>OX381679.1:0-10000000 GCA_947462355.1 Caradrina kadenii
TAACCTAACCTAACCTAACCTAACCTAACCTAACCTAACCTAACCTAACCTAACCTAACCTAACCTAACCTAACTACCTAACCTAACCTAACCTAACCTAACCTAACCTAACCTAACCTAACCTAACCTAACCTAACCTAACCTAACCTAACCTAACCTAACCTAACCTAACCTAACCTAACCTAACCTAACCTAACCTAACCTAACCTAACCTAACCTAACCTAACCTAACCTAACCTAACCTAACCTAACCTAACCTAACCTAACCTAACCTAACCTAACCTAACCTAACCTAACCTAACCTAACCTAACCTAACCTAACCTAACCTAACCTAACCTAACCTAACCTAACCTAACCTAACCTAACCTAACCTAACTAACCTAACCTAACCTAACCTAACCTAACCTAACCTAACCTAACCTAACCTAACCTAACCTAACCTAACCTAACCTAACCTAACCTAACCTAACCTAACCTAACCTAACCTAACCTAACCTAACCTAACCTAACCTAACCTAACCTAACCTAACCTAACCTAACCTAACCTAACCTAACCTAACCTAACCTAACCTAACCTAACCTAACCTAACCTAACCTAACCTAACCTAACCTAACCTAACCTAACCTAACCTAACCTAACCTAACCTAACCTAACCTAACCTAACCTAACCTAACCTAACCTAACCTAACCTAACCTAACCTAACCTAACCTAACCTAACCTAACCTAACCTAACCTAACCTAACCTAACCTAACCTAACCTAACCTAACCTAACCTAACCTAACCTAACCTAACCTAACCTAACCTAACCTAACCTAACCTAACCTAACCTAACCTAACCTAACCTAACCTAACCTAACCTAACCTAACCTAACCTAACCTAACCTAACCTAACCTAACCTAACCTAACCTAACCTAACCTAACCTAACCTAACCTAACCTAACCTAACCTAACCTAACCTAACCTAACCTAACCTAACCTAACCTAACCTAACCTAACCTAACCTAACCTAACCTAACCTAACCTAACCTAACCTAACCTAACCTAACCTAACCTAACCTAACCTAACCTAACCTAACCTAACCTAACCTAACCTAACCTAACCTAACCTAACCTAACCTAACCTAACCTAACCTAACCTAACCTAACCTAACCTAACCTAACCTAACCTAACCTAACCTAACCTAACCTAACCTAACCTAACCTAACCTAACCTAACCTAACCTAACCTAACCTAACCTAACCTAACCTAACCTAACCTAACCTAACCTAACCTAACCTAACCTAACCTAACCTAACCTAACCTAACCTAACCTAACCTAACCTAACCTAACCTAACCTAACCTAACCTAACCTAACCTAACCTAACCTAACCTAACCTAACCTAACCTAACCTAACCTAACCTAACCTAACCTAACCTAACCTAACCTAACCTAACCTAACCTAACCTAACCTAACCTAACCTAACCTAACCTAACCTAACCTAACCTAACCTAACCTAACCTAACCTAACCTAACCTAACCTAACCTAACCTAACCTAACCTAACCTAACCTAACCTAACCTAACCTAACCTAACCTAACCTAACCTAACCTAACCTAACCTAACCTAACCTAACCTAACCTAACCTAACCTAACCTAACCTAACCTAACCTAACCTAACCTAACCTAACCTAACCTAACCTAACCTAACCTAACCTAACCTAACCTAACCTAACCTAACCTAACCTAACCTAACCTAACCTAACCTAACCTAACCTAACCTAACCTAACCTAACCTAACCTAACCTAACCTAACCTAACCTAACCTAACCTAACCTAACCTAACCTAACCTAACCTAACCTAACCTAACCTAACCTAACCTAACCTAACCTAACCTAACCTAACCTAACCTAACCTAACCTAACCTAACCTAACCTAACCTAACCTAACCTAACCTAACCTAACCTAACCTAACCTAACCTAACCTAACCTAACCTAACCTAACCTAACCTAACCTAACCTAACCTAACCTAACCTAACCTAACCTAACCTAACCTAACCTAACCTAACCTAACCTAACCTAACCTAACCTAACCTAACCTAACCTAACCTAACCTAACCTAACCTAACCTAACCTAACCTAACCTAACCTAACCTAACCTAACCTAACCTAACCTAACCTAACCTAACCTAACCTAACCTAACCTAACCTAACCTAACCTAACCTAACCTAACCTAACCTAACCTAACCTAACCTAACCTAACCTAACCTAACCTAACCTAACCTAACCTAACCTAACCTAACCTAACCTAACCTAACCTAACCTAACCTAACCTAACCTAACCTAACCTAACCTAACCTAACCTAACCTAACCTAACCTAACCTAACCTAACCTAACCTAACCTAACCTAACCTAACCTAACCTAACCTAACCTAACCTAACCTAACCTAACCTAACCTAACCTAACCTAACCTAACCTAACCTAACCTAACCTAACCTAACCTAACCTAACCTAACCTAACCTAACCTAACCTAACCTAACCTAACCTAACCTAACCTAACCTAACCTAACCTAACCTAACCTAACCTAACCTAACCTAACCTAACCTAACCTAACCTAACCTAACCTAACCTAACCTAACCTAACCTAACCTAACCTAACCTAACCTAACCTAACCTAACCTAACCTAACCTAACCTAACCTAACCTAACCTAACCTAACCTAACCTAACCTAACCTAACCTAACCTAACCTAACCTAACCTAACCTAACCTAACCTAACCTAACCTAACCTAACCTAACCTAACCTAACCTAACCTAACCTAACCTAACCTAACCTAACCTAACCTAACCTAACCTAACCTAACCTAACCTAACCTAACCTAACCTAACCTAACCTAACCTAACCTAACCTAACCTAACCTAACCTAACCTAACCTAACCTAACCTAACCTAACCTAACCTAACCTAACCTAACCTAACCTAACCTAACCTAACCTAACCTAACCTAACCTAACCTAACCTAACCTAACCTAACCTAACCTAACCTAACCTAACCTAACCTAACCTAACCTAACCTAACCTAACCTAACCTAACCTAACCTAACCTAACCTAACCTAACCTAACCTAACCTAACCTAACCTAACCTAACCTAACCTAACCTAACCTAACCTAACCTAACCTAACCTAACCTAACCTAACCTAACCTAACCTAACCTAACCTAACCTAACCTAACCTAACCTAACCTAACCTAACCTAACCTAACCTAACCTAACCTAACCTAACCTAACCTAACCTAACCTAACCTAACCTAACCTAACCTAACCTAACCTAACCTAACCTAACCTAACCTAACCTAACCTAACCTAACCTAACCTAACCTAACCCAAGTGTTTTACACCCTTATAATTAAGGTAACATAGTAGTGTGATACATCCCTGGACGCGGCTCCGCGAGCCCTGCACGCCTGTGTGAAAATATTTTTGAAACCTTTAAAGGGAAAATTTTTATTAAAGAAAAACACTTTTCCAAATTGTCACAAACTTTAAAATTTAATAACTTTGTCATATTTAGTCTCGCAATAACCCTAGGGACGCCGCTGGACGCGCCTGAAGTTGCTCCACCCGAGTCCTGAAACAGAAAAAGGAATACATTTAGTCATTTTTAAATTAAACAGTTTTTATTCAATTTTTTCAAAATTTTTACCATTTTTGCCCATTCCCTGGCGAATAACTCCCGTTCCGGTCGCGCGAACGGGTCGAAACCTTCACACCAGACGGGACTCCGCGCAGGCAACGCGTGTGCACCCTCATAACAGAGCCGCCCATACAAAAATTGACCACCCGACAGTGAAAAACTGTCCAAGACCCACCCTTGAATTGTTACTTATATAAGGAATATTACTTTTTATTTCCTACTTGACCGTGCACGCTGTCGTGCACACTGACCCACACGCCCCTATACAGCGTGTGATCAACCCTTTATTCTTCTATTTATACACTTTTATATTGACACTGTATTACTTTTATCTATTTTATCTGTAGCCCTATTTATTTTCCTCTCCTACCATGCTCCTGTCCAGGACGCCTGCCAAAAGGACCCCTACGAGCCCCGTCGTCTCTCCATCAGCCGATGAAATGGTCTCCTCCCCAAAAAATCAGGCCTCAAAAGTAAGGCGAAGCATCGGGGAGTGGGAAAGCGTGAAAGCGGCGTTATCCCAGCCCCCTCCACCATCGGTCACACAGCAACCTAAGAAGGCGGCTCCGGTCGCGGCGGCCCTCTCGCAGCCCGCTAGAAAGACCGCGCAACCGACGGACTTTAAGGTCGTGTTGCGCAGAACATCCGCCGGGGCGGCGGGAGGATCGCCGGGAACGAGCCAAAGACCCACCGACCGAGTCACCGAGGCACGGAACTGCCTGGTCCGCGCGAAATCTCTCCTGGGTGACTCGCGCAACCTTAGAACAGACATTAAAGCCGGTATCACCCAGGCAGTGGACCGGCTTTATCAGCTGGTGAAGGAGGAGGCGGCGGCTTTCACTGTGGCAAGAGGGGTGGGGACTGACGTGGAGCCCAGTAAAGCGACCCCGGCCCCGGAGACCCCTCCAGCGATCAACTCACTGCTCTCCTCACTAGCGGAGCATAGCGCGTTGGTGAAGGAGAGCAGCGAAGAAATGAGGAGACTCAAAGAGGCGATGGAGGGACAGCGGAACTCCATGGAGAAGGCAGCAACCTATGCGAGTGCAGCGGCGACCAGTAAGCATTTTGTGCCGCCGCCGCCGCTGCACTCGCTCATAGTGAGCTCCGACGACGGCAACGACACCAGTAGTGCCGTCGTCGACAAAATTCGAATCGCGGTGGACGCGAAACAGACGGGCATTCGGGTCGACAAGGTCCGAAAGACCAAAGACCAGAAGGTGGTCATAGGGTGCCAGACCCGTTGTGAGCTAGAAATGGTGAAGAACAGGCTGGGGGGCTCAACGGTGGGGCTGAGGGTAGCCGAGGCGGTGAATAGGGATCCCCTGGTGATGCTAGCGGACGTGTTGTCTTACAACACGGACGACGATGTCGCCGGGGCGATCCTAAAACAGAACCAGCATCTCCTCGGCGAGCTGAAGAAGGACGAGGTGAGAGTCGCCGTAAAATATCGGAAGCGAGCACGGAATCCGCATGAGTGCCATGTGGTCGTGCAGGTCTCCCCCCCGGTGTGGCAGATCCTAACCAAGGCAGGCCGTGCACACATAGACCTGCAAAGGGTGAGGGTGTATGACCAGACCCCCCTTGTGCAGTGCACGAAATGCCTTGGTTTTGGCCACGGCCGGAAACACTGCACCGGGAAGGACGACCTCTGCTCGCATTGCGGCGACTCTCACCTGAGAGCGGAATGCCCGTCGCACCTGGCCGGGGAGCCCCCCAAATGCTGCAATTGCCAAAAAGCGGGCCAAGACAACCTGGCTCACAACGGGTTTAGCTTGGAGTGTCCGCTACGCAAACGGTGGGACGCAATAGCGCGATCCACCGTTGCGTACTGCTAAAGGCGCCACCGCAAATAGCATGGAAACCGCGACGCACATGCAGGCACCAAATGTCGGCGACGCCCCGACCTTCGAGACGGATATCCTCGACCTGGTGGAAAGCTTGGAAATAGATCGGAGTAAGACGAAGTCGGACCACAGCGGCAAAACCTTCAACGTGAAGCTGCAGGAAGGTGAGCAAACACACATACAACGGACGACGAGGCTGCTCAACATGAAAGAAGCTAACTGGAGCCAGTTTCGTGAGAATCTGGTCCAGTCTAGCGGAACACACCACAGCAGCCCGTCGGACGTAACACAAATCAGTAACACTTATCAACTCGACACCATTATAGACACACATACAAACAACACATACATAACATGCACTGAACACACACCACATATGAAAACACACACAAAGCTCACCAAGCCGCGGTGGTCCGAGGAGCTAGTCACCCTGAAGAGAGAAGTTTCCACCAGGAAGAGGCAAATGCGATCTACGACGCCTCCCGAGAGGGTCGGGGTGATGGACAGGTGCCTCCATGGAAGGGCTGAACACCTCGCCAAAGTCGCACGCAAACTAGGATCTGGGGGAAGTGGAGCAGGGAGGAGCCTCGGGGAGGTGTATCCGAGGCGAATGACCAAGAGGAGGTTCCTGAGCCGGAAGGACTCGACGAGACCGCTCGTCAAAACTTTCAGCCCGGAGGACCGGGAAAGCGAGGACAGCCTAAACCACTGGACCACTCGACAGCAAGCCAGCCTCGTGGACGGGGAACATGATGATAACCATGTCCCCCCGTTCACGGAACAGGAGCTGCGAGTGGCTGTGGAACGCTTTACCCCGAAGAAGTCCCCGGTTGCAGATATCTACGTGCGAGCGATCTCGCAGGACCCGGGAGCCTTCCCGGCCATCACAATTGTATGCCCGGAACCAAACCGAGGCCATGGAGAGCGACGGCTAAATTATAATATATATTATAAGTAAATATACTATATGTTAATGTATGTATATTTATACATATATATATAAATATTACTAATATATTTAAACAAAATAAATAAATCTACACTATAATAAGTTTAATAAATTATGGAAAGAAAATGGAAGTGGCAGAAGTCACAGTAACGGAAGGGCTCAAGCAAGCGCAAAGGATTGGCAAACGCCAAGGGTTTGCGCAACCCTTGAGCAAGGAAAGAATGAAAAAGAATAGAATATGTATATATATATATATTTTGTTACAAATAAACATAATCACATGTACAACATGCACATAATTAAGTATATTATATATGTACATGAAAATAAAACACAATATATTTATTAATATAAACATAGTAACATATTAAGCAAATAATACAATTATACGAAAAAAAAAAAAAAAAAAAAAAAAGGCAATTATAAACAAATAACAAATAAAGTCTGCAAACCGTAATATCGAACAAAGAAAAAGACAAGTAAACAATAATCGACAACAAACTGAAACAAAACCAGCAAAATAAACGACAAACATAAAAAAAAAAGACTAACACAAACTAAAATCAATTTTTAAAATCAAAAAATTAAAAAATAACGTACGTAAAAACGAAAAACCTGATAACTAACGACCCTGCTCAAGGCAGGGAGTGGGCAATAGATTAATAAATAAAAAAAAAAAAAAAAAAAAAAAACCTAACCTAACCTAACCTAACCTAACCTAACCTAACCTAACCTAACCTAACCTAACCTAACCTAACCTAACCTAACCTAACCTAACCTAACCTAACCTAACCTAACCTAACCTAACCTAACCTAACCTAACCTAACCTAACCTAACCTAACCTAACCTAACCTAACCTAACCTAACCTAACCTAACCTAACCTAACCTAACCTAACCTAACCTAACCTAACCTAACCTAACCTAACCTAACCTAACCTAACCTAACCTAACCTAACCTAACCTAACCTAACCTAACCTAACCTAACCTAACCTAACCTAACCTAACCTAACCTAACCTAACCTAACCTAACCTAACCTAACCTAACCTAACCTAACCTAACCTAACCTAACCTAACCTAACCTAACCTAACCTAACCTAACCTAACCTAACCTAACCTAACCTAACCTAACCTAACCTAACCTAACCTAACCTAACCTAACCTAACCTAACCTAACCTAACCTAACCTAACCTAACCTAACCTAACCTAACCTAACCTAACCTAACCTAACCTAACCTAACCTAACCTAACCTAACCTAACCTAACCTAACCTAACCTAACCTAACCTAACCTAACCTAACCTAACCTAACCTAACCTAACCTAACCTAACCTAACCTAACCTAACCTAACCTAACCTAACCACACCAGACGGGACTCCGCGCAGGCAACGCGTGTGCACCCTCATAACAGAGCCGCCCATACAAAAATTGACCACCCGACAGTGAAAAACTGTCCAAACTGTTAGGAATTTTGCACACTCAGTCCCGCCTATCCCGTTTTGACCGATTTCCCGAGGAAGATTCCACGTCACCCGGCTATAGCGCACCCCGGTCGAGCTCCCTGGAGCGAAACCACAGCGATATCTGCAAAAATCCCGTGGGAATTGGTGTAAAAACGAGCATTCGTACGGACCGCTGTATAAAAACACATACCTATATATAGGTACATCGGTACAAAAGTTTACCTTAACTCGCGCTTGAAAAATATTGATCAAGTGTTTTACACCCTTATAATTAAGGTAACATAGTAGTGTGATACATCCCTGGACGCGGCTCCGCGAGCCCTGCACGCCTGTGTGAAAATATTTTTGAAACCTTTAAAGGGAAAATTTTTATTAAAGAAAAACACTTTTCCAAATTGTCACAAACTTTAAAATTTAATAACTTTGTCATTTTTAGTCTCGCAATAACCCTAGGGACGCCGCTGGACGCGCCTGAAGTTGCTCCACCCGAGTCCTGAAACAGAAAAAGGAATACATTTAGTCATTTTTAAATTAAACAGTTTTTATTTAATTTTTTCAAAATTTTTACCATTTTTGCCCATTCCCTGGCGAATAACTCCCGTTCCAGTCGCGCGAACGGGTCGAAACCTTCACACCAGACGGGACTCCGCGCAGGCAACGCGTGTGCACCCTCATAACAGAGCCGCCCATACAAAAATTGACCACCCGACAGTGAAAAACTGTCCAAACTGTTAGGAATTTTGCACACTCAGTCCCGCCTATCCCGTTTTGACCGATTTCCCGAGGAAGATTCCACGTCACCCGGCTATAGCGCACCCCGGTCGAGCTCCCTGGAGCGAAACCACAGCGATATCTGCAAAAATCCCGTGGGAATTGGTGTAAAAACGAGCATTCGTACGGACCGCTGTATAAAAACACATACCTATATATAGGTACATCGGTACAAAAGTTTACCTTAACTCGCGCTTGAAAAATATTGATCAAGTGTTTTACACCCTTATAATTAAGGTAACATAGTAGTGTGATACATCCCTGGACGCGGCTCCGCGAGCCCTGCACGCCTGTGTGAAAATATTTTTGAAACCTTTAAAGGGAAAATTTTTATTAAAGAAAAACACTTTTCCAAATTGTCACAAACTTTAAAATTTAATAACTTTGTCATTTTTAGTCTCGCAATAACCCTAGGGACGCCGCTGGACGCGCCTGAAGTTGCTCCACCCGAGTCCTGAAACAGAAAAAGGAATACATTTAGTCATTTTTAAATTAAACAGTTTTTATTTAATTTTTTCAAAATTTTTACCATTTTTGCCCATTCCCTGGCGAATAACTCCCGTTCCAGTCGCGCGAACGGGTCGAAACCTTCACACCAGACGGGACTCCGCGCAGGCAACGCGTGTGCACCCTCATAACAGAGCCGCCCATACAAAAATTGACCACCCGACAGTGAAAAACTGTCCAAACTGTTAGGAATTTTGCACACTCAGTCCCGCCTATCCCGTTTTGACCGATTTCCCGAGGAAGATTCCACGTCACCCGGCTATAGCGCACCCCGGTCGAGCTCCCTGGAGCGAAACCACAGCGATATCTGCAAAAATCCCGTGGGAATTGGTGTAAAAACGAGCATTCGTACGGACCGCTGTATAAAAACACATACCTATATATAGGTACATCGGTACAAAAGTTTACCTTAACTCGCGCTTGAAAAATATTGATCAAGTGTTTTACACCCTTATAATTAAGGTAACATAGTAGTGTGATACATCCCTGGACGCGGCTCCGCGAGCCCTGCACGCCTGTGTGAAAATATTTTTGAAACCTTTAAAGGGAAAATTTTTATTAAAGAAAAACACTTTTCCAAATTGTCACAAACTTTAAAATTTAATAACTTTGTCATTTTTAGTCTCGCAATAACCCTAGGGACGCCGCTGGACGCGCCTGAAGTTGCTCCACCCGAGTCCTGAAACAGAAAAAGGAATACATTTAGTCATTTTTAAATTAAACAGTTTTTATTTAATTTTTTCAAAATTTTTACCATTTTTGCCCATTCCCTGGCGAATAACTCCCGTTCCAGTCGCGCGAACGGGTCGAAACCTTCACACCAGACGGGACTCCGCGCAGGCAACGCGTGTGCACCCTCATAACAGAGCCGCCCATACAAAAATTGACCACCCGACAGTGAAAAACTGTCCAAACTGTTAGGAATTTTGCACACTCAGTCCCGCCTATCCCGTTTTGACCGATTTCCCGAGGAAGATTCCACGTCACCCGGCTATAGCGCACCCCGGTCGAGCTCCCTGGAGCGAAACCACAGCGATATCTGCAAAAATCCCGTGGGAATTGGTGTAAAAACGAGCATTCGTACGGACCGCTGTATAAAAACACATACCTATATATAGGTACATCGGTACAAAAGTTTACCTTAACTCGCGCTTGAAAAATATTGATCAAGTGTTTTACACCCTTATAATTAAGGTAACATAGTAGTGTGATACATCCCTGGACGCGGCTCCGCGAGCCCTGCACGCCTGTGTGAAAATATTTTTGAAACCTTTAAAGGGAAAATTTTTATTAAAGAAAAACACTTTTCCAAATTGTCACAAACTTTAAAATTTAATAACTTTGTCATTTTTAGTCTCGCAATAACCCTAGGGACGCCGCTGGACGCGCCTGAAGTTGCTCCACCCGAGTCCTGAAACAGAAAAAGGAATACATTTAGTCATTTTTAAATTAAACAGTTTTTATTTAATTTTTTCAAAATTTTTACCATTTTTGCCCATTCCCTGGCGAATAACTCCCGTTCCAGTCGCGCGAACGGGTCGAAACCTTCACACCAGACGGGACTCCGCGCAGGCAACGCGTGTGCACCCTCATAACAGAGCCGCCCATACAAAAATTGACCACCCGACAGTGAAAAACTGTCCAAACTGTTAGGAATTTTGCACACTCAGTCCCGCCTATCCCGTTTTGACCGATTTCCCGAGGAAGATTCCACGTCACCCGGCTATAGCGCACCCCGGTCGAGCTCCCTGGAGCGAAACCACAGCGATATCTGCAAAAATCCCGTGGGAATTGGTGTAAAAACGAGCATTCGTACGGACCGCTGTATAAAAACACATACCTATATATAGGTACATCGGTACAAAAGTTTACCTTAACTCGCGCTTGAAAAATATTGATCAAGTGTTTTACACCCTTATAATTAAGGTAACATAGTAGTGTGATACATCCCTGGACGCGGCTCCGCGAGCCCTGCACGCCTGTGTGAAAATATTTTTGAAACCTTTAAAGGGAAAATTTTTATTAAAGAAAAACACTTTTCCAAATTGTCACAAACTTTAAAATTTAATAACTTTGTCATTTTTAGTCTCGCAATAACCCTAGGGACGCCGCTGGACGCGCCTGAAGTTGCTCCACCCGAGTCCTGAAACAGAAAAAGGAATACATTTAGTCATTTTTAAATTAAACAGTTTTTATTTAATTTTTTCAAAATTTTTACCATTTTTGCCCATTCCCTGGCGAATAACTCCCGTTCCAGTCGCGCGAACGGGTCGAAACCTTCACACCAGACGGGACTCCGCGCAGGCAACGCGTGTGCACCCTCATAACAGAGCCGCCCATACAAAAATTGACCACCCGACAGTGAAAAACTGTCCAAACTGTTAGGAATTTTGCACACTCAGTCCCGCCTATCCCGTTTTGACCGATTTCCCGAGGAAGATTCCACGTCACCCGGCTATAGCGCACCCCGGTCGAGCTCCCTGGAGCGAAACCACAGCGATATCTGCAAAAATCCCGTGGGAATTGGTGTAAAAACGAGCATTCGTACGGACCGCTGTATAAAAACACATACCTATATATAGGTACATCGGTACAAAAGTTTACCTTAACTCGCGCTTGAAAAATATTGATCAAGTGTTTTACACCCTTATAATTAAGGTAACATAGTAGTGTGATACATCCCTGGACGCGGCTCCGCGAGCCCTGCACGCCTGTGTGAAAATATTTTTGAAACCTTTAAAGGGAAAATTTTTATTAAAGAAAAACACTTTTCCAAATTGTCACAAACTTTAAAATTTAATAACTTTGTCATTTTTAGTCTCGCAATAACCCTAGGGACGCCGCTGGACGCGCCTGAAGTTGCTCCACCCGAGTCCTGAAACAGAAAAAGGAATACATTTAGTCATTTTTAAATTAAACAGTTTTTATTTAATTTTTTCAAAATTTTTACCATTTTTGCCCATTCCCTGGCGAATAACTCCCGTTCCAGTCGCGCGAACGGGTCGAAACCTTCACACCAGACGGGACTCCGCGCAGGCAACGCGTGTGCACCCTCATAACAGAGCCGCCCATACAAAAATTGACCACCCGACAGTGAAAAACTGTCCAAACTGTTAGGAATTTTGCACACTCAGTCCCGCCTATCCCGTTTTGACCGATTTCCCGAGGAAGATTCCACGTCACCCGGCTATAGCGCACCCCGGTCGAGCTCCCTGGAGCGAAACCACAGCGATATCTGCAAAAATCCCGTGGGAATTGGTGTAAAAACGAGCATTCGTACGGACCGCTGTATAAAAACACATACCTATATATAGGTACATCGGTACAAAAGTTTACCTTAACTCGCGCTTGAAAAATATTGATCAAGTGTTTTACACCCTTATAATTAAGGTAACATAGTAGTGTGATACATCCCTGGACGCGGCTCCGCGAGCCCTGCACGCCTGTGTGAAAATATTTTTGAAACCTTTAAAGGGAAAATTTTTATTAAAGAAAAACACTTTTCCAAATTGTCACAAACTTTAAAATTTAATAACTTTGTCATTTTTAGTCTCGCAATAACCCTAGGGACGCCGCTGGACGCGCCTGAAGTTGCTCCACCCGAGTCCTGAAACAGAAAAAGGAATACATTTAGTCATTTTTAAATTAAACAGTTTTTATTTAATTTTTTCAAAATTTTTACCATTTTTGCCCATTCCCTGGCGAATAACTCCCGTTCCAGTCGCGCGAACGGGTCGAAACCTTCACACCAGACGGGACTCCGCGCAGGCAACGCGTGTGCACCCTCATAACAGAGCCGCCCATACAAAAATTGACCACCCGACAGTGAAAAACTGTCCAAACTGTTAGGAATTTTGCACACTCAGTCCCGCCTATCCCGTTTTGACCGATTTCCCGAGGAAGATTCCACGTCACCCGGCTATAGCGCACCCCGGTCGAGCTCCCTGGAGCGAAACCACAGCGATATCTGCAAAAATCCCGTGGGAATTGGTGTAAAAACGAGCATTCGTACGGACCGCTGTATAAAAACACATACCTATATATAGGTACATCGGTACAAAAGTTTACCTTAACTCGCGCTTGAAAAATATTGATCAAGTGTTTTACACCCTTATAATTAAGGTAACATAGTAGTGTGATACATCCCTGGACGCGGCTCCGCGAGCCCTGCACGCCTGTGTGAAAATATTTTTGAAACCTTTAAAGGGAAAATTTTTATTAAAGAAAAACACTTTTCCAAATTGTCACAAACTTTAAAATTTAATAACTTTGTCATTTTTAGTCTCGCAATAACCCTAGGGACGCCGCTGGACGCGCCTGAAGTTGCTCCACCCGAGTCCTGAAACAGAAAAAGGAATACATTTAGTCATTTTTAAATTAAACAGTTTTTATTTAATTTTTTCAAAATTTTTACCATTTTTGCCCATTCCCTGGCGAATAACTCCCGTTCCAGTCGCGCGAACGGGTCGAAACCTTCACACCAGACGGGACTCCGCGCAGGCAACGCGTGTGCACCCTCATAACAGAGCCGCCCATACAAAAATTGACCACCCGACAGTGAAAAACTGTCCAAGACCCACCCTTGAATTGTTACTTATATAAGGAATATTACTTTTTATTTCCTACTTGACCGTGCACGCTGTCGTGCACACTGACCCACACGCCCCTATACAGCGTGTGATCAACCCTTTATTCTTCTATTTATACACTTTTATATTGACACTGTATTACTTTTATCTATTTTATCTGTAGCCCTATTTATTTTCCTCTCCTACCATGCTCCTGTCCAGGACGCCTGCCAAAAGGACCCCTACGAGCCCCGTCGTCTCTCCATCAGCCGATGAAATGGTCTCCTCCCCAAAAAATCAGGCCTCAAAAGTAAGGCGAAGCATCGGGGAGTGGGAAAGCGTGAAAGCGGCGTTATCCCAGCCCCCTCCACCATCGGTCACACAGCAACCTAAGAAGGCGGCTCCGGTCGCGGCGGCCCTCTCGCAGCCCGCTAGAAAGACCGCGCAACCGACGGACTTTAAGGTCGTGTTGCGCAGAACATCCGCCGGGGCGGCGGGAGGATCGCCGGGAACGAGCCAAAGACCCACCGACCGAGTCACCGAGGCACGGAACTGCCTGGTCCGCGCGAAATCTCTCCTGGGTGACTCGCGCAACCTTAGAACAGACATTAAAGCCGGTATCACCCAGGCAGTGGACCGGCTTTATCAGCTGGTGAAGGAGGAGGCGGCGGCTTTCACTGTGGCAAGAGGGGTGGGGACTGACGTGGAGCCCAGTAAAGCGACCCCGGCCCCGGAGACCCCTCCAGCGATCAACTCACTGCTCTCCTCACTAGCGGAGCATAGCGCGTTGGTGAAGGAGAGCAGCGAAGAAATGAGGAGACTCAAAGAGGCGATGGAGGGACAGCGGAACTCCATGGAGAAGGCAGCAACCTATGCGAGTGCAGCGGCGACCAGTAAGCATTTTGTGCCGCCGCCGCCGCTGCACTCGCTCATAGTGAGCTCCGACGACGGCAACGACACCAGTAGTGCCGTCGTCGACAAAATTCGAATCGCGGTGGACGCGAAACAGACGGGCATTCGGGTCGACAAGGTCCGAAAGACCAAAGACCAGAAGGTGGTCATAGGGTGCCAGACCCGTTGTGAGCTAGAAATGGTGAAGAACAGGCTGGGGGGCTCAACGGTGGGGCTGAGGGTAGCCGAGGCGGTGAATAGGGATCCCCTGGTGATGCTAGCGGACGTGTTGTCTTACAACACGGACGACGATGTCGCCGGGGCGATCCTAAAACAGAACCAGCATCTCCTCGGCGAGCTGAAGAAGGACGAGGTGAGAGTCGCCGTAAAATATCGGAAGCGAGCACGGAATCCGCATGAGTGCCATGTGGTCGTGCAGGTCTCCCCCCCGGTGTGGCAGATCCTAACCAAGGCAGGCCGTGCACACATAGACCTGCAAAGGGTGAGGGTGTATGACCAGACCCCCCTTGTGCAGTGCACGAAATGCCTTGGTTTTGGCCACGGCCGGAAACACTGCACCGGGAAGGACGACCTCTGCTCGCATTGCGGCGACTCTCACCTGAGAGCGGAATGCCCGTCGCACCTGGCCGGGGAGCCCCCCAAATGCTGCAATTGCCAAAAAGCGGGCCAAGACAACCTGGCTCACAACGGGTTTAGCTTGGAGTGTCCGCTACGCAAACGGTGGGACGCAATAGCGCGATCCACCGTTGCGTACTGCTAAAGGCGCCACCGCAAATAGCATGGAAACCGCGACGCACATGCAGGCACCAAATGTCGGCGACGCCCCGACCTTCGAGACGGATATCCTCGACCTGGTGGAAAGCTTGGAAATAGATCGGAGTAAGACGAAGTCGGACCACAGCGGCAAAACCTTCAACGTGAAGCTGCAGGAAGGTGAGCAAACACACATACAACGGACGACGAGGCTGCTCAACATGAAAGAAGCTAACTGGAGCCAGTTTCGTGAGAATCTGGTCCAGTCTAGCGGAACACACCACAGCAGCCCGTCGGACGTAACACAAATCAGTAACACTTATCAACTCGACACCATTATAGACACACATACAAACAACACATACATAACATGCACTGAACACACACCACATATGAAAACACACACAAAGCTCACCAAGCCGCGGTGGTCCGAGGAGCTAGTCACCCTGAAGAGAGAAGTTTCCACCAGGAAGAGGCAAATGCGATCTACGACGCCTCCCGAGAGGGTCGGGGTGATGGACAGGTGCCTCCATGGAAGGGCTGAACACCTCGCCAAAGTCGCACGCAAACTAGGATCTGGGGGAAGTGGAGCAGGGAGGAGCCTCGGGGAGGTGTATCCGAGGCGAATGACCAAGAGGAGGTTCCTGAGCCGGAAGGACTCGACGAGACCGCTCGTCAAAACTTTCAGCCCGGAGGACCGGGAAAGCGAGGACAGCCTAAACCACTGGACCACTCGACAGCAAGCCAGCCTCGTGGACGGGGAACATGATGATAACCATGTCCCCCCGTTCACGGAACAGGAGCTGCGAGTGGCTGTGGAACGCTTTACCCCGAAGAAGTCCCCGGTTGCAGATATCTACGTGCGAGCGATCTCGCAGGACCCGGGAGCCTTCCCGGCCATCACAATTGTATGCCCGGAACCAAACCGAGGCCATGGAGAGCGACGGCTAAATTATAATATATATTATAAGTAAATATACTATATGTTAATGTATGTATATTTATACATATATATATAAATATTACTAATATATTTAAACAAAATAAATAAATCTACACTATAATAAGTTTAATAAATTATGGAAAGAAAATGGAAGTGGCAGAAGTCACAGTAACGGAAGGGCTCAAGCAAGCGCAAAGGATTGGCAAACGCCAAGGGTTTGCGCAACCCTTGAGCAAGGAAAGAATGAAAAAGAATAGAATATGTATATATATATATATTTTGTTACAAATAAACATAATCACATGTACAACATGCACATAATTAAGTATATTATATATGTACATGAAAATAAAACACAATATATTTATTAATATAAACATAGTAACATATTAAGCAAATAATACAATTATACGAAAAAAAAAAAAAAAAAAAAAAAAGGCAATTATAAACAAATAACAAATAAAGTCTGCAAACCGTAATATCGAACAAAGAAAAAGACAAGTAAACAATAATCGACAACAAACTGAAACAAAACCAGCAAAATAAACGACAAACATAAAAAAAAAAGACTAACACAAACTAAAATCAATTTTTAAAATCAAAAAATTAAAAAATAACGTACGTAAAAACGAAAAACCTGATAACTAACGACCCTGCTCAAGGCAGGGAGTGGGCAATAGATTAATAAATAAAAAAAAAAAAAAAAAAAAAAAACCTAACCTAACCTAACCTAACCTAACCTAACCTAACCTAACCTAACCTAACCTAACCTAACCTAACCTAACCTAACCTAACCTAACCTAACCTAACCTAACCTAACCTAACCTAACCTAACCTAACCTAACCTAACCTAACCTAACCTAACCTAACCTAACCTAACCTAACCTAACCTAACCTAACCTAACCTAACCTAACCTAACCTAACCTAACCTAACCTAACCTAACCTAACCTAACCTAACCTAACCTAACCTAACCTAACCTAACCTAACCTAACCTAACCTAACCTAACCTAACCTAACCTAACCTAACCTAACCTAACCTAACCTAACCTAACCTAACCTAACCTAACCTAACCTAACCTAACCTAACCTAACCTAACCTAACCTAACCTAACCTAACCTAACCTAACCTAACCTAACCTAACCTAACCTAACCTAACCTAACCTAACCTAACCTAACCTAACCTAACCTAACCTAACCTAACCTAACCTAACCTAACCTAACCTAACCTAACCTAACCTAACCTAACCTAACCTAACCTAACCTAACCTAACCTAACCTAACCTAACCTAACCTAACCTAACCTAACCTAACCTAACCTAACCTAACCTAACCTAACCTAACCTAACCTAACCTAACCTAACCTAACCTAACCTAACCACACCAGACGGGACTCCGCGCAGGCAACGCGTGTGCACCCTCATAACAGAGCCGCCCATACAAAAATTGACCACCCGACAGTGAAAAACTGTCCAAACTGTTAGGAATTTTGCACACTCAGTCCCGCCTATCCCGTTTTGACCGATTTCCCGAGGAAGATTCCACGTCACCCGGCTATAGCGCACCCCGGTCGAGCTCCCTGGAGCGAAACCACAGCGATATCTGCAAAAATCCCGTGGGAATTGGTGTAAAAACGAGCATTCGTACGGACCGCTGTATAAAAACACATACCTATATATAGGTACATCGGTACAAAAGTTTACCTTAACTCGCGCTTGAAAAATATTGATCAAGTGTTTTACACCCTTATAATTAAGGTAACATAGTAGTGTGATACATCCCTGGACGCGGCTCCGCGAGCCCTGCACGCCTGTGTGAAAATATTTTTGAAACCTTTAAAGGGAAAATTTTTATTAAAGAAAAACACTTTTCCAAATTGTCACAAACTTTAAAATTTAATAACTTTGTCATTTTTAGTCTCGCAATAACCCTAGGGACGCCGCTGGACGCGCCTGAAGTTGCTCCACCCGAGTCCTGAAACAGAAAAAGGAATACATTTAGTCATTTTTAAATTAAACAGTTTTTATTTAATTTTTTCAAAATTTTTACCATTTTTGCCCATTCCCTGGCGAATAACTCCCGTTCCAGTCGCGCGAACGGGTCGAAACCTTCACACCAGACGGGACTCCGCGCAGGCAACGCGTGTGCACCCTCATAACAGAGCCGCCCATACAAAAATTGACCACCCGACAGTGAAAAACTGTCCAAACTGTTAGGAATTTTGCACACTCAGTCCCGCCTATCCCGTTTTGACCGATTTCCCGAGGAAGATTCCACGTCACCCGGCTATAGCGCACCCCGGTCGAGCTCCCTGGAGCGAAACCACAGCGATATCTGCAAAAATCCCGTGGGAATTGGTGTAAAAACGAGCATTCGTACGGACCGCTGTATAAAAACACATACCTATATATAGGTACATCGGTACAAAAGTTTACCTTAACTCGCGCTTGAAAAATATTGATCAAGTGTTTTACACCCTTATAATTAAGGTAACATAGTAGTGTGATACATCCCTGGACGCGGCTCCGCGAGCCCTGCACGCCTGTGTGAAAATATTTTTGAAACCTTTAAAGGGAAAATTTTTATTAAAGAAAAACACTTTTCCAAATTGTCACAAACTTTAAAATTTAATAACTTTGTCATTTTTAGTCTCGCAATAACCCTAGGGACGCCGCTGGACGCGCCTGAAGTTGCTCCACCCGAGTCCTGAAACAGAAAAAGGAATACATTTAGTCATTTTTAAATTAAACAGTTTTTATTTAATTTTTTCAAAATTTTTACCATTTTTGCCCATTCCCTGGCGAATAACTCCCGTTCCAGTCGCGCGAACGGGTCGAAACCTTCACACCAGACGGGACTCCGCGCAGGCAACGCGTGTGCACCCTCATAACAGAGCCGCCCATACAAAAATTGACCACCCGACAGTGAAAAACTGTCCAAACTGTTAGGAATTTTGCACACTCAGTCCCGCCTATCCCGTTTTGACCGATTTCCCGAGGAAGATTCCACGTCACCCGGCTATAGCGCACCCCGGTCGAGCTCCCTGGAGCGAAACCACAGCGATATCTGCAAAAATCCCGTGGGAATTGGTGTAAAAACGAGCATTCGTACGGACCGCTGTATAAAAACACATACCTATATATAGGTACATCGGTACAAAAGTTTACCTTAACTCGCGCTTGAAAAATATTGATCAAGTGTTTTACACCCTTATAATTAAGGTAACATAGTAGTGTGATACATCCCTGGACGCGGCTCCGCGAGCCCTGCACGCCTGTGTGAAAATATTTTTGAAACCTTTAAAGGGAAAATTTTTATTAAAGAAAAACACTTTTCCAAATTGTCACAAACTTTAAAATTTAATAACTTTGTCATTTTTAGTCTCGCAATAACCCTAGGGACGCCGCTGGACGCGCCTGAAGTTGCTCCACCCGAGTCCTGAAACAGAAAAAGGAATACATTTAGTCATTTTTAAATTAAACAGTTTTTATTTAATTTTTTCAAAATTTTTACCATTTTTGCCCATTCCCTGGCGAATAACTCCCGTTCCAGTCGCGCGAACGGGTCGAAACCTTCACACCAGACGGGACTCCGCGCAGGCAACGCGTGTGCACCCTCATAACAGAGCCGCCCATACAAAAATTGACCACCCGACAGTGAAAAACTGTCCAAACTGTTAGGAATTTTGCACACTCAGTCCCGCCTATCCCGTTTTGACCGATTTCCCGAGGAAGATTCCACGTCACCCGGCTATAGCGCACCCCGGTCGAGCTCCCTGGAGCGAAACCACAGCGATATCTGCAAAAATCCCGTGGGAATTGGTGTAAAAACGAGCATTCGTACGGACCGCTGTATAAAAACACATACCTATATATAGGTACATCGGTACAAAAGTTTACCTTAACTCGCGCTTGAAAAATATTGATCAAGTGTTTTACACCCTTATAATTAAGGTAACATAGTAGTGTGATACATCCCTGGACGCGGCTCCGCGAGCCCTGCACGCCTGTGTGAAAATATTTTTGAAACCTTTAAAGGGAAAATTTTTATTAAAGAAAAACACTTTTCCAAATTGTCACAAACTTTAAAATTTAATAACTTTGTCATTTTTAGTCTCGCAATAACCCTAGGGACGCCGCTGGACGCGCCTGAAGTTGCTCCACCCGAGTCCTGAAACAGAAAAAGGAATACATTTAGTCATTTTTAAATTAAACAGTTTTTATTTAATTTTTTCAAAATTTTTACCATTTTTGCCCATTCCCTGGCGAATAACTCCCGTTCCAGTCGCGCGAACGGGTCGAAACCTTCACACCAGACGGGACTCCGCGCAGGCAACGCGTGTGCACCCTCATAACAGAGCCGCCCATACAAAAATTGACCACCCGACAGTGAAAAACTGTCCAAACTGTTAGGAATTTTGCACACTCAGTCCCGCCTATCCCGTTTTGACCGATTTCCCGAGGAAGATTCCACGTCACCCGGCTATAGCGCACCCCGGTCGAGCTCCCTGGAGCGAAACCACAGCGATATCTGCAAAAATCCCGTGGGAATTGGTGTAAAAACGAGCATTCGTACGGACCGCTGTATAAAAACACATACCTATATATAGGTACATCGGTACAAAAGTTTACCTTAACTCGCGCTTGAAAAATATTGATCAAGTGTTTTACACCCTTATAATTAAGGTAACATAGTAGTGTGATACATCCCTGGACGCGGCTCCGCGAGCCCTGCACGCCTGTGTGAAAATATTTTTGAAACCTTTAAAGGGAAAATTTTTATTAAAGAAAAACACTTTTCCAAATTGTCACAAACTTTAAAATTTAATAACTTTGTCATTTTTAGTCTCGCAATAACCCTAGGGACGCCGCTGGACGCGCCTGAAGTTGCTCCACCCGAGTCCTGAAACAGAAAAAGGAATACATTTAGTCATTTTTAAATTAAACAGTTTTTATTTAATTTTTTCAAAATTTTTACCATTTTTGCCCATTCCCTGGCGAATAACTCCCGTTCCAGTCGCGCGAACGGGTCGAAACCTTCACACCAGACGGGACTCCGCGCAGGCAACGCGTGTGCACCCTCATAACAGAGCCGCCCATACAAAAATTGACCACCCGACAGTGAAAAACTGTCCAAACTGTTAGGAATCGTGCCCGCCCATGCCCACCCTTAAATTACTTTTATATATTTAAGGAATTTATATTAACTTTTGACCGTGCACGCTGTCGTGCACACTGACTCACACGCCCCTATACAGCGTGTGATCAACACTTTATTCTTATAATTATTTATACACTTTTATATTGACACGGGTTTTTATTTTATTTTTATCTATTTCCCATCTTTTTCTCCCCTACCATGCTCCTGTCCAGGACGCCTGCCAAAAAGACCCCTACGAGTCCCGATGTCTCTCCATCAGCCGATGAAAGGGTCCCCTCCCCCAAAAACCAGGCCTCAAAAGTTAGGCGAAGCATCGGGGAGTGGGAGAGCGTAAAGGCGGCGTTAAGCCAGCCCCCTCAACCATCGGCCGCCCAGCCACCTAAGAAAACTGCGCCGGTCGCGGCGGCCCTCTCGCAGCCCACTAGAAAGCCTGCGCAACCGACGGACTGCAAAGTCATGTTGCGCAGAACATCCGCCGGGGCGGTGGGAGGATCGCCGGGAACGAGCCAAAGACCTGCCGACCGAGTCACCGAGGCACGGAACTGCCTACTCCGTGCGAAATCGCTCCTTGGTGACTCGCGCAATCTTAGGACCGACATAAAAGCCGGTATCACGCAGGCAGTGGACCGGCTTTTTCAGTTGGTAAAGGAAGAGGCGGCGGCCGTCACTACTACAAGAGGGGCGCTGACCGAGAGCAACGTCAACGCAGAAGCTCCGCCTCCTCCTCCCCCCCAGACCCCTCCTGCGATCGACTCGCTGCTCTCTTCACTAGCGGAGCATAGCGCGTTGGTGAGGAGGAGCGGCGAGGAGATGAGGAGACTCCAGGAGGCGATGGAGAGACAGCGGGACCGTGTGGAAAACACTACTACTTATGCGGGTGCGGCGGCCGGTAAGCATTACGTGCCACCGCCGCCGTTGCACTCGCTTATAGTGAGCTCCGACGACGGTAACGACACTAGTAGTACCGTCGTCGACAAAATTAGGATCGCGGTGGACGCGAGGCAGACGGGCATTCGGGTCGACAAGGTCCGAAAGGCCAAAGACCAAAAGGTTGTTATAGGGTGTCAGACCCGTTGTGAGCTGGAGATGGTTAAGAACAGGCTGGGGGGCTCGGCGGTAGGTCTGAGGGTAGCCGAGGCGGTAAACAGGGATCCCCTGGTGATGCTAGCGGACGTGTTGTCCTACAACACAGACGACGATATCACCAGGGCGATCCTGAAACAGAATCAGCACCTCCTCGGCGAGCTGAAGAAGGACGAGGTGAGGGTCGCCATAAAATACCGTAAAAGAGCACGAAACCCACATGAGTGCCACGTGGTCGTGCAGGTTTCCCCCCCGGTGTGGCAGATCCTGACCAGGGCAGGACGTGCACATATAGACCTGCAAAGGGTGAGGGTATACGACCAGACTCCCCTTGTGCAGTGCACGAAATGCCTAGGCTTCGGCCACGGTCGGAAAAACTGCACCGGGAGGGACGACCTCTGCTCGCACTGCGGCGACCCTCACCTGAGAGCGGAATGCCCATCGCACCTGGCCGGGGAGCCCCCCAAATGTTCCAATTGCAAAAAGGCCGGCCATGATAACCTGGCTCACAACGGGTTTAGCCGAGAATGTCCGTTGCGCAAACGGTGGGACGCAATAGCGCGATCCACCGTTGCGTATTGCTGAAGGCGCCACCGCGGTAAACGTGTCGCAAGTTCTCCCCTGTGAAGAAACCAAGAGGCATGGGTTCGTCCAGGCAAACCTGCAGAGAATGCGGCTGGCTACGGACGAGCTCATGCACGGGGCCGCCAGTCAAAAAATTACCGCCGCACTGCTCCAGGAGCCATACGTGGGTGGGGTAGGATATATGAAGGTGTACAGAGGGGCCAGGATCTTCCAGAACACTAATCGCCTGGAGGGCACTGTGAAGGCGGCAATCGCCGTATTCGACCAGGACCTAGAGGTCACACAGTGCCCAGAATTCACGACCGACAACATCGTGGTCGTGAAGATCTGCACCAGTGCCTGGAGGATCACTCTGGTCTCCTTCTATTTTGAACCGACCTCGCCCATAGAGCCATACCTGGAGCAGCTTAGGAAGATCGCGACGGCGACCTCGACTGGCCTTCTGATCGGGGGAGACGCAAATGCGAAAAGTGTCTGGTGGGGAAGCAGCGAGACCGACCACAGGGGCGACAGTTTTGCGGGCGCGCTCGACCAATTGGGTCTGCAGGTGCTGAATGTCGGCGACACCCCGACCTTCGAGACCGTACGAGGGGGAAGACCGTTGACCAGCTACGTCGACGTAACCGCGTGCACGGCTGACATCCTCGACCTGGTGGACCGCTGGAAAGTTGATCAGGGTATGACGAACTCGGACCACAACGCCATAACCTTCAACATAAAGTTGCAGAGAGGTGAGCGAACACACACACAACGAACGACGAGGCTGTTCAACACCAGAAAAGCTAACTGGAGCCAGTTTCGTGAGAAACTGGCCCAGCTAAACGCAGAACACAGCATCAGCCCGTCTGACGTAACATCAATCAGTAACACTCAACAACTCGAAAACACTATTAACACATACACAAACAACATACACATAGCATGCACAGAACACATACCACTCATCAAAACACACACATCGCTCACCTTGCCGTGGTGGTCCGAGGAGTTAGCTACCCTGAAAAGAGAAGTCGCCACCAGGAAGAGACGAATACGTTGCGCGGCCCCCTCCAGGAAGGCCGGGGTGATAGATAGGTACCTGCAGAAGAAGGAGGAATACTTCGCCAAGACCAGGGAGGCGCAGACTCGGAGCTGGAAGGAGTTTTGCGGGAGGCAGGACAAAGAGGGGCTTTGGGAAGGCATTTACAGGGTGATCGGCCGCACGTCTATAAGGCAGGAAGACGTACCCCTGAGGCACAACGGAGGGTTCCTGAGCCTGAAGGAGTCGACGAGACTGCTCGCCGAAACCTTCTACCCGGAGGATCGGGAAAGCGAGGACAATCCAGACCACCGCGCCACTCGACAGCAAGCCAGCCTCGTGGACGGGGAACATGATGACAACCATGATCCCCCGTTCACGGAACAGGAGCTACGAGTGGCGGTGGAAAGCTTTAACCCGAAGAAGGCCCCGGGAGCAGATGGCTTCACAGCCGATATCTGCGCGCGAGCGGTCTCGCAGGATCCGGGAACCTTCCTAGCCATAATAAATATGTGCCTAAAACTGGGCCACTTCCCGAAGCCCTGGAAAAAGGCGGCCGTAGTTGTCCTGCGGAAGCCCGCAAAATCAGACTACTCCCAGCCCAAGTCCTACAGACCGATAGGTTTGCTCCCGGTCTTGGGGAAGATTTTCGAGAAAATGGTCGTGGGGAGGTTGAAGTGGCACCTCCTCCCCAAGCTGAGCGCCCGCCAGTATGGCTTCATGCCACAAAGGAGCACCGAGGACTCCCTCTATGACCTAATGGGACACATAAGAGGTAAGCTTAAGCTCAAAAAGCTCATAACCGTGATCTCATTGGACATAGAAGGAGCCTTCGACAGTGCCTGGTGGCCAGCTATAAAAGTCCGGCTCCGGGAGGAGAACTGTCCTGGAAATATCCGGAAGGTCCTTGGTAGCTACCTCGAAGACAGGAGGGTAGAGGTCAGATACGGCGGGGAGGCACACTCCATAAGCACGAATAAGGGGTGTGTCCAGGGTTCCATAGGAGGCCCAATCCTATGGAACCTCCTCCTCGACCCGCTACTCAAGGGCCTAACGGAAAGGGGCGACTATTGCCAGGCGTTCGCCGACGACATAGTCCTGGTTGTTGACGGAGACACCGCGTTGGAGGTCCAAAGGCAGGCCAATGCCGCCCTCGCCTATGTTGGGGAGTGGGGCGTCAAAAACAAGCTGAAGTTTGCGCCCCACAAGACACAGGCGATGGTGGTCACTAGGAAGCTGAAGTTTGACGAACCACTCCTGAGAATGGGCGGGGTCGGTATTGGCATGTCGAAGGAAATAAAAATCCTTGGCCTAACCATCGACAGCGGCCTGACGTTTAACACACACATATTAAATACATGTAAAAAAGTGGTCAACATCTACGGGCAGCTGTCGAGGGCGGCCAAGATCACCTGGGGCCTTCACGCGGACGTCATCCGCGTTATTTACACCGCGGTTATAGAACCGGTGACTGTGTATGCGGCGAGCGCCTGGGCACCGGCCGTGGGAAAGCTGGGGGCCAAAAAACAGCTCGCTTCGATCCAGCGTGGATTCGCGCAGAAGCTCTGCAGAGCCTACCGCACGGTCTCCCTGAACGCGGCGCTGCTTCTTGCTGGGATACTCCCTCTCGACATCCGTATCCAGGAGGCAGCAGCCCTGTACGAGGCCAAGAGGGGGGTACCCAGGCCCGACCTCGCGGGCGGGGAGATCGAGCGAAGGGCGGGGCACGCCGACAATGGACACCCGGCAACGCATATGCGCCTGGAGTTCAAGAGCCTGATAGACCAAAACGAACTTGATGCCAACAGTGACTTCGCTGTCAAAATATATACAGATGGCAGTAAAATTGACGGCAAGGTGGGTGCCGCAGCCTCGTTCTGGGAGGGCGATGCGGAAACCAGGGCCGTCAAGTTAAAGCTGCCATCATATGGCACGGTCTATCAGGCGGAACTACTGGCCATATGCAGAGCCACGAAGGACATTGTTCGGGGTGCTCAGCAGAGCTTCGCTATTTATAGCGACTCCAGGTCCGCGCTGGAGGCTGTTGTAAATAATGGCTCCCCACATCCCCTGGCAGTCGAAGCCCGCAAAAACCTCCGTGCCGCCTTCGGCCAGAGCAAAGCTGTGTCTCTGTTCTGGCTGAAAGCCCACGCGGGGCTCGCGGGCAACGAACGCGCCGATTTCCTGGCCAAAATGGCTGCCCTACACTTAAAGCGCTCACCCGACTACGACAAATACCCGGTCTCATTCGTTAGGGGGCAAATCAGGCGGGGGTCCCTTGGCGAGTGGAATCGGAGGTATCAGTCGGGTGAGACAGCCGGGACAACCAAAACCTTCTTCCCAGACGCCATTGAGAGCCACAGGACGGTCCGCAAGATCCCCATGGATAGTATAACGTCGCAAATGTTAACGGGCCACGGTGGGTTCTCCGAATACCTGACACGATTCAAGTGTAAGGAGAACCCATCGTGCACATGTTCCCCGGGGGTCGAAGAAACGGCGCTGCATGTCTTGCTCGACTGTCCGATGTTCGGTCGAGCAAGATATGACAGTGAACAGGAGCATGGGGACAAGTTTAATAGGGAGAACCTGGGGGATATAATGGGCAACTCCAAGAGGCGGGAGACCTTTATGAAATTCGGAAGAAGGGTAGTGGAGATCGTGGCGGCTAGGAACAAATAGCGTCTATTGCTGTTGTCCCTGTCAGCTACGATCTCAAAACACGATATATATACATAATTCATTAATCATATAAAATAATAAAATATCTACATTTTTAAACAAATAAATATTTTAAAAACATGTACATTGAAACTAATTTATATACTCAATTCTATACATATTTATATATAAACACAAAAAAAATAGATTGAATAAGAAGGGCTCAAGAAAGCGCAATGTATTGGTGTATGCTAAGGGATTGCGCGACCCTTGAGCAAGGAAAGAGTTTTGAACACACTATATAATATATATTATAAACACATATATAGCAAATAACATCATATATATTTACATATAATATTGTATATATATACACAATTGAGAACGAAAAACGAAGAATGAAGGAAAGAACACACTATTAAATATATATATATTATAGACATCTAAACTACAAGTGTAAAAGCAAGACAGTATTATTACCATTAAAATATATATTTATACAGTCAGCATCAAGTAATAATTACGCAAATAAAAACTGATTAACAAATTTTTTTTTTAACATGTAAAACCAAATCCAGAACAAAACTAATAACGAAGACGACATAACGAACCCACAGACTTAAATAATAAACACACATTCAAACAAAACGAAAAATACTAAGCAACGATGTTAACAATAAAAAACTGATTGATATCGTCCCTGCTCAAGGCAGGGAGTGGAGAGCAGAAATAAATAAAATAAAAAAAAAAAAAAAAAAAAAAAAACCTAACCTAACCTAACCTAACCTAACCTAACCTAACCTAACCTAACCTAACCTAACCTAACCTAACCTAACCTAACCTAACCTAACCTAACCTAACCTAACCTAACCTAACCTAACCTAACCTAACCTAACCTAACCTAACCTAACCTAACCTAACCTAACCTAACCTAACCTAACCTAACCTAACCTAACCTAACCTAACCTAACCTAACCTAACCTAACCTAACCTAACCTAACCTAACCTAACCTAACCTAACCTAACCTAACCTAACCTAACCTAACCTAACCTAACCTAACCTAACCTAACCTAACCTAACCTAACCTAACCTAACCTAACCTAACCTAACCTAACCTAACCTAACCTAACCTAACCTAACCTAACCTAACCTAACCTAACCTAACCTAACCTAACCTAACCTAACCTAACCTAACCTAACCTAACCTAACCTAACCTAACCTAACCTAACCTAACCTAACCTAACCTAACCTAACCTAACCTAACCTAACCTAACCTAACCTAACCTAACCTAACCTAACCTAACCTAACCTAACCTAACCTAACCTAACCTAACCTAACCTAACCTAACCTAACCTAACCTAACCTAACCTAACCTAACCTTTTTTTTTTTTTTTTTTTTTTTTGCCCTGTGAAAATGCTCATGCATACGCCCGGACTCGGGGGAGCCCGGGACGTTATGTGAGACTCCTGGGCATATGGCCAGACCTACTCACTAAAAACACAGGGGGTTGCCGGCTTCGCCATAGATGGAGCGCCCCAGGGTCACTATAAAGTATTCTACTGAGGCGCTCCGGCGGGAATTGTATTTGCGGCCAGTGCAGGTGCCCCCATACACAAGGGCACCCTCACGCGGGTGGCGTCTTTATAAGGTGCCCGGGTCCCCCGACCCGAACACCACTATGGCGGGGGTAGCAGGTGCGCATAACGGCGCCTCCTCCTTCCCGGCCTCCGTCTGCGGATCGCGTCAGCGTACGCGTCTTCCTCTCTGACGCGCTCCGCGGCCTCCTTCAGCGCTATCACGGATTCGCAGAAGGAGGCCGTAGCTTCCCAGCATGTCTTGCTCCTCAGCATAGCATCAATGACGCTGGGCAGCGAGAGGTCACTTCCAAGAATTGCGGCCAGGGTGTGCCTTTGGGGCGCCCAGGCCGCGCACTCTTCCAGTGTGTGGCGCGCCGTATCAACAGGCGCGTCACATTCGTGGCAGGCGGGTGTCGCCTCCCTTCCAGCTATATGGTGCAGATACTTACCGAAGCAGCCATGACCGGTAAGCACCTGCACCAGACGAAATGTTAGGGTCCCATGTCGTCGGGAGAGCCATCTGACGAGGTGAGGGCGAATCGCCGCCACGATCGTCTCACCGGCAACTGGTGCCTCGAGCTCATCGGCCCATTTGCGAATCAGGGCGTCGCGACCGGCTGCCCTGACGCGCTGCACCTCTTCTGCGCCTAGGCGCTCACCCCTGACCCTCATATCCGCACAATGTCGATAGACGCCGGCCAATACCTCAGCCTGAAGCGGCCACGGTGGATCCCCGGCGAGCAGAGTGGCCACCGTCCACGACACCGTGCGGTAGCCCCGAATAGCTCTTATATCTATCACCCTCTGTGGTCTACGCAGCAAGGTCCTGTTCCTGGTATTTAAGGCGTCGACCCATATGGGGGCCCCGTACAGAGCCATACTTCGGATCACATTCATGTATAACCGTCTGCAGGTTGAATCGGGGCCACCCACATTCGGCAACAGCCTGCCCAATGCAGCTGCAGCATTGGTTATTTTCGGGGCGAGCTGAGTGAAGTGCGCCCCAAAATTCCACTTCCCATCCAAAATCAGACCTAAATATTTCATTTGGGCTCTGACAGCCACCTCCTCCCCCTGGATGCGGACGACTAGTCTCACAGCCCTGGGGGGTCCCCTTCTAGGTCCGTGAAAGAGGAGGGCCTCCGTTTTCGACAAGGAGACCTTTAAGCCCAGCGACTCGATACGACTCACCACAATATTTGCGGTAACCGCACCAAGCCGCACCGCCTCCTCATAAGACCCAGCCCGAACAGTAACGAGGGTGTCATCCGCATAGCAGAGCACCCCCGAACCAGGTGGGAGGGACCCCCTCAGGATCCAGTCGAATCCTACGTTCCACAAGGTTGGTCCGAGGACCGAACCCTGCGGAACTCCGCAACTTATGCCTCGCCGGCTAATTTGACCGTCGCCACTCTCCCAGACGATCTCTCTGTCTCGGAGATATGAGTCCAACACCCTCCCGAGATATGAGGGCACTCCGTGAAATCGTAGCGCCTCTCTCAGCGTCTCAAACGGGAGGGTGTTGAACGCATTCTTAACGTCGAGTGAGACAGCCAAGACAGCCTCACCCCTCGCAGTCGCAGCCGTGGTCAGGCTTTTCAAGGCGGCGAGGGCATCAATAGTGGAGCGGCCCGCCCGAAACCCATACTGCGCATCCGATAGGCCAGGCCCGACTTCGTCCAGGTGCCTGACTAGGCGGTCAACAAGAATTTTCTCGAACGCCTTGCCCACCTCGTCAAGCAACACGACTGGTCTGAATGCAGACGGCTCCTCCAGAGGACGTCCCGGCTTCTGCAGCAGGCACAACCTTCCCTCCTTCCAGATCTTCGGGAACCGACCGGCAAGAATACACCCATCGAAGAGTTCCCGAAGCCTGTCCTCCAGGAACTCCGAGGCAATTAGAACAATTCGCCCCGGAACGCCATCTGGCCCCGGTGCAGTTCTCCTACCCCGTAGCCGCAGCAGAGCCGCGCCCATTTCTGACTCCGTCACGAGAGGGACGTCTCCGCTCACCGTCGCAACAGACGCAGAGGAAGGGGCCATAGTAGGGGGTACGTGTCCCGGGTGATCCGGGAATAGTTCCTCCACTATGCGTCCCAGAAAAGCCGGCTGCAACGTCTCCGTGAGTGGCGCTCCTTGAGAGCCGAGTTTTTTCCTCGCCGCGCGATACGGGCGTCCCCAGGGGTCCCGATTCAGACCCTCAAGGATTTCCGTCCAGGCGTCGCTCTTGGCCCGGCTGATGGCCAGCTGTAGGTTTCTCTTGGCCTGGCGATAGGCAGTCCGCAGCCGGTCCTCGAGGTCCGGGTCGTGACCGTTTCGCCTACGACACCGAACGTACGCCCGGCGGGTCCTGTTGCAGACTATCCGCATGCTCCTGATCTCAGGCGTCCACCAATACACCTGGCGGCGTTTTGCCCTCCGCCTGGTTTTTGGCATGGCTGCTGTGCACACCGCAGACAGGGCAGTACGCATCCGGCGGGCCAGCTCGTCTGCGTCGTTGCTTGGTGTAGCACCGCGCGACGACCAACGCTGCACAATGGCTGCCTCCTCAGCCAGATCCCTGTTCAAACGACTAAGAGTCCACCGAGGGAAGTGACTGAGAACCCCTGAGCTGTTTGTCGCCGACGTTGGTTGGAGGGAGGAGACCTCGAAGCGGATGTACAGATGATCCGAGAGAGTCTCCGTGCCCTCCATGACCCGCCAGTTGCTGACCCTTCGCGCAATTGCAGGGGTGGCGAAGGATACATCCACCACGGAGCCCCCCTGCCGACGTACGCAGGTGTGTGTGGTCCCCCTGTTCAGAAGCGATAGGCCCGTTAGGAGGGCCCACACTTGCACAGCTCTGCCACGGACGTCAGTCGCGGGGTTACCCCAGGCCCGGGACTTGGCGTTCAGGTCGCCAAGAAACACAATCGGCCTCGACGCCAGTCGTCCGACCGCAGCCCTGATAGAGCTGAGGAAGACCTCGAACTCCGCTAGGCCGCGGTTAGGGGAAAAGTACGCGCCGATGATAACGTACTCCCCCCGTTCGGCTACTACGTATCCCGAGCCCCTCTCCACCATCGAGAGAGGAGGGCCCGTCGCAGTCCGTACCAAAACGGCGACGTTTCCCTCCAAGTCCCCCATCCAATTCGGATGGGAGGGAACACAGTAGGGCTCACAAGCCACAGCCACATCTATGTCCCACTCCGCCATGGACTGTAGGAGAAGGTCCTGAGCCCCGGCGCAGTGGTTCAGATTCGCTTGGAGGAAGCTAACTTGTCGAGACCGATTCATTCTGACATAATATTGTTAGCCTCCCCCGGCGCTCCCGCATCGGCAGACACTACCGCGGCAGCCCTTCCCCTTCTCTTCTTCTGAGGAGGGTAACAATTTCTGCCACCCATAGTGTGCCCACTAGGCTTGCCGGCATCTGCACAAACTGCACAGCGCGGTGCTCGTGCACAGTCGGCAGACTTGTGGCCCTCCTCGCCACAGCGGAAGCACAAAGTGTCTCGGCTCATTGTGGATGGGCATTTAGGTCTTGTATGCCCGATGCCCATACATCTGTAGCAGCGTAAGGCGCGCTGCTCCAGCACTCGGACGCCTGCCGAGCACCAGCCAATCGTCACCTTGCCCGCGTCGGACAGGGTCTTGGCCACCGCGACCGGACACCGCACAACCGCACTACCGGTTCCACGTGGACCATGTTGCACCTCCAAGGACTGTACCTTTTCAACAGGACAGCCTCCGGCTAGAGCCACTGCGTGAGCCACCTTGTCTTTAGTGGCTGCGTCATTCAGCCCGGTGATGCGTATGCTCGCACACTTGGTGGGCCGGATGACGCTTACCACGCCGTCGAGTGCCTCGCGCAGCTTGTCGGCCAGTTGGTCGGCCTTTTCGCTTCCGAGGGTGCTGGGCAGCTCCAAAACTCTAGCCCCAGTGAGCGACTCGCGGAATTTTATATTGGAGATGCCAAGCTCTCCTAGGTTTACCTGCTCCTCGGCTCGCTCCAGAACCTGTTTATAAGTCACCCCCTCTTGGGCCGCCTCCGGCTGAAGTTTTATAATAACAGCAGCCGTGCTAGGGGGTGACAGTTTCGGTTTACTGGACCGAACTTTTGTCCGTGGCCTCTTGGCAGGAGGCACCGACTTCATAACCGCTACGTCCGAGGGGGCAGTAGGTGTGGTCTTCTTCTTTTTCCCTTTTTTCCCCCTTCTCACCACTGTTGCCCAGGTCTCCCCCCGTGCCACTGCACCATCGGCCGCCGACGACGATGACGGTCCCGTCGCCGCAGCCGCTGGGATAGTCGCAGCCGCCTGTGATGTTCTCACAGCCGGCATTTGGCGACCAGCAGGAACCGTAGGTGCCGTCGATGGAGCAGTTGGGGTTAGCTCCCTCCTTCTATCCGCCGCCAGCGGCGGGCGGCGATTGGTGGCTGGCAAGAGGCGTTCCTCGAGGCCTTCGATGCGCGCGTTTATCATATCTCCCACCGAGCATATGATTGAGCGTTTCAGCTCCTCTAAAGCGTTACCGTCACCAAATGTATTGGCAGGTACCGGGCTTCGCTCTGGAGCGCGTTTTATAGAGGCCCTCATTTCACTAAACTCGCGGCGATGTGCTTTGAGTTCGGCCTTGAGGACCTCCACCTCGCGTCTAAGGCGGTTGTTGTCCGCCCTGACACGGCGCACTTCATCCACCTCGGTCCGATCGGCTAGGGCATTCACAACGTCCTGGATTGAGGCAGCCGCGACCTTTAGTTGCCTGACATAGGTTCCCTTAAGGTTACCGGACTTGGTTGCGACCTCTAAAATGTCCGCCATGCTCTGCCTGGCAGTGGCTTGCAGCTGCTCAGCATCCAGGCTGAAGGAATTGGCTAGAGGTTCCGACACATTTAAAATTTCCACCTGTTCCGACCTATCGGAAGCGTCCGCCTCGCTATCGCCGCTAGGTCCGGGCGTCCGGATTACCACAGGTCGCTTGAACCGACCAATGGCATCCCGCGGTTGCTTCGTCGTGGCAGTGGAGAGACATGCGGACGAGCGTCCGCGACCTCGCCTAGCCGTTGGCACCTTTGGAGCCGGTAAGCGATCCTCGCTGGAGGACCTGGACTCACGGCGTTTTCTCCTCAAAGTTGGCATCTCCAGTTCGGAGTCTGTCAACTCAGAGGTTAAGCGCGGGTCAGCAGATGTCCACTGGCCCACGAGACTATTGGTGTCCCCCCCAGATACGGTGGGACTGCCCTCATTTGAGGGGCGGGATTCTCCCCGAAGGGTACCCGCCTGGGGTATTATGTTTCCACTAGTCTTTTTCATGTTTTCTTTTTTCCTTTTTTAAAGGGTGCGGTCCCTTTTCCCCAAATAATCCCCCCCAGCGCTTGGGACCGAATCCCCTCCGGCCATTCATCCCCTCGGCACGCTAGACCTTGGGATTGGGGTAATTTTTTATAGAGGTTGTCTTCCTCGCGGCCCGGACCTCAGTGGCCCGGACCCCCGATCCTGAGCTCAGGGTTGCGGGGTGGCCGACGGCTGGCCAGAACCAACCGCCGCCCCGGCGACCCCACGCTGCCGCCGGATACCGGACAGACGCAGCGCGGGCACTGTGCCTCCCACCCTCGCGGGCGGTGAAGCGCGGACCCCGTCCATTTCTCCACTCGTCCAGCCCTCTGAAAGCAGAGGCGGGGAATGGACTGCCGTCGTTTTTGGTCGGAATCGACCTGGGAGCATTGAAGCCTCCCTCCCTCCCATGCAGAAATTCGCCACGGACAACAATCTCTCCAAACTGGAGTGATTATTGACCGTACCCAGGGTGCACCGACCCAGCGACTGCTCTTTCCCCCGAACGTATTCGCAAGGAACTAGCAGCCACCAGGCACACGAGGAGGTTTTCTGCACGCACCCCAACCTAACCTAACCTAACCTAACCTAACCTAACCTAACCTAACCTAACCTAACCTAACCTAACCTAACCTAACCTAACCTAACCTAACCTAACCTAACCTAACCTAACCTAACCTAACCTAACCTAACCTAACCTAACCTAACCTAACCTAACCTAACCTAACCTAACCTAACCTAACCTAACCTAACCTAACCTGAGCGAACCTAACCTGAGCGAACCTAACCTGAGCGAACCTAACCTGAGCGAACCTAACCTGAGCGAACCTAACCTGAGCGAACCTAACCTGAGCGAACCTAACCTGAGCGAACCTAACCTGAGCGAACCTAACCTGAGCGAACCTAACCTGAGCGAACCTAACCTGAGCGAACCTAACCTGAGCGAACCTAACCTGAGCGAACCTAACCTGAGCGAACCTAACCTGAGCGAACCTAACCTGAGCGAACCTAACCTGAGCGAACCTAACCTGAGCGAACCTAACCTGAGCGAACCTAACCTGAGCGAACCTAACCTGAGCGAACCTAACCTGAGCGAACCTAACCTGAGCGAACCTAACCTGAGCGAACCTAACCTGAGCGAACCTAACCTGAGCGAACCTAACCTGAGCGAACCTAACCTGAGCGAACCTAACCTGAGCGAACCTAACCTGAGCGAACCTAACCTGAGCGAACCTAACCTGAGCGAACCTAACCTGAGCGAACCTAACCTGAGCGAACCTAACCTGAGCGAACCTAACCTGAGCGAACCTAACCTGAGCGAACCTAACCTGAGCGAACCTAACCTGAGCGAACCTAACCTGAGCGAACCTAACCTGAGCGAACCTAACCTGAGCGAACCTAACCTGAGCGAACCTAACCTGAGCGAACCTCACCTGAGCGAACCTAACCTGAGCGAACATCATCATCGGCATCGGCCACCCAGCCACCTAAGAAGGCCGCACCGGCCGCGGCGGCCCTTTCGCAGCCCACTAGGAAGACTGCGCAACCACAGGACTGCAAGGTCGTGTTGCGTAGAACGTCGGCCGAGGCAGCGGGAGGATCGCCGGGATCGAGTCACATACAGCCTCACAAAACCACCGACCGGGTCACCGAGGCACGAACTGCCTACTCCGTGCGAAATCGCTCCTGGGTGACTCACGAATCTCAAGATCGACATAAAAGCCGGTATCACCCAGGCAGTGACCGGCTTTTTCAGTTGGTAAAGGTCGGCCTTCACTACCACAAGAGGGGCGCTGACTGAGAGCAACATCAGTAAAGAAGCTCCGCCTCCTTCCCTCCAGACCCCTCCTGCGATCGACTCGCTGCTCTCTTCACTAGCGGAGCATAGCGCGTTGGTGAGGGAAAGCGGCGAGGAGATGAGGAGACTCCAGGAGGCGATGGAGAGACAGCGGGACCGCGTGGAAAACATAGCAACTTATGCGGGTGCGGCAGCCGGTAAGCATTACATGCCGGTGAGCATACAGACTGGGGGGCTCAGCGGCAGGTCTTAGGATAGCTGAGGCGGTGAACAGGGATCCCCTGGTGATGTTGGCGGATGTGTTGTCTTACAACACAGACGACGATGTCGCCAGGGCGGTCCTGAAACAGATAAACCTACAAAGGGTATATGATCAGATCCCCCTTGTGCAGTGCACGAAATGCCTAGGTTTCGGCCACTGTCGGAAACACTGCACCGGAAAGGACGACCTCTGCTCGCATTGCGGCGACTCTCACCTGAGAGCGGAATGCCTATTAATTTCTAATGGTTTTTTTTTATTGAAAGTAACAGCAACCGACACGGTTTTTATCATAAAACTAAAGCTTTTGACCAACAAACTGGATTTGCTCAGGTTTATGATAAAACATAGTAATAATTTTTATCTTCTGCCGGTTCTCTCCTCACTTGATTATAAAGATTTGATTATAAAGCTACAACATAATAAATATGAAAGTTAATAATCGATCGCTCAATACTAACAGATAATTTCTTGGATTAACAAATAGAATACTTTTTATTCCAGTAATGTGGGATAAAAAGTATTTTGGGATAGACTTCAATGATATCAATAAATTGATATCTATAAAGTCAGTGACGTAATTGGTTTTTTAATGTTATTAATATCGATAAGCTGCACAGCTGCAGCTCCGCTGTCAATAATATTTATGTTTGTATTGTGGATGGTACATTGGTACACATGTGCCTAACCTATCGGGGTATACAAGCGTTGTGGTTAATATGTTTGAAACACTTAAAAAAAACCGGTCAAGTGCGTGTCGGGCCACACGCAGTGTAGGGTTCCGTAGTTTTTATAACAACCATGTGTCATACCATGCCCTAACTAAAAGCCAAACATGACTACCTACCTAATTTGACTTCCTAGGGCCATCTATCGACATTTCTATAGAATTGTTCGCAATTTTCGAGTCAAATACAATTGGTCGACTATTACTCGTAAACTTGTAAAGCCTACTTAAGTGTGATAGTTTTCCTTTAAACTTCGTTATATATAGGAACTACTGCCGTGACATTTAAATTTCTAACTACAACCGTTTAGTGGGTAGAGGGGGCGGGGACACTTAACTCTAACAAAAAATCGTAATTTAAAGCTTGATAAGTCACGAACGGTTTACGTAATCAAAAAACGGTCTTCCCCTAACCCCAATGTTTTTGAAAGACCTATCCAACGATATCCCACACTATAGGAAGGAAGAAAAAAAAAATATCATCCCCACTTTACATGTAGGGGAGGTATCCCAAATAATCGTTTTTTTTTTTTTCAAAAAAATATTTTACCACTTTTTTGGCGTCATTACCGTGTATACATGCCAAATTACAACTTTCTAGTACCAATAGTTTTTGAGCTAAACCGCGAACAGACAGACAGACGGACATGGGGAAACTATAAGGGTTTCTTGTTAACTACGGAGCCCTAAAAAATCTCTTTGAAAGTTGAACCCGGCCCAAATACTGAGGATGACTAATGAGGAGTACTTATTTAGGATTGTTTTGTAATTTAATTAAACTGCAAGATTTATAAACAATCGTTTTATTTCGTCTCTATCAAAAGAAATTCGACTTATTTTCGATCGTGTCGTTTCGTCGTATAAACTATAATATGTATGTATATTATTTACAACATCGTAAAATTACGTTTCGCGAGGACCCAAGACGCTGGGAAAATATAAACGGACATTTATAGCGTCTCTGGGTCACCGTAACAAATAAATTATAAAAAAGACGTGCGCATAACGCGGCAGCGCCTTGCGCGGCGACGTGTAGCACGTCGGCGCTGAGCGCGTCGGCGTGTGGCACGGCGACGACGAGCGCTTGGCACGCGTCGAGCGCGGCAGTGCTAGCGCGGCGGCGGCGGGCGCGGCTTTGCCGTCGCGTACGCTATCTCCGATAGGCGCACGTCAATGGGAGCGCGCTCGTCGTACAGCGTCGGCGCCTGCAGGATGATGCCGGCTGAGCCTACTACCACGGCCAGCGTGAAGATCCACAGGAACAACCGGTCCAGCACCATCGCCACATACTTCCAGTCCTCTTTCACCTGCGGGAAACAAACATGTTGACTCTAGTTTCGCGAATCGAAACCTGCAGTAGATATAGCGATAGCGATGAACCCACCCTAGTAGACTCCTCTTCTTTGCGTGTCTGCTCAGCTATATAGTTGATGCCATCAATGGCCTTATTCAACTCTGGGCAGCGGTGCCAGCGGCGCAGCGCATCGCACAGCGCGGGCGCGTCGTGCAGACGACACGTCCGGCACGCGCTACAGGCAGGCACGCCTGGCGCGCCCGGCCCCACGCCACCCAGCGGCGACCCCTCCTCCCACGGCGTGCTCTCACTGACCGCCGTCACCAGCCCTGCACTGCAAGCAACATCGAAAATGTGACTTACGCTGTGCCCTCACACCGTACTTGCCGTGCGCTCTGTGGTGATACTCACAAGCGGCTCCGGTGCGGGTCCACGCGGTAGTGCGGGCGCCGCATGACTAGCAGGCGCGGCAGCACATGAATAAACACGCGCCGCACCCACGGCGCCATCGTGTGAGTCTGCGGCGACCGGAAGTGTACGTTCAGCACCACCACCGTCACGCATATACTGCACCACAATTCAAATGTTTCTTTAATTCCACGTACATCGAGCTACAACGGGGACCAGGTTCGCTTTAGACCAGCGAGAAGGAAGTACCTGAACGTGTCGAGGATCATGGTGAAGAGCACGAACTTGCCGAGCAGCGGCACGACCAGCGAGGTGGGCGGGATGATCTCAGCCAGCAGGAGGAAGAACACAGTGAGCGACAGCAGGATGGAAATGGACAGCGACACCTTCTCGCCGCTGTCCGAGGGCAGGTAGAACACCAGCACCGTGAGGAACGAGATGCCCATGCACGGGATGATCAGGTTCACCGTGTAGAACAGCGTCTTGCGCCTCATGGTGATGTTGAACGTTATGTCCAGGTACGGCTCGTCGCAACACGTGTAGAACTTTTCATTTCTGACAAACAAATGTAGCAACGAGTTAACTACGAATTTACTGTTGCGGACTTCAAACAACGAGGGGCGAATTAATGATAATGGGCTGATCGCGAAGCGACAGTACAAGAGCGAACGTTACCTAACAGCGGGCACTTCGAGGATGTCCCACTCTACGGAGGTGTAGAACTCCGACAGATCTACGCCCAGCTCCACCACGTTGGTGCCGTGCGTCTCGTCGATGTGCCGCAGGTCCACCTGAGCACACACCGCTAAGTATCACACAATAAATAGAAGGCTGCCACACTCATAGACCGCGGTGCTCGGTTACCTGGAAGCCGTCGTACGTCCACGAGCCAAACTTCATGACGCACGTCTGCTGGTCGAAGGGGAAGTATTCTACATCAATCTCGCAGGAAGACTTGTAGATGGCGGGCGGGCGCCACTCCACACGCCCTGTGTAGTTCAGCGTCGCCTTCGTCGCTAGCGTCACCTCGAAGTTGCCATCAGCGCTGTGACAGCAGCACGGTTAGCACTCTAGCGACAAGCCGCTCATACAGCGACACTCGCCAAGAAGTCGCTCACACTCACTTATTGTAGAGAACGATGTCGGGGCGCCAGATGTGGTCGGAGGGCACGTGAAGCATCTCCACTCCGCCGTACTCCCGCGGCTCCCACGATAGTTTGTAGTCGTACCAGCTCTGCGAACATGCAAGACAAAAGGGCTGTCAGTTCGGCTGCTCAGGTGACGAGTGCAGGCTTCCGAGGCGATCCTTACCTGCTCCACCCACAGGTTGGTCGTCATGATCTGATTCTTGAGGTTCTGTAACAGAAGCAGAGGGTCATGTACGCGGCGGGCGCGGGCGACGCCGAGGCTAGTGTCAGTAAGGCTCACCACGTCGATGAGCTGGCTCAGCTTGAGCTTGATGCGCACGGTGAGCGCGTCGCTGACATTGAGCACGGGCCGCACGAGCTTGTTGTAGTTGGACAGCAGGTCGTCGTACAGGCGCTTGGCGTCAGGGTTGGCGGCGCAGCCGGCGAGCGCGGCGAGCGCCACGAGCAGCAGCAGCGGGGCCGCGTGGTGCGGCGCGGCACGGCGCGGCATCTCCGCCGGCGCATGACGTCAGCGCATCGCGCCGCCACCGCGCGCCGCTTTCCCTCTCTCTGTCACACACAGCACGCTCCCTTACACAACATATCACCTGACCATTGTCAAGTATCGGGAAAGGTAAATCTATCTGAAACTCTTAGCAAATGAAATTGTTGAAAGTTCTTAAAAATCTTTGGTTCAAAAGTATGTTACCTTTTTTGTCACTAGAGTTTATTCTTTTTTTACCCGACTGCGCCAGAAGGAGGGTTATGTTTTTTGAGAGTATATATGTATGTATGTATAATTGTTTGGCACGCTCTGTAGCCTGAACGGCTAGATGGATTTTAGCTTGAGAGGTGTCGTTAGATTCGTATTTACTGTGAGAGTGACACTGGGTATATCAAAATAAATAAAACAAAATGGCGGATATTTGGCGCCAAATTCAAATGTTTGGCACGCTCTGCGGCCTGAACGGCTCGATGAATTTTAGCTTGAGAGATATTGTTAGATTCGTATTTACTGTGAGAATGACACTGGGTATATCTAAATAAAGTAATAAAATGGCGGATTAAAACTAAAAAAAGTAATAAATAAAAAACGGTAATTTAAAAAATTAAAAAACCCGACTGCTTTTCTGAGTATTATTAAAAAAGCCCTAAAACTGCGTCCCGACTGCTACAATATATCTTAACTGGTGATTCTTAAGTTAAGTGCAAACGGGAAAATGACTTTCTTGTTTGAGGGCTTTTTTAATAATACTCAGAAAAGCAGTCAGGTTTTTTAGTTTTTTAAATTACCGTTTTTTATTTTTTGTTAAATAATTTCTAAACACGATGACAGATTGTGTAAGTCTGAGATTGAGTTTGGGTCATCGATTAGTTGTCTAGTTGTATTTATGGAGACGAATGCAACCTGCGTCTCGTTGTGTCGGAGCAGTGCTGTAACGGTGAGTGATAAGCATTAAATTTAAGATCTAATGTATACAGAAGCTGTTGGAAACCTGAGTAACGGACGCTTCGTGTGGCGGCGCGCTGCGCACACAACACACAAGTTCCTACGTGTCTACAACAACTAGTTCGAGTGTCTGGCAGTGCTTGAGGCGGCTCTATTTGCAGCGGTCACTGTGTCTGCCACTACGGAACACGACTATACCGTGTCTGTGTTAGGAATTCGTCATGATTTTCATGACAGGGCATTACGTTACTGAACCATAAATCATTTCCTCACAAAAAAGTATAACCAAGTTACGTCTTGTAACATCAGCTATCTCCCAGTACCGTCAACATCGGCTAAACCGTTTCGGAGATTAACCTGAATAAACAGACAGACAAGAATTCAAATAAATGATTTGATTTTACATTTAGTAAAAGCTGTTAATCAGTCATTACAAACAGGCATTTCAATCTTATTTACTTGTGCAAATAGACGTTTTAGACAGTTCATAACTATCTATCATCGGCGTCGCAATTTGAGCTAAAATAAATGATGACACACAATATACAACAGCGCCGCAATGTTTCGCGCTGCGTCAACAGGGTCGTAGAGCGTCTCCGAACCAGTTGGCTGGCTCCGTCGCCACGGCCGCTGTACTGTGCGTGCATGCGCTGTGTGGAGGAGGACGCGCTGCTAACGCGAGAGACAGCTAAACATCGCACACTATCAAAATGGTTTTATTCCTAAAATACGAAGGAGCCTCTAGGATAGTGCCTAAGTAACGTAAAACCGAGACATTTACAAAAATTTGTTATATACATACATGTTTAAGCTATCGGTGCAGCGGCTGCACGCGCGTGTCGTATTCACATTAGGAAGAGGTCAAGTTTGTTTGTTTCGGTAGAACAAATTCCTACGGAAGTATCTTCTTTACACAGCTGCACTATGGCGAGTGTCATGAATTATGTTTTACTAGCTGCTGCATTAGTTAAGAATATTATCCTCCGGGAACCGCACATTTTTCCGGGATAAAAAGTAGCCTATGTGATATTCCAGACTATAGTATATCCATGAGCCAAACTTCATCTTAATCAGTTCAGCCGTTTAAGCGTGAAACAATAACAACTACGCATCTACCCATCATCATCATCCACAAACTTTCGCATTTATAGTAGTAGTAGGATGGTATACTTGACCAACATGCAGACGACGACGCGGGTACAAGCTAGTGAGACACTCGCTCTGCACATCGCTATCTTCTTCTTAGCGTATCGTTGGTAAATAAAAGAATATAAATAAACTAGCTTCTGCCCGCGACTTCGTCCTCGCCAATTTGATATATTATACCACGGGAACCGTAAATTTTTCCGGGGTAAAAGTATTCTATATAAAATCCACTCTACAATCTATCTCAGTGCCATATTTCATCCAGGTCCGTTGAGCCGTTAAAGCGTGAAAGACTAACATCCTACTCCAAAAAAAACGTTGAAATGTCTTATGACCGCGTCACTCCGCCGGCACTCAGGGCGGCAGGAATCGGTGTGCTGGTAGTACCTAGTTCCCCAGACGAGCTCCACCACAGAGAGCTGTGCTGCCGCTCGCTCACGCCCGCGTATACCCCTCGACGGAGTGATGCGAGGTCGGTGTCGCGATGCATGCCGTCGTCGTGGTCACGCCGTTACCGCGTATGCGTGTGTGAGTGCCTCTCACGAGACGACGACAGCGCACGACGCTGACACAATGATGTACGGGCACCACAGCCGGCTCGGTGCCATCGTTACCAACATGGTGTGCACGTAACATGGATAATAGCGAACATATAAAGCTTGTTTTGTGAACAAAACATGAATGCGTACATATAAGTAGATGACAAGGCGCGCGACGTTGATCGCGGGGCGGCATCTCGCTTCCTGTGCGATATCGACGCAGCGGTGGTAGCGCGGCGTGTGCGTGTGTGCGTGCCCTACTGCCGGCGAGAACCTTGTACTACCTTGGACCTTGTACTATTTTGTTACTTGTACCAATGTGTAATAGGTCAGCGAGACGCTGAGGGCGGCCCCTACGTGGCGGGATTTCAAAATACCATACAATAGGTAGAAATAACATAATTATTATTGTCATTTGTAAAAAGAAAATCCGGCCTGGGTTTACATAATGAGCGTTCTGAACCAAACTGCACTGAACTAAGTATCGAGCGGCCGTTGGTCTGCTTGCTGCGTTACCATTTGTGAAATAAATCTGCGCGAGCTATTAAAGTGTGCATAAAGAGATAATAAAAAATAATTATATAATAATATGTATCAGCTAGGTAACATTTTAAACTTGATAAAGATTATATTTGAGTCAGTAGATGGTAGTAGTACATTAGACAGTGGGCTCTAGAACTTGTAGAACCTCTAGAACTCGGTAACATTAGAAAGAAATAGATATTGGGTGGATGGCATTGATACCAGCGGGTGTTTTTTATGAAGAATTTATGAAAAAGAATCATAATTTTATCCGTAAAAAAGTTGTTTCATGTATAACCTAAGTCGATAGAAACATGAATTTAAACTTTTTGATATAAGCAAACCGCGAGGAAGCCCGCGCGACTTGCGATATGAGCGCGTATTATCGAGATTTTGCCAACATTCTAACTACTACGTTGCATAGATCTTGAGAAAACAGCGGCCAGTTAAAAGTGATCTTATAAGGACTAAGTTTTTCCATTGCAGTGGAACCCTAACAAACGTGAATGTATTTTTATGTATTAATTAGTACATACATAAGAGATTGCTTACCGAACACTCGCCGGAGCTATACAGCGCAACACTACGCGGACATTAATATACGAGTCGTCGTGTTCTACCTCGTCATTACAAACTATGTAGAAGTAGGAACACGTGTCGGCACTACGAGCGCTATCACGAGGAGCCGCAGTCTCGCTGCCGGCCCAGCGTGCTCGGCTGTGAGGCTCCAGCCAGTATGTGTGATCCACACCACGGTCCGCGCGCGATACGCTGCTTCTACTTCAACATTCATAGGAGAGTGACGAAAGATAAATCAACTGATCCGTACATTTATGTTCACTTCGCTCGAAATGTAGTCTCATCGCATAGCGGAGCTGTTAGAGAAGTAGCACCGCGCCGGCTCAGAGGATCACGTTTGTATTTAGTTGGAAGGAGCAGTGTCCGCGAGGTCGAGAGCCGTATGTTGCACGCGTCGGGGCCGCACTGGGCGGCGCGGGCTGGCAGAAACAGACTTTAGTGTTAGTCAAGCTTAGGCTAATCGTATGAGGTACCCTCTTTTTGAATTCATTACTTTTAGCCCTGGGGACTTAGATCTGAGCGAAATAGCCAAATCTGTTAAACATAACCTTAAGAAGCAGAATGCGTCAAGAGCCGTGGTCGGTACACTTAATATGAAGAGTACCGGAGTGCCGAAGTGTTCAGTGATGGGGACTAGGCTATGTTCGCTATCGGTACTTTTACAAACACTTGTATTGAGTAATACTATACTGGCAGTTTGTTGTATATCGGTTTAGATAGTGACTACGTCCCGGTAGACGCGAGTGCAGCCGCCGGCCGCTTGCCCGTCGCCCTCACGTGCGGCACATCTCGCGTCCACTACCCATTACCGACAGTGCATCGAGTCTGACAAGACGACTGCACCGCCGACTCGAGTGGTCTGTGGTGTCGTCCTGCCTGCGCACCTACCCAGCCTAGACACGTTCTAACCACGAGGAAGCACAATACTAATCATAATTCTGTTTCACTGAGAACAAACATTGTAGCAGACGGCGCGGGGCAGCTGCACGCCGGCACCCGTGCACCGCTGCACCACTCGCGGCTGAGTCACGCACTGCTCAACTGGCCGTTAACTCAAATGCAACAATCGACATTTACCAGATCAGGACGAAGCGGATCCTTAACCAAAGTTTTTGGTGGGCGAATCCAAACGTTAATTCATCATTAGTCGGGCACAGTGTTCCGAAGTGGCGGGCGAGGAGTCACGCGGCCGCGACGCGGGCGGCGGGCATGCTGGTCACGCGGGCGTGGAACGGCACCGGGACGGGCGTGCGTGAGTGGCGAAGGCGCGCCGGGGACTGCCGCCGCCGCGCCGCCGCACTGGGCGCGCGCCCTCCGCCGCGCACCCACCACGCACTCGCCACGCCTCTACCGTACACAAACTTTTACGTCCCGCCAGCTGAGCGTATGCACGAAGCGACCCACTACTCACTTTTTGTCGCAAAGTATATTAAACTTTTCTATTACCATTTAAGACTATACGCAATTGCGGATTGGTTGGGGTTGAATCGTGAAGTATTCAGAATAGCTACTTACTAAACAAACCTAACACATTTCTGGTGATTACCTGGCGGTAAGGCATGGCGGTGACAACGCCTCGCACGCGCCGGAGCGCATCACATTACGACAACAAAGTGTTTCTGACGTAACGTATGTTGCACAGAATGTAGACAAACGACTAGCGAGACTAATGAATGAATGAAACAATGTTACTGACTGACAAACTGACTCCACCAAGTCGCGCGGATGTTATTGCCGTCAGATCGAGAAACTCCTATTATTTTCTTGGGTTCGTGTATAAATGGAAAGCACATAACAATGAGAGTTAGGGAACCCCCCCTGTGTGCTTGCGCACACACTTGTGCACCATAACATCTCCTGTTTACTTGGCTAGTTTCTATTAAGATTAGCCACCGTAACCAATATCGGTGTGGAGAATACATGTGTACATGGTAGATCAACACTGTGCCGGTGACTCCCGCGTGAGCCTGTCTGGTGACACTTTGCTCCCGAGGATGTCGGCGAGTACTCGCAGTTTACGCGTAGAGCCCTGTGGGGCTAGGCCGGGGAGCGCAAAGTGGCCTATACATGTTCGCGGCTACGTTGTGAAGCACATGCTGTCTGTAGTCGGTACAAGTGGAGTTTTACACTTTAGAACATGGCAAGTTTATTTAGACCACTATAGGAGCTACCGCGAAGAGTGCTATGTTAGCCCTACTGAAGAGCACAAGTGTTGCTACGCCATAGTACATGTCTACTGCTATCTATTACGAAAGATTAGCTACGCCGTAGCTGTGGTGCTACGTTATAGTACAACAAGATTGCTACGCCGCATCACTTGGTGTGTGCTTCGGTACATGTGCAGTTTTACACCGAAAAACTTGTCAAGTTCATGGGTAGAGCACTATGGGAGCTGCACGAATATGAACTATGCTGTGGAGCACAACTGTTACCACGATGTATTACATGACAAGTTCTAGGACGTTGTTTGTCGGGTTGGCTATGCCGTAGTCGCGGCGCTACGCCACAAAAGATGAATACTAGCTTCTGCCCTCGGCTTCGTCTGTGAGGACTTCAGAATTATTAACCATAAATCGGGTCCATGCGGACACCGCGCTGAATGACGTGACACCCATCAAGTTGGCACTCACCCTCCAGTTGGATTTAAATTTTCAAATATTGTCACAGATTTTACTGCCACGTAGAAATAAACAGCGGCTCTGTCGGGAGCGAATCGTTAAACTTGACGGATGATAGTAACACGAAGCTACACGGCTGGTGGCACATGACGTTGCATGGAGCGCTCGTTCACACCACGAGATAAAGCTTCAGCCGGTAATCTGGAGTGTCATAACACGGCGCGAGGGTCGTTTATCGGCGGCTCGCTCCCGGACGCGCTCCACTCCGCCCCCCGGCCCCGCGCCCCGGACACATCGCGCTTATCGCCGACGTCGTGGTATGTACGTAGTGCCGACAATAGTTGCCTCTAAGATATGAGCGCAACGTCGCCCGCTAAGTGCCGGCCGCGCGCCCCCCTTCCCGCGGCACCGGCTCACATGATGCGCACGACCATTTACTTAAACGCGACAGCGCTGCTTTACATTGAATGCGCTGTGAGTGCTCCTACTACATGACATTTAAATGTAAGTGGCGAGTTTGAAGGTTTTGATCTAACAGCTGCGAGTGTCCGCTCCCGGTCAGGTGTGACGTCACGTCTGTGTTGGAGCTGCGCGACTCCGCTGTCGCCGGAACGACTACTTTTATAAAACGTGTATATATCTTATATGGCATGCAGCTCTCCACAATGAAATCACGTGACCACTTATGGATGGACCTGACGCAACTCAGCAAGGGGGTTCTCTGCGCGACCGAGGAATTCTATAACGTTTACATAATGCTATACGCTACAAACTATGAACCGAAGCTTTTCACTACAAACTCCTTCCTCTCACTCGGAGTAAGCTACAACAACGACTTTGGTTTAATCAATCATTTTCTGAGGGTTAAGATTAGCGTAACGTTGCTCGGGGTCTATTAGTAAGTGGGTTTTTTTTAAATTTTTCTGTTCTTAGAGCATACGTTATGAAAGTGATTAATTTGTGTTAATTCACCCAATTTTCATTAAAAGGCACGTTAAACACGACTAATAGCTCATACACGACAGCGGATTGTGGACGTGTGGCGGTGGGTCTCCCAAGAGTCATGTGTGTCCCGGAGAAGTGCGCCTCGCGCCAGTGGGTGATGCCGCCGCACCGCTTGAGATCGGTTGGTAATTCAAGGCGAAGGTAAGAAGGATGGCTGGCAGTGGGTCATTTCGCGCGACTTCCGGGAGTGTCGCGACAAGATCGCGGGCTCCTTCCCCCTCCCCAGCGGGAAGAGAATCAAGAAGGAAGGGGGGAGAGCGCGACCCGGCCCTGACCTAGATGCGACATGGCGCGTACGTTACGTAGCCGGCGCTGCGTGGTGCGTTACGCGTGCAGCTCCACTCTACACCAGTTCAGGACGCACGGTCACCTGAGACGCTCTGTATTATTCGTGATCTATACTTATAATAAATCTGTAGAGAGGTCAATTCTGTACATGAAATATATTTCCAAAATAACTATCAGGGGGTGATTAGGGATCGATACTGATGCCAAAAATGGAACCAGTAAAATTTTTGTCTGTCTGTCTGTATAACCGTTATAGAAACAAAAACTACTCGACGGATTTTAACGAAACTTTGTACAATTATTACTCATACTCCTGAGTTAGTTATAGTATACTTTTCATCACGCTACAATCAATAGGAGCAGAGCAATGAAGGGAAATGTTGGGAAAACGGGAGAAGTTACTCCATTTTTTAAGCTTCCGTCGCGTGTGCAACCCTAATGGTTAAACCTACTCAGAAATCATGTATGACGAAAATGTTCTCCTTAAAATTATATAAAAAATATCCCGCGACAGCATATGTCTATCTTTTATGGTTGACTCACAAGATCACGTGTAACTCCCGATAGCTTAGCAGTTCGAAGCTCTCTGATTATATTTGTCTACTCTTACGTTTATGACACTCTCAGTCATCCCTAATTAAAAAAGTTAACATTATTAACTATTCCATAAAAAATAATCATAGAAATAGATTGACATATTATATTTCCCTACTAAAATATGAAAGTTAATCTGTCTGTTACATTAAAACCATTGAACCGTGAGGAAGGACATAGGCTACTTTTTATTACGAAAAACGACGGAAACGCGGACGAAGTCGTGGGCAACAGCTATTATATAATAAAATAAAGAAAAAAAAATATAAATATGATAACGTGTCCGCACATCGTTCGCTCTTAAAATGGTTGCCCATCAGACTGCGCAGGGCGTTAATTGCTTTGACTTTATTCTCACTTCTAGACAAACCTAGTTCTCCTTCCTATCTGACTTCCCACTATCAACACTTGTGCTCTGCGCACAGTAGATAAACATCTTCATTCTTCCAAGAATCGTCTTCTACGATGTCCTTCGCACCGCACTGGTTTTTCTTAAATCTAAAATTCTTCTTATATAATTATTTTCTTGTCCAGGCGGTACATACTTTGTTTGTATGTATATATATATATATATATATATTTATTATTATATTTTATTCCTGGAAACTTTATGTTCCTTGCACCTACTATGTTTTGTCTCTGCATCACCTTAAGGTAAACTGGTAGATAATGCCTAAGCCATTAAGTCCGCCTTTGGACAGTGTATTTTTTACATTATGAACAAAAAGTTTAAAAAAATAAGTAAAAAGCTCTGTGGGTTCTCCGAATGCACTGAGGTCATTGCAGTTCAGTTCCGTCGTAAACTGTGGGGTGGTAAGTGGGCAAGCAATAAACTGTAACGGGCCCCACGCTAACGTTCTCTAACTAAACGCTGGAACTTCGGTGAGGGTAATGAGACTGGTGTATGCGGGCATACTACTAGGTATAATGGAGGCTGAATGTGAGTAATGTCGCGCGGCGTGACTGTGTCGGAGTCATTCATTTAAGACATCGCACGTGTCGGTCGGCGAAACATTCGGAGCCGATAGCGTGCGTTGTCGTGTAAATCCTCGACTTACAGCGTACGATTTATTACACCTTCCCCCCTCCAGCCCCGCCCCCAACCTCGCCGTAGTACCCAGTAGATGTAACCGAGCTCGCCCCTCCCGCATCTCGCGCACACGCCACGCACGCTGAGTAGAGACATTGTATATTCTTGTCACATCTAACGTACCGATTTAGGCGACCTTACTTGTTATTTATGGCTATCCCCAAACCTTTTGGTAATTACTGTTAAAGGCCGAGCTGTTGCGTCGAGACGAGCTTGCTGCGCGCCACTCGTACATGACGCTGTCGACTGACCGCAACAACAGTTAGCGTGAGATAGATACTCTACACTATACCGTTACTACATCACTAGGTGCGCACTGATAGAGGAACGTTCAACAAACATATTTATATACTAATACCTGACTCATGTTACAAAGTGACGGAAGATATTATTATAGGCATTCAAAAATGTTGTGCGAACATAAATAGTGGTGTTCAGTGAGTCAGTGTGAAGAGGCACAAAATATCAATAATGTGTGAGTAGGGCTCCGTCGCGGGCGGAGGCGGCCGGATGCGAGCTCGTGACCTGTCGCCGCCGGAACGGACTCAATTCGCAAGGAATGCTTCCGATGTCGGCACAATTATTCATTGTGAGCGGCGCTAGTGCCGGCCGGCTGCGCAGGGCGGCACAGCTGCGCCCACCACGTCAACATCGAGCTTCAGCGGACCAGTAATGTGCTCACCACGGCTGCGCATCGTTCTCTGTTACATGCGGCGGCTCCAGTTCGCAGTTTGAAATCTCTAGATTTCCGACTGCTTTACTGTTCTTGAATCTTAATGTCGACCAAATCGTGCAACACTCGTTATACGACTCGTTTCTTGCAACACCGCTACTACTATGTCTTGTAGCTTAGAAAAGTAACAGCTGTAAGCTGAAGATAATACAGATATACAGATAATACATCACATTTTATGACCACAGCTATTTGTATCTCTTCTCTTCTTAGCTTTTTATAATCTTCGATTCGATTATGAATAAGACTCGGAAAATGGGCGTCTGAATGCGTACGCAGTTAGTTTATGTACGAATTTGTTGTAAGAAGCACCTCGCCGCAGATACAAGTTCGTGTAGCTAGCGAGAGGCACACACTGCGCGGGTACGAGTGGGGCGAGTTTGCTGCAGCACGAGCCTGCGCCGCCGCTGCTGGCTGTATAGATGTAGCTGGCGAGGGGCACACACTGCGTGGGTACGAGTGGGGCGAGTCCGCTGCAGCACGAGCCTGCGCCGCCGCTGCATGCTGTATGTTATTACCAACTATTTTGTACAAATGCATGTACTTTACCAACTAACTCTTGTCATTTCTAACTAAGAACGTGTATGGGTAGGTTTCCAAAGCTAAAAATGTTAGTCACGAGAATCCATACGACGATCTGTAATCAAAATAATTCTACCTCGGCACGTGTTGCAGCCCCTGGTGCCCGAGCGAGTGCCGCGCGGTGCACTGTCGCGTGTCACTAGGCCGCGACGGCGTGTGCTCATCGAAGCGCCACGACTATCAGCCGCGTAGGTACACTAGCAGCTCAGCGAGACGTCGCGCGCACAGTTACGTTGACAAGATCAAGATGATGAAACAATGCAGAGCTCCAATTCAAGAGGATATTGTGTGGATTGGCCCTCACGCTCGAGTGCCACCTTCGAGTGTCATCGAGTCCCATCGGACGAAATCCCCCCCCCCCCCCCCCCCCCCCGCCGCCTTCAGCCTCACGTGTCAGATTTCTCTACATATGTATAACAAATGAGAACCTCATTGTCTGGTGTGGGTTCACCTACATTGTGATTGACAGTGATATCACGTGTGAAGCAACGAATGCAGTACAAGGCTCAGCTGTATTAGTGCACGCGGTGTGGTATAACGTATGGTAAGGGTATAGTTGGCGAGGAGGCCGCTCCTCCCTCACTTAATTATTTGGCAGCGGCGCCGAATATCGGCACGTGAGCGCAATAAAGAGGGGATCACTGACATATTATCCACAGACACATCGCATCCATATGACCGCGAGCCCGAGCGGGTTACTTGCTGGCGCGCCAAGCGGGGGCAGTGAGACTGTCGCACTCTCTCTGTTCCCAGCTGACCGGCCCAGCTTGTGATGTGTATAATAATAATGGAAACATAATAAGTAGATATTTTTAGGTGTGTTGTTTGGTTTGTTCACATGAATCCGCTCAGAGTCGGATACTGATGGTACCGGACGGCTAGCGTCAATATTGATTGTCTTCTGTAGCTCATGTCATGTAATGTCCGCTCGGGGAGGAAGGAAGCCAGTCCGTAAGTAGATTATTTTCATTGAGCTCTTGATTTACGACGCCAGCTGTTTCTCCGGGGAGTCCGCCCGTGTCACGACGGCGGCGCGGAGCGGCGTTCGAGCGAGCCGCCCGGACACCGCGCGGCGCTGCGCTAGCGTGCTCGACTGTACCCACGCGGCAGTCAGAAGAAATTGTATACCTATTCAATGAGGGTGCCATGTACTTACCTTGACACAACAAGTTAAATTGCTCGCACTCATATTATGTAGGGAAACGGTGTCCTTCCCGCACCGCAACTATCTCCAAATACAGTACCTTAGCGCACTGCGGGCGCTAAACCGTTTATTATATCCCTTATGTATATGCAAACTATGAACTCACAGGGCGCTTCATAAGCTGGAGTTTCAAAACTGAGTAAGCATACCTGCTGAAATAATAATATATGTACACGCTCACTACGTATCTCCGTGACGGAGATGCGCTCGTGCAACGGCGTCGCGGAGCGGTCACGACGAATCTAACGACGTGATAACCATTAAGATACACCAGCCGTTTGAATGCATCGACGAAACCGTTGAGTCCCGAACTGCTGCCCACCCCTAACACACACACTGCTCGTTCACTTGAGCCGGTGTAGCGCACCTGCCACACACTCAGTTGAGACAGGTGAGGCACGTACTGACGCGTGTGTGAGCCTACTTGCTGTGCTGTACCTGAGTAGCGTGTGTGCCGCGCCAGGCCCGTGATCGAGTGGCGCTAATTACCCACGCGACTAATCGCGCTCTCTAACATATTGATGGCAGCTTCATTCAGCACATCGTCGCGTGCATGAACTCACTTGTCGCTCCGTGGCCCACTATCGTTTCGCGGTTCAGCGCGCGTTTGTGTCAAAGAAACTACTTATTTGATAAAACAAAATAGACGTAAGTACGTGTGGTCGTTTTCTATGGTTTACAAAGGTAACCTTTGTCCTAATGCAAGTCATGATTTACCGTGTACCGCATCCAAATCCTGGTAGCGTACAATTAAGTTAGCGAACTAACAAACAGACCGCCTTTCACATAGTAATATGACTAGCTTGTACACGCAGCTTTGCCGGCGTGACGGTGTAAAAGTCAAAGTTACACCGAATTCTCCAAATGATGGTGAAAACTGCAATCAATCTATTTATGTAGTTTTGAAGAACTAAGCAACCACACGCATAGACACGGGACACGGGAAGCCGAATTACGTAACGTAACGTTCGGCAAGTACATTCAATATGACCACGTAAGACTAGCCACTTAGGTTCGCATATCAAACGTAGTTGCTCACACGATCTGCACTATTCGCGCAAACCGCCACGTGGCAGCTAGGCCGCGCTGGTTAACTCTGCACGAAGGTCGAAGTATGTCGCTTGTGACGGTTTGTGCAGCCACTGCTTAGGCCACTTTGCCCGATAAAGTTCGGGTCGCGTTCTGCTGAACAAAATGTTTCCAAAATGTCAAGTTGAGTTGGTCGTGTTCCTCCTTGCAACCCCCCCCCCCCCCCCCTTCCCCTATCTCGCCGCCTCCCCCTCCCGTACCGCGCGTCCGCCCTACTTCTCTTTAACTAGCCCCGAAGTTCTATATCTTGACTAGTTTACCGTAAATATTATATGAACTACAAAAACCTTAACCCGCGTACACATTGGCGCGAAGCTGTTTTGGCATGGAGACCACCTCGCGGCACCAGGACCGCGGACATGCTTCCAGTGACAGGGTCGGTAGGTGCCGGCCGCAGCCCCGCTCCGCGCCGTCGATGATTATAATATCTCACGGAGCGCTCAAGGCGCATTAATATGTAAGCGAGCCCGAGTTCGCGGTGAATAAATAAAACAGAAGGCGGTAAGTGAAAGCCGCAGGTCTTACTCTTAAGCAGCTTTAATAATACAGAAGGCGCGCGCTGCGGTCGACGTGCTCGCTTCTTAAAGTTTAACTGGCTCGCATGCCCGCCGTCCGCCGCCCGCCGACCGCCGCCCGCCGTCTGCCGTCCGGCCGGCGCGGGCGGAGCGCTCGCATTCCGTTTATGAAGAGATGTAAAATAGCGGAGCGCGCTCTGCTTTAGTAAAGCGTGAAATTTCTCATTTCGCCGGGACTCGTTACAATAAGCGCCGACAGGCTAAGTATAGAATAGCGAAAGCGCCGCAACGTAATCCGCTTAATTTTTAATATCAACAGCAGGCGGAGCGGAGCAGCGGCGGCATGACGTGCGTGACGCGGGCGAGCCACCACCAGGGCCCGTCATGTGAGGTGATCATGACTAATAATACTATTACTTGCTTTATTTACATAATATATGTTGAATGTAAATAAAACGAGGGATTAGGGTTGATCGTTTTTTGCTGCTCAACTCAATGATCAACACTTATCTGCCTGTGTACACCGTAAGGACTCTAGTGTATTGCCATGTTTATAATGTAGTGTAATATTGGACATTAAATAATATAAATTATTTACTTTTTTTTATATTATCAGACTTCCGCTCTATCGTCAGGTCAGTTCAACGGTGCCGTATTATTTATTTTCATTGTCATCTGTGTTACATAATTTACATACGCAAATGTTAAATGGATACGACGATTAGAAATTCTTTTAGTTCTACTTCCAAGATTTATTTACATACCTAAATTAGTCAGTTAATTTTTTTTTTTTTGACATATAAAGCTACTTAAATTTATTTTATGATTTTTGGTTAAACATAAAAATACGTGATTCCCGTTTTTTAGAACTTCTACCCCTATGGTGGCAAAATGGGGGATGAAAGTTTATGCGGGAAGTATATTTAAATTTAGAAATATCATCATCATCATCATATCAGGACATCCAAAAGAACCGATTGGAAGCGGCCCGCATCCAGCGCCTTTCTGCCATTTTAATCAGGTCGTCTGTCCACCTTGTACCCACAAGGACGACCTAAGCTGCGCTTGCCGGCGCGTGGTCTTCCTTCGAGAAGTTTGCGGCCCCAGCCGCCATCAGCTCTGCGTGTCAAGTGCCCTGCCCACTGCTATTTCAACTTGCTGATTCGCTGGGCTATGTCGTCGGTATTTTTGGTTCGTCTGCAGATCTCCTCACTTATGATTCGGTCTCGCAGAGAGACTCCGAGCACTTAACTCGTTGGGCTACTTTGGGCTTGCTAATAAGAAACATGCAAACACAAACAAAACAAAAACGTCACATAACACATACTGTGTGTATTATGTGTTAGGTCTATGTGTATGTGACACACACATACTGTATGTATTATGTGTTAGTTCTATGTGTATGTGACACACACATGGAAGCATGCCTGAAACATAGAAACATTACAGTTGGTGTTTATCTATCCCAGGCGCACTAGTGCAACACGCTAGCTCATTTAGGACACACGTAGTAATATGTTTGTGAGTGCTGCCAACGTCGCTAATTATTGGATGAGTTGTATTTCGTATGGCGTCTATTCCGTGGTTCGTCGTTTGTTCGTCGTGGTCGTAATAAACAAACCTGATCTGAACACAAATGTAAACTTGTGATGAGTACTCAACTCTACCTAAGCGGCGAGATCGGAACGTCAATCTGAATGCACCTTAAATAATGTATTTAACCTCTAAATCTAATTGGAGATTGAAAGCTGGCAGAGGTAGAGAAATACGTGCTTATTGAAATTGCCTAAAATTTATTCCTAAAATATGTTTGTTTTTTAGTTTGTTTTTTTGTCTGCCCCTATATTCTTAGCGATAGTTCGTATTTCGTAAGTAACGCTTGGGCTCAATACCATGTACTGTGGCAACACAACGCCAGTGCCGCCTCGATAACGTTCAAATTACCGCATTTTACGACCCCTCGCTGCGAGTGATCTCCCCGTATCACACCGAACATTACCGCCACCTCCCCGCCGCCCCGCGCCGCCTCGCACCGCACACCTGCTCGGCGTTATCGTAACACATCCTCGCCACGCGGTGATACGAACACAATTTAATACTGGTGAGCAGCTTCACTTGATTTGAATCGAATGGATACAATATTCCACTTTTACTTATATATTTATTTCAGTAGTTTTCACTCTAACGTTCGTTTCGTCTCGATAGAGTGAGGCTACCGTGCCGAGTTCATCACAGCACACAGACATTCTGTGATAGATTGCTTATTTGCTACGAAGTGCACTGCACCAGGTGCATCCATTCAATATGTCGGAGAGGAGATGATCCAGATGCCATATAAATAAAACCCAAGTGTGAATAAAATGTTAAATATTAGTAAGTTAGTATGAATGATAGTAACAGCGTAAATCATCCCCATCGCTGGTGGGTGACGGTTCGCCCACAGCAGTTAGCCGCACATGGCAAACTGCGCACCATGCAGCTTCCTGGCGAGGCGGGCTCGGGCGGACTGGACGCGACGCTACTGTGGGCTTGGACTCTGTTTAAAAGATCTTGTATGAGTGTCTTTTTCATACTTGACGAACTGACAGATAAATCTAAATAGAATTGAAAGGGAAGTAAACACAGGCCGACTCCGTGTCGTAGTGGTACGACATGCGGGCTCCTACACACCGCACACTCAGCCGTGCTTGGAAGCTGTAGAACTACTTAATTGTGCGTTTGGGATTGGCTGCAAGGCTAGTTCATAGTAAATAATAAATCATTTATTGTCAGGCTACTACGGCTCATAGATAAAATAATCTTAAACAATATTAAACTAATACATGTTCAAAACCTTATTAAACTTTAAGTATACAGGTTGCGTGGCGGCGCGGGCGTCGGGTTTTGGTTTATGTTGGTCGAGTTTCAAAGACCTGACATTTTGTAAACAATAAATAAATACTTTTGTCACTTTACTTTAGCTTTAATTTCAAGGTTGAATGGCATGCTCTGTGTAAATATACAATTCACAATAATATTACGCATTGTCTGATCCAATAATCGGTTCTAGACTCCCACAATACATAAACCTGCAAATATTTTGAAGCTCGCGTTAGTCGCCCGATAGAGCTGTGGTAACAGTAAACAATAGATTTGAAATGCCAAAGGGCATTAGCATAGCATTACCCTTTATAAATGGACCGAGCATGGCTCGTCATACAACTCGTAAGACTACGCATCAGATGCACATTAGACAAATAGATTCCTGAACTAAGAGTCGGATTATCACAAGGTTGTTATTCAGTTTCGGTCAGCGATACATTATGCAGGGGCTGCCTCCCGCCAGGCGAGAGAGGAAGGCGGGGGGGAGGGGGCAGGGACAGGCAGGGAACTCATTAATTTATAAGTGATTGGACAGCGATCACAGGTGAGTGCGCGACACGGAAAGCGAATTAGAGGCGAATGGAACAGACGTCGGGCGGCGGGCGCCCGGGGCCGAGTCGACGCCGAGCCGAGACGGGACAGAACAGGGCCATCCAGTAACGGCTCCACAATATTTTTAAATCATCAAAGTGCACGTTCACGCCTCAGTTCACAGAGCAAGTGTACACTGATGACAGGGATGCAAGCGAGCCGCGAGCCGAGCGCTCACGGGGACGCTATTGTATTAGCGCATTACTGTTGAATGAACTCCGGAACTGTTGGCTAGCCATTAATTATAAGGATCGAATGTTTCAATAAGTCACGTGTTCGAGAGTAACCATTTATTCATGCGCTTCGTGTTTGACAGTCGATTATGACAGTGTATCTTCAAAATAATATAATATATTTGCTATTGCTGATTTTTGCTTTTCTTAAGGTAGACAGATAGTTTACATTGTATTTAGTATTTATCGTGAAATAACGAAGCTAACATTGAAATAACAATAGCGTTATAACGTCTGACGTTATGACGTTACAATTTATGTTAAAAACTTAGTAACTCGAGTTACTAAGTTTTTAACATAAATTGGCTTTTGTAAGAGCATTTTAAGCATTATAGCGCATTATAGTCTGCGTAAGCGCTGTCCCACGTGAGGAAGAAGCTGCGGGGCCTAGGCGAACAGCCGGTGAGGGGCTGCCTCGAGGCGCGACGCGGCGAGAGTGGCCGGTAGAACCGAGCAGCTAGACACTGTGAGCGATGACAGACGATGTTGACAAAAACGGCACTCACACCGAGCACGAGCAATGTGTTCGTGACGTCCTTACCTTGTTTTTAATTACCTATCTACTGCATTTAGCTACAACCGAGATATTGAAATGTACCGTGTTGATACCGTCGCGCAATGCGCACTGTGCCGCTGTGTCGTCGCCTCCGGAGCCGTCAGCATGTGGCGGCCCCTGCGGGACACAGGTGTGATAGCGCCGCCGGAGCTGACTCCAATTCCGTCGAGCCGTCAAGTCGTCAGTGAGATAAAGCACTTTTGTTGTAAAAGTAAAAAGTGTTGTCCCTCGATGTTTTGCTTCTCAGACTGAGTAAATAAGAAAGGTAAGTCAGCGCTCTCCGATAATGTGTTGATATAAGCACGAGCCGACGTGGCTAAAACAAACGCAGCGTCGAGTGGAGGCCGCGGCTGTCAGCGTGCCGCCCGCAGCGTTACTAAACTCAAAGTCAAATCATTTGTTTCAATGAGACCATTAAAAGGCACTTTTGAACGTCAATCACATGTTAAATTAAAAATATTGAATCTAGTTGCCCGTTCCACTTTTGTAGTTTCGTATGGAGAAGAACGGGCAAGAAACTCCATACATACACTTTAAAAAAAAAATGTATTACAATAAGTTGTACAATTCCATAAAATTATACTGATGTCAAAACGATCTATTAAAAAAAGTCACTCAAAGTACTGCAATACGTACTCAGTGCCACAAATTAGAAATGAAAGCTAAGTTAATTGTAATATTACATACATTTATACATTTCAAAGACAAAGAATCAGTATGTGAGGAATACTCAAATGTAGAATTAATGTCGAAGAAAAAAATAATTAATCAAAACAAAGTACTTATATAATTAAATTAGCAACCAATTGATTTTGTCAAGATTAACTGATGATTTATTGATTTTGTAAAAGTTGACTGGAAATGTGGTAACAAAAAGTTCGACAATCAAAACAAAGTATGTCTTGTGCCAAAGTCTGAAAACTGATTGAAATAAGTTCCCATTACAATGTCGTCAAGGATTGGAGCGCCACCAGCAGGGCGAACCAGCAGGCGCTTACTGTCGACATGGCGGTGCCGCTCGCCTGGCGGCGCCCGGTCTCCTCACTACGTGTGGCGGCCCCACTGCTGCTCGGCTTGTTATTGACACGGCCGCCGCAGCGAATACCGAAATGAAGCTCCAAAACTAACCTAACAACTATAAAAAAGAAACTCTCAATAAAATTAACGTTTTTTTAAAATATGCATGACTAGCGACTTCGTCCGCGCTATATTTGATATATTATCCCGCGGGAACCGAACATTTTGCCAAAATAAAAAGTATCCTATGTGTTATTCCACACAAAATTTATCTCAGTGCCTTTCTTTCAGATCCGTCCAGCCGTTTAAGTGTGAAAGCGTAACAAACATCCATCCATGTTCACAAACTTTCGCATGTATAATACTAGTAGAATATATAATTCAAATCTGTCGTCACAGTCACAGCATGGTTTATTGAATTGCTTTCCAAACGTAGGCGTCGGTCGCGCGCTGAGTTTCATAATATTGTTACGCGCGCTCCTGGCGTCGCATGCGGAGTCCTGAAGCTAGACGCTGCCGGCGATACTCTGCCAGAAAGTTGATTAAGAAATTGTTAATTACAAAAAAATAAATGTTTTGCAAGCATATTGACGCCTGTGCGGCAACAGGTGGCCCTACTTTGATATGTAAGAAGGCCTGATCCAGCAATTCGGTCGTTCCAGGCGGACATAATACTTGCCGCCCATTACAAGACACCTCATAAGTATAATAAGGATGTTATTACTGAGTGTATATTACTGATTTGATAAAATAGAGGCAGCTAGGTATGTATGTCGTATTTGTTACAATAGTATAACGTTCATATAGTCTCAAATGTGTACTACGGCTTCTGAACGTATCACATGCGGGTATTACATTTCATGAATGTACATATGCGAAAGTGAAATCCAAATGGTTGCTCATACAGACAAGCGAATCAATTGGAGGGATCCCCGCGTCGCGAACGCGGACATACGGCCGTTACCCAAATATTGCGTACAATCTATCGGAAGTGAGAGTTTCTCTCAACGTGGCCGGGAACTCCCCCTGAAACATAAACGAAACGAAAAGGTTTGGTAGTTCAGAAATGTAAAAACTGTCATTTAAATAGCTGATATTCGGCTGTTGGATTAACATACTCCATCCTATATGTATTGGTATTGGTGTAACGTGCTGGTGCCCATTCTATATGTATTTACAATATTCTCTATTAATTTAAATTAATAAAAGGACTTGTTTAACAGCCGTCGACCGAGCTGAATGAGACAGGAGCGGCGCGCAGCCACACCCAGCGCACTCATACACACAACTAGGCGCTTAAAGTGATCGAACTTGGTGGAAACAAATGGCATACCTACCTAATTGCCACAAAATTATGAAATCTGTTAAGCAGTGTTGGCAAATAAGTGACCCTCACTCGGGCAGGAACCCCGCGGTGATGGGTTGCGTACCCTCAGCGTGACGACGTGTCTCGTGGCCAAACATCCGCCTGCTGCATGTAATCTAATTCCACATGAAAGGTCGCCTCTTTGTGAAGCACTAAACAGAAAGTTACGCAAACACGATGCAAGCGGGTGGCAGCGCGGACCGAGGCGGCCTTTTAACGGGATATTGTGGTGTCCAGTGTTTGCAGTTAATGAGGCGGGCGCGTCGTAACGCCGCGCCGGGAAATTGATGATTCCCGTTGAAGAGCAAGCTCTCTTGATAAACATCTATGCATCGCCGGCCCGGTGGAGACACCACTTAATACCTCACCCGGCCTCTTAATTATTCCCAAACAAGATTGTATGTATTTTTAACCGACTTCGAAAAAGAAGGAGGTTCTCAATTGGACTGTACGTTTTTTTTTGTATGTTTGCTACGCATCATTCCGCCAATTATGAACAGATTTTGATGATTCTTTTATTGTTTGGTAGGTCATACTTCAGAGGTGGTTCCATACAAATTTTATTATCTAAAATATAAATTTTATTATCATTAATAATATTATTAATTATATTATAATTTTATATCGAAATTGGTTAAGTAGCATGTTAAAAAAAAATTAAAAATATGTCATCTAAGTAAACGAAATTGCATATCCTTCTTTCTTGTGACTTTTAAGTGGTGCCAAAAATCGCCAATTTTTTTTTTTTTTAATTTTTTATACCCAATGTCACTTACAATAATAAGATGAATCTAACGGCACGCCTCATGCGGAAATCAATTAAGCCGTTTAGACTACAGATCCTGCCAAAGAAATATACATACATACATACTTACACTCGACAAACATAACCCTCCTTGTGACGCAGTCGGGTTAAAAGTGAAAAATAACTTTAGTTTTGGAAGTAGGCGGCTTTGGTTCTGTTTGTTGTTTTGTATTGCCACCGACTTCCAAAACTAAACTTATTTTTCACGTTTTAGTTTTTAAAGTCGGTTGACTTTATTATTATACGTTATCCCTTCAATGATGGGAAAGGAACGTGGTTACTTGATTTCAAATTGTTTATGTTGCTTCTTATTGTTTACTTACTGCGCAAATATTTCGATACAAATGTACTTTTGTTATGAAGTAAAGAACTTGAACTTGCAAGCAGCACGCGGAGAGAGAGTGTGCCTTCTGCACGTATGTGTCTGGTTTGTCAGCCATAATCCGGCAGGTGGTTGGTAATGTGTGTCGCCGCGCTCCGTAGGTGACTAAATAATTGTCCCTAGACTGACAAGTCCTGATGGCACCTCAACGCCTCTGGCCAACGCCGATGCCTACAAATAAACAAACTGTTACACTCCTCGCTGCGAGGGCGGCAGCGGGTGCGCGGGCGGGCGAGCGGGGGAAGTACGCCCGCACATTAGACTTCGTGCTGATACCAGACGGCCAATTAGATCGGATTCACCGCTCGCTGATAAGGGCCCATGATCGTCTGACGGATTGCTCTAATTGTGTGCTAATTAATAGTCAAGATACATTGAATGTACCGATAGTGTAGCAGTACGGTAGTAGTGCCCACATTAGGCGTCTTCCAAACGGTTTGCTACAGCTGAGTTTATATTATTACCATGTATGCCTCTAAAGAGCCGCAAGCGCCGCAACGGGTTCAGTACGTAGCCCTGCAATAAAACATTTTACTCGCAGTTAATGGCCTGCTTGTCTCAATTATTTTTGCGCGTGAACAGATATTTGTGAGAGTCGTCTTTTTACCCGACTACGGCAAATTCAAAGGAGGGTTTTGATTTTGCTCAGACTATGTATGTGTGTGTGTATGTTCATCTGTTCACATGAGGTATCGTTAGAACCGTCTTAATTGCCCGTTGAACATAGATAAAATTAAATAAACTCAATGTGGCGCCCTCTAGCGGACAAAAAGTGTTAGGTTTAAAAAAATAATAACATAAGCTGGGAGTACCCCACGCGGTGATTTGAACAATTTAGCTTTTGCAAGTAAATACTATAGGACAGTGAGTTAACACCAAAATAGTTTAAATAATAAAAACTAAAACCGGACTACGACAAAAAAACTGGACAAGTGCGAGCCCACCGAGGGTTCGGTACGTAGGATCATTATAAATTACAGAATTAAATAAATAGTAAATTAAATAAATAAATAGTATATTTATTTATCTACTACAAGTTACTTAGATATCTAGGTATTAAGTAGCTAATTATAATTACTTAAAATTTTTCGTTTTACAGACTTCGGAGACAAAGAGAAATGCTACTTACTTTTTATATTTTTCATTATAAATAAGAAATAATGAGTCAGAAAAAAAATTACAATTTGCACATTAAGCCCTTTCATAATTATGGTACCCCATTAGAGCTAGTAGCCACAATTTCAAATTCAGACCACCTACAAAAAATATAGACTGTATACTATATAGTAGAGTATATTTTTTAAGATTTAATTTACAAATTTGTTTTGAGAGTTTTCCCTGTACTTGTGGTCTATAACGATGTCACTTGCCAAATATCATAGTTCTAGGTCAACGGGAAGTATACCAGATGAGTTTTGATTCCCTTGAGAGTGTCGAAATATGCGTTTTTTGCTGAATAAACGGCCCTATCTTTATTTTACTTAATCTTAGAAGTTAATTTTTTTACAACTTCATGGGACCGTAGATTTGAGTATACGGTTTAAATTTTAACTTGGTACCTCCACGTATTTTCGAAATAAAAGGACAGACAGACACACAGACGGACGGACAAGAAAGTGATCTTATAAGGGTTCCGTTTTTTCTTTTTTAGGTACGGAACCCTAAAAACGACGCTAAAAAGTATGAAGCAAGATTTTCAGGATACTGAAATAAACAAGGTTACTGGAGAAACAAAAACAGAACAAAAAGAAAAGCTGTAGTCACATAATAAAGTGTTACGGTTACTACCCATGTAACGTGTGACTGCGGCTGTTCTTTACAGATGATACAATTAACAGCCACGCGGCAACTAGCACAGTTCCATCTAATTACTTGTGATGGTACCCCAAGTGCGGGGAGGCGTGTTGCCTTTCAGTATTTAGCGAGGTCTGTACGGTCGTACAGCTGTCAATGTGTAAATCATTATAAATGTACAACTGAACTAAATTAAACAGTAATTTACACACAGTAACGCGTGTAAGTGAACTGTTTCATTAGTTCTGTATCAGCTACTCAAACTTGTGAGGTACAGTGGAGAGCACAGATGTGCAAGACGGCTCGGGAACCGGCGCGCGGCCCCGAGCTGGTAGCCGTAGCATCCGGCGGCGGCTTCCGATACCTCCGGTGCAGTGGCACAGGCGCACAGCCACTCACCCGAACACATGTGTACAACGAGTGCGCGGAAAGTATATTATTATTATAGATCTTTAAAAGGGGTGTAAAAAGATACTTAACGATGCTTAAACTTACACATTGTTCCTATTATCCCGATATTATTTTTGTTTAAAATTAAAGTCAAAGCATTTATTTTACTTTTGAATTATCAAGAAGTTAGACACAAAGTTGAAGACAGGTGCTCGTTCCAAAAGATAGGTCTTTATGAAGAAGTGTAGCATCACTCGAAGAGCCTCTCGACAGTTGGAAGCGTCAGGCGCTAGATGCAGAGTACGCCGCGAGCGCTGTCTGTCGCGGGGGACACGCACGTCAAGTGCGGTGGGTGATGGTGACCTCTCGCTAATCGCAGCTAATCCTCGCAAAACGAGGAGCGAGTGCACAGAGCCTCACCCCCCGCCGGAGCCTCCCTCCGTCTATTAAACAACTTATGATAATAGCACACCGGGCGGCGATGGCACGCAATAATGCTAAATTCTTTTTATTTTTCATTCCTCCACAAGTTTTGATTAATTTCGACAAGAAAGTCGGCATTATCCCTCTTCAATGATATAATTAAATTCTAAAAGTAAAGAAACGCGGCCTTCTGTTTGTTTGTTAAGCGGCAAACTTTCGCGCCTGGGAGAGGATTCCGGCGAGACCTACAGATCATATTTAATTATATTCAATGATTAAATTCACGCCGCGACCGAACATTGTCAACTTAATAATAACTTAATTTTTACTTTGCACAATGTCGGAATCCGTCATATTTTGATATTATATTGTAGTGCTCAGCTAGAGAATGTTTAAGTCCATGCAATATTTTTAAAGTAAATACAATACTCTTAGCACACTACCCCCAGCCATTTCAATACCTTCGAAAAGGTTAAGTTAAGTACCCTTTCATGATGCGAAAATCTCGTATTCTCGCATTTCAATCACACTCTTAGCGTTGATCTGTGCACCAAACACACACATACGTCCAAATTACCATTTATATACATACTAGTTTATGTACATATTTATATCCATGTTGAAACGCTTGGTGTGGCGGCATGCTGCTCGCTAGTCGAGACACGCGTGCTCCGCTGCCGCGGTGCTCCTCGACGGGCGTCATCCACAGACACGTACCGCTAACTTGATCTCGGCGACTTCGTCATATTCGTTGTGTAATCCCAGGAATTGCGGCTGATCTCCGCGATTTCCCTCATAAATGCGCGCGTCGCATACTGCTAGAGGGCGCGACGGGGCTCGGCGGAGGTGAGGGCAGAGGAGAGGCTAGCTAATAGACAGTATTAAGTCGTGTGCGGCCTGTGATAACTTGCGATGGCTCGCCTGCAGGACGGCGCACATCTGTCGGCGGCACGTTAGCACCGGTCTGTACTCACCATCTAGAATTAAGTAAACTTGGTAAGTTGCAAACCTTGTGGCCATATCTATGATCTGAATTGGCAGTTTAATTCAAAGCATCCACTCAATGCTAGTACACCGCGCGGTAAAGGCGAATAGGCAATAGGGCAGGGTTCCCTCCTCAACGGATGAGCGGAGGGCCGCGAGGTGGCGCAATAGGTAAGCACAAACAACAATCAACCGAGTGGCAGACAACGTAGCGGATTATTTTTTTCTTGGATATTTTCGCTGCAAAGAAAAAAGATAAAAGCCTGAGTTGGTTGCAAGAGACAGGTCGACGCGCCGGCAGACGGGCTCGACAATGTGACACTAACGAAGGCGTCCCTCGTAAGAGCAGTCAGCTGCACTCCGAACACTCGACCGGCGCCAAGTACCGACGATCACGACTCACACGCACAGGCGGGTCTAGCCGCGGCGGGCGGAGCGGGGTGACCAGCCTTGCTTTCTGCGGTAAGGCAATATTTTTATTTCCAAAAGTAATGGAAAACAAACTCATGAGAAGTTAAAGTCAGTTTTTTTTCCAAAATGTTGTTGCCAAGTGTTTTTTACTTCCATTTGAACTACATTTGTTAACGCCAACAATCTGTTTGCGCAACATCATTCGTCCGTATGGTGTACCATAGCTTACCGGTGTCCGGCGGTAGGAACTGGCACTAGGCCGGTGTCGGGACACCGCAGAACACCTCGCAATAAGGTAAGTATTTTATGGCTGGGGCATCTAAAATCATGTACTAAATCCATCGAAAAACGTCGCCATGACGTCCCTGTCACCGCGTGTAACTTCTGGACCTTGAGGCCCGGGGTCTTTGAAAGGCGTACGAGGAGTCGAACCCAACTCGTGGAGGTGTAAAGACGCCGGTGCCGGCCCAAAGGGGCTGGCGCTGACTTTGGCATGCCGCACATCGTGGCATCAAAACAACGCCGCAACCGTTTTAAACCTTATTTCAATTGGTTTGGCTGTCATAATTCTTTGGCCTAAGTGGCTCGCGGGACTTGATGGTACGTCGCGGTATGCCGCGTAATGATTGTATTGTATAACATGAATTCTAAACTCATTATTTATGGATAAAAAGAACTTGATCACAAATAAAAATGAGGAGCGCACGAGGAGGCCGGCGCGGGAGCAGGGGACGCCGCGCGCGCCGCGACAGCTGAGCTGAATTATTGATGCGACTGTCGACGAGTGCTTCACACTCCACTCGCGACTTATCACTGTTGCCGAAACTTGTTTATAACATTGATGGAAAGTAACTTCACTAATCTAGTCGACGGAACTTCACTTCGACACAATTTTGTTAATTTTGCCAAGTTGCTTCCGAAAACATTCCATACAATAGACGACTCGTGTCGGTGCAGAACATTTTACATCTGCGCCATGACGACGGTCGGGGCTTCGCATGGAACTCGCATGAACATTTGATCATAGCTTTCGTAAAACTATTTAGTCCATAATATAATATACAGATGTGTCTGAGTGTCAGTGTGACTCTCGGTGTGCATGTGAAGAGCATACACACCACAGAGTACTTTTATACACAGGGGAAAATACAACGTTTAGCACAAATATAAAAATGACACGAAGATAATCTACGTCATATATATTGTTGAAGTCGATCTATCATTATGCGAATTATTATTGAAGTTATTTAATTATATTAACACAATACAAATATTTACCTACTACACACATTTATGGCCTGACTAAATTGCACCAACAGCATTCACGTGAAGCGTGTCATTCAGTAGCGCAGCATATTCATGACCTTCACAAAAATCTATATTTACATTCAGTTTATTAGCAGCTTCTGTACCACGTATTTTCATAGTTACCAAGTTACAGTCAACTTGAAGAACACGAAATATAAAATGCCACATAATTCCGCGCGGTTATCTTTGACGATACTCTCTTCTGAAGCCTTTCGGTACACCGATAATCGTCGCTATCAAGAGTTTGCGCTTGCCATGAATTGCTTTCATACTCGTATACTTTACTAGAAGGTAGTTGTCGCCAAACTGTGGGGTTCAGTGCCCACCTCTCTGTTCCCTGTCAAGTATAATCTGGACATCTTCAAGTCACGAGTGAACCGGTCCATTATAGGCAAGCGTGATCCACCTTAGGCCGCATCATCACTGAACACCGCGTGAGTGGCGATCAAACGCAAGCCTATTAGATATAGAAAAGGTTCGTACCTTTAACATCCCAATAACGTAATATATTCCATTCCACCAAGTGTGACACCCGTGGCACCGTCCCCGGTGTACTGCAGTCCGTACGTTCCTGTTAGCGAACTCGCTAGTAGCTCGTTGGCTTCATTAATTCAAAAGTAAACAACAGCCGAGTTGAGACAAGTTGGAGTTGTGTTGCGTTGAAGCGGTTCTGTGAGTTCAGTCCAAGTTGTTGTATCGAGGGCCATCGCGGCCGGCGAGGGCTCTCCGGCGCGCGCTGCTAACATTCTTAGTTAGCTTGTAGATGAGAAGCTCACAATAGGCGCGCACTCGACCACTCCAAACAATCGGTTCGTTAGCGCGCCGGTGCTCGGTGGTGCTCGGGGGCGCTCGGGAGTGCTCGGGGCGCTCTAAATCGCGCCGATCACACACACAACCCGTGGCACTGACGGACAGCTCGTTCCTCGATCGCACCGCGATGGGCCGAGGTATTCTCTTTGTACTATTGCTCTACAAAGTACTATTCCACGGGCATACTTTGACATAAGTACTTTCTATGTATCTTTAAAAATAATAGAAATTGCTACGAAAGTTGTAGCGTTCGTAGCACAAGCTACGCAACGTCCCCACTTCATTGCTTGGGTGAACTAATATGTATCTATCACAAAGTTACACGAGTCGATTATGTAATAGATGAGGCTCATTCGCAGCCGCCGCAGCGATATCGCCGAGCGCGTACGACAGTGCTGCTACTGGGTAGTTAGTCGGTGACGTCACAAGTAATGGCATTCGCTAGCGAATTCCTAATTAACGATGTGGGTGGCGCTGATTGACATTGTTGCGCGACTCCTCGGCTGCGGGAGAGCCGTGGAATGCAGAAGTTGGCTCTGAGAGCTGGCGGCACACTGCATCACCGAGCTGTGTTAGTGCGCGGTATAGTAACGAGGCACTCAGTGGCGGCGTTGTCTACCGTACAGCAGGCAGCCTGCTCTGTGGAGGAGCGCGGCGGGCGCGCGGGGCTGCCGGCTGTATGTCCGAGAGCTACCTGCTAACTTTTATGGAAGCGGACGATGTTTGCCGCCGGCCGCGCTCGGGCGTCCACGACGATAACACACCAATTCAATTACCGCGTATTTTCAGTAAACGGATTTCCGGAGAAGAGAAGCGCTTTATTAGATTTTTCTTCATGGCGTTTGTTCGTTTCACCTGCTGGTAATGGAGTCGGTCGGTGGGACTTGCGGACGAGTACGGTTAATGACTCTGCGGATGTTTCCGTCAGGTTATTTCATCAACGCTGTCATTGAAATATTAATTCTTAATCCCACTGACTTACCTAATAATCAGGAATATCTTGGTTTTAGCAGATGAAAAACCATAAGTCATCCAAATTGGGTAACAAACTACTATGTTACGGAGCCCATTTATTAATAACTTAAGTGCGCTGTAGTTCGCTATCCGCCTGCCATGCTACCTAACCCGTGCGCGTATCTACGCGAAGTTCAGCGGCAGTCGTCAGCGCGCGGTATCGCGCAGCTCAATGCGGCGCTCGTGCGTCCTCGCTGTTATCAACCACGCGACATACTCAGCGGTGGCGTGGCCTCGCCCAACTTTATGACTCAAGCATTTGATCCTCTCATGTCAACATCCCGGACCAACTTTATACAAAAATTACTTGGAAACAGACTGAGTTTTCAAACACATTAAACTTATCCTGAGGTGTTACGGTGGCTCACGTGTAGAGACATCGTAAACGACAATATCCAGAATGTATCTTCCAGAAATGTTGAAGTGGTGAATGAAACTGTGAAAAGTGTTCGTTCAGCGATATAAATCAGAATGTGTGAGGTAAAGCTTACTCAAGCACAGATATATTTGAGTTGTCCGGAAGCGGAAACAAATCGCAATAGTGTGGATGTACGCAGGCGGCGGCGGGCGGCGGCGCGAGTTGTATTCTTTACTTTGTACACGGATGAGCGAGTTTCACGGCTCACCTGCGAGGGCTTTGTGTCTGATCTGCGACACCGAACATTTAAATAATTCAGGCCCCTTAGTGTTGTTACTCGCGAACGAGCGTGTGGGGGTGTAGCCTATACTTGTAAGAAAACCGTTTTGAACCAAAATCCAGGGTTTAAAACCCCTTTTAAATTTGTGTAAAACGGTTTAAAACTACGACCACGTGGCCGTGTATTGATTACATAATCAATACTTTAAAAATTTAGTTTCAAATGCTAATTGAAATCATTTACCATTTTTATTAATTTATATGAAGTCATATATTATACCTATACTACTTTTTGGAATTAGACAGACTGGAAACAAATACAACGTATTCATTGAATATTTCACTTTGAAACCGTTTCTCTAGTTAAATGTCTAAATCTAAATGTAAAACGCTAATGGTGCTGGTCGACTCACATAAACATTTTAAGAAAGGTTGATTTTAAAACATTTTTATTTTCTTTGATATATTCAAAATCAGGGAGTAGGTGTGGTCTACCTCACTGCGTGTGAAGACTTAGTGCATTCTTTAAAAAGAAAAACATTTAAAACCATGATTAAACCGCTAAGTGTGGTTTTAAATCGTTTTAAACCAAAAAGACGGCTGAAAACCAAAAGGTGTAAACGTTTAAAATCCATTTGCATGTATGTATAATCCCCCACACGCACACACACCGAGCTGGTGTCCGCGCAGTGCATGCTGCGTCCGCGACGCCTGGCGATGACGTCACAACTAGTCACAAGCCGCTGTTTAGACCTTCAATGAAACAATGAATACGAATCTAGTCTCATTCAATTTGAAACACAAAGGGCGCGAGTTCCGAGCGGTGGATCGATATTATAACTTCAAAGAGAGTAAGTTTTGATCAATGTTCGAACAGATAGCAGGGACACGACCGGGGAACGTATTCACATTCAAGATCGTTCGCGTACAGTAAGCTACCGGCAAGCTTCGCTATTTAGTTTTGTAGCGATTTTTTATTTCCTTTCGTTTTCTTTTTTTATTATTCTAAATTTTATTTTCTTATAAGAAAATAAAATTTAGAATAATACAAAATTTGAGATGGATAACGTAATGTTCGACTTTTAATATATTAAAAGTCGAACATTACGTTATCCATCTCAAATTTTGTATTGATTCAAACTTATGAAAACGTGACTATGGCCCCAAGATGCAGGCTCTGCCTAGTTTGGGGACCGCCGTGATTTATAACACATTTCTATCTAAAATTGTTACCTAACATATATTTAGCATAATATTGAATCTAGTTGCCCATTCCAAAAGGTATTTTCGTATGGAGAAGAACGGGCAAGAAACTGTAAACAAATGTATTACAATAAGTTGTACAATTCCATAAAACTATACTGATGTCAAAACGATCTATTAAAAATAAAAGTCACTCAAAGTACTGCATTACGTACTCAGTGCCACAAATTAGAAATGAAAGCTAAATTAATTGTAATATTAAATATATTTATACATTTCAATGACAAAGAATCAGTGTGTGAGGCATACTCAAATGTAGAATTAATGTCGAAGAGAAAAATAATTAATCAAAATAAAGTACTTATATAATTAAATTAGCAACCAGTTGATTTTGTCAAGACAATTGTCCTATGGAGCAGGACCAGCATGTTCCCAAGCGTTGTTATCTTGAATATAATCTTCTAATTTGTAAAAAAATGGTTTACAAAGCGAACTTTTGATATTTTTTTTAAATTGTTTTTCATTTAGTTTTTATATATCACAAGGTATTTTGTTGTAACAGCGCACACATCTTGCACTGCACTGCTGCTTGCATGTGTGCACTATAGATAATCTAAAAAATGGCTGCGCTATTTTGTCCTTATTTCTAGTATTAAAATTATGTCTATTACTTATTTTATCAAAAAGATGTACATTTTTTCTAACAAACATAATATTTTCATAAATGTCACCTCTGCCACTGCCATAATATTAATATTTTTAAATAGTTCTCTAAGAGATTCACAACGACGGAGATTATAAATGGCTCTGACAGCTCTCTTTTGTAAAATAAAAATGGATTGAATGTCAGTAGCCCGACCCCATAGTAGGATGCCATACGACATAATGCTGTGAAAGTAGCTAAAATAGACCAAACGCGCAGTTTCGACATCTGTTAATTGTCTTATCTTCCTAACATCAAAAGCTGCTGAGCTTAGACGCCCTGCAAGAGTTTTTATATGTGGTCCCCATTGTAATTTCTCGTCAAGCGTGATTCCTAAGAAAACCGTTTGATTAACGAAAGCCAGTTTTTCGCCATTCAATACGAGGTCACATGCGCAATTTTTAACATTAGGTAAAGAAAATCTAATACATTTGGTTTTTTTTTCATTTAGTACTAAATTATTTACCGTAAACCAATTTTGAACCTAAAGAATTGCGTTATTTATGTCATCAAGATTTTTAGAACGTCTGTCTATGTTAAAAATCAATGACGTAGCATCTGCGAATAACACCATCTTAGGTTGATCTTGGAGTAACTGTGGGAAATCATTTATATAAGCTAAAAAGAGGAAAGGGCCCAAAATCGAACCTTGAGGAACGCCCATTGTCATTTCAGACCACAATGAGTTTACGCAGGTTATCTAAACTTTAACCAGTCTATTTTTCAGGTATGATCTTAGTAAATCCAGAGATGTGTTTCTAATCCCATAGTGCTCCAGTTTCAATAATAATGTCTCATGGTCCACATAATCGAACGCCTTTGAGAGGTCGCAAAAGATTCCAATGGCATCCTGTGCTTCCTCCCAGGCGTTAAAAATGTTTTTGATTAAGGAGACACCGGCATCAGTTGTACAACACCCGTTGGTGAAACCGTACTGATGTTCATGAAAAATTGAATTTTTATTGAAGTGACGCAACATTTGATTGAGTAATAACTTTTCAAACACTTTACTGAGAACTGGGAGTATTGACACAGACCTATAATTGTTGAGTTCCTTACTTTCACCAGATTTGAATAATGGAACTACTTTACTGTGTTTCATGAGATCCGGAAAGACTCCCTGATCCACGCTTGTATTAAATATAAAAGCTAAATAGGGCGCAATAGTTTATATGATAGATGCATAGACTTTTACTGACATTCCCCAAAGATCTTCTGTTGATTTCATTTTAAGATCTTTAAAAGTTTTAATAACAGCCTGGAGATTCGTATGTTGAAATCTAAACTCCAAAGGGCATGTTTTTACATTATTTCTAAGAAGGGCAATACAGGTGTGTGCGCAGGTGATGAATTTAAAGATTCCGTTGTGTCCAAGGGAATATTAACAAAAAAGTTTTCAAATTCCTGAGCTATTTCTTTATCTGAGTTTACAGTCCCATGTGAGGTCTCTAAACTAAATTTATTATTGCGCTGTTTCTTCCTACCTGTTTCATTATTTGCCAGGTAGATTTAATGTTATCAAAATATATTATCAATACAAGTGGCAGAAGAAGCTGTCTCTCTAGTTGGTTCTATAAAAACATTTGACAAATTAAATGATCTGAAAAGGCTTAACAATTTAATACTATTACAGGTATTTTCTAATAAGTTTATATTAAAATCCCCACATACTATGATTGATTTACTAGTGGAACTAACTTTTTTTAACACATCTTCCATTACAGAATCAAACACAGATAGATTTTGGCAACTTGGAGGCCAGCTTTTACATAAGGATTCTTCGCCACTGGACGTTTTTACATAACTGTCGGTAATTTTGGAGGCATTCGACTATATGCCGTATCACAAACAAATGTGTTGATGCTATCGCATTGAGGCAAACCTTTATTAAGTTACGAAGATAGTAAAACTCAAGAAGAATTGTATGAGATAGCTCGGTGTCCTCGAGTGGTACCAGCTGTAGCTGTAGACTCAGACCTGGTGGAAACAGCCGAGGAATTCAGAAACAGAAAAGGATTGGTTGCATTGAATGTGCAGACAATGTGGTCAGCTGAATTAATGTTTCAAGTTACAGTAGCACGTTGGCCAGGCTCCTCCCATAATAGCATGATATTTGCTGTCTCATCAGCACAATCACACTTTGAGAATGGTGTATTTGGAAATGGGATTGTACTTGGAGATAGCAACTAAGAGAAAAATATTTACCTACTTACCCCTTTTGAAGATCCGAATTGACAAGCTCAAAGTGTGTACAATAAGTCACAAACCCGAACAAGCTACGTAATAGTAAGATGTTTTGGTGCGTGGAAGAGAAGTTTCCCAGTTATGAAAATACAAAAGTGAGTAGATATGTATGATTTCAGTTATGTACGTAAACCTCCCACGTGCGGGCCCGCTCGCTGCATTAGTTAACTAATGAAATGGACTAAACGCCCGGATTACATAAGGTATCCGCAAACTTAGCACCGCGCGGCGCAGCGACGGCGCGCATTAAACTTTGTCTATTAGCCGCGCACTTGTGTAGCGGTGGGTCAGAGTACACCTGTGCCAGGTTTGTCAACAGCCATCCAACCAACACCCCCACTCGCCTCGCCACCCACCCCCGCCGCAATCACACAATTGGAATTGTGCTGCATAGTTACAAGCATAATACAAATGTCAGTGGCGGTTCACCGCGGCGAGTGCGGCGCTGACCGCGCCGCTCTACGCCATTGTTTCATTGTTTTCGCGGTTTTACATACTCGTAATCTCATGAATATCGAGTGAATACGTTCGGAACGTATGCGCTGTGTCCGCGGGGGATGGCGCCGCCGCCGGCGCGGTGTGCTGGTATTCACACCTCGGCACACAACGCACTCACGTCGATCAGACGATGCGTTCAGGACACAAGTACTACAATACATATTTATTATAACATCGTAATAGCCATAACACGCCCAACGCAAAATCCACTTGAGAAACAGCGCCAGGTGCTGGCCCCGAGTGGCGCAGCTGTGCGACACACGACCGTGTTCTGTATTTTAGTTATGAACGTTATTGTCTTTTTAATGTACCACATAGACTGTGACTGCGACTTTTTTTCATTGGAAAGCAACATTTTGTTGGAAGAATACCTTCTCTAATTTGCTGTGCCCGACAAGGTCCACGATGTTTATAATATGAATCTTTGTGCATCCTATTTCGAGTACCTAGTAGCCTTAATAGTCGGAAAATGCACATAAAGTAACATGGGATACTTTTATCGCCGCAGTATAAGTTCTCGTGAGATATAAATAAATAAGCGGAATATAATATATATATGTACATATAAAATAATTTAAAATATTTACATATGTTGGAATAGACCCAGTACTTATTGCATGTAAATTGATAAGAATGGTTTATTCTCTATATTTTAAGGTAATACTGTGTTGCTGTGCTCTAACAGGGTTCATAACTGTACTTTTAACTTTAAGCCTATATGTAACATGCTTTATACACATTATGGTATGCAAATAAATGAATATCATGATAACTTATTCTGGGGATAAAAAGTATCCTATGCCCTACGTGGAAGTTTCCTTAAGGGATTAAGGAAACATCCGCACATCCATAAATTTACAAACAATTTAATTCCTAAATAGGAAGTAGGATAACTATACTAGTTCTACAATTGCTAACCCCCCTCCACACCAACATTTCCTACAGAGAGTGGTGGATCTCAAACGATATAAAACATCCACAAAAATATTGCGACCTCGCAACAGTCGAGCAGTCGTTTGGCACGTTATATTAGGTATACATATTGCGGGTACGCTATCTGCAGGTTACGTGACAAATATACAGAGGAGATGATACTGTTCGCTATTCAAAGCGGACAACCCTCAGGGCAACAGCGCGACGTGAAGGAACACTCGCTATCGGCACGCGGCGCGGGTGACGCCGCCCGACACTCTGTCACTACCCACACCCGGCGTGCGCGCCCGAGTGTCTGTTCATTATTGACTAACACGTCGTGTATCGTTTAATTAATGGCACATAATAGAGAAGGAATCTCACCGAATCACATCAACTATGAATGTAATGTAAACACGAGTGCTCGTACACGGCGAGCGTGTGATTACGTCAGGGCAACTACATGTCGTGCTCGCGTGTGTCGCGCTCCTTGTTTCAACTTTAATCACGTACAACTTGGCGCTCTTACACTTCTCACTTGTGTTGCTAACTTGCCGACGAATATTTTGAGCCGCGGCCCGAGAAACGAGCGGCGTGTCACGGTGCCACTGCCTAAATCTATTGGAAACTCGGGAACAACGTGTACAGGTGCGTTTAGCGGTTCCCTGAGGTGCCAATGGAACTTAGATTCAAATAACAATACCAGGCCTCTCCTCGTACAGAGAATTGATCTCAGACTTATACGAATATAATTCCAGATTCGCCGATGTCAGTGATATCTAAGATAACTTACAAAATTTATATGAATTATGTCACAATGATACTTACTCGATATAGAACGTGCAGCTCAGAAGGAAGAACCTTACCATCGGACCACTGGGCAAACCAATATATGTATTATTAATAAGCACCAAACCTCTTCACTGATACTAATAGCGTTATAACTATGCGGGGTGCGGGTCGCCTGGCGCGCCGTGACCCTGCCGGAACTTTATCACCGCGCGATCTTAATGAACTAATGATCAATTAAAAGCGTTCAACTTGCGGTGACTCCGGCGCTGCGAGCATATACATATACTTGTCAACTCATAGTTAAATACATCCCACGTCCGAGAACTCGCGTGCATGCATGAGTTACCTGCCACTTGTGTGTGGCTACGTTTGCTAGTCATGGCGGACCCACGGCGGGCGGCGACGCTTCCACGCGCTCGCACTTGCAGCATCGGTATGCCCGGTCTTTCATTAAATATTGTTTCCAAAAGCAGATACTAGGATGGTGTACATATTTATACAAAAAGCAAAACCAAGAAACATTTGGTTACATAACGTTTATTAAGGCTCTTCGAACACCGTCCATACAGAACGCACTGATTGTGTCGCCACGAACATGTTTGATGTTCGCCACAGATTGTTATTCGGCGTAGTGTAAGGCAGTATGTGGTGCACGCCTTGCATCACGCAGGTTGACAACAATAGGTAACGACGAGCAATGTGCCCCTCGCTTTTGATATTAAATATTTTGCACATTTGAAAATGTAAATCAATAATATTTATTTAAGTAACTGCCTCGTTAGCCTAGTGGTCCTGCCGTGTCGACGGCGCGTTCGTGTTCCACGCGCGGCTCAAAGAGATGTCAGCAAAAGGAAGGGGCCACTGAGGGCCGATGCCTGCCGGGGCTGCGGGTTGTTCGTAAGAGATACCGCGCCCCCGGAACGCAAAGGGCACAAGAAGGAACATGGGTGGGTTTTAGTCAGTAAAAGTCTGACACTCCCTCCCGCCCCGCCCAGGGCGGGAGAAGTTATTTGATGATTTCCCACCCACAAAAAAAAAAAAGCCTAGTGGTCCTAACGTGACTGCTACGCTAGAAGTCTTGGGTTCGATTCCCAGGTCGAGCAAAAAGTGCTATTGGGTTTTTTATGAAATTCTCAGTACCTAGCAGCTCGCAGTTAAGATTTGTGCCCGGTTAATGGCAATCGGCTCGCCCCCTATTACATGGGACTTAAAAACATACCGGCGAACTGTGGGTGTACATTGTTACACCTCTGCCAAAACCCTTCGGGGAATACAGGCGTGATGATATGTTATGATGTTATTTAAGTAAACACCCAACCGACACGTATGCGTGTGTTGGGTGGCATGCAGTACTGAGCTCGCATCTACACCATATCCGTCCATAGCCACACCGCATCTAGTGTTTGTTTTAAAATAAAATAAAAAACAAACCTTAATAATCTTAATACAGGTTATTTTCAACCAAGCTAGGAAAGCGGAACTTCAGCCGCCAGATTGTGATTGACATGGTTCAAACTTACATGCATAGCTTTGTGTATGCCGCAAATGCTACAATCTCCTTTTTATAAAATAATTTATTATTATTACTGATTACTTAAATCCTGCACGCTACTACGTACGTATCAAACACGCACTTAGGAATACCGCAGTGCTATTCCGTAACAGTGTTTCTAGAACGATTTAGGTGTTGTAAGTTTAAGGTGAGCTCGAGGTGAGCTGTAACGCTCGGCGTTGACAACTCGCCTAGAGCATGTAGTTTAAAAGATCTAAGCGTACAAACAGCAGCGACTTTGTTTTATACTACGTAAAGATTACCGAACAGTATTTACGCTTTGCACCAGACATTTTAGTTAAGAATAATACAGCTCCATTGTTCTCGTGGTGGCTAGCGCGCCTGCTGTTCCCCACGCTCTGTGTTGTCACTGTGTCGTCTCTGTGTTGTCACTGTGCCGTCTCTGTGTTGTCACTACCTGGGCCGTCTCTGTATTGTCACTGGGCCGTCTCTGTGTTGACACTAGGCCGTCTCTGTGTTGTCACTGTGTCGTCTCTGTGTTGTCACTGTGCCGTCTCAGTGTTGTCACTGTGCCGTCTCTGTGTTGTCACTACCTGGGCCGTCTCTGTGTTGTCACTGTACCGTCTCTGTGTTGTCACTGTGCCGTCGCTGTGTTGTCACTACCTGGGCCGTCTCTGAGTTGTCACTACCTGGGCCGTCTCTGAGTTGTCACTACCTGGGCCGTCTCTGTGTTGTCACTGTGCCGTCTCTGTGTTGTCACTACTTGGGCCGTCTCTGTGTTGTCACTGTGCCGTCTCTGTGTTATCACTGGGCCGTCTCTGTGTTGTCACTGTGCCGTCTCTGTGTTGTCACTACCTGGGCCGTCTCTGTGTTGTCACTGTACCGTCTCTGTGTTGTCACTGTGCCGTCGCTGTGTTGTCACTACCTGGGCCGTCTCTGAGTTGTCACTACCTGGGCCATCTCTGTGTTGTCACTGTGCCGTCTCTGTGTTGTCACTGTGCCGTCTCTGTGTTGTCACTACTTGGGCCGTCTCTGTGTTGTCACTGTGCCGTCTCTGTGTTATCACTGGGCCGTCTCTGTGTTGTCACTACTTGGGCCGTCTCTGTGTTGTCACTGTGCCGTCTCTGTGTTATCACTGGGCCGTCTCTGTGTTATCACTGGGTCGTCTCTGTGTTGTCACTGCGCCGTCTCTGTGTTGTCACTGTGCCGTCTCTGTGTTGTCACTGTGCCGTCTCTGTGTTGTCACTGGGCCGTCTCTGTGTTGTCACTGTGCCGTCTCTGTGTTGTCACTGTGCCGTCTCTGTGTTGTCACTACCTGGGCCGTCTCTGTGTTGTCACTATCTGGGCCGTCTCTGTGTTGTCACTGGGCCGTCTCTGTGTTGTCACTGTGCCGTCTCTGTGTTGTCACTGTGCCGACTCTGTGTTGTCACTACCTGTGCCATCTCTGTGTTGTCACTGTACCGTCTCTGTGTGGCTGCTTATAATATTAGTGACGTGCCCTGAGCGGTAGTCGTCGATGTACATACAACGAGCGTCACGTATATAGTAGTAGTTAATGATCCGCACGCGACACTCGCAGACTAAACGCACCAGTTGTCTCTACGGACTGTTACTTATGGCTTTTTAACCCCCGTCGCAAAAACGAGAGGGTGTTATAAGTTTGACGTGTGTGTGTGTATGTGTCGTTGTGTATATATGTCTGTGGAATCGTAGCTCTCGAACGCATGAACCGATTTTGATTTAGTTTTTTTTTTGAAAGGTGAATTAGTCGATAATGTACTTAGCTATATTCTACTGAAATCGGTTCAGCGATTTCAAAGTTATCAGCTGTTTTGTTAGCTGCGATAGGGATTTTTATCCTTCTGTCGAGGGTTACTTAATTTTTTTTAATTTTTAAAACAATCTTTGCAACGAACGACTTCCACTTTCAGATAAACATGTAAATATTATAATCAGTATGCTGCTAACAAAGAGGAATCACTCGGCGTCCATGAGCTATCGGGCGAGTTCGTAACGGGTTAATGTCTCGGAAGAAACGTCCGTACGTGTGTAGTTTACACAATCGAGTTTAATGAATAGCGGCGACGCGATCACATCGATAACAAGAGACATTATCGTAATTAAATCAGTCTCGTGTTGCCCCTCCCTCCCCCCGCCCCCGCCGCCTCCTTTCGGCCCCGGCTGCACTATAGAGTAGTGCGCGTCTCTGCTGTGAGCTCCTTAGTAAACTTACAAGAATATCACAGACCTCACAATGGACATCAATCTGGTCGATGCGTGATGAATAGTGTTGCTGCCAACATGAGCCCAGAATAATCGTCGGACGGGGTGGCGGAGGGTCGCCAGGGGGCGAGTGAGGAGGGGGGGCGGTCGGTATCGCCGATAAAGTACCTTTTTATGCATGCAGGGCCACCTCGCGGCATCAGATATTGGCTCGTAAATCAGCACCGTAAACTCTCACTTGTGAAGTGAGCGGGAGCTGCCCGCGGCGCCGCCACTACATAAATAAGTAAGAGGCGGCAGCGGCGCAGCGGACTAATTAATTTATGAGCAGCGTGGAGCGCTGAATTAATAAGTAATATTTTACCAGTTTATATTTCATAAAGCTCGTGACGTAAACTCTCGCTTTAATCGTTATCGTCTAAACAAAGTGGAACAAAACACGTTGCCGAGCGCCCACAGAGATACACATGCTGCACAGTGCTGTGCCGGCCACCGGGCGACCTGTCGGTTACCATTAGATGGGGTTCATATTAAATGTCAACCCAACATAACTTCTACTAGTAACACCTATCCCAAAATGATGGCAACCTAAGTAAGATACAGTGTAATAATAAATTATAAAAGACACACGACACACCATCTCCGGGAAACGTATTTTTATCATCCTACCGAGATCCGTAGCGACTGCGTACGCCCGCTACGCCGTAGCTCATAGTAACGCTACGCGGCACGACGAACCTCTTTGTTGTGGCTTTTATGAAGAGTTTTATCTAGTTTATAGAGATAAGCCGTTGTGTATGTGCGCACATACACATTGAAAATTGATGTTAAATGTAACGTAGAGCCCGCCATAACTGTCTCAGAAAAAGTAACAAACGATTAATAGTACCTACCGGATAGACAGCTTAGCGGAACGACCTACTAGACGTGTCCTAAAGAAATAGCGACCGGCGACCTGCGACCGGAGACCAGGCGATAGTCTGCTGTGGGCGAGGCTTCGTAGATACATATACCATCTTCAGAAGTGTTTTGTAAACACAGAAATATTAAAACAATAGGCCGTAACAAGTTTAAACTTACAAAGTGGATTACCGCCAGCGCCGAGGGTCCGTGCGGTACAGGTGCGGGGGGCAGGAGTACTGTCGTGCCGCACCGCATGCCAAGTGCGCGCCGCTCATTAGCCGCGTTGTTTGCATGCCGCGCCGACGCGGTTCGTTAGCAAGACGTACCACAACGACGCTGAGGACAGCATTAATGAAGTATCGCGCTCCAAAAATATGTAATATCATAAATTTCAAGTGGTCGTCAAGAAGTTGGTAATTCCGTCCAATCACGACCCATTGTTCCGCGGCCGCTGTCTGCGCCCCCGCAAGGCAAGCCCTCATCCCCCGCTAGCCTCGCTACTGCCACTCTAACAAACAACACGACGCAACTGTTTAATGTACCCAACTGACAATGTCACACATTTGTCGGTGACATACAACAGACGTGGCACACACGACCACGGAACCTACCAAACCTGGTGTGACAACCATTTATGGTTCCATTTAAAAAGTGATTTTAGCAAAATGCCATTTACCATCGTATGCCAATGCTCCGCATCACACGCCAGTTTAGTCTCCAAAGCTATAGAGTAGCTCAGACCATGAGAGAAGAAAGTGAAGACATGACTGAGACAAATGTGATGCAAAAAGGGAAAATGAGAGGTCTGGTGGGAATTTCCCCAAAAATAATAAAACAACAGTTATTTATAATAATCAACTTTGGATCTTACAATAAAACTAAAATTAACGATTACTAATCAAATTCATTTAATAAATATTTATTTTAGCTTCTAAAGTGCAAAAAATTGCAGAATATATATTTGGGTATTTTAGGAAGTCCATAAAGAGAAGCTTCCAAATACATGTATGTTTTTGGGAGTCGTTATCTGGGCCAACCTGTAAGTATGGTTCACTGTCTAAGCCGGGTCTTGTACATGCACGTCGCGAGACTCGCAAGTCGTGCTAAACAAGGACAATCAGTTTGTATTACCCGTCAGTCTCTTAGTGATGAAGAAAGTTGAACATCCTCTAGAATGTTACTTCATCGATCGATCAAACGCCGCTGAGCCAAGAAAAGCCCCTACTCTAAGTCATTTTAATAAAACCGTACATTTTCTTTTAGCTGCAACCCATCGGAGGAGGAGGTGACGTGTCGACATGACGGTAATACGACAGCCGACACTCCGACTTAGCCGACTGTTCGCGGGCCCAGCAGAGAGCTCGTCGTTCCGTCTCCCTGTCGGCGGCCCTCCGCGCCCACTGATGCTAGTCAGTAAACTAGCATTACGTAGAGTAACTGAAGGTAATTCCGAAGCCATGCAAGTGGATCACCATACTCGTACCTGGAATACAGCTTCAAAATTCCTTCTACAATCAGTCGGCTCTTAGCCCTTCTACCCGCTTGGCACTAGCGGACCAGCACTGCACAGTACTGCACAGCGCAGCCATTTATAACCTCCGTCGTGTATGTAAGAAAAAATATACATCTTTTTGATAAAATAAGTGGCAGACATAATTTTAATACTAGAAATAAGGATACGACGACGACGAGGACGTTGCGGTCGCTTATGGACTTACAAATATTCTCCCGTCGCACATAAAGGCAATGCTGGTTCAGTCACTTATCTTTCCCATACTTGATTATGGTGATGTGTATTACTATGCCCTGAATGCATATTTCCTCAATAAACTTGACCGAGTTCTTAATAGCTGCATTTGATTCGTATTTAATCTCCGTAAGTTTGATCATGTGTCCGCACATCAGTCGCTCTTATAATGATTGCCCATCAGACAATGCAGGGCGTTAAGGGCTTTAACAATTTTATTTTCTCTTCTAGATAAACCTAGTTCTCCTTCTTATCTGACTTCTCACTTTCAATACTTGTGCTTTGCGCACAGTAAGAATCTTCGTTCCTCCAATAATCGCCTTTTACGATGTCCTTCTCACCGCTCTGGTTATCTTCATAATATTAGGTTGGCCACCAGTCGGTTCACATTCAAAGTAAAAGCTCACGAACACTTGCTTATGAAGTTGGCAGACTCGTCTCTCAATTAATTTGTTTATTATTTCTCCAACTATGTATTTTTATCTCTCTCTAGTTTGTATATTTTGTTTGTATTTATTATTATCATATATTTTATTCCTGGATATTTTCTGATCTTTGCACCTACTATGTTTTGACTCTGCATCGCCCTAAGGTAGACCGGTAGAAATTGCCTAACGCATTAGGTCCGCCTTTGTATAAAGTATGTAACGTAGTACGTTGTTTATTTTAAAAACTAAAATATTAAAACCCTAATGAGAGCGCGCGGCGCGCGGACAGTCGCTGCTTATGTCACGGAAACCTGTTTTGCTGGTCTAATCCCTACTATCGCTCGGACGGCGAGTTTTCACGGGTCTCGAAGCCGATAGAACTTACTGGACGATCACTCACTGCGACGTGACCGCGAACAGCTGATCGCTAACACATTGAATTACGGTGGTACATTTTAACCACAATTAGTCAAAGTCAAATCATTTATTTCAATTAGACCATTAAAAGGCACTTTTGAACGTCAATCACATGTTAAATTAAAAATATTGAATCTAGTTGCCCATTCCAAAAGGTAGTTTCGTATGGAGAAGAACGGGCAAGAAACTCCATACATACTCTTTTAAAAAAAAAAAAAATGTATTACAATAAGTTGTACAATTCCATAAAATTATACTGATGTCAAAACGATCTATTTAAAAAAAGTCACTCAAAGTACTGCAATACGTACTCAGTGCCACAAATTAGAAATGAAAGCTAAGTTAATTGTAATATTAAATACATTTATACATTTCAAAGACAAAGAATCAGTGTGTGAGGAATACTCAAATGTAGAATTAATGTCGAAGAAAAAATAATTAATCAAAACAAAGTACTTATATAATTAAATTAGCAACCAATTGATTTTGTCAAGAATTTAAATTGTCCTATGGAGCAGGACCAGCATGTTCCCAAGCATTGTTATCTTGAATATAATCTTCTAATTTGTAATAAGCTTGTTTACAAAGTGTACTTTTTAAACATTTTTTAAATTGATTTTCATTTAATTTTAATATATCACAAGGTATTTTGTTGTAACATTTAACACAGTACCCCATGAAAGATGTGTGCACTTTAGATAATCTAAAAAATGGCTGCGCTATTTTGTCCTTATTTCTAGTATTAAAATTATGTCTATCACTTATTTTATCAAAAAGATGTACATTTTTTCTTACAAACATAATATTTTCATAAATGTATTGACAAGCCACTGTCATAATATTAATATTTTTAAAAAGTTCTCTAAGAGATTCGCAGCGACGGAGATTATAAATGGCTCTGACAGCTCGCTTTTGTAAAATAAAAATGGATTCAATGTCAGCAGCCCGACCCCATAGTAGGATGCCATACGACATAATGCTGTGAAAGTAGCTAAAATAGACCAAACGCGCAGTATCGACATCTGTTAATTGTCTAATCTTCCTAACAGCAAAAGGTGCGGAGCTTAGCCGCCCTGCAAGAGATGTTATATGTGGTCCCCATTGTAATTTCTCGTCAAGCGTGATACCTAAGAAAACCGTTTGATTAACAAAAGCCAGTTTTTCGCCATTCAATACAAGGTCACATGCGCAACTTTTAACATTGGGTAAAGAAAATCTAATACATTTGGTTTTCTTTTCATTTAGTACTAAATTGTTTACCGTAAACCAATTTTGGACCTGAAGAATTGCGTTATTTACGTCATCCAGATTTTTAGAACGTCTGTCTATGTTAAAAATCAATGACGTATCATCTGCGAATAACACCATCTTAGGTTGATGTTGGAGTAATTGTGGCAAATCATTTATATAAACTAAAAAGAGGAAAGGACCCAAAATCGACCCTTGTGGAACGCCCATTGTCCTTTCAGACCCCAATGAGTTTACGCAGTTTATCTGAACTTTAACCTGTCTATTTTTCAGGTATGATCTTAGTAAATCCAGAGATGTGTTTCTAATCCCATAGTGCTCCAGTTTCAATAATAGTGTCTCATGGTCCACACAATCGAACGCCTTTGAGAGGTCGCAAAAGATTCCAATGGCATCCTGCGCTTCCTCCCAGGCGTTAAAAATGTTTTTAATTAAGGAAACACCGGCATCAGTTGTACAACGCCCTTTGGTGAAACCGTACTGATGTTCATGAAAGATGGCATTTTTATTGAAGTGACGCAACATTTGATAGAGTAATAACTTTTCAAACACTTTACTGAGAACTGGCAGTATTGACACAGGCCTATAATTGTTGAGTTCCTTACTTTCACCGGATTTAAATAATGGAACTACTTTACTGTGTTTCATGAGATCCGGAAAGACTCCCTGATCCACGCTTGTATTAAATATAAAAGCTAAATAGGGTGCAATAGTTTCTATGATAGATGTACAGACTTTTACTGACATTCCCCAAAGATCTTCTGTTGATTTCATTTTAAGATCTTTAAAAGTTTTAATAACAGCCTGGGAATTCGTATGTTGAAATCTAAACTCCAAAGGGCATGTTTTTACATTATTTCTAAGAAGGGAAATGGAAAGCGCAGGTGATGAATTTAAAGATTCCGTTGTGTCCAAGGGAATATTAACAAAGAAGTTTTCAAATTCCTGAGCTACTTCTTTATCTGAGTTTACAGTCCCATGGGAAGTCTCCAAACTAAATTTATTATTGCGCTGTTTCTTTCTACCTGTTTCATTACTTATTATTTGCCAGGTAGTTTTAATCTTATCATCTGATGACTTTATTTTATTGCTAATATAAAGAGATTTAGCTACTTTGCATACCCTTTTAAAAGTTTTAGAGTATTTTGCAACATACTGATGAAAGCTTGAATTAATTGTATTTTGCTTTAGGCCATAGAGTTCAAATAATTTTCCCCTACTTTTACGAATGCCAGGAGTCGCCCAATCACTGAATAAGAACTTAGTGTAAATATTTTTAGTCTTGACTGGAAAAGTGTTATTAAATTGCGTATCTAACAGTTGAAAAAACTCGGCATAGAATTGCCAATTGCCTTCGATTTTTACTGGCAAGTGTACTACTACTAGTATAATACTACATTAAGTGTATCTAAGTACACCTTATCTATTAAATTCAGTGTAACCCCATATCGGGTGAGTGTCGCGAAACTTATTTTAACTAGATTTAAGTAATCGTTGCATGACTTGCTAAAATTTCTGTGTGTAATAGTGCCCTCTTAGGACACCTGAATGGTGCACTCATATTGATTGAGTAGGTGTATCAACGGTGATTGTTATATTCAAACTATATGTTCCACCGAATCTCCGTAACATAGGTGTGACGGATTTTGACCTTTCTATTATATTATCTTTACCCTATTTATTTTCCTTGATAAAATTAGTTTGGTGAACTGTAATTACTCAAGGGTTATTATTAAGTAATTGTAATTTTCTGTTCATCATTATTGTAATTTTTCATCTACCTCACACTTCTAAATATCATTTTTCTGCTTAATCATGCTTTTAAATTGTACCACGCTGCCTAGACTGCCTCATCTCGACGACTACTTAGTGCTAGGTTACCATTTTCCTTTTTAGTATGTTGAGAGGCAATCGGGATGTTGCACTCGCAGAATGGATTCGGGCATTTTTTGATGCAAACATTTACCGAATTCCAGGGTTCCATCCTACCGTATATTCCACGGGACTACCACCGTATTCGGGACTATCCTGCTGAAGCTGCTGAGCACCTGCTACCCCCGCGACTCCGACGGTCATCCGCCATCCGGGACGCCGACTGTGGTACCCGCGCCTGCCGACTACTAATGCAGGATAGTGGTGTCCCTTTCGGCGAACTACAATACCACGTGCGCTCGATGTTTGATACTCACACCCAGCTCAACCGACTAATCGGTATATTGTTATGATTTACCAGAGTAAATTTTGTTGGAAAAAAAACTTTTTTATTTCGTTAGGCGTACTACCTACCGCCTACGTTACAAGTACTTTTTTACATTTTGTGCATAAAGTTTAATAAATAAGTAAATAAAATTGCGCAACTGTATTTTAGATTATGCAAGGTGCACATATCTTTCATGGGGTACTGTGTTAAAAGTTAGGTACAACAAAATACCTTGCGATATATTAAAACTAAATAAAAATAATTTCTAAAATGTTTTAAATGTAAACAAGCATTTTACAAATTAGAGGATTATAATGTTCAAGACAATAATGCTTGGAAACATGCTGGTCCTGCTCGCTAAGACAATTTAAAGTCTTGACAAAATCAACGGCGTAGCAAATGCATGACTACGCGTGCTACGCTACCATCACCAGAACACCGGTTTTTATAATTTTAAATAAATTCTGTGTTGACGTTAAATATCATAAAAAAGGTGGCTATACACAAGTTAATGCTGAGCGACACAATAATAAGCATTGGCTCACTTAACTGTTTAAACACACGTATTAGTCAGTTAGTTAGTTCGCGCGGCGACTGACGCAAGGGGGTCAGCTATTACTGAAGCAGCCAGTCGTCTGCCGGCGCACCGGCTCTCCGACACTCCGACATTCCGGCACGTCGGCGCGGTCTGTGCCGATCTCGCTGACACATAATATTGGGTTCTATTAGTATAAAAACACAAACCTTGAGTCGATAATTTTTATACACATATTACATATTATCACGCCTGTATTCCCCGCAGGGTTAGGCAGAGGTGTAACAATGTACACCCACAGTTCGCCGGTATGTTTAGGTCCCATGTAATAGGGGGCGAGCCTATTGCCATTCACCGGGCACAAATCCCAACTCCGAGGTGCTACTGAGCAAATCCTAATGGAAAAACCCAATAACACTTTTTGCTCGACGAATTGAATCGAAGATTGAATCCAAGACCTCTAGCATAGCAGTCGCGCTTAGGACCACTAGGCTACCGAGACAGGAGGAGGAGGGAATTTTTATGTTTTCAGGACTACACATTTGCTGATGTTAGTTTTATTTGACTTCCTATATATTATAAGCCTAACCGTAACTAACGCCCTAACACCCTAACCGTAACTAACGTCCTTAGCGTAACTATAGCTCCAAATATCATAACAGCGTGCCGGTATCGCTCGGCGGTAGGACAGATGTGAATGGTACACACACACATATATAAATAATAATCATGAAAAAACCCAATAATGCCGATCGACTTAGCAATCGAACCTAGTCGAGGGTGTTAAAAGTCGCCCAACGAGATACTAAGCACAGAAGAGGATAGGCACAGGTATGTATTTAATATTCCAGACAGGTTTCAGATAACCAGTGTACGCGGACACGGCAACACGGCTGAAGCGTCGGCAGCGCGCGCGCCAAGTAGAAATGAGTCACAGTGGCAGCATGCGACCACGCGAGCCCTATGACGTCACATAGTGAACGACACACAATGCACATGCACGCGCGCGGTAACCCATTTCATATTGATCACAGTTCACGGCCACTCGCCGAGTCGCCGCTCATTCTCGCTGATGGGGATAGCCTCGGGCCGCCTGACATAGCGGCGCGCAGCGGCCTCACACATTCCGCCGCACGCAGACAGCTGACAGGCGTCCTCGGTATTTGGAACACGCGATTGGAACGGCTCCGTTTAAATTAATTTCAAACGAAATGACCGTTCATTACTTCTCTGTATACATTCTGTTGTTTAATTGTGAGAATGACTTCTCAAGCGAGTCGTTGGGACCTGTGACAAGCAGCTTCGATCGCCTGAGTTGTATAAAGCGGTGCTTAATTTGTTTTGCATAAAGGGATAAACTCCGCCCGGCCCACCTGTATCTCGATAATTTTATTGATATTTATGCAAACATCGTAATTTATAATATCACAAAGATGTTTAATGGAGCGGGTCCCGATAAAGCAATATCTATATTAATGTTTGCAGCGATCGTATGTTCCACAGTCATTTATAAGAAAGGAGCAGAGGAGCACGTGAACAATATTGCAGCGAGTAACTTGCCTTTGATTGTGTTCCAAAAAATGAGTGAATCACAAAACGAGAAATGAAATATTTATTTTCCGCTAGCATACTTTGCGGCGCTACGTGGGCCCTGAGGCAGAGCGGTGCGGCGCCCGCATCGACAGCGCCAGCCCGCATCGCTCACTATGTGGGTGCGTACATTGTCGTTCAGATTGCGTCGTGTTGGCTCGCGCCGGGAACGCGCGGCTATATGCGCCGAGCGCTTTTAACTCTGAAATAGAGCAATCGATGAGCCGAATGGCGAGTTCGACAAAACCGCATATCACTGCCGACGATTTGATACTCCCAGAGAGTGCGGCTCCAATACATAAACGCAACGAACATTCTAGTCTAGAGAGCAATATTTGCGGTTCGCCGCGTACTGTATCTTGATTAGTTCGTGGAAGCCGATTCGTTTGTTTGAATCAGAAAGGCCGCACGTGTTAGGTACTGTTACACGGCGCGGGGTGACTATGTAGGTAAAAGGAGAAAGCGGTTTTATCTTACTGGCGCCGGCGGGCGGGCCTCCCCGCCAGGCTGGAATTTGTCCCATGAAAAATCTGACTTTAAATAAGTTGTTTGAGGGAAAAACCTATTAAAGTACTATAAGGCGTACCTAAGTATGCGGCGCTGATATGTACGGCGCACGGACTGAACGTGAAGTCAATTCATTTCATTCTGAAACGCAGGAGAAGGTTCTCAATTCGTTCCGTGTGTTATTTTTCCTGTTTGTTTTTTATTTGAAAGGATACACCTCTAATCAAGTGGTTTCATGAGGGTGGTGAGAAGGAAGAGGAAGTCTACTTATCGCAGTGTGGGACGGCGCTGGCCGGAGCTAACATGTTGCTGCGTACATCAGTACCGGGAACGCTGCTATACGTGACCCGTTTGCACCACTCTACGAAGACACAGGACATCGTAGATTTCATACGGGTGAAGACCAACTGGACCTTGATGGTGGAGAAGTTGGAGGCGCGCCATGACACCAATTTCAAGAAGTTCGTGGTGCGCGTGCCGACTCACCATTTGGTGACCTTCCTCAAGGAAAAGATCGTGTGAAAAGTGCTGTATCGGCGTTTCCGCGACCGGCTACGCGACACCTCGCAGTGTAACACGACACCGTCACTTCGTGAGCATTTTCATGAGCAGTTTGTTTTATAAGACATTAATTTATCTTCTATCTATCTATCTATACTTATAATAAATCTGTAGAGAGGTCAATTCTGTACATGAAATATATTTCCAAAATAACTATCAGGGGGTGATTAGGGATCGATACTGATGCCAGAAATGCAATCAGTAAAATTTTTGTCTGTCTGTCTGTCTGTCTGTCTGTATAACCGTTATAGAAACAAAAACTACTCGACGGATTTTAACGAAACTTGGTACAATTATTTTTCATACTCCTGAGTTAGTTATAGTATACTTTTCATCACGCTACAATCAATAGGAGCAGAGCAGTGAAGGGAAATGTTGAGAAAACGGGAGAAGTTACTCCATTATTTAAGCTTCCGTCGCGTGTGCATCCTTTATGGTTAAAGCTACACAGATATCATGTATGACGGAAATGTTCTCCTTAAAATTATATAAAAAATATCCCACGACAGCATATGTCTATATTTTATGGTTGACTCACAATATCACGTGTAAGTCCCGATAACTTAGCAGTTAGAAGCTTTCTGATTATATTTGTCTACTCTTACGTTTATAACACTCTCAGTCATCCCTATAAAAAAAGTTAACATTATTAACTATTCCATAAAAAAGAATCATAGAAATAGATTGACATATTATATTTCCCTACTAAAATATGAAAGTTAATCTGTCTGTTACATCAAAACCACTGAACCGTGAGGAAGGACATAGGCTACTTTTTTTTTACGAAAAACGACGGAAACGCGGACGAAGTTGTGGGCAACAGCTAGTATATATATGTGTGTATATATATATATACCATATGTATATTTTGTGAAGATCTAATATAGACCTTCGGAAATAGACATTGGATCTCCTCAATAACAAACAGAACACGTATTGTACGGTGATTGCGCTGACGGTCACACGTAACTGCCGGTTAGGCAGCCGTGCGCGATCACGTGACCGCGCACTCCTCATCCACACGACGATGAAACACAGGTTAAGTTACGCTAAGTGTTACCGCTTCCTAATGGATTTGGACTTTTGGATAATAAGAATTAGGCCCTAAAAAGCGGAAAATAGAAAACCCTTTTACAAAAAATACAACCACCTCAAAAAAGTACAAAGTGAAAAATGAGATTTAGTGTAAAAAGTATGGGCGGCAGGACAAAAGCGCAAATTACCGAAACGCGAATGCTTGATATATCATTACATATCATTGAATGCGTTTGAAAGCTTTACTCATACATTCATTCATTGGCTGACGCTTATTGTGCGTGTCGTATAAAATAAAACAGGAACTCTTGCGGAGTTTGTGAGCACACGACCTATGGAAACTAACCACAACCGTAGGGCGATTCATCAGTTCCGAGCAACGTGCGGTAGCACAAACCTCCTATTTGTTGGACGCGCGCCAGGGAGTACGGGACTAAGAAATGATATCTGCGTGCAGGTATGTGCGGCGCTCCACACGACTGTGTCCACATAATTGCTCGCACAATAACGTGCCTGCAATACATGAATGTTTCCGTGAGAGTGTTGTCAGTTCAAAATACCTAGAATGGTCGTCACTCTTCCATTAGGTTTCTTTTGAATGTTGCCACAATTTTCCATTTCCTGTCGACTGTGCCGCCCCGCCCCTGGCGGGTCACCGGCGCGAGGCCGTGTCGCGTCCGGCATGCGTTGTCGTCGTCGCGCGTTTGTACTCCAATAATATGCTGTGGATAGTGAACATTGAGTTTCACACCTGTAAGTCGCTACATTTGAAGTCGCGAGTTTGTTTAGTGGCAAACAAAGGTGCGGTTTGCTTGTAGCACTTCCGGGGATATGAGCGGAGCTGGCAGCATGTTTGATCAGGGAGCATTGTCGAGGAGCTCATTCCTTACACAATGTCCACCGACATAGACACACACGCGTGTGTGTGTTTACTTAGTAAATACAAGTAGGTGCTTATTAATGCATGGCGTGACCGCCCTTACTTAGAACGCAAAACGAATTACAAGGCGATTGGATAGAGGCAGAGTTTGTTCGGTCGGACCGCGCCGCGACCACTTTGCAGCTAAACGCTCAAACACGACTCATTCGCAATTTTTGTTACAATCATTTATAGCGTACAGAGTACCAGAGGAGACTGCCCCGTTGCTCTCGTGGTGGCAAGCGTGGGGTCCCGGGCTTGATTCCTAGGTCGGGCAAAAAGGGTTACTGGGTTTTCCCGTTATGAATCTCTCAGCAACAGCCCGGAGTTTGGAAGTTGGTAGTGTGACACCCCCGTGTCTCGGACAGCACGTAATAGTCGTTGGTCCCGGCTGTCATTCGTAGATCTTTGACAGTCTTTACCGATAGTCAGAAGCCGGGAACTTTAACAACCACTTATTAAGAGGTACCCTGTTGCCGAGTAACTGGGTTGTAGAGGTCATACAGGCAGTCGCTCCATGTAAAACCTAGCATTCAGCTGCATCAGGTTATACTGGAAGCCAAACCCAGCGTAGTTGGGAAAAGGATAGATATATGTAGCGTACAGAGTACCGTATTGTCAAAAGGAAACAGTGTGAGTTTACCTCACCGGGCTAACATGTTCCATGCGCAGCGACGCGAGTGCCGAACGAACCTTCTGTGTTAACAATATCGTAATAGGCTCATCACTATAAAACAGACTTATACAAAACGTTAGTCAGAATTTAATACACAAAGCCGAAAGTAATAATCGTAAAGAACACAAGTAGGTACCGCACGTTCATAAAGAATGTACGTTGTGCCTTACCCACTCAGAGGGCACGAACCTGTAGCGCTTGATTACCATTCTACGCAAGAGTCAGCTTTTTGTATAGAAATATTAGGAACCTGCTGCGAGTCGCCGTGAGGACATCTGGCCGGCGTAAAGTTCGCGCGTGCAGCACGTGGCGGTATGACCGGCAGCGAATGGCGTGGTGTGTCAGAGCCCGCGGTGTTATTGTTAACAGTACTGCCACGTGTTACACTTTACAATTGTACTCCACTTACAGAACTCGCCCTGGCAGGGGCGATCCACAGACTGCGACAGGACGCTCCCTTGAACAAATTAAATAACCACTGTGTGCACTAAGATTTCAGTATGTATATTATTATTCCACCTCAAGATCCCAGATTAGAGCAATTTCAAATGCAAAATGTGAATAAACAGTGAAAAGTTCTTACGAACGAAACTCGCTACTCGCAATGTTGTCAACAGGGTAACAAATGGAATAACGCTTTAACTGTGAAATAACGTCTGAAGAAACACAATCAAATATGTATGGCGGAGCCGCCGCCTCCGACAAAGGCAAGCAAATATAGTCTCATGAAAGCATAATTCCAGAAGAGGCGACAACGGCGGCGGCGCGCGGCGCTCTACCGCCGAATAATTATAAAACTCGTGTGGCAACACGTCACTGTCACTGCCCTGCCCCCGCCGCCCCGTTGCCCCTTCACCCCCCGGCTCCTGGTGTAGCTCAGCACTCGCGTAGCTATTCCAAGTGTACGGAGCTGTACGTGCGGCGAGCGACGCGTCCTCGCGCCAACGCCTCACAAGCCGAGCATCGAGCACGCCGCTCAACAACACAACGACAACTGAATTTCACAAACCAACACAAACATTTCATCAAGCGGACACACCACCGCGGACTTGACGCGCGACGCGGGCATTTAACTAAGGGTAAAAGTAAAGTAAAGAGGAAGTTACCAGTATACGCTCACTCGCCTTTAGTATTGCGGCGAGCACAGCGACGACCATTCGCCGAAACTCTGCATTACATGGAAATGTGTTTTTTAATTTGAACTTTTGTTTGTATTGTACCATTCTTAACAATGTTACATTACATCAAAATGCTCGGGAAAATGCTGAGGCGTGTGAGACCTTTAGGTATATTTAATTGCGATTCTTACAATGCACAATGTATTGTATAATGACAAATCGTGCAGTATTCCTTCGACATGTAGTACAGTATGCGTTCTGTCTGACAAGTTCGCGCGTCTTTGATAAAGGCCACGCTGGCTGCACGGCCGCAGCTCGCCGCGCGACGCATGCACTTATCTCCGGAACTAACTGCAGTACGGTTCTACCAAGCCACGCGTCTTGAGTCAATCAATGACATTTAAGGGGAAGGTGAGGAGTAAGTACAAGCTGGCGTTATTAGCATCGCCGCTACAAATGTTTCGGAGCCACCTCCATGAACTGGTATTGTACCCGTGCTGCAGTGCTACACAGTGCGTGCGCGCATAAGCTTCGGAGAGCGGTGGCCCCGCGGGTCGGGCGCCCCGCACCCCGCCGCGGCCCAGCAGACCGCAGGAAGTAGTGGCGAGTTGACGCCGCAATAGGCGCATAAACCGTTTGATCGTTTTTGTTTGTTAATATTTTGCAGACATTTATTAAAAACGAGTATGAATGATGATGAACAGTCTGAGTTTGTCTTCTTGCGTGCGAGCTTAGCCGGTTTGACTTGATGCTGCGTCTAGGAGCAAGCCGCGCACGGCTTGACTGATGATGATGATAATTTGTTTACCTACCATAACTATAAAATGCGAATTGGTACAATCTGTTAATATTTCGTAGCCATCATCTTGTATTTAGATTTTTCGAAAAGAACAATCAAGAACAAAAAATATCGTAATAATGAGCAGGACGTGTAAGTTTCGGCTCCGTTAAGCCTCTGTTTCCGTGTACTATCCGGCACTCCCTACATATGTAGATATGTCCCTCCAGATAGATATGTGTACCAACATCCGCATTCCTAAACCGAACAAAAAGATCTTTGGTACAAGCTGTAACACCCCTATTACCCCGACAGAAGCAGATTCTCAAAAATGAGGTAAGCGTATTTCCATTATTTGTCTGATATTATTTATATTTACTTTTGACTTCACTAAACCACGCCCTAAAATCATCAAACAACCCGCGACGCAAAAACGACGGGGTGTTATAAGTTTTACGTGTGTGTGTATCTGTGGCATCGTAGCTCCCGAATGCATGAACCGATTTTAATTTTGTTGTTTTTTTTGTTGGAAAGGCAAATTAGTTGGGAGTGTTCTTAGATATTGTTATGTTTGGTGATTGATAAATAAAGATACTTTCTTTATAGACAATTATTTAATTCCGGACAGACACACAATAGTTACATTACTTGACGGGTGGATACAGTACAGTGACGGGCCATGGGACCGGAACCAACGACTACAGTTACATATGTCATAGATAATTAATAGTGGTGTAGACGCTTACTATAATACTAATTAGTGATGCTACAACAGATATGTTTGATGGAAATCGGTTCAGCCGTTTCAAGGTTATCAGCTCTTTTGTTAGTTGCGATAGGGATCTTAGACGCTTATCGGGTATTTATATTTAAGAAACATAATTTAAGTAGTTATCTATCGTAATTAATTAACGCGAGTAATTTAAAAATAATGTAATAAAAATAAAAAAATTAAGCAACCCCGACGAAAATAAAATGTTAAAAAGGTAAGAAATAAAACTGTTAAACGCTTATGTTAAAGTATTCATAGGTTCCTTAATAAGGTAAAAAGTGTTAATAGGTTCTTTTAATAAACTAACTGCCTCGGTAGCCTAGTGCTCTTAAGTGCGACTGCTACGCTAGAGGTCTTGGGTTCGATTCCCAGGTCGAGCAAATTGTTATTGGGTTTTTATATGAAAATCTCAATAGCAGCTCGGAGTTAGGATTTGTGCCCGGTTAATGGCAATAGGCTCGCCCCCTATTACATGGGACCTAAACATACCGGCGAACTGTGGGTGTACATTGGTACACCTCTGCCTAACCCTTCGGGGAATACAGGCGTGATGGTATGTTTATGTGTATGTTTTAATAAACTAAAAAGGCGAAAGAAAATTTTTATTTCAACTTTTCTAAGTTGTTTTATCCCCGTTAAAAGACAATTTAAAATCTGGGAATCTTGTAAGTACATTATTGTTTACTGTCTGTCCTAAGGTTCGAGTAAATGGAACTGCAAGATCCTCCATACAAACTGTAACACCCCTCACGCCCCCTCCACCTACAAGTTTGTTAGCGCAGGGAATAAGATTGTTCGTACAAACGAAATCCCCCCTTTCCCTTAAAGGATGTATAAACCGCTTCCTTAGTGCTTGCCTTCATTATAAAACGCGTCAGACAATCAGTGTCTCTTTTGATTTACTTAAACAGAAACCAAACATTCCTACACGCCCTTTTGTGCCCTAAGTACGAATCTAAAGTTACCTTATTTGTTCAATTTCGGTGGCTCGTTGAGCTTCTAGGGACATAGAGACGGGCCTACATACACACAAACACATATTCCCTCCTTTCAAGCTCCGCCGCAGCCGGGTAGTAAGAAGTAAATACTTGGCCGCAACCAGGCGCGGGCCAACTTTGCCTAACTTTTTGTGTAATCTTCCATCTTGTTTGATGTGTTCCAGTAGGTATTGGATACGTTTTGGTAGTCGCTGAAGTTTGTGCGGAGTGCAACATATACAACACACGTATTGTTTAGAGAGCTGCGACACGCGCGGTGCGACGCGGCGCGGCGCCGAGCGGAGCGACGCATACGTGCGATGCCGAGCGGTGCAGTGAAGCAGTGTGCTCCAGCGAGTCAACACACGACGTCTATAAATTAAACTTCCCTTCTGATGACACAAATCGTCAAAGACATGATGTCACTCATTTGGAGTGTATAAGTATTTTAGATTAGTGTTACATGTACTTACAGAGCGGGCGCACGTGCTAGTGGTGTCGTTCGTTACGTGCTTGAGGATAGGTTAGGCGGGTGCCTAACCTATCAGGCCCAGCGGTATGTATGCCGGTAGTGGGAAGTGGTACGTGCAAACACGTTAAAAACTGGGTATATGGGTCAGCGCGGGCGGCAATCTGCAGAGGAGTCGGCAAGCGCCCCGCCGCCCCCTCCCTTATCCCGCTCGCCCCGCTCGCCGCCCAACCTAAATGTTGACATAGTGAAATGCAATTTTCCATTCAGTCCGTTTGCCGAGACAAGCCCATTGCGTGCCTATAGAAGCCACACGTCACGTACCTTGCGTGCCAGACACCCTAAACAATCCACCGTAATCATATTTTGTGTATCTACTGTACAATAATCGTCGAACCTTTAGACTCCTAAATCCTCTCTTCTGGTCCATAATAAATCTGGCAGCTCTTCGTTCGGCTACAATAAAAATGCTGTAACCTAGTTTATGAGTTGGAATGTTTGCACCGAGGCTGTAAAGTCGATGCTATACAATATTAGAAGGGTAAGAAACGGTAGCAAATGTCCGAAAATAGACGGGGATGCGGGGCGACAGCAGAGCGGCCGCGGACTATAGTTAGAGCAGAGAGCGCAGCGCGTGCCATGTGTGATGCTGTCGTCGCCTGATAACTAAACAAATAACGTCGCTATAGTGTAGCAGTCCTGTCTGCAGACGCCCACTGCGACATGATGTGCCTCTTAGTGGAGGCGGACCGCTGTGACTTCTGCTTGCCGTGTAATGCGACATTCTTATTACTTAATAGTTTATACCAAAGTATGTCGTACCCTCACGGAGTTCAGTTAGGTAGGTCGGGTTAGCCGAAGCTAATCTGTCACCCAACCTCGCGCTATCTCGGTCCCGGCATCTGATGGCCCATCAAGACGTTACCGCCGCCGTCTAACGCAGAGATATCAAAGTTGCGGATGTCATTATTTTTCACCCGTAGTTGGATATCGAGCCTCCATGGAGTGTCGGAGTCTCTTCTCACAATCTGATATTCAGATTTGCATTTTGATTTCAGACGTTGGCCGCGTACGGCTGCGGATCGTGCTGCCGGAGTGCTAGGGTGGGTCGCCTGCAGCCCTCGCCGGCGCGGCTGCTGAGGCACACTCGTGATGCAACGTTGTCAATAACCTTACTAGTATTTCTGCTGGGGCTGTGGGTTGTTCGTAAGAGATACCGCGCCCTCGGAACGCAAAGGGCACAAGAAGGAACATGGGTGGGTTTTAGTCAATAGAAGTCTGACACTCCCTCCCGCCCCGCCCAGGGCGGGAGAAGTTATTTGATGATTTCCCACCAACCAAAAAAAAAAAAACTTTACTAGTATACAGTATTTGAACCAACTAGTTAGTGTGTTCGGATAGCAAACCATTCTGAAGGATATCTCATTGAACAAAACATGTACATTGTAGGACGGTGTAGAGTGGTGACGGTGTAGCGGAACTCGCACAGGTGACTGTTGGTATCGGCTAAAAAGGCTGCAGCCGGCCACACGGCCGCGCGGTAACGTATTTGTTCTAAACATATACAGGCGATACCTACTCTTCAGTGTACTTTCATTTCCAAATAATTTCCTATTGTTATATGGACTACATTATGAGCAGATACCTATTTGAAATTACAATCTCGTAAAAGAGAGGTCGTTAGTTGAACAAACGTCAAACAACGTCAAACAACCAGACACTTCACCTCATTTATGACTTGTTGAACAAGTCATAAATGAGGTGAAGTGTCTGGTGGCGTGAATCAGAGTGCGGTCATTAGCGCTGCGCTGTGTGCGGCCGCCGCGTCACCTGCGCCTGTGACGCAAAGAACTACGAGCCAATCAGCGGTAACGAGGTGTCGCGCGATTAACGAGTGCCGCACAGTGCCTCGCAGGGCTGCCTCGCGTGGCGCGCCCAAGTCTGCCCCTCTGCTGGTCTCGCGGGTCGTGCGTCAGACACTGTCAACTCGACCAGCTAGGAATCAGTTCGGACGTCATCAGAAGATCGTCGCCATTGCGAGCTAAGCCTTACACTGTACGTGCTGAAGCTGCTAGCTGCGTAACATTGAGTGTACGTGCTTCTACTAGTCGGTTGAACTCCTCACTAAAAGATGAAGAGTGAGCGAGATATGAAGTATTGATTTGTATAAATAAACGGTTCCAAGTCGCTATTCTTTATCTTCCCAACTTTAGCAAAAAGTAGTAACATTCCCGCCACTGAACAACGACACCTGTGGTGGTCGTGGTGACCCTGCGGTGTTCTTCGGGCGGGGCGGGCGGCCTACTACAAACAGCTCCTTCACTTCGATTACCTTCGGAGCTCTGTATTTACACAACCGAACGACTTTCATGTGAAAGAGGAGAACCACCACTTTAATGGCGGAGTGTGATCGTGTCTCAACAACACTTAAACTAATTTATAAGAAATTCTGTCGCAAATTTCGGCGTAAGAGAAAGTATTCTGTCACAAATACATACGTACTTTAATAATATTTTAGTTAGGTAGAATATAGTGTAGGTACAATGAAAACGGAACCATTACAAACGATGTATCACCTGTTATTAACAAAAAGGAAACCAAATTGAATTGTGTGCACAAAGCGCGGGCCACTCGACAAGCTGAACGGCGGCGGCGGCGCGGACAGAGTACAACAATAAATCGCTACGAGGGACAGCGCAATATTCCGGCGACAGGCTCCTTCCCCGGCCCCGCGACCCCGCACCGCTCGCACCTTCGGTGTCCTCGCCCTGCTGACACCCTCTCCCCGTAAGGACACAATTTTTGTTTGATCCCCAATTTGAATGTAGATGAAGGGCTGTCGTATAATACTTATTTAAATGACGAGCGGGTCAAATTTTGATTGGTTTTTGAACAAGATATCACGTAATAAGCCACAATGTGCGCTCCGCATACCCAACCAGCACTCAGCGCTGTGTGATTGGCATTAAGTACCATAACAGTCCTGGCTGGCCGCCCGATCGGTTCGTCATCGCTACAATGTGTGACAACGACGCAGTACTAGAGCCCTCAGCTACGTACGACATCGCCAACACGCAGTGGACAGTGCAGCTCGGGATTGTCTCGAACTCGCACGCGTGCCTTAATCTATCCTCCTCCCAGGAATCAGCAGAGCATCAAAGTAGCACAATTCCTTGCTAATAAACCCAATTTTCAAGGCGTATGTACTACGTAATTTATGCGAAGAACATGCATAAATCACACATTGAGAAAAACACATCATCAAATTATAAAAATGTGATTAAGTAGTTCCGTGCGAAAGCGGAGGGGATGCTTACTGTACGCACGTGCTCTGTATCTGATACCGCTCAACGTGGGAGCGGTCCGGTTCGTACCGAGCCCGGCAACCGCCAACAGGATGACAACTACCGAAGAGCCTGATTGTTTATTAAAGGTTTTATATGAAATATATATTTTTCGTTCTTCTTTCACAATTACACTAAAGAGCACCTAAGCACTAAAAGCACCGTCCCGCACCGTCCTACACCGTCACGCACCGCGACACGGCGCTCCTCTGCGGTTCGCTATTACTAATCGAAAATAAAAAATACTTCCTACTGGGCGTCTGTTTCAAAGTTATGTAATGGGCTTCAGCTAGACTTTTGGGCGTATATAACTACGTTCAGTTTCTCATTTAAAGAGTATGTAAGTAACAGACTAAGACAACAAAGACTAGGTTGACTCGTCCTGATTGACCGTTCCATTCTCATTGTCGACCAGCAATCGGTCCCGATTCAGAGGCTAGAAAATATATGGATTCCTATCCGTCCAAATACCCGAGCTAACAGGTGTCGGGGCATACCTACGCCTCGACTAGTCTAAGTTATGTTACAATAATGTTCCTTAAAACATAAAATGTTAAGCAAAAATGCGGTTATAACCCGGACGGAACCCGGCGGCAACGTGACGCACACACGTGACGATACGACGTTTATTAACTTCGGGCTTCGAACATTTTCCTGTGGAAGTTTGCGTGTACATCCGTCGTAACATACCTACCCATGCTCAGTTACTGATGTTAACATTGATAGTTGGAGGATACATAGACAAACAAGACATGCCAGTGATAAGGTACACACACAACATCGCACATTCATTATAAAACTGAGCAAGTGCGAGTCGACCTGGAGCACCGACACTTCCGGAACCTTGGAAGGAAATATATTTTACAATAAGCTCATTTGACTGGGCTTCGCCCGTGTAGAATCCTAGGGGTGGTTAAGTAAGGATACCATGTACCTAGACATGAAGATAAAATTCATGTAGTGTATAGTACCCACATGAAGGAAAACAGTGTCCTTTCCGTGCCACTGTCCGGCACTACCTGGCAGTCAGTGGCCGTGGAACACTCGAATACTTCACTTACTTTCATACCATCATGTGTTACGGCATTTTGCTTTGGGGATGGGCTGCAGATATAGATTATATATTTTTTCTGAAAATATCGGACATCTATTATCTCTGCAGTCGCGAATCTCAAAGAGAAACCTTGTCAATACTCATATACAACAAGAATAATCAAATCAAATCAATCATTTATTTGCAAGGAATGTAGGTAACATTAAAATACAGGTGGAATAGATAGGAGTGAGCCATGTACATTCTGCCTGGAATTAGGCACGCAAAATTTACAAAAATACAAAATTGTTTAGCTGTCTGAAGATATAGTTAGAAATTGAAGTCACAATTAGAATTATTACAATTATACATACATTAATTAAAATTGAAAACTATGAAAAGAACTAACTATGAACTAGGAGAGTAAATGCGGGAAATAAAGTGAATGGTGCTATACATGCGGTTGTGACCAATCAGTCGATGTCCAAAGAGGCTCGACTGGCTGTGCACAATGGTGTGTTGGTGCCTACACTTATGTATGGAAGTGAATGTTGGGTGTGGCAAACGAGGCATGAAAGTACGATAAATGCTGTGGAGATGCGTTCCTTGCGAAGTATGTGTGGTGTAACTTTGAACGATAGAGTGAGGAATGAAACGATACGAGAACGTTGCGGATTAAAAGAGGATGTAGTAACAAAAATAGAAAAGAGTATGCTTAGATGGTTCGGTCATGTTGAGAGGATGAGTGAAAGGCGACTAACGAAAGGGATTTATATGGCAGATGTGAGTGGCAACGCCGGGAGAGGACGCCCTAGAAAGACCTACCCTGACCTTATTGGTGGGGTTCTTCAGAAAGGACGTGTGCGCAGTACTCGTAACCGGCGTGCTTGTATGAACAGATGTATGAACGTGGTCGAGGCGAAAGAAGTATGTAAAGATCGTAGCAGGTGGCGTTCTGTGGTTTCTGCCTACCCCCATGGGAAAAAGGCGTGAGTTTATGTTTATGTATGTGAAAACTATGAAATTAAAATGTTATTTTACAATAATTAGAATTAAATGTGTATACGTACATTATGTTCAAAATAATATTAATTATAATTATTACACACAGCTGATTAAAAAGATTTATCTGCTAAAAAATCATTAATTGAATAATAACAATGAACAATGAATAATGGAACCAGGATTTTGTAAAAACTTGATTGAAAACAGTGTCTCTGGAGTTCCTCCCTCATTCTTCTCCATAGAAACATACGTATTAGAACGAGCAACTCCAATTTTCCGACTAACTGTTACTGACCGACTACTTGACAATTCTAGAATGCCTTATAAATTTAAATAACTGTTTTGATTTTGATCCTTAAATGAGGGATCAAAATCAAAACATTTATTTAAATTTAGTAGGCTTAGTACCTACTCACATTCAATCCTTATTTCGGCTCCAATAACGGTTAATACAAATAACAATATACTTTATTTCCTCTTGACAGACATTATAAACCATTCCTTTTATTTATTTAAACTATTAAATTGTTTTTATGCGTTAAAATGCTTTCTATAATAGAAACAGCCTAGGAAATATTCTTTTCTATTATTATGTTATTAAAAGAAACTAACACTACAAGCGGAGAAAATCAACTACATAAATTATTCATTAGTAACACATCGAGTTGCCGCTCACCGCAGATGAAGAACGAGAAGGTGCACCAGTGTCTTATCTCAGTACACACGCCGAACTTTTAGTATAATATATTACAAGAAATACTTGGGCGCATTCGTTGTTGTCACGTAAGTAGGGGAAGGTACCCGAGTAACGAAATCGATTCTGTTCAACAGTAGTTAACATCTAACTAACAGCGCAGCGGCTGTTATCAGAATGGATACAAACGGAACAAATCCAAATCCCTCTCCAAACGCCAATGTTACAGTTTCAGAAGCTCCCGAGAGGATCGCGCTCGATACATCGCACGCGTGCGGCGAGTGCCAGCTGACGGGGGCTACGACAACAAGTCTTGAGCGTCATGGAATTGCTTTATAACCGACCGTTCAAAAGTAGTAACTAATATCATTTTGCTAAAATATCTCATTACGTTTCTAACTACCCCACTTCGAAAAAGGAAGTTCTCAATTCCAGGCATAGATTATTAAGATTACAAATATGTTCGTCTGTTCGCGCAGAACACATTCTCCGCGTAACGCGACGGCACGCGACCGAGGTATCTGCGGGCGGCGAGGCCGCGGAGGTGACGCTCCCTCGCTCGCTCGCGTCACATAATCGTAAAATACTGACAAAATGCCGACCACGCATTTTTGCGCAAACATTCCTGCATCAGCAAATTAACTTTCAGTGAGAATATTGAGAGAAAATGTTTCCCCCGTGATCGTGAAACAGACTAAATTGTAACCCGTAATATTATTGATTTATTTAAGGACTAGCTTCTGCTCGCGACTTCGCCTACCTGGAGTTTGGAAAGAGGAATATTTAGTAAAGATACATACAAACATAAACTCACGCCTTTTTTCCATGGGGGTAGGCAGAAACCACAGAACGCCAACTGCTACGATCCTTACATACTTCTTTCGCGACTGTCCTACTAGACAATTACCATCACGCCTGTATTCCCCGAAGGGGTAGGCAGAGGTGTACCAACGTACACCCACAGTTCGCCGGTATGTCCTATGTAATAAGGGGCGAGCATATTGCCATTAACCGGGCACAAATCCTAACTACAGTCTGCTACTGAGAATTTCATAGAAAACCCAATAACACTTTTTGCTCTACCTGGGAATCGAACCCAAGACCTCTAGCGTAGCAGTCGCGCTTACTGTCTTACTAAACTTCGAAGTTTCAAATATCGATGTACTGTATTCATAATGTTTAAAAGTACGAATTAAGTGAGTTAGAAAGTACGCCATGGCGAATTAATTAATTCCGAATGGTCATAATCGCGATGTACGGAACTCCGGAAGTACGCCTTGACGGATTACTGAATTTCAAAGATTTTATCTCGATGTACATCGATCAGAATTATTGAATCAGAATTTGAAGGAGTATTTGCGCGGTCTCGCGCACATACAATTAACTAGTACTTCAACAGAAGTATGTGTAATATAATACAAGTTCGCGCGCCTCAAGAAGATGTCAGCAAAAGGAAGGGGCCACTGAGGGCCGATGCCTGCCGGGGCTGCGGGTTGTTCGCAAGAGATACCGCGCCCCCAGAACGCAAAGGGCACAAGAAGGAACATGGGTGGGTTTTAGTCAGTAAAAGTCTGACACTAAGGGCGGGAGAAGTTATTTGATGATTTCCCAACCAGCAAAAAAAAAAAAAAAAGCCGTACATCTGTACTAATATAATAAAGCTGAAAGGTTTCTTGTGCGTCTGTTTGAACGCGCTAATCTCTGGAACTACCAGTCGAGTTGTAAATAATCCTTGTTTGTGTACGCCAGGCTCTTGTGGAAACAGTATAGGCTATATAACATTATGCCTCGACTTTAACTTTCCCCAGGTCGATGTGTTGTTGGGTTTTTCTATGAAATTCTCAGCAGCAGCTCGGAGTTAGGATTCGTGCCCGGTTAATGACAATAGGCTCGCCCCCTATTACATGGGAACTATACATTCCGGCGAACTGTGGGTGTACAGTCAGCAAAAAAGATAAGTAACCAGCGTCGCCTAATAAATTCAAAGATTTTTGAAAACCGATATATGTTTTTGAATGAAATTTATGTTTATTAATATAAAATGAACAGTTTATCAATTAAATTAAATTTCATTTAAAAACGACCACCGGTTCAAAGAAAACTTTAGCTATATTAGACGATCTGGTTACTTATTTCTTTTGTTGAACGTACAATGGTACACCTCTGCGTAACCCTTCGGGGAATACTGGCGTGATGGTATGTATACGTCGAGTGCCACATGGCGCATAGTTAACTGAAACAAAGCGAATGTATCGCCGACCAATGACACGTGCGCTCAATGCCGCTCTGCTGCGAGTGTCGTGCGGGTGATGTGCAGCAGCCGTAGTGTACCCACTCCGCCAGTACCCCACAGTAGCGACATTCGAAACTCATGAATTTTAATATGAATCGATATTCAATAAGCTAACTGCCTCGTCCGTGTGTGCTATAAATATTGTTCAACATAATAAAGAGCGGCGCATATCTTGCGCAAGGAAATTTCACGGTTACTGAATGTCTAATAAAAAACAATCATATTGAATACTAGCTGTTGTCCGCAACTTCGTCCGCGTTTCCGTCGTTTCTCGTAAAAAAAAGTAGCCTATGTCCTAGGTACCTCACGGTTCAGTGGTTTTGATGTAACAGACAGATTAACTTTCATATTTTAGTAGGGAAATATAATATGTCAATCTACAATACTGTTGAAAAATATCGCAATACGGAACCGCACAATATTATTGTTGATAGCTGTGCCCGCGACTCCGTCAGCTTGTAGTAAGAGTAGACAAATATAATCAGAAAGCTTCGAACTGCTAAGCTATCGGGAGTTACACGTGATATTGTGAGTCAACCATAAAAGATAGACATATGCTGTCGTGGGATATTTTTTATATAATTTTAAGGAGAACATTTCCGTCATACATGATTTCTGTGTAGCTTTAACCATTAAGGTTGCACACGCGACGGAAGCTTAAAAAATGGAGTAACTTCTCCCGTTTTCCCAACATTTCCCTTCACTGATCTGCTCCTATTGATTGTAGCGTGATGAAAAGTATACTATAACCACCTCAGGAGTATGAAAAATAATTGTACCAAGTTTCGTTAACATCCGTCGAGTAGTTTTTGTTTCTATAGCGGTTATACAGACAGACAGACAGACAAAAATTTTACTGATTGCATTTTTGGCATCAGTATCGATCCCTAATCACCCCCTGATAGTTGTTTTGGAGATATATTTCATGTACAGAATTGACCTCTCTACAGATTTATTATAAGTATAGATAAGTGGGGCGGTGAATTGTCGAGCTGCTCCCAGCGCAGGCGTCATTAGTGACAGGCGCGGTGTCCGAGCCCGCTGTCTCCTGCAACCTCCTGGTGGTGCGCGACACATGACCGCAGTGGGCCAAAATACTACGTACATGCCGCGCACATGATCGCAACCCTTCCACCGCGACCTCTCCCTCCCGCCCCCTTCTTAAACCGTTCATAAATTATGTAATTATGTCGATAATGGAGAGAACAAAATGGCCTCAGAGACATAAAGTAATGACTCTTAACGACGGCCATGAATAAAATATGGGATGCCTCGCGTGGCCTTTTGGATAATCTAACAAAAAGACACTCCAATTTGGACGAAATTGCACCCGATCTCGTTCTGAGAAGGATATGTTATATCATGTGGAACGCGCCGCTAATATGATGTTCTGTTCAAGATGCCAAGAAAAATAGATGAAACCTGTTCCCAAAGAACACTGTCGATATTACTCGCAAGCTGTTATGAACTAAATATAATACGTATGGTGTGTCCTCATACAAATCTTGGCGTCTGCTTTAAGAATTCGCACTCAATTATCAAACGGTTTTACAAGTTTTATATAAACAATATCCTTTATTACGATGATGTTTACCCCGTAGCGCCCACGTAGTGCCCGAGTAGCACCTGCGTAGCTCATACGTAGCTTTTACGTAGCACCTGCATAGATACCGCTTATCGCCTGCTTAACTCCTGTGTAGCGCCAGTATCGCGCCAGCGTGTCGTCCGCGTAGCGTCTGCGTAGGGCCCATGCAGGGCCCGCGTAGCAGTCTACGTCGCTGCCACGGCGCGTCGCGCTGCGTTTACAATGAAATGTGTATCTTTTCGTGTAGTAAATAAAGTAATATGTCGTGTCAAGCGCGCAGTCTCGCGCCTAAACGTGAACTAACCCTAAGTAGCATGTAAGGATGTCATACTCTACATTAACATTGCTGTTTAGATAACGCTGAAGTGTGCGAGCTCAGGCTTGTCGTACGAGCTGGCAGGCAGTGCAGGTACTGCGAATTAATATCCTGAAATAGTTGACTGTGGATATTACTTAGCTTGGAATAATGGCCGATGAGCATAACCAAACAGCAATAAGCTTCCATCACCCGCGCCGAGTCGAGAACGCGCCGGAATTGATAAAAATCTGAGGAAAGATTAATCGTCATCAATCTTTTCTTGTCGGCGGAGAGTGAATCGCCCCCCCCCCCAACCCCAACCCCCCCCCCCCTCTCCTGCGTTCTGACATCCTCTCTCGCTCCGCGCGCCGTCAGCAACGAGCCGATATTGAAGTTCCAATTAACGATTGTTACACGAGCGTCAGTCGGCTGAGTCCCGGAACTTTATTGTGATGCTAAACCGTACATCGTAATATTCGAGCCCCGGTTCACGCTCACGTCAACTATACTGGCTGGCTGCGTGTGTATCCACGGTGTGTGTGGGGCCGCCAGTTGATACCAAACTAGCGAACTTCCTAACACTGCGTAAGGTTCTTTGATCTATTTCACCCTTTTACTGCCAAACTAGAAGAAACCTACATCAAAGTGGAAGCGTGATCGCATTTAGTGCTAACGGAACACCCGGCTGCGATCTGAGCCCCGCAACACATACCTACGTGTCCGCGTGGCGCACGCCTTGTCGCTGTGTATGAACGGTGTTACGCACATGTCTTTATTACATTCCCAATGGAAATTGTCGCACAGTCGAACAAGTAATTTCATACACAGGTAAAATATTAATAATTCTAAACTTTAAACTTGTCTTGCCTGTATAGCAAACCTTGTTCGACTGTACAAAAACAATAATACATTACATACAACATAGAAAGTGAGCCGGAATCAGGGGAAGCCAACTCATGGAGCACAAGAAAGATTCGGAACGACTGCCGCCCGGCAGTACCTACTGCCTGTTCAGCCATTTCCTATGTTTATATATACAGATAATTAAAATTGTATTGTGTGTTTATAATGGTAAAATAACAGCAATGTATCAATACAAATAAATAACATTGAAGTGTCTGTTAGTCTGACATACAGACAAGAATATTAAAACCGGTTTTATTCGTGGCAGCACCAATACGAATGATGACCAAGCACACTTTATTTATTGTCTCTTCGTTCGTTAGGCAAGCTGATTCAGTTCGCTTAACAATAAAACTTCTATTGTGAATTGTTTAGTGTCCTTCCAAGTAAAAGCGTTGTAATAATTAAAATTTATTTAACCCCCGACGCGAAAACGTCGGGGTGTTATAAGTTTGACGTGCCTGTGTGTGTTTGTGTGTGTGTGTGTCTGTGGCATCGTAGCTCCCGAAGGCATGAACCAATTTTGTTTTTTGTGTTTAAAAGGTTAATTAGTCGAAACTGTTTTTAGCTTTGTTTCATGGAAATCGGTTCAGCAATTTCAAAGTTATCAGCTCTATTGTTAGCTACGGTAGAGCTTTTTCTTCTGTCGGGGGTTACTTAAATTTTTATTTTTTTTAAACCTGTGTCTGTTTATGAATATAGACAGAATGTACAAGGACTGTTGAACTTTTGTTAACATCTTATTGTAATACCTACATTCTATATAAATAAAAACTTATTCTTATTTTTAATTAAAAAACGTCAGTTTAAAGTAATGGATAAAAATAAAAAAAATAAAACCCGACTACGACAAAAAAACGACAAAATATTCCTCAAATTTAAAGTAGCGCTTAGAGAGCGCCGGCGTCGCTTTAAATTTGAGGAATATTTTGGACATGTACAAGTTAAGCCCTTTCAAATAATACCAAACACGGCATATTAATCTTTTTTTTAACATTCTTCTTTTTGTCCGCTAGTGGGCGCCATATTGAATTTTGTGACACGTCACGTAGCCTATGTTCAGCGAACGATTAAGACGGTTCTAACGATAACTCATATGTCGAGTTCCGATAAGTAGTTTAGGAGCTATCAGGGAACAGATGAACATACACACACATACATACAGTTGCGACCAAAAGTCCATAGGCAATCTCACACCTCAATAGCTTGATGTTTAGTTTGACTTATGACCTTCTATTTTCATGAATAGACACATGTATCACCACTGTCTTCAACACAACAAGTGATTGTAGTTCATAATTTCAATGGACGTAAGTTTAAACCTCATTAGACTTATTGTCTTTTTTTGGTTTAAATCAATCTGAAGTCCGAATTAAATTATACAACATATTAAACAACCTACGCGTCTCTCACAAACCACGTCAACATGTTTAGATTTGATATTCACGAACTTTTACAACAAGAATTTGTACACAACTGTAGAAGATTTAGGATTTTCCGACCACTGTGCAACATTTATACACATGACACTTAAACAATAATCAAAACAATTGGTATGGTACGCAAATAAAAGACTATTTAACATAAGTAACATACAAAAATTTAAATCCAGACTAAATATACAAAACTGGAATAATACAATACAGCCTAATAAAAATGTGGATGAGAATTACACTTCGTTCCTTAATACTCTGACTGATATCTTAGATGAATGTATCCCTACACGTACAATTAAACTAAAAACTAAACACAATGACTATTGGTTAACCGTCGGTATAAAACAATCCTGTAATAATAAAAGACTTTTAAAAATTCTATCCCTAAAAACTAAAAATTCAGTACTTACTAAATACTATAAAAAGTATGAAAAGATCCTAAAAAATACTGTATTAACGGCAAAAAAATTACAGTACATAAACCGAGTGAATAAATCAACTAATAAAATTAAAACAATGTGGAGCATAGTAAAAAGACCAAAAGTGATAAACAAAACATAACATTGCCAACGACAAACCTAGTAAGTGAGCCTAAACAAGTAGCTAACATTTTCAATAACTTTTTCGCATCTATTGGAGAAATCACCAGCCACACCCCCGCCTTTGGGCAGCGAGAAACATCAGTGATTAACCCTACTGAAAACACCATGTTCCTTAGCCCTGTCGATGGATACGAAGTAAATACAATCTTAAAAAACAAAAACAGTCATGGCAACGATGAACTTCCTCCAACCCTGTTTAGACAGTGCGCTGACGAACTCACCTTACCTTTTCATAAATTAATAAATCAGTCATTCCAAGAAGGCCCTTTTTCCTAATCAACTAAAAAAAGCCCTAATAAAACCCATCCACAAAAAGAACGCAAAGACAGACCTGAATAATTACAGACCGATTGCCCTCCTGCCCACAGCATCTAAAGTCTTTGAAAGAGCGATGTGCGATCGCGTATATTCCTTCTGTGAAAAATATAGGATATTCGACGACTGCCAAAACGGTTTTCGTAAAAACAGATCTACTACACTGGCAGTCTATAAGTACATCCAAGAGGCTTTAAATATTATAAATAATAAACAATACGCGATAGGGTTGTTACTTGATATGACTAAGGCCTATGACAAGGTGCAATTTAAAATACTACTCAAAAAGTTATACGGGTTAGGAATACGCGGAAAAGCCTATGATTGGTCCGCATCATATTTGAGAGGTAGAGAGCAATTAGTAGAAATTGAACATTACGATCAAAACATCAGACAAATACATCTTATAAGATCTGATGTCAAATCTATTTGCGCTTCAATTCCCCAGGGAAGTGTAATAGGTTGCCTCCTATTTCTTGTATACATAAACGATCTCCCTAAAACCATAGATGGGCCTTGTGTACTGTTTGCAGATGATATTTCTCTCCTCACCTCTTGCCAAACTAACGCTGACATAAGCGAAAAGCTCACCACTATCCTTAACAAAACAATAAAATGGATGGACGAGCACAATCTTGAAATTAACTTTACCAATAGGCAATAGGCTCGCCCCTTATTACTTGGGACCTAAATATACCGGCGAACTGTGGGTGTACATTGTTACACCTCTGCCTAACCCTTCGGGGAATACAGGCGTGATGGTATATATTTTTTTAACTTTACCAAAACTAAATTAATAACCTTTCATCTTCGGCAAAAAAATAAAATAAATATAAACTTTACTTTCAACCAACAAACAATAGAACAAGTTAACAATCGCACTCTCCTAGGTTTGACAATAGATACAAATATAAACTGGAAATTACACACACAGAAAGGAAAATCAAAAACTTCCAAGGTTTCGTACGCCTTCCGCGAAATCAAAAAGACTACCAATTTACAAACCGCACTAGCCACATACTATGCGTATGCCCATGCATGGCTTAACTATGGAATCGTCTTGTGGGGAAATAGCACAGACGCTCCCACCCTATTCACCCTACAAAAAAAGCTGATACGGATATTAACTAATATAAAACAAACAGATAGTTGTAAGCCTTACTTCCAGAAACATAAAATTCTCACCTAAGTTAGTATGTACATTTTAGAATTATGCAAACTAGTCCGCAAATACCCAGAGCCATATAGAACACGTGAAGACACACAAACAAAATATTCTTTGCGACATAAAAATAGACTGAATTTACCTCCCTCCCGCCTCAAACTACACTCCTCTAGCCCTTATGCTATGTCAATAAAAATATATAATAAACTACCAGAAAACATAAAACATGAAAACAAAACCAATATATTTATAAATAAATTAAAAAAAAACTTAATTAATAAAGCCTATTACACAATAGACGAATATCTAATGGATAAAATCAATAATTAATAAATACAACTGTGTTACATAATCAATAAAATAAACAAATAAATGCAATTACGACATATAATAAACACATTTTGTATAATACAAAATAAACATATTAATGTCTGTATATAATTATAATAGTGTTAAATACATAAATTGCAATATAAAATACTCAATTGAAAAAAAAAATAGATACTTATATATATATAGTCTTAATAATTAGTCATACTATAAGAATAATTCTGTTATAGTAAGTAAGTAATTGATAAAGATATATACCTATTCTTAAATATTACCCTATAACTAAAGTATGATAGCGCTCTTCCTCTCTTTACTTATTATTTTTGCTGTGCCCGACAGGGTCCATAATTGTTTCTATTTATTAACACCCACCACCTGTATGTTCACATTATTGATTGCAATAAAGATATTTGAGATTTGAAGAAATGGGACAGAAATATAATTTCGGCCTTATTCGCACATTTTATAAAGTTAAAAAGGGTAGATCATACAAAACTAATTAAAGAAATTAGATTTCTGTGAGGTAGACATGAGTTTTATGAATATTTAACTTTATCGGTATTAACGCGCTACCAAAGACTTCAAGCATACTACCTCTCGCATAATGTTTTTTCGACGAACTCCAGTATATCCTTATTTAATAAAACGTGACATGGACAACTTTTAACATTCAGCAAAGCGAGTCTTATGCATTTAGTTTTCTTCTCATTTAATACTAAGTTATTTATAGTAAACCAATTATGAACCTCACGCGTAGCGTTATTTACGTCGTCAAGGTATTTAGCCTTCCTATTTACTTTAAAAATCAGTGAAGTATCATCAGCAAATAACACCATTTGAGGTTAGCCTTTCAGTAAATGAGGTAAATCATTAATGTATACTAGAAAGAGAAACAGACCCAATATTGAACCCTGCGGAACCCCCATCTTTACTTTTAGGCCTGATGAATTTACACCGTTTATTTGAACATGCTGCAATCTATCATTTAAGTACGATTCTATCAAGGCACGCGCCTGTTGACCGAGTCCGTAATGCTCAAGCTTAAGGAGGAGAGTTTCATGATTTACACAATCAAATGCTTTTGAGAGGTCGCAAAAAATGCCAATGGCATCCTGTGAGTCCTCCCATGCATTAAAGATGTGCTTAATTAAAGTGACACTGGCGTCAGTAGTACAACGGCCTCTCGTGAAACCATACTGTTGATCGTGCAGGATGTTGTTGCAGTAGAAATGATTGAGCATTTGATTGAGCATCACTTTTTCGAACACCTTGCTGAAAACCGGCAAAACCGAAACAGGTCTATAATTATTGGTGTCTTTACTATCCCCGGACTTAAATAGAGGTATAACCTTGCTGTATTTCATTAAAGTAGGAAAAACCCCTTGGTCTATACATAAATTAAATTTTAACGCTAAATAGGGTGCTACTGTCTCAATAATAGATTTACATACATTAGTAGACATGCCCCACAGATCTTCGGTCACCTTGATCTTGACTTGATTGAAAGTCTTTATAATAACCAGAGGGTTAATATGTTTAAATTTAAATTCCTTAGGGCAGGCTGAAACTTTCGCCTCTAGTAAATCAATGGCAAGTAAGGGCGAGAAATCTAAAGTTTCACTAGTTTTAATTGGAATATTGGTAAAGAAAGTTACAAATTCCTGCGCCACATCGATATTTGTGCTTATGGGACCTCGGGAAGTCTCTAGAGAGTAATCAGCATTATGTCTTTTGTTTCTATTAGTTTCATTATTAACAATTTTCCCAACCGTTTTTATTATATTATCTGCTGATTTAACCTTGTTGCTAATGTACAAGGATTTAGCTGTCTTACAGGTATTTAAAAAAAAATTGAGTAAGTAGCATTAAAACTTTCAGTATTTATATTAATCATTGGTAAATAGTTAAATAATAATACAATAACTAATAGTTGATCCAATTAAAAAAAATAAGCATGAATACGTTATAAATCAACATAAACCTAACATTTCTTTTTACTTGATATTATTATGGTTTCAAAGAAACAAAAAACAGCCACACATAGTAAATAAGTTTCCAACTCAGACTTCATTCATCGTAAACCCGTTGCATAGCCGAAGCAGCTACCAGCACATGTCAGTTTTATGCGAATTTTAGCAATGCAAAGGTAAGAACAGGTCGCCACTATGACCCGTATTCTATATGCAACAGAAATATAATGTTATTTCGCATAGTGCGACGACAGTTCATTAGCGTGTGTTATCTGTGAAATGTTGAGACATCACTCATAGACGGACAACACGGTATCGCGATCGTGTTCATAACAATGTAATCCTTAGCGTGCTTACGGACTTTTGGGTAGGTACTTACTGTACGTAGATACATACATAGGCTGTCAAAATCATAACCCACCTTTGGCTATGCCGTAGTCGGGTAAAAAATAGCGCCATACTTCATAATTTTGGACATGAAAATCGTAATAAACAAGGGACTTACTTTAAGGGAGTGTAGTGCTTATGAAATACACTATAACATCAAAATTAAAATTGAAAAAATAACTGGTGTTCCTTACATGTTGTCGAGTTATGCGAATATAAATGTATGGAGCAGTAGATTTTTTTTCTGATTATACGGTTCGTACTATAGTAAAAGTTGTTCATTTTAATGAGTACTGCACTACCTTAAAGAAAGTCTCTCGTTTACCATAACTCCCTGTATAATATCTATGTATACTTTTAGCATTCTTGGTATTGTTTCAGTTGTGAGGACACTTCCTGACGGCATAAGACGCTGGTCGTGTTAAGAACAACGGCGTATCGTGTGTGTGTCACGCTGTCACGCGGCGCTATGGGAGTTACTCCTGCAACACGAGTACGTGCGCGCCTCCAAGCAGTTAAGGCTCTTTGCATGACCTAACACGGTAAGGGCGAATCTAACATTTCAATCATAGTTCAAATTGGCTTCAACATCGCAGTAGCAGTCCACCGCACGACGTGAGCTGACCTACTTGAAAGTTTCACGCGCTTTTCCCAAATGATTAATTGTTAATGATATTCAAATGACATGATTTCTTAACAGAGAATGACAGTGGTTTGACAGGTTTTAAATCGATAATGCGTTAAAGACAAAATTTATATTTATTGTTCTCATAAAGGTATCCTACTTTTAATAACCCAGCACTTCACGGTTAAGAACCTGAGCAGCTGAAACAAGCAGGGCGCCACGCGGCTGTAGCTCAGTGTGCGCGCACCCCACCGTGACAGCTACATACTAACCTGCTGCCTGTTTAGATGTTCAACGTTTTGTAGCTAGATCATAGAACAGAATGTAATACGTGTCATCGTAGCGGTACTTATAAAATATTTTCTCGAATTCTAAGTTAATCACCTTTTAAATCCCATTAAAATAACACAGAAGTGGTAGCACCCACGTGTGCTCCATGCTCGGCGCTAGCACCCTGCGGAGGGGGCGGCGGGGTGGTGGCAGGGGGTGGAACAACCGACACATTAAAGTTTCATGCGATAATGCGTTGCTTACAATACGTGTTACACAGCCACAAAAATTGACAATATATTTTATTTTCATATTTCCTTCTCTCTGTGAGAAGCGGCCTTCGCCCTGTAGTGGGACAATAAAAGGCTGGTATTATTTTATTTAACTGTACAATTTTGAATCGGAAAGACGATGGCTTGGCGTTCTCAACTGGACAGTAATAAAGACTGGGCGGTCAAAGAAGCTCCAGCGCTGGGACGTTGTTGTCTCTGGAAATGCACATAACTTCAGTGAGCAGCTGCACAGCACCGCGAACGTCTACCAGCTCCATACTTATTCGTGAGCATTCCATCCGTCTCATGAAAGAGAATCATTTATCTCCTACTTGCCGCCTGGCGCGAAGTAGCGTTAAAATTACAGCCGCCTTCAAAAACTAAACAGTGAAAAAATAACTTTAGCTTTGCTCTGTTTGTAGTTTTGTATTGCCACCGACTTCCAAAGCTAAAGTTATTATTCATTTATTTTTGTTTTTCTCTTTTTAGTACCAGTTTCCTGTCATCCAAATCCATGAAGGAACGGTAATACTATGTAAATTAACAATACACCACTTAAAAGTCACAAGAAAGCAGAATACGCGAATTCGTTTACTTGGATGACATATTTTTTCAGTTTTTTTGAAATATGACCTATCAAACAAAAAAGAATCATCAAAATCGATTCATAATTGGCGGAGGTATCGCGTAACACACGTACAAAAAACATACAGTCGAATTGATAACCTCCTCCTTTTTTGAAGTCGGTTAAAAAAGGAAATGTCTTTACATTTCCACCTTGGCATGCACGTTGCTTTTAGTAGCTTTATAGGTACCTAGGTGCTGTAAAGCATCGGAGTGGAAAATAATAGAATGAAACAAATAATGGCAAGTACAAATGTGCGAGGTTCTCCCCTGGTAAAAGGGGGGCAAAAGTAAATAATAATGTAACCTTAAGGAAAATCCGAGGCCGTTCCTCATCCATGATTACCTGACATTATTTAGAATGGCCGAGTTTAAGAGCCAGATACCGGAGATAGGCAACGCAACAATATACAAGGAACCCGGCTTTTATGCACAAATTCTACCACTCCGGTATTTCCCGCGAGAAATCAACTCACTCAGGGAACAAACGATACGATTACCTACTATATTATATCGTTTACACCGAATTAGTATGTAAACCCTCCATTTCAATTTAAACTTGAGAAAGATGTCGACAACTTCCAAAACTTGTGCGTTAGCAAGTCGGTGGCATTTACAATCCAATTAGCGCGCCATAACCCAGGCCGCGTGCATCTTGTATGAGGCTCGCTCCTCCACGCGCTCTCCGCGGACTAGCGCGGGCCCATTATGTGTATTAGCGACGTCCTTAATCCTTCGGTAATCTGGCTGAAGGGTCCCGCATGCCGTGACATGCCGCTCGACCCACGACAGCGAGTGGGGCGGCTACCGCGCGTCGCGAAGATACACTTCGCTCGGGAGACGGATCGCTAAAGAGATTATCGGGCAGTTACAAAAATAAGAGCGAGGAGTGCGCCGCGCGTCAACCGACCCAATCACTATTACCTTACTAGTCCCGGACAATCGAACCGTCTATTAATAAAGCTCTTGATTTTGGATCTTTAGCGAGCGAAGTTTCCACAGAGGCTTCAAGTATAGATTTTCAATGATCGATACTCTGTTCTTGTTGATATAGGCTCGATTAAGCCTTTTCATAACGCAAAAGTTGATTAACAAGACATTATTTTCGAGTGGGTCAGGCGCGAGTTCAACAATAAGTCCCAACGGTAATTTCTCGGTCGGCGCAAATGACGAATATCAATTAGCTCTCGATCTATTGATCCGTTCTCTCTATAATGTAGGTAATGTAGAAGGTCACCCTTCTGCCCCGATCTGCCTTGTAATTAAAACATACTTGAGAGAAGCTTAGATGACGATGCACCTTCGTGAAATGAAGGACCTCTCGTACCTCCTTAATATAAAAAGTAGTCAGGTAGGGGTCAGTCATTCGGAGTCTGTTGGAATGTCGGGAGCGTGACGCGGCAGAGCTCAAGACGAGCGAGCGGCGAGCAGCGCGGGTGACGCGCGGTGCGCCCTAAATGATAGATGAGGGATAAACGGTCGAGCGACGATAGGGCCAACTCATTACAAACCTTATTGTGCTCATTCAGCCATTCAACGTTGTTTTCTCAGGTTTACTGGATCATCATTTGAATATTACCACTTCCACCCCACAGACACAGAGAGACTGTGCAAGCATGTACACTGCCATAGTGCGCCACGTGCCCGTCTCCGTGCGGCGCGCAGAGTAGCGCTCAGTGGGCGCTAACGTCCCGGTTCCTGGGTGTCTCTCGACGACTAATTAATTCCGTCAGCTGTCGGAGTATTAATGGCGCCGAGCGCTAGATATCCACATTAATCACATCCCGTTGCAATCCACTTCGCTCAAGCTAATGAAAACTGAAACCACTATTTCATCATTAATGCCTATTGACTAAGACGGAAGCTAAAGGCTTTTTATTTTAGAAAATTGTTATTTCTCTGCAGTCCAGTTCTGTTAGCCGTATAGTACATACATATTTATATCAAACGATTGTATGATGCTTTTTGGCCAAAGATCCAAAAAGTTTACCCATTGTTGTACTGCTTTCTTTGTATAGGGATGTGCAAGTATCAGCCCACCTGAGCTAGATCACGTAGCTTCATCGAGACGAAGCTGAGGTGAGTTAACAAGATCGCCTGCACATTTTGACATGGTAGATAATGTCATGAAGTGCAAGATCTATTTACAAATACCTAGATAGGTACTTGTAAATAGGTGTACATACCCAAAATGTAATGTAAGGTTTTTAAATTGACTCGTTGTGGAAATAGTGTTTTCTGTTTTACTATAGATATAAGCATATTATTAAATAGTATTCAATACAGTGTATCTAACTGCATTGAATACTAATGTTACAAATAAAAATTCACTTAAATTAATAAATCTGTGTGAATGTAAATCTGTGTGTGTAATGTAAATAAGCGTGAGACGGAGCTGTTCCGTATCACTTCAAATTTCAAGGAAATGGAAGAGTGGAGCGCGCCCAAAGCCTGCTGGCCCCCATAGCAGTTACTTATTCTGTATCGTGGGTGCTTTTACAAACATATAAACCCACATGCACAAACAGCCAGACCCGGAACCACTACCTGTAGGCTATACAAATGTTTGTTCCGTGCGGGAATCGAACCCGGGACAGGCCGCTCAGTCGCTACGCTAATTTCGTGGAATTGTTCTGTGAAGATCAATGGATTATATGGGTTTCTTCTATTACGGTCCTAAAGACACTGACTGCTTACATTTTGTAAGTGACCGAAATCGCATACGTAGTACGCGTGTGCACGAACGTGGATGTGTCGCGATGTGTGTGCACCACGGCCAGAGTGCGGCCGCTGCAGCTACGTCAAGATCTCGACCGAGGACGGCGCTCATAGCTGAGGGTGTCACGCGTTTATCACTACGCTCGTGGGGGATAAACATTGTTGTAAATTCAATTACAATTAATTTACTATCCACAATATCTCCTCGGTGAAGGTGTCAATAAGTTGCTTCTACGAGCGGCCAGTAGCGTCCGAAACAGGTGAAAGTTATAATTATCTTGGTTGGTAATACGTGTCACAAACTGAATAATTATTTTAGTTTAAATAGCACGAATAAATGTTGGTGCTTATTTACTGATTTTATGAATTATTGACATACTTACTTCAATTATTCACAAAATATTTAAGCATAAAACGATAAAAACGATCAAAACTCTTAGGTAAAATAAAAATAAAAACATTAACACACTAGTGCTGTAATGTCATTCAGAAAGCACCTGTGCATAATACACCGTTATGTAATACAGCGGCGCAACAAGAGCAACAGTAACCAATGAACACAATCTTAAGGTTCTCCGAACGCACCAGAAGGGGCGCATTAGTTCCGAGTCATTTGGTGCCGAGCGCATAGTCGATGGGAACTGGATCTACATCTGTAGTGAAGGTGCGATCAAACGAGAGATGCTCACGTTAGATTAAATACTCCCCATCATCGACCGACATAAACGTTACAAACGTAATTACGTTATTAATTTCCTGAGTGAGTGAGTGAGGCCCCCCTGGGTAGGGGGCGCAGGGGGGGACGGCGCTCGGCATCATCACACGACAGAATATCGTTTATTTTGTTCATTCTCTATCGCGTCACGTATGTTTTATCGCGAGCTCATCTAAATAGCGTCCTAATGTGAATGTTTTATTCATAAACTTTCTACAAGAATTTCTTTCGCAACAAAACAAAAATAAAGACGAGTAACTTATGCAGACTTCACGAACGTTAACATCGATCATTGGCGTTCACAGTGGTAAGCAGTACTATATGACGCACGTAAGGCGCGGCACGGCGGCTCGCGCGCCATGCTGCGTCCCCGGTGCCGACCACGCGGTGTCTGCGCGAGTATCGCCATCACCCGGCCGGACAACTGTGCCCCGACAACATGGGGTGCAATATGTCACATAGATCGTACACACTAGTGAGGAGGTAACATTGTTCTAAATATGAAAATAAAATTACAATTCAATTTCTCATGAGTGACACTCACGCAACATCTTCTCGGAAGTGGTAACGACTGTTACAGGCGGCCTGTAGAGACCAAAACTAAATTATTAGTTTTGTTCTTATTGAAAAAAGTTATAATTTAGTTTGCTCACACAAATCAATTTTTTATTTATTTTTTATTTTTTATTTCCAATAATAAATAATTCGGTGGATATGTGTATTAATCACAAAAAACCAAAACTCTTTGCCGATATTAAAAAAGAAAACATGAATGTAGTATTGAAACCGTTGCAATAACAGCCATTTTACAAGCATAGATACGGTCGCTACTCGCGGGTGTATCACGACGCTACGCGTGCACACGACGTGTCGCCTGCACTTCCTCTGGTGCCTCTAGCTGTTGGTCTGCGAGGTCTTTGGGTGGAAAGGCTTGGAGGGGTCAACACTCAAAATACCGACCTGAATATCGAATGGTCACATTCTAAAATGTGAGGACTGCACACTCCATTGTACCGAAGGAGTCATACGTAACGGAGTACTGCTCAGGTGCAGTCCACTTGCAGAACACCACCGGCTGTGCTCATGTTACTGCGCAAGCCCGAACATCGGTAGGTCTTAATAGGTATAGCAACATCACTTGCACTCACGCTTGTAAGGTTTGATATCAATAATATAGGAGGATTTCTTCGGCTTTTACTCGGAGTTTTCAAAGGTTTTACAATGACGTTTAGTACGACCGTGACGTGATGTTCTATTGGTTTGTTTGAACATATACCTACATACTAATACAAGTCACGCGTAGCGTGTGTTCGCCCCGCTGCTGATAGGAGTGGAAATAATAATTTCATTTAATTTAGAAGTCGCCTTGGTTCCACCAAATCATATAAAACACACGCTTTAATAAATAACATTAAATTTTAAAATCATTTTACTCAGCCATTTAACCCCTCAACTGTCGGACAGGCTTTTAAAATTCGAATTGAATTGTCTAATCAATATCCGACAGTAAACCTCGTAAGTACTGTAAACAAAATATTGATACATGCTGCTACATAAATCGAGAAGTGGAAAATTACGAGAGCATACAAAAGAACGTTATCCAAAGTACTCTTTTCCAACGTGCACTCGCAGACAGAGGAGTCGCGAACTCAGATCTTATGAAAAAGGCGAGAGAGCAACAACATGCTGAACGAGTTCTATAAAGAACAGATGTATACACACAGTTTTACAAACGGTTTTGTAGCCATGAAACCAAGGTTTCTGCTAGGTAGTCGGGTGCAGCGCATAGTAAAGTGCCTTTCTTCCTGCCCGACACATTCCAGTGCTCCTGCCATGAACACTGCATAAAGTGTGGAGCGTCAACAACTCATAAACCTGATGGGTATGATGTGTGAATACACGGCACGTGGTGGCCTAACCCGTTACCCGGGGTGCCCTCACTTACTTCATCATCATCATATCAGCCGCAGGACGCCAACTGCTGGACATACGCCTCCGCCATAGATTTCCAAAAGGACTGGTTGACCAAACCTACTACAACCATATTTTAAAAAATACCATGAAATTAAAAGAAAGAGGTTGTAGTAAAAAATGTGAATGTCATATTGACATTTTTTAGTAAAATACTTGCATAGATTTCTAAAAAAAAAGTAGACATTTAAAACCCAGCATTTAATATCGAGTCACCGAGTCATGATCACAGAACAGTTCAAATGTTTGGTTTCACGGAATAATCCAAAGATAAGCCGCAGTTGTTCCTTGTACAGTGACACAAAATCATACTGAACGCGTTATATTGATTCCATGGCCGGCACTGCCCGCGAAATATTCCGAGCGCACACTCACCACTACACCGTTACGAGAGACGACTATTTTGAACTGCGACCTCTTGACCCCCAGCCTCAGCCTCACACACTATCGCTTCCCAATCATTTCTATTTAAATCTTCATAATAGTCAAGTTCAAGTCAACTTCACAAAGTCAGTTTGTAGCGGCTGCACAACTATAGTCTTGTAAATAACAATGTGAACCCAGCATCCAAGTTGTGTTAGAAGTAGCAACGTAGCTCTGCAGGAGCTAACAAGGATCCCTTCCTGTGAGCGAGGGAGTGGACACATCGCGAGCTCGCTAGGAAAGACTGCCACAACGCTGATTGAAATCACCTTCGGCATTGGTATCGCTGTAGCGCGGTGGCGCGGTGGCGCGCTGCCAACGTGGGCTGTCTAATGAATCATAACAATCACCCATTCCTTCTGTCACTTGAGGACAGACCGTGTCGACGGCGTGTTCGTGTTCCACGCGCGCCTCAAAGAGATGTCAGCAAACATCAGAAGGGGCCACCCAGGGCCATGCCTGCCGGGGCTGCGGGTTGTTCGAAAGAGATACCGCACCCCGGAATGCTAAGGGCAGGAACATGGATGGGTTTTAGTCAGTAACAGTCTGACACTCCTTTCCACTAGAACGGAAGAACTCATTTGACAACATTTCATGCTTAAGAAAAAAGGATCGCCGCACCGTGTACCTCCCAACTTCGACACGTCATACAAGCGTTGAACGATTTATCTATAAGCGTTTTTTGTACAAAATTTTAACTTTTGGGCTGAGCCACGCCACCAAAAAAGTGTACAAGTTATATTCAAATGGCTAAACAGAAATAGATTAGCAACAACAGAAAGTGTACCAAAATCAATTTCATCCATAGAAAAATTCCGTCATTCTTCTGACGTTGAATGTCTCACAGACTTCAAGCTTTCAGGATGCATGTTGAATCAAGTATCAATCATGAATCATGCATCGTATTCGGAATTTATTCTTATCGGTAGGTACTGTAAACAGAAGATATTCTACATGGTTAAAAATTAACTTTTAAATGGAAATTTATTGTGTAGTTTACGGTTCCAAAGATAACAGGTAATTTGTGAGATAAAACTTTGCTTAGCCTTTTAATAAGTTTTATACTTACTGTAAACTGGCCATACTTTCTCCCAAAAACCTAACATTAATCTGGTTGTAACACGAAGCTCAAATTTTGTTGGCTGTTGCTCTGATTATAAGATTCATTTCTTCGGTCTTGATACTCTAGACAGATCGCAGCTACAATGTAAGGTATAATGTTAAAGCAGTGCCTATTAAAGATGCTGTTTAATGGTTTGAGAAAGAAAAATAAGTAAATTTTGACACCACATCATAGTATTATCTAAAGGGATAGCCACGTATACCCTCCTTACGCCAATTATGTTTTAGCCCCAGGTATGGCATAAGCCCATTACCAACCGTGCACAAATCCACACTCCGAGCGTCTACAGACAAATTCTTTAATCCTACAGTCGTAACTATTAGCAGAACATGATAACATAGTATTCAATACCTATTTAGTTAAGTAACACTTAGGTCGACGTGAGCGAAGCCGCGGGCAACAGCCAGTTATGTAATAAATTTTGATAATCCGAAAAGTGAATGCTAGGACTATTTTAGCTCCAAGTGAACGTATGACGTCACTTTACGAGATCCACTCCAGGCTGTCGATGTCCCAAACACATACTACATGATGTTTCTGTGTGGCGGTACATCACTAAACTGAAGTTCATCGCGCAAGCCCTCGCGAGAATACAGCAAACTAGTTTAATAGCCGTCAGGATGCGAATATCAAACCGCCATATTGTTTCACCCCGCTCCGGTAATTTAACAAAACCAAGTTGCTGACGCTTGGGAAATTGTGAATTTTCATCTCAAAGATCATTTACGTCCAAATTATTATAATAACATTTTTACTTATTGAGTCAACATTACTAATCACAGTGTGAGAGAAGTGGAATTGAACAAAAACGTTGTTTGAATCAAAATTTTGTTTGTTATGAAGTTTCTGCGTAAGTAATTACTACCGTCTCCTTGAACTGTTACACTATGCATTGTCCGTCTTGTATCTCCAAGTAGAATGTTAATGCAGCTCTCCACACAACTCGCAGCCTACAGGAGCGGCGCACTATGTTCATCTTTGATAATAAATAACCCTCGTTACGGCCGGTGTTACTGTGTGGCTACTATTTATACTAAAGTTTTACATAAAATAAGATTAATAATAAAACAGCCGCGTATTGGTCCACTGCAGGATGAAAGCCTCTTCTCATCACATCTCATTCTCTTCTCTTCTCATTGGTACATCTCTGCCTGACCCTTCGAGTAATACAGGCGTGATGGTATGTTGGTTTGCTTGTTTCTCATACAGTAAAGGCATGCGCATGATCACCACACTTACTCAAGGTGGATTCGTTCTCTCTGCATTAGTGTTCTATTATTGTTTGACCGTTGCCCCTCACGAGGCTCTTAGACTTATATTTCATAGTTCGCAATGTTTTTCTTCGCTGATGTCAGTGATATCCAAAATATACTTAAAAAGTACGTTATGTGAAATACAAACAAAAAGTATAACACAATTGAATGGCTTTTTAGGGGTCTGAGGGACAGGGTGTTGAGTTTGCAACGACATCTATCGCTCAGCATGCGAACTACTACGACAAACTGGCGTTGCCTAGATCGCGATATCAAAGTTCGCCGCGACGTTTAGCATGCAACTGCTCGACAGTCGTTGCGGGCATTTTGGTATATGCTATTATAACTAGCTTCTGCTCCCGACTTCGTCTGCGTCATTTTAAACCACAGTCAGTAAAAGTCTGACACTGAGGGCGGGGAAGTCATTGGATGATTTCCCACCATTAAAAAAAAAGCCTATGGACAATTTCAGACCACAATCTACCTCCATTACTACTACTATCATTTCTTGCAGACCTGTTCAGTCCTTCTGGCGTGATTGAGCAACAAACAACCACCCAAACTTTCGCATTTATAATATGTGGTTGTAAGCTGGTGTCGCGAAGAACTTAGAAATCGCGTTATAGGAAACGTTAGTTGTATTTCGCTTGAGTTACAATGGATGTCGCCACTACTTATTCATGAAGTGTTGGGGATACACATAGTCGGGGTACCTGGCAAGGTGAACATAATATCAATAGGCAGGTACGCATGCCAGTACCTGACGTCGCATCGTTAAAAGCACATATCAAAGTAGCTTCATGTTATGTAGATAACATTCGAACAGCCTCAATTCCTTAGAAGGGTATAAAATGCTTAGTATACCAACATAATATTTAAAAAAGGAAACAGATATGCTTTCATACAATTCTGGGGCTGGCTTGTAAAACGATGAAGGGTTGTCACATAGTAGCGTATTTAATACTAAACCTTTGCTGAACATTTTGCGGATTTTGTCAATCTGAGAACAAAGGTATAAGTGATTTAGTAAACAGTACTTCACGGCCATTTGACAAGATTTTCGTCTTGTCTATAGTCTGTAATAGCCCAGCTACATACAGTGGCGTGCACTCCATATAAGCAATTAAGCACTGCTTATCTCATGTGAATCTACAATTCACTACATAATGTTTAACGAGTAACCAACCTTACCTACTAAATAAACGACTTAAAAAAAACAAATTGTCGTATAAAATGAATACAATTTTGTTGTACATCATTTCTGACTTACCACTAAATACCTACTAATCCTCAGAGAGAGCTGCTCGCTGCGGTACGTGGCGTATCCTCAGTAGACACGTTGAGTTTCGCCACACATTGTGCTACTAATCAAGTATTTAACTACAGAACAAATGTCGGTAGTATTACGCGCCATTACGATTATGACAGTACGAAACCAATTTTTTTTTATGGTACACAAAGCGCACCACTCAGTCTGCAACTAAAGGTCAAGGTTACTAGTCCCAATTATAGTTCTGCTGCGTAAAAATGGATGAACCCAATATCTTCTTACTTTTTTCTTTCTATGCCATAAAAGCCAGATTTCTGCCACCACTTCAGCGTCCATTCTTGTGTCTTTGCAAAAACTAGTCAAAATTGCGCTAAATCCAGCCGCGCGGACAGGCGCATAAACCGCCTAACCGCGCGGGGCACCGCTGACATATCCGCTTTACCGCCACCGCCTTCCGCGGCGGTGCGCGGTACCGTGTGTTAATCGCCTAAAACTTGACGCCCGCGATTTTGCGGTATTATATCTAACAGGGTTTAATCTTCTATTATTGGTTGATCAATATCGTATATTTCGATATTCCGATCGTATATTTCGATTATTGGCTAAATTCAAATTGGATAAAGAGAGAAAGTTTTTCGTTTCGCGTAGTTCTGTGTTCTGCGAGAAGTCATCGCCCGCGCGTCATCATGTTGGTGCTGTGTTACGAAAAATACTGTTGTGTATGAACTGTGTAAATATGGATTATTTACAATGTTTAATATGTGATGAAAGTGCAATATGCATAGATTAATTACGTAAAAAGTCTGTTTCCGTTTGCAAGTCGATAAAAATAAAAGTTTCATTTGCTAGACCCACACCAAATCCGGATCAGTGGACGCAGTGGGTCGTCTTAGAATCTGTTTTAAACATTTTAATTCTAAATATGTATTATTGATAAAAATTACACCTGGCTAATGGGTTGTTGTCATTCAAATTTTTTATTTTGTTCGCAGTCGGAAGGTTGTTTTCGTTGTTGAAACTTAGTCACACATATTTACAAAATACCTACGCAAGGAGAAACGTCTGTCTGATCTTTCTTTCTTTAAATAGATATAGGGATTTTGTTAAATTTGTAACAGTCTGGAACTTTTTACAAAAACGTTATAGATATGTGTAAAACAAAGGCGTGTCGATTTACTTAACCTAATGTTATTAACACGCGCACTTAACAACAACAGTTCTTATTCTAACCTATAGTGTTGTTGTTATTACTTTGTATAATTTACGCGTGAATAATTTATTGACAATCACTTGTACGCACGGCTACATATCAAGCTATACATTTCCAGTTTATGCTGATCTCTCATTGCATAGGATTTCCATACATCGAGAGGTCAGCTACACTATACTGGAAATGTATAGCTTGATACAGCAGGGTAACATTCCCTCCAACCTTCCCATGGCCCGACCAACTCATGTTATACGGGCCGAAGCGTGGGGCGGCTGCGGACGTAGCGCTCTTGGCAATCTTATTTGCCGGTCCGCAGGCGCTTCTTGGTCCCTTACAAATTATCCATTCTTGTCCCTAACGCATTCTCCCCGAATGGGGCTTACACTAGCGCTACTTCAATTAAGCCAGGGCGAGTAGTGATAGCTCGCCGTTTAGCTTCGGAATTGACTTCATCACTTCTATCGTTCCGGCCGGGCAGACCGAGACCGCCAAGTAGAGTTCCTCTTTCACGCTCCTCCTTCTCCAGATAGCTGCGGGTGGCGTGCCATCGGTGCGCGAACTCCCGCAGCCGCGCAAAGTTCGCCGGCGAACTGACGAGATCGCCGTTATGGCTCGGGCCGACCTCCGCGCAGCTGATTTCACTCATCATCTCACACCTTGCCTCTTCATACAGGGGGCATACCCACAACACGTGGTGTAGGTCCTCATCTTCCATACCACAGTAACATACGCTACTTTCGCACAACGTCATATCATTCAGCTTTTTCCTGAAACATCCATGTCCCACGAGAATCTGGGATACCTGGGAATCAGGGACTATCCAATAAGATTTTAGCCGTACACGCACGTTCGGGAAGAAGCGGTATAGCTCCCTCCCTTTCTCCTCATCCGTCCATCTCTTCTGCCATGCATCCACCGTGTCATCCTAAATCGCTTGCTTGCGTAGGGCCAGCTCCTTCCTACGGGTTATCACGTCCACCTGTGACTCAGCCGCGGCCTGGCGCTCCACATCAACCTTCCCAGCACGGATAACCTCCAAATCGGCTGGGAGAACCCCGCCCAGCACTGCCAGCGCAGCCGTACTGGTAAACCTTTACGCCTTAGTCAGCAGGACCAAGCTGGGCCTCTGGCACCTGAGCAGCGCACTCCTGACAACATACAGTCTCGCCCTCCTGTACCAGCAGGCGGCAGCATACGTTATCGTGGCGACAGAAGAAATTTATACCTAAAGATAATTTATTTATTTCGCGTTTTTTATTACGTTCCATGGACCTGGCTTCATTTGTCTAGTGGCTGCCCACCTAGTCCGAAAACCAGTGCACATACCTATATATTTTCATATGGACCCTCACTTCGCAAAATATAACCATGCTATAGACCATGACAGGCTAAAACTGTGGACACCTCCGACCTGTACCCATTTGTTTTCTTTTAGTATGTAATATGTTGGAACGTAGTGGATTATACGTTAGCTAATTTTATTTTGGAACTAGATGTAAGACATAATAAATAATTGTTTGTTTTCCCTAATAAGTAAAATAAAATTAATATGGTGTGGTGATTATGGTCGTATCGGCAACAACTTGCCATAAGTCTAACAATAATTAACATACAGCATAAAACAGTTCAGCAGCAGTTAAAAAAGACACGGCCGTTAATTCAGCAAAAAGCGCATATTTCGACACTCTCAAAGGAATCAAAACTCATAGGGTAGTTCCCGTTGACCTGGAACTATTAAATTTGGCAAGAACCATCATTATAGACCACAAGTACAAGAAAAAGTCTCAAAACTATATATTTGTAATTAAATCTTAAAAAATCGGAGGTCTATATTTTTATAGGGGTTCGGAATTTCATATTGAAACTACTAGTACAAATGCGGTATCATATGAAAGGGCTTGATGTGCACACTGCAAAATACATTTCATTAATTTTTTCCGATGCATTAATTCTTATTTATAATGAAAAACATAAAAAAATACCGTTCCCCCTTTGTCTCCGAAGTCTGTGAAACGAAAAATTTAAAATATTTACAATTACCCAATACCTAAGTAGATAAGATATCTAAGTAAGTAGTAGTAAGTAAAGTCTAGTAGATAAATAAATATACTATTTATTTATTTAATTCGTTATTTTTTTTAAATCAACTATTTATTTAATTTTGTAATTTATAATACGGAACCCCCGGTGGGCGAGTCCGACTCGCACTTGCACCGAATACTTGGGGTAGTTGACATCATGCACTTTGCAATTAAAAAATAAACGCTTCTTTAGGAAAGTAGTTTGTTATCATGAGTACAATATGAGCAATATGTAATGTGTGTGTTGCATGTGTCTCTACATAGTGAGCAGTCGACCACTACGCTCCGCTGCTTGTGTATGTACCCATGCGACGTACCTGCGAGCGGCAGTTGGTCTGTCTCCTCCAAGGAGCTGCGACTTGCGTCCTTCAGTAACAAACCGACGTACAAACATCCTGTTTGTGCGGCAGCGGTGTCACGCGCGCGGTGCATGTTTGTCAGCTCGCTCAAGTCTCGCCGTTGATTCCCTTCATTTCCTTATGTTATAACTTATAAGGTCACGGCAGATAATAAATCAAACAGAACGAGCGGCGAGATTCTGTTCACGAACATGAAACAAGTCATAAACCTATATCAGAATATTGTTTAAATGCGTGGCTTGCAACGTAATGGTTAGTAACCTCAAAAGCGTGACCATTATTGTACCTACTGTTTTTACCTCTACAGTAAAGTGCATCTAAACAAGGCAATGCGAATGTAGTACGTAGATTCGCGGGGCGGTGCGGTCGCGCGGGCGGTTCCGCACATTTAGCTATGCAAAACTAATCTGCGACGACTGATACCTTCCTACCCAAGGGAAAAAGGCGTGAGTTTATGTATGTATGTATTTTAAGATAATGAGGAACGCATCGATTACAACCAAGCGGAACTAGCTAACTAGTAGTTTTTTTTTTTTTGGTGGGTGGGAAATCATCAAATAACTTCTCCCGCCCTGGGCGGGGCGGGAGGGAGTGTCAGACTTTTATTGACTAAAACCCACCCATGTTCCTTCTTGTGCCCTTTGCGTTCCGGGGGCGCGGTATCTCTTACGAACAACCCGCAGCCCCGGCAGGCATCGGCCCTCAGTGGCCCCTTCCTTTTGCTGACATCTCTTTAAAGCGCGCGTGGAACACGAACGCGCCGTCGACACGGCCTGTCGTTATGCAACGTAAGGACGGTGAGCTACCCATTGCTCACCGTCCACAGGCCCGTATCTACGGTGGCCGGGAGTCGTCTCGCGGCTCCCGACGTCCGGAGCGTCTACCGCGGCGGCTGGGACGGGAGAACAGCTGTCTCAACCGTCCCGCCGCCTCCTTCTCCAGCATTACTGCCTCACAGAAGGAGGCGACTGCATCCCATTCCCTCTCGCTCCGGACCATGGCTTGCACCAGGGCCGGACGCGAGAGTTCGCCGCCGCCGATGGCCGCCACGAGGACTCGGCGATGCTCCGCCCAAGCGGGGCATACCGCCACGGTGTGCTCCACCGTGTCCTCGGGGCGATCCACACAATGGTGACAACCGGACGTTTCCTCCCGCCCGATGAGGTGCAGGAACCTTCCGAAACACCCGTGTCCGGTGAGGACCTGCGTCAGGCGGTAGGTGAGGGCGCCGTAGCGCCTCTCCAGCCACTCCTCAGAGAGGGGACTTACCGCCTCTATTAAGGCGTGCCCAGCACGAGGTTGCGACAGTCGCTGTCTCCATGTCGCCATGAGATCGAGCCGGAAGTCGGCCCGGTGGCGGACTCTCCCCCCGGCCTAGTACCTCCACGTGCCACTCATACAGGCGCGCGAGGACCAGCGCCTCCAGATCCCACGGCGGCAATCCGGCAAGGAGGCTGGCCGCCTCCCCCGAGATCGTGCGGTATCCTCGGATGACCCTTATGGCGATCACCCGTTGAGCTAACTAGTAGTACTAGTAAAATAATTCATTGTTGTAACAACTTGGATTAATTATAATTGGTTTATCCTTTTCTCAGACCTACCCCTGTATATGTTGCATTAGAGCTGTGACCTTCAATTCAGGGATCACTATAAAACAGATACCAGCAGCCCATCGCCCGCCTGACTGTTGGCACTGTCAGCACACCGAACTAATGCCAGTACTTTGTTGTGCTCGCTGTGGAGGACGCCGACTTCGCTCTGCGCGCAGCTGTCCTCACGCGTGCGTAATTAGTAACTAGCTAATAATAAAAATTTAAAATTGTAAGTAACCCCCGACAGAAGAAATAAATCACTACCGTAGCTTACAAAAGAGCTGAATTTTTTTTATCCGCTGAACCGATTTCCATCAAACAAAGCTAACACACCCGACTAATTAACCTTTCGAACACAAAAAACAAAATCAAAATCGGTTCATGCGTTCGGGAGCTACGATGCCACAGACACACACACACACATACACACACACAGACACGTGTAACTTATAACAACCCGTTGTTTTTGCGTCGGGGGCTAAAAATAGTTTCGTACCATTTTCGTTAAGGTAACCTATCTAAAATTCAAACATAATAAAAGTTAATTCTTCACTTTAAAAGTTATGATTATGGAGGAGGCGTGTGTCCAGCACAGGAAGTCCTGCGGCTGATATGATGACGATGTAAACATTATGCATATTCGAAAAAACCTTCACCTTTTAAAAAAAGTTGGTGATAGACATAATTTTAATACTAGAAATAGGAACAAATTAGATCAAACAAGTTTCAAATTGACAAAAGTACACAGTTCTTTTAACAGGTACTATGTACAATTAGAGAAAGTTTAACGAGCATAAATCGCACAGAAGACAAACAAATTAGAAAATTACATATAATTTACATTCATTTTTGTCATTTATCCATAGGATAAATTACAAAAATGCTTGGTTTTAAAGCTGGTCAAAACAAATGTCTATGTATATGTTTTTTAAAGGGAATCAAATCAAATCGTTTATTTGTGACACATGCAGGTGTTCATTACATAATTATATATTAATGTTCATTCCATGATCAGCCACTTGGGCATACAAATTATTAAATAACATAGTCAGAATATGAGTCTAGAAATCTAATTCCATTTCAGATGAAATATATATTATATTATTACTAATACTCATGCATTACAGGCACAAGACAATCAACAACAATAAATTATCGTCAAGTAGACATGAAACAATCAAAGAGTTCTGGTCAATAAAAAATCATCTACAGAGTAATAACACTTTTCCATAAGAAATAGGAACAATTTATTTTTAAAGATATTAATATTGCTACATTCTTTTATATATTTAGTAATTTTATTATAGATCTTTGAATGAAGTTTTTTTTGGCATCATTTTTATTGACCTAAATAACGTGTACCGTTATTATTATTATTTCTTTTTTCTTACACTCTACCAGGTCATCTGACGAAAAGGTTTACTGAAAATCTTAGTTGGACATAAAGAGCATGGCGGTTGAAAGCTTTGTCATGCTCACTTAAATGTCTTGCTGTTAGTGGCGCGAGTGTTAGATCATTCGGTCATCATTCGTCCGATCATTCGTTCGATCATTCGTCAAGATGGTTGAGCTAAACGGGGCTCGGCACGGCACGCATCATGTTCGTGAACGGGCGGTGTTAGTTGGGATTGGTCATTACTTAACTGCCATGCCTTACGTCTTTACTATTATTTTATTATTTTACATTCACCTTCATTGTTTTCATATAGAAGCAACAAATACATTATAACCAATATTTTGTTAAAACCAAGTTGAATGAAAAAAGTGTCCGTGATGCAACTAGCTTGCAACTTTTTACTGTAACTTTTTGACAATGCAAAAGTGCCTGTAAATGGTCTAATTGAAATAAATGCTTTGACTTTGATAATCACAAATCGGTATTCCTGACTGCTTGACATGAAACATAGCAGACAATTAAATATGTCTCGTTACATTGCACCTGGAGCAGATGAGAGGCTACCACGACCGCGCGGAGCATTTATTATTTACTAGCTAATGCCCGCCATTTCATCCGCTTGAGTATCTGTTATCTGCAGGGTTTTATTTATTATGCCAGGAACCCTAATTCCTCCGGGGCTGCGGGTTGTCCGGGCCTGCGGGTTGTTCGCAAGAGATACCGCGCCCCCGGAACGCAAAGGGCACAAGAAGGAACATGGGTGGGTTTTAGTCAGTAAAAGTCTGACACTCCCTCCCGCCCCGCCCAGGGCGGGAGAAGTTATTTGATGATTTCCCACACACCAAAAAAAAATAAAATAAAAAAAAGATAAAATAAAAAAAGAAACCCTAATTCCTTTTCTAAAATAAAAGTTACCTAAGAGCCGGCGCTGACTGATGTCGCGGCAAGGCGTGCTTCGACATGCAGCGACGTCGTGGGACCAAAACAGCGCGGGGCTCGGGAATTCTAAACTCATTGAAATAAGGATAAAACCACAAAATTTTAAGTAACCCGCGACAGAAGAATAAAAATCCCTACCGTATCCATCAGACATAGCAAAGAATACTCCCGACTAATACACCCTTCAAACAAAATAAAACTAAATCAAAATCGGTTCATGCGTTCAGGAGCTACGATGCCACAGACAAACACGTCAAACTTATAACACCCTCTCGTCTTTGCGTCAGGGGTTAAAAAAGAACTTGGTCAGAAATAATACCATTACTGTGCCGTGCCGTGACGCCAGTCAGCGCCGGCCCTTAGTTACTCCTCATAACATCAGATTTTTTGGTAAAAGCACCTTATCAGCATTCATCTACAATGTATTTAGCAAAAAAAAAATATTTTCACATTACAAACAGACACTTCAATATTATTTATTTGTATAGTTCCCACTGGATCACATTGTTTTATAATCAAGCCAGTAATAAAGTTGGAGACTGCATTTAGTTTCTAACGTTGCGGAACGGACGATTCGACGTAGAATACAATAAAGGGAAGAACAGGAATATTACGGAGCATTACGCTGCGGCGGCTAATGAGCGCGGCCGCGGCTCTCGACACTGATTGCAATAACTTCCTGTCAGGTTAGATCGCGATAACCAGTCCCTCTCACTTTCTGCTGCCGGTTGTTCACAATTCAAAAGTGCCATTAAATCGCTGTATTAAATTAATGATTCATTAACTTCCCACCACCTCTGCCTCGGTCCTCAGAAGCAACAACAATATTGTAATCAAGATTTTATAAAACCAATTTGAAAAGAGTGTTCATGGAGTTTCTTGCTCGTTCTTCTCCGTAGAGACCTACGCTTTGGAACGAGCAACTAGCTTCAACTTTTAAATTTAACAAAACATAGTAATAGGCAGTTAAATTTAACTTCTTGACAATTCAAAAATGCCTCTAAATGGTTCACCTAATTGAAATAAATGTTTTGACTTTGACTTTGACTCTGCCTCGGACTGCCTCGGTAGCCTAGTGGTCCTAAGCGCGACTGCTATGCTAGAGGTCTTGGGTTCCATTCCCAGGTCGAGCAAAAAGTGTTATTGGGTTTTTCTATGAAATTCTCAGTAGCAGCTCGGAGTTACGATTTGTGCCCGGTTAATGGCAATAGGCTCGCCCCCTATTACACCTAAACATACCGGCGAACTGTGGGTGTACATTGTTACATCTCTGCATAACCCTTCGGGGAATACGAGCGTAATGGTATGTTTATGTTATGTAATTTCCGATAAAACTCATAATCTATATATTTATTAAATATTCAAATAAATACACAAATAGAGTTGAGACTTCCAAAGAAAAGAAGAGTAGTGGCCTAAATGTGGCCACAAAAGATTGTTAGAAATAATTTATATCATATATTTTATTCACTGAAACCAAGGGGCATGGGTAATTGAGATCAGCTATCGTGCAGGCGGCGGCGCCGGGAAGCGCATTAGTAAACCATTGCACTCGTAGGACCTGTCCCACAAGCGCCGGGGTGATATGCAGCACGCAGTGCTCCGTAATTTAATTTATCCCTAAATATTGCGTACATATGTATATGCTACTGATCTCTCGGAGTCCTGTATGTAGTCCACAATGGTTTTTGTTAAAATCGATAACTATGTGGTCTAAATTTATTGTACAGCACAGAATTTCCATATATAGAACGTCAATTTTAGCCTCTGGGTAGCGCAATGTTGTATGCTTCTAAACACGCGAGCTTTGCCGAACAGCCTTCTCTGTGATATCCAAATAGAAAACTATTTTGATCAAAATTGTTTGTTCGTTTGATATTCGTGATAGGATTTTTAAATCGTTGAGATAACTTAAATGTTAGCTGGCAAAACATTGTCGATATTCGCTCAAAACCATTGTGTATTAGGTACAGAACTGTCGGAGCTCTGTACCACGCAATGATTTCAGGATGAATGAAATTATAAAACACGTGGTGCAGATCATCATCAGTCATCAAACGATTCATTCAGAATGTTATTAGCTTGCAAAAGGTTTTTATATTAATATGTATCCTCCTTTTTAGAGTTCCGTACCTCAAGGGAAAGAAACGGGTCCCTTATAAGATCACTTAGTTGTCCGTCCGTCTGTCTGTCAAGCGCCTTTTGTTCAGGAATGTGTGGACATATCAAGTTGAAATTTAAACCGTATACATAGGTAGGTCTACAGACCCATGAAATTGTGAAAAAATCAAACTTTTATATTAAAGTAAAACAAAAAATACGGGCGTTTATTCAGCAAAAAATGCATATTTCGACACTTTCAAGGGAAACAAAACTCATAGGGTACCTCCCGTTGACCGTTGACTATGAAATTTGGCAACTAACATCGTTATAGACCACAAGTACAGGAAAAAGTCTCAAAACTATACATTTGTAATTCAATCTTAAAAAATAGGAGGTCTATATTTTTATAGGGGGTCTGAATATCACATTGAAGCTTATAGTTAAAATGGGATATCAAATAAAAGGGCTTGATGTGCACATTGCAAAATAATTATGTTTTATTTTATTTTTTTATCGTCGCATTATTTCTTACTTATAATAAAAAATATACATAAAAATACCGTTTTTCTCTTTGTCTCCGAAGTCTGTGAAACGAAAAATTCTTAATATCAATTTTAGTAGATGAATAAATATTTAATATACTCATCATCTGCTTAGCCTTTTCCCAACTATGTTGGGGTCGGCTTCCAGTGTAACCGGATGCAGCTGAATACCAATGTTTTACATGTAGCGACTGCCTATCTGACCCCACAACCCAGTAACTGGGCAACACGATACCCCTTGGTTAGACTGGTTGTCAGACTTCTAGGCTTCTAACTATCCGTAACGACTGTCAAACATCCACGAATGACAGCCGGGATCAACGGCTTTACCTGCTTTCCGAGACACGGTCACACCACCAACTTCCAAACTCCGGGCTGCTACTGAGCAAATCCTAATGGAAAAAAACCAATAACACCTTTTGCCAGACCTGGGAATCGAACCCGGGACCCCACGCTCATCAGTAGCGCTTGCGACTACGAGACCAACGGAGCAGTTCCATTAATTTACTATTTATTTATTTAAATAAAATATTTATATAATTTTATAATTTATAATGATCCTACGTTACGGAACCTTTGGGGGACGAGTCCGACTCGCACTTGTCCGGTTTTTTTTAATTCGTTTTTATTTGTTTTTTTTTTATTTGTTTGTTTTTGTTTGATTGACATGCTTTTTATTATTTGATTGATTTGACATTTTTTCTTTATTTTTATACTATGATTCCGATTAGTCTGACATTTAATATTTTATTGTATTGTTATTATGTAATTAAGATATATTGTTCTAAAAACTGTACACTATTTGCATACCCATGTCGGTAAAATGTGGAGAATCTAATTATTAGGAAACAACATCTATGTATAATGGACCCATGTTTGCAAAGAAATAAATGATTATGATTATGGTTTAAAATCTACACAAAACATAGTTAGATAAATTCTGCCAAACCGTATAACCGTTTGTCGGTAGTTGTTCTCGTTAACAATACTAAACATGTAGTATTTTCAGACACGTGTGTTGTGATACTAGTTTAGTAACACACGCGTGACGCGTGCATCATTAAGTAATTTTTATTGCGACAAAAAAATAAAAGGTAAAGGCATTATAAGTTCCTTTGATGAAACTTATGTTTGTGGTTAAAGAATCTTTATTTACTCAAAATTAATTAACTACAAACGCTTAATGACAAATATTTTGACTACAATATAATAATAAATTCGTGAGCCGGACTAGTATGACATGCACAATATCAAATAAGCAACAATAATTAACGTCGTTTCTAGTAATCAATGGAAACAATTCACTTCATAGTAGTGGATAGGCAGGTACCCATTAATTTGGACGCAATCTCGCTGTCTCCAACTGCCTGCAAGCTACGCACAATATACGCATGCCTCTCTGCAAAAATAAATAAATAAATATTTAATTAGAAAAGTTCAAGGAGAAAATATTAAACACACGAAACATCTCATTTGCAACTAAATTGCCGACAGAAGAGTGGGAAAGTAATCCACTTAAAAGTGTTTGTGCATATCATGTGGAGTGAGAACATACCACGGCTATACGTTCAGAAGCTCCACAGTACGCGCCATGGGGTGACCGGCGACTGCACAATCTGACGTCACGTGAAACTAACACATTGCTGCATAGCGCGCAGTATGCAACCCTGTGATTCGAGAATACTCAGTGCCATAACGTGTTCACTGTTAGGAGAGTTCTCGTGCGAGTTGGTTGCGAGAAGTGAGCCTTCTCAAGCTCGCCAGGAGCGCGCGAGGGGCGCCGGCCCGGCTAGCAGCGCTACTGTGTCAAGGCCCCGCTCAACACACCAGAAATACTCCACTAGAGAGATGCACCAGTCGGAACACTCACTTAATATCTGTGCGCCTCCTGCTCCTGACGTTACGACAGCTTCGTTTTAATTTCACATTATTAAAAGCCTGGGGTTTGCATAGACTCAATCTCGCTCGTGATGCTAAAACAAGAATGAGAAAAGACCTAAAATAAAAATCATAGGTGCATAGAGAGCAGGTTTACGTATGAACATACCTTATCCTACACTCTTGCAAGAAAAGCTATTCAATTTGACAGGACTCGTAGATGTTGCAAAGCAGGACACGTTTCTCGTGAGCTGGACGTGTGCAGTGTGTGGCGGCGCCGGCTCGGGCTCGCTCTCCCGCCGGTACCGCTACGACGCGCTTCAGCTTTATTAATCATTTGCTCGCAACCGTTGTCTTCGCGACACGATATTACTATACCAAAGACGGAACCCGCTTGTAAATCGCTTAAAATTAAAGACTTTCGGTTCTAAATTAACGGTACTTCAACCGGTTAGTGTCGATACTATCCAGCCTTGGTGTTCTTACAAATCCAATGTACTGAAACGTGTTAAATTACTGAAACACGGTTCAAAACCGGAATCGCCAAAAGTATTATGTCGTAGTTACATCTAGTGGTCCTCGGAGGGGCGTTACCGGCTCTCAACCAGCCTCGTACGCGGGAGACACACACGTTTCGGCCCGTTAGAGGTTGCGATACTGAGAGTATCTGGGGCAGGTTAAAATCGAGAGAGATTTAAACCGGTCACGGCCTTGAGTCCCAGCCAAAACCGTGCGAGCGGCGCCACCCGATCTAGCAAGCAAACGAGAGGGCTGCCCGCTAGTAATGCACGCTGTAAGTCGCCCGTCACCGCATACTGAAGCCAACCAAAATAAGAGATTCTTATCTGGAACTTATTTCCCCGGTAAGGATAGCTGGGAGGCGACGTGTAGCTATTAATTGAATAGATACAATCGGGCCTCTAACGGCTGGACGCTACTGCTGACTTCATTTCACCTCAGTAAAGACAAAAGTTATTATCTGATAAAATACTTCACCTTCTTTTTGAACTGAACTGAGTATTTCTTTCTTCGCCTCTATTTTCCTTCTTACGGTGGTTCGTGTCGTACTACAAGCTCTTCGTTTCCACAAGTATATCTGCCTATTCTTGCACTGTTATCTGTTTTTCTAACCCTTATGATGAGGTATTTATTTAATGATAGTTTTTTGTAATTTGTTAAGGCAGTATTTCCACTTCACGTGAACCTTACATTATTATACCTACCAGTAGGAGGTGCATACTGCATAGCGTGCAGCGTTGTCGTGTGCTAGTGTGAAGTAATGGCGGACGGAGGGTTGCCGCGACGCTCGCGCTGTCTAGGGGGGCCAGCCATAGTTGCATTCCGCACGATCTAGACAAACACACGACCCCGCCGCTGCTCACCTTCCCCAACGACGCGGTCACCAGCACTGCATACATTACCCCTTTTGAACGAAGATAGCAAACAAAGCTTCTTACTCTGAGAGTATTGGATTAAGCCAAAGTGGCAATCTTGCCAGCGTTTGCGAAAACTTGTATTCGAGTAACGGTTATCACGTCTGCAGTCGTCGGAACGGTTACGTGACGGCACGAACACACTACTCTTGGCACGAACACCATGCCTGCTCGGTTTCTACAAATACTGTGTACAGATCTTAACCTAGATGCATAGGTTACATACGGATGCTTTTATTGTTAATCCGGCGCCCATTACGTTACGATCGGTTGTTTAGCGATGCGCCAATTGATTAGTTTAGTATTAGCCACGCACCTCGCAGTTATTTTAACTTTTTTACCAAACTACTAAACCAATTTCGATAAAATATATAGGTATAGGACCACTTCTGAGGTATGACCAATCAAACACAACGCATATTTGTGCAATAGCAGCAATCGCGGTTGATTTGCTGTAATTCGTGGAAGAGTTCCGTTGTCTGTTTCCGGAATCCATCATCAGATCTGTAAGAAATTTAAATGGGACCATTTCGAAATAAACCCCTTTCAAACAAAAAATAATTTTGCAAATCCGTCCACCTACGACGGAGTTATGCCCCAACGTATTTAAAAATAAATATATATATAAATATAAACATCCGAATTGATAACCTCCTCCTTGTTGAAGTCGGTTAAACACACAAACCTATAACTTATCTACCCTTATTAGGTTTAAACTGTTTAATGGATCTTTATGTCTCAAAAGTACATGATACAGTACACTTTTTTTTATGGACAGCAAACAAGCCGATGGCCGCCCTGATGTTAAGTGGTCACCACTACCTATAGACGCTTGTAATACTAGAGGCCTTGCAGATGCCCTGCCATCCCAGAGACAAAGTTGAAATGTCCCAAGTGCGTAACTACACCGGCACCCATACCCTATACGAGCTCCTTCACAAAGTGCTCGACTAGTACGGAAACTCACTCACTTATATGAGATTTAACTTTTGACATAAATAATTGTCTAACGACGAAGAATGCAGATGTAAAATAAGTAACACCATAACAACAATGTACAAAATCAACAGCAAACAAAGCGAAAGGTTTGTAGTTACATCATAGCCCAATTTGACGCCAAGCCAGTCTCCTAAGTACTGATTATTCATATTTCATGTGAAAAATGTTATATCATGATAGTAGCAAAATAGAACATACCTACCTTATACGCACTATGCGCTACGAATTACTGAAAATATGCACCTATCATATCGAGATTACATCGCGGCCTCCACCCGGTAGCTCGGTGACAACATAAAGTTTTATTATTATCCGTGTGTTTCAGTACCTACCTACATGTGTGATATTGCCGGTTCCGTCCCGCCTCTACCGACTGCCATCCTCTTGATAATTCAAACCGAGACCTTGAAATTAATAGAAATTATAGTGGTGGTGTACAAAAAGCATGTTCCTGAAGTCAATGCAAAGTTAAGTAAGTGCTGGGTCAGTGCTCAGTGTACACAAGTTCAGTGTGCAACTATTAAGCAGGGATTTAGGCGTAAAAAGTTGAAACTGACTTCAAAAAGAGATCAATATAATGTAGCAGTTGAAGAAGTAAGTCAATAAATGCTATATTCTAATAAGTATCTAAAAGTACTTGGTCAGCTTCCTTGACACTTGGCAAGACGCAGCTCGAAATCGCGATAGATGGAAGTAATGGAGGGAGGCCTTGGCCTAGCAGAGGGTCAGTACAGGCTAGTTATAATAATAATATCTAAAAGAGAACAATAACCATTATTAGGAAAATATAGGTACCTACCTAACGTAACGAAACGTTAACCTAACACGCTACGCCTGTATTTCTCGAAGCATTAGGCAGAAGTGAAATACCTAGTATACCCACAGTTTGCCAGTAGCTGCGGTTAAAGAAGTCTGTGCACTATTCCGTACCATGCCATGACCGTGAAAAGAACGTGGCATGCAAAATAATAATCCTCCGGCCAAAGCTGTTCAACACACGGCCGGCAGCCACATAGATCTGCGGCCTGGCGACCCACCCCGCCTTCATCGCCTATTCATAATTTATTATTTTTATTTATGTATTCATAATATTATTATAGCACAATATATAATGCAGTAAATAAAAAATAGTTAAACATTATTTTCAGGATATCATAAATAAATAACAAAATGCTATTAAGTGATGAATAACAATGGATTCAATAGAATTAGATTGTCTGACTGTACGGGATTGGTCCATCAGCCCTCCGATTGTGTGCAGCGTCGGCGACAGACTTGTGGAGGCTACTATTTTATAATTTGTTGTCAATTTCATCTATTTACATATGCATGTAGTGAAATAATGATAATTTCTCTGGTACTCCACTAAATGGAAGTGTAAGATAGGTGGATTGAGAGATGTTCACATCACTTGGCACCAAAGAGATTTATACTACTTAGGTACTAATTTAATGTCTTTGCTTGGCACTTTTATATTTCTATAAAAAATTTAAACAACAACAACAAACGTAGGTACGACATTGTTATAGAGGATTTCCAATAGGAAATCGCAACAATTAAAAACGACGCGGCAATTTACCTAAAATAACACTTAAAACACCATAACAACATTCTAGAATTTTCTATACACTGATGTCAAGTGAGTGCCGTGTGGGCTGTAGTGTGGGGATTTGGGAAACAAATCAAGTCAATATTTAAGTTTCAATTATTTAACGGGCATAAAATAAATTGATGAATGTGGGTATGTAGTGTCGGTGGTTACGTCCATAACACGTAACGTTATTCACGTTGTATTTTTCAGAGTTAAAAAGGTTTATTGATCGTGCAAATAGTGTTTTTTAGAGATTTTGGGTAATACATTATGGTAAGTTGTCATACATAATTTCGGTTAAAACGTGTACTTATTTATGAACAGGTATGTACACTTTTTGCGCTGTAGTATGGTGCGGGTGACATTTGACGAACTGTTCCTTTCACTCTTGAACTTCACCGCGATTTACAATCATGATTGAATATTTTTTCTGCACTCTAATATGACAGTTCTAAAATACGGTACTAACTAAATAACTAGTAAATACAATAAATTTAGCCTGCCAAAATATTATTGTCTACAATAAAATGAAATTGAAAGAAAAATTAAGCATTGTGTTGTGTGGAACATAACGTCGTAGACGTGTTTAGTGATGGGATGTATTTCTATGATGGGTTATCGATATTTTTTAAAGAATAAGTAATTTACAAAAAAAAGTAGTATGTATGTGTATTTTTAAATATATTTATATTTTTTATTTAAACGAGCTTGTTACGATAGGAACTATTTTGCAACTTAACAAAACTGTAACAGTTTTTTATTTTTTAATATAAAGAGAACGAGATTTTATCGACTTACACTCGATATCAATAAAATTAATTTGCAAAATGTCACTGCCCTAGTTATGCCTTTCTGACATGTGTCACCTGCACCTTATAGCGCAGACAATGTAGGTAAAGTTACATTTATTTATTTATTTAAACTTTATGCAACAAAAAGTACAAAGGCGGACTTAATGCGTAAGGCATTCTCTACCAGTCAACCAAAGGAGATGAAGAGATAATATGGCAGGTGCAAATTATAAAATTAATGTAAAACAAAATTTGACAAGTAGGTATTTAAAAAAAATAAGAATTCAATACAATTATACATATAAATAAAATAAATTGCACAAAAGTACAAAATAACTAAAATTATCTATACTAATAAGTATATTACTATAACTAATAATATATATATAATTATATCCTTATATACGTACATACATACATAATATATACTTACATATAAAATACATATCTTATGAAAAAGGAGGATTACGAGACAACTCTTACTATTGGTTCTGAAAAAAGCTCCGCAACTTCCGCTTGAAAGCATACCGACTGGTGGCTGTCCTGATATCAAGAGGGAGCGAATTCCATTGAATTATATCTGGGTTTTTGAACGTAGACAACGTTCTCAAACAAATACAGCGGTTCTCAAACTTTTTGAAAACGGTACCCTTATGGTCAACCAAAGACATTAAATTATACTATGCAATAGACGGGACATAACGAACAAAATCGTCGTCCAATACATTTGTCTAGTGGTCAAAAGTCGCTCAGTCTAGTGTGACACGCCTGCGTGTCAAGTCACATTCGAGCCGACCAAAAGAAAAATATTTTCTAGGAAAATATGCAGAGTTGCGCATTACGATATTATAAATGTTGTTATGGTAAAATGATTCGACCTAACTTCGGTTTATTTTCGTTAGTATTTATTCAGTAATTAGAATTAAATAATTTTCATAAATAGTTCTAGAACATTTGCTAATTTTATAATAAACGCCCTCTATTGCTAAATAGCTTTACTACTTGCCTTGCAGAGATGTGATGTTGTTTATCGGTTTTGTTATCGATAATATTTAATAAGGTAATTAATAAATAACAGAAACTATTTGAACATAATCATGATAGTTAATTCAGGTTTCCGCATGTAGTAAATAAGGTAGAATGCGAAAGTAGAAATAGAAAGTAGAAAAGAAAACTGGCTTTCATCCGGTTCATCAAAATTATGCTCAAAGCACTTTATAAGGGACATTTATTTTGGAAAGTCTGGTGGATAAATTTTAAAAAAGGATCTGTGCCTTGTACTTCAAGTGAACTAAGTGGCACGTTTCTTGATTTTTCCTAGTCATTCTACATTCATAGTAAAATAGTACACTGCTTATATTCCTAACTACTCGCTTGAGTTTGTTATCTGACGCAAAAACGACGGGGCGTTATAAGTTTGACGTGTCTGTGTGTGTGTGTGTATGTGTGTGTGTCTGTCTGTCTGTGGCATCGTAGCTCCCGAACGCATGAACCGATTTTTAGTCGGGAGTGTTCTTAAATCGGTTCTGCGGTTTCAAAGTTATCAGCTCTTTTGTTAGCTGCGATAGAGATTCTTCGGTACTTTTCTGTCGGGGTCACTAAAATTTTTTAATTTTGTGTTTTATTGGGTAAAATTTCAGATGGTAGACAACACCAACCCGTCATTGTATTTATCTTTGTCTTAACTTAGCGACGGTATTGTTCCAGCCATTTGTATGAGTGAGACAGATATAGGTTTACTTTAAATGTTTACCTATCAGTTTCTAAGCTACGTCGTCGCGCTGAAATAGTGGTTAAACATTTTAAGACGCGTGGTAATGACATTGGCTTCCCCATTTCTTTAACTTAGTGTAAAAAAATAAATAACTTGTAAATATTGAAACTACTAATAATTTTATTGTTTTCCAAATTTTTTGGCATTCTTTTTAAATGTTTAGAAAAAATAGTCTTAGTAACTTTTATCAATATTATCGATACCTTGATTTTTTAATGATAACATCCCTACCACAAGTTTCTAGTATGCTATTCAAAACTAAATGACGTTACTGACATTTGAGATTTTCCCAAAAGCCGCTCTTTTGCCATATTATGCTAGATGGCGTTACTGAGACAAGGGATCAAACTTTTTCTATGGCATTTCTTCACATAGCCTCTCTATAGGAAGTAGTATTAATCTCTTTGTGGTCAACGAAATATTTCACGGAGCCCTTAATTAAAAATGGTTTTATGTGTTTTTTTTTTGAATAATCGAATCGAAAGAATATTACTTGACAATTGATATTTGTATGTTATGGGAAGTATGAAATTGCTTTTTACCTTACTTAAATAATTTGTTTGATGTCAAAAGACTATCTCTGAAGTCACATGTCAGTATCAGTATCAGTTGAAGTCACATGTCGAATTTTATAATGATCACTAATATTATCGTGGAGCCCCCAAAGAGGCTTTGTGGAGCCCAAGGGCTCCGCGGAGCACACTGAGTATCGCTGGTCTAATATGAACGTTTAATCATCAAAGCAGACTAGAGACTAGCATAACCGTCCCATAGTCGTTGATCGTTCACCTTTATGGTGTCATAGTTCGATTTTTAGCGATTCAAAAACAGTCCTGCTTTTGAACCGAAATTGACTGGCTGGCATTTGGATATTTTCCTAAAAGGTAGTGGTATGCTCCCTGAAGATTAGGTAAAAAACGATCTTAAAATATCTCTTGGAGGTGTAGAACATGGCATTTCCATAGAATTTATAAAGTTTTCATTTTTGTCTATGTGAAAAACGTTTAATTTGTTCATCATACTAATACCAACTTTCAAAAAAGAAACAAAATGTTAACCTCAAAATGGGGAAATATCATTAAAATAAACAAAGAAAACCTTAAAATATAGTATAGTTCTATACGTATCATATGTTTACATATTAAAAAAGTCCTTCTTGTCGATACTACAAACGCGAATTTATCGACTAATTTTAACTTTGACGTTTATTTTCGCGGTAGACATGTAGAGAAACGTTGATTCTATCATTGGAACGTACAGATTCTGTTGACGTCTACACTTGTTTAGTTTTATTCCATTATGAGGCGCTCAAATTAAGTCCTTATTGCTGTTTTAAAAGACACAGCATAGGTAAGTAGGCTAAAATATGTACTTTAATGTTGAAAGTGAAAGGACAATTGATCACTTCCGTTGAGACAGGAAAAGGAAGTGTGTTTTATGGCGGTCGAAGGCATGGCTGTAGCAACGAGCTTGACATCCTTATCCTGTTGAATTTCAATCAATAATTTCATTGACTTGAGATATAAAAAGCGCGAACTGAAATGTTCAAGAATACGTCTACTATATTGTTACAGAGATGCCCCAATATGAATAAAAGTATCCAATTTACTAACAGGACAATAAATCGGATTCATTTTTACAGACAAAAGGGTCAAATTCAAATAATACTTTAAAAATAAAAATCATTTACTTGCTTGAAACAAAAATCAAGTATCACCCTTCACTAGATAACAATTTGGTTCCCAATTAGAGATATAATCTGCTAGCAAATGGTTTTCTCAACGATCACTGCTCACAAAGCAAACAATAATTTAGCAACCAGCCCAAACCATGACAAGTAGTAGTAGTGGAAAATATGGTTCTAGCTTTTAACACACACACTCGGCTATATAGCCTTTAGGATAATATTGACAGCATAGTACTTTCAGTTTCAGTATAGACTTCCAACATTACCACTTTCAGTCTGCGGTAATCATTTTCAATTATCATGATACTTGGTAGGAAATTTATTATTTTTCTATGGATAAATTTAGTGAAGCTAGTTATAAACTTTATATGCTTTATCTTATTTCCAGATGCATTGCAATGACATCAGACTTGTGTTCAGAGGATGTGGTGGTGCGCATCACAGCACCACAGATAATAACTGTAAGTCTAGCTCTTATGTATTGAAAACTAATTAATTAAAATTGTGGTGGTGTTACTTTAATTATCTTTACTTTATGAAAAGCCTAAACAATGCTTTGCCAAATAAATTTATGCTGAGCGCTCAATTAAAAAAATCTTTAAACATGTTTGAATGTATGAAGAATAATTATAAATTCAGTGAACTAATTGAAATTCTTTCAATTACAATAGGTAATGAAATATAATATAATATGATTTACTCCACAGATTTCAGACCATTGACATAAATAATTACAGGATGATCATCACAAAAACTATGTATAGGTAGTGCACTTTTGGCCTGTATTATATAACTATTTAACAATGGACACAATGTTTCTTTATTACTGTTGCCAACTATCGTTATGCTTTTCTACTTTCAATAAACCTCCTGCTCTTCATATTCAAACCAAAACAAACCTGATTATTAGTACAAAATGCTGTAGGTGAGACCAGCTCTTGTGAGATGTTGGCACACCCACCATATTTGCTCTTGCTAAATGTGCAATTCATTAATGTATGGTGGTTATCTGTGTTCCTGTTTACTTTTCTGGACTAGCATCCTACATCCAACAATTGGTTGGTATGTGCAGTATTACAGAGCATAGACTAACTTCTATTATTTACTGAGAGGAGACGCAAAATGTACTTTCATTTATGATCCCGAAGTTAATACTCTGTAGGTATTTGTATATGTAACAGATGTAAATACCTACCCAAAACTAGTGATCTTTCCATCATTAGATTAATCTCGGCCTTTGGACCATGGTCCAGTCTTGGTCCAAAAGTTGGAATGTAGACCTGTAAGTCCTGTAACATATAAAGTGAAGGTCTAAATTATAACTTTTTTTAATGAAAACACGTTTTATTCGATTTAACTTATTTGTTGCTACCCCCACGATCACTGCATGTTGTGCATGCATCTAAGCACAATGTTTTACGTAAATACGTTACATAGCACGCTACGGCGGCGGGGCGCCGGCGCTACTACACACTGATCTTTCACATCAAACAAAAGTTTCACGACAAACATTTTTCCAATGTGACTTAGATTGCTGGGCAGTACCTATGCGTTGTTAAAGGCTATGTGACGCGTCTTGTTACACCCTGTACAAGTATAGGTACCAGTATAAGTATATAATCTATGGGTTTCTCCACATATACATGTCAGCAGGACAGAGCATGTAGTTGTAGCAGGTATAGTAACCGCCTAACCGGAACGCGTCGTGAGCACAAATTTCAAATTCATTTTTGGGTCTCTGGCGGAATGAAGGAGGCGGGTGGCGCCGGTTACTATAACCGCACTCGCTAACAATAAAGTACCTACATATTATGGTACCTACTATTTTATTTATGTAGGTACTTTCTTTATTTTGTTTATTTAATAAATAATTGTTGTTTATTTATCGACATTTTCATGTTCTAAAGCGTCTTTCACTTCATTTGTTAATTCAGGTTACTTGCTTTAATACCTACTAGTTTCGGTTCGGCCATTAACGTTAAGTTGTACAGTCGCAGACGTTAGTCCCTGGCGGGGGCGCGGGGGCGCGGGTGGCGGCGTCGTCCGCGGCCGTGGAGCTCGGGCGCCGCCTGCTGCTCGCCGCGCGCGCCGGCGACACGCCGCTGGTGCTGGACCTGATGGCCAAGGGCGCGCCCTTCACCACTGACTGGGTATGTACGTGTACTGCCGCGCAGACTACGGTCGCTCGCGCCCACTAACGCCGTCGCTCCGGCAGCTCGGCACGTCGCCGCTGCACCTGGCGGCCGGCAACGCGCACGCCGACACGTGCGCGGTGCTGCTGCGCGCCGGCGTGTCGCGCGACGCGCGCACCAAGGTGGAGCGCACGCCGCTGCACCTGGCGGCGTGCGGCGGGCACGCGCGCGTGGCGCGGCTGCTGCTGGACGCGGGCGCGGCCGTGGACGTGCGCGACATGCTGCGCATGACGCCGCTGCACTGGGCCGTGCAGAACGGGCACGCGGGCGCCGCGGCCGAGCTGCTGCGCGCGGGCGCGGACCCGGCGGCGCTCAACAAGTTCCACAAGACGCCGCAGGCGCTGGCGGCGCAGCTGCGGCGCGACGACCTGCTGCGGCTCATGGACGACGCGCTGAAGGAGCGCGAGGCGGCGCGCTCCGTGTCCGCGCTCGTCAACGGTAACGCGCACGCCTGCACGAAGCGTTCGCACATTCCTACTTTTCAATTCTAATGATGCGTGGACCTTTTTTATTTTAGAACAACTGGCAGAAATAACCACGGAAGAACCTCAAGTACAACCGTTTGAGGCTGTACAAAGTGAGCTCACCTTATTATTTTTAATCTTAATTTATTGCCTATCCTAGTAAATCCAATAATTTCCAGTCCACTCTAATTCAATATTTTTTAATAGGATTGCAGGATTTGAAACCTATCAAACCGAAGCAAAATGAAAAAACTGACAAGCAAGAATTAAACATGGAGGTAAGTGTAACAACAAGAAGGTAAATAGAGAAGTGCCGGCTCGCGAGGCTGACGCGTGTGTGTCCGCAGAGCCCGGGCGGCGCGGCGGGCGCGGCTCTGCTGCGGCGGCACGGCATCACGCTGCTGCCCGCGGACGACGGCGGCACGGTGCTGAGTGCGCTGCAGTGCGGGCGCACCGTGGTGCTGTCAGGTGCGCACCGCAGGCGCCGCCAGCTGTGGGCGCCCGGCCACTCGCTCACCACACGCTGAATATTTATAGATGCCGGCAAATTAATGCTGAAAGAGAGTGAGACATCGCCGCCGACGGTCAGCAAGGTGGCGTCGATCGCCAACCAGGCCAAAGGCATGGTCCTAACTGCCACCCCCGTCAAGTCGCCGCCCAAGCCTGGCGTGAAGATATTCACCCTTAACAACAAACTGCTGGCCGTGCCCAAGGACAACAAGATACCCGTCAAAAAGATTATCAACCCGCAGGACATGCAGGTCATTTCTATTTTATAAATCTAGCAGTCACTTCGCCAGGTCTAATAAAATCTCGAAAATGTTAAAGTACTTACTAAACAAACTAAAAAGTGTTTGAATATTCACAAGCTCTCAGTAACATTTTTCAGTGATCTGTATATACCGTTTTAACGGTTCCGTAATCCACAAAAAACCGCATGTGCGTCCGTCTCTGTCCGTCCAAGACTCTTAGTACTAAAAAGCTGTAATTGGGCATGAATCTTGAAAGTATATTTGTTTCGGGTTTCTTCCCTACACGTAATTTAAATTCTACAAGTTAACAAGTGTTACGGGAAATTACGGAACCTTACAACGCGGCTCCTACACTCACTTGGCCGGTTTTTAAAATTTTGTATTTTGTGTTTTATAACACAACTAAATAACGTTTTTAAATATTCAGATGAAGTTTCTGCAACTGCCACCGGACGCAAAAATAATCTCCCCGTCGAAGATAGTTCCAATGAAAGCGAAGAACAGAGCCGTACCACGCTCGGCCACGCCCTCCGTGACGTCATTGACCAATCAGCGACCAGCTGTTAAGATCATCATGAACAAGAGCAATTTTAACAGACTCATCGCCACCGCCTCGCGCGCTGACCAATGCGGACCAGAGGTAACGTGACGCCAGACCAGAGTTAATGTGACGCCAAAGCAGAGGTAACGTGACTCCAGACCAGAGGTAACGTGACGCCAGATCAGAGGTAACGTGACGCCAGACCAGAGGTAACGTGACGCTAGATCAGAGGTAATGTGACGCCAGACCAGAGGTAACATGACGCCAGACCAGAGGTAACGTGACGCCAGACCAGAGGTAACGTGTCGCCAAACCAGAGGTAATGTGACGCCAAACCACAGGAAACGTGACGCCAAACCAGAGGTAACGTGACGCCAGACCAGAGGTAACGTGACGCTAGACCAGAAGTAACGTGATGCCAGATCAGAGTTAATGTGGTGCCAAACCAGAGGTAACGTGACGCCAAACCAGAGGTAACGTGACGGTGTATCGTTTTTTTTTGTTCTTGGGTGAACATACCATCACGCCTATATTCCCCGAAGGGTTAGGCAGAGGTGTAACAATGTACACCCACAGTTCGCCGGTATGTTTAGGTCTTGGGTGAAATAGAAAAGAAAAAATCCTCATGGATTTCCCTGGTCCTGGAGGCGGGGTGTCGGTCAAACTCTTACTGACTATAAACCTTCCCGGTGTTCCCTTCACCACACTTACGAAGGGCATCCCGGGAGCGCTCAGCCTATCGCAATCTACCACTGATGAAGGCGAACTTGAGATTGCAGTACGCTTAAATTGAAAGAGCCCTTAGACACAGAGTTGCTTTCGCAGGTAACAGTAACAAGCGACCCGCCGGCAGAGGGCGCGGGCGACAGCGGGCGGCTGCGCGCGCAGCTGGCGGCCGCCCAGCGCTCGCTGGCGGCCGTGCGCCGCGAGCTCAAGAGCACGCGCGCCCGCCTCGCGCACTACGAGCGGCTCTCCCTCTAGCCCGGCCCTCAGACTAACCCAGCTGAGCTGATCAGAAACCTGTTTGCATTTTCTGAATAACCAGAAAAACCTGAAGCCAATTTTCTTGTTCGATCTCCGTATTCAAAATGGCTACCTATCGAGGTGGATTTTTGAGACTATAGTTACAGGAAAACGTTCCTAGGAGACCATCCATAACTTTTGAGATATTCTGAACTGCACAGATTTGCATAACTGGAGTGGAACGAAAAATGTATGCAATCCTATTAGTTAATATTTCTCAGTTTCTCCGCTCCGCAACCTCGCTCCGCTTTTGTAGACAGGCAGCCTAACGGTAAAAAAAGTTGATTATAGTAGTTAAAAAACACGGGAATAGATAACACTAGAAGAAAGTACGACCATAGACCACATCCCTAATCAGACTTGAATTTAACGTGCTTTCAGAGCACGTTAAATTGGAAGGACTTGAAATAAAGTTAAAAAATTACGTCATGATACAAATAGAGATGTACATCCCAATTTTTTTTCGTTTATACTTATAATTTATACTGGTTTTTCTTACTAGGGATAATGTGAAATAAAGTAAATATGGCAATATTTATTTAGTTTTTATTTAAATTCGTGAAATTATAAATAAAACTGAACTTAACGCCTACAAATCTCATTCATCGGTGTGACGATACCCTCATCACTACTGTTTACTATAGATTTCGTAATACATTTATAGCTTGGCGCTGGAGAGGCATCGCGTTCTGTGAACGTTGGCGGTGAAAAGGTTAACAATAACTGAACAATTTATCTTTGCCGGTTACATAAGGTGTCCTGCGTAAATTACCGTAGTATATGTTCTCGAAACTTCAGTTGGCCGCAGAAAGTTTTGATCACAATAAGAAATAGTATCGTTTGGCAACAAAGAATATTTCAAATTGATTAATCGTTTCTTCATACAAAATGTATAGGAAAAGTTTCTAGTACTCATACCCTAAATGGTCCCATTGTCTTTTGATCCCTACGTGAAATAGGATCGATTGGCATAAAAAAATATGTTTGGTATTTTAGAATTATTTCGCTGACTGTACATTTTTTACCGAATCTGTAAATGTAGTTCAGAATTTTTCATAAAGTTACGGAACGTTTTCCTGTAACTATACCACCCAGTATTTGTAACTTATCGAACACATCACACTCAAGCACCTGACACGTAGTTATGAATATATAAATAAATAAGTTATTGATATGTTGAATGGCGTCCATGTCTACCGTGAGGAGCGTTACAGCTACTAGTGAAGTTACCCTATTAACTTATTAAGACTAGTGCATTTTGTACATACATACATATAAACTCATGCCTTTTTCCATACTTATTTTCATGCATTTTGTGTATTTCTAAATATTTGCTATTTTGTAAAAGAATCTTGAGTAGTGGACCGTCTCTCTATGATATAATTAAAGTGTGCGGTACATTACAATACCCAGCTCATTATAGATAGTATAACAATAACCAGATGATTTCGAATGTAAATATTGTAAAGTGGACACCACTTGAGATGCAAGGCGAAAGCTGGTCTAGTAAAATATGATTAAGGAAATTAAACAATTACTTTTGTAAACGAGTTATTTATTTTAAATCGTCCTATTGCTTTATTTATCGCACATCACTGCAAACCCAGGTGTAAGGGGGGGCTTTAAATTAGAGCCATGAACTAGCGCCACAGCGGCGCGTCTCTGTTCATACAATATCTAGAAGCGCAGTTGCATTGTGAAGTACTTATTATAACCACCGCGACCGCGATTTCATCTGCGTAGACTTCAGAATAAAGCCAGTCTTAAGTTATCCCGCGTGAGTTCAACCATGGGGAAAAATCCTAGCTAAATTTATGAGCGCGAAATTTCAGCAGATTAGGGGTAAAAAGTAGCAAAGTTCGGTCAACGTTTATATAAGTAGTATGATTTTAATCGCGTTTGCCTTGAGACTGAAACATCACTATTTACTAAAGCATAACAGAGTCGCCACAGTCAGCCCACTGCACACCAGCGCTTCTCTATGGTAGCGCCATTACAGCTTCTAATTTGGTGGCTCCCTAACTCTTATTTTACACTACGGAACATGATGCCAAACGCAAAACACGCTAGTCGACAGTCTTTAAAAGTACTAGCTCTTCCGGTGCTAGGTGTGGTCTCTCTCGGCGCGGTGCTGAGTGTGTGTGGTCTCGCTCGGCGCGGTGCTGCGTGTTTGTGGTCTCGTTCGGCGCGGTGCTGCGTGTGCGTGGTCTCGCTCCGAGCGATGCTGCGTGTGTGTGGTCTCGCTCGGCGCGGTGCTAGGTGTGGTCTCGCTTGGCGTGGTGCTAGGCGCGGCCCCTCTAGGCTAGTGCTAGGCGTGGCCCCTCTAGGCTAGTGCTAGGTGTTGTCACGGCGCTGGGTGCGCGCCTGTAACACGTCGCGGAACTGCGACAGGATAGCATTCTCTCGCTTGGCGCGCTCCTCCTTGCTGAATGCCGCCAGCGCTCGCTTCTCGTCCGCGGAGTAGATCTGGTTCTCCTTACGGATACGTACTGCCTCCATGCGACGATGTCTGCAAGCATAAAGCAGCATTGAGCAAATAAAAAGTTAAGTTTGGTGCCTATAGCTTCCCTTTTTGTTTGGTTTTAAAAGCTGTAAGTCCTCCCCCATGTGCTTAAATCTATACTTATAATAAATCTGCAGAGAGGTCAATTCTGTACATGAAATATATTTCCAAAATAGCTATCAGGGGTTGATCTTAGGGATCGATACTGATGCCAAAAATGCAATCAGTAAAATTTTTGTCTGTCTGTCTGTCTGTCTGTATAACCGTTTTAGAAACAAAAACTACTCGAGAAATTTTAACGAAACTTGGTACAATTATTTTTCATACTCCTGAGTTGGTTATAGCATACTTTTCATCACGCTACAATCAATAGGAGCAGAGCAGTGAAGGGAAATGTTGAGAAAACGGGAGAAGTTACTCCATTTTTTAAGCTTCCGTCGCGTGTGCAACCTTAACGGTTAAAGCTACACAGAAATCATGTATGACGGAAATGTTCTCCTTAAAATTATATAAAAAATATCCCACGACAGCATATGTCTATCTTTTATGGTTGACTCACAATATCACGCGTAACTCCCGATAGCTTAGCAGTTCGAAGCTTTCTGATTATTTTTGTCTACTCATACGTTTATAACACTCTCAGTCATCCCTAATTAAAAAAGTTAACATTATTAACTATTCCATAAAAAAAATCATAGAAATAGATTGACATATTATATTTCCCTAATAAAATATGAAAGTTAATCTGTCTGATACATCAAAACCACTGAACCGTGCGGAAGTACATAGGCTACTTTTTTTTACGAAAAACGACGGAAACGAGGACGAAGTCGTAGGCAACAGCTAGTAAATAAATAAAATAATAATTCGTTCAGAACGCACTAATCAGTGTAAGTACCTGCTGCCACTCATGACGTATCCCACGGACTCGTAGGACGCGATCTCGTCGGACGTGAGGCCGATCTCGCCGCGGCGCGGGATGCGCTTGCCCTCGGCCACGTAGGCGGCCATGGCGGCCCCCTCGCCGGGCAGCAGCGCACGCCCGAAGTCCTTGTGTCCGAGCGCCGGCCCCACGCGCGGCGTCGGCCCGAATGCCTCCGATGCCATCACCTCATCGCCTTGTTTTGAAGAGTTTGACTGTCTCGTTGCTTCTATTTCATGTTCTTCTGTGGGTAAAAGGATTATGTAAATAAAGGACATCATCTCTAAAGTTTAAGTTATGTTTTATAGATTGATCAGTCAGGAATCTAAATATTGTTTTGTGTAGTATTCATTTCCCCAAAAAAAAAACTAACTTCCTTTTTCCACCCACACTTCCTCCTGACTGCTGTCACTCGAGTCACTGCTACAAGTTTTGGCTTTTTTTTTCTTAGCTTTCTTCCTTGCCTTCTTAACTTTTTTCAGTTTCTTCTTCAACTTCTTAAGTTTTTGTTTGGTGCCTTTGTCCTTTGACTTTTTACTTTTTTTCTTTTCTTTACTACTCGTCGAGTTTTCAGGTTGTGACTGTTCCTCTTCAGAACTAAAAAATGAGAAAACAAACAAACGTGTTTTACATAAAAACATGTTCAGTGCCACATCTTCTTGGTTTACAAATATCCTTAAAATAACCAGACAGCCTGTGACTGACATCCTGCAATGTGGCACATTAGCAATAATGTTGTAACCTTGCAACATTATTGCACATACCATCACGCCTGTATACCCAGAGGATTAGGAAGGGGTGTACCAATGTACACCCACAGTTCGCCGGTATGTTTTTAGGTCCCATGTAATAGGGGGCGAGCCTGTTGCTATTAACCTGGCACAAATCCTAACTCCGAGCTGCTACTGAGAAATTCAAAGAAAAACCCAATAGCACTTTTTGCTCGACCTGGGAATCGAACCCAAGACCTCTAGTGTAGCAGTCGCGTTTAGGACCACAACATTATTGCAATGTCAAAATTAGACAATTAAATTAGGTCCGATGAGTGACAGTTAAAAATAATCTACCGTATTGCCGACATCCCTACACCAATCAGAAAAGAGCAGATTATCTTTAAAAATGGCTGAACAGGTTTCATAAAACAACTAAGAACTAGCTCAATTAAACCAGCATGACACTACTCAAAATAAGCAGTACAACAAAGCCATTAATCTTATAAACCCTCTTTTAGTTGGAGTGCAGCAGAAAAGGGGAGTAATATTCTTTTCTTGGTGGATTTGTACTGTAGGAAAAGAGTGCACAAGAGGGCTTATATTTTATGTTTGTTTGTAGGTTGCTTTTTTGAAGTCAACTTGACCTTTTCACTTTTTTTTATCATTTTTACATTATTGCATAACTTATTGCAATGGAAAAGTTTCCAATTCTTTTTTATGCATTAATGAATAAAATAATAATACAAGCATATCTATGTTCCACTGTAGGATAAATGCCTCTTCTCATACAGAGAAGGTACGAGCATTGATCACCACACTTCCGCTTACTGCTCAAGGCGGATTGGCGATTTCAGACTCCGTGAGTCCAGGTTTCCACACGATGTTTTCCTTCATCTACGAGGCATGCCTTTTGAGTTTTAAATAAAATAAATAAATAAATCATTTATTTTCAGACAATGTGCCCATCATGTTTGTAACAATATGTTAGTATGTTTTGTCGTTTGAAGAAAAAAACACAACTAGAACCTTATAGTACTTTTTATTGTTTTTCAAAGTATTCACCACGTAGCTTAATACACTTTTCCATTCGCTCAAACCAGTTATTATAACATTTATTCCACTCTAAAGTGACTCACTTTTTCCTGCTTCAAATACTCAATCGTTTGACGAGCGCTGTGTGAGCTTGCGTTGTCGTGGTGCAGGATGATGCGTCGCTTTGAGTTAGATTTTGGAAGTTCGGCGATGACTTGTGGTAAACAAACTGTGGTATACCACTCTGCGTTAACCGTTCTACGATCTTCAAGTGCAATAGTCGCAACATGGCCGGTTTTTCCAACGAACGTGGCCACCATCTTCTTTGAAGTGCTTTGAGAACGAACAACTTTAGTCGGCTTTGGCTCGTCTTGAAAGACCCAGATTGTAGATTGTCGTTTGGAATCAGGATCGTAGGCATAGATCCAAGAATTGTCACCACTGATAAGGTCATAGATGTCATTTGACTCTCCTCTATTGAACCTTTGCAGAGTTTTCTTACACTATCAGACGCGGGCCGCCTTGTGATCGTCGGAAAGCAGATGCGGTATCCAACGGCAAACTAGCTTTCTCACACCAAGCGCTTCATACAAGATCTTCAGAATGGTTGTCCCCGAGATGCCTAATAGAGCCTCTATCTCTCGATACGTCACATGACGATCTTCGAGAATTAGTTGTCTCACAGCAATGATGTTATCTTCAGTGAAGACGGATTTTGGGCGTCTTTCGCGAGATTTGTCACTAACACTAGTATGTCCACGCTGGAATTCTAAATACCAGCGTTCGACAGTCCGCAGACATGGAGCTTCATCACAGATGTTAGCTCTTCAAAACACTGAAGCCGTGTCAGGCCTCTTCTAAAGTTGTAGAAAATTATTGCACGCCCATTTTCCTTTGAAATATTCATTTTCGTACGTAACCTGACAGGTTCCAATCGAAACTGTGACTAAACAATAGCATTAATCCTAATACTTTCAACTGTTTTGACATTCGAAATTTAAACACATTCGAATATAGAATAGTTTCAATTTCAAAATTGCCGGGAAATATGGAAACGACAGAACTTAAAAGGCATGCCTCGTATGTCAGTGATGTCCAAGACAAACTTAGAAAGTAGGTACATATGAAATAGATAAAATCACATTGGTACTTGCCTGTGCCATTTATTGGTCGATTTCCAAAATTCAGATTTATTAGTTTTGATCTATATTTAAATTGCATTGCGTTAAATATGATATTTACAACATCATAAAACTTAGGCCACGGTATGTGTTTTGCAACATGTCACCTTCACAGAATAAATGGTTTCTCTTTCTTTCTTTCTACGTATCTTTAAATAATTATTTTAAGTGTGATTTTTTTAAATAATTATTTTGTGTGTGTATAAAAAGTGAAAATGACTTACTCTGCCCTGAGTGGCGACTTGCCCCAAACAGATGACACTCCGATTTGACCAATCCTCTCCCTCTCTTCTCTTCTTGCATCAAAGAATTCTTCCTCCTGAGGTTTATAATGGTTCCTTGCTGGAGGACCACCTCCTCCTAAACCTAAAAACATAATTAAATATCTATCTCCATATGGAGAACTTAGGGGAGGCTTTTTCCAGAATAGGACAGTGTGGGCTGGAAAAAATTATCATTTAACTTTAATCAATAATATTGGAATAAATAGTAATCAAGATCTGAAACAAATACACACTTAAATTCTCACATTTCCCTGGGATTATATAATTTAAACAACTCAAACTCAGTTTTAGGAGATTAATAGTAACTGTAATACATATTATAATTATAAGACATTAAAAGTATAATTTACAAACAACATACCATCACGCTTGTATTCCACGAAGGGTTAGACAGAGGTGTACCAATATGTTTTGGTCCCATGTAATAGAGGGTGGGTCTATTGCAATTAACCAGGCACAAATCTTAACACCAAGCTGCCACTGAGAATTTCATAGAAAAATCTAATAACACTTTTGCCTCGACCTGAGAATTGAACCTAAGACCTCTAGCGTAGCATTCACACAATTATGAACTACTCTACTAATTAGTGCAATGACCACAAATTACTCGTTTTTATTTTTATTTACCCATACAATGAATCTATACTAATATTATAAAATTGAAGAGTTTGTTTGGTTGAACGTGCTAATCTCAAGCACAGCTGGTTTGCATTGAAAAAATATTTTTGGTTTGGATAGTACATTTATCAAGTAAGGCTATAGGCTATTATTACATTAGGCTACGACATATGGGAGTGGAGCAGTAACTGAAGACATAACATAACGCGGGTAAAAAAAAACACGCATACAAAGTTGCTGTGTAGAGCTAGTAATTAACCTCTGTAACCGTAACCTCCAGCAGAAGAATAAAGGTCCCTACCCTAGCTAAAAAAAGCCCCGAACTGCCCTGTTGGTCTCGTAGTCGCAAACGCGACTGATGAGCGTGGGGTCCCAGATTCAATTCCCAGTTTGGGCAAAAAGTGTTATTGCGTTTTTCCATTAAGTTTTCCCCAGTAGCATCCCAGAGTTTGGAAATTGGTGGTGGGACACCCCGTGCCTCGGAAAGCACGTAAAGCTGTTGGTCCCGGATGTCATTCGTAGATCTTTGACAGTCGTTACGGATATTTAGAAGCCAGGAAGTCTGACAACCACTCTAACCAAGAGGTATTGTCTTGCCCAGTAACTGGGTTGTGGAAGTCAGATAGGCAGACACTCTATGTAAAACACTGGTATTCAGGTGCATCTGGTTAGACTGGAAGGCAACCCCAACATAGTTGGGAAAAGGCTAAGTAGATGATGATGACTCCAGCAAACAAAAGAGCTGATAACCTTAAAATGGCTAACCTAATTTTGATAAAACATATCTAAGAACTAACACTAAGAAACCTGCTTTAAAATAAACAAAAAAACCACATTCAAATTGGTTCACCCATTTAAGAGTGTATGGTGCCACAGACAGACACGTCAAAGTTATAACCATCCTCTTTTGAGTGTGGGGATAAAAAGGTGATTATCCTTGTTCATAGTTTTATTAAGAAAAATGTTTTTGATGCTCCTAAGCCCCTAAAAACTGGAATTAAGTGCCTTTCAAAACAAAAGAACTGCTGCATATTTACTATTCATAATATACCTCAAATATTTATCATTAAATATTAAATTAAGATTGTAATTGTAAGAAACACTATGTCGTCATCAATAGATATTATTATTTTGTGCATGTTCATCAAAGTCATAGTTTTTTTTTGGAATATGAAGTTTTCATTGGATACATGAATTCGGCAGCTGTTGTTAGACAGTGGCATTTGCACCATATATTTGTATGCAAGGTACATTGTATTCATGTGTGAACCGGTTTTCAAACTAAGTATGGAGTAAGTTCCCATTCTTCCCCATATACAACCTTATTATGGTCTACCATAATAAGGTTGTATATCGAATATAATCTAATTGCCTCTAGGCAATTAGATTATATTCAATTTTAATGAAGATGAAAAAAATTCCTTTTGAAATAAATTAATTTACTTTGACATTATTCATTTAACCTGATTCACATGCAGTTGGTAAGGTAATAATGCTAAGGCATTGTTGCCAGATTTATTACTGACCGCCGCCCAGTCCTCCTCCGCTGTACTCCTTGTAGGAGCTGCGCCCTTGGTCGCGGTCTCGCTCTCGAAAGCGCGGTCGCTCGCGTTCCTTGCTGCCATCATTGTTCTTAGTGTGTGAGCGTTCCTCGCGCAATCCCCAATCTTTACTCCGTCCCTGGCTGCGATTGCACCCTGCGCCGCCACGCTCTCTGCTGTTGTCGCGTTCACCACACTCTCTGCTACGGTCTCGTGCTCCTCTCTCCTTGCTCTGCTCTCTACTACGGTCCCGTCCGATTCTGTCCTTCCTTTGCTCATAGCTGCGGTCACGACTATTTCTGTCCTTGCTTCGTTCCTTGCTACGATCTCGAGCGCTACGGTCCCGATCACGACTTCTAAGCGTATCATGACTACGGCTTCTGTGCCGCACGCGTTCACGATCGCCACCCATCCTCACGTCTTCGTTACACATTCATGATTTTACAAGTTCTTCGGAACTATGATTTAACGATACCTACCGATTACCTGCACACTTATGTGCGTTTTAAAGAAAGAAATATATTATGTACTTAAAATACAATACGCTTTAAAATCGAGGATTTGCTTGTTTATTTATTATAACTACTCCAAATGAATTAGGTAAAAATTTGTACTTGGTATAGTGGTATAATATAAATCGCCATAGAGATACTATAATTATTATATTATATTACAGTAGCACAAATTCAGTCACAACCGTATGCACATTTGCACAATACAGACCAGACACGACCCTATGATCGATTCTAACTAATTTAGATACTACTAATATTATAAAGAAGAAAGATTTGTATGTAGTTATGTCTGTAACGAATACTCTCAAAAATTACTGGACCGATTTTAATAAATCTTTCACCTCTAGAATGCTACATTATCCTTGATTAATATAAGCTATATAATATTACGACACGACACACGGGAACGGAGCAGTAACCAAAGACGTAACTTAACGCGGGTGCAATAAGCCTAAAGCCACGCGGACGAAGTCGCGGATAGTTCGCTAGTATAATAAATTGTAATCTGCGGACACGACGCGAGATTAGACCACAGATAATAGGTACAGACTGACACATCGGACCACAGACAAACTACTATACTAGTAGATTTCTTATACTTACTTATTTATACTCGTATAGTAGCCGCCATGAGTCGTGACCACAAACGTCAAGTTATTTATGGATTTTTGAGTTCCTTTCTGGGTTTTTTGGGTCGCTGACGCTTCACGCGATTGATCCGTCAGTCGGACCAATTGCGTAAAGCGTCAGCGCCCCAAAAAACCTAGAAAATAACCCAAAAACCCATAAATTAATTTAACATTTGTGCTCACGACTCCTGTCAGCTACTGTACAACATGATAATTTTATGGGAGTGTTTTGGGAAGCCCATAGTGAGGCTTCCAATATTCTTCTTTTGGGTGTTGTTACATGGGCCACATGTAAATTAGGTATTGTTCTTTGTGCTAGTAAGTTATACGAATAAGAAAAAATTGGGAGTCAAGAAGTTTAAATAAAGTTAAAATTAACTTACAAATTTCGCGAATGAAATATTGAGTGCATTTTTTATCATGTCGTTTAATGTAAATTACGGTTTTTACTTAAACCAAAAATTAATAAATTATTTAGCTTAATTTTTTAATTTTACGTTTTTAATGTGAGTTATCAAATTTTGCTAGTAATACTCATGCAGAAAACATAAATATACAGAGAAAATTATTATTTTAAACGAAATTTATCGAGTCACTATTAAACACCCTTTCACTGTCATTGAAAACCAGTGTTGCCAATCTGTGTAGAATTTCTCAAACTGCGGGAAAAGGGAAACTGATTGGGGAGTGTTTGGAGAGAGCTTCAATTCGGGGAAAATGCGGGGTTTTTAACATGAACAAATACGCGATATTCAACATCAAATTTCTGCTAGTCTTAATTGATTTCATACAATTTATTACGTGGAACAGGAAATATATTTATTTTATGGCCATTGTTATTGCAAAGTATTTAATTTAAAAAATAATGACGGTTAATATATGTTTACAAATATAAAATAAGTAATAAGTCTACTGCTTGTGTTACCGTTCTCCAACGCATATGTAGAGCGCAAGTTTAGTGTTTAAAAAATCTACAGACAGAAAATAGAAACAAACTGAACATAGTGGTAGCTTTGACGCCGTCACTTCGTGTACAATAGTTGTTGTATATTGTTGTGTATTGTTTTTATGGTTTCTATAAAAAATGTATGATAGTCTGTAAGCTGTGTTATGGGTCTTTGTTAAACGAAATAAATGATTATTATTCTCATTCACAACAACATACAATCACGCCTGTATTCCCCGAAGGGTTCGGCAGAGGTGTAACAATGTACACCCACAGTTCGCCGGTATGCTTTAGGTCCCATGTAATAGGGGGCCAGCCTATTACCATTAACCGGGCACAAATCCTAACTCCGAGCTGCTACTGAGAATTTCATAGAAAAACTCAATAGCACTTTTTGCTCGACCTGGGAATGGAACCCAAAACCTCTCGCGTAGCAGTCGCGCTTAGGACCACTAAGCTACGGAGGGAGGAAGGGGGGGATTCTCATTCAAAAATTCATTATATATGACGGCGCGACACATGACATTTGACGTTTGCTGTTGACGACGTCGGAACAGAATGGCAGCATGACATATGTCAGCTGTCTGTCAGCGGCCATTCTTGCGGAACGTCACACCGTTGGGAGCGAGGCGGCCATCTTGTGGACTTCGGAATCGAGAACCGCCAATGCACCACGCGCTCGACGAATCGCTTACTTCCGACGCCGTCTTTAACAGTTTCTAAGTTGATTTAATTTAGTATCGTTATCTATGCTTAATTAAAGAGTGTTAGCGTTATATTTTGTTAATCTGTGAAGTTAAGGAGAAATAAAACATTGGAGAATCAATTTGTGACTTTGTTCGAGTTTCTGACCCACGTGAAACATGGAAGGTTCTGATATAGGCCATCCTGAGTTTATATATATTTTAATATTTATATAAAAATAAAAACATTTATTGTTATTAAAAACTTTGTAAGTATCATTATAATATTCGTAATATTTTTTTTACTAAAGATAATGCTTGGGTTCAAGTACTTCAACTTTATCCAACCTATTCCTTTCCAATATTTGCACTAATAGAGCACAACTCCTCAAATAATTCCGGACAAGACTGTAATTTAATTACGGCTTAGTGAAATTATCATTAGTTACTTAGTACGAGTAGTAGGCAAGTCATGAGTCGAGATTGTCAGTTAGTCCGCGTAATTAAATCTTTCTTAGTTTGTGTCATTTCTGGCAGGATATTTTTTTAGGTATTGATTAATAATCATGGAAATCATCAACATGTTTCCATTAGTATTATTTACTGCAAGATATGACTATTTAGTATATAATGGTAATCTGGAGTTCTTGTAAGTAAATAGCTGTAAAAACTTGGTCGCGTAGCGTAAATACGCACCTTCCCAACAAGTAATATTACAATCTTACCTTCATGCTTCTTCCAGGCTTAGGACTGGCAAAGACTGACAAAGTAATAGTACTTAGTGTTAGTAGCCTCTCAGTATCGCCGATCGCAACGTCGTCGCAATTCACACCGCAATGCCCGAGACGGCCCGAGCCCGTCCGATCCGAATCACCGAAGTTCGCGTTCATTCGAAAAATGATTTAAAAGCTTTGATGATTTTGTCGTTGTCATTGCATGATGAAATGATTTTAAAATATCGATTATTTTTGCATGTGACATGATATCGGACACATCTCTACTCCTGGCCGGCACCGAGCGCATAAATTGAAAGAGCCCATACGTCTATGGTTTGCCTAGACGTGTATATGTGGACAGGCCTTAACTATGAGAAATAGCTGCCCTATCTGCTGCTGCCGTTTCGAAACATAAAATGGGTTGTTTCAATATATTTTAAAATATTTTCTTTTTCTTAAACGTAAAATCTTAACCTCCATAAAATAATCAGAAATGGTGGACATGACACTTTAAGATATTAGTGTAGTCTTCATAGAAAATACAGAAGTTAAGGCCTATTCTCCATCTCCATACGTATATCTCTTTGCTTGTTTCCTGTTTTTCTGTCATAGACTCAATTATATTCTGTGCATAGAAACAACACTATGGTATAGACTAGTTTCCTGTTGCGATCGATTCTGATTGCTTCGAGTTCATTTAAATTGAAAAAGATTTATTTGTAAAAAATGAAGTTATCTACGCCAAGATATACGTTTTGTTTATTTTTTCAAGTCATTTTTATGCTCTGTGATCTATTATTTAATTGTGTAAGCTTATTTCCTAGAAGTCGCGATGGACTACTTGTACTTTTCATGTAAGAATATACCTGAATCAAAATAAATGGTAACAGACATTACGTGCAAATGTTTTATTTACATTCATTTTCATAGATTTCAGGATTTGTTCCTGGTGCTGTCCATTACAACGATGTTGATGACCTTTTTCTCCACTTATCTATTCCAAGTAAGCAATGATAATTGTTGAAACTTGTTAATTAGTTTACTAAAACAACTGACTAAATGATTTAATTATTGTACCTACTACAAGCTTCAAATACAATCAAACTTTCCACAGACAGATCTCAGTACGTACTTAGTCTTCACTAGGAAAATTACCTACTTAATAAACTTAACCAACCTAATGAAAACAAACACTGACTCCACTTGCACCACATCAATTACTCACAAAATAAATTGAACACTACTGAATTCATGCAAGTTTGAATATTTGTTTTGTATTTCATAACGAGCTAATGTCTTGAACTCCACACCCTGAAGCATATTTTATGTACAGGTGGAAGTTTACACCCTTCACAAAATTAAAAAGACTACCAGACTTCACTAGGTACATATATGCTTATGCAAGGCTTAGCTATGGCATCATCATATGGGAAATCAGCACAGATGCTCCCTCCCTATTTACCCTACAACAAAGCTGTTATGAATAAGTAACATACAACAAACAGAATATAGTTACAAGCCTTACCTCCAAAAACGGAAAATTCCTATCATTGTATGTATATTTTAGATTTAGAATAAACTAGTCTGCAATCCAATGTTCATTTTGCCACTAAAACAGACTATAAATTTAAATCTCTTGAATTGCGTTCTTGTAGTCCATATGCCGTGTCAGTCCCTGCTATATTATAAATATAAATGTAACTCTCTTGTATGTCTGTTACACAGAGATTTTTTTTTTTTTGGGTGGGAAATCATCAAATAACTTGTCCCGCCCTGGGCGGGGCGGGAGGGAGTGTCAGACTTTTACTGACTAAAACCCACCCATGTTCCTTCTTGTGCCCTTTGCGTTCCGGGGGCGCGGTATCTCTTGCGAACAACCCGCAGCCCCGGCAGGCATAGGCCCTCAGTGGCCCCTTCCTTTTGCTGACATCTCTTTGAGGCGCGCGTGGAACACGAACGCGCCGTCGACACGGCCTGTCGTTATGCAACGTAAGGACGGTTACACAGAGATAAGTTACACTTTTTGTAGTGCAAAAACCCTTGAAGGTGTTAAAATAGCAGATGCATGTTTGTATGGGAGTCCTTCTATTGAAGATGAAACCATGATAATTTTGGTTTAGGCAATAGATAAGAAATAAATATTTATTCAAACACATGCATACATACCATCACGCTTGTATTCCCCAAAGGTGCACAAATCCTAACTCCGAGCTGCCACTGACAATTTTATAGGAAAACCCAAGACCTCTAGTGTAGGATTCGCGCTTAGGACCATTAAGCTGACAAGGCATACTGCTTCGTCAGCCTAGTGGTCCTAAGTATTGTACAGTATTCAAACATACAGTATTTGAAAATTAGAATCCAAAGAAAAAGGCTGCCTTAAGTAACTAGGACATAGTGACAGGCAAAAGCTAGTCTATCTATATAAATAAAAATAAATGAGTAAGTGTTGTAAAGCTCAAAACTTGAAATAGCTGGATTGATTTGGCTAATTCATTTTTTGTTGTGTTTGTAATTTCCCAAGGTACAAGGTTCAGATTCAGATTCCTTCATTTGCTTAAACATGAGTGTACATACAATATTATGGAATAACAAAGCATGCAAGGTGTGATAATCAATGTCGTGCTAACATATTTACCATATTGTCATGGTGTGCAAATATTCATATATATAGCAATAAGAGAGCGACAAACATTGCTGACATAGTTAAAATATATTATATATATATTTTTCTTTTTACTGCTTGACTACAAAATAAGTTATTGTGAAATCAAAAACAAAATTATCCAAACATTATCATATTAAAATATTTAAACAAAATAAGTTATTAATAGCATAGAAATATACTACTACAAATTTGCAACAACATTAAATTATACAAAATAAATGTCAAAATTACGTATATATTGTCAAAATCAAAATTATCAAATCATTATCACATTAAAACCCTATCAACCTACATACCTACCTACCTTCATACTTACTCTACCTACCCTACCTACCTGCCCGCCCTACCGACCTACTTTTATTATTTGCATTTTTACATATTTTCTGATGTTTTAACCTTCCCTGGAGTTCGACAAATATTTCAAGACCAAAATTAACCAAATCGGATCAGCCTTTCTCGAATTTTAGCGAGACTAACGAACAGCAATTCATTTTTATATATAACTAGCGAACTGCCCGCGACTTCGTCCGCGTGGCTTATTTACCCTGCGTTAAGTGACGTCTTTGGCTACTGCTCCGCTCCCGTGTGTTGAAGCGTGATGTTATATAGCCTATGTTACACAGGAATAATGTAGCTATCTAATATGTAGTAATAGTTATACCAGCCACCACAGGCTTGGAGGCACGTCTAAATTTCATTTACTAGTAACCTCTCAAAATAATATAATATAAAGTTGTGTATATATATGGTGACTGCCTCGGTAGCCTAGAGGTCCTAAGCGCGACTGCTACGCTAGAGGTCTTGGGTTCGATTCCCAGGTCGAGCGAAAAGTGTACTTGGGTTTTTCTATGAAATTATCAGTAGCAGCTCGGAGTTAGGATTTGTGCCCGGCTAATGGCAATAGACTCGTCCCCTATTACCTGGGACCTAAAACATACCGGCGAACTGTGGGTGTACATCGGTACACCTCTGCCTAACCCTTCGGGGAATACAGGCGTGACGGTATGTGTGTATATATATGGTGATAAGTAGTATACACAATATGCATATCACTATAACAATTTAACAAACACAATCAACCAATTAGCACTCATGAAATTGTAAACATAAACCAACAATTTATCTTAATGCTTACAGTAAACAGTAACATCCATTCGTATTTTACCATAAACTTGAGTTACTTTGTTTTATCAAAGCATTTCACAATTCATTTAATACTTTTATCATGAATTATAAATAATCAAACTTTATAATTAATTTAATTCTGTTGTAAATATCAATATTGCCGTGTCGACGGCGCGTTCGTGTTCCACGCGCGCCTCAAAGAGATGTCAGCAAAAGGAAGGGGCCACTGAGGGCCGATGCCTGCCGGGGCTGCGGGTTGTTCGCAAGAGATACCGCGCCCCCGGAACGCAAAGGGCACAAGAAGGAACATGGGTGGGTTTTAGTCAGTAAAAGTCTGACACTCCCTCCCGCCCCGCCCAGGGCGGGAGAAGTTATTTGATGATTTCCCACCCACCAAAAAAAAAAAAAAAAAAAAAAAAATATCAATATTGCGTTGCCGTTGATAATAGGGATGATTAAATGCTTTTTTTTTTTTTTATTTGGTGGGAAATCATCAAATAACTTCTTCCGCCCTGGGCGGGGCGGGAGGGAGTGTCAGACTTTTACTGACTAAAACCCACCCATGTTCCTTCTTGTGCCCTTTGCGTCCCGGGGGCGCGGTATCTCTTGCGAACAACCCGCAGCCCCGGCAGGCATCTGCCCTCAGTGGCCCCTTCCAAGTGCTGACATCTCTTTGAGGCGCGCGTGGAACACGAACGCGCCGTCGACACGGCCTGTCGTTATGCAACGTAAGGACGGTGAGCTACCCATTGCTCACCGTCCACAGGCCCGTATCTACGGTGGTAGGGAGTCGTCTCGCGGCTCCCGACGTCCGGAGCGTCTACCGCGGCGGCTGGGACGGGAGAACCGCTGTCTCAACCGTCCCGCCGCCTCCTTCTCAAGCATTACTGCCTCGCAGAAGGAGGCGACTGCATCCCATTCACTCTCGCTCCGGACCATGGCTTGCACCAGGGCCGGACGCGAGAGTTCGCCGCCGCCGATGGCCGCCACGAGGACTCGGCGATGCTCCGCCCAAGCGGGGCATACCTACCGCCACGGTGTGCTCCACCGTGTCCTCGGGGCGATCCACACAATGGTGACACCCGGACGTTTCCTCCCGCCCGGTGAGGTGCAGGAACCTCCCGAAACAATGATTAAATGCTTAAGTGGTGTATTGATATTTTCACGGATACCCCCATCTATTCGGCGGTCGCACCGTCCTGCAAGAACGACGAGTAACGTAATTATTATTAGACGACGGCACACCTTGTTAATTTCTATGACAAATAGTTTTTTTACAATCATAATCAAACTCATTGTCTCGGGGAGTGCAGTGATCTGCTATCATTTGCCTGCTTTTTCTTACAACTACTTTTCCATTATGTAATCGAATAGCATAAAACCTATTTCTCATAATTCGCTTAACTACGCGTGGTACCCAATAGTTTTTAATTGTGTCGAAATACTGATCGACTTGTAAAGAAGTTAAGTTTTTACTATTTTTATCGTAAAATTCTTTTTGTTTATTTTGCCTGTATATTCGTTTATCTTTTGTGTTATTATGAACCATTGGTGCCAATAGTGTTATCGGTGTCGGTACCGTACTTCTTAATTGTCGGCTTTGTAAAATTTCTGCTGGTGATGCTAGATCACTAGCCAGCGCTGTATTAAAGCATTCCAACAGTGCTATAAGATAATCTGTGCTGTCTTCTGTTGATTTTTTTTAATACTTTTTATGGTTTGGACTATGCATTCAATTTGCCCATTCGATTGAGGATAGTACGGTGATGACGTCATATGAGTAAAATTCTAATCTTGGGCAAATTTTCTACATTCAAATGATGAAAAGTGTGGACCACAGTCAGACATTATAGTATCAGATATACCTTGACGGCTAAATATATTTTTTGATGATTAATTATGCTCCCAGAATTGGTACAATGCAGTATGATCAGTTCGAAAAAAAATACTTTAATAATCTACTAGCAACAAGTAGTTCGTGCCTTTATATTGAAATAAATCGTCACCTACCTTAACCCACGGTCTGCCGGGCACCTCATGACTATTAAGCTCTTCTTTCTGATTATTTTTTCTATATGTAAAACAGTTAAGACAACTTTTTATCATGTTTTCTATGTCATTGTTCATGTCAGGCCAAAATATTATTTCTCTTGCTCCTAATTTGCTCTTTCAAGTCCCATATGTGCAATATGAATCTTTTTTAACATTTTTTTTCTCATTACTTTTGGTATATTTTTTTTCCAATTCAATCCATTAGCTACAGTTATATCCTCCCTAAATGTCCAGTATGCTTTTATATTATCTTCTATCCTATCTTTATTTTCGGGTCAACCTTGTAAAACATATTTATTTAGTTGAATCATCTCTTTATCTGTTTCTAGTTGTTTCTGAATGTCTATGAATTGTGCGTCCGTTAGATATTTGCATTTGTTTTTTACACTATCGACCAATACGCATACCTCTACCTTGCCGCTGTTTATACAGGTTTGTGACGTTCCTTCGCTTCATACGGCGTTATTTTGTAAGCACGAGATAACGCGTCAGCAATGTACGAGTGTTTTCCTGGTCTGTAAACTTATGTAAATGTATAGCGCTGTAGTCTCAAGAGCTGTAAACGAAACGGAGCATCTACAGTTGGTTTTTTAATAATACAAATTAAAGGTTTATGGTCCGTTTCTATTGTTACATCAGCACGTCCAAACATGTATGCATAAAATCGCTCACAGGCGATGACGGAAGCATACAATTCTTTTTCAATCTGTGCATACCTTTGTTCAGGTTCTGTTAAAGCTTTAGATGCATAACATACTGGAAGCCCTTTTTGCATTAAGCACGCACCTAACCCTGTGGAACTGGCATCCACGGATATGACTATTGGCTTTTCTAAACTATAATATTGTAGAACAGGCCGTTCCGTTAAACATGTTTTTAAATAAGTTAAACACTTCTCATGTCGGTCACCCCAATGCCATCTATTTCTTTTTTGAGAAGCTCTCTTAGTGGCAATGTTTTACCTGAAAGATTCTGAACAAAGGAGCCTACGTACGTAATTAATCCTAAAAATCGTTCTATATCCTTTCTATTCTTTGGCACTTGCATGTTTTTTATTGCTGACAAATGAGAATCATCTGGGCTTAAACCATCTTTTGTAATGCGATGACTTAAATATGTTGTCTTGTAAACCAAACTTATACTTACTTATGTTTAATTTAAAATTTATTTTCTACATCTTTCTAGTACTATCTTCAAAATTTCGTCAGGTTTGTTCCGATTTGAGGCATATATTCATAAATCGTCAATATACATGCAAACACCTTCAATGTCATCAAAGTGTTCATATATTTTCTTATGAAAGACTTGTGGCTGAACATATACCGTATGGTATTCCTAAGAATTTAAATCTCCAAAGGGGAGTATTAAATGTACAATATTTACTATATTCTCCTAATTTCACGTTCCAAAACCTGTGGTTGGTAGCTTGAAATGTTCTCTTCTGATAGCTTCATTTAATTCTTTTGGATCCCAGCAAATTCTTAAATCAGTTCGATTTTTTAACGACCGTCATACTACTGACCCAATCAGATGGTCCCTCTACTTTTACAATAATATCTTGTCTCCATTTCCATTAACCTTTTTTTAACGTCCTCGCTAATCGCAAATGGCAATTTAGGCGTATGCAGTACGGGGACGGCATTGTCTCTCAGTTGTATATTATATTCTCCCGGTAGACAAACTATACCTTCGAAAACATCTTTATAATCTATAATAATATAAATCTAAATAAAATCTATATTTATCTTGTATTTGATCTCAGACAGCTGCACAGATATGACCGTCTTAATTAAATTCATTTCTACACACGCATAACGTCGCAATATAGGAGTGCTATTTGCATCTGCTATTTTAAATTTCAATACATACAGCTTATTTTTCTGATATACTTTTAAATGTGTTTTTCCTAAGACAGTAATTAAATCACCGGAATAACCGATCAGTTTAGTTAGTGGGTAGTTTAGTTTGCAATAATTGATCAACGGCTATTCCTAATCCGTACAAGAAACACATCGGTAACACATTAACATCTGCGCCCGTGTCTAATTTAAAGTTTATGCTATATTCATTGACTTTCAAATCTACAGTCCAATCATTCAAGTCTTTATTTATTGCATAAATTACCTTTTCATCTGACGCCTCATACTCCCGAGGCACTGGAGGACGTTCGCTCCGCTCAGGCGTTTCCTTGCGCCACCGATACAGAGACGCAAGAAGTTTAGCGTCAAGATCCCAGGGCGATGATCCGGCAAGGAGGGGATCGTACGGTATCCCCTAATTACTCTGACGGCCATCGCCCGCTGCGGCCTTCGCAGCACAGTAATGTTTTTGGCCGTTAGATTGTCCGCCCACACTGGCGCCCCGTAAAGGGCCATGGACCGTACGATCCCCACGTAGAGCCTCCGGCAGATAGAATAGGGGCCCCCGAGATTGGGCAGCAGCCGCATGAGAGCAGCCGCAGTGCCCATTAATTTGGGGGCCAGCCGCCGGAAGTGCGGCCCAAAATCCCATCGGCTATCGAGGACGAGTCCCAGATATTTCATCGATGACTCGATGCTGATGCGGACCCCTCCTATTACGATGTCTTTACCCAAAGGAGGTCCTTTTCGGGGCCTGTGGAAACACAGGGCCTCCGATTTGTGCAGGGCCACCTCTAAGCCCAGACGCCGGATCCTTCCAACGACATGCGCGACCCCAGCCGTCGCCAGTATGGTCGCCTGCCGGTGTGACTTCGCCTGAGTTGTCACCAGCGTGTCATCAGCGTGCCGACGCCGACGCCGTGGAGAAGCACATCGCGCAAAACCCAGTCGTAACCGATGTTCCACAGGAGCGGCACCAGAACCGATCCCTGTGGAACACCGCACGTCATCTCTCGCCTACCCCATCCTTCCTGAATCGGGTAAATAACTGCCCTCTCTGAGAGGTAGGCCCCGACTATACGGCAGAGGTAGGTAGGCACCTTATGATACAAGAGTGCCTCCCTGCTGCAAGACCAGGGCAAGGTGTTGAAGGCGTGGCGATGTCCAGAGACACCGCCAAGTCAACCTCACCCCGGGATACTGCTTCCTCCGCAAGGACCCTTAAGCGCATAATGGCGTCCACTGTGGAGCGCCCCCGGCGGAAACCAAACTGATTATCTGCCAGGTCCGGCCCCACGTTCTCCAGGTATCGGACGAGGCGGTCTGCAATTATTCTTTCGAACAGTTTGCCCTCCTCGTCCAACAAAACGATGGGGCGGTATGCGGACGGCGAGTCCGCCGGACGCCCCGCCTTTCTGAGCAGGCCCAGCTTACCCGTTTTCCACCGGTTTGAAAACTGGCCCCGCTCCAAATATGCACTCTAGAGTCCCGTCAATCGGGGCCAGAGAACCCCCAAGGCCAGGACCCATGCACGGCCTGGAATGCCGTCGGATCCCGGGGCAGTGTTTTTGGCCTGGAGCCTTTCCACCGCCGCTCTGAGCTCTACCCGAGTCACATTGGGCACGTTGTCGTCATCTTCCGCGTTAGACATTTCATGTGGCGAGACCATCGCCGGAGGCGTATGCTTCGTCCGCGAAGGGAACAGAGCGTTCACCACCTCCAGTAATTGCGGCCGGAGGCTCCGGGACAGTGGGGGGGCCAACGAGCGTAGTTTGCCCGGTACCATAAGGTATGGGCGCCCCCACGGATCGCGGTCCAGAGTCGCCAGTAGCTCCTTGCGGGCGTCTACCTTAGCCGCTACATAGCTGTCTGGAGGGCGGTCTTTGCCGCTCTGTACCCTTCATACAGCTCTGCCTCGGAGGTCACAGCATCTAGTGACCGGCGGCGCCTTCGTCTTAACCTGGCGTATAGGCGTCGCGTTGCCACACACGCGTATCGCAGCTGTGCAATGTTCTGCGACCACCAGTACACCTGCCGCCTGCTCGGTGTAAGCAGCTGGACTCGGGGCATCGCCGCGTCGCAAATCAGCGACATGCCCTCCCGGAACCATTCTGCCTCCTCATTGATGTTGACAGGCCTATCCGGTGCATCTACCCAGGCCTGAACGATAGAAGCCTCCAGGAGGGATTCCCGGTTCAGCTGCTTTGATGCCCAAAGCGGGCCGTCCCTGATTCCGACCGGAGATGGTCGGGCTGGCACATTCGAGGTCTGGACGGAGATGTCGAACCGGATATAACGGTGGTCCGACAACGTCTCCACTTCCTCCATAACTTGCCAGCCCTGAACACGGCTCGCCAGGACGAGGCTAGCGAACGATATGTCCACTATGGATCCACCCCGCTGGCGCACGCACGTGAGAGCGGTTCCCCGGTTCAAAAGAAGCAGGCCCGATTTCACTGCCCACTCTTCTACGATTTCGCCCCGCGCATCTGTATTCGGGGAACCCCAGGCCGTGGATTTGGCATTGAAGTCCCCCAAGACGAGCACGGGGTGAGGACGGCTACGACTGACAACTTTTTTTTTCTGGAATTTTTTTTATCGACTTGCAAACGAAAACGGACTTTTTACGTAATTTATCTATGCATATTGCACTTTCATCACATATTAAACATTGTAATTAATCCATATTTACACAGTTCATACACAACAGTTTTTTTCGTAACATAGCACCTCAAATATTCACATGTCTGGTATTAGAAATGATTAGGTATTAAAACTGTAAACAAACATTATGACGCGCGGACGATGACTACTCGCAGAACACACGACGAAGCGAAACGAAAAGAAAGCATAAATAAAGCTTGATTACTCTCTTTATCCATTTTGAATTTAGCCAATAATATTTGATCTACGATATACGATGCAAAATCAGGTAAAGGTTTAAAAATTCGTAACGGGGGGGCGGGGGTATGCCCCCCCACCACTTCCGCCTGCCGGAAATGCATAGTTTTTTTTTTATTAATTATTAAAAATCGTATTTTGAGGTTATGTTATTATCATTTTTTTTGTTCAAATAAACCTATTTTATGAGGGGACAGAGTGCGGGAGGGTAGTAAACTCCCTCCCCTATGCCACTCACCTCTATGGAAGCCCAGTAGACGGAGCCCCGCCTTCTGGGTGGTTTACATAAAAATAACCTAACCTGTCCGAGTCGGGGTGCCCCAAGTTCCGAGCTCGCTCCGCTCGCTCTGTTAATATTGATTTATTGGTGGCGTTCTTAGTTTTTGCCTATCTCCATGGGCAAAGGCGTGAGTTTATGTGTGTATTTTTTGCGTTTCGTCACACGTGTTAAAATATACATTCTACTTGAAAAACTTTAAAAACATGGCGATAATATAGAAATTACGTACCGTTTCACACATTATTAATAATATTTTACGTGATTTTGAAAATTGTTTAAAAATATCTAGACGCAACTCCGGCAGCCAAAATTACTTTGGAGGGTTAAGGACGAGGTCCTTTGAGCCCCGTAAACCTCCAGTATTCTCAAATTCAGGTTACGAATTTCTAAACCCAACCCCAAAATCGCGAGCGTCAAGATTTATGCGATTAACACACGGTACCGCGCACCGCCGCGGAAGGCGGTGGCGGTAAAGCGGATATGTTAGCAGTGCCTCGCGCGGTTAGGCTGTTTACGCGCCTGTCCGCGCGCTTAGGCGGTTTATGCGCCTGTCCGCGCGGCTGGATTTAGCGCGGTTTTGACTAGTTTTTGCAAAGACACAAGAATGGACGCTGAAGTGGTGGCAGAAATCTGGCTTTTATGGTGTAGAAAGAAAAAAATAAGAAGATATATTGGGTTCATCCATTTTTACGGAGCAGAACTATAATTGGGACCCAGATAACAAAGCGAGTTTCGATCTCCGAAGTAAACTTTTCGACATCGAATACCATTTTTGAATAATTCGCAACACGTCCTGCACCAACATGTCACGATGATCCGCGCGGTTATGCCCTATGTGTGAGGCGCCGCACCACCGCGCGGACGTCAGCGCGGACGGGCGCTGGCGGCGAAAGCACCGCTCGACCGCACGGTCTGGCAGTGTACGTGTCATCAACGGATTTATAAGAGGCCAATGCGACGTGAGATCCGCTTCACCGCTAACCGCGGCGGTGTGCGGTGCCGCGTGTTAATAGCCTTAGTGTTTTTCCAATGTCGCAGTAACCTTGACCTATAGTTGCAGACTGAGTGGTGCGCTTTGTGTAGAATAAAAAACAAGGTTTCGTACTGTCGTAGGTAAGTCAGAAATGATGTACAACAAAATTGTATTCATTTTATACGACAATTTGTTTTTTTTTAAGTCGTTAATTTAGTAAGTAAGTAAGGTAGATTATGTAGTGGATTCTGGATTCACATGAGGTAAGCAGAGCTTAATTGCCTTTTTGGAGTGCACGCCACTGACTATGCATCCTGCGGAATATCAGGTTATGCGGAACGTGAATCAAACACGCTCCAGTAATGACTAACATGTTTAATAGATTATTTTCATACCACCACCAACATTAACATTGTACCCTCTTCTCAATATCATCACACTTTGCCGCTCTGAAGTAGGCTACAAATGACTGCGGAGTTGTCAATCTTACGAATAAAACAGCAGCGCGCATGCGCGGCTAGTGGCGCAAGAGTCGGAACACAGAGTTGTGTTTCTGCCTCAGTCTCTCGTATACGTCTGATGCTTGCTTGTGTTTCACTCGCACAGTACGGTAGCCTGTCGATGTGAAAAGTTTTACGCGTTTTCATTGTTTCTAGTTTTGGATAATATTATGAAACTTATACATTTGAAATATTTTTTCGTAAGCGAACACTTTTCTAAGCGACGGTACCCGCAAACTGTATGTCCATCGTTTTTAAGTCTAGACCCTTGGTGCGTTTTATTACCACGATGCTGTGGTATCCAAAGGGGTGTGGCACTATAGCTTGTGGATCCCCACAATTAACGACCTCCCCCCAGGCTGGGCTGGTGGAGGTGCTGGTGCGCAAGTTCCGCGCGGCCGGCTCAGTGTGCGCCGCGTACGTGCTGGCGAGTGTGGCGCTGCACGCGGCGTGGCTGCTGGAGAAGTGGGTCGAGCCCGAATCCGTGTCCACACCACTACTTATTTGCCTGTTCACACTGCAAAGATGCTGTAAGTTCAAATCAATTCGATTAATGTTTGATTTTTTACAATTCTACAATAATGAAGATACCAGATGTAAGGTGTTTAGTACATCTACATTTCACCAATAATGTTAAGTTCCGTGTAATAACGGTATCCTACCATCATTCGTGTTGCACAGGGCCATGTTTTAGGCTGCTATTTAGAAATACCAATAATACTGACTTGGCTAACAGATTCCTGGGTTGATTCTTTTCTTTTGTTCTTGTTTCAGTATCTCCATGGTACTACTTTTTCTACAAGAGAGCAGCACTTCGAGTCAGTGACCCACGTTTCTATGAAGACATAGACTGGATCAACCAGCAACTCCAAGCACATTAGATGTATTCTCAATGGTAGTGAGGGAAAATATACATAGAAACCGACTGATATAGGAATATTTATTTTATTTTTATTTATTTTTATTTTATATTATAGGAACATTTTAATCATTGTACCATGACCTACTAACATTGTCTGCAAGGAACTAGTCTTGAAATAAGTTATTGTTACGATAGCGCCTACTGCAAAAGCAGTCGGTGCGGATCTGCCCGCACCAGTCGGTAACAACCAGCACCGACCAATTTTTATACAATTCGTCTGAATTTGTCGGAATGGATCTTACAGGTTCGTGAAAAAGTATAAAAACTGCATTAGCTACATACCAGCGCATCTAGTTAAGGTAGTAGTAGTAGTAGCCGCCAGCGTTTACAGCCTGACGCATCGGCGCTGGCTTCCAGCTGCCGACGAGAATACAACGCAACCAACTGAAGGGTATACTTTTTCATAAGTAGTTTTCTGTTTCTTTTAAATCATAAATCCGCCTGGAGTAAACTTGATGTTCAATATTCGTGCCTTCTCCATCTGAGAAGAGCCTTTTGCACTGCAGTGAGACAATAATAAGCTGGTATCATCTTCATTTTTTGATAATTATATTATGATGTTAATAGGGCATGGTCATTTTTAAAGCAGGGGTTTTGTATGCTATGAATGTCATAACTAATTCTTATCACAATCTATGTCTAGAAGTACAAGTATCAAGACTTTGGTAAGGCATTCATGACCTCGTTCATTCTAGTCAAATGGTTATACCATTACATAGACATGTATTACAAAGTGTTTATAATTCAATTACTTGCAATAAGATATCCTTCTATGTAGACTGCCAAATTCAAACTTACGTGTTTTTTTGTAATTTTGAATTTCGCGAAACAGAATAAAGATTAAGTAAATTTTCTTCAACATTATCATGAGTTTTACTGCTAACTTTTTGGCACCTGTCCGACCGCCGACGAACAATCGACTAGCTATCGATGATTTTCTCGCTCAATAAAACAGATTCACACTAACCTTTTCACCGCCAACGTTCACAGAACGCGGTGCCTCTCCAGCGCCAAGCTATAAATGTATAAGGAAATATATAGTAAATAGTAGTGATGAGGGTATCGTCGCACCGATGAATGAGATTTGTAGGCGTTAAGTTCAGTTTTATTTATAATTTTACGAATATAAATAATAACTGAATAAATATCCCCATATTTGCTTTATTTCACATTATCCCTAGTTAGAAAAACCAGTATCAATGAAACAAATACGTAACTCAGACCTGTCATGAAATGAGGTGATGTACAGCTCTATTTGTTTCATGACGTCATTTTTAAACTTGAAGTCCTTGGCGTTCAGAGCACGTTAAATTCAAGTCAGATTAGGGATGTGGTCTATGGTCTTTCTTTCTTCTATTTTTATCTATTCCCGTGTCGCAGCATAATATTCCACATCTTGTAAAAGTTCAAAGGCTCAATCGAATCCAGTTCCTCAATCATTTCACGATTTGTTTATTAGTAAATATTATTACAAGCAAACTGACAGAAGGATGCGTGCTGTATTAATCAGGTGTGCGCCACCTGATTAATACAGCACTTTACCAAAGTAACCTTGACAGCCGTATGCTTACGTCACAGAACGACTTCTATAGTAGTCCGTGGCGCCCGGGGCACTGACAACCAATTGTTTCATTATAGAGATGGGAATATAATTATCGACAAGCAGTGAGCTAACAATCATTTAATTCCGGATCGGACTCATCTGAAGTTCAAAATTCGTCTATTTTCCCTTTGTTATAAAGTAGTAAACTAAGTTCGTTTATTACTGATCGCAAATTGTTTTCGATAGTAGTATTTATAATTAATATTTCTACGGGCGAAATCAAAGTGATAACTTTTACGTCACATCACTGGCCGACTACATATGAAGTCCTTGGCGTTCTGGGGACATTAAAAATGTTTGGAGTTTTTGTTTTTGCCGACTTTAAGACAAATAAGAGCTTCGTTTGTGTGAAAACATTGAAAAGCAGGAGTAATAGACAGTATTATTAAATAAATATGAAACAAAGCATTCAAATACAGTAAATGTGTTTTAAGATAAGAGCTTTTAAATGAAGTCGTGGCGCTGGTGGCACGAAACTCGGAAAGTTCTATTGAAGTCCGTGGCGGTAAAAAGGTTAATATAGATGATCGCTCACTGTTACACACTGCCGGCGAGAACTACAAAAACGCTCAACGATACTCTCTGGGCGGTCAGAACACTCACCGCGAGACTCGCTAGGTACATACTAGGGATACAACAAAGGTGGGTTTGTTGAAATCGGGAGTACCGCACCTGCGCGCCGCCCGAAAGCTTCGACCTCCGATTTAAAGTATCGGAATCGAACTCGAAATCGGAAGTTCTGACTTATCAGAATTGGCTGTAAAAAGTATTCTTCATGTAAGTAGCTTTTGTTATTTATAGTAACGTAGGTACTGAGTACAGAAATAATTCATTATCTGCTTAGCAGTTTCCCAACTATGTTGCCTATGTTTTGATGTTGTTATCTAATGTACTTCCAAACTCCGGGCTGCTACTGAGAGATTCTTTATGGAAAAACTCAATAACACTGCCCGTCCTGGGAATCGAACCTAGGACCCCACGCTCATTAGTCGCACATGTGAACATGAGACCTACGGGTGGTTAAAAAAAACGGGGGGGAATACAAAAATAATATAATTATAATTATATGTAAATTACAATTTATTTTCCTTTAAAAAAAAAAACTATTTTTGCAAAAATAAACAAAAAATATTAAAAGTAGTAGTAGTATAAGTATTCATATTCATTAGTAGAATTGCGATGTGATTTCCTCGCCGCACTCTTGTGTTCTGCTTCTGAAAAGCTAACGACAAACAGTGCAGAAATAGTCCGCCAACATTTAAACGTTTTAGTATACCACTGTATCAAGCCGATACAATTTTTCCATGTTTGCGATGTCCTGATGGAAGCGATTGCGCTTCTAGTAATCGATACGAACAAGCTACATGCAGGTAGATTGCTATTTGCATGCAGCTTGTTCGTATCGATTACTGGATTGCAGTGGCGTGCACAGAGTTTTTAGACAGGGTAGGCAGAAAATTTTAAAAGCTTCCTTTCCTTACAATATCACTTACTGCATGTTGATTTAATGAGTATACAAAAAAAGTTTCTTTAGGAAAACTGTTTGTAATCATGAGTACAATCACGTGTTTAAATATCGGTCACTAATTACCAGTCACCCTATATAAGTATACATACTAAGATTAATAATATTTTCTAAGATTTTGAACTCGGTGGTTTTGTAAACACATTTATTAAGCTCATTGATAAGGCGATCTAAGTTAAAATTGTGTATTTTATAAACATAACGAGTTTTAACCAGTTTCGTTCAAGACCGTCTTATCGTTTCAAAAAGTAGACAAGACCAACATTATCATCGATTGTTATTTATACAACCCGTGAGCCAGTCATAAGAATCATATTGTTTTATATTTATGATTGACTTTACCTTTGGTTTGTATTAACTTCAAATTTGGTGTAGGACGCATTTTTTTTCTGTACACACGCACCACCTGAGCACCTTTCACAGTGAAGATATTCCATCTTTCCTTAATTGTGGTGTTAAATAAACACCACAGTTAAATTATATTACAAGACGACACAAGTTGACACAACAGTCAGACAAATCATATCAACAATGGCCGCTCATAACTCACGTCAAATATAAAAAAAATACGACAAAAAGTAATAATGCTTCATTTAGCGCCAATAAAACCAAACATGCTTCTCTTTAAAATAGTCACATAACTAACTTCGGTTTGAAGACCCCGCAACTGTCGAAAGTGTACGTAAATGCAAATAAGCCAATGTCTACTTTTTACGTTTGTGTGCGTTATTTGTGTCAAGTACCTATATTAAGGTGCAGCGCAGACGGCACACTTTTTGTGCGATCGAGTCTGCGGCGCAGAAAAAGTCTGCATGGCGCGCAAAAAGTCGGTCGCGGATTTTTCACAGACTCAACGCACACGATTCAATATTTTTAATTTAACATGTGATTGACGTTCAAAAGTGCCTTTTAATGGTCTAATTGAAATAAATGATTTGACTTTGACTTTGACACGACGCACATCTTCAATAATTCTGTCGGCAGAGCTGTAGAGACGTAGACGCTATGGAAATCGTGCAAACATCGCGAAGTATTATTTTCTACATGAAGTACAGAAAAAGAAGAAGAAATAGAGAATTTTGGGTACATCCTATACTTTCGGAAAGATTACTCAAGGGACAGTTCCATACTTAGAAGTATCATAAATTGCTGGTCTGTTTTGTATTTCTTGAATTAACATCGTTACATCGACCTCTGGCGCCATGATAATAGATCGCGTGCGTTACGTCCACCCCTAGCAAATCTGCGGGTTGTTCGTAAGAGATACCGCGCCCCCGGAACGCAAAGGGCACAAGAAGGAACATGGGTGGGTTTTAGTCAGTAAAAGTCTGACACTTTGCTGAAAACTAGACATGCTGTCCGGATGAATGCAACTAAGTAAATAAAAACAACGAAAATCGCGTTCTATTTATATGATGACAAAAACATCTCCTATTTTGGGGAAATTCCCGAATTATCGAAAGAAAGTCCTCAAAGATTAAGTCGAATGCAGAAGAGACAATCATTTCACTTGAACCGTATTAGACGATTTGATACTAGTAATAAAGTATCTTTTAAGTTTAACTACTACCTATTCATGCAACTGAAAACTTAAAAACTAGACGTTGTTTTTAAAATTATAGATAAACTAGCGGTCCGTCCCGAATTCTTCCGGGTAGACTGATATTCATGAAACTCAACGGATTTTAATGTATGCAATCTGGAAATTACGCTCTATCTAATAGTGCAAACCGCATTAAAATCGGTCCAGCAGTTGGAAAGTTTTAGGCGAACATACATTCTGCAAGTCTGCAGTCTGATTAATACTATGTATTGATTGATAATTGTATATATGTAGTATTACAATACTACAACGCCGGCAGCGGCCGTCTTTCTTATCATATCTGTAACTTACTCATCTTTGCTCATAGATGTATAAGTATAAAAAGTACTGTCTGCCAGCAATATACCTGAAAATATACTGGTGTTCGGAAAAATCGATGAAATAGACTAAAAAGTATTAAAATACTGAATCTGGTCACACTGGTCTGCGTTAGCGCGCGTTGAAGCAAACGTTCAATTTTTTTCACACACTTTGTGCCGAGCGGCGCGGTGCGGTCTGCCCGAATTACACGGATTTTTTGTGCGCTGGACTTTTTGCGCGTCGTGTGCGTTACTGCATATAATTACATAGGTTCTATTTTCACAGACTAAAAAGGGCGTCACGGATAGTCTGTCGTCTGCGCTGCACCTAAAAGCACACTATTGTAGATTGCATAACTACGAGTCTGTCACGTGGCACACATATATAAACATCCAGAAAGTAAGTTTGTGGGTTTCTCGTTAGGTACGATTCAGACCAACCGGCTCGCATCGGGCCGGGCCGGGCTGCATTTCACAATACGGTAAAGAACATTGAAATGTATCAACGGTAAATTCAGTTCACATTTGCATGCAACTTATGCACAGTTGCCTTCGTCGGCATCCCGCGACGCGTCGCAGAATGCATTCGGCTGTCGCGACGGCCGATCGGCCCCGACCGGCGCCGTCGGGTCCGTTCGGAGCCGGTCGGCCGTGCGTCGTGGAATACGAACGGAGATTGCGGTACAGCAACTACTGCAACTAGCGAATCATTCAATCAACAAGGAGCCGCGGCATGCCGCCGTAGCAGTGCGGCTCCGACCGACGCGTTCGGCTGCCGCGGCACGCGTACGGCTCCTATTCCGATGCGGCGCGACGCGAGCCGGTTGGTCTGAATCGTACATTAGGCGGGTGCGGCGCTGGTGTAGCGCGAACGTATCGATGAGACTTCATGATGCCACCGCTAGGCGATAGGTGGAGCTGTTTAACTTTTTTTTATTGTTTATCGATAGTAATTACGTGTAGATAAAATCTTAGATATTAAAATAAAACAAGATAAATAAGTATTTTGTAACCTATATGAACCGCACGCCACTAGCTAGGGTAAGCAGTGTCTTTATACCTACATGGTCCGCACGCCACTGCTGGGTTGTTAATCAATGGATATTATCTCTTCTTGAATAGTATACCTACGACTGTTCTCCTGCCGCAGTATCTAAGCAAAATTAATGGCGGAAAAAGGTTGGAATACACAATTATATACTATCTATACAGTATGTTTTTTTGCGATAGGTAATCACATTACACAACACAAGGCTAAAACTAATTTATGGTATATCGCGTAGGATCTTCTCCAAATATCTCTAGTATTATCGGTCTTCCTACGTCAATACGATGTTGGTTTCGACCGTGCATAGACCCAGGTGTATTTATTACATTCGATGGCAATGTTATGTTCCTTGTAGCGAAACGCAGTCGCATCTCCACATCAACATATTAAAATATTCATCATTAGAATAGGACATTTTGATCACAATGTCATAAGTTTACAAAATTTTTAAACAAGAACGCAGAATTTACTCTCAAAATCATAATTATTAGGTGTTTTTTTGAAAATTGTCAACAATATCAATGATGCATCCGTCCAGAAGTAAGCTGTGCGCGGGAGACTAAGGGGAAATTATCGGCGAGTAGCGGGCGGCTCAGTATAAGGGATGCGCATGCGGCGTGCTTTGTGCTTTCGGCGCCAAACTGTCTCTATCGCGCAATAAAGACGCCGCCCCGCTTTTATCGGCCGTAGACTACCTAGATTAGTACTTAGTAAGTTCAGTTGTAAAAACATTTTGTAATAATTTTTCTAATAAAAAATATCTGATTGTAACTTCATTAGCAGTAAGCCTATAGGTATTTAAATACGGAAACCTAAAACGGAACCTATTCCTAAAATGAACTACAGGGTTTTGTTACAAACTATATTAATATAATAAAGCTGAAGAATTTGTGTGTTTGTTTAAAAGCACTGAAACTGCCAGCCGAATTGGCAAAAAGCTTTTTGTATATGATAGCCTAATTCATGAGGAATAATATAGGCTACATAACATGACGCTACCATTGACGGGCGTGGAGCAGTCCAGACGTAACATAACACGGGTGAAATATAAACCACGCGTACGAAATCGTAGGTAGAAACTAGTCTAAAATAAAATCCGTTCATCTCTTGACAACCTTTGTTTTATTTACAGCTTGAAATAACAATTTCGTCAAGATCGAATATTAACACAAGCACACTCCAGTCAGTAATGTTTGTCCGCACCTCTTCTCGCGCGTTATGACGTACAATATTTTTAACTCGGCACTTCCACATACAAGGTCATTATTTTTGAAGTCAAAAAGATGGAGGACGCATACACAAGCAGAGTACCTGGTACTCGCTACGCAGGACCTATATTCTACCTTCGCATTGCCATGGGTTACTGGCAATATCTAGGAGTTTAACAGCAGATTGCATGTTTACGAAGAAGTTCCCAAGTCCCAGTGTCATGCAGTGCGGGAGGGGCGCGGCGTCTGCGTCGGATCAGAAGGCCGAGCGGCACAGCGGACAATTGGACTTGTTGCTGGTCGAGAACCATTTGCGCTGGAAAACGAACGTGTATAACAATAAGTCTGACTCATTAGTGTTCTTCTGATGTATCGCGTTATTAAACTATACTCAACTAGGTAAGTATTAAAGCGTTCGGTGCTTTACGAACGCATACAATCTAATTACCATGTCCCTATGATTTGTATCTCTATAGCTGTAAATCCTAAGATTTTCCAGTAACATTTTAGATTTACCAACCCTATAAAGGGTTGGTAAATCAAAAATTTTGCATAGCATTTGGGACTTTTACCATAAGGTAAAAGTTCCAAATGCTATGTGATTGTCGTTAATTTCTAACTTCCACAACTAGAGCAAATAATGAAACTGTATAAAAGGGTATTATTTAACTATATTATTTGTACGATTACATCGCACATTCGTTTAGTGCGCTAGCACAAGCATTTTGTTGTTATTTAAACAAATTTCGTACTAATGTTATAGAGTCCAGTCTTGACCGCTTTATTGTAAACATGTTTTGCAAATAATAAACATTTTATCAAGTCAGCAGGAATCAATTTGCCTTCATTAAAACTTATCATATAAACGGGCAAGCAAGGGCTCGTACACTATTAACCTTTTCACCGCAACGGACTTCAACAGAAGTCCCAGTTTCGTGTCACCAACGCCACGACTTTATTAGAAGCTCTTTATGTTATAAAAACACATTTACTTTATTTAAAAGTTTTGTTTTATATTATTATTTAATAGTACTGTCCATTACTCTGCTTTTTCTATTTTTCCACACAAAAGAAGCCCTTACTTGTTTTAAAATCAGCAAAAACAAATATTCCAAGTATTTTTAATGTTCCCAGAACGCCATAGAGTTTATACATGGTCAGCCAATGATGTGACGCGAAACTTATCACTGCTTGATTTCACCCGATTCATAAATACTACTATCGATCAATCGATATCGAACAATTTGAGGTCAGTAAAATATGAATGTTATTAACTATTTTATTACAAAGGGTAAATAAATGATTTCAAACCTCAGGTGGGTGCCGATCCGGAATTAAATAGTTGTTAGCTCAAGCTTGTCGATAATTATATTCTCTACAAAACAATTGGTTGTCAGTGCCCCGGGCGCCACGGACTACTATAGAAGTCGTTCTGTGACGTCATAAGCGTACGGCTGTCAAGGTCACTTTAGCATCACTATGCTAAAGTGACCTTGACAGCCGTACGCCCCGATTAATGCTGCACTCAGCATTAATCGGGTGAGCGCGCACGCATTCTTCTTTCACTTTGCTTGTTATAATACTATTCTCATTTTACTAACAAGTAACAAAATTGTGAAATGAGTAAAGAACTGGATTCGGTTGAGATTTTAAACATTTTACAAGATGTGGAATCGAACTACTACGGTAAAAACGTTGACTAAAGTAGTTAAAAAACACGGGAATAAAGAAAAATAGAAAAAAAAAACCGTACGTAAGATCATTATAATTTATAGAATTAAATAAATAGTTTATTGAAATTAATAAATAGTAAAGTAAATTAAATAAAAAATCCTTTCGGAGACAGAGGGGAACGATATTTTTTTTCTATATTTTTCATTACAAATAAGAAATTATGCGTCGGAAAAAATTATAAAATACATTTTGCAATGTGCACATCAAGTCCTTTTAAATGATACCCCATTTGTACTAGTAGCTTCAATTTGAAATATCGACCCCTATAAAAAATATAACATACCATCACGCCTGTATTCCCCGAAGGGTTAGGCAGAGGTGTAACAATGTGCACCCTCAGTTCGCCGATATGTTTAGGTCCCATGTAACAGGGGGCGAGCCTATTGCCATTATCTGGGCATAAATCCTAGCTCTCGAGCTGCTACTGAGAATTTCATAGAAAAACCCAATAAAAATTTCTGGTCGACCTGCGAATCAACCCAAAACCTCTAGCGTAGCAGTCGCGCTTAGGACCACTAGGCTAACGAGACTGGTTAAAAATAATATAGACCCCCTATTTTTTAAGATTAAATTTAAAACAAAGTTTTGAGACTCTTTCTTGTACTTGTGGTCTATAACGATGCTACTTGTCAAATGTCATAGGTCTAGGTCAATGGGAACTACCCAATGAGTTCTGATTCCCTCGATAGTGTCGTAATATGAGTTTTTTTGCTGAATAAACGGCCGTATCTTTTTTAAGTAAACTTAGTTTGATTTTTTCACAACTTCATGGGACCGTCGATCTAAGTATACGGTTTAAATTTCAACTCGATACCTCGACGCATTCATAAAGGGTCTTGACAGACAGACGGACAGGCGACAAAGTGATCTTATAAGGAAAAAAACTGTTTTTTTTTTTCCTTTTGAGGTACGGAACCCTAAAAAGAAAGACTATTGACCACACCCCTAATAAGAATTGAATTTAACGTGCTCTGAGCGCCAAGGACTTGAAATGAAGTCAAAGAATCACGTCATGAAACAAGTAGAAATGCAGTACCTCATTTTTTATAGCTTTGAGTTACGTATGTATTTCATTGATAGTTATTATTTATACTGGTTTTTCTTACCAGGGCATACGTAAATTAAAGTAAATATCTTTTCTTTCTTTACTTTTCAAAATTAAACGTTGTCCCACACTAGGAATTATAACATATAAAACTCACATACACAAACAGCCAAACCCGGAACAACTATCTATAGGCCATACAAATATTTGTTCCGTACGGGAATCAAATATAACTAAAACTTAACGCCTACAAATCTCATTCATCGGTGTGACGATACCCTCATCACTACTGTTTACTATATATTTCGTAATACATTTATAGCTTGGCGCTGGAGAGGCATCGCGTTCTGTGAACGTTGGCGGTGAAAAGGTTAAACAAATACATGAACTACATATTATATATTTTATAAGTAAATTGCGCGAAGTAGGTATGGGGTTCCTGTATTGTGATGTCACAGAAGAGACGTGTCTCTAAGGGTACGCCCATGCCGAAAATGCTTGCAATCGCGGTTGCTACCTCGATGTCGATACTCGCTGTTTCTAAATGGATAGCGGTGGGAACATGTCGGTTCAGTCGCACCTGACAGCTCAGTTGCAATTCAAGTTAAACGATCGAACAGAAGTGGCACGACATGACGGTGAGGCGTGAGACGATCCGATTTGACCAATCACAAGCCAGGTCACATCGACGCTTGCCGTTGACCGCGATGTAAATTTAAAATATTTCGCTTCCTTCCTTGTATATATTAGAAACGATATCATTTGTTAAAAAGAATCCCCAACTGTTCCCGAAGTCCTCAGATGGTCCCGAAAGAAGTCAACGTGTTAATAGGAGACTTCGTTCACATAGTGCTTTTTTTTTTTTTTTGGTGGTTGGGAAATCATCAAATAACTTCTCCCGCCCTGGGCGGGGCGGGAGGGAGTGTCAGACTTTTACTGACTAAAACCCACCCATGTTCCTTCTCCCGAAGGGTTAGGCAGAGGTGTAACTATGTACACCCACAGTTCGCCGGTATGTTTAGGTCCCATGTAGTAGGGGGCGAGCCTATTCCCATTGACCGGGCACAAATCCTAACTCCGAGCTGTTACTGAGAATTTCATAGAAAAACCCAACACAATAACACTTTTTTGCTCGACCTGGGAATCGAACCCAAGACCTCTAGCATAGCAGTCGCGCTTAGGACCATTTTTAAATATTAATATAAAAAAATAAAAACATTTCAAAATATAAAAAATAGTAGCCCACCGGTATCGGGAACAGGGTCCAAGCTACCGGTGGTTAGGGCTCCTGAGAAAGGAATCTCCTAACTATACGCGCCGTGACTAGGAGTACCGCTTTCTGAATCAAGCCCTTGATCCAGCTGCCTAACGTGAGCCTCCTTAGCTGTTGGTCGAGGCTCTTGGCAATTAAGCCATTAGCTGTAACAACAATCGGCACAATGATCGCTGAGTCCAAATCCCACATGTCGACAACCTCGCGAGCCAAGTCAAGATACTTGATTTTCTTGTCATTCTCGGCCTTCACGAGGTTCACGTCATGTGGGACTGCTATGTCAACAATCATTGCGCGCTTCTCCAAGCGGTCCACCACCACTATATCAGGTTTATTGGCTACAATAGTCCTATCAGTGATGATGGATCGGTCCCAGTACAATGTGACTTTGCTTTTTTCGAGAACTGGGTCGGGCACATACCTATAGTATGGTACCTCCGATTCCACAAGGCGGTATTTTAGAGCAAGTTGCTGATGGATGATCCTGGCCACAAATAAATCTCCGGTAGTTATTCGTCATAATAACTTTATCCATAATTGCACAGACAAAACCCTCGGTTTCCCCAAATAGGTCACCGAAGCTAAGCCAGGATACGGACGCTAGGAGATCTACATCGGGCCCATGCAAGGCCCGGAAAAAGCGTCCGTGAAGCTCCTTACTCTGCCATACCTCCTCACGATCTTTAGCTTCAAGTACTACTGGTTTGCGCCAGTTCTCTTTAGCCAAGGAGAGCGGGGTGAGGCCCTTATCCACTGCCACCACATCTCGGTGCATTCCCACGTCGGCTTCGAGGAAAAAATCCCTGAGATTGCATATTTCGCGGTTGTGGAGAGTCTTAGCATTTAAGAAGCCACGACCTCCACACTTCCGCGGAATATACAATCTCATCACCGATGACCGTGGGTGATGCATCCGATATGCCATCAACAATGTACGGACCCTTCTATCCAGGGCGTCAAGTTCCGTTTGAGTCCATTTCAGTATGCCGAAAGAGTACATCAAAACCGGCATGACCCACCCGTTGAAGGCGCGCACCTTATTTCCACCTGATAAAAGACTATTAAATACTTTTTTCAGGCGGCCAATGAAGCGCTCCCTCAACGATTGTTTCACGTTAACAGTATTGATGCCCAACGCTTCCGACATACCCAAATACTTATAGGTCTCAGTTGAAGAAAGGGATCTAAGGTTTATGGAGTCCGAGAGTTGAACTCCCTCAGACTCCACAATTTCCCCTCGCTTGACATGCATGACCGCACACTTGTCCACGCCAAATTCTATCCTGATGGCGCTACTGAAAGTTTCTGTTACCTTCAGTAACTCCATCAGTCGCAACCGGTTGGGGGCAAAGAGTTTCAGGTCATCCATGTAAAGAAGGTGAGATATTACCTGACCTCCTCTCTTCAACCGATAGCCCAGACCTGAATCCTCCAGTGTGCTTAGGGGATTCAAGGCTAAGCAGAACCACAGCGGACTCAAACTATCGCCCTGGAATATACCTCGCTCAATCCTTATCGGTTCGCTATTCCACTGGATTTGTCGACATCCCGGATAGCGAAGGACCGTCCTCCACTGCCCCATACACGACATCAGGAAGGCGCGTAGAGTTGCATCAATCTTATACAACACCAGCACCCTCCTCAGCCATGTATGTGGTACAGAGTCATAGGCCTTCTTGTAGTCTATCCAACATGTCGACAGATCCTTTCGGGATCGGCGAACTTGTTGGCTAATAGCCATGTCAATTAGGAGCAGCTCCTTAGTACCACGGGACCCAATCCTACATCCATTCTGAGAGAGAGACATGATGGCATTATTTTCTATATGTTTGTTAATTTTTTCTCTCAAAATGGACGTAAGAACCTTATAGACCGTCGGAAGACATGTGATCGGTCTATAATTTTTAGGCTCTGCAGTACTACCCGATTTGTGGAGCAGGTGGGTTATTCCTGTCGTTAGGGACTGGGGTAGCGAACCAGATTCTAAGGCTGACTGGAATCGGGATGCCAAGCAAACGTGTGATCCTCGGAACCATTTTATCAAGAAGTTATGCAGCCCGTCCGGTCCAGGAGATTTCCAATTAGGCAATGGACGGACCGCACGACCTACATCTTAGGGGCTAATGGTAATTGCCCCCATTTCTGGTATTGACTCGCACGCTCGCTCAACATCCCGAGTCCAATCACCTTCAGTGTGGCTGACAGGCACCGACCAGATGCTACGCCAGAACGAACACATGGCATCATCATCTGGCAGGCGCGTATCAGATACACCTTGGTCCGGTCGCTCCCAAGCCCTATAAACCCACCTTTCATCACTTTGGAATCTGCGATTCTGAGTGTATCGTTCCACTCGCCGCTTATACCTACGAATACGGCTTGCCCATGCATACACCTTCTCCTTCAGGAAGTCGATACGCTCTGTGACCTGGGACATATAGTCTCGAGGGTTGTCCTTCTGGCGGCTATCGGCGGCGGCGAACTCTCGCTTCCGGCGGTGAGCAATGGGTAGCTCATCGTCGGTACGTTGCATAACGACAGGTCGTGTCGACTGCGCGTTCTTGTTCCACGCGCGCCTCAAAGAGATGTCAGCAATTGGAGCGGCCATTCAGAGCCGATGCCTGCCGGGGCTGCGGGTTGTTCGAAAGGGATACCACGCTCCCGGTAGGCAAAGGGCACAAGAAGGAACATGGAAGGATTTTAGTCAGTAAAAGTCTGACACTCCCTCCCGCCTCGCCCGTGGCGGCAGAAGTTATTTGATAATTTCCCATCCGAAAAAAAGACCGCTATGTATCGCTGTGAGGTATCGTTCGGCATATACGTGCTTGTAAATAGACAAGCACGCATATGCCGAACGATACCTATATGCATACATTTGTTTTACATCGAGGTAGCGATCGACACCACGACCGCGAGGTATCGCAGTGCGATCTTCGGCATGGGCGTACCCTAAGAGTCTAGCCTAGCGCTTTATTTCGATGTTTTTTACTGTTTTCAACGCTCAATAAAAACTACCTGTCAATTCCTATAATCGTTACCACCTTCAGGGTGATATTTTTGCTTCATAGCAATGCTTTATACAATTTTTGTGAGATAAAACGAAAAGTGCGCAAAACTAAGGCGGTGTATAGCGTACCAGGCATATGGTGTGGAACTTGTTCTTGCACTGGTAGCACAGCACACGCGGCAGGCGCCCGCTGTTGGGGTGCATGCGGCAGTAGCAGATGTAGCACTGCGGGGAGCTCTCCACCCTCGCGCTCACCGCGCGCGTCCACATCTTCAGCGCGTTCAGGAGACTGCCGTTCTGTCGCCCGACAATAACACAATGAGTTCATATGTGCACGTATACCTGGTAGGCGACGGACAGCGCGAGCCAGTGCGTGTTGGCGCCGGGCCTCTGTCGTGTGGCGCGGCCCCCGAGCCCCGCGATGCGTACCTGGTAGGCGAGGTATAGTGCGACCCAGTGTGTGTTGGCACCGGGCCCCTGCCGTGTGGCGGGGCCCCCCAGCCCCGCGTTGCGTACCTGGTAGGCGAGGTATAGCGCGACCCAGTGCGTGTTGGCGCCGGGCCCCTGCGCGTGCGGCGCGGACAGGCGCGGAGCCGCGAGCGGGTGCGCGCGCGCCAGCCACACCTGCAGCTCGATGAGCCGCTCCTCCACGTTGTACACGCACGTCACCTCGTTCGACGACCAGGCGATGCGGATCTAGATGTCATAAAGCATTCATTGTTTAACACGCACAATCCTATGACGCTAGTCAAGTGTAAGCAGTAGGTAGCACCTCGGCGTCTTCTATCTCGTGCGCGTGCCGCTGCAGGTGCGCGAGCTGCTCGCGCGCGGCGGGCGGCGCCACGTAGGCGACCACCACGCGCTCCAGCAGGCGCGCGAGGCGCGCGGGCGCCGCGCCCCACCAGCCGCGCGCGCCGCTCGTGCCGGGGCCGCACACGGTGCGGTACAGGCAGCGGCACGCCAGCGCGCAGATATCAGAACCTTGCGCCGGTTCTGTTTTGTTTGTAAAAAGGGTATTGTTCTTGTTAGGTACTCAATATTCTAGAATATTCTAGACGAATGGAGTCCTTACAGTAAAATTTGTTGTTTTCAATATTAAGGGCACTTCCTCTTGAGGGTCCACTCGAAACTTTATAGCTTGTATATTAATTTATTTATTTGCTTTGCATTGTACCATCTACACATTCATATAATTGACACACATAAATATAATTATACATAAATATAATTGGCACAGTTGGCTCAGTGGCTGAGCGATTGGCTGCTGCGCTGTGTGTCGCGGGATCGATTCCCGCACGGAACAAATATTTGTATGGCCTACAGAGAGTTGTTCCGGGTCTGGCTGTTTGTGTATGTGAGTTTATATGTTTGTAAACGCACCCACGACACAGGAGAAATTCCTAGTGTGGGGCAATGTTTTTTTTTTAAAAAAACAAAACCAAAACAAAACAAACATTTAGTAAAAAGGATTATGCTGAAGTTCGTTATGCCAATGTAAATTATGACAATATATTTTATGGTTATGGATAGGGAACCGCATTTTAGCGATAGAAGATATGAAAGATAGTCATTTGAATGTGATGACAAAAGAACGATTTGAAAAGTTTGCAATGAATGTGGACGACGCATATGTAGATCTATATTTACATTCGAACTAAGTAAATTGCTTTCGACTGATGCTTTAGCAGTTAAAACTAGTTTTGACTAAGAGCGTCATTTAAAACTACTTATAACGGCTAATATTCAGTTAAAAGCACTATTAACCAATGATTTTCAGTCAAAACCACTTTTGACCAACCTGTTCAGTTAAAACTATTTTTGCCTATTTTATTCAGTTAAAAATAGTTTAGGTTAAGACTTTTGACTGCAACATATACACAGAAAGCGCCATAAAACGAATACCTGGAAATAACAAACCTTCACGATGCGTAACCAGTACAGTGTCACAAGTACATGTTATTGTAACACATCGAGAAATTCGTTGGAACGATAAAACGATGCGAGCTGCATTTTTCCGCGTGAATCGCATGCGGCGAAAGACAATATCCTATATCTCGATCAATATATAATAATAGTATAGCAACCACTCAATGCCGCACAGCAAACAAAAACATGTGCAGCAAAATAGTTTTCTGAACAAGTCATAGTTCTCACCCACTTCTAAGGCAGTGTCACAATTTTGATAATAAGTAAGTTTAATGATGTCTGACTATTTGATGGTCATATAAGACTTGGTAGTAGTAGTTTGTTCGGGAATACCCCAGACAAAAACCATTACGTCTACTCATTAGACAAATGGCATGAAATCATAAATTGAAGGACTACCGCCTTGCAAATGATTGAAACATGGTTTCTAATTAGGCAAATTCCTGTAAGTCAGTGTAAAAAGGCAACCCACCGTGCACAGAGTAGGGCTGGATGGCGAGGAAGCAGTGGCTGTAGGCGGGCGGCGCGGAGTGCGCGGCGTGCTCGGCGGCGAACGCGAACAGCGCGTGCGGCAGCAGGCGCAGGCACGCCGCCAGCAGCGCCTCCGCGTACCCGCGCGCGCGGAACTGCTGCGCGTAGTGCTGCGGCAGCTCCCCGCGCGCGCACGCCCACAGCGTGGCCAGCGCGTCGCCCAGCAGCAGCCAGCCCAGCGCCACGTTGTACGTGTCCGACATCGCCACGATCTCACACGTGCCTTCGCCCAATCTGCAGAGACCGGCACTATCTTACGCGGTGTCCTACGTGAGCAGCGGACGCGACGTAACGCGTACTTGTTTTGAGGGCGACCAGACGCGACACGGTGTCTATTCACGGTTTATTCTTATTAACCTTGGTTCTTGATATTCTTTATAGCGCGGCTAAAAAGTACCTCGCTACGAACTTCAAGCAAAATTGTATTATATTTCTACATGATTCGAGAAGTAATGACCAAAATCACGTAGGACACTAAACCTCGCGTCGCGTCGCTTCGCATCGTGCCGCGTCGCATTCGTCAATCACATAGGACACCGCGTTATTGACCAGTACTAAACTATGATGCATCTTGGATAGTACAAATACTATCTCCGCTCGATGTCGGAGGGTTGGGCTCGAGTCGGACGACGCACACCTGCGTGCTGTCCGTCGTCAGATATTATTTTGGCATGGAGTTTGACTAATGTCTCATACCTATTCTACTCGTTAAGTAGCACTCGACATTGCTCGCGCGTAAGAACGAGAACGTCCGCAACCGGGGCCTTGTAAAGTTCAACATGAGTGAGAAACAAGTGTGGTGTGAACTTACTCGACGGAGCTGACCGCGGCGTGCACGAGGTCGCGCAGCTGCGAGAAGGCGTCGTGCAAGTGGTCGAGGCAAAACTGCGGCCGCGGCCTCTCCTCCTCGCTCTCCTGACTCTCTTCACTCCATAGTTTTAGCTTCTCCGCTGAGAGGTCATGTACGGGCAATCATTAGGTAATGTAACGAAACAAACGCGATACAAAATACAAATGAATTGATTATTCTGAGGACTCCGAATGAATGAATCAAAGCATATTCATACTACCATTCTATTTAATTAATTTAAGGATCACTCAATAGCAGCTGTCTGAGTGAGAGCGCATATGTGTGTTCTTTAGGCTCCCCAAAAACCACGTATGTATGTTCAGTGATCATGGTCAAATAAACGGTGTAAATTCAACAAGCCTAAAAGTAAAGATGGGGGTTCCGCAGGGTGCAATATTGGGTCCGTTTCTCTTTTAGGTATACATTAATGATTTACCCCATTTAATGAAATCGTGGTTTATTTGCTGATGATACTTCACTGATTTTTAAAGTAAATAGGAAGGCTCCTGACCTTGACAACATAAATAATGCTATGTGTGAGGTTCATAATTGGTTTACTATAAATAACTTAGTATTCAATGAGAAGAAAACTAGATGCATAAGATTCGCTTGTCCGAATATTAAAAGTTGTCCATGTCAAGTTATATTAAATAAGGATATACTGGAGTTCGAGAGATACGAGAGTCGAAAAGACAATTTTTTCTGGGGATTACGCTAGACTCAAAGCTGCAGTGGGGTCCTCACTTATAACATCTCTTGCTGGGCGGTTAAATTCATCCGCTTACACTGTCAGAAAAATCCGATAATTAACAGACGTAGATACCGCGAGACTGGTCTATTTTAGTTACTTTCATAGTATTATGTTTTACGGTATTTTGCTTTGGGGGCGGGCTGCAGATATAGATTCTATCTTTATTTTGCAAAAGAGGGCTGTCAGAGCTATCTATAATCTTTGCCGTCGTGAGTCTCTAAGGGAATTATTAAAAAAAATTAATATCATGACGGTTCCATGTCAATATATGCATGTTCGAAAAAATCTTCATCTTTTCAAAAAAGTTGGAGATAGACATAATTTTAATACTAGAAATAGGAACAAATTAGATCAGCCAAGTTTCAGATTGTCTAAAGTACACACTTCTTTTATGGGGTACTCTGTAAAATGTTGTAATAAAATTTAAAACTTGTATCAAACGCTATGTCACACTATGTAGTCAAGCATATTATAAGTTAGAAGATTATATTAATGACAAGAATGCTTGGCTTAATGCTGGTCCTGCTCCATAGTCACTCGGGTTCACAAATTAACACTTACATAATGTATATTAATACAGGGGGATGTTTCTTGCCACCTTTTTATTTGTATTCTCATTGACCTTAATAACGTGTACCGTTATAATTATTTCTATTTTCTTAAATACTACAGGTCATCTGTAGAATAGGTTCACTGAAAATCTTAGTTTTATATAATGTATCATAATTTATTTCAATTTTGTAAATGTGAGTACCATGGAGCCATTTATTTATTTAATTATTATGTGTTGGGCACAACGAGCATGGTGGTTGAGGGCTTTGTCATGCTCACTTAAATGTCTCGCTGATGGTGGTGCGTGGGTTGGATCATTTGGTTCCCTTCATGATGGTTGAGCTAAGTGGTGCTGATCCTCGCGTCATGTTCGTGAACGAGCGCTATCAGTAGTAATCGCTCGGCCCCTGCGCCAACCGTGCCGTCATTGGTAGTAGTAGTAGGCATTGGTCATCTTTTAACTGCCATGGCTTACATCTTTAGTACTATTTTTTTTATTGTTTTATATTCATCTTTATTGTTTTCACATATAGAAGCAACAAGAATATTGTAACCAAAATTTTGTAAAAACCAATTTGAAAAGAGTGTCCATAGAGTTTCTTGCACGTTCTTCTCCATAGAGACCTACGTTTTGGACCGAGCAACTAGCTTTAACTGTTTGTATGAGTAACTTCTTGACAATTCAAAAGTGCCTGTAAATGGTCTAATCGAAATAAATGTTTTGACTTGACTTTGACATTAATGATCCGGGAGCTAAATATCGTTTCAATATATTTTTTAGGAATTCTCATTCAATTCTTGTTATTTTCTCTTTGTTCTTATGTTGTATTTTACGACGGGGCTTAGTTCGGAGGGTGAAATTTGGCTCATATCGCAATGAACACTTGATAGAAGTCGTTTCGCCTCACCGTCCGCCTGCACGAGCGCGCTGGCCAGGCCGCCGAGCAGCGCGTGCGCCAGGCGCGCGGGCGCGTGGTGCGGCGCGCGCCGCAGCGCCCGCGCCGCCGCGCACGCCAGCCGCGCCAGCGCCAGCTCGCCGCGCCGCGCCGGGCCGCCCAGCGCCTGCCAGCGCAGCCGCGGGCACGCCGCCAGCAGCGCCCCCAGCACGCACACGTGCGCGCTGCTTATCTCGCTCTCGTCGCACGACTCTGTAGTTCACGTTTATATACGACGCCGGTCAGACGTTTCGATTATTGGGATTTAGCTGATGATCATTTCTTCATCGTTTCAGTGTTCGAGCTAGTGTCGAGATAGAATCGCGCGATTGTTGGTTTCTAGTCAATCGATGTGACGCCGGTTCCGAGACATAGAGCGCGGGAGCGCCACCAGCGATAAGAACTCACCGAGCACGTGCATGATGACGGAGAACAGGTTGTACGTGGTGTCGGGGTTGAAGATGTCCTTCCACTCGTTGACGAGGTCGGCGACGTGCGTGGCGGGCATGCAGCGCGTGGCGCGCGCGGGCACGCCGAGCACGAAGTCGTGCAGCGCGCTCCACAGCCGCAGCACCGCGCGCGCCAGCATCGCCACCTGCGGCGCCCGGGACGCTAAACTATTACACTCTTGTCCTTTTTTCTGCTTTAATTAAACTTTACAAAAAAGTACCTCAGTTTGACTTTAGACGTGACTCGATGTCATATTTATAACCTGTAAGTATACTCAACGTAATACAAAAATAACAACATTCGTAACAAGTTTTTTAAAGACAATTCTTACCGATGATGTAGTAAGTTAATTAGGTAGCTATACAATAGAACCAGAATATCTACTTCTTCAATATGGAGACGAAACAATCCTTTGGGATCCCAAGTTTCAGACTTCTCTAACGGGCTATAATAGATTTTAGTGGCTCCCTATCTACATATCAATTTGTGCTCAACCGCGAGACGTCTCCCTGCCGGCGAGATAGTACCGTTGCTGCATGCTACCTTAGTGGATCCCCAGCTGTCCATGCTCTTGCGGACGGAGGCGAGCAGTGAGCACAGAGTGATGGTGGTGAAGTCCCAGTGGTGAGCCGGCGCGTCCCAGCCGTGCGACGTCACCATGTCGGTGAGGAACTCCACCACGGCCATGTTGCTGACGACCTCACTCCAAGCACACTCGGTTATATTCCTGTTAGGAGTTGTGTTAACACTGTGAAGATCACTAAACGAGACACAATGAAAGTTGTAGTGTCATGACGCCTATGGGCGCTTAGTGTCCTGTGCGAGGGGGGGACCCCGCCGTACTCATGCTGATTTTCAGTTCAGAAGTACAACTATACTATAAATATTTTAGTATAAAACCTTTTACAAGTCGCCAGCTTTGGTTCTGTTTATATTCTCACCGACTTCCAAAACAAGTTATTTTGAATATTTGAAGGCGGTTGATTTTTTAACCGACTTCAAAGAGGAGGAGATTCTCAATTCATTTATGTTTTTAGAGCTCCGTACCTCAAAAAGAAAAAACGGAACCCTTATAAGATCACTTTGTTGTCCGTCCGTTGGACTGTCTGTCTGTCAAGACCCTTTATTTCGGGTATGCGTGGAGGTATCAACTTGAAATTTAAAACGTATACTTAAGTCTACGGTGCCATGAAGTTGTGAAAAAATCAAAAAATCTGTAAAATAACACATATATTTCGACACTCTTAAGAGAATCAAAACTCATAGGGTACTTCCCGTTGACCTAGAACTATGAAATTTGGCAAGTAACATCATTATAGACCACAAGTACAGGGAAAAGTCTCAAAACTATACACTTGTAATTAAATCATAAAATATAGGGGGTCTATATTTTTTTTACAGGGGGTCGGAATTTCAAATTGTAGCTACTTGTTCAAATTGAGTATCATATAAAAGGGCTTGGTACACATTTCAAAATCTATTATATTTATTTCCGACTCATTGTTTCTTATTTATAATGAAAAATAATACTGTTCCTCTCTTTGTCTCTGAAGTCCGTGAAGATAAACAAATTTATACTATTTATTTATTTTAATAAACTATTTATTTAATTCTGTAATTTATATAATGATCATACGTACGGAACCCTCGGTGGGCGAGTCGGACTCGCATTTGCCTGGTTTTTTTTTTTGTAAGTTTGTTACGTGGTATTTCCGCCAGTTATGCATAGATTTGATGGTTCTTTTTTTGTATGGTAGGTCATACTTCAGAGGTCATTTACATTTTATGAAAATCGGTTAACTAGTTTGGTTTATAAATCAAGATAACTGAAAAAAATTGTCATCCAAGTAAACAAAATTGCATATTCTGCTATCTTTTGACTTTTAAGTGTAAGAAAGCAGAATAAGCAAACCATATGGCATTCATATACATATTTTTTATTATAGGATTAATACTTCCAGAGATATGCACGAGTAATGATGACCATCATAATGATAATACTAAATCCTAATATTATATATACATACATGAACTCGAGCCTTTTTTCCATGGAGGACCTTTACATACTCCTTTCCCATACATCTGGTCACGCAAGCGCGTCGGTTGCGAGTGCGCAGCCTCGGCAATACTAACTTGTCGTAAAGCATCGTTTGGTTGTGCTTGTAGTAGGCGTTGACGATGACGTCGAGGTCGCAGCGCGTGACGTCACGCAGCAGGTCGCCGCGCTCCCCGTGCGCGATGTACCAGCTGCGCAGCATCACCAGGTACTTGATGCTGTACGCGGCCTTCGAGTCGGTACCCCCATTTTGTGCTGGCCTATAACACCAGCAACATTATTTTATGAGGCACACATTTATGCAGGGTGGCGTGTTGGTCACGAAGTGGTTTTGTTAGTTTTATTTATTAATCTTTATTATTATTTACATTTATTTATTTCTCATACATAATAAATACATTTTTAAATATTCATATAAAAAATAAAAGCCATTTAAAAATATATAAAAAAAATTATATTATTATTATATAAAATAGGACTAATGAAGATATTTTAGCATGAGTTTTAATTACTGCATCACGAAAATCACTCCCGTTAGAGCCTAACTAAAGCGGGCTCTATCGAGACTATTTGTCATTACTTTCCGCATAGGATGAGAAGTTAGCAACCGGCGTTCAGCTTCAGCTGCTCCACTTTCCTGGGATTGCTAATAGACGCCTTGTCTTTTAAATTATGCAGAAAAATCAGGTGTGTCAATTTTATATTAAACATTATCAGTCGATCAAAATAGAATCACTAGAACACCCTGCACACATATAGCTGCATTGCACTGTGAGAGAATTCTACTATTTTGGAACGTTGTATAACGATACAATTATAACGGGTAATATAAGAAAGTCGAAGTTCTAACATTTTTCATGTTTTTTGAAGAACACTTTTAGATGTTAAAATTCAACTTTGAATACCCTCACTTCTGCTGTACCGGTACATGCGCTGAGCACAATGTTTTGCGTGCATTACTTTACATAGTGATCTGTCTCACCATTCAAACTCTTTTCCCAGCCATATTATTTGTTTAATGTGGAAGCTAACGGCTCTGTGATGCGACTTGTTCACCTCGTACTTTATATGTTCTGGGACAATGCTGTGACGTGTTATACAAACCGAGCAAGGAACATTGTTTCAGTGCAAGACAGATATACAAGGATCAAGTTTATAAGCTATTAGTGAGTATATGTATTGATTTTGCGTCCGGGCTCTTAATACCTTGTCGGAGCAAACGTTAAAAACAAACCTGTAAACTATGGAACAATCCATTCCCGGAGACGATGTCCTCAAGCTTATGTCCTTCAAGAATTCCCTTGTCGTCTGTGCCGGGCACGTGCAGCGCGTACCAGCGGCGCGCGTAGGCCCAGAAGTAGCCCCTGGCGAGCGCCCGCTCCGACAGCGCGCGCGCTATGTCGCTTCTGAGAGCTTCCGACGACGCGCTCATCACGTCTGCCAGAAGAGAATCTAGTTTTTGTTTAGTTTGAACTATTATGTCGTAGTGGGGCCACTGAAAAACATTATAATTGAGTTGAATAGAAAATAATGTTAGTTTATGCGTACATCAGGCAGTCCATAGACACCGAGGATCGCAGCGTCGCCGCGTCGTCGTATACAATACTTACAAACGCGTAGCCTTCGTGTAAGGAATCGATGACGACGTATGTATGCAGCACATTGCACAATTCTGTCTGAAGGTACTCGTCTCTCAGTAGCACGTTGCACCAAGTTCTCTGTTCGTGCGGCTCATCCTCGTCCTCATCAGAGTTGATTCTGTGCAGTAGCAGGCTCCTCAAATATATAGCACGGAAAAGGTTGTTGCTGGCATATAACAAAATGTCAGTTTTCGTTAACTCCTTCACGTCGTGTCTGGCCGCGTCTCGGACGACGGTCGCGATGGCGTCATTGTCGTCGTCGTACAGACAGTTGAGCTGGCTCGTCACACACTCGTGACGCAGCGCGCACGACTCGACCGCGTGACTCGCCGAGTCCTGGATGTCGAATATTTCTTTGGTGAAAGCGACTATATCAGAGACGTCATCAGGCGCTTCCGCGTAGTCGCATCGGTTAAATAAATGCGGGCAGAGAGATAGGATGTTCTCCATTTTTGTTATGTCCAACTTTTCTGTGCTGCAATACAAGATAGGATAGGTTAATGAGCAACTATTTACAACAACTCTACCTAACAACTACCACTACACTATTTGTAACTAGTGTAGTTTTTATGCAAATTTAATAAGTAAGCGCGTAAAGCTTTTCAACTTTCTGCCAAGATTTGTATAAGTCGCAAAAAAGCATATCTAGGCAATAAAATAAGCACATGCCAGAGCAATCCTATATTTATGAATAGCAGGCGAGATCATAAAGTAACGGAAAATTTTTATATCAAAATTTACGATGATGACGTCACGCCACCACGACATCTATTGTTAAAATCTAATTATTTAAGTTAAACTTAGGACAATATTAAACAAAATAAATTTTACGCATTGTTAAATCTAAGTAGATTAGATAAGTTTTTAAACAATCTAATAACCTGATAATATAGAGAATGAAACATCGGTACTAACGTCTGCAACAGCTGCTCGTGTAGAAACGCTGCCGCTTGGTGTAGAAACTGCGCCCGCTCCGCGTCCGGCAGCGCCGCCGCGGCGTCCTGCCACGACGAGCGGATCTCGCACCACGTGTCCACTGACAGTCTGCTGTCGCCTCTCTGGGAACAGCAGCCACGGCATCATGAGTGAAGTGTCACAACGCAGACGTGCAGGGACTGCGAGTCGGTAAATGCCAAGCAAGCGGCTCATATCGAGTAGCCAGACAGTGCGCGTACCGGCACGGCGGCGCTGAGCCGGAACAGCTGCAGCACCAGCGGCGCGCAGGGCGCGGCCGCGTGGCCCAGCAGCGTCGTCAGCAGCCGCGCCGCCAGCGACCCGCGCGCCTCCAGCCACGCGCCCGCGTCCGCGTCCGAGCCCGCGCTCGCCACGGCGCCGCTCACCGATTGGATCACGTCCGACACGCTAGCCTCGCTCACTAACAGCTCTGGAACAAGTACTACGGCGTAAGCGTTCACATCATAGATCTTCAAAGATACCTATGGTCTATAACAAAGGTCTTCAACACACGGCCCGCAACGACATAGTCTGCGGCGCGGCGACCCGGCTCGCCTTCATCGGCAATTTTTATTTATGTATTTATAATATTATTATAGCACATTATAATGCAGTAAATAATTAGTAGTTAAACATTTTAATTTCGCAAATCTATACTTATAATAAATCTGTAGAGAGGTCAATTCTGTACATGAAATATATTTCCAAAATAACTATCAGGGGGTGATTAGGGATCGATACTGATGTCAAAAATGCAATCAGTAAAATTTTTGTCTGTCTGTATAACCGTTATAGAAACAAAAACTACTCGACGGATTTTAACGAAACTTAGTACAATTATTTTTCATACTCCTGAGTAGGTTATAGTATACTTTTCATCACGCTACAATCAATAGGAGCAGAGCAGTGAAGGGAAATGTTGGGAAAACGGGAGAAGTTACTCCATTTTTTAAGCTTCCGTTGCGTGTGTAACCTTAATGGTTAAAGCTACACAGAAATCATGTATGACGGAAATGTTCTCCTTAAAATTATATAAAAAATATCCCACGACAGCATATGTCTATCTTTTATGGTTTACTCACAATATCACGTGTAACTCCCGATAGCTTAGCAGTTCGAAGCTCTCTGATTATATTTGTCTACTCTTACTAGTTACTACACGCTGACGGAGTCGCGGGCTCAGCTATTAACAATAATATTGTGCGGTTCCGTATTGCGATATTTTTCAACAGTAATGTAGATTGACATATTATATTTCCCTACTAAAACATGAAAGTTAATCTGTCTATTACATCAAAACCACTGAACCGTGAGGAAGGACATAGGCTACTTTTTTTTACGAGAAACGACGGAAACGCGGGCAAAGTCGGGGGCAACAGCTAGTACCTAATAAAACTAATAACTGGGCTCAAGTACCTACTTCACGTTACGTTAGTAGGTACATAAATCGGTCGAAAATTACTATTTTTTGTTGAGTTATAAATATGTAATGGAATAACAATTATACGTAGGTATGCTCCCATGAGACGCGGCCCACGAAACCCAAATAAAAAATAGTCATTTAAAATATATACATAATTAGTTGCCGAGCTTCTGTTATTGTTGCGCACATTTTTCAATTTGTTGCACTTATAGTTTTTTAACTATTCCTGCTGGGATAACGTTACCGCAGCCAGACATTTTTCTTTCTAATGGGAATATTGAAATAAATACTAGCTACATTATTAGTTGTCTAGACGAAGTAAATGTTCCACTTTACTTAGTATTTGTTATCACTTCGGCTGCAAAGTTATTCAAGATCCTGCTGGAGTAACGTTTGTGGGTTAGCTGGATCTCTGAAACGGTTAAGCCGGTTCTTATTATCGCATCGTTTGTATACGACATACATAACATACATAAACTCACGCCTTTTTCCCATGGAGGTAGGTAGAAACCACAGAACGCCACCTGTTACGATCCTTACATACTTCCTTCGCCTCGTCCACGTTCATACATCTGTTCTTACAAGCACGCCGGTTACGAGTACTGCGTACCCGACCTTTCTGAAGAGCCTCACCAAGTAGGTCATGGTAGGGATTTCTAGGGCGTCCTCTCCCGGCGTTGCCACTCACATCTGCCATATAAATCCCTCTTGTTGGTCGCCTTTCACTCATTCTCTCAACATGACCGAACCATCTAAGCATACTCTTTTCTACTTTTGTCACTACATCCTCTTTTAATCCGCAACGTTCTCGTATAATGCCATTCCTCACTCTATCGTTCAAAGTTACACCACTCATACTTCGCAAGGAACACAGCATTAATCCTACTTTCATGCCTCGTTTGCCATACCCAACATTCACTTCCATACATAAGTGTAGGCATCAACACACCATTGTGTACAGCCAGTCGAGCCTTTTTGGACATCGACTGGTTGGTTACAACCGTAAACATACTGCCCAAGTACACAAACTCGTTCGTTTGCGTTTGTATACGACTTCTTAGGAATTAGTTTAAATTTGTTGTGCATTTAATTTGTTGTGCAATAAAAAAACCATTGAACATTGAACCATTTAAACGTTATTTAATTAAGGGCTGATTTTTCAATGGTCAGATAACTTTTATCTGACGAATAAATATGACAGTTTGACCTAACGTCTATACAAAAGCTATCAAGCCGCCATATTTATTTCTCCGTTAAGAGGTATCTGACGTTTGATAAATCGGCCCTAAATAAGAAAACACTTCAATAGGTCCTAACACTCTGAATAAGAGCTGTAAAGACTTGCTTTAAACCTTATTTTATTGCTGTAACTGCCTTCAAAAGTGTGTAATTTCATTAGTATCCTGTGAGTAATTAAAAAGTTATGATGATATTCAGTTCTCCATTTTCACTGTCACAATGCGCGCGAGTTATTAGGCCATTGGTAAAACTGTATGTGGATAAGCAAACTGAATGTTATGTCAATGTTTAGTTGTTTAGTGCAAAATTTCAACTCAATACATATAATAATTAACGAGATAATAAAATAAAAGTCATTAGGAGGTGTAAGACCGTGCTAACCCGATCAACTTTAGGTGGTTACAAAAAACCGACCGCGTAGTACATTATGCTATCTTCTAAAATATGTATGATAGTTTTACAAGTTTAGTACAGATGTGTACACAAGTTTTAAAAAAACCTACATATTTCTTAACAGATTTTTATTTACTAATAAAATAATCTTTTTTTTTTAATGGTAGGTAATTAAATTTACAATCATAGATAGCAATTTTGCTTTTACGGCATTTACCATTATGAATGACTAATTCAGCCGCGCGCGTCTGTGGCCTGTGTGAACGGCGTCCAGGTCGCGGCAGCGGATGATTATCGACTTATTTCTTCGTCAACAGCCGTGGCATGAATGAGATAAAACGTCCGAAGAGCCCCCGTCCGGGGCAACCGCGCATACCTATCGGTCGCGACTATATAGACCATCTCGTTTTATTGAAAACACGTTATTTATATTTAGTCAACGTCAAAGGGGTTGTGCATGTTAATAAGACTTATTGCTTTAAAGTAAGGACTGCCCGTCCTTAAATTTCCAATTTCACGAGCACTACCTCAAATCTTACTTGTATTGTCATTATTACGTGTGTGTGAAAGCTAGTTTGGTGCATGGTCGTCGTGTACGTTACCTCCGGTGGGCTCATCGACGAGGCAGGCGCACAACAGCGCGGCGGCGGGCGCGCGGCCGACCGGCTCGCGCCCGCACAGCGCGCGCCCGCACAGCACGCGCAGGCCCGCGCGCGCCGCCGCCCCGCGCAGCCAGCACCGCGCGGCGCGCGCCCGCACGTGCGGGTGCCGCACGCACAGCGACAGGCACCACTCCACCACCACGGGCGGGAACTGCAGGGGCAGGGTTCGGAATACTGATAAATCCTAAATTGTAATATGTTTTGTCAACACTCACAACGTAATGTTTCAATTATGAATTCAAAACATAGTCTAAAAAATTATGATATATTAATTTCGAAAATTAAAATATCTACATTTAAAATGTCACTGTCCAAAATATCGAAAATTTAAATATCAAACGACCATAAAACCGAAAATTAAAATAACGTAAGTTTATATGGTCGAATAGGTAGATAACCTACGTCCAATATATCTAAAATCTAATTATCGACAAACGTTGTCACGTTATCGATAATTTCGATGTTCAATGTCTCGAAAGTCTTAAATATCTAAGAACAGAATATCGAATGTCCTAAATATCAATATTTAAGTAGTTCTACAAAAGTTAATGACAGAAAAATATTGCTGCAAAACCGACTCCACGTAGTCTTGTCGGCCCTACCTCTAGAGTGTAATTTAAGCCCGCGAAGGAGCGGAGGGGCGAGGCGGCCCGCGAGCTGAAAACGAGGTGGCTTTATCGCCCGCCGCCGCGGCTGAATCTGCGATGGTGAGCATTAAAACCATCGACGGCGATAAGCTCGCGTGAGACCACCAAAGCCTCGCAGCACCGGAGCCGTGACAGAAACCATGCCTGCTACATGTTGCTTGCTCGCATGCATGCTGCATGCTTGCACGCTGCATGTTGACTTATGCGTTGGCAGATTGTGTTAATTTATTTTATAAATTTCATTTATTTTATACATTTCAAATGTACCGGCATTTATGAATAATTGATGTACGAGCTACGCTGTACATTGACCTTTGTGATAGTTTGTACGTCATACTCAATAATGCACATCAATATTGTTTAGCTGTGCATTTCTCTAACATTTAAGTGCAACAATTGTGTAATAACACTCAGTAGCAATAAATCCATCAAGGGAATCGTTCGTGTACTCATTTACATAACATAACATACCTAACAAGTTTACATAACATTTTCACTGTTGGGCATTCCAACCCCAACAATTGATAAATCAATAATACTTACAATTTCTAATCTTACACACACAAACACATATTTCACACACACACACACACATACATACATATACACACACACACAACACACACCCACAATTTAAAAAAAATCCTACATCAAAATTTGTTCGAAATTTTAACTAGTAGGTATTCTTAACGTAAATATAATTAACTAAAGTGTATTAAATGTTGACATTTTGAACTTAGGTATAATGTATATCGATATTTTTAATAATTAGATATTTTTATCACTCGGCATTTCAATGTTAGACATTTTGCTTAGGTACAACAATTTTCGATAATACGATACAAAAAATATTTAAATTTTCGATATTTTGAACGTCGGCATTTTACCCGTAGTTATTTTAATGTTCGACATTCAAATAGGTATCCCCTACTTTTATTTTTTAAACCATTGGCCCGTGTGACGGGCTCATTGAAAAATAGTGTCATTGTCTATGGATGCGCGAGCTGCACAGTCATGCCCAATGACAATCTGTTTCCCGCCGTATTATTTTTTAACTTTTGTTTTATTTCGACTGCATGAATGAAGAGAAAATAGTGTATGCAACAGCATATAATTAGGTATTAAAATACTCGCGTGATACTAATATCATATCGCGTGATAAACCCGCGCTCGTGTTTTAATAACCCCTATTATATGGCTGATGCATAAAATACTTTTTTTTTGGTATGCGATTATTCGGCCAATTATGAATTGATTTTGATGATTCTTTTTTGTTTGGTGGGTCATACTTCAGAGTTGGTTCCATATATTTTTATCGAAATTGGTTCAGTAGTTCAGTAAAAAAAATTAAATTACTGAAAAAAAAATGTTATTCTAGTAAACGAAGTGGTGTCTTGTTATTGTATGTTTTCATTTTTAGTTTTTGAAAGAGGTTGTCTTTTTTGTAAAAAGGTTTTGATACAACATATCTAAGAACCATCGCTAGGAAACCTGCTTTCAAATTTATTATTCATCTATCGAGGGTACTTAAAATGTTCAGTATATTACTTCGAAATATTTTACGATGGCGTAATATCCAACAGGGAGGATCGTGCGCGAGTCTAACTCACACTCGTTCCACAGTTACCTTGACCGCGATCAAAAACACAGATGTCACAATGAATGTTATAAGCACAAAGCAGCAGCGTTAAATCGATTAATAAAAAGAGGAGATTTCACGGTTTAAAATTACCTGCTGGAAAGTGTCAAACATAGCATCTTGTTCTTCTTCGCTCATATACTTAATCAGTAAGAACACTATATCCACGACTGCCTTACAGCGCATGGTGTCACCAGAGAGCCAGGTCCGCAGCACCTTGTCATACAACTTGTAAACACTGTCTACCTCAAACTGCCTGGCCAGAGCTATGAACAGCTGCTTGCTGTCAAACTCTACCAGTAAAGTAATTAGAGGCGTCAGAATAGTAGTAGAGACTTGCTTCTTTTCAGCGCTATCCAAATAGTTCGCGCAAATGTTGTGCACCACGTCCTCCAGGTTGTGCCGGTACCGCTCTACGACTGACGCGTCGTCGCACTGCTGCGTCACGACAGCGCTTCTCTCAGGCTCAGTGTGCTCGTCACCGTCAAACTTAATACTATGCTGCTTCTTTGCTTCCTGCGAAAACGTCGTCTTCAACGTTTGCAACAGAAGGACGTGCCCCTCAATTAACTTCCCTAATTCATTTTGATCTGTGCTAGATTTGTTGACTTGCATCAAAACTGTGGAGCCAACATTTTGCCAGAAGTTTCTGACCAGCTGGTCGTATTTTTCGCTGTTTTCTTCTTTGGATTGTTTGAGCCAATATCTGACGAGTGCTGCCATGTTAGTTGCGGAACATTTGATTAAGTTAGTTCTAGTTTGTCCGTCGTGTGTCATGGAAAGCACGTTGGCTAGCCACGCCCTGTGCACGCTGGTGACGATCTCCAGCACGAAGTCGTGCTGTTGTATGGACAGGTATCGTAAACATTCGGCCAAACTCGAAATCCACGACTGCCGTTCACTTTTTGAGTTTAATATGTTTTTCTTTTCTAATCTAAAAGGGGAATAAGTGATAAATAAAATAATTCTCTGTAGAGGTTAAGAAAGTTATAACAATATTTTAATCGCCTTCTTACCCAGCAAACACAGCATTAAAAAATGTTTCATAGAAGTCTTTAGTCGAAATATCTTGAGGTAAATGTGCTAACAGTGGTAGTAGCATGCTCGACAGATGCCTCGCGTCACCCCACCCACCTGGGCACAAGTTATTAAGTGATAGTCACTAGACATGGGCTGAGTCATGATTTTTCGGTATCAATGACAATAAGATATAGATGGCGGGAACAATGACAAAATCATCAATGTTTTTATTTGAGTATTAGATCTCGTCACTTCAATTGTGAGTAGATACTGAAATGATCGCGGAACGGCTTAGTGAAATTATCATTAGTTACTTAGTACGAGTAGGCAAGGCATGAGTCGAGTTTGTCAGTTAGCTCGCGTAATTAAATCTTACTTAGTTTGTGTCATTTCTGGCAGGGTATTTATTGAGGTATTGATTAATAATCATGGAAATCATCAATATGTTTCCATTAGTATTATTTCTTGTAAGTAAATAGCTGTAAAAACTTGGTCGCTTAGCGTAAATACGCACCTTCCCAACAAGTAATATTCCAATCTTACCTTCATGCTTTTTCCAGGCATTGGACTGGCAAAGACTGACAAAGTAATAGTACTTAGTGTTAGTAGCCTCTCAGTAACGTCGCAATTCACACCGCAATGCCCGAGACGGCCCGAGCCCGTCCGATCCGAATCACCGAAGTTCGCGTTCATTCGAAATATGATTTAAAAGCTTTGATGATTTTGTCGTTGTCATTGCATGATGAAATGATTTTAAAATATCGATGATTTTTGCATGTGACATGACATCGGACTCATCTCTAATAGTCACATAAGTGATTTAAGAAGGGCATATCTCGGAACACTGTGACTACCATACTGTATACTTACCGTTTTCCAAAACATCTAATATCCTCTTGGTAAGCAAATCTTTCTTATCTAAATATATGTGCCAATCCTGAAAAAAAAAATGTTTACTTTGTTATCCAAAATTATAACAGAGACACTTTGGCCCACAGTATTGGATGATCGGTTCTTTCAATTTTGTTTTATTTTCTCATATGCATGAAGAATTTCTCAGTTCCAAGCATGTAATTATTTGCCATGCTCATCGCCAGACCGGCTTAAGGTAAACGAAGCACAAAGCAGGCCCCCAGATGTGAGCTGAACGCTAAATAGTTACGTGTATGTTGTGCATGAGCTGCAGCAGACACGCCCACAGCGCGGCGTGGGCGCCGGGCGCGGCGCGCGGCGCCAGCAGCTCGCGCAGCGCCCGCGCGCCGCACGCCGCGCCGAACTCGGCGCCGAAGCGCTCCGCCACGCGCCCCGTGGCGCCGTACCACGCCGCTCTGACGACGTACATATTTCTCATTATCATATCGTTCAATACAAAAAAATATATCCATGTTAGCTTTTTAACTAACCTTACCTTGTAACCGGCACCGGCTCCCACAGAAAAAGAAAAATAACTTGCAATGTAGCTTATGTAGCTAACATACCACTAATTTCATTTCTCGAATATACATCATACATAGAAATGTTTATAAGATAATTATGTATGCTTTTAATTTAAGCAAAACATGTACCGTTTCACTGTTTTGTAACATCTCTGTGAGTAACGTAAGGGCAGTACCTGAGCTGCGGCGCGGCGTGCGCCAGCTGCCAGTAGCGCGGCGCCTGCAGCAGCGGCAGCAGGCGCGCCCACAGCCACGCGTCGTGTGCGCGCGGCAGGTGCACGCAGAAGTATTGCAGGCCTTGCAGGCTGCTCGTTGTTATACGGTTCATTAGGAGCTCACGCTCCTCCGCGTTCTCTATCCTGTGATAAAACGTGGCTTTCCATTTATGCACTTAGTACCTATTATTAAGACGGCCCCCTGAACGACCGGGAAAATAATAATAATAATAAACTCTTTGCCCCCAATAATTTGCAACTGATGGAGCTACTGAAAGTAACAAAAACTTTCAGTATTGCCATCAGGATGGAAATTGGTGTGGACAAATGTGCAGTCAAGCATGTGAAGCGAGGGGAGATTTGTGGAATCTGTGGGAACCCAACTCTCGGATTGCATAAACCGTAGGTCCCTTTCCTCAACAGAAACCTACAAGTATTTGGGTATGTCGGAAGTGTTGGGCATCAATGCTGCCGACATGAAACAATCGTTGATGGAACGCTTCTTTGGCCGCCTTAGTAAAGTCTTAAATAGACTTTTATCAGGCGGAAATAGGTGCGCGCCTTCAACGGTTAATCATGCCGGTTTTAATGTACTCTTTCGGCCATACTCAAATGGACTCAGGCAGAACATGACGCCCTGGCTAGGAGGGTCCGCTTATTATTAACCGCAAATCGGATGCATCACACATGGTCATCAGTAATGAGACTGTCTATCCCGCGGAAGTGTTGAGGTCGAGGCTTCTTAAATGCTAAAACCCTGCACAACCGTGAGATATGCAGTCTCAGGGGGAGTACTTCCTGGAAGCTGATGAGGGGATGTACCGAGATGTGGTCTCTGTGGACAAGGGCCTCACCCCGCTCTCTTTAGCGAACGAGAGCTGGCGCAAACCTAATAGTATTAGATACTAATGATCGCAGGGAGGTATGGAAGAGCAAGGAGCTTCACGGACGCTACTACCGGGTCCTACATGGGCCGGATGTATAGACTTCAAGGCGTCCGTATCCTGGCTGCGCTATGGTGACCTCTTTGGGGAAACCGAAGGTTTTGTCTGTGCTATTATGGACGAACTTATGATGACGAACAATTACCGGATATATATTGTGAAGGACGGTACGGTTGACATTTGTCGGGTATGCCACCGTCCGGGGGAATCAATCCGCCACATTATATCTGGGTGTTCGCGTCTGGCTAACGGAGATTATTTGCATAGACACAACCTTGTAGCCAGGATTATCCACTAGCAACTTGCTCTGAAATACAGTCTTGTTGAATTGGAAGTACCTTACTACAGATATGTGCCCAACCCAGTTCTTGAAAATGGCAATATCACGTTGTATTGGGATCGATCTATCATCACTGACAGGACTATTGTTGCCAATAAGCCTAACATAGTGGTGGTGGATCGATTAGAGCGTCGCGCAATGATTGTTGATATTACGGTCCCGCATGACGAGAACCTCGTGAAAGCTGAGAAAGATAAACATTTAAGTATCTTGACCTGGCTCGCGAGGTTGTCGACATGTGGGATGTAAGTACAGCAATCTTTGTGCCGATAGTCGTGACGGCTAATGGCGTAATAGCCAAGAGCCTCGACCAAAACCTCAGGAGGCTCTCGTTGGGCAGTTCGATCAAGGGCTGGATTCAGAAGGCGGTACTCCTAGACACGGCGCGTATTGTTAGGAGATTCCTTTCCCAGGAGCCCTAACCACTGGTAGCTTGGACCCTGTTCCCGATACCGGTGGGCTACTATTTTTTATATTTTTAAATGTTTTTTTTTTATATTAATATTTAAAAATTGTCCTAAGCGCGACTGCTATGCTAGAGGTCTTGGGTTCGATTCCCAGGTCGAGCAAAAAAGTGTTATTGGGTTTTTCTATGAAATTCTCAGTAGCAGCTCGGAGTTAGGATTTGTGCCCGGTCAATGGCAATAGGCTCGCCCCTTACTACATGGGACCTAAACATACCGGCGAACTGTGGGTGTACATAGTTACACCTCTGCCTAACCCTTCGGGGAATACAGGCGTGTTGGTATGTGTGTGTGTGTATGTGAGAATGTAAATTATATGTATATAAAAATAAATAAATGGAATGTTGTTTTGGAACCCAACGGCTTGGCTCGCGACGATGGCAAGAGACCGGACGGAATGTCTTTATTTCCTTGGAAGATGGGTAGGCCTTTAGTGTGGGACGCTACGTAAGTCTATACTCTTGCGCCATCCCATCTTCCTAGTTCAGCGTGCTGTGCTGGCGCTGCTGTTGCGGCTGCAGAAAACCTCAAACGGCGTAAGTATTGGCGATTGGGGTGAGGTCCGTGTGCCCATAGCCTTTTTGGGGATTTATCTAAACGGTTGGTTGGCAGTTCCCGCGACCCAAACGCTGGCTTTTACATTAGCGAGAGGTTAAGCATTGCTATCCAACGTGGCATTGCCGCCAGTCTTTGGGCACTGTTCCGGTTGACGGCGACGCGGAGGAGTTCTTTGATGCCATCTAGTTTTGGTTTCTTTTTGTTTTTATTAAGGATTTCTAATTTTAAGGCTGTGAATATAGTTAAATAATAAATAATGGTATTGTAATTATGAAAATAAAGTCTGTAGTAGGAATGGAATAATAATAAAATAAATTTAAAATTGGCATGAGGCAGCTAAGAGATGATTGATTTATTGACATTGCGATTCTAATATAAAGTCTACTGTGATACCCACCGTATCTGTAAACGTCGTATGACCGCCCAACCCACGAGACGTGGGCCGACTGTAGGAAACAAGCCGGGGCGGGTCGCTACTAATTTATAATGAGAGGTGAACAAACCGCTTGTTAACGATCGCTTCAGTGCTTCCGTTGAGGTTATCGAGCAGGTGCGCCATCACCTCGTCCTTGCAAAACGAGATCACTTCGGGCAGCTTGCTGTCGGGAAACGTGCTCTGTTGACAATGTATGTGCGTTCAGAGCGACCACTCTATTGTTAAGCCGCTTTACAAGCAATTTACAACAGTTTTTCTTGTTTATATTGTTGGACAAGGAAAACTGATTTCAACCGAATACGCAAGAATGACAATATTTTAATTTCAGGTGTATGTGTGGTTTAGTCGAGTGTTATTGGATCAAAAAACCTTTAGCGTGGGACAAAGTCTGCAGTGGATGCATTTTCAAAGGCATTTTTTTGTTCCTACAAGTAAGGAGAACAAATTAAAAAAAAAAAAACATCGACGCTGACGATATTGTTTGTTAGACATATTTCCGAAATGAGTTCTCATTATAAAAACTTTTTTACAAAAAAGACAACCCCCTTAAAAAACTTAAAAGTGAAAAATAACTTTAGCTTTGCCAGTCAACAAGCTCAGGGGAGAAGTCATTTGATGATTTCCCATATGCAACAAAAGCTTGGAAGTCGGTGGCAATGCAAAACAACAAACAGAACCGAAGCCGCATTATAGTCGTAATAAGAAACAATAATAAAACCAAATGTTCGAATTTTACACTTTCATAGAATAGAACATAACATAAAGTGGAAATTCTGCGAAAGTACATTTAGCGACTAGGGGTCATTTTGCGAAAGGGACATTCTGCGACGAAGTCATCCCAAGTACTTCATGGTAGAAAGAGCTACCCGGACTTTATTGATGAGGTTCTTCAGAAAGGTCGGGTGCGCGGTACTCGTAACCGGCGTGCTTTTATGACCAGATGTATGAACGTAGAGGAGGCAAAAGGAGTATGTAAGGATCGTAGCAGGTGGCGTCCTGCGGTTTCTGCCTACACCCTTGGGGAAAAAGGCGTGAGTTTATGTATGTTAATCAATAATAATATACTACGAAAGGAACTTCGTTCCAAACGAGTGTTCCATGAGACTCACGCATTTCTATTCACCGTATATAAAAATCATAATAAGCATTTCACGTGCTCGCCTCAGCGGACGCGTGTTCGTCGTGCTGCAAGCGTAGTAACACTAGGTAGCTTACAGTGAGCGAGTGCTGTGCGTGTGCCTGGGCCGGCGCGTGCTCGTCGTGCTGCGCCTGCAGCCACGCGGGCAGCAGCGCCTTCAGCTGCGGCGCCGTGCGACGCCCGCACACGCGCACCACTGCGCCGTGACACACCTGAAGCACGCAAACACGTGGCTTTACTACTCGCTGCTGGAAGGGTAAGGGTCTGCTTATTTACACAATGGGGATTAGTGCGGGTACATTTTTATTTAGGTGACCCTTGCCTTCATTCATACCTGAAATGCACAACAAACAAATATTAATAACGGTGTCCCCTTGTTTCTCAAACAGAAATTTCATAGAAAATGTTTCATATTTGGTCCATGTATTTTTATTTCGAATATGTATTATTGTTTCAAAGACTATTTAGTTGAATAAAACGTATTTCACAGAAACATAATTCAATAAATTTTGAATCAAATTTTTTTGTTTAATGAATAGGTATTGTTTTGTGGTGTATTTTTTAAAAAGTCTATATGTTGTGTTACAAAAGTTAGTGACAGAAACGAATCGCTGCAAAACCGACTCCACATAGTCTTGTCTGCCCTACCCCGAGAGTGCAGTTTCAATCCCTGTAGGTGCAGGGGAGCGAGGCGGCCCGCAAGCTGAGAAGCAAGTGGTATTAACTCACTTCGTCGCCGCTGAGGCTGCTGCTAGCCAAAGCTGCGTTGGTGAGCGTGAATACCACGTGCAACGATAAGCTCACATGGCACCCCCAGAGCCCATGACAGAACCTATGCCTGCTGCATGCTCGCTTGCAGTATACAAGCAGTAGGTTTGGATAGAACTAACACCCCCAATAAGTTTTATATTAAATAAACAATATAAGGACAAAGAATATTTGATTTGTTATTCTATGAAACAAAATGTGAGAAAAAATTAATGTGAAACAAAGAACATACAACCATTAATAACACACCTGTGTCATCTCTCTGACTTTGCGGTCCGTATCCGCAGTGAGGACCTTATAAAAGTGTGCCCAACTGGGCAGTGCAGCCACCACATCTTCTACGTCACTATTGTTTACAAGTTCACACAGGTCATGGAGAGCCTGAAACAATATGAGCTTATTTTATTTAGTTTTACAAACCTGAGTGATATCATTGTCATTCACACTGATAAGAATCACATTGGATTAGATTGATTTTTTTCTTCACACTATAATAAAGCAATTTATATTGCATCATGATTACCTTGGCTCTAGTGATGGGATCCTTTTTGTTAAACTTCTTGATACACATCTGAAACTCAGGGTTTAGGCCCTGTTCTAGGTTTGCAGCAGCTAATGTTGGGAACAATGGTGGAAGAGGCTTTCCTGCAGCGAGGCTCATGATTCTTCCATCAAGACTCATTCCACCACCCAGGTGTTCAGCACTGCGGCTGCTGCTTGAAGGCTACAAAAACACAATCTAGTTGTACAACATATAATATAATAAAATAACACTTAACACAGTAGGTACTTAAGCTAATCTGATTAGTGTAAGAATCTCTACACATTGGTAATAGACAGCTTAATAGGTATTTAAAAAGGTCTTTTCACAAAACGAAATAGCAAACAACTACCTAATGTTTACAGGCATTTAATTAAAATACAAACAATAATGACCTGGCTTCAAAAAATTATCAGTCAGTTAGTTAGGGACGAATGTTCCCAGTAAAGAAAAGATTCTTTGAATTAAAGTATCTCGTGAAGCATTCAAGGAAAGGTATAATACAAAAATACTGCAATTGCGACATGATTTCTACAACCTATTGGTTATACTTACTCTCACATTATTTTTAGTCCTTTGGCTCTGCTTTGATTTACCACCCATTGTAATATAATTTTAACTCTAATAATTTAGACCAAAATACATATTTAATTTACTTTCTACTACACAGAAGAGTAATTTTCTCCCTAACTACGATTTTAGTAATGAAACACGTAATTAAAATATTACTTTGGTGTTGTCAGTTATGTCACTGTCAGTGGCTGTCACTGTCACTGCCGGGGTTGGATTCAGACAGATAAAAAAATATACCTTTCGTTCAAAAAGATCGTATTTATCGAAAAAAGATCGTACATGTACCACAGGTACATACAACGTCTTAAGTTTTAAAAATAAACGGTATGTATAGTACTAGAAGAATAGAACAGCCTTTACATTAGTTACGTTTCACACCGACATTTTCACACACGCAATATTATTCGTGTGATTCTGCATAGTGAACAGATAAGGACAGGACAAGACTAAGTTGCCAAATAAAGGCCGATGCGTCAAAACGTCCCCCCAAACTTAAATCGACAAACAGATTTGAAATGTATCTCAATCGAAAGCTGATAAAAAGGTGATAATTTTGGCGACATTTTTGTAAAGTGCGGGAGTTCGCGAGAAAATCATGTTTTAATATTATTATTTTTGGTACAAAATAACAGTTTGTGTTTCAAAATATTATTATAATTACCATAACTGCTCTGCTGGTCTGGTGATGGCAAGTATGTATGACTGATAAGCGTGGGTCTTGGGTTCTATGCCCAGGTCGAGCAAAAAGTGAAATTGAGAGTTAAGGAAGAGGGTGCCATTTTGAACTTTTTTTTTTTTTATTGTTGAATTTTTTATTTACATAATAATATTTACAATAAGAACTGAAACTAAGTTTTAGTCACTTTAAATGATAAGAAGGTCAATATTTTTATAGATCATAGACCACACGTATTTCCGTACAGGTCTATGCAAAAAGTTTTTGGCGATTTCTGTTAAGGTACCTGCCATTAGTGACCCGTCTGGAAAATCCACCCTGTATACATGCAGGGTTATTGGTTAAGTCGACCTGGATCCCTTAAGAGGTAGTTGTTCCCATCATTCCTGACTGATTTGCCTAAGACATACCGTACCCGAAACTTAACCGTTTTAGATATAGTTTTTTTTAAGAATTTGCCGATTTTTGGTCTATTGATCCGTTTTGTTTTCAGATAATTATTCCTCTAATTTATTTGTGTTTGCAATTTTTGTGTACTAGATAGGTTGCTTTATTATTCTCAATATTAAAATTGCAGCTAAGTGAAGCAACTAGGAAGTAGTAAACGATTGATAGTTATAAATTAAAATAAATTATTAAAAAAAATATTTATTTATGAAAAAAAATGAATATGACATGCTGCAGATGTGCTTAAAAATATCTACGTTTCATTAGCTATCCAACAAAGTAAAATAAGCTAGGGTATTATCTGAATTTTTAGAAAAAACATTGATGAGAGTCCCAGGTAGTAGTAAAAAGTAGTTGGGTTAGGAGTAGGTTTGGTTTGGTCTGGATAGGCAAGTTAGGTTTGGTTAGCAATAGTAGCTGGAGGAAAACCGTGGGGTTTTAGCAAGTATAACTCTGACACACCCCTCTACTTTCCCCTAGACGGAGGCAGTCCATTAGGATTTCCCCACGAAAAACAAAAGTTACGTTAGTAACCTTGTATACAAATAAATCGATATTTTTTAAACCGTATGGATTGTGATGTTAAAATTGGTTGTTGGTCTTTTGAAAGATCCTTTGTTTTTTTTTTTTTGGGGGTGGGAAAGTAACTTAAAAAAAAAACTTCAAATAACTTCTCCCGCCCTGGGCGGGGGAGGGAGTGTCAGACTTTTACTGACTAAAACCCACCCATGTTCCTTCTTGTGCCCTTTGCGTCCGGGGGTGCGGTATCTCTTACGGACAACCCGCAGCCCGGCTTGAAAGATCCTTGAAAAGTCACTTACATACCTATACAAAAGATCTGTTGGAGTGGGGACGGGTCGCATACAAAGTTTTGCCTAGATGGGCGAGTTTGGTTAGGTTCCAAACCTAACTTAACTTTTCAAACTAATTAGAGTCACCATATAAGCTGAGGATCCGTTATATTTTTTGAATCTAATTTGAGGTAGGTACACTTTTTTTGTTTTTTTTTTTTTTTTTTGGTGGGTGTGTAATCATCAAATAACTTCTCCCGCCCTAAGCGGGGCGGGAGGGAGTGTCAGACTTTTACTGACTAAAACCCACCCATGTTCCTTCTTGTGCCCTTTGCGTTCCGGGGGCGCGGTATCTCTTGCGAACAACCCGCAGCCCCGGCAGGCATCGGCCCTCAGTGGCCCCTTCCTTTTGCTGACATCTCTTTGAGGCGCGCGTGGAACACGAACGCGCCGTCGACACGGCCTGTCGTTATGCAACGTAAGAGGTAGGTACACTTGCCACCCGTCTTTTGATCCCTACATGAAACATAAAATTTGTATGACATTTTGTCATACAAATTTTGTCATCGTCACCTTTATTTATACATTTGGGATGATGAGGGAACGTTTATACATTTTGGGGAATTCCAGAATTGGGTAGTACACATTATTGAACAAAAATTCCAAGTCACAACTTATACACTTTATTGTAGCCCTGAAAAACCTATGAGTTTTTAAAAATTATACAATTTGATATTTACATTCAAATTCCTTATTGCGAATAAAGTGTGTGTAAGTGTGCTTTGAAATCAATAAATAGTGAATTGAGATGAAAAAAAAAGTGACATCATAGTTTAGTATTGTCACACAAAATATGGGGGAATCGCGTTTTGACAGCTAATAAAAAGAACGTCAATTGATTAGTGGTGATAGCTTGCTAACATAAAAACTATCGTATTTTAGGGTACGATACATCAATTAGAGTATATCGTATGAGACGCCAAATTATCGTACGTAATCCAACACTGGTCACTACTAAACCTAGTACTGTAGTCAGATGTCAGGCCACTTCACAGATATAACTAATTAGTAAGCAAGTAAGTAATTGTTACAAACAAAATAAACATAGAAGTAGGTACTTAATATTATTATGCTATGCTATACTTAATATAAGTTAAGTAACAATTTAATCTAAAAAAGTGTTATAGGTAATTAACTTTATTCAATCATTGTTTAATGACATTAAAAATAAAATTAGAAGAAATGATACTAATTTCAGACAACAAAGTATATAGGCACGGCCCTTAGGGCCAAAGTACACACGCTACTTTTAGCAGCGGCGATCGGCGATTCAGTCGCTGCATCTACAGCGACTGAACGCTACACTTCGCAACACATTTGGTTGCCGATCGCAGCAATTTGACATCTGCGGAACACGATTAGTGTTGTACTAGATTTTGACGAAGCTACATCCTTACAGACGACGGATTCTAATGAAGTCGCACTGCTGCTTGCTAGATTGATAAAGCAAAAACATCAATTGCGCCGAAAGCGGTATTGGTTACATCCAAATACGACTTACATTTTGGAGAGCATCATTAATTATTTCATATATTGTCATAAAAGACTCTCGATTGTTTTACAGTCTAAATCTAAACTATCGATAATATGCCAATTTTCAATAGTACTGGTATGGCATATATGTTTTTTTTTTTGTATTGGTACCAACCTCTGTTACTGTTAGTTTTAAAAGAATAAAGAAAGAAATCATTTTGAAAATGATTACTTACTAGCTTCTGCCCGCGACTTCTTCCGAGTCAAATTTTCATTAGTCATTTATTCATAAACAATAAATTGTATTTGAAATTACATGGTTGGTATAAAAAGAAAAAGAAAAATTAAACAAAAATTAAAATTAAATTACACAAAAATTAAATAACATTGACGAAAAAACCACGTTAAATATTACAATAATGCATATATACTTACAACATTGAATATACACATGAATCATCAACAGCATAAAGTGGTCATTAATCATTATTACTGTTGCTGATTATAAACTAGTTTGTTTTATTTTCAATTTCAACGAACATTTTCCGTTTTTGAGATATGAAGACAATAATTCCAAAGCCTTACGTCTTATACCATAATGCGCCATTTTAATAAGAATTAATTCGTGGTCTATAGTGTCAAACGCGGAACTTAAGTCAAGAAAAATTTTGGCTACTTTCATTTTATTATTTATTTTTCCTGTTACGTCATTAAGTAAAGTATTTATGGCATCGGATGTGCCACCACCTTTTTGATAACCGAACTGTCTTTGGTTTAGCATTCTATTCAGAAGCAAGTAAGGTAAAAGTCGTATTTTTATGATTTTTTCAAAAACTTTTGACAGGATTGGCAGAAAGGATATGGACCTGTAGTTTTTAAGATTAGTTCTACTGCCTTTTTTAAAGACACGTATTACTTTGGCTACTTTAAGCTGGTCCGGGAAGATTGACTCGTCAATACATTTATTATAAAAATCACACATAGGTTCAGCTAGTATAGAGATATGTTCCTTGATAACAGATATCGGGATCTCATCATTACCACCAAAATACTTGTTCTCTATACTTTTGACTATGTTTAAGACCTCGTTTGAGTGACAGAAGCAATTTTCATCTCGTTATTTTTATCGATTGAATACTTTTTTTTAAATGCTGTATTTTTGAGCTCTTACTACTGCCCTAGAGACATTTGTGGTCAAATTGTTTTGCTAAAATGTCAGATATTGCCTTTGTGTCCACTACAATTTGATCATTGATTTTGATAAAATTTATCCTACGTGTTTTTCCACACTACAATCTATCTCAGTGCTAAAATTCATCCGGTCAGCCGTATAAGGGTGAAAGAGTAACAAACATCCATCGTCACAAATTTTCGAATTTTGAGGATGGATGAATGAATGGATAGATATTTCCATCCATCCTCACAAACTTTCGCATTTATAATTCTACTAATATGTATTACAAATGCAAAATTTTGTGTGGATGGATAGATGGATGTTTGCTACTCTTACACGTTTACATCGTCCCAAACTTTCGAATTTTGTGTGATGTATGAAAACATCCATCCATCCATAAGATTAATTTTGCTTATAACTAGTGTTAGTAATTACACATAAAAACTTTTTTGCGAAAAAGACAACTGCCTTCGAAAACTCAAAAGTGAAAAATTGAGTGTTTTAGGTAAAAAAAATCGCTTTTTAGTATCAACTTCCTGTCATCCAAACCCATGAAGGAGCAATACTACGTAAATTATCAAAATACCACCTGACAGTCACAAGAAAGCATAATATGCTAATTCGTTTTCTTGGATGACATATTTTATTCAGTTGTTTTAATTTTTTTACCAAACTACCCATTAAAGAACAATGCATATTTATGTGTTCGCAGCAATCGTGGTTGATTTGCTGTAAATTTTTGAAGAGTTTCGTTGTCCGTCTCCGGAATCCATCATCAGATCTATATGAAATTTACATGGGACCATTTCGGAATAAACCCCTTTCAAACAAAAAAGAATTTCGCAAATCCGTCTATATAAGACGGAGTTACACCCAAACATACATTAAAAAAAATAGAAACATCCGAATGGGTTACCTCCTCCTTTTTGAAGTCGTTTAAAAAGAAAAAACTAGGCTCCCGGTCTCGCTACATGGAGTTCAGTGAACCTACTGAGCAGTATCGGTTCTCTCGCCAATCATCCTCCGGACGCTATTCGGGTTCTTCCGGACTCGTCGCGCTAACAGAAGCAATTTTTTTATGCATTATTGCGTAGAATTCGTCTACGTGGGCGTCATTAAACATGCCAGATGCTCTGAAATATCAAAGGCCGAAACAGAACCCTGAACGACGCGCAAGGCATTGTAGGCATTTTGTGTAAAATTTGCCCATAGGCCGCTCGCCGAGGGAACTTGTGTGCCAATGTATTAGCGTGCACCGACAATGTCTAATTCGTCATAAAATTCTTTAAGGCTCATTTTCATTGGTCGTTAACACTGTCGTTATACAGCATCCCCGAATACGGGCTATCGACTAATGAAAGTAGGTTAGCTATTTCTCTGTAGATATACTGCGTGCGGAAGTTTTATTTAATAATATATCGATATATTTCCCGTACGCGGCCTAACAACCAATGAAATTCATCGGTTGGTGTAAAAATCAGAAATCTCCCGTACCCCGCATACGAGCCCTATCGACTAATGAAATCCATTACAGCATGCGGTTTCTATGGAATGCGTGAACGGAAATCTCCCGCACCCTGAATGCGGGCTCTAACGACCAGTAAAAAGAGTCTTAACTGAGCAGTGCTGTGTCTCGACGTCAGTCAGCGCCGGCCCTTAGGCCGCTTGTACACACGTTCTTTCGGCGTAAAAATCTACGGTTAATTCGCCGTGTGTAGGCACGGTTCTATGGATCACTGAGCTTCCACAAGCTTGCACGTTTTCTTAGCCGCACGGTTAAGAAAACGTGCCGTGAGGCATTATGGTAGGGATAATAAGTAAATCTTTTAATTTTTTCACTGCCAACGTTCACAGAACGCGATGCCTCTCCAGCGCCAAGCTATAAATGTATCACGAAATATATAGTAAACAGTAGTGATGAGGGTATCGTCACACGAATGAATGAGATTTGTAGGCGTTAAGTTCAGTTTTATTTATAATTTTACGAATATTAATAAATACTAAACAAATATTGCCATATTTACTTTATTTCACATTATCCCTAGTAAGAAAAACCAGTATAAATTATAAGTATCAATGAAACAAATACATAACTCAGAGCTGTATGAAATGAGGTGATGTACATCTCTATTGGTTTCATGACGTCATTTTTTAACTTGAAGTCCTTGGCGTTCAGAGCACGTTAAATTCAAGTCTGATTAGGGATGTGGTCTATGGTCTTTCTTTCTTCTAGTTTTATCTATTCCCGTGTTTTTTTAACTTTTATAATCAACGTTTTTTACCGTTAGGCTGCCACAAAAGCGGAGCGAGGTTGCGGAGCGGAGAAACTGAGAAATATTAATCAATAGAATTGCATAACTGGAGCGGAACGAAAAATTGATGCAATCCTATTAGTTAATATTTGTCCGCTTCCTAGTGGCACGAAACTCTGGTGGCGGTGAAAAGGTTATGTTACTTATAGGTTTATGTTGACTGTATAAAGGTAATTCTAATCATATCTAGATTTTTTTTTAAATGTGAGCTTTTAATTTTCAATTTGGACTGATTTTTACCTTTGTTTCCCCAATAGATAGCTACATTATTCCCGAGTAGCATAGGCTATATAAGTAACATCACGCTGCGACCCACGAGGGCGGAGCAGTAATGAAAGACGTAACTTAACGCGGACGAAGTCGCGGGCAGGTCGCTAGTAAATAGTAAAAGGGGCAGGTTTAAGAAATAATATTAATATTGTATTTGCATTGAATTGTCAATATATATATTTTTAATATTCATAAATTCAATAATATACATTATAATATCAAGTAAAATGAATTACTTACTATAATTTATATAGGCAATATTTTAACACATGTTAATCTATAGGTAAGTTTAACAATCTAGAGTTTTCTTATTTTAACAATGATTCAGCAACCCTTTGCTGGCACGCAGTCCGCATCCAATCACACGATCTTACGAAATACAACAAACACAAATATGGCATTAGGAATTCACATTGGCTAACTGTTACACTTAACATTACATCTTATACTCATATAAGGAAAGAAATACTTTTTAGCAATATCATATTGCACAAGTAACCAAATTCAGTATAGTACATCATGCCATTCCATGTAAAAAATAAAATTCTCTTATAAAACAATTTCAAGCCTTAAAATTATTATTTGGCACAACTAAAACTAAGCTAAAGATAAATGATGGGATATTAATATTTTACAGTTTTCCACATCATATGAACTACACAAGTAATCTTTGGTTTATCTAGCCCACCGGTCACAATTTGGAAATTGCTTACAATAAAACCATAATAAAATATGAAATAGTTAATTTCGCTAATTCAATTATAATTATTTTATAAGATAGGTACTATATAACATACTCGATAAGTATATATATTTATTTAAGTGTAAGTATAATTTTGTGTTATTCACTGAATACTGCAATATCTTAAACTGATGGAGGAGCTGTGCTAGACGCTAGTGGCCGACAGTAGCTATCTCTCGATATATTCGCATACGATACGTCCAAGCTCTTATGATGCACTTTACAAGAAAAGTAAGTTCCTGCGTGTAATCACTTATGTAATTCGTTGCTTAGAAACCTTTTAGAATGAATTTTAACTACTTACTTATCTACATTTATAAAATATAGAAATCATCATTAGGTGTCTTAAAATATATTTTTAGTTGTTAAGGAACTTTCTGTTCTGTTGTGATAAATGAATGCTAGTTATCGGACAAGGTACTAATTGTGTCATTTTTGGTTCCGTAAAATAGAGGCTCAAGATAAAATATATACTCGTGGTGACTTGTCCTGAATTGAAAGGCAATTTATGTTTACATAGGTATAATACAAGAGTTTACGAAAAATAGTGCCTCCTGTACTTTAATCTATTGCGTGCTATGTGATAGGATATTTTATTATGAGTATAATACAAGTATCCGTACTATCATTTAATATTAATAAAATGTTTTAATCCTATTGCTTTCAATAAACAGACGTTTATTATTGTCACTATATTCATTGTGTTATTTTGCAGTGTGCACACCGCACAATATATTGTAAATCTATGTACCTTTACTGAGTAGGTAATAAAGCGATCATATTTACACATAAATCCTTACTATGTTCAATTAATTATTTACAACTTAACAGACGATAATCTTTCGACTAATATAAAGAGTTTTGTAAACACAGCAGAGATCCCATAGGAGTATTATGGAATGCTTAAAACTTAATTAAGATTGAATCTATCTAAACACTTAATACGAGAAGCTTAGTGTTACTACATTTTAAAATGTTATCATAACAGACAATAAAACTATCGACCATTATTTTTGAACAATTAATTAAGAGCGTATGTTTCATTAGACGGCGTGGCCGACTGGTTTTTGGCCAAAATATTGGTAGGTACTTAGTTCAAATAGTCAGTTGAGGTTTTCGGCTTACATTTCATTAAATATCTATGACGTTAGTAATCAAATTGGCTGGTGAATTTCCAACATGAGATTTATCTGCTTTATACCTTAGGTACCTTGTTATCAATGGATGATTGCTGGTCCTAAAATAAAATAGTTCATGAAAATTCTAAAGCCTAAAATTAAATTAATTCAAACGTTTTGAAAAAGCGTGAGGTACCGTACTTTAAGCAGGTAGGTATGTATATTGGTGCTAAGCTTAGGGGTAGGAGTTAAGACTTAAATTAAAATGTATACCTATATATCACTAGTACCTACCTACTTATATTGTCATCACAATAGCTACACAGGTCTGCTGAACATACTCGCGCACGTCCACTCTGGCGCTCTTTTTATTTACGTCAGGCATTTTGGGTAGGATTATATTTATATTATTATGATCGATCATGATGAGTCCAGTAGATTCTGCTCGTCCTTTTTTATCCAAAAAATACTGTAAATAGTTTAAAACTGTACATTATTCTGGTCATCATCAAGCCTTGTGTAAATTAACGTACCTACTGTAGTGGTTGCACTTTGACGGACATAACAAATCATACAACAAACTTTCAAGGACGACGAGTTCGTCAACCTACAGCTAAATCGATAGATAACTTTGGCGATAGCTCTGAAGAATTATAAAATAACATGTACCTACCTATGATAGTGGAGTATTATGCTACAGGTACTGACCTTTGGTATTATTAAATAATAAAACTATCTTAAAATCGTTTTAACGTAAAGTATGCATTAATAATATCAATAATATTTTTGGCATATTACATGGCACTTTAGTGGTAGGTATTTGGCATAATTATATAAAAAATAGGAAATCCAAATTATTTTCTACAGTATAAAAATATTATGATGTTGAGCAATGACCTTAATTAAGTTTGATTAACGAAAATACCGGGCATTGAATACTTTATTATTATGAGTATTAATATGCGATTTGAATAAAGTCTCCTAACAACACTCGAGGCAGGAGGAAGTACCTTAAAAGGTCAATTGAAAGTGGGCAAAGCTTTTTCGGTGGTTTTAATATTCGGTTCTACAGACCAACTTCTGTATTATTCGTTCTGCTCTGATGTTCTACATTGTTATAATTAATAGAAATGCGCTTTTTTTGTTAGTGAACTTAGAAGTAGTAGGTCTGCTTTGATTAAGGAGTCGTTACCATCGATCTACTTATGTACCAATGACATTCAAAGCAATTAAAATGAATCTGTTCAGATTTTAGGTGCTCTTTTGAATTTTAACGAGTGCTCTAGAATTTTTAAAATTATTCAACGAAATCGATACCAATTGTTGTTGTACAACCGATGCGATGTCCAGGCTAATCCCTGTAAGGCTTGCAGATGGCGAACCTGTGGTTCATGTGCTGACTGTAGGAGCCCGAGTGGGAGAACTTCTTGAAGCACTTGCAGCACTGGAAGGGCTTCTCCCCGGTGTGGAGCCGCTTGTGCTCCGTCAAGTGATGTTTGTGTTTAAATGCCTTCGGACATTCTAGACACTTGTATGGGCGTTGACCTGTAAAACAAGAAAATAGTAGTTTAGGCTCAATCCTCGTCCAAATCAAGCTAGTATTTGACGAATGCAGTCAAGATATATATAATAACCTGAATGCTCGTATTTGTGCCTCGCGAGGGAACTTTGCTTGACGAACGTCTTGTCACATTGATCGCATACGAATTGTCCTTCGCCTTCCTTAAACTCGGCCCCTTGCTTGAGTTTGCTTTTCTTAAGTACTGTCGCTTCGTCTTCAATCTCACTCGGTGCTTGCATTTCATCCCAATGAGGACGTTCGTATGATGGACTCGACCCTTGCCGGCTGATGTCCGAGGTTAAGTGCATATTCAGAATGGGAGATCGTGCGTTTGCCATATCGTTGTATTGGAGGAGTTTGTCCATCGGTACCAACGGGTTGACATGCAGTTTTTGTGGTAGCAACCGTTTATGCCCATTAATAGTTTCTCCTGGTGAAGGAGATAATCGAAAATCGGTGAAGGAAGATGATGAGCAATTGGAATGTGGATAAGTATTCAAATAGTTGGTACGATGGGGAGTTGTACTTCGCGAAGATTTCTGACTGAGGTTCACTGCTTCTTCAGAATCGGAATGTGTGACAGAAATGCTGCATGGTGGCGACGGCGAGGGACTCGACGTAACTGATAGATTGGATTTCTTTGTAGATAAATCTAATGGCTGGTCAGAGGCCGTCAGTGTTTGTGTCATACGCCGTTCTCTGGCCCTGTTATTTTGGAACCACACTTGTACTACTCTGTTGTCGAGACCGATTTGTTGCGCTATTCTTTTAAACTCCTCACGATTTGGTCGTGGGTTCAGCGCGTAATGTTCCTTTAATACCAGCTGCTGCTCCTCGCTTAATGCTGTACGAACCCTTATTTTTCTATCGTTGTCGTGTATTGATATCTTATCATCGCGATCTTCTCTATTGAAGTCTTCGTCTTCACTTGCACTTATTCCGTTTTGTATGGAAGCATGAATTTCGGCTTCCAATCTATTAAGAGCTACCGTTTCCGCTACTTGAGCTGCCAAACCTTCATGTTTTCTAAATATATTCCCACAAAGCCCTTTTTCGTGGTCTAACAAGTCACTCTTATTTGTAAAGGTTAGGTTACATTTCGAACAACTATGTGTGTCTTCACGTTCCTCCTTTATTATGACGTGAGGAGTGGGCGGTGACTCTATGTTGGGACAATTTTTGCCTGATATAGGAGAGAGCTTTTCCATGTTTGCTCTAAAGAAATGTTTCGTCACGGATGCGCTTACAGATTCTAGTATAGTATTGAAACCCGGGTTTTCGGCGTTGTGAACATTGCTATTTAAAGGGACGGATTCGAAGTTGCGAGACGGAGACCTCAAGTCGGTATCTAGTTCCTCTTGCTCCTTTTTTATAGACACAGCTTCCTCATCCTCAATGTCCATCACGAGCTCAGCGCTTCCTTCTGACCGCTTATCATCATCTTCGGTAACTTCTTCGATGAGGTCTTCAGGATCTGCTGGTAGAGGGCTTGTGAGCTTGGGACTAGCAGGATTTTCTATTTTTCTTTGTTGGTACTGCGATGAAGCTAGCTGCTCTAAAAATTGGCTGATAGAGGCCGGTATGCTGTAAGGTGCGATCCCGCCCGCAGGACTCATTGGCATGCCCGGAGGCATGTAGAAGGAAATTCCAGGTTGTCCTAAGGGCGGACGATGGTAATTATTCTCTTGAGCCGACATGGATGCAAAGAAGGCAGCAGGCATGGGGAGGAAGGAATTCCCGTTTGGTGATATATTATTATTTAACTGGGAGGCCACCATGGCATTAGTCCTTTTTCGAGATGGACTTCTTTCTGGGTTAAGCGCAGGATTATTGGGTTTAATTCGTCCCATTTTAAGGTTCATAACGAGACACTTTTTGGAAGTCATGTGACTAGAGTAGGAGCCTGAATGAGAAAACTTTTTGCCGCAGTTCGCGCATTCGAAGGGCTTTTCTCCACTATGTATCCGTAAGTGTTCTTTTAGGTGATGTTTGAATTTAAAAGCTTTGTCACAATCATTGCATTTAAACTTGCGAAGCAGAGCGCTTTCGTCATGGCTGATCATGTGCCGCTGCAGTCTGTATACGTTTGCGAAGCTTTTGTGGCAGATCTTGCAGGACTGTTAACAAAAAAAAAAAAACAATTAGATTTTCTATAGAGTGGTTTTTTTTACCTAATCTTAGTGCCTTGTTCATTTTGTCGTATGATTTTGAAAAATGTAAGTCTTCTCGCTGTGTCAGCTGGTTATCAATTGAAAAATAACAAAGTTTTATTTGACATTGAAATATTTTTTTGGTTCTCTAGCTAAGGTGGTGCGTATTAATTTGCAAGGTTTCATTGTTATGTAATACAATGGGCACTGACATATTTGACTGTATCCACCTGTGTGTTGGGCGCGTGCAGGGTCTCGTGGCGCTCGAGTTGCTCGCGCGTGGGGTAGGCTCCGCGGCACTGGCTGCAGGAGAATGGTCCGCCGGGACCGAGTGGTGAGCCACCCCTCTCTTCCTCTTCCTCAGACGGCTTGCCCTCTGACCCGCCGCCGGCCAAGGGTCGGACTGGAGAATCAACAACAATTGTTTAGTTTAGACATGTAGCTAGTCTAAGTTCCCACCTTTATCTAGGCATAACCGATCAAATTCAATGCATATGAGAATTGTTAGCACATAAAATGGAACAATGAAAAATTGGAGAGCATAAAGTGCTTTGTAATATGATAATAAGAACAGACTGTACCTAGTTAATGTTTTTTTTATTTATGCGCAGGCGTACAGTAGAGCATAGAAGATTTATTTTATAACTAAATTAAACTATGCATTAAATTTGTTTGGTAACATGCGGTTCCCTTGCATTTATAGAAGTTAACAACACCTACTAATGTTGTTACATTTATAATTAGTACGGCAAAATCTCGGTGTAGCAGGTATAGTAGGCGGCACGTACACCTAGCAAGCCGCCACGAGTCGTGAGCACAAACAAGTTAAGTTTTGGGTGTTTGGACACAGCTAAAATGGCGGATTAAATAGTAGCCTGTGTTTACCGCGATCCCAAGCTATATTAGTGTCGCCGCGAGTCATAAGCTCTAACTTCTCTAACTAAGCTTTTTGAATTCTCGGGTTCGTTTCTGGGTTTATTGGGGCGTCGACGATGCACGCGGTGGGTCCGACGGACTAATCGCGTGCAGCATCGGTGCCCAAAAAGCCCAGAAACGAACCCAAACACCCAAAAATGCAGTTGTTTGTGCTCAGGACTCGTGGCGGCTACTATACTGGGTGTAGGTGGTGGTGGTGGTGGTACACGCTTATTTTTATTGTACACATATTTGTTATTAAGTTGTACGTAGATCTTAGGTGATGTGCCTATTCCATTGTTTGCATTGCTTAGTGTTTGGCATGGGCCACGGACAGACAAGTTCATGTGCCCATAGTCTCATTAGGAAAATCGTACAAAACGAGAAGTAAATAGGTAATCTATTAATCTGAATATACGTAGGTTACATTAAAATTAGTAAGTACTACAGACTACATGGCAATGTAAATAAATACAATTCCCTGTCAGGGGTAGTTTAAAACGTCGTGAGTTAAAATCCTATTATCAAATGCAATACAATCATCGTAAACCTCAACAAAACAAAACAATTATCAGAGTTGTTCGCGATTAAAATGATCACGGGCACCTTTACGGCTGATATTTGCTCTAAAAACATATATGGCGGCAACAATTCAATTTGGAGTCGGTTATTTCGGTAATATGGCCGGTATTCCAGCGTAATATCGTTTTTAAAAGCGGCGTCGGCGAGCGCGTCGTAAATCAAATATAATAAAGAGCAAAACAACGGGGCGACGTATTAATTAGTGCGGCCGCGCGTTGGCTGCGTGTCCTTTACATACGCTGTAAGCCTCTATTGGACACCGGTATTGAATTTTAGAAAATATGACCTCGCCACACACTTACCTACCTGTAGCTAACTAATAGACTAAGTAGGTGTAATGGCGTTCATTTTTTGGCGGCTATACCGCTTTGTGGGTAGCACTCAGTAGGTCATTGCGGCTTAATCTAATTGCTCAGTACCTATTAAAGATGAAACCATTCCTAATTATTTATTTATTATTGTAAGTACGTACCTACACTACAGATCGCCTCTTTTTGAAAATTTTTGAAGTGTGAGAATTTTTGTTTCCCTAGAAAGTTTTGAAATAATACATCTATTCGATAAGAGATGGCGTTAGCAGCGCACGTAAGTTAGTCCACGTTTTCACGTGTACTATAAGTATAACCAGTTTAACTTTTGGAGTAGTTTCATCTAGGAACAGTTCACACATTTCATTGAGTGAATTCGGTGCTGGATGGTGCTGCGTCGTATGAATTCTCACAATGAAATATGTATCTTTTCGTGTAGTAAAAGTAGTAGTTATATTTTGAATCGATGTGCGCGCAGCGTCGCTTCGAGTCGCGTCTCGATGTGAACTGACCCTTATTGATTCATTAAACAAATTCACGTTGTGTCTGGACATTACTTAAAAGGTAGGTATTACCTACTTCTACATTTTAACGAAAACTGTAAATAAAATTTTTGTTTCAAAACTTCATATTTGATAAAATGTTGTCTTGTGATGAGATCAAATCAATACATACCTACCTAATGCTAAATGGCCAAGTAACACATTCATCAGTGGGAACTTAAGTGAAGTCTAACTTGTCTAACTACGTTTTCCATATTTATCAAAGAAAAACATCGAGTGATAAACAAAAATAAATTTAATTTTGTTATCTATGTATAAATCGCATTTAAGAACAATCGTCATCGATCGAATTAACTATTTTAGTGTTATTGATTAGAAAGACCAACATGAAAAGGCGAGGAATGGAAGACACAAAAGTTTCAGTTTTAGTGCTGATTGATTTTTCCAATGCTTTTAATACCGTCAGTCATGAAGTCCTTCTACCCATCCTCTCCTATCTAATGGTCTCTCCTGAGGTTTTAAATTGGTTCTCTTCCTATCTTCGGGGGCGTCAGCAGTCAGTTCTGGAGGGTGACTCCTCTTCTGGCTGGTGTGATCTTGTTGCTGGCGTTCCTCAAGGCGGTATTTTATCTCCTCTACTTTTCTCTATTTTTATAGATCATGTTACAACCGTGCTTCAGTGTGCGTATCATCTTTATGCTGATGACTTGCAGCTCTACAGTCAGGCTGGTGTCGACAACTTATCCGATGCGATTGAGGAGCTAAACCGGAATTTAGCAGTAGTGAAGGATTGGTCTGATCGTTTCGGGGTAGCGGTTAACCCAACCAAGTGTCAGGCAATCATTATAGGGAGTACTCACAGCCTGCGCAAGCTTGATGGTTTAGCGGTGCCGCCGCTTACCTTTAATGGCACAGTCATTCCGTTTAGCTCTGACGTCAAGGATCTGGGTTTGTACGTTGACTCTTGCTTGGACTGGCGTAAGCAGGTCGCGATTGTGAGCAAAAAAGTCACGGGGACGTTGCGGTTGCTTTACCGATTTAAAAATATTCTCCCGTCACACATAAAGGCAATGCTGGTTCAGTCCCTTATCCTCCCCATAATTGATTATGGCGATGTGTGTTACTATGACCTGAATGCAGATCTTCTCAATAAACTTGACCGACTTCTTAATAACTGCATTCGATTCGTATTTAATCTCCGTAAATATGATCATGTGTCCGCACATCGGTCTCTCTTAAAATGGTAGCCCATCAGACAGCGCAGGGTGTTAAGGGCCTTGACTACTTTGTTCTCTCTTCTAGACAAACCTAGTTCTCCTTCCTATCTGACTTCTCACTTCCAATACTTGTGCTCTGCGCACAGTAAGCATCTTCGCTCCTCCAATAATCGTCTTCTACGATGTCCTTTTCACCGCACTGGTTTTCTTAAATCTTCTTTTCTTGTCCAGGCGGTTTTCCTTTGGAATGCGCTTCCTCAGAATATCAGGATGGCTACCAGTCGTTTCATATTCAAAGTAAAAGCTCGTGAACACTTGCTTATGAAGTTGGCAGACTCGTCTCACAATTAGTTTCTTATATTTCTTCACCTATGTATTTTTTTTTTTTGGCTTTCTCTACTCTGTATATTTTGTTTGTATGTATGTATATATGTATTTATTTTATTTTATTCCTGGAAACTTTCTGTTTCTTGCACCTACTATGTTTTGTCTCTGCATCACCCTAAGGTTGACTGGTAGAAAATGCCAAAGGCATTAAGTCCGCCTTTGTACAATGTATTATTTACATTATGTGCAAAAAGTTTTAATAAATAAATAAAATAAATAATAAAAGGGTATCAGCCCGGCAGCATGCCCACATCCGGAATGCCTTCCGACCAAACCAACCTATTAATTTAATCAAATCGATTTATTCAATTAATTAATTGGTTTGTCAATGGTACTCTGATTGTCCACCACCAAACTGCTCAAGGACGAGTTAATGACCTGTTTATTTACATTTTCATTAAATAGTTTTGTAACACACTAGGAACCTATCGTACCTCGTATAATGTAATCTAAACAATAATTTGATGTAGCTAGGTATGTATAATCAAACTACTACGTCACACAATAATGTTCTAATAATGTTCAATGATTACAAGTAGGCAGTGCGGGTAGTACCTATCTACTTCATCAAAAGTAAATTATAATTTCACCCGTAATGGTCTCGTAGTACTGTATCTCTTAGTTGAGTAGGTACCTGAACTCGTTTTTAACAAATTTCATCTTAATAACAGTTATTTGCGTTTAAGTACCCATCATATAAGTTTAAATATTTGTACAGAAAGTATGTACATAACAAAGGTAAGTACTAAATGCCGGTCGTGATTAAGCCTCTCATGCATTTTTTTTTTTTGGGGCTGGTAAATCATCAAATAACTTCTCCCGCCCTGGGCGGGACAAGAGGGAGTGTCAGATTTTTACTGACTAAAACCCACCCATGTTCCTTCTTGTGCCCTTTGCGTTCCGGGGGCGCGGTATCTCTTACGAACAACCCGCAGCCCCGGCAGGCATCGGCCCTCAGTGGCCCCTTCCCTATGCTGACATCTCTTTGAGGCGCGCGTGGAACACGAACGCGCCGTCGACACGGCAGCCTTTCATGCATGAGGTTGTCCTTTTGATACTAAACAAGTATGTACCAATGTGACTTTTAATTTAATTCATAAGTTTCTAATTTATGTTCGCATCCTTGGCATCGGTGAACGAAAATACCGCGACGAGACCTGGCGTTGTAGGTACCTAACTAATGTACGTCTGTAATGGCCAATCCGCCTCAATCAATCGAGCAATGCTTGTGGCTTCTCTGTATAAAAAGTTGGTTACCCGTAGGTACTAGGACAATAATAGGCTGATATAATGTACCTATTTATAGCCACATAATTACTAAATCCATTACTGCTACTCGCAAACCTAGCGAGACCATACAGACGTAACTAATGACAGGTAAGTATAATGCAAAATTAAATATGAAACAAACAGATTAGGTGTACCCAACATTCTTGGGAATCCAGGGATTCGAATTTAAGATACACTTTTTTTAATATCAGGAAACTAAGGTATTCATAATAATTATGGGAAAAAAATCAAAGAAAGTTTTGAGGTGGCTACTCGCCGGTAGATGGCGCTGCGCGGCCAGTGCGACGCGCTCATTCAGTGCTACGAGTATCCCATTCATAGAGATAAATAGGTAAACAAAATGTTATTAATTAGACGCGAATCATTCTTGATTTTAGTCTATAAGTATGTACGATTTTTGTATGCATTCTAATTAAAACCACTCCACACAGGTGCGATATTACCACAGTGAGGATATTTAGATATCTATCCGTAGACCAATTTCAATAATATCATAACCATAAAAAATAAGGTAGGTACCTACGTAATAACGCAAAGTCACGAAGTGCCTTACTTAAACAACTTATTCGCTAATGAGTTCAGTAAACATTTGATGCGTATCGTTCATTAGGTGGAGCGGACGTACCTACACCTACTCACCACATTATCGGCGGTACAGTAATCTGTGCGCACGGGCAGAGTGCGTCCGTTAACCGCTGATAAAAAACCTACATACACACACCACCGCGGGGCGCTTCCTATTGCAGCTACAACAAATAACAATTATCGCACACACGCACACGCGCGCTTGTAGTCCAGGAGATAAGAGTTTGATTGTAATTGATCGCAACACACAAACGCGCGGAGTGGTGATTGGTCGCACCTGTGTCGGCGGGCGGCGAGGCGCGCGGCGGGGAGCGCCCGAGTGTTTGCTTTACTCGAAGAAAAACCTCTTGTCCGACTGCAGACACCATGTTGTTACCTCTCGCTCAGAATCTATTGTAATTGCGCGTTGAGAGAATTATTATGGAACTGTTTAGACGCGAGCTATTTGTTCGGTTATTGTATCGCATTGAAGTCGCGCCGTATGATAAACGTCTTATTGGCATCGGCACTCGCCTATTATGAGGACTATATCGACAGCGCGCTCCGGACAAAACGTAGTCTAGTATAGCCGTTACACAGTAGCCTATCAGTTAAACTTAGGTACATCGGTGCTTATAGGTATTATTAAAGATTATTTAGTCTTGTGCTATGATTTGCCATTAATAACATACAGAATAAAATTTTGAAAAAGTCTTGAGAAACTCACAAAGAAATTACAATTCAAAACGGACTTTAAAAAGTCTACAATGGTTTGTCATTCATGAAATACATTCATACTATTTAATAACGTTAATAGTAACGGTAATCGAGGAACAGCCGGTGAAGTGTATTTTTGTAATGACTGATCTGACGGCGACATTGTAAGTTAGTGGACATTATTCTTGTATGATAAATCAATACGCACATATTTTATTTACCAGCTATTTGTACGGTAAACATTGAAGACGTCTTTCAAATGTAGCACTTTATTGGTTGAATACCCTGCGGTGGCCACAAGCACCAACTCGTTTATTAATCTTAGGTGCTTACAATGTAATAATATAAAAGGACCACTTTTTAACGCAGAAATAGTTTGTAGGTTATCTGCGTATATTATGTTAACCGCTTCCAAATGACTCTACATCTAGCTAATAATACAGGAAGCTTATTTACTTGTATGTGAAGTAATCAACTGATTGATAATAATGGCTTTATGATGTCAGAGTAAGTAAGGAGAGATATGTAGGTAATAGATTCTTGATCAATGAGACATAATATCACGTTGGTATTGTTAGAAAGTGTCATACATTACGATTATTTACGATAATTATGTGTAAAGGAGTTATTTACTGTGGTAATAAATGTTATGAACTTGGAGGTAGGTTATGATGCGGTTTTAAGTATGAATCCTTTATCGCCTTACATTTAATTTTGCTTTTAATTAATTAAAAAAATCGTAACCTAACAACATGTCAAAATTATTTCGTTTCGTAATAAACCTTCAGTGTAGGTAACTGTGCCCTCACTCTGTGAAAGTGCAGGTGTTAAAATAGGTAGGTATTTGCCATGACGTAAGATTTTACAAAGCAAAAAAAATCAACAGGTAGGTACAATTATAATGATTGAATCAATAATTGTAGGCGCAGTGTATGTCGCCGAGTGTAACGTTACGCCAATCATCGCGTAACTTTGTTCCAACGAGACGCAGCGATGATGACTGCATACTTGTAAGTAATTCAAATATATTGATAATGTGAATCGAGTCATATTTTAAAATTTTAGTAATGCTGCTAACAATAGCTACAGGCTTTCAGGTAGAGCCACTGACTCATTATAGAGTATGGCTTGTTGTTTTACATAATGTAAACAAACTTATTATTGTAAATATGAATAAGTTATAACTACCTACGTTATTCAAATACATACCAACAACACTCGGGAGACTCATACTAAGTTCAATATGGCGTTAGAAGTAAAGTAGGCAATCTATTACCCTCTGACTCGGAGCCACACCGGCTGAATTACAGCCATGAGTCATGGGTAGCCGTGGTGGGACAGTAGGCTCTCTGAAGTGTTTGACAAGTGATTAACAAATCGATAGACAGTTATTAGCACAGCTGTTAATTAATTTTGTGCTGAACAAACAAGTAATTAGCTGTGCTGTACTAGGTAACGAGGTGTAACTACTCCACCTACAGTTTGTTTAAGGCGTCGATTCTTGGAATCGTTTATTTACACGTTAGATAAATCCTATCTATCGGTTCGACTTCACACGAAGTAGGCAACTATCTGAAAAAAAAAATACATATTTCTTAGGAACCAGAACACAACAGTACCGAGGTATGTCACTCACTCGATATGGACACTAGTTACGCAGTTACTACGAGACTACAACTTCTACTAAGAGATTTCCTACATAACTTTAGTTCGTAGTGTAATACTTGTCCCTACCTGTGTGTACCCCCATCAACATTCTTAATAATTTTTAAAAAAGGTACCTACCTACTTCAACGATTGTTATAATTTTATTTATTTTTGTATTGTCACCAACTGTTTTGTCGTAACTAGACAGATGAATAGGTGGCTACCTTTTAATTCCAGATAATGTATAGGTACCTACCTACTTAGGTACATAATAATATAATTGGGTAATAATTATTATCAGATAAAATAAAAATAACACAAACGTCTCACGTCTGTTTGGCAGAGAGCAGCTATAAAACGAACTTTTACTAATTTATTCATCCGCGTTCCCCGAACTCGCGTGAAATAGTACGCATTGGGTAGGTGCAGGTCGTCCGAATGCATCAAACGTCCTTATTATGTTATCCACTCCAGACAGGCGGCACACAAAGATGAAGAATAAAATAAAAAGATAGACAGAAAAAAGCAAATGAATTAAAACAACATAATCATTTACGATTTAAGACGGTGAAAGCGAGCGGGGTTCCCCTCGACAAACGAAACTTTCTTTCAAGTCGGTGTGTACCTGTTCCCGATTTTCAAGTGGATGAATTATATCCCGAGGGAGAGTAGGGGAGATTACAGAACACGGAGGTTATTTCTAATGAAGATGTGTTCGAGTTTTATTTTGAACGCCTCAGAGGTGATATCATTTTCACCTGAATTCGGAAAAAAAGAATTGATAGAATGGTTGTTTAAAAACATTTATAAAAACTTAACTTGTTTCAGTTATCGCCGAACAGTTATTACTTTGCACTTTGTAAACTTTTGGAGCAGGTTCTGGTTTAAGTAGTACTAGACGTTAAGTCAATAAACGAGTTAAAACAAATGATGATAAACATAATAAAAAGTGTAGAAATATATTATGAAGATGAAATAAATAAAAAAAAATGCAAATTAAAACAAAAAGAAAGGAAGCTTACTTAAGGCCGCGAGCCGCCTGGCCGAGGTGGTGGACGTGGGGACTTGCTTACTCCTCATGTCCGCAAGCCAACCGGCCGCCAAGCATTCGTACCAACCGCCAACTCCCATTAACGAGCTCTGCACTTTCATCGAGCGACACCTCTGTTCTCACACGTCACTAACCGCGACCACGGGCTATCTAATATCGCGGTAAGCACTTCGCGGCGGCGTCGAAATCGCATCTACGTCGTACTACACCGAGATTTCACAGCCTCCGCTGACGTCAGCGGTAAAAGTCCTAGTTTCGGTTTTAAGGGGGCACGTGTACTGCGGGCCGTCGGCGGCGCGCTACTCACATCGGCAGGCGCCCCACACGTTGGCCAGGCTCCACAGGCGGTACGAGTAGCTGTCACCATAGCACCCGAACATGCTCTCATCGGTTCTCGCGACCATGGCCCGCGCGCGCGGACTGACGTGCTTGTGGCTGCGCGGCGCGCGGTGGAATGAGCCGGTGGCCCGCCTCTCGCCCCGCCCTGCGCGCCCGCGCCCTCCGCACCTCGCGCCGCTTACCCCGCTCACCTCCCGCGACCTCCCCCCACCTATACTTAATTAGTAGAGCCGACTGCCGACTGCTGAGCCGTGTCTCACCACGACTTTAATAACCATACCCTTCGATATTATAACACCTTCACATTTAATGACCCTTGTCTTTTTTAAGCCACACGTGACTGCGGCTCTACCTTTGCTTTGTTTATTTACATACGTTACGCTCCACCTTCTCGCTGGTAGTCTACCTGTCTCTATCTAACGACGAACTTTATAAATGCTCAGTGAGGTGCTTTGCCACATATTTACTCACGAACACGTTAGTAAATATTTTATAGTGATTCACCTAATGCAAGTATTGTGTGTAAGTAGCTCTGTCGAAATAAGGCAAATGTTTTAAACAATCTACTTAAAATCATACTCCGTATTCTAAATCAACCAAATGTACAAAATTATTACACTTTGTAAACTCTACTAAACCTAAAAAACTTACGTTCGTCGAACTGTTGCACGCGTAGTTCAGCTTTCGGTCACTAGATGGCGTTAGGAGTTGCACAGAACTTTCACATTGCCTCAAACGAGAAACTTCGACAATATTCGAGATTATTGTACGGAAGTAATTTCAGAGTATACCTAGTACCTACGTACTAGAACCTAGAAAGGTACAAAAAAATATAAGAAGAGTTCTTGTTCACACAAGCTTCTACCTGCGACTTCGTCTGCGTGGGCTTCAGAATTACGCCAAACTTTTACATTATCCCACGGGATCCCAAAAAACGGGATAAAAATTATCTGGTGAGGTAAGCTCGATCAATTTCAGCCGTTTATGCGTGACAGAGGCAGGCTAGGTAACGAACATGTCGCGCAATTAGTTCGAAAGAGTTACCGTGGCCTTTGAACGCAAAGGGCATTAGGAGGAACACGAATGGGTTTTAGTCAGTAAGAGTCTGACACTTCCTCCCGCTCCGCCCATAGCGGAAGAAATATTTTTTGATGATTTCGCATCGTTAAAAAATAAATGGGTAACAAACATCCATGTATCCTTACGAACTGACACATTCATAAGAGGAATAGAATAGCATAACATAGCATGTATGTACTACATAAAAAGCTTTTAATAAAATTGTGAAAAGGTTGTAAAAATAAAAGAACTTGGGTGTCTAAAATATAAAAGTTCGTCAACAAAGAGTCCGCCGCGAGGCAATCATTTATCGGTCGGCTATTAGGCGATAGACTAATGTTCAATTTATTATTTTAAGTAATAATCGAGCTCTTAATGATTTGTTTTCAGTAACAACACGTGTGAGGTACGTCTCCGACATGTTTCCATGAGTCTACAGTTAGACGCGATTCGGTATTCAATGACGATAGTCAATTAATGTTTACAATATCTGCTTTGGTTTCTACTGTTCCATTGACGGCATTTTCTGTCTCAATAAGATTTCATTTGTTGAGGGTTTCTGAATTAAGTTAAGTGGCATGCATTCTTTGCTTTTGTCATAGTCAACCATTTATATCAATAATATGTTGCGCCACGAATCTCGTTTCGAACTATTTAAAACGATTAGTATTGTAACAGTACGTACACCGCTAATTTATTTATGAAATAAAGAACAAAATAAAGTACTTAGGTATATAATAAAATGTGCAACCAGCTGATTTTGTCAAGAATGTGTAATTGCAGCATTCAGCAAACTGTGACAAAATAGGACCTTTAGATTAAAAAAACTGGACAAATGCGAGTCGGACTCGACCACCTAGGGTTCCGTACGTAGGATTATTAAAAATTACAGAATTAAATAAATAGTTTATTAAAATAAGTAAATAATAAATTAAATAAATAAATAGTAAAATTATTTATGTAAACTTTACTTAGATATCTAGGTGTTAGGTAATTATAATTATTATTATTTTTTGTTTCACAAACTACGGAGACAAAGAGGGAAACGGTATTTTTTTAATACTTTTATTATAAATAAGAAATAATGCGTCGGAAAAAATAAATAAAATATATTTTGCAACGTGCACATCAAGCCCTTTTATATCATACCCCATTTGTACTAGTAGCTTCAGTTTGAAATTCCGAACCCCTATAACAAAATATAGACCCCCTATTTTAAGATTTAATTACAAATGTATAGCTTTTTTCTTGTACTTGTGTTCTATAACAATGTTACTTGCCACACTTCATAGTTCTAGGTCAACGGGAACTACCCTATGAGTTTTGATTCCCTTGAGAATGCCGAAATATGCGTTTTACTTATAGCTAAATAAACCACCGTTTCTTTTTTTTACGTATACTCACAATTTTTCACAATTTCATGGGACCGTCAACCTGAGCATACGGTTTAAATTTCAACTTGATACCTCCACGCATTCCCGAAATAAAGGGTCTTGATAGACAGACAGACGGACGGACAACAAAGCGATCTTATAAGGGTTCCGTTTTTTCTTTTTGACGTATGGACCATCACAAGGAAAATATCTAAATATTGATCTTGTCTATTCATCAACGCATGGGCAGGTACTAAGCGTTACCAAAAAAGCAATACCTAAGTGGGGTATTGCGTAGCAGTCAATGCATGCAGCAAAATAATAATGTCTACACAAAGTAAGTCCTCTTAGTTGCTTACGATGTTAGCGAACCGTAAGTGCTGCGTTTAACATTATAAATTCCATTGTTTTTATATTTTCAGTACAATGGGTAGTAGCTGGCATAGTGAGCTCATCGCAGAATACTGTAGCAACGTAGCAAACGCCATAGTGGCTAACATCATAATGTTACCTCCGCTCGGGAAAACGTACCTCGGATTGAAGCTCATTACCAGTAAAGTTCTGTATTGTCTACAAGTTTATTTACTGCCCTTATTTTGTATTGTCTACAAGTTTATTTACTGCCCTTATTTACTTTCGCGTGACAAAACAACTGCATTTTTAAAAATGTAGTAAATTTTTTGTTGTATTGTGTGGTTGTCGTTCTGTAACGTAGACAATAGCACCTTGTCCTCCACGTGTGCGACACGTGCGCGCGCGCAGCCACAATGCCACACCTCCAGCTTTGTCCGCCGATGCTTTGTTCTAAACTCGCTCCACACAGCTTTCAAATGTCCGTTTAGATCTCAACGCTTGTTGAGGCAACCGAACAGAGAATGTTATCGATGGGATTCAAATGACCTGTTTGCCCTCTGTAATCACATATTGGATAATACACTGCTTTTCTTGGCTTTTATTGATGGCTATAACATTATTACCCGACTGCGGGTGACTTGTAATTCAACATATTCTATACAAAACGTGATAGTGTGATCCCTCTGCAACGTTTAAGCATCTCATGTAGCCTAGGTGAAGTTTATGGGATTCGGGGAAAACCAAAAATTTAAGTAACTTTTCTAAAGTACCTGTCTACTAGTCTGTGTATGTCGGAATATCTGTCAGGTGGAGTTAGAAAAGAAATTGGTGAACTTTGGCCTAGTGGTAGCACCGCAAGACAGGATTTTTTTGGAGGAAGAATATCAACTATAATAGTTGCGATGTTTGATCAATATTAATCTCGCAGTTGCTTTCCCACCATCTTGAAATCTGGCTCGATGCTAGCTCGCTTGCAATATATGTGGTATCTAACCACATATATTGCAAGCGTAACTTGCGCTACCTAAATAAATGCACATCATGAAGCGTAACCACACAATCAACCCGCGTTGTGTCGCGTGACTTCATTCGAGTGGAGGCGACCTGTATGAGGTTAAATAAAGTCTGCTTACAAAAGGTGAACAGTGGCTTCTTACAATAGAGCTGCGTTGATGCACGTGTGCTGTACACAGCGGCGCGTGTGGTCGCGTCTCCACTGCTACAGGGGAAGGTGCAGTAAACCAACGTCACCGAACCACGTGTTGTAAACACACTTAGAGCAATCGCTACGGCGAAGGCGTGTAGGAAAAACAAAAGATATCAAATACTACAGATGCAGTTCATGTTTCATAAGTATATTTTCATGGTGACTCTCTGTGCATGATCTTGCATTGCATAATATTACACGCGTGTTCGTCTGTACGCGCTGATGATGTCGTGTGCGGTCGCTAATGGATGCGCGAGTGAAGTGCTTTTATTAATTTGTTTGTTTTCAGTATAATAACACATCTTGTGACAAATCTGTGTGCTACCTACAGTTTTATTTGAATAGATTGTTTTATATTTCAGTTGTAAAACACAGTTTTGATAGAGTCGTCCAGTAAGACGGTTGGCAATGAACAGACCGTTGAATCTATTGATCGTTTCAAACCTATAAACTAGTTGGCTAGTGTTATTGTTTCAGTTTGTAATATGTCAATAGTTATTACGTTTTCTCACGGCGCGGTAGGCGTCGTGGGAGAATCGGCACATCTGGCCACATCTGGCCGCCACAGGCGTCGCTTGGCACAGGTAACTTTATGTTTTACAGCTACATCAGCACTGTGACAGCTCTTTATTGCCGCTGTCAAACAAATATCATTTGTTTATACGCCCATTAACGTGGAGAAGTAAAATTGTAATCTGGTGAAATATTCCATTGTGCTGTAGATATGTGACACGAGTACTAGATGCACTGGCAGGGTTCGGACTTCAAGATGACCTCTCGTGGTGCGGAAAGTTACATATCACCGCGATGTGTATTTTTAAAATAAAAATACTTTTAAATAAAATAACTTTGCTTCAATAGGTAAGTACTGCAGTCTTACTGTCGACCTCACACATTTTGCAACAATCACATTTTAGAACACGTTGCCAACTTGACGGTGATCATTAAGTGGTCACCATTAAGAAGTTAGTCATGAACTGTTCAAAGGCGCTATGCGGGTTAATACAAGAGTCGGAAAACAGCTCGTGGTATGAATTAGGTTCGAACATGTTACGTAGGCATATTTGTGTGTCGCGGACGTATTGATCGCTGACAATAATTTTCAAATTTATTCCAGCTGTTTGGCTCCAGGTACTCGCGGCTGCGGCCGCCGTCACACCTAGATATAACATTAAAAAGAAGCGTTGCGGACTTGCGCATAGGGCTCAACTCTCATGCGCTCTGTGGCAATCATTCATCAGTTTATGTTGATGCTTACACTTCACATTATATTAAGTAGGTACTAGCTATACACGTTATTGAATTAAATAATAAATAAGCCTTGGAAAGCCGAATTAGTAGCTTTACATTACTTTAATAAAAGGAAAAATAACTAATTTTATTTGTACAATATGGTAAAGAAGTATTAGAACAGTAAGTAGCTACGTTAATACGTACTGTAGCGCGACAGCTGCGGGCCTACTGGTGTTCTGGTTAAATTTGTTGCCAGATTGTTCAGTGCGGTACCGGGATGGTACCGCGGCGCCGGCTGATCTCGCGATGTCGATAATGAGCCGATAGCGAACGCGCGATATGTTTCCGATGCCCGCATATCTGCTCACCTATTATTAGCTACGCTATTGTACAACTTAACGGATTTTTGGTTCTGTGGGAGTTTGTTATGTGAGAAATGGAACTCACTAGTCGTGTAGTCTTTGTTGAAATCAATATTATTGAGCTTACTTGTTAAATTATTTGGCTATTTGTAGATCAGAGATTATTTTCTGTAGAATTCATAAATTAATCACTCCTTAACGACTATACAGTCTTGGATTGTTTCTTCATATAAAAAGAAGGCACGGCATTGATAGCAACGCTTGCTCAAGGCGGATTGGCGATTTCAGGCTCAGGTATGTTAATTATAAGTCCAGGTTTACCCACGCACGATGTTTTCCTTCAACGATGTCCATGAGCACGAGAGGCAGGCGCTCTAACTACTAAGTATTTTTATTCTTTCGCTTGCTCTGTACGTAGTCAGCGATTATTTAAACACGTTCTAAACAAGCTGATACCGTTAATAGTTGCTAAAATAAGCAAACCGACAGACAGACAGATGGACCAACGAAGTCCCACCATAAGGGTTTATTTTCACAAAGTGTTGTTTCGAAACCTTAATAAAAACCAATCGAACACTTTGGGATGTGAGCGCATAACGGAAACCTTCTGATATCCAGAAGACGTCAATCAAAGCTTATCTGTAATAGCATTATATCCCTTAAAACCGATCGGTGAACAGTTTGGAGAAGTGATAAACAAACCGGTGCTTACGGAATAACAACAGTGTAATCAGTTTAGCGTCCCGAGGTTATCGGTACAAAGCTCTCTAATCTGACGACCGACGTCAGACAAAAACAGACCGAATAATATGGAAAAAATATCCAAAGATACTGACGGTAGGAAGGTGCTGATATATCATCCCGTACCTATTCAACATTATGTAAAATGTAGTTTGCTGGGTGTTGATAGAAGTTGTGATAAGATATTTAGGTACTCACTATCTTTGTCGATTCGGGGAATGGTGAAAAGATGGATCACCCACAGTCATGGTCTCATTAAAAATTACATATTGTCCTTTGTTCCACCGTTATTCGTAGCGCTAAAAACATTTACTTAAAACACGTATATGTAAACCATGAATAAAAAATAACTACAGGTCTTGTAAATGATAAAGTGGCTTCATGTTTCACCGTTTATATGACGTACAAGAAAATGATAGTATGATGTATCTAGGTCGGTTCAAATCAAATCAAATCGTTTATTTATGATACACGGGGTACATGCAGGTGTTCATTAGGTACATAATTATATATTAATGTTCATTCCATGATCAGCCACTTGGGCATACAAATTATTAAATAACATAGTCAGAATATGAGTCTAAAATTCTAATTCCATTTCAGATTAAATATATATTATATTATTACTAATACTCATGCATTACAGGCACAAGACAATCAACAACAATAAATTATCGTCAAGTAGACATGAAACAATCAAAGAGTTCCGGTCAATAAAAATTCATCTACAGAGTAATAACACTTTTCCATAAGAATAGGAACAATTTATTTTTAAATATATTAATATATAATATAAATATATATAATATAAAAGAATGTAGCATTCTTTTATGTCTATAGTAATTTTATTATAGATCTTCGTGGCCATAGCAATGACAGTTTTCCCAAAGAGGGTAGTTCTATATTGACTGGTAAGGTTATTATACAAATGACTTTTATTTCGCGACCTGAGCAAAATAAATAAAATGTAAATAGTGATGGATGTGAAGGCAATTTCAAGGTTGATACGAGTAGGTATCTAATTACGCGAGTGTGTCGGTGAACGGTTGATAGTATAATTTGGAGGACTGCTGCAAACTATCTTGCCAGCTAGTGTTGACTTGCGCTTCACTTGTTTTCCTTTGTGTCACACTGTTATTTAAAGTAGTAGTTAGCACGTGCACGGCTACGTGTCCATTGTGTCCGAGTGCCGCGTCCCGGGACATGTGGCGGCCAGCCGACCTCGGGCCACGCCATTCACGTCTCCGACCTGCCAACAATCGCTAATTGTTCTAACTATTGCCTGCTTTGTCCTAAACAATTACTGATACAACTTTACTCACTGTATCACTCTAATGTGTTTGCAGTAAGGTCGGAAATACCTCTGGTGGGCTGTTTAGAAATTGTCGCCGAAGACGTCGCCAGATGGTCTGACAGGATGCGTTGTGTTTTGTTAGAAGTGTTAAAGTAAAAGCCTTTGTACTTGACTTGATAATGAGAGGATGAAAGCTGTAAACCTATTATTTGTAAAGTATGGAAAATATGGTTTTAATTAGATAAGCAGGCATTACGGGCACGTAGCAATGAGTCTATTTGTAAAATAACAAAAACAGCATTAACAGGATTATGATGTTCATTAAAAATTGACAATATCAATAGTAGGTGTCAAACCTATCAACTAATGCGGGTTTATGAACAAAATATGGCAAAAAATAAATGGTAAATACATAATTGTATTATGTGCCTATAATCAGACCTATCCTAGAACCTAGTAGAGTAATAAAATTAAATAATTGCAGAGAATTTACGCTATTTAATACTTTGATTCATCATATTCATGAAGCTTCAGTTAAATAGATTTTCAATAATGTAAAGGAACCGGATATTCATATATCCTTACACGCATTAACATGTTGTCATGTTCAAGGATTAGTAGAGGTTGTATGCATCCAGGTTTTATCTGTTTCTTTGAATAGATTGAAACTGAGCCAAAACGCGTAAGCGGAACGATCGGATATCAAGTGTAAATGAAGTATTCCTACTCGTACAAGTGGCGGGGTTGTGTACGGCACTCCGTACACAACACCGGCTCACTTGTGCCTCCTCACCTTGCCTACCTACACCGATGATTGTAGGCATTTTTGAATAACTTGCTAGAAGGCGATGGTCCATTGGAGCTATTTGATTGTTTCTGTTTGTTACCTCATAATTATGTTCGACATCTCCCAACAGAATTGGATGATTCTTTTATTTGAAAAGGTATATTTTCAGTAGGTAGTGATGGCATTATAACTTCCGTGAAGAGTCACGAAAGTACCTATTATCGGAGATAAACTCAAAGTCATCGATAATGGAACTCGTCAATAACGAACGTATCATGATTTGGTTATTGTACTGGGGGGGGTGGGAAATCATCAAATAACTTCTCCCGCCCTGGGCGGGGCGGGAGGCAGTGTCAAACTTTTACTGACTAAAACCCACCCATGTTAATTCTTGTGCCCTTTGCGTTCCGGGGGAGCGGTATCTCTTACGAACAACCCGCAGAGGTTTAAGGGTTGGGTAGGCTTTAGGGTACCAAGTCACCGGAGCAGGTCCCTCCCGTTTCTCTAATACCGAATACCGATGAAGGTGGTCACCCGCTTTAAATATCTTGGGCACATGGTCACGGAACACCTACGAGATGACGAGGACATGGATAGAGAGAGTAGGGCGCTGTCGATCAGAGGCAATATGATAGCTCACAGGTTCAAGCGTTGTGCTGCGAATGTTAAAATAACTCTCTTTAGAGCGCACTGTACGTCGTTTTACACTTGCAGCCTGTGGGCTCGTTATACGCAACGTTCGTTCAGCGCACTACGAGTTCAGTACAATAACGCGTTCAGGGCGTTGTTGGGGATTCCGCGCTGGTGTAGTGCGTCGGGCATGTTCGCGGACGCGCACGTAGACGGCTTCCACTCCGTGCTTGGCAAGCGATACGCCGCGGCGCTCTGCAGGCTGCGCGTCAGCACCAACAGCATCCTGGCCGTTATAGGAGATAGGTTGGACTCGTGTTACGTCCAACACTGGGTCAGCCCATATCATTAAATAGTTGTTTTTTAAGTAGGTATGTTTTTATTGTTTATTCTTTTATCAGTTGTTGCTAACACTATTTTTAAGTTTTTCATGCTGTAATACTAACAACATTCTATGGTCTCTCGTGGGTCTGAAATAAATCGTTTTTTATTTTTATTTTTTTTTAGTTACGTAGACATGGCGTGTAGAAGTTAACATATTTTTTCTGGTATGATTATTTAGTTTCTTATCGGATTTGGATGATTATCAAGTAAACAAGAATAAAAACCGGAAAGTTAAAACCTTTTAAAAATACATAAAAAGTTTCCAAATCAGTTGTCTTTTTTGTGAAATGTATTTTTCTTACTCTAATTAAATTTTATGTTAAAAATATGAAGTCGAAAGTCATAAATATTTAACTTACATTAAAGGCTTTTGAGCAACCTCAGTAGAACTGTTGCTTTCCTCTTTTATTTTATGTTTCAATTCTGTCAGTACCTATTCATAAATATGATGACTAGACCAATTCAAAAATAATGACATAACGACCCCACAGACGTACTTCCCCACACAACGTGAAGTATAGTTCTCGCACACCTCGCTGCTGAGTGATCGTGTAGGTAGGTACCTAGGATGCACAAATGGCTGGCGACACTTTGTTTCACATTACATTAGTGTCAGTCGTTTTGTGCTATAAGTAATCCCCCTAAATTCACAGCGCAGTATTTTTGCAAAAGTTAATTTAATATAACATTATTCTCACATCAGAGCACACAATAGCTCGGCGAAAGTTTTATGCGTCTCCTTTGTTCGGAGTGGTTTACAACTCGTAAAAACCGACGCCCCCCGCTAACTATTGTTATTATTTGTTAATTAATTATAAAGTGCGGCTCCGCGGCGGCCCCTTGGTGTGACGCGGCTCAAATAATCGCCACACCGATACTCCTAGCCTTATGACTAGGTATAGCCGTATGGCTCTTTTTCTTTCATAAAGACATCACACCTTACTACCTGTATGTACCTATACATATTTAGAAACTAACCGAATTAGAATCAGGAAGCTTATAATATTATACTGGCTTTAGTTATTACAATCTACTTTAATTAGTATCGAGGAAGGAAACCGGAACGCAGCACACAACAGTGTTCACCAAGTACCTACGACAGTAGCTGTAACACATAGGTTTGCGCAGGTCAGCAACTAGTCGCGGTGTGGGGGATCCAGCGCAGGTCGCCTGTGCTCTAGGAATACTTCCACGTAATATACTCACTGTATAGGAGTGCTGACTGCACATACGTAAATAGGTATTAAATCCATGTGAAACTGAGTAGGTACCTATAATAATATTTTCTGCCATTGTCTAAAATTATTCTAAAATAGATACTTATGAGTTTATGACTAATTAGTAATTAGGTAGGTACGTATTGTGGAAAGATAACGAGCTATTGTGTTAGTTCTTTTAATCACCTTGTTTAACAGGAAATCCAAACGTTTACATGTTGGTAATTAAATAAGGATATTGTTGTGTAAATAAACAGTTATAAGACTGAACGTTTGCAGCACGAACATGATGCTGTTGTAGCGGGTACCTGCGAAGAGTGTCCCAGTGGCCTGTGTGAACACGTGGCCTTCGTAGGTTACCTTTGCATAAAGTCAGTTACTTAAAGTTCGATGTTCAAAAAGTGGTGCAAACCCTATGACGTATACTTCGTTAGTTCCAGTCTGATCGCAAATTGGATGCTCCCCTTCTTCACTGGTCGGTATCGAATCGGAATAGTTCCACATCGTCCAAAGACAAGTATCAATGTATTTTAACGAACATTTTCATCTAACTTGCAATTTTTGGAAGAATAAATATTTTTTCTCGTTCATATCTCACCCTTATAACCGGATTTCAGATCTGCTGACAATAAAGCTGGCAGTTGGCACGTGGACGGCACGCCATTCGCAACGCTCCGGGTGCGGCGGACTCCCGCACTCTGCTAACTGCCAGTTTTTCTCGAAAGCACCCATCGAGGTACGCAATTACAACGAACGCGTTACATCTTCCGCGGCGCCTTACTGCGGAATGAGTTTGAGCGACTAGTTGTACGGTGGCTGTTACGTATATTCGCATAAGCACTTACTTATATTATCCTGAGGTTATAACGTTAAGTATCGATATGTATTTGATTAGCAAATATTAAACTACTTCAATAATATTGGTATCATTTTTCGGTGTGTGAGGATTAGGAGAGTAATGAGGGTTGCCTATGACATCGTCGTACAGTCAGTGTCCTACCATCTGAAGTTTTCTACAAACAAGATGAGGGGAATAGGGGTCAGGCAATTCAGGCAACTGACCGTACGATTATTTCACATTACGCATGAGGTGCTGCAACTTAAGTCATCTGAGGCATCTGAGTATGCTTACCTACGCTCTTGCAGATTCTCTAGAATAATGTCATTCAGGAGTTATTTAAGCCTGTATGAATTTCCATGTGCAAACAGTATCAGTGTTGGGGCAACCGGTTGCCGACTGTCTCTTGTATCGGCGCGATGTCGCGGTGCGGCGCGCTGGCGCGACTCGCTTCCGGCGTAATAAAAACAATGCGCCGATGCGAACCTTTATTGCAGCAGGTTTCCGGCCGCGCCCGCGCCGCTTGTCGCCCCGCAGTAATTATGACGCCACTTGCCAACTGCCGCCGCGAACATTTATTTTGACACTCGCGTTACTGTGTTGAAGTATCGCTCTGTAATGCCTGTGGGCCTTAGGATGGAGCAAGAGGAAGGTGGTGCATCATGTCTCCACCTAATAATAGTAGAGCGAGGGCACTGGCCAACCCTGTGCCTGCACCAGTATCTTACACTTTTAAAGGCATCATTTAATTGTTTATATCTAGTACTAAAAGAAGCAGAACGTCAAGCGAGTTCTAACGTGTAACGCATCGATAAAGCATGAACTATAACTAAAGTACCTAACAGTTTATTTTCAGATGAACTTATTTTTTTTAACCTAGGTAGTAGGTTGACAAATAAAATGTGATCTACATCTTTACAATTATGTGGCAACTCTTGTTACATTTGACGCCTTTTATTATAATTACATAGAAATAGTATAAAACTGTAAAAAAACCTGCTTGGTCACACAAAGGTTACCTACATTAAATATATTCTACCTGCCTTATGACACCTGAGTGGTCACGGCAAATCTAACTGGGTAGGTACATAATACATCCAGCAGCTTGAAGGCTACGAGAAAATAACTGTCAAAAGCCAGCTAAGTAAACCCAACGTTATGTAGGTGGCACAGTCGGCCGCGCGTCGGCGGTAACAACACCAGTATAAATAAGCTGACCTCTTATTCTGTTGAAGTCGAGAGTTCGCACAGCCAGCTCAAGGGTAAAATTGCACCACCGCCGACAGTTCGTTACCTACGTGTGAAGTTCCTGTATGTGTTTTACATTACGATCGAAGATTTGCACATTCCCGCCGCCGGCCCATTTTCTACGCACACAATCTTCTGGAACAAAAAGTAATCAATCAAGTTATCTCATCTTCCTAGAATACGGCGATGTGATCGACAACACGTGAACGTTGCGTATCCGCGCGATCCTTCACCTCCGCCCCATTATCGCGCAGATAATACTCACAAATAGGGTACTGATTGACGTCAGCGCCGTACACCGCGGCGAGGTAACAACGATATCGCGCGGCCTGCGACCCGCGTATCGCACTAGATTAGAGGCCCTGTTCACCTAGCCGGCGAGTGGAGCAGCCCCGTGCCCGTTTCCACAAGGCTCAATTAAATGCGGCGCAGTACGAGGCGTTAACCTTACAGTTTTGACGTTTGTTGTTGTTACAATCGTGTTTCAGACGCTATCGCGGGTCACGCAGCGAGTGCAGGAAATGGATCAGGCGTCATACCTAAGTAGGTGTATGTGTTTACGATCAATATGTAATTGCCTCTACATGACGAAAGAATGTCGACCCTAAGAAAGTTAGGGTTAATTTAATAGTTGGTTGTGCTTACAGTCAGCTTTTGGGAACTATGTATTTAAACACTACCCTGTACAGGTAGTGAGAAAAAAAAACGTAAAATAAAACAATCATTCACCAATTATTTTTGCGAAATAATTTACAATGAACATGTCTGAAAAAAATGTCGGCCCAGTGGTTAAGGCTCCTCCTCTCATGCCTGACGTTGCGTGTTCGATTCGAGAATGAAAGGTGTCACACATCAGTGATTCAGGGGCGAATAGGTTACAAACATAGATACTTACTTCGCAATTAAAATTATTATAGGTTGGGTTAGGATAAAAGGCCGAGATCGCTACTCCGCCTTGAGCAAGCGTGGTGATCATCATTGCTCGTGCTTTCTCTGTATGAGAAGGGGTTATTGCCCTACAGTGGTACAATATTAAGCTGGATCTTCTTTGTGTTTGAAATACAATGAAGCCAACAATTAACAACCAGATTACAAAACAATTAATTACCTGCAGGTAGGTACCTACTTCACATTCCAGGCGCCACCTCAGCATAGACGGTCTAATAATAGACCGACTAATAAGCTGCTTGCAAACTTCAGCTCTGGCCGCTAGTAAAAAACGCCTCTTGAGTTTAGTTAACCGTGCGATGTCTGTAGGCAGCTAGAGACCTCTTCATTTCAGTATTAGTCCGAGGAGTGCAATAGGTAGCGCGAATACTTATCATTTATTATTACATTGTATACGTACTAATAGCATGCGGCTATCGGGGGTTTTACCAACTACTGTTTATACAATAGACTTGTGTAATTATGTCTACTTGTGTCCAATTGATTCAATCCGCCTTATTATTAATTTTCATTGACTATAAAATTCATTCTTCGCAATCAAGTAACTATATTTTTTCCTGCAGGGTTTAATGAACCTATCAAGAAGGGGATGACTGTTGTACGCTTGGAACTTAACCTATCAGTCGCATCACGCATGTATTCCCCGAAGGGTTAGGCAGAGGTATACCAAAGTTCACCAACAGTTCGCCCGTATGTTTAGGTCCCGTATAACAGGGGGCGAGCCTATTGCCATTAACCGGGCACAATTATAGAGACTAGGTAGTTACCTGGGCCCCAAGTCTGCTATTACAATCGTGTCAGAATGGTCTATCCTGGATTTCATAATTGTTGGTTTTGAAAAGTTTGGTAATCTACTAATACAAAGGCGTCATTATGATTTTTCAATCGTCACTCACTGACACTCCGTTGAAAGAAATGGCATGGAATGGTGATCTCGTAGGTACATAATGAACGACTGACATAAGCGATAACCTGCTAAAATTTTATTCCAAAGAAATGAATGGCCAAAATGACTCAAATTTATTGGGAATAGGTAGGTACTGTAGAACAACATCTACCGACGCGTGTGCTATCCGGACGCGGCACAGCGCACTTTCAACAAACATTGCCACTAAGTTTGCGCGCTATCGGCCGCGCTCGTCGGAGTGACCTGTTTTCCTCAATCGACTTCCAATCTGCGTACTTAGGTACCTACAAGATGAGTCCATGACCTGTATGCTCGCTGCTTTTTTTCTTCAGTTTAAGTTCCAATTAGGATGTAATATAATTTCCATTACATAACACTTGCGGCACGACACTAAATACATAATCATGTTGTTGTATGTGTTCTTACTATTTACTTTTGGGTTCCTACTAGTTGCTAGAGATTTCTTAATTATGTAACTTGCCTGTGGACGGTGAGCAATGGGTAGCTCACCGTCCTTACGTTGCATAACGACAGGCCGTGTCGACGGCGCGTTCGTGTTCCACGCGCGCCTCAAAGAGATGTCAGCAAAAGGAAGGGGCCACTGAGGGCCGATGCCTGCCGGGGCTGCGGGTTGTTCGCAAGAGATACCGCGCCCCCGGAACGCAAAGGGCACGAGAAGGAACATGGGTGGGTTTTAGTCAGTAAAAGTCTGACACTCCCTCCCGCCCCGCCCAGGGCGGGAGAAGTATATTTGATGATTTCCCACCCACCAAAAAAAAAAAAAAAAAATTATGTAACTTTTGTTTGGTGTTGTTTTTACTTCACCTAAACAGTATGTGAAAATTTCAAGTATCTACTTATTATGGTACAATAGATACAGCCCTGTAATAGACGGACAGACAGCGGAGTCTATAAATCGGGACCCGTTTGGCACCCTTAGGGTACGGAACCCTAAACACGGTTCTGTACATTGAACCTGCCATCGATATAATGTAGATAGGTACCTACTCTAGATACCTATTTAATGATTTTTTTTATTGCAGTGGGTATTACGTAAAAGGGGACGGAAAAAATGATATGTGGTCATATACCATAGACTATACAACAACCACATAGACAAAGCAGGTACAGGTACCTACCTATTTCAAACAATCTGTTCAAGGTTTGGCCACAGAGAAATTAATAATACCTTATCCACGTTTCTGATGGTGACTTGGTGTTGCTTACTGTGAATTGTAAAGGTGCCAAGATAATGATGTTCTGTTTTTATTATTTTGTTTGTTCATCAGATGCTTACAATGTGGTCGCTAACGATGTCCTTTAAACAGCAATACCTATCTATAAATATATCTTGTGTTTTAGAAGTTTCTATCAATTACTAGTTTGTGCTCCTTAACTCGCCCGCGTAGAATTCAGAAAAAATGACAGCTATATTGGGTGAGCATACCTTGTATAGATGAAGTTGAAATTAAGGTAGGTACTTATTTATTTGATAGGTACACGGCGGACTTCCCGCGCCGCAACTACCTAGAGACGTACCTGCACCTTAGCTCACCGCTCACAAAACAGAGCTAACTATAGGTCTAGGAACACTGTCGATATCAGTATATTTTATATGCGGTGCAGAAGACCAAAGTTACAATCATAATGTTAGTGGGCATGTCATCAACTTAATGAGTTATTCTGAATTTTAAGTAAAGATCAAGAGTATCTCTGAATATTTTATGAGCATTAAATAAAAACAGCAATAATAACAAAATTCAGTATTTCACCACGTAACAAACACAAACCAGAAGGTTTTACAGGAATTCATTGAGACACATCTGACCCCGAGGGCTAGGCCCCGGACAATGTACTACAGGTATATATAGTTTTGTTTCCAACAAAATTATGTGGAACGTTTAAAAGGTCATGTAATACTTTTTTTAACGTTCGTCTGTTTCATTTAGCGTTGCGTTTAGCACGGGCACACACGAGTTATTGTAATTAACAGTAATTAATGGAGGATATTACGTCAGCTAATTCGTGTTCCAGTTAAATAAGTTATCAAACAATGCTCTTACTTCACCGCGAATGGTGGGCGTATAAAGATAACTATACACGAACCGCTTTTGTGATCCGGATTCCGTAGCTGTAGCACACGTATGGAGGAAGTTTTTTAGGATCACCCTTTCGAACTTTCCTCATTGTCAACCTGTGAAGCATACAATGGCCAAAGTTATTATGACTAACCAGTATGTAGGTAGAAGCTACATATATATAATTGACCTGAAAGGGTTTGTGCTGAAGCTTTATTTTTATTGTTATGTAATTGTGTTTCGGAAGGTCCCTTTGCTAAGCAGCATTATATAATTTTTGGGATTTCAATAACTGGAGAGCAGGAAACGTAAAAACAAAATGTTATGCCGCGTATGGAGTCGCCGTCACATATCAAGATGTTTGTGTGGCGGGAGCTGCGTTAGATTATAATCTTATCCGACAATCAGCCTATGAATGCTCCTCCTTACACAATTATAATAATTGCATGGCAACGTCAGCGCGGTGCTGTGTAGGTGAAGCGCATAGATTACGCGCAATGGACGCGCGTTGTGCAATGTGCCCGTTATTGATGTGCCGACTGACGGCTGAACATCGCGAGTTATTGCATCGCTGGCAGTCATGTTTACCTAGTGTGTTAATACGAAGCCAGAAACGTACCAGACACACACCTTTTTAACAAATAAGGAATCTATAAAATGTCCCCAATATCTACCTACTCAGCTAAACAAGAACTCCGTATTAAAGCTCACTTTCGACTCCAGAATTTAATATTTTGTATTCTACGAGACATGTTCAACTAGATTAATTAAAATAGTTAGGTACCTACACATCACGCCTGTATTCTTCGAAGGGTTAGGCAGAGGTGTACCAATGTACACTCACAGTTCCCCGGTATTTTTAGGTCCCATGTAATAAATAGGGGGCGAATCTATTGCCATTATCTGGGTACAAATCTTAACTCCGAGCTGCTACTGAGAATTTCATAGAAAAACCCAATAACAATGCTCGGCCTGGAAATTAAAAGCAACCTAAGATAATACAGACAAAGCTCAATACATGCTTACAAATGCACTGCAACGCGATCAAAATGGAACAGCAAATTTATTTGTCATATTTCAGGGATGGCTCCGTAATAAAAATTGATCGTATTTATGTGTTCTCTCACCTCCTGAAAGATATTTGATAAATTAAAAATGTACACATTTGGATTTACTGGAAAACTGATATTTCATCAAATATAACATCAATAAAAATGGTACACAAAAAGAGGTGTAATGATAATTAAATACACGCATCAAGCGAACACAAGAGTTGGAGTGTTCGAGGCGCGTGAAGTGCACCGAGTCGGAGTCCATCCCTGTGCGGCGCAGCGACAACTCTCTGTAAACACGTCGTCGCCGTGACAGCTTTATTCAAACACATTCAACTAGTATAAAATGAAAAAGCTCTTTACGCAAACGCCCTTTTATTTTTAGACCAATTTATTAAAACAGGTGCAATTAGACTGTTTACCGACTTCAAAAAACAGCTAAATCTAATTAGAACGAAATAATAACACTCTCTTTAACATATTGGTTCTGTGCGATTGCTTAGTTTTTTTTCGTCGTAATCATTATGGAACAATACCTGATATCTTATTTTACATTTTAGGCAGGTACCTACTGCGGTGTCACTTAAGGTGCTTTCCAGCAGAAAATTTCTTCTAATTTGCAGCTGACATAACTTCTTATGCTTGTCACAATCCCATATTACATTAGAGTAACGATCGGTGAGCCAATCAGCATTAGTATGGATCTGTTATCGGCGCAATAAGGTAAAATTTCCGTCACTTCAGATAACGTACGACGTCCGTCCGCCGCACGCATGTGTGTGTGCACGAGCTTGTACCTACGTGACGCTGTTGTGTGTGTGTTATCTGCCGCACTCATTCATACGCCCGTCGTATCGGTGTGGCATATCGGTGCATTTGCGTACGCGCACGGCACTAGCGATGCCATTCATAGATGGGTAGGCAGGTTCACTATTTTTAATGGATTTTTGAAAAATATATTCTTCAATTATATTGGTATTCTTACTGTGTGTATTTATCTATTCTATTAAGAAAATCACTTAAACATTTAACTTATGAATTCAATCTCATTTGTTTGCTCTCTGCAAACCCTTTAGTCATGGGTAGGTGTATCTACCTACAGGCCGTATAAAGATGAGACTCAAGGTTGACATCTGTTTACAGGTTGCCTCAGCGGTGCTAGTGGTAAATAAATGTAGTAAAAAAGAAAAATTGTGTAATATTTTTCAGGTGCCCGCCCTATAATTAATATGTATAGTCTTTTTACTGGACGTGTTGATTAGTTTGGTGACAGTTACGCATGTGCAGCAGTTTCTGTGAGGTGACAGATGGACGCACTCCTGGCTACAGCGCGCCCCTGGCCCCTGACCGCGCGTATCGTGCGCAGATAAAGCGAAGTGCGCGCATGTGTGCGTTCCACGCGTCGACCGTACCTCGCAAGTCATGTAGTACCTATTTATAAATGTCACACAAATACAATATTATGTATTCAAAACAAGCGGAAAAATAACTTCCTTTTGGTGTTTATTGGTGTTTGTCATATGGACCTCGTCGATGTCGGGTTGGATCAGGCGTGTGTTTGCACATGCATTTATTACTCGGCTAGTAATGTATCCGTGGTGCCGACGGGAATAGCGTACAGTATGTCGGCTTCTGTTTGAAGCTGTACTGTTGAGTAACGCGACTTTTATGTCCACCATTCATTTATAGTCACCGTACCGTCACACGGGACGCGGCCATGCACTACATTCACTCGATACCTATCAATCTTATGTAATGAGTATCGCTGATTGTCCCTCGCGCGTCCCGCTCTCTCTTTCTCCCAGGTTCTCCAGTGATACAGCGTCGAACGAGAAATACAGTCGAATCTCGTTACAATGACGTGCACTGATTAAACAAATAAATATCGCTCGTACATTACGCACTGACTACACTCCGTACGCACGCCCGCGCTCTGCGCCTACACACTGCCGGATGTTTATTGAAAGTTAAATCTGACTACCTATCTACTGTAGGTACTTAGTAGATTATTAAAAGCATAAAAAAATCTTGTTAGTCCTGTTGAGTCTTCTTGGAAGAAAAATATACCTAGTACTAATGTCGAAGAAGAAAGTAAATATTCTCATCAGATCTTTTCAGGTAGGAACAAAGAAAAGATCGGAAATCTTTTTGTGAACTTGTCTAAATGTTGCAATCTAAATAAATAATTGAAAATTAACAAGTACCCATTACCTAAACTGCAATAAATAATTGTTTAAGCAAGTTTTTTTTTCTCAAAATCCGTAGCCAAGCCCCGCGCGCCTCGTGTGTATCGGGCCGGCTGTCAGCGAATTCTTCCAATCTGTGTAACGTCTGGTGATTCGCGTTCCACTTATTATCGTACCGTGGGCATTTGCATAAGAATAACAAGGAGGATTATTGATGTCGTCCCCCCGCGCACCCCCTGCGCCCCACCCCCCCGCGCCCCTCGCGATCGCAGGGAGCGGACACATGTGGATAAGAGGAAGAGGTTGCGAAGTACGAGCCAGAGGCAACATTGTAAGAGTTTTACAAAGATTACATTATATACAGTTCAGAAATAGATGTTAGGCTGCGGTGACTACTTACTTGTTGTTGAAGTGTAGATACTCTCACCGCGACTCACTTTGGGAATAAACTGCATCTACTATAACTAGTTTTATCTTGTTTTTCCTTATAATAAGCACAATTAGAACGTATGTAATGGTGCAAGTTGGACCCGCCAGTAAGAGAATGTGTCCAACGGCCGCGCGCCGCCCGCGACCGCTCGTGTCTTGCGCGACGCGCTAATGCTTAATTTTGTTCTCTTTTCATGTTTGCTCTGTATACATTTCGTCTAAAATGGAATGGAATAATTTGACGAAAGGCAGGCGGCGACGCGGTGCGGTGGCAAGCTTCAGTTTTACGAGTAGGCTTCGACTGCAGATACCCCACAGCGTCATAAATAACCCACTTATTTATAGGTGCTTATTGTGAGCCATAAATACAGGCCTGATCCGGAATAGTAATGCGGGGATTGAAACATTACGTTAACAGCACTTCATGGCAAGTGTAGCCGTCAGCGTACGTTTAATGTTGATTCGGTCATTTTTGCATTCCTGTACATATATTGCGGACATTGCGGTCGGCTGTTTACAAGCTTCATAAATTATATTGTTATTGCACATCAAAATATGGCAGCGGCCGCGACCCAGGCGATACCACTGCCGGGGTGCAAATAAGTTGATGTAATCGAACGATCGCGCTTCAAGCAAGCAGCGGACATTAACACCCACCGTGTGTCTTCTGTACGCAGACGATTACTTTGATGAAGTGATCAAATTATACTTCAATTGAAATGGGTTAAAAGTAAAAAAAATAAATGATTAAAAAGTTAATTATGGCTAATATTTTAATTGCAGCACAACAGGGTTATGGAGAAGCACGAGCCAATACTTTTAGAATAACATTATCGTGGGTCCAGCATGAACTTGCATCAAAGTTATTTAAGTGAAAAGTTTGTAATACAGAGCATTAGTAAGTTAAGCCATCTCTCAACGACCGGTGCGATTCAATTAACAACCTCCGTAGCACGTGACAGCTACGAACTTGCTACGGTGGCTACGCGGCTACGAGTTACGACGGTGAGCCGCTACGGTGCTACGTGATCGGGAAATACACTGCTACGATTTACCTTTAAACGTTTGGAAAATTGGATTCTAGTTGGTTTTGTTCGGGTTCATTGACTTCATTAAGTTTGCCAATCGTTTACGTTGTGTGCACCTGAAATATAAATTGGGTTAATTTATTTTGTTTTATGAAACAAAATTAATGACTATTTCCCACTACTGTAAGATATATTCCTCAACTTCATTTACTAAACGCACGTTGTTTTAAGAGGAATAGGAACTAAAAGTTTCGCACTTTATCATAACATTGAGTTTTAGTTCAAACAAATCAAACCCAAATAAGTGTTTTCGAATCAAACTGGTTCGAGGGCGAGGGGAGTTTGGCCCCGATTGGTCGCAAACTAAAACTGACCGCTCAAATCAACTTGTCCAAATTAACCTTAAATAAACTCAGCCGGTCGGACAAACGGTTTTGTTCCTAACATTTCCCACGATTAAAATTCTAAATTCCCTTTTTGCCGGCAATTTCCGTCGGAGGTGTGTTGGGTATAAAGCGGTCTGTCCCTAAATCACGGCGAGGCTCGGGTGCAATTCAGAGCGGAGTTACTTAATTCAATCATGATAACTGCGGTCCCCGGCAGGCGCAAGAAATAAATTGACCAATGACCGCTGTTGCGAGCCGCCGACGTGGCAGGGCTGCCGCGCCCGGCGGGCCGGTGTGCTGGAAGCGTCGACGGCCTGTATATTAGTATTGTTCTCGTAAGTGTATGTTGTGTTAGCTTTTATTCCCTCTTATGCTCGACTTAATCACGTTTACACATTGTTTATTAAAATAATTTTAGTTCATTTCCAAGTTCCATTGTACCCAATCTGGAGCAGACATTATATTGTTTCACGTACACTCGAACAACTATTTGGTATCCAAGTACAACTTGCAACTACAGTTAACTGACGTTGTGAGTGTGCTGAGCAGGTAATTCTTTTACTTTTATCACTCTTAAGTAGGTATGCCGTAAGATTTAAAAGTCATTCAAGAAGATAGATGAATATTTTTGCCTGTACACCAAATCAGTTGTTCGAGTGTACATAAGAAATAAATGATTACTTGCCGACAATACAATGAGTTTTGTAAATATCGAATGTTCATGTCATCGAGTGATTTATGATACATCTCATATTATGTATCTGTGTGTATTGCTGCGATATTGTTTACCTTACTTGACATTCAAATGTATTTTGCTGCGAGTCACTTATGTTCGATAGCAGACGAAGTAACAAAATGTTGTAATGTTTCCTACTAGCTCATGGCTGACTCTTGTGCTGAACGACGACTTTCCGACGCTTGATAAATCAAAATTCAATACTAACAAATCAATAAAATTGTACGTTTGTAATGCGAAAATAGCAGTTTTTTACTAAAAACATTATAAATGGACAATTACACGGGGCTTGTTATTTTTATTTGTCTTTCTGTTTGTTTCGGCTTATCACCAAAATGGCAGGATAGATTTAGGCGGCAATTTCACTGGCAGATAGCTGATGTTATAAGAAGTATAACTTAGGCTTTATTTTATAACAATAATTAGGGTTCCGCAAAAGAGTCACAACCCCCAAAAAACCTTCATGCAGTCGCGGCCATAAGCTAGTACTTAATAAAGTTTATTCGAAGGATATGTTTTTATCATGCACATTTTATTTTCAAAGCAGAAACAGCGCTAGGCGGCAGCCCTATTGTAAAAGAAAGGGCTGCGGTACCTGTCCGGGGCCATTGGGGGCGACCTTGCAGCACCAGATAACAATTGAGAGTCGCTTGCCGCCGCAAATTCAATATCCAGAGGTGTCGTCGTATCTCCACTCCCGCACCCCCCGTACCCCCCGCACACCCCGTGCACCTTGTGTTTAGTGTCCACTAGCCCTCCTCTGTCCACTGTTAAAGGGGATATAACCACTTAACGAGAAGTGAAGTCTGGCTCGAATTGAATTTTGGAACTCCCCACCATGCACTAGATAGGTGTTTAGCTATCTAGATCAGTTTAAGTTGGTATAAGCACTCTGAAGTTATGTTGTGTGTTTGTACAGGGAAAAAACTCTATGCTAAGTTGTATTGTTAGACTAATAAAATCAGGCAAACGTTTTGTATTTAATTAACATTTTAAAAGTTTTAAATTGAGTGATGCATAGTGTGATGTAGTGTGAATAGCGGCCGAGAGTTACCTCGGCGGCCACAGCATGCTAGTGAGTGAAGTGCGAAGCAACGTCTCCGTACAAACGTAACGAATACCCGAATCTGCGGCCCCCGTATCGTGCTTTATCTGTTGATAGTGAGATACATTAGTTATGAGATTGCGGCCGATCGGACCGTCCATATTAAACGGCGATTAACCCACCGGCCGCTTGTGCCGCTCTGATTTATGTGAACTATTAAAATCTCCGAAGGCACAGAATTAATTGCACTACTTCAGTGTTGGCTGCTTTATTAATTGGGACCGAGTCGCCTGTTGTTTATGGACGGTTTCCTTTCCTTGGGCGCGGTGGTCGGCGCCCTTATCGTGACCCGGGCCGCTCCAATTTGTCCACTCACGTTTCTGTTCAGTTTCAATGGCTATTAAGGACCCTACCTCTGGTACCGCGCACGCTAAACAACCTACATGTATATGCCCTAGTTCGGAATAATGTCCACTTTATAAATCTGAAGCCGCAGCAGCAACAGTCAATACTGTGTCCATTCAGAATTGTAAGGTTTTAATGAAAACTTTGTTATGTGTCTATTGGTTTCGTTTATTATGAAGTTAAACACAAACTTACACAAATGAATATCAATCTATTCTCTCCTCACTCGCTACTCGCTACCGACGCGACACGACATTCCAAATGTAGATTAAATAACCTACCTATTCAAATGACACGAGGGCACTCGTTGGGGGCGAGTAATTTATAACTTGGACAAACGAAAATTATGTGCGTAGGTAGCCGTCAAAACTCCGCTGGAAGTTTGCACATTTACATATAAATTCGGGCACGTTAAAATATCACCTTGCGTGTCACGGTGTTCCGAACTCATTAGAACAACAATTAGCGTGGTTGACAAAGTTGCAGCGCGAGGTCGAGCGCAAGTCGCGCCGCGCCGCGCCGCGGTCTCACCGTGCCGGTGCTCGTTGTTGCCGGACGCGAGCTACATGTGTTGCCAATTTATTTTCCTTGTACGTGTATGTGTTTTTTGTTAAAAACTGTTTTAATTTAATATGTTTTTGTTTGATTGTGGTGTGGTTAAATTTCCCATACGATAGCCAAATTTGGTAATGTATGTTTATGATACGCTCTTTGTAAAGTTGAACGGAAGTTGAGTAGTACAACTCTAATCATTAACTGAACAAAGTTACAAAATATTAGGTACCCTTACCTAGCATTTGTGTACTTCGTCTCATCACCATTCCTCCCAAACTGCGTGTATAGCGTATCGTAAAACAGCTCTTACCAAACCTTATAAACAAGATGCTACAGGAAAATATCCCTAACAGTAACTCCGTTCGCATTTGAAAAGTCAATTCTTGCGTCATTTGGGCAGCGATTAGGCGTGGCCGCTCCTGACCGCGCGTCATGAGATATGGCGCTCACCTGCGACACGCCGCCGCCGCCGCGTCCTACAGTGTGCGGACACATTTATCTTATCCTTGCTAGAACACGCGCCCACCACTACTACATATATATACCATGTATGTGTTAACGCCGAGGGGTACAACAGGCTTGAACTGGTAGGCTGGTGTTGGGTGCTTGATAAATTATCATTTTGGTTTATAGACAAAATAGGTACCTTTTTTTGATAGAACATAAACAGGTCAATCATTCTTCATTCGATAACATTCACCGGCTTCTAATAAAACGTCTGCTGCTTATAGCTGAGGACAGTGGTTGGTTAGTTTTCTATTTTGGAGACTGAACTACAAACTGATTGTTGTTTTTTTTTTGTAATCACCAAACCGCCATGTTTAAGCTTCCCATAAAAATTACTTGGCAATTAAAAAGTTTTAATAATTGACTTCTTATAGTTAAATGTTATGTACCTATAACTTTAACGCTTAGAATTTATAACCGGTGACAATCTATCTAAGTGTAGGTACACATAGAAGGTACATTGCAATATAATTCCGTCCCTTAGGCGCCATAACACAGGTCTTGCGCGCGTCATCGCGATAGAAACTAAAAGAAATTTCACACAATCAACCGTCATAAAACTGAATCCGCCTATTTAGATCATCTCAGCTGTCCATGTGTCCTCGGATTTTCGACAAAACCAACTTATTTTTAATCTGAATCTTCTTAAAATGGTTCTTGTGAGGTGGTGTTAAGGTGTATTTTGGTGCAGTGAGTAAGTCGGTGTTGTATCATCGAGGTAGGTTAGACAAGCACGCGATAAGTTTTATTCGCGCGGGGAGGTGAGGCCGACGTCGAGGGAGCCGATAGGCGCGCCACTTACGACGATAGCCCTAGGACGGCAGCGTGTCGGCCGCCGTGCAGTTTACAAGCGAAAAGGATTGCGGATATCGATAGTAATTTGACGAGTTGGGGAAACAAAATCTGTTGGATTGTTCGATTTGCGCACCTTGGTTCTATAAGGATTAGACTCTTACCACCTATATTATCGTGAAAGATAAAGTTTCTTTGATTATCTAACAGATAATGTTATAAAAATGTTGTTGCTTTACGCAACATCACGCCTGTTCTCCCGGAATTTTGTAGCTGTTCGGAATTAACCTGATGGGCTATTCGGGGTATCCATAACAAACAAACTGGTTTTTACACATTTATACTAAAGTAATGCCCCCTGTAGTAGATCTAGGTAAACACCACATTAAACAGTGTAATTAGCAATCCGTTATCTGCGATGGCGCGGTGGCGGCTCCGGTGCGCGGTCGTGGGGTCACGCTCATAAACATGTTTGTCACCGACGTTTGACGTAACTGCAATGTGCTCATTAATTGTAGGTATCGTTGATGGGTATTAAAACGTTAAGTAATAATGAGTACCTATGAGACGTAGGAATCACGCTGTACGTACACGCTGACGTAGGAAGCACACATCTCAATACAAATCTCACAGATATTGTGCTAAGGTAGTAAATCTAAGTGAGTAGTACTAAAAACACATTTTATCTAAGCTCTGCCTTTGGCGTCTGGTGTTGCAGATGTCTATAGGTACCGGTGACCACTTACCATCAGGTGGGCCGTCCATTCAAAACTTTTAGGATCGATATTTTCGGATCGCCAAAATTGCCTCTAATTTACCTACATTTTTGCAACAGATGGTCGCCGAAATAGGATTGTACTAGATTTTGAACGATTTAGGTACGAGTCGAATTGGCCCTCATATCTTATTTGAAGTCGAGTTTTAAAACTAAATAATATTCTAGAATACAGACGTAATTTTAAATAGAGAATTTAAATCATCATTTTCCTGCCCTTATCCCATGTTACTTGGGGTCGGCGCAACACGTTTTCTTCTTCCATGCTGTCCTGTCAACCGTCATGCTATCGCTGACTCCCTTCTCTTTCATATCATTCTTCACGCAATTCATCCACTTTTTAAAATGATCTATAAACAAACATACATTATACCATCAAGGATGTATTCCCCGAAGGGTTAGGTAGGGGTACCAATGCACACCCACAATTTGCCGATATGTTTAGGTCCCATGAAATAGGGGGCGAGCCTATTGCTATTAACCGGGCACAAATCCTAAGGGTCAGTTTACACGGAGACGCGACGCGCATTGCACAAATTAAATAATTAATTATTATTGTTAGCATACACAACCAATAGAAAACTGTTGTATTTAGGTATTCAGATATTGACAACTAAAATGTTTGTTTTCCTGAATGCAACCTTGTGGGTGACCAACAATAATGGGTAATTCACAATTTAACTAACAGGTGGTTAATTCGTGAAGTAATTATATTTAAAGTTATTTTTAGTGGACTTGATTTGTAATTTCGTGTGTATGTTTGGCTCTGTGATTTTAACTACATCCCAGAAAATTCCATGAATCGATGACGATCATTGAATTACTAACCTAAGTGGTTACTTTTAGATATTGTTTATACTTAGGTAGGTTGACAGATAAATATTATAAACAAATAAATACAATTAAAATTTCCCCGCTGAACATAAGGACATCTATATTTACACGTGATCAATACTCAACTTTTAGATTAAAATACCCTGTAGATAATTCTACCTGTGGTTATTGGACAATCAGCTGAACCCTAGACAGATGCTCATTGGTTTTTATAATTCCATGAATGAAAGCATACGCACTTCTGTTAGTGCCGAGCTTGGCACAAACATGCACTAAACAGACGAAGCGGTACATTGACACCTTCAGCTCCGCATTAAATAATATCATTGTACAGAAACTTATTTTGTCTTTACTGCCAGTTAGATTTGAAGATTACTTTGTCGAGCGAAAAAAACTGGTGACAGCGGAATTTTCAAATCTCTCGCTAGCCGCCGGCGACCATCAAACGCGAGAGTCGAACGGGCGCCGCGAGGTGCGACCCCACACAAAACGCAATCTTATCACAGCTCCGACATATTCCGCCGAATGGCGCGGGACTGCGCGACGTCCCTGCTCGTACGTACCGTCTTACAATTTCGTCGCTATGAATACAAACAATATGTTTGGTTATCGAGCTTCGTGAATGACTTATAAAGGATTTGCGAGTTGATTGCTTGCAGCAATCTAGATGCTTGGGAGTTGGCGAAAATATGGTGGAAAAGTAATAAGTTGTTCACGTGTGTGGTAGATGTGGTCGGATACGTTGCCGCGAGGCCGGGGGCGCGGGGGCGCGGGGGCGCCGGCTGCTTGACGACCGTGAGATCTGCGGCGATAGGCGCCCGCCGGGGATCACTTCGGGTTGACGACCGCCGTCTATCTGTTGATCGTTTGACGTTCTCTCACGAGCACATCCCACTGATAGATTTTACACTTAAATTTCATGGCACCATAACATTTCATGTGGATGAGAAGGTGTCTCTGTTACGATACCTATCGCCTTACGTGCCTACTTTACATTTTTGAGCTGTGTTTTTATACAATAACACATACATATATATGTAGGTGCCTATATTATGACGATATGAGGGATTTGATTAACTTTTTAGTAATTCAAAGTACCGATAATTTTTAAAGTGTGTGTGTTTTTTTGTAAATTAAAGCATTTCTTAATTAAATTGCGGTGTTATATTGAATTATTCAATAAAATAAAAAAACCGAAAAATAAAGTCGCGCCACAATAACGAAATTGGCAACTCTGTTGATTGCCGAATATGGAAATGAATGAACTAATCGAGAAAACTCAAGAAAAACCTCGCGGTAATGAACGAAATAATAATAAATTGGACCTTAGTTGTCAAAAGGGATCTTCAACAGATTATAAAGAAGTTCGATAAGAGTATTCACGATTCAATCGAGATCTCGGCTCCACTAATCTAATTACGGCTCCACCGTCTCTTTGTGCTGCGCGCCGACCGGCGTTTGTTTATTTCCTTTGCCTCGCGAGCTGATATATTTTTTGTTTATATTTTTCGCGGAGTTTGCGAGCGCTCAAAGGCGGACCCGAGTTATGAAATTGTTCAAGCGTTAATTGTAGACGTCCAGTGGCGAATATTAAAGTGGTCGTGTGCGGCGAGGCCTGTGCAACTAACTAGTTAACCTCGCCGGTTACACGAAACCGCAACTTTAAACGTTGCACACCAAAAAGAAAAATCTAGTGAGTTAGTGAGTTGCGGCGAAGGCGATAGGCTCCGCGGCGTGTGGAAAGTTCATTAACACTGTTCCTTTTTGGGCTGATTCGTTTGCAGGTGAATTCTGTGAAGTTCTGCTGGCTCGGAGTTTCATGACGTGCGATTTAGATTTTGTAATAGTTTAGTACTTAGCAGTATTCTCGACATCATATGAAATGGGATGATGTAAAATCGTAAACGGAAGATTTCAACCTTCTCACCACCAGGATAACCTCTAACAGCATTAAACATTGATGATCACATAGTAATGGGAACCACAATGGCTCCCAGATTATTTTCGTTCAGAAAGCACTTGATTCAGTCGGTCATTTGTTCGCTGTAGAGCGCTGCGGTGGGCGGCCGACGAGTCGATTTTTTCCTAGTGATTGGTAATCGGCAAAGTCATTAGGAAAGCTACGCTTTGTTTTTTACGTCGAGGGTAATGGCGCGAAAAATGTCGTTAGCGAACAAAACACCAGCCGAAGAGGATTCAGGTGAAGAGGTCACTCGCGGCTCGACACGAGTAGCTTCAACTGTGTCTGTGGACGGTTGTGGTTGTATGTTTGACATGAGCAGTGGCGCTCGATGGCGCTAGCCGATGTCGGATGGTACCTACTTACGTGATATTTAATAATTTGAGATGTGCAGTCGCTGAAAGGGTAATTTATTCATAAATTGGATACAAGTCCGTCTAGCCGAGCTGACCCTGGCAAAGTAAACTTCGCAAAGGTTCCAGAGTAATAAAACAGTGCTGTGCGTAACGCAGTTGGCCGGCGCCCGACCGACGCGCGACTTGAGAACTGTGGAGCGGCCATTATTTCATTACTTTGCCCAATAAAACGAATTAAAACCTAATTAGACGCCGCGATTTTTGAACATTAAAAGAGGAGTGGAATTAATTAGTGGAGGGCAGAGGCAATGATTCCAGTTCGGCGAGTAATTGCCGCTCCACCGTTTCAAATATAAATCAGAGAATGAGTCAAGCGACGAGCGGAGCGCACGGCCGGTGCTCCTGCCCCATCTCAAGCTTGCCTGAAATACTTGCAACACACTGACTGTAAGTAAAGTATGCGGCATCACTTATTACTATTCGTCACTAAGCAGTGGTCGCGGTGATCACGTTGGAGTGATCTAATAATCATGGTAAGCATTAATTGCGCATAGTATTAGACAGCGCTCCCACAAACACGAGGTCTATTATGCTCAGAAACTTGATTGTTGCTGCTCTCTGTGTGTGCAGTACAGTGTTAGCTTACAATGGCTCCCGCTACCGCCTGCGCCTCGCTCCACACAAACACGTCCAGGAAAAATCTCAGTGTAGCAGTCTTAAGATTCACTTTGAAGGGTGAAACAGATTTCATTGAATCAACGGATGAATTATTCTGTTTGTCCGACTTTTTAAATGTTTGCCTTCGACCGCAGTGTTTGGACTGTAAGAGGGAATGGGGGAATTAGCTCGTCTTGTTACAATGTGCAAATACAGGTACATAGATATTAAGTACCTACCTACTGGCAGAGATTATAACACGGATGTGCTAAAGACGTGAACAGACACTTAAAAATATTTTGATTATATTGTCTTGTGTCTGTAAACAAATGAAAGTGTTGTGGAAGTCCTGGCTTATAACTTTAGTAATAATATTGAATAGGTATCAGAATCAATAAACTCAGCACTGAGTAATCAAAGTTGAATTGACTATGAATTTGGGCATTCGAAACGAAAATATTTACTTTACCATGAAGTTAACGAAAGCATTTGAAAGTGTTTACCAAATATAAGTCAGTAACTGGCACAAGTTGGTCCAAGTTCAATCAATTATTTGAGAGCGAAAGTAGGTAGTGGAAGCTGTGTTGTTGTGCGCGGGACGACAACCCAAGTGGCGCGCTGCCGGAGCGCCGGCCATTGCTATAAATCCGATAATTTAATAACGATTAACTCGATTCCTTCATTTCACAAATTAAATCGAGTTTCGTTATAGGCTCGCTTTATTAACACCTTCATTTTCATTACGAGTGGCTCATTAGTTTACGTATTTATTCGGAAGAAAAACTAAGCTAATCATACAGCAATAGCTCAAGCTTTGTGTGCGCATTAACTGCATTTCAGCTCTAACTTATGCTCTAACTTATACCTTTAGCTGCGATCATTTGTACGAAAACAAATTAAATGTAGACGAAGGACGGAGGCCATTTGTATAATGGCGCGTTTCCGGAAGTTTGACAGGTCGGATGAAATGTCGCACGATTTTTTGCAATTAAAGGGGTGCTATCGGCCGGGGAAGCTGCGGCGAGTCGACGGGAGGTGCACCAAGTGATCACTTTAGTGGTTTTATTACCTCAACATTTTTGAGAGCCGACCTTATAATTACGGCTTGATTGGAGTCATTATTTTTGAAAAAATCTAATGATGATGAATTGCGACTTGAGAAAATAACATGAATACGTTTTTTTATGATTTGAATGACCTTTCTATCAATCAGTTTTCCTACTATCGGGTGATAATAACATTGGCCTGGCGCCGGTTATCTGCGCCGGCGCTGAACTCTAAGCGAATCTTATTCAATTAATGAACCCTTGATTAGATAGCGTAGTATGATGCATTAGAATTACATTGAGATTGCATAAAATAAAATAATCTATGCATTATATTGAGAACCATTACTGTCCTCTAGGATATATACCGACGTATGTCAAAATCAACAGACCTGTTGCAGTTACTGTGCTGTGTTCAGAGAGTGGAAATATAAAGAAGGTCAATAATCATACCTGTGTCTATGAATTAACTAGATGATGAATGAACTAGATTCAATATTTTTAATTTAACATGTAATTGACGTTCAAAAGTGCCTTTTAATGGTCTAATTGAAATAAATGATTTGACTTTGACTTTGACTTTGAATATCTGTTTGTTAAGTATATACTTAAACTTTCTTCTACTTTCTTCGTTATGGCAATAGGCTCGCCCCCTATTTCATGGGACCTAAAAACATACAGGCGAACTGTGGGTGTACATTGGTACACCTCTGCCTAACCCTCTGGGGAATACAGGCGTGATGGTATGTTAGTTTCTTCTTCGCCATATCATAATCCGCATTGTCACAGCTTCCAGTATTCATTGTCGGTGTAATGTTTCCCGGCACCCTTTCTCCGGCAGAGCACGTCATTCAGCACACAATCAAACTGCCGCCACTCTCCACAAATTAGTTTTGATATTTAAATTAGTCCCGCCGCTGGCGATCGCCGGAGACATCTTAGTGTCTTCGACTAAAGCTTTATTATTTGTCTTGATTTCAAGGAAAAAAATATACTTACCCACAAAACGTAAGTAATAACGGCGAATGGAAGTTTGAGATTGTAGATGTGTAACTAAAGTAAAGTAAAACATCCATGTTTTGTATTTATGTGATTAAAAAGATTTAATCCGACCATGGTGAATTATTGTTACGGTAGGTAAGCCACTCTAAAATTGTCGTAAATAAAGGAAATAATGAAACACGCCTGACGCAGTCGTGTCGTACGGTGTAAACGCGCCCGCCGTCCGGCAGGTTCGGTTCAAAGATTGATTTCTCTTTCTCGTCGGACTAACTAAAACTTCTTCGAACTGCCCCCATCCCCCCGCGCCTCACCTCTGCCCCCCGCGGGACCCGCGCTCAGGCCCGTTTGATCGCGTTATTTCGCAAGATAAGTCCGTTAATTGCCTTTACAGACAGGTTGCTCATTCTATTCCAGATTATTGATCTTGCTGAGAAGTTTTTGTATGTCTTCCGAGGGGCTTGTTAAACGGTTTTTGTTTTTAATTGAACAGTCCTGCGAATAAGGAGCCGATAGGCTTGAGTTGCTTGTCGAGCTTTGTGTTCTGATTCAATTAGCCGTGCCAATATATCACAAATAATACGCTATGTTGCAAATGGATTAGGATCTACTTAATATAAATATAAGAAACCATTAAGATGACAATTAGCTGTGATTTGCTTGACCTTATCTTTAAATTCTAACAGCAAATAAGTAACAGAACGACAAAGACAGACGGGTATCCATAGCGCCAGCAGCGAGACAAAGGCCGCGCTAACAACTGTAAGAATAAGGAGCACCTTCAGACAAAGGTCTGCGCAAAAGAAACAAAGTGCAGCCGGCAGACTGCGATGTAACAATACAACCAGTAGGTACCACTGTGTGGTATCATAATAGTCATTAGGAATTATTTCTAATCCTCCATGAATGATTGCGCGCAAGGTGGTGCTTTAATACTGTGATACCTATATTATACTCAGACACTTTAATTAAAATTGGCATAAATAATTATGAGGTTATGTTTACCTTAATTACACAGCGAATGTGGTCATATGTAGGTACTGTTAGGCTAAACTTAATTGGACTGTAAAACCGCATGAGTCACGTATAAGGTGAAAAATAATATCGAGTGCACCGAATGTGTTTAAGCAAACACAACTGACTGATTAGCACCAACAGGTCCTGTTCCTCGTACCTCACTGTGCTATTGAGAGACTCCTTCCTTCTTCTTTATAACGCACTCTTTCTCAATTCTAATGTTGTTAAACTGGTTCGAGCCGGTTATTGTTTAAGATTTTATTAAATTTACAATTGGGATTATCTCCCCTAGTCCCCTAGACGACGCGATTTCTTTTTAATCAAATTACGTTATGGCCACCCTTTACAAATTATCGGCTTTCATTCAATCATGAAATGCTTTGTTTGGAAATAAGTGAGAGTTCATACCAGATATGTGTTGTCTTAAAATTACATCAAAATACGATGTCAGTGCCGCGACTTGGAAAACTAGATGTTCTTGCGGGAAAGATTAGATATTCAGTATCCAGAGTGATTTTTCGATGATCTGCGAATTGTTTCGCCATGAATTTCAAACATTATTTAATTAAGATCTTACTAATCCTGCGTCCGCTTCTAACTCGGCTCGTATTGTGTTCAAATTGAAAAACTTTTCTCGTTTTCAACTAATTATATCGAGAGGAAGTCCAAAATCTTTAGCAAATATTTATTGAGAACCCGCGATTGTCGCGCGCGATACAAAGATTAGTCGCGAACCAATCGGAGTTTAATCCTTCAGCTCTCCCTCTTGTGTATATGAGGAGTGTGAAGGAGAGAGTGTGATGGAGTTACTGCAATAGTGAACAACTAGCTGCGAAGCTTGTTGAGGTGAAGGCTGTTCTTGTTTTTAATTAATTAATTTTATTATTTTTCGCCGGCCGCCCCGCGTTCGCTTTATTGGCGGAATTTCTCGAGTAATTAGTCGTTTTATTATTATATAATATCGGAAGGGTTGAGGTGCGACCAGATGCCACCACCATTACGACTCGCCGCCGCCGCCGGTACTGCTCTGCCACCGGGATGCCAATTTTTATTTATTTTTGGGGTGCTCAAGATTCCTCCTGTTTGAAGAAGGAATTTGTTTTCTTTAATTAATTTTTGATTTTTAACTTCGCTTTGGCGGGTGGTTGAACCTGCACAATTTAGTTTAAGAACTTGTAACAATTGAACTCGGTCTCCTTATGATGAAGTAGGTACCTAGTGCTTGTGAGGGAGAACAGATAAGACGTGTATAACAATTGATCAAATCATAATGACCGAGCAAACACCGAGCACCACACAAGCTACACATTCCTAGAAGTACGTCAGAATGTTCGTATCTCGAACAAACAAACCATTTGTAGCGACAGCGGGTACCTCTCATCACGTGTCAGATACACAGTAAACAATGGCCACCTCGCCATTAAGGTAATTAGTACGGGACTTAATCCAATTTGTGCTGTTTATACTTACTTCTTGCTTCGGCGACTAATTAGCGAGAGTGCCGCCTACTGGCCTGCTCACCCACCTACCGGCGGCCGCTCTCCGGTAACTGCGACGCGTGCGATACCGCTGATACTGGCATTAGGAAACAGTCGCGTTGCGTGGAAGGAAAACTGTTCGATTGAGGAAACGATAACATTTGTGTTGTGATCAGGGCTTTGGTCGGTAAGTACAATGGGTACCAATATACTGTTATATTGTCAGATTCATTACATCAGTTTTAAACGAAATGAGTGGGTGTGCCCGCTAGAAAGCACGTCAGCACTGTCGGCAGTCACTGGGCATTAAGTACCTACAGATGATTTCACAGTTACCGCTAGCGTATAAGTATGCCATACTACATCGTTCATTACCTGGCGGTGCTCGAACCACACACACGAGCACCCCCCCGCGCCTCCTCACTACATCACCTAGGTACTTAAGAGATAAGTACACACACTATCATAACACATTACGCATGCTAATAATGATGAAATCGCATTGCTTGCAAAAGGCTGCTAGTCATAAGTACTAACCGAAAATAACATAACATACCATCACACCTGTATTCCCCGAAGGGTTAGGCAGAGGTGTACCAATGTACACCCGCAGTTCTCCGGTATGTTTAGGTCACATGTAATCGGAGGCGAGCCTATTGCCATTAACCGGGCACAAATCCTAACTCCGATCTGCTACTGAGAATTTTATAGAAAAACCCAATAACACTTATTGCTAGACCTGGAAATCGAACTCAAGATCTCTAGCGTAGCAGTCGAGCTTAGGACCACTAGGCTAACGAGGCAGTTAATAACGGTAAGTTTATACTAAGTTCGCAATCAACACTTTGACTACGGAGGCGCATGGCATGTACATAATGTGAGTGACTAGTGTGGTGTCGGTTTGACATTACCCTGACTTCAATCTGTATTTGTTAGGAGTTAAAACATTCGCGTTTACAATATACCGTAGGTAGGTATATTGTAAACGCGAATGTTTTAACACCACTCGATGAGTGTCTGTTTGTTAACTGCCATGGCTTACATCTTTAGTACTATTATTATCATAATTTTTTTATTGTTTTATATTCAACTTCATTGTTTTCACATGTAGAAGCAACAAGAATATTGTAACCAAGATTTTGTAAAAACCAATTTGAAAAGAGTGTCCATGGAGTTTCTTGCTCGTTCTTCTCCATAGAGACCTACGTTTTGGAACGAGCAACTAGCTTCAACTTTTTGTGTGAGTAACTTCTTGACAATTCAAAAGTTTTGTCTTTGACTTTGACTTTAAAAGTTATTTCGCAAATTACGTTTTTTGTTATAGGCTATTTGTTGAAAATGCGACTAATAAACAAATGAAACGTGTAATATTCGGTGGTTAAGTTTATATCTAAGCTATAATCGATTGTGCGCATCGACGAATGCAGTATCTAGGTAGTCTTGTTTACCTTATAATTATTTTCTGTAACAAAAAATACGCAGCTATTAGGTAATTGGTACCAGCGGCACAGCGAGTACCAGAAAGAGACAGACAGTGGCACACGATGCAACGTGGCCGAACTTTCATAATACTCTATGGCCTTTATTATAAATAGTCAGTCAAGATTTTGAATACAAGTATTTTTCCAGTACAAGGCACTATGAACCTATAGTCACCTGTTGTGCAGGTGAGGTGGGCGTGGCGGCAGGTGGGCCGTGCGCCCCGCCCACCGCGCACCTGCCCCACCTGCCACCTGAGCCGGCAGCGGCGACACCTCCCAGGTACATACGCGGCTATGTGCGCAGTAAATAAGGAGGTTTACCTTTCTACGTTTATTTACTTTACCTAGTGAGTAATATCGGACTGTGGGTGTGAAAGGCGAGTGTTTACCAAGTACGCGGTAGGAACATTAAACTGCTTTAGAGCTATGCTTTGATTTGGGTATGGATTGAAGAGTAAAAGAGTTCTTGTCACGAGTAAAAAGCGTCCACCTTTCTATTCGTACTTGCCTTGTTTTCGACGATGATCTACAGCCTTAATGACAATGAAGGTAACTTTGATCGTACTTTCAATTTTAAGATTTAGGCATCTTTAAAGGTGAGAAGAATCTTCGATGTATTTTGGAACGCACACTTAGCTTGACAAGTAATCTTCAAGTATCATAATTCATAGTGCCGTTCCACCTATTCAACCCGATCAATATACTGAAGTGCTCTACACACACTTGTGCAAGTGGCCGGCCACTCAACCCCACGAAAGCTACGGGTGTCACCTTCGCATCGCATAAATTTTTTGCGCACTTAATCGTGCGGCGGGACACGGAAAAGGAGGTGCCGTCTTAGGCACGCGCGGCACAAGGGTTGACCTCCACGCTCGCCCGCCGCCGATGTGGCGGGTTACTGCTTGGACAAGTATCGCGGCCATCAGGTAGGTAGGAGACAATATCTGGGGAGGCTGGTGTACACGGTTGAGGTCTAAGTGACGCGAGTAGTGTCAGTGTTGTGAGTAGTCTTAAACTTTCCAGATTGTTGGTGCCAACAATCTGGAAAGTAATAACATAACATACCATCACGCCTGTATTTCCCGAAGGGTTAGGCAGAGGTGTACCAGTGTACACCCACAGTTCGCCGGTATATTTAGGTCCCATGTAATAGGGGGCGAGCCTATTGCCATTAACCGGGCACAAATCCTAACTCCGAGCTGCTACTGAGAATTTCATAGAAAAACCCAATAAGACTTTTTGCTCGACCTGGGAATCGAACTCAAGACCTCTAGCGTACCAGTCGCGCGTAGGACCACTAGGCTGACGAAGCAGTTAAAAAAAACAAATAATGTCTAATGTATATCGAAATATAACTGACGGAAAATCTAAATTTCAACCCTCCCAGCATATTTCAAGAGCAGATTTGAACCCAACTGTTATCCTGACCACTTCCATACTATTAGGTGTTGTTTTTATAAAAAAAAACTTTGTTAAGAAAAGTCAAACAATTGATCCAATATAGAAAAGGATCAAGCATAATATATTTTCAACAGTTGTATCTGTATCAGGAGGAGGTCGAGTCAGGAGCCGGCCGTGGTCGCAGTGTATTGTCTCAGTTTTGAGCGACACGAGGACCATTCGGCCGCCACCGAACCCGCGCTCCCAACACGCTTAGCATAATTCACACATTCACTTTTTGTTCGCAATCCCTTCCCAATTGTATTGCTCTTGCATAAATGCGGACGTTTGAATTGAACTCCTATTGGAACGACGGAGCGAAACCCGGGTGAAACAATACGTTTTGAAAAAGAGAAAGTCCGCATTTTATAACAGTCTTTTGTCACTAAGTACTTGTCTCAATGAGACGTTGTGTGATTGTCATAGGAATTACTAACTATGTGCCGACATGGAGAAATGTAATCGTCTTTGTCTTAACATAATGCGAAGGTAACATCTCTTCCTGAGTTGATCCACTGAGACAAATGTTGGTTATAACAGTGATCAAAAGTATAAGACACCTGAGTACACACCACGGTGGCCACGTGAGTCCCGTCAACGTAGCGCCGAATCAACTGTATAACACGAGGATATGAAGTTTGTGCTCCGCGCCGGCAGGGGGGGGGCAACTGCAAACAGAATGGTGACGAGATCATAGCGACGTGTCAGTCGTGGCCTTAAGCCTTAGCACGACTAGTCCTTCGGATTTTCAAAATCAACATGTTACTAGTAAGATCAGCTACTCCGGCGGTGGCAACTGTACATTTGTTATTATTTAATTACCATCTCTAATCTCGCCTTAATTTAATTACTCAAAGAACTTCACAGAAAAACAATAAAAAGGGCACACGGTCCGGAGCACAGCGCGGCGCGGGGGAGCGGGACGCGGCGGAGCGGGACGCGGCGGAGCGGTGATGTAAAGCAAACGAACCAGAGTGTACATACATAAATACGCAATGAAGAATGTTTGCCAACTAATTCCACGCGTTAGCACCTGATGGAGTGATACAGAACGACCATTGTTAGGCTGTAACCAGTACTAAATCTAGATTTCCTAATGCCCCTCTTATCTGTGATGGTCATTTGTAATTTTAGGAACATACCTGAGACGATCAAGTTTTGAAACAGTAGATATCTCTTTTATGTCAACCTACGGCTAGATAAAAAATGTAAACGGGAACAGGTGCGCCGGGTGCGCGGGAGTGCCGGCAGCCCTAGAGACGTACACTAGAGTGTTAGTTTATAAAAAGGTATAACATCCACTAGCGGAGACACTTCTTTGTGAGATATCACCTAAAATGCTTATTTATTGCAATGGTCGTTATAGTTTGTGTTAAATGCGTCTAAAAACGAACCCGAAGCTCGTTCGTGTAAATAAGAACATAAACACATACGGCGTGTTCTCAGCATCGCGCGTGTTACTGATGCCATTCAATAAATTAAACGACTGATCGAGTTTGTATTAAAGGTGGTGATTTAAATTGAATCGCGACCAGTGTAATCGACACGTGCGGCAGTCAGCGGCGGCGTAACTCTTGTTACGTATATTACGTGAATAATAATACTGGCCTATTATTGTTCCATTGCAGGCCTCTTCTCACATAAAGGAGGTACGAACTTAGATCACAATGCTTACACAAAGCGCATAGGCAAGTTCGAGTCAAGTTTTCTCACGATATTTTCCTTCACCGATGTCAGGCATGTTCAAGATAAACATAGAAAGTACATATTGAATACATTGGCATTGGCCCGGTTTTGAAGTCGCAAACTTATGCATGACAGATGGGCGTCTTAACCACTGGGCCATAATTCCCTATAGATGTGATGATGGGCGCTTTGCTGAGAGAACACAATGCGTGGGGCTCCGCCACGGCTCCAATCAGCCGCCAGTGCCGTGAGAGTGACGTAACGAGCGGCTTATTGTACAGAAATGGCCGCGAGCGGGAACCTGGCTTCAAGTGTAAATTGAGTCGTTTCCACAGCGCACCGGTACACCGCGCTTACAGTGAGTCAACTGCGCGTATCGTGGGCTACAATCAATGCGACGTGTTACAGGAGGACTGATTTACCTTCTCGTTGAAGGAAGTAACAATAAACCGGCAAATGCTCCTGTAGGTACTGGCGTGTGTGAAATAATATAAACCACTCACCGTAAATAGTGTATAATAAGCTTTACACACTCTGTACACATACAAAAAACCCGAAGGCGCAATGAGCGGAATTTTGCAACACCAGGATGAGCGCAAGTACAGGGTGAAGTATATACAGTCCAGAATGAGGTAGATGGAGTACAATTGTTGCAAAAATAATGAAAAGTATAACTTCCTAAAATAAGCGTGAAAATGATATCACAGTGTTAATTGACTTTCAAGCGTCAAATTGACAAATCAAGTCATGAAGCCGAGTCCACGGTTAGACCAAAGAGTATGTAAATATATATGTATTTAAGCAAGTAGGATACACTCCCGTGATTTTAAGAAAGTTCCATATGAAACTTTTAGATCATGTAATGTAAATCTTTGTACAGCGGTAAAGCTTTTTAATGCTTTGACATATTATGTTACAAATTCAAGTAATAGCTTGTTTTGCTGTTATTACATGAACTATGTACAAGGTTTGTAAGAAGCAGCGCACACCTCAAGATGAACAAACATAAATAGCGCGAGGTTCCGGCGCAATCAACAGCCGTACACTTTGTTAGCACGAATGCGAACGATTCATTGCGATTCGTAGCAGCTTGTAGCGACTCGTAGCATCTCGTAGGGACTCGTAGCGACTCGTAGACCCTCGTAGCGCTTCGTAGCTACTGAAGGTGCTATAGAAATCTAATGATGTTTGTTGTGTAAGTGTTTGAACGTGAGTTGGTTTTACGATTACATTTGTATTGCAAAGACAGGTGTTAGAGTGTTTTGTCTGAAAGCAATATTAATGAAAATTCTAGGCGACCTGGAGGAAACGGACGTTCATGAATATTGCTAAAATACAATTACATATACAATAATTCTTAGAAGGCTATTTGCATTTTTTTAAGAAAGCTTTTCGTTTCTTTTTTGTTCGTAACAGGTAATGTCTGGAAGTTCTGGTTCGATTACACACTATTCAGAAGGCTATGTTTGTGGCATAGGTATTTTACTTTCGTGACATGACAAAGTCGCGGGCAGATGCTGATAGCAACGTCGTCACCACACGGAGATTAATTCCTGTCCCATATTCATATCTTGACGTTTAATTCCTCATTCTAACTAACGACCACTGCATGGTATTTGTTCATACAAACATACTCATTCACATGCAGTTCTTTCTTTTTACCGCGTTTTTTATGCTCAATTTCTTATTACTTTATTCCTTTGGAATTGTTATTAATCTATGAACCTTCTCAATCATTTTGTATATCTTTACCTGGGCTTAATAACTAAATCACAACACCTCTCGGCACGCGCACTCGCCCCTACACACCTAATAAACGTAGTGAGTTCCCTTCCTCCGGCACTCCGGCGCTCTGGCAGGTATCCGATATGATTTTATTACGCGAACCAAATATTTGCACCGCTCCCCTCGCCGTAAGATGCTGTGACCAGATCAATTGCTCCCGCGTGTGTTCCAATCAGATTACTTTTTTATTTGTTTGATGATTTCAGTATACCGGTGCACATGTGTTACCTACAGATTGGGTCTCGTTTCTTGGTGCGCTCGTTCATCAATATTATTGCACGAGTGGTTTGTTTTAGGAATTATAATACTGTTAATAAATCTATAAAGAGTCGTTTGGTCGTTTGGTTTATAGGTACCTAGTGTAGCAGTGGAAGGTTACATTGTTACCTATAAACACCTGAGGGTATCTTGCCCCAGCTAAGCTAAGTTGTTGAGTTAATAACGTCGTATTATGTTAGCTTCACATATACTCGACAGAGCTCGGTGTTGTGTTACCGCACCACTATCTAACAGATATAACAAATAATACACCATCACGCCTGTATTCCCCGAAGAGTTAGGCAGAGGTGTACCAATGTACACCCACAGTTCGCTGGTATGTTTAGGTCCCACGTAAAAGGGGCGAGCCTATTGCCATTAACCGGGCACAAATCCTAACTCCGAGCTACTACTGAGAATTTCATAGAAAAACCATTTCATAAAAAAATAACATTTTTTGCTCCACCAGGGAATTGAACCCAAGACCTCTAGCGTAGCAGTCACGCTTAGGACCACTAGGCTACCGAGGCAGTTAAAGATATCGTCGACTGTATTGCTGATTGTCAGTTAATCGCAGTGATTACCGACTTAATCCGAGCGCGGCGGCCAGTCGGGCGCGGGGCCACGTGCAGTCACGCATATTTCAGGGTTGCCAGTGCTGAAAACAATGCCATGTCTAATGGAACAAATTAAAATTAATATTATACCTTTACAACTAATCGACGCTCAAAATATTTGATGATTGATTAATATGTAGGTACCAATAGCATTTTTTTAATTAATTCAGTTTTTAGAGATGAGAGTCAGCTCGTTCCTTCCGCAGCATACTTTGTATGTACCACATTTGCAATAGTTATCAGAACATTGTTCCGTTTACGGTTATTGTTTGAGTTTGACTATGTTTTTTAACCGATCTCCAAAACACTTCTCAGCTAAAGAAAGGTAGATGCTTGATGTGCCTTAATGCGCCATTATGTAGTAATTGAATTATTAATCGATATGTTACGGCTAAAGGTGGGTGTGAACATAAACTTAAGATTAGCCGGCTAAACTTAGGTTTATCTTCGAGAAGCAGCTAAAATTCGCTATCATGTTACTTTGCGTCGTGATATTCCATCTTTAGCCGGTTAATATGCACATTAACCGAAACGGCTAAAAATGTATTCGATGGACGCGCCGGGCCATCGGAGGGCTTTGTAATTCGAAATGCCATTCTAGTTTATCATGTTCCAACAAATAGCTTCATATTATTTTACAATTGTGACTAGATATCGTTTTAAGTTATTAACATTGAAAAAGTTTTATTTTGTAATTTTAAATACCTACAGAAGTAACTGTAATGAACAAATGTAATAAACGTAATAAACAATTGTACAAACAAATGTAATAAACAATTGTAATAATTGTAATTTTTTATACCTACATAGGTACATAAAAGTATGTGTAATGAGAGTGATTATTTTTTAATAAAAGTTTTCGTGTCAAAATAGTAAACATTATTACATTGTTTCCTTTTCCATTTCCTTCTACAGTTTTTAGCCAAGGGCCTGCAGTTACACTTAATTTTAGCCGGCTAAAGATAGAAGGAACTAACATTAACACCTCCTCGAAGATAAACCTAGGTTTAGCCGGCTAGTCTTAAGTTTGTACCTACACCTACCATTAGCCGTAACAGATACACCGATTATGTTGCGCGGCAAGTGGGTTCATCACACGTATAGCGAACAAATAACTGACGTGAGTCTGATAAAGTTTATTTTTAAGAGATTGTCTAAACTGTTCTTAATAGTGAAAGGCGATTAAAAATGTACCAAACAAACATACCATCACGCCTGGTAGAGGTGTACCAACGTACACGTACAGTTCGCCGATATGGTTTTAGGTACCATGTAATAGGGGGCGAGCCTATTGCCATTAATAGGGCACAAATCCTAACTCGGAGTTGCTACTGAGAATTTCACAGAAAAACCCAATAACACTTTTTGCTCGACCTGGGAATCGAACCCAAGACCTCTAGCATAGCAGTCGCGCTTAGGACCACTAGGCTAACGAGGCAGTTATAAATGTCTGACTTATAATAACTTTATTTTAGCCACAAGCAACACCACGCGGTAGCTCACGCTTCACATTGCACTGCAGGGCACACACCTCCACCAGCATACAGCAGCGTGATGACGTAACAGACAATTATCTGAATGTTTTTTCAAGAAGTTATGGATTATTAATTTCCCTCAAAATGCTTCCGCTTGAGATAACAAGTATGTCACGCAATGACCCCACGGATTGCCAGGCGATGGAATGAGCCAGTGTGTATGTATGAGATGTGCACGATACGAGTTTACGAGTGCGCGCCGTGTCGCTCGGTTACTGCGAGACAGTTACATGTGTTCATATTTTTATTATTTGTATTATTGCGCATGCGATGCTATAACTCCCTTCAATTATCTTCCAAGCTTCTTTATTTACTACCGACTGCTTGGATTGTGTAAACGATAAGAAGGCTGGGAAACTAATACGTAGTTTTTGGTAAAAAAATAGGTATGGTTGTAACCTTATTACGTAAATTATTGTACTTTCTTATTATTTATGTTGAATGATGAACTGGACCGGAAAGTTAACTAGTTTATATTAAGCGGACTCATCCGCCAATGGACATAAATATTGTCTATAGGACAGAAGACTTATGTATATTAGTCTGGTATATAATTGACCAGCTGTGCTATTCTGACGGTGAAATTATGTCAACGAAGCTTGCAGTAAGGGATTGACATTCGTAGTATCAAGTGGAATGGCAGCTCATCGAGAGCGATTTGCTTACAGAATAGTACTGCAGTTCAAGAGTATACCAACAAATATTATATATTTGTCAAGTAATCCGTCATTTATTTCATATCCACATTTGCACGTTCCTCGGCCTCCGCGAAGTTGTTAGCGGCTGAAGTTGGTGTAGTGCTTGACGCGCTGTCCGCGCGTTTTTATGAGCGCTTTACAGCCCATTATACGCTTGTTGTGCAATAGAAACACTTGATTTGTTCGTCCCGAGACGCCGCGCCGACGTACTACACCGTGTTTGTAAACAAGTCATCGCCACTTTTTAATTTTCTTTGGGGATGTCGACGCGGGGGCGAAGTTTACTTAACTTGTTGTTGATCCCATTTAAATTGTGTTCAGGGACTTGTAGTGGATGTAGTTGTAAACATAATAACAGTTAGCTACAGCGATTCTTGAACCAATTATGGATCTAGAAGTTCGGTAGATGATCTCGGAGAAAAAAAATACAAATATCTAAGATTCTGCTGGTTATAATATCAAATGGCGGAAGTAGTTCAACAATTCTGAATTAAAAACACAACAAGGCTAATTCATTACCTCAATGCATTGTACCTACTGATGGTACATTTCAGTTTATATGACCTCCACGTCTAAGGCCGGGTCACTCGCCGCCACACATGGTGCGATAGTCTATAACGAGAGGTTACTCTTCTAAACATGTCAATTATCATAAACGTAATAGATGAAGCGTCTCGCGTCACTGCTCCGCAAGGTACACGAGGCGACAATAAAGCAATAAACACGCTGATGAGGACGATATCGCCGCACGTGTACACCTCGCCCTTGAACCGTAATGACTAGCGCACACGTACGTCGCCACTCGATGAAAGTGATGGAAATTAACATTAAATAAGCTCGTGCTTGCAGTTTTGATACAATGTAGAATACTTAAAAAGCAATCTTACTATCTACATAGTACTACGGCCTGGTTTACTTTACTGTCCCGGAAGAATAACGGTACTGTTGAACTATTTCTTTCGAGTTTCGATGCCCTGCATAGCACATTACGGCTGCGAAAAGAAGTACTCTTTAATGTTCGTTGTATGTTTAAGTTTACTCACACATTGTTTAAAGAACCTTCTTCTTAACCCCCGACGCAAGAACGACGGGTGTTATAAGTTTGTCGTGACTGTGTGTGTGTGCGTGTGTATATCTGTCTGTGGCATCGTAGCTCTCGAACGCATGAACCGGTTTTGATTTAGTTTTATTTTGTTTGAAAGGTATATTAGTCGGGAGTGTTCTTAGCTATGTTTGTTGGTAATCGGTTCAGAGGTTTCAAAGTTATCAGCTCTTTTGTTAGCTGCGGTAGAGATATTTATTTTTTTATCAGGAGTTACTTAATTTTTTTTGTTTGATTTGATAATAACTTCATTATAGAAATAATACTTTTTATCGTACACTATTACAATACAGAACTGTATGTTTGAGTTTCTATGAATACTCACGCCTAAGATATTAACATATCCGACTGTTGGCTTTAATAGATAACAGGTACCTGCACTACCTGTATCATTAACGCCTGTTCTATGCTATCAGGTTATACATATCAACGAAAACTCACACTATCAGACTATTTCCATTCTTATAATGTTGTGTAATGGAATGGGCAACTAGATTCAATATGTTTATTTTTTTTGAAACTTTTAATTGACGTTCAAAAGTGCCTTTTAATGGTTTGATTTAAATAAATGATTTGACTTTAAATAAAATCAGCGTGACGATGGGATCGAAGCGGTGGCCGGTTACTTTGTAGCACGTTTAGTTTTGTATAAATGAGTAGTGACAAGTGTACCGTGCTGGTTCAATCTGCGGCACAGTTATATGTGTCGCGCATGTTTACTGCATCCTTGACCCGCACTATATTTAAAGTATTGTACGGATTGCTGGTGACGCTCATTCGCGTAAACATTGTCCAATAACAAGTAAAAACATATTATCATCATTTTACTTTTTGTTTGTATCTTTGATTTGAAAACTTCCGGGATGATTGTGTAACAATTTTACTGTCTTGTATTTTAGTCGATTACACTAATTATGATTTATTTTGATCGAATTAGCTGCTAAATATATGCCACTAGATAAGTCGTTACACTCATTTTCAGACTGTACGTACCCATTGCCCCTCGGAAACAAACATCTAAGGTGACTACATCACCAAAAGCTATAAATCCCGTCTGTTGTGCATATGTGTAGAGAAGTGAAAAGTTGTGGCTCGCTAATACGCGGCGGGCGCTGGATTAAAACAATTGCGCGCCGAAACCGGGACACAGTGTGACGTGTGACGGGGTTCGGGATTACTCGGACCCAATGTCCCATGTCACGGGACAGCACAGGAATCTGCTCACATGAGCGCGACCCCGCGCGCACCTCTCACTCCCTCTTCTTCTCAGGTAATTAAAAACTCCAATTTAAATAAAGACTTTGAACCCCCCTGACCCCGAAAACGTGTTAGATGTTAAAAAGGCCAGCTAGAAGATTTTTAAATGAAAATGTACAGTAATACTGAAAAACAAAAAAATAATAGTTAATTATTGTTAATCTAACTGAAATAGTTGGATTGTGCGTGATACGTGAAAGTTTCACTTTGTTAGATAACGTCACAATATTGTAGTTGAAGTATTTTTCCACAAAAACTAGTCGTTTATGATAATGTTTACCTAACAATTAGGTGTGTTTTTTGTAGTGGTTTTCCTGACAGGAAATGTCCGTTTAGGTGATACGAATAATAAACTTTAAACACGCTTCATTAGGCTCCTTTCCTCATTTAAATATAAAATCCAAAACAAACTGTTTACCAAAAGTTTCACCTCAAAAAATGTTGTGTCCGTAACTGAGTGTGCACTCCTGGCGTGTTTGTGTTGAGTCCCACACGGCACGAATTAAAAAGTTGCCATCCCTGCTCCGAGGATTAAAAAGTGTGCGGTCGTAACTCGCGCTGATCGTACTCGTGCCGGAGTCGAGTGGCGCGAGAGAAAAGTGTTTGTGTAGGTAGGTGTCACATGATTGTTGTAGTTAATGCTTTAGAGATGTGAGAGGTCCAAAGATTGACAACATAGTTATATTTGTACTCTAACTGAAAATTGCAAATTGAGCTAGTGTTAGTCGAAGGAAAATTAATGTGGCGACCAATTTTGAAAGTCGTAACACGAGCTCTCTATTTAACGACCAGCACAGGGGCTAGCTTTCAAATGAAAGGCGAGTGTGTTCACAGTTACGCTGTAGGCGTGTGTCGGAGATTGATAGCTCGTTTGTAGTGTTCAAGCGCCATTACTGATTAGGGATAGGCAACAGCGTATTCGTTAAAATAGAGTGCGACCTTACAGGAACTGTGGAAGTAAATGTTGATTATTAATACATGCATAACCCCGTATCTGAAAATGTAATTTTTCCGTTTAATTAAAACCAAACATTATTTGAATAAATACCTTTTCAGTGGACCTCACTTGTAGATAATAAACGAAATTGAACGTTTTACAGCAAATATTGCTTGTTCTTGTAAAAGTTCATTTGAAATTACCATCTTCTAGCACCGTCTGTATTATTTAACTTATTAAAATTACTGTACAGTACTTGTGTTTTCCGATGGTTTCTACGCATATGAAACTACTATAACGGAATAACGCGTCGAAGCATTTTAGTATTATTGTCGCGTTTCTTATGTTATTGTAAATGTAATTGTGTGATTGATATATGAAATAACAAACCTTAAAGTAATAATAACCCATTTTATTTGTAAACATATGCAGTTTTCCATTTCCATAAAAACATTTTGCTATTGAAGTGTCAACGTCTTCAAGCGCTCATCATATATTTTCAAGATAGGAGATATAATTTCTCTAAATGTGCTAGTATCGAGCGTACTCCGCGTCATTTGCATATGTGTGTCGTCAGTCACACTCGTGCACGCACGTCGTGATGCCTCATTAGGTGCCTGCGCAGTTATGTTACATTCGTTATAGGTAGTGAATTTGTCGCATCTTTAGGTACGTCACCCATTCATTGCTTTATAATTGATAAAAATATTTAAATTATTTTGTTTTAATTGTACCCACAACCATAAGCGTGTAATTTACGACACAAGTTATGTATTCAGTTAAACATAGGTCAGAATTTGAGTAAAATTATCTGTCAGAAAAAAACTCCAGTGGTTATCAGGTGCTGATTTAGTTTAGGTCGGGTCACTTTGTTTCTCTAAATAACCGCACGTGTACCAGGAGCTCAGAGGATGAAGTTGGTGTGTTGTGTGTTGTTGTGTAGGTGTTCACTGCGAGCAGAAGTGCTCATGTCCGCTGATACATATGGATGAGACAACTTTGATTGCTTCTCAGATTAAACTCACTAGTTATGTGACGTGGTTTGGAGAAAATGTAGGTAGTTCTACCAGAGCATTTCTAGGGAGTAACGAAGTAATTACCGATATATAACCAAAATCAGCAAGTAAAATAGCCTTCTCGAGTGATCACTACTAGTGAAGCAAGTCCGTGATAACAACTTGACATCATCTTTCTTTCGTACGAGTACTGGCGGATCTCGTGGTTGAAGCATCTGCTGTCTCTAGACGCGCTACCATGCCGCCTTGCTCAATAGCTATTTTTATTTAAGATAGAATTAGCAGTTCTTAGTCCATGTCGAAACGTCAGTAGAAGCAGCTGTGAGACTGATAATAATATATACCTATATATCTTCATCCGTTAGTTAGGCCTGGAGAGTAATTATCTCGTGATGTCAGCTAAAGTTGGCACGTATGCAAATACATGCGAGTGGACTTGTGGACACTCGGACTTAAGGCGGCGGTACTTTGTCACTAATTATGCTCAACTCACAACTTGCTCACTCACCGTAACACCGATAAGGCGGGGGCACACCGGGGAACGGTCATCCTGGTTTCACTTACATTATTTGTTTTTATGGATATGATCGAATTATATTGACGAAGGTAATTCGCATTCTATTTAATTTATAGTGAAGATGAAATAATAATACCAGCCTAATATTCAGATAGGGTACGGTCATTGATCACTACATTTGCCTAAGGCGGATCGACAATTTCAGAGTAATATTATAAAAATCCAATTTTCTTGAGTAAACGAATAGCCGCGTGGGCACTATAAATCCTATTTACTACCTATATAACGTGAATGAAGTATTTTGAATTTTTAATAGTCAAGTTTTTCTAAACATTTTTGAATTAAATACTGAGTGAAATACCCACTATTTAATTCAAATTACGTTATAATGTTTTGGAATTAACACAAATCGTAGTAAGAGCTCCCTCTGTGCCCCCAGCCTAACAGAACTTTCTTAGAGTTGTTAAGAGGTCGCCAATTAGTCAAATTGCCGCAGCAGTTAGTTGCTCACTTGTTTGAACAGGATCCCGACAGTCTTTGATTCGGGACTTTGCTTCATTTGGTTTTTGCATAATTACAATTAGGGGCAGTGTCCGTCCTACCTGCTACTGTTCATTGCTTACGTAAGTCAGTCTTGAGCCTGTTAGCATTAGGGCTTAAGATGCTAACAGGGTTGTGTTGTTGCTCTCTGTGTTCAGTGTTAAAAGCAAAAATATTTTTTTTCTTATCCTGGATCGAAGGACCAAAGAATAAGCAGGTAACTAGGTACTGCATGGTACTTACCAATGTAAGAAAATCTAGTTAGAGTGCATGTGGTTCAGAAATAAATATAAATTTAGTACGTGTAACTAAACAAATTCATTTAGATTAAAACTATGGTTAAAACATCGCGAGAGTACGTGGCGGTGCGACGCGGTGGAAGTAAGAGGCAACACGATCGCGGCAAATAAATTAAGTAAAGCGACGGTCCGCACCGCACCGCACCGCGTCGTGTCGTGCGGGTGGCGGCGTACGGACGAGGGCGCCGGCTATGCAACAAAACAACGCGATTGAAGTACATTAGGATTTACAATGTAAATCTCGGAGCTGAATTAATTGATTATTGTGTATTTTTCGTTATTCTTTGTTGAAGATGGAATTTCAAGATTTTGTGGTGCTCGGAAGATTTAGACGGTTACACTCATTCCCTTTATAAAGATTTCATTATAAAACAGAAATGGTCACAATGGCGCAAATTTTATGCCACAATTATTAATTCATAGCTGCATCGTTCTTACTATAACATCAAAGTCACCTTCTGTAGAATTCCGTATTCATTTCCAGTCAAGGATCAACAATAACACCTAACTATTGAACGTTATCGTTTTCGCCGTAAGCAGATGACACAGATACCGTGTACAAGTCTTAAACATAAAATGTAAGTACACGTTCCACAAAGACTACAGCGGCTAATCGTTAACCAGAACACTTTAATTTATCTATAACGGCCAAGCTGGTACAAAGTTGTCTCTAAATAAACATGGGACGTGAAATGGATGGGTACAGAAGGACCATTCATACATAAAACACATTACAAAAGGACCACTCGATCGGAAGTCGAAACAAACCGGGTTGACTGAAGTAATGATCTCATTACTGTTCCGTATGGAGTTTTTGACGTTTCAGCAAAGCTAGAAAAGGGCTATGTGCTAAGTACAGAATTAAATCATTTTGGAATTTGATAATTGTTCAATCGTTATCAAGATCTTGGTCGGGGGCTACCACTCGTACAGATCCAAGCGCATGATTGGTGGTGTATTACGAGACTGTTTTCTCTTGCCAATAACCACTTGTTACATGACTGTCACATTCTTATCCACGTGAGGAGTTGGTCTTCTGTGCCTTCCTATGCACGAACAGCGCCGGTACATCGGGCGGTTAGTTGTGCGAGTATAACCGAGCGTGGAATAACAAAGACTGTACAATGCAGTTTTAATTTTCACTTCGGGTTATTTCGGCTTCGGTGGACCTCTTGCACCACTACTGTGACCATGAACTTGGACTTCTTCTTATTTTTTTTATTATTATTATTACTCTCAAAGAAATGGAATGGAATTTCTTGAGTTACAATAATAAATAAGTAAGAGCAATGAGTGACCCCAGAGTTTCGTTACCTGATGAAATTGCCAGAAGTCTTCCTACCTGCCACCATACCTTTGATGTTATGAATAATATGCTAAATCTACTCTGTTTGTCACAGTCAACTGTTACCTCTATTACCTCTAATACAAAGCACATTCTGACAGATTAAAGAGACTGTAAGCTCAGAGAGTCGGCAGAGCCATCACTATTTTCCTTTCTCTCCGTTACTAATGATTAAATTTGAATTATTATATTGTATTAGTTTATAAGTAGCCTCAAGTGGTGAGGTCCGTAGCAGTCGCGAGCACCGCGCGGTGTCGCTAGTGTCGTGTTCTGCGTAATTTATATAACAGCACTAGAATGTGTAACGTCGTGTGTATGCAGTTTTCCTCTCAGCGTACACGCTTGCTTCTAGATCACTAACTATTGTCCATACGATGGTTTTTATCATGAGTTTGGTAGCCACTTATTAGTTTTTTTCTTCTTCGACCATCGGTTTTTGCCTTATTATGGGCGATTTAGAAATTGATAAGTGCAAGTAAATTGGGTAGTTGACAAAACGCGATTCCCCATTAGATTTTGTATGACAATACTAAACCATGACGTAACTTTATTGTTATCTCAATTCATTAACATTTATTGTTTTCAAAACAACAATAAATCAATTTTTATAGTTATTTAAAAAACATATCGGGTTTCAGGGCTAAAATAAACTGTTTTGTTTGTGAAGTTGTGTCTTGGAATTATTGTTTAATGGTGTCATCTACCTAATTATTATTTTGAGTGGAGCCGTGTGAATCATTTTTCTGCAAAATTCCCTTTACCAATTAATTTTAAAAAATGCAGCACAATGCAACTGCACCAAAAGTAATTCAATGTCCAATACAATAAATTACTCGTAGCTAAGTAACTCCCTGAGTAAACCTTAAGCCAAGATTTAATGAGGGAATCTAAAACGGAGCCAAATGACCGCACTGCTACAAAAAGAAGAATTTCGCGGCTGCAGAGCCATACTTTACTTTCACGTTTGATTTAAGCAAATTGACAGGAAACATGGAGGCCTGCTCCGGACGCCGGCGGCTTGGCCGACCAACCTAACTGCAATTAATATTAAAACCTTCTGAGGCGCTGCACTCGAGCAGAACTGTGTATCTTGTTAATGCATTTGCTACTATGCAGTCGGAAGTACTTCCCATAAACATTCTAAACCAGGTAATGGGGAGCGAGAAAAGTAAGGTGACACAATTTCCTTCTTAGAAACCTTCTGTGATCGTCAAACCATATACGTAGTCACAGTTGAAGTTCCGATACGAGCCGATATACGATGAGATGCCATCGCTCTAAACTTCTAGATAGAATAATCCATATTCATATGAATTTAAAATTCACACAAACTCGTAGGTAAAAGCTGAAATTTATTTATAAATCTCTAAAACATTTCGCATTCTTACCGCACTTACAAAACAAGGCGTAATGAATTAATGTGGCGTTCAGCGTTCTAGCTGTGAGCAGTCGCATGAGCGGAGCGGGGGGCGGACAGCGGCGCGTCACCGTCGCGGAATTTATGGCCCCACATTAATTTATAGTCGTCCAGCTACTAGCGATTAATGGAAATACTTATTCCAACTTGAATGTCGTTTCATTAACATTTATACTGTTTAAATAATATTAAAAATGGATTTTCGTGCGTAGTTTATTCCATAGGGCTGACTGGGCTAGGAGAATGTTGTTTTCGTTGTGACTCAAAAAGTAAAGAAGACGGTCGACAAGATCTCGAGCACTCTTGGTCAATTATATTAAATTTGATTTCGATGAGTTTTTACACAGAGTAGGCTTGGGGCAGCCCTCGGACCATGCGTCCAGCACCAGAAGGCGTGGAAACCACTTTGAGCAGTCTAAGTACAGATTGTTATAAAAATTCACTTAACAATACTGTCTCGTCCAGAGAAATGGAACAGAAATAATAGAGCCACCTTCAAATAAAAATATTTTTTATGAATAAATCAAAACAGTAATTTGAATACCTATCCACCTCGATAATACCCTGTGATATCGATAAAAAGTGAATTATGTAGATTTACGCGAGTTGGGGGTGAGTGGGGGTGAAAGGGGGTGAGGACAGGTTCACACGCCGTTGCGTCCGTTAATATTCATGTCGGAGGAACAAAAGTCCATTTTGTTCGCATCCACGATGTTCATACCTGTGACGGTTGATCGTTTGTTTGCACTTCCAATTTTATTTCCATTTTCTTTCTTTTTGTTTATTTAAGAACCTGCCTGTTTCGAAGAGGGTTCATTCTTTAAGTTACGAACGAATGTTTCAGGCATTGCTAGTTAATGTCTTGGCAGTGCGTGGTGTCTGTATAACAGAGTACTTAGCCGTGCCTTAAATAAGATTGTTTTGTAGTACTTAATAATGGGAGAAAGAATAGGTTTTTTTTAATCGTATTTTAAATGTCGCCATTTTGATTAAAAAAACTGTTAAGCTGATATTCCCCCCCCATTTTTTGTTAATTAAGTTAATCTAATTAAGTTTTAAGTTTTATACTTAACCTTTCTTAAATCGAAAAAAATCTCCGCCATCGGCGCGTAGACGAAGAAGTCAATATTTCATGGAAGTGGCGTCGAGACCTGTAGTTGACAAGGATTATGTAAATTAATTGGGGGCAAATATTAAATAAACGCGATCCGCTTGATTTGTGACGAGAAAAAAGACGGGGGTGAAAGGAGGTGAAGGGGGCAAGCGGGGAGGCAAGAGCTTTGTTTTTACGAGTCGACGCACCTAGCTCAGGAAACTGTGCTATGCTAATAATACATAAATACTTACCTATATCTAAGTGGCTAAGAGTTTCTGTGAAAGACGGAAAATTATTCGTAACTTATCGCAAAAGGAAAATGACGTGAAATAAAAATCCAGATTTTAGTATTGTCCTTAGAAATAATATTCTCAGGACTTGTCTTTTAATGCTATTTGTTCTTTTTTCAGCTAAGTCATATATAGGGGAAGATGACACACATGGGGGCTCAAGCAATCCCTTCTCCACATATTTTGAATAAAGTACCGCAACACAATATGCGTGGCCTAATAAGAGTATTATTTATAGCGAACTAACTAGTGTATGATAGCCGCGGAATGGCTGAGAGCGGCGACTGGCTGCTATCACCACAGCGATCTGCCCCACAACATATAGACTATTACACGGTAACATATTGTTGATTAGGAGAATTTGACTAAACCGTAATAGTCGTGTATCATGCGCAAATGGCGGGCAGTCGTAAGTTTTTATTTACCGTACCTACGCACTGGATGTACTCAGACGTAATATGTATGAAAAAATGAATGTTCATATTTTTTTGGAAAGATAGCCGGTAGCGACAGCAGAGGAAATTGCTTAGCTGGTGGCTTCCTAATGTACGAGTTTATTAGTGTTAGTGCGTCTGTACACGTTGATGCTGGCATCAGCTGATTTGGTCACACCTTCCATGTTTTAAGTATGTAACAGTCTGACGAAGTGCTGTTTTTAATATTATGTTTCTGTGTTTTTCGGCTCCAGGATACATATTATTACATATTTGAATATTATATTAATTATTTATTTACAGGGGGAGGTTTTCGGATCATCATCTTTACCTCTACTCGTTCTGACGAGATTAAAGGTACATACGATATCTGTATCGCATGTACGTTTAATCTCGGGTATCGCATTAACACATGTAATTGAAACATGAACTTGGCACCTAAATTCGTAAAACGTAGGTTTTTTAATCATCATCATCGTCTGCTTAGCCTTTTTCCCAACTATGTTGGGGTGGGCTTCCAGTCTAACCGGATGCAGCTGACTACCAGTGCTTTACATGGAGCGACTGCCTATTTGACCTCCACAACCCATTTACTGGGCAACACGATACTGCTTGGTTAGACTGGTTGTTAGAATTCCTGGCTTCTGACTATCCGTAACGACTGTCAAAGATCTACGAATGACAGCCGGGACCAACGGCTTTACGTGCTTTCCGAGGCAAGGGGGTGTCACACCACCAACTTCCATACTCCGGGCTGATACTGAGCAAATCCTCATGGAAAAACCCAATAACACTTTTTGCCATGTAATTGACGTTCAAAAGTGCCTTTTAATGGTCCAATTGAAATAAATGATTTGTCTTTGACTTGACTTTGCCCGACCTGGGAATAGAACCCGGGACCCAACGCTCATCAGTCGCGCTGGCGACCACGAGACTAACGGGGCAGTAATAATAAATAAAATAGGGGTTAATTTCATATAATATAGTTGGTTTTGCCATCGGTACAGTCGCGGTCCCATCCGTGTATCGCCTCATACCTATTCGAAATGAGAGCTTGGAGATAAAGCCTATTATATTTGCATAGAGACAGCTTCACTCGTGGTCGACTCATATTTATGTCCGTATTGTCCACAACACAGTTAGTTTTATTAGTTACAGTGGTCGCGGCTTGCTTGAACACATCTTCATAAAATTGTTGGTTGTGGACACAAGCGCGTCAATAGATATTTTCAAAGTCGCTTGTAGTAAGTGAAGTTGTATCAGGTATTTATGGGTATGTGGCTATTGATAGATGAATTAGATTCGTAGTCATTTTGGAATTTGACGTAATCATGTTTAAATGTTAGTTGGTAATGCGTAATCTCCTGAATTTAATAAAAAGTATATATTCAATGATAAATATATCGTAGCTCAACTACTACGCTCGTGAGTGAGCCGACAGCGCGTACGTATCTTCTCAACAGACGAGCTTAGAGCTGTTCCGAAGCGTTTCATTTCAAACTTAATAAATTTAACTTCGCTCGTGCCGTATTTTCCAATACATTACTTAAGTAAATTGAACTTATGAAGCATACATTCCCCTCTGAAGATTGTATGAAGGTAATTCAGCCGCGCTCACTATTCCAATAAAAATAAACAGTCGCTGTCTCAATCAGACGCGCAATCAGGTGCTCTTATTCTCATACATTGCCGTACAACACACACACATACCGGCTCATGCACACGACACCCTCACGTACACTTCGACTTACTGCGCTCTTTGTGATGAAGCTACGCAGCCAGCGGGCGGCTTGCTGGAGCAGGGTGACTGCGCGGACACGAGAGGTCTCGTCCTAGCCCGAGCATCGATATCACATTCAGTTGTCATAACATAATATAATGTAATATTGAAAGATAGATACGTAATAGTTAAGTCCATAAGTTTAATTTCTTTCCAACTCTCGAAGTTAATTGCGGGTGGTAGTTGCACAACCTGGCGACCAAAACCTGGCAACCAAAAGTTCTAATGTGTAGATGTAAAGATACTGCAGTGTCGTAGGCTTATGTTTGTGTGATGTGAGCAGATTGCACTGCGATTTGAGATGATATGAGATGTAGGTAAAGGTGTCATGAAGAACACCTGGGGAGCCCGTCTGCGCTCGTCGCCGGTCTACTGGCCCCGCAGAATGTGTGGAACGCGTCACGCGCGCCATTCTGTCAGCAATATTGTCTAAAGCAATTTGTATGTAAATCAATTGTTGTTAATACTATTTATGCCGATGGTTATTGAGCATTACTATTTACTTTCACCCTCAAAAAGTTAAACGAATCTCATTCTTATTTACATACAGCAAAAGGCGATTGTTCCATCAAATTATTTGGGTTACTTAGGCCAGGTTGACGAAAAAACATGAAGCCGAGACGTGCTGTTAGGGAATTGTTAATAAGAGATTGTCTTACTGTGAGCTTTGTCGGGGATTATGGCGGTTATAAATTTTATTATATTATAAATAAGAAATTTATGTGGACTGTTTATCGGCGTTAAAAAGAGATGGGATATCCAACCATGTGCAGTGGATGAGTGGATGTAGGCCACTCGGCGACGGCTCTGACTTTGTTAATTCGTGAATAAGCCGGGGCTTAGTAAGTAGGCACTACTGTCAATTATGCCTTTAAATTAGTAATATAGCTAAACTGAAAAATAAATTAAAATCTCTAAATCCTGAAACCCATGTGCTGGTACAAAAAAGATGGATACATAGTATTTCAAGAAAATGGGAGGTAATGAACCTTTTTTCAAATTGTTCATGATTACAAGGTAATCAACTTGTTGGAGGCATTAAAACGTGTCTACGGCGCCCATACATGCTTGACTCCATACGGTGGGTGACCTACCCACATTGGGAAGGTAAAAAATGTAAAACAAAATAGAAATAATTTCAGACACAATTTTCTTTTTTCTGCCAATTGATATAAAGCTATTCGTTAAAGGAGATACAGTGAGTACGAGTGTGCGTTACCAAGTGGGTTAAGTAAGTAAATAGGCCGAAATAAGTAAATAAGCAACAAATCACCGCGTATCGGATTAGCGCTATAAGTTATTTATGGCGCTGACTTGGCGATACGTGACCACGATGTGGGAGGACATGGATGTGGTACCGACTCGACTGGGCTCCAAGGCGGGGCTCAGACACACGATTGTAGTCAAGTCCACAAAGTTACTCCGAATCTTATCTGCTCATATGCAAATAACCATTGGAACGGGAAACTGCTGCATTAATTATAACTATCAAGGCCAATATGTTTAAAAAAGTGATTGGTGGTTTCAAATTTATTTGCTTGCAGTTTATTTCGAGATTCTTTTTTTTTGTGAAATATAAAAAAGAAATCGCAGATAAAATCTGCCTCCTCCATAGCATAAACCATCTTACAACAAGTGATCGCACAAGACACCAGCGACAGCGCGTCCGCCGGCACCGGCCGCCGATCTCATCGAGCCCCAATTAGCCGCCCGCACGACACACAGACGCGATACTCCCGAGGTACTCCCGCGATAAACCCGCGATACGCCGCGATTACTCTGCAATAGACAAATAAAATTTTTATTCCCCCCTTTTCATTGACCTATAAAGGACAGGAATAAAAGTAGTGATAATAAATTCTGTGGTTTTAGGAACTAGTTTTACATATTGATCTGGTAATAAAAAATATGGTTCACGTGGATTGGCTGTTTTTCTTCCTGTAACATTTACGTACCATCGTCAACGTAAATCCGAACAAGTGTGTCCCGGAATATAGTACTGTTCGAAATCGTCTCCAACAGCCGAAGAAGTTTCAAGGTTATAGCAATCACTGTGCTGATTGCACAGTTCAAATGTTTTGTTTAATTCAACCTATCTTCATTTACGTAGAGATTGTAGATCAATAGACGTTACATTATCAGTGTTGCAACGACATGATAAGGCGCATACTCTGTGAGTTTTTAAATCATGACCATTAATATCCATCCGCAAACTTACAATACCAAGTCCTTTCTCAAGTGTGTCTCCAATAACACAGTCAATTAATTGAGTTTAACCAACTTCTCCATCTCCAGTGTAGTGTACAGTACGTGAACAGCGTGTCGCGCGGAGGGTCACAGCGATGCCGCCGCGTATCTGTCGTTGATTACAATAAATCAGCGGCTACCGCTGTCGACACTTCAGACACACTCGACAGTTGTTGCTACAATTAAATGTCTATTGCAATCTCAAGATGGTGGCGGCGTGTATGTGGTTTTATTGACACTGCTGGCTGTGTGCGCGCGATATTGAGATGGGTTCCTTTTTGAGTTACGTAGATAAGTCTGCACATACGACCATTGTGTTTGTCTTAATATATTTCATTTCCATTTCAAGATGCGTTCAATCATTTACGATTTATTTTATTCGTCTTAATTTGGTATCACATATTTATCAAATTTTGCAGTAAAAAGTAACTTGATAGGCTGGGCAATACAATCTAAACCAATATTAAATCCAATTACCGTCTAGACGTAAATTAGACGCAAACTTTTACGATTTTATTGTCCGAAGTTATTTCGTTATTTGTGGAAAACATAAAGAAAATTCATTTCGAAGACGACCAGATAAAAGATCGTTGGCAAATAACCTTAAGGGAATAAAAAAGAGGATTTTAGCGTCAGTAGGTACCGCGACTGGATACAGCGCCGCCGAGTGAGCAGACAAAGGAGATCTTTTGAAGCGGTTTCATAAATCAAAACATGAGTAAACGTCAGTTTTGGACGATCGTAAACTGTACAACATGTACAGTTCTCTACTACCCAGTAATACTTAACACCACAGTGTAGAAAATCACTACCAGAAGTACCCACTAAAACTCCAGTCGATCAATTATTTGTTTAAAAAGTCCGTTATGCTGTGGTGTTTCAAAGATGATGCGATGGTGTTATGAACGCGTAGGGATAAAAGTGTGGGCATTAAAAAGGCCGAAACAATTTGAATAAGAGTGCGGTCGCGATCCAATTTTGTGACTGAAAGTGCTGCTTCGGGTTACCTACATATTGAATCTACAATGATTCGGAAAACCCAATATTTTACAATATTAGATAATAAAGGAGCAGTTTTATGTGTTTTCAAATTATTGTTTGTCTTGGTTTTGGCTTCACTATTGTAGAGCAGCCCACACAACATAACAGTGAACATATTTCTGTATCTTGTCCAGTCAAAGTGTATAAGACTGAAACTGAGAATTTTACTCAAAATACACTTCAATAATTTGTCACTATCTTCTAATTTCCAAAATGATAGTCTTGAATCACTTAAAAACATCTTAAATAATTGTTTGTCACACAAATTGAAATCGCTAGGAGAACACAGCAATAAGACATGTCACAATCTGCACAATTTGTATGCGATGACTGTCAACAGCTTCCATTACGCCAATACCATAAAACGAATGTAAAACAATACAATATTTACGCCTCAGTAGTGCTGTCCTCTAGTCGTCGCGGGACCTTCCGATGTTACTGGGACATGGTAAGCTTGAAAAACGATGTACTACAGAATCATATGAAAACTTAATTTTTACGCTAAATCAATTAGAGTTAAAATAGTCCCGTTCAAAACGTCTCCCGGCGTCGCGCTAGGCTCAACCGAAGATGAAGGGACAAGCTTGAAGCTTACAGGCAGGATTCGCTCACAATCGTTCAAAATAGAGGGTATTGGAGAGGAAAAAGGAGACCTTTGCCACGCTGTGGGATAACCTAGGCTAAAAATATAATAACAAATTATGGTAACGTTGTTTGTCGTTAAATCGGATCGTGGTTTAAATAATAATGATTAAGTGTGCATGTTTCCGGTAACAAGTGGCGTGTCTACACTAAGTACCGATACAGTAACGTATTTTTTTAAAAGCAAGCCGGCTCACGTTATTTTAAGTGGTCACCTTTGCCAATAGAAATCTGCAATACCAGAGGGCTTAAAAACGCGTTGCCATCGTTACGTGGAGCTGTGGCGTTATTCCGGGCTTGTGTCGTGTTTTCCGATTGTCCTCAACCTTGGGCGCGTCACTAGCGGCACCAGCAAGTGGTGTTTGCCCTACAATGGGTACTCCCGGTCCGTGCTAGTGCTGTTACAGTTTATAGCTCACCATAACTGCGTGATGGCCATCGTGCTTATCTCTCTATTTATTGTTCTTTTAATAAACTTCCTACTCAATGCTAAGGGAAGCGGCTGCTTGGAGCCTAGGTTGGCTATACACGATATATTTTGTGAATTATTTACTCCAACGTAGATAGTGCATTCTTAAGTAGAGATAGTGCACTCTCTACTGCGTATGAGACCGCGGGGTCGTACAGCAATACTTAGGTAGCAGTATCTTCAAAGTTATCTACATTATTTTCTATAGAATGAGTAGTCCCCATAGAAACAGCGTTTTCTTATGTCTCAAATACAAGAAGGTACTTACACAAGCGGAAATTAGTAGCTTTATAAAACATTTATATTTTTTTTTTGTTTTTTTGTTAAACAAGCAAGAAATGACTTGTTCGTGCCGTTACTAAGGTCTCATGTAGTCTTCTAACCTTTGAGGAGTAGCTGGTGGTCGCCATACGTTGTACCTACATGTAAGATTTAATCATTATACTATAGCAAGTTGCGTTTTGCTACTTATTATAAAATAGATCGGGTTTAAAGGAACGATAAGAATTTAAATAAACTGTAAAGTTTCTTCTGCGCGTAACCACAGCTTCGTTTAAATTAAATCCAAGTGAATGCGCGATATTGTGGATGATCGATAGTGTCGGTTTCAGTTTACACTCAGCAGCAGATTGAAATACAACAAATAAATAAGCAAGTCTGAAGTTGTTTCTAAAATCAAGTAAAGACATAAAATGGTCCGTTTTAAATGAAAAAACGATTGTTTGGCAGTAAATGTGCAGGCCGGGTTTATGTGCGGGTGGGCAGTGGGTTCGAGTCCGCGCCGCCCACCGCGGCCGCATAAACAAACACTTTGCGCTTTTTACACTTTACAGCTACCCTCGTAAACGACGCGACACGACGCACCGAATCAGCGGTTTGCGGCTAGTGGCGGGACACGCCGGTGGATATCACAACATTTGTCATGTGTTTCACTTACATTCTAGGTTTGACTAAAGCTGAGTAATAAATAAATGAATAAATCTATTTATTTCAGGCAATATACCCATAATATTGTTAGTATACAACTTAAAAACTATGTAAGTTACATTATTTAAAAAATAATTAAGGTATTTGCCACCCTCTGGGGCCCCAGCCACACGCACTTGTGCTTAAACCCAGTGCCGCAGAAGGGGGCTGTCCAACTTGTGGCTGAGTACGTTCAGGATGGTGTGGGCGCTCCCACGCGTACGAAACATCAACGATGCGATACAGCGCCGCAGCACAGTGTGAAAGCCGTCTGTGCGCGCTTGCGCAAACATCGCAGATGCGCTACAGTACCGCGGGAGCCCCACCAGCACCCTGAACGCATTATTATATTGTACTCGGAGAGCGTTGATGGCCCGCTGCGTGTAGGTGACCCACAGATTGCAGGTGTAGAGAGTTTGGCAGAATGATTTAAACAAGGTGATTTTTACCTCAAGACTACACCTTGCAAATCTGCGTGCCAACATGTTACAGCGGACCGCCAACGCCCTCCTTTCCCTTTCTATATCCCCGTCATCTCTTAAATCCTCGTTCACCACATGGCCGAGGTATTTAAATTCCTTCACTCTTTTAAGAGCGACAGCATTAAGCAGCACAGGTGCCACAGCCCCCAGTTTCCGACCCCTGGCTTGAAACACCAGGAGTTCGCTTTTCTGGGCATTGTACAGGAGACCGTGTACCCTCGCATACTCCTCACATACACCTATCAGCTTTCTGAGTGCGGCCATTGATGGGCTGAGCAACACCATATCGTCTGCATAACTAATACTATTTATACATGGACCATCAATTGAGCATCCGACTCCAGTGTCGCTCAGCTCACCAATCAGCCCGTTCACGTACAAGTTGAAGAGCGAAGGAGATGTTAACCCCCCTGCCTCACTCCGCACTCCAACCTGTACTCTTCAGAAAGTTTTCCAAGCCACTTGACCCGGTTAGTCTGAAGGTCGTACCAATATTTAAAAATATTGATGAGTGCATCTGGCACACCGGTGCTCTTCAATTTATGCCAGAGAATATCATACCTAACCAGGTCAAAAGCCTTGGAGAGATCAAGGAAGGCTGCATATACAGGCGTGCTCCTGTCGGTGTAATACTTGACAGTCTGCTAGAGAGACATAACAGCACATTCTGTCGAAAGTCCAGGTCTAAAGCCGAACTGTGCGTCATTTAAATGTAGGTGTTCTTTAAGTTGTTTCTCAAGCAGACCATCAAGCACCTTAGCTGCGGTTGTAGCCAATGTATCGGGCGGTAGTTACACTTGTCGGAACTATCTCCAGTCTTGTTTTTAATTATAGGCACTACCACCGTCTTCATCAGTTCATTGGGCAGGTAGGAATGCCTAATACAAAGAGTAAATAACAGTCCCAGGAATGGTAATGCAGACATTCAACATCCAGTAGCGCAGTTGTTGTCTCCAACGATGAAACTTACCTGAAAAGAAAAAATAATTTTAATAAAAGTCAACTTGCCACTAGTAATCTAAGATCTCAGCCAAGAGTATTTCGCATTAGTTTGTCTGTGTGTTCTGACTGACCGAATGTGTCCGCTGCACTTAGTGAAGTTTATCGATAGTGTGTGTGGTGCATCTCTACTGTCTTGTCGCCGGGCACCGTACGTCTCCTTTGGTCGCTCTACACTACACAATATTTGCATTTTATTCGCCCGGGGCGTCCTCGCCGTACTCCGGGCTATTCGGCCATCGCTTTATGTGCTTCAGGTAATAACCTCTTTGACGGACACTCACCACCAAATAACCTTACCACCCGCAAGTCCAAAATTCAACTTTATTTCGTTTCCACAAGGATGTTGAAGACTGAACACGTTAATTTGTCAATTGTACAAGGGGTTGAGAGATAAAAGTAAACGGATTATTGCTTGTGTATCGTGGAATGGATCCGTGCGCTCGTTTGTCCAAGTCTCCAACGTCTGGAGCTGGAGGAGGTCCACGTTCGTGCTTATATTAAGTTATACGAGGCTAGCTCGAGCTCCCTCTGAGACTGTGCTCCCTAACTATTTGCATATTATTTCGACAAGTCTCGCATGGTTTCTTATAGTTTCACTCAAAAATAGTTTGTCGATGAACACGCTAAACATAAAGCTATACCTATCTACAGAGTGTTTCAAACTCAAAGTGGAACATGTCGGCATGCAAGTTTCTTCTAAACAACTGGTTCGCCCAAATGAGAGGCTGAGTGTCTAAGCGGCGATAAATCTAGCCGCGTAACGCTAAGCGTGTATTCGCGATAAGTGTTGGTAGCTGTGTAACAGTGGAGCGGCGGCGTCACTGCGCGCTGTTTATTACCGATGTATGCAAATTGACGCATTCACCTCCAGCTATTAGTGAGCAGGGCTGCGTCTTGAGACGCTGCACTCCGCACTCCGCATGAGGGCTAACATGTAAGAAGAATGTTTCCACTTTCATTATATCTCCTCCATCCAATGCGAGCTACTTAGGTACCCACCTAAATGTATGACAAAAATAGCTTAATGTTAATTGCTTTCATAGATTTCAGAAAAGCCACAAGCTCATTAGAATTCCTCACTAGCACATAGACACTCGCTTATTTACAAGTTGTTTATTTCAATGTCACTGTGCCTACCTAGAAAGTTTTATTTGTTTTCTACGAAGTGTTGAATGAACCGACGTCAATGTACTTTATCATTTATTTAATGGGCGTGACGACTTTTTCTGTGCCGACAAACTAATGTTCCTTATTTTTAAACAAAATGTAACAATAAGTGTGAATAACTACTACAGAACCGAACTAATTTTATTAAGCAACTTACCTAATATGTTATTAATTTGTTTTATTATTTCATGCGCTCACGCACAATATTACGCACGCAATATTATAACTGAGTCATGTTTTCTGACCCTTAACAAAATTTTCCCTTGATGAAAATAAAGGTATAATACTTAATCATTTTGAAAATGTGATTTTTCCGCTACCATTTTCCTTTTGATGTACTTATTATAAGTGACATTCACATACAAAAACTCCGGGGCACAGAAGGTAATTCAATTAATTGAACCACGGCGTCTGTCAAGAGGTGTATAATGGATCACCTTCCAAATGTTCCGCATCTCCATGACAAAGCGGCACCCCTGAACCACGTGAGACGCGTCTGAAGAAAGCAATTACTACCTCCCGCCAGCACCACATTAGAGGTGTTATTACAATGAGTTGCACTGTGTTACCTCGAGGAGAAAACAGAAGGCTCGCTCACTTAGCCGATAGCCAGGAATATGGTTAGGAATATGTTGCTTTTTATATGGGGCCAAAATGTACGACTGCAATGTCCTTAATTTTTGACAAGAATCAGAAATGAGTTGAAGAAAATACACGTATCTACTGCATGTTTTTGCATGTACAGAGTGTTTAGTATCGTCTTGTATTGTAGTCGTAGGCACCTTGTTGGTTAACTGTCGTTGTTCGAAGTGAAGTTTGATGGCTGTGTGTAAGGACTGTCTGCTGTTAATATAATTGCTGCTTAAATTGATGCGCTTTTTTACCAGATTCCTACCTGTAGCGGTAACTTATCAACGTATTCAGAACCAAATCATAGGTAAACCAGATACATTTGAAGTAGGTATATGTATCTTTTTTTAAGTTTTAGTAATCTTTAAGAAATGGCTTGACAAGTTACCTTTAAGACTTCTTAAATGAAAATATCTATCAAGTTTTAATATTTCCTCTTCATAATAATGTGATCAAAATATTGTAGTCCGATGTGTTTGCGTGACACGCTGACGCTAATGTTGGTCGGTGCTGGTGTATGACAAATGAATGGCGGTCATAATTAGAGATTAGGCGCAAATCGAACGCTCGCCAGTGCGGTGTGATCGCACGGTGAAATATCGGCTGCGAGGATGTTAAAGAAATGGAAGTGACCGGATTATTAAACCTTTATATTTTACCGTCAATATAAAAGCAATTGCAAATATTGATTATAAAAATATTATTTTATTCGTTATTTATTTAAAAAATAAACAATTCTTCTTTTACCATTTTCTAGCCTATCCGAGATGTCATTTGTAAAAAAAATTTTTACTTCTATGTACAGTCATGCTCTTGCCCTTGTCCCAATTCTTTCCATACATCTCTGTCTGCCTTCATTGCAATAATTATTCACCCACATTTTTCTCAAAGTCCGAAGACTTCAACTTTTCTCAGTTTCTTTTCTATTTTGTGTTGCACTTTCGATTCGGTAAAGGAATGGCTTTTCCAGCGAGCATACATCTCGTGATCACAGCCCGGTCTCGTTGATTACGCGCGTGACAAAGATCCGCCGACAACAATCCACGTCAATTTGTGAGCTGACAAGGTGCGGTCGCGAGCTCAACTGCATCACGGAGAACGGTGTGGAGCTGGTCATATGTGGTCTTTTTATTTGCAATCGATAGAACATTGAGAGTACTTCAAACGTCCATGCATTGTGTTAAAAACCCTAAACAGGGTAATTATAAAACAAACCTACCTACACGTGTTTTGTGTCATAATGTCAAAAAAAAATTAGGATGAATGTTAGTTAAAGTTGATGTTGAATATTTTCTTTATGATTCATATGAGAATAATGTCTAGTTTGACTGAATGACTTACAAGTAGATCAATTCACGAAGTCTTTTTCAGTTAGCAATATCTTTTGCGTATGCTCTCCTAAGCTTGCTTGTCCCATATATTGTAAGTACAAGGAAGTCTCCCGTGTCCTGTCCGCGCGTTCAGGTCGGTGCGTCACTAGTTTTGCCCAGCACCAGAGAGCTCTCTGCGAGCGTGCCGCTGGCACTCGTGGACGCTTCCACATTTTCAATGCGCTAAATTCGCTTGTTGATTGAGCGTGTATTAGGTCCATGTTAGAATTTAGTGAGAGGATTTTTGTGAAACCAATAATTTAATGCGACCATTTTACGCCTTCGTGAGAAGAACAGATTCATAATTATATTTAGATGGAGTCCGTCTGTTGCAGGAAATACTGGAATACACTGATGACAACCTCCTTCAGCCTAAAAAAAAAACAAAACGCTTTGGAAGTCGGCGGGTTTGGTTCTGTTTATTGTTTTGTATTGCCACCGACTTCCAAAGCGTTTTGTTTTTTTTTTCCTGATGGAAAATCATCAAATGACTTCTCCCCTGAGCTCATTGACTTCCAAAGCTAAAGTTATTTTTCACTTTTTAGTTTTTGAAGGAAGTCGTGTTTTTTGTAAAAAAGTTTTTATTTTCGCTTTTTAGTATCAATTTCCTGTCATCGAAATCCATGAATAAATAGCACTACATAAATTAATAAGACACCACTTAAAAGTCACAAGAAAGCAAAATACGCTAATTCATTTATATCTAAAAATATGTCACTAATTACAACAGCCACTGAGGTGACGTAAGGGGGTTGCCGGTCAGACTCCCCCGATGTTATCGACGTATGATCTGCGAGTCCTCGTCGACGGCACGTACGTTACACGTCGGCCGGCCGGCTAGTAATGAGCGATAATGACTTGTGATTGCTGTTATAACAGTCCCGGATACCGTACATGATTTGGAAGAAAACAATCGAAGTACGATTGGATACAAATAGATTAGTGATGCCTAAGAAAAAGCTCAGGCAATAACTCTATTAAATGGTATTGATATAGCAGTAGCCAAAGCAACAGCCTATAAGATGTCTAAGATAAACTTATTTAACACCAACATTGAGTGTAATAAAACAGACAAAAAAATTGTGTTTCAAATGTAATTACAAACGCAGCATACTCCTAATAGTCGGCGTAATCCCAGAGGTAACATCGCATAATGTGATTCACAAACAACAGCAAGGGATTCTCAAATCCGCGGCAGTGCTCAGTCGTCAGGGCGCGCACACTCGCAGCATGTAATCCTGGAGTTAAAACTTAAGTGTCATTAAGCACGGCGTTCCCGGGCCCCGCGCATATTTTTATCATTCCTGCTTCCCCTTAACACTTAATGCGTAAAGTTTTAATTGAAATTTGATCTGGCGCAGTTTTAACGAATTGTCCCTAATAATTATGTGCTCATAATTAAAGTAATGTCTTTGAGTGGAAAGTTATTGGTCCGTTGTGCACCGTCAAGCGGAATTGTTGCGGATTTTATATCGATAGGGATAACTGTGATGTAATGTTACGAGTCTAATTACATGTACAGATTGCGTGCCATCCTGTTAGTAGATTACGAGTTGCCTAATTAAGTATCACTATATGCGATAAGGTATAGTTATAATAGCTCCCTTCATAATAATCATAAACATTAGTAGTAGCAAGTGTGCACACACTGCTCTTTCTAAAGTGTCAAACGTCAAAGGACCAGAACAATTAAATCGAATTCGTTAATTCAAAACTCATCACAACACATATAGTGCACGAATCTGGCCGTTACAATTCAAACCCGTTGGTAATCCGCACAAAAGTGGCGGGCGACGCGCGCGCACTACTGCACACATGGCCCGCACCTCGCGCATTTACATAATTGAATCTTCTATTGTACGTGTCTAATGCTTTTACCTTACACATTAGCGCTTCTATCGCTACCCAACTAAACGACGATATTATACAGTATTTTGTAAAGCACTTTATGCTTCGCGTACACAATCGAGAGTATAAGGTTACCTGTAGAGGGTGGCACAACGCGCCATCTGTCGTCACGCGGGACAATGCAGAGCTTTATCGTTGCAAAATGCGCTTATGGGGGTTTACGGGGATTCGGTTTTTTTGCTCGCTATCAAGTTTCCATTAGCTAATTTAGTATTGATTCGCTCACGGTGAAAGTTTAGCGGTGCGCGGACGATTCACAATTGATGGATCGTTTTTATTCGTTCCCAACTCGAATGCTCCGAGTTTACAAATTCAATTTTTATGGTCACAAGCGGAATATTTTGATATTCCAATTTAGAATCTGGATGGAAACAGAGGTTTTTTATTTTATTGTTTTGGTCATTATCTTAAATATTGCTGCGCTAGTTTATATGTTTTATTATGAGCAATGAGCACTACTCTAATAAAAACTGAAATAATTCCGAACATACAGGAGGTTGGCCGTGCTCATACGCCTCAGTGCATTATGCCATTTTATCATACGCAAAGGTAATGTTGTACATTTATATTAATCGAAAACGTCACTGAAAATTGCTTTCGTCATCAATGCGTCACCCTCCTCGGAGGGGCTACTCGGGCCCTCAAACATCTGCATTATCTTACCTACCGTCCCTCGCGAAATCAGTTACTGCACGGGCATTCACTAAAGTGCATTTACCATTCCGCCCGCCAAACCTTACAATTATCTCCTTGCCTCTATTCCAAAATGAACCCTACTCATTTCAAGTAAAATTCAAACTCGGACATCACCATCTAAGCTTGCGTACCTAAACGATGATAACTTGGAAGTTCTGATGACCAATCGGAAACTAAGTCTTAAGTCGGCGACTCAAGTTCCAGATTCGCACATCAATTGAAAATTGGTTACGAAATACGGACCGTTTAAGCTAAGAGGGTAGTTCACATGTTGGCGGCGCGATTTATCAAATTTTATACGTTAGGGCACGCCATGTGCGTCCGCGGACAATCGCTGAGGTGCAACGCACTGAGGGTTCACAATTAAATATTGGCTGAGGTGGCTAATGGATTAGCAGATGAGTCCGCCGCCTTATGGCACGCAATCAGAATGTGCAGATGCGCCGCGATTGGATCCGTGGGTGACGCGTAATTTGTTTACCGGCGGCGGATTGAAACCGAGTGTGAGATCTTTTAACACACATATGCCGTGAAAATATCGAGTTATTTACATTCGCATCTGTTACAGTGTATCGGTAATAAAGCGAGTAAGGGGGGACACTCTACCGGGTTGGTACTCGGTAGTGTCCCCCTTACTCGCTTTATCTGTAGGCTGGTGCCTAAATAACACGCTGTGCTCTTGGTGTTATCCTGAGATTCCTTAGGTATTGGCTGATATGCAACCAGCTAAAATGACGGTGACGTGTTTATATGCGTGCGCGCGCTCCCACGGCTGTGATGGCTCCTCTGGCGAAGCGACGGCGAGTGGTGTTCGCAGCGCGTGGAGTTCGCATTGCACAGGGTTCACATTAGCGTGTACACACTTTTACTTTTTAATCAATAAGTAGATCGCATTATAATTTGATGTAAAACTATACATCCGCACGTCACTTTCAAGGTCCAATTTTCTTTCTTTATTCTGTCTTTTCTAAAATAACTATCATATAAGGGTTTAAAGTTATCGACCAGCTTGACCTGTGACAAATCTACAGTGCCAAACAAACAGGCTGCAGCCTACCTCAATACACTACACAAGAGCTTAGGAATAAATTGACAACAGACGCTGACGTATTTTTACGATCACTATTTTCTATTGTGCAGCTTAGATACATACAGCGCACAATGGATGACCTAGGCGGCGATCAAGTGCAATGATTCGGTCATAAAGAATGTGTGTTAAGGTCAAAGCAATAGACACGAAGGTGCTGACTCTTGGACTGGACCGTCGTGTAGATGAAGACAATTTAGCTGTGTTGCATTGCACTCTTTGCGTTCAGAATCGACGGCAGTTGTTGGATTTGGAAGAATAATAATGGAATCGTTAAGAGGTACTAATATGCTGCTATATCATGATTTTCGCAAGTGATTTATTTTCATTTCCTCCAGCTTTGCAGCACATTGTCGTTGGACGATGTATTGTTAGAAGGAGCATGTAAGAGGAATTAATAAAACATGTGAAACTACGTGACTCTAGACAGACAAAACGTTAAAAAAAAACCTTACAGTAGTTTAGCACGTCATTGAAGTGGTTCCTATATTTTTAATATAATTTTTACCTCGATGCTTTTAGAACAGGAAGCAAAATCATAAATCACTATTACAATTCGTTACTATTGTTAATTTCTTTGCGTAAACCATTAAAATAAAAATCGAAAGAGGATGTTACTTTATTTAATCGTTGACGCAAAGGAAATTCATTTATTAGTCGTGTAAGTAGGTAGTAACGGTTATTCCAAGGCATAATAATAATAACTCGATGGTAACGTTTGGTGCGACGCAGCTGATGTAACTGCACGCGTGTGTCCCGCCACTCACGGTAACGTACCGTCTGCAACACAATCCTGCTTATGCTGTACTAATATTCTAACATACAGGTCTTGGTATAGTTACAGTATTTACAGACCACGTGGTATACTCGTTAGTGCCCGGTTTGTAGTTTGATATCCTTATTGCATCAGGAGAACAATATGAACGTACACAAACGATACTATCTTATGTAAATGCACATAAAACCGCGTGTCCACATTAAAATACACTATGACGAGATTGAATTCGCTTTCTGAAGCACGGGGTGATCATCAACATCAACTCTTAACTCTGGGCTTCCTCTGAAAAGAGACTACTGAAAATAAGACAAAAACCTAATAACTCTTTGCCACTTGAGAATTGAACACATTGACAGTCGCTCTTGCGAATACAATACCAACAGGGCAGTTAAAAAAGGTAAGTTAAACATAACTATAGAGGTGATTTGCTAAAAAAATATTGAAATAATTCCTCTCTTATCTACTTGTTTGTAACTGGAGGTAAATAACGAATTTCAATGGCTTACTGTTGCAACGAGTGAACACTAATAATGTCGTCACACTACAAAATGTTTGGCAACTACCATCCATACAAATGATTTCCAATAAATATTCACCTCAGCATCGCCTGCTGACGGTACCGCTCACCTATTCACGTGGGTGATGGATTGCGGCGTCGATTAGGGCCGCGCTGACCTGTTCTTTCATATCTCGCTAATGGCCGCCAGTCCGCTCGGCCGCCAGTTCGTCAGGTTGCCGGTCGCCACTCGCACACCTACATACACCTCGACTGCGTGTGGGATGATCTACAGATCCTGGATGAGTTCTGGTAAATCAGCCGTCAAAGTTTGAATATTTCCTACGAACTCATTTTAAATAAATTTTTGAAGCTTTTCGTGTTTTCAGATGCAAAAGAATCAGTCCATCCCCGAAGCAAAAACTTGCCAAATGTTAAAGTCAGTAGGCTAGGTTGCAAAAAAATGTAGACATTTTCAACTTTCTAATCAACCGAGATTTTCTATATCGCTCTTGCTTCTTTTAATAGCAAAATTACTTATGAAGGACCGTATGGTTATTTCTTTATGCCGTTATTGACCAATCTGTGGGTAACGCTTCCACCATCTCTAATTCTCGGACGGTACCTGTCGGCGTCGGCTGTCAAATATACAAGGGTCATTACTTAGAGCATCACCGGCCGTAATTAATATAACGTGCGCCCAAATTGAGGCGACTGCCTTTTTGCTGAGTCGGTGACGTCATGACGTGGTCCAGCGGCAGCCGGCGAGGGGAGACAGGGGGGGAAGTGTGTTGGAACTAGGTGATCGGTGGGCGGTAATTGATATTGCAAGCGTTTTGTTTTTGATCAACTACATAGGTACGTACTTTATATTTTGTAATTGAATTATATGCAAGCTAGCTGGGTTCAAATAAGTGAATGGAGAATATTAATCAGTTTCAATTGTTAAATATACGTTTTTGTTAAAAGATTGCACTCATGACTAGGACTATAAAGATATCAACTACGCAACGAAACTGTATAAAACCGATTTGTAATGAACCCACCTTTGTCCGGTCAGCAACGTCTTTAAAGTCAGTGAGTACATTCCACTACAAGACCATTAAAGGCCCTCGTCGGTACATCACGGGAGGCTAGCGCACGACGCGACGTCCCAACACGGTAAATTACAATCAGTAGACGAATGCAGTCCGTCATTGTCTAATCACGCTACCTGGAGCCTATCGGCCGCAGTCAGCACTGGACACTAAATCAGGACGTCACAGAGCGTCACCGAGTGTGCCGGCACAGAAGACTAACTACACGCACTGTGCGGTGGATGCGCGTCTACTTAACGAGAGACGAACAAAACTATATAGCAAGAAGTGTAGGTACCTTGACAAATGAAGTGAACAGGTTATTACTAGCTGGCGTTTACCATCAGGTAAGATAGTTAGACATGCGAGCATGAACATTTTTCTCGGATTTGCTATTTTTGGTAATGTTTTTTATGGAATCTGTCAATCATTACAGCTTTGCTACTAGAGACATGTATGACAATCAAAGGCCAGCACAGACCCTGACTTTTCAAAAACGGCTCCGTTTTTGAAAAGTCAGGGGCTGTGCTGGCCTTTGATTGTCGTGATTAATGAAAGTTCTTAGCTGTCCTTCTGCAAGTCGTCCGTGTATGCCCCCGTCATGTACCTGGCAGTAATTAATGTGGGCCCTGCGCCGCCGGAGGGAGCCCGAGAGGACGCGCCGAGCCGGCGCCGCCCAGGTGGACGCACCACGTCGTGATGGGAGGCTGTTTCATTTACATCGCCTTATTTATTTATGTTGCGGACTATGAATTACGACACTTACAGTGATGTAAGTGGACATTCTTGCTGTCGTGGTGTTTTGTATTAGGTACTATGACTGTGTTTGGTTAATTTATTTTCATTTATTTCCCTATACGTAACGGTTTGTGTTCTGGAAACCACCATAAAAAATAATATTTATGTAGATAGGTAGGTCTATTAATTGTTATTATTTTAAGTTTATTTATTTCTTTAATACTCATTTCTATTCTATTTAAAATATAATAAAAAATAAAGTCTATTTTTTCCTCTAATTCTTGTGCACGGATGACTGGCACCTACTATGCAAATAGTAGCATTTTACCCGGCGTGGCCCACTCTCCCCGCTTCGGTTTTGATTGCTCAGTAATTAATCTCACCTCCTTTCACATCGCCCCACTTTCCCCTCGCTTTGTGTTAACATCGTGTCCTATTATTGATAACTCTCGATCGCTGTCCAAACTGTCTGCTGTACGATGTAAAAAGAATGTTTTGATATTTAAGCAATATGTTATTAGGCTATGTATCGAATTTAATTAGTCACTTGTATTATGAGTGCAAAGTCTTTTTATTTCAACCGCTGTGCTGGTGTTGCATTCCAAGCCTAATGTACTAGAAGGGGCCACTGAGGGCCATGCCTGCCGGGGCTGCGGGTTGTTCGAAAGAGATACCGCGCTCCCGGAACGCAAAGGGCACAGGAAGGAACATGGATGGGTTTTAGTCAGTAAAAGTCTGACACTCCCTCCCGCTCCACCCAGGGCGGGAGAAGTCATTGGATGGTTTCCCATCGGTTAAAAAAAGCCTAATATACTGCCTGTTTTTACCCTTTAACTATCATCATCTGTCTGCTTTTCCCAAGTCCGTAGGGTCGGCTTTCAGTGTAAGCGGATGAAGCTGAATACCAGTACTTTACATGTAGTGACTGCCTATTTGACTTCCTAGTTACAGGGTACCACGATACCTCTTTGCTGAGTATCCTTTATACAAAATAGAACGATATAAGCATAAAAAATGTTACCTTTAGTTAACTGAAGTTGGAAATTTGTCGCTGAAAAGTTCACTTACAAAAGTATGATGTTGAGTACAGCAATAAGTTCATCTTGCAAGTCTACAGTTTAGATAGAAGCGTTCGAGCAACATGGCGAGTTGCATGTGGATGTGAGATGGCTTAATATAAAGGAATCGGAGTGTAAGTGCGAATAGCCGGCAGCCGCCCGCCGCACGCAATCAAACCGCAGTAAAATCGCAGCGCACTGATAACTGCTTTCAGACGGTGGTGTAGCGGGAGCACATGTTAACAATATTACTTTTTGATTAGATGAGCAATCTGTATGGAGGGATATTATCTGTAAATGCCTCGAAAGTTTCAAGACATTTCTCACGATCTTTTTGTGCCGATGAATGTATTTTTAAAGAATTCAGTGGGTTATTTTTTTTATTAATAGGTTAGCATAAATGAAAAAACTTCTAATTTTAAACAAGTCTATCAAACATAAATTTTCACAAAAAGTAGGACGCGTTTTTGAATCTATAATATGTAATTACATAATGAAATTGTTGTTATTTTTATTGTCATTTTTATAGTGGTGATTTTCAATTACAATTGAAATATAACAAACAAGCATCTTTGAAGATATTAGCGTGAAGAAAACTATTACCCGAAATATCGAGACAGAGGAATGTAAACCGGTGGAATCCTTATACACGACTGCTTCTTCGAAGGCCTTCTGCACCATAAATTGTTGAGTCTTAGTGTGTCTCTAACATCACGGAGCAGTTTTCATATCGAGCGCAATACTGAAGGCGGCGAGTGATTTATCGAGCGCTGTGCGGACATATGAGCTCGCGCCGCAGATGACGACGCCGCACGAGCGCGCTGCCCACTGAGGTAAGCTACGGGATGGCTTCACAGCTTTATTACATCCTGGTACTTTACTACAGCTCTTGGTAGGTCGTGGAGATATTTTAATAACACTGCACATTACTGAATTGTGTGATAGTTTAGTACTTATCTACGAGTAGGTACAATTAGGCACAAAAATAAACATTATTGCTTGCGTTCGTTCTGCCAACATCAACAACAACTGTTAGTAGCGTCATGGCAATTGACAAGCTCGTGTTCAGCAGCAATCATTCACGGACCTACATGTAGTAGCATTGCATTGCATTGTTTTAGCATGTAGTTTACTAATAGATGCTACATGTAGCATCTATTAGTAAACTTCTTCAGGTGTTACCACGTTAACTGCTCACACGTAAGCACACAGTATCTATACCTACACACCAGTTTCAGAAACAAACGAATAAATATAAATACTTCATATTCTTCTTATAACGGGAATATTCCGACATTATTACGTATGTAGCTGTATACATTTTATAACAACATTGTATAATGTATGTAACATATTCTGCATCATGTGTACGCACCTGCTCTGTCGTAACGCTCAGCTGCATGCGTTGCAAATCATCTGCGTGTTTATGACGTGTCAATCGACGCTGCACGCAAAAGTGGTTTCTGCCCAATTCTTAGTAAACTGTTTTATTGGTTGTATGTTAGAACTCTCTCGCTCTATTCTCGTGAATCAAGTAGTAGTTTTGAATGCACTAATAACTACATGCCAGAATGTATGTTGACTGATATCGACACATGAATGCAATAAAGAGTTAGAGTTTTACATAAAACCGCATAGGTTGATGACATTGCGTATTACGGTTACATCGCAAGCGCCGAATACGCATGGTCCACGTGGACACTGAAACTATTAGACAAACTATATGCGCAGAGCTATGTAAAGTGCAGTCTATAGCTGAACATAACATACCATCACGTCTGTATTCCCGGAAGGGTTAGGCAGAGGTGTACCAATATACACCTACAGTTCGCCGGTATGTTTTAGATTCCATGTAATAGGGGGCGAGCCTATTGTCATTAACCGGTCACAAATCCTAACTCCGAGCTGCTACCGAGAATTTCGTAGAAAAACCCAATAACACTTTTTGCTCGACCTGGGAATCGAACCCAAGACCTCTAGCGTAGCAGTCGCGCTTAGCACCACTAGGCTACCGAGGCAGTTTCAGTTCTATAGGTGACTTATTAAATAAATAAATAAAAAATGTATATTCTAATCACTCGAGTTCAGAATATTGTTGTTGATTAAATTAAGGGTGTAACAATACAATATTATTTATTACACAATGCTACCAGATAGATTCCATCTTCTAAACTAGGCGGAAACCTGTGTGTTCAGGAGATATAAACAGTATCATAGCCAAAAGGTACCTAAACATACTAAAAACTATTTTGTCAAAAGACAGTAGTGTCATGGCTGGTGTTGGCACTGTCTTGGATGTCCAATAACGTTTACCGAAAGAAGAGTATGACGCGATAGATCTGCATACTTCCATCACCTACACAATTATTCATAAGTGAGTGGCGTCGTGTAGCCGGCGGGCGAGCGCGTCGCAATGTGGCTCGCCTGCCTCGCCTACCAGATGTATGAGAGGACAACCCACTCCTCGGGACATTCACACTTCTAAACTAGGTAGTAGCCACAGAATGGATAAGAACAGAAGCAATACTTGACAATGAAATAAATGGATGAAAGTGGCGCTTGGCATTATAGATCTCTCGATCGTCTCCATAATGTTCCAATTTCTCAAATATTTTGTGTATTACGTCACGGCTGACAGTTGTTTTATTAACTTGATCGGTTTGAAGAAACAAGCTAGTGCTTACAAAAGTTGAATGCTTCTAAAGAAAACAAACTCTCACACAGCGCTTACAACTCTTCTTGCTTGGTTACTTTCGCTACATTTGGGGCCTACACCGGCCTACGCCGTAACCCTCGTAGCTCGTAGCGCGTAGCACCTATTTTGGATCAGCCTTTTCGTCTTTTGTTAGCGGTGGGATTTGTGTATGTTTTAATTTTCTTGCCGGTGCGTGGTCAGGCAAGTCAGTAGTGTGTATTTAGTTTATCACTGTACTTATTTTTAATTTTCTTGCCGGTGCGTGGTCAGGCCAAGTCAGTAGTTAGTATTTAGTTTATCACTGTACTTATTTTTAATTTTCTTGCCGGTGCGTGGTCAGGCCAAGTCAGTAGTTAGTATTTAGTTTATCACTGTACTTATTTTTAATTTTCTTGCCGGTGCGTGGTCAGGCTAAGTCAGTAGTGAGTATTTAGTTTATCACTGTACTTATTTTTAATTTTCTTGCCGGTGCGTGGTCAGGCCAAGTCAGTAGTTAGTATTTAGTTTATCACTGTACTTATTTTTAATTTTCTTGCCGGTGCGTGGTCAGGCCAAGTCAGTAGTTAGTATTTAGTTTATCACTGTACTTATTTTTAATTTTCTTGCCGGTGCGTGGTCAGGCTAAGTCAGTAGTGAGTATTTAGTTTATCACTGTACTTATTTTTAATTTTCTTGCCGGTGCGTGGTCAGGCCAAGTCAGTAGTTAGTATTTAGTTTATCACTGTACTTATTTTTAATTTTCTTGCCGGTGCGTGGTCAGGCCAAGTCAGTAGTGAGTATTTAGTTTATCACTGTACTTATTTTTAATTTTCTTGCCGGTGCGTGGTCAGGCTAAGTCAGTAGTGAGTATTTAGTTTATCACTGTACTTATTTTTAATTTTCTTGCCGGTGCGTGGTCAGGCCAAGTCAGTAGTTAGTATTTAGTTTATCACTGTACTTATTTTTAATTTTCTTGCCGGTGCGTGGTCAGGCCAAGTCAGTAGTTAGTATTTAGTTTATCACTGTACTTATTTTTAATTTTCTTGCCGGTGCGTGGTCAGGCCAAGTCAGTAGTTAGTATTTAGTTTATCACTGTACTTATTTTTAATTTTCTTGCCGGTGCGTGGTCAGGCCAAGTCAGTAGTGAGTATTTAGTTTATCACTGTACTTATTTTTAATTTTCTTGCCGGTGCGTGGTCAGGCCAAGTCTGTAGTTAGTATTTAGTTTATCACTGTACTTATTTTTAATTTTCTTGCCGGTGCGTGGTCAGGCCAAGTCAGTAGTTAGTATTTAGTTTATCACTGTACTTATTTTTAATTTTCTTGCCGGTGCGTGGTCAGGCCAAGTCAGTAGTGAGTATTTAGTTTATCACTGTACTTATTTTTAATTTTCTTGCCGGTGCGTGGTCAGGCCAAGTCAGTAGTGAGTATTTAGTTTATCACTGTACTTATTTTTAATTTTCTTGCCGGTGCGTGGTCAGGCCAAGTCTGTAGTTAGTATTTAGTTTATCACTGTACTTATTTTTAATTTTCTTGCCGGTGCGTGGTCAGGCCAAGTCAGTAGTTAGTATTTAGTTTATCACTGTACTTATTTTTAATTTTCTTGCCGGTGCGTGGTCAGGCCAAGTCAGTAGTTAGTATTTAGTTTATCACTGTACTTATTTTTAATTTTCTTGCCGGTGCGTGGTCAGGCCAAGTCTGTAGTTAGTATTTAGTTTATCACTGTACTTATTTTTAATTTTCTTGCCGGTGCGTGGTCAGGCCAAGTCAGTAGTTAGTATTTAGTTTATCACTGTACTTATTTTTAATTTTCTTGCCGGTGCGTGGTCAGGCCAAGTCAGTAGTTAGTATTTAGTTTATCACTGTACTTATTTTTAATTTTCTTGCCGGTGCGTGGTCAGGCCAAGTCAGTAGTTAGTATTTAGTTTATCACTGTACTTATTTTTAATTTTCTTGCCGGTGCGTGGTCAGGCCAAGTCAGTAGTTAGTATTTAGTTTATCACTGTACTTATTTTCAAATTGAGTTATCGAACAGTTATCCCTGGGTCTCAAAGCTAACTGTTACAAATAGGCTGATTTGATGTTAGAAATTCACCTTTAGGTCTTCTTATCATATAATACATACGTACAAACAATTTCAGGTTAATAAAAATCATTTCTTTCTCCTTTTTTACAAAACTTAAGTAGTAATGTAGAAGTAATAGGTTTTATTAACTCATAAAAATATTCAGTAATTGTGTACATAACCCGAACTAAACATGTAAAATGTATTTATGATAATTGTTACTCTGAATTACTTCCATATAATACTTCGCCTGACTTGATGACACCCGTCGTTACTCGCCTCGCCTCCCCAGCGCTTGCGACGTTAGCAGTGGATCAAATAAGTCCGTATTTGATCCACTGCTATATTCTCGTCTTACGCATACAATTGTCCTTTATTTGTGAGGAGTGGCTCGACCGCGGCCTCCAGGTTATTCGGACGCGAGAGGCCATAATGGTTTTAACATCTATTGTCCAAGTGTGCCTCGTGTAACTGCCTCGGTAGCCTAGTGATCTTAAACGCGACTGCTACGCTAGAGGTCTTAGGTTCGATTTCCAGGTCGAGCAAAAAGTGTTATTGGTTTTTTCTATGGAATTCTCACTAACAACTCGGAGTTAGGATTTGTGCCCGGTTAAAGGCAATAGACTCGCCTCCTATTACATGGGACTTAAACATACCGGCGAATTGTAGCTGTACATTGGTACACCTCTGCATTACCCTTAGGGGAATACAGGCGTGATAGTATGTCCAAATATGCCCAGTAAAACATTTAATTTATTAAATATCACTGTTTTTGGTAGCACACAATGTGACGTAAGCAAAAAATTGTGCTTGCCGGGTGCACGCAGCAGCACAAGGGTGGTGGGATATTTGATTAAAATTTAGTTATACCATTTAAAACTGGTTTTCGTTAATAAAAGTTAAAACCTAAACCTTCAATATTTTCGAAACCAGGAGGTGAGCAGAACATGACTAACTTCCCTTGATTAAGTGTATTTTGAAATAACAATATGTCATCTAGATGTAGGAGTTCCAAAGTATCTAAACATTACGAACAAACAAAACAATAAAGTTAGACACGATTCTTTGAAGTAGAGCAGTCATTGACTGCTTGCTACTCAGGTTACGTGGATGAGCAATCAGCTGGAGCCGCGCGCGCGCGTTCCATCAAGCGACTGTGTCCAGTCTGCTTGTCTAACTGCCGCACATCAATGCGCAGTCAAACGTTCCACATTTTATGAGAAGTTTTTTAAGTATTCTTTGGGTAGGAGTTCATTTGAGGAAGCATTAGCATCAAATGATTCCATATAGCATTACTTATGGCGTTTGTCTGTGACATAGGTACCAACAAATACAGTCTCTCCGATCTATTCACATATTACAACAACGAGCAACTATTAAAATCCGAAAACTCAGTCGTAGCGCCACTAATAAGAAAACTTTGGATCAGATAGGCGCAGTTACCGCGTGACCGGCAGAGCGGCGGGGCGCAGGTTCAGGCCTGCGATGTGTATCACCGGCCGGTGGTCGCCGTGATTTATGCGAACTGTTAATCTCACTATTTACTAGTTTTAGTGGAAGGTAAAGAGGGAGTTTTTCCGAGGACCCTCAGGCCTGAGTAAAGAGACGAAAGGTGTAAGCGAGTGGCGAGATAACGGTTATAAATAAACGTTAATTAATACTTAACGTTTATTTTAACTGGGGGTTTTCCATGATATTTTGCCCGTTGGTTGTGCATGGAAGACGGATTACAAAACTACCTTTTATAGATATTGATCGGCAAGTGAAGTTATCAATATTAAACAGGTTATCACAAACATACTTGTTTTTCCTTGTGTAGCTCTGAAGCGGGCGACCACGCCGCTCATTATAATCAACTCAACCACAATTGGATTATGTGCCGTGTCAATTTCCTTTCGTCTCACTACTATGATATACTATGTATTTCATTTGTAATTGGTGTAAGTATTTAGATAACGAACCAGGAAGATTATCGTATTTAGTGGTAAATACGATAATCTTCCTGGTTCGTTATCTAATTACTTAAAAAGGCTCAGTAGATGATGATGTTTATGTGGATAAACATCATCATCTACTGAGCCTTTTTCCAACTATGTTGGCTTATTTACCACATAAACGTATAACCATAATAAGAAAAGAGGTAACCATATACTAACAAGCTCTCCGCCGCCGTCCAGCTGACAGCTCGCGTCTTGCGCCGCGCGCTCGCTAAGAACAGTTATCAGTCAGTGCGTGTGATGTATGTTGCTTGAGGGAAAGCGGCCAGAGGATGGCGGACGCACCGGCGGATAATTATCTGATAGGTACGTTTGATGTCATGCTTGGTATGCTTCCAGAAAAACAATGTTTAAATTTGCTAATCGGGTAACAATTACAAACCAGAGCTCGATATCGGAGCTGTCATAACTGCATGCTTATTGCTTACGTCTAAGGTTAGAGTCATCACCCATATAGATAATGACAGCACTGCAGCAATAATGTTTGTTTACAAAAAGAAGATTACTTTACTCGGCATAAACTGGAAGTAATTGTCATCCATTGCTCGAGACTCCATCAAAAAGTGAAGCAACTCAAGTGAGAAAGGAAACAACTTCTATTACGGGATTCAATCTGTTGAACAATATAATTATATGGGATACATTCTAAAGTATCACGGACGCTCACAGCACAATTAGGAGCAGATCACTTCCCATCTAGGAAGGCGTTTCTTGTTATTTTTCCTTGGCTTTGTCCTCCGCCGGGCTCTCCCTAGCCCAGGAAGCCGTAGGCGAATGCATAAGGTGAGGAATGCAGAAGGCATATTTTAGCGAGTCATTGGTACGTCACGTTTCAATGATATTTACTGACCAAATTATTGCTAGTAAACGTTGTTTACAGCTAGTAAACTGGGTTTACCCGAAGTAAACCATTTTGGGTATGATAAATGTTAATACACATACACTAAAAACTATTTGTATTGGCCAAAAGAAGAAAAAAGTAAAAAAAATACTCGGATCCGCCAAACAGCAGTGCCAACACGCACGATCTTTATTATTTATCAATTTAAATTCGACCAAACCTTCTGGTTCTGCCCTGTAACGTGGCGGGGGAGAGTGGGGTGACTCGTTAATTAGAAGGAGTATTTTATTAAGGCCAATTTGTCGGGAATACCTGCCTGATTGCCGAGGATTGTGAGGCGGACGATTTGTTTGAATTTTTTTGCGAAGTTCCTGAGGGGATCGCGCTCATTTGTTTGAAGAGCGCGCCTATTTGGGCGATGCAATCCGCTTATGCTTTATTTAAATTATTATTTTTCATTGTAACGTGATATAATATAAATGTTTAGTTGGTATTAAATGTATTTACAAAAGTAATGAATTTACATTATAATCTACTTTTAAATTAATAGGAACCTGAGACTATGGTATATCCAATATTGACAAGACATAACTTACCTAAAATACCGCGTGCTTATGTTTTGTATGTACATTATATAATTAGTTAATTTAAAACGTATTATCGGCTTCAACACAACGTACTTTCCGTCTCGTGATTTAGGTTTTGCATTTTTATAGAATTAGAACTAGGAAGTTTTTGTACCAAATTATATAATATTTTGTAATATTAATACACTTACCGTTTCCTGTTCATAATTAAACATTTACATTTATTTTGTTTTGGTAACCCCTAATTATCAGGATGATAGTGTACGTACTTGTTAATAACATTTAATTACGTGATTTCCACGAAACTAAAACAGCAATATGTACTGTTTATCGTGTTGTCACAATTCTGTTTATCACAATAATTTAATAGGTAGCTGTGTTATGGATAAGAAGAAATTACAACATTTTTTTTAATTTACCACGAAAATTGTAAAGGTTTTCATTAGAAGTACATACCTAATTATGGAGTGCTGACGTAATACAATAACTTGGCGATACTTGAGTAATACGCGAGTGTAAAGTGCGGTAACCATGCCATACAGCGAGCTGTATGCTGGGTGCACAGGAGGACCCGAACTGTAGTAAACAATGTATTTGTCAAAGACATCATTATTTTTAGATTGTCGTAGAAGCCTGAAAAACGAAAGTAAGCGTTAATATGTCAAGCAATAGTTAAAAATGGCATGGATGATGTCGATACTGACGTTAAGAATGGTGAAGAAGACTATCTAATTTGTATTTGATCACATACCCAGCCGTATGTACCTCCGCGAGCCCAAGCTACAGCTGTAGGTACTTACCTACAGCAAGGAGGTGATTCATGCGCGCGCGCCGTTCCCACGTCTGCGCGCGCCAATTGATGGAATTGACCGGTATGCGACGCCGGCTCGCTTGACCCCGCCGAACTGTTAATTGTCTTCCACCTAACTGCTGTGCGGAGACGACGCTAAATCATTTGTGGCGATGTTTGTACAGACCAGGAGCTGTGAACTCACGCGGATGAGACCAATATTATAAGCTTTTACTTTAAATTTCTTAAAGGTATTTAAAAGATCTTTACGTTACATTTGCGCCATTGTTAATTATTTTATACATTTACGATTTGTTTATCTACGTCTCTTTTAAATAAAAATAAACTATATGTTTATTTATTTTACAATGACTGTACTTACCATAAAATATACGAAGAGAAATAATATTAAACATTTATAATATTTCTATCTTTGTTAATTTTATTGTACCTATCATATTGCCGGGAAAAAGGTACTCCCCTTAATTTATAATTTTAATTGAGGTATTCGTACTTATATGGGTAGGCTTTGTTTAATTATGGCTTGTTGTTTATGCTGCAAAGTTACTTAGATCATACTTATGGACTCTTTGTGCGGCACTAGTGGCAAATAAACCATCGTTGTTTACTGACATGAGAATTCTGGATTCGATCGAAGCGGTTGACATGACTATTCATGAGTTTTCTCGAAATGAGATCATAACAGATCAGTAAGAAAATCCACAACAAATGCGCGTGAGTAGAGTCACATACTCCTGCGGTGTGACGTCCTGCCGCGGCATGTTGTTATGGTGTTTACTTGTAACGTAGTCAGTTACGTTTACAAACATGGACCTACGTGACCTGGTAACGGATTATGAGATCATGTGCGTACCTAAGTAGGTAGTTATGGCTTGTTTTCTATCGACTATTGTCATTTTCCCGCTGGCTCGCGGTTGCATGAGATGATTAACATAAATAGATATTATTATACTTACCGATGTGATTTCTATTTTCTTTCATTTTTCAGAATAAATTGGAAAAATCTTAAACAACCTCCAATATAGTAATTTAAGTGGGAGTTGATAAATAATTACCGATATATCCATTTTTATTTGAGTACTAGAATGCTGCGTAGTAATGGCAATACAGTAGTAACCTCTACCGCAAACTATCGCACGAATAGTAATAATTTATAAATAAACACGCGAGTTCTAAAGAAACTCATCGTCCTTTGGATTGACCTTTATTTAAAACTATTTAGGTACATTAAATCCATGTTAAGTTCATCCAAAGTGCGTTGTCCACTCCACGTCTTGTGATAACTCTCGTCCGTCACAGCAGGAGTGTAGTGACTCAGTCTTTATGATACACTGTTACATTAGTGGCATCCTACAGTTGTAGGTATGTTTGTTTTGTGTTCGACAGCTTAATAGATATGGTGCCTTCAAATTACATATGTTTGATTTTGATCAGACAAATGAAACGTAGGATTAAGAATGTCAGTTGGCATTTTTTTTACATACATATCATCACGCTTGTATTACCCGAAGGGTTAGGCAGAGGTGTACCAATGTACACTCACAGTTCGTCGATATGTTTAGGTCCCATGTAATAGGGGGCAAGCCTATTGCCATTATCTGGGCACAAATCCTAACTCCGAGCTGCTACCTAGCTGCGACCTGGGAATCGAAATCAAGACCTCTAGAGTAGCAGTCGCGCTTAGGACCACTAGGCTAACGAGGCATTTTTTTTGGCGAATGCATAAACCTATGACGTAATAGGTAGATACTTAAAAGTCGTATTTAGCGTTTATTTAAATATTGAAACTGGAAACCGGAATGTTGTTGAGACAAAATACATTTATTACCTCAAAATACCGTGTGATACTATTGGGTAATAAGATACGTTTAGTAACGAAAAAGCGAATACAAATTCCATAAAAGGCTGCTTCTATTATAAGTTATAATTTACATCAGTTGGGTCGTGCCAAGAATAACAGCTCTCTGCATACATTCTCCGCCATCAATCAGCGGCACATGGCAAGGTGCGCGCTCGTTGTCTCAATTGAGTCCATTTCAAGTGGGTGTCATTGTAATGGCTCGCGTGTGTACCCGTCTTTATTGCTTAGCGTCTAATGCGGCCGTGTTTAGATCATTAACATGGCCGGCTGTGTGTGTGAGACTTTTTGATCATTAACATGAGGGAGTGTATGTGTGCGTGCGTTTTTATGTGAACTGTCGCCCGTCCGGAATGCAATGACCGATGACTTTTTCAATTGATAGGATAGCGTGAAATTGTGTGTGGCCTGAATTAATCGATTAAAGTGAGTAACGATTTTGTTGCAGTAGCTGCACCTGGAAAACAAAGTCTGGCGGTGGCTGTACTGCAAAGACTCTTATTTTATTGGTGAGTACAAGCTAGCGTTCCTGTCATTTGCTCTATTAGGTATAAGTCTAGACGATAAGCCTGTTTTGCAATGTCGAACCAAACGACTTCAGTATTAATTGCCCAATTAGGTGCATTCATCATAATGACGATATGCATCCCTTTAGCGGCCACTCTCAAAACCGCAGAACACTACCTTAAGTGAAGGAGTTTCACCACTCTTAGGTACTTAACTAAGGCCGCCTGTGGTAGCCAGTGCTGTCACCATGTAGGGGCTTAGTGAGGCAAAACAAATAGCTACTTTGACAAAGGTAATTAAGTATAGACGTGTACAAGTGTAAACTCATCTGTGTGATACAGATGTGAGGCACCTAGCGCTAATGAGCGTGTGATGTGATTCACAGGCGGCGGCGCATGTGCGGCCTCCAAGCCGCGCCACAGAGCACAGCGCGGGGTCGCGGGCAGACGAGACACCGGTTGGAGCGGTGTGATGTGTGCCTTGTTCACTACCGGTGTACATCAGTAAAACTACAGTGTCTACTTTGTATAAGCTTCGCTCTTTGCATGGCACTACAATAGGCTTAGATATATTGTTAGTAGATAGGGCGGAGTAGAGTAGTCATTTGAAATTGCACTCCCGTTCCTTCCACTGCCTGTTTCGTATATATTGTTGTTGTTATTGTATATATTGATTGTTGGGGGAGGGCACTTTAAAGTACAACATCTCAACCTGGCTATTTGTATTATGTTTAGCTCACATCTGAGGAAACATGAGGAACTTTCAGCTAAGTGTCTAAACCAGTCTAAAACAAAAAACTAAATTTAAACCTGTAAATATACGTCTAGTTTTTGTTTGACTTCAAACAGAGCATACAAGTTTGGGTTGAAATGTTTTGTAAGTACAGGTAACCTACAAGCAATAACCAACCGTCTCGTCTGCGCCGGCGCAGCCTGGCTGCTCACTGCGGCACACTCGTGAGAACGGCGCGCATGTGTCGTACACACTCTTATTGGCGCACATACTTTTTAATTACCTCTACGTCATGTAGGTACCCGCGCAGATAATAAAGTTTGGTGTAGAAGCTCCACTCTATACAGAGCACTGACAATAGCTCGCACATAGGTACCAACGACTAACGCGGAAGCATTCTATGGGCTATCACGACATTCTCTCCATTGACAATTATTTCTAAATGGTCTTTAGACGATTTCCCTCGTTTTCGCTGGCATTGCCACTAGCTTAACGATAATAAAGCTCAGAATGATCACTAGCCGGCCCGAATGTCAAAGGTTCAAATATGCGTTACGTCAAGCGTTTTTCTACACTGTTCGTTTGTCGGTGTGTATGTTTCTTGGAATAAAATTTCATTTTCTTAGCGATCGGTAGATGTTCTGTGTTTTACTTGCACTGTAGTAACTGGTAGTTAGCGGTTAGAATGTGTGTACTGTTGCTTAAGTGTTGTCAGTGTGGCGCTGTCCGGCGCGCGGCAGATGTGCGCATGAGCATGTATTAATACTTTTGGTTGTTTCGTGTAGGTACTGCTACTGAGTGTTAGGTAGCTTCCAGCAATTTGCAATTATTTTAAGCATTACATGGCCTCGTAACTGTAGGGCAAGCTCCTGGGGTTCAAGTTCAATTGTCTTATCAAAATGTGACAGGTGGTTACCACACACAATGTAAACATTTGGTGCAAACTTACAAAGATATCGGATGGTAGATATTCAATTTGTTAGGACTGCTGCAAGTCAAGTACCTATACGTACTAGGTATATATAGAAAGTTCTACTTAGACGATGATTAATAACATTAATACAATGCAATACGATCCTCAGAAGTTCTCCGAACGTCTAAAAAAGGACTTAACAATATTTTTCACCTCGCTTGCAAACCGCAATTATTTATAGCAGTGTCGGATGAGGTGTCGCTACAAAAATGGAAAGATTTAGCAAACAAGTACAATTTAATAATCGCGGTCAGGTCTGAGACGAGTACCTACATACAGATGATTCACGGTGGGTAGTGTAATGGGCTACTCTGAGATTGATTGGCTGTTTATGGATCTATATTTATAAACCGATTGCTAATCTAAAAGATGTAATAAGTACTTAGACATTTATAATATATTATTAGTTTAGGTATTAGTAAAAAACACGAGATAAATCGAGAAGTACTCGTTTTCTGAATTCCTTAGTGGATGCTTGTAACTGTCACTTGTCAACTTGTAACTGTGTGTGTGACATCTAACATGAATCTGGAGTTGCGCCGAGTACTAACTTTTGTGTTCATGGAAAGAAAGTGGAGCTTGATTTAGTTTAGCCCAACTAAGTATAATTCTATTCTATTTTGTTTATTAGTTTGGACGCGCTAATATCAGGCACTACGGGTCCGATCTTAAAAAATATTTTAGTAATTGGAAGCTACGTTATCCCTGAGTGCGATACGTTACATGGATTTTACGATGAAGTAAATGAGTGATCCGTAAGAGCAAGTTGCGGGCAAAAGCTAGTAATAAGACGTTCTTGTATTTCTTATTTATGGTTCCTCCACTTTAACATAATTGTGATTTGAAAAGTCCCTGATTTTGATAGAAAACTAACAATTATCCAATTCCTACTTAAATAATAATTAGATTACAAACTACGAGTATGTACAGTTTACATAAAAAACAAAAAAGGAAGCTCATAGCATCACAAAACTCATCCGCATCGCAGTCAATGGGACAAGTGTTCAAAAGGCTGGCAGCGTTGCCACGTTGTATGGCAATGCTGATTCTTTGGCCCAAGTAAAGGCCAGCCCTTTGGTCACGTGAAGAGTCGACTAGTTGCTTGGCGATGTTCCGAAGAACTAGAGGAGCGCTCAGACCCCATGGCTCTAGTGTTTTAACCCCAAACGGTTCAAACATATTGCTTCCAAGAAGGTTATCATATTTGTGCCGTTTAAGGTTTTCGGCACCAGAAGCAGCCGCCCTAGCCCAATACGTCGTGCTTGGAAGATGGGATGGCGCATGGGTGTCAACGCATGTTGCGTCCCATACCAAAGGCCTACCCAACTTCCAAGGCATTATAGCCATCCCATCTGGTGCCTTCCCATCGTCGCGTGCCAAGCCAATTGGCTCCAAAACAGCTGGCACTCCGGCGGAGACAAGGGCACGACGGATGATGTCATTAATGCTAGCGTGCCATGCTATGCGGCCAACGTTCCTAATGCATGATAGACTATGGTGTCCGAGGCAGTCAACAGCTTCACCGTACTGACAGCGGTGCGGAGCCCCACAAGGAGCGCCCAAGCGCAGGCATGTAACGAGCCGGAAAGTAGAGTCACTCAGCATAGTGCCTATGTTGGGCGAAGGAAGTGCCTGAAGCCAGAGATCCGACTCACACTCACCCATACCCAGCAATCGGGCGCGCTCAGCAGAATTGATGGACGTATTAATTAAATTATTCCATACCAACCTGCAGAGCGGCTCGTCCCATTCTCTCTGGGAAGATGGGTTCACGTGTCGATCTGTATCCGGGCAAGTTACTTTCTAGGCGTTCACCGCTTCTGTCAAAACAGGGCACTTCAAAGTCAATCATTGATGGTGATAGAATTTCCGAAATTAACTTATCGGTGCTGTGGACAGAGGACAAGAACGCCGGTAAACTGCAACTAGAAATTTTGCGGATGCCGAGACCAACAAACACACAAACAACAAACACACACACAAACAGACGGACAGTGTGGCTTGTTGCCTCGTGTTTCTAATAATTTGGTAAATTTTGTTTGCGATGCCGATGAGTTTTTTGATGCCCTATTAGCTTCCTTTTTTTGTTTTTTTTATGTAAACTGGACATACACGTAGTTTGTAATCTAATTATTGTTTAAGTAAGTATTATTAATTGAATAAAATGAACAGCTTAAAACAAAAGATATTAAAAAGTTTACACTCAGAATTTGATTCGACCTACAATTATCTATAAGTTCAAAATTCAATAAGACCTCCGAATGTTTTAAAAATACCTCCGTGTAAAATAGTTCGCGAAGTGTCCCGTGTGACGTAACGGGCACTTTAGACAAAGAACACTTGTATCTCCTTAGTCACCCGGCGCCTGCGCGCGCGCCGCTCACCGGCGCCCGCCGCTGTCGCCCAATGTGGTTAGATCATTCGTTTTTACAAGGTTTCGTCATTAAACGATTGTGCCTTGTTGTGAGTACAGTAATCTGTGTTCGGTGTCTGAGACATACCTACTTCTTGTAGTCGGTAGCCCCAGTACAGCTCATTTACTTATTTCTGCGGCATAGGTACTTGCTTACGGCTCTTCAAAGATCATTTAATATTAAGTTCTTTCACTACATTCATGTAGGTAGTCGTTTTAATTTTTATTTCAGTTAATTTCTACAGTTAATATAAGACTGGATAGTGATCAAAGACTGAGCTTGGCTAATGAAGTTAACCGTAAACTAAATCATATTGTTGTCATTTTATGAGTTAATATAGTGCCGCCATAAGCAAACGCCTTCTATGACCTCCACTTATTTATTTCCTAAAATTTTTCAAGGAAACCATTTGTCACAATAATTTTATCTTTATATTAATGTTAATATCTAGCTATGACCAGGGTAATATCTTCTTATAATAAACCGCACCATTAGTGGGGAAAATGAATACATTGTTTTGGATGATTCCGATAAACATAAAAATGAAACGAATGCTTTATACTCTTTAAGCATTAGTATGGTTTATTTGTTCTCCCACTGCAGGTTATTTCCACATGTAGTGGTAGTCTCTTGGAAGTTCACCGCGCGCCAGTAGGTGTCACATACTACTGAAAGGCGTCGTCCGCACTGCCACGCGGTACGTCACGGTGCGCGAGGCAAAGAGCTCGCGACAGGGATTGTGGACCACCACGCGGGTACGTTGCCGCATGAAGGCTTTATAAACACGTAGTACACAAGCAAAACCCGCTCGGAGCTGAGTGTGGTGCACTCTTGAAGCCAGAGTTGCAGTCACATCGTGCCTTTAGTGTAAGCTACTGTACATGTTTTACGTACAAACTGAATTGTAAACATTTCACAAGACCATGGCCCTGCGCCCATTTGCGTCGCGTGATGTGGACCAGTGTGAACGACGTCTTACTTCGAAATAATTGGCAAACGGTATTTTGTAACTATTTAGGTATAAACACATAATATACTATAATATATTAGGTACCCACATATGTGATATTACTCATTACTACATGTTTGTGTATGTCATTAATATGTAATCAAGACGTATTTTCCAATAAGTGACATCAATCTTTCGTTTGTTTTCCGCGTTCAGAAGTCAAGAATAACTGCTAATGAGTACCTACCTGCTTATACCTACTAAATAATTGTGATACCACGTGCAAAACTCCCGGTGATTGAGGTTGCTCTCATGCATGAGGTTCCTGGATTTTACAATTAACATATATCTGTAATAACCAATCCGCCTTGAGTAGGCATGTTTATATGGGACATTCTTCACCCATCCCAAACGCAGTGCCAGTGTGGAGCACCATCACGTCGTGCACAACCACCCGCACCATTGCTGTAGAGGTTGCTCAATACTAGTCAGATAACATTTAATATAAGTCAATGGACACGAGAATGCTCATTCCTCCTCTATATGAGGCCTGCAGTAGGACAATAAAAGGCTGGTATTATTATTTATACATATTCACATTTTCTTCAATGTCACTTATGTTCAAGCAATTACTGTCAGGAGTAAATCTGAACTAGCTAAGCCTTTTGCCAGTTACCCGTAGCCAAGAGGGTGAAGTTTCAACTACTATGAATACGTCCAATCAAAGTTGGAACCTCTCACTAATCAATTGGATCGACTACAAGTGAACACACGACGCCGAGGACGGAGGGCGACGACCCGGTTGTTAGTACTTAGTGAGATAGTTTTAATTTAACTTTTAATTTCTAGGCTATTAAACCCGCCTAATATACACTCTTTTCATAGTGAGTTCCAATGCCGCGCTATTTCAAATACGATCGGTCTGTCTGTTCTGCCGCAGCTCTGTCTCGCTGTTTCGCAGCCTATATATATTTAACAAGTAATTATGTAGTATACACAAAACCTTTTGTATGGGAGGTTTTGTTGTCAAAGTGGGTAAGTATTGCTAGCGGCCGGCTGTGACGTGATGACGCCAGCTCGGCTAGTCAACTACTTGGACGACTTCCACTGCAACTGTTTACTACAGTAGCCGTTATTTACTAACTTCATAAACACGTCTAAGGTTTATTGTAATCAGAACTTTCCACAATTGTGTTTGAGATCTCGGCAATCACAACCACCATTCATTTTCCCGCTTCAACAGACGTCACTGTTTTTTTTCTGGTAACAAAAGTGATTGTTTCTTTCTCATTTCCATTACAGTTCCCTTAGTTTTACTTAATTACCGATTTATAGTAAATATAAAACCACAACGTTTGACTCACAATATAATATTATTTCTAGTACTCTGCGGTTAACCTAAGGAAGATTCGCTAAAATATAAACACAATTAACTAATTGATCGTATCCGCGATGAGTATACCGCGCCTATCGAACTCTTGTACAAAATATATAATTATATAACTTGAGGCGAAAATAACTACTGTTGGGCTATTTATTTATTTTCCGGTAGGCTTTACAACTCCCAAAAATTATACTCATTACCTTACTAATGCTTCACAGAACATAATGGAGGACACCTATGTTTAATTCTTAAAATAGCACCAATGTAATTGATAAGTAAGTAAGAATCACCGTGTTGTCCTGTGCTCACACCGCGGACGACTCCCGACAGCTGCTCCCCACCGCCATCACTCGGCACCGAGCACTTACTTCACGTCGTTAAGTCACGACAACGATGGTCTACGTTCACCAAACCCGCGGGTCATGCGAATAGATATTTCGCACTGGAATACTGGCTAGCCCGCCTCCTGCGAGAGCGCAGTCGATTACTGAGCAAAGAATGACAAAGAAAAAAAAAAATGGCGGCTCAAGTCAAAATATTTGAGGGTAGATTTTGTTGGAGTATAATTACAACGTACCCACAATATTTTTTTTAATCTATTTCGATCAACATCAGAACGCAGTGGACAAACATGTTCTGTTGTTCCAGTTTATTTATGATTACCTACGTAAGTACCTAGAACGGGTAAATAATAACCTACTAAGTATCTTTTCTTCTTTGAATTTCACACCTGACCTTGGCAGGCTATTGGCAACATCGGAATGACTTGCTTCATGGAATAAACTATTTATGTACCAAATCAATCATAGATTTGAACAACCACACCCTGTACAAAGGTAGTCGCCGCGACTAGTCGGTAATTTCAATTTGGAAACTATTTCCCCAAAGCTGAGCCGTGTTTCTTCGCCGGCTATCAACAAAGGTAGCCTGTCTATACTTGGCTATTAGAAGACCCCTCAAATCTTACGACTCAACATTTGGTTCCGTACAAAGGTGGTTACTATGACCGCTCGCCCCTAACTCCGCGAATTAATTAAATTCTCCTCACACACACACATGGGCTAGATCCTAACCTACACACACAGTGTTTTGAATTACTTTGCTATTGAGATTTAATGTTCATATAGTTCAACTATTAAATCTATTGATGCATTATTTTGTATACTTATAAAATTGCAGTCGCTCCATGTAAAACACTGGTTTTCAGCTGCATCTGGTGGGACTGGAAGCCGACCCCAATATAGTTGGGAAAAGGCTGAGCAGATGATGATGACTTTTATACATGAAGAAAATTGGTATAGGTAGAAATGAACCCTGAAAATGAAACCCAAAAATGAACTTGACGTGTTTGCTCACGACTCGTGGCGGCTACTATACCATTTTGATTTGCTTCGAGTTGCGACATTTTGTTTTTCAACAGATAAGTTTTTTTTTTAAATGTTTGCCTATTGTAAACTCAACAGTAGCCTCAAATAAGGTTAGCTGGGCAAGTGATAATTAAAACTTAATTGCCATAATTGACAACTACCATACATTATTAAAGTATTTTCAAGATGTCACGTTCGTTTAAAGTTGTAAGATTGAGAAGGTTCACCTATATATAGCAAAGAACTAACTTAAACCACGACCTTCCTGCACCGCACAGTCTACTTTAAATTGAATGTAAGTGTTCGGACAATGATCGCACAGGCTAAGCCGCTGTGTGCATCTATTTGCGTACGATTAGTTGATTGGAACAGGCGGCTCTCCTCGCAACTTGCCATAGACCGATGCCTTGGAAATAGAAACCGTATTTACCCAAGCTCGCTAGCTTCTTCGCACGCACTCGGCTGAAGAAACTCTGCGGGTTGAATGTTATGATTTCTTCGACATGCACGTATGAGTAACGCCCTTGTGTTAATTAATATTCGATTCTTTTCTGTAAATGCACTCTCGATACAAGCCAGTGTCATAACATAAACACAAAGCAGGCGTAGTGACGTGTTTAAGTTTCCTGTGGGTACCTACAAGTCTTAAAAGCCACGTGCTTACATAGTGTAAATAAAATATTATGTAGTAGTTTATGGTAATTGAATTGTATAATGGGGCATTCCCGATTTTCCTCTATAGGCTTAAAGTGTGACATAATTATTAAGTTTCAGGGAATCCCGATCATCGTGAGGAAATTTTTTTTGAACTCATTAACATAGACAACGACACGCAAATACATTATAATTATTAAATTATTTGAATTCCCGGAAAACCCCGACAAATGATGTAAACCAAACATGATGCCTATTACTGCACGTACACTGGTCTGACACGGGAGGTCTTGCAGCGATCGAACATTCGTTTTCTTAGTTTTACTTTTACCAGCAGCAAAGTGATTTATTCAATTTATAATTACTTTCTAAGTTTATCTTGGTCACTGACATCGGTGATGGATAAACCTTTTAAGAAAACCTAGGCTTATAATTAACGTAAGTCTGAAATCGCTAATTCGCCTCGAGCAAGCGTGGTGATCAATGTTCGTGCCTTCTTTGTATGAGAAGAGGCCTCTGTTTAGCAGTGCGACAATAACAGACTGGTATTACTATTATAAAATTTGATACGGTATGAACAGTAAATTAGTCAATCAGTAACAGTAGTATAATTTTTAGGTGTGCTACAATATCGCATTGCATTTATCCTGTAAGGATATTTTGTATGTTTACAGTAAATAATAGAAAACAGTAATAAATACTTCATTGATACAAAAACACACCCTACAATTCTCTTAAACTAAGCAGTTATTCAGCGGTCAATACCGTTTAAATAATCTACCGTTTATCACAGTGGTGAGTCCAGTTAGTTCAAACTCACAAAACTTTGGCACGCCTCTGGGTTTAAGTGTGATCTAACGATTACCTGTCAATACCTTATCATAATTAAGGTAAACACTCACGTAATAGTCGCAACGTCTTACCTGGTTGTTCTCAGTAGTGACAGCGTACTGCAGCGTTTCCCCGGCGAGTGCGTCCGCCGGTCAGAGGGCAAACACAGCGGATAATAGCGGAGGCCGCAACCACTTTGGAAGTAGAACTTAGCAGCAACTGTGCGATCTATTTGCGTCGGCGCTAATCCTGCGCATCGTAAACTACGCGGATTTTATCAGCCCCTAGGATTTGTAGCGCTACTATTATTGGATGGTTGAGCTCTCGCCTGTGTTTAGTATTGAGGTGAGAATTAATTCAAGCATCCGATCCGGGGTTACTGTTGTATGAGATTTGTTGTCTGGATGTGTTCATGTGGTTGTGCTGAATATAAATATACTTCTTGTTCCTGGAGTATGCGATATTACTATACACGACAAACGATTTTATTTTTCACCTGGGCCAGTCTATTCACTTTAGGTGAAGTGAGCTCGAGGTGAGTTGTCAATCCCTAGCATGATGATAAAGATTGACAGCCATCTAAATTAACAAGACAATTTTAACAGAAAAACAGGGTTTTTATAAAAATAAGGTATAAGGAAAACCTCCTAATAGCTCGGTGGTAAAGGGGCAACGTTCATGCGTGGTTGCGGGTTCGATACCGGCAAGTACCAATGTGATTTTTTCAATTTATATTTACTTTCTAAGTTTATTTTTAACATCACTGCCATCGATGAACGCATACATTCTGAAGAATCTTGGAATTGGCAGCAATGAAGTCGAAACTTTAACGTTGTGTTTAGTTTTTTCCTCAAATAATTCAACAAACATATATCTTGTGTCAAAAGCCAGCCGAACAATATTTGTGTTGGGATTTGTTGATTACTGTCAAGTAGGGGTGGCAAGGGGCGGCGGGGGCAGGGGGGGAGGGGAGTGGTGGTCACTCGCGCACCTACGACGAGCCGCGGAGTTTAAACACCTCCGCCGGCCCTGACTTACTAATGTTACTCCAAATCTAGTACCTGTACAGGGGGTTCCGATGTTGGGTCACTTACTGTCATGATATACTTTTCATAATATAATTTGATGTGAGTTGTAGATAATGTTGTGATTAAGGTTTGCCCGGACCATGAGCAACAAATGGTCAACAGGTAATCAAGAAAACAATGATTTTCTACCTTCTTTCTTTCTTTCTAACTTCTTTCTACCAGATTGGAACCATTTTTTTTCCTGCCGTTCATAAAATAAATTAAAAAGCTTTTACTTTTACATTCATCACTCTACGTAGCGGTACCAACGTTGACGTTTCTATAAATAAATGACTTATGTAAATTGTAAACTCAAACCACAACAAGCACAGTCCAGTCCAAATAAACATTTAAGCTCACCCTGTACCTAATTCAGCAATCCCCTTAAGGGTGGCGGCACACACGGTGCTTGAAACTTTACGCAAATAACCGTCCCCTACCTCCCCCCCCGGCCTGAGGTCCGAGTGAGAACAATTCCTTAATAGTCCATAAGTCGGTGCGGAGCAGCTATGGCGAGAATTAGTGTCAAATTTACACCGGCCAGTGTTTGTGCCAGGGTATGAGGAGGACGGAGGGTCGGGAGAGGACGGTTAACGCACTTGTAATGTGTAGCGTCTTTAGGTTAGCGCTACGTCTGTAGTTGAGAAGTGGCGCTGTCGTTGAATGTAGCAAGGTGCAGACATGCTTTAGAGAGTTTGACCCTTTCCCCTCTCTTTCTCTCATTCTTCCGCTTCAATGAGTAGTTTTCATGAATAAAATAACTTCCAAAATATGTAATTTTTTTCAATTAATGAACCCACATGAAAACGTACATGAATATTTTTATTGAGACCCAAGTCACAAAATAAGCACAGGTTCTTTGAAATCTTTTTGCACGAAAGGTCCATTGTCGTGGGCCTTTAACCCTCCATCACCGACCTTGGGGGCTGTTTGTCAAAGCGCCGGAAGTGGTCTGTGGGACCTGGCGCGCACGTCACTTCCGGCCGCCCACTGCCTGTAGACATGCGACACGTATTGTTTGTTTCCGGTGTTGATTCAAAAAAAAAAAGAGAAACAACCTTTAATATAGGGGATGAGGTAGCATTGAATATGGTTACATACATTAAAGATGTGATGTTCCCAAAATAATAGTAAATAAAATAAAATTAAAGGTAAACAATGTTACATGACATATTTAATTTTCCTGCTTAGCTCTTAGTGACTTAATTGGTATAATTACAAAATAGTACTAATAGGCATGATTGTTGTGAAAAGGGTCATTAGTTCATACTAATACAATAATATTGCTTATGCATGTTTGTACAAGATAAAGTAAGTTTATTTATAGACAATTATGTAAAGTATTTACAGAAACAGTTACATCTACATGTGTGCCATAATGTAGTTGTAAAGGTCGACCTATTACGTAACACATTGCAGACTATCTTCATCACAGCAGCACTCAGTTCCGCGACTCGCCGCACGAGGGGCCCTTGTCCTGTTTGTGTAATTAAAATAAACTTAAACTGGAGTCATGATTAACTTACACTCGCCAGTTCAATGTCCGCACTCCTATGTTGATGTCACCTAAAACTGGTACGTCTTAGGCGATTTCCTGCGAATAACGCGAGGGTCACACTACCCCAGGCTAAACACACGTTTGGACCTGTAACAACGAATAACATACCTTATTTAAATGTAGATAAGATTGGTGCGAAGTGTAAGATGTGGTACCGGTTTGTAGTAATGTTGTAATTAGAGCGAGCGGGCACAAAAGACAGGTCAAAGGGCCGGAAGCTGACCGCGCGGCTTGCGCACTTCCGCACTGTGTCACGAACGACGTCTTTGGTCGGAAAGGCCTGCCTTGTTGTTTGAGGGTTTAACTCTTAAGGGGCGCCTTATATGTACAAACTGCTTTTTGTTGACTGAGCACCATAATATGTACGTTAGTGTAGCACGATGTAATTATTTAGAGTAAGTATAGGTACACATTTTATTTAAACTTATTGAAACGTTAGGCTCCCTAGGATCCTATCTTCAAAAACATATTTCATTTTTTCCGTACACTAGCACAGAAACAAGCACTTTCAGAAACCCCCTTCCATTAAATTTAGTCAGAACCACACAAAAAGGACTCCTTCAGACTTCAAGTGGTCACCTTTGAGAACCCTCTCCCTGGAGTTAATTAGTCTCATCATCACCAGGTAGGAAGGTAGGCAGGTCATTACGTCACGCGTGGCCGGGCAAAGGCAGATCAAAGCAGGCCCTCCAATTGGCTCGCTAATTAGCTTGACCGATAGCTTCGTGGATTAAGATGGCGCTCTAAGATGTGCTTGTATAATTAAATAATGAAAATTGTAATGTACTGTTAACCGATTGTCACTCTAAGTAGGACCGTTTAGTCCCACTGATAAGGAATGATAGTTATGATTGAGAATCACGGTAGTTAATTAGTTAAACAATACACCTCTTTGCGTGTACGTGTGTATGTGTGCGTATGATTAATGTAAATTATTTTGTCATATAATCATTTTGTCAGATCTCGTTCCATTATTTTTCAATAGGATCCTAATTTGATACGTCTCCGGCTATGAATAGATTGCTTCATGTTTTTGCGTGGGCGACGTTAAATGAGTCGAAGGGACTTCTCAGATAGACGAGCCGGGAATAAACTGTGGCTTTGACGAGTTGCTATGAAGATGTTATATAAATAAAGTAGATCTTCAGGGCAACATTACATGTTAAAAGGCACTAAAATCTATGACGCGGGGTTGAACGATTGACTTTTACGTTTACAACATTCAGCTTATTTTCCTGTATAAATGGAAAGGCGTATGAAGTAAACCGCGTGTTTTTGTAATTTCAAAAAGAAAAATTACAGAGCGCCATCTTAGGCCCCAAAAAAATTATGACAACTTGAAAGCCAGACAAAAAGTTTTTCATAACTTTAGCCTGCCTGTCGCGGAGTACCGCGGAGGCTGGAGAGTCCTCGGGCTCAGCCGGGATGAAATAATTTTAATTGAGAGCAAGTCGTGCACACTGCAAGTAAGGCGGCTCGCCTGCGACTGTCGGCGTAACTTTCGCGGCCACACACAACTTCCAACGTTTAAAAAAGTTTCTGATTTTTGGTGTACCACTTGTGTTTGTGGCGAACGTGAGCTTATTGAGAGATCAATGTTTATCTTTAAGCTAAAAAGTTTGTATCTATGAATCAATTCCTTGTAAATACATTAGTTTGTTCATTTAGGAGTAAGTAGAGTAACTACTAAAGCTACTCGTATGTTCGAACTTCACAATAACGGAATGACTGGTAGAATATGCCAAAGGCATTAAGTCCACCTTTGTACAATGTATTATTTACATTATGTGCAAAAAGTTTTAATAATATAAAATAAATAAACCGAACGTGACTAAGTACAAAATTCTTTGCGGTTTCATAACGGAAGCTGAAAATAAATGATATACTAAACCTTGCATTGTATTCCCCTGACTGATCTCCGCGGGCGCTGTGGGCGGAGGCCTGAATAAGTGTCTAAGAATAATATCGCAAACAATAGAGGATCCACCTCTCTGTGAGGAAACTTTTGATTGAAAGTAGTGCGGAATCAACACCATCAATAACATCGTACGTGTGTTCGATATCGATGCGTGCTAGAGCGGGGAGCAGCGCGTGCTGTGGTGCTGTTTATTTGGATTTATAAAGTAATTAAACGAAGGTGAAGGTGAAAATTCAGAAATTCGAAAGTTCAACAAAGTTGTTAACATAACAGTACGTGATCACTTTCCTCGAATGAGTCACGAACCAAGACGTAGGACACTTTTGGTCTTCCTCTTAATCCACTCCTTAAGGCAGGCCTTTTACAGAGAGCAGAACCCACACTTATTTACCCCCAACACAATGTTCTGACAAGTGAACCAGTCAACAATACTAAGCGCTGTACCTGCAACGTGATTCAACTTATTCCCTTCACAACAGTGGCCGCCTGCCTCCTCTCTATCGATACTGATTTATCCACCGGACAAGATACGTTAGGCGCCATATTGCTCGCCCGCAAAATATGCTATGTAAATATGATGACAGCGTTATATATTGCCCCGTGGAACTCCAATGCACGCGCTATTTCGATGGAATTATACCGCTTGTTGATTGGAAGATACTTTGTAAACAGTGGCCTCTTCAAGATTTGATGTATGTTTGCAATTTGTTTTGACTAGGTACCTAATGTTGACCGCGATGTGTCCAGAATATTCATCTATGGACGGAATCAGAATTCTACGAATGCAATTTAAGCTACCGCATTCTGCTGTAGTCTATACTTCTATAAAATATTTAATATACATATTAAATATTTTTTTAATTTCACAGCTAAATGATAAATACATTTTTATTTCTAAATTGACCTTTAAGTTAACTGTTTTGTACAATTTCTGATACACGTTGTGCACGTGTCTTCATTAAGATATTGGTACGGATCAATCCAAAACCAGTCCTTGCTTAGGAAGTCCTATTGTTCGAGCAAGCAACCCAAAGGGAGTGGCTTCAGGTTGACTATAGTTTGTACTGTCCCAACAGTCTGATTGAGAATATCATACCAACTAAGATCCTAAAACGTTGTTAAGAATTAAGCCTGTATTCTAGAATTATAAGATAGTACAAAATCGCTAGCTTTATAGTAATTGCTGTTGATGTTGTTCTAACTTCCTAGAAAACTTCTTAAACAACAAATTTATTTTGTTTTATCCTTGTCATTATTTTTTCAAACAGCCAGTTCCCTCGCCCATTCTTACAGAAATAACATAAATACCATTAAAATATATCTATTAACCTGGGGTCGTTCACTCAGTACCTTGTCTTTCATGAATTATGTAAAGACTAGTGGTGACGCCCGGCCGCGCTCGCCTGACATTTGAATAAGATCAACTTTTTGTAGGAGATGTTTTTTAACTGCCGCCGAGTATTGTTTGAAATTCATGTCTTTATTTCATCCTTTATGTGCGGACTTACGGAGTGATTCTTTGAGACTGTGAAGCGGCTGTATTCTAAAGTGGTTCGGTTTTGTTTGATATCTTAGCGGTTTGATGAAGTGGTACGTACAGTCCTACAGCACAGTTTCCGAATAATAGACGTCAAAAAGTATATTATTATTTAAGATCCTTAAAAAACAAAGGTTTTTGTTATTACTATTAATCCTAAATTTTTAACCCAAACACCATTCAAACCAAATGCTTGACATAAACAAGTGCTGCTTTCACCGTTGGTTCCGCGAAGGCCCGGCGGTGCCCGACTGCGGCGCGACAAACAAACAGACAGACAAGGTGACGGGAGGTCGCCCTCGTGTTTATGAACACTGTTTGCGTAGCTTTTTTGGAAAACTCACATTTGTTGGCGAGGTAAATACTGTGACAGAGACGCAAGTCGATATGTGTGTCGTTTTGCTTCGCTGTGTTTTTATTTATTTACTTAGGAATATATGGGTCAATCTTATTTGTTTGAAATGCGTTTAAACAGTTCTTTTTGTGTAATTAACAAATCATTAGTTGATATTATAAAATAAAAAGCTTTTTTACAAAAAAAGACAAAAACAAAGTCGCTGGCAATACAAAACCACAAACAGAACCAAAGCCGCGCCCAAAAAAAGTTTTTATTTTTCGCTTTTTGTTATCAATTTCCTGTTATCCAAACCCATGAAGGAACAGTAATACCGCGTAAATTAACAAGACACCACTGTCTTGTTCATTTACGTGGTATTACCGTTTGTATTACCTACATAAAATGGTACGTGGTAATAAATATATTATCCAAATAAACGAATTAGCTTAGTCTGCTTTCTTGTGACTTTTAGGTGGCTAAAAGTCGCAAGAAAGCAGACTACGCTAATTCGTTTACTTGGATAACATATTTTCTTTTGTTATTTTTTTTTTACCAAACTGCTTAACCAATTTCGATAAAATTAATAATTTAATTAATATGGGACTACCTCTGAAGTATGATGACCCATTAAAGAACAATGCATATTCATGCGATGGCAGCAATCGCGGTTGATTTGCTGTAACCTTTAAAAGAGTTACGTTGTCTGTCTCTGGAATCCATCATCAGATCTATATGAAATTTTAATGGGTCCATTTCGGAATAAACCCCTTTCAAATAAAAAAAGAACTTTGCAAATCCGTCGACGCACGACGGAGTGATGCCCGAACATACATAAACGAATATAATATAAACATCCGAATTGATAACTTACTCCTTTTAGAAGTCAGTTAAAAATAACAAAACACACTCGCCATCTACCAAAAGAAGCTTAAAATTATGTATATGTTTGCTAACGAAGTTCTCTCTCACCATGATAACAAGTAATTTGTGTGTTTCCTAGTTTGTACTAGGAAACATCTTAATATTCAATAACAACTAGTAACTAACCTAAATCGTAAAATTTAAACAGCCTCTAAAGTGTACAGCAAGTGATTCCACGTAGCAAGTCGTCATTAGGAAGTGTTTAGTCGCGCGGGCCGGGCCGCACGCACGGCTCACCTCCGCCGCACTAAACACTCCGGTTCGTACAAACAAACCCTCTGTCCGCCAGGTGGATGCACGCAGCCGGAACCGGCTGTTTACGCCACTTTTATGGCCAGCACTAACATCATACACCTTCCACGGATGCGCAAGGGCAGGGTTAAAATAGCTTTGAAGATTTGGTTACAAAAATGGTAGACGTCTTATTTGATGAACTTAGTATGAATATTAAATCGTAAGGAATAGGAAAAACTCTGTATAGCTTTTAGAAACTGTTTAAAAGACTATCTAGTAGTAGAAGAGGCTACGTCGACATACATACGTATAGGCGCTATTCTTTAACAACACTAACGAGCCGTGTACAAGTTTCTCCGACAATAAACCTCTCAAAAACTCGTAATGAAGTCTGGGCTTATCGAGGAGACTCGGATAAGAAAAGGTGTCGACCAAATCCTTCGGGAGCGCACATAAATCTCCTTTCGGAGGAGTACGAAGGAGTACGAAGTTTGTAAATTGCACATTTACAATTCGCGTCATACGCGGCGGCGGGAGGCCTAAGCCGATGCGCGCGCCGGACTCAACATAACTGATATTTATGGCTGAAACGCACCTCTTTTGCTTTCGAATTATAAATACATGTTTTGGGTGAACTTGGAACTACCTTAAAGTGGGGTTAGCGTCGACTCTGCCGGATTTGAGGCTCGAGGATGTAGTGTGCGCCGGAAATTGGCTTAGACTGGGGGTTTGGAGTTATGCTGTCGGTGAAAGCTTGTTTACAGACTTGTTACTGTGAAAACGTACTTCGCAATCCACTTCAGGTGTATTCCATAAGAAGACTTCAGTGCGTGATCTTGTGTCACTGCACAACATGCATTGGTTTCAACGTGAATTGTTCCGCTGAACTGCGATTGATGTTTCAATTTGTTAACAACGTCGAGTTCACTGTGAGACCCCTCACACGTGAATCTCAAAACCTTTTAAGAGTCAAGATGAAAAATCATCAGCTTCATGACAGCATTCGAAGCAAATTTGCCTACGCAAAAATTAAATGTACAACCATTAGTCTCAACCCTCTAATATCCACGGCAGCAGCGCCGCGCACTGTTGTGGATGTTAGTGGATGTCGAGAGGCGATCGCGTTCACTTAGCGCTTGCAATAAATCTCGACCCGTGCAAACGTTCGTTAAATGAGAGGTGCCCGATGCATTACGGGACATCAAGGCGCTCTTCACGAATCATTAGGGGCGCGCGTTTTGAAAAATGCTCCCGGTACTAAAATAGACATTATGTAAAGTGCCACAATTACCGTGGTGACTTGTGAAAAAGTTGTGTGAGGCACTCGAGAGGCGCTGAGATCTGTGCCAGGGATGCCGACTCGGATACTTGAACATTTCCGCGTAGTGTTCAAGAAAGTTTTAGATAAATTTCAATTGCTTTTTTTTTCTTTGTTATATTATATTTTGTTGAGTATAGAACCACTGGACCATTGGTAGCTGTTACATGTAATAGGAAAATAGTAAACACATTTTGTGACTACTTTGTCTAATTGAGATAAATTAGAACTATCCGAATTGTCACCAAATTAATGAAAAATATTTTACGACTCTACCTAGTGATATTGATATCCAACCACTCTCTTTACCATGGCCATCATGACGCAGGCAAAAAACCACGAGTGACATTATAATTTCCCAACTTACACTTGTGCCCAAAAATTGTACCCAGCATCAATAAATTCAGTTTTATTGCCATGCAACCGGCAGCCCTATACAGAGTGAGTAAAAGGTGGCGGGAACACGTAAGACGTCATTTAGCGTTCGGAATTAACATAAATAATAACGTCGTCACCGCGCCCCTGCCCCGATATTGCGTCATTTGGCGTGCCCTTTATAGCCGCACAACACTTAACTCCAAATAAAAAGTGTTTTATAAAACTTGGATTACGTGCCGCGGCGATGCTTGCCGTTTATTGTTTTGGAGTCATTTTCATATTTTTGAATTGCAAACACTCTTGGATGTAACAGTAAAGAATAAAACAGAAATGCTATTTTTACAGTTGGTAACCAGGCCTGAAAAATCTAGTATGAAAATGCAATCTAAATAAGCTCATTTGTTATTTCAGAAACAGCAGCTTTGTTCGATGTGGATAATATGTTAAATTATTCAAAACCTGGTAATTTTAATATTGCATCAAAAAGTTGTAATAAAATGATGAGCAAGAGAAAACCAAACGTGTTCAGTTAGAACGAACGACGCAACGCCTAAAAGAAAAACTTCAAGAACCACACTTCAACATTCCCATTAAAAGGAAGTCAGAATTTTTAATAACAACAAAAAGCTACAAAGCTCCCATTACATTTTTATTACTAGTGAAGATGTAAGAAAGCGTACATTTTTCGCGCGCCATTTTTTTGGCTTGCAGTGTAAGCACCACGAATTTTGCATCACAATTGTCTGTTTGGGGAGAAACCTTTTTATTTCTGTTTTAATGTTTTAATTTTAGCAACAAATAATATTTAATAGTGGCGTAAGGAACGGTGGGACATTTGCATGGCCGGCCTCTTCATAAAAGTGTGCTGTAAAAAAAATATTACGTGGGGCGACGCGCTTAATGCTTTTATTATAGTTATTGAAGACTACATTAAGTTGAGTGTAATTTAAAACGAATATACTCGTAAAGTATTGAGTGGACTAAACGTTTGTGACGCGCGCAGTGATAGGGTTGGCTTTTAAAGAAACGAGCTTTTCAATTTCTGTAGAAATTATTGTCCCTTTTGTGTTAATTTGTGATTAATATTTAACATATTTAGTTAGAAAAGTATGCAGTGTAACTAGAAACTTTACGCGAAACACTTGAATAAAACTCATACATATTTTAAATACTTGCGTTCCCCTTAGGAAAGTGTCGGTAGGTTTAGTCGCCACGTCGTCGCCAGCTCGCACCATAAATATGCGGCAAGGTGTGCGGCCGCAAACCATGACTTATGGCGCGGTAACCCCACGGTTTTTACCAGATTAATCTCTCCATGGAAACTGTTCTACATGTGGGGTTGAAGATTGATCATATTGCCATGGCGTTGCAACCTTCTTTTGTTGCGCCTTTGTTACTCGGTGATACTGGAACACTTGAAGGGATGATGCTAAATGTTAACAGATTGGGTTAGATTGTTTGTTTAAATTTTTGACGGAGCTAAGTTTACTAATTCACATTTCTTCAAATCAGAATGAATTTTTCAAACAGTACAACGAAAAGTTTTGAGAAAATAATTCGTTAGAAATATTATTTACGGTCTGTTTGCATCATAAGTACTTGAATATATTTTAGGAGAGACTTACGTTTCTTACCAATTATTTATTTTAGTAGCGAAAACAGTAAGCAGTAAAGGTATGTGAGGCCCACTTTTTGCACCTAATCATTTAAATCCGCGCGAGGAAATAAATCTTGCAGTTTTGTGACTGTTACATATTTACGACGCTGTCCAAGTGCGGAGGGCGAAGCGTTATTATTGCGGTGGGAATCTATTTTAAGATTTTAAAACAATACTTATCGTAACTCTCCGTACCGCTTCTGTTTGTTCGAAAGACATGATCTACTAAAGATTGGTTACTAGAAAATGATCAAGGACCGTTGGAAACATAATATTAAATGGAAATTTTATTGAACCTGTGTGGTGTCCCTGAACTGCCGGAATTTATTTTCGTCATGATTTTCCAATCCGCTTCCACTCACATCTCGCTCCGTGCCCGCCCCGTATCACATCTACGGGTCGCTATAAATCATAGCGTGTTGCTCTTTATAAACATATTTTGTGTGTCCTCTCTCCTTTAAATTCCCTTGTTTTATATGGCACAATGTTCATGAGACATTATCAATTTCACTAAAATATTTCGCGAGCACTTGATGACGGCAGCGATAGATATTGCGCGTTGACAACACTATTCTGACATGTTTGTAGCCATTTATTTGTTGAGTGAAAATTATTTATTTCGTTCTAGTTTTTCTAGCATATATTTGTCGTCTCTATGTTCGTTTTATATAAAGCTACGTGGGCCAAATCAGTTATTTTTTATATTATGTAGGTATTTTGATCGAATAAAACGTAATTAATAAAATAATAAAAACAGAGTACATATCTACCTACTAACTACAGCATAATTCTAAACATTATACAGCTGTGAGCTCATCAAAACATAACTATATCACTAAAACACTTCCACAAACAAAGACAGAAGCTCTAACATACATAGGTACGTGAGCACGTATCTACCTGAAACAAGAAACATTTGGCAACTGTATTCAATTTAAACATTCTACAATGAAATCTTGGCAATTTCTTAGCGAGTCCGGTCCAGCAGGCGGAAGGTGGCGACAGGTTGGGTCCCGGGGGTCAGAGGTCCGGTTAAGTGGACCCCGTGAATTATTCGACGTAATTATACAGCGGCGACTTAACACGTGGGTGGTCAGCACGTCCGAACTGGGGGACTGTAGCGGAGGAGAATAGCTCGGTTATGTTTTGATTGGAATTCGAGTTCCATCAGAGATTTCAGGCTTGGCAAAATTATTTGCAATCCTTAAAGATTTCGGTAGTTTGAAAGGAAAATTTTAATTATCAAAATAAGTAAATAATGAAAGAGAAAGATTTTTAAATATAATATGTACGTACATTTTGTGGTGTTCTTCTATTACAATAACTTTATTAGCAGTAATACGTTCATCCATTATTTCACCTAATAGCAAATTACCATCGTTTTAAAACATTGAACCTATTTCCCAGATCAGATCTCCTAATCGGAACACTACGAACAACAACACAGGAGGCGAAGTCACAACTTTTCGCCGAGCGAACTGCCGTCTTAGATTAAATTAACATTAGGTACAACTATTCGAGGGCCCCGTAGGGCGCCATTGTGCGCCAGCCTCTTCGGACCCCAGCCATCTTGCCCTGTGGTCTACGGAATCCTAATTAAAATTACAACATGTAAATAGTCCGAAACGTCTCAGGCCCTGTTGTTTTGATGTTTGTTTAAAAACGTTTGAATTGTTTTGTATTTATTGTTCTCTGAATATAGTACGTACCTCTGTGTGTGCAGTCTGTGCGGTTCCTTTGTCTGGAACTGTTCGGGTCGCTGTGTGTGTTGTGCTTCAGGTTGTTTGGAAGTCGTAGAAGTTGCAACATTAAATGAGCAAATAAACTACTACCGTCTTATTACAAAAATTATAAGTCTAGGATTGTTACGGTATTAACGTTCATACCAGGATCATAATGTATTCCGTTTACAAAACGAAGACTATCTGAGGACGAGTTAATACAAGCATAGTACCGAAGAAGGTCCATGATTTCAATATATCTACAGATTAGAAACAAAAATAGTATTGTTTCGTTCGTTCATTAATTTTTTATTTGAAGCAACATTCCGTTTCTAAAAATATTTATATTATAATAACATTTTAAGTTAATCAATAATTGTTGATTAATGCTAAAAAAATGTGTAAATATGTGTGTACGTATGTATACGTACCTCGAAGAGCACGTAAAGCCATCGGTCCCGGCTGTCATTCATAGATCATTACGTGATCTTTACGTGATCGTTACGGATAGTCAGAAGCCAGAAAGTCTGACAACCAGTCTTACCAGGAGGCATCGTGTTGCCCGGTAACTCGGTTGTGGAGGTCAGATAGGCATTTGCTCCATGTAGAACACTGATATTCAGCTTTGGGAAAAGGCTAAGTAGAGGGTGATGCTAAAATATGTCATAAATTGTTCTTAGTTGGACCGACTTTGACGGGACTAGCAGATAGCTAATGTTATAAAGAGTAACTTAGGCTACTTTTATTAAAAAATATATTTATTTTAATAAAAAAACGAGGGTAACGAGAAAACAAAATTGAAATCAATGAAATAGTGAACGCGAACGAAGTCGCAGGCAACAGCTAGTCTCAAATAAATTAGTACCATAGATAAACTAGGGCTCTCTGTGGACTAATTTTAGTATTAAAGATAGTTTAAGAACTAGAGATAAACTTCATTTTGTAATAACGTTTTATTTAGTCGTGGTTTAAACCAAGTTATAATCCCAGTATTAAATTTAGATCGCGCTTTGGAATAAGGCGGCTATAGCTGATTAGACAATCTAACATTTATTTGATAAAATTGGTCTTCCCAGAGAGATTCATGTTGACTTTTGCTGAAGTGTTGCCAAATAAGGTTTAGATATTTTCCTAGGATCATTTCGATGGGTGCCTAAGTATCACCAAACTGAGTTCAATAAGAACAAAAGCTACACAGTGTTCTCCACGTCATCCCACACACGGTCCACGTACACAAAGCTTCACTAATTCGTGTCCCTTAAGTTTAAACCTTATCGCATATATCTCCTTAATTTAATAATTTCCAACCATTTAGTTGTCGGCCGGCCATATTTGTCTTGGTCTAAAATCCGGCCTAAGATTAATCCGGAATGTTGTTAGTAGTCCCGTCCGCGTCCCTCGTCGGTGGACAACACGCGGTAGGGTGGCCACGCCGCGCCGTGCAAACACTCAGACACGGGTGGCGGACATAACACTATTAATTTTAGTGGTGGTTTCAATTTATAATTTGAATTATTGATTATGGTACGGACATTAATGGCTTTAATGTTTGTAATAGACCTGCCGGGGTTAGTTACAGTTCTGCTCACGTCCACAGCTTTTTCAAAGAAGCTTTAATCAATTTTCAGTTGTCATAGGCTTAAATTTTGCTACCTTTATTTGTTGGAAGGTCTTGTCTAGGTCACCCTTACTATAAAGAATTTAGCCATAGACAAGAGTCGGTGCCTGCCGGGGATGCAGGTTGTTTGCAAGAGATACCGCGCCCCCGGAACGAAAAGGGCACAAGAAGGGACACGGATGGGTTTTAGACAATAAAAGTCTAAAACTAAGGGCGGGGGAAGTCATTTGATGAGTTGTAAAAATAAGCCATAGACAAGAAGTCACACAATACATATGCGTTAGGTTAGTAACTACTCAGAAAAAACAAATATTATTTTGACTTATATTATTTTTTTCATACAGTGATTTAGTTCGGGTCACCACAAAAGAGACTCTATAAGTACCTACACATAGATAGTTAAGTTAACATAGATAATTATGTATGTCAAGTTACCTACTTATATGCTTCTATAACGGGTATAGTTACCTATACCAACAAAACAAAAACAAATCCAAGGAAAATAGCCGCTTGGCCCGCCGGCATTTGTATCGAAACAAAAAACAAGTGTATGAAAACAAAAGTGCCATAAGCCGTCAGCGAGGATAGTTTTCAGCTAAGTCATGCTGCACAGTTTGCTGAGTTCCTTAAGTGATATGAAGCAACATCTAGAAGTCACTTAGCATAAGTGGCGCGTTACCTGAATACAAAGAGGTACACACTGCTAGAAGAGGTAAGGACAGAATGGAGATTAATATTTATGATCGCTGTAATTACATGACATGTAATAAAAACTGTGTTTATATAGAAAATATAAATAGAAAATTAGGCGATTTCGGTTTATTTAGTCAGTTTACTGGTATACATACATGCCTTATCAAATTTATCGTAGTAGAGTTTTTGTGTAAATCGAAATGGCAAGTCCCTTCTTCGTTCTAACAAAACAAGCCAGATTATCGAAGTATGTATTCATGCCAACGAAACTTAATAGACATGTTGATTGTCGAGTCATCGGTGAACAACCTTTCATGGGATTTTAGATACTACTTTATGTTCTGAATCAAATTTTACTTAGCTTTGCTCTGTCGAATCCGTTTTCTACGAAGCCAAATCTAGTAATTCTCAATCCACAACCACAACAGAACAACAGTCGTTACATAAATAATAATCGTTGAGGGGACAACAAAACACCGTGTTTACCTCACGACGGCGGCTCCAATAAAACTGTATCGCCCTTAGCCCAGCATTACTCATGACACTGCGAGACTTGCGAGCACCCGCGCCGCGACGCCGCTGGAGACATGAAATTCATATTGCATCATAAACGAGGACGTGCGTGTGAGGAGGTATCTTATTTCAGAACCGTAATTAAAAACTTAACTTGCAGTGAACTAGAATTCAATCTCTCAACATCTCTTTTGAGATAATAGCGACTTTTCGTCACTTATACCTATTCAATTATTTTAACTCATGCACGGACTCACTCGCTCAAATACTACAACGTCTTTTGATATGCGAGTATATCAAAATCTATGTTCGACTCCTAAGAATCCAAAAACCCCTTGTAAAGTTAACTCCCCACCAAAAATAAAAATTCCTACAAGTTAACTTGTGGAGTAGTCAATATTTTTGTAAGAAAATCAAATGAGTGGTATAGGGCCAATAATCTGCATGAGCCGAGTGGAGCGGACGGCGCGCATTCCGCAGCTTCCAACTATGCTGAATATTTTTAATCAATACAAATTAGGTTGAGGCACGAGGCCCGGGGCGCCCGACGGATATACGCGAGCCGCACTGTGGCACAACTATGGTTTTGTTGGACAAAAATATGATTTAGAAATGGCCAAAGACTACTTATTTTGAGCTTTGCTTGATTAGCATTTAAGACACACCATTACGCCTGTATTCCCCGATGGGTTAGGCAGAGGTGTAACAATGTACACCCACAGTTCGCCGGTGTGTTTAGGTGGTCCCATGTAATAGGGGGCGAGACTATTGCCTTTAACCGGTCACAAATCTTAACTCCGAGCTGCTACTGAGAATTTCATAGAAAAACTCAATAACACTTTTTGCTCGACCTGGGAATCGAACCCAAGACCTCTAGCATAGCAGTCGTGCGTAGGACCACTAGGCTACCGAGGCAGTTAAGAGCATTTAAGAGTATTAAAGAATATATAGCTAGGAATTGCAAACTTTGTTTTTATTTTTATTTCACCTCAAACGTACGATTATCATCATAGGGGTATTACAAAAGTGTAGATACTAGTCAAAGTCATATATTTCAATAAAACCATTTACAGGCAGTTTTCAATTGTCAAGAAGTCACAGTAAAAAATTGAAGCTAGTTGCTCGTTCCAAAGCGTAGGTCTCTATGGAGAAGAACGAGCAAGAAACTCCATGGATACTCGGTTCTTCCAATTTGGTTTTACAAAATCTTAGTTACAATATTTTTGTTGAAATATGTGAAAACAATGAAGATGAATATAAAACAATAAAAAAATAATAGTTATTAAGATGTAAGCCATGGCAGTTAAGAGATGACCAATCCCAACTGACAGCGGCCGTTCACGAACATGACGCGTGCATCAACACCATTTAGCTCAATCATCTTGAAGGGATTCGAACGATCCACCGCACACGCCACCATCAGCGAGACATTTGAGTGAGTATGACAAAGCTCTCACCCACCATGCTTATAGTGTCCAAAACCTAGTAACTTAACAAGTGAATGGTTCCATGGTACTCACATTTACAAAATTGAAATAAATTATACAAAACTAAGGTTTTCAGTGAACCAATTCGACAGCTAAACTGTAGTATGTAAGAAACATAAATAATAAAAATAACGGTACACGTTATTAAGGTCAATAAAAAAGGTGCTAAAATGACATCCCTTTAGAAAAAATATGTATATTAATTTGTGAGCCCGAATGGCTGCGGAGTAGGACTAGCAACGCCAAGCATGATTTAACATTATTTACATACTGAGATGAAAAATGATAAATTTTCTCTTTGACTTTGTCCTCCACATTCACACTATTGGCACACTATGCGTTAGTCAATGTGCATACGATACCGGAGCATCTCGGGATAAAGTTACTTAACAAGCTGAAGATATTGATTTATCGAGCGCTTCGCCCCACAGGTACTTTGCTTATTTAGATATCGGAGCATACCGCTCGTGCTTCTACCTAGATGTACATTGTTTGTGATGGATATATATTTGTGTTTTGGCGCTAATTTGATGAAGTATCATATTTTAGTCATAAATGGTTTACTTGTGTTTACTGCTTGTTTTTCTAAGCAAATTGAAAAAAATAATCAGTAAGAACTTAGGTATACGTAATGATGAGTGAAAACTACAATAATAAGAGTATTGTTAAAAATATTGACGAGTATTTTTGGTCCTGTAAGAAATTAATTTTACTATCAGTTAGCATAATATTGATAAGTTTATATTTTCATATCTTTAAAAGTGAAAATAAAATCCTAAATAAAAACGAGAGTCCTCATCTTATTTATCTGCCAGTGAGTGGTTATTGTTAGTTGGGCGAGCCCCTCGAGTGTCCACTTCAGCAAGGTACTCACAATAAGACATGTAGCATATACTATGGCAATGGCAACAAATGGCGGCTTGTGGCGAGCCAGTTAAATGGCAATCTTGTGTTAGGCGAGTTAGTAGTAAATAAAAAAGTGCTAACTTGGCCCGTTCGCCGCGCTCTAGCTCCGTGCTGAGTTCTATGCGGTGAGACAGCGGGGACCTATGTAGGTATCTCTAAGCGACTGTACCGCTGTCTGGTCATTACACAAATATCAATATAAGGCGACATAAACATTATTTGGTTACCTAAATCCAGTTGACTGAGGAGAAGCCATTATTTACCAAATTGATAATAATTTGTATTATTACATTTAAAATCAAAATCAAACATGTTTCCAGTAGTATTTTCTAAATAATGTCTACACTTTTTTAACTTTTAAAGTGTGAAGATTTTTTTTCATCTTTATTTGGAATACGGAATAAATAAACAAAAATCGTGAGCAATATGTATAGTGTGACTAGCTGACACAGCAAACGCTGTTTTGCCATAATTTTTTTTGGGACATGAAAAATAGATGTTCGCCGATTCTCAGACCTACCCGATATTCATACAAAATTTCATAAAAATCGGTCCAGCCGTTTCTGAGGAGTTTGGTAACAAACACTGCGACACGAGAATTTTATATACTAGATGTAGTTAGCACCACGGTTAGTACCCTTCGGAACTAGAACTTATAAGTAAGTGCGCAATAGATAAAACACTAGCTAGCTAGGTGCGCAGTACAGTACAGCAGTAATCAGGAGCACATAACGAGTGAAGTGTGTCAGTGGTATCGGACGGATGCGCCGGACGTCCCGGCCGCAGATATCGCGCTCACAGGTTACTGTTGCTTCACATGCCATGTATGTTAACTATACTTGGGAGCTAGGTAGGTAGGTAGGGATAATGGGAATATTATTGATTAGAAGACGATTATTAGCGTTGGTTATCTGAATGTAAACCATCTATGACGTCATCGTTTGCAGATATAATATCTTCCCTGTGATTGGTTGTCTTTCATTTTTTTTAATCATAGCGTTATTCTAATTTCTAGCTACGGGGAATTAAAATACTATCATGATCTTGCGCAAAGCTGTACAACGAAAGGTATTGTAGAATTGTAAAGTTAAGTCAAATGTTTTGACGGTTAAAATGGAAAAAATAACCTTTTAATAAGTACCTACTTAAGTGAATTAGGACTGTTTGTCGGTGATTCACCAATCACAATTAGATATGTTTTTCCCTTTTTATTTGGAACTTTGACTTCATTTTGAAGTCTACGCAGACAAAGTCGTAGCTACAAGCTAGTAATTTAATATTTATATAAATATTTCAATGACTACAAAGTATGTTTATAGAGCGGCCTCATAAGTAACGTCTTAGTCTCCGGTTAGTGCAAGTTTATCGCGACTCGGTTGAGTTCGGCCAAGTAGAGGGCAGCGCTGCCCGAGGCCACTCTCATACACGACGAGAGAAGGATCTCCGTACATGGCTTTTATTTTAAAGGACCTTTGAGTGAGTGTTAGTTTTAGTTCTAGTTTGTCCGTGTGTACGTAAAGTTGTTGAATGAATAGGAATAATAAATGGAGCACCCAGCCTTCAATATGTAAAATGCAATGATTTGACCTTGAAGGGTTCAATAAGCTTATAGTATTGAAATAAATGATCTAAGTTTTGTCAAAATACATTGTAAGACACTGCAAGTCAATGGTATAATATTTTTATAACTGGATGGCCTGCGGCTGATATTGTGGTTTCAATCTACGCATTTCAGATTAAAAAATATATGAAAATGTCGTCAGTAACATATTATCTACTTTAAACTAGTTATTAGCTAAACTAACAATACCCGCTTTACTTAACAGTATTAGATTTTCTCCGAGATGTGTAAATAAATAAAAAAAAAAGAAAAGATTGTACTTATTCATTAACAATATTTCATAGTTATAATATTTTTTTCAGGCATCACTATACCAATTGTGTTCAACATTGGGGGTAATAAATTCGTTAGAGCCGCACAAGGGGTGAAAACTACCCGTCATTATGATGTACTCGGGGGTAAGAAGTTGCTTTTTATTGTAGGGTAGTTATTGTAAGAGGAACATTGTGAGAAGGAAATAGGGGCACGTCTGTGGATCAGTTTGAACATGTTAGAACAGTTCATTAACTTGGAACTGAAACTGTAATAATTCTAGCGTTTTAATTACTGCAAAGCAACGGCGTCTTCTCATCAAAGAAAGCATGAGCATTGACCAGCATGCTTACTCAAGACTAATAGGGGATTTCAGACTTACGTATAATAATCACAAAGTTCAGGTTTACTTGCGACGTTTTTCTTCACCGATGACAGTGATGTCTAAGACAAACATATGAACAGTTGAAATAGTTGGTACAAAATGTAGATAATGACGACAGACGTCAAACACACAACGCCAAAAAATACCAAAATATTGTGTGAATAGATCTGTTAGGTAAAGTAGGTAATGAAAATAATTACTTATTTGTACTACTTTAAATAATCACTTACAACCCAATGACAGCAACAATGATTCGAGAAACTATCAATGGATACTGATTTCCTGCCCTCTACACAAACCTTCAAAGCAATCTTCGGCACAAAACGATACAGTTGTAACGAGTTCCACGCAGCCAACCCCAATACGTATACCTTAGAAGTCGCTACTTAACAAGCTCGCTCTAATAGTTATAATAATACGCTAATGTTGCAGGGGGGCGGATGTACACCCCCGGGGGCGGGAGGGGGTGTGCGGTATCCTGCGTGTACCGGAAACGCACGGAACTGTGCCCAAGTGGGCTTCCTCGGACCACGCTAACGTCTTACAGTAGACTGAGGTATGAATAGAGGGCGCAAGCTTTACGTATGTATTGAGTGAACAGGGAACAGGTCAGAACTGAGTGTCATGTAAGGAGATGTCGACATGTCCAGCTGGGTTTACACACAGGGATGTGTTAACCCAGCTGTTATTACTTATAGTTAAGTAGTAAAATATGAAAGACTTAGGTAATAAAAGAAGCTATTAAAGTATTTTGTTTCAATCGTACTTGAAGACCTTTGCATTCGCTGCAAACTGTCCCATCGCAAAAAATAATTTTGTTTGTCGGAAAAACTGAATGTAAAGCATTTTCCATTCATGACGTTTCATTCCTCGTGTAAACGGCTTCGTATTTACGTAACAACGTCTATATGTATCTATTTGTAAGCTGAAACTAGTTGCGAAGTTATTCGGGCTCACCTACACTCGCTATAAATATCACTTAACTTGGATACTCTCACCGTCGTAACCAGTCGATCGCAACTCGGGGCGCAGGAGGACAACTTACTGCAGAAGGCTCACATTTTTACTAAATTTGGCCGTTTACCGATTTTGTGTATTTTCTGGTTTTGTTGAATACCAGAATTATAGGGAGCAAAGGTATTAAAAGAACCCTAATTCCTACTAATATTATAAATGAGAAAGTTTGTGAGGATGTATGGATGTTTGTTATTCTATCACGATTAAACGGCTGAACGGATCTGAATGAAATTTAGCACAGAGATAGATTGTAGTGTGATATAACACATAGAATATTTTTTATTCTGAAAAAATGTACGGTTCCCGCAGGATAATACAACAAATTAGAGGCGGACGAAGTCGTGGGCAGAAGGTAATAACCAATAAACAACCTAATTAGTCTGTCTAAGTACGCTAACCAAGAGGGAAGATGAGTGTCACGCATGGACGCTGCATGCAATGCCTTAACATTGATTAGCTCATCATCTTTGTGACTTTTGAAAAACGCTAGTTTTACTTTGAAGAATTCTAGAGCAAGCATTACTGCTGCAGGTAGTGGTGAACCTTCTACACTGCCGACGAGGTGATAATGCCTCAGGAAACGGCGCAACTTACACAATAACCGTTGAGATTAGACGGGGCTCGGCCCGAGGTGGGCAGCAAACATTACAACACATGCAAATTGAATATTATGAAATAGTGAGGTGGCCTCGTGTGAGCGTTTGTTATGGTTTGACGGCACGGTGGGCACAGTGGCTGAGCGATTGGCTGCTGGGCTGCGTGACGCGGGTTCGATTCCCGCACGGCACAAATATTTGTATGGCCTACAGATAGTAGTTTCTGGTCTGGCTGTTTGTGTATGTAGTTTATATGTTTGTAAAGGCACCCACGACACAGGAGAAATTCCTAGAGTGGGGCAACGTTTAAAAAAAATAATAATTGTAGGTTCGTTATAACCAGTCGTTCAATATAACTCAACACAGATACAGACATGTAGGTGCTCCAAACAAATCCATTATTATAGTTTTCCTTGTTAAAATCTTCATGAATCTTCAAGACAGGTTCTAAGAAGACTTAGTTTATGGAACGTATCAGAGCTTCAGGTCTCCTTAAGTCTTTGAATATTTATGTACTCGCTGTTTACTTTATACTTAAGTATTAATAGCAGGTATTCGAGATAGTAGACAACAATCATTTATTTCAAGACTAAAATGATAAAGTTAATACCTCGCGCTCTTCACGTCATCTCAAGAAAAATGTATTATGTTATCGCGCCTTTCATTTGTTTACGAGCATCAATTTTTCACCACTAATCCTTTGCTTGGCCAAGAGATTAGCACAACAGGGGTTGTATTTTTGAAGAAACAATATCGGCGACAATGCCTCGACGTCCAACAATAAAAGAATAAGCAATTAGGATGTTTTGTTTGTCAGCACTGAAGACGCGATCCGCGAACATTTTTCATTTTTAATCTGTTCTGTTGTAATTGTTTTCTTGATGACGTCATTGTCGTTTAACGAGACTTGTTCACGGTTGACGGAGACTGAATGTAGTTTTTGTAAGTATTGAGACAATGGAGGGCCCTCATCTGCAGCTCGGCGGATAGGCTGACACTGCTATGGCTCGGTGGGCGCCTACCACAGCGTCGCGCTATTTCTTCACTAGCTGTGCTCGTGTCTTTGCTCACGTGTGCCTACGTCCTTAAGTAAAATAGTTATAAAACAACATTGTCTATACCCATAGCAAATAGCACAATATTAATACAGACCAGTACGGAATATTCATGCAAAATATGATGAATGTATTCAGTAGTATTTGCGTGATGCAATAATATACATTTACTTGGTTACGATTTTATTATAAGTATGGATACTGTCTTAGTGCTTTATCGTTTAGCGTGGCATGAATAAACAATTGCTTGTAGGTAATGTGGGAAGTCGAAAAAGCAATAAAAATTCTAGAAAAGAACGGTTTTTTATATCACTAATTAGTTTCCCGAAGAATTTGACCAAATATTAGTTAGATATTTTTATGCAAGACCCAAACAAGACGTTGCAAATATTGATAACGAAAGTGCAATCAGTTTACCAAATTTTGTTTTCTCAGTGATCACATTCCTTAAAAGCATAAAATAATGGTAAACATGACTCAAATTAAAACTAAACACCGACTGGAACAAAGCCGCATTGCTAAGCTAGTATTTGAATAAGTTAGGTGCACATGATTTATTAAAATACCTCTAGAAAATAAAAGTAGAGTCTGTCATGAATAATATCCCGATGATAAAACATATTAACATATAGAGGCTGAATACAAATCGGCTCATTTGCTCTACACTCACTGTAATGTAGTCCTTTAAAATTCTGAATATTTAGTACTTACTTTTCGATGCCTTGAACCTAAGTTTTATGAGACATTTTATGTTCCTAAAAAATTAGATGACAAACTGTTTGTATGATAAGTGTATGGAAGGGTAAATAATGTTAGACTGGTTGTGATTCAAGACAAAACACTACTCTATCTGATTCCAGTATGATAATCTGAAAAAATGAAACTAAAGTTAAGTTCTGCTACTGTCAATCTGCTGCTGAACGAAATATGCAGTAGTTTTGATAGACAATTGACATTATCAACATTACTGATTAGTGAATGCAATATAATGCAATTAGCAGCTAATATCCGAATATTAGCTGCTATCGGACTATCCCACATTATATACCTAATTAAATAATTTGATTAAGTACATACGTGTAACGATATCTATAGCAAAAACATGGGTCAAAAATAAGCCAATTACAGTTGGAAATATTTATAAACGAAGTATCAACCCAATCAACATTTCCAAAAGTATTCAGTTGTATAAAAGCAATAACTCTTGAACTGCACATTACTCTGTTTCATGCAACATAAGTGGCACCGTTACGCCGTGCCAGTACACACTGGCAGGTAACAATTGAATCGCAAGCGCCGCCTTGTGTGTGCAACCGTTTTATATTGCACAGAAGTTCCAAGGAATTATTTTAGCAAGTCTTACTTTGTTGCCATGGATAGAAATATTTTAGTACAGGACTATTAAGGGGTTAATATCAGGTGGATGAGCAGGAATATGTTCAGAAACTGTTGATGTTGCTAAAGTTTTGGTAAAAACATGAACGTTCTAGTTCTAGTAGGTACATGAATTTGTTCATGTAACTTTGTGAGAAGGTCGAAAGGTTTTTGTTATGTGTGACGGAATATTATCACGTGTCGGCAATGCCCGCTGCTGGAGCAGTAAGATATAATTTCAAAGAAGATCCTATATCTGCGTTATGTCTATGGCCTGGGTTTTCTTTCTAAATAAATGTTTCTGCAACAAACGCCGCTTACAACGATCTTACACACTGTGAGCGCAAATGCGACGTACAAAGTCAACACCTGATAGGTCCGCGTGCGTGTGCATACGTCGGCACACGTCCCTGCTCACACCTTAACTCTCCGCGCAACGTATAAATAAACACGCGCATTACCAAGAGGTACATCACAAAGTAGAACACAACATACAACAATAAATCCTTTTATAATCACTGCATTGTATTTTAGTAAATCGTACTAAAGTATTTTGTATTTCGGATCGTTTAAATTACCCCATAAATACACGTAAACGATTCGCAACAAAGAGATGTCGCTGGAGTGCCCGCCGGATCCGAACAATAAATCTGCTGCAGCACAAACAAGAAATAACTTTCACGGCTGAAAATATCAAATGTAAAATGTAAATTTAACTACCTAATACGGGCTTAAGCCGTACCAAACTGCGCTTTAAAGCGCTGTTTATTTGATATTTGAGTGTTGTTTTTATGTTAGTGTCGTTGGTTCGGCAAATAAAAACGTCTGGTGTAGAGGATGCAGCGGCGGTTATGAATGGCCTATGAGCTCCAACGCGCCGCGCATAGATCATACGAGTGTTATTAGTGCAGACCGGACTACGGGTTTACTGCTACCCGCTGACATTTGTAATACTGACACCAACACTGAAAATGTTTCTAAAATTGATGACATATTCATTACTTGTTTTTTTATCGTACGCGGTAAGAGCTAAACAAATAATTGTAAGTGTTCTGTTAACCTAATGAACAATAAACATGACTCACACACGCGGTTGACACTCAATCCACGTGTTTCAGGAGCGTAGTATAAATAAAGTTAATTTGTTTTGTTTTAACGTCACTGACACTTCAAAGCGATTGTCTTGACGAGTTTCTTAATGCTTCGGTTAACACGACATGTATTGGCACTACACAATATCAGTAAATGTCCGTTCAAATTAGCTAGGGAGTGTCGCATGATCGAGTTGTCGCGTCTCCGGTCGCTGGTCTGCGTGAAGCGTCTCTTAGGTGGCGTTGCATCGGAGGCAGTTTGCTTGATATAAGGCACGTCGCCGCCCGTTATTGCTCCAACCTACTTATTTATAATTGTCGTTCCATCCTCCATCTTAACCTGACCTCCCGACCTCTTCCCATTTCAAACTAATCTACCTCCTTCGGGGGAGTTATATGAATTATGGCAGTTCAAGCTATGTTGGTCCAGATATGGCCAAGGGTAAGCTTTCAAGAGTAGCCAGGGAGGTCGGTACGGGCTATTTAGTTCTCTTTCACAGTGACTATTAGTGCGACCTTTATTGCGTTAGCCTGTGCGGGTGACGCATCGTTATGACCTTATGTTTATTTATGTGCTTAATGTTATGTGTATTGTTTGTCTTCATGCAGACTACGAGAGGAATAAAGAAAGTGCAGTAGTGTACTGACCTGCGTCGTGCATCAGGTATGGAACACAAGACTTGTAACTTATTCATATAAACATAGGATGCTCAGTATATCTTTTTGAGACATACTTTGTCCTGTTTCAATCTGAGATGTAGAATGTCGATTTGGAAATGACATGAGCCACGGCATTAATTCTACCAAAGAAGACAGATGTAGATGTGAGGTTCCCATCATATACATCTCTTTTCCATCTCTCCGGGATGATCCAAGATTTTTTTTTTTTTTAAAAACGTTGCCCCACACTAGGATATTCTCCTGTATCGTGGGTGCGTTTACAAACATATAAACTCACATACACAAACAGCCAGACCTGAAACAACTATCTGTAGGCCATACAAATATTTGTTCCGTGCGGGAATCGAACCCGCGACACGCAGCGCAGCAGCCAATCACTCAGCCACTGCGCCAACCGTGCCGTCAATTGTATCAATTTGACAATTTTAAAGTAAATCTTTGTACAGTTTGTCCTTTCCCACAAACTTGATTATAAAGCCAAAGACAGTAACCAGTTACGTAACGCATCGAGTTACGAGACTCCATAAATTTCAGCGGCACAGCGCAAAGAATTAAGTAGCACAGCCATAAGAATGGCACAGTTATGTAGGCTTGGCAGTGGAACATCGGTACACACAGGCTGTGACGACACCCGCAGAGATACGTTTTAAAGTTCATGCGGCTAGCGAGCTGTTCTACAAGTTTGGTGTAAAGTATAGTATTCGATCCCTAGGGAACACGTTGCTATTTTTTCTGCATAGTAAATAATGCAAACTATTCATCTGTTATGTGTAGTATCTATATCGAGTAGCTAAGTAGTGCCTAACTCTTTACTCTTTCGGTAAAAAAATGTACACTAAAGTTTCTTACTTCGCTACGCCAAAACCTTAGGATTTCTTTAAATAATTACATACCTAAGCAATATTTTCAAGCAGAAGCTAAGTTAATTTACACCCATTAAAAAAATACACGCCATACAAATGCTTGTGACACTTATAAGATTAACGCACGTGACAAGTGTCGCAGTACAGGCCTGCAGACTACAGTGAGCAGATCTCAGCAGGAGACCAGGTCGTAAGTGTTGCTGAAGTAGGAGGCGGTCCGGTCGTAATAGGAAGCAGCACAGAAAGTCTACTCCATACGAGGCTTGGTGCTGAAGTATACCTTAAATAATTATAGGTACCGATGCATAGATACAATAATTTAAGACTAGCTAGGTAGGGACAATAGAGGTGAATATTTGCGTCTTTTTAATATTTTCAAAAGTTTTTTTTCAAATTACATAAGGCTATGAACTGTACCTTCTACAAATACATACATTTGTGTCATATTTAGGTCTGTAGTATAAATTTTAAATCGCTGTTATGAGAATAAAAGAACAGTATAGCTCGCTAGTTATAGTACGTGAGTTATAGTTCAATAACTCACAGAGATGCAGCAGAATGTAAACATTAATCATTTAGTTTCTATCTTGTGATGCTGTCACGAGTACACGTTAGGTAGGCGTGTGCCTGAAAATATGAAAAGTTAAAAAAAATCCGCAGAAGCACGTTTTTACTTTGAAACCTAATAAAGTCTTATCGTAATTGGTTTTCCAACTTCAATCTTTTTATTTACTCAATAAACTCCGCAAAGCTTATGTACTAAAGCAAAATATTCATCGTTTCGCCCGCTTTTGTTTCTAAGGGGGAACCGATTAATTTTATTGGCCCGGCTAATTCTATCAAAGACTCCGCGCCGGTTTAATAGCGCACAACAAAATAAGACCCTTAAAAACTAATGTTCAGCCTTAAGTCCGCCGCAAATACCTCTTTGTGACTCCGAACGATACCCACGCTGCCGCCTTGCCGAGACCTGGCTACACGGAATTTTCTTCAGGATTTACTTGACTGATCAATTTGGACTTTAACAAGCAAGAAGTAGAGTTGAATTTTCAAAGAAAGCCTGGTACTACTTAAGGCGAAGTAAGACGCGACCAAGATTAAAAAGTTCGAGTCGGTCGCGCGATGTCATTGTAAGTGGAAAATGAGTTAAATAAGGCAATACATTTTAATTAGGAGGAAGGGATCCCTTTATTCCTTACGCGATAACTCGCCGCGTTCTCTATTAATTGAATTTCATGTTTAATTAAGTCGGAGGCGGCACAGATAATCCGCGCACTGATCTTGCCGTTTGTTCGGCTAGCTCATTTAACTTGCTTTTGGCGATCGCTTGGAGTTTTTTGAGCGACCGATATTGCGACCGCGCGCGTATATTTGCTCTTATTTACTGCTATCTGGATAGGTAAAGGCTTGAGGATTGTTCTTAAGAATGTTTGTGTTCGCAGTTTATTCTATGGAGATTGTAATCAAGCTTTATTTAATTAGAAAGATAGATGCTGTCAAAGTTCTTGTGTCATTATTTCAGGAAAATAAATTTTACATTTAATACAACATTAACAGCTAAACCATAATTCCCTAAACATAATGTATAATGTGTTCAGATCACCTCCCCAGCTTACCTCTGCCAAAAAAACTGAACGTTACAATAAAATACCGGTGTTCAGTTAAATGTAGTGAGATAATCCTGCTCCAAGTGGCTCGGTCGAGAACTGCTTTGCTTAAGAGATTAAAAACTTGGGGAGCACCGAACATTGGTTTACTGCACTGAAGTGTTATGAAATTGTAGAGTTTGTTTGATTAATGCGCTAATTTCAAGAACTTACGGGTCGATCTAAAAAGTCTATTTATACGTGTAGTGCTTAAATTAAAGAAGGTTATAGGCTATCTAATATTACGCTACGGCACACGGAGGTGAAGCCATAATAAAAAGCGTAGCTTGACGCGGGTGAAACTGTTGCTAGTTGTCTATATATCTACCTGAGCGACCACTTTGGCGTTGACCGACCTTCCAAGACCCACTCGTACAACCACATAAAAATACATTTCTAAAGTCGACTATGGTTAGATCGACCTCAAACTATAAATATCAGTACTCATCCGATTAGTTTCATAGTGACATTATAATTTGCGATGTAATTTCCTTAAATAGGTCCAATGATAGCCATATTCGTGTCATTAAGGTTGGCTGCGTGTTATCAGCCAGTGCTCAAGGGGCTCAGATCTTAAGGGGCTAATTGCCAGCCCCCTTAGAGCACCTCGTTAATATAAATTATAACGCGATTGTATCGTAAGGGACTTAAGAATAGTCAGGAATCAGTTCAGAGATGGTAAAGTGGTCGTTTTGAAAACTATTAAGAATAAGGTAAATGTGAAATGTTCCTATATACCTAATAGCTACGCTTTTAATGCATCTTTAACCAACTAATTGATAACAGATCTTTTGAAGCGTTCTTACTCTCCTTGTTAAGTTTCTGTAATGTCACGATTGAAACTAAGAAATATAAGTTGTAGACTTCATGAACCAAATCGTCAGAAGTAATACAACTTTTCAGAGTTATTAAAAGATTGTTTACACAATGTGTTCTGAAGCCGTCAAAATTCCTCATAAAATTCCGATCTATCATAAAACATTTTGACCAGTATTTACACACTTGTTGAAAGAAAAAGTGCATGCTCTATTAAATGTCAGCCATTTTGTTAAAACAAGTTTACGAGCTCATCGGCGCGGAAGCAATTAAGTGTACTGTAAAAATTTAATACGTTGTGAGTGTAAATCAAACGGCTGCCTGTCTGAGGGACCATTGACGACGGGAGACAGCGCACAAAAAATACACGTCAACATGTCTTGGTGGGAACAGGGTTCTGCATACAAATTATTTATTCAATAGACTCATAGAAACTCGTTTTTCATGTAGGTATTCACAATAAATGAAAAACCAAGGAAATAGGCCACACCGGACACGTCGCTGCACATCAAAAATAAAATAAAGAACAATAGCATTATATTTTCGTTCAAACATGTGGCTATTGGCTGTGTAAATTGAATCTCATTTTTTTGATTATTTTGTAACTTATAATAGTGAAGGGTTCCAGTCAGTTCACGGTACCCCAAGCAAAAGTGAAGCCCATAAAATGTCCTGAAACATTAAAACTTGAGACTTTCCAATGTCGTGCGTTTGACCTGATTAACGACGACACTATCATTAGTCTGCTTAGTACACAAAGGATGTGGACATTACGCAATGAAACTTACACTCTATGAAGTAGAGTTAAGGTTTGTTTTTATGTGAGAGTGTTATGGCTAAGAATGCACGCCATTGTTTAATAGTGTAATTAAAAGTTTCCAAATCTATTGTACCCGGAGAGTGCAGGCGGCATGGACAGCATCCCTGACGTGTGAGGGCGAGTTACCTTGTGTTGATTGACATTGGTCAACTTGTATTTTTCATAGAAAATAATATTGTATGGATGTATTTTATGATTTGCTGTAATAGCATGTTATAAAATCGAGTTAATTCAATAATATTACATGTTAGATAAAGTGTTTTCTACATTACAATATATTGAAACTGATTTATTTTACTTTTTGTTATAACCACAGAAAGAAGTGTATTAATAAATTTAATAAACATTTCGTTTTATATAGTTATTTATTTAATTGCTTAAGTCATTTGTGGTAGAAATACTTCTCAATTATTTTGAGCCCTACAATAATGAACGGATTGGTATTCTCAATTCAATGTGAAACTAAACTAAGGTAAAACCCTCGTATCTGCTCCAATACTTAGGTACGCTTCAGGCTAATTTCCAAAGAAAGGTCCCTTCAAAACTTAACCCGTACCCCGCGGGCGTCGGCCGCAGCGACCCGGCCGCGACGTGGCGTGTTCGGACGTAGTTGCGATCCGATCGGCAAGATTTATACGTTATACTTACGAATAGCAATAGGATCCGGCGACGATACACGATTGTTCTACATGCTTCTGTAATCAGCGCACAGGGGAAGAGCTTGAGACGGTTTGTTTGGTAATGGAGGTGAGAATTTTAAATACCTATGTAAGTAATGGTCATCATTTTGTTGTTTTATTAAATGTAAGTTTGTGTTTAAGTTTTTTCTCTAATATAATTGTAACTGGTTGGAACAGCAACCACAGCAATTAAAGAAGAATAAATAAATAGATAGTCAAGCGCATTTGAGTGCATATTTTTCGTTCCTTCGGGACTTTAGAGAAATGCCGCGGTAGAAAAAAATAGCATATAGCTAGATCGCGTATAGGAAAACTGTTCAACTTTTGTTCGTATACACCGGGCCACTCACATTGCCCATTGTAGTGCCTACTCATGTAATGAACAGTTCTTCTTCAATTGCATAGTTCACCCTACTAGCATTGTAATATTATAATTGAAGGAACACTTTTGAAAGCTGATAAAGCTAGTGAGCTTGATTTATGCCTCATGGTAATTCGAGTACTAATGTACAAAACCACAATAAAGGAAAACAGCGTCTCCACAGCTTTGTTAGCCGGCATTGTCCAGCAAGAAAGTGTTCTCCGGGGAGCAATAGAGCGCCTCGAGCGAGGGTGACCACACTCCTTTATCAGTCATCCGATCCGATAGTGTGACCAGCCGTCCCAGTCTTGCCTCAAATTGTGTTATAAATCGTGCATCTATCGGACACTGTCTCTAATTAACCGTTAGCGGCTAAGTTTTATTGCCGGCCGGCAGTTTCGGGTTATCGCGATTTAAGTTTAAATTGTCCGCCATATGTGTAGTTTGGTGTCGTAAGAATTATCGTTTTGGGATCTCCACTTGTAATGGACTGCCGTTTATAATAATTTACGTGTTTATGAATAATAATGTGTCGCATTTAGTCACGAGCTATATGTATATTATTTGCTATTATTTAGGTACCTAACTTCTTTATGTTGACATGACATAATGACTAATATTACCCGATAAACCGGGAGAATAGGCACAAAACCTTTTATGCGAATTAATTCCTAATAGGTAATTATAAAAAGGTATCTTTTGCCGCAAATAAATAATATAATTGATTTAATATAATGTATTTTTGTGAAGTTGAACCACAACAATACTATAAGCTTATTGCGGTAGTTCTAATCGGTACTAACAATTACGTACCGTGTGCGCTGCATTATTACCTATTATATATTCCTATGTACGTGACTAACAGTGAAACTTAATTGAAAGCTTTATCTGTGACATCACAAAGCAATTGTTGAACATTATTCAAATATTTGTGAGCTCCATTGAAGCGGAACAAAGTAAATTCATGCAAATCGACGTATTTGCAAAATGAAGTCCTTTAACACCAACAAAAAAGCTTTTAATAATAACAAAAGTAGAGAGGCCGTCGTATTCTCCCTGTCGGAGCGCTGAGGTATTTTCCCCTTAATTTAATCAAATCATGGACTGTGTAGTGTATTTTTCTGAGTCATTTATTTTTAATTTTGAGCGGCCATGTTGTTGCGCCGTGATAACGGTGGCGCTTATTGAAATTGTTTCAGGACGACGTTCGGGAAAACACTTTTGAAGCTTCCTTAGAAAACAAGTCAAATATTCCAACTAAACATGTTTCGCTGGCGAAAGTGAACGAATGATGAAGGTGTTGAATGAAAAAAAAAAAAAAAAATGTTTGAAGTTTTCACAAAGTGCAGGAAATAAAAATCAATAATTGTGGCCTTTTACACGAATTTCACTACAACTCGATCGAGAATAAGTTAATAGTGCTAACAATTTAATTTATTTACATTTACTATAAGTGTAAATGTACAATTTATTAAAGGAAGCTCATAGTGCATCAAAAAACTCAAAGTTACTAATTAATAAATAGAGTTGGACTGGTTCCGAATCTTTGACCAGTGTTCACACGTAAGCTGATCTTATTATAACGATAAACTAAAAAATCTACGACATTACATGAACTTGGCATACACTAATGACCTGTAACTTTTTTTTTTTTACCGATGGGAAATCATCCAATGACTTCTCCCGCCCAGGGCGGGGCGGAAAGGAGTGTCAGACTTTTACTGACTAAAACCCATCCATGTTACTTCCTGTGCTCTTTGCATTCCGGGGGCGCCGTATCTCTTTCGAACAACCCGCAACCTCGGCAGGCATGGCCCTGAGTGGCCCCTTCAATTGTTTGCTGACATCTCTTTGAGGCGCGCGTGGAACACGAACGCGCCGTCGACACGGCCTGTCATTTTGTTAAACGTAAGGACGGTGAGCTACCCATTGCTCACCGTCCACAGGCCCGTATCTACGGTGGCCGGGAGTCGTCTCGCGGCTTCTGACGCCCGGAGCGTCTACCGCGGTGGCTGGGACGAGAGAGTCTCTGCCTCTCCCGTCCCGCCACCTCCTTCTCTAGCATCACTGCTTCGCAGAAGGAGGTGACTGCATCCCAAATGACCTGTAACTGAGTCCCAAGGTCTCGAACTGTTCAAATTATCATATCAGCTCATAAAGTATCATTACACACACACACCTTCCGACAAATTGACGGTAGCTGGAAATTGTTCCATAGTACAGGGTTACACAAATTAGAAGACAAGGAGGGAAAGCGGAAAATGTTCAGTGATACAGGGAAAGTTCGTACCAAGCTTGCGATGAGTTAGCGATAGTTGAGAAATGTTTGAATATCATGGTATAAGGTTATAAAAGTGTACTAAAATAATAAAGCTGCAGACATTTTCGTTTGTTTTATTAAATGCTCTAATCTGTGGAACTGCCAGTCAGATTGAAAAAAACTCTTTTCGTAGATGATAGCTAGAACGACGAAACTTAAGGAAGGTGAAGTAACGGGCAAAAGCTAGCATTAAAATAAGTTCGATTTAAAAAATTGCTAAACAGTTCTGTGAAAACTACTCGTTTATATTTTGTATCGATGCATGTGGTCTCGTATTTCGAAAGAGCTTTCATCGGTTTCCGTGGTGTAGCGGTTATCACATCTGTCTAACACGCAGAAGGTCCCTGGTTCGATCCCGGGCGGAAACAATAGCTTTTTTTGCTTGTTTAATAAAAAAAAATTAGTATTACCCATACGTAGTTAGGTAATTGTGGATGTATTTAGTTGAAACTCTGTCGAATAACTTCAGAGTGCCATTGTTTGTTACATTTATGACAACAATGAATGGTATTATAATTGAATGTAAGTGTGTCGAGGCATGTCGGGCGCGTGAAGTTGGGCTTGTCGCAGGTGGGGCTGGAGGTGATATATCAAAGTTTGCAAGTTAACGGAGTGCGAGGTGCGAGCCTATGAGTTATGCCGACCGCACGCCCCGCGGGTGCCGGCGCCGAGCTACAGGCGACGGCGGAATTGATTCATCACGTCGCCTGTTCGCCGGCTTGCGGTCGCCAACTTGTAAGTGCTTGACGTTATATGGCTATGGCTGTAAACGATTTAAAAGCGGTCAAGGCGATCTTAAATTAAATATTCAAGGATTGTTAAGAGCTACTTATCCTATCTCAGTATCTTACTTATTTTTATTTATTTATTTATTTTTTAACTATTTATTTATTTCTTATCTAAGCATGGTAGATATCTACGTAGCTACCCACATGACACCGATCGAAAGTCGAAATACGACATGATAAAATGTTGATCAGGCTGAATGACATCTTGGTGGTATCCGGCAACAATAAGGGAGACAAGTCTGCTGAGATTTTGTAATATTTAACAGCTTTCAAGGTATCGTTAAAGCTGACGATCTGGTGCGGTAGTTGCCCAATGAGTTTCCGCTACCTGTCATGACTTACACCTCAGCGGTAACCAAAACGCATATATATCGCGTCGACCTGTCCTGTGTAATTGAGTTACCGCGCTAAGAAACTGAAACGGCTCGCGGGAGAATACTAGTTGAGATAACTAACACTTACTCGTCTTATTACTATGTATATTGAAACGTTGTATATTATGCTTTGTAGTGTATTTGTTAGGTTACGTAATAAATGTGACAATCTGGATCCTCCGCTTTTAATGTATAGTTATGCCTATAGTTTGGTAGTTTATTTTATAATTATGTTGTATGGCGAACAAACCGACGGCTCACCTATTTAAGTGATAACCGACGGCCGAGTCCGAGGTATGCTACGAAAGGAGCTCTAGTTGAGCCAGTGACAACAGCGTAGCCATGATTCCACAAACTCAATGCGTTACAGTAACTTTAGTTTTTTTTGTTCGAGAAGAAGGAACACTTACAACCCTGTTGTTTATCTTAGAAAAAAATGTTTATGAATTGTTTTTCTGCTATAAATTCCTTCGTGAAATCTGTATGAGTGTATTCCCCTAATCCCCCGCCGTGTAACGGAACTGGCACACAGACGGACAAACGACACGCGATAGTTATCAATACGGATTATCTGCACACCCTGTATATCACACCTAGAGCAGGGCTACCAAACAGGGCTAGTAAAAGGTATTGAATAAAATAGATATGATTTATCGTTAGTAATATATTATGTTGATGAAGACACACAGATGAAATTATGATTGACTAAGTTGTCAACATGCATTGAATTACCATTACTCAGTCCCGATGAACAAAACGTACTTGTACTGTTTCGTACACAAAATATGATACAGAAGGGAAATGTAAATCATGCTATTTGAACTGCAGTAGACCGTGCTATAGAGTGCGTATGAAGGGATTATCTCGCGGACTGAAGGGATTAAAAGCACTTCGAAATAATCTGAGCGCTTGTAAGCAGCAGCCCTGCCCAAGCTACAGGGGGCAAAAAAAACTGTACGGAACGTGACGCGGCATATTGATGGCCGATGTTTTCCTGGACAGCGTAGGTGATAGTAATAGGCATCGCACAAAATTATATTTGTGGACATGAGCACTCTCGGAAGGTTTAACTATGCATTTGTTTTTGAACGCTTTTACAGGAACCGTTCCTCCAGGATTTGCAACCTGTTGTTGCGGTGTGGGTAGTCTGTTATTCTTGCGCGGCTAACTACACCGATTTACAGTCAGTAGTCCATTCCTGTGTCATGTTATACGACAACCTCAAAAAAGGTGCTTCTTTTTATGAGGCTCAATAAAAATGGTGTAATTTATTTATTTAGACATATTTCAAAATTAAAGGGGTCTATATATTTAACGGCAACACTAACTGTAACTAAACTCAACGTAAGTGCGTTATGTCCATCGCAAAATATTACTTACCTACAAAATATCACTAAACTTCCGTGACGAGAAGTAAGAAAAACACAAATAATATGAAAGTTGTCCTTACGAGCGTCGAAGTTAATCGGCTCATTTACGACACTCCTGGCTGCCGGAGTACCAGGGCGGCATGATAAGGTGGAGGTAACGACTCCCGACTGCTGATTGATTTGTTTTTATGATTGCGTTTATGGCAGTTCGCAAGTTCTCAGAGGGGCAGAGGTGGGCTTATGACTGTTTTTGTGCTAAATGTTCCATTTACGGGCTCCGGTTATGGTTGATTAGATTGGTGTCGTATCTGAAAAGTAACTGTTATATGACACTTTGTTATTGGCAAGCAATCGTTATAACTAAGTATTTAAATTCAGGATTAAGCAACTTTACCTTTGTTGCTGCGAACAACCGCTGTTATCAACAGCAGTTTATATTGTATGAATTACGTGAGGCAGTTTAATCCTACAACAATCGCAATATGTATAGATACTGCCGTTGCATATACTGCTAGCTTCCAACTTCTTGAAAAAGTGACTGAAAAATAGTTACTTTGTTAGAACTTAAATACAACTGTTTTTTCATAGAACTGATTTCCTGGGAGTAAAGTGAACCCTGCCAATAATTCAGTAAGATTCCATCTTTCAGTTGCCCATAAACTATATAGAATGTACATATCAAAACATCTTCAGTGCACACGCCGAGCTCCCAAAGTATCAATTTGTCGAAGTGAGCTATATCAATAAAGAACTTTTTATTCCCGCCATATTGTTCCCTCCCTGACCCTCCAATATGATTACGTTAATGATCGTTATTTTACGAACTAATTAATCATTTATCTCTCTAGATGATGGCTTTCATTGTAATAGGATTGGTCTTAGATGGCTGTTCAAATCTTAATTTTATTTCCGGTAATGAAAGATTGGAATTATTAGTTACTGTACTAATTATGATAGAAAATTATGACAGTTAGAAACTCAGCACTTCCGGTCCTTTAACAGAAGAGTAACATACATTAGTTTTTTAAGAGTTTCCACTTAAGGATGAAAGATATTTCAATAAACTTAACTCCACCAAGTCATGGAACAGTTCCCGCGCCGTATATCGCCTTACCTACCCACGACGTGATAGCCAATACATACGTGTCGGAAAGCTCGCCACAACCGACATTATCTGTACAAATAGGTCGTGATTGCCTCACGTAAGCCACTTTCTCACGTCCGATCAATCGCGGCCTCTTCCTGCCCACTGCGCTGTCGCACTAATGACTAATTACGCTTGTACAATCCCTCCTTTACACTATACCACTTGTATTACCGGGTATACTTTCCCTGTAAGCCAATCCCAACCTTATATCCAACTGACAATGTTCGTATTGGATTGTGGGCTTCCATATTAAGACGTTTCCTATTCACGGTGGCTGGTGTACGCTCATTAGGTACTTAGTGCTATTGTGGAATGATTAGCGAAGAAGTCTCAATTCTATTCCAGTCCAACAGAGTTGATATTTGTTTGGAGGTTTGTCCAGACTTAGGTCCTGAGTAAAGTCTAGGTGAAGCGCTTCCTGAGGAAAGATATCGGCACGTAATGAGTTGAGTGGCATTCAAAACATCGTTATCTTTGTTCACCGCAGGTCTTCGCGACGACCGAATAACTTGTGTTCAGTGCTCAGACGGAATACAAAAGTGACATAGAAACAAGTTTATATTGTTGGAATATGCGGGCTGGTTTGAAATAAAAATGGAAAAACTGATATTCTTATTAGATGACCAGAAACTTGACATAGAAAAAAGTATATTGGATACTGGGTATTGCTTTTCACCAACCATGGAATAATGGGACGTAAGAATACATATTAGAAAATGCAGTTTCCTGCTCCTAGTTCTACTGACCAAAATTATATGAAATCCATATTAGATTGTTATCAAAGCACTCTTCGAACTCAAGAAAAGCCCACAAGGTGGTTTTTCTCTAATTCTATTGTTAACAAGCATTACAGACGCTAACAAGATTGGAATAACTTGGACCAGCTAACATAGTTAGTCTAAGACCATGGCGATATCCACTCGATACATCGGTTTAATCGATACCTAGCATCGATGCCGTGTGATCGAGTTAGTGAGTTTGAGGTTGAATTAGCTTTGATGGATTGATCACGGGGCTTATGTTATGGCGGGTATATCTACCTTCTTGTACCTTCACACGATGTAGCTCTCTATAGTAATTTTATCGGGAGTTCATCTTTGTCAACATTTATTTGACTTATATTGTCACTGTCATCTTCCTGTGCTTTTTCTAGTCTATTTTAGACCAGAGCAACGCATTTTTACCTAATTTATTATTTTCGAACAGTACCTGGCATCAGCTCAGCATTTTCTTCATTCCAAAACACATCATTTTTTTTCACTAGTAGTCATAGAGCTCTTTGTGAAGGAGATATTTTGGGGAAGTACCTGTTTGTGTCGAGAAGCAGTGTTGCTGATTTCTGGCTTAAAGGGCTTTTTGGCGGACCTGGTGGTGTAATCACATGAGACATTTATTGACATCCAATCACATCACAACAGAATCCATCCTTACCTAATATTTGACCTGTAGTGTGCAGTCATCGTCATTCATACATGAAACGGTTCTGATAACACTACTTGAACGTAATCTTCCATAGATTGTATACAACTAGCGTCAGTTACAGACTACATAACATATCACGCTATGTAATCCACTTGTCCTCAATGGCGGTCTAACTAATGTGCATTAATTGATACGCTCGCGTAATGACGGCGTAATACCCAGTAAACATAATACCCCGCTAATACCGGCGCTGAGCGGTGTTATCTCCACGTACCTTGTTGTTGTCGATAGTTCGTTAATAACACGATTACTGGATGATCTGTAGGTATCATGTAGATAGCTAACATGTGGTACAGATGTGAAGATTGCAGGAGTGTTACTCTTCATAAAAGTTTATAATTATGCTCAAGTGTCTTAACCTGAATGTTAACTCTAGTACCCTGGAAACTAGTCAAGTACGCAGGAGATATTAGAGTGTAAAGTGTGTGGACAAACACAGGTGCACTCTCTTTCGCTCAGTGTTATAGTCCATGGTTCCAATTTTAGGGGCAGGAAGAACTTGACCGCGAGACTAACGGGGTTGTCAAACTCCACCCTCACTTACTGTTAGTCAAAAAATGATAATTGTTCCGGTTGCTTGAGAAGTGGAGATAGTGGAAGAGCTAAATCTAGATCATGCTAACACCTCATGTGGGAAGGGCACATACATGACATGGCAACTTAAAAGATTCTCGGAAAATATAACAAAGATGGTGTTGTATCTCCCCGGAAACAGTCAAGATATAAAACATTTCAAATCATACAAAAAGCTAATCGAACACTCTAGTGACAGTAAAAGATAGTGTCGTAAATCACCATGTAGTCTTAATGTCATGGAAATTAATTCTAATGGAGATAGAAGTAAGCTTGAAATTATAGCAAACTTATGTGTTAGAGTTCTCATCATGACTGTCCACTGCCGTACATGAAGTAGGTAGCAATATGGCACTGATTAGCAGTAATAAAAGTGTCATGAAATAAACGAAATGATAATATTTTGACCGCCTTGAGTTACTTTAATCGAAGTCCTATTTCTTAGCCATTTGTATAGTTTCCGTGGTGTAGCGGTTATCACATCTGCCTAACACGCAGAAGGCCCCCGGTTCGATCCCGGGCGGAAACATAGCTTTTTGTGTACCCTATCTATTCGTTATTAATATTTTATTAACTAGTTTCTGATAAGTATTCCGAAATATACATTTTGTAGTCAGTCATGTTGAAAACAGCTCGATAACTTTCTTCTATCACGAAATTTGGCTACGAGTCTTACCAATAAAGTTGCTTACACACTTGGCCATTGTAAAAAATTTATAACCAACCATAACTTAGTCCATTACCGTAATGAATTATGTGTAGCATCGTTAATCTGGCCCAAGATATCACTCCTCATCTGCTCAGCAATTACACCTAATTGAATATTAAGGCCGTCAACGATTGCTTATAAAAGTGCCAAATTGCCGAGTGTAAAGGCGGCTTAAGTGGAGGGGTCAGCCCAAGTCTGCAAGTATCTTAATTAAAGAAGTACTTTAAGGTGTGGGGAACCAGAGTCAAGTTAAAGTAGTTTAATTTTAATAGGTGGTAACATAGTAATTAATGCAGTATTTGAAACATTTATGTGTACAATATTTACAGACTTAAAATAGGATGACATAAAAAAGGAACTGTCGAAACGGTCGGTTGACATTTCTCGTGACCCAGGGCTGCCCAGCTTCTACCTTGGGTAGAGGCCTAGCTTCGCCATCCAACGTGGCTATGCCGTCAGTCTTTTGAACACGTTTCAGTTGACGACGATGCGGAGAATTTTTGTATTATTATTGTTGTTTTTTGCCTCGTTAGCCTAGTGGTCCTAAATACAAATACAAATCATTTATTTGCATAAAACAGGTTGAGAAGATGTTACAAAAGGTCGAACGGTACACTGTTAATAACCAATAAGGTGTGCAAATGTAATACAGTCAGAAATTATATTTTATCAAAATTATTTATGTCAAATATTATGTCAAATTTACAATAAATTATGTCCAATATACATATTATCATTAAAATACAATATTTTTGTCACCCAAGTAATCTTTAACATCATAATAACAAGATAATCATCATAATAAGCTCGACTGCTACGCTGAGGTCTTGGGTTCGATACCCAGGTCAAGCAGAAAGTGTTTTTTTTATACCACAGAAGGTAGCAAATAGGCTAACATAAGTGTTATTGGGGTTTTCTATGAAATTCTCAGTAGCAGCTCGGAGTTAGGATTTGTGCCTGGTTAATGGCAATAGGTTCGCCCCCTATAACATGGAACCTAAACATACCGGCGAAGTGTGGGTGTACATTGTTACACCTCTGCCTAACCCTTCGGGGACTACGGGACTGATGGTGTGCTATGTTCTTTTTTACATATTAATAATTCTCAATAGGGGAAATAGTTGAAAAATGTTTAGAGAACGGTTTTTAATCTCGGTGAAGTCATAAATCTGTCGCTATCTCCCAAATATTTTATTGTTAGTACCTAGAAGATAAACGTGTACAAGGTTCTTATCAAAGGGTCGTAAAAGTTTTAACTATTTCATTGACAACGGCTACCATAAACAAGATAAAAGAGATAACGTTGAATTTGGAGTAGGTGTAGAAAGAGTGGACAATAGATTAAAAAATTAATATAAAAAAAAAAAAAAAAATATCGCTATTATATTATTAATAATTATCGCTACACACTAGGAATTTCTCCTGTATTGTAGGTAGGTACGTTTGTAAACATATTAATATTAATTGACTCACATTCAACAAGAATTGGATCAGCTACCTACATGGCCATACAAATATTTGTTTCGTTCCAGAATTCAATCAGCGCAGTAACTAATCGCCCAGCCTAGTAACTAATCGCCCAGCCTAGTAACTAATCGCCCAGCCTAGTAACTAATCGCCTAGCTAGTTTAATTTTCTGATCGGGATCACAATTTTCAATTAGCTAAGGAAGAATTAGTTAAAGAACTACCCCAGCTTAGTGCTATTTATTTTGATTATGTCAGTAAATTGTAAGTTCGCCACTTAAAACTTTTACCGTCTAAAATAAAAAGCGTCATGACTAGAAACACTACACGTTATTTCCTTAATACCTACTGAACATGAACTCCTAAGCTTTATGCATTGCAAACAAGGAACGGCTCATACTCGTACGTACGCAACGCTCACACACTCGGCGGATATAAACATGCGGATATGTGCGGATAAAACCGGCGACGACGCATCGAGCCAGTTTACGCCATAATAAAAATACTATGAAATAAATTGAAAAATTATTATCCCAAGTTATGACGTCGTTGAAGGTGAACGATTTGGCGAATGAGTAGGTAAAGTGTTGCACAGATTTAGTGTCACACTGCAATGGGCAAAAGATTTTGCCGACTTCACCATGTGTAGACACTTCTATATTTTGTACTGGAATAAAATTCATACTATGAACAATCTAATATAACGTCTCCATTGTTAGGGTCCCGTACCTTAACAGCGGAACCTTTATTATACCAGTTTTGATCCTCCTGTCACAGATGCTTTATTCTTCGACATTGCGGTTTGGCAATATCTACGGAGTGTGAAAATAATGCTATGCGCCTTTTCTATAAAATACGTAACTAAATGCAGGCAGGCTGCGTTTAACCCCACTTGATACCTACGGAAATATGATTCAAGTGAATACATTAAAAACTCAATAAAACGTACGTATCGTTGCGTAAAAGTGTGATCGTAAATAAGTTTCGACATCGGAACCGTTTGCTTGCCTTGTAATGTATTCGTGGAGTGTGCGCCGATCCTTAACAGCGCATTATTAAGACTATTAGCTATTCATGTTGTATTTATTATTGCTCAAATGTTGTATTTTATTGCTTTTAATGTGTCGGTACTTGAGGTGTAAATGTACCTATTTTATTTGACATTTTAAGTTACGTTATGGCGTGGGGGCGTGAGATATGCAATTGATATCTTCATTTCGTCATTGAAACATTACACACGGCTGCTTTTAGGTAAAAATATACGTATGTATTTAATTGTAATAAAAAAACAAAGATTTGTAAAAGATATTAAACAACGTTCACTTTGTAAGTAATCTAGCAATTTATATAAATTCTCAAGAAAATGCAAGTAAAGTAACATTTCAAGGATTTATAACGATAAGACATCTTCAACTAAGCATCTTAATTTCCATCAGAAAGCAGACATTGCACTATTTAAATTGCAAAGTAAAATATCTCTACAACATGAGAAAAAATAACCATTTATTCCGTAATCCAAGCAATCAGCATAGCACAGAATCTCCAAATAGTTTGAAGAAGCTATTTGTACAAACGTCTCCACCTAGCTTATCCGGCTGCGAATACTTTTAAATCACGTATCCGTTTATTTATTTACTCGCACGCGACAATTTACATATAAGAACCAATTCAATTCCGAGGCTCACGGCATTCGCAAAGATTAAGGCTGTATATCCACCTCCCGCACGACCTACCCCCCGTCACCCACGACGACCATCCCCACATAATCCGTATAAATCCACTTTATATTCATCCACCTTAAAGGCCTCAATAAAAGTATCTTGTGTACTTTTTCGTTGGAGTTAAGTGTGTTGACGATTCATTTCGAATTGGACTATTGGAATAATAATAATAGGATGCCTACCCTTATTGGTATTGAAGAGATTGCTACATACCTGAAGTCGATCACCCTCATACGAGCAGGCAGACTCGACTTAAGAAAGTTCTGAATTAGAAATAATGAACAATGCTTGAGGGGGTCTTGGCCACTTTTAAGAATTGACATTGCTATTGCGAAAAAGGTCTTTATTTCTTTCTCATTACCTTTTACCAGATCACTTGATATTATTATCTAGATATGTAAATGATAAGCAATAGTTCGGTTTTAGTCCGAATTTTTAATTTCAAAACAAGTTAACAAAAGTAATTGATTTGTAATTGTTATCGAGTTCTCAAACTTGACTATTCTCGTTACAGATATGATATTCCACTGAAAGAACATTTGTTTACAATAAACATAAGAGGCTCTCTCCTCACAATAATACAGCGGCAAAGTAGACAGACGAAATGCTTATTGCAACTGAAGATGGTAATATATCGGCATCGATACAATAAATCACGGATAACAAGTATTTGTTAAGTGGTGCGCCGTGAGTGTTGTGTGTTTAAACGAATGGAGAACTGATGTGTGTACATGTTTGCGATATTTTGATTCAATTAAGAAAGTAGCATAAATACGTTTCTGTTTTCCATACTTCGACTTTTAATTATTAACATTATCATAATTATTTGAGACTTCTTACTTCTGATAATCTAATGACATTTTAAGCAATTTGTGTCTGACTGTTAATTATAATAAACTAGCCCAAAAACTGGCCTAAAATATTTCTACGTAAGACTTTTTATTCAGATTTCAATCAACGAAAGAGGAATATGGTATCTATATGTCAAGTTAAAGACTATAGGGAGCCAGTGTGTCCAGCAACTCAAAATATGTCCTTATATTGTGCATATACAGGGTGTGTACAAGCTATAAACAAAAAGCGCCGTCCGTCTGGCCAGGGTTATCGCTCGGCCGCCTATTAACTTATGAAAATAAGCTACAATAACACTTTGTTTATTTTGCGTTATTCCTTGCCGGGAAAATTTGCGATGGAACAAGGAGTTACGGTCAGCATGTCAAAGTTTGGAGCTTGTATGATAAACTTTATGAGGCCTGTGTAACTTTTTATAAAGATAGTTATTTGAATCTGTGAATTAATAAATAATAAAATGGAAATATTTCATAAGATGTAAAACCTAAACCATAAGAGGGCCAGTAGACTTAGAAACAAAACATATGCATATACCTGGCCAAAGGATACAATTGATTTGGTGAGAGGAATCAAGGAGGCAAGGAGGCACATATTACTAACAGCTCATACGCTACGCCAATCATCCCACAAATGTAGGCAGGGATCGTATTATCGTACAATTAGGAACTGATCCTAGTGACAGTGTGTACTAAGTGCCATGTAGTTTGAGAGCTTTTTGATCTGTATAAAACGATTTAAGTGTGAAGATTTCGTTTACATTTTCGAACCCCCGCAAATATATTTTTTTAGAAACTTTATTATCCAACGTTGTTACTTATTAATGTTAAAAATGAAAAGGTCTAACTTTGAGCATCTCATTCTAAAAACATTTTGAAGGAATGGTTCGCTTGTGTGCGTCCCACGTTGGGCGCCAGTAACGCTCGTGTGTGTGTCCCACGTTGGGCGCCAGTAGCCGGTCAGTCGGACACCGTCGTCTAATGGATGTTGTCAATGTAAACACGAGGAAAAAATACCATGTGATTACATAAAGTTGTCATAACTGTTTCAGGTTCGTAGGTAAACATCGGGATTGTCCTGCAATTTTTGTGTTTTTATTTCAAAGTGTCGTTCTGAACCTTTTTGTGTGGGTAATGTTTGGCTATATGCGTAGTTTTTCTTTTTCGAGAATTGACCTTTTTTTTTAAGCTTTTTATGTTTATCCTTCTATAATATTTGTTTTAAAATGTAGTTCTATAAAAGTTCTGATTTTTCCCAAACAGTTTTTAGGTAAATACTTTGTAATGCCCAAAAACCTCACAACCGAACTCCTTTGCATAATCTCATATTGTTCATTTAAACACGACATGTTGTATCTTATCCTCAAATCCAACTTGCTTCGTTTGTAACAAACACTAGACATGAATTACACTCAATCGGACATAACTTCCCCTCACAAATAAACATGTATACAGCGCAAAGGGATCACTCAAAAATGCCCCTGACAAAAGCGCCGTGAAATCTTAGCCCACCTCATAAAACACGTGAAACAATATCTTGAACGCACCATGCAAAGTCAACTTAAGAACAGCACTTTACAAACCCCGATTCCCAAACCAATAGAGTTGATATTCCCATGGTTCATCGATAAAGGTAAAGTGGCAAAGATTCGGCTTTTCCTGAACCATAAAAGTATATTGTGCGTTTGTAAACGCTCGGTTGTTTGTCACCATTTGCATATAGATGTTTGCGTACGAATCTAAAAGGATTTGAATAATCATAGATTGTAAGTGGGGATCGGCAGGTGGGTAGATATTTGGAAGCGGTCCAAGTTTGGTGAAGGGGAATTAAAAGAGTGGCGAGTTAAGTGACAGGTTGCACTTCGGAACTTTAAATTGAATTGCAATTTAACTTCAAGTATTTCCAAAATCAGGAACAAACCTGTGTTTTCCTGATAAATATTTATGTTAACTTTGCAGATATTGGAAAGTTGTTCGGCATGTCGCCAAACTTACTGTAGACTGAACTTTGTATTAGGTAATCGAGTTCCTAGGAAGATTGTTCAAGCTATCAACCTCAAATATAAAAGTTATTCTTAAAACCGTGATGTATCCATGTTTGTATAATAGAAATATTGTAAAATATACAAAATTAAGGCTAGGAATATTGTATTTCATAAAATTAAGAAAACTCTAAAAATTGTTTTATAAATTAGGTACCTCGTTAACAAGTCACACAGAGTTCCTACAACGATAGGTATTTTCATATTCGTGTCGCACTCTGCTGCCCCGGGGCCTGCCGAGGCTCCGCAGCGACGCAGCGTTGTCATCAGATCCGATGATATTCATTACGTTTATCCTCCGGAATGAATGGAACGAAATGAAAAAGCCGAGGTGCTGAGCGCAGGCACGCACTTGGCTCTAACTTTCGGTGGAATATATGGAAATTTGCAGAAAACGATATTATGTTACGATATCCAAATAAAATGCAGGTACCTATCTTGTATGGAATTCTGGAATAGGTGCCACATTTTGTACTGTATATATCTGTCTGTAGAATGTTTCCTCACATATATTTTGAAACTACAGATTGTTTTTACAGGCCATATAAATTGGCACTTGAATGGAATGAACTCAATTTACAATCTAATTTAAAAAAAATATTAAGCATCGTAAGAAAAAAACAGAAAAACGTTATTTTAAATGCGGCCTACTCTCCCCAATTTTAATCAGTCAATACCATCCATATACAAGATTACCATACCAAAACAAACGAGCCAATAAATAAGCGTATTTTCTTATATTCACTGTAGCGCAGTCCGTCCCGCTAGTCCTTGACAGAAGTAAAGAGGTCTGTAGTAGGCCGCGCACGTCCCTCCGCACTCGCCGAGCCGGTGCCTCCTCCAAATTATATAAATACCCCATAAATACTCGCCACCATAACTGTGCAAGTGGTAATCACGTCGAGTGTCACCATCATACTCATCTGTACTTTGAATATATAACATGTATTTGTGCTAAACATTCGGATTTGGGCGGCTCTAATCAGTGAATGTCCTTGTTGAGAATTGTTTCTTTTGGATCTTACACGCTGAGCAGTTTACATATTTTCATTCTATCCTTTTAGTAAGTTTCTTAAACCAAAATTGTAACAATAACTTTCTAGCTAGTAATAACATTTAGTGGAGAAATTGCCAGTCAAAGAAAGTAGCCATTGGTATATGTACATAGACTGTTATTATGATTCCTCGTCAAGAAGGTAAACATTGATTATTAAATTCCACCTTCACGAGAATAGTAATCAAAGACACAAAGCACAGGTTGATTATCCTTTGATCATTCAAAGGCTATTTCTGTATTTCCATCTCTTCTTCTCCCTTATTCCAAACAAAACCCTCCAACTCCACTCAAATTCCAATTTTCATTTGAAAATCGTCGTCGTGTTAAATAAAATGATTGCGGGAGTCTGTAGCATTATCTCAATGGTTGGGAGCTACCTCAGATGTGAGAGTCTCTCTGAATAAAGTGGCAAATTAAGTAATTGTATGCAAGTGTCCCGAAGGGGAGCATGATTGGCCCCAACAGATACTTGGAGCAACTCTTGTGGCGGTATTTTTTTGCGTCCATTGGTTTTAAGGTGACAGAAATAAATAATAGAATACATTTTAATAAAAGATAGGTCGGTTTTGATTACTTGAATTGTTTTTAGGACATATTATTATGTTGTTTTCAATGCTATATTAAGTGACAAATTGATTTTTTATATTATTTTTCTTCACTGTATTCTCAGGACGCATGGGTGATGTTCAGCTTGTTGTCCAGGATATGTTTACCAAGTAATCGTTGCGTTGACATACTTGTATGCTAAGACAGCAGAGAACCGACGTTGTTTTGTTACGTAGTCATTCAAAATGTTTTTGCAGCGCAAATAATAAATCATGTGCTTTCCAAAACGAAATATCCAAAACTTCTAAAACCAATAAGTAACATTTAAACAACATACGTTTTAAGTACATCAATGGTCATTACATACATATCGTAATACATTCGTATAACATTTGAATCTTAATCAAGTGTAGGAAGAATCATGTCTAGATGGTTGGGCTTCAGTTGTCGGGAGCAGTGCGACAGTTTCCAGTCGGAAAGTCGTGCGCTGTCGCTGACACGAGCCGTGTCCAGCCGCCGGTGGCCAGAGCCACGAGCTCGTAGAGCCGGCCCAAGTTTGTTACGTGTTCAACTGAAGTAAGCTTGTTAAGTTGCGGTAGTAAGTGTTCATTGTGTGGACTGGAATTGGAATATTAAAACTGTACATAGTTTAGCCGGATAACGTTCATTTAAGCAGTGACTATATTTTGAGGTGATCAATATTAGTGGTCAGGGAAAATCCACTAAAGTTTTTTAAAAATTGGTAGTGTTAATCAATCGTTCACTTTTATATAAAACTATATTAACCTATTCCTAAGAAATTGCCATTATAGAAAAGTATCTCAAAAAATATCTTGCATAACGATCGGTCGGGTGACAGTTCCCCTGACGCTCACTTCACTTTAATTCACCGAGAAAGATATTTAGGGAATTAGCCAGCTGTTAGTTTGACTAATTATTGAACTTTGCAGACATGAAAACAGTTTACGTGATCCTGTCATCTAAATCTCTATGAGCCATGTCTATCAGTATCATCAAGCTATGTCGATGATTAGACATAGGTCGAGCAGTGGTGTGTGAATCAGATGCGCGTGTCACCGCCATTGCATGCACTTCACTTGTTCACTCACTCTGTGGTGGACAGTCTAAATATTACTGGACTTGGACCTTCTGGGACAAGAGGTAAATAGTGTGGTGTCGCTAGGTAGCTGTTGGACATCAAGCTGGGAAAGATTTGGTCCAAAAATTTGCCTTTTCAAGATGGTACATCAAGGTAAATGATGTAAATTGTTTCGTGAAACTTACATAACATACCATCACGCGTGTATTCCCCGAAGGGTTAGGCAGAGGTGTACCAATGTACACCCACAGATCGCCGGTATGTTTAGGTCCCATGTAATAATATCACTTGCCTCTGTTATAACATACCAATAGTTCAGTTTAATTCTATGACTTCTGTCCTGTGCTTATTAAAAGTAACGTAAAGCTACACGACAGACGACAACGTTGTCGTCCCCTACCGGCCACCGGTTGTATCAATTAAAAGCGACACTCAGTGGCTCGGAAACGACACGCGATTATGTCCGACGCATGCATCCGCCTCCACAGATCCATTGTGAATGCCTTGACAGCACAAATGAAATGTCGTAACAAGTATTTGGTTGAATGTCGCGACTTCTACTGATGCATTTCTAAGAGATGTTTCCTACATTTGAGAGCATTCCGCTCATTTCCGCAACTAGCTGTCGTTCTCGTTTTCTGCTATCCAATTTTCTTCATGTTGAATTTAAATTAATTCTACTATCTTTGCCCGATTTTCCACTTCATGTATATTTAGCACTTTTATTTCATTAGGTTAACCAAAATACTTCAACCGAAAAATAATGATATATCAATCAATTGAACATCGTCTATAAAATCTTTACCTAAACTTTCTATTTTTGTGACAACTCTCAGTCCAAAGGCTGCGCTTTACGGCTGTCACATCAAACTACCCGCGTGAAGCGTCCCCCGCACGTAGCCATCAATTAAACAGAACAGTCGGTGAGTCGGAAACGACACGCGTCTCGCTCCGTCCGACACACGCCACCGTGCCACCGGTACCGGCCGCTGCGATGTTTCCTATTATGTGTGTTGATAGCAATTTTCTCGTACTAACTTATATTACATTACAGCTTGAAATGAGTAAGGTCAAAAATTAATCGCTAGGCATCCTTTTTTGTGTTGAATTAATTATTCTTTAAAGAGAGAGACACGTAAATGGTATAAAAATCCCTTGACATTGCAGAATCCGTTTTGTCCTTCTAATAATATTCGTGATCATTTGAAGTCTTATAAGAACTATTTAACCAGCAATAGAGGAATGGAAACAGAATTGCTATGCCATAACACGTAATACGCCAAATCCTTCACGAATTTCGCAGCAAAAAGCGCATAGAAAACCATCCCTTTACGACTCAACAAGCAAACATCATCTTTATTCACATCGACATAAGGGTCAACCAAGTTTTTCTAAACTAATGCCAAACAAAATGCACCGTCATTGTCACATAAGAGATGAAATCACACATGACTTTGTCGTGTGGGGTGCTCAAATATTATTTGAACTCACTGGTTTCTTTTTGTAGTAAATGTCATCACAATCGGCCTAATCTATAGTGCAGGAAAACCATGTTTTTAAATGTGACATTTTTAGTGAGAGTTTAGGAGTACACGAGTAACCTTACGTTTCGGTTTTTCCAACATACTATGCGATAACGTAGTGACCAAGATTGTTTTGATAATGCATTAGCTAAACTATGGCAGCAATTCGTAACACATCTTGTAGTAGGTATAGTAGTCGCCACGAGTCGTGAGCACACGTATCAAGTACGGCGCGATCGGGCCGACTGACGGACCAGTCGCTCGACTCATGGCGACTACTATACCTACTTCATTTGTATACTGAAAAAGATTTCACGTAAATCGCTTCACACGTGAAAAATAAAGACAGCTACACCATCGGACACCTGCTGAGACACACACAGCCTTCTTCCAGATAAAAAATAATGCCTAGACAAGATTGCGCAAAAAACGCAGGCGTAGTCGCGTGCGCAGCGGGTAGCCGGAAGGAAACACGCATAAGTCACCGAGAGCGCGTACTTCCGGTGTGAGATGTGCGCCACGTGACCATGCCAATTAAACCCTGAGGGGTAAGCAGCAGTGAGGGATGGCTAATCGCTGAGAAGGTAAGGGAAATGGTAGATATTTTATAGGTAGCTACCTACTAAAACAATTTATAAAATTGGGAAGGAAACTATATACATCTGCTGTCCTCATGCTGCTGTAATTAAATTACTAGGAAACTTTTACTGTTTGCTTTATTTGTGTGTAAAAAAATGTGTGTGAATGTTAACACATTATCTTTTTCGGGGCATCAACATGGATTTAACCTTTCGTTTATAATAAGGTCGAGTAGTTCGTGGTTGGAAATTCAAGAATCGAATTGGCCGATAGGATGAACTTCCTACATTGTATTTGAAACTTAAACGTGGTTTCTTCTCAAAGTCCCATTAGCAGTAATTACCACACTTAATTTAACCTAGGAAGCATAGTACATAAACCTTGTTAGCAATTATACATTTCACTTATTAACAATTATATATTTCAAGCCGTTTGTGGTCGAGGGGTCAGAGTGACTATTCCATTTTTAAACAATACAAACGGTTAGTTGACATTTAGCGTGACTCAAGAGCAGGCTTCTATCCTGGCCGGAGGCTGAGCATTCCATCCATTGTGGCAATGTCGCCTCTTTGTTGCCATTATTAGTTTAATTGCTATAGTATACCATAGGAATGTATATTTTTTAAATATAATAAGTGAGTAAACCTGGAAAACTGCTCCACGATCTGTGGTCACAAAAGAACAACACGAAAAGGTTGACATCCTGACTGATAGCATAATTAAACTTTTTTTCATCTCAACTCCAAAACATGATAATTGTGGTCAGCGTGATAGATATATTGCCATTCACTTCATACATCAGACAATAGTGCACGAGCGTAATGTGCTCGATGAGTGTTTGATGTGGCTAATGTTCCACTAAACAGTTTTGTTTCTCTAGTGTTAGTGGGTACTGAGATCGGACAGACAGACGACAGACGGAGTAGCTGTGACTATAGCAGAAACATGCAACTACTTTGTTGTTTCAAAGGAAACCTTACCCTTTTTCTATCAGATTGGGTTAAAAAAGGTGAGTATAGGTGTTGAGACGGTTGACAACAGATTTCATTGCTTAGGTGTTACACTGTGTTCCACGTGTGATAGTTGTGACAATGGGCTTGTCAAGGTTCACTTGGGAATGTTATTAACCACCTTGTTTGTAAGCAAAGCACTTATGCTCTATTTTGTATTTCTTTACTGTTAAATGCGTAGAGCTCCTAGCGATTGTTTATTACTCCCGTGTGCGTACATCTTAGCGTCAACAATTAATCCCACTTTCGCGTACTTTCAAAATCCGTTCATCATCGTCTGCACCTACATAATTTACAGCCGCATCTAGAATTAAAACTGCCACCTAATTGCCACGTACATATTTCTTAGTTCTCGTCCCGCCAGGAAGCGCTATGATTTATTCATCTTTCACCTCGGCGAGGCGCTAAGTGGCCGATTATTTGCTCTATCTATTATCATATATTACGTCCGTGACGTGCTATTAATATTTCAGTGGTGGCCAAAGGTTCGGCGATCAGAATAACTGGTAATTTGTGGGTTTACACCTGTTTACGTTTGTTCGTATCGGTGATTGGATGGAAGGGAAGCAGTGTGTGGATGCCAGCGAGTGGGACAGCCATTACCAGTGAGAAAACATGGAGATACAAATGATGATCAATTAGCCAGGCATAACAGTTTTCATATGAAGCTCTGTTAGAGTAATCTACTTCATCTGATTTGATAATGTCCTCTTCAATTCCTGGGTGGATCGAAACATTTGCATGGCTTACAGAAGGATAGCTACAGCTGTATATTTTTTAACCCTAAGGTCTTTTTTCAATTCCTGTAGTATAATGTATTGTAAGACCTACGTAAATACACAAAACATACCTAGCTTAGTTACCTATACTGAGTAGAACACAGATACAATTTCTATGTACTACATTCAAAGTACAGAAAAAATATGGCGTCCATTCGGAGCTGACTGAAGATTGACTACAGTGCTAAATGTACAAATATTCTCTCCTACTAGCTCATCGGAGCACAGTTTGTGGTTATCGTAAACGGCGCGCGCGCAGCCGTAAATCAACCGTGTCTTCTCCGCGAATAGATACTAGTTGTGTACCTTTGTTTTTAAGGAATTAGTTTTGACGCGTATGGTGGGAGGGAGATTTATCGATTTGGATGTGTTTAGGAGTTCGTAGATGGCCATGCCAGTCAAAAACTGAAAATGTCATCAAGATTGAACGATTAACTATGTTTCTCATTTCTCAACAACTTTTTAGACATGTGCAGGCATTTAAAATGTCTTTCGTGTTATGGCGATTTTATCTCTCAGGCTTCCTGTCAAATGTGACCATATTATTACGGCAGGGCGATTGATAATTTTGAAAAAAGAAGTTGATATAGCTACTTACTTCTTCTTGACCATGATTGACTAATAGGTACGTCAGTATAGCCTTACTTATTCAAACCTGTTCTTCAAAAGCATCAATCCATCAAACAAAGAACATAGCCTCACTGTATCACCGTCCGTATCTCAGTACAGTCGCCGACGTTCGCTATCTGTTAACTGGATCAATTCATTGGCGGCGCGACAAATCATTTAATTGTCCGGCTTGTTACCGGATTAGCTGATGACGTGGACAATTGGAACTAGTCACGACCGGAGACGTTCAAGAATGGTGGAATTTAAGCGCCAGTGTTTTAGTAGCAACAATTTAGAACAGTCATAAATTCTTCAAAATTAATATTGTAGAAAGTAAATTTAAAATATAGTCTATTTTCGACAATTAATTGCAACTTTTTATTATTAGATATCTGTTTGTAACAAAACAGATATAAAGCTGAACTTAATACATTGTTCAAAAATATCAATTAAGCCTTCGGTTTATCTACACATGATTCACACCCCACATCATAATCGCTGCGGAAACGGATGGACCGCCATACTGTATGCGAAATCAGCCGTTTGTCGAGCCTTCCACACTGTTGCACCTGTCAGTGTCCACTTATAGTACACTCATACCGAAATAAACTCTAAAGTGAACAGCATAAGGTTTTAATTCACTTGGCCGTAGGTCTTAACTTTCAATCACCACTTCACAAACGTATATCACAGCAAAACCGAACATAAGCAATCGAATTAAGCTTGTATTTTGAATGTATACCAATCGCAGGTGACAAGAGTTGCTATTCCATTTTCAAAACGGTTGAGAGATCATCCCGATGCCCAGTGATTGTGCTACAACCTGATTTCACCTTTATCACTTACAACTTTGAGTTGACTATAAAATGAATTGCAGTAAATGCGATAAAGTTACGCACTCAACGGGATTTCAGCTTTATTAACTTACTATTAGAGTGGATTTTGAAGTGTTTACATGTTACTAGAGGTGTACATCCGCGTGTAAAATCCGTTGGTGAGACCGCGGACAGGTTTCCGCTGTCCGCATTGTTTTCGCGTCGGAATATGAATTAATGCGGATTTTCAGGTAAAGCGTCCGCCAGATTGTAGCCGCCGCGGATGTGCGGATACGGATATTCCACCATTGTTTCGCACGTTATTGTCCGCGTTGTAAATTGTTCAGTGGAACATCGATTCATATAGGTAATGTATTGTGCTGATATTGAGATTCCGTTTTGAGTATTTGTTTATGAGATAACTCATTAAGTTTATTGCATTATAAAATGGAAAAGCTATTGTAACCTAAGACGTTGATAACTGCATTGTAATGTGTAAAGAAAATCAACATGACATGACTAAGTGTTGGCGAATATTATGAAAAGTCGAAGTTAAATTATTTATTTTCTTTAGACCATCAAAAGCACTTTTGAACGCCAGTTTACTTATGTAAATTACCTAGTAATCTGCAAAGATTACTTTACAATTTTGACGGGGCTCTTATTTTCAAAGCGTGTTATCGAATTAATATACTTAGTTCTAAAGCAACACAGAAGGAGCCATCACATTTAACTTCATCCATAAACCCCCCAGCAACAAAACTTTCACTTCACTGCGTAATCGTATGACGCCAGCGCAGATAAAAAAACCTGCCTCGTCACCTCCAGAGAGCAGTTCCAGTCATTGTGCACCTGCCAGAGTGACGTCATTAATTATCACCCCCTACACCCCGGGTCACCCCCCGTCACCCACTGCTCCTGTTGTCTGAAGTAACCGTGTTGTGTCAAGGTGATACTATTGTTCCCGATGGGCTGGTGGCACTGTGCTAGCAGCAGGTTAGATACCCGGCTATAATGTACAGAAGGTTTTTAGGCAGAGTCATATTAGACCATTTACAGGTACTTTTGAATTGTCAAGAAGTTACATTTAAAAGTTGAAGCCAGTTGCTCGTTCCAAAGCGTAGGTCTCTCAGGAGAAGAACGAGCAAGAAACTCCATGGACACTCTTTCCTTTCAATTTGGTTGTAAAAAAATATTGTTTACAATATTCTTGTTGCATCTATATGTGAAAACAATGAAGATGAATATAAAATAATAAAAATAGTAGGTACTAAAGATGTATGCCATGGCAGTTAAGAGATGACCAATTCCAACTGACATCACCCGTTCACGAACATGACGCGTGCATCAGCACCATTTAGCTCAACCATGTTATAGGGAGCCGAACGATCCAACGCACGCGCCACCATCAGCGAGACATTTATGTGAGCATGACAAAGCTCACCTTATAGTGTCCAAAACATAGTAACTTAACAAGTAAAACCTAAAAAAAGGACCACGGTCTTTGAAGAAATTGTCACGACATTTGTAACCTTTCTCCTGATCTCTTAAACATTACTTTAACTCACTTACTTCAATTTAATCCTTAACTACCGGTTAATCTGTAAACTAAACAACAATTAAGCCGAGTTCCGTCGTGCTCTTCGCCTGCTGAGGTGAGCTGTCGTTGATTAACGATCTGGCGGACGTGTTTATTGTGTCACCCGGCGCTAGCTGCGTCACTGTGACGTCACGACAACTCGCCAGCTAGAAGATATCATTAACTTTTAGAAGTCATTCTCTTAGCTTTGTGTAAGGGATTAGTATTTTAACATCATTATTATCTGAACTGATCATTGCATTTAGATGGATTTCCTGTCCCTAAATACTCTACGTAAAGTAACTTCTATTGCGACGGCATACCTTTGAACGATTGCTGCTTAAGAATTATACATTTCTTAGGTCTGTTACAATTTGCGAGAAGTTTTTACCGTAACTAGTTGTTTCGTTACGTGGAGACAGTACACCCTCCACGTCTCGTAGCATCTAATTACCAACGTCAGAACACACACGGCATTAGAAACTTCCAACCGTTCTAAAATGGTTCAAAAGCAGCGACTATCAATCGCGTCATACCTCAAACATGCGGCACGCGGCGGAGATTGAAAACGAACTTACTTTAATGAGGTAGCTCCGTGTTGCGGTGGCGACACGCGATAGGGACGCGACGGGCACGGAGCGGGGACGCGGCGACATGTCGACGCCACCTTCCGAGGTAGGCAGACGTGGCGGTAATTAATGAGGATAAGGTACAAGTTAGGGAGTTGTGATAAAGTTAGGGCTTTGATAGCAATATAGATTACTATCGAGATACCAGGCACTAAGCATAAATAAAGCCATTTTAGTGGCAGTCCTGCATAATGGACCTTATGATGACATTCCAATACAGGACGCAATCCTTGAGGGATATTACGTGAAGGATTAGGGTCTGGCCCCCAAAACAAGGTTGGTTGGTACAGAGTTCATAAAAAACGATCTCATTCAAGAAACCTTGATTACCAAGACCTTCTTAAATAACTTGGGGCAGTAAACTAGTGTGGGATAGGAGAAGAAATAGGCCAAACGCGCGGGTGGCTCCGAGAATGTGAGGCGTCGCACCTACAGCTCATAAATCGAGGCCGGACCTTGAGCGAACAATTAAACGTTTTACAACTATGCGAAGATAAGTTTGGTAGCGTTTGGCCATTAAATAGACTCGTCCTGTTGCATAAAGACGCCCTACCTGCGTTCATTCTTGATAGTAAAGTGGAGTTAAATATACTTAAAGAAGAGTTAGGAAAGAAAAGTCATAAAGTTTTGTATTTCTGAGGTGTGAAAAAAAATCTTCTTCACTAACAGATAGGTTTGTTGTGTTCAGGAAATACATAGTAGTTTCTCGTAGCAATTGGTTCTAGAGTAAATTTCACAACACAATCTCACGTTCCTGCATAAGTAACCGTTCGCTAATTTCCTGGCTCCACACACAGGCTTCCATCTGATATTAAGTTTCGTCAAGGTATTCGCATAGCGCGGGAGGGTTCGACGCAATGTAACAAATAAAAGCGCCTATGTTACTACTTCTTAGATACTGCTGCGTCCATGGTGCCACGCACAGAATGGTGTCTAGAAATTACTTATTATATTTTTTGTTAATTAATATAAGAACTTGGGTGTACCTTTTCTTAGTTTTTTGAACGGATTAGAACTACATTAATGCCTTTGAAAAGGTGTGTTTTGTGTTGGAAGAAATATTTATAGTTATTTTCTTTCATTTTCCACAGAGATGCAGAAAATGTGAAAATACCTATAATTCACCCTCCCCCTGCTTGCTAAGAACAATACGATGTCCGCGGTCTCTAATAATAGGATATGACGTAGATAACCCGATTAGTGCGGCGGTGAGTCGCACCGTTGTTTTCTATTATGGTGTGATTTTTCCCATCAATGCTGCTTGGCGTCAGATAATTGAATGCAGCGAAGGGCCCAACCCTTGCACGGACACGCGGCTGTATTCTGACAGGTTTTATTGCTGCTATGGAACCGATAAAATGTACTGTTATATGCTAGATATCGTAATTATCCAGTGATGAATACGCTCGCTTTTCTTGTATTAGGTACATGAAATAACTTTCGAGATTATGGCTAATGGTACATAGATATACTACACTGTGCGATGAGAGTAGGAAATTGTTGAAAATCAAGATCGTATTAGAGGGTGATTCCAAAAATAGTAATATTATTATTCTTTTTCATAAAACATTATTCAAAACTACTTGTATGAAAATGGACTAAGAAGTCTTAGTAAAATGATAAAGTAAAACTTACAGTAGGTATGATAAAGCTGCGTCCAGAATAGCGCCGGTGTGACCAGCGCGCCTCCCCGCGGACCTCACTCTATCTACAGGATAGATAACATGTGACAGTTTAATATAATTACTATGTATATATCCTTATGTTTGTAGGTAGTATGTAGAGGTTGCTGCAGACAGAAATGTAGACAGTCGTGCATGTAAATGTGATCAGTTGAATTGATAATGATTATTCTATACTAATATTATAAAGAAGTTGTTTGTTTGTAAGAAGTAATGTCTGGAAGAACCGGCCGGATTACAAAAAGTCTTTCACTGATAGACAGGTTCACTATTGCCCAATGTCATACGATATGTCTTACGGTGTATTTGAGTTCCATGCGGACAAAGTCGCGGGCAGGAGATAGTTTATCATAATTTTAAGTCAATATAAAAAGCTAACCTCTTAGATCGCTTAAAAGTTAAATATTTTACAGAAGATACAACTACTCATATGTTTCAGTGATATCTGTTTTGCCATTAATACTTAAATTGAAGGTATACATAACATACCATCACGCCTGTATTTCCCGAAGGGTTAGGCAGCGCTACACCCACAGTTCGCCGGTATGTTTAGGTCCCATGTAATACCGGGCACAAATCCTAACTCCGAGCTGCTACTGAGTGTTTCATAGAAAAACCCAATAACACTTTTTGCTCGACCTGGGAATTGAACCCAAGACCTCTAGCGTAGCAGTCGCTCTTAGGACCACTAGACCACCGAGGCAGTTACTAAAGGTGAGGTATTGAAGGTATACGTTTTCCTAAATCCTAAATCTGTTGGAATATGTAAGTTTATTAATTATGGAGTAGATGGGCCTACAGATTACAATGGTTGCCACCTGAATTAATAACATCGTTCAAGTGTTCGCAGCCGGCGCTAGTTATGAGACCGTGTGCCCTCGCCTTACGAACAATAGCCAGGTTCTGGGAAACTGCGGCGCCCTCAGTAACACAAAGCAAAGATATTTTTTTAATTACATCTATATAATTATCTATATTATTATTGGCTTAGTATAGAATGGACTTTTGTATCGAAAAAAATCCCGCAATTTTGAGATTGGCTTGATTTTTTCTTTAAAGCAATTAGGTATTTTGAAAAGTCGTATTCATACAATTAAACGTAAAATTAACATTATAAATAATAAATATGCATTCAATCATATGATCCCTAGTAATGAAAGCTTTTACAAAAGACGCAACAACGAGAGAGGAAACATCAAACAGAGCTTTTTTAATAACGAGAGTACTCACGTGGCAAGATCACAAATACATGTCGAAGAGGTAAACATAAGGAAGTAGACAATTCATAAGGGCATACGCACACGTGTCGTTACTTACGCACGCAATAACAGCGAGGTTCCCCACACGTATGTAATGAATAATTCTTTAGTACAACATGCTACTAACCTATCTCTGGAAGTATTACATTTTATTGTTATTAAGTAGGTGAATATGTGACACAGATATTACTGTAACGAGTACAAACATAATACATACATTGGTACGCATTTGTGTGTTGTTGTAGTATTTTTAAATTTCTTATTTGGTTTTTTACGATAATTTTCACCTGGCATGTCATCTCTTCGCCACTTTGGATGACTGGTTGAAAATGCCTAAGGCATTAAGTTCGAATTTAAACCTTTTGTTGCATAAAGTTTAAATAAATAAATAAACGAGCAAGGTGGCTTCATTATTTCACGGTGAGACAGTGGACCTTATAAAGAGATTTTCATCATTGTTCTATTTTATCTTTCATGGATTTAAAGTGGAGTTTTTAAACTAAAACGCAATTGAGATCTTCCCACCTGATGCTAAGATTGACAATTCACCTAATATTTTTTTAGAATAACATTGATCCTCTTCATTCTAGTTGTCAAACTCCTAAAACTGAAGGTATTTTCGTATCAGGCCCATGTAAGAACAAAATGCTAGTCCTATAATCAGCAAACAATATCCGAAAACATAATCATAGGCAGTGTTCAATCAGAGCACCCACCACTACGAGTGAGTACACAAAATATGATCATAGTGTAACATGTTTGCACGGGGTGGCGTATTAGTTTCACCTGGGGGTAAGACGCATTCACTTTGTTTGCGCACCAAACAATGGATTGAGATTGCCACGAACCCTCCATCAAGCTGTGTGTATAGGTACTGCAGTAATTAAAACCTTGTCGGTAATACGTTCTAGTATGGATATTTATTTTATTTCAATGCTGATTTTAAAAGTGGACCTTCAAAACTATTTATCTAAGTTTAATTTAAATTAATTGGAAAGATGAAGTCAGTAAAGTCTAAGATAAACTTAGAAAGAACTCCGTTTCTTTTCTAATTGTTGAAATACTTCTTTTAAGAAGGCAAAAGCATAAGGTTTAATGTAAATAACACAAATCAGCTGATCTGTCTAGAAACGTTATTATATCATAACCTTTAAGAACTGTACGGGCATTTTAATAATGCATTTCCTCGTAGCTATTACAAATTATGGAATTTGATATAAGATACTCTTTGTTTTTCCTCCGTCCACGTATTATCATAGGAAAGAATTTCCATATAGAATATTTAAATACATACCATATGAGAGAATTCTTTCCTTATTGTAACATTATCCCGCTAAGGGAAGTGGGCACATGAGTCGTGATATAGAGTGACTATAAAACTGGCGCTGTGCTAATGTTTCCCAGTAGGTAGGTGCTTTAAATTAAATAATAGACCAACGTAGATAATTAGGCTATTTATTAGAAATAGTTCAATCTCAGGAAAATCACGTAATTATGGCGTGTTGATGACTTTTTTCCTTTAATTAACAGCTATACCCACTTAAACATTCATGTGTTAGGTTTTCAGTAAAGTTCGTTTCTTTACTTTACGCTCACTAAACGTGAATCTTCACATATGTTTTGGTTAACTTAACTGACAGATAGTCTATTAAGATGAGTACATAATCAATTAATTCATATAAAAATCTCCTTTGCAGCTGGGTATCTCCAGCATCAGATGGGCATCAGACTCTAATAATTTTTGAATTGCACCGGTTGGTGTGTACGGAGAAGCGATCTGGACTTAAAACTCGCTTTCCGATAACCTGATAAATAAATAACTATCTAATACAACCCACAAATGAACGTAACACACACTAAACAATCGAGTGTCGATGGCAAGTTACGAGAGCGGGCTCCGCAGGCCCACGGTAATTACTTAAGCGTAACCCTGCAATGTTTGCTCGGGTCTCGAAGACCCAGCGATTAATAAATTTTGTCTGTTTGACTTGTACTGGGTCAACGGATTATGTTTGCGGATTATGGTTGTGAACGATAATTAAACGGTTTCAGTATGCTGGGGAATGTTGTACCCGGAGGTGAGCGGAAGTTGGAGGGAAATCTGTTAAGTACCTACAACTGATCAATGTTGTATGGAAAAATATTCGGGAGACGTGTTCTTCACTAAATAAATTAACTATTTAGGTTTTTCTGCGCATAGGTTAAAGAACAGCATTTTTGATATTAGATATGATTCAAGAATATTATGGTACTTACAGGTGTTTTACTCGGCTAATGATTAATGAATGAATTTATTGTTTCACATATACGTTTATGAATTTATTTCATATGTATTTCAGCAATATTTCATTACTTAAAGTTACTATTCTTCTAAGGCTAGGTACCTAGAATGTTATTCGTTTATGGGAGATGTTATTTTTTTGCAAGACAGTTATATTAGTACTTATGTGAAAATATTTCCTAAAATGAAGGAGGTAGTTACATTGTTTACTATTTTGTGCCTATTTCTAGCCTGCCTCTTGAATCTTGCTGACAGTTTCTCCAAATTATGATTGAATGGCCTAGACGCGGGGCCGCGGAGCCCTGACGCAGCAGTAAACAAAATAAAAAACAATGTTTTCTCGAGAGGCAAAAAGATTTATTATTTGGCTAAAGGTGACGGGGTATTCTATCTCTACTTTTAATAAATACAGCGTGATTTTGGTTTCTGTCCATTATTTTTAATCACATAATAGGTAATACATTTGTGCTAATTTTGTTTATAAAACACAATGCTTAAATTAAGTTTAAAAATTAAAATAATAATAAATGACAAAACGCTCATAATAAAATCACTTTTATTTGTTTTCCAGGTGAATACAAAATTACCCTCCTCGACTAAACGACGAAAACCAAAACCCACGATCAATATAAAAAAAAAACATGTTCACTTTTAAATTTTCGTCCTATAACAACATTAGCATTTCAATTTCGAGTCATCTTTACCCCTATATTATTACAAGAGAGAGATTCGACCATCAGCGAGCTAGGGTTGAACACCTGGCGTGCTTTTGTTCGGTAACGAGTATCGAGTTACACCGCGATGAAGCGATCGATAGCAACCCTGGCGGACACATTAATATGTTATTACGCTTTTGTAAGGGGTAAATTAAAGTGAGTGTGTGCAGTCGACTGTGAGCCTAGGCAGATAGAATAGGTACATTATGCTCTATTGTTTGATACATTTTGCATGCTTTGCTTTAAATTATCGTGAATATAAATTTTAGCTTCTCAGAAGCGATCGCAGAAGGTTCATACCAATTATTATTTATAGTCCATCTATAGTCAGCACTTATCTATAAAACTCCATTACCATAGTGATGGCTTAATGAAATCATACAAAAAAGGTACTTTTAATTTAAAAGTTACAAAACAGTAGCATTTACTTACAGTTTTTGCCTACCTACAATACATAATATCAAACGTAAACATAATATCAACGACAACACCACATTAAAATACTTATAATGACTTTGAACACCATTAGCTTTTGTAATTGGTGTAGCATTAAGTACCCACCGCTTGGTCCCTCATCGGACTCAATTGGCGATGGTTTGCGCGAGATGGCCGGCCGATGCGGGCTCCGAGATCAATGATAACGTGATGATGAGAGCTTTTAATTGCTTTGCAAATTATTGTTTTTTATTAGTGGTGGTCTTTATGATTCTAACCGCTAAGGTAGAGGGCGAATAAATTGGTGGGTCAGTCGGGGATTGATGATAATTGTATGGTGTCAGGAAGAAAATTAAATGTTACACAGTCCATTCATTTATTTACTCGGAAATCACGTAAAGCCGTTGGTCTCGGCTATTATTTTTAAAACATTGGCAGTCGTTACGGATAGACAGAAGCCGGGAAGTCTAAGAACCAGCCTTACCACGAGGTATGTGCTGCCCAGTCATTGGGTTGTGGAAGTCTGAAAGGCAGTCACTCCAAGTAAAACAATGGTATTCAGCTGCATCTAGTTCGACTTGAAGTCGCCCCAAGATAGTTGAGAAAAGGCTAAGCAGAGGCCATTTATTTTATACACTAATCATGACATACAAATGATGGTCAATAAAAGTTGTGTACTCATGCGCTGTTAGGAGACCAGAGCATGCACAATAAAGAAACAGAGTGACGACGACTCTTTGAGTCTAGCCTTCTGCATCGCATACTTGAACGCCTACTTGCCGAAATGCACAACGGGAAGGCTTTCCCGGACTTGGGATTAGATGACTCAATTTCAGGTAAGCTTTTAGCTCTTGTTCTAGTCTTATTTATTACGAGCCATACATTTACATTCTTGTAACGCTATCAATCTGACTTACCCACACACCACATGACGTGCACAGATGATACAGATGATGACAGTCAATTGAGCGACATTTAAGGTGATCGCCCGCCAGGTGGCCGGTGACTCAAACTACAATTTAGTTAATAGGATACACGTGGGCACAGAGCATGCCGTGGAGTTCACTTCACGCACAATATTTTTTGTTTTGTTATTTTTTTTTGTTCATTCTAAACAAATGAGTTTACGAGCACTGTTATAAATTAGTGCACTTTATATTGTATTTGTTAGATTTTACGTGTTTGTATGTATCAATGCTCGAGACACTCAAGTCCTCTCGACTTCATTGTCAATATTTACTTTAGTGCATAAGCAGTTTGATTCAATTTGGTGCTTAAAGAAAGTAGAACTGTATTTGTTTTATGTAAAGGAAAGCTTTGAAGCTTCGTAATTATTCTTGCTTTATTCAGATAATATAAGAAACAATAACGCAACGGTTCTCAGAAAGACAAATAAATCAAGTTTTTCTACAAGCCTGCTCTACCCCACGTCCTCTTCCACTGACCCACATGTAGACCAATTGAGTCAGTTTAGGTGCCGTCAGGTACGGGCGACGGGCATCGGGTGTAGGGTGCCGCTGCGCACGGGCACAGTCAATCTAGAGGTTATTGTCTCAAGTACCTTGAACCAGTATGAGCGCATTGTTTCTGGTTTGTACTGGACCGAGGTCTGTTTACTCTATTTACATTGAGCATTATAAATATAATTATTAATTAATAAATAACCAGTACTGAATTTAGCTTTTTGTCTAATATTCCTTTTATAGATGGCTGTACTTACTGGTTTTTAAATGTAAATTTTAGGCCGGAATAGACTGTCAGCGTTTTTAACGATTAGGTACGGGGGTATAAGACAACTTGATAGAGGCTGCAGTTTGCGTAAAGTTGTTAGTATATTTTATTTTTTAGTATCTAATTAATTCGTCTCACTCATGTAAAAACAACTCGACTATGAAATAATGAAGTTTGAAAAGGTATACATAGGGGCACTCCGTCTTTGCTAAACCAATTGATCCAATTCCAGCAATTGTGTGAGGTGGTTCAGGTACGAGTAGGTGCCTTCACTACTTGTAGTAAATCGGACGAGTTGATTGCAGTCGCTGGCGGGACGAGGCCGCGTCTCGTTGTTGGACTATTATTGACAAATTGACCAATTGTTTCAGTCATGCATGATTTGAGGACGTTCGGAAATTCCGGGTTCATAATAACGATGACTTCCGAATGCTTGCTGACTCACAGTCTTGCATGTTAACTGCAGTAACTAGCAGGACAAGGCTATTATAGGCTTTTACTAGTATGGAATATGTTATAATACATTTAAATAATAAGTTGCCTAAACACTCCCCCTGTTTAGGATTGTTTTACGAAACTCTTGAAACCCCATAGCTACCTCAGAACATTAGCACCAATTACCACAGCTTTAAAATCCATTCTTCCACATGTTTTACATACGACAACCCTAACTAAACTAGTTATCCCTTAAAATCCCTTTGTAGCATAAAATGTAGTGAGAAATTAAATAAAGGCCGCACTTTGTGAAGGTGTCGCCCGCACAGTCTAAGGGCGAGTCCGGCTAATAGAGCGCCCGCATACAGAACCCTCCGAGATAGTTTTAAGCGTTTTTAGTACACATCAAAAGGTAACAATTGAACCCTTATATCGTGAGTTTGAGGTGTTTTATTTTATGTGGCAGAGTTGAGGTGTCGAGTTCCAGAGGGAACACTTTGTTGAGTTTGTTTTGTACTGTATTATTTTTAAGAGGACGTAACGGAAATGCTTCGTGAAATATTTTTAATTTAACATTCTATGGAGTAACTGCCTGGTTAGCTTAGTGGTCCTAAGCGCGACTGCTACGCTAGAGGTCTTGGGTTAGAATCCTAGGTAGAGCAAAGTGTTATTGGGATTTTCTATGAAATTCTTAGTAGCAGCTCGGAGGCAGGATTTGTGCCCGGTTAATGGCAATAGGCTCGCCCCATTTTACAAGAGACGTAAAAACACACCAGCGAACTGTGGAAGTACATTTGTACACCTCTGCCTAATCGTTCGGGGAATACAGGCGTGATGTTATGTGTTCTACTACTAACTACCGTATAACGCCCAGTACGGGACACACATCCTTAAACCATATTTTAGCATTTGCTTAAATGAAATCCAATGTGATGAAGAAATCAAGAAACAAACAATGTTTTCATTTTTAGCGACTTTATTTGCATATATTTTCATTACTCGTTTACCTCTATCAATACTGAAGCCCTTTGAAAGTTCCTTACAGCGGCTGACCTCCCGAAACTCATCATTCATTGTCAAAGACATAACAGCTTACCATATCCCTTTATTAAAAAGGTATTCAAAGGTACGAGGGGACCTTTTTGTCCTCAATTGGTGTAGGTAACGTTAATAGGTCCAAATTAATAATTTCCTTACCCGCATGCTCTGATGGCGGCCGCGATAGCCACCCCGAGCCCTTTTGTTTTCTAATTGAATGTTATTTCTTTGGACTGCAGGAATTTTTGATATTTAATGTGTAAATGGTGCAGTCCATTTTGGATATTTTGAATTGTCATGAAATGAACGGTTCTGTTCGTGGACAATAAATGAGATTTTTTTTAAATTAACACGTTGCAGCTGATGTTCTGCATGTCATCGTTTATGTAGTAAACTCTCTTTGCCTTGCCATCATCCACAAGTTACTGAAGGTGGAGTGCGTCAGTGGCATTAAAATATTAGTCTCAAAAAAAAAAAATTGGCGTAAATTTTGCTATTGAATGGGATAGTGTTATTCGCTAAATAAGACGATGCGGTAGTTACAATTTCACGTATCCCCTTAGATAACGTAAGAGGCGATTTGGTGGATGGGTAACATCCATCACGCTGTCACACAGCATCCCTTAGGCGTTGAGGCAACAGATGGCAGTTTCTTAGAGTGATGCAACGCGAAATCATGGATCAAGACAGGTTGCGGTCCAGACAGTTTCATAGGTAGTGCAAGCCTGAATTAATATAGGTAAGTATTGTGTGCTGAAATAATGATATGAAAGTATAAATAGTTGACTATAATCACATCATAAAAAATATAATTACTATTGTTCAGAATAAATTAAATTATGGGTTTAAAAGCCACCAAAATTAATGAAAATAATAGAAAATCAAACCAAAAACTAAACACAACAATAATTACCGAAAAAAAAAATCAGTGCCACTTACGATGCAATTTCCGTGGGATTAGCGAGTAGGGTGTCCAAGCCGCGAGCGACTCAGGGGACGAAACAATGGACTCTCACGACACACGGCGCGTGCCGTGCGGGGTACGGGGTGCGGGGGGAGGCGGGTAATGCAATATTTGTTCGGTGACACACGGGTGACACGCGCGCGCTCTATTGTGCACCTAGAGCCAGAAGTAACGCACTGATGTTCAGTTTTTTTAAAACCCCTTTAGTAGGTACGGGGTTTATATTATCAATTGTACATAATTATGGAACTGGCTTTTAAATAATTTGGTGGAAAATGGGAATGAAAGTGTGTAGATATAAAAATTTCAAAATCTATGCTTTGCCGTTCATTTTGGTAACTCATATTAAAAACTTTTATTTTATAATGATTTAAGTAAAACATAATTTTTCATCTATTACTTTATAAAAAATTACTTTACTGGTACTACTTTGATAGTAGTACTAGTTACTACTTGGCTAGTAACGGTTTATGCTTACTTTAAATAGATATGAAAAAATATTCGCCAATGTTCCGAACCTCTGTCCCAAACGTTAATCCCTGCACATGGGGTGCAACGATAAAAAGATAATGCGGGCCGGAGTCGCGTGCGCATCAAAAACTGGCTTTAATGACGCACCTATACAGGCGGGCTTATCGCGCCTGCGCGCCACAGCGTCCGCTGAATAGAGCAAAAATAACAAATGAGCTTAATTATAATACCTTGGCAAGGGGTGCGCGAGTAGGGAGCGGTGTGACAACACAAACATGCTGGCAGGAGGTCCCGACGTGTCCCGACGTGTTTTTATTGGCGATGCGTGCTGAGCAGTCAATGTCGCGAGAGTAATGACGAGAATGGATTTCGGAATCCCCTGCCATTTGACGGTAATGATGATTTCTTATCTGTTGAGGAAAAAAATGTTCTTGTTTTCAATCGTGCCGTGCTTGTTTTTTATATCGTTTCGAATAACGGTGACGTAAATATCAATGTTTCTGTTTTCGAAGATGCTTCAGACTCGTATATCACAATGCTTATGATTGAGAAAACGTAAATTACTATTCGCTAAGATTTATTTGTGTACATGTTATTAAGTTCGTATTGCACAACGTTGAGCTGAAACTTTCTGAGTTAAGGTACTTGTTAGTTACCGACAAGAAGTAGGCGTGTGTAGTACTCAAAGAGCTGAGCTATTGAGGATATTCCTACGGTGGAAGAAAAATTGCGTTAGAACCTTCGAAGGTTTAGGGAATTTTGATCAGAATCCACTGCTATCAATATAATCATGACAGCACGAAGTTTCAACGTGCGTTATTTAATTGCAATGAAGACTTTAATAAATAATAGGCAGTAAGTACATACGAGTACAAGCAGCCCATAATTATGTTCAACAATAATGACTATTCGTACATTGAAAACAACAAGCTTTTCAGTAACACCCCCAATGCTCACAGATTTATACCGTAACCGGTTAGTATTGTTCGCACGCGTTATAAATCATGCGAATGTGTCGCACGGACTAAAAATCATTGGGAGAGTAATTTATTGTAGGTGAGGGGTGCGGGAAGGTGAGGGCAACTTTTTGTGAACTATTGTGTGCCGGTTGGATTCCGGTTAAAATCGGTGGCTTTGTCACCCTCTGGCGTGCAGACGTCATCGAGCGTCATTCAATTGTTTCGTTGGCATGTGACGTTGTGTTAATATTAGATACTGAAATGTCGATTGTTATTGCCGATGGTAATAGGAAATGTTTTGATCGTTGTGCACTATGAAACTTGGATTATAATACTTTAGGTTGCTTTATTGTGATGCTATTACAATACTCTACTATCAAGCACCGTGTTAATTATTATCCAATTCGTCTATTATTTCAATGCATTAATTGGGAATATTATTTGAAGAATAAAGAAGATGCTATAGCACTACTACTTGACCTAAGTACATTTTCACTATGCCTCATGAATGAAAAATATGCTATGACAAGTTATCCACGCATCCCAACGTTTGGCAACAAACTCATACGCGGATTCTGTTTTCCCATCGTCCGTTTCTTCTCATTCGCTGGCAGGTTGGGGCGACAATCTAATAAAGTGTCCCGCACCCCGCTGAGACCGTCCGATTACGTGCTCCAAATCTTGTTACCCTACTCTGATTAATATTATGGCCGTACTCGTGACACTTGACGCCCAGTTTTATAAAATTGAAAATGTAATCGAGTTACTTGGCGATATGTGTTCGGGTATCATCATTGTCTCTACATTACATGATCTGGGAACTTATTAGAAGCAAGTGTTCAGTTGTTTTATGTTAGGCTAGAGCTTTAGTTGATGATGTGTTTAATCAGGCAGGTCGGTTATAATAACACTTGCCGTTCAATCAATTTGACAACTCTGCTTATCATAGTTGTGTATTAAACAGTAAAAAGGTACCAAGTAATATAAAACCTATCTTCAATCGTTCAAAGATAAATAAAAATTCATTGCAACAGCAATAGACTATCGATAAAGCTCAATCGACAACGTTTACGAGGTGTAAAGGCCCCGTACGACGACACCTCCCGTGGCCCCGTATAGGAACGTATTGACGACTGTAATAGTCGCATCTGTACTCGTTTCAGTTCGCTGCATATTCGCGTTATGCGATTTGCATTAACTGCAGATTGGCGGAATCTATGTAACGAAGATTTAAAATTAAATGACGAATAGTATGGTCTAACCATCTTATGTGTAGTTGTCCTACTAATATTATAAAAGCGAAAGTTTGTGAAGACAGCTGACTTGTTAGCCTACTGTTCCTAAGCGCTACTGCTACGCTAGACGTCTTGGGTGCGATTCCCAGGTCGAGGAAAAAGTGTTATTGGGTTTGTCTATGAAATTCTAAGTTGCAGGTCGGAGTTAGGATTCGTGCCCGGTTAATGGCAATAGGTGTGCCCTCTATTACATGGGACCTAAACATACCGGCGAACTGTGGATCTACATTGGTATACCTCTGCCTAACCCTTCGGGAAATATAGGCGTGATGGTATGTTTGTCACGCCAAAACGGCTGAACGAATCTGGATGAAATTAAGCACAGAGATAGATTATAGTCTGGAATAGCACATAGGGTCCTTTTTATTCTGGTTTTACAATACAATATACATAATAGGATTAGTGTTAGAACTGTAACAAATCGTGTCATAATAAAGTGATGGTCATATAATTTACTAGCCATGCGTCTGTGAGCTGCATTACCGGGGAGGCGGTTTTTACGACACCTTACACTGTAGTCGATCGCTGAAGCTGTCGCGAGTGAGCGCCATAGAGTAGCTGAAGACAGTTAGACAATGAACAACGAAAACATATTGTAAAGTCATTCAGTTCGTTGAACAACTTCTCAAAGTTAATAAATTTTAAATTCCACTTTGGCTTAAAGAGACTTTTACGACACACGAATTTTAGCAAGCGCTTCTACGTAGTTTAACTTGTTAGTATACGTTACACGAGAAAAAAGAACCTCTGTAAAGTCTTTGGTTTTTTCTGAAAAATTGTTTTTCAGTGTATTTTTCTCGCAACCCCTTTTTAATTCGGTTTCTTTTATATTACTGTTATACTGGCACTGCTCTGCGGTTGAACGAATTATACGCAATGCTATTTACCTACTACGCCTAAACTACTCATTAGAATATTCACAGTGATGTGAAACTGTCGTCATTTATCGATATTACTGTGAAAGTCGCACTTTTTTCGATTTAATGAATGACTTGAAGTCTGTTTTATGATAAACTCATATCATCACACCTGTATTCCTCGAATGGTTAAGTAAAGGTGTAACTAATGTGCACCCACAGTTCGCCGGTATGTAGTAATAATGATCAGAACGTTGACATTTCTTTGAATATGTTTAAAAATTGCTATGATGCGAACGATTAAATTTGAACTGTTTCAAAATAAATACTTAGTACATAGCCACCTTACTATAAGTAAGTATAATACGAACAATCAATGGCGAACTCAAACAAATCTTTTGCAGTCTTGTACTGGACTCACACCTTTAATTCATTAACTGGTGCATGTTAACTGGTTTCTAAGTAATTAGGTAATAGTTGTACTACCTATAGATTGTTACATACCTACTTGGTAGTAGCAACTGCAACAAAAATCAATACAAAAGAAGATTTTAATTTCTCAAAAAAAAATATTTTTTTTTTCAATACTTACTAACTTGAAGTGGTTTTGTTATCAAACAGTTTCCAATTACTAATTTTCATTATAGTGCAATAGACCGGAACACCCATTATGTGTGATTGTGCGATGACTTTCTCGACTCACATTCGTAGATTATTTCCACGCACAATGTTATAATACAGACATGTATGTGTCTCTTGTATGCGTAGTCGTCATTCAGTATGTGTGTCTGTGTGAAGTTAACGCGGTAAGATAAAAATAATTCTGATATGATTCTAATACTTCATTTATTAGAGATTTTTTCAAGCTAAACATGCTACAATGCATTGTCTGTTAGAATTAAGTTTAGTGATTATTTAAATAAATACCATTTTTTCAGGTGTACAACAAGGATATTACTTGCATCATCGATCAAGTAAGGCGTTATCTGCATTTATATTATTGAATTACTAGGACCTTTAAACAACTACTAAAGTAGTATTTTTTATTTAGCGAATCAAAATTGTTCAAGGACTTCCACCCAAATAATGTCGCTGGTATATCAACTACGTAATAGGTACCGTAAAAGAGTAAATATTGTATATTTCAGGGCGAAGAACCAGTTTGCAAAGTTTCCTCAAAAGTGAGACGTAGAAGCGCTTCCAGCATAGACCCGTCTCACGACCCCTACATACCCCGGAACAACACCATACTATACAACTGTTCCACGACATGTTCACCGGTCTCGTTCACCTCTATGACGGAACTAACTAACCCAGGTTTAGTGCTGAAGTCATGTTTCGTAGAAATAACAAAAGAAGATGATTTTGCGTGTGAAACAATAAGATATAATCACTTTAAGAACGTCGACAAATTATTGTTCTTATCTAAAACGATACCCAGGAAATCTTTCTACTTGGTCGATTGTTTAATTTACTCGGACGATGGGAGAGTGTGCCACAGGAAGGAAGACGTAGCTTCACACGCTAAGCTAATGGACGTGGCGAGCCTGGTGAGGCCCAACGAGTCGCACGTGCTGTCGCAGGACGAGTTCATATGCGAAGAAGACGAAGTGAGAAACGTTCAATGTGACCTTAACCCTTTCGTGCCCTTCGACGATGGACTGAAGCTGAAAAAAACGATGAAGTTTGACGACAACGTACTACTCAAAACGAAGTCTTATGTCATCGAACTGAAACGTGGTTGCCTTGAAGAATGGTGCGGGTACGTAGGACAGGTATCACCATCACGACGACAATACTCATACGTTCCACCAGGTGGGCAGATATTCCGGTGTTTCTATGCTAAAAACCAGCAGATATGCAAGCAATGGGGTAATCCTCAACAGATATACAACGAACGAAATGTGCTTATGAGGTGAAGTCCAAAAACACTGTATCTACATTTTGATTTATTTCTGTTCTATTAAAATGTTTGTGTATTATTTGGACTGTTTTTACCGTATCAAATTTATTGAACACTTCTGTATTTTTAGTTTTAGTGTAGAGTGCATAAGAACTATCGACAGCGCAGTGTCCCCGCCCTCACCGGTAAAGGAGTGTGTCAGCGGCAGCGCGGAGTTTGCATAAAATCCTCGTTTGTCACGGGCCTAATGCGCGGCGTCCGAAGCAGGCCCGCTGCCCCGAGTCCGTGTTGTGACGAGCCTGTGTATTAATAGTGATGGGCGGCCGAGACTTCGAACCTCTTCACTGTGCATGTCTTTAAACGGGTTGCTTATTACTTACATGAATACCCAGGGTGCAGCTAGATTATGACGTCATGGCACTAATACTCATCTGATGCTTGATCTGTTTCGATTTTGTAGGTAAAGCACATGCCACTTTAAAATTAAATACAAACTTTTGGCACTAGAGCCACAGCTACGTATATTCCCATTATGATTCAAATTGATTGTAGTTATTGTATTGTAGTTATTTCTTAGTTATTAGGAAATTGTAAGTTGGCACGCATTATTTCATATCACTTTAGAAAAAAATACTATATTCGCGACTATGCGTAGAGGAGCGTTGTGTATAATTACTTCTCTTTGTTTTGAGTCCTCTTTGAAACCTAGAATTTAAACAATCAATTTATTTTAACTACAAAAGTACTTATTCAAAATTCAAACTAAATCAATTAATACAAATATCGAAAGTTATTTCAAGGAGCGTTTCAAGCAACTCCATTCGCCTCGTCATCAAACAATTACAAAAATATTAATACTGTAACACACAATCGGATTAGAAAGTTTCAACCGCCACTGTGAGTAACTTTCGTTGAGACGTGAGACGCAAATTCATCTCGTTGGTCCATTAAATAGAAGAGGCGCGACTTTGAAGACCTCCACATAAACACTTCAATAAACGCACATTAAAAGATATGTCTCCAATTTAACTTGAATTTATGGTCACCGTAACTCCTTTACTATGCATTGGTACAACCCTACTCTGATAAGATTTCAAACAAGCTATACATTTCTGGCTACGTTCTAGAATCTATATCTTTTATTGTGTGAAATGTGCCAATGGATGTTTAAGGTATTAATATTTTCTTATAAGTTTGGGCACGTTCTGTTGTGCGTTGACTTAGGTTTAGGTACTTAGTCCCCCACGAGTGTTCGGCCCATAAACTTTTAGAAATGTCCCGTTTATACTTCATAAAATTTATATGCACTTTTATTTCATCAATAAAGATCGATTTGACTATTTTGTTTGTTGCAGTGTCGTAGAGGGGTTAGCAAGGTACCAACATGTTTGATGTGAGGTGGACTAACATGACGCATGTTTTGATTTAAATAGTTTTGATAATTTTATTTTTTTCTAGTAGTCTATTTAATGATTTGTAGTTTTTGGTCAGCATTAACATGCAATTAACGATTCAAAACTTTTTCATTGGCTTCATATCTATAGTTCAGCATGTAAATAATAAATGTTACATGACCACATACATAAGTACAAAATATCTTGATGATCAAATCAGTTCACCACTCAATAAGTTGAGCGTCGTTTGTCATTGATTTGCAATCGAACACTTACATTGTATTCCAGAGCTCGCACATTACGTTTGTAAATACGGAACAACAGTGATTGATTTGTTATGCCGCGCTCAAATAGCCCAACGGAGGTCATGGCACAAGGTAATGACAATGACATTTAATAAAAAAGACCCTGACTCCCCAACTGGTTTCTTTTTAACGGCCAGCACTTTATAAAGACCAATCAAAGGTTATGGTCATAGGGACCATAAACCACCTTGGAATCATTACCTCGTGCATAAAATGGCAATATTCGTCACTCCATTATGTAGACAACGACCATTTCGATAGCTTTAAGACTGTTTACATTTGAGAGATCATAAATATTAAGTTTTGATGGGTGTATAATGTTTTTATTAATGATAAAATGGTATTCTTTTTGGGTACGTGGTTATGGGGGTTGGAGACAGAAGATTGATAAACTGCAATAAAGATTACAAGATGCGTCCCAATGGTGCAGGTAATATGAGTGGAAATAAGGAAGAGAAAACCACACACTATCACATTCGATGCTATCTATCAAATAGACCAATCAGAATCTTAAAATAAGCAAAGTTAGTAGGTAAGATACCTACCTAAAATTAAGTTAAACGCAAGCTACACTCGTAGTAAGAGGTGTCCAGTCACCATAGCAACAGATCTTAAGAAACACAAGATCTGCTAACACAGTTACTGCCATTGATGCTGTAACATCGTTACCTTCCCCTGAAAGGGCTGGCAGACACAAATTAACGATATCCGTGATATTCTCGTTTTGATTCGCTGTCGTGCTCACAGCTTTATGTTAATTTAATATAATATTTCGGAGGGTAGTCTTCTGAATGGGGTGAACATGTTAGTAATGGTTGCTTTTATACAAAGTGAAAACGACTTCACGTGCTGTTTGTCTAATGTGAGTGTGCGTAGTATTCATATTTTTATTTTATTATTATATTGTTTTTTAATCATATTTTTGTTGAAAAAATTGAACGATTAATCGTAGAAATCTAAACGTACTACAGACTAGCTTGAATGAATAGAAATACAATATTTTATCTCGCTATGACTTGGTGGTTCTAATTTCAGTTGATAACATACCATCACGCCTGTATTCCCCGAAGGGTTAGGCAGAGGTGTAACGGGCACAAATAACCTAACTCCGAGCTACTACTAAGAATTTCATAGAAAAACCCAATAACACTTTTTGCTCGACCTGGGAATCGAACCCAAGACCTCTAGCGTAGTAGTCGCGTTTAAGACCACTAGGCTACCGAGGTAGCTAATTTTAGTTCACTAGAAAATAATGATGGAAATCGATGCTGAACAAACTACTTCCAGGGCTTGTGTTTATTCTACACGTTGTATTACACCGAAGTAAAAATCCAACGGTAAACCAAGTTCAGTAAGATAACGTAACGCAAATTATTTGCTGTAAAACAGATAAGATAAGCAGAACTAACCCATGGCATGGTTATAATAATAAAGTCTTTATTGACAAGAGTTATACACATTTTTTTGTTACGATAATTGGCTATTTTGGTAGCCAAAGTATTTCAGCTATCAGCGCTAATCCCTTCAAATACAACATTACAGCCATTAAGATTGACTTGGCCGTTTATTTTCATAGTAATTATTTTAATATTGCAAGAAGTGCATGCATGTTCTTCCTTTGTGTGGAGCAAAAGGGTACTTGAATATTACATCTAATTTGGTAAGATTACAACAAACTATATTTCGGTACTTTTATAAAAAATAAAGGTCATCTATATACATTAATATGAAAATGCAGATCGATTTTAGTAGTAGTCACAATCAGTTTTGCAGCGGAGTGCGCCCTTCGCTCGCTCCCCTGTACCCTGTGCTCTGCAGTGTCCCCTGCGCCCCTGGACATGTGACTAACGGTGAGGAAGGGTAGCTCGCGAGAGTGCGCGACCATACCTACTGATGATTGATTTAATTTTACTTTTAGTTTTAGAGATTTGATTACGGTGCTGCTGCTTTTGACAAGCAATCAATTTGATCACCGACAGTTTTAGTTGAACATAGACTAATGAGGTATTTTTTTATTAAAAACCTTGGTCAGTGGTGTCGTGGATAGGTAAACAGAAATATTTGCCGGAATCAAACGTGCGACACGCAGCTCAGTAGCCAACCCCTCAACCTTTGCAGTAACCGTGGCGTTACTTATATTTGAAGTGTATCAAAGTAAGACAGTCTTGATTATTTATGAAAGTTAGTGACGACAAATGAATTGGTAGGTACATAATATCTGTAGATGAAAACTCGCAATCATATAAAACTAGACGAGTTTGATGACTAAATTGCAAAACTCGTTATTGTAATGAAATAGCAAGACAATATCAAACACATTGTCACAAGGATTGAAGAGTCAAACCATTTATCACAACCGCATCAGTCAGCTGAACTTTACATAAAACCGACCCACGCGATGCTCAGTAACAAAACTGTGACCGTTACTGATCAAATCCCAACTCAAACCGAGGGCCCACACCTCATCGCTACAATCCAGGGGGACTAGGACAAAGGCAAGGTGCACACGCGGCGATCGCCCGCGTCAAATCTCCGACTATTGTGCCGCGTCGAATGTCGCACGTCGCATTGTGTCCGTCGCCCTCGCTCGCGTCAACGACATTAAATATTATTATTATAAGATTTATCGCGTGGAAAATTGCACTTATTGTTAGTTACGACTGTAATATTTCACGTGATTATGAATTTATTTTTATGTTAATTATGTACGTGTGTATAGGTGGAGGGTTTGCTGTATTACTATTATCTAAACGTAACGACTAACGGTCTTCTTTTTATGTACATGAGTCGCGTGTTTTGGTTTTTATGTACCCACTGCAAAAAAGTATAGTGTAGTGAACGGGGTGTAGTGAAATAAAAATATACCTCATCCGATGTGATTCTAGAGGCGGTAAGTCCCCTCTTTCCCTCACCTACCGCCTGACGCAGGTCCTCACCGGACACGGGTGTTTTGGGAGGTTCCTGCACCTCATCGGGCGGGAGGAAACGTCCGGGTGTGTGGATCGCCCCGAAGACACGGTGGAGCACACCGTGGCGGTATGCCCCGCTTGGGCGGAGCATCGCCGAGTCCTCGTGGCGGCCATCGGCGGCGGCGAACTCTCGCGTCCGGCCCTGGTGCAAGCCATGGTCCGGAGCGAGAGGGAATGGGATGCAGTCGCCTCCTTCTGCGAGGCAGTAATGCTTGAGAAGGAGGCGGCGGGACGGTTGAGACAGCGGTTCTCCCGTCCCAGCCGCCGCGGTAGACGCTCCGGACGTCGGGAGCCGCGAGACGACTCCCGGCCACCGTAGATACTGGCCTGTGGACGGTGAGCAATGGGTAGCTCACCGTCCTTACGTTGCATAACGACAGGCCGTGTCGACGGCGCGTTCGTGTTCCACGCGCGCCTCAAAGAGATGTCAGTAAAAGGAAGGGGCCACTGAGGGCCGATGCCTGCCGGGGCTGCGGATTGTTCGCAAGAGATACCGCGCCCCCGGAACGCAAAGGGCACAAGAAGGAACATGGGTGGGTTTTAGTCAGTAAAAGTCTGACACTCCCTCCCGCCCCGCCCAGGGCGGGAGAAGTTATTTGATGATTTCCCACCCACCAAAAAAAAAAAAAAAAAAAGTCCCCTCTTTGAGGAGTGGCTGGAGAGGCGCCACGGCGCCCTCACCTACCGCCTGACGCAGGTACTCACCGGATACGGGTGTTTCGGGAGGTTCCTGCACCTCATCGGGCGGGAAGAAACGTCCGGGTGTCACCATTGTGTGGATCGCCCCGAGGATACGGTGGAGCACACCGTGGCGGTGTGCCCCGCTTGGGCGGAGTATCGCCGAGTCCTCGTGGCGGCCATTGGCGGCGGTGAACTCTCGCGCCCGGCCCTGGTGCAAGCCATGGTCTGGAGCAAAAGGGAATGGGATGCAGTCGCCTCCTTCTGTGAGGCAGTAATGCTGGTGAAGGAGGCGGCGGGACGGTTGAGACAGCGGTTCTCCCGTCCCAGCCGCCGCGGTAGACGCTCCGGACGTCGGGAGCCGCGAGACGACTCCCGGCCACTGAAGTTACGGGCCTGTGGACGGTGAGCAATGGGTAGCTTACCGTCCTTACGTTTAACATAACGACAGGCCGTGTCGACGGCGCGTTCGTGTTCCACGCGCGCCTCAAAGAAATGTCAACAAAGGGAAGGGGCCACTGAGGGCCGATGCCTGCCGGGGCTGCGGGTTGTTCGTAAGAGATACCGCGCTCCCGGAACGCAAAGGGCACAAGAAGGAACATGGGTGGGTTTTAGTCAGTAAAAGTCTGTTATTGGGTTTTTCTATGAAAATCTCAGTAGCAGCTCGGAGTTAGGATTTGTGCCCAGTAAATGGCAACAGGCTCGCCCCCTATTACATGAGACCTAAATATACCGGCGACCTGTGGGTGTACATTGTTACACCTCTGCCTAACCCTTCGGGGAATACAGGCGTGATGGTATGTTCATGTAACTAACCAAATCTGACGAGCTTTCATAAGAAATACTTTAAGTAATTACAAGGATGACAACGTCCGCAATAATTTTGTACTATTTGAAGCTAGACTTGTACATGATCATTCATCATCATCAGCAGAAAAAATAAAATAGATTTTCAAAGAAATGTTAATCTTTTTAAAAACAATCGAAACCGTAACAATTTCACTTTACCTAATCAAATTAACAATATTCAAAGCCATCCATCAGAAAAAACAAGCATTTTTAATCGGCCGCGATTCGACAGCGGCTTAGCTCCCCCGTGACGTCGGCGCATTAGTCGGCCATCGACAATGTTGGCGGGTGATGGGAATTCGCACTCACGAGCGGCTCGCGACAGTGTGGCCTCGGCTTTACAATCGATCTGATGACGGGCAGAGTTGAAAAGTCGTAAGTGGACATTGACCAGTAACCATCATCACGCCTGTATTCCCCGTAGGGTTAGACAGAGGTGTAACAATGCACACCCACAGTTCGCTGGTATATTTAAGTCCCATGTAATAGGGGGCGAGCCTATTGCCATTAACCGGGCACAATTCCTAACTCCGAGCTGCTACTGAGAATTTCATAGAAAAACCCAATAACACTTTTTGCTCAACCTGGGAATCGAACCCAAGACCTCTAGCGTAGCAGTCGCGCTTAGGACCACTAGGCTACCGAGGCAGTTACAGTAGAGGTTATTGACCAGTAAGTGGGCAAGAATTAAGATGCATAAATATTTGTTTACAGTACAGTCAACGTGCTATTATTTATTTTAATGAAACCAATAAAATTAAGTTTTTAATGACATTTACAAGAGTAAAAATAGAACTTAGTTGTCTCTTCCAAAAGGTAGCTTCGAATGAAGAAGAATGGTCAAGAAACTCCGGACAGAGTTCATGAATTAACATAGAGCCATATAATTAGAAAGGTAGTTTAATAAAGAAACACAAAACTAATATATATCTAATCAGTTAGAAAACAGAAGACATTATATAAAAGAGAGTAGGTCGATCTTTTCAAACAACCTTTGCAAAGACACTGAGTACCGACCCTAATAGTAGTGAAATAATTTGGCCAACTACACAGTTCTATACAACGCTATAAGTTACATTAAAAATGAAATTGCAGTTACTTGTTACGTGCCGTTTCTCTTCCACATTCATCCAATTCCAACCAATCTATGGAGATTTAAATAAGTATAAATACTGCGTAGGTAGCGTCCGCGACAAACAATAGGTGAGGGTGTAGGGGACGCACCGCGACTAATCGCCTTTTCATCTGCGCACAATCGCAGCGCTATGCACGGCTTTATTAATAATGCGCTGTTGCTTTTTCACATGACTGGCGATTAAAAGAGTCAGTCAGTTTTAAATATGTTTATGTAATGGAACAAAATGTTATTAAATTTTTGGGAATAATGTTGTAAAAGTTGTTTTGCATAACGAAAGAAATTTTTATTTTATTTTGGCTAATTTGCGTTAGTGATTAAGACTATATAATTATTATTTTTTTAATAATTAGATGTAAAGATCTGGAATCTAGCAATAATGTGGACTTCCAACATTTTGTTTCTTTTTACAAATCTAAAAACTTTACGCTCCTTATCCGTAGTCTTAACAGTAGTTTACATTCGAAGCGCAATTTAATCTGTCAGCTATCTACAGCATCACAAGTCAGGTGACAGGTCGTGTGTGCAACGAACTCCTGACTTCACGGTTAAGAATTGATAGAAGAAAAATCTCTCTATATTTTTTTTAAGTAGGTGTTGTTGCAAGAGCAACATACATACATACATAAACTCACGCCTTTTTCCCATGGGGGTAGGCAGAAACCACAGAACGCCACCTGCTACGATCCTTACATACTTCTTTCGCCTCGACCACGTTCATACATCTGTTCATACAAGCACGCCGGTTACGAGTACTGCGCACACGTCCTTTCTGAAGAACCCCACCAATAAGGTCAGGGTAGGTCTTTCTAGGGCGTCCTCTCCCGGCGTTGCCACTCACATCTGCCATATAAATCCCTTTCGTTAGTCGCCTTTCACTCATCCTCTCAACATGACCGAACCATCTAAGCCATCTAAGAGCCATCTAATGCAAGAGCAACCTTCAATATTTCCTAAATTCTTACCTAACATCTCGTCGTCATCGTGTTTCTTCCAATCCTACAGATTTTACTAGCAGTAGGTGTTCTAACTAGGTATTTTCTTACAAACTCTAATTTGTTGTATATCGAGTTTTCTAACATTTTTCTTGTGTGATCCAACAGATTTTCCCATAAATGATCGATCGTTCAAAATACAAAACATAAACATCATGTTCGAATGCTACATTTATCAAATAATACTTTGTATCTACTACTATCAACGTATCCTTCATTGTGAGTGCGCCATCCCACTGTCCGTCCACCGCGGCTGTTATCAGTCCGTAGGGATCTTTTCATTAAGGTTATCTGCCGGCAGATCTTAAAAACGCCACGTGGACAGCCTCCCGATGTGTGCCACACTTCAATGAGATTATGTATTATGTGGGAGATTGGAGAAGTACTTACTTTGAAGCTCGTTAGGTAGGTGTGAGGGACATCGAGGTACAAAAAAACTAAGTGTTTATTTAATTATGTTCGTTCAAGATAAATAGAACAAGTATCTACTAGAGTTTTAGTTTATGAATTTTATTCACTCCTTTGTAAATGGAATTAATTAATTAATCTAATTAAGAGAAGCTCAGGATGTACCTTTCCCTAAAGTCTGTTGCTGAACATAGTAGTTGACAGTAAATTGACAATTAATTAAAACTAACTAGAGATTGGCAACTTTTCAGGTTATCATAAATATTGTGTAAAGTACCTACCACAAAATTGTACGTATCTAACATGTCTACGTAACTATACTGACCAATATCGTTTTTAAATTGAAAAAGAGCAAGATGATGTTGAACAATGCACGTTAATTGCACCTCTCTCACGGGGTCGGGTAAGCGCTCGACTCATCGGTAATTAATAATCGCACTCGCGGCAAAAACGGTTTTAATTTGCGCTACACGTGCGTGCCGAATGGCGGCGCGTGCGCTCGCTTGGAGGGGATGCTGTGTGGGAATTAAAATATGGTTTGTTGTGATACCTACATATTGGTGCTGTTCCTATATAGTTAGAAATAGGTGGTTAGGTATTAGAGAAATAAATATATATTTTTTTGGTAAATTCAAGCATAAAAGTTATAGGGAAAAAGTGCTATTTCAAAATCGAAAAACGTCCACAAATCCCTAACGTTTACACAAAAGTGCTACATTCAAACATGGACAGCACAACGACTCGTCGAACACTTTTATCAATGTTCGCTTTTCAATAAACCTCTAACAAACTGGCCAGTTGACTCGCAGCTTTTTTACGCCAATAGAGTCGCTTCCGCCGCCGAACGGAAGTGGCCCGGTTCGGCGCGACCGACAACAGGAGCGCTTACCTTAGTTTTTTATTTGTGCCTTCCTGATTTATGGTTGTTTTGAATTTGTTTGGGCCACTGTGTCCGCGCCAAAATGCTTTCGACACTTTCAGGAAATCTGGACACGCTTTTTTCAATCCAACTCGGGAACAAGTTGAAAATTCTAACTTGCAGATACATAGCATGTGAGACAAGTTGTGCGCGAAGGATTTCTATTACAAAAAGGTTAACGCGACCATCAATTGTGGTTTACATTTTAATGAATGACAATAGTGAAATAAAATATGAATGAATGGGCATTGTAATTTGAACTTGGCCGGTAATAAACAAAATCACTCCGTTTCGAGACCAGTATAGGCATACCGCACAGTAGTCTGTCTAAAGGAAACTTTAAAGCAACAAAAACCTCTCCCGCAAAGAATAAACTGAAAGAGCGCAAAACACTTTCAAAAAAGTACAGCGAAATATTTTTCATTAGGGCCGAGCCAAACAATGACAATTGAATCTCGCGCGCTGTACCTTCCGCGGATTACTGGGACTTATTGCGACTCGACAACCGTCCCGCGTTCAAAAGAATAATATGTCTTTATAACGGATCCCGTGGCTTTCCCTGCCTTACTTCTTACACATTTTTCAGTGAAATGTGAGAGCTCCTTTAGTTTTCCCGCGGTCGTTTCATTCGAAACTCAACTCCAATCCTTGAAGTCTACGTCTTCTTTTTCTTTGGACCGCTGCCTGGGAGAATAGATTGCATTGTCTTGTGACGTAAATCATTCTGGAATAAGACGCGTCAAGATGAGCACACGAAATTGTACTTTGAAATTGAAGTATAAAGGTCAAATTAGAATGTTTTTATGTAGCGTATGTGATATTTTTATATGTGGTGGGCAGTCTCACGTGGTAAAAGGTCACTCTTCCCGTGACGGACGAATTAAATTTATAAAATGAAAGAAAGTGCCATGAATTGGATTGTCTCGCTAAATTTAAGGAACAAATTCACACACGATAATGTATTCAGTAAATGTTACAGAAGCAGTAACTATTTCATTTATTAATCCTTCTGTAACTTCAGGTGGGTGAAGTTTAATAGATAAGTCCTCTCAGTGTGTCGATATAATACACAATAGGTTCCTTCAATTTATTTGCTTTATTACTTAGGTAGGTACATAGTTTCAGTCTATAAAAATTCTAATTTGGAATACTTAGGCACCAGTAAAGTAAGCTAAACAACACCTAACAAAGAAAGAATTTTCATCACAAAATGTTTTCGAGATCGTAATGAAAACGGCAACAATACAAGAGAATCAGAACTTATCTCCCGGCCGGGGAATAAAGACGTCATTTTATTAGACTATACACCTTAACTCTATAAACATAATCTTTCATTTGCACAATTGTTTACGATCTCGAGCCCACTTATTTCTCTATTCTTGTTACTCTCTAGTGTAGGGTATATTTTGGTCTCTTTCTAAATAAAGGTGCGTTCGGTGTTGTGTTTATTTTGATCGCGGTTGACCCTCGGGTAATGATGATTGGTTCGCGCCACTAAATTGGAGGTGGCATGGACACACGAATTCACTTAGTGGTCATAGTGGTGGAGCCACTGTTTTGCGGTAATGTTGCACATTAATAAGCGTCACATGCATTCGTGCATGCCATTTTGTGTTAAGAGTTACTTCTTGATTTCCTTTTTCTTATTTTTGGTGCAAGATGACATAATTTTGTGTGATTTACGGAAGTATATGCCTTAGACGTCTTCTCAAAAGGCCTGTATCTCGAATGTTACCCGAGTCTGTAATGTCAGACATTACATTGTCGTTACTTTCACTTACTACATCACAATTGATGTTTTGATCGATGCATATCATTTAAAATTTATTTTAGTTTCTTTAAATTTCCCACTATTCAATTGACGTTTTTCTATCCCTAGCTTTTCAAATTCAGCCATAATAAAGATTGGTATTTCTTCATTAAGCTCCACTACCCATTCACTAGCACTCCTTTTCCCCCACATATGTTTTTATAGTCACAAACAGAAGACCTGATGAATATTTATTATTATGCCCATACACATTTCCTAATAGCCCGCGTACACATACTGCGTAATTTATAAGCATTATATTGTATAGTATAGATTCATATCGAGCTCGCGTCATTACCTTCTCTTAGATGTGTTCGTGAAAGAATATTTTTACATTCAATTGGTTCAGGATAGAGGCTTTGTATCGGGATTTTTATGTTTTTGTTTTTATTGAAAGGCTTATTAGAGTAGAGTCGTTTGGTGTGTTATGTGTTGGTTTCAAAGGAGTTTGTATGTTTACAGTTTGGGTAATATCTGCGATCGAAAACAAGCCCATAGCTTACTGAATCAATGAGCAGCATCAAACGTCAGCTACATGTGAGAGCACCCACTCACACATCTCTAACAACAACAATTAATTATTCTTTTCATTGTCAGTGGAGCGGTAGTGTTGCGAATGTGGTTCGGTTCTCGCACGCGGTCTGCTCGTCCCCGCACACGGCGCTGCCCTCACGTGACTATATTAGAATGCCGTGCCTAATTATGACTATAAACCGCCACGTGACTCCGAGGGATGGAAGAACCTCTCCAGCTCTGACAGACAATTGTTTTGGGTAAGAGATTTTCAATTGTGAACTAAGTGTAGGTGGAGTACAATTCTGGCTGTGATGGAAAATTGAAAATTGGGGTTTCTTAGTGTCATGTATTGCTGGAGATAAAATGATATAATTTGATTGCTATGACCATTTTCAAGTCATGTTTGATATTCACTAGCTCTTTTCTGCCTAGATGATGTACATAACATTTTGAAATCAGGCTAAAATAAACCTTGGATGATGGATTAAGTTATCCGTCATTATGTATGCAGTGGACAATCTACGTTACTCATGCAGGATTGTATAAGTGTACCACTAGATGGTAATAAACACTATCTATTAAAAATATACGGGTTTCCTTACTCGCTAAAGTTTCATCAAACAGTCGAAATATATTCAGGGCCTAATGGATATTCCCAGTTCAAATCATGATGATACCTATATCCACATCAAAGTAAACATACATAACCTTTATATTCGCTACGAAAATATTTACCTGTCCATAAATACGTCCGGACACGTCGATGCAATATCCACACATTAAAAAATATCCCCAGTGCCGGTCACCTATTCAGTTTTTGATATAGAACTCTACTTGCAAACTATTTTCAACCCTCGCTTAGCGCAACACGTTGCATATTCCTCTGTATTTTTTTTCCATGTGATGGAAAAGAGAATTCATCGGAAAATGGACTTAACGTTGGAGAGGTAAAGTAAGATTTTGTGTGGATAGAAAATGTGTTAGCAAGAGTATGTCCAGCAAAATGAACTGCGGAAGATGTATGAGGCAGCGGATTAAAAATATTTGTACGCGCCATTATACATGGTGTAATGAAAACCCTAAACGTGCCTCTTTATTAAGTGCTAGCTTTTACGCGTGGGTTCGTTCGTTTTATTCATATTTCAGTTGATTTACATGAGGAGATTGTTTTAGCACTTGCTGCAAGTAATTATGATAATTAGGAAAAGCGATATGAAAAAATTGGGAGAACGAGTTCTAAATAAAGAAAAGTATGAAATAAAACTTGAAATCGAAAAACTGAATTCAATACTGGTATAATTAATACACTACTATGCAATGCTGTTAAACCATTTTTTGGTATTAAAGATAATAAGCATAGGTTATAATTAACTTAAATATTTTCAACAAACAGACATCATAAAATACGACATTAAACAGAGGGTGGTCAGTTAATTGAAGCCGTGGTTTCAATAAAGATCTTTTGAGGCCTGATGAAGGTCTGACGTCACGATCAAAAGATTTTAAATTTTGTAATTAGAACGTTGCTTCATGTGTTATTGTATGACCGTTATTTGTGACGTAATCCGCTGTGATGTATGGAATATATTGAAAGGGGCGGTTTAACCCTGTGCGGTGTTAGATATTTGATCTACCTTGTATTATTAGTTGATTTCAGTATTAGAACTAACATTCGCGATGATCATGTCCATCCGGAGCAAGAGCTTCGATGTGAAACAATTAGAAGCAAAGATAGTAATTTTGTTATGGATTAATAAGTGCTACTACTACATCTGCACGCGATCACGTGACAGATATAAAGTTTATATTGTTTTGTAACTAAAGACTCCTCTCAGATATTATATTGAGAGAAAACTAAACAGCTTTTCATAAATCTTAACAGTATCTATAAACTGGTACCCGTACTAAAACCAGCCAGTTCTTTGATAACAACAGCAGCACAAATATTCCTCGTATTATATCGCACAGCATGTCTTTGCACACAGGTTGCTGTTCACAAAGCTTCTGTGTCGTGCGCGAGCATTCATTAGTGCCGAGTAATGAGCCACACTCGCCCGCCACAGATCACCGACCTACTCGCAATGCAGGATATAAACCTGCAGGCTTTTATTTACTTTATTCTCTTTGCGTTCATGTAGCCCGTCTTTGGAGAAGGCCTACCCTTGCCCATTATCGCGTCCATCCATTTAAGCGCTGGCCACTTGTCGGTGTCGCAGTCCCCGCTTTATTCTATCTAATACTAATATTTTAGCTTTTTATCTAAGGACACGTAATAAGCAGCCAAAATAATTTGCATTTGCTTTTTTATTCAGTTGGTTTTTAGTACGTAAGTTAGTACTAATCGATGTTCCTATTGACCTTTTACCCTTTATTTCTCATTTTGTACCAGTTTCAGAACGTACTATTGGGTCATCTTCGTTCATGACAACTGGACTCTTGCTTTCTTTACTTCAGTAAGTTAAGTTTGGACAGTTATTACAGATGTATACTTTTTGAAGAGTTTACTGCATCAGTGCCGAATTCAAACAATAACTTGTGTACTTTCTAGAATTACTCTAGTCTTTGCCTCAGTACATCGGTACCTTTTAAGGCTTTTAAAACGCAGTGCGAGCTAATCACACGGCCGCGGCGCATTGTGGGCGCTGCGCAGATTATCTCACTTTGCTCTCGTGATGCACTTCAATAACGTTATTATAGTTACTTATATTTTACTCTAAGACGATAAATGTTATTATGGTTTTTTATTCTATGATTATGTTATATTGGAGGTCGCACGGTTATTATTTACGTTTGATTCAAAACCAGGCAGCTTGTTTACAAATGTGATTTATTTTTAATTATTCTGTCGTCCCGTTGGTGCCATGTCTAGTATGACAAATGCATTCCTAGCTCTTGAAGAAAGAATGAATAAGATCCATAATTCCACACACTTATATTAACATCAAAACTGTAATTCAATACGTTTGTGATTCAACTTCTTCTATTTGACATTTTAATCATTCAGTGCCAATTGAAAATAACATGAATCGTATCAAGTACCACTTCCGATTAATTTGTAATTGTCAACGAAGGGAATTGGATAGTACTGGTGAGCAGAATGGCTGATTAGGCAAGATTCAAAGAAAATGCGTCATGTTAAATTGATCAAAAATTATAAAATTAAATCTACTTATACCCTGAACCTGATGGTAGGTACTTACACCCCGATGGTAAGTGCTTACACCCCGATGGTAAGTGCTTACACCCCGATGGTAAGTACTTACACCCTGATGGTAAGTACTTACTACCCGATGGTAAGTACTTACACCCTGATGGTAAGTACTTACTACCCGATGGTAAGTACTTACACCCCGATGGTAAGTACTTACACCCCGATGGTAAGTACTTACACCCTGATGGTAAGTACTTACTACCCGATGGTAAGTACTTACACCCCGATGGTAAGTACTTACACCCCGATGGTAAGTACTTACACCCTGATGGTAAGTACTTACTACCCGATGGTAAGTACTTACACCCCGATGGTAAGTACTTACACCCCGATGGTAAGTACTTACACCCTGATGGTAAGTACTTACACCACGATGGTAAGTACTTATACCCCGATGGTAAGTGCTTACACCCCGATGGTAAGTACTTACACCCTGATGGTAAGTACTTACTACCCGATGGTAAGAACTTACACACAATAATATATTATATATAATTAATATATATTATTTATTATTTTTTTGTTATATTATTTTAGAATACTGCACAAACCCATGTCATAGATAACAAAATTAATATTAATAAGTTCATTTGTTAGCACGTTTTCAGTCCATGTTTAAGATTGATAAGTCTATAATAGTAGATTTACTTCCTGCAGCTTACGTCATTGAAACTGTATTTTTGTAATACTGGTATAACGTCAGTTTCCTGACCACTCCTTACGAACTTCCCTAGACATCTTTACCCACAGAAATAGATTAGCATATTTTCTATTAAACCTGATATATTTAACCTAAATAATGTTTTGATGAATTTTAACGACTTCTCTAATAAAAACCGGTCATAACTCACAGTAACTCGTTTAATTTGACAAAAATGTACATTTGTGTGGCTGTGACATCCTGTAGTGTTGTGTGAGCAAATTAGCGATGATGTCTGATCGTAAATATTGTTAGGTGTGTTAGTTATGGATTTACCGCGGAGTTACTTATGGGAGAGATGAGGCAGCTTGGTCTTTGATGCCAATTGATTGATAAAAAACATTGTTTACATTATTTAATGTGCAGGTGTCAAGTGCGACGGATCCTACCCGACACACTTCATTGATGCTAAAAACACAACACTAATTTGTACTAAGGTAATTCGTCAGTGTACAGGTGCTGATAACATTTAAGATTAAAATTAAGATAGCATTTACATTTTCATTTTTAATATAGCCTGATAAATGGACGAAAAATTACACGCTACGCAAAGTTGCTGAATCGTTGCGTGGTCTAACAATAGTTCGACCTTTCGTGGAACCTCCAAAAATCTTTAGATATCTCAGCATGGTTGGCAAAGAAAACGTACAAATTCTGTCTCCATTCCAATCGGCTGTGGCCTAAAGTTCCTATCACATGAGAACACTTTACGACGTTAAAAGATTCTGACAGTTCCTTTAATAGTTTCACGCATACGTAAACTAGTCAATAGTTCTGTTCCACCTGCATGTGAAAATGTTCACAATTAGCAGCATCTGATCAAACGAGCGGATATGATATTTTACGTTTGTCGCGACAGACAGACGGACTCCCTTGTTTATATACACTAGTGTGTATTATACTATTTGAAGAAAATTCGACGGAAACATGTTATGTTTGCAAACATCTAACCTTGCGGAATTCTGATTCCGTTGCTTTCTAGACAGATCGATGCTTACGTATCCTAAATATAAGCTTGCTTAGGTATTTATTTATTAAGAATCTCCAACAAAAGATATACACAAATCATGACATACAAATAAAAGTCAAGTGCAGGTATTACGTTGGTTTACTCCTTACTTAAGTATCAACAATATAGTGTAATGGTACGATGTTGTGGTGGTGGTCACAGTAAAATGATGAGAATTTATAAAGCTCAATAAGAAAATTATTGAAAAATAAATGTTTTATTGAACAATAAAAACATTTTTTTTTCAATAATTTTCTACACATAGAAAAGCTACATAGGTTAGAAACACATTAGCACATTTCACATCTAATACGTATCTCGAATACTTTTCCCAATCAGTCGAAGGCTACCTTACGATGTCCTCCTGAACCCAATCAGTTCACAAATAACACGGGGCAAGCTGTTAGCACGATCATGGGCGGTGGACCAGACAGTTACTTCGCCCTAAAACGAGTTATTGCCCTGGACATTACGGGCTTGGCAAAAACGGGCCAACATATTGAGAGCTCGGAATGTAATAAAGAGGGTAATGTCGCCGGGAGGGCAGGTTTTTTATAACCACCTTGGAGAGTTAGGTTATGAAGGTCCGCATTTGTGGTTTAAAACCTGGGGGTGGACGAAGCTTGTTCCTTGGACCTGTGTGAACCGTGAAAGCAATAGAACATATTCCAAACCAAGTGAAATGTAATATTCATTTGTGAAGTTATTTTTATGTTCGAATTATGTTTTAAATAAAATATTTAACGTAAATGTAAATGTTAATGTATGTGTTGTTTTAATGTAAATGTTAAACGTAACGTTTGAAAAATCTCGCACCTCATGGAAAGCTATGATACGGAGCTCGCTTACCAAGAAGTAACCAACGTAGTAGAACCTTTAAGAGCGGTTCCTGCAAGACTCATAAAGATTATTTCCAGTAGTACCTACTGTAAGGAATCATCTGCCATCTGCACCATGAATGGCAGGATCTATGAGTATACTTCACCACTTTATAAAGCATAAAGAAAGAACCGAAGTTAGTGCACTTTCTCGCAGTAATGCCATCGATCCTAGCCTCTCAACCCGCAGCCAATCTGTCAGTGTAGCGAGCAGTGACGATTACACTAATTGTAGTGTATAATAAAGCTATAATCGCTGGATTTTTCCGAGCTGAGTGAGCGCTAATGTGGCTGTATTAACATTAGAGCGCGGTGCCAGTGGTGGAGGGTGTTTTGAACTGGTCAATTGGAATTTTGCTTTTTCCTGTATTTCCATGAAATCACTTAGGTAGTAAACATGTATTACAAACTATTGAATTTATTGGTTAATAGATTGTTTGACTACTATTCTAGACTACTTTTCCAATTACTTTTCATTCAACCGCTTCTAAACTATACCAATATTAAGAACCTAAAGATAGTTTGTTTTAAAAAAAAACCATTTGCGTCATGAAGCCTGTTTATCAAGAACAGTGACAGTATATAATAACGCTCTAGTATCCACGGGAGTAGAGTACTTAGTAGCCAAATATATAACTAAAACAGGTGAATCCGCGGACTATTATTATAGCTGGTGTCATATAAATGCAGAGATTGTATAAGGTCTATAATCGCTGATAGTGATACCCTACACTAAAGTATCACTTGTACAGAACTACAGCAAATTTGTCAATTATTTCCTTGAGATTTTGTGTTCTTGTCATAAAATAATCACTAATTACAGGGCTCTGTGTTGGTCGGCTAGATGATAATATTGTGATCATAATAATGTCATATTATCACGGAGCGAATTTGAAAATAGGGTTCGTTTTCTAGATTAAAATATTACAAAAAGTCCTCATTTTTTTTTTAAACTCAGATCAATCAGGAAGAATTATCTGAGTTCTTTCTTCTCTCTCTGAGAAGAGGACTCTGTCCTGCACTAGGACAACAATGCGTTAGTAATATTATGATGCATTTTCAGGCGGCTGACATTTTGAAAATTCTTTATGGCTGCAGATATCAGGTTGAAATCAATTATTAAAATATTAATTTTGGATCAGTTATAACTGAAAGCTGACCTCAATAAATAAACAATTGAAGATTGATGACGTCACCATAAACCAAACAATGAATAATGACACTTAGATGAAATCCCATTAATCTCAGGTACAACATACGCCATATTTCTAGGTCATTGAGTGCACTCGAAGCGGCAAACATTTTAGCAGAACAAACAAGGGAGGGCCGCAAACACACCGGAGAGACACACCGGAGCGTGCGGGTTTTTAAACTGGACTGTAATTTAGTTAAAGTATTTGCTGGATGCTGTAGGTGTTGCATTGAAATAATATAGTGTACCATAGTATTTAGTAGCAGAAGAGCTCTTTGCGAAGAAGCTAGTCCGAGAAAGTACTACCACCATACCTATTTCTGCCGCAAAGCAGCGTTGCTGTGTTCCGGTTTGGAGGGCATGGGTGCCGGTGACATTACAGGCACATGAGACATTACAACTTTGTCTCTAGGATAGCAACACATTTGCAAAGCCTCTGATATTGCAGACGTAACTATGGGCAGAGGTAACCATTTAACATCAGATGGGACATCGGCTTGTTTGCCATCGAATGATGTTTAAAAAAGAAAACTCTTTTAGTTCTTTATGTAGTAGGTATTACCTATCCAAGATTGTGGTGCAAGTATCGTACAAACACACATTAGCTATTATTGTGTAAAGAATAACGCCAGACTCTTGATCATATTCCAGTGGGCGGCGATACTGAGGAATTTTTCGATGTTATTTTGTTTAGTGTTTTTTTACTTTTAATTGTTATAGATTATCCTATTTATTAAGTCTGTAAATATTGTACATGCTTTCATTGTAATAAAACTGTCAATCGGAACATCTTTGCGACGTTATATTCAACAAAGAGATCAGTTAGTTTACCTATATATTTAAAAGATCATTCTAAAGGCAAGAAAGTGCTTCCTACAGTTACGTGTCTGGGACGACGTTGTAGATAGACATGTCCTGACCAAAAAATAAAATAAGGTTCGAAATGAGCTCTATGCACCAAACATAATTAAAAACCTCGACATACACACTATGTAGGCCACCTATTCATTTTATTCTAGTTAGTTTGTCGTGAGTGTAGTGCAGATAAAATCACATTATATTTTCCGTATGTGCGTGTTCCAAATTGGACAGTATTCACTGTATAAAATGAGTTAGAGAGTTGGAGCCGCTGACGTGGCTTGGCTGCTGGTTTGTTGTCAGGAGACAGCGGAAGGCGGAGAGAAAAGGTAAAAGGAACAAGATGACGTACATATTGTCACCAAATTCGATTTTGGGGCACTTCAATTCGTAACGGTAGGAAATACGAAAAACGTTTGAACTACCAACCATGCTTACAACCATTCATTAATGTCACTAAGTAGAGAGGGTGCCTCGACATTGTCTTATTGTGTCCAATAGGATACAGTTGCGACAATTCTTTTGATAAGAATTTACAATTTTCTTTATTTAAAACAAGAGCTTAGACTGTTCTAGTAGTCAGAATAATCTAGATTCATAGAAAAGTAGCTTTCCGCTCCTCGCTCCGCTCCGCACCATGTCCGCTGCCCGCGGCGGTTTTACGACCCGCTAGTGATAGTACGGACGATGCACATGAGTTATCGTTACTGCTTAGGTGACTCCGTATGGCCTCTGTCAACATTAAGTTCTCGAAACGTTTCTTTTACTTTGGCTGCCAAACGAACATTTTATTGGTCTGAGCAGTTCTTTATGAGGTACGGCTTCATACGTAAGCACTGAGTTATTTATAAGAAAACAGACCTTATGCAAGGTAGAGGAAAGGGTGTAGGAAGCCAACCCGTGATACGACAGTCCCAATAATAACTGAAAAGTTTCCGAAAGACATTTGATTGAATCTTTTCTGAGATGAAATTGTGAATAGATTTTTAATGGTTTTTAAATTTTGGAATTTGACCTTTATTTGATCTTTTGAAAAGATATTTTCATCAAAAACAGATGCTTACACCTCACATTGATTAAACCTTATTTGCTTGCCATTCATGCCAATTGAGGTACTACAATGTTTCATTTGTAAGGAGGGTGAAACGAGAATCTAGTTTCAATACAACGGAGGTAACTTTACTGTGGAGTCGTCGACAGTTTATTTGCACTAGAACTACAATGTTAGTATTTAACTTCAGACGTGAGGTTCATTTTTACGTGGATTTAAACCGGCTCTTTGATTTCACGAGTTAACTTATGTCTTTATTTGTGGTTTCTAAAAGTATTCTGTGTATTTATTATCTGTAGGTGTAATATGCAAATATATTTACTTTTAGGAACGACTGCCTCTAATTTATCTGCATTTTTTGACATGTTTGTCGCTGAGACGAGATTGCGGTTAGATTTTGAACGTTTTTATTTAAACGGTTTTCGTTAGCTTGCCCAGTTTGTTTATTTATTTATTATTGAATAGAATTAATCTTCAGATTATTAGGTTACAGTTCTTGTTTCCATTTTGGCGAGCTTCTTTGTTTAGGAAAAAAACTACGAAAGAGTCGCATAAGGAATCAATAATCATTACATTAACAGCGAAAAAGCTACCATCCTTGGCCTACAACACGAATAAACGAAATCTTTGCAAGCATTCACTATTTGAAGTACTTCAATATTTGAAGCTTCATTACCAAACTAAACAAAGCGTTGTAAATGAACTACACTATTAAAACATGGCGTCTTCTTAATACCTAGCTACCTAGGTCTTGTACCCCTCCCCCCACTGCCCGGCTCCCAGCATCATATTACCTACCGCTCAATCTTCTTTCATAATTAAAGTGGCTTTTACCTCAGAACCCTGCCTCACCCCTCGGGCATCCCACCGCCCGTGGCTTGTTGTCATGAACTAGAGATGCAGAAGGTTCAGAGACCTCAAAGCTGTTGGTAAACCAACTGCAAATGCTAAGGATCATGTCAAGGTTGTCATGTGAATAATCATGATTAGACTGATGCATAGGTATTTAGGAACTTTGGATTATCAGTCATTTATTAATGATTATCGGTTTATAATAACTACAAAGTGGTCGAGACTACATTTTCGACATTGAATTTCGTTACACACACAAACTCACCCATAGTTTTGAATCTTAGTTCAAGAATTGTATTGACTGTACTGTGTTCATTCCTCTTGGCAACTTCTAAGACATCTTCGATACGTAAAGTGTCTGTTGACCATAGACTGGGTCTTAAGTACAATGAAGGATGAAATACCGTTCCAACATCAGCCGCGATCACCAAACGTTTTGATAGTGTTGACGTCATTCCGAAAGGAGAGTGCCTATCATCTCGATGCACCGTAGTTCCCTTAAGATGTGGCTCTTCTGCAAATCCTACGTGGTGTCGTTACCTAGGACCTGCGCATAGGTTTACTAGAGTCGTTATGTACCCCACCTTGAAGGGGGGTAGGTAATTGGCAGTTTTTGTTCGCTCTCAAGGAGGGATGTGTTGGGAATTGCGTCTTGAGATATTATGTTCAAAACATCTTGATTAACTTTATATAGCATACCGTTAATCAAAATGTTTTGTGGGTAAGTATGTATATACATGGGCATATAATGATATTAATGATAAGGGCATTCATGATAGTGACAGGTATCACCAATAATATAATATTATGATGTGGTGATAACACTTAATTTTTAGTAGACAGGCTTTAGGATTCAAACATGCCAATTCGGCTGACATATAAAAAATCAATCAGGTGCCTAATATATGTACATATTTTGATCGTGTAGCAGTGCATAGTGTTAATATTCATGATTATTAATATTAACAATTATTGACATTGAATTAAAAGGCAACCTATATTACGGGGAAATTAAAAACAGCCTGCAATAAGGAAACATTAAAATATGTCAAGTTCCGAACAGTTACCTTCTCCTTCCTTCTAGCTAATTAATGCATTTAAAGGCCTTTGTCCTCGTTTCATTGGGACAATAATAACGATCTGGTAGTAGAATACCAGGTACTCATATAATCACTATAAACATGCAAGCAAACAAAAGAAGAAAACAACGTACCTTTGTGGTTTATCAATGAAAGAGTCTAAAATGTTGTCTCCACATTTTGCATAAGTAGGTAAAGGAAAATGGTGACGGTATTTCGTTACATTGAGATATTTATATTATTTTATAAAGTAGAATATTTAACTAGAACATTTTCTTTCAGTAATATGGCTTTTAGCCGAGAATCACTTTGACAATGTATCAATAACTTTTCTCTAAAATCTTCATACATTTTAAACACAGAAGGTTCAATAAACTTAGCAGCAAGGTCTAGAATATCGACTACACCGTACTACAGACCGGCCGCCACCCCGCCTGACCTTCCCAAGGACGCGCCGCGCCCACCTAAGTACTAAATTTAGCACACCTCAAGGAAACATCAATCGTACCAACACATGCGCACAATTTTTCATTGTCCACCTCATCAGAACAACACAAAAAACGTCACACCGCACCGGTAACACACGCCGAACTGAGAACCGCATTCATAACACGAAATACACCTGTATTGACAGGTATACCTGTCCGCACCTTGCGTCGACCAATCAGCGCGCAGGTTACCTGCGCAGCTCGATAAAAAGGGGCGTGGTTTATGCAGAGGCGGTGGAAATTGTACCTGTGCGCACCTGCAGTGTTATGAGGCAGGTGTGGGTGGTTGCGGGTTGGTCGTGAGTCTTCCAATGGGACGCCAGTGGCGGGTTACCTGTGAGGTGCGATTGCGTAGGTAACGCGGCAGGTATTGGTCGGGCGAAGTGGGTCGCGGAACTAGGTCACCGGCTATGTGCGCTCTCTCTATGTACTGTTCCGAGGACGCCGTATGCTTCCTACTGTTTTAAACTTAAATTATAGTCTCTGTTTGGCTTCCGTTTACGGAGATTTAGGGGAGGAATAAGACACCTAAGCGCGCAGGATGTGCATGTGGAGTCTCGAGACTGCCTGTACAGAGGATTCTAGTTGATAATATATGTTTATGGTACTAGTGCTTTTATTCTTTCTTATCAGTAAAGTAATAACGCAAAATGGGAAGGTACTTACTGCCTTTATAAATTCTAAAGCGAATCCAATGAAGTGGTTTGAAGAGTATAGGTACCGGTGTGATTTGATGACAGGAACATGAGACATTTCAGCTTTATGGGATTGCCAGGCAACTACCAGAGGCCTTGTATCTGAAAGGTATCTGGTATTGCTGATGTATATTACGGTGGCTATCACTACTTCTACAACATGACATGCCTTGGTCCAACATGAACTGCATTGTACGAGTTTCGGCTTAAGCTTTAGAGAACCGAAGCGAGTGAAAAAATGGGAGCTTCTACATTATTTACTCCTCCAGTCGTTACAGCAAATCATGAAATATACATAAACATATTCCTAGGTAAGTGGTGTAGGTAGGTATATACCTACCTACACCTTAAAGTGTACCTAAGGCGGTACATGGGGGGCAAGGGGGAGCGACTGATTACGCGGGGGGGTTCCTCCCAGGTCGAGCAAGTTTGAAGACAAATTGTGTAGCAGGAGGGGGGGCCGGGGGTGGAAAAATTGTGCCCCACCACCCGCCACAGCCTTTAAATATAAATAATGGAGATTTTTTTTTAATGGAACTGCGGTTTTTGTGCTGAGATTTGCGGGGTGTACCTACGTATTTGAGGTCATGGGGTGTGTGCATAGCTGTACTGCCTAGTGAAGCCAGCTTGCATTATGATGCTGCTTGCTTTGATTGCCGTGTACTGGTTTATTGCGGAATTGTCGGTAGATGGCCCGGTCTCTGCTTGATATTAATGCCAGTTGTTTACACCCCCTATGATTCCAGGCTATGCTATATCGGCCGTTGCGTTGGTACAAAAACGATTCAGAAAGTATGCATGCTACTGTACCACGACCTGACGCAACGTATTACTATATTTTGGTTCCAGATTCGAAAATCTCAAAAAGACTCACATATATTTCGAGCCGTTGCCCCACCTAGAGCCAAGTCGGTACAATCACTGGCATAGGTGAAGTTGTACAACTTGCGCCGCGACTATCGGCAACTTTTGCAAGCCTCTACTCGTTATAAGTTCTCGCTTCCGACTGTACCGTGCTGTGATTTGTATATCTTTATGGTATATTTTGTATAATGTTTATTGACGCAAAGTAAATGGCTCTTAGCGATGATCGAAAGTAGGTATATTAAATAAGATAGCTTTATCAGGATACTTATGATGTACAAATTTAGAAACACTATCAGGAGACAGCAAAATCACTTAGTACCTTTCCTTTAGCAAATCGGGTTAAGGTGCAAAATGATAACCAATGTCGTCTTCAAAGTACCGAGAGATAAATAAACTCCTGTAAGTAGTCCACTGCAACGAAAACGCCTCCTATAGTACAGTTGTTAGGAACCAGCCATGGTTTTCTGTCAAAATCTTCTACTTGTGTTTATTACCCATTTAGTTCAGGATCGTCCGAAAAAAGAAAATCCTACAGAATGTTGTCAAAGCTGTGTCCTATACAAGTATTTACATACAAGTGTGCGGAACCTTGTATTTTTCCATAACTTTCTCGTGTTCGGATTTCATATTCAGTTGGGGCATGGGGAAAAAAGCGTACGTTTTTAGACCAACTTGAAATGAATTCACGCACGCGGCGCCAAACGGAAAAAGTGGAGTTTGTGAGGTGACCGCCATCCCTGCAGATGGCTTACGTGGAGTGGAGGATAGTTGGATGAGGATGTAGCTGGGTTGTGTGGCTTCGCGACTTATAGAAGTGCAAAACTAAAGGAGCATGTATGTACCCTGTATAGACGGGGCCTACTAAGGCCAGTGCCTGACAGGGTTACGGAGTTTGTTCGAAAGAGTTCGCTTTTAGTCAGTAAGAGTCTGACACTTCCTTTCGCTCCACCCAGACTGAAAGAAATCATATGATGACAAGCAATCTGTGAAAAAAGAAGTGCTGTGTAATGCCCCAGAGAGAAATATATAATCACTTCGAAGAGAACTGTTATTTAAGTTCTTGTGAGGAGTAAAATTCTTGAAACCCAAATAATATTGTTTTTTTTAAACTGATCACAGGGTAAACATATTGATAACTCCTGAAGATTGAACTTAATAATGCAATCACCAAGTTCGTATTTAGGTTATCATTGTACAGAATGCGATGGGATGATGTCGCTAGCTATGGTATTCAAAGCGACGGAAATAAAGGTGCACCATTATCGTGAGACGTGAGAAAAATTCTAACAAACTGCGAGTTTTCTTGAGATGGCAAGCAGTAAAAGATATGAATTGTTGAGATGCTTTTCACTTCGGCCACATGGTTCGTTTGCACTGACAATGCAAAGGCAGTAGGTATGTACTTCACCTTTATTAGCAGTTAAATAAAATAAATAAAAAAGTTTCATGTAGGACAACTTAAGGATCCATAATTTTGTCAGTAACAGTTTAGAACTGGAAATGATAAAAATGTTCGTAATAAAACTAAATTGACAGTAATGAATACGCAATTGTAGCTAAGATGACTCGACTATTAGATACAAAACTAGCCACTTAGGGGATCAATCCTTGAACAAGTTGCGTTAACATATACCAGTTACTGTTTCCAGTATACTGTTGTGACTACCTTTTATTACATTTACTTATTTCGCTAAAAACCAACCAACCCTTTTATTGAATAATAATACTTTTAAAGCACAAAACTCCAAAGCCCAGAATAGACTTTAAAATGAATTCAGACTGTGGACTGCAAGTAGTAATTGCACCAGCGCTGTAGGTATAATCCACCTACAAAAGGCGGTGGTACGCGATGCACCGAGCTTATTAAAACATGTCCGTGTCGCTATGTCTAATTTTCCGGTTTTGCCCGCGTAGATTGTTCGCCACCCGTGGGACGCCCGCTATGTTGTGTAGGTAACTGTGGATGGATTTATGTGTACGATATTGTGTGCTCGAGTTTGTTTTGATAGAGGTTTTGTTGTGAACCTTGTGTTCAATTAAAAGTTATAAAATACAGTAAAGTTTTAGGTCAAATCGTTCTCTGGAATATTGTTTGGTTATAAATTGGATCTGTAAGATTTAGTTCGTTTTTAAGGTTCCGCACCTCAAAAGGAAAACGGAACTCTTACAAGATCACTTTGTTGTTCGTCCGTCTATTTGTCTGTCACGCATTCCCGAAATAAAGGGTATTTCGGGAATGCTTGGAGGTATCAAGTTGAAATTTAAACCGTATACTCAGATCTACTGTCCTATGAAGTTGTGAAAAAATCAAACGGGGTATTTCCTGTTGACCTAGAACTATGAAATTTGGCAAGTAACATCGTTATAGACCACAAGTACAATCAAAAGCAAAAGCAAACGTCTTAAACTATACATTTGTAATTAAATCTTAAGAAATTGGGGGTCTATATTTTTATAGAGGGTCGGAATTTTAAATTGAAGCTACTAGTTCAAATGGGGTATCATATAAAAAAGGCTTGATGTGCACATTGCAAAATATATTTTTTCCGACGCATATTTTTTTATTTATAATGAAAAATATAAAACTGCCTCGTTGGCCTAGTGGTCCTAAGCGCGACTGTTACGCTAGAGGTCTTGGGTTCGATTCCCAGGTCGAGCAAAAAGTGTTATTGGGTTTTTCTATGAAATTCTCAGTAGCAGCTCGGAGTTAGGATTTGTGCCCGGTTAATGGCAATAGGCTCGCCCCTTATTACATGGGACCTAAATATACCGGCGAACTGTGGGTGTACATTGTTACACCTCTGCCTAACCCTTCGGGGAATACAGGCGTGATGGTATGGAAAAATATAAAAAAAATACCGTTACCTCTCTTTGTCTCCGAAGTGTGAGAAACAAAAAAATTTAAATAATTATAATAACGTAATCCCTAGATATCTAAGTAAATTTTAATAGATAAATAAATATACTATTTATTTATTTATTTTAATAATCTATTTATTTAATTCTATAATTTATAATGATCCTGCGTACGGAACCCTCGGTGGGCGAGTCCGACTCGCACTTGTTCTGTTTTTATTCAGAAGTTACTGCTACAAGCAGGCTTTTGAAATAATTCAAAGTAATTTTTGAGAAAAATAATAAGGATTGGTTACTTAAAAGGGAAATGAATATAGGAATTGTGTTTAGGTATGACGACTACTTACTAATCATTAGCATAAAATATGATCATGTTTGCATTAAACATATTTCCATAATCCAATATAAATACCAACTAGAACACAGGCTCTTGACCCACTCTCGTTCATCTAAATAAAGCCTAAAGTGGGCCGTGCTTTGTGCTGGGCTAACGCGGCGTGACGTCATCAAAGCTGGGCTAATGACGTGTCCTGTGACGTAATAGGCCGTGACGTGTCTCGTGCCGCCAGATGGCGCTGCATTATTTAGTGGTTTTGGACGGTGGAGTGATGTAGTTCATACCTACGTAGAAATTCTGTTTGGTGAATTATGAATGTGCCTCGTGTAGGTTTGTGCTTGTAGTTTGATATACCTAAGTACGTTATTTTGTTAGCAGTAGCTTAGATCATGTCAATGGGTTTACACAAGATATTATCACGTATTAATATATTTCCAAAATGTTATAGATTTTGAGTTACTACGACTTAAATTTTGCATTTAAACCTAAGTAATAATTAAGTAATATATCAGATGAACTGTTACCTTTACCTGCTTACGTTTATAGTTTATGATATGTTGTCCAACATGGATGATATCCGATGGTTTTATGTTATTTTCCACTTAACTCCAGAACGTTTCTAACCTGACACACTTCACACGTCATTCTCACTTAGCAAATTGCCTCATGCAAATGTCACGTCCCCTCTTGCCCCCCACTTACCGTAACAAACAAACAAACAACACTCCTATACTATTCCGCTATAACTCCTGGACTATAACTAGGTAACAATTTATATGCTAACACACTCGTAGCTCACACACGCAATCATGTTAGAAGGATCGCGGTGTATCGGCCTTTGTTCTAGACCTTTGGGAGTTTGTTTTTTAGGATAAAAGAAGGAAATACGATTTTGGCGCCCAATAAAAAACACCTTGGCTTTTGTTGGGCGCCAAAGTTCGCACGAGGTTTTTTTAAGCCATAAAGTAGGTAATGATCTTTCCTAATTCTGTTTTAATGTAAAGTCACTGTGGAAGATTCGCAATTGCCACTCTTAGTAGCAAATATATGTAGGACTTAAAACCTATTTAAATCGTCAATGCACAAATATCTGCGCCCTATCAGATCACTATCTAAAATGTACACCAACAAATAGAAAAGTAGAGTAGAAAATAATACATTTCTGATAGTCTCATAAAGGTGCAATCACAGACCTATCAAACATGAACACAGGTGTCCCTTCAGGTAGAGCCCCCAACTATCGTCTATCCCAAAAATACATTTTATCGAATACAAACGCCAATTTTTGCCAAACGTAACAAAAGTTGCGGCAACATTATGATCATTACCCGCCATCACGGCTAGGTAAGGCGACAAATCCAACGTCTACACGAACTTCGCAAGCCATAAACGGATACTTGCTCGAAGTTTTCCAATCTCCCGCGGCCGACTCTGTCATATTATTTTCTAACTATTTTACTGCAGCCTGCAATCTTACACCGTAGAAAATAGAATAACTCAGTTAGACGACTATGTTGAAAGAGTTTCAGTTTTCTAGTGTCGTCGTAAACATTGTGAGGAATATTGAATAGTGGATTATTCTTTGGGGAATGTTTTATGTTTAGGTACGACTTGATTGTTGAGTGTCTTTCTAGTTTCCAGTAAGTTTATTTGAATTTTATTTAACCTATCGTGGAGCGGATCGCGCTCTCCACATTGTAAGTGATTAAAGGTTCTGTCGTAGTGGTTGAACGTAAAATGAAGGTTTGCAGTGTTAAATATCAACACAAAATTGAGTACCTAATCAGCACCATTTAGGTGTTGATTTATCCCGTACTGTTAATTTACAAAATGTAAAGACCCCTAGAAGACACCTATTCTGAAGTTTATGAAGTAAAACTGTATACAATTTTTACCCCTATGTATGACTGCTTTTTATTCGGATTTTTTCCTATGACTTTTTAAAGATTTAGCCTAAAAGAAGTACTTACCTGTAAACTCAATTAGGTATCATTATGGAGGTACTCGAACTGACTCAATCACACTCAACTTATTTCTAGGTACATTAACTCCAAATGCGTCCTCCGTGCAACCTAAGTGGCAGCTCGTCACTCCTGTGGGCGGTGTCGTCGGGAGTGCCGTGACCTTTCTCGGTGAAAAGTGATACGTTACGGGTACATTAAATACGTCATACACCTACTGACATGTCAAAGAGCAAGTCCACAACGTGTAGTGGACACCCAATAGGTATAGATTTTACTCGCAAACTATTTATAGGTACATTATTGCATTCTCTGGCTTGTAGTGATATTAATTATATGTGTAAGATAATCATGATTGTCTGAGCAGTAATTAATACATCGATTTGCTTTCTGAATATGCGTGCTGTGCAAGGGTTTATCTATGAAATTCTCAGTAATAGCTCGGGGTTAGGATTTGTGTCCGGTTATGGGTTAATAGCAATAGGCTCACCCCATATTACATGGGACCTAAACAAACCGGCGAACTGTGTGTGGTACATTGGTACACCTCTGCCTAACCCTTTGGGGAATACAGGCGTGATGGTATGTCTAAGTATGTATAAAATGACATTTCTTAATTTCATATATTTCGTTGAAAACGGTGTCTTTTAAATATTCGTTAAAGCTATAGTAACATTTACTTTACTAATAATGTTTATTTGCCAAACTCAATCGTTACATTCATTTACTAAACTAATGTGTGCCTGAAATCTTCGACACACTTTAAATGCAGTCTCCAAATGACTTCCAAGTTTTTGTATCTTTCTCAACTTAGCACTAGTATAAAATAATAAGCAGTGTGTACATAGGTACAGTGGGTACAGCACACAATATCATGTTGGACAAGACGGCCGAGGTATGGGCCGCACGTGTGGCCGCACAAAAAACGCGCCTTAATAAAACGACGTGCCGCGGGGGTCGACAATAGTGACGTGCACCTTACTCGATAGTTTATGGTGACGTGTTTGGTTTTAAATGCAAGGAGGATATTTTTTCCATTAGTTTTGTAATACGATAATAATGAACGAGTACTGCAGTTACTTAAAACCACTTTTGTCGAAAAGTAGAGATTTTTTTCTATGCGCAGTCACAGGAATAAGTGTCCAAAACTAACAGAACGATACGAAAAAGGTCCTCTTGACGTAACAAATATCAGGAAGCTTATTTATTGTTTTGTTATCCTTTTACATATTGCTGACGAAAGTCCACAGAAGTCAGGCAGGACTTGGCTTACCTAATTGAATATAGACAAGGCATTAGGGTAATTTTATTATAATGAATCATTTATAATCTCACATGTTTCCGATTTACCAAAACAGAATACGATATTGTTCTGGTTTTTGCACGGAAAAACATATTTTACTAAAGAATAGGTGGATTCTCGATGAGTTACTGTAACGAGGAATATGAATTGACAGGGGCAAGAATAAAGAAAGAAATCTCAATTTTTTTTCCCGAATGTATGTTCTAGCACTATCTACAACACTGATATAGTAATTCGGCCATTTATTCGCACACTTGCAGATAACAATTGTTTGCTATTACAACTTCAATAACTTTAAAATCTTTGTAGTAAATACTGAGTACGAACCGTCTTAAGTGTCATCATTAATCGACAATAAACCAAATCGACAATGTCCCCTCCCTACCACCCTTGGACGGGTTTAATTACACGGCGCGGGCGACAGGTTGTCGGATGACGTCATCACTACACATGTGTGCGTACATGTAAGTAGGTGTTATTATTTGGAACATTGTTTGATGTGTGTGTACGTGCAATATAATGGGTGTAGTGTGTAGGTGTGCCTGTGTGCGTCATGTGTTACAGTAGGTAGATTATTGTTACTATAAGTAATGGGTTTACGGCTGAATGTTATGTTTTTTGTTCTATTCGAAACATGTGTGGATGCTCTAGGAATTAAGGAAATATTAATTAGTTTGTAAGTTATGTGATATATGAGGTTCCATTTAACGTACTTAGTTGACAGACAAACAATTGCTTATTTGCATATCATAGCCGGGATGTTTTTCAAGTATATCCAGTCTTTTCATAAAGACTTGTTAAATGACATGGTCTGTTTGTAATTTGCTGTCTATTTATTTATTATTCTTTAACAAATTTACATTTGATATTGAGTTGGGTACCTTGCAAACTGGGGAACAGAATGACAAAAAACCTATACGCAGGCAAGTATGTAGTCACACCTTATCATTATTGAGAAAAATAAAATGGTTAACCCCGAACAAACAACATTCGAATAGCAATCAAACGAGGACCAATTAAAATTTCAATTTCTTGGAACAGCATCTTGATGAGGAGTACAGTAAACATTGTAGACATCTCACTAAGTTTTTCATTTTTTTTCAAGTGAGTAAGTACTACTCCTCTAAGTTAACAGCCTAACATAATTTATTTCTACCATCGTAAAACCTGTTTTTAAAATCTCAATTCCGTGGCAATTAACTGTAGTATTTGACAACAAAGTAACGCTGTGTTCTAGCTGTTAATACGTCGTTAAACTGAAATGGTTCGAGATATGGTCTGATAAGAGCTCGCAGTAAGAGAGCGGTACACTGTAGTCCTGTAGGCGGATGCTACGTTTATCACTATTGGGTGATTAAGGAACGGCGGCAGTTATAAGTTAGTAATTAATTGGAGTTAGTTCACAATAACGTCAAAATTTCTCACATTTGTAATTTTTAATATACAGGGTTATTTGTAAAACAATGACAACCTCTCAGGTCTATGTTACTTACATCATAATCAACAACTTTTGTTCTACGACATTTAAAAATGTATCATATTTTAGTTTATCAGATTTTCATACAAAAATAAAAACATTCAAAATGAACGCTCTAAATGTTACGAAGTCTATGCGAAGCAAACGAAAGCGATAGTAAAATAGCGAGGGGAGCGGGGTTAGGGCGGCGGGGGTGTTTGTATTTGACCTATTTACAATTTTACGGAAATCCTTCAGTCAGTCATTCACTTCAATGCGCTTGCGTTGCTTGATTCTTTAAAAAATCATAGAACAAAAGTTGTTGTTTATGATGATAGTAATACAGTCTTGCAAGGTTGTCATTGTTTTACAAATAACCCTGTATAGTAATTGCCTTGTTGGCCTAGTGGTCCCGTTGATTGCTAAGCTAGAGGTCTTGGGTTCGATTCCCAGATTGAGCACAAAGTGCTATTGGGTTTTTCTATGAAATTCTCATTAGCAGCTCTGAGTAAAGATTTGTGCCCGGTTAATGGCAGAGGCTCACCCGCTACTACATGGGACCAAAAATATACCGGCGAACTGTGGATGTACATTGGTACACCTCTGCCTAACCCTTCGGGAAATACAGGCGTGATGGTATGTTAGTAAGTATAAGTTTGGGATAATTGAACTGTTAATATTAAGCATTTTGTTTATGTTTTGTATCTGCAATTAGTCTGAGGTACAAAACGGCTATTTCGTGGATTCCATTGAGCGTACTCTCTAGCGAGACCAACTACTCATTGGAGTAGCATGTAATTATGCTACTCACGGGGGCAGCATAGAAGGCATAGATTCTACAAATAGAATGTCTTTTCTTTTGAGTTTGTTTGTTATGTGAGTGTTATCAGACCAGCTGGATATTAATTGGCAAATTGTATTTGTGTAACGTAATTTAATTTAATTATTGAGAGATTGTAAGTTGGCCCGTTCTCAAATATAACATATAGGTACACCTAATTGTTTTGAAATAAACTATACTAAGTAAAGAATTAAAACAAATGAGAGCCGACGTGAAGCCGTACCCCAGCACGGTCAATATAAGGTATTTTCCGAGTCAATCAGCTGATTGATAGAATCCTTACGATGACCACCTCACTGCTGCGTGTACACGCCGCGAGAAGACTGTAAACAGTAACTATATTATGTGATTGGTCCCTAGACAGATTCGAAAATTTAGAGTGAAATAAACTATCAAAAATAACAGAGGATAATAAAGTGCAGCTGGTAACAGGCTGTAAAAGCCAGTCGAAAAAATTTAAGAATGTAGGTACCTCTGTAGATCTGTTCTACAGTGGCGAGGCCTGCATACATCTCGATTCCTACCGACTTCCCTTTAGAAGTTCGGGATTGCTATTTCAGCGCCATTGAAATATGGTAAAGTAGCCTCAACTATTTCCAAAAAATAAAGTCATACAACTAAAACCCTCATCAACTAAAAACAAAATAAAAACACCAATACTTTTTGCCCTTCGCCACGCGGTTTGATATTAGTTCAGCAAGCCTAGCCCTAGGGGGGGGGGGGGGGGGGGGGGCTAGGGGTAAACGTACACTCGATATTTTTAGATAAAACAAACCCGATTCTCACGTTATATTTGTTAGTTCGAAAGTTATATATCAATTTGTGATCGCGATAAAAATATTACATAATAAACGTATTTCCAGCTCGAATCGAATATTTTTAACGTTAGTGTGCTCTTGCTAAGGCCTCGTGAGACAGTTGGATACATACATACCATCACGCCTGTATTACCCGAAGGGTTAGGCAGAGGTGTACCAATGTACACTCACAGTTCGCCGGTATATTTAGGTCCCATGTAATAGGGGGCCAGCCTATTGCCATTAACCGGGCACAAATCCAAACTCCGAGCTGCTACTGAGAATTTTGTAGAAAAACCCAATAACACTTTTGCTCGACCTGAGAATGGAAACCAAGACCTGTAGCGTAGCAGTCGCGCATAGGACCTCTCTCAGTATTTGGAAGTTTATTAAAAAAACAGCACAGGTTTAAAAGATTTAGGTAATTTCCTTCCATGTCGTAGTGATATTACTCACTTTACCTGTAACTATTGTGGAGCATACTGATTATGTCTAGAACAAATAACATTTAAGTATGAAGTTAAAAATATCAAATAGATAACATTCACATTCCACTTGTCAAAAGAATCTTGGAGAGTATTTCAGTAGGTAATCTCAAATGGGGTCACTCACCACCTTTATCAGTTATAATAAGTTTCCAAACAATATATCTACGTCACTGAGCTCTTTATCATCTCCACGGCGTACAATTTTAGTAACGGCCTGACCCTAGATAGCGCGGGGTGAGGACATGATAAAACACCTTTATTGTTTATACTTGTGTACGTACCTATGAGATAGTAAGGCGTGTATTGAATGGAATAAGATATTCAACGGTTTGTAAAAAAGTAAAATCACTCAATAATATTGAGTGATTTTCTACGAATTTCAATTATTGCCAAATATTATTAAATATTACAACCAACGGCGTAGTTAAACTAAACAACGCTGATGAATCATTAGTCGGGAGTCAGTCGTAGTTTGTGTAGCAGATAGTTAGCAGTCATCTCTCAGATACCAGTGACAAACATTTGTATACCTACGTAGATATTCACAATAAGTCGTTAGTTTATCGCAGAACAGATAACCTATTTAATCGTCCCACTTCCATTCTCGCCCTATTTCTCTTGTAGGTTACAGTTCCAAGCACAGTTTGCTCAAAGGAACACATTGACGTGAAGTTAGATTGCATTCTTTAATTATTTTTTTAAGAAATACCTATTGAGAATTACCTACCCCGGAAAAATCGGTAAAAAAGGCCTTGTGGTATGAGTAGCAAGCCGCCTTTGTCTCTGTTGAAAAAATTAAACACACTGATAATCGTATATACATACATAAACTCACACCTTTTTCCCATGGGGGCAGAAACCACAGAACGCCACCTGCTACGATCCTTACATGCTTCTTTTGCCTCGTCCACGTTCATACATCTGGTCATACAAGCACGCCGGTTACGAGTACTGCGCACCCGACCTTTTTGAAGAACCTCGCCAATAAGGTCAGGGTAGGTTTTCCTAGGGCGTCCTCTCCTGGCGTTGCCACTCACATCTGCCATATAAATCCCTTTTGTTAGTTGCCTTTCACTCATCCTCTCAATATGACCGAACCATCTAAGCATACTCTTTTCAACCTTCGTTTTCCTCACTGATAAATATGTATCTTTAAATCCAGTAGAGAAAGTGGATTGAAACGAGATAGTCTAGTACAGCAAATCAGTAGTTTACTTGATTCTGGTGAGTTTAGTGTTGTTCAATTAGATTTTAGTATCGCCTAAAACTAGTTATATAAACATCATAAAATAACTCACAACGCATCATCGTCTAGTCAGTGCAGCGATATCTAAAACCAATCAGAAACTATGATGAATGTTCAAATCACTGCTTTGACATAGACGTAATAACAAGAAACAGCCGCATCAATACAAACAACGTGCGCATTTACTTCGATACCTCTTTATGGAGATGTGACCTTGTGTCACTAACATGTTCGTGTCGTCGGCAATACATTCCATCTATCGCCTTAGTACGCGAGATTGTTGGAAAATTGTGACCCCTATTGCATCATACGGGTATAGGTATAGGTGTGAAATTCCACTGAACATAAACTTAGGGCCTGTTTCACCAAACAAAATCTCCACTATTCACAAGGTATTTAAAAAAATCAAGTAGAATTTGTTTAAATTCATCTGCTAAGTAAGTAATTCAATTGTAACTTGGGAGGTGCAAAAAGGAGCCGTTACTGCATATGGTAATATACAAAGTAGTCTCATTGGATTGTTGATTCATACGAATATAATCATTAAATTGATTAGATAGCTTGGAGTCCACATTTGGAGTGAAAAGGAATCACTTGTAGGCTAGCGTATACTATGCATCGATTACTATTAAGTGAAATAGTCCTTTTTACAAACTGTCCACATATACATAAACGAACAAGTAGTAAAGAGTTTTTCAAGTGAAATTCACAATTAGCAAGAAAATCAAAGAAGCATAGAGGAAGATGGAGAAGAAACCACGGATGAACATAACATCATATACATGCATCAATTAAATATAGAAAAGGCAATTTAAAGACCAATAACCGAATAAAAAAACTTGTCCAAGGTAGCAAGGAAATTACTGTTAGTGATTACACTAGTAATGGCGATGAGAGCGGGAGAGAATGCGAGAGAGAGACAACGATCAAACTATAAGCCGATATACTATTGTTTCTCATTCTATTTACACGGGTAATGGGTACTTACCTACTGATAACACTAGTTCCAAGGAAGTGGGGTCAGGAGTCAGGTGTTATCGGAGGTGTAGGTACATGCGTCTTCATCGCGCACGTCAGTGACGCAATGGCGTTGTATCACTTAATTAGGTAATTACGACTGTACTGGAAGATTTGGGTACAGAGGTTCAGAATGACTGTTCCTTCTTAGAATATTATTGCATTGACGTGTCATATTCATCAATTCAAAGTCGTATCTTTGACAAAATTGTGGTAAACAAATTGTTGGTTTATCGTAAAATCTACTACCTACCGACGGTTCCAAATTAATATATCCTGACCTTTAGTCTTGTACCTACCTTTTCTTACATACCTACGTACATTTTCAATACCATAATTTCCTGCGCCTATATTATTTCCAAAAGTTTTTATAACTTCATAGTTTGGAACATGTCTACCTTCCGACGGCTCGTAAGAACCCAAAATGTTATCAAATACGACCATTTTTTTCCAGTTCGGGTCAAAAGGACCGCCGTTATTTGTTACACAAACGCCCACACATGGCCCCACCTTGCTCAGGTAACATTATACTTACCTTTACCTACACTCCTTAACACAAGGCGTTAAGATTCAAAATCATGTGTCAAATTGTATAGGGTCTATAATGACGGCTGTTGAAAGTTGTTCTGTACGTGGGCCAGTTAGAGTTTAAAATTGAATGGTGGTGTGTAGAGTAGGTGAACACAAAAAGCGTATAAAAAGCGACCTTTGTCCTGCACACATGTGGTGTTCCGAGAAGCGAATAATTAGCGATTGTGAGACAAGGTATGATGTGCTGGTTCCCAGAAATTGAGCCGATTTTATTATCTCCACATTTACCTTGTATTATGTGAGAATGTATGTGCTAAGTATGTTTCCGGTAGTTGTACCTATTCCGACCGCCGGATTATGTTTGATAACTTTACATAAAACTAAACCGCGAATTTAGGTAATGATGTACCTAACTAAATACAAATATTTAAGTATTTTATCTGAATTAAGAATAGACACAGTGCATTTTATGTAAATATTTAATATATGGCTGGCGGAGCTGGGTGTTTTTTGCCCACTATCCTTTCTATGAGTTGTGTAAAATGACTTAAATTGATTTTAATAGCTAAAGAAACAGTATTTTAAACTTTTATCATTATTTACTTTTATGTATGCAAGTAAAAACATAACAACAAAATAAAATAAATCCGGAAAAATATTTACCATTCGGTTAACTCTCTTGAAGGACTACTAACGCCATCTAGCGTCAAGTAGAATTACTAAATTCCGTTCGCGCGCCAACTCTGGAAACAACACTATTTTTTAGTTGCAATGTTTATTTACGTTTTCTAAGTAGCGTGTTTATCTTTTTTATACAGTAAATATTAATTAAAATGTAAGATAAAGAAAGACATTGAAAAAAGTTCGTCACAATTTATTAGTATTTTCTTCTTCTGTATTTGTTATTGTAATTTTTTTTTCTCTAGTCTGTTATGTGATTATGTCCCACTGCTGGGCAAAGGCCTCCCTCAACTCAGTCCTCTTTTTCTTAATTGCGCCACCTACTTATTATTAATGAAGTTGTTACCAAAGAGCAAATACTTTGCCGTGAAGATAAAAAGTTAAATAACTTTTGTTAAATATCCATCTCATAATTGTTTGTACATAACAAAGTCGCCTCCCGCCATCTGTCCCTCTGTACACTTAGATCACTCCGATAGGTACGGATTTTTATGCGGTTTTATAATTAGATAAAGGGATTCAAAAGGAAGGTTTATACGTATAAAACATCACGCAACCACCAACGAGAGCGGAGCAGTAGCCAAAGACGGAACTGATCGATGGTGGCACCGCTAGGTTTATAGCTAGCTGGTAACGCTGTAAAACAAACACTGTCTAGCTAAGTAGTAATAAGGCAAAATGATCAGATTAGTATTATATCGGTACCGTTAAATAAAAGATTCATCATAAACTGTCTGGGTACAAGACAATACACCTGTAATGTTGACTGAGTGCCAATAAACCGCCGTAATAAACTAATTAGACCTGTTCTCATTAGAAATTAATATCAATATGAAACGTTTATACAATGTGGACTAGTAAAGCGTGTAATACTGTAATTTGGTGCTGTTATTTCTGAACTTTAAATGGTTGTTAAAAAAAAGCTTTTGGAAAAATTGATGTTAAACCAAATCATCTCGTAAATAATCTGTTATGACCAAAAAATTTCGTTGATCCCCGTGGGTTAGATTCGCACTCTATTACACCTAACATAATTTCAGCATCAAATTGGCTTTACAAAATGTTTGTTCATATTAATTGTGCGTCACCTAACAGGAGCGAAACCCCAGTCTCACCTGAGCGGAAATACCTAGCTACACGCATTTATTTTCGTATACAATGCAACAGATTCTAAGAACGTTGACAATTGACGCTACCAAATTGATAATGAAATAGCTTCGAGTACCAACGGAACGTGGTCCGCTACCTACATCGCGATCGCGTGCCAAGTGACCGCTACGCTGAATGACACGGTGCGACGCGTCTGTATTTATTTTGCCAATGAATATGAGAGGAATGGCGCCTCTACCTGTTAATTGAACGGCTTGCCAAAATCAGTGAGCAGCTACCTACTTAGCTATTGCTATTTGGTAACAAAATTATAGACGGTAGCTGGTTTGGTTAGCTTGACGATTAGGGAGATATTATGAACGGGATTGAAAAAAATCAAAGTTAACTTTGAGACGATAGAATTATCAGTTAGACTTTTTATTTTTCCCAAACCTAAATAGACCTTGTGATGTCAGCCTGAATTTTTATTAGGTCTTAAGTATTTAGACTAGACAGATTCTTACATGAATAAACATGTGCCCCATAAATGAGTTAGATATGGGCCTTAAAACTGTAAAAAGCACATTTTAATTTTCTCATTACTCAGTGTAAAGCCCTGCTTCTAGTAGGCTCAGTAAATCATACATGTACCATTCAAAAAGGAAAACTTTGCTACATCAATATATTCCCGCTTCTGCGAAGCGTACAGTTCACGAGACACGTGTTAATCTCACCGGTGAGGTGTCCCCGGTTAATATTAGACGTGATCGGCTATTTGAGTCCGTATTGGGTTCGACATCCGACTGACTCACTCATTCAAACTAATTTTAGGAATAAACAGGATTCTAGTTTTTGATAGTGTCAACGTGTTTCATGTATCTCTAGGAACAGTAAGTTCCTGTGATAAAGATGTTGTTAAAAAACTATTTTGCTAAAAGTTCAACTACGAGTATTTCATCTTAGTAATTGCGTGACTTTAGTCATGAAATTAACAGTAAATAGGTAGGTAGACGAGAGTTGTTGTTAAATGGCGTGCGATTGTAGAGGCCTATGTCGAGCAGTGGACTGCTGCAGGTTGAAGATGAGGTAGAGATGTTGGTTAAAGAATTGCAATCGACGAATTCACCTACTAAGTATGACAAAAAATATGGCAATTTGTCTTGAAATAGTACCACATCAGTATTCATTAGCTGTTCGATCTAAAACAAATGTTTCAGATATTAGCCACATTTTTGTCCATCACATAAGATTATGGGCACGTAACCTGACCCGCGGTGTGGGTGTCAGGATGCGCGCATCCGGCCGCCGGATGGACGCGCATGAAAGAGCCTCTGTCCAGCGCGATATTAATTCGCTTTTGAGGTGAGCGACGGGTTAACGCCTGTTTATTACGAATTAGATGCAACTACTAGCGAAATGGTACTCGTGTCCAATGTTTGGACCATTTTTAAAAATACAATGAAAATATGAATGTTTACACACTAGGTAGGTTGATTAGTTTAAAAAGTGTTCCAGCAGAATCACGAAATATATTTTTAATAGTGCGAGGATGTTGGATGATGGAGCGACTGGTAACGTAACTAATGGGGATAGACGCCACAACTAATGCTCCCACATATATTCAGTGAGTGGATGAGACTCTTAGAGATGTTTGGATGCAAGTGTGAAGAGCAGAGAAGTGATTGATTGAAATAATTGGGTATAATAACTCTAATTCTTGAGAACTTGGAAAGTCTTCATCGTTCAAGAAAAGAAAAATTGTAGGTATCACTAAACCAGCACGAATACAGATGTTTATGTGTCTCCATTTGAATAGGGCAGAGATGGACAGTTACGAGTTCTTAATTCTGATTCTTATAAATATCGACAGAAAAATGATTACCATTATAATAAAGTACTAAACTACTAGCCTCTTGAACTATTCACATCTTCAGTCAGCAAACAATACGCAATTAAATATTTACTAGAATAAAGTTAACCATTTGATTACCATACTCAGTCATAAATGTAAGAGTTTAAAAATTTTGCTTGAATTCATAGCCGTCTATCGGCAGACCCTCGGCCGCAACCTGTAATATAATATCATGTGATCTTTTCTATAAATATCCAGACCTGGAAACTATTGCACCAACCCAGAATACTTCTCAATCTTATTAGCCACATATTAGCCTAACTAATACAAACTTACAATTGCGAAGGTTTTATTTATAAAATCGTGAACAAAGTGAGTGGCGCCGTGCTGGCATGCGGCGAGCCAGAAATAGTGCGTCCCCTAAGGTAAACATCGGTGCTAATGGTATTTATTATACCTGGAGAACAGAGCCAATTTTATTTTCTATTGCAGATGAATCTGTGGTTTACAATAATGGGAAATCCTAGTACCTAGCACCCACCTGACCTGAATAAAACAGACCAAGACACTTCAGTCCTAATCTATCGGTTTATTAAAATCGATCACCTTTGATTGAATGATTTAAAAACAAGAAAATTCCCAAGTGAGCGAAGTAACAAGAAGGCGGTCAGATGGCGTTGGTATTGTATTGAAACAAATCAATGTTAGTACCTCTTATTTTATTGAATATTTTCTGTGCGCATGATGTTATGCAACCAATGGCTCGACGCATGTCAAGTCCACCTAGTATGGAGCCAACGTGCCGTTATCGAGCTATATCACGAAGAGATAGACCTTACTACATACATGTAACCTTTCGATGTGCCAGACCCCGCTGTTCCTCATTTTAACCCAAATGCCTGAGTATTTGGGTTCCACCTATTACTCTTTCATCAAACTTTAATTAAATCAGGAGACATTCCACTTACTAAACTGATGATAGATTAGGATATTATAATTAATGCCCACACATTACAAAGAAGTAGGCAATGTTACGGTTAATTTGAAAAAATCTTCTGCATTTGTAATCATTTATCACATTGTCTTCATTACTCAAAGGGATCATAACTTTTAGATGTATGAATTGATTGGTCTAATTCAGAAAATAGGGTGACGAATTATATCATATTTTTGTGGTGACGTGTTCACGTATAGGTGGGTATGTGTGCTCTTCGAGTCTGTGAATCATCTTTCTAATTCAGTAGTAATCAGTTTCCAAAAGAAAATATTGCGCAATGCTTGGTTACAAGTGTGTTTATCAAGTTAAACTAACTTTACGGAGAAAAGAAATGGATATCTATAATTTAACCACTAATGTCAAAATCGTAGGTAGGTTACCTTCCAAAATTACGTTACCTTTGGATTAAGGTAACCTAGCATTCTATGTACAAATAAACAATATAGTGAAATAATTAAGGTCACACTCGAATATTAAGAAAAAAATTAATTTTCTTGTAAATGACGTCAAAAGTCCCTTTTACCGCTCTAATTGAAATCAATGGTTTGATTCGACTTTGACTCTGACACTGTTAGAAGCTCCACCTACGGTTTCAGAAACACCTCGGACACCGGCGCACGGACATTAATGATGATCACGTTAATATGAAACACGTCCCGCACTGTTTACTATTACGACATGAAACAGCTCTCTCATTAGGCCGACATTGCACTTGGCAGAAAAGCGACATTTTTTTCTGTAATTTATTACTGATCGTGTAGAGACGCACTTTCTGTAAGTCTCTGTAATTCTTTCCTACGTTTATAATGTTTTTTATTGAAAATTTTCATAATTTTTATGCGCGTAATGTCAGCTCTATAAGATTGCCACAGACTTTGAGTTACGTTTGAAGATTATGTGCAATTAAAACATGGATATATTTTATTAATTATCTTATGTTGTTTATGCTTGGATCGGGCTCACCGACACGGGGTATTGCAGTGTGACATATGATGGAAAATTATGAAAAGTTTCGATGGACGGCTGTAGTGTGGGTTGTTTACGTTTTTTCTGAAAAGTTTCACAGTAGCCATATCTATTTTGTAGAATCATCGAATTATGATTAAAGTATACACTCTTTTTTTAATTCCACATCTTCTTTAACCGCTATTTTTTATAAATTCTTAAAGTAGATTATTACCTAAATAATGTAGGTACACTTTGGTTGTTAAGATGCGCTTATACGGGCAATTAGTTTCGCAATAATCTTTTGTTATGATTTTCCCGTGAGTCTGCTCAGAAGCAATAATCATTCGCTTGAAAAAAAACAGCATTACAATGTTACAATATTATTTCCATCCACTTATATCACCACAATTTCTCAGGACTGTGAGCAATCAAGACAGACTGCACTGTATAATATTTATTGTTACTCTGTATATTTTCTTCGCCACATTTTTTCAGCCTATTAGCTAGATTGCGGGCTAGACACCTAGCTTATGATTTACGATATTTAGACGATTTTTTCTGCACACCATCGGAGAGGGTTAGCAGAGCAATATCTCTGAGTATTTGTGATAAATATATCAGCTAATAAACGCTAAGGAGATATAAATCTTTTTAGCGCGCGGTACAACATTATGTAGTGTGGGGGAATACAGTAGGTTAAGTTTGCGTAGAGTTACAAAAAGAAAATATGTACTGACACTTCGGTAAACATGACTTGGTCTTTTAGTAGAAAAGTGGGAACGGCGTTTTAGAGGAATATTAAAATAATAATCATTACAGCAGCTTAGTAAATGGCCTTATTGAGACTTCTTATTCTTTAATTGCACAAAAGTAGGTTAAATGATTTACAAAATTTTCCCAACAATCCTACGAATTAGTTTATACTGTGGCATTCGCGAGAGGCGTGTAAAAATACATATATCGTGTAGCCGGGGGCATACATTTATTATTGTAAAATATAGCTATGTTCTGAAGCGCTGGTTAATTCGCCATACTCGTTGGCGTATCGGATCACATCGTATATAATGTATTAGCGAACAACATGTTCATGGCAATATGGTAGTGCGAATTCTTTTGTATTGAAAAATGGGTAAGTATGGTCAACATCTAAGCTTATAAATTGTATTAGGAAATTACCACAGGTAGGTAAGATACTCAATACTGAATCATTTATTGCATTCGTCAAAGTAGATACAAATGCTTAAGTGGTATGTAAACATTTGTCAATTGCAAATCCTGGTCCCGTCGGGCACAGCAAAGTATAAATGGAGGGATGAGGACCAGGAAACTTATAATCTAAGTAGATTCTAAGTATACAATTTTTTTTAATGTGAGTTTTATGTTTTTGTCATTTAAATATTCGTTAATGCTATAGTTACATTTACATAGATAATTTATTTTTTCTTTTTGAATTTATGGATCGGTTTATGTTTTCTAAGTACCTACTTAGAAAACATAAACCGATCCGGTCCGATCGGTCTGAGGTACCTACCTCAGGTATTTTAGCAAAGCATTCCTCTGGTAGAAAAGTCATTATTAGAATTGTAGCAGAAGTACTTCGTATAAAACGTTTCTGCTTGGATACAGTCCGTCTACTAGGAGGCCAATATTAGCAGTGGGCTCAGCGGCTATTCAGCGTATTCTTATATTATGTATTTATGTGCACATTAAATAATAAACTCCGTGTTTATTTACTCGACATTAAACAAATCGCACAGAATGATCTATTTATCATTTTTCACGAGTGATCGTAACTTGTGCAAATTGCATTGTTTCCACAGTATCGTAGGTATCATTTGTATGTTTAAAATATGTTGGCGCCAGGAAGTTTACTTGATCTAAACGTGTTATAAATGAAAACAATTGAATCGGTTCCGACTAGCCGGGACATTTAGGATATATTCCTGAAAAAAGCCGGATTTTAGTAATATAATTATGATTTATAATACTTTATTGAATTTAGAATTTATGCATAGTTCTAAGTGCAGAAAATTTAAGTCTGTCGCTTTTGGTCATTCCCAAAGAGAATCATCGCCTCTTTTAAAATGTTATTTTTTTACACAGTTCCTAGAGTCATATTTATGATACGAAATATATACAAGCTTTATTGCACTCAAAAACTAAAAAATCAATCCAGAAGCGAACAGAACAGAATCCAGGACTACCACACAGGAACACACACTTAAAAATACCTATCAACTATGCAGTCAGTTGCATATATGAAGACCACAAACTAACGTTCTTCTTAGGTCATATTTTGTACTCTTCTTAAATAAGAAGAATACAAAATATGACCTAAAAACCTGGCTGTATGGTTGCGTTAGTTGTTGTTGAAAGTTGACGTTGCCTTAAAACAAATTAACTTGTTTGTTTTAAGGCAACTTCAACTTTCACCTAATCCCACAACATTGTCGGAGATTATTTACCGATACATTAATTTTTTTACCACTCGCCACAATGAGATCACACATCTATACTTCTGTTATGAGATCATAGACGGGCTGGTTAGCTATTGATAAAGGCGGTTCACATGCGTGATGACGGGCTAATGCGCGCCGCTGATGGCCAGTGTGAACGCTCCCTGTTTACCTTGGACACAGAGAAGTGTAAGAGTAGAAACTTTAGTGTTGTCTGCTTAATTATCTTCTTTGGATTCATTATTTCAGTAGGTTTAGTTAGCATTAGTTTAGATGTGTGTATTTGCAAGTCATTTCATTAGGTTCTGAGGTTGATTCACGACTGTATTTTCTTTATTTGTCACTGCTTGTTATTTAGTAGTTAAAACTAATCGTTTCTCCTAAATTCAAGAATATTAACGTTGCTTTGCCTAATAAATCAGTGCGGGATTCCCAAGCAAATCCTGTTGCGTAGCTGATAAAAGAAAACTTGTAAATTGTTCCCAGTTGTTGCACAAAAAGCTACAACAAGCAACACTAATCTCTCTATACCTCACACTAATCTACACCCACGTCGAAAAATCGTTGGTGTTTACAAGATCGTCAAACTTATCGATACGTCTGTCGAGCGTACGAAGCGATTTTTGAGTGATCCTCTGCTCGTTTGATTAATGCCCGCAAGCTCTGGCTCCCCGCCAATACTCTGTTGCTTTGACCCATCCTACCCACTTTTAATAACTGACGTTACGAAAACAATCGAAAGTGAAATTATTTGATGTGTTTCTGGGACGAAGAATTAGGCAGTTTTATGATGAACTTCAGTAGATTGTGGCGCGCTTTGAACATTGTTTTGGTAATTACGAATGAGACTAGCTTTTCTTTGGTTTGTGAGCCAAAAATATAGGAGAACTGTGGCGTTCTTCTTCTTTATGTTGTATGCACCTTGTGCGAGACACAAAGAAGGCGGACATATTATCGCCACTTCCGGTACAAGCTTCATAACTCACTCAGTATAAACCTACACAAATATTAAAATTGAAAACTAAATAAACATACAAAAAATGATTTATGATTTTTTATTAGACCGTGCAGTCTGCCGTCCAAACTATAAATTATTTGGTGTCAGAAGGTTAATGTCGCGAGATTTATGAGAGTCGCAGGTATTTGTTTGTACGCCTACGTCCGAGTGACGTGTAAACGTTAGGTTTGGTGGAAAAAGCGGCGACATTTCCAGCGTATGGCGCGACAATGACGAATGTCGCGCGCGACCGCGACACGGCGCCTGCGCCAGTCGCCCAGGGGTGCCACCTACGCGTAGCTAAACTGATAAACTATATTTACCAACATTTTAATGCGTACCTATATTAAATTAAATTACAAGGAATAAATTATTTGAAACTGAGGAATTTATCCCAGAAATACCACTTACTTTTTATTTATTCAAGTAGTTATCAAAATGAAATCAAATCTAACTGTTTAGTTTCGACACAATTTTTGATAACTAAAACCGTCGCCTTTGACATCAACATAAATAAATTGAGTATTATTAGGTTTTCCTATGAAATTCTCAGTAGCAGCTCGGAGTTAGAATTTGGGAACTTGGGATCTGAACATACCAGCGAACTGTGGGTGTACATTGGTACACCTTTGCCTAACCCTTCGGAGAATACAGGCGTAATGGTTTAGTAATGTGGGGTTTAGTTATAACATAACATATTATGTTATAACTAAATTGAAAAGTGCTTAGCATGTGTGACGCATGAGGCGGTCGCGGCAGCGGTGGTGGTAGTAGTCGGGCCTTCCAAGTTACAACTCATTAGCATCCCAGAAACTTCTTCACTAAGTTCAAGTAATCTCGTACTACACAAATACTGGCTACTCATGACTCATTAAAATAAAATAAAACTCAGGAATCATCTAATGCCGTGTGGGTGCTAACCCTAACGTCACGACACCTGTCGCGTCCGCCATCGGAATAGTCGTGTTTTCCCAAAATAAAGGTTGAACGCATTTTTGTGGACAAACGTATTTGGATTAGCTGAGCAGTAGTGTGGAGCTTTGGAATCTTTATGTTCTGAAAATATTTGTGTAAGCCATCAGCCATCTCCTGCAACGAAAATAAACCTAAGTATACTTAAGGTGAGTTCATTTGGAATTACAGGAATTGGAGGAGGTGTCGGGGAAATGGTTTTGGAATTAAATTAATTTGTTTCTCAAAAAATTGTTTAATAATTACCTTCAAACTTTTACAATACCGAGTACTGTATCTGACCACGTGACAATAGCTCTCTATAGTGTATATACTGAAAGGAATTTAAACAACAAGTTAGGGATATTTGCCTGGGTTTGTGGACCATGATAACCTACGTACAAAATGCTACGACTTTCAAATGAATATCAATTAAGACTTTTACCTTTTACCTAAAATATGTAATATTTTTTATTTAATAGAATATTCTTATAAAGCTTAAACACACCATCTCCGAAAATGTGGTAGTCACGGTATCTAGCTAGACGCTAGTTCGTAGCTACCAAACAAAATGAATTTTAAAGTTTCGAGATAAAGATACTAATACCAATTATGTCGAATCAATTCACCTAGATGATATAATTACCTAAGTAAATTAATTTCAAGATGAAATGAGGAAATCGAAATATTCCACTGTTCATCCGGATGATATCACCCAGGTGAACATAGTGGAATATTCCTAAAAGAACCTTCGCTATCCTTATTCGGAGTTTCCTGAACCAACAACAACTCTGTAATTTAACAAATTTAGCGTTAGCAAAGAAAAAACAATAATCAAATGTTTTAATAAGCCACAGCCAACGATTTCGTCTGTCAGTACGTAGTTCAGGCAATTAATCAGGAGTCGTCGCGATGACAACCGGCTAATGACGTTAACAGGCGCAGTCGGCTGAGAAAACATAGCTAAACATCATCTGTTTGTGTGTGTGAGTAATGTGGAGTGATGAGCTTGACAGCGGAATGGTTTGCGAAGGTCATGCGGGGTTCAATTGTTGGAGAGGTCTGTAATGTTTGCTTACAGTATGTCTGAGACACCGTGTGTTAGAAAATTGTCTTCAGGAGAATATTACCAGATCGCTTATGATAGGGATTCTACCAAAATGTTTCGTATCATATGCCCACCTCATTTAATACCAATGATTTACAATTCAAACCTGGAATTTGGTGAGATTCAGCCGGAACAAGTCCTACGTTTTCTCACCACATTAATTATAAAATTAATAACAAAACACGATCTGAATGTGCCAAAACAAACGCTTGTTCCGAGAAATCGTATAAATATGTTACAAGAACCGTTCCAGGTGTTCCCAGCGTTCTACCATAAACGTGTCCACGCTTTACTTGTGTTCATTTAACGCTTACTAACTTACAAACTTGCAAAACAATCCAAACCAAATCTTAACGTAATCAAGATAAAGTCTAAAATACCTGTAAAAGTTCGTTGACGTGGGAAGGGTAGAGGCGCCACATGTGGACCGCCTGCGAAATGGAAATGAAAATATAATTAAAAAAACGCGATACCCGACGGCCGCGTCTCGGCGAGGTGAACGTGCGCGGCGCGGTGATGTTCCGGCTCTTGTCGATTGATACGACTTAATGCAGAGCGCCGACCTGACAAGAGGGAAACGATTTTGAAAAAGAAGCTCAATGGTTGAAAAGTTGGTTTTAAATTGAGATTCTGCTAAAAGAAAGATTCTTCTGTTGTTACGTAAATTATTTATTGTTTTTTTTTAGGCAAACAATAAGCAAAGGTAACTTAATATATTCACACATCTACAATAGGTTTTTTTACTAAACAATTTAATAAGATACTGATGTGTTTTAATTGCCGCAATAATAAATATTTATTTTCTCCTTACTAAATGAATATAAAGAAACTAAACCATATAATACTCTTAACGCTCGCAACGATCCGATCTCGATACACTCTGAAACTAACACATACGTAAATAGATCCAACACCGTGGGAGACACATTACTTGTTATAACACCTTGTATCTCACACCTTATTATTTAGTGCATAAGGTTGAAAGTTCACTGGTATATTCAGTCATATGATTTCCCTATGTCACATTGAGGTGGTTTTGTTTTTAACGATACCGAGTGACTGACGTGAGAACTGTATGGTGGCACTTTCACAGGCCGCTGGCTTTTAATTCGGTAATTAAAGGGAGATCTGAAAATAAGCTGTTAAGTAGTTACGAATGGACTGTAATGGAGGGGGAATTGATGTGAAGACCACTTGGATGTGTGAGGTACATAAGCAGACATGTGCTCAGCAGAAATAAGGGAGAAATTGAACGCAAGACCGTGTTTTGAGGATTAAACAAATAAGGAGTTATAAAAAATATTGACCATAGAATGGGAAAATGTGCTTAACCTAGTTAAATAAATAATCATTACTTCCCAGTAATGATTATAGGTATTTTTCCCATAGGTTACTTATTTAAAACATATAGACCCTTTATATAGAAGGGTAAAGTCATTTCGCTTCCACAAAGCTCTACTCGATATTTACTGTTATATTCAAATAGGTGCCGTTCTGCGGATTTCGCGCACATAGACGCACGTTTATCTCGGATTATTTTCTAACTCTACCCGAATTCTGATCACCAAAAAACGTTTTTACCAAAACAGAATTCTGTTCCAATAAAACTTTACAGCGGAGCGTATAGCCAAGAACAATTTCATTAGGCGATCCCCGAACTTACCGCAGAACCGCTTTATAAACTCCTTAGCCTTCGTAATATTGTTTAAAAATGTCTCCTAGCCCGCCATGAAAAGCGTGCGGGACCCTAAACGTATGCAAATTTTATTTTTAAAAAATGCAAGTGGCCAGCCACATGTCGCCCCGGACGGTCATCGCGGCGTCCGTCTGCTTTTTATTACTTTTATTTTTGTTGTCCAAACTTACCCACCTTCCTCTCCTCTGATTTGATTGCGTATTTATTCCAAGCTGTGTTTCGCTACTTCAACTTGTACTGGAGTTGAAGGTTTTCATTAAACATATACGTACCTACTTATGTTATTTTTCTGTGCTTGAATGTTTACCGAATTTTGTCATGATACATATTACAAGAGTTTACTGCACTTACTTCTCACTTTGCACTGTGAGCTAACTATACCCTTTTAAATATAATATTAATTCAAAATAAACAAACTGGTACAAAACAATGTCGATATGATCGTTAAATTAGGTATGTATGTAGTCTCCAGAAATACTTGTGTCCAGCAGGAAGTTGGGGTAAGCCAAGGTGGTTGACGAAATAGTAATTACGAACCAAGACTTTGATGAAAACTGTGATCTTAGCTCCAATAATAGTGTACCTTTCAAACGCACTCTCACGGAAATGTCCCAATTTCCCACTGTCCACATCCGCATAGCCAGTTCTATCGCCTCAGAAGATTTTTACGATGGGTGTCCACGTGACGTCTTTATTAAGGCGATATCAAGGTGGGTTCCCTGAGATTAGGGGTCCTCGTAAACGGACACCCGCTGTATTGGACGACTCTTCGTTATTATAGCGAGATACGCCAAAGAATTTGTGGCTATCTCTAGGGGAGGCGCATGTACAGCAGTCGACGTCGTTTGACTGATTTGATATCGATGATGGTGACACCAAATATTTTTATAATAATTATTATACCCTTAATTTGATTCAGTAGTAGTAGATTATTGTGAAAGAGCTCGTTCAGGAAAGTACTACCAAAATACCTATTTATACTGCAAAGCAGCACTGCTGTATTCCGGTTTGAAGCGAATGGGTGCCGGTGTAATTACATGAGATATTTGAACTTTGTCTCTGGGATGGCAACGCATTTGTTAGGACACTGGTATTGCAGATGTCTATATAGGCAGGGGTGACCACTTAACTTAAGGTGGGCCATCGGCTTGTTTGTTGTTTCCATCCAACGATATTTAAAAAAAATATATCAGTAGAGAATACAAAACCTAGTAAAATGTCTTGCTTTCTGTTTGTTTCAAATAGCCTCAGGTCAACATGTCACTTTTTCACAGTAATATTGTAATACATCACACGCACAAGATACATTCTAAAGCTCGTCTTATCTAGAAACAAGTGGCGTAATAAATGCGGGCGGTGCGGGGCGCGGGGCGCGGGGCGCGGTGCGCGGTGTGCCGAAACATAAAATATATAAAGTTTGACCGCCGGCGGACAGTGACACAACCACCTACGTTAAGCAGCTGGGTTACATGGCGACAGAGAAAAGAAAAAGGTAAGTACTTGGCTATATTGTACCAGAAGGCTAATTCTAGTAGCGACCATGTATGTCAAAAAAATTAGGTCCATTGGAGGCATTATTGACAGATTAAGTCTTAGATGGCAATCGTTCCTAAACGTTAGTAAAATTTCCCATCCGGTGAAACCTTCATTAATTTTACATGGAAAAATAGTGACAGCTACAAAACCTGCGAATAACGAAAAGACTGAAGAAAAGTCGACTTGGGAGACAATAGTCCATTCAAGTTATATACAATTAGTTAGTGTAGGTCCTATAATTAAAACAATTTAATAATTGCATAAATTATGACTGTTATTAATTGCGTAGTGTGTTGGCAGTGTACCTGCCGGGCACATACACATTAGAATGTGCCAAATGAATGTCATCAAAGATTTTCATTGGTATATTCTAACTACTAAAATGTAGCCAATCGTTCGTGTGGTGCACGCATGGTTCGTCTTTCAATGATTGACATCTTATTAATTGAAACAAAAAACTATGCTTAATGAGTTTCGACTAGTGTCGGACTAGTCTAAATGAGCTTCGAACTAGTCTAAATTAGTTTTGGACTGGAATTTACTAGCTTTGGACTAGTTTATGACTACTTTTGTCTAATTTCAGACTAGTTTAGACTGGTCTGGTACTAGCTTCAAACTAGTATCGACTACTAACAAACAAGTTTTGAATGACTTCGTTCTCGTTTCCAACTAATCTCGATTGCTATTAGTTATTTTGCGAAAAAAACATAAAACTGTCAAAAATAAGAATGACTGGCTATTGCGGCAATTATAATTATCCTAAATAGGCGAGAAGTACTTAACTTTTATAAAATTACTAAACCAAAATACCAAAATAATAATATGTATAGAATGTATTCTCCCATGTAAACCCATGTTATTCCTCAGCAATATTGTATCAAGTAGAAGTGTCCACGTAGAGTCGTGTTTGTATGAAAAATATTCCAATATTCCCCCGTCCACCCTGATCGAGCCGAAATAAGGTGATCGCGACAACATGGCCGGTTATTTGAAGGGCTTAAGGTCGGGTTTGTCAAATTATATGTGTTTTTCTTTCGTTATATTCAAAGACGGGACGTTTGAATTCGTATTGGAATGTGTAATAACATTTGAAGATATAAATGGAGGCATTATCTTAAAAACTGAAATTGTTGGTATCAATACAAGGGAGCTATGACGTGTGAAATAGCTAATTAGTTTGTGCATACTAATTAATCTACTTGTGAAGTGATCAGCTGTCTGCTAGTTAAATATTACCAGTTTATGTTTTATTGTCTAGTGAGAATGAGTTATCAAGTGATTTGTGAAGCAAGTAGTGGAGTTCTAACATCATAAAAATATTGTTAAAAAAACATATCCCAATACCCACCTTCCTATATGTATCACAATATCTCTTGACTCTCCCCATTTCCACAAAAATACGCTATCCAGCATCACCCGGGGATAAGAGTGGAGCATAATCGTAAGGAGATCTGTGATGCGATGTGACCGGAAATTAAGACACGGGGGCGGCCGCCCGCCCAGCGCCCTTCCGTTTCCGTTTGGACATCACCTTGCGCCGTGGGCGAAGGTTGCTCAGATGAATAATCATTATCATAAATCTTGTGATAAAGTCGTGACCAAGCAGGTCGGGGGAGGCGCCAGAGTGTTTAGTTTACTTTTTGGCTGAAATGATTTTTTTTATATGTCGTGTAAGAGAGTTATTTTCTTTGAGATGATAGTTATATGAATATAGATGTGATTCTCCGTGAATCCTGACGTAATTAAAACCGTTACATACCGTTGCAATTTCATATCAATGACAATCAATATCATAAAATGTTGGTAAAAAGGCATTTTTGACAGATTAATATTACGATTAGATTGTACAATGTCAGTTGAATTGCTTCCCATTTTGATTTTCACTGCGCTGTTGTTCCACCTCAATACATTGGTACATTTATACCGTGCTCCATGACGTCTTGTAAAGTCGTTTTATCCGGTCTCCACATACCGTAGCAGCTGTCCCACGATAATAATTACAAAGAAACACAATGTCGTTTAACTTTCTTAATGTCCTCCATTCTGTTCCATCTGAATCATTAGCCATTAGTCTCTCACCGTCGCCTCTTTTGATACTAATCATTACAGATATATCATTATACGAATGTTCCTTTAATCTTTTTAATATTTATCTCCTCAATCGCCTCGTTAATATTATTAGTATATTTTAGTACACAAGCAAAAGCAAACTGAACGGCCTCTTTAGCCTAGTGGTCCTAAGCGCGACTGCTACGCTAGAGGTCTTGAGTTCGATTCCAAGGTCGAGCAAAAAGTGTTATTGGGTTTTTTATATGAAATGCTCAGTAGCAGCTCGGAGTTAGGATTTGTGCCCAGTCAATGGCAATAGACTCGCCACCTATTACATGGGACCGGCAAACTGTGGGTGTACATTGGTAGACCTCTACCCTTACCCTTCGGAGAATACAGGCGTAAAGGTATGTAAACAAAAACAAAAGAACTGTTAAGTAATCCTCTAAGTAGCAACAAGAATAATAGCCACTAAGTAACTCAGTACTTTTAGCTACTTAACAAAAACTTTTCTATTACAAAAATTTCATAGAAAGAGTAATATACGTAAATTGTTGTGTAACGGTAATGTGGTCACTCTGTGCTCGTCCATCAAATGCGAACATTAGTGGGCCTATGAAAAACTAACTTTGACTATTACCGGACCCCTACCTTTTTACCCCAGTCTCCCCAAACAACGGCTATTACTTAATTTCGATTTACATTACTGGTTATGATCGAAACAGGATCTTTTATTATCTCTTTAGTACAGTAATGTATGTAGAGCAAAGGGATAGTTTCATATTTTTTGTGAGCAGTTTTAGGTGGTTAGAGTAAAGTTAGTGTATTAGGTTAGAGTGGTCAAGTATTTGAGTTATTTGGCTGTTTGCAATGGAAACGAGTTTATTTTTTGCAGTTATAATCGCGTTATTGATTCGAAGTCTGTTCAGATAGGTGAGCTCATCATTTTTCAGACATGGTTTGTTCGGTAACCTAGAACATTGTATTCATATCATTATATTAGGTACTTGGTGTTACTAGATAACTGTCTATAGTTAGCCTAGTGGTCATAATCGCGACTGCTACGCTAGAGGTCTCGGGTTCGATTCCCAGGTCGAGCTGTCTTATTGGGTTTTTCTATAAAATTCTCACTCGCATCTCGGAGTAAGGATTTGTGCCCGGTTAATAGGCTCGCCTGCTATTACATGGGACCTAAACATACCGGTGAACTGTGGGTGTACATTGGTACACCTCTGCCTAACCCTTCGGAGAATACAGGCGGTATTGCATGTGTAATTCATTGTACGTAGGAAAGGATATAAATTTTCTGAGTTGTCAGTAATCAGTACATAACACAACACATCTACAAACATATAAAATAATATATTTATCTATATATAGATATAATATATACCGCATTACATACAATAAATATGGACATTCATCAAAGTTCATCACTACACGCCAACACAAAACAAAGGTACCTAACCACACATAAATTCCCTCGATGAGACCTTTCTTTCTCGCACTAACCTAAACCCAACCAAATATCTCTACTATAAAGTCCAATTTCCCTTGCCAATGTCAGAGTCTTTCTGTCTATCAGTCCAATTGTCCCGGATGGCAACCGGACACCGCGATATGAAAGCGACAATAAAAGGTGGAAGACCTGACTCATTGATCGGTACAGTCGACCACACAAAGCTTTCTATTTATTTCATATGCACTTACGTCCTTAGAGCATGTAACAGACGTGGAGTTAAAACTGGATCTTTAGAAAATGAACACGGAAATAGGTAAGTATAACTAATTGTCAAAAACGAAAATTTTATGTTGTGTGGAAGAATAAAAATATGGGAAATCCTCGCTTTATCTGGGGTTTTTTCGCAAGTGAGTTTTGACTAAAAGAATAAGTGTCAAAGTCAAATAATTTATTTAATAGTCCATTGAGAGGTGTTTTTGATTGTCCTAAGTATATAAGAAAAAGAATTAAATCAAGTTGCCCCTTCCAAAAGGTAATTTCGTATGGAGAAGAAAGGGCATGGAACTCCGTACATTTTGAAATTTATTATATATATAATAAATTTCAAAATGTTGTGTGTGTTGTGCTTTTTTTTCTTTTATTCTTTTTTTATACATATAATAAATTTCAAAATGTACGGAGTTCCATGCCCTTAAATTCCTATATAGGTATTTACACTTAAATTCGACATACCTTGCTTAAAAACTACTAACTACTAAGAAATGGGGGCTAAGTTATGTACATAGTTACAAAGTGTTCTCGTATTTAGAAATGTCTTAATTGTAGACGACCACTCTTAACATTTTAACAAACTATGAATGATCTATCTAGTGTCTAACATAATGAATAATCACATCACATCATATAAGTCTGGACGTATTTAGTGTGAGCGGTTTCATTAATTTCAGAAACCAAAAATTACTACAACAGTGTATGTGCATTTATCCAACAAAAAACGTATCTCTCCCTCACCCATTCAGCTCCGATCAAGGTACTATCGAAGTTCAAGGCGGGTCACGAGGCAACGCACCTTTATTGAGCAGCAATTGGCCATATCCGGCAAGGTTGACGACCCTGCGCAGGAGTGCACATCTTGTGAAGGTATATGTCGAGGTCGGCTTATCTATCAATGCGGCATTGCGTGGGTAAAAAGGGGTACGAGAGTGAATTGAGTTTCCTAGAAGAATTTATGAAATGATGGGTTTTTGAAAACTTCGATTAAATTGTTTAAGAGGAAATATAAATAGTCATTTCCAATAGTGTTTGTCAAAAGCATGTTAAAGCAAGTTAAAGCACGTAAAGCCTTTGGTCCCGGCTGTCATTCGTAGATCTTTGACAGTAATTACGTATAGTCAGAAGTCTGACAACCAGTCTAACCAAGAGGTATCGTGTTGCCTAGTGATTGGGTTGTGGACGTCAGATAGGCAGTTGCTCTATATAGAACATTGGTACTCAGCTGTGTCCGGTTAGACTGGAAGTCAACCCCAACATAGTTGGGAAAAGGCTAAGTAGCAGCAATTGTGTTTGTCAAATTGTTATTTCCTATGGATTAAAAATAAAGTCTCGGTTCCCTATGACTTTCGGAAAAGAATGACGATGAAAAGTGGTGGTGCTAATGAGAACGGTTCGAGAACACATGACCTAACACATAATTATGTAGTTTGTCTTTACCTTTCATCAGCAGTAAAAATTGTATATTTATTGAAATTATAATAAGAATACTGCTTCAATACTCAGAAACTATTGTGAACTAACAGACCATTCATTGAATCTATCGTTGTTTCACGGGTTTTTCCCATGAATGCCGTGAATCATAAGAACACTATGATTACGCATCCAATTTAAGGCATATTCTGTAAAAAGCATTGAGGGTTTCCAGAAATCTAATAGAGGCCTTGCAAATGTGTTGCCATCCCAGAGACAAAGCTAAAATGTCTCATGTGCCTGTAATTTCACCAGCACCCAAACCCTTCAAACCGAAATATAGCAACGCTGCTGTGCGGCAGAAATAGTTATGGTGATAGTACCTTCATATTTTCTTATACATAGGTAACATTATACATAAACACAATGAAAGTAAACAACAACACATCACTATCTCCAGTCAATAAGGCAGGTCATGGTGCGAAGCGTTACCTCTCGCGTGCGCCCGCGCTTATTGGTAGCAATTGAAGCAATCAGCGCAATTGGCGCGCCTCCCCCGCGTGTCCTGTCACCCCCGCTCTCGCCGTAATATACTTTCACTTCTCACCGGTACTGACAGAGAGAAAAGTGTTACGTTGTATTATTGTATTTTTTTTTACTGTCATGTAAAACAGTCAATGTTTTAATGTCAAAGAATTAAGGAGTATACGATTTCTAAAAAGCTGAAGTGAAATGTCTTAATTAGTGGTCTGCGAAGTCAGAATGCTGGAGGGTTACCTAGCTTGTTATTGACAATCTGAAGAAGGTGGTTGGTTAGGGGAGTGATGGGAGAATGGATAATGTAGATGAAACTAGGAGTTTCCATCGTCCAACAAAAGACTACTAGGTACACTGCGTGTATTTTCTCTTTGTCCGCTTAAAATTGGTCATTCATGCTTTTCGAAAAGTAATTTACGTAATTTTCCTTCTTGAAATTCAAATAAAAGTTCACACCAAAGTTGTTTAACAAATATTCGCGAAACCTAAACACCTAAATATCGGATGATGTCGGCACACGTGTGCTAAATAAAAAAATGTTAAAGCAACAAATAATTCGGCGCCCGCGCACCACTGTTTGTTGATCTAACGTCGAATTATGTGAGCCGTAATTACGTGTTCGACGTTTAAATGGGCGATGGTTCCGCATGAATATAGTGCTGAGAGAGAGATTGTTGGTAATAGAAAAATATTTGAGTGCTTGATGGGTGAGGAAAAACGGCTACAGAATTATTCGTTTTTCTTTTGAAAAGAATTTCCTGTAGGAGATTTTATAAATGCAAGAATTGAAGCTACTTAATGGTACGTTAGTTGTCGTGGATACGGATAACAAACCGCATTGAATCCTTAATTAGGTTCCTATGCACTTGACATTTACATATCTTATCAACAATCGGTCTGATGAGCAATCCAGCTCTTTTATTCTCAAAAATACAGATTTAAAATTGAAAGTTCGAAGTTTTGCTGGTTCCCTTAAATTAGATTAGGTAAATACTCACTATATTATGACCTAATTTCGTGGCAGAACCCTAACTTCGGCGGCACCTTGTCAATAAATCAAGTGAACGTTGCAATAAAAATATTTATGCTGTAATATCACATACCTCATATTTATTAGTTGTAAAGTCGATATTTTACGTAACACATCTACGTAAACACATGGTTCCCTAGTACACCATGTAACACATCAGTATCGATACAAAAATACTAAAGAAAGATTCACTCGATAAATTGTTTAAAACACTGGAAAAGGTAAACCGCCACACGTTTATTTCAGTCTTTTTAGATATGGTTTTTCGTAAAAATAATCCGAAAATTCTTTAATATCTTTTACCTTTATCTTCAAACTCAGTTTCAAAGAAAATACTAGCTTTTTCATTTTACTAACTAGATCATACTTAAAGAAAAAATCATATTATGTTGTATTTACTTTCAATAAGATAAAAATAGTAGCCTCCCCTATGCCGTACCATCATCACTGGCCAGTCAAATGTAGACCGTATTCCTATCGGTATAGCATTCCAAATAATAGTGGTCCGCTAATTTAAGAATAACATTTAGCACAACAATGGGACGGAGGGCTAAGTCTTCGTATTAAACCGTTCGCATTGTATCTGTGAAGGTATTCCACCACCTTTCAACTATGCCCGTCTAAACATTAGGGATGAAGTATTGTTGTGGGTACTAGATATTATGCCTACATCTGTATTGCCTCTTAGAGGAACCTTAGAAGATTAGATAATGGACCAAAATGTTATATTGTTTAGTTATACTTAGATATCGGTGAACTAGAGTCTTATTAGCTGAATATTAAAAGTACAACTCCACAGTTTTTTGATTATGAAGAGGACCAGCAAATCCTCCCTATAATAAAAAAACTGTGGAGTTGTACTTTCGCAAAGTAGAAACATTAGATAACTTTTTATTGATTCAACATCACCATTATCGTACCCGATTACATTATCCTCTCCACCTCAAATCAACTCAAAACAAGTATAGTACATGTAAATAACATAAACAAAACCACGGGAAATCAATCCCCCGCTCATCTACCCACTAGTCTGTGTCGGCCTCACCACAAAGAGTCCGGTTGTTTCGCCCACCGGCGCATTGTCCTGTTCTATTGTTATTCTGACAATCTGCGTCATATAGCGGCTGCGGCCGAGGGGTAGGCAGACACCCTGCCTGATTCGGAGTGTGAATACCTTCGGAGGTGTCGGGGTGAATGGTGGAAACATTGGGAAGGATTTTGGTATTTACGGGAATATTATGTGGATTCAGATATTGTCTGGAGAGATTTGCACTTTGTGATATTTATTGGAGCGGATGCAAATTAGTTAATGATAGTAGCGTGTCACAATTAAGATAAGATTCCCGATGGTTTGTTACCGTCACTGAACAGTAAAAGACCAGAATCAAATTTTCGATGCTTACATGTTATTTTTGGAAATTAAAACGTTGTAAACGTTGTGAAACCGAAGAAATAGACGTAAAATAGTTACTATGCAAAGTAGCTGACCTGAAATCAGTTCAATTAACCTATTTGCTACATTGTTACGTTACTCCCTACCTACGGCACTTCGTCTACAACCAACTCTAACAATATTTCTCAAACTGAAACAAGATTATCTATATATTTCTTTTGTCAAAACATCTTAGTGTCCATGACAAACATTTAACACTTCAAACGTATAATCCGTTTACGACCATTCGCGTTCAGACACAATTTATTCCGGAAAGATTTACAGGCAGTAACATGATGGCCAGGTGCGAGACATTCCTAGGAACCGGGGAGTCATGGGACTGAGCGATCCGTCTTCGCAGTAAGTCTTGTTTAAGGCGGCAGGTGACTGAGATATTCTGTTTGCTGGTTCGAGGATACGTGGAGTAGGAAGCGTGGATGAGGTTACTAGGAACTGTTTTGGATGTTCTAAGTAGTTTTTGTTTAGTAAAAGAATAACGTTACATGTGTTGTGACTTTGAGGAGGAGATCTACATATCTCGCTGATTTTATCTAAGTGCTGATTAAAATTATTCTTTTGTTACAATTTTATCAATTGGTTTATCAACTATTTATAAATTGTAACAGATAGACATCATGTCGTGTGTGTGGAACGCCAAAGAAGTTTGGGAGATATCTTATGATTGCCTAAATACAGAAAAATGAGCATAAATATAAAAACATAACTCATTTTTTCTCACACTTCTTTTCAACGTACCTTATAATACACAATTTTCAATAACACCTCATTTCAACTCCATTGCTCCGTCAACGCAACAAAGTATACAAAATAAACAATCATACGAGCAATGAACACTCGTCCTTTGATGTTGCTTGCTGAATGATGGCCGCTGCAGCGCTTTCCTACGTCAAAACTACACTATTTCATATAGACTTAAAAGCAGACATGAGTTTACGAGCGCTGTAAATTATAAAGCGCTTAAAGCGTTTAGCAGAAAAGTATTGTCGGTCAGGTGATGGTGAGGGAGCACTTTATGACATGTTAAAGATGATCTTGAGATGAAAGACGTGGATTAAAGAGGTACTCACTGCAAAGAGTTTTCATATTTGGAATATATATTTGGAAAGAAGGAAAAACCAGAGACGTGACGAGAGAATGGGGCTTCGTCATATCAAACAAAATGTGGAATGATAAAGTGATACCAAAAAACTCCTTTAAGATTTTCAAATGAATGAGGTTCAAAAACAAATGTTGTGTCTATAAAGAAACTGGTATCTAAAGCATCATACATTAAATAGAAAATGGTCATCCTTGTAAGCACAAAATGGTTGGCCATGGACAAAGCATACCTTGACAATGAGTTCGTAATGTGTTGGAATTAAGAAGTTTTGTGTGCCAGAGATCCCAAAGCGAAGTAAATACAAAGTCATTGAGTATCTAATTATTACATTGTTATTATGTTTACTTCCATTGCAAATCTTTGATATTTAGGTGATTATCATTTTCATATTAAACAATACTCATTTAAACAGTAGTCACCTTAAGAGAGAAGCTTGAAGACTAGACTCTAAAATAATAATAACAACAAACTTGGTCTTTATCCTCCATGAGTACTTGCAATAATAGGCAGTAATCAAGGTGGTAGTGTTACTTTGATCACCGGTCCTTATACTCCGTAACAGGAAACAAAAGAAGATGGTAATAGAAGGAGGTCAGGCTAACAACCAGCGATGACATCATTCTTTGTTTCCAGAAAATCGAACGAACCGAATCGATTCAAATATAGAAGCACTAATGTTTTTACTATAGTGACGGTAAATCAAATGCTTTGTCGACGTGACGCGACATCATGACAAAGTTGCGCATGAGCACAAACCAGTTGCAGAAGGACTACGTCAAAAGTTACTTCAACAAATATAATTTGAACTTTGATAAACTTTGTTTGACATTTATCTTAAAAATTATTGTGGCTTGTATTTTTTTTAACAATTAATGTGTTTGTCTGTTTATCTGATAGAATGTGTAGAATGAAACTGTCACTAGCCCCTGCATTTGGTATTAGCACAACTCGTCTTTAACTTTCTATTACAATAATACATTATTGAGATTTATATTAGCACTTGCTAACTAAACCTTTTGCATCTGTCCGTTTCGTCACCCCAACGGGAACGACCGAACACGAATGATTTATATTTCAAGCCCAGGTTAATTGACGTGCCGTGAAATAAATTTAGTACAGTGCACTGTGTATTTAGCCGTAACGTCAAGCGGCGTTTAGAAAATAATTAGTCTTGCTTACGCACGCACCGCACGGTGAGGAACTGCGACTAATAGCTGAATGTGGGAATTGAGTGATTATAGCGCTCCTGCGATGCTTGTGACAGCCGCCTTTCAGCGAGGTGGTCAGGGTATGAATGAAGCTAGTTGTCTTATTGTGGCCGTCAAGATGATAAGTTTGGTTTGAAGCTGTGTTAAACGACATCAATTTTATTATCACTCAAAAGTCGGGTATGTAAGTAAAACTGCAGAAAAGGATGCTGTTAAATATTTATTGAGATGGCATTCAAAATTCAAACTCTTAAGAAAAGAAAGACTTTTAGATAGATTGGAGTATATCTAGAGTACGTAAGTATGCTAGCGGTAGAGTATAGTAGTTTTCGAAATTAGAAGAATTTATTCAAAGACTAAACGAACAGGTATGAACTCTTTGTCTACTTACTAACCCAATAAATCACATAAAAGTCTTTCTATCTTTTCAAAAACAACTCGACTGTATAACAGATACAAAGTGTTACAGCAAATGTTATTTCTGATGACTATCGAGTAGCCATCTCTCCTGTCACGCCGGCAGCCAATAGCCGGCATTTGTATCGCTCCATGATCGATGCCACTATTTGTTTCATTGCGCTTTTGTTTCTAAAGGAGAATGTCAACCGCTTTTGTTTTGCGGTAATGGTGAGTGAACATTTAGATTGCCCATCTTGATTTGATGATATGGAGCTGATGATTTTCTTTTTAAGTTAAAACATATCTTCATTTGTTTATTTGGGAATACGTTTATATCATCATATACAGATGTGCACTCTTAACGGCTTTTAAGAGGAAAAAAAAAAAATTCTTAGTTGAAGCTTTTGGCCTCTCGGTCTATTTTACAGGACTTTATTGATTACCTTTCATTGCAGTCGGATAGAATTTCATTAATTTTCCTAGTAACTTATAGATATATCCCTAGAAGGATATGATATAAGAACGCTGCCTAAAATTGGCTAGAAGTTTAAATTACGGGTTAAACTGAAAAACCCAAATCTAGACGATACACCTCACAATTTTCCAAGACCTGTGCTCCCAGTTCCCAGTTCCAGTCCAAAAACCAAATTAATCTAGCGGACGTCACCTTCCAGCGGACGTCAATCCAAAAATGACAAGTATGACCAATTTCCACGTACTTTATATATAGCCCCGCGTTTAATCAAGGTGTCCGGGGGGTAGCGGAGAGGCGGGGTGGCAGGGAACCGTCCGTAATTAAAGTACAGGTTGACAGATGACAAATTGTCTGTGGCCGGTGTTCCGGTAGATATTGTATTTTGATCTTGTACAAGATTCTGGAGAGCAAGATTAGAGGGAGTCTTTATAGTGACTCAATTTTTGCTTTGAATTTGATATGGCTTTTGATGTGAGGACAAAGGGAACATTTCGTTTATCAACTAGTTCGAGTTCAAAGGAAACTTCCTAAGCGGTATTGTAACAATGTCTTTGTCCAATTAAGGCTCTAATAAGTCAAAATTAATTGAAAGTGAACGATGGAGTAAGTACTCATTGCCACTCGGGAATCTGTTGACTGAAGTTAGTAGTCAATATTTCGGTTATGCAGGTCTTATTACTGGCACCTCATCAGATGCTACGGGCGCGTCTTTCGCGAAGCGCCACAAATCACTCCCGTAAAATAGCTTATAAGCAAAAACATGAAATTATTAAAAAAATCAAAAAGAATCACACAATGATTTAATGGCATAGTGCAGGCGTTAGTCAGTAAATCAACTGCCCCCGGTCACCGTATACGCTATGACATCTAGGAAGTAGTTTGTCAAAGTGACAAATAGGTTGACACGGTCCACGTTCCGTGCCGTATTTTTATAAACAAAATGTTATCAACATAGTAAATTCTTTTAGTGTATTTCCACGTTTATTGTGAAGGTAATATATGCTTATTATTGTTGTGATTAAGGGCTGGCGTATACATTTATGGGAGTGGAAATAGTTTTGAACGATTGATATACTGAATAGAATGTTATACTGTGGTGATTATAGATTAAAAGGAAAACATTCATTTACTGTTTGTGACAATGTCTTACTATTAATGGTTGCTGTCTTCAATTATTTATTCTACCTTTAAGATATGTACATATTTTACAGAGGAGAGTTCCTAAAGTTTAACTATGTTCATCTTAAATTATCATAAGCCTGAATATCATAAGCCTGTTCGCTTCAGTATCATCTTATAATGCACCTAAAACTGATGTGGCTGCAATCCCAAGCTTACTCTGAATAATTTTGGCTCTAAATAACTGTTTTCCAGAACTGAAATAGGTTTCAGGTCTCGGTCGAGCAAAGTAGTACTGTTAATACCTACCTCATCCATATAAATATTATAAATGCGAAAGTAACTCTGTCTGTCAACCCCTGAACAGATTTTTTTATAAAATTTTGTACGGAGGAAGTTTGAACCCCAAGAAAGGACTTGTGCTACTTTTTATTCCGCGACTTGATCTGCTCCCGTGACAACCCACATTTACGCAGATGAAGTCCCGGGCACGAGCTATTCATTCATATACACCAATACCTACCTATCTACCGTCATGTCATCATATCCTAACATCTTCCCGACACAAACATCCTAACATTGGCAAACTATTCCGCTCGGCGGAATCCAAAGCATCTAAATGAATGTACACATTACACTTACTATAAAATATTTATAATGGGTCACCTTGTGAGAACAGACGGATACACTATAAAACAGATGTCATAATCGGCCCTTTGAAGTTTCTGAGCAACTATTTACAACTTTACATCTACCACAAATTAAACCTCTGTTTTCAACCACATAAAGTTGAATTTTAATTGCCTCGGATGTAAGGAAAAGTTTGTGATCCAAAAGTGCGTCGTATGATTTACAATATGATAAACCTAGTTGGCTGAGTGATAGATGTCTCTTTGAGTAATGGTTCCCTTATGTAGACGACAGGATCTAGGAAGAAAATAAAGAAGATTTGAATATCTTGGCTAGGTGTTATCAAAGAGAATAAATTAAGAAAACATTACAAAATCTTGTTTAGTTGGGGCGGTATTTACGCTATAGAAAATGAACTTGTGCGGCTGTGACACCTACTACATACAAAATGTACAGTTGAACCAACTATTTGGTTACAAGCCCACTCTTCAGCATCATCATCATATCAGCCGTAGGACGTCCACTGCTGGACATAAGCCACCCTCATAGATTTCCTAAAGGAGCGGTTGGAAGCGGCCTGCATCCTGCGGTCTCAATCAGGTCGTCCGTCCACCTTGTGGGTGGACGTCCTAAGCTGCGCTTGCTGGTACAAGCCCACTGACTACTTGAAATTACTAATAAAAGATAATGTTTTGAGTACGGTGAGAAGTTAATTATTGCACATCACTGTCTTAAAAAATAAAAAATATTATGACAATAGATCATATGAAAGTAAACAGATTTATTTGTTAGTACCTTATACAAAAATCTTATACTAAGTTAGCAGTTTTTACAAAAATCAAGTGAAAAGAGTTAGGATTCATAATCAGCATAATCCACATGTAAGATGGCAGATTAGATATTCACGTCAGCACACATATACACAAGCACGTATTGCACAAAATTGCAGGAACATAAATATTTTTGCTTGCTTACCTAATGATTTGTTTGATTGTACATTTTATAACCTTGAATACAGCCACTGAGCTCTTGAAATAAGATGATAATAATGAAAGTCTGAAAACAAAAATTCTCCGTGAATCAGAAGCTATCACCTTGTTTACTAGAAGTAGAGTTCACTAAGATTATGCCTTGCCTCGTATTTACCAAATAATTATTGAAACAGTAAATCTCTAGGATAATAAAGGTAAATCGTTCACTTTGAACGAAATACGTTCTTTACGTAATCTTACTAAATCCCCCGTTCCCCACTGACCTACTGAAGTAAGCTACCAAATACATAACTAATCTATTTAAAGTCGGCTACGAATCTATAGTACAATCAATTTTTATGGCGGCCGTATTCAAAATATAATAAAGCATAGGATTAGAAAACTAAGATCATGATGATGTTTATACATGGAGCGTGCTCGATGGCCCAGGTTCGCTTCCCGGGTCGTAACTTTCAGCTAGTGGCAGTTTGCTTTGCACGGATTTTGTGACCTACATTTTTATAGTAAGTTTTACAATATGATGGGTTAATTTTGGTTCGGTTTCGTAAATGTATGTTTTAAGCGTTTAGCCTACCTTTGTATTAGATAGTCAGGTAGGATAGATTAAGCAAGCAAAGGCTAGACTTCAATTAATTCTCGTTAGCTTCACGTTTTTTATAAAAAAGGATTTTCTTCTCAAACCTGTATACAATTTATATTGCCCACATAAAAAAGATTCACCTCGGAATATTTTCAGAATGACCGGTCAAATATGTGCTAAAATAAAATGAAAACAAAACATTTTTCCCACACACTGGTAGTAAATTTAAATTTAATCTCCGATCTATTGCGCATGTGTACGGTTGCACGGGAGATTGTCACCTCGCATCTTCGGAATACATTACCTACACTCATTTTAAGAGACGATTTAAGATGACGTTCAATTGTTTACGAGATTAGCAACTAGACTCAATTTTTATTATATTTTAAATGATTTACAAAAGTGCTGTTACCGGTTTAATTTAAATAAATAATTTGACTTTTACTTTGATTTAGTGCTCAAGGGCAGCGAAAGTTTTAGGACCAATATTTAAAGCGTTTATCAATAATTTTTGTTTTGATATTACTAGGAAGGCCCTGCTGCTCTCATATTATTGTAAAAATAATTTGTTTAAGTATGTTAAATCATCATAAATACATTTGCACATGCCGCCTCACCTAGAAGTAGTGGGAGATACCGGTTTATTTACTTGTCATCACTCTATATGTCTTATCTTTAACGTATAATAGAAAATTTACCGATCATTCCTTGTATTTATACAGGGTGTGAACAGACAAATCACATAGACGTTAGTTGTGTATACTGCCCATCAAATTAAGTAACATTTAGCAAAAATTATTGCTGGGAAATGACTTTTACTTGTAGTGTGAAAAGTCTATGTTTATGTCTATGTTCTTTACCACACCATGTTATCCTCGCAAGTTATGGTGCATGCATGCAGTATAGGGGGGTCTATGTTTTATGTTAGGGGTGTAGTTTCCGCACTTAGTCCTAACGTGGACCATTGTACGTGATTGTATGTGAATACGGGAGGGTATTACAGTTTAAATGTATTAAGTTTAAGTGTATTACAGCTTCCTTAAAAAAATATATAAAATAGCAATTTGGAACTTTGACCTTCAATGTTTCCGTAACCAGAAAGTTCTCCATAAAGGTATAATATGACGAACATTTGTTATCTTCGGCTTCATGAAGTCGATTTGTTCATTTATTCCCTATATCCTTCTACGGGGTAAGTTTGAACCCCCAGAAAGTACATAGGCTACTTTTTAATTGGCGATTTCGTTTACGACTGCGATAACCGACATTTACGCGAGCGAAGTCGCCGGCAAAAGCTAGTTATTCATATAAAATATATAGTTTGTTATCCACACCTCGTTTTCATTGGAATAAATAACGACCTTCCGTAGTATTCATGTGTTGATTTATTTACATCTTTGGATTCTCAGCATCACACTAAATTAAGCTAACTAAATATTTTACCTAATTGTAATGTTAGATAAATTATCTTAATGGTAGGACTATCGCAATAAATAAACAAACTAATTTCCAAACCACAGGAATGACTTTTTAATTTGTCTCCCTTAAATACGAACGCAGCTGTTCAAAACAAAATGGCGACCAAAATATAGAAAAGAAATGCCGATCTCCGAAACAAATGCCTTGTCGTGTTAAACTCTCAACGCAATAATTCACGCGTAAACAATGTCAAATAGTTTAGTAGAAAAGAGTGTGAAAACTGACCGACATCACCTGCGCTAAATCAGACGAGGCGACAAGGACGTATGTCACTAGTCGCTGTAACTATTTCAATCGGACGCTTGGATTTTAGTTCACGTGGATTCGGAAAAAAAAATGTAAAGTTTAAATTGTTTGTTATTTCAAATAGATTTTCCATTTCCGAGACTCAAATACTTTCTATAAAGCTTTCTTTGCAATAGTTTCAATTATACCATTTAAAATTAATAACTTAGTTTAACATAGCATAGGTACCTATTAACGACCCAGGTAACAGTGCACTATTAGAAAATTCTAGATCCAATTACTGCAAAAACTTAAAAATAATGAAATATAAATAGAAAAATAATATATTGCTTTGGGGACGGGAAAGTCTGTAAAATTTCACGGTCGAATTCAAATCATAAAGTTTCTACCTTCACAACAAAATAACTCAAATTCCACTGAAGACAATCGACGCCACTGAAATAAACAATATAAATCGCAATCTGTAATGTCTTGGCGTGTCGCCTAACTGTGGGTAATTACCCTATTTTTTATACCCGTTACCCCGTAAAATATCATCGGCCGTTGAACACCTGATTTTTTTGCGAATTCTGAGCGACTGTCAAGGCCTCTTCACACAGGTGCGATATTATTACTAGGGAAAAAATGAGAAAACTATACGTAGAACAATTTTATGATATTTCGTTCGATCCCTCCTAGAACCAAGAGTTTGATCTCCCCTGTGTTCATATCAAATATGTGTGGAGAGGCCTTTATGTCTAAAATCCACCTGACGACTGTATTGTAGAGTGGGTGTTTCAATTTAGTGTATTACTATTAATCTTAGGCTTTCTGCACGCGAACCTCTGGCGTCACTGCCAGTGGCACACCACCCATCATGCGAGTTGTCAGTGTGCGGGAAGACTAAGATTAAAAATCTAGGCAATCGGTTCGTGTTGTTAGTAGAATCTAAATTGCTCACATTCCGAGCGAACGGTAATGCGCGGCTAACACCTTGCAATTTATAGGGACTATTAAAAAAGTAGTTCTCTTTAATAACAGTTTCTGTGCATTTTATTTAGATACCTACTTCATTTTGAGTTTTTTTACAGTTAACTGTAGATACCTAATGATTATAGATTGTTTCGAAATTGTTTGAGACTTCGCTATCAGTTTTTCAAAATTTATCAACAGTTTAATTATAACTTTATCGCACACTCAGACTAAATTTAGAAAAAATGTTGGAGACATTAATAATAATACTATACTTTTAACATACAACATACACCTGATTGTACCACACATTTCTATTACAATTTAATATATTTTAAAACACGCGTTCACTCGACACGTACACCGCAATAGTCATCGTTAAATTACAAAACTATTTCCACCGGACTTATTATAATGTAAATAATATTTATAACAGTAATAACTGTAGTGTTAACTTGCGCATGAGTCGGTAGTCAAGTTCAGAAGGGTCACTTCACATAACTTATGATAGATCGTTATAAATAACATCGCTGATGCAGATTCAGTTGCCAGAAAAATGTGTACCGTTGTCTTCTTCTGTTATAAGATTATTTTGGCGGTTGGTGAAGTTATTGAGGGATTGGCTTTTGCGTTGCGTGTCGCGGGTTCGATTTCCACGCGGTCTGGCTATTTGTGTGTGTCAGTTTAGGTGCTTGTATGCGCACCCACGATACAGGAGATAGTCCTAGTGTGGGGAAACGCTTTTTTAAATAATTATTTATCTGATTGACTAGTTAGCCTAATCAGAAAAATATTTTGCCAAAATCCAAAGAAACTAACACACTATGACAAAAAAAACATGTTACAGGTGACGCCACGTCTTGTGACTATATCTCAAAAAGTTCCGAGCAATCACGCGTGTAAAGCAACCAAACGTATTTATTGATCAAACTTTTATCGTACTATTTTTTTTTATCGTACTTCCCTTAGATCAACAAAGTTAACAGTAAGACTGTACAAATGTTGAGTGTGCGACCTGTAGGGGTTCAAAATTATAAATACCACAGGTATACTGCACAAGTGCCGACATGTGTCCATGATCTTGATTTGCAAATGATTAAGCTTCTGCATGTAGCTAGTCTGCGGTAGGAGTATGTAGGAGTAATGGCCATCGTTCTAGTTGACAAAATAATCGTAAATAATAAATATATACGCTCAGAAATTAAGCTGAAAAAAAGATATGTTCATTTTGATATACGGTGTATACCCACGTGTGATTTGTAATTTTGTAACTAATATAGTACTAGCAACGCAACGTGCACGCAGAACAGATGCAGCTGATATTTGCTTCTCATGTAAGTATAATACCAATATATTACTGGCGCATTGCAGTTCTCTTCTCATACAGAGAAGGGACGAGCATTATTTACAACGCTTGCTTAAAGTGGATTGGAGATTTCAGATTATATAATATTAATTATATGCTCATGTTTTATCACGATATTATCATCCACCGATGTAAGTGTAAAACAAGAAAATATAAACAGGAAGTACATGATTATGAATATAAAAAGTCGAAGTGGTACTTGCCCGGTATCGGTAACCACTGGGCCATTATGATATATTGCTGTATAAAAGTATGCGCAGCTTCCATTTAATTTGGTCAGAGGAACCAATATTTTAGTGTTTTGCATTGAGTGAAAGTAATTATTGTTAATTAACAGAAAAACTTTTTTAATCGAACTATCTCATTTTCAGCCTAATTTCATCTTTGTGTTGATTGGTTTGGTACAATTACTACTAGAGTGCGAGCGCGAGGCTACCTAGAGCTACTAAAGGCGAATGTTTAGCTGATCCCAACATCTTTCTTATGTGCTGGCGTGATGTCGCTAAGCATAAACTAGATATTGGACTAACTAAATATTTTTTATCAACCGAAATATTGGTACCCATACCATTTTGACACACATTGTTTAATGTTTAAGAAATATTTTATTTATAATGGCAGATAAACAAGAAACTCCTCTAGAAGAAGGGCGTGACTGTTGACTATTTCAAAACTAAAAATAACTGTTTATTATCATCATAAAAGTAATGTTTAATAATGTGAATAACATCTGCGAGTAAAAAAAGAAGAACAATTAATTCGCGGCTGGAGGCGCCCGTTGAATACAAGTGCCGGTATAAATCAACACAGAAATAGATGCGATGTAAAGGTTTAAGTTCACTACGACGTAACAGGTGCAGTGGTGTAGGTATAGCATACACCGAATGCAGCTCGAACGCTTAGCGAGCGAGAAATAAAATAGGAGCTTCTTCGTAAAGCTTAAATTTTGTTTATTGCACAAAGCATTTGAAGCTGCACGGTATACCTAAGTCGTTTGGGACAAACCCGCCACACTATTCCCAACCATTGTAACTCCTGAAAGCCAGAATCAACAGTGGAGACCGCCAGAAGAGCGCCGAGGCAATGAAGCTCGACCAGTCCCGGAGTAAGAAAAAACATCGTCCACCTAAGTCGTTTGTTAAAGATGGGAACACATTTTAAAAGGCAGGGAAAACCTACCTAGAGGTTGTAGTAGTTCTTTAGACAACAACTGGCAGGTAAACCTACAACTATTTGGAACACTTAATTCCGAACTTCTGCTACTGTTTAGTATTTACGACTACACACAACGTTACCAGCTGAATTTGTAATAAGCAGACAACTACTACACATGGATACATCTGGTACATGCTGGTCGACTAATCCATTCACCACGATATAAAACTGTTTGACACAAAGTACTGTCAGTACGAGATGTTCAAAGCGAAAAAACAATTCTCCTGTTACAACACAGTGCGTCCTTACCCTTACGTTGACCGTCATAGACAAACATATGTGTCTCATCTATAAATACTCCGAACAATGGCTTAAGGAAAGATTAGCTAATTATAATTCATATCGCCGTAGGAAATAATTAGTGGTGGGGCATTGTTCAACGTGTGCAGGTGAGCTATTAATTAGTTGAAGGATATTTGTATTGTTTGTGTTAATGATGTCATCTAGGTAGATGCAGATAGGGAGCATAGGTATGCGGTTGGCATTTGTTGTGGTTATTTATTGTAAATAGTGTACCTATACGATATTTATTATTAATGGTTGCTTCTCTAGACCATTGTAATAATATTTCAACGAAGAGTTATTATTCATATATACTGCAGCTATTTTGTTTCTTTAAATTAGTATGGAGTTTCTTGCCCATTCTTCTCCATACGAAACTACATTTTGGAAAAGGTAACTAGATTACATTTTTTTTTCATGTGGGGCGTTCAAAAGTATATTTTATTGTGGGCTCTTATAATATTTTACAAGTTTATCAATAATTTTTGTTTTGATATTACTAGGAAGGCCCTGCTGCTCTCATATTATTGTAAAAATAATTTGTTTAAGTATGTTAAATCATCATAAATACATTTGCACATGCCGCCTCACCTAGAAGTAGTGGGAGATACCGGTTTATTTACTTGTCATCACTCTATATGTCTTATCTTTAACGTATAATAGAAAATTTACCGATCATTCCTTGTATTTATACAGGGTGTGAACAGACAAATCACATAGACGTTAGTTGTGTATACTGCCCATCAAATTAAGTAACATTTAGCAAAAATTATTGCTGGGAAATGACTTTTACTTGTAGTGTGAAAAGTCTATGTTTATGTCTATGTTCTTTACCACACCATGTTATCCTCGCAAGTTATGGTGCATGCATGCAGTATAGGGGGGTCTATGTTTTATGTTAGGGGTGTAGTTTCCGCACTTAGTCCTAACGTGGACCATTGTACGTGATTGTATGTGAATACGGGAGGGTATTACAGTTTAAATGTATTAAGTTTAAGTGTATTACAGCTTCCTTAAAAAAATATATAAAATAGCAATTTGGAACTTTGACCTTCAATGTTTCCGTAACCAGAAAGTTCTCCATAAAGGTATAATATGACGAACATTTGTTATCTTCGGCTTCATGAAGTCGATTTGTTCATTTATTCCCTATATCCTTCTACGGGGTAAGTTTGAACCCCCAGAAAGTACATAGGCTACTTTTTAATTGGCGATTTCGTTTACGACTGCGATAACCGACATTTACGCGAGCGAAGTCGCCGGCAAAAGCTAGTTATTCATATAAAATATATAGTTTGTTATCCACACCTCGTTTTCATTGGAATAAATAACGACCTTCCGTAGTATTCATGTGTTGATTTATTTACATCTTTGGATTCTCAGCATCACACTAAATTAAGCTAACTAAATATTTTACCTAATTGTAATGTTAGATAAATTATCTTAATGGTAGGACTATCGCAATAAATAAACAAACTAATTTCCAAACCACAGGAATGACTTTTTAATTTGTCTCCCTTAAATACGAACGCAGCTGTTCAAAACAAAATGGCGACCAAAATATAGAAAAGAAATGCCGATCTCCGAAACAAATGCCTTGTCGTGTTAAACTCTCAACGCAATAATTCACGCGTAAACAATGTCAAATAGTTTAGTAGAAAAGAGTGTGAAAACTGACCGACATCACCTGCGCTAAATCAGACGAGGCGACAAGGACGTATGTCACTAGTCGCTGTAACTATTTCAATCGGACGCTTGGATTTTAGTTCACGTGGATTCGGAAAAAAAAATGTAAAGTTTAAATTGTTTGTTATTTCAAATAGATTTTCCATTTCCGAGACTCAAATACTTTCTATAAAGCTTTCTTTGCAATAGTTTCAATTATACCATTTAAAATTAATAACTTAGTTTAACATAGCATAGGTACCTATTAACGACCCAGGTAACAGTGCACTATTAGAAAATTCTAGATCCAATTACTGCAAAAACTTAAAAATAATGAAATATAAATAGAAAAATAATATATTGCTTTGGGGACGGGAAAGTCTGTAAAATTTCACGGTCGAATTCAAATCATAAAGTTTCTACCTTCACAACAAAATAACTCAAATTCCACTGAAGACAATCGACGCCACTGAAATAAACAATATAAATCGCAATCTGTAATGTCTTGGCGTGTCGCCTAACTGTGGGTAATTACCCTATTTTTTATACCCGTTACCCCGTAAAATATCATCGGCCGTTGAACACCTGATTTTTTTGCGAATTCTGAGCGACTGTCAAGGCCTCTTCACACAGGTGCGATATTATTACTAGGGAAAAAATGAGAAAACTATACGTAGAACAATTTTATGATATTTCGTTCGATCCCTCCTAGAACCAAGAGTTTGATCTCCCCTGTGTTCATATCAAATATGTGTGGAGAGGCCTTTATGTCTAAAATCCACCTGACGACTGTATTGTAGAGTGGGTGTTTCAATTTAGTGTATTACTATTAATCTTAGGCTTTCTGCACGCGAACCTCTGGCGTCACTGCCAGTGGCACACCACCCATCATGCGAGTTGTCAGTGTGCGGGAAGACTAAGATTAAAAATCTAGGCAATCGGTTCGTGTTGTTAGTAGAATCTAAATTGCTCACATTCCGAGCGAACGGTAATGCGCGGCTAACACCTTGCAATTTATAGGGACTATTAAAAAAGTAGTTCTCTTTAATAACAGTTTCTGTGCATTTTATTTAGATACCTACTTCATTTTGAGTTTTTTTACAGTTAACTGTAGATACCTAATGATTATAGATTGTTTCGAAATTGTTTGAGACTTCGCTATCAGTTTTTCAAAATTTATCAACAGTTTAATTATAACTTTATCGCACACTCAGACTAAATTTAGAAAAAATGTTGGAGACATTAATAATAATACTATACTTTTAACATACAACATACACCTGATTGTACCACACATTTCTATTACAATTTAATATATTTTAAAACACGCGTTCACTCGACACGTACACCGCAATAGTCATCGTTAAATTACAAAACTATTTCCACCGGACTTATTATAATGTAAATAATATTTATAACAGTAATAACTGTAGTGTTAACTTGCGCATGAGTCGGTAGTCAAGTTCAGAAGGGTCACTTCACATAACTTATGATAGATCGTTATAAATAACATCGCTGATGCAGATTCAGTTGCCAGAAAAATGTGTACCGTTGTCTTCTTCTGTTATAAGATTATTTTGGCGGTTGGTGAAGTTATTGAGGGATTGGCTTTTGCGTTGCGTGTCGCGGGTTCGATTTCCACGCGGTCTGGCTATTTGTGTGTGTCAGTTTAGGTGCTTGTATGCGCACCCACGATACAGGAGATAGTCCTAGTGTGGGGAAACGCTTTTTTAAATAATTATTTATCTGATTGACTAGTTAGCCTAATCAGAAAAATATTTTGCCAAAATCCAAAGAAACTAACACACTATGACAAAAAAAACATGTTACAGGTGACGCCACGTCTTGTGACTATATCTCAAAAAGTTCCGAGCAATCACGCGTGTAAAGCAACCAAACGTATTTATTGATCAAACTTTTATCGTACTATTTTTTTTTATCGTACTTCCCTTAGATCAACAAAGTTAACAGTAAGACTGTACAAATGTTGAGTGTGCGACCTGTAGGGGTTCAAAATTATAAATACCACAGGTATACTGCACAAGTGCCGACATGTGTCCATGATCTTGATTTGCAAATGATTAAGCTTCTGCATGTAGCTAGTCTGCGGTAGGAGTATGTAGGAGTAATGGCCATCGTTCTAGTTGACAAAATAATCGTAAATAATAAATATATACGCTCAGAAATTAAGCTGAAAAAAAGATATGTTCATTTTGATATACGGTGTATACCCACGTGTGATTTGTAATTTTGTAACTAATATAGTACTAGCAACGCAACGTGCACGCAGAACAGATGCAGCTGATATTTGCTTCTCATGTAAGTATAATACCAATATATTACTGGCGCATTGCAGTTCTCTTCTCATACAGAGAAGGGACGAGCATTATTTACAACGCTTGCTTAAAGTGGATTGGAGATTTCAGATTATATAATATTAATTATATGCTCATGTTTTATCACGATATTATCATCCACCGATGTAAGTGTAAAACAAGAAAATATAAACAGGAAGTACATGATTATGAATATAAAAAGTCGAAGTGGTACTTGCCCGGTATCGGTAACCACTGGGCCATTATGATATATTGCTGTATAAAAGTATGCGCAGCTTCCATTTAATTTGGTCAGAGGAACCAATATTTTAGTGTTTTGCATTGAGTGAAAGTAATTATTGTTAATTAACAGAAAAACTTTTTTAATCGAACTATCTCATTTTCAGCCTAATTTCATCTTTGTGTTGATTGGTTTGGTACAATTACTACTAGAGTGCGAGCGCGAGGCTACCTAGAGCTACTAAAGGCGAATGTTTAGCTGATCCCAACATCTTTCTTATGTGCTGGCGTGATGTCGCTAAGCATAAACTAGATATTGGACTAACTAAATATTTTTTATCAACCGAAATATTGGTACCCATACCATTTTGACACACATTGTTTAATGTTTAAGAAATATTTTATTTATAATGGCAGATAAACAAGAAACTCCTCTAGAAGAAGGGCGTGACTGTTGACTATTTCAAAACTAAAAATAACTGTTTATTATCATCATAAAAGTAATGTTTAATAATGTGAATAACATCTGCGAGTAAAAAAAGAAGAACAATTAATTCGCGGCTGGAGGCGCCCGTTGAATACAAGTGCCGGTATAAATCAACACAGAAATAGATGCGATGTAAAGGTTTAAGTTCACTACGACGTAACAGGTGCAGTGGTGTAGGTATAGCATACACCGAATGCAGCTCGAACGCTTAGCGAGCGAGAAATAAAATAGGAGCTTCTTCGTAAAGCTTAAATTTTGTTTATTGCACAAAGCATTTGAAGCTGCACGGTATACCTAAGTCGTTTGGGACAAACCCGCCACACTATTCCCAACCATTGTAACTCCTGAAAGCCAGAATCAACAGTGGAGACCGCCAGAAGAGCGCCGAGGCAATGAAGCTCGACCAGTCCCGGAGTAAGAAAAAACATCGTCCACCTAAGTCGTTTGTTAAAGATGGGAACACATTTTAAAAGGCAGGGAAAACCTACCTAGAGGTTGTAGTAGTTCTTTAGACAACAACTGGCAGGTAAACCTACAACTATTTGGAACACTTAATTCCGAACTTCTGCTACTGTTTAGTATTTACGACTACACACAACGTTACCAGCTGAATTTGTAATAAGCAGACAACTACTACACATGGATACATCTGGTACATGCTGGTCGACTAATCCATTCACCACGATATAAAACTGTTTGACACAAAGTACTGTCAGTACGAGATGTTCAAAGCGAAAAAACAATTCTCCTGTTACAACACAGTGCGTCCTTACCCTTACGTTGACCGTCATAGACAAACATATGTGTCTCATCTATAAATACTCCGAACAATGGCTTAAGGAAAGATTAGCTAATTATAATTCATATCGCCGTAGGAAATAATTAGTGGTGGGGCATTGTTCAACGTGTGCAGGTGAGCTATTAATTAGTTGAAGGATATTTGTATTGTTTGTGTTAATGATGTCATCTAGGTAGATGCAGATAGGGAGCATAGGTATGCGGTTGGCATTTGTTGTGGTTATTTATTGTAAATAGTGTACCTATACGATATTTATTATTAATGGTTGCTTCTCTAGACCATTGTAATAATATTTCAACGAAGAGTTATTATTCATATATACTGCAGCTATTTTGTTTCTTTAAATTAGTATGGAGTTTCTTGCCCATTCTTCTCCATACGAAACTACATTTTGGAAAAGGTAACTAGATTACATTTTTTTTTCATGTGGGGCGTTCAAAAGTATATTTTATTGTGGGCTCTTATAATATTTTACAAGTTAGACCGATTGTTAGGCTTCCTCCAATTTCAAAGGCAATTACCGATTTTCGTGGAACATGGTGGCAATTTTAATTATGCGTATCGAATCGAAAAATTATTTTATTTTAGTCAAAAAATAAGCCAGACTAGTTATATTTAACAAGAGAAACCAGATTAATTGCCTGTCGCCGGCTGCAGACGCAAAAAATTGCGGCTGGCCTATTTAGTACAGCTAATTTAATTCAAAGAAATTAGAACAATTTTGTTAATGTCTGTACTGAAAGTAACCTGTTTGAAATGACATTTAATAAAATTTAAAAGCAGCTACTAATAAAATGCCGGGGCTGCGGGTTGTTCGCAAGAGATACCGCGCCCCCGGAACGCAAAGGGCACAAGAAGGAACATGGGTGGGTTTTAGTCAGTAAAAGTCTGACACTCCCTCCCGCCCCGCCCAGGGCGGGAGAAGTTATTTGATGATTTCCCACCCACCAAAAAAAAAAAAAAAGCTACTAATAAAATGAAATATTAAGGAGTACTGTCCACTAAGTCGCGTCATCGGACTATACAAAGACCACTGCCTCCGGGATATATTCAACGAATTTATAAGTCTATAAAGATAAGTCTTCTTACAAAATGACTTAGAAAGAAGGAACAAAGAGGTGGTGCCTAAAGATTGAGATTAATTATACTCATACCACTACAAAAGACTAGATTGTTACACTACAAAGTACATTGATACAGACGTGGCAGCTCCGACCAATCACAATTTCTGGATCATTTCAAGAGAACTGAAAAGCCATTATCGCAGACTAGGTTCTACCCGCGACTTCATCCACTCTGAAGTCAAGTATGCCATAAAATAATATATCCTATGGCACTCAGTATTAATGTAGCTTTCTATCAATGAAGGATTGTCTGTACCTTTTCGGATCAGTACTTTCAAAGATTACATCTTTATATTATCAATCGTATGTCTTTCTAAAAAAGAAGAATCTAGCAATAAATTATTAATAAAAATTTACGTAGCCAATTCAAAAAGCATAGCTACCAATCTACCATGTCGAAATGCAGAGAAGAATTCCCCAACAAACAAGTCGGTTCCGGTCTTCTCACGTGCCCCTATTACCATATAAATTCGTGGCTCGGTGAATAAGAACTCAATTGGTTGGCTGTTAAGTGCGACTCACGATTCAGCCCCAGACGGGGCTGGGGTAGCCCCCTGGGGCTTGATTGACACGTGTTCACCTTGTTGGGGTGCAATCAAATTGTCTGCGTTTTATAAGCAAATTAAATGAGGGCTTTATCTCGCATTCTTTTTTCATTTGGTAAGTTTCTCTTGTACTAGATCCTTTGGCTGTCGAATTAAAAAAAAAACATTTCTTTACTTTTTAATAACGATCGTCGTTTGTCGTGATGGCCAATTGTTAAGGCGAGCCCTTTCAAACACGAGGCTGTGGGTTCATAACCTGACACGGGTAACTTCCAAAGTGCCTTTTTAATTTTAAATGTACTTTCTAAGTTTATCTTGAATATCTCGGACATCGGTGAAGGAAAACTTGGAGAGGAAACCTAGATTTATAATGAATATAAGTCTGAAATTGCCAATCCGCCTTGAGCAAGCGTCGTAATGAATGCTCGTACTTTCTCTGTAGGTGTGAGAAAAAGGCCTTTGCCCTGCAGTGGGACAATTCAGACTCTATGGTACATATTATAATGCCCTTATTATAACTTAACAAACATAAATTTTAATGTCAGTTTTCAGTACACCGTCTCTCTCAGCAGTCTGCGTAGCTGCTAAGTGCCTTCTATTATTATTAGTTCGTGGTAATACAAAGATCTTAATCAATAAGCTATCACTTCAAAGGCTCGTAAACGCTGGCATCGGGAGCGGCACGCGACGCCGCATAGTTTCACAAATGCACCTACAGTGTCCTTACACGGTTTCGAAGAAAATGCTAAACTCGTGCGAGGACACGGTTATATGAGACGTCGTATAGTTTGTAGTGACTATAAGGAAATATGTATCGTGTGTGTATATATTTAAATCTTCTTTTCATTTCAAATCGATGGTTTAAGTTAACCTTTTCTTGGTTACCTCACTTGTTCCTAGTAGGTCGTCTGTGGCGTTTTTAAGGTCCTCATAAGTACAAGTGTAGGGATGCTTTGAGCTGTAACAAACGGGCCATCGTCTGGTCATGAACACTGTACTTGCACTGGGTGTCGAAGGGATCTATAATCCCCCATTTTGTTAGGTTATGTTAGCAGCAGCGTATTTAGATCTGCATAATTAGTATGTGGTTTCAGCAATATTTTTTTCTTGCGTCGTCCTGTCGGTGCGAGTCTAGGTCATCTTGCCACCTTTTCCTGGGCCGGACTCGCCGACGCCGGCCATCCTCAGGCACGCAATGCGTTGAGACCCGCCCGATACCATTTTAGCCTTGCAGTTTTTTATTTACTATTTCTTATAAAGATAACTTGATAGATTTACAATGTCTGACACTGTCAAAGTGTAAAATGATTATTTGGACGTCAAAAAATGTTCGCAATGATTACATAAAAAAATCAGCCACAAAAATTTTTATACTAACTTTAGTTAGAATTTAATCTAAAATGATGACTGTTTGTATACGAATTGAATAAATAATTAAAATGCTACTTCTGCTCATTTTTATTTCATTATCCAACACGTGGATTAGATCCTCTATCTCTGTATATATTTACCTTCAAATTCGTATAAATAACCGCCGTGTAATTAATCCGCTCTGGAGAATTATTTCTAAAGTGATATATTAAATCGGCCGCTACAGTAATAGTTCCCAGAACTAGTATTGCATTCGAATTTAGTAGCCATACTTGACGTGATGTAGATAGATGTTGCTACAAATTAATGTGGTTTTGTATTCGTCCAGGTGGTTCTTGATAAAGGATTATTAGAGATTTATAGCTATAAAAAATATAAATTTTTACGAATCATGGTGCACCATCTTGTCCTATGACATAAGAAAAAACTGTATAACTCTGTCATGTAATAATAATATGAGCCTATTATTGTCCTACAGCAGGGTAAATAACTCTGTTCCTACAGAAAAGACACGAGCACTGCTAACCACGCTTCCTGATTAAGAAAGAAAGGAAAGTCCTGATTTCCTAACGATGGTTTCTTTCACCGATAAAAGTTTATAATCTATTATTTAAAAAATCGCAACTTAACTGAAACACCAAACATATTAGAAATACCGAACAACCAATAATAAGTTAACATAAACCTAACACCTTATAGGTAGGTTATTGAACAGGTAGAAGCCTCCTATTAACATTACCTGTACAACCCTTGCCACTGATTGGCCGTCACACAAGATACCTGTCTAGAACCACCTCTCGGCCAATGGGAAGCGAGCGCACCTGTCCGATCGATGATAAGGCGGAGTTATGCACCTGAGCTGTAGGCGGTGGTAGTCAGGTAGGTGTTACAAGCACACCTATTGTTGGTGTAACTTTAAGTTGAAGCATTTAGTTACAAAGTATGGCTTAGTAGCAGTTTTGTTAAGGTAGGAAATCGTTATTGCATGTCCAGTCAGTTAAATAAAATGTCCCTTCACAAAATTTGTTTTATTTTGCCAACAGCCGAAAGGGTTACTCCTAGAGGTGCTTTGCCGAAATAAAGAGCAAACCATTACTGTTATTTTGAATATATATGAAATTGTAAAGTAGCTACCTCTCTCGACATGCGCCTGACGTCACGCCAAAGCCACGGCAAAACAGAAGCGCCACTGGAACACCTAATTTAACGCATCAGTTCAAAACCAGCTGATGTACGAACACTTCCCCCGTCACTCCTAACACTTATATTTCATATTTATTTTCTCATTAGAGCTACGGGAGGAGTTGGCAAGTATTAGTATGTTTTTCAGCAGAGATCTGGGGGGACATTACACGGTGTTTGAGCTGTAGCGTGGCGGAAATCCGGTGTATAACGACGTGTAATGATGTGTGGACGTTTCACCTGGATGCTGTGCCCTGCTCATTAGGAACTAGGCATGGGAAAGTAAAGTGTCGATAGAAGGTATCGATGAGATCGTAATATATTAAAAAATATAGGTTTTTATTTATCATTTGCTATTTGGAGAATAAAATATTCAGTGATTTTAATTAACGTCATAACATTAGTAGTGACATTCGGCTGCAGTACCTTTATTGATATTGGTGTGCATTTTGTAATCACACCAACATTTTTTTGGAGCCTTTTTCATAATAATTTGTACCCCAGGTGGGTGTACAAAACATGGATAACAAAACCCTATCTATCAGAAATCAAGATAAAAAATCATGGCACGAAAACATCTGAATTATACCACCACCACGATACTATCGACAAAAATTATACGCGTCCCTACACTGTTGGTAGGCGCCATTTGCCAAAAAGACCAAACTAGAGACACGCTTATTGAAAGGTGTGTGTGACAGGCGTGAATACCTTGGCGGTCGATATATCGCGCGGTTTTAGACTTGGCACCTTTAGGACACGTCGTACGGTTAGCCGCACGTGTGCGGTAACATTTGAACTTCGACAGCCGCGCTTGCCGAACGGAATTACGACGCTGTCAAAGAAAAACAAGCTGTTACCTCGGCCTGCGGTTGACTGTCCCACAAACACAAATAAAAAGCGCGCCAGAGCGGTTCATCTTATTAATTTTATCATAAATTTTTGTTAAATTGCTTATTTGAAACATTTTGAGGGATAATGGTCTATTATAGACCAGGTTATTCAGGTATAATCAGGTTCAGACGTTTTTATTGAGAATTGTGCCTCGTTTTCAGTCTATTATTTTTTTTTTAGTACGTGGTGAGGGATTATATTAGAACAGTTTATTGTGAATAAAATAATATTCGTATGATGACAGTATCCGGTAAATTTTATTGCTGTGGATTATTTTATAACTCCCGGTTGTGTGGTTGATTGAAATACTTACTCTTACTCGTCTATTTCTCTATTCTCTTGTTTTTGCGCAACAATATAATTAGCTAAACAATTGGTCATGCATTGGTGCTAGAAATAAAAACCAAAGACTTGGATTTGCGAAAAAACGTCCCAGCTTATTTTGTTAAATAAGAAAAAGTCTTATCAAGCTTTAGAAATTATAAAATGACCCCCATTTTTTCTTTTAACTCATGTAGCATGATTGCAATATGTTACCTACAGGGATGCCAGATATAAATAGTCGCAGATGTAAGGGTATCCTAATTGCGTCACCCGCGGCGCCCCAACCTGCCTATCGGATTGCAATTTACCGGCAAAATTGGAGTCGCCGATAAAAAATATCGCGCTCAGGGGAGAGGGGTACCTTGCACAAAATGTAAGGCGATAACATCTACTGCGTATAATGAAAAAAAAACGGAATTTTATGAATCTGTGTTATCGAACAGTTTCGAAATGATAACGTTTCGTAGGAAGGTACCTACTTATTTTTTTTACTGTTCTAAAAATGTAAATATCGTAGCAGGTGGCGTTCTGTGACTTCCGCCCCCCCCATTGGGAAAAAGGCGTTAGTTTATATATGTATATTCTTAAAATACCCAGCCAACCCTGGACAAAGAGTTTTCATTTATTTGCATCAGACATACATAATTAAAAAATAAGCTCATAACATACTTTTATTTTAAAACTGATTTCATTTTATAACAAAATATGTTTTTGCGTTAACACATAAAAAAAAAATATCAATTTCACCGTTAGCCTCAAAAATCAGTCAGTGTTGCGTGATGTATTTATTACACAGTCATAATAATTACCCACTGGCACGGTTGGCACCTCGCCCTCCGCGCTAATTATTGTACCTACTCGACTTCGGAAGTCGGCAAATTGTGCATAAACTCCCCTTTTCATAGGTATTTTTAATTAATTAGGTACCAGTATTAGTGAAGGAAAACAAGAAAAGAGAACTATACCTAGGTATGTAGTCATTTACAAAGAAAGTAGACCACAAGTGTGATGCGTGGCGCCGCCGTCTGGCGCTTCATGAGTTTCAGGAAAATGGCGCAGAAAATACGAATAAATTTCCTAGTTGCAATTTTTTACCGGTGCACTGAGTGTCATCGTTTGTCTAAATATACAAGTAAGTAGGTCATTGAAGACGTTTTTATAGTGTTCAATAATTTATCAAACACCTACCTCATCCAAACAGTGGAGCTACGAAACACAGAAAATAAAACATTCTATATCAAGTGTGACGATTTGTCATTTTCATTGATTTTCAGTGAGAATTTAATAATAATAGGAAAACCTATTAAAAGGTCATACTTTATCTCAAATATGAGTAATGCTTCATAACTTTCTCTATTAGTCTTTACATAATCCAGAAATAATCAAAACATTATTTTAATTCGAGATCCTAGAGTCACCAGATTTACGTCATGTGAGAAACCTCTAGACCTAACCTTATTCACTACGTACAAGTTTGACTGTATAACGTAAATATGAACATGCCAGCTAAGAGTCAGATACCTTAAACTTGATACCTCAAAAAAAGCACAGTATTGAATCAACAAGTCCGAGGCATATGTAACAACATGTACCGTCTGTCTATTCTCATCAGCCAGGCTAAAATGACGTAGACCTAACGATTTTGTGATCTTGAACCATTTTTTACTTTATTACGGTAACATTCAATGACACTTGGGCAATTTAAATAATCCGAGTGGGCAATTCGTGGGTATAAACTTGTTTTACATAGCGCACATTTTACTGCATTTCTATCGAACTATTTTAATCGCGCGACAGATGCAAAAAGTGCGACAGTATCACACATCAGCGCTCCGTCTCACCAGCGCGTCGTAAAGCCATGAAACAAATTGTTCAAAACCAACAACATTTTAACACCAATTAAGAGGAATTATTATAATCGCAAGCTTTTATACAAAACTTTTATTCTAAGGCAATAACTGTCATTTGGTATAACATCGCAGTAACTCTTCGTGGACTGCACACTATTTTAGTAATGTAGTGTATAAACACCTTAAGTCGTTAGTGCCAGAATTTTTTGGCACCTCAGTTAGGTTTTTTTGTTTGCAAAATAAGCGATATTTCTCAGGTAATCTGTCTGTACAACAGCTGTTTAGTGGTTTTTTGTTTTGATATTTATTTGGCTTTCGCTGTATTTCACAGTAATGCGAAAAATGTAATTAATGTTTGAACGGTTCAAGATTGTTGTAATTTATAGCGTGTAGATAGATAAATAGAACTAGACCGAACAATATCTCCATACATAACCCATATAAGACTAGCAAAGTGTCGGGGAAGCATGAAAGCCAAAAAACAAATCCGCCATCACCCCGAGCAATGAACCATGACCACAATTTCAAAATTGAAAATACGAACAAGCTAAAAAAACGAATACCACCGAAATCCCACCGTTACCGGAAAAGTGTGCAGTTAAAACAAAAGCGGAAGGTAACAATGGCGTCGCCTCAATCTGTCACCCGATGTCAGGCCGTGGCAGGCATGGGTAGCACAGACAGAAGGCTCACTAGAATATTAATTACTAGCTAAGAGATAAAGTAGCTTTCTATCCGTAAAACAATGTTTGTAATCGGACCAGTAATTACCTTATACAGACAAACAAACTATATGAGCATAGATTAGACATTACATTCAAGAAGCGAAGGTACATTTTATTTCCCATCAGTAATTTAACATACCCTAAAACTAGAGTGCACCATGTCCAGGTCAGGTTAGAGAAAAACTCTTTATAAGCTGCTGACTAGAAACAAACAGCTCGTTCATCGCATTCCAAGGTCAATAATGTCTAGAATTTCAACTCAACACCAAGGTCATGGGAATAAAAAAAATGCGCCTGAACCTCGACAAGCCTGTCGCTCGCATTAGATACCTGTTACTATTCTGAGGAAACAAGGAGTCTTTCAGAGATATAATATCATTCTATTATTGTCCCACTGCAGGGCTAACGGTACACCAATGTGTCACATTGGTACTTGCCTGGTACCCATCTTGCAACCTCATGCACCCTTCCCCACTGGGCCATCACGATATTTTCAGAGATACAAAAGTAAATATAAATTTAATATTCCGTGGCATTTACAGTGTTTGTAATAGAACCATATTCAACCTGATTGTTTCTAGACAGCTAGAGTATCAAGTTGATCTTCTGTGTCTCCCCTGCGGTGTCAGTCAGTGTCAGCTGTCACGCTGTCACGTGTCAGCCGCCGCGGCTGATTGCGGCGACACCTCGGCCGCCCGCGGACACACCTGGCGAACAAATGAGGCCGCGCAAGAGGGTTGAGTTTCTTCTGTGGACATTTGTATCGTTGGCAGATGAAAGGCAGAGGGAAATCACTGTCAAACAAATAATTTTACAGGTTGTGCGTAAAGAATGTCATTCATTCTGATTCCCATTTTAGCTCTTTGAGCTTTGTGTCTTCAGAATTTAAATCGTTCAGGTAACACGTAAATACTCATTTCTGTCTACTAAAATAATAAAACTTAAGAGATTTTTTGTTGGAACTACCTGTCGGATTGGAAAAAGTATTTTTGTATATGATAGATAGATTCATGAGTAATACTATGAGCTATATAACATCACACTTCAACCCAAGGGGGCAGGGCAGAAACCAAAAACTTAACGTTTGTGAAAAAAAAATTACGCTTTTCTTTTTACGCAGGCGTAGTCGCGGGCATAAGCTAGTTAATAAATTTGTAAATAGAGCAAAAAAATCTGTAAATTCTGTAATTTTATTTTTGATATAACTGTCACGTAATAAAATCCTTCATGTCAGCCGCATCTATCGCGCTGTAACGCTGACAGAGTGAACAGGCTTAGCGGTGGGCGCGCAATTAGCGAACCAGACTTATTATAACAACCCTTTATTAGGCCGCTGTTCATATTGTGAGGACAAGTCAGTAAATATTTTATGATTTACTTTGTATAGGAAATTCAATTTTTTTATTTATTTATTATACGATCTTTTCCTAATAAAACCATGCTGGTTATGTTCCCACAAGAAAGACCAACCTGTCTACATGAACAATGATAAACTCTGTGAGCTAGTTTTTGGATTAGGTTTCCAGGCTTTGTTTTTTTTTTTTTTTGGTGGGTGTGAAATCATCAAATAACTTCTCCCGCCCTGGGCGGGGCGGGAGGGAGTGTCAGACTTTTACTGACTAAAACCCACCCATGTTCCTTCTTGTGCCCTTTGGTTCCGGAGGCGCGGTATCTCTTGCGAACAACCCGCAGCCCCGGCAGGCATCGGCCCTGTTAATTTAATTTCCATGTTTCACACCATAAAAGTACGCATGCATGCAAACAACTTTTATGAAATAACAAAGAATATAATAAATTGGACAAAAAACCAACTATTCCCGACAAAAATGCACTGCAACACGATAGGTAAAAACATTTCTTTTTTATATTTTAAGTTCGGTCCCATAGTAGACCTGGTGTGTTATCGGGTGCTTTCTTGCCCTGAAAAATGGCCTGACACTCAAAAGTCGGCCTCTACAATATTTATATTCTCACTAAAGTCTTGTAAATTATGGGAAAAACAGGTCAACTCTAGGTTCCAGTCATATACCTTTTTCTTTTAATAATGAATCAGTTCAGTACCCCAATTAGCACGTTTAATAAGGCAGTCTGTTAATTACGCGATCGCGATGAGTTACTGCCGCTTCGAGAGTGCGGACATCACTCAGGTATTACACAAACATCTAACCTCGGCAACTGCAAAGTTTCCCTTTAAAATAATATTTTCTTTTCTTTCTGTTCTTGCCCCAAAGGCGAAAGTGTGGAAAAAAACACAGGGATTAATTTAGGTATTATTTTGATATATAATGCAAAATCATTTATAAACTTCCCACGCGTTTCTTCGCTTCGCTTTTTCTTCTTCCCTTCGACTATCTTTTCTTATTTTTACTCCTTATTTAATCTAAAATTTTGTTATTTTACTTTTCTGTTGCATAATGTTTAAATAAATAAACTTCCTTGTCTTCTTAAATAATTATTTGGAAACTCCCAGTCAAATAAATGCAATAAAAATTGAAAACAAAATATTCTTATTTTGTAATAGCCGCGTCCATTTCTATGTAATTCATGTTTGTTAATTAAGAGCTTATAATAACTTGTTACCGCGTTTATTAAGAACAGTAAAGATTAATTTCAACAAATTATTGCATACATATATTTTTTTAATGTATTGGTTTTTTTTGTTTTGCACATTTTGGACAATATTTGAAGTAAATTATGAGTTTACAACATGATTAAAAATGTGTAGTAAGTAATGTTAGGAATACAATTTTTCATAACAGTCAAGTTATAGGAAATTTGTTTCATTAGATAGTTAACACAATGCTGAGCGATCAAAATAAGTCTAATAATCTGTACTAATATTATAAAGCTGAAGAGCTTTTTTGTTTGATTGAACGCGCTAATCTCGGAAACTGGTTTAAACTGAGAAAATATTTTTGTGTTGGATAGTTCATTTATAGAGGAAGTCTATATAACATCACGCCATAGCGTGATGCGTATGTGTCATAACACACGGGAGTGGAGCAGTAACCAAAGACGTAACTTAACGCGCGTGACAAAAACGCGTGGTTTTTTTCACGCGCGTTAAGTAAGATGAGATAAGATGTCGCTGGCAGAAGCTAGTCTAAAATAATCGACTTAAAGTATTCAATTCCAATCGATTTTTACAAAAGCGCTTTTGGTAGACCTTCTAAATATGTGAATAACGCGGTACAAAACCTCAACGTATTGTACCTAAACTAAGAATTCAATGTTAGCCATATACCTGTGGGAATGGGATGCAGTCGCCTGCTTCTGTGAGGCAGTAATGCTGGAGAAGGAGGCGGCGGGACGGCTGAGACAAAGGTTCTCACGTCCCAGTCGCCGCGGTAGACGCTCCGGACGTCGGGAGCCGCGAGACGACTCCCGGCCACCGTAGATACGGGCCTGTGGACATTGAGCAATGGGTAGCTCACCGTCCTTACGTTTCATAACGACAGGCCGTGTCGACGGCGCGTTCGTGTTCCACGCGCGCCTCAAAGAGATGTCAGCAAAAGGAAGGGGCCACTGAGGGACGATGCCTGCCGGGGCTGCGGGTTGTTCGTAAGAGATACCGCGCCCCCGGAACGCAAAGGGCACAAGAAGGAACATGGGTGGGTTTTACTCAGTAAAAGTCTGACACTCTCTCCCGCCCCGCCCAGGGCGGGAGAAGTTATTTGAAGACTTCCCAAACCCCAAAAAAATAAAAAGCCATCTACCTTTTATTAGAAGTCTGTCTAATCTTTATAGCTGCTTACTTAAATAAGCAACACATAAATAGGTACTTTGGTGCAAGTACAACTTGGATAGAATAATATAACTTTGCATTCTAGATGAGCAATGAAAAGTTCACAGTAAAGTTATTAAACAATATGAAACAAAACAGTAAACTCGCTAGATAATTGGCTCGGCATCCAAGGTTGACAGCCAGACCGTCAGAGGTGCAAAGACTAATGTATAGACTGACCTGAGCTTTAAGATATTGAGGAATGTCTGTCATGGATCTTACTGAACTGTCTATCAGCTATAGCGAGCTAATTACCTACCCACATTGGCTAAGTTAGGACATAACATAATAAGACACCTTTTACAAGTAACGGTACCGACTGTGACCATAGAAGTGATAACTCTATGCATGCGGCAAATCACGCTGTACCGACTTATGCGTTCCTTTTTTGAAAATAATAATGGCAATAGGCTTGCCCCCTATTACATGGGACCTGGGACATGGGGCGAAGTGTGGGAGTACTTTGGTACACCTCTGCCTAATCCTTCGGGGAATACAGGCGTGATGCTATGTAAACCATTGAAGATGATTAAGAACGCAAGAAAACAATGGATACGGGCCGTTTCCAACTGGTGCTTTTGAAAATCTATGGGAGAGGCCTATGTCCAGCAGTGGACGTCCTGCGGCTGACATGATGATGACACAGTTGACGTAGTAGTTGACCGATTGGCAGCTGTAATCCTTGTCGCGGGTTCGATTCCCGCAAGGGAAAAATATTGTATGGCTTTACATGTAGTTGTTCCAGGTCTGGTTGTTTGTATATACTAAGTGTGAATGTTTGGAAAGGATACAGTAGAAATTCCCAGTACCTACGGGGGAACGTTTTTCTTTTCAAATAAATAATAATTTAAAATAAATTGAACAACAAAAGAAAGGCAACTCCAACTTTCGAACCACATTTCCAAATGATGCCTACACCTGACCAATCACAGTGTCCATCATAATCCTTATTCTATGACCGAAAAGGCGTAAACATCAAAGAGCGTGCGCGCGCGCGTCTCGCGCATGCGTCGTTAATACATGACCGTGTCATAGTAGCCGCTAATGGTGGGAGCAACCAATACTGAAACGGAATAAAGACATAACTATCTGTTAGTCCGACTGGTAATAATGCAGGAGGGTTTTGGTTCACGAGGTTTTCGCAGAAGCTATTCAGATCATTGATTACATAATTAGTAAATGTCAGGACAACATGCAGTCCAGATTTCATCTATCCGAATCGGCAAAGGCGACATCATGAATAATTATGAATAGTCTCTATAATGTAGATTACCTACATCAATGTTGATTTCAATAGTTCCATCACTGACATCGGTAAAGGAAAACATCGTGAGGAAATCTGGACTTATAATTAAAGTTTGGAAGCGCCAACCCGCCTTGAGCAAACATGGTGATCTATGCTCGTGCCATTTGTATGAAAAGAAGTCTTTGCAGTGGGAAAATAATAGGCTGGTATTATTACTTAATCACTTAGAGTGCGTACTTTGATAATCAAAACTCTCAATAAAGGTAGAAAACAAGTAAATAACAAGAAAGAAGATAATAAGTGATTATTCAAAACAGTAGGTATGGTAAATTTTAGTTCTCTTAAAGTAAAAAATATGCCACATAAGGCCGATTATATCCAACAGGAAAAACACAACAGATATCCATTTTAAACTATGAGCGAACTGTTAAAGTCCCCAAAACACGGTAATCAGTCCAGGAGGTGTGTAGTCGTCACGACCGGAAATACGTTGCCCCTGGGCGTCCACTTCCGGTGGATAAGTGGGCGGCTCTGACCCAATTTCCGGTTTTCACATCACATAGATGCCGCGTATGATAATTTTTGTATTACGTCAAAAAGAAAGTAGGAAATGGGTACAAGTGAGAAGATGAAACTACCTAGCAGCGACGTTTGATTTTTTATTATGTAAGTGGGAAAAATACAGAATACATAATTTTCAAGTGGTTTTTTTTAGCAAAACTCTGTTTGACCCACTGGGATCAAGGTTTCCCAAAACATCCATGGGACCAATCTAAACGTTTATCCTTGTAAATAAAAAAAAATTTCAAACGAATTTTCCAAATCCATTGTTAAATGACGGAGTTACGAGGTATATATAACAAAAAATCAATCGTATTTATAACCCCCTTTTTTGCAGTAGGTTAAAAATGAAGAAACGTCATCGGGAATTTTTACACACATACCTCGCTACATTTTGCTCACTGCTCCACCATCTAAATCTTTCATTATCGGAAGATTCTCTGAGTTTCGACTAAGACGACTCTCGTACCTCTCATAAATGTAATGGCGTGATATACGACAGTTTGTAGGAAGGGACAGAGCGCAGTCCCGGTTCACTCTGAAACGATTTTATTGGTTGGCTCAATCCACTGTCACTTGTGCCAATAATTTTGTTAGAGATTCGCACTAAATGTTCAATGTTTACTTGTGCCGTGAACAGAACCCAACACCGACGAATTGTTTTAAATTTACGAAATAATTGCGTATTTTTTTTTATCTTCGTATAGTCGACTATATCGATACAGAACCCAACACTGTGTGACTGTCGATTGTTTTTACAAAATAATTGTGCTATTTTTTTATACTTTGACAGTTGACAAAATACATCGAATGAAAGAAGTCAAGGTACTACCACCATACCTATTTCTGTCGCAAAGCAGCGTTGCTGTGTTCCGGTTTGGAGGGTATGGGACAGGTGTAATTACAGGCACATGAAACATTTTAATTTTGTCTCTGGGATGGCAACGCATTAGCAAGGCATCTGGTATTGCAGATGTCTATAGGCAGCGGTGACCGCTTAACATCAGGTGGGACATACAAAGAAATTTAAAACGAAAGTCTTTTAAGGGTTTGGAAAGTATTTTTCTACAACATTCTTGCTACAGGTTTGTCTGTAGAAGTTGATATCACAAGTTTTATACAAATAACGTATCTATTGTAAATCTCATCATCTTAGTGAGTCAAAGGCAATACAGACATAGTCATTAACACTTAAATATGACATTACTTTAATATCCAAGCACCCGTTGGTGGAACAATCCTCCATTGATACTCTCAATAGTATCATTGAAGCTAATACAACTATTAGTTTATTATTATTATTATAGATCAAAGTAGGCATGTGCGGGAGTACACAACTTACATAAATTAATGAGCGTTTGAAGTGACCGGATATTGTGACAACGACGTAACTATCCACATTGAGTCGTTAAATTTTATTCCACACTTGGCGGTATGCGCAAGAGTTCATTGATGAAAAATTATCGATAACATTTTATGATGGTATCCATACCAATACTAGAGTTAAGTAGACATAATAATGCTGCATAAAGTTCCACATTCCTCCAACACCGTATCGTACTGTAACCGTTCTAGGAACGTGTATGTGCCTATGCCCAATCGACAGTTCCATCACCGACCGACACCGTCGCGTATCATGCACAGGTCGTCAGCAATTATCGGCTGATACGTACCTATTGGGCATAGTAGTCCGTGTTTTGTTTTTGTCCGCGCCTGATATGTTCATAGCACGGTCATGGTAGGGTATAGTGGGCCAACTCCTTAATACTTAATCCTCACCACGTAAGTACTTTTTCATCCATGGTTCGTGATATCAATATTGATAAATTTTCATAGCAACACTGCCTCGTTAGCTTAGTAGTCCTAAGCGCAACTGCTGCGCTAGAGGTCTTGGGTTTAAATCCCAGGTCAAGTAAAGTGTTATTGGGTTTTTCTATGAAATTCTCAGTAGCAGCTCACAGTTTGGATTTGTGCCCGGTTAATGGCAATAGGCTCGCCCCCTATTACATGAGACATAAAACATTCCGGCGGACTGGTGTACATTGGTATACCTCTGCCTAAGGCTTCGAGGAATACAGGCGTGATGGAATGTGTGTGTGTTCATTGCAACACCAGCATTCCAAAAATGGTGACCATAATTATTTCCTTATTGAACCGGACACCTCAGTATTGTTTCGCAAACTGCTCTTAACATAAGCGAAGTTATTATCAACAGAACAGATATACAATGGAGTTTACAAGCGGCACATAAATCGTACAATATTGCTCACCCTCTTCCGGGAGTCGCCGCAATGTTTCTACACCTCACCGACGGTTGTAAAGCTGCCCACCCAAATTACGAGACAGGTTGAAGGTACAGGCAATAATAACGAGGGTTAGTCTTTTATTCTTTTTTTTAAATCCATAATACAACAATACATTGATGTGTTACTGCTGGGTAGTCATGTATTGGGCCTAATAAGTTTGACATAATTAATTGGATTATTAAAAGAATATGGGTTGGTTAGTTTTGGCTTATTTATCATTGGTTGCATTATAAATTATCATAATTACAAACATATAATATAAAAAAGTTCCAATGTCCATTCGCATCCGGGTCTGAATAGCAACTGAAATGGAAGTCGACCTAACACATTAACCTGGGTAAAGACTTCAATGACACTGATGATAGGAATATAATGTTTGTAGAAACCGTCATGTTACTGTTTACTTCTGGTGCCGCCCGCGCATGCGCCGCGTATTTATGTCTGACTGTTTATGCGACTGAGTTGTAGTCTAAGGAAGAGGTAAGCAAACATTAATGAGGACTAGTATTTAAATATGTTTTAGTGATCTATCTATACCATCATCTTCACTAGCTTCCGCCCGCGGCTTGCGGATATTGCGCTAACTCCATGCGCAGCGCCATTGCAAGACCAGATTTAAATTTGTATTATGCATTTATTTATTGCCCAATAGGTGTTGCGGACGCATGTGCGGCTGCTAGGCGTCACCCACGAATTGGGTTCTAATCTCAGGGCAACTAAACCGTTAACCAGTTTTCACCATTCTGAAACTTTTCCATAGTTTCAAAAACAGAATGTCTTTAATATCCACCCACTACTAATATGAACCTTGCTTTATGCGCAGTATTAAAATTAGCATCTCGACGCCGTGTCTTCCATCAGAACTGCCACAAAACATAAGACACACTTATCCGCACGGCTACCCACAACCACTAAACCAGAGCAAATAAAAAGCTAATTTAAATGCCATTAAAAGTAGATGCGACTCAAGATTTAAGAGCTGTAAACCTCTCATTATTTTCCTTTCCCCTCCCAGAGGGCGCCACGTAATGCGGGAATTTTAAGCAGACCTGATTTATACATCTTGTTTGGTATTGACTTGTATACAAGTTGGAAGTGCTGGGTAAAGCTGTGTGTTTTACGAAAGAGGTAGATGTGTGGATCTACATACTTACATATAGGTACATAATATACTTTTAAGTTGGATGGGAAATCACCAAATGACTTCCCCCGCCCTGGTTTGGGCGGGGGTGGAGTGTCAGAGTTTTACTGACTAAAACCCATCCATGTTCCTTCTTGTGCCCTTTGCGTTACGGGGGCGTGGTATCTCTTACGAACAAGTCGCAGCCCCGGCAGGCATCGGCTCTGACTGGACCCTCCAATTTTTATTTTATTTTAAGTTTACCTAAGATCAAAATAATTAATATGTGTAATAGTAAAAAAAACATTTTTCAGATAATTTTTCAATATTATTATTGGTACGCCAAGGGCTTTATTATCTAGGTATACAACCATTGGGCCATATACAACTAAATTACATTACACATTAGCAATATCCCCTGAACAAGCATCAAAGTCATCTTTTAGAAGACATTCGTCCTCGGTACCTTTCCAATAGCTAAAAGGTATTGTTAAGAATTCATTATGCATTACATAACATTTACTCGAACTTTGTGGTAATGGTCCAGTGGTTGTAGAAGGAAAACACCGCGAGAGCTTATGATAAAAAAAAATCCCCTTGAGTATGCGTAGTGATCAATGCTCATGCCTTTTCTGTATGAAAAGAGGCCTTTATCCTGCAGTAGGACAATAAAAGGGTTGTATTTTTACTGGAAATATATGTGCAACAGTTATGTTGCACATATATTAAATACAGTCGATACAGGGAAATACAGTAGTGATGGTATATTATGTAATAACATAATATACCATTAAATATGTATTATATGTATATTATGTATTAACATTATTATTTATTATTTATTAATATACCATTACGACTGTATTTCCCGAAGGGTTCGGCAGAGGTGTATCAATGCACACCCACAGTTCGCCGGTACGTTTTTTGGTCCCATGTAATGGTCTATTGCCATTAACCGGGCATAAATCCTAACTCCGAGCTGCCACTGAGAATTTCATAGAAAAACACAATAGCACTTTTTGCTCGACCTCAGAATCGAACCCAAGACCTGTAGCGTAGCAGTCGCGCTTAAGACCACTAGGCCAACAAGGTAGTTATATGTGTTCGATATATGTGAAAGTACAGAAATAACTGCAATCAACTGAAAGACGGTTTCACTTATTAAGGAGGCCGCTGCAGTATTACGTTGCACTCTATAAAATACCTATTTATACAGCAATAAACCCTGTCAAATAACTTAAACCTAAAGACGTACTGACATCATAAAACGATATCCAAAATTACAAATGATTTAGCCAATCACAGCCTTAGCCTATAAACTGTTTAATACTATCGTAAAACTGGAGTTTCAATCATCACTAATTCAATACTTTATGATTATTGCAACTAATAACTTACCTGTTTTATTCTGTCTGTCGGCTCCTAAACGTCGGGGCGTGATGGTGGGTGACAAGTGCGGAGTGGACCGGTGGAGATCGGTAACGGTGTAAGATGTATAAAATATTGACGTGCGTTACATTATGTTATTTTTGGACAGTTGGACATAGATTTAGAAAACGGAGAGGGGGTGTTGCATATTTAGGTTAGTGCCTACGCGTATCTTTTGCCTCTTTACAAATTGAACATTTAAATAAAACTATTCTTCATCACTGAATATTAAAGATTTTTAGTGCATTGTGAAATATCTGGTGGAAATAAAAGTATTGTTGTTGCGGATTTACTTTACCGATATCTTAATTTTCAGGAGCAGTAATGACTAATGTATCTTATGTACTCGGTTGAACCCTCATGGATGCTGTTACGCTTCCAAGGCAACTAGTGATCAACTAAAACAAAATACTTTGCTTGCGTTCACTTCTTCTATCGTAAAACAAACATTAACAGAAGAATGCCTTCTTCTTCTTCTTTGAAGACTTGTAGAAGTAGGCATAAACCTATCCGTCGCAGATCGTCCATCTATGCGTCCACACCGATGTTACGAGCGGAAGTGTTGCATTTCAAAGGGGCATTCTTGTTACCTGTGCACTAAAAATAATTCGTGAAACAGCCGGATAGAGCGGAGAACGACCGGGATGTGATTAGCCACGCCCCTGCCGTCGCCTTTGATCTTGCGCGTGCGCCAAATATTCTTTGTGCACTGAGGTTGGTACGCTCTGTGTACTCCGTCATGTTTATGTGCTCTTTGCATGGTGGCGGTGGCAGTTTGAGGTGGTGGGCTAGTTTACTGTCGTATCCGTTTTAGGTGAAGAGAAGAGGGGGGGGGGGGGGGGGGGGGGGCATACAAACATTTCAATTGGGAAATAGCAAAATGAGTATGACCACACTCAATGAACTGAACTTCTCGACAATTCAAAGTGCTTGTAAATGGTTTAATTTAAATAACGCTTCGTCTTTGACTTTGACTTTGAGAGTGAAAGTCCATGAAATGGTATCTTACTGCAAATTTTGGAAAAAACCTGTAAGGACAACTGGTTTCATCCAACAGTTAGGTAGTTGGTAGACGACCCTGCTCCTACTCTAGATACATCTTCTTGATTAACATATTAACAATAATAATAAACTCTCCCACTTCAGCCAAATAACTTTATAATCTAGATTACATATGTTAACGATGTAATAAAACTAATTGTAATTCATTTGGTTCAACATATAGGAGCGCGGAACTGTCGCCTGTCCATCGCGGCGTGTTCGCGGAAAACTCGTAAAATACGGAGTAAACATCATTCTTGATGATGATAGGATGAAGTGGTGACGTCACTACCTATTCCTGGGTGCTTAGCGTTAACATTGGTTTAATCATTTGAATATAAGGCTATTTTTTAGAGATTTTACACATGAGGGGCATACATTTTACTTACAATACTGAATGATGGATAAGTCTTCAAGGATTAGAATAGTTATAGGTAATACCAGGCTATTATTTTTCCACTGTAGAGCAAAGGCCTCTTTTCATACAGATAAGGTAGGAGCACTGAACACCACGCTTACTCAAGGCGGATTGGCGATTTTAGACTTTAATTATAAAACCCATGTTTTCTTTTCCCGATTGGAGGTCCCTTACAAAGTACATAATACTATGAAATTGAAAAATTCACATTAGTACTTGTCAGTACCTGATTGTGGACCCGTTGTGGGGGATCGTGCCGTAGGCGCGTTAACTATTGGACCATTACGAAATTGCATTTAATTCTATAATTCCAGTAGACAATGAAAGACGAAGTGACATATATACAAAGAAAACCAAATCTCAACATGATTATAACTCGAACTTTCGAATATTCCAGAGCATATTCACTGTAAACAGAGACGGTAAGAAGACCCAGTTAACCTATGAAATGTATTCCAGTGTAACCAACACACCCGTAACTGCAAACGAGTTCCGGAAAGACAATCGTCGTGCTGTCACCAGCGCTGACGGACAGACGTGCGAAAATTTAAACTAATGCTCCTGCGACATGGTCACTGAACTATATCACCGCATCGGATTACACAACATACACTGACCGCTCTGTTCCAGACATATCTTATGGCTTCACACAAAAGTAGCAATGAATTTTGAACCGTTTAATAAGATTGTAGTTGTGCCTCGTTTTGTGGTACGAAGGAAGTGTGTCTTGCACATAGAATGACAGGTGGACATCTTGCTATTAGAGCTAAATCATGTTTCTATAATAACAGAGTGTAGAGAAAAAAATATGTTGTATGAAAGTGCCCGTTTTGTTTTGGTACTGAGGTCATGTGTTGTGAGATGTTACGAGGAAGATATTGTATGAACAGCAGCACGACTACTGGGAAGGCAAATTAATGAATCTAGGCAAATGATGTAGTGTTACAAATGCGGTCTAAAAGCAACTAATTCTATTGATCTGTGAGACACTGTATTGTCAGGTATATCCAATTTAATATCCTTTTAAGATTCTTTTTTCTATACTATTTTTTTTTCTATAGATACTCGACGGAAACTATATTTCCCTACGTTTGAAAAACAAATATGACTAATAATAATAATGAATCATTAAATATTGTTATATTACTGGTCTTTTTTAACACAATGCACATCTTATGAAAAACTAGATTAATGGTCATGTATACAAAAATCTGATTAGTTTGACCCATTTTTAAGATGTTCATCATGTCCGAATTAAATTAGAAATACGTATACTTTTCATTATTAATTTTAAAAAGCGCCCACTTCTATCCATCGCCAAGATAATTTTTTCCACGAAATTCTTTTAATTAGGTCTTCAAATCAGATCACCTATGTAATCATATTTATGAAGTAACCTATATTCCAAGTTCGTGTGGAATTCACCGAAACAGTCGCAACCGACAGTGAAGTCATCCAAACATCTAAAAGTTGTTTATATTTTATTTCCTATCGCTTCAAACATGCAAACAAATATTGTACTTTATGCTTCGTTGAAGATGTTACAATAAAAATAATATTCTATCATTCTTTCTGTGAAGAAAAAATGCATTTCAAAAACAATAGATAAAGTCGAGTATTTATTTTTATCAAAATCAAATATTTTTTGTGGCACCATTAAATAGCGTAAATTAAAAACATATGTTATGCTTATCATGGGTATTTATCATGATGCAGAAAAAGAAAATGTTGATTCAATTTGATAAACATTATCAAAGCGACATTCAGTAAGTTTAACATCAACTTTAGCACGCAATATGTCACAAAGAACTTCAGTCCCGCTCGACAAAAGAACTCCTACTGTAAACAAAGACAAAACGACAAAGATCTCACCTAAGTCGGCAACAGTACTGAAATACACGATGAGTCACCACTGTCGCTGGCCGTACCTGCGATGGCGGCCATCACAAATAAGCACAAAGAAATAACTCAAACGTATCGCCGTGTGATTCATTCAACGTGTTTTAGATCTGATGGAGTTACTATAAATGGATCTAAAATGACTAGGGGACCTTTCAGGGATGTTGATAGACTTCTTACTAATATCAATAACGTGAAATAATGCATGAGTTTCGCGAAACAAATGATGTTGATTTAGTACGACGGCAGACTCCCGGAACTTCACATAAAGCATTTTTTCCGATGTAGTAGTACATGTACAGCAATAATACCTAAATACTACAGGTACAAAAATTATGAGATACATCATTCATATTTTATAACGGCCTCTTTGGCCTAGTGGTCCTAAGCGCGACTGCTATGCTAGAGGTCTTGGGTTCGATTCCCAGGTCGAGCAAAAAGTGTTATTGGGTATTTCTATGAAATTCTCAGTAGCAGCCCGGAGTTAGGATTTGTGCCCGGTTAATGGCAATAGGCTCGCCCCCTATTAGATAGGACCTAAACATACCGGCGAACTGTAGGTGTACATTGTTACACCTCTGCCTAACCCTTCGGGGAATACAGGCGTAATGGTATGATATTTTCTTTATTTCAGTTAACTACTCTGTAAGGGTAGTAACAATATAACAGGTGGGATTATTATGTAGTTCTAAGAACTATACTAAGTGGATTTTCTACCCAGTATGTATTTCCTGAAAAGGAACGCTTTTTGTAATTTCCTTGAGTTAGCATTCAAAGCAAACACCAACAGTAACGACAAGTTCATTGCGTTGAAGGGTACGTACATAAAGGATAAGTACTAAAGGCTACTGGATAAGTACTTGGAAGTCACCTGCTACCCCGGATAAATATCATTAAACTAACCAGCCAGACTTCCATGGCGGCACTAATCAACACATAACATTGTAAACGTGAAGCAGTGCCGCAGTGAATGACGATACGTTTCCGGTTCTTGTATTTTCATAACGACCCATATTTCTGCTTATGTCATTATTAAGGATGGTCGCGGTTGAGTAATTTCCTTCGTTTGACATATAATTATAAATGGCGAGTTAAATAGAGATGCCATCATTAGTGTGCAAACATGATTATCGAATCTAAAACTTCATTGAGATGTGGTTTATTGGCAGTTCTTGTGGATATTTTGTGGTATTTTAAAACATATTGACTGGCTAATTGATCACCGCCGAGATAATCTTCTGTAGCTTGAGGAAGAAGAAAACTGTGATAAACGTTATCATAACACTTGTTCTTCTCCAACTATCTTGATAGGCCAGAAAATAGTTCACTAAGAGGTCAGCAAGTGATAATATCACTACAGTATTCTATAGTAGACATAAACAAGAAAGTTTTTTCTTTATCATTGTCAAAAAACCGTCATATACGCCGAAAATCAGCCAAAAAACCCACCATTTAATTCCCAATGTATTATCTTCCACTTAAACAAAAGCAGCACTCTCTTCCTCGTTGCCCCCCATCAAGTAACACAGTTATAAAGCCGGACAGATGTCCACACAAGGGTCTGTTTGTCCTGATCAGTAAACTGCATAGATCGTAACGTATCGAATCAAAGGCGCACGCGCAACCGATCGCCGTCCAACATCGTTAATGGCCAGTAAAATGGACCACCCGCACTTTACTCCCATTTTATTGGGATGGTTTTATTGAATTGATAAAATATACTTTGTAAGTTGCTGAAGACTTCTTCAGCAACTTACTTGGTTAAAAGATCTGCAAAGACAGTTGTCTTTGCAGATCTTTGATTAAAGAAGTAGTACCTGCATAGATAGGATGATCCTAACGAAACGTGGCGTAAAAGCAGGTCGAGTCGTCTTTGAAGATGAAAACGATTTAAAGAGCCATATTAAAATCAAAGTTACATTATTATATTAAGTGTTTCAAAAAATAACTTTTTTACTTTTGAAACAATTTTTTATTTTTGTTTATGATTATATATTTTTCAACTCAATACGTCATTCCTGCTTTTAAGAGCATTGTTGTAATATCTAAGAAATCGCTTGCAAAATCATATAAAATAATAATCTTAAGAAACGATCCTACAAGATAATAATATATCTCCCTATTTGTTGAAAACACAATATTGCCAAATTATTTTCTCTGCAGCAGTTTCTACGCAGTTGTGTAAGCATAATTTTCTGGCGAAGCTTCATACAGTTTGACGATTCTAGAAGAGTAAACAGGTTGAATATAATTCCAAATTATTTGCACATTATGACAGAGGTAATCAACTTTTTATCAGGGTTTTATATGGAGAAATTATTAAGGTTATGAACAATAGTTTTTGAAGAAAATGTACTTGATTATCTAAACAATTCCGTTAAAAACTTCTGTTTCATCTGATATGTTTGTTTATCCATCAATAACTATTGACCAACAATGAGTAGGCCAGGTTCTGCAAACTGCATGATGCTGTTCAACTTGTAATTAGGTTAGTGATTGATGTACTTATCTAAATACTAGTTGTAATTTCCTCTGACTGACAATAGCTATTAAGGTGACGCTTGATTGAGTTAATAATAGAATGGGAACTATTGCTAATCCTTTCACAATCAACACCTAAATACGTCACTCTCTAAGTGAGCAATGCCCAATTGTTTACAGTCCCTGCATTAACCGCTCTAATACGTCGGTATGTTTGTACGATGCATCTCGTAAAACTGTGTTGGGCAGGCTCGTATTGCCAGGTACCTTGTTCTGATAATAAATAGACGGGGATATTGGCGTAACTTTACTTTATGGCACATTGCTGCTACTCTACGTATTATCATCGTTTTGATGTACAAGTAGCGTTCGGTTTTGATGTTAAATGTATAATAAAATAGCCATCTTTAGTGCATTACTGTTGCATGTGGTGGAGCAGGAAGCGAGCGAGGATACGTTGTGGGTGGGACGTGTATGTTACGATTGGTACGTATCGTTGACGTCAATTAGGTAGATGAGAAGAAATCGCGGGAACGGTAGTATATTAAATGTAAGGGCTTTTTCAGCGTTTGGTGATTTCTGGCACAGTTGACGCGTCTAGGGTGTCGCGCGACACCGGTATCTACCGCGCCTCAAGCTGGCAGGACGACAAACGTCACCTGTATGATGTAAGACAAAAGTGCGAGTGTCCGACAATCCCCGTACCACTGCGGCGACGCGTGGGCATTTTACAATGACCGTTGTATAAACCAATTAAGAACTTATACCTGCCAATGTTAGCCAACTCACAATCACCCAATAATTAATCGATAGTGTAATCCCATAAGGCTAAATTAATACAACTATAATAATATAATTAAATATTATATAATTATGTAATATAATTGTACAACTTATGGTAATACATTTTTTCTAAAGAGTATGTATGGAGTTTCTTGCCCGTTCTTCTCCATACGAAACTACCTTTTGGAATGGGCGACTAGATTCAATATTTATAATTTTAACATGTAGTTGACGTTCAAAAGTGCCTTTTAATGGTCTAATTGAAACAAATGATTTGACTTTGACTTTAAATGTGTTACTTTACTATCCAGCAATGACACATTTTGGCTAAATAGCCAAATGATTACAATCACTTCGTAATATAGGAGAAGTTTTTAAGTGTGTTGGTTTGTTTTGACAGAACTAAATCCATTAGGTTTGTGATTGTTTGAAATAATTGATTTTAGTTCGAAATATAGATTTAAGCATTTAAACAGCCAAATCTACAAAAATTAAAAAAAAAACTTAATTATTTCAAATTTAATTCACATATTTAGATAATGTACAGACACACCTGGAATAAAATATCTCTTGTAGCTGGTGACATACCTACAGACAATAACAAACAATATTACAACCCTTTCAAATAGAGACACAAAAAAGTTCAGCAAAATGTCTAAACAAATGTTAGGACTTTCAGTTCATTTGTTGTTTTCTTTTTCAATAAGCAAAGCAAAGGCAACGGCAGTGGGAATATTTTCCAATAAGGCCCGCGGGAACATGTTGCAGGTAAAGTGTGAACGTTGGTGCACTTCACAAATAACTGGTTAAACTCTCTCCTTCTTTTTTTGTTTTATAATGTGTGTTACAAACTATTGGTAAAAAGATAACAGTTTTGGGTTATAAATCAGGTTAATTAAATGATACTGAAACAACGACTTAATGAAATTGAACCGATTTTAACGGAATAAGATCAAATTTTACCAATAGGATATTATCGATAGATCTCTTAATGAGAATAATGTTGTTACCTAGTCAAATGTTAAAATTCCGAATCCATTACTGTAGCTGCAGCGGAAGCGAGGACAGTCAGCTGTTTAGCATTATTAAAATATCTCCCACCGTGAAAACACGACTTCCTTAGCGAACGTAAATTAATTCTGTTCTTGCTTTTATTATGTGCGATAAACAAAGAATCGAAGGTCGATAGGATTTACATATTTTATTCCCGCTTTTTATAATTACGGGTTGTTTTATTCTCATACGTATTCGTTAGTCAATTTTTCAGTAATATGTAGGCTTTGATGAGAGAGAGAGGCTTTTATACGATTTGGGAAAGCGTCAGAAAGGTTTAAAATCTTTAACCCTTTTTAGTTAAACTACTGAAACTTAAAACAAAACATTTTTTTTTACCTCCGAATGGTAAAAAGCTCATATATCTACTTGCAACTCAATAAAAGCAGTCACAAGCGATAACCCTCTGGTCACGAGCAGGCCGGTGCCGCGCGGCTTTGCTGTTATGCAACAAATACAGATTTACCTGTAAATTACAGCCTGCGGTGAAACCGCACTGCTGTGCCGCTGCAGTGACCATCCTGCCATTACAACCGGGACGTTACGACTGCCGACGTTTATCTACTAAAAAGGCGGTAATTACCAGGTCTTTGATGTTTATAGCTTGTAGTTGTCGCAATTGTTCTGAGAAATCAATTAAATGTAATAGCTCTACACGACATAAAGTGAAGCGTGTGTGATGCAAAATGGCAACTAAATTACCTGCGTTTCAACTACACTGATTGTTTCTGTGAGGTGACTACACGTGACGTCTGATTTAGATGTTCTACATGCAAACCACACGCACTTCTGTGACAATTTACGAATACACGTCCCTTTAAATTAAGCCCGGCTTAGAACATTAACTAAAATCAAACTTCAAAAGCCTTTTAGACGAATATTTAGTAATGCACGAAATTTATCGAAATTAAAACGAATAACACATTAAAGCACAAATTACCCGCGCCACTATAATTGACGTCATAAGTTTGAACGAGATAGTGTTATTGCCAGCGACATACATAAGCCAACCTGTTAATTAACTTTCCACCTCGCGCCGTGGTTACCATACAGCTTGGCACGTCCACTGGCGAGCTGCCAAGTTCACTAGCTATTTGCTTATAATTTGGAATCAATATGCTAGCACACGTGTGCCAGATTATTTCACTCATAAACGTTGTAATAGTTGCTGTAATTCACGCGCAATTACCCCCTTATCCCGTGTCTAGACACGACACCGAGGTAACGCACTTCGGCAAAATTCGGCGAAAACGAACGTTTCCGAATGCCGTAAAAAGTTTTCGTTGGAAACTGTAAACGGTATTCGGTAAGTAGAACGAGCCGGCTTCAGTCGCTGATGTTCCCGAAATCGCTTAGAGCTTACAGCACCATGTTCGAGTCACCATCAAATACACACCATAAATATAACAATTACACAAGTTTATTGTGTTGTCTATACTCATGGTCACCCTAGTCTTTTATAGGTACGTAAATAAATATTAAGTTCATAATTTTTTACACAGGAAGTGATAAGAAATATCGGACTATTTATTTACCTACATATAAATCTAAAATACATGCATCTTTGCGAATGTTTTACTCAAATTAAATAACTCTGTCACCAGTTACTACCGGTTCTAAAAATGCTCCCGCGTCTGAAACTTTCAGTAAAGGTAACCCAATACCAGTTGATCCGAGTTCAAACCCAGACGTATCGAAGTATCGTGTTTTTAACAACGCATTGTTAATCGTGCGCGACAGGTGCCGCGGTGCGGGACCGGAATAGACGCGCGTGCGACGCTCACCGCTCACCGATCAGAACACAGACAATCAAACGTTGTTTTTTTGTCTCGTCTCTTGAAATTCGGCTTAGATGCGTCGGGAATTGTCTAGACTGAAGATAATGCAGGAATTTTATTTAAGCTTGCCTTGGTTATTTATTAAGAAAGTTGTCGTATCGTAAGTATATAACGTTATACAATACAATGTATTGCTTGAAAACGACTATTATTTTGGGTCCTAACAAAACACAGTCTATAGTCCACTCGCCAAACATTGTGCTTACGGGTTCTAGCAACAGTGAGCGTCTTTAAAGTTTAATCATTACATTTAAAACTTGTATCCAGAAATAAGTAGGACTGCGCCGTTGGTCTCGTGGTTACAAGCGCGACTGATAAGCACGGGGTCCTGGGTTCGATTCCCGGGTCGAGCAAAAAGTGTTATTGGGTTTTTCCATTACGAATTTCTCAGTAGCAGCCCGGAGTTTGGAAGTTGGTGGTATGACACCCCCGTGCCTCGGAAAGCACGTAAAGCCGTTGGTCCCGACTGTCATTCGTAGATCTTTGACAGTAATTACGGATAGTCAGAAGCCAGAAAGTCTGACAACTAGTCTTACCAAGAGGTATCGTGTTGCCCAGTAACTGAGTTGTGGAGGTCAGATAGGCAGTCGCTCCATGTAAAACACTGAGATTCAGCTGCATCCGGTTAGGCTGGAAGCCGACCCCAACATAGTTGGGAAAAGGCTAAGTAGATGATGATGACCCAGAAAAAAGTAGGAATGATAGGACAAAAGATTAACTTTCTGCTTTGTTAAATATCTCTTTTATACTCCTTATAAGTCACATAATTTAAATAACAAGTATATTCTACAAAAATGTAGTGAAAAATATGAAAATTATGTACGTTACTGAATGATTAACTTTTCTTATCAAACCGATACACAAAGATGGAGAAGTATTTCGAAACGTAGACACACTATGTAGGTAGGTACAGTATTCAGATTGATCAAATAACAATGTTTCAGCCGCCACTAGCAATAAATCGTCACGCAGGTATGGCCGCGATGATCAACGTGTTGCGTGTCAATTAAACTATTTAATGTTCTTAATGTATTTATACTGTCTTGCAAATCAGCACTACATTAATCTTCTGACGACCTGGCATCATCTATCGAGCACAGGAATCTTTCTTGACCATACAGTGACGATATTCAAGTACGTCTGGCAGAGTAGCCGGCCTTGCCACCTACCTTATAATCCTTCAAATATTCAAAACTACCAAAACAATAAGAATGACAGAATGTTTATTGTTTTAACCTGTATTGTCCTACTGCTGGGCAAAGATCTCCTCCATGGCCTGCCACTCATCCCTGTGTTTTACCTTCTCTGGCCAATCTCCAGCTCCAGCGTTTCCTAGGCCTCTCTCAGCGACGACGCCCGTCTTCTGGCACCCACTGCTTGACAATCCCAGCCCATCTGTCGGTATGCATTCTGCATACATGCCACTCAATCCCACTTCTTTACCTACTTATTTATATTGTATTATTATTTTATTTAACAACATTACATGCATTCATTTGTATTGTGTGTTAAAACCAATAAATCGTTATTTGCTAAACGTAGCTTAGGTGTATGACAATAGGGATCATAAATATTTTAGTCTAGCGCTAAGTTTTGCTAATGACATACAAATATTTTACAAAAACTAGATTATTAAACAGAATAAAATTAAACACACAAAATAATAACAATGTGAAACTGCATAGTACGAATATTTTCAAAATCCTAATGGTAGATACCTAGGTAGTGAATAGATCATGTTACAATTTCAGTAGCTCGAATGTATCACTTTTCATTAGAATATAAACAACTTAACACAATACAATTGATTGACATTGGCAGCTGGACAGTCCATTTACCCTGCACTTTTGCATTAGTTACCAATCAATCAAGTCGATCCAACACTATTAAAGCTGTACCGCCGTCTCCTCCCACATTTAGCTTCACAGAATACAAACAATGATCTAAATTCTATCTTTACGAAACTAAACATGCTAATAAATATTATGTTGTTAGAAAAAACTACAAGCAAACCTATAGTTAACACGAAACCGCGCTTTTGTACCCATTCATCACCGCTAATACACCTCTGTCCCATCTGTTTAATCCGTAATACTAGATCAAGGACCCATAAACAAAGTGAAGCTAACTAGGAAATGATTTAGATACGATTAACGAAAAATATACGACTCACATCACCGCCATCACTCACTGCCATAGACTAAAGAACTGTTCAAATCACTGTAATTCCTTCACCCAATAAACTATGGGAAAAAGTTAATAATAAACAATAAGAAAAACGTGCAATAATCGCTAAGAACTCTTTATAATGTAAATATTTGTTTAGTGGTTACGAGACGACGGCGATACGATTTGTTATTTACGCAGGCTATCATCGACACATCATCATTAAGTATTTTATACAAACATACATAATACAAACAACGCTGGGACTGCCCCGTTGGTCTCGTGGTCACAAGCGACACTAATGAGCTGGGGGTCCTGGGTTCGATTCCCGGGTCGAGCAAAAAGCGTTATTGGGTTTTCCATTACAAATTTCTCAGTAGCATCCCGGAGTTTGGAAGTAGGTGGTATGACACCCCCGTGTCTCGAGAAGCACGTAAAGCCGTTGGTCCCGGCTGTCATTCGTACATCTTTGACTGTCGTTACGGATAGTCAGAAGTCAGAAAGTCTGACAACCAGTCTTACCAAGAGGTGTCATGTTGCCCAGTAACTAGGTTGTGGAGGTCAGATAGGCAGTCGCCCCATGTAAAACACTGATATTCAGCTGCATCCGGTTAGACTGAAAGCCGACCCCAACATAGTTGGGAAAACGCTAAGCAGATGATGATGACATAATACAAACAGCCAACATAGCTAATTACAAAGACGAAAGAGTAAAAAAATATTTCAGGTTACTTTCTATTGACATAGTTACCATGGAAACGTACTTAAACTATGTTCCAAATAGAAATCATTTTCCTTACCGTAACATTTTTTAAATAATATTTATTAGTTTATAAAACTGAAGCAGCCATGTCAAGCCCCCTGTGTCTCGTCTACAATGTTTGTAGACAAATAAAGCACAATCTAGGTAAGAAACCAAAAGTCGTACAATATAAATATATAGGTGTGATATAATTTGAGCGCTTGCCAAAAGATTAGGGATGTATTCGCGTGGGTGTTATAAATGGCCGCTAACACGCTTAGGGCTTTCATAAAAACGCATAGAGAATAATCGCCGAGTGTTGATATTTCAATGTTTTCCATACATTCTTCAAGTCTTTATCATATTTATATCGTTTTTGCCGACCGTGGACTGTAATGGTATTTGAGCACTTTATCACTTGTCAGAAAGGTTTATTATATTGAGTTGTCAAAGTGTATAATTTTCGGGCAAGCGGAGATTATTTGAAATTCAAATTGTAATAATATTGAACATACCTTGCAGGTTTTCCTCATTGTGTTTTGAAATACTTAATAGGTGGATACCTAATGTTTTTAACATTGTGTAATTTTCTTCTTGCCTAAAAATGATTTGTTTTAACTTTCAGTAATATTTCTCAAAATACTACCTATTATATATTGAGCTATGATTATAGTCATTTTACTGCAGTTGATAGATTTTGCTGACAAGAAATTTCAAAGAAAAAAAAAATTGTAATTTTTCTGCTGAAAGGAATAAATTTATAAAGGCGTCGAAGTCAACCTGTATTATTTTATTGTGTAAACTGATTTTTAAATTTCGGAACATGCTTAGCCATAGCGTATGGACAACAAGGATGCAGTCACAAAGGACCTACTTACTAAAAAATAAAAGAAATAATTCTCAAAACCTCTCCAATTACCGCGGGCTCACGAAAATGAGCTGAAACAACAGCACATCGGTGTATTTAAACATCGCACATGTCCGCTCTGTCACTTTTAATTTAAAACACGTCCGAAATCATATTAATTGCTTTTCGAGCAATTTCGCGGACTGTCACACGAGGCAACACGTTATTATAACGAGTGGGACGCAACTTTCGTATGGACAACCTTATTTATTCATCAAACCTTCATTGCGCGTTTTGTCCGCATGTCATTTATACATGTGTTGGGAACACGGTAATGTACTGCGAGCGAAAGAAAGTTAACCCTCAGTTTTATTTTTATTTTTATACTCAGGTGTGTATGTGTGAGCGCTAGCTTTTTCTACGTAATTTGTATTGAAACGTCTTGAACGATATGTACTGAGCTATTTCAGTAGATGTTCCTCCACCGAGTACCGGAAACGATTCAGTAATGGAAATATGGTTCAAAATAGTATTATGATGTTTAGCTATAAATATTATTTTGTTTGGATGTTGGATTAAAAGAAAAATATTCAGTTATTTTTTTATTGATGATGTGCTTTTTAGTGGTTTTTATTCATGTTGCAGTTTCGTTGCGAATAACGGATTTATAAACACGGTATTGCGTGAATAATAAATATAAAAATCTCAACGCAGTAACCTAAGGAAAGGCATGATAGCGTGATTATGAAAATGATACCTACTGTAGGTGGATATTAAGACTTTTTAACGAAATTAAATTAATTTATAAGTTCTCGAAGCATAAAACAATTCTAGTAACTTTTAATACGTTCACATTCTAAGCTCAATTTCAATCACCTCGCGTCTGTCTCTGACACTGACTGACTCTGACTTCTGACTGTCATATGAGATTGCGACTAGATTCCCAATTCCGATTATCGGTCTTTCGATTGATTTTGATTAGGAATTAGTTTCCTATTTAGTGACAAAATAGGTATTATTATATGATAAAAAGGAACGTACACAAAATTCAGCATCAGCAAAAACAGATGAAGGCGCAACGGAGCTGAAAAACAAAAGAGTAAACACGTTACATCTATCAATTTTATAGATATTCAAATTCAAACAATAAACATGAAGAAGCATTCAAGTAGTCGTTACATATTGAACAATGTGATTCTTACCGTGATTTATAGCGAGTAAACGTGAAACATAGGGTGTAAAACACGCATACACCTTCGCAACACCTGGCTAAAGAAATAAAACTGAACACTTTTCTGCTCGGTTGTAAATGTAAAACGAAGATCTGATTTGGTTGTGTAAATAAATATGCAATGTTTGTGCAGTTGTCGTTGAGCTGAAGTAAGAAAACGTGGATCAGTAAAATTTGCATTGTTAGTGAGCAACACAGTCAAGTAGACTTCTTAAAAATAGGTTCCTTTTCTGAAATTACGAATAAAAGAACATGTTACGAAGAAACGAAGGATAGAAATTACTATTTGGTACTTGTGTACTTTTCAATTCGTTTATGCAATTATTTTGAGATTTTTTTACCCACCTTTGGTTGAATGCTAAAGAATGTCTAAGATCATCCGCCTTTGAACCTTTGTTACATAAAGATTAAATAAATAAATCAATAGATCCAGAAAACGTATCTACGATAACCCGGGCGACGCTACACACATAAGCTATGTACACAAGCGAATATTTGCTCCCCTGTAATAACATCATGTGTCTGTAGAGAGACCTTTACTTACCATTGATTAGAAATAATCCAAATTATAGGTTACTATCTTTTAATATATAAAACTAAACCAGACCACCTCCCACTACATAAAAAACTCCATAGCTCAATTTCTATTTCTAGACTAGCTACCTAACTACCTAGTATACCTAGTCCACTCAGGTTGACAGACAGAGATCTCGTTTAGATGTCGCCATGGTTACGACAACTGGTGGATTGGCTCGCCGACTCGCCGCATCGCTTCGCAGATCGAGCGTAGCTGACATGACAAACCGATTTTTTATAGAATAGGTATTTCTAGTACAATCTGGTATTTGAAATCTTTCAGAAATTGTTTGGTATTAACTTTTCGGAAATAAGGAGTGGGTGATGTTTAAGGAAAGGTTTACCTCTCGACTGCTCAGATCATTTAATTTTACCACTTACCAAATAGCTTTATCTGATAAGATATAAAGTGCCCATTTAAATAAACCTTCTTTTATATTTCAAAATGATTTTCTACTGTAATATCGGATATGTAGTTAGCAGCACGTAAACATGACGAAACATTTCAAACAAACTTCTAACGAACATTGCACATAATCACCAATCTTTCAAAACGCAAACCAAACAAATATCGACTTGAAACCTTTTACCTTTCAACTAAATAAAACACAAAATCAGCGATTAATATACATTGCCGGTTTTGTAAACAGTGCGCTAGATAAATTGCGTTGTGGAACATCAAAGGGTCGCAAAATGTTCTCAGTCGTCGCCTGTCCGGTTGGCAAAGCGGCATAAGTAAGATTTCCGCACCTTCATATTGACTGGCGCCACGCCTACGTACAGACATAACAATATCGTCAACGCCTAAAATAAAGCACTTACAACGCGATCTATCAAGTAGAGTTCCCCGGTGGGGGGTTTTGGGTACCGTTTTATTAGTTGCGGTTTATAATAAGTCTATATTAAAGCTGAAGTCATTGTTTCTCATATCCACAACGAATGGTGCGTTTCTACAAAATATTGACTTGTAATAAGTTACTTCTGAGTGATATATGCTATATTTCGGTAAGTATTCAAAAAAATGGGATATGTTAAAAAATTCACGCAGTCACGGGAATTCACTCGGTCACGGGAATTCACGAAGTCACGGAAATGGGCTAGTTTTTAAGAAAATCAATAATTTTGATAGAAACCCATTTTAATCGACTTTGTTTGCAGGTTTTTCTATATTTTATTTACCAAGTTACTAAAAACGAAAACAATCTAGATACGGAACCATCAAAAATGTTCTTAATCCGTCTTATCCAAGGCATCTAGGTATCCGACAATGATCGTCCAAAACCAACATGATCATGAAAAAAGAAAACAAACTCCCGGTGGGCGAAGTGCTAGAGATTGTGATGATTGGCTCACCGATACTAATAGACAATGTCTAGTCGCCACACAGGTTCCACGGAGTTCTTCAGTTGTGCAAGAAATGTGTGAGACTTGCGAATATCCTTGACATTTAGGCATGGCTTGGTCGCAAGCGGCTTCGGAAACGGAAGTTATTGGAATAGAGATTATTGAAACAAAGTTGAGAAATATTTCTGTGCTTCGTATTGATTTAATTACCAAAACGAGACTTTACCACATGACACATGTTATAATTTTGACAGAAACAAAAGAAAGAAATGAAAACACTAAAGCAAATACCGGTCAAGCTATGAAACCTTCCTTAATAACACCTTCTCGAACACCAATAGAACCCAAGTGGAAGAAAGAGGATGGAGATACGGTTTTAGATAATGAAAATTCAAATACCCTCAGATGACAGACTTTTACAAAAAAAACAAAGCTCATAACACAGTCGCCAAATACTTCTAAGAAGGTATTATTATATTACTTACGTGGGTGATTAATTAATACCACCATAAAATATCAACTAAATACTCTTTATTCTACACAACTAGAATACAATATGGCAGCGTTAGAGCTGCCTCATTCGCTCTCTTAAAATAGTGTTGTACTTCATACTAATTATTACGAAAGTATTTTTTTTAAGACAGAGATAGTACTGACTAGAAGCCGCACCCAACCCAATTTGTGAATGAACATGAGTCACAGATTAATGTCGTAACCTCACCAGTACCCACGTACCTCTGCTCACGTCACCATCACAAGCGCTTCTAGTTAGCATACCGGTAGCGCAAGGTAAACAGCGCCCGTCAATCATGTGTCCGAGTTTTTATCGGCGCCGGATGTACGGGAACGAGGGGCTGCCATAATGGTCGCAACATTATATAATAAGGACTCGAATTATAGTGAAAAAAATAGACGATAGAGAGACACATAATTTATATTCTAAAGCTAGAAAAAAACTAAGGCTGCTTTAAACATTTATGTTATTATATTTGGTTTTGATTAAGGAACAAATTCTGCAAAAATATGGTAAACTAGATTTTATCCACGTAAATGTCGGTTATCGCGGTTGCAGAGAAAGTCGCGGAACAAAAAGTAGCATAACATACCATCACGCCTGTATTCCTCGAAGGGTTGGGCAGAGGTGTAACAATGTACACCCACAATTCGCCGGTATGTTTAGGTCCCATGTAATAGGACGCGAGCCTATTGCCATCAACCGGGTACAAATCCTAACTCCGAGCTGTTACTGAGAATTCCATAGAAAAAGCCAATAACACTTTTTGCTCGACTTGGGAATCGAACCCAAGACCTCTAGCATAGTAGTCGCGGTAAGAACCACTAGGCTAGCGAGGCAGTTAATAAAAATATATGATAAAAAGTAGCCTATGTTCTTTATTAGGGTTCAACCTTACTCCGGATAAAATTTCAACAAAATCGATTCAATAGTTTAGTCGTGAAAGTGTACCAAACTGACATACATAGTTACTTCCTCATTTATAATATTAAGAATGGCAGAATGGATTTTTACTTTTAAAAAGTTCAGCGGCTTAGTGTTGAGCTTATTAAAGAATGTGAATATAAATAAGATTTATTGCAAATGATGAATATAGTGCTGCGCTGTTACTAACCTGACTACAGGACGTGCAAAATGTCGTTTCAGTTTATGTTTTTCCTGTGGAAGATATAACTGAGTAGGTGTGAATGAGAAAAACGTCGTGTGCAATATTTAATTTTTCCTGCATCTTGTTGCAGAATTCATAATTTTAAGACCACTTAACGTTGTAAACATTGCAAGCCACACAAAACACAAATCAAAATCATAATTAAAAAGAAAGCATTCCTGCTCACATCAAAAGACTCTAAAACAACACTTTTATTAAATACATATGAAATTTTCTAACAAAATTGCTCATTTAATGACAACAAATTTTTATTTTTTATTTCTTTCGCCATACGTTGGTGCTCCGGTAACGATGCTCCTACGACGGTGATGACATTAACATAATCTCAAAATGGTAACGACTCCGGTGAAATGTGAAAAGTGATGTGAATGACGACCATTTGTCACAAATTATGACACTTATGACGTCTCTCGTTAGTTTTTGTGCCAAAGTGGCAGTTGACGTGGATTTTGATACGTCCAATGATGCTAAAACACCGGATCTCTATTTTGATACCATTTCGTTTTTCGTAATGAATGTTGACATTTTATTTTGATTAATTTGTTTAGTAATGGGTCGATGACACCGTGGTGGGTACCTAGATATTTTTTGTTTCTTTTTAGGGTTTTATTGTATCGATGTATTATTACTTCAAAATTAATGGATATCTTCATTTCACTAAGTTCGTTGCACAATAGATACAAAAAGTTTAAACAAAACCAGACGTTTATGAAAAGTTAGCGTCCATTTCAAAAGTGGCATGCAGCCGTTGTAGAACGCCCACACACGTAATAACACGTTAATATTTACTCAAAGATGATTCGCGGCTTTTAATTTACCTTACCAAATGCACCTTTCATACAACTGTTTATAGACGCCTACGCACGTTACTCCCAGCGTTTCCGGTGCGGTGCGGCGTTGGTTGTGAAATGTTAGCATGGAGAATCTTTCCTTGAACATTATTATCATATTACCTATGTTTTTTTTTGCCTTCTACTGCTGTAATCAACTAGTTCTCATAATAGTTATTAAAATGTATTATTTCATATTTATAATGTGTATAAAAGATGTTACCTACGACGTAAAGCTAAAAGTACAGTTTTGGACCCTGCCAGAGCACAGCAACATAGTATTAACGTAAAATGTAGATAACAAACAATTCTTATCAATTTACATGCATTAAGTACTGGTTTTGAATTAACTATTTCAACATATGTAAGTATTTTAAATTATTTATATTTTATATATTTCTATTTTTAAATTATATATATATATATAGGTTTAATTCCGTTTATTTATTTATATGTTCTATTTATTCTTGTTATTATTCGAATATTGTTGGCATTATTATATTATTTATTTAATACTAATAATTATTATGACTATAAGAAATTTATTTTAACATTCATATAAATTATTGTGTATTTATAACATATAAATAATTAATATGAACAAAAATATCAACTACTTTTATCTCCTATTATTTATGTTTATCTTACCTGATATTCATTTATAGAGAAATATTTTATTATTATTATAATATTTATTTATCAGTATTTTTTTTCGTTTTATTATAAATATATTAAACTTTAGATCTTCTTTTATTATGTTAGGCAGTTTTTTATATATTTTTATAGACATAACGTAGGGACTTGTAGAATGCATTTTTAGCTTGGATGTTGGTATGTTTAATCTGGATCGGTGCCCGAGTGTGTAGTGTGATTGAATGTCTTCGCGTTTTGTGAAGAATTGTTGGTGATTGCGGACAAATTTGCATGTTTCGAAAATGTAGATACAGGGAAGGGTTAAAATATTATGTCTTTGAAATTGAGGTTTGACACTATCTGTTTGTTCAATGTTCACGACGATTCTGACTAATTTCTCTTGCAAGGTGAAAAGTGTTGGTGCATCTATGCTATTGCCCCAAAGGGTAACAGCATAGTTTAGCTAATAAAGTAATTGTTGGGAAAATTAAATCTTAAAACTATAAATTGATTATAATAGAAAGTAAATTTTTATTACCCTGTATAACAAGTTGTGTATAGAAATAGCTAGAGCTAGGTTAAAGAAAAATAAAATATATTTACGTAATTTTCTTTATTTTAAATAACATTTTCTTGTTGTTCATTTGTAAGAGGTTTTCAACATAAAATTTGTTGATCGAATTAATGACTATTGCAATAAAATTTCAGGAAAGAATTTGTGGAGTGATTTGCAACTGAAGCGGTGTGCAATTTTTACGAAAAGCTATAAAAGTCAGGTTGAAATGACAGCGAGACAAGACACGTGGATTGAGGAATATTCTCTTGTATCTAGGTACGTAGGTAGGTATTGGAATGCATCAGTTTTTACCTAAAATATCCCAATGTTGTAGATAATCACAGATGCGAGTATGTTCAATTTTCCTTGTTAAATGTTCAACGACGAACTTTTTCCTCTTCTTATACGGGATGTTAATCAAACTAAGTAACTTTTAGCAAAAATCATTGCTGGGAAACGACTTTGTTTCTTGGTGTAAAAATCCCCTGTTTTTGATAGTGTCCAAAGTAACGAACGCAAAACATTGTGCATAATTATGAATGCATGTAACGGTGCAAGTGTCGTGTTTGTAAAAATACAAACAAAATTATTGAACTTTGACCTTCAGTATTTCCGTAACCAGAAGGTTTCCAGATGCAGACTACATCAACGCAAAAAAACATCGCTATAGTAAGACGAACATGTAATTTTCGACTTTTTACATCCGTTATTTAAGTAGTTATGAGACTAAAAATCAAGTACTTGGTATAACAATATTGGTACAATTAGGTACCTTCCTACCTCAATCTCATGACAAGGAGCGCATATCCCAAAATAAATAGTTACTCTAGTAATGTTCATTGTTAGAGCACGCTTGCTGCCCACGCAGCTGCAATCCTTTCAGAAGTAGGTTCACAAAAGTTTTATATCAATCTTTAATTACTAGTTTATCTCCCTCATTAACCTCAATACCTTGATGTAACCAGGCCCACTGTTTCATTGTCTCAACGTTTATCACACCTGTTCTTGTTACCTACTAAACAGATACGTTACAACATTATTATCAACATTGTATTTCTTATGAAGCGCGAAACGGTTTTATTTTGTAAGTGTTCCGTATAGAGATTTCTAAGCTGTTTCCACCGTAGTTTAAAAGGTAATCAAACAATTTTGTCGCATTTATTTATTTTCTAGTAGTTGTAGTCATCGATTTTTAATTAATCATTGTAACTGATTTATTAATGACTTATTTTTGGAATAAATCATTGTAAATGATTGATTCCCAAAATTATATGTCCTAACTAGGGATTAAATATTTGGATCCTAAAGTTCGGTTCTAACTTTTGCTGGGAAAGTATGGATACGACTTTTAGAGAAAATTTCTTTGAGAAATAAAAACCATGGGTTATCTGACTTTAGTAATAAAATTAAATCATATTTATTTAATTTTATTTAGCAAGTCGTTCCGGAATTGACGTTACTTCTCGATACTTAGAGCATTCCAAAATATTCAGTCAGTACACTTATTTGGTCAATTACCGACAATATCAGAATCGAAGGATTTTTCAGATGCAAAAGTCCATTTCACACTAAGCTAACATCTGAAGATTAGGTAAATATTCCATTAATTTCGATCTCTGGGCACTGGTCTCTGATACCAGGGCGTAAGTAACACATTCTACATAAAATAAATATTTCGTTTCACCATAAGATTGTACAACGTGCCAGTAAACCGTACGTGAATCTTTCGTATACACGAAGAAAAATACCTATAAAAATGAAAGAGGTTTTACGACTTAGGTGAAATAGTGCCAGAAACTCGTAATAAGTAGATTAGTATGTTTTTAATTTTATCACTTAATAAATGCGGGAATTAGGGACACGATTTATAGCACGGGGTTAAGCAGGGATCACGTTGTGGTCAACGAATTATTGTTGTCGCGCGAAATAATAAGCTCTAGAAGAATTTTGAATCCTAGTTGTAATCTAGATTAAGGAAATGACATTTAAAATGACTGCTTTATGATTGTTTTCAATAAAATAATGTAAAATAGAAAAGCTTCACGTAACGCTTACAGTTCTTTGTGTTTTTCTTTTTGTAAATTTAAAAGAGAAATTAGTTTCTTCGAGATAGTAACCACTCGGATTTAAAGATTTATTATTTCGGTACGACAACTTACTAGCGTAGGTATGGCCTATATATATATTGTTTGGTCCTCTTTCACTAGGAACTTCTCCTGAATTGTGGGTGTGTCTCCAAACACAAAATCACATACAAAAACAGCCAAACCTGGGACACCTATCTGTAGGCCATACAAATATTTATTTCGTGCAGGTATCGCACCCGGGACGCAGCGCAGCACTCAGCTACTGCGCCAACCGTGCCGGTAATAAAATAAAACAATAGACAACAGCTTAAACAAAACACAAGCGAAACAACTCCAGACGTTCTCGTCACAGATGTACCGACCGCTTCATCCAAAGACGGCACAAGTTTTGGCTGTGCCACCCAAAAATTTTATTAAACCCAACCTCACCACGCCATACCTTAGCGTTTGCCGTTAATAAAATACACAGGGAGGGCAGAAAGCCAAACCGTTCGCGTTTTACGAGCAGCGCCCCCTGCGGTCAGAAATATGAAACCTATCAAAATAGAAAATACACAGATGTTTTATGAAATGACCGAACGTGTTTATGTACCGCGGCGCAGTCGACGTGTAAGTTAGGAATTTTTGTTTTAAGTTTAGACCCTTGGTTTTCTTGTGTCCGTATTTCAGGCGGCATTCTTTAAAAAAAAACCATAAAAACTAGCTAAGACTTTGATTACCCATGGGTGCTTACTTTCTAACACTTTCATTTTTCTGTTTTCTGCGTCTTTTCTTTAAAAGACTTACCCATACTAGGCGTGTCACCTGTAGGTATCGTGGTTGCGTACACAAATAAAATAATATATAAACACTCAAAGACAGACAACCAGACCTGTAAAAACTACATGTAAAACATACAAATATTTGTTCCGTGCTTAGAAAAATGCAATGAAGCATTATTATTATTCTTCCCTAAAACTAGCTTAGCACGTTTGCTACTTGTATATTTACGCCTATATATTCATTGACTAATGGTAGGTATATAAGCCTTTAAATGTAAACTAATATATTGAAATTCGATCATGCATTATGTCTTCAACCAGTGCCAACAGTAGTAACAGAACAAAATATTGGGAAACAATAAACCGTATGGTGGCATGGCTACGTTATAGTAGGTTCTTTTATATTATTGTTCTTAGTATATTCTAATTACTGTATCGTATAAGTTGACAGACTCTTTTCAAAATTGTTGCTATATCCATACCTATAACAGGACATTCAATTTAAAGCACTTTAACTGGGTGCATTAGCGCATTGTACCGGCACAGACTCAAACCCCTGACCCCCGGGGACGATCCCCGCGGGGACCCCCGGGGTACTAATGACCGATACCTATTGTTTGTACGTGGACGGTAGGTAGCCTGATTGGACTAATGGGTAGTTTAGTTTTTAATTGTTTGCACAATTGGTTAGACAAATTTGAATGGCTTTTCTAGAGGTTCGTAGTGGGGAGCCAATTTTAATTATGAAATTTAAAATTGAATATCGTATTTCACTTTATTATCAACGTTCTAGACTTCAGCAATTTGAATAAATCAAAATAGGTACCTACATGTTAAGATAATCTACGATGAAAAGACTCTCTACCGAAAAATAATATGACAGGACGACATGGAAGAAGGAAACGTGTTGCGCCGACTCCAAGTAACATAGGAAAAGGGTAGGAAGAAGAAGAAGAAGGAACGAGCCTCTAACTTTCTGTTAAAAAACAATCCAACAAACATTGCTAGAATAGATGAGAAGAAATAAAAGGTGATCACTTTTAAAGATATTTGATACGTCGTTGGTATGCTTAAACCACAAGAAAAACTACGCTACTTGTTAATTCAGGACATCGCCTGCCCTCGCAGCACATAACCGATATTCACGCGGTCAAAGCCGCGGGCAAAAGCTAGTTGTTAACAATTGGTTATAGACAACAATCTCTTCCATAATTCTACCAAAAAAAGCGAGCTATAGGGGCCCATTAATATCTCAAGATCAACAAACAGAAGTCTCAGTTAACGGTACAGATAGCCACGATTAGCTTTTAAGCACATAATTTAAGAAACGAGGTCGACTCCCCAGCATCCAGTTAAGGCAAGAATTAAACTGGGCTTAAAGTGAATTATTGGACACCGCGACCGCGAGATCCGTGAGTTAGCTCTTATCTTGTTCTTTTTCCCGTTTAATAGGTCGATTTAGCCGACGTTAATGTACGGTGTAACTTGCCGGATTGGAAATTTTGTATTTGGGTCGAATGTAACTATTTCCTAAACTCGGTTTCCTCAATTACAATCATTATTAGTATATTTTACCGGTGTGTAAGATTTTTCCATTTTCTTTGATCAGAGACAAATTTAATTCGTACAACCATTAAGCTCAATTAGGTTAGCGACTCAGTGGATGTCTAAATTTAAATTTCTTTGATCGAGGAGACCACGAACCCTACGGATAGGCAATAATTTGGCGAGGTACCTACCGTCATATCTTCAAAACACTCAGTCGGTCTATGTAAAATTAAAAAAGATTACGGAAAGCGCACATCTGTGTACTTTTTACTTTACCTGTAACTGTTCATACATTATGTTCAAAGTAATAAATAACATTCGTCCATAATAGTTACTAATAACAAAACTTTGAAGTTTAAACCGCTACTAAAATCGCGCCATTAGTACCAATACCCAGATCAAAAAGAACAGAACCCAAACTAGCCACAATAATAATAATTCCCACCAAACATTATTATGGTGTTTCATAAAAAAGCTTTCAGACGCTAACATCAAACTTCTCTACCTACGACATTATTTTACTACGTTGTCAAACTAAACATGTTTCGCATTTTTAAAAAGAGAATCGTAAAATATAAAAACACTCAGGTGACTCTGCTCTGACAATGTAATTTATAACTGCGGCCTGTCTCTGCGAGAACAAACTTGTAAATAACACGCTGAAATCAACTATATCACCTACGTTAACGGAAATAAGGTCTATTTTTAGTTGCATTCGTAGGAAAATTCAGCAAATAAATAAGTGGTTATTAATTTCAAGCAGTCGTGATCTAGAAATGAGAGGAATAATCTTTGAAATTTAGTTAATGATCAATTTTAGCGCGAGCGCACGAAGGTGGCGTCCGAAAAATTACGTAGGAAATACTAAATAAACGTAAAGACGTTGATTTATTACTGATTTTAGTTTGTTCGTGGAGAACACACAATCAAACAGTCTGGGGAAGTATTTCCGTTGATCTCGCAAAATATTTGAACACCGGATAGCTTGTTAAAGAATTCCTTTTCGCTAATGTTAGAATAAATCAAGGTGACATTTTTTTGTGAAATATACTTGTTTATTAATGAAATAAATAAGTTTGTATCTGCTGGTTGTCATCGCGTGTTATTTTCCGTGATCAGCTGAGACGCGAAGGTTATTGACTCGATGAAAGCGACGTGTCTTTAGTTTTATTCAAAACAGTCATTCTCCTTTGTCGATGTTCTCGATATACAAGGTGTAAGAAAGTGTTATGGGTTGATTGAGTGGCATCAAATAGATTTTTTTATATTTTGATAACTTTATAGTTAGTTCAAAGAATGCCGGAAGTTGTCGGATCCTAATTTGGAATATTTTATTAAATCTTGACAGTCTAGGTGCCTACCTGAATTTTACTTTGATTTAGTAGAATCAAAGACCCATCTTTTTTAACTATCAAAATATAAAAATTCTATTTGATGCCACTCAATCACCCCATAACACTTTCTTATAACAAAAATCAAACTTTGAATCCAACACAAACACACCTCCATTATCAATTCCTCCACGTTCCCCCCCACTCCACAAATGGATAATAATACAAAACAAAACGTAAACAAACGAGAATCGAACTGATAATTAAATCAAGTTTAAATCAATCACTTCCGCGGACTATAATAAATCAAGAGGCCGGAATCCCGCGCGATCCCCAAAAATCCGGGACACGGGACGTTGATTAAGATCCCGGAGAAGTAAAATATTCATTAATTGATTCCGCGCCCCTCAGAAGATACCCCTCATTACTTGAGGGTTGATTAAGCGAAGCAACCTGGATGTACGTGGGAGAATGTCTCTTGGAACTTTTAGATGACACGATACGACGCGGCATCGTGTCGGGTAGGAGTCTGGTTCAATTGACAGAAAATGGTGATAGAAGATACGTTGTGCTTTATCAGATTTTTTGCCTGATAAGCGAATGAAGCTAATTTGGGAGTATAACTGCCACGTTTGCCTAGTGGTCCTAAGCGCGACTGCTACGCTAGAGGTCTTGGGTTCGATTCCCAGGTCGAGCAAAACGTGTTATTGGATTTTTCTATGAAATTCTCAGTAGCATGTAATAAATTGTCAGTAGGTTAATGGCAATAGGCTCGCTCCCTATTACATGGGACCTAAACATACCGGCGAGCTGTGGGTGTGCATTGTTACACCTCTGCCTAACCCTTCGGGGAATACAGGCGTGATGGTGTGTGTGTAAAAATGATTTTACTAAAATTAGATTTTTTTCGATTGCAATACGTACCGCGGAATAATATTTTTAAATAGTCAGACACAATCTGAGTAGACCTTGGAACATCAGTAATGAGTTAAGTCTGCATCTGCTAAGAATATTTTTCTGTTTTTTAGTTAGCAAAGTTACAAAATGTTTTTTTCTCGTGAACTTGATCGTAGGCTATAAAAGGGAGTGCCCTAGACAAACGCGGTGTACACGGTAGGGCGGCGCTGACTGCGCGTACCGCTAATGGGTTGATGTCATTCACTACGTTTTGATGCACAACACAACTATGGAGCTGCACAGGCAAAAAATTTTTAAGTCAGTACTTATATAAATAAATTGACAGGATTTTATTTATCTGATAGGTTTGAGCCTTATGTATATACATTAGAAACCAATGTAGCTTTAATAAAATTCAGTAACAAAATCAAGCAGTCAGTTCCAAAAAATTAATTTTATTAAAGTTTTCATAACTCAATGATTTATGATTAGTTTTATAATTATGAATCATCTGGTTTTGAAATATCGTAGGGAATGTGACCGTGTGTATGTAACGTTCTGAAAACTACGAAAGGGTGCGCCCACCTGTCAGGCTGAGAAAGAACTGACAGTTCAACATGGACACGACGCGTGCCAAGCATTTGTTTTCCGCTGACATTTTACTATGCTTCTGCATTGCGAGCTCTAAACATGGGACAGCTCTAATTTGAAGCAGGGCCTTTTTTAACGTGCTACTTATTCTATGATTACCGAATTTTTGTCAGTCAAATAAATTTAGGAAATGAATTACATTGATACGTCTAATGGTTTTTGTCAAAACCTGACAAAATATCGAAACATCTACAGAAACATTTTTTTTTTTTTAACTTATATTATATTTAAAAATAGTTATTTAATTACTTTTGTTTGTAAAAATCAAGATAAAACTAACTAAGACAAAAGAAACCAAAATGTTATTATTTGAAGCGACTCTACCGCGTCCCCAATCTTACCTACGGCATATTAATTAGAGGTAAACAAGTTCCTTTGCAAGATTTTCACTTCGTTCGACGACGTTATCCGAGAGATAATAACATCTAAATATACATACTCACTTGGTTGTTCCGGGTAGTACATTTGGTATGTAGGTAGAAGAATAACAGTAGATGTTGATGTAGGTACCAGATGTTTATTATCTCAAGGACTGGAGCGTGAGGCTGACTAGCTTGTGTTTAGTCAGAACCACTTTTAATTGTATTTGCTTTATTTAAGTCATTCTTTAGGCATGTAGCGCTATGTGTGTATTTTATTATTTCCTACTGCTCTTTCTTTTGACGCAGATAAGTCGTTATTTGAGTGAAAAATCTTTGAATTTTTACATTTACTGCTCAAATAAAAATGAAGCTATTCTTAAAAAAAAAATCATGAACTGTACCTAACATTATACACTCCTATTTAAAGTACATTTCGATTTTCGGATACCCATGCGTGAAACTTCCAAGATTCTTCAAGAAACTTCTAACTTTGCCTCCCGGCTTCTGCCGGTTTTACCTACCAAGACCATAATTACAGCATAAACCGATCCCCAAGATTAATCTTAATCATAACAGCGAGGTGCGACTTGCGACTAATTGGCGCGACTCGCAGAATTAATTGATTATCTGTGTCCTACCGCGCCGTCGCACGGCTGAAACGACACCGCTACTTATCTTGGAACTAAAAGGCGAAGTGCGGCGTAATGTTGGATGGCATCTGTCATCTCCGTTTCATTTGGAGAACACGTTTTTGAGCTGTTTGCGGTAGGTAGTGGAGACTCAGTTTAATTTAGGTAGTTAAAGTTCAGTTATTCATATGTAGGTAGGTACTAGGTATGTGGGTAGGTAGAGGTATGATCCGACTTCTAAACTTCCATGTCAAAGCGTTTATTTCAATTAGACAGGCACTTTTGAATTGTCAAGGAGTCGGTCAGTTAGTTAGAAAGTTGAAGTATTCCAAAAACGTAGGTAGGCGCCTTTATGGAGAAGACCAAGCAGAAAACTCCACGAACACTCTTTATTTAACGTAACACACTATTACGCCTGTTTTGTCTCCGAAGGAGTTGGCAGAGGTGTACCAATTTACACCCACAGTTCGCCGGTATGTTTCAGGTCCCATGTAAAAGATGGTGAGCCTATTGCCATTAACCGGGCACAAATCCTAACTCCGAGCTGCTACTGAGAATTTCATAGAAAAACCCAACAACACTTTGCTCGACCTGGGAATCGAACCCAAGACCTCTAGCCTAGCAGTCGAGCGTAGGACCACTAGGCTAACGAGGAAGCACTCTTTATTTATTTGATGTATTTTCTTATCATGGTTATGATACTTTTGCCTGCCATGTGCCAAGCTGGGCTTCATTAGGTTTCGTGTGTGAAAGTCAAGTTCAAAACAGCCTGTGACACTCGCCATTTTTATAGTGTTTTATCCTTAAAAGATATGTATTTTGTCGCCGGGCCATACTTTCAGAGATTCTTCACTTATAAACTGAATGTCAATTTTATCTATGTGTAAAGTTTAGATGCCTATAGCCCACAGAGCCTAATAGACTGGCACAACTATTAACTAAATATGTATATTCAAAGTAGAAAATAAAAGAACATCATCTGAGGGATGAGTGGCGTGGTGGCAAAATGGTTTAGGCGCTCGCCTCTCATGTATGTGATTGTGGAATCCACCCACCGGGCAAGTACCGATGTGACTTGTTAATTTTTAACCCCCGTCGCAAAAATGACGGGGTGTTATAAGTTTGACGTGTGTGTGTGTGTATGTGTGTGTCTGTCTGTGGCATCGTAGCTCCCGAACGCATGAACCAATTTTAATTTTGATTTTTGTATTTAAAAGGTCTTTTGTTAGCTACGGTAGAGATTTATTTCTTCTGTCAGGGGTTACTTACAGTTTTTAATTTTGTGTTTTTTATATGAACTTTCTTCATTTTGAAATCGGTAAGGGAGACATTATGAAGAAACCTAGACTGTCCTAGTTTTAAGTCCGAAATCTTGAGCATGCGTGCTGATCAATGCCCGTACTTTCTCTATATGAGAAGAGATCTCTGCCTTGCAGTGAAACAACTATAGGCTAGTATTATATGAGTTTTAGGAAGTGTCGTGTATCATATCAGCCTTAGGGCGGCCAGTGCTGGAGATAGGTCTGCCTCATAGATTTCCAAAAGGACCAGTTGCAAGCGGCCTACATTTGCTGCCGGAACTTACCATTACATCAAAATACTCTCTTGCGACATTATGTTGGCCTAATATCGCTAGCCATGTAAAAAAACTGTCGTTAAATGTGTACGTACCGTCGCAATAACAATATTAGATTGAAAACACAGTAACTCGTGTGTTTGAGCTACTACCTGGCACCTATTCAAGACTGAACACTTTCTGCTCAGGGTTAGCAAGACGTAGGCAAGACTTACGATCTTTATTTACGATGTGAGCTGAAAAAACTTTCTAATAGTGTTTGCGACGTTATTATTTAGATTTAATTTATTTATGTTGCGAAACTACTTTGGTTTACTTGGATTCTTATTTCTTTAATATCCTAGTAAATGGTCATTATGTTTACGTAAGCAGAAATATCCAGGGATTATTAGGAGTTCTACCCGTTTCAGTTGAATCTCTGCATATCCAAAAAAAATATCGGGTAAGGTAACTTGGTGGAATACAAAAAAACAACAATCAGGGATTCGACTGTTTTTACGGTATGGTTATTCTTAATAAAAATAAATCTTATTTACTGAAATACTTAAGCAAACACACACATAAACAGAAACCGGTGAAGGATTCTGAACCTAATCATCTTATCCATCATAGAAAGACCTAAATACCACTATAAATAACACCAAAAATATCAATCTCCAAATCTAAATAAACATCAATCAGATGACAAGATTATTTTAACAGAAATACGTTTGACACACATACATCAATACACATTTAAGAGATCCTTAATGTTCATAACACGCGCTGCTATAAACCGGCTATAAATGATCACTTCTAGGAATCAAGGCGAGTATAACGTCAACATACCTTTGGGAAAATGGCCAAACGCCGTTCATTCATCGAGAGAGAGCGTGGGTGGCGACCACAGCGCCTCCAGCGGGGAGTAGCGGCGACTTTGTGAATGCGTTTAGTATATTTTGTAAATTGGACTTTTCCCAATTAATAAGGTTTAATACTGAAAAATAAATGTAAAAATAGAATAGTTATTAACGAGCTGATAGAGAATGAATGTAGTGCTAAAATAAATAGGTCAAATATCCATTTGTCCTATTTAATGTAAGTACAGATGTATTTATGAACACTTACTGGACATTAAGACCTACCGTACTAGTGCACATACAATGACTGAATTATCTAATTAGTCATTTGAAAAAGTTGAATAAATGCCTATCTATTTTAATTAAGGATTTGTAACCCTAATATACATACACAATACTAATTCCATACACCATTCTCACCGTACATTTACATATACAACAAAGCCAAATAATAATACAACTACACAATGTCCAGCCTAAAGCATTATACGTCAGAATAATCCACTGCAGATCGTAATAATACTCACCTACAATGAAACCCAATGAGCCCATTATTATTATAAAAAACACAATCAAAATTTTTATTACTGGCACACGTACGAAATTTATTAACCCATCCCTACCTTTATTGCTCTGTAAGCCCCAGTGCAAATGAAATAATATAAAACGAGAAAAAAATGACCGTTACGCCGCGGGCGAGTTCTTAATTCAAAAAACATTTAAAATGGCCGCTGTAAGTCGCTGCATACGAATGCGTTTTTATTGTGCGCGGGACGGGGATGTTTTTATTTAGAGGGGTTTCAATGAATTAAATAGTAGGTTTGAAATGTGGGTTAATAGATTAATGGATTTAATTTATTTTTTATGATGTTTGCATAATGAGTTTTACAACTTTTGTAGTATTTGGCGCTTTAAAAACGTTAGGTAAAATTCTTGACTATTATTTAACAAAATTCTGAACATTAATATAGGTTTGGGTAAGTTAAATTAACAAAATAAAGGCAGCCATACTTACGTTAGAAAATATGGAAAATCGAAGCTGACGTTAAATTAATGTACACGCGACCTCGTTCCGTGTACATTGCGTCCCCATACCCAAATACTTTTTAAAGGTTCACCTTTTAATGAAAAGATCGAACAATAGTGGTGCCCCAGTAGCCGCGGGGCGTAATAAGTGGCGAACGGGGGCGATCTCAAGTGGGAGCGATATGAGGTGAGGTGAGCGATCGATTGTGAATTGCAATTTAAGAGGAGCACATCGTTTTGGCCAGATGTGTAGTTTCGTTGAGTGGTAATTGGATGTGTGCACTTTTGAGCACAAGTGATGGATCAATTATTTTTGAGTTGATCGTCAACTCAAAAATAAACCATCCATCGCAAACGTTTTATCAGTTTCAGGGAAAAAATAATGTAACATCTGTCTCCATGTCCAAATCATAATTGATTGTTACAACCAAGAATTCCAAATCGGAAGTATACGTATTATTATCCTTTGGTTTTTATCCTGAATAGTTAAATGAAAACTAAATTTAAAGGAATACGTACCTATCGTAATTTTAATTATTAGTTTATATAGTATTATTATGACTGAAAAGACGTTCAAATATATTTGTTTACTGAAGTTTACTTTACACAAGTATATTTTGTCTCTTTCCACCCTAACAATTTAATAACATTTTATTTAATTTGCAACACAGACTCACCGCGCTATCTGCCTTTATCGATGACGATGGTCGCTCAGCATCTTTTCTCATTAGGCATACAAACGAAGACATATATTTCTTTTTGCCCATTAGTTTTCATCAATTGGATGTAGGTTTATTGATGTTGAAATGTGTTGCAAGTTAATTAGACTGGGTCATTATAGTTTGTTACCACGTTTTGTGTCAGTAGAAGATGATTTATTTTTTACACTAAGAATTGCTCCTGTGTCGTGGCAGCGTTTACAAACAAAAACCAGACCCGGAACAACTACTGTAGGTCATACAAACACTTGATGAGAAATCAAACGCGCGACACGGGGCGCATCAGCCAACCGCTCAGCCACTGCGTTAACGGTGTCCTCAAATTCAAAGATTGACTAGTTTAGCTCAACAAATGGTGTTATAAAAAAGCTATCTCAAAAAATATCAATCTAAAATATCCTCACGGTCGCGATACAAACGCGCTTGCACTCCAATCCCCTTAGCTAGCCAGGTGGGGATCCACGGGCGCGTGGGGCATCGACGGGCAACGCCAGGGATTAGTGCTGTGCAGTTATGCCGCGGGGGACGGGGTGATTAAGTAATGGAGATTAGGGGTAGTTCTGTGAATTATGCAAGTGTAAATTTTTCTAAAAATAGAGTGCGTGTAGTTTTTAGATATAATCGAATACAATATGCGCCTTTAAAACAATGAGTATTATCTACTTGAAGATTTTTTTGTAATAAATTATGTAAGTGGTCACTGCCGTTAATGACAAAGTAATAATAAATCATTTATGTCAATTACAGCATTAAAAGGCACCTTTGAAAGTCATTAAAAAGAAAAAAAAATGCAATCTAGCTAATGGTCTCTTTCAAAATCGATCTGCAATACCAAGGGCATAGATTCTGTGTATTGTCTACCTTAGAAACTAAAGTGTAATTTCCCATGGCAATGTCTGTTATTACATCCCACCAAGTTGGACTGTAGCAATACTACTGAGATAGCAGCAAAGAAATGATATGGCAATAATAATTTCCTTTATAAAGTCCTACACATAAAGCTTATAACTACCATAATGTCACATTTCACATTACCGAAATAGGTATGATACATACACTCATTGGTAAATCAACAAACACGGCCAACAAAACCAAATATCCACTCAAAAATAAATCCTTGAAAAATGAAGTGCACACAAACATGTTAAAGGTGGTCGTCCACTATCCCTTTTATCCGCGCTATAATAAACTGTCGGACATTTGTCAGCGATACCTTAGGCGGAGGCCTGACTTCTGAAAAACAAAATTTTACGCAACACATATCATAGTGGACTGGGGTGCGGTGGGTGAACGCACTGGGCGGACTAAACGCTGTGGGTTTGTTAAAAGGACTGGTAAGTAGAATGTAATTCTTTCTCAATTTGCGTTCCACTTTAATTTTATTTTTTATAGGACATTCAATGTTTCAGGCCTCTACTGATTTTAAGGCACCTATTACCTTACACCAGGCATAGGTAGGTACCTATTTAACATTGTATGACCTAGATCTACGCAACGATTACCTAGAACATCTTGCCGACTTTCGGAAGTCATATTACAGTCGACCTCGCAGTTAATGGTGTATTTTAAATTCCTAGGCATGGATGAAGTTCACCTTTTTTAGCTGGAAGCTTTTCTATAGATACGTCATTTCAAAAAGCGGTTGTATCCCTAACACTCTCGCAGATACACACTACAATGATACAACTTGATCTTATTGTTACATAGGTATAGACAGTTATTAATTTTAAAAAAAGTTGCATAAAATAAGTAGAAGCAGTTTTCAAACCTAGTGCGCACGCAAGTTAGGGCGCACATACAGGGGACGCTCCGAGGACACGGTCAGTGCGCGCGCTCTAAAGAAGTGAATAAATCTGCCGGACGAACGACAAGGTGAATATAAATATAAAGAATCCGCGGACAAACTTCCGGACTTAGTAGGGTTGCTGCGTAAAGTTGTAATTTTAACAAAACTAATTGTTTTAATAGAGGGGACCTACCAGAACTAGATGGGTACGAGTTGCAAAAGATGATATGTAAGTTAGCAAGTTAACTTGTAGTTAACATATTTTTTTTTAAATTGTGGTTTAAGAAATATTTATAAATCACTCAAAAATAAATCGTTTAATAAAATAAAAAGAAAGTGCACCACAGCAGCATGTTCTTTGTAATGTCCCAGGCGTGGTTTTGCCATCCTATCTGCGATAATTTTCAAGAAGCTGAAGCTTAAGCCCTATAAAAGGTCACATTTTCAATTTGTTTGAAGAAATAAAAGTCAGAGTTATCGGCCTAAAATAAAGAACTCAAATATTGGCGTAAACAGTCAACCCTGTTGTTTGCGACGCGGCAGAGCGGTCACCGTGAAAGGCTAGGTGATCATAAAGTCCCGCGCATGTTCTTACATAATAATATTCTTGAAATATTCCCTCGGGGGTCGGAGCAACCTAGCCGCGACAGGGAAAACTGTGGAAGAAGTATTTCGTAACTTACTATTTACATTAACTATTGTTGATGATTTTTTAAATACCCGTGGTAAGTGTTTTAGGTGCTGAGGTGAATAATTAGCATCTAGAAAAAAATAACTAGACTTCATTATTTACTTACTATTTTGTCGTTTAGCCTCAATTCTAAACCACATAGTTTTTTTTTTTTTTTGGGGGATTGGGAAATCATCAAATTTCTTCTCCCGCCCTGGACGGGGCGGGAGGGAGTGTCAGACTTTTACTGACTAAAACCCACCCATGTTCCTTCTTATGCCCTTTGCGTTCCGGGGGCGTGGTATCTCTTACGAACAACCCGCAGAAACCACATAGTCTTGGGCTCGCCAATTCAAATTCAAATTCTTTATTGCGAACTAAGTGTAGGTACAATGAAGATGTTGACAATAAGTAGGTTGTTAGAACTTAATTGCCTGTTAGGGCGTTGCAATTTAGTGAATACATTAAACAAAATAAACATTCTCTATATTAAAGTTCTATAGTTTACATTATGTTATATTAATTATCATTATTTATATATTTTAAATTATATATCATACTATTCTTGTAATTTATATCCCATAATAAATTAATTATCACAATCATTGTAATATTTAACTAGCTTGGGGCGCCCCGGCGTCGCACGGGTGCAATGCTGATGTTATTATACATATAAACCTTCCTCCTCAATCACTCTATCTATTAAAAAAGCCACATCAAAATCCGTTGCGTAGTTTTATAGATTTAAGCATACATAGGGATATAGGGACAGAGAAAACGACTTTGTTTTATACTATGTAGTGATAATAATTGATCTTCAAGGAATTCTTTTACAGAGTAATATGCCTTTAATGTTCGTCCAACACCAGTCGGGGGCGCGGATCACGCGTCAAGCGAAATTTAAAGCGAAAGTAACAGCAGGAACCGTGGAGATTTAATTGGTAAAAGTTCGACATAACCCTCCGTTCACCCCAGACGAAGAAGACCCGAAACGATTCATCCACGAAAAATAAACACATAGTCCAAGATTGATATTCTAAAATACTCCGCTACAATGTACTGGTCCAGGGACATGAAGCCCTTAACGCCCAACGAAATTACGAGCGGGCTAAAATAGCCAACAGCTTGTTCTACATTTTTTTTAATAAACAAGAGCGACTCCATATCCTTACAACAACATACAGGAGGGATGTTCAGGAAATGGTCAGCGGAGACAAACTACTCGGGCCGCGCAGCCGCGACACGCGTCATAACGCGCGGCTTGTCGCAAGGCCATCTAGTGTGCGCCGGCGTTTATTTTAAAATATACATAGTTATTATGTTTATGGGCTCATAAGTTATAATCGGATAAAGAAGAATAGGTAAAGGAAAAATATAGAAATCTGTAATTCTTTAGACAAAATCTTTATTTTTATATACTCTTTCCAAATACGGATGTGGGAATTTACGTTGATCGGTCTAAACCGGTTAACGTATATTCCCAAACCCGTATTTTAACGTAACGTAACGTATTTTCCAAATTTTTGAGTTTGAATGGTTAGCCATTCAACCTCAAAATAGGAACAATATTAGAATAAAAAAGATATTATAGTAAACACAGATGCAGTGCAAACACAGATGCACTTCCTCTTCCCTTACATCTCATCTCTCTCTTCTTTCATATGCCCATGGAACGACACTCTGATACGGCCGAGGTAGACACCAGGCGCAGGACTTTACCATGAAACCATTGGTGCAGTCAATAAAAATAATTTGTCACTTTGATACCGTGTGTTTGATGTTCTCTGTATGTAACCAACATTACAGCTACATTTAAATCTTTCAAAGGGTTGTGCAAGCCAAAATTTATTCCAAAAACAATATAAAAAATTAGATCAGAAAATTAAATTGAGAATGAAGCTCTTCAAACCTAAAATGAAGCAATAAAAATGCATAAATAGTTTATTACTAGCGACTAGTTTTCTTTAGAAGTAAAAATACAGTCTCATAACAACATTCAAAACTGATTATAATGACCCTTTTATCTTCGCTCGATTTGTTTAATACTGGTCAGAAGTACCACTAAATCTTTTTAATAGTCGTTAAAAATTCAGATATTGGACATTTCGATCAAAACACTGGTCATTAAAATATAAAAGCTGCCCCACACGTTGGGGCGACACCTAGCCGCGTCATTGCCGACGCGTCTTGCCAATCGCGCGTTGTATTCCAAATTCAAATTACGCGAGCCGCTGACACCCGCCTCTGGACCGTTAAATGCTTTGATTGAACACATTTTATCGCCCGAAGACGACCACACGTAAGTTTGGGTTTAAAATATAAAACGAGTGTTTCGGGTCATGTCATTGGTTTTCACATTTGGATGGAAAATTATGGGGGTCGTACTCATACGTAGTATTAAAATCCGTGGCTTGTTATTTTACGATACTTGCGTCCCATGGTATCATTGATGGATTATTCTATCCATTTACATTCATAATTATAGGCCGAATAAAAACCAAAAACTTATACACATAAGTTGTTTTTCAACAGTTGGATGTTCAGTACATAATAATAAGTAGATTTTCAACTAGTTCAGGTATGTTTTTACTTCTGTTTTCTAAAAAGTATACAAAGGTTTTTAACTAAATTAGAAACTCAGAAACTAAAGCCTCCGCAGACGATTGCTAAAATACGTCAAACGAATTCTAGACGACAGTTACAACCAAATTCTAATTTCTACTCCCAGACGAAAACACAACGAACACGAATCACGTACCGAGGGACCTACGTATGTAAACCTCGCATCTCTCAAAATGCAATTTCCACCTTAATACCGGACAGTCTACACATCAGGTATCGCACAAAAAGACAGAAAATATTCTCAAAATGAACATTCCTGATCCCGTACCTACTAATGAAACGGCTCGTGTTGCTCGCGCTGCTCCGCGGGCCGCAATCACACACTTATTCAAACATTTCTGTTTAATACGTTTTTTTATAAGCAAGGGTGCACGTCGCATAATAACGTGGTCAAAGGATTGTGTGTGTAAGGGCGTTATACGATGGTTAATGAAAACCTTGAGCTTTTGTTTTTGTGGTTGCGAATATGTGATTGTCGCTTTATGTGGTCAGATAATGTGGTGTGGGTTGAAATATTGACTTACTGACTAAAAAGTTAATAAGCTATGGCAATTTGATAATACGGAGGAAATACGGAATGCTCCTATTACTTTAAATAGTAGTATTCTTTGATTATTCTTTGTCATTTTTCTGGATAATTAACTTCGGTCCATTTGCATGCTCCCCTAAACTTCTTAATTACCTGTCCTATAATTATTTTACCAAACAGAACTTTACAGAAAACTCATTAGTACAAGCGACAATCTTCATTATTTACCTTGAGTTCTAATTAATTCCTTGTCATGGTTTTTGCTTCAGCTTTTGAGTTATATCTTTAGGACAGGTGAGAGAGATAGCGCGTCGATCTACGTATACGGTGAAGTAGGATGGGTATACGTCTCCGGTACCTGATTAACATCTTTTAGCAATTAGTAAAACACACAAAACTCCACCCCTGGCATGTTCTGATCCCCTGGTAGGTGATGCTTAAATATTCACTCGTAAATTACTTGAAAACTTACCGCGAAGGTGGCCGTGGAACTGAATTTAAATGCACTTCGACGTTGTTACTCCGAGATAAGGTACGCAATGTTTTGGTAATTAATGACGTCTGCTCATTGAGAACTTGGAAGTATTTTAAGCTCGATCGTAACTTACGTATTAAATTGTCTTTTCTTGGTGATTATTATGAGGCGGAGCGCTTGATGCGACTGATACTCTTTGTATTATTTATCAAGTTCCAATAATAAGCTCAAAATTGTGAGAAGTCGTTGGCCAGGAATAATTGTTTTAAAGTTCAATTTTGCAAATCAGAATCAAGCCCAACGCAGACACGCAAAATTATCAAACAGAAAGTAAAACCTTTAAAAATCTATTATTACAATATCCTCGCCCCGAAGTCGGCCAAACAAAAACCCCGAAAGCCGCCTGACACGATGTATTTAATTACATACATTTTAAACACCGACCTCTGTTCGTTTGTCCGACATATCAGTCCGATCGCGCGGAAAATCAATTGATTATAAAAAGGTTTTTTCATGTAAAACATTTTGTGATGGCCGATATTATTGACGGGTGCGGTTTGCTGCGATTACGGTCGGTTTAATTTAAATTTTTGAAGCTCTAATTCAATAAGGTATTCCGTCTAAAATGTATTTGATCATTCAACGGCATATTATTAAAAAACGAATTAAATAAAGCCCACCACAGAAGTAGTCCTTCGTCAAAAGTTTCCATGGTCTGAAAACCACGCATTCAAATTTGTGGAATTACAAATGTGATAAAAATCAATGCATTGTATTGTAATTATTTGTTCTTTTTTATTGTTCCACCCCGAGTCAGAATCAGTTAAAGTCAAATAAACGTTCAAGATTTCTGCAGTTTGTGAATTATACAAAACTGCAGCGCGAGTTCTGCCTGTCTCTCCACAAACAATTAATTGTATCTGATATCTCTAAATCATCAAACACTGTTTATTAACAGATGCCCTGCGGGTAAACTACCACAACTGACTACAATGCTTCAGAACAGCCAGCCCACTGGCACTGCAACTGTAAACAGATTGAATGTCCAAAAAAGTTGAAGAGTATAAAGAATAGTTGGTGCTATTACAATAAACGGTATCGATCCAGCACTGAGTGGTACACCTCGCCACTTGAAGCCCCCGTCATACACTAGGGGAAGTGCACCGAATATGAGATGCTGATAGAACGATGCAAACATTTGGAAGGATGCGGCATATTGTGGTATGGGATTTATGATTTACTAGTTATTGTCCGCGTGAATTGTCTTACAGATTTTTTTTTTTTTTAACATAACGCATAGGTACCATCACGCCAGTATTCCCCGAAGGGTTAGGCAGAGGTGTAACAATGTACACCCACAATTCGCCGGTATGTTTAGGTCCCATGTAATAGGGGGCGAGCCTATTGCCATTAACCGGGCACAAATCCTAACTCCGAGCTGCTACTGAGAATTTCATAGAAAAACCCAATAACACTTTTTGCTCGACCTGGGAATCGAACCCAAGACCTCTAGTGTAGCAGTCGCGCTTAGGACCACTAGGCTACCGAGGCAGTGCCGGCCGGCGTGGCGAGGCAGAGGGAGGTAATTTTTTTATGATAAAATATAGCGTGTAGCTCTCAGGGTAATGTAGTTTACTATTAAAAAAGAATCTTCAGAATCAAACCAGTAGCTCTGGAGATTAGAGTGGCCAAACTAACAGACCCACCCGTTTGCTTTGCAATATTAGTATAGATAGGTGACTTCGCTGTAAGGTTTATTTCACACTTTATGGAGGCAATTCTTCCAGCTTTTGGGTATGATCACAATGTAACCTCAATCTTAATCTGTCAAAAATGCCTAGATATTTTGTTTACAATGATTGCCCGGCTGAGATATGATTAGGAAAACATTTGGTATAATTGGTCTGTTGAATTCATTACTTTCTTGTAATAACTACAAACCGCATCCACACCAAACACAGCACCTCGTACCGCCACGACGGCACTCGACAGTGCCGCGGGCGCAGCTCAGCCGATCGACAGATGCGCGTCTGTACCGCGCTTTATTTGTACGAGTGTACCTTCTATTTGTATAGTGAAATTAAAAATTGAGCACAATATGTTGTTGAGCGAATATTTGAGTATGGCCGCCATGATGCAGGACCGATCTGCAATACCTTAAGCACTGAATGACAGAAGATGTTAAATCTTAACACTATGAGAAAGTGTGATTTCCCAGATAAACTGGTTTTTAATTAATAGTATTTTAAAAAGTCATTTTTATGTTAAATCAGTGTTAGCTCGCCGCTTCGATCGCGCAAAAGGGTCTTTTTCCTATTCCTACAGAACAGTACTTTTTTTCTGAATGAAAGGAACCATATGTCCTTTCCCGTACTTCTGACAACGTGCATGCATAATTTTGATTGTGTTTTAGTGCATTTGTGTAGAGAGCATGTTGTATAAGCAGTAGATAACAAGTAAAAACTAGTAAGAGTGAAGCAGTGAACTTTAGCTAGTCATCATATTGATTTGCAAATTTACGGTGAAAATTCTATATCTCAAACACCTGTGCCCGCAATTAGTAGGTGTTTAGTAGAACGATAGACAGACACGACAAACTAGATTACACCACCTCCATCAAAGTCCGGCTTGATTGATGAGCTTGCTGGTCAAATGAAGCACCTTACACCACACCCTTAAACAAATACCACCCTTATTTTTCAACCGATAAAAGCTAATGCAACTGCAAGGAGTAAAATTGTTTTAGATTTCTTCTTTCTGCTAATCCGTCAATTCAGCAGAATATACTTTCGCATCACGTAGTTTAAAATGTACTTTATGCCATTGTTTTAAGGGTGCTAAGAAGTGTATTGTTAAAGTGGTACAGGTTACCTTCAGATGATCTGTCTTTGTAAAGTCGTTATGTTTTTGTTGGATCTAATATCTTTTGTAATAGGTGTGTTATTAGCATGGAGATACTCCACGAGGGGAGGAAAAGATGGATGATTGATGATTATTTTTAGCCAGCTTTATTAGGGTTTACATGTGTGAGCTTTGCCATTGTCTTTGCCGATTGACATATTTATATTTCAGTGTTTCGTTGGTGTGATGAAATCAATGATGAAACAGTTGGAATCCTTTGCATTGATCCCTCTAAAATGTCAGATTACTCCCTCTTCAGCTAAAAGGGGACAAGGTGGCAGCATGCCTGCAGGCGCAACAGGACCCCATTTCTCACCATCTTTACAGCTTTTGTGTGAAGGCAGATGTTACACTATACATAGTTATTGAAAGAGCGGAAAATAATAGCTGATCATGATAAAATATTCTTGTAGAAATAAAATAAATTGAGCGTAAAATAAAGATTGGAGACAGAGTCCAAATAAATGAAAAAAAAAAGTGAATTTTCAATTAAAATATTTTTTTATTTGTGTAATCATACCTGTGACTCAAGGCGAAGCTTAAAGATGTAAAGCCAAAGCCAAACCAAAGGTAAGTCAGTTAATTTAATTGCGTTTCTTTAAATTGAAACAAACATCAGCGGAGCCATCGAAATCTTAAGAGTCAATTAAGTTCACCTCAGTTGTAATTCGCTGCCGTGTCGTCTAGACGCATATAAATTAGCTATTTATGTTGTGATTACACCTATAAGCATTAAAATGTTAATAGAACGGCCACGCACCGTCTCCTGGGGTATTAGACAATTACAAAAGGATACCAACTTAACTTTGCGATCACGAAACCTTATTCAATTCTATTGTCAAGAGATTCTGACCTTTACTGCCTTCAGATTAAGAGGACAACGTATTTTTGGGGGTTGCAAATATATGTTGGTCATAATGCCGTTGTAAAAACGATGCGTTTGGCGAAAACAGTTATTGGTGTCGATAAAATCTCGATATACATACAGTATTGGCAATGATTTATAATATGTTTTTGGGAAGGGGAGATGTGTTTATCGATACTGAAGTATCGAATATTGTTAAGAAAAAAGTTTTATGGAGAGGACTTATATTTAGTTCCATATTTTTTGTTGTGATTGGTCAATGTGGGGCTGACGCAGAGGAAAGTAGGAAAGTTAATGAAAAAGGTATTGTAGATTAAGTTTCTATCCGGAATTTGACCTGTTATTATGACTACCGAACATTATCACAAGATATTAAGCAGTATACGGTAATCACCATTCCTTCTAAGAAGATTTTGGTTATGCATTACCAAGAGTTCTACGTTCAGCTATGAAGATCCATTTGACGATACGGTTGGCTCAGTACCTGAACAATTGATTGCTGCCCTGCATGTCGAGGGTTCGATTTCCTCACGGATTTTTATAAGACCTGCACATAGTGGTTCCTAGTCTAGTTGTATATGTTAGTGAGTATATATGTATACCCACACACGCATACGTAGGAAAGTTTTTTTTTACGAATGTATCTGACTGGTTCCAAGAAATTCTCCTTCCACAGTTATCAGTGCTACAGTTAACCTCTGCCCACCCCTCAACTAAACTAAATCATGACCCAATAATACAAATCACGGTGCACTCAGTGACAGACACCGCTTGTCCACGTAATTAGTTCTCGCATTAATCAAGACACAAGTGCAGCGCTAATTAGCCCTTCTGGGAACAGTAGCGGATGCGTCCGATGTGCTTGCCCTATATAAGTGCACTGTACTGTATTTTGTGTGACGAAATTGTTAAGGAATTTTGGTGTCATCATAGCCAAGGAAAATCCAGGTAAAAATTTGCGAGACCAGTCGCGGGATAGATGTAGTGAGCTTGAGGCTTGCACCTCGTGAGGAATCTGGCATGTTGTAAAACCTAATGTTAAAAGAAATGCCACCATCTTAAAAAGTTATCTTCCGTCCACCTTCCGTTACCTAGAGAAAAACCCAAAATCATTTTCTGCAATGAGGGGTTTGAATTGAGGACAGTAGTTACGTTTGCAACTACAAAACCAATAAGGCAATCAACATTTGCATTTAGAACAATCTTTTAATATTAACTTTAGTTTTACAAAATCTAGTTAGTTGTATAAATATGCGTAATCTATATTGCAAATGAATGCAACATGAAAAACACACACTAAACAAAGTTGCAAAGTGCACGTGGCTTCTAATTACCCCTTCTGGGAGCGCGCGTAATGGATGTAGTTGATACATTTGAGGGACTGAACCATGCGGTGAAATCCCAGGAGGCTATCATCAGTTTGAGAATGGCCCAAGTGTTGTTACGCTATGGGGTCCCAATAATCCGACAAAATAGTTCACAATTAAACAAAGAATCGGTTACACTTTAAATTATTTTTCTGTTGATGTCTTATTACACTTGAACTGAGATTACCAACAACAGTTGAGCATATGGTGTGCTTCTAAGGATCGACAACCAGAAATTGTTGGCAGTTGTCGACAAAAGATGTTTCACAGTACAGTTACAAGTAAGAAATATATTTTAGATAAACAAATGGAATAGCACAAAATCTGTCGAGTACATAACTAAGACTTACATAAGACAACTAGCTTCTGCCCGCGACTTCGTTCACGTCATAGTTGATACATTATCCCACGGGATCCACTTCTTTCGTGATCGAGTAGGCCAAACATCCATCCAAACTTTCGCATTTGTAATAGTAGACAAATGTAAAAGCATTTAAAAATCTACAAATAGGTTTAGGACACATGAAATTGATGTGTACAAACACAGATAACTATTCACAGTCCCACTGCCTCCCAGAAACCATACAACATGAGACTGACACCCATTACACACAATAGCTTTAAAGGCAGATGTACGCCATGCATCACACCGCAACAGCTTGGCTTCGACAAATCGCAGAGTCGCCACGACATCTCCAAAAAGACACTTCAGGGAATGTCGTAAGACTAATCGGTGCGTGTATGAATTCCTTATGCTAATTGAAGTGACAAATCGTTCCTCGCCCGTTAATAGGAGGAATACAGCCGAACAATGCTTAGGAACGTCTTCCAGGAACTGTGGAATGGTGTAATGGCAGCTTGAGTCTGGATTTTAATAGAAACTGGTCTTTATGAGGTGTATGCTTTTGATGTTTGTGAGGAGTATTAAATATCTTCTAAAAGTACTTTATGTACCTACAGTTTTTAGTAAGGATGGGAAATCATCAATTGACTTCTTTCGCTCTGGGCGGAGCGGTGTCAGGCTCTTATTGACTGAAACCCATCCGTGTTTCTCCTAGTGCCCTTTGCGTTCCAGGACCGGAACAGTGACTCTTTTGAAACTACATATTTGTTTACCACTGCCATTGTTTATTTCTTTGATTGTACTATTACAATGGTACCGTGTCAGTAGATTTCTCTTATTCTTGGCTTAGCCACTACCTACTACGGAAATTATTTCTACACTAGTCCTAACTGTGGTCTTTAATTTCCTCGTGAATAATCCAAATCATTTCCTACAAGCCAGATGCGCCCAATTTATTTTAAAATCAATAAGTTACCCTGTATGAGTCATACGCGTACTTGTTTAATTTATTCCTTCACGGTGGAGAGTAATGCAATCAGCATAAATTCGGACCGGCCCGGCACCGGTCCGGGAGCCAGCGCGGCAGCGACAGATGCCGTGTAATTGTTCCTGTGACAATTTTTTTGGTCCTCCCCTCTAATGTGTGATCGAATCTGTTTAAAACGGTGAGTGGAAGTATGGAGACGGACTCTGTTGTTGTTTTTTTGAAGTTAGTGGGTAATATTTTTTCGTAGTTACTCATGTACAGAGGCCAACACAGCAACCGACCCCAATCTGTGACATTTCTTAGATCGTTTTTCAACTCTTTTACAAACGCTTAAGGTTCATGTTCAATTAGGAAAATTAGACAGTTTTGTTTTTGTTTTGTTAGACCCATTTTTATAGTATTTGGTAATATTTTAAACTTCAGATTGTGGCAGCTATGCTAGCTGTGGTAAGAGCACAAATACAAATGAGTTGAAAAACAATAAATGTTTTACCTGTATAATATTGGTTCAGTGACACTGTCTGGAGAGACTTTTATTTGTTGGTTTAGCTTACTAAGATGCCAACTCCGTTGCTACACACTGCATAGTAACGCAGACATTCATTCATTTTGAAATGTTATAAAAATTTTGGTGATCATGTAATTATTTTCATTCAGAGTAAATGATACTCAATCCGAAAAACAATCACCCAGATTCCTTATTATATACATATCGCGTGTAGAACAAGTCCTACACGAAATACGGTACTTTAGAAATATCCTTCTATTATAACTTTTTACTTCCAAAATCAGTGCTTCCCTACGATCTCTTACCGCCGTAACCTAGATCATCATTCACTCCCTCTCTCCTCCATTTTCAATGCTTCGTTCATAAATTTAAAAATATTCCGTTCATAAATACTTAAACATTCTCAACATAATTTTTTACTTTTTCTTTTTTTTATGGTAAATTCCTACATACATGTACTACACATAACCCATATATACCGCGGCTGTCTCCACACTATCGCACCTTCATCCCCCACAACAAACACAAGGGTGCAGTGTACTCAGGTGTCGAATCGCGACTGTGCTGCCGACCTACGTGTACGTGCGCACTGGCCCTTCTGTTGCGCATGCGACTGTTTGTGGTGCAAGAATTAAACAAATAAATGCTTTGAAAATACGTTAATTACCCAGGTTCGTTTGATATCCCAGGACTACAAATGATTTTTTAATTTATGTCTTAAAATTCAAGAAATCTATCTGAAATTCAGCCATTTCCAAGTGCTTAATTGAGTTAACTAACTAATATATCTTACATCTTAGACATGTTTCAGATTCTCTTACAAAAACGTAGGTAATTTTCTAATGAAACCTGATTATTTATGCAGGTATCTGTAGGTACGAATATAAGAAAAATAAATAAAAACAAAATAAAATATTTTGCTATGATGATATTTTGTTTGACCTCTTAAATTTTTGGGTCGGTTGCCATTCAGCAAATCTATCTAAAACTGCACTATAATCAGTCGCACATCCTGTATAGAATAGAGGGTGGTATTGCACAGGGGAGCAACATCCCCTGCATCGAAACTCTTTGATGTGGCCGCCGTGACCGTGAAAATGTACCGTCGATTCATTTCAGACAGATTAACGGATTCGTAATTGCGTTCAAATTGAGGCTTTTGTGTATACTGACTCTTTTTGATGTTCAGCGCACACATTGTGATTAATCTATCTATCTATCTTCTTCTATACTTATAATAAATCTGTAGAGAGGTCAATTCTGTACATGAAATATATTTCCAAAATAACTATCAGGGGGTGCTTAGGGATCGATACTGATGCCAAAAATGCAATTAGTAAAATTTTTGTCTGTCTGTCTGTCTGTATAACCGCTATAAAAACAAAAACTACTCGACGGATGTTAACGAAACTTGGTACAATTATTTTTCATACTCCTGAGGTGGTTATAGTATACTTTTCATCACGCTACAATCAATAGGAGCAGAGCACTGAAGGGAAATGTTGGGAAAACGGGAGAAGTTACTCCATTTCTTAAGCTTCCGTCGCGTGTGCAACCTTAACGGTTAAAGCTACACAGAAATCATGTATGACGGAAATGTTCTCCTTAAAATTATATAAAAAATATCCCACGACAGCATATGTCTATCTTTTATGGTTGACTCACAATATCACGTGTAACTCCCGATAGCTTAGCAGTTCGAAGCTTTCTGATTATATTTGTCTACTCTTACTACAAGCTGACGGAGTTGCGGGCACAGCTATCAACAATAATATTGTGCGGTTCCGTATTGCGATATTTTTCAACAGTATTGTAGATTGACATATTATATTTCCCTACTAAAATATGAAAGTTAATCTGTCTGTTACATCAAAACCACTGAACCGTGAGGTAGGACATAGGCTACTTTTTTTTACGAGAAGCGATGGAAACGCGGACGAAGTCGCGGGCAACAGCTAGTTCCTAATATTTTCATCCGACAGTCGAGTCAAAAAGTGAAAGAAAATACAAGTTGAGCCGTTGAATAAATAATATCACCAAACAAAAACCAACTTACCCGATCATTTCCTTTTTTTACACACATATCTACAAAGTTGGTAGGTATATGTGGAAATTCCAAAATAGTGAGGCATAAATGGTATTTACCGAATAATTTTTGATCAATGGCCTCGATTATAATGAAAATTTTATTAAAAATCATTGTCGCTTTACAATCGTTTGATAAATAAAACGTTACACGCAACGCAGAATGTTGCGTATGCGCTTATTACATTTTAGTTTCATTTAATAAATCCTTATAAAACTTTGACATACAATGGTTAAGTTTCCTTAAATAAATACCCAAATAACCCATTGTTGTTTAATAAATACTAACGTAATTATGGTAGCATTGTAAAAATATATAATTACACACCATACGCATGTAATAGCTAGTAGAATGTAATGAGGCATTTTAGTTTTAAGATCAGATTTTTTTTATTTTAAAAGCAACCAAGAAAGTAAATCAATTTCATTTGATTTAAAAGTGACTATGTACCATTCTTCGCTCAGTTTATGACAAATCCAGAACTAGTAGCTACATACACAATTACTAGGTAAACATCAATGTTAGCAATCGATATTGAAACAATAGGCCGCACGCCGACCGTAAATACCTGCGTTTTATCGCGCCCATGTCGATCGGGAGCGTTCAGATCGGGAGAGTGACTAGGAAAGTTACTAGTAAGCGATTTAACTGCATTAATAAGCACATAGTAAGTAATACATATTAAATGTGTTGCACAATAATGAATATTCTATATAAAAATATTTCTTTATACAAAATCCTACATGGAAAACTGTCAACAGTATCCGGGGATAACTAAATACGTTAAGTATCTACACGACTTTCGTTAAAAAAATACAGCTAATTTAACAGTTTTGATGTTAATAGATAATATTGTTAAGTCGGTCTTCAAAATGTTTTCTCTCTGTATTGGAATTGCAATTCATCTTGTAATTTCAATGCAGAGAGGAAACGTGGTACGTAAAAAAATACGAAATACCTAGTCAGCGTTGACTTCCAGCTTTCCACTACACTATCCCAATCAAACGCGCCATAAACCATTGCCAGAGTTACCTGCGTCCAGTCCTGAACTTGGCAATTCGCCAGCCCCTACCGACGATAGCGTGATAGCGTGCAATGAGGCATAGATATTTAGCATTATGGGTGATGACTAGCTGACTTAGATATTATGCACTATAATAGCACAATTGCGTCTCGTCTGCACTAGGTATATTTGTATTACCAAACAGCACTGTTTTTATATTATCTAATTCCGTAGTATTAGTGACAATTTCGTGTAATGCAAATAAAGCTATAATAAGAGCTGTTAAAGTTCAACTAATAATAAATCCAGAATAAAGTACAGTAATTTTAAACTTTGCCTTTATGAGAAATTCACTTAGGAAAAAAAAATGCAAGACATTTTAAATTAAACTAGGTATCACATTACAACACTGATGGATAACAAAGTCCGTACATTCGCAAATGGTGCAAACTGTAAATAGAAAACCTATTACCCATTCATAACCCTAGTTTCTCAGATCAACAATAAAACAGTAGACGAACTCGTAACTAACAAATTATAATGTACCAAAAGGACATTTTATTGCACCTAGTAAGAAAATCAAGATCATAAATGTCTGTCGTAATTGATACTTTAGTCATAAAACGAATTCCTGCATTTCGGAAAATCGAGACGTTATAAAGTCTATTGACCGTGTCGCTGCATGCCAGTAATATGCCAGTACGTCTGAAGAGAGCACAGATCATAAAACTTAATTGATTTACTTGCATTATTTATTTGTGGTGATAATATAGCTCGTTAGTTATTATGGCTGGTGTCCAAAGGGATTTGTCAGTTTATTGCTTAACTTTGAGCTTGAGCGACAGTTGGTAATTATCTATGATTTGTAACCTATTATGCAGGTATTGCGAAATGAGGAGTTTGGCTGTTCAGTATGTTATTACTACTAGAACTGACTGCAGAAACATGTTAATTTAGAGTGTCATAAAAATCAGTATAAAAAGTACATAATACATAAATCCTATCAAAAGTTCAAAAGCCATTCATCATCATCATGTTACTTGGGGTCAGCGCAACATGTTTTCTTTTTCCATGCCGTCCTGTCAACCTATCCTACCTGTCCTGTCAGACTATCACCGACTCCCTTCCCTTTCATATCATTCTTCACACAATCTTCTTCTTTTTCCAAAAGTCATTATTATTAAAAAAAAAATAGTCAGAGATTTTATTCAAGCAAAGTAAATAAAAGTACAGTCAAACACAAAAACAAATAGCCAATTGGACGTGCAAATAATAACATCTGTAGCATTCGTACTTTGAAAGAAGTTAGCCGGCGACCAGGTTCCCCGTAAAAGTACCGGAATAAATACACCGTCGGTATTTAGGAGTCGATAGACACACGATGAGCGGGTAATACCACTGAGCAAATATTTTATTACTTACATATTCATTGTTTTAATGGCAGACTGGAAGTAGTCGGGTACTTTTATCAGAAATCTTTGTATTTTTATTATAAGGTCATTGAAAACCTCTGTGGGTGATTTGAATTTTTGTGGTGCGTCTTGAATAACTAAATGTAATAAAAATGTTTTATTCATAAGATTTAAGGACAAGCGTGCATATAGCTGGTGTTGTCAATAGTTGTTGGTGCGATGACTCCAATATGACTCATCTTAGACCATCTAGTGTGAGTGCATTTTGAGGTCTATAAATGTTACCAATATACTTGCTCACTGCTTACACAGCGGAATGTAGATGTCTCTCCAGGAATAATTTCCGAATTCAATTCCCGGTCCCCACTCAGAACAAGACTACCCCAACTGTGATTGTTTTCATTTTATTTACGTTTTGTTAAACAATGTTACATAACAGCTCTATAATAATCCACGAAGTACAGTCAAGCCCGAAAGTGGCACGTGCCGTCGGCGCCAGGTGCTCGAACCGCACGCCTCTAAATTTAACGTCTTTATTTGTATTTGTGACTGTACAGCGACTGTTTTTACGCGCAGTGCAAACCCACCCTAATTGGAAGGTGGCGATTTTAAAATAACGCGATTATTTCTGGGCACGAGTTATGTTTGTTAGTTGTTTGTGACTTTATCCTTTCGATTTCAATTGTTTCGCAAATTGAAGTTAACTGTAAGTTAGTCGCTTTATCTTAGATTGTAATTTAAGGTAGACGTTGAAGAAGATTGTTGAAGAAAGTCTTATTTGATTCCTCATTTCTTGGGCAATTTGTGCGTGTTCTACTGCTGAGCTCGATTCTTCTCTTATATGTAAGTAACGGGCAGTAGTCACCACATGCGAATGGCAATGTTATCAGACTTGACCCTACGACAATTCAATTGGTCCAGACACTAGGTATTCCTTGCACACATCCTTGGTTTTGAACCCTGGAGCCAAGATGCGCCTTTTAAGCTTCAAACATGGACAGGTATCAATCAATCATTTATTATTCGAGAACATGTGTAGATACATAGGTATTACAGGCATATTATACAAAGTTCTCCAGGCTCTGACTGTTTTGAGGTAAATCATTAATTGAGTAATATGATTTTTCTAATATATATTTTTGAATGTCCTTTTTTTACAGGTTGTGGTTTCGCGTCTGTTTATTTGTGTATCTGAGTTTATAATATGTTTCTAAACCTACACACGGCACTGAAGAAATGAATAGCATGGTCCATTGTAACGTAAGTCAGAAATAAGTGTGTAATTATTTATTATTACACGGTTTGTTCCAAGCTCTGGTCGAAGCCGCAGCTGAAAGGTGGCGATGTATAAATAGCCACATTTTTGTTCGGAACAGTTCTCGGTATTCTGGTCATAACGCACCTGGATGCACTTAAAATGTAAATGCCTTTTGTTTTACCTTTACAGCTTATAAAAAGAAACGAACGTTTCCTTCTTCACGAATGTGGACTTTATTTAGACTGGAAGTGGCGGTTGCAGAGTTGACTCATGGAATACATGCGATTGTTTATGTATTTCTAGTAAGATGGCCAAAGCTCGGGTCTTATCTTGACGAAAGACTTAAAGAATGATGATTAAATAACAAAGACTATTTATTCTACAATAATATAAATAGACCGAAACAAATAATTCCAAATACTACTAACGTAAATCTTTCCAATAAATTAGTATCCAGGATGACACCCACCTTCACAGACCAAACTCTTGGGAGCTTCCATTACAAGTATTGTGAAAGTTGTACACCGCGGCAACCTGGCTGAAATAGTTATATGCCAAACGCTCAGTTGAATTCCTTTCTGGGATTCTAATTTAGAATTAGATGCCATTAGGTTTTTTTTATAAATGGGGTATTTGCTTGGCCACCCTCGAGTCATGCATATTTAAGTTATAGCTTAAATTCAATAAATAATAAAATAAGTACCTATGTCGAATTTCAGATCATGTAATTGGAGACCAATATATAAAGTGAAGCATAAGATACCCCGGTCACACCCAGAAGGTGACCACAGTATTAGTACATCTATAATATCTATCTTGGTTACGTTACGTTTTCAAAGAAAATAAGACCTAGAGCATAAGCTATTAGTCTTATTTTACTAGAGAGAGTATGAAGTCCTCTTAGTAAAAATGACAATCATGTGACCTAGTCCTAGGGTAACCCCACTCTACGGCACGTAATACTTCCCTACGTTTTACGGTAACTCGGATCAGATAGCAGCTAATTCCCAGTAAGTAAATTACAAACCTTACGACGATAGCAGCCCCGCAGTAATTACACGGACCGCTGGCGTCTTATCAGAGAAATACTTTTCCTTTTAACGCACCTAAGTTCACGTTTATCAGGTAAAAGTTTAGCGGGCAAATTGAAAATTTTACGAGTTTGTAGGTACGGTTGGAGTGGCAGCGGGTAGCGAGGAAGCAGTAATGTAGGTACGGTTGGAGTGGCAGCGGGTAGCGAGGAAGCAGTAATGTAGGTACGGTTGGAGTGGCAGCGGGTAGCGAGGAAGCAGTAATGTAGGTACGGTTGGAGTGGCAGCGGGTAGCGAGGAAGCAGTAATGTAGGTACGGTTGGAGTGGCAGCGGGTAGCGAGGAAGCAGTAATGTAGGTACGGTTGGAGTGGCAGCGGGTAGCGAGGAAGCAGTAATGTAGGTACGGTTGGAGTGGCAGCAGGTAGCGAGGAAGCAGTAAGGACAAGTCCTAAATTTAATGGTTTAAAAAGACACAATGTAGTCGAACCTTACGATGACATCATTATTTCTTTACCATCAGCATTTTGTTTTAATTCTACAGTGATCGTTCGGGTTGCGGAGATATTGAAAGCAAAACTTTCAATTTATTTAAAAAAGTTTTTTTTTTAATATTATATCTAAACTTTAAATACCTCTATGACTCCTAAACCATTGCTAACACTCGTATTCACAATGTTATGCGTGCGAAACATAGCGCACTATCCAGACACAGTGATTTTTTACACCACAAATAAAAATTGTTCCTAACAATATTGTTTGCACTATGTTACTTGGTTTGATGCGTGCATATGCGTGTGTACGTTATATCCAAACACAGTTTGTTAATTATTTCAGGAAACTAGAATAAATTTAATGACGTCATCTAACACCTATATCGCTTCAGCTTAGTGAATAGCGAATAAGCCACATTAAAACAAAACTGCTATTCGCTAACACAGTCACCACCGCCGCCCCTAGCATCAAATTAATTGTGTTATCAAGTATTAATTTGTTCTATCTTGGAGGACTTTAATCACCGCGAACCAGGAATTTTGATCTATTTTGTATAAATTATTTGTTGCGATTTTATTACCACTCTTGGCGAGTTTTCAAGGAATTCACGCAGTAGGAACATTGTGGAACTCAAACCTACTTTTGTGTTGCTGATCAAGAATGAACGCAGTAAGGTATATTAGAAAGTTTAGTTTCATCTTTTAATAATAATTATGAACCGATCTTCCTATCTATTTATAATTCCGGCTGTATTACACATTATCTTTTATACCGTCAAAGTGGTACCTATACGGGGAATGTCCATGTGCAATACCAATCTATGTCGGTCATCTTTTAATAATAATTATGAACCGATCTTCCTATCTATTTATAATTCCGGCTGTATTACACATTATCTTTTATACCGTCAAAGTGGTACCTATACGGGGAATGTCCATGTGCAATACCAATCTATGTCGGATTTCCGTTGGTAATGTGTACTTAGGTACCAGTGTGACATACCTTTATCACATCACTGCCAAATACATAAAATAAGCAGATATGACGTGAACTGCGTGGGAGTTATGTTATTGTACCTATCGTTGATTGGATTACTGTCCGAATCGCGTCATATCGCATGAATTTGATTGGTAGCGATGACACTTCTTAACAGTTCATTGCCACATCTACTCTGATTAAAGGTCCTCGAATTATTCCCCCCATGTTTATTTGATAACAACTATTAATTTAATCCGATATATTTATGTTAACACAAGTATACAAATACAAATATACGTAAATGTATTCAAAACACGCGAATATAAACGAGGAACGCAAACGTGAGAAACGCTCAGAGGAGAGTAAACAATATTATTTTAAAATAATGTCTCGCAGCTGTAAGAATTATAATAATGTGTGCGAAAGGTACGAAAATGTACGCGATGAGTGGAGGCTGGGAGTAAGTCTACTATGTCACCGTGTACGGGTGATAATGTTGCCGGTTTTACATGTTTTCAAACAAAAAGCAAATAAATCAGAACATTATTATTGTCTGACCTCAAAATTAAACTTACTTTAAAATAACTTGCATTTTGCAATGTGACTGTGAGCCCTTGGCGTGTGCGTAGCAAAAACTTTGTTGGTCCTTTCAAACTTATCTTCAACAACTTCTTGTGAATCAATTGAATTGGTAGGTTTATTGACAAACAAAAAACATTTCCAGACATCTCTTTAATTTCAGGTCCAAAAACCCAATTTCAAAGATTTATCCTGTGATACCTTTTTTCATAAAACCTAAATTGTAACATCATTTTGAGTAGAGAGTCGTACAAAATTATAGTAATTTAAAATGAGTATTAGAGAATGAGTATTACAAATAACCTAATTCGTAAACAAATTATCTCAATCACCAATATAAACAAGATCGGACACCCATCATTCACACCTCACGCAAAGTATTGTAGGCGGGCGGCGAAGCACGCGCGGCATCCCGGCTCTCCGCCGACGCGCCGCCCGCGTGACGGGCACGCCGCGGGCACGCAGCGAGAACGCAACGACCGCGCGCCGTACACGCGACGACAGCACGAGGTGCTAACGATTTATCGCTGCTAAATTGTTTTGAAAAGGTGAACGCTAAATTAACTGGATGTGGATCTGGATCAAGTTGAAATACGACTGTTTCTGTGTTACTATAGTGGTCATGCGCACTGGAATACCGGTGCGTGGAGTTGAGAAGTAACTCTCGCAGATCATTGCACATCTAACAGTAGGTTAACACGGTGCTCGACACATTTACAGTTCATGCCAATTTTGACTGATTATGGAGGGATTTAAAATCTGACTAATATAGTAATCCCACATACCTTTATAGGTTATTATAACAGTGAAAAATTATGGAATTTATTGCAATTAAGGAGACGTGACGACGAAGCCATGACACCTCCGATGTCAGTATCAAGTTGCAAACGCCATAGTATGAAATCCTAAAAATCAAATGGCGCAATGACTCGCTATATACTTACTAAGCTTTAGTTACACGAATTAGAAGAGATAAGGTACAGGTTTACGGAACAGACGGTTTAAACGATTTCTGAAAAATTAGGAGGTCATGTTTATAAACCGTAGAATGATTGAAAAAACTAATCAATTCCGGACTGTAATTCCACAAAATCACGCCCACGTGAAAACAGGTGGCGAATCGCCATTAAAGATCGGATGGTAGTAACAATAAAATCTAATCATCGTTAGGCGAGCAACGAAATAAATAGTATGAACAAAAATAAACATATAACGGTATCGGCGCGCGCGCAGCTGTAAATTACCTGTTGGTTCCACTGAAATGTTTGATGCGTTTGCGCTTGATCGACATGCGTACACGGACTTTATAGTTTTGGTGCTTTAATTAATTAATTTCGTAGCACTGACTTAATCGTGCGACTTAATACAAGTGCAATAGGATCGATAATTGTGTACCATTACTCTCAAATAATGAAAAGTATGGGTACTAATAATGTTTTTTTTTCCTTTTCATTTTCATAATGGTTCCGTTCCGATGCTAAACTTCTACCAAATAAAGAACAACTTGATGAGACTGTAATGGGATTTAACTAACATCGGATCAGTTTAAACTCTAACCAAACTTTGATTAAAGCTACACCAGAATTATTTACAGTTTTATCATAATGTTTTCGAGGTTTTGATAAGTTTGGCATAATTTTACTGTAAGTTTATTAATAAGGGAGCTACAGAGGGCACATTTAAAATTAGTGGCTGGTTAGAAAAAAAGACAATTTGTTACCAACTCTCTGTCGCAACCAGTTTTTAATATTATATTTTTGGAAAATCTAAAATTTTCCAATCATGACTACCAAGATCAGCCGATCGTAGTAGTCCACGTAAACGCTCAGGCCATGTGTTTCACGTCGGGTGCGCGCGCGCCGCAATTCGGTCGCAATCACCATTACCTGGGCGCACGTGTATTTTTATATGCGCTATTTTAACGCTAAACCAACTGTTTAGTTCGATGGATAACATTTTATTACGCATATTTTTTATGTAGGTCGATAATATACAGAATTTATTTTTATATGTTTTTGGAAACTGTTATGATTTGAATTTAGATATTTTTGGGTTTGTGTATGTTTTAGAAATGCAAACATTGGGATATGGGGCGATATGGGAATTAACATTTAGTTAAACCCACCCACTTTATGGTAAGTCAAAACGTGCACAAAATAATCAAGCTAATGAACTAATGCATCTACATATAATAACTAAATATACATTGGACATACTTATTATTCAAGACCGTTCAAGCCCTGAAATTGTACCCTGACATTGACATTAGTTTTAAGGGAAAGACAACGAAAATATCTAAAAAGCAAGTTTCAGTTCGTACATACACACTTGAAGTCATTTTCTTATACTCATTTCCTAATCTAATGACACTCTGAAGAAACACAAAGCATCGCGAACAATATTTAAACACGTTATCTCCTTTCTCCAATGCACAAGGTAATCAAGTAAACAAAGTAAGCCATTGCTAAGAATTCCTTATCATCACACATTGTAACTTCACCTGGCGTATCTGCGTCATAAAGGGGTAACAACTCGGTTCAAATGCGAGCCACTTAAAATTTGCACTTATACCCCTTATTATTAACTGTTGATGGAGTTCGGTAGTGGTGGGTAGGTGTGGTTTGAGGTTGTCGATAGACTTCGTATTGTTTTTTTCGATTAATACTTTAATTGTCTTTTTCAACGTAGTCATACTGTGTACCTATTTGAAACTACAATCTCGAACTGAACTTTTATACTTAGTGCCCCTTAAGCAATGTCTTAAAAGTATTCCCTAAATAAATACATAGCATTTAGATCAAATTCATACGGTTAATTATTGTAACCGCAAATAAGTTTGTCCAAATGATTTGACAGTCTGAAGATTTGTCTGATCACATTCCAGAGCTAAGTTTCAAACCAAACTAACATGATGCTTGAAATCTTTATTTTGGAACCCGTGGGAGAATTAAATATTTCCAGCAGACGGGCAGACGTTTTGTGGCAAAAAATGTATGAAGATGAGGTTACCGTAGAAGAGAATTACACAAAATAAAGTCGGGCAAGACTACTTAGGTATTCAAAGTCATCGACTACACCACATCACTAAAACACATTAGGGTTGTCGCGAAATGAAATTATACAAAGATTCACCTACACTTGCAATAACACACTGATTATTTCCTGCAAATTTTTGGTGCTGTTCTACCAAACCACATTCACCCTTGCTCCTTACAAAATAGAGTGGTGATTGGTGGTAAAATGTAAGTTGGTATTCTGGAAGTTAAGACAACCTGCTTCACAAGTGCGCTAATCCCTTTTATCTTGAGGTGACGTGCCGCGGTTTATTATTTCGCTTCAGATATTTTGTTAATACTCTTAAATGATGTTGTATGAATAAGTTTCGGATGTGTGGCTTTTGGTTTTGTTGAGTTAATAATATCAGATGAGTTGGTATGTTTGGGTTTATCGCGGATTTCAAATATAGAAGCAATTTTTCCTTCCAATGACTAACAACAGAGAGATGAAGATGGCAGCTTCTAGCAGAGATTCAAATTTAGCTTTTTTTTATATCATTGGATGGCAAACAAGCCGACTGCCCGCCTAATGTTAAGTGGTCTCTTTAGACACTCGTTTTTAGGCTTACAAGTGCATTGCCATCCCAGAGACAGAGTTGAAATGTCTCATGTGCCTGTAATTACACCGGCACCTATACCCTTTGAACTGGAACACAACAATGCTCCTTTGCGGCAAAAATAGGTATGGTGGTAGTAAAAAGAGCTCTTCTACTACTGTGTAGCTCCTGGTTCGAAAACCAATTGCCAATACAAAAATAATCACGAGATTGTAGCACCAACGGCAAAAAGACCCATCTCCACATTGCATCATCAGATCCTCAAATCAGAAACTAGTACAAGTTAAATAAGTAGTTCCAGCAATACTAATAAACGTTATTACCTCGTCCTGGCACATTACTCACAATACTAATATTTCAAGCTATTAAGATGATAATTAATATCCTAGCGACTACAATGTATCACTGGTCGGTTGTAACAGTATTAGACGATAGACCGAATGTCAGGTAATGATCGTATATCACATTGAAATAGTATTTAAGTGCACAGGAAATGTAATAAACGTATTAAGTGTTTGTCGGACTAATTTATTTAAGACTAGGTTTTGTGATCTGGAGCCTATTAAATGTATGGTTTATTGCTAACATTGTATTTTGCACACTAATCTATAAAATACATGTATCCACACAAAGTTGTTTTCCGCGAGTAGATTTTTAATCGTTATGTTTTTTTTTATTATCGTTTTCACTTTACTAGATTTTGCCGGCAGCTTCACTCGTGTTAAAAAGTTATTTTTCTTTCTCTAAGAAGTAGGAAGTAAGTATTTTCTGTTCTCCTGATAATGTGAATGAAAAATTTAATGATGGTTCACCAGGATCCGTGGGGTTCTTTTCGGTAAGAGTCCGACATAACCGTCTGTTAAGACTAAAAACATCAATAAGGATTTCTCCAACAAAATCAGAAAAAAAAATTGAAAATTGAATTTAAAAAGAAAACTTTACTACGAGTCTAATTTACAGTAGCCACCGACACGCTGTGGGCGTATTTCCTGGTGACAATCATGATTAATTTTAGTGATCTTGGTCTACAAGCATAACCCCAGTGCGAGCTCTAAGCTCATAGTACTAAAGATAGGATTTCAAGACAAAAGAGAGAGATCCGATTGATACATCAAAAACAACTCACCGAAAGGAATTCCTTCCGATTTTCTAAAGCGGTCACACACGTACTCTTCACGCTATACCTAGCACCTTCAAACCCTCACTCACATAGCCTAAGCCACGCTAACTTGCTAACCTGTTGATTTAATTGTCGATTAGTCTTCATTAGCGCGGCTCAAACGGGATCAGACCTAATAGTTACTAATAGTATGTCGCAGCACTACAACGGAGCGGCTTATTGCTGTCACTCGTTAGTTATCGCCAACCAATGTACAGCAGGTGGTTATTGTTGGTTCATTGTGGTCGGGTGGAGACGTTTTGTTTGTTGTGATGGTTATAATAGCCGATTGATCTTTGCTCCGTTGTACCAAGCTTTTCTCTGAGCGTCACAGTATAATGACAGGTACTATCGTTCTATCTGCTTTAGATCGTACCTACTCTGTAGCACTTGTGTTCCTAGATTCTTCTTATAGGCGACAGATCTACGACATTCTGGCCTAGAAGATAGAAGAATAATTATGACGTCTGTCTGTCTTCAATGCTGCACAATAGCCAGTAAAACATCTATGTTTTTATTTGTGTTGTCTACAACACAGTTGGCGCAGTGGCTGAGTGATTGGCTGCTGCGCTGTGTATCGCGAGTTCGATTCCTGCACGGAACAAATATTTATACCACCAATAATTGTATGACCTACAAACAGTTTTTCAGGGTCTCGCTGTTTGTGTATGTGAGTTTATATGTTTGTAAACGCACCCACGATACCTTGCTTGAAATTAAGTAAGGTATCTCAAAAAGGGCCCGGCATTGATGCTCACAAATAGGTACGCATATGCATTTTAACGACGTATTCCTAAACCTATCCTCGAAATTACAGTGCCTTGAGGTAGATCTGGCGACTCTGGGATCTCATTCTTTAGTATTATAGGTACGATGATCGTCAAATGAGTAGGAATCACTTTGCGTTCAACTCGTGATTCTATTCGTTGTGTGCGCCTCGCGTTGTCCGAGCTACTGAATGATATTAATGGTTCCTTAACAAGCTTTACAGGTCTTAGAGGAAAGCGTTATCTTAACAAATACTATACCGGACATAAGGCACTGACCCGTACATATCATTTTAAGTAAGTAATTTAAGGCACTGACCAGTTCATATTATCTTAGGTAAGTACCTAATACTCGTATTAGGTAGTATAGATTATTAATATTAGAAGGCTTATGAGTTCTTTTTTCTTTAAGCTCGTTAATCTCCGAAACTGCTGGTACAATTGAAAAAAATATTTCGCTAGTAGAAAGCTACGTTATTCCTTATTACTGAAGTGAATCCTTTTTTAAAAACAATTGGGATCTGTGGGAAAATTTACGCGGACGAAAACTATTTTAAAATAGAATATTGACTAAATCACAGGAAGTTTCTAATGGTATGGACTCGATATGATTAGGTATCTACTTTCAAGTGTTCTCTCCCTTAACCAGCTCTATTTTTTATACCACTGTGATGGCAAACAGGCGTACGGCCCGCCTGACGGTGAGCGGTTACCGTAGTCTATGGACGCCTGCAACACCCAGGAGCATACGCCGCGCGCTGCCAACCCTTACAAAAATCCCTTATATAAAATAGTTAGTCTCGATTCTGTATAGTCATATTATTCGTTTTATTCTTGTAGTATTTTCCAAAAAAAAACTACATATATGTTTTCCTTTATAACTTAATTCATACCACAACAAACAATCAGTTCACCTCCAACTAATGAACAAACTGGCCAGGTGTGACAAACATTGGGATGCGCCCGCAGACAATATGCGCGTTATGGCAGCGCACCACATTACCGGCAACTGTTAGCAATAGCCGCGCATTATAGACACACCGTGTACGTCGTAAAGGTATGCCTGTTGTGAAGTGAATTAATTAGGAAAAAGGTAAAAGAAAAGTTGCATATTTTCCATTATTTCGCTAACACAGGAATATAGAGAACAATTTTTTTTATATTTCAGTGTGCCTCCTCGGTATGAGAAGAGGCCTATGCCCTGCAGGCGGCTGGTATTATTATGATTATTATTTATTTAATAGTCGGGCTCATAATAAAAGTCGTATATAGTTATAGTGATTTCACTCCCTGAAAGTAGTGAATTAAAAATCAGCCTGCAGAGTCACTACAGTTTACGTCTTATTTAACCCTGGGAGACCACAATCACACATTAGCTGTACAAATGTTGTAGAAAAACATTGGTCAATATCTTTTTCCGAATTTATTGAAACCAACAACTTTTACAAGTCTGTAGCTCACTAAATTACGCAACAATTATTTGTACAAAGATTTCTGCTATAAATACAGCACTAGATGGAATCTCTCCAATCGAATTCATTATGAGAATCCTTCTAGACCTTTATAAAAGCTAATTCCGCGCATTACCCATACGATCAGGTGCTACAAACATTCAGATGCTCACAGACAGACACAATATCCGCACGTTTAATGTCGGCGTGGCCACATTACCGGCAACTGTTGGTAATAGCCGCGCTATTTATGATGTAAAGGTGTGCTGCGTTTAGACTTAATTTGTGGTATAGGAGAGTAGGTTAGGAAAGTATTATTTTAAATGTAAGGAAAGTAAAAACTAGCTTGTTGACAGCCTTTAATATTGTACAATTATTTAAATAACATAATAATATGTAGGAGAAGTATAAATAGTAGAAGTGTTTCTGGTGCTTTGCTGGACTGAACTAAGCAAATCTTATCCTTGTTTCTTGTGATCAATTGGAGATATTCTATCACTGTATTGATACCTAATAAAAAGGTGCATACATCGACTATGATGCAAAATAGAGTTGTAGAATGTTAACCTTTTTCGTTCGTGTTGAGAATTCACTAATTTACGTAACTGTTAGATGGTTAGGTGTCTTTTATTGCGAGAAGCCCGCCGCACTATTTCCTACCACTGCAACCCCTGAGAGAGAATCTGAGTTGTAGGAACTATTGTCATTACGGAAAGGTTGCAAGCGAGGAGCAGCATTTTATTTTTTAGGAGTGTAGTGAACATATTCCCTATTGCCATTCAAGTACTTACTAGCTCCAGTATACTCTCGAGCTACAAGCCAGCACCAATAAACGGCAGGTATTTACGACACTGCCTGCGTATGTCGCCATCATTGTTTTGTATTGCATTCAAACTGTTTAACCTACAAATACAAATATTAGTTCAAGTATTATGGCGTTGTAATTCGATTTGTGTTATGCTGTTACTGGAATGTGAAATTGAACCTACTGTTTGTCGCATAGTTGATCTACTTTAGATGTTTGGCTACAATATTTGCTCTGTGGTGAAAGGGTTAGACCCTCGGATTAGTAAACTAGGTAAGGTAGGTACTAATTGTTGGACGAGATCTCAAAGTTCAATGAAACATTTGACCGCTTAATAGAATCTTACAAAAAATAATGGAAATATAATAGGGCTAAAGATTCATACATCATATACTTAGCCTTTTCCCAACTATGTTGGGGTCGGCTTCCAGACTAACCGGATGCAGCTGAGTACCAGTGTTCTACATGTAGCGGCTGCCTATCTGACCTCCACAACCCAGTTACTGGGCAACACGATACCTCTTGGTTAAACTGGTTGTCAGACTGTCTGGCTTCTGAGTATCCGTAACGGCTGTCAAAGATCTACGAATGACAACCGGGACTAACGGCTTTACGTGCTTTCCGAGGCACGGGGGTGTCACACCACCAACTTCCAAACTCCGGGCTGCTACTGAGAAATTCGTAATGGAAAAACCCAATAACACTTTTTGCCCGACCAGGGAATCGAACCCAGGACCCCGTGCTCAACAGTCGCGCTTGCGACCACGAGACCAACGGGCAGTCCAGCAGGGGCCAAAGATTCATACGTACTCTATTATTCTATATTATGAAATTTAATTAGTTTAGCATTATTTTGTATTATTTACAACAATTTCCAAATTCTCTAGTTGAGATTCACTATAAACATTATTAGCTTGCCTAGGATGAATAAAAGTTCATATTCATAATAATATTCTTGTATTTTTATTTTCATATGTGTATAAATATGTTACAGTAGATTACTAGAGTAAAGTTATGGACTCTGTTGGGGCACAACAGCATATTATTATCCTACAATTTAAATTCAACAATACAATTTAGAAAAAAACAATTCTTATTCAAGTTTTCACTCTCGCACCACTAAACCTGTTCTAAACTTAAACACAAAATATTAACTAATACAGTTTACTCCGATACATCAATGAAACAGTACACGTTGCAACACTAGCCGCGTCGCATGCGCATACATGTGCTGCCTGCCGCCGCGGCGCAATGTACACGATGAACACAATGCTACACTTCCCTGTTGCTGTTGGCGTGCGGAACGCAATCTGACTCCTGCGATGCACTATGCGAATGTCGGTGGAATGGAGTGGAGGAGGCTTTGCCTATAATTATCCTAGAAATGTAAGCGAAATATAATGTAAGTGTAATGTTTCTTTATCTCAGAAATCGCACTCGCTATAGTGGCAGAGCTCCTGTGTGATTGTTGAAGTTCTTCCAGCAAGCATGTTGCATCATTGTCCCGCACTAGGAATTCTTCCAGTATCGAGGGTTACAAACTTACATACACGAACAACCAGACCCAGGACATTCCCTGTAGACCATACAAATATTTGATTCGTGCCGGAATAAAACCCGCGACACGCAGCTCAGCCCTCACTGCGCCATACTTACTTTCGACTTGCTTTGAGGTGGGCGATACACGACAGTATCCCACACTTCTATTTTCCCTGCTATCTTAGTTTTCATTCATTCCCATTCAAAAGTTAATCAAGCCCTTGCCACACTATCACGCACGAAACGCACGAGCTCGCGACAACGAAAAGCGATTATATTTAGCTCTCAACACCTAGGAAGTTCATTAAGAAGACGCTATGTTGCTAATGCGCCCCGACTCTAATTGAGCAGTTTGTCGCACTGGAATCGCACGCGTTCAGTCGCTCGTGCGTTTGCGGCTTTATGGTTATGTGTGCACTTGCCCTTAAGTGATGTTGCTTCAAAGTTAAGTAGCTGGATGATTCATTTAGAAAGTGGGCAATAAACTTGTGGTTACTGATGTTTATCTTCTGTGAGCCGCTACCAGAAATTGGTGTAGGTGTTCTGAGCGTGTCAAGGAAAAATGAGACTTCAATGCAGTGTATAGATGTGACTATTGAAACATAAGTTTATTACCTTTACTTATTATTACAATTAGGCGTCCTACAACAGGCGTGATCCTACAAACACTAGTTGCCTAATACAACAAAACTTGTTAAAGAATTTATATTCATTAAACGTAACTTGACCTAATCAAATTCATGCCCTTTAAAAAAGCAACTAAGACAGTCGCAATTTGTTTCAGTAAATGTAAAGTTGGGATAAGTGCCAATATTTTTTGAGTAAACAATTATTACCAAAGGTTCCCAATCCAAAGCCACTATCAGACTGCGCCAAACAAAAGGCTGGTAATGTAATATTAAACGTACAACCTTCTACAACACCAGTAAATCTTTAAGGCTATAAAATATGCATATAAATTATATATTATAATATAAAATGTATGTAGTGCAGTCTTGAACAGAGCGTGATGTATCGGCGCAGGGTGAACCGGCGTCATTTGCTAGTGTGATTTATATAGTAGCCTACACCTAGCGCTTTGAGTTAGGTGGCAGGATTTTACAAATTACTTATAGTAGGCTAGTTTTAGATTTGTGTAATGGTCCTTGTTTGTCTATCTTAAAGACGTCTATGGGACCCGCCACATTTATTCTTAGCATGTACATTCAAGGTATATCCAATCTACAAATAAATTTGATTTTTAGAAAAAAAAAATCGCTATAAAAATTAGTCCTCCATCAGTTCAGGGATCGCGACAGTATTCCATGTTTAGTTATGACTTTTAAATCTTGATAATGTAAAAAAAACGTAAAAAAAATTGGTACTTTTACCTTCAATAACTCCGTAGCCAGAATGTTCCTAGGTTTGGTAGAGAATATAAAAATGACTGCAATGATGGATTGACCATGTTACTTTCGAGTTTATTAAGTGTCACTTTACAACTGTTATAAAACAGGCAAGTAAAACTAAGAACGCATACAATATATAAGAGATAATTCTAGTTCTTACAAAACATTATATACTCAAATTTTTTTCAAACAACTGTAAAATCTACTCAAAAATTAACAATAAAATGTGGAACAATGAGAAAGCTCACATAAAGCTAGAATATTATAAAATATTTTCACAGCAATAAAAAATATGAAAAAAGAAATGTATCGTCTTGTCCCACATACAAAAAGCTAACAATATTAGCGTTGGCGATCCGTCTCGGTAATTATACGTTAATGTGAGCTTTCATCTCCTGTGTAATATAATTGGGGTAGGCAGGTTTGTTATGAACGCACCATTTAGTTATTCACGTCACATTTATACTATGGGAGCTGGGCAGTCTGTAAATCGAGTATGATACGTTGTATCCCAATAATTCTGGTTGGTTTTTTTCAGTTCTTTTTTTCGAAACAGAATACTTGTGATGATAAAAAACTTCTATTCTTATCGTTTGTTTTAGACGATTATTTTACTTGTAAATAAATAAAAGTAAAATATTTTGCCTAACAATAACAATAATAATATAACTGCCTCGGTAGTCTAGTGGTGCTAAGCACTACTACTACGCTAGAGGTCTTGGGTTCGATTCCCAGGTCGTGCAAAAAGTGTTATTGAGTTTTTCTATGAAATTCTCAGTAGCAGCTCGGAGTTAGGATTTTTGCCCGGTTAATGGCAATAGGCTCGCCCCCTATTACATGGGACCTAAACATACCGGCGAACTGTGGCGAACCTTCGGGGAATACAGGCGTGATGGTATGTTATTTGTGTAAAATATTTTGAAATTTTTTCAACCAGAACTAACCAAAACACATAACTTATAAATAATAATAAAATTAAATACTTAGTTAGATTTGGATCATACGTAGTTTAAAAGGGAACAGTTAAAGAAAAACTCACTAAACATTAAAATATCGTTTCACAATAATTCTTTGTCGAACTTTAACATGAACAATAATGTAATAATAATAATAAAACAATATGTTTCAAAATCGTGTTATTAAACGTGGGAAACACAACATAACATTTTACAACATCCTGTAAAAACTATTGAAAAACATCTTTATTTTGACCGCCCGCCAAACGTATGGAATTTAATATTTTATTACTACTCGTCTTTTTTTATATGTATAAGTACTTAGTGATATCAAAAATATAAAACTGTTTTATGGATCAGAATGAAAATAAAGAAACAGTAAATGGGTGCTTCGAAATAATAGTGTTATTGTTCTTTTTTATTCAGATGATTTGATGTTTCTAGAGAGTTGTGTGGTCTGGGACTAAAATAATTCAATTCAGACTCGTTTTATGGGTTTTTATCAATCAGTATTACATGCTCCTGCTGGACCTGTGTATAAACTTATTGCTATCACATTTGATTTTGATCATCACGCCCGTATTCCCCGAACGGGTAGGCAAAGGTGTATCAATGGACACCCACAGTATGCCGGTATGTTTAGGTCCCATGTAATAGGGGGTGAGCCTATTGCCATTAACCGGGCACGAATCTTAACTCCGAGCTGGTACTAAGGATTTCATAGAAAACCCCATTGAAACTTTGCTCGACCTGGGAATCCAACCTAAGACCTCTAGCCTAGCAGTCGAGCTTAGGACCACTAGGCTAAAGAGGCAGTCAGTGGATTTTGACTTCTAAATACCATTCAATTCAAACTGAGGTCGTAATTATTATGTCTTCACTGAATCTTATGAAAATAAACTGAAAAGGCATGTATTTTAACAAAGGTAATAATTATTACTTGTCATAAGACATGACTACAATGAGTTCATAATGTATTGAGATATTGAATTAATTTTAGTCATCTTAACCCTTTAAACGTCTCGTGCTAACTTTACCTTCTAAAAACCACTAAACATGTTTAATATAAAATTAACATGGCAAGTTAAGCCGTGAAGCTCAGTAAAATCCTCTTATGAGAGAGCGATACAATGTGCACTTTACGCAGAAGTTAGTAAAAAACTAAAAGTAGGGGATTTAGCGGCGCCCCGCACGCCTAAGGTGGGTGTACACGTGAAACCACTCAGATTGCCATTAGCCGCATGCTGCGAGTGTGTATCGCGCTTAACGTTCGATTGTAAGGCTTATACAGCCATTTAGTGTTTAAATTATATTTATGTTCTTAATTTTAGATCGGATTTGGTTATAAAGAAACGAAATGACACTACTAATATTAATTCTTTCATTATTAAGTGAATAAAAAATACAAGTTAACCTTTATAACAAAATATCATGTAAAATACCAAAAAAAAATAAACGTCAGTCATAAACACGTCGAGGGCCACGAAATAAGCGTGGAATGTGAGCAACAACCCGACAAATAACATTAACGAGAATATGTAATGAAGCCAATTACGGCGCGGCGTCAACTGAACGTCGTTTTGTTTTGACAAAATGGAATACTTCGATGATTATTTTGTTAAGAGAAATGCACAATAGTGAGATTGTCACTATGTCTTTACTTCTTTTATTTCTTTTCTTTAGCTTCTGCTCGGGACTTCCTCTGTGTAGACTTCAAAATTAAGCCAGTCCTAAATATCCCATAGAAATAATTTTGGAATATTAAGATATATAAATTAAGATTAAAGGAATTGGGTACTTGACACCACCTTTCTATTGAGATTTCTATGAGCTGTCAATCGCCGATATCCCGCATAAATTTTGTAAGGCATTAGCAAAATGTGACGTCACTTTTTTGCCAAGTTAATAAATTAACTATTTATTAAAGCAACTTAAATTCGAACTTTACTATTGATTGGAAATGAATCGGATATTCAGAGCTACAATAAAGCATTTTTATAGAGAAGTTTGGTAAATAGTGTCAAATACTTAATTGGGAACATGCGGTGACAGTTACACCGACATTATCAAGTCTAGCTAGATCCATAATAAACACTATCAAAAAGCAATATTTTCGTTCCACACACAAACGAATCATCATCCAGGACATTGTACACGTATCCTTTGAACAGTTTCCCTCCGTAACTCAGGTACGTAAATACGCTGTTAGCGGCCGACGTGTGAGCGACGCCTGCTCGTAACTCGCGGTTTTTATGGCCCCACACCTACGCAAATACATAAACAATTACTTGTGTTACTCTTTTATGAGTTTGTCATCGCGATGTATGTTACAATGTTACCAATGATGGAAGGAAAATGATGATAAAAACATGAAAGTTTTTTTTGGTGCTTTCGTAATTTAGGTTTTTGGAATAAACCGAAACAAGGTTAAGAATGTAGTTTAAAATGAGCTAAAACCGTTTTTAAAAAAGCATGTCATTTATAATGTCATTTTCCCCATCAATATTACTATTGGTCATCAGAAAAAAACTGATATTTTTATATCATACATTAATAGCTAATTATTCCAATGAGTCAATAACATCTCTACATGTTATTTCACAATTTACCTGAATGCTACACAAAAGTCCAAATTAAACAGCCAAATAACATATTTAATTGCCAATCAACGTTGCACTAAATAGAAAGTGTTAACACTATATTGTGGCGTATTATTAAGTGGAGCCTCAATAACACTGCTATCAGCCTGATTGGACAGCCAATCCCCTGTTAATTTCGATCTACCGTCAACGGTCGATACGAATATACGAATTTCGGAATACGAATTTTCAAATTCGGACTACGAATTTACGGGTTTAGTGGACGTAGTGACAAGAGGGTTAATTTTCGAACATTTAGTGGTTCTGTTAATAGGGGATTTAATTTACAATCAGTTCGACATTTTTGTTTAGGATTTTGGTTTATGATGATTTGATTAGGGATTATGTGGAACAAAGTAATTATGTTAAAATAGATATAGGAACAGCCAAAATGTTTTTTTCTAAAGTTTTAGATTGCTTCTTTAGATATTAAGGAACAAACAGGACATTTTGTACAATAGGTACATACATCATCATCATCTTAGCAGCCGTTGGACGTCCTCTGCAGGACATAGGGCTTCCCTATACATTTCCAAAAGGACCGGTGGGAATAGGCACATTACAAGATAATTTATTTCATGAAAATTTCTTTCTTTGTGGCGTTCTGTGGTTTCTGCCTACCCCCATGGGAAAAAGGCGTGAGTTTATGTATGTATGAAAATTTCTTCTACTTCAAGTTAAAGCTACTTTTTCCTAAAGCAGGGTTTTTCCTTTTTTTTTAAATTTACGTCCATTCCATTATGAATCTCATATACAAAAGATATTACGAATAAAGCAGTGTTGACAGCAAACCTAATTTTCGAACACCACAACCAACTAATGTGACCAAAATGTCATGAAATTAACAGGACACTACAAATTAGTGGAACACACCAATATACACAAGCGCGCTATTTAAATTCTGAATGCACACCGCAAATATCCGCGTATCCGCGAGAATATCCGCGATATCCGCCACGGCCGAGTGCCCCCGTACAAATAAACGGTTGATTTGATCAGCCGCTTTGCCAGAACGATATACGTTGTGAAGGACTATCGAAAAAAGGCGAATGAATCCGATGGATTGCGGATTAAACTGTAAAGGTTAATGAAATGTGTGCACCCTTGTTCGTGTGGGGTAAACTGTCGTTTATGTACTTTACAGCGTTTGATTGTTACTGCAGGTTTTTGATATATGAGTATAATATAAATCAAAATACAGTTACCCAATTGATATTAATTTAATAGTTTAATTTTACATTTATGTATCGCAACTTTCTTTAAAAGCCACAGTAACATAATAATCATTTATTAAATGTGAAAAAATAAACAGGTTCCTATTCTGAGTATTTATATCCGAAAACGAGGTAAGCAATGTCTGATAAAATTACGTTCTTGTTCGAAGTTTTGTTTTTGTGAATGAATACCTAAAGGGCATCTATTAATCTCAGAGGCTAATTTGACAACCTTATGTGTCATACTTGAAAATAGTGTGCTTTAACTGTCAATTTAGTCTCTGAGATTGAAAAATAGGTACAGCTTAATCCATGATACATAGTCCTTCATTTTTCCTTTCAAGTAGACCATGCTGCGTGACCGTGGGTTGCCCGTTCTTCTCCATACGAAACTACCTTTTGGAATGAGAAACTAGATTCAATATTTATGTTTTATTTTTTAACTTTTATTTGGCGTCCAAAAATGCCTTTTAATGGTCTAATTGAAATAAATGACTTGGAAACATTGATACCAAATAAGATGCCATTTGCACTAAACGCAGAGTAGATACAACGCAGTGTCTGCACGCGGCATCCGCGTAGTTTACGCCAACCACGACTAATTGTCTAATCGATTGTGGACCTATAAATTAACTAATTAGAGTGCTAATCTCATACGGCGCTAAGTTATGTTTATCATACATTTACATACTGCACGCCTAATTATTATATTCACAAATGGTAAGTGGTCACCACCGACTATTGACATCTGCAACACCAGAGGGAACGAGTGTTGAATCCTTCTTGGACCAAAATACTGAAGCGAGCCGCAAAAGTGACACAAAATAGGTGATGGTATTCATTAAATATCAAGAGCAGGTCAATTTGGCAAATCCTTGATATTTTGATAATGTTTCACATTTTACTTCAGTTTTTTTTTTTATTATCTATAGCTAACGAAGTGTATGCACGTCTGTCAATATATTGCACCACATTTTATTTGAAAAAGTATGTATGGTGTTTTGTCCCCGTCCGTCTCCATACGAAACTACCTTTTGGAATGAGCAACTAGACTCGATTCCTTATTTCTTGGCTATTACACCCAAAAGTGCCTTCTATGGTCCAATTGCAATAAAAAAATAGTTCAACCAAAGACTAAAAGTAAAGCAAATTAACGATATGACACTTTGCCTACATATTTTATGAAGGCGCTTAAAAGTACGTATACCTAATTTCCTCTCATATAATTTAAATATAGGCGTCTTTACGTTAAATTACTTACCATCCCATCACGCCTGTTTTTCCCGAAGGGTTAGGCAGAGGTGTACGAATGTACACCCACAATTCGCCGGTATGTTTTAGGTCCCATGTAATAGGGGGCAAGCCTATTGCCATTAATCGTGCACAGATCCTTACTCCGAGCTACTACTGAGAATCACATAGAAAAACCCAAACACTTTTTGCTTTACCTAAGAATCGAACTTAAGATCTCTAGCGTCACAATCGCGATTAGGATTACTAGGCTAACGAGGCAGTTAAACAGTTGAATAACATAACGTTAAATTAAACAGATATAAATAGCTACTTATTTTAGCAATATACTTACCTATTGTAATTGTGATGCAGTGGATGTGAGCGCTCGTTAAAAAGTTAGGCGACAGAGACGCGCCTGCCACAGACTACCACAATGAAGAGAGGTGAGAGCGATCATACAGGGGGATGACATTGTTGAACAAAGATATTCAAGGACTCTATGGTAGTGAGACTTACCTTACTCTTATTAGGGACTCACGAAGCTTATGTTTTAAGTGGGTAATATACTAAACCTGCAAAATATAGAATTGATCTCCTTTTCAGAGTTACATAATTGTGCTGTTATGAAAATGAGTAGAGAGTGTACCTGAATTTGCGCACATACCTGTGCACTCTATTGGTTTCTGTGTATTTGGTTATTCTCCATTTATAAACGCTGCCGTGGTTCGATCGAAATTCGGTTGGCAGAATAATTGTGTTGATAAATATTATTATTCTCATTTATTAATCACTATTTACATATTATTATTATTCTTGCTTTTAGCGTTAGCCCTTAAATGTTTTATTTACAATCTAATAATTATTGGCGAAAAGTTAAACTAGTCTTAATGTTGTGTATTAAGTCTCAAAGTTATTTATAGTGGAGTAAATCGTTCTAATTTTATTTATGTCTTGTTTAATTTCCGGACACCCTATTGCCAGTCGCTATAGGTAACATCGCAAGTAAGCATGTTTTGTTTCTTAGTTAAATCTTTGTTCAGCGCAAGTGGCGCCCCCTCCGCGCCCTCCGAGTGACATCAAACGCGGGTGTCAGGAAGTGACGTCATTGTTCACGATGGCGGATCGGTTATTTTGAATAAGTGGGTATGTTAAGAGTTTAAGTTGAGGTATCTTATTGTGTTGGGTGATGAGTGGGCTCTGCTGATTATTTTATTCAATTCGTGTATTTTGGACAGTAATATTTTGCTACAGTCTTTCAAAATATTTTGTTTCGTTGGTAACATGAAGATGCGGGCGCCAATCATGCGTCAAGTGGAAAGAAGTTGGTGGAAGAAGGAACCGTGGCGTATTGGACGGTAACAGTCCGACCGAACCCTCTGTTTTCCCCAGATAGAGGGTATCTATAGGGATTATACAACGAAAATAAAAGGGAAGGTATTTATACTAGTAATTTTCACTCAAAGCGGAAAAAATATTTTCTTTCTTCACTTTTATTAAATTATTCTGGTTTTTGTTAAATTTTATAAAGTATCACCCAAATTCAAGAACAGCAAAATAATCTCAACCACACCTATAATAAAGTGATCGTAAAATAAAAACCCATGTAATAAATCTGACGGCAACACATAAAGTATCTCGCACCTACCTCATTCGTCATCTCTTTATCAGCAAAAAAGGCAATATCCACCTTAGAAAAATGAGGAGAGCCCGCCCTACAGGCCTTCAAGACAACTATTTATCTGAGAAAAAAAAATACCCATAAATCAGGGAGCATTTTTTTATCTGGCAATCTCATAGGTGGGGTAAATAAACGATAGGTCAGGGGTAGTGCTTGATTTGATGGCAATACACGCGCGCACGAATTGGATGATACTTGTTATTGTTTTGATAGATTGTTGGCTGTATACTACAAGGTAGCTTAACACATACGTAACCAACTTGGAAAGTATCAGAACCTAATGGTCTATACTACTTTCTGAAGCTATACAGGTATTTGATTTGCCAAAATGGATATCTAACGATAATTTGCAGGCAATTAACGACTATTTATAATTAAGCAAAGTGTAAAATAATAAAAAAATATTAAATTATTCCTTCTTAATTTTATCGGGAAAATTATCTTCTTTTAAAAAAAGCAATAAATGAATTATCTAATCAGCTACCAAACTAATCCCTATACACATCCCTATTCCATACAAACATGACCTTCAAAAATATCAAGCAATATATCATCCCCTTCAAAAAAAACGCTACGTTTTCCGTATCTCGTAAACTACTATTTTATCTCACAATCGGCCACGTGTATCGATATTATAAACGTTTTATGACAGCTTTTAATATAAATGGCAAAGGGTGGCAAATGGTAGAAAAGTTTGTATGGTGCAAGGGGTTGGAAATGAATTGGTTTTGGACAAAGAGATTAGATGGAGGGACAACATATAAGTATGAGGCAATATATGCTAGTCTTTAAAAAAAAACTGATTAAGTTTACTTCACGTTTTAGTCAACTTTTTACCCGACTGCACCAGAAGGAGAGTTATGTTTTACCTTCATCTGGGTAAAGCCTATGTCCAGCAGTGGACATGTTTCGGCAGCTAAACAATAATTAAAGATTGGCTGCAGACAGCGTAATGAATTGGTTACCCCTCATTCATTAATTTTTGTTTTCGAAAATATTGCTATCGTTTGATGACGCTGGCTGTACGAAAAGAAATATTATTTTTCTCATATTCATTATTATTTTCATTTTCACATCTTTAAAGTTTTTCCAGTCTTACTCAATGTAACAACCCAATAATCACCCTACTTGCAAGTTTCCACCCTCAATATAAGTTACAGCTTGTCAAACATAATTGATACGCACACGGTAGGTAAGTAGGTACCCACATACCTATATCTTTCACCTCCAAGCCTCAAGCGATGTAGGAGGCGCCCCCTGAGGGAACTCATTCATAAACAAAAGCCACTTGATGGTCGCAATTAAAATCTTACCATGTAGTATTAATAAACACCTTCTTTTAGAGATGGGGTCGCCAATATCGACATAATTTTAAAACCAGATTGGTTAGAAAATTTATCGGATTTTATTATTAGGATTTTGAGTACTCGAGACATGAATTTAAATCAAGTGTGTAGCTTGTTGTGCGCTTGACAATTTTATTGATGTCCTAACGGGGAAAAGGAAACGTTTCACTAAAAAGGAAGATAAGGACTGTTCGTTACCTGCATGTTTTGCCCAAAAAGAAAAGGTTTAACTACATATAAATATGCCACTCGAAACTTGTAACTATCAAACTATCGACATCAACGTCACCCCATCACTCATAACAAACACAAAGGTAGAACGTCTCAGAATTAAATTACCTCAACCCTGCTAACTCCAAACAATAATCTTAAACATTACTCCCCTCCGCCCCCCTCGCCCCGACAGTCGTATAGCTAAGCCTTTTATGACGATGTGTTGCGTACGTCTTGCTGACGACTGATAAGTCGATGTAGAGTTTTATCGACAACGTAAGATTGCACTACATTGCTGAGGCAGTTATGTCAGGTATTATTGAAGTGATGGTTGAGTGGTTAATGCATCTATCTGCCTCTCATGCATGAGGTAGATACCAGACAAGTTACTCTGCTTCTTAAGCATCTCTGACATCAGTGAAGAAATACATAGTGAGGAAATCTGTAAATAGCGCGGTGTTTAATGTTCTTGTCTTCTCTGTATAAGAACAGGCCCTCGTCCATCAGTGGTTGGTATTATTATTGTTTGGGAAATAAAGAAGAAAGAAAAAGAGATCCATAAAACGAATCACTGCTAAGTTACACTAGAGTTTAAATTAGAGTTGAAGGTAATTCAGTCATTACCCTGGTTTAGAGGGATGTTTTTACTAACGTTGTGCGGGAAGTTCAGCCCTGAAGCTGTTATGTTTTCTTACATAATTTGGTTAGATCCAAATACTCTCCATCTTTATCCAGCTTCGTAACACCTCTCCAGTTTAACTTAACCCTTGTAAAGTATCACTAAATAAAGGTGACCCGATATGTCCTGAACCCGTCCGCAACAGTAGGTGTTATTGTTAAATTGGCCCAACAATCCCAAGGGTCTCAAAGACCCATCTTAATTATTAGCAAGGTGTTTAAGGGTTGAATTTACGATGTGTTAATAAGACCCGATGTGCGTCGGCTGCAATTACGTTTAACCCTATATTAATTTACCTGGGGTCTGTTGGACCTACGGTGGGTACTTTGTTACAAATTGGTGTAGTTTTGGGTGCATTGTGTACGTTGCGATGTTAATGGCTTCATTATCAAATTAGTGGACGTGTAATAGGTACCTACGTAAACATTCTCTTGTTTGAATGGAATTCCTACCTCGGGACCTCTCTCGCACTCACTCTTATTTACCCGTAGTTAGAGTAACTGCTACCTCTAGCAGTTACTCTAACTCCGTGTAAATAAGAGTTTTTTTAATTGTCTGAATTACTGCTTACTGCCTGTTTATGTTAGATAAATAAAAAAAGCAATATTTATATGGATGCAATCAAAAAGACACTTTATTTTGACAAGACATGTGACTAGAATATGGTGCAACAACAGCAAATATTACTCAACTATCTTCAAACTTATTTAGACGTATGTCCATAGCAGAAGAGTCGAAGCGTGAGAAAGTAGACGATCTCCATGAAGCTGAGAACACTACAGCCGAGGAACAAGCCAGCCATGCCTCCCACAGCAACTGACGACAAAAACATGATAAATCTTTAATACGACTAGGTAACAGTTGACAATGTTCATGAGGTAAGTACGGTGACTGGTCATACCCAACACGTCAGTAAAGCCAAAAATGATGTCCCTTCTGTATCTCATGCGAGGGTACGTCACCATGCCCCACTGCAGGTTTGTGCCCAGGAACCACTCTTGAAGAGCCTAAAAGCAGGAATTAACATTATACACCAATTACATCATAGGAAGGTACGTCTTTCAGAAATATTATTAGCTATACTGGTTAAACAAATGGAAATAGTGTTTATAATCTGAAAAAACACGTCAAAACAGATTTAGTAGGTTTGGCAATACAAAATAATACAGCAAAACTATCATACTATTCATAGATAACATACATTAGATTGTAGCACATAGTTCACATCATCGCACAGAGGATAGCATCCGCAGCTTATCTTCTTTCCACTATCGTCTTGCAACTTGTACAATTCATCTGAAAAAGCAGTTAAAAATTACATATAATAAAATTGCAGGAAACCATATTAATGTATCTATTATAAATAAGAAATCTATCTAACCTTTATGTTTAGATAAACAATGAAGGCCTTTGATATCGCAAAATTGTTCATCTCCTGTAAAAATACGTAATTATTATAAAAATCATTTTACGTTAAAGCTATTTTCAAAGCTGTCGGTGACAGAGGTAAACTTACCAATCCTCCTATAGAAGTGCGGGATACATTTGCAGTACTTCAGACAAAGACGGATGCGGCACTCCATGCGACACATGGTGTACGTGTATATAGAGTTGTGCTTCAGGTTGTTCTCGTAAGGAAACCGACAGCGACGTTGATTGACGCTTAACCTAGCGAAAGTGAGAAACTCTTTAGTGAAAGCGGTCACGGTATTAATGTCAATTATACAACCAAGCAAGAATGGAAATGGTTATTGAAAATTTAGAAGGTAATGGTTATTGAGAAGATAAGGGATACGTTTTCATGGTACTAAAATAAACACAAAAAGTTTAAATAATGATAAAAGAGATGACAAAATTGTTAATCACTTAGCAGCTTCTGCCGAAGTGTAGACGGTGAGTGCAGTGACATACAGCTTCATGTAGTACCCTTCAGCTGAGTGCTGGAACTTGGTCGAGATGTCAGGCACTTCCTGAGGACCGTGTATGTACACCTAAAAAAGAAAGGAAGAAATAAATATTTTATGAAGATACAATAAGTGAGGGGCGTACGAGACTTTTTTTTTTTTTTGGTGGGTGGGAAATCATCAAATAACTTCTCCCGCCCTGGGCGGGGCGGGAGGGAGTGTCAGACTTTTACTGACTAAAACCCACCCATGTTCCTTCTTGTGCCCTTTGCGTTCCGGGGGCGCGGTATCTCTTAGGAACAACCCGCAGCCCCGGCAGGCATCGGCCCTCAGTGGCCCCTTCCATATGCTGACATCTCTTTGAGGCGCGCGTGGAACACGAACGCGCCGTCGACACGGCCTGTCGTTTTGTTAAACGTAAGGACGGTGAGCTACCCATTGCTCACCGTCCACAGGCCCATATCTACGGTGGCCGGGAGTCGTCTCGCGGCTCCCGACGTCCGGAGCGTCTACCGCGGCGGCTCCGGAGCGTCTACCGCGGCGGCTCTGGAGCGTCTACCGCGGCGGCCGTACGAGACTTGTAATAATGTTTTTGTTAAAATTCCAAATTAACAATAAACTCTCACATCGTAAGAAGCAGAAATGTTCATAACTTGTGCAAACACTTCACCGTCCAATGGATGGATGAACAATGACTTCTTATCATCAACTACAACATCCCATCGGTTGGCGTCTCTGTATCTGCAAAACAAAGACATTGTTGTGGGAACAGTTAAGTTGCAACGAGGAGATAGAAATAAATCGTCATCATCACCATTATGACAGCTGACTTCGATAACAAAACAAACTAATTACTCAGGAGAATTATATACTGCAGTTCTCGAATTCACGGCATAGCACAGTCCCATCTCCGTAACAGTAGGTACTATAGACAGAATCACATTCGACACTCCAATCGTCAGGGTTGGCTTGAACGGAGCGGATAAGTTCATGAGGAGTTGGATGTACTTATCAGGACTGATGTCGGGGTAGACCGGAATGTTCTCAAAGTTCTTATAGGACGCATTGGAGAGAGATAAGATGAATTTCTCCAATCTTGTCTTGTTTGGTTCGTTGGAGTTACTGAAAAAAAGAAGTTGACCTTTGGAACAGAATGTTAGATCAAATGAAAGACGATCACTGCTAGACCACCTTCTACAATGCGCACGTGGTAATTTTGTGCATTCAGCGAATTTTACGGTTAATTTTTCATCACAATAATATTATTCTAAATTACTACGTCTGCTAAAAAAACATCAATACAATAATAATATGAATTCAACATAAGCTTACGTATTGAAGTCAATCTTACCTTAAATAGATTTCGAGCTTCTTCTTATCAATGTAGTTGTTAGTACACACGGTGACGCACGGGAACGTGGTGTTCCAAGCAAACATGTCTCGATCCATGGAGACGACGGTGGGCGAGGACTGGTAGCGACTCCAGGTCATCTGCGACAGGTACAGGGAACCAAACCCTGACAGGAATATGATGGTAAACCAGAGGATGCTGTGGACAACAAAACTTATTTATTTGCAGTGTCCATGGTGGATGTAAGGATCCCGCCAATGTAACAGTTAGTAGATAAAGTGCGTATCGTTTAAAATCGCATGCCTTTAATTTTTTGTTAACTTATCTATTAAAAGACAAGCTAGTAAGGGCAAAAGGGAAAGAGGTTTTGTCTTTGTGACTAACTTAAATAGTTTTAAGCTTCATAAGTAAAGGAAAAACCTGGATTACTAATTACCGGTGGTTAAACTTACATTTCCAAAATCTGCCTTCTGGCAGAAACCAAATGGTTGAGTCCATGAATGGATGACGTCTCCAGAAACAGTTTCAAATAAAGTTTTGCTTTATCCACCAGGACATGCTGAAATCTATTCTTTTTACGGTTAAAGAAGACCTTCCTCGGAGTACGGTCATCTTGGATTATCTGGGCTTGGAAACTTCGCTCAGGAAACATCATTTGCTTTAGAGAAAAATATAGACGATTAACTATAATAAACGACCAACTGACTAAATTAAAATAATGCTTTACCGGTTTCTTAGTATTTGAATTCGAACTTTAAATGAATGATTTCTTTCTAACCTTAAAATTAAGTACTTGATTTTATTTATTTGTACCTATTTAAGTCACTTATCATATTCCAAATTAAACCTTGTCTGAGTAATACGTAGGCATCATTTTTAAATAACAATAATTTTTTTGTTAAAGTACTTATACTTATGAGCTACCTACACATTGAATAGCGTTATTTCACGTTGGCCTTCTGCCCCGGTTCGAAGCCTACACTTTAGTACGTAACATATTGACACAGGACAAAAATGATAGCTCTCGTGTCACGACTCCATTAATACGTAACATTATAAGCGTATCTACTAATAAATCTGTTCGTGCGTTTAATTAGTTTCAGGGCACAGGTGTGGGCGAGGCAGTAAGTCAATTTGGAACAATCAGTTTCCTTAATAAGGTAAATGTAGATAGGTATATAAAGTACTTCTAACGTTACGTCGACACGTTTGATCATATTAAAAAACTATGTATAGCCATTTTTTTTTTCGGAAGATTGTAATGGTGAAATTGTATGAAAACTCAAAAATATTTACAAATATTATTACGTAGATTTGCATATTCCTCTCAAACCTCAAATTTATTTATTTATTAAAGCTTTATGCACAAATGTAAAATAAAATACACCGTACAAAGGCGGACTTAATGCCTTAGGCATTTTCTACCAGTCTACCTTAGGGTGATGCAGAGACAAAATATAGTAGGTGCAAGGAAGACGAACTGAAAAAAAAATTCAAGAATATTCATTCATTTAATTTTTCTACTTAACTAAAACCGTACCTAAGTATAAACCTAGGTATCTACAGGAAGAAGTAAATTGCTACAAATTGTGAAATGGTTAGTTACCAGTTGGCAATAGCCTAGAAGTTGGGCTATTCCTAGCAATAACCTTTCACATTAGCCTTCTGTCTACCCTGCGCCATTATAATAACCGTGAATATTACCGAGTTTCCACTCGGCGGGTCGCTGATAATAATCGCCGGTGATTTTATTAAAGCCCTTTATTTTAATCGCTGTTTCAATAGCTTGTACTTTTGACAGGTGACATCATTACTTGCGATAATTCCATTTGATAGTAACCAATGATATTTCATATCATAAACCTTATTTTCCTTATTATGGTTTTAATTTGAACCATTCATTACTAACCTTGTTTTTAACAAAGATTTCATCTTAATGAAATTTCTTTTGAGTTGGTTTATTTGCTCTTACTTACGCGCAAATAAACCAAAAGAAATTCAATTCCCTGCAATAATTTTTAGAAACCAATCAACACCAAACAAATAAAAATAAAACTGACAAAAAAAAATGCTGTGACGTCACAAGGTAAACAAGCTGAAACCTTACCTACGGAAAGGGAAGCCCTCCTAAAGTCTAATAATTTCCGAAGTGTCATGTCGCCCAGAAATAAATGAAGTGAAGAAAATAAATTTCATTTAAAAATCACGGCACACCATTATTTTCCCGAGCTTCCCCTAATTAATTTCTTGTCACCGTCTGGATCGGCCGTTGTGGCTGTGACAGCAGCTTAGAGAAAGATAGAAGGACACAAGTGTGCCGAGTGTGACAAGGACAGGTATATAAAGGTGAGTGCGCTTCATTACCATCTTTTAGTAGTTAGCGGAAGCAGATACGAAGTTCGCTCCGGTCGACTTCTGCTCGCCTAGTACTTCTTATTAATGACCGTGAATAATAAGTTGAGGAAAGTCCGTGTTTCGCTTTTCGAAAATATTCTTCGAAGATAGTTCTCGTGCACAGGCTTTTGATAAAAGTCTAAAAATGAAATAATAAGAATTGATATTGTATTAATAAAAATAAAACTACGAAGAGGCAAAGGCCTCTTCTTATGCAAAGAAGGTATTAGTATCGATCACATTGCTTACTCAAGGCGGATTGGTGATTTTAGACATAGTAATATAATTTCAGGTTTTTCCCATGATATTTTCTTTTTAGGTAACATATAAGCAAAAAAGTCGCATTGGTACTTGCCGGAAAGCAAGCCCACGACCTCATTGCATGAAATGCAAACGGACACCTTAACTACTGGGTCATCACGATATTTTTAAAAACAGAAGAAAATTAACTGCCTCGTTAGCCTAGTGGTCCTAAGCGCTACTACTACGCTAAAGGTCTTGGGTTCGATTCCCAGGTCGAGCAAAGTGTTATTGGGTTTTTCTATAAAATTGTCAGTAGCAACTCGGAGTTAGGAGTTAAGATTTTGTGCCCGGTTAAAGGCAATAGTCTCGCGCTCTATTACATGGGACCTATACATCCGGCGAACTGTGAGTGTACAATGGTACGCCTCTGCCTAACCCTTCGGGGAATACAGGCGTGATGATATGTGGTAATCAAAACATTCATTCCACATCTACTTTTGATTTGTCAAAGAGTTCAGTTTGTCAGAAAGTTTATATAGACGCTCACTTCAAAGAGTAAATGACTAACAACTTGCCTTCATTTCGACTCATCGATTCACCTAATTATGCACGAATCACATACCTATACATCGAGGAAGGGTATTCAACAGTACAGCAAGTTAGATAATTAAACAAGCTTAATTTTCTTGTACGAGTTATATTCGCGATGTTCCGAGCACTGTTTACTGAAAGTAACGGGTAAATATTGCCAACGGGAACGCTGAGGTAGAAATCTTGCAGGGATAATGTGGTATGGAGAAAGAGTTTTGAAAATCATTCTTGCCATGGACTCGACCGAACGAAAATGTTATTGTTTTTTTTTAACATAAATCTATTCTTGACAGTCTAGAAGTGGTCCCATTTTTTGGATGATATTCTGCATAATTATGATAGTTGTATCTATAACTCTTTTTAAAATACTTTCAATTTCAATACATTGCCCCCAAAAAGCCACTGTTTTACGTTAACATCCGGTAATTTAATTGCAATAACCATGACCGAATAAAAACCCACATTAGTAAATTTCACTTTACTCAAATTTTCTTAAAAGAGCCAAAGTGGAAGTCGATGCATCTATTTCAATAACACCATTAAAAGTCAATTACGTCATATACAGGAAAATAATTGAATCTAGTTGCCCCTTTCAATAGGTAGTTTCACATGGAGAATAATGGACAAGAAACTGCAAACTTACTCTTATTACACGTGAAACTCTATTCTCAAACTACTTTTTATGTACAAAAAATTACAAATTAAGATTTGCCGGCAAAATTATGTTTAAACATGATATAATTTCATGACAAAGCGGTCTCCATGTAATGCTAGCATCGACACCGCTTAATTTGAATATCCAGCAGCGGAGTGTTTAATAAAACATCGAGTTTGATTTACATTCTAACAAATCCGTACCTTTTGCGCCGCTCGGTGTAAACACCGCCTTACCGTGCCGTGTACACACGCCTTTACAATTACATTTCCTGCTAAGGCATTTGAATTTTCAAATTAATTTGTTGGCTCATCTCGTTTTGGATACATTGTGGTGGTTTGAGGTGGAATAAGAAATTCTTAGAATGTGCAATATTGCTTACGTAATGGTCTCCGCTAAAACTAAAAATGAAGGATTCATTTTCAAAGTTAAAGATCAATTTATTTGCTGCAACATGAGTAGATTACAATACAAAAATAATGAATACAATGGTATTCAATATAAGTAAGGGCTATATGAAACGAGTACAAATATTACTGTTTTTAAATTGCAATTGATATTATTAGTTGTTAATAAGTTTAATGTTAACTATTCGTTACCAAAGCATTTGTAGAACATTTCAAAATTAATTAATCATTTAGAATCAGTAATGCTATTTAGAGGTACATTTCATAGTTAACATATTTTTCAGCTTTGTCTTAAATAAAGTTGTATTTAATTGTTTAATACGCTTTTGCATTTTATTGTAGATTTTTGGCCCATGCATGTTACGCTATCATACACCATTAGTCTTAAAAGGTTGTATGCAGAGATTATTATACTTTCCGAAGCGATCGCCACCACCCATTCACCATCCGGTACGGCCATTTATTTACAATTGTTTGTAAATGTGCCGTTCTCGACGATTTCAAAACCTTCCTGTCAAACCAAAACGAATGTAACATTTACCAACACAAAAACCTCCGAACCTACCATCTCAAACAATAAACGGTGAAAAAACAAACGAAGCCGGCGAGATGAATCGTCCTGTCGACGGGATCAAACCGTTTCGGACCACCGGACCAATAAAGGTAGCCAAATGAGTGAGATGCAAAAACAAAACGGAACGCCAGACAGATAGCGCACGGGACGATATATGTTTTCAACGGGTCGTTGTAGCTAGAGGTGGTATCGTAGAGAGGTGTAAAGTTATCGATATTATGTAATTGGTAGATGATTTCGTTACATAATATTATAAGCCTATTTTTGTCCCACTATAGGGTAAATATCATTTCTTATACAGAAAAGGAGCGAGAACCCTTGTTTGAACCAGCTGATGATTTTTTCTTTTACCAAGAAAAAATGTTAACATTGGACATCACTGCACCTATGTATGAGAAGAAATAAAAAGAACTTCTAGCTTTTAGAGGAAAATATTTTCTTGTTTCATGTTTTTCAGTTTGATTTTTACCGTAGTTATTTTTTTTTCTATTTGTGTACCTAGATTTATTGTCCATCATTAGCAATTATTCTCATCACAAATCTATCGAAATACTACTTACCTCTCTATTCGCAAGGTGAAGCTGGACCTATATTCGTTTCTACCCGGCCCATTGGCGCCGTGTCGTGATGAACGGCGCCATGTCACACGCCATTTGCGATCGTTCGCATTATACATTGTAAACTTCCTGGCTCCTCTTCAATGTTAATTAAGCAGTTACCTAACTAATATTTTAACTATTGACTGGTGTATTTTTAACTGACTTCGTAGTTAATTTATTGTTTCGCTTTGAACGTCTCTGTACGTCTTTGTCATCTGTACCCAAAAGTATTAGAATACCTAATAAAGATACAGCGGTAAATGTAAAATAATATTATAAAGAGAAAATAATTATTTTATATCTTTGTTTGTGATGGATAAACTCTAGAACTACAGCTGAATTTGAGCGTGTTATATAGCCTTTTTATATATTAAGGATTCGTAATGAACATCCGCGCCGACGAAGTCACAGGCAAAAGCTATATCATATATTTCTTTTGACGTTTAACTATCTAAGATTTCCCAATTTTCAGGACTGTTATTTGTATAAAAGAGACTGGATTTAAGGCCAAATAATGACTTCTGTGCAACCCGACTTTAGCAAACACTGAGCCTGTTGTACGTCACACGCGGAAAGAGGATAGGCTGCGGATTCGTGAACCCAACACATCACAAATCTCCATATAAACAAAATTAAAAGTGCGAGTAAGGCAGCCGGCAGCCGGTAAGCAACAATAAAACTGCTTGGTCCCCTCGGTAGGTAGGCTCCTAATAAAAATTCCAGCAAATCAATAGGTTCACGTTTAACGCTTTTTGTATTGTATTTTATTTTGTTATACGCCTCCGTTTCGTGTTAAAGGGACAATACTGGGATATAGTGGATTTGTACTGCGATTACGCAACCTTGATACTTGCTAACTCTGCCCGAACAAATCATTTCTCTATTTTTATTTCAAGTGCAATAAACTTCCTTATTACTTATAAGAGTGCGCTTATACTTAGTGAAACAAATGTAAAGATCACGAGAAGATAAATTTCAAATACTTACCCCCTGCAATTTCAAACAATATATTTTTAACCGTCTTCTTAACCGACTTAAAGGTAAGATTTTTCCCACTTTATTCAAAATATGATCATAATTATCAGTAGCTTACTTTCGTAGTGTTAATAAGTGTAAGCCTACCTAATTTTTTTTTTTATATTTGTGAAAATCATATGGTAATCTGTAGAGGCGTTTCTGAGATTAGCCCAAACGAACATAACCTCAGCGCTGAGAGGGAATTGGATTTATAATACTAAGTCCCCCTCAACGTAGTGAGGAGTGTTGATGGTATAGTACAGTATCAAGACTATTTCTTCTATCACACAAAGCAACAGTAAATAGAATACACGTTGGATTCCCTGTTCCGTCTTTGCGATTTGCATGTCCCACGCATGTGTGCGCCTGTGTGCACGTACGAGTGCGCCAGTGTGCGTGCCGATTGACATAAAGAAGCTAAATGCCGTGGGGTGTGAACAGTTACAACCGTTTAACGTATGTATTGGCACGTAGAGCTATTGGCAAAAATTCCAATAAAAGTCCCCGGTCGCTGGGAGGAATTCCGTTGAAGAATAATGTTTAATTTGCGCTAGGAGGACCGAGTGATTTATTTAAGTAGCTTTTGTTTGACATCACGAGTTTTATGTATATTGGTCCTTTTTTGGTAGTTTCCTTAATTCCTGTTTTTTGCGAGATTTCAGCGCGGTCTTTAACGACCAAGGAAGCACTGGTTGTTTGGTAAAATCTGAACCTTAGATATAATGTACTTGAGAATAGAAATTCCTTTAAAAAATACTGTAATATTAAGTCGATGTGAACACGTTGCACAATAGCCATTCATATTATTATCTAAACAAATAAATAAATTTGGAATGTCTGTTTGTAATGTCAAAATAATAGCTTCATCTATACCAATATCATAAAGAGGAAAAAATTGTTTTTTTGTACCGAATAGGCTCCGAAACTGCTGGACCGATTTAACAATTTTTTTACCAATAGATAGCCAAATTATCAGGAAGTAATATAGGCTATATAACATTATGTATCGACAAATGGGAGTGGAGAAGTAATAAAAGTTGAACTTAACGCGGGTGTAAATATCCACATGGACAAAGTCGCGGGCAGAAGTTATTACATTATATAAATATCAATGATTACACATTACTTAAGAAAAAAAAAATGTTTACAAAATACAATGAAACTGGTTTACTAGATGTTGTAAATGTAGTATTTAAAAAAAAATGTGATAATCTGTTTTGTTTTTATCGACGTTGTTCTAATTTAAGACGCATTGACCTTGGACGGCCTTTGGCTTAAATGACCCTCAATTATCTTTCAATCTTTTGGTACTATATAATATTTTACAAACACTAGGCCGTAATAATATTTACTGTTGAAAATTGCCTGATTTTTAGCCTTATTTTTAGTAGGTGTCGGGTTGCAAAATATTCGTGTGACCTGCAGATAGTTGTTCCGGGTCTTGCTGTTTGTGTATGTGAGTTTATATGTTTGTAAATGCATCCATGCTACAGGAGACATTCCAAGTGTGGGACAATGTATTTAAAAACGAAAACAAAACGAAAAAAAATAGTACATAGGCACTAACAATCTAAACTAGTTACTTTACATCTTGAGCAATCATGAATTAAAAAATATAAAATTATACGCTCATTCTGATAGTGACCACGCCACTGACAACACGTTACATACAAGTTAAAATCTAATTCGATCTCTAAAAAAATTAAAATAATGGTGGCTTTATTGTTTCTCCTGTTAGTATGTGCATATCAAGGACTAGCGATAGATATCCCGAAGCCGCAACAGATAGATTTACAAGCACCTCAATTAGAAACGTTTGAAACAAGAGACGACCCAAATAATAGAACCTCTCACGAAATAATCTCATGGACCAGTGTGGAACATGATGATGCCTCAGATCCCGTTATTGGTTACAAGGTAAGTCTAATACATATACAAAGCATGTTATTTCTTTATCAGTAAAAGCAATTTCGTTTGTTTTTATCATAAAAACCTTGCCTAGGAATTTCTCCTGTATCGAGGGTGTATTTACAAACATACAAATTCACATACACAAACAACCCGACCCGAAATAACTATCTGTTGGCCATACAAAAATTTGTTCCATGCGGGAATCAAACCCGTGAAAGTCAACGCAGCAGCCGATCGCTTTGTCACTACGCCAACCCCGTCAGAAAATTGTTGGAAAAATACACGTAACAATAAATAACTATCTAATTGGCTTGTTAGCCTAGTGGCCCTAAGCGCGACTGCTACGCTAGGAGTAAAAATAATTTATGATTTGTAACTATGAGGAAAAAATAAAGTTTTTTTGCGGTAGTAAATACGATTTTACACAAGTATAAGAGACGAGTACCTACGGTGAGTATACAATAAGTATTAATAGTCTTTGTAACCAGTTTCACAATAATAAATGACCTTGTTTGTAAATAGTTATTGATGAAAAGTGTGTTTGATTTTTTGATTGAACGCGCTAATCTTCGCAACTATTGGTCCGGTTCTGAAAATAATTTGGCTAGCAGAAAGTTGTGCTATTCTCGAAGTCTTCAGGCTCATTCGTATCATAAAAAAATAGGCATTAATAAGAAAAATCACGCGAACGAAGTCGCGGGCCATGGCAACTTAATAATACATTATTATTGACATTGACCTTCTTTGTAAATAGTGTTGATAATAAAAATATATCATATCTCTCCACACGAAACATTTACACACACACACACGTACACGCATCCAACACACATTATTCTGTTGGTATTAGAATCACTGCAATTTCGTAATAAAATTATGTTTATGGTTTTAATTTTCAGTTAAAAATCTGGGAAGTGAAGAAAGTTAAAACTATTATACACAAGTATCAAGATGGTGAATTCTTCGACATCGAAGAAGAAACTTATCCGGTATGAGGCCTACTAACATTACATGTATATTATTACTAATATTTCTACTATATTGTAAATACGAAAGTTTGTGAGGATAGATGAATGGATGGATGGATGTTTGTTACTCTTTTACGCTTGAAACGGCTGAACGGATCTGAATGAAATTTAGCACTGAGATAGATTATAGAGAAATAACACATAGGATACTTTTTACCCTGGAAAATTGTTCGCTTCCCGTGGGATAATATATGAAATTTGACGTGGATGAAGTCGCGGGCAGAAGCTAGTACTCTATATTTTAAGAACACGTCTTTAAAAAGTATTTAATGTGTGCGAAAGGCGCTGAAAAGACATGTCCATTAACGGGGGAACTACGACAGGTAGGAGTGACTGGTTGATTCATTGATTAACAAAGTAAGCAATGAAGAAGTTAAATTCACTATTGATTCTGAAAATAATTGTATCAATTATAAGTTAATAATATTTACTGATTACTATGTCTTAGTCAAGACCAGTAACAGTACCGTGCATTCGTGCCATATTTTTAATACCGTGTCATAGTTTTCCTAATTTTAATACCAGCCTATTATCATACCACGGTAGACGCTCTGAGCGTCGGGATCCGCGAGAGGACTCCCGGCCACCGTAGACGCAGGCCTGTGGACGGTGAGCAATGGGTAGCTCACCGTCCGTACATTGCATAACGACAGGTCGTGTCGACGGCACGTTCGTGTTCCACGCGCGCCTCATAGAGATGTCAGCGTTTTTATAAGCGGGTTGCTCGTAAGAGATACCGCGCCCTCGGAACGCAAGGGGCACAAGAAGGGACATGGATGGGTTTTAGTCAGTAAAATCCTGGCGCCCCGCCTAGGGCGGGAGAAGTCATTTGATGATTACCCATCGGTAAAAAAAAGCCTCTTATCATCACACTGCAGAGCAAAAACCTCTTCTCATATAGATAAGTTTAAATCACTAGCTGAAGGCGGATCAGCAATTTCAAAGTTATAATAAGAAACACTAAAAATATAAAACTGAAATTCCAGAACATGGATCGCAATGTGATCCCGGATGGAATACCAATAGAGATCGCAACACGGGCCGGCGTGACCACAGCCACATTCCATGGTATGCAAGTTGATGTCAATTACCAATTCGCAGTACTGGCATTTACCGCGAAGGGAGAAGGACGACTATCCTCTCCTGCTAGGATCATGCTACATCCTAACGGCGAAACAAAGAAAGAAACGTAACAGAAAAATAAAATATATACTTTTTATAAGTCTTTTTTTTATATAATAATATTATCCATACCGAACTTCGGTCACCGCGGCCAATCTCAATGGAGACTAGCTAAGTACGCAGAAGATATTGTACAGCACAAGTGTGTGTGTGTGAACACAGGTGCACTCCCTCTTTCCTTCTTCGCTATCATAGTCCGATGGGACGCAATCCGATACGACCGTGGAGGGATCAGGCGTAAAACCAACGGCTTTATGTGCTGCCCAAGACACGGCATCACACTATCAACTTCAAAACTTACCAGGCTTTACACTCAGCAAGTTGCGCTTGCTTCACTAGATCAACGGGGCAGGAAAAACTAAAACCAAGTTGACCACTCCTTATGATGCAAGGTAGAAGGTAAACCGAGCCAGCAGAGGCGGTTGCAAATGATATAACAACAAATTATAATACAGCAACGCAGCTTTTGGTATAGGTTTTTTCTTAGACTTAAAGTCTTTTCACAAACAGCTATTTCAACGCACAAATCTAAATTTAAAAAAAAAGTTTTTCTTTATTATACATACATACCATCACGCCCGTATTTCCCGACAGGTTAGGCAGAGGTGTACTAATGTACACCCACAGTTCGCTGGTATGTTTAGGTCCCATGGACGCGTCTATTGACATTACCCGGGCACAAATCCTAACTCCGAGACGCTACTGAGAATTTCATAAAAAATCCTAAAAACACTTTGCTCGACCTGGGAATCGAACCCAAGACCTCTAGCGTAGCAAACGCGCTTAGGACCACTAGGCTACCGAGCCAGTCCGAGGCATAAATATTCTGTTCTCTATATTGTTTTATAAGTACATAGCTACAGTTTTGTGATGTACCTGATAAATAGTATTTATCGACGATGAAGCATATTTTATACTCTACGAAACAGATCAGTCCCCGTAAACAGACGTAGAAATGAATTTGAACAAAAACGATGTCCGTCTATAGCCGTCCGGTCCGGATTAGCGGGTCGTGTGCCGGACACATGTCAGTCGGCATTAGCTGAACTACTGCGAGCCTCTATGCGTCAGTGATAACGGTCTGATGGCCAGATAAACTAGTTTTGATGAAGGTATGTCCCTGGAGTTTTTATCTTGTGAGATGTTTGATATGATAAGCGTTTTAAACTAACTTTGTGAAGATTATAAAATGGATTTTCAATAAAGCAGTACTTTAAATTAAGTAAGATATTTATAAGATTATTGTACAGTGTAATTTCAACCTTTATTTTTTTCTTCACCTTCGTCTCTTTGCCTTATCACTCCCATATTGTACGCTGGTGCATACATACACAGGTTTAAGTCTGCTAAAACGAGTCGACACACGACTTTGAATATGGAACGCTGATTTATTTGAATCCATTCGAAAATAATAAACAATTAATTTCAATTTAATTATGTAATTATTTAGAAATCTTTTGAGTCTTTAATTTTGCTGTTTTACGCTTGCAATAATTTGCACCTGTAATATTCTCTTCACCACCTTTGGCTGACTGGTAGTCAAGCCTATGGCATTAAGTCCATCTTAGCACCTTTTTGTTGCATGAAGTTTAAATAAAAACCGTGTCGGTGTGCACAAAAGACTGGGACTATCTGATTATCACCTGGTGCCAGTAAAGAGTACTGAATGTACACTGCTCAGTGTTCACCTCAGCAAAATGCAATTAGATTCGTCTCGGGAGACCGACGAGCTACCTATTCAGACACGTTGCTGTACTAGGGGTGGTTCTGGGTGTAACTCTAGAGTAAACATTTCTAGAATAATCTTTATGTCAATTTTAGACTGTTTAAAAGGTTTACAAAACGATAAGTAGATAAATGTTTTATTATCTATCTATATGTTACCCAAAGTGAAACTAAGCTATATGTCCATATACATAGGGTTCTAAGTTACTACCACTGACTAGGTTGTCGATTCCTAAGCCACAGATTAACTAATACTTCCCTAAACTGTTGGACTGTTGCTGTTTTAAAAGAAGTGATCCCATCAAAATTTGGCATTGGAAATAAATAAATAGTGTGGGTACACGTATAAATTGGTTTTCAATTGTTAATTGAACCTTGTTGTTTGAGACTTAACTGGAAAATAGTTACATATAGTTTGATCAATTCGAAAGATGACGAATAAACAGAAAAACAAAACACAAACTACAAAGAAATGTGTTTTGGTTTTAGAAACATTAAAAAATGGAATTACCTAAAGAATACTGCTGAACGTCTTTTGATTTTGTTATATTCATAATTTGAATCAGAATGAAACACCTAACCTTTAGGATAGCTGATGTGATAGTGCAGTGTAAGTGTGCTGGTTGACTTCCTCATGGAAGTTGGTGGCATCGACTTTAATAGCGGCTGGTGCGTGAAGCTTTAGTGTTGGAGTTCATCAACAAAACCGGATTGTTCAGCGATGTGGACGATGTGTGGTAAGTAACATTTCAAACATTTTATAGTCAATTATTCGTTTTCGAAATTTTTATGCGTAAAAATATTGTTTTTCTCTTGAGAGTATGTTTCATGAATAAATGACTATGACTCATTTTCTGTGTGCATAATAATACATCAATCTGACAGTAACAATATTATGGATTTCAATTGTTTCAGAAGACCAACATTTGGTAAGTTCCACTGACATATTTCAGGTGACTTCACCTATTCCATTATTAAATATGGATTCAGGTTCTAATCTTAACAATAAAATATACTAAACAATATAATCTTCAATTACCGAATCTTGAAGCGTCCCCTACAAAACAAGTCTGTCAGAATAGTCCTCCCCGCGGCCCGCGACTCATTTACATATAAATTGCAGACTCACGTGGCTTCTCTTACTTTTCTCTTTAAATGTTCTGTACCCCTGCTTTGACGTGGAACCGCTGTTTAAGTTGATACATGTGTAGGAGGTATGGCGTAGTTGTGAGTTTATCTATCCAACAAATGTCACAAGATACTTAGAAGAAGCCGCGTTTCCCAGCAATATTTTTTTCCCTCATTCTCTTACTTCTGAAAATTAAACCCTCAAAAGAAGATGCTCCTTATACATCAGTATTATATTATCAGTGCTTCTTATAACAACGCATCCATCACATCCCATACAATAATTTAAGTCAACAAAAGCCATGCTCGTTGAAATATATCTCGTAGTTGGTGGACACAGGAATTCAATTTGGCAAATTAGATTTTCCGTCAGTTACCTGCGTCCTCGCCCTTCCTATGGCGTTGTTGCGACATAACAGTTATTATGGACAGCCAATGTTGGAGCCAGTGTTGGTGCCAATGTTAGACTGTATTATTATTTATGTTATTTTTTTTCCAAATTGCTCATTAAATATTATTTAATAAGGACAGTAAACATTTAAATTAAGTCAGTTACCTTGATCCATGCAAAAATAACTTGTGTAATTAAAGATAACGTAGATGCGTAACCTCATCTGAAAAATGTATTTATCATGCATTGTTTTAATAAATTCACATTACTGTGCCAGCTCACAAAAATGTTTGGACACAAACATTGGCCCAAAGTTCTAAGAGGGACAAAATTAGATTGGTACAAGTGGGGTCAAGCGAGACGACGGGGACAATGACGGCAGAATATATGAAATGATATCTGCGAAATATCAGATAATATAAAAGAAAAATATTAAGGTACACGTGAGATGCTCTTAGTAGAATTATATCTTACTGTGACCAGCGTGCCCGCTGTTGTTGCCTTTTGAGGAGTGAGTTAGAAAAGGTACCTTCTATATACGGACGTGTGTGGGAAGTCAAATACAGTGTTATCGTTATGAAATATACGACGGAAGAAACAAAAAATTTAAAAAATTACACTATTCGTGGCTTTTTTGTTAACTTCAATCGCAAACGAAAGAAAACAGAAAACAAGTACCTACCGCGACGAAAGTAAATAATTTCATGATAACTAAATAAAAAGTAACTAACGTCTACAATAGCAAACAAGTCTAAAAAACTCATTTACACGACACGATTTTTGAGTCACGCTTTCAAACAGTCGCATTAAGCTGTAAATGGATAAAGTTGTTTTCAAATTGAACATTTGTGTTTACAGTGTTTTTCTTAAAACTTACTTGGTTCTAAACACAAATCTATACAAAACAAAACAAAATAATTTCTTGAATTACGCTAAACATTAACAAAGAAAATATTCGCTTATCGTGTAATAGTTTTTTAGCTCAACATTTAATTTTAAAACGTTCAGAAAATGGTCGTCACGTCGCAATCGTATCGTCCCTCCTAAACCACATTCTCGTGAAGCATTTCTAAATCAAAACACGGCCCGTTACCCCGGAGAGTGACTTGCGGAAAATTGGAAAACGAAACAAGGTGAAAAATATTATTAAGTGGAACACTCACCGAGCACGGCACTCGAGGGAAACGGTACCGTGGTACTCTCGTCTTCGATACTTTAACCTGCTCAAGTTAAATTACACATTTTTTTGCTTGCCCGTTTGGGAAATGGAATGAAAGTATTGAGAGTTATAGGTACTCGTTTGAAAAGAGTGTTGTGACTGTGAGATGCGAGTTATTGTTTACAGATTAGGCAGGAAAGAAGGATATTAGGCTGCGTGTCCACCAGAGGCGTGTCAGGGCACAGAGCATCATCATGTTTAGCTCAAGTTATGAAAAATGAGCTAAATCATTGGAATTTCACAGACATCACTCGCGACGCATCGCCGGAAATCTTTGGTGGAAATATAGTATTTGTATGTCATTTATAAGCCGGGACAGTACTTGGACTCAAATACAGCCTATCTACTTCTTATGATGATCACGATGAGTTACTTATCAGATGTGACCGTTGACATTTTTGTAGTAGTGGTAACACGAATCGTGAAAAATGTGCTTTCTAAGATTATTTTGGACGTAACTTGTCTATCGGTGACGAAAAACATTGTGAGTAATTGAGTAATTACTGTACGTCTGAAATCGCCAATCCTTTACAAGCAATCGTGGGGATGAATGCTCGTGCCTTCTCTGTGAAAAGAGGCCTTTGCGATGAAGTGGGTCGATAATGCACTGGTATTATTATTTTTGGATAAAAACCTTTTGATAAACTTCCTTCCAATTCTCTCCATTAACAAATTCATTCGTAAAAGTCCTCCTACCCTAAACCTACCACATCTACCCTAATGGCAGTCCATAAAAGAGCACAGAGGTAAGTAGTGGCTACTATTCATTGATAGTCAATTGGGCCCACAAATCGTCCGGTTAACCGACACGACCGCTCTTATAAAGGTAGGGTGCTACCTAAGGAAGGGACAACCGTTTTTCTTCCAACTAATGGCACACACGTTCACTTTGTTCGGCTTTTACTTTCTGACCCGCGCTAGGGAGAGGAAATGTAGCACGATTTTAAGAGTTCTACGTAAGTTACTATGATCCAGCTTAAAGAGAGTATGTACTGAAGTTTGTCCAAGGTACTATTTAGTAGTTTACCTAGTTTCTAAGCAAATAAAGATTCTAAGGAATAAATAGAGAGAGAGCCAATAGATTTACAATAAATCGGTTGCCCAATTAACATTACTACTTCATGTCGAAATGTAAGTAAAATATAAACACTTGATTGTGTTTGTATTTTAGCACATACTTTCCTATTAATTATAGGTAATTTTTCATAGAATCTAAACGATTCTATGAAAATGGTTCGGTCAGCTTACAGTTCATTGGGTTGTCCTCACTTTCATGCATGATCAAAGCTATTCCATAAAAAAAATATTTATTAGTATTAAATAACAGTAATTAGGTAAACTGAGATTGAAAAGAGCTGTGATGTCAACTCACTTCACCTTTTCCCGAGGGAGATTTTTACAAAATAGATAATGAATTTTCTACTTTTCTAGTAAGATTACTATTTTCTCTAGCTACAGTTTATTACGTATCACGATAGTCGGTCGGTTCACGGTCGATCGGTTGCCCACCTCACTTCACCTCTTTACGGCCGCGTGGCCCACACTCTGATAGCGCCAATTACTGCCCAACTGGAGAAAAGAATGGGGAGGATACGATTGGATTATAAAAAAAGGTGGCTTAAAAGTTTCGTGTAAAAATAAAATCATTTGGGACAATGGGTAATTGTGTAGGGATAAGTTACTTTACAATTAAATGTTATAAGAATAATTTTGGCTATTTACTATCTGCTACCGTGAGGGAAACGATGAATACATTTTTATCATTATTTTATTGTCTTTACCAATCCACCTTGAGCAAGCATGGTGATCAATGCTCGTGCCTCCTATGTATCAGAAGAGGTATTTGCTCTGCAGTGACACAATAATAGGCTGACAATATTATTATTGTGTTTATAAGGATCCACGTTACTCTATCGTTCCTAAGCGATATATAGCGGGCGGTCAGTCCCTTAGACTTTGTTACCTCTGTCGGGACATTGCTGCCCATACACTGTACGATACTAACACTATACCTACCGTTATTATCCGTATAAGTAAGTATGTTGTCTACGAATAAAAAAATTCCGACCGCATAATTTTTCATTTGATTTACTTGGCTTTTCAAACTGTGAAAAGTCATTTTCATAATTTTCTTGTTTGTTCGGAGTTATCATAAAGCTGGCAGAGTTGTCAGGGCCACAAAAAGTGAAGGCTTTCATAATGTTGTTAGTTCACTATCTTTTAAATTAAATAAGTAAGTTAAATAACTGCAACGTTACTATATTTTTGGAAATAGTAGGTAGACACTATTCCTTGTGTCTACCTACCTGTTCTTTGTGTATGGAATAGTTGCAAGATTAAGAATACCTGTTGTTCCAGACTTCCAAAAAGAATCCATCTGGAATCGAGTTGTATGGAGTCTTCGCCCCTATTTCATATTCCACAACCTCGGATATTAGAACAAAATACACGTCACAATATAATCTGTAAAAAGTATAGTTCGCACTGATTCTCTTCCTAATCCAAATGTTAGCTTAACAGAAAAACAAGAGCGCTTCAATCAACGTCGCCGCTGATTGATGGTGTTAATTAACTAAAGACTTATTAACTCATCTGTACACAGCATCCTCTGGAGGTATCGCACACACGTTGTTGTTTTACGAGGAGCATGCAGTGGTGACACAACAGTATACATTTCAGTCTTGCTTCATATCCCGACAATGTTTGACCACATTAACAATCAAATAATCTTCTTTTTACTCTTTAAATTTTAAAGTCTTTGAGCTTTGATTGCTTCAAAGCCCTACCTGACTTTCTATGTAATCCTGTAAACCAGCGGCCTTAATAAGCCTTTTCTACTACTTGATATTTCCAAAAACAACCATTTAGCTAGCAGAGGGAGGGGGTACCATTTGATCTAACAAAAATTATTACTTAAAGCTTAGTTTCACAAACAAATCCTTGATGCAAAAAAGGTTATCGTTGTTAATTTGCTATCAATCTTATTTTCACCAAAACCTCAGCCACCCACTCAATATGAACTCCTGGTATTGTTCTAACGTTTAGTAACCTGAGCTCGGACCAGGGGGCAACCGGATACCACCTTTTACCGTTAACAAACAGTTCAGGTATTTGACTTGTTTCCGAGCTAATGTTACTGTTTGCTTTTATGGGATCCCGGTGTTTGCGACTTGTTTAGCTGTGTTTAGAGAAGATATTTCGGGGGCGACTTTTGCTGTCATTAAAGTAGGTACATTGTGAAGGGAAAATATAGACCGATCTTTCTATTTAAGTATTCTTGACTGTTGAGTGTAATACCATGCAGCTTAATGAAGGTTTGAGGTGGGCAAGTATACAACTTAACATGTACCAAAAACAGACAGCAACTTCCTGCAGCCTCTAATAGTCTACTGCAGGACAAACGCTCCAAAGGTACCATTGACTTCGAATCTTAGGAGTATCAACCAGCTGCCACTTTTTCTTCTTTTTAGGGTTCCGTACCTCAAAAGGGAAAAACGACCTTTATAACACTGTCTGTCTGCCCATCTCCCGTCCCATGAAAAAAACAAACTTCTAAGTTTACGTAAAAAAAATATACGGCTGTTTATTCAGCAAAAAACGTATATTTCGACACTCTCAAGGGAATCAAAACCCATAGGGTACAAAAATAATTAATCTTAAAACTATAAATTTGTAATTAAATCTAAAAAATAGGAGGTCTATATTTTTATAGGGGGTCGGAATTTTGAATTGTAGCATATGAAAGGGCTTAATGTGCACTTTACAAAATATACTTTATTTATTTTTTCCGACGCATTATTTCTTATTTAAAACGAAAAGTATTTTAAAAAATCCGTTTCCCTCTTTGTTTCCGAAGTGTGAGAAACGTAATTTTTTAAATAATTATAATTACCTAATACTAGATATCTAAGTAAATTTTAGTAGATAAGTAAATATACTATTTATTTATTTTAATCAACTATTTATTTAATTCTGTAATTTATGATGATCGTACGATACGTACGATTCGCACTTGTCCGGCTGTTTTTCCAACAAGATGGTTCTAGGTCATTTTTTTTCTTTAAGCGGTTAATAGGAACCTTACCAAGATAATCATTCCATCTAGCCTCATCATCTGCTTAGCCTTTTCCCAATTATGTTTTGGTCGGCTTCCAGTCTAACCGAATGCAGCTGAATACCAGTCCAAACACAGTTACAGGTCGATGCAGTTTTACATGGAGCAACTGCCTATCTGACCTTTACAACCCTGTTACTGGGCAACACGATACCGAATTCTATCCTACCTGAAGGTGGTGAAAGAAAAAAAATCCTTTTTTCCTGATTAAGTTAAGAATTCCTTTTCTTACAAAGTTATTACTTAATTTTCTATATCGTAATAAATCATAACAGTGAAGTGCTTTCCTATTACCTGTAATAATCCACCATTATGTTCACGTACGTGCCTCTCTCGCTCCACCTCTACTTAGCGGGAAATTGATGGGCAATCGGAACGAATTGCCGCCAAAACGCTCGCCGTCATTTTAACACTTCGATTGTTACGTTATTTTTTAAATTATTGATGGAGTTTTATTGGAGACATACTTTACTGCTGTACATAGGGAAAAATGGCTTTTCTTAATATTCTGTAAAATGTCAAGTTTAGGAAATTTAAATGAGATAGAATAGAGGATTATGGAGTTCCTTGCCCATTTTTCTCCATACGAAACTATCTTTTAGAGTGCACAACTAGATTCAATATAATTATGTTTTCCTTTCTTGTAAAAGACGTTCAAAAGTGCCTTTTAATGGTGTAATTCGACTAAATGAGTTGACTTTGTAAACTTTAGTGTCATATATCTACTGAATAAAAGAAATCCCACCATTACGTTTGTTTAAAATCTATTTTCATTTTTCGATTTCGATTGGACGATTTTCATTGTTTAACTATGAAATATTTGAATTATTCCAAGTTAAAAATTCTGGACAAAATATTCTCCAATTCACTTAAATATTTACTTAATTCCGAGACAACCTCCCCAGTCAACATAAACAAATGTGTAAAATGAAATTGAGTCTTAACTTTAATTTTCCCTCCAATAATTGCTACACAATACAAAATAATATTGCTGAAGTCTTCTCTGCAAGTGACTGTTAATTTACCAAGCCAACTCCTACCCTCACAATACGCGAATATAACCCTTAGGTGCTTATGATAAGGGTGTTGATACAGGCACAGGTGGGCGGTCTCCGGTTTCTGGTAGAAATATCTTGAAGGTTTGTGACGTTTAATCTTGCGTGCGACGCGGCCGCCGCGCGTATCACTCGCCGGTCGTCAAATAGGGGTGGGACAACATCGATATTCAATTAACAGAAATGTAATTGATAATTACTAGATTAATTTTTATATACTTGTTTAAGTAAGGCAATAGGTATTTTAATTAACTTCATATACAATATTTTCAAGAAATGATCAATTCATAAAAACATTACCTGTTTGAATATGCCACCAAAAGCATTATTTTTAATATCTCATTATGCAATATTTTGTTTTTAATTAATTCTTGTTACGCAGTATCAATTACTTTCATAAATAAATTCTCATCACAAAGCCCGACCTTTTATTGCCATATCTGATATTTGCCACCTATCGATATACACGTACCAATACAATTCACCCCATCACTATCGCCAAGCGTCTGCAGAAATTCAATTAACATTACCTCCAGTCGCGTGCACCTTTATTTCCGTTCGGAGTCACTTAGCCTCCCCCTCCCCCCTTCTCATTCACGACCCCTCTTCCCCCCTCTAAGACGCCAGTAATGAGGTCCAGTGATCGTTTAGTTTGGAGGTAATGGCTTACGTGAGGTACTGATACAGTTCCTTCGTCAGAATGGCCCGTAGATATGGTCTACTTATAAGTATTTATAAATGCTTCCAGTTGATGAGTGTGGATGGATATGGTTATGGTGCCATTCCTTCTTGTTGTTGATCAGGCTGTTTGTTTATCGACTGGGGAAAAAAGTCAAACATTTAGGTGAATTTCTCTTTGAACTGAACCTGTTAAATAAAGTTAGCAAAAGTTGTAATTTTTATTCCAATAATCTATTTAATTGATTGACTAATATAATTTTGAACATTAAGAAAGACAATTACAAAGACTCATTTACCTTGCTGAAATTGACTCTCAATGGAAAGTATAAAATATGCTGCACCGCCAAAATCGCAGCTCACAAAGTTAAGGATTTTATTTTTGAATTTAATGCCTGATATTAATTTGCTTCCTCTGGTATTTAACACGCTTAAAAAGTGTAATTTGCAAATCACCAAAAAAGTAATTACACTCACTTTCTTCTTTAATAAATTGTCAAATAAGCAGCAAAACAAAAACACATCAACTACACAATAGGAAGGTAAACAACATCCACCTCGGAAGCTGAGTGACGTGGAAGGATGAGCTAAAGATTATCAGGACAGATAACAGACTCGTTCAGGGTATCACGTTGAGGGATCGCGGAACACCTACCCCGTGTACCGTGGAATAAGGGAGGTTCTATTTCTCTATGGTATTTCGGTGATTTTAACTACTCCGTTGGTCTGGTAATCGCAGGCACGGCTGCTGAGCGCGGGGTGCTGGGTTCGATTCCCAAGTCAGACAAAAAGTGTTATTGGCTTTTGTTCATTAGAAATTGCTCAATAGCAGACTAGAGTTTGAAAGTTGGTGTGACACCCACGTGCCTCGGAAAGAACATAAAGCATTTGGCCGCGGTTGTCATTCATAGATCTTTGACAGTCTTTACGGATAGTCAGAAGCCGGGAAGTTTGACAACCAGTCTAACCAAGTGGTATCGTGTTGCCCAGTAACTGGGTTGTGAAAATCAGATAGGCAGTCGCTTACTGTAAAACACTGGTATTCAGCTGCATCCGGTTATATTGGAAGTCGATTTCAACAAACTTGGGAAAAGGCTAGGCAGATATACATTTCGGTGATTTTAAAGGACGTAAATAATCAAAGTTAAATAAACGTACAGAATCAGAACCATAATTCCAATACCAAATTGATGGTCAGGTAAACAAAACCTTCCAATAAATAACATTATTCAAGACTATGAGTGCATTCAATACATTTTGCTAGCAGCTAGTGATGTAATGTAAATAGCACAATAATTCATCGATATTCGCGAGACGCCAGACTGCATAACTCAACGGATGGCCGTATTGAGATTGTCGATAGATTTTTATCGATGAAATAATTATTAATGTTTGATCTAAGCATGTTAAGTATTTGACTTTGTTTCATGTTTAACCAAATGTTGAAAAGGTTAGTTTAGTTTAGTGTTATAAAACTGCTGCTATTTTAATAAAAAAAAAACCCCCCTAAAAGTTGCAAATAATCAGAATACTTTCTGTACTGTTCAATACGTTAATAGTCTCATAGTGGTGATGACTACTTGCCCAGTGCTATTGCATAAATACCAGCTTTTTACTTTAAGTGTGACTTTATGACTCTTGTTTATATCGCTTCCATAAAATCGATAAACCATCGACATGACTGTCCCACCTCTATCGCCTCTCGTGTAACAAATGTTATAGACCGGTGGACCGCGCCGGGCGCGGGATGTCTCTAAACACACAATTTCACTCTTATTTCGCAAACTAATGTCCCGATGTGCGACTCATATTTATACTACTACTCGTCTGTGTGAGTTACGTATGGAGAAGTGAATATAGGTAAGCATGTGATGGCAGTACACAGGTGAATGAATAAATGGTCTAATAATAGAACGTAATTTTGAAATATTTAGCCTTTACGTGAAAAGTCTAATATATATTTTTTTACCGGTTTCATATTTTTATTAATGCTTTACAATGCGATCATAATGTATGAAATTGCATTTTTATTTTCGTCCACTTTTGCTATAGAATAAGAGTTGTTCCTTACGATGAGTATTAATAACCCTTTTTAGTGCATTAAAAGCCAATCTGTATATTATTTTTAATTTAATAACAGACCGTACTGTTACAAAAAGTATTCACCCGTATTCAGTGAAAAAATACTATTCGGTGCAATATTCGTAATTAATTTGAAAAGATAATACATATAGCTGATATTAGCAAAAAGACCAGGTCGTTGAAGGAGTAATCAGGTGTCAAAATTCAAACCAATGAGAATGAAGAAAGATTTTAAAGAAAAACCAGTAAAAAGCATTTTAAAATTGCACGGTAAGTGTTGAACGGTAAGACCCTCTGCTGAAATGGATCTTATTTTTTACTCGCGATGATAAATCAGTATAATGAAACACCTTAATCTCTCCGAAATCTCGTTGCAGAAAGACGAGATATTGCAGTATTAATTACTTGTAAGGGGTAGTCCAGACAAGCCATTGGCGACGGACATTTTCCTTGTGGGAAAACAAACAAAAATGGTTGTTTTTACTTTTCATTATTTGACTTGTTTTGTTCTTCTTTTCTTCAATGTATTTATGTATTTTTGTACCATACCATCACGCCTGTATTCTCCGAAGGGTTAGGCAGAGGTGTAACAATGTACACCCACAGTTCGCCGGTATATTTAGGTCCCATGTAATAAGGGGCGAGCCTATTACCATTAACCGGGCACAAATCCTAACTCCGAGCTGTTACTGAGAATTTCATAGAAAAACCCAATAACACTTTTTGCTCGACCTGGGAATCGAACCCAAGACCTCTAGCGTAGCAGTCGCGCTTAGGACCACTAGGCTACCGAGGCAGTTTGGCATTTTTGTGTTAGTTAGAAATACTATATTGATCCGTAGATCGTGAAAACAAAATCCACAATGTCCTTTTTCTATTTTACTCGAATAAAAATGCTTCAATACAAAACCCATTTTATATTTTAAACTTAGGACTTTTTAGAACAATATAATTTTTAGAAAATATCAGTCAGCTACAACACCTTGTCATGCACTATAAAAACATAATACAAAAACGCTACTACAACGCACCCTCCCGTCTACGCGCACCCTAACTATGCCGCCTCAGTTTCGGCCGCGGCAGCAGATTTCTGAACGCAGTCAGACTGCTCTTAATTAATTGGCTTGCATTCGTTTGCATGAATTAGCCAGGTACGAACCCCTTTTAGATATTTTTACCACCCTTTTTGGACCCCACTCAAAGGGCTGTAGTTGTTGATAGAGGAATTTTTGATGAACAAAATGGCACGCGGAAAACTGAGACGAGGTTTAATAAAACATAATCAATGGTGACATAATTTTTACCATTCCTAATTGTTTGTAATCTAATTTAAGTCTTAATGTTTTTAAACCCCTATTACAATAAATAGGTTTTCTGATGTGTTATTTAATAACTAGCTTGCGCCCGATACTTCGTTCGCGTGAATATTTTCACCAGCGATAAGGTACGTCTTTTGTTACTGCTCCACTGCCTTAAAATTAATGACTTGTAAGTAAGTTAATTCAAAAGTCTTAAGATTACCTTAAGCTATAAAACCTACTTACTTAATTTCAAAACTAAATACGGCACAGTTTCCACGGAACCCCTAGTCTCATTCAATAAACTTCTCTTAACAAAACTTTTATATCCTAACCAAATAGGTAGAAACTTCCACATTTTCACATGAAACTCAGGCAGAGCACACACCAGCAACAACATACCTACGTTATGGAAACAGAAGGATCAGTCTCTAAAATATATCTCGTCCGGGGAGGTACTACCACCATACCTATTTCTACCGCAGAGCAGCGGTATTGTGTTCCGGGTTGATAGGTATAGGTGCCGGTGTAATTACAGGTACATGACATATTTCAACTTTATCGCTGGGATGGCAACGCATTTGCAAGGCCTCTGGTATTGCCAATGTCTATAGGTAGCGGTGACCATTTAACATCAGGTGGGCTTGTTTGCCATCCAAAGACATTAAAAAAAGAAATGTTTGTCATTTGACACACTCAAAATCTACGACTGCACTGAGGGTTTGAATTGTACCGTTTCTATGGGTTACTATGGAAAATTACAATAAGTTATTGAGAGGTTCTGCCTAGTAACAACAGAACTTATCTCTTCACTACCTTTGATTGACTAGTAAGGAACCCCTAAGGCATTAAGACTGCCTTTGTACCTTTTGTTGCATAAATTTTATTAAATAAATAATTATGGTTTCTACACTCACAAATAATCTAATACTTATGTCGTAATGTTTAGGGTGCATTATTCTTTATTTTATGAAACAATCCAGGCATTATTTAGAGTTACTTTTCTGTACTTTTATTTTGTGAGTTGCACCAAGCCGCCGCAAGTCGCCGCCGGATCGCACCGGATCAGGTGGACCGGATTATTCCGGTTCGGTGCGGTTCAAAGCGGATCAAACACGATTTTAGACTTACGGGTAAGGTTCCCAGCTTATGTGAAGGTGGATGGCGTCAGTTAAAATGCGATACAGATTGGGAGTAATTATGTTTATATTGTCTTGATTAGGGTAATCTACATATCTTCGTAAATCTCATCTTTATTGAAATAAGGGTTATTTTAAAATACTTTAGCGTGAGTACTTTAATTTTGATACCTACCTGTCTTTTTTTTTTTGGGCGGTGGTAAATCATCAAATAACTTCTCCCGCCCTGGGCAGGGCGGGAGGGAGTGTCAGGCTTTTACTGACTAAAACCCACCCATGTTCCTTCTTGGGCCCTTTGCGTTCCGGGGGCGCGGTATCTCTTACGAACAACCCGCTGCACCTACCTGTCTTGTCCTTACAAATTAAAATTAGCATATTGTCAGAACAATAATGTAACCATATTCTGACCTCTGGAACTAACAAGTATTACTATCGTTGTCTAGTATATCTAACTGTGTTATAATTAGGCTTTACTAGTGTGAGCTTATGTCTATTACTAGCTGCTGGTATCATCTTGTTGTTTGTTATCAGCTGTCATGTCAGGAATAAATCTAAGCAAAACGCTTCATGCTTGTTTTACCACCCAACTCTTAAATATTACACTAACTTCGTTATATTTATTAGGCGCAACTAATATTATTTAATGAGTGTTTCTTTATAAAAATCAGGGTAGTTTTCTCTCTACGGGTACAAAACTGTACATTTCATACGTATAGGTATGGTGCTCGGGAGGATCATTTGTCAGCGGTGGGCGGCCGTCAAAAGTTACCGAACTTCGTCGTCGTCGGCCAAGTTTCGATTAACACCTGTAGTGTGTGGGAATTTGCCAAGAGAACTTTTATTGATGTAATTTTTAACTGAATCTGGCGTTGACGTGAACTGTAACAGAGGTTTTAAAACTTACGTTTTATGTTTTCAATGTTAAACAGGTCAGCAGGACAAAATGTGTTTGACGTACATTTATATTATAGTATCAGATAATAGGTATGTATTATTATTGTAAATATGAGGTTAGTAAGGCGGACTCGCTCACCGAGGGTTCCGTAAGTAGGATCACAAAAACAAAAACCGGACATGTGTGAGTCGGACTCGCCCACCGAGGGTTCCGTACGTAGGATCATTATAAATTACAGAATTAAATAAAAAGTTTATTAAAATAAATAAATAGTAAATTACATAAATACATGATATATTTCGGCGAACTGTGGGTGTACAGGTACACCTCTGCCTAACCCTTAGGGGAATACAGGCGTGATGGTAAATGGTATATTTATTTATCTACTACAATTTATTTAGATGTCTAGGTATTAGGTAATTATAATTATTTTTAATTTTTCCTTTCACAGACTTCGATGAGATGATAAGAAATAATGAGTCGAAAAAAATAAATAAAATACATTTTGTACAGTGTACATCAAGCTCTTTTAAATGATGCCCCATTTGAACTAGTAGCAAAAATTTGAAATTCCGACCCTTTATAAAAAAATATAGATATATTTTTAAGATTTAATTACAAATGTATAGCTTTGAGTTTTTTTTTTGTACTTGTGGTCTATAACGATGTTACTTGCCAAATTTCATAGTTCTAAGTCAACGGGAAGTACCCTATGGGTTTTGATTCCCTTGAGAGTGTCCAAATATACATTTTTGCTAAATAAATGGGACCGTCGATTTGAGTATACGGTTTAAATTTCAACTTTATACCTCTACGCATTCCCGAAATAAAGGTTCTTGACACGGATAACAAAGTATCTTATAAGGGTTCCGTTTTTTCCTCTTGAGGTATGGAACCCTAACAATAATGCATTTTTGTCCAATTTGTATTTCAATTCCAATTTAAAAAACAATTAATTTTCTTTACAATTGAGGTATAGTGACAACCACAAATCCAGAAGTTCCCAAAAAATCTCTACATATTGACTAATAACGGAAACACCTACTTAATATTAAAATTACTAAATCATTACAGAGACTTTATCCGTAATATTGTACAGCACAGTGTGTAGTTCAATCTATCGAGCTTGGGCAGCTGTCATAAGTTACCAAACTTGGCACAAGTCGCCGGCCAAGTTTCGATTAATACCTGTGTGCCGGTGTGAGCGTGTTTCTCAATATTTGCTTGGCTAGCAAATACATATTAATAGTCGTGAAAATTCGAATTTCGGCGATTTGGGAGGTTTAATCAGTAGATAGAATATTTAACACACACACCATCACGTATTAGGGGCTTAGAGGGGTTAGGCAGAGGTGTACCATTGTACACCCACAGTTCGCCGGTATGATTTAGGTCCCATGTAATAAGAGGCGAGTCTATTGCCACTAACCGGGCACAAATCCTAACTCCGAGATGCTACTGATAATTTCATAGAAAAACCCAATAACACTTTGCTCGTCCTGGGCATCGAACCCAAGACTTGTAGCGTAGTGGTCGTGCATGGGACCACTAGGCTAATGTTTATATTATTTTTAATTGATAAAAAATATTTATTAATTAGTAAAACCTATTTTCGCAATGAGTAGAAAGTGTATGAGCCAGTAGATGAAGTGCTCCAAAATAAACAGAAAGTACATATACATACTTTTATCCTAGGCTGTATTGTATTTCTTCTATTTACAAAATTCAATGTACAAGTTTCTTTCTTTTTTCCTTTTATTATCAAAACCGCAAACAAAATACCACAAGTTAGAGCATAAATTAAACATAAAAGCAAATGTTTTGAAGTGTCTCTTCCTCAAATATGCGAAGGTAATGATGTTACCAAAGTTCCCGGGGGCCGGGACCCGGGACTTTACAAATTGAAATTATTTTTTCATTAAAATTCCCAACTTGAAAGTTTTCAGGTGGAAGTTTCTAGAGTGGCCAATTCACGGCGCACTTTCAGTTAAATGATTCTTTCTAACTTTGAATAGATGTCTAGGTGGATATTACTTAAGTTTGCGAGGGATCTCTTCAAGTTAATGACTAGTATTTAAGCTCACGTGACGATTGCACTTAATGGGAGAAAAAGTTAATTAGCTTTTGTCTTAAAATAAACTAACATGATTTAAAAGTAATTGCAAATGCTTAAATCGCTTGAGAGTAGTTAAGTAGTTAGTAGCTTAAGTATTTCATTAATTATTGCCATTTAATTAATTCAGTTACATTTTTTTCTAACTCTTCATGTTTCTTAATATTAAGCCAATAATGTAACATAATATTGTCCAATAATATATCTATCATCGAATCAAACGACAAGCGTATCGCATCACGACACGGGATCCCGGGGCAGTCCCGCGACCCGGGATCACCTTAATCCCGCAGGTGAGCCGGGATTACGGGATCACGGCGTAGCCCGCCCCTATCTATCTTGATGATGTATTATAGTGTTAAGTTCTATCGACAGATGTCGTTGTTAGTTTGTGATGTAAGTCTTAAGTGGGGGTTTTAGTTTAAAAGATTAATTATCTATACTGAAATTATAAAGATGAAAAGTTTTGTTTGTTTGTTTGGTTGAACGCGCTAATCTCAGAAACTACTGGTTTGAATTGAAAAAAATATTTTTGTGTTAGACAGTCCATTTATCGAGCAAGGCTATATATAGGCTATAATTATAACATCATGCTACGACCAATAGGTGCGGAGCAGTAACCAAAGTGTATAACCATACCCTAACCAAACGCGGGTGAAAAAACTACGCGGGCGAAGTCGCGAGCAGAAGCTAGAAGTTTAATAATAGCCAGACTCATGAGAAATAGTATAGCCTATATTACATGAGACTACAACCCACGGGAGCGAAGCAGTAACCAAAGACGTAATTTATGGCGGGTGAAATAATTAAAAAGTTCAAAGAACTTTTTCTGGTTGACGAAATATTTCCTTGAATAATAACATAGCTTATAAACGTACTTCAAAATAAATAATGAACCATACAACATTAACAATGCCAGTAACTTGCAACAGTAAATAAAACACCGTTAATTACCAAACAACGTTTACAAAGAAAATTAGGGTTTACTTCTCCATTCTTGTTTCGTTCAAGAATTTTAAAGTTGCGTCTCGTCGCGCCGGGACAAATAAGCGGGAACACCGAGACACCGGGACACGGGACAAATAAAATTAATTACTTATTCGCAGCACTACCTGGCTAACGAGGGGGAGTCTTGTTGCAGCTTTGTTGCTTCAGACGCTGCGGTGACGTGACGCCTGTTTTAATGAAAAAATATGTAGCAGGGTTGGGTAATAAATATGGTTCTATAGTCCAGCCTGACAAAGGTCTAGAACATCTAGTCAAGATGTCTATAACTATGGAACCCTTGGTGATCATGCCTTTTGTTTCTTTTTCTACTTTCTTCTAATATTTTAGGAGTAGGAAATTGTTTTTTTTTTTTACATATTCTTATGGAACTGGTTTTCATTACCCAAAATAGGTTACTATGACTTAAATACCGTACATTCTTTTTATTTACCAAACAAATCTTCATCAACACATGAACTATAACTGACATTTAATCCTAAATTACTTTACAGGGCAGTACAGGACCGGTCATTGTGGCTATCTTCAGGAAAGCCCTATGTCCAGGACGTAGAGTCGTTCGACTGAAATGTTGATAATGATACTTCATTATCAACATTTCATTTCATTTCTTGATGTGAGCTTGACAGCTCACATCAAGATCGCTTCACCTAAATTCACTAAGGGAGATTTTTACAGAATAACACGGCCGTTCTCTTACAAGCCTACGTTTTTTTTTGCGACAAAATTAACTAACTATATTGGTCATTAGAGTTTGAATTGACCTATAAACCACGCATTTTACCTAGTGGTACTATAGGTCCGAATTGATGGTCTATACGCTCAGAGCTTGACATAAAGCCCAACAATAAATATCATTAATTAAAAACAAAAGAACGCCAATCGATCAACACGCGCACCCACGGAGTTTACCTTAGGCATCGGGTCCCACTGACCAATATTCTCAGACATTTGTACCCGTCGCGAGTCCGACCCGGGTATTACGCTGCCGGATAATCCGGGACCACTATTAACCGTTTTGGAACCCCAGGGATGTAATGGGGTTTGTCGAAGAAAGTGAGTGGCTTTATGCGGGGAGTGTCTATGTTACAGTTTATGAAGATTATGTTTGTACTTTTATCAGTTCAATGATAATTAAATTCTGATCAGTATGCTCGTTCTTTTGGCCGTTTCTTCGTTCGCGTGAAAGTCAAATATACCATAAAACGGCGTATGGTACTCGGCAATAGGTTTTATATCACTGAACATTTTGCAATCGGTCTAGTACATCTAGAGATTAGCTCTTACAAACAAACAAATCATCATTTCTTTATTATATTAGTTTTATCTATATGATAAAAATACATTGATTATAGATAAATACATATATACCTAAATAAAAATCTAAACTGACCGACCATTTAGAAAGGAAATTTGATTTGACCCTACCCCTTTAGTTTATCTAAATGAATTAAATTAAAGTTTACCTACGTTAGTAATTTCTTCAAGTATTGGCAAAAGCTTAATAATAAATGGCGCCGAAATAATAATACAATAGGTGTAAAAACCATGCTAACAATAATAAAATTCAGCCATTATTCTCGTCGTACAACCATAGGTAACCAAACATATTTTCCTTATAAACATACCCATAATAAGAATAAACAACATAAGCATGCCTTAATGCACTCACAATATTAATTTCACCCAAATCCGTCCCTTTGTGACAAAGAAAAATTGTAACGAATTGAGTGGGACCCTAGAATAACCTGCGTGGAAAACCCTTTGGAGCGCGTTCAGAATTGTGTGCTCTATTCTTGGTATCATAAGGCTCAGATTGTTTTGTGTTTGGATTAGATTACCTTTAGGCTTAAGTTAGGAGAAAATTGCGTGAAATATTATATTCAACCGGTCTATTCTGTTGACATCTCTTTACAAATTATTTGGAGTGGGCTTGAGAAGAGCTGTCATTCCGTGACAAGGTGGGTAGTTCCAGTTCAGTTCACTTAAATTCTCTGAGGGAACAACACTGCTGATCTCAAGAATATTTATATCTAAAATAGATACAGTAGAACTAACTTTAAATACATGATTTCAATCGTAATTAACAGTCTGTTTTCTGACTTATGAAAAGTTATTTTTTATGTTAACTACAGCCACTGTATCTGTCGTTAAAGGATTATTGACAGCGTCAATACTTGAGAGCAAAATTAACCTACAAATGTTTATTTAAAAACCCTTTCAGTTTCTCAATCGTCAACCAAAAATGTCAGCGTCTTAACTTCATTTTCTCGTCCCAAATTATTAGCCCGCTATCCGCTAACCACTCATCGCTCGTCCCCCACAAAGGTACAAGCAAGGTAAGTCAGTCAAGATGGCTGTCATTAATAGAGCCTGCGAGAGTAATGGCCGCCGGCCCCTGTAAACGTACAATAATGCGCTTGTTAGCTTCGAATGGAATGATTCATTCGTTTTTGGCGCTTGCCTACTGTGAGCTTGCTTATTGTTGGATGATGAATTTATGGAAGATACTGTCTTGAAGTACCTATGTAAATACATTAACAATGATAATGTAACCGAGGTTTTAAAAAACTTGATTGGAAAGACTGTCCGTCGGTTTCTTGCTTGATCTTCTCTCTACGGTTTAGAATTGACCACTAGCTTCAACGTTCTGACTAACTGACCGATCCCTTAACAATTCAAAAGTAGTAGAAAAAAAAAACAAAAAAAGTAGTAGTTTAGACGGCACGGTTGGCGCAGTGGCTGAGCGATCGGCTGCTGCGCTGCGAGTCGCGGGTTCGATTCCCGCACGGAACAAATATTTGTATGGTCTACAGATAGTTGTTCCGGGTCTGGCTGTTTGTGTATGTGAGTATATATGTTTGTAAACGCACCCACGACACAGGACAAATTCCTAGTGTGGGGCAACGTTTTTTTTAAAAACAAAAAACAAAACAAAAACAAAAAGTGCCCATAAATGTATTCATTTAAAGATATGCTTTGACTTTATGGATTTACTCCATTTCAGAGTCGGTGACATTAAATTTAATTGCCAGATGCTGAAGCTTAGTCAATCGATCATTGTGGTAGCGACATGAAAAATCCAAAAACAAAAATGCAACATGAAGTTGCATTAATAAATAAGTGCATTGTTGGTTGATCAGAGCAGGCGTTATGTGAGAAGGTGTAAAGCTTGATCTTTCAGTAGTTTCACTGGCTTGCGGACCTCCTCTTATATGGTTTACCCAGTACGTAGATCGAGAACAAGTACTTATGTACCTATCTTTTCTATTTAAAGAATTAACATAAACAATCCTACAAAACAAGAACTTTCCGCTAAAATATAGAATTAAACACATTACCCATAAAACACAGTTAATGTGCACAATGCAAATGCGGTGGTAACAATAATATCCGGGCAAAGTGTGGAACGGCACATAAATATGTGACGCGCCTTCCTGTCCTACTGTTTTAGCTAAATTTTATGTTCAACTTGTTTAGGACCGTGTGAATTTATGGTAATACACATCGGGGTACACGATTTAGAAACTACTGTGAGCTTATAGTACAGTACCTATCTACTAGTAAACGAAATAGTGCAAAATCTTCTTTTTCAGGGTTGCGTACCCAAAGGGTAAAACGGGACCCTATTAGTAAGACTCCGCTGTCCGTTGGTCCACCAGGCTGTATCAAGAACCATGATAGTTAGACAGTTGAAATCCACTGAAGATGTATTTCTGTTGCCGCTGTAACAACATATACTAATAAACGGAATAAAATTTAGGGGGCTTCCATTCAACAGAAATTTTCTTGCCGTTTTTATAGATAATGGTAAGGAACCCTTCGTGCGCGAGTTGACTTGTACTTGGCCGGTTTTGTTTAACTAGAATGTCGTGCAGGTTATAAGCAATATGGAATGATGAAATTATAAAAGTAAACAGAGTAATCAGTACGTATGGGGTCCGACCGCCACCCAGTGCGAGTCCGGTGCTTCTTACCAGACGTTAGCTCTCTTGCTGTAGTGCTCAAGGTGTCTCTATACTTGCACTTTGGAGGATATTAAAAAACGCTACTAATGCCGCGGTAAACATGGTCTCCCACTGGGACTAAAAATTATAAAAAATAAACTAAACTACTGATTTGGAAAGAAAAAGTAGGTTTTACATAATATTATGGGGCAACAAATATAAATATAAATATTATGGGGATGTACAAATATTTAACATAAAAAGAAACCATATCATCAAAGGCAATTGCATTCAAGTCCTAATCAAAATCTTCTAAAAACACATTGAAACATCTATCTATACCGGCCTCCAGCCACTGAAAATCTACCGACCTGATCACTGAACCCCTCCTGCTAGTACCACCGACAATGAGGCGCAATGAGGGCAACACTCAGTCTGTACCTTTGTTTCATTTCCTGATACCAACCTATTTTTTTTATCACATTCTAAGTCGATAGCTTGGTAGTGTGGAACGGGTTCCATTTATTTTATTATTTTTCTATTGTTTTTAAATTCTGAAGTGTTCTGTTTTGACTTATATACTTCATTATTATCTTTTTATGTAATGCTTTGTTAAAAAGTTACCATAATAGAACAAACAATATAATAATTAATGCTGGTTAGTAAAACCTTATCATTTCACCTCCGTAATGAAAAATAATGGTTATATGAAAAAAAAAATGGACAAAGATTTTTCGGAAGCTCAATAACTAAGTATCTTAGTTCCTTTTACATAAATTCTACAATGAATCATACACTGTTATCACTTGTCTTAGATCTTTGCTTGCCTTTTTTCCGGCCCGTATTTTTCCACCACCACCAAACCTCACGGAAGCCACCTCCTCACTTCGCTCCGATCACGTTATTAGGTATGAGCGTTCCAAAGCCGAACTGCGGATTTCAATAAAGCGCAACCTTTTGTTACGTGTGCTACCAATATTTGAGCCAATATTTGAGCTCGGCTCGCAGCTGCGATATTAAAAGATTCATTTCACAATGAGTTTGGAATCATCTTTGTGATGCCCAGGGTAGGTCAGGTTGGACGGAGAACTGGAGCGGTTCTTTGCCGAAGTTATAATTTAAAAATAGACCTGTTTGTTTTATTTTATTATAAGGGGATTTCTTATACTATAAGACATACAACGATATGAGTTTCTTCGGGAACCCAGGTGCCTTCCAAGAGATCGCCAGTAACGTCAAGGCGTTGCTAGACATTCTTGTGGAGCTAGAGTGGATCGAATGATCTACTTTCATGACGTGGACACTAGCCCATTATACAATAAAATTAATTAAAGAAGATGATTAGGCACGTTAAGAACTAAAAATATACAAGAAGACGATTGCAATCTTAGGTAAACACTCAAATCTGGCCAAAACAAGCGCCCCGTCGCGGCGTCGGTACCACCTGACCCTAACAAACTTCTCTCAATTACAATGAATACTTTATTCATACCGACCAACTTAGCCGGTTTCCATGATTTTTATATCGCGAACTTTCTACAACATTACCTATGCATTGTCTCGGCCGACGTTATACTTATTTAATTTAACGGTAGGGGGCGCAGCATCTGTGTATCAAACTTTCTGGATCTTGTTTGGAGTTCAAATTTTAATGTAAAAGTATGAAGATACCTGCTAGACTGGTGTGTCTCTCTCTCTTGGCTGTTCGGATATTATCCTTTTAAAGTAAACATTAGAGTTCAAATTTAATATAATTTATTGTTGAAGTTGATAGTATGGCAATGGATTAGAAATAGTTTGTTGTCTAAGCAATGTCAATGGCGAAAAAAAACTGCGCTTCATCTGCCTGCCAGTTCTGGGTAATTTCCGAAACGGCTGGACAGATTTTGACGGGACTTTCACTGGCTGCTAATGTTATAAGAAGTACTTTAGGTTATTTACTTTTAATTTAGAAAAGGGGTTTGGGTTTCGCGCTAAAAAAAATAGAGCCCCGCAGATTACCGACATTCACGCAGACGAAGTCACGTGAATATTTAAGCTAGTTAGTTAAAAAATATTAGCATGATTATCATGTTTATATTTTTATAAAACAAGACACAAACATGGTAATCAATATCACGCCAATATTCTTTTTCAACTGCAATCTTTTCGAATAAATCAAATCACTCTAAAATAAAAATTGACCTGCTCTTCTTCTGAAATGGTAATGTTACTGAAATATTCAGTCGGTGATGTGCAGGTGGCTGCGCCATTGCGGCCGATTTCTTTATGCATGAGAGCCTCTTGTGATTCGGAACGCACGTCCTCGATATGTAGCCACAGAGTAGCCAAGGAGTCAGAGTCGGAGAATGGACGGATGGAAGGGGGTTGGTGCCAACCACGGCTGTTTTGGTGCTTAAAGAGTACCTATGTATAAATAGCCTCGTGGTAACTTGGCATTATTTTCGTAGATAATAATGTGTTCTCTAACATTATAATATACAGTATTATAATAGCAATAATATACAGTATGTAACAAGCACAAGAAAAGAGAAAAAAACTAATTTAAAGAATCTTCTGCTCTTCCAGCAGCGGGTTTCTTCTATTTATTTCACAGAGGCAATCCCAGTGTCTTACCTACTTTCCGGTCTGAACTACCAATCGGTTTGGACAGCGTACCTCAAGTACATTTACATTTATATTGGCCAGAGACGTCCAGCGCCCTCTTGAGCACTCCTCAGAGCGGTAAGAGGTATCAATTCCATTACAATACTTTTTGGTGATCCTCTCAATAGCTGTCATTTTGTTACCTACCTTTGTTAGATGTAAATTCACAGAATCATGAAGATAAACTCTCCGGTATTATGTGATAAGAGATATTTTTAGGACAACTATATACTCGCTTAGAAGTTTCTAATCGCACTCAGAAGAGGAATTCATAGCGTAAGACAACGTTTAAAAACATGTCATTTAAAGAATATCTTTAAATAATGTTTATTTTTCTAATGATCACCTAATTTATAGAAAAAACTACCTAAATATGTAAGTAGTTACATGATGCACAATAATGCAATAGATTATAACATTCATCACACAAACTCTAAGAACCGTAATAGTTACTTAATTTCCTATTACAGTTAAACCAACCAAACCACAATCCACCGCTACCTTCCCAATTAATCTTCAACGTGATTGGTATTCAAACAGCATTTACATCCAGACCAATCTTCTTAACATCTTTCAAACTTAGGACTCATGCGCACCACCCGCGCCGCCGCCGCCAGCAAGCATACCTTCGATTGCCATCAAGAGGAATGAATTATTCATAAAGAGAAGTTCTGTTGAAGGAGTTTACAATACACCCCTGGAATTAGACGATGCAGGAAAACAATGAAAAATTAACAAATCACAATAAGGTACCTACTTGTTTTACTAAATCAATTGAGTTCTCTAAACTCCATAATTTGATTAATCTAAAAAAATACTGTGTAATCAAATCATTGCTAAGACAAATTAGTTAGGCGTTTTCCAGCTAAGCCGAAGAATTTATTTATTTGTTTAAATGAGTTATTCTACGTAACTACTTGTTTGATTCTTAAAAATATTTTGCAAATATGAAGATACGTTATCGCTGAGAGCCTATAATTTATTTGAAAAAAAAAAAATAGGGATCTGTAAGAGAATTGCGATTAAAAGTTAATATTACATTGGAATAAAAGTCCTTCATCATGCTATCTGCTCGCAAGTACATGTGAGAGTACAGTTTAAACATACTAAAGAAGCCCCCATTGATCATAAATTTAATCACACGTAACGATAGCACGTCCATAGGTAGGGGATTATTAGGGCTTCGGAATGAGGGATCGAGGTGAATGACATTGATTGATTCACCTTCATTCATAGACGATTGTATCGACACACCTTACCATTTTATTTAGCACTAAATTATAATATAATAAACCTTATTTCAAAAGGAATAAGGGTGGTGTGACATGTAACACAAGTTTGTAAATGGAAGAATAGCTACTTGAATTTGACAGTGAAACGGATTGATATCTGGGAGGATTTATCATAAGCTTAGTTTCATAAAGCAAGCACCTTAGGTAGATGTTTGCATAGATATATCGCTAAGGATCTGCTGTGAATGTGTTTAGAGATCTATTTCAATTAGTTGGTATTCTTCTTTAATATACATATATAATGCAAGCATTAAGAATGAGAGCAGGCTTGACAATTTACAATATGTGGTTATTTAGAATATACGAACTCTTTTGTATTTATTTAACTAAACTTTATGCTACAAGGACAGACTTAATGCCTCCGGCATCCTCCACCAGTCAACCAAAGGTGGTGAAGAGATAACATGACAGGTGCGAACTTTTGTATGAACATAAAATAACAAAATTAGATTATTAAAAGAAAGCTTAGAGCCAATGTGTTGGTTACGAAGAGTGTTAAAAATCTCGAATTTGTTCCACTATACCTGCGATAGTAGGTTATTTAGATAGAAATGTGGAAACCGTGTGCTGTATCTATCATGTTAAAAAAATCATAATCACTCTTAAAAATAAAAGCCAATACATAAAAATACAAAAACCAATCCCTTTATTTATACCTAAGCAGGCTCCAGGGGATCAAGTGGTAATCCCTTAAATTGGACACAGCCTCACCTGTCCCGTGTCCGAGCCGGCTTTGTTTCGTGTAATGTACTAAAACAAAAAGCGTTAAAAGTTAATCTCTTATGTGTATAGACTCTGGAGGGATCGTTTATTTATGTTGAGGAATGGAGCCTTTATTATTTGTCTATTTTAACGAGTAAAAAAGTAAGCTTCTTGGCGGGCTAGAACTTAGTCGATAAAACAGCTACAATCCAGAAATTAGAACGCATTAGTCGCATTCTGTGAAAATCTTTTTCGGTGATTTTAGTTGAAGTGAGTTTAAGGTGAGATGTTATCCCAACTAATAGGCGGTATTGGCAACTCACCTCAAGCTCACTTCATCTAAATTCCCCGAAGGAAATTGTTCCTGAATAGACTGCCAATTGCATTTTAAACAGCCTTCATAGGTGTTTATTCAACATTACTGACTGCTTTGTGATAAACTACATACTGAGGCTTATTTATAACTAATCAAATTCAATTGTTTTTGTTTGGAAAATTTTACCAAAAATTTTAAAACCTGATCTATGTTAACATTTGCAAACCATTACGCATGTGTTCGTCGAAGGGTTAGGCAGAGGTGTACCAATGTACACCAACAATTCGTCGTTATGTGTAAACACGGTAAACACACGAATAAACAAGTGTTATGTCTTGGTAACTATATATTTTTCCTGGATAGTCTATATGCTATTCCAGACTATAATCTATCTCTGTACCAAACATCCTGGTCTGTTTAGCCGTCCTCGCGTGATTGGGTAACAAACATCCATCCATTCAAACTTTCGCATTTGTAATAATAATAAGATTTACCTACTATAAAATTAATCTTCCTGCACTGTAAGCATCTAAAGTTATCCAAAAAATAAACCTCTCAATCAGCCACAATAAATGTCGAACACAAAAAGCTGAACGTTCACCACCGATCGCGCACCGCAACTAATAATTCACTAATTGTCGACGTGCTGTGTGTGCGCCACCATTCGGACTTTATTCTCGCACAAATCCCTCTATACATTTTTATTGGCTCGTCCACCTTCAGCCCTCAGATACGTGAGACGACTTTTTATTTAAGCGTCAGTTGCGATTGGCGGTTGGAACGCGACGGTTTTGGCTATCATAAGTACACAATACAGAAGACATTTTTAGAGTGAGGCAACGTTAGCAAAAACCCTATAGTGCTGTTATAAAACCGTTTATTTTCTCAAATATCTGCTGAGGAGTAACTTTAGCAATTTTAAATCAGTGAAAAACACCTCTAATTTACCTACAGTCAAGAAATGTTTTTGTCTTTGATTGTCGTTTTGAATTACAGGAATTATCTGATTTAAAAACAAAAATTCATTAAAATTAAACAACTTTCGCTATTTTTAAGAACTAAAACCTATAACCGCTCCTGTTACGTCCACGCTACGCCGTAGCCCGTAGCCGGTTCCCGTCTGAAACGCGACGTTCGAACCGCTAGGCGTGTGCTACAGCGTAGCGCGTGCCATGTGAACTGTGTGATTTGTTTCCGATTTCCAGCGCGAGCAGGTAAACAACCGTGTTACCCTCTATTATTTGTTATTTTGTAGTTTATTTCCTTTTGCCAAGAGGAAAAGGCTTGAAAATAAACTTGTATTTGTTTAGTGAGAGAAAGTGTTACTAGTACAATAAATTACCTTTCAAGTAGAATAAATTTTCTTACTGTTTTAAGGGATTTTTTTTAACTACCGTGTAATTTCGCGCTTCTGGGCAAAGGCTTCTTCGAAAGCCTTCCGGTATTCTTAACTTGCGCCATCTCTACGCAGCCCTCGCGGTTTAAATCTACGTCATCTCGCCACATCTTCCTGGACCGACCTCGGCGACTGAATGGAAAAAAAAAATTGTTTATTATTGTCACTTAAAATGGCTGAAAATTTTGTGTGATATCAAGTGTAATGGACAACTAATCTATTATAGACATTTAAATCCTATTCTCTTCATATTTTTCTCTCAGATTTCTTAAAATAAAATAAAAAGAATTGAACCCACAAGTTATAGATCTCCAATTAATGGAATTCATCTCAAATTTCAAACAGTATCTCTATAAAACCTGACAATCAAACTAGTTATCTCGGGCGCATCCTCAGAGGATAACATTTTAATTAAACCTCTCTCAAGTTATTACTGCTAGCTCCCGAACTTGCTCACCTCCGCCGGATTAATATGTATGATTGCCCTTTTTACATTTAGGGGTGAGGTAGGGGTGGTAAGTTGAAATATTGGTAAAATTTGGAATTTTAGTATTATTTGCAGTAAAAATCGATTTAAAATCGTATTATTAGCAATTTTAAGTTAGTAAATGACCAATGAAAAAGTAGTCATTAGAATAGGAAATAATTAGTGTCCAAATGTTAAATTTCAGGCAGTAAATTGGAAGTACAAAACGTTACAACATAATGTGATGCACAAACAACGACACATTTTTTTTTTTTTTTTGGTGGGTGGGAAATCATCAAATAACTTCTCCCGCCCTGGGCGGGACGGGAGGGAGTGTCAGACATTTACTGACTAAAACCCACCCATGTTCCTTCTTGTGCCCTTTGCGTTCCGGGGGCGCGGTATCTCTTGCGAACAACCCGCAGCCCCGGCAGGCATCGGCCCAAAACAACGACACCTGGAACCACTTCGTGGAGGTAAACAATAGTTTTAGTGTTAGTTAATAAATAAATAAAGTTTTGTGTGGAAATGACTTTTTTTAACTAGTTTTCATAAATACTGAATTATTTCAAATAATATATTTTTACAGGTAAACAAACTGTTACATACCTACATTACATAAGTAATTTTGCATATCTTGTCGAGTTTTCGAATGTGTGCAGTAAGTCAAGCTGCAAACAGCGCATTTTTCTTAAACTTCTAACTCAAAACAATAAGTCAAAACCAATATTCTATAAAACTTCACGTAACTGTACAAGTTTAGTTCAAAACTAACTTCACTAATAATAACACGATTCCATCTTTGATTGATATTTCTGCCGGAGTCCATAACAAAACACCTAAGTTGGACGCAAACCCAAATCGGAATCTATTCAAAACTCAAACTGATAACTTAAAGTTTTACGTTTTCGTTTCATCGGCGGAAAGTTTTGGGCGCGCTTGCCAGCTTCATGTTAGTTCTGTGAGTTTACTTAGTGCCTTAATAGTTTTTGGCTAAGTAATTGGTGGTATTATAACCAAGGTTGGTTGGATATCTAAATGTTTTCGAAGAAATCTCATGCTGATTTTAGGACAACTGATTTAAGTTAATTTCCAAGAATACTAAAGCATTTTTTGGACGGCCGCTTGGTAGCTAAACAACAAACTCCAATCACCAATATATCTGCCAAACACGGCGATTATTAGTATTTGATCTTCGAAGCTGTCTTTACAGAAGCCATTGGTTTCTATAACCACAAACAACCTACTGACAGGTTAAAACAAAAAATTGCAAATTTCAAAACTAACAAAATTTTTGCAAATCCACAAACAAAGTCGCGACAGATCACAAAATCGCTCAACGCCCGACATCAAGTAATGACAGCAACTACGAAAAGCAAAACCTGTCACTACCGCACAACCAATACACATAGTGCCAAATAAAAATGGCCACACATTATTTTTTGTCCGGCTGTCGGCACGTGAGGTGAATCCAATCGTTTTTTTCTTATTTCCCCCGATTGATTGGACTGTGCTGTTATTTTTTTCCGTTTATCCCCTCGCAAACAATGCGGACATCGGGCAGGTGAGCAAAACGCTTAAGGGAAACGAAAGATTTTGTGGGATTTAACGATTGTCGCTTCACATTTGTCAAACTTGTTTTATCGTTGTGGTAATGGGATAGTGAAGCTATTGCTTTTTGTCGCAGTCTCCTCCATGTCTCCGAGTGTGAAATCCGAAATCTGGGTATCAATATATAGTAATATTTTAAGAGATAAAATGATTTTTTTATTTTTATTTTTTTGTTTGTTGTGTCCAATTATAAAAAAAGCCTTCACTGATAGGAAGCGTTCATCATTGTCGAGTGCCATAAAATATGTTTTAGAACATGTTTGACTTTCACTTAGGCGATGTCGCAGGCAGATGCCAGTATTTATAAGATTAGGTGCATACAAAATACTAGAGCAAAATTATTACAAAAAATTACGTAATTAATTGTTTTAGTTGTGAAAATAGAAATGCTTGCTGCACAATTGGATTTGCAAAACCAAGCACCAACTTTCTTTTACAACATTTTACTAATTTAAATGCTCATTTATTTCCGCAGCAGTGTAATTATAATAAACAAAGCGCCACTTACTCAGGTGTTCGTGCGCAGACTACGTGTGCCTTTTATTTGCACTACAGTGTAGTTTCTTAGCGTAAACGCATTACCTCCCTCAGGAGCGCACGTCGGCCTGTTTATAACGGAAACCGAGTGAATTTTGATTACATTCAACTGCATTAGATACTTTTGTAACCTTATTTATTAATTTAGAGAAGAACGACAACAGAGCTAAGATTATTAGTAGATTTTTGACAACTACTTCATCCAACTTTCAACTTTATTTGCGATATCAATAGTTTGCATTCCCATTGATTTTGGCAGAAGACTTTAGAGGCAATTTCAATTGTCAGACTTTTTACAAACACCTCAACCTCATTCGAACTTTGTCCAAAACACTTATCCATTACAGAAGTAGAGGAAGAACCTAATTGCAGCCACCGTACCATGAAATGATCTGCAAAGTTTTCAATACCGACCGGTAAAAGGGTTGCTCGTAAATTCGGGGCAGGTGGTATTCCTGTTCTATCAGATCGAGTTATTGAATCCTTAATCCTCTTTTATTACTTTTCATGTCGTAATAAAAAGCGCAGACGCGGATAATTGTGCAGAATTGAGGAGGTCTGTTGAAGGTAATAATGGAAAGTGTTCGACGGCTTTTGAATTTGGTTGGGTTAATTTTGAGGATTAAGGAGTTTGGCTGGATTTGTGTGGGTGTCAGTTTTGTCTCCTGGGGTTCGTATTATGAACTATTAATGCCGTCACTTTTCTAGTGCTAAAGGAAGAAAGAGTTATACATGACCGATAACAACATACCATTTTCGCAACCGAACAATTACTTTATAGTACGGTTTAAGGTACCTAGGTAGGTACTACAGAAACATTATTATGTATTACAGTAGTTTATTGAGTGATTCACATTCCATGCTTGCACTCTACAGTTTTCTAGCAAATAGACACGTCAATGCAAACCAGGCAACCAAACTATAAACAGAAAAATAATTTGTTAAGTATCTCGTTTTCAATTCGGTCTTTATTTCTGACAAATCTTAAACTTTATGATAATTTTAAAAAAATAATTGGTTGTCTTCCTCTTTTATACCGACGAGAAACCCCGCTAAGTACATCCCACATACCCTTACCTACATCTTCCCACTAATGACTGCGGTACACATTTCTTGAGTTTTTCTGTAACATTAAACAGCGTCCCGTCAGCACAGACAGGTTTTTAATTAACAAACCCCAAACACTTGCGACCGACGAAAAATGTAAAACCCTTAACGAGTTTACTCACTGCCTCTGTTCGGATTACGAGATTTTATTTTTTAAGCTACAGGGAAGAGTGTGCATCTTGTAATTTTATTTTTTGTTTAGGGCAGATTAAGACGTAATATCGTCATTTGCTTGTATTATAATACGAGGAATTAGAGGTCTTAAATATGAATGGTTCCACAATTTTGCTTCTTTATTCAGTTTTTTTTTCTTTGGATGGCTACCAAGCTGACGGCCCACCTCACGTCAAGTGGCCACCGCTGCCTATAGACAACTGCAATACCAGACGCCTCGCAAATGCGTTGCCATCCCAGAGACAATGTCTCATGTGTCTGTAATTACACCGACACTCATTCGTACCCTTCGAACACAGCAACGCTGCTTTGCATCAGAAATAACAAACACACTCGTTCGTTATAGAATCCGCAACCTCATGTCTGCGAGTCCGTTGCCTTAACCACTGGGCCATCATGACAGGTACGTATATTAAACAATGGTCAATGTTAAAATTTGCAATCAAATATAGCAGGTATGCAAATAGTTTCATAATGATAATATTCTTTTGAACTCCAAAATTATATAATCCCCTTCCACCTCTCAAACCGAGCACTATCGTCTTCAGCAAACTTTACACCAAACAAGATAATACTATAAGCGGCGCACACTAACATCACAAACTTCATATCTCAAGTTCGTGGAGGGGCGCTCACCTGCGACTAAGTTCAGTAGATTTATAGTGGCGGGTGTGCGGCGCATCTTAGTAACTTTGTGTGCCAGTTCACTGGGCTGCGATTGTGTTTACCTGCCTAAGATAGCGGGGCTAGGTTTACATTTTAAAGTTTTGTAACTCGTGGCGATGGGGTCGTAGCCGAGTTTTCTGGATGTTACAATATACGAGTCAGAAAAGTGGTTTAAATAACTTTTTCGATTCTGACCAGCTTATTTTATCTTCCAATATTACGAAGGTAACTATGATATCCTACAAAAAGTGGTAAGTGTTGGTATACATAACTTAAACTATATTATAAAAAGATGAAGTTTGTTTATTTGTAAAAGGTAAAAGGCTGGGACTCCTGGTAGTATTAAAAAAAAAAACAATTTTACACAGCCACGCTATGGCCGATAGTCGCGTATATTTTATATGACTTTTTTGACTTCAACGCGAATTAAGCCACAGGCAAAAGCTCCTGTATTAATAAATTTACATTCTTAGAGAATTAAGAAGTATTACAGACCCATTATAAACAAAATACGTAGTTATAGATATAAAACAATACGTAAATATGTACATCCGTGAGTAACATTTCGCGAACGATCGCTCACGGAGCGAGCCGCGCCGACACAACCATTTGTCTTGGACCACCTTTAAAAGCTATTCACGACCATTTTTCTTTTTTAAAAACCTTCAGACACTTCCTTTTCGTTTTTCAATCGCCCCCGCCCCGGTCGGAGTTATCGCGATAAATGCTTTTGTTTGCCAGGCTTTGGGAGTTTGTATCGAGATGATGATACCGCTTGCTAAAGAAGATAAGATAAGATAATTTTTATTTGTGCAAACATGAGTGTACATACAGTATAGCATGCAAGGTGGCACTTTATAAATGAGCTGTCACGTTTGGCCTATAAGGCGTACAAATATATAAAGTAGTCAAACTTACACAACAGTCCAATATAATATAATACAATGCAATTCAATTCAATATAGTATAATTATAATCCGATTCAATTCAATATAGCATAATTAAATTCATTCACGACATAAATTTGATAGGTCATTCATATTTCAATAATTTTATCATTTAGAAAGTCGCGTATGTCATAGTATGCTTTCCCTTGTAAGTGTCGTTTTAGCTTCATTTTTAATCTATGGACATTAAGTTCTTTCCACACTTTTGGTAGTTTATTATAAATTATGGGGGCCATACAAAAAATGAAATTACCTACATGTCTGGTTATGATAGAGAATTTTCTGTGGAATACTGTTCAAACAGGTATATTGTATAGGTGCACCAACAGCAATACTTAAAAATAAAAATAAATAAAATAGTTATAAAATAGTACTTGTAGGTTAGTATTCCTTAATCCTTCTTTTGTTTTTATTTCTTGTGTTGTTACTTATGTTTGCAAATGTTGGTTGGCCAGTAATTGGCGACTATGTAAGTCCAGGACTGCTGGAACCAATACCTATGATAAGTTATACATAGAAGCTGTTGGCAAACCTTTTTTAATAAATAAATATTTAAAAACCGTCCGTAGGAAAATTCTTGAAATAATGATCAGTGTGTAGACATTTTATTTTATTTTTCTTTATAAATACATTATATCCTGCTGGGATTTTCATGGTTGCAGTATAAATTACGTCAAAAAGCAATTTTCTAAGTGTCTTAAGAAGTACCTACAACTCTATTGACCTTCTCTATGTAGATCCACGGTGTCGGGCCAAAGCGTTGAGCCGCCTGGACAGGTGAATAGATGTCTCGACCCGTTCGCTGGCAATCAGTCACAAATAGCATTCTTTAGTGTCACGCCGAGGTATGAGCGGAGAGCGGAGACGGCAGTATTGCCTGCAGTGTGCGCCTACTGGCTCCAGTGACAGTCTGTGACTGACAGTGACAGGTAGTACCTTCAAACGAATGACTGCAAAATGTACAAGATATTAGACCGTTGCTTAGAATCTAAGAATTGATGTAGGTACCTATCGATTGGCAAGATAAGCCATAATTCGTGTAACATAGTTCACTTGAATGCATACAGATCACATAAAATATTTATTTTTTATTTTTTTGCCATTAAGTCCGCCTTTGTACAGTTTATTATTTACATTATGTGCAAAAAGTTTTAATAAATAAATAAATATTTTTTGTATAATCTATGATCTGTTTGGTATTGAGTTTGACCGTCAGAATCTACTGCACGGTTTCAAAGTGCTTTTGAGATGACGTAATTACATTTCATCTAAAAAAAAAAATATTTTGACTTCCTTACTTACGACTGTTTCATGCCCATATCACATACTTTTTTGCATATTATTTTCTTAACCTCTTCATTTCTCCATTTTCATCAATCCAATACTTGTCGCTATCTTTCTTTCCCCGCTCCCGCTGCCTCCCATTCCCTGCACCCCCCAACAATCACAGGGTCTGCCGTTACCCTGGCACTGCTACCCTGGCACTCTGGCAGTAGTCCTACAATTAATCACAAGCTGATGCTTACCCTCTAATTGAATGCTCTCTTCAGCGCAGCGTTTATTGTCATCATCAATATGGCCTCACGGTTGTTGACACATTTCTTTTGCCGCCATTTGTTTTAACGGTTTTTCGTTCGAATTTAAATTGCAGTCGATATTTTTCGTGCTCCGTGTTTTATAACGGTAGGCTGACTTGAAAAGACACCTTACATTTGTGAAGTCGCTCTATGAAAATATACCTTGTATGTATGTGACAGAGGAGAAAAAACGACTTCGACCTATCTATATGACGTAATACAGCATCTTTTTTTAAATGTCAAGCCCGCCACTGTAACTGCTGAAAGTTAGAACCAACAGTGGCGTCCACCAGAAAAGCGTCTAAGTAATCAAGATCGACGTCGAGTCACGTAGAAATGATTCAACTGTCTTGGATCTCGGAAAAAGAAAGTCACAAAAGGGTTAGAAAAGCCATAAAGTCCACTTTCCTTCATATCAAGTTATGACAGCAACAATAAAGATTGATTTATCTAATTAATCCGTTCTAACATCTAAAATATCCAACGGTATAAGTATGACTGAAATACCTGTGTATGAAAACAAAGGCAATTTAACTGAAACCATGACTCTAAGCACATACCAATTTTAATTCCACAGATTTTTTCCAATGCCAAAACCAAAGCTCCTAAAGTTCGCATTTCACAGTCGGAAAAAGGCAGACAGGCGCTTGCATAGGAATCAATCATCGGTCACCATCCGCCATAAAGGCTGCAATAAATTCAGGCGAGCTTTCGGCCCATTTTCCACTTGTTTTCACCTCAACGTCGATTTTCAGTTCGACTGAAAGCGCTCATTCACCCTCGATTTTGAATTGGGCGTATTTGTCATTTTCTGATGTATTTCGGTTCGGTGTTTGGCCGTATTGCCCTTTTGTTGGTTCTGATTGATCGTATTGATTTTGTCGACGATTTAAACTGGTGGTTTCATTGAGAGAAATTCTGTTTTACTTTTGTGAATGGATATTTAAAATTACGACATTTTGTGTAGTTTAAAACAATTAAATCGGTTAGAATTGACATGGTTTATTTATGAATAAATTAATTAAATTGAAAAGTATAGTGAAAAGCGTGACAGCAACGAAACATTGATGAAGAACCACTTCTTACTAGATATATTTAAATAAATGATAGTAAGTAGATGTGTCATTTTCAAGTCCTCTATAGTACTTAAAAGACAAGATTTGTATCCGGAAGAGGCCACAGACTTAGTTATAAAACCTCTGTTGTCCAACGCTCCAGAGGTTTATTATTTAGAATTCCATTCATTTACTTTTAAATACATATAAGTTAAATTTTAAATATTAATATAAAAAATAGTAGGCCAGCGGTATCAGGAACAGGGTCCAAACTACCGGCGGTCAGGGCTCCTGAGAAAGGAATCTCTTAACGCTAACAATGCGCACCGTGTGTAGGAGTACCGCTTTCTGAATCCAGCCCTTGATCCAACTGCCCAATGAGAGCCTCCTGAGGTATTGGTTGAGGCTCTTGGCTATTACGCCATTGGCCGTCACGACTATCGGTACAATGATTGCTGTACTCACCTAAATAAACCTAAATAATGATGTAATCATAAAGTTACTTAGACTCACTTCTAAAACCCGTTCTTAAATGTTTGTTAAAAGAAAGTGGTTTACAGATAATATTGGTAGGTATTATGTATGAGATGCGACGCGGGGTCATTTTTCAAGCGGCGCATTAAGGGACGGTTAACGTCGACGGGCTATAAAAAGCGTGTAAACACGTCACCTGTCACGTGACGTCAGCGACGTGACGTGACGGAGCTGTTCACGTGCGAAGATGTGCGAAGGAGTTAAATTGGAGGCGCTAGATGTTGTTGATATGTTACGGTTTTCAAAGATAGATTTGTAATGATAAACAAATATAGAGTATATTATGAACTAAGATCAGCTGCTTTATTCTGTAAAGATCTCCCTCGGTGCATTAGTGTGAGGTGGGCTGTTAATTCCTAGCATCACGTGTATTGACAACTTATATCAATCTCACTGCATCTAAATTCACCGATGGATTTTTTAAATCGAATATACACAACTTACAACAATGCAATTTTTTTTATTTTATTCAATCTTAACTCAAAACTAGACCGTGATCGCCCAGTGGCTTAGACGCTCACCTCATACACAAAGTTATAGGTACAAATGTGTCTTTTTTAATGAATAAATATATACTTTTATTTTTTTTTCTGGTATGCTCCATGTAAAACACTGGTATGCAGCTGCATCCGGTTAAACTGGAAGCCGACCCCGATGTAGTTAGGCAAAGTGCTCGGCAGTTTTTATGTAGAAACTTTCTAAACTTCACCAACCTACCTTGAGCAAGCGTGGTCTCAATGCTTGTGCTTCCTCTGTATTACAAGAGTCTTAGCCCTACAGTGAGGCAATAATGGACTGGTGTTATTCAAAAGTGCCACATCCAAATCATTCAAGCCTCTTCATAGCTCGGGGCTGCGGTATGAAAAATTACACGCTGCTTCCCCATTGACACACCGCCGGCAGTGTATTGAGGAACGTTCGCGATGATGCATCGCTCACGGACGCTTCGCTGCTGACACGTTTTATCATATGTTTACTGTACTTACACTTTACTCACTTGATATTAAAAATATCAACATTTTCCGGGTGATATTCTTTAAGGTGGATTTTTGGAAATTGCTGCTTTTTCTAATTGAGCTTAGGTCTGTCAAAGCGAGCCTTAGAATAGAATATTAATTTATTTGCTCAGAATATTTATAGTATTTACAATAAGGTGGTTACAGTAATATAAGTAATCTTTCAATAATTAAATTACATAATTACGTCTAACTAAGTCAGTGTATACACTATTTATCCAGCAGTAACAGTTTAATGTGCACTGTACATTCTAAGTTATGCTAATATATCAGCGTTAAGTATTCTAAATCGCATTGCCCACAGCTTGGCACCATCTCTGTTTAAAATAATTGAGATACAATAATTCAAAATGTCATAGAGGGCTATTAATTACTGTAAACAAAGATCATCATACATTTATTGATGGTCAAAAATCTGTAAGGATTTCATACGATTTTTCCGGAGAAAAGTTCTTCCTATGAAATTCAAAGGCCCCAATCCGATCTTTCTCCCATTCTTGAGTATGGTCCACATAATCGGGTTAGTTCCACATTCACCTCTGATAATAAATCATGAGTAAGCCGCACCTGCCACGTTATCGCAGTGCCCGGGCGTCGGGGGGCGAGGGGGCGGGGGGTCGCCCATTGCCACTCTATTGGGTTTCTTTCCGATATTTATACCGTATTGAGGGTTATTACTGATGTTCATTTCATGTTCTTGTTTCCTCTTAAAAGGGTGGAATTGTGTCAAATGTTTGATGCAATTGATAAGACAATTTTCGACCCTATTCTCTTACATTTAATCTATATTTTTGAAAAGCATATTTGAGATAGACCCGCAGTGATATGTTAAATTTTCCGTAGTTATAAAAAAGTGTAAGAATAAATCCCATAGTCAATCTGTTCTTAGATGATCTCCCCTACTTATGAGCTAACAACCAGACAAAATTCTGACTCATTGGTCAAGTAGTTTGCGAGATTTCGTTGTTAGCTAGGGAGTGTCCTCTCAGTTTTGTAACATAAGATTAAACTGGACGTAAATATTTCAACTAAAATATTAGTGGGATAGTTACCCATACATCGACGCACAAAACTTTTACAGTAGATTCAGTATAAGATACTAATCCCCAGACCGTATAAGTTTTTTGTCACTTATAAAAAAAAAAATTCTCGCCACCACCTTTAACTGCCTGGTTAGCATAGTGGTCCTAAGCCTGACTGCTACGCTAGAGGTGTTATTGGGTTTTTCTATGAAATTCTCAGTAGCAGCCGGAGTTAGAATGTGTGCTCGGTTAATGGCAATAGGCTCGATCCCCATCACATGGGACCTAAAAAGGCTGCGGGTTGTTCGTAAGAGCTACCGCGCCCCCGGAACGCAAAGGGCATAAGAAGGAACATGGGTGGGTTTTAGTCAGTAAAAGTCTGACACTCCCTGCCGCCCCGCCCAGGGCGGGAGAAGTAAATTGATGATTTCCAAGCCCCCAAAAAAAAAAAAAAATGGGACCTAAAAAACATACCGGCGAACTGTAGGTGTACATTGGTACACATCTGCCTTACCCTTCGGGGCTTACAGGCGTGATGGTATGTTATATTTGTGTTAAAAATAAACAAATATCTCATACAAAACAGCAGTATCAACTAGGTCAAAATGTTTTTTTTTAATAAGCAAAAATAACATTAAGCACTAGGCAACTTTCATAGTTTGTAGCAAATTATCCTTTTTATCTGCCTAGACTCATCCAACGAATCACTACATCATAAGCATAACGCCGACGCAGTCCCGGCGGCGCACGTTTGAGCTAGTTGGGGCATTACACAAGTTCACTAATGTCTCCCAACTTAGTTACGACTATCGCGACACCTTTCATTAGAGTTAACTCTCACGGTCGCCGGATTACTCCTGCTCTTGTTCCAGTGGATTAGACTACATTTTAGAAATACTCGTTTCAGGTTTATGAAATTGATTGTTACTTTTAATGTCCTGCAAGGTGTTTCTTACCCTTTAGAATCCTATCAATTTGAAACGCCTGAGTCAATTTAATATTGGAAATGAGTATATTGGGCTTACTTGTTAGCGCATTCTCAATATTACATTGAACCGGACGAAGGTAACTTAATAATTATTTCCTTGATTACTTTGAATCTTTCTCTTCTCTCTTTTGAATAATATTCTAAGAGCACGTACTACAGAAAAAAATAATATTCCAATCTTAATTCTACATTTTGAGTGCGCCAAACCATTCAGGAACCCTCTAATTGTCTTCGCTTCATAACTTTTTCAACAATTTTTAAATACTGAAATCATCCTTGTCTTTTATTACATTTACACCCAATCACAAACAATTAATCAGAATCACCTCACTACACACACAAACAAAAATATAAATCGGACTAAACTCGTAGGGTAGATGTACCAACACTCGGCTATACGTCCCCGGGGCGCACTTGCATCGCCACGGAACCGCGGCCCGAGCACCGGCGGAATTGCACGACCGCTTTTATTGTTAGTTGCTGCCATAACTCCGAGCTAGTTAACCTGATACAAGGTGGGATTTGGAGTTGCTGAACACTTTACCGTGTAAAGTAGGGATGAGTTCGCTTGTTTTATTGTAAATTGTGCTCCTTGTACGATATTTTTAGCAATAATATGACAGACGTATTGCTCATTTATTTTATTTCAATTGGCACATACAAAACTCTGAATATCTAGTTCAAATAGTTCAGCCCAGAGAGAAGTGCTTTATCATTACATTATAATAAATTTCGTCTCATTAATTTTATTAAATATCTTCAATTAATTGCAGTCAAAGTTCATTCATTCAATTTTCTCTAAAGTCAACGGAACTCTTGTAACAAACTTAAACATTTTATTTCACCAATCCTAACACAAGACTTTATCTAACAAAGAACTCAAACAGAAAAGCCAATAGGTGTAACAATATCTGTCCGGTCCACAGAGACCACTCACGTAAGGTGAAAGCAAATATTGTGAGAATCGCAAACAGTGTTCCACAAAGAGTTTAAAAAGTGCAGTTTGAACTAACGCGATGTTGCGCGTAAGTGGGGAGCCGGACAGTTACAATTACATTCACCCTACGGTCTCAGGGTGTTGTGTCGAAGTTTAGTGCCCTGGGAAGTTCGGTTATTGAAATTAATTCAATTTTCAGATAAGTAGGGAAACTGGAAAAACTGAAGTTTTGTTTAGAAATTCTCTAAGAAATATGATTTTTTGTTTTAGAACTTGTTTTGCAGATATAAAAGCTATTGATACAAATAGGATGGTAATACTAATACGGCTGTACATATACACCACCGCTTAGCTGACATACATTTTCTGCGTCAAAGAGCGACTCATCTATAGATTTTATACGGTAATAGGGTATTATGACGTCACTTATTTGCTAAATTAATTTACTATTTATAGATTTCAAAGCAATGCATTTCATTTTACAGTTTATTGAAACATATTCGAGTTTTTAAAGTAAACCTAAAGTGTTTTTTTAGAATTTGTGTCTTGGAACTATTAGATAATGGTATCTAACCCGTGTTACGACCACTATCATTAACCACCATAACAGAACATCTGGTTGTGGTTAAGGTAAAAAACAAGACAACTCAATAATCAACAAAACTTACACCAATTCCATACCTTTCTGGTCACGAGATTTATCGAAACTTAAAACAAACTTCTAACAGAATAAACTTGGCCTGCAGAGGACTGCGATTGGCCGAGTTGATTGAATGAACTTTAAAGTTTCTTTGAAAATACTTCTAACCTTTAGTCTGGATTGTGGAACAAATAAGTTAGACCTCATCACAAAGTTTCAGTTCAGGCCAGGTTAAGTTAAACGTTTGGTCGTCTGCCAACTAATGGGCGCGCCCTGCTTTACTTACGACATTCTTATTTACAACGCGAATAGAATTTTCGTTTACGGCTAAAAGATTTTAGACCTGGGAATATTAGTAATATTTTTTCGTAACTACGAAACATCCGCTTAAGGGGATATAATTATAATATTTTAATTCGATGAAATTTTGTGGGTAGGACAAGGGAACTAGGCTTGTAGATAGTCTAGCGAGACTATAAATAAACCGGTCATAAACTAAAATTCGTAGTTTATAACCGGTTTATTTACAACTATAAGCAAAACTTTATCAAGGCTTGAAGCTAGCCAGTTTCCTGTAAAATTACATAATTTCAAAATGATTCGTAACTCAAAATGTTGTAATGAAATAATTATGGGTTACCATACATGATTTACTTATTGATCTAAATATTTATAAATAAACTTGGTTTTGTATGGAGCTTACGTGTCCTTCACTCAAAACAACAACAATATTTTAAACTTTGCCAAAAATCTATCACAAACAAAAATAATCCACCTCACACAAGATGCACAAAGTCAAACTCCAACAAATCAATTTAGACAATCTACCACACGTCAGCGCAAAATTCCACGTAGCGATCACACGAATGGCTATCATAGCTCTCGGCAGATGAGAGTGTGTCTGGACCACAGTAGGTGTGCTGAGAAAACATCATATTTCACGGCTTAACCCTTCAGGGGAAGCTTTTTGCTTGATCAAGTTTGTAATGAAAGTATTAGATTGCTTCTGAGATTGGTACAGCTCCAGTTTGAGCTGGGAGGAGGAAATATTCAATGTAATTGTCGAATTGGACGCGATTGTCGGAAAATTGATTTGGTGTAAATAGTTACTGTGATTGAAAACTTGTGTTACACAGTTGCCTACAACAATGGAATTGGGAATCGTTTTCAAATTAGTTATTGTGTCTAATCTCTTAGCAACTATTTTTTTACTTCTTGGGAAATAAATCTCCCGATGAATTTATTAATGCAAGACTAGCTTCTATTCAATATCTATTTATTTTATTTCTATTTATTTATCGCCAGAAATTACATACCTACTTATGCAACAAATAAAGTGGACAAACGGTTAAGTAAATAATTGTAATTTGTGGGAGATCTAGAGTCTAAACTAAGCCTAGACTATGTGAATAGCTCAACACCATACAACACACACACAAATGCCCAGATCAGACGAGCAATTTTCACAAACTCTAGCCCCAATTTTGCCCACATACGTCATCGAATTTCCCTATCGAATCACATCATTATGCAACCAAAGAACATACATACCGTACCCTGCAAAATATGTCCTTCAGAAGCCCAACGTCTGTCCCCTGCGGCCGACTGATCTTGCTTGCATAGCAGATGGGCCCTAGCTGAGGTGCCCTCCACCTAGTGAATAAAGTGATGAGTCAAGTCGCATGTGTGAGTTACGATCAACGTCCATATTGTGGAGGACCGTGTGGAATAGTGAATTTTTGTGTCAAGTTTTTTTATACAGGGTGGATTTCTTTTACTTGATAAGTTTTGAGATTAAATAAGCAGTTCCAATTTTAAAATAATCTCTTATTAGGTGTTTGACATGTAGATAGAATACAGCATCTTCATACTAGTCTATCAGTAAATCGTGATCATGGCTCGGATTGTCTGTAAAATGACACATCACATAGCCGTTAACTACAAATAATAAACAAATATTATCTACCTATTACTGGGAAATTACTTTTATTTTTGATATGAAAGGTCAAGGTTTGAGTGCTATTGTATATGCAATAGCAAAGGGATTGTGGAGATATTTAAAGTTTCGTTGTAATATTTAAAACTTTGACCTTCAATATTACTGTTACTAGAAGTTTTACAAGCAATGATGGTGCAGTATTTTTTTTAAACCTGATAATACCTCTGCATTGTACTGGAAATAAGAGAACATACATTCGGCAATGGGCCAATAAATAACCTAAACGTCAGACAGAATTACAGTAAGATTAAGTAATAAAAACACATTAAAGGTTTACTTAAAGCACATCTTACATCAAAATCTACTTTGTGATTAGTAAATAATAATACACTTCACTTAAACCTCTTAATTATTGCAGCACATACAGTACCTAGAACAAACAGCATGTATATCACATGTCCATGCTTACCCAACCAAAGGTGACAAACAGACAATTTTCTCTCCTGTCCAATGCAAATGAGACCATCTGGCATAACCTGAACAAACCATGCTCATTTACCATCAAACTAAACCTTATGTCAATGATATAAAGTTTAATTTTATATTCTGGAACTGACTTCATTATTTTGTAGAAAATGCTGCTAGACTATTTTATTGAATTCGTTCTTTTTAAACCTTATTGCGTTCCGCTAAAGGCTTATAGTCACATAAGTCAGTTTCAAAATACATGTTTGTATAAGAGTCTGGCCTCACGTGGGATTCCAAAATAAAGTGATGACCCTAAAGCGTTGGCGTGAGAGTTATAGGGTTGTCGCTTGTATGAACTTTGTGTTCCTGCGTCATATTAATGTTAATACATTTGTGAGGTTTTTGTTGAGTCTGTGTTTTGATTAAATTTTTGACAGAAAATTAAACTTAATTAAAATATTAAAATTATTTAGAATAATGCAGATGGCCACTGTTTAATGATTTATTTTTTAAATACTCTGTTTGTTAACTCATTCTTATTATATGTTACAGTTCCTTTAGGTTTGTGACATTTAAAAAGTGTTGATTTCAGACTTGTGATAGTTTATATTTTGTGGGTTAACAATAAATTAAGTTGACATGTTACGATCACTTTTTATTAGTTGACATTTAGGAGCTGCCATTGGAAGCAATATTGTTGTGTTATTTATTTCGTCATATGAATATAAAATCCCAGAAACAAACAAAACTATGTCTTAATTCTGCCTCGTTAGCCTAGTAGTCCTAAGAACGACTGCTACGCTACTGGTCTTGGGTTCGATTCCCAAGTCGAGTAAGATGCTATTGGATTTTTCTATAAAATGCTCAGTAGCAGCTCGGAGTTAGGATTTGTGTTCGGTTAATAGCAATAGGCTCGCCCCCATTATATGGGACCTAAACATACCGGCACACTTTAAGTGTACATTGGTACACCTCTGCCTAATCCTTTGGGGAATACAGATGTGATGGTATGTTATGTCTTAATTCACCTGAATCCATTCTATAAAACTTTCATACCAAAAATACCTTCACTGGTGCTAAAGTTCCCCCATACCATATCTTGTATGGCAGGTACAGCGATATCAAATCGTCGCCATACCCCATTGATTCCCGAAGGTTTTATGGTTACCTTTACTTACAGAACCAATTTATTACTATCTTTTCACAGATGACTTGGCAGGAAAGCCGTTACTTGTCACAGGTATGATTTAGGTTCCCTAGGCAGACTTGGACACTAAATTAAAACCTAGGTCTTCTGGAAGTAACGAAGTTGGAAAAGGGAAATTGGTTTTGTCTAGGTGATGTTTTCTTGCAAAATTACTGTGGGTTTACCTTGTGTGGAATGGTATTGGGTCAATGCACCTAAAAACGCAACGCCTTTCCTCTGCCATAGCGTGAGGTGATCATTTTTTCTACGATCGTGAACGTTGCTAAACGTGAGTGACGTCACAACGCAGATTAGTTTTTGCGCTGCGGCGTCACTGATTTGTATATCGGTCTGTTCAGGCTAAAACTAATTTAAACGTGGCTTTGTGGTTACAATTGGTGCTTGGTATTCTAAGAATATCCTAACCAGATGTTTAAATATAATGGTCACGTTATTTTAGCAATAAATCGTGTAAAACTGCTCCTATTACTATCCCTCATGGTTCCACTGCTGTGCAGAAGCAAACCTCGTGTCTTGGCTTTAGATAATTTCTGAAAAAAAATATTTTTAGAGATTTCTCGGCTACTGAAAAACATACATGGACGTGAAACAACTAGTTTTTAACATTATCAGTATAGGGCATATCAACAATTATGTGAAAAAGAAATAAGATCAATAATCCCTCAGATACAACTCCAGCCACGTGAATACAATAAACAATGTGTTGAGCTACGGTTAATTAGCCACTCACTAAACAATAAAGGAATCACCTCACACTAGGGTAAACATACCAGATACCGGCTATTGGAAAAGTTCTGCTGAGTCAATAACCTGCGCCCGAACTTTTTCGATTAGTACCTGCCAGTAATGGGGCGCTTCACCCTACCAACTATTTACCCTTATTACGTCTTTGGTAATTATTTTAACCCTTGCAGAACGGTTTAGTGGTTAGACGAGTAGTTTGGATTGAAACTGTGGGTTACGCCCGCTTGAGGTTAAACGTAATCTTAACTCGTATTAGGTACGACTTCGTTCGTGTGCTTATTCACCCGCGTTAACTTATGTCTTTGGTTACTGCCCCGCTCCCGTGTGTCATAGCAAGGTGTTATATAGCTTATGCTATTCCTTATGAATCTGGCTATCATAAAAACGATTTTTCCAAACCGACTTGTAGTTCCAGAGATTAGCATAATTAAACAAAAAACTCTTCAGCTTTATACAAAATACTTTATTATTATATGGAAATGTATCTATAATCTCATCATATCAGCCACAGGACGCCCACTGCTGGACATAGACCTCCCCCAAAGATTTCTCAAAGGGCCGGCTGGAAGCAGCCAGCGTCCAGCGTCTTCCTGCGGTTTTAATCAGGCCGTCTTCGTCGTCCACCTTGTCGGTGAACGTCCTAGGCAGCGTTTGCCAGTGCGTGGTCTTCATTCAAGAACTTTTTCGGGCTTGTGTCATTACTAAAATCTATTATGCATTTAGATACTTTTTAGTTTTACTCTTCTCCTCATCCTCCCATAAAACTCTAGTTAAATAGCGACGTTGTCTAGAACTATCATTAATATGCAGTGTACACGACCGGACGTGTATCACACCGGCGCTCTCGACTACTAAACACGAATAACCTATCCAGAGGTAGGCAGTGATGTCATTAGCATTAATCATCGTGGGAATTTTTGGCAGCTTGATGACTTGAATTTGGAATTATAATTTCGTTCAAAAATAGACTTAAGAACATTGAAAATTGCTTTATTTTTGTCTACGTTGATGTAAGTGATGAATTGTGACAACTTTGTCTATCAAAGCATCTATTATACTTGGCTGTACTTTAGGGGCTCTGGATGAATGGGCCGAATACAAACTCTTTTTTTTTTTTTCAAAAAGAGTTTATGCTTTGATATAAACGCCAATTGGAAATTTAAAAAAAAATGACTGTCTGTGGCGGCGGCTGTCAGCATAAATAAAACAAGCTAAAAATATACTAAACCAATAATTAATAATCCAATAAACGATGTACAAAATATACGTATTTCAATAATAGTATGATTCCTTCACCTCTACAGTACCCATTCCTGAAAATGAATTACGTGAGAGTTAATTTTCCTCTCGTTAATAAAAGATAAAATGTAAGTAGAACCTTTATGAGCAGTACCTACGTTGTAATGCCGCCTGCGTCATCGTACATTACGGCTCGCTAGTCTGGACTGCTAAGCAGAACTGTTTCATTTACATTCATCTGTGATTTATTGTGAGATTTTTTTATGTATTTCCCGGCGCCACCTTTCAACAAAATAATACAAGTTAAAGTGTTTGTTAGCCTAGAAAATTAGTGAACTACTGCTTCTTTAACTTTGTTTTTCCAGTGCAATCTGAACAATGTCTTTTGCGACATTCTAAAACTTGTAATCGTATCGTAGGATTAGTTGATATAATAATGTGACGTATAAACAAAAATTTTTGAAAATGATGACTGATTCATTTATTGCATTAAAACGTGGTATTACAGGACGGTGTTAAATTAAAATGTGTACGTAGATGTTTTGCTAAATATACGTTACATGCAAACTTATAGGCAGGTATGCGTTATGTCATATAATATTAAAATATTATTGACGCATCTTTTTAGTTGCTATAACAAAATAAATATGTTGTGTATTTTGCGATTTATGTAATTTGTGCTTAAATGCCTCAGAAGTCAATGCTTTCAAATTGCTGGGTAATTATAAATACGTACACACATTGCTATATAAACAGTTCTTATTGCCTGTTATACCTATATCTATTCGTTTCAAAATTTAGTGTTTTTAACGCCTTCACCACCCAACACACATCAATGTGAACTAGTTAACGCGACCCCATCGCACTATCATTACGGCGTGAAGCTGACCCGAGTCAATAGTTCAATATTTATGAGCGCGGGGTCAGCAGAGATTTATGAGCCAGGACAAGTGTCTGCGCAGGTAGACTGATTTATTGTGCTATGTGATCGGGGGGCTGAAGGTAATAGGCGGGGGAAACGGCAAGGATGAATGGAGATAGGAATGTTTTGAGGCAGGTATGGTGGATTTATTTACCCCTTCAAGATGCTTTTTGTCAATCGACCACAAAAAGGTTTTCTGAACTGATAAGTAATGATGACTGAAATGAAATCCTATAGGGACCTCCGTTGAGCATCTGATGTTTAGATGTTTCGTGGATTTAGAACGCCTAGAGATCACAGAATTTTTATATTTGTGTTAATTTACCACAATCGCTGGTTGAGCAGAATTTAAATCTTAATTCTTCTTGTCACTTTGATAAGATGTTTATTTACCTATGTTATCAAAGTTTAGTACTTACGATGACCTTTGCCAATTTTTTCATGTCCCAGCTGTATTGCCCGTTTTAATACTTTTCCATTAATTGTAAACAATACCACAGTTATTCCACTTATTTTATAGAAAATAAACTAAACGAACTAAGTAACTTAACTTGTATAAACAAGCTAATTTAGCTAAAAAGTATCTTAACTTATAAACAACTTTTACTACAGGACAAAGACTGAAAAAAAAAGAAAACTAGTCAGCTGATCCATACATTTATAACTCAATAAAATAACTTACAAGTTTATGCTAAACAAAAACTAAGCTTGTATAGCTTTGGCTTCCGCTACTTTATTCAGAACACCTAATCAATAGCAACAAAAAGCCAGCGGCATCCAAATGCAGGGGCCGCCAATACCGGGCCGCAGGAGGGGCGGTAATGAGCTTCATCTAATTATCGCGACCGTCTACGTGAGGCACTTGCTAACACCTGTATTATGCAGCGTCTGCCGCTTGTCTCTGCGTGCTAATGTCTGTAAACGTGTTTATGGAGTTCATATTAAGAGGTTGAACATCTTTAGCATTTAAGCATTCTTACGTACTACTTACCTACCTACTTACTGCTTACTACTTACTTACTTATAGACAAGTAGAATACGAAAAGACTTTTATTATTCTCATGATTAGACACGAAAAAAATAACTTGTAGTTCCGTAGGCCAAACACGAGCTCTCTGCTTTAAATTTAATACGACAATAAATATCACTCATTTATATAAATAAAGCCTTCACACAGGTATTTTCAATTTAAAAATCGATAGAATTTACGTAACATTTTATCAGCGCGCTCGCACTGCTGCATCAGATGCTGGACTGCAGATACAAAAATATTTTTATGGCTTTGTCATCATTATCATCAGCAACAACCTGTATTGTTTTGTAGGGCACTTTATTACCAGATTCTACTCTATTTTAGGCCAACTTAGTCCAGGTTTCCTCGTCTCGACCTTCTTCAGTAATAAAGCTATGTCAACAAGATATTCAAACACAAAAGTAATCTGAAAGCCCTATAAAGTAAGTTAAACATTTACCTAAAAGGACGTGAAACATTATTCACGTTAAACGCCGAGGCCCCTTAGCAAAGTGGTCTAAACGAAAAAATACAATTTATTAATTTGCAAAAAAACGCTTGCGACGAGCGTCACCTGTCACGCGGAGTGACAACCCCTAAGAAACAGCGACGTGATGAATTGTTGAAAATAAAAATTACGACGTAACTGGCTGAAGGGAGGGGGTTGAAACACATTTAATTTTAATCGACTCTTTGAAAGAGAATTTTTAGTAAATCTTGTTATTTGAGTTTTCTGTGTTTTTTAACGCAGTCATTAGTAAATTGGTTCAGTAAACTTTGTTTTGTGGTTAAAGAAAGGGTGACATAAATTAAAAGTGCTGCAACAATGTTGCTGTAGTCTCTTTTTAAATAATATAAAAAGCGCCTCATTACCACACTGAATAATCATTTATTTGAATCTAAAGATTATTTTAACACTATTATTTGTAATATTTTTTCAATACCAGTTCAAATTCTTTCTATAACGGCTATTTACAAAAAACAACAACAAAAAGCTCTTAAAAACACACAATTTTCTTCAACACCACGCTAAACCACGTTGCTGTCACGTCACCCCGCGTCACGTGACACGGCGTGTCGCGCTTGCACGACAGGTAACAACGTTTGCCGCCATTTTTTAACGCGCCAACATTTAAATTAAATTCCGGCGATGCACGTCCCGTCGCCCGCGCTTAATTTAACCAATTACGTGGAAATGCTTATCTCTTACTTATGTTCTTGGGCAAGGATAAACCATTTTGTTTTTGGTGATTACGTAAAATATTATATGTTTTTGTTAAAAATCGTTTTATTCATATGACTTTTGAGCAAACTATTTATTTTTTGCTGTTAATTTACGTAAATTAAAATGTATGTTACAAACTCTTTGGTTCTTGTTTTTATAAATGTTTACGGTTTTTTTAGAAGTACATATTTGTTTTCTGAAGTTTGGTTTTTGTTCGTCTCGTTATGCTTTGTTCCCATGTTGTAATATATTCTTTTTACTCTTTAAAATTCGTTTGAATAGCTTTATTTCATTTCAATCAGAAAATACAGGCCACTTATCACGTACACCTACTACTGTTAATTAAATTGCTAAGAAAACTTAATAGGTCTTTGAATAGGTACCTATTTGGAATTCGCATCTTTCTTGAGAAATTCTCTTCATTTATAGCATCAGTCACATTTATGTCATAATGAAGGATATAGGATGATGAACAAAATTGCAACAACTCGAATTAATTGAAGCTGGGAATAGCAAAAGGTTAGTAAACATATTTGCCTTTTGAACTTAGCTACAAGTTAAAATGACATTTATCGCTATAATCATAAATATCGTTATAAATTATCATCACTACATTAGTTTGTTTGTGCCTAACTTTGTTTGAGACTAAGCGAGAGTTTGTAAGTTTTTTTCTCATAGGTATATTTACCATGATCCTTTCTATGTAATTGGTGATAAATCTTCATCGGCGCTTGTTGTTTCATGGTGTCAGCTGTTTTGTTCGACTGCCGAGTTATTTGTTCTTACACGGTGATTTACACAGAGAGTAGATAGGTTAATGTGATCAAGGTCATAAATAAAATTTAAAAGTGAACCCTACTAGTACTATAAACGCGACAGTTTGTGAGGACGGATGGATGGATGTTGGTTACTTGTTCACACTTTAACGTCTGAACAGAATTAGCTGAAATGAATGATATTTTTATCCCGTTTTGGTGTTGTTAAGATAATATATGTATCAACTTTGAAGCAGACAAAGTGAAGGGCGGAAGCCAGTTTAATATTAAAAGTTTGAAGTACAATAGTGAGATACTTTATAATTTCATGAACATAAATATGTATTTTTGTAAATGAGGGCGATCTGAGCGTTATCATAAAAAGGTGGCTCTTGGTACCTTAGGGACGAGAGACCAGATTCACTATATACTACCATTTGCTAGTGGAATAAGTAAACAATTCTACATACATACATACAATCACGTCTGTATTCCCCGAAAGGTTAGGCAGAGGTGTACTAATGTACACCCACAGTTCGCCGGTATGTTTAGGTCCCATGTAATAGAGGGCGAGCCTATTGCCATAAGTAAACAATTGTGCATTATAATTACTGAAGTTATCAGTCATCAATGTATTTAGCATAGCTCCCGAGGTATTAAAGCTATTGAAGGATCAAGCAGCCTCCTAGCTTGCAGTAAATCTAGTAGCGAAGACTTTCCATTAAAATAAACATCATTTGTTTTATCCCTACAATACAGAGTTTACTGATCTTTCTACTAAGATAGTAGAGAGGCAGCGCGTCGCATCTAGAGACACGTCGGTACGTATGCAGCGCCGCTGTGGCAGGTTACTTTGGCAATGTTCCCTGCGTAAGATAGGTGTACTGCTTCGACTATGTTAGGCTGGACATCCAACTTAGCGTAAAAATAACCCGATGCTACAAAACCCACCTATTGCAACAGTTACCTAATTTATCTAATTGATCTGAAACATAATTTATCAAAAAGTAATTTGGGATTGAAAAGTGATTCTGGAACATCTTGTCTTAGGTACTTTTCTCTATTTAAAATTGTGCATTTTTATCGAGTGCCGATTTTGTGATGTTGTGAAATAAAAGATTGAAACTGACAATTTACCAGGCCGTCAAAACTATAAATAATTTTGACGAGATTAAGCTGGTTATAACGACCATAAAATAACTTTACTAAATCAATATTTAGTTCAGCACATATCCAGAATTTAATATATAAAGAAAACTCCTTATCCACATTTTAACAATCCACGAACGCAGTTAGTTGGTCTCAACTCGGCCATCCCCGTCCCTGCAAAATAAAGAAACACTCGGAGATATATTTCAGCCGGATTGTCTCGCCCTGTCGTTGTACACCCACTGAATATTGTTTTAAAATATTGTCACTTTCATGACTGAGCTCTTGTTTAAATTAGGTTACTTTGTGAAGTTGTTGCTTTCTCTGCCTAGATTACAAACTGTTTCTTTCTTTATTTTTATTAATTGAAAACTTGCGTTTGCAAACATACAGATACACAAACAACCAAACTCGGAACGACTACCTGTAAATCATACAAATATTTGTTTTGCTTGGGAATCAAACTTGAGACCCACAGTGTAGAAGCTAGTTGATCGAAAACAATTTCCGATTTCAAATTTTTAAGAACATTTAAAAATGTTGTTTTAATAAATATTCCTCTACATTTAGTAGACAAATAAATCTGAACACAAACACAGTGTTTTCCCCTAAGATGCTGGGGCTTGGAGCCAAACTCTTAGAGATAAGGTAGCACCTTCGCGCTAAGTCTCAATAAGCGAACCATTACTACACGCACACTTGAGATATGGTGGAACATCCGATGAGGTTGGCGTAACGAGTGTTGTAATGCTGAAGAGCAATGGAGATAGGGACACATAAATGTGGTCAATTACTATAGTGCTGATACATAAAACCAGCCTCTTCTCACGCAGAGAAGACACATATGTATGCTCAAGGCGGATTGGCGATTTCAGGGCTACATTATATTCCCGGTTTCCACACGATGTTTTCCTTCACCGATATCAGTGAAGACTACTATAAACTAAGAAGGTATTGTATGAAATAGAAAAAGTCACATAGGTTTAGGTATTCGAGTCCAGTCACCGCTCTAGGTCTGAAGATACTTTAATTTTGTACTCTTTTCAACATCATTATATAACTTAGCGTAGGCCCCAGTCTTCCACAAATTGTATACAAGCTATCTAAAAGCTGCGTTAACTTTAACCTGTAATTTGAGGCAAGAAATGAAACATTTTCTATTATTATTTAAATAAGTGCTTAAATCATTTGAAAATAGACACAACAGCTAATTTAATAATTTTCAATATTGTAGGTACTTCCAAAAGCCAACACAACATAAAACCTCAATCCAAATCATAAACTACCCGCGTCCTCAACACACAACGATCATAAAACTACATTAAAGCCACAGAATCTAACAAAATAAATATAAGCCGATACCTACGTACGTGCTCACCCCCTCACATATTAACCTTTATGATCTAATTTGGCAATGGTCGAAGCTATTTGGCAGAGGAGCCGTCCTCTCATCCACAATATTACATTCAATGTCCCGTGCGCCATACAACAGGTACTGGTGGATATAAAACGAAATATGGACTATGAATGGGTTTGCATGGCCTTAAGTGGGCTTGGATGACTTTAAAGTGAGTTTAGAATGCACAGTTATTTGTATTTTTTGTATTGTTGACAGTTTAGTTGAAAAGTATAAAGTTCGGAGTAAGAGGAAATTTTGGTTGATGGCTTAAGCTATTAGTTTTACACATTTATTAATTCAATGCTATTTAATTATTGTGTCATTATTTGTGGGAAGACTTTCTGTGTCAGTATGTTTGAGCACTTTTATTTTTGAAATCTAAATGAAAATATTATAGTAAATTTTTCAAATACCTTATGGTAAGTAAGTGGACGGACGACCTGATTAAGACCGCAGGAAGAAGCTGGATATAGGCCGCTTCCAACCAGTTCTTTTGGAAATCTATGAGGAAGTCATATGTCCAGCAGTGGACGCCCTGCGGATGATATGATGATAAAGTAAGTGGATGCCTGTCCAAGCATTAGGTGAAGCAGAAGGTGATCAAACGGAAGAAATATTATTTAAACACTAGCTTCTGCCCGCAACTTCGTCCACGTGGATTTCAATGGTCAAGTATACCAATAAACATCCTACGACACTCTCATTAGTGGAGCTTTTTATCAATGAAATAACTCTAATCGGCCCAGAACCTTCAGAGATTACCGCTTTAAATTATTAGGATAGAAAATATCTACGTAAGCATAAAAATCAATACAAACCAAACCCAAAAATATAGTAAAATTCTTTAAATTTATGGATCCTAAATATCGATAAATTCTATGGCCGACTAATATTTCTTCCACAAATCCATTAAAGCCACGCCACAATTCAAACACTAGAAGACACAGTTTTGAACTAAAACAGTAATTTCCTATACAAAATAAATCTGGAACGGAGTAGGTACGTGGCAGGCGGCTTGACAGGTTACTTTGGCAAGGTTCCTGCTGCAATAGTACCGGTGCCCGGTGGACGCACTCAAAGGAATATACTGGCGTTACTATACTTGGGGATGAGTACTGTAAGAATGTGGGTAGGGTAGGCAGTTTTAGGAATGGACAAATGTGTCATTTTAACTTTAAAGCTGGTTATGGAGACTTTGAATTAGGTTGGAAGTTAATGAATTTAGGGTCTACAATCACAAATCAAATCAAAAATTTTCTTGCAATATTTTAAATATGTGAGCATCATGTTTCTACAAACATAATGAATATAGCTGTCATTGCATTATTTGTAGTACTATATTTTAGTTAAGTACAACGTTTTCACATGTTTTTAATTGTTTTATTAATGTACCTTTAAAATTTATGCTAAAATATTTTATTTTTCTAAAATTTATCTTATAAATAATTAAGACTTGTTTGCTCATACACTTTGCCAAATTACCGCCCTAACGGGTTAGGTACATCTGAATGATCGCCAATTTATACCAGCTTGGCGAGTACTGGCTCCCCTCGAGGCGATTGACCCCCAAACAAGACTGCCTCGGTAGCCTAGTGGTCCTAAGCGCGACTGCTACGCTAGAGGTCTTGGGTTCGATTCCCAGGTCGAGCAAAAAGTGTTATTGGGTTTTTCTATGAAATTCTCAGTAGCAGCTCGGAGTTAGGATTTGTGCCCGGTTAATGGCAATAGGCTCGCCCCCTATTACATGGGATCTAAATATACCGGCGAACTGTGGGTGTACATTATTACACCTCTGCCTAACCCTTCGGGGAATACAGGCGTGATGGTATATTTAAATAATTAAGCAACCAGATCAAATATGTACTTCATTCAGAAGGCAAATATATATTTTTTTTGTTAATATTTAAAAATTGGGACCATTTTCAATGCAAATCAATTGGTAACACATCGAAACAATCAATCTTTGACTATATTTTACCCCACAACACTTTACTACAACCAATTGTCTCGATAACCGCTTCCCTGCCCACACGCAGACGAGCCCAGACGTCATAAAAAAGAAAAACAAAATAAAGGTAAACAAGAAAACTGTTACCGGCCGAAAGTAATTTTGGCGAAAAAAAAACAGTAGCCATTACCATCTTTATCTAGGGTAAGTCAATTTTGCCCACTCTACCCTAAAGGAACAAAATTATTACGCAGTCGATTCAAGCGATTGTCAACTTTACTGCTGTAGCAATAGTGGTGATGTGGATGGTACAGTTGGGTGGATATCGGTAACAATGTCCAACCTGTGTATGTGTAACGTTGACAAGGTGGAGGATGATCGTATAATCCCCATAAAATAAGGTAGCGAAAGAAATTCGAGATGTACTGGGAGCAGAAACGGTTTTCTTACCGATACTTTGTCTTTGTCGTTTTATGCTGACCTACTTTTTGCAATAACATACCATCACGCCTGTATTCCCCGAAGAGTTAGGCAGAGGTGCACCTGTACACCCACAGTTCGCCGGTATGTTTAGGTCCCATGTAATAGGGGGCGAGCCTATTGCCATCAACCGGACACAAATTCAAACTCCGAGCTGCTACTGAGAATTTCATAGAAAAACCCAATAACACTTTTTGCTCGACCTGGGAATCGAACCCAAGACCTCTAGCGTAGCAGTCGCACTTAGAGCCACTAGGCTACCGAGGCAGCTATAGTTATAGTTGTAGTGTATTATAGTTATAGTTTTTGCAATAATCTCTAAATATTGTCTACATTTAAGAAAACAGGTTAACTTATACTTCTCACACTGTGACAATTTCAGTCTCTACTATTTCAAGTTTTAAAAGATACCGCCCTCTGACAAATAGACGGACAGATATACAGTGGAGTCCTAGTAATAGGATCCTGTTAGGCACACCTAGGTATGGAACCTAAAAGCAAATAAATTTCATTAGAAACACTAATGAAATTTATTTGTTTTTTAGGTTCCGTCAAGTACGATAGGTTAACAATGTAATATATTATCTATTCTGTGAATAAAGTGTCTAAATAAATTGAACGACTAATGAATTTTCATGAAGTGTTTAATATGCAGGCTAATATGTAGGCTCTTAATCTTAATGCAATACTTAGAAGACACACAATGCTCAAAGAAAGAAAAAAGATAAAGAAAACCTCTTTTCCTTACCCTCCCGGTGTGCCGTCCGGCGGTATAATCCTTGGGCCCGGTATCTCGGCCCGTCCGACCGGTCCGGTCCCTTTACGGCGCACGTTAATGGCAATCGCACCTCCGACACGCAGACCTGATCGTTTTCCTATATCTTTAAGTTACATAAATTCTTGGTATACCTCTGTCTTTTATTTTTCCAAATATCTTTGCTGTATTTCTTTGTATTGATGAGACAGATATTTTTTTAAATTAATGAATTGTAAGCATATTCTACTCATTTAGAGTCAATGTTTGTAACTTAAAGTGTATTACAAATTACACTTCTGTAATACCATCCTTGTATTGACCCACTACACGGTAAAGGCCTCTTCTCGTACAGAGAGGGCACGCAAACATTGATTACCACACTTGCTTAGGGCGAATTGGTGACTTCATATTACCATTCATTTAAAGTCCAGGTTTCCTCACGATGCTTTTCAAATAATGTCCAAGATAATCTTAGAAAGTAGGTAGATACATATGAATTTCAAATCCCATTGGTTCTTTGTAACGAACCCGCAACCTAATAAACCATTACGACAGCCATTGTCTTAATAGTATAAAATATATTAAATCAATAATGATAGTAGAATCTTCATGAACACAAAGTATTTCTCATTTATCTTAACAATTCCAATCGGAATTCTGAAACTGTAAGTTCAATCAATTCAAAGCCACTGTAGCCAATTGACAAAAGATAAACTCTAGCCACTAAGATGAGTTTACAGTTAAACTACTAACTATTACGGAGAGGTAAAGTCAATGAGACCGGGCGGCTGGCGGTGCGCGGCGTATCTCTTCAGCCCCTAATAGCGTTGTCCGAACGATGCTCCAAAGATTCATTGGAGGTGCGTTCCATTTGTGTCGACACATACTGTTTTCACAAAATAAAAGTCAAAGTCTTCTTTAGTTAACTTCTTCAGAACACACAACATATGATATAGCGTTATAACTGTATAGAACTAATTATAAGTATTCCTTTGTTAGGTATACCTAAAATTCAACATGAGAATCAGAAATTCAACTGCACATTTTGCAAAATAAATATTAAACAATGTTTTTAGATACCTAACTGTATTTGTAGCGTTTTATCATCTACTCTCTTTTATTTCTTTATCACAAGCACGAACAGGTCATTATACATACTTATGTCTTTCCCCAATATCATAGACGTATAAATTGATTGATTTTCGTGTCGACACATATGGACAACTACATAGCATTAATGTCTACCTCAAAGCTAATCCTAGTCGTTACACCTCATTGAGTGGCCACGAAATACGAGAATGTGATTATTACCAAAAGTGGGCTCTTCGATATTACTCTTGACGCCACTTATGGCAATTCACAATCAACAGAGGAATAAATTGAAAAGCAGTCTATTATTGCTTAAAACAAGCATCATCTTTATTACCTACCTATCAAATCTACTATCCTAGTCAATGTACCGTATTTTATACGCTCCAGCGTGTTTTTAACTTGAACCATTATTTTGCTCATTATACTAATAACATTTATTATTAGGTACGCTCAGACGGAGGATTCTTTATTTGGTTCAGCCTTATGTCATTATCTTAGGGTCAGCTCACATATAGACGCGACGCGACGTGACAATTTTCGATTTTTTAAAATAGTGACTCAATATCGAACTTATTTACTACGCGAAACAGAGATAAACCCTTACGCTGCGTATTCTAATGCTTTTCCTTCAGTAATTTTTACTAAAATTGGTCCTCGTTTTCGTATTCTTAAAATGACCACCGCTAGTGTAGGAGCCCCACGGAACCTATTTGCAACACTATCGTCTTAAGAGATTTCCCGTGCCGTCCGTACGAACCCGTACGTACTCATACGTATTGTGTGCGAGATTTGTGGCTCAAAGTATTGCGTTAAGTGCCCACCTTGATAGCGCAACTGATTCACTAATAAAACGGTGAGCTTTGTGCTCTGTGAACAATTAAGTGAAGAAAGTTACATTAAAGGAAATTTACTGAGGGACAAGCTCTAAGTTTATTGTTTTTTTCTTTGGAATTTTTCTTACTTTTGGGTAAAAGCAGATTATTTATGCGCGATTTGAAATTCTTCATAAAAGTTTTTTTTATAGAAATTGTATTTAGAAGCAATCATCTTAAATATCTAGGGGGCTATTCTAGTAACTTTTACCAACTTTTTAATCTTAATGATAATCTGAGAAAATGCCTCTAATTTACCTACATTTTTGACAAGTATTTGATTTGATTGAGACTGGACTGTCATTAAAAGATCTTCTGCTTCAACTAATTATGTCATTAATCTTTTTGGCTTGCATTCAAAAGCTTAAAACTCACCGTACGTTTTCACCACCTCGCCTCCCCCCCCCCCCCCCCCATACATTAAACTGTAGTAATAATAAATAACGCACAAAAGGTCAAAAGCCGTGTATTTTTTCAGGGCGCGCAGGTGAACGTAAATCACCTGTCTAGACGAGCTTTATAGCTGATACACGCACTATAATACACGCCAGTGGCTCTCAAAGTGCGTGGGGGGACCGGCCACGCGGAAAATTTTGACAAGTATTGTGGAAACAGAAGAATATGTTTTAAGAATAGGTTTTATTTATGCATGTGTTACATGTTTATATCTGTGACGACGATTACACTGTGGTGGTAAATGAAGTCGTAAAGTTCTTCGGTGTGTATAACTCACAGTGGCGCAGTGACAGACTGATTGACTTGTTAGGCGTTGGTCTTAGTTTAAAAAAAAAAGATAGTCCTAACTTAAATCTCTGCATTTTTTAAGTCCAACAATGTCACCGTCTTTTGTTTTTATTTTTTATTTGAGATTGATTTGCTCTTGGCTCTAGTCTAGGTCAGAGGTGACAAAGACGAAGTCGACGATGGAGTGAACTTACCCAGAAGTTTTGGTTTTCTCTTTCGAATCCTAGCGTTTTCTGACACTAAACACAAAGTTGGCACAGATTCCTCTACCGATAGTTCGAATAATTCCTTTTGCTTTTTTTATTGCACTTCCCATTTTTTAAGCAAAAAAATTCGTTATATCAATTCAGAAATGTTTAAGAAGTTAAATAAATTTTCTGGAACTCTCTAACTACAATCTTTGAGAACCACAATAAGTATAAGTAATGTATAGTATTGGTCTGAACAATAGGTATAATCTAAGATTGGTTTTCTTCAAAACCGTGTTTTTATTATTATTTATTATCGTGCTGCATAGATAACCGTCTTCAATCTGATTTAATGTTCGTTTGACGTTTTCATTTCAGAGAACGTTTGCTTTAATCAATATTGTTAGTTGAAGACATCTCGTTTTACCTTTGTAGATATCTCGTATCTGTGCGGGAATTTTAGGGACTCTTCAAGGAAACTCCAAAAATGCTAACTTCTAGTCAATAGTGTATTGTCTCGAATACGAACAAAGATGAAGTGGCGAACATGACATGCAAATATATATATAGAGATCCTGTTAACTACTTAAAAGCTAATTACATGCACTGTTGATGTGCTCATTAAAATCGAGCAGGCGTTGGGCTCGAACATGCCCCCGGACGTTGAAAGCAGCAGAGGCGCTTTCAACCAGACGCAGCATCAACGGGCAGTGGGCAGATCCTGTTGAACGCTCTTCTGATAACACCAGTTGAAGTTTTGATGTCTGCCACACGAACAATTCCATCTGACCCTGGATGGACGGCGACGATTCTCCCGAGCCTCCACTTAAGAGGAGGAAGATGGTCCTCCTTTACAATGACCAAGGAACCTAACTTTAGTTGGTCCTTGCACGTATTCCACTTGGTTCTTTTTTGGAGTTCAGACACGAACTCCTTGCTCCAACGAGTCCAAAAGTGCTGGCGTAGCTGCTCAATTCGTTGGAAGCGAGACAACGAAGAAGTGGAGTAGTCCTGAAGGTCTTGCTGAGGCAGTGACGTCAACGGCCGGCCAACAAGAAAATGACCCGGAGTCAGTGGGGTGCAGTCCGCTGGATCAGATGATAATGGAGTCAGTGGACGTGAATTCAGAATCGCCTCAATCTGGACTAACGTGGTGTTAAGCTCTTCAAAAGTTAGGTGACAATTTCCCAACACTCGCCTGAGATGATATTTGGTCGACTTAACACCCGATTCCCAGAGTCCGCCAAAATGAGGGGTATACGCGGGAATAAAATGGCAATTAATTCCGTCATTAGCCAATTGTTCGCTCAAGAAACTGCAATTAGATTTAAGGAACTTCGAAAGTTCGTTACAGGCACCGACGAAAGAGGTACCGTTGTCGGAGTAGATGTCACTAGGTTTTCCACGTCGCGAGATAAATCTAGATAAAGCCAATAAATACTTATTGCTAGTTAAGTCACTCACCAGCTCCAAGTGAATAGCCTTGGTGGTAAAACACACAAAAATAGCAATATACACTTTTACCAACCCACATCCGCGACCTTGCCTACTAGCAGCCATGATGGGACCAGCATAGTCCACACCAGTGCTTTCAAAAGGGTAACCGCCTGGAAGGAGACGCTGCTGCGGCAAATTACCCATTAAAGGAGAAACCGTTCTACCCGACATGCGACAACAACGCACGCAACTACGATAACAACTCTTAGCTAGGCGTCGTCCGCCTATGGGCCAGTATGAATCCCTGATCGAAGCCAGCAATAGCTGAGGGCCTGCATGCATCAACTTTACATGTTCATATTCAAAGAGTAATTTAGTAAATTTGTGAGTGGACTGTAAAAGAATAGGATGCTTTTTATCAAAAGAAAAATTCGAATTTGCTAGACGTCCTCCAACGCGCATTATTTTATTATTATCTAAGAATACGTTGAATTTTATAAGGGCGCTTTTAACAGGCAATTTCTGATTATTAACTAGTAATTTATATTCAGGAAAAGACTCAATTTGGCTTATAATAAGACTAACATTTAATGCATTCTGTAACTCTGTTTGTGATAGAAATTTAGTTATCGGAGAGATTTTTCTACACAGTTTTATAAACCTTAAAACGTTTGCTACACTACGGATAAGCCTTACATAACTAGAAAACCGGTTAAAATCTATAATTGTATCATAACGACTATTATTATTGACACTAGCGCTTAATACAAGAGGTCGAGTTTCAGGCAACTCGTCTGACTCGAGTGATTTATGTCGAGAAGGCCAATGAGACTGAACTTGCCTTAGAAAACTGGGACCACTCCACCACAAGTCCAACGATTGCAGAACACTAATATCCACACCACGAGATATTAGGTCTGCAGGGTTCTTGCTGGTTGGGATGTGTCGCCAAGTACAGTGTCCTGCCTTATCCAAAACTTCAGCAACGCGATTGCGCACAAACGGCTGAAGCTTGGAAGGTAACATCTGCAACCACCCCAACACAACGGTGGAGTCAGTCCAGCAATAAATATGACTGAACTTTAGTCGCAGAGAGCTCACAACCTTTTCGCACAAACGAGCTCCTATTACGGCGCCACACAATTCCAGTCTTGGAATGGTGGTCGGCTTAAGCGGCGCCACCCGACTTTTAGCAGCTAGCAACCGAACCATGTATTCACCCTGATCATTGGCACTGCGAACATAAACGCACGCGCCATACGCACGCTCAGATGCATCTGTGAACACATGTAGTTCCAGTGTAGTGTATGCGTTACATAAAACCAGTCGTGGAACACGAAAATTATTTATAAGCGGCAATGCCTTGACAATAACATTACAACTAGCATTAAGTGAAGGCGCTAGTGGCTCATCCCATGACAGCTTATCTAACCACATGCGTTGTAAAAACATTTTCATTGTGACTACGCAAGGAGACAAAAGTCCGAGAGGGTCAAAAATACGTGCAATGGCAGAAAGTATGTCACGCTTTGTCACAGAATCTTTAGGAAGTGACGTGGAACTTGAAAACCCAAATTCATCGGAATCAGAATACCAATCAAGCCCTAACAACTTATTGGGTTCATTAGATCCCTTATCTAAATCTAATGACAAATGAGAATCTCCAGTAACTAATTCAGGGACGTTAGACCTCCATTTTCTAAGTGGCATGCAAGCAGATGCTAGTGCGCTAGTGACCTCAGTGCGAATAAACATAACCTCATTTACATCATCAGCTCCAGTCAAAAGATCGTCGACGTAGAAGTCGTGCTTGATGACGTCAGCAATCTTATCTCTGCTACCTGGGAAAGAATCACCTCCAGAATACAAAGGGGTATGGATACTATTATTTTGATAATTTATCCCTAATTGCTTAAGGCAACGCGTGGCAAGAAATGGTGCACTAGCCGTGCCATATGTGACGGTGTTCAACTTATAAACTTTGACAGGATCGCATACATTATCACGCCACAGAACCTGTTGCAGGTACCTATCGGATGGGTGGACGTATATACATCTATACATCTTCGCGACGTCAGCTGACAAGACAAACTTATGTTGTCGAAACCGAAGAAGTATAGATATAAGATCGTCCTGCACTGTTGGACCCACCATCTGCACATCATTAAAGGACACTCCTGACGACGTAGCACAACTTGCATTAAAGACTACCCGGAGTTTGGTAGTAGTGCTACATTCACGAAGTACCCCGTGGTGTGGTATGTAGTATCCATTGGGCCTGTCACTATCCTTATTTTCGGTCATATGTCCTAACGTCTCATATTCAGACATGAAGTCGCGATATAACATACCGAACTCAGGCTTAGACTTCAGTCTGCGTTCTAGAGAAAATAGGCACTTAGAAGCCCTTTGAAAAGATTCTCCTAAAATAGAAGGGTTTTGTTTACAAGGAATACGAACACAAAAATGACCATCCTCTAATCGGGTCGTATTCTTAACAAAATGTTCCTCGCATAACTTCTCCTCAGGTAAATAATGTGAGGATTTTGAGGTGATCTCTTCCAGATTCCAAAACTTTGCTAAGTCCGTGTGAATTTTATTTAAATCACGGTTATTAGTGGAATCTATTTCAGCAAAATTACATAAAATATCGTTCGATATTTCCTTAGCATTATTGAAGGTAACAGGGCCTGAAACAATCCAGCCTAACAATGTTTCACACAATACTGGTTTACCTACGCCTAGTCGAAGTCTCTGTGAACCAACCAAATCCCAGAAGAGATCAGCACCTATTAGGACATCTACTTCTGAAGGCTTATAAAAAGTGGGGTCAGCTAAACAGATATTATCTGGAATATTTAAGTCTAAAATGTCGACTTCACGACAAGGCACAACACTCGTTAATGATGGCAAAACGAAACAATAAAACTTGGCAGTATAATTATTATTTAATGACGTCATTTTAACATGACACGTTTTACCTACGCGAGAACTTACGTTATTTATGCCATAGACTGAACCATTTATTTGACTAGTATTTAAGTTAAGCCGTCTACATAATCGTTCCGTAATAAAACACGATGTGCTACCGCTATCAAGCAGGGCTCGCACAATATGCTCACGATCATCCTGATCACATAACTTGATAAGAGCGGTGGACAATAACACGCCGCGTTGTTTACGCTCACCACAAGACGAACTCAGATCCGCAGACAACGTAAAATTATTTGCACTCGCATCAGTGCTAGCCACGGCGTCTGTGCGTGATGACGTTGGTATGTTATGAGACGAGCTAGTTTGTAAGTTGTTGTCATTACTCATAGAATTCGTAGTACCTTTATTTTCTGACGAATGTATCAATACGTTATGACGGCGCTTGCATATCTTGCATCCCGGCTTTTTGCATCGGTTAGCAAAGTGACCTGCACGAAAACAATTATAGCACACTTTATAATTAGGTATCAATTTAACTCGAGCGTCTACACTTAGTGACAGAAATTGTGAACAACTACTAAGAACATGATCACCATTACAATGTGGACATAACTTGTTTAATTCAGTAGCGGAATTATCAGTACCTCGTAATGCAACCATAGACTTCACCTTGTTAGAATTAGAACTAGGCCTAGCGGAAGTGGAATTATTGCTATTACGTGTAATTTCCAATGTTTCTAACAATTCAGCGCGAGAGCGAATGAATTGAATGAACGCATTAAATGTTATCGTGCTATCTTTATCGATATGAACTTTATGCTGCTCCCATTCACGATACGTTACCTGATCTAGTTTCCTAGCCACGATGTAAATTAATAAAGTGTCCCAATATTTGATAGGCTCACCTAATGATTCTAACGCACGGAGATTTTTATTTAATTGGTCGATCAAACCTTTCAACGCAACACAGGACTCCTTTCCAATACTATTTAAGTTAAACAAGGATGAGACATGATTTTGAACTAGCAATCGTTTATTATCGAAACGATCACAAACAAGCTTCCAAGCTATATCGTAATTACTTGCAGAAAACTCAAATGCTTGAATTACAACAGCAGCAGATCCCTCCAAAGAGGCTCGCAGATAATGGAATTTGTTTATTTGATCGATTTCATCATTACTGTGAATTAGGCTGGTAAAAGTGTCACGAAACTCCAACCAATTACTATAACTCCCATTAAACTTAGGTAGCTGTATGGTGGGCAACTTAACAGGCTTACGTTGACTGATACGAGTACACTTGTCGCTAGTCATTGACTCATTATCATTATTGTACTTACATAACAAGTCCTGCGACCTAGACAGTGCTTTGTAGTATAGTGACTCAAATTCAGCACGCTCCGAAAATTGACCTTTGACATCCTCTACCAGACATTCTAATCGCAACTGTACCTCATCGTACTGCTCGTACAAAGCCTCGATCCTTCCCATTCGTAACTGCAATTCCTTGACCTCACAACTGGTAAACTCCTTGTCACTGCATGTATCAAGAAAATTAATGAATGCAGTTAAGCGTCCCTTGTAGCTTCCTCGCTTCTTAACTAGTTCTCTTTCTTCGGACATACTGGGAATCGAGTGTTATCAACCTGGAATTTTTATATAATTACAACTTAGGTGTGATTTATACAAATTGATAACTTAATTTAAGTACGATAGCTACTATGGATAACAATTTAACTAACAATGTAAATAATGTAAATAGTCACTACTCATGATGTACGCTTCTCTGTAAATAATGTAAATACAATTTCTATTTAATACAAAGAAATTCATCAAACCTAAATACTTAATGACGTAACGTTGGAATTTAAAGGCAATACACGAAGTAACTTATTAAAATGACTAGTACGGTTTAATTTAACTAAACAAAGACAAAATAAGTCTTGTAATCTATTCAACACCAACAATATTAACAACACCTAGGTACCTATGCACTAATTACTATTTAAAACTATGAATATTTCACTGAAATGCAGTTATACAATTATAAATGTAGCAAAATATCTACTGTACCAAACTTTAATAATACAAGTACATATAATCGTATTTGCAAATAATTATCAACAAAGAAAATTATAAGGAACTATTCACATGGCAAATAGGTAAAGGTACGTTACACATATATTCAGGTAAAACACTAACCTTAATAATTAGAATCCTTAAATACTACCTGAACGAGTGTTGGGTGATGATATTTAACGTTAAATATACTTAACACCGTAAATGAGCTTGATTTCCTTTGTCCAAAATCACGTTGCCGGCTTATAACCTCCACGGCAATCTCCACGATATTATTATATATTTGTCCACTGATTTTTAGCAAATCCACTGATTTATTACCAATCCGGCTCGAAGGACCAAAATGTGCGGGAATTTTAGGGACTCTTCAAGGAAACTCCAAAAATGCTAACTTCTAGTCAATAGTGTATTGTCTCGAATACGAACAAAGATGAAGTGGCGAACATGACATGCAAATATATATATAGAGATCCTGTTAACTACTTAAAAGCTAATTACATGCACTGTTGATGTGCTCATTAAAATCGAGCAGGCGTTGGGCTCGAACATATCCCAATCGTAGACTCATCGTGAACTCGTCGTAGACCAGTCGTAAAAGCGTCGTAGACACTTCATAACCCCGTCGTACACCCACGTAGATACGTCGTAGACCTACCGTAGACCCTTCGTAGACGCGTCGTAGACCTAAGGTCATATAATTTATTTTATTCTGAAATACCTGGTACCGCCTACAAAACTGAGAAAAGTAATTTTTAACTCATCAAACAAGAATGGTTTTCAGTTTGCAAAACAATAAAACCCTATCAATCCAGCGCCATCCATCCAAAATGCGAAACCCATTCGCATATTCAGTACACAGAGTACTCATAAACAGAGAACCTCGGTCGCAAGGTGTGTGCAGTATAAAAAATAGTGCCATTTATTAAAGGGTTCATCCTTAGCACCCCGGACACGTCCCACATGGGGTTATAGAGGAGGTACCTACGGATAGGTACCTCCTTTGATAGAAAAGTTTTTCTTTCCGATCCCCTCTCTCTATATTGAAATCGTATAGATTTGATTTCGTACGTGTTTTGTTTGGAGCTTGTGGTCAGGTTTTTGTGAGGAACAGAGGTTTGTTGCGGAAGCATGTTGGATGATAGTGCGATAAGCAAGATACGATTCAGAACTATAGTAAACTAGGTTACGCCCGCGACTTCTAGTCGCGAAATTTAATTTATTATCCTACAGGAACCGTACGTTGATCCGGGACAAAAAGGCTGTATGCTTTTCCTGACTATAATCTATCTTTGTGCCAAATTTCGTCCATATCCGTTTAGCCGTTTAAGCTTGAAAGAGTAACAAACATCCATCCATCCATCTATGCTCACAAACATTCGCATTTATAATATTAATAGGAAGTAGAATAGTAGCAAGGAAAGATAGTAGGACCTAATAAAAGTCATTTGGTCAACTTTGGGCAACTTTGGGCAACTTAGTAAGGAATTAACTTTTTCGGAAAAAACATAGAATACACACAGTATTTTGGAGCCGCAACTTTTAATTAACGCAAATAATATAAAAAAGTATTTGCTTGTATAGTGAACAACGGTTTTGTCGATTTACATAATATACACAAATCACAAGTCACCAAAATTACCTTTAGCCAGACCAAAAATCTTTAACACTTCCAACACCCAGATTCCTTCAAAACAAAAAGAAATTGATTCCGCCAATCGTATTCCACTATCTGTCAACAGCATTATCTTAACCCTGCGCTCACTGTTTGGGTCAAAATGATCCCCATACCTGATGCGCCGTCACGTCGCCCGCTTTGAATGGCAAATCACGAGGTAGACCTTTGGGGCCTAAGAGACCCCGTATGAAAATAAAATGATTGCGAAGGGTCCGAAGGCACTGTATTAAAATATTCCCCGAGGTTGCGCACACCTGATGTTTGTGAAATAGTTGTCTGCCTGTTTATTTTGATGTTATCTGTGATAAATTGTGTGTGAGTGACTTTTATGATGTGAGCTTTCTATACAGTGAAATGTATGTTTTGCAATGGGGTTTCTGTAGGGGTACTTTTGGGTGTTTAGTGATTTATCATCAATATTGATCCCCCTAAACTATTGAGTTGGCGGTATGGTATTATGCTTTCAATTCTTCAGTTTATTGAGCGTCTCATCTACTGTCAACATTTGCTTTCTCATCTTTTCTTATCACACGGCTGGTCTATTCTATAAAACTTCTCACGGTAAATTTGTCTAAAGTGATTTTGAGGTGACACACCTTGCTAGAGATTCACAGCTTACCACTTAAGTAAACTTATATTAGTTTATCTAAGCTCATCCAGGAAAATTTTACAGAAAAGCATTGTAAAATGATTATTTTTATCATGTACATGAGAAAAATCGTTTGAAACGATCTCAACAGATTTTTATCTACAGTTATATATTACCTACTAACAGACTAGACGGCTGCTGCTAATCATCTCACATACCAAATGGACCAGCGCATCTGTCTAAAGAACAACAAGAAACATTTTTGTAACCTACAAATACTTTAAAGGGACAGTAGGCACCACAGTTGTACCTGCTCGCGTCAGGGAAAGGTTGTCGCAATGAATCTACGGCAGCATTAGTTAGCATTACTTAAGTTTACTGCACACAATTAATGAAGATATCGCTCTGATCTCTAATTTGATGATAGATGCTAGATACAGCGTGTTCGGAAAATGTTTGTAAATTATGAAAAGTCTTCAAAAACGAAATTAACAAAACGTAGCTAAGCATACATTTTTCTGAATGTTGCAGAAATTGAGTGTCACGTTTGGTTATCATTTTGATTAACCTTAACTAAAAAGTTCTTTAATAACTAGAAAAAGTATCTTATTCAACTTTTAACGAATATAAAAAAAAAACTTTAACTGTCATTACTTAAAACTGTCCCATTGCCACACAAAGGTCTCTTCTCATGCAGAAAGCCATGCGGTCATTATAAGTCTAAAATCCCACTTGAATAAGCGTAGTGATCAACAAATTCGTATCTATATATTTTTTTAATACAAAAATATTAAAGGGATTTTTTGCCTCTCTGACAAAAAACCAGACAAAAATAAACAAACTATTATACAACTCCCCAAACTACTATAAACCGACTCCGTATACACTCACCTCACTAAGGTACCTACCGTCCCCCGGTACCCGAATAAATTGTTCTGAATAATTCCACAATTAACATTTTTAATCTCGACGAGATGTTACGCGAATAAATTAAGAGTTCCCACCGCTCTCTGATCGCAGACGAAGATAGCAACTACGCTAACTGGTCGCTTTATCTTTCTTGTGCGATTAACGTGATAAGAGTTATCGTAAAGTGGGAAGAAGCTTTACAACCAGTTTCTCTTTAGAACTGCAGGTGGTCCTGCATTTTCCGCTACAGGCTCTAAGTTGTTTCATCAAGGGGATTTCACCGACAGCGCGCTCCATACCGAAGTATCCAGTTTCTCATCAAATAACTCAATGTCAAAGCAATACGTCAATATTACTCCTACCCTTAACTTATCAATAAAATGTAATCAAAAATTTGTTGTTGACCAAAATATGTCTACATTATTTTTATATGAAGCGCTCTGAGTCACCATAACTACTGTACTAGCTTCGATTGCTAAATCCAATTAGTCTAACTTTATACTAACTTGTAGAATACCTAGCACGTTATCCATCTCTGTAACAAAACTAAGAAAAGGTGTTCTAAAAATGGAAAGGAACTGAGGAATTTTGCTTCAGAGAGGTAATTTTACTAACATTTAGGAACGTTCGCAAGCTATATTCAGTCTCAATCTGTCTATCTAGTTATTGCTGAGATAAGATTGCATTGTTTTGTACGTTTTTAATTAGTGTAATTGGTCTTCAGGTGTCACATCTTGTAGCCTTGTGCCTAAATAGTCAAAGAAGTATCAAATGTCCATCAAATAAGGGAAATAATTGACTCCATTCCATTAGGGAGCCGTTTATCTAACCCGCTATCAAAACTATTCGGCGCAGTAAAACAGCGGCGCAATAACACGGGTCATACATCACGCCCGCGCCCCACGGCGGCCGGCAGGTGACTGATTCACTGGACACAACAACCGCCTGAAATATGGTAATGGCGGACGCGGTCGCGCGACCTGACTACCAAATATACCTCTAATTATACTATGGTGCGCGTTTAGGTTTTTGTTTTAGAATATAGTGATAGTTTATAGAATACAATTTAAATCTTGATTGAAATAAACAGTGCCGGTGAGCTTCTTGTTTTTCTCCATAGAGACCTACTTCCGTTTTGGAACGGGTAATAAGCTTCAACTTTTCTGTCTAACTCCTTGACCATTCAAAATTACCTGTCAACAGTTCAAATACATGCCTTGACCTTGACTCTATGATGTCCAATAACAGGCCAAGATCTTGTCAGACTTTCGAAAAGTTTGGTTTATCAACGTTGTGAAAAAATAAAAAATGACATTCTGAACAAAATAGTTGTGAGACACGGTTACAAAATGAACTTCCAGTATTTAGTATATAAGTCAAATGTTTCTTAATAATGCATAATCATAGCATCCAGACCAACAAAAAGAACATAAGTCAGGTACATGTATCCAAAGCGCACTGCATGCGCTTTCCTCCAAACACTCAATGAACGAAACATCAGTAGTTCACTGTTCACTTTATCAACAAATTTCACGAGTGAACTTAGCACCTTTTACCCTCTATTTCCTTAACCTCTTAAAACTATGAATAATTCACCTCCAAAAAAATCTACTCTGTAATAAACACAAGCAACAAGACTTTGTCCAAATAACGAAATCCACGTACGATACGAGCCGATGTGCCGTGTAAGCGCGAATTTGTATGCAAATTGACGACGGCACCGCAGGTGGGCCCGCACGCGGCGCGAATCCGGTGCGGTTTGAACGGATCCGGAACGGTACGAACCGAGAACTGCTACACGATTTGAGTACCCACGCATAAACGTCGAGATTTTATGATAAATAGAATAAAATGTGAATTATTTTAATCTTATTGTTGCTGTTTAAATTAAAATATAACTAACTGGCTTCTGCTTGCGACTTCGTCCGCATGGTAGTCACACCATTTAACATATCTTGTGACACTCAGTAATATAATAGCTGTCTATCAGTAAAAAAGAATTGTAATGGAAACAGTAGATACTTCCAGGGATAGCTTACCTCTTACAAAGAAAAAAACATAGAAATAAACAAATGTTACCGTTTCATAACAACTATTGGTATAGATATGTAACATTCATGAAAAGTCATTCATGAAATATATAACGTTATTTTAGTTCCCCAAAGAAAATATTTAGCAAACGAATACGCAATTACACTGACATTATGGGCCGCGTATGATGCTCTAAAGCAATCATGACTAAAAACAAAACCCGGAGAATCCAGTTTTACTACCCCATTTCACCAATTTCTTTTTCAGGGTAACAAAATAGGAAAATACTCCTAAAATTCTTAACAAAAATAAAAGCAAATTGGTAAAACTACTATCTTCATGTTTAGGCGTGCGTCGGTAACTGCCGAAGTACTGAAACTGCTATCAAGGTGGACTCCGGTAACGACGCTCGTGATAGGGATGGGTGAAGGCTCATTAAATTGCGATCGGTACCGATACCAAGACTTTGACACTTGATATTATTTCGATCTCACTTCAATGAACAATTTATAAAGAATTGTCGTTTTTATGTATATTGAAAAAAAATATAATAAATAGATAAATGTTTAATGACTAAAACACATCAGTCTCATTTTACGTCTATCTGACATGAAATTCAAAATAGAAACCATAAAATCAACAAAACTTTCCGTTTCACCCACCCGAATACAACTTCGATCTCCTTATTAAATACAAACATCGTTTCAAGAGAGAATCACACAGAATCGTCTTTCCGCGAATCTCAAATCAAATTATCGGTATTGATTGGTATCGGTAGCTCGCGGGCGCGTCCCTAAATATCAAAAGGGAAGCGAGAGTGAATTCCTTTCACCTGATAGAACGGTTATTAGCCAATTGGAAGCTCATTCCGATCCTAATAGAGGTGTAATAAAAGGGTCTTCTTTCTCTATTTTTCTTTTATTTGTTCAAAAGGTAAAAATAAAAATTTTCTTATTCAATTTGCTTCGGCTCTGTCGATTCGGTTTTATTGTTTTCCACCTTCGTGTTTTTTTAGGTATCTTTATTTTGTAGCTTCTATGTTTACTGTGTCCATCGGAAATGTGTTTCGGAGTTCCTAGTGTTGGCGACCTCTATGATAATTACCTAATTACACACACATTTTAGCATTACATTTTAACTTATTTTGCTAGCAATTGGTTTCAAAATGCAAATTGCTATCAAAAACTAATGTTAATTTTTTTTTAAGTTACAGTTATTGAAATTTTTAAACCATGGTTCTCTGTTTTAAACATATAATTTATTATTATTTCTATTATAACTGGTTTTGATATCTTCTATTTAGTTTGTGAAATAAATAATAAATATTATAGAAAAATCATTTTGAAACAAAAACCAAGGAACAAAAAAATATTCTATTTAAATTTCCTTATTTGAATGATTCCCCCTACAAATAAGACACCGGTACCATATTTCACAGCACCCATTTCCTAGCACATGTTCCATATACAAATTCTACTTAGGTACCTTCCACTCGTCATCTCCCCTCGAATCGAAACCTATTTTTGATTGTTCTTGCATCTCTTTCACACACTTTTTCACCCACCGGTGTTAAGAGGCCTTTAATGACAGGAAAATTGAAACTTCGTCGTTTACCAGAAAAAGTTTGGGAACAGTCGTAAAAAATGTGCTCGCCAGATAATGTCCAAATAATGTGTTTTGAGGTAGAATATTTGGAGGAACTTGGTTTAAGGGAGACTTAGAAGACAGTGATACTATTCATACTCTCTCGTTCTTTTATATAAGCTTTTGCCCTCGGTTTTGTCTACGTCAAAACACCCTTAATTCGGCCCTGTCACAAAATCTGTCATTAGTCGTATCCTAACTACTGACCTGTCAAATTACAGCTCGGTTGCTGAAATTTGACAGCTTGGTTTGTTTTAACTAAAAATCTTTGCACCGTGAAAGGATTCTCTTGTATCGTGGGTGAGTTTACAAACATAAAACACAAATAACCAAGTAGTTTTCCTAATGGAAAAACCCAATAACACTTTGCCTGACTTCAAATCGAAACCAGAACCCAACGGTTAGTAGTTGCGGGTACAAGCACGAAGCCCACCGGGCAGTCTAAATATAGTACAAAGTTCCTGAATAGGGTACCGTATACCTACCTACATTATTATAAGCTAATAGCGAACTACCCGTGGCTTCGTCCGCGTGGCTTATTTCACCCGCATTAAGTTACGTCTTTAATTACTGCACCGCTCCCGTGTGTTGTAGCGTGATGATACTCAGCGCGGTAGCGTGGTTGCTTATATTATTCAGGAATAATAAAATAACATCACACCTGTATTCCCCGAAGGGTTAGGCAGAGGTGTACATCCACAGTTCGCCGGTATGTTTTAAGTCCCATGTAATAGTGGGCCTATTGCCATTAACCGGGCACAAATCCTAACTCCGAGCGACTACTGAGAATTTCATAGAAAAACCCAATAACAGTTTTTGCTCGACCTGGGAATGGAACCCAAGACCTCTAGCGTAGCAGTCTCGCTAAGGACCACTAGGTTAACGAGGCTATTAAACGCTTATATATTTTATAATTACATATTTTCGGTATAAAAACGCCCTTCCTGTGTCGAGCTCATTCAGTACATTCACACACGGAAGGCACATACCATAGCCTGTAGGTACCTCAGGGCCGATAGGTAAAAGTGTAAATTTATTGAAATTCATAAATCACGCGTTCGTGCCCAATATACAGGGTGAGCCGTACCCAATATACAGGATGTGTTTAACAAATATATCGCGTGTAAAAGAACACGTTGAGTCAGAACAACGCGTTGGCGAGGTGTAGTGCAAGTTACAAGATATACAGCATTTATTTGTGGAGAAAGCATAAACCTTACTTAGATACTACTACTATTATACATATACATGAACGTTTGTGAGGATATATGGATGGATGTTTCTCGCTCTTTTATGCTTAAACAGCTGAACTGAATTAGATAGAATTCGGCACTCATATAGATATTGATCTAGTTTACCACATAGGATCTGTCTTATCCAGTTTCATTTTCTCGTTGAGCTGATTAGGACTTATTGAGCATTAAGCTTCTGATTTGAGTTATGCAATTCCTGGGTTGGTCCCTAAATTGTAAACACCTTCTCAGATATTAAGTAAATATAAAAATAAGGTTATATTTATAAGTATAACCTTATTTAAAAAAAATCTAGAGGCATGCAGAAGAGAGATATATATATCTATATATAGAGAGATATATATATATGATGTTATTCAGAAGAGAGATATATATACAGTAGGCGCTCGATAATCCGGCACCCGATTTTTTCCCTCTATTCTCGATTGTCGGAACTGCCGGATTATCGAATTTGTATAGGAAGTAAAATCTTTTTACACATGTACAATGTAAAATGAAGTCTACATATCATAGATTCACAGTAAAAGACTATTTTAATATGCTTAGGTGAATATATTATAAAAATAAAAAACACAAATATGTATATTATAAAAATAAAAAACACAAATATTGTCAAAGCGACGCTGCGAAACAAGAAATAGCAAAACAAACACTTTACCGGTTACACTATTAAGGTTAGGCCCGGACTGCCGAGCGAGAGAAACTACTCGAACCCGCTCAGTAGTCCGGCGTTCAGCTGTGTAAAATGCCGGATTATAGAGCGGGCTACCTGAGTCAAAAAATGCCGGACTACTGAGCGTGCCGGATTGGCGAGCGCCGGATTATCGAGCGCCTACTGTATCTCTCTTCTGAATGCCTCTAGATTTTTTTCAAAGTCGAACACAGCCTTCAACACAAACGTCTTCACAGACCCATTCAAACCGCTTCCGCCTCTCACTGCTTCCACCAATCACGTAGCAGCAATAGATCAAGTCCACCTGTAATATTAACGCTTCACTATCAGCCGCACATGGCGACGTCGCCGCTCGACTAACAAAAAGTATTTGTCAAACACCCTGATGTTTGTTTGAGTGGAGTGCGTGAACCCGAGTGTGTATTGTTTAGATGCTGGAATTAGGGCTTGTTCTGCTAAAAAGAACCCACTCAAAATTTCTCCCACTTCACGAAATTGTTTTATTTTCTTAATTATAGACATTCTAATAAGTTTGGGATGTACATTGAAATGTTGTTGCTGGATATATACTGAAGAGTTTATTTACGCGCTAATCTCAGGAACTACTAGTATTTTTTTTTTGTTTTGAATGGAAAATCATCAAATCCCTGCCCTAGGCGGGGCGGGAGGAAGTGTCAGACTTTTGTTGACTAAAACCCACCCATGTTCCTTCTTGTGCCCTTTGTGTTCCGGGGGAGCGGTATCTCTTTGGAACAACCCACAGCCCTGACAAGCATCGGCCCTGAGTGGCCCCTCCAATAATTGCTGACACCTCTTTGGAGCGCGCGTGGAACACGAATGCGCCGTCGACATGGCCAGTCGTTATGCAACGTATGGACGGTGAGCTACCCATTATCACCGTCTACAGGCCCACGTCTCCAGTGGCCGGGAGTCGTCTCGGGGCTCCCGACGCCCGGAGCATCTACCGCAGCGGCTGGGACAGGAAGCTCTCTGCTTCAACCGTCCCATCGCCTCCTTCTCTGCATAACTGCTTCGCTAATTAACTACTAGTCTGATTTGATAAAATCCGGTGGTATCGTTATAGACTATTTATCAAGGAAGATTATTATTCTATTTAACATCACGCTACGCACGCTATTTTAAATATTCTACGTTGCATCTAAATATTCTATCTCTCATCCCTGACAGTTTGACAACTATCAGGGATGAAAGATAGAATATTTAGAAATTTTATAAAATTTAAGAGTCGCTTTGTAATATAAAAATAACAGCTATTTACAAAATAAATAATTGTGAATGTTAACACGGCACTTACACGACTAAACCAATTTTTTTAATTGCTGTGAGCTCAAAATCGCCAGTCTCAAAATTGCAATGGCAAATCACAAGTCTAAGAACTAGACCAGCCTAAATTCTGCATTACAGTTAGAATAACATAGAAACCTGAGACATCAACATAGCCTACATTTACAGAATAACATTGTAAACATTTCTATCTTCAATCTCTTACCAAAGGTAAGGCAGGCAGTAATATAGCCATGCATTAACACCTCGGAATCAAAGCGACTTTGAAACCGCACGTAATCTCCACAACACGTCTGGTTATCTGCGAACGTTGGGAAACGTGCTCTATTTCTGTACGTTTAATATTTCTATGAGAATTTTTGATGTCGCCTACAAGATGACACACTTATAGTATAAAGCTGAAGAGTTGCGTGTGTTTGTTAAAGCGCGTCAATCGCCGGAGGTATCTGTCGAATTGGAAAAACAATGGTATATATGCCAAACACAAAAAGAACGGGCTATATAACATCACGCTACGACACACGGTAGTGGAGCAGTAACCAAAGACGATATTTAACACGGGTGAAAATATCCACGCGGGCGAATTCGCAGGCAGAAGCAATTTCTTATAACTGGTGCTTTTATTTCATAGCCGTGTCATAACATAACCCGTTTTATCACAGCAGACACAATAGGTGAACAGTCATCATTGATACGTCATTTAATGAAGCTTCTTTGAATATCAAATAAAAAAATAAATCTCGCAAGTAGAGTAACATTCCCCGCACAGCATAGTACACGACTATTTACCACAATGGAACTCCTTTTTCGGTCCTTTGTAAGGCTAGCTTTGATTAACTTTGATGTAGGTGAGTGCTCTGAAGGTAGTCTGCTATCTGCTAATGGATTGTCTCACACACACTCGTTGTTCTTCCAAACGATACCTGAAACCCTTTGACGTTCTTGTTCTTTCTTTAAGCTATTGTGTTTCTTTGGCGGTGAGTAGTCGGTGCTAGTGACGTCTTTGTGTGATATCTGTAAGTTCATTTATTGTTCCTATTATTGTATGTTATGTGCAAATGGTGACTTTTTGTGTCGCCCTTTAGCAAAAACCAATAATACTTGGTCGATTTGATGAGTTATTATACATTTCGTATGTGTAAAAGGATGGTTCAATAAAATTGCAATAATAAAATCAAAAACGTATATTCACTATATTATCCGCTAGAAAAGTGCAAGAGTTCCAACAAAACAAGACGATCAGTCAGCAAAACATAGGTTTCTTGCAAGTTCGGTCAGTTTAGACTAGATTTAGCTAGGTCCCACGGGGAGATGGGCGCCCTGGGGCTGGAATCCGTTCTCGTTGGCGATGTAGGTGACAGCGTAGTTGACGCCATCGGGAGCGAAGTAGGAGTACTCGCCGCGGACCTCAAGAGCCTCTCCTTCAGTTCCAATGTTCTTCAGCTGACCCTGCTCGGCAGCCTTCTTGCCGTCACTGGTCTCCACACTGTTGGACAATCAATAGGTTTTACTAAAATTACACAAAATATAGCTTCTTTGAAAGATAACGCGCTAGTTAGTAGGTAATTAGGCCCTTTTGTTAACCTTCAGTTTTCATGTTTTCATTATTGTGATGTCGTGATACCGAAATAAGCATCTTGTTTGACATCGTTGGATTGGTAAGAGACAGATGGTGACGCCATAGGTAATGTGAAACAATGCGTAAAGCAGCAGCAAACTTACGCGAAGTTGTATCCCTCCACACCGATGTTGTCGTTGTCGTAGCGGAGGACGACGGCATCCTTGGGTTGGTCGACGGGGATGGCCACGGCGGCGGCGACGCAGAGGGCGAGGACAATGAACTGCACAAATATTAATAGATTTGTTAGGAGCCTAGTTATGTAACAACTGTTGTGTCTATGCATTACTTTTGCTAGAAGAAACTTGAACCCACAGACCACTTTCTAGTGTCACTCTACTTTTTTCCAGCCTTATAGCGGATATTGTAGCCAACATTCATATGCCAGACAAGTCTTCAAATTATTTTTTACATCAATGAGGAAATAGTGGAATTCATCGCTGATCGCAATTTATATTCGAAAACGTTGGTGACCTATCGGTTATTTATATTTAGCGACATAATTAAAAGGAGATTCAAATGTTAAGGTTGCGAAGCCACTTGTGATTCTAATAGCAATCCATAACATCATCTAAATGGTAATGAAAAAAAAGCGCACAGTTAAAGAACATTGATGCACAAAACAACGAATGATTTTTACTAGACAAGACTACGTAGATTATATTATCAAATTGTAAGCAACAACGTGTCGAATCGCAAGTCTCAAATCATCGATAGTCATAAACACTAATACACGACGTTATAAAAGTAATACAATATTTGTAAGTACTCGTAGTACTATCTAATGAATCATAGATTGCTAACAGACATTCTACTTTAATATTGATTTGAAGGATGTTGACATTACCAAAAAACACTCACAGCAGCGCTTAAGAGTAATCAGAAATGTTTGCAATAGTATCAATAATGAGATTAGATTACATTGGCGTTTTATGTGTTGGGTTAACCTAACAGTGATAATGTTAACACCACATTGAATTATTTACTAAGTGAATGGTAAGTAGGTAGGTACTTGACCAATAGCTCGCATCTAATGGGTGCTACAATATGCATGAAACTGTCATAAATATTGAGTGGTTCACATTTGTGAGCAGCGCACTATTGGTATTACAGAATTAATGGCGGCGTAACCGTTTCACGGTCGCATGTGTTGACATTTTGCAAGTTTATGCCACGCCTGCGCAGCCTGAGCCAAAGGATTCTACTTAGGCATTGAATAAAGCAAGGTAATTTGGAAATATGTCGACATATTTAATGGAGTCAAACAATCTGTGGTACCGATCGGAAAATGTGATAGGATATTTCTAAAACTTGCCAAAAATGCAATTTTTAGGGACATCGTAAACGATTTTGGTGAAGATTTATCAGTTAAATTTAATTTGTTGAATTGATAAACTTATTTAAAAGAACAAAGCAAAACTTGAAGATGAATGAAGCTATTGAAGTGTAATAAAAGTAGATGATGGTAAACTACAATGAGGGTGCACTTACGGAGTTCATGTTTGGGTTGGTGAGGTGGGTGTTTGTTGTTGTGGAGAAGAAGAGGATGCACCGGTGACTGTGATCAATCTCGAAATTTTGCACATTTATATACTTATACGTGGCCCGACTACTTTGCATATATTCGAATGTTCGCTTTTGCTTTACTCTATAAAGTGTAGCTAGCCTCTTTCATTTGGTGGATTAACATTTTCCAAATAATAGGGAATTTAAATATTATAATGAATCCCGCTAGAACCTGAAATGAATGTTGTGTCGTCAGTGTTGTCAACATTTGTTGGTTAGATAACCTTATTAGCAGTGGCATACGTGTCAATATGTTATGAACTTATTGATATTAGAATGTGCAACTAAGATTTTATTGTTTAATTAAGGTTATACTGCGAGTGCTTTTGACTGCAAAGCTGATTATCTTTATCGACAATATTATGTAGTCCAACGTAAGAATAAGTTTAGATATCTAGTCCAATTGGTTCTTTACTACAATTATTGTCATAAGTACATTCCTGATTAGGTACCTGTTACATGTTTGTTTTGAAGTTTGAATGAGTTAGCTATTATTTTTTCTCTGACAGTGCTACTTGATTGCACCGTCATATGGGTATTGATATAATGACTCTTAAATAAATTCGAACTTTTAAGAGTGTTGGTCATATTTACTCAGAAAGCATCAGCAGATAATAATAATAATCATTTATTTGCATGCCGCCATTTTTTTTTTGCAGCTAGATGATGATAGTCAAGTTCACTTTTAAAAACCAGTGATTTGGCGCCTGTTATGAGATATTGTGCTTAAGAAATCACCTCCGAGCTATAACAAAGTAGGACAGCTCTTCTGAGTTGTATTCTTACGGTTTGTCGGTACACATAACATCATGCGTATATTCTCTAAAGATGTAGGCATATGTGTATGTCCCATGTAATAGAGAACATATTGGTCTTAACCGTCACAAAAACCCCAACACCACAGCACTACAAAGAAATTCCAGTAGATGAAGTAACGACACTTTTCCCGACTTGTCTTAAAAAACATCAGTAAGTACACAAGGAAGAACAATACAATACATCAACAATATAGCACTCAAGAGACACTTGGCCTTGACATTCACTTTCCATATCGTTCAATCGAAAAGAAGATGATATTCATAAAATTATTTAACAGCTTGCAAACCGGCTTTGGCGATACCATAACGGTAAAAGACTTTTCATAGCACACGTGACGGAGCCGATCCGAACAACATTAGTACGGTGTTAAACCTTACAATTAAAAATATTATTATAGAGTTGACTATTACATAAATATTGTAGTGTAGCCATACTTTGATCATGATTTTATAAAACGCGGTGAAATGTTGTAGATACGATGAGAACAGTAATATCCAGTGTTGTCAATTTTCCGTCAAATAACTTAATCTTAAAATTGTCGCAATAAGTCATAATCCTAAAAACGACTACCGTGTTTCAATGTGAAATAAAGTTATACTTAAAATTTACATGCCACATTATTCTATCCAGAATAATTATCTTGTTAAGGGTTTTCCGATTACCATTTTGTATTGTGGGACAAACATCATACCTAATTGAATTTAGAATAAATGAATGTGACTCTCTATAGAGAACTAAAATAGTTTTACACAGCGGTCCCGTCTCGTTGATTCTAAAGAAAATGTTGATGACCTCTGTTCTCACATAAATCGTAAAATATATTATATTTTCTTAACGTTTTTAATATCAACGGTAATATTAACAAAATTTGTGTGAGACCTACATCTGTGATACATTTAAAATAAATATAAATGGCGTCTAGTCTGTGACAGTAATTAATTCGCTAATAAGTCGTGTGTCTGGTGCAGTCACGGTGCCAATGTTTCTTTTACTAGAGACGATTGTAACGGAGTCTGTAGTAGAAATTCTACTTTTTGTTCGATAGTTATTTTTATAATTATGTTGAATGACCATAGACTTGTAGGTCCAAACCAGTTCTTTTTATAAATGTTTTATTTCTTAATGTATGGCAGTTTCTTTCTTCATGTCGTTTTTTATAAACCGTCTGCATCAGTTCGAGTTTAGTTAAAATAGATCTCGATTATGTAAATGAATCATGACTATTTAAATGTACTCAGTGCATAAACATGCATTATGCGTGTACTATGTGCAAATCAACTTGATTTTGTTGATACGGCATTTTCAAATAATACATTACTTAAACTGTTTTTACTAGAAATGCGTATTGCTAATTGTTACCGTTTTTATACTGTATGTTAACCTAATTATAAGGATCTTTTGTAACAATGGATAATAAACTTTTACTTTACTTACTTTACTTTATTTACTACGTCACCTATAACGTATAATGAAATAATTATGCTAGCATTTTCCCGTGGTTACGTCCGTGTGATCTGACGCAGTCGAGTAAAAACATAAGGATTCCAAAATCTTTATGTTTTTACCCGACTGCGCCAGAAGGAGGGTTATGTTTTCAGATAATTAAATATAGCATACAGCACCCTGGGATAACGTAGTTTTGTATTAGGTACAGAGTTTTCAGGATCAGACCAAGAGTTCCGGAGATTAGAGCTTTCAAACTAACACATAAACTCTTGAGCTTTGTACCTATTAATATAGAAATACAGAAATACATTTTCCAGCTAAACCAAATCTTCGCGTTTAGATCGAACCCTGATACAGATGTTCACCTTTGCCGGGTCACCGCTATTGTTTAAACTAGCTAAACTATCGCTACACAAGATAAGTGTAGGTAAAGTTCAAATGTAATAACATCTTGTAGCAACAATCAGCATCTGTGAGGTACTCACGGTTCAATACGTCAAGCTCGCTGTTCAAGCAACGATCGGAAACGTTTGTTGTTCGGCGATTAAGTTGATAGGATAAGATACCTCTTGAGGTTGCAGGTTCGATACCAGGGCACTTATTAAAATGAGCCTTTTTTCAATTCGTTTACATGTCTGAAATCGCCAACCCGGCTTGAGCAACCCCGATGATTATTGCCCGTGCCTGCTCTGTATGACAAGAGGATTTTGCTCCGCAAAGAAACATGACCAAGGGAGAGGCTATAAGCAGGCGTAGTGATTAAGATGTGTTAAAAGCACAGCCACAGTCTTTCTACAGACAGTTCGCCAACGAAATGTGTTGATAGAGCATATATTAATTCTTAAACTCGAGTCATACATTTATACCACTATTGTGGCTTGTGGTCAATATTATTCATAAGCACTCACACATTTTACACACGGTCCGAGAATCTCATGGTTTAAAAATTGAAATGTCACGACAGTATCAAGTGATGGCACGAAATATACGGTATCGATTGTAGGATATCGATATAATTGGTATTTGGAAAAATTATATCAATACTAATCGATTAAATTAGATTAAGAATGAAAATAGTGGGGGATAGCTTGATCGATGCTAAATTGTGCTGAAGACAACATTTGTTTATTATGTTATGTCTATATCTTCAATTGATTGCATGATTTTACTTCACCGAACACAAACATGAATTACAATTGTTACTTACTTACCTATCAAGTGTGATGACCCAGCCGTTGGGACGCCCGCTTCTCATTCATGAAATAGCAAGTTCGATACTGAGCAAGTCCAATTTTTTCAATTCATACTTACTTTCTTAGTTTATTTTAAACATCACTAATATCAGTGAAGGAAAACATCGTCAGATAACCTGGTCTTATAATTACTATTGGTACGAAATCACAATCCGCTTGAATAAAAAAAAAAAACTTATTCTGATCAAATTAGTTTTGAGGATCAATCAATTCAAAGCATAATCGGAAACTGCTAGCCAAGCTGATTATGTGAATTATACTCTGCCATATTTACTAAAAACGTTAATTAAAAGGAATTCCACAAATTGGTACAATTAAAATAACGTGGATATAAATAGAATATGAAAAAATAATCGTCGCCCTAAAGCCCAAGCAGTTTATCGATTTTTATTCGGTAGATGAATCGGATACTAGAACGTCACTAACAACCTGTTTAATAAATTATAATTTTATGCGTCTAGTTGAGGTGAATTATGCTTTAGGTGTGTATCTGTCACACGTGGTATTTCCCCTTAATTAGATAAATAGAGGTCGACATTTATACGAGTTACACTTAAATAGTTTAAATCTAGTGATACCTAAACGATTTAAAGGGTTTCGTCCTGGGAGCAGTTCTACTTACATATAGGAATGACCGCAATCTAATCTTAATAAGTCTTGAGTGAAAATATAAAAAATATTTACTTCACAATTTTTTTTTTTATTAATTGTCACTGAGATGAGATTGCGACTACATTTTTAATAGAATTAGTCTTCAAATGCAGGGTGCAGCAAGACCCTAACTACATATAATTATGTAAAAATGAAAATATGCCTAAAATGTGCTATACGCCCTTAGAGCCCGAGGTATCGTATACGCACTCCAAACTTTTACATCTACAACTTTTAAACACAGCATATTATAGTCAACTGCGCATACAACAAAAAAAAAACTGGGAAACGCTTCTTATTTTTAGTATAAAAGTCACTGGAAATGGTAATTAATTATGTAACGCACGCACAATAAAGTGCATCTAACAGTATGAGGCGGACATATTTCAAGTTTGGTTAGAACATTTCAGTTTGGAACTTTGACCTTCAATATCTCCGTAACCAGACCGTTTCTAAATATGGTCCAGAACAAAGACATTATGAAATAAAGTTGAAAATCGCGTAGATCTTAGTTCTTTATTATGTATATTATACTGCTGCTGTGTGTATGCTGATTATGAACTCTCCCCCTACCAAATGTCAATGTCACCACATTTCAAAAACTACATCAGAATTCTAAATATAGTTTCCGTAAATAACTTTTATTTAATTACAGATTATACATAAGTGAATAGTGATAAATGGGCAATATTTGCCTTTAGTTCTTACCAACTTAACTTGCCTTAGTCTTGCTGATGTAAGTCTACTTTCAGATTACAAGTCAATGTCACTATGTAAGCGAAGAGCGGGAGCGGTTTAAAACATAAAACGACAGTTTCAAATATTTTTATTCATTATAGAGAATAGTGTCTACTTTTAAAGATCTATTTGGTGTGTTGTGTTTTGGTGTTTGTATTTGTGTGTGTTTGGATGAACTGCCTCGGTAGCCTAGTGGTCCTAAGCGCGGCTGCTACGCTAGAGGTCTTGGGTTCGATTCCCAAGTCGAGCAAGAAGTGTTATTGAGTTTTTCTATGAATTTCGCAGTAGCAGCTCGGAGTTTGGATTTGTGCCCGGTTAATGGCAATAGGCTCGCCCCCTATTACATAGGACCTTAACATTCCGGCGAACTGTGGGTGTAAATTGTTACACCTCTGCCTAACCCTTCGGGGAATATAGGCGTGATGGTATTTGGATGTCAAAGTTTAAATAATTTAGATAATTTTAACTTAATAAAACAATTTCAGTTGACGGCCGCGGCGGTGCGAGGGAATTTTTAGTGCCATTTTGTTATAACTATTCATAATATTTTAATTGTTATACGTTATCATACTTATTAATTTAAATAATGTACATATTTATAAAATAAAATAAACGTAGTATAAGAAAAAAATACACCAATATAAAATTTGGTTTTGATTGGGTTTTCAGAGCAATGTTTTCTTTCGTTTTTATTTTTTTCTCATTGACAAAATTATACAAAGTGTTACAGCTAGCTCCACCCAAGCGATTTTTAACTGCCTCGCTGCTGTTAGCTTTGTAGCCCGGGGTTTACGATGTAACATTAGCACGCGGTCAGGTGTTGTAACAAGGTGAAGTTCAACGGATTACAACATTCCGCAAAAGGTTAAAACATTTGCGAAAACCATTTGATGAATTATTTATTGTTGAAAATTAACACTTTTGTTCATAAAATATGGATTACGTGCTATTTTTTAAATTTTAAAATTAACTAATCATCGTCGTGTCGTCAATAAATCGTAATCATGAAAGTTTAATTATAGCTTAGTGATACATATATCACCGATTTCATAGTCGTGACTTTATTTACGAAAATGTCGGCAGTTTATCAATGTTTCTGTGATAAGTTTTGAACATAATCGTTCTTCAATAACTGATCGTAAATATATGGTATTGTTTGGTTTTGGGGCGGAACTAAGGACCATCGATTTCAATCCACAACATAATCAAATATAGCTGGTATTGGAAGATTCCACAGCCGTCGCAACATTAAAGTGGAAATAAAATATAGCCTTATATTAATAGGTCGACCTTTTTTGATTAGTAGTACTATTTTTGGTATTTAACCTTTTTTAGTATTTGACCAAAATAGATAGTTTATAGAACATTCATAGTTGAATACGGGTATTACTCTTTGTATTGAATCAATCATAATGATACTAGTATCATTGTTCTGTAGCAGAACTATAATAGTCTAGACTATTATAGTTCAAAGGCACACAAAGGCCTCTTCTCATACAAAAAAGGCACGAGTATTGATCACCACGCTTATTCAACGCGGGTTGGCAATAAACTTATATATTTAATTAAAGTCCAGGTTTCCTCACAATGTCTTTCCTTCACCGATGACAGTGATGTCCAGGATTAACTTAAAAAGTACTTATAAATTAAGAAAGTCACATTGGTAGTTGCCCGAAATCGAATCCACAACCTCATGCATGAGAGACCTTAACCACTGGGCTATCACGGCATCGACATTTTGTATTTTGGTCAATCAAATTGTTCTCTTTGTATTGCGATTATAGGTCTCCCCGATCGCATCAACCTGCCGGACATATCAAGCAATTACACAATTTTGTACAAATTAATCGTATAATCTTACATTACAAAATACGTATTGCTGTGTGCGTCATATACCTCTTGACTTTTGCTAGTGATGCATACGCAGGGAATTTTGTGACGTCATCTTTGGAGAATTGTACTTTTATCGTACAGATCTACGCTTACTTCAAGTACCCAACTGCATGTCCGAAATCACCGTCACTGGAACACTTGGTGATTGCAAAGATGACTTCAATTCATAATAGAAGTTTCCGTTAGCCACCTTTGTTGTTCTTTAGAAAAGTAAACGATCTACGGTAAATCAAAAAGGCGAACTGAGTAATATATCAGCTTAAACAATGTATTTTTTTTTCAAAGAATTGATCAATTATATTACAAAATAATCAATGCTGTGATACTATTATGAAACTAAATTCCCGGAACTACCGTTCCGTTCTGTGAGTACGTTATACCTTAGTGCTAGATTTTATTATCAAAAATTAATTGTAATCCGTAATAAGGGTGAGGATAAAGTCGCGAGCAAAAGCTAGTACCTAATAATGATAATAATAAATTAATTAAATCAATTATTGAATTTATATAAATACTGTTAATAATATTATTAAATTATTACATAATAGGTACCTTAGCAAGTATCGCACGTGGCATCTGGCAAAGGGTCAAAGGTCAAATATAGGCACATGCGTGACCTCCTAATTGGGTGCAGCCTATACGACGCAGAACTTCCATAATGCTGAGACCTTCATCAAATTGGTTATGGTTTAAATTGATAATTATATCCGTGAAATATCCATAGCGGATTCCTTCCAATAAACTATTTCAATATAGAGTAACTCAGATGGTCCTCATTTTATCATGTACTAGGTTCTGCACGCGACTTCGTCTGCATAGAAGTATACCGCAAAACATAACCTATACCTTAGTGTAGCTTGGTATTAGTAACAAAAAAAAATAGACCAAAGGCACCACCAACTTCCGAATTCCGTGCGTTTGCTGAGAAATTCCTAACGAAAAAATCTTATAGAACTTTGCCTGATCTGGGAATCAAATCCAAGATCACACGCTCAGCAATCACGGTTGTAGCCAGCCTGATAAGCAGTGTATGTCATAAGCCTCCAAAAGTGAACTCACACGGTAAATCCGTACCAGGCATATATACATATACTCTTTGTGTCTCTATGGTTAAATTACCTACATACGGGCTGTATGTAGGTACTTGTCAACATAAATGATTACATCTTACACCTCTTCTTATACTTACTATTAACTTATAATATTTTTTAAATTGACCGCTATATTTTATACGTTTATTTTTATAGGTACCTACCCATTTTATGATTGCTGTGAAGGGGTCAAGATCCGTTGATTGAATTTAGTTAATTATAGACGTGGTTTTGGTCAATAAATATATGTAATTAATATGTCAGATGTAATCATAATTAAGTTAAGTTTACATTAATTTATTCAAGAAAAAATAATTAGATAGGTACCTACTTGAAACATTTTTACAAAAACCAAGGTACCTACTCTTCCAATTCTAAACTACATCAATCAATCACAACTTGATTTGAACCTCTCATCAGTTCATCCCTATCAAAATTTATGGAACTAAGAAACTGTCTCCATTCTCAAAATACTTTCCTCCATTGGCATCCATGTTGATAACACAATACATAATAATGTTAATAACAATAATGTTGATAACAAAATCGTGTCGGAGCGGCTCGCATTCAAACAATTTACTCTTCATGGCAGTCTCACATCAATTCTTGTATTGATTTACCGAGTATGGCATCCCACGCATTATATGGAAGCTAAGCGACAATCTTACCATTATAGACGATCACCTTAAGGAGCAATTAAGCATCTTCAGCTCTGTTCCAGTTCGGTGTTTAGTCAATGAAATATAATGCGGTCAAGTTGAACTAATTGTCGCAGTTGCCAAAGGTCGTGTTGACCGAAAAGTCTAAGAGACCGAAACTTGTGATAGACTGTCAGACACTGTGATTACATCATGGAGGTGTCCCGTGTAAGGTTGCAATGATGCCTTTTATTAAAGGATTGTTAGAGTTTATATCATAGTTTAACCGAATGATATGTACCCGCTATTGTAAAGACATCTGTGTCATAGGCAGCCATAATATAGAGACAAAACTGTTAAAATGAGTGGTAAAAATATTCCTTGATTTCAGTACTAACACTTAGATGGAATCTAGGTCAATACTTTTAGAGAAATAAGTGTTTATCCCTGTAATAGAGAGTTAATAAAGAGCCCCACGTTTAAAACAATACAGACGACTTTGTCCGGGTATTTCAGTGATGGACCCAGGTTTCACCACGACAACACCAGTCACCATGTCAAAACTTGTTTCTGGAATACTTTCACTGTCTATTCTTAGTTTCAACACTACGGATAAACTAAACGGCGTGGGCGCACGCACACATTAGCTCCTAAACCGATAAACTCATAAGGTTAACACCCGGTCACTTGTTAAATATCAATAAAACCTTATAAGCAATACATTGCTGCATCTGCGCTTTACTTTAACCCGAACATAATCAATTTAGGATTCCAAGGATGGCAACTTTAAAATTATAATGAGATGAACATCAAAACGAAACTCATCATGTTCTGAAGGTCATGTTGGCTATAAATTAACATACTTCTAAGTAATGCTATTATGGGATCTTCATATATTTGTGCCACATTGAATTTTAATTTCCATTAATAATGCCATTTGTTTTCTATTGATTTGAATTTACGGCGCAATCCATCATTTTGAAGATTTACTGTTCAATCTTTTAAATATGTGTTGTTATTGTAAATCTTGTAATCAAGTTAATGAACTATAAAATGAATTAATTATAGAATATTAGTAAAACATTGCTTTTCAAGATTATGACACAAGACATCTCTGATTGTTATGAAAAGGCCACTTTACATTTTATTTCATCAGTTTACCAATCTTTCAAGCTTTTGAAATGTCGTAATTTTAATAGGAATCTTTTCAAAGAATTTGTTGGTGTTGTAAGTCGATGTATAGGTAATGAAACGAATATGTAAATTACTATAACGTATATTGTTTTATTAACAAAATTATTCAGGATCATATCACAGATCGCTTGGAGTGGAATTAACAAAGGAAGAGGATAAGGTTAAGGATGAGTATTTTTTGGACTAGATGTTGGAATTAGTGGAGTGGATTTAAGGGGCAACGGGGAGATGGGCGCCCTGGGGCTGGAATCCGTTCTCGTTGGAGATGTAGGTGACCAGGTAGTTGACGCCATCGGGGCCGGTGTAAGAGTACTGGCCGCGGACCTCAAGAGCCTCGTTCTCGGTGCCAGCGTTCTTCAGCTGACCCACCTCCTGCTGAGCGATGCCGTTGGAAGTCTCATAACTGTGGATCGTGAAAGAAGATGCTATTAATACCTATATTGGACAATACAGCTAACAAGAATGTGTGATTCTGAACTTTGTAAGAAGATCAATCAGTTGTGCGATCTTTGGGATTCCCTAATAATTAGAAGAATTTAAACTGATTCAATTTTTAAAATTTTACAGCTTTATCAAGTTGGACGAATTAAGTGCTTTAGTGACAACTTATACTTACTTGAAGTTGAATCCCTCGACTCCGATGTTGTCGCTCTCGTAGCGGACGATTTGGGCGTCAGCGTCGGGGCCAGCGGGGGCGGCTACGGCGGCGGCGACGAAAAGGGCGAGTACGATGAACTGTTGGCAGAAGACACTACTGTTAGAGACCAAGCGGACACCACAAGCTATCACCAAAACTTGATGACTTTTCGGGTGGGATGGGTTTATGTTCCACTGCAAGCTTTGAAGGTAATTCGAAAAACACTTTTTGTTTTACAAATCCAAACGTACCGATTTCATTTTTGATGATTTTTTGTTTGTCCTGAGACTGTTAGTGATTGAAAGGCAATCGAGCGACTGATGCCTCTGTGTTGTCGCTCTGCCTATTTATACTGGCTGGCGCATCGTTGCGCGGCAAGGACGCGCTTTGACATTTGAACTTAGAATCTTCTTCGGCCAATGATGTTGAAGCTAAAGGTTCTTTGTGACATGTCCGGCTTGATCAGATGGCTCATATTGATAGCATATGGCCGACCTACATAGCTTTGATATTATTGTATTTTAATAAAACAAATATTATAAAGGACTACTAAACTTTATTGATAACTAAAATGTCAAATATTAGGAAGAGTTTAGTTAGCTATTATTGCGTTAGAGATGATTTCCAAAAACAATTTTATAATGTCAGCGAGTTTTATTTTCGTAGTTTTTTAATTATTACATTATTTTTCAAACCGGAGATATGTGCAATTGTTTTTATTTCGTACATCATTAGGTCATCCAGGAATTTTTGTAACTATGCCAATATATCATCATCCCAAGGCTCAGATGAGCTGATAGTGATAAAGGACCACTTCGCGGCTCCCAGCACATTAATTGTGGGTATCAGTCGATTGCACGTGCAAAACTTTGGTTTAATTTTTCTTACAATATTTCACTCCTTATTCCATTGTAACGCTTCCATCAACCGCATGGCAAAATAATGTGCAGTGAATCCTTTAGCATTTACAACAGGAAAGCTAGTTGGGTTAATTTATTATAGACAGAGATATTTTTGTAACGCGATCGTTATTTTAATGTTATCAAAGCAATGTAAACTATTTGCTAAAGAGCTATATTATCGTGATGGCGCAGCGGTTAAGACGCCCGCCTCTCATGCTAAAGGTTGCGAATTCGATACCAGGTAAGTACCAATGCTACTTTTTCATTTCATATGTACATTCTAAGTTTATATTGGACATCACAGACATCCGTAACGGAAAATATCGTAACAAAACTTGGACTTAATATAAGTCTAAAATCACCAACCCACCTTGATTAACCGTGGTGATAAATGCTCGTGCCTTCTCTGTTTGAGAAGAGACCTGCGCTGCAGTGGAACAACAATAGGCTGGTCTTCTTATTATTTAGTACTTCGAAGTTCAATACAACCTGTACGTGTCAATAAGTACAAGTGTGTTCTGTGTCGACAATGATTGGCTATTTACCACATTATTGTAATATTCCAAGGAAACAATTTGCAGAATTTAGCTCCAAAGTTCGCTATTACGGCGTGGAATTTAGCTAGGTTATGGTTTTGGAAAGGGCATGCTAGCAATTAACTAAGTGCATTACACGTTGAGGCAGACATATCGCCGGGCTCCTCAAGGGGTCAGCGATGTATGAGGCTTATAATAATTTACTTTGACATCATAACATCACAACGCAATCGGGTTACCGTCTGAAAGCGTACGTCGCGAAATAGAGTAGGGTGCCCTGAATTTGTCATATTTACAAGTTTACCTCTATTCTGTGGTGCTGTCTGCATTGGTGTCGTGGTTGCAAGCTCAACTTCTGTACATGGGGTCCTTGGGTAAATTCCCACGTCGAGTAAAAAATGTTTTGGGGAATTTTTCATTATTTTTCAGTCGGTGGTGTGACCTTCCCGTGCTCGGAAACACGTAAAGCCGTCGATTCCGCGCCCGACTCTACCCGGTCTTGTTTAATTGTCATCCCATCGGACTATGAAAGTGATGCTAGAGTTAGCGCACCTATATTTGCGCACACTCTTGTGCACTATAATTATCTCCTGCGTACTTAGTTAGTGGTCACTGAGATCTCCGCCGCCGTGACAGTTTGGTCAGGAGGATTTTATTATTATTAGTGTTAGTTTGAGAACTTAGCTTATAATATATTATACGGTAAATAAAATATTTAGGGACGAAACAATTTTAAGTTCTGCTTTAAAAAGCAAATTACCAGTTAGATACGCACAAAAACATCGAACACTTTAGTAATAAAAACGGTTTGAAGATCATTCACTAAAACTATTCAATGAGCTAGTTAATTAAACAAGTGTCATTTAAAAAACTACATTCTAATCTACAATGTAATGAAGTAGTGAAGATCATAAATTCAATTTCAGTGTTAATTTGTATCAGAATAGTTATTAAAACATTATTTATCATTTTCATCAACATTTTTATTATCATTAAGAACTGCACGCGCAGTGAGCGCGTCGCTGTAAGCTGGTTTATTTTATTTTGTATTTATAACTGACTTTGAATGAAGTAATGTATGGCTGCAACCTATGACATAGTCGGACCACTTCTTCCTCTCGCCGTGTGCTCAGTGCCAAACATTTAATTTAAATTAATCATTTATTTCAAGTATAGTGGCCGCTACGAGTCATGAGCACAAACGTCAAAATCGTTTTTGGGTTGGTTTCTGGGTTCTTTGGAGCGCTGAGGCTGCACACGATAGCTCCGACTGACGGACCAATCGCACCATCGGCGACTGCAACAAAACCCGAAAATGAACTTGACGTCAGTGCTCACGACTCGTGGCGGCTACTTTACCAAGACTCATGAAGTTGGTAACAATTTACTTTTTTTACTTACAACGGGTCACAGCTCCAGCCGAAACCTTGCAGCAGTCACAGTCTAGTCTGCTTGCAAATATGATGCTGGTCGCACTGGCTCGCACCCTACGGACTAAGCGACACGCGAGCTTCTGCAAACATTCCTGAAGCGTTGTAGTATCGGGGCAGCCCCATTAGCATCCTGAAAGCGTTATTGCACTGGTCGCGAAGGGTGCTGTATGACTTTTGGGTGTCAAGCTACACGTCAAGCGACGCGTCTGCCATGTCGTCGATCAGTCTCATGGCATCATGTGACATTGACCTTGTCAACGTTACTGTATCTACAGCCTGATCGTGGTGTGACCTAAAGTGAAACAGCTAGCGGTTTGTCCTCGAACCATAGTATGTTTCTGACAGCCAACTACTTTTATGAACGCAGTAGATTGTGACGATTGAGGAATGGATTTTTGTTACTCTTTTACGCTTATACGGCTGGACAGAATTAGCTGCAATTTGGCAAACATGATCCAGTATTAACACAGGATAATTGTAACCTAGTTTTGTGTTCTCCTGGGATAATTTACTTAACTTAATTCTGGCATCTACGAAGACAAACTTGCGGGTAAAACTTAGTTTATCATTATCCTATAAACATACACGTGTCATTACGACAACCCAACGTTGTAAATACCACAGAATTTTACGTCTGACTTCCCGGATCACTGTCCTCATAGAAAAAAACCAAAAAGATCCACAAAGATAATGGAAAAATACTGAGACCTTGAAACCACATTTAATCAATTTTACGGATACTAAAATAAATAACCAAAAGTTCACGAGCACGCCTGACATTCTGCCTGCCTCCCAATCTGATATCACTCATAATAATAATGACGCTATAAGCTCTACATGAAAAGTTCTTTGTTCTATCTATTTTAATGCACCTACTTAATTATTTCTTGGTAACTTGACCCAACGCAAAGAATGTCAGTAAAATGACAGACATACATACACAGAGGAAGGGACATCATCAGGGGTAAAAAAACCCAGCGGTTCCATACATTTTGACCGTAGAGGTGTTGCGCTTTTGTATGGAACAGCTGATTAGTTTTTTAACAACCGTTCTGTAGTAATAAAGTTTTTATTGTAATGTCCCTCCCTCTTGTTATCTATACTAATATTATAACGAGGAAAGATTTTTTGTTAGTTTGTTTGTACCGAATAGGCTCCGAAACTCCTACACCGATTTTAACCATTTTTTCACTAGTAGATAGCTACATTATATAAGAGACATTATTCTTGAGTAAGATACGCTATTAAACATCACACTACGACTTACAGGAGCGGAGCAGTAAACACAGACGTAACTTAACGCGGGTGAAATAAGCCACGCGGACGCAGGCGCGGGCAGTTTGCTAGTTTCAAACATAGCAACTCATCGGCAAACCTTTTACTATTGCAGGCATCTACAGGAGGTAACCACTTGACATCAGGTAGGCAGTCTCTTACATAAAAACCTATATACTAATGACATCAAAATGTACTAACATGTGAAGAGAAAGTACGAGCAATATACAAAAGAATGTCAAATCGAAGAACATAGCTAACTCCCTAATATATCATGATTGCGAGCACCGCCGTGGGCGACAACTAGTGTAGCGTTACGTCACACGAAGACATAAAACAAAAAACCTGTGACCATAATAATGATTGATAAGAATGATCGTGATTCCTATCACATAACGACATTAACGTCATTTTGACATTAGTTTCGATATAATGTTGTATAGCTGTTTATTTGACTCTATGCCATGGGACATCTGCTCACAAAGCTAAAGTCAAAGCGTTTATTTCAATTAGACCATTTACAGGCACTTTTGAATTGTCAAGGAGTCCGTAACTTAGAGAGTCGTAGTACGAGCCGTAGTACATGTCCGGTACATCACAAATAATAAAAGCTTTAAATTTCGAATATAGGTACATATGAGGGAAAAAAATAGCTACATAAAAAAATTATCCACTTTATTAAATTCCGCCGAAGATCCGCATACAATTAATTTCAGTTAATTATCTCAATCGAATGGCCGTGGTGAACACAGAAACTAATTAAAATCATAAACATGGAGACATTTTTATTATTCTTTAAGATATTGCACGTTAACAGGTTTTAAGTTGTAACAACTGGTGAGGCAGGGGTCGCGAACCTTTGGGACTACTGCCATAGATGGGTCCACAAGTGTGCTAACGATACGCAAATTATTTATTTAAACATTAAGATAATGTTTTTACATATATTCCGTAAAATCATGTTTTAATTTTACTTAACTAATTTATTTGGGATAAAGCACACTGCAAAAACGTTATTTATGTGTAACCTGTAAGGAGGCTTGTCAGTATTTGCAAATAAAAAAGTCACCAGATAAAAAAAGTTTACGACCTCTGAGTTACAAAACAGAAGGTTCCCCATCTCTGCAACAGCATAAATACAGGTGTCATGTAAGCCGACAAAGGCAGGTAGTCATCTGCTTGCGACAATGCTGCTGACTCATCCGCGCTTGCGGCTTTCAACGGATGACTGTTTTGTATAAGATATAACTTAACAAGATCTCAAGGTTATGAGCAAGCAGCTGGTGGTATAGTAAAGGGGGAATAGGTGAGTAGTTGAGAATGTTCCTGTAGTGCAAACGTAAAGTGTTTAATTTGATTCTATTTTCGAATAAAAAAACGACAAATTAAGCAATTGGAAAAACGAGTCTAGATTCTTTAGTAATTTGGTTCAATTTTAAATGACTAGCACAAATAGTATCAACTGTTAGTTTGAAGCTTTTATTCATGTGAATGGTCAAAACTAGAATTGTTTTTTGTTCAAAATTAAACCAAAATGCTGTAAGATAGTCGCATTTTTCATCATCATCATATGAACCATAGGACGTTCACAGCTGGACATAAGCCTCCCCCATAGATTTAATTCGAATCAAATCGATTTCTTTTACCTTAGCGGAAATAATCATTAATTTAACAATTTCAAAACCGCCTTGTTGGCCTAGTGGTCCTAAGCGCGACTGCTACGCTAGAGGTCTTAGATTCGATTCCCAGGTCGAGTAAAAAGTATTATTGGGTTTTTCTATAAATTTCTAAGTAGGAGTTAGGATTAGTGCCCGGTTAATGGCAATAGGCTCGCCCCCTATTACACGGCACCTAAAAACATACTGTGTGTGTACATTGGTACACCTCTGACTATCCCCCTGTGGGAAATACAGGTGTGATGGTATGTTATGTTGTTTAAAATAAATGTTACTGGAATGTCTCCAATAACGTAATAAACTTACATACAGAAGCAACTACTGGTAAATTAAAACACAAAATGTCGTACAATCAAAGCCTACTCCAGAACAGTATTCCTTAATTATGTTTATCATTGTACTAAAACTCATAGTCTATAAATAGTTATGCAAAAAGCCAAAATTTTCCCAAGATATCTAATGACATGTGAAATACTGCCGTATTGGTACAAAAATCTGGAGCTTATACCCACTGGTATGTCATTAACATAATCTTATGGGTACGTTTACCACATAATATGGACTGAGATCCCAAAGTCATCAGACCTACGTCACTTAAGCAATGATAAAATTTGAAGATAGGCTTTAAAGTGCCGACCTGTAAGAATACGGCTGAAATCTTCAGTGAGCCATTAATAATTATGAATAACGCGTTTTAAAACAAACATACAATCCAGCTGCCTCATTTGAACTTAAGTCAGTAAGATAAGTTTCAGACCTGATATAGAAAGAGAGCCTAGCTTTGAAATTAGCAAATATTATGCATATCTTCCTCAAGACATACATTTTTATAAAATGTTAAAAATAAATAATAAAACAATGATTGTAATTATACTATTTTTGTTGCTCAATAATATTTTTTATTATTATTGTTGCGTGCAGATAAACATTTTTACTTCCTCTATTTATTTTCCTATCTTTACCTACGAGTATTCTTAACATGTAACCCATGATCACATAACGTAGGGATAGCTATTCTGGGATCTTGGACCAAAAGTAATCGTGCAATCATTAGTAGAGTCTCTATCAATTCCTCGATCCATTTTAGGACTTCATTTCAGTGGAGAAGCATGCTTATTAACCCATTGTTCTGTTAACTTGCGATTTCATAACAGAATGATGTGGTCCTTTGTGATAGGGTACCTATAGCCGTAGTCCTTTTACTGGAGGATAGGATAACACTGACCTACATGATATACAAAAACCTAGGTGTATGTAACTGTGTGTTTTCTTTCTCATCTAGTAAGCCTGAAATGTCCACTGCGTCGAACGCCTAATGAGGTACCTACCATCCACCAGGGTCCCGTAACACCGTGTAATATTAAGCTCAAGCAAAAAAACGCCTTATCTTAGTATTTTTAATTTATTCATTGCAATACACATTTTGTGACAAGTTTCTACGGTCAAGAGATACAGCCCTGGGACAGACGGTCAGACCGACAGCGAAGTCGTAGGGTCCCGCTTGGCACCCTCTGGGTACAGAACCCTAAAAAGCCTATAATCTTTTTTTTATTGAGATACATAATTATATTTCCATCCCCGCTGTGTGCGCACGGTGTAAGCGCATTATTGCAAGGTAAACTAATAAAACTAAGCGTTAATTGAATACTAAAACGGTGTGCTACACAAAAACACAGGAACTAAACAATAATATTCCAATAGTAATTGACGTAATTGTATCGTTAAGCGGTTGTTCACCGAACGTGTTGTATTGTATGCAATACAAACACATCGTTCTAATGACTCGTAATGATATTAAAAACTTTTTTTGCCAAGTTTGTGAGCAGTGTTTCCTGGCTTATTATTCACTGACAGATTTAAAGATCAGGAATCATTAGAGTTTATTAATATGTATGTTTTTTTTTAACTTACCTATTTCCTTTTATAAAGGTGAAGATAAGCCAAAAAAAAATATGCGAGCTTTTTAAATTTATTTAAGTTGTAAACTTTGTAATTCAAAACACTTCACAATCAGTGTAGTAAGGTACGATTAAGTTTATAAAAACGTTTGTATAGCCCGAGTAAGTTAGATTAAAGCCCAAATGAATAAGTACGTTCAGCGAGGCCGGGGCAACCACCCCCGTGGAACCTTGCTGTCTACTCCATTCATCATGAGCCCATCTCGCAAAGCAACGAAGAAAGCAAGAAAAGAAATAATGATCTATACTTATTGAGAAAGTCCACAATAAAGTAACTCTGCCTGTTTGTTTATAACCTCATGACGGGTAAACCACTGAACCGATCGTAGTGGAATTTGACACAGAAATAGAGATCTGGATAAGAATAAGGATAAAGACTAGATGACATTTTTATACGCGGACGAAGTCGTGAGCAATAGGTAGTTAAATATTAAGATTACCTATTATATTGTGTATTCTAATATGAGTTTGAAAGGTTTCGCAATCCGTTGTCATATTACTGACATTAATGACAACCTTCCGTCTCTTCGCTTGTATATTAAAAATATCGACATCAATAATTTTCACATTAATTTCCCAATAAATTCAATAAAAATCGCATACATCCATACTTAATATTATAGATAGGAAAGTAACTCTGTCTGTCCGTTACGCACCATGACTAAACCACTGAATTGATTGCGACATTAGGTACAGGGTTAGTTGGAGTCCCAACACAGGACATAGGCTACTTTTTATCCTGCGACTTCGTTCGTGACCGTGACAGCTAATATTTACGTGGACGAAGTCGCGCGCAAAAGCTAGTCCGTTTATAAATAAATTATGTTAGGTAGGTACATGTGCCCAGCACTGGGAGGCTTCGTGAACTTAAGGCCAACAGTTTTCAATGTCAATTGTATGGCAGACAGCAATAAATTCTTAAATGAACTTTGATGAGCTACAAGAATGTAAATTATTGGAATAATTTAAATTCTTGTAACTCGTCATTTGTAACGCCTACGCGGTTATCTGATTTGAAATATGTTTTAATTGCGTTGTTATAATGGATTCCTTCCTTTTTTTTTGTTATTTAAATGTCAACTTTGTCACTTAAATACATACACTTAAATAATTTGACTTTGACTTTATTAATAATATAATATTATTTATTATAATATTATAACTATATTTAGGTTAATTTATTTCCCAACAATTATAATACAAGCTTTTGCTCACGACCCCGTCTGCGTAGAAATAATAAAGAAAACCCTTAATCCGGCCCTGTCCCAAAATTTATTCTTAGCTGAGGTCTCCTACCTATAAACTACCTATCTCCTAAATTTCAGCTTCATAGGTCATGTAGTTTTCGAGGTTTCGTATTTAGTCAGTAATTGAATGACCTTTCGCTTTTACGTATCATTAATTTAAGCCCGTGACTTCGTTCATGTGGAAGTTTAAATAAAATTCCTATTTAGTCAGTTAGTGACATTTCGCTTTTATAAAAATAAATGCCTCCCACATACACATTAGTAGCGGTTCACTAGGAAATCATTTTCTAGGTAATAGTACTTGTCCCTGAGACTATCATTATGCGGTTTCTATAGTGTATACTTAATCATAGAATAAAGTGGTTTTTTTTTGTTTTTTTGTTCCAATTAGGCTTCGAAACTACTAAACCGATTTTAATCCTGTTTTCACCAATAGATAGCTAAATTATCAAAAAGTAACATAGGCTATATAACATCACGTTACGACACACGGGAGCGGAGCAGTAACAAAAGACGTAACTTAACGCGGGTGAAAATATCTGCGCAGACAGTCGCGGACTGAAGCTATTATGCTATAAGCTGACTGACTCTTAATGTCGAATATACTTAATTCAAAAATCACCTCGTCATTCTAAGTTATCAATTAAAAGCAACATTACAGTTAACCTTTATAAGTTTAATTAATAAAAACGATTTGTTTTTCTTTTATGTGTAATGCTAGTTACAACAGGATTCATTTATCATATCACGCGTTTTATTCATTACATGATTATTGTATTTGTCTAAATATCTAATAATATCTTAATGTGAATAATTAATTCAAGTGGATGATCGATTGGGTTATTTGAAATCAATATGGTATCGAAGCGCTGTCATTAGTCGCGTCTGCCGCATTTAGGATTTGTGCAACAGTTTCTATTTAAATTTACAAGTGTTTGAAGGTTAACCTCATTCGTTTAGTCCCAAGCATAGCCACAGGTACCCAAGGTATGACAGTAAGACAAATAGGAACTTTATTGGGTATCGGGGCGGGTCCAGCAGTTTTGATTAAATAGTTGTCAATAATGAACTTAAAAACCACAAAAATAGAGTTAAAAATTTCGTAATTGCATACAAGATAATATAATTATGACTATAGGAAATATAGCTTGCATGCAACGTTCAACTCTAATTTTGACTATTTTAAGTTCATTATCAATTAATCAACTCAATCTGCTCTAGTATATTACGGTTGTGTACGCTCTTAAACGGCATGTTCTTCTTGTTCACCTTATTCAAGTCCTTCTCTTACTATCGTAGACACCATTCCACCCACCATCTTGCTAGAAGCCGTTACTTTTGAATCAAACTCAAAAACCTACGTCTCCATCTTTTGGGAAGACTGGGAGACGTAGGATATTTTTTTAGCTACCCATGAAACGCAAATGCAGCGTGACCATAGGCAGAATTGGAATACCGCGGTGGTTTTAGCCAATAAGTGTCCGGCATGCCCCTCCGTAACCCCCACGATGGAGGAAGTCCAAGAGGAAAACCACCGCGCACCAAAAAAAACCGTTGTCGATGTCCACCCACAAAGTGGACGGACGACCTGAGAAAGGCGCTGGATGTAGGCCGCTTCCAACCAGTCCTTTTGGAAATCTATGGGGGCAGCCCTATGTCCAGCAGTGAACGTCCTACGACCAATATGATAATAACTCGTAAAAATTTTAATAGTACTGCAGCTGTGTAGGAGCGGGGCTCGCCTGCAGACGTACCCATCGTAACAATTTTGACCGCCAAGTAGCGTTGCTGTGTCCCTAATTTCAAGGATCTGGTTGCAGGTACATGGCCATTTAAGCTTTATCTCTAAACTGGCGACGCATCTACTAGGTCTCTGGTACTGCAGAAACTTACCGTTAGGTTAGGTTAGATCTAATAACATGACAGACCAACACTGACAGGTATTACTAGCATTTTTACGAAGGAAGAAACTGGCCATGCTAATATCACTTTTAAATCGAATATATTGGGCATAACTACGCATAATACCTTGGTTTATATTATTTATTTTGTGTTGTGGCTACCTTTATTTCCATAATATGGATGTCGTCCGACCTTGTTTTGAATGACGCAATATTTAAGTTTTATTTTTTAAATTCGGAACTTGAGTTTTTCTTTGATTCGGTAATTTGTATGTATTGATGATATCATTACGGTTTTGTATATTCAGAACACGGGGTATCGCTTTGTTTGACTTCTCAGTTAGTGTGTAGGCATGAGAAAGGAAGTTGAGTAGAGTAAGTATTTGTTTCTGGGAGTTCTCATAACTTTGCTAGGTCTGTTTTAGGAAGATTATAGATTATTTTTATATATTTTTTTACTAAAATGTATCTACGTTATAAATAAATACAATAATAAACGAGAAATTTACCATAGTATAAAGGAAAAAATGAAGAGTTTTTATTAAGATCTAGTGCCTAGCTAATGTGTTTCTATGTATGTATGTTCTTATCTTACAAAATACTGAACATAATCTGTGACAAAATTTTATATCAGTAGTAGTGTGTTTATTTTTTCTTTGATAGTTATAATTAATACTATAGTAATTATTTTACATCGTGACTAACTCATATGAAATAAGGTAATTAATTATTTAACCTCGCTACAATGTAGGGTGGCTACAATATATTGGTGTGACTTTAAAACATGAAGTCGTACCCAACTGCTAAATCATAGCTGGCCGTCTTAACTTCGCCGTAGAGAAGATTTAAACGCATTCCCAAAGAGATCGAGCCCGCACCCTGATTGCGTAATACGGTGACAATCGTAACAGTTTATTTTTACAAGTTAAACAATATTCATTGCACTTGCATCGTATTTTGTAAAAGGAACTACTTGTATACATTTTTTGAAACAAGCATTTATATTGCATTGTTTTGTAATGTACACTATGTATTCAAAATTCCAGCTTAATCGAACACCGGGAAGTGGGTCAAATTTAACTTGTAACTTCTTATGGCCAGTTTCAGGCTTCATCATTAAACCTGTATGACAAATTTAACATGTTTGATTTGATTAGCCACGGACACTAGGACAGGTGTAAGTAAATAAAAGCTTGTAATGAGTCATTCCCACAATAAATTAATGGAATGATTTGTTGTTGACCGTTAACATTATTGTGGTTGGTGTTAATCACAAATTCATGTTAAATAATCTTAACTTTATTTTCTTAACATAAGTGGTGGTCCAAATTTATCTTGTCATGCCACGGTTGCCGGGGAAAAAGAAGTAACAAAATCTCCAACTCCTAGGATACAGGTCTGATTACCTACTCATAATTTAGTTGCCGACTCTGACTATATTAGACTTGATGTTACAACCTACTGTTTCTATATACTAGTACTGTATTTTATTTTTAAATACAAATTAAACTTTTGTTTATTTTATATTTTTTGGGAAATTAGAAAAGATAGCAATTAAATAGGAAATTAGAGGATTCTTCTCGCCTTGCTTTAAATATGGTTAATAAATGATTTAAAGAAGACACGTTCTTTGTATGAGAGGAGGCCTTTGCCCAGCAGTGGGCCATAATAGGGTGGTATTTTTTATTTGACCAAACCACATCACTTTTCGTCACTCCATCACAACTTCTATGTCACTCACTAGTTCTTTCATAATATCTGCGTAAGTTTATTTTCTCGCCATACTTAGTAACTCTAGGTCACGCATTACAAAACGGTTCATTCTTGTTTCTTGGAATACCTTTATAACTTGAGTATTAAAGGAAACCCCTCAAGGTTGCCAGCATTGTCCTGTAGAAAGTTATCACTTAGCAACTTGGCGTGAATTTTACAAGAATTATGAAATCATAATGTTTGTGAATCAGCGTGAAGATCATCTTTTAATTCACATCTATTTTGTGTATTTTTGATACATGGGGTTTATTTTTTACGTACATATAAAAGATATTCATTATTTTTGAACGTATATCTTTGAATAAAAACCTTCAGTTTGTTGCTGGCTGGATTTTAATTTTCTTGCCAAATTTTTAGTGAGTAAAACTACTCGTTTATATAAACGAAATTTACTATGGAACTAACTCTGAAATATACAAGAAAAAATCAGTAGTTCAATACATATTGAAACAATTTTTTTTTCAGATTTCAGAATTAGTTCGATTAGCCAATTGTAGAATCAGGATAATATTCACCCTCCCAGTCATTTACAAAAATTAAACACGAAACTCATATCTTCTCACATTATTTCTTCAAAGTAAATACAATATAAGTCCTACACTCACACTTTAAGTTCAAGGCGGATTAAAAGAAACAGTGTCAGTGCTTCAACGAAATGGTAAACGACTATTAACATAATATAATCGTAATTACATTAGGTACTCGCGGCTCTCTGAACTCTGCCATCATTAAGTTTGTAGCACAAGCAAAGATATAACTTACGAATAATATAAATTATTTGATCGCTTAGTGCGATTTGGAGGTAGGTATCACAAATAAAATGTTGCTGTTTCTAGTCAGTTACATTATACCACTTATACGCTTTATTTTAGTATTTAATTGAAACTCCTTGAGGTAGCACTGCCCTTGTCCCACTGCTAGGCAAGGCATGTTCTTATTCCCGCCACTTTCTGGAAAAGACATCAAAATTTTAAAAAAATAACTTAATAACGAAAAGGGTAAATAAATATTAATTTTAATATTAATTTTATACCTACACACAATGGAACAAATCGGTAACCGCCTGTTTTCAAGCTGGTTAAAAATAATACCTATTACTGTTTTTATCCATGTCCATCAAATCAACAAACACACTTAATGGTCACCAATAAAAATTGACATTTTGTGTGCAGCAATAAATTGCCTTTTGATTTATGTTCCGAAATTAATTTATGGTAATATATTTTCCATTGATTAACTTTAATTCATGGTAAAATATGCGTTTATCAATAGTTTCAATTCTTACAAAATGATAATCTGTATTGCATGTTTTTAAAGCAAAGCAGCGATGTGCCACGATTAATGCTTTTTCTGTTTTTGCTGAATCAAAAAAAAAAAAAAGCTGCTTAGCCTTTTTCCAACTATGTTGAGGTCGGCTTCCAGTCTAACCGGATGCATCTGAATACCAGTGTTTTACATGGAGCAGTCGCTGAGGCAGTCGCCTATCTGACCTCCACAACCCAGTCACTGAGCAACATGATACCTCTTAGTAAGACTGGTTGTCAGATTTCTTGGCTTCTGACTATACGTAACGACTGCCAAAGGCTTACAATTGACAAAAATGGAACAAAAAACATGGTTAATTAAAATTATTTTAGGGTACATGTTAAAAATTTACTTTCACTCGAACCGTAACTTTAATTTATTAATTCAATCAAGTACACCAACAGCATGTACATCAAGTGTAATAATTTATTTAATTACTAAAAAAAGATCATAATTTTTTATTACCTCTGATCTACATAGATTCAGACCTCACCCGCATTCCAATTTATTTATCATGGTCGACTCACCTTGACCGCATACAATGTTTTGATCTTAGATCCAGAATTTTATAACGTTATTGTATCTCGTTCATTTACTAATGTGAGGAACCGCAGCTGCAGGTCAGACAATATTATTCGTGTTGCACGATAATTCTTAATTTGTTTTTCATCATTAATTTTGGTACCTTTTTCTTTTAATATTTTCTGATGTCAAACAAGGCGCCGGGCCCACCTTATGTGGTGACCGCTGCCTATAGCCATCTGTGTAACAGAGACAGCCGATGTCATATGTTCTCATAGCGCCGCGTAGCAGCGCTCCGTACACTGGAACACCTACATCAACAAGACCACACGACAAGCTTGACGTTTGAAGTGTTTAATTACTGCAATATTTATAGGTACATGCGTTTAGTAATATGTCTAAATATGTTATGTAAAATATGTAATATATTATGTATTATGCTGTTTGAGAGTACAGGGGGAGCAGCAAGACTACCTTTACTTTGAAGTTTTGATGTATTTACTTACGTACTTGTCATAATATTTACGCTAGTTACTTTATGGGTATGTAAAGTAATTTTATGTAAGCAGATTTATTTACGCTTTGGGCCTGTCTTTGGTAACTATTGATCAGATATATTCAAAATTGCAACGAATTTGTTTGAAATGATCTACAAAGTAACCTGACCTGACCGATCTGGTAAGTAACCTGTAAGAAATTACAACACTAACCTTAGATTATAATAGATTTTACCTTAAATATTTACAGTGTATACAATTGTTGGTTGGCCAATAAAGAAAAAGAAAAATAAAGTAATTTAATCGGAAGTTATTGATAGGTGGCCAAACAGGCCCTTTGTTTTATTCTTGACCTAATACCTTTTACATTTGCACAAGTTTAATATATGCCTATAAAATGGACACACACCACGCGCTAATTGGGGACAGCATGATACAAACTTTGACGTCCAAAATCTGGATTTAAAACTTACTATATAAAATATTAATTGTTCTCTTATCAAGTGCCAAACCTTTTTCAAAATTGTTCTCAACGTATTCTTCAGACTAAATTATTTACCGTATACCTACGTTATAAGTTTTATTCCAATCGGTTCATTTATTTCCAAGATTTTAGACTTGAAAGTTAGCATGAGATGCGGCGAAAACGCACTAAAAAAACGTCCTGTAGCCTTTATAAGCTTTTACTTGAAGACCCTCACATAACAGGAATAAAAACTAAGGGATATTAATCTCCATAACCACGTAGGACCGGTATTTCACGGCAAACATTGAAATTGTGACCACCTGTCGCTACCCACAGGCATCACAGCGCCTGAATTATTCATCACCTTCAATGGTTTTCCTTACTTTATTTTACCTTCATGTTTACCACACTTATCTTATTTTTACATTCTTGTTATTTAGATTGGTAGTGTTCATAATAGTTGTAGATATAATATATATGTTAGTACGTAAATATAGGCAGGTATAATAAAATATTTAAACGAGTTTGTAATAAAATGTCATGACTTTGTCCGCATGTATTTTCTTACGGAACTCTATTTATTTAGAACTAGCTTCCACCCGCGACTTGGGCCGCGTGGCTTATTTCACCTGCGTACGTTACGACTTTGGTGACTGCTCCGCCCCCATGGGTCCTAGCGTGATGTTGTATAGCCTATGTTACTCAGAAATGATGTAGCTATCTATTGGTGAAAAAATGGTTAACATCGATCCAGTGCTTTTGGAGCTTATTCGGTACAAACAAACAAAAAATTAATTCCTCTTTGTAATTGTAGTATAGATTAAATATAGCCTATAGCACTCAGGAATATCGTAGCTTCCCACTAGCAAAAGAATTATCAAAATCGGACCAGCAATTCTGGAGATTGGCGCTTTCAAACAAACTCTTCACTTTATAATATTAGTATAGACAATTTCGTTTTCACTATTAGTCCTTTTACTGCATGTAAGTAGTTATCGCCATTCACTGGGATTTGTTACAAAATGTAAACCTTCATCTAGACAAGTACCTAGTCGAGTGTTGTTTTTTTGTAGAATGTTCGGTTTAACCCACAGATGTATTTGGTTATTATAAATTGTGTTTGCGGTTTTTGAGGCGTAGGTCGCCACGGATTTAGGCTGTTCATTTGTATGCATATAGAGTGGATTACCTATAAAATTAAGTTAGACATTAAATATTTATGTGTTTTTATTAAGTATCGTATATTTTTTAAACTGCCCCGTTGGTCTCGTGGTGGCAAGCGCGACTGATGAGCGTGGGGTCCTGGGTTCGATTTCCAGGTCAGGCAAAAAGTGTTGTTGAATTTTTCCATTAGGATTTGCTCAGTAGCAGCCCGGAGTTTGCAAGTTGGTGGTGTGATACACCCGTGCCCCGGAAAGCACATAAAGCCGTTGGCCCCGGCTGGCATTCGTAGATCTATGACAGTCGTCACGGATAGTCAGAAGCCAGGAAGACTAAAAACCAGTCTAATCAAGAGGTATCGTGTTGCCCAGTAACTGGGTTGTGGAGGTCAGATAGATAGTCACTCCATGTAGAACACTGGTATTCAGCTGCATCCGGTTAGACTGGAAGCCGACCCCAACATAGTTGGGAAAGGCTAAGTAGATGATGATGGTTTGATAGTTTTTGTATCATCACATCAGCCACAGGACCTCCACTGCTGGACATAGGCCTCCCCATAGATTTCCAAAAGGACCGGTTGGAAGAGAAAAATAATGTCAAAACGTCATATTTATTCTTTAGATAAGATTCTGTTTTATAAGTGAGGACTTGTAATTGGCTGTCAGTTTCATTTTCTATTTTTTATTCTGTATTGTGTAGCTGTAAGTCTTCCATAGTACTTATATAAATAAAAGATGAAACAATATCAGCCACAAATATATGTAAACACTACATTGTATTTGAATTCCCCGAAGATATATTGAACTTTGGTTACATCTCTAGAACCGGTAGAGGCTACAACTTACAAACGTGCAAGTGAAACTTATAAAGAGTAAAATAACAAAACTAAATAGGATTTGCAAAATATTAGCTCTAAATGTAACAAATAACTACATAATATATAATTCTTTCAGGTGCAAGCCCTCAGTGACCCCAGTCTTTACCGTACCGTTTCAAGTCATTCTGCGGAAACTTTAGGAGTAGGTAAAACCTAACGTGACGTCACAAACCGATATTATCTGTGAACGTCATGTGAACACTACATATAAATTAATTTGTGGCAGCTTTTTGTTATGCTAAAGTTTAATTAATGAGCTTATTTTAGATTTCTATATTATTTTATTATCATTCCGTCCATCACTGTCATAAAAATGTTGACAAGAAGTTGTTTTGTTTTTAATTAAGTAATTTAATATTCAAATAAATGGAATTGATTCTATATTTAAATTATTTGAGAGGTCCATGGATGCGAGAAGTGTAAGACTATAACGAGCAGTGGATGACCTTTGACTACGATGATAATGATGAGAGATAGGTACATCGGAAAACAGCTGACAACACTCGTCAATGCCTTCCGTCAGTATTTATTGACTGGCCATCATTAGGACAACATGGGCTATTTTATACAGACAGCACGCCATTAACTACGCATAATGCACACCAAACTAAGTGTTTTTGTTAATCTACTTCAAAAAAATATATACTTTCATCTTTAATATCTCCATTGCCAGATATTTCTCAAAGTCTAGAACAAGATACAAAAAAACACAATGATAGAAACAACATGTCAGTTCCGGTTTAGAAGGGTCCTTCAAACCTGTTAAGACAACAAAGTGAAAAGATAAAGAACCTGTTAGAACTTATATCACCACCTTCGCATAAGTGCTGATTAGATTCTTTAAAACACGAAGAAACTAATAGGTATGCATGTCGATTATCTCGCATTAGTATTCATGAAGATTAATAAAATAAAGAATCCACACACGTCTTCATCGATCCAACGTCATTCCATCACTATAATTCGCTCCGACACAAACTGTTGACCTCTAACTTTTGCACAAATCCTATTAAACCGTGGTATTGCAAAGTTTCCCACTCCTGCCAGATGTATCGCCGTGAACACGTTCAACAGGCGTGAGCTATTGCGTACATTGTGAGTGTATATGCGCACGAGTGTGCGATTAAGACAATGCTAGGACTTCAGTATTGTAAGTTAAAAAAATGTATCTACACAAAAAAAAATATCATGAAAAGCTAACTTTGTCCCCAATTAAACAAGCAAAACACAAAAGTAATTTTTCCAATTGAATGTTTTATTAGTATTTACTTATAATATTCAAACTATCAATAGATTATAGATCAAAGTATTTTAAACCTATCTGCCAATTAGTCGAGGTCGCTTCTCGCTTGCATTCCAACGTAATTGCAATGAGCACAAAAAATGTGATGCTGAGCGTTGTACCAATTTGTCAATTTATCCATTTACAAGCTCATAAAAGTGCAGTGATAAACATGTCTTTAATTAAATCACCCGTTATAATAAACGGCGGTGATAAATATATTTCTGTGTGTGGGCGGATGGTATTATTATTATACCAAAAGAGAATAATGTTATCCTTAAATCAATCCAGAAACCCAAAAAAAAACTAGACAAGTGTACAAGTCCACGTGTTTGGCCCAAGACAATGGACCATCATGGTCACATGAAGATCATACGTCCGGCGCGCGTCAGTAAAGAAAGATCGCGTTGCTGAATTTTGGGGCAAAACTTTGGACTTACTAGTTATAGATAAGATGGGGTTTTATTTTTTCCTGGGGTGGAAAATGCTCATGGATGTCCTACGCCCTGGGGGTCGGAGGGGTATGTCAATCTCTTACTAACTAAAAACCACCTCAGTGTTCCTTTCCCACACCTACCGCGTTCCCCCATTGTGGGGCTTAAGGACAGCCTAATTTTATCTAAAAGATGGAAGATAATTCATAAAAAGTTCAAGAATCGCTCACCAATTTTACAAAGGCAGTCATGAACTGCCGCAAAACGATAAGTATGATTAAAGGGCTATTGTTCTTGCAAAGAAAACATTAGCTCATCTTGAAATCTTGCAAAAGCTAACGTCTAAGCAACAGCAGCTGTCATATCATCAATACATTTCCAAATAAATTACCGACGTGAATGTATGTGGGATCTATTTACAACCGTCTTATAGTAATGGGCAACGCAATGGCACAGGAGTAGACATGTAACAGAGTCGACACTTTCTTAAGTGGAGGCTAACCTAACACTGTTAGTATTGCATCCACGAGACGTCAAAGTTAAATTATTTATTTAAATTCAACCATCAAAAGGCACTTTTGAATGTCTTACACCAAAACAATAATATTGAAACTAGTTACCCCTTACAAACCGTACACACATAGCCATGCAATGTTCAACGTAAAGCGTAACCAGTCAAGAGTAACCCAGCGTAATTTGCGTCACTCAAAAACCACTAACCGAAATTATGTTCAACCAAACAAAACCATTATTATACAAAAAAAAAATATTTATGCCGATTGATGCATGATTGCAAAGTGCTATAAATTGTACGAAGCTCGGTCTCTGTCGTATTTCTACTCATGGCAATTGGTCGCAGTCGCCGTGACATTAGCAGTTGTGATCGGCAACCGGTTGTATTATGTCGTGTTATGTAAAGTGGTGTCAATAGAAAGCTGAGTAGCGTACTTGTTACATGTAATAATAGTATTTATTTATCATAAGGTAGCTAAGGTCACATGGAAGGTGGTCAAGCTTGGCACCTGCTTACTACTTACTAATGTTGGATAAGGTAGGAAACAATAATTGTTAAATCGCTTCTCTTTTACTCGAATACAGCTAGCCAAAAAACTTCATAAACCACTAGCTGTGCCCCGTGGTTTCACCCGCGTTTAATTACGTCTTCGGTTACTGTTCCGCTCTCGTGGTTCGTAATGTGATAATATAGCGTATACTATTCATCGTGAATCTAGCTTTGTTCTGTGCAGTCTTATTATATTAATATTTTACATGTCTTTATCCGTTCCAACCCGGAACTACATATGCAACAGCAGCCTCCCATATTTATTGTTATAAGTATTTTTTTAAGAAGTCTAAATTTCCCGCATATGGTACGTACGTAAGTTCAAACCATTAAACTACAACATAATTAAATGATTACCTATTAATAAAACTAATTTATTAACATTTTATTAGTCAGTCACGATTTAGCTGGACCGATTTCGATCAAGAGTAACATATATTTGAGGCCTTATTATTGACCCCACTTTTTGAATGATCCCTTAAATGATCATTTTTTGCATGATTTAAATATGGAATATCTCAACAATCTTTAGGGCTTTTTTGTTCAAGATTTTATAAAATGACGAAGAGAACTCAAGAAATTTTGACAGTCAGACTCACTACTCGTATTGCAGAAAATTACAATTAGCTGAAATAAATTACAAAAAATAAAATGTTTAAATAATAGCAGCATTTTTTTTTAAACCTTGCCCATCACCAGGAGTTTCTTCTGTATTTTGGGTGCATTTACAAACATATAAACACACACACAAACAGCCAGACCCGGAACAACTATCTATAGGTCACACAAATATTAGTTCCGTGTGGGAAATTGAACCCGCGACACGCAGCGCTGCAGCCATTCCGTCAAAGAGACCCAAAAATTAACTTGAAGTTTGTGCTTACGACTGGTACCGGTTACTATACCTATATCATACAACATAGCCAATGATGCTCCGCGACACCGTCGGTTTCCATCAGTGAAAGAGTTTTTGTATTCGGCTCAGTACTTCCAGGGATTACCCCTTTCAGACATACTTGGATTCTTTATCATATCAGTATATTGTATAAAAAGTTGAAATACGATAGAATCTAATGTTTACAGGTACAATATACTATTGTTGTTATTTTTCTTTTTAATCCAATTAAAACTAGGTACCAGTCATCCACTTACCTATAAATAAACCACAAAATGACTTTAACTTTCTATGTATAAGCCTTTAAAAATAATGACTTCATCTAAAAAAAACCTTTGAATAATTACTATAAGTAACTTGTGTTTAAGTTAAGATGCAATTTAATTGGGCTTGTATGTATGTGAGTTTCATATTTGTAAACTAATTGGTTCAGTTATGAAAATTCGTAGTACCTATTATAAAATACTTAGCAATAAACATTTACTTCGCTATTTAAAAAAACTTAATTACCAAAAGATGATAATCCTAAAAATCTTTCAAGGCTTATCAAGGAGTGCACTGTTTAGCTAGAAGAGAATAATGATAATCTATTTAGACATTCACTTCTCACTATACATATTGATCACACAAGCTTCAATAATCTCTAACGGTAATGATAATGACATAATCTTCGTTAATCTCAAGGTAATTGCGTTACGAGATAAAGCGCTGGTAATGAGAATTTGATCAGCTGATTGTATTAAGTACTATCTGTGATGTTATCAAAGGTGATGTGAGCGAGTTTGACAGCTTTGTGATGAGTGACAGATAGACATGCAGAAGGCTTATTTTGTATAGAAGTGATTGTGCAAGTATTACTCAACCCCTTCGATAATTCGTTTTTTTTAATCACTCTAAATTTCAATTTATTGGTATCAGTCTGAATATATACGCCCAGAGGCCCTGCTGCACTGTGGACCGACGATTTAAAGAAGGTGGCGGGCTGCGGATGGATGCAGGCTGCCTAGGACCGGAATGATTGGCGCTCTTTTGGGGAAGGCCTACGTTCAGCAGAGGACGGCTATAAGCTGATATGATGATGAACTGAGACTTCTGGAGATCCCTCCTCCTTGAAAATTCAATCATAATCTAATTTGTATAGTCATTCGTTCAAATCATTCGAATGATATTGAAAGTTAAGTTAAAATGCTGTCTTAGAGATTGTAATCTTTCATGTTTTACACGTTGATGCAACTGAAGCTAGTACATAAAAAGTTGTTGCTCCAGACAATTTAGTAATTTTTACTACCTTCTGCCTGCTTTTTGTTCGCGTAGTTTTTCCCCCGCGTTCAGTTACGTCTTTGTTTACTGCTCCTCTCGTGGGTCATAGCCTGATGTCAGATAGCCCTAAACGTGGCAATCATAATATAGAAAAAAAATCCTTCCTATTTACAGTTCCAGGGATTAGCGCGTTTCAACAAACAAAAAGACTTCATCGTTATCACATTAGTACAGATTAACACCTATTTGGTCATTTTCTTAGCAAAAGGAAAGTACACTTCACGACTGTTTAAATACAATCAATAACTAACGAGCCGTACATTGCATTAGACCTGAAACTAGTTAGGTAACCTATTACTTACTATTAGCTCATACGCAGAGCGCAGTAAACTAAAGGTTAACCAATTCATTTGGACGCATGTCAAATATTTAAATAGTGAGTGAGGATTACTGTAATTCATGTTAACTCTTAAGTAAACAAGGTCGAAATTACGGCGAATATTTTGTAATTTTATTTGGTATTTGTAAAGTCTGGTGGTTGACAGGTTACTTCAAACACACTTAACATTTGTGACACTGCTTTTAAAGTGATAGAGACAGCATACGATTTAAGACGCTGACAACAGCTGAAGAGTGGTCTCTATTAAATTGCATAGAAAAAAAATCGCAATAACACAACGCTTGAAATGGTTTTACAAAATATGAAGCAATTGTTGCTTTACTCAAAAATAGGTTGAGTACTTAATCAAAAATTAAAAATAACTAAGTTCTTCATTTAAATAAGATTTCGTTATATTTTTTTTTTAACAACACAATGTTAGTTACTCAGCGAATTTAAGTAAGAAGTTACTTTACCATACTTTGGTAGCAAAAATATGTTTTGAAAAGAGTTCCCAGAAATGTGAACAAGATTAACATATTTTTTTCACCTACTAGTAACCTACTTACCTACTAGTTTAGGCTAAAAACATATTTAAAAAGAGCACTTTTTAGTACTTGGGGTATAGTCAGGCAGCGCCTTAACGGTGACTCAAAAAAACGGTAATTTTATTTTTTTAGTTTTAATCCGCCATTTTATTTTTTTATTTTGATATACCCAGTGTCATTCTCACAGTAAATACGAATCTAACAATATCTGTCAAGCTAAAATCCATCGACCCATTCAGGCCGCAGAGCGTGCCAAACATTTGAATTTGGCGGGAAAAATCCGCCATTTTGATTTTTTTATTTTGATATACCCAGTCTCACTCTCACGTTTAAGGCGAATCTAACGACACCTCTCAAGTTAAAATCCATCAAGCTGTGTAGGCTGCAGAGCGTGCCAAAGAAATATACCCACATACATACATACACTCGAAAAACATAACCCTCCTTCTGGCGCAGTCGGGTAAAAATGAGCTACGTTTGAGTATTGAACCGTATGCGACCGCCCCTCGCACTGATACGTATTGTATAACAAACATAATAGGAGAATATAGCTAATAATTACGGAAGCTGAGGTAAACCGAATTAATAATACATTTTAAGAGCACCTCATCATTTAATAACATACTATACATATAATTATTATAAACTAATATTGTTTTGTTATTTTTTTTAAATAATTGAACCTGCGGAAGTAACGGTATTACAATTCCTAAGCCTATGCACAGGATTCGGAAGCCCGTCCACTCGATATCACTCACAAAGGCAGGATTTTGGTTCACAGTGAAAGACCACCACACGTCAGCGGCTTACCGGTTTCATAGAACCATTCAACATTAATGAATCCACATGCTAAAAAATGGACTATTTTAAGACGTTATAATTATGTACATTAGTCTTCTCTTGAATCTATCTGAAAAAGTACATTATTACCAGGCAATACAGGAGAGCTAGTTGAATATAGATAATCTATCCATAATTAAAACAGCGAGCGAAAAACCCATTAAAGAAATACCTACCTCATCTCAATTACCAATAAAAACTAGATCTCTCACGCACCAATTTTATGAAACTATAATATCTACAACAAACAATATAGAGTTGCGCTTACATTCGATCTCGTGAAAGCTTGACATTTGCACTTGACTCATCTCAAATGCCACAGCCGTTTCGACAGTCAGGTGTCGCAAACGACTAACTAGTAATGACACGCGTTCTATATGGTTAATAGTTCGCGCAATGATAGATCACATCACGATTATTATCCATAATTGTGTACGAAGAGTTATTGTATAAAATGTCGGCTGATATTTATATTAAATTGGTACCTATTTTACTTTTGCATGCAAATGGTACATATTCTGTATAGCTAAACGTGTAAACATTGTATTTAAACTGGACTGGAACACTTTCATACCATGTTTAAGGCAAATAAAGACTTATCTCTATCTTACTTTCAAACTGTTTGGTACTCCTAAATTCCAATAGATAGGTAGATTAAAATTCGTCCCATTATAAAATGTTTTTTCTGGAGATTGGTGAGCAATACTATTCTTAAAAATTTTCCTCGGTAAAAGGTGAGCTTGAGGTCAGTTGTCGTCTCACCTAGAGCTATCGAATGACGGCCGACGTTAATCTTTCTTACTCATCTTAATTCACCGCGTGTTGTCAAGTGGTCGTTATTGTGAAACTAAGTAATACCTACGGCTGGCAACTTACGAACTTACCTACTTACTATACAAATTTTACGTCTTACTAAAGGTTTCCTTATTATAAGAGACTTTCTGTCCTTATGTTATGATCTCTTATAACATCAACTTTCTTCTTACAAATTGTCATAGGTAAAGATGACAGTATACTGGTAGTTCTGTGCTGAAATTCATTTTTTAGTTAAAAATTTTATTGGTTTGTTCAAACATCAAAATCGAAGTATTTATTTCAATTAGATCATTTACAGGCACTTTTGAATTGTCAAGAACTAAGACAGAAAGTTGATGTTAGTTACTCGTTCAAAAAGGTAGATGAGTCTCTATGGAGAAGAATGGGCAAACAACTGCATGGACACTCTTCTCAATTTGGTTTTTACAAAATCATTGTTACAATATTCTTGTCGCTTCTATACGTGTCCTAACAAAACTCGGGCGCTGTAATCTGAGTCTCGCGCTTCCTCTCACCTTACTATAATCTCACGTCTCATTTGATCGTGTCCTGTGAAGTATGCGTCTGCCATTATGATGCACACACACACATACATACACAACTAAGATCACAATGCCTGTCGATATGTCGACGCCTCATTATCGATGTAGCAGGTGATCATTGATTTTCATTGTGATAAAAACGATGACAGTATTACTGTTCTTCTCATCGTGTCTATAAAAGTTTATATTGGGTCAGCCTAGAATTTGCCACGAGTTTAGGAGCATCAGTAGCGTCTATTAATTCCTTAGGGTACGCAGGACACGGTAACAGGTGCCCCACTGTTTAAGGAATAGCACCACATTTGCTTTCTCTCCAGGCTTCTATAAATCTCTACTTAAACATATTTTTCTTGTTACTGTACCTGTATCTGACGTTTTACAATTTTAGGTTAATTGTCAAACAAAGCTATTACTAGAATTTGTATAATACTTACTTCAAGTCAAAGCATTTATTATTTGTTATTACATAGGTGAGTACAAAATAATATTATACAAGTCTTAAGTTTACTTACTGACTCCATGTTATACCAGAAGGAGACAAATATTTACTTAATTATTAAAACTTTAGGCACAAATGTAACAAACACCGTACAAAGGCGGACTTAATATCTTGCGCATTCAAATATTGCATGCGAGGCGGGACTATTGACTAAGAAAAACATACTGTTTCTAAAATACATGTGGAATAATACTTTCCAACAAACTTTGCTTGAAGTCTTCCAATCAAATTTTTACCCTTGGCCTACAAAACTAGATAAGTGTAAAAACCGGTCATTTTAATGAGCTCTACCCTACGTTTTTGTTGCATTTATAGATTTTATGATAATGCCCAAAAAATTCGGATTATCGTCTCATTCGTCAATCATCACCCACACAAAATATTGCATTCAAATATCTTATAAAGGACATTATTTTAATATAAATAACTAGCCTCTGCCCGCGACTTTGTCTGCATAGAATTCAAGTTTACCGTAAAACTATACCTTGTGGCCACTCGACAATAGTCTATCTTTCTATCGGACTAGTAATTCCGGTGACTACCTATTACAAACAAACAAACAAGTTTACCCCTTTATAATATTGCTACAGATTTAAATGCAATTGCTAAAAGGTTAATGTGAACATTATTGAAATTTCCATTTAATATTAAGTGTTATTGTGTATTGGGTGTAGTGGCCCAAGGTTCTCGCACTGACACGTGCCATATCTTCGTCCGTTTTATGGGTATATACCCATAAAACGGACCTACCTATGCCTAACGTCCATAGTTCTAACAGGCCACCTTCATAGACCAAAGGAAAATCTTCGTATTTCATTTTAATCCTAATTTTTGTATAGGCCGTAATAATCCAGTGGTAAAGGCGCCCGCTTCACGTACATGGTTGGTTGGCGGGTTGTGGGTTCAATCTGGGGAAGTGCCATTGTGACATGATATCGGCGATGCTGCGGGGCAGAAGTCCCAGCACGATGTATTGGCTCCACTCCTTTACTAACTAACCAGCTTTTATAAGAATGAATAATTAACACAATAGTGCTAAAAACTGCAACTTGTTGTATTGATATCACATCTGAATGCAAATTTTGCCTACATTTCACACATAATAAAAAATAGTGTGGATTTCGCGTCTACTTACATAAAACTTAGACAATACTTAACACATCGTTATCACAATCGAATGCTCTCCTTTTTATGTATGTTGGAATCTAATAAAATGTTCACAAACATACACACATAATCTTTATTGATATAACAAAATAGATTATAATAATACTTCCTGCATTAGTTTTTTTAGCACCAAATCTATGAAATAAGGTATCTATTAATATTACAATAATATAATATTAAAATCATCTTTAAGCATGCGGAAGGGATAAATAGCCTCGATAATCACTTGCTAACTAAAGTCATAGAGAAGTTACTTAAAATTTAAAGCAAGATCAAACTAATCAATTTCCTGACGTAAATAGAAACTGGCTTTACAGTATTAGGAGGCATTGAGTCTCAATGAAGAAGCAACTACTGAACACAACCCAACAGGTTGTAGAATTAAAATATAATTGACTCGACAACAAATGCACGTACACGCAGTTTTCTAATACACAACTTATAAGAGGACTGCACACAGCAATTGCACACCTATGCCAATGTCAACACCAACAAACATTACAGAATTACACGTCTACAAAAGTAATAACATATAATTAAAATAGTCAGACATAATGACAGACTGTCAGCCCATCACTATCGCCCATCACTATCGCCCACACTATTGAGTAACGCGAAACATTACTGCGGCACATCACTAACTTATTTCACACATAAACCGCAAACTTGAAAAAACCAATCATAAATTCTTCGCTCACTAGGTATCGTAAAACATAATTTAGTTTCTTGATTGTCTGTTGCTAACAAAGAGCCTAGTGCATACTGTAAACACTCAACCTTGCAAGCTTTCTAGCTAATAGGAATACCATCAGAAATTTCTTACAACATGATATAAAGGCTAAATCACACTGGAATGCCGCGATTTCACGGCACGCCGCGGCATCCGACGCGCTCACCTTGACACGGGCCTAATGTCGCGCGTCTTTGCATAATTAGATAAAAATAAAAGTATAACTCGCTTAGATCGCGCCTTTTGCTAACTCATCCATTCGCTGGACGCGTGATCGTATGGTGTGCGCGTTGTCTACTGCATCGCGGTATTGTAGATCGTTTTGTTAATATGACACGGAAACTTTTCTCTTTAATAATTGTGATTTTTCCTATTAAAAATAAAAATAAAGATTAGAGTTGAAGATTTCATGTTGTGAAGCTTAATGTTACGTATGACGAATTTCATTTAAAAAAAGTATTAACATTTTCTGAAAAGAAAAGTTTCTTTAGTCATTTAATTTCAGCACATAAATTGCAATCCTTTTTAAATTATATTAATTTTCCCAATCCAGAAAAAACTAATAAATATGAAAATAGCTTATTTCAAATCCCGTGAGACAATGCACAATAACCAGAAATTAACAGAGGACGTCGTCAGCGATGTGACCAGCGTGTAAACGCCCACGTAGTGGCCTATGGCCGTCATTACCACACTGTGATCCCACGTGGCCGTTTAATTATTTTAACTATGGGTTACACGTTTAATTATATGCTTTGTCGGTGATTTAGGTGCTATTTTATGCTATCTACCAGTTATGTAGCGATGTAATGTAATGGCCCATGTCCTGCAGTGGTCGTCGTTTGGCTAATATGATGATGATGATGATGGTGTAACGTACAAGGTACAGAATATTACCATTATCATTCCATACAGACACGTGTGCATTATTAATAATAAGTAACATTCTACGTGGAAGAAATAGAAGGAGGCCATTGCCCAGGAGAGGGACAATACAGACCAGCAAAAAATGGTTTTAGAAACTTTAACCTCAAAATGTTCTTTTTTGTTGTTTAAGTACTTCAATTTGGTGGAATTGTGCATTCTTTTGCTTATATATTCAATTTAGTCTTGGCGTGACGCTGATTTCTATAAGACAGGCATGTGTCTAGTTTGGAAGCCTGGGTTCACGGACTTGGAACCAAAATGACCTCTTTATTGTATATCCTTCAGCTCAACAATGTTTTATGTGAACTCAATGAAATAAATGGTATTTATTATTTCCCGATACATAAAGCTATTGGTTAATTTTCATATTAACATAATCCAATCAAATCATCTAAAAATAATTCGATAGATATAAAAATAGTTCGATATTTATAAATTCATGATTTTCTTATTTTTATGTCCAATATTTGGATTTGCATAAAAGATGCATCAAGCTGCAAAATAGATTGTGTGTAGAGCCTTTAACATAACTTATATTATATATTACTATTTAGAACTTGTTACTTCCAATTATTTGTAATGAGACAGATCATCATGAAGGCAATTTCTGTAGATTAAACAAAACTAATGCAGCTTTACTAAATCACCAAGTTCTGAAAGTTGCGAATACGCAAATAAATTCTTTACAAATTATGATGAAATTAATTTATTTGCGTAAGTGTGGGATGTTATTTATATAGCCTAATCTCTTTGATTGAGAAATCGACAAACAATGGACAGCTTAACTTATGTCACTCAGTTTATTGCTTAAATATTTTAAAAGCAATCTTTCGCCATTACGTTTGAGAAGTTGAAATGTAGACGCCGCGAGCGAAATTGTTGAAATAACACAAACAATACGTGTCATCAGTGAGTGATGTGTGATTATAATTATAGATGGGATTATTGCGATGATAATTAAGCGAGATGCACCACTGGACATTGTTGGAAGAGTTGTGTAATTCATTGGAACAAATGACAACATGTGTTATGGGTTGCCCTTTGAAAGCAAGCCGAACTCAACTGGTTCATGAAAAATCATGCCATGTACATTAGTACCATTCTGTAAAATTCTTCCTAGATGAAATTGGGTGAAGTGTCATTTGAGAGCTTAGCTCGAGGGTTCACCTAAATTAATAAATACATATGTTTGCAGAATAGATGGGCAGTTCTGATTATTTACCATTTTATTCTTACTTACTATTAAAACCATTCTACTAGAAAAAGCGCTCATTCATCACGCAACCTTCGGAAATATACAAAAAGAAGCGTCTAAGACGGTCAAAACTTTAATGCAGACAAATTAAAAGTTTAGCAATAACCAAATTAAACATTGTCTCAAAATACCTGCACAAAACAAAGTTACATCTATGTAAGTATGAAAAAGTATAACGGTTAGTTGACACTTTACGTGATCCAAGAGATCACTCACAATACTTTTACCTCGGCCAGAGTCTAAGCGACATCCAACGTGACAATGTCACCAGTCGTTCGGGTACATTTTCATTTGACGGCGATGCGTAGGAATTCTTTGATGCCACTTCGTCTTATTATAAAATCAATTCAATCGAACGTGCAAAACAAATTGAAGTCAACGTAAATAGCTTAATGTATTATTCCGTGGAACCGACCGATCTTCGGAAGTATTGGAATTAAATTCCGTAATATATCTAACGTTTGCCCTTTGAAGATGAGTTGGTTTCGATAGGGTTGGCACGGTTGGCAAATTGTCAAGGCATCCCTAGGATTGAACAGATAATCGAATTTCTCCATTAGGTCACTAGATCAGCACTCCTCAAGTCCTCAAGATGCTAGTTGTTACGAAGTTCCTCCATCTAGGGACTCTGGTCACCATCTGTCGCTGCCAGGATCCCGATGCTTTTTAAACAATCTAAAATATTTATTTTTCTTTTTATAGAATTACAAGCTTCTGCCCTCGACTTTGTCTGCGTAGACTTTAATATAATCCGCAGTCCTATTTCTATACTAATATTATAAAGCTAAAGAGTTTGTTTATATGTTTGTTTGAACGCGCTAATTTCAGCAACTACTGGTTTGAATTGAAAAAATATCTTTGTATTGGATAGTTCAATTAGCGAGGAAGGCTATAGAGTATAGGCACATCACATAACATCACTCTACGACCAATAGGTGCGGAGCAGCAAGCAAAGACGTAACCTAATGCAAATAAAAAACTACGCGGACGAAGTCGCGAGCAGAAGCTTATTTTAGAAGAATACAAAATCGGAATAAAATTTTTCTCAATGTGTATCAATATCTATGTGTGCGAAATTTCAACCAATTACAATCTTTCCCATTTATAATAGTGAAGGTGTTAGATGCGACTTTTCGAATGGTGCCCAATAGCATGGTCGTAATACATTTAGACGAGTTTTTGTGTTATTCATTTTTAATCTTCTAATAAAGCATGAGTACGTGCACCCTGCTACATGGTGGACCGACAAATAGTAGGTGGCAGGCAGCGGATGGATGCGGGTTGCCCAGGACCGGGATGGTTGGCGCTCTTTGGCCCAACGTCCAGCAGTGGACGACTATAAGATAATATGATAATGATGATGAAAGTAAGAGTAGTAAGTATCACTGTGGATTTTATAGTATCCACCTACCTCCACGGGAAAGAGGTGTGAGTCAATGTATCCCTAGTTCTACCAACCCTGTGCTCCTAGCAGTCCGGTGTGGGTCACATCCCACGACCCATCGCGCTCACGACGCCATTATTTAATTTGACGAGGACTATGAATACCAGAGGTGATTGTTGCACGCCCATCTAATAGTCTAAGGCACTAGAGCTCGTGTGTGACCTATAATAAGTTTATTGTCGTGTGGCGCTGCAGCAGGAATGTATTCTATTATTATTACGTTTTCAGACATGGTTTATTCGAGGGATTTCGTATTTGTATTTGGGCTACCGCAAGTGTAACGTACGAATAGTTTCCATACATCCATGGGTATAGGAGCATATAAAGTTATGATATTTTGTTGTAGGTACGGCCAACAAAAGAGATAAGTTACCAGATCATCTAATATAGTTGAAATTTTCCTTGAAACCGGAGATCGTTCTAAAATGAAATTTAATTAAATTATTAAAGTGTTCATTTCCTAATAATAAAAATAAATTACATTCAGAAACATCTACAGGTTTAAAAAAATAATAATTTATTAGGCGACTCTGGTTAGTTATCTCTTTTGCTGACTGTACTTTGACTAGAATTTAACCTCTCGGGGACCGTGATAGGCGTGTACGGGGACCCAGGCGTAAGTGTGGGAAGGGAACACCGTGGTGGTTGTAGTAAGAGTCTGACAGAAGAGAAGAGTTTACATCTCAGATCAAAAAGAATCTAAACTCCAAATAAAACTTTTGCCACACTCATAACAAAGCTTACTCTTTTAAATATAATATACTGTTATCTGTAACATCTCAGGACATCTGTATATCTGTCAGCAGATACTCTAACCTTGACCTTCTGTCACAAACAATACTCACGCTTTATCCTTCATTTGAAAGGATCGACCTGATCATGTCAGATGCGCAGCATGCCTAGCTGTGACGTCATCAAACTACATGACCTATTGGACGTGACATATAGCCTGTAGGGTGGGAATTGTTTTTATGTGTAAAGCTGATATTTATTGATTGAGATGATACTGTTGATGAGTCAACATTCCAATGGAGTCAGTTGAATCTATTCTAGCTAGCTCTTGTTATGTCTTAGTTAGTTATTGTCGTTCTAAACTAATAACATAACATAACAAACCATCACGCCTATATTCCCCGAATGGTTAGGCAGAGGTGTAGCAATGTACACCCAAGTTCGCCGGTATGTTCAGGTCCCATGTAATAGGGGGCGAGCCTATTGCCATTAACCGGGCACAAATCCTAACTCCGAGCTGCTACTGAGAATTTTAAAGAAAAACCCAATAACACTTTTTGCACGACCTGGGAACCCAAGACCTCTAGCGTAGCAGTTGCGCTTAGGACCACTAAGCCAACGAGGCAGTTTAGACTAATCAGTCTAGACTAATATTGTGAGCAATATAATATCATCACACTAATTCTCATCCATACCAATTTTCGAAAGCTAAAAAGTATGTTTAAATACGTTTATCTCCGGAACTCCTAGCCCGATTCTGAGAACTCTTTCTTTAATAGGAAGGTACGTTAGGCTTTATTTTACTATCTACACAATTAGAAAATCTTAAGAAAATTCAGGCGAACGTAGTCGTGAGCAGAAGGTAATCTATAATAAATGATTAGCAATAATTGATGTACCTATTCTGCAAGTATCTTTCACCACATTTTATATGCAGTCACAAAACTTTCGCTAGGATTTAGAAGCAACTATTTTATATATCGAGGTCTGATTGTTTTTTTTTATGAGTAAGTAAAGTCTTAACCTATGCTCACTACTTGGAAAATGTTAAACGTACTTTGATTCATCGACTCAAGTACCAAATACTTTCCATATCATTATATCTTCAAAAAGACGAGTTCTGTTCCTTTCACCCCGCACCTACCCTTAAGACATCAACTACAAAGTGTACGCCGCACTTTGTGCGCGGCACGCGTCATGACATCAAAGAGCAGCCGCTGATTGTCACCGATTCACACCTAACGATGCTAATACGTGTAATTGTGTGAAAGGATGTGTTCTGTGTAGTGTGTACCTTAAGGGAGAAGCACACTTAGTAGTAATGAGATAAGAGATTCATGAAGTACGTAGATAGAAAGTATTCAAATTTGACATCCACATATATCACTATTCCGGATCTTGTTTTTTTTTCTATCCGGGGTGGAAAATCTTTGTGGTTGTCCCCTGCCCTGCTAAGGAAGGGCAAGAGGTATAGGGGTTCATTTATAAATATATTGGAAAGCAAATAATTATTTATTGCCCTCTGAATGTCATGCTTAGAATACATATTACAAATGTAGGCTAAATTAGAGGCATTATTGACAGATTGGGATAGAAATTAAAATGGAAACGTTCTTAAAAATAAGAGAATTGCCTCTCTGTTGTTGTGGAGTTTGGAATAATGTGTAGGTATTTTTGATTTGGATAATAGGAGGCTGATACTACTCATAATACTGACGTTATCCTTTAGTCACCTTTAAAACAATTCGACCTTAATAAACAATACAGATTCACCTTGAGGTCATTAGTTCACGGCCCCTCTCGTTGCGTGTTTGGTATTTATAGTAAATATTCATAAAAAATAACTACGAATTAAATTGTAATTACCGAGATACATTTCGGATTATGTTCCAATAGTAATCAAGATGTTGGCTAGTTGAACGTTGTACTGAGATGTGCGAATGTCGGGCAAGTGTCGCGATCACTACCTGTGCAGGAATTTCTCCTGTGTCGTGGATGCGTTTACAAGCGTGTACGGGAATCGAACCCGCGACACGCAGCGCAGCAGCCAATCGCTCAGCCACTGCGCCAACTGTGCCGTCATGCCGTGTCGACGGCGCGTTCGTGTTCCACGCGCGCCTCAAAGAGATGTCAGCAAAAGGAAGGGGCCACTGAGGGCCGATGCCTGCCGGGGCTGCGGGTTGTTCGCAAGAGATACCGCGCCGCCGGAACGCAAAGGGCACAAGAAGGAACATGGGTGGGTTTTAGTCAGTAAAAGTCTGACACTCCCTCCCGCCCCGCCCAGGGCGGGAGAAGTTATTTGATGATTTCCCACCCACCAAACAAAAAAAAAAAAAACTGTGCCGTCAAAGTGATAAGTGCATTTTAAGTTACAAGTCGTAACGGATTTTTATTAATAAAAACTGTTTATTTGGACCACAAGAACAATCGCTTTTTCTGATAGTCGATTGATATATTTTTGCAAAATATTCATTATCGTATCACCTGTTTTATACAAAATTTATACAACAACACATAAAAATATTTTTTTTTCAAAATTCTGGAAGGAGTCCAATAAACTCAATCCGAAACCGAGCATTCCCGTAAGCGTAGGGGGTGTTAGCGATCCCACCCAGGTTGCCAATCTGTTTAGAGACCATTTTAGAGTAGTATCTCCGCTGGGACCTTCAGCTCCTGGTGGCCCTGTGTCAGCCGACAGCTTGTCTGGGGGCGTCGACGCCGTCGGGTTTACCGCTAAAGAGGTGGGTGCAGTGGTGAGGAACATAACTAGAGGGAAATCTCCCGGGCATGACCATCTCAGTATCGAGCACCTGCAGCATGCAGGTGTTCATTTGTCGAGAGTGCTAGCCATGTTTTTCACCTTCTGTGTTCGTCATTCGTACCTGCCGGTCGACATGATGAAAACGCTTGTGGTGCCTATTCTTAAAAATAAAACTGGTGACGCCGCGGATATGAATAACTACAGGCCAATATCTTTAGCCACTATTATGGCCAAGGTGCTGGACGGCCTGCTTGATCGGCATCTGGACAAGCATCTAAAGCTTCACGATGCTCAGTTTGGTTTTAGGCCTGGGCTTTCTACCAAATCTGCTATCCTATGCCTCAAGCAGACAGTTCAGTACTACACGGATAGGAATACACCTGTATTCGCGTGTTTTTTAGACCTCTCCAAGGCGTTTGACCTGGTCGCGTATGACGTGCTTTGGAAGAGGCTGTCGGAGGATACCGGGCTGCCCAGTGAGCTGATTGCAGTGTTTGAATATTGGTACTGCAATCAGCCCAACTATGTCAGGTGGGCGGGGTCGCTATCGGGGGCGTACGGGTTGGAGTGCGGGGTGCGGCAGGGTGGGTTGACCTCACCCAAGCTCTTTAGTCTCTATGTGAATAAGCTGATCGGTGAGCTCAGCGGTGCCGGAGTCGGTTGCTCAGTCGACGGTTGTTTTATAAACAATATCAGTTACGCCGACGATATGGTGCTGCTGTGCCCATCGATTAGTGCACTGAGAAAGCTCCTCAGCATCTGCGAGCGATATGCGGTGGAACATGGACTCAGGTATAACCCAGTAAAGAGTGAGTTGCTAGTTTTTAAAGCAGGTAACAAAAGTTACAATTCACCAACTGTTACCTTGGCTGGCACCCCTCTCAAAACGGTATCGAAATTCAAGTACCTGGGTCACTGGGTCACCGAGTCGCTTTCAGATGATGTGGATATTGAAAGGGAACGCAGGGCACTGGCAGTGAGGTCGAACATGCTGGCCCGTAGGTTTGCACGGTGTAATGACCAGGTGAAAAGGACTTTGTTTAGAGCATACTGCCAGTCCTTTTACTCGTGCAGCCTATGGATCAAATACACTCAACGAGCCTTCAGTGCCTTGCGGGTCCAGTACAATAATGCATTCAGGGCGTTGATGGGGCTGCCACGCTACTGTAGTGCATCAGGGATGTTTGCGGTAGCCCAGATAGATGGCTTCCATGCTATACTGCGCAAAAGAATTGGCTCCCTGATGCAGCGCGTGCGGGGCAGTCCCAACAGCCTCCTGAGGGTAGTGGCAGAACGACTGGATGCCGACTGACCCATTATGAGGCACTGGACGAGGGTTCACATTACCTGTGAAACCTCGTCGGGAGCCCTCAGGTTTTAATTGTTGTTGTTTTTCATTAGTTTTATATTGTACTAACATAGTTTATAAGTCTGATTGTTACTAACTTAATATGGACCACGGTCTGAAATAAATGATTTTTATTTATTTATTTTATACACCTAATACAAATCAACACAAAAGTTAGCTAACTTGACTAACTAAAAAACTAAACTAAAAAATTAACTAACTCAAGCGACAGTAAATTGTTGTGACCTTTGTCTGAATTATCAACAGTCACTCGATCTGCGTTCAATTTAGACAAGTCGAAAATGTTTCAAGATCCCAAAATGACTATAAGCACTTTCATTGCTGTTAAACTTAAGGTATCGTTGTTTGCCTAGCTCTGGCTAACCTCATGAGCAGAGCGTGTAAAAAAGCCCTTATTACTTATGAACAAAGAAACTAAAGCCATAAAAGAAGACTAGAGATCGTATGTGTAAAAAAAATGTTCAGAATGAGTGAGTTACTTTTACACTCACGGAAGCTATTATATTAGCACTCACAGTCACACACCCACAGGAAAAATGTAACTGAAAATCACAATATGGCTACCCAAACTCCCCTCTGAACAGTTTTTACACTGTTACCTAGTTCGCCCCAACTTTCACCTCATACGTGGAAAGTTACACCGACACACGGGTGTCGGGTGTCGGCGGTGTCCGACAGTTTTTGTGGCGCCACGTGGAGTGTTATTAGATTCTGAACTTTGCATGGGAGGTAGTAAGTGGCGCGGCCGGCTAGACTGGGTAATGTGGACATGTTATGGTTAGGTATTATTAACAATTACGAAACGTGCACCTCTATTACTCGTAGCTGTTTGTATACTAGGACCCCTTATTTCAATATTGTAAATTGTTTCTCTGCGTAAGGCTATAATAATATTCTGCAGCGTGGGGTCCTGGATTCGATTCCCAGGTCGGGCAAAAAGTGTTATTGGATTTTTTCTTTACAAATTTCTCAGTAACAGTCCGGAGTTTGGAAGTTGGTGGTGTGACACCCCCGTGTCTCGGAAAGCACGTAAGCACGTTCTATTTCTCCCCCGTTCTGGCGGATTGTCGTCCCATCGGACTATAAGACTGAGGGAAGAGGGAGTGCACCTGTGTTTACGCACACACTATAATATTTCCTGCGTACTTAGGTAGTCTGAATAAAGATTAGCTGCCGTGACCGGCATCGGTCTGGAGAATACATTACATCATACAGATAAAGATTTGGTTGTTTTACTTGCTAATCTACGGAACTAGCAAGCTACGTTATCCCCGAGTACGACAGGCTGTATTTTACTATAACATATAATTAGGGACCCGTAAGATAATGTACGAGTACGAAGTCGCGACTAACAACTATATTATTATTATGTAGGTATGTACTCGTGATGAAATATATTTTCTCTTGCCTTTACCGGTTAGCGTGCTTTTAAACCCAACTAAAATACACACACAGCACATCACAACAAATCCAACAAACAAAGCAACATCCTCACAGCAGACAATATTAAAAGTCTCACATTCAAAGGAATATCAAAAACTTTTGTATAAAATATCATCCAATAAGGTGTCACCACCCACCTGCCCCCTAGCGATCCTCTAAACCATAAACACACCATAACAGCCCTAAGTCACAAATGATGGAGGGTCAGGCCGCGGCTATAAAACTTATGAATTTATGGGAAAAAAACACCACAGCCTCTATTGTGTGCGGATGATGGGTGAAGCATAGTTTTTTGATAAATAATGTTATTGGTCAGTTGTGGAGAAGAAAATTATTAGTTCAGCCTCATCTCTACCTAAGTTTTACAAGTGAAAAGCTTCATTCATATTTTTTTTATTTTGTCGCCTCCATACATTCATTGTCTGGCAGTTAACTTTAGACATATTCTATAACCTTTATATTTTTATTACTGGAGCCGTGACTAAATTGACGGAATGGAAGTGGCCTTTTCCTAGGATAGTATAGGCTAGCTAAAATAAAATTATTAAAATATCTAATAGATAGTCAAATTCAAAGCATTTACTTCAATTAAAATATTTCCCCAGTTTAGTTACTCAGAATGTCTTTAGTTAATTAGGAAGTTGCTCTTTCCAATACGTAGGTAGGTCTCTTAGAAGAAGAACGAGCAAGAAACCCAACAGACACTCGGCAAGTGCTTATTTGGACACTGCGAAACAAGCCTCAAGAAACTTTTGCTACATTTACGCGAGATAGAAGTAACTGTACTGGGTACTTTGCTTACGTATTATAACTTGGGACACTACTCACCTCGTTTCACAAAGAAACTATAACCAAAACGAACATTAATCTAAACTAGCCAAGAAGTCCGCTACCGGAGCACTTAGCATAAATCTAGAAAGAACAAAATAAAAAGAAACCGTGTGTAGTGTTAGTAATAAGTGTCAAAATACAGCAGTTAATTCTTCGCGAGGTGGCTGACTAACGAGCCTGGCTGAAACATTGCTTAGGATGGTGCAGCAGCCGGGACTATTCTATACTGGGTGCTAATTCTATACTAACAAGCGCGATATTTTGCGTGCATTACATTGCGCTTTGCCATAAAGATAATTTTCACACCAAAAATAAAAGTCGTTTCCCAGCAATCAATTTTGCTGAATGTTCCTTAGTTTGACGTGAAGTATGCATAGTTAGCGGCTATGTGATGTGCCTTTTTGCACCCCTTCTATTTGAAAGATTGTTTCTACATGTTGCAGCTGAAAAAAAGATATTTTCTTTTATTTTTATTGACTCTAAATTAACTTTGCTAGCTAACTGTTTACTCCCTATTTAATATGTAACTTTCGTGTCATTTATTTTAAGCGATACTTTTTCTCACAGCTTATCATCTCTTATATCTTCCAGTGTAGCATTCCCTTAATTCCACGCTCACCGCTCACAAAGCAATAAATAAGCGAAGAGACAACACCTTGTTAACTGGAAATAATTAACGACGGAAAAATAACGCTGCCACTGGCCGACCGGCTTTATTGTCTTATGCTCCGATGAGCTTTACATATTTTTCTGTTAATTGTATTTTGTTGACAATTTGACGGTAGTTTTTTTATTTATCTGTATTGCGTGGTAGGGAGGTTCTATGTAAAAACGTTGTAAAGAAAATTATGCATTTTGTTGTGTTTTGTTGAATAATTGGAATAACTAATTGGCCATACTTTTAAAATACTAATACTATAATTAGAATAGAAATAAGTGCAAATTAAACGCTACTATTAATGCACATAAAAGCACGCATTTATTTCATAAGATAAACTTTTTCATCTTCAACATCTTAGATCAGATTGTAAATCCAACCAGAAAATATTCCTCATACATTTTTTCCATACACACATACAAACAATAGCAAATCTCCCCACATTTCCATTGAATCTTACATCTCGAATAACAAAATAAGTCTACACTATAATTACACTAGCAACTTTTCAACTTCGCCGTGAATAGCTACGCCGTAGCCCGTAGCATTGTAGCGTACCCCTGGCTACGGCGTAGCTGGTCGGGGTTGTTTACAAAAACAAGATGACTGGCTTAACGCGCCCTCCCGTGTCTTTATTGGCCCTTGTAGGCTCGTCTGACAGTGGATGACGGTACATCTGAATGTAACAAGAAAAAAATATTTAACTGTGTGGTATTTTTTACCTATTATCTGAAACTACTTTTTTTTGTTAGCTTACATTGCCACTACTGGGCACTCTTTTTTGCTTCCTGGGCCGACTTCGGCTACACCATGGATCTTCAGACTGCGTGGTGTCTCTTGCCCAGCGGTCACTGCACATGCAGCTGATGTGACCCGCAAGGAAATGATAATTTCAATAAAAACTTTTCCTATTTTATTTTAACGAAAAAAAAAATGCACATAAAAATTCTCAACAATATTTTTCAGTTAGTCCAAAAATTACACTTTTCAATTGCATTCCATTAACACGCTAGCTAGACTACTACACTAACCGACTTAAAACCCAAACACTCCTCGTACAAATTGAACACGCTGTATAACGCGGTCCTGACACAACAATAGTCGGTAAACGAGGGAGGTAATGGCGCGGCGACGGTTAACTTTTACGTTCAGGTGCTTACAGCGTAAACATGTCTTCACAGGTACACTTAGCATAGTGTTGGAGTAACAAAAGTTTGCTTCAGTTAGTAGTTAGTTCTACATTCTGTGTTTAAACCTCGTATTATGTTAGATAACTGGGGATTGAATGATTGGAGCTTGATATCATGTAAGTTACCCCTTCTTTTAGGCTTTGAAACGTCATTACATTTGGAGTTCTTCCGATGTTTTGTTTTTTAAACCCCAATAGCACAGTTATTTCAACATTTAATCATAACTTTGAATCACATGAAATCATAGGTTCTACTACCTACCTACTGACATTTTGTGATTGTACGGTAGGTAGGTAAGTTAAAACTTTCCAAATGCACTGTAATCTATTATTCCATAAAAATTGGCAACAAAAAATACCGTTTTTATTTCATCTGTGCAATAACAACAAAAATGCGAAACATTATTTCTTTCACGGTGGAAGCGCAGGAATGTACGTGGAAATTTTCCACCTTTTTTGTGATTCATGTTTTAAAAATTATAGCGTCCTAAAATACAACATGGCGGGTGGTTTAAAAATCTTGCGCGCGCTATCTGCTGGCGGCCGGCCAAACTACCTGCACAATAAATAATACAATCTGGGCTCGCGAGCGGGGGAACACACCTGCGACTATTTGTCGCATGTGTTACGTCGATAGAATATTTTGTTTAGAATAAATAACGTTGACGATACTACGATATACAAAACTATAATGTGGTTTCATGCTAAGGTCATTTTTAGTTCATTGAATATTTAGTTCCAATGTCACAGTTGTTGACAAGTATCGAATGTGAATGTTATAAAATTCGACTAGAAGAGACAAATGTGAATCTCCTTACTATTTATCTTTAATCCGTCCTTTCATTGAATTTGTTTTATTTTTGTCAATATTATCAAACGCACTTTCCAATAAAGTGAATCGCAGACTATGCCTAGCATTGCCTCGAAATGCCGCCCGTCTACACCACCCACGCGTTTCGCCGCGAGCAACGGGCGACGATAACTGCCATTGTAATAGGTGCGCATATTTTTAGGCGTACTTATAACACACACAGTAATGACTGCAAGTAGGTGCGCCGTGCGTGTATACGCGCGCGTTAGTGTGCGCTGATTCGTAGCGCGCGATTATTTTAATGTAGCTGTTTAAAGCGGTAATGGTTTTCGTGCGAACTTAATGTTAAGTTTACGCCTGTGTCGTAGAGGCAGGTAGAGGAATATTCTTTTATTCCAATACTAGCTTCTGCCCGTAACTTCGTCTCGTAGGATTTAAAATAAAGCAGGAGTCTTAATTATTTATCCTACGCGAATACAAAAGTGACAATAAACATAGTAGTTCAATATCCATGTTCGCCAAGTTTCAGTTAATTCCATTCATTAGGTAGAGCGTGACAGAGTAAAATGCTTTGATCCATCCATCCATTCTCATAAACTCGCGTTTGATAATTGGTAGTGAGTGAACATAGTAAACATTATTATATTAAAAAAAAAATTCAACTAGGAACTTTAATATAATTTTTATTCACTTATCTTCTCTACAAAAGTTACTGTTAAAAAGTTCTTAGCTACTTTAACTATTACATTTTTTTAACAAAGGTTTTTTTTTTTTTCAAATCAATAAAAAAGTACGAACACCTGTAACTTTGCATATTGTATTCCAGTCAATAAACATCGTCAAACTGTTCCAAATTCCTCCAGAAATCATAAAATACGTGTCTCATCGTTCTCTTGGAAAGCATTTAAAAATTAATTGCACGCCTTTCAAACTGACGAAAAAAACTCTAACTGAAAAAGTTTTCAAACGCTTTTTTCTTTAAAAATTTTAAGTGAACTTGGTTTGGACGGGGATTAAGGGTCTCAGCTTTTAAAGATTCCTTCTCATTTATTATGTTTGTAATTAGATCCTAGAGGAGAAATGTCGGATTTCACTTGATGGGTATTTTAGGACTTGATTTTAGTAGGCTTTTTAATGTTTTATGTAGCCTGTAAAAAAGTATTAATTGAATACTAGCAAATTCTAAATACCAATAGTCACTATTTTGATTGGATATTCTTTTACATACAAATTCCTGGGCATTCTTAATGGACCATGCTGGGATAAAGTCTAATACATGTCCTTCTCCATTATTTTCCTCCTAACAACATAACATAAACTATACACCACCAAATTTACGAGACATTTACATGCTAATAGCGCCAATAAGCATGTTTCTATAAATGCCACACTTCATCACACCATCACCCACACTCACCAGTAACCAAATCTATACACTTTTAAAACAGCAACTTAAAGCAACCACCAAACTTTTCCCTACAAATGTAAGAATAAATAAAGTAAAACAAAAGAGTATCGGAAGGCGAGCATACGCGTGTAAGTGAGCAACACATTGATTCACCCAAGGTGAGTAAGGTGAGCGGGTGAGCCGATAGCCCGCCCTCCCATTACGCATTGTCTACGAACCCTGGAGTACGGTAGAATGGATACCACATCTACATTCCGGCTACAAATCTGTACAAAGTAGACTAGACAATTCATTTCTTAAGTGTTTTGCTTATAGTAGGGAGAAATTCATTAAAATTCACATACGGCAATTATAATGATTTATTTGTTAAATTATCATCATTTAAAACATTAATGTACCTGTTGAAATTATATTTGATTGGAATAAGACTTTTGCCAAAATATGATAACCTTCAACATAATTTCGAAAGCTGTATTGATGTTGAAGATCTTTTTAATTTCGCGAGCTACCTTGACGGAGCTTCCAATGATATTGTTTAAGAGTACTCAACGAAACAGTAATCAAATCTGTGTTATTTCGTGTAGTATTTTTTTATTTATATCTATAGTTTGATTGACATGTCTTCTAAACTTCCGCCTAAATAAAACCAGCCGGTCTATGCTGGGTGATATCCCTCGGTCATGAGATGAGCTGTCACTCCACCATGCTATAGATTGACAACTCATCTCAAACTCTCCTTATCTAATTTCATTAAGGGAGGCCTTTACAAAATAACGTAACAAAAGCAAAAACAAAAGTAACTGTTTAAATCCAAAACATCCAAAGATCATGAGATGCACCGTCTTCCTACATCGGTGTAACATCTTAAAGGCATACAAGGGTGAAACTGGACCGAGCATGAGTCAGGTACTTTAGATTAAGCGTCTAGACGCCCGTGTGTCGTGCGCCTTATTTATGACCTTAACACACTTGTTTTCAATTTAGATACACCAGCGTTTTTTGGATAATTTTACAGATATTGTTCTTGTGCGTATACATTATTGCACTGTTAGTCTACTTTTGGGATATTCGCAGGTACAAATTCAATACGTACGTAGTATCTTTTTAGCACTATTTAGTAATAAAAAAATTTGTATTTATTTAAGTTTTATCAAACAAAAGATACAAAGGCGGACTTCCCGCCTAAGACATTATTTACCAGTCAACTAAAAGTAGTGAAGATATGACAAGTCAGATACAAGGAATCGTAAAAGCGTACAAAAAAATATGGGATTATTATATTATTACTATTGAAAAGATTTTATAGAGCTAAGTTGTATTAATGAATACACGACTAAAAATGTTTAAACCTAAAGAATATGATTAGAAACCTGCAAGTCTATTCTGTAAAAACCTCTTTCGATAATGAACTTGAGGTAAATGGTCATATCATCCAAAAGCTAGGAATCGACAACTTATTTCAAGCTCACTTCACGTAAATTCACTAATAGACCGACAGAAAAATAAAAAAATATGTATGCTAAACAAAGTTTCAAATAAAATCCATGCTACTAAAACTATCGTGCTCTTTTACACTTAAACAACGTCGTACAATTGCCGATTCCCTCCCAATTGCAAGCATTCGAAGCGCACTATTTTCATTTTCACACCTGATCGAGCGATTCCGTGCGATCGGACGCGCACCGAGGCGGACGCTGCCGAATGCCAAATGACTGCACGATTCCGGCGCACTATCTCTGAGGGAGAGTTAGACGAGCTTCTTTTGCTTACGAAGAAGAAGATGTGGGGAATAGTAGAACTATTTGTTTGTAGGTCTTGATGCTTGTTTTGTATGTTAAGAAGAAACTGTACGCGTCTTGTTAATCCCGGAATAGAGTTAAGCATAACTTTAACCTCAAAAAGTGTATAATTTAACTGATGTCAGCGGTAGTCACTTGTTGTATTACTAAGGGTAAAGTATTTAGTAGTAATGAAAAACCTTTTTTTTTTTCTCGTGGGGTAATCCTCATGGACTGCAACCGCCTCGGGGAAGGCGAAGGGGTGTGTCGGACTCCTGCCGACTAAAACCCCACGGTGTTCCTCCAACTACCATTGGCCGGGGCACGAGTATCGCTCTGAGCATTCTTTCGCACCCCGGCAGGTATTGGCCTTCCACCACCACAAGGCGGGCCCCTTCACCCGGTGCCACCATTATCCACCGGCCGCACTGACTGCCTTTCTGGAGTCAGTGCGGCCGGTGGATAATGGGGAACACCACACGCGCCTTACTCTCGGGCCTGTCTCTGTTCGGGTGACGGACTGACCCCAAGTCCGCCGCCCGCAGGCCCAGTAATAAGAATCTATCCTTACGATATCAGAGCCTGAAATTTATCAATAACTAGATTCCCCGGTGAACTTTGTATCACCAACACTTTTTCCATATATTTCTTAAACCAAACATAAAAAACATTTTTCAAATCGATTCAGCCATTTACGATTTTTTGCGGGACTTACTCACTACAGTTGATTTATATCAATAGAGATAATACTAAAATCACATCATTTACAAGTAGTACTGTGAAGCTTAACCTCTGTTTCCCCCTTAAAAAATACCTCTTCACCTCAAATCGTCCTCTCAAGCACTCAATACTCACCTCAATGTAATCGCCGCTCTCCACTCGTGCGCAGCGGACGGTGCTCAGACCGGAAACACGCGCCATTTCCCCCACCTGTCGCCTCGCCGACTTCCGGTCGGATCCTTGAGTCTTGACCGCTAGAATGGACTGAAAGGATTTATGTTTGAGAACAAAATAACTGTCTTCACATTTTCATTTCCTGGTGAGTGAGGTTGGTAGCACAGTGGAACTTACGCTTTAAGAGAAGCGATTTAAACACCTTTTCATATCACACTTAAGGTTGATTTTTCATTGTCAGATTACTTGTAACGGAGTGTTAAATAAGGCGATTTGACAGCTTTTATATAGAAAATATGACAAACTGTCATATAATAACGAAACACCGGCTACCTACTGCCCTTATTCCACACAATAACAAGCAATGTTATCACGAACAAACAAATCGTTAATTGATTACATACACATATCCCCCTACAGCGCGAATAACTTGTTTCAATTAGAACGACTATTTTGTCCACATTTATTTATAAACTAGCTTCTGCCTGCTTTTTCGTCGCATCTAATTTCATTTGTTATCACGGAAACCGTACATTTTTCCGGAAAAAAGCCTATGTGCTTGTCAAGATTATAATTCATCTCTGTGTCAAATTTCATCAAGATCTGTGTAGCTGTTCTGGCGTGATTAAGTAACAAACATCCAGCCATCCAAACTTTCGCATAGTAGTAGTATTAGTTTATAATCGTAGTAAGATAATGTCTATAAGTCAAGCTCTCAGCCTTTGTTTGAACTTTTACCCCACCTTGTGAAAATAACAGAATAAAACAATAAACACTGGGTAGTATAACCGATTTAAAACGTTGAAAACAAAGTTGTAGCGTAAACAAAGGGACGTAACTCAGAACTCGCGCCACTAATAGAAATGAGATTCACAATATTATTCGGAAAACATACTGTCTGTATGTTACAATAATAGTTGTGCCTTAGTTTCCTAATATCCAAACAACTGGTTACAGGTTACGAGACTTCCCAGTGTGGGCGTCCGGGTTCGATTCCCAGGTCGAATAAAGAGATCTAGGGTTTCTTTTTTAAGAACTTCTTAGCAGCACCCCGAAGTCTGGAAGTTGGTGGTGTGTCACTCCCGTGCGTCAACCAGCACGAAAAGCTGCTGATGCTGAGCCTGACAAACCCCAGTCGTTTTTCGAACTATAAAAAAGAACGAATTGGGAATACACCTGCACTTGCCCTAACACTCATGCATCATAATATCTCCTTCGTACTTGACCAGTCTCTGCTCTTTATAATAATAATAATATAATGTTTATCTTTCACATCACCATATTAATGTCAATAGCATCACCGAAAACCGGGGCACAATACAAGTGTATCCGAGCCCAAGCTACGTAACTACAAGCACACAAAATAAACGAGTATGTTCACGCTATAGAAGTTGGAATGCGGCCAGACTCGCTGCGTCTCCTTACCTGTTACTACTCTTAATTTTAGATGCTTTTTGTTTCATATATTTGGGCAAAATTTTGCTAATTTCTTTGTGTGTCATTTAATATAATGGAAAATAATACTAGGGCCTTGATTCAACATAACTGAAGTTGATCTCATAATGAACTAATAGAGAGTCTGAAATGTCATCGCAAACAGCGGCAGACAGGTGAGGCTCGATAAAAAACCCCGTTTGAATAATACGTTGGGTTTTTTTTATAGTCCATAATGTCCCAATGCTGAAAGACCTCTTCCATGTCCTTCCAAATATTATTTTCAGGGTTTTATAGCTATAAAAATCTGTGATTATTTCCTGATGTTTTCAGTAACCTCGTTAGCCTAGTGGTCCTAAGCGCGACTGCTACGCTAGAGGTCTTCGGTTCGATTCCCAGGTCGAGCGATAAGTGTTATTGGGTTTTTCTATGAAATTCATAGCAGCAGTTTGAAGTTGGGATTGGTGCCCGGTTACTAGCATTAGGCTCACCTCTATTACATTGGACCTAAAAACATACCGGCGGACTGTAGGTGTACACTGGTTCACCTCTGTCTAACCCTTCGGGGAATACAAGCGTGATGGTATGTTTTCAGCAGTAAGCGTACACTGTTCGGGCAGTGAGTGGCACACCTCACACTCACTATCGGCACTAACTCATAGTGTAGGTGCGACTGACAGTCGACACACGCGCGTTCTGATTTATCGCGCTGTCCTTCAGCACCATAGACTAATTGTGTAGAAGAGACAGCGTAAAGTTTCCATACCGTATGCCCCTTATTAGGCAACTTGGTAATAAGGGCAATTTTTTCGTCATAGTTGGCTTTATGTAACAAAATCAGTTTTTTTATATTTAGAAGTATGTGAGTATATACGGTGTAAGGGACATCGTGACTCAAACGTTTACCATGGATTCAGCACATGATACCTACCCAAAGCGATAAAAAATATTATATATTTGTTTGACCGTGTAACAGTTGCACTTTTGATTGGTACAGCTGGTTTTTTTTTTCATTTCACGCCACAGAAATCTCTCAACTGCTTTAATGGATATCACACGCTCATAATCCACAGGATGACATCACTAGGCCATCCATGAAGTATAGGCCCCTCGAAACTTGAGACGTCTGGCCATTATAATTAATCTGTGGCGATGAAGTCCAACAAATCAACGCTATGCATATTGCGGCGGTCACCGGTGTCGCTGAATTTCATACATCAACGCGTTTTTGTGCTTTTTTTGCGAATTTATTGAAAAATCATAGACATCTCTGTATAAAGACCAGATTTATGAGTGAATGACGATGATTGAACCATGAAGATGGTTGGTTCTCAAAATGCTGAATTTATTCCATGTCAACATGATAAAAAGGTATTTGAAGATATCCATACTATTAGCTTATCAGATTTTATTCAACGATTAACAACGATAATACTAGTATGTCGCAACTTATTGCTAGACAATGCCTCGTATCCCTTCATTTCGGTCTAAAAATGTTAAGCAAAACCATATAATATTTTTATCAAAATTCCTAACCCTCCGTACCCCCGATATGAAAACATTTACCGGTCACTAACCAACAAATCATCTAAACTGGACCGATCTCATAAAGCCATCTCCCGTACCACCGTGACTCTCTAAAAGATATAAAAACAGAAGGTGTAGTCCCCACGTCAACTCTGCCACGAGTCGTTTACACTAGTTACAAGTACATGCGGCTGCTATAGTTAGTTAAAGTTGGTAAAGTTGGCGATACCAGTCACCATAATAGGTACTTCTTACACAATTTCTGATGGCAGATGTTGACGGGTGACATTAGGCCATTCTAGCCTAAAAATCGGGAGGGGTTGAACCTGAAAATCTAGGTTAATCCAAGGGGATTATTCCAAGCTGCACTTTAAACAAATCAGGTTACTGTGCAGAAATGTACCTCTATGATCTATTCGAATTATTTGTTTTTCTTGAACGTGCCAGTCTCTGAAACTAATGGTCCGATTCTGAAAATTCTAACAGGAATCTACCTTATCCTAGCGTGACACAGGCTGTAAATATAATTTTAAAAATAAAATTAGGAGGCGTAAAATTCACATGGCCAAACGCGCGGGACAAAGCTACATACAATTAACGTACTTTTATTTTAAATAGTGGGATTACTGTATCTATTATTCCCTTGTGGCACTATCGTCTAGACCGAGTTAATTTTCTGAATACCTGCGCACAATGCGCTCGCCGGCGTCGTCGTGGAAAAAACACGACATTTTTCTTGAACAACAATAGCGCGGTCTTTTATGGGATCTTACGTGGCATTTAAGTTATTGGTCGAGACCAGGTGGACGGGGAGGATATTAGGTAATGGGTTCCGATGATAGGGGCTGCTTCCGCGTTGGACTTTGAAAGGAAATATTTTTAGTTTAAGAATGTTAGGATATGCGTGTTGGTGGAACGAAGATTTTGACTGGTTAAGTTTTTCTTTCCATAGTATTTAGAAGTTGTTAAAAAGACCAAGTCTAGTTATTTATTTTGAACTCGACCATTAAAAGCCATTTTTGAACGACAAATCAAGAAACAAATGCTGCATCTTTTATTGGAGGTTACCTTGTATGGAGAATAACGTGAAGAATACTTACCCATTTTTTTTTTAATCATTGTGTGGACTTCTATGATCTTATGCCCGACTAAATAAATTAAAACCCTTGCGATCTTCATTATAAAACTAAGAGGAAGCTGCATAAACACATTCCGAAAAATTAAAACTTATAATAATTAAACCAATGAGCAATGAGGTTACAACATTAAAAAAATATATTTTTTTAATTAATTTCTTTGATAAAACTTATCACACAATTGAAAAACCCGTCCTTATCTAAGCGGACGCTCTCTCGTACATTTATTCTCATAAAGTTTCTTCACTTATCAGTATTATCCAGCTTAGCACTAAGTCCCGCCGTCACCTCTGAGGTGAATTTAATTATCCCAAGCCTATTATGTCTATAACGGCGTCTTAACCTTGCCACTATGCCGTCTGCTGACCGCACGGTGTTTTCCATTAGGTACAAGATGATTTCATGGAAAGAAGCCAATTTTCAAAACATTATTTTAACTTCAATCTTGATGCTTGATGGCTTGTTCGCCACCTCCGTATAAATTCAAACTCAACTAGTTTCTTCCGACACATTGATTTATTTTTCATCTATTTTTTCATCACAGTTATCCATTAGTATCCCGATTATAGTTGCTAGCAGACTAGACAGCATTCGTGAACCACTACCGGAAGGTTTCGTTTGATCCTGTGACCTTGTAGTAGTGATGTAAGAGCTGTTTTTGTTTTAAAGTATTGTAACAGTTACTAATGTAGTTTACTTTTACTTTTTTTAATTTTTCATGTAAAACAGTGCCCCACACTAGGAATTTCTCCTGTTTCGTGGGTGCGTTTACAAACATAGAAACTCACATACACAAACAGCCAGACCCGAAACAATCTGTGGGTCATACAAATATTTGTTCCGTGTGGGAATCGAACCCGCGACACGCAGCGCAGCAGCCGATCGCTCAGCCACTGCGCTTACCGTGCCGTCAATCGTCGTCAGTTTGTAAGTAAATTGTTACTAACACTATGAGTATTTGGACACTGATAACCAAAAAAATAATTTTACAAAAAGCTCTTATTGGGCCCCTATCAATCTTGACATCACCCGACGATGATGTAGAAACAATGATCGAAAATGAAATATAAGTAAATTTTAAAAACCCGACTTTAACCATAGCTGGGCAAAATGAGATAGTCTTAAAATTAAATCTAGAAAGAGACAATCAATGCAAACAATCGTATTAAGTGGAGAAGTGCACCGTTCACCCCAGATCGCCTGTAAGTGGCGGCGCTAATAAAGTCGTCTCATAGTAACTGCGGCTAATCTTACCCGCCGCCGCCGACCCGCTAGTGCGCGCTCACCTTAAAGATGCTCTCTAAGTCATGAGAGGAACCGGAGTAAGAATATGGACCAATAACAATGTTATGAATTTGTAAAACCCTATTCTGCAATGATAATTCTGGTAAATGATGTTACAGGCGCTTTTAAATATCCTTTCATTTAAAAAAAAATTGTTTGTTCATATGTTATTTTGACTTATGAACTAACAATATTTTTAACCTTATAGGAATTGCGCCTTTACCGAATAGCATTTTTTTTTTTAATAAGCGAGGAAGTAATTTAACCCTAGAAATCATTTAAGGTATCCACAGTAAGAGCCAAATTATTAGAGGAGTTCTTGGAGTAAACGAATTGATGACACGCCTCGTCATTCTAATTTCAATAATCATATGAAAAGCAATTTCAGTTTGATTGCACGTCGATGTCCTTTCACCCTGTCTATCCGTACAAAAACATTAATCCCATTTTGAATTACTAAACAAGGACAACAACAAAAATCCTTTAGGAAACAATTAGCTTAATAAATCCATTTATTCTAAAAAAAAATACATAATTCATTTTTTTAAATCCCGCTCCCATCTTGTGCCTTGGACCAAGACATGTCCAAGGATCGACCAGACGAACGGTTTAAACTAATCTTATTATACTTGAAAGCGTTTATGGGATCATTGTGGCTGTGCCAGTGTAGTGGCAGGGAGAGCCAGGGTAACGCCAGGTAAAGACGTGCGAGCTTGTGATTGTGGGACTATTGGAGGTTGTGGAATCTTTATGTTTGTAATAAATCTATCAAATTATATGTTGCGGATTTAGTTTTTTTTATGATAATTGTCCATGTCGTAAATTTTTAGTATTCAGAAATGCGTTACCGAAAAATATTCATAAAATAAACTGTATATTCGTTTATGTACAACTTTGTGGTTTAAAATAAGTATTTACCCTTGGTAAGAATGTGTGGAACGGGTATTCCAAATTAAATAATCGCTTGATTTTACATTACATTTACGCGGTATGATACCAATTTTATAAACATTTTATTACAATGCTGGTACAACTGATTTCCTTCTCATTCAGGTAACACCAACTGAAAAGTTAGTCACTCTTTCCAAGGCGAACATATTTTTACACAGCCACTTTCAATGTTTTACATAATCATTGTAATGTCATTATTCCACTGAATGGAATCAGAATTCTCACGCTCAGAAAAGTATAAAGTTTCATGATATTGAAATCCAACAATCAATCAAGTTGAGTGTAATCAAGAGATGATGAATGGCGCGAAGTTGTGCCGTGAGGCCTACTCCTGCGGCTGCGTCATCTGTCAGGATCATGGCGCCACCTATTGTACACCTTGACGTGTGCTAGAGGTCTTTATTACGGTGATGTTGCTGTACTTATACAGTGTTTTATGTTTTGTTTACTCTAGACCTCTTTGACGACTTGTTACATTATTCTCACTTGTAGATGCATGGATGATGCTATTTTATTGGTTTTAAAAGATTTTACTAATGTAGTATCTTAGCTTCAACTTTCTGATTGACTTTACAATACAAAAGTGACTGAGTTAAATGTTGTATTGTAATTATTATTATTTTTTCCAGTGTATTAATGAAGCTGTATTTACACACGTATCAAAACATGGCAGCTAATATTTAAGAACAGTATTTTTTTAATGAATAGAAGATATAATAATAGTAAGACTTAGAAGCTCGACTTTGAACAACGATCGCAATCTAATTTCAGTGTCAATCTGTCGAAAGTGCGTCTAATCCACCCACAATCATTGTCGCTGATATGAGATACCTACTAGAGTTTGAACAATTAACTAGTAGAATCATCTTCCTTTCCTTCTAATTTATGAATGTAATTGATCTTCTAAATCTCCTTTCACCAATTGTCCAAAGTTATAAACCAGGTCCAAACATAACCCCAACTTTACTCTTTGTCTCCAAGAAATAAAATGTCCATAAATCTATGCTCTTACTGGCTCAGTCATAACACAGTCCATGGCGCGTCCATTTGCACAAAATATTTGTATGTAAAGCAGAAGAGCAATCCACTTATGCCGTCTCTTACCTGCACGATGCTCGTCTGTTACATTCTGCTACTTATAAACGAACAGCAGAAGGCATGGAGACGATTCTTTTATTTATTTTTCTAGGTAGAACCTAGGGCTGTTTAAAGTCAAATGCCGGTGCTATTGTAGCTTGTTGGGACCTGGGACCCGTGACTGTTCTGTTTGAGCTTTACGGCAGAAACTCAACAACTTACTCATTTTGCAACAGACCCCAAATTAGGGGTTCCTGTCATGATTAAGCAGCTAGTTAAAATAAGTGTGTCGTTTTTAAGAAAGAAGAAACAACAACTTTGTTTTATTTTCTTAACTCTGTGTTATCTGTGTCTATGTTTCCATTGCTAGTTGTAAAGAAACAGTTCTGGTCCAGCAGCTGCTTCTCTACTACTACTTTTCTCATGTTTAGCGTTACGATAACTATCGCCAATGCCTTTTGTTATTTTACATTTGACCAATTAGAAGCCTTTGAGACATCATTCTACAAATTCTTGTTCACTCACCCAACAATACAGAAACCATAACAACGAACACAGTCTCCACGCCTCCCACACTGCACAATTTGCCAAGGACTTACCTCTTCATAAAGAGGGCTGGAATTTTTCTTTATTGTCGGGATTATTTGAGCGCCCTCTCGTGAGAGGTTTACGCGATCTCAAGATGACTGCGGCCCTTTTACGACAATATCAAACTGCTATTCACCTTTATACTTTTATATTAAGTTATTGACGATCACATTTTGAAAGCGTGAGCTTTTACTTACACTTTATTGCTGCAGTGAGGTGGAATTAGGCTAGAATGAAACTTATGTGAAAGGAAATAATGAGGGAACCAATTTCGAGAATGTGTAGGTGAACATTTTTTTCTTTGTTTTAAAGGGCTTTTTTGTCTTTGTTTTCATTGGTACACCTCTGCCTAACCCATCGGGGAACACAGGCGTGATGGTATGGTTTTTGTTCTGTTTGTAAAGAGCAGGAAATTTGGAATTAAATTTGAGTAGTGTCAAACATATAATAATTACATATGTACTTTTTATTTACAACGTAGGTCATAGCGTGATGGTATATAGCCTATATTATTCCTCATGAATATGGCCATCATATACAAAGGATTTTTATAATTCGTCATTTAGCTACAGACGTTAGCAAGTTTAAACAAACAAAAAAAGCTCTTCAGCTTTATTCTATTACAGATTTGACCTACCCAAGTAAGTGCAAATTTTGATGTCACTGAACATTTGTTATCCACGCGAGGCAACGATGTTAATGTAGAGGGAGCTTGTACGCTGCATTTTTCTTTCGTTCCCAATCAACATTCCAGCAAACAGTGTTCCAAATAAATAGTGACAGAGGTACATACAGTTGAAAGTTTTCGTTTCCAATGCGCAGCGGATTCCTGAGCTGAGCGCAGTACTACGCGAACAAATAAATTATCATTAGTGTATGTAGCTCACGGCAGATGCACTCGCCGCTGATGTTAGAAATGAGGATATGGTATATGAGGCAGCCTCCACTTACTCCAGCGTTCAATTTAAGAGGGCATAAGAAAATGATTTTTAGCTTGGCGAAGTAAGACTAAATTCAAATTTTCAGGCATGCAGCAAATGTCAACATCGATTTTAATTAGCATACCTTTGCCTTACTTTACCATTTGCCGGAATTTGTTACTAACTATGAAATGCCATAGAATGAGTCTTTTGAATCCAGTCTTATCACAGCTTAAAAAAGTTCTCTTGGGCTGCAGGTATGATATCTCTTTATCATTAAAATAAAAACATGTGCTTTAAAACTTGACTAAGGCGATTGGCTAGAGAAGGCAACGCATAGGGATGAACGGGCAATGGGGAGACGTTTGACCAGCAGTAGGACAAAACAGGTCTAAAACAAAATCTTTAATGTAAAGCTACTTCGGTCACTTCTCTCTGTTCTTCTTCTTGTCGAAGCAGCACAGGTTTCAGTCTTTCTTACAGTTTCCCTTCTGCCTTCTCCAGATCTCCAACAATAGCAACCTATATTTAGTTTCGTAGATCGTCGGCTGGTGACACAGTGTGCACACATTCAGCCTGCACTTACGGTGAGACGGTACAAATTGAAAACGCGCTCAACGGTAAACGACAGTGATTTGTCGACCGCTTCCTTCTCGCACATTTTAGCTAAGACTTTGTCTAGCTTCTATGAATTACTAGCTTTTGTTGCTATTGCTAAGATTAGGTATAAACTGAAGTTTTTTGCAGTATTCATTAAATTTTCTTATGGTATTTCAACTTATCACTAATTACAGTGCGTAACATGACGGAAAATGGCTGTCACCCACCATTTACATATTATAATCATTTAAATAATTTATTTCAAGTACCAAAACTCATAGTAACAATACTACACTAGTAACAATGTACTCACAAACTATGATAGTAAAACACTTACAAAAATGAAATGGGTCGTAACCTCGGCGCAGTGGTTCACAAACTTATAATCTAGCATAATAAACAAAGATCTAGAGGTCTGCATTAGACCTCTAGATTAACTACTACACTACTTATTGATTATCTACTACAGCAACGAACTGCTCAAGCTCAATTCGGTAAAACTATAAAAATCTCATTAATAACAAGTCAGAGTATAAAAAGTACTTCAAATAAAACTACATTTATGATCAGCTTCTCACCTATAAAAAAGCATCAAACCCTGTCCGGCCAGACGTCAAAGTAATAACAAAGTGCCGTCACTCACTCCTAAGTTTCAGGTAAGTACGATTTTTTATCAGCTTTGAGTCGAGTCGCAAGTAATCGACACTCGAATTAATGTGGCGTCACTAACTCGGCCGACGCCGGCGCACTTTTAAAAATCTCTCTTTCTTAATTTTTACATCGTTGCAAGGTGTTACTTGTTAAGGGATGGGAGAATTTTAAATGAAAAATGTCGATATATTGATAGAACTATTTTTAAAGGTGTTTTGCTGAATTGCACAAGTAAAAGAGCCCAATTGACTATATCATTTACGACGAAATGGTAATAATAAGTAACAAAGTGAATTCACGCGACTGTCTCACAGGTTTTCTCAAGGCATTCCTGATGCACTAACGGCAATCTAGATTGCCGTTGGTCAATCGTAGGTTGGGCTGTAAGTTCTCAATAGGAAACAAGTTAGGTCTGCGAACAACTAATTTCTAAATCTAGAAGGCAATTTAGTCGACAAAAAATCAATTACAAATCAATAATACATACCATCACGCCTGCATTCCCCGAAGGGTTAGGCAGAGGTGTAACAATGTACACCCACAGTTCGCCGGTATGGTTAGGTCCCATGTAATACGGGGCGAGCCTATTGCCATTAACCAGACACAAATCCTAACTCCGAGCTGCTACTGAGATTTCATAGAAAAACCCAATAACACTTTTTGCTCGACCTGAGAATCGAACCCAAAGCCCCTAGCGCAGCAGTCGCTTAGGACCACTAGGCCAAACAGGCAGTTATTTAAAATTTCTGTATGTAAATAACTGATTTAGTGAAAGTCTGTAATATTAAGTTTTGTTACGCAAAATTAATATCGATAACTTTCCAAAAATGATTGTTCCATGCCCTATCCATGTCTACGTAGAAACCTATTAATAATTTGCGGGTAGCAAAGTTTTTAAAAGTGTTTTCCCCGGTCGGCACCTTGTTGGCCGGGGGTGGGCAGAGAGAGGGCCCATTAATTACAGCACCTCACTTGCTCATGATATTGTCGAGTTTTTCTAACTACGGGGTGTTCATGAAAATTGTTATGTTAGCGCTGAATACGCGTTCATCCCCCGCTTGTTTAGATTTTTTGAGGTCAGGCCACGTTGGAAGTTTGTGCTTGTTTTAAGGAGAGCGAAGGTACTCTTATTCTCAACTTGTTAAGTTTATAAACTACCAGTGTCTAGGTACCTCTTGTTTAAGAACAGGTCTCTACAATATTTTGTTGAAGAATGAACAAAATATTTATCTATATCTAGAAAGATAGCATTGCCATAGCAATATAATTACTCGTAAGGACACGCCATCATTTGTCACTATGCACTACATTCACGAGCGCTGGTGGGAAATAAAAGTAAAGTGTACACTCTACACAAAAATATTATAAAGATCCAAATGTGGAGCAATTTTGAAATTACAAAAACCGTCTTCAAAGTCAAAGTCAAATCATTTATTTCAAGAGTACCAAAGGGCACTTTTGTACGTCATGTACAAGAGAAAAGTATGGAATCTAGTTGCCCTTCAGGTCTCTTAACCGTGAGCATAATCCTCTACCTCAATGACAACAATTTATTATGCTCACCACGCAAAAAATTCACTCAAATATTCGTACCTTATTTTTTCGCCATAACACTAAGTTTTCGTACGCAATTACATCACCTATTCATCTCGCTGGAAGGGAATAGGAAATTGCTTAAAAACTTTTATCTGAGCGCCTGAGCCGTCACTCCGGGTGATGGCGCAGCCATTTTTCAAAACTCTCGCAACTGAGGTGTGCTCGCCGCCAGCGTTCTAAACTTGTGTTTTATGAGTTTTTGTGTCTCACTGTATTAAAAGTAATAGTATAGGGATCTTTTTGTGATACGGTAAGCAAGAGATGTTGGAGGAAAACTTTAAACACGATTTAAAACTGAACTATAGTGGATTAGTAAGGTGTGAGTACCTAGTACATACCTGACGTAGGTACTCATATTTGATATGGTGGCCCCAGCCAGATTGGACACTTGGTTCCATGAAAGGAATGCTTACGCTAAAAAATGTGAATGTGATTTGTGACGTAGGTAGGTGAACATCTGCATTCTTCTAGATTATTCTACAGTCCTTCAGCCCGTCTCTTCAGGATATGAATCCTTATTGGAGACTCATCTTTATTACCTAAAATAATTTGAGACCTGGCACAAATTAACAAAAAAATCACTTAACAACTTTTTTAAGACTAAGAAAAAATCCTCCAGTTTTTACGTCCGTCAAAACAGGAAGCCGCCTAAAGCGCTTCCGGCCGATAACAACATCCGGTGCGAAGTTCCTGCGAACTTTCGGCAAACTTTCGACAAGTTTCGCGCGAAGCAGGTGTTCTTTTCGGATAAAAAGTGGCACCTTTTGTTGAGAAAATCTTTTTATGTGGAACTGAAACAGATAGGATTTTACGACAAGATCATTGCGGACCCCTTCGAGTGTGCTAATCTGTTTTTAAGAGTTTGTGCAGATAATAGCGTGGCAGGGAGGTTTTTTTAAGCAACTTTATTAGATGTTGAGAGGGTCTTAGCGGTTGTGGAGAAAAGTTCGGATTATGCCGCTGAGATGCGCACTGATTGTGTTTGAATCAGTTGTAAAGATAATTTATGAGCAGGGTCTTTAGGATTGTATACAACGAATCCGTAACAATTTAATGAATCCACAGTAAGTATTTGGAAAGCAGATACATGCATAACTTTTCTAGTGGGTACCTATAAGTGTAATCAATGAGACAAGACGAAAAGCATTTATAAGTTGCGAGTTCAAAATACCAGACTACCGCAGTTCCCCATAGTACACGTAGTGCGTATCACAGAATAATGAAGCCCGGTACACCACCCACATCAGCAACAGCAACAAAAACTCACAATACCATCCCCGCACACAATACGTACTCACTAACGTATCGTATGTCTACAAACATTTACCTTAGATGCTCCCAAAACTCTTGAAAAGTAACCCTTTCTGTCTCGGGGGCGTGATGGCGATAAAAACTGATTGCAGCGTGTTTACGACACCTGACGTGACGGCGTGACACCTGAACACGGCTCTCTGAGGGACGTTTAAAGGGTAAGGTTGCCCTTTTTAAGATGGGGGTTTAAGGGAATGCGCAAAGTTAGTAAGAGTGGAAGCATGTACGTGTGGAATACGCGAAAGATAACTTTAACAGTTGATTATATTGTTTTTTTTTTAAATAACGGCCGAGAAATGGCGTTGGGCAAGAATGTATGGGAATTGGTCGAAGCGTAGCCAAGGATAAATCATATACCAAACAAAAGGGTACAATGTAATCTTCAAACATGCAGAAGGACATCGATATCTGTCCGAGAGATTTCGAGTAATTATAAATCTATTTTTGCTTATTCGTTTGGTATATTCATATAGATTCATCCGTGGCAACGCTTGGTCCACTTGAAACTTGGGAGGATGTATCTACCTAGAGAAGTTGGTAAATAAATTTATAATTCCTCGAAATCTCTCGTATACGTTTTGATGCCCTTCTACATGTCTGGAAACTACACTGACCCCTGTCCTTTGGTAAAAGATTAATTCTTGGCGACGCTTGGATCATATTTGCCCAATGTCACTTCATTGCTTGTGCGTCTGAAATGTACTGAATCCATGGTAAATCTTTGTTGTTACGATGTCCCTTCCAACAATTACTATGCTTTGTAGCCTTTCTTTGAATAAATAGGTACACCAAAATCAACCAAGCGATGCATAGAATGTACACTCAGGATCAGTCTGGCAAATCACAAGGTGTGTTAGAGACACAATGCTGGATCAATGCGGCCCCTGTAATCACGCCGCCCTGTAATCTGACTGATTACAGCCCGCCACGTGGGAGGTACGCGGGTAATTATTAGATACCGCATAATACGTCATTATGGTGGATGTGAGGTTCTGTGAAGTGCTGGATTAGATTTAGTAGGATAGTTTTGTCTCAGGGGCTATGGCAGGATAAACTAGAAATAGAAATCGTTTAATTGATTTGAAATATACAAATAAGGTAGTGTTTTGAAAAGGAAACCCGGAAAACCTCACATTTAGCAAAATATTTAATTGAATAATAAAATGAATCCAATAGGTAACAGTTTTATTAAAAGTTTTTTAATCATTTCAATGGGTTTAATTTTAAAATTTTAGTTTTAGATATTTGTTGATCATATTTGATAATGTTTGATGTCAGTGTGTTCGTAACTACATCCACAGGTTATATATAGGACAAATCATGTCACGAAAGGTCGCTTGCGTATCAAAGCCAAGTAGGTACAGAGTTGACTGAGCAACCATAATTAGAACCAGCTTAACAAATCTGCAATTAAAATTCACAAGCCACCGCAAACTTTCTATAACTCTACACCAAAAATTGCGGCAGCCTCACAAACTCCATCGATTCACATAATCGGCTCAGACAGGTGTACTACGTCGATGCTATTTTAATTTCCAACTAATTTCGGCGCTCGTCGTAAAGCGGATTGCGAAGTTTAAAATGAAGCGACAGTGCCGAAGTTAGGGCCGCGGCCTGGCGACTGCTAAATCTGTTTGGAGTTGCCGAGTGCCGACTATTGGTAATTACGTTGCGACGACGAAGTGACGGTAAATGGGCTATGATTGAGTTACTTTACAATACTGTGATTGGGACTTGAGAGGGTCTGTAGAAAGGTGTTTAACGAACTGATTGATTTGAGAATGAAGGTTTAAGTTTTGTTGTAGGCAATTTCATGAAGTTTAAAGTGAACTCAATGTCGGCTTACTTTAACTATCTTATGACAGGAATAAAATATTATTACCGTCAAGTGAGGAAAAGATAAGTCAAGGAATTCGTAGCGCATCGTAGCCGCGTAGAGCTTTCGTAGCAAACGCCTTCAGCTACACCGTATTATAGACTCTTCATAGTTTTCTCCTGCCTGTTTTTAAGTTTTTGGACAATGACAAGAGTTTGATGAGTGCAAATTAGAAATACCTATTCCTTTAAGAAAAGTCCATATTTCCCAATAAATATAGCCTAAAATGCTCCACATCAAAGCTCAGCATAACTGCAAAGAAAACGTCTCCGTTTACTTTAGTGTTGTGTAAGTTATCGACGTGGCAAGGTGCTCCACGTTAAGACGGCGGGCGCTTGCCGCGGCACGCGCGCTTATCGACACCGCCCAATGTGTAGGGAGGTGAAATATCGACAATTATTGATCTCTATTTTACAGTTATAGTTGCACGATGAATATTGAGTGGCCGTAAAGTTAGGCTTGATGTTGTTTTGTTTTGGGAATGTTTTAATACGATTTTATTGTTTGAAAGCGCACGCAAAGCGAAGGATTATAAGAGATCATTTATCGCTCTGTGATACAATGTGCGTTACTAGAATTTAAATAAAACTTAATAAGTTTTTAACCAGTGTAGTTTTACGTTCGTTATTTAACGGTTATTTTATTCACATTGCACTAAGAATGAAATTGACGATTAATATTACTCTCATATAATTGAATAAGGATCATGATAATCCTACCTATATATAAGTACTATGAATCAATCATTACCGTGTGGAGTTCAATGCTACGCTACACAATGCATATCATATCAAGCCCGACACGACCACTCTGACATTTATCAACTCATTAAATAACAATAACATTTATCAAGTACCTAATCATTTAAATCGACACAGCTCATCACTAAAGCTGACACCTTCGAATATATTACTCCGTGCCACTGAATCTAATCACGATCTGACGGATTAATATCTAACCGTGTTCCCGTCTGCTGGCTTAAACCCACCGGCCATTTTGTGCCCCATTACTTTAACACCTTTAATCATAGCACCTTATAACTTCAACAATAAAGCCGAAAATTGAACTCGCAGAGGTCAAGCTAAGCTGGTAGTTTAAAATATTGAGTGGGTTACATCCAGGGGTATTGTGAAGATTTATTATTATACCTGCGTATTGTTTGAATTGTTGTTTAATATTGGATTAGAAGGCTGATGGATTTAATGACGGAGTGATGGATTACGATGGTAATGCAGTGCAGCATATTGGTGGAAGATTTTGATTATTATCTTCTGGCTAACAATAGCTACTCATTAATTTCGTAAAGACTGCTACTGAGGGCTCAGACCTGCTAGTCTTCATAACACGGTTAACAATGTAACAGCGCAGGTTGGTTAAAGGGTTGGTAAGGTTTTGGTAAGTAGGTACTAATACCCAGCTTTTCGAAGAAAATCATTACAAAATGTCAAGACAAATTGTCAAGCGCGAGTAATATTATTGTATTTGGTGGTTGACACAGCTGAAGACACGTTACTTTAATTTGTCACGTTAATTTTCTTTCGAGGAAGGCGTGGATCAATTTCTTTTACCTTGGTAAAAAACTAATTAGGTACGGAAGATCTGTATTTAGAGACTTACCAGGTACGAACGCCAGGAGGCTCCCTTTTCTCTCTTCATAATCAGTATTTCAGTATTTAATCAGTAATAATTTTCGAATATTTTCTAAAAGGACGTCTGAGCAATAACTTACATACCTTTATTCATTAACCTATTTAGACAGTGTAACCTTGGCAACTAGTGAGGCACCTACATCGTTACTGAAGGTCATATGAGTATCGATTAGCGATCAACTTTCTCTGCTACTAGGTATATAAAAACGTCTATAAACGGCACCAAGGCTTGCCCTCCAACCCAGTGACCCATTAATGTGCACTAGAACTAGATGGTCGCTAAAAGGTGTAGAGTGGCGGCGCGTGCTCGACAGTCGATGTATCGACGTTTCAGGTCAAACGACCACTGAGTGCGACTTGATGTGGGAACTAGTGAAGGCGTCGTATCGATAGTATGAAGCGGTAATTACCTGTATAGGTGTAACTTGGTGGGAAATGTGCAACAGAAAAAATGCTGCCGACAATATATTTAATTTTTCTGAATTTAATAATGTTGTCGTCTACTTTGAAGTCGACATTTAAGCAGATAAACTGATTGTTTTTTTTCTAATAAACTCCTGCAGAAAACAAGCGTAGGTAAATACTGTCTTAAGTCTATAGTTACGTTTCTTTTTCCTAGGGCTAACACCACAATTAGTTCAGCCCACTACACTATCATATTTTTTTAACCTTGCTCTCAAGACTCGACGTATCGATAGTGCAGCACACCCCTACCTGATCGCTGTCTAAGTGCTAAAGGGGCGGTACCGCGGCAGTCAGCGTTTTGCAAACGGGTTGAGTGTCCCAGGTGCTTGGCTGAGTGTGGCGCGTGGCCGGATGTGGGACAAGCCGATAATGGGCCAAGCCACGTAGGTAAGTGACGTAGAAGACGCTTCATTGGGGTTACTGTGCTTTTTATGCAGTACTAGCTATACCACACGGTTTCACCTGCGTTCTGTTAAGTCTGTAGTTACTATTCCGCTCCCGTACGTCATAGCGTAATGTTATACAGCCTATACTAGGTATTCTTTATGAAATCCGACCATTTTTTCCAGCGATTAGCGCATTTAGAATTAACAAACAAGTGTTCTTTATCTTTCGTATGGATTGAAAATCTGAGTTGTTATGTTTGTTAAAATTATAAACATAACATTTCTTCTTCACCCTCTACTGTGCCCAATAATTGATTATTGATGATGATTTTAAGGCACTGCTGGTATCTGGCAATAGCTTTAGAAAACTGAAAATTTACAATCAGTATGTAGGCAATTTGACGGGTTATAATGAAAACGACACAATCATGTATTTGTGGAAAATTTATTCGTGATTTTCGAAGTAGTAAAATAAAAACTCTACTATCAACACGCTACATAATTATCAGTGATTTAACTCTATGTGCCTCGGCTCCGTTGTGATTACTGATAAGGCACAATACACCTTACACTCCGCGCAAACCATGCCTAACCCTGACTAACCCTTGATCGTAGGCAAGCTGATAGACGCTAAATTGATTATCGACCTTTATTTCATATACACATAGTAGAGATTTGAATGTAACTTTATCGACTGTTACGATATTTAGCATTTGAATACTAGTTGCATTTCACCATTTAACGACTTATGACATCTATGACACCGAGATAAGGTTCAAATTGGACTGATAAAAATACTGCAACTCCTTAAAAACATTGTCACCCTCTCTACGATCAAGCGATATTCGTTTTAAGGCTAAAGACTAATCGTGTTAAATATACTTTCGTAAACCATGTTATTTTTCTGATTCACTTTCACTGTTGTGCTGTCAGCCAGTTGTCATGAGACAGCAAGACGGGTGTGTGAGCAAGACACCACCGATTTATTGACATGAGTCTGTTGTCAAAATAGTGCTTAAATTATTAGCTTCTACAGCCGAATTCACAGTCAGGCTTTAAAAAGCTGCCATCTTTAAACGTTTGTATAATTAACATGATTATATCTCCGTCTCCATTTCATTCATTACATAAACAGAGCACACTATCTTCAAACGTTGCCCCGGAATGCTGAAAGCTTCAAAATGATTGGCTGTCTGGTTAACCAACCACAATTGATTAACTTGAGATTTAATTGTAAATTAACTAATCAGGGACTCATTTAAGCTTTCAGCAACCACGGGATTAGTGACGTCATAACATTCCTTAACGATGATAAAGCAATGACATTAATTCATATTTTTATTATTATTTGGAACTTTTAAGAGGAGCTTACTAATGGAGTACACAAACTTATATTGTAATACACAAATAATACACACGTTAAATAATTTGTATATAAATTATACACATTGTAATTTTAAAGAACTACAAAAAATATTTTTTGTTGTTTTAATGTTTTGATTAGTTATAAAAGATTAGAAATTTAAATAGATACAGTTTTAATTTAAGCTTTCTAATAATTTATACTGGTCAACATAAAAACACAAATTGTCAAAATAAAGAAAGAAAATGATCACATCATTGTTAAGTCATGAAAAAAAAACATTTTGGACGGAAATAAAATAAAAAATGTTTCCAACGCGTTTTGTCTTAAGCTAATAATATTCTATTCGCTTATCAGTAAGCAGTCTAAGTAAAATAAACTTTTATGTCATTAATTAAATGTTATAAAAACTATAAAGAACCTAATTATAACCTTAGTCTAACTTGTATTAATTGTATATTTCTTTCTTGTCTTGTTTAAAGCGAATAACGACCTTACACGTGAACTATTTGATTCAATTTTATCCTAATGTCGCGTGAAATATAATAATACATATAATGAGTATCGTTTGATTTTTTTAAATTATTATTAACTCATTGAAGAATTTGAAGTTTGGGTTAGTAACAAGAAAGGGCAGTAGCTAGTGCATTTCTGGAAAATTGTCCTATTTAATATAGTTAAGTTCCAAAATAATTCGAGAGCAGAGCATAAGAGATTCGTATGTAATATCAATAGTACGTATTTAATTGGTACCTAGAAGTGAGAGCGATACAAGTAAGAGATGCATTAGAGATAGCTTGAAGCCTAGACAGCCGACAGCAAGTAGCCAGATGGCACTTAGTGGGAGAAGTAATTTAAAATGTAACATACGATTAATTCTGTAAGCTGAACATTTAGGGTTACTGGTGTGAACAGGGAACGGTTTATACATTTTTACACATATAGGGATCCGAAACCTCCCATCCGGTTTATACATACGGATAGGGCCAAAATATGCACCTGAATAAAACCGTATTTACACGCCTAAAAATATCACGGATATTTTACTGAACATGAAGAACGATTTTGGTCTACATTTTTAATTATACAATGACATTGGAATAGGTACTCAATTTTTTATATTGTCCTAACAAATGTTTTTTGTTGTACTAATTTGCACTATTCTAGATATGGAGTTTGAATATAATAAATATTGATATATTATTTTATGCAATGCATTGAAACTATGTATGTTACGTAATAGCTTAATAAGACTTTGGCCTTTTCTGTGATCGTTATTTGCGTTTGTGACGTTTTCAGTAAGCAGTGTGTTTATATTTAGATTGGGAGCAAAGATCGATTATATTTCGAAGATATCATTTGTCTTTAAATACCTTTAAAAATTAGTATTTTTACTAATTTGTGTCGAAATAGTTTACTATATTGATAAATATAAAAAGTGTTTTAAGCACTCACTGAATCAGTTTGTATACAACATATAAGGGTATAGGTAATTCATTGAACAAAAACGTCTTAAAATTGTCAAAAAGGAAGTTGAGTGTTTTAACGATTTGGTTAGCTTGCGCGTTACGTTTGCAAATGATATTATTACTTATCCGACGCAGCGGATCATAAGTACCTGTGCAATTTTGTTTTAGAACTTAGCAGGATCACTGGCACTACTGGTTACCAAAGATTTGAGGTGATTGTCGTAAGTTTCCGTGTGAGACGAGCCAGTTGTGCGCTAGATGAAGAACTCCCGGCGCTTGGTGACGCGCGGGCCGGTGGCGGCCGCCAGCGCCGCCGCGTCCGGGCCGGCCGCGCCCGCCGCGCCGCGCTCCTCCTGCCGGGACCGGACTTAGCACACACCACACAACGAATTGCGATTGAATGAGTAGGTAGTGAGCAAACTGACCTGCGTGAGATATTCTCCCTTGTGTCTTGATAGCGCTCGCACCAACACGATGGCCACCACGATCAGCAACAGGAATATGAAGGCGAGTACCGCTGCAACGAAAACAAATTAATGTTTTAGACATTAAATGATATAAAATAAAATAAATATCTTCATTTATTTTAAAAGTAGGTATATCTATACTAATATTATAAAAAGAAAAGTTTGTTTGTATCGAATGGACTCACGAAACTGCTGGGCCGATTTTAACTATTTTTTCATTTTAACATTATTTCTTAGTAACATAGGCTATATAGCATCACGCTGCAATCCACGGAAGCGGAGCATTAACCAAAGACGTAACTGAACGCGGGTGAAATAAGCCACAGGAACGAAGTCGCGGGCAATTCACTAGTAAAATATAAATGTAATATTACATTGTCTTTTATTGTATTAAATAATAAAGTAATTGCTAAGCAAGTGCCACTCACTGCCCAGGATGGCCTCGTCGGTGTTGTGCATGTCGAGCTCGTGCTGCAGGTCCAGGTCGGGCGGCGGGCGCGTCTCCAGGCGCTCGGGCGGGTGCGTCACAGGCTCCACGCCGCAGAAGTCCTCGCTTAACACGCCACCTGCGACAATCATTGGATAAATTGTCTGTTTCAAAAGTTATTTTTTGTCAGAATGACATCTCGCAGGTCAGCCTACACGGCTGTCGGCTGATTTACCGAGCGTTCCTGTGCTGTCTTTAAACGTAAGGCTACTAACACTGCGGCCCCCTTTTTTCTTCTTAGTATATCGACGGCAAATAAAAAAAACTAAATAAAATATATCCGGTGGGGTACGAACCTCAGCTTAGGGCGACAGTACGGAGGCCAGCAGGGGGACAAGCTAGACCGAATACTGATTATTTCAGGACAATATCAAAGTTTTGCACAACATTAACATATGTACAAAATCTCAGAAAAGGCAGACCCACCCAACACAACACCCTCAATAGAGTACGAGGAACCTGCAACTCTATTCCTCAAACCTCTTTTAGTTCCCTCACCTCCTAAGCTCCTGACATTAGGCGGCGGGTCCTGCTGGAACAGCAACTTGAGCGGGTATATGTCGTCGAACTCGACGCGGCTGACGCAGCCTACGAAGCCTTCGTTCATGCTCTCGTTGCGGCCGATGTACATGTACTGAATGTTGTTGAACTGCGCGTCCGCGGAGTCTTTGATGTTGAAGTTGTATTCTTGAGTCTCGTAGTTGTCCACCTGGGGGAGGTTCAATACTTATTTATTATACGGTACAGGGTTTCATCCTGTTATGAGGTAGGAATGTCTTGAAATTATCTAGTGATGTGTAACGAATGTATCGATATTTTATTCAAATCTATACTGCGAAGTTTTTCCTAACGTTTACTATAATTAAAAAATATTACTATAAATTGTATTCTAACATTTTAATCTATCAATACGAAAAAATTTATAATGCATAAAATATTTTAGAATACGACCAGTTTTCAACTTTAAACCTTATCCTATTAGAAATGAGGTTGAAAGTGGAAAAGTCATCCGCTATCGTTCGCCGACGTACCTGTAACACCATGGTGGCTCCGCTGTTCTTCCTCGACAGCCTCACGTCGTGGTACTGTCCTAGCGCGAAGTGCTTCCCCTGGAACACTATCTCCTGCCGCTCGAAACCGAAGTCAAACACCACACGAAGATGACCTGGTACCAAATTAATTACAATTGTTAAGGTTTGTGTAAAGATTTGCACAGTACAAGTTTTTTTACCCTTTATGGCTTGCAGGGTAACATTGTCGCCTATTCCGTACAAAAGTGCGAAACAAAGCTGAGTACGTTATTAAGCACCATAACATTAAGAAATTAATCAACGTGACTGTTTCTTTTTAATTCTGCGTTAACGCGTTGACAAAATATGATGAGTTGAATTCTCAACAGAAGCAAAAAGAAACCACCGCGTTTAACTTTACGAGTAAAATATTAGATTTTCGGGTTATAATCAAATTCCCCCATATTTTGAAAGGTTTCGCTTACGCGGTATTCAATAAGGGTACCGTCAAATCCTTACCTGAATTAGACACCTGTAACGTGAGATATTCTCCAGAGATGTTGGAATAGAATCCGAGCAGGAATCCCTTGGGGTTGGTGGTGGTGAAGCCCACGCGGATCTTCTCCGCGATGGTAGACCTCCACGAACCCAGGAAGTCGTACTTCACTATAGAGTTAGGACGGAGGTTCACACCGATTTCTGTGGGAAGAAGAGTGAGATTAGAATTGGTCATGCGTGTGAGAGAGAGAAGAATATGTTTCAGTAGAGCCACGTACTAGACAGCAATCGATATTGATACTTTTATAACCGGTTTTGAATTACAAATTTAGAGATTGCTATGCATTTGCTCAATGGCGGGGATGGCAAGGTGATTGTGTGATTTGACAATGTTCTGTCATAACATGGCATCAGCCATATCGTGTGGTTTTGATGTGTGACAATGTCTTTTCAAATCCGGGTGTACTTACCATCAGCACAGATGGGTCCCTTAAAGGCGGTCCAGCGGCAGTCGCAGGAGTAGGAGTCGAAGCCCTCGAGACACGTGCCGTTGTTGAGGCACGGCGACGACGAGCACTTGCCCTGGCAGCCCTCCGACACGCCGTACAGACCTGCGCACACGTACATTTGTGAGCATTGTTGATGTTAAAGAGCAGTTTTATTTGGGAGGTAATTATTATATTGTTTTTTATTTTTAGTTTATCTACTAGGCAGTGTTAAAAGATTTCGACTATTTTTCGTGGTTTTAAATTTAAAATGGTCTAATTTCATTTTACTAACGTGATGTATCTACCACACCACGTATGTATTGATCTTTAAATAAAAGTTTTAAAATTTATTGTGGATTGTAAATGTCTGAAGAAGACAAAAATGCTTAATAACTATACTTGTATTCAAATATCTTTTCTAAGGAATTCGGGTCAGAGATCAATTGTAAATAAACGATTAATTAAAATTGCAAATGTGAACGAGTATGTTCAAAAATCGACTTGTTGTTTGTCGGCATTGAAAGCAAGTTCAGCTTTACTGAAGCTGGCATTCGCGCGGGGCATAAAGTGCGCGGAGCCACCTCTGCGCGCGTGGCCGCGCAGGTCCACGGGGCGGCCGTTGAGCAGCAGCGCGCGCACGCAGCCCACGAAGCCGTCCTTCCTGTCGAGCGCGGCCCCCAGCGCCACGCCCGTGGTGAGCTGCAGCGCGCGCACCGGCTCCTTGGCGGTGCGGATCTCGTTCTTCAGCGCGCCGTCCACTACCACGCGGGCTTCTTTCCTGGGGGACGGCAGTACGATTGGATAACAAACAATACCTATGCTCCATTTGATGTAACGTCATAAAAATATCGTTACAACTATATATATCGATATTTCAATATTAGCGTATGATAAACTAGTTATTTCAAGACGAATACAATGGCAACTGTATAAAAAATATTACCATAAATACAGTAAGCTTTACAATGAAACACGATAATTGCCGTTATTTGACCGTTATTTTTCGAATGCCATTATAAATGGAGTCTAGACATTGTGACAACATCAAAACATGGCAGCAAATTAAAATTATCTGACCATAATGTTGAACGAAATTAGAACAAAACAATAGGTGACGATGCCTGTACCTGTTCCGCTCGATGCTAACAGAGTGCCAGTTGTTGTCGGCGAGGCGGTTGCTAGTCTCCACCGACACGCCCAGCGGAGTGTCGCCCACCTGGAACTGGAACTGAAGCTGGTCTCCGCCGATGATGGCCAGCTTTATGTAGTCTTGAGGACCCTGTGAAAAATAAAAAATTGTTTACATATATTTTTGCGAAAATGTTTAACGAATACCATTTTAAATTGCGTGCGTACCTGCCGTTTCCAGTCAAACATTAAAAATTACAGTGCGGGACCTTTACATAACTTCGTGTATTGCATATTGATATAGGTTTTTAATTTATAGCATGCTGTAAATGGGGCTAGAAAAAATTCCATTACTTTAAACTCTTGTATAGCCTTATGCCTATTGTATCAAAGTTTTTACGTACATTCGAGTAAGATACTTGTAAACCTTATTACTTAGGACTTACAGTTCAAAATTGAACCGATATATTTCAAAATTGCGCTCAGTAAAGTCTAAGTCTACAATGACGATATCCACAGTAAGTCTTACCTTAGAGTGTAGAAGCACAGCGTTCTCCCTGGTGGTCTTGAACTCGAAGTAGATGTCGCCACTGTGTCCGAGGTCGAACATCGGCAGCGTGATGATCGCGTCAGATATACGGAACGTTACCGCGTTGCTGAATAGATCTATTACGAACACCATACACATAAGTACGAAATAATCAGAGAAATTTAGGTTTCAGAGAAATTCTGTGTATTGTGTAGATAAAGGAGAAAGATATGTTTAAAATATGTTTTACTTTTACGAAGACGTATTTCACTAATTCCACGAGTAGGACAACTTGATCCAGGCAACTCTACTTCGGACAACTCGATCCCAACCACCGTTGGTTAGTTATTAGGGTCAGATGGTTGAAGAAGCACATCAGAAAGGGGCATATCATTTAGTATGTATTTAGATACATTACGTACCGTCTCCTTCACACAGCAGCGGACCGAGTGTGTACCGTCCTTCCTTCTCGTCGAGATGCGAGCCGGTGTCACCGAACCGGAGCTGTTTTACTGGCAAATACTCCTTATCCGTAATTTCACCGCCGTCCACTTGGAACTCTAAATAACAACGATAAGGTGTAATGGTGAACGACTGAAGCTATGTGTGGTCAGCGTAGGTGCGCGGCTCACCGTCGGGCTTCATGTGCTCGGCGTCGCAGTTGCACCACTTGGTGGGGTCGGCGCACGCGCCCAGCACCCCGCACTGGCACATGCGCGAGCCGGGCGGCGCGCCCGCCCAGTGCGCCATGCGCTGCCCCGAGCGCGACACCCACCACGCGAACGGGTGGAACGACGACTCCTCGCCTGCGGACACATTACTATCTCGCAGAGATCCGAGACCATTGGCTAAGTATGAGCTACGCTGTAGATTCGCCTTCGTGGTAATTTGTACGTCACACTCATTTATGCACATCAATATTGTGTAGCTGTGCTTTTTTCTAACATAGCATTTAAATAGAACAATTGTATAATTATATTCAATAGCAATAAATGAGTGTGCGAAGAAATTAAGAGAGCGAGAGGTAGATAAAATGATAGAGATGGGAGATATGAAAGATCGGAGGGTGAATGAATGCTGGAATGAAATGGCTGGATGTATTCGGTATGCAGCGAAGGATATTTTGGGAGAGACGCAAGGAAAGGGCACGATAGATAGGGATACATGGTGGTGGTCGATGGAAATACCGAATGTATTGAAGGAAAAAAGAAGAAAATTCAAGGAATGGCAGAGTGTTGAAGAGAATAGTGTTAGTCTAAAAGCTGAAAAGAAGAGTGAGTATGATGCCCTAAAGAAAAAGGCCAAGAAAGCCGTGGCCACAGCGAGAGCGAAAGCCCAGGGCAAAATGTACGAGGCACTGGATAGTGTAGCAGACCAAAAAGACTTGTACCGGCTGGCTAAAGCGAGAGTAAGAAAGGCGAGGGATATTTGTCAAATAAGATCTATCAGAGATGAGGCGGGAATGGTTCTTTCGGATGATGAGAAAATTAGGGATAGGTGGAAGAATTATTTTGAAAAACTTTTGAATGAGGAGAATGACTGGAGTGGTGTGCTTGAGAATAAATCAATGAATGAGGGGTTAGTAAGAATGGTAAGTATGGATGAAGTGAGAATAGCAGTAAGTGGAATGAATAATGGTAAGGTAATAGGTCCAGATGGGATACCAGTTGAAGTGTGGAAGATATTACGGGTTGATGGATGGATGTGGTTGGCTTTGTTTTTCAATAAGTTGTTGCTGGAGGGAGCCATACCTGATGAATGGTGCAACAATTCGCTGGTGCCCATCTTTAAAAACAAGGGTGATGTGCTGGAGTGCAACAACTATAGAGGAATAAAGCTAATGTCACATAGTATGCAGGCGTGGGAGAAAGTTATTGAAAGGCGGCTGTGAGAAGAGAGTGAGATTTCACAAAACCAATTCGGTTTTATGCCAGGTCGGGGTACAACAGATGCCATCTTCGCTATTCGGCAAGTATGCGAAAATTACAGAAGTGCGCATAAGAACTTGCACATGGTGTTTGTTGACCTCGAACAGGCATACGACCGGGTGCCTCTTGAGGTTTTGTGGTGGGCCCTTAAGGAGAAAGGTGTGCCTGGGAAGTATATGCAGTTGATCCGGGCAATGTACAGTCGGTGCAGTACACAAGTCCGGTCTACAGTGGGGACTACTGGCAAGTTCAATGTGGCAGTCGGCTTGCATCAAGGGTCGGCCCTCAGCCCTTACCTCTTCCTGGTAATAATGGACGCTTTGACGTCGGACATCCAGGAAGAGACTCCCTGGTGCATGCTGTTTGCCGATGACATTGTGCTGGATGCTGAGAGTGGCCTAGAGGTCCAGAGCAGATTGGAGGTGTGGTAGCAAAGACCGGAGAGTGTCGGTTTGAAATTGAGCAGAACCAAGACGGAGTACTTGTTTTGCGATTTTGGCGGCATCTCTAGTCCTGTTTCAATATCTCTCGCTGGAACGCCCATACCAACCTGCTCTGACTTCCGGTACCTCGGTTCGCTTGTCCAAGGAGATGGCAGAGTAGACCGAGACGTAACGCACCGGATCAACTCCGCGTCGATGAAATGGCGACAGGTCACTGGAATAATTTGCGACCCACGGATGCCCCTTAAGTTATAGGGGAAAAGCTACAAGTCCGTGATAAGACCTGTCGTATTGTATGGATCGAAATGTTTGGACGTGAAGAAGACGGATGAAAAAAGATTGCACGTAGCGGAGATGAGAATGTTGAGGTGGATGTGTGGTGTGTGTGACTAGAATGGATAAGGTAAGGAATGAGTATATTAGAGGAAGTTTGAAAGTAGCGTCAGTGAAAGAAAAGTTGAAAGGGAACCGTTTGTCTTGGTATGAGCATGTGAAGAGGAGGGATGAGATGCATGTGACCAAAAGAGTTATGAATATGAATGTGGATGGATGGAGAGGAAGAGGGAGGCCAAAGAAAAGATGGATGGATTGCGTGAAGAATGATATGAAAGAGAAGGGAGTCAGCGATAGCATGACGGTTGACAGGACAGCATGGAAGAAGAAAACGTGTTGCGCCGACCCTAAGTAACATGGGATAAGGACAGGAAGATGATGATGAGCAATAAATCCATCAAGGGAATCGTTTGTGTACTCATTTTCTACATAACAGATATAGTATGTTCACAAAACAAATACTTATAATTTTCACTGTTGGGCATTACACCCCAACTAGCTATATAGTCAATAGCAACTCATTGAGACACTATAAAAACGTAAGTGCAAGGGTCAAGGACCGCGCGCCGATCGTACTGCTCAAAGCTAGAGCGACGGTTCACTGTTGATTCAAAATCGATTTAGAATTTTGTGTGATAAAATAACATTATTTATTGATCATACTACTAACACGTTATCATTTTACTACGGGAAAACAATCAGTAAAATTTCAATATTTAAAAGTAGTAGGTGTGTACTTACTAGGCGAGTTCAGCAGTCTCGAATGTTTGCACATATACTCAAGATGCTGCATACAGTTCTCAGATCTATTGAGCAGCGCCTCCAGCTGCTGCCTGTTGGCGTCGTACATGATGTCCTGGCGGAAGCTACCGGGCTCCTGGTAACCGTCTACCACCGTGTTCTGCACCGCGCCGTGCGACACCGCCGTGATGATACGACCGTCCGCTGTCACAGTCATAGCATTTATTTCAATTAAACCACTTGCATGTACTTTCGACTTGTCAAGGAGTCGGCCAATTGGTCACAAAATAGAAGCTTCCAAGCTCAACTGCCCGTTCACGAACATGACGCGAGCTTAACCGAAGAGGTCATATTTAAAACTTTTTGTAATATACCTTGTTTATATAATCTTGTAGGATGCATTTCAAGCCCACAGACAAGAAGTATGTGACTCATAAAAGAGTGAAACTCACAATAAAACTCGCAGGTGACGGGGAAGGCCGGGAGAGGCCCCGAGCCGTCCACGTCGATGTGTATGTCTGCGGAGCGCGACACCGCTTGCACGTTCTTGTACGCCTGGCACGACAGCGGGTGCACAGCTACAACACACATTACAGTTAGTTTGAACTGTCTGTGACGAAGTAAACTCGATATTAATAATACAAGATTAGTTTTTGTTTGCCATTAATCTGAAAACGGGTCATCATTGTAAACGAGAACAAAGAATCAGCTAGTCGATACATTTATGTTCGCATAATTCAACAAAATCAATGGATCTGCTGATTTATTTTCGCGATCGGTTTGTCTCGTTTTATTGAACCCTGTTCGAGATTATAGTTACCAAACAAAAGTCCAAGTCGGTTTATAAATGACGGAGTTATGTGATAACAAACATAAAAAAAAACATACATTTGAATTTAGAACCTCCACTTTTTCTTTAATCGGTTATAGCCAAGGTTGTGTATACTCACAGGTATGGCACACGGCGCCCGCGTAGCCGGTGCCCTGACAGTTGCACGTGAACTCGTCCGCCGTCTGCGTGCACACGCCACCGTGCTCACACGGGTTGGGGTTACATCTACACGGGACATATTACAATGTATATAGTGAACACATTTTATTACATAAGGACACAGGATGCTATAGGTTATTTATTTATAATAGCTTAGTGTCCCGAAACGTCTAAACCTACATCTAGAAAATCTAGCCAAAATCAGCAAGACTTTTATCACTAATGAAAGGAAAAAAATTATATATGCAGATTACCTATCGATCATCTGACAAGCATCAAACACAACTTCGTTGGGACAGCAGTACTCTTCTTTCTTCCAGTCAGTTGGCAGCCGGTAGTTGCCATCCACTGCAATCTTGCGCATGCAGCCGATGAAGCCGCGCGGAGGTGCCTTACCACCTTAAAAAGAAACAATTCGTTAGTTACATTAGATTTTATTGATAACAGTTTTGATACATGCCACAAAATATGGCTCGTCTTCTGTACGTACACATGTCAATCTTTACAACTGCATGTTAGACTTATCTGTGTCCTAAATGAATATTAAGCAGCAAGAGGGTCGACTTTAATATATATTTATACTAATATTATAAAGCAGAAGAGTGTTTGTTTATATAAACGCGTTAATCTCCGGAAATACTGGTCTGATTCTGAAAATTCACTAATAGTAAGCTACGTTATCCCTGAGTACTAAAGGCCATTTTATTATACAAAAAAAAAGGGGTTCCGTAAGATTTCATACGGATGAGGTCGCTGGCAAAAATTAGTGGCAAAAAAAAATACATCATGGTTTAAAAAAGCGTGGTACAACGTCTTACTCACCAGCAATATAATAAGTGCTGCCGGTCATGAACCTCAGCTTCTTCAAGGTCTTGACAGGCCTGTAGTCCACCGCCAGGGTGAGGCTGTCCGTAGCCATGGTCAGCAACAGTGAGTGCCACCGCCCATCGTTGAACTCTTCCGCGTAGTTGTCCAGCTTAACCCTAGGAGAACCTGGGGTTTCCAGTTCCACTTTTACGCTGCCCTGTTCTATGTATACCTAGAGGAAATAATGGCTCATTGCAAACAATGTTTCAAAGTCAAAGTCAAATCATTTATTTCAATTAGACCATTAAAAGGCACTTTTGAACGTCAATTACATGTTAAATTAAAAATATTGAATCTAGTTGCCCATTCCAAAAGGTAGTTTCGTATGGAGAAGAACGGGCAAGAAACTCCATACATACTCTTTTTAAAAAAAAATGTATTACAATAAGTTGTACAATTCCATAAAATTATACTGATGTCAAAACGATCTATTAAAAAAAGTCACTCAAAGTACTGCAATACGTACTCAGTGCCACAAATTAGAAATGAAAGCTAAGTTAATTGTAATATTAAATACATTTATACATTTCAAAGACAAAGAATCAGTGTGTGAGGAATACTCAAATGTAGAATTAATGTCGAAGAGAAAAATAATTAATCAAAACAAAGTACTTATATAATTAAATTAGCAACCAATTGATTTTGTCAAGAATTTAAATTGTCCTATGGAGCAGGACCAGCATGTTCCCAAGCATTGTTATCTTGAATATAATCGTTTGTAAAGTTTGAATTATGTAGAAGATAGGCGAATTTAATCGCATCCTGAATGGTGCAAGAGCATGGAAGATATTTTTTTCGAAGTGGTTAAGCTTTCGACTCTAGTCTAAGTCAGAGGTGACATAGAGAGAGTCGACTATGGATATTATTGTCAATAAAAAAAACAATCATATTTAGTCTTCAAGCAGCTGATCCAGTAAACCAGCTGCGAGACGAATAGCTTCGAATCGAGCTAAACTGAGGAAGCTGTAGAGATTGTCTTTAGAAGATAAAGGAGGATAACTGAGAATCAAGGCAATCGCCGATTTAATTAAGCTAAACACTATAATAAATGTCACCTTCACATGTCCCTCGGTGTTAAACTTGTGGTATATGAGCAGTCCGTGCTGCTCGTAGGTGCGGAACTCGAGCGAGATGTTGAGCGTGTTCCCTCCCGAGTAGCCGCGCAGCTTAGCGTACGAACCTTCTTTGAGGAACGTTATAGGCACTACCGGTGGCTCCTATAACGAAGACGTAAGGTTTAATTTTGTATGGCACTGTCTGTATTATCGTTAGAATTTCCTTTTAAGCCATTCATTCATCAGTTTAAAAAAAAAAATACTTGAATGACTATGAGAGCTTCGATGTACATGTGCTTCTTTTCTAGTTGTCATTACATAGGCCAATAAAACAAAAAAAAAACGAATAAATCTTGAGCCAAGTGAAAGCCATAAAACGCCAAATAAAAACCTAAATAAAGAATACGATATTAAAAATACAGATGAGTCGTAACGTCATGCTTGCTCATAGTCACGTATCGTTTCGGCGCGAGAAAATACCAATACAAAAAGAAATTTTGTCGCATAACGATGTTCTGACGTCTCAGTTAAGTAAGTTTGGTCAAAACTCACCGGACAAGCATAAAGCGTGTTAACTTTGGTGAACTTGAAGGGTTCTCCGGTGTCGTACCCTTGCTTGAGGTCCTGGATGACGTTGGTGGCGTTCAGGTACATGTTCTCGATGCAGCCGGTGAAGTTCTGATTCACCACCAAACCTTCTTGGAAGTTCGGCACCCCTCCTATGTAGAACTGGAACAAGATTTGTAGAAGGTAATATGTATTACTGGGTTTTGCCCGCGACTTCTTCCACGTATCTGTCGGTTATCGTGGACGCAGAATAAGTCGCGGAATAAAAAGTAGCCTATGTATTTTCTTGGGGTACATACTTACCACGTACCAAATTACATCAAAATAGGTTCAGCGGTTTAGTCGTAAAAGACAAACAGGTAGACAGACCTACCTTCGCATTTATAAATATACATACATACATACATAAACTCACGCCTTTTTTCCCAGGGGGTAGGCAGAAACCACAGAACGCCACCTGCTATGATCCTTACATACTCTTTTCGCCTCGTCCATTTATAATACAAATACTAGTCGCTCATATGTCTATTCCCCATTCACACCTTGTTTGTAATCGTGCCCACAAAGTCGAAAGAACAGCCTCCATTTTCAAGCCGTTCCTCACAACTTATACTCACAGCCCTGTTGAGGTTGAGCCGTGAGAACTCTCCCTTGATGCGGTCCTGCACGATCACCCGGTCCACTGAGAAGATGACGGAGCGTCTGTTGCGGGATATCACCACGTCGTGCCAGATGTTATCGTCTAGCAGGCTACCCACTGACAATGAAGTTGATGTACCTGAGCCTGGTACAGGGAAGAAAATATTAGTGAATATTCAAATGCTAAAAAGGCCTTCGAGTTGAGTAGTTGGCACCAATAACCAATATTATAGATCTTTTGTGAAAAAAAGATTTTATTTATTTGTTTATTTATTTATTAAAGCTTTATGCACAATTGTAAAACAAAATACACCGTACAAAGGCGGACTTAATGTCTTTTTTATTTTAGCCTGGAAAACCAGAAAATTTTCAGGTAACTATTAAATGAGATTTTTTGTTGTTTTAAAATCTGTAAATAGTTAGTCAATTTGTTAGTTCATAAGTGGCGTCTCAGGTTGCTATTGCCGTACAAAATGTAAGGAATGTTTTGTCGACTCATAAAAAAAATATGTCAATTGATTGGCAGTGTCAACTAGTTAATTCCCAGTGCAAATATCATATGCACTTACCTAAATCAATGTTCAGCACAAGTCTATTATCCCTCAACTGTAAGGCCACATAATCTCCTTGCGTCCCCCTGGAGTACATGAGGGCTCCTGATGCTGTACTGGTCTTGAACCTGAAGCGGATGACCTCGCGAGAAGCTGAGATGGGGTCCCGGAGTAGGTCCATCTTGACCATCGAGGAGCCATTAAAGTAAAGTGTGTCCGCAACTGGTGGGAGAAATGATAAGATCATGATTAGATCTTGTTAGTGACCTACTGGTAGTTGTTTCTCCGGGTCATATTAAACGCACCCACGATACAGGAGAAATTCTTTGTGACTACACACAAAAGAAAACTAGGATTGAAAAATTATAACAGCTGATATTTGAGAACAACCAGCTTCATGAGAATAGCTCATGACAAGGTAAATAATTATGTTGGGTATATTAGTCCGTTGCCATAGCGACAGCAGGACTGCCAGAGAGCGCCACACGTACAAGAATGGCCAGGACACACTGCTTTATAAATTCCATTTTATTCTCACTATTTCAAACGGGCTTTATGATTCAACTGGGAGATGTTTTGGAATCTGGATGTTATAGGATTTTACAGAAACAGAAACTTCTAACACGAGTGAGGCGGCAGGGAAACCTAGTTAAGAATAATTTATAGCTTTAACCTTTGATATTGACTTGAGTATTGCTAGACGCGCCAGCCACATTATATTTTTCAAGACCTCGTAAAATATTCCATCTGAATACCATCGAAAGGTGTTTTTATTTGTGCACGTTTATTGCGCACTCCAACTCGGGTGGTTAAAACGATTTATAGAGTTATTATATTTGGAGTAACATTGTACGTCCTTATTATTTTGCGCATAATGTTTTTAACAACTTGGGTTGCTAGAGCTCAACCTCAGAACATCTGACTTCTTCAAAATATGAAACACGATTATCTATACATACTTAAATTGTAAAGCTGTCTGTTTGTCTAAACGCACTAATCCCTGAAACTACCAGTTGGATTGGAAAAAATCTATTGTATATGAAAGCCAGATCCATAGCATCACACTACCTACGGGAGCGGAGCCGTAAGTAACTAAACCCAGATGAAACCTCTATTTCCTAAAGCATACATACATATATACCATCACGCCTGTATTCTCCGAAGGGTTAGGGAAAGGTGTACAAAGTTCGCCACAGTTCGCCAGTATGTTTAGGTCTCATGTAATAGGGGGCGAGCCTATTGTCATTAACCGGGCACAAATCCTAACCCTGAGCTGCTTCTGAGAATTTCATAGAAAAACCCAATAACACTTTTTGCTCGACCTGGGAATCGAACCCAAGACCTTTAGCGTAACAGTTGTGCTTAGGACCACTAGGCCAACGAGGCAGTCTTCCTAGATCCTAAAGCATACGTACCATAATCGCATCCATAAACCTCGACTCTCATGGATATCTTGTCGCGCCATCGCATCGGGTTGATACGGATATACTGCGCTATTATAGGAACTTCAAATTCATTCTTCTGAACCGTGTTGCCATCGTGGTTGCCTTCGAACATCTGTTGGAATACGCACTCTATTGGCTAGGTGTTTAAGTTCAAAATTGGTGTGTACCATGAGCCCTATTGATCATTTTTTTACGTTGACTGTGGAACGGAAAATAACTAACATGTTATCGTAAACAGACGGCACACGGCCTTGCTTGTTCTATATATGGGTTACATTTACACTGTATTTGTTTACTCTCTCCGAGTGTCCTGACACCAATACAGATAAGTTTCATATTTATCAAACTTGTTATTGTTTGTAGTATCATACTGAAAACTTTCTGAGCTCTGGCAATAGGGACTCCTGCATGAATAAGCCAACAAACAATATTATATATTAAGCCTATGGTGTCCAACTGCAGGGCAAAGACTTGGCTTCCTTTACTTGTTCTCCCTTTCTACTTGTCTTCAGCCATCTTAAGAGATGCGAGTGCAGTTTATGCCGCCGTCTCCTCCTAAACCAGGAACGAAATTGTTTGCTACTGTTACAATAGAAACTATTGCTTGGTCAAAGTACATGATGCAACCAATGCATTCAACACTCCATTGTTGACCCGTTTTACATCAACAAGTGACGTACATACCTACACTTGACATTCCACTACAAGAAAAGTATCGACAGCAAAAATCAAATCTTTCAATATTAGGACACGATTAATATATGTTGGACTTCGTTTAGGGCACTATCTATCGGCAAGTTTGCACCCCTGATGAGACAAGACAACACACCAAATTTCCCCACTTTTCGGGATGTGCAACATTTGCAACAGGAATATAGTTGCAAATAAACCGATTTTAAACCAAAATCCGGGGTTTAAAAGCGGTTTATATACAACTATAGTCAAAAATAAGATGGAGAGGGAGTTAGTGCTAAGAAAGTGTTGTATTACAAGAATGTAGGAATTATACACAGTGCATTGAGTGACCCTGTATCAGAAATAGCACAAGCATTATACCTACCGCCAACCTAGCACCGATCAGGCAGGCCAGTGCCTTCAGTAAGATTGAAAGAATAAGTAATAAAGCGCAACGGGTTTGATATGCTATTGTAAAAAAGTATGTTAAAAATGTTACCCGAACCACCCTACCTGCTCATACCCACTCTCAGTGGTGACCGGCCTCCAGCTCTCCCCGTCATCGGAGTACTGTAGCATGTACTCCGTGACGTACTCGTCGGTGGCAAAGCGGCCGCGCGTGGCGATCCCGCGCATTTCCCGCCGCTTGTCCAGTTGAATGGTCATGTGTTGGTAGTACGAGCTCTCGCGGGCCGTCCATGCTGCTGTCCCTTCACCGTTATTTGTTAGTTAGTGCTACTGTTGCAGGGTATCGACAAACAATGAGATTGGTATACAGGCTTTAACTTGCAACTACGTTGAAATCGCTCTTGAAGCGTCGTTTCATTTTAAAAGCACACTATGTAAATGTATAATGACAGCGTAGTGGGAGTGTATTTGCCTGTACATCTAACTCTTTTGTTGACTGTACTAAGGTGATTGTGGACTGCATTTCTGAGTTAATTGACACCATCGTATGGTACCTCCAAAGGTTTTGGAGTAAGCTTATTACATGTACCCAAATGACAATGTTTTTGCATGATAGGTAATGGATGTTCCTCATTACGTCGGTGTTATAGTAGTACCCGACCACGAAATAGTGGGTGCAACCCAGCATGGAAATTGTTATTGATATTATGATGAATTTGCCAAATATATAATAGACTCGAATTCGTTTACAATTTAATCTTTGCAGCTCATTATCAGGGCTCCTAAATAAATTAAATGTCAAAGTACAAAATGAATGCCATGGTTTGGTTCACGTACACAATGGGTGCCATTGAATGATAGTGCACTCACAATACAGTTTGATATCATGAGAACATCTCATCACAGAATATTTTATTTTATACAAACCACAATCAGATTCGTACGTAGACACGTGTAGATTAATCGAAAATTATTAAGGTTTATTAATCGAAAATTATAAATGTTTTGATATAGAAAATTATTAATGTTTAGTTATGGGAAAAGAATAGGAAAAATCAACAGTGTTTGATATGTACAAATGTGTCGATAAATGCTCTATGCTACCACTAGCAGACATAGTGAAAGGCAGAAAACATTGAATAGGTACTATATTATTGCTTAATGATATTATTAATGAAGAGTTCGTATTAAGGTTTTATTACTGTAGGTCACCAATAAGGAGGACAAAGGGCCAAACAACACGACTAATTTAATTTACCAATTAAGCGGTAAGTTCTACTATACCTTAATACCTTCGAAGTCAGAACCTAATGTTATGACATGATCTATAGAGGTAAAATTTTAGGTTCCTTTGTAAGAGGTAATCTCTGTGATTTCTGAGCCGAATTCTTTCACTAACAGAAAGCTACATAGTCGAAGCGTGGCCATAGGCAGATTAATAATAAAGTTTTCACTACATTATGTTTCTAGGAGTAAGAACTGGTCTTAAATACACCATAACATTTGGAAAGAAAGATATAAATATGTATAGTTATAGATACAAGAAGTAAAATCAAAAGTTATCTACAAGGAGACAGACCCAGCAAACTAAACACTACTTCCAAATTATAATGAATGTTACTATAAATACGTGACACAACACCACAACAAAACCAAACAAATAAAAGAAGCTGTCGCATGCAAACCAAACCTCTCAACCTGTTAATTAAATTGTAATTATTTCTTTCAATATTTTTACCTTTACTTCGCCTCCGGCTGCTTTATACTGAACGTAATCCAGTCCGTTGGAGCCATAGCTGATATGGTACTCCTGGACAAACTCCTGGGAGTGCGCGCGACCCTGCGTGGCGACTCGCGTGATGTTCTTTACGTTACCGAGGTCAATGACCAGCTGCTGGTCGAAGTCATTCTCCGATGCCGTCCAAGCGTTCAAACCTTTTCAGTGCGGGAAAATTTGCCATCTTTATTTCGAGGTTGCCTCTTTTATTAGTAGGAAATTCATTACTGTTAGTTGGTTAAATGAGATTTACTGTTGTTTAGATAATTATTTATTTGCCTTTGCCATTTATTGAACTTCTAACAACTAAGTAATATGATCCTAAACCTATATAACATCTATATAATCCAAAAGCAACCCAAAAAGAAGAAATATTACATATTTTAGAAGTATATTAGCGAACATTAAACATTACAAGTTTACGAAAATATCCTTATTTTTTTTCACAATACGTAAATTCGAGATTCAATTCCAACCCTTCCTAATCTAAAAGTTTTTCATTTGCTTCTCAACAAACTCGGAACTAAAATCGAAGTCCGGTTCGTGTAAGGGTTTAGCTCCTTCTACTATTTCGTCAAAGGTCAGATACGTATAAGGCGAGGGTACATAGTTTCCGTTATCTTCAACTTTCAAAGACACAGCCACAGCATGTCTGTCATCCAATAATGTCTCTTCAAAGATCCACCCCTCCTTAAGAACATTCTTCACATGTAACACCGTATCAGTCACTAGCCTCCCCACTTCCAACTTGCGTGTTTTGAGTGAAAAACTTATTTCGTTCAGAGGTACAGTTATACCAAACCCTATGTTCTTCACGTAACTTTCTTTGAGACACCAAATGCGATAGAAACACGCGATCTGTTCCATTTCCGTGGGAAAATTTCGTATCGTCGACCATTCGTGTCTCGAAAACTGACGCGTCATAATACGAAAGAATTCTGGGATGTTCTTATTTGCTGGCGGTTCTATTTTCATGACATCAATGCCAATATTTTTGTCTTTATTGCCAGCCAATACCACAAAGTCTCCTTGGTGAGACACATTGAATGTTATTGGTACATCTCCACCCTCTACTAAGTAGGGCTTGCCTTTATCATCTCTGCTGAATCGTACTTGCTCATAAGGAATTGTAGTGGTTTGATAAACGAATTTCCTTAGCATCAGGCGCCCAACCAGTGATGACTTAGCATCATTCTGAAATACAAATCTTGCAATTCTTTGCTTCTCCTCTTGCTGTATATAACTAGAAGCAGCTATGATTTCCTCTTTAGTAGGTTTCCATTCAGTAGCATTGAAGGCCCACCTGACATTTGAAGTGGCCATTTTGGTACTAAAGTGTCTATTTAGTATTGTTACTGAGGTCCAACTATATAGTGTTTTATATTGATAACGGACCTGCAGACGAATGAACCCTGTTACTTTCTGTCTTCTTTTGATTTTTTTTTAATATTTTGTTTATAATTCACAGGTTAAGAAGCATAAACTATAATTCTGGCAACTGAATCACGAACACAACACACAGCATGCAAAAATAATGGCTAATTATGATTTCATCTCCATGAAAACAAAATCAAATGGTATAAATGTTGCTAACGCAGCTGACTCATGTCCTACAGCATTCTCTAGCATTGACACAACTTATGTAATGATTCATAACATTCAAAAAATATTTAGGGATATTTAATTTTACAGACTGCTGTAAAAAGTTCGTAAATGTTATGAAACACTACATGTGCAGCAAAGGTAAAAATGATAGTGAGTTGACAAAACAAATGATTATAATTATATCCAACGTTACTATTATTAGCATGCTAACATAATCTGACATAGCTATAAACAAGAATTGTTATTCTATTATTGAGGCCCCCGGTACAAAATCAAATAGTAATTTTATACCTTGTATTCAAAATACTGATAATTTGAGATAAATAGTGCTTTATTTTCATATCATGTTTCATTAAAATAGCTATTATCAGAATGTCAACATATTTTTTTCAATATTAATTGCAGATTTAAATTAACTGCAGATAATATTTCAAAGTATTCTTTACTTTTTCTAACCTGTATGGGTAAATTATAACTTAGAACAATGTTCACATAAAATATCACAAGAAATATGTATAAAAGGTAACTGCTCAAGTAAGAATTCTTCCTCCATACAGGCCAGATGTTGGTCCTTTCCCCTGCTATCTAATACTCACCATATAACTTAGCATTCTCTGGTCCTCTGTCTCGGAGGCTGGAGGTGGCGGTCAACTTGGCGTTAGCAACGAGTGGCTCATTACATTCGTAGTCGTAATAATATCTTACTGAATCTGTAAACAACACACATACACGGTTTAAACATTGTTTCGGCCTTTTACAGTACAAAAATAGTAACTAGCATAAATCTTTTCAGGGTTGAATGAATTTGTAATGAAGTAAACAAGAATGACGGGAACGTGTAACACTTTCTTTTGCAAACAAAGCCCAAAATATATTATGTTACTCAGTGAGAAATTAAATATAATAAGAATATAACTACGTATGTTCTTCTATACGAAAAGCGTTACATGTTTTAATATTATGAGGGAATACAAGCAAAATTTGTATTAAAAATAATCGTTAAACTAACCTGCATCAGATTTCGTAATGCTATAGCAAAGCAACACAAAGAAATAATACACGAAACCACTCATCATAATTTCATAGTTGTTTTATTTATGCTACTAATAAAAAGAACGTAATGTATCAGTCAGAAAATCATATGAAACTGTTTGATCATTACGTTAGCGTTGTTACAATCATCAAGCCGGACAACACCCAAGTATGTTCTATTAAACCGACACGATAGATCACCATCAACTACAGTTTTACTTTCAAATTCCCATTGGCTAGTTACATTTTGACTTGAAGAGAAATGATGGTTGAACCAATCACAAAAGCGACATTTAAACCTACATGAAGAATGAACTTGCTTTATGTGCGTTCAAAAACTATATCTTAGTGAAGATTATACAAAAATTATCATGAATTTTTTTTTTAATGAACAACATACATACAATGACTTGATTAGATTAACTATGAATCAAATGCTTCGATTTCATAGACTGAAATGATGTAAACACGTCTGAAGAACCAAGAAGCATTATTTCCAAAAGCGAAACAAACTTTGTAAATATAAGTTTCGAACAGCACGTTGACTTTTGACATAATCAGATTTCATTGCCAACTCAGTCTCTAAAATTTTAAAAATAAGTGAGACCTAATAAATTGATATTGACTTAGAAAGAATGCATAAGTATTAGTTTCCATTAAAAATCAAATTAAGTTAAAGTCCTGAAATAATTTCAATTTATTATCATCTACTTCATCTGTTGCAAGTTTTTTCCACCACCGCTCGCTTCGCAGATTTAAAGGTATTTACAACGACGATTATTGCAACACCAAATTTTCTGCCGAAACAGGGGAATAGTGTTGATCGATAAAAATTTTTTCGGCAATATTTAGTATTTTAGAAAGAAATACGCGTATTTTGTGAAAAGTTTGTGATTGTAATACTAAATAAACGTAGTTATATATCTATTAGACGATTTCACGGCGTAACTGAACCATTTGTTGTTATTGTATGAAGTGAAATCCCGTTACACATATTTTATTATTGCCACGTTTTGTCGGAGTATTTTGATAAAAACTTGTTTTAAAATGTTTGTTTTTGTTTGAAGAGCCAATAAAACAGCAGGTAACAACTATAAAATAATTAAATATTTAAAATAATCAATTTTACTCAATCTGAAAATGAATCACCTGCAGGCACCCATGTTATGACATCAGACATGTCCTATTATGATTTGAAGGCTTTCGCTTATAATACAGGAAACAAAGCTAGCCCCGAAGGCACAGGACCACAACTTTATTTCTAACAAGAACTACAAGTATAAATAATGAATTCGTAATTTTTTTAAATTGGAAAACATGATTGTAAACTTGGTTATCTAAATTCACTGTAATTTAATATTCAGCACTTACTTCACTATTGTTTCTTTATTTTATTTAGTCCCAACATTTGTCTTTTTTTGGTGAATTAATTGGTCATAACAACACTTTTTTTAGAGCAACAATGTCGAGTATGTCGGACCGTAAGGCAGAGCTGGAGCGCAAGAAGGCGAAGCTCCAGGCTCTCCGGGAAGAAAAGGATCGCCGCCGCAGGGAGAAGGAACAGAAAGATGCTGATGAGGCTCTGGTATATAGTTGTGCTATATTATGGCTGGATCGCTGGATACAGACCGCTTCCAGTTGGTTCTTTTGGAAATCTATGGGGGAGGCCTATGTTCAGCAGTGGACATGCTATGGCTGATATAATAATCTAATCCTAAGCTGGCATAGTAGGTACAAAAAAAAGCCTCTTGATATTCTAACTTGATTCTAAATGGATTGAAATCCAGTCAAAACTGAACCTGTAGAGCTAAACAATAAATCAAATTGAATGCTATGATTATATGTTAGAGTTGCAAAAGTTGTGTGATTCACAAATTGCTGTATCTATAGGTTCACATTTAATCATCTCCTAGAAGCAACTGGAGGATGCAAGCCAGTGCTACCAACTTCAGGGACTTATTAAACTTACCATGGCCACAATTAATTATGTTGCATTAGGGTAAACCCTGTAATGATAGTATTTATGCTGTTATAAATTAATTAATTACAACTTATAAATCTCATCTTGACAAAATTGAGTAGTTGACAACTTAACCAATAATTTGAAGACACAACTTCTTGAAAAAACATCTTATTTGGGCCCTAAGACCTAGTTTTATTTTCAATCAGTTTTTAGGTTAGTTTTTTAGTTGCTTTGAAATCAATATATTTAATCAATTAAATTGACAAATAAGTGATGTCATAGTTTACTATGGCCATTACAAAATCTAAGAAGGAATTGTATTTTCACAGCTTTTAATAAGTATGTTGATTGGTACTGTCAAGTACCATATTTATTATAATACAACTATATATGTATGATCTCATTCCAGCAACGAGCCTCAGCAGCGTCCAGCCTGGACAGTCGGCGCGACCTGGACGAGATGCTGTCATCTCTCGGAGTCGCTCCCGTGAAGGATGTACTCTCTTCTCTCTCGTCAATGACCTCATTAACACCACCACAGACCGCATCGCCTGATGCCAGCCTGCCACACACTGATAAGTCCAGTATACCTGCACATGGGTAAGTGGAACTAAAGTCAAGCTAGCGTGTTGCAGTGGTGATCATGAAAAATGGAACCCATTAATTAAACAAATATGGAACGCTTTGTAGACCATGTCTACATGTACAAGTGTACCAATTACTTACCTTTCAATTTTCTTAAAATCTGCAGTTTTGTACAGTATACGTAAAATATTCGCATTCATAACCAGCGCCCCGAAGAAAGCACCATGCCTGCAAGTCGTATCGGTCCAGTCCACCGACATTCCACCTAAGGAGAATGTAACATACGCTAAGCAGACTCAGACCACGGCATCAGGCGTCAGCGAACTGCGAGATGGTAAGCTTTATGTGTAGTTTATGTAGCTAACATTTTTGCTAGATTTTTATTTTTTTATACTTTTTGAGTTGACTGACTTTGGTTTCTTTTTCTCTTTGAGTTTTTGCAAACACTAAGAATTAGGTTTGATACAGACAAAGAATTGTTTGTATGTTTGTTTGTTTTTAAAGCTTCATAAATGTTTAATGGACTTTTTCATTTACCTAACTATCTTTAATCAGTGCTGGACATGGGTCACTCTGATAGAGGTTTTCACTGTACAGGATTAGTGAACACAGTTTGATAAAAGAGCAAGCTATTAAGGAATGTTAACAAATAGATTTTAGCCATGGGAAACTCTTTCCAACTGTAATACACTTTTGTTTCCTTCAGATAAAAACATTACAAATAAATTAATAGTGGGATTTGGATAATCTCTGTGTGTACTGACATACTTAGTTATTTATGTTTGTCCAATAACATAATTTGAGAGTTTGCATACCCATTTAAAAATAATATAATATTGTTTAACTGTGATGTCTGGGTGTTGGTTTAACACATTGTCATTTGCAAGTAATAAATTTTGTTTTTTATCTGACTTATTGATTATTCTATGTATGGTGTAAAATAACTTTTATTTACAATTTTTTTACAAAAGTTATTTCGTCATTATTCACACTATATTGAGAGAGTAAAACAAACTTAAAGTAAAAAATATAATGAAACTCAATAGTCAAAATTTTGACTTTGACTTTAACAATAGCTTTCTCAAAATCACAATTTAATCAAAGTATTTTGGAATGTATTTGCAAATGACAACAGCCCCTTGTAACCAATGACATCTCTGTAGTTTTTTTAAACAGTATTTACTTTTCACTCATCCATTTTAATTTGGCCTTTGTATGCTGTCTGAATTTATTATGTGTCTTTCAAAGTTAAAGCATTATGTTTGTTTCGTAAATCATGTTTGTGTATCTCTATTCTATCTGCGGCTGGTGTGTACTACACACATTTGCGAAAACCGCTTTGGAATCATAAAACATACGAGTTGTTGTACTTTTTGAAATGACTGAACTTTCAAGGTATTTTAAAATCCTAGTAAACATATTTCTTTTCAAATTTTGATCTTCAAATCTAGTTATATTTCAAAACGAATAAATTCACGCAGCATTTATTTGCAGACTTTTTATTTATTTTCTCAGCTTAACGTGTGTCGTCTTACATAACCCTTCTGTAATCAATTAATGATATAAATTAAAAGTAAATACTGTATGAGAAATTGTGGTGCAATGTTTGTGTTTGTGCTACCATAAAAAAAGGCTGCTCTTCCAATGCATCACCGCTTGCAGGATACATGGAGGACTGGTGGCGGCCGCGAAAAGGTAACTTGTACCTTAATAACATTGTTTTACAGTATATATTTGTTTGTCCACGAATATGCGCTGTGATCGTTTAAAAAAAGTAGACCGTTTGTTTTTGTAGTGGACAATTATTATGCAACTATAGGCTTGGTACATTCATTAAATTGAGTAATGTCAGTTGTCAAATTCACAAATAGGAAATACATAGTTTCTGTTGTTGCATGATATTTTAAAACACTTTTTTAAACCACTTTAGAAGCATATGAAAATTATTTTTTATATTCTACTTGCAAGTAGATCGTATCCACGTATTAAATAGATTTTAGAACACCTTATTTTTATTTTAGTGTTATATTCGTGGACAGTATGCTCAGCGAGCCCTCACATGGGCATAAATATAAAATGCATGCACAGATATTTGTTTACGTGAAATGGAACGAAACATATTCATTTATACACGTAAAACATTCCGTTTCTCTAAACGAACTACATTGGCTTGTAACTAAGTATATAACTATTATGTTTTTGACAAAATGATTAAACCATAAACCACCATTGGCCATAGAAAAATTACCAACACTGTCTTTATTTTAATAATAATAATAATATATTCAAATCAAAAATTCAAATTCAAATTGGATTTCATTTATTTGAAATGGATTAAATGGTATTAGACTTATATCAAATCAAAATAAATGCAATAAGTTTTGTTCCATTTGAACTTGTAACTAATACACCTTTTTACGATATAATTTGAGAGCGTAGCCAGATGAAGAAGTTAAAATAAACTCTATGAGCAAGGCATAGCGTTGAAATTACAAGAAATAAAATGTCCCTGGCTACGCCCATTTGAGAGTGGGTATTTTGACCAAGTTTGTCCGAGCATGTATGTATTGTTTGCGCCGTCTAGCTGACGTCACAGTGCCTTGCACTCTACTAAACACTGACCGATGTGACTGACACTAGTTTGTACGATTTAAGGCCGTGGACTCGGGAATAAGGGCATATCACGATGTGTGGCTTCATTTGTGCCGTTCTTTTGTACACAGAACATGCCATATTCATCTAGGCCATGGCCACATAGGAGTTGCATGTGCTCACTACAAACTTAATGGACTAATATCAATTCATTGTGAATACCATCCATACCACTTGTTCAAGAATCATTTACATATGTTTATGTAAATATGAATAAATATATTTATCAAAACAAAAATATTCAACGGTTGTTAAATATGATATCTAGTTCTTATTGTAAAGATATGTATTGTATCTCTGAACCATAACTGACAGAATATTTTTATTTTTTGTCCTTTTCTAGCACACGCCACCGACTACTACGGTAAGTCATTATTCCGCCAGGACGCTTTCTGTCGTTTACCTTAACACTACTTCTCTGTCATCATGTCGGTTAACACGGTGTCGGTTGTATATTAGTCCTCATCTCGGTCTAGATCTGTATATACCTAGTGTAGGTTCCTTACTATCACGCTTCTAGTTATTTCCTACTAACAAATAGGTGCGGTACTCAGATTACTTGATAAATCAGTTCCGTTTAGCAGAACATCTAGACCATTTAATCCATTTCATTTTATCAAGAAATCTGTAACGTTTAGTGTCTTTAGAGGGGGTTTGAGTGACACTACTCAACTAAAACATCATCATTTGATGCACGTTTAAGAGTTTACACGGAATTGTGGCCTTCCAGAGTTCTCCACTAGGGCTCCCGCGGGAGACCTATATAACGGCCGCAAGAATATACAGAATATAATATGTGTATATCAATTATGGTGGTATTATGGGGTCGCCGTATCATTTCACGCTGTTTTACCCTTCGAGTCGACTAACATACACTGCACAGGTCCTAACACACGGACGCGTGTTGCGTCGCCGCGCCTGTTGCTGCAACGAACCACGCAACGACGTGACCACGCAACACGACACGGTCATACTGTAAATTATATAAGCACTAGCTATTTCTATGTATAGTTTGAATTTTTTATTTATATATTATGGTCGAAAGATACTGACATTGTTTTTTTGTTTTTTTTCCTCCCCTTTCAAGATGAGTACAATCTAAACCCGGGTTTAGAGTGGGAGGACGAATTCACAGGTAGGTTTCAATTCCGAATCATACAAACAATCATTTTAACTAAATATTGCCCTTCGTAGAGCCTGTGCCTATCACCTAGCATGGTTTGTTGTCTATCTACTTCTATTATGTAACGCTATTTATGACAAAGCTAACAAAAACATAACGTAGCATTATATTTGTGTGTGTTTTAATACAGGTTCCTTTGTTTCTAATGTAGTTGACCGTCAGTCAGTAATTAGCTAGTACATTATTTAATAAAAATCTGGAAACTTCCAAAGACTACATATAAACCATATGTACAGGACAAAAAGTGCTTTTCCATAAGACCACAGCCAACATACTATACTTTTACTGCTGACAGTCAGCTGTAAATAACCCTCTCCCTGTATTACATTACATACATTCCAAAATAATTCTTCATTATTTATAAATAAAACATTTAATTCCTTGTTGCATGTGACAGAAATACATGTTGTGTATAAGTATGCATGACAATGACGTCATCCATATGTTATTAAGAGACAAGTATTATTTTTATTTATATTTGTATTATGATGAAACATGTACCTCTCTTGTGGAGAGCTCGGGAAGTTATTTTGCATTTTTTTTTAATATTCCAAAGCTTTCTGTCACCAAATGTTTAACGCTTTTAGGAATTTGTTTGTTTTAGTTGCACAATTTTAGAGGAAATAAGTAGATCACATAACGTTCATTAAACATGTTGATTTACTAGCTTGTATATGTGTGATAGAATAAAACTTTCAGTTTCTCCAAAACAATTCGTACTTGCCAGAAAAAAATATATGTCCAATGTCCTGGGTCATTTAAACAACTACAACAATGCAAAAATGTGCTATAAGAAATGCATAACAAAATCGTGACAATAAATCACCAAATTTAAAAATTCATTACATCCTGCCGTACCATAACATGACCCTACAGTGAGCGTATCAGGTACTGAAACAAAAATGAGGCTGACTACAAAGACTGCATCTTTATCCTTAATCTCTTTAAAGATAGAGTGAACAGGCTTCTTCTGGGTAAGCTCACTCCACCGTCGACTTTGTCTTTGTCACATCTGACCTAATCTAGAGAGCGAAGCCATATCGAATAAAATAAAAAATTGTTGACGCTCCGTGCATGACACGCGACGGTGTTGGTCGGTGATGAAACGGTCGTGTGGTCATAATGTCATACTTTTAATACAAAGAATATTTCTGTGTGTTACGTTCCTAGTACCGTCATGGTATGATACGGTGTAGTGGACAAACTCATTTACAGTTGTGGTTACTGCCACATCTACAGTGCCATGTGAATTAGTGATGGTAATATGTTGTTATCGATACGCAGACATAGTTATGTATGTTGTGTAGTAATATAGAAATACCTAATCACACAAAGCCATTTTCACTTCACAATTAACTTTCTTTTCGAGAAACTGAAAGCTCTGAGAATATAGTTACAGTAATGCTTTTCTCTGTTCTACGCTGCACATACATAGAAGGTATTTTATCAAACGTGGTATGAATTACTTGGTCCTTAATGTGTGCATGAAGTTATTGTTTTAATTAAATAAGTTAGTAATGTAGATATTCTAGATTGACGCTAAGCATATGGGGGTAACATATCTAGCGTAAAACCCCTATCCAATCAGCAGCATGCATTCTGAAAGTTATTAGATTTTTTGATAATTGTGTGACTGTTCATTTTCAACATTATGGTTCTGGTTATAGGATTTCGATTATTTTGTTTACCCGGAATGTTAGGATTTTTAAATCAAGAGCGTAAATAACAAAATAAGCTCTATTTACGTGATAGTAAAGTTTAGGTTGGTATAGCATCGCTGAAATTTTCATAGCTTGTTTTGAAAGCATTTCTGTCTATTTCTTCTCTAATTTAATTTTTTGCTGTAACTGTAGTCTCATGCCTTTGCTTTAGGGTTGAAAACCGCATGGTTTTAGTTTGTTAATACTGTGAACAGTGTTACCAAACTACGTCATGCAGTCGTATAATCATTTAACATGTAGAAATGACGCTTATAATAGCTAATATTCATGAACAGATTAAAATTATTCATTGACTTACGAGGTCTATGTAACGTACGTGCTTTCATTAGGATGAAAAGAAAATGGATGAAATTGACGACATTAGACAAAAGAATCTGTTAAGATTTTTCACTAAGAACTATCAAACAAAGTTACAATAAACCAAACATGTCAATAAAATATCCGGTAGACGTTGCCACATTCATCCTATATTTTCTATTCATTTTTGCTATCGTACCCATCCGTTACAATGTCTTAAATATAAGCAGCTTTTGTTAATATAAAGTAACAGTACTGACAGCTGTGTTATTTTTACTACAAATTAAATAATCATTAATGATTGCCATTAGCTTTGCAAATACCAAACGAACTTTGGAAGAGCAATCCAAAATGTTCCGTGTTGAGACATTCAAAATTGCTGCTTATGTTTTAGGTATTACAACGAACTAGTGAGACATTCATTTACACTCTGTAGTTAGGAATAGCTACACAAGTAGAGCAGTAGTCCTATCTATCTTCATAACAATAACTCTTCACAGTATCGTGTTTTATGAAGTTATAATAATACTAGAAAAAATCTAACTTGGTGGAAGTTAGAATTTCATAATATGAGGTCTACTTAGAAAAAGTTTCTAACAAAATAATCTTAATATCAATCTATGGCCTAGTACTTATTTTTACAAATGAACACAGGACAAATAACTTCATGAAATATACAAGTTTCAATTCAAAGTACGGCTGATTTATAAAATAACGCCCTCTAGCGAGCGCGTTTGTAACTTTTTCTTCAGACAGACTTTTCAATATCAACTTGAATATTTTTCTTTTCTAAAACTAAGATCAAATTCCACAATTAAAGCCGCCTAGCCGAAGTTCAATTTATACTAGAGTTTTCCAATTCGAGATATTACTTATATGCATTTTAGCATGAATATTTAGTAAACGGCGTCTTCACACATTACACATTTCAAAGTTCCACTGTCATAACTTTTATCCAGTCATTCACAAAAAGTGTCTTAACACAAAATTACATCATAGTTAACTTCTTCATCAAGCATTTTGATATCAATAACTGTCGAAGCTCACCAAAATTCCTCAAAAAGAAGTACGTCAAAAATAAATCAGCCGTGCCGCACATACACACACCCCCCCGGCAAGGGCCATTCTTATTCACCGTCCAGTGCTTACATTCGACGGCGACGGCGCGCGGCAAGGCGACGAGGAAGAAGCGGCATTCCACGGCAAGCTTCCCCCGGGCATACTGCCGCATGGCCTGCCCACCGTCAAGGAGGTGCAGCCGGCCGTCACCGTGGAGCCGCAGGAGAAGAAGGACGAGGACAAGGAGAAGAAAGGTTGGTGGACTTATAGATCATTTTTTATTAGGGTATGTGTATATATGATGTAAATTTAATAAATATCAGAAGATATTTGACAGTGACAAATTGCATATATCAAATGCAATATCAGCAGCAAGTTTTACCAGACCACCTAAGATAAGTGTAGCTGAACTTTCGCTTCCCCTATCCCCCTGTTTTATCCCACAATGATCAGTTTATCCACTTGGAAAAAAGCCATCCTGTCGCTTTTAATAGTGTAAACAAAATCTATCTAACTGTCCTGGAGGACAACGGGATCCAAGATACTGCTGAATAAAAATAAAAAAATATTGTGTGTATGGTCAGTTCGCGAACTGAGCGCGGACGAGAAGCAGACCATCATGCTGTCGTCGGAGTTCCAGCGCTTCATGTCGAAGGCGGGCCGCGTCATCGAGCGCGCGCTGGCCGAGTCCGTCGACATCTACACCGACTACACCGGCGGAGGAGACGGCGAGAACGCACTGTGAGCACACCACGCTATTTTCACAGCCAATCTAATGTATTTAGAGCAACTGACATAACATTAATCATTAACTAACTTTCATCCGAGTGGAAGTCTAAATCAACCTCGAATCCGTGCTTAGCTGATGTCTACCTACTTATAAAAAACTACCTACATGCTACTATAGAACAAATAATGTTCAAAATTTACTGTTTAGTTAGTACCTTCCGCATCACTACATAGTATAAGATTTTCCACACATTTGGCGAATATTTTGACCTGTAGTGGAACAACAAGGCGGCCTGTCCACAGAAGCGGAGCGAGCGGTAAATATTTCTCCGTTTCTCCGCTCCGCAGCCTCGCTCTGCTTCTGTGGACAAGCCGCCTAATAGGCTGGTATTTTTATTATGCCCTGAATTAGAATTGATACCGTGAAGTTCTTTGGTTAACGTTGCAATGTTGCACTGTATAATAAACAATATTTTTTGTAGGTATGATGACGATGAGTATGAAATATTGGTAACGTAGGTTTGAAGTGAATTTAACGCGTTTTGTTTAAAAAAAGAATTATTTCCTTCTGTAATACCAACCATAAATTAATACTATTTCTGAAGCTTCTTGTAACTTCGTCTTTTTACGATGGCTGACAAGTCTCCTGAGAGCAAAACAGAATTTAGCTCCAATCAGACATTTATTTATAACATTTTTTAAGAAGTTTTTCATTTACTTGGGAGTGCTTTTGACTATGTTTTTTTTCTAACTAACAAATACACTCACAACCTACTTCCTAACACTAAAACATGAATAAAATAATGTAGGTACAACATTTTTATCCGCATAGCGATGACAAATCCGATGCGCGTCTCTCCCTGGTCCGTACGTTCTACGACGAGCGCTGGTCGCGTGGTCGCTGCGTCACATGCCTGGACTGGTCGTCGGCGCACCCCGAGCTCATGCTGGCGTCCTACCATAACAGTGACGACGCACCACACGACCCTGACGGAGTATGTCTGGTTTGGAACACCAAGTTCAAGAAGTCCACGCCAGAAGATATCTTCCATTGTCAGTCACCTGTTATGAGTGCTACGTTTGCGAGGTAAGATATTTTGGCTTGAGAAGGCACACAAAGTAAGCCAGAATTATGAATGATCTGGTAGTATCAGTAATTGAAATGTACTTGGATTTCAATTCTTCTTCAGAAAGGACCTACGTAAATAATGTATAATTGTGTGAGCAGGTTCCACCCTAACCTGATCCTGGGCGGCACGTATTCCGGCCAGATAGTGCTGTGGGACAACCGCGTGCAGAAGCGCACGCCCATACAACGGACACCGCTGTCTTCACTTGCACATACCGTAAGTACATGTGCCACAAAAACAGACCTATCTGAAAATTTATTCAAATGTTTTCCATCACAACTAACATAGAATTTCTTCTCTTTCAGCACCCAGTGTACTGCCTATCCGTGGTCGGCAGTCAGAACGCTCACAACCTGATCTCCGTGTCCACCGACGGCCGCATGTGTTCCTGGTCGCTGGATATGCTGTCACAGCCTCAGGAGACCTTGGACCTGCAGCATCGGCAGAGCAAGGCTGTCGCGGTCACTTCCATGGGCTTCCCGCATGGAGATGTCAATAACTTCGTACTGGGTAGCGAGGATGGGAATATCTATACTGGTAAGTTGTTTCAAGATAAAATAGTAATGTCAGTAGCGTTATGTAGAAGTCTTGTATTGATCGCAGCTTCGATCCCTCCATGACTCATAATTAAACCGAAGATTTGAAAACTTAGTTCCATATGTTCTGGCGGGAACACCGGGGCAGATGGCACGTTCAGTCAGTTTTAAAGCTCCAAAATAAAATAATTTTCTATATTCCTAAAATGCAAGATTTGTCAAAGCTAAATGATGTGACCGTCAGGTTGCCTGTACGGCCAGCGCGCGGGCGTGGCGGAGTGCGTGGAGGCTCACGCGGGCCCGCTCACGGCCGTGTCGTGCCACGCCGCCGCCGGCTCCGTGGACCTGTCGCATCTCTACCTCACCTCCTCCATGGACTGGAGCGTCAAGCTGTGGAGCCAGAAGGTACGCAACTAGACAGACACATAATAAGCACACGTCCTAACACCTTTATAAGTCCGGTTTATGAGATTTTTTTTTATGAAATTAAACAAATGTATAATTTATTTTTCCTGTATTTTATTTTTATTATTCGTTTTTAAATAGTGATTTATGTTGTTTTCCAGGAAAATAAGGCACTGTACTCGTTCGAGGACAGCGGTGACTACGTGGTGGACGTGCGCTGGTCGCCCACTCACCCAGCGCTGTTCGCCGCGGCTGACGCTGCTGGACGCATCGACCTATGGAACCTTAATAGAGATACTGAGGCATGAACCTTCTCCAATACGCATTGATAAAATCGCTTATAAAATTGCCCTAGGAAGAAATTCTAACTGTTTTCGTCATAATACCAGGTACCAGTAGCATCGATCCAGGCGGAAGGCGGCGTGGCCTTCAACCGCGTGTCGTGGACTCCATCCGGCACACACATCACCGCCGGAGACGATGCCGGCAAGATATGGGTCTATGAACTCGCTGAGGTGAGAATTGAGAATCTCTCTATATACACAGACATCAACTGTATCAGATGATGAACAAAAAATATTATCAATCATATTTTTTTTGTGGTCTCGAATAAACAGTAAACAAAATAACTGATCACCCACAGCACGTCTCCCAACCACGCCACGACGAATGGAGCAAGTTCGTGTACACACTCCAAGAGCTCCGCAACAACCAAGCTGACGAGGAAACCGACCGGCTCAGCCTGGCCGCCAGTGGGCCATCCTCGCTCACCAGCCTCACCAGCCTGGCCAGCAATCCGCTCAGGTAACTGCTGGGCCAGGCAACAAGGCCGCATTGGCCATTGTGAGTATCCGCTTTGGATATGGTAGTGTAATGTTGACATGAGAATTTGGGAAAGTTAAGTGAGGCTGTGTCATAGAAATGGGAATAATACTTCGTATGGAAGCGGAAGGCGCTTTATACGCCCTAAAGCTAGGCAATCAAAAAGCGATTTTAGAGGCATTTAAAAACGATAGCGTTGGTTGCATACAAAGTAGGTATTCATACGCATAGATGTGCAACGCGACGCATAAAAAAATACAAGTGATGCATCTCGCTACACATTTAAGGCACGTCTTGTATAGCTGCTGCATTGCATTTCACGAGCGTGCTTCAAACAATGCAATTTAAACCTTGTGTGAAATAAAGTGCACTTGTGATTTTTGCAACAACTAGAACAGATGTATAGTAGCCGCCACGAGTCGTGAGCACAAGCGGAAAGTTAATTTTTAGGTTTTGCGTTTGGGTGGCACGCGATCGGTCCGATTGACGGACCAATCGCGTGCAGCCCCAAAAAATCCAAAAATGAACTTGACGTGTGTGCTCACGACTCGTGGCGGCTACTATATCTGTAAACCTGATGAGATTTGTATGATGTGTCTTAAAAGAAGGTTTAGGATTGAATTGGGAGACTTTTTGTATGGCTGTTGGATTACGTAATTATGTACGCTGGACCTACAGAATAAGCACTAATTTAATTCAAATGAAGGAAGATATTCAATATTACATTAACATATTCAAAGCTTGTTCAGAACTGAATACACATGAAGTAAAGAGATTAAAGAATTCTGTTAGACGAAATAAATGTTTAGTTGCAATATACAAATACGATATCTATATAATTGCACTTATAATGATGATAGATAGATATTACGTGTATTGTTGATACTTAGAACATTGCTTACTCCATATGAGAAGTATTCTTATACACAGATAAATGAATATTGTGTCAATGACATCTGAAATGTAAGGACATAACACGCAAATCTTGTTATAAAGAATGTTGTAACTAAACATGTATTATTTTTTTAAACAACATCTCTTAGTTAGAAAAACATTACGAAAGATAATAATTTAATGTTAAATGATATGTATATTAGAACTTGTAATAGAAGCAGCTGATAAAATCTTTAGAAAAGTTGTTTTAACACAAAATCAAGGTGACTCTCTCTATGTAATCCGAATAGGATAACATAGTGCACACAAATGATTATTCAACAAGATATATTATGTAGGTACTTACATTTCTGATCTGCATGTACCTGTAGTATTCCTTCTACCTCTATTTTGTGCCCTAAGTTATTAACACCAAGGTTTTTCGAAAAAAAAAAAGGATAAGAGAAAATTGTCAAGCACACGTAAGCTGGTGTGTGTGTGTGTGATTGGATGACTGAATTATTAGATTATTTACTTTTCTTTCGAGAAACCGAGAGTAAAAAAGCAAGAAGGAATAATTGTCATTCTTGCTACCTTATAGACAAACGACAATGTAACAGGTAAAGCTAAGTTAGTCTAGTTTTGTGTTATATAACTTAGTTATCTATATTCATATCGCTAATATTTATTAAGTACAGGTACCTATTTATAGTATTACTCAAAACTAAAAGAATTATTGCTTTATTGTAAAAGTTAAATCAAATAAACAATTGCTTATATAAAATGGATTCAGATTTATTGGTGCCACGACTCTGTAGTACTATTAATACACACACTACCACGCCTGTATTTCCCGAAGGGTAAGGGCAGAGGTGTACCAATGTACACCCACAGTTCGCCGGTATCTTTAGGTCCAATGTAATAGGGGGCGATCCTGTTGCCATTAACCGGTCACACATCCTAACTCTGAGCTGCTATTGAGAATTTTTACATAATAGCACTTTTTGTTCGACCTGGGAATCGAACCCAAGACCTCTAGCGTAGCAGTTGCGCTTAGGTCCACTAGGCCAGCAAAGCAGTCAGTAATACCCGCCTCCTGTTGTCTCACTGCAGGGCAAACGTTTGTCATGCAGAGAAGGCATAAGCATTGACTAAGAAGTCCATGTTTGGACTGGGTTTTGGGCCAGGTTGGCTTTTAAGTTTATCTAGGGTTTCACTAATGTCAGTGAAGTCTTTTTTTTTTTTTTTTTGGTGGGTGGGAAATCATCAAATAACTTCTCCCGCCCTGGGCGGGGCGGGAGGGAGTGTCAGACTTTTACTGACTAAAACCCACCCATGTTCCTTCTTGTGCCCTTTGCGTTCCGGGGGCGCGGTATCTCTTGCGAACAACCCGCAGCCCCGGCAGGCATCGGCCCTCAGTGGCCCCTTCCTTTTGCTAACATCTCTTTGAGGCGCGCGTGGAACACGAACGCGCCGTCGACACGGCCTGTCGTTATGCAACGTAAGGACGGTGAGCTACCCATTGCTCACCGTCCACAGGCCAGTATCTACGGTGGCCGGGAGTCGTCTCGCGGCTCCCGACGTCCGGAGCGTCTACCGCGGCGGCTGGGACGGGAGAACCGCTGTCTCAACCGTCCCGCCGCCTCCTTCTCAAGCATTACTGCCTCGCAGAAGGAGGCGACTGCATCCCATTCCCTCTCGCTCCGGACCATGGCTTGCACCAGGGCCGGACGCGAGAGTTCGCCGCCGCCGATGGCCGCCACGAGGACTCGGCGATGCTCCGCCCAAGCGGGGCATACCGCCATGGTGTGCTCCACCGTGTCCTCGGGGCGATCCACACAATGGTGACACCCGGATGTTTCCTCCCGCCCGATGAGGTGCAGGAACCTCCCGAAACACCCGTGTCCGGTGAGGACCTGCGTCAGGCGGTAGGTGAGGGCGCCGTGGCGCCTCTCCAGCCACTCCTCAAAGAGGGGACTTACCGCCTCTATTAAGGCGTGCCCAGTCAGTGAAGTCTAAGGTAAAAGAAAAGCATCCAAAATGGCCCTGTGCAAAAAGGCCTTTCATGCCCCATTTTGAACCCTTGTGAATGAGAGCCCATCACAACTGCAAACATCATGGTACAAGAAAAAACCATAGGTACTCCAGTTACTAAGTGAATTTACAAGTAAAGTAAAGAAAACAACATCACATTCTATAAATAATATTTTACTTTGGGCTGAATGGTATAACAAGTTTCCCTTTAGACATGTTCACTTCCTCCCAACAGGAACATGTCAATGTCTTCCTGTTCATAAAGTCGGTATAGATGTTGCCGTTCAGGTGATCCATCTCATGCTGGACTATCCGTGCTGACCAGTCTTTGAACACTTGTGACTTTTCTTCTCCCTGTGCATTGAGACCTGAGGAAGTAAAATATTAAGATAAGAAAAGAAGAGAGATAGATACTTTGTTTTGGTAAAGTATAATTAGCAATTATTTTTTTTTTTGTAGAAAATAAAAATTGTATTTGTATTTTTTTTTCATTTGTAATATCACACAATTCACACTGAAATAGAAAATGGGTTTTATGAATTTATGTTTATATACCTGTTACTTTAACGGACTTGTATCTGGGTACTTCTGCCATATATCCTTGAACACTTTCACACCCCTCACTATGTGTTACTCGCTGGTAATCAACCACCCATAGTTTGGGATTTATAAATACCTGGAAAATTGTACATAGCTATGAAGTAAGTAAAAAAAATTGTTTTCAGTAATTATATTGAGTAAGATTGCTGTATTTGAAGTTATCTCAGATCCACATTATCTTTAGCTAAAAGATTACTCACTTACAGTGAACGGTACAACCTCCATTCCCCTTAGTCTAGTAATTTCGCTCGGTACATTCGCAATTTGCTTCTCTGTGTGGCACATTGCAAATATTCTTAGGTTAACACCAATTTGAGGTGCCGACATACCAAGGCTACCGTACTTATTAATGACATACTCTAGTTTCTTGATAATGGTTTGTATTTCCTTAGTTTTTATTTTATCGAGAGGAACGGGCTCGGAAACTTTACGTAATATTGGATCACCGATTTGCACGACATGTCCATACGGTGGGTGTGTTTTGCCATGAGCAGGGGCTAATCTAGCATACCAATTGAGTAGTTTTCTTCCGACGCCCATCTTCTAGAATGTTAAAATAGTGTTTGATTTTTTTTTCAGCCAACTTTAACAACAACAAATTTTTGCAGGTTACAAAATCAGCTGGGTGGGTGCTAGATAACAAAACAGCTCAGCTGTCAAATTATGGAATGTCAATGTTTTGTGGCATTTCCAGAAGAATTTTTTAACGAAGCCTTTATTCCGTAAACAAAGCCTTTTGGTAAACATGTTCCATCTTGCAACTTCAACTTTATATTTAGTCCCCTTTTATTGCTAATATTTGTGTACGTGGACTTTTTTTTTTGGGGGGGTGGGAAATCATCAAATAACTTCTCCCGCCCTGGGCGGGGCGGGATGGAGTGTCAGACTTTTACAGACTAAAACCCACCCATGTTCCTTCTTGTGCCCTTTGAGTTCCGGGGGCGCGGTATCTCTTACGAACAACCCGCAGCCCCGGCAGGCGTGGACTTATAAAATTGGAGTGCGAGCGGATAATAGTGATTAAGTAATATGTCAACGAATTCCGACGATGCCATAAGTTAGCCCTCTAACTCTGGCTTTAATATTACTGGATTGGATTTTGATCACGATTGCAGTGGACGTTTTTATTACCATGCCTGCCAGGCTGGTTAACATTTACAAAACGCAAACGCATTAAGTACATTGGCGATCCAGGGACAATGATGAAAAGCTTAATAAATCGTCGGTTTTATGTGTTTAAAATACCGTACCAGTACCAGCGCACAAATATAACAGTAGCAGCAAAACAAGTCTGTCAGACTAGATCGGTGTAAATAATATTCAGTCCACAAACCGTTCGTGTAATAGCGGAATTTAGTGATGTTAAGAATTATTGACATTGACATCGGAAAATTTGACAATCAAACCGTCAAAAACGATTATTTGTCATCGTACCGGACGGCTACGACCGGTTTCTGGGTAGATTTATTTATTTTAATATTCTATCTTCACTTTTCATTATCATTTCTTACGAAGCAGCATATTGGTCCCTAACTACTTTTTACGAGTATCGGTGTTCTTATAAATGATTTGCTTTGTTATCACTAGATAAGAGTCGGGATTTTGGCAAATTATATTTACAGATAACGCTGTTTTCGTAGGTTCAAAGTAAGTAATTATGCAATTTATGCTATCTGTAACGTAATTATAATCCATGTGCCGTAGTTATATGTATTGTATAATAAAAGGTTAATTGTTAATTTTAAATTGTTCGTTCAGTGTTCGTTGATACTGTTGTAACTTTGTTTCTGTATGTTTGTGATAAAAGGTTATTAAACTTGAATTTTTTACCAATTCGGAACAAAATAAACAATACGTTTCACACATTTTTTTTATTGTTCTAATTGAAATATTAATTTCTACTACCATACTAATAAAACTGTTTACAAAATATACAGGAATTTGTCATATTCATTAACTAAAGGTCTCAAAATTTTATTAAAACAATTTTTGGTCAGTGGGTCGTCTTAGGGGTTGGCCTGGGTGCTAATTATGCTGCATTAATTGTGGCAAAGGATTGATAATAAACAAGTTTATTTGTTACTTTAAGCTCATACTTTGAATAAGTTTGAACTTAAACTTATTACACAGTTGTAGACTATTCTTACTACTTACTTAGATCTAGATAATAATATTTTTTCTTATTGTAAGTAAAGCAAGAGGTTACTGGGTCAGTTACACTTAAATTAAATTGTAGAATTAGATTTTCCTTAGAAATGATAATACAACAGCTGTTTCAAAATACTTGCCAACTTCCTACAGAAATATTTTATTCAGACCAAGCTTATATAAGCACTTTTTTTACTTACATGGTGATGGGACCCATTTGGTAATGGTATGGCATTATGTGAAAGGTTAGTTCAACTTAATCTGTAATACAAATTCTTTCTACAGATGTTTAAACTCAGCTTTAATTTAACACGCCCAGCGTCACACTTCATAAGACGCACAATGTCTAGTCAAGAACAAGACGTACTGTTCGAAACACTAAATAATGCAGGGGTCATTACTCTCAACCGTCCCAAGGCATTGAACTCCCTCAACACTTCCATGGTAACAAAGCTACTACCACAGCTTCAAGAATGGGAAAGTAAGAAGACATTGGTGATTATCAAAGGAGCTGGTGATAAGGCATTCTGTGCAGGCGGAGATGTAAAAGCTGCCATTGATAGAGTTGAAGGCCCAAGGTTCTTTTACACTGAGTACAATGTAAACTATCTTATTGGCAAATACAAGATTCCTTACGTCGCTGTTATGAATGGCATTACGATGGGAGGGGGCCTGGGATTGTCAGTTCATGGAAGGTACAGGATAGCTACAGAGAAGACAGTAATAGCTATGCCTGAGACGAAGATTGGACTGTTCCCTGATGTTGGTGGATCATACTTCCTGCCTAGGTTGCAAGTTAATTTAGGTTTATATTTGGGGCTAACTGGTGAGTAAATAATTGGTCATAATATTATTTTATTCATTCAAACGTCAATAGTTAGAGTGCATATAACCAGCTCCACCGTAACAAGGATGCATTTAAATTAGTCTTAATTGGCCAATTATGCTGCAGTAAATGTTTGTGATGTATTTGTGTGCTCGTATTGTTCTGTACAATGCACATGAATCTCCTTTAATACAATAGCACAGTTGTAAATGGCTTACTAATAAAATGTTTTGAACTTAGCAGTTGGCATAATGTCAACTTCAAGTTTCTTCTCTTTCTTCATGGCTTTTGTATATGAGACACAAGTTTAAGAGTGTTATCCGTCAAATAACATTGATATTGGACGGTTTTTGTTTGGAAAAAGGTTTCTTCTTTTTCCTTTGCAACATGACTATCTGTGTTTGACACAGTGAGTCTCTCTATTATCTGTACTAATGTACTGATATTACATAAGGTAGCTAGAAAGAAGCACTCTTACTATTGGATGATGCAGATCTACAATTCAGGTGAATGTGGTTGGAGAGCAGACCCTATCTGTTTAAAAATTAGAGATAAAGTTGGTAGTTAAGACTAATTCTTTTATTTATAAAAGTTTGGTGAAATTCACCCTTGATTTATCTTTATGCTATTTACAGGTGATAGGCTAAAAGGATGGGATGTAGTCAAGTCGGGCATTGCCACACACTACATACCCAGCAAGAGGCTATACGAGTTAGAAATACTGTTGTCGCGGTGCTCAGACGAAGTTGAAGTTAGCAATCTACTAAGCAAGTTCCACGAGCCATCGGATGACTTCACATTGTCTGCTAACATTAAACATATTAACTATTGCTTTGCTGCTTCTACTATTGAAGAGATCGTTGAGAGGCTGGATAAGGTTCAGAATGATTGGTCTGTGAAAACTTTGAAGGTTAGTGGTAACCTGGTAACATAGTAAGTACAAATTAATAAATAAATAAAAGTAAATAATATTGTGAAAAATTTCACAGTTGATACAGAATTATTTTTAATGAACAATAATGCTATATCAACTGATATTTTTCTTTTCTTTCTGACTAGCCCCTTTTGTGCATTTGCACAATTACAGAGTGGTCAATTAATAAATATACCAATACTGGGCATAATTAGCTTTTAATGAACATCTGTTTCATTTAAACATACCATTTGTTTTACAGACTCTCCAACAGATGTGCCCTGGCTCGCTGAAGATCACGCTGCGTGCCCTGCAGCGCGGCGCACAGCTGGAGCTGGGCCAGTGTCTCAAGATGGAGTACCGCGCCGCCTGCCGCGCCACTGAGAACCATGATTTCCCTGAAGGTATAGTTTATGCAACATTAAAAGCAACAAAGGTGGACTTCAGTCAACTATCTACTATTCTAGTCTACAGTGTATTTATACCATCAGCTGCATATAAAATCTATGAAATCCCAAGCTAGTATACTACAAAGACTGAGTCCCATGTCGTCTTGTTTTCACATTTTATGACCCTGGATAGCACAAACATTCAAATGACTTTATTACGTCATATATGCCTCCTATACATGGTCCTTAAAGGTATAATGTCTAAAGCTTAACTTTCCCTCTCCAGGAGTGCGCGCCCTCCTGGTAGACAAAGACAACAACCCCCAGTGGAAACCCAAGACCCTCGCCGACGTGGACGACGATTACGTGGAGAGCTTCTTCAAGAAGCTGCCTCAGGAGAAGGAGCTGCAGTTCTTCGACTCCAAGCTGTAGGGTGGTGGTCAGTTGTCACTAGTTCACTACAGGGTGTAAGCGAATTTATAGTTTTGTTAATAGTGAGTACTGATATGTGTTTAGACCATATTTGAAGACCACAGTAAAGATCTTGAGTTGAGTGTTGCGAGCTGCTGCAACCAGGACGTCATAAAAACATCACTCCCAGTTTTAGAAACAAAAATTAATGTGACACATTGCCATACATACCTGTTTAGGCTGCTGTGATTGGTCATTAATAATAATTTAGTCAACCAATCATAGCAGGTAATGAGTGCTTGACAATCTGTCACATCAACAAAAACTGGTTGTAAGATTTATTATTCAGTAGTAGCGGCTAGGGTTGTAGCGAGCTGCAGACAGGTTAATAAATACCGTGACATGCTGTATTTAGATAATTATTTGCATAGTAAAACGGCAGGATACATAAAAATGTATCTCTTTATTTGACATTGTTACGCGTGGCGGAGCATTGTTATGAATTCAAATTGAGCAATTCAAATGCAATTTTTTACACCTACTAAAAATAATAGCATTGTCTCGTATGTATACGAGACAATGCAATCAGCGTTATTTTGGCCTTGGATTAAAGAATAATAGGCAAACATTTTTTAGTTTTAAAATGTAAGTACCTACAACTTCCCTTGGCTTTTAGAACAGAAAATATGTAAGAAAAATAGTCAAGGTCGTGTAAGCTGCTATGGCTGGCAAATTACCGACAGCTAATCACAACAGATAACTTAGGCTCGACAATTTGTCTCATTCATTCTTGTTTATTTTCATTGCTGAAGCCGCTCACGATATTAACATTTACTCTAAAAACTTGTGTCATACTAAAAATAATTTCGTAATTAATTAATTAAATACATATCAGTACCCCCTACCTTCGACTGATAAGTAACATGGTGCAAGAGGTAATGCAATTATAGCCATTTAATTATAGATACCAGGTTTATTTGTAAGTCTTCCATGTATGAGAGTTCCTTCATTCATTCCTGTTTATTCTAAAAGTATTTTCTTTCTTTCGTTCTTTGTAAATCAGAAATGCACTCTGATAAAACAAGACTCCTAGAGGCCTGACACGAACGCGAAGTTAACGTAACGTATATTCGATCTATTTTTGAATTGGAAATACTCGTTTAACACAAAATGTGTTTATTTTGTTTGATTCATATTCATTGGTGATGCTTATTGTGCTTGTCGCAAAATGGCATACGATAGTTGTATTTCCAATTCGAAAATCCACTCAAATCGAATACTATCGCTCTATATTCGATGCAGCCGGAGATTTAATCTAATGGCGTTATATTTGTAGACTTAACTAATATAATTAGTATCTAAGTGCAATTAAAGTAGAAATATCCTTATTAAGTGCCCAGTACTTTACAATTGTATACAAGTTTTGTATTCGTATGCAGGGGCGGACCTAGGTATGGCCTGCAGCCCTGGGCCCCAAGGATATTATTATCGTAGTAACTGTATGCTTTGCTATAGAAAACAGTTATTTGTCAAAATGACAATGAATGTGATTCATTAGGTGGGTGCCCAAGTAATGTTGGCCCGGGGCCCCACAAATTCACGATGCCCCGGCTCGTATGTTGTAGTATTACTACTACAACATACGAAATTATTATTATTATATTACAGCATGGAATTTAGAAGCTATGCTGTAAAAGGGTAACTAGGCGGTATAGCCGAATCCTTAAGTAATTGAAGTGACTTCGGAAAAAGTGCCTTTTTATAATAAATAATACCAGCCTGTTATTGTCCCACTGCAGGGTAGAGGCCTCTTCTCATACAGAGAAGACACGAGCATTGATCACCACGCTTGGTCAAGGCGGATTGGCGTTTTCCAACTTATATTAATTATAAATCTAGGTTTCTTTCTCCGATGTCTGTGATGTCCTAGATAAACCTAGAAAGTACAAATGAATTGAAAAGTCAGTCACTTGCCCGGCCTCGAACCCGCAACCTCATTAATGAGATGCGGATGTATAAATCACTGGGCTATCAAGACAGAATATAATTAGGTATAATTATAATGTAACAAATATTATTTTGATTGTTTAATTATAAATAATAATATTATGTAAAAGAGTGCCAGGTATGTAAAATAAAATCATGTGGGTGTCAATATTTCTCACACAAAATATGTCATGCTTTTGTAAACCAGTAAAAGAAATATGCCTAATTTTAAGGACAATACATTTGCATTTATTTTGATCTATTTATAAAATTATACAAAACCCTTTATATCTATTTACTTTATTTGGATGTAATGTATATTTTGTGTAAAAATGTTAATTGAATATGTACGTTGTCTGTTAATGTTAAACGGTTATAGAAAAAATTATATACCTACTTTGTATATCTCTTCTTTTATTTTTATTACATAAATACAAGACATTCAAGCCATTAAAAAGAATATCATATTCGTTTATTTGCATACCATAATGTGTATATGTATATACGATGTTACATAAGGCTTCAGGCTAAAGTACAGTTATGGCCCCTGTTAGGGCACAGCAACATAATATTATTTTAAATTTTAATTCAACAATAAAATGTAGACAATAACAGTTTAATTTTATAATACGTAGTTAGTTTTGAATCTATCTAATTATTGCGTACTTTAAAAGAGTAAAGCAGGCGTGGCTCGCTTCTCCTACTTGAATTGTGATTATGTGTGAAAAGGTAATAAATAGAAATATTTTAGATAATGCAAAAACATGTTCTCAGTACAGCACAGAGAATACTGAATAGGACGACTTTACGATCTGGAAGAGAAAAACAAACATCAAATTGTTTATCTATCTCACTTTTAGCGAAAATTAACTTAAATAATTGTGTAAGTAAACTTACAGACACGTAGGATTGATACGACAGCGCAATAATACCAAGGCCAGTCAGAAACACGGGTTCCTAGAAGAAAGATAAAAAAATACCTTATTAGTTATAGTTCTAAGAACCTGGTTCTTTTTTTAAATCGATTTATAAAAAGTGGTTCTCTATTCGACCCACTGTTTTTTTAATAAAGAGATTCGGATCTAATTATTCCGTTAATTACATTTTGAAATTAGAACGGATGATAAAAAAAGTTTTCACCTACCCTCAAAAACGACATTTATATAAAAAAGGACCTATGAAATAGAAAACAAAAGAAATCCTTTAAGTCGGCTAAAAGTTTTGTATCTTTTATTATTTTATATGTTATAATATTATAGTATCGCGAAATAAGTCGACGATGGAATGAAGACGTTAATCTGACTGAAATAAGCTTCAAATCACAATGTCCAGTGAAAAAATGTGAGTGATATACAAATAATTCATTTGTGATAAGGCAGTGCATCATACCTGTGCCTGCAACATAGCGATGACGACCAGCTTCCTCACTCGCACTGACGACTCGTGCCAGCAATTCTCCCAGCCCGAACTGAACATGGCTGTCGGGAGGACCTCTGCCTGAATGAGGAGCGGAGGTACGACCTAAGTTTATTTTTAAACCTAGTTTAACTGGAGTAATGCGAAAGTTTTTGAAGATGGATAGAGAGATGTTTGTTACTCTTTCGCGCTTAAACGGCTGAACAGAATTAGATGAATTGTAGCACACATAAATATTGATCAAGCTTAATCCTCCGCCCACGACAGACAATCGGTGAACGTTTTTTTTTTATTCGGTGATAATGGAACATTATGAATTCAAATAGACCAACGCACACGGCCCACTAAAAGTCGGTCCTACGAAACTAGATTTATTGAATCGGTCCGATAATCTGTCCTACAAAAAGTTTGTCGTATGCGGAGAGGCTTACATGTAGGATAATTCTTATCTCGTTTTTGATTCCCGTGTGATTGTTTATTTCCTTAATGATTTGGCTCGAGTATGGAACGCGCTGTCGGTAAAATCTCCTGGCATGTCTCATATCTTTGTAATTAAATTGTGAGGGTAAGCAACCAAGGCTCTCACCTCAACGGTAATATCCCCAGCATTCCACATGAAGAACCCAGTGCTGCACAGGATCGAAAGCGCCGTCACCATCAATGTTAAAGTGTTCGTCAAGTTTCGGTCTGAATTCTGTAATGTTGATATAGACCAGATAATATAGATGTTATGTAAACTATATAAGCTAACGAACTGTTTGCGTAACAGAGACTGCGGCGCTCAAAAATCCGTGCTTTTAGTCCGTTGCCGCTTTTAGCGGGTGTCCATTTTGTAAAAGGTTCTATTCGTTATTTTGAAAACTTCCCGAATACTTGGCATAATTATCTAAATTTGAATATCACTGAAGAAATCCTTTCGTGTCTACATCATACTTAAGTATATGTGTTGTTTTTCGTTAGGCCCCAGAGAAGAGCTAAATATTTTTATTTCCTACCGTCTGCATCTTACAAGTGTAATTTTAGATTGGTTTGTATGAGAAATAAAGACTCAATGAACCCTCGTCTAAATAGTTGTCATATACCTACCACCATCTGGTACATCAACAGGATCAGTATAATTAGATTAAATATAATCTGGCCACTGAACACGTATCGGCATATTGCTTGTATCTCCCCGGTACACCTACAAAAAGACAATTTTTTACCAAAGAAACTACATATTTACTTATGAAAGAGAGAGTATTATTCGCTCTTGAGACCGAAAAGAAAGCATATAATATATAGGTTTATACAAAGTTAAACGTTCCGGTATCCTCTACAAACTGCAAGTTTATTTGAAATCGGTTTATTAATTTCCAAGATTTTTCCTTGAAAGTTCTTAAAGCAAGTAGTTTCAAAATGCCTGCCACTGCCATCAGCAAACACCAAGAGAAATCCTATATTTTTTAATAGCCTGTTCTGTTCACCTTCTGGGCAAAGGGCTCCTTCCATCTTTCACAATTCTGAGATGAATCCCTCTAGTGTTTGATTCGTGAAAAAGAAAACATAATTAAAAAACAACATTTACTTCAACGTGTCCGAATGCATTTTGATGCCAACTTTGAGAGCTCTCTCATACTCCAGCTCTTTTTCATTTCGTGTCAAGTTTTCGTCGTTAAAAATATTGTCCAAGCTACGGAAGTAGCTGTTCAAGTTCTTGAACTGATAGCCGATAGCGATGGTGAGGCATATCACTAGCGAGTAGACAGCGAATATACGCGATAGGTAGATCCACCAGATTATGTACCATATTGTTCGGCCGACGTTGCTCAACAATGAGTTGTCCTCGACGTTTGGCCAGCCAGGGATTATTGTGTTAAATGTTGCTCCTGAAATGGGTCTATGTAGGATCAGAGAACTTTACTTAACTTAAAAAAATATGATATCTAACTTAAATATGTCATGCAATATTTCTCATAAATAGTAGTTACCTACTCGTGCACTTTAAAATAATTTTATAATTTTAACTTATGCTTGTGACTTCGTCTGCTTAGACTTCAGATTTAAGCGTAAGTCCTAAACTATCCCACAGTAACACAAAAACGTGATACAATTTATTATAATATGTGATACGCTAGATCAAAATTATAAATATTTGACAAAATTCAGCTTATTCAGTTCTGCTGTTTAAGCGTGAAAAAGTAACAAACATCTATCCATTCATTTAGGATTCACAAGCACTCACCCGCGCGCACGACTCTCAGAACAGCTTCGATAGTGTACAAGATAACTGCCATTAGACAGTTCATTATAAGCGCCCAAGAGAAAAACTTCGACCGCTTGATCATCTGCTCCTCCGTCTCTCCATCATTATAGATCTCCTTCAAACCGATCCCCAGCTTGTACATGACATCCTTGATCTGGTCTTTCTGATGAGTCATACGAACTCGAAACCCAGTGAGGATAGAATGACTGATCGTAAATAGAATCAGGTCGGAAGTCTGCCGATCCATCAAGTTCTTCTGCGTGAAGAACGCACAGTATTCGGAAAGAATCATAGCAAAGACTGACCAGTTTCCTAATGTACTTAGCGGTTCCATATTTTTTATAAATGCGGTCGAAAAGTCTAAGTCTTCAACCCAGAAGTTTGGCAAACCGCATAAAAAAACGAACTTGTTTAAGCTGATCAAAAAATCCGTTGTTTTTGTACGTTTGAAACTGCCTGAATAGTTCTCCATCTTAGTATCCGAAAGTGATGTATTTTGAAAGGCTTGCGAATGTCGTGTGTCTGCGAATTTGTAGACGTGAATAAATTTCAAATGTGGATGTTATTAATTACTGCAACTCTGTTTCCAATGCAGAGATGTATTCTGTAGTCTAGGGTCTGATTAATTAATGATTGAGGTAATCTGACCTATAACCAAGGTATAAGTCATTATATTTTGTAGGAAAATGAATTCTGAGAGGTGGTAATAGTCAATTCAATTTTCTGTTTTACTTTTTTTGTGGTATTTTGTTTTATATATATATATTTTTTATATCTTTTTAATTAAGTTGCTCAAGGCAAGTTCGAGAAACGGGGAAGTAGAACATTTCAAAGTATAGATAACATAATTATTACAATTTTTGTGACAAGTCCAGAAAGGACAGGTTCTTAAATGCCTCCCTGTAGGATATTAATAAGTCCATCGTATCGAACGATGTTCACACGAAATCAACTAATTGGTTAGGTATATCGTACACGTAATTGCAGACGTTGATTAGACTAACGTAACCTAATAATAACGTTTCTTTAATTACTCGTGCCATTTTCTCATATGTATAAGAAAATGACATATAATATCTGCTTATTTCCTATACTTTACTAAAATCTATTCGTTTTTACGTGTGTGCAGCGGAATGAGAAATTAATTCACATTGAGAAGACATCTGCTATACAATGCGACGGAAAACCTAGTTGTACTTACCAACCTAAGTACACACAGTTTCAACAAGTGTAAAATGAATGTTCATGGAGTTTCTTGATCGTTTTTCCCTATAGAAACCTACTGTTTAAAACGAGCAACTAGCTTAACTTTCTGAGACTGGTTTGTTGTTCCACATACACGTAACAGGTGTAGGTACAAAGTTAATCTAAATGTTATTACTACATTTACTTTTGTTAAAAGAGGATGTAGTGACGAAGGTAGAAAAGAGTATGCTTAGATGGTTCGGTCATGTTGAGAGGATGAGTGAAAGGCGACTAACAAAAGGGATTTATATGGCAGATGTAAGTGGCAACGCGCCGGGAGAGGACGCCCCAGAAAGACCTACCCTGACCTTATTGGTGAGGTTCTTCAGAAAGGTCGGGTGCGCAGTACTCGTAACCGGCGTGCTTGTATGAATAGATGTATGAACGTGGACGAGACGAAAGAAGTATGTAAGGATCGTAGCAGGTAGCGTTCTATGGTTTCTGCCTACCTCTACAGGGAAAAAGACGTGAGTATATGTATGTATGTTACTTTTGTTACTCTGCCGATGGTAAGACGATTAACAAGTAAGGCAATATATGTGAATAAAAATATTTGGACTGTGTCTACGCGGGCGACGTTGCGGGCCGAAGCTAGTTTTACATATGGAAAGGGTTTCATAATGTGAAAAGCTACTACAATTAGCGATCAATTATGTTTAACTATGTGATTGCTTCTAATTTCTTGCCGTCAGCCTCGTTACTTGTTACTGTTGGAGTGCGTTCAAACAAAAGCGCGAGCGGCGCTTGCTGCGTAGTTGAACGTACAGTTTGAGGTTCTCCTGTATTATTTTAAGAGAAAACAAAAGACTGTAACGACATAAAGATCATCTAGTAGTTAGATACTAGTGCTTGTTTCCAAAGCAACATTTCAATGATGTTCATGGAAAAAATTGTGAATATGAGCGCAATTTTTTATTAGACCATCAGCTATACTTACAGGCTTTAAAATTATTGATTTTTTTAAAAATAGATTGCAGCGGCACCTATGTATATTATGTAAGTGTCCGTCAGGATCTAGCATTCACCCAAATAACGAGTAGAATAGACAATCCCCAGCAACGACAAAAAAAACTCGACTGTTCTCAAGGCTTCTTCCATACAAAAGTGCAACATCTACATGGTCACAGTGCATGGAACTGCTCATTTTTTTTCTAATAACCGTCGAATATTGTTAACCCTAATAAGAGAGGTCTACAATATGTACTGAATTCATAACAATAGTTTTCGTGACGATGTCCTATTCCACCCTGTATAATGAGAAAGTATTTAATACAGAGTGGTGTGGGGTAGGTTACCGCTTTAATTCTCTGTCTTTCTCGTTTGTATCTCTGGATGTAATACAACGAAGTAAAAAACGTGATAGGTAACAAACAAACTGCCATAGCGCGGGAATCGCTCCTCTGCTAACCCATCCGCTGCCACTCCTCACACAGTCCCCACCCTCCATAATTACGCAGAAAATATGCTATAATTAAAAGACTTTTAACATGTGAAAATCTACTTTATTTGTTCTTCATGATTACGATACAGTTTCAAGTAGCACAGCAGTAGCGTAGGCCTATTTTAAAAAATGGTGACTGGTGAATTATGATCTTTATAACTATAAGCCTCGTTTTATTTTATCTTTATTTTGTTTAGAGACCAGGTAGATAAAAATACTGATCTAAGAGCAAGTGCGCGCGAATTTTTGATAGCTTTTTTGATGTTAAAAATCGCTTTATAATACTTTTTTAGATAATTCATTTATTTATATTCGTTTTAAATCGCATCGCGTGCTCGCCTTTAATAAATTAAAACAGCACTGAGAAGACGGAGTATGACGACTTCACGATCTGTAATAAAGATAATAAGGTGTCACTAATTATTACCTATACTATTTAAAATAATGACAGTAAAGTATTTCTAATATTTGGTTAGTAGGTACCTACATTTTCTGCGGATGATTTTTTAACCCCCGACGCAAAACCGACGGGGTGTTATAAGTTCGACGAGACTGTCGGTGTGTGTGTATGTGTGTGGGTGTGTGTCTGTCTATGGCATCGTAGCTCCCGAAAGCATGAATCGATTTTGGTTAAGTTTATTTTGTTTTAAAGGTGAATTAGTCAGGAGTGTTTGATGGAAATCGGTTCAGCGGTTTACAGAGTTATCAGCTCGTTTCTTAGCTGCGGTAGGGATTTTTATTTTTCTGTCGGGGGTTACTTGACATTTTTTTTTGTACTGGTTGTCGTTATAGATATATATAATTTATTTGTATACTCACCTTAATGTACGACTGATAAGAAAGATCTATGTATCCAAGTCCTTTGAAGACCACAGGTCGCTGCGGACAAAATTATTGTTAAAGATTTTTGAGTCTTAGTCGATGCTTTAAAATTAGCCACTCTTCCGAGTGCAAAAGAATCGTATTGTATTGTATTAAAACTGTATGGATGTAAGTGGAACGAGCTGAAACTTAAAAAATGGGGTATGCCTTGAAATTGGTCCCAATAGTCAATTTTTATAACAATCGTCAAGTTCGAACTATTCTGTAAAAGTTATGCGTAAAAAATATGAATACCTACGAGTACACTACAAGTTGTTAACAGAGCTTATACTTATATAAGCTCTTTCTAAATAACCTAGCAATCGAAACAGATTTTTCCCCATGCCATTACCAATACCATTCCTAAGTCTAGTTCGGCAACATTGTTAATCTCTAAAGTATAATTACGGAATAAATAAATCGAATTTTGCATTTGACGACATACCTGGGCTTGGGACATCGTAATGACGACCAGTTTTCGGAGGCGCAATGAACACTGGCCCTGTGTGTGGCACCATCCAGAGGAATATATCGCCGTGGCCAGATGGGACGCCTGAAACACCACTTCCTGTACCTACCACACCTTTGATCAGAAAGGAAAGGAATGTGATTATGAGGATAGGAAAAGGAAGGACTGTTAAGGAAAATATTTAGTCATAGTATCGCTAAAGAAATATTTTTGGATCGCGCAGGCTGTGTGCTTTACGATAAACCATCTATGATAGATAAGTAGTTGGGAACGATAAATGGATGCAAAAGAAGAGTTTTGTGGCGAACTTTATTAAGGTTTACAATGATCAGAAATAGAGATAAGTAGGCCATGACAGCGTTCCCAACTGTGGTTGGGTTGGGTTTTTAGTTTTTTACTTTCTAAACAAATAAACTTATCCAAGTTTGTATACCCCCCAACCCATATTCTGTTGCATGCATGCTTAAGCACGCCACGCGGCCGTAAACTGTGATTTTTCGCACAAGTCCGTTTTCCAGCAAAGTTTTTGCCCAATGTTACTTAATTTAAAAGGAAATGATGTGTCTTTTTATACGTGTATCATATCGCTACGTATAACTATCCGGCTTACCTCCACGGTAACGTCGCCAGCGTTCCACATGTAGAACCCAGTGGTGATGAGCACAGCGGTGGCAGTAAACACCGCGGCGAATAAGTTTACAAGAGTGCGCTCCGAACTCTGAGAAAGACCATAAATATTAGAGAGGAGCGTCATCACTCACCACCTTCGAACATCAGATTTTCTTCTACTCCTATTTGGGTGGACATCATACAGACACACGAAACACTATAACCACCACCAACATCGTACCCTGTAATATACCGCTAACCATAATACCTCATTACAAATATGTATTTAGCAATATTTCTAAGATGAACACGTCAAGCGAACAACACCATATAGTCAAGATACAATCCACATAAAACTTCACATTTTATTTGGTTATCTTATTGACTTGGGTACATACCGCCATTTGGGCCATTAGCACAACTAGAAGACAGATGTTGAAGATGATTTGCCCACTGAACACACCGCGACACACAGTTTGTGTTTGCTGGGTGCATCTAGAAATACAACATTGTAGGTTTTACTAGTCCAACTTAGCAGGGAACGGAGCTAAGCTCGGAAAAGCTTGTCATATAAGGCAAGGTGTCTATTCCAGCAATTGGTCTGTACGTACTTAGTACAAAAATATAAATGTGCAAAGACAAAAGGCATTTCTTAACAATCCAATTTCTCGTGTATTTAGAAAACTTCAAAGCCAGTCTTCACTACTTACGTTAACGTATTCGAATGCAGTTTAATCCCAACTTTGAACCCCGCCTCATATCTATCTTCTTTCTCTCTTTGACTTAAGTCTTCTCTTTCAAAGATATCGTTAAGATTTTCAAAGTAGCTCTGTAGGTTTTTGTACTGATGGCTAAGGCAAGTAGTTAGAGGAATGACCAGCATGTATACTCCGACTATCCTGGTGAGGAAGATCCACCACACTATGAAGCAGACGGCTCTGACTACGTTGGCCAGGTCAGACTTGTCCTCGACGTCTGGGTACGCAGTCACTAGAGTCGTGAAAGTCACGTCTGGAAAAAAGTTAAATAAAGATAAAATAATTAAGCGACCTTTTCTGTTTATTGGTTGTTGTAGTTTTTAGGTTGCCTTTTTTTAATATTAAATCAAGTTGGCTACGAATGCCGTTTTCTTCAATCCGAGTTATTTGGAGTAAAATTACAATTAGGCTCTTTAGAAGCAATCGGGAGTTTTGGTATTGGAAGTAATTGCGTAATTTGTGTGTATTACCGTATCGTGCGACTTCCCAGATTCCTGCAGCGGCATACATGACCATAGACAGCACACAGCTAAACAACAACGCAAACAAATACATATATGTGCTCGTCAGCATCTGCCTCTCCACCTCAGGGTCGTTGTGGACCCTCTTCAGCCCTATCGTCAGACTGTACATCACCAGCCTCACTTTGTCCTTTAACCTCGACAACATAATGCGGAACATGCACAGCATCGGATGCGACAGAGCGTACACTAGCAAGTTAGATTCCTGCTTTTGTGTCAAATTTGTCTGCGTGAAGAACGATCCTAGCTCGAAAATGATGAGCAAATATATCAAGACATTGTTAAACTTTGTAAACTGGTCGTAGAACTTGACAAATCTTTTGGATAACTTCAGATCTTCCAACCAGAAATTAGGCAGACCGAAAATGTAAATTACAAAACTAAGTTTGTAGAAGAAGTCAGTTGTCTTGCTACGTTCGTAATTGGTGTCCATGGTTGACGTGTCTTATCGGAATGACTGCTAACGAAAATTCACATGGTGGTAAAGTGAATTTTGTATTTGAAATAATTAGCGTCATTTTTGTAACGACTTCCAATCAAAGGGGTTTAAATAGGGTTGTCAAAAAAATGTTTAGTGTCTTACTTTAATAAGACTGAAATGGGACACAGCCGATAGTATATATTATTATATATTGTTTACTATACATGCTAGTGCATTCGACGATGCAAACACGCGATATGGCGATTTAAGTACATAACATTAATCCATAGCGATGTCACGATAATACCACTAATAATCTCAATGTTTATTTTATTTCAAAAGCATCAGGTTTATCGAAAAGTCATCACACAGATGACGGGCGGCGTCATCGAGTCAGGCCTTAACGCTGGCGTGAAGACTTAGAGACCTTTACAAAAGATTGACTAGAGAAGGCAACATATTATAGTGACGAGTGGAAAGACCTATGCCGCTGTGGGACAATAAAAGTTGAATTAAAGAAAATATCCAAAAATCACTGTATTTGACTTGCAGCTCACAACCCTAGAGACAAGTTATTAAAGAGATTGTTAGTTATTCTTAACATTAGAATAATGTGATTGATTCATTTTGATAATTATTTAAAAGCTACGTAATAGAGCAATTTTCTCTTATTTCAAGAAAATGACGAATTATGTTGTTAGTTACAAATTATTTGATGAGTGAGTCGATCAAAGCTTTAATAACGTTAGGTTCTAGAATTTCTTCAATTTCCTATGATTTTAGTAATAATCATGGAAGCATTGGGTTGTACAGGCATGGTATGGTGTGGTTGTATGGCAGTGCTGTTCCTCAAGCACCAGGAGGGGAATTTTACTAACTTTTAGCAACGATCGCAATTTAATGTGAGCCTAAATCTGCCAAAAGTGCCTCTAATTTACCTACAGTTCATGATATTGATTATTAATGTCGCTGAGATAGAATTGCTGCTACATTTTAAACAGGTCTAATTAATAGAATAATAATTGGCTGCTATTGTGTCCTGCATGCCTATGCTTAATTTTAGCTTTTCTTGTTTAAATATTGTACAATAATCCTAATGTTTCAGTGAATAAAGTATATTCTAACAATATTTAATATTCTTTTCTTTAATTGCGTAGGTAATTACTTAATTGGCTTGCTGCAGGTTTCAACGAATAAACAATTGTTATCCACAGTAAACAATAACGATATCTGTTTTTCTATGTCATTTAATTGGCTGCCTCCTGACGCTTCCCATGGGTTGGGCCAACAATGTTGTATTTACATTCAATGTCCTTGTGGTTGTTTTCCTTCATGCTTACTCAGAAATTATAATTTTATTAGACTTTATATACACCATGTTTCTTTTTCATTTATTTACTTTTTGCTTGTTTTATATTTAAATAAAGTCAATTTAAATATAAAACAAGCAAAAAATATTATTTGCTCTAAATAAAATGTATCTGCCCGCGACTTCCTTTGCGTAAATACTTTAAAAATTCAACGAGAAATTGATTTTCTAATTAAGAAATGTCCTTAATTATCCTTTATGAACACAAACACAAGTTATAAATCATCCTATGTATTAACCTAGATCAATATCTATATTTATATGTATGTATGCAAATTCCATTCAGTCGTAAAAGCGTAAAAAAACATGCAAACATTCACATTTACCATATTATATAGTACCATCCGAAATACAAAACAATATAATCATTAATATGCTTCTTATGAAACTTTTAGAATCTGTGGATAATAAAATATGAGTTCAAATAATTAGGCTTTGTTTTTTAATGATCAATGGCGAGAGGGCGTTGCTCCGATCCTCTTGATTACATCACAGTAACATGCCACGACATTCGTGAGTTAAATAAAATTCAATCTTGAGTCATGATAAGTACAACCCTTTAGCGGTATGATACAAAAGCTTATAATTGTGTAAACAGGACGCCTTGCAACAAATTAATTATTCAACATAACAGAGGGTATAAAACTACTTCAAAGCAAGTTTTCTTTGTTAACTTAGTAAGACATTCTCAAGAAGGGACTAAAAGACAAGTTCCTGTGACAATGAACATATTTACAAATAACCGTGAAACACCGACGAGCCCTCTCATCTATACAGAGACAGACTCCACGAAATTTATCCAGAAGTTCAACAACTTCTGGTTCCTATGCTGTTGTCCAAATTTCTGGGTCGACAAGGTTGACTTTTCCGACTCCTTCGTCAAAACTTACCAGCGTTTAACGATCCTCCTTCACATCGTCAATGTCATATTCTGTATCTTCTGCTTGCTGTCCCTCTGGACACAGCGCGAACTGTCACAAAGCCAGGAGTCCGACAGGAGAACCTACACAGTATCCACTTGTATCATCACAGTGTTCTACCATTACGTGATCTTGTACTACACGGATGACGTCAGACAATTACTGTACAAACTGGTGGTAGTTCTGAAAGTCGAGTACAATGATAAGAAAGCTGAAGAGGAAATGATAAGCCAGTCTAAGTTGTATAATGGAATATTTTTCTCTTCTTCAGCTTGCCATGTTATGTTGGTTGGATTCAGTAATGGTATTCAAGCCGTTACTACGGGTATGTATGTGTGTATTTACATATAAATATATATATAACACACATAACATATTATTACGCCTGTATTCCCCGCAAAGTTAGGCAGAAGTGTAACAATGTACACCCACAGTTCGCCGGTATGTTTAGGTCCCATGTAATAGGGGGCGACCCTATTGCCATTAACCGGGCACAAATCCTTACTCCGAGCTGCTACTGAGCAAATCCTAATGGAAAAACCCAATAACACTTTTTGCTCGACCTGGGAATTGAACCCAAGACCTCTAGCATAGCAGTCGCGCTTAGGACCACTAGGCTACCGAGGCAGTTGATGAGTTGATGTGCGTATTGATATTAAAAAAATATATAGATACTTGATGTGCGTGGTCACGTAGCGCAGTAGAGAATACTGTGCAGCATGCTATCAAACTCTGCAGTTCGTACGTTGTAGCTGCAAAGGACGAAGCTACGACACTCGTAGCTGCTAGATACATACCACGGCTACGTCGTAGCTCGTAGCTACGAAGAACGATACTACGTCTGTCGTAGCTCGTAGCTAAAACGGATGTGATGTCACCCGGTGTCGAAATTCGTACCTGTAACCGTGGCGGATGTTAATTTTCAGTGTTTTTTAGCAGAATACGACTTTATTGTGACCAGCACTACAACTACTACAAAAATTCAAAGAATAAAATTTGTAATTATAATTCTTATCAACAATATAAAAATTCAATTTCCCTGAACTGGTTTACTGGTTTCCAGACGAGACGTTCATCACCTGTATATCAGCATGGCCGGACGTCGAGGATCGCTCAGCCCCGGCAGGGGTCACGCGCGTCTTCGTGTACTGCTTCTGGTGCCTTCACGTGGTTCGCAATATGGGGGTCTTTCTCATCATACACACTGCTCTGCTGTGTTTAGGCCAGCAGTACAAGAACCTCCAGAGTTACTTTGAGGACTTGAACAAGATATTCTATGAGAGAGAGTTAAGCCAAGAGGAGAAGGAGTTAAAGTATGAAGAGAAGTTTAAGACGGGGATTGAGCAGCATGCGCTCACACTGAGGTGAGTTAGCGTTTCTTAATAACATTTGTTTTATGTTTTAGCAATACTGTAGACCTCGTCTGGGTACGTTTGATCACTGGTTTGTAGGGTGTGACTCGTACTGGTATAGTTACAGGCACATGATGCAATTCAGCATTGTCTCCTGAGTGTCTGTGTGTCAGATGTCCTTAAGTGGCGGCCAGGTTATTGCTGGAAAAAAAATATCTGTCCCAAGTGTCCCATCTTTTTATGTTCTAATTTTTGTGCGCGCTTCTCTTTTTCTTTTGTGTTCGAAGTTGTGTGGATGATACTCAGCGCGCGTTCCATGTACCGTTCAGTGCCCACGTGCTGCTCTGGTGTGGACTACTTATGTTCTGTCTCCCTGAAGTGATGGTAAGTTGGCCACTCTTCCTTATGTGAGTGTATGTCTGTGTGTGTCAAATCTTATAATATACATGTTCTTGTTTTGGCTATTTCATATTTTAGGGCAGTAAAGCGAGGATGTAGGCACAGCTTAATTTACATATATTTCAAATGAAATGCGAAGTTTAATCTTTATTGAACTCAGTCAATACATCCATCGCCATCAGCCGAACCGGCCGAACCTTTACTGAACAAAACCTTTCAATTCCCATACATTTTCTCAATTATCTCGCATCTGTAATAAATAGGTCTTGGGCAAATCGGTGAGGTGGGCCATATACAATAGGCCCTAATAGCTATCCGCTATAACCTCTCCGCTTCACTTTTTGCGGTAGCTACTCCAGTGCCTTTAAGTCTCGACGATTGTGCACACCTTACCTTATTTTCTTGTTTCGTAGAAAAGCGAGACGTTTACGTTGACGCTCCTGGTGTCGAATGCGCCACGGATGGCTGCCGCGCTCATCGGCCTCGGCTACTTCATGTGGCCTGCCGGGGACATTACTGTTGAGGCGAGTCATTTGTTTGTAGTCTTTTACTAACTTATAGCAAATCAAGATCAAGGTGGCAAATCAAGATTCGGTAACGTCAGTCATCACATAAATTATTTTGAATAATTTCGGAAAAGTATCAGAAATGAAAGACAGTTCACTAGACATCGTTTAGAAACTAACGTAAAACAAACTCATTATTTACTGCTGCTGTACCAACACCACGAAGCTGTGTAGGCCCGGCGGCACGTAGTGGGTGTTACTCACTGCATTATACACGGCTTGGTGGAGTTCCAGCTTCAAACTTATTTTTTACTAGCTGGCCCGGCGAACTTTATACCGTCAATAAAAGTTAGCTAAACTTATTTCTTTATATTTTCTTTCCTTTTATACCTTCCTTGGACTTCTACAAATAGTTCAAGACCTTCAGTTTTTGTGACACTTACAAACGTCAATTCATTTTTATATATACGTAATTATATAGACTTTTTAAAAGGAGTTTGGTTTCCAGGCTTCTAACCTGCCTCACGCTATGTACAGCTCCGGATGGCAAAGATGTCACGGCAGCTCCTCACGAATCAGGAAACTCGTTGTGGTGGCTATGAATCAGGCACAGGTACCTACTACCTACATCATGCTTGAAATAATAATTAATTATGAAACTGACGTTATGGCCAAGTGGTTTAGAAACTCGTTTCACAGCATGTAGTTGCGGGTTCGATACTGGGCAACTGATAATGTGACCTTCTCAATTTATTAGTACATACTTTCTAAGTTTATCTTGGACATCTCTGATAGGGTTTTGCCTTACAGTGCGGCAGTAATAGGCTGGTATTTTTATTATTTTATTATTAAACTTCAATACATACCATTAACTACCTCGTTAGCCTAGTGGTGCTAAGTGCGACTGCTATGCTAGAGGTCTTGAGTTCGATTCCCAGGTCGAGCAAAGTGTTATTGGGTCTTTCTATGAAATTCTCAGGAGCAGCTCGGAGGTAGGGTTTGTGCCCGGTTAATGGCAATAGGCTCGGGGGCGAGCCTATTACATGGGACTTAAAAACATACCGGCGAACTTTGGGTGTACATTGGTTATACCTCTGTCTAACCCTTCGGGAAATACAGGCGTGATGATATGTTACATATTTTTGCAGAGACCCATTGAGCTAAAAGCTTTTGGATATTTAACATTTTCCTACGAGACCTACGTATCGGTGAGTACATACGCCTCTTAATTTTGATTCACAATTTGACGCATTGATAATAAAAAATGAATTATAAAATAAATTTGTTTCAGATTGCGAAGCTGTCATATTCATTATTTTCTGTAATGCATAAATTTTTTCTGCTATATGTATTTTCAACGTCACTTTTTCAAGTCAATATTTTTCTTAAATTGTTAAATTTATTAAGACGATTGCCTTCTTTTTAAAATTTGACTAACATTTTAAATAATTAAGCACCTCTAAATTATAATAATAATGTCTCCATTTATTCAATTTTCATTAATGAAGTCAAATCACTACACTTTGCCTAACCCTTTGAAGAATACAGGCATAATGGTAGGTAAAGGTATTTTTGCATATAAAAAATATGTAGAAGTAAGCAGAAGATATCTAAAGTTCTAACACACACTATATTTCTTTCTTAGATCCGTTAATTCGACGAGAATTAACATCAGCCATCTCAAACAAATGTTCTGCAATATGGTATATGTAATGTTTGTTAGAAGTTGAAGTAGATATGTTACAGGCAATCTGTATAGTTCAAGTATTCTATACAATCCCTAAGCAATGTATAGAATACCTGGGGCGTCCAGGGAATGTATGAAATATTAAAAATATAAAATATTATGTATGTAGCATGCCTTGTCAGTACTGTGGTACATCTCTATTGATTTTACACCGTTCAAAATCTCTATTTTCAAAACACTGTCAATTTTTCAATGTCATTGCCATCATATCATGTGTCAAGTAAATGTCATCCATATTTGATACTAGCAAGTCAAGTCAATGTCATATCTATCAGCATCGAATTGAAAGTGCGATTGCGTTGAATTGAAATAGTACAATTGGTAAAAAGATATCATAATCAATCAACCAACATTGTGTTTTTTTCTTAATATTTGCTCCAAAACATGTTCATAAGTGTGGTATAAATTAATCAGTGTAATCTCGATAAATATTTTGAGGTTATATTATTGTTTTAAACCCATAACATCGACAAGTGCTGTAAAATCCGTTAAATATTTCGGTATTATAATAATTATCAATATTATTCACACGTGAAACTACAAGAAATAAAAAAAAAACATAGGTAACTTCAAAAGAAAAAGTGATTCTTGAAAACTTGTTATTATTATCGAGAACAGGTTTTTAATAGTTTATACTATGATGAGAACCTATACCCGTAAGCGGCCGAATCACCAGTTAATAGAAGATGTCCATGAGCTATGTAGACTGTGTCTGAACAAGGCTGTGGAAGCCACGCCAATATTCACGGATGACACTAACAATATTTGTGCAACGTTAGCACTGAGGATCATGATTTGTGTGGGACTGGAGGTAAGGAGTCGCAATGTGTTCTGTTCCTAGTGCAGCCTATATTACATTCTTTCTTTGTTTTCAATTATCATGATCATCCAAAGCCTTTACACACTTCTAGGTCTCTTTTTGTTTGCGCCATTTCCACTCTCCTGTGCTAGCCTCAGTTTGGTTCCACCCATTCTTCATAATAATCATAACTTCTGGATCAGAAATTCCATTAGATTGAGAAATCTTTAAATCTGTAAAGCTTACATGTATGCTCATGCTTTAATGTTGTCTTAAAATACAGATTTTACAGTAACCTTAATAATTAAAAACCTAGGTTGGGATCTGTTCTTGAAATGTAGGTTTGAAGTTGAGTTTCATGACTGAGTGCTCATGATGAAGGATGAATTGGGTAGTTTTGTGTTTAAACAGTGGAAATCCATGTACCGTCCACATAATCGATCACAGTACGGGGATGTTTGTTGGGGCTCCTACATACACATGATTGAAAGGCACTCTTTCTGGAGTATTAGGGATAATATATTTAAATGCTTACTACTTGAGCCAGCATAGACAGATGCAACCTTTACAAAACTTACAGTTATTTGATAATTTTCAGATGAAAAAAGAAGAATGCTTACCAAACGTTATCTGTACCAAGTGCTACAATGATCTCAACAAATATTACGCATTTAGGAAGAATTGTGAAACAACATATCAGAAACTTAAATCTCATGTTCTAGCCTTCAAAGAGAACCTGTACAAACAAAAACTCAAAGAAGCTGAAATGAAAAAGGAATTAGATGAAGAAAATGAAAATAGATTGAAGTTTGTAGTGACGTTTGAAAAGGATCAGTTTTCTGATGTCAATGTATTGAATCTAAATGGTGTAGCGCAAGTCAATAACTTTGTAGATGTATGTTTAGTATGGTTATGATCGAATATTTGATCAAAATTGTGGGTAAATCATTTGGTTAATTTTTTTTCCCTTTGTTAGCAGCAATTACCCGACCTCACAAAAGTAAAAAGCACAGCACTAGAAATCAAAGTCGTCGATGAAAATGAACAAGTAAGTACACATTCTTACTGTACAAAATATTGAATGTGGCAATATGCACAGAGAAACCTTCAGTGCTTGGGTGCAAAATACAAGTACAGCATAAATGAAAGGTAATGGAGAAAATTCTTTTCATTTTTGTACATTTGTTAAACTTTTTTCATTGTGAGTATTCATTAATCTTAATAAAAAAAAAACATTCATGGTATTATTCTGTCAGTCAGCTAGTGGCAAATCACTTCTGACTATTGCATTGAAGTAATGATAACCATCAGACCACATCACAGGATTTTGTTCCCTACATTTACCTAAAACAAATATTTTCAGCAAACACAAGAGGAAGACACATTCACAGACACACGCACAGACAGTCCTGACATAACAACATTCTTATCGACCATGCTCATAGAACTGGGCATTCTGACCCAACAAGAAGATGGCCTGGTGCACACTAACCAAAACATTAAATCTTTGGAGTTGGAGACCGGGGACGGCCGTCAGATCATGTTGGAGCTGGTGGAAGAAGATGATGTAGAGGAACAGGTATTGATGATTCATCATCATATCAGCCGTTGACGTCCATTGCTGGACATAAGCCTCCCCCATAGATTTCTAAAAGGACCAGTTAGAAACAGCCTGCATCCAGTGTCTTCCTGCGGTATATTATTAATGATTGCTTCTTGGTTTTTTACCACAGTCCTTTAAGTGGCGTGACGTAACTTAACAGCTAGTTGGACAATATTTTGGAATCTGTTTGTATTCCAGGTGCAAGAGGAAGAAAAGGAGGAACCTGAAAACACAACTCAAGTTGTAAATGAAACAACGCAAGGAGACGAGTCTGTCTTAAAATGTGTGACGGCAAACCGACGCCGTCGCCCCAAGAAACTAGACAAGAAGAGGTGGGTTGTTTGCTCATATTATTTTGTTTTATTTACGAGGTGCAGCTATGGTGTCACTGCGACCAATGATCTATTGCGATCGCCGCCAAACCCTGCAGCTGTAATGAACTGCAGGATTAGCCTTGGGGCAATCTCCATTATTTCCAAAAATTTGCCAGGTTTGCCTATATATTTGTTGGGCTTGTGAATTAGTGCTCCGCATTCCCCCTGTTTGCTCATAACAATGTGCACCCGTCGTGTGTTGTGACACATGTTTGATTCTTATTAAATAACCGAATCGAACTTGCGTGTCACTTCAGTCAAGTTTAGTCTCGTGAATGTTCTTATCGATCCCTAATTTTCTTGAGAATAAAACAAAGTCTATATATAGGAATCAGTTTATGGCTTTAACACTCGCATAAATTTTGAATTTTTGTCATATTTTCCACACTTACTGTTATTCGTTAAAGTTATTTCACGAATAAAAGATTTATACTAGGTAATGGTATAAAATCTTTGTGAAATTAGCCCTTATACTATGAAAACCCAACAATATCTGCTACAAAATAAAGGTAACGTGAGGAGTACAACACAGCCAAGACGAAACATATTTAATTTTGAGAACGGTAACCATGAACCGACAGAAACACAAAGAGCTAGTAGCTGGAGAATACAAACAATTTCAATCAAATCATTGGTCCTGTCCGACAAATAATTATTTTAAATATCATCAATTGGAGTAATTACAATGTGAGCCCCGTGGCGTGCCAGCGGCGGCGCGTGGTGCCCGGAGTGCGGGCGGCGCCTCGCCACGGCCAGCGCGCTCACGCGGCACTTGCGCGTGCACTCGGGCGAGCGCCCCTACGCCTGCGACATGTGCGGCCGCAGGTTCGCGCAGCGGGAGGTCATGCTGCGCCATCAACTGGTGCATGAAGGTGCCACAAGTTTTTCTGTATTTTACGACAGCAAGTTCTAAATGATCTGGCCAAACTTTAAATACACACCTTACAGCTAGTATAAGTGTATGATTTATGTCCTGTAGGGTTGCATGTACCCATAAACGTACATACCACACAAATTTTATAAGTCGTTTCCCAGCAATCATTTTTGATCAATATTAATTATTTTGATGAGTAAGTAATAAGCGTAGTTAACGACTATGTTGTGTTTTCTTTTACAACCCGTATAATGTATGAAAAATGTTTGTAATGAGCAGAAGACCGGCCGCACAAGTGCTCGGAGTGCGACAAGAGCTTCACGCAGCGCGGCGCACTGGTGGCTCACGCGCGAGCGCACGCGCCGCCCAACGCGCGCCCGCTCGCGCTGCACCGGTGCGACCGCTGCCCCAAGGTCTTCCTCTACGCCTCCGGTGAGATGCCTACTCATTAATGTCACTATGTGTTAATGTCTTAGTTTGACGTAATTTACGATTTGGAGCCGTTTCTTTATTCTTTTGATGTTCAATAATTTATTAATCACCTGTGTTAAACCTTCTATATTGAACATCAATACATCGGTGAAGGAAAAATCGTGAAGAAATCTCCCTCCATCTCCTACATCAACTACTAACCAACAATAACCTCATCAGGTCTCAGCCGTCACATGATGATGCACAACGGGCGGCTGTACGTGTGCGGCGCGTGCGAGCGACAGTTCAAGGACAAGAGCTCCTTACTGCGGCACTTGAAGAACGCTAACCACACGCCTAGAGACAACTCTCCTACTTGATGACCAGGCGCGACTGGATGAGGACACCTAGCATCAGTGGTGATCGTCACAGTATTTCTAAGAGCCATAGGCTTTGTGATAGGTATCTTACATTATTTGATCGTCTGTTCAGCTCAACTGAAGAACTACAAAGTTCATTTTGAATATTGGGCAGAACCGTATTTATTGTAGGGTTGGCTCAGATTGGTAATAAAATGCTATTTGGGCTCATGTTGTGATTTGCCGCTTATCTGTTATTAATTCAATAAGATCTTATTAAATGTATTTAACCAATGTGATCTAATTTATAAAATCGTTTACAAGAATTTATTTTCTGACAAATAAAATCAAATTCGAGTTAATTGTTAAAAATCAAATTATATTAATGTGTAAGCCTATTTAAATTAAAATGTACTGTGGATAGATGCAATATGTATGTATGTATGTGATCATACAGTATTTTGTTACTTTAAGGAATATATTTAAGAAATAAAACACTATAATTTATTTACTTAAATATTTTTATTGGAAAAAAAATTTATATTAAATCCAAGGCAACGTGGTATTGTAAAATTTTAAGAAAATAATGACAAGAAAATATCGGAATACTGGTGCAAGGCCGCGGCGCCGCTCGTCCGACCGGCCGACCTCGGACCTCTGACATGGACATGTGACGGATGGCACTTATATTAAACAAAACACGAACAATTATATTTTCATAACATTTTAATTTTCATAAAAACCAAGTCGACGCCACCGCATTGTAACTTATGGAATGCCTTCTATTCACTTAAAATTATATACTCCCTACAAGCATACATTTTAGTATCTATTTCAAATTTTGTTCAAGAAACAAGTGGGAACAGTTTCGTAGGCCGATACATTTGTGTCTCTGGATGCGTCCCTGGACGTCACCGACTATAACATAACATACTATAATATATTGGTCGCGCGATCACTGCTCTCGTATATAAACATAATATCAGGATAACAGACCGACGTAATAACCGTGGAAACTGAACTGGAAATAATAATTATACTTGCAGCTCTAACTCCTACATCTAGATTATAAATGATTATAAAAATAAATAAGGGGCGTCGCCCCCTCCCTTTCACCGCGACTCGGTCGGACACACACAGGACATGCTATCGTTTGAGCAATACTCGCGACGTTCGTGTATCAACTACGTAACAGGTGTTTGTCGCAGCGCAGTTAGCGCACTCAGCGCAGTTAGCGCACTCAGCGCAGTTAGCGCACTCAGCGCAGTTAGCGCACTTAGCGCAGCACCGCTAGTCCCGAGTGCGGAGCGGCGAGCCACGCTCCCGTCTGTCCACACCTTCACACACACATCCGCCAAACACTAAAATAATCAACAGACAAATTATAATAACCGAATCAACTACCGCAAATAAAAATATAAGCCGCAGCACACAGCAACTATATGACTCGTACTAGCTCCATCCGGTACGACACAACAATACATTTAGATGAATAAAATCCACATTATTTTCATAAATGATTATTATTAATAAAAACAATTCTGTGTGCTTTGATTTTATGATTTAATATCGGGCTTTTGTTAACATACATCGCTGTAGCAAGTGATTCCTAGAATGTTCACATTATTAGGTTATAGCACAACGGTCTAAAATAAAATTACTAATAAGTAATAATAATCAATATTTACAGTTAGTTTCGACTACGACGCCCGACAGCGCGAGTGTTCGTACACACACATGTAAGCACCGCTGAATCATTTGACCCTTTAGAAGTTGACAATCTCTTGACGACGGCAAAAGATACATATTGCCTGGACGGTGTATAAAATTATATAAAAATATCGTTCGATCATCAACGTACTATCACATCGTCCCCGCACGCGGCCCGACGCGCGGCTCTTCAATTGTCACTAATCAATCTCAATATTAGCGTTTTGATTTCGCGAAATAGAACGGAATGTTTGAAAATACATTTTGGCACTTCAGATTATGAATGGGTCGGTCCGCGTGCAGAGCGCGACTCAATTATAAGCTTTACGCGTTCGGAGTAAAGCCTATAATTGCTACACTTATCCGCTTACATCTCATTACACGGCCGTCCGCGACCGGCGACTCGGGAGCTGATCTATGAATGCGTAGACAGTTAGAAGGACAGAGTTAGAAGCACAATGTTATTATACAAGTACGTGAGAACAAGGTGAGCAGGAGGAGAGGAAGGGGGGAGAGGTGGAGTGATCAGCCCCGGCGTCGCGAGGGGGGGAGGCTCTACATGTTCTCGAACTGGTCGACGCGTCGCTTGGTGTTGCCCTTGCGGATTTCGCGCAGGGTCTTGTATTTGTCGCGGCCCTGGCGCACGTTCTCGCGGTGTATCTTGTCCATGGCGGTCTCCATGGTCTCGTCGCGGGACTGAGCTAAGTCTTGCTTTAGCGCCTGTGGGGAACATACATACATTAATATCATTTTTTTTATAAGAGTACTTAATGAGACCTAAACATAAATAGTGAAACGTGGATGTACAGTCAGCAAAAGAAATAAGTAACCACAAACGCCTAATATATTCAAAGTTTTTTAAAAACCGATAGATGTTTTTGAATGAAATTTATTTTTATTAATAGAAAATGAATAGTCTATTAATTAATTAAATTTCATTTAAAAACTACCATCGGTTTCAAAGAAAAGTTCAACTATATTAGACGATCTGGAACTTATCTCTTTTTTGACCGTACTATTGAGTATACTGCTTACACATCGAAAAATATATGCGTGATATTATTTTAGTTATACTGCAAGGAAGTATATGTTAAAATTTAAAATAACATTACTGATGTAATCGATGTTGTTGCTGTCAACCGGAAACAAAATGTGATGAATAAAAATATTACTGTCAAAGTGTGTGGTGTGTAACTCATTTTATTTTGGGCTGTTTAAACAAGTTAAGATAAAATTAATTCTTTAAACATAGGTTTTTATCAGTCATGATAAATATTCAGTCGTTTTTAGAACTGAGTTGGAAATAATTATTATTGTTGCAGATAAGTTTGTTTAAATAGTTGTCTTAGAATTGCGATACTAATTTACTCTGAGTAGACGTTCTTGATAAACGATGGGCGGTGTATGATTAATATCTTTATAACGATATTCACAATTTATTAAGTTAGGTAGCAGTATGTACTACTGGGGGTTGCATTCTTGTTGGTCAATATAGAGGTGCGAGCTGCGTACCTTGAGCTGGTTGTGCAGACGCTCGTTGCGCTCGGCCAGCGTGCGGCGCTCGGCGACGGGGTCCACCAGGTCGTCGGGCGCGCGCGACAGCTCGCCGCCGCCCGACTCGGAGCCCGCGTCCGACGCCGCGTCGCCGTCCGCGCCCGCTCCGCGCTCCGCGTCCGCTCCGCTCTCCGCCACGTGGTGGTGCTGTGGCGTCGTGGCCGCCGCCAGCGCCGCCGCAGCCTCGTCCTAAAGGGAGATCGTGAATGAATAACGACGATATTTAAATCTAAGATGGCGGCAAAAATAAGATCACGTAAATCCAAAATGACAACTGCCGTTGATATAAATTTGAAGATGTCCGAGGCATGGCGCCGTGTATGCTAGCAGGCGAGTGCGTGCGGAGGCTCACCTGCTTGCGCCGCGCCTCCTCGACCTCCTCCTGCAGGCGGCGCGTCTCCGTGTCCTTGATCTCCACCTCCTGTTGAATGCGCGATACTTCCTCTTGCTTGGCGCGGATCTCGTCTTCCAGCTTCTGACGCTCGGCAGCTTCCATATTCTGTTCGACAAACAAGAAAAATTAAGGTCATTGGAAACTAGAATCTTTTAAAAATAAAAATCACGGACGGCTTCCATAATTTTTCACAACTAAAAAGCAATTCTGCAGTTACCAATTTCGATTGATCGTGGCAATATCAAGTAACTTCTTTTAAGAAAAGTATAGAAAACTTATTTTCGCATAGTAACGTTTTGCAAGAAAAGATATAAGTTACTCCTTATTTTCCACTATACTAATAGAGACGGGCAGAAATCGCGGATCGTACCTTGGTCTCCTCGAGACGCTGCATCATGGCTTGCAGCTCGTTCTGCCTCTGCTCCAGCTCCTCCTTGGCTGCCTGCAGCTGGCGCAGCTGTTCCTCGAGTCTTCGAATCATGTCCTGGGCTTCCAAGAGATTCGCTTGAGAGCGTTCCATCTCTTCTTGCATTTGTCGGAGTCGGTCCTCGTACTCTTGTTGTTTCTTTTCGGCGCGCTCGCGAGCTGCGATTTCCAGTTGGAGTTTTTCTCTGAAATTTGTAACGTTATTGTTGTTAGTGAATTGGAGCATCTAAGTTGAATAGAAACTGAGGGGGTCGGGTCAGGTTCGAGTCGGGTTCAGGATATGAAGTCAGGGTAGTGGATCGTAAGTGACCAAAAAAGAATATAGGAAAATGTAAGTAAACAAATAGTAACCTCTGTGCCTGCTTAGCAAGCTTCTCCTCCCGAGCCTGCGCCTTCATCTGCTGCACGTCGATGGTATCGGGCTTGCGCCTGCGCATGTAGAGCTCGTGGTTGCCCATGCACAGCGCGAGGATGCGCTTGTTGACGCGCACGCGCGGCGCGAAGAACACGAAGTCCGGCGCCTTCTTGTCGATCGGCTTGATTATGAACTTGCGGTCGTTGAACGAAATGTTTCGGATCTCTGACCAGGGGAAACCAATTTTTGGTGTCAATCTGGAATGTGACAGTTGGTTTCGTAAATTTACAAATGTGTCATTTGAAAATAAACTTTAAATCCAAATAAATAGCAATCCTACTAACTTGTCGTCCTTCTCATAAATATTGAGACCGAGCGCGTCGACGCCGAGCCACAGCTCCGTGTTCTTCTTGTTCCGGATCTCGAAGTAGTTGACGCCGTACATCTCCAGGTCCTGCGCGATCTTGAGGTACTCCATCATAGCGTCCTCGCGCAGCATCCCGCGGTGCTCCTGCCACCAGTTCGTGATGCTCTGCTCCCATTCTTCGCGGGACATCTGTATTACAACATAGGAATGTCAGTAGTTTTGTGAAAATACATAATCGATAATCGAGGTCCTTTGCAGCAGGGGGCTAATTCCAGGCTATTCAAAGAATATTGGATATGTCAAGTGAAATAGTTAAAAAGACATTTATTAGCGACTGTGTCGGCAGTATACAGAGTGCAGAGCTTGATGACCGTTTTGACCTCTATACAAGAGAAGTATAATATCTTGCTTTGTATTCACTCAACTTTCTACTAATAAAAACCAACACGTACCAACTAAAATTTAACAAGCTTTTAAGGTTAGTCATACACACCTTGTGCTGGTCGGTGACTCGCTGCGGCAGCAGCCGGTCGTTGGCGAGGAAGCCGGGCCCGTGCATGGCGGGGTTGTGGTCGCCGTGCCGCGCCTGCACCGCGTACGACGCCAGGAGCACGGATGTCTCCGGCGGGCAGTATATCTCGTCTGATAGAATCGCGTTCTTCACCTGAGAGGGATTAGGGAACATGTTAACACAGGGTCTTTTACTAAAGAAAATATACTAACTTTTGTATGAAGATGTTCTAAATTAATGTCAAATTGGCAAGCAAAGTCTAATTCCGTGATTTATGAGATCTGGTGACGCATCGTCATCCTGTGGTTATCCCAATCAATTTAGGGAGAGATACTCCATCTCAACTAGCTGACATCTCATTTGTCCCCTTTCTTGTCAATCTTCCTCAGTTTGAAATCACTATAATTTAAAACGGAACGCAAAGTTAATTGAAGGATCACCCGCATTTATTCCGAATTAATTCCTATAAAATTGAGGACTTCCTTTTTTAGACTAGTCAAAATGATTCCAATTTAAGTTGCCAAATAGCATGTGTAGGTCCTGAAAAAGGGGTAATGCAAATTGCTACCGTGTGGACCTTTGTGACCCAACATACCCTTCCGTGCATCAGCGATCACGGAAATGACAACAAGTACGCAATTACGAAGAGTATAGAAATACTTAGTTGGAGGTCTTTGTCCAACAATGGGAAGTAGGGCTAAACACAACAATCGAAATAATGGCAGGTTGCGAGCCCTGACCCTTCAGGCATTAACTATAATTTATTGTGCTGGTAAACACATAGTTAGATAGATTTGCCACATGGAATTATTCTATTAAGTCTGCTTAACAGATGTAAACACGGCGTTCTTGTACTTGTTGATTTTTTCGTGGAATAAAACGATGTATACACATTTTATTTATTATGTAAGGCTATTTTCTGAGGACGCGAAACAATTTACAAATAATTTCAAAGTTGACCTTCAAAATCTAAACTAATAACAGCTTGAAAGTATTCATTGTAACGATTGCAAGTTGGTTTGTTATCCAACCGCGTGGGATAGGATGCAACTCGTTGCAGTAGAGGAAGTGGGTGTTTTGAGAAACTATGAGTTCAATTCGGACGCGTTCCCACTCAATATAACTTGACTTGTTTGCCTCACTGGTCTAGTAGTCGTAAGCGCAACTGCTGAGCGTGGATTCTTGGCTTCGATTTCGGGTTTTCATTTAAGAATCACTATGTTATCCCAAAGGAGTGATGGTTCCTTCTTTGGTGATATACTATATGGTTTAGCTTACCTGAAGGTAGAACAGTTTGAGTGTGATCTCCTGGATGAGTTCATCAGCCACATCTTCAGGGTAGAATTTGGCGCGGAACTTGAACTGCAGCGGGTTTTCTTTCTTTACGTCTTGTTGCATCACCTGTAATGTACACGATTTTTAGGACCACAGACAAGATTAATAGGCACGGCCAGAAGGCCAGTAGGACGAGGTTGTAGTCATTTTATTAAATTAAATATTACGAAACTACGCTATCGGCACATCATACGTCAAGATCTCGATTGGCATGTACTTTGCTGTCAGTTTATTTTTCTTTGCCATGTATCATTTTGCAGAATTAAATATTGAAAAATGTATATTATGGAATAGTGAAATCTATAAAGGTGAACACAGATAAAACGGTTTTAAATTGTAAGACGATGCAGTTTGATCAAGGACTGCGTTGTTCCTATGTTCACCCAAGCACACAAGATCACAAGACACACAAACACACAAAATAAAGTGTAAACTGCACGTTGAATCTTACCCATCTCGAGAACGGTAGCGACCCTGACTTCGTTGTGTGCCACATAATCCAGGGGAAGCGTTAAAAAGGCAACAATTAATTACAATTCATCGCCATTTTCTGGCTTTAGATTAATTTTTAACACACACAAAACAAATGGGATGCCACAACTAATATTTTAAGGAAGACCATTATTTTATTAGCGAGTCTAAAAAAACAAATAATTAAATAATATTATACTCTAACTAACAAATTAGCCATAAAAAATAATAAGAATGCCGCTACGACACGGAAGGACAACTTATTCAAGGCGAGCTAATATTGTAGCTTTTTCTCACGATTATAAAAATGACATAATTATGCAGTAACACTTCTTTGTGGCCGTACATATTAGCAATCTTAACTGTAGATTATTATTTAATAAATATAATTACTTCATATTGAAATCTTAATCTAGCGAGCATCAACAGTAGTGAATTAATGTTTAATTACTTAACCGACTCTGTCTTATGGGCTAGTGTCGTTTTTTAAACTGTACCAATTAAAGTTTAAATGCCGCTAAAGAAATTAAGTGGCAGTACGAGCCGGCGAAACTCTGAGTCGTTGTGGCATGGCCCTCTAACCTCCTAATTATCAAACGACACTTAACATTAAGACGGTCTTATTACCTTATTGATAGCAACATGAGTTGTGTTTGAGAATTTGGCCATATGAATCCTATAGATACATAGTAAAGTATCTCCTTACCTTACTACTATGGCGACCATACCGACCACCATCTTAATAAATCAACCCATCAAACGAGCCCATATGAACAACAGCTATAATTGCCAGTAAACCGTTTAAATAATGTAGAACGAATTGTAAATGGGTACTCATTTTACACTAAGACATGGGTACGTCAATTTGAAGGCTCATTCCTAAGTAGGTTAATAGAATTTCATCGTTTAAGATTTCTGTTAATGAAAGGTCACTGACCGCCGTAAATACATTGATGACAGCCCTTAATTTTTTGAGGAGTTCTGTATCGTTGTTTTGCCTTCATATTCTTTAAGTAGAATGGAACTCATAAACGGTGAATTAAAGAGGGTTTTCGCATAATTCAGTTTTCACACCGTCAGTTACCAACAGAATGAAGTTCTACGTATTAGTTACGTTTCGATTAGTTCACTACACCATAATCCAATAACGTATGGACTAGTTATGCGGCTATGTAAAACTTGTTAATACTATTGTTACTACAGACAGACAACAAACGCCTACACTATTTTTAACAAGATTAAAAAAAAATGGCAACTTTATTTCCCAAAGAAATACTTAATATAAATACGCGAAATGAAATTCCGGCACATCACAATAGTTGAGGTCAGCGATAAGATACAGCGTGGCGAGATATGAAACACGACTACAACGACGTGTTAATCGCTAAATAAATATTTCTACATTTGCACCCAATTGGAAACTATGGGAAAGCCGTGGGTCGTGACCCAAGCTTTTTTGAACAATAAGCTGCCTGCTGCCGGGAATAGTTTATTAATCGTTGGACAGATGAAACGCTTATGATTAGATGAACAGTGAAAATAAAAGTAGATGGATGGAGAAGAGGGAGTCTAAACAAACCATGGATGGTAAAAAGAATGATATGAAAGAAGAGAAGAGTCAGTGATAGCATGACGGTTGACAGGACGGAATTGAAAAAGAAAACGTGTTGCGCCGACCCGAGTAGGTAACACGGGACAAGGGCAGAATGATGAAGAAGCCCCTGTTTACCTAATGAATGTTATACTAATTGGGTTAATCCCAAGATTAATTAAGGAAAAACTTTATGAATCGGCCAATAACTATAGGCCTTTGTATTGTTCTAATACGCCGACGTATTAGAACAATACAAAGGCTCTTTATGAAAAAAAAAAAAAGAAAATAGTTATTTGATCTTGTAGACAAAATATTGTCTTGAATTTGCATATGGTCAAAATAATATTAAATTTCTTCGTGACTATGGATTCAGCTAACTATCAACATTCCCAGACTTACAATACATTCCTCAATGAAAGAAATTGTGTTGATAATTTGACTTGATATCTCTTAGTCATCATTGTTGTCACCTGTACTTTAGATATCTGTCACTACCTCAAGAAAGAGTCAATAAAGAAGTTACGTTTGTTAATCTTTTCCATAGATACCGCTAAATTAATGTTGTTGTCGCAGACGTGACCTTAGTAACAACAGAAGTAAGTTGACATAACAAACACATCAGTACCTACTAATGTTTTTTAAATATTGTTTTAGGAATCTTTTACATTTCGCACGTTTACGTAAAACAACATGGTAACTATTGATAAGGCGTATTTTATTTTTCATTTGTTGAAGTATCAACCTTCGTAGTAACTAGTTAGTGATGTTTATGATTAGATACATAATTATCGCAAAATAAAGCTCTTTAGGAGAAGTAGATTCTGGCCATTATACAATTTTGCAGTTATCAAAGCTGAATATATTTCGTATTAGCATGACCAAATCAGTTATATCTGATGATGATAAATTATAAGGAAATTCTTAATCTGTCTTCACTATAATCCTGTGTGTTCATAATTGCATGACCTTGCACTGGGTTGATTCTGAAGCAACTGCTACCGGGTTCAAATTCCAGTGAAGGGTAAACTTTTTATTGATGTTACTAAAAACGTATTTCTGTATTTATTAAAAAAAGCTTGCTCACGTTATTTTTAATTGTAATTAATAATAATTCTGAATCTACGTATAATATACTTGCGGCACATTGGATGGAATCATAGTAATTTACAAATAAGGATTGGAAAAATAAATAGATTTAAAAAGTTAATGGTTACAATGGTAAAAGAAACTATAAATAACTTCCTTAGGTCGTAATACATTTTCCTAAAAGTACCATTTCTAAACGCATTCCACAGATTTGCAGATTGTCCGAATAGAATCGCCTAACTAAACGTAACGAATCAAGTCAGAATTGGTACTATTGAGTTATGATCAAACGAGAATGATACTTATTAGATTACATGTAATTTAATATACTGTAGCAAGGTATGGTACAGCTGCTACTGTTACAGATACAATGGAACTTATAGATACCTTTGATATTGAATCAGAAATGCAAATGGACAGTCTACATGATGGCAAAGCAGTCTTGCTAAACTTTATTAGAAAACTCGAAAGATTACATGCTACAGTATATGTACATTTTAAAACTCATAGAAAGTCAGAATATATTTCGATAACAGTAGATAAATTCGCTTTAAATAATATTGACGTACGGGTTTACGTCACGGACACTTACGATAATTCTACTCCTACCACACACTTGATATATCTAGATATAGCTACTTCAAATTCAAGAGCATCGAGTACATTATTTTGATGTAGCAATATCTACTGTTTCTAGCTCCAGTACTTAGCCAGTGTGGCCTTTAGGGGTTCTAGCATGGTCTTCTACAGTTCCTCTAGCTTCAAGACCTGGCCTTACCAGATCTTCGGCTCTGTCGTAAGCAGCTTCTTCATCTTCTTCCTCGGGCGTCATTAGTTTCTTTACGGCAGATGAGAGAACTTTGCTTGTTTTCTCCACAATTGACTCAGGCTTGCAACCACATTAATTGTCAATAAGGAATTATGAAATAGACCAATACAATTTTGAAAACGGTGTTTGATGTTCACCAAATGAAATATTCAAATCTGTTTTGCAAATGCGCTGTGACATAGTAATTAAATTTTTACGTCATAATACATTTTAACAACGATGTAACTCGGGCTTGTAATTTGGAAACACATCAAGATTAAAATGTGGCAAAAATACTCTTCAATGCCAAGGAGAAGCGAACATTGCGAGAATCCTCAATGGCCATCTGCCACGACACTGCAGTTAACGACGTCGGGCCGCTAAAATGGCAGAGCACAAGTATGTATATATGTTCTGAAACGAACGTCTCAACGTTGTCTTAACGCTCGTGCGTTGAGCAACGAGCGTCGTGGGAGCGGCGAAAGTACGGTCGTCGACCCCGTCAATGATCGGCGCACAATCAGCTGTTCTTGTGCGCGAATACCGATGATAAAGATTGCATTGGTGTCAATCAATTTTAATGGAATGCTGAGATTGTTCCACTCCCATAAATATCAGATCAATAAAACACTCAATGATGCACATGGTGGTACTACGGTGCAAATATTTGTTGTATGGTAAGGGAAAAGCACAGCTTTTGATTGTTTTTTTGTTTAGTGACGTAAATCAAAATGTCATATTCAGTACCGAAACCGGTGAGGAATGTGTCATGGGAAAATGCAAAAGTTTAATAAACGTAGGTATTGATATAGCATGCAATCCCCGCGAAGATGATGCGCACGTGATTACATCAACGACTGATTGGAAACGAAAACGGCTTTTAGGTACATCTCGAACTACCTGCGATGATGTGTGCCTACTCGTCTCGATAAGGACAAATTTGTGAAAACTATTTGCGTCAACATTGAAGTCATAATACATGGACGTACCTGCATGATAATAGGTACAGTACGTACTACAGATCACGATAATTCTTACAACTGAGTGATGCTTTAAGAGCATTATAATAATGTGGTTACAGACTACAAGGAAATGAAAAAATCATAGAAAACATCATTATGGTTGGGGATTTTATCAATAAAGTCTGAACATGAATGCATTCGCACACGCATCTCTGTGTCATCCAATAGGCGAGGTGTTAAACAGAGATGACCATACCGTTGTCTCTCTCTAACATAACCCAGTTCGCGGACGACGCCATGGCCCGCCACCTTGCTCGACCCTTCTCTCAAGTGTTGCATTGGCACAATTGTGTTCATTAAGAGGAAAACTCTTTAATGTGGTTTTTATCTCGAATTTTGTCTAGTTCCTTGAAATAAACGGGTGAAATATTGATAACAAGAAAAAACCCTTAAGAAATTAACTACAAGTAAAGGCAATTAGAAATCTTTTAGATGCTGTGTACCAACTTGTCCTTGCTACGTCATGCCACCTGTATAACAGAACTGTGCCTTCCTTCAATGTATCATCGAAGCAACAGCTGCATGCCCACAACATATTAAAACATCGTAAACATGGCTGAACTCGATATCACGTGAAGTTCACAGCTCGCCCCAAGTACACGCCGACCGCAAATCGGGTTCTCTATATACCGCGTATGACACCCGAGACGTATTGTTATGCATTAAGGAGATAGGCAAGGTCGTCTGCAGATGCCGTCATGGCACTTTCACCCGTCTGTCGCGCGAACTTATAGAAAACCTCGTTAACCTACATGAAGTCATCATCATCAAACGGGTGTCTCAGGAGGCAATTATTTGTAGTAACTGTGACGTGTCATCCATCAGTTTGATCAAAAACTTTAACATTGTTCAATTTCGCATAATGAGCACCTGTTCAATGTAGTCAAGGGCATGGTATTGTATGGTGGCTAGTCGTGATGATGGCACCTGGTGGCTGGCATTCGGCGTGGGAACGAGGTCACGCGGGCGCACTGTCGCGCTTCGCTGACCACGCTTCATGTACGTTTGAACCTGTCGACTACAGCTCCGAGAGGATAATAATAATAACAAACATACAAAGTACTAACACACCAAAGTACCTAAAATTCTCGTCAAACGTCAATCGGAATTCCGTAGACAAGGGTAAAGAAAGTGGGCAAGCAATGTCGACGAGCGGTCCAAACGGAACTTTGCGAGTTAGCAACCGGCTGACCTAGCAACGTGTCAGCGTTGATGTATGATAAGAGAAGACGACGCGGACGCCGAACCAAAGGAAGACCGACGTGGAAAGAATTTTTGAACGGGAATCAATAAATCTAGGTGCTGACAAACGATGTTTAATTGAAATTATAACAATTGAGTAATTTGCGGATCAAAAGGAAAGTTTAAAAGACCAATTAATTATTTTTGGACAGTTGTCTATTACCATATCCTTGAGAGCGTGGTTGCTACCTGACAGGAAACACGTAGAGCTACCTACTTAAAGGACAGTCGACAAGTGTTTAGCACGTCAACAGTAATATCTTACGACTTATCAGAACTCAAAACACAGTTGAACAAATAGAACTTTGCTAAAAACGTCTTCTGAATTTACATCGATATGCTTCAAGGTTAAGTCGATAGGAAGGCGAATGATTAAGTAATTGTTTAATTCTAGGCACTCTTTAATATCTATGATAACATTCCGGCGACGCTCGGCGTCGTGTCGCGTCGTGACGCAACGTCGGCGTCACTGCACTGCAGCACAGGGATGGCACAATTTCGATAAATGTAGATAACGTTTTGTGATAAAAAAATTAAAATGGTTTAACGCTGAAGTCATGAAAACAACAAGGTGACGTCAATAGTTGGTAACAAATCGGTTTAAGAATATCCAATAATTGAAGCTACTAAGGCTTACAAGTTTCATATAGAGCCCAGAGGGATATTTAAACAAAACTTTCGAACCCAATGACATGCAGTCTAGGTAGCCCTACAGATATCGGGGCCATGTCTCATACGCGACGATAATCATAATGATCGTGTGCGACAAAAAACAGCATTCCTCGCACGTCGAGAACGAGATCGCGTGCCGTGGACGAGGTAAGTCATGCTGCTGTGTAAGACCAAGTCTTTACTATTAACTCATATTTTAATCATTAGCTGCGGAATTACAGGCACCGTCTACAACCAATTCCCGTAAGCAGACATTCAAAATGTAAGTCATAAAAAACAACCATTTCAACAATCGCAAAATACCTGATATGTCATGTAAGTGACTAGATAAATAGACAATGTTTATTTTTTAGATCAGTGTTACTACGTGACACACCTAAGATAATTGTAAAGACTAACAATGAACAATTTATTTTAATGATGCGTAATGGCCAACAAAAATACTGCTGTGTCTCATCGCAGGGTTCGCTTGCTCGCACAACGACTGTTTAATGACCAAATGATATCAGAAAAAAGGTTTCATTATGATAATTCTGAGATTTTTATTGGTCTTAGAAAGCAAATTACGAATAGCTAACTTTAGAATATAATATATTTGATGAATCTTATTTGCATACATGTAGAATTTGGAGCAATGTGCAAGTACACACGTTTTTTGTATGAGAATGATCTCACCGCCATGTGGACTTAGCTAGACATTGTAAAGCAATTATTAAAACAAAAAATGTCACATTGGACGACTTGGGAAAAATATGCAGCGACAGAATGAGTCAATATGTCACACAAGTAATTTAGACTACTCAGAAACTTCATTGGTAATGTTAGTCATGTAAATATAGAAGGAAATGGCTAGTAATTAAATTCACCTATTTCAATGCCACACAAAACGATAAGGGATGCGATAAAACCAATAGTTATAAACGGAGCTGAGAGTAAGTAGGTAGGTAGGTAGGTACCTGTAGTCGTACATTATGCATATCGTTCGAGTACCTATAGAACAATGACTTGGCAACTTGACGTGTCTCACATTTAATGGTGAACAATAAATTCAACGTTATTGGTACATGCATGACTTTTGAACACCTCGTGTTCTCTATATACTTCACTAGAAACATAAATACTTCACTTAGGTACGCGAAAGTTGATAGAATCGTTGTGCATAGTATAAATTAAAGAATTGCTTGATAACACTTAAGTAGGAGTATTTGATACGAGGCTTCAACACAACTAGGGCGAAATCACATCAGCAGGCGTACCTACACCGGGCAGGCGTCCGACCGCGGCATTTTACCTATGAGAACCGGAACCTGACACATGAATGACTATGGCAAGCACGAGACAGATGAATGATATAATGTGAAGATACCGATGTCTACACTGACGTGTGGGAGGCTTTAATACAATATCTATGTAAGATATACGAGTAAAGCACCAATTGGTATGTAGGTTTAGTGTCAACTTGATCAAATTTATCACAAAAATGCAGTGATTTACAAATCCATTTAAATAGTGTGCCGGAAGAACTTCAGCTATAATTTATCATTAAACGCATAAGAGTTCAATTAGATTATTGAATGCGGTAACAACTCACATTTAAAACTGCTACTATTAAGTTTGCTATCAAATACATTTCATGAGAAACACTCGATAGAAATCATATAATAGATGGCAGATAGCAGATTCGTTGATATAACTATAATTAAATTTACCAATCTGCAGTTGTTGTAAGCAACAACAGATAAAATAATTTAATCTGAGATATTTGCCTAATTAGTAATTAATAACAATTATGTAGGAAAGTATAGTAAAAAACGTAATGACAACCTGCATGAGGAGTACTTTGAAACAGAAAGCTATTAGACAAATTAAGTAATGTTCAAACTATTTTAATGGGTAGATCAGTCGAAGTATGTTCCAGTACTTGATAAGTTTCAGCCTAACTGGAAACATAATAATCGATATGACGTCTACTATTAATACTCAACCTGTAGAATTCTTGGTACACTCGGTTACTGGTACCGAAGAACTATTGTGAGTAATGATTTCGGAATTTGTTTAATTAATATGTTTCGGAGTATCGAAGTTATCAAGCAACGTTTAGTCACAGGGATACACACCGGAAGCCACCAGATGAATCAACACGACCATGAAAATGATGATCAAATTAGGTGTTTAGCATTGTTTGAAATAATACATAACACGGGTAACTTAGTTTTGAGACTCCCAAATGTTTCAAGTCAAGAATAACGGCAGCTTTACAAAACGATTCAGAACAACGATTACAAAAAAGAAACCAAGATACAAGTATTTGGATAAATTAGGCTTGGTAACAGTTTGTAGTAAGAAGTGAACACACATCCATCCAATAGCGCGTAAAACAAGTTGGTAGACGAGAAGAAAGCGAAAGGCACAAGTTTCTTAACACACCCAGCAAGATACACAATGCATCATCAACAGGAAAAATTAACGAAATATGACGTAGGTACTTATTTGTTATTTTCCTACTAAATTCTTTATTTTAATACCCTTAAGTGATATAGGGTGACATCACTGTGACCGTCATCACCATAAACATCTTGACTCATTTATTGAGCCCAGTTATGAAGAGTGTTCAGAAAATTAACAAGACGCTAAGCACGATAAGATTACAGATTATGTACCTAAAACAGGTTTCGTAGAGATGGGGATTGGGGACATTACAAAATGAAACAGAATTTGAAACTGTAAAAGTTTGTCTGAACCTAAGATTAATTTAATTGATATGGAGATGTCAATGAATGAAATAAAGATATTCTACCATTCATGGTCAGGGAAAGAATAAAGATAGGAACTTGATAAGAACTCATAGAAAACTCCAAAGCGTGGGGACGTGAATACGTCGAGTAGAAAAGCGGTTGCCACACAATGATTATCACATGTCGCGCGAGGCCGCAGGTACCGGTTACGTAAGTGCGATACACGACATGTATTTATAATATAGTATGCCAGCCTACTGCGTAACAGCGGAAACCCTTAAACAGTGTGACATGTCCAGGTGAATCTAGGTTGGGGCACTTGTAGCTAGTCTGGTTCGACACGGTGTTCATTTTGGAGAAATTGTGTGGATAATGAAGAATGAAGAAAAGCTTTTCTTACACGAAGTGAGTCTTTTGATATGACTACATTAAGATATACTTGAATCAAAAGTAGTTAGAATTGTCCTGGAGATACTAGAATTCCATAAAAACAAGTGATTTATCCCTGAGGCAAACAAGGACATGTTATAGTCGACTGTAATCAAATTTACACACTATGTTATATGATTTGGCAAAGAGAAAAACTTGAGCTAGCATTCCCGCCCTTATAATAGAGAATAGTCACAGCATATGTAGGCAACAGATATTAAGTTGTCACTTCTTGTATACTGTTGCTGTGCTTCAATCTAGCACGTTGCTATGGCTGTTTTGTAATTGTTACGACATTAGGAGGATTAACTAATGATTAACTGCCTCGATAGCCTAGAGGTCCTATGCGCGACTGCTACGCTAGAGGTCTTGGGACATGTCCTCCAGCTTGTAAGGCACCAAAAGGAAATAATACACATGATAATATTTATACTGAATGTATAAAATAAATGAACGAAGCGGAGGCCAAGGATGTTTCCATGGCCCGATATAATTGTGATGAGATCAATAAAAAAGATTTTATTTGAATAACTAGTTGTAACTCGAATATTCACCGTCTTGTTTCAACAGCCTTTAATTATAATAATTAAAATATAAATAAACATTCCAATGATGATGATGAGCAAAATATTTATTACAAATTAAAAGTAACAAAATCTACAAAAAGAACAAAATTACAACTCTGCTTTCTTTTGCAATTAAGCATTAGAAATTATACATCATTGATAGCTGTTCATTCTCATTTAAACTAGTCATACCACTGCCGCGTTTGGAATGAGCAATAGGTACGTAGAGAAATGCAAATGATTTCAACAGCCAGTTTTAAAACTAAAATTGCTTCAATCTCAAAACATTGTTGCCAAGGTTTTATTTGAGAAATACGGTATGCAAAGCAGAATTTGACGGAATTAAGTAGTTAATAAATTCATGATACTAGCCAATCCGGAGCCAACACGACACGCGAAATAACGAAACTTGAGCTAAAAAAACCCAACGCTGATAGAAAATCAATGATCAAAATTATTTTGAGACCCAAACTGATTGTTTATATAGTAATCAGTATTAATATTGCTAAGATTGCCGTCTGCCTGCCACATGTATCTATAAAAGCCAGGATTCTATTACCACGCGATTGCGGGCTTCCGACCATGAGTCATACTTCGCATGCCTACAGTCCTTGTGGGAATATCCAACCGTTTTGTTAACAATGTCTTATAAATTACATCATAGTTTATGATGGTTTTAATAAGATTACTACGGATTATCATGTACCAAGCCAGATGTATAGACAGATATTCCAGAGTAATAAAAAAAAAATTATGCTCTTTTACTCCCATTAGCTATTCAATGTTAGCAGTATTCTATGTTTCAGTTAATACTAGACAATGTACAATATTCAGTCAAGAATTTAATCTTAAATATGTTCGATAATGGATTTGAAGACAAACATTGGCAGAAATTTTATCATGCTTCACCAAGCCCAGGAATAGAGATTCGAGTTCAATAATTTGTGTTTTTTTAGCATACCAAGCATATATTACTGTCTACCTATTTGGTTGAATGGAAAGCCGTTTACTCACGTTCCACTGACTCACACCTCTATTGGTTATGGAATATTAGATGTAGGTGTAGAGAAACAATCGCTTGCAATAAGCATTAAAAGTCGATAGCAATAATTTATTGACGTTATTTTCCGATCGTACTTTATTCTCAGTTTTATGTATTTCAATTGTACAAAATCCTTTTAAGTTTATTTCCATATTTACAAAATATTTTCTAGTATCTATCCAACATTTAATTACATACAATTGTCCAAGATTTCTATTGCCATGACAAGCATTTGCTGCAATTACATAGTTTTAGTCAGGTTTTCTTACTGCCAACAGTGAAAACTGCTAATGTTAGCTAAACGACTACTCCCTGTCACACATGTTAAGATGACCGCATGTCAGAGAGGGATAGCAACATATAAATCTGTTTACATTGCTGACCGTGTGCATAGGAGAAATTAGCGACACGCAGCCGTTCAAGCGAAAGGTTTGTAATGTGATTGAGGCAAGTAAGGCCGTGTCTATTGAGTCGTATCAACAACTGCGGATGAATTGAATGAGAGCGAATATTTGAATGAAATGAACCCTAAACATGGGAATGTAGAACTGAATATGTTTAAAAGCCACTTGCGTGTCTGAATTCCTAATTTTCTCCACACACGAATTGTCACACAATGCCAGATTCGTGCCAAAGTTCATGGTGCCAAGCTTTTATGGCGTCGGGACATGCTATAACAATGCGAATAGCAATGTAGATTTTGCGACGCCCTTGTTACGAAGGACATAAGACAACATAAATTACAGAAGGAGGTCGGGAATTTCGCCTACATACCAGAAGCCAGAAACTGGTTCTTGCGCTTTATAATGAGAGGGCTATAGACAAACACAACTATAGTTGAAGCTAAATTTAGTATTTGAGAAACTCCTTGTAGATCTGAAGGTTTCTGGGGAAGATTTGGTGGGTGCGGAAGCTTGCGAGTTTTGGCAATATCTTTATATATTTGCACCTGCAGACATGATTGTAACGACAGGCAGACATGTATCTTCTAGATTACCCACCTGCTTTTAATTAAAAATGACTTCAGTGGGCAGTGTACCTAAACATATTATTTATCAACACGCCAACTGTACCGCGGTGCGACAGTTCGGTTTATCAAACATTGTGTCTCAATGAACTTGTTTACATACAGGCACGTGGGCTGCCGGATAACGGCCGGAGACAGGACGGCCCAAGATTTCGTCTGTGGGATGACTCGGGCCTTTGAACGCTGATAAATTACCGACGGTCAACTTGACTTACAGTGTTATTGATCTCAATGTATTGAAGGTACTTGGAATTAAAGAGCGTCAACACGATAATTCAAGCGTTGATAAAATTTATATGTGCTGAATGTTAATATACCCAGTGTGCGTAAATTGCGGCTTTCTTTTATTAATATTTCCAAACAGTAGGCACAGAAACTGCATCATTACGAAAACATTACCCATAAGGAAATGATTAAGTGTCCAAGACTGATAGTATATCATAATAATCCTCTACTTTAGAAAGTATTATTCATATCAATTAGTTCTCGGATTATGAAACTTGAAGAATTTGACGAGGTACGACCTAAACACTTATTTAATGAAAGTTGGGGAAACAATAACCGGACTGTCAATCCTAAGTAGTTTGTGTAATCTTATCTGAAAGTATGTAAAGCTAATAGCACAGTGATGATAAAGGGCGCTCCTACTTCCGGCTAGAACAAATTCAAACCTAGCTGTTTCATATAGAAAAAACCAAGTGTACTATACAATCATGGTATAGGCTCGAAGGAGGATAACCTTACTGTTTTGAGAGCTGCAGACAGCAAAAAATGGAGTTCTTTATACGAAGATCGATTGAAAGGTCATCAAATTGCCTACTGAATATTTGATCGAAGCCATTGCTAAACGCTTATTGAGCAGAAAGAAAGTAATATGACCTCTTTGAATATTCATGATTTATAGAGTTGTGCACTAGTCGACCTTACTGATAAATTACGTGGGCTCTGTAATGATACATTCGGTAATGTTGAGCACACGTCGACATTGCATTACGGGGTCAGTGTCACGCAGAGGATAAGAGCAAAGGAAAACAATTTCACAGAATGGTTTGTTTGTGGCGTAGCAACATGACGGAAACGTGTTTCGAATGAATGAGAATTGAACGACGCCAAGGCGGCAGGCGAAAGGAAACGGCCGTTTAAGTGCACATCGACAAAGACTATTTGGAAAACATATTTTGAAATTCGATGCAATTAGAAAGATGATCGCAGCATCAGCATTCAACAAAGATATAACTAGTAAGAAAGAGAAACACTACCTTATCAAACGTGCATCTCACAAATAAACAGAGCAACAAATAAGAAACAAAATGAACTTGAACTTGTTAGGCGCACTGGTTGTTCTAAAAATAATCGTTACATAGCATTTGGTCCGCGCCGGGCAATAGCTGCCTCCTCACGACTTGCAGTAAACATACACAATTTATACGCTAATATCCAGTAACATTAGTGATGGTTCTGCAACGCAAACAGTCACAGATCCATCTGTAATGTGTGTAAGCGGAGCGGGCGGCAGATTCATACGACGCTACAGCTAGGTCTCTTCCACCGCTTACAAAGCTAATATTGTTGATATTTGTAAAATATTAACCAACAGTTTTTAATCAGGTCTTCTTCAGCCTGTTATCGCTAATACGACATAACAAATCTTGTTCATATTGATTATGGCCATGTTATGTTATCTGGTTGCGTTTTTTTTAAATCATTGCACTAATGTATAATCCATAATTGATTAACTGAATTTATAATTAATTTAGTATTGTTTTTAATTTTGAAGGAATGTATTTTAGGTTCGTTGGCTAGTTTAATTTGAAAGATTGATCGCCTGTAAAAGTTTCTTATAATGAGACAGAACTAGCTACTAACCTTTTTGTAGAGTTTGATCCAGGTGAGGTCGCCTTTAGAGTCGGTGTACTGGAGACCGAAGAACCACACCTCTCGTAGGCCGATGGTCTTGACGACCTGGTCAAACAGCTGTTTGCCAGTCGTCGTTTGCTGGATCGCGAACTCCAGCTCCGCGTCCATCGTCGTCACACGGACGTTCATCTGAAAATACAGGGACGGTTAATATTATGCTTGAAATTTGGCCTGAGCGCATCATGTGATATGGTATTAGAATTCGGATCCTAGTGCATTAGAGAATTAAGATTGTCATAGGCCACGGGAGAAATAAGATTTACTGGTTTCCCATAATTAGGAACATTGCTGTTTCCTTCGATGCTGTGATGAAAAAACTTGAGCTACATATTTACATTTAATAACTACGCAATAGAATGTTCATTAATATTAATTTACGCGTAAATCGCGATATTCGTTATATTAATGCAACATTAGCTCAAGTAAGCAGCGCTTCGGAGAAATCTTAGATCCGACGGGAGGTTTCTCCAAACATTAATTTCAACTGTTAAATGACCAATATTTTATTACTTGTTTTTGTTGTTATTGTATAAATAGATACGTGCGCCCTTGTTGCAATGTAAAAGACCTTACGTGTCCAATCGAATATGGCAAAGAAAACAGTGGAACGGACGCAAACGGCATTGTACACAACAGATGTGTGCCAACGACTTTGTCATATCTAGTTAATAATGCGTATAATGGAACAAATAACCTTTAGGTAACTTGATATATTGGACGGACCATGTAAACATAGAACTGATACAGATTTCTATATTAATACTGATGAATGTCAAGTAAGGACGGGACCTTTCAATGGCTCCAACGGAGACCAAGAAAACATCCTCTTGGGCAATGCCGCATTTGAAAGTGACGACTAACGGAGATGTCTCATTACATCTCCAATTGACGCATGCGAATAATAAAGTGTTTACTGTCTCAAGTTGATTGACTCGTAACTACATAAATGTAGGAAGTACATATTTTTTTTATAGTTTGCCATCAAAGTCAACTTTGACCTTATAGCGTATCTGGAAATACGTATTCAGTTTCGACGTATGTATAACTATAAGGTACACATTTATCAATATAGGGTCAGATGCGCTTATTAAATCCATCGCCAGATGCACTTATGACAACAATTACTCATCACTAGGCATCAGATAAGAAGAAAGAGCAAGAAGTATTAATCAAAACAAACTAAAAACGCTACATTCAAAGATGCCAAGCAAAGTAAAAAAGATAAATATCAAAATGAGATCAAACCACAACGCAATAAAGTTTCATTCATAGAAACTATAATAAATATAAATAAAGGAAATCATAACAGAAATAGAAGAAACGTAAACGATGCTATCGAGTAATGTTGTACAGTTGGTGGCATGCCAAGCGGATGCGATCTTCCGGGACGATTATGTCATGGTATTACTACAACTGTCGCACACTATCGTACTTAGATGACCTCTTCAAATGTGGCTCGATACTTTACGTTTATGGGGTGATTGAAAGAGAATGTTACTTGAAAGTTTTGTTTGCTTGATGCTTTTTAAAAGAGAAGCAAACTCGACATTTTTATTCAGAGCTGGACTGTTGATGTACGTCTGTTTTGTATTACTGTTCCAGACGTGGGTGTTATGCTTTTGTATGAAACAGCTAATTTTTCTCAAAATAATCAATGATAAATGTTAACGATGGAGCGTCTAGAATCATATAACGAGTCCATGGTTAATGTTCTTGTTACATTGTCCGTTCCAACCCGTAAGAACTCGTTGAATTAGAGTTCTTATCACAAAAACGATAGAATATAATAATAAAATACCATTTCTTCAAGGATTGGTATATTTTGGACAGACAACAATTTTGGTTGAAGTTGACAATAGTCATTCCACGAAACTAACTGTTCCTTAAACGATACCATTTTAAGGTATTTTTTCAAACGATTTCTAAACAATTCTACGCCAAACACCCATAAGCTGTATGCCAAAGAAAATTCCGGCAAACGATTGCAATTCACACAAATGGAATTACTAAACAAATAGTTTCAATTTATTATACAATTTCTCACAATACGCTACAATTACTTTTTTTTATTTATTTTGTCCAAGGTCTTCGTTTCTTAGGAATACTGCATTTTCTTGTTCTGAGAGAACTGGGAAGGGGGATGGTCAGGACAATGGTTGGCGTTGACGTGGCCGTGAAGTACCTAAGGATGAGCGCTGATTTAAAAAATTGGCAGTGACATGGCATGGTTTTGCTCTTTTATTCAGATGTAGAACCCAAAAATATCTACAATACCTGAGATTAAGGCACTTTGGAGGTCACATCGTTGCTGTAGGAAATAGCTATTAGAAAAAGTATTAGAACAGTTTAATCATAGATCAACGCGGGGGAAGTCTATTCCCACTTCGCCAATACATATGTGTTTATTATTGAAAATAAGCGAGAGGATATGAAGGTATCAATAACCTTAGTATAAGAATAGACCAAGTACCTGAGCGTAGGATTCCGCGGTAGCCGATGACTCTACATCGGATTCTAATAATGAAAACATGATTACACTAACAATGCTTGCTACGGACGGAGATATTATCTGCAAAGTGGTAACAATAGGTGTACACAACGTTCATTCATAGTATACGTTTAAGTATGATAGTAATGGGAAGAACGACGGGTATATCGATAATTTACAAAGAATTTATGTTTAACGCCCCCTATTACATGGGACCTAAACATACCGGCGAACTGTGGGTGTACATATTTACACCTCTGCCTAACCCTTCGGGGAGTACAGGCGTGATGGTATATTTATGTTTAACGCTAAAGTGGAAGATCATAATAATATTAATAGTATTTGATTTGATATAAATTGTAATTGACTATTAAATCAACTATGCATCATCCACTTACAAAGCATGGCTTAACCTAGATAATTAAATATCTTGTTTGATATTCTATGTTATCTATAATCGTTTATTAAGTACAAGATAACACAAATAAATACTTTCAGTGAAGGTCAAAGTTCAAAGAGCTGCAGACCGGAATATAATCAGAAAGCGCAGCTTGGAGTCGTGCCAACAGAGAACATAAACAGCAAATAAAAAGCAGCCAACCAGGATCTTTCATGTTTACGTTCATGAGTGGGAAATCTTGTTACCGCAGATTTTAAACTAACTCTCGTTATTATATTGATATTTAGTATTTTACGTCTGAGTACATTTAAAGATAGTCATATTATCCGAGATACCACAGAGGATTTATTGAATATCGTATTTGCCACGACTATCGATAACGGTTCGTCAAAAGCAACCTTATTTCTAGGATATTATTCAACCTCGGTTATTCTCGTGTTCCCCTATAATTCTTAGCTTATCAACCAGCCCGCATGGTATATTATTTAAAATTGTAACCCAACCTCTGCTAACCTCCAATAATAAGGTTAAGGAAAGGACAATGATAGCGTTCATAAAAATAACTCCAATGTACTCAATGACGACATTGAGTACATTTATTAATTTAAAGTGAACTAGTTTCTACTGTGAAATGTATGTAAATGTGATCGGTGTAAAGTCGCGCCTTGGCTCTGCAAATGATGCATATTTTACACGCTTCGAGAGGATTTCTGGACAATTTGTCATCATTATGTCAACACTTGTTTTAATCTGCTCTTGTGTGTTCTGTAAATCCTGTGTGCAGTGAAGTAAATATAAACTCAAACGTACCTCGAGCAGCTCTAAAATTAAATGAAGTAGCTAAATTAAAATGTTACTTAAAGATTGATGCCGGAAAACTTGTGTTACTTTTGTATTACGAAATTCAAAAGGTTTACACAAAGAATAAAAAAGTTCGAAGGTCATCTGTCAATTTGAAATATTTCCTCTACCACAAACCAAGTTAATAAACCTGTTTTATTCATAATTTTAAATATAATGGGGACACGAGCACGCGAGTATAGTTATACGTTCATAGATGCGTAACTAAAAGCTAATGAGCGTACGACACGGCCATCAATGTCACATGCTGATGTGCTTGTACAGTTTTGGATGTACCATATTGACGATACTGCCACATGGCAACGGAAACACCCGAGACAAGTTCTGATACACGAATTTAATGGCTTCCGATCGGCGATAAAACAATCGTACTTCCTATTACTATTACATATAATAAAGCTAAAGAGTTTTTTTTTTGTTTAAATGCGTTAATCTCTGGAAGTTACAGTTGGATTGTAAATGTTATCATTGTATAAGATCTGGTCTGATCTGGCTGATCAGACCAGAGCAGTAACCCAGGGATATAACGCGGGTGAAAAAAACCAAGCGGGAGAGGTAAACGCAAAAATTTGAGAGGACAGAAGATGAGTGTATGTTTGTTATATTATTTCACGCATAAACGATAGAACAGAACTTGCTAAAATTTGGCACACATTTAGATATTGATCTAGCACATAGGATTTTGTGTATCCCGTTTTTGTGTATTCGTGGGATAATTTAGGACATTGGCTTAGCTCTGAAGTCTACGCAGACGAAATCGGGAGCAGAACTAGCTTATTGCCCATCAGTTTCGAAATACATATTTACTTTCAGCGGATAGTCCCGTATAAACATCAATTATCAAATTTGAAGATGATTTACAGATCGTTGACGATTTGATGATAGCGACAAAAAAAAAATCTAAATCTAACCAAAATTATAACTCACTTTCTAAGTAACGGAATTCAGGCTTCCTTTTATGGAAAGCAGAAAATATAGGCATTCTGAGTCCAAGGACGGCATGATAATGAAGTAGCTAATAAAGCAGTTGAGTCATCTGGGTGAGATTGAGAAACTAGTGCGAGATAAGAAGGCGGTGTTGCGACTAGAGCGTTATCGCCTGTGTAAACGTCGGATGTTTGTATAAGCTACGACCAATTTGCTCGCTTTGCTTTGCACGCGAAACTTGCCTTCAAGAAAGTGAGCATGTAATTTAGCTAACTGAGATCTATTATTATTATGAAAGAAACATGTGTTGGAGAGTGAGTTTACATTTTATTTAGAGCTGATGCTCTCGATAAAAGAGCATACTAACTCTGATGCAAGAAATTAAGCTGAAGACACCGACAGACACATAATGCAGCATCTTGATAAAGAAACCTGTCTCAAACTCTCGCGTGTTGGCTATTACTAAAGAGCTGTAGACGCTATGAGATGCGCCATTAGTTTGCTTAATGTACGACCAGTTATCGATTAGAAAATCTTGAATAATGGTAGACGTGAACTGTCATAAGTCGTGAAAATTATTTCGTATTGTAATCGCGGTTCCTATTATACTAGCCCGCAACAGGAAAACCACGCTTTTGGTAGGTAACCTTAGACACACAATTTGTTGGAACTGTAATGAGGATAATTATGAGTGATTTTATAATATTGGTTATGGCTGCGCCACGTTTATATTAGTAAAATGAGTCATGTTTTATCTGTAAGACGAGGTCTATAGTTCGTGAGGTCAGTGTTACATTGAATAAGAGAAAAGATTTACATGCAAATCCTTATAGATCGTTACAAGTTTACCAATAAAACGAACAGAATAAAGAGTATTGTTAGTTTGTGAGCATGCGTCACTTGAGTGTGTTACGTTTCCATTTTCCTTTCGTGACACCAATACGAGTTGTTGAGTGAATCGATACTTTAAAGGCCGTGTTGGGCAGTAGTAATCACGTATTAACTGTAAATCCAGCCGCATGTCAAGGAGACCCGATCCATATTCCGATCATTTCTGTATGTCCTACTAGCTATTGCTTGCGACTTTGTTCATGACAAAGTTAATATATTATCCCGCGGGAACCGAACTTTTTTTGGGGATAAAAAGGAGCCTATGTGTTTTTGTTGCCCATTCTAAACTATAATCTATCTGCCTTCCATCCAGCTGTTCTGGCGTGACTGAGTAACAAACATCTATTCATCCAAAATTTAGCATTTATAAGATGTAAGATGAATAATGAATATGATAATGGTTTTTTTCTTTATTTTTTGGATTCCCGGATGTTATAATAATATTATTTTATTCATCACATTATTATCCTACGTTAGAAGTATAAACTGTGTTTGACCAAAACACTGCTAGTAGTTTCTTACAAATGGGCTATCGTACCACCCTTCTACAGCACGTAGAATGCTGTTAAGGTTGGTTTGGTTATGCTAATTACAAAACAATTAATTGATATATTAGCTTATCGACCATACACACCACAGTTATCCATTTGAATTCCTACAACTTCGCAGAATGATAATCACTTACGATTATCTTTTACGATCAAAAAGTTAAATGGAACTCGTATTATAAACAATGGCAAAGAAAACTCTATCATCAAGATAATAAGCCTAGTTTTTCGTTGAGATATCGACCGATACCACGATATCTACCTCAACATTAAACTGTGTCTTTACTTTCCAGCCGACGTTTGGTGGTCATGACCACATCTCTACAAACTAGGGAGACATGACATCATCTAAATACACAAGTAACGTAATATAGTGCTTTTATAAAATGTAAAACGCGTATGGCAACCGTATGTGCTGCGGATTCTAAAAATAGGAATACCAGCGAAGGATTGAATTATGCTTAGAAGACGCTGATTATGCTTAGAGTTAACTTGAAAGTTTCAATGGTCCCGTTGTTTGTTTCGACAATTTTATTTCGTTTTAGTTTTTGTCAATTTGTAGATTAATTATGGATTAGATAAATCGCGTTATTATTTTTTTTAATCTGAATATTTGTATTTAAAAAGTGTCTTCCGTGTCCAAAACTTTGCTTGTTAAAGTTATCGTATCGTAGTGCATATTTTTCTCATCGAATGTTGAGTCTTACCACATGATGGTAAAGACGTGATAGTCCTATTCCTAGCAGAGGACCACACGCCTAGTTCTCATCATTATTTATATTGAGCCACTGTATAACATCTGCTACCAACGTCGAAACACGTTGGCAACAACATCTTGTACTAAACATGAAGCGGTTTTTGCTTCCATATCACTACTACCGTGAACACCTTATTTAAAATTTATTTTAAACACACCTGCCAAACATGTTAATAAAAATAACATTTCAACAAACCCATTCTATTGTTTCACAGAAACATGTACAAGAATCAAAAATATGGTAGAGTGATGTCCTTGTCGTATGTTAGCTGACTAGGAAGCAACATGAGGTGACCAAGGTGATCTGATGATAATTATGAAGATACATTAAATATACTCGTTGTAAGTACATGTGACGACATAATTATTAACTTTGAACTAGGGTCGCGAGGTCGGCGCGTGGAGGTAAAAAGTTGTAAGAACTGGTATTTTGAATACTGTCGTAATTATAAATACGGGAACCAAATATTAATAAGGTAGATACTGATTTATTCAATGATAGATATCTACCACATATATATTGAAGGTGACTTTCCAAAAAAACCTGCAAGCCTTTAAAATTGGCTTGTATTGGCTACGATACGATTCAAAGTCAAACATGTTAAGCTAATACAGATAAACATTTTGGTCCACAAAAAACTTCAGCGTAAACGTAATTTGAAAAGTGAACAGATGATTTAAGGGCGCATCGAGCTTTTGGCGCTATGCGATTTTAGGTATTCTATGCGCTCGTGTATTTGTGCGTGAGGCAGAGCCGGGCGTCGAGCGCAAATTTTTTGTTTACTTCCCCATTTAAAATAAAGTGATTTAACTCAAATCTTTCGTTATGGTTTTAAAACCGTACGTAAGCGAAAGCGACCCAGGCTTCCGGTCCGACAGCCGTTTCAGGATTAAAGCGGATAGGAGGGAAGCGTGGCGGCTCTGGCTAGAATGGGTGAAATGCGCGTTAATTTTGGTATTTCTTTCGTATTATTAAAACCAATACAGATTTTATAAATATAAAATGTATACGGTTTAGAAAATATGTAGTTTTGTTATTATTCTAAAACTGATGAAATGATGACCTTCCGTAAAGTACTTACGCCTTACAATTATTTTTTTTGAGAATACTTTGGATTTTTTTTTCTATCGGATAACTAAAGGTAATCCTGTTTCTAAAGTGTATATCGTATATAGAATTCTTAAATATCTTAAATATTTATTGCATAGCTAAAGATTAAGAAATGACGATGCAGCAAGGGATCATACGAACGGATTATTAGCGCCAGAATCTCGGTGGGCCCTTAAATATCATCTGTTTACTTTTCACACGAGTGTAATAGAATAAGTATAGAGAAGTGATTATCAGCATTATGGAAAGGTAACAGGGAACAAACTTGGACGCAAAGTAGTGCGGATAAAAAAACCTACTGTTCTGAGGTAGGGAGCTGGTAAACAGGATAGAGGGTGGCGTAACAGGTGCACAGACAGGTGGATGTAACACGTGGCTTAAATGTATTACATTAATTCCGATTAGGGTAGCATCTTGCGGAAGATACTACATCCTATTGTTTTAAAGTATTGAAGGCAATAGGCATGATGGATCTTCAGAAACATTGCTTTTATGACGTCTGTTTGTTACAAACAAATAATATTATTCGGTGTTGCCTGCTTTCAATTCTTGTAGGAGCATAAATCCAATTTGCGTCAAGTGAAAACTTAACAAAATCACAATGATCTTGCTACCTGGCTCAATCATAATGCTACATTTCCTCGAATTTCACGAAGTTTCGTCAAAGCGAGACTCGAAAACTCCCGAGGTGATAGGAAAAGAAATTCCGCTGTGCTTTAGAAATCGCAATAGTATGTGAGTAAGTGAAACGAAGTGAAACGGCACTACATGGTCATGGAGCATATCGACCGTCAAATTAAATTCAAGTACAGGTTGTAATGAATGAGGGGCTTATGCCTTAATGGCCTCCGCGAGGATCGATCGATGCATCAGGCGGAGCTTAGTTACTTTGAGCCCAGACTTGGATGGATGACTTCTCATTAAAGACCTCATAAGTAACTCAAAGGACGTCTTTAGTACTTGGATGGTTCGGGACTTTCAGAAATCAGAAAATCGGGATCTTCTACTGATTAAGTTGCGGATAGGAGCAGCTCCGTGTCCTAAGTGGATCTGTTCTAAGATTAGACTAGGAGTCAAAAATAAAATTGGAATAGAAGCTATTGTAAAGAACAAGCGAGAAGTCACGTGCAGTGATTACGATAACGTGATGTTGCAGGTACCAATCTGTACATTGCATGTCTGTCATTAAGTGAGGTTCTATCTAATGATATGTTCATTAAGCAAAACATCAGCTGCTGGCGTTTCTGCTGAGAACCATATTGTTGTTTTTCCTGATCACCTTACCGCAGTATTTAAATGCCACGTTTTCTGAACTGGCCTTTATTTACTCAACTAGATTGAAACTATTCCTATGTTATTTTATCGCAATCATAACACCTGAATAAATTGCTTCCCTTTCATACTAGGATATGCAATTTAATTAACATTCCAAGCCTTTATTAACATTCCACACATTTTTTGATAAAATTGGATTTGTTTTTAACACGCTTATGGGTATTAAGTTCACCTGAATATGTGTTTGTAGAAATAAACTTAAAAATCCTCACTCGCTGCTAGTAGTGATGGAGTATCAACTTCAATTCTTAACTAGTGGCTCTCATGGAGCTGGCAGGTGGGTGATGAAACTCTTAAACTTCAACTCTGCATTAATGGCTTTTGTGGACAAGAAACCAACAAGACTCTTGAATGTAAAGTGTCAAGTAACTGTCTCCCATACCCATTAATATAATAGAACAGAATTCACCGACAAGTCCAGAGTTAGGATCAATATTGTCAATAAAATAAATACATAACAACTTAACTACTGTAAAATGGGCTTACTTTAATAAAACCTGTGTTTCTTAAAATATATTATGGTCAAACGTGATCAAAGTTTCAGAGCGAGGTGGGACGAAAATAGGCACCAAGGCTCCAAGCAACACGGCAACTAAAGTATAATAAGTAGATAATAATATTTTAAATGAACAAAAACTTACTGGGTCAACTGAACTTGATACAACTCAAAGTAACGATTCCGAGCTTACCGGAATTTGTAATACTGGTAACCCTAATTAAGATGGAGATTAACTGAAGTTTTGATCTCTCAGAATTAAAAATAGACGTCTAGTTTTGAACCTTTTTAAAAATATTGAGGCTGCCAGGTCTCACAATGCTAAACTAAGTACTTAATTTATTTTAATTCGAAGCTGAGTAAAGTGAACAAAACTATTTTTTAATAAGACTAAGCTGATAAAACAAGAAGTGATTAAATGTTTTTTCCGAACCCTAACAATCTTACAGATGAGGAAAACCTTGAGCATCTCCGTACATACGTACGTACGTACGTGAGTTAAGTGACGCTGATAGAGCAACATTTGAAAACCTCAACTAGTGTTACAAGGCGCCTAGTGCTGTAATGAGCCATTTTAATGACAAGTCAGCATCTACATCGCGTGACGCAGAAACAAGACAGGTAACTTTTACGTGAGATGTACTGCTTCAACATGTAGGTACTCTAACACTCTTTTAACAATCGACTGACCAGTAGGTAACCAAAACGTACAGCATTATAATGGCGATAAGATAAAATTCATTACAACTCATTGTGTTAATTTCGATAAAAGTAATCGAGAATTCACACGTTTATATTGTACTACATTCGTATCGGTGATAAACACATTGAAATTCTTCGTAAGTTTACCTAGTTATAATCGAGCTAGATCGATAAAAACATTTGAGAGTAAAATGTTAATATTTTTTTTATCACGAACTTGGACGTTGATTCAAGACAAAAGATCCCAACGAAAGCGAGAGCACCAGACCCTTGGCGAAACAGGAAAGTGATTGTATCTCGCTCTAATACGCAGGAGGGACAGGGATAGGGAACAAAAAGACGGTTACGACCGTTTGCATGATGCAAAATAAATAATAAAGCCATGACCGACTCCATCTTGGAGTTTGCGGGTTTACGTTGCGATGACATCACCGTAACTTATGATTTCAGTCAACATGATTCTCGACGATCTGTACACTAACGTAATTTATTCGTTTGACGAAACGTTGGCCATGGTGGCCCCAGCACCTGTTGCTATGCTAACTTCACTCTTTATGAGATCGTGCTAAAGCTGTGACGCATACGTCGCAACTACTTATTTGAGGTACTACTTAATTATGCAGTACTGGTGACTAAGGCACCTGGGCATCCTCAGATTTAGGTAGGAAGGTTTCCGACTACGTACTGAGAAACCAGTTTAAGTGGAGGATTAGGAATCAAAGGCTCATTGTATTGTGCTAAGCACTAGAAGATTCTCGTTGCGGTTTTTGCGGTATTTGCAAAAAGTACATCAGACGTCATCTGTCGAGACGCTAGAGTCGGCCTTTGGTTATGTAACTGACCTGTTTGCCGCCGGCAACCATGGTGGCTGATTTTTGGGTCACACGCACTGGGTAATGTCACAAACACAAGGTTGTTTATAAGATCCTGTGGTGAAGCACTAGAGCCGCGTCTGGCGGACGCGGCGGTACAGTTTGAACTGAACGGTCGCGGTCGCCGCGGGGATGCGCGCGCCCCGAGCTCAAGGCCGGCGCACGCGCTCACCTCATCACACACCTCGCTCAATACCGCCTACAGTTTCGCTACTTTTTTTCCTTGCATCTAAATTGAACAGTGATCCAACCGATGAGTCTACTTACGACATTACGTGTAGCAGGCGCGTGTTTATAATAGTGCTCAACTCAAATAAACGCCATATATGTGAGTAATTTACTTGAATATACAAATACCCGATTTATATATTCATAAATGATAGAGATATAAGAACTCTGATTATATTCTCCTTGCTAATTTTAAATACCTGTGTTTGTATTTAGTTATGTAAGTGCCAAAGTTCACTGGTGCGCGAAGGTTCTATTGGCTCCCCCATCGACATCGTTTACATTCTTTCATATTACGTGTCTTCATGCTATTAGTACGAGCTAAGGCAGGCTTGGCTATGTGTTAATTATCAGTTAATTAACAGTTTTATGTACATTTTCGTATGGTGTAGCAAGACAGCCTTTTTGTCACCACATTTGCTGTCGGATTTGTGGAATGAAATTGACGTCCGAAAGTTTTTTTTACGGAAAAACTGTCAATAATTCAAAATTAATTCGCAAGATTAGACTCCTAGACAACTTAAAAGATTGTTCGAATTCAACCTAGCAAGAAATTGCCAATAATTTAAAACAAAATATGTATTATCGTGTTTTGTACAAAACAAATGCTTAGTAACATTTGAATTGGTTTAAATAACCACAACTGATTATACCTAATCATAAGCTTCGATTTTGAACGGTTTTCCTGCCTAAATTAAATCTGGAATTCGGATAAATTATAACTTCATATTATAATTCATTATTTTTTGGTCACGCGACATACATTTGTTTCGATAAAAAGTTATTTAAATAGAATAATGAGCAAACTCACATTTGATAGTGCGCTTTTGCCCGTTTTTGTATCCAGTCGATATACAGACATGTTGGAAATATGCCCTGTCTTCTTCTCTAGACCTTAGTAACTCTTCGATAATAAAATAATGTCTACTAGATTATTTTTAATTGGAATTTCAATTCACTATTTAATTCTTGAGTCGATCTCTAATGACATAATATGAAACCGAGAGTTGTTTCTGCACTGCAGGATAGTGGCAGACTGAAATATTTTCCTGAATCATCATTTAATGTCCCGATTCCGTTAAAGGAAATACAACTGTTTTACCCTATACATTATTGACATTAAATGAATAAATAATAGGTAAGTAAAGTACCTACTGTTAGTTATTTTTTTTACAATCTAATTACTGTAATGTCCTACCTACTTAAAAAAAATAATAATTTTAAACTTACGAATTTATTATAGGTAGGTTACACCGTACATTGATAAATTCGGTAACCAAAGGTGTTGCCGATGCGTGGTTCAGAGACAACGTTAAAAATTATGTTTGTAGTTCGGATTACTGTATTTGAATACCGCTGTAGCTATTTATTACTTGTCGAAAACGCCTTTAGACGTGAGTCGACGGGTATGGGAGTCGCCAAGAGTCGTGCGCACAAACGTCAAGTTATTTTTTGGGTTTTGGGTTCCTTTTTGGGTTTTTCTGATCGCGAGCAGCGTCGGCGGCTTAACTAGATGTTTGTGCTCACGACCCGTGGCGACTACTATACCTACTTATTTAATCAATGAATCCGCCTCTAGGGTTCATCGCCCGCTTTTAGCTAACAAGATAACACGCGCTACACTTTACATCTTCAGTGATCTGGCTAACTTACGTCTTATCTAATCGGCTCTTCCTAAACTGTAGGAACGTAGATACTACTTCACTGGACGTGGCAGTCAAACCTCACTTTAGCAGTAGGTAGGTAGTCCCCCCATGAAACTATCTTTACGCGTGTCGTAAACTCGTAATCGGCGGAAATTAATCGCGCGCAGAGCTAGCTTATCTAGAACCGTTCAATGCATTTTGTTCGTACATAATAACATCACGCCTATTTTCCGAAGAGTTAGACAGAGCTGCATGACGTGTGTCAAAACGTAACAAAGCCGAATGTTACATGTTCTTATCATTGCGATTATTAGTTTTTTGTTCAGGACCATACCTTTTGTTTACGGAGATATTGAAGGTTGAAGTTCCAAATTTTTATGTTAATATTTTTTGTTATATGTATGATGTTTGAAATAACCCATAAATTAGACCCACATCTCGTAAGTTATGTTATTAAGTTCAATAGAGGAGGCGAGCCTATAGTAGTCATTGTTAGCGCAGTACCGTAAACTTGCTCCATGTTTGTAGGCTGGTTCGAAGTATTTAGCCAGCAGGTACATAAACATGGTGCGAGGTGTGCGGCGGTATGTCGCGCCGCGGCCGCACCGGCCATCGTCCGCTAACCAGATAACACGCGCCCCACTTTCCCGCTTCCTTCCTACGACACACTTGAGCTAGGCTTCACTTACATTATCTCACTAGTTATTACATTTACGACTAACAAACCCTTCGTGACACATACTAACTTGCGTTCTGCAACAAAATGCAACACGTTTGTAATAAAATGTTACTATGTCTTTTGTAATCTCATAACAGTATTATTGATTTATAGGCGACACACACAAACTTACACATCATGCATAAAATTACTGTTCCATTCACACTAAAGATAAACACAGACACATTTTGTAGTAATAGCTATAAACACAGAACACTATGTTACTGAATGAGTAGTTAATTGGTTCATGTCTGTGGCAATTATAAAGACATTCACGATCACATTTCGTGATCCTTTTACTCTTTAACAGGGACTGTATTTGAAGTGATAAAGCCATCTTTGTCTATTGCGAAAAAAAGACAACTCAATTCATCATGTTTAGGTCCATCTCTATCTCATCATATATATCTGAACTAGTGATGAGCCTAACACGTCATAATACGGCCCCTGAGCATATAACACGGACGTATGAAATATGGAAAAATCTGTAGATCTATCTAGGTTCTCAACTAGATTGTCTCACACACACCACAACAACCAAGGAGAGCAAACTATAGAATGCAATCATGCTAATGGAATTTACTTCATATAACTACATGACATTTTATTAGCTACAATCCATTGTAAATTGTGTCAAATGAATGGTGTAGGTGACCTTACAGGGTTTCTATTTTATTGAACTTGGGACTATTAGGTACTATATGGAAACCTAATGTAGGGCATGCAAATATTTATATACATTATCTTTGCTTATATTTAGCCAAACCAATACCAATAAATTTAAATAATCAAAATACCAGTCACAAACAATTAACCACAATACCTTGATCAATAATCTAATTATTAGGAAAATATCAAATCAAACAGGGGGTTGCAAACAAAAAATAAAAACTACAGATAAAAAAACAGGGAAAACCAAATGCAAATATTTGGACTAACCAAGGCGTTATCATTCGCGCCTAAATCAAGCGCGTTGCTAATAAAATTCAGTATCTGGAAAAATAAATATATACACAAACATGTTTAGTATATGTTTGGTTAAACTTAAATTATGAATAAACTGTGACACATAGACAAAATATCCAACATAATTATTACTTGAATTGAAAACTCTTATCTAATTTTGTATTGTAGGTAGTAAAAAAAATAATAATGAAGTTCCGTGACTGGCTATTTTAAAAATTATTATCTACATAGCTAGTGTACCCACAGGCCTCGAAAGGAAGAGTATAATCACTCAGTGTCAACCAGGATGTGATAACAAAGTCAATGCCATAGTGAACTCATTCAAATATTGATGCTGAATCATAAATGGCTAAGCCATCTCAATTTTTTGATCAGATTTTATATTCAAGTTGAGTCACAGTTAATACTGTCATGTAAAGTAATGCATACAATTAAAATGAATTTATTTTTCAATTAGTCAATTGTGGTTTGATCATATTATTTTAATTGGAGAATGATCATCACTGGCACTTTTTCACAAGAATTTACAACTCTTTTGAATCATTGAATGTTAGTTGTACAGAGTAAGATTAATGAATCCTTTTACTAGTCAATCACACACAGCAGATAAATAAATAATAAGTTTAAATGTTTCGTAAGTTTTTGGTGTTAATGAGATGGAAAGCAGCAAAGATACCTGTTAATAAGTATGTAATAATTTATATACAACATTAATCAGACATCCAATATGTAGAACAGGTAGAAACTGACACACTTTCTTACTATCACAAATTCATTCACTTCTACAAGGTCATTGGTGATAACATCTTACACACATTCTTTCTTTTGAACAAAATACTTTTGTTGTTAGTGGAAGCTGTTGTCAAAGATGAATCATGCCAATTGAAATTAAATGCATGTTTTATGATATTTACAATAACTTTCTATTGTTGAATATCTAAGGCATTTACAGGTTTATATTGAAAGTGTAGAAAATTGATTTATATTTATTTTTTATTTCTATCAGCATGTTTCATTATTGTCATTTAAATTGAGAAATGATAAATGTATAGGTAAAGTGTGTATGTCATTATAATCTACACCTCTTTCTCATTGGACAAGATTTAGATTTCAACAATGTTCAAGCAACCAAATATGTACTCCGTGTTATCACAATTTTAAACAAGATAACCCATAATGTAATTCCTTTTTATTACGAAATACTCTTATCTCCTAGTAGACAGGTACTTTTACTTTCCAAAAGAGATATATCATAAATATTTATGTCACCTCAATATAATCAAGAGTTGCACACTTTATAAACAGTTTTTACCCAAATGTTTATACTAATGTGGTTGTTGAACATTTCACACTGTTATCAATGTAGAAAGTCTGTTTTGTATGAAAAATGTCTCCTCAAAGCTTATACAGCGTCATACATGTGTCGTCTGATCACATTGCGATGGTGAAATCAGTGGAGTCACGTATCCACGACAGACACAAACTGTGTACCACTCAGTAACCTAACTCAGCTATAAACAAATCAACGTAAACACGAGTACTCACCGATTTCGGCATGTTGGCGGTTTGGGATCACAATCTGCAACGAGACAGAATACATGTAACGATTATTTTGTTCACGTAAATTTCCACCGCCGCTGACGGGTCCTCTGCCGCGTGACATTACTTTGGAAATTGTGACTGAACGCCTACTTGTATGCACGAAGATCGTGCATTATACCCTCTATTCGGTACCATTCTATACATTTCCACACAAAATAATCATAATCGAACGATGACAATAAAATTGTTCACCGGGCAGTCGGCTGAGTACAGAAAAATGTAAGTGAAAATTGGAATGTTACACTGGAATATAAAAGTGAGGTTTTTGGTGTATACAAAAAATATGTTTGGACATTAACTTACCCGGTAAAAAGAAGAATATCACCTAATAATCCACATAAGTAGAACAACACACATAAAGAATGCACACACCCCTGAGTCACAAAAATATCGCGATGTGACAACTGCCTGCGTGACGTGGTAGCCGATGTTGTTATAAAAAAACGGTCATATTCTTCTTTGTTTTAGAAAGAAAAAAAACTAGGTTTGGCACGATTAAATTTAATAAGAAAACATTTAGATTCATAGAAAATGCTGGGGTTACAAAATATATTTTTAACATTGAATGAAAACTGTAAGATATCAAAAAACTACGAAAAGTTTCACCTTTCTCTGCTGTGGCAACACCGGCAATTTTGAGACAAGCCTATTTACGCAGCAGGTTGTATAAATGTTTGATTTATTTTACAATATCTTATTGATTCAATGTTCGTACGCCAAAACTTTCCTGCCTAATTATTATCAAATTATTTTTAATGAATTTATATCGCTTTATCTTTTCTGAAACGATAATCTATCATTTCTTTAGAAGGTTGTATTGCGTTTATTGAAACGGCCTTTGTTTCGTTCAGAATTTCTATCCAAGTTCGCAATTTCTTTCCAAATATTATATTTCTGAAAGCTAAAACTTAATCACACAATAAACTTAAACACACTAAATACTTATTGAAAATTGAATAAGTGAAATCAAAACTTAAAGCAATATATTAACTCCATTTATAGCCATTACTTTCTAAAATTACAACAGTTTAATGCACTGACTAGTTTAATAACATCGTTTATAAATTTCAAAACGTAAACACTAAACTAAAAGTCAAACAAAAACAAATGTCAATTGTCATTGTCTCAAGTTCTAAACCAAACCTCATAAAGAAGCGCTATTTTGCTGTATCGGAAATCGTAAATAGTTTTGTATTACGTTTGTAATATAAAAATAAAATTATGTTCATATACTATTCGTTGATTTGATATTAATTTTATATTTTTTATGTAAGAATTAGTCGGTAAACTCAACTAAATGGCTTTAACGCCCTTCCGCAGATTGTTCCATTGGGGTCCCTTGTCGGTTTTATGTGAGTTTTTATGATATTACATTGGTAAATTTTAATGATTCTTAGCCAATAAACGTACCTCATACTTTCTAAAACTTGGAATCATTCAAATTCATTAAAAACATTTACTTTCGTTTACCGGGAACAACAGTAGAGAAGACATACTATAAACAGTCTGTTGCTGGTGCTTGTGGTGTATGTGTGTCTCTTCAGTGATTTTTAAGTTAGCTCCAGTAACAAATTTTAGTAACAATTGTCAGATAGTTACTTGTTATATTAGTGTGAATTTCAGAGAAGGAAACTTTCCTCTGAGAGATTGTTGCTTATTATTCATATCATGAAATAAACTAGCTTCACTTTCTGTCGTTTGCTGTGTACATTTTTCCTTTACACTTGGTAAACGATTCTAAGGTTGTACTTTCGATTCATTATTTACATACACCTTTATAATATTATGGCTTTAATTTAGTAAATAATACAACAGATTATATTTTGATTAACACAATACTAACCCTTTGTTTAAGGTAAAATTACTAAATACTTTCAGGGCATGCTAATTGGATATATTTGAAATGTTTTTCCTTGTATAAATTATCATGAATTCAAAATCACTCATTTGATAGTTTTGTTTTATATTTTATTTCGACTATCATGAACTTTGTTTAATTTTTTTGGATTATTTAGTCTTACAAGCTCCAATGATTGTTTTAAATTCTATAAATGACTTAATATTTTAGGTATAATAAAGTTGGTAACATGGGCGATGGTCCACCTGCTAGGCATGTGGTGGCCGCCACACACCTCATTGGCTGCAGCTCTTCATGCTGCACTCTTCCTGTCATTAGCTGCTTCCACACTATTTTACTTCCTGCAGTCACTACTTGAGGGACCTGGTTTTGTTCCGCTAGGATGGAAACCTGTAAGGATAAGTAGTACTTGAATATATTGTCGAAACAATTCTGTGCCTCCTGTGATGACTGATTTAAGTCGAGTCGTACTCTTTTGTTATTGTACATTGAAATGTTCTTAAAAAAAAAATACTATGTTTTTGGTCTACTCACGTTTTTCTATCTGCTTTAGTTTCGGAGATAATTTGGTGCAAAGAGATACAACTGCCAGGATTTTGGCAAGATAATTGTGAATATAGATGTATGAGAAGTGGTGACCCTGTAAAGTAATTGCTCCACACATTATTTTATGTGGTTTGTGGTATAAGAGCGATAATATTAATTTTCACATTTTTATTATTTAATATATTTATTGTGAATATTGATATATTTAGACTTATATCACACTGAGCCGATTTTTCTCAATAATGATTAAGGTACAATTCAAAATTAAAATACTCATGATATAAGTAAAACACTCTTATCTTTGGGGTAGTCTTTTAACATTTGTTTGGGCAACATTTTTTACACAACTGCCCCGTAAAAAGGAGTATTTATGTCTAGTAAATGTATTACTTTGCACAAAGCCAAGTAATAGGTGCAACATAATTTAACTGCACTTGTGTAAATTATTACATAATTTTAACATATGTATGTTAAAATATATATTGGAAAAAAAAAGGAGGACTTACAAGTTTTTCATGAATTACTTTAAAACTTTAAAAACTTTAGCCCGCGTAGTTCATGAACTAGAATTTTTAAAATCTTGTTTTTGCTCTCCTGTAAACTGTTGATTTTCGACTTGTATCACTTATCACGGAATTGGTGCAGTGTTTCAGCATTTGGCTGTAACATGTACATTATGAGGTTATTTATAAATATTTACACATTCCACAGGAAAAATTCTTAGTTAGAGGTTTTTCTTTAACAAATGAAAATACTAAATTCACATTTAGTAAATTATTCCATAATATTATCAGGTTTGACATTAAGATAAGGTAATTTATCACAGCCAACCATTTGTTTGTTAATTTTGACCCTTTCTTCTCAGCAACAAGAAGAGGACAGAGACAACTTACAGTACTGCACAGTTTGTAATGGATTCAAAGCACCGCGGTCACATCACTGCAGACAATGTAATTATTTTATTAATTTGTGGAAGCTATTTTTTGTCAACTCCGCCTAGCACTTACCATAACATGACTCAGGGTTTTCCTTACATTCATATGCTAAAAATATTATTCTATTTTTGAATGAAATTATAGATGATTGTTTGATAACCACAGTAAACTATAAACTGGTTTCCTGTAGATAGTAGTAGTAGAAGGAAAAGCAATGTGATGATTCTATTTGTACTATTGTTTATGGTATTGTATATCAAACTGTTGTCTGCAACTCCATGACACAGCACATATTTTACATATGAATACCATCATGCCTGTATTCCCCAAAGGATTAGGCAGAGGTGGACCAATGTACAATACAGTTCACCAGTTTTAGGTCCCGAGTAATAGGGGGCGAGCCTATTGCCATTAACCGGGCACAAATCCTATATCAGAGCTGCTACTGAAAATTTCACAGAAAAACCCAATATATACCTTTCATATTATTTTCCTATCTATACCATACATTACTTTTATCTCCATACCTTACCTCCTCCTTACCTACGGCTCCTGGCTCCTTTTAAGACTAGTGTTGAGAGTTATAAAAAATTCCTTGCCTAATCATTATTGTCCCTAGGTGGCTACTGTGTGAAGAAGATGGACCACCACTGCCCGTGGATCAACTGCTGCGTAGGCCACAACAACCATGGGTACTTCATCCTGTTCCTTGTGTCGGCTGTGCTGGGCTGCTTCCATGCTTCTGTTGTAAGTCACCCTTAGTATAATTTGTGCAGATATCGTGGTTTAATTTATTATTGGGGCGGTTCTTTTTTGACGAAAACCTGAGTGAAATCATAGATAGATTCTGTGCGAGATTTTACGTATTAGGGTAATCCTGCCGGGGCTGCGGGTTGTTCGAAAGAGATACCTCGCCCCTGGAACGCAAAGGGCACAGGAAGGAACATGGATGGGTTTTAGTCAGTAAAAGTCTGACACTCCCTCAGGGTAATAAGTGGCAATACACATCACAGGGATGAATAAACAGTAATTCATACAAATTAAATGAAATTGTCCTGCAGAATACGGATCCGTGAAAACATTTGAAAAAGTAACGGGAATATTCTATTGTACCTTAGCGACAGTGGCGTAAGAAGGAAATAAAAAGAAGAGTGTCGGTATGGCCCAGTTATGAAGTCTCCGCCTTTGGTGCATGAAGTGGCGGGTTCGATACAAATTTAAGATATATATATGAGAAGAGGCGTTTGCCCTGCAGTAGGACAAAAATAGTCCGGTATTACTTATTACAACATAAATTCTGTTCCATATTGTCAGGTACTATCAATATGCATGTACCACGCAATAAACCGCGTGTGGTACGTCCTGAACGGAACAGGCCGCGAGCCGATGATCTACCTCACGCTGACGACGCTGCTGCTGACGCTACTCGCTATCGGCATGGCCGTCGGCGTCGTCTTAGCTGTAGGAGTGCTATTGTATTTCCAAGTAAGTGTTATCTGCTGGATAAAGGCCACTTTAATACAAGGGCCGAGTTACCTAATACTGGCATTTTCATCAATATGTGAGGTAGATGCAGACATGATATTTGCGCATTATTATCGTAAAATAACGTAATAAACTGCCTTTATTGTTTATTACTCTTTATACAAAACTCAAAATGACAAAATACAAATATCAACTTTAGTAGCTTTGACAATAAGTTGAATTTGGAATGACGAGCGCTTATTATAATATCCTAAAGCAATGTCAGATAATATAGGTACAGAGACAATTGCAACTTAAGTAAGAAATCAGATTGCATATTAGAATGATTATTATTTTGTTAAAATACAGACAAAACTGTGCTTTACTTGTTTGAATTAGAATTGTTAATCCTATAGCATTATTTTATTGTGTTTTTTACAGGTACGTGGTGTTCTCCGTAATCAGACCACGATAGAAGATTGGATAGTAAAGAAGTCAGTTTACCGCCGCGAAGAACAAGGGCTGCCCCCGTTCGAGTTTCCATACGACGTGGGTTGGAAGGACAATGTCAAGCTGATACTGTTCGGAACTAAATATGACGGTATCACGTGGCCCGTGAGGGAGGGCTGTGGAGAGTACGATCTTACGGTGAGGAACTTACTTATAGGGAATAATGTGTGACGGTTTGTTAACATTGGTCTACAATTGGGGAAGAATTCGTTGAACATGGAAGAAAAGAGTATCCATGGAGTTTCTTGCTCGTTTTTCTCCATAGCGACCTACGCTTTGGAACGAGCAACTAGCTTCAACTTTTAAATGTAACTTCTTGACAATTCAAAAGTGCCTGTAAATGGTCTAATTGAAATAAATGCTTTGACTTTGACTTTGACATGTTTAGAAAAAAAAAATTTACACAGTCAAACATAGAACCTCCTCCTTTTTTTGAAGTCGGGTAAAATCTTGCAAATATATTGTTACTAGTTTCTGTCCACGACTTCGTTCATGTGATTTTTTTCATCCGTGGTCCGTCATTCATGTGTCTACATTATGAACTGTAATAATGATGTGCGGTTGATTCAAATGGTGTGAAAATCATTACAATTTAGACCTTACGTTAATGTTTGTAGAAGTCATTTTAAATCTTCAGCGGGAACAGCAAGCCCAGAAACTAGACAAGCGCGTGCGCTCGCGCCTGTACACGGCCACGGAGCAGTACTCGGGGCGCTGGCTGCCGCTGCGGTCGCGGCCGCGCGCCGCCCTGGCCGCGCCCTGCAGCGACGAGCCGCGCCTGCCGCTGCGGCCCGGGGACGTCGTCAGGGCCACGAGGCAGAGACGGTACGATCTATGTTCAGTCTAGGCTAGCTCGTTTACAATGAATACAAAAAATATCAATTCAAAAACAATTCTTACTTACATGTCGTGAACACTATATAAAATTAGTACTTAGAAATTATTACCCGGGATTTCATTCGTGTGGCAATCAAAGTCAAATCCATTAGATGACGTCTCCTACCTGCCCAATTTCAGTTTCAGGTCAAGAAAGAGGCTTGGAGCAATCTGATTTTCTGCTATATATCTCGTCCTAAAACGAAAATGAAAAAAGAACTGCAATAATTATGCTAACTCTTCTTTCAGACATTGGTTATTCGGCGAGAAGCTCTTGGGCGATGGCGAAACCCCCCGGGGGCCGCGCGGTTGGTTCCCGCGCGACGCCGCGACCCCCAGCGACCTGCTGCATAAACACAAGCCGGACTAGCTACTGTAAAATCGTCGAGTCTCGGAAGACTGGTATGATGAATGGGTATTTTGCGGAATAGTGAATGAATGGAGTGGTATTTTTTACGTTAGAATGTTGCTAATATAGATTATATTATCTTGCTATCTATTGGGGGATTACTGTGTTCTGATTTGAATAGTTAACCATTCAAACACAGTTCTGGTGTACAGAGATCAGACTGACTCGTTATAGCCATTTTTATTTCAGTGTGCGAAAAAAAGATGGTGTTTTGAACAGAACTATTAGGGCTATTCCTGTTATGCAACGGAACGATGACGATTTCACATACTCCTCAAAGTATGAACCCTAAAAGAAATTTAAGCTTGTCTTACAGCACTACATCAAATCCGATGCTGACATCTGACTGGTGTAAAATGATACTTAACGAAACCTAAACTTTCGATATATTGTTTTGGACTGCATCATATTTGGATGAAAACAATTTTCACACCAAACATACAAGTCGTTTTTTGTCATAATTTTTTGCTTAGTTTGATGGGCAGTATGAGTAGTTAACGGCTATGTAATGTGTTTTTATTCCCCGTAAATTTTCTCGGAGAACGTCCTGCCAATAATATGTGAGGATATTAACTACCGCGCCTATTCAGTCTCTTATTCGAACACTCCATTTATTAACTACTCTGTAAATAAATTGTATGTACGAATCATGTCAAACATGTTTAGATTAAATAGATTTATCTTTAATTTTAGAAGAAGTCAAAGCCATGTTTTGTAGTACATATTTTGTTTATTAGTTTACTCCCATCCTATACAGGGCCTATATTGTAATGTCCACTTTTGTAAATCAAATAAATTCTTTTTATAATTAATATTGTAAATATTTACACAACCAAAATATTACTACCCTTGTGAAATATCAGTAAAAAGAAATAATTTTAGTTAGGTAAAATTCTAATTAATCACACAATATAATGTTCCTTTTCAATATAAGCTTCCTTTTTAATAAACGATCATTTTCCAGCAAGTAAAGATCTCAAATGAGTTCTTTTTTTTACTAGAAAAAGGTTTTAGAAACGTATTGTATTGTAGATAGCAAATGGAACGTGTGTAATGACTGAATGGCCTCAGACACAAAACAATATCTCTTTGGGACACAATTATTGGATGCACAAATTTGGATTTTATTGAATCCCTAATGATTTCACAGATGAAAAAATGAACTCTCTAGCTATGAATTTTAATCGGCTTAGTAAAAAAATTTGAATATTTAAATGATATCCTAAAGTATTCAGTACAGGAGCCATTGATTCATAATAAATGACAACAGAGGGTGCCACATGCTATTGTACAGTCAACAAAACAGATCACTTTGCAGGGATTTAAAAAAAATATTCTACTTTTCAGTCAATTATTTTACCGAATGTCTTAGGTTTATAAAAAGAATGATCTAGCTAAGCTACGAACACTTCATTCCAATCTCTTGCGTTGACTATACACTGATTTTAGGCTAATATTAAAACTCGTATTTTAGATACATTTTGGCATACCGGACTACGATCTTTTTGTAACGATTTAAGAGTCATATTTTATGAAGTAATTGTAATAGGTAAGAACTTTTTGTTACTTTGAATGACTTTGTAATATTATTGTGACTTAATAGTTGTGATTGTAAAAGTAATCAGTTTTGTATATCAATAAATAATGTATTAAGTATTTTTGAGTTTTACTTACTCGCAGCTATATTAAAAAATAAGAAATTATAGACAAATGTATTTAAACAACGTTATAATGTGTAAAAAATCTTTATTGTGCATTAAAAATAAATTATTACTCTCAAACACACAACTGTACTTTTCCGAAGCATATAATTAGTTATTAATAAGTTAGCCTACAATTTACGATATAAATGATATAACCTATACATCTAACTCCCAAGAATGTTAGATTATCACGAATTCTTTTTAAATTAATAAATGCAAATTATTTTGTTACATTTCACACAGTAACAAACTTTAAGTTTCAACTTGTTGAAAGTTATTTTTTCTCAAAAGTCTGTACTGTTCTTTCACTCGACCAAGCTCACGTTCTTAGGTACTATTATTACGTTAATATTATTATAAAACTCATTATTTTATTTTTTACGGCATCGAGTTCTAATGGAATATAAAACGCCATTGATCGAGTACAAACTATGATCGACTAAAGTTGGTATTGCTTAATCGACTAAAAGGACCAGATGACAAATACCTATATTCAACCAAATACTCATCGAAATAAGAAATATTCTATCAAAAGTAGGCCTTATTTCCATAACTGCACTGCATTCACTTGGTCCTTTATTCCAAACTTTATAATAACACTGGCCATACTACAGATGTAATACAAAGTTCGACATAAAAATCGACTCAACAAAAATGACAAGACAATACTTCTAAAACGACGTTCATCCAGCCTGTAGTCGACCATCCCTTCAAAGATCGCTAGTATTCATTGTCTTCGTCGAGCTCTCCCTCGGTGGAGTCTACTCCGACTTCTTCGTAATCCTTCTCGAGTGCAGCCAAGTCCTCACGGGCCTCGGAGAACTCTCCCTCTTCCATACCCTCACCGACATACCAGTGGACGAAGGCGCGCTTCGCGTACATCAGGTCGAACTTGTGGTCCAATCTGGAATGTTAAATGACAGTAGGTGAATATAAAAAAAAAACATTATGTCCTGAGGCGTATGGTATTTGATAGACATTGAAAATTGAGTCTCTAATAATTTGTGATGGTGATGATGAAAGTTGGACTGTGGGACGAAATACCCGTTAATAAATGTAACGAACGTAGGAAATCCAGGAACCCAAGAAGAACAAGCCAGTTTTGCTGTCAATAATCGCGAATTCGCTAGGCATGCTCCATAATAAAGACTACCTACCTAGCCCAGGCCTCAGCGATGGCGGTCGTGTTGGACAACATGCAGACGGCACGCTGAACCTTCGCCAAGTCTCCTCCAGGGACAACAGTTGGGGGCTGGTAGTTGATGCCCACCTGTATTCGGACACATTCACAAATTAAGTTCGCAATTATTATAACCAGAGCGACTACATCAACAATCAAAGGAAAATCGAGGGAACAGAGTGCTTTGTTGATTCCACTTATAAAGAACTGAGGGTCTAAAAAAATGCGTTGTTTCACCTTGAATCCTGTGGGGCACCAGTCTACGAACTGGATTGTCCTCTTGGTTTTGATGGTGGCAATAGCGGCGTTCACGTCCTTAGGCACGACGTCACCTCTGTCAAGAAAATATTTGGTATTTACACATTTGTACTTACAAAAGATCCTTAGAGATGTCCTATAAGATAATTGAATTACCTGTACAACATGCAGCAGGCCATGTATTTGCCGTGACGGGGGTCGCATTTCACCATCTATAACGAATGGGACCATGTTATAAAACCATAGGCGACAGAGCTCTGTTTGGGTTGCAGTCGAAAAGGTCGCAAATCAAACTTATATAAATTATTGGTACTTCACCTGGTTAGCTGGCTCGAAGCAAGCATTGGTGATCTCAGCAACAGTCAGCTGTTCATGGTATGCCTTCTCAGCGGAGATGACGGGCGCGTATGTTGCGAGCGGAAAGTGGATGCGTGGGTATGGCACCAAGTTGGTCTGGAACTCTGTTAGGTCTACATTCAGCGCGCCGTCGAACCGGAGGGAAGCAGTTATTGAGGACACGATCTGTAAATGCGTATATGATTCGTTTTTATAAATAACAAAGTCAAAGATACATGGCTAAATTTAAGAAAGAGTAAAGTCGTTCCAACATTAGGTATGTAACAGTCGGTTATTTCTGGAAATAGATGTTCTTAACGAATATTTTCTATACGTAGTGTGAAATATTGAAATTACCCATACTTCCAAATGGAAGCTACATTTTAAATTTCTTTAGAAAGTAAAGTCCCTACTAGTCATAATTAAAATATTCTACTAAATAAGGCATAGCAAAGGACCCATAAATAATTGAATTGATTGATTGTAATATAACTCCGCCTTCGTGATTGTTTCGACATACCTGGCCAATAAGTCTATTGAGGTTGGTGTAGGTGGGTCTCTCGATGTCGAGGTTCCTTCTGCAGATATCGTAGATGGCTTCGTTGTCTACCATGAAGGCGCAGTCCGAGTGCTCTAGGGTGGTGTGGGTGGTCAGGATGGAGTTGTAGGGCTCTACCACTGCGGTGGATACCTAATAAAGCAGTATTTAAAAATAAGTGAGTTATATGCCAAGTACTTTAGCGAATATGTCCTTATAGCTATACCAATGTGTAGTATTTTCTTTTAGACGGAAGTTATTTAAGTCCTCGTACCTGAGGTGCAGGGTAGATGGAGAACTCGAGCTTGGACTTTTTGCCGTAGTCGACGGAGAGGCGCTCCATCAGCAGTGACGTGAAGCCGGACCCGGTGCCGCCTCCGAACGAGTGGAACACCAAGAATCCCTACACAGAAGGGTAACGGTTTAAGTAAATTTAAAATGTGGTCCTTGGATTCGGCACATAGCTGTTTATGCATACGTATATATTTCATAGCTGGCTGAAATAAAGAAAGCCAAGGCTAAAGCCAAAACTGCCAAAGCCAAAACTGCCGAAGCCAAAGCTTTGGGGCTATCCAAAAACCTTGCAAGATATACTGATCAAATGTCTTAATTCTTCTTGAATCCCTCACCTGGAGTCCAGTACATTGATCGGCGAGTTTCCTGATCCTGTCGAGGACGACGTCAACGATCTCCTTGCCGATGGTGTAGTGGCCCCTCGCATAGTTGTTGGCCGCGTCTTCCTTGCCAGTGATAAGCTGTTCTGGATGAAACAGCTGCCGGTACGTGCCGGTGCGGACCTCGTCTGGAAACAGAGAGTTGGAGGTCAGGTTTTGGCGTGAAGGAACGAGCTACATAAGCACAGCTCTTCTGTAAATGTCGGTACAGACTGCCAAGTGCCTTAGAATGGTCGAATTAACAACCACATATTTTGGATTTCAAACCTTAGTTATATACTTCTACTAGCGCATGATACAAAGACGTAATACTAAAAACACGTAAGTACAAAACTACTGCAGAGGTTCATACATTTCTAAGAATACTTATTATTAGGCATGTGTTAATTCTACTAAAAGAAAAAGCCTCTCCTGACTGAAACTCAATCCCAAAAAAGCCAACAAAAGTTGTGATTCAGGGGACAGATGGCCCGTTTCAAGACTAAAGTTTGACTCACTTATGAGTCACCAAGTCAAAAGTACAAAATCAAATTCAGAGAGAGTATCCTTTGTCGAATTTAATTTAGATGCATGGATGCTGCACTTGAAGGCTGATTACTTTCATCCGAACGACTGCCAATAAAGATACGATAGCAAAGAGCTTCATAAGTACCTACAATACAATAACATTGGAACTTCCTGTCTTTAAAGTGGTTAATCATAGCTTTCATTTTAACTCTTACTCATCACTGATATAAGTACCTACCTACCTTGTTTTCAGTATGTTATTGAACTACAGTTTAACAAAATTATTCAGGTATTTCCAGTTAAATACCTAAGCTATTATTTAGTTAATTCAAAAGTACCAATCGGAAGTCAATGTCCTAGCCTAGCTAGTCTGAACGGTATTTTTATCTAGCCTATGTAAAATATGTCCTCTTTCCTGGAGTTCGTTCCTCTACTCACGTATAATTTCATGTTATTACAACGACATTACAAATGTATGAAGTTAGTGTTGACGTCAGACGATAATTTGAGATTATTGTATTCATGTTTTCGTGAGCGGCTATCAAGTTTATGATGTCCTAGGTTTGATTAGCTTTGGGCAAAGGGTTCATTTAATGTGAATATTTTACTTTAGCCAGATGGTAGGTATCTAAGGTTAAAGGACAGACGGATTAAGAGAACTTTAGCCCACACTAACACACTTGCAACTTAGATCCTGGTAAAACAACAGTTGTTTGACACGTCACTACGACTTTTTTAACGCTTTTTTGCTTTAAAGAACAATCAATCAATCATTCAGGTAATTACCATAAACGCAAGAAGGTGCAATCAAACTACGATCTTCGCCAGACAGTACCTAGCAGAAATTATAATTTATTTTTTTATGTTCTTCAATTAAAATTAGATGAAGCAAAGATGAAACTCATCACATAATTCAACAACGATTATCGCAACAATTACAACATGGTTTATCGCGGACGTGGCGGTCGAGAAAGTGAAATCGTGGAATAAAAAGAAACATTTCCTTATGAAATCCTACAAGCAACAAAGTACAAGCTACATCTCACATTTTCCTCAAGCTACATCTTTGTCAAAAATCACGATCTGTTGTGTACTTCCGCCGTGAAGAGAAGACACACAGACAGACATAATTATTTTCGTATTTATGATATATTAGTGTGGATACGGATCGGTATCTTATTTTACTACAAAACAGCTATTTATTTATTTGAGATACCTACATTAATTTCACGAATAACATTTTATGAGGATTTAGATTTATAATTTGATTCACCTAGCAATTATCGTGTAGATAAGAAATACGTGCGTATTGGTACCTTTGTAAAGATCAAATTGGTCCTAACATAATTCATCATTCTGTTGAAATATACGGCCTCCCCAAAGAACACTAACCAGAAGCTAGAAAATTAGATAGACACTAATTTCCTTGACAGGTGTTCTTTTATAGTCCTGTAGCGTAATGATAGAGCGTCAGCCGAAGTAATAACGGCGCGGGCCGGGGTTCAATACCCGCCGGCTATTATAAATTTCTATTACAATCCGACGAGAAGCCTTCAATTTAGAGCCTCACGGTTTCTTTATTATATTTTTTGTATAGGTCTTATTTTTAGCAGAATTAGTAAGCCAAGAAAATATAGGATGGCTAGCTAGATAGACAATAATGTAGACTCTTTAAAGTGCTAATGTATACATTGTACTAATTGTAATTGAACTGCCTCGGTAGCCTAGTGGTCCTAAGCGCGACTGCTACGCTAGAGGTCTTGGGTTCGATTCCCAGGTCGAGCAAAAAGTGTATTGGGTTTTTCTATGAAATTCTCAGTAGCAGCTCAGAGTTAGGATTTGTGCCCGGTTAATGGCAATAGGCTCGCCCCCTATTACATGGGACCTAAAAACATACCGGCGAACTGTGGGTGTACATTGTTACACCTCTGCCTAACCCTTCGAGGAATACAGGCGTGATGGTATGTTATGTTATGTGTATATTTATACGTTTTGATGTTTGCATTGCAGAAATGAGATACACATTACAGGCATGTTAAATATCCTTAAAATTAACACTACACACACTTACAAATAAGAAAGTGTCTTAACAGTAGTCCTTCGAGTCAGGACCATCACATACAAACATCAGCCATTACAATATGACCTATCATAATTCTCTACTAACTATACACTAGTAACTTCCATAAACCTCTACTCACCAACAACAGTAGGTTCCAAGTCCACAAACACAGCCCTGGGCACATGCTTTCCCGCTCCGGTTTCACTGAAGAAGGTGTTGAAGGAATCGTCTCCGCCGCCCAGGGTCTTGTCCGACGGCATCTGGCCATCGGGCTGAATGCCATGCTCGAGGCAGTACAGTTCCCAGCACGCGTTGCCGATCTGCACACCCGCTTGGCCGATGTGAACTGAGATGCATTCCCTCTGTAAAAGATGAGCTTCTGTTAGTAGAGCATGCGTAGTACCATAATGACTAGCTATGTCTTTTGATAAAATTCGTACAAAAGAACCAAATTACTGCAGCAGAATTAGAACGTTTATCGTATCCTACAGGCTACACTGAAAATCTAATTTGTGAGGGGTGGCAGAGAATTGTCGGCAGTAACTTGGCGAAATATAGTGCGCATGTGGAAGTGTAATAAATAAATAAATATGCGGCGTATTTCTCCACAACCCAATCACAAAACATTAGATCAAATGGTGTAACTTTTTCCAACAATGTTATGGAATTAGGGCACGAGGTGACAGCGATCCCATCAGAGCTCATCGGGGCTTTAACCTGTATATCATTAAGGGTGCTTTTATTCCCCATTATTGTTATAAACTTGTACACCGATCACGAAACATTGTGTTGACAACCTAATGACGTCATTTGCCGTAGATGTAATGTAATCATGGAAAAAAATTGTCTCAGTTGAATGTCCCTAATCTTGCGAGGTGAGGACATTGTCAAATTAAATGTTCAGGGTATGCATTTAGGTTTATAGAAGTTAGTTAGTTCAATAAACAAGAACTAGGCTTATGGTAGATTTCACCAGAACACGGATGTTCACATATGACATAGTTCTAAACGTAGATTAATTAGTTTGGAATTCTAGATAATTTAAATAATTTGGTTTGTAGACGATCCTATAATTCTTAATTATTTCTAATTTATATAAACAACTTGCTAAACGACTCATTAAAAACATGAAAAGTATAGTATTCTCAATAAACGGTACCTATTATAAATATCGGACAACGCACAAGCCATAATACATTCAACGAAGGCCTCCTCACATGAACGAAAGCTTCAGAATGATAAATGATGTCTCGTTCGCCACGCACGAATCGCTGACACGCGCCAATTATTTGAATCGACGCCCTATTTATAATTAATAGTCTCAGACAGACCTAAAGCGATTTAAATGTAGAATTTACTATCTAGAATATTTTCGATACGCCTCCATAGACAACATCAAGTGTCAGAGAAGAGAATCACGGGTAATAGGAACTTTACTGTTTGATAAAATGTTAAAAAGTGGATGAGTCATTGACTAGTCATTATATCTCGCACTAGTATTCCGGGTGAATCGAAACGTGATGGTATGTTGCAGTTACAAATGCACAGAAGATTGAAACATTTATATAGACTTCAAATTGAAGTTTAAAATAACTTATATTATCTACTAGCTATATGCTCCGCGGTTTACTGCTCCGCTCCCGTGTGTCGTAGCGTGATGTTATATGCCTATAACCTTCCTCGATAAACGGGCCACATAACGTGACGTAATGTTTGATCATAAAACAGGGATAATCCTGGCTGCGAGGGGAGTTTTCAAATCCCAAACACGTGAAGCTATAAGTTCAATGTCAGTTTCATGTTATTAAAATATGTATCCTACGCGGGTTGAGTTTCAATATTGAAAGAAAAGAAATAAGTTTCTGAATTTACAAATATCAGAAAAAGAAACACTGTAACTACGCTATGTATAATCTTAAATTTAGTGTAAACTAGCTGTTGCCCGCATCTTCGTCCGCGTTCCCGTCGTTTCTCGTAAAAAAAAGTAGCCTATGTCCTAGGTACCTCACGGTTCAGTGGTTTTGATGTAACAGACAGATTAACTTTCATATTTTTGTAGGGAAATATAATATGTCAATCTACAATACTGTTGAAAAATATCGCAATACGGAACCGCACAATATTATTGTTGATAGCTGTGCCCGCGACTCCGTCAGCTTGTAGTAAGAGTAGACAAATATAATTAGAAAGCTTCGAACTGCTAAGCTATCGGAAGTTACACGTGATATTGTGAGTCAACTATAAAAGATAGACATATGCTATCGTGGGATATTTTTTATATAATTTTAAGGAGAACATTTCCGTCATACATGATTTCTGTGTAGCTTTAACCATTAAGGTTGCACACGCGACGGAAGCTTAAAAAATGGAGTAACTTCTCCCGTTTTCCCAACATTTCCCTTCACTGCTCTGCTCCTATTGATTGTAGCGTGATGAAAAGTATACTATAACCACCTCAGGAGTATGAAAAATAATTGTATCAAGTTTTGTTAACATCCGTCGAGTAGTTTTTGTTTCTATAGCGGTTATACAGACATACAGACAGACAGACAGACAGACAAAAATTTTACTGATTGCATTTTTGGCATCAGTATCGATCCCTAATCACCCCCTGATAGTTATTTTGGAAATATATTTCATGTACAGAATTGACCTCTCTACAGATTTATTATAAGTATAGATTATACTTACAAGATTCAGTTTTACTGGTGTACATGTAGGCATGGTGTACAGTAGAAGATTTTTTAAGTGTTAACATTAAAAAAATAAAATAACATCTTTTTCTGAACAGTATAAAAACAGCACTAGTCGAATTAATCATCACATTTCCTTATTAGTAAAGACTGGCAAATAAAATTGTAAACCCACAATTGGATAAAGTTTCCTTAAAAGTAAAGAACTATGCCAAAACTAATGAATGCGGGGGTGAGTTGATAAACCTATATCGTTTATTTTAATAGGAATCGTGAAATGAATTTCTTTGTTAAACAAAATTGGAACATATTGTTCCACATTGTATTGAAGGTTATTAACCACTACAGAGTATGTCTAAGTTCTTACTTATTATTAGGAATATTAGTTTATTAACCTGCTGCCTATATTCCTTTCAATTTAACAACCTGCCTCATCATTTTCGGCCCCAAACTGTCTCCCAAGTAATAAATCACAATCTTTTCAGGCTAAAGCTAAGTTCCTCTGAAATCTTTAATTTTAAATAAACCTTCTTCACAAGGAAAGTTGAATGTCCGTGGAACAGAGGGTTTCAAAAAGAGCAGGCACGGAATGGTACGGTTCACCATAAGTGAAGGAACATCAATCAGAAACTAAAGCCTTCGGTGTACGTTGGCAGCTTGGTATGTGGGTGAAGGCCTGGTATGTACTGGTACGTCGTGGTATGAGCCAGGGGGCCAATTCTACAAACTTTCAGAAACGATCGTAGAAGTCTCAATCTGAGATTATATTTTTTGACATTAATGGTCGCTGAGAAAGTATTGCGACTAGATTTTAAATGTTTTTAAATCGTATTTTAATTGTCCCTACAGAGCAGAACCGAACCCTTGGCAAATGATGTTAACACAAAAAATATTCTTCTTAACCGAATTCCACGTCGGCATACTGTGGGCTACGGCTAAGCTGGCTAAGCCCTGTAATTTGTGCGGTATGGCAGGAAATATGCATGCAGCGCAGTCAGTGTCATTACTGTGATAATAGCCGCCAATCATCGCGCCCGTTACACTACGTGACACTTGGCGGCTTCGGTAGGTATTATTGAGTACTGTGTCGGGATTTTATCGATGCGATGAATAAATAAAAATGTTAAACAAGTTAATTAAAACAATCACGAAAGAGGTTCAAAATTAGACGTACTAGAGCCATCTGTTTGATAGTTATTTATTTAAGTACATAACACACAAAACACAATAAGCTTAACATGTAATTTGTGGTAAAAATCACCATTTTTGTGTACAATAACAAAATCCCACGCGAGTTAGTGAACAAAACGATTCGATTATTCGTCCAATTACAATTTAATTCAATTCCACTTTTGTTTAAATGGAAGTATTATTGGAATCGAATTACTGCAATAAATATCTGTAAAAGGCAACGCATTTTGTAGGCGTTTAATTACGGAGCCACTGAGAACACCCACTGTTCAAGTTAACTAGAAGCTATTTACAGCACCTACACCCTCAATTATTTGGTAGTTCACCGAAATTGCTTTAACTGTATTAATTTTGGACAGGATATTACTGAAACATAACTTCTTAGTTTCGAATGGCTCTTGAGTCTTGAAACCGCCTGACGACACGGTTGGAGCTGTGGTTGCTGCGCTGCGTGTCGCGGGTTACATTCCCACACGGAACAAATATTTATATGATAGTTGTTCCGAGTCTGGCTAATTGTGTGAGTTTATGTTTTACCTAACGCGCCCCTGATTCAGGAGAACATTTTAGTGTGGGCAAATATAAAAAAAGAATGATAAGCTAATTTGACAGTCAATTCACTTTTCTATTATTAAAAAATATATGCTCTACATTTTACACATGTAAATAAAGCTTTTATCATAAATCTTGTCTGTGATCAATGATCGTATCATTCGATTCAGAAGTTCTGTCATGCTTCTATTAACAGAAACAATGGCCATGGCCGATATCTTAATGAACCGTGGATCCTTGAGGATCGATGAAGCGTCCTATAATATTTAAATCTTGTTGTTAATACTTATTGCTTTCAATGAATGAATAAATTATTAAATAAGGTACGTACGAGTACCCATTTGATGCGGTTATTTTATATTTTTTCATTACAATTCTTAATTCGAGGTCTACTAATCTTGACAGTTATTATCTTTTAATCGTATTTTTTAAGTTATCAGGAAATGGCAAAGACGCCATCTTTTTAATCACGCCATCGACACATAGGCGTCGTCCACTATCGTGTCAGATAATTGGCGGATAATGCAGCCCTATACTTGCGGATATCAGTGTCCGCACAGTCCGCCCTGCGGAAGTGAGCTTTTACGGCGTCGCGGAAGCAAACCCTTCATTAGGACTTAAGTTACCAGTCTGTTGTTACCATAGAGGGTAACATGCATTGTCTGTCTTAGGGTTGAGGGTTGATATCGGTAAACTACAGTTATAGGAACCCCTTAAATTAAGGGTTTGAAGAGGGCTCTTTACTTTAGGTAATTATTTTGAAGTTTGATACTTTGAATAAGGGCTTCGCAAATAAAATAGCATTTGTTTTATAACTCTTTCAAATCTTTTACTAAAGTAAGGGTAATACGGTATAAAGGTAAACGATGAAAGCTCAGAAAGTTCATGCTACAATCACAGGTCTTGGAAGACAGACTGGTAGTCTCAGTAAGGTGGTATTGACCGATAGTAGTAGTAGTAGTTCCCGTCTTTTTAGATTCCCAGATTCCCCATAGGTTCTAAAGAATGCTAGCTTATTTATTGCCATCACTAATGTTAACCTTATGCGGAACAACAATAACTTCAATACCACTCATGTCCCTAGATACGCGTGGTATCAGCAGATGGTATCACAGCCTATCATTATCAACACGATTGCAGTCGACACGCTAGGCGTTAGGTCAACGAACCTACACTAATTCCCCCGCCATTTTGACTAGAAACAAAAAAAAGTGACCATTTATAGTCTGTGGTTCCGTAGGTCATCGAATTTGTTTATTGTTTTGAAGTTTGTTTGTAAACAAACTGAGCGACTGTAGTTATGAGGATAGCAAAGTTTTATTTCTCACTTGCTATTCTATATTAATAAGATAAGCTTACAGATCACGGCTTACAGAACATATAAAGATGATTATTACAAACGACAGAAGAAATAACAGTGGGGATGAGAGGTCAAACCTATTACTTTTTTCTGTCATCTGTGCCCTGCCAAAGATGTTCATCTTTTTTTTTAAGAGGAAAAAAAAAATCATATTTGAAAGCCAACATCCCCAAAAACAATAGACATTTTTCCCATGACCACGGAACTCCAATAAGACAAAAAAAGGTGAAGACTTAGCTCATTCAGTCAGCATTGTCTGCGAAGTCACGGCCATCGTCAGAACTGATGGATTACGCAATGAAGACTGACTCATTTGGCTACTGAAGCATTTGTACCTAATGGCAAAAAATCTATGGTCCAAATTCCTTCCTTTTTTAAAGCGATATAAGGCTAGCCACAACAAGAAAAAGTTTTGCTTAGAGATTAAAGACGAATCTATGATTCTACTTCTTACAAGAATAATGGCGTTAATTCAGAGATAAATAAGCCAACTTAGAAATTAATTGTTTAGAATTAATAAAACACTATGTTTATTATTCTACGATCTTAGGTTTTAACCTCAATACTGCATAAACACTAGTTCAAAATTCTAGCCAAACACGTAATATGACGTCATATTTCCCAGTGCTGTCTCAACAAGTCTCGTATTACCGAGGGATGTCCGACAGGGAGCGACTGATGACGTCACTCGCACGGCACGCCCGGTGTGACTCAATAACTAAAAGCTTATGTATTTTAGGTGGCTTGTAACACATTTTTCAGGACCTAGTTCATAATGTTACTGAAGCTATGATTGAAAACAATATCAAGTGGCCTGTTGACTGGCCATTCATTCAAGAATTTTCAGAAAAATTATCGCTCGGCCATCACGATAATATAATTTGTTCGTCTAATTCACTTTTGTATAAAATAGAACAACAGCAACATGCCCTGTTTAGTTCAAAAAGTAATAATTCCGTAGTTAATTTATGTATGGCCATCGTACCGTGAAGATACGTTTCATTTTCATACTTTAGGAACCTATCCCTGAGTGATATAAGCTATATTTTATTTAAAAAAAAAATCAAAGCCGACATTCTTTAATAGTCAGATAACTTTTATCTGAAGAATGACAGTTTACCATAATTTTCTATACAAAAGCTGTCAAACCGTCCGAGAGTTATTTGCCGATTGGTAAATCGGTCCTAAAACAATTACCCATCGACACATTGCCGCTGTATTTACAAAAACTGCAGACAAACTACAGTTTAAACGTTCGTAACCTACGTATAATTACAAAATTTTACTCATTTCAGTTTCACAAAGTTCCTTACATAGGTACCTATCAGCTATCGTTATACCACAACTTGTAAATTGTAATTTAATAAGGCTTTACGTAGTAACATGAATCTGCCTGTTAGTTGTATCGCGGCGAGCCGCGCTTGTTGTAAAATGATTTACTTTTATTATAAAAATATCAACGGACTACAAAATCTTTGTTGATTGATCAAAGTTTTGCCAGACTAGTTGTCTTTTTTAAATTTGATCATAGTTGGCATAACCCTAATATATACACATACATATACACATACGATCACATTTCGCAAGTGAAGACGACTTCACTTGCGTGCAAAAGCAACTTCGAAAACTATTTCAAGGCAACAGATCAATTCCGTTTTGATGTACGATTTTTATTAAAAAAAATTCCAACATTATTATTGAAAATATTTGTCATTTTTCGTTTCATGTTATCTTGAATGGCACAGTTCCAAATAAATAAAGTTTACTAAAATAAGTAGAAAAGAGTTTTATGATCAGTTTTAATACAGTAGTATGAGAACTATTTACAAAACTCTTTTCTGTACTCCTAGACATTGTAAAAGTGAAATTATGATATGAAAAAGCTTTGCTACATAAATGACAATCTCCTTCAAAAACTCAAAAGTGAAAAATAACTTTAGCTTAGGAAGTCGGCGGCTTTGGTTCTGTTCGTCGTTTTGTATTGCCACCGACTTCCTAAGCTAGTTATTTTTTACTTTTAAGTTTTTGAAGGTGGTTGTCTTTTTTGTAAAAAAAAGTTTTAATTTTTCAGAAATCAGAAATCAGAAATCATTTATTTGCCAATAATGCAGGTATACAAATATGATGGTAATTTCCGCGAGAGTCCCGATACATTTTGCCATACGGCATGCAAAATTATTTAACATAAAAACATTCCGTAAACAAACAAATAAACATTAAGAAACATCATTCCATTCACTAAGCAGCCTTACCTACTAACATTATTAAAAATACTCATATTAAGACATTCGGAATTACAATAATATGAATTAAAAAATAAATAAATAAAATGTCAATAACTAAACTCCAAATAAATGTCAATCAATTGAATTAAAAATGGTAAAAATTAAGTTAACAATTGTCAATAAATCAACGAAATCTCAATCTCAATTAATTAAACCACAAAATGTCAGCAAATTAATTTTAACATGTCAGAAAAATTCTATTACTAAATTCAATTACAAATGTCAATAAAATGTCAAAAAAAAAAAAAAAATAACAACATTAGAATTGGAATATAGAAATTACATTACTTATAATGTTTTGTCAGTGACAAAATCTTTAATTGTATAATAACACTTGTCCAATAGCAGTTTTGTTAACTTTTTTTTAAAAACTTTGATGGGTAATTCTTTTAAATGTAACGGCAGCTTATTATATATAATAGGACCCATGATTAAGATGTTGTTTTTAAGTAACGCCGTTTGGTAACCACCTGTATAAAGTTGATTCTTATATTGAGACCTTATTGGTCCTGATCGTTGTCTTTTATCCATTACTGACGTAAACAGGTGCTTGTTCGTTCTAACGAAAAGGGCTACTTCTAGTATGTACAACGATGGCAACGTAAGTATTCTTAAAGATTTAAAAACAGGTTGACAGCTTTCTGTAGTTTTAAGACCTGTCATTGATCGAAGGCACCGTTTTTGGGCCCTAAATATCCTTTCTCTCTCACTGCAGTTTCCCCAAAATATGACACCAAATCTTAGTGAGGAAGCAACTAAACCATGATATGCTGCTACTAACGTATTTATGTTAACTTTTTTTGAGAGGCTATAGAGTACATACGCCGTTTTACTTAGTTTATTACACACGTTTTCAGCTTGATGTTTCCATGTCAGTTTATTGTCTATGTGAACTCCTAGAAATTTTGTTACTGTAGTTGAATCTACGTTTTGGTCATTATAATTTACTATTATATTCTCCGGCTCTAGCCGCTGGTAGAAATGCATGACTTGTGTTTTATTTAGATTTATCACTAGATTATTTTTATTAAGCCAATCTATTATAGTTTTAAGGGTGTCGTTTATATCTTTTTTGTATTCCGTTTTGTCTATGCATTCAATTATAGCTGTGCTGTCGTCTGCGAACAATGTCATTGGATGATGAATTTGACGCGGTAGATCGTTAATGTAAAGCAGAAATAGTAATGGCCCAAGTACACTACCTTGCGGAACCCCAAAGTTAGGTATTCTGCCAGAAGATAAATATTTTAATTCACGCTTGGTTTTAGTACATACTACTATTATTACTATTAATTTTCTTTTATCTAAATCCATGAAGGATCAATTATACTACGTAAATTAACAAAACACCACTTAAAAGTTACAAGAAAGCAGAATACGCTAATTCGTTTACTTGGATGACGTATTTTTTTATTTATATAAATTATGTCACCAAACTACTGCACTAATTTCCATAAAATGTATATGGGACGTGGGACCTTCGAAGTATAACCTATCAAACAAAAAAGAATCATCAAAATCGATTCATAAATGGCGGAGTTATCTCATAACATACATAGTTACAAAAAAAAGACAACATACAGACGAATTGATAACATCCTTGTTTTTGAACATGGTTAAAAATGAAACTTATGCCAAACTAGGTTTATACTTCGCGGTGTCACCCCCGTTCAGTTAAGTGCCGCTCGCGGTGGTCATAGCGTGATGTTCTATACATATAAATCGAATTAAAATCAGAGTGGTTTTAAAAGATCTAAGCGGTCAGAGAGACATACGGCGGGAAGACGACATTGTTTTACACTATTTAGAGATTCGCAATAGTAGCTTCAAGTCTAGATTTTTAGACATTTCATATTCTCTATCAAAATTCGTTTTGTTTCCATTTCGTTCGATTCGTACCTTGTTACATATTTAATTCAGGTCTACATTATGGTGTTTTCTAATTAATAGCTCAACGTAATTAGTGCCAGCGTATTGGCTGTAATTAGGCGCGCCCAGTCGGTTCACTCACCTTTCTATTACAATTTGTTTTTAGTTTTAGTTAGCTACAAGGCAATGGTCACGCTTTAGGCGTGCCATGGTATTGTTATGGAGTAAAATTATTACTTTTAAACGAATTTTTGGGACTCATACCGTCGCGTTACAAATTGAAATAAATATTAATTCATTTATTTGACCTTCGAGTTAATTTTCTGCATTTTAATTTTATTTCTGTTGCTAGAGAGTTTGACAATTTAAACCCGTGTTTATTTATAGGTTTTGTGTCATAAATTTTACAGTGATTGGAATAAAGTTCGGAATACAAAAACTGGCTCGAATGTTTAGGTTTGAACTGAAGTTTGTAAGTAAGTACTCGATTTGTAGTAAGAGGGAACTTATCTCTATAATAGTAAGAATTTTTTGTACTATTGGGTAGTAACTTTATATCTTCAACTATATTTAACTCTCTGAAAACTTGCTTTTTTGCACTGTAATCTAGATAAAGTCACGACAAAAAATCTATACGAAAATTTTAGTTGTAGGTATAACAAACATAATGGAAGCATTGTTTTAACAAAATAATACAAAAAAAGTTACGTTTGAACATCTCTAAAATAAGATAACAATGTCGATGATATAAGGTACCTATGCGTTTTTTTAACTTTTCAAAACAGAAAATATCTATATGTTTATGACGAACGGGTATGGCTGAAGATCTTCATCCAATTTAGAGCTCAAAGTTATTAACCACTAGCTTTTTTACCCGTGACTTAGTCTGCGTCAAATTTGATATAAGTAATATATTATGTTACCGGTTTCCGAGATAAAAGGTATCCTATGTGTTATTCCACACTACAATCTATCTCAGTGCCAAATTTCATCCAGATCCGTTCAGCCGTCAAAGTGTGAAAGAGTAACAAACATTCATGAATCCATCCATCCGTACAAGCCTTCGCATTTATAATACTGTTAGTAAGATAGGAAGTAGGAGAATAGGCCTTTGGTAATACAAATTGAGATGGCTAATTGTTTATGAGCCACAAGCCTACGTCTGTTGAAGGCACAATTATACATCCCTACTATAGTACAGGGTGAATCATGTTAGTAATAGGATAATGGCGGGATTGTCTGCTCGTCTGCGCCTACGCATCGATTGTTTTAATTGATTATAATATGATGCTGATGAGAGATTATATTCTGCCTGTATTGTATTCAGTTTTTATAATGTTACTTCGGAGCTGATTTTTTTAACAAAGCGTTTAATTAAGTACTATGTCTGTAATAATAATGCAATAGAAAGATGCAAAAGACGCTTAGCGAAGTTAAAAGTTACATGATGTTCCCAATATTGCGATATTGGTTGCGGAGATATTGAAGGTCAAACTTCCAATATTTTTATTTATTTTTACGAATACAACGTTAAAAAACAAAAAAAAATTCAACACGCTCCTTGTACTGTTGGATGCACCCTCACAATGCTTGGCGTGCGTTACATTGCGCGCTATCAGAAACAGTTATCACCAAGTAAAATCGTTTTCCAGCAAACATTTTCGCTCAATGTTACTTAGTTTGGGGGGCAGTATGAGTAGTTGTCGGCTATGTAGTATGTTTTTTACACCCCGTAATTCCCGTAGTACTGTGTACTGCCTCAAATCTAATACCATGCTAAAACAACTAAATTACGCTCTGTCTATTGAGCCATTGAAACCAAAAGCTTTCACGTTAAGGCGATGGTTCCACTTCAGACTATACCGTTTGGATTGCGCGCTATTTTGTTTTAGTTAATTGAAGTTGTTTTTAAATTTATTTACAACTGTTTCATGGTAACGTTCAGTTTTAAGCTTGATTATTCGAATCAATCAAATCTAAAATTAACCTTACAGTTTTAAAACCATTTTTAAGTTTTAATGTCATGCTTTGGTTCGGGTCGGAAACTTAGGTACTTTTAGTAATTTAGATTTGGATCATAATCAAAATGCATATTATTTATAAAAGTATTGATGATATTACTTTAAAACCCGAACTTTAAGCGCGAAGAAGAAAATAAAAGATCAAAGATGTTGTTCCAATTATTTTAACAACTTATCTCCTCTGAACCGTAACTATAAAAACAAAACGCAATTTTATCGACAGATACGATCAAAAACTAATTTAAACGTGTTATGTCACGTCACTGACCAGTGGGGTGTCAGCATCGATATGTCGATAAAACGTAAGTGGACGTCACTTTTATCTATGATTGCGTTTATAAAATAACACTTCAGAATATAAGTGTGATAGTAATATTATAATATTGAAATTAGAAGCGTAATATTAGATCAGATTAGATTAGGGCAATCTATATTGAATTTGATTACTTATAGAAAATTGGACATGGACATTTTACTATTAATAAGAAGGTACTTAGATTTAAAAAAGGCAGATTTTCATTTAGAAATAAGAACTTTTTTGTGTCATAATCATGATTTATTTTTAACCCTATTATTTTTAAAAGAAATCGATCAAATACCTAGTGCCGATCTAGCTTTACGTACCTAGTATTAAAGCCAGGTCTAATAACTAATGCAAACATCACTGAATACTGTGAATAGGCTGAAGCCTTAACCTTTTCAATTGTTAGTAACAGTTGGGGCCCCAATTAATATTGATCGTTTGAATCAATAGTGCGCATTGGTCAACACTCAGCAGGCTGCATCGATGCAGCAACTAACTACTTAGCTGGTTCCACTTTTAAAATTATTATTTGATCACATATTTGAGGTCTATTAATTATCTTCTTGTCGATTATAGACGATGACGTCTAAGGACAGTAGGACGACATTTAAAATAGGAATGTAAAACTGTTTTCTTTAATAGAAGTTTTTTTTTAAATTGGATCGAGTGAAGTGACAGTTTCAATTTTGTTTTTTTTTTTTAATTTCATTGAATTCACACGTTGTTCTTATATTATTTTGTATGTCGATTTGTGGCAAAATATGTCTATGCACAATTTATGTATCATTTTCTGTCTAAATCACTTTTCAATTAGGTATTTTACCAAACACTTATGAAATCCTAATCTAAAAAATAATATAATTCCTCTGTCATATGCATTATCATCGTGGGAGAGCTAAGTAATTAGACTGCCATCCGCCGCTAGCCACGACAATTGTCAATCGTGAATCGTTAAATAATACGTGGCAATTGTTAAACTATACTGTTCGATAAATAATTAATAAGCTCGAAGCTTTCCCGTGCGATAACTATGTGAGCTTGCACGCCGGCATAGTAATGTCTTTCTAAGTAAAATAATTGTATTGGTGGAAATATGTACAGCTGTTGTTATTGATACGTAATAAATAACAATATTTCAGTTTATAGTTTTATTACTATCGTAGAAGAACGATAATAAAATGGGATACTAAATAAAAATTATGGTAGTCTATGCATGTCTGGCCAAACATTCCGGGCCGCAACCATATAATATATCATAGTTTGTCATTGAAATGCTAAGAAGAAGATTAATTCTATGAATGGTTTAAAAATATCAATTTCACACGTATTTTTTAAACTAGATGAGGTAAAACAGTTCAGTAACCTACCAATCAAGGTACACAATAGAGTTTACAGCCAATACAGCATAGAGACTAGTACAACAGAGCCTTCATCAAAACTTTAATCAAAGTTTGCCTTAGTTTCCGACAAGCTAAGATACCCTATCCTTTGGCATCCAGCCAAGTCAAGTGAATCCAAGTTATAATTACCCTGGCTTACAGCAGATTGATTCAGACTATTTGTAAGACCTAGCCTAAGTACCCGATGGTGGTGGAGCGTGGAGTTTGCGGTCAGCAGCCGGCCAGCCGGTCAGCCGTGACCGACCAGATCCGATTCATGTCACATGGAAATTGAGATTAACTAGAACCTTGGAAGGATAACTTGAAAGATCAGCTTTCGTTGGGTTGAGACGGTACGATAGTAACACAACATGTTTTCTGATATTTAGGGTTGTTTTAAGGGTGCTGTACCTGGAGCTATTACTTTTATTTTAATATTTGAAATTAACGAATACGGGTTTTAAAAATGTATATAAATGTTGTTATAATAATGCTGCCAGTTGGTGGAACCTTTGCACAGTAGACACACCTAAGTATTAGGCAGCTTTGCATAAGCCTAACAATGTGTTTCCAAATTGACAAGGTTTTCCAACTTTTTCCGACATTGTTACGTCCTTTTTAAACTCAAACTTTTAACCAGTTAAGTATTTGATTACGATTCTGAACTGCGCCGTTGGTCCTGTGGTCGCAGGCGCGACTGCTGAGCGTGAGATCCGGGGTTTGATTCCCAGGTCGGGTAAAAAGTGTTATTGGGTTTTTTTCATTAGGAATTTCTCAATAACTGCCCGGAGTTTGAAAGTTGGTGGTGTGACACCCCCGTGCCTCGGAAAGCACATAAAGCCGTTGGTCTTGCGCCTGATCTCTCCTCGGTTGTGTCGGATTGCCGTCCCGTCTGATTATGAGAGTGAGGGAAGAGGGTTTGCATCTGTGTGTGCGCACACACTTGTGCACTATAATATCTCCTGCGTACTTGGATAGTCTGCAAGATTAGCGGCCGTAACCAGACTCGGTTAGAAGAATAAATATATTTTTTTACATGATTCTACTTATTTACCTCAACAATTTATTATTATATCAGCAATTTCAGGAATTGTTATTGAAATTCAAAGCTTATGAACGTAGTTCTTCGAAACTACACACTAAGCTGTTGATGAAACCGTGTTTGCGAAAACAGCAAATTACACCGTAATACAAATTATTATAAGTTAGGTATCATATAGCTTTTTCCTTTAATTGTTTGTGACAATGTGCTAATGTGAGGTTGAGAATGACCTCAGTCCGGATCAAAACCGCAACGGATAAAAATATACCCTATTTTCAAGCACCTTATTTAGGACTGAATGACATATAAACATAGCTTTATAATAATAGATGCTAGATTTTTTGTTCATTTTTCGGTTTCCTACTTATGTCATATTGTTTTTAAACTAACTGGTTACTTATTACCTATATATTTGCGAATATTTATCTAAAACGTTATTTTCGTTATCGTTGCTTTTGCATTAGGGATAATGTAATTGATTAAAAACGGCAACAAACGAGTCTTCAGTTTAAGTATCTACCGAGGTATTTTTTATTTGCAGGAAAAGTCATTTAGTTTTTTTTGGTGTTTGAATTTTTATGTATGCATGTATTTTTTATTAAAAGTTCTCAATTTTATCCATGTTACAAAGTACATGTTTGACTGTAATTTGCAACATGAAGATCGCTTTATTGTCCAACTGGCCCAAATATCGAGGATTCACCTGAAACTTTTCCCCGAATTTCTTTCAGACAAACTTACCTACCAACACTTTTTCCGTGATCGAAAGTGATTTTCGGTGTCTGTTACTTAAACTTGAATCATGATCATGAAAATAAAAAGTTTGCGACGAACTTTTTCGTTATACCTTTGTTACATCTGAGTTTAGTTTTGGATATTTTTCGAAAAACAACGCAAAAAATTTAAATGTGGCGTTTGCAATTGAAATCTCTCGCTGAAATATAAACGATATTGAAAATCGGAAAAATCCGAAAGCGCACTTCAAGTTATTACATCGAAAACCAAGTAACTGCCATGATCCTATTTATATCAAAGAGCACCGTATTTTTTCCAAAATGTTTATATAAATGAAAAAAGAAGACTCACCATTGTTGAAGTTTGGAGTAGTTTACAAAAACGTGAGAAAGGAGCGTGTGGCGTGGCGTGTTCGTGAGGCAACGCACCGGGCCGGACTGTGCCTGTCTCGGCCGGAGAACCGCTTAAATACGTCGTGCTGAGCGCACACCTATTCTGGAGAACATAAGACTATTACATGGAACAGATATCTAGGGACCACTCCCTGTACATATGCTTCAGTAACAAGAATGAATTTTAAATGAGGCGCACCTCTAGATGTTTATGTTTGTCTCTTTAGCTTCAGAATCTCAGATGGTTTTTCAGAATCCAATCTACTTAATTCTAAACATACTCTCTTATAGAAAACATTATTTTTTGTTACTTACAAAAATTCTTACACTGACAGTAAGCCTCGCCCACGACCGATGTTTTTACCAATTTTTTGTCGGCGAGCCTGAAACATATGGATTCTAATAAACCAACGCACACGGCCGACAAAAAGTTGGTCCCACGAAACTATAGATTTATTGAAGCTTCAAGCTTCACCATTCCTGAGTGTCATACGATGTGACACTTGGCAATAAATAGTGTTGCTTATAAGGTGATTTCTATGTGGACGAAGTCGGAGGCAGATAAAGCTTTAAAAGCTTATAATTTAAAAAAAATGTATTTTTTCCTTAAAGCTTTTCTCAAAATGAAAACAGTAGATATAATAATTATTTAGTTATTCTTACTAAAACACTCATACCAATCGTCTTGTCTCTGCAGGAGTGGTCAGTTGGTCATCGTATCCAGAATAGGTCGTATGATTCACGGTGAGGTAGTAGTGCGTCCAGACGGTGCCCAATTTTTCAGTCTTAGTCCCAAACAAAAGCAGAGAGCCAATGACTAAAGCTCCGTGACTAATGATATTATACACAAAATAAATATAAGATTTGAATGCCAAACTAGTGAACTGTGATGAGTTCTGTCTACGATCAAGACAAAGAGATATTAAAACGTACATTTGGGTGCATTTGTTTTAAACATTTGGACTAGTTTACAGCTTTTAGACAGTTAATCAATCTTGCCTAAGTATCGCTGTTTTATCGATGGTCAGGTCATCATAAATCATTGATACTTAGTGTCACAAATATATACAAAGTAGCTCCTGCCAGCGACTTCGTTCGCTTGGTTTTTTCACCCGCGTGTCGTAGCATGTTATAGAGCCTGAAGCCTTCCTCAATAAATGAACATAAAAAGATTTTTTCAATTCAAACCAGTAGTTTCTGAGAATAGCGCGTTCAACAAAACAAAGAAAGTCAGTTATAAAGCTGATGCTTTATAATATTAATATTAATATATATTTGGGGTAAGTCAATAAGTAAATAAATTAGTTGTTTGTAGAAGAAAATGGAGAAGCGTACTAGGTTTGACAGGGTTCTCGTTTGCTGAAGTACCCATTAAGAGAGTTTAAGTTAATAAATATTTTAGAAGTCTCAATTAATTTTAATGGAATTTCATTGATTTACTTAGGAACTAACGAAATTAACATCATAATTTTGACTGATTAGATTACGAAATGTGATCATGGACTCCCTAGTCAAAGGGTTGGGGTTGGGATGAATGGGGAAGGCACGACACAGGGGAACCTTGACCGTTTGCCAATTTTGTGTCACTATCTACAACTGCATATTTAAAATGATCAAATTCAGATACAACGATTTTTAACACAGAAGCAGAAACGGTATTGTGTGACTATATTTAGTTTCCTCGTTCTAACTTCTGCGACGCAATTATTGTTTTTCAATTAACATAGATATGTTAATTCTGTTTTCTTTTATTTGAATTAAGTAAATTAGAATTAATTCATCTTTGACCTTACCTACAAACTACTTGAAGGTCAAAAATAACATAGAAGTTGATACTTAATTACTGTTAAATCTAAAACAGTTGTTACAAAAGTAGTGAGAAATCCACGTTAGTTCTGAATGTAGCACGATATTGAATTTGGGGTGTTTGACCACACCCTGAAGCCCCAGACAGTCCAGTCTAATTTAAACGAGGGTCGAGGCATTATTTGACTCTACCTACTACATAGATAGTATTGTGTTTGTTCATGTTAATTTATGTATGTGTGATGGGCGAGTGCTATTGAAAATGTACGTTCATATTATCCCTGATTGCCTTCACATTCAAACACTTTTAAAAAATTGATGACTCGTGATGACTAATAGTTAACTGAAGCCTAAAACTAAGCTGGTGTTATAGTTTAAAATACCAGCCCAATTCTGTCCCGTAGCAGAGCAAAGGCCTCTTCTTATACATAGAAGGCACGTTTGCCCCGGATTGGCGATTTCCGACTTATATCTATACTAATTTTATAAAGCTGAAGAGTTTGTTTGTTTGGTTGGTTGAACGCGCTAATCAGGAACTACTGATTTGTATGGAAAAAATATTTTTGTATTGGATAGTTCATTTATCGAGGTAGGCTTTAGGCTTTATGACAGCACGCTACCACACACGGGATAGGAGCAGTAAACAAAGACGTAATTTAACGCGTAGTTAATTAAAAAAACAGGTGTTCCTTCCACGATATTTTCCTTCACTGAAGTCAGTGATGTCCGAGATAAACTTAGAAATTGTAGGTAGCCTTACAAAATAAATAATTCTAGTCGAAACCTTACATTTGGATTAAGCTGTTGAGAAATCGGCCGCAGGGGCTTTGTGTGCAAGCCAATGAATTTTAGATCCCGACAAAATACATTCGAACGGACCGTACCAACCAATTCTTAAGAAAACGCTTTCTTAGAGATGTAACATACTTCATTCATTCATCCCGTTAACTTGACGTCTGAAGAATTTTTCAGTGGATTGTTTGAATTATTAGTTAGCAAGCGCGACATATAATTGCTGCTTGCCAACATAATTGGCTATTAAATCGATACCAGCTGAAACATTTATGTTCATAGATGCGTCCCTTTAAAACTACGTAAGTATATATCATGAGGCTTTTTACGTTTTTTAATGCCGTATTCAGGAAGAACACACGCCACGCTACTCCTGAAGGGGATTGAAAATAAATGAGTTTTTTTTCCTAAAACCACGCGATGTTCATGAAAGCTAACGTCAGTATCGTTCGTTTTCACGAACAGTGCGTAGGTTTTATAGACTGTTTTTATGTATTGTTTACTTATCTATTTTTTATTTTCTGAAGGGGAGCGAAGAGTATTTTCATGGTAATGTTTATGAAGGCTTTGTAATGCAACCTCGTGGATTAATGAAAACTCGAAACTGAACACATAGAGTTGTGATTTCAAAATAATATTTCCTTGTGAGTCTTTCTTACGCTGGCCAAAGTTTGCAGTGTAGAATTAAAAGCAACAGAGACATTCCAACATTGTCTCTAAGGTAGGCAACGCATCTGTTACTTGTGTATTTATAAAAAATGGCAAAATGTCATTACCTAACTGTATAAAATTGCCGTCCTGATATTGCAGATATGTCACACCACAAGTTTGACATAAAGATGTTACTTCCAGAAGTTGTTCGTAGATTGATCAGCATCATGCATAGTTCTTCAATACGGATGTGCAAGTAGGTATCAATAAAGAGTAGCAATTGATTATACAGATGTCAAGCGCCATGTGCGGACCCATTGAGCTCGTTTGGACAATACTGTGCTGTGCGAGTCATAAGAAATTAGCGAGTTCTTTTAAAATATTCCATATGGGAATAATAATAATAGGATAAGTTGTTAAGGGTAAATGTGATGTGTTTAATGGTTACACACACTACTATATCAAATTTTAAAAGTAAACATTTTCGGTATTTTAGGATTTAGTCACTAAATCCTAAAATACCGAAAATGTTTACTTTTTGTTTATGTATGTGTACTGTATGTTTGTTTACTATGTTTGTTTTGTTTTAATCATGAAATCACTTGAGTGAATAACATCATGAAAGGGCAACCTGTTACAGCTTTATCTACCTTTTCAAACTTCAATTTATTATATTTTATTAATTTGTGTAATTTTTGTAATTTGTGTTCATGGAGTTACTTGCTCGTTCTTCTCCGTAGAAACTAACTGTTTGAAATGGACATATAGCTTCAAGTTTTTGATTGACTGACTCCTTGACAATTCAAGAGTGCCTGTAAATGTTTTAATTTAGATTTGATTTTCTAAGGCCCAAATCGCTGTCCACTTTTAACGTGTACGCTTCACTTTTACATATAAAGCAATATTTCAGTGGTAACTACATAGCTTGCTGTTTAAAGTCTGTCTGTAGGTCGTTCTATACTAATTGCACGCCTACCACAACACATTGTGGTTATTTCGTGGTCATAGTGACGTGTCTCGCTTGGTATAGCTATATTTGGGGCATTGGATAAATTGAATCGTTCAGAGTTCGGTTCTAAAAATAGTTGTAAGACAAGATTGGTTTGTATTCTGGATATACACGAAGCTGTTCTAATGCAACAATCATGTAATAATAATGTTTTTTATTAATATTATGAAAAAATAAATACAAATTTAGAGTTTACTAATACATTGCTGACAAAGTTACTACTGATCGTTTGCCTACGCATAAAACATTGATAATAATCAAATTCGATTAATAAAAGCTTGTCTTAAATTTAAGATGCAATAAAACTTTTCTATAAAACAGAAAAGGGCTTACCAACTTTGCTTTTTGTTTCAGTTCTTACCATCCATTTTCTTGATCGGTAAAAAGAGGGAACATATTTATGATGAACTGAAAACTGCATATCAATAAACAGTCATAAACTACAAAACTATATAAATAGGTGACTGTAAAAATTCCCTGCACCGATACTGTTGCGACTCCAGGGGTGGTAAACCTGTGATGAATAACAGAATGCGATGAAAAGTTAAAAAGTTTCAGGATATAGTTTATCTATATAAATATTATAAAGAGGTAAATTTTTTGTGGTTGTAGGGGGTAATCTTTGGATCTAATGAACCAATTCTGAAAAAAATTGTAACCATAGAATATTGCGTTATTTTTGAGTGTCACACTACGACACATGTGAGCGGAGCAGTAACTATAGACGTTACTTTAAACGAATGAAAATATCGACGAAGTCGCGGGCAGAAGCTACCCTTTTGGATGCCAAGCTGTAAAGTGATGCGTTCACACACGAATGGAAGATGATCTTGCCAGTGTGTCATATTGTGAAGTGTGATAACGACATCGGTAATGGTCTGTAATAGGAAAACGGCCGCTGAATATTAAAATGAAAAAAAAATCTGCTTATGAAACAGTTATGTGTTACAGCAAACATGACTACTTAAACTTGCTCCTGCGCATTTGTCTCGGTACGTGATACTACGGTAGGATCTCCCCCAGGTACGTTTCCTGCTAAACATGGTATACTGCGACTACGTGTAAGTTTAAATACCAAATAATTTATTTTCATGCTACAAGGTTGGCGATCTCTGTCAGCCTGAAAACGGCAATCGTATTGTTTCACGCGGTGCCCAGCGATGGGCTCGGCCGTACCCGGCCGTGAAATCACCGGCGGTGTCTACCTATCTACCCACCCATATACTGCAGCTGTAGACGTTGCATGTCGTACGCAAATGAGCTTGGTATTGTTTGTTGTGATCGGGACGTTATACGTCGGTACCTACACGTTATTCATTTAAAGAGTTAGGATTATATGTTGTATCGGACGGTATAGTTTGTAAGTTGCCTAAGCTATAATTTTAGTAATATTGGTTAGTACACAATCATTATATTACATTATTGACTGCACAGTTGGTCTCGTGGTCGCGACTTCTAAGAGGTCTGGGTTCGATTCGTACTTTTATTATGAACAAGCTTCTGCTCGCGTCTTCGACCGCGTAGTTTTTTCACTAGCATTAGGTTACGTCTTTGGTTACTGCTCCACACGTATTCGTCGTAGTGTGATGTTATATAGCCTACAGGCTTCCTCGATAAATGAACTATCCAACACAAAAAATATTTTTCAATTCAAACCCGTAGTTTCTGAGAATAGCGCGTTCAACCAAACAAACAAACTCTTCTGCTTTTTATACTAGAATAGATTAGAACTGTGAGCCCTCATTATTTTCCTAGTACAGTTCACTCACATAGAGCACTTTTATCCATTACACCATACATAAATAGTTACTGCAGAAATCTTAAACTAAGACGAAAATTTCGAATTAATGATAAAACCTTGCAACGCCTGATAGAATTGTGATTTCAATGTAACACGTAATGCAATCATAAAAGTTGCAGGCGCTGAATAATTTGATCCCCACTTTCATCAAAGAAAACCACCAAGTGGGATTCAGACTCGTGTACTCGGGTACTCGGGTCGATTTCTTCCAACCAAAACGGAAACAGTGACCCTTCTTTTTGCTACGCACATTCTGTGAAAATGTCAACTGGCTTACTAGCTGGAACATAACAGACATAGCTATGTCATGTCACTCGGTGACAGATAGTCAGACAGATGGCTATTGGAACCTTAGAATTAGTAAGGATAAGAAAACAACACAAAAAATAGAACAAATACATTTATTTATTCTTACTGGAGCCATTAACCGAAAACTTATAGTAATTTGTTTAGGTAACTTTCGCTTACAATAACATTTGGTTCAGAGCGTAACGTCAATGGCACTAACAAGTGATATTAAAGTTACTAATTAAGCTAAACGAGTACTTCATTACTTAGACTTAATTATCTACATCACAACATTGAGCTATTGTTAACTTTAGCTTACAGGTTAGTTAGTGGTACCTAGGATTGCTCCTAGGTACCGCTAGGACCAAGCTAGTCGAGGTAAAATTAATGAATGAAAGATTAGAATATAATACTACTAGCTTATGCCCGCGACTTCATCGGCGTGAATATCGATTACAAAACGGAATAAACAAACAGACAGCTAGACAAACAAAATTGGCTTTTTGGTATAAGTTAAGTACCGTGTAATCTTCATATAATGCATTTAGTAAAAAGCTATTATTTTGACATTACAGACACTTCATTTTTATTACGTATTATTTGTTATTTGTATAGAGAATAAATATATTTTTTTAAATTTTATTATTCTTTAGTTGACAACGCAGAAAAACCCACATCTAATAATACTAGACAATATATTAACTTGCACTAATACACGTACTTCAAATACTTTTGCAAAAAAATGGTCAGAATGAGTATATATGGTCAAAATGGTCCTTACATTTAGAAACCATAATACCTAACTCGGTAACTTTGAGGTTTTCATATTATGTAGAATATTAATTCCTAATTAGCAAATTATCAATGCACCTACCTAAGTGCCATAAAACCATGACACCACTATTTTCAGTATAAACTTCACCTACCTACATATGTACAAGTTATTTATTCAAGTAATCTACTTATAAATATTTGACAAGTATTTAGTTTTCGAGTTTCTTAAAATAATAATGTTGTTACTTTATTCGTCCTTGTCATAGAATAAGTAACTATAAAACCTAGAAAAACACTTCTCTACAAGAGTCGCAAAAGTCATATTATTTTTTTATTAAAATACGTACTTACTACAGAAGGTTGTGCGACTTTTCCGACTCTCAAAAAATAGCGTTTGGCGCTACGTTGAAATAATTGTAAAGCAAATACCACAACAAGTGAATTAACCAGGTACTAATTCATATCAGCACCTGAAATGATGTTTAAAAACATTCTAAATTGAGCCAATGTACTAACTAAATGGATAATAGTATGCCAAGTGTGTATCATCGTACGTCTCGTGTACGTGCGAGAGATTCTACAAGCACAATCCAAGGAACTGTTGATAGCTGCAGAGACATCCTACGCATTCGCACAAAATAAATATTTGTAGAATTAGTCCACTTGATACACCTTTGAGCATCTCACCATATTTTCAAGACAACACCAAACCAAAAACAATTTATTTTTACTTTCGAATTTAAGAAGACGCTGCAAGACTTTCACTATAAACAGTCCATCAAAAGTCTACTTAGAAAACTAAAGGCTTTATGCGACACTAAAACACTTTAACTTCTTATAAAATCGTCCAAAACCATCATAGGAACACATCATCAGCTCCATCCTGCTTGCCAGTGATCATGTAACTTCGTGAGTTCTTGGACGTGAACAGATATGGAGCCTGTCTCGAAGGACAGCGGAACGAACGAAGCAAGATCGGAGGCACGTTGTCTGACTTGTTGCCCACTGGCTCCAGGAGGTTGTTCCATAAAAGATTGGCGGCTGGAAGAAACAATACAGGCGTCACATTTTATTTTGTAGTAAGAAATCTTTAGTAGGACTAGATGGAATGTGTTGAATCTGAAGGCAGATCCTTTAGATCCATCTCTGAAGGTTTCCGGAACTATTCCGAGCAGTAACACACTAGGATATACAGTACCCAAAGCGTGGCCCTTCTGTGAGAAGTGGAAGCAATCGTGTGTGATGTAGGACTGGTGGATGACGAGCGGCAGAGGTCGCGTGGGCGGCATGGGCGCGTTGAACAGCCGCATGAATGGTTGCACTATCACTGTGAAGTCCTCGCGGGTGTCGTAGCGACCGCTGTCAATCTAAAAGATAGTATAACATTGAGAAAATCTGATTACAACGGTCTACCTACTTAGTGACAAGAACGGGACACTACCAGAACACTAGCTCTTCACAGGATCATAAGATTTACCGCAGTGTTGCTAAGTCTCCTATATCTGGCCAGCAAATCTTGTCAGTCAAGAAACCTTGGATTGGATTCATTCCTTACCATGGCGTTGACTACACAAGGTATTTATCAAGTCAAGTTTAACTAGTCAGTAAATCATACCAGTGCAACTTCAGCCTTCTGGTAAAGTCGTGCCATGCGCACGAGGTCGTACAGCTCGTTCCCTCCCTGGTGATGGAAACACGTGCAGAACAGTGAGTGCATCAGACGGCACATCATCGGACGGAGTACGCGGATCGATACTGATACATCTGGAATAGAATACAAAAGATATCTTTATATGTAGATAACTGCCGATGTATCTAATTCATTTCTTCAATATTCACTGTTAACAACCAAATAATGTAAACTCACCTAAAACTGGCACTAAGTTAACGATAGTCCGCGGCAGGTGTTTCTGAAGGTAGTCCAATGCTATCGACAGCTTCTTGGCATGAGCCGCAGGCGACCAGGAGACGGGGTTGAGACAGGAAGCTGAGCACAGATCGTTGGCGCCGATAAACACTGTGACCATCTTCCAGTCGTTAGCGATGTCGATGTCCGGAGATGCCTGCATTCGAGCTACTACAATCTGGAAGGTGGATTTTACCGTATATAAAACAAAATTTGTAGAATATTAGCCATTACTTAGTACGATCGCTTTAACTTCTTTTATGTAGTTAGTTGTTTTATGTTGTAGTTTTATGTAACTGCCTCGGTAGCTTAGTGGTCCTAGGTGCGACTGCTACGCTAGAGGTCTTGGGGTCGATTCCCAGATCGAGCAAAGTGTTATTGGGTTTTTCTATGAAAATCTCAGTAGCAGCTTGGAGTTAGGATTTGTGCCCGGTTAATGGCAATAGGCTCGCCCCCTATTACATGGGACCTAAACATACCGGCGAACTGTGGGTGTACATTGGTACACCTCTGCCTAAGCCTTCGGGGAAAACAGGCGTGATGGTACGTTTATGTGATGGTATGTTATGTAGTTACAGAATATCCCAGTCACAATTTTGTCTCACTGGACTCCAAAGACCAAAAATTTGCAGTAATAAGAACTGAAGGACGAAAATATGCTTACTCCACAAATCGTAGTAAACGACTGTGCTTACAAAATCAGCATATACACAATGATTAACATGCCAGTATTAAACTTACAACATTATAACATGCTTGTGTCACATCATACATTAGTGATCAACAACTCGTTTAATCTTCACTTATAGTTGTGAAAATAAAATGTTATGTTACTTAATCATTAAGATTTAGTACAAAAACATGAAAACACGCAACTTTATTACTAACACGACGAGTACATTCATTGTCACTTATTTGTTAACGGTAATGGCTTAACAAATAGGTGACGCTGACCTGGTTCCATACAAAAGCTCGTGTCACCAGTGTCAGGGCGGCGGTTTGAGGTATTTCTGTAGTATGGTCCGAAAGGTTGGTCCTACGACTAGAATATGCTACTTGATTGCTAAGCTTGCTAAATACGAAGTTATTGAGAAATTTCCAAGTTTCCCTTCAGCTAGTGGTGTGGAAACAGTTAACATTTTTATGATAGTAAGTAATGGTTTCCTTTATTGCTTATGGTTGGATGGTTTTGATAATTAGGAAAATAAAAATAAATAAATTTAGCTGTTTCAAAGCTCAATATTGATTAGGACGTTTTAAGGCAGAAACAGAATCATCATTTGAAGGTCTTTCATTCAAAACAATGCGAACTCTTAGCGGCGACTCCATTTCCATCGCTGCGTACAACTATAGCATCGCTTCACACACAAAAGTGATCCACCAGACGCACAAACGCACATACATCATTAATTTATGAGCACACAAAAATGTGGTAACGTTGATGTTTGGGTCACGCCACGCTCCATAAGTTAAACAAAAATGATTGCTTACACACATTTGTAATCGTCCAACTTGGCAAATAAGTGCACAGTCGAATGTGTAGATTTAGTGATAGTTTGATGTTCCACGCCTAAACCAAGTTTACTTAGTTGACGCACCAATAAATTGAACACGCTTGACCATTAAAGGTTTGTGCAATCGGTCGCGAAATGAGTTACTAGTACTATACAATTGTCAGAATTGTGACTTTGGGTTCCTCTTGAAGAGGTCGACTAGCCAATTTGGCCAGTTTTGTCAGAGCTCATTTTGCCTCATCGAAACAAGTCTTACCAGGCTATTGCATTTCATCAGCATTACATACTTCCAATGTGGAATGTTAATCAATCCGCGTTAATCAATAATCAAACTACTTTGCACAGTTTTAGTAATTATGTAGTTTTATCGTTCCCATTTCAAATTGACAAGCTATAACTTCTGGTCATCAGAACCGGATACTTCAGATTCAATGTTTGACGGCACGGTTGGTGCAGTGGCTGAGCGATTGGCTGCTGCGCTGCGTGTCGCGGGTTCGATTCCCGCACGGAACAAATATTTGTATGACCTACAGATAGTTGTTCCGGGTCTGGCTGTTTGTGTATGTGAGTTTATATGTTTGTAAACGCACCCACGACACAGGATACATTCCTAGTGTGGGGCAACGTTTTTTTAAAAAACTAAAAAAAAAAAAAAAAAAAATGTGTGCTTCTTCCTCTCTCCACAACATAGGTTCTTGTGCAATTTTCAAGCTTACCTTTGCCTGCTTCAGCGCGTCTTCGTCGGATGCCACAGGGAAGGCCACGTTGAATTTGGCGTTCCTTGTGAGCCATTCGCCGGTGCCCGTGGAATACCCTCGTAGGTTGGGGTTGAACTCCTTCAGGATGTTCGGCAGGGTTAGGTACTCCCGCCATGATGCGTCGCCACCTGGGGAATAATGATGATGATGAATGAAAAAGAGTTACAAGATAAGCGGAGTAGGGTTCTTCAAAGATGAAGTGGATTGAGTATAAACAATACGCTGTACCGACGATCAGAGATTTTTTTAAGAGATCACGTGATCATTAAGCACGGGGTGTAAAAAGACAGATCCATAGCCGTCAACTACGCATGCTACCTATCAAACAACGTAACAAAAATATTGCTGGGAAGCGGCATTTTTTGTGTGAAAAATCATTGTTGATGTTAGCGTATTACGTAACACACGCAAAACATTGAGCTTACAGGTGCATGCAATACTCGTAGTTTTTAAGGTTTTGTTATGACATTAAATATGTATTTATTTTCGTAATAAGAATTAGAACTTTGACCTTCTCCGTAATGAATGTCGATATGTCAAAAATGTCTTCAATTTACCAAATTTTTTTACAATGGTTGACGCTGCTGATATGACATTACGACCAGATTCTAAACGTATTTAATTAGAAATTTTGGCCTTAGGTTTCTAACCACCACTGCTTGGCGCGACCGTTGAGCTCATACCATAAGTATTTCGGTTGTCTTCCTACACATCTATCATAACCTTTTACCGACAATATCCTTATTAAACCTTCTTACATTGTAGAAATGATAACCATCACGACTTAGTTACCATTCAGCTCACACTACTGAATAACACGAGGAAGTGTGAAAAGTGCAAAGATCTACATAATGTATTGTCAGAGTGCTTTTATGTAAGGCGTCCTATCTTATGTTTACATACAAAACATGACGCAACTGTTTGTTTGCCTGTATTAATGCCATGTCTTCTTGAAAGACCATTAGTTGTAGGTATTCATCGATGATACTGTAACCCCTGGGGACGAGGTTACTGTGCCCGGAAGGTCAATCTAGTCGATTGAAAACACATTTAATTACTACTTTGTATAAATATACCGCTTATTAGCTCTCCCAAAAAAATTTTTAAAACTGCATGAGCCCTCGTGGTAGAATGTCAAGTGTTTCTAATTTCTAATGGAGTTTATCACAAAGGATTTATCTAAGAGTATAATAAAATAACGTTGGATAATTATGGATAAAGCAGCCAGAGTCTCTAAAATACAGTATCCTCCATAATTCTAGGCTACCAGCAGATTGGAGATATTTTGAAAATAGGTCACTTTGTCTATTGTAATAAATTATGATCGGTGTATCAATGTGGATAGTGTGTTAGCGCATTCAGGAAATTGCTGCGGTCAGGAGCAGCTTAAGTTAACCACAGGCAGTAAACTGATTGAATGTTATGGTAAATCGCATGGCCTACGTTACGTATGTACTAGGCATCTGTAGTAGATAAGCTTTACAATCATAGTGTTTCACAAATGGTACAGTCCGTCGTGATTAAGCTGTAAGATTAGTTTATCGATGTTGAGCTGTACATGGAAGAAACAGTTGAGAAATTATTCCTGTGTTGAATAAGCTCACAAAGCAGCATCTCAATTTTTTTTTGTCTTTGGATGTCAAACACGCCGTCGTTCCACCTGATGTTTAGTGGGCACTGCAACCTATAGACCTTGCAAATGCGTTGCTATCGCAAAGAAAAACTTGAAATGTCACACGTGCCTGTAATTACACCTGTACCATTATCATGGATCTAATGACGACTAGAACACTTTCTTATTGTCCTTTATCAACCCTCCAAGCACTAGCCTTTGAGGGTGCCATGACACAGAAAAAAACGGCAGCTGGGTCGTCATTATAAGATGAAGGAAGAGGACTTACCAGCACACCACGAAACTCCTCGATACTCCACAAACGCTCCTAGCGCGAACTCTTCAAGCGCCCCGCTCCCGGCGACCAGGGAGTCGCCTATCGCTGCGACAACATCGATGTCTCCGGGCCTCAACCGGTGGACTGAGGTAGGCCGTTGAGGACTGCGGCCCCAGGAGAGGGCGTCCTCGCAGGGGAACGGTACGGATGAAGGTATGGCGCGCTGGCGACGGATTTGCGACTTCCGAGATGGGTAGTGAAGGTGCAACTGGAAATAAAAGAAAGTATTAATAAGTAAGAGTACACCTGTAGGAAGGACAATAGAAGGCTGGTATTATGTTATTTGCTTTATTCTTTCAATATAAAAACACGCAAAAAAGTATACAAAATAGTAGCCTACCGGTAACAGAAACCGAATCTAAGCTACCGGTGGTCAGGGCTCCAGAGAGAGAAATGTCCTAACAATGTGGTACATGCCTCGAAGTACTGCCTTCTGAATCAAGCCCTTGATCGGCACTTTACAAGACCCTCCTCAAAAGTTGGTCGAGGTTCTAGGCTATTAAGACATTGGTTAAAATACTTGATCTGCTTATGTTATGATTACTTCTAATAAGGAAGGGTTTTTACGATTGGTGGTCTAGATCTTTACATTGGGAAACTGGTGATCACTGACCTGTAAGCTGTAACACAGCGATGAAGGGTCATCTTTAATAAGAAGGAAGACTAAGCATAAATTGCTTAATTGAGGAAATAAAAATTATACAATAAGGCTACTATTTGATGGTGCGTTTAATATGTCTGCAGTGTGCGTAACTGTATTATTTGGTAATAGTAGATCGTTATCCACAACTAGCTCAGCCATTTCGGTAGCGTAGCTGTTGTTCTGAACTTTTGAAAGGAAGTATTTTAGACTCCTCGATTTCACGCCACTGCTAAGATCACTAGTCCTTGGTTCCTGTGATGTTGGAATGGTGTAATACATGACCATTATATTAATCGAGACTCGAAATAGTTTTACTTGGACAGTGAACTGTTGTCTCTTGAGTCTTGTCAAGATCGCTTGGAGTTTTGTATTGTGAGACACCTTCTGATTAATGTGTTCGTCTAGTATTATCACGCCTACACATCCATCACAAGACGACATGTTTCTTGTGTTGATTGTAATTACGTAGTTTAAGCACAAGATTCATGTTTTCTTTTCATTACGTAACCAATTAACATTTATGTACTTGTAATTGCGAATCATAAATTCTATTCACGTAACTAATCGCTGTCAGCCGCTAAGTTAACGGACCTAATTATATTATTTTATACTACATGACAAATAGACTAAAACATACAAGACAGAAGTAAACCAAACCATTCATTAACGTCGATTTATATTACAGTGGCGAGCAATGTGCAAGGTCGGTCATTTCATTGCCGCGTCCTCATAGCGCAGTTTTCCAGGCCTCAAGTGTAATGTTACGGTAACAGCGTTGCGTTGCACACTCGAGCGTGCTTTCGGCGCCTATCTTGAATTTAAAGTAGAGTTGCGCCATTGGGCGCATAAATTCTGAATCCTTGGGTTTTTCTTATGTTGAAGGATTTGCAATTTGCTTCTTGGCAATATGTGGGTATCTGGTACGATTTTTGCATGATTTGGAGTTATATTATTACGCACTGCCATTACTCTACCATCTTCATGGGGTAGGGCACCAGGCCTTATAAAATCTAACTAGTTTTTGTTCGCGAATTCAACCGCAGGAATTTCCTTGCTCCTTGCTAAGATTACTAAGTTTAAAAAATATGTAAAATATAGCATGCAACTCAGGCATAACGTAGCTTTATATGAGCAAAAGAATTTTCAGAATTGAACCAGTAGTTCCGGATATTAGCGCATTTAAACAAACAAACAAACTATACTTAGCACTTACTAATATACTTTAAAACTAAAGAGTATTAGGAAGATTTTGGCCCTATAAGGCCCCATGAACTTACTTGTTTGTAATACCTTGTTTAAGAGTATTATATAGATGTATAAATTCAAACAAACACTTTGACAAATTTAACATAATATATATGGCTACTCGTGTCACATGTGGCCTGGCCTGAGGTAACAGCCATGAGGATACAGACATTTAATCGTTAGACTATTAAATTTCACATAGGTACGTTACGAGTAATAAAGATTTACTGTCGAATTCGTAATAAATAAAATTGAAAATATATAAGTATTAAATGTAAAATGATTTGTCGGTTTTTTGTGACACTATTAAATCTTATGGATTAAGATAATGGTAACCTACATAATTTAAACTAAGAAATTCTGTGAGATGAATTCTACCTAGAGTTTGTTATTTTTTTTGTGGTTTTTCGAATTGGTGTGTCCTGAATCCAGTTAGTACTGTACACTCCTCTCAAACAAATCTTTTTTTCGTAACAAGCTCTCAAACTCAATATAATAAATTAAAATGTATGTTACAAGCGTAAGTTCTAAATAATATTTATATACGATAGAGGAGAAATTCAGGATGGAGCAACGTTTTTTTAAAAGAAAAATATGAACAACAAATCACTTTCAATCGTAAATAACAAAAGTGTACAAACAATGTGGGACATACACGATAGCATTACGAACTATTATCTTAAGAGACGTGAGATGAATCCATAGTTGTCGTGTTTACATAAATGCTGAGCTTTTTCCTCCGCGCGATCGTAATGGCACTCCGATGTGTTTGCCAATTCTCTTTATTATGCTACGCTACGAGGAAGTGTGCCACATTTGAAGGTGAAGAATAGCATACTCCCTTTTGCCAACACTTGATTTTGTAATGCTTGAAATATGGTAACTACGAGTCGTTGACACTGATTTGTGATCATGTTGTTCTTGCGTGGAAAAATACTGCGCCATCCTCCATTAGTGCACTTTTAAACAGCTAATATTGCTAGTTCCGTGGTTACAGATGTCTCTCATTAATCAAGTTCTGTCAGTCTTTGGTGAGAACGCTAAAAAATCTAGAACTTGCAAAATGTTAGACTAGCTGTCCTGACTGCGTTGCGAAGCGCGGATTGAATTCCCGCACGAAACACATACTTGTATGGCCTACAGGTAGTTCTCGGGTCAGTTTTCAGGTCCAGTTGTTGGTGTATATGTACATGTAAACGCGCCCAGTTCAGGAGAAATGACTGGCTATGGTAACGTGTTTTTAAAAATCAATAAGAAAGAAATGTAGTTCGGCTTGGCGATTAGTGAAATGCGACAGCATGAGGTCACTTTTATAAATTAACGATTTTACGACCTAAAGAACTTGCGCAGCATACAAAACACGACGCACCTGTGTTGATTCATTAAATTCACTTCAACTAAACCAATTTCAATCCAATTTAATCTACTTCGAGCATGATTTGACTTAGAAAATATATTTCATTCAAAGAGCAATCACCTAGCGCCTTTTTAGGTGCCATCTAATTCCTGACCACATAACACTCAACTAAACTAATTGTCACTTACTAGTTCGTATGTTGAAACGCGTGCGCAAACTGATTGAGATTCATTTGGTGCGTAATGAGAAAGCGTGCGGCTATCAAGCGACGCTTTTAGATGCGCGCACGCAACGTTTGGACGCGAGCAGACCGACAATTTTGTTGGTGGAAGACGCTGGACGCTTGCGTCTTAATTAATTAGGTGCATATTAAATTATAATTATTATATAACTGCAAACTATTATAAGTTTGGCAACTACGATTGTAAAACATAGGCAGGTAGGTACTAGGCCTAGGAACCTATTCGCCTACTCATTTCAATAATCAAATAACCATGGATATCTAACAGGTTTTAAAATAAATATTGCTTTTACGTAAGAATATTTGAAATGGCTAAAGTCTACGAGTAAAGAAGTGTTAAAAAAGAATTACGGAGGTTTAATAAAAACGCAGCGTTTGGAACGCCCGCGCGTGTACATCCGTTGGCCGAATTTAGTGGGTCAATAGACCTGACTTGTGGGTAAATCGTTTGACGGACGAGAGATAAAACAGCTTCGTCTCAGGGCTGCTCATCACACACATTTGGTTAATTTAGTTAACACGAGAATAATGACAGGGAAAAGATGTACTAGGTATGTACAATCAAATTTTCCATGAGTATTTACTATGCTGTCCTATTTTTGCACAGAAATAAACAATTTTTTAGGGAGAATAAAATGTTCCTGTTAAAAAAAAAAAAAAATTTAAATATAGGTTACCGCTAGGTAATTACCGACTTGTACAATGAGAGCTTCACAATTAACACTTAACTAAGGAATGAACAGATAATACCTACTAGTTAATTCAGTCAGAATGATTCGCATTATACGGGTACCGACACTGATGGATATGGCATGATGTTCGAGTGGTTTTCTATCCTATATTGAAAGCCCCTAATTCCCCTGCAAGATTTTTTAGGGCAGTTCTTATTCTGTAGTCCTTTGAACAGTTACCTACATCTTTACCCCTGATATAATAGTACACCATTGGCCTTTGGTAACCCTACACTCGGCAAGTCAATGCAATTAAATGCGTACCTGCCTAGATATTATTTCAATTACGTGTGTGTGTGCGTTACATAAGCCTTACTACAAAGAAATAGTATGATGTACTATTGACCTTCTTGTCTTGCCTGTTGACTAGCCAAGAGGCTACTTTACATCGAATGTAGAGGATATTGATAAACGCTCGCGTAATAGAGAAAGCTTAGTATCTATGAGGAAGAATATTATAATATATGGAAGCATTTCTTTTTAGGGTTGGACCTGGGTATGAAGGAGACTTTCTGTGATGAAATTTTGAGACATTCCAAAGTTCACACAGACTTCTTTTCTTTGTGAAAGATCTTCCCATTTCAGAATGCTGTTGTACTGTTTACCGGTGCAAGGTGCAGGAGTGCAGTGCAAGGTTCAACAGTAAAAGAAAGAAGCATCGAAGACTAATGTAGTTCTTGGCATTGTGTTCTTTCTCAAGTTCATGAGGTCTTGTTCAAGGATAAAATCTTGCTACACAATAAAAGAACTTACCAGCCAACATTAATTATAACGTAACCTTCATTTAATCTTAAATGCAACTACTTATCTACCGTTGTAATAAAAAAAATATAACGAAATAAGATGTTTGTTCCGACCTAAAATGTGCAGAATTTCCTCGCTCTCATTACAAGCGGATTCTACTGATTGCGAAGTATACTGAGATGATTAATAATGATAGTAAGTAGGTAGTGCAGACTCATTAATATTAATGTTTAATTAAATGTCAGAGTTGTGGATAATCTTGACACTTGATTGCTAACTGTGTTTTGTTTGAAAGGAAGATCAAACACGAGTGAACGAGGATGGGTAACTCATATGAGATTCCAAATCTTGATTGATTGGCTACAAAAGCATTTTGGAAAGAATCTATCGATGCTACCGAGCAAAAGCTGGACTTTACATGTTTTGATTATAATAAATATGGATGGTTATAAGATTAGAAGGAAAGATGAATGGGTTATGTGAAAGGTGATAGTTACTACTGATGATAGTTAATACTAATGTCGGCTATGGAAGAAGACATGGTGTGATGCCTAATTGGGATTACGGGAAGGAGGATGATGACGAAGGAAGAAACATTTCGCTTATATAATTACTGATAAACACAACTAAATTGATCAATTACAGCACCACGCAAACGGTTCGCCTCAAGTTCAGATTTTCAATGAAGTCTTTATTCTTCAGCTGCATGCAACACAGTCACGCGAATAGAATCACACCGATTGCACGCATTTTTTTTTTTTTTTTAAGTCCATCACGCCTGTATCCCAAAGGATTAGGCAGAGGTGTACCAATGTACACCATGTATGTATGTATGGGATTCTTGAAGTATTTATTTATTTTAAACTGTTAAGCACCTAGCTACCAACACTAATGAAGTAGATTGATACATGAAACTATTTGATACTACGGCCAACGTGTAGAAGAATACAATAGATGAGTCATCCATGTGGTACGTGATAAAGATGAGGTATTAGGCCAAGACCATCCTTTTCTTTGTTTGTTGAAATAAAAGTAATACGGCCACCTGTCCTAGATTTCCAACTGTCCCACATATCACAAAACGCTTGGTTCCCACACTGGTCTTCAGTCCCTCGAGTGTTGCCATAGAATAAATGCTATTGCCTACTAAACTGTTACCAGAAAAACATTCAGTGGGTGAGACCAAACAGTTTTCGCGAACAATCAAAACCACGCAATATGCAGGTACCTAATGTAGTTCACCAATATATTTTTACGAACATTATAGCGTTCACACAGGAATATCTCACGTGTATTAAAACCGACTGTTGGTTTATCGAACAATAGTTGTGATTGTCGTTAACCAATACGCCAGTTTCACACGATTGCAATACCTGATAGCTATAGGTGATCCGTGAGAAATAAGATTTGGAAAATGGTGGAACATTTATTAAATTTCGTATATTGCGATAGTTGCTTAGGTAGTGAATTGAATTGTATTTCGTCATGTAGGAAAGATTTAGCATCAATCAATCAGAGCTGTTCGCAGACTGTATGTCTGTCAGTCACGATGCAGGTCACGATTGCACAGAATCTGTTACTCGATCAGCAGTGACAGTAGAGTACTGGAGTAGCGTCGTGAGTTGTTCTTGTCTTCGAACTTCCTTGTACTAATGAGAGAATGCAAATGGCTCTACAACACGAGTCTCAAGCAACATACTTGTTTAGTCAACATTTCAAGGGTAATTGAGTGATATGATTAAATGATATTGAAGAAGCATCTAAAGTTCGTGTTTCGGAGACGGGTTAGTCCGAAGTTTGCTGCGTAGTGTTATAATATGACACTCTTCATCGGACACAGCAAGTAGCACAAACACGTCATAAGTAGTCACAGGTCAACCAACCCGTGGGATCGAGTTCCATTAAAAAGTTATTACACCTACAACAAAACAAGAACGGAAACGACATTGGCATGTATTGGCGAATGTTTTATGTAACCGGTCAAATATTTACACTAACGTCAGAAGGACCGTGGATGTGTGTCGATGACCAATTATGTTTCATGTAACATCAGATACATGTATAAATCAGTTATCTGATCCACCTGTTGGTGGACTAGGCCGTGAAATACCTAGCAGTTTCTGGCTATTATATCATTGACTAGCTTTTATCCGCGACTTCGTCTGCGTTTTTTATATGATATACAAATCCTATAGCACTAAGGGTTACTATTGGCGTAAGACTTTTCCGAACCGGACCAGTAGTTACGGAGAAATGAGGTGAGACAAAAAAAAACAACTTGTTAGCTTTATTATCTTGGTATAGAATAGTGCGAATTGATTAACACGTATGAAAACCTGTCCATGTAAGAACTAAGCAACTGTTACACGTCTACAAAATTATGTTCAAAGTTAGTAGGTCATACACGAGATGCGGCTATTAGTAAACGTATTAGAATAATCGATGAAGTAATATAACACATAATTATTAAAATAGTCTCTGCAATTTACAATCTAACTAATAATAAAAATGTATGAGAGTAAAATCTTGTTTATTTTCAGCTTATAAAGGATAATCTCAGAAAGTACTGGTTTAAGTTCATTAAATCTTTTGCTAATAGAAAGCTACACTTACCGAGTGTCATACGCTATACGTAAAGATACTTCATTAACACGCGGGCGAAGGCGCGAGAACAATACTCGACTTCGTGCATAATGAAAACAATAAACATGTAGTTACATTAATGAAGATGTAAGCAATCAGTCACCCCGTGAAAGCGTCGGTGAGGGCGAGAGGTGACGGTGGTTAGTTGGCAATAGGCTAACCACCTTTGTCGTAATGAGTCGCGGTGCCGGCGGGTACTGGGTTAATGGCTAAAGATCATCACTTTAACCCCGCAATAGGAAGAAAACTTCGCAACCTACTTAATATAGACATCGTAGTTTTGAAGAAAAATGAATTATTAATATATAATTCGACGTACATACTTAGATGAAAAATATTAGGTACTTACCTAACAATTATATAAAAATAAACGGTATGTCAAAAGATTTGTGAATAAAACGAATAAACGACCAGAGGACCAGACATCCATGAAAATCAGCTACAAGATTGGTCCAAGGAGCGACCATGACCAGTAGTTTGCGATGAATACAAACGTTGCTAATTTGCAAGCCACGTAGCGTTTGTTCGATAGCAAAACCTAACTTTAGCAATCGTATCACAGCTTTTATCTATTCACAAAAGCTTTTGAAGATTTAGGAGCCCGTGTAAGAAGGTTCTTTATGAAAATTTCCCACAACTGTTTGAGATTGAGGTTGCTGTCCACACTAGGTATATCTAAAAATGCTTGACAGTTTCGCTGAATACCTCGCCAGCATAATCACTGTAAGTCTAACGTGCAATCTGTGGGTTAATGACAGTGGTATGCAGCGGTGTAGTCACGTACAGTAATGTAATAAAAACGTGTTTCATTTGTTTATTGTCAAAAATATGATCTTGCAAACCCGTTCTGTGTTCTACGATGTAGGTTACATCCTAGAAACCGCAGTTTGTCTTGCAATATCTCAGATAGAGTTAGTAAAGCTCCGTTAACTTAATTAACATTGCTTAGCATATACGAATGTTTATTTTTTTACTTATACCTACATCTAGTGTAACCTTACATCATGTTAAATAATAGGTATCTATTAAGGTCTCTTCTTATAAAAAAGCACGAGCATTGATCACCACGCTTGGTAAGGGTGGATGGTCGATTTCAGACTTATATTTATTATATTAACAGTCAGTCCAGGTTTCCTCACGACGTTATCCTTCACCGATGTGAGTGATGACCAAAAAAAACTTAGAAAGTACTTATACATGATTTGACAAAGTCCAAATTTGAACCCACACCTCATATTTGAGAGGCATCACGACATTATATTCAACTGTGGTCTTATTCCTATTCTTAGGTCATGCTATGTAAACATTGAGAATCTTGCATGTGTCGGTTTTGTCGAACATCGTTTTACTTCACGTTGAATACTAGATGAGAGTTTTGTAATCTATTAAACTTAAAGAACAAAGTCATTATTAATCCTTTACGAAGCATACAAGAACTAGTTAGTCACGGTGGTGACTAGAGGTTTATCTATCTTGCTTAATTAAAATTTGATTCATATTGCAAATTCGAAAAAAGAAATACTAAGTAACCAAACCACCGAGTTACTCAAATATTTACTCATAAAAAAAATTAAACATTCAATATCTAAAATATTTTTGACGATTTCGTCATTGCCCCTAATTACAGGTTAAGTACTGGTGCGTGTTCTCAAACAAGACTTACTAGACACAGAGTCGCCGGATAAAATTGTGCTCGTAACATGCAAATTAAGAGGTGACGTGATGACGAAATAACCATTTAGCCTGCAGCCGACCTTGACGAATGATAGGTGTACCGGAGAAAGGAAGCTCACTAAACTGTTTCCTAACCTTAAATTTTATACGAGTATGTGCTACGGATATTTCCCAATATACGAGGCTGATATAGAGTACATACTTGCAGTCGCATTTGAAGTCTGAAGGTCAGTGTTACCAATAAGTGATACAAAATCATTTTAGACAGGCGTCTATAATTTAAAGCCGTAACATAATGTGGAGTAATAATACTTTACGTGGCTGGGTTTAGGTAGTTTGTAGTAAACACTGTTAATAGGAAGTGTAGGTACCGAGTAAAACATGAAATAGAATAACACAAAACTTTAGGCAAATCCACTCATTAAAATCTTCCATAGCTGTACGAATGTAAGTAGTTTTCCATGGTATCGTCTCTATACTGCAACAGAAGCGTCCGAGTCGATAGATTGCGCCTCACACTTTATCTATCGTTAAGTTCAAAACTGGTTGGATTACAGTTTACACATTGGAACACGTTTCTTGAATCGAGCATAGCATAACGTTAACTAAATTGCTCCAGTTAGATGTAGCCTGTACATTTGCATCTTATGTCCAAGCATTCGGGAAATCAAGCTACATTTCTTCTAGACACAGAAGAAACGATAGATTTACCTACGTCTCTAAAGTCTAACTTTTAACATTACTGCTCATTCCGTTTCCCCTAGGAATAAGTTAAACCTTTTAATAATAATAATCCAGATACATAGTGATAATAATGTTGACAAAAGCTTTAAGCCAAGAAGAAGCAAAGAACTGACTGTCCTTCAACTTAACATTCTAGCGGCCACGACCATCAACACTGATTTGTAATGTTATAATCGATTAGTGTTTCATCGCAAGTGTTTTCGTAATAAGATGAATATAACATAGCGAGATATCTCGGTCGGGAAATAGTGGTTGTAATGTACGTTGGTTAGTGAATAACTTACAATCTTATTTTGTCTAAACCTATTAACAATCTGTAACTGTGAAATTGATAAAACGTTGGTGATAAGCAAGGCGGGCCGCAACATTTAAAACAACATAATAATACACACAATTACATCGTAATATTTTAATGACAATGTTCAATTTTTGTAAGACGTAACACAACAGATTACAAGATAAGTTAAATCATTTACAACGTAACGTAAGCTGACTCGCCTTACACATTGTTCAGACGTTTAAAATCACTTACAGTTTAGAAAATATTCTTCTACTTAAACACTTAAGACTTGTGAACCAGTCACAAGAACTAATGACCCGATTACTGGGATTTCCAATCGTACCTACAACCACAAACGTAGCCATGTAACAAATAGGATACACCTGACGATTGACAAGCTAAAATATCGAATTCCAAACTTACATAACAAACCAATAGTAGAAAAAGTACTATTCGGAAAGTTCAATCATGATGGCCGTTTGTTTGTTATACAGATAGTACTTAATAATATAAACTTCATGGCAAATGTCAAAGAACATCCAGTCAATCAAGAATTAACGTTTGAAAAGGGCATGCATGGCCGGCTTAGTGAAAACAATAATTATTCGTGAGAATAAGATGTTTTATTAGCCACAGATGTACTTTCGACGCAGGCCGGATTAACATAAGATACCAGTTTAGATAAGTAATAGTGGGATGCTGTGTCCGCGAGATTGTATCGCGTTTTTTGTTTAGATTATTTTTTATGGTATTTGCATGTTGTAATTCAAATACTGTGCGTCTAGAAGCTTCATTTATCTTTTTTAATTTACGATAGTTTTCATAAAATACCTAAGCAAAGGTGTAGTCTTTTCGTGACTAGAGTTCACAAGCAATATTATTAGGACTAGGCTATAAGACTATGTCGCATAGGTACTTTATTATGAAGGTATCGAACAGGCAAAAGCATGTCAATTATATGCAAGTTGTAAACTTAAGCTATATATAGTATAATTTACAAATCAGCATTCTGTGTTAATAGGTATTGCAAATCCGGGCGGTAAAAAGATGAAACATGAACATAAAATTTTCAGAAAACTATAACTGTACCTATTCCCAACTGCGCACTACTTCAACTTTTGATTTATCGTTTTGTAGAAATAACCGTGACGTTAGTTAAGTTTATGTTATGTTTGATTAACAGATTTTGATCGCTTTATTTACTTATTTTAATTTTAATACGATGTACAAAAACAAGGAGACTTTGTAGTCAGTCACAAGTTGACAAAATAACAATGGTAGAAACTTGTGAGTTTAGCGACTGCTTTTCAACTTCCTCAAAATCCTATGGTTAACCTATCATATACATACTTGCCAAGCCAAGTCTAGGGTTGCCATCAAAAATGTTTGTTTCAGCTACAAGCAGCAGGATAGGCATACAACATTTTTTATACCTATGTAACATTCTTTCTCCGTAACATTTACGCGGTACTTACGCAAGCCCTCGGCTTTTTAATAGATACCAGCTTAAAATTACGAAAAAGCTGTTTGTTGGTCTTATTAATGTTGATATATTATGTATTTGTATCTATTTTGAGACTTCCCGTGTTACTGGTCTTTCTTCGTGTGGAAACATTGAAGATGGAACTTATTTCATTAATTGAGTAATAAAATTGTAATAGGCAGTTAAGAGTGCGCATAGGATTACGTTATGGTTGTAAATTATAGGAGTACCAGGTGTTTAGTGACCACAAAATATCAATCATTTATGAACAGATCATCATGTCTGTATATTGTAGAAGGGTTACGTTGAAACATTGCTTCGTCCATTCATTTTATATGCAACAGTATCATTCATTGCTTTTGTTAATTCCAGTTTGCTGTAGTTTCAATGTCATCGCTAGCTGATTCAAGTCATAAATCTCTTTAACATCTTCATAAAGAAGTAGTTGTTTGAACAGTATCACTGGTGCGCGAACTAAAACATTCAAATTTGTTTTTCTTTCCATTATAACCACCATTGATATACTTTCAAATGTTCAGCTTCGAACTTCTCATTTTAATCATAAGAGCTATCCTTCTGTTTAATTCTGTAAACATTTCTTGGAGCTTTTATGTCACCTTTCTACACATCTTCTTGCTATAAAGAATGACCTATAACACTCGTTTAATCCACCGGCTCGATAACGTAACGTACGAGTTTACGTTAGATAAAGCATCCAATACGGACGTTAGAATGTAGGTCGAGCAGCCGGCCTAACTCGAATGAGGCTGTTAGCCGGTGGACCTGCACTGGGCTTACTACTATGTTGCGTTACCAATCTGTAACAGCCCTATTACTTTCTTTATTAATACCATTTAAGTGATAGCTTCATGGTTAATAGTTTACGCTGAAATATTATTTAGTAAAATATGAACCTTATTGTAAAAACACCTAGAGATCGTTTGAGTCTTTGCATCTACCACGGTGTGGCTTGACTCCGGCATTGTCTAAGTCTATATCTTATTCACTAAGATTGTTAAATTTATTTCGTAATGTTAGTTTGTGAGATATGTTATTTATTTATTTACATTACATTATTCAGCATCTCTCATGTTTTTTAATTAATTTGCCTTAAATTGCGAATCCCATACGAAATTGCACCAATTATCTAAACATCGTGAACATTGTATTTAGAGTTCCTAGATTACTTGACCATGACCATCCATTAACCTTTTGTTCATTTTATAAACAATTTATTTCCAAATCATTTTGTTCATTATGGGTGTGTGAGTAGGCATCAACATTCTAATATTGGGTAAGAAATTCTGGAAGGATTTAATTCAAGGATACAATAAGCTTTCTCTTTTCGTAGACAATGAGCAAGAGCAAGGAGTTTCCTGTTCTAATAATGGAAATATTTGTGGGCTAATGTAATGATGATGTAATACACACTATCAATGTCTGTTAACTATTATAAGAAGAGGGTCTAGCAGCCCTAGGCTAGCCCTACGATAGTGTCGTAAGATGTTCTACGGACGTCGTAGCGTAGGACAGTAAAAGTTACGTCGGCTATTGTCGGCGTGGTCATAAAATTTAAATTTATTATCTCCACCCGTATAATTATTTGCTAAACTACACTTTTGCCTGGTTACCACATAGTCGTTGATCAATATACATAATTTAATACGAACGTACGTACACAAGGATTGCAAAATTTTGCTTTTTTGGAACCGGTTTTCGCCTCTCTAATCTTAATGTTTTTGCAAATTGTCTAATTGATAACTAAATAGGCACTAAGTGAGAAATTAGAAAAATAATTGGTATTTTTAAATGTCTAGGTTATGGCTGACGAAAGACATCAAAGTAAATATAAGTAGTGAATGTTCTTCAAACAGTGTCAATTACGATGGCCAGCAATTTGTATATGTAAATGTAATTTTACGTAGAAAGGTACATTTCCTACGCCGACACATCTACCAATTAATTTCACATAAAATTCGTCGATCTTAACGGCGAATATTTAATAAGCAATGAGTTTAAACAAATTTAAGCTATTATTTTATTTTGAAGTTCTGTCGTAAATTAATGTTTTACCAACGTACCACTAGTGACCACCAGCGCTGCTGCACCAGCATACCATAGTATCATTTTTAATAATATTAGTCTATCATTGAAACAGAAGGAAACAAAACAGAAATCTAGCTTCCGTTGCTACAATAGTATCAGCCAAGTGTTACCTCAGGAGTTTTGCCAAAAGCTTTACGTTTACCTTTGACGCTACAATTATTAACCAACAATTTAGAGTAGTCTTATACTTTTTTTAATGAAAGGCCAAAAAACTGCTATTCTTCAAAAATCTTCCTCAGTGAATTTAGGTAAACTGTCAATTAGTAAAATCGGAATAGATAATCATAGACATACTAGACCGGATCCGGACAGGAAATCATGAAACACAAAACTTATGTAGGTGTGGTAAACTTAAAAGAAACAAAAATTTGGTGAAATTAATTTACCTTATTAGATACTTACTAGTTGCACTTAGCCTGATTAAAAATACCGGTTTGTTAAATTGATCATAGTATAAGGTATTTTTGATTACGCGTAGGCAACGGCGTAACTTCATTTTACCCAATAATTGAATAGTGCCAAGCAAAAAGCACAACATGTTTGTACGTAAAGCTTTTCTGATGGCTTTACGAACAAAGTTCCTTCTTGCATATCTACATGCATTTTATTACATTCGTCTGACTATCATTATTTTTATTCGACTAAAAAAGCTCAGAGCTTTAAGCTTTTAATCGTTAGTTTTTACTAATTACAGAACTTGTACTAATGCAGCGTTAGTAATTTTTGACATTACTGTAATACGCCCTGAAAAATCTGATAATTACCTACTTAATAAAGATTTTTATTTCCTTTTAAGAACATTTAGAGTCTTATTGAGTTAAGTACTGTCGTTCGTAACGTTCTAAGCTACTACGACTTACTAACGTTACCAAGCTCTGTTCACAAACAAACATGTTTAGTTATTTACTTAAAATTTGTAGTCTCTATAAATTCACATAAAATTTAAATTAATTGAGTATAGCATCGCTCGCGTGTGAAGATGAAACTTCTGATAATGAAGCTTATTTCTCTTAATTAATGGAAATTATCGCTCGTAAATATTATGTATTCCTAAAAAGACGCAATAAAGTTGCAGTTATGTTCAAATTTTGTCGTAAAATGTATGTAAGTGTATTCGTAATGTTACTTACCGCGTCACTGAACGGCGCGATCAGGTTGCTGATGTTGAACGCTAGGGCTTCGCTCACCAGCAACAGATAGACCACTGCCAACCACATCGTGGTCACATCACGCACCACTCATCACGACACAACACTATCACCACATCTGATTACTATCCTAGATATAACTGGAGATCTATCTATTCTTTCATTTTGGTGCAAACTATTAATCAATTATTAAAACAAAACAAAAAAATCTTTATTTTGCTATAATTCCATTTTTGAATATTTTTGAACCATAAATATTATTTTTGACATTACTTTGTTTTTTTTATTTTGTTTTTGTACGCGTCTGGACGCGTGCGGAGTTTGGCGGGAAAATGTGGGCGCATGCGCGGCGGCGCGCCGCGCGCCTCATATTGCACAATAGATTAACGCGAGGCCGAAGGCCGACCTTAGAACTTGTCCCCTAGAAGGCTTCACAGAGGATATCAAAGGATTGACTAATGTGGAGTGCCTGCGACGACGACTACGGGGTGGCAACCTGTTTCTAGTACAATTTAGTCGCTAAGAGCGTTGACATTTTACCACTGTCTGCTGTTGACATTTCTGGCCCACGCTGTGTGCGCGCATCATACTAATGAGTACAAAAAAGTTCATAATACGATTGCGATGTTATTTTCTCTTTGAGTTATTGTGTACAAATAAAATATAAGCAGTAGGAAGTGCTTATGTTTAGATTTTTGCATAAGTAGAAGTAATTTTTAATTAAAACATTGTAGTTAATAATAAGTAGGGAAAGTACAGGAGCTAGGTAGGTACTTAAGTGTAAACGATAAACAAACGGTAAGTATGACAATAATTACGCGAGTAGTGAATTGAGGAAAACGTTAACTAAATAAGCTATCCGGCCATTGATTAAATCCGTTGTTTTAAGAATTTTAATTTAATACCTATGCCTAATTCACCACCTTTAGCTTAAATTAATAATCAAATCATTTACCTATTTTACACTGGACTTTTGAGCTGTCAGTAAATCAGTCAGTCAAAAAGTTGAAGCTAGTTGCTCATTCCAAATAGTAAGTAGGTAGGAGAAAAACCAGCAAAAAACATTATAAAACAATTTAAAATAACCCAGGCAGCTTGTAAGAGATACCCAGTCCCAACTGATAGCTACTATTTAGCTAAACCATTTCGACGGGAGCCGAACGATCGGAAACATGCGCCACTATCAGCGAGACATAAAGCTCTGCCCAGGCTTAGCAGTTAGAGCTCTAACAAGTTACATGCAGACGTCGAAACACAAAATTAAAAATTTTAAGTGACCCCCGACAGAAGAATGCACACCCCTACCGCAGGTAACAAAAGAGCAAAACTTTGAAACCGTTGAACCGATTTCCATCAACCAACAGCTGAGAACACTCCCGACTAATTTACCTTTCAAACAAAATCAAATGCGATCGGAAGCGACACGTCAAACTTATAACACCCCGTCGTTTTTGCGTCGAGGGTTAAAAATAGAATCTATTCCTTAATTCCCTGCACTATGGTTGTGATTATGTAGATGAAGACTTTACCTAGCAGGAACTCAGCAGCCCAATGAACTAGTTTCATACCAAACAAGACATATCAATGTTGTTGTAGAGTTGTGTTACCATGCTAATAAATTAGGACAAGCATCAAATTTTGTACTTACCACGATTAATTAGACAAAGTAAACGTACTGAGTCATAAAATTGTTAATTATTATGTAACAACGGATAGGCTTTCCGGTCACACGGCTTTAAAAATGAGTGCCAATGAAATTCGCAAGTACATGGGAATAGAGAGCGGAAATTAAAATGTAACTAAAACGATGTGAATAATATCCCTCATTACTTTTGTCAATGTTATTTAATGACATGTCATATGTTCGAAGTGAAAGAATTGTGTTACTTTTACGTAAATTGAAAGTGAGAAAATTAATTAAAACTTCTTTTGTTTTTGGCCCATCAAAACTTATTTCAAAATGAAATTTTGCTTTTTATTGTGTGTTCAAAAAAATACTGCTTTACGTAGCGAAATTCGAGAGAATACAAAACTAGCCACTACCAGTTTTCCGATTTCATCGGAAATATATAATAATTTATTGTATATCTATGATTTTTCCCGCCTGTATTCCCCAAAGGGTTAGGCAGAGGTGTACATATGTACACCCACAGTTCGCCGGAATGTTTAGGTCCCATGTAATAGGTGGCGAGCCTATTACCATTAGCCGGGCATAAATCCTAACTCCGAGCTGCTACTAAGAATTGCATAGAAAAACCCAATAACACTTTTTGCTCGACCTGGGAATCGAACCCAAGACCTCTAGCGTAGCAGCCACTCTTAGGACCACTAGGCTAACGAGGCAGCCAATAGTCTTTTAGTTAATAGTGCTGACTAATCTACCTCGTGCTTAATCGTAGTACTTAGTACTACGACTTAGTACTACGTAGTAGTCGTACTTAGTATTTCAGCCACATGATTTTCGGCTTTCGACGTTTTAGGTAACTCCGTTCTCTGTTAAAGATTCGTTGCAAATTTATTTTATTTGATAAATAACTACTTAAATCACGAATTATTGAAGCATACAATTATCCAGTTATACGCACTCTGGCATTACTTAGAATTTCGTATGATTAGGTGCGAAATAGTAAGTTAACATTGGCTGCAAAACCAGTTGGAAATTCAAAGATAATCATGGATTACCCGAGCCCTCAGCAAACCAGCCAGTTTGTAATGCTATACTAACTCAGTTTCATGTCTATGGTTTCCGCTCATAATATAGGTCTACCGGAAACAGATTGTTTCCGTATTTGTCTATGGTGATTATGGCATAGATTTTTTTAAAGGTGCTTTAAATAATATTTTTTTAATTAATTATTAAAAACGCTATCCCACTACTAGCCCGGGGCTGCGGGTTGTTCGTAAGAGATACCGCGCCCCCGGAACGCAAAGGGCACAAAAAGAAACATGGGTGGGTTTTAGTCAGTAAAAGTCTGACACTAAGGGCGGGAGAAGTTACTTGATGATTTCCCACCCCCCAAAAAAAAAAAAAAACAACTAGCCCAGAACAGCGAATAAACATAACGACTGCTTTGGAATAAGATTTATAATAATCGTCTAGATTTAATATACAAAATGTATGTTAAGGCGAAACCAAACCGGGCATCAAAGACATTGTAACCTTTCCTAGTCATTCTTTGAGTCATACAATTTATTAGTTAATATTCAGATTAGGTACCTTATTGGAAAGTTAAATAGTTTCAAAATATGGCCATGAAATTAAATCCTTATCCGGTTACTCCGTTCGTCATGACAGCCGTCTTTGGGTCCTATCGTCGTTGACTATTGAGTCATAATTGTAGCAAGCCCGACCGAGGCTATAGCAACCACAGATATTGAATCATCTTTTCTCTAAATTCTAGTTGCGCACCGGTATGACACAAGGAGGTAACTCATAGAAGCATACATTTGGGTTTATACGTTGTCTTCAAAAGCAGATTTGAAAAAATTGAAACGTTGCATTCTGTAAATATGATATAATTAAATCAGCTGATATTTACGAAAAATATGACGTCACAATTTATTTTGCAGGAAGTGCAGCTCATAAACCAAAAACCACTACATATTCCATAAGAAAAAACTCAATTTCCTGTTTTTAACCAGATTTTTAGAAAACCAACATTAGAAAGTACATGTTGGTAGATACCTGCTTGCAAAAAAACCGCTTCCATTTATCTTTACCTAGCTAATAACGATCACGCCGCCTGGGATTGTTGACACAACATGACGAAATCACACGTTTTGAGGTTTTTAGCAAACTAACGTGTATGATAATTATTTCCGCCACGTTAGATAAAAAATATAATTACTCAATCATATAGAATCTAACTAGTAATAAAACATTCACATAATGAGAAACAACTGTTCGACAAAACAAATGCCTACCTAGGTAATTGTCAATTATTTAATTAAAAAGATTATCGACAAGCATTGACATTCGCAAGTAAGAAAAAGCTTTTCTTTACGATTACCGTTTTTAAAATAAAAGTGTTTTCCACCAACCCACCCTCACTGGAGATACCGCAATCGAGCTTATGAGACCTAGGAGATCTCACAGAAACATAGACTTAGCAATAAAACTATGGACTTATTATGTTGTGTGTGACACATATATTTTTATTACCTTTAATGGTAGTTTATAAGGCTTTTAAGTTTAAATAAATGTAGGCATGAATGCAATTACTTATCATTAAACAGGCCAATGCACAAACAACAAAATCACAAGGATTTCACAGCTGGCAATCTCTGATCGCCGGTAGATACCTACAAGTTTTGTACTCGCAACACGTACTTACACATTTTAGTACGTGAAAAAAAATTATAAATAATTTTTCCAATGAAGAACATGCACCAGATAGCACCAAAATTATCTTCTCTTTAGTTTTGGTATAAGGCCTTAAAATTCGTTCTTGTTCTTTTTCGTTATTTTTTTTTATTTGAATATTAAATTTTGTAGTTTTACATCGAATTTGCACCTGGCATATTATCTCTTCACCACATTTGGTTAACTGGTAGAGAATGCCTGAGGCATTAAGTTCGCCTTTGTACGTTTTGTTGCATAAAGTTTAAATAAAAAAAAATCTAGCGCAAGCCTGTGGAACGATAAGGGTCTTTCAGACTCGGCTTAGGATTAGGGTAGGTCATTGTGTCCATAGTCCTTTTTGTAGCATTTGGTAATAACCGTTGCATATGTTAGTGGTTGAAACTGCCCTGTTGGTCTCATGGTCGCAAGCGCGACTGATAAGCATGGGGTCCGGGTTCGATTCCCAGGTCGGGCAAAAAGTGTTATTGGATTTTTCCATTAGGATTTACTCAGTAGCAACCCGTAGTTTGGAAGTTGGCGATGTGACACCCCCGTGTCACGGAAAGCACGTAAAGCCGTTGGCCCCGGCTGTCATTCGTAGATCTTTGACACTCGTTACGGATAGTCAGAAGTCAGGAAGTCTGACAATCAGTTTAACCAAGAGGTATCATGTTGCCCAGTAACTAGGTTGTGGAGGTCAGATAGGCAGTGGCTTCATGTAAAACACTGGTATTAAGTTGCATCCGGTTAGGTTGGAAGCCCACCCCAACATAGTTGGAAAAGGCTAAGCAGATGATGAGGTATGCCTTAGTAACACACACTCACACACACACATTGTTTGTAAAAACAACTGCCGACAAACGGTTATACAGTTTGTCAAAATTTATGTATGTATAGTATAGATTTTGAATAAAAATTAAAAAAAAAAGAAGCTCGACTCTCTACCCTATGTTGACCAAGAGAACAGACTACAAAATAAAACACACATATATAACATCACGTCAGTAGTCCTCGATTTTCTAAATTAACGAACTTATTTTGCGAAAACCGCGCCGGCTTAGGTCGGGTCACGTCGAGGACAACGAGCGGATTTGTGTAATGTAAATGTCAACATTATGTCACTCGGTTCACGGACTTCACTCACGGCCTCCAGAACACGCTCAAATACATAACTTTAATACATAATTTATATATTTTTTGAGTTCTAGAATTATCTAATCAGTTGGCCAAGACTTGGTCATTAAAGAGATTTTGGTAATTAGAGACTTTTGCGCACGACTTCGTATGTGTGAATTGTCTTACGGATCCCTACTTTTTTGATTATAAAAGATAGCCTATAAGCATTCAGGGATAACGTAGCAACCTATTAGCGAAAGAATTTTCATAAGTGGACCATCAGTTCCAGAGATTCGACTTCAAACAAACTCTTCATCATTACAATATTAATATAAATGTATCCGGTACTGAATAGTGCATACTAAATGCATTAGCAAAGCATACACGTAATTAATTCCTATACTCGTACGTAATAAAAACTCCAAGTCAATAAAAGGGAATGTAAAAGTTATGATTGTGAGCCCTTGCACTTTAGCATGCAATACATCATCATTCAGCCAATCACAGTTCGTCTCTATAAAAAGGTCTGCCAAACAAGGAGTCTCCATACGTATGCACCTCTATCGAATTTACGGTCAGGTAATAATGACCAGCAATTTCATAGTAGGCTTAGTGCATTTAATTGGGTTTATTCGGCAAGTTAACAAGAAACAATTTTCTAACAAGTTTAAAAATAAATTCTTTAGCTAAATAACAATAAAACTGTAAACAGGTCAAACATAAAATAAGAATAAATACGGTCCCACAATAAATTTCTTTTGCCGCCATCTAACCGGATTCCAGTTTGGAAAAAGGGCATTTAATCACAAACAACGGTGTTACAAGCAGTAATTAATACATGACATAAGTGTTCCATCGATCAGTTTCGCAATACCTGCATTACGCCATTAGAAAGCAGCTACCAAGCTGGACGGGGTTCCTACTGGCATACCTTAAAAGTCCTAAAGAGTTTGCACAGGGACGTACTTATAGTGTCATGATAACAAAAAACAATTATCTGAATAGAATTAAAACGTTCTGAATAAATAAAATCATACTAAGTTTTTCTTTGTTACCAAAGAAGTGTTGTGTAGTACTTACCTATTTGTTTTTTAATTTTATGCAAAGTTGAAAATTGCGATAACCGTGCTTGTAGCCGTCTGACCTAGGTAATGTAGTTGCGCAGTTCTAGTGATTAAAACGTTCGACCTGAAAATTAAATCCGATAACTCCAAGGTCAAAATCCAACTATCACCAAAGCCTAGAATAAGCCTATAAATTGTATAATATCAATCTTGATTTAGTTTGGTAACACACGACATAAGAACGCTCAAAAAATATGTTAAGTAGTCGACGTAGAGCTTGCCACAGACGTCGTGTCTGTCTTAGATGAACACTGTTATTATCTTTTAAGTAAGACCACTATAACAGTTTTATTTCATAAGTCACAAAAATAATTATTGATAATATCTACAAATTATGAAATTTATTTCAAATGATGAGATAACGTCAAAAAGCGAGCCTAACCCATTATATAATTAGCGAATCAATCGCTAAATGGCATTGACAGATTAATACTTAACCTCACGCCTTTCACCAACGGGGTTAGGCAGAAACTATAGATTGCTACCTGCTACAATGCTTACAAACTGCATCTTATTAGTGTATCCACGTACCCATGGTACGAGATCTAAACTAACATTAAACTTCCCTTATCAAGTTACCTAATAAAATGTATGTTTTATACAATTTGATTTCTAAGTAAACAAAATCTGCTTGGGTTGTAGCACCATTATCCTGGCACAGCTATTTTTTTTTGTGATATTAACCCTCATCAAGTTACCTTATTAACTACATATATATATATAATGTATATGAATAGCTTATTAATATAAGTAAATGATTTGATTCCAAACACGATAGGTATACAAAACCATGTCAACATGGCAGATGACGACATGATAGGTTTGAAGAAATCATTTGAAATACATATACATTTTATTAGGAAAGTTGATGAGGAAGGTCGATTGTAGGCCGGATCGTATAATGTAAGTAGGTAGTACCTACAGAAAAAACGTTGGAAATTAAGTCTTTTACAATATCAATCAGGCAGCAGTCATGAATAAAGTCGATTGGCTCACTGCTGTATTGAACCGGTGGTACCTTTATTTTTATAGTACTGGATGGCAAGCAAACCAACGACCCACCTGAAGTTAAGAGGTCACCGCTGCCTATAGACATCTGCAATACCAGAGGTCTTGTAAATGCGTTACCATCCCAGAGTCAACGTTGAAATTCTCATGTGCCTGTAATTACAGCGGCACCCATACCCCTTCAAACCGGAACACCATCGCTGCTTTGCGGTAGAAATAGGTACGGTTGTAGTACTTCCCCAGGCAAGCTGCTTCATGAAGAGCGAGAGAACTGTAAGTAATCCCAGTGCATGTCTTGGGCGCCTATTAAGCGTTCGTCCTCAAGCCGTCCCTGCCTCGCCTGTTAACATTCGCGCCACGGCCTTGCGTGTGAAGAATCCACGCATTCATTTTGTTCAGAAACGACTTGACATATCTAGGTTGAACGATGTCTGTGAATCAATTTTTTTCGACATTGTAACTTTCTTGCTTCATATCTCGAAGTAATATTTAGGTAATAAACTCTTGTTAAAAACCGAAATTCAACCAGGATTTTGTAAAAACTTAGTTTAACTTACAGAGTTTCTTGCTCATTTTCCTTCATGGAGACCCACCTTCGTCAGCAACTAGGTTCATTCTGACTAGCTCACCGATTCCTTGACAATTCAAAAGCGCCTGTCGGTTGGTTTGTGGCAATGGTTTAATTGAAATAAATGCTTTTACTTTGACTTAGCCTAAGTAGGTTGCTAAAAATGTTCTGGCTTTGGTTCATACAATATTAACATAACTTTGTGTAGCAGCTTTTACCTTTTTAACCCGCCACTTGTGACGTGAATTTGACTTACAACTTTGGTGACGCCTGTCCCACGCACCGGGTTTTTCAATCTAAGATTCTAATAAGCAATACTTCATGCTACTTTTATTTGGTCAAATATTAAAAAGGGATGTGGGTCAAATATTAAATCACTACTGGATTCGACAGTGGATAAACAATTTTTCGATTTTTTTGAACCACCCGGACTTAGAGACATACATGTCACAAATGGCGGGTTAAGGGTTAAGGTGCTAACAGAATCCTTTTACTTAGCCAACGCCTAAGTATGTCTGGCAGTGGGAGTGTTTTTACAGGACTGTTTGTTTAGAACTGTATCTAATAGCTATCCAAATTGATCACAGTGTTAGTGTACTTAACAATGATCACTATCATGCGAAATAATAAATAAAATTGGAATTATTTATTAAGGTTTTATTGATATGGAACCATAAGTACGCGATTTGGACTCATGCTTCGTCGGTTTTTAATGATCGTCCTGACTCTGTCGTTGACCCTGGCAAGAACTAAGTATGTACAGTAAGTAGGTACCTACTCAATATTCAAAGTTTTAAATAGCAGTTTAGTACTTCTACCGTGAGAGAACCTATGTTTACAAAGCTAGTAAACATTAGCTGTGAAGCACTGGAAATTCCAATCAAACTACTAGCGAGAGTTACAGGGAAAATCTTTTATGCTGCGTGGAACTAGTACGTTCACTTAGCCCGTTTTATTCAAATGAATTATTTAAATTCAATAGTAAGAGTAACTTTGCACAAAGAATGACCAACCTTATTTAACCTTTTGTATAGTTCCACAATAATGTGTTTTGTAAACGAATTGGTGATTTTCCTTTTATTCTTGACCACTCCTTTGATCCATTAAAATCGGCCACTTTGCTCAGTATTAAAATTGCAACCAGTCAGTGCAAACCATGTAAAGAAATATAATATATAATAATAATTATTAATATAATATTAATATGTAATAAATATGTAATAAATATATAATATATATAATAATTATGTAAAGAATAATTACAATTACTAACTACATAACGTGCCGTAAATTGTGAAGTATATAATATGAAGATAAATGGTGGAAAAAAAGATTTACTTGTATTAGAAAAATACAAATATTTCTCTTCCTTACTATTAGTACTTAGTACCTTTACTTAATCTTATCGTTGTTTCTGAACTGAATCTGATTACGTCAACGTTCGTTGTCAACTTGTCATAAAAATATGCCAATGTCATTGAATCATCGGCTGTCGTTATTTGTATTTGCATATATTTTAAGTTTTCTGAGCTAAAATATTCGTAAAACATGGCTTATTTAACACAGCCAGACTATGTTAAGTATATTTGTTCCTGTGGACAACTAAAACCTATCACGAGTCTTTATTTCTGCCGGCATTGCTTGAAAATACGTTGCGGTTTCTGCATTTGTCATGAGGTAACCCACTTTTACTGTTTTACCGCATAAAAATACAACCAAATTATTTTTTTTTATGTAATGCAACTGGGATAATTATTCAATACTATTCTGTAATGCTTCAACTTGCCACACCTTTCTTGTTTTGGGTAGAGCAGTAGTTTGACTAGCGAATTTGCGCCTCTTTCTATAAATGATTTTACTACAATATCAAAATAGTCAGCAGATTGTTATGTTTTTTTGTTAAACTCTAGGGACCGGCCAGATAATATCAGCCTCCTGACGTCATCAATCTGTCATTGTATGCCTTGCACATCCCACTCAAAATAGAAATGACAGATATCATTTAGCTGGCTCCACGGGTATTAAATGGCTTTCGTTTATTACACTTTCCAATGCTTTTTTTACTTGGTTTGAGCCTCCAAACGTTACATTAAGCTTCACACAGCTTTGTTTTAATATTAAAATGGATATTATATTAATATGGATATTTTTTCCAGTTTAGTCATCATAATACTAATGTCATTAATGTATTATGCCAATGTCATACTTAATCAGTCTGGTTTAAAAAAAAATTCTAAGAATGTAGTGTTTAAACCTGCCTCAACACTGCAATGTTTTTCACATAGTCATTGATTTCAATTCTTATTTTTTTAAATATATCTACTTACATTTTTAAAGTACTTCAAAAACACACAACTATTCATAAAACATGTACTACTACAGGTGGACTCCCACTACTGTGCAAACTGCCTTGAAAACATGCCTTCATCTGAGGCCCGTCTCAAGAAAAATCGTTGCAGCAGTTGTTTTGACTGCCCCAGCTGCTTCCACACCCTGTCCACACGGGCTACCATGGCCCAACCTCGGCAAGTGCTGCAGGACCCAGCAGCTGCAGGAGATGCCAAGGTTGAGAGCAAGCAGCCTAAGAAGATGTACTATTTGTCATGCTTCAACTGTAGGTGGACGTCCCGGGATGTTGGGATTCCAGATCAGCCTGTTGGTTAGTAGTCTAGAACTGAATATAATGTGTTTTGCATAATAAATCTTATGCAAATTTTTTCCCACAACCTAATTTATTCAAAATCAAAGTCTGTTCTTCTCTGACTTTTTTTACCTACCTGTCAAATCTTAGCTTCATAGGTCAAGTAGTTTTTTAACATAAAATATATTTACTTTGCAGTCCTATCCACTAGGTACAGTTGACAAGTGACTATAATGGGCAAAGTACCCTATATTTTGCTCCATTAGAGTGAAGATCCATTTGGAATTTATAAGGCATTTTAGTAAAAATTATATACTTTGATTAAATAAAGTCCATATCCCAAAAAATTGACAAATCAGAAATGAATAAATAACAATATTTTAGCATCAGGCGGTTGGCCGGAGCGTACGAACCCGTACGCAGCGCGCGTCAACCAGCTCCTGGACTACTACAAGGCGATAGCCATGCAGGAGAAACAAGAGAAGATCGAGAGGGAGAGGAAAAAGTTCAACATCAGAGGGAAATATATCACTCTAACTGTAAGTGTAACTGTTACTATGATAAAATTGGGTGGCAAGGGTGGAAAGTTTCTCAGCCTCCACTCAAAACAGAGGATCCAACAACCAGGCAGGTGTTGTGACTGGTGGGCTACTGCCCGACCATTATTGGCGGGACTTTATATACATGCTAATATTGCTGAGAACGTAGATACCGCGATGTAGGAAGTTGTAGTTCACATATGGTGCGATAGATGTCGCTACAGAAGAAGTACTTTATTGCTACAATAATTAATATTCCATTGAACTTTATCCACCTATCACCTATTACAAGCCCTTTTAACCTCTAAAATCCATTAAAATGCAAATATAACGACGTCTAGGACAAGACGGGTCTGACGGGCGCGATGGCACGCAACATAGCGGGCTTGCCCTCGAGCGAGAGCTCGTCCTCTGCCATCGCCAGCTTCGTGCCCAGCCAGGCTAGCGAGGAGGTCGATGAACTGCCTGATGATATATACACCAAGGAGGTCAACTTGAATCAGAGTTAGTATTGTTTTATAAGTCTCTGATACTATCTTTTACAGATTTTTAGTATATCTAGTCAATAAATTTTTTCTTTAGAATTTAATTTAGACACACAAATACCTATCTAAAGCTACTTCCTTCGATGCTCTAAATCGGTCCATCAGTCGGACCGATCGCGTGTATCGTCAGCGCTCCAAACAACCCAGAAAGGATTCCAAAAACCCAAAAATTAACTTGATGTTTGTGCTCACGACTCGTGGCGGCTTCACCTGAGAGCCAAGTCGTGAGCTGAAATATTACAGTCATGGATATATGGATGGTACCTTTTTTTTCTAAGTTATGTCTGCATATTTATCATAAATGTATTCAGCAAATTCGAGTAATGAGCATCTATCAAGGTAACATGCATTGCTTGATGACCCTGTTATTTCTGACGCCAAAAGTATCTCTGTACGGCAGTGCACTGCCATAAGTACTTGCGCCACTCATAAGTACATCAAAGTACAAGAGTTCCTTTCTGGTCAGTAACGAGCATGCCGCAGCGCCTGGCGTCGCCCGAGTGGCAGCCGGTGTCGGTGTCGCGCCTGCACCCGCTCGCCAAGCTGCTCAGCGTCAAGCGCAGCCAGCGCTGCCGCGCCTGCGACCACAACCTCACCAAGCCCGAATACAACCCGGGCTCCATCAAGTTCAAGATCGAGCTGCTTGCCTAGTAAGTTTACATAAACTTGAGATGTAGATAAAGACCCACTTTTTTCTAATGACCCATAAGATGGGCAGCATTTCGCACAAATGATGTTATCTGCGACTTTTTCAATACTCAATAATTTATTGCGTTCCATAATGTATATAAAAATATAAAGGTACAGAATCATTATGGACCCTGTTGAACACAGCAAAAACTTAGAAGAGAGGAAGAGGGCTATGCAGCAATAACTTAATATCTAAAATCTTATTAATTATAGTACACGTATTTCGTTCTTGTGTGCCAATCAGTGTCTATATTTATTATTTCTGTCTCCTTCATTTATTGCCCAAATTTTCCTATAAGCGATAAGTGTGTATTTAGAAAGCTGCATTATATTCCCCTATCCAAGATCAAACGTCTACAAGAACCCTGTAACAAACGCACGATTCCACAGTTACCATGTCCCCGAAGTGAAGATCATCTCTCACGAGCCAGTCAAACCTGGCGAGAAGTCAGCTCTCTTGCTAAAACTAACCAACCCCACGGGCCATGAGATGCAGCTGCGACTGCTGCAGCCCGAGGACATCCCCCTGCCGGAGGAGAAGGAGGAACCTAAGAGTATTGAGAAGTCGCTGGAAAGGTCACTCAATTTGGATAAGGTGAGACTGATATAGTACTGCAGGTCGAAAACCGAAAACGTTGTCTAAATATCCAAAAGCTAGATTGCTCGCTCACTTAGTTTTGCCTAATTTAGCTCAATCTAAGTAGAAGCACCAATCACAACCACTCTGTATTTTTAACCCCCGATGCAAAAACGATGGGGTGTTATAAGTTTGATGTGTCTGTTAGTGTGTGTGTGTTTGTCTGTGGCATCGTAGCTCCCGAACGCATGAAGCGATTCTAAATTTGTTTTTTTGTTTGAAAGATTAATTAGTCGGGAGTGTTCTTAGCTAGGTTTTACACCAATCATCAATTTAAAATGCATGTGGATGAAGTAATAATAAACAAATACTTTATCTGTATTTTCTTGTGGCTGCGATCACTATTTCAGGACACATCCTCCTTCAAAGCGATCGAGCGCGTTCCTGTGTACAAGGCAACGAGTCACGTGACGTCGCCCGACGTGACGCTGACGTTAGCGCAGCGGGACGACGCCGCCGAGTACGACGACGACGCGCAGCACGATACTAACGAGTAAGTGCTCGCTGTCGCCGGATCTGGGGAAAGGCCCCGTAAGCCCGTAACACACGAACGAACACTTGCAAACCAAATTGTCGCTGATTACATCAAGTAACGCAACTTTATTTATACACCTTTAGATGAATCGCATATAACTAATAACTATAAAATTATTATCTTTCTTCTGCCTCCCGCGACTTGGTCTGTATACAAACTTAAACCCAAGAGAGGTTTCAGTAGAAGTCAATGGAATGGAATGGCTAAAAACCCTTTTCTTTCTCTTTATTACAGAGATTTGAATAAAAAGATAATGTACACGCAACGTTTAACTATCGTAAGTTACTTAAATACGAAAACCGTTAATAGAAATTAAGTTGAAACGTTAAGACTAACCCTTTTAAAATAAATTTCGTATTTATGAGCATTGCGTGTGTAACTTTTGAATAGATCCGGCTGCGTTTGTTGAACATTGTCAGATATCCTCGAAACGTGGTCGTGATGAAACCTACGCGTGGTGATAATAATTATAGAATTTCAAATATTTCGACAACAATTTTCTAATCATAGATTCGTCTATACTCATATTATAAAGCAGTAATTTGTTTTTTGTTGGAACGCGCAAGTCTCCGAAACTACTGGTCCGATTCTGAAAAATCTTTAGCTAATAAAAAGCTACGTTATCGCTTAATGCTATGTTAACTCGACATAAACAATAGGGATTCGGTAGAAAATTCACGCGAATAAAGTCGCCGGTAAAACTTTGTATTCTTGTTTCATCATATGTTCAGTGTTTACAGTATACTATAAATAAGTGAAAAATAAACAATTTAAAAGATAGTCTAGTTCAAATAGTATTTTCGCATCAACGGCTCCTAAACTAACTTTGATTAAAAAAAACGATCACAACTATGCAGGGCACACAGGAGCTGGTTGTTAGCAACAACGACCGGTAACTATTAATAATTCGAAACATAAACACCTTCATCTTCCATTACACCAAAAAAACGGAAACCGTGAACCACGACCCTTTCGTTGCAGTATAATAATGTGGCGCAAATCAAACAAGCTGGCGCTCCGGCTCGAGGTGGCGACGGACGCGGGCGCGGCGGGCGGCGGCGCGGCCGCGGCGCGCCTGGCGCTGCAGTACTCCTACCGCAACACCGTGCCGGCCGCCGCGCCCGCGCAGCCGCGCGACCACACCCTGTACACCACGGTGCTGTTGGACTTGGGCACTGTCAGCTCCAACTAGTCCTTCATTTTATTTATATTGTATGGTGGCACGTCATTGCATCGCACTTCAACCTGCCGTGCGGCTCACTGTACGCTACTTGATTTTGTATGCAGACTGTATGTATTGAGAATGGGTATATCTGCTGCATTATCCAACCCTCTAGTTTACAAACATCTCATAAATAATTTTTACTTAATTGCCTTGAAAATGACAAGAACCAACAGAAAAATAATGTCGGGTTATTCTTGAATAAAATGGAAGACGCATTCTATTTAACATAATAAAAAGTGTTATATTTAAGTTAAGTATTAATTATATTTACTAAGCTTTGCTTAATATTGTTTGTAGTTATGTAAAGAAATACAGACTCAAGTAATAGCTACGTACCGAATTATTTTTGTTAAGTGTGCAATGTTATGTGTATGACGGTTGATTTATTAGTTTCACTAAGTCACAACTCACTATAATGTTAATGAAGGAACCTATGTTCCTATTCAGGTAACCTGCTAAGTCGTGAACGAACAAATAATCTAGAAAAGTTTTAACGATGTATATGAGATAAAAACTTCATTTACATAATGTATGTCATCTCGTTTACATAATAATAACCCCAATTTGTCAGCTCAACCAAGAATATTTTGCGAGGAATTTATAATTGTATTTAATTTATTTGATGTTTCTTCATTGAATTCAAAATAAAACTTGAGCTTGGTTTGAATAAACATCCAAATATTATGTATGCTTATGAAAGAGTAGCAAAGGATACATTTACTATTATTTACAACTTAGATACAAAGTTACTTAATAATGTCGTCAGCACTAAGATACTACTGAAACACTAACAAATGTTAAGTGTGTATTATATCGAATATTTTACACTGTACCATTGCGTTAATGCGTAGAGCAGCTAGAACACAACACACAATAGCATGTGCCTAAAGTTTGCTTGTAAATGAAATTATTCATGAAATTCCACGTTTGGAGATTTAGTTAGTTATTTATTTTTTTATAGGCTTTACATATTATATTAGGATAAGAAGTTCTCACTATTAGATAACTGTGCGTATAACAGTTGGCTTTTGAAAGTTTGCACATTTTATATAACATTCTACTGCATGTATTATATCTTGCTTGAATGTTTAGCTGAAATAAAATATTTTGAACACAGATATTGTTTTTGTTTAGCCTTAAGGAAGCGATAGCCAGGCGCTGTGCCATCAAATCCAATAAAAACTTTATGAATGTGTCTCCACGCGGCGGGAATTTGTTGACGCGAGATTATCGCCATGATTCTCTCGCCAGTCGAGGTAGGTAGCACTTTTAATTTTTTTTTTTTCTCTTTTTTGTTTTTAGGGACTTTTATCCTTTTGAGGCATGTCAGCCCCATCGTAACCTGACCTAAGTTTAAACAACATTACATATTACCTACATGCTAGATTTAACATAAAACAAAAAGTGGAGTCAACGACATAATGCCATATCATAAATAATTTTAGCGGCGTCACTTTCTAGATTTGCGAGGATTTCAAGAAATGTACCCATATTATATTTATTAAATTTGCGTAATGTTGTCAATGACTCCCTTAATGCCTGGTTTTTAACACATTCCACCAAAAGATACTGGACATCATCAATAACTGCACACACGTCACAATTTGGATAATCATTTTTTCTCATCAGATGGCTAAATCTTTTGGTAGGATAGTGTCCAGAACGTAGTCTAAAAGCCGCTACCATATGCGTTCTACTCATTTTAGAGTCTATAAACCACGGAATGCCACTTCTAACATGATTTTGAAGAAACAATATGGGCCAGCGGTTACTGTTTTAAACCTAATTTGTATTAGTTTAGCTGTCATAATCCTGTGACCTAAGTGGCTCGCGCGACGTGGTGGCGTGGCTTGTCAGGCCAAGGTATAATTGTATCGAAATAAAGTAATTTGAATTTTAAACTCATTGAAATAAGGATATAAGAACTTGATTAGAAATAGAATACTTTACTGTGCCGTGCCGTGCTGCGACGTTAGTCAGCACTGGCCCTAAAGCTTTTTTATGATTATAATTTTAAAGAATACTTTGCTAGAAAAAGAAATCCTTACCATCTAGGCATCTCTGATTATAGAAAGCAAACCAGTGATATAAGTTATTTAAAATTAATAAAAAATAAATTGAAGGAATATATTTATTACAAAAGTATTATAAAATAAATGCTCAGTATTCTAAAACCCGCTCAAATCCCATAAAATTTAAAACAATGTTTACCATAGGGAAGTATGTATGGTGTAGCCACCATTGCCATTCATATTTCCTAAAAAAGAATTGTTCATGCGGCACATGTTTTTAAAGTTGCATAAATTATAGTTATCTCAGCCGCCAAATATCTCGGTAACATGACAGTTTAGGATACCAAATCCCTGGCCATTTTTTGTTTGTAGTATGGCAATGCAGTGACTATGTCACTTTGGTTTTGTGTTCTTTGTCAAAGTAAATCCTTATCCTACATGGGGACTATCTAAAACTTGTTTCTTAGCAGAATAAATGACATCATTCATACCTACACCATCATAACTACAACCAACTAAAGATAACGGCAAATTATTTGCTGCTATGTACTTTCGAATCTTATCAACCCTCTCGTAGTGCCCAATTACATACTGTGGTATACATTTTTTCAGAATGTTCACATTAGACGCAGTAGGCTGGGCGTTTATGTTCAATATCTTCGATATGGCTCCTCTTGCTATATTTAATAATTCTTTCTCAGTCACATCGTCCCCAAACTTTTCTTTGAACCATTTACCCCCGAGCATAACAGTTAAAACAGTCCCCTTTTGATCTGGCATACAACAAGAATCGAAAACTACTCCTAAAATAGGAGAGTTCTCAATAGGTGGCACAAGGAATCCAAATGCAGGTTCAATGAGTTGTTCCACTAAATTAAAATATAAGTTAACTATTCCAACTGTTACAAACGGAATTTCATTCAAAGTGGCTGCAAGCTTTGGATGTTGTTCCTCTACTAAATCAGCAAGAGCATATGCTGGAAGTGAAGAGTAGATGTGATTTGCTGTATAACTTGTTCCATTAGCATCTTTTAATTGTGCAGCACTTGAATCTATGAACTTAAGTTCTTCAACTTTAGTATTCAGGTTAACAGACACATCATTATCAATCAAATAACTTTTTAAAGTGTCAGGAAACGTTTCTAAGCCTCCTTTGATAGTGTACACATTCCACTTCTCTTCTTGTGATTTCTTAGCTAATTGACTTATATCGATATTCGTATCAGTTTTCGATTGAAAGAAAGACTTCATCAACCCTTTCACGACTCCGCCATGGTTTTGCTCGTACTCAAATAATGTTTTCATAAGAAACTTTACAGATATCTCCTTCGCGTCTCCGGCGCAAATCCCACAAATCATGGGCGATATAGCGTAATCCGCTATCTCTTTACCAAATCGCCTTTCAACAAAGTTGTAAATTGAATCATCCTGCATTTCCTTGTAGGGTGATTTTATATCATTAAAGAGTGCATAAATAAGAGGCTTAGAGAATGGCTGATTCTTCTGGAAGACACTTATCAAAGATGAAGGTAAGATATGTAGGTTGTTGCGCACGTAAATCATTCTGTTTTTGGCCGCTGGGTGGTCGGGTTTAATGGGCGCAATGTGCTCGCTCAGACCTAGATCTTCCATCATATTTAGTGTGTTTAATCCGTGCATGCCCTTGGGTCTGATAGTTCTCGGTCCTTGCTCGAATATATAGTCCTTCGTACGGATAGATTTGATCCACCCGCCGCAGTAATTAGTTGCTTCTAAGAGAAAAAGCCTTAATCGTCTGTCGTTGTTCAAATTATTTTTAAGTAAATAGTACCCTGTAGATAGGCCTCCTAGCCCTCCGCCCAATATAGCAGCCATGGTTTTATCACAAAATAATAATAAATAGGAACTATTCTATTCACTTTCGTGCGTTTTGTTTGTTTTGAAGTTTTTGTCAAAGTTTGTCAGTCAAACCTAGTGACATTTGACAATGACAAGTCAAAACAAAACAGCTGTTTTTTTTTTAATAAAAAAAATTAACAATTATGCCAGGATTATGTCTGAAATAAATTTATATATATTTTATTTTAATGTAAAATTCCATACTAATAAATACCATTTAATAATTAGTCAGCTTTGATTAGTCGTCTTATCACCTACGTATAGTATACAGCACGACTCGTGAGCACAAACATCAAGTTCATTTTTAACCGACTTCAAAAACGAGGTTATTATGTCACCTGTATGGTTCTTTATATTATTTTTTTGTACGTGTGTTACGCGATAACTCCGCCAATTATTAATAGATTTTGATGATACTTTTTTAAGTGGTGTATTGTTCATTTACGTAGTATTGTTCCTTCATGAATTTGGATGACAGGAAATTGATAGGTACTAAAAAGCGAAAAATTAAAACGTTTTTACAAAAAAGGCAACCTCCTCCAAAAACTAAAAAGTGAACAATGGCAATCGGTGGCAATACAAAACAACAAACAGACCCAAAGCCGCCGACTTCTATAGCTTTTTTTGTTCTAGATTCTTAGGTTTCCTTGAAAAATGCTTAAGACATGCAAGATTGATAACAAATGCCGTGTGAAATCATAATATTACTTTGGACGCAATTCTTAGTTACCTAATTAAAACAAATCAACAGACGTCATTTTCCAAATTTTCGAATTATTATACATAGACATGGATAAATTCACGCCTTTTTCCCATGGGGGTAGGCAGAAACCACAGAACGCCACCTGCTACGATCCTTATATACTTATTTCGCCTGGTCCACGTTCATACATCTGGTTATACAAGCACGTCGGTTTCGAGTACTGCGCACCCGACCTTTCTGAAGAACCTCACCATTAAGGTCAGGGTACTTAGGTCTTTCTAGGGCGTCCCCTCCCGGTGTTGCCACTCACATCTACTGTATAAATCCCTTTTGTTAGTCGTCTTTCACTCATCCTCTCAACATGACCGAACCATCTAAGCATACTCTTTTCAACCTTTGTCACTACATCCTCTTGTAATCCGCAAAGTTCTCCTATAATTTCATTCCTCACTCTATCGTTCAAAGTTACACCACACATAATTCGCAAGGAACGCATCTCCACAGCATTATTCCTTCTTTCATGCTTTGTTTGCCATACCCAACATTTACTTCCATACATATCTAAGTGTAGGCACCAACACACCATTGTGTACAGCCAGTCGAGCCTCTTTGGACATCGACTGATTGGTCACAACTGCATGTATAGCACCATTCACTTTATTTCCCGCATTTACTATACTTTCAACATTATCGAATAATAATGATTTTATTTAATTAAAGATGATTCATTCTAAATCTTTTATTTAGCGTAAGTTTGAGATTACAATAAGCAGAATGTACTCGTACCTAGACAGTTTTTTTTACACTTTAGTCATAAAAAACTGTTGGAAGGAATAGGTTATCTATGTAGGTCAACCAATTATGTTGATGATTCTAGAGCAATTTATTACAAACCAACACATAGTTTATAGAAGCGGTCATACACAAAAGAATATCTGACAAAATGGTTAAATCGCTAGCGCGTCTCCGCAAGCATGAGGCGTGTAACGAGGACACAGTTGCTGCTCCGCGACAGATAATGAATTCCAATTTCATACCTATTGCACCCACAACGCATTACTTATCCCATACAAGGAGACACACATAGAGTGGCTCATACGAAACTCTGAACTCATGTATTTATTTTATTTTGGCAACAAACAGTCATGTACTTACAAACAATATTATATATGAAAGAATTTCATTACAATAGACCTATAGTGCCGACAATGTACTTACCATGTAACTAATATTTTGTGTATATACTGTACAGTATACACTATACACACAAGGTACATGTTACACACTTTATATACATAAAGTATATAACATGCCAGATGAATTTAAATTTAAGTCAGCTAAGTAAGAATAGGCTAACAAAAAAGTGGCAGAGAGGTGCTCTTAAGAATTGCGTAGGCGCCAAGTAATTACACAAGTTAATGAGCGCTGGGAGACGTACTAAGTTTTCTGTATATTAACCACTCACTATAATATATAGATAAGTAAATATAAAACGATCTGTTTTAGGAACTCTCTATAAATCCGATTATATCGTTCGACAAGCGCCTCTAAATAATTTCCAACCCTATATAAACCGTTGGAAGGCGACAAACCCCTTTCATTTCATCCCGTGACGCTCAACACGGCACAATGAGTCAAGCTATTCGCTCTAAAACTTGCGCTAAAACATACAAAACGGCTGAATTGAAAGTGATGAAAATTCTCAATAAAATAGACAGTTTGAAACTTAATAATTCGTACATTTCGCGTCTTGATATTCCAAGACATAGCGAAAGGAAAGTTTTGGGGGGGAAATCTGCAAGTTATGTTTTGTGGACCGCCGTGGTTAGTTTTGTTTTCTTGATATGTGCTCGATGGGTTTATACCGAACTTCTGGGAAGTAGGGTAAGTTACTAAAGCAGTATATTATTAGCACATACGTACTTACCGATGGCGATAAGATCCTATTTTGTCACGACGGTTGTGTGGAATGCTCCGTTGGTCTCGTGACCAACAGGGCAAAAAATGTTATTGGGTTTTTCCATTACGAATTTCTCCGTAGCAGCCCGGAGTTTGGTTGGTGGTGTGACACCCCTGTGACTCGGAAAGCACGTAAAGCCGTTGGTGCCGGCTGTCATTCGTAGATCATTGACACTCGTTACGGATAGTCAGAAGCCAGAAAGTCTGACAACCAGTCTTACCAAGAGGTATCGTGTTGCCCAGTAACTGGGTTGTGGAGGTCAGATAGGCAGTCGCTCCATGTAAAACACTAATATTCAACTGCGTCCGGTTAGAGTGGAGGCCGACCCCAACATAGTTGGGAAAAGGCTAAGTAGATGATGATGATCGTGAGTGTGTTTCCAAACATATAAACTCCTATACACTAACAACCAGATCCGAAGCAACTACCTGTAGGTTGTACAAATATTTGCTCCATACGGGAATCGAACACGTAAGGCATTTTGACATAAGAAGCATCTACACATTATACATATCCACTTTACAGCCACTTGGTGTTTGGTACCCTACTCCTAGTAAGTTGGTGATGGTACCAATAATAATAAATCCATCCTATTGTCAATAATCTCATGTGCTTGTTTAATTATTTTGATGTGATGCCTTATAATCTACTTAGCTCGTCCTTCCAGAACTGCATCTTGGAACTGCCGTCATTCTCTAAGTCGGTGTTCCGTCCGCCAGAGGACTGTTCCATGTGCGCGGGAGTTGATGACGTAGTGCGCCTCGCGAACACTACTGCTGAAGAGTTCGAAGACAAGTACGCGTATAGCACCACTCCGGTCATCGTGACTGATGCTACTCACGGATGGAAGGCGCTGAGGGTAGGTATATACCTATTTTACAAAGTAGTGGAGAGAATATTAAAAAAAAAAAAGAATTGCTATGCTATAATAGGTATGTACTTGCCAGATACCAGTCAGAATTTACGAGATAATTACGGTTTGATAGATATTTAACTACCTATAACACATTCTGGTCGATAACCTCACCTGTAGGCATCTTAAGGATTACCTACGTAGGTAAAGCAAGAGGGTGGCAGAAACATTTTACTGCTTTCTAAGAACAACTTGCCATCACCATCCATAACAGACAGACTTTTTTTTTTTTGGTGGGTGGGAAATCATCAAATAACTTCTCCCGCCCTGGACGGTGCTGGAGGGAGTGTCAGACTTTTACTGACTAAAACCCACCCATGTTCCTTCTTGTGCCCTTTGCGTTCCGGGGGCGCGGTATCTCTTGCGAACAACCCGCAGCCCCGGCAGGCATCGGCCCTCAGTGGCCCCTTCCTTTTGCTGACATCTCTTTGAGGCGCGCGTGGAACACGAACGCGCCGTCGACACGGCCTGTCGTTATGCAACGTAAGGACGGTGAGCTACCCATTGCTCACCGTCCACAGGCCCGTATCTACGGTGGCCGGGAGTCGTCTCGCGGCTCCCGACGTCCGGAGCGTCTACCGCGGCGGCTGGGACGGGAGAACCGCTGTCTCAACCGTCCCGCCGCCTCCTTCTCAAGCATTACTGCCTCGCAGAAGGAGGCGACTGCATCCCATTCCCTCTCGCTCTGGACCATGGCTTGCACCAGGGTCGGACGCGAGAGTTCGCCGCCGCCGATGGCCGCCATGAGGACTCGGCGATGCTCCGCCCAAGCGGGGCATACCGCCACGGTGTGCTCCACCGTGTCCTCGGGGCGATCCACACAATGGTGACACCCGGACGTTTCCTCCCGCCCGATGAGGTGCAGGAACCTCCCGAAACACCCGTGTCCGGTAAGGACCTGCGTCAGGCGGTAGGTGAGGGCGCCGTGGCGCCTCTCCAGCCACTCCTCAAAGAGGGGACTTATCGCCTCTATTAAGGCGTGCGCAAACAGACAGACTTAAGAAATATAATCTTACTTCTACAGGAATTCGATTTCAAATTCTTCGCAAACTTCTACAATGGCGGAAAAATGGGAAAACAAATCAACGATTGTTTCTACTTCGCGTACAAATCGGGTCTGAATTCACTCCAAGAAGTGTTCAGCATGGATGAGGCACGAGCCAACCTGTCTGGCCAGCCCTGGTACGTGGGCTGGAGCACTTGCTACGACCACGAGACAAGGAAGCTGAGGAGTTACTATGACCGGCCCTACTTCCTGCCCAAGACTGCGGAAAGCGATATGGTTGATTGGATCTTCATGGGCGGTCCGGGACAAGGTGCTCATATGCATGTGAGTATGACAACGGCGTTCATGAAAGATTTTTAACATAAAAAATATCGGTAACCTCATGGTCCTCATGCTACGGTTGGTGAACCGGATTTTTTTTTAAACATTGCCCCACATTGGGAATAACTCCTGTATCGTGGGTGCGTTTAAAAACATAAACTTACATACACAAACAGCCAAAACTACAGGCACATGAGGCATTTCAACTTTGTCTCTGCGATGGCAACGCATTTGCATGGCTCTGGTATTGCAGATGCATTAACCAGTTCTTGCTCACAAAAAAAGCATGGAATGGCGGGAGCGAGCATTAGAAAATGTATTCAGTACTGTCGGAAACCTATTACATATTACCCTTTGGCATGGAATATTATGGGATCAACACTCGGGGTACGCGCAGTTTCTTTTTTCATATTTCAGTGTTGGTCCCATATAGTATGAATTGTTCATAATTATTCATGAGTAGTTTCACCCCCAGAAAGATGTACAGTGAATGTATAGTCAGCATGTACGATGTGTTGCCAGGTGGACTCTGTGAAGCACATGTCGTGGCAGGCGCAGGTGCGCGGCCACAAGCAGTGGCAGCTCGCGCCACCGCCGGAGTGTCTGTACCAGTGTCGATGGCTCACATTTACTGTTGCACCAGGAGAGATATGTAAGCAGACTTTCCTTCTACCTCAGAAACAAGCAGATGAAAACCTGTCTTTATCATTGCTACTATCCCTAATTTCATTACATAACTAATTTTTACATTGTGTCTAAATGTACACTAAGCACAGCTAAATCGGCACGAAAAATTAACAAAATATAAAAGATATCTTCAGATTTGTGATATTCTTTCTTTACTTATGTCAGTGGTGGTGGACACGAATCGCTGGTATCACAAGACGCACGTGCTGCCCGGAGATATCAGCATCACCATCGGCGCGGAGTACGACTAACTTCATTTATTATAAGAAGATATGAAGTGACGATTTATGATATGAAATAGAACGGAGTATACTTGTCTACATCTTGTTCACATATTGTAATAGGAAACACCGCACAAGATCAGACAAGGCTATTTTACTGCGTAGCATTAGATCTATTTTAACATTGCAGGAATTTAAAATTAAACAAATAATATAATGCTACTAAAAACCTTTAATCATCACCGTAAAATTACATGCTACGCGACACTCGGCGGAGTACTAAGCTGATAACATTGAGAGTAGACTGGAATGACAATCAGTAACAATACAGAGAGCGTCTGACATTAACAATTATACACTTTGTAACTACAGTTATACAAAACGGAGATTTGAACAATGCAGCTAGACATCCAAGTTAACCAATTAATAATTATACTTATTTTGAATTAAAAAAAAAAAACAATTTATAATAAGTAATTTATTAAAAAGTATTAACTTAAAATTGCAATCTATCAACACTGCACTTGTTTAATTACAAAATATAATCGATCGATCGAAAGTTCACGGTACACGGGAGTCGACATAGAAAATATTTTAAGTACAACAATTGAATCTTATACTGGGATACACGAGGGTGGCCGTTCACACTTTATAACTTATAAAAAAAAATGGATTAAATAAAAAATATTTATTAACTAGGGAAATACAAAAGAAAATGATTTGTTTGTAATTCGTACCCTTGGTGTCGTAGTAAATAAAGTTTTATGGATAATATTGGAATTATTTTCTTGCTTATCGTTCTAGAATTAAGTAAGTTTTAGATACAAGAAAAGCACTGGATATATGCTTGACACTACAGCACACTTACATTATTAGAACAACTCTTACAAGTAATATCGAGGATATATATGATATTCTATATCGTTTAAGACCAATAAATACACAGATATAAGCTGCCTAGTCACACAGACATATCATAATTATATTGTGACGTAACATCTACTACAAACAGTTAAATGGGTACATAATTACTCGTTCACATATTATATTGAAATATACTGTTTCATCGCTGGTACATCTTACATTTCAACAGAGACTTTTATGGTTGCTTTAGGACTTAATTCGATGTAATCTATAAGTTTTTTCTTACTTAGGCTTCCGTGTCGCTTGCGTCGATAAATACATTCTTATATGCTGAAGAGACCCTTGGCTTTTTTTGTTAGTTAACTTCCCATTAGTGCCATGTAAATCCTTGTTTAGTAAGATGGCCGGCGTGATGAAGCAGTACATCAAAATGATACGCGTGTTGCTAATGTATCGTGCTTACTCCTCGGTCTGGCCGGCAGAGTCCAGGATGATCTCGAACGAGAATGGCTGGAAGAGGTAGCCCTCGCCGCCGTAGAACTTGCTTTGGAACTCGACCCTAGGGGACAAAGGTAAAATAAGAAGAAGAACAAGAAAACAAACTTGCCTCACACTAGGAATTGCTAATGTATCGTGGGTTCATTTACAAACATATAAACTCACATAAACAAACAGCCAGACCCGGAATAACTATCTGTAGGCTATACTTTCTACCATGTGAGAATCGAACCCGCGACACACAGTGCAGCAGCCAATCGCATCAGTCATGTCATTAATTAATTTATATATCGAATCGATGTAAAACATTCAGATATCATACTGATAAAAAGCCGACATTCAAGGTTACCCAAGCCTGGCCAATTAGCTTGCTTCTTATACAATTTCGGTACAATTAAACGAGTTGAATATAAACAGTAGTAAGTGACTAACCAGTGCAAACGCAGCGTGTGCAGGAAGGCGGAGAGCCCCTCCATGAGCACGAGGATGGCCACGGAGATGGCCGCCCAGCCCGCAAACACGATGTACAGGAAGATGCCGCCTTGGAAGTCCGTCGACATTAGACCTGCAACGAATATTACCATGTCAAGTCCACGTTTGATTACTTACTCAATTAAATAAGTTAAGCAACTTGTATACAAAAATAATTTACCTTTCCTAAGTAGCATGTTCCACGCGACCTCGGCGAGCTGCGCATGCGCAAGCGACAGCGCCCACAGACGCAGGTACGACGCCGTGTGGGACACCGAGCCCAACACGTACTCGATTGTGTGGATACCCTGTGGAATGATTGTAATGTTACAATAAGGCAAAGAAATCATTTCAACAATGGATGTTTATTTATTTAGGATATCAAACAAAAGATATACACAACCCTGACATACAAATAATAGTCAACAAACGGTATTATGTTGGTGTACTCCTTCACTCATACAATGTTAAACCATAAACGGACAAATTCTACACTCTTTTATTTTTTAACACACTATCTTTCAGATTTGTGATTAAATACTGTTTTCTTGACAAGTACAGTTAGTAGAACAGTCTCGTCGACTAACCAACTATCATAATACATTTTGAATTGCTTGATGTTATTTGGTAGTATTTGAACAATTAGTTCAAATTGATTTTACATCTGTAGATGACACTTAACATATTTTTTACGATCGAAATTTTCTTTCAACACGTGTCTGATATCACAAACCCTCCTTTTGGGTTAGCAGTAGTGGGGTAAAAAAGTACTGTATTCTTAGCTGTCCGTAATAATAATACCACCATGCAGCGACAGTTATCGCTCAATAAGCTAATTACAAAACTGACGTTTCCTACATCAGGCTATTAAAGTTCTTCGCGACATTAGCATATACTGGACTTTTGAGTCGGGTCACTAAGGGCAGGTCAACCGTTAAAGTTACAGGAAAATGTTCCTAGGAGACCATCCAAAACTTTTAGAGATATTCTGAACTGCATTCGCAGATTTTGGAAAAAAAATACAGTTAGCGAAACAAAAACAAAAAACTATTTTTATACCAATCGATCCTGTTTCATTTAGGGATCAAAGGACTCTATATTAAATTTGAAATATTAGTTAAATTAGCCGAAAGTATGTTCAGGCCGGCACAGTACCTGGTGGATGAAGACCTCGGTGATGTCCTCGTCGTGGTGCGGCGCGGGGGGCGCGGCTCCGCCGGCGGTGCCGTTCTCCGCGGCTCCCTCCACGGGCTGGTGACCTTGACGCTGCCGATAAGGGAACACTTCATTTCATGATACTAAAAAAACCTATTTCATAGCTACCAACCAGCTTGCCAGCTTGCTTTTTAGTGTTTTGGAGTGCAATGCACGACCCTGCAGAGCTGTATCTTTTGTATTACTATGGCCGTTATAACTACAAATATAAATAAATTAAGTTAGTTGTAATTAAATTAAGTTTAAAAATTAAAGTGGACCCCTTTAATTTGATTGAAACAAGAAACGTGATTTTTTGTTTGTAGTGTTAAATATTGTATGGTGGTATGGAACCCTTCATGTGCAAGTCTAAAACTGGTAATGAATATACTTAGTAGTAATACTTACCGCCAGCTGTCCATTCAATTGGCATTAAAATAATAAAATATATTAATAATATTTATTTAGAAATGCAAGTTATTTACTTCAACTTTGTATTAAAACGTACAAACGTGAATTAAGTAGCTGACACCATTAACAATTTATTTTAGGGCTGATATTTAAATCGTCAGATACTTCTTAACGGAGGAATAAATACCGCCTTTGTACGGTGTATTTTATTTTACATTTGTGCATAAAGTTTTAATAAATAAATAAATATGGCGGTTTGACAGCTTTTGTATAGACGTTAAGTCAAACTGTCATATTTATTCGTCAGATAAAAGTTATCTGACTATTGAAAAATCAGCCCTCAATCCTGCAAACCCAATTCATTTGCTTTCAAAACAATAATGTATTATAACTAATTGAGCTAGGAAATAAATGACGTCACAGTTTAGTATTGCCATACAAGATCCCCCTAGATCGCGTTACGACAGCTCATAAAAAGTATGCCAATTGATTAGAGGTGTCAAGTATCCAATTGCGAATTATTTTGAGCATCTAGGTCTGTTAATCTTAGAACACATTACATAAATAATAATAATAATACCAGCCTATTATTGTCCTACTGAAGGGCTAAGGCCTCATCTCATACATAGAAGGTACCATAGATCACCAGGCTTGCTCAAGCCGCCAGTTTCTTCACAATGTTGGTGATGTTTGAATTTGAAATATTTGTACAAGTCCAGGGAAGGTTTAAAAGGCGAGAAAATATAAAGAATAAGTTCAGACAACTTGTATTGGCGGTACGAAGTTCGCCGCGTCAGCTATTAGTAAATATAAAAAAAAACAAGGGAAAAAGAATATCATAAAATTGTACTTACAGCCCTCTGCTTCTGCTCCTTCATGATGAAGTAGGGCTTGCCGAACAGCATCACGGGCACGCACATGAGCGCCAGGATCACGAAGAACTGCGCAAGACACATGAACATTACTTAACTAACGAGGTACACTCACGAGCATAAACATGTAACACTTGGCAAAATTCACAAGCGATTTTCTAGTGAATGAACGATTGCAACATTGAGATAAAACCAAGGTTATAGCAGTATGGGGTCCAGAACATGATATTCGTAACACCATTACATTTTAATCAATCCTTTGGGAGGAAATTGCTTTAGACTATTGCTAAGTGTATACCTATATGTTTTTGCTCGTACACGTATAAGATCTTAATACCGGGGGGCCTACTCCCATCCCTTAAAACAGCACCATTTTAATATTACTTTGTAATTTCAGTTGTTCGATTTTTAACTCTCGGCGCTAAGCCTAGCGTTGCAAATCCAATAGTGAGCAAGGCTGAGTAATATTAAAATAATACTGTTAAAAGAGATTCTAGTTGGTCCCTTGAATGTATTGAGCACTAGAATATTTAAAACTAGTATATTAAAAAGATATTTAACCAAATACTACATATTAACTGTTAGCAAAAATTAAGAAATATTCTACAGAATTATTGTTCAATAAATGTTCCTATTCTGTGCGGAATTTCTTGGACGATAAGTTTTTGTAATGTCCAATTGTTCCCTATTAGTATTACAATTAATAACAATTACATGCCATGTTAAAAAACAAAGTAGTATTTCCCTTCCTTTAAATTTTGTATGAGATTCCGTTTATGTTAATAATTTGTTATCGTAGAGTGTTCCACTAGTGGCATGCGTACCTTCTGCAAGCCGAGCTGTCCGGCGTACATGGTGGGGTCGCACATGGGCCGCGTGTTCACGTCTTCTTTGAACAGCATCATGTTGATGAACGTGATCAAGATGGAGGGTGCGCAGTACGCACTGGTCTTAACGATTGCTGGAGAACAAATAGTATGTTGATTAGAAACATGTTGTCTTCAAGTGCACTAGTCATATTCGCATAAATAGCTTGTACAATTTTGTAATGACTTTTTAGCGATTTGGCATTGTTCTTCTTTTATATCAATTCAAAGTCAATTTTAAATAATTTATTTCAATCAGACCATTAAAAGGAGTATTGAACGAGACTTACAAAAAAAAATACCAAGATGGCCCTTCTACCTGAGCCAGACATTTTGCTGAACTATGTAAACATAAATGTATGGTTAAATTGATTACTTTTTCATGATTACAAAATTGGTCCCAAAAATTAGTTAAAGTCAGTCAGCCAAGTTCAGTTAACCAATTACATCGAAAATTCGATTACAAAATAGACTTGGTGTATTAAACACACACTCACCAGGGTCAGAACTGCCCCAGTACGGCGGCGTGGAGCCGTACGTGGTCCACTTGATGAACATCAGCAGCACCATGTAGAAGAACAGCAGCAACAGGAACGCGATCTGAGGGATGAACTCCACGTAGATGCTGATGCGACGCTTGAAGTAGCTAGAGGAAAGGGAAAAAAATATATAATCGTATACTCTCGACACATTCTAGTCAGAAGCCGGGAAGTCTCATAACCAGTCTAACCAAGAGGTTATCGTGTTACCCAGTAGCTGGGTTGAGGAGGTCAGGTAGGCAGTAGTTCCACGTAAGACACTGGTATTTAGCTGCAGCCTGCTACACTGCAAGCCGACCCCAACATAGTTGGGAAAAGACTAGACATGTTAGTTTAACTTACAATTTCCATAAGAGGGTCGCCACTAAGAACTACTAGCTATACAACTTTACCTTTAGGAATTAATCACCCTCTATTGTGAAACCAAAAGACGACAAAATCGAACATTGTGGTTTTCATAAAATATCAGTCCATTATTGTCCTAGTGCAGGGCAAAGACCTCACATTATATAGAGAAGGCACGAGCAGTGATCACCACGCATGCTCAAGGCGGATTCATTCCATAGGCGACTTCAGGCTATATTAATTTTATAAGATTTGATTTGATTTGATTTGAATAAGTGTAGGTTTCCTCACGATGCTTTCCTTCACCGATGTCAGAGATGACCAAGACAAACTTTCTAAATGTTTTGTTTAATGGTGTTTTTATAATATCTGCAGTATGAGTATGTTATTTGGCAAGTATATTGCAGCGTGCCAGATACTCACATATGGTTCCAGAGCGACATGCACACGCCGAACAACATGTGGAACACGCCGATGATGATGGAGATCTTCATCTTGTACGCGTTCATGAAGATGATCTTGTTGGCCTCTGCGAGCTGTTACATAAAATTGCACTTTAAATTGGCATGTTTTTAAGGTCCAATTTTTTATTACACGACCTTCAAAAGAGAGTTTCTTATTAGGAATCGAACTAAATAGAATAAGTGCGCAGGCGTCGTGTGACCGACAGGTGGAGGAGCGAACGAGGGCCCGGCGACCCCGCCCCACCCAGCTGCCGTTACCGCGACATATGACGCTCTCGACCATTAATATTATTGTTTGTCTGGGACAGTTGTACTCGGAATTAAAAACACGGCACTATATCACGCGTCTACTATTATACAATTCACTTATTTGAACTCATAAAATTTAAATACTGGATGACAAACTATTTCTTATAGAAATAATAGAATTATTAGAATAATATAAAAATACGATAAACCTACATTAAAATAATCGTTTTATTTACTTTTAACAATGGCACCTAATTGTATGTAATTTCGTATGTAAGAAAAATAAAATAGTTACAAGCTCTTACCTGCCAAACTGGATCAATACCAAACGGATATGGAGTCTGAACATAGTCCAAGGAGTCAGGGTTCAGCTGCAGCAACTTAGTGGTCAGCAGTGTGGACTCGTTGTAGTTGTTCCGCCAAGCCGAGCCGAAAATGTTCAGACTCTTGGAGAATATGTCGTTGTAGATCAGGCCCGTGTACATCGAGAACAGCCCCATGAGGAGTATGATGTAGCGCCCGCCGAAGAATATGTTCCAGATCTAGTGGGGGAAGAGACGGCCAGTTAGTGATTGTTCATTAGCTAGATTTACTTTGTTTAGTAAACACGTCTGCTTCATCAGAAAATTTGTTTATTAGTGAGGTGTAAAGCGATAAACATTATAAAAGTGTTTAACATTAAACATACGTTAACATTTATTATTTATTTGGTTAGCCGGAACATAGATTTAGCGCAGGTTTGTTTGTACAGTTTAATATTCGCAAATTAAATACTATGGGATTTAGCTGTATACAAAAAATATTCGTGAGATACATTTTCGGATTATAAGACTTAGTTTTTTTAACAGACAAACTGCAGTGGTCTGTCTGGAATCTATTAAATCGACTGCGTACCCAAGTAGGCCGCTGCCAACATAATCTGGCGAAATGGGGCATCATAGAACCGTCTGGTACCGTCTGGTAATGCCCCATGAGCTGGAGTCTCCTAATTGTCCGTTCACTAATAAACGTAGCCACCTACTGAGCCCAAGTAGTATCAATAAATATAAATGTATCGATACAAAAAAGGAGAACAGCCAAATCGCTCTCAAGACAAAGGTACGAAAGGTCCACGATTGTTGACTAAACAAAATTTCTACTTACCACCTAAGCATGTACATGTGGAATGCAATGAATGATTGAGTATTGGAATATTAAGCCCGAACCAATTTACTTCGCATATAAAACTATAATTGCGCATAATTATCATTAAATTAATTAAAAAAACAGTTTCAAAGTTAAATTAGTCTGCATATCTCACCTCGCTGTCAATCTTTTTAGCCTGCAGAGGTTTCTCCTTGTAACACATCCAGAAGCCGAACACGGCCATGATGGCCCCGTGGCCCAGGTCGCCGAACATCACCGCGAACAGGAACGGGAACGTTATGATGGTGTACGGAGCTGTGGATAGCGAAATATACAAGTTTATTTTTTGTCTACGAAAAATCTGAAAAGGGGTCATTGTACTCATCATGGACTTTCACTATGAAACCAAAAATCATCATCATCATCATATTAGCCGCAGGACGTCCACTGCTGGACATAGGCCTCACCCATAGAATTCCCACGCAGGCCGCAGGCCGCTTCCAGCCGGTGCTTTTGGAAATGATGATTGGTTTATATAGTAGTTTTTCTTGTCAGCCGTGAATGAATGTATTATCTATGTACAAACGTACCAGGGTTGACCTCCCGGTAGGTGGCGACACCGTAAGCGTAGATGAGGTGCTGGAAGGCGGAGGTGAACTTGTTGGTGCGGTTGTACGTAGGCGGGTCTTCCATCGTCTCCATGCGGTTCAGGATAGGTGGAACTGAACTGCCGCTGCGCTCCTGTGCTCGAACGAACAGGTTATTATAATGGTACAGTATTCGCCACGAGTCGTGAGCACAAAATTCATCTGCGCAGAAGTTCATTTTAAGGTCTCTTTGGCGGAATGAAAGAAGCAGCGAGGATCGACGCCGCACGCGATTGGTCCGTCTCTGTTCGGCAGCCGATGCTCGTCTATTGGACACTCGTATGTTGTTCGGCTACTGTACACTTTTGTGCAGTTTTAGTGACTTACGTTTTGAATTTTAAAATGGTTTTTTTTTTTTCGTGTATATTGTGCTAGTCATGTTGGGTAAGACGGTTTTGAGATTATACTATAGTGTAAACAATCACTGAGAGACATATGAACGCCTGGATAGACTTACAAAACTGTTATCTTAATCAGTGAGTTAAGTTGTAAGTGCAAATTACATGCCCTAGGATACTAAGTAATATCTTTAGAACCCACCGTCCCCCTCCTTAACGCCAGCTGTATGGTCTCCAGGTCAAGCGCCGGCACCCAGCACTCCGCGATCAGACACTTCTGCGTCACATCCAGGTTGAACAGGTTCAGCGTGTGGTAGATAGCCTTGATCTTGCGGACCTTCACGAACCAGTTCTTGATGTTCTTGGCTGCGGCCACCAGGACCCGGTGACGATGGTCTTGGGTCTGGCCTAACACCTGGAGAAGAGATTGACAAGGTTGAATATGGCTATAATGCAATTGGCGACAATATGGTGTATTCAGAAACCTTTGTGGGTTCCATGGATGTAAGTATACTTATTTATATTTTTACTAAACATAAAACAGCTATTAGTTAAAGTCATAAAATATATATTTAACGACATTCATACGCTCATCTCACAATACTCCGAACATACTGACAAGATCGTCTTCCATTCGTCCGCGAACAAATAAAAATGTTGTCAAACCAAGGTTTGTTATGTATTGATCATGGAGATATATAAGTACACACTAAAGATGAATACAGTAATACACGTCGGCAGCAAAAAAAGGTTTGGCAGTATTTTATCAATAAAGTTATTTAAACAGCCTTGTTAGCCTAGTGGTCCTAAGCGCGACTGCTACACCAGAGGTCTTGAGTTCGATTCCAAGGTCGAAAAAAGTGTTATTGGGTTTTTCTTGAAATTATCAGTAGCTGCTCGTAGTTAGGATCTGTACCCGGTTAATGGCAATAGGCTCGCCCCCTATTACATGGGACCTAAATATACCGGCGAACTGTGGGTGTACATTGGTACACCTCTGCCTAACCCTTCGGGGAATACAGGTGTTATGGTTTGTTAAGTTATTTTTATACGAGCTCTAGGTAGGTATAATACTACCAAATGCTTATACTGTTTTTACGGGATATCCATTTGGAATGGTTCATCCGTTTCGAGTTGGGTTTAGTTCTGCCAAAATAAACCCGTGTCATAATTCCTTTAATTGTTCGTTTCGAATCTGTTTGAAATGAATCTGCCCTGTTAGCTGGATAGTAAAATTAATGTTAGGCATACATTTTATACGTTAATTATAACATCCTTTTGATTTTTACTGTCACTATGTTATAAATTGTGTGTGTGTATTTGTGAACAAATAAATGTAGCATTTTAAATTAATTTAATTCAAATTTTAAATTATTTAAAAAAAGTAAAAAAAGCAAAAAGTGTTATTGGGTTTTTCTATGAAATTCTCAGTAGCAGCTCGGAGTTAGGATTTGTGCCCGGTTAATGGCAATGGACTCGCCCCCTATTACATGTGACCTAAAACATACCGGCGAACTGTGGGTTTAAATTGGTACACCTCTGCCTAACCCTCCGGGGAATACAGGCGTGATGGTATGTTATGTATTTAAATTATTTTAATTTTATTAATTAATTCATTGAATTTTATTAGCTTCTTTTGCAGTATTAAGAATAAGAATCATTCCCGCTACTATTAGACAGTATGTAGTGAATTGCATTGCATATAGCAGCTTAAAGAAATTCCATTTTTTCTTATACCCATCAAACGTTGTCGTCAAACTAATTATTGCGTGTCCTTCACTCAGCACACCAGACACATATTGCATAACGAATAATGATGACGACTTGATGATACCCCTGCAGATTAGGATAATGACTTTTAATCATCGCGTTACTCAGCTGAAGATCATATTCGTTAATGGCACGTCATAAAAACAGCTGTTTTGTATCGCTAACCACACATCTTCTAAGTTTATTTAGGCGTCTATTTTATTGGTACCAAAATCATACGTATACAAAACTTTAACAATAATATACAAACATAAATCTATACTAATATTATAAAGCTGAAGAGTTTTTTGTTTGTTTATCGCGTTAATCTTAGGAACTACTAGACCGATTTGAAAAATCCTTTTGCATTTTATATAGACCGTTTATTGAGGAAGGTATAGGCTATATAACATCACGCCAGGATCCACGGGAGTAGAGTAGCAACTTAATGCGAGTGAAACGGTTAACGTTCGGGTAGGTATAGCTAGTGTGCTGATAGTATCCCGTATTGCCGGTCATTTTATTTTTTATATATGCTGTTCGTTTCTCTATCTTAAACATAGTTCAGTAAATGTTTTTAAGTTACCAAAAACCTTATGGTCACCTTCACATGTACCGGTTTGTCGTCGACCTCTAAATTATTCCATGATATTGCTGTTAATAGCGGATACTGACACCTAATATAATAATATTTTACATAAATATTCCTTACACCAAGCTCATACTTATTTTTTTTTTTCGGATATCTTCAAGCGACTTCTTTCGCCCTAGGCGAAGCGGAACGGTCGGACTCTTACTGACTAAAACCTATCGTGTTCCTTCTCATGCCCTTTGCGTTCTAGGGCCGCAGTGACTCTTTCGAACAAATTTTGCAACACTGGAAGCTTATACCCATGGAAGTGACATAGAAAGATATTTATGGATTTCATAACGACTGCGTAGATTAGATGCCTTTGTTGTGTTGCAAGTTTTTATCGAATTCTACATATACTTTGTATAACTTTTATTTGTTAATTATATTTGCATGCCAACACCAAATGGTGAAACTTGTCTTTGCATTTATTATATTATTATGTACCATCTCTGTACTATCAACCTTCATTTTAGGTAAATTAATTATTTTGATTTGCTGTTATTCATTACAAAATGTTTACTCACAAGAATGAGTACCTACCTACCTAATCGAGTATAAAAAGCAAGTTTATCATTCATGAAACGTTATTGTTATTAATTTTAACAACATAATGTTATCAGTAACATAGACGGTAAAGTTGCATCTTCCCCCTTTTATTCTTCTCGGGGTATCTAGGAAAATCACGCCGTCATATTTCGACGTGATAAAACTAGTTGATCCCAGGAAATATTTGATTTATCAAGCAGATAATAGTTATCAAAATAAACATTATATTGCAGTGAAAACCATTATCTTAATCAAACAACCAAAACTTTCCAATCAATATTTTTGCGTCGTATGCCTCCTGTATGTTGGACAAACTTATCTATATGGGACTCCAATCTATCACAGCCCATAAATGGCGTCGATAATAAACGTCAACGTTATAGCTTTATTACAATAGCGAAGGTTACACCGAAGCGCATACATGACAATGACAACACACGACAAAGATAGTAAACTATTGACACGCGCACAGACGCACATCACTCACACAAACACGAAATATACAGACAAAGTCCTCATTCCCGAATATTCAAGTACTCCTATTTTCAAAAAATCGGGCCTTAAAAGGCAAGTATTAAGATGGACTTTAGTATTTGCTCTTTATTTGTCTTTAAATCCTCGTCGTCTAGAGAATTTTTCAAACTTTTCCCTAAACAAGTTTTTATTGGAAAACAAGTTTGTATTGGAAAACAAGAAGGATGTATTTGTCTTGATGTATTGGTGTTGGTAGATCAAATAAATAAATAAGACAGATTATTTATTTGCGATAAGATATTAGTTGATCAGTGCAATGTTTCCCATAATAATTCAAGTTACTAAGACATCAGAATGCAGTGAATCAGACACTGATAGTGCTGATCAAAGGAACATTAGTGTCACGCAGACAAAACAAGTATGAAAGACAAAGACGTTCACATCATAATGTGGTGTCAAATGTCGGTATGACACCACTCGCCGACCAACGCAACATGAGCTCTACATAAATGGATGTAGTTTCCAAAACGGAACAAAACGTCGTCCACGTAAATATCCGTTATTGTGGAAACAGACAAAGTCGCGGAACAAAAGGTAGCCTATGTATTTTCGTGGGGTTTAAACATACCCCTTATCAAATTTCATCGAAATCGGTTCAGTGGTTTAGTCGTGAAAGCGTAACAGACAGGCACTCGCATTTTAAGCGATTGCGGGTTTGCTCAATTTGTCAGAACTGCACTCATATGAACTTGCTAGCTACTCGACATTGCTACAACTATAGTGCAATCCTTAGCTTAATGCCGCGGTATAAATAACTCCATCAGCGCATGTGCGGCCCACGCGCTACGAGATAACTGTTACCTACTGCTACGTAGGAAATGTACGGGGAGTCCTTTGATTCACACTCATTCAATGGGTTTCCCCATATTGTTACCGTCACTAATATATTATTGTTTATTTTTATTTTAAAATCCTACCTACTCAATTAAGAAAAACAAAGATAAGGAAATCCTATTCAGTAACCTTGAAACATTCAGGTGAAGTTCATGAGCCAACTAATTTTGTACAAACTCATGATATAAACGAAGTTATAAATATAGATACTTAATACGCTTCGATTATTTGTAGCTTAGAACAGAATGTATCGATGAAAAATCTATTTAAACTATAAACAAACATTCCTTCAGTCTTCTCTCAGCACTACAGATAAATAACTCACACAGTGGTTGAAATAACGTGTTTAAGAAGACAATTAACGAAGTGAAAAGTTACATTTTCTTCTCAATTTTGCTTTTTTGTTATAGACCACACCTGGAAACCTTAGGGACAGTTCACAAAGAGGCGCGACGCTGCGCGGATTTTATTCAAAATATAACTTTATTTACTACATGAAAAGATACACGATGAGATGACGAGAATGATGTTAAAATTCAGAATACGTTACACTATGCAGCGCTGAATTATCACAATTAAATGTGTATCTTTTTGTGTAGTAAATAAAGTTATATTTTGAATAAAATGCGCGCAGCGTCGCGTCTCGGTGAGAACTGTCTATTATTGTTACTAGGATATTGAAAGTCAAAGTTCCAATTTTGTATTACTAAAATGTTATAAAAACTAAAATTTTAGATATCCCCACGACCTCTTTACTGCACCCAACAGCACAATGGTTTGTGTTACATTGCGAGACTTATAGTTTCTCAGCAACAAGATTCCTTCAATGTTACTTCCTTAGATGGACAGAACAGAATGTAATGTTTAGGGTTATGTGATGTGTCTTTTGCGACCGCGCGCATAGCCAGTCAGCAAGGAGGTAGTGGAGCCGAATGGCCAGGCTACGGCCCACTCGTATTGGTGGAGAATACCAAATAGAAGTGTTAGCAAAGATTATGTTCCACATTAAATTTAAACTATCTTGAAAGATAATTCTTACCGTGTTCAAATCCTCGATCCTGGTCATAACGCCCATGGCCATCTCCCTCCTATCAGCCGGCGCTTCAGGGCACGGGTACAAGGTCGCGCGGAAACCCTCGCAGATCTTCTTCACGCGCGTCTTCAGCTGGTCTCCTTGGAAGAAGATGATGAACACCGACTTGTACACTTGGTCCGACTGGAACGATAAACCAGGATGTTAAATATAGTTTGAGAATACGACTAGGATGCGGCTGGAGTTATGGTATACTTTGAGCACATAAAAGTTTTAAAAGCTATCCAATTATTGTAGGCCTCCGTTCTATAATTCTAAATGAAATGTCGTGGTCAGGAATGTTTTTTTTTTGCTAGCCTGTACTGTCCTCCTTCTGGACAGAGGCCTCCCCCCAAATTACACACCCTCGGTTTTTTTTGGCACCCATTAAAAATAAAACTTTTGCAGTAAGTCCAGCTTAGACTACAGATGAAGCTAGACAATTCAACTTTCAGTAATTACAGTGTATTGTTAGCACCATATCAAACAGTTATCATTCATCTCATTAAACTTGACTCTTGTATCCGTAACTAATAAATTGCTGAAGTGCCTCTGTAATTAAGGAAACATACTTCTTACAGAGATCGATAAGCAACGCTTCGTTCCGTTGTAAATCAATTTCATCTATTAATTGTCATGGTGGAAAAGTTCGAGGACGAAGCTAAACAAACTAGGAAGCTGCCTGGAATTTAAATATTTATTTATATTTTAACTCAGCTGTCAAAATTGTGTTACCTCATCACAGATAAGGAAAAATATCTAAATTATATGCAAGGAAATTCCACATTTTAAATTAATGGCTAAAACGTGATAGTAGAATATGAGCATGTTTAAATACTTACAGAAGAAGGGTCTTCCAGAGGTGTGTCGATCTCGGCCTGACGTAGGAACACATTGCCCCTGCAGGCTCTCCATAACATGCGTTCGAAAGCAGGGATACGCTCACGTAGGATCACGCCAGCCACGAAACTATACAAAAAACGGAATTAGCAATAGCCCAAGGTCGACGCAGCAAAAAAGCGCTTTACACGTTATTTTGCGAAAACCCCAAAGCACTAATTCTGCTGCGGGTTCAAAACTATATGCGGGTTTGAAATATTGAACCGTCTGTCTAAGATATACAGTTCATATTTCGCAAGCAACTATCGACCTCAGAATAAGAAGGGTATCTTAGATCTGTGACGAGAGAATTCTGCGAAAGAAACGTCGGTGCATGAAGATAATGTCAAACTACAAAAGAAATTTCCGATACGATTACTACATTGACTGATATTTTTATTCAAATCTTCCAACTGACGTAGTAGAAGGAGGGAGATTACAAAAACAACAATAAACAAAGTACATTCAATTAAATACAAACGAGGGTTAACTTGAAAGTGAAGATAAATAAATTGTGGGGATAAATAAAACAAAACAGTTGGAAGTTATTAGCGTTCATTATAAAAACACATTGATGCTGTAACTTTCACGCTTGGCAAAGTAAATACAAACATAACTAATTAAAACACGCGAATAAAGAAATTCTCTCGTCATCAAACCGTGAGTCAAATGGCAATGAATTAAGGAAAATTACGCCCAAATATACAAAGGACCACAATGTGGTTAAATTTTGATGAAAAGGAGCATACTATTCTACTAGTCTAGGTAAAATATCAAAATAAAACGCAGTCTGTAAATAACATTGGATAAATTAGTAACAATATTGGAACGAAAATAAATCTGTCGTCATAGAGAACACGTGGTCTGGCTAGACAAAAGTACGAGGAAGCTCCTCATACAAATAACTCCCAGACTCCGCCTTTCATCATGACGCGCTTGAAATGTGGAACATTCATTTCACGTAACACGAATTATTTACAAACTGCACGAGCAGGAGACGTTGATATAACAGTGTTCAACAAACGTGTATCACGAGATGCATATTGAAATGGTCACACAACTCTCCTTCATGTTACTGATGATCGAAACTGATCCAGAATCGCACAAATATTTAATTGTCTGATTAAATAACGGAATTGTTTCGTGTATCATATTCATCTGTTCTAAAACAAATTCAGTGTGTACCTGGTTTGCTTACCGAAGTTCCATTGAACTTTGCTCTCATCACCTGTTAGGCTACGAAAGCGGTAGAGAAAACATACAAATCTAAAATAGCCTGAACCAATAAAGAAACTAACATTATCCATCAGTAGCTTGTTTATAATAAAGGGGATCCCCGATGGAATACTCCACTACTACCTTACATAATCGTGTACGTGCACTATGTGCTGTTGTGATCAATACATCGTCTACTTTTACTCCTATTTTTAAACACAGACGCTTCGCCGCGTCCACGCATTGCCTGATCATTTTAAATATAACTCGTACAAATAACTTAATAATTAACCGTTTAATGTGTATCTTGTTCTATTTTTATAGCCCTCATAACAGCTGTGATAGAGTATAATCAGTGCAATAAAACCTTATTGTACTTTGCATAAAAATGCCTCATTAAACTTAACAATATTAACATGCTCCTGCATTTGTTTAAGGACAAGGCAAGGATCTAATAATATCGTTGATAACATCATAAAAATGAAAGTTGAAATAAAAATTAAGGAAGATCCTATAATTTACTAATACAGAGTGGATCTTATTCTCATTAGCACAGAAATTGAAAACAAGAATAACGTAGATACAAAAGTAACAAAAGACCTGTTAAGTATAGTAAAAACTTCTAAATAATTAAGATTCAATGACGCTGTTCATAATAGAAATCAAATCAAGGTTCTCACGTTACAACACATGACAGATCATGCAGCTGGCTTGTGTTAATAGCTACAATTCGAAGATAAGATAGAAATCTCATCTGTCATCATTTTTCCATTGCGATTATAAACGATAATAGAACATTCGTAATGGGTATCGTATCTTCAAACAATACATCTGATAAAACTACGAGGTAAAATCATTCCGAGGCAAAAGATAATTTTAAGGTAACTTTTAAGATGGCAATTAAAGCTCACGTAAGTCCCGGCAGATGAGAATTCAATCTAGTATTCCTTCCTTTTATTGTCTTCTTCTATATCTTTGTAGTGTCGGATTCTTTTATTAGAATAAAAATCTCATGTGTATTATTCACATGTTAATAATCAAACACAAGATGCAACTTGTCGTCATTCAGAAATACTAGTCCACCTTGAGTTTTTACTGTTGTTTTTACAAATTTGAACGTTTCAAAATTGAACCAAATTAGAGATACAATAGTTGGATTACCATTTTACACAAATCTTAGTGTCTATTCACACTATACTGAATTTATTGTTATACATAGAGTAAATATACAAAAAGATTAGTACTTATCCTATTTGTTGTTCGTGATTAGAGCATGGCCGTTCCGTATAACGTTATGGTTGGCCAGTGAGCCATGATGTACGAGTTTTATTGCTTTAACAATGAAATATAAGGAAAATACAGAAAAACAATTTGCCAAGATTTACATTTATGCATACAAGTAAAAACAAAACATCACTTGAGTGCGAAACTAAATTTAGATATGCGTTAACTCGAAGATGGTTTTAAATGCATTGTGTCGATGAAATATTAGTATTAGACTTGTTCAGGTCAGGGTTGAATCGAATGGCGATCCATAACCCGTATTGTCATCCATCATGGACAAGACCATCAGCCCACAAGCAAAGATTAGAACACGCCTGAACGTGCTGTACCTTCACGGCACACATATAATGGCCAATTCTCCAACATTTCATAAAGACATAGGTACTCAAACAATTAACTTCTGACAATCCAGGGACAACTAATTCAATTGTCAAATTATCACTGTTTCGCACTATAATGATTGTCCGAGAAGGCGTACGGCGCGCCATAACAGGCGTGTGAATTGTCATACAATTGCGAGAATTTGTTCTTCTCATTAACGCTGTGTCAGTTTTTCAGGTACTTTAAACTGAAAGAGGTCTTAGACGGTATTACGTCTCTTATTTCCGAGAACTCAGTGTGTAGTCTGAACAAGTTACTGTATACCAGTAATAGTACTTCATTTATATGGAATGAACAGGTACTGTAGGAAGGAATTCGTATTGACATCGACGGTAGAAAGGAAAAATTGACTAAGCGACAATTTGGCCGTATTGTATAGTTAAACCTTACTATATGTGCATAGGCTAATACAAAAAGCTAAACTAACAACACTCACCCTTGAATCTTAAAAACTCTCTCTACTACTTACTCTTAAATCTTTCAAAGAATATAATGATTTATTTATAAAAAAAACTGCTTATATTAGAAAAAAAAAGAGAACAGAGTTGACAAGGAAAGCCATAAGAGTACAAACGAATCATAACTTCTTGTATTACTCTGTAATTCACATCTAATAAGGTGGAATATAAAACACGATCAAATTATCGCTTCGCAAAAAAATTCCTGTCCACTGTCGATATTTTGGTGTACCCTAAGAGGAAACTGTATTCGTATAATAGTCGTCTGTCTGTAGGTGTGGGTTTGTCTTAAGACAGTGAGCACGCCATCTGTCAGGAATTCCCCTTAATCAGAGTCACTGTCGTCATTTATTGTGTTCCTCGCAATGTTTGCCGGTTGTAACTAGGTATACCTACCTCAATTATTTTTTGTTGTTCAAAATGCTATGCTTCATCACTCTCTGCTTTGTGTTACTCATTCATTATTAACTTAGTCTTTTGTTAATATGAGAAATACATTTTTAGCAAATACTGAGTAGCTTCTGTATCTACTCAGGAAATGTATCAGCTACTTGCTACTTATGTGTCATATTTATCTTTTTCCACAGAAATCTATAGGCTAAACATATAAACGTCATTACGTAAGTTTCTAGGTATGTTGGTAAAAAACCCGGGTTGAATATTTTAATGATAGCATAATTACAGTAGTAGGTACCCATTTACTCTTAAAATGATATAGATACCGATCATGTCTGTAATATTTTTATTCTCAAACTAGTTTTTTGGCAATTATGTTAGCGTTCAAGGAAACTTTTGAGAGTGATCTTCTTGAATATGCAGAATCCAGTGAAAATATTATTACAAGGGAAACCATTCTCATCAACAATGTTGGTTACATTTGAATATGTAATTAGTACATTTATTCACTATCACGTGAATGAGTAACGTCTGCAAATACATACTTGGAAACTACGGTAATTCCAGTGGTAAATATTCAACAACGATCAAAACTGCACCTAATGATGATAACTTTAAAGCAAACTTTGATTTATACGATATTTACGAAAGCGTTCAACTAGTAGTCGATTTGGCTTTGGACGAATGTAGTGTTCCGTGTCAGCCACCCAGAAAAAGCGGTTGTTGTAAATTGAATTTTATCGTAAAGTGTCAAGGTGTAATTTGATTTGTCAAGTAATTTCACGTACAGATGATGTAAGAGATAGTGGCGCCCGTCACCTTGGCGGAATACCAAAACGTCTGCACGACTGAAGTCTGAATACGTAAACGATGTCATTTACAGTTCTGGAGTCTGTCTTTGATGTGGGACGTGCAAATTAACAAATACGTCTGGCAGTTGAGGTAGATAGGAGATTTTTTTCTGATGATGTCTCGTGACACCTAGTAGGAACAGAGAACTCGCTTAACAACAGAAAAAAAAGACTACTATATTTTTCTAGAATTGAAAAATAAAAATATTTAAGAAATATTAATAACATCATCTCCATATTGTGCATTAAAAACTTGAGTATACCAGCCCAAAAGGACAACACTAAAACAGGTAACACACGGGTAAAAATTGTAACCAATTTCAAATGCATCTCTTGTCATCAAAAACATTCTTAAAGGCTATAAATCATCATAAAAACGCTTATTATCATCCAAAAAATTATAATCCGCAGTAAACTTAAATCAATGTCTCCGCACTGACACTGAAATAAAGGTATACATGTAAACTCGTGCTATTCAAATAACCCATAAAATAAGTCTACAGCGCATAATTTATTACAAGACACGTGCCTGATTGTACCATTGTATAATGTTATTTACATGAACTACAGCGTAATTGAGGGTTATATTCAATCTTAGCCAGGTGTGTAATATAGGCAGTCAAGGTTTTTTTAATGAATAGACCAGGCTCATGGTGTCCTTACACAATATGGCTGGGCCGCAGGTAAATAGTTATTGAACGTGGTCGATACATACTCATTAAATACATAATGGATCGTATATTCAATGAGGGATATCGAGAGACCGTTAAAATAAACGGTCTTGGGATCATTCTATATTTAATTTTGCAATTTGCTGGCGCTTTAGCTAACGGAAATGACGTTCACATCGACCAGTATAAGAATGTTTCGGGGGATGATATTCCCATCAACTTTATAGCACCTCTTCAAACTTTATCCAAGACTGAGGTAGACACTGAGAAGTGTGCCGTTCGAAAACTTATTCACCATCCTCTTGATTGTGAATAATGTGGTTAAGCCACCTAGAGTTTGGATTCTGAAAACTAGATTGCAAATTGGTTCTCATTATAGGTGCCGTAAGGTAACAGGAAAAATAATTTTGAAAGTTTTCTAAGAATGCTTGAATATAAAAAGAATAGGAAATATACTGGAACAATTTTAATTCCATTTAAAAATATGGACACTGCATTTTATAATCCGAACACCCCCTATAAATTCCAAATAAAACTACTTATCCAACACTTGTAGCACGACTATACGGAAGAAGGATGTTACGAAGAAGACTCAAGTGCCATCAACGTAATCATTACTATACAACTAATTTGTACTTTGATAATCATAGTACAAACTTCTATAACAATTTATTACGCTACTGTTACATAACAATACTTCGTCAGCGAATCGAGGTTATCAGGAACGTACTCTTTGAACAACGATAAAAATATTGGAAAGGAAGGAAAAAGATTTGTTAAATAATCTGAGAAGATTTCACAATTTGTGCGAATGCGTTGCCATTTTCTTTGGAAAACGCCATGTTGACCCAAATGTAACGATTGACTTGCGTTTCATTAGATAAGTTTAGATTTTGTTAGTCTCGTTGCTAAGGAGGAACCCTCTATTAGAATTGACAAGAATACTTAACCAGGTCATAGATTCAGCTATCTCACAGCATCATCAGGAATCATCATATCCTATGAACATCATAATGACAATGATGCGAAAGTGACATCAAATGCAAAGTAAACTCATATCTCCAAATAAATCCGGGGCTGCGGGTTGTTCGCAAGAGATACCGCGCCCCCGGAACGCAAAGGGCACAAGAAGGAACATGGGTGGGTTTTAGTCAGTAAAAGTCTGACACTCCCTCCCGCCCCGCCCAGGGCGGGAGAAGTTATTTGATGATTTCCCACCCACCAAAAAAAAAAAAAAAAAAAAATCTCCAAATAAATGAGTCTAAAACTAATTGTAGTACAAACAAAATGTCAAGATCAACCAACCGGTTGTCACATCCAAACGAGTCGGATAGCTTTCTAAGCAAACAAGTCGTCTAAAGGCTCACGTCACCATGAACTTGGTACAATTCTGTCAGGTAGTTGACACTCTTCACATCAGTGGTAAAAAGACAGTCACGAGCTTGTAGGTCGACGTACTAGTAACGGAACATTTACATATAAATATTATTCGTGCATGTGTTTACGAGAGCTGCAGACGGTAATTAAAGTAATTATTTTTATGCAAGTGAATGTTTTCTCTTTTGCAAACATTATATTGCTTTGAAACCTAGCCTCCTTTTAAACGAATGATGACGAAGAACTGGGATTCCCAGCTCTATAAAACGGTATAGGTATATTATGAAATTGTATAAAATTAACATAATTAAGAGAAAATATATTTGTACAACAACAGAAGGCTACTGTTATGTCCATTATTTCAAATCTGCCCACTAACTTCAAAATTACAAACCGAATTTCGTATTTTCGGTATTTCAGCGGCATGGTTTACACATAAACATAATCTGAGTGACAGCTTATCCTACTATGGACATCCCCTGCATTGACTAACGTTAAAACAGTACTAGCATGAGCAGATTGATCAACTACAAATTACAATTAGCCAATCAGAGAAACAATACGGAAACTGGATAGCTACAGTCCATGACTCAGTGAGGGGGAGTACAACAAATGTAAAAGTGAAATAAAGCGCATAGTCGAATCATGTGGTTTGATAGCGGTTATGCAGAATGCGTCATACAGGGATAAAACTCCTTTATGTGGATCAGGGAAACTATAAAAACATGGTTGTATTCGAGCAACTGATGGATACACCTTAGGATAAGGAGATACATTAAGATGAAATATGTCACTTTTATTTCCTGAAACACGATTAAATTACACACTTCACATTTGTTTCGGTTCGTTACATTTCAGACCTTTAGTAGGAGGTAATAGTTTGAACACAAGATAAAGCTCAATACTATGTAGTTTGGATTGACGTAGTGGTTAATGAGATTTTCATTACTACTACTTTACAGTTTAGTTTATTACGAGCCTCGCGCAACACGCGCCAACATCTGTAAAATTACTCGTCTCGTACGCAGAGATCCGCCACAGTAATTAGTAACGGAGCACTGAATTTCGTCAGCACACGCATCCCAAGAAACATATAATGTAAGGACGGTAATTCTGCTTTTCATCACTGCTACCGAAGATCATGGCATTGGATAAAACGAGACAAAGTGCTTCCACTTTAATCTTGAAATAATCACTTTTATCATAAACCACCACCGGTACCGGCACACAACCTTGTGTTTTGATGGCAATAAATCCGTCACTGTGATTTACTGCAACCCAGATTTTATCTCATCTAAGTACAACCTCTCAGATAGTAACAATCTCCAGACAAAAACGCTGTTATCAGACATCTTAATACAATTCGATAACTTGAAGTATTGTTATTGTTTGAATCATTTATCTTCGAGAAAGCTTAAGAATTTTGTTTGCATAACAAAAACATACCGTGAGATACTAAACAACCAAATAACTTTACGTGGTGAATTCAGGGAGGAACCAGAAAACACATAAGTATTTGCAATAATAAGTCATTAATAATATTGTTGTGTGTGGGAATGAAGTCGTGACGTGATCGTCTTGTGATATCATTAACAAGGAACTGTGACATCTTGAGCAGGTATTGTGATGTTAAACATGCGTTTAATAAACATTAGTGCGTCCAAACGGACCGATTCCATGGAAACGGTTTGTGACATGAAGAATTGTAAACACCGGCAAAACAATGATACACCGGAGAAAAATGGTAGAACCACGGCAGAACACTATTGAATACTTTTGGGAATTGTAGCTTAGTTGCTCTACATTCAACATTAATATTGGTATTTCAAGGTATTCGTATAAATTCTTTTTGTTCCTATTATGCAATTCGCGAAATTACTTTACTAAGGTCGGCGTTCAATATGCTATGTTCGACCATACCGTTCGCATAAACTGTTGATATACTTTGTAGCAACAATGTCAATTAGAAACAACCTCAATGACGTAATTGATACCTAACAAGCCCATATTGTGTTAGACAGCCAGCATTGTGTTACACAATGTATCTACTTGGAAAAGGCTAAGCAAATTTATCACAACCATACTCGATCGACTCAAGGTTGATACGGAAACTTCGTCTTTGTTAGACTTGTTAAACACAATTTTGAGTCGCTTCAAATACCGTAAGATTGAATATAAACACTTTTTAATTAAGTATTGGCACGTGATAAGCGGCTGGTTGCTGTAAACCAAGCACTAGTTCTCTTCAATATTAGTCTGGCATTATAAATCATGTTCTAAATTGTAAGTTCTTTAATTAATTACAATTTTAAAAGTTAACAAAGCTATGTCCAAAGCATGGACTTCAGTAAGCCGTTTTAAACCCTTAATAACAGGTTTATATGAATAACACGAGTTTGTAATCAAACTAAAATATGACACAAAACATAAATTATTATCTAAGACACTCGTACCAAGACGCTGTTAGGATTGTCCAAGTTGAAAAATATCCTCGATCTTCAAACTTTTCCTATTCGTGTGGGGTCTGATGTAACGCAAGGAGCACATCTTGGTTCAAGATTATTTAACATGATAATAAAACACATTCAAGATACATAATATTATACGATTTCAAATCACACGTTCTTTTAGTTTTTGAATTCTAATATGTATCAAATAGGAAAAGTTTGATTACGAAGCGCCGTGTAATTTCAGCATTTACATTTTTCGCACCTAATTCCATTATCTATTCTTGAAGTCCAAGTTACCTTGACAACGCACATGAAATCTAACGTTCTTTTAATAAAACAATACTGTGATATTGAAGTGAATGTTAGTAAGCAAGTGAAGGGTGTTAGAATTGAACTGTGTGTTCATTTGTACCCAAGTAGTGAAGACGACATTGAAATGAGTCAAGTTAATTTCAATATTGTCCATCAGAAAGTTACTATTGAATTTGCAACCATACATTTATAACATATACCCGTACCATATCTACCTTCATACCCATCTACAATATAAAATACAAATATACACTACTAACCAAGGCAGGAATTCCAGGGATTCTTGTTTATCCCGCAAACTAGGGAATAAATCAAGCACAAATGTTTAGCAAAACTGTACAGTTAGGACTACAAGTTAATATAATAGTCAAATAATTACATCAACGTGTTGGTTATTTAGTTCAACAACTTTGTAATCGTCATAAAATATTTTGGTTTTACAATTTTGGAGAGGTTATCACATGCATTAAGTTTGACAAAGGGATTCTCGGGGAGTTTACTTTAAATTAACAACAATTACATGTACTTGTTGTGCGCTAAGCGCGCTAACTTTTATGTTGAAGTTCTCGTGTCAACTATACTTAGCAATAAATATTTTTCGTGTATCATCACGTGCAACATTAGTTCTATGAACATGTTCACATAAACCGCGGAACTGAAACATTACTTTAAGCTAAGAGTTATGGATTTGTTGACAATGAAAATATTTACAAGATTCTTCGTCAAATAATAAAAGTGTCAGTTTATGTGAACAACGTGATTGATTGCATCGTCTTTCGTAGAGTACGTCACTAGGTCATTATTCGTAGGTAGCAGTGTACTAACGTAGATATTATTAATCAGTTAAGTTAGTAGGCAGCAAGTGTGTATCTTTGGTGATAATAACGTACGACATTTATGAGCGGACATACATTTTGTCACGATAGACATACAAGACGAGCAACCAATAGAACCAGTAGAGAATAGAGCGGCAGCTGAACTGTCGGGGAACAGCCCAGCTGCGCCTGAGTCGGGTGGTGGTCAGGTGGTCAGTGTCACTCCAGTGCGTATGTACACACGCATACATACCCTAGTTGGACGTGGCCGATATGTCTGTTCGGGTCGTCGGATATGAGGGCGCGCGTCATCGACTCAGTGGTATTGGCACCACCCTCGTGCTACACGGAGGACAAACATAAACATGTAGACAAACATTGTCCATATGACGTCACACAGCACGCGACATATACGACATTTACACCACACGATGCACACTGTTTCCTTGCCTGTTGTAGTAAAAAAGTAGCGCCATCAAGTTACTGCAAACACCTTAGTCTACGCGGTGGTGCCGGTCATAACCTAGAGCTACCAACAAATAGAAGCTTCATATGCATTGTTAGTTTGTGACTACTTCGTATTGTGTTCAAATTACAGTGTCGTTTATAATAAACTAAGAAAATAAATATACTCTATTACTCTGACTCGTCGTGATCTACACGTATGACATAAACATATAAAAATCATAATGGCATGCAGAAAAATGACAAGTACAGAAAGCGTGGATGACTTTATGAGAACGGAAATAAAGTATTTTGTAAACCTTGTCGACTCCGATAGCTGGAAACGTTTGCAGATGGACTTCAAAAATAAATCATGTCGGAAACATTGTTAGTTCAAAATAAAAATTAAAAATCTCACTCAGGCAGCAATTGGTTAGCACGCTCGGTAAGGGAGTCAGGAGTATTCACTAAGCTTTAGTAGACTGACACGGACTGGACCGGGCTGGTTGCGGTGCTACAACTAAGCTGTCATTCCATCACACAAGAAGTCAAAGAGAGGTGTTATGTTGATGATATACTATAAACCGGCCGACTCCAATGCTTGCCTGAGTGGTGATCGGTAGACTCCAGAATCAGCGTCACAGTACAAGCGCTGTAAAAATAATAACGCTCATGTGTGTGCTTTGATTTCCATCGACAGAAATGGAAATCAAAACGGTCCAACGAGCGCGTCGTAATCAATCTGAGCATACCCCAGCTTGAGAGCTTGCCCGCCCGCCATGAGCCCCTCCTCCCCAAGTAGGGTCACTTGTTCCTCCTCGCGCGACGGATCCGCCATCTTGTGCACACACACGCCATCATGGCGTCAATGTCAGACACACGTCAATGTCAGTGTCACATTTAGTACGACTTACGAGTCATGAAATCATCTCCGGGATACTACCACGGATATTTTGAGTGAGCTTAGAAATCGTTTCATGTATCCTTGCAAGAGCACAATCAAAGCAGACAGTAATGTATGCGTGAGATCAATCAACTGCCGACAGTAGACGAACAAAAATGTGACATTGACAATTCGACGTCATTATTTCAAACAATATATGCCGAATCTAAATGTTTCAATTCGTAGCTCGTTGTTTTTGAAGCCCACTTCTTCCAATACATATTATAAAATAATTTTATAAAAAAAGATAAATAATTTAAGACCCACGACCTTCGTTTAAGGAAAATGTTAACTTTAAGCGATATTGGAAAGTGTTGGACATTAGTATTTGATACTGTTGTTATTGTGCTTTAAGTTATTAAAATAAATTAGAATAAGAATATTTAATGAGACACTGATCCAAAAAAAGGGAAAATCAATAAATAATATACGATGAGAAAAATAATAAAGACGACTGAAACATTGATCGTGGAGCTAGTTTTTTTCTACAACAGCATGATTTTATATCGGCTTCATACCTTTGCTATTGTGTTTCTCAAGCTGAACTCTTTATCTAATTGATTACACGAATCTACTGACGACATTCCCTTCGTGAACTAGCATCAGTGATTACAATGACAGTCCATATTGACTCAGTGTAAAGGATGACTGCAATACCATTATAATGGCATCTGACGTAGGTAATTGAACAAACATTATTACGTTGATAATTAATCGACACTACCTACACATTTTGAGTAAAAAATCACGAGAACATTAGCAGTGAGCTATCTTATCGTTGTTTCTAGGTATCTAATACATTGGACGAAGCATCTACTAATTACGTTGGTACCCTAAACAGATTAGTTATTTAGTGAATTTGTTTGAATGAAGGCAAGATCTCGGTGGTTGTATATGTGAGCTCCTTAAATTATACTGAAGTTGGTTCAATTCAACTTACCTCATCAAAGAAAACTTGTGTTTTTCTAAGAATATGCTTGAGTTCTGTAAGCTCAAGATAATTTCTTTTAAGAGCTTCGGCGTTCTGGTTTACCTCGCGGAGTTCATTCTCCAGCTTTTCAAAGGTAGCCTAGGAGACACAAACGATTACATATGTTAGAATATTTGACTACCAATTTCTTCATGTTTTACCTAATAAGATAATATACTTATTTGAGATATAATTGCATCGCCAAAAATCTTGGCAAAAGATGGTAAATTCGAAGTCCTTTAGTCTAGTCAAAAGTTCAGCTCACCTCAAGATCAATCATCTCTCTGGGTTGTGGGGCCTCCGGGCACTCGCCGGGGATCTCAAGCATCGGGATCCCGTCCCGACGGATCTCCTTCTCAAGATACCGGAGCTTTCGCTCCATCTCGTCACACCGACGGACTTCATTGACGAACTTGCGTTGAAACGCGTTCACGTCTGGGTTTAACTGCGAAACAAAAATTCAGGGTCAAGTTTGTCTTCGATGCAAATTTAACATGTTTCAAGTGTCGTTATGGTAAGTTTTAGATGAAAGGAAGCCTTATACTTTATGATTTGGCTGAATAATTTGTATGGCTTTACTGCAGTGCTTCTATTGTCGTGCAGTTTTACAAATCTCTACTATTTTGTCCAATGTTAGTCAAACTCAAGTGATTATTGCTATCTATAGAAAATCCAATCAAATAGCAGTACTTATCTAATTCCCCTCAACGCCTACTCTCAATAGAATATCCACCCATGCGGGCAGAGCGCCATCTCATTGTATGCGCGTCTGTTTAGACGATGTGCTTGGCAACTGGCATGTATTTTAGGGATAGTTGTACTTGCCTTTTAACCGACTACTGCAGGTAGGTCATACAAATAAAGTGTTACGACAACTTTTAACACGTTCACTGCCACCACATTTTTCTTTAAGTTCATAGCGATGCCGCCCTATAAAATCACGCGGACACGCCAGGCGTGTCGGCGGCACTGCATCTCGTTAAACTTGGACACGCTAGGCGTGTCCAGTGGCACTTCGATAGAGTTAAATTCTAAATCTGTCTTTTTTTCGGTTTAGCGATAAGTATTAGTTAGTTTGCCATTCGCTGAGCAAGAATAAAGGTGATTCAAATACGGTCGTGAGATTTAACCTGGAGTTATGGCTGAAAATAGTTTTTTAGGTAAGTAATTATCGTAATTTTGTAAGAGATCATAAACATTTTGTGCTTATTTTGAAATATTTCATAATATTAACTTAGATAACTCAATTATTGCAATTTTAAGGAACGATAGGTTAGGTACCTATTATATTTTAGTTGAAGATAGCGTATTTATTTAATTTATTGTTTTCTATAATTTTAATTTTGTAAGAAATCATAAACATTTTGTGGTTATTTTGAAATATTTCATAATATTAACTTAGATAACTCAATTATTGCAATTTTAAGGAACGATAGGTTAGGTACCTATTATATTTTAGTTGAAGATAGCGTATTTATTTAATTTATTGTTTTCTATAATTTTCTCACATAGGATATATTTTTTTAATATTAATTGCCAAAAATAGGGGTAAGGGAGGCATAAATACGCAACTATGCAGCCGTGTGCATGGCTGCGAATAACAGAATAAATGATAATAGCAAATAAATATTATGAGCGGGGACGATTATGGAAAACAGTATTAGTACAAATTATGTTACGGCAAACAAAACATTAGGTACCCTCCTAAATGATAATTTATTTAATAAAACGATTTTTATAAACGGTATAACTCGCGTATATTAATCATTTATATATTCTTGACGTTTCAGCGTTCGTGGTCGCAGGCAGACCACGAACCACGAACGCTGAAAAGCTTTCGAAACGTTTTTTATGTCTAGTGCTCGCGCAAACCTAAGACTTTATTATGCTAATTTGTTTACTTAATTGTAAGTAATAGTATTTATTTGTTTTACTGCAGATAATCAGGAAGAATGCTCTGATAACTATCCTGAATGTAGTCAGTCAATATTACAAAACTTTCCATTGAAAAGGAAATTTGATGGTTCACGTACTTGTGACACAGAATCAACAGACGGTAGCCTAGATGAAATTACTGATTCTGATGAATGTGTTGCAAAGAAATTGAAAACAGATAAATTGCCAATGACAGAAAATAATGATTCTTTAGGTGAAACCAAAACAAGTCCTGCATGTTGTGCCGCCAAAAAATATTTTAACGCATTATTTGCAAAAGATTTAAAAGCCGAACTGAATACAGAAAACGAACTACCTCCAATTTATGCCCAGTTCGAGCATGATTTGGGTATAATGCTTGCTTTTAGACTTAGAAATGTGCCCGCAAACAGGCGATTGGAATGCTATGAAAAATTAATTCGCACAATAAGACAGTATGAAGATTGAAATAAAAGACAAAGATTAAGACAAAAAGATTTTTATTGATTACAAAAAAAGGAGAACGGACAATCAGATTTGGAAATATAAGCTGTGATTAAGAGTATACCTAATAATTATATATTAAGTATTTTTTATTTAGGAATTAAGTACCTACCTAATCATATTTTGTAATAACTTTGTTATATGTAATAGCAATCAAGACATACTGAAACCATGAAAACCTAGTAGTTAATACCCAGTAGGTAGTTATCTTTCAGTCCTACTCGCCTTCTTATTTCTTGGGCTTCTACCTACTTGACATTCAATAAATTATCTTCATATTAATTGATTTTTGTAAATACGTACATTATTTTAGCTATATTATACGTCTTAGTACAAAGGTTGAAAATCTCTGATTAACTTGTTTAGGTGGACACGCCTGGCGGGTTCTCGGCGTCACATAATCACTTAAAAAAAAAAAAACTAATTAATAGATTTTTCCGGGGGCCACCTCAAAAATCCTTAGGATATAGCTAAAGGATTATGTACTGAGTATTTCAAAAGGCAATTTTGGCTAATTTTCGAAATATCACTGAAACATTTAGGACACGCCTGGCGTGTTCGAGGCGTAGTTATAGAAATTCGCAAGAACACGCTAGGCGTGTCGGCGGCATTGAACGTGTTAAAAAACATTATTTTTTTTATGATTTATTACATTATTTTGTGATTTATTATATTATATCACATAGATTAACTAACGAAGTTTTGTTTATAACTTTCTAGTTAAAGTTTATGTTAGCAAATTTTTTTCTACAAGGACATCCTCTTAATTGTTACATTGAAAGGGATCTTTCCCATAATCATCGGGATAATATCGAGGAGATAAGATTTTTTTTACCAGAGCAGCCCATTTCTCCTCTCTTCATAAAATTTTCTGTTTACTACAATTGAGCTTTGCCAAGATTGATAGAAAAACACATGGCTGTTTTTACGATAGTCGTAAATCGCAGATGGGCAAGAATAAATAACTGAATAACCAGGTCCACGTGTGAGAAAAAATTGTACTTAAGTACGTGCCTGTTGTAATTATTTTAATTATTCGCTGCCTATTGTGATTATGGTGGCATTCTTCATTTCCTCATGGCCATTCGCTCGCGATTTACTGAACGGCGACCATGATCTGATATTGATGACCTTTCAGGTCATTCGCATCTGTTATCTTTATAACCAAATTAAGTGTCCATGTGTCTTTTTAGGTTATCTCTAAACACCTGTTTCTCAGACTTGAGGAATATTTAAAGATCAATAATGTGAGTGATTATCGTAATTTTTCTATGGCATAAGAAGATTAAATAGATGAAAAGGATACTTAATTATGTAAAGATCTGTCTCCTACGGCTACGATAGCGCGAAGCATCGCCCGCCATTAGACAATAATAGCAGCAACTCCTCGCTTATACATTCAGTGTAAATCAAATAATTATTAGTTAGGTAATAGTCAGGTGACTGCATTTCTTCGTAACGTCCCAGACAAAGGAACAAACGATTGGTTTTGTTGCTGAAAGCATTCATCTTCCTGTGCTGGAGGTCAACCCGTTATGTCGAGAAACAATACTATTCTACATTAATGAAAAATGTACGATGTTATTTCAAGAAATAAGAGATCATAATGGTATGTGTAACAATGAGATGATGAAAATTTGATGTTTGAGCTCAGAATATTGGCAATTCTAGATTGTATACAGAAGGTTTTAACCTTCTGTCAAAAAAGAAGAAAGAAATAATGGAATCCGACTTCAGCGTAGTCGGGAATGGCTGGCTAGCCAGATTAATGAATTGGATCGCAAACATTGGTCGACCAACGACAATTGTAGACTCCATCTAAGAAGAAATTTGAAATTACATATTGTGGGTTGTTGGCGTTGGCATTGGCTTGACTGGTCAATAAGTGTGAGCAGTAACGATGTGCCGCAACGCGCGTATTGACGCGGTGAGGGCACAATTGGCGCACGCGCCGTAATGCATGCAAATTGCCGATCACATACATTTTGATTAAAAGAGAAACTAAAGACAATGCTTGATTGATTAAATAGTAGATGTAATCAATCACTTTAAACTTGCAAAAACAGTATTTTTGTAGGAAGTATTTAGCAACTTTGTATAATTTTCCAAACATAACCAGAGCTTAACAGTTGTAATATTTTTTAAATAATAATAAGCATAGTGACTGCTGATCAAGAGTCTACACACTATGGGTGCGTAAAAACGTCGCTGAAGACGGCCCAGAAAGAGGTGGCGAGCTGATATGGACCGCGAGAGCTGGTTCGAGTTGGCGCGAGAAAAGTTCCTGGAGGCCTTTGACCAGAAGTGGGGCAGAGTAGTTAATAGAAAAAAAATTGATTCAAGAAGTCAATAAAATTAACATAAACATCAGTATCGTATCAAGAGTATGTTTAGTATTTTTCAGTATGAAGATATCATTGTACTGTGATCATCAAATCAACAAAAAAAAATAGTAGCCTATGAAAAAGGCCCAAATAGACATTTGGGAGATTTCCAATTAAGGACCACGCTTGCAAGTATTACAAAAATAAGGATTATGTAAACTTGTATTTAGGTAAAACTTTAATCTACAAATGATTAGATTTAGAACACATTTAGTTGTGTTTCTGGGTGTGACATTATCAGGCTAAATAATACACTTATCTAAAATTGTATTGTAATTATCTTGATCAATCATACCTACTAACAATCACATTTTTTTAATCAATCACATGACTTTAAAATTGCCCGTTTTACGTTGGCACTCATGACCAATGGAATCAATTATGAATGTAAATGTTAATGAAAAGATAAGAGTTTGATTTTGTAATGAGTTTTTTTTTTTAAATATACCCTTCTCCAACGTAGCAATAAATTAATTTTTGAATGAGATTTTTCTTGCATTTAAATGATCTTTTGAATGGCAACTTTGTAATATGACTACAGCCGTTTCTAGAAGAGCTTCTTTTACTTCGGCAAAAGAAGATATTCCTAGTGGCTGTCGTCACGGGAACCCTGCACAAGTTCTTTTACCTAAAATAAAAGCATCCCAAGAAAGCTCAAATCCATTACTTCAATAAAGTAAGCAGTATTGTATGTATAAACAAACATTCGCCATACTCCAAGAATTCTATTCAATTGTATAGGATTCCAAATTGATTGTCTTCTTGTGTTCCATATTTCTACAAGATACTCCTATAATCAATGGACAGCACACTAGCAAGTGAACTATGCCATTGTTTGTGAAACTCCTATTGCAAACAATAATTAATGCATGGAGGTAACAACAATACATAGCTAGATACTACTTAAAACAGGATATCATGTTCGCTATTGATAAAACATTATCAGTACGATATATTCCAGTTTGTCCAAATATTTGGATTATAAAATAAGTTTGAAGAACATTTTATTATGTAAAACCTTTTCGTTAAGCTTAAAAAGCAATATTCTGTTAGATAGAACAGTTTTATCGTGAAATCAGGGCATGAAACTTGATCAAAAGCGAAACGAGGTCATAGATATCCTATTATGCTATACCCTTATCGAAACAATGCAGGGTCACCAAATGATAATGATGACATGTAAAAGAGGTGCAAGATCCACATGGTAGCAGTACTCACGTCTCGGAACTGCACAAGTCCCAGCTCCCCGAGCTCAGACACGCATGCATACGCGGCTTCGCTCTGCAGGAAAAGTTGACATAATGTCATTTCTTCACTCCTAAACAACGACCCCATCTTTCACGATTTTTGCAACACAGCACGAAATAAAAATTTAATCAGCTACAGAAAGAGGCTCCGTCGCAGTCTGCGAGCAGACTTTGGCAGCGACGAAACCAAATTACGTGTGGAGACGAATCTCAAATCAATCGATATGAATAACTTTCATGCGAACATTGACAATTTGACATTAGTCATCGTGCGGATTCGTGCGCAACGCCGACGACAACGCGGACTGGTTTGGGGATACCCGGCGACAATTTCACTTTTCCTTCAAAATCTGTCAACGTCAGATCACCTTTGAAAATCAAAACTCTATTTTGGGCTAACAATAAACTAACGCCTTTTCAAACTGTGAAAAGACCATACAAAGTAAACCTTTAACTCAAAACACATTGCTAAACCACAACAACTTTATGTCAATTTTTAATCTAAATTTCTTATAATCTTGATTTTATTCTAATTTTATTTTTAATGCATAATTAAATGTTTAACGTAATTAAGAAACCTAATTTTAAGTATTATAACTTTGTCATGTTTTGCTGCTAAAAACCTGCCTAAGTGTAACCTAAATGGAAATTGTCACTGGCTCCTGAAATACAGGTACTCTAACCTAGCTCTGGAACCAGGGTCTCACATTTTTCTGTAACCTGTTTTTATGGCAATAAAGAAATTATTATTATTATTCAAATCACAGGGAATGGTAGTGTGGGGTCTAAGGCTTAAAAAAAATTGTTTGTACTGTGTCTTGGCATAATAAATCATTTATTTATTTTTATTTATATTTAATACAATTTTGTACCATAATTTAGTTAACTTGCACAATTAAATTGAGCTGAAAATTAGGGATATTTACTATTCATGGCAATACTTGTTAGTTATTTCTCCCTTCCTTGATATTTACATCTCTTTCACACTATTGATTACTCGAAGTACATTTATGAAGTACGTGTTTAAATTAAAACAAAAAATCAGGATGTTTTTATTTGATAAAAGTTTTATGTTAAGATTTAAGTTATCGCAAAGAATTTTTAATTTCTTACGGAGTAAAATTAGGATTATGAACCTATAATTTTTTTTTTTGACTCAACTAAATATATTGAAAGTTACTTTATGAACGCACCATCAATTTAGAAATGCAACTAAAGTAAAAAGTTTTCAATTGACAGTTGACTGCAGTCAAATCTGTTCTTTTCTCTTTTAGCCTGTTTATATGTCTGTTTCTTTCACCAGTTGTGTATTCATAATCTTTTGAATTTATCTGTATAGTATTGTGTGGGTGTCGAAAATTGAGGTTATACATTTAGCTTGAAACTAAAATAATTTAGCAAATATAGACTATGAATAGACTTAAATGTGAATGAAAATCCAGGCGAAATGGTGTGTAAACTTAATTTAAAGATTTAAAGATAGATCTCGTACACAGTTCTGTGGTTCATTGCATTTTATTTATATTGCAGGCTCTACTCGGCGCTCAATTAGTTATCACACTGATTATGGTATCAGTGATACAGAAGCTGGGGAGTTATTCATTCGCAAGATGGTTATTATGTTCGCAACGGCTGTATAGGTATTTGTACCCTACTAACAGTGAGTTGAAGAGTTTGGCGGGAGTGCCGAAAGAAAGTTCAAAGGGTAAGAAAGGGGGTAAACATGAGTCGAATGGGAAGCCGGAGACTTTCCATGTGCCTCGAAGCCTGGACATACAACTGGAGACGGCGCCCGTGACGGCGTTGGATGTGGTTCATTTGAGGTTTTATACCGAGTATCTGTGGATAGTGGACTTCTCACTTTACACTGCCATAGTGTACATTATGTCAGAGGTAGGTGTTAATTTCCTTGGCCTAGTAATCTTATACTCTTCTGACCTCTAGCCAATACCTACCTTTGCTAGATAGTATTGTCTCAAATTAAATATAGTTAAAAAGCTTTATTGTTCCAGGATCTTTGTGGTGTTTTATATCTATTTACTAAAAACATTTTTTACTTTTACATTTCAGGTGTACACATCAGTTTTCCCGCTGAAGGACGAGTTCAACTTGAGCATGGTGTGGTGCCTCCTAGTTGTACTGTTCTCATTGTATCCTTTACACAAACTTCCAATTTATATCAAAGCACTGTAGCAGATTTTCAAGAATCACACATTCCTTGGAATTTGACTAACTATATATTTCTATAAATCCAAGTGTCACTGCTCTACTGGCCTGTGGACGGTGAGCAATGGGTAGCTCACCGTCCTTACGTTGCATGACGACAGGCCGTGTCGACGGCACGTTCGTGTTCCACGCACGCCTCAAAGAGATGTCAGCAAAAGGAAGGGGCCACTGAGGGCCGATGCCTGCCGGGGCTGCGGGTTGTTCGCAAGAGATACCGCGCCCCCGGAACGCAAAGGGCACAAGAAGGAACATGGGTGGGTTTTAGTCAGTAAAAGTCTGACACTCCCTCCCGCCCCGCCCAGGGCGGGAGAAGTTATTTGATGATTTCCCACCCACCAAAAAAAAAAAGTGTCACTGCTCAGAGGATGCTTGTTGTCTTTTGGCTACAAGGCAGTCATATTTTTTATAGAATGTGATATACCAATATTGTTGTAAATATTTTTGATATCAAGCTATTATGTTTCACTGTTCAAAGTCAAAGTCAAAGTCAAATCAATTAGACCATTAAAAGGCACTTTTGAACATCAATTACATGTTAAATTAAAAATATTGAATCTAGTTACACACCCTTAACTCAAAATCACAGCAAAATCCTCCTAAGCCTGACAAAGCAGTACTTCACAAGTGAGGAGTCAATAGGGGAGCGCTCCACCTGCATTGTGGCCTTCTGTGTGTTCCTGCTGATAGCCATGATGGTACTGATTGTGAGTGAGCACAACCTGGAAGTGGGTGTGGATCCTGCCTATGACAGCTTCCATGAGAATGCTTCCAAGTTTTTAGAAAATCAGGGATTGTCTTCTGTGTAAGTAGGACTTTTAATTATTCAATTCTTTTTGTGTTTATGTCACATTTTTTTTATATCAATGTTTCACTATTTTACACACCCTTAACTCAAAATCACAGCACATTTTCCAGAAATGTAACTATTATTACTGCAATATTAGATGATACTTACCTATTTTGAGACTAAGCAAAAGAATGTGAGTAAATAAAAGATGTATTTGTCTCATTCAGAAGTTGAACTCACAGATAGGAATTTTGGCAAGCAGCAAGGTTTTAAAACCACTTTGTATGTGACAATGTGAAAAAATACTTTTAATAATGTTTTTACCTGTAAAACTTGTGCAATCACATTAGCTACTGTCTATCAACCTTATACTAACAAAACAATTTTTAAACTATTAGGAAAATGAAAACAAAAGCTGGATTAACTTTATTGTTAATTTTATTATAATTAAAATTTTACCTCAGAATCCCAGGCCCAGATTAACAAGTGAAATTAAAGAAAATACTTATAATTTCATATTCATTGTATTGTTTTCAGGGGTCCAGCGTCCAAGCTGATATTGAAATTCTTCTTAGCTGTGTGGGCAGCTATTATTGGGACTCTATTCACATTCCCCGGTATGAGAGTCGCCAGGATGCACTGGGACTCACTGCGGTAAGTTTTTATAGATATAAGATAGTCTTGCTGTACCCAAACAAAGCTACAAGATACAGGATTCTGTCACAGAAGACTGAAAGTTAAAGACATTACTTATCTGCTAAAGCAGTCAGGTACAAAGGCCACGCCTCTCTGTTTTCTACTGTCAAATATTCCTTATTCTTATTTTTAAGGTATTATGGAGACAACAAAGTGAAATCTTTACTGCTGAACTTCAACTTCGCGATGCCGTTCGTGCTGGTGTTGCTGTGGGTGCGGCCCGTCACCCGCCACTATCTGACTGCTAGAGTGTTCAGCGGCATGGAGAAACCACTGTAAGGAAAGCTTTAAATATAACAAGACAAAAATCTGGTCATGGAAATATATTAAAGATAACAACTTCTTTTTTGAAATATTTATTTAATTGCAATGGAAGGCTTACTGCTAAATAACCCTCCTTCTGGCGCGATTGGGTAAAAATACACGCTAAAAACAGAAAATTAGGCTCACATTAATTTACAGGTCGGTACTTATAAAATACAGTACAATACTACGAGTATATTCAGTGGACATTTCAGTAAACTACAAGAACAAAAGAAAAGAACTTGAAATAAACTTGAAAGACAGTTTAATAACCTCTACAACTGCTGTACTGTTGCGTGCATCCGATAGCACGTTCTGCGTGTGTCGCATAGTGCGCTACCCGAAACAGTCATTTTTCACACGAAAAGTAAAAATCGATTCCCAGCAATATATTTGTATGCTATGTCTGCAAAATAACTGGTCCTTGTCTTCTTTCCAGCATGACATCAGAAGCCTACGACACCCTCCGCCTGGTCCTCGTGGCGGGCACCGTGCTGGTCCGGCTGGCCCTCATGCCGCGCCAGCTACAGGCCTATCTCGACATGGCGCAGCGACGACTCGACGTGCAGAAGAAGGAAGCGGGCAGGATCACCAACATAGACTTACAGAAGAAGGTAGATTGATGGAAATAAACTTTAATCCACGAAACGTCACAGTGGGCGCAGGACTAAACACTTAAACCGACATCCAGTGTAGCCTTCAATCGTTTAGAAATATTAGCACTGTCCGGTTTATGTCAATAGGCGCTATAGATGTATATTGATACACCTCTGCCTAACCCTTCGGGGAATACAGGCGTGATAGCATGTTATATTTGCACTGTCACTAATTAATTTCTGTTTACTGAGTATTTTCGTTAAGCTGACGTCGAAAAGAAACTGCTAGAAGTCGGCTGCAGACTGTCAAGTGCTGGGAATATGATGTCACAAACCATGATTAGTCCCTGACTTCAGTACAGTGTTGCAATACCATAGGCCAAGTCACAGTAATAACTCATTTGAAACCTAACAATAACTAACAATTTTCCAGGTCATTTTACTAACTTCAATGTTTGTGTTTTAAATGTCTTGTTTGTCCTTTTAACAGATCGCCTCAGTATTCTACTACCTGTGCGTAGTGGCCCTCCAATACATCTGCCCCATCATAATGTGCCTGTACATGGCTCTCATGTACAAGACACTAGGCGGCTACACCTGGACCGGCCTGTTCTACGAGACCGAGGAGGTCTGTGCTGTGGACGATAAGGCCACGGGAGTAACTGGCACTGTGGAGGGCGACGGTATTGAGCAGTTCCAACTGGCTTGGGAGAATCTGAAAATGGTGAAACATTTTTTTTTTAATTCTATATATAGACTTTTAGAAAAGTTCTGTAAAATGGACGGCAGTATTTCGATAAGAACATACTTAGCTCGTGTCTAATTTTGTGAATGAAGTCTTGACTTGACATAAGTGAGGTGCATGGTCAGCAAGAAAACTATGGTAGAAAGAACATGTAACTTTCTGCTTATTTGAGTGTCTTTTGCAACTGTTATAAACTATTTTTCTTCCCCAGGTGTTCACAGTAGACGTGTACCGAGGTGTGTTCGGGTTCGCGACGTGGTGGTGCTGCTTCGCGTGGTTTCTCAGCACGTCGCTCGGCCTCGCGTACCAGACGTACTTCAGAATCTCGTGATACCCGCACTCCGTAGCGCTTAGAGTTCTAGTCACAAGCTAAATCAATTTGAACGGGAAAATTAAAATAATTAGTTTTAACTTGTAAGGCTAAATGAATACGTTTCTGGAAATTATCGTGAAGACAGAACAGTTTTTTTTATACGCTACTTTATTTGCCGCCAGTATACAAGATATACGTGAACTCTAAACAAATCAAAAAAAAAATGTAATGTCAAAATGTAAATAAGTCTTTAGGTGTTTCAGTGTATAAAATGCAAATTGACAGTCCCAAGTGCGTGCTGTGTAATGTTCAAAGATTTAAAATAAAAATTACTTCCATTGAGGAGTCCTTGACCCAGTATTTAATGAAAAATATAGTTGTAAGATGTAAAAAAAGATTGTTAGCCGTTCATTACTTATATTTTTTTCTGTTTGAATGTTATGTGGTTATCATAAGACATATTGCACAATGATGACCATTTTTTTTACATATAGTACTCGAGGCAGTGGGATATGTATTTTTTTTAGTGTTACTAGTATGGTTTGCGATCGCCGAAAAGTATTAGTAATCGCATTGAATCTATTATTTTGTTATTATAGAGATAAGATTGTTAATGTATACTGGTTTTTGAGTATGATGCAACATACGTATTGATTCCACAATGGTTTTTTTTTACTTCTCATTATTCTGAGTCATCGTGCGTAGCATTTTAGGATATTTCAACTGGTCATTTATTAGAAAAGTTGAATTATTCCTCTATACGCAAGCATAAACTTCCAGCGTGAAATTGAAATAAGATTGGACAAAATAGAAGTTTAAGGTGCATGTTGATAATAGGAATGTTTTATTTGTTTCTTTGTATTGGACTGTTTTATAATAAATGTTGAAAAGTTTTTGTGTCGACTTTTATTTTGATTAATTTGTTATTTATAAAATACTTTCGATCGGATACGTTAGAAAACACCTGAATAAAGGGTAAACCCGTCTGGTAGCGGAATTCCGGATTGTACCATATCCAGCATTCCACACTGTGTTCCACATATTGTTTGAAATTTCAGAAAAACAATGTTAAATAAGCTTGCGCAAAAGATATTGAAACATTATCAATATAATAGTAAAATAATAATAAATTTAAAATGCCATAATAATTACACAACAATTCTAATCTTTTTTATGTAGGTACTACCTATTTATTATCCCAGTTTTGAGTTTATTTTCATACATTTAGCCAAAATTTATTTATTCTCAATTGAAAATATTAATCTCGTAACACTGATATATGTGGGCAGCTACGTGCGAAGTTTTACAAGACTAATTGTCGATATCGATAGTAAGTAGTAATATTTGCAAAATTTTCAGAACAACCTACAAAAAATATTTAATTTCTTAAAAGACTGAGATTCTGTTAAGTTAATGTAATAATGGTAAACTACTACGAACTGATTAGAATTTAGAAGCAAACATGTATCTAAATATACTACATGTATTATGGCTTAAACCTTTGATTTGTATGAAAGAACACCCTGTTCTCTCGTTCTGCAAAATAACATTGCATGACAGTTTGTCATGCAGATAATAATTTATTTGCTTTTGACTGTACAACACGTGGTCAATAATGGCTTGGCAAAGCGGGAGACAGCATTACATTGAGTATCGTTGCATTATTTATTTAATACTTGAATGAAATAATATGGAGCTTAGACTTGCATTTTATGTCTTAGACCTTTCAAACATTAATAACGTTCATAATGAAATTAGAAGTAAGTAAAACTATAACAATTATTAGGCTGAGACTAAAATTATTAATTAGTATTGATCTGTATGAGATGTCTAACAGGACGATGCTCTGAAAAATCTAACAGGAATGCTAAAACTACCGTTGTAGCGTAATATCAACGTCAAAAAATAATAATCTAAGTGGAACAGTTACTACCTGTATTCTATATACTGTCTGCCTTTCTTATACGATGTGTAATCATTTAATAAACGGCTATTTAGGTATACTATGAGGCTTTAGACCAAAGAAATTTGTAATGTTTAGAGACTATTATAATCGAAACGGGACCAATTACATCGATTGAAAAGTATGATTTTTTTAATAGTAAGCTATGTTAACGACAGTAGAACAAAGCAAGTAGGTACCAAAACTCAAACTGTCGACAAAGTATGTGAGAAGATTCACATAAAATGTACTATTAAATATTGTGATTTATATACAACCCTTTGCTTACCCATCACAAGCCAAAATACAGAAAACGTGTTTTTACATTTTTACTATAACCATATTTTTTTTTTTTATATCCAAAATCACTGTATTTGTTTTATCGATATATTTGACTGCCACACCCATTAAGACGCATCACTAGACATATTTTACTTGTTACCTGAATAATGCTGCAGATGTCATTTCTAACCAATGACAGAGTAGCACGCCAGGAACGGGCAAATCCTATTGGTTGATAGAGGGAATATTCCAGAACATCCGAGTGACGTCGACTGACGCATCCCCGCGCATATAACTCCTTGGTGAAATTCCGACGCCATATTATTTCGTGAATAGAAGCCGTCAATCGCGCACGTTTGCTGAGTTTACTCTACGAGTTAAGTCAACGACTGAGATAGTTATACATTATAAAATCAAAAAGTAAGTACTCCCGTTATCTTTATTTTACATTGTAGCATGTGTAATATTGTAAATATTTTTAATAATTGCCGTGGTCCATAAACTCGAGTTGTAAGGTGAGGTTTGGGTTTCGTGCACCGGGAACTTCCGTCTCCACGTTTCTGTTCTTTAATTTGATCACTGAAACTTAAGTTGCTGAGTTAGCAGTGCCTTAATCGTAATGATTTTACTCTGATTACTCTGTATTCAAGGTTCCGCGCTTGTGATAACTAATTTCTTTGTTTGAGTTAGAACAGGCACGTGGTACTTCTGGCAAGTGTTTTAACCCAAGGTGTTTATGTTCTAATTACGTTAATCAGGAGCTAGGTCCACGTTGAGAATCCAATTTAAAAATTTCCACACCGCGTTCTGGAAAGTTCCGTCCCAGTATCGATTTTTCATGTAATGGCCGCCGTTGCCATTATATTTTCCGCCTTGTATTGACTAGACTGTTCTATAAGTAGCGGCAGGTATTTAGATATATAAAAAAATGTTTTATTTCTCTATATCTACAAATTTTCTTTCCCCACGTGTAAAGAGTTAGGTACCTATTAGATAAGTACCTACCAAAATGGCGGCACTTACCAACCAAACCAAACTAGTATAACCTCTTAATGCGGTTTACTCGATGCCCATTTATGTTCAGATTGTGTCATTTTATAAGCTTTTTTAACTTTAATATTCTTTGTTCCAGATGGCAGCAACTAAAGCACCTGCTGTAGGTATCGACTTGGGTACCACTTACTCATGCGTGGGAGTCTTCCAGCATGGTAAAGTGGAAATCATCGCCAACGACCAGGGAAATAGAACAACGCCCTCATATGTCGCGTTTACGGACACCGAGCGTCTCATCGGAGACGCCGCCAAGAACCAGGTGGCGATGAACCCTAACAACACAATTTTCGGTAAGTGTTTAAAGTTAGGGACAAAACTTCGATAGGAATAGTTATGTAGGCATTTTGTTTATTTTAATGAGTTAGCTACTATCAAAGTATCGTGCATTGTCTGAGTAGGATTGGTAGTTTTCATTCATATCATATCTGATCAAAACCAAAACCATTCCGACTGATAAGAAAACTAAATAAAATTAAAATAGGTATTATACATACTCTATTGTAGGAGGCGATAACGTAATCATTTCAGCAACACGTGAATAGCGTGTGACTAGGCGCCCTCGCGAACTGGCGCGACATCGGGTTATTCACCGGACAGTTAGTAGCGTCCGCATCCTAGTTAACGGAAATAGGTCGCGCGCAATCAATACCCGCAGGACCCAGTTGGCCTAGTTTATTCAACTACCTATGACGTCACAGATGAAACTAGGTCTGCAGTTCATGCAGGTGCCTAGATTTAAACAAAGAAACACGAGTTTAGTCAATTATTAATGTTGAGTTAGCTGATTACTTGAGCCACTAACACAGCCTACATAGAATCAACACTAGGATACAATTGTAGGAGTTATGAGTCATTGTTAAATATTATACAGCTATGATCATAATTTCACTATTGATGACTGATCTCCAACATCTGGGTTTTCAAAATGATTTGAGTCATGTTCATACACAGGAAATTTGTAGAAACTATACTTTTAAATATTGATGAGTCATCTAAACTCTGTGTGTAGGGTAAAGTCTTAAGGTCAACTTGTGTAGAGCAAGGTTAGATAAAACAGATGCATTCTATACAATATCTTGTAATATATTTTCAATGTTTTCATGATGATATCCAATATACTAGACTAGAGTCTCTGAACATATTGAATGATAAAAGTATTCTGAGAAAATGTTTCATGAGTTTAAAATAAACACTGAATGGAATTGTATCTTCAACAGTTTTGTTTGCTTGTTACAGATGCTAAACGTCTCATCGGCCGTAAATTCGAAGATGCCACTGTACAAGCGGATATGAAGCACTGGCCTTTTGAGGTAGTCAGTGATGGTGGCAAACCAAAGATCAAGGTCTCATACAAGGGTGAAGACAAAACCTTCTTCCCTGAGGAAGTTAGCTCAATGGTGCTCACAAAAATGAAGGAAACAGCTGAGGCCTACCTTGGCAAAACGGTGCAGAATGCAGTAATCACGGTTCCAGCGTACTTCAATGACTCACAGAGGCAAGCCACGAAAGATGCGGGTACCATCTCTGGCTTGAACGTTCTCCGTATTATTAATGAACCGACAGCTGCTGCGATTGCGTACGGTCTTGACAAAAAGGGGAGTGGAGAACGTAACGTTTTAATTTTCGATCTCGGCGGCGGTACCTTCGACGTGTCCATCCTGACCATCGAGGATGGTATCTTTGAGGTCAAATCCACCGCCGGTGACACGCATTTGGGAGGAGAGGACTTCGACAACCGCATGGTGAACCACTTCGTACAGGAGTTCAAGAGGAAGTACAAGAAGGACCTCGCCACCAACAAGAGGGCCCTTCGGCGATTGCGCACTGCTTGTGAAAGGGCGAAGAGAACTCTCTCCTCGTCCACCCAGGCTAGTATTGAAATCGACTCTCTGTTTGAGGGTATCGACTTCTACACGTCCATCACCAGGGCTCGTTTCGAGGAGCTGAACGCCGATCTGTTCAGATCCACAATGGAGCCAGTGGAGAAGTCCCTTCGTGACGCGAAGATGGACAAGTCCCAAATCCACGACATCGTACTTGTAGGTGGTTCCACTCGTATCCCCAAAGTGCAGAAGCTCCTTCAAGACTTCTTCAATGGCAAGGAGCTTAACAAATCCATCAACCCCGACGAGGCCGTAGCTTACGGTGCCGCCGTCCAGGCCGCCATCTTGCATGGTGACAAGTCTGAGGAGGTACAGGACCTACTGCTGCTTGACGTAACTCCGTTGTCGCTCGGTATCGAAACCGCCGGCGGTGTCATGACCACTCTCATCAAGCGCAACACCACCATCCCCACTAAGCAAACCCAGACATTCACCACGTACTCTGACAACCAGCCCGGAGTGCTCATTCAGGTGTTCGAGGGCGAGCGCGCCATGACTAAGGATAACAACTTGCTCGGAAAGTTCGAGCTGACCGGCATCCCACCAGCGCCGCGTGGCGTGCCTCAGATCGAAGTCACCTTCGATATCGACGCAAACGGCATTCTCAACGTGTCTGCTGTCGAGAAGTCTACCAATAAGGAGAACAAGATCACCATCACCAACGACAAGGGCCGTCTTTCAAAGGAGGAGATCGAGCGCATGGTCAACGAGGCCGAGAAATACAGGACTGAGGACGAGAAGCAAAAGGAGACTATCCAGGCCAAGAACGCCCTGGAATCTTACTGCTTCAACATGAAGTCCACCATGGAGGATGAGAAGCTCAAGGACAAAATCTCAGACTCCGACAAACAGACCATCCTGGACAAGTGCAACGATACCATCAAATGGCTGGACTCCAACCAGCTGGCTGATAAGGAAGAATACGAGCACAAGCAGAAGGAACTGGAAGGCATCTGCAACCCTATCATCACCAAGATGTACCAGGGAGCAGGTGGCATGCCCGGCGGTATGCCCGGTGGCATGCCCGGCTTCCCCGGCGGCGCTCCCGGCGCGGGTGGCGCGGCTCCCGGTGGCGGTGCCGGACCTACCATCGAGGAGGTCGACTAAACATTCCAACAGATTACACAGCAAGCTTTTACTGATATTGCAGTATTCAACTACAGTACAGTGTCTCCAATAAATGATTGAAACTCACTTAGTGTTTTGATTTTATAAACTTAATTCTTGAGCACTACATTAATGTCTATATCCAAAATCCAAAATTATGACTCGAAAAAACGATTACTTACACCATGACGCGCTGCATTTACCAGTCCAGTCGAGAATTCTGACCCAATATTTCGTAGTTTTCTTACACCGATCGAGATTCTCAGGTACTTGCATACACTTTCACTCCTACACTACCCAATTAGTTAGGTAGCATTTACCTGCTAGGTCACAAATTGGGTCAAGGCCCGACTACCTTCAATGTGGTTTATACAAATTACCTGTATCCATTCTTTTCATATGAACAGGCAAATATACCATTACGTAGGCGTCTGTCATTACTTGTTCATTGACATCAACATACAAATTGGGTGACGTCATTACCCGATATATTCGAGATCGAGATGAATATACTAAGTAGAAAACAAGGTATTTTGGACTCTGGCCTACCGTCACAACAATCTAGTTTGATAGAAACGTATCTATTTCTACACCTTAGCTAATTAGGTAGCTACTTACCTACCTAATTATTTGATTTAGAATTACTTTACGTAGGTAACGGAGTAATTTACGATGATGCAAACGAACATTTTCGTTGCAGAATAAATCCTACTGAAATAGCCACTCCAGAATTATCTTGACAGAGATAAAACGTTAGCACTTGCGTATCGTATGACGATCTATAGGTACGTAAAAAGAACAGGCTAAACAACTCATTATGTGGCACATAAAAGGTGCAATAGGCATTTTTTCATGTCTTCATAACAAAATAAACTAGCAATGAATGAACACAACGTTACTACTAGGTACCTACTGTAAGAACAAGTCAACGATCTCATCCGTGATTCATTCTTCAATCTTTTAATGAGGATGTAGGTACCTAGTGAAGGTCGATTCACATGAGCTGAGGGCAATGCTTTGCTTCCATTCATCCATTTAATTAATCAAACTGAATATCGTTGTTCACTGGACCTAGCTCCCAGCTTTCATAGGTATTGAGCGTGCATAGGTACTAATGTTATACCTGCATGGTTATACGTATCTCTGCAGCACTTACTGTCCCAGGCAGGGAAGTGACTCGAGTATCTATTGATTTTTAATTACTCACGCCACGTGCCTGCGTAGGTACAGTTTTCTTTGCTGTTTTTGCAGCGCCGCCTAGTGCTTAGGTGTTTTAGAATACCATTTAGTAAAGTCTAATCACTAGATTACCCTTTGGTTTAGTTAAAGAATCTGTTTCTTTTGCGATGCAGGCGATTTTCTTTTCCGAATTATTGTGTGAACACAACTAGTCGCCTTCAATGTTATTGTTTTAAACAGTAATAAAACTATTTTCATAAATAGAACACCAAGGTCGTGAGAATACTTCAGACTGTCACAGTCAATTAATCAGAGAATACTTAGACACGGTTAACGTATGGATTTTATTATCGACTAGCTTATGCACACAACTGCGTGTGAATGTCGCTTACCATGGGTTTCATTTCTGTATGCACGGAAGTCTAATTTCTTTTAATCAATAAAAGTAGCCTTTTTTACATTATTACATAAGCTATCAGTCAAAGTCCCGTCAAAATTAGTCCAGTCGTTTAGAATATAACCCGGAATAAACCGACAGACAGAAAAAAAATTAAAACAATAATAATATTATGGAATAAGTACCGTGTAAACATTCATATACATTTAGTAATAAGCTGTTATTTTAATATTACAAGCAGATACTTCTATTTTATTTATTTGTATAGAAGATTTAAACATAACGTCACGCTTGTAATCAATGAAGGGGTAGGCAGTGTGGCAGACTTGGGGTAAGTATAGGGCTATGGTATATTATATTATTATATGGTATTTTACCAATGGCTGTCCACAAATCCAGACTGCCGGCTGCTATTACCTAAATAAACTGCTAAGGATCAGCTCAGCCAAGATTTCTAGTCACAAGCAGTTCCTACGAGGCCTGTTACTCTATCATTTCTTAGTAGTGAGCGATATAGGTGCAACATCTCGATATTATCTTTTGCACTGCTATCTACCTTACTTGATATACAAGATTGATGTAGTTACTCGCCATCTTTGAGGGGTGAAGGTTCTCATGAGTATGAACAACGCTTATTAAGAGACCAACTCTAAAATTTTGAAAAAAAATCTGTCTCCCACAAAAATCCACTCTCGATCTAATGTATGGAACAGCTGCTGTCTGATCGTATTTACGAGTAGGTAACTCCCAACTCCATTGAAAAGAGGCCAGTATAGTAGCCGGTGTAGGGTTGTGTGTGTAGTAGGGTTTTTGCTCACGACTCGTGGCGACTACTATACCTACATTAAAAGCCGCATTTACGATAGCTACGGTTGTACACTGAAGAGTGGAAAAAATAAAAAAAATAATGCTATGTATAGTCACTAGATTCGGTACCCATGACCAGGATCAGGGTAATGTCCAATCTGTTGGCTAGCTATCACTAGAGAATACTAGAGATACCGTCGGAATACAAAATAAACTCATTTATTTTATGATGACGTGTACCATTTGGCGGAATTTTGGATTCCAGGGATTGTAGTTGTTTAAAAAACGCTAAAATTGTAATATAAGTGGAATCGTCTTGAGACGTAGTATTTATAGCATTTCTGAGAACATTTATTTATAGTTACCATTGGGTCGTCTAAAAATACCGCAGCACAGCGATTACCTATTAGATATATTTACGTATTACGCTGGTGCCACCCGCTCAGTCAGATATGCACACAAATACTCGGTGGGGGGGACAGCGTGACATAAACTTTTACCAGGGATTCAATAGGTACATAGTAGCAGGTCTATTACTCCTATAGACCTTCAGCGAAAATATCTTACGTTGGTTTAAAAAAAAAGCAGCTGTTTCATACAAAATGTGTATTATTTTGTGTATCTGATTTTTAGCAATCATGTACGGAATCCATCCCTTCCTTCCACTCTGTATATGTAACACTGGGTAATGCATGTACTATCAGAAGTTTAGATTCTAGTGCTAGACTGTTATGTACTTAGTCTCTGTTGCAGTTTTAACATCAACCACTTTATATTGATTAAATACATTCCTTTTAAAGGTGTTAAGTAGGGTTGACTTCCGAGGATGCGTCGGATTCACATCGTGGACGGTAATTTACGCCCCTTTTTGGCCTGTTACGATATGACTATCAAAATGGTCCTCTTAGTGCGTCGTGTGGTCAACCGGTCACGGTTGTGTGTTCCTTCCTCGTGGCGTTGACCTATCATCGTACATAATAACGGAAGCTGCAATATCCCGTATGTGTCAGATGACTTCTAACGCGTGAAAAGTACTACTAGGTATGAGTATTATTGTTTTATTTGTACGAGGTAAACAAACCCCACAAAGATATTATGTTACGAGTACCTACGTACTAGTTACATTACCTACAGCATCGTAAGTACCTACCGGGTATCATGAGGGATATAATAATATTTTATAAATAATGTACGTACCAACAGACATGTATCGACAGTATTCAAAAACACAAAATTAAAAATGTTAAGTAACCCCCGACAGAAGAAAAAAATCACTACCGTAGCTTACGAAAGAGCTGATAACTTTGGAAACACAAAAAACAAAATTAAAATCGGTTCATGCGTTCGGGAGCTACGATGCCACAGACAGACGCACACACACAAACACGTCAAACTTAACCAAAACCCGTAGCTCGGAAAGCACGTAAAGCCGTTGGTCCCGGCTGTCATTCGTAGATCTTTGACAGTCGTTACGAATAGTCAGAAGCCGGTAAGTCTGGCAACCTGTCTTACTAAGAGGTATTGTGTTGCCCAGGTTGTGGAGGTCAGATAGGCAGTCGCTCCATGTAAAACACTGGTATTCAGCTGCATCCGGTGAGACTGGAACCCCACCCCAGCATAGTTGGAAAAACTCTAGGCAGATAGACATAATTAAATAAAAAAAAAACATGATTTTCTGTGAAGTTTCCCCAATTTACAGTCCCTGTGTCCTATTTAAATAATTATTTGATTGTCGTTGCTGATTGTACCTGCCACTTATAAATGTGGTGGTTATAATACACTTGACCATGTTTCTAGAGCCACTAGTTAGATGTTTAGGGACAATCCCTCATTTGTTATTTTTTGCGTCATTCCAAGATTTGCAAATGCAGTCATAGGTTGACAAATAGGTGATAACCACACAGTCAACAAGCTAAGTCATTCTTTTTATCAGTCCTCGAATGTTCTAAGTGATTTCTTATTAATAAAACATGCTGACTAATAAACATAAATTTTTTGAATAACCAAACACATGATAATTTAGTAGGCTATAAGGCTATTTGGGTAAGTGGGTATGTACTGTGGTCACTTTACTTGTGACCGAAGCATAGCAGTCGCCACGAGTCGTGAGCACAAAAGCCTAGTTAATTTTTGAGTTTTTGGGTTCCTTTCTGGGATTTGCCTCGATAGCCTAGTGGTCCTAAGCGCGACTGCTATGCTATGCTAGAGGTCTTGGGTTCGATTCCCAGGTCGAGCAAAAAGTGTTATTGGGTTTTTCTATGAAATTCTCAGTAGCAGCTCGAAGTTAGGATTTGTGCCCGGTTAATGGCAATAGGCTCGCCCCCTGTAACATGGGACCTAAACATACCGGCGAACTGTGGGTGTACATTGTTACACCTCTACCTAACCCTTCGGGGAATACAGGCGTGATGATGGTATGTTTCTGGGATTTTTGGGGCGCCGATGCTGCACGCGATCGATCCGACTTTAGACCAATCCAAGCTACTATACCAGGTTTGATAGTATGTGTCTGCAGGGTTTCAACTTTTCTACTGGAATGGCAAGAAAGACTATCAATCTGATGTCTGCGCGCTGTAAAATATAACGCTTATATTCTAAGCTGGGGTAAACAACTGCCCATACTAATAAAAAAATTAAATCACCAATCACTATTTTAAAATTCGAATCCCATGAGGAATTCGGTTGAGTTACTTTTCGCCCTGGTTGCAGTGGTATACAACATTCACACTACCTTTCAGATGCATATAATTGAGAAGTCAAGCTGGGCCCACAAACGAAGTGACATTTTACACGCAGGCAGGCATGGACATGGTAATACCTATAAGCGACGTAGGTATTTCATACGTTTCTAGTGCTGATAACAATGTGAGTCGTCATAAATAGTTATAGTCATGATAAGCGCTGTAGGTGAATCTCACGATATTTTTATGCAAGTGAGTAATTATGACGAGAATGATTACGGAAGCGGATTGTTTGTTTTACTTTAACTCGTTATTTCCGCATAATGACAGTTCAGACGCCATACGAACATTTTTCTAATTACAAACCGTGTTTTCCTACTACTATTAATATAAATATGAAGGTTGGTGATGGATGGATGGATGTTTGCTACTCATTCTGGCTCAAACGGATGAATGAAATCAGCTGTAATTAAAGGTATAATTTAGGACTTAATTCAGTTAATAATTACGCAGACGAAGTAGCAAGAACAAGCTAGTCTATAGTAGGAAACCTAAAAGAAACATATTGTTGCATTTGTCACTGGAATTTCAACCGAGATACCTAGCTATAAGTATATAGCTAGATAAGTAGATATTATTAGTAAACACAACGACCTTACTACATAACTATGGATTACGGATATTGGATACGTGCCAAGTGCCAAGCTGTAAGGGCTTAAGTCCTCCAAGGCCGTCACAGCGTATAATCGTCAGTTCGTCACCACACGACGTGAGCCAGCTGACAGCGTATGAAGCCCTGCACTGGTTTCTTAAATTGATGTACTTAGTTCTACTTAAATAATCCTCTCGAATATAATCATAATATTTTTTAAACCGAATTTCGATTCAAAATTTTCGCGGAGGTCAATCTCAATAGAGACTAGCTAAATACACAGGAGATAATTATTATAGTGCACAAGTGTATGAGCAAACGAAGGTCCCTCTTCGACAATTCGACATGACGGGTGAGACGACACAGGACCGCTTACGAACTCTCCGAGACACGAGGGACCAGGGGTTTCAAACTCCGGGCTGCTACTGAGATATTCATAATGGAAAAACCGATACATCATCATCATCTTCCTGCTCTTATCCCATGTTACTTGGGGTCGGCGCAACACGTTTTCTTTCGAAAAATCAATACCTAAGATAGGTAATAAAGTCATAGGGGAAATGATTTTAATAACTTTAGGAACTAGTGACATAATTATATGTAGAGGGAAATCTGAATGACGGATACCTAGCATTTCCCGTAGTTTTTTAAAGCGAAATTAATCAGAAAAATAAGATAGCTGTATTTTGTATAAAAACGAATGAAACTTCATAATCTCAGTTGACATTTTATTTTGGCAATGCAAACAGCGATAACACAACATACCCGACGCCGAATCCATAGTATTTTGTTATAACAACCGCGTTCAATTTGTGCTATTACAAAACAACGGGATATTCTTTAAATGGCTACAATTTATTATCACGATTACATAATTTGATAGAATTTTAATTGAATTTATCATTCACTGTCTGCTGTTAATGAAAAACATTGTAAGGCGAAAGAAATTTGAAGAGAACAAGTAATGTTACAACAACATAATACAGTATATCACCTAATTAATAAAATGATAATTATAAAGGCTTGTCCACACACGTGTGATATTACCACAGGGGAGATAATATCCCAGGTCGGGTACGTCGCCTATATCTGAAGGGTCATGTAAAATATCATAGAAATAATAGGTAGGGAATTAAAAATATTCAGAAGATAATTAGATTCAATTATCCTATCTAATCATATTATTTCAAATCTATCATTAGAGTTTGATTTATTTTAATCAGGAAAAGGTTCACCCGGCTATCATGTGGGATTTACAGTCAGGAAGTCAAAATTGTTAACCTCCACTAAATAGGGGCATAAGATGTTTTGAGTACGGCTCGAAAACATAGACAAGATAGAGACAATATTAGACCCATGCTTAAATCTGAGAGACATAGATGTAGGTAATATACAGATAGAAAGAAATAAAAAACGTTTACTGGACACAGTCCATTTAGAATACAAAAAGAAGTTAGGTAATTAATATAAAAAAATATTGTGTGCCATACAGCTGTGCCAAACAGGCTCAGTATAGTAAATAGGTTAATTTGACAGAACAAAGAGAGAAAAGGACCAAATGACAAGACTAGACAAGTTTTCCTTTGATTTCTTTAAAAGAGTGAAAGAGAAACGGGAAGACTGGATAGATCGTAGTTGAAGGGGTGAAAAGTCGCTGAAGTAATGACAAACAAGGAAGGAAGACGAATGTCAATTGTTTCATCGACTATCTAAAGCCTACATGTTATCGATATAATGATAAACAGATAAGAATATTCTGCATTACAAGCAGACAGTGCCAGACAACCAATTTCAGCAAGCGAACACTAAATTAACTATTTTTCGAACTATTTATTTACATTACGAGTACAAAATGTTTTGTTACTATGCATTATCAATCAGCACACACGTCCGTGTTCCAGTTTCCTGAACTATAAGGCCTGGCCGGAGCCACATCGCAACCACTCCAAACCTATATTACCTTAAAATGTACATGTTTTACAAAAAAACTCAATAATACAGTAATTTTAATTGGTAGTAAGTATCTATAAAATATAACAACTTTGTTCAACGATACATTCTATGCATTGTTTATTTCGCACAATCACCGACTGATTCTCGAAATGACTGTATTATTGACTTTTGCCATGACATTTATTAAGCCTAATTTCTCGCTAATATTTTAAATAAACAAAATTGTATTGAATTCACTTATCAAAAAAAAAAGCAACAATCAGGTACTTTAGTAAAAGTAGATAATTATAAAAATGATTATAGCCGTTGCTGACAGTCGATATTATACCTTATAAAACGATATGTTTCAAAAATAATCTGAAAATTCTGTCATTAACAAATTAGCTCATTCGTCACACGTAACAATACTTATAATAATTAACAAATGAATAATATTTCGTCATAACATCAACTTATTGCGTACATTTACCTAAAAATCTAAAGTCACATTTAACCGATACAAATCATAATATTATAAATGCGCTTAATAACAACTTTTTTGTTAATTACGTTAATTTAATATCTTATTCTTTACATCACTATCGATAACTAGTCTTATACTTTTATTTTTTGGAATATTCGAGGTCCCGTCATTACATCGCTTGAATAGAATACTTAAGTATTAGGAATAAAAATAAGCCTTACGATTTAGGCTTTGACTAACCAGTGTTGCTTTGCCCAATCCTATTTCCAAATCTTTTTTACTTACCTTAATTCTTCTATTGAAATTATTTTTTGGATTTTATATGTGCGTTTATTAGTTGAGAGAAAGAGTTCAATTAAATTAGAGTGGTTACCTAACAATTTCCGGTCAAACCTGCAAGCCTCACCGGGTAAGCAACACACGTTGTCAAACAACATAATGTACGGAACCGGAACTCCTTTTGATCTAACTAAGTATAAGCAATAAGCGATTACTTACAATATCAACAACTGGGATGTCATCAAGGCTTACGATTATACCTGACGCGGATTTCTTATAGGGGTCATTATCATCATTAATTAGTTCATTAACACTTGATACGTCTTCTATTTACATACGATTTTTCGATGGTCGTACACTAAACGTCTTAGTAGGTAACACAGTTCAGTCACTCCATGTGTTGAGGTGTTCTGACGGTCTACATCCAGGCTATGGCCGGTGACCCGTCTGACGACAGGGAGTCCAAAGACCTCCTGGTCGTCTTACCGTGGGCCTGGTGTCAGTAAAGCGAGGAGCTTGAGCATGGCCCGTCGACTCCTTGCAACTGTTGCTCCGGGTTCGTGATCAACTGCAATGGAGAGTGTCGAGAAACAATTTTGTTAGTTTTACTTTCTTTGGTACATAAAAAAACTGTGTTTTTTAGTTTTGGGCAGAAAATTTTCGAATATGCGAATTGAAGGACCATATTACACCGGTCTTTTTTATGAAAAGTCAAAATTTCGCTTAACTTCGTACATACTTCTATAGTTACTGAACTATTCAAGATTCATCTGTCTTTTTTTTGAGTTGCAATTGATATGGATAACCATTTGAAAAGTCTCCGAATTTACTCGTTCAGCTCTTTCTCTCATCTACTATTCAAAGTTAAGGATTGGAGGACAATTTTTAAGGATGTCTTTTATTAAATATCCTACGATGGAGCTATTTGGTTTGGTAGCTGCCCTTATCTTACTAAAGCACCTGGGTAAGGGTTTCTTCTACATATAACAAGAAACTAAAGTAAGTACATATTTTAAAAACGGTTTAAGACGATCTGGGTCAAGCACAAGGAAAAATAATGACTCACATTTTGTGTAAGGGAGCATAAATGTGAACGTTATGTCAAGGGTCTAGCTTAAAAAGGAGTGGTGGTGTCAACTGTTGTTACGATTGTGTAATAAATATCTAATTTCACGAAATGCGCTGTTTAATTCGAAATGTTTTAAAAATCAGCGTGTTTTTTTAATTTAGGGCTAACCGAAAACCTCCATCACTTTACCTTGATAGGTAAGAAGCATTAAACTAAGTGCTGTCTATTCTTCTCACTTCATGTGTTTCGTGAAATTAGATACATCTAACCTTCTTTCGTCGTCTCCACTACTAAGGACAAGAGGAATGATCATACTTCTCTAATTTCACATACAGACGGTAGCAGTCCATCTGTAGAGTTGTTCGGCGACCTCGGCGACGGCGTCGGCGCATGCTTCGGCACTTCTCGACCCGCCGCCATCTTGTCGTGCAACTGAGCGAGACGCATGCTCATCTGTCTCCTCTCCTTCTGTTCTCTCTCTCTCTCCCATCGTCTAGCGCTGTAGCTTCGGATAGACGATGAACTGCTCTGCACAGAGGTTAGACTTGGACGTCGCGAACCTGTGCAAAAAAGACAGAATTAGTAATTCTTGTAGATTAGAAGGGAACAAACAGGTGATGCGTGCGATCTATGTTCTTAAGTATCTCTCAGTGTATTGTGAGAAGCGATTGTTTTCTTTTTAAAGAGTTTTAAGAAATGTACAGCAGATGTGGAAAGTTGTGGAAGCTTCATATTACCGTTATTATTTAAACTATGTAGATCAAATTTTGGGATTTTTTTAACGTTTATATTTTTATATACCTTAATTAAATAGTTAACAACATGTACGGACAAATATAGCAAAGCAGTGTAACAATGACCAAATTACCTACAATTAAATACAATATACATGGGGAGACAACAGTAAGTACTTAGCTATTACGTCATGTTAGTCATTACATGTTATAAGTGATGAATTACTTTAAACCAATCTAATAAAATATGCAAGTAGGTGCGGGATTGGGTTAAGTATAAAAAATGGTCTACAATACTGGCAATAATTTTCTTGCATTTTATCCTCTGAGGTAGGTATTATACTATCTCATTGGTCTAAGTAAGTACAGAATATTTGGAGAGAGTTTACAGAAAAAGGCCAAAATATGCATTGTATAAAAACCAGGAAATCCTTTGATAAGTTCAATCTTTTCAGGAGTCACTGTTGTACCTGGTAGTATCTTAAATATTTTCAAAGAGAGAGATGTCTGAAAACAATAATAAGATCAGTTATGTATGGCAAGGGTCTTATGTAATATGTATACAAATTGAGTAAAAAGGTTATAGTTATCCGAAAGTCAGAAGGAACTTTGAGAAAAGTACGTCATATTTCCCTATTTATTTTAAGAGTTACCAACGGACTAGTGTGTTTGTCAGTCTGTACTTATGTTGGGCTCCATACAACGTATAGGGTGACTGAAAGCGAACGCTTACATGCACAGCCAGTGAGGTGTCGACAGATATAAGCGAAGAAGCAGTGCTGCCCACCTCGACGACGACACTCTCTATCATCATTAACGATTTAGAAACGTCAATAAAGTATGATAATCCCATACATTTTTGACATTTCTGTTACCAGTAACGATTCTAGAGAGGGAGCTCGTCAGGGGAGCTGGGCCCATGAAACTGAAGCTTTCGCCCACCTCCGATTGTGCTTGCGAACAGTACTACATGTATGTCAATCGCAGAAATTGTGATCTTCGAGGTAAATTGCAAATTTTAAGCGTGTGAACTGTGGCCTATTTCTGAATTGATTGCATGATTCTGACCTCTGCATTGATATCTGGCTAATTGGGTTTTTAAAAGCTCAAAGTTTGTGTTGAAGTGTTTGACGAATTTGGCTAGATAAATAAAAAGATTCTAGAAAAGTGTCTGTGTACCTTTATTCATTGTATTATTAGAAAATGGAATTTGTCGAAGCGATCAACTTCCATGCAGCACTGTGTAAAGTGTGAAGCAAATTGAATATACATACATTTAATTCTGGCATACACTGCCATCTTCAACTCATGTTTTTGCATCTTCAGTTTCGTTAGCACATACAAATAAGGCGTGTGGGAAAGAGATAGACAGAAAGGACCATGGCCATCTTGCTCGCGCCGCCAAAACACTTCATCCTGCGACTGTCGCGCCACGTTTCCATCAAGCCCAGCCAATCACGAGTAAAGCCTCACACACAGTAAGCTGTACTTACGCCAGAAATGTCAATGACCAAATATGCTGAGAAGAGAGAGCTAGCTTAGCTATTGAGAAAAAGAAACAAGTTCTGAGAATGTTTTGGAACTAAGGACCATTTCGAGGGGCGAAAGGACCAACTTTGGAAAATGCTTATAAAAAAAAATTACATCATTAATTGGACAGCGCACTGATATATATTTTTATTTTTTCTAGGTGAATATTAAACAATATAAAGTCGTTATTCGAATCTAGTAGTAAACAAAGTATGAACAGGAAATTGCATGGAATTATTATGTAAAATATTAACAGACAAATTACTAATAATTTTATTATAATTTCCATTCATTAGGTACATTATAACATACTTATTATTTTCCTGCTTCAAATTAATTATAACGATGTTAGTGGAACATTCGATATTTCAGTATTTTTAGTACCTAATTGAATTTGAGTTAAGCGCATATAAAATATAGCACTATTCTGCAGAAATACAAATAGTTGTCCCCAATAGGATGAAACAAGATGTAACATGTAGCTTTTAATTGTTTGAAGAGAGGTTTCGGGATGTATTCAGCATATTCAGTGGTGTAGTGGTGGATCAGTCGCAGACTGGAGTCAGTCCTGGTCGCTAACACCGAGACGCAACATCTAACGGACACGGCCGACGACGACGTCTCATGCGCCCGCGACCCCTCCGCAATGCTCAGCCTACTCCGCCCGCTACTGGTGCTCACATCTTTATTGAACATGTGAAAAGATAGGCAGTTATTAAAGTTCGGTCATTTATGTCAGATACCCTAGAGCCGGTATTAGCCGTATGTTGGGCTGCGGTCTCTGCATCCAGGCTAGGAGACTGTTGAGCGCAAACCAGCCCAAGGCTTTATGGATTGATCATTTATAAACGATGTAATGTGAGATCAAATCCAAGTAGACACAGTTAAATTTTTCGCTCGCTGTATTTCCCGATATCTCTATATGTACTTGTATCAATGTTGAGTTAACTAAGCTATTGATTCAGGTCCCGACAAAGCGGAGGAGGCTTGCATTGAGACTGGGTGCCGGAGCCGCCGCCGGCCGGACACCGAGACGTGCAGATGATGGGACCGCGCCGCATACATTATCCAGATCACCTTTGGCGGCGCACTTAGGCGGGTGCGCGCCGCCGTCCCGCCTTACGGCCTTGAGGTGGCGCGAGATTAGCAAGATGGCCGCGGTGCGCGCCGCACCTGCGCGCGACGCCGACACCGCCACGCCGCCGCGCCGCGACGCGCGCCTCGAGCCTCCGCCCGAGCTCTCCAGCTCCAGCGTGCCGCTCGTGCAGCCGCTGCGCGACGACGCGCGAGACGACGCGCGAGTCGCGCTCAGCGTACCACCTGCGCGCCAACAGAACCAACCGGGTGCACCACATACATGAGCCGACAGTGCATCACAACATAGCTTATAGCAGGAAACTTACTATTACTTACAAATGCAAAGAATGCTTTAAATCTCGAACACTTAATTCTTTAATTCCAAGTTAGGATACGCTTAGCGTTCCAACAAATCCAAGGAGCCAACTGGCTAGCTCTATGTACACCAAGTGCTGGTGTGAGCAATGACTAGGTAATTTTTGAGATAATCTATATCTACATCTAGCCTGAATGAGATGTGAAGAATCTGACCTGTATCATTAAGCGAGTACAGACAGGGCGGCGTCAGCCTCGCGTCAGCCAGGTGCGTGGGGTGGTAGCGCGCCTTCGTGTACAAGTGCAGCACCATGCACAGCAGGCCGGCTAGCACGAAGATACCCGACGCCACGCCCAGCAGCGTCGGCATGTCGGCCGTCAGCAGCACCAGGTCTAGAATAAGCAAAAAAGAAAAGATATAATTTATTCCTAACGGTGTAGTAAAGGTCGTGGTTCTTCTATAAAAATTGCAAACATATTTTTTTCTAACGTAATCAACGTGCTATGCAATAACAGCTTTATTCCATCATCTTTGTAATAATATTATTAGCCGTCCACTGTCGGGCATAAGCCTCTCCCTAAGTGCCCAATAAGCCCTTCGTGGCCCACAAGCGGCATTGTGCGGTTTTGTTTGTTGTTATATTTATATGTTTTTAAATAATTGTATTGTTTATGTAAGTATAGAATTTTATATTTTTGTATTGTACTGAAATATGTATTTTCTATGGGCTTTGATGCCTGATTTAAATAAATAAATAATTAAAATGTCTAGATTGGCATTGTCTGATGTAATTTAAGACAGCTAACGGATATGCTCCAATTAATGTGATTGCTTACGAATTTGTGTTAAAAGGTATATAAGTGATGCAGCAGTTACCTTCAGTGCAGAAGACCCTCGACGTCGGCCTCGTATGGCTGGTCTGGTGGTATCCGGAGTCACACTGGCAGTACGCATTGTGGTTGACCTGCACGCACGACGCATGCGTGTCGAATGCTTTGCACGTCTCGCGGTAGAAGCACTGCTCACCCAATTTCTTAGCTGGAATTAGATGGAAAAGGTTTTGATACTTAGAATCGTATTTAAAAGCGATTTGTTACACTCCACGTGTCTCATAAGTCCTTTAACATAAAACTACATAAAAATAGGGAACCGCTGTTTTAATACAGTAGGTACACCTTTTCCGACGCATTCCAACAAAACATTCTATGCTTGTAGAACTTAGTCTATAATTTGTTCACCCAAGTTTCGAACAACGTAAAGGCCCCAAAAAGGATAAAGGGGACCTTGAGAATTGTTACTTGAAGGCGTACAAATATTAAACAATTTTGTTCCAACCGTGTTTAATTTTAAGGTTTCAGTTCCAAAGACACACGTGACCCTGTAACTGAAGGTTTATTTTGGAAACGTGATGTCAAATGTCAAAATGGCTTTTGTTATAATTTTCTGATAACGTTGTGATGCTTTTGTGTTTAAATAAGTAAAGGTCGATAGAACGTCACACACGCAATGTTACCAAGTTATCTAATAAATTGAGAATGACTTGTCTGAATGCGAGTTCAGAGATGTTAATTGTATGTAAATACTGTTTGGTTAACCTCGTAGTCGAGGTTCAAACGATGTATAAAAAAATTAAAATAGAAACCGACTGTGAACATGCCTCACTTGCATGCGTGGCCCCCAGGTCACATTACTACATTAAATACTTTTATTAATGTGTGATCGATTTTGGAGCATTTATAAAAAACAGGTGTGGTCCTTTGATTCGCAAAGTATACTTTCAGGAGTCACAGAGATGCGAATATAATTTGTAGTCTTTATAAATTTGGATTGAAATAGTAAGAGTGTGTTTCTTTGAATGAAGCATTCAACTGATTATTTTTAACCCCCGACGCAAAAATGACGGGTGTTATAAGTTTGGGTGGGAAATCATCAAATAACTTCTCCCAGGGCGGGAGAAGTTATTTGATGATTTCCTCCCCCCCCAAAAAAAACCTCCCGAACGCATGAACCGATTTTGATTTTGTTTCTTTTCGTTTAAAAGGTGAATTAGTCGGGAGTGTTCGTATTTATGTTTCATGGAAATTGGTTTAGCGGTTTCATAGTTATCAGCTCTTTTGTTAGCTGTGGTAGGGATTTCTATTCTTCTGTTGGGGGTTACTTACAGTTTTTAATTTTGTTTTGTAGTCAGCACACCACGGCTATGAGCTTCCGACTTTCCTACGAACTGAGAGGCAGGTTGAGTCCCATCTAAAGAGTATGTATACCTTTGGCGCATCCCTGGGCCACGCCGACGGAGACAGGGTGCTTGGGGTCACACTGGCAAGAGGCGGTGGTTGGATCGCAGTACACGTGCATAAGCTTGGGGTTGCAGGTAAACTCGCAGGGCGAGCCGAGGTACATGCCCTTTTCTGGAATCGAAAAAAAAATTGGTTAGTTAAGTAAGCGAGAAATCTAAAAAATCTTAGGTATAAATAATAATAACATCGTATGTTCTGCAACTTTTGAGAATCGTATTATTTATGGGAATGATTCACATATATCTATTGTCATAAATTCATAATGAAACAATATTCCTAAGAGCTAGATCAAGAGTTTCGACATTGTGTTAGCGTTACATACATGACGGGGATCCCATATAAGACATAGATAAGGTCATCAATTAATCGGTTTCAATTCTTGGAATAAAAAAAACACCCATTTCTTTTTCAAATCGGATCACCAAGATGTAACAGGTTTATAAAGATAGGTACTCTTAACGTGAATTGAATGTGATGTATCTTTTTAAACATACCATCACACCTGTATTCCCCGAAGGGTTAAGCAGAGGTGTAACAATGTACACCCACAGTTCGCCGGTATGTTTAGTTTCCATGTAATAGGGGGCGAGCCTATTGCCATTAACCGGACACAAATGCTAACATGCACCTAACTAACACTACACTTAAACCTATATTATACCCCCCTTAGTTATATTCAAGATGCTAGGCACAGAAATACACAAGGTATTATAAACATTCATTGTCAAATGTAGGTGGACATATCCAGGGCACGCTGGTTATTCTCAAACCACCTTGCGACATACGTCGGAAGGGACTTCGTAACCTTGATACAATTTATTCTTAAACAGTTCCTGCTGGTACGAGAGAAGAAGATTATTGTCATTAAACCTTGAATAAACTTAAGCGAGAAGTACCTTATATCAGGTGTTTATTAGAACATCAAAAGTTTCCTTGTTGACAGCGCCAGGAATTCGATAGTGTTGTCAACACCGAGGAAGACGGTTTGCGAACAAAAGTCATTATAATTTTGTATCATTAGCGAGTGAAGACATTAAAATAAAATCAAAAAGTTTTTAATAGCACCACCGTAACTGATATCATCGTTAGGTACTTACCACTTTCTTACAGCGCTCTTGTGTTTAAAAATGTTTCTTAAATTAAAATTTAACAAGGAACGTACTTACGTAAGCTAAATGAGGTTGAAACTAGACAGGTCAAACCAACAGAGGTTTTTTTTCAGGCATAAATAAAATACGACTGGCCGATCTTGTTTTAAAAATCTTCAAAACTAGTTAAGTTATTAGGAAATTCAACTAATTCAGCTTGATGGTCGTGTTTATCTACCAATGCACTATATAACCCGTTAAACTCCGTACTATCTAAAATGTTTTTTTATCTAATTTTTTTTACCTAAACCAGTATTAAGGCGAACCGAGCAAATAATATATTTTTGAATTTCGAGACTAAAATACGCACGGCAATTGAATTTTATACACACTGATAGGTATTATATATTGTGCCCTCCTTAGTTACGTCACTACCCTCCATCGTCAAACAATATCAACATGTCTGCGCATTGTAGTATCAAATCTAATCCACCGGACACGACAGTCATCAAACATATTGGTTTTTAGAGGTGTTCAAAGAGCTGCATTCACGTTAGATTAGTTGTGTGTCTATTCACGTCTATTTGTAGTCGTGCTTTGGTATATTCCAGAAGGATTAATGCATCTACCAGTCTCTACAGCGTCTTGTTTGCTAATCTAATCCTTTCAGGCAAATCCTTGGTTAGTTGTGTGGAGACCTGTGCAGTATTTGAATGCAAGATTCTGGGTTTAGATATACTCAAGACTAACTGAATGACACATAATAGTTTGGCTACCGAGTGCACGTTGGGACTGCAAAGCCTTTTCACACTAATGAAACGGCTATCCAACTCTCAACAAAAGCCGTCTTTACCTAACTTTGGATGGACACTGAAATCTATCCCAAAGTCGTCGTTTGACAACCTAGTCACGGTTGACCTTACAACGCCCTTGGAAGGGAGATACATTCGGAACCGAGGACCAAAAGAGGGCGTTGAGTTGTGCCTTAAGGCTGAATTGTTTGGACACTTTGTGTGGAGTGACACCACATTGTTGTGTTTAAAACTAAAAATCTCATATCATAGTCCCTGAATTGGGGATATAGAAAATACCCTGAATACCTGATTAGTTTTTATGGTTTTCAAAACCGAAACTTAGGACCAATAAGTTTCCACAATACAATTTTAAACAAATCCTTCATTTACAAAAGAAAAATAACAAGCAAATAAAACATTTATTACACACATACAATTGCTAAGTTAATTCACCATAGCTTATGTTACACAAGTAAAGCGGAAGCAGCGTGGGAGCGGAAGTAGGCTCTACCGGAAGCGAACTCGACGTTCGATTGAGGACGCCGCCGCCTCGCCTTGGAACTTCTCCATTTGTTCTTTTTTCTCTCTCTGGTTTGAAGATGTTTTTCAACAAATAGGTCGGGGCTAATAAATGCCACTATAATTGAACTTTGTCGTTTACAGTTCTGAACTTAATCTGGGACAAATAAAAGTATGGAGATGACAAAACTATGTTTTTTATTAAATCCAAGTTAGAAGTTTGAATCAAAGTCAAACCATTTATTTCAATTAAACCATTTACAATCACTTTTTAACTGTCAAGAAGTCGCTAAATTAGATACAAAGTTGAAGCCCCATTCCAAAACAGGTAAGAACATCCACTTACACTATTTATAATAATGTTTTTTTTTTATCTTTAAATTCTTGTTGCTTCTATATGATGCATGGTCTTACCAACCCAAAAGCAATGATACTATCATCTTTCTGCTCTTCATCTCCATCAGCCTTCATCTTAAAGAATGTCAATTCGACTAATTCTTTTTCCTAACAAATTCTCTGCTGCGATACCAGCAAGGACCGCTAGCCATATGGTGCGAACATAATTTAAACGTTTAATAGCGGTCCATGTATGTATGAATAGGAATCGGACCATCTGTGTACACAAGGTTTTCATACCGCAAGGCAAACTTACATACGAATTGGTATATAGCCGAAGATTTCGCTACGTTATCTGCAATGAACATAGTCTTTATTGTGAACAGCACTTGAGGTACGTAGAGGTACAATCTGAGCTGCTCCTGAGAGTCTGACAATCTCTTAAACGTGGTTGCAAGCATGATTAAGGATCTGTTTTATGATTTTGTGCAAGCCTCTGTCCTATATGGAAATGTGCAAGTTTACGCAAAATGACTGTTGATGTAGGCTTGTCATGCTTGCAGTTAGGTACATATGTAGCCGCCTTAATGAACTCAAACCGAGACTACTTTGTCGGACCCAGTGAGTATACCCAGCATCCTACGCCAGCGAAGCAGTCTAGGAGCACGTCTCGCGATACAGTAAAGAAGGGTATACCTTTCATTAGGATTCAAAAAATCGTGTTCTGGAGATATACCGGGGTTTCCAAAGTAAGGCTTAAAATATAAGGACCTACGCTGATCGTTTTATTTTATATGGAAAAAATATAGGTCAAGCAAACACTTATTTAACAATAAAAAGAGCATAATACAGAAGAATTTGAGTATTTCAGCAAATATTATGAGTAGCTGCCGTGTGAATCATTCAATCCTTGAACAAATAAACACGAACTGTTTACTTTTTTTCCTTAAAAAGCAATATTTATTTACTGAAGGGATGGTATTTTTAGGCATGTTCATCAAGTAAATAGGTACAATTTCAAATGTGAGAAATTGACGTTTATTATGTTTAGAAATAATTAATTGTATCATTGAAAGTTTTGCTCGTGAAGAACTACGATCTTGAACAACGCTTGCTTCAAAGTTATTTGATAAAGCTATGAATTTTTAACATTTCTACATTACAAACGTAGTCTTAATCAAAGAAAAGAATTGCTTCAGTGATCCCAAAGGTTGGTTACGTCTAATATTTTCTTCTCATTTCGAGAAACTTTCAACACTACGTAGCTTTAATACAAAAGACTTTGCAGACGAGATGAGAAACCTTAGGCGCCGTGTATCCACTGTAAGATCGACATACGTATACAGATGTCCAAACACAGCCCTGTTTTCTTCATCAAGCCTTTTCCAGTTTCATAAAACAAAGGCTGTGCCGTCCCCCGTAATACCCTTTCAAATGAGTCTACTTGAACATCCACATGCACTACCGAAACATTCCTTAACGTGACAGACATAAAGTTTATGTTCCTTTGGAACAAGGAGATATTATATGTGTCTGCAACTGTCAGTTAATTTACGTTGACGACAAGAAATTCGCAATATAGGAGAGTAACATTTTCCACTTCGAAGGGACTGAATGTCAGGTATTCTAAATAACGCACGTGCGCCTTTAAAAAAGAAGAGTTGGTTATTATAAATTCTTCGTTGAAGTTTAAGAGGGGAAGTTCGAAGTGGTCTTGAGTGGGTAGTCGGAACAATGTTGGTATTATAATGTGGGGCCTCTGTAAGAACTTAGGTAAGATTCACTTGAGTTTCGATAACATAGCACGTATTCAAGTGATTCTCGAAAATTCCTTTGAACATTTCTAAGCTGTGGTGAAGCAGATCGATAAATACAAAACTTCTGCTACAATAAATTAAAACAAACTACACAACTTCATAGTTGGGCAATAGTTAAACCTTCGAGAACGATTAATCGAAACGATTCAATCGAAGCCCCAGTTCAAAGCAACCTATTGTGTACCTACATAAGTTTTGAAATTAAATACATTCAAGAATTAGTTTTCCTCATTTCAGTAGCCAGAGCAATTTTATGGATTTAGCGGGAAGTTAATTATTTGTTTAAAAACTCAAAGAACAAGTTATAAAAACGAAGAAAAGAAACAAGAAATGAAATTAAAATAAATCTTAAAATTTTTCGTAATTACTGTTCCCGCGACTTAGGGTCGGGCAATAAACATTGGTTATAGAGCTACAATTTTAAAGGATAAGATACATATAGTCACTTAAGAGCTTAGAGAGTCAACACGATAATAGTGGTCCAGCGAATAGTAGACAGATGAAGAGAAGTGTCTGTGGTTTTCAAGCTAAATGGGCTCACACTTGGTACGAAGGTACGAAATGAAGGAAGAATTGGGACATGAAATGTGCTGACAGGGCTGATGAGACGACGATGACCTGTGGATGGAAGAATGTTCATGTTTATTTTCGTACATCACTGCCCTACTTTTATACAAAATTAATATGAACCAGTCATTAAAAAAACATAAAACAAAAACCATTAAGCCCACTTTTAGTGCTGCCGCAGCGGGTTAACGTAAACCACTTAAAATATAGCCAATCATAGCTGAGAAACTGCCAAAAAATACCAAACAAAATTTAAGCGTTCAAAATATGTTAGTAGGTAACATCTGGCACGGTTGGCGTGATGCCAGTCCCCCATCCTTGGCACGCTCGGACCTGCCAAATGTACCCCATAATAATAAAGAGGACAATTGTATTAATAAATAATTTATTATCGTGCCTACATCACGTTTTACGAGGTCGAGATTACATCGCCGAAGATTGGTGTAATAAGACCTTATTTGGTAACAACACTTAATTTATTTGGCAGGGGTGCGTGGAATACAATACTTGATCCAGTTACTTTTCTACTAAATTATAAATTTTTATTTCTTATTTGAATTGAAAGGGGAATAACCATTTAAAGTTCGCCTTTCTTTGTAAAAATTAGAGTAGAGGGCCAACTTAGCAATTACCCACTGATTACTGGGAGTCACGATAAGTATGCATTAAAAGAGATCACGGCTGACGCACCCAGGGCCGTAAGCTTGGCAGTCAACCTTGCTCGCTAATCTTTCCACCACAGTATGACCTATTCCCAAATTAAAATCTCGTGCGAATAAAAAAATGCCTGCAACCACGTGAGTCCACCACTGGATCATGGGTAGATGACACCACTAATCAATTGACATACTTTATAAGCTGTTAAAGCGCGATTCTCCCATAGATTTTATATGACAATACAAAACCATGACGTCACTTTTTTGACATCTCAATTCACTAACTATTTATTGATTTCAAAGCAACTAAAAATCTAATTTTATAGTTGATTAAAAATGAATCGGGTTTTCAGGGGTAAAATAAAGTACTTTTTAGAGAAGTTGTGTCTTAGAATTACTGTTTAATGGTGTCATCTACCCAATTGCAAAATATGTGCAAGAGCACGTATTTTGCAATTATTTCTTAGTTCAGTTTCGTAGATCGGGAGGTTCTCAGTTATTACTGAAAACTTCCCGAAGACTACAAAAACAGACTGCAATGTTACAAATGTTATAAGTATCCTTAATTTACTTGTCGAAATAACCATTTAATGAGTTTAATATAATTAGCGCGTACTTACTTCGTTGTACAATATTAAGTCGCTGATCTACGGAAGAAGAGGACGTGACGACATATAATTAGGATTCCTACAGAATGACAAATTAAACCCGGTGATGAAAACGTGAGTGTAACATATGGAGGTAAATGGTATATTCATATGTACTTTTTAAGTTTATCTTGGACCTCTCTGTCATCGGTGAAGAAAAACATCGTGAGGAAACCAGTACTTATAGCTAATATAAGTCTGAAATCACCAATGCGCTTTGAGCAAGTGTGGTGGTGATCAATGCCAATACCTTCCCTCTTTGAGGAGAGACCTGTAGGGTAATAATAGGCTGGTATTATTCCTAACAATATCAAGGAATAGTTTACCTGTATTGACATAGTAATACCCGTGTCCAATTACAGTTTCCTGTTGTATTATTTTTAGTCGTTTATGTAAGGTCCACGGCACTATGAATAAAATATACCAAAGCTATAGTATAATATAAGTAGCCATAGCTGAAGCACCGCCACATTGACTAGTCCTGTGTTGCACCCAGTTGATGTCCTAGGACTTGAGAACTTCAGTCCACCTTATGTTCTCTCACTCTACGTGGGTGATAGTAAGTATTCAACTGTAACCAGCTTCAAAACGAATGAGCAAAACGTGAGAAAGGCACAAAATAAATACTCAAATCTATTCTGTCGAGAAGAGGCCTTTGGTTCCCAGGGAACAATTACACCCTGGCTACAAAAAAAACTTAATGAGTTGAAGCCCCTGAAGCGAAAACAGTGTAAAAAGGGCGCTTGACATTGTTGTGGGAATAAAAGGTTTAAAAAGTGCTGTGTAGACAAAAGTGGGCCAAAACGGTCAGAGTTCACTCGAAAATTGTTGCCAACATGGAAAACAATGAGCACTGGGCTTCTTTACATTCGTGTGGGTTTAACCAGATCTTGTTTACTCTGGAATATATATGGCAGATGTGGCAAAGCAGGGAGGGGACACCCTAAGAAGACCTACCATGACCTTATCGGTGAGGTTCTTCAGTCCCTAAGGTCGGGTGCGCAGTACTCGTAACCGGCGTGCTTGTATGACCAGGTCTATAAACGTGGACGAGGCAAAAGGAGTATGTAAGGATTGTAGCCGGTGGTATTTTGTGGTTTCTGCCTACCCCCATGGAAAAAGGCGTGAGTTTATGTATGTAACATAACATACCAATTCGCCTGTATTCCTCGAAGGGTTAGGCAGAGGTGTAACAATGTACACCCACAGTTCGCCGGTATGTTTTTAGGTCCCATGTAATAGGGGGCGAGCCTATTGCCATTAACCGGGCACAAGTCCTAACTCCGAGCTGCTACTGAGAATTTCATAGAAAAACCCTATAACACTTTGCTCGACCTGGGAATCAAACTCAAGACTTCAAGCGTAGCAGTCGCACTTAGGACCACTACGCTAACCAGGCATTTTATGTATATATGTATGTTTATTCCGCAACAATATTAAAAATCCGCGAAATTGGTTCAAGTAAGTACATAATACCTACCTACGTGTAATGATAAGAATCCCGGGGCGTGACCTTCTCTCGAACAAGAATATTTCCAAGTCTTTTCTTTTACATGTCAAAATAATAATGTAAGTCAGAACTCTAGAAATTATAACATGTAAAGTCAACATGTCTTATTCACTTTGATATTTAATTAAAAGGATTTATGAAGAGATTTTTTTATATAATGAAAATATATATAGAAAAATAAATATTTTTAATTGTTTTTCGAATACTTTCCTTCTTGAAAGGTTAATAGTGGTCGTCTACAGATTCCAATTGGCCAATGGCCGTTGGAGGAACACCGTGGGGTTTTAGTCGGTAGGAGTCCGACACACCCCTCCGCCTTCCCCGAGGCGGAGGCAGTCCATGAGGACTTCCCCACGAGAAAAAAAAGAAAAAAAAACCTACACGTAATCGTGTTCACTGGTAATCTTGTAAACCTTTACACAAAATACTTGTTTTAAGTTTCTTGCCCCTTCTTCATGCAAATCACCTTTTGGCAGGGCATCTAGATTTAATTCTTTTTTCTTGCGAATTATGTTTGTACTTCAAAAGTGACTTTAAATAGTACAATTGAAATAAATAATTCGACTTAATCTTTAAAGACTCTAAGCTTTTACTAAAACGGGTATTAGTGATCATCATCATTTGCCTAGAAATTACGAAAAGCTTTACCTACTACAGTCGGCTTCCAGTCTAACCGAATGCTGTTGAAAGCCAGTAATTTACGTTTAGCAACTGCCTATTCTACCAAACCCAGGCTGCTTTTTCTGTAAAAATCTTTCTTTGTCAATCTATGTGAAGTGAGTTTGAAGCGTCCTGTCAATTTACCAGATTGACAGATCACATCAAGCTCACTTCGCGTAGATTCGCTGTAGTAGATTTGTACAGAATAACGCTGCAGGAACAAATAAGAAATGTGGATAATCACGACTTCACTACATATCTAGTGATATTTGACTTTCCTTGTTGCTTATTTTAACGAACGACCAAGAACAAACGAGAAACAAACATAACAATGTCAATGTTTTTACACACACACCGAATCTCGAACACGAGATAAATTAATTAGTCTCAAACAACGACATGTCTCCATTTTGCGTCTTGTTTTTTATTTTATTTTGTATTCTTTTTCATGACGCGAATAAAATTGACCTGAATAGTTTGAAACAGTAAAAGGTAAAACACAAGGTAAGTCTGCTTGTCCACAGAAGCGGAGCGAGGCTGCGGAGCGGAGAAACGAAAAAATATTAACCTATTGCATTATAATCGGATTGTATACATGACACGGAGCGAAGATTTTATGCAATCCTATTGGTTAATATTTCTCCGTTTCTCCGCTCCGCAGCCTCGCTCCGCTTCTGTGGACAGGCGGCCTAAAGTCAATATATTCAAACGACAATTCCCAAATAGTGACAACGAAATCTGAGTTGTTAGTATGAAATAATTTGATTTGAAATAGACTAAGGATAACGTATTGTCGTCATGGCCAAGTGCTTAAAACGCCCGCCTCTCATGCTCGAGGCTGTGGGTTCACAACCGGGCACGGGCATGTACCAATGTGATTCTTTCTATTTAACCTTAGACGCAAAAACGACGGTGTTATAAGTTTGACGTGTCTGTGTGTGTCTGTCTGTGGCATCGTAGCTCCCGAACACATTAACCGATTTTGATTTCGTTTTTTTGTTTGAAAGGTGAATTAGTCGGGAGTGTTCTTAGCTATGTTTGATGGAAATCGGTTCAGCGGTTTTAAAGTTATTCGCTCTTTTGTTAGCTGCGGATGCATTATTTTGTCGGGGGTTACTTTAAATATTTAATTTTGTGTTTTTCATATGTGCTTTCCGAGTGTATTTTGGACATCACTGTCATCTGTGGAGAAAAACACCGTGAAAAAACCTGGACTTATAATTAATGTAAGTCTGATGTCACCAATGATCAATGCTCCTGCCTTCTCTGTACAAGAAGAGGCCTTTGCCCTGCTTTCGGACGTTCATAGGCTGGTATTAGATTATATAATTATTACGTATGACGTTATTGAATTATATCTAGGAACATAATAATTTTATGTTTTTCTCATACTGTGATTTCGGGTTCCTTTCTGGGTATTTTGGGCCGCCGCCGACGCAGCACGCGATTGGTCCGTCAGTCCGAAAAATTAACTTGACATTTGTGCTCACGACTCGTGGCGAGTACTATATCTACTTAGATAAATCGATGTGAAAATCAGTAGATAAGCTTCCTTAGACAGATACAAGAAACACCAGTCAAAACACACCATATTAAACGTCATAAAAGGATGCTTTCAATATTCTGCCAATGGCATACTAAATCTTCTGCTTTACTTAATTGGCTTCCATTTAAAGAACCACTCGACGTTCGAAATTCACACCTTCGCCTTTACATAATTAACATGGCTGCCGCGTTCGCTCTTTGAGAGTTGTATATTTAATTGATTTGTTGGCTGAGCTACTCGGTAGATGATATATTATTATAAAACGTCACATTTGTTAAAGGGGGAACCTCCTAATTTATAAACATTGCTAAAATGTGCTTATCTAAACATTTTTTGACGTTTATGCGTGTCTTAAACTATAAGTAAATATTTAAGTAGTTACAGTAGTTCTAATTAAAAAAAAAAGAAAAACTATGAGGGTTCCTTGTCAGAACTATGGAACCCTAAAAAGGCCCACTGGCACGGCTTCCTCGTTTTTTATGTCGATTGATTAGCTTCAAATTTAGTCCGACCGAGAATTTTGTGCAACCTGTACAGCTCTATGATTGCCCTCGTTTAGATCTTAAATGATGCAAGTGGTCGTGCACGACGGGCAACTAAGGACTTGACGCATGTCCTGTGATGGTGCTCCACACTGGCACTGCGTTTGGGATGGGAGAAATGTGCCCCATTTTGTAAAATTGGTTTTACAGCGGTTTTATTATAGCGGTGTAAACTGGCACTCCTAATCATTAAAGATACGTACATACGTTAACGTATTTAGTCATCTGTGGCACTCACAACTCCGTAAGACCTAAACACAAGGACATCACTGCTACCCTGTTAAAACCAAGTTAACAGAGACAAAATATATTTTTTAAATACATTAAGCGTTAAATATATTTGGTGCTTAGTAGTGCGTAGTGCGAGTGGGCCGTTTTTCAGTTGGGAAAATGGAGGGTTATGTCGGACTTTTACTGGCTTAAACCCCACGGTTCGTTCTATCATCATGGGTCGGGACCCCCGACCAGTGTTGGCCCGTCGTCAGTCTTCAAGTATCAGCGGGCGTAAGGCTCAGACTCCACTGAAGCGGAGAGAAAAGGAGATGTCTCCTACAACCTATCGGCTTGCGTTATTTTCACATCTCACCACTTAGCTTCAACACGACACTGTATCGTATTGGCTGTTAACGAGACATCTCCTCTCCTCTCCGCTTTGGTCGACTCCGGGCCTAAAATATTAAGATTTCGTCTTAACTTCTCATGTAAATGTATAGGTTTTACTTTATATTCAGGCACGTCTACATAATATCATATTGCGTATAGACATTTGATGGATGGAGGGTGTCCTCTCGAAAATAATTGACTTTGCAAGCGAAGCGGGTCTTGAGGCTGTACACCGGGAAATGACCCTTAAGGACAATGTAAATAGAATGATTTCAGAGTGCTCTTAGTTACGGGTGGTGGATAATGTGCAGTGCAGAAGAATCTTCAATTTGACGGATTTTCATTATACAAGTTTCGTTCAATGATTGTAATGGCACCCACCTATCATGCGTGTGGTTGCAGGTTCGATACTGGGCCACTGTGTTCTTTTCAATTCATATGCACTTTCTAAATTTAACTTGGACATCAGTGAAGGAAACATCGTTGGGAAACCTAAACATAAAATACCATCACGCCTGTATTCCCCGAAGGGTTAGGCAGAGGTGTAACAATGTACACCCACAGTTCGCTGGTATGTTTAGGTCCCATGTAATAGGGGGCGAGCCTATTGCCATTAACTGGGCACAAATCCTAACTCCGAGCTGCTACTGAGAATTTCATATAAAAACCAATACCACTTTCTGGTCGACCTGGGAATCGAAATCTGATGTTCTGTACATTTTGATCGTGAAGTATCAATAAACGAAGAAATATGTCAACCCTGGGGTTGTTAATACTTAATCTGATTCCACGGTAAAAATGTGTGTCACTGTGTCCTTACTTTCCTGTATATAGGGTTGCCAGGCGCCTGGATAAATCCGTACACATAGTCAGGCTTTTTGGATGCGTGGCAGGCCAAATTAGTCAGTGTCCGACTTTTGTTATGTTTTACATTAAATTAAACACAATATTTTCATTTTAGAATTCAGACATAAGCTTTTTACCCAATTTTATCAAAACGTCCGGTTTTACTGGCGGGTGGTTATTGTGGTGGTTGGCTTTCTGGATTTAGGATCTGGCAACCCTACTTGTATAAATACTTGCGTAACATGTATTCCTACACACTTATAGCGGAGCGTGAGAAATAGGTTACTCTCGTACATAAACAATTTCAGTCATATGAAATACAGATCTATCAATAGTATGTACACACACTATGTAGTAACTAGTAAACGGTGACGTCATCGACTGTCGCTACTTTCTGTAGTAGGCCGAACACGAGCGCGCTTGCTGAAGAGTATTCGATTTTAGTCGATTTTCGGATTAGAAATGCGACCATACCTTAGGATTTTGGTTTTATTTTATTACTAGCTTCCGCCCGCGACTTCGTCCGCGTCAAAGCTAATACATATACGAGTATTATCCTCGGGGACCGTATCTTTTTCCGGGATAAAAAACTAGCCTAGCTAGCCTATTTGCTATTCCAGACTATAATATATTTATGTGCCAAATTTCATTTAAATCCGTTCAGCCGTTAAAGTGTGAAAGAGAAACAAACATTCATCCATCCATCCATCCTCACAAACTTTCGCATTTATAATATTAGTAGAATTGCTACCTAGCTTTTGATTGCTAGCTTTTGCACGCGATTTCCCCCGTGTGATTTCTTTGCCAGATTTTAAGCTGCCCATTAGCGAAATAATTTTTATAATCGGCCCAGTAGTAACGGAGATAGTTCGTTCAAAACAAACAGATGAACTCTTCAGCTTTATGATATTAGTACATAGTATATGAATAAAGCTTTCAAATCAAATAAGTGTTTTGCGCTAAACGAGTACTTTCAATTTAAAAATAGATCGAATTTACATTAGGTGCGTTTACTCCGCACTTCTGCTAAGCCTTCATAAGTCCTTTCGCTTACAACTACAATACGGCATGTTTTAGACAAGTTTAAATGATCCCATCTTTGTGACAAGACATCGAAGGATTGTCACGCCTTGATGTTACCTTGGTACCTAATAATATAGCTATTGTCGGGAATGTCGGAACTTTAATAAGATGCCTTTGTTACTTTTGGGTTATTTCTGTAGAATGCAATAAATTTTACCTTTTATTTTGTACTGAAACACTACGTTACTATATTATATAGCTAGGTTGAGTTCATATTATAAAACTTACGTAGGTACTATACAAGAGAAATTGTGCAAAAGGTAATGTTTAAAAAAAGAGATAGATATTTAATCCGAAGCAGGGATATAGCTGTGGTTATTTCATACAATCGCGGACAATTGTGATCAACCACTTTTGATACTTACACCCTCAGTAATAAAGTTCAAAAGTGGCCAACCGCCATTGTCCTCGGTAGTGTATAGATACTGGCGAATTATACTAATTCTTGTTAGGTTGCCACTGATCTATTCTCGTCTAAGCTCAAGCTAATACGGGCAAAGTTAAACCTGAACTACCACAGGAACTTCTTCCTGCTTTATTTGCACCTGTTATGTTATCTCTTCACCACATTTAGTTGACTGGTAGAAAATGCCTAAGGCAATAAATCCGCCTTTGTACCTTAAATTGCAAAAGGTTTAAATGAATAATCTTCATTGATAAAGGTGTCTAATTTATAATTAAGTATTTAGTGAGTGTTGGCTTCTAAATATCAAAGTCTCCCTTTTTTCCTGTTAATTAATTCATGTAGTCACAAGACCGTTTTAGGTAAAAATTTATAATTCTCATAAACAAAGTTCAAAGCATATAATTAATTAAAAATATAAAATGATTATGCATAAAAAATTATTAATGGTAAACAAGGTATTATCAACCAACAAATTAAATTATGAATATGTAATGTCTGACCCAATTTTGTTAGCTAGCTTGGCAGCTTTCACGCGTGGTTCGTTTCTGAGAGATTGGCTGTAAAAAATTTTAGCAAAACCGAATGGTTAGGAAGCCAGAACGGCTGTAACGGGTAAAATCGTAATGAAAGGTGTTCCATGGATCCAATAGATAGATATTCTAGACGCCCAAGCTAAGAAATGATTTGTCAGAGTTAGTAAAAAGTCTGCTGTTCCATAAATTTTGACAGTGTCCTTGTTGCGCCTTTGTATGGAACCACTGTTTTTTTTAGTACCTCTGACAGACAATTTATTTTTCGGGGTTTAGGGGGCTACAATCATATGCTACCACGGTAAAAGTGTTTGATTAATAAAATAACTCTTAAAACCATGTCCATAAATTTTAATTTCGTAGCCAGACACGCAGAGGAATCTCGCCAATCTTCTCCGATTGCCAATCAATTTGAAGTGAGTTACAATTTTTCCATATCAATCATTCTGTAAGTCGCTTCCAGGCCTGATTTCCGATCGATATTTACAAGACGCCAATATTAACGGTGACAGGCCAAGGTAAAGAGGTCAGGCTCAAGGACGCCGGCTCTCGGGACCTACTAGCTACCTTCTAAAATAAGAAATGGTCCTTCAGAGTTATATGGTCCTTCAAGGTTCAGGTAGACAGGAATTCTTTGTGCAAAGATTAGGTAACAATGGTGAGGATTCTATACATCTCGATTATTGTCGGCTTCCCTTTAAAACCTTGTGGTTTATATCTAAATTTGTATTTAGATATCTGCGAATCTCTGGCAAAATAAAATGAAGGAATATTTCTAAGATTTATTATAAGTACAGTTGAGGTTATTTGCTGTTCCTGTTTTGTCTTTTCGAACTGTATACATTATTACTTTGTTAGATAGTTGTTAACTTTATTTTGTTTGTTGTGGTCTCTAAATGGGTACAACTACGCAATGCTTTTTGTTGACCATTATTTGGATGTCATGATTTGCGTCATATCTTTTGTTGAAGATACAAAATAAGTATTTAAAACGAAGGTTTGGAACAATAGCTCTCTTAAAACTACATACGTATACTATAGGTATGGCAACTTGATAATCCAGATGATAATTTCAAATTCTGGAAATTTTCCTGCAGCAAAACAAGGCTCAACTTCTGATAAAATCATTTAACAAAAATCCTCCTTAGACAATCTCAATAAATCTTTTTCTAAAACAAGTCCAAACAAATACACGAATATTTTTTTGTAAATAGAACGTGTCCTATTGGGGTCGCATCGATAGCGTATCTGTTCTGCTATTGGCCGTAAAACATACTGGGTCGCCGCTTCCCTAGCGAATAAGGACACCATGCTGCAGTAAATCTTGGGAATGCTCGGAAACCTAAAGCACGCTCACATTTCCCGGGAGTAAGTGATAGAGATGTACTTTCATAAATATCTTACCGGATAAACTGCACAAGTCTAGGAAGAAATATTTCTGAGGAAATCCTACTGTTTATGGAAGAGTTTAATAATTTATTACAGAACACATCGTAGACTATAGAGTGCCAAGTGCTGATATACTTCTACTTTATTGCAACGCTACGCTCCTTGCTAAGAAATACAAAGTATTATATTTCTCAAATTCAGTACATTTAACCTAGGCTTTGTCTCGTTTTCAGCGAATATGGATTTTAGACTATCATATTATGAGCGCAGATTATTCATATTGATGTTACATATAGGCTTAAAGCTAAAAGTACGGTTATACACATACATACATATAGTAGCCGGTAAAAATCTTTCTCGGTGAATTTAGGTGAAATAAACTAGAGGTGAATATAATCCTACGGATGCTAGGGATTAATTAGCTCACCTCAAGCTAATTTCACGAGATTTTTATAGAATAGCATTGCAGGTGTAAGACCGCGAGGTGACGTAGCAATCAGCAGCGGCATTAACTTAATGTAGACTCGAAATAGCCACTTATCTTTTTAAATTACAACGCAAGCTAATGGCGGAATTGAATCGTAGAGTGAGCTTTCTTTAATCAAAGTGCGGACGGTCGCGGTCGAGTAAACGCGGCCCTGGAGAGGGGATGATGGATGATCCTGTAGTTTATTTTATTAGGAAAAGTTTTGACGCATGGTATAAAGGTATAATATGTCTAGGTAAGGCTGAGAAGTTCTTGGAGATATGTTACATTTCGTTTAATACATCAGATTCTAGGCTTTATGATAATATGAAAATAAAATTTGCCATAAAATTGCATGATTCTAGGCAAAAATGCTAAAAACTAATGTGTTTAAAGTCGGTTGCACCAATGCAAATTACCATAGCCTAAATGAAATGAATCAACACGCATAGTTACATTAGTTGTGGAAGATTATGATTTTATGCGGAACTTAAAAAAATAAATAGGTATAAAATGGTGGTGGTAATGATGGTATGGTGGTGAAATTATATTAACATACCATCACGCCTGTATTCCCCGAAGGGTTAGGCAGAGATGTACCAAAGTACACCAACAGTTCGCCGGTATGTTTAGGTCCCATGTAATAGCGGGCGAGCCTATTGCCATTAACCGGGCATAAATCCTAACTCCGAGCTGCTAGTGAGCATTTCACAGAAAAACCCAATAACACTTTTTGCTCGACCTGGGAATCGAACCCAAGACCTCTAGCGTAGCAGTCGCGCTAAGGGCCACTAGGCTACCGAGGCAGTTAAATTATATTATACCTGCCTATATTTTACCGAACCTGTATAGTCTATACATGTATTTATATTTTATAGAACAGCAGCAGCAATTTTAATTTAGCTTAAAAGATAGGCCTTTAAGTTAATTAATTAGGCGTCACTCATGGGGAAGCCGCATTGCACCAGCTTTTATTTTAGAAGAGCGACTTTAATTGAAAAGTTACGCCCGCCCCGCGAGAAATACAGCGGAACAAATACTTGTAGAAAAAACGCCATCGGTTTTAAAAAGTTTCCGCCATTTTTATGACACATGTCAAAAACACGTATCGGGAAAATATCCGACTGATACAAAACGCCATGTCACCCTTGTCGCGTTACACAAACCTATTTGTTAAATCCGGCGAGGATTTGTATCAAAAATCCCATTTATTACGAACGGCAAATATTATAGGTCTAATAAGCTAAAGGATAATTGCAAGATGTAGAATATTATTTATATAAAATACTTCAGAAATCAACACACTACAGAATAGACAGCTATTGATTAAAGACGTCTTGTGAAGATGCAATATCTTTTGATGGAAATTTAGAATTATAAGTCTTTTTTTTGGTCCACACCATCTTTTAGTAGTAGTAAAACTTTTTGTGATGGAGCTCATCGGGAAGTACTACCACCACAAGTATTTCTGCCGCAAAGCAGCTTTGCTGTGTTCCGGTTTGAAGGGTATGGGTGCCGGGGTAATTACAGGCACATGAGATGATGAGACATTTCAACTTTGTTTCTGAGATGGCAAAGCATTTGCAAAGCCATTGGTATTGCAGATATCTATAGACAGCGGTGACTACCTGACATCAGGTGAGCCGTCGACTTGTTTGCCATCCAGTGAAATTTAAAAATAGAAAATGAAAATCTTCCCCAATTTGTGTTTTGTTTCAACAGTCGCTCCAGTTTCAACACCCAATATTTAAATTGCAATTTGTATTTTTTTGCCGGTCTCCTCGTGTCACTGTAGAAGGTTTTTATAACAAGCTTTTGGGAGTTGATATATCAACGATAGTATTGAAATGTGAGATTGTAGCAATATCGAATTGGGCTGTTATAACTTCCTTCGAAAATTTTTTTCTGGGACGCGCCGACGCAATGACCTATAAGCCTTCATTTGGTAAACATTAATTTAGCAAAACAGGTAAATATTATTATTAGCCACAGTTCTTGGTATTGTCTGGACTGTGTTGTTATCAAATACCTACTGCGAACGTTTGCGTAAACTGACCAAACGAAATAGGTTAATTGATTAAAACTTTTGGCCACTAATTTCAGTCCCGGGTTTAGTACCCTGCTCAAGTCGGTCATCAGCAACTCTGTTGTTGAGATGACGTAAATAACGAATACTAATTAACATGAAACCAGAAATTGATAATAAATCATTTGACATCTTGTAAACATTGCTTTGTTTTTCATAGAATCGCATCATTGCATTGGTTTTAACCAAGTTCAGGTTAATATGCAACTCTGTTATATTTTAGATGGTAAGATGGCAGATGTAACCTTTTACTGAAAATATTATTTCATATTTAATATTTATTTATTTGCATACCATAATATACATAAAGATGTAACAAAAAGCTTACAGCTAAAGTACAATTATGGACCCTGTTAGGACACAGCAACATGGTTTTAAACTAAAAATTAAAATTTATAAAATAAAAATTAAAAATAACAAAATTCTTATAAAATTTTGTAAACTTATGTACCTATTAATATGTATTGTTAGTAGTTACTTATAATTCTATTTAGATCATTTATTTTTATTAATATAAATAAAGATATTAAATTAAAAAAATAGAAAGTAATAATAATAATAACAATTCTTATAAAAAATATGTGAGCTTATGTATTTATCTAAGTATTAAAATGAATAGAATAGTTCGAAATTATCATTATGATAATATTGTTATTTAATCATAGTATATTATTTATGTATTAATATTATAATTATATATTTTTAATGTTTAAGAGAGGGGATAATTCTATTTTGGAATTGATTTGTCATCTAAAAACTCTTTTACTGAATAATATACCTTGGATTCCAGAAGTTGTTTACTTTTATTAATAAATATATGTGTTTTGTTTAGTTCTCTAATGTTATTTGGTAATTTATTATAAATTTTTATGGACATAATTAATCGACAGATATATATAAGTAAATACTTTTTAAGTATGCACCTACATATTTTAATTTCATTTTGTTGAGTAAAGGTCGTCCTGAAGCAACACGACACAAGTCGCGAGCTGCAGCTGAAAAATATGTTGAACTTATGAAATACGCGACGAAAATGCAATTTGGTACATTTGCATAATACTGAAATGTTACCTCGTTAACATTGCCGTCTCTTATCTCGTGGATTTGAAGTTTAATTGGTTTCAGAGGCAGCTGGGTTTTTCCAGCAGACCGGGCGTACTCTGAAGGCTTTAGCTTGCAGTTTTCATTCATGTTGTTTTTAATAGAATTTTGTTGCTAGTTTTGTGATGTTCAGTGCAACAAACAAATTGTTTTAACTCCTGTTTAAAACTACAACTGTCAATTTTATTGAAATGGAACTAGTTTTAATTTATATTATTTTAGAAACTCGTTTGTTTAAATTCTATTGATGCCATTTTGATGTTTTGTGGAAAATCTAATTTAAACTTTATAATAATTTATTAATGTTCGTAAATATAAATTCGCATGTAATTAACTAATTTTTAAAAGTGTGCTTGTCATATTCCCGGTCAACGACCTCCTCATGCGAATAAAATAAGGGGCATTCATCATTTTTGCGTGTTGACAATTTGCTATAAAGATATGCTTTCCTTGTCACTAATCGGGGTGCGGATCACGAGTTGTTTTAGTCGGTAATAGTCCGACATTACCCTCCGTTCTCCCCAGACGGAGAATATAGGTACATAAGGATTTCCCCACAAAAAAAATGTATTCTTGTCAAACCAGCATACATTTATGTCATGGCTAATGTTGGCAAGCTACGATATCGTCGCTCGTTATAATGGCACTCGAGTAGGTCTACAGTAGGCACTTATCCGGTCGTTGGCTAGTGCTAACAAGCCATTGACGTTCGATGAACCGATTGCCCTTATACTTTCGATCACGAAGTCGGGAAGGCAGATTCAGTACACTTTCTATAAACCTTTAATTGAGAATGTGGAAAAAATTATAAATAGAGCAGAAAAGTTGATAAAGAGTTTCAGAATATCAAATAGTAAAAGGGCATCAAGAACGACGTTTTAAGAGACGTTCTTCATTTGTTACTAGTTTATCTAAATTAATTATTGTTATTAATTTAATTATTTTTTGGTATGTTAGTGGGTGTCAGAGTTGGTAGGATTGAACACAGTAATGAACTAATTTAAATAAAAGGAAATTATTGTAAAGAGGTAAAGTTTGTTTGTTTGTCAACATGTACTGGTGCTCTTTATGTACGTACTGATGTGATTACAAAAAATCTTACACTAATAATCCGATACGATGTCTATGGTGAAATCTGCATAATTTTTTGTAATTATTTATTATCTAATTCACTCCCACTGCCTTGTTGTCCTAGTGGTTCTAAGCGCGACTGCTACGCTAGAGGCCTTGGGTTCGATTTCTAGATCGAGCAAAAATTGTTATTGGGTTTTTTTATGGAATTCTCAGTAGCAGCTCAGAGTTAGGTTTAAAACATACGACCTAAACATACCGGCGAATTGTGGGTGTACATTAGTACACCTCTACCTAACTCTTCGAGGAATATAGGCGTGATGGTATGTATGTTATTATGTAATAATCCTTTATGGAAAAATTAAACTTAGTCGCGGAATATCTGTCATGGCATACGAGGAGTCCCAAAAGCGGGTTGTTTAGTTATTATTACCGGCGTACGCCGTTAAGCTAACAAAACAGCAGAATCATTTGAACATGATTCGATTGCGTAGTGTTGTTATCGAATAATGGAATTCTCACTGGACTAATTATCACAAGCGTTGAGCTTCCAACTAAACCGAATAGCCCCTAGAGGTCGTCCGAAAAATTCGGAGTGTTTAACCTACACAAATAAACTAATCCGCGTTGGAGAATAGTAATAGTATCAGCCTATTATTGACCTACTGCAAGGCAAAGTCCTCTTTTTATGCATGTAAGGCACAAGCATTGATCACCACGCTTGCTCAAGGCGGATGGCGATTTCAGATTTAATTTTAAGTTCAGGTTTCCTCACGATGTTTTCCTTCACGGATGTGATGTGGTGATAGCCAAGATAAACTCAGAAAGTACCCACATATGAATTGAAAAAGTCACGTTACTAGTAGCTCACTTTGGAACCCGCAACCTCATGTTTGAGAGGCACTTAACCACTGGGCTATGTCGACATTGGGAGAGAAGAGATGTAATGTTTTCAATAGATACCTAAGAATAATTTCACGGGACGGTGGCTTGTATTAGCAGACTTCGTAATTTCCGGGAATAATCAATTATGCAAACGATATTTTTAGTATGCGATTTTGACTGTAAGATATTTCATGGTAACCCGGAAGTTGCTTTAGGGTAACCTTAAGCAACTTCCCTTTTTAAAATATAAAGTTATGTTGAACTTGTACTTATTTCGAGGATCGACCGCAATCAAGTCTGACAAAAATGCGTCTAAATTACCAATTGGTTTTTCATATGAGTTTGCAACTAGGTTTTGAACTTTATAATCAAGTAGCAGAATTGAACTTCTGTTTACAATAAAATTCCCGACCTTTACATATTTCTTTCTTATGTATCCTGCGTACAGTAAACTACAGGTCCCTACAAACATATTCATAAAACCATAGTTAAATCACGCAAGACTCCCGCGCAAGGCCGCGCCGCCATGGCCGCAACACTCGCGGTAAAAAGCAATTTCCAAAACCTGAAACGTCTGGAATTCTAAAACAATCGATCTAAAGATTCGTCGCGGGGGGCAGGGGAGGGGTAAAGGGGGCGGGGTCACATCAATTCAGCAATTTCATTATACATGATTGGAAGGCTGTTTGTTCGTGGTTGGCGCACTGCCAACTCGCTTGCATAATGTCTCAAACACTACCGCCACTAAGTGCAGAGATAACGAAGGTCGGCTCTGTACAATAGGTGGTAACTAGCTCACGGCACATGCATCGTCTGTGCTTTGTTTGGTAACCATTCAATTAAGCTAGATAGCTCCGTACAGCATTACTTGCTTATCTTTCCGTGTTTGTGGACATGAAGATAAATAGCGAAATATACGGGCTGACTTTAATTCACTGGCCATGTTTCGGGTCTTGAAAGTAGGTACTTATGAGTAACAATTTTTACTATGTGACGAACACTTTAGTATAAAATATTTTGCATACGTTTTGATTGTGTGCTATGTATAGTTTGGTAGGGAACAGCTGATATATTTTTTCATATTTCAGAGTTGGTCCTGTAATAAATATTGTTCATGTTTATATAAACATTTACATCTTAAAAAACGTATAAATATTCACCGTTAGAAATAATTTCGACGCAATAGTAGTGACGTAATGGTTGTGCCTTACAATCGGCTCTTTGCCTTTTTTTTTCGGATGGGAAATCATCAAATGACTTCCCCCACCATGGGCGGGGCGGAAGGGAGTGTCAGACTTTTACTGACTAAAACCCATCCGTGTTCCTTCTTGTGCCCTTTGCTTTCGAACAACCCGCGGCTACACTATGCCTTGGGCGTTGAGACTTTCGTTGCTGTTTTCTTCAGGTCATCTAGCTGAATGGTTCTCCCGTATGGTCAGAAGGTAGAATTATGTATATTCGACGATGCAATATGCACCTACAGCCGTCGCCGTGTCTCGGAAAGCACGTAAAGCCGTTGGTTTTACGCCTGATCTATCCCCGGTCGTGTCAAAGTGCATTCCCAGGTCGAGCAAAAAGTGTTATTGGGTTTTTCTATGAAATTCTCAGTAGCAGCTCGGAGTTAGAATTTGTGCCCGGTTAATGGCAATAGGCTCGCCCCCTATTACATGGGACCTAAACATACCGGCGAACGGTGGGTGTACATTGTTACACCTCTGCCTAACCCTTCGGGGAATACAGGCGTGATGGTGTTTGTATGAGAGTGAGGGAAGAAGGAGTGCTTCTGTGTTTGCGCGCACACTTGTGTACTATAATATCTCCTGCGTACTTGTCTAGTCTCCATTGAGATGGTCCGCCGTGCCCGAAATTCGGTGAGGAGAATATTATTCTATTATCCACAAACAGTGTACACTTTTAGTTTACACATACTATTTGTTATCATAATTCTTTCTGATATTTCAAAAGTTCGCCTTCTGTGTTTCTTTTTAATAATAATATTTGAAACATGACTGCATTGCTTGAATGTCTCGCCCAGCTATCATTGTGAATTTCTGCATTGCTGCCCGAGTTTGTAGCCTTTTATGCAAAGTGTCGTGTACAACTGACGTTTATTTCTGTTTCATTGTTTTGTATGAATTCGAATTTGAGGTAGAAGTTGGCATATACAAAAGCTGTTTATTTTGAATAAGGAATGAGTAATTTCGGAAGCATTATGGCATTGTTAACGGTCTAATTGTGAATATTGTAATAAAAAGTTTTGGATTAGGTGGTTTCTATTTAACTAGCTGATACGCATGTAAAAAATATCAGGACAGCCATTACTTTCTTTAAGAAACAAAACAAAGAAAAAAAAATAACGGGCTTATCCAAATTTTACTGACCAAAAATGGCCAGTGTTCATTCGCCGACTGCTTTGTTATATAAAAAGTTTACATTAGTCATAATGTTATAAACGAAAATACATACAATTTTTATTTTCTATAACAGTAGAAAAGAACAGACATTCAAACTGTTTTATGATTTTTGTCACATCTGTCACCTAAACATTTTGGGAACAATAAACTCATTTTATTTCACTATTATATAGATCTAACATTATTTTAATGGTAAAATTGGTTAAATCTTTAAAAACCCTACCCAGCTCAAACAAAGACTAACTAGACTAAAGAAAAGCCTTACAAAAGCCTACAAATGGCACTAAAGAGCTCACAACTAGAACTTTAAACTGCACTTACCCAGTTAATGTTCCGCGCCATTGTTTCGACTTGCACTAAACAGATTAACTTAGTAATACCTAAGTAATACTGGTACTGCATGCAGCTGTGAAGTTTGTGGGAGAGGGAAGAAGGGAGGACTAAGTTCTATAGCACTCCGTGTATGAGTATTTTATTTATATAAGGTGTCAAAAAACAAACATTCCAAATGTCAGGTATTTGCTCAGTATCGACCAACTAAAATAAGGCATCATTGACATCGGTGAAGGAAAACATCGGGAGGAAACCTGGACTTGTAATTAATATAAGTTTGAAATCCCAAATACGCCTTGAGCAAGGGTGGTAATCCATGCTTGTGCCTTCTCTGGATAAGAAGAGGCCTTTGGACTGTAGGACAAAGGCCTACCACTGCCAGCCTATTACTGAATAGGCTGGTATTATTATTATTTATTTTATTTTTGTATGTATATATGTTAAGTTGACGTTGATTCAAGAAGTTAGCAGAGAGACGCGCTGTCGACTGTATTAGTATTCAGAACTTTTGCTACGTTTACGTTGACCTGAAAATTTGTATCGATCCTCTCCACATTGAGTTTGTGCGAAAGTACTCGACATCTTAGAGCTTTTTATTTTAGGTAAGTACAACATTTACCAATTTATGTTATACAGTAAATTAAGTTTTTTACACATTCTTGTCTATTTGAAAGTACCTTTAGGAAGAGGCACCTATATTCATTTGTTTTCTTATCAAGTGCCTTTTTAACCCCCGACGCAAAAACGACGGGGTGTTATAAGTTTGACGTGTTTGTGTGTGTCTGTCTGTGGCATCGTAGCTAAATGAACTAATGGATATAACTGCTTTGATTTTGACATTATTAGTTTTTACCGGCTAATAAACGGCGAACGGCGAACGGCGGTTAAAGGCGAGTATTTTGCACCGTTGCGGTCTTGTCAGACATTTGAATATCTTGTTTGAGTCACTGAACTTTTTTTTAGGTATGGGAAATCATCAAATGACTTCTTCCGCTTTAGGTGGTCCAGAAGGGAGTGTCAAATTCTTACAGAATATAACGTATCCGTTTTTCTCTTAATGCCCTTTGCGTTTAAGGGCCGCGGTGACTCTTTAGAACAAATTCCGTAAATCTGGCAGGTGAGTCACTGACCTGAGATATTGATGCGGTCCTCATCGTAGTAGTCCAGCTTGTGCAGCTCGTCATCGTCGTCAGGCAGCACGGGCTCGTCGGGCAGGTCGTCGGGGCGGCGCGCGCGCGTCGCGTTGGGTGCTGCGCTCACCAGCACGCACACCACCGCCAGCGGCAGCACAACCTCCATGGCGACATCACCGCGCACCGCGCAACCACACGGACGCTGCTGTGGACGTACACGTGGCGTTACTGATGGATCATATTATCGAGCTTTAACACCAGGACATCGATAACTCTGATTTTCTAAATAAGTTCAAGTCCAAAGTTATTTAAGTGGGTAAGTAGGAGCACCTATCTTGATTCCCCCTGATTTTAATCAATTTCGATTTTAAAAGCACAATTTTCTATAATGTATTTCGCTGTAATTATTCGCCATTGTAATTATTTATTTTTCTAAAACTGAAACTGTCTAATTGTTTCAAAAACTTGATGGCCACGACCACGTGCTTTCGCGAACAATACAACTTAAACAACTAAACGGATATCCAATTATTTGCTCGCAACTAATATTTATGTCGCTTTTTCAAATGTTCAACGTATATTGCTGTTAATTACTGTACATTTAAAACGCTGGAATGGAGAGCTACGAGTGTGCTCGGATTTTTTTTAAATAAGAAGCTACAGAAACTAGTTCAACTAGTTGAACAGACAGACGGGCTGTGGGAAAATGTACACTTAGTTGTTATCTTGTTAACTTGCTGGTGAGGGAAAAGAATGAGAGCAGAAACCAATCAATCGTGCCCCATTTCCATATTGTTTCGACTCTGTTCGTTACTTTCAAGAAAAATAAAAAATACTTGACCTAAAACGAAGTGGATATTTTTACTGCTCCTATTAAGAGGACAAAGACCTGGAATTATATAATGGAGGTCAGACTTCAATCATGGATTTCGCTTTGATGGAAGATATTTTTTGTTTTAATCCTGCATTATTGGAAAATCTAATTATAACTCTCTTCGATGATTTGATAAAAATCTTTGATTATAAAATTGACTTCGTTATTATCACAACTCGCAGATTGCAACCCACAAGAACCCACACATTTGACGATGCGGGACTCACTTTTTCGTTACCGATATCAGTATTATTATGCCTTTTTACAACTATGTTGGGGTCGGCTTCCAATTTAACCGGATGCAGCTAAACACACCAGTGTTTACATGGAGCCACTGCCATTGTGATTAGTGATATAATAAAGATAAATATGCATAATATTTTATTGTAATAACAATAACGTGTTGGCGCAGTAATTAAGCGGCCGTCCCTTATTTACGAGGTGGTGGGTGCTGGGCAAGGCCGAGTACCGATTTTTCCATTGCTTAATGTTCATTCTTAGTTAATCTTGAATGTCACAGACATTGGTAAAGGAAAGCATCGAGAGGAAAGCTGGACGTAAGTCTGAAAAAGCCACTCCTCCTTGAACGGTCGCCTTGAACGCTTTAGTGATCAATGCTTTTTCTTTCTCTGTATGAGAAGAGGTCTTTGGGTCCAATACCAGTCAGGAGAGTGGACCATGCGTCAAGCGGGCATACCGGGCTTCTGACTTATGGTAACAGGAGGAACCTTGCGGTTTTAGTCGCCAAAAGTCCGACATAACTCTCCGTTTACCTTAAACGGAGGGCATCCATGAGTATTTTTCCACGAAAAAGAAAAAGGGGGACAATAATAGGCTGGTTGTTATATTGCTGTATCATGGATGTTAGGCTTATTAATGTTCAGAATAGCATACAACAATACAATAGCTAGTAAGGAAACAGCGCGATACTAACACCTGTCCAACTGGGAACGATTCCAAGTTGGCAGCCGACCTGACTGGAGAAAGATTAATAACACTCATATGTTGAGAATTTGTAGCATATTGTTACCATTCATCCGGCCGGGTTTGAAACGAGGAGGTCAATGTTCTGTAGTAGATCATTCTGAAGACGGAAGCTCGTTGCAATTATTTTGGGGGACACAAACAAACTAAAAAGATATAATAATAATGGTAAGCCGTTGCAAACATTACTTATCTTAATTATTAGACCATTTGTTGTCTATGAATCATCAAAATCTATTCATCGCTTGTCTAAGCGAATAAAATATATTGCTTAAAAGAAAACCTATCCAAGCGAATGCAGTGCGAGTGGGGGGCTCCTGACTAGACGATGACCCATTTACTATAGTCGCAATGTGTCTACTAAACCCGCACTTCAGACGACATTAATGACGTAACTGATGCTGTCATAAACGAGGCCGACCACTGGATCTAAGTACTACAATAAAATTAATACATTTATTATAACCAACGATTACAAAAGGAGAATCGGTATGCTAAAATTATAATGTTACAACATTGGTTGGTAAGTATTTTATTTTCAAGATAGCATATTATAGACTATTAACAATATACGTAGCGTAGCGTAGGTACGGGAATGGTTTATTTTGGATTTGTAATTACTCTCAAACAAGAACAAAGCTGGCAGTCAAATTAGTTTATGTCAGACTTTGTATCCTGTAGGTTTCATCACGACATTTTCTTTATTCGAAACTTGAGACACTAAGGTACACTTGGGTTTAAAAATACATTTGAGAGGTACCTACGCGTTGTACCTTCAGGGTTTAAAAATATTACCTTTCAAAGTCAGAGTCAAATAATTTAGTTCAGTTCAACAATTAAAAGGCACATTAGGACGTTATCTACCAGAAAAAAAAACATGTAGTTGCTCCTTCCAAAAAGAAGTTTCGTGTAGAGAAGAATGGGCAAGAAACTCCATACATAGTCTTTTAAATAAAAAAGAAATACAATAATACTTAATCTATTAAATGTATCAGTTTTAAACGATAGAACGTGTCTTATCTACCATAAGAACCATTTTGTTTTGTGTTAATTTTTCAGGTAAAATATGATGTGACATTAGTTTGAATTGTAATTGGTTACGTGTCCACAGCTGCCATTATACGGAACGGTAACGGAAAGCTACCCCGAAACTTAACTATTACAAGCAATTATAATTTTATCGCTTCACAGTAATGATATACAACTGTTGATCACGCATGGTGCTGGAACAGTCATATACAGCGTGAGGTTTTAAACGTTGGACAAATGTTCAAGTTCCTAATTCCTGATGGACCTCCTCTATTGGTAAAGATGTGTTTGTAGGATATCACAGTTTATATCTGTTACAAAACCATAGGTAACTGATTCTGAAATATGAGGAGAGGATTCAGTGTGTTCGATTCGCCTCCGCTGGGTATCGAATTGTTTATGCTAGTGTTAGATGCAAACTAGTTACTTTTTAGGGTTCCATACCCAAAGGGTCTGTGTCTGTCTAACCGTCCGTTAGTCATATATGTCTTTGAAACCATAATTGATAGAAAATTTTCACAGAGTATGTATTACTATGGTTGGCCTAAAAACAAGTAAAATGAAGTTATAAAAAGGTTAAATACAAGACACGAGTTTATTTAGCTCGATATTTGTATTGCATGGTAGTACAGACCTCTTCGAGTGCTTCTTCAAGTTGCAAATGACTGGTTTCTTATCCATTCTTAAAAATTGTTCCTTAACATAATGCATCTATCAAACCACCTGTACTCCCAACCCAAAAAGCAGTAAATAATATTAGTTAGTAACGCAGCGACCAACAGGTTGCGTGAGCAAACTGTTCTATTATTTGTTGGCAGTTTTTTTGACAGATAGCCCATGGAAAAGTTTCCCATCCACCTGTAGTCAGAGCAGAACGTGTTTTGTTTTTGTTTGGCAGCTGTTGGTGCGACACGGTTCACGCGGGACAGAAATTAACTTGGAGCTTGTTGATACTACGAAGTTAAACTACACATTATGTTTGATATTTTGTTATTTAACGTCGTGTTACCTACTAGCTCTGATATATGTTTTTGGCACTAAGTCATTCCAACTAAATAAGTGCTTTGAGTAAAATACAGTTAGGTAAACTTTGAATTGTGTTTACAAGAATTTGTCCAATTCTTCTTTATCTATCGTATTCTATTTTAGAGACCTTGATGAAATAGTTAAGTAAGATAGTATTATAATGAACTAGTGACTACTGCCGTGACTTTCTCTGTTGACTTCATAATAAAGGAAATTTTAATCTAATCTATGTGTTCCGCTAGGTCAATATTTACATTTATAGCTAATGCCATTCAACAGTTTAAGCGTAAACATCCATGTATCCATCCTTTTAAACATTCGCGTTTATATTTGTACAAGGAAGAAGTATACGTTACGAATAAAAAGGTATGTAAAAAATAACCTTTGAAAACTACAATCAAAATAATTTATACAATACGTAGCTAGTTTTAAAGAGCTCAAGATAAAATACCATATAATATAATACAAGATATCAGACATATAGATATATGAATCAATCATAAACGATCCTTGTACACTGTTCCGGGATGGCCTTGAAAAATAAACATTACATTTCCATACAGATTTAACAAAATTAACCCGCATAAACTCACAAAATAACTACAAGCCTTTACATTGGTCCCGGAACATCGTCTTCGAGTTTGAAAACGGATGTAGGATACCTTTGGCTTTGGTCCCAATGGCCTGAGGCACAATCGTATTGTCGCCAACAAATTGACAATTTAAATATGATATCTCCCCGGACCCTTTCCGCCCGTTCTGATATTTTTTCCTTTTTTTTTTGTGGAAATAGTCATTGAAATTCTTTTTAACGCAATTTGAAGATAAATATAGGGGCTGAATTGGGAACGCGATTGGATGAACGAAACAGTTTGTAAATGGAATATCATTCGATTCTACGAATAAACTTCAAAGGTGTACTATAGGTGTTATTTACTCGTTTTTTGGTACACATAAATACTTCATTCAAGTAAGCAGGTATTTACCAAGTAAGTAATAGGGATCTATTTATAAACTAAGTGAAAGAAAACATCGTATGTTTCCGTTTTTCCCAATAAATAACTGAATATCCGTCACGCCCGTATTCCCAGTGGGACACCCTTCGGTGAGGGGTAGACTATCGCAGGTACGTGAACGTAGCACCGACGTTCCTGAGTATGTACGTCATCCCTGACGTACTAACTTAGTTTTCGATATTTATGAAAGGAAAACCTGACTGACTGACGTTTTGGCGCACAACCGAAATTACTTCTAAGATGTTGGCGAGAACTAAAAAAAGATTGTAGGAAACTCCCTGAAGTGGTGAAACGAAAAGATTTTGTTTAAATGTAAATTCTTATATCTTAGCTCAATCAATTTGAACCATGCCACTAATAAGAGCCTAAGTATACAATATTTGCCGTGCGTTCTTCGAAAGAGATACCGCGCCTCCGGAACGCCAAGGGCACAAGAGGGAACATGGATGGGTTTTAGACAGTAAAAGTCTGACACTCCCTCCTACCCCGCCCTCTTGACTTTCCCTGTCTTACAGGGAAAGTCATTTTATGATTGATCCGAAAAAAAAAGGATACAATATTTATTAGTTTGACGTTAAGTATTTTTATACCACCCCTCAAAGGCCTAAGTGGTGTTGAGATTATAGAGGAAGTACGAAATTTACGCAAAAGAAGTCGCGAGAAAAGTGCTAGTACCTTATAAGGGACGTGCCTATCGCCTTTATCGGAAGTAACTCCAATCTCGGGCTATGAATAAAGAATCCTTCTCCACGCCGTTCCCCCTGCGCCGGTTTTACATAATGATTAGAACTGTCGGTTTGTATGTAAATAAAGATCTTGATAACTCAAGAATACACCTAATTCGGGATAATAGGTTTAGTTGTGTCAAAACAAACTAACCCACGTCAAATTTCTCCTATTTTTCGAAATAGTTGTAAAGATATTTCGGCGCTGGTTCATTTTTAATCTATCCTAGAACGCATTAGATTTGGATGTAATATTGGACTGTTATTAGCTCATTAAAAAACGACCCAACCCTCAAGACTCGTTATGACAGAACCAAGATCATTATACGTGTTAGTAATTAGCTAGGAGCTTAATTTTACCGCTACCTTAAAGTCGTTAATTTGAGATAATGACTACATATATAATATGCTTTGTCTACATTCAAGATCTTGTCATGTACGCAAAATGGTTGAGAGCAAAGAAAGTAAAGAATGTTTATTGACACAGACAATATACAAACATACAAAAATAATATGTATTAAAAAGGCTATTCAATAAAAATACAAACAAAAGACATACCAGCGTATTACTGTCCCACTGTTGGGCAAAGGCCTCATCTCATAGCGAGAAGGCACGAGCATTGATCACCACGCTTGCTCAAAGCGAATTCAGGCTTATATTAATCATAAGGCCAGGTTTCACATACCATCACGTATGACAAGTAAAATCACCAAAACAAGTAAAATGAAGTTATAAAAAGGTTAAATACAAGACACGAGTTTATTTAGCTCGATATTTGTATTGCATGGTAGTACAGACCTCTTCGAGTGCTTCTTCAAGTTGCAAATGACTGGTTTCTTATCCATTCTTAAAAATTGTTCCTTAACATAATGCATCTATCAAACCACCTGTACTCCCAACCCAAAAAGCAGTAAATAATATTAGTTAGTAACGCAGCGACCAACAGGTTGCGTGAGCAAACTGTTCTATTATTTGTTGGCAGTTTTTTTGACAGATAGCCCATGGAAAAGTTTCCCATCCACCTGTAGTCAGAGCAGAACGTGTTTTGTTTTTGTTTGGCAGCTGTTGGTGCGACACGGTTCACGCGGGACAGAAATTAACTTGGAGCTTGTTGATACTACGAAGTTAAACTACACATTATGTTTGATATTTTGTTATTTAACGTCGTGTTACCTACTAGCTCTGATATATGTTTTTGGCACTAAGTCATTCCAACTAAATAAGTGCTTTGAGTAAAATACAGTTAGGTAAACTTTGAATTGTGTTTACAAGAATTTGTCCAATTCTTCTTTATCTATCGTATTCTATTTTAGAGACCTTGATGAAATAGTTAAGTAAGATAGTATTATAATGAACTAGTGACTACTGCCGTGACTTTCTCTGTTGACTTCATAATAAAGGAAATTTTAATCTAATCTATGTGTTCCGCTAGGTCAATATTTACATTTATAGCTAATGCCATTCAACAGTTTAAGCGTAAACATCCATGTATCCATCCTTTTAAACATTCGCGTTTATATTTGTACAAGGAAGAAGTATACGTTACGAATAAAAAGGTATGTAAAAAATAACCTTTGAAAACTACAATCAAAATAATTTATACAATACGTAGCTAGTTTTAAAGAGCTCAAGATAAAATACCATATAATATAATACAAGATATCAGACATATAGATATATGAATCAATCATAAACGATCCTTGTACATTGTTCCGGGATGGCCTTGAAAAATAAACATTACATTTCCATACAGATTTAACAAAATTAACCCGCATAAACTCACAAAATAACTACAAGCCTTTACATTGGTCCCGGAACATCGTCCTCGAGTTTGAAAACGGATGTAGGATACCTTTGGCTTTGGTCCCAATGGCCTGAGGCACAATCGTATTGTCGCCAACAAATTGACAATTTAAATATGATATCTCCCCGGACCCTTTCCGCCCGTTCTGATATTTTTTCCTTTTTTTTTTGTGGAAATAGTCATTGAAATTCTTTTTAACGCAATTTGAAGATAAATATAGGGGCTGAATTGGGAACGCGATTGGATGAACGAAACAGTTTGTAAATGGAATATCATTCGATTCTACGAATAAACTTCAAAGGTGTACTATAGGTGTTATTTACTCGTTTTTTGGTACACATAAATACTTCATTCAAGTAAGCAGGTATTTACCAAGTAAGTAATAGGGATCTATTTATAAACTAAGTGAAAGAAAACATCGTATGTTTCCGTTTTTCCCAATAAATAACTGAATATCCGTCACGCCCGTATTCCCAGTGGGACACCCTTCGGTGAGGGGTAGACTATCGCAGGTACGTGAACGTAGCACCGACGTTCCTGAGTATGTACGTCATCCCTGACGTACTAACTTAGTTTTCGATATTTATGAAAGGAAAACCTGACTGACTGACGTTTTGGCGCACAACCGAAATTACTTCTAAGATGTTGGCGAGAACTAAAAAAAGATTGTAGGAAACTCCCTGAAGTGGTGAAACGAAAAGATTTTGTTTAAATGTAAATTCTTATATCTTAGCTCAATCAATTTGAACCATGCCACTAATAAGAGCCTAAGTATACAATATTTGCCGTGCGTTCTTCGAAAGAGATACCGCGCCTCCGGAACGCCAAGGGCACAAGAGGGAACATGGATGGGTTTTAGACAGTAAAAGTCTGACACTCCCTCCTACCCCGCCCTCTTGACTTTCCCTGTCTTACAGGGAAAGTCATTTTATGATTGATCCGAAAAAAAAAGGATACAATATTTATTAGTTTGACGTTAAGTATTTTTATACCACCCCTCAAAGGCCTAAGTGGTGTTGAGATTATAGAGGAAGTACGAAATTTACGCAAAAGAAGTCGCGAGAAAAGTGCTAGTACCTTATAAGGGACGTGCCTATCGCCTTTATCGGAAGTAACTCCAATCTCGGGCTATGAATAAAGAATCCTTCTCCACGCCGTTCCCCCTGCGCCGGTTTTACATAATGATTAGAACTGTCGGTTTGTATGTAAATAAAGATCTTGATAACTCAAGAATACACCTAATTCGGGATAATAGGTTTAGTTGTGTCAAAACAAACTAACCCACGTCAAATTTCTCCTATTTTTCGAAATAGTTGTAAAGATATTTCGGCGCTGGTTCATTTTTAATCTATCCTAGAACGCATTAGATTTGGATGTAATATTGGACTGTTATTAGCTCATTAAAAAACGACCCAACCCTCAAGACTCGTTATGACAGAACCAAGATCATTATACGTGTTAGTAATTAGCTAGGAGCTTAATTTTACCGCTACCTTAAAGTCGTTAATTTGAGATAATGACTACATATATAATATGCTTTGTCTACATTCAAGATCTTGTCATGTACGCAAAATGGTTGAGAGCAAAGAAAGTAAAGAATGTTTATTGACACAGACAATATACAAACATACAAAAATAATATGTATTAAAAAGGCTATTCAATAAAAATACAAACAAAAGACATACCAGCGTATTACTGTCCCACTGTTGGGCAAAGGCCTCATCTCATAGCGAGAAGGCACGAGCATTGATCACCACGCTTGCTCAAAGCGAATTCAGGCTTATATTAATCATAAGGCCAGGTTTCACATACCATCACGTCTGTGTTCCCCGAAGGGTTAGGCAAAGGTGTAACAATGTATACTCACAGTTCGCCGGTATGTTTAGGTCCCATGTAATAGGGGGCGAGCCTATTGCCATTAACCGGGCGCAAATCCTAACTCCGAGCTGGTACAGAGAATTTCATAGAAAAACCCAATAACACTATTTGCTCGACCTGGGAATCGAACCCAAGACTTTTAGCGTAGCAGTCGCGCTATGGACCACTAGGCCAAGGCAGTTTCCTCACGATGTTTTCCTTCATCGATGTCAATGATGCTACAAATAGAAAAAAAAACATTAATGTGTGCTCTACAGCAGTGTCAAACAGGCCCAGTTCAGCATAGCACTCCATTAGTATAAGCCATCGGTGTTAATATTTCAAAAATAATTCCTTTTTGTATAAATCTCTAAGAGTGGACAAGTAGACAAGTCAATTGGGTGTTTAACATCAAAATGGAGGGCAGCATCACTTTATCAAATTACATCACTCCGCGTAAACGACGTCGTCGCGTCAAGTTGCGGAATTGTGGGCAATCTGACGTTTGCTGTTTTCATTGGTTTGGGAACTTTAGATAGGGCCGCGAGGGTAGAGGTCGTAAAATTAGGATACTTGAATTTAATGCTGCTTAACAGAACCAAGAAAAATCTAGAAATATTTTAATTTGTCGTCAAACTGAGTCAATATGCCACATGCCAGCTCATGTATTGAAAAAAAATTAAAAAAATCATATTTTGACGTGGGATAGTTTATAATGGCACAACTAAAACACGATTTTATTAATCATGTTTTAGCTGATATATAGCTAAAACATGATAAGATTTGTATTTTTCTTCCGCTTAAAAAGATGTAACGATTATTTTATTATTCATTTACATGTACCTATTTATTTATTTTAAATAATTATATAATTCTTGTTGTTATTTTAAATTTATAATCTACATGTAGTAAACTATAAAACTGCCTCGGTAGCCTAGTGATCCTAAGGGCGATTGCTACGCTAGAGGTCTTGGGTTCAATTCCCAGGTCGAGCAAAAAGTGTTTTTGGGTTTTTCAATGAAACTCTCAGTAGCAGCTCGGAGTTAGGATTTGTGCCCGGTTAATGGCAATAGGCTCGCTCCCTATTACATGGGATGTTAACATACCGGCGAACTGTGGGTGTACACTGGTACACCTCTGCCTAACCCTTCGGGGAATGCAGGCGTGATAGTATGTATGTGTAAACTAAAAAATCTATTGAATGCTTAAAGATTTCTATTGCTTTTTTTTCCGGGAAGGTAAAATCTACAATAGGTAATGCCCACCCTATCCACATTTAACGTTCGCTTCAATAACAATGATGTCAGACAGCACACCTAGCGTAAGGTTCATGAACCCACCCCAATTTGGGTGTCAATTTCATTGATGAAGTTTGCTACATCATGAAAAAATACGTAGTTACTATTACACCGCGGCCTGCCACCTTTGACCTATATACGTTAAACCCTTAGATTACTCCTGAGGTTCAAAATTACTCTTTTTCGATGACTTTCGTACCATTTAAAAAGTTTCTCGTATTAGCGTGTGCGCGACAACGTTTTGCGACAATTTTCGATTTAGTGTACCGCCCGTGAAATTATTCGCAACAGCGTGTTTCGCAGCAACATTATTCAAATCTATATCAGACCTCTTTTAGTGTACCTTTACCCTCTATAAAGAACATTTTCCTATCACATTCTACATTTAATTTAATTTAATAGAAGAAGATTGTTAGTGTATCGTCACAATCAATAAACCAATTATTATTCACCTCACACCATCAGCGTGCAATTTAGGCGCTAATAAATACAATCCAACATAGGCGCGGTATTGCTGACGTCACGCTACCCCGGTGCGACGCGACGTCAGTCAAGCGTTGACGGCGACCGACCACCGCGTTGGGGCAGGCGGCACTTTGTTGATGACGCAGGTAAACCCATCGCTTGTCATATGCTTTGTTAGATAAGGTGGAGTTTGCGTGTCAGCGCAGCCTATGTACAAATTTGAGGCGCAATTCTCGTATTCCGTAACAACGTTCGCATTGTAGACGAGGGGGGAGGGGGGGCTGGGCCTTTTAGGAATGATCGCAATCTAATTCCAGTCTCAATCTGTCAAAATACCTTTAATTTATTGACAAGTTTTAGTTGCCTCTTCCAAAAGGCAGTTGAGCAAGAAACTTCATATTTACTCTTTTAAATACAAGTCATATTGATTGAATCGTTCTAATACAGGAAATGTATACGTAAATAAATGAAAAGGAATTATTAGTATTTAGTTCGTAAATAAACGAACACAGTAATTATACATTATTATTGTCACGCCACCTAATTATATTGAAAATCCTATAATTTCGAGAGATATTTTCTTCTGGTAATGTCCTACATAACATAGTATCACGCATACATTAACTAAGACATTAGGCAGAAGCGTAAACACACGTCGCAGACGTAGACAACACAGCTGAAAATTCAAATGGAACTGGGCAAGGCACATCTGCCGTGTGCCATAAGACAAACTGGCGAAAGTAGCCACAGATTAGTTCAAAAGGAAATGTTCAGACGAGCTGGACTTCTACAGAAAGGATTGGATTCGTGTCTCAAAATACAGAGAATAAAGTAAAGGAGCCCTGAAGATAACCTGCAGTGGAAGGATTAGGCAGAGGTGTACCAATGTACACTCACAGTTCGCGGGTATATTGAGGACCCATGTAATAGGGGGTAAGCCTATCGCCTATAAAAATAATAATACCGGCCTATTATCAATAGTAGACACTGCTGACTGTGAATCATCCGAAGGAAAGACGGTAGGAAGCGAATTGTATGGAGTCCTCGTCACTGGCATGTTCAATTCTTGAGCACATTTTTCAACGGTAAAAAATCCGAAGATCGTAAGGTTATAATAGGAAGATCCATATTATTTCGTTTGACTGTAATATATGTTATAAAGCGACAATGCTGTACGAAGAACGAGAAGATTTCCCTTGTCCGGAAATTACTTGCCGCAGACACACGCTGCATGTGTCGTTTCCGTGCTGTTTCTCAACACATTGCACGTGTCACTACTGTTTACATCTATACTCTTTAGGATTATAAAGCTTACGGATTATGGCTTACGGCTTAAGCTTACGGCTTTTTAGGATTATAAAACTAAGAAATATGAACCAATAGGTTTGCACAACTGGAGCGGAGCGAAGATTTTATGCAATTCTATTGCTTAATATTTCTCCGTTTCTCCGCTCCGCAGCCTAGCTCCGCTTCAGTGGACCGGCAGCCTAAGATTTTGTTTATTTGAACACACTAATCTCCGGAACTACTAGAGCGGTTCTGAAAATTCTTTCGCTGATACTTAGCTACGTTTTCCCTTAATGCTATATTTTATTGACGCAAAATTAGGGTTTCGCAAGAAAACTGACGCGAATGAAGTCACGGACAAAAGCTAGAAAGTCCGTATTTATGTTGTATTGAAACTGAATACGAGAAGTTTTGGAAACTGGATGCAATGTAACCTTAGAGTCAGTGGAAGTATATATATTTGTCTATAAGTAGTAGGGCTTCGGCAAAGAACTGACCTTGTATTACTATATATCTATAGGTACCACAAATTCAGCTGATAAATAAACTTGGTTAAGTCATGTAAACATAAATGTACTTCTTTAATACCACCTTCTCATTGCCCCACTACAAGGCAAAGGCCCCTTCTCATACAGGGAAGGCTCGAGAAGTGATCTCCATGCTTGCTCAAGCCGAATTGGCGATTTCAGACTTAGACTTTGTAACTATAAGTCCTAGTTTCCTTACGAAGTTTTCTTTCATCCTCTTCCTCAATCCTTAAAAAAATTTAATTTAATTACAAAACAGAAACGTGTAACAATAACTAATATAGGAGTTAAATAAAGTGTAGTACATAACAATTAGTAATCTTGTTCGATCTGCGTCGCCACACGATACTCGACTACGTGTATAGCGTACGCACAACATTTACTCCGGTGAACACAACGATAATAGATATTTTATTATGTTCATTCAGTAGGATGGTACTGCCAGATGTCAATTATTTAGGGTATTAGACATACTTAACTACTAATTTCAAGAAACAATTTTTTTTAAACTAAAAGTCACTTATATTTGTAGTTGCTTTGAAATCAATTAATTGCAACACTTACATGGTCAAGATGTATGAAACAGCTGTTTTTTTTATAACCGACAAATAATGTTTGCGCTTTATTATGTCGAATCATGTTAGTTATGTCAAAATATTAGTACGCCGTTTCATATCTATATGTTTTTCTTTCGGTAAGACTTTAAATATCACTGCCGACCCTCTGTAGCTCAACAACCCGTGAACTTCTCCCCTCGGTACTACGTTTGACCTCCTCGGGTGCGAACCAAACATTTTATATTCTCAAGCGACGCCGCCGGTGCAAAGAAACGTTTTCTTTAAGATTCACTCTCCAATTAGCGAGACGGATTTAGAGATGTGTTTATACACTGCGATTGGATTAGATCGTAAAAAAAAGTAGCTTATAGCAATTTCGTTCACGTGGATGTCTGTTTTCATGGGATTTTATTTGTTGTGCGCAACTGTAATTCTTTTTAAATAAAGTTAGCGTCAGTTACTTAGCTTTCAGTCAGTGAAAGTTTATTCATTTTCTAAAAAGCTGTTATTTTGAACTTACAAACAGACATTTCAATTTTATGTAGTTGTTTAGATGGTACACCAACACCATAGACGAAATCCAATTCTTAAATCGAGCTAATTTGCCATAAAATAGCAATGTAGTTGTTTAGATATTTAAACAATGACAATTCTTCAAATCGTATGTACTTGCTATATTTATTTTAGACATCACTGACTTAAAGTTATTCTAAGTCTGAAATAGCCAGTTCGCCTTAGGCAAGAGGCCTTTGCCCGGCAGTGGGATAATAATAGACTGGTATTATTTTAGTTATTTAAACAAGTCTGAAACTGGGCAAATAACGCGATCACGTCCCCTTACAAATTGCGACCAAAGAAAACGTAATCTTCTGTTCCAATCACACTAAAATAAATAAACGTAGGATTGGTTGCTACGCGAGTAGACGCGTAGACGCCGCGTAGCGGTGACGCGCGGCGTAGCATTGAGTCGGGGATGATCTCGTAGCAATCCGCTACGAATTGGAAAAAAGTCTGACGGTGCATTGAGATGTAAAAATTAATAGGTATCTGAGAAAGCTGTATCGTTAAAATGTAAATGTTAGACTTTCATTGGAATAACATAAGTTGTTTTGCAAAATTAATACATTTTTTTTCATCATAATTTTTTTCCTCTCACTTTTTTATGTGATTGCAATGATTTTGGATATATATCTCTGATTCATTTTAAATTTATTCAAAGCGTAAGTTTTCGTTGTACATACATTTAGCTGTTATTGTTGCATGGTAATGTGACAGATTTGGTGAATTAAATTAATTTGACGCATTTAAAAAAAGCTTTATGGATACATAGACCAATACGTGTGATACAAGGCAATAAATACGTTTTGTACTACTGTAATGAGCATGTTATTAAAACACTTCGCTCAATTGAAGTTCTAATACGACGACATGAACCTATAACAGGCTTATTACAAACACTTTTTGAACCAAAATGGAGCACCGGATAAATAAATACACGTAGGCAACTTACCCATGCACCATTACATAACGTATAAGTAAAATGGAAGGCGCGTCAGCAACTTAGCGTGGTGGCGTGAGCTCAAGGAACCTATGGGCTTTTTTATCGTCCACGGTGATTAATAGTCATGGCAAATGTTCGAACAGCTTAGCTCGGCTTGTATTTTACGACCATCAGCTATGTGCTGTAAATTTTATGCCTTTTTATGGTACCTTAACAATAGGTAAAGCTGTTATGTTTTTGACTTATGTTGCCTTTGATTGATTGTAAGAATTTTTGCAGTTGATCGTTTTAGCTTGCTATGGTTTTGAATTTCTCACTCATTAGAGCGACCTCCCTCTTCCCTCACTCTGACGATCAGATGGGACAGTAATTAGACATGACTAGGGTCACGGGCTCATGACTTACGACTTTTCTTCTTCCAAAATCCGGGCTACTCCCGATAAATTCTTAATAGAAAATCTAATAACGCTTTGCTCGACCTGTGAATCAAAACCAGGACCCACGCTTAGAAGTAGTAGCTTGCGACCACGATACTAGGACAATCAATTAACAACACCGTAGATGGGGCAGAAAGTTGGACTTGTTCTCTCTAAAAACTCGTACCAAATTTAAAGCATTTATTTAAATTAGACCATTAATAGTCGCTTTTGAACGTCATATATAAGAAAAAAGAGTTGAATCTAGTTGCCCCTCCTAAAAAGTGGTTTTGTATGGAGAAGAATGGGCAAGAAACTCCATACACCTTATTACATAAAACTATCGTTGTCGGAAGATACGACGAGATAAGATAAGATACGACTACTATGTATGCTAAGCCGAAGCTTCATCCCGATCAAGATGTTCAGACCTAATACATTTTATATGAGAACAGAAGCGATGGACTCAATACTATGGCTGCAAGGAGAGGCCGGAGATATGAATAGAATATTATAAAAATATGTCACCATTGTTCAATTTGTAGGTACTAAGTCTATTATAAGGAAATATGTACATGGTTTTACCGAATTACTAAATACAACGTTATTTATCATCACGCTTGTAATTCCCAGAGGGTTAGGCAGGAGTGTACCAATGTACACCCACAGTTCGCCGGTATGTTTTTAGGTGCCATGTAATAGGGGGCGAGCCTATTGCCATTAACCGGACACAAATCCTAACTCCGAGCTGTTACTGAGAAATTCATAGAAAAACCCAATAACACTTTTATACTGTTATTTTTAGGACTCCGTACCCAAATGGTAAAACGGGGCCCTAATACTAAGACTCAGTTATCCATCCGTACGTCTGTCCGTCTGTCACCAGGCTGTATCTCATGAATCGTGATAGTTAGACAGTTATCATTTTCACAGATGATGACTATTTCTGTTGCCGATATAACAACAAATCTTAAAAAATAGAATAAATTAAATATTTAAGGGGGCTCCCATACAACAAACGTGATTTTTTTTTGCTAGTGTTTATAGATAAAGGTAGGGGACCTTCGTGCGCGGGTCGGACTCGCACTTGGCCGCTTTTTTGTTTACCGGAAATCTGAAAAGGGGTCATTGTACTCATCATTATGAATAGCTTTTACTAAGAGATCAACACTGATATTGCGAAAATAACAAATTTATCTAAGCGTTTATGGTTGTGTGAAAGACTAGCTCCCGCCCGTGACTTTGTCCGCGTGGTTTTTTTCACCAGCAGAATTACGTCTATGGTTACTGTTTCGCTTCTGTGGATCGTCTTGATATATCCTCCTCGTGAATCTGGCTATTAAATACACAAATATTTTTTCGGATCCGACTGGCATTTCCAGAGATAGCGCGTTTAACCAAACAAAAAAAAACTCTTCAGCTTTATTTTTTCAGTATAAATTACATGCTAAACAATAGCAACAATGTTCCTGATAATAAAATACTCCACAGAATATTAACTCTTTTAAATTCAGCAACAAAATTGCCAAATCACCTCGCAGATCAAGCAACGTTGGCTACGGCACATATTACAAAAGCGACTACCATAGTGTGACCTTTCATATTGTGGTTGGAAACGGTCGTATGTTCAGGAATGTCAGTAATAACACTCGACTTTGATTAATGCGACTATGTTGAGCTGTAACGGATAGTAAAGCTATTTGTAAGTACAGTTGGAATGTTTGAGGGTGCTCTCGTAAATGTTAAGAGATGGTTGAAACTTGAGCTGATTATCAAAGTTCCTTAGGCTTCAAAAGAAAAGAGGAATAAGAGAGGTCAAAGAACTCTCTGAAGGACTTACGACATTAAGCAAATTTGAACAAGAAAGGGTAAGTTTGTTGAACATTTTTAAAGCAATTTAAATTGTGCTTAAAAATTGCCTTAACGAGATGTAGGTACGCCTGTCCCTAGGCGATTACGCCCGCCGCCTAGTTGACTGGTTTATACTTTTTTATGGCGTGAAATGTTCCACATAATTATCAGGGTTTCGTACCCAAAGGGTGCCGACGGGAGCGTCCGCTGTCCGTTCGTCTGTACGTCAGCGGGCTGTATCTTATGAACCTTGTGTATTTCTATTGCCGCTTTAAGAACAAATAATAATGTGAAAAATTAAAACAAGACATAGTTTTGACTATTCAAAAAACATGTTTACACACTTTATATCTAAGTACTATTTATTGTGCCAACTATGTATCTTGAAGAACCTAAACATAAAATCAAATATTCAAATTTTTAAAGTATTTTTTCGCAATTTTTAAACAAATAGCCGTTTATTTTAAATAGGAAATTGCATAGTTCTGCAGTGCGGTGTTAGTGGCGCAGTATATCTGCAGTCAAATGGCCGGGGATTTTATGAAATGCCCACTTCTATAAGTGCTTACACACGCATTTGACGGTGAAATGTGAAAAATGCCCGAGAATAATGGAGCGTTTTCACTCGTTCCGTTGCTTTAAAATAGTTTCATATGAAAAGGCTTCAAAAGCACAACTACCTTTTGTGTTTGTTATTTGTTTGTGGTGGCCAAATGTTTGTTGTGACTTTTTGAGCGTTTAAAATGTGCATAAAGCGAAAGTGTTGCGGTAGCCGGGGACGGTAACATTTTCTGACGTTTTCTGCAATTTGCAGCGCAGCATCGGGTTGTTTATGGTAATAAAAAATTGATGCGAGACTAACATATAATATTCCTATATACACAAACATAGTCGTTAAAATCATCAACACATCTTCCCAAGTCAGAACAACCCGTAGCAAGAAATCATGACGTTCACGGCCAATAGTAACTTGCAGAGTTATACAATTGAGTTGCTTAAAATTCTGTAAATACAATATTATGCGTTACTGATCTTAGTTTATTGTTACTACCATACAACTGCCAAGACTACTAATTAAAAAAGTTCAAAATCTAGCTGCAATCACATCTCAAAGACATCAAAGCCAACCAAATGTAGCAAATTAGACACATTTCATACAGATTGCGATCGTTCTTAAAAGTTAGTGGATTCGCTGGAAATTGCAAAAAAAATAATCTTTGAAACGTTAAATGTCACGGGCAACCTTAGCGCATCCCCGTTACACTTTATTTCTGTCTGTCACCGTGTCAGGGTGAGTCGTGAATGTTTGTGGAAGGAAATGCGACGTCAAGGTACAAGCCTTGCATTGAGGATAAGAACCTTCAATGTATTTACGTTGTCTGGTGTGTCTTGTCTTATGCGATGTTGGTACCGAATTTGTACTTGACACTTAAAACACAGGACTTATTATTATTTTTAGATTATTTAGATATATTAGTACTTCCATTTTTACATATGAGGTAGAAACATAATGGTTTCGAATGCTATTTATTACTATAATAAAATCGAATCAAAGTTATGTATGTTGAAGCATCATGTAATTACTACGGAATTGATTTTGATCAAATTTTGCATGAATATGCTCTACTGGTCTGGTCAGTATATTGACTTTTCATTACCACGGCATTAGTTATGGACGGTGAACAAATCTGTTTTCTTTAAGAGTTTACAAAGGGGCTGGCTTTAAGACCAACAATATAAACTCACTTGGAGGATTGTTATGACATGTATTTAAATACTTGGTTCTGTTACCTACACTTAGGTCCACGTGAGCAAAGCTGCGGGCACAGCTAGTCTTCAATACGTAGGTGTCGGAATCTAGTCAGAAAGGGCATTTTCAATAATTACCTGCGGAACCCAATTATTTGAGGAAACCTACATCTATCCTAAATTCGAGCAAAACAATAGAAATCTGAGAATATGAACAATACCGTAATGGAAACTTTTTAGGCGAGGAGACATCACAATGGAAAGTCCCGTTCAAAATATTGTTTTACGACGAAAAGTTAAGATACCTTTGAAGTTTAAAAAAAATTAAATAATAAATTTATGATATTCAATGTTTTAGCTACAAACGTAAATAATTATCATAATATTAATATTGATGTAACAAAAATTGCCACATGTGAGGTAAATATATACTTAGAATTGTTTGTTTTTATTTATTTAAAAAATATTTAATTTATTTAATTTGTATTCTTTTATTTGCCATCTACATGCTAAGATCACGCTAACATCAACGACATTATTCGTCGTGCTCTCGTCGCCGTCGGCGTTCCAGCTGCTTTAGAACCTAATGGCTTGGCTCGCGACGATGGCAAAAGACCGGACGGAATGTCTGTATTTCCTTGGAAGATGGGTAGGCCTTTAGTGTGGGACGCTACGTGCGTCGATACTCTTGCGCCATCCCATCTTCCTAGTTCAGCGTGCTGTGCTGGTGCTGCTGCTGCTTCTGCAGAAAACCTCAGACGGCGTAAGTATAGTACCCTTATTGGTACCTATATTTTCGAGCCGTTAGGGGTGGAAACCCTCGGGCCATGGGGTCCGTGTGCCCATAGCCTTTTTAGGGATTTATCTAAACGGTTGGTTGACTCTTCCCGCGACCCAAAGGCTGGCTTTTACCTTGGCCAGAGGTTAAGCATTGCCATCCAACGTGGCAATGCCGCCAGTCTTTTGGGCACTTTTCCGGTTGACGGAAGGAGTTTTTTGGTGCCATTTAGTTTTAGTTTATTTTGTTTTTATTAAGGATTTCTAATTATAAGGCTGTAAATATTATTATGTAAATAAAAAGAATTAAGTTATACAGTAAATGTTGTTGTGCTTTAGAAGAAGAAGAAGAATTGTTTATTTAAAAGTCAAATCATTTATTTCAATCAGGTCATTAAAAGGAACTTTTGAACGTCACATACAAGAAAAACATGTAGTAGCCCCCAAACATATAATAAAATAAGTTATAGAAGAAGGTAGGTACATGGGTCATTATCAATTTTGAAGAAATCACTAATAAATATTAACATAACATAACATACCATCACGTGTGTATTCCCCAGAGGGTTAGGCAGAGGTGTAACCAATGTACACCCACAGTTTACCGGTATGTTTAGGTCCCATGTAACAAGGGGCGAGCCTATTGCCATTAACCGGGCACAAATCCTAACACCGACCTGCTACAGAAAAATTCATAGAAAAACTCAATAACGCTTTTTGCTCGACCTGGGAATCGAACCCAAGACCTTTAGCGCAGCAGTCGCGCTTAGGACCACTAGGCCAACGGGGCGGTTAATAAAGATTAATTCAATTGTTATTTGCTTACAGACCAAACTGCGGCCAAACACAAGTGTTATAATCACCCTACACCATCCTCAATGTAATCAGATCGTCCCTATGTCATGATAATCACATACAATTAGCAGAACTACCCGTTTCCGATAGCGTTTCAAAAACGAATGAATATTTAGCGCGCGCCCGTTAACCTAGATACGCACGCGACGATATTGAGTTGCTTTCGCTTCGGTTTGCGACTGAAGGAAGGTGCTCCTCTCCTACTCTACTCAACTGAGTATTTCCCAAAGGGTTAGGCAGAGGTGTACCAATGTACATCCACAGTTTTTAGGTCCTATGTAATAGGGGGCGAGCCTATTGCTATTAACCGGATACAAATCCTAATTCCGAGCTGCTTCTGAGATATTCATAGAAAACTCAATAACAATTATTGTTCGACCTGGGAATCATACCCAAGACCTCTAGCATAGCAGTTGCGCTTAGGACCACCAGGCCAATGAGGCAGTTAGTTTTTGTTTGTTTGTTTACACGCGAATCATAACCAAAAAATTATCATAGCCAAATTCATGAGCATATAACATCACGTGACAACGGACGGGAGCGAAGCAGTAACCAAAGACGTAACTTCACGCGGGTGTAAAAACTACACCGACGAAGTCGGGGGCAGAAGTCAGTACAGTGTACAGTGGAAGAGATTTCGTGATACGTTTGTATCACGAAATCTCTTCCACTGTTCTACAACGGATTTAGTGCATGATAGTAGACCCTCAAGCATTAACGGTTTTTGTTGGTAAAAAGAAACGGTTTTTCCATACATTGTGACCGTGTAGGTGCATTGATCTTCCTGAGTAATAGTAAACTGTACCGAAGCTAAATGTCTACAAGAGACGTGCGAGAATGCGTAGCGACGTGAAACTAACCAATTACAGCGCTAGCTTAGCTCATGTTATGAAAATGAAGCAATGTCGTTGGTCGTTTTCATATTTTCGTCTGCATCCGAGATAATCGACGGCAATAGCTAGTACAAAAAAATAATCTCTTAATTCTTGATGGAATAACAAAATCCAGAAATCCGGATCCAGATGCATTCTTGGAGAATAAATGAAAGGACTTTGCTCAGCAGGGGGACATCACAGGCAAGAAAAAAAAAATGTAATTGATGACTCCTAGGTATTTATGCATACTAGAAGATGAAAAAATCATGTGAAACAAAATCACGTGCAAAAATCATGAAAACCAATGGCAGTGCGATTATAGATAATGAAAGCCACTACTATTGATAACTAACGCTCATTATTTTAAAACGTTTTTGATCAAAAAATGTTACGTAACATGCAACTCTGTGCCACATAGGTAGATATAAATATGCTCTGCACATACGGAAATCATTAACAGATACGCCGTTCTGAGACTGAAAAATAAGAACGTTTTAAAAAAAGGAACTGAAACACGGCGTAACGAAATGCCTGTATCTATAGTGTACCTTTAGCTATGGCCGATATAAAAAGCCAATTTCCGTAATTAAGATGATCAAAATCTAGTCGCTCGCTATCTCATTCCGGGAAAATCAAAGTCAAAATTATAAAAGATGTAAGTGTTGAGACCGAGTTTAAAATGCAAACGTTTACAAGAATTTAGAAATTGTTCGCGTGTTCAGTTTTCCAGCGACTGCTGAAACCCATGACTGGAAATACCATTTATAAATAAAGGTCACCTGATAGTGGGCATTTTCAATATTCTCGATCTCGATCGTGCCTAAAATTACACAGTGACCCATACCGTTCAAACTGAAATACAGCAGCGTTACAAGATCCAACACGATCATACCATATACCTATGCAAGGGTTTGGTATTAGTTGTATTTATCGCTAGATGCGGGCAGCGCAGGACCGGTCATTTGTGGCTATCTTTAGGGGAGGCCTTTTTTTTGCCTTTTTTTTTTCAGATGGGGAATCATCAAATGACTTCCCCCTGGGCGAATCAATGGCGGCGATCCATGTTCCATCTTGTGCCCTTTGCGTTCCGAGGGCGCGGTATCTCTTTCAAACAGCCGGCGGCCCCGGCAGGAGGCTTAGGTCGGCAGTGGACGTCATCCGGCTGATATGATGATGATCGTTAGCGGGAAGTTTAAAAGCCTTATGTCACGTTTTACACCTACAGTTGTTAAAAGAAATAAATACATATCAGAAAAACATTGCATGTTGTCTAGTAGCATGGAAGGTAATAAACCGACACTATCCCAACCACAGCAACTCCTAAAACTTCTAAAAGCCATAATCAACAATAGCGACTACCAGAAAACCGTCAAAGCAATGAAGCTCGACGAGTCCCGGAGAAACTATCCAACTTATATCTTAAATTACGCAACAAAATTATTTAGAAATAAGCCAGAGAAGTTAAAAATAGTTTTTTTTATATGTAGCATGGGATGTCTGTAAAAAGATGAGCAAGTAGAAAAGACGTGTAAAAACAAGGAAGTTCTAGTTTAGCAAACTTCCTTATTGCCTAAATATCGTATATAGTAAAACTAGTACAGTAGGAAGCAAAAACCTCTTTAGGTAATAGGCACCAATATAGCCAGCTCGGTGGCTTATGTACGCTTTCCCATAACGTTTATTAAAACGATATTCCTCACCAGATTGTAATAAATGAGCTTTTCCGATGTTAGCAAGATGTAGGGCAACGTCTAGCTGTTAATAAAATTTAGATATGCAAAGATTGATTGTTTTTTTTTGTTTGTTTGTAAGAGGTAATCGTTGGAATTACTAGTTCGAGAATAATATTGTATTTATCAAATTGCTCACTCATAAGCCATACATTTTCTACAAAAACATAAGTTTAATACACATACCATCACGCTTGTATTCCCCGAAGGGTTATGTTGAGGTGTACCAATGTACACCCACAGTTCGCCGGTATGTTTTAGGTCCCATGTAAAAAGGGGCGAGCCTATTGCCATTAACCGGGCACAAATCCTAACTCCAAGCTGCTACTGAGAATTTCATAGAAAACCCAATAACATTTTGCTCAAACTGAAAATCTGGCGGTCACGCTTAGCACCACTGCACCTACACTTAAGAATTTGCCATTTATGAAGGTAATTTTAATTCCTAAGTCCTTATACTAGCTAGAGAGAGTTAGCCAAGGGCGTGTCGGGTCACGTAAGTGGTAGGTCGAGTTCGATTGAACAAAAGTTTTCAAGAAACGGGAACTTAAGAGAATGAGGGGGGGGGGTGAAGCGGAGGGGAGGGTCCTCTCCGTGAGTCACAGACATGACTGGACACGACGCAATGATAAGGATATTTTTTTCTAGGATATTCGTTTCATGAATCACGATGACAATTTGATTTAGCTCTGCTAAAATAAAAGAAACCGCATCAAAATTTCTTCCTTTTTTGAAAAAAAATTGTACAAATATGTTACTTTGCCCTAGAAAGTTACACTCCTAATATGAAACATCTTTAAACAACATGAATGCAATAATAATTGTAAAGATTTCGAAAAAAATGCTGATAAATAGTGTATTTTACTCTATATGACAAAATATCTACAAATATATTATTCAGATAGCTAAGTGTTAAAACTGACACTTAGCTATCTCAATTATATATTTTTCATAAAACAACAAAATAAATTTTAAAATCGAATTCAAACTTTTCAGTTTTTTTATCTGTTCTTTATCAGTATGAAATAGTAGCCACCATGTTATTACGTCATCGGCTGTATTAACTACAGTGACAGCTGTCAACTGTTAACTGATCGGCAAATCAGCGCATTCATTTTCACAGCCAACTGACGTCACGAACCCACGACCACAGAGTAAATCACTGCGTCCTACATCTTCGTCAAATTACGCGCGATATTTGAAAATACAAAATTTAAATTTGCATTTTAGGGCACTTAGCGATTGAATAAAATTTTTGAGTTTTTTTTGTGGTTTATTAGCACTATACAATCTAATTGAGACACTTTTCAAAAATGAGTGTAGCCTCTTAAAAAAAAAGTATTCTGTGCATAAGTTTTGGATGTACATAAAACTGTTAGTACTAATGTAACAAGAATGAACATTGATTAGTTTGACGTAAAAAAAATATTATATAATTTTTTTAGCCTTCTGCAGCATTCTTGCTTTTCCTAAGTTACGAGTACTCCCGGAAAATGTAGCTTTCCATACGTGAAATAATGTTTAAAATTGGTTAAGTAATTTTGAGTTTGTCCATTACAAATAAAAATACCAACCTTTATAATATTTAGATTTGTGGGCTGGTTTCACATTTGTCCTACAAATAGATATCAAATACAGAAGAGGGATCAATAGTGACAATTGAATGGTTATGGTTGGCCTTCGTCGAAGTTGCAACAAAGGGTTTATGGATCAATAGTTCTAGGGCGCAAACAAAAAAACCAGCTTAGATTAATGTTCGCACACGGATAGAGTGACGGGCGGGGGTTGGTCTTCACGAGTGATAGATAACCTGAGTGTTTGTGTTTTGAATAGATTTTCCTCGTAACTGGATCAACCTGACTAGGTCAACCAAAAACGAAGTAATCTATGCAGAAAGTAGTTTGGTATTCATATTAGTAATCACACTGCAATATTTTTTTGGTTATTGTCTAGTATCATTGTAATGCCTAACCTAGTACTTATTAGTATTTTTCGCGTTTTCATAATGAACACGCATACGATTCCCCGAAGGGTTAGGCAAAGGTGTACCAATGTACACCCACAGTTCGCCGGCATGTTCAGGTCCCATGTAATAGGGGGCGAGCCTATTGCCATTAACCGGGCACAAATCCTAACTCCGAGCTGCTACTGAGAATTTCATAGAAAAACCCAATAACACTTTTTGGTCGACCTGGGAATTGACCTTCAGCGTAGCAGTCGCGTTTAGGACCACTAGGTTAACGAGGCGGTTCGCGATCGAAAATGAAGTTTTTATTTTTAGAGTACCTAGGCCTATGTCCTATACGAGTATAAGCAAGATGTCAATATGTCTTAGATATCATTCTGTTGATGTGATGAGGATGATGATGATGAATGAAGTCATTTTACTATTGTAAAACTGTACGATCTACATAAATATCAGATATTTAAAGTGAGCTCTATGCGTTCCTCGTGTTTTCGCATAATGTATTTTGCTGCGCATAGGTCTTTCACAATAATTAACTTTATATCCTAAAAACAGAGATCGAGAGAGAAAGGGTTATAAGATTATTAATAGTAATCTCTTTGTACTTTGTAGAGAGATCGATTTCAATACCATTATTGAAATACGTTATAATTAGTTGTTTATTTAATTTTCTCAAACATAAAACTTACTTAAATAATAATAAGATTACAAACTAACACTTAGTTTGTAATCTTATACAGTATGTATGTACAGTTAATATAAAATGCAAAAAAGGAAGCTTATATAACTGTAAGCTTAAAATTATTGATTAATAACAAATATTAAACAATTACAACTAATTGTTTAATATTTGTTATTAATCAATAATTTTTAAATTATATTTCAAATCTAATTTTAGTTTTAATATAAACGTTTGAGTGTAAACATCTTAAATGAGTTTGTATTCGGCTCATTCAGTTGGTCCCTACAGTACTGTACTGTAATACCGATAGGATTATGCACAGCACTAATTTCAGCTTAACATGATTTGTCCCAACTTCGGAAGTGCACTGGTTATCCCGAAGGGGTCTATTCCGGCTTTGTGTTATCCTTTGGGGTTTGACATGACCATCCCTAAATATATTAGGGTTAGGTTTGACGTAGTGGTATTGTTAGGCAAATGTTAAAATCGCGAGCGACCAATTTAGTATTACCTTAAAATATATGGAGAGAGTTAATTAGGTATACATATTTCATTATTTCGTGGGCACTTTGTCATGGGCTATGTGCTTTTCCTTCGTATTTCATGATTGGCTCTGCTGTATTCCTATATTATACTGTATTCTGTCGTATAAGTGATAGATTAAGTGTAGGTCTAAAGGGGCTCAACCCATCAATATACTTTCTAATTTATGCCTACCATACCACGTCGTAATAACAAAACCAAACCAAGTAACAAACGGCAATTACAAAATGTAGACATAATTAAACAAGTTCCATGTTTATCAAGCATGCTCGCGCTCGACGCTTGCACAAGTTACCTCGAGATTGTTAGTGTCGCCGTTGAACAAGTGTACTACGCCACCCCGGTAAAGTACTTGTGCAAGTATGCAGATAAAGTTACTGGATGTTTAATGGAGATGCTATTTATAGTCCCCTAAAGTTGCCTGCCTATTTAGGGCTGTAGCTTTTATGTTTTCATGTGAATGCACGCGATAAAAATGTGTGGAAAAGCTGGCTCTATTTTTATATTTTAGACTTGGTCCCGTACTAAAACTGGTTCATATAATACTACCTGTAAAAGATTTACAATGAATAAAAAGTTACCTCGTATGGAAGTAAAAGACAAGCTGTGGCAACCCTAATTAAGTGAGGATAAGGGTAGGGGGATGACGAGTTAAGCTTCAGATATTTAATTATACATAACAGTCAGAATACGGTTAAAACTTGGAAATTGAAAATGATAATTATATATTTTTTAAGGTGTCCGCTATATTACGTAAGATGGCAGTGTGCTTCTATGTAATGTGTCATATTCTGAGGGCCCATTAGGAGCGGGCTGAGTAAACGTCACGAAAATTCGATAAATTTTTGGTCAAAGTCAAGGAGTCGGTCAGTTAGTCAGAAGGTTAATACTAGTTGCTCGTTTCAAAAAATTAGTAAGTCTCTGTAGAAATAACGAGCAAGACATCCACGGATACTCTTTAAATTCGAAATTCCCGTCTCACACATTATATTTATGTAGTTTAAAGGCTTAATTATCAATTAGTTAGTTAGTTTACTATTCATGCGTCGCGTCACAGCGCTTACATTCAATTGGACAATCAACTTAAATCTAATACTATTATGTGAGTGCATGTCTTGCTAGAGCTTTAGGTTTGGCTTGTGTTAGGAGTTCAGAAGTCACGTACTCGTATTCACATAGACACAAATTCCCGATATCTAATTAGAATCTGTCAAATTCTGTGAATTGCCCCATTAGGCTCGTGGTCACAAACCTGATTGATGAGCCTGGGGGTCCTGGCTTCGATTCCCATGTCAGGCAAAAAAAAAATATTTTTGCTTTTTCATTGGTACCTCGAAACGCACGTAAAGCCGTCGGTCTCGTCTGTCAATCGTAGATCTTTGACAGTCGTTACGGATAGTCAGAAGACGGGAAGTCTGACAACCAGTCTAACCAAGAGATATCGTGTTGCCCAGTAACTGGGTTGTGGAGGTCACGTAAGGAGGCGCTCCATGTAAGACACTTTAGATAGGTTAGACTAGAAGCTGACTCCACCATAGTTAGAAAAAAGCAAGCTGTCAAATTCTATGTATGGCACCATCTTCATGGGCGGAAGAATCGCGACGATTCACGTTGTGCCATCAACTTATCGCTACGATGACATCGACTTGCATTTTTCTCCGATTTCATGGCACGGCGAGATTATCACTGTGCATTTTTTCGCCCGTGAAGGCGCCGTCATCACAAGCCTCCTCTCCACTCATTATACTAGTTACTGAATAACTAACTGAAAGAATTCAAAGTTACAAGAAATGTTCTTCGGGATGTACAAAGCACCGAATTCCGCTTGCCACTAACAGCCGGTCGATCAACCAAACCTTACCTAACAGCCCACAAACATTTATACGTATAATATAGACGAGGACTCCATACTGATTTCTACCGGCTCGGCTTCCCTTCGGAAGTTTGGGACAACAGTTACTCAACGTTAAAGGCGGTACCTTTGACAAATGGCAATCAGTAGTGTGTACTATTTTCAAATAATATAGTCACAGTACAGGTATTTAATAGGCATGGGTTAGTTGATAGTGAACCCTATATTTTTGCGAATATAATCACTCAAAGAATGAAACAATTTCTACTTAGACTTTCCTCTCACGATCATTGACTCTTGCCACTGGTTCCCCGTTCCTAAAACTTACCAACCGTTAATCTTAAGTGATGACTTTCATCCATTAGTGGCTTACGCAGGGTTTGGCTTCAGATTGTTTTGTCATAAACTATTTGCGAATTTACTACTTACTACTATTTAATTAGATTCAAAATGTGTTAAACAAGATTTTTAATCTCTCTTTAGGTATGTGTTAAGCCGACACTAGAAGTTAAGCTGCAGGAACCTTTCTTTACTAGATTAGTAAGAAGTGCAAAAGAAGTTTTGTGTATTTTGTTAACTTGTCGGTGGATATCATGGTGAGGGTAAAATGATCTTAATGTACCGTTCTAAAGTTTTATTGTATTCAAAGTAATTGAAAACTAAAACTTCATACTTATTTTTCGATTGACAGCACAGATCGCGGCTGCCAATGAAAAAAAAAATTGCTAATATTGATCGTCAATCCGAGCATAATTGACCCGTTCCGATTGACTGATTGGTCTAATCTAAATTTAAAAAGCCGATACTTACCTACTGATTGTTACGCAAGAAGTCTGTCACATCACCAATTTATTATAAGCGTTCTATTTAAGTACTAATTTAAATTTTATATCAACCATCAAAAAAGTGTATCAAAAATAACACTGATTCTAAAAAATCATTCCAATTTTGAACATCACAGCACTCTTGCAGTCATTGTGTCACTGGCACACGAACAAAAAAATATAAATTCGAAAAATAAAAACTTTTTCTGAGATGACGTTTTCACTTTATATATGAAAAAATTGCGCGGGTTTATGTGATCAGCTGTTATAATTTGTGATATTTTGTGGTTTTCTGGTCAATTAATTTGTGTGAATGTTAGTTGTTGGCGTTGTGCGGAGCGCGTGCATTCGGCCGCTCGGGCGGGGGCGGCGGAGTGGCGGCCTGTATCGACGGGGCGCGCCGGCGCGGGCGTTGCACCCCTTAGCACAGGGACGGACTCGAAACACATACATTTCTAGGTTTAAAAGTTGGTATTGCTTGCTTAATTGGTAATGTTACTTTGTGATATTTTGCCATGGCCCAATACCAGTATTTTGCCAACTGATTTTGTAAAAACATGTTTTATCGTTGCTTGCAAAGAAATTTCTAAGTCTGTTCCTTCACTGGTATTGCTCCTAAAATCCTCTTGTCTCCTTAAGCTTGAAGAAGATTTAGTAACCAATTAAGAGAATTATATGACTAGTACGCGCGATAACAATAATATAAACTCACTTAATAACTATACAGGATACCATTATATAACACTTAGTACTAACATTACTTATAACCAATTTCGTCCCCAAATTGGGCCCCTGCCGTCTGAAAAATTACGGAGGTTCCACTCGCAACGGAAAGGGCCGATCGTTCCCGAGATCCGCCGAAGTCCAACCTGTCTGAAGTTGTAACAGCGCCCAGTATAAGCTTAGCCCCTCCCCCGCCCTTAAAATCTCCTTTATAGGGTGCAAAGAACGTAGTAATGTTTGACACTAGAGTTCCATTTATCGTGGTCAGGTTCAACGGGGCATGCGCGTCGCACATCGATGGATCGGGTGAAGCCAGGTGTTTGTGGATTACTAGTCCTTTATTGTGTTTAAAATATGATCATATTTGGATAAGGTCGAATTTTAGAAATTCTTACAACTTTTCAAAAGGTTCGTAAAAGTAGTACAACTTGATCCTACAAATATACACATAGTAATATAAATTCTTGCTTTTTTCCATATATCGCGTCGGTACTTGCTTAGGTACCTGCCTTACCTCGAAATATTTATTTTTTGCTTGGCAACTGCAAGGGTTGCTAGAGGATTAGTGACGTAATTAAAACTGTTCTTTTGATTAAGTTGGCCTGAATCAGGAGCGGCATAATGAAGCCTCTTTTGTTCTATTTTAAATGTTCTTTTTAATTTTATGCTAATAGCAATGAACCTACTAATTACTAAGACAGTAGTACCGATTTTATTGTGAACAAGCTAAACTTACTTTAGGCTATTTCTTTATTTTTCTCTTTATTTAAACAAGACAGGGATGGACTTAAATAGGACTTGTCTAATTAACTGGTTTTAAACTTACCCATAACCATACAAATATTTGGTATGTCAGAATGTCTTGACTAAAAAAAAACGAATTCGACATCTTCAACTTAGTCCTTCTTCGTTACCGTCCAATATCTCTAGTTGCCTGTGAGTAGGAGATATACACTCACGGCTGTATTCCCCGAAGGGTTAGGCAGAGGTGTAACAATGTACACCCACAGTTCGCCGGTATATTTAGGTCCCATGTAATAAGGGGCGAGCCTATTGCCATTAACCGGGCACAAATCCTAACTCCGAGCTGCTACTGAGAATTTCATAGAAAAACCCAATAACACTTTTTGCTCGACCTGGGAATCGAACCCAAGACCTCTAGCGTAGCAGTCGCGCTTAGGACCACTAGGCTACCGAGGCAGTGAGTAGGAGATGTCAATTCTTTTAATCTAGTTTAGTTTGTAAACAAGGAAATCGGCACCAGTAACGGATATTTCTCGTCGGCTGTCATTTCCGGAATACGAGTGATGACGCTGAGGGTAGTTCTGCCTGGTTATGTTTAGAAACAGCATTAGCCATACACCTAAAAATAGTTAATAGAAGACCAAAAGAACAACATAACACCCATTTTTATTATAATGGTTCAAACTATTCTAATATTAATTTAGTGGCTAAAGCCTTTATGCTTATCACACATACCATTACGCCTGTAGTCCCCGAAGGGTTAGGCAGAAGTGTATCAATGTATACCCACAGTTCGCCGGTATGTTCAGGTCCCATGTAATAGGGGGCGAGCCTATTATGCTTGTCGTAATGGATATAATTCTTCTTATGTTCAATTTATGGATATCTATTATTCAAGCGATGTATCCTAAAATGCTGTCTCTTCCTCATCTGGTGGTTCTGTCGTGGGTGCAACATCTGAAATCACCAATTGGTATTACTCGTCTGATAACCTGGTTCAAGTTTAGAACATACGATTCGCGCGTTATATGTATAAAGGGTTTAAAAATAAATTTAATAAAGTCAAAATTTGTTTAACATTTCGACTTTTTTTTCCGCATCTGTCTTATTGGCTGTAAATATAATGTGTCTTTTACATCCTGTAAGGAAACATATTGGGTTAGTTGTGCCGTCCAGGGCAACCTCAGTCAGATATTGGTAGCAAGTCAACCGTGTCTGGCGAAATTAGGTTAGTTTGGGCAGTGACCATAATCCAGTTATGATATGGCTCAGTGGATGGAACGATCAGCATTGTCCACAAATTCGTGATAACATTACACTGCAAACACCAATAACTCTGCAAGTGTGGTGGAATCGTGGCATCTCGATCTAGAGAGAGGTCAAAAACTAAACCATTAGTTGTCAACGGACATTAAATGTTTAAACTAAAGATAGGAACAAAGAAATTCGTCACATAACTACTTGCGTCTGTTGCCAATGCACCGGGGACAACTAGTACCAACACAAGTGTTCCAGTCATAAATTACGACTATTTCTTAATGTTACTTGATAGGATTATGTACTTACTGTACTCTTTCTTCTTCGGAAATATTCTCAATACGATTATTATTAGTATACTGACACCAATAATTGTCAACAGTGTTATTAGCATTATGCTTTCTGGTTCAGTGCGTGATAAACGAAGATTACTTTGTCCAGCACCATCGGGGATGTCTTTTCTTCTATTAAACATTAGACTGTTTGAGTTTTCTTTTTTTTTAGACTTATTTTTCAGTACTTCTTTATTGTCAACTACTTTCGTGTTGTTTGCAGTACTTTTGTTGTTAACAGTACTTTCATTCGATTTAATTGTTTTATATGTACTGATGTTGCTGTTTTTATTCAATTCTGCTTTTTTTTCTTTGGGTTTAGTATTAATTTCTATGCCTGTTATATTATATAGATCCAAATCTATTTTCTCACATTGTAACAGCGTTCTATTGGTAATAGTGTGTCTGCTTGATTCATGGTTAGGATCATCACATCGGAGCAAAATTCTTTGTTTGACATCGTCTTCTTTTAAGGTTTCATTGAATAGTTTTAAATTTGAATTATTTAAGGATTCATTTTTCAAAATAATTATCAGTTCCGTTTTTGGATGGGGTTGCGTTTCATTGATGATAGAATTATTAACATTTATACAATTGGAGAGTAATAATTCTACATTATAGTTGTTAAGATTTTTTTCTGTATTATTATTTATACCCAAGCCAATGATCTTTCCTTCGTGAATATTTAAAGGTGACTTGTGGCTACAATTATTTTCTTTTTCTGTTACTAAAATTGAAATTATTTTTTCTGAATGTGTTTGTGACAAATTATCTTTATTTTTTTCAAATTTTTCAAGAGGCATTCCTGTCTTGTCTATTTTAATAGCATCCTTTGAGTCACTAGTACTAATAAGCTTAACATTAGAAATTGGAATAGTGTCAATTTCTCTAGATTTAGTTTCGCTATTATTATTATTTATATTGTTAGTACAGTTACTAAAATATAATTTTCCCTTTTCACTATATTGTTCTTTAGCAGATATTTTATCATAAACTTGTAAAATTTTACACTTCCAAGGCAACAATTCTTGTTCAATTTTATTTTTAGGTTCTAATGCACTCTTATTGTTTGATGTTTGGTTTAAGTTTGAATTAATTTCTACGCCAGTAATATTATAGTAATCCAAATCTATTGATTCACATTGTAATATTGTTTTATTGATAGTAGTGTTATTGCTTGAATCGCGAGTAGGATAATTACATCGTAGTAGTATTCTTTCTTTGAAACTTGTTTCTGTCGGAGTACCATTGAATTGTTTTAAGATTGAAGTATTGAGGGACTCATTTTTTAAAATAATGGTCAGTTCTAATTTTGAATGTGGTTGCTTATTGTCAATAACAGAAGAATTAAAATTAATACAGTTGGACAGTACTAATTCTATATTATTATGTTGCAGACTATCTTCTTTATCGTTATTTAAGTCTAAGTTAATAATATTTCCTTCATGAATATTCAAAGATGACTTGTGACTACAATTATTCTCTTTTTCTGTTACTAAAATTGTAATCATATTTCCTGGGTTTGTGTGTGACAAATTATCTTTATTTAGTTCAAATATCTCACTGGGTATTTCTGTTTTGTCCATTATAGTTCCATCATTTATTAAAACATGATGAGTAGTTTTGTTCTCACTGTCTGAAGTTGGTTTAACTATATTGTCTTCATATTTAGTTTTATTAGTACCTAAATTAGTAGCATTATAACAATTTTTGAATAATATTTTGCTATATTTTTCTCTTTTAGATAACGAGTTTAATTTTGCAATTTGACAGGTCCAAATCGTCAGTTCTTGCTTTGGTGGTGGAGTTAATAAAATATGTTGATTATGTTTTGTAAAATGCATATCTTCGCATTTCACGTTGAGTTTTTTTTCTGAAGTAATAGTATCCTTTGTACAGTTAGGATATTTAGTTATTGTATTGTTTTGTATATAATTTGTTTTAATGTATATATTTATTAATTTCAAATTCTTATTTTTAATGTTTTGTTTGCATTTCTTATCTTTAAATAATTTACAATGTAAAGTCACGGTTTTAAGGTCTATCAAATAATTATTATATTTCCCAGAGTCAGTATTGTTTGATGATTGAGAAAAGTAACCAGTGAACATTGGTTGGACAGGACTGGTTGTATCTCGATTTATTGATATTTGAAGTGTTTCATTTGTGACGTCACTTAAACTGTTATCTCCGGGGTTTCCTTCCTCAACACAAACAGTTTCGGCGTAATCACAGCGCAGTATTTGATCCCTTAATTTCGTTGTGTTGTCGGTTGTTTCTGAACTATTTTGTATCTCGTCTTCATAGATATAAATTAGATTTATGTCATACATGGATGTATTGAACTCGTTTACCGTGTGGTGTGGTTTCTCTTTTCCAGTAATATTAATTGGTACTTCTAATGGTTCTGTCTTTCGTTCAATCATTTTCATTGCATGGTGGTCCTCTTTGAAGGAATGAGTTTGATAGTTAACCACTTTGATGTGGTTTTGACATGACAATGTTGTACCAGTGTAGTCGAACTCCACAACACATTTCTTGTTTATAGGCTTTCTGTCCGTGGAGTTGCATGGGTAGCTCACTTCATCCCAATTTATATCTTGCCTATAAAATACAATTTAAATAATGAACATAAATATTATTACAGGGTGGTAATTTGTGGACCTACTTACTTTCAACATACATATATCTACATACATTTATGCCTGTATTCTCCAACGGTTTATTTGGCTATTGCCATTGACCGGGATCAAATCCAAACATCAGGCAGCTATTAGAATTTTTCTAGTGGCATAACCAAGAATACTTTGGCCGGACTCTGGCCTGGGAATCGAACTCAGGACTGGGGTCCTGAGTATCAGTATGAGTACTCAGCAGTAAACAAACTTCTTTCCTGTAAATTTAAGGATTGCTCACGAAGTTGATTACATTGAAAATTTTAATAATATTATAAACTAGTTTCTGCCTGCGACTTCGTCCGAGTTGAAGTCAAGTATACCATAAAACATAGTCTGCAGTACTCTCCAATAGAGTGGCTTTCTATCATTAAAAGAATATATGTAAAGAAATAATGTAAAAAAAATAAACAAACTGTAACCCTTTACAATAAGTATTAGAGTAGAAGTGATCGTTTGTATATTTGTATGTCTGTCACTGGACATGCTTTAACGGCTGAACCGAATTAACTGAAATTTGTCACACGTAGATTTTTATCGCGTTGTGTTTCCGTGGAATCATTTAGGACATTAACTTAATTCTCAATTATACACAGACAAAGTCGCAGGAACAAGGTAGTCATTTCTAAATTGTTCAAATCAATCCAATTAAAATGAGAACATACTTTTTCATTGGTTTTAACCTGTAGACAGGACAAGGATTTTCTTCAAACACAATAATATACTCGTCACATTTGGCTTCACAAACATCAAGAACAGAGATGATCTGAAATTAAAAAATTATTGGTACTATTATGGACTGCAAAAAACACAGGCTTCTTCATCTTCTTTTCGTGTACATTGACCCATTAAATGTTATCCGACCAGTATTGGCAACCTGTACAGCTCTCTCATTAGCCTCGTTTAGATCTTGGATGGTGCAGGTGGTTGTGCATGACAAACAACCAAAGAGGTGACGCATGTCTTGTGATGCTTTTGGGATGGGTGAAGAATGCCCCATTTGGGCAATATATTTTTCAGCGGCCACCGCAATCGGTTAAGAGAAAGGAAACTCAGGCTGATTTTTAATTTACTGGCCATATTTCAGGAAGTTAAAGTACTCATGACAACATATAAATATATCTTTTATTAGGAGATCACCGACAACATTTTAATAAAAACCAGCTGTCGCCTAAAAATGACACTTAGCACAACAAAAACATAAGGAACCACAGACTTAATTTTTCATATACCAGGTGAAAAACAGATGATTGTGAAAAAAAAATATTCTGTATGAAATCGCTTATCCACCTTGAGCAAGTTTTGTGCAATCAAAGCTCATATCTTCTCAGCATGAGTAGAGGCAGTGAGGAATTCATAGGTTGGTACTATTATATAACAACACGTTATACTCAACGTACAATCAATGTTTAGTCTAAGTTTATACCACCCAAAGAGTCCCCTCCAAGGGTCAACGCCCATTGATATAAACACATCTTGCAAAGGCAACAGCAAAAAAAGTATGTACCTACTGAAAGTAGCCGTAGAATACAATTATAGATTTATGACAAAAGCACGTGCGATGAATTGTCTGAGTTAACTCCCTTATGATAATAATGTCGACCTATATAAAATTGTTGTCAGACGTAGCCATTAACTATGCATAATGTCCATAAAACTACTTAAATAACTTTGAGCAAAAAATATTGGAAGGGGTTTGTTGCAGTTTTTTGTTAAATGTGAAAATCACTGATTTTGGCAGAACACAACGTAACGAATGCCAAATATTTTGATTCTGGGTACAAGCATGTGTACAGAAGTCGTTGGGCTTTTTTAAACGGGACAAGCCCGCCATACTATTCCCAACCACTGTAACTCCTGAAAGCCAGAATCAACACTGGAGACCGCCAGAAAAGCGCCGAGCTAATGAAGCTCGACGAGTCCCGGAGATTCTACTGTCTTAGATACCGCAACGAAATTATAAGTGAAGTTGTTGGGATATTTATAGTTCAATTTTTTAACTTGTTTTTGTAGAAATATGTAAAAAACTTGAAATATTTTAAATATCTCCATAATCAAAAGGTTCCTGGTATGGCCGAGAACAAGAAACAAGATTGCAACGGTGGGAAGAATATGTAACTTTGTGTCTTATTACACCCGTTGGTGTTGTTCCTTTCGAATTACTTTATTATTACATACAAACATTTTATAAGACATGTAGTGTATCAATGAAATGCTTATAATAATTCTGTAACAGTACATTAATATATTCAAGTGGTATTAAAAATAACTTTACACGTTTACAACTTACCATCAAGCACAAAACTGTAAACAATCCAAGCTTTATTGTACGCGACATCTTTTTTACACACTGTACACTATTATTGAACTACTATATTGTGTAAAAGAAATAATATTTTACATAATTAGTTATTCAACTCGAGAAGATTCGGTCACAATGATACAATGACACTTTATGGAAGCGCATGTTACAAACAAAATCAATTTCAATAATATTCACTGAAGCTATTTCCTTGTGTATCAGTTTCCTTAACATAGCCTCGCTTTTATTAATAATTGGTTTTGCAGAAATGGGAATACAACTTTATTATTGTCTACTTATTTATAAAGACCCTGACCGAAATAAGTAATACTTAGCCAATCAAAACACTTGCCCGGTTCATTAGTGTAGCACCCACCTGTTTGTACCACAAACTGATGTCAGTTTGTCAGTCTCATTGTATTTCACTAACTTCATGTGTACTGTAAAAAATTTCTTGCGGTGAACTTATTCAAAGGTTGCATATGCAGAGCTGTCACCTCACTTAATGCCAACTTCCGTCAAGCTCACTTCTCTGCTGATCACCTGATGGTAAGCGAAGTTGCGGTGGAGAATAGGGTCTACTCTTGTCTAGCAATCTAATCCCTTGAAGAGATTAAGGTCTGTGTTTGCCTATAGCTATAAAGTACCTGGGCTTAATAGCTATTGGCAAATACAGACACAAGGAAGAAGTTACACTACTTGAAACCTTTTCTGTGCCATCGTTACAGTTGGTTCTGTCGCGACTATCATTACTTTATATGCTCCTGCTCCTATTTTCATTTGTTTAGGATCTGTGCAGTTTGTCTGTTTCTCCCATACATCTTCATCAGCTGGAATGTGAGTATTCAGCCCCTTTTGGGGCATATCGTCTTTCACACAATCCATCCATAATTTCTTTGATGTTCCCCTATTTTTAAGCCCTGATTTAAAAAGAGGGGTGTTATACAGGGGGGTTTGGCATGTCTGTGTGTCTCTCTGTGGCACCGTAACTCTTAAACGGGTGAACCGATTTGAATGCGATTTTTTTTATTTGAAAGTACGTTTTCTAGCGACGGTTCTTAGAGACGTTTTATCAAAAGCGGTTCAGCTGTTTCAAGTTTATCAGCTCTTTTGTTAGGTGTGGTAGGGATCTTTATTCTATTGTCGGAGGTTACCTAATTTTTTACCTTATTTTGTTTTAATTTTATACCATCTATTTAAATTGTATCATACAGGCATATAATAAAATCACACTAAATATTCATTTAATTCAATAAATTTCCTCGTTTACAGGCGAAGCTGCGGTGCACCTGTAGTAGTAACAGCATGTACTTACTAAGCACAAAAATAGAAACAATTCATATGTGCCAACTAATAATAGAAATGATCACATAAAACCCATGTGGTCATTCATAGTGGTTATTCGGAATGGACGAGGATGAAAAATATATTTGTTATTGTAGGTTTCTCCCTGACAATTATTTTTCTTCGTATATAGGTAATAACTGAAATATTACCAGCCTTTCATTGTCCCACTGCAGGACACTGGCCTTTTCTCATACAAAGAAGGCACGAGCAATGATCACCGTGTTTGCTCAAAGCCGATTGAAGATTTCAGTCATAGATATTAATTTTAAGTTCAGGTTTCCTCACGATGTTCTCCTTAACCGACGTCAGTGATGTACAAGATAAAATTAGAAAGTACATGCATTGAACAATCATTGCATGCAGGGTTAGGAACGTTCCTGAACCCGCAACATCATGAAAGAGAGGCAAGTGCCCTAACCACTGGGCCACCACGACTTATGTTGGTAAAAATCAGCCAACCGGCCACATCGAAGAGGAGTTGGCTGATCATTATAATCATTGTAGGTCACCATGCACTAGAGAGGAAGATGATTACCTAAATAAAAGGATAAATAATTTGCTAAAACATTAAATGAAACGGGCATTTCACGTGAATATAATATTATAAATATAAGTTTTATCAGCGGCATCCGTCACATTTCACTGAGCGTGTCATTGCTCTCGTGAAACGTCCTTTCTGTGAAACGTACAAACAAATGGTATATGTATGTACTAAGTCTTTTCTTGTGTCTAGATAGTCTGTGTTGTAGATATTGTACGCAGCACGATAAGTACGCAGGAGATATTGTAGTGCACAGGTGTGTGCGTAAGCACAGATGCACACCCTCTTCCCTCATTCTCATAATCCGATGGGACGATAATCCAATCGTGAGGCGCAGGACCAACGGTTTTACGTGCTTTGTAAAACACGGGAGTATCACACTACCAACTTCCAAATTCTTAATGGAGAAATCCAATAACACTTTTTGCCCGACCTGGGAACTCAACCCCACGCCGTCGCGCTTGCGACCATAAGACCAACGGGGCAGACATATGCGTGTCATGCATGCATTTGACGCATAACTCGCTATTCGTTGATGGTAAATCAACACATTATGAAAACGCTATATTTTCGTACTTTTTCCTTTAATTTTAATTACACAAATATTTAAGTATTCTTTGCTTCGTTTTCCTTCTTGGCAATTGACCCTTCATGACAGCCAATTTATTCGCAAATAAATCGAGAAAATTCATTATTTCTCCTTCGTGTAAGTTTATTAGCCATGTGATCAATTTAATCACATGAATATATCTATATTATGCTTATATAATAAAGCAAAAGAGATTTTTTATTGTAATATCGGGAACAAGTCTGATTGAAAAAAAAAGGATTAGTAAATTACGGTTAAAATGTTAATTACCAACTTCTGTTACCTTAATTGCTTCCAGTGTAATTCTAAAAATAGAAAGAATAAAAGGATAATGGCTTGCATGCAAATCCGCAGGACGCACACTCATTGTCTGGCTCGGTGGGCCGGTAGACAAGTAGAGCCTTATTCCTTAGAGATAGGGAGCAAGTTAGCACATTACAAATTATCATTTTAATAATCATAATGATAGGACATGCCCCATTGCAAGCGAGAGGTAAAAGAATAATTATTAGTTACTACTCGTCAAACTGACTAAGTGATCGGTATGTTTTAATGTGTTTCAATTAGCATATTTTTATTTGGTTATTCTTAAAGAATTTTTAGTAGGTACCTGTTTACTTCAGGAAATTGGATAGTCTTTTTATTACCCTATTGCGCCAATAGGAGGGTTTTGTTTTTCGAGTGTATGTATGTCTTGATAGATTTTAACTTGTGAGGTGTCGTTGGATTCGTCTTAACCGAATTTTAGACTACTGGGCATGATACTTTTCTTTTCAGCTTTTGTTTAAAAAACATGTCAGGTGCACTCATTTTTCCCTCACTCTCATAGTCCAATGGAACGGCATTCCGACGCAGGACCAACGGCTTTACTTACTTTCCAAGACTCGGGGGTGTAATCCCGCTAATTTTAAAACTCGGGGTTGTTGCTGAGAAATAATTAATGATAAAACCCAACAATACTTTGTCCGACTTGGGAACCGAACCCAGGACCTCACACGTTCAGCAGATGATTATTATGATCTTGCCACACTGAGCAAAATGAGGTAAAGTCTAATCTAACTTTACTGTTTTTAGCAATTACCTACTAAAATTAAGCTTTGTCGCCGAGTTAACGTTTCAGTTAAAATAAAGCGTATCAATTTACTAATTAGTGCCTCTCATTAGTAGGTCTAAAAAGCTTTAATTATTAAAAGTCCAACTTGAAGTTATCTCCAAATCGCTCACAATGTCGCCTGCGCCGATGTTACGAGTGTTGTGAATAGTTTAGGAGATAGCGAACATCATTATATCGTAGTTGACTGACTGACACAGTAGTGGTGTGGGATACGAGAATTGGGCATAAAAATACCCTTTAAGATATTTTTTGTAAATTATTTTTGGTACGAAATAAAATTAGGGAAGTTGTTAGAATGTGTTTGAAAACGATTGTGTTTTGTTTACTAGTGGTAGTACTCGTGGATTTTGTGTGTTACACGGAAGCTTTGGATGCAAACGGTGAAGGAGTGTGTACGGTAAAGCTCAGGTAAATGTATAGTCGTGTTCTGATAATGTTTGTAAAAAATTAATAGTTTGTATTAATGTTTTCCTTATCGTCATGTGGATAGCCACATGACGATAAGGAAAACATTCTCTCACTCTAATGATAGCATTAGAGGTAAATATTGTAGACAATTTGTTTCTTTGATGCTAGACATAACTTTTCAATGATTTATTTGAAAGTACTTGTTATAGATATTAAAAATAAAAATTGCCTTTGAGTAAAATTTCGATATACTCTGACTGTTTTGAACTGCCGTAATGTTCTGGACTTAATATGAATATGAAAGAGCTTTCGTTTTTTTTTGTTTTAGCTCTCGACAACGAAGAAAAAGGCCATACAATGTGGCCGTTAATAAGTGGTGTGGACGACGAAAGTGCGTCGTTAAGAAATATAGATTTGAGGTGATACAATTCGTTCGAAATTATTTCATTTTCTCATATGCCATCTCTTATTTACATAAAATTCTATCCTATTCCAGACATATTTAACTTGGACGAACCACACAGTCTGCTGCAACGGCTGGCAGCACGACAGTGAGCTAGACGTCTGCGAGGCGATCTGCAGCACTGGCTGCTACGGAGGCAAGTGCGTCTCCCCGAACCAGTGCCGGTGCCAGCCCCCCACCTACCTCGACCCCGAACGACCGAACACCTGCGTCACGCCCGTCTGCAGCCCAACCTGCTTCAACGCCGACTGTCATATCAACAACACTTGCGTTTGTAAACCAAGCTACAAGCCGTACAATGCTACACATTGTTTCAAATGCGATGAGGGCTTCACTGCAGATGAGAACCTCAAGTGTGTACCAGTTTGCGAACAAACTTGCATCAACTCCACCTGTACTGCCCCAAACACGTGCACCTGTTCCGACGGCTACAGATCAAAGAATAGTTCCGTCTGTGAACCTATTTGCGATTGTGTGAATGCGGACTGTGTTGCTCCCAACACTTGCTCCTGTATCAAAGGCTACGTGCCCGTGAACAAGACCGCATGTTCTCCTAAGTGTAACAGCTGTTCCCATGGCGACTGTATTGCTCCTAACAACTGCATCTGCCATAGTGGTTACGTAAAGATCAAAGGTGTTTGCAAGCCCCAGTGTTCCAAGGCCTGTGTGAATGGTTTCTGCATTGCGCCAAACGAGTGTTCGTGCAAGAACGGTTACGTGAAGAGTAATAGCAGTGAGAGTGTGTGTGTGATACCGTGTGACAAGAACTGTAGGGGATATTGTGATGACGGGGGATGTGTCAAGTGGAACTGCTCGTCGACGCCGATACGGTGAGTGCGATTTTTATTTTGTTCTACATTATTATACTTGCTTATAACCGCGGATTCGACACTTTGACGGTCGGAAAACAAAATCATTTAAAAAAATCGAACGGTAAAACGGGAACCCAGATATGGTTTATTTATGTGCCGAATTTCATCTGAATCAGTTTAATGACGCGGTGTACAGCACTTACTTTTAGTCTAAAGATATGAATTAGAAAAAGCCAATTCCCCAAACGTAACTATTAGTCATCATGAATGAACTGTCCTCAAACTTAGAATCTTGACCATAAGGCGACACCGTGAAGATGAGAATGGTGTGATAGAGGATCATAAATCAGTGTAATAGCAGAAACCAATCACAGTCGAGCACAGTACACATTAGGAAGTGCACTGACAGGTTCATTCATCAGTGCATATCAGATTTATCGCTCGACAGGACGTCGGTCTATATTGTATGCATGGCCACGTATGACGCGGGTCCGGCGACTGGGAACACTGACGTTTACACGCAGTGGGTCTTGCATTTTTATTCGATGCCAGGAAAGGAAGCGCGGTATGACACGAAATTTGAATATTTGTGTTTTGTTCTTGTATTTATTTAAGACAGAGTTTTGCAAATTAATAGAGTTATATGATCTTAGACAAATCGATAGAGTCTGTAATTTATATGTTAGATTAATTGACATCGCTGATTATGATTACATTTGGACGCCGTGTTATGGCAGGATAATATGCTGAAACAAATTTACTGCAACACCTTAGGTATGTACCGTATTCTATATAGCAAATAAATATTTCTTAATTAGATTTGATTTGCATATCAATGGCCAATTCATGTAAAAATGAATGTCTTCTATGTTTTCTCGACTAAGCCACTGAACATGTTTTGATGAAATTTGGTACGGGGTAAGTTTGAACCCCAAAAAAAAACATAGCTTACTTATTTCTTTTTTTACCTTTAACTGCCTCGGTAGCCTAGTGGTCCTAAGCGCGATTGCTTCGTTAGAGGTCTTGGGTTCGATTCCCAGTTCGAGCAAAAAGTGTTATTGGGTTTTTCTATGAAATTCTCAGTAGCAGCTCGGAGTTAGGATTTGTGCCCGGTTGATGGCAATAGGCTCGCCCCCTATTACATGGGACCTAAACATACCGGCGAACTGTGGGTGTACATTGGTACACCTCTGCCTAACCCTTCGGGAAATACAGGCGTGATGGTATGGTATGTTAAACTAGATGTTCTGTAGATAGAAGCATGATTTTTAAATCTTGTATGAGATTTTCCATAACCTGTTATTTAACGGGGAATTAACTAAGCACAAGCCTAAATATAGTGCCCCTAACCTAGTTACTTACTTTTCATCGAATTTATTTTTTTATTACGACCAAAATATGACTACCTACTTTTGTATGGAACAAAAGTCGGAAAATGCTTTTAATGATAAGTACAGTCAACAAAACAGATAAGTAACTAGATCGTCTCATATAGTTGAAGTTTTCTTCCAAACTGGTGGTCGTTTTTATATGAAATAAAATAAAATAAATTAACTGTTCATTTTATATGAAGAAAAATAAATTTCACTTGAAAACATTTATCGGTTTTTAAAAAACTTTGAATTTATTAGGCGACTTTGGCTACTTATCTCTTTAGCTGTCTGTAACTACAAGTCGTCGGCAATATGTTTTTAAATAATAGGTATAGAGGTACTATATCTCAGGATAAGGTACCTATTTCAGTCTCATTACTAATAGTAGGTAGGTACCTAATATGACGTGTTAAGTCAAAGTCAAAGTCAAGTCAAAGTCAAAACATTTATTTCAATTAGACCATTTACAGGCACTTTTGAATTGTCAAGAAGTTACTCATACAAAAAGTTGAAGCTAGTTGCTCGTTCCAAAACGTAGGTCTCTATGGAGAAGAACGAGCAAGAAACTCCATGGACACTCTAAGGTCACTCTAAGGAAGCGGGCATTAGTATTATTCCATTAGAATTATAATAATATTAATTACGTAACCTACAATACTAAACTTTAATTAATAATTATCAAAGAGCGAGGTTTAATTTAATTTTTCAGTACAAGTAGCGCCACCTAGCGCGTCCATGTTTTACTCAGTTGTGGATCAGTGTGATCACGCCATAAACTGGTTTAAGGAAGCAAAACTAGATGGCGTTAGTAGTCGCAAACTTCGCTATTACTTTGCTTGATGTTTCGATGTCGGCTTTTTATTGTTGACTTGTAACGGCATAACTTAGGAGATGTTTACTTCCTTACGATTAATATTTTATATTCATGTTTGTTCCTTCTTAAACTCTAAATTGACAAGCATAAGAACGTTCGACATATATCGTGCTGTTCTTGAAAATTCGTAATCTTGGAATATTTTCTGTAAATGGCTCGGTGTTACTGAGACGTTATGTTGAATATGACTGTTAAGAATTGCCTAATCAATTGCCCATATATGAATAGAGTTGGAAAAGCCTTCTAGATCGTAGTTTCTGCAATGATTTCTGCCTTTCTCATCAATACTTTATGGTCGCTATACACTGAATCGGTTCGGCGCATTTAGTTCGGCTTTTTCAATACAACCTTTGATAACGCTGTATTGAAAAGGCCGAACCGAATGCGCCGAACCGCTTAAGTGTATAGCTACCCTTACAATCTTAAAGATTGATTTCCTAGTACAATTCTATATACCACGACCAAATTCCATACAAACCGAACTTCGAAAATAATTGTAGGTACCGTACGTTTTATGCTAATCTTTACCGCAATGTTTGAATTAGGAACTCCATATAAAGCTACGACTGAGCTAAGTTTGATAAGCCGAGTACATGAATAAAATTAAGCGAGTTATTTATTACGCAAACCGAGATTTTGAATGAAAAGCAAAAAAATGCCTGTGATTAATTGTTTATTGACATTATTGCCGCGACGCACAAAGGATAAATAAGAAGAGAATATAATAATACCTATTTATTTACATAAAACATAATAGAGTACCTACAATGCAGCTAGAGCACATGCTTTTAACAGTAAGCATGCAAATTTTCAGAGAGTTTCGACGTAACAAACGTAAAAAGAACATGTAAGTAAGTCAGTGTTGTTACACGCGTAAGTGACCGCAGGCAGGACAGCGGGGCGTGGGACGACTTCCGTGCTAAATGGACCGTTGACCCATGAAGGTCGCGGTAGTTATACCATGTACGTAACTAAACTACATAGCTTACTGCCTTGTTGATCTCGTGGTCAGAAGCGCGATCCTGCTGAGCGTGGCATGGCGTGGTCCTGGTATAGATTCCCAGGTTAGGCCAATATAATTGGCTTTTTCCATTAGGAATTTCTCAGTAGCAATCGGCCCCTTCAGCAAGCACGTAAAGCTGTTGATCCTTTGCCTGATTTCTTCCCGATAGTTCTGGTAAGCTTCGGGAAACTTCGGATATGTTCGGTATTCAATCGTAACTCTAATCAACGCAAGTTGTGTGCTAATCAGTGAATCATCTTCCTACCGGTCTGTTTGTTATCGTTTAACAAAACCTGAATAATTTTCCATGTTTTTTCAGAGGATTGGTCAATAAGTAAATATATACTCAATTTAATTTTGAAGGTAGTAAAATCGGAAATAGTTCCGGAGATTACAGCATTCATACAAACTCTTTTACTTTATAATATTGGGGCATAAACAAGCGCCATGTTATTACATGGGGCCTGTTTGGTTTTTACATGGGGCGAGCCTATTGCTATTAACTGGTCTCAATCGTAATTCTGAGCTGCTACTGAGAATTTTATAGAAAAACCCAATAACACTTTGCTCGACCTGGGAATTGCACCCAAGATCTCTAGCGTAGCAGTCCCGCTTAGTACTGCAAGGCTAACGATGCAGTTAGAATTGAGACAGAAACAGAGAGAGAGTAAGAGGGGAATAGAGTGTGGTTTGTTATAGATAGACATTAGTAAAGATGTACATCCATCCAACCATTAAAACTATCATTCAAACTATTACAATTAGCTAGACGTATCCGCGAGCTTTTTCAAAAATACCTACTTATGTTATTTTAAAATTGGCAGCGTTTATCTTATCGTGGTCACACAGTGCCCGCGCTGTGAGCGCGTGCGAGCGTCAGCTGCGACCAGCGGCGTATGGGACCGCAACCAGCCTGCAAACGTCACCAGTACTTTGCAAGTAACCTATTGGGTGTGGCATCAATCATTTCCGCACTAAGCGTGGCATCTGCGTGGTGGATTACGCCCCTTTTCCTGCCACAGAGAGAAGCCTTTTTTTTAAAAGATGAGAAATCAGCAAATGACTTCTTCCGCTCTGGGCGGAGCAGAAGAAGTGGCTCTTATTGACTAAAATCCATCCGTGCTCCTCCTAATGCCTTATGCGATCCAGGGCCGCAGTGACACTTTCAAACAATTTCCGCAACACTGGCAGAGAGAGGTCTAAGTCCCAGTAGTGGAAACTTTGCAGTAGGCTCATACAATCAAATAATAATAAAACCAGCCTATTGTTGTCCTGGCAAAGACCTCTTCTCGAACAGTGACGGCACGAGCATTGATCTCCAAGCTTGCTCGAGACGTATTATAAGACAAAGTCTGTCTGTTGTGTGTAATAAACTTAGCAACGGATTTTAATGTGGTTTTCATCAATAGATAAAGTGATTCAAGAAGAATGCTTATCCGTTTAGAATATTACGCTACGATCAACGGGAGCGGAGCAGTAACCAAGAACGCAGGCGACACCGCGAGATATATAGTTAATTAAAAGTCCAGGTTCTCACGATGTTTTGCTACACAGAGGTCAGTGGTGTCTTTTTTGTTACGGATTGGAAATCATCAAATGACTTCCCCTGCCCTAGGCGGGGCGGGACTGAGTGTCACACACACTTTTACAGACTAAAACTCACCCATGTTCCTTCTTGTGCTCTTTGCGTTCCGGGGGCGCGGTATCTCTTTCGGACAACCCGCAGCCCCGGCGTCAGTGATGTCTAATATAGACTTTGAAAGTAGTTGCCCGTGCCCGGTTGCGTACCCACAGCCTCGAGCATGAGATGCGGCATCACAACATAAACGAACCAAAGTCTATGATAATGAAATAATCATGTTAAACAAACGGATATCCTTCAATTCCTTGTATTACAATGATATCAAGTACCTCGCTGCAAAGTTGCATCAACGTACATAGAACTATGTTATCCATGTTGAACGCTTTATAAATAACTTTCCTTGTCCGATAACTTTACCGGGGGCTTTGTTCCTATCGACAATAGAGTGTTATCGTTTTATGCGCGACATAGTAATAGTGAGCAATTAAAATGTATATAAACATGTTTTTTTAACTCAAATATAAAGTACTTATCTAATTTGATTGAGTCATTGCATAGCTTCTAGCCATGGTGGCCCAGTGATTACGACCTATCATGCGTGAGGTTGCGGGTTCGATACCGGTCAAGTACCAATGTGACGTTTTCAATTCATGTGTCCTTTCTAAGTTTATCTTGAAACACTGGCATTGCTGAAGGAAAACATTTTGACGAAACCTGGCATAAGATTTATGATTATTAGATGTCTGAAATCGCCGATCCGCCTAGAGAGCAAGCGTATTGATCAATGCTCGTGCTTTCTCTGTGTGGGAAGAGGCCTTTGCTCTGCAGTAAGAAAATAATAGGTTTCTATTTATATAACTAGCAGTGACAGTGGGACAGCAATAGGATGGTATTTTTATTACTATTATAGCTGCCAGCCGATTTCCAAAACCCAAAAAAATTTAAGCCATGGTTAATTTGTGATCTCGGACCATAAGTCGTTAATATGGATACCAATGTTCCCTGTAACGCTAGGTTTAGCACTAAAACCACATTGATTATGTATAACTACGATATATATAACTAGTCGAACCTAGGTTTACAGGTTAATCTGTCCTTCCGTTAGCTTCCTGTTCGAGAGGCAATAAAAGTGCAACAGCGATAACGCCGAGCTATTCTAGGACCTGCCATCCTGTCACGTTTTTTACACAGTACATACTAGTCCACTAGAAAGTATGATGCCTAGATTTTGTGAGCGCCAAATATTCATAATGATTATGATATCGATCTATTCCTAACTAGTGTGTCCTCGGCCAGGAAGTGCTAACAACATTACCCAATTGGTAAGGCCCGGTTGATAGGGTGGGCGTGGCAAGGCATGTGTGGTCCACGAACCACGACTGGGTATCTTTCGGTTATGGAGAAAGGTCAAAGTTCCAAGGTTTTTACGAAGGTAAGTGTTAAACGTTATAACTAAAATTTAAAATTTCCCACGACACTCTGTCTCCTGCTTGTTTGGAGGGAAGTGGAAATTAGGTTTTTTCGTACTCCCCTGCTAATCTTTTCTGATTAATTTCGTTGCGTGATCTAAAACAGTTGCTCGTCGTAGAATCGTTTCTCCAAGACTCGTCGAGCTTCATTGCCTCAGCGCTTTTCTGGCAGTCTCCACTGTTGCTTCTGGCCTTCAGGAGTTGCAGAGTTTGGGAATAGTGTGGTGGGCTTACCCCCTAGACACCATTCCGCAAGCTCAAGCTAAAGTTAAAGCAATTATTTTTGCCCAATTTATTTAGTTTGATGGACAGTAAGCATTGGTAACGGTTATGTGATGAGTCTTTTTACATCCCATGTACACGATACAGGGGAGATGAACTTCTAAATATCATCATCTGCTTAGCCTTTTCCTAACTATGTTGGGGTCGGCTTCCAGTCCAACCGGATGCAGCTGAATACCACTTTTTTACATAGAGCGACTGCCTATCTGATCTTCACAACCCAGATACTAAGCAACACGATAAGTACTTCATGATTAGACTGGTTGTCAGACTTCCTGGCTTCTGACTATCCGTAACGATTGTCAAAAATCTACGAATGACAGCCGGAATCAACGGCTGAACTTCTAAATAATCGGAATAAAATTCATATCCTATAAATTATACCTAACTCTCAGTTATCGTGTTGTCCTTCTGACGCAGTTCCATATCACTGTGAATCCTAGTTATTTACAGTAAATAGCAACAATATGCAATTATTACTAGTTATTAATTTTCCTATTATTAATGCATATGCAGCTAGTTCATCGATAACGGCGCGTGCGCAGCTGAAACACGTGACGGGATGGAGGGGACTCGGGTTGCTTTAGTTGTTGTTTTCCTATAACATTCCGTTATGTTTGTGTCTTTGTTCTGTATGCTGTTTTTCCTGGTTTCTGCTGCATCGGGGCAAGACATTTCTTAATAGCTTTATTAATTACCTCAAGATGTTTTTGTTACATGCAAAAGCTTTTCCTATTTTGTAATAATAATCTTGCGATCGTATTTATGCCTTGGTGGCTAATCTGATGGAGACTAGCTAAGTACTCGGGAGATATTAGAGTGCACAAGTGTGTGTGCAAACACCGAAACTCCTTTTTTCTTCACTCTCATAGTTCAACGGGACGGCAATGCGACACCACCGGAGATAGATCAGGCAAAGGACCAACGACTTTACGTGTATTCCTAGGCACGGCAGTTACATTTCAAATCAAAACCAAAAATCGAAACCGGTTTTTAAAATGAAATAACACTTTGCCCGTCTCTGGAATGGGATCCAGGACCATAAGTCGCGTTTACGACCACGAGACCAACGAGGAAATCAAACTAATAATACCACTGCGAATCAGTTTGCTTTGGGCCACTTGTCATTTTTTTTTATCATCATTCATTTTAGCCGACTTCAAAAAAGGAAGAGTATCTATTTTCGACTCTATTTATGTCTTTTTATGAATATTCACCAATTTCTTCGCCAATTTTATTGTCGATTTTGTGAGGCGAACAAAACTAAAAAAAATGTTCAAATTGGCCGACACATTTTTGAGTTTTTGCAAGGCTAACACACGGCAATTGAATTTTAATATAGACAGATATTTTATTCTTCAATGTAAACCCAGCAATCCTGATTCAGCAAACTAGATTCTTTCAAGTCACCTTTATTAAATAAGTTAATAAAGTGCGGAAGGAGCAGCTCACAGCGCGTTATATTCGTGTGTTGTTTCCACGAAGTTACTAAAATTAACGTAAAACATTATCCTTATACCTCGGATAAATCCCCAGTGATTACTAACCAGTATGGATAAGACCAGTGTTTCTTTAAACTCCAAACGAGTGCAATCAAATTCACGAAAAATAATATTAAACACGAAATATAATACACACACTATAATCACCTAATTTAAATATTTACATACACATTTATTAGACATAAAACGTAGATACAAGTGATATTTTGTAGAAAAACAAAGTCATAACTTCTGAATATAACCGCTGGATGTGTTTGAACGAGTCGTGGAACTTGCCACACAAATTAGGACGGTTATGGTACTAAAAACGGTGTTTTTATTGTTGAGTGTTCCTTGGCTACCATTGGCATCACCTTACGCTGCTGGGTAGAAGTCTTCTTAGCGATAGATAGGCTACCGAATATCTTCGTGCTTGACGTGAGGACGCTTTGGGCATTTCGGTATCAACGGTGTCTCATTCATCATTACCCACGTGAGGTTAAGGAATAGTTTCAGTTATATGTGCTAGTAGTGTTTCCCGTGAATCGATTGTGAGTTCAAGTGCTGAAAGTGAGCCTTTGTTAATGACGGAGAATATAGGTGAAGTTGTGTGGTGCAGGTGTTGTCAAATTGTCACGTTTGTAATTCCAGTGCTAATTTTATTTAATTATTTATTTAGGATCTTTAACAAAAGATATGACAATATTATGACATGATAATACAATTTTTGTCAACAAAATTTACACAACGTGTACAATAAAGTTAACAACTAGCTAGCAAAGTATAATAGAAACCTACTAATTCTACTAATATTATAAATGCGGAAGTTTGTGAGGATAGATGGATGGATGGATGTTTGTTACATCCATCCATCCATCTATCCTCACAAACTCTCTTTCACGCTTAGACGGGTGAACGGATCTGGGTAAAATTTGGCACTGAGATAGATTGTAGTGTGGAATAACACACAGGATACTTGTTATCAAGAAAAAATTAACGGTTCCTTCCCGTGGGATAATATATTAACATAGGCGCGGACGAAGTCGCGGGCAGGAGCTAGTAATTTTTATAGTTCGAAAAGATAAAACAGGAACAAAAAATTGATATTGGTAATTGGTTTGCTAATGTCAACAGTAGGAATCACAAAGATTCTTGAACATCAATAGTACCTACGTGGACTTAATTAATCGTGATCATACCAACGTGTCTAGAATACATAGTGTATTATATTTGGGAAAATAACCAGTGTTTTATTTACAAAGAGTTATGTAAGTGAGTGTTTATTGATGTTCCTTTTGGAAGACTTATGTTTTTTTTTAAATTAGTGAAAAGAAACACATTTCTTGTATAGATTTATTTGTATTATTTCTTTGTTATTAAAGCCATAGTACTGAAAATTAGAGAAATTAGCAACTACCTATTTCGGTTGAGAAGATACAGCCCTGTGACAGACAGACAGCGAAATCTTAGTCGTCTTGTTAGGTGATTAGTCCTGTTAGTGGCCCTGTTTGAGAACCTTGTGGGGTACGGAACGTATAAAACAATATAATAAGATAGATGTATTGTGTCAAAGATGACACGGCAAAAAAAAACAAAAAAAAAAACCGGTCAAGTGTGAGTCGGACTCGCGTATGAAGGGTTTCCGTACTGTAAAAACGGCAAAAAATCACATTTGTTGTATAGGAGCCCCCTTAAATATTTATTTTATTAATTTTTTTTGTATTTGTTGTCATAGCGGAAGTATAAATACAACATCTGTGAAAATTACAACTGTCTAACTATCACAGTTCATGAGATACAGCCTGGTGACAGACGGACGGACAGACAACAGAGTCTTAGGGTCCCGTTTTACCCTTTGGGTACGAAACACTAAAAACTAAACTTTGACATAACTGCCCAAAGCGACTGTACTTACGAAAGAAAACGTAGGTAGGTAGGTACTGCTACACAAATAAATTGGAAAATTACCAGGAAGATGAAAATAATTAGATCCATAGTTAACCCTATTTATAATATTCTTTACAAAACTTTAATATATAGTTAATTAAACTATGTAGCCATCACTATATACTATGTAATTAACACACTGTTACGAGGAAGTCGTTAATTTTATTGGACTGATACTGAAATGGAAATACAGGTTGCTTTATTTATGCATAATCTATACTAATATTATTTGTTTGTAAGAGGTAATTCTGGAAGTATTGGTATTGTAACGTATTTGAAAAGAGTGTCTGTGGGGTTTCTTGCTCGTCTTCTCCATAGAGGAAAGCCTCTATGGAGAAGATGAAAAAAAAAACATACCATCTCGCCTGTATTCCCCGAAGGGTTAGGCAGAGGTGTAACAATGTACACCCACAGTTCGCCGGTATATTTAGGTCCCATGTAATAAGGGGCGAGCCTATTGCCATTAACCGGGCACAAATCCTAACTCCGAGCTGCTACTGAGAATTTCATAGAAAAACCCAATAACACTTTTTGCTCGACCTGGGAATCGAACCCAAGACCTCTAGCGTAGCAGTCGCGCTTAGGACCACTAGGCTACTGAGGCGAGGAGAAGGTGACGTTTTGGAAAGAGCAAATAAATCCTTTGACAGGTCCAAAACAAAAATCCTTTCGCTTATAGGGCACTACACAAACAACACACTGAAAGAAGTATATAAGGATTGTAGCACTTGGTGTTCTGTATAATATTCGATTTAGTCTGTCTGCTTGTTGTCCTCCCCTGGTGAGGCGCCCTTAGACAAGGTTACCCTAAAGGGTTGTTCTTAGTGAGTAGTCGCTTAGTCTATAGGTTTTATGCCTTGCCTGGAGGCATACATTTTTATGGCACCCCAGGAAAGTCGAGTCGAAGTGCGTCGTGATGGCCCAGTGGTTAAGATGGTCGTCACTCATGCATGAGGTTGCGGGTTCAATACCAATCTAGCTTTTTCAATTCATATGTACTTTTTATATCACTGACATTGGTGAAGGAAAACATCTTTATCAACAACAGGAGAATATCTGGACTTATATTTAATTAATATAAGTCTGAAACAATCAATCCACCTTGAGCAAGAGTCACCACGCTTGTTCAAGACGCGAGCATTGATCATCAACAATGCTTGTGCCTTCTCTGTATGAGAAGAGACCTTTCCACTGCACCGGACAATAATAGGTTGGCATTTTTATTATTACGACAGGAAAAATCAGTTAAGCAATTCGTAAAAGAAGATGCTCTGCACTTTCCACTTCACTGAGAACAACATTGAACTCCTATGTACTTACCTGTGTGTTTATTAATTACTCATTGTAAGAAATCGATTGACTACAGTTTGGTTTTGATTGTGTGTCATTCATTTAATGCGTTTTATTGGGTATTGTCCTTAGATTGGTTACATTTAATTGAACCACTACAAATTTTACTTTGAATTGCATATCATATAGATACCTATTTACGTACAACTGAAGCACAGACTGATAAGAATATAAATTCGATTCGTCAGTTTGAATTCAGAGTTTCACTTGTCGTGGCCGCGAACAAGCGTGACATTTAGTGTCCAACCTCACACAACAGTGCACACAGTGCGTTCACATTATACTAATATTGCGTTGTGATTTATAATTAAGTATTCTTATCCCGATCGACGTCACTTCGAAAATTTATTACAAAGCGCCGGACGCCTATAAAACTGTCTAACATTATGCAAAACGGCATTGTTCCTCACTCGCACTTCGCATTAAGATGTAAAAGTAATCGGCATCAAGTATTTACCGCATTACGGTCGTGAGCTTTCGTCGTGCGCGCATCAAATACATTCAGCCAATACCGCACCATTGCAACAATACAACCACCTGTAGATAGATATATAACATTTCAAGCTTAGATTAGGGATTCTGATTTCATATTTTTATTTAACAGTTGTTCGGTTTTTAACGTGTTGATCAAGTCTAAAGAATCACAGTTTAGGCAATAATTTGTTGGACGGACATAGTGGGCACCTACGTCAGCGGGAAGCGATTATTGTTATCGTGCGTTACTCATTGTCCATTACAGTGTACATTAAAGAGTTATAAAGTACGGGAAATAGGACAACAACGTGCATTTGCATAGGAACCGTGGATGTAAGGTCGTACCTATGTGATCAAAATGTTGGAGCGTAACCCCGCGCGTGTTGTGATCTTAGTGATACTAATAGTTCAGGTGTTTGAATTCTGTGAATCTTTAAATAAAAAAGACAAAGGTGTTTGTGAAGAAGTTGTTCCGTAAGAGGGTTTTTCTTTACTTTTTTAAAATTCAGCTGTAGTTCTAAAGAATCTTCGCCGTAACGATGTTGGTTTTGCGAATCAGATATAACCTAATTTAAACAATTTTAGGGCCTACGACATTGTATTTAAGTATGTATTGACATGTCAATATTACACAACATACATACCTTTAACAATGAAATATAAATACATATACTCAAATACAATTTTCGTATATATTGTAACAATACCTAGTACAAATAAAAACACTAGCTAGAATTTAGGACTTAGAACACACACAAACACACCCAATTAATAAAATAATCGATTGTTTCTTTAGTGATGCTTGTGGATTAAATAAAAATAAAAGAGGATGTCGACTTAGGAAAGCACAAGAGGCTAAGGCAAGGTAAGCAGAGATCACAACTGAACAATCATTCACAGTACACCAACACAGTAAGACAGCCATTTCGACCATCTTCAGAGTTACTCTCGGATTTCTATAAAATAATTGGAAACTTAAAATTAACACATATCAGTGGCACTTATTATTTATGAATTTGGCATTTAATCTTTAAACAAATCGTCTTAAAGCCTTGTTTTAAAAATAACGTAAATACGATTAGTAAGTAAGCGTTGGATTGGCTGTTTTATTGCGATGCACATTGCACGTACTTGAACCAACACTGTACATATTGTTATGTTTGCACTCTTTCTTCACCACCATCACACACTTACACCACATCAATATACATATAACTTGTATTTTTCATCTTCCGCTATTCTTTATCCTGACTTCCCTACTTAAGCCTACTGTCTGTCTATTAGACTTTCACGCCTAAACCGCCGAACCAGTTGTGATAAAATTTGGTACACATATAGATAAGATTTTAGAGAAGGACATAGGCTACCTTTGGAAGTGGTTGAAATAGGGGATGAAATTTTGTATGGTAGTCCGTTATTATTCATGAAACTTTGCACTAGACAAGAAACATTTGTTCAAGCGTTTTTGAAAAATTTGAACCCAAAAAACAGGCAGCCCAAGTAACTTTCGCACGCGGCCGAAGTCGCGGGCAAAATTTAGTTTATAATAATTGCATCTTTGGGATAAAGGCAAAAGTGTATTCAGATAAAATTATGATAATTAATTGCATCTGTAACCTGGAAGCCGGCCTTTACATGTTTGAGAAAAGGCTAGACAGATGATAATGATTATTTTTGGGAGACTCCTACTAATAATATAAATGCGAAAGTTTGTGAGCATTGATGGATGGATGTTTGTTACTCTTTCACGCTTATACGGCTAAACAGATCAGGATGAAATTTGGCAATGAGATAGATTGTAGTGTAGAATAACATATAGGAAACTTTTTATCCCGGAAAAAATTATGGCTCATTGGGATAATTGGCTTACATCTTTAGTACTATTATTATCATTTTTTTTTTATTGTTTTATATTCAACTTCATTGTTTTCACATATAGAAGCAACAAGACTATTGTAACCAAGATTTTGTAAAAACCAATTTGAAAAGAGTGTCCATGGAGTTTCTTGCTCGTTCTTGTCCATAGAGACCTATGTTTTGGAACAAGCAACTAGCTTCAACTTTTTGTATGAGTAACTTCTTGACAGTGGCAGTAGGTAGTCCACAGTAAAAAAAGTAAGTGATGTGTTTTGCCTTTGTCTACAACATGAGACTAATTTCTCTTTGAGTATCTGTTATCTACACCTAATATTATAAAGCTGAAGAGTTTCGATGAAGTTCTTCGAACGAGGACTAAATCGCGGGGAAATACTTCCCATCATAGTGATATTTATTTTCTGAGGTCAATACCTATTGAAGGTCGAAGTTCCAACCTTTTCTTATTTAGCGTGTGTAGCGCACTACTATAATTAGTGATTTTTTACACCAAGAATAAAAGTAGCTTCGAAGCAATAATTTTTACCTAATGTTACTAAGTTTCATGGTTATATGATGTGTCTTTTACACTCCATAACAAGTATTAAAATTAAACATTTTAGGTAACTCCCGACAGAAGAAACCGCAGCTCATAAAAGAGCTGATAACCTTGAAACGGCTGAACAGATTTTACATACATACCATCACGCCTGTAATCCCCAAAGGATTATTCAGAGGTGTACCAACGTACACCCACAATTCGCCGGTATGTTTACGTCTCATGTAACAGGGGGCGAGCCTATTGCCATTAACTGGGCACAAATCCTAAAACCCGAACCGATTTGATTTGATAAAACATATCTAAGAATTGCTAGGAAACCTGCTTTCACATAAAAGAACCGCATCCAAATCGGTTCACCCATTTATAAGCTGCGTGCCACAGATACACACACAGACACGTAAAAATTATAAGATCCCTCTATTTGAGTCGGGGGTTAGAAACAAAATTAACTTTCCCAATGATTTCGTTTTCAGTAGGTATCTTTTAACGTGTAGATATCTATCCGATGCTTCCGCATCATGTATGTTGGAATTAATGACAATCCATAAGACACAGTTTAATGTCAATAATGTTATATCTACAACTTGCACAATTTAAAACGATAATGATGTTTATTTTGCGAATTTTTCCATAACACGAATTCTCAATGTCGCGGTTAAATGTTGATAAAATAGTAGATATTATGTTAGTATCGAGTACTTTGTCCTTGTGAAACTACTATTATTGTCCAGCGAATTAAATCAGACGTGGGTTCTGAACCTTAGGATTAAATGAAGACGTTTTTTTTTAGTGCACTATAAGCTAACAGTATTGCAACTCAAAATGCTTTTAATGCTAGAACTGAGTTTAATTCACAAGTATTGGTAAGCGAATGAATGTCAGATTATTTTAATGAATTACTATATTCAGAATAAGTTTGTTGCCTTTTCTGTCCCTCTTTTGGGTAATGGCCAAAATGCAATAGGCATTAAGCATTATACATAATATTAATCTTTAAAATATTTTTATGAAACGTCCCACAGCTTTCTTCAAAACTTTGAAGGTGTCAACAAATACCTACTCATTGTTAAAAGCTGCTTCTATTTCTATTAGACTATTGATATGCAGTCGTTTTTAATATGAAATTTTAACTCTTGCTTTTGATGTTAGACGTTGTCTCCATTCATATTCGTGAACACTGGTATTTCTTTGTGACCACTTGATTCTCTAGTGCAATTGGTTCTTTCTTTTGTCTGGGTTCTGCAGAGCTATTCTGTAAAAGGTTCTTTGATAAATGTTGGTAAGGTGAACTTTAAATGAACTGTCAATTTGTAGCGTGATGGGATGACAGCTCACCTAAAACTCACTTCACTTAAGTTCAACGAAGGAGATTTCTACAGAATAGACCAGCTGGTCACGTGTGGTAAAGCACAAAACTATTTTATTAACCGTTGCATCTAATGCATACTTTTATTTATTTTCAGGGTCGGTGGGAGACCTTCAAAGGTATGTTTGTTTTGATTTGTTGACATGTTCCTTTTTTAATTTGAAATGTTCAGAGAAAAAACCCTCAGTCGTCTCACTTCAGAAAGAGAGAAAGAAAATGAGCGCGCGCACTGCTCTCTCTTGCTCCTAAAGTAATATATAAAGTAATATAACTCTCTCTCTTTCTATCTTTACTAACTTATATCTCCCTCTTACCTTCCGTTCAACGGATCACATTCATATCCGTAACGCTCTCGTCAAGCATTTATCGGCTTACTCCCCAAGTTAAGCGTGCGTAAAGAAGTTTTACATCAAAAAATGCCCTTGGCAAAAGTAACAAAAAGACAAAGTAATAATTGGCGAGCTGATTAGGTATTTGCTTTACTGGATTAAATCTCTAAACACACTTTTACAATCTAAATTACAGAGACACGTGTGCTGCAACCAATACGAGTACGACAGTGACCTCGACAAGTGCTTTCCGATATGCAGCCTGGGATGCATCAACGGTACATGCACCGACATCGACACCTGCACCTGCACGCCCCCGCTCACTCTCGTTGGCCACACCTGCGTCCCATCGACATGCACCAACTGCGAGCACGGAGACTGCGTAGCGCCGAACGACTGCAGGTGCCATAAGGGCTACATGAAATCAAATGGCACTTGTGCACCGATTTGCAATGAAGTGTGCGTGAACGGGCGATGTGCCGAGCCTAACATATGCAAATGTAATGACGGTTACAGAGCTGACCCGAACAATACATTTCATTGTAACCCAATTTGCGACCCCGAGTGTGTTCATGGGACTTGTACTGCACGTAACAAGTGCACTTGTAATGTGGGATATGAAAAAACAGATAGCAGTTCAGTTTGTAAGCCCACCTGTGTCGGATGCAAATTTGGACAGTGTATAGCGCCGAACAACTGCTCGTGTTTCGAAGGGTACGAACGCATAAAGTCTAGCTGCAAGCCAAAGTGTACCTCTTGCACTAATGGAGTCTGTATTGCACCAAATACGTGCAAATGTCTTGACGGATACGAACTCATAAACTCGACCTGCAAGCCCAAATGTAGCTCTTGCAGTAATGGAGTCTGTGTCGCACCAAATACCTGCAAATGCCTTGAAGGATATGAACGGATGAACTCGACCTGCAAGCCGAAATGTACATCGTGCAGTAATGGTGTCTGCATAGCACCAAATATATGCAAGTGCCTTGAAGGATATGAACTCGTGAACTCAACCTGCAAGCCAAAATGTAGCTCTTGCAGTAATGGAGTCTGTATTGCACCGAACAAGTGCACCTGCATTGAAGGATATGAACGCATAAACTCGACCTGCAAGCCAAAGTGTAGCTCTTGCAGCAACGGCGAGTGTGTAACGCCTGAGCAGTGTCAATGTCACACGGGATACCTCCTAAAATCGAACGTCTGCACACCGGTTTGTTCACCGCCCTGTACCAATGGACGCTGCTTGAGACCCAATGAATGCTCCTGTAATGTTGGCTATGTTAAGAAAGAACTCGACAACAGTACCTGTTACAAGAGCTGTGACAAGCCTTGTATGAATGGCACTTGCAACTTGGACGGAAAGTGTATATGTTTGGCCGACTTCGAATATGATGACAGCACAAATACATGTGTAGCTGTTAAACCGTAAGTAGACAGACGGCTCTGGCTAAAGCAGCAGCTTCCGTTACTTCAGCGATATCGTTTTTTAAATTAATGTAACATTACTGATGTGTTTTATTCCAGGATCGACTGCGAGTTGTGCGGCGGCAAATGTTCCGAAGATAAGAAAGAGTGTCACTGTGCCAACAAAACTCTTTGCACCTTTGGAATACCGGTGGCCCCCGCGGAGGTTGTTGCCGACGGCGTCAAGTAAGACGTTTTCATCATTTATCTTGACATGACCGTTCATGATAGAGATCAACGGCATAGTCGTGAACAATTGTTAATTTTAGGATTTGTACTCTAAAATTGGTGTTCCTGCACATAGCCGTTACATCTAAGACTGTAAGTGTCATCTGGCAGTGTCTGCCTCGTTAGTACTCACAGGTGCTATTGCTAACAATGGGTTTCTGGGTTCGGTTTCTAGTTTAGGCAAAGTTTTGCCAGATTTATCAACCAGTTCAGTACCAGCCCGGAGCTCGAAATTCTGCCCGGTTGATGGTAATAAGTTCGCCCTCTATCACATGGAACACTTTTGATTTAATTTTACTCTTTGGGGAAAGCTGGTGTGATATTGTGTACATAATTTTAAATATTGTTGCATCATTATGCTACTGTTCTTTCCACAGTTGATATAAATTATCTTATTCCTGACCTCCTCCTCTTTTTATTGTCCGCGTCTATCCAAACATTTTCGTCAATGATATTGAGATGTCATTGTTTGTTATTTCCAGAATGGCCAGTATGAATGTGACGATGATAGCGATAGGCGGTGCCACTCTGCTCCTCCTCATACTGGTGGTGGTCGTCATGCAGTGGATCTGGCACAAGAGGAACGAGTACGGTGAGAACAAGCCAACCAATGAAAGTGAGTGTTGAACCCTTCGTCTTTGTAATAAGTACAAAAAATGTAATCTATCTATACTTATAATAAATCTGTAGAGAGGTCAATTCTGTACATGAAATATATTTCCGAAATAACTATCAGGGGGTGATTAGGGCTGATGCCAAAATGCAATCAGTAAATTTTTTGTGTCTGTCTGTCTGTCTGTATAACCGCTATAGAAACAAAAACTACTCGACGGATTTTAACGAAACTTGGTACAATTATTTTTCATACTCCTGAGGTGGTTATAGTATACTTTTCATCACGCTACAATCAATAGGAGCAGAGCAGTGAAGAGAAATGTTGGGAAATCGGGAAAAGTTACTCCATTTTTTCAGCTTCCGTCGCGTGTGCAACCTTAATGGTTAAAGCTACACAGAAATCATGTACGACGGAAATGTTCTCCTTAAAATTATATAAAAAATATCCCACGACAGCATATGTCTATCTTTTATGGTTGACTCACAATATCACGTGTAACTCCCGATAGCTTAGCATGTCGAAGCTTTCTGATTATATTTGTCTACTCTTACTACAAGCTGACGGAGTCGCGGGCACAGCTATCAACAATAATATTGTGCGGTTCCGTATTGCGATATTTTTCAACAGTATTGTAGATTGACATATTATATTTCCTTACTAAAATATGACAGTTAATCTGTCTGTTACATCAAAACCACTGAACCGTGAGGTAGGACATAGGCTACTTTTTTTTACGAGAAACGACGGAAACGCGGACGAAGTTGCGGGCAACAGCTAGTATGTAATATTATTATTGACACCGGTCAGGTTGTGACGACAACATGTTGACGACAAAATTTGTGAGCATGGGTGCATGGATATTTGTTACTCTTTCTGGCTTAACGGCTGAATGGAATTTGCTGAAAGGCACACATAGGTATACATAGATATTGATTTACTTTAACACAGGATATTTTTGTTCCCGTGGGCTAATTAAGAACTTTTGGTTAATTCTGAAGTCTACGCAGACGAAGACGCAGGCAGAAGCTTGCTTACAATAAAATTATAGTCCAAGAGCGTTTTATCGCGATGATAAGGAGACCGGCGGAAATATTGCCTTTAAGAAATTCGCGTCAGGAAGTGCACGTGAAACGTGTTATACATAATCATTCATTTTGAATGTTATATTATGAGAATTATATTGTCTCTCACGCCAACTGCGGATTGTTGCATTGTTAATCGAGTAACTAAGTCATGCGCATAAACATCAATGGAATATTGATTTGTAAATCATTTCAACGCTGCCTATTATGCTTTTACTTGTAGGAGATAGGTAGGATGTAGGTAAGTGCAGTGGGACTGTTCTCGGTCCTTGAGAGTTCTGAATATCCGGTGGGCGCCGATCCATCCAGATATACTTTTGTAGTATTTTTAAATACTAGATTCAATACTTTTAATTTTTAACATGTAATTGACGTTCAAAAGTGCCTTTTGATGGTCTAATTGAAATAAATGATTTGACTTTGACTTTGACTTTGAAATACACCCTGATATTCATATAAGTGACCAGTACCTTTATAAACTAGCTTTTGGCCGCAGTTTTGACGGCATGAAGGTAAAAGCTTGCAAAAGTAATTCCACGTGAAGGTGTAACGTTGCACCTTGAGAGTTACAAGTAGGTAGATAATAATTCAAAAAATCTGTAATTGTTACTATTTTAGTAATTAAAACTATTTACATTTAAAACTAGACTTACCTATGTTTACACAAAACAAAACTTCTAAATTAAATATTACACTGACACTGGTTCGCATCAATGCTAATGGTTCTTGCAGCTAATGCGCCCATACCTGGCCATTCGGGTCAGTTCGCAAATGATCGCAGATAGTGCGTTAGGAGACATCAGCCGGGACGGCTGTGTCAATTGCTCTGACCTTTCCAATACCTATACTACCGGGATAAAAGTTGGAACTTTGACCATCAATATCTTTGTAGCAAAAAGTTTCACAACCGAGGTTCAGAACAAAAAAGTAATCACAATGATGGAAAAAACATGTAATTTTCAGTTTCGTTAAGTGTTGATTTACACTCGGTTTATAAAATCATGTCTATCAAATTCTAGGTTCTCCTTTCGGCGGCGGCAGTGTGGTGTACCATCACACAGCTGCCAACACGCTGCTCTATCCAAGAACGAGTGGCGAGTCCTTCCCAATCGAAGGCTCCGACGAGGAGGCGACGACCGACAACTTTTTACGACGTGAATCTCAACTACCTTAGCCTGTACCTGCCTGCATCGAGGTCATCGATGTTCTAGTTAAGCTTAATGTTTAGGATCTAAGGAGATAAAGAAGTTATTACTAAAGTGTCATTTTTTATTGTGTCTTCAATAGATGATGATTGTGGATGTATATGAAGTATGCTATACAGAGTGCTAGATTGCGATTTAAAGCTATATTAGAGATTTCTGTAATTTCTAGTATTCATACCTTAATAGTCCCGTAGAGCGACCAAAAAATCCCTGCATTTAAAAAATATCGTACTTAATCATTTTTTTTCGCTGACTGTACATTTCCAAAATCTGTGAATGCAGTTCAGATTATCGTAAAAGGTTATGGACGGTCTCCAAGGAACGTTTTCCTGCAGCGATAACGGAAAAGGCACCTGCCCTTAGTGACCCGTCTCAAAAATCCACCCTGTATATGCACTCGGCAATAATAATAGTTCATCTTTTTATCAGTGAAAGATTTTTTGTATTCGGACAAGTATTTCCAGAGATAACCTCCTAGAAATAAAAAATAAACGAACAAGCTTAATAATTTTAAAATATACAAACGATTCAACCCAGCTGCGCTCGGATGCAAGAATTCTCAAACTGCACGACACATTCTTTGATTGAGATTTTCTTACGTATTTCTATAAGAAAATCTAAAATCCAAATTTCCAACCTTTTCGGTGCAAGGCAAAGCGTTGGTGCCGGGTGCGCCCTCCTACTGCCATTACGTTAACCGTGCCGTGTTACAAGAGGTATTGTATATAAATATACCAATACGCCTGTATTCCCCGAAGGGTTAGGCAGAGGTGTACGATGTACACCCACAGTTCGCCGGTATATTTAGGTCCCATGTAATAAGGGGCGAGCCTATTGCCATTAACCGGGCACAAATCCTAACTCCGAGCTGCTACTGAGAATTTCATAGAAAAACCCAATTTTTGCTCGACCTGGGAATCGAACCCAAGACCTCTAGCGTAGCAGTCGCGCTTAGTACCACTAGGCTACCGAGGCAGTTAGAAGAGGTATTGTTTGTTTTTTTTTTCCTGGGCAGGGTGGGAGGGAGGGTCAGACGTTTACTGACTAAAACCCATCCATGTTCCTTCTTGTGCCTTTTGCGTTCCGGGGGCGCGGTATTTCTTACGAACAACCCGCAGCCCCGGCAGGCATCGGCCCTGAGTCGCCCTTTCAAATTTTGCTAACATCTCTTTGAGGCGGGCGTGAAACATGAACGCGCCGTCGACACGGCTGACAATACTGTATCGTACTGTAGTCCGTACAGGAAGGACGCAAGATTACAATGCTTCCTTCCAACTGCAATTACTCAATCAGTTACAACTTACGTCATCATATTTTTTTTTGGCGTTCCCAATTATGCCAGTTCTGCGAACAATAGTTGCTCAGTCTGCAGAGCGCCTAAGCCGGCTTATTGAGGGATCCTCAAAAAAACGGAATTCAGAAACCGAAACGTCGTCGGGTTAGTTTAGTGGGTTCGATATGGGGCAAGTACCAACGTGACTTTTTTCATTCATATATTATTATCTCAGTTTACCTTGGACATCACTGACGTTGGTGACCATTGTATTGAAAATTTTAGACATTGACTATCGCTGAGATGAGATTGCGACTAGATTTTGTGTTTTATTAGTAGAATTGACTTTCAGGACTCAAGACAAATGATAGGTTCCACTTACTGACTCAGAAAAGGAAGACCAAAGGAAAAGACTTATAAGTCGTTACACAAAGACCAACACGCATTCTTTTAGATTTACTAATGTGTTGCTCCAGATTTGTTAAGGATATTATCAATACTTTATAGGTATATTTCGGGACCTTGGGGTCCCAGGACTTTGGAAGGCATACGAGGGGCCGAAGCCAACTCGCAGAGGCCGCTTAGGTGCCTAATGCGACACCAACAGACGATTATCCCTGTATATATGCATCATCTGTATATAGGTATGTATATATGTATCCTCGGTTGGTGCAGGACTATTGCAAGACCTAGCGAGCATAAAATATTGGACTATGGGTATGGGTGGCTAAAGTGAATTGGTTACCTGAGACTGCCCCATTGGCCTAGTGGCAAGTACGTATTGAGCGTGGGGTTCGATTACCGGGTCGGGCAAAAAGTGTTATTGGCTTATTCCAATAGCACTTTCTCAGTAATAGTTCGGAGTTTGGAAGTTGGCGGTGTGACACCCCCGTGACTCGGAAAACACTTAATGACGTTGGTCCTGCGTCTGATCTCTCCCCGATTGTTCCATAGGACTATGAGAATTAGTGAAGTGGGAGCGCAACTGTGTTTGCGCACACACTTGTGCATTATAATATCTCCTGCGTACTTGGTTAGTCTGCATTATGATTAGCCGCCGTGGCCGAAATGGATCTGGAGAATATGGAATGACTATGTCCCCGGCCTGACCAATATTTGTATACACGCATTAAATAACAGGGTGTGACTTGCACACTTAATAAATGGGCCCCGGAAATGTACACATAGTTATTCTTAACTGTAAGCTTAACTGGTGTTTGTAATATTCTCGACTTATTCATATAAATAGTTATGTTCCTGAAAATAGAGGGAAAAATAACGTTCTCTTATCATTCAAAATAGGAAGCTAAGCGAATTGAAATAATTACCTAACGGCCATAGAGTAGTAAGTACCTATACAAGTGTACCGCATACCATCACGCCTGTATTCCCCGGAGGGTTAGGCAGAGGTGTACCAATGTACACCCGCAGTTCGCCGGTATATTTAGGTCCCATGTAATAGGAGGCGAGCCTATTGCAGGTGTACCAATAATAACAATATCTAATGATTATTTAAGTTTATCACTATTTAATGACTTCTTATCATTCAGGAATTGTTTTTGATATTCCTATAAAACTAAGCATTCAGGAAAACGGGAAACAGTAACGAGGTCTTATTTATAGGAGAACTACGAACTACAGTGAACAATGTTGCTACTTAAAGAAGCACGTGTTGAGCTTTTAGCAATATTGTTAGTCCAGTTTTTCGTCAACTGCGGTTCATTGGCATTGCCTGATAAAGGTGTTTGCGAAGAAATTACGCCAAAATCGTCGAATTGGTAAGCTTTGTATATTTTAATAAATTAAAGATAAAAAAAGTATCAATATTTAGCGATTATAGTAATCGTTGAATTTTGATACTTTTTCATATTTATCGGCACAAAGGATTTTAAATCTTATTTTGTTCAAAGAAAGAAAAGTACATAGTTAACATAATATTTCTTTTTTTTCTTGTAGGCTCTCCAGTAGCTGGTCAAAAGCAACTGAAAAGGTACATTTTCCTTTTTTCTTACTTTTAATTACCTATTACAGTTTTTAAAGCTAACTGATATTTACAATACAAAATTACAGGAGACAACAAAATTTTTAGTTTGCTGTTACCAATATACGTACGACGGTAATCTGGACCGGTGTGTGCCGGTATGCAGCTTGGGATGCATCAACGGTACATGCACCGATGTCGATACCTGCACGTGCACGCCCCCGCTCATTCTCGTTGGCCACACCTGCGTCCCATCCACATACAACTGCGAGCACGGAGACTGCCTAAGGCCGAACGACTGCAGGTGCCATAAGGGCTACATGAAATCAAATGACACTTGTGTACCGATTTGCAACGAAGTGTGCGTGAACGGGCAATGTGCCGAGCCTAACAAATGCAAATGTAATGACGGTTACAGAGCTGACCCGAACAATACATTTCATTGTAACCCAATTTGCGACTCCGAGTGTGTTCATGGGACCTGTACTGCTCGTAACAAGTGCACTTGTAATGTGGGATATGAAAAAACAGATAGCAGTTCAGTTTGTAAGCCCACCTGTGTCGGATGCGAATTTGGACAGTGTATAGCGCCGAACAACTGCTCTTGTTTTGAAGGGTACGAACGCATAAACACAACCTGTAAGCCAAAATGTAGCTCTTGCAGTAACGCAGACTGTATCGCACCTGAGGAATGTCGATCTCCTATTGTGGACTCACTGGCTGAGGAGGGTTACACACCCACATGTTCTCCGTCCTGCATCAACGGAAACTGCCTGATATTCAACCAGTGCTTCTGCAATGAATCTGGGTATGACTTGGTGTGCTCAGTTACTTGCAGCCATGGGTACTGCACTCCACCGAACAACTGCACATGCAAACCAAAGAAAAAGGGTACAATATTCAACTTTTAATATTTACTAACCTTCATTTGTTTTATAAATATTTTTGTCTATATCACATTTATTAAATGCTTCAATGATTATTTTCGTTTATTTTTTATTTAGCTTACCTAATAGAATAATTAATAACGTCTTATAAAGTTTTATAAATTATATAACACTTTTATATAGATGAAATGACCTTTGACCTGCCTTTAACTATACCACTGCAAGGCAAAGGCCACTTCTTATGCAGAGAAGGCACAAGCATTGCATAGCAACACGCCTGCCCAAAGCAAATTGGCGATAACAGGTTTTTAATTGATTGTCAGTCCAGGTTTCCTCACGAGGTTTTCGGTAGATAGCAATGTGTACAGGTCCAGGCAATCTGGCGGTAGATGTCGTGCGTGCAAATACATCAAGCTTGGTGATAACATTATTTGGTTACGACATGCTAGATGGCCTTATTGTGATAAGGGAGTACAGTTGTTTCTGTGGACATTTCTCCCTGTATTATAACTACTTATCTTAAATGTCTTTGATTCAATACAAGTATGCTATCCCACTCTCCATGCGAACCGCCCGCATTGTGTATGCTACCTAATACATATACCAACACCCTTGTATTTTCCGAAGAGTTAGGCAGAGGTGTACCACTGTACACCCACAGTGCACCGGTATGTTTAGCTCCCATGTAATAGGCGGCGAGCCTATTGCCATTTACCGGGCACAAATCATAACTCCGAGCTGCTATTGAAAATTTCAAAGAAAAATCCACTACTATACAAGAACAGAATAATATTGATTCAATATACGAAGACATAATTTAAAAAAACTTTCAATCATACGTAACACATACCATCACGCCTGTATTCCCGAAGGGTTGGGCGGAGGTATGTTAAGGTCCCATGTAATAGGGGGTAAGCCTATTGCCATTAACCGAGCACAAATCCTTACTCCGAGCTGCTACTGAGAAATATTAATACATATAACTGGTGTAATAATACATTGAATGTAGCTGTTACGGCCCCGGCATTATTAACGGACGCCCGCGGGACTTTCTTCTGCTGTGGGCTCCAAGCGTGCGGGACTTCACGGTGCCATGCAAGTCCGAGTCCCTGCGCCGCGCCGCCTGAGCGCCCCACCACACGAAATAGTAGCTTAAAAATACATGATTATATTTTTTTCATCATTGTGTTTTTTTTTCTTCTGGGCCATAACTGGGATGTCTAGCAACAGGGACATTGAAGCTGAAAGTTTCCACATTTTATTTTAAACAGATTTCAAATGTCTAACAAATAATTAATTCCATAATATGAATTGCTACTTGGTTTTTCGTCCTCTCTCCTAACTTTGCTGTGCCCGACAGGGTCCATTATGATCTTGACAATATTCTATAAGACCTATATGTACAAATGGAAAGCAATAAAGTATTGAGTATTGAGTCTAAGTTAAAATTTAAACACCGCCACAATACCTGCGTTTTTGCATTACATTACACGCTACAATAAAACAGTGAATTTCACAAAAAAATTAAGTTTCCAAATAATAACCTTTTCTCAATGTTACTTTGTTTAATTGGTGGCATGAGCAGTGGGTATGCGTGTCGTTTTGCAGCTCGTATTCCGAACAAAATCAATCAAATATTTATTGAGGAATCACGAATTGACAAACATTATTATTAATATTTGCGATTCGTAGATCTTTGACAGTCGTTACGGATAGTCAGAAGCCAGGAAGTCTGACAACCAGTCTAACCAAGAGGTATCGTGTTGCCTAGTAACTAGGTTGTGGAGGTCAGATAGACAGTCGCTCCATGTAAAACATTGGTACTCAGCTGCATCCGGTTAGACTGGAAGCCGACCCCAACATAGTTGGGAAAAGGCTAAGTAGATGATGAGTAGATGATGATTATTAATATTTGTCATTAATGATTATTATACCTTAATATGCATGGCTTTCTATTTCTGCCCCGTTGGTCTCGTGGTCGCAAGCGCGACTTATGAGCATGGGGTCCTGGGTTCGAATCCCAGGTCGAGCAAAAAGTATTATTGGGTTTTTCCATTTGGAATTTCTCAGTAGCAGCTCGGAGTAAGGATTTGTGCCCGGTTAATAGTAATAGGCTCGCCCCCTATTACATGGGACCTAAACATACCGGCGAACTGTAGATGTAAATTGGTACACCTCTGCCTAACCCTTCGGGGAATACAGGCCTGATGGTATGATGGTATGTTGCTATTATTTATGTATGGATTACTCATGTCCCCCAATTAGTTCGGATAATCGACGCTCTACTGTAATTAATTTTTTTTTAGGTATACACATATTTAAATGTTCAAAATATGTTATGACTGGTAGCGGTTGATAGTGCACACGTTTGTGTGTGTTGAACAATGTCGTGGATTAGCTGACAGAATCGTTCCTGCGATATGTAGGTACTTATAATTTTCAGTGATTATGAAGATATCAGACAATAGGAAGACCTCCATCCTGTTGCAATACCTACCTCCTGCATTTTGTATAAAACTCCCAATTTAACGGCAGAGCACCATTTTAACTAATTTAAGCGCGAGAATGGGGTCTCTGGTGCCATTGGTTTTAATTGTGTTATTGCAATTATTAACTGTTAATCAAGTGGAAAGTCAAATTTGCTCTTACATAACATGGTAAGCAACTAGATTATATTTTAAACTTAGAACTCAATAACCTACGCTCCATTACTCATTGGAAAACCTACGGTTTATAATCTAATATATACTAATATTATAAAGCTGAAGAGTTTGTTTGTTTGTTTGGTTGAACGCGCGAATCTCAGGAAATACTGGTTCGAGTTGAAACTTTCTTTTTATGTTAAATATGAAAAGTGGCTAAAAAGCAAACTCAAATACTAATAAGCTCAAAAAAATATTTTCTAAATATTCACGCTATTAAAATTAACAATAAAATATGATGGACCTGATGAACCTCATAGTTAATATACCTAAGTCCGAAATCGCCAATCCGCCTTGAGCAAGCGTGGTGCCTTCTCTCTATGACAATATGTCTTTGTCCACCAGTGGGACATGAATTGGACTGTATTCTATTATTTATTTATTAAATGAAATATTAAAGTGAATTCAGCTCTTAAGATTAGTTTCATTCCAAAAGAAAAACAAACAAAATGGATTGAAGATAAATAAGTTTTTGTAAGTACGTACGTTTTTCATTTAACGTGTGCATTTGTTATTTTTATAGGAAGTTTCAACCAGTAAACGTAACTTATTGGCAAACATACAATGTCACGCAAAATAAGCCCGACTGTTTGTTTAATTGTGAGAAAATAACAACCATACGCAGCCAATTGGCGATTCGTCGTATTAATGTGAGTTAAACTGCAGAACTATTTTGTCATAATCTTCGAAGTGAACTTAAGCTGAGCTGTCAAAGCGTTGGTGCGATGATAGCTCACTAAAATACACTGGGGAAGTATTTTACGGAATAGAACATTTACGTTTTTTTTAATTACATTGTAACTACCTTGTTATCCTAGTGGTCCTAAACGCGACTGCTACTGTATGATCGAGCAAAATGTTATTGGGATTTTCAATTAAAGTCTCATTAGCAGCTCGGAGTTGGGATTTGTGTCCAGTTAATGGCTATAGGCTCGCTAACTATTACGTGGGACCTAAAACAGACTGTGGGTGTATATTGGTACACCTCTGCCTTACTCTTCGGGGAATACAGGCGTGATGGTATGTGTTATGTAATATTATACTTGGTTTCATTTCAGAGATTGGTGAGCAAACGCATAATGACCTGTTGTTCCGGTTACATGTACGATCGTAATTCTCCAAGGTGAATTAGCTTTTATATCAGAATCCTACTATCCTAATATTACTTACTATTGTAATATTATTATCCTACTTCCTACTTCCTATCCTACTAATTCCTTATAATAAATACAAAAGTTTGCGAGGATGGTGTTTGTTTTAATTTTGAATGTTTGGAATAATACATAGGACACTTTTTATTCCGGAAAAATATACGGTTCTCGTGGGATAATATATCATATTTGACGTGGAAGAAGTGGCGGGCAGAAGCTAGTATTACAATATATTAACGCTCTGGAGTCTAGGAACATGACTGTGTTGAATTCATGGTCAAAGTGAAGCAGGGGCTTCCTTGTATTTTTATGGCTAGACCCAGTTATTAATAGTAGTAGAATTAGAATGTGCCAAGTTCCCTATAAACTAGTGCCTAAATTCTTATTTATTTGAATGGCCACTCGTCCCTGCATATCTAAGTTAAATAATATATGAACAATTTTTTTAAATTCCTTATAAAAGGTTTTTCAAGGGCGGGTAGATGTTGAAATTAAATAAAACAAGCTGTGTGTGGGTATTGACAAAACTCTTTTATTTGAAAGACTATTCACTAAGTGTAAAATAATTATGTTATCGTTGGCCCGGCTTTTACAGTGGCACGGATCCAAGTGGTTCCATTTTCAATGAATTTTCTGCATACATCCGGCTAAATTTGAACGATACCCTGTGTTATGTTTACCTTTAGGGCATCGGTCAATTGTGCTTTGATCGATGCCTGATGCCTGATGACCTTTACAAAAAAAAGGAATTTTGTTAATACCTCACATATAGCTTGTTTTACTTCATTTCAACATATTCTCGCCCTTATAAAAAAGAAAAGGCATAACAGATGATAATTATTATATATTATACATTTTTCAGACTCAGCTGTAAGTCAATGTGTTCAAAGCCTTGTATTAATGGTTACTGCAAAGGTCCAGAACAATGTGCATGTAAGAGCGGCTATACGCTTGATCCAAACAATCAGAATATCTGCCTATTACTTGGTAGTCAACCATGCATCAATGAAACTAGTATTGAGCCAAATACATGTCAGTGTGGGAAGGGATATCAATTAGTTGATGGAATGTGTTTCCCAGTTTGTAGTAAGGCATGCGACAAAGGCACGTGTGTGGCTCCAGATTCCTGTGAATGTTGGCCAGGGTACGACAATATGGGCACCAATGTTTGTGTGCCTCGCTGTTCCAGCTGTTTTTATGGAAGATGTATTGGGCCAGAGAATTGTATCTGTAACTCAGGATTCGAAAAAGCTCCAATCAGTGGAACCACGTTCTCGCGATTCGGTTCTTGCCAGCCAATTTGTACCAAACCCTGCATCAATGGCACATGTATCGCCCCTGACCTCTGCAAATGTTTACAAGGATATATAAAAATGGGGGAGAGCAATACGTGTACTCCTTACTGTTCCGACTGTTCTCATGGGAGCTGTGTCGAGCCCGGCACTTGTGTCTGTAACTCAGGATTCAAAATGATTCAAATAAATGGAACCACAAAAAGTTCCTGTCAGCCAATTTGTACAAAACCCTGCATCAATGGCACGTGTACCGTTCCCGACACTTGCCAATGTTTACCGGGATATACAAAGATGGGGGAGAATACCTGTACTCCTCACTGTTCCAGTTGTTCTCATGGAACTTGTATTGGGCCCGAGACCTGTGTCTGGAACTCAGGATGGAAAGTGACTCAAGTAAATGGTTCCATGATTATTTCCTGCGAACCGATATGTACTAAGGCCTGTGTGAACGGCACATGTATTGCCCCAGAGACTTGCAAATGTCTTGACGGCTACACGAAAACTAGCGAGAACACATGTGCGCCTCACTGTTCCAGCTGTGCTAATGGAAGTTGTGTTGGCCCCGACATTTGTATCTGTAACACAGGATGGGAAATGACTACAATAAATGGAACCACTACTGGTTCCTGCCAGCCAATATGTACCAAACCGTGTGTTAACAGCACGTGTGTTGCCCCGCAGACTTGCAAATGTTTTGCTGGCTACAAATTATCGGAGAATTTCATTTGCGAACTGCATGTTTCTGCAGCAAATGTCACCCTTATTGACAGTAATATGACATATGTGGAACAGGTGGATCACTAGTTCATTGGTAAGCAGTACTTACGTTAGGCTACTTTTATTTTAACTGCGGGGTTTTAAAATATTGAAACCCTGCAGTTAACCGACACTCACACGGACGATGACGGGCATAAGCTAGCATAATAGTCAACAAGTATTAAATATGTAGGAAGCGGCTTGCATCCAGCGTCTTCTTGCGGCCTTAATCAGGTCGTCCGTCCACCTTGTGGGTGGACGTCCTACGCTGTACTTACCGGTGCGTGGTCTACATTCGAGAACTTAGCGGCCCCATCGGCCGTCAGCTGTGCGTGTCATGTGCCCTGCCCACTGCCACTTTAAATTCAACCGGTCCTTTGGAAAATCTATGGGGGAGACTAATGTCCAGCAGTGGACGTCCTGCGGCTCATATGATGATGAAGATGATTAAATATGTATAATAACAATAATAATCGTTATATTATTTAATAATAACTAATGTTATTAATGACCAAAAATTTTAATAAACTAAATTGCCCACACCGAGTATATTGGCTACAATTAATGTCGAACAAATGTGTCAGAACCTAAAATAATTTTCATTTATTTATTAAAAATGGCACGTCGACAACATAAACACAGACAAGAACATAACATTGTAGTATAGTAACGAACACACGGAGACATGATTCATTTTTGTCTGCTTATTAGTATATACTATTTACCTCGCGGTGTCACCCGCGTTCAGTTAGATCTTTGGTTACTGCTCCGCTCCCGTTGGTCGTAGCGTGATGTTATATAGCTTACACTATTTCTAATGAATCTGGGTATCATACGTAAAAATATTTTTTCTAATCTGACTCCAGCGACTTTGCATTTACACAAACAAAAACCTTTTCAATTTTATTAAATTAGTATAGATCTAATTTAAAGTTATTGCTTAAGGTACCTTCTTCGTTAGTTGAAGGTACTTGATGCAGGAGACTCTCTCGTTGACCCGATTTGTCCCAGGAGGGCAGGACGGCGCAAGCGGCGAAATGCCGACTTGATGCCGCCATAAGAGGGGCCAGCGGACGATATATGGGGGAATCTAACGTTCATGCTGCACGGTCCCTGGAGTTGTGGTGATGTCTCAGTGCACCCGGACATCGCAGAAGGAGGAGAGAGTCCGGAGGCAGGAAAAGACGAGGGAGCCCAGATGCGGGCCACCCTGGATGGGTCGCGAACGTCATGCGTAGCAGTTCTCGCGGCCCATTTATCAAGGCGAAACTAGGCTCCACATAACCACGTCATCTCCCCGGATGGCGTGGTAAGAGCTTGCATTTTCTTCGTTCACAAAAAAAAAATGTCTCTCTTTATAACTTTTTGTTTCACAGCTGGTGCCCTGCAATTTCTGTCTAAGATGAAGCTTAGGTCCAAAGGCAGTGTAAAGAAATAAGATAAAATATTTTATAATTATTTTTAAATAGTTTTTCTATAATTATGGGTGTAAAAGATACTTAACGACTTTGGAAGTCGGCGGCTTTGGTTCTGTTTATTGTTTTGTATTGCCACCGACTTCTCAAATTAAAGTTATTTTTCAGTTTTGAGTTTTTGAAGGCGGTTGTCTATTTTGTAAAAACGTTTTTATTATGTTTTCAGTTTGATGAGCAATATGCACACAGTTAACGGTTATGTCATGTGTCTTTTTGCTCTCATAATAATAATAATCATTGTAATGTTTTCTTTTTTGTATTAGTATTTAAAAAATGTTATTGATATGTACTACTGTACTTAAATTATTAAGAATCTCAAAGTGCAGTGGTTACCTACTCTGTATTGCAGTTCGTACAAGTAAGTGCGCAAACGCAGGTGAAATCACTCTTCTCTCATTCTTATAATAGTCCCAAGAGACGGCAATCCGACGGGGAGAGATCTGGCCCATTACCAACTGGTAATGGGCGCTTTCCGAGGCACGGGAGTGACTCACCGCAAACTTTCAAACTCCGGGCGGAATTTTCTGATGAAAAAACCCGACTTACACCAAGTTTAATGTATGAATCAATTGATAAAGGCATCACGTAAGCTATTAAAATATAATGGATGTATATATGAGTCGCAATAATAATATCTATGTTTCATACTTACATCAGCGCATAGCAATGCTAAAATATAACTCTTTTTCCTCGAATTATCAATATATAGGTGCTTATAGGAAAATGGCCCAGTATTTATTTCAGCTTCAATTCTAAATATAAATATGAAATAATTAGCAACTGTGTTAACTTGCGGGAAAACCTTGACTTAAGTATTCGGTTTTTCGTTTTAATTATAATGCCTACATAATTAGCTGTACGATTACCGCAACGGATTTTTTGTTTGAAATTTTAACTGACTCCTGTTCAACAATGATATTCAGTACAAGGCTGTACGGATTTAATCGTGATTGGATTAGGTCTGAGATAAGATGGCGATCGTTTCCAAAACTTAGCACAAACCCTTTGTAATTTAATTATTATTTGTTAGTTTTGTCTTTAGTTCCTCTTCTTTTATCTCTGAATAATAAACAATATTTAATTTTGTAGAAGGAGATAGAAACAAATGCCCCATTATATCTGCTGGTATTCATCAGTAGCAGCCTCGGCAGCAGTATTACCAGCAGGGATGGTACCGCAGCTGTAGCCCGAAGTCTATCTACACTTTTTTTTTTTGGGGGGGGTTGGGACATCATCAAATAACTTCTGCCGCCCTGGGCGGGGAGGGAGGGAGTGTCAGATTTTTACTGACTAAAACCCACCCATGTTCCTTCTTGTGCCCTTTGCGTTCCGGGGGCGCGGTATCTCTTACGAACAACCCGCAGCCCCGGCAGGCATCGGCCCTCAGTGGCCCCTTCTCTATGCTGACATCTCTTTGAGGCGCGCGTGGAACACGAACGCGCCGTCGACACGGCCTGTCGTTATTTAAACGTAAGGACGGTGAGCTACCCATTGCTCACCGTCCACAGGCTCGTATCTACGGTGGCCGGGAGTCGTCTCGCGTCTATCTACACTTGCGACAGATTTACTGCAGTTAGTTCGACCATTTCAGTTCACTACATTGGAGTTTAGCAAAATAACATAACATAATATACCATCAAGTCTGTATTCTCCGAAGGGTTAGGCAGAGGTGTAACAATGTATACCCACAGTTTACCGGTATGTTTAGGTCTCATGTAATAGGGGGTGAGCTTATTGCCATTAACCGGGCACATATCCTAACTCCGAGCTGCTACTGAGAATTTCATAGAAAAACTCTATAACACTTTTTGCTCGACCTGGGAATCGAACCCAAGACTTCTAGCGAGCTTAGAACCATTAGGCTACCGAGACAGGTATAGCGAGCAAAATGTAGGTGTACTATTTAGCTCTTCTTTTTTAGCTACAAACACAAACAAGCTTTTTACACAAGCTAACCGTTACCTATAGACACTTGCATCACCAGAGGCTTCACTCGTGTGTTGCCGACTCCGAAAAAACCTCAAAACTCCTTTCTTGATAAATCTCATGCTCTAGTCTAGTGGGCCTCTGCCTTGCCTAATCTCTATGATGTTACGGTAAACACATAAAATATTCAACATGTTACTGGAATAACGCACGCCCTCGACCGCCCCAATTAGAAAATTTAATTACAATCATAATGCGAGCACTGACATTTTACTTTTACGTGCTTAAATATTGTTTATTTGTAAAATTGGTCACTATAATAACTCATAACTCTAGATATATTTTTTAAATTTATTGTATGTACATTGATAAATTTTATTTACAACAGTGTTTTAAAAAGTCTTCGTTTGATTCCACTATGGAACGAAGAGGTGTATAATTTATATATTTTATGAAAAAAAAGACTGAATACATATTATTTTAGAAATAGTTGAAATCGATTCAGTAGCGGGTTCTGAGAAAACTAGTGTCAAGGTCTGCGTTAAATATGTTACACGTTGTATAAGTGTATAAAGTCACATTCCGATTAGGTAAATAGTCCCAAAATATGATAACCGTATCAGCATTACATTGATTAAAAAATCTACCTATTCATATAACGCACCCACACACACGTTGAAATATATCATGTGGGTGTGTATGCGGTTTGGCGTTTTCAGTTCTTCTAGAACTGCAAGCTTGCATAGCATGAACAATCACATCGTGTGTATGAGCCTATGTATAATGATTGTAATAAAATATATATCATTTATTTCAGGTAACAAAGACCCATAATATCTATACCTTATAGACATACAGTAGTGGTAGAGATTTTTGTGAAGGAGCTCATCCAGGGAAGTACTATCACTATTCCTATTTATGCAAAGGTGTTCCGGTTTAAAGGGCAGGGGCCTGATGTCCCGGGGTGGGGTGGCCTTGGCGGTGTCTCTGGACATCGCCAACGCATTCAACACCCTGCCCTGGACCTGCATTAGGAAGGCACTCCGGTATCACCGGGTGCCGAACTACCTCCGTCGAGTGGTCGGGGCCTATCTGACGGATAGAGCCGTGATCTACCCTGGTCGCACTGGAGAATGGAACCGGCGAGAGATGTCGTGCGGTGTTTCGCAGGGATCGGTGCTGGGGCCGCTCCTGTGGAACATCGGCTACGACTGGGTGCTGCGTGCTGAACTCTCTGAGGGCGCCAGCGTAGTGTTCTACGCGGACGACACGCTCGTCCTGGCGCAGGGGAGGTCGCACGGCGGCCGACGTTATGACACGCGGAGTTGCGATAGTCGTTGAGAGGATCCGGCAATTGGGACTCGAGGTGGCCTTGCACAAGTCCGAGGTCATGTGTTTTCATGGGCCTCGGAATGCGCCACCGTCGGGATCCCAAATAACGGTAGAGGGGTTCACATAGGCGTCGGGTCGACGATGAAGTCAGCCGGTGGAACTTTGTGGTGCATTTCCGACGTTTGGCTCCTAAGCTGGAACGGGCCGGGGCCGCTTTCAAGCGGCTCTTGTCCAACCTGAGGGGTCCAAACGCCTCCTGTCGGAGGCTCTACGCGGGAGTAGTGCGGTCGATGGCCCTTAATGGGGCCCCGGTGTGGGCGCGGGGTTTAAAGCGGCTTGCCGCCCATTACCTGAACGCGTCCCAACGGGTGATTGCCATAAGGGTTATCCGGGGATACCGCATGATCTCCGGCGAGGCGGCGAGCCTCCTTGCCGGACTGCCGCCGGGGGATGTGGGGGCGCTGGTCCTCGGGGGCCTGCATGAGTGGCGCGTAGAGGTACTGGGCCGGGGGAAACTCCGCGGCCGCAGCAAATTGCCGCTCAGCGGACTGACCTCCGGCGCGATCTCATGGCGGCATGGAGGGTGCGAATGTCGCAACCCCGTGCAGAGCACGCCTTAATCGAGGCGGTAAGTCCCCTCTTTGAGGAGAGGCTAGAGCGGCGCTACAGTGCCCTCACCTACCGCCTGACGCAGGTCCTCACTGGCCACGGATGTTTCGGGAGGTTTCTGCATTTAATTGGGCGGGAGGAAACGCCCGGGTGTCACCACTGCGAGGACTGCCCGGAGGTCACGGTGGAGCACACCGTGGCGGTTTGCGGCGGGTCCTCGTGGCGGCAATCGGCAGCGGCGAACTCTCGCGTCCGGCCCTGGTTCGAGCAATGGTTCGGAGCGAGAGGGAATGACATCCCATTCCCTCTCGCTCCGAACCATGGCTCCTCCACCTCCACCTCCACCTCCACCTCCACCTCCACCTCCTCTAACATCACTGCTTCGCAGAAGGAGGTGACTGCATCCAGTCACCTCCTTCTGCTAAGCAGTGATGCTAGACAAGGAGGTGGCGGGACGCGGAGAGGCAGAGACTCTCTCGTCCCAGCCGTCGCGGTAAACGCTCCGGGCGTCGGGAGCCGCGAGACGACTCTCGGCCACCGTAGACGCGGGTCTGTGGACGGTGAGCAATGGGTAGCTCACCGTCCTTACGTCACTTGACGACAGACCGTGCCGACGGCGCGTTCGTGTTCCACGCGCGCCTCAAAGAGATGTCAGCAAACAATTGAAGGGGCCACTCAGGGCCATGCCTGCCGGGGCTGCGGGTTGTTCGAAACAGATACAGGAATGTAAAGGGCACAGGAAGGAACATGGATGGGTTTTAGTCAGTAAAAGTCTGACACTCCCTCCCGCTCCTTTGCCATCTATTGATATAAAAAAAGATTTACATACGTACTATACAAAAATATACAATTAATGCATGCGTGCTGAACAAGGCCAAAAGCGAAAGAATACCCCTACATAGTTGGCGTTGGGTGTTTCATGATACGGTTGGTGCTAGAGTTGAGCGACTGGCTGCTGCGCTGCGTATTGCAAGTTTGATTCCCGCACGTAACTAATATTTGTATGTTATTCAGGTAGTTGTTTGGAGGACCTTAAAAAAGGTATAATTTTTGTCAAAAGAAAAAAAAGGGTAAATAACTCTTTTTCAAAAGATACTTTTGCTGAAAAGTACAAGCTTCCGACTTAGACTTATAAGTTACGAATTAGTATATTACACGCCACTAGAAATTTTAGAAATTATAACACATTTTATTTTTATTTAGATACAGTAGCTGTATAACACAAAACTTATACATAATAATTATATTATGAAGTACGTATCTTTACATAGTATAAAACAAAGTCGCTGCCGCTGTATGTACGCTTAGATCTTTTGAAGTATGCATTCCGTTTCGTTTTGAATCACTCTATCTATAGAGTGATTCAAAAACAGGGTTTATACGTATAAAACATCACGCTACGAGCTACGACCAACGAGAGAGCAGTAACCAAAGACGTAATTGCAGTAACCAAAAACGCGGGTGACACTGCGGGATATTTACAATAAATAAAATAATATTTCATGTCAGTTTTGTAATGAATAGAATACCTAAGTGCAAACATATTGATATCAGTCCAGGAAAAATGTGGGTTTTAAAATTTATTTATACTATTTGTGGCTTTTTGATTATTATCATCAAACAAGCGAATACTTTGTCGTATTATATTCAAAGCTTCGTACTAGTAACGTTCAGTTTTCATTTCGTGTAACGCCACGGACCAAAGTGGTCGTTTATATTTCAAAATGTATTATTATTTCTCATTTTTGTTAATATTGGTGAGTGAGCTTTATTTATTTTTTAATATTTTCCTAGAAAATTTGATGTTTCTGAATAAGAAGTTCTCAGAAACTCCTTCGATTCTGAATTCGTGCTGGCGGATTGTTTTGCATGGAGTAACATATTTGTGATAACGCCTGGAAAACACACTCACCGAATGTATAACCTCCTTCTTTTTCCAAACCGATTAAAATGTGTCAATTTAATACAACAGCGGTCTGGATCATTCACAAAAATAACGGTATATGTATCTGTTGGGTTTTTTTAAATGGTGACAGTGAGCTTTTGGTAATTTGTTTTAAAGAACCTGGTGGAAAGAGTTAAGCATAGAATAGTTTCAAGATCAATGTTATTAAAAGTTGAGTTGTAATTCGTCGGGATTACGTATGTGGAATACCAGAGCAGTCCAGCACCCCAACAATCAATAGGATGCTAGTACACATGTTGAGAGGTTTTTTAGTTTCCAATATTATAATTATGATGTACAGTCAACAAAGCTATTTGGTATATAGGCAGCTTACTTGCAATTACTTTTAAGTAATGTTTTGAGTGTGCTGAGCAGACAATTCTTTCACATCATTATTTTAGGTGTGTCATAAGCTTAAAAACTTATTACGCATACAACAAAAATAAATATTGGCAGTGTGTTAGGTTTATGTAAGGCCACAAGAAATGCAGATTTTTCGAAGATACCGTAAAATATGCAATGTAGCATTTCAATTATTTTACCACAATTAGCTTCCCCCCTCGACTTTGTCCGTGTGGCTTGTTTCACCCGTGTGTGTTGTGTCTTTGGTGACTGCTCGGCACCATGTCGTATCATCATCGAAGGTCAGGGAATAAATAAGAAAGCTAAATCCAATTGTTGTACGAAATTGATATTAGGCATAAAACGCACTAAAGTCAAAGTATTTGTTTCATTAAACCATTTACAGACACTTTTGAATTGTCAAGGAATCGGCCAGTTAGTCAAAAAATTAAGCAAGCTGCTTGTTCTAAATCGTAGGTAGATCTCTATGGAGAAGAATGAACTAGAAACTTTTGCAAAATACTGGTTACATTATTCTTGTTGCTTTCATTTGTGAAAAAAAATGCAGATGAATAGCAGAAGCATAAAACAATTAAAGAAAGCATTAAGTGTTATTGGGGTTTTCTATGACATTCTCAGTAGCAGCTCGGAGTTAGGATATGAGGCTGGTTAATTACAATAGGCTCACCCGCTTTCACATGTAGCCTAAACATACCGGCGAATTGTGGGTGTACATTGGTACACCTCTGCCTAACCCTTCGGGAAATATAGGCGTGCTGGTATGTTAAGGTATATAAAAAAAAGTAATAAAGATCCAGGCAGTTCAGCGATGACCAATCCCAAATGGTGTTGATCGCGTCTTGTCCTCATTTACCTCAACCATCTTGAAGGAAGCAATGGAAGCTCTCTTGCATTAACTTGCATTAATCTATTTCAGGTAGCAAGTTCCATCGCGAAGGGTATGGTCATCCCAGACGATGAATGGGGGCATATGTAAGTAAATAAAATAAAAATACATTATTATGATAACGAATTTCTTTCTTTCGGTTTTAGACCAGGAATACTTTAAATATTTTTTCTTTTTTACTATAATAATACTTACACCTACGTCAGGTCCTGTTTCCTCACGATGTTTCATATGTTTTCATTTAGTAATGTGAATGATAAACTGAGAGAGTACCTATGAAACAGCTTCACTCACTGGGCCAACACGTTATTACTGACCTATCTACTATTTTATGTTATATTTTCTTTTACAGGAGAATATTAATCAGACCCATATGCGCATGCACAAAGTAAGTAACCGTTTACATTTTAATTTTAAGTCTATGAACCTATCGATAATACGAATTATGAATCATATTAAGAATGCCAGATATACTAGTCTATTATCATTATGATTATTTTTTATTATGGAAATAATATCTTAGTATGTGAAAAGTGGAGCTCTTTGTGAAGGAGCTCGTCCTGGGAAGTATTACCACCATACCTGTTTCTGCCGCAAAGCAGCGTTGCTGTGTTCCGGTTTGAAGGGTACGAGTGCCGGTGTACTTACAGACACATGAGACATTTCAACTTTGTCTTTGAGGTGGTAAGGCATTTGTAAGGCCCCTGGTATTGCAAATGTCTATAGCCAGCGGTGACCACTTAACAGCAGGTGGACTGTTAGCTAGTTTCCCAGCCAACAATATAAAAAGAAATAGAGACTTTTGATATATACAAATAGCAGTGCTATTTTGTTAAAATATCTCTCGGGTAATTTAGGTAAAGTGTGCGTGTGATGAGTTATCAATCCCTAGCATTGTTGACGACTGGGCCCACCAAGTTCCCTTCATATAAAGTCACAGATTGAGGTTTTTACAGAATAGATAGAAAAGCTCTTTACTGCAGTTAATGCCCAAACTAGAATCAACTTACTGGACAAGACCGAATGAGACGGTCTTCTGTTCACAACACAATCGAATAAAATTAATTTACAAAATTGACTAAATAAATATGCTTTTTTTTTTCAGAGAAGCATTAAACAGTACCGATGTGGTAAGTCAAATTTTTCCTTTTTAATCAACATTTTTTGAATATTTGTAGTCTAAACTAACCCTAGTTTTGTATAGCTTACAATGTCACAAAAAATTGTACACCTCTATCTCCCCTTTGGAGAATACAATCGTAATATTATTTCATTTTATAGTGTAAAATAAATAATAACACCTAAAGTTTTAAAAATGCACTAATTGTTTGTAACGTTCGTAGGTGCCGTGGCGTGCATAACAATACAGTTTATTCATCATAATTTCCTCATACTGATAACAAAACAAGAACGTTAATGACGCCATTATTTCTGATTAGAACATATTTTTTATAATTAGATTAACAAGGATAAAAAATTGAGACTAGTGTCCCAATTGCAATATAAGCTTAGGTACCTAACTAATGAGTTTGAAACGTAAAAAATACTATAGTTGTTAACAATCAAAACTGTGCGTAATCATACGCATTTTTTTTTATATCCGTAGAAAAAGGACTACTGGAAGCTCTCTAGGTAATAATAAATATACAGTCGATTTTAAGAAATAAGTAATTATGTAAATATTTACAAAAATAAATCGAATGAATTAGAATTATGGAACCAAACATCATTTTTCTTAAAATAATGACTATTTTATGAAACATGATGTTTGGGTATAGGTGTTCCACCAATATGAATTTGACAGCCTGCCATAACGGAGCCTCCAAAGATTTCAAACTCCTTTAATTTCTTCATCCAAGTACTTTGAACAGCTTCATCTCATTCTTCAGCGCACTGCCCGCTACTTTGTACGCGTAACTTATTTCATCCCCGTTATATTACGTCTTTGGTTACTGCTCCGCTTCCGTGGGTAGTAGCGTGGTATATAGCCTATGTTACTCAGGAATAGTGTAGCTATATATTAGTGAAAAATGGTTAAAATGGGTCCATCAGTTTCGGAGCCATATCGAAACAAACAAAAGAAAAATCCTATTTATAATATCAGTATAGATTAATATAATTATGTACTTATTTCAGAAAGAGCGCTATAGTGCACACGTCGTGTTCCGGTCCAGGAATAAAAATTATTAAAATACTCATTTTTGTTTTCAGTGCGATGGTCCAGGTTTACTTAAGGCACTTGGTTCAGATAAGTAAGTTCTTTATTTATTTTCAAAACCGACATTTACACAGATTCTTAATCTATGCCTATGACTTACTGGGGTCATCGCTTCGTACGTAGGCAAACATTACCCAGACGTTCTATGCAAAAACTCACAATTACAGGCATTTTTTTTTTTTTACCTATGGGAAGTCATTCAATGACTTCTCCCGCCCTGGGCGGGGCGGGAGGGAGTGTCAGACTTTTACTGACTAAAACCCATCCATGCTCCTTCCTGTGCCCTTTGCGTTCCGGGGGCGCGGTATCTCTTTCGAATAACCCGCAGCCCCGGCAGGCATGGCCCTGAGTGGCCCCTTCTCATGTTTGCTGACATCTCTTTGAGGTGCGCGTGGAACACGAACGCGCCGTCGATACGGTCTGTCGTCAAAAGGGACGTAAGGACAGTGAGCTACCCATTGTTCACCGTCCACAGACCCGCACAATTACAAACATGATTCCATCGCATCATTCTATTGATTGCTAGTTTCTTCTGTTGCTTGTGTAGTCTATTTACCATATGGAAGACTTATTTGAACTTTCTACCTGCTTACCTTACCGCTACGGCACAATTAGCAGCATTAACATTTACGATTTACACGAACTTGGATAGTTATCATAATGATTAAAATTGTGTAAATACATAGAACTCGGCTTGACACTCTACCGCGTGTCTAAATGTGGTAGTGTCGCGTATTTTTTTTTTATCCCTCTTCAACCCGTTGGCTGAATATTACAAAATTCGTAATACAATTTGAATTTGGCGGGCTGTCACCTTAAAGCAACAAAATAATAATATAATGATTTAAGGTTTCATCAACAACAACGCAATAACCGAATAATAATAAGCTGACTACAATAATAATTAAATTTGATTTTTTTCAGGATGGGCAGACTACAAGACATTTGTAAAATCATTAAGTAAGTCCTACTTCAGCCTAATATTATGAATGCGAAAAGTTATAGTTAGTGATAGATTGTAGTGTGGTAAAACACATGGCATACTTTTTATTCCGAAAAACTTACGGTTCCGGGGGATAATATATGACGGAATCGGAAACTAGTACAAAATATAATAACGTTTTCAAATATTACGTACCTATTAGAAATTTAATAAAAATAAACGTATCCAAATTATTTTGCAGAAATGTCAATAATACAACAGCACCGCCCTCACTGATCCCAGGTGGTAAGGGTAATGCAACTGCACCGCCCTCAGTGATCCCAGGTGGTAAGGGTAATGCAACAGCACCGCCCTCACTGATCCCAGGTGGTAAGGGTAATGCAACAGCACCGCCCTCACTGATCCCAGGTGGTAAGGGTAATGCAACAGCACCGCCCTCAGTGATCCCAGGTGGTAAGGGTAATGCAACAGCACCGCCCTCAGTGATCCCAGGTGGTAAGGGTAATGCAACAGCACCGCCCTCAGTGATCCCAGGTGGTAAGGGTAATGCAACAGCACCGCCCTCACTGATCCCAGGTGGTAAGGGTAATGCAACAGCACCGCCCTCACTGATCCCAGGTGGTAAGGGTAATGCAACAGCACCGCCCTCACTGATCCCAGGTGGTAAGGGTAATGCAACAGCACCGCCCTCACTGATCCCAGGTGGTAAGGGTAATGCAACAGCACCGCCCTCACTGATCCCAGGTGGTAAGGGTAATGCAACAGCACCGCCCTCACTGATCCCAGGTGGTAAGCGTAATGCAACAGCACCGCCCTCACTGATCCCAGGTGGTAAGGGTAATGCAACAGCACCGCCCTCATTGATCCCAGGTGGTAAGGGTAATGCAACAGCACCGCCCTCAATAATCCCAAGTGCTAAGGGTAATACAACCGCATCGCCTTCGGCAAAAGAGAGGTAAGTTTTACAATTAGACATTAAAATATTTAAGTCTGCTTAAAGTTTTGAGCCCTTTTTTACTGATATTGTAGCAGTACAAACAAACTTAAAAAAAAAAATATTGTGCAGTCCATAGTGTTGGTAATTTTTTTTTCTTGTTATTGTTATTGGATTCATATTCATTTATTTATCATACATATTATATACATTTTTAAGTATGTATATAAAAACACTTTTTAAAGAAAAATAAAAGTAATCAAAAATTAAGTAAATAGTAATTAGAAGATTATAGCCACAAAAAATTACAAAATAAAAAGTCGGCGGCTTTGGTTCTGTTTCTAGTTTTGTATAGGTGATACAACATACATACAGAACCAAAGCCGCCGACTTCTACAGCTAAAGTTATATTTCACTTTGTTTTTTCGACGGTTAAATTTTTTGTTGAGACATTTTTATTTTGTAATTTTTTGTGCCTATAATCTTCTAATTACAACATACATAATTTTTGATTACTTTTTTGTAATACGCATCTCAGCATTTAAATCTGTGAGTATACAATAAATCACCCCTATTTTCCCACTTTTAGGGTAGGTTTTTTTTCCAAATTTATCTGGGACCACCTTTGGAGTATACTCTTTCCACTCAAAAAGAATTATCAAAATTGGGCTACTCTGTAAAAAGTAATGCGTGATCATCCATAAAAAAATATATACGCGTCAAATTGATAACCTCCTCCGATATTCGTAGTCGGGTAAAAATAAAAACCGTTAAAATATAAAAAATGTAGGCCACTGGTATCCGGCCAGGGTATATGCTTCTGGTAGTCAGGGCTCCTGAGAAAGGAATCTCCTAACAATACGCGCCGTGTCTAGGAGTACTGCTTTTTGTTTATTGTTGTAACTAATTGTAATTGTGTAATTATTTTCCAGGGCGGACAATCTGCCACACAAACAACCAGAACAACATAGTGCAGCCAGAATGTATGCGTTGACAACTCTACTAATAATACTGTTTTGTTCATTCGGTGCGGGCATTCTTGTTGCCATCGGAGGCAAAATGGCGTACGACCGCTACAGGAAACGATCTTACGGTATGATAAACTTATGCTTAATACTTGTGTATTTTTAAGGCCCTGTCGTAAGCTAATGTTTAGGTAATTGACAATAACGCATCTCGGCAGCAAATGCGGTTCAAAATATCGATACGTTTGATGTTAGATTAATCGGATAACCACAAAAATAACAGTAATTTTGAAGTTTTCTTTAAGTTGTGAAAAAAATACACGGCTCAGTGGAATAATTTATAGGTATGTCTATAGTTCATGAAATTTCCTATTACGCTCAAAATTCTGAGATCTATGCGACGAAAAAATGTGTGGTTTACGGTGTCCTGTGTTCGGATAGCCCCTTAAAAGCTTTTACTTAACTTCTTTTGTTTGACCATGCCAGAATTACTGGACCTAATTAGTAGTAAATACAAAGCTGGGTTATATCTGATGATATAGCCTCATTTCATATTGCCATACAATCTAATAGTTACCTGCAAATTGCAAAAGACTTGACAAAATTAAATGTCGAAGTTATACGACATAGAAAAAGGAAGGAAATACCTTATACAATAAAATATCAAGGGTATTTGTTGTATCAAAATAACAGCTTTTTACTAAATGCATATTAAAGGATAATTATACGATACTTACAAAAATACCTTCAGTTTATTCGGGCGAATCTCTGAAACGGATGGACTGATTTTGACAGGACTTTCACTAGCAGAAAGCTGATGTTGTAAGAAGAAACTTACGCATATTTAATTTTAAAAAGAAAATTAGGGTTACACGCAAAATTTTAAAATCCTACAGATAACCGACATTTACATATACGAGGGTGCAAGCATAAGCATGTGTATATGTAAAAATAAAATAGGTCTGGCGCCTGAATACTCAGTCCAACTCTTCATTCCACAAGATAAGCGCTAAGTTTAAGGTCTCAAAGAAAAACTAATTAAGAAATATTGAAAAGCTAGCTTTTGCCTGTCGGTTATATTTAAAATTCAATCATGATTCGAAAAACACGTGGCGCCGTCTACGTATCATAAGAACGTTATTGTTGTTTTCCTCGGGAACAGTAATTTTTTTGGGGATGAAAGGTACTCTATGTCCGTTTCTGTACACCTGACAACGTGTATGCAAAATTTCAGGATGATTGATTTAAACTTATTAACGCTTAAGGAAGTTTGTTTGTTACCGATTCACACTTACCATTAAGCGTGAATCGGTAACAAACAAACTTACTTGCGCATTATTATTAGTTAGCAATATTTTAACAACATTTTACTTTGTTTCAGTGATACCACCAGAACAAGGCGTGCAACTATAAACAGATTTTAACTTAGGTTTTTGTGATAAATAAAATTTCGGTTCATTTTAGTAGTAATTTAGTAGCATTTTTGTAGTCTACGTGACTTTTAGCCATAAGGTACCATCTCATTGGGCAAGTATCGTGGCGTTAAACTTGCATCAAAATCTCGCCGTGATAAAATCGCCACGTGGGGATAACTATTGAATTTGATGTCATTACTTGACTAAACTCTCTTCCGTGCTTAAAAATAATCCGGAGAAGAAACAGGCCTGTTTTTCATTAAATAAAAGAATGTTGAACCATTGTATTCTCATTTGTTTTATTTACACAACATAACATACCATCACGCCTGTATTCCCGGAAGGGTTAGGCAGAGGCGTACCAATATATACGTACACCAACAGTGCGCCGCCGCGCCGGTGCGTGTGGGCAAGGTTTGTTTTATTTACCTCACTTTAATTGTTATACACTCGCTATACTTTGCCAAACCTAGATATTGGGGTTTTACTGTGTAATTAACTGGGTTAGGTTAAGGTTATAGGATTAATGTAAGAATTTTTGTACTCGATAAAAGGTTTAAAAAACCAATTGAAATTAAATGCAAATTGTTGATAAGAACAGTAAATTAAGTAGAGTTTTGTTTGTAATGCACAACTGTAGACACGTCGCTGTCGCTGTCTGAAAAAAAACATGTTCCACTAAATTTTTTAGGACCCTGATAGAAGCGGTGGGTCTAAAATATAATGAGACATTAAGCAAAAACACTTTTGAAATATTTTTCATAATATCGATGGTAAATTTATAATAATTATGTTACACTTACTACGGGCATTGAATATGTTTCTGTTAAATGATTTCCTCTTCAATATGGCGGCTGCCATCAGTATTATGATTGTAACAATGAGGATAGATCCCAATGCGTAACACCAATTGGAGTTATACCTTTAAAAGAACAAGTAATAATTTTTTTTTTTTAATTAACCCCCGACTGAAGAATAAAGTTTCCTACATCAGCTAACAAAAGAGAGGATAACCTTGAAACGGCTGAACCGGTTTTGAGAACACATATCTAAGAACTATCGCTAGAAAACCTGCTTTCAAATAATAGAAACTGTATTCAAATTGGTTCACACGTTTCAGAGCTACGGTGCCACAGACACGCAGACACGTCAAACTTATAACATCCCTCTTTTTAAGTCAGGGGTTAAAGAAGGGTATGTCATATCAAGGAAACTAAATATTACCTACAGAATATTCATAAGATAAATTACTAGTGTGTACTTATACACGTTTTCAAGTCATTAGAATTTATACGACACAGACATATCAGACTCGTATTATGTCTACTCATATCTTACCACGACGCCTTCTCAATTTTCAGCTCTTTATAGGTACTGTGACCACCTTCAACAGCATTATCGACATCGAACACGACGTCAGTTGTACTTATCATAAAACTTGAAACTGTTGTATCTTCTGAGGTCTTGAAATCATTATCTTCTGTTACACTCGCTGGAGTAGCAGCCATTGAACATATTGTCTTTTCACAATTATTTAAGATACTGGGACAGTTGTCCACACAGTCACACGGCCCACCATCAGCGTTAACACGCCTCATTTCTTGATGTGGCCCACACACGCATATATCAGGAGCAACGCATGTACCTTCGCAATTATTACAAGTAGGAATGCATCTGCTTTCTTCTTCTTCCAGAAACTCCGATGTATTGAGTTCGTAACCGGGAGAGCATTCGCAGGTATTAGGAGCGATACATGTGCCGTTACCACATTTAAAGTCACAGTGCGCCAGGCACATACCACTTGATTCTTTTTTATACCATCCCGGGTCGCAGACGCAAGTTTGTGGGCTTATACAGCTACCATGTTCACATCCAAATGAACAGTATGGTTCACAAATATCGTTTGCGGATTTTTCGTATCCATCTAAACATTCACAAGTTTCTGGTGCTCTGCAGGTGCCATTGACGCAAGTTTCTGAGCACACTGGCTCGCATATTTCAACCGAACCCTTGATTACTTTAGTCCATCCTGGTTCACAATTAATAGTAGGTATGCAATCTCCACTGGCTGTGTAACTGGAGCAGAAAGGTTTACAAATGTCGTCTTCTGATTTTTTGTAACCTGGTAGACATTGACAAGTGTCCGGCGCCACACAAGAGGCGTTGAGACACGGTTCGGAGCAGACTGGTTCACAAACTCCGTTTACGAGATTATATCCAGAATCACATAAGCATGTGTTTGGTGCGGTGCAGGTTCCGTGGTCACATCCTCTCATGCACAGTGGTGAGCAGGAGTGGCTATCAAACAAGTCCGGCATGTACCCAGGGTTGCAAGCACACACGCCGGGAGATTTGCAGTAGCCATTCTCGCAGGCAGGCGAGCAATAGGGCTTGCAGTGAATACTAAAATTGATTTAGTAGATTTAGCAAGTTAAATAAGGCGATCTCAACAAATTTATATAATTTGTTATTTACCTATTTCCGTTATCGTTCTCGTCTTGAATGTAACCATCGCAGCAGACGTTAATTTGTTCTGGTAATAATTTCTGAAATAATATCTCAATATTATGTTCTAGGCTTTAGTTTATGTATCCCGTGACGCTTGGATCCCGGGATACTATTCCTCATGCATCTGGCTATCACGTACAAAAAAGAAATTCTAATCCGACTGGGAGTTCCAGACATTACACCGTATAAATAAGCAAAAAAAGTCTTCAAATTTATAATTTAAGCATATATTTATAATACTGTCGTGAGCTCACCGGGACCGTCCTGGTTCCAATGGCAGTTGCAACTCTTGTATCCGTGCACCAGAACAGACAATCTGACTTTTCATAAGCCTCCATGTAAGTATATAAGAAGGTTTCTGGAACATCGCGATATTCCCTACGTGAAAGCAACACAAGTATTATGGCTCAATAATTCTTGACAATTAAAAAGTGCCTGTAAATGGTCAAATTTAAATAAATGCTTTGACCTCGAATGCAAGATAATAAAGAAAATAATACAATTTTATTGGTTTCACAAAATAGAATAAAATAATAATATTTTGATTGTGTGATAGTTTACGTACAATAATTTCAATTTTATTTAAAAAGTAAATCACACCAGTATAATGTGATGATTGCCTCACTGCTGCGCTAAAGGCTTATGATGCAAAATGATTATGAGCATTGCTTACCCTACTTGCTCAAGACTACATTTTTTTTTAAATTATGTCGTTATAAGGCCTTTTTTTATTTTTAAGATTTTATCCTCACGATATTTTTTGGCACAGTACCTCAATGGCGTGTAAGGTAGCATTATAATTATAATACTAGCCTATAGCCCTCCACTGCTGAATGTAGGCAAAGCATTCTGGCCATGAATAAAAAAAAATATATATACTCACATTTTCGTCTCCACACAGACTTGACCCATTGCTTTTGTTTGTATAATAATGATATACAAAACTAGAGTTTTAACAATATTTGATTTCAATATCATTTTCGATAATTATATTAATACGAATTAAAATAACACTCAAGTATAAAATAAATTGAATTTAAAATAACAAGGGAAAAGAAGCTAAAAACAAAACATTTCAAAAATAATAATTATGTACTTAGGTAACTATCTGGAAAATACGTGCTACTTGATCAACGGCAGCAAAGATTAAAAAGAGTGTAAGTACGAGTACGTAAAATGGCATGTTTACAAAAAACAATAACTGTTCCTACTTTAGAATAAAAAACAATTTGTTAGACCGGTACAGTCAGCAGCCGAACTAATGAAAAGTGGTATTGTAATTAATTTAATCTCAATTTTTGTTATTAACTTTTCTAAAAAAAAATTGATTTCTAATTTTGTTGATTTATTCTCGTACGACAATTTGCACCTGCCATGTTATCTCTTCACCACCTTTGGTTGACTGGTAGAGAATACCTAAGCATTAAGTCCGCCTAAATAAATAAATGCAGAAGTTTTTTTTTTCAAAATATACTGTTTATTTCTATTTATTACTGACTGAACTGGATGTAACCCTCGTACTTGGCACCAAACCGAGATTATTTACCGATTCAACATACCGAATTTTACAATACAAATTATGTGAATGAAAAGGAAATAACGTGGCCTAGTGACGATGATGAGAAAAACATTTGTTCAATACAAATCATAGTTAACGGTAAGTTAAAATAGATAGAAAAACTCGCACTGAACACATTGCTAATTAAAGTTATTTTTTTATATGACTGGATGGCAAACAAGCCGACGCAACGGTCCGCCGAATATTAAGTGATCACCGTTGCTTACTTTGCGAATGCGTTGCCATCCCAATAAAAAAGTTGAAATATCTCATGTGCCCTTCACCCTTCAAACTGAAATATAACAACGCTGGTTTGTAGTACTTCACCAAACGCACGCTGTCATAACCATCTGCAGTAACGTAAGTATAGTGATGGGAAAAGCAGCGGAAAAACACGGTGATGGCTATTAACTGAAAAAAAGTCTTGGCTTAGGATCATTAGCGAATGGACTTCAGTCAGGCCACAGATTAACAACCTGAGGTCACGAGTGCAAGAGTTATTTAATAATCAAAACTTCAAAACGTCTATAGTAGAATAAAAAACAACCACTTGAATTCCATTACTTGCTATTTATTTATTAGAAAATAATATTATGAAAAAAATAAATAAAAAACAAATTTAAAAAATAATGTTTAAATAATGTTAAATTATTTGCCGACTGTACTTGAAAAGATCACGTTTTGTTTAAGGATGCTGTACGTGAGGTTGACGTGAAGCACTTGTTTGGAAATAAGTGATAAATCAATGTTATTTTGAAACACAAATCTAGAAGGTAGGTAACTGCGTTTTTATTCCGGAAGTCGACAGATTTTATTGTAAAAAATGTGTATGGAAGTAATAAAAATCTTCTATAAAAGTAAATATGCAAATTCGTGCAGGAAACAATCGTATCACAGTACACGCTCGCACATAAAAGCGATGTATTAAACTTAACCATTAAATATTACTGGGCCATTCTCAAATATGTTGCCGCTACGTATTGCAGTAAAAGTATTGTCCGTTTAGTAACATCATAAATTAAGTAAGTTAAAGCAATCGTTTACCTACTCTTAATAAAAATATATATATATATATATTAAAATTCTGAGCTTCTGTCGCAGACGTCATACTCGCATCTCGTCGTATTGAATATTGTTGCAGTAAATTCTTGAGCTGGAACGGCCGTGATACCGTCTGTGAGAAATGATACTTTATAAATTCAGGTGACAGGAAAAAACATGTATTGGTAAATATGAGACTACACATTTTTTATGGGTGGAAAATTATCAAATGACTTCTTCCGCTCTGGAAGGAGCGAAAGGGAGTGTCAGACTCTTACTGACTAAAACCCATCCGTGTTCCACTTAATGCCCTTTGCGTTCCAGGGCCGCGGTGATTCTTATTGGGCCCAGCCGTTCCGGGTCTGGTTCTGATGGGACGACGAGCCACCTAATCCTCATCTTCCGCAATGAGACTATGTCTATTAGATCGTTCCGTCACCAACCAACACCATCGCGTGACATGAACAGAGCGTCAACATTTGTCAGTGGATATTACATAAATATAAAAGTACTCTGTGGTTGATACGCTGTTGAACCGATCTAGTGGGCATAGTAGTCCGTGTTGTTTCTTTCCGTGTCTGATACGTTCATAGCACGGTCATGGTATGGAGTTTTGGGTCGACTTATTTGAATACTCACCGTAGTCATGAGACTTATTTTTTCTGCAGCATATTATAATTAATATTATAGTAAGTAGCATCACCAGACCGCCGACTCCAGTTCCCAAGATAAACACCCAGTTGGATTGCACCCTGGAAATGTAACAGAATAAAAGTTACAGGTAGATTAAAATATAATATTTATTATAAAGTTCTGTGACCTGTAAGACTCAAGGCCTAAGAGTTTAAAACAAAACGAATCAGACATGAACAAAAATCAATCACAACCATATTTGAACCAGTACATAAAACCAGAATAAATAAATTAGGAAACTTTTATTGCTCTTCTAAAAACTTTTTGATCTTTGAAAAACGTTACCTTTTTTATTCCTTTAGGTACTTTACTTATTTAACTAGTCTTCTTAAAAATACGGCAGCATCCGGCGAGCGCTACACATAAGTTGGTAAGGGTAAAAAACATCAGAAAGAGACGATCAGTGAGTGAATATGTGCCTACATTGACTATCCCGACGTAATAAAAGTATGAAACTACTCAGATATATTAAGGGACCAGCTGTAATTAGGTTCAGCGTTCTTTAGTTCGTCTTTATAAATGCTACTTACCATCCTTTCTGACCAGTATTTTTACTGATTTCGATTGCCACACACGTGTCGTTGACGTTACTTTTATACCATCCTGGATTACAAATGCATTTGCCAGGACTCACACAAAGGCCATGTGGACATCCACTAGAGCAATGTGGCATGCAAAGGTACTTCTCTGATGTTGTAAACCCGGCAAGACATTTGCAAGTCTCTGGTGCGATACATAATCCATTTACACAGGGTTTGGTACATACTGGTTGACACGTCCAGTTCTTTTGGCCGCGATATATTTCAGGCATTCTCCACCCGGAGTGACAGTGACAAGCTTCAGGACTCAAGCAAACGCCATGAAGGCACCCATTGGAACAATGTGGTCGGCAAACATTTCTTTCTGATTGTACATAGCCGGAAAGACATTTGCATGTTTCGGGAGCTATACAGGTACCGTTGATGCAGGGTTTGCTGCAGATTGGTTGACAAGTTTTGTTCATAGTGCCTTTGGTGTGGATCATTGTCCACCCTGAGTTACAAGCACAAGTCTCAGGTGCAACACAAGTTCCATGAGGACATCCACTTGAACAACGGGGTCGGCAAAAGTCGTTATTTGATTGACTGAATCCTGGCAAACATTGACAGGTCTCTGGGCCAATGCAAGTTCCGTTTTCACAAGGTTTTGTACATTTCGGTTGGCAAATTTTTTTCATAGTAACATTATTTTGCACCATTTCCCATCCAGAATTACAAATGCACGTTTCGGGACTCACACAAGAGCCGTGAGGACACCCCCCTGAACAGTGAGGCTGGCAAACATTTTCATCAGACTTTACATAACCAGCTAGACATTTGCAAGTCTCTGGGGCAACACACGTGCCATTTACACAGGGTTTGGTACAAGTTGGTTGACAAGACTTAAACTTTGTATTATTTGATTGAATCAGTTGCCATCCTGACTTACAGATGCAGTTTTCGGGACCGACACAGGTACCATGCGGACATCCGCTAGAACAGTGGGGCTTACATTTAAACTTACCAGCAATTCTATAACCAGGCCAACATTGACAGACCATTGGTGCGATGCATTTGCCATTCACGCAAGGTTTGGAACAAATAGGTTGACACGTTATGTTATTAATTCCCATTTCCCATCCTGAGTCACAGACACATGACTCGGGGCCAACACAACTTCCATGAGTACAATTACTGGAGCAGTGCGGCTTGCAACTGTACTTATCTAACTTGTCATACCCGTTTGTACACTGACAGGTTTCTGGTGCCACACACGTGCCGTTAATACAAGGTTTTGAACAAATGGGCACACATGTTTTATTCTCAACCACATGTGGTTTTACCATTCGCCATCCTGAGTCGCAAATACACGTCTCAGGTCCAACACAGCTTCCGTGAGGACAGCCACTGGAGCAGTGAGGCTTGCAGGTGTACTTATCTGACTTGTCATATCCTTTTGCACACTGACACGTTTCTGGTGCCACACACGTGCCGTTAATGCAGGGTTTTGAACAAATTGGTGCACACGTTTTATTCACAACCACAGGTGGTTGTGCTATTTGCCATCCTGCATCACAGACACAAGTCTCAGGTGCGACACAGCTTCCGCGAGGACAGCCACTGGAACAGTGAGGCTTGCAGGTGTATTGGTCTGACATGTCATACCCCTTTGTACACTGACAGGTTTCTGGAGCCACACAGGAACCGTTTATACAAGGTTTTGAGCAAATGGGCACACATGTTTTATTCGCAACCACAGGTGGTGGTGTCATTTTCCATCCTGAGTTGCAAATACACGTCTCAGGTCCCACACAACTTCCGTGAGGACAGCCACTGGAGCAGTGAGGCTTGCAGGTGTACTTATCTAACTTGTCATACCCTTTTGTACACTGACAGGTTTCTGGTGCCACACACGTGCCGTTAATACAAGGTTTTGAACAAATGGGCACACATGTTTTATTTTCAACTACAGGCGGTAGTGCCATTTTCCATCCTGAGTCGCAAATACACGTCTCCGGTCGAACACAGCTTCCGTGAGGACAGCCACTGGAGCAGTGAGGCTTGCAGGTGTACTTATCTAACTTGTCATACCCTTTTGTACACTGACAGGTTTCTGGTGCCACACACGTGCCGTTAATACAAGGTTTTGAGCAAATGGGCACACATGTTTTATTCGCAACCAGAGGTGGTTGTTCCATTTTCCATCCTAAATCACAAATACATGTCTCAGGTCCAACACAACTTCCGTGAGGACAGCCACTGGAGCAGTGAGGCTTGCAGGTGTACTTATCTAACTTGTCATACCCTTTTGTACACTGACAGGTTTCTGGTGCCACACACGTGCCGTTAATACAAGGTTTTGAACAAATGGGCACACATGTTTTATTTTCAACTACAGGCGGTAGTGCCATTTTCCATCCTGAGTCGCAAATACACGTCTCCGGTCGAACACAGCTTCCGTGAGGACAGCCACTGGAGCAGTGAGGCTTGCAGGTGTACTTATCTAACTTGTCATACCCTTTTGTACACTGACAGGTTTCTGGTGCCACACACGTGCCGTTAATACAAGGTTTTGAACAAATGGGCACACATGTTTTATTTACAACTACAGGCGGTAGTGCCATTTTCCATCCTGAGTCGCAAATACACGTCTCCGGTCGAACACAGCTTCCGTGAGGACAGCCACTGGAGCAGTGAGGCTTGCAGGTGTACTTATCTAACTTGTCATACCCTTTTGTACACTGACAGGTTTCTGGTGCCACACACGTGCCGTTAATACAAGGTTTTGAACAAATGGGCACACATGTTTTATTCGCCACCGAAGGTGGTGTTTCTATTTTCCATCCTAAATCACAAATACATGTCTCAGGTCCAACACAACTTCCGTGAGGACAGCCACTGGAGCAGTGAGGCTTGCAGCTGTAATGATCTAACTTGTCATACCCTTTTGTACACTGACAGGTTTCTGGTGCCACACACGTGCCCTTAATACAAGGTTTTGAACAAATGGGCACACATGTTTTATTTACAACTACAGGTGGTAGTGCCATTTTCCATCCTGAGTCACAAATACACGTCTCCGGTCGAACACAGCTTCCGTGAGGACAGCCACTGGAGCAGTGAGGCTTGCAGGTGTACTTATCTAACTTGTCATACCCTTTTGTACACTGACAGGTTTCTGGTGCCACACACGTGCCGTTAATACAAGGTTTTGAACAAATGGGCACACATGTTTTATTTACAACTACAGGCGGTAGTGCCATTTTCCATCCTGAGTCGCAAATACACGTCTCCGGTCGAACACAGCTTCCGTGAGGACAGCCACTGGAGCAGTGAGGCTTGCAGGTGTACTTATCTAACTTGTCATACCCTTTTGTACACTGACAGGTTTCTGGTGCCACACACGTGCCGTTAATACAAGGTTTTGAACAAATGGGCACACATGTTTTATTCGCCACCGAAGGTGGTGTTTCTATTTTCCATCCTAAATCACAAATACATGTCTCAGGTCCAACACAACTTCCGTGAGGACAGCCACTGGAGCAGTGAGGCTTGCAGCTGTAATGATCTAACTTGTCATACCCTTTTGTACACTGACAGGTTTCTGGTGCCACACACGTGCCCTTAATACAAGGTTTTGAACAAATGGGCACACATGTTTTATTTACAACTACAGGTGGTAGTGCCATTTTCCATCCTGAGTCGCAAATACACGTCTCCGGTCGAACACAGCTTCCGTGAGGACAGCCACTGGAGCAGTGAGGCTTGCAGGTGTTTCCGGTCGAATTTTGGTATCCTGGTAAACATTGGCATGTGTCTGGAGCGATACATGTGCCATTGATGCAAAGTTTACTACAAACTGGTTGGCAAGTTCCATTCGCAAATGTATATCCCACGTTACATTGACATTTCTCCGGTGACATACAAATCCCTTTTCCACACGATTTGGAGCATTTTGGCAGGCAGTTGTATTTATTTTTTGGGTCCAATATGTAACCTCGGTTACATCCACATTGATCGGGTTTAAAGCAGAAGCCATGTATACAAGTCTTTACGCATTTTGGTTTACAGGTGAGTCTGAAAAATATATAGAATAAAAGTAAATTTATACATTTGTTCAATTTATAATAGTGAGCGATTCAAAGCATCTTTTTGTATAATTATGGTTTTATTTTAACAACATCTGAAATAGTTATTGGTTGTTTTTGTCACTGGTGAACCAGACTATGCTACTTAGCAGATTGTTTAATTAAATCATTTATTGAAATCATTGAAAAGCTTGACAGAAAAACGTATTAATCATTTCCATTCTCGAAAACAATTATCGTTTTGCTTTGACTTACGGTTTAACTTTTATTTTCACATAACCGGCACAGCATATTAGTTCTAGTTTGGTGACAAGTTTCTGAAATAAACAACAAGAAAATATTTTAGAACATTGGTCTGGACAATTTTAGAAGTGCATGCCTGACTTTCAACCTACTTAGGCGTTCCACTCAATATACCTTCTGTTAAAACATGAGTTGTTTATTAACAGTCCTTCGAATCCACACTAATTTAAGTGGTGAAAAAATCACTTTTTATGGTAGTGCGTAAAATGATGTGCTTCGGAGTACCTCGAGCAGTGCAGAGGTTTTTGGAGGTATTTAAAGATTAGTTAAAACTTGGTTCAGTAAAAATTAAACGTCCCCCGGTCCCGTCTCCATCATATGACGCACCGATTCTGTCATCCTTTATCAGCGACATTATATTGCTCGATATTCGGGATTTTCCCAAGTTTGTTATAATAAATAATTAGTTCCTGCCCGAGATTTCGATTGCATGGTTTTTTTTTAAACCAGTATTAAGTTACGTGTTTGATCACTGCTTCGCTCCCATTGGTCGTAGCGTTATGTTATAGAGCCTATCCGATACTATTTTTCGTGAATCTGGTTATCATACACAAAAAGATTTTTTCGAATGCAACTGAAAGTGCCAGAGATTAGCTCGTTTAAACGAACAAAAAAATTATCTTTACCATTATTATATTTGTAAAGATTTATTATAACTAGCCCATACTGTCTCATTGTTGGGCAAAGGCCTTCCTCCAATCCTTCATTTTTCTTCAGACCCCTGATGAAAAATCGTTCACAAACAAACTAATCCGGTTTATCACCAATACAATCAAGAATCACTTTGACATTGATAGCGTCTTAAATGTGTGTGTGTGTGTCAAAAAAGATAATTGAACTCACAAAGCTTCTGGTTGTATCGGTATATTATACTCGGCGTCCATAGACTATACGTGAAGCCCTGATAGTTTTAGGAACCATCTGAAACTTTCTGTAAACATATAAGAGACAATTGCTTGTTAAGTGTTTGAATTGTTTTATCTGACAAAATCCCCAAAATAGGTGGATATCTGTTTCTTGGGGATCGGAGAAGCATTAACACAATAATTATTGCACTTAATTGTATAAACATGTTTCTAGTCGTAACTGAAAAAATTAGGAAGTTCTCAGACTCTGTTCATCTGTATGTATTTATTTTTCAAATCTTTTGTTTAAATAGCTATACTCCGAACGTGTAATTTCCAGAAGATCTGATGTAGATCGTCAGAGATAGACAATGGAACTCCTCAATAACGAACAGTACACGTATTGTGAATTGGTTACTGTACTAATCACAGGTTAGTAACAACTATCATGGGCTTCGAAGTTATTCCATGAAATTTCTTATTGATTAACAGTACAGTATTAAATACAACTTTAGTTTCGGAAGTCGGTAGCAACATAAATGAACAAACAGAACCAAATCCACTTTTAAAACTAAAGTTATTTTACAGTTAGAAGTTTTGAAAGCGGTTGCCTTTTTTGTAAAAATATTTTTGTACTAAGCTTATTATAAGTTAACAAAACAATAATTATCTACTGCTCACTTACCTTGCACTCTTAGAGCAAATACCAACCTCCGCTTCGTTCACATTAAACAATTGTGTTAAAACAATTAAAACGCACAACAGCGGCGCCCCCATCCTCGCACACACCCGGCGCACTGACGGCGCTTCCAGTTATTTTAGGATGTCATTATCAATTCAAATTATCGGCAATGATTAATCCTTTGCATTTTAATAATTGCGTTTTTAACCGGATGGGTGATATTATTAAAATAATCCGCAATCACAGACGTTCCGGAAATACTAGCTAAGTAGCTCCTGATAAAAGGCAAACAAACTTATGAAATGTTATTTGTAAATGTTTTTTGGATGGGCAATCATCAAATAACTTCCCCCGCCAGGGGCGGGGCGGGAGGGAGTGTCGCACTTTTACTGACTAAAACCCATCTATGTTCCTTCTTTTGCCCTCTGCGTTCCGGGGGCGCGGTATCTTTATCCGGCTCTTTGTGTATGTAAGTTTACACTCGATACTTGATACAAGAGAAGTTGAAAGTGTGGCGCAAAGTACAATAAAAAGAATAGTTCAAACCTTAGATTATGAGGCTATGATTTATACTGAGATTGAAGAGTATTCAACCCAATTGCGAGATGATTGATAGCCATTAACAAAGTTATGGCTAGAGTAAGGCTAATGTCCCTTAGCCCTGTGTGATAGCACTTTCCTCTAGTACACATACTGGAAGTCAGCGCTTGTACCCTTATCATAATGCTGCAGTGCTTGTATGCCGATAAATTATGGTGACATATACGTGGTGTAAAGAGACACATAAAACCATAATTAATAATAAAACTAATAATTGCTGTGAAATTACTTTTATTGCAGACATACCATCACGCCTGTATTCCCTGAAGGGTTAGGCAGAGGTAACAATGTACACCCACAGTTCGCCGGTATGTTTTAGGTTCCATGTAATAGGGGGCGAGCCTATTGCCATTAACCGGGCACAAATCCTAACTCCGAGCTGCTACTGAGAATTTCATAGAAAAACCCAATAACACTTTTGGCTCGACCTGGGAGTCGAACCCAAGACCTCTAGCGTAGCAGTCGCGCTTAGGACCACTAGGCTAACGAGGCAGGTCTACACTACTACTACTACTACTTACTGGTACTTTTGTTGTTGGTGTGATAAAGCCCAATTTATGTCTGTGCACAATGTAACGCGCGCTAAACATTACCATGTTTAGCCGGAAGTACCCTTCCGGGTGCTTGCGGCAGGGGTGATGGGGGTATTAAAAGTTCAGTTATAACAATAAAAACTGGTTTTCGTCAAAAAACGTGACATACTATGTGTAGTTGAAACTTTGACTTTTAATAATTATCACCGTAAACAGAAGGTTCCCAAAACCAGGAAAAATGGCTGCAATGATGTGAAGAATACGTAACTTGCGGCTGCGCTTAGTGTCTTTTTACAGATCGGCAATCGCTTCACGTAAAACACTGGTTTTCAGCTGCATCGGGTTAGGCTGGAAGCTGACTCCAACATAGTTGGGAAAAGGCTAGGCAGATGATCACTCAAGGTACAAAATCGTTTCGACACTTTACTTAAAATCACATAACGTCCTGAATTGCATAAATCAATACACGTATTTTACCATTTGTACCTTGCTGTGACGGTCACACGAGTAGGTTGGACGGGAGGCTGAGAGTATGTACTTTAATTTGAACAAAGTCAAAGTCAAAACATTTATTTGCGTGCAATGCGGTACATAAATAAATACAAAAATGGTGTAATGACACATTTCGCCATAAATTGGCATGCAAATAATTAAATCAAATTACTAATTCAAAAAGCAATTCTTTTAACAAAATTAACATTATTGAAATAACAATAATTAAACAAAGATGGCATTAAATAATATTCTCAAATAGTAAATTATGTTTCTAAGACATAACAATGTATAGAATACTAGCTTCCGCCGGCGACTTCGTCCGCGTGGCTTATTTCTCCCGCGTTAAGTTACATCTTTGGTTACTGTGTGTCGTAGCGTGATGTTATATAGCCTATATTACTCAGAAATAATGTAGCTATCTAGTGGTGAAACATTTTTTAAAATGGGTCCAGAATTTTCGGAACTTAATCGGTACAAACAAACAAAAAAATATTTCCTCTTTATAATATTTGTATAAATAGAAATAGACAAAAAAATCTAATTACAAACATTACAGTCAATCACATTTATTAAGTACTTAACACTATAAAATGGTTTAGGCAGGTAGTCATGCACAATAGGACAATAGTAATAAGCAATAGCAATAGCAATAATATGGAACAATAGGACTGAGAAGAAGAAAAAAATATCGGCTTAAAACAAAACTATGTGATTTTGTTTTAGAACTATTCTGAATTTAGTAAGTTTAGTAATAATTGAAAGAGAAATGACTTGATGAAGCCGCTAGTTCTATAGATTTCCCATCACTGCGATATTTGTTGGAACCTCTTGGTTCCAGAGATATTAAAGGTCAAAGTTCTGATTTTTTGTTACACTTTTTTACGAAAACGTCAAAATAACTTGACTTTTAAATCATCCCCAAGTCATCTATACTGCTGCATGTGCCTGAAAGTTAAATTTTTAGCGTGGCTTGCATCGCTTTTGGAAATCTTTGGGTGAGATGCACTGGGCGTCGTACGGCTCATAGGACGATGATATTTTGCGCTTTACCATGATTTTTCACACCAAAACCTTATTTCTTAACAATATTCTCTGATCAAAGTTTTATTCTATTGATAGTCAGTACCTACCTAGTTAATGGCTATCCGTGATGTGTCTTTTTTACAATCATAAATAATAAACGCTAATATTATTGTATTATGAACCAAAAATGAGACTAAACTCACACTTAATTAAAACACAAATAGAAGACAAATCATTTAATAAAATTAGAGTACAGAATGTGTGTTGCAGACATTGTACTCGTGTTTCGATGTATTAAAAACTTTCGGTGCAATTTCTTGTGTCGGAACTACCACGCAACCGTCTGTAAGGAAAATAGTTCAAAGAATCATTTATTAAAACTAAGATTAAGAATAATTTGGTCCATTGTTATGAAACAAAATAAACCTTAAAGTTACCGTTTGTCTCGTTGGCGAAAGCGAGACTGATGAGCGTGGTGTCCCGGGTTCGATTCCCAGGTCGGACAAAAAGTGTTATTGGGTTTTCCCAATATGATTTGCTCAGTAGCAACCCGGAGTTTGGAAGTTGGTGGTGTGACACCCCCGTGCCTCAGAAAGCACGTAAAGCCGTTGGTCTCGGCTGTCATTCGTAGATCTTTGACAGTCGTTACGGATAGTCAGAAGCCTGGAAGTCTGACAACCAGTCTAACTAAGGGGTATCGTGTCGCCCAGTTACTGGGTTATGGAGGTCAGACGGGCAGTCGCTCCATGTAAAGCATTGGTATTCAGCTGCATCCGGTTAGACTGGAAGCCGACCCCAACATAGTTGGGAAAAGGCTAAGCAGATGATGATTTCTAAACAGAAAAAACTTACCATCCTCAACAGACATATTTCTTTTGAAACGTTTAATAAACCATATTAGAAGGAAGCCCAGCGCCGCCAACACGCAGACTGTGGACAAGATATACATCCAGTTGGACTGTACCCTGAAAAGGTAATGACATTATATTATACACTTTTCTTATTACTGCTACGGAAGAAATCTAATTATTTATTGACAAGAGGTTACAAAATTGAGAGCCTAAAGAGCTTGCAGTTAAGTCAAAGTCAAAACATTTAAATTGTCAAGGTGTTGGTCAGTTAGTCAGAAAATCTGACCCCAGCTCTATGGAAAAAGAACAAGCAAGAAACTCCACGGATACGCTTTTCAAGCAAGTTTTTACAGAATTGTAATTACATTATTCTTGTTGCTTCTTTATTATGCGATAACAATGAATGCAATGATCTTAACTGACAGCGTCTTTTCACGAATATGATGCGTGAATTTATTCGACTGTTTAGCATTTAGTCCCTTTATTTTAATCATTTCGAAAGGCTTCCGAAATATCCAACACACGCACAACTTTTCAGTTATCAAATAATTCATATCAATGTAAGTAGAGCCCAAATTTAAATATAAAAAAAAATGAAATTAATCAGCGTCATTTCTCCAAAATGATTACAATTACTTCGAAAAATAATATTTAAATAAATCTAATTAGTTTTATGGGTGGGTTTGTTTTGGCAGAACTAGATTCATTTAAGTAGGTACCTATTCTATATACTTATCATTGTCAAGTGCAGCTTACAGAATGCTACTTACCAATTTTTTTCCCTAGTATTTTTACTAAAATTGGTGGTTTCAATCACACAAGTGTCATTGACGTTACTTCTATACCATCCCGGATTACAAATGCATTTGCCAGGACTCACACAAAGGCCATGTGGACATCCACTAGAGCAATGTGGCATGCAAAGGTACTTCTCTGATGTTGTATACCCGGCAAGACATTTGCAAGTCTCTGGTGCGATACATAATCCATTTACACAGGGTTTGGTACATACTGGTTGACACGTCCAGTTCTTTTGGCCGCGATATATTTCAGGCATTCTCCACCCGGAGTGACAGTGACAAGCTTCAGGACTCAAGCAAACGCCATGAAGGCACCCATTGGAACAATGTGGTCGGCAAACATTTCTTTCTGATTGTACATAGCCGGAAAGACATTTGCATGTTTCGGGAGCTATACAGGTACCGTTGATGCAGGGTTTGCTGCAGATTGGTTGACAAGTTTTGTTTATAGTGCCTTTGGTGTGGATCATTGTCCACCCTGAGTTACAAGTACAAGTCTCAGGTGCAACACAAGTTCCATGAGGACATCCACTTGAACAACGGGGTCGGCAAAAGTCGTTATTTGATTGACTGAATCCTGGCAAACATTGACAGAACTCTGGGCCAATGCAAGTTCCATGAGGACATCCTGTTGAACAGCGGGGTCTGCACGAGTTGTTATTGGATTGACTGAATCCTGGCAAACATTGACAGGTCTCTGGGCCAATGCAAGTTCCGTTTTCACAAGGTTTTGTACATTTCGGTTGGCAAATTTTATTCATAGTAACATTATTTTGCACCATTTCCCATCCAGAATTACAAATGCACGTTTCGGGACTCACACAAGAGCCGTGAGGACACCCGCCTGAACAGTGAGGCTGGCAAGTATTTTCATCAGACTTTACATAACCAGCTAGACATTTGCAAGTCTCTGGGGCAACACACGTGCCATTTACACAGGGTTTGGTACAAGTTGGTTGACAAGACTTAAACTTTGTATTGTTTGATTGAATCAGTTGCCATCCTGAATTACAGACGCAGTTTTCGGGACCGACACAGGTACCATGCGGACATCCGCTAGAACAGTGGGGCTTACATTTAAACTTACCAGCAATTCTATAACCAGGCCAACATTGACAGACCATTGGTGCGATGCATTTGCCATTCACGCAAGGTTTGGAACAAATAGGTTGACACGTTATGTTATTAATTCCCATTTCCCACCCTGAGTCACAGACACATGACTCGGGGCCAACACAACTTCCATGAGTACAATTACTGGAGCAGTGCGGCTTGCAACTGTACTTATCTAACTTGTCATACCCGTTTGTACACTGACAGCTTTCTGGTGCCACACACGTGCCGTTAATACAAGGTTTTGAGCAAATGGGCACACATGTTTTATTCGCAATCAGAGGTGGTTGTTCCATTTTCCATCCTAAATCACAAATACATGTCTCAGGTCCAACACAACTTCCGTGAGGACAGCCACTGGAGCAGTGAGGCTTGCAGGTGTACTTATCTAAGTTGTCATACCCTTTTGTACACTGACAGGTTTCTGGTGCCACACACGTGCCGTTAATACAAGGTTTTGAACAAATGGGCACACATGTTTTATTCTCAACCACATGTGGTTTTACCATTCGCCATCCTGAGTCGCAAATACACGTCTCAGGTCCAACACAGCTTCCGTGAGGACAGCCACTGGAGCAGTGAGGCTTGCAGGTGTACTTTTCTGACTTGTCATATCCCTTTGCACACTGACACGTTTCTGGTGCCACACACGTGCCGTTAATGCAGGGTTTTGAACAAATTGGTGCACACGTTTTATTTGCAACCACAGGTGGTTGTGCCATTTGCCATCCTGCATCACAGACACAAGTCTCAGGTGCGACACAGCCTCCGTGAGGACAGCCACTGGAACAGTGAGGCTTGCAGGTGTATTGGTCTGACATGTCATACCCCTTTGTACACTGACAGGTTTCTGGAGCCACACAGAAACCGTTTATACAAGGTTTTGAGCAAATGGGCACACATGTTTTATTCGCAACCACAGGTGGTAGTGCCATTTTCCATCCTAAGTCGCAAATACACGTCTCAGGTCCAACACAGCTTCCGTGAGGACAGCCACTGGAACAGTGAGGCTTGCAGGTGTATTGGTCTGACATGTCATACCCCTTTGTACACTGACAGGTTTCTGGCGCTACACACGTGCCGTTTATACAAGGTTTTGAACAAATAGGTGTACACGTTTTATGCACAGCGCCACGTGGTTCTACTTTTTGCCATCCTGAGTCACAGACACAAGTCTCAGGTGCAACACAACTTCCGTGAAGACAGTCACTGGAGCAAGAAGGTTTGCAGCTGTAATGATCTGACTTGACGTAACCCTTTGTACACTGGCAAGTTTCTGGGGCCACACACGTGCCGTTAGTACAAGCTTTCGCACAAAAGGGTACACATATATTATTCTTAGTGCTGAACCCTGAGTTACACACGCACGTTTCTGGGAGGGCACAATTACCATTTAGGCATGGACTAGAACAGTGAGGTTTGCAAATGTTTTCATCCGTTTTTTGGTATCCTTGTAAACATTGGCATGTTTCTGGAGCGATACATGTCCCATTGACGCAAGGATTACTACAAACTGGTTGGCAAGTTCCATTTGTTAATGTATATCCCACATTACACTGACATTTTTCCGGTGAGATACATTCGCCATTTTCACAAGGCTTTGAGCAAATTGGATTGCAGAGGAGCCTGAAAAAAAATATTATTAAGCAATAGTGGGACAGTAGAGAGCCCTGTGTTAGTGTTGTCACTCAGGGCTGGATCATCCATTAGGCAATGAAGGCAATTGCCTGATGCATAAATGTACTGGGTACACCTGGGACTCCTGGGTTGTGAGAGTGATTCTAATTAATAAATCTTTTTTACAAAATAGATAACCACCATTAACAACAACAACGTGAAAAATACATTCAGTTTTGGAAGACGGCATCTCTTGTGCTGTTTTTTGTTTTGTACTTGGCAGTTAAATAATTTACAACCGATTTACTTTTTGTAAAACTTATTGTGTTGTATTGTCCCATTGCTGAGCAAAGGTATCCCATATAGTTTGCCACTGTTACTTGTGTGTTGATTTCTCTGTTCAAACTCCCATATTAAACGTCGTCTGGGACTCTCTCCACAACGACGTGTGTCGTCGCTACGATAAATCTGCTAAACTACAGAAATCTGAAACTATCTATTCTTTGGTAGGTAATAAATGTCGTGAATTAGATAAGGAATATTTAGTTACGGATAATATCGATCATCTTCCTCATAACCGGGACAGCAAAATTCTGTGATCCTGTATTTCTGGAATGAATGTGAAAAAAAACTATTAAATAATTAAAAAAAAGAACACCTGACTTGGGCTGCTTTTTGTGAACGAAGTGATAATCTAGGTATTGTAGTACTCCATTTTGAATGCAGTTTTTGTAATACATTGTTGAAATTACTGCAATGTCTGATAGTCTAAAATCGTTATTTTAGACTTTTAGACAGCAAAATTTTAATGGAGTAGGTAGGTAGTTTGGAATTGGAAAGAGAGATAACTCAACCATCACTGTCGCATCTATGACAATAATTGTCCGAAGAATTTTAGTCATACTAATCCGCGATCAAATATTGTATTGATATCGAAGGTGTCCTAATTGGCATTCGCACGATGCGGTCGCGCGACTAAAATGTTTGTTATCTATTCGCGATTGTCGCATTGCTCAATCGTGCGATGATCACGTAATCGCGATTTATTAGGACGCTTTACGGATACGGAGACTTTGCCACTGAACCTTAGCATCTCCCTTGGTTTCTTCTAAAAAATAACGTTCAACTCACATTAACCATGTGGGTGAGTACACGGCTTTTTCGAACAGTTATTTTTGAACAAAATATCCAACAACGGGGGTTCTTCTGCACTGTGACTGTGTACGTTTGCCAATAAGTGCCACTTGTCCTGTCCCTGTAAGGAAAATAAGGAAATCATTATTTCTTTCTTCATATAAGTTTGACGTGTCTGTGTGTGTGTCTGTCTATGGCATCGTAACTCCCTAACGTATGAACCAATTTTGTTTTTTTTTTCGAAAGGTGAATAAATTAGTCTTGAGTGTTATTTGCTATGTTTGATGGAAATCGGTTCAGCGGTTTCAAAGTTATCAGTTCTTTTTAACCGACTTCAAAAAGGAAGACTTTATCAATTCGAATGTTTATATTTAATTTTTTTATGTATGTTCGGGCATAACTCCGACGTGAGTGGACGGATTTTCATAATTCTTTTTTTATTTGAGAGGGGTTTTTTTCCGAAATGGTCCCATTTAAATTTCATATAGATCTTATAAGGGATTCCGGAGACAGACAACGAAACTCTTCAAAAAATTACAGCAAATCAATCGCGAATGCTGCCATGGCATAAATACGAGTATGCATTGTTGTTTGATGGGTCATCATACTTCAGAGGTGGTCCCATATACATTTAATAGAAATTGGTTAAGTAGTTTGGTAAGAAAAATTAAATAACTGAAGAAAATATGTCATCCAAGTAAACGAATTAGCGTATTCTGTTTTCTTGTGACTTTTAAGTGGTGTCTTGTTAATTTTCGTAGTATAACTATTCCTTCATGGATTTGGATGACAGGAAATTGACACTAAAAAGCGAAAAATAAAAACTTTTTTACAAAAAAAGACAACCACCTTCAAAAACTTAAAAGTAAAAAATAACTAGCTTAGGAAGTCGGTGGCAATACAAAACAACAAACAGAACCGAAGCCGCCGACTTCCTAAGCTAAAGTTATTTTTCACTTTTGAGTTTTTGAAGGTAGTCTTTTTGTTAGCTGCGGTAGGGAATTTTATTCTTCTGTCGGCTGTGATTTAAAATTTTTAATTTTGTGTTCAATTTTAACCCTCGGTATGTCTGGCGGCCAAATGTTACATGGTATGCCTGGTGGGTGCCGGGGCTGCGGGTTGTTCGTAAGAGATACCGCTCCCCCGGAACGCAAAGGGCACAAAAAGGAACATGGGTGGGTTTTAGTCAGTAAAAGTCTGACACTAAGGGCGAGAGAAGTTATTTGATGATTTCCCACCTCTCAAAAAAAAAAAATGCCTGGTGGGTCTGTCAGACCCGGATTTTGAAGTCAACGCTAGGGACGCGGTTCATAGTAATTAATCAAACTTATTGTTTTATAACGAAACTTGATATCAATGATGCCCTATCATTGTTACCAAGCTTAACGAAAACAGAGATTCATATAGATAATGGAAAAGCTTAATATTTTATTGATTTTATTTTATTATTATTTAGAAAACTTACAGCTAGATATATTGGAAATAGGATTGGATGAGTAACAAAGCTAAGGCCAATTACAAGTTTCCACAGATAGAAAAAACAAATAAATAAGTAGGTACAAAAAGGTAGAAAGCTGCTAATAAATATGCTATATTCAGTGTGCGTATCATCTTTATGCTGATGACTTGCAGCTCTACAGTCAGGCTGGTGTCGACAACTTATCCGATGCGATTGAGGAGCTAAACCGGAATTTAGCAGTAGTGAAGGATTGGTCTGATCGTTTCGGGGTAGCGGTTAACCCAACCAAGTGTCAGGCAATCATTATAGGGAGTACTCACAGCCTGCGCAAGCTTGATGGTTTAGCGGTGCCGCCGCTTACCTTTGATGGCACAGTTATTCCGTTTAGCTCTGACGTCAAGGATCTGGGTTTGTACGTTGACTCTTGCTTGGACTGGCGTAAGCAGGTCGCGATTGTGAGCAAAAAAGTCACGGGGACGTTGCGGTCGCTTTACCGATTTAAAAATATTCTCCCGTCACACATAAAGGCAATGCTGGTTCAGTCCCTTATCCTCCCCATAATTGATTATGGCGATGTGTGTTACTATGACCTGAATGCAGATCTTCTCAATAAACTTGACCGACTTCTTAATAACTGCATTCGATTCGTATTTAATCTCCGTAAATATGACCATGTGTCCGCACATCGGTCTCTCTTAAAATGGTTGCCCATCAGACAGCGCAGGGCGTTAAGGGCCTTGACTACTTTGTTCTCTCTTCTAGACAAACCTAGTTCTCCTTCCTATCTGACTTCTCACTTCCAATACTTGTGCTCTGGGCACAGTAAGCATCTTCGCTCCTCCAATAATCGTCTTCTACGATGTCCTTTTCACCGCACTGGTTTTCTTAAATCTTCTTTTCTTGTCCAGGCGGTTTTCCTTTGGAATGCGCTTCCTCAGAATATCAGGATGGCTACCAGTCGTTTCATATTCAAAGTAAAAGCTCGTGAACACTTGCTTATGAAGTTGGCAGGCTCGTCTCACAATTAGTTTCTTATATTTCTTCACCTATGTATTTTTTTTTTTTGGCTTTCTCTACTCTGTATATTTTGTTTGTATGTATGTATATATGTATTTATTATATTTTATTCCTGGAAACTTTCTGTTTCTTGCACCTACTATGTTTTATCTCTGCATCACCCTAAGGTTGACTGGTAGAAAATGCCAAAGGCATTAAGTCCGCCTTTGTACAATGTATTATTTACATTATGTGCAAAAAGTTTTAATAAATAAATAAATAAATATAAATGTGATCGAAAGAAGAGCTAAAAGTAGAAAAAAAAAATGTAATCAAAAGAGAAGGTACACAGTATTTTTTTTTGTATTTTGGTAGTGTTGAAAATATCGGAGTTGACGTTTCTGCGGGCTACATTACACTTAAGAAGGAGTAGGACGCTAGATTCTGTCTCCCTGACCGACTCCGGCAATATTCTAAAGTACCTAGTAGGTACTTATATGTTTTCATTACAATTAATGCTTCGATTTTGAGTTGGACCGCTGACTTACCATACTCCTTTGGTGCAAATTTGACTTTCCACGTGATTTTTAACATTACACAATTGTAATAAAACAATTATAAATATTAACAGAGTTCCCGTGTTCGCACACATTTTGTAATGAATGGCGCGCTATGAGATTTTTATTATTATCAACACAAGTTATCATCGTCCTGTGAGTAATAACCAGATGTTTAGGGTTTCGTAGTCGAATGAGAAATCCTTTTTTTTGCTAAGCAATTCTAAATTGCACTTCCATTCACCAATTTTTTAAGTAAACAATTGAATTGCGTACGAAAAAAGCAGGACAGCGCAATCTTACTACGAAGTATTATAAATGGGAAAGTTTGGATGGATGGATTTGCTACGCCAGAACGGCTGAACGGATTTGGATAAAATGTAGCACAGATATATCTAGATTATAATGTGGACTAGTACATTATCTGCTTAGCCTTTTCCCAACTATGTTGGGGTCGGTTTCCAGTCTAACCGGATGCAGCTGAATACCAATGTTTTACATGGAGCGACTGCCTGTCTGACCTCCGTAACCCAGTAACTGGGCGACACGATACCCCTTAGTTAGACTGGTTGTCAGACTTCCAGGCTTCTGACTATCCGTAACGACTGTCAAAGATCTACGAATGACAGCCGAGACCAACGGCTTTACGTGCTTTCCGAGGCACGGGGGTGTCACACCACCAACTTCCAAACTCCGGGCCGCTACTGAGCAAATCCTAATGGAAAAACCCAATAACACTTTTTGCCCGATCTGGGAATCGACCCCGGGACCCCATGCTCATCAGTCGCGCTTGCGACCACGAGACCAACGGGGCAGTCAATGGGGCAATGTGGACTAGTACATAGGCTACTTATTATCCCGGAAAAGTTACGGTTCCCATGGGATGATAACACCAACAGTGACGTGGACGAAGTCACAGGCCGAAGCTAAATTTAAAATAAAACATCTCTACTTATGTATGTACGTTTGTTTGTATATCTGCCTGCTTCTCAAATCTAGTTTTTAAGTAATTACTATTAACCTGGCATGTCTTTTTACTCTGAGAACCAGTGCAGTCCTGTATAGAGTTGGTTCCTACTAACAGTTAACTGTACGGTCAAGGTAAAAATTTAACTGAACACCTATATTTCGTAGCAGTAAGAGCGGATTTTGTAGGTCCATCATTTTCTAAAAATACTTTAATGATAATTATCATAGACTTTGAAGTCGAATTAAACGGAACCCTCATGGATAGGAGCACACCGAAAATAGATTACTTTAGTAGCTGGGTTGCTTACCTAAGCCTCGGTGAAAAACCTACTTACCCAAAATAGGGACCTACTATAATTATACAATAATTTGTAATCCTTTTTAGCAGTTTTAGTTACGGTTTATGTATAAAACTAATACATAATTCATAGTTCTATTTTGTTTTTTTTTGTATTCGTTTGTAAATTGCATTTTTATGTATGAATTTATTTATTTATTTTGAAGTTTAAGTTGCTGTGCCCGACAGGTTCCACAATGATTCTGTACCTCTATTTTATAAGACCATTAATTTACATTGTGGGACGCAATAAAATTTTTGATTTGATTTGATTTGAATTTAAGTAACAAAATGTAAATTGTTTATGAATAAACATATAAATAGTACTTATGTAGACACTAGGTACTAATACTATGACGAGCTAAAAATGATTCAGTTGTACCTAAACCGGTTTTATCTGTTGTTTCATAACATTCTAGTATCAGAGTCCTTACTCATCCTGTTGCTACCGGGAGTAGCCTGTCCATAAACCTTTGAAGCGTGTTGCTACTCTTTATAATGTTGTTTAAATGCTCTATGGTTATTAAAGGTGTAAGAAATTTCATGAAAACATTTAGTTTTACAAAAAATACAGACTGTCACTTTTTCACTATTCTTAAGCATGTTGTATATCCCAATTATTTTTTTAATTACTTTCTCTACTATACAACAATGGAGTGTAACACAAGAATCACGAAAATATTTCATAAAAAAATAGTTATTTAATTGTACATAATATTTCCATAGTTAGACCATTGGTACCACTACTTCCAAAAGTGTCATGACTGACGGCCAGACGTCCTTGTTCTGTCAAGTGTCAGGACTTAGCTGTCATTTGTCAGTCTTAACCAATCAGCCAGAAATTTGTTTGTTGCTTTTCTTGTTTATTATAAAAAGCGCACACAAAAAAGGAGAAAATATAGGTTTATAATTGTGGAATACTTCATACTTATTAGACTATCTAGATGTACGTTATTTATCATCGACCGCGGAGAAGCAATTCTTACCAAATAGTAGTGTTAGGTGTAAAAATGTTTTCAGCAAAACATTACTGATTTTATTTACGTTTATACGTATTCCAAATTTCCAATTTATTCCTCGTCATGGTAGAGTTTATCGATATGATCCGACAACTGCCTTGTTTATGGGATACCGGCTGCAGAGAATATCGAGATATGAGAAAAAAAGATGCGGCTTGGAAAAGAATTGTTGCTGAAATAAAATGCAAAGACATACCTGACAGTAAGTTAGATTAGATGATTTAATTTAGGATCCTAGTGTGTAAGGGAACAACTACAGAGTCCCAAATAAACAAGAGCAATTGAATAATATCCTACTTCCTGTTGCTACTATAAATGTTGAAGGTCTGTTAAGATGGATGGATGTTTGTTACTCTTTCATGCTTTAACGGATGAAAGGAATAAGTTGAAATATACAATCATATTGATCTAGTATTTATAGGCTATTTTTATCATATTTTTAAGTTCCTGTGGGATATTGTAGGACTAATTCTGAAGTCTGCAATGCAGAGGTGACCTACCTTGAAGCTTTTATTATCATACTAAAGCCAGTGAGATGTAGGCTTCCTGGTAAATATCATCATCATCTACTTAGCCTTTTACCAACTGTGTTGCGGTCGGCTTCCAGTCCAACCAGATACAGCGGTGTACCAGGGTTTTACATGGAGCGACTGCCTATCTGACCTCCACAACCCAGTTACTGGGCGCAACACAATACCTGTTGGTTAGACTGGTTGTCAGACTTCCTGGCTTCTGACTATCTGTAACAACTGTCAAAGATCTACGAATGACAGCCGGGACCAACGGCTTTACGTGCTTTCCGAGTCACGGGGGTGTCACACCACCAACTTCGTTACTCCGAGCTGCTACTGAGCAAATCCTAATGGAAAAATTCAATAACACTTTTTGCCCAACCTGGTAATCGAACCCGGACCTCAAGCTCATCAGTCGCGCTAGCGACCACAAGACCAACAGGGCAGTCTGTTCCTGATAAATATCTACTTACAAATAAATAGTCAATATAAATAGGATATTTATGTAAGATTATTTCCCCTAAATAAAAGTTATGTTTTTTCTAATATCCCATATTCAATGAAATTTATATAATTTTCAGTTAAAACTGCCAAAGCTGAATGGAAGAAACTGCGGGACAGTCACAGAGATTCCTTAAAACGGGCTCGAGCTATCGCCAACGGACAAGACCTGCTCATCAATAACAAGTGGAAGTATGCTGAGATAATGGAGTTCCTACTCCCATTCATGAAAACAAGAAAAAGAAGACTAAGTTTAACAACCTCCAGTGATGATAACAAGGAGTCTTCACCATCACCTTCAGACACCTTTTTAGAAGTTCAACCATCTACTTCAAATACGGACACGCTCAATTTCACATCAGAATCTCACAGCAGCAAAGTGGACAACACTCTGCAAACTGAACACATATTCAGAAAAAGAAAAATTGATAATGAAATTGGGGAAATAATGATTGATATGGATGATAGAAACAATTGTCGATATGGAGAGCGGAATAAACATCCCTTAGATTCATTCTTTGAAAGCATGTGTGAGACCACAAAGCAGTTTCCGACATGGTTACAGTATACTGTGAAAAGAAAAATATTTAACGTCATATCTGAGGCCGAGGACACATATGAATCTTACAAATCAAGAGAATCAATTTTTTGAAATCTCTTATTTTAATTGCCAATTTGTGATTATAAATTATACTTTTTATTTAAATATTTGTTATTACTTTTTGTTTCAGTATTCTTTAAGCATTAAAAACATGATGAAAAAAAGAAGTGTTAAAATAGTTTTATTTAAAAAAATTATAGGAAACTTTTATTATTGTGATAGCATTGATTTTCATTGGAGCATTGGTAAAGTGGAGCAAAGGGCAAGGTACACTAACGGCAGGTTGCGGAGGACTCTAGGCCTTCAACCTTCCTACCAGGGCAGGATTTATTATGTCAGGGCCCATAGGCAATGCAGGTCTCGGGCCCGTCACATCTTTTCTAATTCCAAAAAATTTTTCATCCACCACAACATTCATTTTAATTAGACTTTTTTTTTAAAACATGATGGAGGTATGCACTTACTTATTCAGTAAGTTTAATAATTTTAAGTAACCCCCGACAGAAGAATAAAGGTGCTTACCGCAGCTAACAAGAGCCGATAATCTTGAAACGGCTGGACCGATTGTGATAAAACATATCTAAGAACCATCGCTGGGAAACCTGCTTCAAAATAAAAAGAAACCGCATTCAATTCGATTTACCCGTTTAAGAGCTACATCGCCAGAGACAGACGCACAAACACGTTGAACTTATAACACCCTTCTTTGAGTCGGGGGTTAGAAACAAATGGAAGGAATATCACTACATAGTATAAAACGAAGTCGCTTTCTCTGTCCCTATATCCCTATGTATGCTTAAATCTTCAAAACTACGCAACGGATTTTGATGCGGTTTTTTTTAATAGATAGAGTGATTGAAGAGTAAGGTTTATATGTATAATAACATCAGCATTGCACCCGTGGGAAGCCGGGGCGGGTCGCTGGTAATTCTATAATTGTAACGTAATCAGTTATTGCCTAGGGCAGTGCGACATCGTAGCAGTAGCCCGGGGGAGTACCTAAACCAGTGTATGTTTTAAATGTGCATTGTTACTTATTTATCACATACACATTCACAAATTATGAATAATGTAGACAGTAACGGATGTGTGGTTTATCACCAGTAGGTACGTACTTGGCACTATGTTTGGTTTTGTTTGCAACTACTGTGACCAGGCTTGAGTCAGGACTGTAAAATAGGCCTCATATTTTGAGTTTTTTGAATAAATTGATCTTCAGCGGGTTTGGGTTTTATTTGTAACTAGAGAAACCTAAACTTCTAGTACCTATCTAGGTACTAGGATTTGAGATTACTTGTCAGTAGCGGAAATAGGAAAAAAACCTACTTACATTCATATTTACCAATTAAATGAGAGACGGAAACATTTCTAACAGTTCTTCTTTTGATTTGACATAGGTATAGTAGCCGCCACGAGTCGTGAGCACAAATGTCAAGTTCATTTTTTGATTTTAGAATTTCTTTTTGGGTTTTTTGGGTCGCCGACGATGCACGCGATTGGTCCATCAGTCCGACCTATCGCGTGCAGCGTCGGCGACCTGCTCACGACTCGTGGCGACTACTATGCCTACTTGAATGTATTGTACCCACCTAAGTAATACTTAAATAGGTAAACCTAATCAGGTATGATTAGCGACGATATTACAAAATATATTTATTCAGGTTCCTAAGTATTAACTTTTTCCTGCGACATATTATCCGCATGTACTTCAAAGCCATTTTTTTAAGTAACGTCTCCTACCTGTAAACCTTATCTTTAAGATTCATAGGTCAAGTAGTTTTTACCCGACTGCACCAGGACTGTTATTCAGATTTAGTTAGTGAGAGAAACACCTTCGCTTTTATATTATAGAATCTAGGTACCTACCTATGATCTGCCAGGGTCGCGGAATTTGTTTGCATTAGGAGAAATACGTATGGGTTTTAGTCGGTAAGAGTCCGAGACTCCCTTCTGCTGCGCCCAAAGCGGAAGAAGTCATGATGATTTCCCATCTTTAAAGTGTAAGTAAGTACTATGTTATTTTTCTTTTTTGATATGGTTTTCTGGTCGAATAGTTTCCACTTAGAAGATCACTGAAAAACAAGTTAAAGTTCATATTTTTTTAAAGTAGGTAAGTGGTCATCCTACATGTAAGTACATCCTACTGAGGTACCTACAGCTACTTGATCATTCACAACAATAATATTTGTCAGTTATAAATAATTTCTAGTTCGCAGTGACTAAACCTGCTTACAATTTAAACATTTTCAAACAAAAAAATACTATAATGTGGCTTGTGATATACTCGTGTGCTTTTATTAACCTTTTAAATAATGTGAATGCAAAGTATTGTGAACGTACTCAATCGTAAGTCTATTTTTTATTTCTTATTGCCTTGAGCAAGTGATCTAAGCTAGTGCCTTTTCAGGTTTCTCAGGATGAGAAGAGACCTTTGCCCTGTAGTGGGATATTAATAGGCTGTTATTGTTATTAATGTGGTGTGGACTTCAGCGGGAAAAATGTAATGTATACTTGTGTAAATAAACTTAAAGAGAAATCGGACATAATTTACCTAGTTATATAATATTTAATCATCATCATCAATCATAGAATATCGAAGTAATTTTACTTCGATATTTATTAGGTTACTTCGATATTTATTCGATATTTATTTACTTAGCTATTTACCTATAATACGTAGGCTACGGGATAACGGGACCTACATATTGATGGGTTGGACATTAGAGATAATTATGATGCTTAGATTATCTGTATTTATCTATAGAAATACCTAGGTATAGCACCAAACGTCAAGTTCTTTTTGGGTTTTTGGGTGCCTTTCTGGGTTTTTTGAAGAGCCGACGCTGCACGCGATCGGTTCGACTGACAGTCCGAATCGTGGCGGTTACTATACAACAACACAGGACTTGACTTTGACCCTGCTGGCGAACGAGAGCCTCTAATCTCTACGGAAACCTAAAGAGGCGTGACCTGAAGAGGCTCTCCTTCGCTCCCGTATTTTTATGTTATGTGCGACACTTTAATGTGAATAAATAGTTACTTTCTCTTTTTCTTTCTTTCTTTCTCCACGTACTAATACATAACGGGTGTGTAAAGACCCTTAACGAAACCGAAACTTAGTTTCTTTCCATCTTTGCCATCATATTATCTTCTAGAAATCTACACCGTACCTGAGAAACTTTCTGCGGGTTGTTCGCAAGAGATACCGCGCCCCCGGAACGCAAAGGGCACAAGAAGGAACATGGGTGGGTTTTAGTCAGTAAAAGTCTGACACTCCCTCCCGCCCCGCCCAGGGCGGGAGAAGTTATTTGATGATTTCCCACCCACCAAAAAAAAAAAAAAACCTGAGAAACTTTGGTTTCAGAGATATTGAATGTGTAAGTGTCAACATTATTTTTCACATTTTGTAATGAAATTTAGTTTTAATTCTTCTAACTTACTTTTAAAAACCTGCCCCCACGACCCTTGTTATGTTGGATACACCCGTAGGCACAACTTGTGTGCGTTACATTGCCGCAAACCAAATAATCAAACCAACCGAATGATACTTAGCGTGATGGCCAGTAGTTACTTATGCGTTCGGAGAAGAAGGCGTCAGGGAGGCAACCGCATTGACGCCATCCCCTGTCACGGCAGGTGGGCCCTAAGGTCGCCGGCGCGGCGGTTACAATGGGGACTCTGTCCGCCCACTAGCGACCTTAGAGAAGACGGTAACATAGTGGTCACACGCTACCGTGTACAGCGAGGATTAGGGGAGACCCCTTTACAGTCTTCCCAGGGATGTGCCCTAACAGGCGTTGCACAGGGAGGGTTGTGGTGCGGTTTTTTAAGAGGAAACGGAACCCTCTCCATATGCTGGTGGTGTCCACCGGAGTGATTTTAGTGAGGTAAGAATCCCACAGTCTCCGGTCTTAGACCCAAAGATCGAGGCGTCTTTTGAAAGTTTCCACCCGAAAAAAAAAGGTACTTATGTAGTTAAGTAGGTACTTATAATATTATAAGGTATATATTGAGGTAGGTAAAGGTACTTAGTTAGGTGCTATATGCGTTTTTGTAGGTTCACTCTGTATATACTTAATACATACATAATATAAATTAACTAATAGATAATTGTTTTTTTTAGAGTAACGAGTATGAAGGAAGTGACCTTTAGTACTTCTTATATCGAGTCCTATCACGGCCAGTGTTATTATGGTTGTATTAAAACAAAGTGGGCAACTTCTGTGAGTCGCAAATATGTGCCAGTAAGTAACGCACTTAATATTTTACAGAAACCTAATTATCCAAAACCGCGCTGCACTGTGCTAACTTATGGTCAGCGCATATTGAAAAGCAAATTGCAAACTTATACGTTCTGCAGTCAAATTTGTGTAATACACAAACTCATTTAACAAGAAATTAGGTACCTCTTACACGAGTTACATGCAATTCTTAACTCTACTTCAGTTGTGATTTATTGCATTATATAATATCAATTTTATCAGTGCCCATTTCTGACACAAAGCAGCATTGTTGCGTTGCGGTGCAGGGTATGGCTGCCGGTGTAGTACAGGCATATGAGATATTTCAACTTTGTTTCAGGGGCGACATCGCACCAGGGGGTTATACATGGATTACCTATACTTATAACTACTTTGACGTTTCAGAAAATAGAGCTTAAGACTGTAAAGTACTGCTGCAGCGGGTACATGAGGACGGACGACTCATCCAGTGACAGGTACTTGCCTACAATTGTTTTTATTTATATTCTTTTGCAACTGAAGCGATGTAAGTCGGTACATTGTTCGTACCTCATTTCACATTATGATGGTTTCAATCTCAGATTATAATGGCCAAACAAGAAGCGACTCGTGACTAAAACTGCCATCCGTCTGGTATTCTCCAGATTTGTCCAATGTAGCTTGAAATACGTTCAAGGGTTGTCCGGATGCGGAAGGTTGTAAGGAGAATACCTACCGATTAACTGAAAAACGATGTTTTAATTTTTATTGGGGTTTTTGAAACATTTGTCTGACGTCGGCAATTTAGATGAAGGCAGCCCTACTCGAACCGCCGTGGTTGACGCTCCGGGCGTCGGGTGCCGTGTGATGACTCCCGGCCACCGTAGACGCGGGCCTGTGGACGGTGAGCAATGGGTAGCTCGCCGTTCGTACGTTGCATAATGACAGGCCGTGTCGAAGGCGCGTTCGTGTTCCACGCGCGCCTTAAAGAAATGTCAGCGATTTTTGAAGGGGCCACTCAGGGCCGTAAGAGATACCGCGCCCCCGGAACGCAAAGGGACACAAGAAGGAACATAGATGGTTTTAGTCAGTAAAAGTCTGACACTCCCTTCCGCCCCGCCCAGGGCGGGGGAAGTCATTTGATGATTTCCAATCGGTCAAAAAAAGCCCTACTCGAAAATTTATCAAGTTTTGGAGATATTGTTAAAAATGTGTCGCATTTAAAGGACTTTCTACAATCGCATAATGACAATTTACACTTAACTTTCAGTGATATTGTATGCGAGCCAATATGCATGCCAGCTTGTAAGAATGGGCTCTGCAGAGCTCCAGGGGAATGTGGTTGTGACGCTGGGTACATTCCCGACCCTCAAGACAGTCACAACTGTCTACCTTCGTGCGAGAAAGGCTGTGACCACGGCGCATGCGTAGCGCCAGACACATGCAAATGTGACTTCGGGTACAAACTTGTGAATTCCACTTGTCAGCCAGTTTGTACAGACCCATGCAATAATGGTACCTGCGTAACCCCGGAAACCTGTGAATGCCTCACTGGCTACAGAAAATCTGAGAAGAATCTCTGCGAGCCGTATTGTTCTCGCGGCTGCAGTAATGGGTCGTGCACTGCACCCGAGACTTGCGGTTGCAATTCCGGATGGCATTTTAAACCGGGTAAATATGAATCAGATACACCTTGTGAATCATTCCGGACAGAGCCTTAAAGGCTTGTGGCTCCAAAGATTTACCTACGTGTGCAGTTAGGTTCAATATTTGCGGTATTTGTGGGCCACTGCCTCGTAAGCCTAGCGGTCTTGGGTTCGTTTCCCAGGTCGAGCAAAAAGTATTATTTTACGCGAAGCTAGGATTTGAGCTTGGGTATTATTTTACTCGGAGTGAGGATTTGAGCTTGGTTGTATAATATGTTACGAGTATTATTTATTCATGTGTTATGTTACACCATGTAATTATGCGCATAAAAACACAAACACACGCACACACACATACAGAGACACACGCCCACGCACGCACACACACACACGCATCATATTGAACCGCAGCTTTATTAATCTATTTGCAGGTATCAATGAGACAGTTTGTATACCAACCTGTACACTCTGCGATGAAGAATCTTGTGTTGCTCCTAACAAATGCAAAGAAAACAGAACCGGCAGCCATGTAACGAAGGCTTCTTCAAAGCCACCTTATGACATGTATTATGGCGAATATGATTATGATTATTATGACTTGGACTCATATCCTAAATTCTTGAAACCGACGAACAATTCTGTTACCAGTACAAGTCCAAAAACAAGTACTGATTATGATGAAAGTACACTGTCCTACACAAATACGGTAACGGACACAATAAAACATCGTAGTGTTACAAGTACACACTCTAATGACACTATGGGAACGATGAACAGTGTCTCATGGTAAGTAAATTCTTAAGTATCTAATAGCAACGATCAAGCTGTAGGCGCTGTTCTAATAGAACGCGACTGAGCGATCATCGCGCGAGTAAGCGATGCGATCATGCGACGATTGCGAAAAGTTAAAAAACATTTAGGTCGGTAATTTCAATTAGGACACCTCTTCGATATCAGTAGGTGTGTTTGATCACGGATTCGTATGACTAAAATTCGCACAAACTGACGATGGTTGTGTAGTGGCGTTCTGTTAAAAAGCGCCTGAAAGAGTATTTAGTGGTATCTAGTGCTCCCTTGTATTTTGACTATTTTTTGTTCATGCACCTAACAAAATCTGTACAAAACCAACTTACTACTGCTACTTGACAGCACAAGCTGGCACAGCTTGGTGTTACTACGGTTCTACGTTTGACCAGCGCAATAATTAGTAACAATAGTTTAGACATAGCTAAGTCGTTTCCAGATACGGGGTGTAACATGACAGTTCACACAAATTTATTGATGGGATTTTTCTTATCCTATTTTATCAGATGGTCTTTTCTCAGCCTTACTTCTGTCTAATCTTTCGGGAAACAATGCAACAGTGTTGTAATTGTTGTTGTCTTTCAGGTTACGTCAACATTGGGTGTCTATTTTCATCCCAGTGTTGGTCATAGTAACGGCAGCAATCGTAATGTTACTTGTCTGGCGCTGGGCACCTATTGTCGTTTACTTTAAAGGAAGGAGTTATATTGTAGAAGGTACGATTGTATGTTCTATTGTTATTATTATGTAACACGTATGTTTTGGAACACATAATATGTATAGTGTGGTATACTGTGGTACTGTGGTTATACCTTGCTATGCGGCATGGTTGGTGCAGTAGATGAGTAAGAGACTGCTGCGCTGTAAATCGCGGGTCTGATTCTCGCACAGAACAAATATATATTTGTGTGGCCTACAGTTAGTTGTTTCGGGTGCAGCTGTTTGTGTGTAGTTCATAAATGTTTGTAAACTTATCACGATACAGGAAATATTACTAGAGAGGGGGGGGGGGGGGGGGCAGGGGGGGGCAACATTTTTTTTTAAGAAAAAATAAAAGCGAACAAGTTATTATCTACTTTTGGTGTTCTCTTGGGATAATTTAGGGCTTTTATAAATTGCCGAATGCAATTTCTGTTAAGTTAATGTTTAGGGTAAGATTTCATTTTATTTGTTGTTCAGACTTCTATCACTTCTTTGTAACAAGTTGAAGATAAAATTACCATAATATCTATTATTTATTTTTTCCAGGTGATCCTGTGGATAATAATGTGTCGCGGCCATTCGAGGATATACAGATTTCAGCGATTGACGAAAAGGATAAGGTTGCTCAAAAACAATGAATCTCATCATATTCGTGTTCTTACTTTTATTTATTATTTTTATTTTGTGGTAAATAAACCTACAACATCGTTTGCATCTTTTAAATTACTTTATTAGGACGGCTATCACCAACACTATGTTTTTTTTTTGTTCCGGTGAGGATAATCCTCATGAATGTTGTGCCCTTGTCTGTCAGATTGTTACTGACTAAAAACATCCCTGGTTTTCCTTTTCCGCACTTATCTTCATCCACACTTAGGGGCTACCAGAAGCGTGCTTTCAGCGATCCTAACTATTGCCGGCCCAGCACTGCGGGCCACCTCAGGTAAGAGGAGTGAGGCGTTTGACTCCTCCGCGACCTCAAAGAAGGCCGCGCGTGTCTTGGGTCCAGTTTTCAGGAGACCACAGAGATTTTAAGAATTAAGATTTTCATAAAACCTTTTACGTTCACTCACTCACTAAACACGAAATCTTAAAAGTATTTAACCGAAGGTCAAATTTGGCAAGTAGGAAGCATCAGCTAAGATCTGATGTGTAATGGTTTAATAAAGTCTAATTGAAATAAATGATTTGGCTTTGATTTGCACTTGGGAAAAAGCTTATAAAGAATAAATGGAAGGACTTGGGGGAGGCCTTTGCCCAGCAGTGGGACATTATAACCTAGAGATAAGAAAAGCTTGCCAATATTATAATTTATATTTTTGCGTGTCAGCGAGTGCGGTTAAGGGGATATCCCACAAGATAATATGTCACAAGAAATAAGGTAAAATAAAAGATATAGAGTAGATTCTAATATCCCAGGCTGCGCACGTCGCCTATATGTGAAGGATCGCCCCAGCCCGAGGTATCATAGAAATTGTTCTTCTGATAGATATCTTAATATCCCTCTGTGATCATATCGCACCTGTGTGAAAAAGCCTTCATATCAATGCTGCAATATGCCTAAATGAGCTAGCGCTTTCATTGCCCATTAGCAGACATGACCTCAGCTTGTTTTAGTATGGTCGGCGGCGCGTGCGACTCGGGACGTGCACCACGTTTCAACAAACGAATTATTACGTCTAACCGATTGATTTTGTTTGCTTTTTCCTTTTATTGGGGAAGTGTGTAAAACAACAATAGGCTGACAGTGTTTATTATTTCTAAAATTAATATCATGACAGGTGGAATTTAAATCTTATTGCAATAAGATGACTAAGACCGCGCTGCCAAGAGTGTCCCGATGACTACGGAAGACGATACTTAGACTAAAGTAGCAGACGATATTTTCAATTCCAAATTAATAAAAATACAGCTTATGGATCGATTCGCCATCGACACGATTGCAGGAGAAGATAATCTTTTAAGTACGATGGACGAAGCCCGAGTCATAACTACTCAGAATACAGTGGGTTACACCAAACACCCACTAGATGGAGCTACAGGACGAGAAGAGATAAAGCGGAATTATGACTACGATAAATTAGAGCCCCAAGTATTGCAAGGAACTAGTGATTTAGTTCATAAAGGTGGAGGAAACTCTTGTTGCAACTCTTGCATTGGACATTGTCTGTATTGCTGTGACTGTTCCCTTGTTTGTCATTCTCTATTAACCTGTATGACTTTATGCATAATTAATGCACTTTTTTGTCAATAGGAAATATTATTTTTAGGGTGTCGTTCTCAAAGAGGACCAATCGAAAAACCTACTACTTTACCAAGACATCGCTGTCTGTCCGCCCGTCTGTAGTATGGAAAAATGAACTCTATTAGCGAAGGATAAGCTTCGGTTTATTGCTTATGTACTTGACTTACACGCGGACAATGTCGCGGGCAGAAGCTAGTGAATTACAATTGTGTGTTACAAAGAATTAGCCAGATATGTATTGACTTATTGATTTATTTTTATTAGTGGTTTTGTCTCGTACTCGCAAGAGCGACTGCCCCTGCCGGGGCTGCGGGTTGTTCGCAAGAGATACCGCGCCCCCGGAACGCAAAGGGCACAAGAAGGAACATGGGTGGGTTTTAGTCAGTAAAAGTCTTACACTCCCTCCTTCGGTTCTGATCTCTCCCCGGTCGTTTTGGATTGCCGTCCAGTGTTTGTGCACCTGTGTTTAGGCACGCACTACAATATTTCCTGTGTACGTAGTTTTCATTGAGATTGACCGCCGAGACCGAGATCCGTTTGCAAAATAATTGTTAGTAAGTAAGTAGGTACCAAACTATGTTGAACAGTTACAAATAAAATATTATTGTGTCTCTTGTTAAACCTACGCAGTCTAACATTAACTGATTCAGATTTTATAGTAGTAAACGTACGTTGGTTATCTTGTGTTCAAAATTCCGAGCTTCTCTGTTATCGTTTAAGTTAAATAATCGAGAGATTAGTAATTATAGATTAGATTATAATTGATAATGTAACGGGGTTTGTTAATGCCATTTATTTTCAAATCATTACAGTTACAGACGTATTTAACAATTACTTTTAAATTACATAAGTGTTTTTAACCCCTCGTGTATTGTATTCATAGTTACAAAATTGTTACTAACAAGTTGGTATACTTTGCCAAGTATTTGGTCGCCATAAAAGGAATCTCAGTTGGAAACTGAAATGGAAAGAACAGTTTACGTGGTGGACCAAGCTGGAGTCATACGAATTACTAAAGAAGATCTGGACGAGGATTATTACGTCGGAGAGCAAGAAGAGGATGATACATCATGTTGCATGTCAGATAGTAGTGGTTGTTGGACTACTCTCATTTGTATTAGATGTATACTACGGCTTATATCGTGTGGCTTAGGAGGTTAGATATACCAAGAATCGTGTGGATTGTCGTTGTCGGTGGAGCGGACACGTCGGCGCTCTTTGTGGGTCAGTCGTACAGCAGTGACGGCTATAGGCTGATATGATGATGGTTGTTAATTGTTGTTGTTTGTTGTAGTTGTTGTTTGTTACTTATACACCTTCTATGGTATACCATAGAAGCAGTAGCAGTAGCTCTTACTAATTGACATTTATCTCTCTTCTCTATTTAACATACTTTCCCCACAATATTTTATTTTTCTTTCTGCCATCACCGTTGAAAAATTACTTGTGATGCAGAAATCCTATGTTTATTTTCGATTTTTTATTGATGGAATTTTTATACATAAGTATTTTATAAAGTTAGTGTCAATATCGAAGCTTAAGATTAAATAGAAATATAAAATCGAAAATATTTTAGTTTATTTATTAATTAGCAAGAAGTAGGCACAGACTTCTGATTGGTTTTATTATTGGTTTGTAATTATGGCGGTTGAACATCGCAATCCGTACGACAAAGCGACTAAATCTAATTCTTATCGTTCAAATTAAAATGTCAATATATAGGTATAATAGATAAGATAAAAGTACTTACTTTATAAATTAACTGTGTTTTATTATGTACTACTCGCTTTCACCCGCGATTTCGTCCAAGTGAAATAATAGGGTATTACACTCATTTATAAAAAGTGTCTCAATTAGATTCTGTAGTACTAATAAACCATAAAAAAAAAACACAAAATTTTGATTCAATCGCTAAGTACCCTAAAAATGCATTTACAATTTACATTTGTAAATTACTCTGTGGTTGTGAGTTTGTGACGTCAGTTGGCTGTGTAAGAAAATGCGTTGATTGGCCTGATCAGTTGACAGTTGACAATCACTTTAGTTTTTATAGCCGAATGACGTAATCACGTGGTGGTTACTATGTCGTAGTGACAAAGTACAGATAAAAAAACTGAAAAGTTTGAATTTAATAAAATGTTAGTTTCCTCATAAAAAGGAAATATGTATATATTACATATATGAGTATATCAAGGGTAAAATATACATGTTATCCTTGATATACTCATAATATTTCCTCTGCATATTTGGATGCATATTATTATTATCCATTTTTATTTCAGTAAAAAAGTATTGTAATAAAAATATGTACTTATAATATATATATATATGCATCCAAATAGAATATGGACAGTAAACGAAGCTGGAGTTGCACGTGAGACTATAATTATTCCACAAGAAAACACAAATAATGATACTAAGATGGAAGACTGCTGCAATAGCTTTTGGTGCAATTTTTTGAGCAGTGTCGGGGCGCGTATTATTGTAAGTTGTACCACTATGTTCATATTATTTATTGTTTATTTGTTGAAATTCCTGTATAAATCGTGAAGTTTGTTAATTATAGTAATTTACTGTAATCGCAGTGTACCAAATTTGTCATTTAAAATCTGATTTTGATTTTTTTCCGTGTATTGAGAAAATGTAAGCAGCGAGCACAGGGTTGTACTAGGAAGCTAGGATTCAACCTCTTACTTTCCTTTTTTCCCTGTATGTACTCATGTCTGAAATAAAGAATTTGAATTATGTTGAAATTGATTTGTTTTTGTAATGTGTGTCGATCCACATATTTTTGTTCTGTTACCAAAGTATCTACATATTTAAGGTTTAGCAATAATGATGAAAACGACATTGTTTTCGTTATAAATTGTACTTAATGATCTTTTTTTTTGTAATTTTATTTGTAAATAAGTTCTATTTATGTTGATTAATATTTATTTGTATTGCCTTTTTACATGTAGTTATTTGAATTTTCTTATTATTTTAGTGTACTTATATTGTATATGCAGGTATGTACTGGGCTGAAAATATATGTGTAAAGCAATAATACAGTATAACTTTTAAAGTATTTTCATTTGTCATATAAAAATGAAAGATACAAATAAGAAACAACCGGGGTTCCGGGGTGCTGTAACATTTATGACAGTTAATTGAGAGTAAATATAATTGTAGTTACTCGTCAAGTCACAAGTCATTTAGTGAGATGTCACTACATTCCATCATTTGAATCGCGAAAATCGGCACCAATAGCGAATTACAAGAAAACAACAAGAACACTATCATGAGTACTTAATTGACTTTATTAGCTTGAATTAATTAATATAATCGTCAGGTATTTCAAAAACAAGTAGATCGGCGATATTGACGGGAGCTGATGTGTCTGCCGACCGTCTGGTGCGGCGCACACATGGTGATCTGCCTTTAACGCTGAAGTCTTTAGAGTAGCCAGGGTTGCAGTGGCACACGTAAGGTGACACACAGACTCCGTTGGAACAGCCAGTGCAGTAGGGTTCACATCTGGGAACAAAATGAATTAAAAATATTTTTGACTGCTTGTTCTTGTGGTCGGAAATGACTACTAGATTCTAAGAAATACCTTAAAGTCCTCCTCAAATTATTTTGAGAGGTACCTCTTAGAACCCAGCGTTACTGATATAATGCTAAGTTCAGATATTGTGAACTGTCTCGTTAGCGTAGTGGTCCTAAGCGCGACTGCTACGCTAGAGGTCTTGGGTTCAATTCCCAGGTCGTACAAAATGTTATTGGGTTTTTCTATGCAATTCTCGAAGTTATGATTTGTGTATAAACACTCTATTCCATGTAATAAACACACCGACCTAAAACATACCGGTAAACTGTGAGTGTACATCGGTACACTTCTGCCTAACCCTTTGGGGATTATAGGCGTAATGGTATGTTTGTCAGATATTGGGGTCTGAAAAAAACCTGTTTTATTTTAAATACTTCTGAATACATTACCTAGATGTGTCTCCACTAATAGGCACGTATCCCGTATTACAGGCACACGTCTCTCTTCCAACACAAGTTCCATTGACGCAGGGTACTGAACATAACAGTTCCACGGCTGACATTTGGTTATTCGGGTAAATGTACTGGTATTCCGAGCCTGGAGTGTGCGAGGGGTTCTGGGGCTGGTTCGGTTGGTACTGATTGTTCTGGTTGTAAGGATAGTTTGGCTGACCCGGATAGTATTGACTGTTTGGATAGAAAGGTTCAGTATTGGTTGGCTTGTTAATAGGCTGGTACCCAGAGTCCGGATTGGGACGCTGGTCTGGGTAATATTGACTGCCAGGGTAATATTGGCTATTGGGATAATATGCTCCACCATTGGGTAATGCCTGACTAGAATTGGGAGATAGGCTGCCAGGAATGGGGCGCTGGTCAGGGCCAATATGTTGACTGTCAGGGTACAGAGTCGGTTGCGTACCGGGAATATAAAAAGCTTGCCCATCTGGCTTGTATGGCGGTCTTTGACTGGAGTCTGAAGGATGTTGGTTACTTGTGTTATTTTGGCTGCCTGGGTAATAAGGTTGCTGTCCAGGTCGGTTATTTTGTGGAATACCAGTGTTGTTGGTTAGTTGATAACCAGGGTATTGATTTTGACTTCCAGGATTACTGGGATAAGGGTAACCTGGATAGTAGTATTGAGGACTTCCAGGGTAGTTTGACTGTGGACTACCAGGGTTGTAGGTTTGTGGTTGGCCGGGGTAATTGGATGGTTGATAGCCCGGGTAGTTCTGTGGTGATTGGCCAGGGTAATTGGATGGTTGGTTTCCAGGATAGTTAGGATACTGGGGCTGCTGGCCATAGGGAGATCCAGAGGGATTTTGGTTGTTATTGTTAGGCCGTTGACCGTAGGGGGATAGCGTCGTAGTGGTGGAAGGGTTTGCAGGGTTGTCGCACACGTTCGGAGCTATGCAGCGGCTTGGCGGCGTGCAAGGACTGGAACAATCATATTAGAAAAAATCATTTAGTGCACAACTGAGCAGGTAACATAAAATTATAGTATTACGTCGAAGTGGATATTCCTTTTCCAAACCACATTATTTTCAAGATAATCGTTACCAACTAATTTAAGAGACTGTTAGTAAACAAGCTTATCACTAGTCTTCATCAACCCATTTTTGCCAGCTCGTAGTTAAAACCTTAATTAACATAAACACGTTTATTTTTTAACTGAACACTAAACTAGGTACATTTTAGTTGACTGGTTAAAAAATAATCTACAACAAGCTCAGAAAGTTCAGCTACTAGTTTTATGTAAATTTATCATAATACAAAGTAACTTGCACTTAATAGCCTGAAGCACAGGTTTAATCTACTTTAGGGAAATATGCCAATGTGCTCTATTTTAGATGAAAAGATGTATGAAAGGAGCCTCCCTGAGAGATGCACTCTCCGACCTCCACCCTGAGCAATCGACTCCTGTCGATTGGCTAATCTTTTTACCACTATGGCAAATTTTAGAAAATAAGTGTAGGTAGTGCAAATGCAACTTTTTGGTAAATAAACGATTTCTTATAATAAATGGCTGATATTACTTACTTCGAGCATTGTGGAACACAGTCTCCATAGTGGTTCTTCGAGAAACCGTAGGAACAGCGGCACTCATTTGGACCAACACATTCGCCGTCCTTACAGCGGTCACAGGAAGGTTTACATGAGCCTTCGGGGGTGGATCTCCATCCATTCTTGCATTCACATGTGTTTGGAGCTGTGCAGTTACCTGAATAGTGAGGAGTACATTAGGGTGAGAATGTCTTCAATACTGAAGGTTGAGAAAAGAACTTGTTAAATCAAGAGAAGGCCACCTTCTAACAGGATCCAACACGGTTCTCTTTGACGTCGTGAGGGGAGTCGAACACCTCATTCCTGCCTGTATATGTGGAAGCTGGTACAGTCAGGGATTGTGAAAGGATTTTAAACTCAGGAATAAGAAATAGGTTAATTAAGTTCAAATTAGACCGTTTTAGGTTAGAATAAAGCTATTGCTTATAAATAAACAGCAATTTTATTAGTAGAGACAAAATAATAGTAATATAAATCTAAATTAGTAGTCAATTGCCTTCAATGAGTTCAAGCAGACTTCAAGATTCGGCTTCGGATAGCGGTCAGTGTATTCAACCTACTACATATATAATTACACTATGCTACTGCTGCCATCTAACTGCCACATCGGCCATTCCTACGGTTATCAATAGATGTCGCTACATGATTCCCTCAATTTTAACAGAACGTAATTAATAAGACTGGGAATAGCCTCGTGGTCATGGCAATCATAGATTATACAATATAAACTGAATGGCGACCACGAGACCATTCCCAGGGTAGGCAGAACGTGTTACGTATTAGGCTTTTCCATTGTCGAGTGGTGTAACACCTCCATGTCCGTGTGTCGGAAAGCACGTAAACACGTTCCTACACCTGATCTTACCGTCGTGTCAGAGTGCCGCTCCATCGGACTATGAGAGTAAGGAGACAGGTACCTAGTGCCATTTTGTATGCGCACACACTTGTGCACTATAATATCTCCTGCGTACTTGACTAGTCTCCATTGAGATTGACCGCCGTGATCGAAATTCAGCCGTGAGGATTATTATAATTAATAAAACTATCCTTACCTCGTCCCGCACCACCACACTGTTCCCGACAGTAAGGAACACAAAATTTGCCTTCAGAGTCTAATCTGTACCCATCCTTGCAAAGACATTCGCCTCCAGAACATTGTCCGTTTTGGCATCCGATCGGGCAAGTAGCCACACAAATGCCAGCCAAGTTCTTGACGTGGTCTGGATAACAAGTACATGTCTCTGGTGCACTGCAGAGGCCGTTGATGCACTCGTGGGTACAGACTGGGTCACAGATTCTGTAGTTGTGTATGTTCCTTGTGTAGCCGCTGCAGCAGCTTCTGATGCGGCTTAAATCTGAACGCGACTGGAAAATGTAACATAATAAGCCTATAATGTTCTTTCTGTTGGAATAAAGGGATCTCCTCTTTGAGAGGCTTTTCTTCAAGTATCTATAAAACACATGGTAAAATGCCACAATGCGCGATCTAGTTCGAACGGCATGCGAAGTATGTTGGTAGCAACTATGTTGGTAGACAAGTATGTCACATCTTAGCTGTCTTACGCTATGGCAGTCTGGTCTAAATTCCCTTGAATTTAAGTTATACTTCTGTGGTAAATCTTTTTAAAGTTATCTTTTGAAATACTGACATACTTTTTAAGAACTCCGTTACTAACAATTTTGGGCGTAGTTGTCTATTTATTATTTCATTAATGTTATTCTTACTAGGTAGGTGCTCACTGACAGGACCTACTTGACAAAATTACGAAATATAGCTTTGTATTTTGTTTTTGCCGTTGTACATGTCATATAGAAAAAGTTAAAAAGGGAAATCGTGCCCCTTGTTCTTAATTAAATATTTACCTAAAACAAAATTACTAATAGTTAAAAAAACTCACTCCGTTGCCAGTTGGGACATGAGCAGGATCCCTCACCAGACTGGCTGTTCTGTAATAAGAACATTATTTTAAAGTAGGTAGCTTCCTGATAATGTACGATGTCCTACTAATACGTTTACAAAAATCTTCCACTAATTGTAAGGTACATTATTAAGGAGTGTCAGAGGAACCCTCCTTTGAAACTCCTCAATAAAAGGTAAGTACATGTTTTATGGTATAGGTAGGTACTTGACTTCTACGCGAACGAAGTCGCAGGCAGAAACTAGTAGTAGTTGGATAAAATGCGGTTGAATTGAGGGCGAGGAGGTAATGGCTGCCAAGAAGGCGGCTAAACGGTATAGGGAGATATCTCCCTCCTATATCGGAGTTCGATACACCCCTCCGCCTTCCCTGAGGAGGAGGCAGTCCTTCAAGTTTTCAAAAAATAAATAAACGGTTGGTTTGAGGAATAATAAGATGGTACTTACGGTACTTCTATGTAACAGACACCCTTTTCGTAATTGACAGATTCTGTCAGATTGGTCCTCACTGCGTATCCTCCGTATCCTTGTTGTTGGGTGCTATTGTTGTAATAATTACTGTGATAATAAAAGAAAAGGAATTTAAAAAAAATACTCTCAAAACAATGTCGATGTCTTGTTACAAAATTCATAAAGATCAGCGTGTAAAAAAAGTCTTTAAAGATCCTGTAATTACCTATTTGTCATTCATTGCCATGTTTAAGATTATCAGAATTGTTTATTTAACATTTTTTTTAAATAAGTAGGACAAAAACAGTTAAGTTACTTTATCTATGATCTAATAGGCCGTCAGTGAACACTATATAGAATAAATTTGTAAGAGCTTGCGTCATTTGAGGAAGTACCTACCTACTAGCTCTTATGACTTACAAGTACTCACATGTATGAACATACTGATAATGCGAGCTTCGGCATTAAAGGGTTGATCTAAGTACAAGTATAGGTAGCAAGGTAGGTACTTATGGTAAAATCGAACCTCTATCTTAAAGACTTACTTGATAAGATTCTCTCCACCCTGATACTGGCGCCCCCCACCACTGTATCCACCTTTCACCCCCGCAGTTTTTGAATACTGGGGGGTTGCGTGTGCGCATAGCACAACTAGCGCAAGTATCAACAGACGCATTTTTATCTGTAATGAAAGTTGAGTAATGTTCATAAAATTATTATTTTTCTAGAGTAGGTTATAACAAAAATTAAATAATGTGTGTAATTATGAACGAAGCCGAAATTGCTCTCTTATCATTATGTTTTTTTTTCTGGGAGTTGGCATATTTCAAAAGGCACACCGAATCGAGGCACATTTTATATATAACAAGGTTTTAAACATAGCAATTCAGGTTGTTGGGGTATGAAGAGTTTAGTTAGCATATTTCAGATAAGTTTTCGTAAAAATAACGTAAATTAAGTTGGAACTTTACCCTTTAAAGTAACAAGAAATGTCCCAGGTATGGTCCGGAACAAAAACATATCACAATGTTGGGAAGTTATAACTTTAAACATATGTCTTTTTTACTTGAGCAAAACTTGAATATATAATGATTAAGATTTAATATTATATTTCCAAAAATATTGTAAATAAGAAGGTATCTCCAACCAACTATTAATTTATTTTTGTTTAACCATCACTTAACAAAACACATACAATATTCAAACTATTAACAATAAAAAAAATATAACCATCCGAATTGATAACCTCCTTCTTTTTTAAGTCGGGTAATAAAATGCAAATTCGACCTGTGACGTCACACTATCTTTTGTTCAATACAAAAGCAGATGAATATAAAATAACTATGACATAATTAACTTGACTTACCGACGTATCTTACTTGTTTGTTCCACTGGTCTTCATGGCACACTGCCGCTAAAATTAGCACACAGTGCCGTACTAGGATAAATAGGCGTGAATGATTTGGTACCTTTGGGTTCTGTAGTTAAAACTTTTAATTGTTTGACAGTTAATTGACAGCCCTGTGCTTTTTGTGGTAAATCAAGGTAGTTTAAGCCCTAAAGCTTTAAGTTATAAGGCCTTTTTGTTTTAGACCCTTGATGCAGCTGCTCCATAGGAACTCCTCGTAATACTATACTTAGCGATATCAGAGATCCCCAACTTAGGGTAACTTCAGGTGCAAACTTTTGGTTTGTGTTATTTGAATAAACAAATGATAAACACACTTTTTTTATGAAATGAGTACTTAATCATCTGGGATTTGTTATCTTATGTACATGTACTTACCATTACTTTATTTATTATCGAACAGGAATCTAACAATTCTCGACAATTGCTCTACATTTAGAAGTACACAACAGATTCAACATTTCGCCACTGACCCCCAATTCAGTAGATATCGTCATTTGTCGGAAACGATGAGATAATGCATAATGTTTTGCAATATTTTGATGAATATAAAACAAAATATAATGTAAGTAGCCAAATGTCATCATGGTTTTTTCGTAGAATTTGACCGATCTACGATCAACTATAGGTTGTCTGTTGAGGAAAACAGCCATGATGTTTCTTAAATGTTTTTTTATTGAAACACTAGCGAACTGCCCGCGACTTTGTCCGCGTGACTTATTTCATCGACGTTAACTTACGTCTTTGGTTCCTGCTCCGCTCCCGTGGGTCGTAGCTTAATGTTATATAGCCTTTAGTTACTACTCAGGAATAATGCAGCTATATAAAAAATGGTTTAGTAGAATCGAAGCCTACTTGGTAAAAAACAAACAAACAAAAAAATCTTTCCTCTCTAAAATATTAGTATGATGTTCAACTATGATATTTATTTGTTTTTTTGCAGATTCTGTTCTGAGTAATGGAATAATGAGCTTCCAGTGAAGTGTTTGGCTTATTATTAGGCAGGGCCTCTTCAACTGGTTAGTAATTCAAACTCTAAGATCGCGTTCATAGCAAACGTATACTCGTAGTCATTGGCCGACTGTAAGAGGAAAAACGTATGAACAATCATAGTCAGCAACTGATTGTGATGACTGACTGTCAGCGAGTGTTACGTTTGGTGTGAACGCGGCCTAATATCTGCTTGTCCACCTACCCAGTGATAATCGTCACAAACCTGTAATTCTGTAATGTGCATGTATAATGTTGGGATTTATGTCTTTGTCTATGTTACGCTAGAGGTCTTAAGTTCGATTCCCAGGTCGAAAAAAAGTGGTATTAGGTTTTTCTGTGAAATTCTCAGTAGCAGCTCGGAGTTAGAATTTGTGCCCGGTTAATGGCAATAGTCTCGCCCCCTATTACATGGGACCTAAACATACCGGCGAACATTGGCACACCTGTTTAACTCGTAGGGGATTCAAGGCGGGAAGATGATGGTATGTGACTATGTTTTCGCAATATAGTGCGTGTCATTTTCTTAATAATTTATTATTTTTATTTATTTCAATTTTCATGCTAATTGAAAACCTTGTTTACTGGTACAGACCTAATCTTATAAGCTTGACAAATCCTAACAAATATTATAAATGCAAGTTTGTTTGTTACCTTTTCACGCCTAAACCATTGAACCGATCATCCTGAAATTTTGCATATACTTACGTTGTCAGGTGTACAGAAAAGGACATAAGGTACCTTTCATCACAAAAAAAAGTACTGTTACCAAGGAACACAACAATAATGTTCTTATGATAATAGATGGCGCCACGTGTCTTTCGACTACTAGTATGAAGTTTGACGCGGACGAAGTCGCGGGCAGAAGCTAGTTTCTTAATATTTGGGCTGCTATAAGTTCTTGCAACTATTTGTAGCTGAGTGTGGGGTCCTGGTTTCGATTCGCTGGTCGCGCAAAGTGATAAACAAGCTCAACAATAGCCCGGAGTTTATAAGTTAATAATTGTGTGATATCTCCATGCCTTGGCAAGTACATAAAAAGTCGTTGGTCTGTCTCGGGTCGTCTCCGATTAGAGTAGGCGCCACGAGTCGTGAGTGGGAACCCAAAATCCCAAAAATAAACCTTCCTCCTTCCTGGGTTCCTGGTTCCTTTCTGGGTTTTTAGGAGTGCCAACGATGCACGCGAGCGGGCCGACTGTCGGACTAATCACGTGTAGCATCGGCGACTCAGAGAACCCAGACAGGAACCCAAAAAGCCAATAGGTATTTAAAATTCCCACAAACGAAGTCGCGGGCTAAAGCTAGTTTTATTATAAGAACAGTAGGTAGCTAATACTGGACAAGGTCTTCGGTCAAGATCTCGTGTATTCTTATCTTATTGTTTTGATTGAAACTATTCAACGTAAGTACTTACTTAGGTAGGTTATCATTACCATTATCCACAATATGACTTTCACTTCGTTTGCAATTTTTGAGTTTCTGGTGCATCTTTTCTAGTCGCAACCAAAGCTCGTGGAAACTACAATTTGTAGGTACTTACCTAGATGTGATCCCTAATCCTTACTTTACTAAGTAGATGACTTGCTTACCAGACAAGTGGACACTTCATGCATTATTACTTTGCGAAATCCATACCAACACAAAACATAGGATGTAGTTTGATAACAGTAATACCCACGCACTTTAACCCTGATAAGGTTTATCTCTGTATTTAACGGGTTCCACGAAACAGCCGGTCTCGTCACCGGCGTCTGGTTCAAATACGCTATTATAAAGTAAATCTTATTAATCAGTTTATTTTTCCCCCTAGAAAATTTATTATAATTAGAAAAATAACGGCAAAATATAATTTTAACTTTATTTAATTAATATACCTAATACATTCATTAAAGATAAAATTAATAATTCACACAAAAATCTTTGGTAGTTTTAAAACAAACATTCATGCAACGCCATCTATTACAACAATTAAGAACTACTAGCGAATCTAACTCTTTTGACCTAAACATAGCGGTCATAACTCAGTTACTGCTTCACCGTTCAAATTCATGATTTCAATAGCATGTTCAGAAGGTGGCCTCCAGCAAGGAATTTCAGCGTAAAGTGGTTCTGATGTAGTGTTGTCAATAACATCCAGTTTTGCTTCGCATTTCAACGCTTCAATCGCGGACTCAGTTACACTGGCTCGAAGTTGTCGTAGTTCACTACAGTCGCTCATAGATGGCGCTATAGAGGAACGAGTTTGTATTGTAGCAAAATCATTACTCCTTCTCGGTAAATGATCATAATGGCATTCTAGAATACCTGTAAAATAAACAAATAATTAAGAATAGAGTGAGGCCATTTTTATATGCCAAAAGTCGTAAACTTTTTAGTTTTTTTACCTCTGAAATTTTCCAGCATAATAGGAGAAATAGTTTGTACCACGACAGGCCTCATGAATTGTTTTAGATTCCGATCCAAGGTTGATATTGGCTGATAGTGGCACTTTTCCGAAGTTGGAGGATCTAGAAAAAGAAATATACAATTATTCATAGAAAATGAAAAAAAAATAAACAAAAATATAATGTGGCCCATGAGGGGATCGAACCCGCGACCTTCGCGTTATTAGCACGACGCTCTAACCAACTGAGCTAATGGGCCGACGATGGGTTGGATGAAATTATGGGCCATACTCCCGAGAACACTCGATTACAAAATGCACAATGTAGTATTATTAATAGTATGCATTCATATAGGGAATGATTGATGATGAAGATTGATTAATATGACATTAGTCGATAAGCCAATAATCTTATACATAATATTTAAGCCCAGCAATTTGGTATGTAGGTACACAGTAGACCCATTCAATATTTTTATACAAAAATTATCAATCCTAGATTAGTTTTAATGACATATAGACCTGTAGTTGTATTCCTGTGGTTATTATTATGTACTAGCAGACTGACCTAACTGGGATAGACTCAGCTTACGCATGTACATAGGTACGCATCCTGTACTATTTATCAAGTGTTTCTTAATAAAGGGCAGATAAATGTATGATTATCTCGATTTTCAAACTTACCGGGCAAAGGTGTATGGAAAATGCTTCTTACATACGGCGGTGGCACATCATTGTTATCAATCATCACTTGCATTCTTATATCATTGATCTTCCTTACGTCCTCATATCTCGGCTTCTTGCACCTCTCTATCATCACAATCACCACTGCGACGGTGATTACTGCCATCATCACCCCTCCTGCTATACTTATCACCGATATCAAATCTACTGATGACCGTTCAGTTCCTTTTTCCCCCATTACGGCAGTTATATGTTCGGGCTCTGTCAAAATATGAAATTCTTCATCATCCGTAGGTCCATCTGTTGTTACTTTATCAAAACTTTTAGTAAAGTTAGCCTTTTTAAACTCTTTTTCAACTACCGTTGGTGGGTTAGTTGTTTTAATATACTTTTTTGTTACAGGTGTAACATTTGATTTTTTAGGAGTCACATATTTTATCAAGTGTTTCATGGTCTGCGCCGTCGATGTTGAAACACTTGAAGTTTTGTAAGATCTAGTAGTAGGAGTCGTAAGTAAATAATTCTGTTTCAATGTAGTTCTTGTTGCATTGGAAGAAATAGTTGTTACGGAAGTAGAAACATTCTTGTTAATATCAGTTGACATGCTGTTAGTTCTATTAATACGAGGCATAGTCTTAGTAACTTCCAAAGGTTTTGTTACTAAAGTAGTCAATTTAGTTGAAGAAGTTGTTTGTTTTGGAGTAACAGAAGTGCTCGGTACTAGTGTTTTATTTATAAAGTAAGATGTAGCCAATAAGTCTTTTCTTGACAATGGACTCAATTTTACAGGTGGCGTCGTTGTTTCAGACAGCATTGGCTTCGTGAATTCATTTTCTGATTTGTTGTAGGACTGACCAGTTGAACTATTCTTTGTTGATATGAATGATGAAGTTAAAGCAATCTTTTTGAATGTTGAATAAGACACAGATGTAGGTATTATAGACACGATTATCGTCTTTGGTGTTGTGGTATCAGATGTCAATTCTCGGTTATCTTTGTTATTAGCACTTCTGTACCGTGGAAATTCATGAGCGGTTTTAATCTTTGTTTCAACTATAGGGGATTCACCTTTTTGCGCTGGTCTTATCCATATTTCCTTTGGTTTAAATTTCACTGTAGTCGGAAATGTTCTTATCGTTGTTTCCTTTTTTGTTGTTTCTGTTTTTAATGTTGGTTCCATTGGAGTTGTTGAAGGTACAGCGGTAGCCATATCACTCGTAGTTAGCACTTCAGTGGTAGGTTTATGTTGTATATTGTTAGTGAAAACAGTTTTTGTTACTGTAACTGGTTCCGTAGTAGTTTCTAAAGCTTCAGTTTTATTACTAATTTCCTCAACGTTGACCTTTGGTGTAACTGTTTTAGTAATAGGTCTTGCGGTTTTTAAAGTACTCGTAGTAACAAAAGTTGTATTATCATACATTGTAAATATTTTAGGTATTTTGACAGATGTGAGTATAGGTATCATTTCTTCAGTTGTCTCTTGAATACTACTGGTAGGGTTTGAAGAAATACTAAACATTGTCGACGTATTCAATGAAGTTCTAGTTGATAGAACAGTAGCAGCCACTGTCGTAGCTTTAGTCGTAGGAATGACTGTAGTTGCAGGAGCTACTGTAGTCGTAGGAGTAGTGACAGCTGTAGTAGAAGTTGTGGTTGAAGTTCTAGGCATAGTTACTGTAGTGCTAGGAATCGCTACTGTAGTACTAGGAGTTGATACTGTAGTACTGGGGGTTGATACTGTAGTACTAGGAGATGATACTGTAGTACTGGGGGTTGATACTGTAGTACTAGGGGTCGGAACTGTAGATCTAGAAGTTGTTACTATAGGTGTGGCAAGATTTGCATTTTTAGTAGTCAGTGCTGTTAGTAGCTCTTCTAACGACTGTGTTGTTGTCGTCTGTGGCATGCTCGCATCGCAACTGTGAAACAAAAAAGAAAATTAGGTTAAGTCGTTCGGTATACTTACACCATTAACCAATAATTCCAAGAGACAACTAAAAATACCTTATTTTATCCCCGATTCATTTCCAATCAAAAAAAATTATATATTTTTTAAATGAACAAATTGTGAATTGAGTTGACAGATAAGTGACGTCACAGTTTTCTGTTCAAATACAAAATCTATTAGGGAATCACGTTTTGACAGCTTATAAAAAATATTTTATTGGTGGTGTCTACTACCCAATTACTTCGAAATTTAAATTAGGTATTAAATAATTGCTTTGACTTTGACTTTGAATTTAAACCTATTTATTTTATTGTACAAGGCATATTGAATTTGAGCGTATTGTTGCATGTACTCTTTAGGAAATGTTTAATATCAGTCTGTTCCCCAAAATTAACAATTTTTATCTGGACACTGCAGCTTAAAAGATATACTTAATCTAGACATAACAAAGTGGCCACCCACCTCTCACCTTGCCATCCGTCCAAGCACTCGCATTCGCCCGTGACGGGAGAACAGAAACCTTTCTTACATCGTTTACATTCGTTGATACAGTTTGGACCCCATTTGTTGTCCGGGCAATCTGAAATATTGTTAGCAGCTACATTATGTCATATCAAACATTAATTATGCTTATATTAAGAAAGTCTTTGTTCTTGTTTCCACTACCATCTCTACTCTCTTCAGCGTTACCTTCCGAGCATCCAGGACCGGTCTTCCCCAATGGACAAATGGGAACGCAAGAGACATCTCTCATTTTGTACCCTGGACAGCATACAGCCACCTCCGCCGTCCTTTCTTCTGTCTGTAACATTGAAAAATGCGAACCTACATCACGTTTCGGTATGGTGTCTGAGAAGCTTTCTCGCATAGGACAAAGTAAGAAACTTTTGAGGCTTTGATTAGCAGTCTATAGCGTCGTCTAGTGTCCTTATTATCATTCATCCATGTTATATACAAAAAGACACTTAACAAAGACGAAACTTACTCGTTCTTCCCATCAATGCTATCTTTTTTTTTATGTTCCGGAGTATACCTGGGAATCTTCTGGTTTCGTGAAAAAAGAAGGTCAAAATGGAAAAAAAATCTATGTTTTTTTTTAAGAAAAAAAGTAAGTAAGCACCCTTAACCACAATTATTTTGCGTGGAGAAAAAAGTCATAATTCAAACCAAAAAAATAAACTTTTCCCAGCAATTCTATTTGCTAAACTTACTTCCTTAGTGATAATAAGTAAGTTAGTCAACTAATACACCAATGTAAGATGATGAATATAGATTGATACGATTCTGTGACAGAATTTCAATTTATGTTTTCATAAAAACTTATTTTGTACTATTGATTTCATTCGCTATAGATTTGTATCACCTTGTACTGATCTAGCGATCAAGTAAGATGAATAAACAAAACATGAACTTGAAGCGTTTTTAAGAAAGGGAGCTCATTAGAATAAGCCCTAGCATGATCCACGATCGTGTAAATATAATGATTGTTGGTAAAGTCAGCTCTACAAGGTACTACAACAGTAAGTAAATCTTGGGATAGATCGCAAGCTACAATTATGACCGATGGTCACGATGACCTACTTTTTATCAATTGTATTATGACACGAATGTTTTAAAAGCGTTTTAATTATCGCTTTATTTTATTCGAATTTATTTGCTACCGTTAGTTAGGCTAAAGGCATAGGAATTTTTCGATTCTTAAATAGACTGTCTAAGTTTATTTTGGACATAACTGACATCAGCGATGGAAAATATTGTGAGGTAACCTGGACTTATAATCAATAATTATTATAATTCTGAAATTACAATTCTGCCTTGAACAAGCGTCAGTGGCAGTCAATCTTCGTGGCTTCTGTGTATAAGAAGAGGCCTTTGCCATGCAGTGGGACAACAGAAGGCTGGTGATACAATTTATTTACTGGTATTTCGATTGCTGTGGCTTGGTTAGCTCGCAACTAAAATAACTAATACATAAGTATATTTTATTTTTTTAAATAGAAAATGGTACATATATTCACTAGATCTGTCTGAAGATACAATGTGTAGTGTGTAGTGTTATTACAAATGCAATGATATAATTAAGGCTAATAGGGACAGTCACTTCACAATCGATCTAGTTTTTCTCAAGGATAGTCCTAAGTAAAAAGTTGTTGACATCTAAACTGTATATTTTCCTCATTAAGTCATAGGAATATTTAAATTTAATTGAGTTACCTGCGTCAGGTACGGCTTGGTTCTTGATATCTTCATCTTTAATACCATGGATAAACTATGGCTTACGGTGTGTAAAAAAGAACACATTACATATCCACTAACTACGCATCTTACCCATGGCAATAAAGAAATTATTCAGAAAATATTATTGCTTAGACTTTTATTTTAAGTGTGAAAAATCACTGTTTATCGTTAGTAGTGTACAATGGTTGGTAGCACGCAAAACATCGTGCTTACGGGTGTAGGCAATAGTACAGGGGTCTTACACACACATACCATTACGCCTATATTCCCCGAAGGACTAGGCAGAGGTGTACCAGTGTACACCCACAGTTCGCCGGTATGTTAAGGTCCCATGTAATAGGGGGCGAGCCTTATGCCATTAACCGGGTACAAATCCTAACTCCGAGCTGCTACTGAGAATTTCATAGAAAAACCCATTAACACTTTTTGCCCGACCTGGGAATCGAACCCAAAACCTCTTGCGTAGCAGCCATGCCTAGTACCACAAGGCTAACGAGGTGTAGGGGTATGTAAAATTTAGGTCCTTAAAATATTTCAACCAAATAAGAAAAGTTTAAAGAATTTGGAATTTTGACCATAACCAGCAAGTTCCCTGGACCAAGAGCCTGGACAGGACCTGAGTTCAAGTGACATGAAGATGAGGCCAGATATATTTGAATACGGTTAGGATGATGATGATACCAGTTGGATCTGAAACTCTTTTGTTTGCGTTCAATTAAGGTAGACATGACCAAAAATACTTCGTTCCATTAGTTAATCATGAAGTACGAACCTCAAGCCTGGTTAAGTCCCTCATCTCTGTGTTCCACTTGGAGCACCTCGGCGGCATGGAGAAGCACCATTCGTAGGTCCTCACCGACATCGGAGCCCGATACTTTACCCTCTTCGTTATATTGTATCTGTGAATAGGGAGGAAATAATGCTATAGAACATAGATTATCGGAATATGGTCTTTATGGCCGGAAGATTAATACACAATGTTGTGTTAGCGTATCGATGGCAATAATAAACACTAAATCTCTCTGCTACTAATCTTGCTGCGCCCTAACAGGGTCTTGTACTTACTAGTTATTAAGCTTAGCCTGTAAAACTGGTTGTGTACATTGTGCATTAAATAAATAAATATTATAATAAGATTTAAAAAAAAAATTGACCCAGAATCCATCTACGACAGCACCATCCGCTGACGCAGTCATAAGGTCCCCACGTGTGCAGGTGACAGGGCATGCGGCACAAGATTATGGCTTTGTGGACCATTATCTGCGGAGAGACGCACGTGCCATCTTCGAAGCCCCACCGTCGAAGATTCATGCTCAATGCTGTGATCTCGATCCTACTAATAGCCCTAAATATTTTTCCTAAGTACTATCAACCCCTGGTGAATCTAGCTAGATTCACCGTAGCTAGTTGAAGTGCCCTTGAATAGCGACACTTAAGCATGTGCGACATCCTAGGCTATTTTAGCCAAGTTGCAAACTTAGCTGACTACACGTTTCATGTCGTGGCTTGAACTAATACGTGCAATATAGTCGTACTAGTATTAATATTTGATTAGGCTACGGTGTGATGGCAAAGATAATATAAGTATCTCTCAGTTTTGGCTGTAACTTCGTGATGCAATTTACTTTCTTTTTCTATTGTTTCTTCCCTCGTTTGTTTTTTTTTATTGCTTCCTTTTTTTACAACCCTTTCTGCGATTGTTTTGGACGGGATATCAAATGACTTCTTTCGCTCGGGGCGTAGAGGAAGGGAGTATCAGACTATTAAACCCATGCGTGTTCCTCCTAATGCCCTATACGTTCCTAGGGCCGCGGTGACTTTTTCAAAGAAATTCTGCAACTCTGCCAGGATCATATACTGCCTAACTTGTATTTTTGATGCTGGTGTAATATTGTTCTATCATATTATTATGTATTTAACAGAAATGGTACCTACAGTTCTAAGTCGGAAGCTCATTTTAATGTAACAGCTCTCCAATTAAATTCTGTAAGAGCATTAACACTCCATTTTAACGTAACACCCTCCGAAGTTCCCCGTAAACGGGTTACCTACGTAGAAAGTGGTAATTAATTAAAGCTATCAGGATTAGTAACGCCTCTACGGAATAGGGTTCTCAAAAGTTACAGGCTTTTAATTATTATCTGTGCTAGAACACTGATTCACGTTTACTTAGGATTGTTCAAGGTTATTTGTTTATAATTTTCTAGCTGGCGATCTTTACCTAGGTACCTATTTTTTAGGATAGCGTGAAGACTTTTCTATTTTTATTTTTCAAATATATGAAAATAATTCTTCAATCTTTTAATTCAAACTGTCCTTCTAAAGTATTCTGCCCATTGCAGCGTATCATACCATGGCCGTGCCAGGAACGTGTCTGGCGAGAAAATATTCTTTGTATGCAACCCATTAATCCGTTCTGCCATCGACCAACACCGTCCCGTGCTGTGCACGCACATCATGGACCCGACTTAAGACCCTATAAGAACTATTGTCTTAATGAATACTTAGAAAGAAAAGATAGCAATAGTGTTTATTGTCGAGTACTGGTGAACTTGAAATCTTAAATATTTAAACAATAGCCAATTTCTGCCACCCCTGATATGACAAGATGTTTAATACTTTGCTACTACTGCACTATTTGTTTGCCTACGAGAAGTGAATGCTGAATGATAGAAGGTTGAAAAGCACTAGATAAAGCTGTTTTATTTAGTGCAGGGCCTAAGGAACGTTAGTATCTAAAGGACCCCGAGGCCTGAGCGAGAGTGAAAGGACCAACATTATATAGAATTTTGTAACACGACTTACGAGCAGTAGGAACTACTTCAGGTACTTCTGTGACTGTTTTTTTAGATATTTGTTTTTTACAAAAACTTTTTCTCTTACTAAGAATTGCTCCTAGTTCGTGGGGTAGTTTATAAATATGTCAGCAACTAGACTGTCTCGTTGGTCTCTTGCTCGTAAGCATGACTGCTAAGTGTTGCGTCCTGGTAACGATTCCCAGTTCGGGCAAAGGGTAAATTATATAGATAAATTATATATTGCGTAGAACAAATACGTCATATTATATTGGTACCACCTACTTACTCTCTCATGTGATCATTCCTACTCTTATCAATTATTGATTCTCTATTTATTTTCGTCTCAGAGGATCAAGTCAACGTAAGGTTTTTTCTATTTCCAGCGAAAGAGTGGGCGTCCCAATTTCAATATTTGTTCTGTCTATATTAGATTAAGGAAAACGAAGATTTCTTTGCTATGATAACATTATTATGTTCGGTTTCCTTTGTCAATGCCCTGCTGTTATGTAAAATTGGATACAGACATGAAAAATCCAAATTTGTATTCAGAACTTATTTTGTAAGTAATATACAGGAAAAATTTTATTCTGTGTTTAGCCTATATTTGTTTTCGTTGTATTACATCGTTTACAGTAATTAAACTAGATAAATGTAGAGTAACTGAAAAATCGAGTGTTTTCTATTACGACTTATATATAATACCCATGCTCTATGGTTTTAAAATTAGTCTGATCTAAAACTGTAACCTACTGACTGGAGCAATGCATTATCATTGAATTGTTATTTTAATTCCAAGTATTGCTCTAAAAGGCTGAAGTAAACTGATATATGTGTCAAAATTAAAGTCTTGACACAAGACTTGAGCCCACCACTAACAATTCATAAAATTCCACTTACTTCTGTTTGACCATGCAGACATTATCTCCGTTGAGAGCTGAGGCTTCCATCACGATCACCACAGCACACACTACCACGGCACACCATGCTTTAGTCTTTATAGTCCTTAGCACTTTGTCGATAAGCACCATTTTAACTCACTCTCCGATCCATGGTTCTAGTGTTGCGTCATTTTGGACTGGTTATGGGTTCCTGCTGGCAAATGAATATTTTTTAGGTAAGTAAATAACTTTATGTGTAGGGCTGTTATCAAATCTAATACTTATTTTAATATTTATTTAAATCTAATACTATTATATTACATGTGAGGAGTTTATTTGTTTGTTTAAACATATTTATCTCTCGAACCGCCAGCCGAATTGTAAAAAATCCTATAGGCTAGACAACTTTTCCCTACGACCTACGAGAGCGAAGCAGTAACTTAAGACGTAAGTTAACGTGTGTGTAAAAGAAACAAGCGGGCGAAGTTACGGGCAGAAGCTAATCCATACAAATAATTAAAATTAAAGGGTCTGTTTGTAATTTCAAATTACAAGCTTTTCATTAAATGCATATGAAAGTATATACGGTACTAACATAAAAAAACACTTGTTAAAATTTTTGTCTGTCTGTCTGTCTGTTTGTTCCGGCTTATCTCTGAATCGGCTGGACCGATTTTGAAAAATCGACTTTCACTCGCAGATAGCTGATGTTATAATAAGTAACTTAGGCTCTTTTATTTTAATTTTTTATTTACTTTAATGAAAATAAAGAGGGTTATGTGAAAACAAAATTGAAACCAATAAAATAGTGAACGCGAACGAAGTCGCGAGCAACAGCTAGTCTGTCTATACTAATATTATAAAGAGGAAAGACTTTTTTGATTGTTGGTTACGAATAGGCTCTGAAACTACTAGACCGACTTTAACCATTGTTTCACCAATAGATAGCTACATTATTCCTGAGTAACATAGGCTATATTGCATCACGCTACGACTCACGGGAGCAGTGCAGTAACTAAAGACGTAACTTAACGCGGGTGAAACACGCCAGGCGGACGAAGTCGCGGGCAGGACGCTAGTGAAATATAATATTAACCATTGGGTGTCAAATGTTTGGAGCAATAAGATTAATTTTAATGAACTTACTATAAATGCTGTGTTATAAGACACATCACATCACCTTTAACTCGCATACGAAGAACTAAGGAACATTGAGTGTTGAACTGAATTGAAACATTAGTGTGAAAAATCAGTGTATATGATAGCGTGTAATATAATGCGTGTAAAACATTATGCTTGGGAGTGTAGCCAACAGTACAAGGGTCGTGGGAGTATTTTGTTAAGTTTAATATGAACATTCAAAACTAATTTCTGTAAAAAAACGAAGCAAAAGTTGGAATTTTGACCTTTAATATCTCCGTGACCAGAATCACATGAAAAGGATACAGACAGAAACAAAATAAAAATATATTACAAAGTGGACAGACGACCTGATAAAGACCGCAGGAAAACGCTGGACGCAGCCGCTTTCAACCGGTCCTTTTAGAAATCTATGGGGAAGACCTATGTCCGCTGATATGATGATGTTACTTTCTGCTGCATTTGGTGTATTGTACCACCGGTTACTGCATATTTGCCTTAGTTAGGGGCTATAATTCTGTGAAGTACCTGTAAATAAACTTAAAGTAAGGCTTATTATTGGCCACGTTACTTGGCAAAGCAAGCATAAACATGTTTTGTGAAACCAAAAAATAAGTCATTAATCGACTAAATCTCACTGACGCAAATTCCCGAAGACCTTAGAAGACCTTTTCCCCAACAATTCACAGAAAAAAAGAATTCCTTTCTATTTGAACCATCCTCACTTTCTATTAGCAGGACAATAATTTGTCTAACGCGTGACAGTATGACGGGGCGTCGGGTCAACTAACCGACAACCGTCGGTCGAGGGAAGAGCAGCTGAATTAATTGTAGCAATAACTGTGTGATACAGCGAACGTTTTGTAATACGGGACGTTACCATGTGATCAGTGTGATGTTGCGTAATGACATAATATGATCGTCCACATTTTGGGAAGCTATGAAACACCTAAAAAACTTAACCGTAATCTAGAACAAAACCTAGGATTAGTACGAGCAAAGTAAAAAAAAGTATTCGATTTAAATTGATAGTACGACTATGCTATAGAATTTGATTTAATTATAATCAACTAAATAAATATGTACCTATTAAGTGCGCAACGGGTATTTCCAATTAAAAAAAATTGATTGATTGAAAAGACCACAAGGCAAATTTTACTAAAAACTTACAAATTCAGTCGCATTCATATCTCAGCGACCATCAATGTATGTAAATAAGAGGTATTTTTGACAGATCGAGACAGAATTAGATTGTGATCGTTCCGAAAAGTCAGTAGAATTACCCCCAGACTGTAGCTATTTGCTATAAGAACTATCAAGTGAATAGGCCGGTAATAGTAATGACGACAAATTACAGGGTTGCTAGGCAACCTTAACCACCTACACTTGTTGATTTGACATTTAGATTATTATTGAGCGAGATTCCATTCCACCATTGTCAGCTATAACCAAGATGTACCATTCATACCATCACGCCTGTATTCCCCGAAGGGTTAGGCAGAGGTGTACCAATGTACACCCACAGTTCGCCGGTATGTCTAAGTCCCATGTAATAGGGGGCGAGCCTATTGCCATTAACCGGGCACAAATCCTAACTCCGAGCTGCTACTGAGAATTCCTAGAAAAACCCAGTAACACTTTTTGCTCGACCTGGGAATCGAACCCAAGACCTCTAGCGTAGCAGTCGCGCTTAAGACCACTAGGCTACCGAGGCAGTTAACCAAGATGTGTTGTAAAGAAATCCAATACTCTTTATAAATAACTAAGCTCTGTCCTTGACTTCATCCGCGTGGATGTCATTTATACCATAAAAGATACCAATAGGAGTTGGTAATAGTATCGCTTTCTGTCCGTGAAAGAATGTTTATAATCGGACGAGTACTTCTGGAGATTATCAGGAGATAACAAACAAACAAACAATTTTATCTCTTTGTTAAATAAAAATCGGTTTAGTTGTTTAGGCGTAAAAGCGAAATAGAGACAGACAGAGTTATTTGTATAGAAAAGTCCTTCCTTCACAAAAGAGAAAAATAATTGAGAAGATACACCGAAAATAAATGAAGTCTTAATCTCTTATATATATGCAAATGAGTGAGATTTTTTGTGTTTTTGAAACAGTCTAAAAATGGGTCAGTGTGAGCTTTTTAAGACCGTAATAAGCAATATGGTGGTGTAAATTCAAACAAAAATAGATTCTTTTACAAAATAACATAAAGTTAAAGTTCAATGCCCACGTAAATACTTTCATTCATAAAAGAAATCGTTGCAACCGTTGGCTACATTTTAGCATCCATAGCTCTTTCAGTAAGCATAAAGTAATCTGAAAAATAATGAATGCCACCATTGAACGACAAACACTTCATGTGTGCCAACGTTTTAGCATAACCGTTACAAAATCAACTAATTTGATTTTCAAATAGTAGAAATATTGAACTTGAAATACTTTCAACTCACACGATTATACTAATTGATTGCACATGTGCGTATGTATCGTTCATTCACACATTCTTTCATTATCTATGGATACAGACATCAACATAATGCTTTGTTCTCTGTTTTTGTTTTTTTGATCCGGAGTTATTTTATGTGTATAGGACACCCGTACTGCATTTTTTTAAAGAATCCGACGTTAAAACAAAAGTTTGATAGAACATTTAAATATAGAACACTCATTCGAAAACATGTTTGCTTATCTGTTTTCTTCAAGAACGACGTGTTACATTGTTTTTAAATTATACACGTAGATGTAACATGAATGATGTAAAGTAGCCGCCAAGAGTCGTGAGCAGTTTATTTTTGGATTTTTGGATTCCTTTCTGGTGTTTTTGGGTCCCCGACGCTGCACGCGATTGTTCTATGAGTCCGACCGATCGCGTGCAGTGTCGGCTGTCCAAAAAACCCAGAAAAGAATCCAAATACCAAATAAATAAAATGAACTTTTTCATTGTGCTCACGACTCGTGGCGGCTACTATACCTTTATTGGTTTTGAAAAAGTGTTCATGTGGTTTCTTTCTTGTTCTTCCCCATAGAAACTTACTGGTTGAAACGAGCTCCAAGTCCTTGACTGGCAAATTCCTTGACATTTCAAAAGTGCCTGTAAATGACTTAATTGAAATAAATGTTTTGATTGACAAAGTTAGTACGGCAATCGACGGCGACTTTTATAAAAGCGCACAAATTCCCATCAAATGTTTTTATTATCGTTAAACCCTTCTTCCACACATGATATAGTTCTCCTACGCGTCTCGTCCGTGTGTGTACACACGCCGGGTCGTTTCGCATGCGCGCACGCAATTGGGCAGGATGCGCCGATTGGCGCGTCACAACTGCTTTATCAATAGTGCCGTCGACCTCTTTCTGAATTGTGAATGAAAGCCAGCTACTCGACTTAACTTGATTTGTTAAATTGATAGAGATGGTGTCGAGTGGTATTTTAAAATGCTTGAGACGAGATGCTGTTAGGTATGAAGGTCCGTATTTGAATCTTAGTTGTGTTCTTAACACTTTTAGTTGTATCTTCCTTTTAGGGGTCTTAAGTTTAAATGAGTTACTAACACTTTGCCCGTGACTTTGACGATCGATAGAAACATCGATACATTGTGCTTCTTCAACAAACTCAACATATCTTAGGCTGCTTTTGAGGGGTCGTAAAAAATATATTAACGTAACTCTTTGTTATTTGTTTAAATTCACATTCGTGTCAAGTTTCAAGTTGTTTGATGACACAAGACATAAGAGTTTTTATACAATCGCCTACAACTCTCCCCTTTTCATCTTCCTTTGGGGTTGAATTTACGAAAATCCTTTGTTCACGTTCGTAGTTCCAGTAGCTTTGGCTGTACGTTGGTTTGTCATATAATTAAGTTCTCCATTTATAAATGCAAAAATGGAATATCAAGTATAAGAACAGAATCGGATGGCACAGTATTCCAAGTGTGTTCAAAATTCTGAATTTTTGGAGTTCTCCGTCTCAGCTGCCGACGCAATGCGACGATGACATTTGTAGATCCTTGAGAAGACCAATATTCAGACAATGATATAAGCGAAATGGGCTTTTAAAAAATATGAAGGAGCTAGAAGATTTTACTTCATCTCTAGTAGGTACAACGTGTGAATGACTACAAACATTTCCAACGAGATTAACTGGGAGTGAAGGGGTTCCCATTTATTTTTACAAGCACCGCGTTTGACTACCGGATGAAGATTGTTTGGACCGAGGGGTCCATCAAATAGTTACTGTAAGTGTTCGCTGACAAAATATTATAGATATTTATTGTTAGCATCTGATTGATTGAACATAAAATTTTATGTGTTGTCGCTATGGCAGATTGAAAACAATGTGTTATTGGGTCTTCCTGAGTAAAGGCCATACCGACGAATGTAAGTATAATATACTAAGATTTGCCCGTGACTGCGTCCGCGTCAATTCTTTTAATAATAACATAGCCTGTAGCACTCAGAGATAGATTAGCAAAAGATAATTTAAAATCGGAACTAATTCCGGAGAATAGCGTTTGAACAAACAAACTCTTTAGTTGTATTATATAAGTATAGATGAGACGGCAGATATTCAATGTATACTACTGCACTTTTCTGTAAGTGTTTTCTCGAGTGCGCAAATATTAATATCTAAAGTATTGATAAGCAAGTAAGTAAATTGTATGACAATGTAATAAGGTCGAAAATAATTCTGACGGAAAAGTTTCATCGGTGTTTTCCAGAAGCGATTTTAATTCGGAGAATAGGCGATTAGCTTTTTTATATACATAGATACATTTGTGTGTTTCGGCCCCCGTGGTGAGCATGTCTCATCACGTCAGTCTGTATAGTTTGTAGCCCCCCCTATTTGAATAATAAAAACTCTTTATAAGATTAGACCCGACACTGACGACGGCCACGGTATTAGAAGATTGCTCGTGTAGACGTTTTCTCCAGAATGCTCCATTAAACGAAACTCCTCATCACATTACCGACTTCTTTTTTATCATTCCTAGACAGATGTGCAACAAAATCATTAATTAATAGTGTACATACAGCAGTATTCCTATCGTAAAGGATGTGGACTATTTAGATAGGTGCACAAGTTGCGCAGTTGCGAGCGGTATAATATTTTGTTCAACATGACATTATGAGCTTCTATTGAGCATGGTTTCCGCCATGGATGACTTAATGCCTTATTGGTCAAAGCAATTACGCTCACAGGATGGGCTGCAGTTTTCTAGTTTTAATAAACTATAAGTATGTTAACGGTCAACAAACTGTGGTCTTTTGGTACGCCACATAATGATTTCTGGTCCTTGTAGCCCATGGTTTTGTTTTGTTTCAACTCCAGTGAGAACTTTACTATTAAATAGCTTGCTCGTGACTCCCTATCCTACGATCTTCCCTTCTTCTAAGGTTCGTTGCCATTGTTAATCAAATTCGATACTGAATTCTGCTTACTCCTTTTAAGGACCCCTACGGAAGAATTAAGCTATGTTAACAAAGTTACGTAGCGTGTTAATGCATTGGCTACCCTCATTATAGACTCATTCAATAAAGTATAATTGATTACTTGGCTGCGGAATGTAATTATAGGGGTGAATATTAATATTAATGATTTACATGTTCGTATTTCTAATTTCCGTACCTAATGTTTTGAAGTGAAGGCAAATAAGTTAGGAACAGACTCGGGTGATGTCACTGACATTACAATAACATAAAGAGATGCTATATCGAAAGACCGTTTTATTGTAACTTCAGACAATCTATAATAACTGGTCCTTTGATAAAACTTTGTAGGCACTGTTATCTCCAACGCTGAAAACTTCGCTTCAGTATTGTCGAAGATGATGAGAGTTGGTATTACTTTAGAAATGGGTAATAAGACAAAGATGGGAATTAGAAAATTGTGGTTTATCTTAACCCTAATTAAGAATTGAGCATCAAATTAATTTGCCACTTTTATTAGTTTCGCATAATATAAAGAAAAAATTACTGTGTTTTAAAATGATTGACAAAATGCTTAAAATTTAATATACAAAGCAGATGCTATTTAGGTCAGCAGCGTACTGAACCGAAGATTAATTGGCTTAATGGCTATAGCATACACTTGTCCACTCAGTGAGGGTATAAAAATTATCGTTGTAAGTTCATAACCGTTGAGTATTCATGAACGGTCATAATTTTGACCTTCTTTGTCTTATTTGTGTGGATTGTTCAAAGAAAATTTCACGAATTATTTCGTTGTTCTATATTGATTATTTTAATTGAATATGGGTCTTTAAATTTGAAGATTAATATTTATTCTAGATCTGCGATTCCATTGTTACCTCCTTCTATTGTGTTATCGTTAGTGCATGAGGAATAAATTACAAACTTGTAACAGCATGTCACAATTAATAAAATATTTTTCAGAACTATTTCACATCTTGAAAATATTAAATATATATATTTTTGTAGAATTTCAATTACTAGTTTTGTTTGTACTCACAGAAAACTGCCCAAAACCACATGAAACTAACACACACAAGTTCACAAAATGTACCAGGCTATCAGAGAAGTGACGGAGCGCGTAGCACATGTGACGCGCGATACAGTTAGGACGCGACTGGGATACGGTGCAGATGGGACTTGTTTAGATAAAAATATCGATAAGTAAGGGTTGTTTACTTGAAACGGGATTTTACACCAATTTTAGAACATTTTGGGCAATTTTATGGTTTGTTTGTTTTGGATTTGAATATTGGTAAGGGTGGTCTATAAATATCTACGCGCAGGGAGTTGACATTTCCAGGACACTCATTAAATATTTGAGCGTTTAATTTTGAACGTGGGTCTTATTTACAATGTTTTGCCATATTGAAAATACTTAATAACCTTTTCAAAATTTGAGATTTGGGTATCTTATATTAAAAAAACCTTGCAGAGTTCATGTTTGTTTTTGTTGCAGTTTACGTTACAACTGCGTTTTGCAGAAAGAACTTTTAGCGTTTCTTATAGCAATATCGTTATAAAAATCTGGGACTTTATGAACATAAACTAAATTGGTTGAATACGAGAGGGTACAGATACTAAAGATTGATAAAATAGCTTTAATTTTTACCGCTAACACAAACGACACATTTACGAGCCAAAAAAAAGTTTCATGATATTAAACTTTTATCTTCGGAATACTAGACTAGGTAAACTTTGGAAATAAAAAAAAAAATTACTGATAAAAAGCATTGCATGCATACTATTGCACCCAGCTATAAGATAATTATGTTTTATATTATGTAAGTTAGTTTGAATAATATTTTTTTCCAAAATATCGTCTTAGGCTCTTTCCTTCTATTTCTATTTTATTCCACTTTTATTCTTCTTCAATAGTTATCCGCAATTATTTAATCCAACGTGCACAAATACTCGTACCTAACTGAAGATTAAGTTGCAACCATTTCACTCTGACTTGGAAAAACAAGTTCGGCGTCTTATTGGCGGGCTCGGGGCTAGGGAGCCAGTTGTTTACGAAAACTACAGATTATTGCTCTCGCGAGATTGAATCCAGTCAAGTTTCTATTAGGGGAACATAAATGGGGAGTGAAGTGAGGTTAAAGGTAGATAAATAGGTTAAAATATAAATGCACTACCAGGGGTAACTTGAACAAACTACCTATTTTTTATTGTCTAGTCTGTCTCTGATTGGTCCTAGGAGTCGAAAAGTTATCTGAAATCAATACTAGATATTATTTTGTTATATACAATAGGGTATACGTATTATCAAGAATCTATTAAGACAGCCCGCGAATTTTGTAATTTCTCATTTGTTTTATATCATTTTACACATTTGAGAACTCAATATAATTCTTGAAATTATGGATATTTACCGGAAGTTTTGATTTAAGTTTATGTCCGTCTATTATAATTTTAAAGACTTAGTTAATGTTTTAAATGATGACAATTAATTAAATAAACATCATAATAATTGGCTGCATGAAAACTTGATTAATAAAAACATACGTATAAAACAGCGCTGCAATTTACAAAAAGAGGTGAATTCCGCGGACTTTATTGAATTACATATTTTTAGTAGAGAGATTAATTTATATTATATAGCACTTGTCAAAAGATCCAAAAACCCAACACCCTGACTCATTTCATTCTATCGTCTCTTTCATTGCCTAAGCAGCATATTTAACAACAAAAATGTACCAGGCTCTTACGAAATGAAAGAGACCACGTTGTACGTGGTTTTAAAGCCGGCGTCACAGCGGCGCGGCGGCGTCATCCGCCCCTATCTTCAAGTTGACACGCTATAACGTTATCAGCAGGAGACTGTACCTAGGGGATGCGATGTTTATTTGTTAAAGAAAGAAATATAAAACGCAATTTTGAGTACAATAACTGTGTATTGCGATCTTGTGGAAATTGTTGTCGGTGTAACCTACATTTCAATGTACTCACAGTAAATTTATATTTATGGTAGCTCATTTTTAACCGACTTCACAGAAAATGTTGTGCACATGAATTTATATAAAAAAGCTTGTTTTTAATTATTTAACAAAGAATTAAGAAAATAAAACTAAATTGTAACAAAAAACAAGTACACAAACTTCATACGGCATCACAAGTCACAACTATCAGGCAAGCAACACACGTTGGAGATGTAAATAGTCGAAAGTTACATCACGAGAGTACAATATCAAAACAATTTCTGAAGTACCAGGAAACCATGAAACGTAAGCGGTGATTCTATTGTAACTCTCGGCGCCCGCCGCCGCGCCGCTACGTCAGAGGATGCACGTCGCACTGTAGATAGGGTGCATTGTTTACTTTGCATACCTTTGCGGAACGTTGTTATTGATAATAATTTTATATTAATGGAGTTTCACTCCGCTATGTAACTTTTGTTATTTCGTAAAATTGAATCGAATTACCACGAGAATTTAATTTGCCTCTGCAAAAATAAAAATGAAGTGAAACAGTAACATTGCTATTGGTTCGTTCAATTGATATCAGAACTACCAGGGTAATAGTAGTCAAATAAGATTTAATTGCCAACTTTTAGTGGACGAGTGTTAGTACTTTAGTATTCCTTCTAGGCACGCCAACTGTAGACGGGATTCGCTAGGGCCAGTGCCTGCCTGGGTTGCGGAATTTATTTGAAAGAGTCACCGTGGCACTGGAACGCAAAGATTAAGAGGAACACAGATGGGTATTAATTTACCATCCTTAAAAAAAAGAAAAAGACACTCTAATTAACTGTAATGTTATGTTGTTAATAGCTCTCTCTTTGAAATCGGATAATTAGCAAAATTCTTAATTGTGTATGTACTAAAAATCATATGTTCAGAGATTATTCAAATACCAATATGAAATACATTATTGTACAATACAAGATGAAAAGGTTAGCAACCTGTGGATGGGAATTACCAAAAATTGATCAATACTAATAGGACCACAAGTACCAGGGTATAAGGAATGGTAAGATATTAAACGCGGGCGCCCGTCTGTCGTCGAACATGGTTATCGTATAATAACGAGGCTTGTTTGTTGCAACTACAGGGACACAATATGACGTAATAATTTTTACATAAGGTAAAATTATTGAAATTTTTTCGTACTTAACAATTTTAGATTTTACAAGTTCATAAATTATTGTTATATTAAAAATAAGACGTTGATTTGTCAAATTTTTCAAAATATTCCCAAACATTAAATCTCTTTTCAGTCTTTATTATTTTCTAGAAATGACAAGCTACAATTTTATGACAAGAAGAAATGTCATTTTGATATCACACTGAACGATAAGACCAACCACAGATAACACAGAAAAAAGCCCGTTCAACAATTTCCTTCAGAATGTATTGAATTGAAATTCAATCGGACGTACTAGGCGACAAGAGCTTCGAAGAGCTTTGAATTCACTCGAATACGCTTTCATGGAAATAGAGTCGGGGCGCTCGCTCACGTGTTTAAAGTACAAAGTGACACGCTAATTATTAACTTGTGGACTTTGCATTATTTTGTGCTTCGGTAATTATGCCTGTCATCCGTAATGAGCAAAAATCATCACCGATTTTTTGGGAGGTTCATGTACTTTATTAAATAAATGAATAAATAGTAAGTAGACTTACGAAAAAAATCTTAAAAGCAAGGGAAAAGTAAATACCTGCTATCTCAATAACAAACAACGGTTTATTTTGGCAAGATTCGGTGTTAGTGAAGCGGCAGACTTCTGTAAAAATACGCGTAGTTCATGTAAACAAACATGATCGAAGTTCAAAGGGATTTCAAGGAAAAAAAGTTGGCTTTGCTAAATGTTATGTAGAAGCCCTGCTGATGCTGGCTATTAGGTTTCTGTTGTTGTCTTCCTATTATTCCAATTTCAATCTCAATCTGTCAAAAGTGCCTGTAATTTTCCCTTCCTTTTTGACAAGTTTTTGAAATTGATTATTATCATTGAGATGAGAGCACGATTAGATTTTGGATGTTTTTAGGTTTTATTACATTATGTAAAAATCTGATTTGTTTTTTTCGCGATTTCAGTTTTAATCACCAAGCCAAGTAATAATGACAAGTGCAATGACCCCATAAAACATAGGGATAATTAATTAGTTTGAGAAATTATTTAAAGTCTTAAAGGACCATTATACAAAAGGACCAATAATTTTCGAAATGAAGAATCCTTTTCCATACAATAGAAATTTTATAGCGAACAAGCAACTTATCAAAAATCTGGTAGTCAATTTACGACATTATCTACGGGTTTGATCTCAATTGTAACTCATAAAATAAGTCATTAAATCAAGGGGTCAGACAAATTGGTAGGTCCATGTAATGATGTCGGTTCAATTAATAACTATTTATGGCATAATCTTATGTGGTGAGCCCGCATATGGGATTCTTATCTTTATTATAGTTTATCATATACAGGGTGATTTATTTATATTCTCTGCTTTAGATTCTTGCTATCCATTAGGGGAGATCAACGTAATATTTTGATATTTGTGCAGTATATTTATTTGGCGAATATTGCAGTTTTGTGGTCGTACTTAAAAAAGTACTTAAAGATTTGATACAGATTTCGAAAAAAAAAACAAAAGAAGTACTATTTTTGTATAATTTTATATCACAATAACACACTAAAATCTCAAGTTAGTTTTATGCTATTTACAAAAATATATAAATTCCTTACAATCTAGAGTTTCTTAAAATAACAATGTTTATTTTTATTTACGACCCTGAGAGAAACAGATTTCATTTTAATAATTATTATTAACCTTAATTTAAAATATTAGATACAACAAGTAGAAAATACTTATATTATTACAAAATCATGTAACTTTTTACTTTTAGAGAGACAAAAAAAAATATTAAAAAAAAATTTTTTGCTGCGAAATTGCTCTTACATCCAACAAACACTGACTTGCATGCTGATTGATTTTATCACATAAAAACAAAATCAAAATAATAAACTTTCAATACAATACCCTATAAAGTTACGAAATCCTATATCTTACCGCCAACGCATGGTAAATACAGTAGTAATTACAGATGCTAGGAGGATAGTGACGAAACTAGTGACGTCATAATGGCGGTGAGCTGCGTTGTAGAAACCACCATACACTTGGAGGCCTGCCGTCTCGATACTGAAACACAAAGTTTATTTGAGTGGTTTTCATTATGATTACTAAATTCAGAAGAGTAATTTCTTTACGAGTAGGCAATAACCTACTAATAATACAATTCCATTAAGAGTCTGTGTCACTGTTAAGCCCGTCAAAATCAGTTCAGGAGATTAGCCGGACAAACAGACGGACAGGCAGACAGAAAGACAGACGACATGTTGAAAAAAATGCTTTGTTTTATATGTAACACGTAAACATTAATATAAAAATAACATACATAACATACCATCACGCCTGTATTCTCCGAAGGCTTAGGCAGAGGTATACCAATACACCCACAGTTCGCCGGTATGTTTAGGTCTCATGTAATAGAGATAAACCGGACACAAATCCTAACTCCGAGCTGGAAATTTCCTAGAAAAACCCGATAACAGTGCTCGACCTGGGAATCGAACCCAAAAACTCTAGCGTAGCAACCGCGCTTAGGCTATCGAGGCAGTCAATAAATAAAAAAAATAGATAAATAATCACTACCCGGACTCACCTGAACTTGCAATAATCTCCATCGTAACTCCAGCCCAGATATTCTCCAGTCCGCAAGTTCTCGCTCCTGAGCCAGTCCTCCAAAGGTCTGAAGTAGTCCCTGAGAGCTTCTCCGTTCAGTCTGCCTTCACCAATCGTCTCTTGGAGGATTTGACTCCAGGGGGCTGAGGATCCTCGCTCCATAATGCGTCTGGAATCAATAAGGAATTATTTAGTATTAGGTTAATCAGTGAATGGGTTGTTTTGACTCTATAGATAGGAGTTTCGGATAAGGTGAATATGAATCTATCAACATGGGTTACAGAATAGCCTCTTTTACCATACAATATCTTCCCTCATATTGGCTAATTAGCTAATAAATAAAGAGTTATCGGGACTGATGGCTCAGGGTACGGTGGATGCACTTACATAAAATGTCACCACTTGTGGGCGCTATTCTGAACTACACAACATCATGCTGAGGTTACTAATCAATCCAAAAAACGGCATCTTTGAAAATGAATGGTACATTGTAAATTTATTATAAGCATATAAGTTTTACTATCCTACTTCCTATTTCCTACTAATATTATTCATGCGAAAGTTTGTGTGGATGGATGGACGTTTGTTACTCTTTCACACTTAAACGTTTACACGGATCTGGATGGAATTTAGCACTGAGATTGATTGTAGTGTAGAATAACATATAGGATACTTTTTAACCCGGAAAAATGAACAGTTTCCGTGAGATACGTATATCAAATTTGAGGCGGGCGCAAGCTAGTTATGAATAAACAATTGTTGTTAAAAAAATAACAAAATACCTTCAAGGACGGTTATTGGAACGCCTATTTCCATTTTGGTTATTACCTACCAACTTAAATAGTAAAAATATGCATATTATTACTCCATTCAATATTATTTTATTCTGAGCTTCTTGACAAGCTCAAGCTGTTTTTTAGTTAAGTGGTCAAGGAAGAGGGCAGGGTGAAGACCCTGCCCTCTTCCTCGACCACTTAACTACACACAGATTTATTGATTACACGACAGATAAGAAAGAGAGAAGTTTGAAAGTACCGATAAAAATCGTTGCACCCCCCTATGATTAATGCCACGAGCTAAACCAGAATCATGTGTCTCCGTAACCTACAATATCGGTTTACTTAAGCGGGCTCGACTCGCATAACTACCTTTTAAGCGGACTGTATCGATAGCGCGCTCCATACAAAAGTTGTAGTCATATTTCGATCATTTAATTAAATAACATTTAATACAAATTGTAGGCAGGATAAGAGCACTAATATCTACGGTAATGATTGGTCAGCTTCCCGTCATATACCTACTTAAAATAAAATCATATAAACATACATACCATCACGCCTGTATTCCCCGAAGGGTTAGGCAGAGTTGTACACCCACAGTTCGCCGGTATGTTTAGGTCCCATGTTATAGGGGGCGAGTCTATTGCCATTAACCGGGCACAAATCGTAACTCCGAGCTACTACTGAGAATTTCATAGAAAAACCCAATAACACTTTGCCCGACTTAGGAATCGAACCCAAGACCTCTAGCATAACAGTCGCGCTTAGGACCACTAGGCTAACGAAGCATTTAAAATGATACGTAAATCAAGATTATATTGAAACGTAATCAATTGACAGGAAGCTTATAACTAATCACTAACATTGAAACATGACTTTCAATTCGTTATACATCTTTAAGGTAGTGAAAATACTCTGAATGACTGCGGACTTTTTCATATTTTAGAGTAGGTCCTTAACAAAAGTTGTTTACAATCATGAGTACCTACTTCTTCCCCCTAAAAGATGTACAAACGAATTAACAGTCTCATTGTATATTAGTGCTTATGTGACTAGAATATGACAACGCCGGGAGGGGACGCCCTAAAAAGACCTACCCTGACCTTAATGGTGAGGGTATCCTGACCTTAACTGATGTGTTTGTATGACCACATGTATGAACGTGGATGAGGCGAAAGGAGAATATAAGAATCGTAGCAGGTGGCGTTCTGTGGATTCTGTCTACCCCCATGTGAAAAAGGCGTGAGTTTATGTATGTATAAATGTATATTATGCATGTATGGAGTGTGTCGGTACAGTGCCTTTAATTCAGGTAGGGTGTCAATTGTTGGTAACACGAGACCAGGAACTGAGTTATATAACTCTTCTTGGCGAGACAATGTGGTACGAGGGCTACCAAATTGTGTAATAGAGTTAGGCTTCCTACATTCTGATTATGTATGCGCTCATGCGCTGGACCCTTTCCGGCACTCTGCTGGTATGTGGACTAATTGGGACTTTCCTTGTTTTATTAATATAGGACAGATCTGATGATAATGTAATTTGAGAGGCATTTTTTATTTGGTTTGGTACAAGAAATACACACTAGGCCACCAATTATTGAACCCGGAGTAAAATTACATCAGTATTAACTGATGTGTAATATTACTAGCTTCTGCCAGCGACTTGGTACTCGTAGTCTTTGGTTAGTGCTCCGCTCTCGTAGGTCGTAGCGTGATGTTATTAGCTTATACTGTATGTCATGAATCTAGCTACCATATACAAAAAAAATTAAGTAGCCCCCGACAGAAAAATAAAAATCCCTAACGCAGCTAACTAAAGAGCTGATAACTTTGAAACCGCTAAACTAATTTCCATTAAACATAGCTAAGAACACTCCCGACTAATATACCTTTCAAACAAAAATCAAAATCAGTTCATGCGTTCGGGAGCTATGATACCACAGACAGACACACACACACGTTAAACTTATAACACTCCGTTGGTTTTGTGTCGGGGGTTAAAAATTAATTTAAAGAATCAAACACAAAAACTCTTCAGCTTTATTATATTCGTATACATTTGGCTAATAGAATTATCATCGACAAAAGCTCGCATGCACATTTCGAAATGTAACACTTCTTACAAACGTAGTTTTTTGCACTATCTTTAAAATGCCTTGGCTTAAAAACCTACATTAACCATTTAGGAAGACAGTGTTCTGTGCAGTTAAAATTGATGTTAGGTAGAGTTAAAAGCTGGTTCCCAGTCATCGGTATCTTTGAACCATATTTGGTGCAGCTGCAGCCCAAATACTTTGAGGTTTCGAGATCTCACAAGACTCAGTTACTTATCTTTTTGATGTCAGTTTTAATGCAATAAAACTCCTAATAAAGCCGTTTTAATATAATATTGCATACATTATAATTACATAAATTTGTTGTTATTGCGATGCATTACGTAGATATAGAATAGATTTTAGTAGTAGAAGAGCTCTTTGTGAAGTAGCTCGTCTGGGGAAGTACTACAACCATACCTATTTCTGCCACAAGGCAGCGTTGTTGCGTTCCGGTTTGAAGGGTCTGGGTGCCGGTATAATTACAGGAACATGGGACATTTTAACTGTGTCTCTGTGATAGCAACGCATTTGCAAGGTCTCTTGTATTGCAGATGTCTATAGGTAGCGGTGACCACTTAACATCAGGTAGCCACCCAACGACATAAAAAAAATACATGAAGAAACTGCTGTAAGAATCACCGAGGTCTGAAAATTGGAATTCTCAATTTTCCCGAAATAATTACAGTATTCGCAAGGTCGTCGATCGATCTAAGTTAATTGTTTTGCGAAGCCATTTATCATGGCTCAGACAGAATAAATAAACAGAATCTATTTCTTTATTTTCTGACTCTGAGTAAGATTGATATTGTTTAGGCCTGAAAAAGTTTTGGTATCAAGACGTAGGTACTGATCTATGTATTTATCTACTTAATATTTATAATTTATAGTATTTAGGGCCCAGTTGGTGGCCACGTTTATTGCTACGTCAAAGGCGTTATACAGATCGTCCATGATACGTACAAGATAGGGGACCTCCAGCATATGGGACATAGTCTGGACATCAGGAGCTTCACAATCGCACTGGGTGTCTATAATGCCCCATTTCGCCAAAGTAAGTTTGCATCTACCTACTTAAGAAGGGTTTAAAGATAACAGCTAGTTTCATAGTGTTCAGATATTTACAATTAAAACTTCAAGATGGAACAGACTTTTATCTGCCATAAACGTCACTCGAGGAGCTCTTCGAGTCATGCCAAATAGTAAATTTTTCTATCGGATACAGCTGTAGTATAAAAATTTACTATTTGGCATAACAAAGTAAATCTTTTACAAAACTGGCCACCCATCAAATTCCATGCTCCAGTGAAAGTAGCTTAACCTAAATTACCTAACTTCACTACGACTTGGTACAGTATGATTCAATAAGATTCTCACAACGCAATAGCAACAGCTACTATAAAACTGATTTGAATCTGCATGCGCTTACATAAGTGTCCAGTCTATGGGATAAAATGTAGACTATGCGGACTGGAACCTAAAATGTTGCTTGGTCAAATTGATTTATGATTTATCGTGAGGATTAAAATAATAAACAAAAATACTAAGACACAAGGCATCACAAATTAATGCGTCCGCATCGTCGCCAACTTGAAATGTACCCAAAAGACCGGCGGCATTGCAACGTTTGATAGCAATGCTTTTGGCCAAGGTTAACCTATTGACCGCCGCAGTCATGTATAGATGACAAACCAAAATGTGCTTAGCACGCCACGGTCACGATCACATGACAGATTTTTAAATGTAAATAAAACTCGTAAAACAACATCGATATAATTCCGAACTCACTACTATTTTGTAGGTGTTAAAGGATGAATTCGTAGCTTGGCGCTGAGGGCAAGTTTTTGCTTTTTTGACGCGGCGGTCAAAAGGTTAAAGCCAGCCCTTAGCCAGCAGTGTCTGGTAATAATCTAAGTTGGTTTTAAGTATATCATCTTATTAAACATACATTAAACCCAGTCCTCATACTTGAACTTGGGACCTCTTATTTGGTCAATATTGTAAGTCTTACAATAACGAAGATTCAATTTATTCTTATAGATTTTTTTAGTCCTATCTCCTTGACCTTAAGCACAAACCTTACTCTGTATAGGCACCATCCATTAATCAGTATCTATGTGTAATATAAATCAATGCCTACGGAGTATACCTTCACATTATTCATGATAAAGTAGCTAGGCCTCGTGATAAACAGGGTACATTTATTTGAATAATACATCCCATTTCCCGAATCACTAGAACATTACCCGCTACACAGTATTACAATTTTAAATATTTACCGGAAATATCTTGGCTTCTCTTCTGGAGAAAACAATTTTAATTTAGATATTTGCATAATGTTTAGTCAATGACTTTTTCACAAATATTGACTAATAATGATATAATATTTTGACTAGCTTCTGCCCGCGACTTCGTCTAGAAGTCAAAGTTAAATCCGTTCTTAGCTTTCGACTCGTGCATGCAAACTACCAACCTATCTCATTTCGCTTTTGCAATTTAAATCAGATTATTCAATGAAACAAACATAAACGTGTCTTTTTCCAAACATTTCAGTGTTCACCCCCTTTCTACCCATTTCATCTTTCACACAATTTCCTTTACTTGTATGATTTTCTTCTGCTATTCTGTTCACGTGAATATTGATACACGTAGATATAGTACACAACCTCTCTGCCTTGAATGGAATCAAGAGATATTCAACTGGTAGTTAGTACAGTTTCATAATGTTTATATTATAATACATTTTAGGCACCCATTACTTATGTCCAGCGTGATTTTCGCAACCACTCCGACCCATATGCCCAGGCTTCCTATACCTCCGTATAATGGTAATTAGGGCAGCGGCGGAGTCACGATTTTGGATTACAATTGGATTTTACATCTGCGTGAATTGTTCGCTGGCGTATTTATTATGTATTATGTACGTAATTCTGAAGCATCAACCTAAATCAAACTATGTTTGCTTGTTTTGAGTTTCTGTTTCACAATTATCTTGCAATCGGCATGTTTAATAAGCTCGATTAAGGTATGTCTACATTGGTTCATAAACCAATAAATGATTACAAAAATGGTGAGTCTATGCTGGGGCTAAGAACTTATCGATAATTATTATTTTTTGTAAAAAAGTAGCCTTTTAGATCATTATACTAAAAATATTGAATTTAGTTCAAACTAATTGTGAACGTAGGTACAATAACTGTAATAATTCTTAAAAGTTTTGTAAATAATCACTAAATACCTGATCTAAATTTCATATTAGTGGTTGATTGCAAACATTTTTTTTTTGTTTTTAACATTTACTCGACGTTTCCCGCGCCTCAAAAATGCAAACACAAAAACCATTGTTAGTGAATACGAAGTGTAACATTTATCAATGGGCCGGACTTGCTGTAACTGGGGCTGCTAAATGTACCAGGCTGCCATAATACAGTAGAAGGAACCGATGTTACAACAGTCGTCGTACTTACTTTGCCTCCAGTTGGTGAACTAGTTGATGCACCAGTTGTTTTTAGAAATGAGGAGTACCAGGACTCTATAACTGTTTAGTTCTTAACGGATAAACTGATAGGTTACATCTGAATTGGAATTTTAAATCTACGTCTCTTTGTTTTAAGAATTATGTCAATCTAATAATTTTAAACACTATTTTTATTAATTGTTTTTACTTGGGTTTTCAATATTACGTCTAATTTTACCATTTCAATCTTTTAGTAATTTTTTGTTATACATTTTTTACATGCATTTTAAAAATGGTATAATTTTCCAAAGCACACACTGTGATAGCAAATGCTATGCATTCTGTAATAGATGTAAACATTAGACTTAGTCTACTGAAATATTAATGTACTTATATGTATTCATAATTTGTTGATAATAAATAAATAAATACAATGTTCTTAGTAAGTCATCAAATCATCAAAATTTTTATTCAAGTGTTTGCAAGGCAATTAAAAAATTATGTTTCTAAACCATTTGCCATTTTTATCTTAATTTATCGTGCCGTTAAGAGTTTCAAAATTTTAATGTGTGATATCTTTAGAATCTAGGTCTATTAGATTTATTGAGTATCAAGTGTCTATTGATTTGAATTTCGGTTATCCAAGACATGTTAATAAAATGTCTATTACGAGAATATTTTTAAAATTTGGAAGTGCACACACACTGTAAAAAAATCTTTCATAGACTCCAATTTTAGTGTACCTAAAGGATGCCAAATGGATAAAAATAAAATAAAGTTAAAATTTAAAGGGAAGTCTCATACAAGGAACGTGTTTTTTGTATACAATAGAATACGGTTCGCTTGGAAGTCTACTCGCACCTGACCAGTATTATAAATTCATAAACTTTGGTACCTTTTCTTTCGTCCCATGCACTAATTTCATAACAGAACAAAGATTCATTCTCCTGTACCCTTATGTCCAGTCTAGGACTACTCCACCATTTATGATTGGGTCATTTCATAAGTGAATTTTGAAATCCCTGGATCCAATTAACGTATCTAAAATTGTATGCTTATTGTATGCTTGCTGGTACTTGCAAAATTTGTTGCAATTAAATATTTGTTACAAACTCGTCGCACACTTTATGGAATTTTAACTAAATGGTATTCATTACTGACGAATTGTGAAATGTCGCTGTAGTGCGTGATGGCCTTAATTTGTTATTGCCAGTAATTGTGTTTAGCTTTGCTAAAAGTACACGTTGGCGCAGCAGCGGAGAGACTGGCTACTGTGCTGCGTGTGACGGGTTTGACTCGTATGAAACAAATATTTTGTATGGCCTGTAGTTTTTTTATCTAGTAGTTGGCATGCTTGCCACAAATATGAATAATATTTATATATGTATATTAACTAATTTCTATATTTATTAATGAAAGTTTATTTACAGCTTTAAAAAAATGTAGGTTTATTTTATTCAGTATTTTTTATGTTATGAGTTAATCGAGTTTTATTTTCTAGAGTGTGTGTAAAAAGTACGTCTATCTTTTCATTCAATATGAATAGATAATGTGTTTATCTAACCTATATGGTAATGGATGGTAGATTTTTAATACTTAGGGAACAGTTTATCACTAGCATCATAACTAAATTCAACAATGTAACAAATATTAACGAATAAAATTTAATAATGCAACCCGCATCCATAGCGTCAAGTGGCTACATCCGTGCGGAGACGCGCAATTGTCTGCACCATGCTTTATTTTTACACCCAGTAGCCAATCAAATATCTACTCTATTCTCATAACTTAGAGTTTTCATTACTTTGAGATTTACATACATTTTGATATCTCCACCCAATTGAAATTCTACTCTCCGTGAAAGCGGTACAGTTGAAATTAAATCGGACCTGAGTTCTATTTTTGAGGACAATACTGCTAAGTATATGTGGACTGTATTTGGAAGTAACAAGGTCGACGTTACTTTGAATAAAAAATGCGTGTATTTAGTGGTGTGGGTAAATTAAATTTTGTAGGAATTAAAGTGCATTTTTCTGTCACACATGATGTTGCAAGTTGTTTATCAAGGGCAACATTATGTTGGTGCTAGTGTCAAAATTATAATTCATATAAACTAGCTTTTGCCCGCTACTGCCTCTTAAATGTCGGCTATCGCATAATACATTTTTTCTCGAAGTTCAAGCAAAATTTTATCAAAATCAGTTCAGTCATGTAAGCGAAACTACACAGACAGACAGTCAGAGTTACTTTCGTATTTATAATATGGTACAATAACACAACATACCATCACGCCAGTATTCCCCGAAGGGTTAGGCAGAGGTGTACCAATGTACACTCACAGTTTGCCGGTATGTTTTAGGTCCCATGTAATAGGGTGCGAGTCTATTGCCATTAACCGGGCATAAATTCTAACTCCGAGCAGCTACTGAGAAATTCCTAATGGAAAAGCCCAATAACACTTTGCTCGACCAGGGAATCAAACCCAGGACCCCATGCTCATCAGTCGCGCTTGCGACCACGAGACCAACGGGGCAGTTAAAATAATATAATGATAATTTTGTATTCGATGTTATTGTCATTTTATACAAATTTTAAATGTTTTAGACCGTTATAAAATTAGAAATGTTTGAGCTCATAACATTATCTACGTAGAATTGGGTAGGTTCACGATATCAGCCACGAGATAACGAATCCAACAGAAGAGTTTAATTAAATCAATAACAAAAGCGGTGACTACCGCAATATTTATCTAGTCTCACGGCAGCCTATCATTACGTGAACAAATTCTAATGTAACCGTTACGGTCAAGGCCGCTCAGCTTCACGCTCCGAGATTATAATCTAAGATTTATGTAAAATTGAAATTATTATACGTAACATAATTGATTGCTATCGCTTTTTTATTGAGTTCGTTATCATTTATGTCCAGTCTATGAGACAAATGATGCTTATCTTCTGGGCGAATGTAGCTGTTTTTAATTTTGGTTTCATTTCGAGAGAAAAATTTAAATGCTTTCTAGAATTATGAAGTGAATTCATAGTAAAAGCTTGTGTCATGATTTCCACCGTGTTTATCAAACTCTCTGCCCAGTCTTATCCCAACTATGGCTTATGGCTTCTCCAACTGGATGCAGCTGAATAGTTGAATATCAGTGCTTTACATGGAGCTACTGCCTATCTGACCTTCACAACCCAGTTACTGGGCAACGCGATACCTCTTGTAAGACTAGTTGTCAGATTTCCCGGCTTCTGACTATCCGTATGTAACGACTGTCAAAGGTCTATGAATGACAGCCTGGACCAACGGCTTTGCGTGCTGTCCGAGCACCCGAAACGTGTTTATCTGACCATAGAACAATTTCTATTTTCGTTTTCCTCTGCGATATTATCGGCCCGGTCGTGTATGGGTTGGCCGCAATAATTCACAAGGAAATAGACAATCACATTGCTGCGGATATTAACATGTGTTCCTTTTAAGTTAATATGTGGATCCCGCATTGGACACCGTTATTACACGCAGAGGTTGACCCTTTACCTTTATTAAATGTTATCTAGGTACCAATTTCTCCACGAACTACCCACAAAATATTTACATAGGAACTTACGTCAGAATCTTCCCAGCTTCAGGGTTCCTGTAGAAGTCACATTTGTGGAGTGGCCGGCCTGGATCACCGGGTATGAACTGACCAGTCCGTTCGCAGACTGCCCGGTAAATCTGGAACTGCAGAACTGTGCTCACGAAGTATCTGTGGACAATATATCGAAAGTTTTATTTATCGAATATAGAATAGCACAGCTCTTCTATCGTAGTTTTTACTCCAATAGAGGGCCTAACCTACGTTTTGGAACTAGCAACTAGCTCTCAACTTTCTGGCTAACTGTCCGACTACTGGACAATTTGAAAGTGCCTGTAAAAGGTCAATTTTTTCACCCCCGACGCAAAAATAACGGGATGTTAAAAGTTTGACGGGTCTGTGTATGTGTGTGGCATCGTAGTTCCCGAACGCATGAACCTATTTTGATTCAGTTTTTTTTGTTTGAAAGGTAAATTTGTCGGGAGTGTTCTTAGCTTTGTAAGATAGAAATCGGCTCAGCGGTTTCAACGTTATCAGCTCTTTTGTTAGCTGCGGTAGGGATTTTTTACTTTAACTTTGAATTTTGTTGCTCAATGATGTTAACGGTTGATCGACACGCAAAGCGCACAACTCAAGATGAAGTAAACAAAACTCGATGAATGCAAACGCGTGTCAATAATACCTGACATACAATTTGATTTCGTGATCACTACGACAGCTTATCGTATTCAAATATCTTATATTCTCACGGGAATTGAGTACATTACGTAAGTCATGTTATAATTTACGTTGATAAAATGTCGGTTCAGTGAATTAATACGTCGACGAGAAGTTAGCAGTCGTTTAGCAAATATCGCGGTTGAAGGAAGTGGAGAGATAGAAATTATTGGTTTGTCTAGTTTGTGTGGCAAGCGATAAATGGGTCAGATTTGTTAGGTAATTAAAATGTACTGAGAAGGGCTATTTTGTAGAGTGTCTAGATTTTGAAATATTTGACTTGTTATGATCGGTTTCTTAAAATCTATACTAATATTATAAAGCTGAAGAGTTTGTTTGTTTGTTTGGTTGAACGCGCTAATCTCAGGAAATACTGGCTGGAATCGACAAATTATTTTTGTGTTGGATAGTTCATTTATCGAGGAAAGCTATAGGCTATATATATATATATATATATATATATATATATATAATATATATATATAATATCACGCTACGACCAATAGGTGCGAAACAGCAACCAAAAGCGTAACTTAATGCGGGTGAAAAAAACCACGCGAACGAAGTCGCTGGCAGAAGCTAGTATTTACATAAAACCGGCCCATTATTATCGCACTATAGGGCAAAGGCTTCTTCTCATACAGAGTAGGCATGAAAACCACGCTTGCTCAAGGTGGATTTGCGATTTGAGACTTTAATTTGCTACATAGTCCAGGTTTCCTCTCGATGTTTTCCTTTACCGATTTTACTGTTGTCCAAGATAAACTTAGTAAGTAGGTACTTATAAAAAGAAAAAAGTCATATTGGTGCTTGCTTGGTTGCGAAGTTATATCCATACGAGCAACAATAAGAGGAGGGCGCATTAATCCACTGGGTCATTACGACAAAAAATAAGTCATAATTATTCGTTAATGATTTACAATGTAAAAGACTGACGTATTAAATTTGCTAGAAGCGTAAGCAGGGGTACAATTTTCACGATACCCAAAGGTTATTTTGATAATGAAAACCAGTTTGAGATATCAAATTTGATTTCAATTTGAGTTTAGGTCATGTTGAGAAGATGAGTGAAAGACGACTAACAAAAGGGATTTATATGGCAGATGTGAGTGGCAACGCCGGGAGAAGACGCCCTAGAAAGACTTACCCTGACCTCTTTGGTGGGGTTCTTCAGAAAGGTTGCGTGCGCAGTACTCGTAACCGGCGTGCTTGTATGAACGTAGAAGAGGTAAAAGAAGTATGTAAAGATCGTAGCAGGTGGCGTTCTGTTGTTTCTGCCTACCCCCATGGGAAAAAGGCGTAAGTTGATGTATGTATGTACCTATGTATGTATGAAAACCAGTTTCAATTTAATAAAATTTTATAAATAAAATAAGTTGACTTGTACCCACTTAATTTATGTAAATTATTACTTTTTAATATGACGGATTGCTAAACCTTGCCTTCAATTCATAATCTTTATTGACGACCATGTCGCATGTCAAGATTTTTTTTCTAACCTTCGACTAGTTCAAGTGTGTTTACAAACAGCGCTTGCATAAGAACCGATAAATGTATTTTGTGCTCCAACTGTGCTTACAAAGGACATTGGGTAGATATCTTTCTTTCTTTTTTGGGAAACGTTGTCCTGTCCTAGGAATTCCTCGTGTATACATACCATTACACCTGTATTCCCGAAAGGATTAGGCAGAGGTGTACCAATCTACACCCACAGTTTGCGAGCTTATTTCCATTAACCGTTACAAATCCTAACTTAGAGCGTCTACTGGGAATGTCATAGAAAAACCCAATAACACTTTGTTCGACCTAGGAATCGAACCCAAGACCTCTAGCGTAGCAGTCGTGTTTAGGACCACTAAGCTAACGAGGCAGTTCCTCGTGTATCGTCGTTACAAAAACAGGAACTATATACACAAGTAACTAAGAGACATAAAAAAAACACCAAGGGACATACAAAAACAACAAAAAACCTATAGGACATACAAATATTGGTTCCGTGCGGAAATCAAAGCCGCAGTACGTAGCGCAGAAGCTAATCGGTCAGCCATTGCGCTAACTGTGTCTATATGTATGGAGCGTGGTCCAAATTCAAGTAGAGGAGCGATGGATTTGTAGGTATTATTGTTTGAAACCCAAAAAAAAATTGTAATATCTGCAATAACCAGTCGACTTTAAACGCTATATCGACATGTTGCCAAAAGTAAAACTAAAAAGTTGCTTAAAGAAAGAATGTCAGCTATTAAAATAACATACCTAAACTAAACCTGTCTGAAGAATCAGTTCACTAAAACTAATCGCTACTAAATAAGGCAGTGTGCAGAGTGAGGCAAGACTATCCTTTATACAAACATAATAATATATTGGTCTAACTATACAATGATGAGCGCATTCGTAAAAGTCTTGAAGTATTCATATTGCTCAAAAAGTAGATATAAAAAAATGGTAAGAAGTGTCCCACGGTATTGGTATGTACATGGAAAGATTATTTTAAACAGAAATAGGACAGTCGGCAAAAAAGCTGTAGGGAAGCAATAGCGACACATTTAACTTTGATTTTAACTTGTTAAACAGCCACAAACGGTACAGATTTCGATATCAGATCCTCAAATACATACATACATACATAAACTCACGCCTTTTTCCCATGGGGGTAGGCAGAAACCACAGAACGCCACCTGCTACGATCCTTACATACTTCTTTCGCCTCGACCACGTTCATACATCTGTTCATACAAGCACGCCGGTTACGAGTACTGCGCACACGTCCTTTCTGAAGAACCCCACCAATAAGGTCAGGGTAGGTCTTTCTAGGGCGTCCTCTCCCGGCGTTGCCACTCACATCTGCCATATAAATCCCTTTCGTTAGTCGCCTTTCACTCATCCTCTCAACATGACCGAACCATCTAAGCATACTCTTTTCTATTTTTGTTACTACATCCTCTTTTAATCCGCAACGTTCTCGTATCGTTTCATTCCTCACTCTATCGTTCAAAGTTACACCACACATACTTCGCAAGGAACGCATCTCCACAGCATTTATCCTACTTTCATGCCTCGTTTGCCACACCCAACATTCACTTCCATACATAAGTGTAGGCACCAACACACCATTGTGCACAGCCAGTCGAGCCTCTTTGGACATCGACTGATTGGTCACAACCGCATGTATAGCACCATTCACTTTATTTCCCGCATTTACTCTCCTTTCCACATCAGCATCAATCTTTCCATCTCTTGTAAACATACTGCCCAAGTATACAAACTCGTTCGTTTGCTCCACACTCACATCATTTATTTTCACATCACACACCGATACATCCTCTTCTCTTTCAATAACCATTACTTTCGTCTTGCTTACATTTATGTTCATCCCTTTTCTTTTAAACGCTGCATTCATTAATGTTACCATGTCTTGCAACTGCTCCGCCGACGATGCAAGAAGAACTTGGTCATCTGCGTATAAGAGGCATTTGACAGGCAACTCATTCATTCTTAATCCACTCTCACTTTCTCTCAAATCCATCAAACAACTATCCATATATAGGTTGAACAGCCAAGGAGACGCTACACAGCCCTGTCTTACACCTCTTGAGATATAAAACCAGTCAGTGTATGCCCCATTTATCCTAACACAAGCACTGGAATCTTTATATAAAGACTTCAGTGCTCGTATCAAGCGCCCGTCCACACCATACATGGATAGAGTTGACCATAACTCTTCCCTCCACACACTGTCATAGGCCTTCTCCAAGTCTACGAAAGCACAGTAGACTTTCTTGTGCTTTGCCAGATGTTTTTCGGCTATGCACCTTAAGGAGAAGATCTGATCCATACAGCCCATTCCCTCTCTAAATCCAGCTTGTACATCCCAGATTTTCTCATCAGTCACTCCTATCACCCTATTAATTAAAACTTTCGCATACAGTTTGCCGACAACGCTTAAAAGACTAATGCCGCGGTAGTTTTTACACTCCTGCTGAGAGCCTTTTCCTTTATATAGTGGAACAATAACAGCCTTGCACCAGTCATCCGGCACACGACCATACCTCCAACACATATTAAAGATTAGGTACAACAGGCTTGCTACCACCCCGTCACCGTTTCTTAGCATTTCGACAGACACTCTATCATAGCCTGCAGCTTTGCCAACTTTCATACCTCTCAATGCTCTTACAATCTCATCCATCTTTATTTCATTCTCTTCATCTACATCTGAGGTTGGGTCTTCAGAACTAGCCTCCGCCCAGTTGCCCACTCCTTGCATGCTATCCTGATCACTAAACAAACTTTCAAAATATCCCTTCCAGCGTTCCAAAACCTTACATTCTTCACTTAATAGGCATCCATCTTCTGCTCTTACAACGTTCATACTTGATGTTCCTGTCACCCCTCGAGCCAATCTTACCTGTTTCCAGAACAGCTTAACATTGGCTCTGAAGTTATCAGCGAACTTCCTGTTATACTTTTCTTCCTTCTCATCCTTCTTCTTTTTTACCATCTCTTTCACTTTCGCTTTCATTTCGGTGTATCTTTTCTTCATTCTTTCTAAATCATCTGTCATATCCGTTGCCTGATTCATCCTACTTTGAGCCTTACAGGCTAAAACGTTAAGCCATGCTTCTTTCTTCTTGTTCACAACCTCTTTTACTTCACCATCCACCCAAGAATCATTCGTCCGACTACCACATTTCCTACGTGCCAGGCCACATACTGTCGTGGCCACTTGCACCATACTGTCCCTTGCCAAATCCCAGACTTCCTCTAAGCTGTAATCATTCATGCTATCAAATACCTTATCCGTCTTCTCTTTAACTTTTCTTTTATATTCTTCTTTTACTTTTTCCTCTTGCAGTCTTTCTACTTTTATTCGTTCTAGAGTGGTCACAGGAACTGGAACCCGGTGACGCCAATGCTTGAACAAACCATCTACCCGGCACATTACCAGATAATGGTCTGTTCCGACATTAACACCCCGATATGCTCTTGTATCTGTAACCTTACTCTTCAATCTTTCATCTACAATCACAAAATCAATTACACTTCTACTATCATGCCTTTCCCACGTATACCTGTGAATCTTCCTGTGATTAAACATAGTGTTCATCACAGAAAGATTCTTCTCTACACAAATCTCTAGCAAATCCATACCATTCTCATTCACTCTGTCATCTCCAAATGCACCTAACACTTTCTCGTATCCTTTCCTCTTTACACCCACCCAGCCATTAAAGTCACCAAGCATTACAATCTTCTCGTTCGTCCTACACCCATTCACTATATTTCTTACACTACCCCAGAATTCTTCCCGCTCCGAAAGTGAGCTTCCCATATCGGGTGCATATACGCACAAACAAAACTCTTTTGTTTCTAGTGTGCCCACTGTCTTACAGTTAATTAGCGAAGTCATTTCTCTGGTTCAATAAGTGCGTGCGACTAGTATGTTAAGAAATTGGCCCAGTTTGCATGTTAGGATTGTTTCGAAACGCTATGGCTGTGTTAGATCGCGTGTTTTTGTAATAGAAGCGTCGGTGGTGAGTTAAGTGATGCTTCGAGTGATCGTAGTCATATTAAGTGTCGCTCGACTTGATGCGATACGATTTAGATATTGAATCATTATTGAAATGCCGTGTTACGTTTCATGTACCGCATAATTATTTTAATTTGTAACATTTTAAAGTTTTCTTTTTAGATATTTTTGTTGCCCAGTTTTTAGTTTGTATGACCAGATGTATGAACGTGATAGAGGCGAAAGGAGTATGTAAGGGTAGTAGAAGGTGGCGTTCTATGATTTCTGCACAACCTCCATGGGAAAAAGGCGTGGGTTTATCTTTGTATATGTCAGTTGGGTAAAAGTGACAACATGCCTATCAGAACGTGAAATAATCAGATTGAAGTAATTAAGTAACTAAGTAATATAAACTTTACTAAATCTCAATCAATAACTAAAATACAATCACGCCAGTATTTGCCGAAGGGTTAGGCAGAGTTGAACCAAAGTACACCCGCATGTCCAAAGGTCCCATGTAATAGGAAGCGAGCCTATTGCCATGAACCGGGCACAAATCCTGACTCCGAGCTGTTACTGAGAATTTTATAGAAAACCGCAATAACACTTCGCTTGACCTGTCAATCGAACCCAAGACCTCTAGCGTAGCAGTCGCGCTTAGGACCACTAGGCTAACAAGGCAGTCAACTAACCAGAACCAAGCATATTCTGATTTTGCAGATAGTAGAAAGTATCGCTATTCAACAGGTGGTAAGCAACTACCATGAACAAATGAAGCAATTTCAATAACTATTTACGCTCATCAACACATAACACGATGAATATCTCAATATAATTAACGATCCGACAATACATGCTTGTTTTTTGAGCGAGAATTTACGCTAGCATTTATTTAAATGGAGCGATTGTATGAGACCCGAATGATAAGAAGGTTCAGAGGTTTATAGCGATGAAGATGAAGTTTAAGATTTCAATATTCTTTTTTTTCATATTGCTTCATACAAGGAATTTCTCATGTATCATGGGTCTGTTTACAAACATATAATAAACTCATATTCACAAACAGCGAGACCCGGAACAACTATTTGTAGACCATTCAAATTTGTTTGTTTGTTGTTATATTTGGGAATTGAACTACCGACAAGTAACGCAGCAGCCTATCACTCAGCTACCGTGCCGTCAAAATGAAGCTACTGATACTTTTAGACCACTGAAAATAATGATTATCCCACTGTCGAGCAAGGGTACTTCTCATAAAGAAATGGCACGAGCATTGATCATTACGCTTGCTCAAGGTGGATTGGCGGTAGCAGACATATATTTATTACAAGTCCAGGTTTTAGCACGATGTTTTTCTTTAAAACATAAACAGAAAAAGTAACAGAAAGATTAACCTACTATGCAAGGTACCTGTGTCGGATATTGGGTTGGATACTGTCATATGTTGTGTATTATGAACACATAAAATATAGTCAACTTGTCATTTGATATAAACAAAATTAAAAATTATAAGTAACCCCCGACAGAAGAATAAAAATACCTACCGCAGCTAACAAAACGGCTGATAACTTTGAAACCGCTGAACCGATTTCCATCAAACATAGCTAAGAACACTCCCGACTAATATACCTTTTAATAATAAAACTAAATCAATATCAGTTCATGCGTTCGGGAGCTACGATGCCACAGACACACACGCACACACACACATGCACACACACAGACACGTCAGACTTATAACACACCGCCGTTTTTGCGCCGGGGGTTATATGTATTTGTATGCCGATTATTGGCCGAACATACAGATCAGCTAAAATGTATAAATAACACCTTTTTATACTTATGTTCACAAATAAAGATTGATTTGATTTGAAAGAAAATAATGTTATTGTAAATCTTCGAAAATTAATATTACTAGTTATACCTACAGCAGGTATCTAATAAAGTACTATATATCTAAATAACAAACCAATTATTTCCTAATCCACTATTCTAATACTTAAACAAAGATATTATTTTCACTTACAAATAATTCCAGCCAACAGACTTTATTGCGTTGCCATAAAAACGGAACAAAAAATACATTGCAGCAATGTTTTAGGTGCCAAGGTGAGAAATAATGGCTAATAATTGGATCCAGTTCAAATAAAACGAGTGGTTCTACTCACAAATAAATAATAACTCTAATTTATTGGACACGTTTCTGAAATTTGACCAAGAATGTGGCTACCTAGATGACATTAAAACTTCCGACGGGGCTTTGGTCACGGTGGCCGATCTCAATGAAGACTAGATAAGTACGCAGGAGATATTATGGTGCGCGCGAGTCCGCAAACACAGCTGCACTCCTTATTCCTTCACTCTCGTAGTCCAATGGGACAGCAATCCTGGGGAGATCAGGCGCAAGACCACTGCTTAACGTGCTTTTTGAAGCACGGTGTGTCACACCATCAACTTTCGAATTCCAGGCCACTACTGAGAATGTTTTATTAAAGCCCCAATGATACTATGCTCTACTATGCTTAGTAATCGAAGTCACGATCTCATGTTTAGCAGTCGCGCTTGTGACACAAGACCAACAGGACGATCGTAGTTATGCGTGTTTGAATATAGTAATCAATGTTGAATCGATTAGGTATGCACATACCGATAGAATGATAATTGAGCTGTTCACTGATCTGACAAGTTTGCATTATATTAATATACCTGTTTAACTTTTTACATATTATTTGGTACTCAAATATCATCATCTACCTACGCCGGTTGCAACTTTGTTCAGGTCAGCTTCAAGTCCAACCGAATGCAACTGAATACCAGTATTTTACTTGGAGATGGATCGCCTGCCTATCTGACTTTTGTAACCCATTTATTTTTGAACAAGTCCTCTTATTTCCAACCATTGCAGCTCCTGAAAGCCAGAACCAACAGTGGCGACCACGCGATACGAAAGCGCCGGGGAACTAGAGCTCGTCGAGTCTTGATCCCGCAACGAAAACCCAGTCATTGGGATACCATTTGGTGTTCTAGATCGTTTAATCTTGGGTGATTTTATTTTTGACCCAAGATGCAGTAAAGATCTGTTTCTCAGAGACTATCATGCTACCACAAGTACAACAATCATATTTTTTTTTATTTACAAGTAAGGAAGATAACAAGTTGACATATTAAAAGATTTGATAAACAATTATCTTAATTAATGAATATTCAAGTCTAAAATAAATTCTGCGCATCCGTCAGTTTATGAAGGAAACTCAGTATTTTGTAACAGTCTATTACTGCGTAGGAGCTGGTACACCATCAATCAGTCGACATTATTCAACTCCTTGGTAATGATAGTGAAGAGTTATTGATAGTGTGTAATAAGCCTTATGATGTAATGTGTGATGTGGTGTGAGTTGTAGCGATTTTTAGGAGATGCTTCAAAATGAACAAGCTTAATAAGTTGATTGGTAAAACTTCACAGGCGCCATGGTAGTAGGCGGTTAGTATATTCGGCCCGTGGCCGGAAGTTGTGACTATACTCGTATTAAATTATACGGTTTAGAGCACTCTAATTTCCAAGGCACGGGGCTTTTACACCTTCAACTTTAAAACTAGAGACAAGACTAGACTAGAGTCAAGAGCAAACCCATCACAAATTTAAAAAAGTACTCCAGTATTACTGAGAAATAGAAAATACCCACTTGGTGTAGTATTGAATATTGGACCCTGCACTCAGCATTTGTGCTTGCAACCATGAGACTAACTGGCGAGCTACCGCAAGTTATACTTATTTCCATGAACATCGCTAACACTGGTACCACGCCTCATCCGATTCATTTCAATCAGGTCCACTGAAGCGCATTACAGTAATAAATTCTTCACGGTTTTACTGTAACGGAACCACTGAAAAAAAAACCCTAGAATGTTGTTGACGTTCTTCAATAACATACTGAACAGGCATTCACGCCTCAACACTTATGTGGGTGAGCAGACTTCTAGCTGCCATCGAAGTTGATGTGATAAACTTGTAAGGTGTCAAATTATGTGTCATGTCGATTACGTAGTTGTGAAGAATGGATTTGGTATTACTTTTGCAATTTGTAAGTTATCATATCATGTTGCAGGTGTTTTGACAGTTGACATAATGATCTAGTTCGTGATTCAGGTTCTATGAAAAAGACCTGTTATACCAATTTTTTTTTTATTGTTCATATCTAATTGGGCACTTGTTAAAATATTAGCTCACCACCCTGGCTACCCTGGTGCAGAAATATAACTCTTCAAAAAAAAAAATGTATAATCCTTATCCGGAAAATTACGAATGCCACAATAAAGAATCAGCCAAATTGATTCAGCTGATCTCGAATTTTACGCTTAGCAACACACTTGGCCATTATTTTTTGATTATTGCAATAGATTGATCATCATTTCAGAAATTAATAGGATATTTGATGGGCATTTGGTGAAACAAATTAATTACATATTGCCAAACGTGAATTTGGATCGACATGCAATATTCAAAAAGACAATTTTCAAAAAAGGTAAGAAATTTAGTTTTTTTAAACAAAACTTCTGAATGTAAATTATTTCCCGATACCACACCGGGCGAGCACAAAAACACCAGCACCATAAACTGAGCCAATTAACTGTTACGTCCATTTGATTTGTTGGGATGTCAGCAGAAAATGTGGTCACGCAGGACCCGAGCACAGACATTACTGTATACCACAACATTGAAGTAGAAGGTGAATTAGAATTGATTGTTGGGCAAGAAAGAAACTGAGTTAATAATTATTTATTTATTTAAACTTTATACAACAAAAAGTACAAAGGCGGACTTAATGCATTAGGCATTCTCTACCAGTCAACCAAAGGTGGTGAAGAGATAACATGGCAGGTGAAAATTATAAAATTAATGTTAGACTACAAAATTTTATACTTGAAAAAAAAAGGAATTAAATGCAATTACATAAATAAAATAAATTGTACATAGGTACAAAATAACTAAAATTACACGGCGGCCTATATCACTGAAGACTGGCTAAGTACGCACGAGATATTATAATGCACAACTGTGTGCGCAAACACAAGTGCACTTTCTTTATTCTTACTCTCTTTACGTGCTTTACGACCTACGGGGGTGTCACACCACCATCTTCCAAACATTGGACTACTACTGTCAAAGTCCTAAATAAGTACGCGCTTGCGGCCACGAATCCAAGGCGGCAGTTACTTACCTCTAATATATTTAATTTAAAAACATTCAGATGTTAGCCTTCTGCCCTTTGCCTCTTCATATCAAATACACACAGACACGACACTACGAACATCCACTATCCATTGAAACAAGCTGGTCGCAGTATTATTATGTAAGTAAGTAATAGGGAAGCGTTTAGATGCAGGTGAACCACGAGGTACTCCAGCCAATAGGACAGGTTGACGTTAGTGGAGATTTTTAGAATAGTTAACTGTTTTATTAAGTCCTGTTTGAGTGTCTTCATGGCTTTTTAATGTGGGGAGGGCAATTAATGTGGCACTGTGCAGTTATACTCATATGTATGAAAGTATTGGTTGATTGACGCCCATCCAAGCTGTGTAACATACTGGATTGTACACTATAGTCATGAGTTTGGATTTCTCGCTCTAGCAATTTTTCCTATATCGTAAATCAATTTTCGAACATTTATACTCACATATACAAGTCCCGGAACCACTACCTGTAGGCCATACAAATATTTCTTCGGCGTGAGAATCGATCCTGCGATACGGAGCACAGCAGCCAATCGCTCAATTACTCGATTAACGTGATTTTCATTATAAATATTTAATTTATTACGTGGAGTCCCATTATTCGATCAATGTTACAAATTTTAAGTGGTTACGTAATACAGTTCAAAAGATACAGCCTTGTGTCAGACAGTGATAGGGTTCCGTTTGTCGCCATTGATTACGGAACCCTGTAGACTAACCCCTCAGTCTCCCATAAAGTTAAACGCCACACGCAAATGTAAGTCTCAACATTGCTATAAACATTAATGATTACGCAAAAGTATCGCAACTAAACATTAAAATAAGATTTATCATGGGTGTAGGTCAATACCAGCCATAGGTAGGTACTCATTGATGGATTGAGCAGGTTTAACGAGGCTAGCAGATGAGTCATTGTGAAATGACTTGAGTAATCAGCTGTTCTCTAGTTAGTAAACATTGTTTAACATTTAACTAGTGCGTTTGTGTAACTAGCTTCTGGGCGCGACTTTTTTCGCGCGGTTTTTCTCAAAAAAGATACCTACGTCTTTGGTTACTGCTCCGCTCCTGTAGGTTGTAGCGTGATATTATATAGCATGCTATGATTACTATTTTTCTCATGAACCTGGAAATCATATACAAAAAGATTTTTCCAATTCGACTAGTTCCAGAGATAAGCACGTTTATTTAAAAATATACACAAACAAACCAAAAATTATTTAGATGTATTATATTGATAATAGATTTGTTTTATACTCCTGTGTTAGGAGGATGGGATGTGGTATTCGATTACATAACAAACGGGTGCACTCTCTACCCCTTCACTTTCATAGTCCGATGTATTAATATTGTTTACATAAAATTAATAAATATTAATCATTAAATCTGCCCGTCCGGTGTAGCATATCAGTTAAGTATCTTCAATACACGTTACCTAATTCTAGCTTTTAAATCAAATTAGAAACCAATAACGCAATCAAGATTTTGATCACCATGTCTGCGCAACACTTCTTGGAACCAATAAATTTACCTGTCGCATGCAAATTCTCTATAATGTAGGCTTTACAAAAATGGTGTTTACATATAACAAGTATTTACAAGTTTAGTAGTAGTAGAGCTCTTTGTAAAGGAGCTCGTCCGGGAAAATACTACCACCATACCTATGTATACCTGCCGCAAAGCAGCGTTGTTGTGTTCCGGTTTGAAGGTCAAAGTCAAGTCATTTATTTTGCCGGGGTTGCGGGTTGTTCGTTAGAGATACCACGCCCCCGGAACGCAAAGGGCACAAGAAAGAACATGGGTGGGTTTTAGTCAGTAAAAGTCTGACACTCCCTCCCGCCCCGCCCAGGGCGGGAGAAGCTATTTGATGATTTCTCACCCCCCCAAAAAAAAAAAGTCATTTATTTCAATTAGACCATTAAAAGGCATATTTGAACGTCAATTAAAAAGTAAAAAATAAAAAATATTGAATCTAGTTGCCCATTCCAAAAGGTAGTTTCGTATGGAGAAGAACGGGCAAGTAACTCCATACAAAATCGTTTAAAAAATAAAGGGTGTGGATGCCGGTGTAATTACAGGCACGGGGAACATTTCAACTTTGTCTCTGGGATGGCTACGCATTTGCAAGGCTTTGGTATAGCAGATGTCTGTAGTCAGCGGTGACGGTGACTACTTAACATCAAGTGCCATCCAGTGATATGTATTAAAAAAAAAAACAAGTACTAGTATCTACACTGATAGTAGATAAGAAGGCTAGTAATACCATGTAATGCTAGAGAAAACACAGGGAAATCAATGTAAATTATCCTGTTCAACTTCTTAATCAATATTTATGAATGTTTCATATTCAATAGATTTCTTGTTTATGATTTTTATCTAACATTTGATCACCTTCGAGTATTAAACATATTTATCATATTAGTAGTAACACACTTGAGTTCTGAAAAAGGGATTTACGGCAATATTTTGATCGTTATTATATATCTCATGTATGGGAGAACAATCTAATTAATGGGAACTTAATAAAACTTCACAATAATATAAAATACAAGCTTCATAAATCATAAATCTTACCCCATGGTACTCAGCAATAGTGACATAATATTTTGCTTTTTATCAGTGAAAGAATTTTTGTACTTGCTTACAAATAAGTTTCCTCTAATGAGGAAAACTAAATTAAATAATATATATCTTAGTTTAGATATACAACAATGTTCAGTACCTACTAAATTCTACAAAGATACTGACGCCTTCAATGTCTAAAAGAGGCTCAGCACAGCCACAGATTACCAACATATTGGCTAAAAAGTAATAAATTACATAAAGCAAATAAACTCCATCTCGTGGTTAGCAACAAGTATCAAATTAAGTTTATGATATCCGAGCACACGCAAGATCAATTATAATTTGGCAAACTGGGGCAATCAAAATCCTCTCAATTACTTATTAACATACATACATATATAGTAGTATGTTTGTATGAAGTACAGTCAACGAAATCGTTAAGTTACCAGCTAAGACATTAACAGCTGTATTACATAGGCAAATTTTTACATACATAAATACAAAAACGAAAGGTCACTCATTTTATCATTGGCATTGAAATTTCGAAAACAACTTGACCTAGGAAGCTGTTTAGCAAATAGGAAGTTTATAGGTAGGAGGCTTCAGATATTATCGGTTTTTTGACAGAACGGGATTTAAGATGTCTTTTTAATTCCACGTAGAGGCAGTCGTATGCAAGAGCTAGTTTATTACAATCGTCCGTATCATCAATCCAAGACTTAAAATGATAGAGATGTAACTACTAAACATTAGCACAATATGGTAAGGATTTCGAGGTTCGAAATCAGAATTGTAAGCTGTTTTAATGTTAAGTGGCAATAATGCCACGTATGGACATCTGCATTACCAGAAGCATCGCTGATCTGTTGTCATTTTGGAGACGAAACTATGTATGTAAAAGTCTGGCACTTCCTCCCGTCCGGCCCAGGGCGAGCAAAGTCATTTGATGATTTCCCAACCGGAAAAAAAATACCCTCAAAACAAAGTATTAGCGTAGAAATTCTTATATGGAAGAACTTTCCCAGAGGAGCTCCTCCTACAGCTAAAACTGGTCAGTGATTACTTATGACTTTGGTTGACTGTACTAAGGTGTATGTCATAAAATTTCACCCAGAAAAATAAAAAGCGGATTCGGCCTTGAGTTAAAACTGGGTCTCTTTAGACGAACGCACAAAATTAAGATGTTACTACAAGATTGTTGCACGTTTGTGTATTTGCGAAATTTACGACTACCCCATAATTTTGTTAGTGTCGATTGTACCTAGAGGGTATATGTATCTATACGTAAGATGTTATGTAGCTGTTTTTTTAATGGTCTACGCAACTGGTGGGCATTTTGTGACTGTTCTAGGTCACCCAGAATGTCATGCGTATGAGTCCATCTCTTACCTTTTTGAACTGATTATTTTTACAATAGATAACTAGTGTAGTTTTTGAATAATCAAAATAAACCCAATACCGTAACATAATTAATGCTAATGCCTGTCATTATGATAGTAAATAAATATTCATTGCGTTATTTATGTTGTCGAGCAGATCAAGTTTTCAAGCACATGGAGCAATGCACTATTTATTTCCGTCACAGTTCTTTACGACCAATGAGTGTTAAAAACTAAGTCACAAGTTAATCAAGTCGATGTTTTATATTAGTGAGATTTTTGGATCATAAAATATTAGTTGTTAATCTTATTCAAAGGTGGCTGAACCATTAAGGCATACACCATTAATTTATCAATTTTTGTACGAAAAAAGAGACATAAGTACATAAAATATAAAGTTAAGAGCTGAAGTGGTAGTAACCACTTACAGACGTAGTTGACTGCTACGATCTTCAAAAGAAGTAACCATGTTTTCTCCATTGCCATAACCCTCCACGCAGCATCTTCCGCAATGAATCTCCGAATGTCATTCAACCCTACTTGCTTCACAACAGGCTAAGCAGTAAAAAACGTTGCGTCACAAATGTCGGAAAACTCACGTTGTGCAATTATCGCGAGATGGCGCGTAATACTTGCCGGCTCGTGTTGTTTGTACGCTTTGGGCCATTGCATTGCTACAGGGTAGTCTTCAAGCGATTTGGTCTTCAGAATTGATTGTTTTTAGCATACTTATATTAGCTTTATCTGTAAATACCAGCCTTTTATTGTCCTACTGCGAGGCAAAGACCTCTTTTCATACAGAGAAGGCACGAGCATTGATTATAATGCAAGCGGAAGGCGGATTGGGAATTACAGAGTCCAGATTTCCACACGATGTTTTCCGTCACCGACCTAAGTTATATACAATTCAATTAAAAATAGTAAAAATGTTTACTGATTAGTTATCTACCTACTTATATTTGTATATACTTTCTTTGTCAACAACAAAAACATTATTTACATCAATTTTGTTTACAGTATCTGCACCTAACTGCAATATTTCCAAACTACATATTTGTGTTTAGACGCTACTCCAATTTTGAACCAACCAAAAACTCCATTTTATCTGTCTGTTCCCTAATGACTAAACGGTGAACAATGTATTATAATATTACAACAATAATAACAGTAATAATTTACATTTAAATACTCTGCAGGTCAAACTGTCCTTTTCTTTCATGAATACGATTGTTAAGGGCCAAAGCTTCGCCGTTTAAAATGTTCCAAACCAGAAAGAGACAGATACATCTTTTGTGGTACATTAGACAAAGATGAAAGATATCTTTTAAGAATGATAATTATGGCAATAATGTGGAATGTGGATCTTTTTGGGTGGCAGCAGCATTTTTAATAAAAGGTTGATTTGGTTAAGTTATGAGAAGGAGTTTTTCAGTCTTTAAGAATGTTTTCATTCTAAAAAGGTACAGGGTAATAAAAACAAATTATGGGGGTTAGGAAGATGCCATTAATGATACTCAATGGTGCCTGCTGGTGTACGCAAAGTTAATCTCCCTAAATATCTATGTGAAATGCTTATCTCTTGTAGGGTCTTTCGTAGCATTAACATTTATGGTAAATGGCCAAAATTATCATTATAATGAATTATGACTGTCTTGATGTAGCGTCGTGATCGCCCTGAGGCTTGTAGCTGCAATGTGGTTTTTTCAATTCATATGTACTTTCTATGTTTATCTTGGACATCTCTGACATCGGTGAAGGAAAATATCGTGAGGAAACCTAAACTTAATGTAATTCTGAAATCGCCAATTCGTCTTAAACAAGCATGTTGATCAATCCTCATGCCTTCTCTGTATTAGAAGAGGCCGTAGCTCTGCTGTGGAACAATAATAGGCTGGTATTATTTTTGTAAATTTATGGACTAAACGGTTAATGAATAGCTTCTCTGCGTAGGATTTCAGAACCTATTAATAACGCCGTATGCCAGGGTTGTTGAATATTTTCTAAAGAGTGACCGCGGTCCTGAAACGCAGAGTTCTTTAGGAGGAACATGGATGGCTTTTAGTCTGTAAGAGTCTGACACTCCCTTCCGCTACGCCCGGAGCGGAAGAAGTCATTTAATGATTTTTCATTCTTAATAAAAAACCTAGCTATTGCAAATATTGTCAAATAGTAAGTAGATCGTTCATAGAATGAGATAGGATTAACACGGTAACAATTCGAAAATGAAATTTTATAACCCTTGTAAAATGCATGAACCAGTCGCAATATTATTTTTTATTGTTCTGTTTACTGTCAAGAGACTTACTGTTTTATGATTTGTCAGCAGGTAAACCTATAGGAGTAGAGTACCTATAGAATAGGCGTATAGTAGCCGCCACGAGTCGTGAGCACAACCGTCAAGTTCATTCTTGGGACTTTGGGTTCCTTTCTGGGTTTATTTGGGGCGCCGACGCTGCACGCGATTGCTCCGTCGATCGGACAGATCGCGTACGTAGTTAGAAGTACTCGTAGAATGATAAGGACTTAATAAGCAGTTATTACAACCACCGGGGTGTTTACGATTGGTGAGTTTCTAAAATTATCCTATTATTTATATGAGAGTTTGATTCCTGATCCCGGAGAGTTTAAAACTCCTGCAGTATTATGTAAAGAATAATTGAACCGTTTGGTAAATATTAGTTTTTTTTTAAATAATTAAAAAAATAATGAGCCTTTTGTACAGCATTAACTTTGTGACAAAATGTAATTATTTGTGGAACATAATATCACACAGTCACACATTAAAATATCCATGTCAATGATATAAGTCATGGATTTTTTTTTTATAACGTTAATGCAGCAATTATGTAGCCTAAAAATAAAAATCTTGTTATGAAAACTTGTGAATAGTAAGACCCAGTAAGTATAAGATATTCAATGAAAAACTATTTCTTTTTTAATAATTCAAAAACGGATTCTTAATTACGAGGCCCCACTGCCCCATTGGTTTCGTGGTCGCAAGCGCGACTGATGAGCGTGGGGTCCCGGGTTCGATTCCCAGGTCGGGCAAAAAGTGTTATTGGGTTTTTCCATTAGGATTTGCTCAGTAGCAGCCCGGAGTTTGGAAGTTGGTGGTGTGACACCCCCGTGCTTCGGAAAGCACGTAAAGCCGTTGGTCCCGGCTGTCATTCGTAGATCTTTGACATTGGTTACGGATAGTCAGAAGCCAGGAAGTCTGACAACCAGTCTAGCCAAGAGGTACCGTGATGCCCAGTAACTGGGTTGTGGAAGTCAGAAAGGCAGTCGCTCCATGTTAAACACTGGTACTCAGCTGTATTCGGTTAGACTGGAAGCCGACCTCAACATAGTTGGGAAAAGGCTAAGTAGATGATGATGATTCTTAATTACGAGGAGTATGCCAAGCTGTGAGATTCCTACGCTATAATTGAAGATGATTAATTATTTCTATGAATCAATGAATATATCTTAATCGGTCAATTAATAAAGTCTACGTGATATCACGTGCTTTGTTCACTATTGATGAACTTGTTTTGGAAAATCATTGACAAAATTATTCTGAAGATTGTTCGAGAACAGTTTAAAGTACCAAATTATTTACCTAATTAACATATAAAGGTGTGAAGTTGGTTAATACAAGATGAATTATGATTGCACTAACAGCAACCTGCAAGGCGTCGGTTATCACATATAATAATCTACGGGTGTCACCTATCAATTAAAGAGGTGACAACTGTTACGTCATAGTTTTATGAAGAAGGCCAATTCTACTGATTAAAAATGTTCAAAATCAAGTCGCAATGTCATCTCAGACGATCAATGTCAAAATATTGGAGGTATTTTATTGAACTAAGTAAAATTGTGTAATAAAAAGTAAAAAATTGCGTATTTATGTACCAACATCTTCGGGAAAAACAACTGTGATCATGCTAGGTACAATCGAACAAGCTATTCGGTATATAGGCGAACCTATACAAGATTTTTTTTTAAGAGTATTGTTTGCATTTTTTTTTAAGAGTTTATTTTAATTTATTCTTATAACGTTAAAGGAAGATCAGCCAGATAAGGCAACACATAAAGAAGGCTATGTATGGAGTAGACTTTTGCTTAGGAGTTACCTGTATGATATTACCTAAATAGTTTGTTCACCTGTACATTAACAATAATGATGTATTACCAAACATGGCGGTCTAGATACAAGTGAATCAAACGCAGTTATAATAAGTTCTTGCACACTTCGGAATATTTCTCAAGATTTCTTTGTATTGAAATTAAAGTCTTTTTATTTAGATTCTTATATTTCCTTCAGTTGCGTTACCAGGTAGTTCATGCACTACATATTGTTCCTTGATCTTTATTTTATATACCTTATTGTTTTAAAATTTGTTACTATAAGGAACAGTTGTGATATATTATAATAATTAGGCAATGGACTCTTCACCGGCTCAATAAATCATAATTTCGTTATATTTTCCTTCAGTTAATAAGTTTTGAATGGACGCAGTCAATGACTTGGTCACGAGGTCGATTATCCAAAAAGTAAGCTTCGTATGGAGAAAAATCGGGTAAACTATCAATTAACCTATGCCCAAAATTCAACTGCAAAAGCTAGACCTGAATAATTAGAATCTAATAATACTTACATCAAGGAAATTAAAATCAAACGAGTTTAAGAAATCATCCATATTACTTCAGAAACCATCGAAGATGATTAGTTCAAGGCTACGGATGATTTACGAGCCATTTACGTAACTAACGAACATACGTCTGTTTTGACACCTAGATAAAAGATAATGAGAAAAGTTTGACTTTGATTTTTAGTCGTTAGGAAATTGACATATTTCTATTTTTTATTTGTTTTTTTGGCAATTCGTTGACCTGGTTTTTGGAGCTGGTAAATTTAACCATACTCGTTTGGTTTTATGTGCTAATTTGTTATTTTCATTTAAAACAAATATTTACATAGTATTACATCATTTACGCACCTCATGCAATAGGTATATGTCGTCATTGAGATGTTGGTAAATTTTCAGATCTTACTAAGATTTTTCGAAGGCTTTTTTGCAAGATGCGGTGCAAAAACTGCCTGTGATTTCCTTTAACATTTTTGTCAGTGTTCCTTCAAATAATTTAATTTCAAAATGATACGTAACTTGAAACTGGAAAGATGAAAAACTGACTAACCACATGCCTAGATAATAGTGCCCTTATCTACAAAATTTCATCTCATCATCATCATCATATTAGCCGTAGGATGTCCACTGCTGAACACAGGCCTCCCCTAAAATGTCATCTATTTTAATTCTATTTATTGGACAAAATATAACTAGACTCTTTTGGACGGAGCGCTCTGTCGGTACAGTCCCCCATATAACCAAATTGTAGCAAAAATGAGCCATGGCCAATTTCGAGCTAAGACGTAAAGACTCTAAATCTTGGTAATCTCTTTTAAGCACATAATTTATTGATTTTTCAATAAAAACTGACAAAAACGCACTATATGGCATCATCAAGATCCTCCAAAATATGGCGAAACCACTTATATGACACACTGATCTCACACACGAACAACAGTTTGTCAATGTTAATATTACACTTTCCATATATGTAGCAAAAGTGTAAAAGTGTCTTCTTGTTTACGTAATGCTAAGTAACGTTACTGTTAACTGCGTAATGAGGCGCGGTCAAACGACCGGTTTTAATGCCGTACTCCAGGGCAAGATGTGCTGAAAATGGTTTTACTAATACGTTGCAGCACAGAGATTATTGTTATGGGGTGCCTTCAGCTTAGAAGCTTAGCTTACATCAGTGATCGTCAACATTCATCAGGCAAGTACATTTATTCACTATACATTAGGGAAAAAAATTCTACAAAGTACACGAATTGTGGTTTCTTGAAATTTTTCTTCAATCAAATCATTAATTGTTTGGCAATATGATGTCTTATAGTCGAAGATCATCACATGGGCATGCAAAACATAATTAATGTCCTTTTTTATTCTTTGCCTTTTATTATTTAACCATCGCATGACATTCGCTAATCTGTCGCACAGCATGCATGCTCTGCTGGAGGCTTGTCATTAGAGTACCAATTTACTTACAATAAATCTCTAGTAAATTATGTATCCTGCCGATGATTCAACGTTGTGTACAATCTTATAACATTTTGCAATACATTCATTTGAAATACGACTCTTATCTGCATTACAACGTTTTTTGGCCTGCTTTTGTAAATAAAATATTTAAATTTCTTTAACTTTATATAATAAGTAGGCAATTAAATGTCTATTTTAATATATTTGCATAGTTTTTACATTAATTTTAATTAACTTTTGTCAAAGTAAAGTGGACTTTTCATTTCGTGAAATATTTCTGCAATAATATTAATAATAATGCTTAATATACCAATCTTATTGCGCTTAGTTGGCTTAGTTTACCACAAAAAAACTAGTTTAATTAGTTTCCTTAAACTCAGGTTTGACATACGCGTAAAAAATACTCGCAGTTGCAGCATGATCGAAATTATACAATCAAAAATGTATGCCTTAGGCTCACTTCATCTATGTAAATTCACTCAGGGAGTTTATTACAGAATAGCACTGCCTATGCAATATCGTTTATTTTAGACTTGACTTTTTATTTTTAGAGTGGAGACCACGTGTAGGCAAACGTAGTGTGCGACGCCCTGCTGCACGGTGGACCGACGATTTGAAGAAGGTGGCGGGCAGCGGATGGATGCGGACTGCCCAAGATCGGGATGGGTGGCGTTTTGAGGGAGGCCTACGTTCAACAATGGACGACTATAGGCTGGTAATTATGATGATGATGATGATTTTTTTTTAAATAGAAGACATAATGCTCTACATCAGGAATTTCTCCTTCATAAAGTAGGGATATATAAACCTATTATCCGGTCAACTGAGTTGTAAGTACATAGATCTGATTTAGTAAAATTAATTTATGCATAGAGAAATAATTTATCGATTACGTAAGCAATACGTTAAATTTAACACAACCACCAATTAATATCAATAATTTATTAGATATTCACGCCACGTCTATTTCGTAGATTGCCTAGATTGCACGCATATAAATATTGCGGGTGGAATCTGGTTAATTATTGTCAGTAATAACCGGTCAGTGTCGTAAATTACCCTAATACATAAAACTGGCATGTTGCGGTTTGTTTTGTAATAAATGATCGATATCTTTATTGATGTAAATGGTTGAATGGCTAATCCGCGGATTAGCTATCGAATCCTGATACTGTTTTTCAATCGTTTGTCATTATTATTCCTGCGTAACTTCGAATGCACTATTACGTAGGTACTTAGTAATGACGTTTGCGAGAGCCAATCAAAATGCGGAACTCTAGCTACGTGCGTAAGCTAGGTTCAGTCAGGTGTTATTAAAGTTGAGAAGAAAATCACATTTGAATTTCCTTATGTGACATGTTATACAAACGTTTGTTATTAGGCTAATTTAAATCGTTTAAGTGAATAGATAAGTTTCAAAATTGAACAACGTCATAAGTAGTATTGAAAAGAGCTGTTGGTTAAAGTAAAATCTTGTCTTCTCTATGTGGAAAAATAGACAAGAATAACTGCTGACCTATGTATTTATATTTTTTTTTTTGGATGGTAAATCATTAAATTATTTTCCCCGCTCTTGGCGGGGCGGGAGCCAGTGTCAAACTTTTCCTGACTAAAACTCGTCCATATTCCTTCTTGTGCCCTTTGCGTTCTAGGGGCGTGGTATTTCTTTCGAACAACCCGCAGCCCCGTCATCCTATGTATATTTAAAATGGCAGCAGAAGAAGCAATTCAGCATTCTATTTGACTGTCGCTTGTAATATAAAATACTGATGCCCATAATAATGTCTGATCATTAAACCAAGCATTGACATTCTGATCGGTAAACCAAGAGAATATAAAAATATATCCTCTCTTGCCGTATAATTCAAATAAACATACCATGGCACGCCTGTGTTCGCCAAAGGGTTAGGCAGAGGTGTACCAATGTACACCCACATGGCATGTTTTAGGTCCCATGCAATCGGGGCTGGGGGGGTCGGCTGGTCATAATCCTTTATTCTTTGACAAAGCAAAGCAAGTTAGGGTCACAATACACTTTAGTGTTTCGGCTTATTAGGTTCGGCACCATTCTATTGAAAATGTCGAACCGAATGCGCCGACCCGGTTATGTGTGTGACGGATAACTTAGTAAACAAAAGGATAGTACTTAAATCGAGACCTACGTTGTCAGAGCATAAAGGGCTCAAACCTGCAACCTTGTGCATTTGAGTTAAAGCGCACTGTATGACATTTGCGGGCGTGTCAGCCTTGATCGTTGACATATACCATAGCTTGAGGTCATTGACATTTAGGTTTTAATGCACTTTCATTCACTTCAATATCCTTTAGATTACTTATTGGTTATTGTAGAGGGTGACCGCAGATAGGTTTTTGAAGGGCAGCAATCAACCACTGATTCGATAGGAAAAATGGTGGATAATTGCGGTCAACCACTTTTCACTCATACGGTTGAAAAGTGATTAACCGCTAATGTCCTTGGTTGTACATGTCAATCGGGTTTTCTTTGGGGAAAATGACATTTCCGTGGTTGTGAATGTATCTTAAAAATACCTGAAAAACTGAACATCTTGTACTACTCTAGAAAACCATACTTTACATGAACTGAAAATCAACACCAGATGCATTATGCGTTTTTAATATGCTGTACTCCATTTATTATAACAATCTATATCTAAACTTCTATAATAATATTATAAAGAGGAAAGATTTTTTTGTTCGTTTGTTTGTTTGTAACGAACAGGCTCCGAAACTACTAGACCAATTTTAACCATTTGTTCACCAATAGATAGCTACATTATTCCTGAGTAACATAGGCTATATACCATCACGCTTTGGCCCACGGAAGCGGAGCATTAACGAAAGACGCAACTTAAAGCGGGCGAAATAAGCTACGCGGACTTAAAGTTTAGGTACATTGCTTTGCATTATTTATCGTGAAATAATGAAGCTTATTACATGATAACATTAAAATAACGATAATGTTATAACGATATGTGATTTAACGTTATGATAAATAAAGAATAGTTTTAAAAGAAATTAATAAAAGTTGACTGACCACTTTTACTGCTCTCGCCTCGGTACTGCCTCGGTAGCCTAGTGGTCCTAAGCGCGACTGCTACGCTAGAGGTCTTGGGTTCGATTCCCAGGACGAGCAAAAAGTGTTATTGGGTTTTTCTATGAAATTCTCAGTAGCAGCTCGGAGTTAGGATTTGTGCCCGGTTAATGGCAATAGGCTCGCCCCTTATTACATGGGACCTAAATATACCGGCGAACTGTGGGTGTACATTGTTACACCTCTGCCTAACCCTTCGGGGAATACAGGCGTGATGGTATATATATATGATCACTTTTACTAACGATTTTTCATATTATGGCCATGTACTTAAAACCGGTCTGACCTTATTAAGTTTCAATATCTTTTATCTTATATACAGCGGACGTAAATTATCTATAGATCAGAATGTTTTGCGAATATCCGTTCAGCTGTCACGCGAGGACACACACATTAATGTACATAGGTGTAGATCAGAGGGGCTAACCTAACTTTATTTATTAAACTGGGGTGGAAAATCCTTATGGATATAGCCTACTTACCTACCCTGCGGGAGACGTGGGATCTGCCAGATTCTTACTAACTCTAAACCATCTAGGTGTTTGCTTTCTAGCCTAAGCGCGACTGCTACGCTAGAGGTTGTGAGTTCGATTCCCAGGTTGGGCAAAACGTGTTATTGGGTTTTCTATAAATTCTCAGTAGCAGCTCGAAGTTAGGATTTGTGTCCGGTTAATGGCAATAGGTTCGCCCCCTATTACATGGAACCTAAACATACCGGCAAAGTGTGGGTGTACATTGTTACACCTCTGCCAAACTCTTCGGGGAATACAGGCGTGATGGTATGTTAAGTAGATAATTTGTTGCTGTGTCCTTACAGGGTGTAACTGTACTTTGGTTTTCTTTTATACACACTGTGGGATGCAAATAAATAAATATGAATATAAATCTCAGTCTCAATCTCCCAATGTCTGATGCCGCGGTAAACGTGACCACCTACTTGGCCCAATAGTTATAAGATTATCATGAACTTGAACAGAAAAAGATCTACATTTTTGGTATTTCTTTTAAATTGATTTTTGCTAAGATGAGATTGTGACTTGATTTTGAACGATTTTGATTACTGACACCTAGTAGTGTCGTAAGCAACTATTAGAAGACCCGCTATTTTGTATTTTAGGTATCTTCCGGCTTTGGCTTTAGTCCTTAATGTTAAAGGCACCACAGGAAAGTCTAGTTAATCAGCTGACAACCTCCAAGAGTGACTTGCGAGATGTCATTCCAAAAAAGAAAAGTTTTCAACTGCATTATTCTAGAGAAGTTAAACTGTTAGGTACCTATACCAGTATCGGTTAGGGCTGATCTAACTAGATAAGGGACTAATTCCTAGCTAAGTTACCTAAGTACTCTTGTACTCTCAAACAAATAAACAGAACTCGACTTCCTTTTAGTTGGCTCGTGATTAATGGTCCGTGATTGTCTTATCCTGGCCGTATCTCATGATCTATATGTGAATGAAGTTTTAATTATTTCGTGTTGTTGCAATGTGTCATACTGAACGCGATGTACGAATGTTGTACCTTGCTAGTTGGAGAAGTTACGACTATAATTAGTTTTGTTTGACGTTGTGAGAACTTGTAAGTACCTACTTACTAGAAAAATTCTTTAACAGAATGAGTTATCTACCAGACCGAATGCTATAATTATCATTCTTATTAGTGACTAGCTTCCCGAATTTCTAAGTTATATTACAGAATCACGAAGACGGGAAATAAAAATATCTTATCAACCATTTATCCATCCATTCTTACAAACTAGCGCGTTCATAATATCAGTAGGATTCTCTAATTGCTTCAACAATACGATTCTTACTGATCTTCATTTCAATCTCAAAATGTGTCACTTTTCTATACTTGTAGCAATATCTGCCCGAATGACCTAAGAGAGGGTTACATTACGATTCAATTTCGGTCCTTTAGTTATTGATGTACGAAAAACCTCACCTTAGACTTTTTATCCCATTAATGACCTCCGTAAGTTAACAAAGGAGATCTAATATTAGCAAATTCATACTCCGGTCTGTGAAATATCAATGCCACATCCATGTCTTTACGGCTCGTGTCAGTTGCAGCTACCGGAACTGGCAGCCGGACTCGTTTGAAGGGCGCGCGATCGCCTCTCTCCGCCTTGACAAACTGCGTGCTAACATACTACCTATTTTTTACATTTAGACATACATTTTCAGGTGTTTGGTTGTTCTATATTAGTTTGAGTAGCCGTGGACTGCTCGAGTTGAAGATACGATCATGATTGATGTGGAGATATGGAGCATTGAGTGCATTATATAGGACATATGTAGCCTAGACGATAGTCTTGTTAAACAGTTGGTTGGCTGATACTAATAGTAAGGAAGCTGTGGCAAGATGTTGACGAAAAGTAAATATTTTTGGAATGTAAATATCAGGGAGAGAAGGTTCACCATGTTCCCTTTAAATATTAAATGGCACCATTAATATATTTTAGTGATATAATAAACCTAAAAAGTTTTTTATTTCTTTGGTATTTATCAGATTTATCAGTAATCGTATAGGCTACGAGCCACGAGATCGGAGTAGTAACTAAAGCCCTAAAACCAGAAGGACAAAGTCGTGGGCAGAGTCTAGTGGTGTTGTAAATAAAGAAACAGTCAAGTAAGCAAGTTGTTTTCTCCAATAATTGTAGGAAAATAAAGAAGATTCCATATTCAAAAAACAAATCTAAACCCCATATTAGCGGTATGTCATCACGATTGATAATCGCGTCGCAGTGGCGCGTGCGACTAATCCTAGCCATTCGCAACGTCGTGTTGCAAGCGGAACACGGCTTGGGAGAAGGATACTACGCGTTAAAATGCCTGATCATTGCGACATTTTGTGACACTGGCGATTTTGTGCCGACACGGGACCGTCTGATTATATCAGTTATCTTTTGATCGCCTTGGAGAAGGCTAAGAACACATACCATCACGCCTGTATTACCTGAGGGGTTAGGCAAAGGTGTAACTGTTCGCCGATATGTTTTTAAATCTCATGTAATACGAGGCGAGCCTGTTGCCACAAATGTTGGGCACAAATCATCACTCCGAGCTGCTACTGAGAATTTCATAGAAAAACCCAATTACACTTTGCTCGACCTGGGAATCGACCTCAAAACCTCAAGCGCAGCAGTCGCCCTTAGGACCACTAGGCTAACGAGGCAGTCCCAAAGGTTGAGAACTTTATTGTCAAAAGTAAGCAAATGCTAGACAGAATACCTAGTACATAGTCGAAATCTATATTAATATTATACAGCTGAGGAGTTTGTTTGTTTGGTTGAACGCGCTAATTTCAGGAACATCGAGAGTTGGGTGTCGTGTGTCTAAGAGTCAAGTGTCTCAAGTGTCATAGCCGAGTGCCGCGATTGTCAGAGTAAGGTGTCAGAAACAAGACATTGTTAGGACCCTAAAAATAACCAGCGTTTTCTTGAACCATTTGACTTAAGAGTGAAGTGCAAATAGTAATAGGCACCTATAACTACAAACTCCCACGAATTAATAAACGTTCATCAACCTACGTAACAAAACCAATCAGAGGCAATCAAGCAGTTAATCATGATTTATGTAGGTTATGTACCACTCTGAATATTAGTTACTAAATAAAGGTAATGTAAGAGTAATCCTAAGGCATTTTTTATACGGATTCGATAGACGATTTCAACCAGACAGAATAAACATAAAAAAAATGCTGTTCCATATAACAGACGCACTTTTCTGTGATATAGAAGATTTTGTTCTTAATAACAGACAAAAGATTTCATTGTCGATCAATGTCAAGAAAACCTGCATTTGTCGCTCGGATTGCGACTAGATTTTGGGCGTTTTAAGTGTAGTAGATTTTGGGTGGCCCTAAAAAGTTCTGACCACATCCTACCTTTTTCTACCCTATACAACCTTGTCACCGATGAAGCTACGTGATATTATGCAGGTATAACTACGTATAGTAGGTTTAATTCACAAATCGTAGGACTAGTAAAAGTATGGTGTGAATGAAGGACGTTTGGCCGGATGCATTGCGATATCACCCGATGGCATAAATAAATATACTAGTAACAGACTAGGTTATTTACCCACATTATTTTAAGTTAGCTTGAATGGCTTTCAAACCTTTAGACTTGACTTCACTTTATGGTAATAAACTTATCTGGTGGATAAACCTTTCTTAGGAAATAAAATTATCTGGGTGCACCCTTATCTAGTAGATAACATAACAAAGAAATAAAAAATTAGCTGCAGAAAAATTATTTGATGAACAGACTTATTTTGGGCGTGAAACCGGGGACAAACTTGTCTAATGTATAAACTTATTCAGAAACAGAACAATTGGGTAAACAATGAATTATGTGATTATTGTACATTAAGTTATTTTAATAAAAATAACAGAATTGTTTCAAACAAGTTATTAGTTTAACATGTGGATACAATTAAAACGTCAAGCAATATAAATAAATACAAAGAATGTCGCAAGCATGTGTGAAAAATTATGATAATTTACCTGAATGCGGAACATATTTATTACCTTGAGATTTACCATGTATGGGGTGAAGTTTATTAATTAGATTTAATTGTCAACATAAGTGTCGTAATTTAGTGCATATGAACCTGTCCTTCCAGAAACGGCAAGTACGACAGTGAATGGACTTCAAACAAAATTCCGCTTAGTGAAGCGAAGCGACAGCCGCCGGAATTATGCGATGGAAATTACACGCGTTTATTCTTTCTATGAAAACTGTTGTACGTTAATTAAAAGAATCCCAAGCACGTGAACATTACACGGCCCCTGAATATGCAGATTTTTACAAAGTATTTTTATCGTAATAGTTTTTCTTTTTCATATTTTTATTCCTATCCTCTTTTTGCTCTTAAAACCGGTAGCAATAAACTTCTGCTATAGTAGGTCAATGTCCCGAAAAATGCCCAGAGCGATACCCGTGTCCCGGCCGATAGTAGTCGGAGGAACACCGTAGGGTTTTAGTAGGTAGGAGTCCGACACACCCCTCTGCCTTCCCCGAGGCGGAGGCAGTCCATGAGGATTTCCCCACAAAAAAGGTTCGGTGTCCTTATTCTGACGTTGTTATTATTTCATAACTGTGTCACTTTTACGGGATAACCTTTTTCGTGAGTTAAAAATTTACCCGGAACCCTTCTCTTGTCTACCAGTGAATTTACAACCTTTCAGTTGTAGATTTATACCGTTATCTGACCTCGGCTACAAGTCATTTATTATTTATTTTAGCACTGGATTTGTGACTAATCGTTTGGTTGAAAAGAAAATATTGTATTTAAAGCCAAACGAACTAGAATACCAGGTGTTTAAATGCGCAAAATGGTCGTGTCAGGTGCGAAGAAAGTACTATAGCTATATTATATTATAATAAATAAAAAGTGCTTGTAAAAGGTTTATTTGAAATAACTCGTTTTGAATTAGAGTTTGGCTATGATATCTACCAGTGGCAAATGGTCAATTTTCGTACAAGGGAAGCCTACGCCACCTAAGCCGGCTCCTGCTGGGGCTGCGTGTTGTTCATAAAAGATACCACGCCCCCAGAACGCAAAGAGCACAAGAAGGAACATGGATGTGTTTTAGTCAGTAAAAGTCTGACACTCCCTCCCGCCCCGCCCAGCGCGTAGGAAGTCATTTGATGATTTCCTCTCCCAAAAAAAAACCTAAGCCGGCTGATTAAACCATTTACAAGCACTTTTGAATCCTCAAAGACACAGTCATTCAGATATGTGAAGCTAAGTTGCTCGTTCCGAGACGCCTCTATGGAGAAGAACGAGCAAGAAGCCCCACGGACACTCTTTTCAATTAAGTTTTTTCAGAATCCTGGTTACATTAGCTATTCACCGACCGGTACCGGCGAACTGTGGGTGTACATTGGTACACCTCTGCTGCCTAACCCTTCGGGGAATACAGGTGTGATGGTATATGTGTGTATTAGGTATTCACTAGATCTCGTTCAAAACCTAAACTTGTTTTATAATACAGAAAAATATATATACAGTTTGTTAATATGAGGGTCACCACTTACCGTACCCATGTTTCAATTGTTGAGAGAAAAAAGCAGTTGCTGCTTACCTGTAACAATAAAATAAAACATGACGATCGTGCGAGATAAATGGCATCGTCAAAGTTCCAGTCTCCATGAACCTTATCGCGTCTGATCAGACCTAAGTTTGAGACAAAAGAGTTTAAGGTCGAAGTACTTTTTCTTAGATCCTGGATCAAACCTGTGACCTTTGCAAAGGCCCTTGGCTATATACCTACATTACATATTGAATAGATAATACCTAATCAACTTTTTTGTTAAAAAAAATATCTAAATCATAATTATGAGACTTGTCATACCGGTTACTAGGTTTCCTTTTTCCTGGGTTTTAAGTGACCTTAATATTAAATTAAATCTTTAATTAATTTAATCTTTCTAATATTTAGTTAGTGGCAGGCTATTCGAACTAACGGAAGTTCCTGACGATACCAGAGTACAATGCGACAGACGTACATAATTAAAACCTCTGGTATTGTAAATGTCTATAGGCAGCCGTGACCACTAACCACGGTTGGCCATAGGATTGATTGCACTCGGGTAAAGTAAAAAGAACGTTAATTTTCATTTTACACAAGCAGCTATGTGCTAAATCGAAATATCGGTTTAATCTGTTTCGTGTGGGTACGTCTGTGACCTATAGAAGGAATTTGGTCGATCCAAAATCTTATTTGTGGTTTCCAATTTGAGAAATTTATATGTATATTTGAAATCGGAATAAAAGAGTCGCATTTGTTTTTGGGAAATTCTCATTAACAAAGAACCTTCAAAGACCTGAGAATTGGGTGCCCCAAAATATTACACAATGGGCGGTCCTAAAAATTTCGTCGTTAATGGAGTACAAGACTCATTCAATCTTTATTGGTCAAATCTTTCTTCAAACCCTAACCTAGTGTCCTATGACCACCATCAAAGGTCACAAAACCCTCCTTCATTCATGGCATTGTGAATAATATCTGGTTTTACAAGGTTTAGCCTCACCTCAACTGCTGCTCAGGTTCATCTAAGTCTCGCAAAGGTTACAAAGGTCAGGAACATATTGTGAAAGCTTTGCTTTCTCGGTGCTATGTTGTTGTTGTTCTGTTGTTTTATCTAATTAATTACACACACACATACCATCACGCCTATATTCCCCGAAGGGTTAGGCAGAGGTGTAATAATGTACACCCACAGTTCACCGGTATGTTCAAGTCCCACGTGATAGGGGGCGAGCCTATTGCCATTAACCGGGCACAAATCCTAACTCCGAGCTGCTACTGAGAATTTTATAGAAAAACCCAATAACACTTTTTGCTCCACCTGGGAATCGAACCCAAGACCTCTAGCGTAGCAGTCGCGCTTAGGACCACTAAGCCAACGAGGCAGTTCGATCTAATTAATTAGTTGGATTTAAATAAGTCTTGTTGGGACAAGAAGAACATGGATGTACCGTCACTATGTGTGTTATTGGCATAATTTTATCTCGCGGCCAAGATTCGGTCACGGTGATCAAATGCAATCAAGACTACGGGCTTACCTAAGTACACCAACCCACTCACTACACTACACTGCGGACTTCTCTGCTTACTTGGACAATAGCCAAGTACGCAGAAGGTGTTACATTTTATGTGGAGCACGCCCTCTTCCCTGATTATCATAGTCCCCGATAAGACGGCATTACGTGCTTTCTGAGACACGGAGAAGTAAACTCCACCAACTTCTAAACTCCGGGTTAATGTTGAGATAATCTTAATTAAATAATTCACTTACAATTATTCCGACCTGAACGAGTGTTATTGGTATCGATCCCAGTGCTGACAACTACCAGGTCGACGAGGTAGTGATAGTCATTAACAGTATTCCAGTGTAGAGGTCAAAATAGATTAACATAAAAGCAAAACTTGCTCTTTTTTGCACAGTGGGTAACTCAGGTGTTCGATTGATAGTTATGAAATTATATTATTCTAATTATTTCAAAATGGTTCTTCAATTATTCGCCCTTCACAACATCACGAACTAAACGTATACAATAAACTAAACGTATTACAATTAACTACTTTCTGCTCGCGACTTCGGCCGCGTGGTTTTCTCACCCGCGTTATGCTACGTCTTTGGTTACTGCTCTGCTTTCATGAATCTAGCTCATCTTATACAAAAATATTTTTGCCAATCCCATTAGTAGTTCTAGAGTCTCGCTCGTTTAAATAAATAAACAAACAAAATAACTCTTTAGCTTTATCCAATCAGTATAAATAAATCGCCTTATATTCGAGACCTTCAAAATAAAATTAAGTACTAGTATTTCGAAAAACTCTCCATTTCATCTGTAACAAGATAAATGATGATCATTTGATACGGTTAGATCATTAAATGGATACTATTATTACAAAATAATGAACATGCAAGCATCAACGCATGTTGATTTGGGGTATATGTGGGAGGCAGCCAGTGCCTAGGTACTTTAAATTCATTGTTAGGTTAGGTTAGGTTAGATAATATAAATAGTAGCAGCCACGAGTCGTGAGCACAAAGGTCAACTTAATTTTTGGGCTTTTGCGTTTCTTTCTGTGTTTTAGGGCGCTGATGATGTACGCGATTGGACCGTCAGTCAGAACGATCGCGTGGAGCGCACTAATTAAACCAATAATTATGCTAGAAAATAAGTCATCATTGGTTAGATGACGTAGTGTATGCCTACGTCATTAGTATATGTATTTTTTTCTTCCTATCTTGGATATTACCGACATCAGTGTAGGAACACCAACGTGAGGAAACCTGGACTTTAGGTCTGGAATCACCAATCGCCTTTAGCAAGCGTGGTGATCAAACCTCATGCGCTCATCCATGCCAGAATGAGAAAAGGATGGTATGTAGTGTGTAATCTGTGTTTTTCTCTACATAAAACAACAGTAAAAAATGACGAACATTGACATAATTTGGTATTTGTAAAAGTCGACCAAATGTCAAACGGATGAGCTGCAGTAACTTTAGTCATTAAAACTGGCAAGATCATCCCAAGTTTTTTTATAAGGATCGGGCGAATTGAATGTTATTGTCAAAGTCTTTCTGAATTAAACCCATCGGAACCCTAGCGATCACCCCGAAATGGAGCATAATTTCAAACATTGCTTACCAAAAATAAGCAAGAAACAGAGAGAGGGAATTTTTTTTTCCTATCAAATTTAAAGAGTCCCATTTCAATGAAAGATTAAGATTGTATATTAATTATTACATAAGATTTTGCATATTGATCTGGGAACGAACTGGCCCACTTTGTGAAGGTTCTACAAAAACAATAGCTCCAATTTCCTTTTGGTATTCATATAATGCAGATTTTCCCATATTGATTGCTTTTGTTGTTAGCATGATTGATTGGACAATTATTTGGCTGATGTTAGTCTGGAGGCATTTATTTGCTAAATTATCATGTGTATCAAGTTTTTTTAATGTTTTATGGATGCCAACGTTACATCTGGTAGATATTTTGTTATTAAAAAAATCTATTAATCCGTAAAAAGAAATTGCGCGGGCGAAGTGTGAAGACGAAAACTAGTAATATCCTATCCAACTAAAATTCTACTCCTACTTAATATCATAAGTGAGAAAGTTTGTGAGGATGGATGGATGGATGTTCGTTACTCTTTCTGGTTTAAGCCGCTAAATGGATCTGGATGAAATTTGGCACTGACATATATTGTAGTGTGAAACTACACATAGGATACTTTTATCCCAGAAAATATACAGTTCCCGTGCAAATTTGACGCGGACGGAGTCGCATACAGAAGCTACTTTATTTACATTTATATGTCAACAAGTATTCCATCCTTGTACTCATCAGATGCACTTTAAAACAAGGTTTTTTTTACATAAATTACTTAATTAGTCTCTTCATTTCTAGAGTAATAACTCATCTTATCAGTAGCATTTAATTTAGACCAATTAGTTTTTTATCTACCGGTTTTCAGAAAACTAGTTGGCCAAGATTTTAAATGTCGCTTGGCATAATTTCAATATAACTTACATTATTTACTTATTTATAAATGTATTTTCGATATTAACTAATTGATCATTGCTGAATATTTAATAATAATGCTATTTATCGACATTATCAGGTAGCTACTAATTAAAAAAAAAAACTGTTATTTTAAGCAATTAATTAAAATAATACATATTATTTATCTTATTTTATTCGATAAGACTTAATATGATCTATAGATCGATCCCTACTAGCAACTATAACTTTGGCGAATCATAAAGAAAGCCCAGTTTTAACCGACTTCAAAAAAGGAGAAGGTTATCAATTCGGTCGTATTTTTTTTTTCTGTATGTTATCTCAAAACTCTGTAATATATCAACCGATTTGAAATAATCATGTTTATGAAAGAATACACTTTAAGATTGGTTCCACAGTAATTTTGAATCGGCAGATTGGTTTTTAAATAAACATAACTGAATAAAAAGGATGTTACCCAAGTAAACGAAATTGTGTATTTTACTTTCTTGAGATTTTCAGTCGTGTTTATTTTTAACCCCCAACGCAAAAACGACGGGGTGTTATAAGTTTGACGTGTCTGTGTTTGTGTGTATGTGTTTGTGTGTCGTATCGTAGCTCCTGAACGCATGAACCGATTTTGATTTAGTTTTTTTTGTTTGAAAGGTATATTAGTCGGCAGTGTTCTTAGCTCTGAAAATCGGAAATTAATGGAAATCGGTTCAGCGGTTTCAAAGTTATCAGCTCTTTTGTTAGCTGCTGTAGGGTTTTTTATTTTTCTGTCGGGGGTTACTTAAAATTTTTGTCATTGTGTGTTATTCACGTAGTGAGTGTTCTTCATCGCAAAACCGTGACTTGCGTCGCATGGTGTTTGGTTGACTTACGTACACCAGACAACAAATACATAACCTGCAACGATTACCTTTGTCTTACAAGTCAAGGCTTTTAACTTAATTGTATATGTGAACATTTTATATGCCCCAGTTCTGAGCGCATGCGCTGTTCTCTGCTAATTGTTTTAAAACTAATTTAATTTATTCTTTGTTTTATTTTCTTTTGTTATGATGAGGAACTGGTAATAAATAACTAGTAGGCAGGTATTTGCACAAGGTTTAATGCATTTCGAAGGCAACGAATTAAATATTAAAGTCTAATATTTATTAGAATATAAATAATATATCTACTTAGTTTCTGTAATTCATATTGTTTTCAGTTTTAGGTGCCGCTAGAAATCATCATGTTTGCAAAAAAATATGAATAAATACAAAATTTTAGACGATATTAAATTATTAAATATTATTAATGAATGCCCATTCTGGGCAAAGACATCCCTTCCATCAGTCGCTTCAGTTTTCGCATTCTTAAGGAAGCTGACCAAGTCGTCCCACCGTCTCCTTCGCGGTCTACCGCACCCCCGCCTCGCTATTTCAGGACACCAATATTGGGTTCAACGGTTTTACAGCCTTGTCGAATTTAAGATGGGAAGTCTTTGGAGCATAATGATCTGTGTTTTGGAGTGCAGTATAAAATGAAACATTTATGACCGATTTTCTCTCACATCTTGCAAAAAGAAATCTCGGTACGTGTGGAATATAAATGGTAGAACCACAGGACACAGCTAAATTTGTAATAATAAATGTTCCCCCGTTCACATAAACTGCATGTTAATAGGTCAACTAAGTTCACAACTTAGTTTAAACCAAAGAATGACATTATTGAACTTATTAAGAGCAAATCACAAGGTTAGCCGATTAAATCTTGAACTTGAATGTAACCTTTCTAATCTTTGGTACACATTATGACCCCGCATTCATAGTAAATTTACGTAGCGTATTTACGTTTTGTATTGTTGGAAACATGTTGCATATTTTAATAATTTTCTTTAGGGGAGGCCTATATCTAGCATTGGACGTCGTTTGGCAAATATGATGATGATGATTGTGATTGTTGGCAACACAACACGGAATTAAATTAAAAAAAGGCTTCTATTAACAGCGACAAGATTTACCTAACCAACGAAAAATGTTAACATTTCTCGTCGGATTTTAAAAATCAGCTGTTCCGTACATTTTGAGTTATTGCACTTCTGTACAGAACAACTTTTTTTTTCTTATGTTATTGAATGAAATGAAATGCGTTGCCATTCCAGAGACAAGAAGAGAAGAGACAAAGTTGAAATGGCTCATGTATCTGTAATTACACTGGCACCCATGCCACCGGAATACAGCAACGCTGCTTTGCGGCGGAAATAGATATGGTGGTAGTACTTCCCCGGACGAGCTCCTTCACAAAGAGCTCTACTATTACTACTAACGGATTATTATTATAGGATCTAGAATTTCTAATTTTTTTTTAATTTTTTTGTGAACATTTTTGTTAAGATGTGGGATTCTACCCGTGTAAATAATAGTCATCTTCAAAGCCCGACATGTCAGATTAACAGCCTGTATTGCGTGCAACATGTTTCCAAAATCATGTTGCAATAAAAAACTTTGACATAACTATAAATACGTGGCTTTGCTCCGAGTTACTTGTTTAAAGGTTACTAACAAATTGACGGGAAGTAGTATAATTTTGTTAGAAGTTGTGCGTGGTTGAGATTGTGTGTGAAAATGTTTAGCCTCATTTTGTAGGAAATGGTTGAGTAAGAACCAATTGAAATGTCCACTGAGTCATAGTTGATAACTTTGTTAACCCCGCTTGCTAGCCAGGGTTATGTTTTAACTCCAAGTTGGTAGCTACGGGTTCATTACGTTAAATAACCTCGTGTTAGGTGCAAACTCTTAGTTTGTTTTACCCTGATGATAGATTTGTTCTGTAAATGTCTTCCTCCTAGGATCTTATGGAATAACTCGCTTCGAGCTTACTTCGCCTAAATTTATAGCACAATACAGGTCGCGCAAAGTTTTATTGGGTTTTTTAATGAAATTCTCAGTGGCAGCTCGGAGTTAGGATTTGTCTACACAGTTAATGGCAATAGGCTCGCCCCCAATTACATGGGACCTAAATATACCGGCGAACTGTGGGTGTACATCGGTACACCTCTGCCTAACCCTTCGGGAATACAGGTGTATGTATGTATGTATTTTTTTTAAGTTATGAAGACAGTCGGCATCGTTTCAGCCAAGTTCAGAATTCCTTATTAAAGTCAATAAAGTACTTCTATAATACTTACGTTCTAACACTTACAAGCCAAATTATCTTTTGATCTATTACAATCCATATTTGGACAGTCCATAATTCACGCTTAAAACCCGACCTTGCTGAAATTAGGTGAATGTCAAGTAAACTAATTTACAGAGAACTTAATACTAATACTGTCATATCAAATGTTTGACCCCGATATATGATAATTTGTCAAATGATTAGTGGACAAGAAATGGAGCATGAATTTCATAAGGGATTTTTTCAATCAACCAGTCCAGGCAATGTGCCCTATTTCTATAGCGCACCACTATTGTGTCCATTGGACTGGCAGTCGTGAACACAACTGCTAAGCATGTGGTTCTAAGTTGGATTGCCAGGTTAGGAAGTGTTATTGGGTATTTCTGTTAGTAATTTCTCAGTAGCAGCCCAGAGTATTTTTTTATTTGGATATTATTCCTAACCACTGCAACTCCTAAAAGTCAGAATCAGTGGCGACCACCAGAAAAGCGTCCAGGCAATGAAGCTCGACGAATCCCGAACAATCCATTCAACTGTCTCGGATCCCGCAATGAAATTAATCAGAAAAGAACCACGGAGGAGTAATTCGAAAACATTACGTTTGGAAATTGGTGAAGGGACACCCCTGCTCCTCGAAATGCACGTAAAGCCTGCGCCTGATCTCTCTCCAGTCGTGACGGATTAATGTTCTATCGGACTATGAGAGTGACGGAAGAAGGAATATACCTGTTTATGCTCATACAAGTGTTATCAGGTTTTTTTATGAAATTCTCAGTAGCAGCTCGGAGTTAGGATGCGTGCCCGATTAATGGCAATAGGCTGGTCTCCTATTACATGGGACCTAAACATACCGGCGAACTGTGGGTGTACATTGTTACACCTCTGCCTAACCCTTCGAGGAATACAGGCGTGATGGTATGTATGTATGCTCACACACTTGTTAACTTCATATCACCCTTATAATTGGCTAATATCCATTGTGATTGACCGCCATTACAAAAAGTCGATCTGAAGGCTTATTAATGTTACGCTACAGACCTACAATAACATAAGTTATTATTCCAGCTTCAAAAACAAGACATTTCTACTCAATGACAACAAAGTACATAGCAACTACAGAGTACATTGTTCACGCCACAAATAAATAGGAATTTAAAAAAAGAATCAGTGCTGTCTCATACTTTTGTTTGGCGTCTCGTTCAATGCACCAGATTTAGGGTGAATTCGTTCGAGTTCAAGGTCGATGGGGACCGGAACCGGTCGGAGAATAGGCACGGAGCTGCGGTTGCCATGCTTTACGTCATGTATTAAGTTTGGTCTGTGTTATCACTGAGGTAATATTACCTCTGTGGGTGTTATCGGTTATTATCTACTATGACATATTAAAGTTTTATTTGTTTGTTTCTTTAAACGCTCTAATCTCTGAAATTGATTTTTGTATGGTAGCCAGATTCATGAGGAATTGTGTGGGCTATCACTCAGCCGACCGTGTCATCGGTTTTTTAATAGGCAAGAATTAGCCTAATGCTATTAACAGCTCACAATATATATTGAATCTATACAATTTTGACCTTTCAATTAGCAAATGATGAAATCCAACAACTATTATTATGATTCATTATTATAACTGCCTTGTTAGCCTAGTCCTAAGAGCGACTGCTATGCTAGAGGTCTTGGGTTCGATTCCCAGGTCGAGCAAAAGTGTTATTGGGTCTTTCTATGAAATTCTCAGTAGCAGCTCGGAGTTAAGATTCGTGCCCGGTTAATGCTAATAGGCTCGCCCCCTATTACATGGGACCTAAACATACCTGCGAACTGTAGGTGTATATTGGTACATCTCTGCCTAATCTTTCGTGGAATACAGGTGTGTTGGTATGTATGTATTATGATAATATTGCTCGTTAGATTTTTAGATTTTCTTATTTAATTCATATAAATTAGTTGTTATTGCCTGTATCTTCATGTATCTTGACATTTACAAAATACAGTGTACATTATTACAACATTAACATTAATTTATTGATGTTTTTACTAAAAATAATATATTTAATTATGTTAATAATTTTTAAGTTCAAGAGTGAGTACCTTAATTTATGATCTAGATACTCAAATACTTATTGACGTCGTTTCCTAGAAAATGCATCTTTAGAATGAGGTTGGCTAATTTATAAAATTGATTTAAAGATTTGAAATTTCATTTATGTTTACAGAATGATATATAATTTAATAAATTCCCTGAAAGAGAATATACTACAGCCAACGCGTAACAAATCCCGAAAATTTCGGAACGATACCGATATCGACCCGACAGCACTTAATAAGATTTTTAAATTTAATCCGCCTTTCAATCAAAACCTGTATCCTAAATTAATTGGATTTCAGAGGATTGATTTATTCATGATCTATGAGAAAAGTACAAGACTTTTTAGTATTCTTATAAAATGCTGTAACTATCAAGCCAGTTACGACTTAAAGATATCAGGGTCAAAGTTGCAAATTAATTATCAATCAGCCTGTATGTCAAAGTCAAAGTCAAACCATTTGTTCCAATTAGACCATTAAAAAAAACTTCAAATAAAAGGTAAAAAAAATAAAAAAATTGAATCTAGTTGCCCATTCCAAAAGGTTGTTTCGCATGGAGAAGAACGGGCAAGAAACTCCAATATTTATATTGCTGTACTTTTATACCTATCATGTGTATGTTGTATACATCCTGCTCGCACAGGCTCCGAGCCTACAATAAGATTGTATAGCACGCTTGATCGACTAAAGCCTTTCCAATATTCAGTATAATTATAGATACTTACTTATGTACTTAATGTACACTGTGTGGCATGTAAATCGATTGATTTTTAACCACTCAACGAGAGCGGAACGGTTTTAACACCGTATTTCGAATTGCATACGATTTCTTTAAGCTATTGTTTTGTTGTTTGTTTGCTTTGTGTCGTCTAGCTACCCATTCACCTTGTTCTTATATACTTACTTATTGTTACTTCCGAATTGTCTCTGGAATAAATTAGGTGCTTTGGGGTTGGTTCATTAATCAGGCTTTGAAACGGTTCTGGGCAGGAGGGGGGTATAATGCAAAGTTTTAGGAACGATATTTTTTTTGTCATTGGATGGCAAACTAGCCGACGGCCCAACTGATGTTAAGTAGTCACAGCTACCTATAGATATCTGCAATATCAGAGGCCTTGCAAATACGTTACCATCACAGAGACAAAGCCGAAATGTCTCATGTGCTTCTAATTACACAAGCACCCATTCTACCCTTTGAACTGGAACACAGCAACGCTGCTTTGCGGCGTTAATTGGTATGGTGCTAGCAGTTCTTCGTACGAGCTCCTTCACAAAGACTCTACTACTATTTTAGGAACGATAGCAATCTAATCTGTCAAACATGCCTCTAATTTAAATAACTTTGTTGATATTTATTGTCGATGACATATCAAGCTCACATAACCAAAATTCATCGAAAAGACATTTTTACCTAATACGCTAGAGATTAAAACCGCAGAGTTCAATCAATATCAAGTTATCATTACACATTATTATCTACTAATAAGTTTTTGACAATATTCGTAATGTAAGCACGTAGGTTTATTTAACCTTTTAGTAGGTTACACCCACATCTAAGGGCTACACACGATTTCAATTTAGCTTGTATAGCAATAATAATGCTATTATTATAAAAAGGGAAGTGACTGTGAACATTGGCAGTGTTTTAAAGGTCAAAAATTGTATCAAAACGACCACGATTTCAATTCTGGGTCAAGATTCGGCGTTGATTACGATAAACTGGAAATGTACTTCCTTATAAGTGATTGTTTACAATAATATTAACAAATTCTTGAGGTGAATATTTTTATGGCAAACAATAATATGAACAGCCGAAGATCTTTCTATGTAAATTCAGAAGGCTAGTTTCCATAATTAAAAACGCTGAAAATCTAGTCGTGATCTCATCTTGGCGACAAATAACAAGAAAACCTTATATGTAAATGTAGGTGGGTAAGATTTGTTGACTGATTAGAATGCGATACTTACTTCAAAAATACGAGAATTGCTCCTTTGGTAAAGTGAGTACGAGGCGAGTTATAAGCCCACTAATCCTCGGGATGGAGGTTACCAAACTCACTTTTACTGAATTCTTCAAGGAGATATTTACAGAATAGTACTGCAGGTTACTGGCGTTCTATGGTTTCTACTTGCCCCCATGAGAAAAAGGCGTTCGGTTATATATGTATATACTGCAGGTGATGATATTTAAGAAAATTCTGGATACAACAGCAATGTATATATGGCTTCATTCTGTACATTTTCATCGAAGTTCATGATCATTGTTGAACAAAAAACGCAAATACAACAGTTTTAGTGCAGGTAACTTCTAACTACCTACGCAGAAAAGTATTAGTACAAACCTAGGTTTTAGAAACTAAATAATTGCCTATAATGGGAATAACCTTAACAGTCACGTTTATTTGATTCCTCAACTACTAATGATTTATTAAGGTGTTAACCTGAAAACGTCATAACATGAAATATGTATAGCATTACCAACGTTATTTAATAACATAATTTGCCCAAATTACAGGCACATCAAATTGTGATTTATTGAGACCTAACATCCGGTATCTACATAAAATGTAATTAGCAAATATCCTTAAAGAAAATAGCATTTGAATTCCGCTATGACTCAACATCGAGATATCCTGTTGTACAATTTCACGAATCGATTACAAAAATCGGTATGAAAATCGATTTTTATTTCCGCGTGCCTGGCGATTTTTATCACATTTTAGCGCAAGCAAGGACTCGATACCTTTTCAATGTTAAGTATGTACTTGATAATAAAGTTTCCTGTATAATTATCGCATATTATTGTTTTATGATTTATTTGAGTTCTCGCGAGTAATGCACCATTAGCTTGTAATAACTGCCAAGTAGGTATGTATCGTATAGTCACCTAATTCAATCGAATAAAATTGATTTATCGATTGACGTAATATTCGTAATACTTTGTAATGGAAAACCAGTTTAATCAGTTCAGTTTCAGTACAATTACATAATTCGAAAAGTAATAATGTTTCCTAAATATCGGTTAGTTTGTTATTATGCGCTGAATAGTTTAACTCTTATTACAAGAATAAGCTAGGGTCGTTGCTTGACAGTAATGGAACAATGATCAACAGAATAGGTTCCTAATAATTTTAACCACCAGACCTTCGGGCCAGTCAAAGTCCGTGTCATAGGAATCATAAACTAATCAAATAAGGTTGAATATGGCTAAACCGGTCAGAGTTTCTACAATACCTTTTTGAGCAAGTATCTACCTAATCTACACTGTATTTAGATATGGTGTTGTAGAAAACCATGAACATTCACACACCATAGTCTTGGGTCATAAGCCAATGTGAATATAATCACAGGTACCTATGTACGCTCAACAGAAGAGATAAGTAACCAGGGTTCACCGCGGCCCTGGAACGCAAAAGGCTTTAGGCGGAACACAGGTGGCTTTTAGTTAGTAAGAGTCTGACACTTCCGAAGCGGAAGAAGTCATTTGAAGAATTTCCATACTTAAAGCGAAAATCCAGTCTAGTCAGTTTTAGTTTACATTTCCTTCCAAAGTGTCTGTGAATAAAATTTATTTAATTTGTATTTGAAATGAATTGAATTTTAATGAGTGAACTGTTTGTTTTCTAACCATTAAATCAAATTTTATTTGAAAATATCTTACGGCGTTAAAAAACCTGCTATTATATGTGACGGCATGGTTACTTATCTCTTTTGGTGAATGTACCTAAGTACTATTGCGTAAATCAAGTGCATTAGCTTTCCTATATTATGTACCTACAATAAATATTGTTATTTTATGGCAATTGTAATAAATACGTAAAGGAACTTGGAACCTTTCATTACATAATTAATCGTCATTAAATTTATTGGAATTAATGACGTTTCACGTATTTAATTTGAATAGGTAGTCAGTGTCAGGCAGGTCGCGTCATTTACATATATCGGGCGGAAATTTGTTAAGTCAGAAATAGTAATTAATTTAATTTAAATGTTATAATTAACGACACGGTTGGTGCAGTGGCTGAGTGATTGACTGCTACGCAGTTCGATTCCCGGATGGATAAATATTTGTGTGACCTATTCCTTTGTTGTTGTTTCAGGTTTGGTTCTTAGTGTATGTGAGTTTATAATAATGTTTGTAAACGCTGAGCACCAACGTTACAGGAGTCTCAATTCGTAGTATAGGGCAAAGGTTAAAACCTTTTAACGAAAAAATACTGAAATACAAGTAGGTACTGTGTAGCCTGGTGCCTATTTTGAATTCTCATATAAAATTCGACAAAACCAAAAATAAAATACGAGTTTCTGTTACGTTAACCAATCGGCACATGTATTCTTTAAAAAATCCTACGGTAATTTTATGTGAAGTGAGTCTGAAGTGAGATGTCAAATTCCTAGCATTTGTCAGATTTGCGGAGTTGTTCGAAAGAGTTACCGCGACACTGGAACTCATAGGGTAACTTAACTTAACTTAGCGTCAGTAAGAGCCCTACACTCCCTTCCGCTCCGCCCAGAGCAGAAAAAGTAATTTGATGATTTCCCATCCTTAAAAAAAAAAGCATTTGTCTGATAACAACTTCATCTTAAGATCACTTCAAACTAAATTCACCGACGAAGATATTAACAGGACAGACCGGCAGGTATCTCAGAATTTGACAACAGACTTGCATTTCACTAAAACGTAAACAGAAGAGAACATCCTATTCAATGCTTTAAAACCCAAAGCCCTATAAACCAATTAATACAAGAAATTACAATAAATGATACAGTAGGTACATACGATCCGGGTCACCGTTAAATTATATCTAATAGGTACCTATTCACGCATAATTATGTCAACGGACCTGTCATAATAGATATAACGTGTATACAGACAGCTGCATTAATTAGTTACCCTTTTGGTAGTCAAATACCTTGGGAAATGTGATAACTGGTAAGAAATGAATGCTGTTGACTATACCTAACTCCTAGATTAGGATCCTGTTGATTATACAGTTTTGTATTTGTATGAAATATACTGGCCGACCTATCCTATGGGTCCGAGGTCTAGTATGAAGTGTGGGAGGTAGGTAATACTCACCGCTACCTACCCCGTTTAGTTATACGAGCGTGATGTAAATACTACACTAATCTAATACAATAAACCAAAGAGTTGTTTGTTTGTTTAAACGTGCTAATCTGTGGAATTACCGGTCGAATTGGGAAAAACTTTTTGTATATGATAGCAAGATTCTTGACAAATAGTATAGGTTATGTAACATTACGCTACAACACTCAGGAACGGAGCAGTTACCAAAAACCCAACATAAGGCATGTGAAAAAAACTACGCAGACGAAGTCGCGAGCAGAAGCTAGCGTCCTATATTTTTATAATAAAGAACACATTATGAGTAAAGAAGTGTGAGAAGTTTGTAGTTTCAGGCAAAGGATAAGCCATTCCCTACCATTCAAATAGTCACATTCTACGAGTACATAACTAAGTATTGAACGCCTTTCCACACTCTTGTACGATATTATCACGGGAAATAATATCCCAAGTTCCGTATTCCATATCATGCGTTGCGTGATATGGAAGATGGTCTGTGACTATTTATTAATTAAATTTTTATTCAACAAAAAGGTACAAAGGCGGACTTAATGATTTGGTATTATCTACCAGGCAACCAAAGGTGGTGAAGAGATAAAATAAGAAAATCATATTATCCTAACTTCCTAAACATTTTCTAACTCAACATTGAGCCAAAGTTCCTTCAAAGAAAGAACACTGAATAAATTATTACATAATCACTTAATTGCCTTCTCCATGATTTAATCGAAGGCAATAATATTGGAACTTGTTTTAACTTGGCTCCGATAAAACTGTATTCTAATTGATTTTGTATTTCTCACGTAAGACATGGCTCTTTAGTCAAAAACCCTACACAGATGGATCAATTATGCAAAATGACTTACCCGGGAATTAAACTTTGATACCTACAACTACCAACAAAGTATGAACTACGCATAGGTATCATAAAAAAGACTAAACAATTGTAGTTACAAAAAAAAGTTGTATTCTTATCGTTTAAACCAATTCAGTTTAGATATTATAAATATATTCTATATTTTATATATTATTTTTTTTTATATATATTCTGTAGATATTTAAAAACAAATGACGTCACTAAAAAACCAAAATACGTTTAAAAATCGAATGTTCCGAAACCAAGACGGCTTCTCTTTCGTAACGTACCTAAGTACATTTTTACAGCAATCCTATTCGGTATCGGCCACTTTGTTAACTTAATCAACCAATAAGTAGAACAAACAAAAGGATATGAACTAACTAATATTGTTATTAGTTAACTGTTAGACATCATTTATGATTAAGACTATTTATTATAAACATACGCAATCTACAATTATTACGGATGAAGTAGTAATCTTTGTACAGGATGCCGACCAGTATTAAATATCAAGCGGAAACACTAATATTTACTTCAAGATACGCAATTGCAAAATACATGAAACTAAAATATGCAGTAATCCGAATTTCAGCGTATGAACACACGGAACGATTATTATCGAGTCAAAAAAATAAATTGACTATTATTAAAAACGAAAAATAAAATAATTAGAGCGAAGAATTATTTGAAATCTTTTTTTAAATTCCGAACGCGCGGCGCGTCTGTCTTCTGTCCGACGGCTAGCCGAATACGAAGGACTCGTACACAAAACAGCCTATTCCCGCTAGGGGGGCAATGGCGAAAGTATCGCCAAATAACCACCTATAAAAACACACAACACACTCAACACAGTATCCAGTTCGATTCCCGACACCAACCACCGTTGAAGAGGCATTATGAAAACAACGGTGAGTGCGTGAAGTGTGGTGCAGTGCAAGTGAAGACTTCAAAAAAGTGATATAGTGTGTCCCGTGATTTTGTGAAAAGTGATTCGTAGGGCCTGTTTATACCATTGTTTTAATAGACACGGTTAAAATCAAAGTGATTTTCATAGTTTCAGAATTAATGTTCAAATTAATTTCTGTTTGGACAATGGTGAAACAGGTTCTACGTTACATATCACCAGAATTAATGTGTGAAAAACGGGATGTGTCACACTTTTTTGAAGTCAACATTTTGCTTTATTTTAATACAAATTCATCAATAATTACGAATATTTCGAGACAAAACATATTAAAAAAAACGTAAGCTACTGACAAATTGTAGATAATTATATCAACCTATATTTAGTACCAAACCGGACAACAGTAATTTACTGCAACATTTAACAGTCTAATATATAAAGATTTCAATCTAAAAACAATTATATAATATTTCCACGATCGAAATTCAACTGCATTAAAATTTAAAGACCTCAAACGACCCATTGATAATGAAATCTGAAACGTCAAGCCACTATACGTTATACACTAAACTATACCGTACATTACTGATGAGTAATCTCCTGGCATATTACGTCACAATAGAGAATTCACTCTCGATCAAGACTAACTGGTTTTAGTCCAGTTTAACTAGGAAGAGAGTCCAGGAAGGTATAAGTCAATGCAACGCCCAGTTAATGCGTGAATTGCATAAAAGCACCAGGGAAAATATCTTGACAGAAAAATAAACAGACGTAAGTGAGGAGAACAACATTAAATGACGAAAAAATCAAATAGTCGAAATAAAAATACATAATAATAAATAAGAAAAATCTGAAAAGGCTTTTGATAAAATATCTTAAAAAAAGAACAACACATGATTCTTAGATAAAGTTATGAAAAGAACACGCCGCGGTTTTTTCAAAGCAGTGAGAAAATTTTACGCAACAATAGTTTTGTAAATCGACCCGTGTGAAACACAAACAGACTTGTTACATTCAGAGATTGACTGCTAAATACATCGTTTCAATGTTAATTGTAACACTTATGATAACATCATAAATAAACACTGCATTTTAAAATTTAACAATTCGCGATAGGAGTAAATCAAACATTGTTTGCGACTTATGAAAACATACAGAAATTTATTTCTGCCGGTTTTGCTCTTGCGTTTGTTTTTAATGACCACTCTTTGTTTATTTTTTTTTGTGTTTCTTTGAAAACCATCATCATCATCATATCAGCGTATAGCCGTCCACTGCTGAAAGTAGATCTACCCCAAAGGATAAAATAAACAGTGATAATTTAGTTACAAGATAATAATATACCTAGTTATTATAGCCAGTAGTCACCGCTTCCTAACCAATTGGTTAACTTTTAATTGCTTGTAGAAATTATCGCGAATTAATGGGTTCAGTTTCAGAAAATGTAATGAAATACCATAATCAAAGGCAAGCGCCAACAGAATTGCATAGTCGATACATTTATTAAGTTTCCTGCACAACCCGGTTTGTCTTAAAAGGCTCTTATTACTGGCCACTTCTGAGGTAAACATTTTTGTTTGAAAATACAAAATTGGTTGTTTGAACGATAACTTATGAAGAATTTAAATCTTTGGATAAAAGTTTGCACAATCGTTTTTATTGTTTTTTTAACATTGGAAACGTATTCATGTTATGTTTCCATAGGTATTAGATAACCAAGGAACTGACAAGAAAAGGAAAACTAATAATTTTTACTCATTTGTCTCCAATTTTTATGTCATAATTTTTTAATGTCAAAGTAACGAAAAATACCGACGCGTTGCCGTCCACATTTCTTAACCTTATATTTTCTTCACCTCACGCACTATAAATACTCAGAGAATAATCTCGCAAGGTTGATTAATGCTAAAGATGTTTCATCCATGTCATAATCTCCAGGTCAATGTTTCCAAGCGTTGTAGGTATTACTTACTTATTACACAATAACAGTTAAACTGGCACATTTTCTGTATTAGTGACCCGAGCAGCTTACGATCTACGACCATTTACAGAAGCAATAATTCTTGGTATTATATTGACGCAAGATGTGGTACAATCCATGTATTGCTCGTCAGATACTGGGCCGTATATACCTTATAGGGGCCTGATATCCAGATAAATCGAGAAAGGAAGAGGTAATATTCAAAATGACAGAAGTCAAGCATAAAACATAGTAGTACTTAAAGGTTAGTTCTTTGTTTAAAAACTTCGGTCCACCACAATAAACATATCGCAAAAGTTGCGGTTAGGTAAGTATCTGCGACCCATTTCCTAAGTTACGAAAGCACCATAGAAGTAATATTATCCCACGAGTCACTAGCCGAGGCAACCCGATCGCTGTCCGACCTCGTTCTCTTTCCTTACTGATTAGCATCTTTTCTGTCAAAACAATGCGAATGAAAATGTTTGCGATCTAATTTTCAACTATTGTTTTTGGTATTGAGAATTGAATATTACGGAAATATCGATAGCTTCTGTTTGCAAATATACTGGCTTTTAATGCCATTCATCATACATATTTAAATCTAACCTAATCTTAGTCCCAACACTCATTACACATCTGTCAAATCTGTGTCAGGTATTACTCAAATGACAATTTAAATACAAAAATAAAGAAATCTAATAGTCATAAAAGAGTGCCGTTTACATACAAGAGTATTTTATTGCTACCACGTGCCAAAGATGTCTTTACGACTTTGTAAGCACGATGCCGTCATGTGACGTCACGGAGATGTGCTAAACTGCAGTTGGTTTAGCGTTCGTGATACTTTTTGAATACAGTGAGATTTTATCTGACAGTTACGTATAATGACGCGTTCGTGTACATTGCGGATTATGTCGTAGTAATGATACGTTCTCGACGAGTACTCGGGTTTTGTAATAGTAGATGTGTAAGTAAATATATCTGGTTGTTGAGTAGGTATTAATTTCACAAAAGCATAATAATGTATTATGTTTGAATGATTAAGGAAAATAGTTAACTAAGGTATATGAAGTCGTAAACGTATGCAATTAATCTGCTGAAAATTATTTACGTTACGGTAAAACATCATATATTTCACAGTAAAAAATAACAAAAACTAGCATATACGCAATTTCTAAGAATGTCACCAGAAATTTCGTTACAAACTGTATCGAAATTCAAAACAACAATGCAAGGTCGGGTCAAACTCGTCCTAACATAGACAAAATTGCACAAAGAAAAAGAAAAAATGCTGGGAAAATATTTCGAACAAAGAATGCTCGATACTGGCTGGATTGCACCACAGAGGTTTAACTTAGCGATTTGTGACCGACGATTATAGAGCAGTTACCGAGCCGTTTGGTGTCTAGCGTGATATTATTTAAATGACTATTGCAAATAGATGTACAGGTTTTACAGGGACATTTCTCAACTTCATGGTTGATTTGTGTATTTTTTGCTGAATATTAGAAAGGAAACGTGTAGGTGCTGTTACTGGGTATTTAAGGGACTAGAAACATACAAAAATTGTCCCAACAAATCTGGTTTTAAAATGCTTGTGAAGGTCAGAAAAAGTAGTTTTTATTTTCTGAAAATTACGCATTGCGCTAATGACGTTTATTTACATCCTTATTTTTATAACTCAGCTATTTTCGACATCAACCGGTGATTGCTGATTTTGTTCAGTCAAGGTTAATACTGTTAAGTAACTTTCAATTATCCATTGAACAATCGGGAAATGAACTTTAGGTGTGGTCTCATCAGTCTTGATATTGTCCGGGTGTTTTGCAAATCGTCCAAGTGTTGGGTACTAACCAGATATTTAGTTAAGTAATAAAAGTGACCTTAATTGAATGTTTGAATGAACTAGTAAACTTTATACTTTGTTCACTTGATCGAAAGTTTACTTATGTGATGAGCTTGAATATGATTACTTTATGGATTATTTTCATGGCATAATCATGCGCGTGGGCATAGAGACAGTGTTTTAACAAGACTATTATTAAATATGACAAGATGTGCTACTAGTACCTTCTATAGAAAGCTATTTGAAACCTTTGTAATGTAAATTATTCAGGCTGAATGTTCTTCGGACTTTTATTGGACTATAAAATAAGCATAAATAAATCAACTACACAGATTTTGTAATACTATAGTTATTGATGATAGTCATTGATATGCCACCTGATTGCAAGAACTGCTTGCACAACCTTGATAAACTATTTGCAATATTGTAGTGAATATCAACATTCGTCAACGGCACGTTAAACTCACGTTATATAACGTTGTATTGACACGATTTGCATCGATGCTTCTAGTTCGATTACAACGATATGAATTAATAAAGAATTATTTGGGAACGTTGTACAGCGTTAAGTAATTTGATTGATTTAATAGGCTTTTTATGCAGCTATTGTGAATACTAACTAGTTCGTAAATATGGACTGTTTTTTTATAAAGCAACTGGTATTTAAGTTAATCTTTCTGGACTTTTTTATGTTATTATGCAATTAGTATTCTATTTTCAAATTATATAATGTTCTTGACATTGAAATAGATAAACAAATGTCAAACAAACTTGAATAGTTCCGAAAAAAGTAAATCGGATTCTACATTTAATTTTGCAATATTTTTTTCTTAGCTTAAATGTATTTTATATTGATATAGGTGTTTATTTACATTGCATTTTTATTATAATTATTTAATATGAACTCGATAGATTTTTTTTCTGAACATAAGTGATGGTGTGCCTGCTCCAATTCAGTGTCTGTATGTTTCCACCATATATCGGTTGTATTCACATGTTTTGTCAACATTGATATTGATGTTTAACTAGAAATTCTGAGCAACATTTTCCTCAGTGTTTCACTAAATTCTTCTCCACGCATGAGTAGGTATTGTAGTCGTTAATTGTCGTTTTAATACGATAATTTAGTGGCACAATAATTACTACATTACAGAATGACTAATTGTAAGAAAAATATTCATTTGATCGATGACATCGTTTCTGCTACGCGCAATGGAATTCGAATATGTACGCACCGCATTTAGATGTATTCATATTATATGAAGGCAAAAGCGAGTTTATGCTTCTTATCTCAACAGCCATTTCCCTTTGTTCCAGTTCTGCTTAGTTTTCCTGCTGGTAGCAGCCGCAGCTGCCAGCGAGAAGAAGACGACAGAAAAGAAAGCGGAGCCATTGGACAAGAAGTTGGACAAACGTGGACTCTTGAACCTCGGCTATGGATACGGCATCCACGGGCTAGACGTGGGCTACATCGGCAGCGGCCACGGACTCGGCGGAGCATACAACTTTGTCGATGACCATGCCTACAACGGCTATGGAGCATACGACCTCGGTCAGCATACGCACTCCGACACCACGAGAACCATCACCCTCGTGAAAGGCGTCCCGTACGCCGTGCCCGTCGAGAAACATATCCCATACCCCGTGGAGAGGCCCGTGCCTTACCCCGTGAAGGTGCCCGTACCACAGCCCTACGAGGTCGTCAAACACGTGCCCGTTCACGTGAAAGAGTACGTCAAAGTCCCAGTCCATGTGCCCGCGCCTTACCCGGTTGAGAAGAAGGTACCTTACCCCGTCCACGTTCCCGTCGACAGGCCCTACCCCGTGAAGGTCCTTGTTCCCCAGCCCTACCCCGTTGAGAAACACATCCCATACCCCGTCAAGGTGCCAGTGCCCCAACCCTACCCCGTGGAGAAACACGTGCCATACCCGGTTGAAGTTAAGGTTCCCGTTCCCCAGCCTTACCCCGTGATCAAACACGTTGGTGTCCCCGTCAAGGTGCCCGTTGACAGGCCCTACCCCGTACACGTACCTGCTCCCTACCCCGTCGAGAAGCCCGTCCCAGTTGCCTACCCCGTTGAGAAGCCAGTGCCAGTGCCCGTCCACGTTCCCGTCGACAGGCCTTACCCCGTCAATGTAGACAGGCCTTACCCTGTTCCCGTGAAGGTGCCCGTTCCAGAGCCCTACCCCGTCTACAAGCACGTTCCATACCCAGTAGAGAAACCCGTGCCCTACCCCGTGAAGGTGCCCGTCGACAGGCCGTACCCCGTCCATGTTGAGAAGCACATCCCTGTGGCTGTCGAGAGACCCTACCCCGTCCCCGTCAAGGTCCCGGTCCTCGTGAACGAGCACGACCACGACCACTCCAGCCACCTGAGCTTTGGAGGCTCCTACTACAGCCATTAGAATAATACTAGCTTTAATATAAAAGTTTTCATCCGCCAAGCGATCATTGAAATATTATTTATAATCTCGCCTAGTTATGGCCGGGACACCAGCAAAAAGAAAACACTTCATTTTTGTATATTTATATGTAAACATGTCTTGCATGTATGAGCGTACGTGTACGTAGTGATATAAAGGTTACCATTTTAGGTTAAGATGAATGTAAAAAAGTATGAAAAAATTAAATAATTAAAAGTTATTTTCTTTGTTTGAATTACCCAAGAATTAACCCCACCACCTATAGACTAATAAGAAGGCCTAGAATAACAATATTTCATTTTATACTTGAGACTGGCCACAAAGACTTAAAAATCATTTAACTATAAAAACAACTGAAAATAATTTATCATAACAGCCTACTAAAAAAAGATATACAGCTATACACATTGATAATATTGACAAACCAGGTTTCCTTTTTACAAAAAAAGGCATTTTTCAAAAGTGACCTCGAAGTCTCAGGCCTTTATTTTTTTTTTAAGGAAATATCGATTGATTGAGGAAATGAACAAACGCAGTGTGAGGTGTAGCTAAGTAATCATAAAGGCTGACCTTCGCTTACAGCCATTCGATTTTATAATATTATTTTATTTTATTTGCAAGAATTACTACTATTATAAAAAGAACGACCACGATAGATGTGGACCTGAGATTTTTTGTAGCAAATATAATGTTCTTATTTAGAACGGCAAAGGTCGAGTGAAGTGCTTGATTGTACTTTTAGTATAATTCATTTAAATAAAAGCTTTGTAGCTAGCAAAATAAAGCCTTGAATGTATGGTTTCTAGTACTTTTTTTGAGTCAGTAAAGTAATTATTTTCTTTAACATGAACATGTAGCATGTGATTATTGGGTAAGTTTTCCATCTATCTATATAAATAAATAAAATTGAAGTGCCTGTTTGTAATTTCAAGTTACAAGCTGTCACTAAATGCATATGAAAGTATATACGGTACAAACATAAAAAAAAAATTGTCTGTCTGTCTGTTTGTTCCAACGGCAACAGGTAGTTTAAAATAAAAATAACGTTACCTATGTTTTTTTTTTGTTGGAATACAATACATTAAAAAACAAAGGCAAACAGTTCATCAAAAAAGCTACATCAAGACTCGAGTGATAATTAACTCTGAGAACGTTACAAATACTACAATAGAATAATAAGATCCTAACATTCTTACCCGAAATACAGTAAGTTGCTTTATTTTTCACATAGATGGTTGGGAAAACGGTTCAATATGAAAAGTAGCATGGTCATTTTACTATCATATCACCTTAGGGTCTGGTCTAGGATATTTAGTCAATGAATAGTATTACCATTTCGACCAAAATGTTTACCTAATTTTAAAATAATCTCAAGTAAGTACCTTTAAATATAAATGTCAAAAATGTTTGCAAAACATCATAAAAGTACCTATAAATATTTGTTTAGATGGAAATCAAACTTGTTATCCATCGTCCAGAAGTTTATCCTACAGCCACTGTGAAATGTGTCTGGTTTCTAGGAACCAGAGACGTTTTTCTATGTTTTTTTGCTCAATTTTCTTTCAGTAATTTGTTCCCAACTCACCAGTCACCGTGGTCTGTTCGTTACGTGAGAATGGCTTTTACGTAAGATGGTTAAGGTTAACAAAAGTGGAGTAACCCGTCCGTTTTATATTATTTACTGACCTTGTTATTGTTATGTACTTCTAAATTTTGACACGCTTCTTAAATTCGGTCAAGTTCATGTTTGTTTTGTGGAATAATAGTATGTTGATGAATGCTGTAAGTTAATCTGGCTATCAAGAGTGTGATAAAACGAAGAAGTGGGTGTTGCCACAGTTAATATTAAACAGTCATAGTTTCTACGTCTTAAAAGAGATTAACTTTTGCAACACAATAAGACTTCAGTACCTACACTCCTGTTCCGTCTCTTTTCATAGTCTTTGTCAATATACGTTCATCTTACAAGAACACAAGCTACTTGATTTGTAAGCAGAAAATCATTCATAATTCTTCAATACACTATTACATTACGTGCCAAAATAAATGACCACTCCTTCATTTTCTGCCTATTCCTTATCGATGCAGACAACAATATAACAACTGTTAAGTCATACAAAATACACAGTTTCTCAGCAATTGCACATCTAACTTCAACTCACATGTTCGTGTGTATGTACATATGTATTAAAATGTTACTACACGGTACAAAGCATTCTTTGTCCCATTGTTAGTAACGTGCTCACACGCATTCGTGAACACACGAGGAAGAAAAAACTTGCACACAATAGAATAAAAAATATTTGTTAATTACATTTGAATATTAATTAGACTCTTAATAAGATATCTCCATTAGTAAAAAATACTTAATACAATTATAGAATATTATTATACTAGCAAATTATTTTGTAACTGTTCAAAATATTTTCTGTTGAAACAAAAAATATATAAATAAAATAGTGAGTACTCGTTTAGTATTATTAATATTTTACTTACTAAAGTGTTAATATTAATTTTATTCATTTAAGGTATTACTATTCATAATTTAGGTTTAGTCATTAATTTATTTTTACTTAGACATGTTTATTCTCTTTAGAAACGAAATCACGAAATAAATTCTGGGCTAATTTCTAAAAACTCTTTATTTACGAGTACTTACAAATTACAAACAAGGAAATGAAACCTAGCTTTAATTACCCATATCAAACTAGAATCAGCCACAAACCACATTGCCCAATGGGTTATACAGAATGCAATCGTAATTGGTAGTGTGCAAAAATTATAGTGTATACCTCGCATTGTCCGCCAGTGTACTGAGTATTTGCAAGTTACATGGGAAAAGCTTTTAATTCGTCGTTTTCATTGCGAAAGAGGTCGGTAGTGCAACACGATAAAATAACCGTAGACGGTTATATATGCACTTAAACTGGAGCAGTGAGACTGAATAAAGGATTTATAAGTATACCAGCTTCTGCCCGCGGCTTCGGCTGCGTCAAAGTTAATATAATATTCCATTGTACATTTTTCCAAGATAAAAAGCCTATGTGCTGTTCCAGACTAAAATTTATCTCTGTGCCAAATTTCATCCAGATCCATTCAGCTGTTCCGGAGTGATTCAGAACAAACATCCATCCATCCAAACTTTAGTAGTAAGATTAGTAGTATTGTGAAGATCTTTGTAGATAATGTTTAGACTTTTGTTCACTTGAGTAATTTGTGCAGCTACCTTCCCATTACCATCGTATTGAATTGTTGATCGTTCAGTCAATCTGTTTAATGGTACCACGAAATCTGAATGCTATCGATGTTATTAGGATATGTGTGATGCGAACAAATGAACCCTTCGTTTATCGATCGATATTCCATTGGTTATCTTAGTAGCTACATTTTTACTCCACGTACTCTTGAATAATTTCAAGTGTAAGTAGAGTATAAGTTTTTATTCTGTGTTAGCTAATCAGTCATATTTATTATCTATAATTTTTTTAGCAATTAATTAAAATCTAAGATTAGTGCCAATTCACCTTAGGCAAGGGTGGTGACCAATTCTCGTGCATTACCTGTATGAGAAGAGGCCTTTGCTCTGCATTGTGACAATAATAGACTAATGAAACCAAAAAACTGCCTCGTTAGCCTAGTGGTCCTAAGCGCGACTGCTACGCTAGAGGTCTTGGGTTAGACTCCCAGGTCGAGCAAAAAGTGTTATTGGGTTTTTCTATGAAATTCTCAGTAGCAGCTCGGAGTTTGGATTTGTGCCCGGTTAATGGCAATAGGCTCGCCCCCTATTACATGGGACCTAAACATACCGGCGAACGGTGGGTGTACATTGTTACACCTCTGCTTATCTCTTCGGGGAATATAGGCGTGATGATGGTATGTATGAACCAAAAAGTTCCTAATCTTGTCTTGCAAACCATACTTTTGGACGATCAGCTTAATGATACAGTTATCATATTTAGGTACCTACTTCGCCGTTTTGTTTTGTATCGACTAAAAAGGAACGAGCACTAAATTCTCAGGAAAGCCGACAAATAAAAAGATAATTTCTAAAATTGAATTCATTTCCTTCATCCATTTATTAATTGCTCAATTTCACTTTGTGTTTGTACCTACCACCTACTGCTCTAGCGACCCGGTTCAACAGTAACATTCTATACACAACGCCATCTACGGAAATTGCATGTAAACATGTTAAATTCGTTACAAGGTATCGTCAGGCCAAGGTTTAGAAAGTATAGATATCTGCGGTTTCTACACAATTTCATAGTTCTTGACGACCACGGCAGAGGGCGTAGTTGTCTGGTATTTATAATTGGATTACCTATGGTTGTTGTGCGTTATGCGCGTGGCTTTACTAACATGAACCAAAGCGTAACCTAAGGAAATAAGTATTGAATACTATGTCATCGTACTGGTAAACCTATTCTCTATGCATTATATTAACAGCAGTTGTTGTGTTCAAATGACTACATTTCAGTGATATTTTTTTTGTAAATGGTTAATGGATGAGAAAACTAATTTTGCGAAAATATTTAAAAATAAATCAGCTTTTTCATACAAAGTGGAACACCTACACGGTCGAAATGTATGGAACACATATTTTTCTCTTTATTTACGAACTGAATCCATGGTAAATATCTGTGTCATGATGTCCCTTTCACTGTGTATAAATAATTGGTATACCTTGAGCATTCAACCCCTATATTGCCTGGCTGACAGGATATATTTTTCTATAGAATAACTTATTCTTCTAAGTTCGTAGTGCTACGAGAGAAGTTCGTAGCCTCGTAGCGTCGTAGCGCGTAGCACTCGGGTTGTTTTGACATTTGTACTCACTATGTATTTTTTTTTCTGATGTGTCTTGTCTGTAGAACACTCATTAGGTCAGTAGGTCTTGTAGTCAAAAGGGTTGATATAAATAAAGCGTGTTGTTACCATACCTTCTTCTTGTAATTAGGACGTAAACCTACGTCATTTTGACATTGCTGAAATGTTAAGTATATATTGAAGAATATGAGTTAAAAAAAAAAGAAAGAAAAAAAAAAAAAAAAAGTTATGCGTACTTTCTAAATTCAATGCTGGGACATTTTTTAACAAATAAAAGTAGTTGAAAGGTATCTTTTGTACCTGATACCAAAAGCAAATTTTAAAAATTTAACGCGTTCAGAACCCGGTCGCAATCTTATTTCAGTGATAGTAAATGTTAAAAAAATGTAGGTATGATGTACATTCAAGATATTTTTGACAGATTCAGATTAGATTGCGATTATACCTAATGCCTAAAAGTTAGTAGAATTGCCCCCCTGAAAGATGGCTCACTATTGAAACTAGCACATACTAAAAGGATTTTTTTCTATGAAATTCTCAGTAGCAGCTCAGAGTTAGGATTTGTGCGCTCGGTTATTGGCAATAGGCTCGCCCCCTATTACATGGGACCTAAACATACCGGCAACCTTTGGGTGTACATTGGTACTCCTCAGCCTAACCCTTCGGCGAATACAGGCGTGATGGTATGTCAGTCTGTACAAAAATTACGTAGGTCAGGCGTCTGAGATCTTGGACCATTATGTAGATATATAGGTACCCTTTCACGATAGCAATTTAAGATTCGCTTTCACTCTAAAAATAACTTAATTAAAAACAAGACGCAGTCATACATTAGGTAAATAAGTAATTAATTTTTATATTTAAACTCTCGGATAAAGTAGTATAAATAATTATTTAAGTCAAACGAGAAACTATTTCTAGTCGTACCCACATATTAATAGTCACGTGTCAGATGAAGCAAAGATGTTTCTTGTATCGTTCTTGTTTGGAGTAATAAGACCGGGTAGTGAGGCATCTTTGAGGTAAATCTGAGAGTTTATCGTATTGTTCTCATTCGGAGAAAAAGTAGGGTTGCATTTTTGAGAAGCGAAGCATTTTTTGGGAGTATAACGGGAGATTCTCGTTTGAAGACACGGGGCTGAACAGGGATAGGTTTTCGATTAAAGTCTTTGAGAGTATTATGGGATATACCTAGTCGTATAGTTTTCGCTCGGAGAATTGGTAGGGATGGATTTATGGATTTGTCTATGGGAGTAATTAGGAAAAAATGGTAGTTTTTTTTAAAGGAATACATCGTTAAATAAAACAGAATTTGAAAAACATAATTATTTTTAAAACTACTATTTTTAAATCTGATTACATTTAAATTTTCTAGCGATTACTCTAGACGCAAGAAAATATGAAGCACAATAAAATAATCTAGTAAAATCCAGTTTCATTCGGTACAGTATTACATTCACCTTGTAATACAGTCAAAGTCGGCAGCAGGCGCTGGTTAAAACAAATAATATCCATTTAATTGTTCACCACCCGCCACGAACAGCCTACTGAATGTGAACTAAACTTCTGTCTTCACGATTACCTACACGCTAACGTGAAAGGCGTCACGGGCGCCACAGACAAAATGAAAACAAAAATGTAGGTATACCTAAATAATTTATCACTACTAGTACAGTCACTTCCAAAAATATGTAGGCAATTAGCAAAAATCAAAAGCAGCTGTGCTATTCTGTAAAAATATTTCTAGGTAAAACGTGGAATGACCTCGAGGTGAGCTGTCCATTCCTAATATCAGCAGCGTTATTCTGTAATGATCTCGCTGTGAAGAAATTTAGTAAAATGAGTTTAAGGTGATCTCGTCCCATTCATTATCATCATTTGATGCTAGTGATTGAAAACTCACGTAAATTCACTGAGGGAGATTACTACAAAATAGCACTCCTTGTGCTTGGCGTTGACAGCTGATCCTAATTTTCAGTCACGTAAATTCACCCCAAAAGATTTTTAAAGAATAAACCAACAGCTCATTCGTAGAGTATGGGAATTGATGTTCCATAACGAGTAGGAAAGCTAATGTATGTCATGTGAAACTTAACCCACATTTTTCACATTTTTCACTGTACATCGCAATTTAATTTATACATACTCGAAGGGTTAGGCAGAGTTGTATCAATGTACACCCACAATTCGCCGGTATGTTTAGGTCCCAAGTAATAGGGGCAAGCCTAGTGCCATAAAATTTAATGTAATTTTTTGAATACCACGAAGTAATACATATTTTTGCACGTGACTGTATAGTTGTGTAAACCGGCAATGTGTGTGTGTGCAGCAATTTATTAATGTGTGTGCTTAACACTTGATACATTATAAAATAACGGTGGCTTGACGCAAGCGGTTACACCATCTTGGAACAAAAAATACATGAGTTATTTGTTTTTTTTTTTCATTTTGTTGTGGATATTGAGACACTCCCTAGCTGGTTTTTTTTTAAACTAGAATGTAGGTTTGTTATGCTGAAATACTTTTTAACCGGTCAGAGTTGTTGATAAACTTAAGTAAGAGGTCCTTTAAATTATTTTCTTACGCAAAATAATAATAATACCAGCCTATTATTGTCCCACTGCAGGGCAAAGGCCTCTTTTGATACAGAGAGGGCAAGCATTGATCACCACGCTTGCTCTAGGTGGATTGATGACTTTAGACTTATATTAATTATGTATAAGTACAGGATTCCTCAAAATGTTCTCCTTCACCGATTGATTAATTGTGTTAGATAGGTAAATGAAAAAAAATTAAGTGAATCAACTTGAGACTAGGTGGATAAAGAAATGATACACCAAGTAGCTGAAAAAAGGATCAGCGGGAACGTGAACTTGTATTATTATTACGATATCAAAACGATGGTAGTAACTAATTGTATTTAATACAATGTAATTTGACCTACTTTTAACGGCCTTTGAAAAAAATATTATGTTCTACTCATGGTTATATTTTAAATTGATAATTATCGACTTGGCTATAAATCAGGAAATGTAAACCAATTAATCAAAAAAATTAATTAAAAATCGATCAATTAATGAAAGAGCTAAATATAATCTTTTGAAGTCGGTAGCGATTTTAAACCTTATTTCAACTGGAAGAGTTAGAAAGTATTAAGCGCACATTTCCTTTCTACTAACAGGTGAAGGTAAGATATGTGATATTCATACAAAAGTTTTACAGTTGGGTACTCATTAATAAGTACCACTTTTACTATGCGACCAATCCTGAAATATGAAAAAAATCCGTTCTTTCATACAACAACCCATTTTCTGGCGCAGTCGGGTAAAAATTCAAAGACCGTTGTTGAATTATTTACCCCTTTTTATTACATAATATAAAATATAGCCCATGTAACTCGCTGATGGTGTAGCTTTCCATACGTGAGTTTTTAAAATCGGTTAAATAGTGTTAAGTTTATCCATTACACTGCCTCGGTAGCCTAGTGGTCCTAAGCGCGACTGCTACGCTAGAGGTCTTGGGTTCGATTCCCAGGTCGAGCAAAAAGTGTTATTGGGTTTTTCTATGAAATTCTCAGTAGCAGCTCGGAGTTAGGATTTGTGCCCGGTTAATGGCAATAGGCTCGCCCCCTATTACATGGGACCTAAATATACCGGCGAACTGTGGGTGTACATTGTTACACCTCTGCCTAACCCTTCGGGGAATACAGGCGTGATGGTTTATCCATTACAAACAAAAAAACAAATATTTTCATTTCATAATATTAATTAAAATAAATCAGGCAGCAATAATGTACATACTAAAAAAACAACTCTTCTAGTTATTACGCATCTACGTATAATTTTTGAATGAATGAAAAAAATTTAGTAAAAATTTTTACGTTTATTTGAGCTGTTTTAATTTAATTTATTCATCAAAATTCAAACTTTAATTTTAAATATTCAAACGTAGTAATAGTAGTTATACGTTTTTAACATTTTAAAAATCCGGTGTAGTAATATTTTTTTTTTACTTTTACGCATTTACTATGAATGTTTAGGAATATTTTTAAATATATTATCTGGAGGATTAATCTTATGATTGATGCAATAGACTTTGGCATGTGATAATTAATGAGGTACCTGCTGAGCAGCATCGTGTGAAGGTTAATATTTAATTCGTAATGCCGTTCTTATAGAAACTTGGGCAAAACTCAAAACATTTATTACAATTAAACTCTTAATAGACACTTTTGAATTTTTAACAAGTCGTTAAATTTGTCAGAAAGTTGAAGCTCGTCGTCCAAAACATAGTGAGGCCTCTATGGAGAAGAACGAGCAAGAAACTCCACGGACGCTCTCACACTCTTTTGTTTCACGTATTAAATTCTAATATAGATTATTGAAAGGTTGGAACTAAGCTCAAATACCCACACTACACAACGTATTAAGCTGTACGAGGCTATAGGCTAATGAAATAGATTACATTTACACAGACTTCCCTGTAATTTGTCATTCTGAACTTTAAGATAAATAGCTTATGTAATCATTTCCATTGCTTCTGTGTTGTGGTGTGAAATATAATTGTAGTGCTTTAGATTTCCTGTGAATTTATAGGAAATCAATAACTAACAAGATCTTATATTGAAACTGAGTTACGATTTTAATTTGTCGGTTATAATTAGAACGGTTTTATTAGAGCAATTTTGTAATTTAGGTAGCAATAAAAATAATATAGAATTTATTTGAATTTAGAGAACATATTCGTTATTGGTAAATTTCTTCTGCAGCATGCATGTATGGATAAGGACCGATGGGCCAAAGTCGTCAAGCAGTGGGTGCAAGAATCGTTGGCGTGATGTCTTAGAGACGTTGATAGGAGATTGGCCAGAGAACCAACTCATAAAGTGGAAGGCAATGAGGGAGACCTTTGATCAGCAGGGGGACAATATAAGTTGAATAAAAAATTTAAATCTATTCCATCCTTTTGTATTTCATCCTTCCTACTATCCTTCTAATAATATTTTAAATGCGAAAGTTTGTGAGGATGGATGGATTTTTGTTACTCTTTTACGCTTAAACGGCTGAACGGATTTGGATGAAATTTGACAATGAGATAGATTGTAATGTGGGATAACACAAAGGATACTTTTTATTCCGGAAAAATGTACAGTTCTTAGGATAAAAGTCGTGTGCAGAAACTTATTTTTAGTAAATGTAAAATGTTTTGATTAACACGCAACAATATAATAATACTTAATTATTATTTGATGTATAAACAAATCCGGAATAACATGTAAGATTTACGTTAGTACTATTAACTTGTATCCACATAACATATTATTTAATTAATAGTTAACACGCAGATCGTGTTAATGGCTAAGCTACGGATACACTAATTCTTCAACACTTATAATATGCATAAAGTGGCCTTAACATGTAATGCTAACATGTGATTCATTCATTGTTTGTAGGGCTGGCACTCAGGAGAACTGTACAAAAATAGTACCAGCCGCAGCAGTTGTAGTAGAGCTCTTTGTGGAGGACCTGTCCCGGGGAAGTACTACCACCATACCTGTTTCTGCCGCATTTGCTGCGTTTCAGTTAGACGGGTATGGATGCTGGTATAACTACAGTCACATGCGACATTTCAACTTTGTCTCTAGGATGGCAACGCATTTGCAAGGCCTCTGGTATTCCAGATGTCTATAGACAGCGGTGACCACTTATCATCAGGCGGGTAGTCGGCTTGTGTGATATCTAATGATATTACATGTTACACAATTTGTGTAGGCCAGCCCTAGTCTACATTTAAGTAAATCATTCCACTAAAGAGGTACGGAGCTCGTATGTGTAGCGCCATTTTAAAAGGAAAGGTAACATACTGACGATAAACACATTCACACCAGATTACGTATGATAATGTTATTGTTTTAATTAATTTATGAAGAGGATTTGCATAAGTTTAGCGTGATTGAGGCATTAAGTCGCGTAATAAGTAAGCTTGGGAATTATTATTAAAAATGAAGAAGTTTGTAAAAAAAATAACGAGTTTGCGATTCACTAATAGGGTTATGTGTCTATCCAAACAATGATTTCGTAATTCGATTTTTGTAAATTGACCTCTATTATAAAATGCAAACTTTTTACTATTTACCTATTTTTTATAATTCACGTTTTTATTGGCCATTTGTTGTCAAAATAATCGCGGATGCCATTTATGTTTTCTTTTTATTTTATTTTTCTTTCCACTATAAGGCTTTTAATTGGAGTTTTTCAAACAGAACAGCTGGTATTTTCTGTTTTATAATAGTCCAACCTTATTTTTAATTTTGATAGATTTTATTTGACATTTTTTTAATAGTTTTTGCTTGTGTCAGATGTAATATTGGAATTATGAAAATTCCTTTAATCTTAGTAAATTCGATTTGATTGAAAATGAATTTTAAGTAGTATAAAAAGTATTTTTCCTTGACTACTTACTAAGCACTGTCTTTTGATTGAATACTAATATAATAAAGCTGAAGAGTTTTTTTTTTTTTTAATACGCTTATCTCTGAAGCTACTCCGAATCACTCGAAAATTAAAGTGGACAAAGTCATATACTGAAGCTACGTTAGCAATATAATATTACTAAGAGTAACAGTACAAACTTCATGTAATCCTTAAGTAATCCATTTCATATGCTGACCATGAAAAAACAAAACAAAAACACTTGAAACATGCATAACAGCGTGATTATGCAGATACATTGCACACCTAACCCAATTCGCATACTTACGCCAAAAAGTAGACTTGCATTTCATGACGACACATCTTCTAACTCTTAATACAATGACATAAGGTTCAGATTTCAATGGCCCTTGAACAACAGATGTTAACCGTATCATTGCTCCTCATTTGGATGTGAAATTGAAAAAATACCCTTTTAAAATGTCGCTCATTGAATTACCAGCACTTGCACAATGAGAGTTATTATCTTAATGTACGCTTATTGGCCGGGTTGACGAATTACCTCCTACATACTTGGACGTGGAGTTTTTTAAGTTCTTAATGGAGACTGTCAAAGGTTACGAAAACATTAAACTTTTATCGTAATATGTGATTTATTGTGATATATCACGGTTCATTGAAATACCTTTAATGTTTGTCTGATTATCAGAATCTTCAGAACTGCCTCGTTAGCCTAGTAGTCCTAAGCGCGACTGCTACGCTAAAGGTCTTGAGTTCGATTCCCAGGTCAAGCAAACTGTTATTGGGTTATTCTATGAAATTCTCAGTAGCAGCTCAGAGTTAGGATTTGTGCCCGGTTAATGGCAATAGACTCGCCCCCTATCGCATGGGACCTAAAACATACTGGCGAACTGTGAGTGTACATTAGTACACCTCTGCCTAATCCTTCGAGGAATACAGGCGTGATGGTATGTGTTATCAATACGGCAGTATCATTAAAGAACAAGACACATTCTCTATAATTTAAATAAAGAACATTAATTTAGAGCTATAATTTGGCAACATTTGTGAGTGTTAGGTTAAATTGCTCATTGTTTGCCGTCTAGTTGCAAATGTCATGATTTTTATTGTGGCAACTCGTCATTTAACGTAACATTTTATCTAACAATGAACTGACAAAAGATAATGTAATCTTTACAATTGTAAGTAGGTATTATGCATGTCTTTTTTACACACACACACATATACGCGTGCACTGTCTGGACAAGTCCACTTAAATCAGTGTTGTTCTTTCTTCAAAAGACCACCCAATACTGCTGCTGCCCGCGACTTTGAGTGCGTGGTTTTTGGTTACTGCTCCGCTAATGTGTGTCGTAGCGTGAAGTTATAAAGCCTATCCTATTCCTTATGAGACTGGCTATCGTATATAAAAAAAATCCAATCTGACTGTTTGTTCAAGAGGTAAGCGCGTTTAAACATACAGCTCAGCTTTATTACATATGATATGATAATAAGAAACTTAACTAAACTTTTATAGTCCTTAAAACTTTAAAAACAGCTCCTTTTCCCTCACTCTCATAGTCCGATGGGACGGTAATCTGACAAAAGCAGGGAGAGATCAGGCGCAGGAACAACGGCTTTACGTGCTGTCCGAATTACGGGGATACTGAGAAATTTGTAATAAAAAAAACAATTAGTACTTTTTGCCCAGCCTGGGAATCGTCACAGGACACCATGCTCAGTAGTCCCATCACACCGCCATACACAAGGACAGAAACCTTGGGTATCTTCTGCCGCTAACGAAACCCTTCCTCTAGAAACTAGTTCGGAAACAAGTGAATGTGTAGGTCACACTGATACCGCAATCAAAAGATGTCAATGTCAGTGACGTCATAAAGTTCATAATGAATGAACCAATCGTGAGCTCTCATTACGGCGCTTCTTTTGACAGATACTCAAAGATGCGTGACTTATCAATTTATGCCGTGAACGGGTGTTTTTTTCAACATAGCTTGTGTAGGTCTGTAGAACCATAGAATGAGATGGATTCCTTTCATAACGATTAAACCCAAATAGACTTTAATATAGAAAAATGGAAGGAGAGTAGACCCTTTGAGCAGTACTGGAAAAATTAAGGCATTCATATCAAATTCATAATACATAATAATAAGATTGTCGACATAATAACATGGGGCAAGACACATTTTGACTTTGTAGGTAATACAAAAAAATGTATGCTCTTTTGTACGGAACAGCAGACTTTTTTCTCCATAATTTTTAGAAGAATGTTCACATTATAAACTCGCTCTCAATCTCAAAAATATCTCTACCAAAATTTTTAAAAGATAGAAGAGATAGAAATTGCGCCAAGACTTTGATTGTTATTTGGAACGATTTTATTTATTGGAACTGGCCTTCAGATAGTTATATTTTATTACATTTTATATCTATGTATATCTAACCTAGATGAAATGTTATACGATGACTAGATCACTTTAACCAGCTTTATGCAACACACAACTTGTAGTAAAAGGTCAGTAACTCATCTTGAAAATGTAGTGACGTGATCCTAAATCTTACTGACGTTCCTTCACTTGTGAACGAAGTTTTACCCAATAATTTGCTGTTCAGAAATTAACTAGTTCATTTGTATTTCAGTATATATTGAAAGACGATGGCCCAATGGTTCAGGCGCCCTTCTCACATGCGTAAGGTTATGGGTTCGTTACTGGTAACAATCTGTCTTTTTAAATGTCATAATAATTTGTATGCTAAGTTTATTGTAGACAGCACTGACTTCGCCGAAGCAAAGCTTTATAAGGAAACCTAGACTTTAATAAGTCTGAGTCTGAAATTGCCAATCTGCCCTGCAGTGGATCAATAATAAGCTTGTATTATTACTTATTGAGAGTCTGCTAGTCCAATAGATTACGATTTCAATTAAAAATAACAATTGAAAATGTCTAGCAGTACATATAGTATTAATTAAGTTCAAATTAAAAATAACTCTTGTATCAGCGCACGCAACGCCCTCTATGCTATGTGGGGCATAATGACTTTCGTAATTATAATGATCCAGTATCAAATTATTATAAGGCTTGCGTTTATGAGCGGTGGTATGGTGCGTGGTACAAGCGAGTAGCGATTTTAGAAATCAAATACTTTACTGTTAATTTTCTGTTGTAGATATTATCTGTATATTTTTCTTTTGTTCTACTTTTTAATACAAAATCGATAGGTACCTAATCAGGCGCAAACCGTATATGGCTTGTTTTCGAAATGTAAGAATCGTCCATGTTAAATGGACTTCTTCAAACTAAGCAAGTGTATTGGTGATGATGGACCTCACAGCTCATGAAAGTTCTTGACAACACAGAAAGTATTATCTGTCTATTGCATTTTGTATGTATCAACAGTATCGATAACACGATAAGAGAGAGGATTCATTATTCATTATCTCAGACACAAATACCATATGATTCTGCAAACACCCACGCAAAAGAAATGCCCTGCAGTGGTATTCTTTCGAAATCTCCCATTTAGGTAAAGTAACCTAGAGTGGAGCTGTCATCCTAAGGCAGGGTACGCTAGCGATTAACAACTCACTATATACGCTCACAAAATTCGCCAAAGGAAGATATTCTTCAGTTGTTCCGCTTTCTCTTGTAGCCTGTACCACAGACCAGCCGCTACAGCTGGACGTCCGTACGTTTTGCTCCACATACGTAATGTGGACATCTTGCTGCGACATTGCATCACGGCATTTTTCTCAACGCGAAGGTAACGTTAGGAAATGTATGCATACTGTATTACTGTGTGGAGTAATTGATCATGAGAAGGCATTAATTGAACCTGCATAACTTAGAGGTCTTGTTAGTAATGCATATTGCCAAGAGTTACTGTCAAAATGTGAATGATTTGGTGTGGTAAGGCAAGCAAAGAAATAACATAACGTTGGCGCAGTAGGCCAGTGGTTGGCTGCTGTGCTGCGTGTTGCGGTATCGATTCCCGCATGGAACAAATATCTGAATAACTATTCTAGGTCTGGTTGTGTGTATGTGTGTTGATATATGTTTGTAAAAGTACCTAAATTCACTGTTATAAAGTTGATTTTTGTATAGTTTAAAGGTACCAATGTCCAGTTAGTTTGTAGTTTGTTGGTTTCCATAAAATTAATTTATTTTAAAATTATACGTAATTCAAAGTCAAAGACAAATCATTTATTTCAGTTAGACCATTTTTTTTTTTTTTTTTTGGTGGGTGGGAAATCATCAAATAACTTCTCCCGCCCTGGGCGGGACGGGAGGGAGTGTCAGACTTTTACTGACTAAAACCCACCCATGTTCCTTCTTGTGCCCTTTGCGTTCCGGGGGCGCGGTATCTCTTGCGAACCACTCGCAGCCCCGGCAGGCATCGGCCCTCAGTGGCCCCTTCCTTTTGCTGACATCTCTTTGAGGCGCGCGTGGAACACGAACGCGCCGTCGACACGGCCTGTCGTTATGCAACGTAAGGACGGTGAGCTACCCATTGCTCACCGTCCACAGGCCAGTATCTACGGTGGCCGGGAGTCGTCTCGTGGCTCCCGACGTCCGGAGCGTCTACCGCGGCGGCTGGGACGGGAGAACCGCTGTCTCAACCGTCCCGCCGCCTCCTTCTCAAGCATTACTGCCTCGCAGAAGGAGGCGACTGCATCCCATTCCCTCTCGCTCCGGACCATGGCTTGCACCAGGGCCGGACGCGAGAGTTCGCCGCCGCCGATAGCCGCCACGAGGACTCGGCGATGCTCCGCCCAAGCGGGGCATACCGCCACGGTGTGCTCCACCGTGTCCTCGGGGCGATCCACACAATGGTGACACCCGGACGTTTCCTCCCGCCCGATGAGGTGCAGGAACCTCCCGAAACACCCGTGTCCGGTGAGGACCTGCGTCAGGCGGTAGGTGAGGGCGCCGTGGCGCCTCTCCAGCCACTCCTCAAAGAGGGGACTTACCGCCTCTATTAAGGCGTGCCCAATCGGGACATAGCTAAGAAACTTGTTACGTGACCTGAGGGCGGCCTATTCTAGGGCCAAAGCCGTGTCAATGTTGCTAGCCTTTTGGGCACTTGACCTATTGTCAGCGCTACCGACGAGGTTTTTGATAAATGATTTCCACTCCTTTTTTATAAATTGTACTCAAATTGTACTTAATTGTCCAACTACTTTGTGTGTTCTTTATTTTTAACATATAAAAAAATACCTAAAAATATTTTGATTTTATTTAAATACTATATCATTAAAATTATTTATGAGTTTATTAAACTTTAAACTAAAATAAATAGTTTTTTTATTGAGTAAAAGTATATCAACATAAGTTAATAAAATGGCCGTCCAAATAATTTTCGGCTGTTCGCAATTCGCGCCTCGTAAAAATTAATGGCGATCCGTAATTTCACATAATGCTAATTAATCTAGAATTTTGAATAATTAGTTTCTAATGTCAATATTAACATGTTAATTTAATTAATTTGATCTATAATTTTGAAATAAAAGCCTTGTCGATTGTAATCTTAATAGATTTGTATAGGAATATATTAATTGTTGCGTGGGAACAAGCACGGTGAAATATTCTCAATACTATAATTGGAAAAATATGGAGTATTGTTTGAATTACTAGGAATGTGGACTGGCTTTAGGCTGTACTAGTCTACATAGTGACAGATTTAGGTCTTTCACAAAGCAAGTAACGTAAAGCTGAGAACCCATAAATCCATAGGTTTAAAATCCATAACATCAAAATGTATAAAAATTGTCTGTCAAAACGTGGTACGTCCGCCATTTTGAGTATCAATTATCGATTGAAATGAGCTCATATTGAAATATTGTAAAAAGTTTAAAAAAAATACTATGTGTGGAGTCTTGCTCATTGTTTTCTGTTTGACTTTGACTTCGACGGAGATTTGAACCTAAGAACTTTCGCTTAGTGTACTAGCGACCACTGAACCACAAATGAACATAACAGTAACATGAGTAACAAGTGAACATACAAACGTAAGTAATACATAACTTACATTACAAATGTGAAATTGGGCGTAACTTGCACAAACTCATACGTGTTGGGTCAAACGGCATGTAATTTAAAACGAACGCTTTAATTCACTTAACATTAATCTTTGAGTTGTATGTACCTATGTGCTTACAATTTGTGAAATGCATTGTCATGGTATAACTTCCAGGGGAAATACTCCATCTCCATGCTTAAAATAAGGATCAGAATCAGCAATGTCAGACGTGTCGATTTTAAAGGAGCGTCCCGATTTTAAATTGAACGTCGCTCTCGCCCTGTACAAGCGGTATCCCACTTTTTATGATTTTTCGACGGTGCAGTAAAAATTAAGAGATTTCGTAAACTGAGTTTTATTTGTTATTGTAGCTAATAAGTGCAAATACTACCTAAACGTTTATACCTAATTCAAGTTTTTTATTCGTGGAATAAAATTGATGATAGATAGTATGAAAAGTGTCAGAAATTCAACATTTATACTCAAGTTAATCTTAAGGTAGTTAGTTCTACTTTAATGATATTCACCCTAAGAGAAACGAATATTTGGGATAGGCTTAAGTAATCAGTGCTAGAGAAGAGAAGAATATAGGACAGCCGCTGAAATAGTAGTAGGACAATTCTAAATACTATCATAACATTAACATACCATCACGCCTGTATTCCCCTAAGGGTAACGCAGAGGTGTACCAATGAACAACCACAGTTCGCCGGTATGATGAGGTGCCATGTAATAGAGGGCGGAGCCTATAGCCATTAACAGGGCACAAATCCTTACTCCGAGCTGGTACTGAGAATTTCATAACAGCCAATAACACTTTACTGGACCTGGGAATCAAACCAAGCTAGATACTAATAACCAAATAATTAGAATATCAACCAAACAATAAACTGACTTATAAAGAATACGCTGCTCTGTAAAAATATAGAATGATAAATCGCTATTACAATAATATACCTATACATAAAAAAAGTTATTTTTTACATTTTACTGGAGAACATAAATTTTAAGATAATACTATGTCGCCATGCCCTAATAACTGCACTTTAGCTAGTACGAAGATTTTCTTAAATCATGCTAATTCGTGGTTTACAGTTTGACGATACACTGAAAAGTTAATTGATTTGTTAAAAAGAAATACAGATTATTTAATAATTGTGTTTGCATTACTGTATTAAGTTAGTTACGGCATTGAACATAATAAACGAGAGTTTAATTTAATCGATTGATGTTCTGATTGCACAGGTATAAAAAGTACATAAATATAAGTGAAAATGAACACTGTCGAATATTTTGATTGTAATCATGAGTTTTTCAAGAGTTGCATTGCTTTTTACATTTTTATTGGTTATGGAATTAGCGTCTACACATCATTTTTATTATATGAGACATGTACCAGGTATTTACGTTTCTTACTTATATTATTTTAGGCAGTAAAAATATTAAAAAGGGGACATGCGCCCGCTTTCGTGGAATGTCGGAAAGTACTTCATTATTGAAAGACTTTTTCTTCCCGCGGCGGCCCTAACGCACGGCACAATTAATGCCGTCGCTCCATCTAATAAAATAAAACCCCATCAATAAGTGTTTAGTTACAAAATGATTTCGGGCTTTTTACAAATCATAACATAGCAAGTATTATTGTCCTATTAATATTATAAATGTGAAAGTTTGTAATGATGGATAGATGGATGGATGTTTGTTACTCTTTTACGCTTAAACTACTGGACGGATCTGGATGATATTTAGCACTGAAATAGATTGTAGTATAAAGTAACACATAGGGTACTTTTTATGCCGGAAAAATGTACAGTTCCCGTGGGATAATATATCAAATTTGACGCGGACAGAAACTAGTAGAAAAAAAAACTAAAAAATAAGTAAATACCCAGTCAGTACAGTTTTGTCTCGTTTCCAGAATGTGTAACTGATCTGGTATGCCTACAAGCATTCGGTCTGGGCTGTTTCTGCCTCTACGGAAGGTGTCAGTGCTACGCCATTGCTTGAAGACAAAACAACTATAGGAGTCTGCCCACTACACCGAATAAACTTATCAGGCACGAAAAGAAACAAGACACGGACTATTATGTCCACGAGAATTAAGCGATAATTGTTGACGCTCCGTGCATGTCACGCGACGGTGTTGGTCGGTGACGGAACGGTCTATGGGCATAGTGTCATTATTTTCAATACAAAGATTTTTTTTACTATCACGTTGTTGGCTTGGTCATCTTATGATCCGGTGTAGTGAGCAAACCTCTTAAAGATACAATTCGATTGCGGTTAATCGATGAAAATGTAAAATTCAAATCGATTATATTTATCGATCAATTATTATCGAATATATTTAAGACTTTTTCATGTAGACGCCGTCGATTTACTGCAATCTAATTACACTTTAGTTTTTTTAAACAGAATTTGTTATTGTTGTTTATTATGTCATTAGAATTTAGTAATAAAGACGATTCCACTCGTGTGTTTAGTTTTATTATTTTCTTCTTGGCTTTTTATCAGTATCATATTGTTTCAGGAAAAGGCTTTGAGTTTAAGCTATTATTTCAACTGGGTGATCCACCCCCGGCTAGGGACATCAGGTCAAAGTGGACCAACTGGTCAGATCTAAGAAATCCAAATTCTGGTACTAAAAACCAAAAACCACAACCAAGTTATCGACATCCTAAAAACGGAAATAAAATATACACTTCGTTTAAAACTTATGGATAATATTTTGTATATAATTGCTATAATTACGAGTATGTTGTGTGGTACCAAGGGTACAGGTACAGTGACGTCAAAGTTCCTTACCCTTGAAAGAAAAACTGCAGAAAGTAGTTCTACTAACAAAAACTTAAAACAATGAAATTAGTATCATGATGGTCTATTATAGGGTCGTAATTTGAATGTCGATATGTCTGTCGTAATACACGACACTGCTGGACGTGCTTAGCAGCAGTAATACTGGTAACTGTGACGGCCAATGGCCTGACAGCCAAGAGCCTCGTCATAACAAATACGGCTGTATCAAGTGCAGCAAATGGTAGTCTATGGCTTAATACTTAAGGTATAAAATATGTTTTAATGTAGGTATAGTAGATGTTTTTTTAATTAAACAAAATAAATGCCCTTTATATAAATTACTAGTCGTACCGAATTTGTTTATAAAAAATCTAAGGCTCATGTACCCAATTATACAGTTAAGTTAAGAAGTTTCCAATTCCGTTAACAAAAGGTTTTGTATACCTTTACCTATTCCTGACAATTCTACAACTATGTATGATAAATTCGAAATTGGATAGATGGATGTTTGATACTTAATTACGCAAAATGAATGGCTAAATGTGTTGCTAAACGCAAATCTCGAGAATGGGTGGACCCATTTGGCGAATTGTTTTATTGTGGAGTTCGTAATTTCTCGGACAAGTTTTATATGAAAGACATTCTTTGGAAAAAACCAACGAAAAACTCAGAAACTTGCACTTATGCGAAACCCGGGCAGCGCGCTAGTATTATTATAAAAGTAAGAATAGCAAATAGCAACGACAATACACGAACTAATACCTTAACACAAAGATATTGTAACATACATATATTATAATGTATAGGTACAATATATGCTCAAAATACTCAAACATTTAGCAACAGCAACGCAACTGATCTCAATATAATTAAAAAAGAACATAATCCTAATAAAAATAAGACAATTTGTAAGAACAATAAGGACCTTGAAATGACAATCGCTTCACGAAAACGGTTCGGTGGGAAACGTTTGCGAAATAACACTTAAGAATCGCTCGAATCTAAGGTGCCGACGCACTGTGGGAAGAAAACGCTGCGGTTGGATCGCTACGTTTCGATTCACTTTCCTACTTTTTCTCGAAGTGCTTCCTAATTTTTTGAAACCCTCATAACTTGGGTTTTGATTATACCAGATGAACAAATTTCTCGAAATAACATAACATATCATCACGCCTGTATTCCCCGAAGTGTTAGGCAGAGGTGTAACAATGTACACCCACGGTACACTGGTATGTTTAGGTCCCATGTAATAGGGGCGAGCCTATTCTGCCGTCATAAGGAAAAAGGTCATAACTAACATTTTTTCCGAAATTGAGTCCTATACATATTCGGAATCAGAAAAAAAAGGTCCATCTGCTAGTATTTTTTATGCAATTTTAGGAACAAGATAAACAAAAATACAGTAAGCTCAAAAGGCACAACTGGGCCAATTTTTAAGTTTTTGTACGTAAAAAGAGCACATCCGATTTATAGTACATCAAACTGCCTACAGCAGGGAGGGGCAGGGAGGTGTAGCTTTTATACTTTACATTTTATTTTGTAATTGTCGACGAGCGAGCTAAGTATGGGTTGCAGCAATTCAATTAACAGTAGAAAACAGTCTCATAATTTAATATTGCTATATATCTGTCGAAGACTTTACTGAAGGTTTTAATGAGAAAAAAACCTGATAAGAAACGAACCAGTTTAGCAGTGTGTTGGTTGCATAAAATCGTTGCACTAACTCGATCCTTCAGATATTTGAAGTCTTCTGCAATATATTGAAATCATACTTCTTAATACCACCCTATTAATATAGCCGCGAGACGACTCCCGGCCACCGTAGATACGGGCCTGTGGACGGTGAGCCATGGGTAGCTCACCGTCCTTAAATTGCATAACGACAGGCCGTGTCGACGGCGCGTTCGTGTTCCACGCGCGCCTCAAAGAGATGTCAGCAAAAGGAAGGGGCCACTGAGGGCCGAAGCCTGCCGGGGCTGCGGGTTGTTTGTAAGAGATACCGCGCCCCCGGAACGCAAAGGGCACAAGAAGGAACATGAGCGGGTTTTAGTCAGTAAAAGTCTGACACTCCCTCCCGCCCCGCCCAGGGCGGGAGAAGTTATTTGATGATTTCCCACCACCCAAAAAAAAAAAAACCCTCTTAATATACTACTGCATTACAAAGGTCCCTTCTCATACAAAAAAGGCACAAGCATTCGTCACCACACTTGTTTAAAGCAGATATGTGATTTCAGACTTGTGTTGATTAGAAGTTCAGGTTTCCTCACGATATATTTTCCTTCACCGATGTCAGTGATGTCAAATGTAAACTTAGAAAATGCATATGAATTTAACAAGACACGTTGATACTTTTCCGGCATCATGCATGAGAGGCTGGCATCTTAACCACTGGACCATCAAGAAATAACTAAGGAAGTAATTAAAAAAATAACTGAATTTCTAAACACAAAACATTATCTTCAACTATACATACACAAAATACTTCCGAAATAATATAACTATGAGACAATAAATACTTATCTCTTAAACGAATATTAGCCATGGGAACCCTTTAACTGCCCATTTTGAGAGCATAATGACACCATAGAGCTACGTATAGTTCACACACATTTAAATAATGTGCTTATTATCATTACGAATACTGCTTCATGCTATCGTGTCTGCAATAAATAACAGATAACAAAAGATTGGGAATATGAAAATGCGAAATCTGAATTGAACAGAACGGTGAATATCTAATGACGTAAGATATCATCATTTTCATAAGCATCCACAGCCCGACTACACCTACTGTGGGGCATAGGCCTCTTAATTTGAGCCAATCTTCATCCTGCTTTTTTTTTTTTTTGGTGGGTGGGAAATCATCAAATAACTTCTCCCGCCCTGGGCGGGGCGGGAGGGAGTGTCAGACTTTTACTGACTAAAACCCACCCATGTTCCTTCTTGTGCCCTTTGCGTTCCGGGGGCGTGGTATCTCTTGCGAACAACCCGCAGCCCCGGCAGGCATCGGCCCTCAGTGGCCCCTTCCTTTTGCTGACATCTCTTTGAGGCGCGCGTGGAACACGAACGCGCCGTCGACACGGCCTGTCGTTATGCAACGTAAGGACGGTGAGCTACCCATTGCTCACCGTCCACAGGCCCGTATCTACGGTGGCCGGGAGTCGTCTCGCGGCTCCCGACGTCAATCTTCATCCTGCTGTGCCGACCTTATGTAGGTACTAAACGTGATAAGTCAGGGGAGCGGATTACGCGCAAAGCGTATGTGCTCCCGACTTGTGGTGATAAAAGAATGCGTAGGGTTTTAGTATGTAAGAGACCAATATCACCCTCCGTTTTCCCCAGATGAAGGATATTTATAAGGACTTCTTAACGAAAAAAAGTAAAAGGTCTAAGGTGGTTAGCCACGATGCCAACAATGTTATCCGCCCTTTACGCCTCCAGGGAGCCTAGCAACATCTCTTAAAATAGCATTATTTTAATATTACTTTGCATTACGCACTGTTGAAATTTTAACGGTCGGCTCAGCGCCGAAAGTTGAAATTCCAACAAGTGAAATTACAAAGTAATATTAATAACCGCTTAACACGGGAAGCCCCCAGGTGGCTCACTACTCGTCTTCTTGTTCTTAGAATCCAATTCGTCACAGTTTTACTTCACCTATCATCACCGTGCGTTACTACTACTAAATAGATCTTTCTAATGGTTTTCCACCACCTTGGTAGAAATTGTTATGATCAGCATGCTAGGCAGGTCCATTCTCGTTTCTAGTTATGTCACCAGTATAAGTACAGATAAAATGGTGGTACCCATTGATGTGACAATCGAAGCTACCTTTGATATACTTGGAGAAACTGGTTTTAACTATAAGACAAGGTCAGTACTTTTTTTAATTTAAAAGCTTATTGATTATTTGAATTAGACATGAAACTTGTTTTTGAAAGAATAAGTATGAAGCTTCTTCGTCATTTCTATCCACTGTTCGAAAATACTTTTTGGAATAGAAGGGGCAATAAAATTCATTCTATTGTTTTTGTTTTTGTAATGACTTTCAAAAGTGTCTTTACAAGACCTAATTTAAATCAATTTGACTTTGATTTTTAAAAAACGTAATGGTAGGATAAGATTTAGAAAAATAAGCTGATGTCCTGACGGATTTGCTACAGTTTACATAATACGAAGAATCATTGGCTATGTAGTGCTGTAGATACACTAAGTTGACAACAACAACAATCGAAGTACATTCCTACTTAAATCATTATCACCTACTTAGCCTTTTCCCAACTATGTTGGGGTCGGCTTCCAGTCTAACCGGATGCAGGTGAATACCAGTGTTTCACATGGAGCGACTGCCAATCTGGCCTCCACAACCCAGTTAGTGGGCAACACTATACCTTTTGGTTAGACTGGTTGTCAGACTTCCTGGATTCTGACTATCCGTAACGACCGTCAAAGATCTACGAATGAGAGCCGGGACCAACGGCTTTACGTGCTTTCCGAGGCACGGGGGTGTCGCACCACCAAACTCCGGGCTGCTACTGAGCAAATCCTAATGGAAAAACCCAATAACAGTTTTTACCCGACCTGGGGATCGAACCCGGGACCCCACGCTCATCATTCACGCTTGCGACCACGAGACCAACGGGGCACTACATTCCTACTTAAATCGAATCACGTAAATGATGTCAATTGTACAAACTTGCAGCATAATCGAGTAATAGACATTACTATTCAACATTAGATGAGTCCCAGTAGCTGTTTCGAATATTTCGGACAAACAAACACACAAGTTAAAGCTAATCACGTGTTTAGAAGTATAAACATATGTAGGATAGAGTTCATGCATAAAGAGCGTACTATTTATACGAAAGACGAAAGTGGGTGGTGTTAATCAAATCAGATAAAATATATATATACATAAACTCACGCCTTTTTCTCATGGAGGTAGGCAGAAACCACAGAACGCCACCTGCTACGATCCTTACATACTCCTTTCGCCTCGTCCACGTTCATACATCTGGTCATACAAGCACGCCGGTTACGAGTACACAAAGCACATCTATTATTTTATCCTTTTATCTCTTCACGAACATTCAGCGTAGCTAAGCGATATTTCACAGCTGGCTTTTCGCCGCGAGAGAATCACTGGCATTAGATAAATTATAATCCACTATTATATTGGTACAGACAAAAAAAAAACATTACCACGTGCCATTAAACGTCGCGACGTTCACGCCTAGTGCGAAAACTCGAAGCCTATTACGAAAGCTTTATCGCAGCCTATCGATAATAGACCAAACGATCGAGAGTCCCACGACGCACACGCTGTGCTGTTATTGTTATGCTGCATGGAGAAATTTTATTAAACTTGTACCAAGTAACCTATTCTGAAACATTTGTTTATCCCCAAGAGAACTAGGATTTCTAATGTTCCCATTTGTGTATATTAAATTGATTTTTTATCGGAAGTTCCCAATGGGAGACTCAATGAAATCAAATCATTTTTTTCAAATAAACCATTTACATGTACCTTTGAATTGTCAAAGAGTTAGTCAAAGGTAAAGCTGGATTCTCATTTCAAACAGGAGCTTTCTATGAAGAATAACGAGCAAGAAACTCCATGAACTCTTTTAAAATCAACGAAACATTACATTAGGTAACATCATTGATGTTAAATCTGCGGATACAATGTGAGAACAATGTTACAAGTCGTGCACGTTAAAAAATAAAACTAGAGTAAAACATAATAACGAAAAAAAACCAATTCAAAGTGACTTGGATGTTAGCAGTAAATTTCATTTCAAATAAATAAATCGTAATTAACGTATTTTTTTTATTTGTGGACTTTACACTAGTAAAGTAGCTATACATGAAACTACAGAAATCTTTATTTTTATAACAAAAAAGCACCTACCTCTGTTTATCTATGTACCTAAAAATAAAAATACCGGTAGTTAACCATGCAATTTCCTGATTGCATTTATTTAAATAGGTTTTTTCTCCAAATTAATGAGATATACACAGAATAGCGCTTTATTTGGCGTGAAATTATTTTCTGTTGGGTTTACCCTCGTCGCTAGGTGATGTGACCGTGAACTTCAAGTACAGTTTTGGCGCAGACGATGTAAACATAGTGTTTTGTTGTTGATGTTTTAAAACAAGAGGTGTTGTTTGTAAACAAAAAATATAAACAAGTAAAATTTGTTTCTTTGTTTGTTTATATGTAGGAGGTAATCTCCGAAACTACATATTCCATTTAAAAAATTCTTTCACCAATAAAAAATCACGTTATCCCTGATTACTAAAGGCTATATTTGACTACCAAAAAGTTAGGTTTCCGTAAGAAAATTCACGACCAGTTGAGGAAAAAAGGTAGTATTTAATGGAACTGAAAAGTGACCTATATAAAAGTTGTCGTTTTTTTTTTACAACTTAGTACTAGGGACGCGACATGGCTAGGTAGTCCACATAACGACACCTTTTTTGTTCCTATAAAAATATTATCCCTGATGGTCGTTTAAAGCATGAACCTGAACCTAAAGCATGAACATCAACATTTAAATCTAGTTAAGCACATGCTGGAAACCCCATCTGCCTCCAACATTAGAGCGCGAGGTCACATTGCTTAATTTCTAGCAATTTATGACATGACCACACACAACCTCTTCAGATCCAGCTTAAATTGGTTTCGATTCCGAGCAAAGCAAACCAAAGCAAAAACTATACAAATACACAAAATATAATCCGCTTATTTCTCAATTCATAATGTACTTTCTAAGTTTATCTTAGACATCACTGACATCGGTGAAGGAAGACATCGCGAGGTAACCTGGACTTATCATTAATTCAAGTTTGAAATTGCCAATCCGCTTTGAGCAAGCGTGGTGATCAATACTTGACTCTGAGAAGAGGCTTTTGCCCTGCAGTGGGACAATAATAGATGATCCGATGTTGTATTATTATAAACTAGGTATAGGTCAGTCAGTGTTGTGTAACTTTAGACGCCAAGACCTGTCTGGTTATGATGGATGACGACATTGTCACGTCAGTAAAAGGGCACGTACCTTTATAGAGCGACGTTTGGCTCATAAGGGAGTCAAACTTGATCATCACGTCTTTAGTCTTGCGAAAACCGCATTTAACTAGTTACTAAACGATCGTACCGTATTTGAAAATCAGTACTATAGTTTGCACGATAGGATAGAAATTGAAAGATCAAGAAATTTTATTGATAATAAAACTAGCTTCTGCCTCAATAGCCTAGTGGTCCTAAGTGCGACTGCTACGCTAGAGGTCTTGGGTTCGATTCCCAGGTCGAACAAAAAGTGTTATTGGGTTTTTCTATGAAATTCTCAGTAGCAGCTCGGAGTTAGGATTTGTGTCCGGTTAATGGCAATAGGCTCGCCCCCTATTACATGGGACCTAAACATACCGGCGAACTGTGGGCGTACATTGTTACACCTCTGCCTAACCCTTCGGGGAATACAGGCATGATGTTATGTTATGTAAACTAGCTTCTATCCGCGATTTCTTCTACGTAAAAGCAAAAGTCCTAAATTATCTGGGATATAAATTTGTAGGTACAATTTAGATTAATGTCTACACATTATGTGTGAACAATTTCATCGAACTTCATTCAGCCATTACAGCGTGAAAGAGTACAAAAATCCATTCATCAATCCTTCCAATCATCCTTTCAAACTTGTTTGTTTATATTTTATCCTACGATAGGGTAGGATTAAACCTCGTACTAGCAAATAACTCTGAGTGAAGTCTTTGGTCAGAGCTGATGGCGAATGGGGCCGCAAAGTTCTCGAATGGAGACCACGAGCAGCGTAGGACGTCCACCTACAAGGTGGACAGACGACCTGATTAAGACCGCAGGTAGACACTGGATGCTGGCCGCTTCCAACCGGTCCTTTTAGAAATCTGTGGGGGAGGCTGATGACCAGCTGTGGACGTCCTGCTGCTAAAACGATGATGATCTTTGATCTTTGATTTGAAAAGTTTTTGATGCAAGCGGGACTGGCCATTCGTGATAATATAACAATCTACCAGTACTACTAATATAACACCTAATAAATACCTTAATAAGGTTTATATTGAAGTACTAAACAGTAATAAAACCAACTAAAACAACGTATTATATATAGAGAAACTTGTATAAAGTTGCCTTGAGTTGATTTAAATTAATAACATCCTCAATAAAAAATGTAATTTGGACTGCAATTCTTTGATAATTGATTAATGACTGAAATCATTGTATGTGTATTTGTTATAAAGACTATGCGTGATATAATTATGCACGCTAGTGTATTAAGCCTTAAAGTAATCAAAATCAATCTTTATGTTTGTTAAGATAACCTAAAGATTATTATCATATTAAAATCATTAGTTATTCATTACTAATGATTATTAGTGGATATTGCGAAGTGAGCACGCATGTTTAAAAATACTTATAATAAATGGTTAATTTCTGTCTAGTCCGGTTTTTAAATAACTTTGCAAATTTAATCAAGATACGCCATGTCTTAATTTTCTTTTTATTAATATTTTAAAATTAAAATTAATGCAGAGAATTGACAAATTAGGGTTGTTTTGCTAAAAAAAACTAACCCACGTCCAAATTCCTTCTATTTTTCAAAATTATTATAATTATTTTGGATATTTAAAGATGATTTGTTTCAAACATATTTGCCGTATTAAAATAGTCTGATATAACTAATTAATTATTAATTTCAAATACGAGAGATGGCAGGTGGGTTGACTCATTTTAGCACAGCTAAGTTAAATTAAACTTGTCTACAAAGTTACGTAAAACAAAACGCGCACGCCTCCATTCAATGTCACATTACTAAAGATCCTAAAAGAGATAACATCGCAGGAACAAGATAGAAAGATAAAACATCCACAGCCGTATGTACACTATGCGATAAAAAAGTTTCCGTTCTTAAAACAAAGGATTTTCAAAATTCACACACTAATTCAAAAAATAAGAAACAATACGTAAAGGTCAAACTAAACGTCAAAATAGAAATAATTTATGTTTATTTTACACATAAGTAGTAAAATATTTCGTAAATTGATAAGATAAAAAGACAAAGATTATGCACAACGTGATTGGTTTGACAATATGTCATTGAAATATGAATCATTTTGAGTTTTTGTATTCATAAAATGTTCGACCAGTTTCTGTGAGGTTAAGTTTCGTAACTTATTAGTTTAGTCATTCTCGGATTTTGGAAGATCCGTCATAGTTAATCCCCTGAATAAATTATGCAAGTTATATATTTTAAAAACATGTTAAAGATAATGAATGGAAGACCATTGCCAAATATTATTTTTTCATATAAACGATCTGGGTGATTTAGAAGCATGTAATCAAAAGATTGTAATATTTTCGTTACAAAGCGATTGAGGCATTTTTCGTAGCTCATTTAGGCTGGGGTTTAAACCAACAAATATTTTAGTTCAACCAAGCTAATATTAAACGATAGCTTCATCATGATCATATCAGCTGTGGGGTGTCTACTGCTGGACATAGGCCTCCCTCATAGATTTCCGAAAGGAGCGGCTGGAAGTGGCCTGCATCCAGCGTTTCCCTGCAGTCCTTATCAAGTCGTCTCTCCACCTTGTGGGTGGATGTCCTGCGCTGCGCTCGCCGGTGCGTCTTCTCTATTCCAGAACTTTGCGGCCCCATCATAAGTTCTGCGTGGCATGTGCCCAGCCCACTGCCATTCCAACTTGCTGATTCGTGAGCTATGTCGGTAACTTTGAATCGTCTGCGGATGTCCTCATTTCTTATTCGATCTCGCAGAGAGAGCCCGAGCATAGTCCTACGGTAGCATATTTATTTTTAATTTCAAAGTTCGTTATAAGCTGCCTCGTTAGCCTAGTGGTCCTAAGCGCGACTGCTAAGCTAGAGGTCTTGGGTTCGATTTCCAGGTCGAGCAAAAAGTGTTATTGGGTTTTTCTATGAAATTCTCAGTAGCAGCTTGGAGTTAGGATTTATGCCCGGTTAATGGCAATAGGCTCGCCCCCTATTACATGAAACCTAAACCTTCCCGCGAACTGTGGGTGTACATTGGTACACCTCTGCCTAACCTTTCGGGGAATACAGGCGCGATGGTATGTGTTTGTTATAAAAAAAATAAGTTTAAATTGATGAGGAACTTTTTCTCGCTCGGAGTTAGGATTTGTGCCCGGTTAATAGCAATAGGCTCGCCCCCTATTACATGGAACCTAAAAACATACCGGCGAACTGTGGGTGTATATTGGTACACCTCTGTCTAACCCTCTGGGGAATACAGGCGTGTCAGTAGGAACTTTTTCCCCTGATAGATCGGTAGGAAGTCGTACTTAAGTCGGCTTTATAATGTTACATTATAATAATCCTCCTACCTGTTGTAAAATATTGGTATATACAAATTAAACAGTCATATACACTGCATCCTAACCTTTATAAGCCATTTATTATTTGCAGTATAATTAGTCGGACGTCCACTACATAAACTGTTGCAATAAATCTCAAATCTTTATTGCAATCTATAATGTTAAAATATAAAAGTAAATAGAAACAATTATGGATCCTGTAAAGCACGACACCAAATAGGAGAGAGGAAACACGCTTAAAAAAAAAAATTCTCATTATAAATAAAAAATTAAAAAAAAAATATTTAAAGTTATTTCAATAATCAAAATCTAGAAGATATGCAGTCCACTTACAGTACATAGCTTGTTATGGATACCTACAGATTTGTTGAAAATCTAATAAAGAATGACTGCAGTCCACCTTGACATACAATGCCTTTTGGAAATTTTGGGCATTTTATTAATAATGCATAATTTTTTTTGCTTTATTATTGTAATTGTGTTTCCTTTATCAGGGTATTTCTATAGTAACTGTGTATATAGATATTGTTTTAAATTCAAAATCAGTGTCTAATTATTGAAGTTAGTTTGATAAGGGCTTTAAGCAAGTTTCAAATGAAAAAAGATATTAGTTGACGTTCAAAAGGTATGCAACAGCTGATATTTTTTATATATTTCAGAATTGGTCCTATTATAAGACTTGTTCATATTTATGGGTGCTTTCACTCCCTGATAGGTAGTAGCGAGTTGAAAGTTAGTCTGTATCATTTTGACATCACTGTTTTTAGATAATAAGAATAGGAAGAAAAATATGCAGTGAAGAAGGTATGATATATAAATATACATACCATATATGTATATATGGTTTGCATATATATGCCTAATTGGTAGTTTCAATGCTGATCCCTTTTTGAAGTTTTAGATATAAAAGATATGTAAGTGTAAGACCTGGTTCGAATATTACGTTATGCAGAACATTGCTAAATATGAAAATATTCAGATGAAAATTACCTTACTGAAAACTGAAAACATAAACTTCAACGAACAACTATTAAATAAACAAAAATTTTAGGCAATTTATTACATAATTACGAAATCCTACTGATCTAGAATGTAGGAATGGAACAAACTAAAACATAGACAAACATCTGTTTATCATACCGCACAAGTGGCTTGTAAACTGAAACTCGTTCTGAGCGTAGGCGACGAGCATTTCAGCAAGCACCCGTACACACTATCTCTTCACCCGATGCAAACATCGATGTAAGAAGAAAAAGACAGGAGCGGGTATTTTTTAAAGGCCTGTACTCCCAAACAGATGCCTCACTTAATTCCTTCCACTTCTCTCATTCTTGTCTCATCCCTTTAATTCTGCCATCTTTGGCGTCCCACCATCTTCTCTTCTATTTGTTTATTTAAACTTAATGCTACAATACTGCCTAGTTAGCTTAGTGATCCTAAGCGCGACTGCTACGCTAGAGGTCTTAGGTTCGATTCCCAGGTCGAGCAAAGCAGCAGCTCGGAGTAAGGATTTGTTCCCGTTTAATGGCAATAGACTCGCACTCTATTACATGGGATCTAAAAACATACCGGCGAACTGTGGGTGTTCATTAGTTACTGCTCTGCCTAACCCTTCGGGGAATACAGTAGTCATGGTATGATATGCAACAAAAATGTACAAAGGCGGAATTAATGCCTTTGGCATCTTCTACCCGTCAACCAATTTTGATTGTCTTTTCTTCTTTAGCCTCTGTTCAGCATATCCCATCTTCACTCCTGACAAATAGAACGGTGAACATTGTAGATGTTCTAGTCAATGCAGTTCTGATGTCCACCATAAAGTAAAACACTTCTCCAAGGAGTACCGATGACGCCTCCCGGTAGATTCCGCAATCCGTGAGGCTGTTGCTGTCACATTGCCCGATGTTGCGATCGACTTCAAGATAACTATTACTCATTTACTTACTAAACGTCTAGCTTACGTGCCGAAGCTCTTGTTGAGGAACTTATAATTAGCATTTTGACGTGGACAGTGTGGCGAAATAGAATTAGTGGCATATGACGGAGGAGATAGGCGTTTTTGTGATGTACTAATTATATTAATAATAAAGTTAGCCTATCAATGTCCCACTACAAGGCAAAGGCTTGTTCTCCTCCTAAGACGGCACGAGCATTGATCACTACGCTTGCTCAAGGCAGAGTGACGATTTTAGGCTAATACAATATTAATTGTCCAAGTTTGCTCACGAATTTTTTCTTTATCAATGTCAGTGATGTCCAAGATAAAGTTAACTTAATATATGAATTGAAAAAGCTACAGTTTTTCTTGCCCGTTATCGCCCCAATATGCGTTACAACAATGGACTCTCACGACATGACGATTATTAATATTACTTTAATTAAAATTGACTCTAATAAAATGCTTAAAAATAAAGCTTAACAATCATTAAAAATCATTCTTCAATAAAACAGCAAATATACTGTAGATAACACAAAACTGCTAATATATGCTAATGGAACTGTAATTGCATGTAACTGATATGCTTGCTTTGTATGCGCAAACACGAAACACGGGTCTTTAAAAAAGGAATCGATTGTTAAGGAACTTATAACTAAAGTTAGACGTGTACCATATAGTTATAATTAACTATTATTTCTTCAATGATATTATCGGGATAATCCCGCTAGACACTATTGCCCATCGAACTACTGTAGGCAGCGGTAACCAACCAGTCAAACTGCTGAATTAACAATTTTTTGCATAATTAGTTGCAAGGTTTAGAATGCTGCTGGCAATTCTATGTTAAAATCAAAGTCAAATCGTTTATTTCAATTAGACTATTAAAAGGCACTTTTGAACGTCATTTACAAGACATTTATTTTCTACTTGCCTCTTTCAAGTTGCGTATGTAGAAGAATGGAGAAGCAACTCCATACTTAAAAAAAATACTATACTTTGTGAAGCCGAATAAAAACAACTGTAGATACTGTAAACATGTATTCTCCAGACCGATTCCGGATATGGCCGCTTATCTTTATTCAGACTAGCCAAGTACGCAGGAGATATTATAGTGCACAAGTGTGTGCGGAAACACAGATGTACTCCCTCTTCTCTAACTCTCATAGTCCGATGGGACGGCAATTCGACACAACCGGGGAGAGATCAGGCGCAGGACCGACGGCTTTACGTGCTTTCTGAGGCACGGCGTTGTCACACCACCAACTTCTAAACTCCGGGCTGTTACTGAGAAATTCCTAATGGAAAATTCCAATAACACTTTTTGCCCGACCTAGGAATGGAACCCAGAACCTCACGCTCAACAGTCGTGCTCGCCACCACGAGACCAACGGGGCAGTTTAGATACTACAATTGTTACAAAGTACTAGAAATTATACTTCACCCCTTCTGCAGTACCTTCTCAAAATAAGTAATGTGAACGGGTAATCAAAACTTCCGATTATTAAAGTGGCTACAGTCTGCCATGTCAGCCATTCTATTGTTTTCATGGATGTCTTAATTTGCCCTTCACCTCTGTTTTATGTCCTCAAGGATTTTGGTAAATGATTCTCTTGAAGTAACTAAGTACTATGCTTATATTAATTGGATTATAAAGATTTAAACATGCGATCAACATCTTTTTTTTAATAGGAGCATTTACATTTCTGTAATCTTAATTTCAATTGGTTACTAATTGGTCAAGGCCCAGTGGCAAGAATGTCAGAGATGCCCTAAAGAACGTTGGGTAGATGAAATTACAAAATACTGGAGACGACCGAACAAAGAAAGCCTTTTTTATTTTAGAAGTGAATATTAAGAAAATAAAAACGATCTTATTTATCTTAATTTCTGTGACTAGGTTAGGTAGGTAGGTAGGTAGGTACTTCCAAAGCAACCCAACGTACGCTATTCAAATAGGTAATACTTGCAAATAAACGGAACGTGTTAAAATGATCATAATCTTTTGTAATTAAACACCCTCTTAAAACTAACATTTACTGCTTTACATGTTATTATCTAGTAAGTAAATTACCAAATAAACACTCAATGTACATAATAATTAGTACATGCACCTCATTAATAAAAAAAACAAACAAATTATTGAACAAAAGTCCAAGGATAACGTTCAAAAACTTGTTATATGAGACGAAAACTTATAGAACAACCGAGTGCGCCACTAAACTGCAACATACAAGCCAAACATGAACACAGCAACCTTGAGGCCTTACAAAGGAAAAGCATTCACAGATCGGCATTAGATGATTACGTTAATTATATTTAAATTATATCATTGCTAGCGAACCGGTCGCTACGAATCTCGGCGTAGACAGATATAGAGCATTTCGGTTCGCTCGATTCCGAACCCCCTCAAAAGCGAAAGTGTAACATGGTCCTATAGAGTGCCGCCATTTTTTATCTTCGCTCGGCCGCTCTTACCGCATATATATAGCGAAGCTACGAACGATCACGCATCATTCGCATTCAGGACTTCGCTGACTTCAGTGCAACCTACTAGTGCAGCATCATGAGGCACATGGTGTGTTCGAACTTTACAATACTCAAAATATATTAAGTGACAGTGCGAAATAATAATTAAAAACCCCGTATGATTGTGGCAGTGCCTGGATATGCAAAACCCCCTTGTCCCACTTTTAACATTTTACGCAACAAGGAAATTGCGTACTTAGTGTGTAGTTGTCTGCGCCGCTGTTAGCTCGACCACTCATTAAAACAACGAGGCTCGAAGCATATTTGCACCAGATAATTAGTCAACTGCGATAATAACTTTCGATTCTATTCTTACAATCACATTTGTTCCAGTTTTGGTACTAATCTTTGCCTTTTTGTTGACAGCTCGTGGCCGCCAGTCTGGTGGCTCTCTTGGCCTTCTCATATGCAGAAGAAGCCAAGGCGGCAGAAAAAGAAGTGGCAGTGACCGACAACAAGGAAGCTGCGGCGGACGACAAGAAGCACGAGAAGAGGGGAGTGTATGATATCGGACTCGGCTATGGACACGGTGGTCACGGAGGATTCGGCGGAGGCTTTGAAGGAGGTTTCGGTGGTGGTTACGAAGGCGGCTTTGGCGGTGGTTACGGTGGACATGACACCCACTCCCACAAAACCATCACTGTGGTCAAGAAAGTCCCTGTCCCCTACCCTGTAGAGAAGCACATCCCCTACCCTGTGGAGAAGAAGGTGCCCGTGCCCGTTAAGGTGCACGTTCCCCAACCCTACCCCGTCGTCAAGCACGTTCCTTACCCAGTCAAGGAGATCGTGAAGGTACCCGTACATGTTCCCCAACCCTACCCAGTTGAGAAGAAGGTACCCTACCCCGTCCATGTGCCAGTGGACAGGCCCTACCCCGTCAAGGTATACGTACCTCAGCCCTACCCCGTTGAGAAGAAAATCCACGTACCCGTCAAGGTTCATGTCCCCGCTCCTTACCCAGTAGAGAAGAAAGTACCCTACCCCGTAAAGGTACCCGTACATGTGCCCCAGCCCTACCCCGTGTACAAGGAAGTGCCCTACCCTGTCAAGGTCCCCGTCGACAGGCCTTACCCCGTGCATATTCCCAAGCCCGTGCCTTACCCAGTTGAGAAACCCGTACCCTATCCAGTAGAAAAACCTGTTCCCTACCCCGTCAAGGTCCATGTTGACAGGCCCTACCCCGTCCATGTTGAGAAACCCGTGCCCTACCCGGTCAAGGTACCAGTGCCAGCTCCCTACCCCGTTGAAAAACACATCCCCTACCCCGTCGAGAAGCCCGTGCCTTACCCCGTGAAGGTGCCCGTCGACAGGCCCTACCCCGTCCACATTGAGAAACACGTGCCCGTCCACATCGAGAAGCCCGTGCCTTACCCAGTGAAAGTACACGTCCCAGTTGTTGTCGGTCACGGACACGGCCACGGATATGGCCATCATGATAGCTACTAAGGCTGCAGGGAGCAGATACGTCTGAATGTGATACATAAATATAAGCTTAGCACTAATACGAACGGGGGGCGTGTAATACCCCGGCATTGGATAGTGGTCGTACTACCAGATCCAAGGAACTCGTATTCCACGACCTGCGATCAAACGCACTGAACTAAATACTCTATTAGTTTACTTTTTTGTTATTTTTTTTTAATCGGTTGAAGTTACGTTTGAGTTTATGTACCTGTTATATTAAGACGAAAAAATGATGTTTTGAATTTCCCTTAATTTTGAATGAACGAACTGATTGTGAAAATAAATGGCCAAGCCAATTATGATAATTATGTCCGTTGTTTTAATTCGTCCATTGTCCCTGTGTAATTGGGTGTAACGTTATGGGTCTGTAAGTAAATTTTACGAAATACGAAATAATATGACCCAGATAGAGGCATCGCAAGCGGATAGCCGCTAGTTACGCGGGTGACGAAACCTGGTACATTTTCACTCTTGACAATATACACGCGGTACGGCGGTACGCGATCTTTGTTTTGCGTAATACGCCGCTATATTACGCGAGCGTAATCTCACACGATTACAATTAACTACAATGTTCTATTAGTATTTATTAGCGCACAGCAATCAATAACACAGAAACCTGTTTGAACAACCGCGCTGGGACCTCTCTACGATCATAAATTCATTGCATAAAATTACCAATTCGTCGAGCATCCATTTGTCAAATTGCAGATTGATTACTAACTTAACGGTGATCTTTCAAAATCAGTATTTGGTACTTGATTTACAACGCATGTTTTGTGAGCATTAAGTGTTGCAAAATGTCATTACATGCGACGGTTGTTCAGTGTCAACATTACTACGACAAAATGTTCGGTCGCTGACATTACGACACTAATATTAACTTTTAAACCTCATTTTACGTAAGCTTTGTTTTTAAATGTTGGAAAACAATTCCATTTGTATCAATATAAATACTTATACGGTGTTATTGCTATATGAAAGTTCAATTAGCCTTTCAATTTTGGTAAATGGTAATAAAAACTTTACATCTGATGATGAAATGGAAAATTGTGTGTAATGCGTAATATTTCTCATCCAACTCACGTAGAAGTCATTTTAAGTGTAATAAGTGGCTACTTATCTCACTTGTGTGACACATAATGCAAGTTGACGATACACTGTGCATTTTCACAGTATTTAAAACCATGTTAAGCAGCTTATGCATTGAGATGAAATAGGAAATCTCTGCGTAAGGAAATGTTGTTACCGACATTATGCCATGAGAATTCTTGAGAATAGTTCCTTCTTCATAATCTGAATGGAGACTAGAAATAGTGTATACACATTACCTTAAATCTTGGCCAACATGAACAACAAACGGCTAACAGATAAGTTGATCAGTTGTCATTTTGTTAAAATGATATAATTGTTTACATGACCTATTAAATCTTAAGCCACTACTCGTAAATAGACAATAAAGACAATGACATAATCCTTTATTGTCTATTTACACTTTTCTAAGATCGATATAATATATGTTACTACATTGACTATTAACACGGAATAAATAAATAATTAATTATTAATAAATTATCCATTATATTGATCGTAACCCTGAACTTATCGTCAGCCATTACAAATATAATTAAGATAAAATTTCTTGTTTAACATGAATTTGATTGTTCTAAATTAATTTAATTGAATTTAGTTATAACATAATATGAATAAAATATCTCTTTTTTATTAACGTATATTATAAAATTGCTTAGATTCATGTATGCAATTTTATGCAACTTAGAATTTTGTACTGCTACTGCTATTCTCCATGTTATTTGCTAATACAGTAGTTTTTGAGTTGGTAGTATTCATTAATTTTATTATAATGGGAAAGCTATTCAATGTTTTGCATTTTGACTCTCACTTGCAGTATAATTGCAAATACGTTGCAATGTATTTTGATTCTCCTAAAATAATTTAGCAATGACAAGATTTCTTTCGTCATTGAGGTGTTAACTTCTTATCTATGGTTGCATCTTCGTATTTTCAACTTTCTTGTCATAATTATTAGCTAAAATCTAGAGTTTTTTATAAAGCAAGTCTCTAAAATTAAACATAGTCTCTATGTGAATAGTATGTCGATTTCAGTATGAATAACTTACTGCCACTGTAAAATTGCATCGATAACTTTAACGATACGTTCGTAGTTATAAATTTAAATTGACATTACAATAATAACTATAAATGACATTACCAATTGCTCCTATGCCAACAATAACTGAAATAGAAATACTGTTAATCTTTAATCAAGCTGTTAAAATTACAACAACTTTATAAGATTTTATTGACTCCTTTTGTGATGTCAAAGACACGTCGAATGCTCGATGATCGAGTGAGGCAACAGTATTAATCATTATCTGACATTTAAAGTTTTGACATATTACACATCCTTATTAACAATCATTATTCAGAGTTATGATTGTTTGCTTATTTTAATTTATGAGAATGATGAATTGGAAATGGAGAAATAAAAGAAGAGATTTATTAAAGGTGGAAAGCACTACTTGAGGAAATAACGTGATCAAGAGAGAGAAAGAGATGGTATCCCTAAATAAGCTAATCTAAGTGGAGAGTAAAATGCAGTAAGTGGAAAATGGTTTGAGCAACTTATACAGAACAAGCTTCATATTATACTCAATTTGTTTATTTTTCTCCGCTTATGTTGTGGTAAACAGATGATATTTAATAAGACAAAAATGGTATAAGAGCTGACAGAGTGAGAAATTTATAAAATATACTCTTTTTAAACATTCGACCAGTGCAAGTAAAGCAGTTGAAGTCCGGTGTAAAAGCTTGTATGTCAAACTGTTTGCGTCGTTATCGATGGTTGCTAATGAGCTTATAAACCTTAGCCTTTTCATAATGTCAACAGTCCACACCATGTGTGGTATGTTGTGGGAACGGCATAAAAATCCACTCTGGCTTTTTTAGCAAGATGCTTTCTTTAAATGGATTGACATCAGTTCACTGCTACCTACTTTGGCTATCACCGTTCACGGTTTTAAAAGATAAGAAGGGCAGAGCAACCTATTTTTTTGACACTCCATGATTACACCGGTATTTAGCAACAAAGTTTAAAAGATGTCGACTATGAAAATGTCACATTTTGTACCATGGACACTAATAAAACTACTTTTCCAAAATTATGATTCGAAAAACATCCTCGCCTTGACCGAGCTGGTTTAGAAACGATTTGCTTTTGGGTTTTGCAATCTAATCATAAAAGAATAAGAGGACAATGAAGATCTTAGAAGGTTCAAGCGGTTTTCAGACTTATGTCCACAATGATTAGGTACTTATAAGTGTATTGTTTAATATCCATTAAAGTTTAACTTAAAAGTCTTTAAAACTCGAGTGAATAGATTCTTTACAGGCAATGCATCATGCTCTACATCATTATCTTCTACAATCTAGTGAAACTGATCAAAGAGTGTATCAAATATTTTAACTTTCTATAGACAAGTTCCTAAATATAAGTACGAAATGTCAAATATTGCGCCACACCAAGTTTCTTTCATTATAACAATTACTTCAAGGAATTTGTAGTTATTCTCATACATATCACGCATTTGAAGGTCTTAGATACAATTACCTGTTGCAGCAATACTTAATGTAGGAATTAATGACAACTCGCGTTTGCTGACGGTCGCCTGTTTTGGTAATAATGGCAATAACCTCCTACATCCATTTATTTTTAAACATAGAGACGAATGTAGGGAGCCTGTGAACAGTACACCATTGGACGTTTTCAGGTTTGCAATGTACGTAAGTCTTGACAACAAGAAATGCTTGTAATAATATTTTAGTTACCCCCCAGTTTTACGTAATCAGTTTTCTTATCCCCTTTGTAATTTTGGGTAGTCTAGATAGAGACTGGGGGATAGGTTCTCTGCCGGAATACCGAATAATTCTCAGAGTCACACCCGTTTCTCGAGTAAAAGTTAGCACACCAAACACCGGGAATACAGTGAGGTTTTAGTCGGTAGGAGACCGACATACCCCTCCGCCTTCCCCGAGGAGGAGGCAGTACATGAAGATTACCTCAAGAAATAAAGAAAAAGTGGGATATGTTCTGAAGATTTATAACAAACTAAGAAAGCGTTTAAAACCGCCATCATTAAAAATTCTGAGTGTAACAATTCATACTGCTGTGCGGCCAGACGATTATGAAACGTAAACTGGTTGTGCACAGACAATCAGATAGCCCAGCATTATTGGACAGTGTGCCAATGCACTTACAAGCCGTCACATATCTGCAATCATGTGTGGCTCCTTCCAATTTAGAGTCAGTATACACTGAAGTGGGCAACTTTGGATTAAACAAAGCTGCCTCGATATTGAAAACGGTTTTGCCTCGGTAATTGGTATAGTTATAGATTTGGATGTAATTATAGTCCGAGAAAATATAATCGATACCCAATGCTTTTGTTCTGTAACCAAATTGTAAATTGCTAGAGCTTAAAATAATTCAAAGTAGGTACCCTGCTACAGGGGCGGATCGCTAATTTGTGGGGCCGTGAGCTAACACTACTTGGGGTTTTACGTACTTAGTTAATCAAACCAATTGCTATTATTTAAAAAAAAATGTAGCTACAATGCGGTATGATACGGTACGTATAGGGCACAAATTAGGACAATAATCATTATAGTCCATTATGATACTAGTTAGTAGGCTAAGTTTGTTATTACAGTCGAAGTTAAATTATAGCAGAAGCCGAAGGCGACGGCGTAACGAAGCCGAGAATGTACTTAGTGATGAAATATACTTTATTTTGATGTTTTTTTTTTAATAGGAACTGGGGGCCCGTCACATTCAAGGAGCCCTGGGCTACAGCCCAAAACCCTAAATCCGTCCCTGTTGGAGAAAAGCAGTGTAACTTAACTTCACTTGTACATGTGCGTCGTCCAAAGTCGACTAAACGCCTCCAAACGAGGCAAGCTCTAGTGTCAAACCTCCTTTAGCGTTGGATAATTAAGCTGTTGCTAATCAACATTCCAAGCATTTTAGTTATCTGAGACTACTAGTATTTCTAGATAGTTTATAGATCGGGTGGGTAGCTACAAAAGTATTCGTTACCTAATCATAATTTCTGTGTTATGTGTATGACTGACTTTCTTTTTAGTGTCATTAAAGGGACAAGGGAATGTCGTGGGCACTATTAATTGTAAAGAACTCGATATGATCCAAAACAGGTTGCTGTGGAAATATTTTATGGGGATGTTTCATCATAGTTTAGTTATTTTTTTCCTTTTTAAAAAAAAAAACGTTACCACTAATATAAACTAATATTATAAAGGTAAACACTTTGTTTGTTTTTTGTTTGAATGCGCTATGCTCCGGAACTACTGGTCCGACTCTGAAAATTCTTTCACTAATAGGAAACTAGGTTATCTATAGGCTAGGCGTTTTATTATAAAAAAATAAATAAATATGAAATTCACGTAGACGAAAACTAGTCTAAAATATAATGACGCTAAATTAAAAAAGAAACTATTTTGAAATATCAAATAACCATATCTGATTACGGGGTCGACGACCTGTAATAGTCACAACCTAAACTCCATTATTCTACAAACAAAACACCAAGAACTGTAACCATTCACACCTTTACATCTCCAAACAAAAGCGAGAGTAGAACCCATCCTCAAGGTCAAGATCACGTCACGACGGAGTCAATGAGACGAGACGCAACGATAGCGAAAGTTATGTCATAACGGAACGCGCGCGCAGCGGATCCGATGCGCACGAGTGCTCGCGACCGGGTTTTTGAGGAAAAACCTGCTACGGTACGTGATATGTGACTGGTGGATGAAATGAAATATGATACTGTTACACTTAGTATTGGTTTCAAGTTTATGTAATGTAAGAATGAGTGTAAAGTGAGTGGTGATATAATTTTATTTGTAACTGTTTGATTGTTTTCAATTCATATGCACTTTCTAAGTTTATCTTAGACATCGATGACATGGGTGAAGGAAAACGTTTTGAGGAAACCTGGACTTATCTATACAACTAGCTAAAATTAAAGCATTTGTGTATATAAAAGTAAATAGGTACGATGCTCTTATAATAAAATAAAAAAATATGTATGCCTGTCTGTTCCGGCAAATCTTCGAAATGGCTGGAGCGATTTTTGGTGTGATAAAAGTAATTTTAGGATACCTTTATTAAGGAAAAAAATTTAGGAACCGCACAAAAAAAATCAAACCCCGCAAGTAACCGACATTTACGCGAACGAAGTCGCGGGAATAACTTAGTAACTATAAGTTTGTAATCTACCGCTACAGTGGAACAATACTAGGCTGAAATTATTTATGAAGAATTAAAATGTTCCTAAGTAGTCATTAGGCAAACGTTAAAAGTCTCCGCCTAGGAAGAAGTGGCGAGATGACCTAGACTCGCACCGGGAGAGATGGGCCGAGGTAGTGCAAAAAAAAAACATATGGAAGGACATGGGTAAGGCCATTTCCTAGCAATGGCACAATATAAGCCTGATAAAAAATTCTTATTAGCAGCTCGAAGTTAGAATTTGTGTCCGGTTAATGGCAATAGGCTCGCCCCCTATTACACGGGACCTAAACATACCGGCGAACTGTGGCTGTACATTGGTACAACTCTGCCTAACCCTTCGGGGAATACAGGCGTAGTATGTTTGTATAAAGACAAAATATTAGGCAATAGTGTTAACTTTAGTCTTAAGTCTTGCAATAGGTATCGTAACAAGTAATGACAGGTTACTATCACTTAGACATCTGAACAACTTATTTCCTTTGCTCGATTTCTATAATTACTGAAAGTAATGAGTAGGTATTATAATAAGACAGGTATTTTAAATTAATTCTGAAATAGGAAAGCAAGTATTTCAATGTGCAATATTTTCTTCACACTTGAAACTATTTGTTGGAAGGTATATTGACGGGCAACCGTGATTGTAGCCCTCTCCACCGATGACATTTTTGATCGCTTTGTTCCATCTTTTTGATGGCTTAAGTAAATCCTCTTTTTTGTTAGCGTACTTAATACCCAGTAACTTTACTACGCAAAAGTCCAATACCAACTATAGGTCAAAATATATGAAACGGCTGAAATTCCACCCTTACAAAGAGAGAACAAAATTAATTTGGCTGGTAACAAAAACTGTTACTTTCATCAATTCTTCAAAACTTTGGGAATGCCATCATTAGTTTCTATACTTTAAATACACGGTATAATGACAATCACATTTGTTGTGTAAAGAGGAAATATTTGTATTTTTGTGTGTGTTTGTTTGTAAATTCTTTCACCATTAGAAAGCTACATTCACCCGGAGTAACATAGGCTATATAACATCACGCTACGACCCACGGGAGCGCAGCAGTAACGGTAAACGTAAATTAACACGGGTGAAATAAGCTACGCCGACAAGTCGCGGGCAGGTCGCTAGTTTTAAATAAAACTCGAATAACAAAGTTTACGCCACTCCAGCCCATATGCACCAACATTTAGTCAACTACTAGTTAAAATATTTAAATAATAAATAAAGAAATTTTAATCGTTATTCCTAAAGAAAATGAAAGTACTGTTCTGCTCTTTAACTAACTAGGTAAGCGTTTGATTAAATGTTTGTGAACACTGGCCTTATTCTATTGGTCTGACATCCTCATTCAGTTTTACACTTACGTATTATAATCACTAAGAACTTTCGCTCTCATTCTTGATACATAACTCAGTGGTGGCCTTGTATTCTTGATGGGAATTCCATTGAAATTGATAATAATTATTGGGCTATAAAACCTATAAAATAACTGTAGTTAATAAGTAGGTTTTATGTAAGATTGTAAGCGGATCGAATTGTAATGCACCCATTTTATGAAATAGGTATGTAATTACTGATACTTATCCAAGGACATGTTATTGGCAGGGTTACGAAAAAGCATAGTGTGTTAAAATCCTCCTAATATTATGAAGTTTTAAAATTATCTAGCTTAACACAAAAAATATTTTTCATCCCGTTTTTGTGTTCACGTGGGATAATTTAGGAGTTTAGTTTACACAGACGAGGTCGCTAGTATTTTTTAAATTACCTGTCAGATAGGTTAAACGGAACTTATCTGGTGCTTTAGAAACAAGTCACAAGTATCGATTGCAGAAATGGAAAATCTACCCGTTGCTAAAAGTTTCTAACTATATTTTATGAAGAACCACGTCTTTCAAGCTAATTGTAAAATTAATAAAATAATGAAAAAGCTATTTACTTATAATAATAATTAACACTTCCTTAATTAATTCCTTCACAAGAATATTAATCTTTGATCGTGAATCTAGTTCTGAGACATCTAGTGCTCTTTTAGCGTATTAATAAAAGTTACACCTTCATCGACTGCCACACATGTACAAAACGTACGGATGTACAAAAAGAATACAATTTTAAAATTCATTTGATACGGTTAGCATTAACAACGCCATCTATAGAAGCGCCACAAAACTACTAAGTGAGTGACCGCCAGAAAAAAGAGAAAGCAAGTTTATTTTTTAATTCTTTCAATAGTCTACATAAAAGCCTAATAGTTCGGTGTTCGTCCGTTAATTAGTGGCGGTAGTGTGCTGGGTTTAAAAGCATTTTTTGTAGATATAAAGCTTACTCCATCGTTGATTTACTCTGACCTAGACTAAAGTCAAGAGCTTACCAATCTCGAATAAAAAAAAAGATATATTTATGTACCTACATAGGTCTCAAATAAATGAAAAATTTAATTTCAGGCACAAAAAGGTCAGTTTCAATTGTAGGTAACAAAGTACAATTGCTAAGTGATCTTCTGGCCCTGAAAAGGTTAGGTTCTGCTCTTAATAAAAAAATACATACCGTCTTTGCACCATTTCCCAGAATGTTATGTCTTCCTGACAGATGACTTACCTGAAAAAAAGGAAAAATATGTTTTTGAAATATTATAACGTAGATAACAATTGAAATGAATAAATTAAAGATAACATCGATACAAATAAAACTAATACAAACTTAGAAAAATATTCAACAATCGAAGCAAAATATAACAAATTCAGAGAATATATAACCTACTAAGAACTAAAGTCGATTCCTTCGATTAACAAAGTCATAATTCGAACTAATTTGTTTCTTAAAACAAGAACATCACAATTCCTTTTTTCGAATTTCCAAGTAATGTATAAAGAATACAAGCAGCATGTAAAAAAAATAACAATTATATTATTTAATTTTGTAATTCAGGCTAAAAAAATATGCAATCGTTGAAAAATGTTGCCAAGAAATAGACATTTCTTCTAAAAACCAGTATTATATTATTAAAGCCAGCAGCTTATAACAGCTTGGTACACACGCTGTTTAACAATCGGGCCGTCACGATGTATTGGCAGAGGTAATCACTCGCGTACTAAATAATTTACGTAACGCATCATTCTAGAACACTTGATTATTACTATAATCATGCTTGTTCAAGTATAGGAGCTAGCAGAGTTTAAAGTAAAAAATTACAGGAAATGTATACCTATACATCCTTAATTTTTTCACGTGAATGTTCCATATTAAAAGTTGTTCGTTCTTAGACACCTTTTCAAGATTTTGGTACTTTGTAATTCCTTATAAGAGCCTAAGTTTAGCATTTAGTGTTAATTTGATCATAATGTAGGCTACAATATTCCCATCCATTTCCACATTTCCATCACGCCTGTATTCCCCGAAGGGTTAGGCAGAGGTGTCACAATGCACACCCGCAATTCACCGGTATATTTAGATTCCAGTAATAGGGGGCAAGCCTATTGCCATTAACCGAGCATAAATCCTAACGTCGAGCTGCTACTAAGAAATGTAGTTAATCTGAGTCATAAAAACTAGACTTATGGGTACAAACTTCAGAAGCAAACAAAAAAAATAATACTTAAAACGTAGACAATGTTCCTGCTTCTCTAAAAACCTTTTGATATTACGATCTGTGGTCGCAATTATAGAATTATAACCAACTTTATGTTAACTTGCATAAGTAACAAAGCCGTACAACAAACCGATTATTCCTTTACATAATTCGGGAGGTACCTAGTCTTGTCAATAGCTAAATTATTCAAGCTCAGCCTAGCCTATGATTTGCGACTAATACCCAGGAAGCTGGACGTTTTGACATTACACAATTCTGGTAACCGGTAAAGTTGCACAGTTACCGAGTTGCAGTAATTTTAATGAAATATTGCCTTTATTATTATCCTGAGTTGTAACAACTTAGAGATCTAGGTCTATACATAATAACACTGAAGGGATTCTTTTTCTCGGTGACATCCAGTCGGATTGAAACATGATTTTTTGAATATCATAGTCACATTCATTAGGAATAAAACAGGCTGTATAACATCACACTATAACCCATAGGAACAAATCAGTAATCAAAGCCGTAGCTTAGCGTTTGTGAAAGAAATCACTCGGACGAAACCGCGGTTAGAAGCTAGTTTAATTAGACAACATTCAAAAAACTCAACTACCGGTATCAGGATCAGGTTCCAAGCTATCGGAGGTCAGGGCCCAGAATGGAACCTCCAAAAAACGCGAGGCGGGGCCAAGGGCTTTCTCTTCTAAATAATGGAAAAAACATGTAACTTTTAGTTACGGTAACCTCTTTTTACACCCGTTATAGATAATTCAGAAAAAAAAGGCGTGATGGCCCGGTGATTAAGATGCCAGCCTCACATGCATGAGCCGGGCAAGTACCAATGTGATTTATTAAATTCATATGTTCTTTCTAAGCTATATTTGGACATCAATGACATCGGTGATGGAAGACATCGTGAAAAAACCTGGACTTATAATAAATATAAATCTACATATAATCGCCAATCCGTCTTGAGCAAGCGTGATGATCAATGTTCGTGCCTTCGCTCTGCAGTGGGACAGTAATGGGCTCTAAGACTTCTTCCGCTCTGGGTGCAGGGGAAAGGAGTGTCAGACTCTGACTGACTAAAACCCATCCGTGCTTCTCCTAATGCCCTTTGCGTTACAGGCCGCGGTGAGTCTTTCGAATAAATTCCGCAACCCTGGCAGACAGTAAATGGCTGGCATTATAATAGATAATTTTGCGTATTTTAAAAGTAGGCACGCAGGTAAGTATGTACGACGCTGCACTTCGGGGGCCTAAAATACCCAGAAAGGAACACGAAATCCCGAAAATTAACTTGACATTTGTGCTCACAACTCGTGGCGACCAATATATAAGCAATTCAAACATTGTTTTAATAACCCACTTTAAGTAATGAAGTTTACTAGATGCACGTACATAATACATAATACCTGTTATTTTGTAACAGTTTCATAAAATAAAGCTAATAACATCCCGCTGTTATAAAATACCTAATTAATTGTTTCGGTTTAGATTATTTAATTGCATTACGGCTTAAGTTTTTAATGTTGATGTAATTAAGATAAAACTATAATAAAGACAAGCATGCGTGTTTAAATTCAAGTTTTTGTTTATTATGCGTGTATGGTGCTAAGTGGAAATAATATATGTGGATGCGTGGTGTGCCATTTATTGCACACCAGCTTCTGATGGTCTCCCGTAGCTTCGCTCGCGCGAATGTCTAGTATTCCAAAAAACATAAGCTACAGCACACGACAATTGTGTAGGTTTCAATTAGTGAAAGAATCTTTGTAATCAGACCAGTATTTTCAGAGATTACTTCTTACAAATAAACGAACTTGACCTCTTCATAATATTGGTATAGAAGTATAAATAATAGAGTATTTTTAGCGCCGACACCAGTCTCTCACAAATTAATAATAGGTATGGTTTAAAGCTTTCAATACGATGTCATTGTTTGTTAAGAGAAAATAATAATTGTATCATGCTGCCCACTATCTTGGTTTAGGATTTTAGATAGGCAGTCGCTCCATGTAAAATATTGGTATTTATCTGCATCTTGTTAGACTGGATATCGACCCCAACATAGTTGGGAAAATGATGACGATGATTTATCGTTGTATCTTGTCTTTCCTACCCTTAAATCCACAAAGTCAAAGTCAAATCATTTATTTCAATTAAGCCATTTAAAGACACGCTTTAACGTCTTCAATAAAAAAAAATAAAAATTGAGTTTCGCATGAAGAAAAATGGACAAGAAACTCCTACATCTCTTGTAAAATAAATATTTTACAATAATTATTTGCTTACAGAATCATACATGATGCAGTAATGTACACGTCATAATAAATTCATAACAATACACATAATACGCAACGCAAATATTAACATAATACATCAGACTATCTAGAAAATATAAAGTAGGTGATCAAATCCGGAAATAGTGTAGTGACACGTCATAAAAACACGGTGATGATTATCGATAGATGTGAACTGTCATCGTGTCGTACAATGATCGGTAAAAAATGGGGAAGCGTGTTGCGCGCGCGCGATATGTTGCGGTTGTGCGCGGGAGTCGAGTAAAGCAAAGTACTGTTGTAAAGTAAATCATATTTCTTTATATCGATAGTTATATCGTTTCTCCGGGACTCGTCGAGCTTCATAGCCTCGGCGCTCTTCTGGCGGTCTCCTCTGTTGATTCTGGCTTACAGAAGTTGCAGTGGTTGGGAATAGTGTGGCGGGCTGGTCCCATTAAAAAAAAACATCTCTATATCTTTAAGAAGTAAGTAGCGTTGAAAAATAACTCTTTCATCTAAGCAATTAGCATAGCGTAATTTCACGTTAAATTGAATTGTTTCTAGTATGCCATATTATTACATATCTATTAAGTATTCTGTTTACTTTTCGGCATATGCTATTCTTAAAAAAATACCAGACATTGCCTCTCTGTTCATTGAAATCACAGTAACTCGGTCCTTAAGTTTTTTTTTACTTTAAAAACCTAAACATTTAATTAAACCTTGCGAAACTTTCTGTGTTGTCATTTATACCATTAATGTCGATGTTTAATGCAATTTGATGAATAAAAACTAAATTATAATTATTTACGTCGTGATCTTTGACACATATTATTGTGTAATTATGAATCTCGTGCGAATTAGATAATTTCATGAATATTTATCATAATTATTATAATTGAGATGCCTGAATTCTATAGTTAGTTATGTAAGTAGTTTTAGATTAAAAAAAAACTAATTGGTCCAAAAATAAACCTACGCAAGAAATAATAAACGAAATTCTTATAATACAGAATTGCAAATATAAAAAACTGAATAAATAATAGAGTTCTGAATGTTTAAGATTTAATTTTAAAACTGGCATTGTTGACTTGGTAAAATTGTTAACAATGGCATTGCTTGCAATTCATGAAAAATAGAACTACCCATTGCCAAGTGCTTTAGAAATAAAATAAATTTATTTTTCAAGGAATACAGCTCAGTAATATAGGAAGCGGTAATAGATTGAAATATCTTAATAATAAATGTATCTTTCTGCAAAAATCAATTCAGCATTTAAAAAATATTATTCGTAAAAATTGTTTTTCATTCCATTTTCTTTAAAATTTTCCTCTCAACAGTACCAAGTTAGTGCAATTAAATTTAACGGAAGAGTGAGCACTGGCCGCGATCACACCGCTTACGTAACCACTAGTGTTGTTACTTAATCGATAAAATAATTTATCTTGATAAGAATGCATAGCTCCGTAATTGGATTACTTAAGCGTTGTTTACTCTGAATTGCGTTATTTTGTTGGAAATTGATACTGGGAGAAGTGGTTAGCGCGTAGCACGCTGGTACAGTTTACGTATATCATTATTATAATTTGTTGTTTTGAATGAAGAATTTTTATAGCCATCAAATTAATAAATTTTTATGCATTTATATTTTTATCGGTATCGTTCAGTCCAGACGCATAAATTCAGTTTCACAATACTATAATTGCTCACTTAAATTAAAGCTTTCTATTGTCCTTCAGCGTTTAAAGTCGTGACGAATAAAAACAAAGGCCCGCTTAAGAGATATAGCAATGACCGCTTACATTCATAACCATTGGTTTTATCCGTTATAGGGCTTGTTACGACAACTTTGAGTAATTAATAACTCGTATTGATTATAACTTTTATCAAACCGTGTTACGTAAACTTGTTTGAGAAACGGCTAACTCGTAAAATTTATGCATTTATTGTATTAAATTATAGTATTTACTAAACAACGTTACGGAATAAGACTTAGCCATAGTTTTAATAATGTTAGAAATTACTATTAACTATTTTAAACTATAATAATTTCCTATTAATTCATTAACATAATAATACTAAATTCAATAAAGTTATGTAATATTTGAACAATCTTAATTTATCGACACTCGATATCTTTTTATCGCATCGTGCCCATCACTAAAAGTTACGTTGTATCAGTCGAGATGTACACGTTTTTCATATTCGATAATGTTTGCAGTTAGTTATGTGCGTGTATTATTATTTGTTCACTTCTTGTTAGTGGGTGAGCAGAAGGCTTAGTAATGATCAAGTTTCACGATGATCACGACTAGTTACGTTTTATGAGTGACAACATAATATTATTAACAGTGTTTTATTTTTGTTCTATGGGATGATGAATGGAGTTCAATGTTTTCATTTTAAAATAAAATCAGGCTTTGAGTATGAGAAGCTGTGGCAAGTAATTGTATCCATATTTAAAATTAAATGTTGATATTAAAATATATTATTATTTTTATAAATATTTTCTATTGTCGAATTTTTATTTAAGTAATGTACATTTTATTTTTAGCTAACAATAATTATACAAGCTATTTATAAGTTTTGTATGTATTTAAGTTAGTTTAGTAGGTAGTAGGTAGTTTAGTTTATTTAAGTTGAATAACAATAAACTCTTTCGAATAAAAACTTAGTCAATAGCTACATATTTTTAAGACCATTTCAAACGACTTCTAATTTTTAATGCCTAGAGACAACAATTTCAAGCATTTTATCTACCTAAGCAGTAACTAGTAATAAGTAATAAAAAAGTAGTAAATACTAATCTAGGTTCTAGATTTATTACTTCGTTAACCTGTTTCTATAATTTAACGATTGTTACTAAAACTGATGTAACCCTCGATGAACTAATAGTAATTAATCATCCTTAAACGTGATTTTCCTACAACTATTACGGGTCCACAGGAGATGTTGTATGGACCTGTAGTCAGAACAGGTAAAAAACTTGTTACATATATACTATACTAAACGTTTTCCTAAAATTCAATGTGCCGAAGTAGGTAATGTGTACTGTCACAGCGGCCAATCTTAATGGAGACTGGCCAAGTACCCAGGAGACAGCATACTCCACAAGTATGTGCGGAAACACATACTTGTACCCTCAATCTCATAGTCCAAACTGGCGGCGATTCGACATGACCAGATATCACGTGCAGCTCCAGCGGCTAACTCTACGGGGCTACTACTGAGAAATTCCTAGTGGAGAAACCTAGGACCCCATGCTCAATAGTCGCGCTTGCCAACTCGAGATACACGATATACTCGAGAGACACGGCAATAGCCCTATAACTGACTACACAAACTGGTATTCAGTTCGAGGTGAAAAGGACTACGAAATTACAAGCAGATGAGCTGTACTTTTTTATGGATTCAGTACATAATTCTAGAACCCCAAGCGTTAACATTTTTATTAAAAGTATCTAAGGTTATTAAAAATATAATAACTGGTCCATACAAAAGTGGACCTACACTGTCAAATAATTAACTGACAAAAAAATGTATCGCTGGGGATCTGGAATCATGTAATGTACTGAATCCATAGTAAAAGTTTCGTACCATTCGTTACAATGTCCCTTCCACTTTCTATGTAAACAGATAAAGTCGCCAGCCTCCTAGATAAAGTCGCCAGGCTCCTATACAAAATTGATTTTAATCAATTCTGCTGACTGAGCTCTGCGTCTCGTGGAATCGTGTTCACAATCCTTCGGAAGCCATATCGTAAAGTAAACGCTGATGGTGAAGCGATTTCATAAATTGTAATGTTAATAGCGCATTAGCGATTTGCTTTAGCGGCTGTTATAGCCAGAGGGCTGGGTGGGGAGGCAGTGTCAGCGATGAACAGAAAGCGAGAGAAGGGAAAAGGGAGGTAACAGACGTCTTTTCTTTTAGAAAATGTTTTGAAATTTCATAAAAGTGTAATTAGCTCAACAAGTTTGCTTGGTAACGTCGCGCCTAATTTCTCCTAGTTCGTGTGGGATTGCCGTCCCATTGCACTATGAGAGTGATGGAAGAGTGAGTACACCTGTGTATGCGCACGCATTTGTGCACTATGATATTTCTTGCGTACTTGACTAATCTTCATTTGAGTTGGCTACCATGACTGAAGTTCGGTCGATAACGGCTCGATATAACTTCCTCTATTTCTTTAATCACGAACCGCGAATCTGACATCGTTTTTCTATTTAAACATATTTGCAAAACTAAACCTTGACATAAACTGATGCTTCGGTCGGGGTTAAGAGAAAATTATGTCATTTATTAATAAACTTATTAAATTAATGATTGCATAGTTTTTTTTTTCTCAAAGGTAGTCGGTTTTCTTCCACCATCTATTGCAACACGTCCAAGTATGGCAGGCTAGGTAACATTTGAATTTTATTGCAAATAAGTTACCTATTTAACCCATCAGACTATGAGAGAATGCACCTATATTTGTGCACTATACCATTATTACTAGCCCGCCATAACCAAAAGGTCAGAGGAATATTGTTTCACTATTTCTGTAAAACTTGCCATCAAATTCAAAGCATTTATTTCAATTTGACCATTTACAGGCACTTTTAAATTGTTAAGAAGTTACACAAAAAGTTGAAGCTCGTTCCAAAACGTAAGTAGCTATAGAGAAACACGAGCAAGAAACTCCATGAACACTCTTTTCAATTGTTGGTTTTTACAAAATCCCGTTTACAATATTCTTGTTGCTTCTATATGTGAAAACAATGAAGTAAATAAAACAATATCAAATATATATGAATAAAGATGTAAACCATGGCAGTGAAGAGACGACCAATCCCAACTGACAGCGGCTGTCTAAACCTGAACCTCACGTCACCACTAGCGCCACACCCTACAGTAATAAAGTAAGTGAGCTTGCACAACAGTATTCCGCGTTCGAGAAAACATTCTAGATGGTTACAGAACACAAACACGTGCCTATCTCTAGTCTAATCACGGAGTAAATAGATCGTGAGCGCTTTGTCTAACTGATTGATCTGTGGTGATGTCAATCGGGTCAAATAGATTAAATTGATTTCTACAGGTGATGTTCATTGGTTTTTTACAGTGAATTTGGTAGGACATAAATTAGCTAGGATATAAGTTAACTTGAAGAGATGATGTAGCGACAAAGGTTAAACAGAGTATGCTTAGATGGATCGGTCATGTTGAGAGGATGAGTGAAAGGCGACGAAAAATAACCCCTAGAAGGCCCTAACCTAACCTTATTGGTGAGGTTCTTCAAAAAGGTCGAGTGCGCAGTACTAGTGACCGGCGTGCTTGTATGATCGGATGTATGTACGTTGACGAGAAGAAAGGAGTATGTAAGCATAGTACCAGGTGTTCTGTTGTTTCTGCCTACCCCGGTGGGAAAAAGGCGTGAGTTTATGTGTGTATGTACAAGTTAACTAGCTTCTGCCTGCAACCGTTTTACGTCTTTCGTTACTGCTCTGTTTGTATAGGTCGCTCATGAACCTGGCTACCATTATACAAAAAGACTGTTTTAAACCGACTAGGATTTCAAGCGTTTAAACAAACAAACCAACTATTCAGCTTCGTTATATTAGCATTGATCTTTTAAAGTTTTACCCACGGTTTGTCAAGAAAAAAATAATGTGTCAAGCTGTCAAGCACACGTAAGCTAGTGTGATTGGTTGGCGCGTTTGACAATTTGTCAGATTAATTTTGCGTGTGTGTTGATTTTCGTTTCAAAAAGCTGGAGGATAGTACCACCTGCTTCAGTGTGTAATTTGGTCCGTTAAATTGTGTTTTGTTGGATGAGAAATGCTTATTATTTGTCGAAGGGATCTCAAATGTTACACGTTCTCTTCTCTTTTGAACAGAAATACGGCAACGCTTGGCGTCATTTCAAATTGTGTTTTGTTTGCACGTCATAAGATCGTATTTATGAAATTCAAAATACATATGCATAGGCTAGATAGTATTTGCAATTCATGTCTATGTGTGGAAAAAGATTTAAATCTTGAACGTAATCTGCATAATTATATTAACTTAATCAATCACTGCGAGGATTTCTATACGCGTTAGGCTATTTAGTTAAAATAAACAGGCTCCCAAACAGGTTACAAATCTCGCTCGAAGCAACTTGAAGCTACATAATAATTGCCAACATTTGGCTATTAAAAAAGATAATAATTGCATAAGTAAAAATAAATTGCTATTTCGTTAACTAGAACCATCATTGTGACCTACATTATTTTATATGTATCTCATGTGTATGTGAGAAGACAGCTTCATAGTAAAAGAAGTTATAAAAGTATCTTAACAGTGTCTAAAGTGAAGGGTATTTACACTTTAATCCTGGTCCAACGCATCTAGTGGAACCAAGTTTAGAGACAAAAAATACAAAATTAAAAAATTTAAGTAACTCCCGACACAAGAATAAAAATCCCTACCGTAGCTAACAAAAGAGCAGATAACTTTGAAACCGCTGAACCGATTTTCATCAAACAAAGCTAAGAACACTCCCGACTAATTCACCTTTCAAACAAAAAAAAAAATCAAAATCAGTTCATGCGTTCGGGAGCTACGATGCCACAGACAGACACACACACACGTCACGTCAAACTTATAACAATCTGTCGTTATTGCTACCGGGGTTAAAAACAGTTATGTACCTACTTCAAATTACAAAAAAATTGAAGCTTATCAAATACGTATCCCACAGTTATGTATGTCGTAACTGAAGAACTTAAAAAAAACTAGCCAGACACTTTAAACCTCCGACCTTTAAGGCATCTGGTTCAAATTGTAGCCCGCGGAGAGTGTCAGGCGATAATGTGTTTTATGTAGGACTTTACCAATTTCCTGTAAAACGTTTGTATAAAAAATAACCAGCAGTCTCACTTGAACGTAAGTGAGTAAGGTACTTTTTAACCCTGAAAGATGGACTAGCCGCGCTGAAGCTAAAAAGTCTCTACGTAATAGCATTCAACATTCGTCGATCCTCAAAATTTCAAACACGCTTAAAATTCATAGGTCTCTAGGATTTTATGTATTGTGAAAAGAAATAGGATAAAAGGAAAGGAAAGGAATAGGCTCGCCCCCTATTACATGGGACCTAAACATACCGGCGAACTGTGGGTGTACTTTGTTACACCTCTGCCTAACCCTTCGGGTAATACAGGCGTGATGGTATGTGAAAAGAAAGACAATCAAAATGCTTATACCTACTTACTTTTTATTCTTGTGATATAAATGATACTATCATTCTCTTACTTTTTTACTTTAGTAGTAGTAGAGCTCTTTGTGAAAGAGGTCGCCTGGGGACGTACTACCACCATACCTTTTATTATACCAAAGCATCGTAGCCGTGTTCTGGTTTGAAGGGTATGGGTGCCGGTGTAATTACAGGCACATGAGACATTTAACTTTATCTCTGGAATGGCAACACATTTGCAAGGCCTCTGGTATGGCAGATGTCTATAGGCGTCGGTGACTACTTAACATCAGGTGGGCAGGCGGCTGGTTTGCCATCCAGTGGCAATGATATACAAAAAAAATCTAGTAATGCCTACAAGATGCAAATCAGTCTCTTGGAGGCTTATAAAAGAGTTTGTTCACTCAATTTGTACTTCAATAAGAATAATAAAGCACATCCAATGAACATAATATGCTTACAGAATGTACCTTTTGTTTTTGCCATCGTTGGCATAGTTACCTTTAAGATAACCTCTGCCTTCAATCAAATAATCAAACACCATTAAAATCTCGTCAAAGTCAATTTAATTTCAAAGTTTCTTTAGAGCTTTGATTACACTTCAGTTCAAAATTATTTTCCCACGTACTGTACGTATGTCAAATAAGTACTTACATTTCCTTAACAGTACAAAGGAAATATATAAAAAAAACACACACTATAATTCTTAATTCATGTTGCGGTCTTTGCAAACGTGTGGAGAAAATACAGTGAACTTAAATGTAGACAGCGACAAAAGTGTGGCCTTAATAGCGAATGCAATGGCGAGCATGATAAGGTGATATCATGTAATTATTTTTCTTACTCGGTTATTTCTTTGCAAAAGCCAACAAAAGTAAAATAATTCATTAATAGCTTATCAACGCTTTAAATACAACGTAACGTAATAATAATAATAAAACAAAGTAAAAGAGCCATAATATTTAAATAAGTATTCATTATTATCACGTAGAACTCAGTAATTAGCTAGATCATATTGCGTAAAAGTTAAACATTTACATCATAACTGAAACTCTACTATTTATTTACGTTACTTAATCTGTCTGTCATAGCAGATTGTTTGCAAACAGTTAATTAGTATGGTAATTAACTCGTTATTAGCTTAGCTAAATGCAGTAATCCATTTAAGAAATTAGTTGATTTATGTTTTTCATTTTTTTATAGATGTAAATAAACAAACATATGTTTTATTTAATCAAGTCTAATGATATACATTATACAGATTATAATATGTAATTTAAAGTCACAAAAACATTTAAAAATAAATATCACATAAACACTACTATTGCTTAATAACAAACAAGACAAAAACCATGACAAAGTAAAACGCGCAACAATAAATAACAAAAAACAAAAGCTGACTCAATAAATCTACCACTAAGTGCTCAACAAGTTGCGTACGCATCACCGTACACTTACGACTATTACGTCCTCATCTAGGCCTGCAACTGGCTGACGGATATTATGCATTATAATTTGTAATGACCGGTTTTCGTGGCCACCAGTGTATGCTAATGAGAGCTTATTAATAAAATTGTAATTGTTGTTTTTTTTAAACTGTAATACCGTTGAAGATTATTCAATGCAGTTATGAGATTTAATGAAGCAAGCTGGAAAGTAACCTGGTAAGTACTTATTGAGAAATGTTGGATTATATTGCGTGTTTTTAATGCAACTAGTGTTGATTGAGATTATGGTTAAACGTAATGTATCGATTAAAATGTCAGTGGGGTTAAGGGTGTACCGACAGTGTGCTTCATATACAAGTCAAAAAGTAATCAAACTTGACAATTTTTGTAGACAGCCTTAAGGAACTATTTTCTATGCTTGTGGTTAGTCACGTTTTTCTCAAATAACGTAATGATAATTTTTAAATTTCGTACGAGATTTTGAATTGAGTGGCATTTGACAATTTAATTAGGGATTGAACAAAATAGTTATGTCAACGTATTATAGTACTTTTGTAAGGGACGTATAGCTCCCTAAATATCGCGTGGGCCCCGTAGGCATACAAAACTTTATGCGAATGGGTGCATGTAACAGGATAGGGGTCGTGAGGTATTTGAAGTTTAGTTCAATTACCTTTGCTAAAACACATTAAAAAAAACTTTGGAACTTTGACCTTCAATATATATTATTCAATATAGCCAAAAGCTTCCCAGGTATGATGCAAAACAAAAAAGGTATCGCATTGATGAGAAAAATTTCGGTTTCGATAAGTGCCTTATTACACCCGCTATCATGACTGTGGTAGTGATATCACTGGCACCCTATGAAATCCTGAATAACGGAATAATTTTCAATCGTGTCCGGTAAATGGAAATCGGCTCGTTATCATATCAATCGGAAAAAGCCAACTGCTAGGCATAGGCCTCTATTTTATGACCTAATAGGTGCCTACAGTTGAGACTAAAGCTAGTATTAAACTGTTGCTGCATCACGTAGCACGTTGTAGCTCGCAGCGGCGAGTTTGGAAATGGAAGAGGAGAAGGAGACATGGAAATACGAGTACCCTAAGTATATCATTTTGTTTTAATGTTACACGACCAACACCAAAGTATCATTCTATGATAAAGCCCTTAATTTAAAAAAAAATAGTAGAACGGGTATTTCAAATTTGAATATCAATCGAATTTAGATACGTTAAGTTTAATCTGCACGCCCGTGATTGGACAGATATCTACCATATCTGCCTCGAGTGCGAGGCAGTTTCGCAAAAGAAAAAACACCATGTAGGTATAGTCGGAAGGAGTTCGACATAGATACCTAATCTTCCATTCTCGCCAATCTTCACGAAAAAGAAAATCTACCAACATCTCTTATGCAAAAAAAATCAATGTTTGCACAAAACTTTTATCACTTTTCCATTTCTAGATCGACGTGGAAACGTATCGCAATATAACACTTGCGATATATTTCCACGTCGATTACTGGGTGTAAATATAATGACAGGTTAGTAGCTCATCGCCCCCGATTACTATCATACCTCCTGGCTTCCTCTTGCAACTTGGTGAGAAAAAGAACCGCATAATAAAAAGAAAAGCTTTCTGTTGAAATGTTTTATCGAACATACAAAAGGAAAAAGTTAAAATAGATGATGTAGTAGTTTTCGTAGTAGTAGAGCTCTTTGTGAAGAAGAGTCCGGAGAAGTACTACCACCATACCTATTTCTGCATCAAAGCAGCGTTGCTGTGTTCCGATTTGAAGAGTATGGGTGCCGGTGTAATTACAGGCACATGAGACATTTTAACTTTGCCTCTGGGATGGCAACGCATTTGCAAAGCCTCTCGTATTGCAGATGTCTATAGGTAGCGGTGACCACTTAACATCAGGCGGGCCGTAGGCTTGTTTGCCATGCAATAATATAAAAAAAAGTACACATAGGAAGGCACACAGAGGCGGGCTAACACTAGTTGGAGATCGCGGAAGGCACGTACACTCCCAAGATCCCCAGCGTTAGTGTTAGAAGGCAATACTGGGGTGGTCTTTAGTTAGTAAGAGTCTGACAGACCCCTCCGCGTCCCACAGGGCGTGGGACATTCATAAGTATTTTAATAGGCAATCGACATCTGGAGGTATATTAGGGCAAACGGTACATTCTGCATTTAACAACACACATTTTATCTACGGACTTTTTTAATTTTTAGAAGTTTATAAACTTCTTTGTGAGATATAGATTTAAAGTCAAGGAGTTTTATTTGAAAATTGCATTCTAGCTTTTTGTTAAAGAAATCAGCGAGGGAAGTTCTACTGCTGTGCCTATTCTCCTAGTATTTTGGTTCATTCACCAGCAGTCCAGACGAACACTCAATTTGCACTTTTATGACATGTGCGGTTTTTTTTTATTTAGGTTTGAGTCTAGTTTTAAAGATGTTTTTGAAATGATCCACTAATATTTAAATAGTGACTGAAAAGAAATACAATAAGGACTGTATTCACCGACCCAACCAAACAATGATTTAATGACATATTGTTTAATATTTTCCATAACGGCTACAAAAGTTTTTTTTAGAAAAATTTACATAAAAAACTATTTAATTACGAGAAGACAAAACTTCCGAACGGTTTTAAAATTACGTCACAAAATGCTCTTACCGTAATACTAGGTAAGGTTCGTTCTACTTACATCTCAGATTACGTATCATAGGGGAACTATTATGTCCCTGACCGACTCAATTCAATTACAGTAAATGATATTATCCTTCCTTTTACAACAAAATCGCCGTTATTAATTGTTTCTATAAATAAACTGGTCCATTGAGCAACACCGTTCAGTTCAGTCACGGTCACCATTTTTATTATTCTTGAACCACTTTCGAACAATCCCAGTCGATGTATGTTTGATACGGTTTTGATAGTAATTAGTGTAACTAATTTGTTCACTCATTGATTTGTTGAGCGGAACTGTATCTACCTCTTTGCCGAGATTTTTTGTTGAATGGTTATTTTGAGTAGGAAATTACTCATTGCTACTAACTGTTGTTTTTTTGAGTAAGTAAAAAAGACGATGTTTAAATACCGGAATATGTTATTAAATTCAGTTAGAAAAATGCAACTTTATTTAATAAGAGTCAACATGAATTAAGTACAGGTATGTGTATAACTCAGGTCAGAAAGACGAATATAAAAGGCACTAAACAAAGCCAAAATGTACATGTTATCATAGTATGCATTATTAAGACTAAAATCTGCCCGAGACTTCGTCCGCGTGTGTTTTTCACCCGCGGTATATCTCAAGGTTTTTTTTACAATCCGACTTGTAGTTCCAGAGATTACCGCATTTAAACAAACCAAAATCTCGTCGGCTTTATAATAACTAGACAGATAATTATAATTTTGATGTATTTTTACACCCCGTATAATCCATTCCAAAGATACATTTACTAATACACAAATTATTTCCTAAATAATCAAAACAAACATAGTATCCTCACAAACTCAGGTTGTTGACCTCCACGACCTATGCAGCGTGAAGCGTCAAGGCCCTTATAAAGTTATCTCAAGGCAAACCACAAACAGAATAAGCATAGAAAGTTACTAGGAAAGCGTATTTGATATGAAGAGAGATATAAAGAGGTAGGCACTTAGAAAGAGTAGCCAATATTATCCTACGAAAGGGAACGAGGAAGCATGACACAGGAATGCGGATCAGTATAGAAAAACGAGTTGGACCAAAAAAAGTAGATGTCCACACTAATCCAACGTCTTTCTCGGTCTATTTATTTGTAACCTCCACACGGCACAACTACTGAATCGATTGTATTGAAATTTGACATAGAGGTAGCTCGGAGTCTGGATAAAGACATAGGCTACTTTTTAACCCACAACTTCATCTAAAACGCTGACATTGTTTTTAATAATACGGAATAAAATTGTGTAAGAGGAATGAATTGATGACTTCAATGTTTTTGGACATTTCCAAAAACATTGAAGAACACATCGGTGAGCACACCATTGTATGTAGCTAACTCAACAAATTAAGCTTAACTAAGTCAAGGGCGATTTTCCGAAATGATGAAAATGATCATTTATTTCATAATTTACACCATCGTCAAAGTTACAATAAACGGTCAAGGGTAAATTGCAATATTAATCACCATGGCAAACAAGCTCATCAGTGATTTTTTTGATTAAAAACGATAGATGAGCTGAGAGAGCCCGTCTCGTACTTATATGTCACACGAAAAATCGGCAATACTAAAAACAGTATTTCACTGGTCTCACATAGATTCAACATTAATGATGCAACCTATAGTATTTTTTTTTATTATAATACAACGTAAGAGAATCTCCATGGAGTTTCTTGTTTGTTTCTTTCGACTCCCTGACAATACAAAAGTGTAAAGGGTTTTTGTTCTATATAAATAAAAATAAAGGGCTAATGTGTTGCTACGCGCAAATCTGGAGACTGACTGACCGATTTAACTGATTCTTTTTTAGGCGGGTTGTTAGTTTCAAAACAAATAAACAAATAATATTTGTTCAAAGAAGCATGACTTTTTCATGACAAAACCAATGTAACAGAATATTTTAATTATTTGCCATGACATATTTCGCGATTTGAATCTTTAAGTGATGCCAATTTCTAGTTATATAGAAAAAGCAGTTAGTTAATCTTATAATATTCCTTGAAATACATACAGATAGTAATTTAACTGTCTGTCTGTGTGATTAGATTGAAGAGGTCAAAAAGTCACACAAACTTCGTGTTATAGAGGATACTTGTTTAATATTAAAACGAAAGCTTAAGTGGCTACTTATCCTATTTACTTTTTGTCGTAATTGGAAGAACGTTTGGATGTCTTACACGTAATGGTCGACTTCTTCTAGAATGCGATCTGAATGCGTATGTAGCTCTCGGGCCGGTTGTGCAAGCTCGGGTTAAATTAACCCCGAGTTATGACATGGTATTTAGAGTTTAAGAAGACTAATCATGTAGCCTTCTATTACTCATTCTTCCTATTAAACTAAGTAACATTAAGCAAAAATTATTTCTAGGAAATGACTTGAATTTTTGATGTGAAAAATCACTGTTCGGGGTAGTACGCAATGTAATCCACAAAAAATATTGTATTTACGAGGGCATTCAACAGTGCGGGGGCCATGGGGGTTAAAGAATTTAAAAATGACAGTTTAAAAACAAAGTTTTGTTAGAACATTTTGACTGGTTTCATAAAAACGTTAAAAAAGTTGACCTTCAAAATCTCAGTAACCTAAAGTTTTCTAGGTATAGGCTAGACTCTTAGTTAAGTATTTGGTGCAAGTGGGTCTCAAAGATTAACTGGAATACGTATTGGCAGATTACTGATATTGTTATCCATCCTTGCATTCTTCCTGTATTAGCTCTTTATCTTTAAATTCTATCACATCTACACTTGTCATTTCCGTGCTAGATTCTCTGACTTATACAAAATTGTCAAGAACGCGTAAGCTGCTGACTGCTTGACAGTATTAATATGACCCAAAATAAATAATAATACCAGCCTATTATTTGTCCCACTCCAAGGCAAAGGCCTCTCATACAGATAAGGCGGCTGGGCTATGTCAGACTTATTTTCATTATTTATACGTCCCGGGGCCCTAACGATGTTTTCCTCCGCCGATGTCAATGATGTCCAAGATAAACTTTAAAAGTATATATGAATTGAAAAAGTCACATTGGTACTTGCCTGTATCGAACCCGCAACCTCATACGATCGCCTTAAGCTCTGGGCCATCACGATATTTCATTATTTTTTTCTTTTACGCGGGGGTTTTTTTTTTTTTTTTTTTTTTTTTTTGGTGGGTGGGAAATCATCAAATAACTTCTCCCGCCCTGGGCGGGGCGGGAGGGAGTGTCAGACTTTTACTGACTAAAACCCACCCATGTTCCTTCTTGTGCCCTTTGCGTTCCGGGGGCGCGGTATCTCTTGCGAACAACCCGCAGCCCCGGCAGGCATCGGCCCTCAGTGGCCCCTTCCTTTTGCTGACATCTCTTTGAGGCGCGCGTGGAACACGAACGCGCCGTCGACACGGCCTGTCGTTATGCAACGTAAGGACGGTGAGCTACCCATTGCTCACCGTCCACAGGCCAGTATCTACGGTGGCCGGGAGTCGTCTCGCGGCTCCCGACGCCCGGAGCGTCTACCGCGGCGGCTGGGACGGGAGAACCGCTGTCTCAACCGTCCCGCCGCCTCCTTCTCAAGCATTACTGCCTCGCAGAAGGAGGCGACTGCATCCCATTCCCTCTCGCTCCGAACCATGGCTCGCACCAGGGCCGGACGCGAGAGTTCGCCGCCGCCGATGGCCGCCACGAGGACTCGGCGATGCTCCGCCCAAGCGGGGCATACCGCCACGGTGTGCTCCACCGTGTCCTCGGGGCAATCCACACAATGGTGACACCCGGACGTTTCCTCCCGCCCGATGAGGTGCAGGAACCTCCCGAAACACCCGTGTCCGGTGAGGACCTGCGTCAGGCGGTAGGTGAGGGCGCCGTGGCGCCTCTCCAGCCACTCCTCAAAGAGAGGACTTACCGCCTCTATTAAGGCGTGCCCAGCACGAGGTTGCGACAGTCGCTGTCTCCATGTCGCCATGAGATCGAGCCGGAGGTCGGCCCGCCGAGCGGCAATTTGCCGCGGTGGCGGACTCTCCCCCCGGCCTAGTACCTCCACGCGCCACTCGTACAGGCGCGCGAGGACCAGCGCCTCCAGATCCCACGGCGGCTTACGCGGGGGTTAGTCATGTCGTTTTTTTACCAATTCTTCTGTATGTTTTTTTTATATATGTATGTTACGCGGTAACTCCGCCAATTATGAATCGATTTTAATGATCCTTTAGTTGTTTGATATGTTATACTTCAAAGGTGGTCCCGTATAAATTCTATAGAAATTGGTTCAGCAGCTCGGTAAAAAAAAACTAAAAATATATGTCATCCCAGTAAATAAATTAGCGTATTTTGCTTTCTTATGACTTTTAAGTGATGTCTTGTTCATTTACGTAGTATAACTGTTCCTTCATGGATTTGGATGACAGAAAATTGACACTTAAAAGCGAAAAATAAGACTTTTTTACAAAAACACAACCTTCTTCAAAAACTAAAAAGTGAAAAAAACAAAAGCTTTGGAAGTCGCTAGCAATACAAAACAACAAACAGAACCAAAGCCGCCGACTTCCAAAGCTTTTGTTTATTTCACTTTTTAGTTTTTGAAGGAGGTTGTGTTTTTTGTAAAATAGTTTTTGACTAAAAAAGTTGTTATTAAACTTGCTACAATGTTATCAGGCGTGAAGTGATTGAGACCAACTCCCAACTGTCAGAGTTTTATGGCATGACATGCTCCGATTGTCCGAATGCGTGGAAAGAATGCTAATGCATAAAATACTTGAAAAAAAACCAATTAAATTATGTCATTTTGTTTTATGCCAGCAATATCACAATCAAGGCAATATTTATCATTAAAAATGTTCTTTTTGTCAATGTTTTCCAATAAATTATTCGAATTTGGAAGATTGACGAAGCAGGATACATGTAATCTCGATTGTGTTCGTTTATCTCTATAATAAATATGGATAGCGATCATTGATGTTTATCACAGATCGTGATCAGGATTGACTGTGTTATCGGTACCATGGAGGCCTTTGTTTACTGGTTTTATTTCTAGTTTCTAAATAAATTAAAATATGTATATTAATAGAAGATCGACAAAGATGCATATCTTTTTTAATATTTCGAAAATGTTATGTTTATGAAGTAAGTTAAGATTAGTTAATGTTACCTCTAGATATATCTAAAGTGTTGAGTATTAAGCATATTGGACGGTTGAATGAATGATTTTCATAAATTATGTAGACCACCAAACTGGTGTTTTTGTTGTTCTGATAAAAATAGCTAGACACTGTTTTTATTACCATTCATTAATATCAAATTGAAAAAGTGAAAACTATGGAGCAGCGGTCTTTATTTAATTTTAATAAATATTTGATCGCGAGTATTTAAAATTTCCCTCTTCTATCATGATTAATTTTAGCTTTAGGAATAAACTTTTACTTAAATTCTTCAATCTGCATATTGCCACAAAATGTTTTTATTTCTGACACAGACCAGTCGATCACGTCGCGACTATTAACATTGTTTTAAAATTAATCTCTCTATATAGCAAATAGAGCTGATCTGAATTATTACTATTATAAATCATTAAATTGTTACACCTCTGCCTAACCCTTCGGGGAATACAGGCGTGATGGTATATATATATCATTAAATTATTGTAACAAATCTGAGGAAGAAAAATTACAAACATTTGTTAAATTATGTGTGGGGAAAACATCTAGTCGTGATTGTAAACAAATGTTATTTATTATTCTTAATTATAATATTATAATGAATTCATAAATTCTAACTGGATTTCTTGTATGTAAACAAAGAAAAACAACTTATCATTTATTTAAAAAAAGAAGCTACATCATTTATTACTTTAATTAAAAACGGGCACAACAAATAGACGTCCCATCTTCTTAAAAAAAAAACCAACACCCACACATTGACCCGTTACCCACACTAGCGAAAGTGTTTGCAACATTCGTACATACGAAACTACTTGCATGAGGTATAAAACGTGGTAACTGGCGTGATAGGAATACACTCACGGCGTAACATTCGCTGAACAACAAGCGAAGCGAAAATGAAGCTACTGGTTAGTAAAAAATCCTAGTGTCAGTGTTCTATGTGTGTGCAGTTCAGGTGTCAAGTGTCATTGTGCTTTTGTTTTAAAGAATTTACTCTAATCGATTTGAAAAAATAATAATCAATTGACATTCATCATGTCATCGAACCCTATTGTATTTACTGGAAGTGTCATATATCGTGAAGTTATTAATCACACTACTTAAGTGAACGACGCGTTACTAGATCAATATTACGTAAAGTCATTTCCTTATTCGCATAACTAGTCGTTATGACTTCTCCCACAATGCTCGGAAAGTTCTTGTGTTCACTTCCAGTTAGATTTCACTGGTATCAGTTGATTTTCCCTTTTTATTTGACATTATCTGTATAATTTTAATTCCGTTTCTGATCTCTGTTGTTTTAAATTAGTCATGGTGAATATTTATAGTATGAATTCACATAGATACACAGTTTTTGTTCAAAGGAAGTTAAATGTAACGTAAATAATTATGATAATGTTTGTTTATTTCAGAGGTCTTCCTTAATCCTGGCCGTGGCGTTAAGCCTGGCCACGGCAGAGGAGAAGGCAGAGAAGGACAGTAAGGCTGAACCCAAAGCCGCAGAGGAAACAAAGAGACAAGACAAAAGAGGACTATCGGAGTACTATGGTGACCATGGAGACTTTGGAGGTGGCGACTTCGGAGGTTCCTTCGGGCACGACCTCGGAGGCTCCAGCGGAGGTGGTGGTGAAGGACACCACATTGGCCACGAGGAACATGTACACAAAACAATCACTGTAGTCAAGAAAGTTCCGGTGCCGTACCCCGTCGAGAAACGCATCCCCTACCCAGTGGAGAAGAAGGTGCCCTACCCCGTCAAAGTGCACGTACCTCAGCCCTACCCCGTTGTCAAAACCGTCCACTTCCAAGTCAAGGAGTACATCAAAGTACCCGAATACATCCCTAAGCCGTACCCCGTGACGAAACACGTGCCTGTTCCCGTGAAAGTTCACGTCGACAACCCCGTCCCAGTGAAAGTGTACGAACATGTCCCTTACCCAGTCGAGAAACACGTGCCGTACCCCGTCAAGGTGCACGTGCCCCAGCCCTACCCCGTCGAGAAGAAAGTGCCGTTCCCGGTGAAAGTACCAGTCAAGGTGCACGTACCATACCCCGTCGAGAAAATCATCCACTACCCAGTCCCAGTGCACGTCGACAACCCAGTACCCGTACACGTTGAGAAGCCAGTGCCTGTTCCAGTTGAGAAGAAAGTGCCTTACCCAGTAGAGAAGGAGGTGCCCTACCCAGTTAAGGTGCACGTCGATAACCCAGTGCCCGTGCACGTCGACAAGCCAGTGCCTTACCATGTTAAGGTGCCCTACCCAGTTCCTTACCCAGTTGAGAAAGTCATCCCATACCCAGTGGAGAAGAAGGTGCCATACCCAGTGAAGATCCCTGTAGACAGGCCATACCCTGTGCATATTGAGAAGCATGTACCTTACCATGTTGACAAACCAGTGCCTTACCCCGTGAAGGTGCATGTGCCTATTGTGCACCATGAGCACCACGAGCACCACGAGCACCATGAGGAGGCACAGCAAGAAGTCCATGGTGGGGACGAAGGTTTCGGAGGTTACGAAGGAGGACATCAAGGGGGTCAAGAGGGGGGTCAAGAAGGGGGCCACGAGGGGGGTTTCGAGGGCGGCCAAGAGGAGCACTACCACCATTAAAAAGAACTGATCTCTTTATTTTTTCTTTAGCTTTAAAGTGTTATCTTGTTTAGTAATTGTTTTTTTTTATAATTAATATTTTGTGACTGCTATGTACCTGCGATGTAAATAGTAAACGAAAGTATTAAAAAAGTGATATAAATAATACTAAGTTTTCGTTTTATTACAATCTGAAGATAGCAGAACCGTTAAACAGTTATATTATTCTGATCTTTCATCCCTTTCTTTCGTTTATTTCGAGATGAGAAGAAAACCAATATTTATGTTCATGACTTGACAAACCGGAAAAGCGTAACCTGTAGCAGGTCTTAGTATCATTACATTAGAACCCAAGAATAATGTTCTTGTATGGAGCTTACATAAATAATAACTTCCCGACTGCTTCGTCGACATCACATTAAATCATAATTATATTCCATCTCTTTGCAGCACATTACTAAGATTTAGGTTGATAACTATTAAATAACTGTGTTGAGATTCCTAAAAGAAATATGAATCAAACTCATATTCATCTAATCCATACTCCAAACTAATTTTATAAATGCGAAAGTAACTCTGTCTGTTTGTTACGCTTTCACGACTAAACCGCTGAACTGATTTTGATGAAATTTAGTACGGGGTAAGTTTAAACTCCAAAAAAGGGCATAGGTTACTTTTTACGCAGTCGAAGTCAAGGATAAAAGCTAGTTACTTACAATCAAGACTTTACTATCACATACCTCTTACTTTTAAGAAGTTGGTTAAAAATCATTTAGCTTTAGAAAATACTATTTATATTCCACACAAACATTTCATCCGAGTAACCATGACATCACACTATTTAAAGAAATCCGATACATAAGCAACATAATCCTAAATTATTCATACCAAGTTTTTGAACCGCCACGCCACTTTCACCAACCAACCTAGTTGTTCTCGACAGTTAGAAATATCGTGTAAAACGACCATACACCTTGAGAAGTCGAGACATAATATAGTAAAAGCCATATTTTGAAAGAATTCATATTCTTAATTAATTTCTCGGAAATGTATCAATGTATGATAAAAGTTATCTAAGCGATCAAATTGACTTGAACTTTTAATTAATTTAAAATCTGAAGCAACTGTAATGCTAACGTAATACAACGGGGTCATTTTGCAACTCAAAAATCTCATGATTTTTAACAGATAAAAATTATACCCAACTATTATTGTCCCACTGCAGCGCAAATGTCCCTTCTCATACAAGTATAACACGAACTTTGATCACCACGACGTAATGATATTAATAATTGTAAGTCCGTTTTCTCGCTATATTTTTCTTCACTCATGTCATGTATCATGATAAACTTGGAAAGTCCATAAGAGACAGGAAAACTCACGTTGGTACTCTCCGGTGCCCGGTTGCGAACCTACAGCCTTGTGCATTAGAGGCGGGTGTCATAACCACTGCGCCATTACGTTATTTCAAATAATGGTAAATAGTCACCACTATCGCTGGACATCCGGTATACCAGAGGTAACGGCGATAACTTACCATCAGTTTGCCACAGTTTGCCGGTATGTTTAGGGCCCATGTACTAGGAGGCGAGCCTATTAATTGGGCACAAATCCTAATTTCGAGCTGCTACTGAGAATGTCATAGAAAAGCCCAATAACTTGAATCTACTCGTAAGAACAAGAAGAAGAAGGGAATTGAATCTACTCGTAAGACCTCTAGCGTAGCAGTCGCGCTTTGGACCACTATGCAGTTCAAAATTATCAATGTCTATCATTAAGTGAATATTTTCAGTAAATTTTGCAACTTGTAATTACCAACAGAAAGTCAAATTGCTTTCTCCATTCAATGGTCGGAAGCCATTGAAAGAAATCACGAAGGCGAGTTGTATTTTATTACTAAGACGTATGTTTTACCTGGATTACGTAGAATGCAAAGAAAGTTCTTAATTTTTAAAAGCACTTTAAAAAGTCAGCTTCATTTAAATATATGGGGCCACTCAGGGCCGATGCCTGCCGGGGCTGCGGGTTGTTCGTAAGATATACCGCGCCCTCGGAACGCAAAGGGCACAAGAAGGAACATGGATGGGTTTTAGTCAGTAAAAGTCTGACACTCCCTCCTGCCCCGCCTAAGTGTCATATTTTTTTGCAACAAAACATATCCTACGAAACTTAGTAATAATTTAGCGTTCTTTAGAATTTTTGCAACCGGACCATTAATGTCGGAGAATACCTTTTTCAAACCAATAACCAAACAAACTTTACCTTTCGTAATATTAGTAACTACCATAATAAAATAGGAATTGCTGTAAAATAATATCGAAATCGTGTTAACATTGACACATATATCCAAAATCACCATGGACATATTTTAACATGGTGTCGAAAACATTAATTATCATACATAAACTCACGCCTTTTTACCATTGAGGTAGGCAGAAACCACAGAACGCCACCTGCTACGATCCTTCCATACTTCTTTCGCCTCGTCCACGTTCATACAAGCACGCCGGTTACGAGTACTACGCACCCGACCTCTCTGAAGAACCTCACTAATTAGGTCATGGTAGGTTTTTCTAGGGCGTCCTCTCCCGGCGTTGCCACTCACATCTGCCATATAAATTCCTTTTGTTACTCACCTTTCACTCATTCTCTCAACATGACCGAACCATCTAAGCATACTCCTTCCAACCTTTGTCACTACTTCCTCTTTTAATCCGCAACGTTCTCGTATAATTTCATTAATTATCAAATGTCATAAATTATAATTTCTAGTCTTCGGCAAGAAGGTTGATGTACCCCTTAAATAGAGAATATGATGTTTCGATGTAAATTTTGTAATAAAAACCTTGACATGAGCAGTTATATATTTCAAAACATATTGATTTTATGAGATTCTTCAATCAATAGAATTATAATTTACTTGTTCTGTATAAAAATAATGATAGCAATAAAAATTTGGGAATGATATTGAAGTAACTAATTGGACAAATACGTTTCACCTTACTACTCACCTATAGATTGAAAGTTTTAACCTTAAACTCGTTATGAAAAATGTAGCCCTTTTTACGTCAAGATTGGTTTAAATTCAAGTTTCGACATCTAGTCACAATCTAATGCTAGCGAACAATTAATGTCAAAAAGGAAAATTTGAGGCATTTTTGACAGATCTCAATCTGTCAAAAATGCTTCTAATACTGAGATCAGATTGCGGTCGTGCCTAAAACTTAGTAGAGCTGACAGTGAGAGAGTGAGACCCCTTAAAGTTAAGTGGACACTGCGGCTCACAGATCGGCAATACCAGAGACCTCTAGAGGCATTACGTATGTTAATAACAGCAAAAAATTTCATACCTTCTCAGTGTTTTCATAGCAACCCTGAACCTACGTCCAAAATAATCACACCAACCCGAAACCGCAGTAAACGTGTAAAGTGTTAACTTCCTGTACATAACTACATCGTCATTAAGGAAACCGCGTCACTTGCGCAAGCACAAACACTTACATAACTAACTTCATCAGGCAACATGTTAGTACAAGCTTTATTCAACCCCGGACAGTTAATGAGTTACTATCTGTTAAAACAGTACCACTTTGTAATTTAAGTTATTGGATTTTCAACTCTCAGGGCTAACCCGAGCGTTAAAAATCCAACAGTGCGCAAGGCAAAGTATTAAGCTCCCAGCCTACTATTTTTTTCATTTAGATTTTTTTTCATACAAAGAAGACACGAGCATTGATCACCACTCTTGCTTATAAATTGTAAGTTCAGGTTTCCTCACGATGTTTTCCTTCGCCATGTCAGTGATGTCCAAGATGACCTTAGAAAGTATTTAATGAGTAGAAAAGGTCAGATTGGTACTAGTGTTCTGCTTATCAAACTTATCTTTTTAAACACAGGTACTTCTGTATGTATCTGCCTTTTTTGTAATGTGAATTTAAATAATAAGCAAGGAAGGCTGAAGATTGCAAGTAGATTTGAGGTAAAGGTTCAATCCTTTTACACTAATTATTCTTAGCTAGCCCAATCAAAATCATCGACACTACTGTTAATCGCTTCCATTTTGGCCTCCCAAATTAGAGAACTAAGTTATATTTTCTCTTTTTACCAAGTCGTATGTATTTATTACAATTCCACTAGTAACAACCAGCGGACGATCAAGACGCTTCCAATGATAGCAAATTATGATAAGTAGTTTAGGAGTTAGCAGGGAACAGATGAACATACGTACATACCGGTCAAAATCACAATCCTCCTTTTTACTTAGTAGTCCGGTAAAAAGTATTTAATTAACTAAATATCCTACGAATAACATGTAAATACCTACATAATATTCAGTCAAACGACTTGCAAATAAAATACATGCAACACCGTGTGAACGCCGGTAGTTGTCTTAAACTGTATCGGACATGAATTACAGCATGACACGATTCTGCGGTACATTCACCACAATGGACCTCGACTGTCTATGTTGTCCCTACGAGGAATGGTGTAATAGATTGTGAAATACACTGCATTTATGTTTTGAGAAATAAATTGTTTGAAAGCACCGTGTGACAAAAACGGATTTAAAAAAAGAAGAGACTTTTAAAAATGTTCTTCAGGTGCACATTACTAGGTCGACTTCGACTGCTTAAAATTTGATGTTTCACGGAAACTGTACATTTATCAGGGATAAAAGTATCCTGTGTATATGAGTATCTCAGTGCCAAGTTTCATCTAGATCCATTCAGCCATTTAAGCGTGAAAGAGTAACAAACATCCATCCAAATATCTCCATCCTCACAAACTATCGCATTTACAATATTAGTAGGATTGTTGAATACATTACTTCATGCCCATGTTACTCAGTCACAAAATAACTCCCAAAATTTCAAAATTGCTCATCTCCAAAAAAAGTTACGATATGAAATGTTCAACATACCTACTCAATTTATGCAATATAAATGAAAAATAAGACTAAAAGAAAAATAATTGTCTATGGCCACAAAAATACTTCATAAAAAGACAACATAGATGGCTTCAAGACAGATATTAATTGGCACATCGTAACTGTGGCAAGCAGAATACCACTCAGCATAATGCTATGAGTCACCTTCCTACGCTGGGTCTTCAGTGGTCACCTAAAAAATTATGTACGATAACAACCCAATGACTAGCGAAGTGGATTACAGCGTAACCACTCTCATAGGCCTGAGTCCTAACAATGAGAAAGTGAGCTGATGATGATTATGCCCCATTATTATCATCACCAACCATCACCATCAACTGCCCCGTTGGTCTCGCGGTCGCAAGTGCGACTGATGAGCATGGGGTCCTAGGTTCGATTCCCAGGTCGAGCTAAAGTGTTATATTGGGTTTTTCCATTAGGATTTTCTCAGTAATAGCTCGGAATTAGTTTTTGTGCCCGGTTAATGGCAATAGGCTCGCCCCGTATTACATGGGACTTAAAACATACCGGCGAACTGTGGGTGTACATCGGTACACCTCTTCCTAACTCTTGCGGAAATACAGGCGTGATGGTATGTGTTAAAAAATGCAGCTTAAATGTTTGAGTGAAGATACCTGCAGTTGCAGTTCAGAAGTCTAAATATGATATTTAAAACAAATTGAAAGCAAGCAATGACGGATAGGCGTGTTGCCAACTAAATGTCATCAAGATAATATTATTACTGAAGCATTACACAACCGGAACACAATAAAATAAGCAGCAATCCGATACATTTCTTAATATTACTTCTTTATTACTTGTGAAGTAAGAAATATTGATCTCATAACTACCAACATGACTATTGCTCCGCTCCCGACGGTCGTAATAGGATATTCTATACGTATAAACATTCTTCATGATCACTGTGTCTATTGATGAAAATCGCAATAAAATCCGTTGCAAAGTTTAAAAGATCTAAGCGTACAGACGGCGGGAATTGATTTTTTTTTAGATGATAAAGCTAAAGAGTTTTTTTTGCTTTTTTAATAAGAAGCGCCTACTCCGGACCTGCTCTGAAAATTTTTTCGCTATTAGGAAACTACGTTATCTATATATACGCTATTCTATTATCAAACCAAATTAAGGATCTATAATCACGCAAACGAAATCTTGGGCAAGAACTTATCACAACCGATTGGCTGTGATTCAATATGAAGCCTAAGTTTACGTCAATTATTTTGAAATTAATTTAAATAAAAAAAATAGCGGTACAAATATTATATTTCAGAAAAAAATATTTTTTACTTGTGTTTGCAAGGTTGATTTTTTAAGTTACGTTTTTTTTTTTTAATTATCCTATTCTCCGTTGAATAATACCGATGCCATTAAGTTGAAATATCAACATCATAGTCAAGACTTACCTTATGTACGGGATGTTAGCAGGAATGTGGTACTTGGAGCCAGGATCGAAGTCCAGCTCTGAACGCAGTACTGGAGGCTTGATGCCTTGGTACTGCTCCCTGTGAAGAAACACGACAGTTCAGCAAAGAAATACTTAGAAGATTAGAAATTCTACTTTCAAATTTGCTTTTTCAGGGTAGGTCCTAAAAAGTCCTGGTCCTCTCATTCATTTCATTCTATCTGTTCATGTATACAAATAAATCAAATCGAAGTGCTTATTTGTAATGTCAACATAACAGGTTCTTACTAAAAGCTTATAAATGTTTACACGATACTTATAGCAAAAAATAATTTTGCAGTTTGTTTGTGTTTTTGTGTGGGCTTCAAAATGGTTGGGCCTATTTTGACCGAACTTTCACTGACCGATAGCTGATCTATTAAGAGTAACTTAGAATTTTTTTACATTTGAATTATAATTATTGGTCCGTGCAAAAAATGCCCCGCAAAAGACAGTTAAGTTAGATCCCAATAATTTGCTAAATAATATACATTGAAGTATCTTAATTTTTTTTGTGGAAGTAAATCATCCTGTCCATTAGTATCTAAGGGTATTAGTGAACAGCATTAATGAACAGATTAAGTTATTACGTGTTTCAACCTCACTTTTGTAAAGCCTATTCAATCAGAACAAGTACACTTTCCTAAGCTTGACATTGCCAAAGGTACTTATTTGTAACACAAGTACATTCATGTGTAATATCGACATAAGTGTGTTATTAAAAAAAAATTAGGCCAATTGGTTACACACACAAGATTTTGAACTTACATAATGTCAGAAATGCATTCTGTAACATAGTACGTTTTAGGTAGCTGGCTTAGTGATGGGAGATAGCGGATTTAAACTTTAGACTTCAGAAAATATTGGCTTAACCAGATGCTCCTAGAAGTCTTATCATGCTAATCTAAAACAAAATTCTGTCTTTCTTTCGTTCTAAACTTGACTCTGGCTAATACGAAGTTAAATTACAAAATATCATACAATACCCGTGTTAACAAACTCAAAGTTAAAACATAGCTGGCTAAGCTGGCTCAAGCGGGTCTAAATGTAAAAAGCATTTATTACTTTTTAACCCCCGACGCAAAAACGACAGGGTGTTATAAATTTGACGTGTCTGTGTGTCTGTCTGTGGCATCGTAGTTCCCGAATGCTTGAACCGATTTTGATTTTTTTTTTTGTTGGAAAGGTGAATTACTTGGGAGTGTTCTTAGTTGTTTAATGGAAATCGGTTCAGCCATTTAATACTTATCAGCTCTTTTGTTAGCTGCGTTAGGGATTTTTATTATTTTTCGGTCGGGGGTTACTAAAAAAATATATTTTTATTCATCAAATTTTTCATAAAAATCCGTGTTTATTTTATTTATTAATTCATTGTTGTTTGGGCAAATTAGCATTATTATCTTTAGATATACCATACAATCACAATAATTAAATATTAGGCATACAATTAAATATTTAATGTAAATGACGTATTTCTCGTCAATCCCGCTACAGCTCATGCTTTGCACACTTACAACTGTTGCTTTCATCGGAGATGTGAACCCGTTACCGAGTCAAGGCCGACAGACGACCGCAATCCCATCACGACTTGGACCAGTTCATTTGCGTTCTTGCAACCGGTAGCAATCGCTATGGTGCCTTTTGTTTTTTTGTGGTATTGGGAAATTTGACTGTTTCACGATCAATTTTACTAAGTGATATGAATGGTGAAAGACCACTTTTTCCAAATTATTTGAAGTGCATTGAGGTAAATACGACAACCGAGAGCTTTCCGATTTATTTAATTTTTACCAATCGCAGTGACATATTAAATATTGACATACCATTGTTATTAATAATTATACAATACATCCCTAATAATTATTGTTATGCTAAGAGATTTGTTGTTGTTTTGTTTTTTGAAAACGTTGCCCCACACTAGGAATTTCTCCTGTGTCGTGGGTGCGTTTACAAACATATAAACTCACAAACACAAGCAGCCAGACCTGGAACAACTATCTACAGGCCATACAAATATTTGTTCCGTGCGGGAATCGAACCCGCGACACGCAGCGCAGCAGCCAATCGCTCAGCCACTACGCCAACCGTGCCGTTAAATAGAGATGGTAAATAAATGATAGAAATTAATAATATAAATGGAAATATTACCGGGTATCATTTTCACCCTAATGTACACCTTTTTTTAATTTATTTCTAAAATGTTTAGACATAAGCACTCTAAAGAGTGTGAGCAGACAAAATCTAGATCCTATCATCAAAATGAATCCTATTCGATAAAAACACGAGTGCGCCAGCATAACAAGTACTCGATTTCAGTCGATTTTTATATTGAAATTATGACTATTCTTTAGCATACAAAACAGAGATATAGGTACTTATATTGTACTAATATTATAAATGCTAAAGTTTGTGAGAATGGATGTTTGTTATTCTTTCACTTATAAACGGTTGCAATAGATCAAATTGAAATTTGGCACAGAGATAGATTGTAGTATGGATTAACACATAGGTACTTTTAACCCGGAAAAATGTACGGGTCCCGTGGGATAATATATCAAATTTAATGCGGACGAAGACGCGGGCAGAAGCCAGTTCACTAAAAAAATAACACGAATTATAACCCTATTGTTCGGCACAACATGCGTGTAGTGCGAGCTGATCTCACTCTTTCGTCATTCAGCGAAACATAGGGACCTAGAGAGACCTAAGACTTACTGACAAAAGGTCTCAACTCGTTTCGCGACAAGACTAGAAAAGATAGGTCTTCCAAATCTTCTGCATAATTTGTTACCATAAAGATATTCCAACTTCAACAGTAAGTTGTTGATTGATTGGAATGAGTGTTACTTCATTCCAATCAATCAATTTACATTTTGACCTAGAATAGACATGAAGTACTTGCATATACATTTAACTAATCATTAGACCGTTAATATTATGTCATGAAGTTGCGTGAGTTCACTGAATTATCTAACTGATAATGAGTGAGTTAGTTAGGTGAATAAAAACGTGTAATGTATAATGAGGATTTGTGAAGTGTGAAGTAATTTAATCATGTTGTAGTTCGTGTGTGGCAGTGGTAAAATATTAGTTGCAGCTACTCTCTATATTGTGCACAAAGTGTATGCACATACACAGTTGCACTGTAACTTTCCTCACTCTCATACTTCAATGGGACGGCACGCAGAAAAATCAAGCGCAGAATCAAATGTTCTATGTGCTTTCCGAGACAAGGGGATGTAAAGATGGCAAAATCATTTTGAAAATATCATGAAAAGTCAAATATTTTTACTACATGCTTCAATTAAGGTTAAGTGATAGGATTTTGCCGTTTGATCTCTTACAAGCAATAAATAAGTCCGTCAAACATCAAGAGCAGAGTTAATGACGAAAAGCCAATATTCTTACATATTTTTGTTTTTATTTTATTTATTCTCAAATTTAACAACCCCGTTTGATCTCATGATCGGGTCTTGCGTTCACATTCTAGGACGAGCCAAGTGTCTGTTCTTCTGGCCATGCGATATCCATCCTTCAATGATTTTCCAGCAAGAAACATAGCCCGGAAGGTGCCATTTCTTTGACCTAGAAATTTTCTGAATTCTGGGTTTTGTTTCAACATGGCTTCTGTTCTGCATTCTGGCTCCTCACAGCAACAGAATCTAGACCAATAGTCTCGCAATGCCCACTGCATAATAATCTATGAAGATAGACAAGATAACCGGTGTATTCTATAGCATGTTGTAATCGTCAGCTGAGGGTGACCGTTACTTAACACACGGCCGATGCGCAGCGGTTACTTGCGTATGATCTTACACCTCACTATATGTTATGGAATGTTAATATTATGATCTGGGTTAGAAACGGAAAATTTGAATAATTTTTTTTTGAATTATCATCTATTAATTAAGAATGAACTGAATCTTAGATCGGGTTCAGTAATTGACTTTCCCCATAAGAAAAAACTCAATTGCAACCCAGAGTTTGAAAGGCTGTGGTATACCCGGTGTCTCGAAAAGCACATGTTGGCCGACAGTTCTTTTTTTGTCAAGGGTAGGAAATCATCAATTGACTTCTTCGGTGTTCCTCCTAATGCCCTTTGCGTTCCAGGGCCGCGGTGACTCTTTCAAACAACTTCCCCAACCCTAATGGCCGATAGTCCTGCACCTGATCTCTACGAAAGTGAGGAACAGGGAAAGAACCTATGTCCGTACTATAACATCTCTCTAAAATTTAACTTATGATAGTTAGATCTTAAAGCTCCAAATTAACCAACCTGAGTCTCCACCAGTGACAATTGTACTGTTCCTTCCTCACGTCCCCAGTGAAGACATCCCACCTCCATTTATCCATCACCAGGGCGAAGGGTAAGAAGGCCAGTTTGTCCATAGCCTGGGTGAAGAGGTAGTTGATGTCATGTGCTGTATCATCTACCGAGCGCTGCACCAAGCCCAGGGTTTGAAGGTGGCGAGGTGAGGAAACGGAAAGTGCGATAGTCTCACCGATGGCTTCGTGGAAACCTGTTGAAAAAAAAAGATATATAATTAACAAAGACATTTTTGTGTAATGGGATTATAAGATTTTAGGTACTGCCATTTTTGGTTTGCTTAATGTGTACTACGTATTTTAAATTACATGTACGACTTATCAGTTGAGTACCAGGTCCATGACTCAGTCAGAAGTATTCAGCACGGTATTCAGAGTCAAAGCATTTATTTCATTTAAACCATTTACAGGCACTTGTGAATTGTCAAGATGTCGGTTAGTTAGTCAAAAAGTTGAAGATAATCGCTCGTTGCAAAACGTAAGTAGGATTGATGACCAACGGTACAGGAGACTTACTTATTAACATGGACACACATGACGGCTGTCTTTATAATTTCACGAGTCGTATAATAACCAAACCGACACCTGACTGAGTTAGTAAGAAAGTCTTCGTTGTATGGTTTACCTTCTGCCTATCATCCAATCAGAACACAGAAGCCCTTGCCATCAAACTTAGAAATCCCCAATTACATCTCTAACCAGTGCGTTACTTTCCTCCACCCAACACCGTGAAGATATAATTCTTTGATTGCTCTACTCGTGTCTGATAACTTTGGCAACATAGGTCTTTAATGAAACAATAGTGCCTATCTCACTGTTTCTGTAACTAGGCCGTAAACAATATGTTTGTGGCGAAACAATGACTGTTCCATCTATGGAAGCTCGTAACTTGAGAATGTATGGAATAGGTAATTAAAATTACGGGCTGTAAGCGGTGAAAGGAACATTTGGATTTTATTGTCATGTATGTCGAAGGCCGCTGGATTAGAAGGGTCATTGATTTCTTGGCAATATTAGTAAGTATTGTGGACGCAGAAACACCCATCCCCTCCACACTGCCTCACCCCGGAAGAACATCTACCCTCTGGATATGAATTGCAGTGGCCAATCTGGAAATCTCTTAACCGATTACGGACCCAGGTTGGAAGCTGTAAAACTAATTTGGCTAAATGGGACATTCTTCACCCATCCCAAACGCAGTGCCAGTGTGGAGCACCATCACAGGACATGCGTCACCTCCTTAGTTGCCCGTCGTGCACAACCTCCTGCACCATCCAAGATCTAAACGAGGGCAATCATAGAGCTGCACAGGTTGCTCAATACTGGTCGGAAAAAATTTGAAACGAGCCAATCAACACCAAAAGAAGAACAAGTAAGGACTGACTTGGTTAGACAGTGCGAGCTATAGTCAGTCAATTTCATTGCGAGTACTCGGACCATATGAACATATGATGTGATACGAGTAACGTGTACGAGTCGGCCAGTAGCTCGCATCTGAATAACTTCAACAGTTTTTGATATTTACTAAACATTCTCCACTACTTATGCCAAGACTAGTAGGTTTGAGTCTCGTGATAGCTACTCCCATCGTATGACAAATCGAGGCGAGTCGAGCAACTACTAAGCGAGTACAACCGATTGATTCTTCAACAAGACAGCTGCTGCGTCAAACAAGATGTAGAAAAGGACAGTTTGAAAATTTAAACGCGAGATGCCCAACAGTGATCATGATCTGTACCTGAAACTTTTTCTCTATTAGACGATTTATTGTATATTGATTGGTCTGTAATCATAACTATGTATTCTACATCTAAGAAATGAATGTAATTTATATTTGTAAAGGTATTCGATATACCAACAGTATCAGATTATAAACAGGAACTAGCGAATCGAAGGGAAAGTGATACTGTTACTTAAATAAACCGGAATAGTTCCTGCAAAATATCATAGATTCTTATTACCTTATATAGGTATGTTCATTTAATGTGTCAATAGTGTTACGTCACTAGGTTGCTTGGACCTAGTGGAATGCTGTTCTGGAAGTGGCTCCTTATCATTAAACCACTTTAAAGATCGAAGAGCTGTTTTTTGAGATAATTTTGTTTTTAGTATGGATGTTCGCAAAGTAGACGGTTTAGGAACCTCTACTTAGGTTCGTAGTAGGAATAATAGGTACCTAATGATTTTGAGTAATCAATATAAACATTATTTTCTTTTTGAAAAATCTGCTCCTCGCTAGGATTTTGTCCTGTCTCATAGGTGCGTTTACAAATTTATAAACTCACAATCACTAACAGCCAGACCTGGAGTAACTTTCTGTAGGCTATACAAATATATTTTCCGTGCGGGAATCGAACACGCGACACGCAACGCAGCAGCCAAGCACTCAGCTCTCGTGTCCACACGTCATCATCAAAATTATTATCATTTTGTCATGATCACTATGCCTGACTGTTGGTTTAGCTAAGATAATTATGGTATACAAGTAAATGGACGCAACGCTGTAAATATATACATTTTTTTTACCGTACTCATCTTGGCAGAACGAGCGACCTACTAAATTACGATGGTATAGAAAAAGTTACCACAGAAAAAAAAAATATAACTAACTTCACTTACTTAATGTAACAAAAAAAAAACAGTAAAAATCTCACGCATGCGCATAAACAATGTACTCTAATTCGTATCTGTGCGATTAGCATGCGCATCGCGTCCTCATATGGGTGACTTCCGACTTTAAAGGTAATAAAGAGAGGTTATGTAATGCGGCTACTGTTTTGTAACTAATCCGGTGATGACTTGAGATGACCTTGTTAGCATCTTTTTGGGAGACATTTATAGAAAAAGGAAATTTTGTGATTGACGTGAACTAAAAAATTAAATAAGAATATAAAAAATGGGTTTCTGTTTGATTTCAGATAACATAACTATTACTACAGATATAATTTTTTTTTTTAATTAGTTAAAGGTAAAAGGTATTTATAAAAAATAATAAAACTATAGTTAACTAAACCAGATAAAAAAAATATTTGCCAATTAAATTATTGGGAAAATAATCTTAATATTTATGCAATTATTAATCTCCTCAATCAAAGTACTAACTAATAAATATTTTCTTGAACAACAAAAGAGATGCAAGCGGCGCATGTGCGGGTGAAAGCTAAGCGCACGCGGATGTTAACCTGCTCCCGATTGATAAACTCGAGCGCAACAAAATGGCGGAAATAAAATCCAGTATTGGTTGTATCGGTGACTAGGTTTTACCTGTGACGCCGCTTTCTAATTTATTAAATTCAACTAATCAAAATCTAAAAACAATTGCTTGAGATTATTCTTCAGACATGACATCTTACTGGATGTGGCTTTCAAAATGCCAATTTTTTTTTTATTAATTGTAACTATGTCGATTAAATACTTAGATACTAACAATAAAAATAAAACAAACAGATCTACCAATAATACAGTCATTAAAATATCAACGTTTCGGTTGATTTAAAAAAAATATTTACATAATCTGAAACCGATGACAGCAATCAAAGCATAATTTACCGGTTTTTAATACCACGCGCCATCTTAGGTAATACAAATCGATAGCTGTGTATAATATTTTGTATAAAACGGTAAAGTTTCTACTCTCCGACGTGCCTCTAAAAAAGTCTAAACCTTATATAATTGTTATGTTTTAATGCTATAAAAATATGTATTCGTATCAAACTTTCTACTTTCTACTTGTTTTCATAAAAATGTGAGTTAATACGTTGGTTTTATTAATGTTTTTTGTTAAACTGTATTCTTGTTCTTGTCTTAAATATGCCTACTTTAATTAGTAACAAATTGTATGATTTCTCAGGCAGTCGTTTTAACAGAAAGGTTGTCAATTTATTCCACTGAATTTTAAAATCTAGACGCAACGCGTTCTCAGCGACATCATTGTCAAAAAATGACGTTTTTATAATTAATATCATTTTTGATTTAAAAAATTTGTAGAATTGATATTTTAAACTTAAGCCCCCCTCTCTATAATGTAAGTACAATAGCACGTTTTAACTGAAGAGAGTAAAAGTATTAAATGGCATAACCATGATACGATCACAGCCATAAATCAATACGGAACCATAAAAATAAATGACGGAATCATAATTGATACGGATATAATTCATGCGGCATATAACTGACAAATCATCTATGTTTGATTACACATAAATCAATGTTGATCTATAGAAAATCGTAATCATAATAAATACGGAACCGAGACATTTCATATTTCATAGAACCAAATCTGGCGCGGGCTGAACTTGACCCCGATGTGCGCTCGCGCAGTTAGATGTACAAAAAACTGGAGATTTTGATGAAACATGGAAAATGTTGATCTAGAAATAACCAGAGATGCTGCTTCAAGTTAATGTGTACTGAAAAACATTGTACCCAAGCAAGTATAAACCCTTGCTAAGAAAAAAAAATCCCAAAGAAAATATTGGCGATCAGTTTCAAAACCTTGATTAAATATTAAACAAAAATATAGATTTTTTTTTTGAGATGGACAAGCTCTTCACTCTAGTAAATGTCAGAGGTCACAAAGATCTGCGGGTTGTTCGTAAGAGATACCGCGCCCCCGGAACGCATAGGGCACAAGAAGGAACATGGGTGGGTTTTAGTCAGCAAAAGTCTGACACTCCCTCCCGCCCCGCCCAGGGCGGGAGACGATACGTGATGATTTCCCACCGCCAAAAAAAAAAAAAAAAAGAGGTGACAAAGATGAAGTCGACGATGGAGTGAGCTTACTCAGAAGAAGCCTGTTCACTCTAACTTTGAAGAGATTAGGGTTTAATGTGTTGGAAATGCAGAAAAACTACATAAATAACATATTTCTTAAAATTTGTACCCTGTTTTCTAATAAAGTAAAAAAAAAATACTAACATTTTCAACTCGATATCAATTTAAAAAATTTATCATCATATCTCTTCCATACGCTGTACATCCATTGTAGCGGACGCACGCGGCGAGATGCGCGTGAGTTGCGTAATAGAGCTCCGTAATCGTTAGAATTAATTTCCGTGAATTTCCTACAGCGCGTGCGACTTTTTAACGTGCAGTTTTTTTGCTATATTCAAGTCATTGCTTACAATTATTTTTTCACAATGTGTAAAACATAAACAATACTTTTTATTCCGGACAAATGTACGGTTCCCGTGAGATAATATATGAAATAAAAACTAGCTTCAACTTTTAACTGTAACTTCTAGACAATTTAAAAATGCTTGTAAATGGTCTAATTGAAATAAATGCTTTGACTTTGAAATTTAAAGGAGGTCCTTATACGAAACATATTTTGTTTTTAACCTCCGACGCAGTATGTGTGTGTTTTTGTGGCATCGTAGCTCCCGAAGGCATGAACCGATTTTATTTTTTTTGTTTGAAAGGTGAATTAGTCGGAAGTGTTGTAGCTATGTTTTATGGAAATCGGTTCAGCGGTTTGAAAGTTATCCGATCTTTTGTAAGCTGCGGTAGGGAATCCTATTATTCTATCGGGGGTTACATAAAAAAAAAAATATTGTGTTTTGTATATATGTTCATGTTTTCTACGTTAGTAACATACCCTTCGTGCCAGTTAAACTTTTACGACGGATAACAAGAGAATGATGTTAATGCTTCATAAATGTTCAATTTATTCTTGACGTGTCCCCACGTCAAAGTTTCTCAAGATCCATCCTAAACGAGCGTACGCGCAACAATTTTGCGTCTATTCATACAATTTCCCAACACGCCATGTGCCACATTTGGTATCGTCGTAACTACAGTTTAGATTTAATTATTATGTAATATGTAACTCAGTTGCGTTTATTATTATTTAACAATTGTACTGTTTCTGTGTTGGATAAATGCTAGGGTTAAATAATAGTGTGTGGCAGCTTTTGTGAAGATGTAGTGTATTATCCTAATACGCTCTTCTTGACCCAAGAGACGCTAAGATGGTGTATAATCTGTTAGTGAATAACTAGTACTTATATTATAATCTGTGGGAAAAGCCTATGTCCAGCAGTGGGAGTGAAAGTTCATTATTTTAGCACTAAGAAAGATATTATCGTAACTGACGTACTTGTATGAAATGGACGAGGCGAAAGGAGTATGTAAGAATCGTAGCAGGTGGCGTTTTGTGGTTTCTGCCACCCATGGGAAATAAGCGTGAGTTTTAGTATGTATCTAATAAAGATTTTATGAAATAAGAATGGAATCTTCCCATACAGAGAAGGCATGAGCATTGAGCACGCTTGCTTAAGGCGGATTGGCAATTGCAGACTTAGTGTTACAACTCCAGGTTTCCTGACAATGTTTTCCAACATAAACTTAGAAAGTACAAATGAAATAGCAGAAGACACATTGGTACTCGCCCGAGCCCGTATACGGCTAACAACCTCGTGCATAAGAGTCGTTGACATAATAAAATATTAAAAGCTGCATAATACTGTAAAATATTGCTGCATAATATACAAAGTAATATTAATCTTTAACGAACTAAAACTCTAAAGTTTCATAGATATAGCGGCGAAAAATTGAGAAGACCCACTGACACACAGATCATTTATTGGTTGAGCACTTTTTTAGTACAGAACCCCACTAAAAAACCCCCAACAGAACGCAAAACGATCTTTTCTAGTTGCAAAGAAAATGTCAGCTCTAATCTCTCAAGCCATATATCAGCCGACAGTAATTGCTCCTAGCAAAACATGGCACACGATCAAATGCTTTTGTTTATACTGAGGAAATCCACCGTTAAAGATAGTGAGGTGACTATAATGATAAAACGCTCGCAGTCTTGTAAAGAATAAACTAATTGATTTACTAGTGTAATGTAAGAAGCACGCACCCTATAAGCGGTGCGTTAAGAGCCACTTTACGATCTTTTTTTCGGATTAACATCTCGCAGTTCCACCTAGGAGGTTGTATACTGATTAACCGAAATTTCCTGAGGATGCCTCAAAAATTAAGGCCTCCAGTCAGTGCTTAAAAATACTTAAAAACTAAGTGACCACACCAAGGGCACCCCCTGTGGGGTACAAACCTCGGGTTAGGGCGTCTCTGGAGAGGGCAGCATAGGGACAGACTGAATCGATTCATTATAAAATATTAGTTCCTTCATTTCATTATTTGGTTGACTTGGTACTGTTTCAACTAGCACAGCCGTGTTCACTAATCTAATTACTTGTCGTCATAGAAATGTAATTCAGTTCCCTTCTACCATTAGAAGTGTTCGGAGTTTTCAGGGTTTAGTGATGAAGTCTTTATCTAAATCTGCTGTGTTGTCGTTTCTAATTAGTTTGTTGTATTGTGTTCAATATGGTAAGTATGTAGACACTGGTGGAGTGTGCAAAGTCACATATTAAACAGTTGCATAGCCGTCTATCTCATTCAATTGCATTGTCATATATTTCTTAATATAACATGACAGGTCACGTTTATATAATTCTTTTTGATATTTTAGTTGTGTATTTAGAGTGTTCCCTATCAGTAGCATTGCGTTGACCAGGAAGTTGATATTACAATCAGTGCCATCAAGGCGCTGAACTATTTGATATCAGCCCTGTATGACCCATAAGATGTATTTCATGAATGGGCCGGTATCTACATTCCGTCCAAAAGATTATACTGATCGCAGTCACTTGTATGCATGCAAAAATGCCTCTTAATCCTCATAATTATTAGCTCTGTTGTCATTTAATACTGAACATTGATTAATTGAGATCGAATAATCATCGTGAAAATTGAAGTCATTACACCAACTATTCCTGAGGGAATTTTGAGACCATAACTCCATCTAGTATAAGTGGCACAAGACTTATTGCATTTATAAGGATCACTCCTGGTTCAAGACCATAAAAGAGCCAACAGGAAGAGTATTAAATGTTCGTTTGCCTGTCCCAAATCCATTGATGTCTATGTAGGTCACAACGGTCACACAACACCTGAAACCGTACAATGTACAACGAAATTGGATTACTGACCGCAAGTAGTTGAACTTGACTCAAATTCTACTGAAAGTAGAATGTACTTTTCGTGTTACGTTCAGGATAAAGCCTGTTTATATTTTCGTCATATCATCATGGTTGCTGAAAGAGTAGATTTATTCAAGGCCGCAGATATTTTGAGTTTTCATAGTAAAAGTGTAGTTCTATCACTTTTTAAAATGGCCGCCTGCCTATAAATATTTAAATACAATTCAAATTTATTTTTTGGATCAATTTATTTATTGAACGTACGTTACAAACTTAATAATCTTATAAGTAGGTAAGTTTGGATGTATGGATGTTTGTTACTCAACCACACTAGAACGGCTGAACGGAACTGGATGAAATTTAGCACAGAGATTATAGTCTAGAATAATACATAGGTTACTTTTTGTTCCGAAAAAATGTACGGTTCCCGTAGGATGATAATTATTATTTTTGACGCAAACGAAGTCGCGGGCGTGAGTTAGTATGACGTAGAATGTCTGTATAGTGCATTATTTACGTTGAAATATCTGGAAACCCATGTCCAGAATAAGCTGTTTGTCGTTTTTGTGGTGATTATTATTTTAGACATTCTAGTGAACCTCGCACGATCGTCATTTATAAAACAATTCTTTGTTTTAATTCCAGCCTCTTCAATACTATGCTACGACTGTAACAGCGCGTACGACCCTCGGTGTGGAGTGGAGTTCGACTCCTTCAGCCTGGGCATCGTCAACTGCTCCTTGAGGGACCCGCCAGAACATTTAGAGCCTATAGAGCCGACTTTCTGTCGATCTATCAAGATGGAGAGTGAGTATCTGGTTATTGAGGAATGTTTAGAAGACCAACTTATCCGTGCGTCAAGCGAATACCGGGCTCCCAACTCATGGTAATAGGAGGAACTGTGAGGTTTTCGTCGGTAAAAGTCCGACATGATCCTTCGTTTTCCCCAAACGTATGGTATCCATGAGGATAATACACATAAAACAGAGAAATAAGGCCGACTGGTACGAATACTTTCGCAGCATATAATGTTAACTTACATGCCCATGTTCGTATCAGCATTTGAGGACTAACTATTGAATATTGGAATTCATTGACAGATAGCGCGATAGACAAACAGCCACTTTATTACATCAAACTGAAGTCAGGTTAGTCAATAAAAGGGCTCTCATATCAATTATTGTCAATATACTCAACAGAGCTGCGTCATTCAGCTATGGGTCAGGTATAGCTAGGGATGATTGATAGGAAAATTGCAAACATTTCAAAATGGGGTACTAATTCACTATTAACCAAAAACTGTTTTAAACAACACACACTTCATTTTAGCTCACAAAACCCGATAATTTTTCAGTTAATTGTAATATTAAATTTTTACTTGCCTTGAAATAAATAAGTAGTTGGTCAATTGGGTTGGCAAATAAGTAACAGCACAGTTTACTATTGCCATACAGCACCTATGAAGGAATTGCGTTTTGACAACTTATAAAAAGTATGTCAATTGATTAGTGCTGTCTACTATCCAATTAGCGGTACCAGAGCTAGAAGTACTGACCAGTTCCATAATACAATCTTTTCTTCACAGTCTACGGGAAGGTTCGAGTGGTCCGCCAGTGCGGGTACTTAGCTGATGACGAGATCAAAGGCCAGTCTTGCCGGCGGGTCTCCGGCAACGGCGACGTGTTCGTCACATACTGCTCTTGCAGCACAGACCTGTGCAACTCCGGCGTTGCGCACAACTACCCACAGATGGCGTTTGTTAGCGCAATATTGTTTTTAGTAGTATGGTATTAGAGTGTTGTTTTGTTTAAGGGAATTAAATGCTGGTAGATTGTTGTTGTTTTAATGTTTTGTGAGTTTTATTTCACTCGTAGACGACAATGTTTAATAGGTTGGTCAAGTGTATTCCGGGCTTCCGACTCATGTTGGTAGTACAAACCCGTAGGTTGGTAAGAGTCCGCATAACTTTCTTTTTACCCCAGATGAAACCCTGTCCAGGAGGATTTTTCCACAAAATTGATGTTTAAATGAGAAAGATGGAAAATATAGGTACTCCTGCCACATCGACATGCCTGCTCACATCGATCTTAATAAATTAAAAAGCCTTGGCTGGAGACACGAGTGCTGCTTAAAACAGGATGTAGTGATAAAGGTTGAAAAGAGTATGCTGAGATCATTAGATGGTTCGATCATGTTGAGAGGAATGAGTGAAAGGCGAATTACAAAAGGAATTTATGTGGTAGATGTGAGTGGCAACGCCGGGAGGGGATGCCCTAAAGAGACCTACCCTGACCCTATTGGTGAGGTTTTTCAGAAAGGTCGAGTGCGCAGTACTCGTAACCGGCGTGCTTGTATTACCAGATGTACGAACGTGGACGAGGCGAAAGGAGTATGTAAGGATCGTACCAGGTGGCGTTCTGTGATTCTGCCTATCCCCATAGGAAAAAGGCGTGAGTTTATGTATGTTTATAGGGAAAGTATGCACATGTTAAAGATATTGGTTTTTATACATATGTACATCCGTATGTTACATACGTTTTTCCTGATACTAAAATTAATGCGACTGCGCTGTAAGTTAATGGGTAGTTTCTACACCGGAAAACATGAAATATTACATTTTCGTCTTGAGAAATTGCGCTTGTGATTCTATTTAGAATTTTTGTCCCTTAAATTTCTATTTATATAATTAAAAGACGATTTAATAGGATTGCAATAAAATACGATGCTAATACCTATGTACATGGTCAAGCTTTTTTTTATTCGTGTTGTGTAAGCCCTTGACTCTAGTCTAGGTCAGAGGTGACAAAAACAAAGTCGACGATAGAGTGAGCTTACCCAGAAGAAGCCTGTTTTTTGTTACTCCTACATCTAATAACCAAAGTAATGTTCATCGAAGTTCAAATCTCAAAATCTTTATTGCAATCCATAATGTGAACATACAGGTGGTGGGTGTTAAAGTTATACCTTGGGATACCCCGACACGAACATGTTAAGTTCAGATGGAATGTTCCTTCATGCTAGGTATCTTTAAAACTTTGCAGACAGAAACCCTGTGCAGTAGGGCATTATCGACTCCCTTCAAACCGACGATAGCCGATAATATGAGTATTACTATTGAAGACACCAAGGCTTTTAAGTCTTTTGACTTTATTTACTTTGTGTTATTGAGCTTATAATTAAGTATATGTAATGAACAATCTCTAACCTGGATTAGCACCATCCCGAAAGACCTTAGGCAGGTTCCTGTAAGCCAGGAAGTACTCGATGTGTGCCATCTCGTGATGTGCCGTCACCAGGTCCTTCATGTCCACGTGTGTGCACATTTTGATCCTGAAATGATGGAAAGGTTTGTTACTAATGTATAGAAGGGTTTCTGAATAGTCTACTTTATCACTAGTACAGTATTGTTGTCACTAGTACAATATTATATTTTGTTGAATTTTGTATTACAGTACAAAATTCAACAAAAGTCGACGTACACATCGCATGCCAGTCTCCCACGTGTCTTGCGCATATGTGTATTGTTAGGATGGAGCTTTTGAAACTTTTCGTAAAAAAACAGTTGGAATATTGACCTGCTGTATCTTGTAACCAGAAGATTCCCAGGTGTTGTCTAGAACAAGACACTGCTCGTAATAACGGAAAGGACATGTAATATTCGGCATCGTTATGTGTACTTTTTATACCCCTTACAATATATTACAGAATGGTGTATTACGGACGTAAAAGGCTGATAATGCCGTGTCTAACGCAGTGCCCCTGTATCTAGGATGAGTATATAACATGCAAACGGACTACTACAGAAATATTCAAATTAAAACGATCTATATATTCAGTATTCATAGTTTACTTAAAAAAATACTGTTTAGTTGCTTGCTCCTATTTATTTATCTGCCTAGCCTTTTCCACACTATGTTGTGGTCGGCTTCCAGTCTAACCGGATGCACCTGAATACTAGTGTTTTACATGGAGCAACTGCCTATCTGACCTCCACAACCCAGTTACTGGGCAAGACGATACCTTTTGGTTAGACTGATTGTCAGACTTCCTGGCTTCTGACTATACGTAACGACAGTCGAAAGATCTACGAATGACAGCCGTGACCAACGGCTTTACGTGCTTTCCGAGACACGAGGGTGTCACACCACCAACTTCCGAACTCCGGGCTGCTACTGAGCAAATCCTAATGAAAAAACCCAATAACACTCTTTGCTCGACCTGGGAATCGAACCCGGGAACCCACGCTCATCAGTCGCGCTTGCGACTACGAGAGCAACGGGGCAGTTCTGATATCTAAAACTGTCTAATAACATAAAATATGCTCACCTATAGTCGTGTCTATTACAAAAGTCCCAAGCGGAAGGCTGGCAGTGTATGTGTCTGTCGGTGGGCTGTTGCAGCGCGCTCAGCGCCCAGAAGTCGTGCGGCATCGCGGACATGTTCATGGACACGAAGAACTCTTCCGCCAGTTGGAAGATTGTCAGTGGTGAGTAACCCTGGAAAATACAATAGTATTGATGGTTGAATATCACGAATTCAGTTATTCCGATAGTGGCTATTAAGTTTGTGTAGAAAACTAAGACGTAACAATCCCACTATATTCGCTAGCTAGCTTCTGTTCTCGTACTGAGAATTTCTCTTGTATCGTGGACCTGTTTACAAACGTATAAAGTCACTTACACAAAAACCCGTAGGCAATACAAATATTTGTTCCGTATGGGAATCGAACCCACGACACGCAGCGCAGCAGCAAGTTACCCAGCCACTGCGCCAACCGAATTGTCTTTATATTATATTAATTTAAATCTTGCAAAACAGTGTCTTCTGAGAACTAAACTCTGAATCTAAAAACCAAAGATTATTCTCCCTTACCTGCTGAACCATCTCAGGAGTAATATCCACCAGGGTCTTGCCCGGGTACGGCAGGGTGACGGGCACGATGCCCGACCAGCTCTGGCCCCACATGTCGCCGAGGATATGCGCGGGGATGGGGGCGGACCGGGAGATACGTTCAGGACCGTAGGCTTCGCGGAGACGACGCCGGACGTAAGCATGGAGAAGCTCGTATAGGGGCTTGATCTGCGAACAAATTGGTTATGCAATTAATAATGGTTGAAGCCAGTTTATTTCCAGTAAAAGAATTGGTCAACTTGAATTTACTGCTATGATTATTTGAGCCTTTAAGTTATAAAATAATTATTACAAAATGTTTTATTATGATACAACAATAATGTCCAATTTCTTAATAGTCAGGTAATATTTATTGGAGGAATAAAAATGGCGGAGTGACAGCTTTTATATAGAAAGTAAATAACAAACTGTCACATAATATTTAAGCTTTAGCGAAATTATCTGGCGATTGAAAAATCAGCCCTTTCCTATTTATCCAAATAACTACAGCTAAGGCCAGTTAATTCCTTTTTACACTTACGTCATAATCACAGAGAAGATATTATCCCGAGTTATATACGTCGCTTGTGCGTGAAAGGTCACACGAGATATCATAGAAATTGTTCTACGGACAGAAAATTCCCGCTGTGATAATACCGCATAACTGCTGTTTATAATGTCAGTACAGAAAAAAAAATTAAAGTTTGTTACCTGTTCCCAAACTTCATCAACTTCTTGTCTCATATTGATGGTCTCATAAGGGAACATCCAGTAAGCAGAGGCGTCCGTGAAATCTGGGAAAAAATCCAAAAGAACCACGTAGTATGAAGTCTGAATAAAAATAAAACTATAGAGATTTCGATTTACAAAATGGCGACTTAAACGAGCTCTTGAATGATGGTACAACTAAATGACTGGAAAACTTCCTATTCTTATCACGAAAGTAGCTATAATGATAGCAAGACACGCACAGCAGATATTGCGCCTTTTGTGTTTGTCGGAGCACGTGCGCGTAAGCAGCAAGCTATTGCTCAGTCGCTCAATCGTTGCAGGCGTTTGGCGTGAAAGATTGATTGATTGATTTTCGGTAATATGACATCTCAAAGTAAGAATTCTGAAGGTTCGGTAAAATAGAGAACGACCTCCGAAAGATTAGCGTACAGTTTGTAGGGCACGAGATGGTAACAAGAATTATTTCTCAACTAAAAGTGCTCAGGATAGAACTTGAGCATGTCAAGGTATACTATCGATACAAGCAAAAATAGTTTTTCATCGTTTTACCCACCCATATTCATTTTTTATTGCGTGCAATTTAACTTTTAAGTTTATGGCATCCCTAAAAGAGTGATGTAAAAGAATTGACTACTAAGCACCCTATTTTAAAGTTGTTTGAAATTAGGTGCCTGGATACCAAATAGCTAGCATTTTTAAATTGGAACTTGGTAAGAAAAATTACTTATTGTACAAGCAGTGGCAACCTTGGTAACCAATCAACACAAAACTGAACCAAGTCTACTCACTATTCAATCTGGCAGCCTGATTGGTCAAATCCACCAGCTGTTCATACAAGTCCCGGATCCTCCTCCCCGTGTTCCTCCTCCACTCGGTCCAGATGTGCTGGAGCTCGTCCCAGTCTCTGGAGTGCGACATGATGAACTGGAGTTCAGGCTGCAGGTGGAGTCCACACTTGAAGGGTTCGTTGTACGCGCAGATCTCGGCTGTGTTGTAGACTGCTAGCATGTCGTTGATTATGCGGTTGTACTGGAAATAGATTGGTACTTGATTATGGTTGGACTCTTATAAAGAATTAGATAAATAACCAGTAAGGATGCCAAAGACGGAGAGAAATCATTCACCATCATATCAGATGAACGACGTCCACAGCTGGACATAAGCCTCCCCGAAAGATAGCCACATTGACCTACTACATATAAATTAGAATTAGGTGTCTTCACCCCATTCTTGCGAAACCTTTATGAATTTGTGGATAGTTACAGTACAATGTAATAATATCTTCTAATCTCCTTTTAAGTTACCATGAGCCTGACATAGTCTTGAAAGAGTAGCGCCTTTTGGCTCATCCTTTATCATCATTTTTCATCAAACATTCATCATTGCAATAATAGAAAAATTTCATCACTTGTTCTAAGTTCAAGTTTCCGTTTTATTCTAAAAATGATAATGATACACTTACTCTATCAAGCTGATCAGGTGGTAAGGCAGCTGGTCCGATGATAGAGAGTAATCTCAGCTGCCTGAATGTAGCGAAGTCCCGAAGACCACCTCGTGGTATCTGCTGAGCGGCCTCCCATAGACCACGCTGGAAGAGGGTGTAGCGTTGCTGAGCATCCAACTGTAAAATAATAAACATGAGGTTGTAGTAAAAGATGAACGACGTGCTGTACGTGTTGCTTAAAGTGCGCAAGAGCAACAAACGTCGAGATTTTTTTACTGGATTATAAAGAAGGGTTATGCTTTTTGTACAAAATGGTTTGAGATGGGTACTCGTACTTAAAATCGAATAGCTGTTCATCTCTAGGTATGTCATGCCAAAATATTCATCAACTATCAATTTTCTTATAGATCTTCACTGATCAGCATACAAGCGTGGAGCAAACTCCGTATATGGTTCACTAAGAACTTCGCACAGATCATTTCAGTACCTGAAAATTACCATGGGAATCTTCGCAATAGGGAACGTTTTCACTTCTTACGATCGATTTCTCAATTGTCAAAAAAGAAAACATGGAATTGGGGGTATTGAACAATGTGCTGTAGATAATTATGACGTGATATTATGACGTGCTCTGAGACATGCAAAAGAGAGATGCAGGGCAATAAACAAACCACCCCTTAAATAAATACACTCTAAAAATATTTGTGTTTGTACAATTGGTCGTTGTAATAATTGCTGGCCTTGTGAGATGTTTACCTGTGATGTCAAAAGAAACAAAAAGAAAATCTCCATAATGTTTGCAACTGTATATCTACGTACAATGTGTATGTATTGTATGCTTTTGTAACAACCAAAACGTTGTGAAATTGTTAATTTTTAAATCTAAAACAAATATTCCAATGTATGTCAAGAAGACTGAAGGCGGAATTCTAAGCAGCTATATGAAGACTATCATCTTATTTCGTATGTCAAAATGAAAAACTAGCAATATTTTTGTCATTGAATGGCAAACAAGTCGACCTGATGACACATGCAATACCACAGGCCTTGCAGCATCTTAAAGATAAATAATATAGGTGATGGTGATAAATAATATTTGTGATGTCAGTTTGTTACAATTCTACTTGGCCTGCCAGAAGGCGGAGATAAAATCGTAATGTGATTTTAATAGTATTTTAGACAATTTATATGGAACTAATATGTGTAAATCTAACGTGTGTGTAGTTGACTTTTTCTAAGGTCACTTGTAGTTGGTTCTACCATACCACCACGCCTGTATTCCTTGAAGAAGTGTACCAATACCCACAGTTTGCTGGTATGTTTAGGTCCCATGTAATAGGGGGCGAGCCTATTGCCATGAACCGGGCACAAATCATAACTCCGAACTGCTACTAAACATAGGAGCTAAACATACCGGCGAAGTGTGAGTGTACATTGTTACACCTCTGCCTAACCCTTCGGGGAATACAGGCGTGATAGTATGTTATGTATGTGTTTTCTAAAGCTAATCAATTTAAAATTGATTCTAAGCTTAACTTTAGGCCGTATTTTCACGACAATAGCGACTGTTATTGCTGGATAGTAATGTAGCACATTTATCATACTAAATTAGTTTCACGTAACTAATTTAGTTACTAAGACATTTTGGGTTGGTTCGTTTAAACAAAACTAACCACAAATTTTTCAAAGTTAATTACACATTATTTTTTTTTACCCTCTCAACATGACCTACCACTTAATTATTAGGTAGGTACCTCAAAGCTAAATTAAAAGCTGACGTCAATCCACAATGACGGTTTTCAAGAAAACAATGATGAATTGAAGCCTATTTTTTACAGCAATTACTTTAGTGACTCAGTGGACATAGCGTGATGATATTAATGTATTGTATGAATCATAGTAATGTTGCTATCATACATAATTGATGGTTATTGTTGTAAGGTGACATGATCAACATACCTATAACCGGTTTGATTCTAAACTGATTGACTAGGCTGTCTTGTTGGTTGATGAGGCAGGTAGGTATATATAAGTAAATACACCTGTCAGGGTTGCGGAATTGGTTCCAAAGATTGGAACGCAAAGGGCATTAGAAAGAACACGGATGCGTTTTAGTCAGTGGGATGTAAGTATGTTAGTATTATTCTCAACATGAATCAAGTCGATTTTCGAATTGGAACGTTTACAACTAGTAATCAAGTATTTATTAATTATTAACTGGATGTCGTAATTTCATTTAATTATTTATGTCTTTTATGACAATCTCTTGAAAGACAATAAAGCAATTAATTTATATATATATTTTTTTGCATTTGATACCAAATTGATCATGTTTTGGGATTTCGTAAACAACGATTCTTATGTATGTGGATCACTTTCTCTCGTCGTTACCCTCGTTGCACTGCCTCGTTGACCTAATGGTCCTAAGCGCGACTGCTATGCTAGAGGTCATGGGTTCGAATCCCAGGTCGAGCAAACAGTTTTTCTACGAAATTCTCAGTAGCAGCTCGGAGTTAGAATTGTAATTGAATGTGTCCGGTTAATGGCAATAGGCTCGCCCCCTATTACATGGGACCAAAACATACCGGCAAACTCTGGGTGTACATTAGTACACCTCTGCCTAACCCTTCTGAGAATACAGGTGATAGTATGTGTAATGTGCATCATTTTCACGTGAATAAACAGTGTTTCTTTCTTACTTTTTTTCTTTCAAAACCGCACCTTGTAATTATACGTAGGTACTTGCCTTATCAACGAACAAGACAGCCAAACCTTAGATCAAAGTAGTAGTTATAAGAAACTTGAAGATATAATCTAAAGAACCTAAAGTAAAAAAATTGCATGAAAAATTTTTACCTCTGCATATATTTTTGATGGTATGAGCCTCAAAAATCTCGTCACGGGTCAAAATATATGTTCTCAGGTCAAAAATCTCGTATGATTCATTATCTTAATTATCTTAAAACCCGGATGAATAGCAATTAAGCAATAATTTTGTGAAATAATCTTTTTGTAAGTAATTAAAAACCGTAGATAAAATTTTGTTCACACTTTTTTTGTTCTTGGCCGTCGGTAGTCATAAAGGTATGTTTACATGGATAGATAGTGTGTTATTATTACCTTTAACCATTTTTCTTAAAACTATGATACTTTTATGATAGTCTGCCCCGGACTTTGCCCGCATAGAAGTCAAGCACTTATACAACATTTAACTAGAATAACGCACAATCTCGTACACCCTAATTAGAAACTTAAGTTACAATCATAATACGAGGACTGACATTTTATTTTGATGTACTTAAATATAAGCATAGACGTACTATATTACGTTTCCCGATCGATTTTATTTACAAATGCGTTTTTTAAAAAGCCTCATTACATTGACTTAAATTTAACTTTCATTGAATTTCACTGGTTAACATAGAGGTGTGTATGATTTACGTAGCATAATTATTTTATAAAAAAAAATTTGAGATGGCTGAAATCTATTCAGTACCCGATCCGAGCAAAATACTTTCATAGTGTGCATTTAATATGTTACAGGTTGTATACAAAATATCGAACTTTCTATTTGTGAAAGAACCTTCAAAAATGAATTCAAATGCTTGAGTTTTATGTTTGTAAATTGCATACCAAACTGACTCCAGTTGTCTAAAAACAATAAGAGCAAAATCTGCAATAAAATTTGACCCTTATGTTCAAGGAAAACCTTATGAAAAGTTTTAAAAATTTGCGTGCTAATAACTTCTTTAAACCGTGACCTCGTCCACGGCATTACGACCCAGTGTCATAAGACCCTTAACAAAGCGATTCATTAGGTAACCTTGATTTACTTAGCGATCTAATCTTCGTTCTAGACTCAAGTTCAAGTCAATTTGTATCTTAGTTACTTGTAATAGTAAGTAATTATTCGGTGCTTTAATAAAATTACTTGTTTTCATGTAATCCGACATAGTTGGCACAGTGGCTAAGAATTCGCTGCTGCGCTGCGTTTCGCTGGTTCATTTCCCGCAAGGAACAAAAATATTTGTATTCCTACAGGTTATTCCGGGTCACGTTGTCACTCTATGTAAGTTTGTATGTATCTAAACGTACCCACGAAACAAGAGAAATTCCTAGTGCGGGGGCAAAGTTATTTTTTTTGAAGAAGATATAATGAATTACTTTAATTAGACTTTATTTTTAACAGAAAAAGATCAAGATCAATGAAAACTTTATAGCATTATTTTGAGAAGAATTCCCAAAATAGTTTTCCCTGATTAAAATCACAAGAACAGACATATTTTTACTTTAATTAATATAAATTGCTAATTTTAAAGTGGGTACTGTAGCCATTCCCACGTTGGTTAATGAATTAACGAGACAGGCTATTGTCCTTTCCTAACTTTATAAGAATAATATTTCAACGAATGCAATTTAGCTAACTGACCGAAGTACTTTTCGGAAATCATGTAGAATTAGCTTCTGCAATACGAATTTAACCACCGTATACCACAAAAAAGGCAATAGTATAGCTTTTTATCTACTAATATTATAAAACTGAAGAGTTTGTTTGTTTGTTTCGTTGAACGCGCTAATCTTAAGAACTGAAACATTGGTTTTGTATTGGGTAATACATTTATTGAGGAAGGCTTTAGGCTATATAACACTACGCTGCGACCCACAGGAGTGGAGCAGTAACCAAAGACGTTACTTTATGCAGGTGAAAAAAACCACGCGAACTAAGTCGCAGGCAGAAGATAGTTTTATTATAAAAGGCGTTTTAAGAACTAAAATGTTAACTGTCTATGAGAAGAGACAAAAGGCCTATTCTTCTAAACATCTATACAGGAATTAAAAAGGTTGAACTTGACTCCAATTTTACGAGAAAACTCGACAATCCAAACAAATAACCACTCATTACCTATAGTAATAACAAATTCAGGTTCCCACGGTATGAAACTGGTTTTGAACTTGAGACTATGTTTATGTGTTAATTATTCATTCATATTATCGCACATTTTGCCTTGTCACGATCTTAACTCAATCGTATTAAAGTACTTGTAGGTACGATTTATAAGTCTGTATATAGGTACTTAATAAATACAAGAAACCATTTATTCCTCTTTCCAGTAAAGAAAACTGTCGAAGTCTTTCGAAGCAATAGATTTATGAAAAGTAAGTAAGAATGCCTAATCATTTCCCACTTAAAAGTGACTGCATATAAGACAAGCCTCAGTGAATTACCTTATGAAAGGATAATCATCAAGAGCTTGCAATGTATGCTAGAAGTAGGAAAAACGTTCTATTAGGATTTTTTTTGTCGTAGCCTGGACCGGAAATGCACGTAGAGCCGTTAGACCTGCGCCATATTTCTACCCGGTCGTGTCGAATTGCCATCCCATCGGACTATGAGAGAGAGGGAAGAGGGAGTGCACCTGTATTTGGGCATACATTGGGGTACTATAATAATTATGTCCTGCGTACTTGGGTAGTCTACATTGAGATTAGTCTCCGTGCCCGAAAATCGGTCGGGACAATATTATTACCACCATGACTGACGTGCTACTGCCTCGTTGGCCTAGTGGTTCAAAGCGCGACTGCTACGCTAGAGGTCTTGGGGTCCATTCCCAAGTCGAGCAAAAAGTGTTATTCGGTTTTTCTGTGAACTTCTCAGTAGCAGCTCGGAGTTAGGATTTGTGCCCGGTTGAAGGCAATAGGCTCGCCCCCTATTACATGGGACCTAAAAACATACCGGCGGACTGTGGGTGTACATTTGTACACCTCTGCCTAACCCTTTGGGAAATACAGGCGTGATGGTATGTGTTGATGGTATGACTGACGTGCGAGTTTTCCTTCTAATATTTTCTTCATATTAAGGGACAGTGATAGAACTTGGCGGCAGAAATTAGTACCTAATTACATAAGGAAGAGGACTTCCAAGAATAAGTTTATGTACTAGGGTCTCTACAACTATAATCTAACAATACGCCTTCCCTTTTCAGATGAACAAACAGTTCCGTTGCACACCTTTCCTCTATTTTTCTCTTAACCAAAATCACCAGAAGTCATCGTCACGTTTTGATTGCGAAACGCCACAGTATGGGAATGTCCTCTATCATTGACAATGGACACACGTTAACTTGTGTGAGAATTAATAGGCGTCTCATTATGCTGTGACGGCATTGAAGTGGCTACCGTAAGGTCTTAACTTTATCTTCGGCTGTTAAGCTTCATCGCGTCTTTGTTTTATTTGAGTTATATAATGGGGTTAATTAATTCTTTGCGGACATTTACTGCGCCTACATTAAGAGAAGCAATGTCACGGCAAATGAAAAATTGTTTTGTTGGAGTGCGGAAGAATGCTCTGAGCGACACTCGAGTCCCGTCCAAAGGTGTGAAGAACACGTGGGGTTTTAGTCGGTAGAAGTCCGACACACCTCTCCCCCTACCCTAGGGCAGAGGCAGCACAAGAGGGTATACCCACGAAAGAGAAAACTGTTAACTGTCTACCAACAATATAGTCTTGATCTTTCAATTAATGTTGGCTTTTCAATATTCGGGACAACCTGCACACTGATAATAAATCCATACAAACATTCATTATTTTAAAGGAATCATCAAACTTAAACAGCATTCTCTAAAGAAGTCACTACACTATCCATCATAATCAATGCAACTACTAAAGAAGCTAACAAAAGCTAAGAGACCAAACCAACAAAAAACTTCATTCATACCCAAACTAGTTCAAGTTTACAAACAGATGTACTATCGCGCACAAAGCTGCTTCAATATTTGGCACAACACTATGCAATCCATTTGCACTTTAACACCAACTTAGATTTACAGTCCTACAACTAAATTTTCGACCTTAAAACCGTCGTAATAACGCTGATATGAGAAGTTTTAGTATAATTTTGTTAATGTGGTTTTGAGGATGTTAAGGTCAGGATCGTCTTTTGTCATCAATTAGCAAACAACGTGTGTGGGTTGTGTGAAATGGTTGTACTGTTAAGTAGAAAAGCTGTTACAAATACGAGTTTATCCGAGGTTTTGATGGCTTTGAAAATATTTAAATAGATTTTATGTGTATAAAAAGTGTATCAATTTATATGGTGAAAGTCTACTTTTAATAGGAGCTTTCGATGTTAAAACAATTCCAATTATTCGTAATTAGCTGTGAATGGGAACTAAAGAATCACAATAGAAAGTCCCTAATTATTAGGCAGTTCTATGGACTTTCTGTGTACTGATATCGGGTCTTACGGGTTTTTTTTTTTTTTTTGGTGGGTGGGAAATCATCAAATAACTTCTCCCGCCCTGGGCGGGGCGGGAGGGAGTGTCAGACTTTTACTGACTAAAACCCACCCATGTTCCTTCTTGTGCCCTTTGCGTTCCGGGGGCGCGGTATCTCTTGCGAACAACCCGCAGCCCCGGCAGGCATCGGCCCTCAGTGGCCCCTTCCTTTTGCTGACATCTCTTTGAGGCGCGCGTGGAACACGAACGCGCCGTCGACACGGCCTGTCGTTATGCAACGTAAGGACGGTGAGCTACCCATTGCTCACCGTCCACAGGCCAGTAAGGGTCTTACGGGTGTGCGAGGGTTTTTGTTATTATTTCGTTATGATTGAAAAAGAAATATTAATAACTCTTGTACACCCAATTTGGTATATACTTAAGTATATTTTTAAACCTCAGAGATTAAATTGACAGTTTCATATGTCAAACATAAAAATAATGTGCTTTCGGTACATAAACATAAAGCTGACAAATCAGTCTCTGGAATTATATTATATACCCTTTACGTAATATTAAGCAAAGGCAAAAAATAATAAAATAGTGAGTTATAAGTATTTGTTATTACCTGTACTTAGTTCAATGGAGCATAACAACGCAGTCGTGGTCATACAAAATTTAAAAAAAAACCGAGTATTGTGACGTCAGTACCTCTCGACCCTGAATTCTGCTGATTCCAAGCCAAGGTGAAGGTAGATAGGTATCAAATTCCTTTGAAAATATGCAATTTGACATAATTTTGCTACCTTAGACTATGGCTTACATACGGAAGAACATTATAGATAAGTAGAGCATAAGCAGTGATTAAATAAATTTGTCGTAAATTATTAACGTCAAAGTCAAGTCATTTATTTCTATTAGACTATTAAAAGGCACTTTTGAACATAGGTATAAGAGGCTCCATGCAGAGACGTCATAAAAAAAAACAAACAACACGTACCCAAAAACTCTCCCCTTATAAGTTCCACGATTCTTGATACTTTTCGAATTACAAAATAAATTATTTGAAAATTTATCCGATCCATACGCTAACAAGGAGAATAAAAACCTTATTCATAAAAATCCAAGAAGTTTGAATGAAAATCCTGCAATACCCAGTGCTAATAAGTTGTACAATGTAACATAGCATCGTAAAATCGATGTGTCGCTACAATTCGCGTGTCGCTAATTGAATCCGTCTTTAAGTCAACAATGGCAAAGTACCTAATAGGTTTTCACTTGCACTTATTTGTCGAAGGTTGGCTGAATTCTTTGTGACAATGACCATTCATCTCAACAGCCTCTATAACCCTACTTGTTTTGATTTATTACATGCTTCTGTCATCAAATTTATAACCATCATCGTTGTCATTTACCACACTTTTTATTCGGATTGATGCTATCGATGCACATCGAACCCTCGTGGTTTTATTTAAAAGGACAATTCTACTAACAAAAAACGGTCACAATCTTGTCACAATCATATATCAACGACAATCAATGTCATGTTGGTGTTATGTTGACAGACTGAGACGTACCCCCTAGAACTAAATGTTTTGTTGAAAAGTTCGTCACTTAGTTGTCACAGGTAAAGAAATGAAACTGTCCTCAGTTTCATCTTTTATCAATCACACAGTAAGTCAGTGAACTAAAATACAACTCAATTTACACGCAATTATTAATACTATTTCTATAGCATTTCGCTTCAATATCAATTAATAAATTTTCTTCTTAGCGTTTCGACAACATTTAAAACTTACGATAAAGTATAAAACTTTTAACAAATATAACACCGACCATTTACAGAACGACTGGTTATCCCAGGTACCTCATCAATCCTTCTAAACTGTGACTATTTGCCATACGTAGTCTATAACCCCGGTCTCATGCATCGGGTTGGCGCCAAAACTCCAAGAGGTGGTGACTACATCGCCCGCGCAGGGTGGACTAATGGTGGGGGACACGAAATGAGGAAAGCACACGAAATAACTAATCGATTCGATAATGGGTAGAAAAGTTATTCGATTTTTTTAACCAGCTGGTCACACGTCACAAAAAGCGGGTTAAATCTTTAGGCACGATGTCAGATGGGCCATCGTATGCGCTCTACCGAACAAACAGCTCAAGTCGTAAATCGTCAATCAATCAATGAAAAGTTCTAAGACTCTGCAACTTTGTCTACTACCGGATTATTATTATTTATCATTCAGTCCATGTCCCGTTTTTTTTTTTTAACATTGAGAAACCTTTCAGTCATCGAATACGTGCTACCCAACACAACATACAATACAATAGTTATAACATTTTTTTACTTACATTTTCTATTGTGAATAAATTGTTTTTTTTTACAAGAAAATATTTCAAGGTTCTACTGAAATGCTTATTCTTATTACTATAATTCGATAAAATAAAATAAAAACTGTTCTAAAGCTATTGTTGTATTTTTTGTTTGTTTTTCAGAGGCTGGTCAATGACTGATTGAATCGGGTTAAATTATGAAAAAACTGAAATAGAATAATCTATTTGAATAATCATTGCTTGAACTTTGACCGTGGTCTTAGAAAGCTATCAAAAAAATAAAAATTATCTTTCAATAGGTTACTTCTTCCAAAACGAGCCTACCCAACCAACCAATCTTTCAAAAAATATTAAGCAATAGTAGTTCAAAATGCATTCATATCTTATGCCTAGAGTAGGACGGGTTACTGCAGTTTCTGACCGCGGGTGAGAAAGCGGCCGCGCCCGCAAGTTGCCCTCTTCGGTGTGCTCGTCTTTTAAAGGGTCTCATAAACAGGAGCTACATATCGAACGATGCGAATCCATACCTTACCCACGATACAAATGCAACACGCGTCTTTAGTGACGCATAAACACTCGCTTCAACTAACTAGTTTCTGAATAACCAACAGGCTCCTTGGCAATACAGAAATGAATGTAAGTCGTTCAGTTGAAATAACCACAGTCTACAAAAAACCAAACTGACCTACAGGAAACAAAGTTACTCATAACATACTTGTACCCCATTCGAAACCACCTCACAAGTGTCATCAAGTGCAATTATTATGGTCACAGACCCATTACACACGACCATAAGCTGTTCCTCTAGCTATATTTAATCATTATAATGGCTGGAACACAATACGAAGCCTTGGAGTAATGAATTATCTTATTGTTCTGTTATCACGAGCCTTTTAGGTCAAGATATGTTTATAGGTTATAGAACAGGCGAGATATTTTGTGCTACCTATTTAAAGATGGAACATTGTGGAACTAGGTAGCTGTAGCGAAGGATTAATTTTCGTCACACGGAAGTTGAAGCAAACATTGCTGAATTTTTTAACTAATTGAAATATATTTTTAGTCTGGTTTGCCCAGTCTTGGACAAAGGCCTCCCTCCACTCCTTCTATCTTTCGCAATTCCATGCTTTATCCAGTTCTGAAGGAATCCATTTAGTTCGTCCTGCTATCTCCTTCGTGACCTGCCGCAACCCCGTCTCACTGTCTCAGGGCATACGCTCTATGTTACTTGGACCTACAGATTGTGTAGAATGCCTGTGACTGTTTATATTATCATTTGTGCTATACAAAACAGTGTACAGTACTGATTGTGGTATTTTATCAATAAAGTTAAAAATACAGCCCCGCTGGTCTCGTGGTCGCAAACGTGACTGATGAGCATGGGGTCCTGGGTTCCATTCCCAGTTCGAGCAAAGGATTATTGGGTTTTTCGATTAGAAATTTCTCAGTAGCAGCTCGGAGTTAGGATTTGTGCCCGGTTAATGGCAATAGGCTCGCCCCCTATTACATGGGACCTAAAACTTACCGGCAAACTGTGGGTGTACATTGGTACACCTCTGCCTAATCATTCGGGGAATACAGGCGTGATGGTATGTTATGTTATGTTAAAGATTAAAATCAGTTCATGTGTAGATTATAAAACAAATGGATGCATTAAATGGCGGCAATTCAGGAAAACCAGCAGAAGGAATCCAGCAGAAGTGAGTCCAATAGAGTCCTTGTCACTGCATCTACTATATACGTGGTTCCGGTCATGTTTTAAACTACATTTCTATATCTGGAGGTAGGTCTTTAAGCTGCCAGCTTTAATATGATTTTAATAGTTTTTTCTTTATCTTCTACTTCTATTTTGCAGTAATACTTGGGAAAATGCGCTCTACAAATGCAAATGAAATTCAGTCCTTTTGCCTCCTATGCCTCCAACCTTGGCATCCGCAGTTTAAAATAGGAACAGTTAATTGGCATATAATAATTAGGCATTCTTACTAGAATTACAAATATGGTCAGATATTGCCAGAGATCTTTATTATTACGATTGTTTGCACGTGTTAATGTTTGAGCGATTAAGAAAATTGACAGCTGGCTATTATCAAGTCTAACAATCCTGGACTGGGATTCTGGAACGCCGTTAAGTGAGTCGCTGATGGTCCAATACCAGTCGGGCGCGCAGATCATGTGTCAAGTTGATACATCCCGATTCTCTTTAGGCGAAGAGTATCAATGAAGATATCCCCACGAAACAAAGACCTACAAACATAATTATAACATGGCTGGATTTCTGAAAATAGATTGAGGAATAGTTAAGAAAGTAAGGTATCAAGTACAAAATGTACCTTACTCACTATCATTTAAAGTTTAAAAATCTTCAACCTACATAAATATTGTTAGACAGTTTCCGTGGGCCATAAAAGCACTTCAAAGGTTTGAACTTTACAAAATTTTTCACTTACTTGTGTTACCAATACTTCGGACAGGGTAACACAATTCCATTGGTTACTAAATCTCATCCTGAGGATCTCCGGTTGCATTTAAACAATTAGGATAACATTTCAATAGATTACAGAACAAATAAAAGTGACCATGATCGGTGACACCATAGCTTCATTGTTCAGATACAATATAGCGGATATTACTGGCCCAAAATCAATGGGTGTCGATCGTGACGGATTGTTGATTTTGATGTTAACACATTTCGAAATATAATCCAGCCACCAATTGGCACGTTGTTTTGTTTTAGGAACGATTTTTCTAAGAATAATAGTTACTTATAATATGTAGAATCGAAGTCAATGGTGGTTGACCACTTTTAAACTTTATTATTAAAGGCGTATGGGTGAAAACTGGTTCACCGCAGAAAATTATAAATAATGAGTCAATAGGTTTTATATCATCAACACTACTGCTATTAGCAAACAGCATCTGATCACAAAACCTACTAAGATAAAAAAGGCGTAAAACCCAGACCAGACTAATAATAAGATCTTATCAATTAATCCAGCCCTATCAACGTCATATAAAAACAACAGACAATAAAATGCTAATCAAGCTTCTAACAAACTCTTAGTCATCACACCATGATTGTTATGTCGTCGATAATAAGGTCATTAATGCAAAAAACGTTTAAGCAGAAATATATCGAAACTAGTCACGACCCACATGTATAGCCTACAGTTCCCACGTACAGGTGTCATAAGAAATATAATAATTAGATCTTGATCATAAGACATTGTTTTGGACGTAGCTTGGTAGCTGGATACGGTTGAAGTTATTGGAAGTTTCATTCCGGACAACAATACTGAAGAAGTAAGCTTACGAGACTACATATGAACTATATCAAGTTGTAGATATTAGAAAACTAATATCCTATTTATAAGAGTAGAAGATACGTCACAAAGCCATTAGCTACGTATTCTGTCCATCAAGCTAAGCAATATTAAGCAAAAATTGTAACTGGAAAACAACTTTGTTTTGTTGAAAAATATCTGTTCATAGTAGTGCGCATTGTAAAGCATGCAAACTTTGTGCTTAAATAAGTACATGGGGATGTTCATAAGTATAGTTAGAACATTTAGAATTAATTTTCGTAAAAAAGGAAACAGTTGGAATTTCGACCTTCAATATCTCCGTAACTTAAAGGTTCCCAGGTATGGGGATCAATAAAAAACTGATAGAAAAAAATACGCGCTAGGACGTGGAGTTGCCGACATACATACATACATACAAGTGACGCATCATAATAATGGTATCGTCCGCTACGCTATGCTCTAGGTAGTAGTAGACAATTGCAAGATGACCCTTAGCAGAGACTGCAAAATTAAAATGTCATTTATGATTCGTATCATAAGTCGTCAACGCGGGACAATGCTGATGAGAAATTGAAAAGTTTTATAACTACACTTAATATTTCATTGCATACGGAAGGCTTTTTTAAGTATGGAGAAATGTGATAAAAATATCATCAGACTGCCAAGCTAAGCAGTAGACAAATATATAATATTGTTAAAAGTTTTTTTTTTAAACCAAGAGACTAAAATGTCAGTTTTATCCATAAAACATAAAAATATTGTGCTTTCGACACATAAACATAAAGCACACAATTTTTAAGTAAAAGCCGTTAATCCAGTCTCTAAGATTATTAGATGCCCTTTGGTGTCCCTCAATTTCAAAGTCTCTCACTCATTATCTCACCACATTATCATCAGTAACACACACAATATCGTAATCAATCATGACATCTAGAAACCTGCCCATACATGCAATAAAACAGTAACCACGTAATAATATCTGACGGCAGAAACAATACAGCACTCTCTACAAAAACTGTGAAGACACACCATAGAAACGTAGTTGTAGATCTCTCATACATTGTTCAACTATGGGAACCGCTATCCGGAAACTTTCCACCAGATAAACACCTATGGGAATGTGTGAAATAAGAAATTCTACTTCTTTAATTGGGATTTTTAGAAAATTACTTATATTTGTTTGCCGAGGTCACCGGGGCACGAAAATTTACTGTTCTTTTCCACCATTGTCATCAAAGCTAAATAATTAAAAAAAAATTAGTAGGCGATCTGGGTTAGCTTGTTATTTTTTAAGTGAAATTCCATGGTTGAATATTGAAAATCATGAGCAACGCTATAACTTCTAAAGATTATAAAAGCGCTCTTTCTCTCTCCTTATTTAAAATTTTACTGTACCCGACAGGGTTCATAACTGTTTCTATTTGTTAACACCTACCATCTGTATGTTCATACTTTGGATTGCAATAAAGATTTGAGATTTCTTCAATCACAGTTTGCTCTTCTCTAAACATTGTGCAACAAAGGATCCACGTTAATAAGTAATCACGGGCTAACATAACTATACATCATGAAACCACTAACCAACTTACTGCAACTAAAAATTATTTAACAAAATCACGTTACATTCCTACTTTTAAAAACACAAGGAATGATTCAGTACAGGCATGGTCTAAAGACGATAATTAAGAACAAAACAACATGTTCCCAAGGTATTATAAAATACTGCATGTCATTTTAACATGGTAGTAGGTACCACATTGTTTATTTGATAACAATCTCAAATAGTAGAGTCATTTGCTAGTAATCATTGTGGTCGGAAGACCATTTAAATATTATGTACTTGTTTGTATGTTTTATGCACCGGATGAATTGAATTATCAAAAAAAAATAACTTTTGTGTAAAAATTTCAGAAATTAATCAAATCTAAACAAAACGTTTTAATTCGGAGTAATAAGAATCCACCATTTTGTTATATAGCATAATTAAAGTGACATTTAGGAAAATGTATAGTTTGCTAAGACGTCCCAACTGCTACATACGAAAATATTTAGCTACCTTTGGAATCAATCTCAGCACAAATTGCCAAGATTGTAATGAAACTTACTCTTTTGATTTTATAGAAAGCACCTGCATAAGTTGCTACTTTAAATACTGAATGCAAGCTATCTACATCAATGGAATAAATTGCAGGCGCATGCGTTGAATACAAATTATGCCACCGGCGTGTAGAAACATTTGAACGTTTGTGCTTATCTATTTGACATAAACTAGAAACAATGAGAAAGAAAAACCACTTTTTTAAATGATAAATACACAATAGTAAAATGAATTACAACGTTACAAGGATTACTTGTTAAAGGAATACGGACTCTACTGGTTTATAAGTAAACTTAGAATAGTTCGATCCAGCCCTAAATTTTGATAGAAAATAAAACAGACTTACCGCTGCATGTTGAGTAGCATCATTGACATCTGTTTCAAAGTTCCACTGAGCTGCAACATTATTTGTGCACTCCTTCGACGCCTGATCATCAGCCTGAGCCAAAAAATCCCGAATCTGTTGCAGATTCACGTGCTGCAGTCTATCGTCAATGTTATTCCCATCAACACCTCTGTTGAAATCATAAGGATTCGTTCCAACATAATTGGGATCATTACGAAGGAAATTAGGATCATTTTTCCTAAAATTCGGATCATTATTTATGTCTATTGAATCATCTCGATTTCTGTCATCGTAGGGTCTTGATGTCGAACTTGGATTCCGGTTATTCCCGAAATTATTAGGATAACCGTTGTTACTTATATCAGGGTTTATGCTGTAAGGAGTGGAAGATACAGGGTATATCCCTGGTGACTGGCTAGACGATACAGGTCTTGCAGAACTGTACTGAAAGTTTCTGTTTACATCGTACTGGTTTCCGGGAGAATTTATAGAAGGTTGAGTACTAGAGAAACCGTATCCACCATAATTCCGCTGAGTACTCGAAATTGGCGGCAAATCCAACTGTGGTTCAGCGGAAGAGTACGATAGAAGCACCAGAATAACTTGGAACCACATTATGGGGTTTTTGTTTGGAAGGTAGTCCATGATAAGGTGGTCTGTCTGACCTAGTTGCGCGAGGTTCTTAGCAGCCAATGGTGCGTGGTGCTTGTTTGGTATCGCGTTTACGACTGTCCGTCGGTGAGCTGGCTTCTGAACTCGGGCCGTGTGAATCGGCTTTGTCTGGCTATACTTCTGCGTACCTAATAGACTTGAGGTCATAATGCGTTACGTCTTACGTTTTATTGTCGATGCACGGGGTTACATGAGATTGTATTGTCCTAAGGGTTGATCTCTATTATTGGATAAAAGGAAAGAAATGAATGAATGCTTCTGGTTGATTTGTGTTTTCTGTATTCATTTTTAAATGAACTAAGACTGTTAAATGAAATGAAACTGCTTTAAATATTATAAAATATTTTTCTTTCTTAACAATATCCTTAAAGAGCATAGTCATTGATTGAAATAACAATTTGTTGTATTAAAAATGCTACGTTTATCTGACGAGTTCACATGCTAATTATATTAAATGCTGGTTAGGCTGTGGTTTTCCTTACTGACCGTGGATTACTCAGATTTTCTATTATCCCACGAAAACTGCATGTAGATATTTTACCCACTGTTATCGCATTGATTGGATCTTTCAATACTTGTGCCTGCGCCGATTGGTTCATATTGTTTTTTGTTACTAAAAACGGAATCATAAGTTTAAACAATAAGTTGTTGTATTTCTACAAAAAAGTCAAGTCTAGAATCAAAAGTGATATTGATATTAATTATTTCATTATTCAAAAGTTGTACCATGGATTCAAAATACATTAAGTTGATACGTTTTTTTAGAACATCACTGCATCGCTGTCAAATCGTTTGAAGTTGACAGCGACAGAATGATACTATTCGTTAACACTAAATGTGTTTAATGATTATTCATTTATTACTTTACCTACCGTGGAAAAAATACAAGTCAATAAGATTTGTACTAAGTGTACAATATAATACGGTAAACACAGAACGCAAACATAATATTTCTTAACAGAAGAGATAAATAACGTAAAGAATTAACTCTAAAAATGGTACAATTAGTATTGTATAATGCAAATGTGCCTTAAATGCGTACAGGGTGACTGAAAAGCGTTGACAATCACTTCAATGCTGTCAAATTAATTAGTGCTACTTCATGGCCCGGCATGACGATGCCAAACTTATAATTTCTGATAATCATCTTAAAATATCATAAGAAACACCGTTAAATTACTGGCTGAAAACGATCGAATTAATTTAACACATGATTGAATTTGATGATAATATTAATTAAGTGGTCTTAATTATTTTATGGGGATATTAACGACATCGCGCTCCGTACAAAAAAAGTGTAATTATATTTTAGTATCACAATATTAATAATATAAGTATCATAATTAAGCTGTATAACATTTCGTATACAGGATAAGTCGAGGCTTGAGATTTGTCACTTTCCTTCCGAAAAAAAATTAATCAGAACAGTCCTTTTAAAGGATATACTCGGTGGAGCTATCGGTACTCTCCAAAAGAGTTCGCGAGTTTAAAACCCGTGTGTTTTACAGGAATAAATACTAGTACCTAAAATGTATATCCAACGCAAAATCAAAAAATCCAGACCTGGGATCAGTCAGTATCATCAATATATCTTGAATTAAGTCCAGCATCTGACGGCGCTGTTTTTACTTAAAGAGTCACTTACTTATTAGTAACATATTTACACAACACCAAAAACATACTAAACACTCCTTTTCAAGACACCATTTTCGAAATATTAAGGTGCGTCGACTTACCCAAAGGACGTAAAATCCCAGTTGTAATGAATTCTCTGTTATATAATACAACGCTACACTTACATGTTGCACAAACAGTTAGGCGTGTAGTGTACCGCGCCTAACATCGTTTAACAATTAAGGGTTACGAAGAAACATTGAAATCTGAATATTATGACGTTCTTGGAATTTGAGTAACCTAGATTTTCATGGTGAAAACATTGAAATGGAAGATTCGGTAGCTATGTACTACGGGCAGCTGTGTACACATACGACAGCTGACCCAAGACTAGGGCTACTAACTCTGTATAACCTATGGGAGATGAAATCGTTTACACCACCGGGTCCATCGGGTTCTCGAACGAGAAAAATTGAGAAGCTCGTCTAAGCTGTGATTGGCTGACTGAATCAACAAATGTTACATGCGCTTGTCAATTAGTCACATTGACTTGGCGTCGATTTGCGTTCGAGAAACCGGTGCTTAGACATCGGCTACACACTTCTACCGTCTTCCTGTAACACTAGCACTTTGTTGCCATCTATTGCTAGTATTCCTATCCATTCTTAGCACCCTGTCTTTCGGCTCCGGTATAGTAGGAACACTCATTAACTGTCTCATCAACTTCCCCTATTACATACAATTCCATCACTAACAATACACAGTCCCAGTACAATTAGATCATAGTAACACCACTTAACATTCACACCTCGACCCCATTACCTAGGTGTATGCTGTGACAAAGAAAGCAGTGACAGCGAAAGTAATAGATAACGCAACGGAGGAAGTTGTGACCTAATGAGTAGTTATTATCTCCTGGTACCTGGTATTATTTAATAGGCCATTGTGTAAAATAGTAAAGGCTATGTGGTTATTGAACATGTTAAGGCAGATTTTAGTTTCAGTGAACAGCAGTACTATTCTGTAAAAAACTCTATCGTTGAACTTAGGTAAAGTGAGCTTGAAGTCAGTTGCCATCCCATCTGAATTCATCTGATGACACACATAACTCTGATTCTGTGATAACACAGGTGAAGTGAGTTTGAAATTCACGGGGGAAGTTTTTTACAGAATACCACCACTGTTTAAATTATCAATAAGATTGGCTAACGCAATGAACCTGAGTGTAATGATTACCCAAATTTACAACGTCATGGGCTGATGAAGATGAACAGTATATGCCAGTATAAATAAAAAAAAATAAAAAAATATGCCAGTACTTTCAGCTAAATACGAAGATCACACCAACGATAGAAAGATAAAACGAAATCTAAAGACAACTATAATGAATTACCAAATTGAAGCAATACAAAATTCGAGGATAGATCAGCTGTTCTAATGTAACATGAAAACCCTGAAGAAGAACCATTACACAATAACAAGACACAGGTACAAGACACAAGTACTGCACGCACATGCGTAATATCTGCGACAAGATGCCATCGTTTTCTACACAAATCAAAGGGGGATTCTAAACGTGAGTGGAAGAAAATGATGAGGAATTCTTAAGAGTTGGTACATCTATGTTTATTTATAGCAGCGCAATTACAATTCCACAAAGCGTGTGTGAGACGATAGGATACTACATGTTGTGTGTACATATCTTTAGTTATAGAGAAAACACTATAATCCTTAACTTTAAAGGTGCCGATGAAGATAGATAATATAGTGTGTGGCATTTAACTAAATAAAAATTAAAAATTTTAAGTAAACCCCGACAGAAGAATAACAATCCGTACCGCAGCTAAAAAAAGAGCTGATAACTTTAAAACCTCTGAACCAATTCTCATGAAACAAAGCTAAAAACACTCCCGACTATTACAACTTTCAAACAAAAAAAACTAGATCAAAATCAATTCATGCGTTCGGGAGCTATGATGCCACAGACAGACACACACATATACGTCAAACATATAATACCCCTTCGTTTTTGCGTCGGGGGGGTTCAAACATGACAAACTACTACAGTCATAAGGTAGAATTTTGTCTAATGTTTACATGACTTTTGTCTATAGAATACCGACAGTTTTGTGCTCCTAAATAAATAAATTATGGTATGGCAATGAGGAGCCCAAAACCAAGCATACCTCCTTCGTGTAAGACAAGATTTAAAGAAAAAAATCACAACAGGAAACCTTCGGCTCTCTGTGAAATATAAGTTTTCTAGTCAAAAAAAAAAAAACTGCATTGATGATATTTTAGTATGGTGTTTAGTGATGTGGTTTCTTCAGCTAATTTACCTCTTACCACCTCTTCACTCATTGGAAGAGAAGAAGCAGAATAGAGTATATGACACCAATAAACAATAATTCCAAAACACAACTCCACAAAAAGAACAGTTTATTAAAGCCTTGAAAACCCGATGAATTTTTAAATAACTATAAAATTCGATTTTTAGTTACTTAAACCTAGGTTAGGTTCACCATCACGCCAGTGTTAGTTACTTTGAAATCAATAAATAATTAGTGAATTGACATGTCAAAAAAGTGACGTCATCATCATGTATTGTCGCACAAAATCTAAGGGGGGATCGTGTTTTAACAGCCCATGAAAAGTACATCAATTGGTTAGTGGTGTCGTCTACCCAATTATTCTAAGCCCTAATAAAAGCCTTCATCAGTTCTATATTAACAGCTCTATCTATATATTTACAACTTCGACGACGCAATTTTCCTATTGTGCTAGTTTTACCGTGGGAATTATTCTGTACCTGCGTATGTACATTAGACATATATCTACTTTGTATGCACGCCCTTACTAAGTGACACATTACTGCAAGTGCCGTTGAATATGGTGAAGCAAGGCCAATTTTTACCATAAAATTGTTGGTAAATGCCCCTGACATAGGTGAAGGCACTAGTATGAGATACTTTAACTTGCAATTTCTTATCATGTTACAGTTTCAATTTCATTCCCATGCTCAGCAATGAATTCTGTATGTATTGTATAAATAATAATCCTCCTCCACCTCTCACCTGGGCTTTTCAGTTTGGTTTCCGTTACCCATTTCTCAACGAAGGGGCCAAGTGAGGGGCCAATAGGGATATACGGGAGCGTCATACCCTATTACTATTTATTAGATCAGCACCATCCCCCAATATCTTGGTGAAACCATAAATAACATTCACAACTTCTCATGTCCAACTCACCTTTAGCGTAGCCCATTAAAAAAAACCGGACAAGTGCGAGTCGGACTCGCCCACCGAGGGTTCCGTACGTAAGATCATTATAATTTACAGAATTCAATAAATAGTTTATTGCAATAAATAAATAGTAAATTAAGTAAAAAAATAATAATTTTCATTAAAAATAAAAAATTATGCGTCGGTAAAAGAAATATAGTATATTTTGCAATGTGCACATTAAGCCGTTTAAAATGATACCCCACTTGTCTAGTACTCCACTAGTAGCTCCAATTTGAAATTTCGACCCCTATAAATAATATAGACTATATTTTTAATTTAAATATATTTTTAAGATTCAATTTAAAATGTATAGTTTTGAGAATTTTTCTTGTACTTGTTGGTTTATAACGATGCTACTTGTCAAATTTATAGTTCTAGGTCAATGGGAACTACCCTATGAGTTTTGATTCCCTTGATAATGTCGAAACATGCGTACTATGCTGAATAAACGGCCGTATCTTTTTTTGACGTATACCTAGTAGTTTGATTTTTTTACAACTTCATTGAACCGTCGACCTGAGTATATGGTTTAAATTTCAACTTGATACCTCTACGAATTCCCGAAATAAAGGGTCTTGACAGACAGACAGACTGATGGACAACAAAGTGATCTTATAAGGGTTCCGTTTTTTCCTTTTGAGGTGCGGAACCCTAAAAGTACTGATAATTCAAATTTACATTGAAAATGATTTATCTGTAATAAAAGATGTATGGTTGGATTTCAATCCAGATGCATCTAAATTTGAAATTTTAGATTGGGTAGTGATGTATCCAGATTGTTCTTCTTTTCGATTATTTAATTTTATTGGTTAGGGTGCTTAGGCCATGGCGTCAGTCTGGGGACACTTCAGTCATTGTAGTAAGTGGGCCATCGTCTAGTCGAAATCATTCACATTTATCCTGCAGTCCAAAGGCTTGAACTTTTTACGCGTCTGAATTTAAATTGCCGTAAAATTACCCAAACAAACATTTATTTATAATAGTAAAATTGTTTTATATTCATTACGCGCACGACTGACTCTGAGTTGACCGCGGACTGCTTGCAAGGTCATCTAAATGATTATCTTAAGAAGTAATAAAATAATTATGAACTTTATTTGTTTAGTGATAAGAACTATGTTAAATAAGGTTGGGGACAATATGCGGTGGACTATTTTTTTCCCGTGTCAGTAGTGCAACCTATATTTTGCTCGTTTTTTGGAGAAACTCATATTTTGTGCTACTGTGTTATGACTAGGACAGATTTGCCACTGAAATTGGAAAACCACCTTCATAATTGGTATTTTTTTAAAGTGTACAAGTTTTTCCGTTACTCAAAATTAGCTAGTTAGGAGTTAGCCAAAATAGCGTTCTTAATTTGAAAATTGATAAAAAATTTACTGATAGTCCGTGCTATCATGTATCACCCTCCTATCCTGTATTTAATATCGTCAACATGTAACATGTTAGTCACTAACAAACATATGTAGCAACTTCCAAACTCTGCACTGCTACTGAAAAATTCCTAGTGGAAAAACCCAACAACACTTTGCTTGACCTCGCAATCGCACTCAAAGTGTCTTAACTGCTAAAACATTATGGGTACCACTGCTTCTTCTTCTTCTTTTGTAATCGATAGTAATTAAATCCCTTTTTCCTTATTATATTTATTTTATACTACTTGGCCTCAGTAGGTCGCCATGTTTATAGCGGCCTCATTAGCATTTTTGATAGTCCTCCAAAATGCAGATGTAAGGACAATGGCCCACCACTTGCTCGGGTACGGCATTCGCACTGGGTCTCAGTAAGATCTATATTCCCTCATTTCCATTTTATACCACTGCTAAGATTATGTGATTCATCTACTGTGAATAATATACCTCAACTAATAGCTGACGGTGACGCTTCTGTATGAATATGTGCCACAATAGCTCATAAACAAAAGGTATTTACATATTATAATAACATTAAGTCCTTGTCTAAAGCTGACAAGTGGACCGGAAAAATATGAAGCAAAAAAAGTCTTTGACAAAAAAATGACTTATTGTGGGAACTATTTGTTGTGTCGAGAACGATATTATAAATGTGAAGGGTCATAAAGGGGAATACTACTGTTTGGCACATCAATTTTATATTCAAAGTCAAAGTCAAATCATTTAATTTCAAGAAGACTACTTTTGAATGTCATTTACAAGAAAGAAAAAATTATAATGTGTGTCAGTGTTTTTGAACTTCAGTATGTTGGACAAAATTACTGTTTTTTTTATTGCATCAGATCTATAAATTAAGCTTAGTTCTGTCTATCTTTGAATAATTTAATAAATTATGTCAAACAAGCCGACTTCGAAAAGAACGTCAACCAAAAAGCTAAACTATTAAAAACTTTTTATGAAAGATAAACCTTAAAAAATAATATTTGGACTTAACAAAGAGTATTATTTTTTAAACCCGCATTCACACGTCATTTAATATTGATGTAGGCCGATAGATCAAAAAACAATGTTCTTTGTTTAGTCTAATATTATTTTTTGATAGTTTGTGATTTGTAAAATCAAAAAAATTGCCTACTTAAGTTTTTTTTTTCTTAATTATTTAAGAGTAACCTTATATTCATTTTAATATGTACATAATAAAGTCTTTCATTACATACCAAATATATTACAATTATTTTAATTTTGGCCCTAAGCGCGCCTGCTACGTTAGAGGTCTCCTTGGGTTCGTTTCCTAGGTCGTGCAAAAAGTGTTATAGGGTTTTTCTGTGTAATTCTCAGTAGCAACTCGGAGTTAGAATTTGTGCCCGGTTAATGGCAATGGGCTCGCCCCCTATTACATGGGACCTAAAACACCGGCGAACTGTGGGTGTGCATTGGTACACCTCTGCCTAACCCTTCGGGGAATACAGGCGTGATTGTATGTGTTATGTGTATTTTCAATTACGTGTTTTATGTTATCGGCTACTTTCAAAGTCACATTATGCTAGTTTTTTGTTGGTTATGAGGGTAATAATAGCACTAGATCTCATTGTTACAGATACATCAAATAGTTTCTTAGCAGTATCAAATCTATTATCATAACGATGTCAACATTTTTTTGTACACCGTCTACTTAATTGAAATCTATTGTTGAAGAACTGATTAAATATTCGATCAATCTTTCGGTCAATGTTAAGTGTATTAGGTATGTTTTTTATGTTGAGGGATAGTCGAGTTACAAGTTAAACAGGATAATCATTCCCTTTTTTTTTAATGTCCCATGGTTAAGCCAATAATTTAGATGGACGCAGTCTAAAATGGCTAAGAAATTTACAAAAGCGTCATTATTTCTTAAACGAATACCGTAGCGTCTGCTTAATAATATCCAAATGATACGCACGTCGGTACATCCTACAGGAACAACAACCCTACCCCGCAATTTAGTTCCAACTTTGTATCTAGATGGCGTTGTGCAATCCAGCCCGATTTCTGAATCGCGGTGTTAAGATTTTCCCCCGTTGAACGACCCCCTCGCCGTACTGTAGTGAAATCATACTTACCTGGCGTAGGGGACACCGTGATCATTAAGGCGGTTCCCCCAGGGCGAGGCCTTTCTATTGCACTGCAGATAGGTTGACCCTTGCGATTATCCCTTATGTGGATAACTCGGACGCGTAATTTTTGATAGTGAGGGACTGCGTGCGCGCTGTCCCTTTCATAGTTCCCTTAATAATAAGCAAAGCTTAATAAGAGCTATGTAGCGACATAGCTGTAATTAAGCTTTGTCATTATTCAAAAAAATAACTGCCTCGTTAGCCTAGTGGTCCTAAGCGCGACTGCTACGCTAGAGGTCTTGGGTTCGATTCCCAGGTCGAGCAAAAAGTGTTATTGGGTTTTTCTATGAAATTCTCAGTAGCAGCTCGGAGTTAGGATTTGTGCCCGGTTAATGGTAATAGGCTCGCCCCCTATGACATGGGACCTAAAAAAACATACTGGCGAACTTTGGGTGTACATTGTTACACCTCTGCCTAACCCTTCGGGGAATACAGGCGTGATGGTATGTCAAAAAAATAATGATGTTTCGACACGATCAGACATTTATTTCAATTTCTCATTTATTTTAGTATCTTTGGGGAAGGCCTATGTCCAACAATGGACATCTTACGACTGCAATGATGCTACTAATGATAATGACATAAATTCAGTGTCCTAACGACATATTGTATCATTTTATTTATTGGCATATTATTCTTTCCTGTCCTTCCTAAGACAAAATACGAATAGTCAATACAAGCAGAAAGCATTATGATTGAGGGCCGAAAGAGTACTTATCCTATAATAATTATCCCCAAAAGGGCCACAGTAATATAACTAACCTTTTAAAGTAGTGCGAACTTTGTGACTACGAGGTCAGGGCTGTATCGTTGTGCCACTATCGAGTATTGTGTGACATCCTGCCATTGAACGGAATTAGTTCGTGTAGAACCATTTATTGAATAGAATTTCATATTGCCGATTTAGTCACAGTCTGCAATATTTCCAATTTTCTTCATTGTTTTAACATACTAGACGCTATAGCAGTTGAGGAAAGTAAATAATGATAAAGTAGCCGCCACGAGTCGTGAGCACAAACATCAAGTTCATTTTCGGTGGGTACCTTTCTGGGTTTCTGGGTCACGGACACTGCACGCGATTTGTCTGTCTGTCAGACTAATCGCGTGCATACTATACCAGCCTATTATTGTCACTGATCACCACGCTTGCTCAAAGTGCATTGGCGATTTCAGACTTCCAGGTTTCCTACCTATGTTTTCCTTCACAGATATGTATGATGTCCAAAATAAACTGAGAAAGTCCATGATACATGTAGAATAGAAAAAGTCACATTTTTACTTACCCATGCTCGATTGCAAGCCCACAAATCATGCATGCATGAGAGACGGGCGCCTCAACCACTGGGCAATGACGAGGAAAGTCATAAAATACAACTGAAACCACTTTTACTGTTAATATGTTTTTAATTAAATAAATAGTCCACTTTACGTTGATTTTACAATGAAGCGTATTTCTTCAGTCTACTGTTGAAGCCAGATGTTTTCATCGACGATATCTGTTCGTCTGAGCAGAACGCTAAAAAGCCAAAAACAAAATAATTTTAAGAAATTAAATACTAAAATATGTAATCAACCATAAAAAGAGCAGTTAAAACAGTCTTGTGTGTGTAAATTAATTCTTGATTAAATAATCTATTAAAAATTAAAAACGTTTTCATTTTCAATTAACAAAAGTCCAACAACATTTCAGATATTTAAAAACTAATTATTGAGCATAATACAAATAAATATTTGATTAATTTGATTTATACATTTTTTATAAAATTTAATTAGAGCTATTAACTAAAATGGTGTATCGTAGTGTTTATTTGTATGATAATTATTAAAATGTTACACTGCTAAACGAGAGAGAGGAAAATTTTTGTTGCTGACCGTACCAGCTAAAAGTTTTAACTGCCGAAATGGAGTAAATATTGAGTGTAATTGGGTAGATGACACCACTAATCAATTGACATACTTTTTATTAGCTGTCAAAATGCGATTCCCCCATAGATTTTGTATGGCAATTCTAAACCATGACGTCACTTTTTTGACATCTCAATTCACTAATTATTTATTGATTTTAAAGTAACTTCAAATCTATATTTATAGTGACATATTTAAAAAATTATCGGTTTTTTCAAGGGTAAAATAAATGTGTTTTTTTAGAGAAGTTGTGTCTTAGAATTATTCTTTAATGGTGTCATCTACCCAATTCATTGATATTGAAGACGATCACTCACAGACTGTACTTGGTTCCCAGCCGACAAACTCGCCAGTTCTCTCATTCTCAGCCTTCAGCCAATCGTGCAAAGGTGCGAAGTACTCCAAGACTCCACTGGCGTCCATGTTGCGCTGACCGGTCAGAATTTCCATCGCGTCAGGCCAGGGTTTGGATGAACCAAGTTGAAGCATTTTTCTGTTATATGTGGAACAACAAGTATTTAAATGTACGTATATAAATAAATATTATCCTCTCGACCCAATTTCGATCACGGTGGCCAGACTAATGCTAACATCTTAATGCCGGCTAGCCAAATACGCAGGAGATATTATAGTACACTAGTATGTGCGCAAACACAGGTGCACTTCCTCTTGTCCTCAAGCTCATAGTCCGGTTAGACTGTAGTTCGACATGACCGGGGAGAGATCAGGCGTAAGACTAATGGCTTTACATATTTTCCGTGTCACGGTTTCTGAGAAACTGAGAAATTCCTGATGAAAAAACCCAATAACACTTTGGCCGATCTGGAAATCGTCTCTGGGGTCTAAAGCGCCCATCACAACACTAACGGAGAAGCCATTCGGCTCGGTTCGGTTTCTAAACGTATCTATGTAAGCGTAGCTATTTTATTAAACCATTTGTAGCGGTTGATTTTGCTGGGTTTAAAAGCTGCGGACGTATAAAAGCCAATCTAAGTAATCCTTCACTGTCAGAGACATCTGCTTGACATTAACACGTTTCTGGTGGCAGTGTCACCTGGGTGTTACAAAAAAAAAGTAATCAGCTTACCCCAAAGCGTCTCCAGCATCAGTACTTCTATAGATGTCACAGTCGGAGAGCAGCTTGTTCTCGTCTCCGGGGGTGTACTCACCAGCTAACTGGCACAATGAACGATGAAATTGGAACTGAATGATGTAGGAGATGTAGTATCTGAAATGTAAGGGAGATTCGGATTTAAGGAGATGGGTGGCACAAAAGCCGGGTTACTCGATGACTATTTTTCCGAAAAAAAAAAAAAAAAATTTTGACCAAAAATGAGATTAGGTAACTCCTACCAAAAACAAAAGCACTAAAGAAATTCACACCTATAATGCCGGCTGTAGTTAGGACTTACATAACAGCAATTAAGTGATAAATATATATTATTTTATAAGTAGGTTTTAAAAAAAATTACTTTACTCGTATAAGTAAAGCAACAATTTTCTCAGAATTCTCTCTTAAAGTACATACAAGTAAGTACATCTTTTAATGGTCAGATTATTATATGGTAACTAAGTAGGCTAGTATCTAAGGTGGTAAACGGTTTTTGGTGCTGACCTTAGCACAAGTACCTATCATGTTTACCAACTTAATAACTTCAATTAAATGTTTGTTAATACTACTTTTGACAAAGAAACCGGAAATCTTCCTCACCTCATATACTCCACATCAGCAGAGACATGGTACTTAGCAGTCGGATCAAAGTCATTTTCGGTCCTCACTGCTGGTGGCTCAATACCCTGGATGGACTCTCTCAGTTGCCAGTAATGGCAATTGTAATCATCAGGCGTGGTAGTGCCTCGGAAGACGCCGTAGCGGAACAGGTCAAGGAGGTAGGCGAAAGGTAAGAAGACTATCTTTTCCAAACCCTGAAATGGAAGACGAAATCTATTGTTAGATGCTAAATCATTTATATTGAACTTGAGATTTAGGAATAATAAGGTTATACGAACAATGCCATATTTTATTTGAAAGTCAAGTGACAAGAATCGTTTAGAAAATCAGGATAAAAAAAATGTAGATAACTACACAGTAAGCTACTGCTTCTCTACTCATACTTACCATTTTATAAAGCTGATTAATTTTAGACTTGATATCATCAGGTCCATCTTCTAAGAGACCCATCACTCTCAAGTGCTTAGGTGTGGCTACTGAGAGAGATATGACGTCACCAACAGCCTCGTGGAAACCTGGAAAGCACACAACGCGATTAACTTTCAATCGGTCTGGAGAATATTATTGTGATTGACCATAAGCTGGTTTTTTTTAGGGTATATGAAATAAATTATGTGTAAAAGCTGATAACCCCAACATACCAGGATTAGCTCCAGCCCTATAAATGACAGGCTGATCTTTGTATTGAAGGTAGTACTGGATGTGACCCATTTCATGATGTGTGGTCTTGAAAAAGGCATCCGTAATGGTAGTGCATTGCTTGATCCTGATGGAGAAAAAGTTTTTGAATAAATAGTTAAATATGTTGATTAGCATATAATTTGGAGTTTTATAGATTAATTCGTACTTTTCGATTAATTATTACGTTCAAGCAGGTTTTAGATTACCTGGTACATTCTCAAATGCACATAAACCGCTGGTTTAATGAACATAACCAAAGTCTAAAGTGTTCAGTGGCACGCGGTGAAGGAATTTCAGATATTGGTAAGCATTTAAATTATGTAGTTGGTGTTTTACTTACCTAAAATCTTCGCCATCAAAGAAGTCCCAGGCTGAAGCGTGACAGATCAAGTCGCGTCCATCGTCAGGCTTCTCAATGATCGACTTCTCCCAGAACAGTTCAGGCATGGGACTCAAGTTCAAAGACGTGAAGAACTCTTCAGCAGTCTGGAAGAACTTCAGCGCTGTGTAGTTCTGGAAAAATAAGGAAAAACATTGATGGCGTTTTCCTTAACTTTACAAAATGAAACAAATAAGGACCTTTGCTTCTCTGCGGTACCTGAAACGATTTTGTATGAATGGCTTTATTTATTTATTTATTAAAACTTTTTGCACATAATGTAAATAATACATTGTACAAAGGCGGACTTAATGCCTTTGGCATTTTCTACCAGTCAACCTTAGGGTGATGCAGAGACAAAACATAGTAGGTGCAAGAAACAGAAAGTTTCCAGGAATAAAATATAATAAATACATGTATACATACATACAAACAAAATATACAGAGTAGAGAAAGCCAAAAAATACATAGGTGAAGAAATATAAGAAACTAATTGTGAGACGAGTCTGCTAACTTCATAAGGTTAAGGTGACATCATTGTAAATGCTAAAGTTTCTAAAAATGGATGAATGGATGTTAGTTACCTCTTCACACTCAAACGGGTAAACGGACGCACATATATTGATACTGTTCTAGCTTAACACAGGAAAATTGTATTCTATTTTTGTGTTTCCGAGGGATAATTTAGGATTTTGGTTTAAGTCTGAACTCCAAGCAGATGAAATTATGGGTAGGAGCCATTAAAATGAGGTTGTCCTTAATAATGGTATTGTGTAAAAAAGTAATTTTAATTTACGATTAAATGACTACATTTTTACCTGGGTTTGTAAAGCGGTAGTGATGTCAATATCAGGCTTATCTGGGTGCGGCCTGGTGAACTTCTCCACGTTGCTCCAAGTCTGAGCCCAAATGTTACCTGGAAAGTGAATTAAAGGGAATAATTACAAAAAAATGTGTCGTTTGATCAATTACCTACACCAAGTCAACTTGAAACAAATAATCTTAGTACTTAATTATACATTTTTTGTTCAACTTTGATTATCGGGACTTCCACTAGCAGATAGCTGATGTTATTTGAACTAACTTAATTCTATTTTAGAAAAAGATTTAGGATTCGACGCATAAGTAATAAACCCTGTTATAACCGAAATTCACGCAATCGCAGCCGCGACCATAAACAAGTTGTCAATAAATTCGTCTTACTTACCCAACAAATGTGCAGGTATGGGTCCTTTAGCAGGGACCACATTTTCGCCGTACTTAATCCTCAGGTGCCTCCTGACGTACGCATGGATCTGCTGGTACAGAGGCTTGATCTGAGCCCAGAGGGACGCGAACTGGTCTTCGCTGTCATCTGCCTCGTAATCACTAAGCCACCACTCTGCCACACTGTCGTAACCTGGAAATGTATTAATGAGATCAGAGTCCATGCCTACCAGAGATGAAAACTTTTCGCCAAATCACTAAAAGCCTGACCAAGTCCCTGATCTATGACAAAAGTGTTTTATGATGGTGTTTGTGAATCAAGTTAAAAACAATCAGATCACTTCACTTCAAAATTGGCATCAAACTTAAAGTTAGAAACCTTTAGTCCATATTTTTGCTGTTAAAAATCGGAGTCTTCAATTAAACACAAAGAATTATGCAAGAATTTACCGTTCAACTTAGCTGCCTCGTTGGCCATATTGACGTACTCAGTAAAGTTGCCCTTGGAAGCTGCGCCGGCGACCCTGTGCCACTCCAACCACGTGTACTTCAACTCCTCAGGGTCCTCACTTGTAGCAAAGATCTGTGTCACCTCTAAAATTAGAAGAAAAACGGTAAGATGTAAATTTTATAAGTACTATTTGAGGAGGAAAAAAAAACAGACACAAATACTATTTGAGTCTACCAACAGTAAATTAAATGTTGCCTTAAAACTGGAATTTTAGCTACAATATAAACTTAGCATAAATAAGTTTTTTGTCAAATAGAATATTTAGCTTTTTATCTGGAACGAAGCGTACAGTTCAGTACAGATTTTCATGGGATTTATTTTATTAACTTCCTATATACGAAGTGACGAAGAGTAAATAAAAAAAACCGTCCAATACAAACTTAGTACAACATGAGAGATTTTTGGGCTAATTGCCCTCGGCTATTTTAGTTGTTCCAAAAAAGTTTTCCATGATATTGTTAACTATATATAAACCTATTAGTATTTCAATAAACTACAGCTCACCTGGTTCTACATGTAAGCCGCACTTAGTTAAATCGTTGAAGTCACAAATAGTTGCAGTGGCATATGTTGATTGCATGTTACTAACGGCGGTGATCAGCCTTTCATTCAGGTCCTCAGGAAGTGCAGAAGTACCGAGCTTAGAATACTTCTCGAACATTCTCTTGAGGTCTTGGTCCTCATACTCATGCCAGAGGTAACTCATCGTGTCTTTCCAGTTCTCCTTGTCTTCTTCTGCCAATTCTAAAGAAATTTGGAGCTGGAATCAAAAAGTTTTTGTGATCAGTATTATCCATAATATTTTTTTGCTTTTAGGAAAGTGAAACCTTGGGGTCAAAAAAACCATTATTAGGTTAAATCAGAACAAGTCCGAAATAAGGTACCAACATTCTTAAAAAGCCGGTTTCGAAAAATGCTAATGTTCGGTTGAGAGCAAAACCAAAATAAGCAAAAACAAAATCCAAAAAATCGAAATGAGGCAGTTTGGTCGAACCGTAACACCAATTCTTTTACATTCATACGAGTACGGTAGATCCACGCTGTGAGCGAAGCATAATTTTAATTCTCCATGCCTTTTTTTAAAACAATTACTTTGTGGCGTTCCTTTTAAAATATGTGCGAAAAAAAATTCAATACCTAATTCGACCGAACCAAACGGGCCAATCCTATTGGACGTTTGTCAAGTACGTAGGATATATCATAACATAGAAGTGTTTGCGTGAACACATGTGCCGGTGTCCGATCCGTCACAACCGGGTGAAACCTAATAACACTTTGCCTGTCTTGAGAATCTAACCCAGTATCCCTCACTCAGCAGCGACGCTTGCGACTACGAGACCAACGGTCTAGAAAATAAGTTCTTATCATTGTAAATCTTACCATTAGTTCCTCATTATGCTTCGTAATGTTACTCTCATAGGCCCAGGCTGCAATAGTCTTCCTATTCCTAGCCTTCGAGACCATTTCGTTCAGGTTCCTCATGTAGTCTCTTCCGGCCTCCTCCTCGGATGCCTTTTCCACCGCCCGCCCTCGTGCAGCAACTATGAAAATGGAGGCAATGGCGCCCACCAGGGCGAGCTCACCGATAATCTTCATTACTAACTGAAATTTAAGGAAAGTAGTTTTATTAGTTTTTATTCAAAGTCAAAATCAAAGAATTTATTTCAATTAGACCATTTACATGCACTTTTCAACTATCAAGAAGTTATCCATACAAAAAGTTGAAGCTAGTTGCCCGTTCTAAAATGTAGGTCTCTATGGAGATGTGGTATGGCGTATTATATGGTTTATTAAGAAGTACAATAAATACAAATACAATATTAGTTATGAATTAATACGATGTTTTCCCATGAGACTATAGTATGTGGTTCTTCAAGATGGGACTGAATGGGTTTTTAAGGGTCGGCAACGCGCGTGTGACGCCTCTATGGTAACCGTTCACAATCAGCCGGGCCGTATGTCAGTTACCCAAAACAATGTAAAGTATAGGAAGCAAAAATTATTGAGAATTATCAGGAAGGTACGAAAACCTTATATTGGTACCTCTGAATCCAAAATGTTACATCATAATACAGTATACGAGAATCGATAAACTGTCTTAGTGATAATGTAATAGTATTAATGATCCTTGTTAAAAACACCTCAAGCAAACACAACTGAATTAAAACAATACAATTCAACATATTTAAACTTAAATATAAACATTAATCAAAACAGGTTTTTCCATTAAAACTACAAGTTGTCGAGTTACTAACACAAACCAAGGAAAATTATTAAAAATAATTAACAATAATACCAGCCTATTATTGTTCCACTATAAGGCAAATGTATCTTCTCATACAAAGGCACGAGCATTGATCACCACAGTTGCTCAAGGCGTATTGACAATTTCAGACTTATATTCAAGGCAAATAAAACAAAAAATCAGACCAACCTACAAGACCTCACGGTTTCACAAATGGTAATGACGAAACCGATCTCATATCAATGCATAAATACCGATGGCTCCGTGTAAAAAGTCGGACAAAACACCGTGTCAAGGAGGATGGAAAGATGAATGACCTAAGTACCAATTTTTGTTGGTGGCAAATTGACCAGAACAGATGAGGAAAAATATTTAGTTGTTTTGGGTAACCTCGGTGCAGTATGCACTTATGTTATAGCATTTTTTCGACTGCCCCATTAGACTGGTGGTCGCTTGTGCGACTGCTAAACGAGAGGCCTTGGATGCGGTTCCCAGGTCGGGCAAAAAGTGTTTTTTGAATTTTCCATTAGGAATTTTTTAATAGCATCCCGGAATTTGGAAGTCGGTAGTGTGACAACTTCCTGCCGAAGAAAGCACGTAAAGCCGTTGGTATTGCGCTTGATCTCTCCCCTTTCGCGTTTTTGGATAACTATAAAATTCGCAATTTTTTATTTTGCAACAGTTTAAGTGGATCTGTTAGTATCATCATAATCTCTCTTATCACACCTCGTTATCAGTCACATGAGTTTCGCAACACACCTTAAAAAAAATAAAAGCAGTAACAAAAACCTTTTACACCAGAATGAAAAGCCCGGTTTCGCAAAATCCAAATTGGAAACTAATTTTATCTAATGTTAGATATTTGGAACATTCTTGAACAAAATGCATAAGGGTTGTCGGGCCAAGATCGTCAAGCAGTGGGTGCCGGTAGACCCAGTGCATGTATTTTTGAATATTATTAGTACTTACAAATAACACTTTTTTAGCTGTCTGACTACAATACCCACAGGGCATCTTCCTACTCTTTTTACTTCTTTTGACTCTAACCATTAGAAAAAACTTTAACTTCCACGATTTAACCACTGTTGCACAAAAACCCAGCTATGCCTCTCAACGTACAAAAACCAGTGGACCATTCTCAAAAACATCAATTATTATGTAAATTAATTACTAACGTGTCATGCTTTTAAGATTTCAAGTGTTTGGTGTGACGAGAATATTGTGACCGAAACAAATGGGACAGATGGATGGTGTAGACAGAATGTAGCTATGAAAAGTTAATCAATACTTCTATACGAATATTTTATAGAGGAAAGACACACACATACCATCACGCCTGTATTTCCCCGAAGGGTTAGGCAGAGGTGTAACAATGTACACCCACAGTTCGCCGGTACGTTTAGGTCCCATGTAATATGGGGCGAGCCTATTGCCATTAACCGGGCACAAATCCTAACTCCGAGCTGCTACTGAGAATTTCATAGAAAAACCCAATAACACTTTTTGCTCGACCTGGGAATCGAACCCAAGACCTCTAGCGTAGCAGTCGCTCTTAGGACCACTAGGCCACCGAGGCAGTTAAAGAGAAAGATTAGAGATTAGGGTAGAGGAAAGATTTTTTTGTTTATTTGTTTAAACCAAATAGGAAATCGAAACTACTGGGCCGATTTCAACCTTTTTTTTCTAATAGATAGCTACATTATTGCTGAGTAATATAGGCTATATGACATCACGGTATGCACACGAGAGTGGAGCAGTACCTAAAGACGTAATTTTTAACACGGGCGACTTATGCCACGAGGACGAAGTCGCGGGCTGTTCGCTAGTAACATTATAAAACTGAAGAGTTTCTTCGAATGATCACGCTACTCTCAGAAACTACTAGTCCAATATGAAAAAAATCGTTTTGCTTTATTTAGCCCTTTTATCGAGGCTATAAAACATCACGCTGTGACACACGGGAGCGGAGCAATATCCAAAGACGTAACTAAACGCGGGTTAAACGGCAGAGTGTAGCAAGTAAAATATAATATTATTATTTTCCATCACACACCACACTATTACCCCTTTTTATAATTATTACACACACCCCTTTTGATAATTATTAGGATAGAAATTTTATAATAATAATAAAAAATATTTAATAATATTTATGCAAATTAATATAAATATAATTCAATTATCATCATCTTCTTCGTAACAATATTTTGCAATTGTATAATTATTATGCCAATCAAGAGTCAATGACATCGGTGAATAGAAGGGTATTGCCAAATGGTTTAAATAAAATGTTTTAACTTTGGCTTTGAATTGTTTTAAAGACTGCAATATGTATAATTACGTGTGGATAGCATCTGTTAACCATACCTAATTGGGGTTAGTTCTGCAAAAACAAACAAAGCTACAATCTATCATTAGCTAAATAATTAATAATACTATTCAGTACCTCAAACGTGTTATTTATCCAGCAACAACAATGATAACGATGATCGATGTTCAACAATGATAGGTATGGGGGGGAGGAGTTCTTTATAGACTAATGAGTTTTTTTTTCTATAAGCCCTGGTACCGGGTACGGGCGAGTACTAATCAAAACACTGAGGAAACCTGGACTTATAATTAGTATATGCCAGAAATCGCCAATCCGCCTTGAGCAAGGGTGGTGATCAATGCTCGTGCCTTCTCTGTATTAGAAGAAGCCTTGGCCGTGCAGGGGGACAATAATAGGCTGGTATTATACTTATTAATGGTAATATAAACGATTAACACAGGGAGGGGCACCCTAGAAAAACCTACAGTTACCTAATTGGTGAGGTCCTTCAGAAAGTTCGCGTGCGCAGTGCTCTTAATCGGCGTGCTTGTATGACCAGATATATAAGCGTGGATGAGGTGAAGGGAGTATGTAAGGATGTAGGTGGCGTTTTGTGGTTTCTGCCTACCCGCATGGGAAAAAGGCGTGATGTATGTTTGTATGTTTAAATAACGTGATTATCCTCAAAACACATAACGCAAGGCGAAAAGTACCTGGCAGCGACAAAAACTTCCTTCCAAACTGGTTCTACAACCTCAAGCATGTGTTATTTGTATAAATACACAAATGTATAAGCAGTAGTACCATTATAGTGCGGAACCTTCTAAAATTGTGTTTAATAGATAGTGCTATACAGAGTGACATTTAAGTCATTGGCCATTTTTTAGGGGTCAAAGTTCTCAAGACAATAGTCAAGTTTTATCATTGGACTAACAACGAAGTATGAAAAATAAAATCATCATAACACGATGAAAATGTATGGAACATCTGATATATTTTTTTATATTTCACATTTCGTCCCATAGACAGCCCGTTTTTTTTCACCGATGGGAAATCATCAAATGACTACCCCCGTCCCGCCCTGGGCGGGGCGTGAGGGAGTGTCAGACTTCTACTGACTAAAACCTATCCATGTGCCCTTTACGTTCCGGGGGCGCGGTATCTATTACAAACAACCCGCAGCCCCGGCAGGCATCGGCCCTAAGTGCCCCCTTCTAAAACTGATGACATCTCTTTAAGGCGCGCGTGGAACATGAACGCGCCGTATGGTGATAACGTATAGCTCCATCTCTCTCTCTGATTGAAACAATGATGATTTCAAAATATCATAATAATGGCGTCGGGGCGCTAGTTCAAAGCCTGGCTCTAACAATTACGACATTTTCAATCAAGCTCTTGAAGTACTTTCCTACCAATTCAATTAAGTACAACCCTATTAAAATTCTATACAAAAACAAAGTAATTCAACATTCTTTCCTCGATTTCTCACAGATAATTAGGTTTAAGTAGCAATTATTCTGAGTAAAACAATCCTTCTACTTCATTCCATCAAAGTTTCTTAAAATAAAACTACCTAAACTCCATTCAATATAACATTATTGAAATAACGTTACAACGCTGTCGTTATTTCAATGTTAACATATAAAAATAATAAGTAGCGGTCAAATAGTTATGTAACATATATATTGTAAGTGTTTTATATTCTACGTTGCTTTGTATTTATCATAAAATAACGATAGTCTTGTAACGTTATTTGTCTAATGAAATATTAAATGGGGTTTAGGCATATTTGCTCTTACATTATTCAATCGTTCAATTGAACCACTGAATGAACCACATCTGCGCTGCATGCAACAGTTGCTAATTCTCTGACTCATTGAGTGAATGCAAACGCATGTGAGATTTGAGCAATACTTCGGAGCTTGAGTGTTACTTACTACATAAAGTGGACAAACAACATCAGCCTTGTCAAAGAATCTCGTTCGCTATTCATAAGCGTAACAAAACATTGTTAGTCGAGGCGAATATTGGTGACAATTTCATACTTTTTGTGTATCTTTTTAATCTCTTCTCTAAAGAATATGGCGTCAAAGAGACATGAAACAACGGAGTAAGTCCAACCGTGGTGTTTACTCAGTTTTGGTCCTTATTTCTTTGACATTTTGTAATATTCGTACAAACAAAGACAATGCTAGAAACAAACCATGGTCACTAAAAAAAGAACCGTATTAACAGGTACACGTAAATTGGTTTTTAGTCAACAAAATTCTGAGCAAAAATACACCGTACCTACTTACAAGAAATCGCCTCTGTTCTTTCGATAATACCATGCTTCGAGGCGATAATGTCCATAAACACTTTAAACTCTTTAACACTCTTGTCACACTAAACATAAAGCTCATTATCGTTTAGCACGACAACAAACTTAATAAATAAATTGATTTTCTAAACGGGATGTTGTATCACAGATTCACGAACAACTTTAATGACACTTCGCACAATAATAAGGATGTTGAGTTGCAATCTCTTTGAACTCAACTGAGTAAGTTTTAATATCATGAGGAAAATGTCGGTTTTCTCTGTTTCTCAGTGCTAATTTTACGCTATTCTACACTTTACCGCGTAACCCGTTGATATACATTCAACTCAGTGGTGTAACAAAACCAGTATTAATTTATTAATATACCGTATGTTAATATAACAGTATGTGTATATGAAATTCTCAGTAGCAGCTCGGAGTTAGGATTTGTGCCCGGTTAATGGCAATAGGCTTGCCCCCTATTACATGGGACCTAAACATACCGGCGAACTGTGGGTGTATATCGGTACACCTCTGCCTAACCCTTCGGGTATTACAGGCGTGATGGTATGTTATGTTATTGTAATATAACGGTAATCAATGATCTTCTTTTGAAAATATAACCGTGAAAATACTTTGGGTTCAGTTCCGCTAAATCATACCAAATGTCAAAATTTCTGTAATTTTTCAAAGTAATTTTGGATTTTATTTTTAATGTTTCAGTACTGTACTTACGTTGAACCGTTATTACTTGGTTGTAATGTAATACATTCGGTATGATACTTATCATAATTCAATTAAAAACGTCAAAATTACTTAAGTTTGGCGTTATTAATTGAATTATTAAGAAATTGTTGATTGTCTCGTTTTGAAAGAATATAGCCCAATTTATTTAATTCAAACTTTTATAAACCTGTAAAGTTTGTTTTTGTGAGATAATCTCTGAAAATGCTAGTCTGATTACAAAAGAAGATATGTTTTATGGCAAACTTCGCGGGCAAAAGATAGTCTAGAATATTTAAGAACGCAATATAACATAACGCCCGTTTTCCCCGAGGGGTTAGACATAGGTCTACAGCCAGCCTACAACCGTATTACGCCCATTATATTATTGAAGTCCCACGCAAATGGGCACAACAGCCTGCTACTGACAACCCGAGCAGGAAATCAAAACTAGGACCTTACACTCATTCGACCATTGCACCAACGATGTAATTGAGAGCAATTTAGTGCAATACCAAGAATCTAATGGACCATCCTGGAATAACGTAGGTCTGATCCGGAACCGTAAGTAATACCTAACCTAAAAAAGCATCTTAAGCGTCTATTACTTAACAAACTTTCTATTCAATGAATCAAATGAGAGTGAACAAGACAAGTATACATCCTCTCAACAAATGAATTTGATCGCAATAATTTTGAGTGAAGATTTTTTAATGACTATGAAAAGCTATGCAGAGCAAGAGTATGGACGGATAGAAGACTTTTCTTTTTATCCTTCATGGGTTCCACACCTACCTACATATAGGATGCCAAACGGAGCCCTATTACTAAGACTCCGCCCTCCATCCGTTCCACAAAACTGTATCTTTTAAATCGTAATAGGTAGACACTTGAAAATTTCACAAAGTGTGTATAATCATGGCTGCTTTATCAAAAATTAAAAATAAAAGTAAGTTAAAAAATAAAACGGGTATTTTTGCCCACTTTAAACTCACTCTCTTCTTTCTCACTTTTTTTATTCTTTTCCCTTTAATTTTTTTTTTAATGGGTATTGTATGGAATGACAATAAACATTTTTTTATGTAGTATTAAATATTGCTTTTGACCAGTTTTTTAAACAAAGCCAATTAATACATCCAAATAATCAAATTAGTTTTATAATTGAACCTATCTGGTTCAATTTTGTGTGTCAATTTTTTAAAGTAAATAAATAGAAGACTCACCGCCTGGTGCCGACTGCTATCAAATCCACACTGCTACTTGAGACGGGATGCGATACATATTTATCTATAGCACTCCTTGAATGATAATCTGTCGCAGTTCAAATATTGATACTGATGTAAGATATGATAATTTTTGTTTGTTTGTTATTGGAACTTTAGCCTGATTCTTATTGTATCCTGTAAATAAGTATTCATCCTTTTTATAATTTAAGAATGTTAACATTTTTAATTATTATATTTTTATGAATTTGACCTATATTCTGGTTCGAATTTTAAACTCAAAAAATTACCGCCGTTTCCTCAATCAAAAAATTAATGTGTCAAATTGTCAAGTGCGCGTGAGCTGCTGTGATTGGTTCACTGATTTCAACAACCAATCACAGCAACTTAAGATTTGTCACATTAATTTTTCATCCGAATACTTAAATCAATTACGAACCACCTTCGTTACTGAACTTCGCGGTTTCGCATTAAGTTACGTCTTCGGTTACTGCTCCGTCCCCGCTAGTCGTAGCGTTATGTTGTATAGCGAATAACATTCCGCAATAAACGGGCTATAAGATGTATAAGGATTTTTCAAATTGGACCAGTACTTCCTGAGATAAACGGGTTCAAACCAACACACAAACCGTTAAGCTTTATAATATTAATATTTTATGAGTATAGATTGTAAACCAACTCCATTGGGTTACTTACAGACTTCATACCGCTATAACCGAGGTCGCATATTTAAAGAAAGATAGTTTTCTTATAATTTGATAAATACAAGCCAGCACTGGAGCATCAAACAAGCTTGATCTTCAACTAGATCCTGTGTACTTGTCATTGGCTCAATTCAGAACGTGTTTGTTTTACATAAATATTATTTTACATACACTAGGTTTTTTCCTCATAATCGTATGTATTCCATTGATCTAAGTATATTTATAGCATTTTTCTTTTGTTTGGGATGGGAAATCGTCAAATGACTTCCCCCGCCCTGGACGAGGCGGGTGGGAGTGTCAGACTTTTACTGACTAAAACCTATCCATGTTCCTTCTTGTGCCCTTTACGTTCCGGGGGCACGGTATCTCTTACGAACAACCTGCAACCCCGGCAATATTTATAGCATATTGAACCTGACATTTCTGTCATGTTAACAATAGATTTGTGAAGATAAATTATTGAAGTAAATGATTTAGAAATAAATCATAGGCATCCACAAGCCACGAGCGGGTTCAATATGCCTTTTCAATTCATAGGTACTTTTAAATTTAGCTTGGACATTAATGACATCGGTGAAGGAAAATATCATGAGGAAATCTGAACTTATAATTAATATAAGTCTGAAATCGGCAATTCGCCTTAAGCAAGTGTGGTGATCAATACTCTTGGCTTATCTGTATGGGAAGAGGCCTTTGCCCTGCAGCTGGACAATAATAGTCTGAGAGAGTAATTTGATGAGTACATGCATGGTTCTAATGAAAAGAAGGGACGGCTTTCATACCAAGACCAAGACTAACAAGTACAATGATAAGTTAGGTATACGAAGGTGAAGGTTTAATAGGTACATAAATAAATAACGTGTTTGAAATTCGAATGTCTGGTTTTTACATCACCATGACTTAGGCAAAAACTAAATCTTTTTTCCTTATAACTTTTCCTTAATAATGTTGATTTTCCTCATTTTAATATTTACAATTATTTTTTTTCAACATCATTGGATGGCAAGCTGGCCGAGGGCCCTCCTGCTGTTAAGTGGTCACCGCTGTCTATAGGCATCTGCAATACCAGAGGCCTTGCAAATGCGTTGCCATCTCAGAGACACAGCTGAAATATCTCATGTGCATGTAATTACACCGCACCCATACCGTTCCAACCGGAACACAGCAGCGCTGCTTCACAACATAACATTTCAATGAAAAAAAATTCCTAATTAATAAAAGAAATGCTTGTCACCGTTGTTATCATGGCACGGTCTTTGAACCCACTTAATTCATCTGGTGTTATCACGCGGATGGATAATTCGATAAGAGATAATGATTTTTATCTTTATCTTATTTTAAAAGACAGGTATTTAATCTACGAGATAAAGTACAAGATCGAAATTGATATAATGCTGTATAAAGTTTATATTTATCTTCTGCTATTGACGTGTAATTGGGTATTTTACCCAATAATTCCAAGACACAATTTTTTTTAAAACAATTTCTGCCCTGAAAACTCAATTAAAAAGCTAATCAATTAAGTTCCCAAATAAGTGACGCCACGGTTTACTATTACTGCGGATTGTTCGTAAGAGACACCGCGCCCCCGGAACGCAAAGGGCACAAGAAGGAACATGGGTGGGTTTTAGTCAGTAAAAGTCTGACACTATGGGCGGAAGAAGCTATTTGATGATTACCCAGCTCCAAAAAAAAAAACGGTTTACTATTGCCATAATTTTTTTTTAAACCTCGTTTTGACAGTGAAATAAAATGTTTTCCTGAAACTTTTTTATTTCAGCTTACCAAATCCTATTATAAAATACAAAATTAAAAATTGAAAGTAACCCCCGAGAGAAAAATAAAAAATCCCTACCGCAGCTAACAACAGAGCTGATAACTTTCAAACCGCTGAACCAACTAATAAACCTTTCAAACAAAAAAAACTAAATGTAAATCTAAAAACTACCCCGATTAAAATATCATGTAAAAAGAAATACATCGAAATCAGACTACCGTCAAACGGGGTGAATAGGGACGCAGGGGTGAATCGGGACGAAATTTTAGAAGGGATTTTTACTTTGAAATAATGTAGTTTGTTTCCAAAGAGATCTCTTCTGTTTTAACTAAATTACAATTTAAGATTTTGATGTCCTTGTTGGTAACAATCTATATTATTTCAAAGTAAAAATCCCTTTTAAAATTTCGTCCCGATTCACCCCTGCGTCCTTATCCACCCCGTTTGACTGTACTCCTTAGGAAGCACGACATTACAGACAGACCTTAAATAACTACATAGCCGTCAAATTACTAACAACCTCTCTTGACGTCGTGAGTTAATAAGGGCAAAAGGTTGGTATACAAATAAAATCCAACAGTTCCTTATAAAAAAAAACATTTATTATGAATACTGTGGTGCTTGTCTGCTATAAATTAGACTAAGTTTAATAAGTACTCATCGCGTCACGACTCGGCCGGATCTTGTGTCTCTGGTTTTGTAACCTCTTTTGCGTTTAAGGCGGCCCGCTGTTCCGCTGTGCAGTATTCTAGAAGAAACAAAAGAAGATTCAGTAAATGAGAGAATAATACGGAATTTTTGCACTGCACTCATTCCTTCGCTAGCTCGTTTATTAAACAGGAACTGACCACGAATTGAACGACAGGGAGATTGGCTCGGTCTGATCATAAAATAATATAGGAGTTATAACCATCAGACCACTAGGCGGATATTAATGCTGCTTGCGTACCATTTGCCTTTGGTTTCGTATGTACAACTAAAATTATTTGTCATTTTTTTTTGTACGTTTTCAAAACTAAACGAATAGATCGTTTTGTTAATAAAAACCAAACAGTTTACAATATTGACAACGCCGATAGATGGCGCTGTTACCAACCTATTTTGTTGTACTGTCCAAATAATGTTACTTAGAACTTTTTCAGTTCACTCCAAATCTATGACTACTTTCTTAATCTTGGTCTATTTTACTCTAAACCCATCAGATATCAGATACCATTAAACCAAACGAGGTTTAAAATCGGAATCAACAACTTACACACTTAAAAAACAAAATCAATAATACTAACGTGTTTTACTAGGTTCCCATCCGATATATTCTCCGGTGCGTTGATTCTCTGCCGTGAGCCACTCCATTAGAGGCCTGAAGTATTCTAAGAGTCCGTCGGCTTTCATCTGTCGCTGGCCAGTGAGGGCCTCCATCGCGTCAGGCCAAGGTTTGGATGAGCCCATCTTGAGCATGTTGCTGTGAAAAATAGAAAAGATTTTTTTATGACCTGACATTTTTACTAAAAAATTAATCATAATAATTAATAATAAAATATCAAGAAGGAGAGAGAAGGTAGAACCTAGAGATCTGTAATTGGGTAGATAACGCCATTAAACAATAATTCCAAGAAATAACTACAAAAAAAAACACTTTATTTTATCCCTGAAAACCCGATGAATTCTTTAATAGTTATAAAATTCGAATTCTATTTGCTTTGACATCAATAAATAGTTAGTGAATTGAGTTGGCAAAAAAGTGACGTCATAGTTTAGTATTGTCATACAAAATCGATGACGGGGTTCGCGTATTGATAGCTCATAAAAAGTATGTCAATTGATTAGTGGCGTCATCTACCCAATTTTATAATGAAAACACTTAAGTATCTTCATATACCATTCGAAAAGTAACAAATGATTTGACTTGATTTGATGATGATACCTATTAAAAAGACAGAAGAACTTACGCCAGTGCGTTTCCAGCGGCAACACTCTGATAAATATCGCAGTCGACAAGCTTCTTGTTCAGGTCCTCGGCCACATACTCGCCAGCCAGCTGGCAGAGGGCACGGTGGAACTGGAACTGCACTATGAACGAGACGTAATATCTGGAAAAACAAGGAAAAGTTCATTGCAGTGAAAACAAGCTTATTTGCATTAAATATTACTATTTATATTTAATTTAGCTTTCATTTCTAATTTGTAGCACTGAGTACGTATTACAGTACTTGGAGTGACTTATATTTTTGATAGATCGTTTTGACATTTTTATTGAAATAATGCAACTGTACAACTTATTGTAATACATTTGTGTTAAAGATGTTATGTACGTAGTTTCTTTTCCGTTCTATTCCATACGAAACTACCTTTTGGAATGGGCAACTAGATCCAATATTTTTTTTTTCATGTAATTAATGTGCCTTTTAATGGTCTAATTGAAATGAATGATAAGATTTCACTTGCTGATACCAAGCTGCCCAATAAGACATCTCGTATTGCACTTTTAAACATATTTCAAGCTCCTTGTACAAAAAATCGCGTAATTACTCTGAACCTTTGTAAGTACATAACCACAAGCAACGACATATGTTATTTCATCTTGAAGGCCTCTTTAAGAGCATTATTGAGAAGAAACTCAGGGCAATAACCACCATCTTCTCATTTCCCCGCTTTGGTGGAATCCGGGCCTTAAGCTTTTGTTTATAACAGTTTAGTCCTATAGTATCTTCCTCACCTCGCATATTCCACATTAGCTGACACATGGTACTTGGCTGCCGCATCAAAGTCCTCCTCAGTCCTGTTTATCGGCGGCTCCACACCCTGCAGCATCTCCCTGAGCTTCCAGTAGTGACAGTTGTAGTCCTCAGGAGGAGTAGAACCTCGGAACACGCCGTAACGGAACATATCCAGGGTGTAGGCGAATGGAAGGAACACAATCTTGTCTATACCCTGGAAATTGATGCAGAGGATCAATGTTAAAAATGCTGTATATTCAGTTGAATGAAAAAGGAAGATAAATACAAAATGTGTACTCTTTATCGATTTTTGTTTGGTCGAGATCCTTATAAAGTGACGCCATTTTGTTATTTTTTCTTAAAACGTTTTAAATTAATCGAAATAATATCTCACCATTTTGTAAAGCTGGTTAATTTCAGTCTGTTCATCTTCCGCGTCACCGGTATTCAGACCAACGCGTCGAAGATGTTTGGGAGAAGACACTGATAGAGCAATCGTGTCTCCTACAGCCTCATGGAATCCTAAAGTATACCCGAAGAATTAGACGGTACATTACATATTTTAACAATTACCGTTTATGAAAAATACTTCATTAGAAAAGAAATAGTTTTAGATACAATTTCAATAGCTCAACACACAAGTGTAGTAACGCAATCATTGCTAATGATGACGACGACGTAGTGGAAAAGAAAGACCAAATAGAAGCACCAATTTGGTATTCATATTATCCGTTGATGCCATACGACATTAGAAAGTTTGACAAATGCATCCAAAGTATAAGTAGGTAATGGAGAAATTAAAGAAGGTACAGGGCCAAAATGATGGTGAATATAATTCGTTCCCAAATTCCAAATACCTGGATTGGCACCCTCTCGAAACTGGAACGGTAGATGTCTATACTGCAAGTAATATTGAACGTGACCCATTTCGTGGTGCACCGTTCTAAACTGTTCTTTGTTGATCGTTGTACACATTTTGATCCTGGTATAACAAATAAGCATTAATTACCTGGATTAGCTCCATCCCGGAAAACGAATGGTTGATGTCTATACTGAAGGAAGTATTGAATATGTCCCATTTCATGATGTGTGGTTTCAAAGTACTCGTTATCAACTGATGTGCACTGTTTGATCCTTCAAAAATTAAGCCAAATAATAATGTTAGTAGAAATTTTGAATTTTAGTTAAATTGAATGTACTTGGATACTTGTGAATGGAACAGTCTAGACGCGAGATATATTTTATGTGGATGAACTTATGGAAACAATGCGGTAAAGAAAAGTATTGATGCAGCCCAATATGAAATTACACAACACAACAGTCTGAAATAGTTCCTTTATGGTATTATCATTAAAACACTTTTTGTTTGAACCATGCTTGATCCCGAAAAAGATCTTTGCAATACAACCAATCATACTGCGAATACAAATCCGTTGTTGCAAGTTTAAATCCTAATAATCCCGGAAAAGGGTAACCCAGGACAAACGGAGTGACAAATGACAATTAGTTTAATTTTTGCGGTTTTTAGTGACAAGATGATATGAGCCTTAAAATATAGTGCTGATATTATGTAGTTTTAAGCATTCCTTACTTTATAACTAGCTGAAAATGCTTTTAAAAAATCGTATAGTTTTTGCACTGATAACTATTTTCCCAATATCACAATTTACTATTGTCTACTACTATTTTACCTAAAATCTTCTCCATCAAAGAAGTCCCAAGCAGATGCATGGCAAACAATCTCTCTGTCGTTAGGCTTCTCAATGATGGAGTTCTTCCAGAACTTCTCTGGCATCGCAGTTAAGTTCAAAGATCTGAAGAACTCATCTGACATCTGGAACATCTTTAGTGCTGTGAAGTTCTGGTCTTTCATTGTTTGGGTGATGTCTATTTCCTTTTTGTCTGGGTACGGGCGAGTGAAGGACTCAATGTTGCTCCAGGTCTGAGCCCACATATTACCTGAAAATTGTATGCATGAATAATTTCTGATACGCAAATATTGTTTAGTTATTTTATAGCTATATTCTCTTATTCTTATTCTCGTGGGGTTTTCTACTGTTATTTTGGAATTAATTGTCTAAATTGGAAAGCAAGCGCCATTAAATTTGTTATTTACTAGCTATTTCTATGGCTTTACTCACAAGCGAATTTATACACTTTTAAAAACTTAAAGACATAATTGTTATTTTTATTGATTAGTTTAAACAACAGAACCTCAGATAAGGTATGAAAGAAATAATAAAGAATTCTGTAATGGCAAAATATTGAGTCAACGCTGTGTTGAACAATACGAGTATCGACCTTAGTAATAATTAGCAGTCATCATGCATTTTTGGTTGGGCTAATACCACGAGATCTTTACCACACTTCGACATTTAATAAAAATGAATTCAAATCCTCAGTCCTCACCCAACAAATGTGCAGGGATGGGTCCTTTGGCCGACACAATGTGGTCTCCATACTTGTCCCGGAGCCTCTTCCTCACGTAGGCGTGAAGCTGCTGGTACAGAGGCTTCACGTCCTCCCAGAGCTTAGCCAGCTGCTGTTCGAAGTCATTTACCTCGTATTCTGACTGCCACCAGTCAGCCACGTCTTTAAAATCTGCAAGTGAGAATATTGATTTTTAGAATTTGAATAGGTAGTTATTAACTGCCAGGGCAAATTCCGTAGAATTTGTTCGAAAGAGTCACCGCGGCCCTGGCATTACGAGGAACACGGATAGGTTTTAGTCAGTAAGAGTCTGACACTCCCTTCCACTCCCCCCAATGCGGAAGAAGTCGTTTGATGATTTACCATCCTTACAAAAAAAAGTAGGTATTCAAATTAAAATGTTAGACCAGATTTAGATAAATTTGCATTTTTTTAATAGTTATGCTTTTTCTTCATCCAAAAGAATTAAAGCTATGATTTATAATAATAATAAGTAATATATATATAGTCTTAACTTAAAATTAAATGACATAATAATTTTGACTTTAAATTCTTAAAAATAAGGAAGTATTGATAAAGTAAATAAAGACAAAATTCTACGAAATTTTAATTGGCTTGTTGCGTCAGAGACATTCCTACGACATTATTGTGACATAGCTAATTTTTATACTATGACTTCCAAGAATTCAGGTATGTATAAATTTTCCATCAGCTTTATGTAAAAACACGCATTACTTAGAACGATATGAATGTTTCTATAATTTATAGGTTTTATCACATATGTGTTTTTCCCGCCCTCAATATTTAAATTACAACTTATACGCTTTTAAGAAAATTGCTTCTTAGATCACTTCCCAGTCCATTGGACTAAGAGGATAAGAGGAAGTGCACCTGTGTTTCGGTACGCACTTGTGCACTATAATATCTTCTGCGAACTTAGCTAGTCTTCATTAAGATTAGCCACCGCGAACACGTTGAATTCGGTCGGAAGGATATAGTCATACAAAATGCCTTACCATTCATTTTAGCTGCCTCATTGTACAAATTAACGTATTCGGTAAAGTTGTGCCGTGCCTTAGCACCAGCTTCTTTGTGCCACTCGACCCACAAGTGCTTCAGCTCATCAGGATCTTGACTCTTTGAAAACAGCTCCGTGATATCTGAATTTAGTTAAAAACACAAAATTAAAAATTGTAAGTAACTCCCGTCAGAAAAATAGACATCCGTACCACAGCTAACAAAAGAGCTGATAACTTTGAAACCGCAGAAACGATTTCCATTAAACATAGCTAAGAACACTCCTCACTAATACACATTGCAAACAAAAAAACAACGAAATCAAAATCGGTTCATGCGTTCGAGAGCTACGTTGCCACACATATACACAGACACATCTACCTTATAACACCCCGTTTTGCGTTGGGGGTTAAAAAAATATTGTAAAGAATGGCAGAAAAGAAAATAACTGAAATCAGGTTTTTAAACACAATTGTCGGAATATACTTCAAATTAAACCGGATTATTGCTGTAGCGTGTTTTCTACTTGTTGGTCAAGCATTTCGAATCAATAGGCAATTATCCAATAATAAAAGGCGTATAAAGCCCAGTTGCGCCTAAAACTTAACAAGCATACTTAACACGTATATAACTAACACGAGGTTAAATTACAAGATGTAGTATATAATCAAGCCGTTTTAATTTTAAATTACTTGCAAATTAAGTAATTTAAAATTAAAAGGTAAACCTGGCTAGTGCAAGTGGACCTAATCTTCGGTTTCTCGAATAAAGATCAATTAATTCATATGTGATTGGTTGTTAATAATTCAGCTTACGTGAACTTGTCAATTTTTAACATTTATTGTGATTCTAGAAACCGACGGTTAGACCTGCTTGCGCTAGCCAAGTTTCATCATCATCATGATCAGCATCATTATCATATCAACCTATAGTCGTCCGCCGTAGGGCAAAAGAGCACAAACCATCCCGGTCTTAGGCAGCCCGCACCCATCCGCTGGCCAGGTTTATCTTCTATTTATTTCATCCTTTTAAGGTATTTTTAAAATACTTTTATTTCAACCAAACCAAACGTCTATCAAAATAAATACAAGTGTAAGTAATTGCGCAAAATTCTTACCTGGTTCCAAAGCCAAATTACATTTTGTAGCATCTTTAAAATCGCAAATCTTGGCTGTCGCGTAGTTTGCCTCCATCCCGGACACCGACCGCATCAGGAGCTTGTACTTATCATCAGGTAACGCCGACACGCCCAGCTGGCTGTACTTCTTGAACATCCTCCGCAGGGTAAAGTCTTGAAAGTCCTGCCACCTGTACATTTTAGTCTCTTCCCATGCTTTCTTCTCTTGTTGGGACAGCTCTAGGCGGATTTGGATCTGGAATAACATTGAAAAAAATCCTGAGTGACTCATTTACTATATTTCAACTTTATGTAGCAAAACTAATTAAAGTAAATTGAGGATCGTCGTTTAGTAGTGTAATGCTACTCTTACGACTTAATTGTTGAGATTATTGTATTACACTCGTATACTACTGTTTGTTGTCCTGAATAAAATAAAATAAAAGATACAAAGGCGGGCAGAGCCTTAGCAAGTTTCTAACAATTTAACAAAATTATATTTATACGCTAAAAAGAATTCTCTACCAGTCAACCAAAGGTGGCATAACGTGTCATAACATGGCAGATGCAAACTATCGTTCGTAAACAATATTAGAGAAAAAACAAAATAATTACCCAAATAAAATGTACATATGTACAAAATAATAAAAAGAAAATACAAGATGAGTGAAGTTTGAATAGATATAAACTATAATAAAATTACCTAAACTCAAAAAAAAACGAAATATAAAATTGCTTTCATTTTCAAAAAGGCTTTTGAACTCCAAATAAAAAAATAATTACAAGCATGCTCACAGAATTCACATTAATAAATAAATTAATATCCCTAAGCCTTGATTGATTAGGACCAGGTTTTATTCGGTAAATGAATGGCGTATCAACTTTGCGATTACGTAGTTATAATCGTAAAATTATGTTCTCCAAATTGAATAGTAATTTTGCCTTATAAGAGTGTGCATGCGCAGAGTAATGAAACATCAAGTTTAAATTGAATGTAAAATGTCAATTAACAGCTTTTACAGCTACGATTCTTGAATGATTACTTGACTTGGAACACGTGTGTTTTGGTCACGTTATTATTAGAACCCGTTGAAATATTTGTAGCTTTTATTAAATCTATAAAGGAAACGGAAGCAAACAGTGTTATTTTAATATTAATTTGCCTTGAATACTGTTGGATTTTCAACGCGCGGTTTAGCGCTAAGAGTTGAAAATGCACCACCGAAACTACGAAGTAAATGGTACTGTTTCAATAGATGGTGGTAGGGCTAGGTCATTTTTTAAAGCACCTAGGTAGATTGTTTCTTTCTTGAATGAGTTTATACAGCTTGCCTCAACTAACTGTAACTGCCTCGTTGGCCTAGTGGTCCTAAGCACGACTGCTACGCTAGAGGTCTTGGGTTCGATTCCCAGGTCGAGCAAAAATTGTTATTGGGTTTTTCTATGAAATTCTTAGTAGCAGCTCGGAGTTAGAATTTGAGCTCGGTTAATGGCAATAGGCTCGCCCCCTATTACATGGGACCTAAACATACCGGCGAACTGTGGGTGTGCATTGTTACACCTCTGCCTAACCCTTGGGGGAATACAGGCGTGATGGTATGAGTTTATACAGTAACCGCTGGGCAAGAGTCTCCACGGGATGGGTGCCTAAAGATGGATTATGTAACCAAGGACGGCCTAGAAAAAGGTGGCGGGAGGACGCGTACGACGTGGGCTGGTTCCAGGTGAAGGGTGCCAGGAAGAAGTTGAAAGGAGGCCCTTGTCAAGTAGAAGGACAGGGTCGGCTAGGGAACAAAATGGGTTTGCTTCTACTGACAATGGTTTTGTAAATTTATATTTACAAGCTTTCAGATATACAAAGATCTATATCTTCCTTAATACTACTCAATAGCAAATTCTTATTTTACTTCGATTCGTTTTGTAATTGCAAAATAATGTTAGCGCTTTATAAGATGCTTCTATTTTCTCTAATTCAAAACTAAACTTTGTTCTGGCTAAACAAGGTAACTCATAATCTCTTATTAATTAAATAAATTAAATCAAACTAATTTAAAATGCCAAGTATTGTATTATTATGCAACAATAACAGTACCCCAAAAATACTTAAAAAAAAGAAAACTAAGAATAGAACGTGAAATATCCAAAATCCAAAGAAAACAAATCAAAAATTCTTGGAAAAATAGGAGAAATTATGACGTGTGTTTCATAAATTCATGCTTCAAATAGAATTAAAATTAATCAGCGGGAAATAACCAGAATTGCTACTGCTTTGCAAAATAGAGAATTTTAACTTGGGTTGTTTTATCCAATGAAACCAAAAAGTACTGAATATTAGACTTACCCATTTCTCCTCGTTCTCTTTCGTGATATTAGACGTGTAATCCCACTCGGAGAGACTGGCCCTGTTCTTCCTCTTGCCCATAGCCTTGTCAAGCTGGAAGATGTACTCCCGACCCTCATGTTCCAAGGCCTCAAGGTCAGGGTCGCGGCCCTGCGTGGCGACCACGAAGACCGCCACAATGGCCGCGATCAGCAAGGCTCCTCCCCCGATTTTTAACATCGTCTGGAAATAATTAAATAGATTGTTATCAATATGTTTTTATACTTTTTTGACCGCTGCGTGATTTTGACCCCTGAGGCTCCTGTGAGTCGGACTCATATACGAAGGGTTCCTTGTAATATGTAATTCATAACACAACACATTTTTTAAATACAAGACTTGTGTTTTTAACCTCCGACGCAAAAACGACGGGATGTTATAAATTTGACGTGTCTGTGTGTGTGTGTGTTTGTCTGTGGCATCGTAGCCCCCGAACGCATGAACCGATATTGATTTTGTTTTTTTAATGCTATGTTTAATGGAAATCGGTTCAAGCGGTTTCAAAGTTATTAGCTCTTTTGTTAGCTGCGGTAGGGATTTTTATTCTTCTGTCGGGGATTACTTAAAATTTATTTTTCGTTTTGTTTACAAAAACGTTGCCCCACATAGCATAACACCCTTTACCTACATATCAAACTACATTATGTGGTATTTAACCACAAGACGTAGAAGTAAATAGTATATTCGATGTAGTTATTCTTGATACTTAAATCGTTTCTTATTACACAGAAACGAAGCTTATCCCGCTAGATGTGAAAATAATAGGCACTAGTACTTTGGATTCTTGAGTGCACGCCTGCATTTGCAAATCAATTCGCCAAACCGCGTCATATCTAGCAGATGTCAGGCATGTAACAATAACGTTACGAAACGCTCAGATTTGGACGTGAATTTCTTGCAGTTAATTATTAAAGAACTACTTTCTCTGCTCTTGAATACGTAATCGTGTGTTGATGAAAGTATTTAGGTATAATTGAATCGATATTGAAAGAATGTCCTGAGTACGAGTTTTTATACGTATTCGAACTTAAACTTAACTGCCTCGTTAGCCTAGTGGTCCTAAGCGCGACTGGTACGTAGAGGTCTTGGCTTCGATTCCCGAGTCGAGCAAATTTTTTTCGGATTATCTATAGTAAATCTTCTTTTTTTAGGAATGGAAAATCATCAAGTGACTTCTTCCGCTTTTAGTGGAGTGGAGGGGAGTGTCAGACACTTACAGACTAAAACCCATCTGTGTTCCTCCTAATGCCCTTTGCGTTCCAAAACTGCGGTTACTCTCTATAGCAACCTGGAGTTACTATATGTGCCTGGTTTATGGTAGTAGGCTGCTAGTACATGGGATTTATTTAATGGAAAAATATAGTTGTTGTTTAAGTACATGTCTGTCTAATCTTTTAGGGATTTTTTTATAGCTAGGATCTTGGATTATAAATTATTGTTACCTGACGACAGAATCAAAGTTTGAGGTGTCTCCAACTTACAAACAAATATTTATTTTCAACAAATGAAAAAATGTCTTATTTCAAACAAATAAACCTAAGAAAGATATACAGAATTTTAATTGCACAACACAAACCTTAAAATAAGATACTATCAAAACGATAATGGTATACTAGCAAACAAATCTAACGCAAAAGTCTTATATTTGAAGTTTGAAACTTTCAACTGTCAGTTCACTTAATTTCTATCTGCGCAACTGATTTGTTTTTAATAAAGTCTTGAATACAGCCAAGAATATTACTAAGGTTGTACATAAAGATACAAAACCTTACTATTAGCCCGGTTCACATTATTCCAGTAGCACTCCAGTCCAATAAATCAAATTAATTCTTGACGTGATTGTCCACATTATTCCAGTAACTTAGAAGCTTTTAAAGTGTAAGTACCACACCAGCAATGATTTCATGAAAAAATTACAGGGAATCCAGTGCAATACAGGAAAAAAGAATGAGCGCGCGCACTGCTCCGTCTTGCTCCTACAGAACTCCTACGAAACGTAACTATCTCTCTTTCTATCTTCACTAATTTGTATCTCCCTCTAAGGTTCGATGATTGATGATTTGTATCAACCTCATTTCCGTAACGCTTTCGTCTTGCATTCACCAGTTTACTCCCCAAGTCAAGAGGCGTAAAGAAGTTTTACTTCAAAAAGTACTCCAGATTACACTAGACTAGCTGTTGCCCGCGACTTCGTTCGCGTTCACTATTTCATTGGTTTCAATTTTGTTTTTGCGTAACCGTGCTTTTTTAATTTAAATTTTTAAAATTAAATTAGCTTATGTTACTTCCGATAACATTAGCTATCTGCGAGTAGAAGTCCCGCCAAAATTGGTTTAGCCGTTTCTAAGATTAACCGAAACAAAAAGACAGACAGACCGACCAAAAATCAAAAAATTGTTTTTTTTTTTATGTTTGTACCGTATATACTTTCATATGCATTTAGCGAAAAACTGTTAATTTGAAATTACAAACAGACACTTCAATTTTATTTATTTGTATTTATAGCGGCAGTTGTATATTGTAGAATCGATAAGTTTAAAATTACAAAATACATGTTTATTAACAAGTTCAGCAGTAAAACCTAACCTATAGATAACTGCCCATTATTTTTTTCAACTGATTGTATTCAATCCAATCACCAGACTTGATTGAAGGCACAGGCAAAAGCAAGCTTGTAGCTGTATTAAAGTAGCTGCCGCGAGTCCTGAGCTCAAATATCATGTTATTTTTTGTGTTTTTGGGCTCTTCTGGGGGTTATTTGGGTCACGCGATTGGTCCATCAGTCCGACCGACCGCGTGCAGCGTCGGCTACTCAAAAAACCCAGAAAGGAACCAAAAAATAAATTTGACGTTTGTGCTCACGACTCATGGCGGTTACTATACTAAAATAATCTGCATCAGTTTTGCCATTAATTAAACAATAGGCCACTTAATCCACAAAAACTGCAGGAAATTCCCATATATAACGACTGCGGGTCACGTTCACACAATCAGACCGTCAGTCCACCATGCAGAGTCGGCGGTGTGCGTCGGACCGCAACCGTCCTTGACGCCACCATCTTGGTAACTACAGCATTGTCTTCTGTAACAACCGTGGCTAATTTGGTTTTCATACATAATCTATGTTTATACTTCACTGCCCCGTTGGTCTCGTGATCAGTAGTAGGGCTCTGGGTCCTCTCCCCAGATCAGCCAAAAAACATTATTGAGTTGTTCCATTAAGAATTTTTCAATAGACACCCTGAGCCATGGAAAGCACGTAAAGCCGTTGGTCCTGCGCCTGATCTCTTCCCGGTGGCATCGGACTATGAGAGTAAGGGAAGAGGGACTGCATCAGTGTTTGCGCACACACTTGTGCACTATAATAATTATTTCCTGCGTACTTGGCTAGTCTCTATTTAGATAAGCCGCCGTGACCGAAATCGGTATGAAGAATATTATTATGTTCACACTTAGGGAGTTTATGAGAATGGGACAATAGAAAAGCTTTTTCGGTTAGTTGATCTTTTGATTCCTTTTATTTGGTATTAGTTCTGCCAAAACCAACTAACCCACGTAAAAATATATCCCGTTTCCGCTGTCCAAGACATAACTTCTCTAAAGAAACAATGTATTATAGCTCTGAAAACTCGATTTATTTTCAACTAGGTAACTATGAAATTGGATTTTTAGTTGACCAACAAAAAGTTCGAAAATTGGGTTGGCAAAAATGAGACGTGCGATTGAGAAATTATTTTGGTTGTTTTACGATGATTAATTTTCAATCTAATTATTGTAATGATAAGAATGTAATGTACATAACATTGAACTTTTATAGCTGGATAGTAATATTGAATTAGTTTGACGAAATTAGGTTGACTCGTTTTGGCAATACTAGATAAGTCAATTGTAACATCAGATCTTTCATATCCATGACCTAGCTCAGTTAAATAGAATACCTTTCCCAGCTATGTTTTATATTTAACTCTAATATAAGGTTAAGTTCTGTACTAGTGGCATTCAGAAAGACACTGCATAACCTGATATCGAAGCAAGTCTATCCCAACTCTTTCAAGGCATCTCAATACAAATTGAAAGAGAAAAGAAGCCCAAACGAAAAGAAGCCATCCATTTTTGAAAACAAGACACCAAATCATCTGCATGCTTCGAAATACATTAGTCCCTTCGCTACGGGACTTCAAAACTGGTACCATCGAGCCACCGGCCAGGGTCGCTGACACACCGCCATATCTTGCATAATTTCTAAATAAAAAAAGTAACGGAATGTGATCAGATGAAGGCAATGTCCTTAAGCCGGGCCATTGCAACTTTTTTGCATTCATTACACGCTTGGTCAGCTTATCCAGTGGAACATTGTAGGTACTACAAAACGAAGACGCCGTTAAATTAAAAAATTGTTAGAGCGTCCATTTCTTGTCGTCAGTTATACAAGTAAGGGTATGTACAACAGAGGACAATAGCGGTTGAGCACTTTTCACTTATTACTAAGGGTGTAAGTTTGAAAAATGATTTACCGCAATTATCCGCGACTGTATATGCTTAGGTACTTATTATATCCCTACTTTCCATATTAATGGAACATACTAGCTTCAACGAAGAAGTATCTTCAACTCTCTCAACTTCTGACTCATTGACAAAAGTGCCTTATGAAATAAATTATTTGATTTGATTCTTATAGTATTTAGATAACAAGTTGATTTTTACCTATCTACCTGAGGAGACCGAGTACCGAAAGCGAAAAAATACACAAACAAATCTGCATCATTTTGAGCTATCAACCCAAGAAATGTTAGGAATTTATATCTCACCCAAGCTCACTTCAGCGAAATTCGCAAATCAGTTCGAGATTTTTACAGAGTATATATAACTCTGCTAGTTGGGGAGGTTTTTTTACATGAATCTAGTTCAAATCCCTCCAGGCTCTCTGTTATCTACCTAGGTGAACTAGACTAGTCTGTTAAGTAATATAAAATTTATGTAAACAAAGAATGGCCACATGCCAGTATATAATTATCTTTAATACGCCATATTGAATTGCAGATACAAAAAAAAATAAAAGCTTGAAAAAAACATGCAACTTATCGACATCTGGCTATAATGTCAGATAAGTAGTTGTAAGTACATGGTACTAATCACTAGGTTGTGTTGAATTTCTATACTTCATTTTTTTTAATAATTTAAATGAAAGAAAAATATGCACAAAGCAAACTGTAAACCAAGTAATTTTTTTTTAAGTCTTTGTATGGCAAGCAATCCGACAGCCCACCTGATGTTAAGTGCCCTCCGCTGCCTATAGATGTCTGCAATACCAAAGGCCTTGCAAATGCGTTGCCCTCCCAGAGACAAAGTTGAAATGTCCCATGTGCCTGTGATTACACCGGCACCCATACCCTTCACTCCGGAACACAGCAGCGGACGAGCTCCTTCACAAAGAGCTCTACTAATACAAATACAAATAGTTTTTTTTTTGGGGGGTGGGAAATCATCAATTAACTTCTCCCGTCCTGGGCGGGGCGGGAGGGAGTGTCAGACTTTTACTGACTAAAACCCACCCATGTTCCTTCTTGTGCCCTTTACATTCCAGGGGCGCGGTATCTCTTACGAACAACCCGCAGCCCTGGCAGGCATCGGCCCTCAGTGGCCCCTTCCTTTGCTGACATCTCTTTGAGGCGCGCGTGGAACACGAACGCGCCGTCGACACGGCCTGTCGTTATTCCACGTAAGGACGGTGAGCTACCCATTGCTCACCGTCCACAGGCCAGTATCTACGGTGGCCGGGAGTTGTCTCGCGAGATACAAATTGTTTAAATGAATGGTTAAAAGACAAACTGTAGAAGAAAAACAATAAATGTAGGTAGAACAATGACTGCCAACCTCTCAGCTAAAGTAACTATACACTCTTCCTGGGTTGCGGAATTTGTATAAAAGAGCCACCGCGGCCCTGGAACGCAAAGGGCATTATGAGGAATACGGATGGGTTTTAGTCAGTAACAGTCTGACTCTCCCTTTCGCTCCGCCTAGAGCAGAAGAAGCTATTTGATGATTAATCATCGTTAAAAATAAATTGGGTATACAATACTGTCCCTTTAGACCACTAGGATAACGACCTCCTGCGCAAATAGCGTCTGATGCAGATGTAAGAAAGCCGCGAGGCAAGTATGCGACCGCCTGCGACCAGACTCATCATGGAAGAGTTATGAAGACGCGGGTCATCGAATCGAAGATGGGAATTGGAAGACTTTTCTCATTGAAGGTCTGGATTTACTTCGCCAATTACCGCCATTGCTTGAGCCGCCTATCCCTTTATTTTTTTTCTACTCTTTCTACCCAAGCTTTCATACCAGATGACGAGCACTCGAGAAGAGTCAGTATTCTGGATATTGGAGTATTATTGAACTAGGTTTAAATTGACGCGGTTTGCTTGGAAAAGTTACAAAACTAAATACATAAAAGTAAAAAAAAAATTGTGTGTAGGTACAGTCACAAGGAAAAGTCCAACACAAGGAAGTCGTTAAAATGAATGAAATAAACTTTCTTTTTTTATGCGATATTTTGTTAACACAGATTTATTTTTATTAAAGAAAATTGACAAATGTTTCATTTAAATTTGGTTTATTTAATTACACATCATCAATTTAATATGTTTAGCTACATTTAAATTAAAAAAACAAAACGTCATTAAAATATTTCTGTGGCACAATGAAATTCTTATCAAAGTTCTGAATTAACTTTGTCATTGTTAAAAAGTAAACAATTAGAAAATCTTAATAAAAATCTATTATACAATTGTCCGTAGACCTAGACATAGCATTAATTATTAGAAGATTATTTGACTAAAATTAAGAATTTTTATTTAATTAACAAAAATTATTAGGTTCTGTCCACATTTATGTAATTAAAATGAATTTACCCACTTTTTATTTTACTGTTTGTACTCAACTAATTCGGTGAAATTATTGAATTAGCCGTATTAATTTCTAAGTTTTGTACTTACTTAAAGATTAGCCAATTACTTTTTATTACATAATTGATTAGGGTAGACGCTGTAACCACATAATCAATTACCAATTGTTTATTTTAAATGACTCCAGTACAAACCATGTCCTAACATCTAAATAATTGCACGGTACATTATAACTACCAGTCTCATACATGATTATTTAAATTCATCGACTTAAAAAAATCGCAAAACAATGAACGAATATCAACAAAGCGTAGTATCATAAATATATTTAATCCATTCATAATTCATAAAAACATTAATAAAAATCTGCAATTTTACATGAAAATTACATAAAAACACATAATACATACCTTGTTTTATATGTATGTTCTGTCGAAACTATCCGACATTAAAAATTTCGGGATAAAATACGAACGAGTGTGCCGTTACTGGTTGGCGAATTTGAATAAAGAACGGCCAGTCGCCGCGTCCGACCGGCCGATGACTGAGCTCTGCGCTGGCGCAGCCTCGCTATCCACCCACACATGCGCAATACGATAAAAGGTATCGGATTCGGCCATAGATTTTATTGAGTGTCATTGATTGGAGATGTGATTTTAGTTACGCATGTCGCTTGTTTGATTACTTGGTAACTATGCGATCATACCTACCTATCGGTATTTTAATACATCTCGAGACTAATAAAGTAACCGGTGACTGCTCGGTGAAATGAAACAGGAACGTTGACTATATTAATTTAGTAAATAGATTATTGCACCTTTCATAAATTATAGATATATAAATCGAAAAACTGTTTTTTTTTACGTAATCATAGTTGGCAATTATTTATTCATATCTGTTTATTATTTACATAGTACATAGTACAGCATATAAACTGTCATTGATGTTCCTAATAAATTTTAATCATAAAAATAATACCAGTGTTAGTACAAAAATATCGGTTGCAATATCCAGTCAGATTCTCATCATTTTCCTTGAATTAATTAAATTTAATGTCTTTTATTTTTTAAATAAATTATTACTTACATACAAAATTCTTATGTTTTTTTGTTTCACGTCTACCTGATAATCTTTGCCTTATATTTACTTGTGTGCCGCGACAAGACAGCTTGCAAGCTTGGCTGTCACCACCGGTACTGTCCACAACACAAATGCTTATAGTATTCGATTTTGTTAAAATCAATAAAAATGAGTTTTTTATGTTTGAAGAGTACAATGTATACCTTCACTGTAATTGGCTTGGAGTACGTATTATTTGCTAATGTGTCGTGAATTCATGTCAGAAGACGCTGGTATGCTTAGATCCCATTAAATAAGGTGCGAGCCTATCGCCATTGAGAATTTCATAGAAAACCCCTATAAATCTCTGCTGGGAATCGAACCCAAGACTTCTAGCGCAGCAGTCGCGCTTAGGACCACTAGGCTAACGAAGCAGTAACTAACCCAAATACAAAACAAATCATGTAATATTAAGCTTAAAATCTATTTTAAAAACATTGCATCAAGACAATGTCAGTTTGAGTACATCTGTGAAAATATTTTGCATTCAAATTTGAACCTGGATTTTTCAGATCATACGGGGCATTAGAAGATATATCACGTAGCCGTTAGCTACGCTAACACTAGGCAAAGATATTGCTGGAAAACGACATTTATTTTTGATGTGAAAAATCACAGTAGCGCGCAATGTAACGCCCTCAAAACATCGTGTTGTGCACGGTACAGTATACGGGTCGTGGGGATATTTAAAATAAATTTTAATAAAACAAAAAAAATGGGCCATCTTGAAACACTTTGACCTTCAATACCTCCGTAACCAGAAAGATCTCAGGTAAGATACAAAACAAAAAAAAATCGCTGTGCTGGGAATATCATGTAACACTCAGCTTCGTTAAAAATGTCTTGTAATCCTTTCTAAGTTCATCTTGGACATCTATCTTGGTGACGGAAAACATTGTGAGGAAACCTGGACTTATAATAAACATAAGTCCGAAATCGCCAATTCGCTTTGAGTGGTGATCAATGCTCGTACCTTTTCTGTTGAGAGAGGCCTTTGTCCAACAGTGGGACAACAAAATTGCATGACGTTAAATAGCGCAACACGTGTTGTGGTCTGCATGCTATTATGATTCATCAATGAGTGCGTAAGTTTACCTAACAAATATTGATATAATAAACACCACTTTGGTTATATGAATGAAGACAGATTGTCAGCTGTTTTTCCACAATAGTTTACAGCCTAGCCATAATACGTAAATAATAATTACTTTAACTATATAAGGAAAAAATATTTAAACATGTCAATGAACATGTAGGTATGTCTGTCTCAAAGTTCTGTGTGAACACATTAAATTATAATTGCTCGGTAGATTTATGTGCATGCATAATTAATAATTTGTTTTGTAAAACGTAGATGTTAAATATGCAATAAACTGAAATATATCATAAAATATTTTATTGAATACGGCACAAATTTTAAGTTCTTTAATCCAAAAAAGTTGTAAGCTGTAAAATCAAATCGATTGATAGAATAAGGATACAATTACAAATAAACAAATAGGTAATTGTTATTTTCTTCCTTTGTGATTTTTTTGCCCATTTTATTTTATGCAAAATACTTTGTAAGAATATTTATTCAAAACCACTTTTCCTCGCAACAGTACATTTACTAAGCACGTTCGCGCGGTTTACCGTTGACTCATTACAGTTTACGTATACAACGCTAGCTGACAACGGTACATGCGAGTACATTCGAGGCAAACGAAAATGCAAATAATTACCTATAATTAAACGTTCCTAAACGTTTTCAAAATAAATATTCAAGTATAAACCTAATATAGTAGTCGCCACGAGTCGTGATCACAAATATCAAGTTAATTTTTGGATTTTTTGGACCGCGGATGCTGCATGCGATTGGTCCGTCTGTCGGAAACATCGAGTGCAGTGTCGGCTCCACAAAAAACCCAGAAATCACAAGTTATTGTATATGTATACTTGAATATTTATTTCGAAAACGTTACTATAATAAAATGTATAAACAAGTGTGTGGAAAAGCAAAAGGGGTTTTTTAATAATAACTTTTTTTCACGTACCTAATTTTTGGTTTACTAATCAACCTTACTTTATGAGGTAAACTAAAAACTTAATTTGAATTTGCATAACCGGAATAACGTTTTACGGTGGATGGGACTAGAGATCTGATTTTAAAGTGCATACATTTTTTGAGCGGATTATTTTCGTTTCTTCCTAAAACTTAAATTGAAAAGTATAATGAAGTTAGTGTACTATTGTGCAATTTATTTTATTTATGTAATTGCGCGACTGCTACGCTAGAGGTATTGGGTTCGATTCCCAGGTCGAGCAAAACGTGTTATTGGGTTTTTCTATGAAATTCTCAGTAGCAGCTCGGAGTAAGGATTTGTGCCCGGTTAATGGCAATAGGCTTGCCCCCTATTACATGGGACCTAAACATACCGGCGAACAGTGGGTGTACATTGTTACACCTCTGCATAACCCTTCGGGGAATACAGGCGTGATGGTATGTTATGTTATGTAATTGCATGGAGTTCTTTCTTTTTTTTTTAAGTATCTAATTTTGTTTTATATTGATTTAATAATTTGCACCTGGCATGTTATCTCTTTACCTCCTTTGGTTGACTGGTAGAGAATGCCTAAGGCATTAAGTCCGCCTCTGTACTTTTTGTTGCATGAAGTTTAAATAAATAAATAAGAATTTGTCTTCTATTAATTAAAAACATGAAACTTTTATATGTGCTTATTTTTTAACTACAGAACGGCACAGGGAGACCCCTGTGCCGTTCTGTAGTTAAAAAATAAGCACATATAAAAGTTTATAAATATGCAGACGCATATTTCCCTTTTTTTTTCAAACATAAGAAGTCTTTTTTTTGGGAAGGGCGTGGAAAGGACGGGAAGGAGGAGGGGGAAGGGAGGAGGATTTGTAGATTTTATTGAAGGAAGAATCTCATTACTCTCAAGTTCAGAACCAACTAAGTGACAGCCACTAAACTAATTGCTACAATTTGTCTAATTACCGTACCACGGCACCTAAGATCTAATAATTATAATAACATTTAATTAAATCTGTCCACGATACAACCTACATAATAAAAATGCAGAAATAACATTCTGTGTTTAACGGCGACAAGAATATTTGCGTCTAAAACTTGCAAAACCAGCTTGTCTTATGTATCAACATGAGGTTATAATGCACGGTGACTCATGGCACCTATTCTTGGGATTTCCCAGGTTCGTACCCACACGACATCGGCACCCCTTACATTTCTACTAGTGCAATTAATAACCAACAATCATCAGCCTTTCCCTTGCGAAAAAAGTGCCTTTTAATGGACTAACTGAAATCAATGATTTGACGATCATGGGGTTGACTTTTTGCCTAACTAGATGCAGCTGAATACCAGTGTTTACGTTGAGCGACTCTCTATCTGACCACCATAACCCAGTTATTGGGTGACACGATTCCGCTTGGTAAGAGTGGTTGTAAGACTTTCCGGTTTCTGTCGACCCATAACGACTGTCAAATATCTACGAATTTTAATGTCAGCTAGAATAAACGATTTTACATGCTTTCTGTCAACTACAAACTTCCAAACTCCGGGTTGCTAATCAGAACTTTCTTAAAAAAGACAAACATAAACGTCATAAATGTTTCTCCCTAAAAATCACACCTATTTCACTTTACCTAAATTCACTGAGGAAGATGTTTACAGAATACCACTGCACGTCGCGGTCATTCTCAAGCCGTTAAACGTTGCATCACAAAAACTGCTGTACACGTCAGTACACTACTATAAACTAAACAGAAGGACATTCACGGCCCAAATCTGATTAACGATGACTGTACTATACTGTTGTTTTTTCACGTACCCGTCAGTACCGGCACGCCCAAAAGTTTTAAATAAATATGACAATGTACTTGTATAACAAAGTAAACAATCATTACCGTGCGTTGATTGGTAGTTATCTAATCATTATATTTTCTTTCTCTCATTCTTTCTTTTTATGTCCCACACTAGGAATTTATAACTATTGTATCGTAGGAATAAACACTAGATTCGGAACAAGTACCTGTAGGCCATACAAATTATTTGTTTCGTGCGGGAATAAAACCCAAGATACTTAGAGCAGCAGCCAATCGCTCAATAAACGAAAAAGTTAAGGTGTACTGGAGCTAAAATAGACATGTTCTAGTTATCAATGCAATACGTGACCTGACATACATAAAAGTTATGACATCGAACATTTTGCGCTTCGAAATTTACTCAAAGTCAATGCAAGGCTTGCAATATGTCAATACTACAATGTCTAGGATCTGGATAAGCACTATCTGTCAGATAAATTCAACAAAGCAGTTAACTAAACCATATAATGAATTAGGAAAAAAGGTCGTTTCTTTCGGCGTTTTGACCTCATTGTACACGAAAACAATACGATTTTTTCCTCAAATAAAATACAAAAGTACTGTCACCTATTCATTCCGAAGACCTGTCCCAAAGTACCCTTGAAGGCCAGAGAAAACGGCACCACACTTACCGAGTTATTCCACGCACAACTTCATAACAAAACACTGTCACAGTCTACACCACATGTTGTTGAACACGTCCAGTTTTATGAGCAAATCGCTCGACACTAGCTCGTGGAAGCGATAGTCTGTGCGCTTCGACACCGTGCAAGTGGGGGCTGTTATACAATCGAAGTTGGTGATGGCTGACACACTGGTGATATGCAAACAAGTAAAAATTCATCTGCTTCGTTAGCCTAGTGATCCTAAGCGCGACTGCTACGCTAGACGTCTTGGATTCGATTTCCAGCTCCAGCAAAGTGTTATAGGGTTTTTCTATGAAATTCTCAGTAGCAGCTCGGAGTTAGTAGTAGATAAAGTTAGAATTTGTGCCCGGTTATTGGCAATAGGCTCGCCCGCTATTACATGGGACCTAAACATACCGGCGAACTGTGGGTGTACATTGGTACACCTCTGCCTAACCCTTCGGGGAATACATGTAGGGTAAAAATTAATTCTTCTAAATAAAATAGTTATGAAATGTCATGAAAAAAGTGTAGAGGATGCCTGTAGATAAAGAAAAGACCAGCACCAGCCTATTATTATTCTACTGCTAAACATATCTGTACAGTTCCAAGACAAGTCACATGCATGTACATGGTGAAGGAGCCGCAATTGGCGGCCCAATACCAGTCAGGGGCGCGGATCGTTCAGCAAATACCAGGCGTCTGACTCATGGTTGCAGGAGGAACCGTGGGGTTTTAGTCAGTAAGAGTCCGACATAACCCTACGTTTTTCTCAGACGGAAAACGACTTTAATCATCCAAAAAAGGCACGACTATTGAACACTACATTCGCTTAAAGCGGATTTTCGAGTTCAAACTTATAAAGAGAAGAGATAAGCAGAAAGTGGGTCTTATGTTCATATGTGCAAGATGATATGGCAGGATGTTTGAGTGAAAGTGCAAGAATGTGGAGAACGGCAAGAATGAGACAGGTAGATTGGCAGGAGCGAGTAGGAAAGATGATAGAAGAGACATGCAGCAACGATGCGATTGGATAAGGACTTATGGAGATGATGATTGAAAAAGTTTGAAAAATGAATGTATGCCTTCAATAATTTGGGGTAGAGCAGAAATAGAATCAAAGCCCAATAGGAATAAGTTCAGAAGAATAAAATATTCTTGGATTTTAAGACACCTTCGTTAAGATCGAGCCAACTTTTAGTATTTTATTGCAGAAGTTTATGTGGAGAATTTTGACCAAACCAACAAAAACACACGTCAAAATAACTACCATTTTTCGAATTAATTGTATTTTGATTTTAAATCTAACTATTTTAGGCATAAAATCTAGATTACAATAAACTGTCATTACTGGACAGTAACTTAACACATGTGACATACCAATTTTGTTTGATGTAATCTATACAAATATTATGAAACTGAAGAGATTGTTTATTTGTTTGGTTGAATTCGCTAATCTCAGGAACTATGGTTCGATTTTTTTTTGTGTTGTATAGTCAATTTGTAGAGGAAGTCGTTAGACTATATAACATCACGCTACGACCAATAGATGCTGAGCAGTAACAAAAGACGTAACTTAATGAGGATGATAAAACTACGCGGACAAAGTCGCGAACAAAAGCTAGTCTCTTAGAACATAATTTGTTGTTTGTATAAACGCGCTTAACTTTGGAATTAACAGTCGGATTGGAAAAAATATGTTTGTATATTATAGCCACATTCATAAGGAATAGTATAAGCTATCACGCTGCGACAGACGGGAGCGGAGCAGTAACCAAAGACGTAATTTAATACGGGTGAAAAAAACCACGCGAAGGAAAACGTTGGCAGAGGCTAGGTAATTCATTTAGTAGTTCACTTGTATAGAAGTAAACACGCACACATACACATCGTACGTACTTCAATGACATTCCCACGCATGCTACATCATTATAATTTGCAATAGTCTACCTGACACTTGCTCACTACACAAGACTACCATAGGCGAGCATTCCACTAATTTCGTTCACAGTATGATGTAACGGTACCCACATACGTTGATGTATGAGGAATTTATCAGCTTGGTCCTAGAATTTTTAACAGTGACTTTTACATCCGTACTCTCAGATGCTCGTTAACGTTTGTGAATAATTTACTGATAACTCGAGTTTGGATATTTTATTCTCGTCAAAAGAAATCATTGCGAAGAAAATTTGCAGCCTAATTACAGTGATGTTAATGCCTTTCATTTTAGGAATTGTAATTAATAAACATAACATAACATACCATCACGCCTGTATTCCCCGAAGGGTTAGGCAGAGATGTACCAATGTTCACCCACAGTTTGCCGGTATGTTTAGGTCCCATGTAATAGGGGCGAGCACATTGCCGTTTACTGGGCACAATTCCTAACTCTGAGCTGCTACTAAGAATTTCACAGAAAAAACCCAATAACACTTTTTGCTCGACCTGGGAATCTACCCCAAGACCTTTAGAGCAGCAATCGCGCTTAAGACCACTAGGCTTTTCAATATTCATCATAGATTGTTGCTTACTAGATCAATATCTTTATGTGTGGTAAATTTCAGCTAATTCTGTTCAGCCATTTAAGTGTGAAAGACTAACAAATGTCCATTCATCCATTCCATCCTCACAAACTTTTGCGTTTATAATAGTCGTAAAACTAAAAAAATAAAGTAACCCCCCACAGTAAAATAAAAATCCCTACCGCAGTTAACAGGATCTGATAACTTTGAAACCGCTGCACCAATTTCCATCAAACATAGCTAAGAACACTCCCGACTAATTGACTTTTCAAACACAAAATAAAATCAAAATCTGTTCATGGGTTCGGGAGATACGATGCCGCAGACAGACACACACACAGACCCATCAAACTTATAACACCCCATCGTTTTTGCGTCGGGGGTTAAAAATGGTTTCTCTTTTTTTTTTCGTCAATATCCTGCAGATTCAGATAGCAAGTGTTACGCATCTACCACTGAGCATAATGGTTTTATATTGTCAACAAATAATATACAAGTGTAGTTGTAAACAAAATTTTATGTAATAACAAGAAAAGAGGTTCTTTATAGACTGTCACAATATTTACTAACTGCCAACTCATTCACCATCGTCATTAACTTGAATGATTGATGTCTGTGAATGCGAGTGTAAATGTGCTAAAGGCGGTTCTGCAATTTAAGAACTTGCTTGCCTGGAATTCCACAACTACTCTTTTAATATGCCTGTCATAAGAATGTTATTAATAAACTAGCTTTTTCCCGCGACTTTGTTCGTGTGAACGTTCTTACGTGTCCCAAATATTTTTGGTAATAATATATAGCATATTACGTCTTTCGTTACTGCTCCGCTCCTGTTTGTCGTAGCGTGATGTTATATAGCCTATGTCACTCAGGAATAATGTAGCTATCTATTGGTGAAAAATTGTTAAAATTGGTCCAGTAGTTTCGGAAACTATTCGTTACAAACAAACTTTCCTCTTTATAATAATATTAATATAGATATAGCACTTAAGTATAACGTAGCTACCAATTAACAAAATAATTTTCAAAATCGGACAAGCAGTACCGGAGCTTAGCGAGTTCAAACAAACTCTTAAGCTTTTAATATTGAAATAGAAGTAGAAGTAACTGCGTCGTTAGCCTAGTAGTCCTAAGCGCGACTGCTACACTAGAGGTCTTAGGTCCTCCGCTAAGCTTTTCTAATTAATTTCGTTGCGGGACCAAAAGACAGTTATATCGTTTCTCCGGGACTCGGTCGGGCTTCATTGCCTCGGCGCTCTTCTGGCGGTCTCCACTGTTGATTCTGGCTTACAGAAGTTGCAGTGGTTGGGAACAGTGTGGCAGGCTTGTCCCAATTAGGAAGAGGACTTAGGTTCGATTCCCAGGTCGAGCAAAAAGTATTATTGGGATTTTCTATGAAATTCTTAGTAGCAGCTCGGAGTTAGGATTTGTGCCCGGTTAATGGCCATAGGGTCGCTCCTTGTTAGATAGGATCTAAACATCGCGGCGAACTGTGAATGTACATTGATAATTCTCTGCCTAACCCTTCGGGGAATATTCCCCGAAGGGTTAGGCAGAGCCTATATAGGCGTGGTGATTTATAAGTAAGTAGAAGTAAATTATAATCAAAAAACATCTGAACTTGATGAAGTCGCGGACAATAGTTAATACATTTATATAAAGTACATTATATATATTGTACACACTCATATTATTAAACCGTTATTAAAATAATTGTAATACCTAATTATACGTTGGAAGACGAACGTGCCAACATGTTATTTATATCTCTATTGCTACTACATACGAGTCATTCTCTTTCATTCAACACGAGAAAAATAACATACACGTACTTATAAAATGGTTTTCTTGGTTATTTAATGGGAGGCCATTTTTTTTTCGGATCAAATCCTCACTCTTTCGTGCCATTACCGGAATCTTGTATTTATAACCCCCTACTCAAATAGAGGGGTGTTATAAGTTTGAGGTGCTGTGTATCTGTCTGTCACCGTAGCTCTTAAACGGTTGAACCGATTTGACATACATGACAACTGTAGGTGTAAGAATGTACGAATGTACACCTACAGTACGCCGCGCCGGTATGTTTAGGTCCCATGTAATAGGGGGCGAGCCTATCCGATTTGAATGCGTTTTATTTATTTGAAAGCATGTTCCCTAGCGATAGTTCTTAGATATGTTTTTCCAAAATCGGATCAGCCGTTTGAAGGTTAGGTTAGGGAACTATATTCTTCTGTCGGGGGTTACTTAATTTTTTTAACTTTATTATTTGTTGGCTTTGTCAGATTCGTCTTTTCTTTCAGTTGTTAAATAATAATGTTCCTTGAGTTTCGTAACCAGAGGGCGCCAAACGTAACCCTGTTACTAAGACTCCATAGTATGTCTGTCCGTCCGATCGTCTGTCGAAGCAAGAAGGTAAAACTTACTATCCATAACTGTTAAAGTGCCAATGTGAAGTAATACCATGGCCGATTGCCATAAACCGAACGTGTCAATTGTGTACAATATACCTAATTGTTTTTCCGCGTCAGTTTACGTTTCCTATTTGCATTATAACAAAACTTATTTGCTAGACAATGTGTGAATAAACTTGGCTTCAGACATAAGTAAATCTTAGTACCTACGCACGAGAACGTCTCAAGAATAATGCTTTTTAACTTATATTTTGAGCTTCTCACATCAAAAATGTACCAGCTTATTATTGTCCCACTGGACAAAGGCCTCTTCTCATACAGAGAAGGCACGAGCATTTATCACCACGCTTTCTCAAGGCGGATTAGAGACTTCAGACATAAATTACTTATAAGTCCAGGTGTCCTCATAATACTTTTTCTTCTTCACCTCAGTGATGTCCAAGACATACTTAAAAATTACATATTTTGATTTAATTTATTTCAGAGTGCTGCAGGGTCATTAAAAATATGGGATTTTGTAACGGACCAACCACAAGCCACAAGCAAAATATAAGTGTTTTTATTCTCTCTACATGAAGCTTAATTACTTATTAACCAAAACCTGCCTGCCTTCCTCGTTAGCCTAGTGTACCTAAGCGCGACTACTACGCTAGAGGTCTTGGCTTCGATTCCCAGGTCGAACAAAGTGTTATCGGGTTTTTCTATGAAATTGTCAGTAGCTGCTCGACATCAGGATTTGTGCCTGGTTAATGGCAATAGGCTCGCCCCCTATTACATGGGACTTAAACATACCGGCGAACTGTGGATTTACATTGGTACACCTCTGGCCTTTGGGAATTACAGGCGTGTTAGTATGTATGTATACCTATAAGCAGAACATGACAAGACTATGCTTAGTAAACAGTTATCTTAATTTAAAGCGAATTCATAGTATCGGCAAAACAGAATTAAGTAAATGCGTAGCTACTAAAGCCAGACATAAGTTAAAAAAGCAGCAGAATACTACATGACATCTAGCATCTATAAATACATAATGACAAAGACCATCCATTCCTTTTAAGGTAGGTAGAACCCTATCAAACAAGTCTACAAGTATTTTTATAGGTATTTTTATATTGACATTAAATTACGGTGCGTCCACACTATTGGTACAGACTGGGTACAAACAAAGTCACAGCATTTATTTCAATGAGACCATTTACAGGCACTTTTGAATTGTCAAGAAGTTACAGTTTAAAGTTGAAGCTCGTTCCAAAACGTATCTCTGTATGGAGAAGAACGAGCAAGAAACTTTACCGACATTCTTTTCCTTCAATTTGGTTTTTACAAAAATCTTGGTTACAATATTCTTGTTTCTTCTATATGTGGAATCAACGAAGGTGAACATAAAAGAGTAAAAAAAAAAAATAGGTAATAGAGATGTAAGCTACTTTGCCTTGCGCACTGTTGGATTTCCATCTCTCGGCTCACCGCATAAAGTTAAAAATCTAACAGTGAAATTTTAAAGTACATACATACCATCACGCCTGTATTCCCCGAAAAGCCTATTGTTTTTTTTTATACCACAGAATGTGGCAAACAAGCTAGCGGCCCGCCTGATGATAAGCGGGCATTAACAGGGCACAAATTCTAACTTCGAGCTGCTACGAAGAATTTCATAGAACAACCCAATAACACTTTGCTCGACCTCGGAATCGAACCCAAGACCTCTAGCATAGCAGTCGCGCTTAGAACCTCTCGGCTAACGGGACAGGCTCCCTGTACACACTGAACATTTGTCTGCTCTGCTATGTTGCACAGACCAAATTCTATAGAAATTTACGTAAGTCTGTACGAAGTCTATCGTGTGGACGGACCATTAAGTTCCAGCATCACGATTCTTCGTGACTTGGAACAGGTTTGAGGAATGGGAGAACAAAAGACGATCTTGCCATGCATCGCTAGTTTCATCAGGCGACATTATCTACTACAATTGTAGGAGTACCAGAATCTCATAGCAAAAAGGGAAATCAATATTTGTTATTAGCTATACCGGGGATATTACGAATTAATTAATACGATCTTGATATCTTTTTAATATTATGTATTTTTTGTGAACAGGAACAGGTGATACCAACATGGCATTGAGGGATTTTGAGGTTTAATATTTGGGGTTACCAAAAGGATCTCAAATCCAGTTTGGATTCCAATTTCCAGCGCAAATTGTGCTGAGGTCACGCAATTTTTAAAACGCGGGCAATTTTAAATGTTTGTCTCCAACAATATTTTATAGGGCGAGCTCCTCCACAAAGAGCTCTACTACAGCTCTTTATGGAGGAGCTGGTCCAAGGAAGTACTACCATCATACCTATTTCTACCGCAAAGCAGCGTTGCTGTGTTCCAGTTTGAAGGGTATGGGTGCCGGTATAATTACAGGCACGTGAGACATTTCAACGTTGTCTCTGGGATGGCAACGCATATGTAATGCCTCTGGTATTGCAGATGTCTATAGGTAACGGTGACCACTTAACATCAGGCGGGCCGTCGGCTTGTATGCCATGCAAAAACATTTTTAAAAAATCTGCAGTTTTTCAATCTTGCTATGAATAACTTAAAAACGGAAGACAGATCAGTAGGCAATACTCATGCATTTAGGAACTATCACATTCTAATTTACAGAGGCAGTTTTGACAGATTAACACTGGCCTCAATTTGTCTAAAATGCCTCTCATTCATTTACCTTCATTTTTACAAGTTTTTGACATTGATTGTCACCCGAAAATTACAAGTAGTAGATTTTACTCTTTGCGATACTGGTTCTCTTTAAAAAAAAAATTAAATATATATTTATATATATATTATATTATATTATATGTATATATAGTTTATTATATTATATTTATATTATTTATTTATATATTTTTATAGATTTTACTCTGTGCGATACTGGTTCTCTTTTCACTTAATTTTTAAGATCCATAAAATACTTTAAAACTATTAATGATCACTTATTCATGATGCTGACCCAGGTGACTGTAATTATAATAATTATGTAAATATTGGCACGCTTCTGTATTAATTGTGTTTAATTAAACTATAAGACTGAGAGGTACCTAGTTGTTAGTTATAAATTTTATACTACTTATTAATTAAGAAGGTGCCCGGGAGCAGACTGTACCTACACACACACGTAACGTAAGTGGCGAACCTAACTTTATGAATATTATCGATACTAATATTATAAACCTGAACAGTTGGTTTGTTTGGTTGGTTGAACGCGCTAATCTCAGGAACTATTGGTTTGAATTGAAAAAATATTTTTGTATTGGATAGTTCATTTATCGAGGAAGGCTTTAGGCTTTATAACATCACGCTACGCCACACGGGAGAGGGGCGGTAACCAAAGACGTAACTTAACGCAGGTGAAAAAAAACACGCGAACGAAATCGCTGGTAGAAGCTAGTTACCTATAAAGGTGAAAAGTTTGCTTGTTTAATAAAAAGCTACGCTATCCCTGACTGGTATAGATAACATTCTAGTATATAAAAACATTAGGATATGTAACTCACGCAGACGAAGGGGCGGGGAAAAACTAGAAACTAATAAATCACCAATCAAAATTAATCAATCTATTTCAATTCATATTATTATGTAAGTTTACCAGATACACTCAAGATGTGCAAATTTAATTTTCCGTCTTTCAACTGGTCGGATTCCACTTCCACTTGCAAAGGTCACTGACCTCTTAAAAGTTCGTCAACTCGTCTGTCGCACCTTTTATTGGTAACGTAAATTGATTCTTTGTACCGTTGTGGTTAATTAATGGGCGTGGGACTTGCTAATAGGTTGAACAGGAGAAAGAATTTCCTATTTTGCTTGTTTTATGATATAGCGGGTGTTTGATGGTCTAATTGAAGAATCTTGATGAAAAAGATTGCTTTTTTTAGTGTTGTTATGGTGTATCATTAAAATTTGATTAAAAAATAATGCATTACATCAAATGGTAAATTCAGATTTAACTGGCATCTATCGCCTACAGTTGGTATTAAAATAATAAAAAATATTAATTAACGAACCGATGAAAGGTGATACGGTTTTATTTGTAAAATAGTTTTACTGCATAAACCACACTGTTATTTATTAAAACTCAAAATAATTAAAGCAAAACGTAAATAACATCGAGCAATAACTTAAATGAGCGCCATCTGGCGTGGAGTAGTGACACTAACATTAGCACATGATTTTCAAATTTTAATACAGATGGCGTTATTTCAATAAAAAACATTCTACGCTAATTAAAATGGAAATGAAGTTAATTAAACAGCATAAAAATTGTAGAAACTGGCAGAAATCTTGTGTAATAAACTATACAAGATTTTTGCACATTTTCTACTTTTATTAGCTACAAAAAACAACAATATTAAAACCTACAAAACATTGACTAGTCACAGGCCAAACCACGTCCATTAATGGGCTAACCATTATAATTCTCGTTGTTGTGCAATAATAGCGCCGGCGCACCATTGTGGGTGACACTGGCACGTTCATAATGCCTAGTGCCAGCGAAAATGGCAACTGACCGGTAAACGGCTACCTACGTCCTTAACACGTGCGAATGACAATAGACGGAGTTATTTAACTGTTTACGTTAGCAATAGTTAAGTGGGACGCTTAAGTGTAATTCTAGTGTTTTTTGCTAGAATAAAAAGTCAAAGTAGCAATCAAATTCTCTGTCTAATTATGTCGAAAACCGCCAAAACAAAATTATTAAAAATAATCTGCCTAATTTTTTAATTATGCCGAAAACCGCATTTTAAAATAATTTTAAATTTCGAAGGTAGACAAGCATTGTCCTAAGTATCAAAAATACTTATTAGTTCGATCCAATTTTTAATTTAATGATATGAAGGTACGGTAATACTGACTGTTTTAAATGATAATTATTTATCATTCTATTTGATTCTGTAGTTCTGTCTGTAATTCTCATTAACATTTCAATCTAGGTTACAGTTTATACAAGGTGTTAGTTTAAACAAGGGACTTACTATAAAGGAGTGTAGTGATTATGAAAATAAACCACTTTCACTATGAAATCAAACTTGAAATTGCGAAAAAAAATCAGCTGTTCCTTACATGTTGTCGAGTTATGCGAACATAAATGTATGGAGCAGTTGATTTTATTTCGCGATTTTACGTTTCGTATTATAATAAAAGTTATTAATTTTCATGAGTACTGCAGTCCTTACATTAAGTCCCTCATTTACCCCAACACCCTGTATAGTAGTCGAAGAAAAATTGCCTAATTCTTTCTTTTTTGTGCAATTACAATAATTATAAGCACTTCATAATCTTTTAGTTCACCATCAACCAACCTATTTAAAATACTTACCGGCAGTATTATGACTATATTATTTGGAAATAGTAAACACTACTATTTGTGCCATTTTTCATTGACTGCAGTGTAGCTATTGTTCCAAACTTCCGAAGGGAAGCCAGTAGGAATCGAGTTGTATGGAATCCTCGGGACTTGTATTTATGTATACCTATCAATGAATAACACCTTTTATTTTAAACCCCCGACGCAAAAACGTTGACATGTCTGTGTGTGTGTGTCTGTCTGTGGCATCGTAGCTCCCGAACGCATGAACAAATTTTGTTTTTTGTGTTTGAAAGGTTAATTAGTCGGGAGTGTTCTTAGCTCTGTTTGACTGAAATCGGTTCAGCGGTTTCAAAGTTATCAGCTCTTTTGTTAGCTACGGTATTGATTTTTATCTTCTGTCGGGGGTTAATTAAAATGTTTAATTTTGTTTACCCCACTAATGCGTTTATCCTGCTATGTATGTACGTATGTATGTTTGACCCTTTGCAGCGCTCTAGAGACTAAACATTTTAATATTTATAATATAATACTTGTAACAGCCGCGACCTATTATTGGTAAACTGGTCTAGATTTTTTATAGGTTCCGACTGTTAAAGTCGCTATGCTTGTTCCATATTAAAATGTAATACATGTTTTATGCAAAGTGTGTATCGATAATCAAACTATTTCAATGGTATAGTTATTTAATATTACTTAACAGACATCTAGACTGTTGTACAAACTAGATTTTTTCTTTGCGGTTTTTAATCAAAGTTCGTTTTTTTACGCAGTTCAGTTCACTTTTTACGAAGTATTTATTTATCAACTTTATAATTTATAATAACAAAAGAAGTAAAAAGGCGGACTTAATGCCTTAGGCATTCTGTACCTGCCTGTCGGGGGAGAGGTGCATGCTTATGCGAATTTCGCACCCCCGGCCATAGGCAGAGGTGGAACACCGTGGTTTTGGTCGGTAAAAGACTGGCATGCCCATTTACGGAGGTAGACCATGAGGATTTCCACCGTGCACCAAAAGAAGAAGCATTCTCTACCAGTCAACCAAAGGTGGTTGTAGTACGCAGTCAGGTTATTTTATTGAAACAAAATTCCTTCTCACTTCTAATTAATAAAGCATAACGTTAGTACCTTGACAAATGTCCTGCTTATTACAAAGTTAAACACCACTCTAATAGACAGAGATAAGAAAAACTAATTTCTATTCAAGAAAAAATCAACAGCTCTATTGTTATACCTGGTCTGGAAATAACTTCATCATTTGGCGTCGACACGCATTCACGCCAAGACATAAAAGATTTTAATTGTTTTTCTTCATTAGCTAATATTGAAGAGATCATTAATTAGTTTATTATGAACAAGTGAAATCATTATATACATTGTATGGCTTGTGTGTAGGAGCTCGTTCGAATGTAATACATTTTGTTGTATAACTAACTTCTGTTGTTACTCGTGTGGAAATTATGACGGGAAGTTAATGTTTGGCTTAAAATTTTGTTATTTTCCTCGCTTTCACGATTTTGTATCCGTTTTCCTGTGATCAAATCATACGGGGTGTAAGACACGTCACAAAATAGCCGTTCTGTCCATCAAACTAAGTACCTAACAAAATATTGTGCTTACAAGGGCATCACGCCGTGGGGCTGTTTTTTTTTTTGACAAGCCATCCCATTCCCAGACAACTCCTGAATGCCAGAATCAACAGTGGCGACCACCAGAAAAACGTCGTGGGTATGTCTTAAGTTTAGTTAGAACCAACCAACCGTGACCCTGACCTTATTGGTAAGGTTTCTCAGAAAGATTGGGGGCGTAGTACTCGTAACAGGCGCGCTTGTATGACAAGATGTATGAACGTGGACGAGGCGAAAAGAGTATGTAAGGATTAGTGATGACCTTGTATGACCAGATTTACAGTCTCTGCCGGGGCTGCGGGTTGTTCGAAAGAGATACCGCGCCCCCGGAACGCAAAGGGCACAGGAAGGAACATGGATTGGTTTTAGTCAGTAAAAATCTGACACTTCCTCCCACCCCGCCCAGGGGGAAGTCATTTGATGAATTCCCACCGGGAAACAAAAAGGATCGTAGCCGGTGGCGTACTGTGATTTCTGCCTACCCTCATTGAAAAAGACGTCAGTATATGTCCGTAGAAAGAAGTTGTATCTTTGACCTTGAGTAACTCCAAAACAAAGGTTCCCAGGTATAGCAGGAGAAAATGAGGATACAATGACAGCAAGATCATGTAACTTTCAGCGTCTTTTAACACCCGTTATATTGAAACACCTATTCAGCAACACTCTTCATATCTGTACTCAAAGCCGGTCCATTACCGTCATCTATAATCTTAGGGTCCAAAGAATCTTTATCAGTACCAAATCGACGATACTTCCGTACATCCGGCACACCCCAGTTCCGTTAGGAACACAAGCCTCCCTGAGTAGCTTAGCTAAATGTAGCTTCATCTTTTATCATGGAGAGAGCCTCAAGGCGTCACACACATGACCGATTTTATCACCGGAGCGATTATGTCTAAATAGAAATAAAAATTGTTCTACGGGTGTATATTATATCGCCTCAGTGATAAAATCGCTCATGTGTGGGAGGGAACGCCTTGATATGTAATTTGTTTCTGTGCCCTCTGTATTGACATTTTTCCTGCAGCTATCTTTTATAATCATATCAAACCATCGGGCTGATGTCTGTACCTTTATTTATTATACAGAGAAGGCACGAGCATTGATCACCACGTTTGCTCAAGGAGGATTACATAAAAGTCCAGATTTCCTCATGAAGCCTTCCTTCACCGATATATGAGATGTTCAAAATAAACTTAGAGAGTACCTACATAATATGAATTGAAAAAGTCACATTCGTATCTGTCTGGTATCGAACCCGCAACCTCATGCATGACAGACAGGCGCCTTAACCACTAGGCCATTACAACATACTAAATAAAAATACATACAAATTACCGATATTATGGTTCTTGAGCAGACAGTAGAAGCTTAATGATCCCAGGGAGTATTCCCTATAACACTTATCTACTGACAGCCGGGCACAGATTTAGCTTAGTGGTTTTAAATTCGGCTCAGACTCAGTGCCATCTGTGCCAGTTCCGTTTGCTCTGTACAAGGAAAGCCACTCAGTGGCCGAACACCTACTTCAACTAGACCTCACTATGGTAGGAGTTAATACTCTTTGATCTAAGCTAAAAGCTACATGTTCTTTCCATTATTGCGTCCATTTTTTTTATTCTGCACCATACCTGGGAAGCTTCTGTTTACGGTGATATTGAAGGTTAATAATAACTATTTTCAACCCCAAACATAAAAAGATGTGGTGTTATAAGTTTGACGAGTTTGTGTATCTGTCTGTGGCACCGTAGCTGTTACACGGGTGAACGGATTTCAATGTGGGTATTTTTATTTAAAGGAAGGGTTTCCAAGTGATGTGTCTCCTATATTTTATCAAAATCAGTTCAGCCGTTTCAAGGTTATCTGCTCTTTTGTTAGCTGCAGTAAGGATTTATATTCTTCTGTCGCAGGTTGCTGAACATTTTTATTTTTCTTATATTATTTTTCTTATATAAAAAACATAAAAACAGTCCTTTTGGAAATCTATGGTGGAGGCCTCAATCCAACAGTGGACGTCCTTTTTTTTGGTGCGCGTTGGAAATCCTCATGGACTCCCTCCGTCATAGGGGGTGACGAAGGGGCATGCCAGACTCTTACCGTCTAAAACCACCGCGGTGTTTCTTCATAATATTATCACAATATGTGAAATCTTAACTTTGAAAACTCCCACGAACCTTGTGCGACTCGACTATATGCTTGTGGGTACATTCAACGTGAATGTACCCACAAGCATATAGTCTCCGTGCGTTACAATGCCCGCTACCATAAAACAGTAATATTATGTGTTTACACCCAGTTCTCAGCTTGAAGTATACAAATTCCATTTTCCATTGAAATGTATGCCCCAACGAACCCTGCACGCATTAGTAGTTCATTGCGCGCTGCCATAAAACACTAATATTTTTACACCAACAATGACTGATTGACAGCCTGGTTAGCCAAGTGGTCCAAAGTGTGACTGCTACGCTAGAGGTCTTGGGATCGATTCCCAGATCGAGCAAAGTGTGTCTGGGTTTTTCTATGAAATTCACAGTAGCAGCTCGGAGTTCGGATTTGTGCCCGGTTAATGGCAATAGACTCGCCACCTATTTATGACATGGGACATAAACTTACTGGCGAACTGTAGGTGTACATTGGTACCTACATCTCTGCCTAACCCTTCGGGGAATATAGGCGTGATGGTATGTGTGTAAATTACTAATTTCCCAGCAATATTTTTTGCTCAATGTAACTTAGATTGTGACCCAGTATATATAACGACTATGTTATGTGTATTTTTACACCTTATACAATGTAGCCACACCTAGCGTTGCCATTCGTCCGGATAAAGCAGGACAGTGTTAAGCTTTTGGATCTCTTGATTGGATTCTCTCTCTTTTGGATCGGTTTTTGTCAGCCTTTTTTTACTATCGATCAATTCAGTAGCGACCGAGCGAGCGAGACGAAACTGATCACCTAAACCGTGTATTTTTTTTAAGTGTTTTATGTATAAATGATGACGTTAATTAAAGTTGTCTTACAAAATATGTGTTTTTTTTGTCAAAACTTCCTTTTTTTAGCGTCCGGCTTTGGAATTTAAAAGTCTGGCTTTAAAAATGTGTTTTATTCGAAATTTTTATCAAAAGTTAATATTTTTTCTTTATGTTCGGCTTTGGGACCCAATAATAAATTGACGGGTAAGTCCGACTTTTTGATTTTTAGAGATTGCACGCTAGCTACGCCTGCTTACATGAACGCGATCCAATAATTTTGTTAAACATATCACTTATAAATCTACTTGGCATTTAAAAGCAATAATATTAGTCCACCAACTTATTTACATAAGCAGAAAACGTGTCTGTCCTACTATTTGACGATAAAAAAACAAAAATGGAAGTGAAAATCGGTCATAATATCTGTGTCGAAAGATACTAAGACATGTTCTTTGTCTGTTTTGCGACATGATATCTACGTGGAACGATTCAGAATGTTTAGTTCTACTGATTTCTTTTGCTTTGAACTGAATTTACCAAGGTACAACTAAGTTACTATATTAAAACTGCACGTTCAGTTTGAGAATTTTCTAACTTTGTATACGGGGCGTTAAAAGTCTCGTCACAAAGCTGTTAAGTATGCATGCTGGCCAATAAACTAAGTAGCATTTTTTTTAGGGATTGGTTATCATCAAATGGCTTCTCCCGCCCTGGGCAGATGTTTACTGACTAAAACCCATCCATGTTCCTTATTGTGCCCTTTGTGTTTCGGAGGCGCGGTATCTCTTACGAACAACCCGCAGCCCCGGCAGGCATCGGCCATAAGTGGCCTTTTCAAAATTTGCTGACATCTTTTTGAGGCACGCGTGGCACACGAACTCGCCGTCGACACGGCCTGTCGTTATGCATGGTACGGACGGTGCTCACCGTCCACAGGCCGGAAACTAAGTAGCATTGAGTGAAAATTATTGCTGGGAAACGACTTTTACTTTAGGTGTAATAAATGCGCATAACCACGCGAAACATTGTACTTGCGAGTGCATTCGATAGTACAGGGGGGTATTTAAAATTTTGTTAGAATATTTCAAACTAGTTTTTGTAAAACAAGGAAAAAAAAAGTAGAAACTTTGACCTTTAATATTTCCAGGTATGTGCTAAAGAAGATCGCAATTATGAGAACATCGATAACTAGTACCTTTTTATCCCCTTTATTATCAGCCTGTCACTTCAGAACACTTTAATGTCTCATTGTTTAGATTCATTACTCGCCTACGGAGGGTTAAGGATTATAGGAATCTATGTGTGTTTTTGCATCTGTGTGCGCTTATCTCCTAAACTATTGGTCGTGTAGGTACTAACGATAGAGCCGGTTAAAGCTGGCATATGACGACGCAGAAAATAATAACTCAAATACTAACTTGAAGTATTGTTTACAACTTTTTGGTAAACGTGTTGTTGTAATTTTAGTTTTTGGTATTTTTTACTTGTTTGAGTTATTCTCAAAGTTTCGACTGCACCAGGCGCTTTCCATAATACGATCGGTAGATCGATCCCTACCTGCAACGGGGTATTGCTTGGTTGCAAGCAGGGACAGATTAACTGCCATTGCTTACATCTCAATTTTTTTTTATTGTTTTATATTCACCATCATTGTTTTCTCATAATTATAGAAGCAAAAAGAATATTGTAACCAGGATTTGTAAAACCAAACTGATAAAAGTGTCCGTTGAGATTCCTGCTCTTTCTATTTCTTATAGACTTACGTTTTGGAACTAGCAACTAGCTTCAACTTTTCGTCTAACTTCTTGACCATTCAAAAGTGCCTGTCAATAGTCTCATTGACTCCAGAATGATCTACTTTTCACTTGGAAACATAGCGTTATTGAAAGCAACCGTAAATTGAAAGAGTATTTAGATAGTTATTTTCTGCTGCTTATCCTTTTCCATCCAACTATGTTGCGGTCGGCTTCCAGTCTAACCGGATGCAGCTGAATACCAGTGTTTTACATGGAGCAACTGCCTATCTGACCTTTACAACCCATTTACTGGGCAACACGATACCTCTTGGTTGGACTGGTTGTCAGACCTCCTGGCTTCTGACTATCCGTAACGACTGTCAAAAATCTACGAAAGACAGCCGGGAGCAACCTCTTTACGTGCTTTCCGAGGCACGGGGGTGTCACACCACCAACTTCCAAACTCCGGGCTACGACTGAGCAAATCCTAATGGAGAAACCCTATAACACTTTTTGCCCGACCTGGGCATCGAACCCGCGACCCCACGCTCATCAGTCGCGCTTGCGACCACGAGACCAACGATAGTTATTATATAGATAAATATAACTGGGTACATCGTCCAATCTTTATAACCATCTCTTGATACACCTTCTGCGAGGCAGTAATGCTTGAGAAGGAGGCGGCGGGACGGTTGAGACAGCGGTTCTCCCGTCCCAGCCGCCGCGGTAGACGCTCCGGGCGTCGGGAGCCGCGAGACGACTCCCGGCCACCGTAGATACTGGCCTGTGGACGGTGAGCAATGGGTAGCTCACCGTCCTTACGTTGCATAACGACAGGCCGTGTCGACGGCGCGTTCGTGTTCCACGCGCGCCTCAAAGAGATGTCAGCAAAAGGAAGGGGCCACTGAGGGCCGATGCCTGCCGGGGCTGCGGGTTGTTCGCAAGAGATACCGCGCCCCCGGAACGCAAAGGGCACAAGAAGGAACATGGGTGGGTTTTAGTCAGTAAAAGTCTGACACTCCCTCCCGCCCCGCCCAGGGCGGGAGAAGTTATTTGATGATTTCCCACCCACCAAAAAAAAAAAAAAAAAAATCTCTTGATACAAGGCCCTATAATTAATACATAGATGACATTTCCCGGCAGTTCGCCTCCATATTTTGTATCGATACAATGTAACAGCTTATTTCTGACATTAGTGTCGGTGTGGTATCAATTGCCTATGCACGCAATATCATTATCTAGATGGCTTCAGGTTTTGCTATTATTGTTTTTTTATTGATTTTCCTCTTAGTAACTTCGTCGCAACGAGAGTACTCATGCGCCTGTGCCAAATAAACATTTTATCTTTCTTTCTTCCAAGGGCATATGGAATGAGATTCTTTCGTCGCCAGACCTATACCTCATTTTAGTATAGCCGAAATTTTCAGAATAGGTATACGAGTATGTATTAAGTCATATGTAACCATGTTTCGGGTATCCGACAGGATACCCGAAACATGGCTACATGGTTAGCATGGCTAGCATGGTTGGCATGGGTGGTTGGTTGGCTACATGGTTAGTAGGACACTAGTAATCCTTAATATCCTTTTTTTTTATTAACATAGTGAGGTATTTATTAAATTATTGTGACGATTGCTGATCTATTGTGATCGCCGAATCCTACTATTATAAATAATGCAAAAGTTTGTAACGATGGATGGATGTTTGTTACTATTTCACGCTTAAACGGCTGAACGGATCTGGATGAAATTTTTCACTGCGATTTTAATTGTAATGTGGAATAACGAGAATACGTTTTTTTTTTTTTGGGATAATCATTTTATCAAATTTGACGCAGACGAAGTCGCGGGCAGTGAGCTATTCTTGTATAAAATTTACCTATGCTTATAAAAATATCCTGTAAAATAAGTATAAAACATCACTCACATTTAAACGTAAGTAGATAAGTAAGGTGCCTCGTGTACTGGCTACTTGAAATTTGAAAAAGAGGTTTTTCGATATCCTATGTTCTTTCTGAGTTTATCATGGACATCACTGGCAAAGGTGAAGGAAAACATAGTGAAGAAACCTCAATTCGCCTTGAGCAACCGTGGTTATCAATGCTCGTGCCTTCTCTGTGTGAGAAGAGGCCCTTGCCTTTCAGTAGGAAAATAATAGGCTGGTGTTATTGTTTTAAAGGTAAAATTAATTACGTACATTATTATTAAACAATTTTGCTCAAGTTGTACTCAATTTAAAGATCTTAATTATGCCAAACCCATTTGTTGTTAACCAAAGCATTAGCTAATGTAATAATTCATAATGAAAGACAAATACATTAAGAACGTTGTTTACACAATAAAGCAGCTGGATTGAGCAGTTTACGCGCCCCATTACATTTGTTTAAACATTGGGTTTCTTCCCACGGAGTGACGTAGAAGAAAGCGCTAAAATGCTGCAAGGTATAATTACAAGTTGCGTAGATAAAATGTTGTATAACGAAGTAAATAATTGTGTAAACAATTCAATTAGTGTGGTAAAGACATGACTTTTTTTTTTTTTTTGTTGGGTGGGACATCATCAAATAACTTCTCCCGCCCTGGGCGGGACGGGAGGGAGTGTCAGACTTTTACTGACTAAAACCCACCCATGTTCCTTCTTGTGCCCTTTGCGTTCCGGGGACGCGGTATCTCTTACGAACAACCCGCAGCCCCGGCAGAACCCGCAGCCCCGGCAGGGAATATAGCTGACATAACAATAACGTAAAACAATTTTCCCATTTCTCCTAATTTGCTTTTTCTTAGCTGAGCTATTTTATAATTATGAAAATTCAAAGTCATTGACCCGTATTTAAGTAACCAAACCATTTTCTATAAGATTTATTTCAGAATAAATTTGGACTACACATCGAGTTCTAGCTACGTATGTACTTACCCAAAAAGACTTCGTCTATGATCTAGCAACGTATAGCTAGTTAAGTAAGACCAAATTCATAATCAACATCACTGACTCATAAAGCGTCATTTTAGCCCACCGCATACAGATTACCAAGAGCTCGCGTGCTAGTCTAATTGAACCTAATTCGATACAGCCCCGGGCCCTACAGAGTGCTGCGCTTGCGACACGACTGATGATCTATATCCTCTCCCGGCCCTATGTTCTGTTTTAGATTACGATTCTGATTAGTCCCGCCTGAGAATCGAGAATAAATCTGGGAGGAAGGAATTCTATCTACAGTAGGGACTGAACTAGCATTAAATGCAAATCAAATCATTTGTTTCATATCAACCATTTACCCTTGAATTGTCAAGGAGTCAGTCAGACAGAATGTTCGAGATACTGAGAAATGTCTAATAGAAAACCCTTTGCCCAAGCTTGGACCCGAACCGAATAACGCAGAATTTAATTATAACACCCATCTACTAATATCATGTTACCATGTCCTTGCCAGGCTTCATTTTGAATTTTTCATATGAATGCAATAAATAATTTGAATATGAATCGAACCCAAGACCAACTCAGAAGTCGCGCTTGCAACCGGAGGACCAACGGGCAGTATAGGACAGTCATCCTTTCGAAAATCTACAATCTCGACGTCAGAACAGCATTGTTGCTGCCACAGTGTAACAATATCTTGACTCAATCCGTCTTCGTCACCCACGCTAATAAAACGCCTCTCTTTACGAACCATTAAGCAAGTCATTACGATCATATCTTTCACTAGATTCTGCCCGCGACCTCGTCCACGTAATGTTTTCTTGTCTTTGATTACTGCTTTGCTCCCGTGGGTCTTAGATTGATGTTATATAGCTAGGCTAACTGCCTTGTTAGCCTCGTGACCCTAAGCGCGATTGTTACGCTAGAGGTCTTGGGTTCGATTCCCAGGACGAGAAAAAAGTGTTATTGGGTTTTTAGAGGTCTTGGGTTCGATTCCCAGGACGAGAAAAAAGTGTTATTGGGTTTTTCTATGAAATTCTCAGTAGCAGCTCGGAGTTAGGATTCGTGCCCGGTTAATGGCAATAGGCTCGCCCCTTATTACATGGGACCTAAATATACCGGCAAACTGTGGGTGTACATTGTTACACCTCTGCCTAACCCTTCGGGGAATACAGGCGTAATGGTATATGAAGCATAAAGATGAATGTAGCTCACAAACGATTTATTTGTGTAATCCTCAGCACTCGTAATTGGCGTCACTAATGGGGTTCATGTCAGACTGTTGGGCATTAAGACGATGTGCATTGAACTGGGTTGGTTCTCACGTTTTGATTATAAAGAAACAATTGCTCCTAAATGACGAGTTGAACGGACATTACGAAAATCTTTGAAAATGGATTTAATAGCTTAATGATTTTAGATCACCGGCGATAAAATTCGTCGTTTAAAGAAAAATTTGCAGTTCCCAACTATGTTAGGGTTGGCTTCCAATCCAACTGGTTGCAGCTGAATACCAGTGTTTTACATAGAGCGACTGCCTATCTGACCTATACAGCCACAGTCTGGTTGTCAGACTTCCTGGCTTCTGGGTATCTGTATCGACTGTCAAAGATCTACAAATAACAACCGAGACCAACGGCTTTGCGTGCCCGCGCGGGTCACGGGGGTGTCACACCACCAACTTCCAAACTCAAAACAAAAGTGAGCTTTCAAAAACACAAAATAAAAATTTATCGCAGCTAACAAAAGAGCTGATAACTTTGAAACTACTGAACCGTCCATAAAACATAGCTAAGGACACTCCCGACTAATTCACCTTTCAAACACGAAAAATAAAATCAAAATCGGTTCATGCGTTCGGGAGCACCGATGCCACACACAGACACGTCAAACTTATAACATCGTCGTTTTTGCGTCGGTGGTTAAAAACAGCTGATTACGATGCTGTATATTTCCTACTACTATAATTTTCTGTTCAGGATAATTTTGATAGAATTACGTAAACAGCCTGTGTATTCTGTAACAAAAACTCCTCGATAAATTTAGGTGAAGTGAGGTCAATATTAGCTACCTAGTGAATTCTCAAGTTCACTTTAGGAAGGGAGATTTTTACAGAATAGCCCTGCAGATGACTCGTTTCTAACGAGCTTTAATGTCTCAGTTTTTCATGTCATCACTGTAGATTATGGATTCTTGATTATAACATGAGTTGCAATAGAATGGTCAAGTAATCGTTTTAGGTAAAAAAATACACAAAACAATAATTTTAAATGTTTAAGTTTGTAAGATGAAAGCTTTAGCTCGATCTTTTCCAATTGTTGGCATTTTAAATCAAGCTTTAAGATTCTTGTTCTACTTAAATTCTTCTTTGTTATATGCGTTGATTGATATATTAAAATCCCATCTAAATAACATGTTACTACTTATAAGTTTTGCATTTAAAAAAAATTTGGTGATCCCCGACAGAAGAGTAAAAATTCCTACCGCAGCTAACAAAAGAGCTGATAACTTTGAAACCACTAAGAACACTCTCGACTAATTCACCTTTCGAACAAAAAAAAACTAAATCAAAATCGGTTCATGCGATCCGCAGCTACGATGCCACAGACAGACACACACACGTACGTTAAACTTATAACACCCAGTTGTTTTTGCGTCGAGGGTTAAAAATACTACAGAGAACTTTACCAAAACTGTCAATCATTACAATAATTTAATATCATGCGTTTGATGCTTCTGCACACTTAGCATAATTTAAATTGTCATGAATCGTAAATGTTACGGTCTAGCTATTCTGTAGACTTACAAATTTCTAGATACATAAATAGGTATACATACTTCAGGAGGCACTGTTATCACGAAGTGGCCCTAGGTTTTCAGTCAATCATTTGGGATAGGCCAGAAGCACTTACATCTAATTGGATCAATTTCTGTTAGCTCATACAATTAGTTCAGAGTGGCTTCTTTTCAGAGATTTCAAGACTTCATTCTAAGTAAAAAAGCATTTTCGTTTTCACTTTTTTTTATTTATTGATAAAATAACCCGAATTAAATTCACAAAGCAAAGCAAAGCTTATAAATAATATTTATAAATGGGGAGCCGTACAATGTCATTTGATTTAATAGAACTTAGGTACTATAAGTCACGACACGAAAAGTAGAAGAAGTACCTACAGTTGACCAACAAAATATCATTAGCATGTATTTTCTATCCGACATGATCACCACTTTTGCTCAAGGCGTATTGGCAATACCAGACCTATATCATTTATAAGTCCAGGTTTCCTCACAATGTTTTCCATCACCGGTATCAGTGACGTCCAAGACAAACATAGAGAGTAAATACTAATTGACAAAGTCACATGACATCAGTCAGTGGTTTTCTTGATTGTGTCAATAACTTTTTTGCATTTTGCGAATAGTTTTGTGAACAGCGTTAGTAATTAAAATGAAATATAACTAGACATTTTTCTCACAGCCTTTTATCAGTTCATCAGCATTTTACAAAACACACTAAAGTTCCCACAAACGTGACACAATAACCTTTTATTTTTAGCTGCGTCCAAATAAAACTGAAATTTTGTCTACAACACTAATTGTTTCACACCAAACAGTTCACGAAGCAATTCTCTAATAGTACTAATTATATAAATGTGGGGTTCAATTACTGAATCACTCGTAACAAGGCATCAATCGCGAATGTCTTATTCGCGAGTGATTGATTCAAAAGTAAGCGTAAAATCAAAAATATTTTAGTTGCGTGTGGCTTTGTAATTGCGATACGATAGGCCAAGTTATTGTGTGTGTATGAATTTCAGAACGAATGTACATCGTAATTAAACCTATTTTTTTTTGTAAATTGCACATTCTTTGTAATTTTCTCTACTTTATAATGTTGTTATTATTTATAACAAAATGACAAATAAAAATAAAATATAAAGTAGAAAAAATTACAGTTTTGTGTTTAGGTTAATTATTATTGTAGGATCAGATTAAATAATATAATGAAATTAAAAAATAAATGTTGCTAGGTTGAGGTCGGGGGAGTCTTGGGCAAAAGCTGATTAACTTAGTAAAGCTATGCCTATGTTTACTATGAATATTAAAAGACAATAAAAATTAGTCAAAGAACATAAAACTGAATTGATGAATGACAAATATATCGGCCCGTTCTATGGTTATCGTTAAGCTGTCCTGTTAGTCTCGTAGTCGTAAGTGCCGAGCGTAAGGCCCTTCGATTCTTATGTCATTAAATTGTTAGGGAAGAGAGAGGGCGCCTGTATTTACATACCTACGCAGTAATAGTGCACTATAATGTCTTCTATATACTTGGCTAATCCCCGTGGCCGAAATTTGGTTACGAGGATTAGCCATGAAAAAAGAAAAGTAAAGACTAACTCTATTTCCAAGCAATTAGATTCAAAGTAATTTAAACACGATCATAGTTTCTTGCTCGTAAATAAACTCCCATACAAGTGTGAGTTTGGAGATGTAGGAGCGATTCAAAAATGGTGCGTCGTTCGTTGATTGTGACAATTAATACAGTTGATCTCGACTCGAGTGTTTTTTGTAACGGTCATGTATCAGTTTTGTGAGTTGCGAACGAGCCCACCGTTTATTGTGAGGAATTCCGCGGTGGGTACTGTTGTTATGGGGCCAATAAATAAATAGCTTTGTCTATACAATGGGTAAAAACAAACCTGATAGACATATGAAGGGGTCATTGTACTTATTGTTGTATACGACTTTATTTTGAGGGCAAGCCCGCCACACTATTCCCATCCACTGCAACTTCGGTAAGGCAGAATCAACAGTGAAGACCGCCAGAAGAGCGCCGAGGCAATGAAGCTCGCCGAGTCCCGGAGAAACGATACATTTGTCTTGGATCCCGTAACAAAATTAATCAGAAGAGATTCGCAGAGAAGTAGGAAAAAACATAATTTCCACTTCGCTCCAAACAAGCTGGGGACAGAACAGACCTAGGCCAATAGGCACAAGGGGGGGGGCAACTGCAAGAAGCCAGATTGCCAAGCCTCACAGATTGCTATTATTACTAACTTAATGGGTCCTAATGTGAGCTGTGCAACCCTACAATAATAATACCAGAATATTAGTATCTCACTGCTCGGTAAAGGCCTTTTGTCATTCAGATAAGATAAGAGCATTGATCACCACCCTTGCTCAAGGCAGACTGGCGATTTCACATAACATAACCATCACACCTGTATTCCCCGGAGAGTTAGGCAGAGGTGTACCAAAGTACACCCACAGTTCGCCGGTATGTTTTAGGTCCCATGTAATAGGGAGCGAGCCTTTTGCCATTAACAGGGCACAAATCCTAACTCCCGGCTGCTACTGAGAATACCATCATACCATCACGCCTATATTCCCCGAAGGGTTAGGCAGAGGTGTAACAATATACACTCACAGTTCGCCGGTATGTTTAGGTCCCATGTAATAGGGGGCGAGCCTATTGCCATACTACTGCGCTACTGAGAATTTCATAGAAAAACCCAATAACACTTATTGCTCGACCGCGCAATCCAACCCAAGACCTCTAGCGTAGCAGTTGCACTTAGCACCAAGAAGCTACCGAGGTAGTTGTCCATTTCAGACTTGTCTTAATTTACAAGTCCAAGTTACAACAAATTTGTATTATATTTTTGGCAGTACAACCCTCCAAAGTTCTATTACAATCCAATTGTTTTAGAAACCCATAGACGACAAACATACGAACTTTCATTTTAATTTACACACATTAATAAAGAGAAATCTCACAGTTTTCGTGTCAAAGAAAATAAAGAACAAAAAATATATATTTTATAACAAGCCGTCTTATCGCTAAAACTAAACATACCCTGACTTCGCCCTATTTCACGACAAAACCAACAAAGTACTGAAAGCAGTTCACAATAATAATAAACCAATCTTTAATTATGTTTTTCTAACATTAAATGGCACATTATCGCCTCCAGGGCTCGTGGTTGCGTTCTATCGTGCCCAAGAATGATGTAAAAGGCTTTAAGCATTGTTACTTGGCACACTTCCAACGACTACCTATTCCCTTTCAGTTTTCACAGAATTTTTAAAACATTAACTTTTTATAGAAGGTGTTAGTTTAAACAAGGGACTTACTTTAAGGAGAGAGTGTAGTGCTTATGAAAATAAACCACTTTCACTATAAAATAAGATTTAAAATTGCAAAAAAATGCTTACATGTTGTCAAGTTATATTTTTTATTTTTATTTTACGGTTCGTACTATAGTAATCACATACTTTCTAAGTTAATCTTGAGTATCTCTGTCATCGGTGAAGGAGAACATCGTGAGGAAACTCAAATATATAATTGTCTAGTCTTAGTACTAATTTGCCTTGGTTTCCTTCCACATATAGTTAAGCAACTATGTTGGGGTTGGCTTCCAGTCTGACTGGATGCAGCTAGATACTAGTGTTTTACATGAAGCGACTGCCTATCTGACCTGCACAACCCAGTTACTAGGCAACACGATATCCCTTGATAAGACTAGTTGTTAGACTTCCCCACTTCTGATTATACGTAAAGATGTAATGTACATATTATGGATTAAAGAAAAAAATACATTTATTGCATAATTGTGTACATTAAGATCTTATTAATAAACATTACATTTTAGTATCAACAATCTACCCAGGTCGGATATGCAATAGTATTTTTTGAGAATTACGTTTTTGAAAACTCACAATTATTATTTTTTATCAAGATACTCATTACACAATTATCATACAAATATTATTTTTTATTGAGATATTCATTTAAATTATAAAATAATTTTTCAATAATAAAAAAAAAAATATTTTTGAACATATTTCCATTTAATTGCTTGATGGCTGGTAGTAGGTGGTTGTACACACGAATACCAGTAACATAAGTACTTTTATAATACATCATATTGTTGACAGCCGGTAGATTAATGTCATATTTATACTGTTTCCGTATGTTTCTTTTAGAATTCGATTTGAAGTTAAAGTACTGCATATTGTTATTAACAAATAAACATAATTCGAGTATGTAAATACCAGTCACTGTCAGGAAACCCTCCATTTTGAAGACATCTCTTAGGGATTCAGTACTATACGTGTTATATATTGTTTTAAGACATTTCTTTTGGAGAATGAACGTAGATTGTACGTTTGTCAAGTTTCCCCAATATATTACACCATATGTTAACAGTGGGTACACATTTCCAAAATAAGCATTTCTAGTGACACTTAGATTTGTAGTTTCTGCCAGGACTGACAATGCATAGCAAGTACTAGATATTTTTTTTTTTTGCAATGAAAATTTGAGGTTCAAGACTTCTCTTGCCTGTACTTGGTCGCCATAGTGTGACAAATGACAATGTCACACAAGTAGGTCGGTAGCCCATCATCAAAGGACAACGGCCAACGTTTTTCCTCGCAATAATCTAAACAGGTACAGAATGACAAGTTGCTGATTATAATCTCATTTGTGAACAATGCAATTCTTGGCGCATTTGTGGACACCCCAAGTTCACAGCTGACTAACGAGGTGACTTATTAAGTTATTGCACTAATTAATGTCAATGAACAATTATGTTTTTATGAACGTCATTAATGTTGAACAAAGATCTATAAATTCAAAGTGCAAGGATATGCTGGTGATTTATGAAAAAGAATCAATTATATCATGACGTACAATGCGACATTTCCGACTAATTTTAATCAAAGGGGTAATTCCCATATTTTTAGAACGTTCGCATTCTGTTCTCAGTGTCAATCTGTCAAAAATACCTCTAATTTCTATACACTTTTTACATTATTTTGACAACGATAATCGCTAGATAGTGAGTAATAGTAAATAGCTTTCGAACGCTTTTAATGAGAATTGCTCCTTATCGTATTTTCGAAATTGGCTCTCTAATATTGCTATTTACCTGACCTGCAACCTCATCATCATACAGACGACATGAAGAATATTCTAAGTTATAGAACTAAATCTTTATTTCACTTAGGTTCGGAAGTGTCTCAGCCATTTCTCACTCCTCAGGTAAGTACGTAATGACTATAAATTTTTTTTTCTTTAAAGCCTAATTTTGTGTTTACCATAAACCTGTTAAGTTGTCATTGTTCTCTTCATTTCGAACAAGTTTTATTATGGGACAAACATTATGTATAACTTTACAAAATATCAAGACTAATTAGCCTAGTGGTCCTAAGCGTTACTGCTACGCTACATGTCTTGGATTCGATACCCAGGTCAAGCAAAATGTTATTGAGTTATTCTATAAAATTCTCAGCAGCAGCTCAGTGTTTGATTTGTGCCCGGTTAATGTTATGTGTGTTTGACAAAATGTAAGTATATCAACTGATTTCTCTGGTCTCATAGGAAAAATTGTTAATAAAAATGAGTACAGTGACCCCTTTTCGGGTTAAACCAAAACTGAGCTTGCAGTTCAATAAAACAATTTTATTAGCCTACCAACCTTCAAATAGCTGGTCACCAACAATAGCTCCACATTAAGGTACCGTACCATCCCGCTGCATTGTCATTCTACATTGTACACAGAATAAATAAAGACATCAAATAGTCACACATATGTATTTACATGCAGATTAGATCTACACATACAATTGTAGCAACAGACACGCTTATCAATGCGTGCGGCGAAAAATGGAACTAAACTGGAATGTTCTGGATTTGGCAGGCGTTTGACGTATTTGCTTTGCAAGTGGCGCCACTGTGACACGCAAAGATAAGTGTGTTGGTATTAAAATAAATAGTAGGTACTTGAATACAGTTAGACATTGTTCCTAATATATTATTACGGTAACAATTTTCTTCTAACAATGCCAAACTCTTAGTTATTCGTGGTATTTAATCTGCACCTGTGGCTCCCGCGTGCGTGTTAAGTTAAGAGGACGGAATTTTAATTGCTTATTAGCACAAAGGCTAATTAAAAGGACTTCGGCCAAACGTAACCAACATTGGGTAATGGTGTAGGAAATTTTTTCAGTACTAACAACATGGAAAATTAGTAGGTAATTTACAACTGCATGTACAAGGTGTTAGTTTAAACTAGGGACTTACTGTAAGGGAGTGTAGTGCTTATGAATATACCTACAAACATTGTCTATACTAATATTATAAACACGTAAAGTTTGTGAGTTTGTAAAGGGTTATCTCTAAATTTACTGAACCGCTTTTGAAAATTATTTTACCCATGGAAAGCCACGTTATTTGTGAGTGTTATAGGCTATATAACATCACGCTACAACCCACGGGAGCAAGGCAGTGACCAAAGACGTAACTTAAAGAGGGTGAATTAAGCCACGTGAACGAAGTCGCGGGCAACAGCTACTATTTTTATAAAAGTAACTTTTAAGAACTAATAAATGTTAAAAGCACAGCAATTTAATTTTCTAAAAAAGGTTTGTACAGAAAATGAAATAGTGCTTCTTAGTGTCCCAAAGGAATCACTGTTCCTGAAAACTTTTGCCACTTACTGTAAGTATTTTTCAAGGAGACTTCAGCGAAGGCTTGTGAAAGCACTCTTAATCGCTCCTTCTAGAAATTTGTTATAAGTGCCATAAAAAATTAAATTATTCTCTTTTATATTAAACTAATTCTAAGCCGTTCTCAAAAATAGTTTTATATTGATTAGAATATTTTTTATTTATGATCTGTTCCTAAAATTCCCAAATAGGCGAAAGCCCAAATTGGCTTCAAGCGAAGCGGTTGAAATCCTAAGCCGGGAAAAGGCAAATTGAATGTAGATATCAGTAAGGAAATGGTCCAAAGCTGACCAGAATTTTATATTGTTTTTGGTATAAGCTTATAACATAGGGTCACATTTTCGCTTCATCATTTAAATATAAGATGATTTTCGTCATGATGTAGCTGAGACGGTCATTTTTGAAAAAACAAAAAAATTAAAAGTTAAGAAAAAGGAAACAAAAAAAAAACAATTAATAAAATTTTCGTCTGTCTTTGTATTTACCGGCTAATCTCCTTAATGACTGTAACCGATGATAAAAGGAGTAACTTAGGCTACTTTTATTATAGAAAAAGAAATAAGGATCCCGAAAAATAAAACCCCATGATAACTGAAATCGCGAGCATAAGCTAGTTATTTTAATAAACACTTTCAATAAAATTGCAGGAAAGATGTTACCAGTAAATTATAATGAAGACTCAGTAATGAAAAACATAAACGTACATAACAATATCGCGGAACCATGAAACTGAAGCCTTACAAAACTTTTAACAATCAAAAAGCCAACGCTGATTCCCGGAAGCTCTTCGTTTTCAATAGAAATTTTCAGTTCAAACTTCGAGAGGAACAAGAGGGGTTTTACGAACCTCTGCTCACTGAATAGAGGCGACGATGTAAGTATTAGTTTCATTGCTTTGTCCACTGCTCTGCCCGTATCTAAAGTTGTAATTTTCCGAGATGAAAGTCCTCAATCTCCTTTGTGAAGGAGCAAGCTTCCGCTCTGCCAGTTTTCATTAAAATTAAATAAGGTTACACGTGGATTTGTCCTCGATACGAGGCAATACTTGACTTTCGCCTTGGGCACGTATATTACTGAGTCCAAAAGATTGAAAGTACCTTCATTAAAAATCAATCTTGAATACGTTATTGTGGTTACAGAGCGCGTGCTCTTGTGATTGATTTCAAAGTTGTGTAAAGAGAAATCAGTAGCAGCACCCTAATTGGAATTGTATCTAAAATTATAAGTGACCCTCAGAACAGCTTTTTAAGTAAGTACGTACTACCACGTAACTGTGAACTGTCTACTATTGGAATTGTTGAATGTCTGAGTCCTAACTTTGTCCAACTTTTCAAAGAAGAATGCAGTATATACCAAATAAATGTTCTAATTAAACTAGCCTTTTCTTTTGGGGGGGGGGGGGGTGAGAAATCATCAAATAACTTCTCCCGCCCTGGGCGGGGCGGGAGGTAGTGTCAGACTTTTACTGACTAAAACCCACCCATGTTCCTTCTTGTGCCCTTTGCGTTCCGGGGGCGCGGTATCTCTTACGAACAACCCGCAGCCCCGGCAATTAAACTAGCCTAAGCTAGCGACTTCGTTCTTCTTAGTTACTCCTTTTGACATCAGCTAACTGTCAGTGTAAGTCCTGTCAAGATCGGCCCAGTGGATTAGGAGATTAGCCGGTACCAACAAAGACAGACAGTCAAACAAAAAAAAGTCGGTACATATCCTTTGTAAACATTCATTATTACACAATTTTATTTATAATTGTATGTATAGACACGTAACAAACTAAAGTCGTAAATATGTTCTTTTTGCCCTTTACCTACTTGGGATTTACCGTCACACTATAATTTACTTCCATTCCATTTATATCATCATCACTCACGCAGTCGATCCATCTATTCCTCTATCTTCCTCTTCCCCTTTCATTAACACACACACATCCAAATCACATTATGCATTACTACATTAGTCACAAATCCTATTCAAAATGTTACCAACATAACAAAACACAGTGTTTCCTACCTCAATTTTTCACTTATGCACAAATTTACCTCTATTAGTGGGACAAAAAACAAATCTTCATATGTATATCTGGGATTACTTATTTCGATTTTATAGTCATAACATACCATCACGCCTGTATTCCCCGAAGGGTTAGGCAGAGGTGTACCAATGTACACCCACAGTTCGCCGGTACGTTTTAAATCCCATGTGATATGGGGCGAGCCTATTGCCAATAACCGGGCACAAATCCTAACTCCGAGCTGCTACTGAGAATTTCACAGAAAAACCCAACAACACTTTTTGCCCGACCTGGGAAACGAACCCAAGACCTCTGGCATAGCAGCCGCGCTTGGGACCACTAGGCTAACGAGGCAGTTATAGTCATAATTAGCTCTATAATTATATAATTATGTTATTGCAGAAAACTTTCCGTTTTGTTTACTATTTCTTAGTCTACCCTGAGTGACTGCCTCGGTAGCCTAGTAGTCCTAAGCGCGACTGCTAAGCTAGAGGTTTTGGGTTCGTTTCCCAGGTCGAGCAAAGTGTTATTGGGTTTTTCTATCAAATTCTCAGTAGCAGCTCGGAGTTAGGATTAGTGCCCGGTTATTGGCAATAGGCTCGCCCCATATTATATGGGATTTAAAACACACCGGCGAACTGTGAGTGTACATTGGTACACCTCTGCCTAACCCTTCGGGGGATGCAGGCGTGATGGTATGTATGTAGTCCACCCACAAATTCCGCACTGGGTAAGTGAAATACCTTTTTAAGTGAGGCCAATTTGCAGTTCTCTTAATCTCCCAGCTATCCAGGTATCAATGCATTTGTCATGGATACGCTAAAAAGAAAAAACACGGGCGAATATTCTAAACAAACGTCATCTTCACTATGATTGTATGTTATTACATTAAATGACATAATCTACCGTAATAATACCATGTATTTAAACCGGTTAACTATAGGAACCGGCGCGGGCGCAACGCTGTGGTCTGATTCATCGTGTCATTATCATAATCCAACATTTGTTGATTTCCTTAGGTCTTATCCCACGTTAATATTATATAGTACTAGTTTCTGCTTGCAACTTCGGCCGCTTCAAATTCGATAATCTATTATCCCGCGAGAACCGTAAATTTTTCCGAGATAAAAAGTATCCAGGTGTTATTCCACACTACAATCTATCTCAGTGCCAAATTTCACTCAGAACAGTTTAGCCGTTTAAGCGAGAAAGAGTAACAAACACCCATACATCTTCACAAACTTTCGCATTTATAATATCAGTAGGATAGGACTAGCTTCTGTCAGCGACTTCCTCTGCTTAGCCTTCAGATTTAAAACAAAGTTTTAAATTTTCCCATGACAATTCCAAAACGGGTTAATATTTATCCTACCTATATGTTAAGCTAGATGTAACTAAACTTTAGCTAATTCTGTTCAGCTATTTAAGCGTGAAGAAGTACATAACATTCATCTATCCTCACAATTTTTTGCATTTATTACCTATAGTATCGCTTCTGCCAGCGACTTTGTCCGCGTCTCTTATTTCACCCGCGTTTATTTACTTATTAAAACTTTTTGCACATAATGTAAATAATACACTGTACAAAGGCGGACTTAATGCCTTTGGCATTTTCTACCAGTCAACCTTAGGGTGATGCAGAGACAAAACATAGTAGGTGCAAGGAACAGAAAGTTTCCAGGAATAAAATATAATAAATACATACATACAAACAAAATATACAGAGTAGAGAAAGCCAAAAAATACATAGGTGGAGAAATATAAGAAACTAATTGTGAGACGAGTCTGCCAACTTCATAAGCAAGTGTTCACGAGCTTTTACTTTGAATATGATCCTGATATTCTGAGGAAGGGCATTCCAAAGGAAAACCGCCTGGACAAGAAAAGAAGATTTAAGAAAACCAGAGCGGTGAGAAGGACATCGTAGAAGACGATTATTGGAGGAGCGAAGACGCTTACTGTGCGCAGAGCACAAGTATTGGAAGTCAGAAGTCAGATAGGAAGGAGAACTAGGTTTGTCTAGAAGAGAGAACAAAATAGTCAAGGCCCTTAACGCCCTGCGCTGTCTGATGGGCAACCATTTTAAGAGCGACCGATGTGCGGACACATGGTCATATTTACGGAGATTAAATACGAATCGAATGCAATTATTAAGAAGTCGGTCAAGTTTATTGAGAAGATCTGCATGCAGGTCATAGTAACACACATCGCCATAATCAATTATGGGGAGGATAAGGGCTGAACCAGCATTGCCTTTATGTGTGACGGGAGAATATTTTAGTTACGTCTTCTGTTCCTGCTCCGCTCTAGTGAGTCGTAGCGTGATGTTATGAAACCTAAAGTCTTCCTTGATAATTGAACTATTCAGCACAATATTTTTTCAATTCAAACCAGTAGTTCCTAAGAGTAGCGCGTTTAAACAAACAAACTCTTCAGCTTAATAATACTAGTACAGATATAGTGGGAAATATTAAAATTTGGAAAATAGACAACATACGAAAAAACTGGTGAGATTACACACGTAAGAGATTTTAAACACTTTTTTCCTCTACAATTTTAGTTTTAAATCATTGTTGGCGTACGGCGTCACATACAAACTTTCAGGTCTTCATCTTGGAATTTAATGAACCGTTTCTAATTATCCTACCCCAAAAAAATAAGCTCAGTGAAAATTATCAAATAGGATCCAATTACGCAGAAAAACGTATTTGAATTGTCTGGAAATGCAGAACACTGCATGCGGTTTACCTTCAAACAACAAATTTTATTATCATAGCAGATTCCGAAAATAAACTTTGAATAGGTCACAAGTTGTCGAACTGCCTCGTTAGCCTAGTGGTTCTACGCTAGAGAAGACCTCTAGGGTTCGATTCCCAAGTCGAGCAAAGTGTCATTGGGTCTTTCTACGAAATTCTCAGTAGCAGCTCGGAGTTAGGATTTGTGTCCGGTTAATGGCAATAGGCTCGCCTCCTATTACATAGAACCTAAAACATACCGGCGAACTGTGGGTGTACATAGGTACACCTCTGCCTAACCCTTCGGGGAATACAGGCGTGATGGTATGTGATGTTTTTTTTATACCCCTGTATGTACCCACAAAGCTGATGGTCTACCAGCGGTAAGTACTCCAGAGAGAGCAACCTCATAACAATGCATGCCTTGTCCAGAAGTACCGCCTTCTGAGTCGAGCCATATTATTGTCTATGGTAACGGTCAAGTCTAATAAAAACTTCATAAACGTCCACTTAATTCACTTATTGAGTCCCTCGCAGTCTACGGTGTATACGTCAATGGTTTCTAATGCTATCGGGCACGAGTAAACGTGCAGTTTCCTACTGAATCACTAACATAGACGTCACCCGAATAAACGGTAAATTATAATATCTGTGCGTTCTATGTTCGGTTTATTTTTTGTCCAATATTTTTTGTTTCATTCTGTTATGTTTATCATGTACTTTTTACAGAGTATTCGCTCTGTTTTTTTAAAATGTTGTTCTTTATTTGAATTGTAGTTTTTTTATTTTTTTATTTAAAGAGTCGTCATAAAAGGTGTATTAAACTACGCTTTAATTCAATCGACATTAAGTCTATAGTTCGTTATTTAAAATGTTATCTCATTAATTAAGTAAGTATTGTTTAGCAGAAATCTATGGAAAAATGTCTCCACGTTTTATAAAAAGTAAACATACTTCAATAATACAATGTAAGCAATTTATCTACGTGCTCTTTCGTAAAATGCGGCGCTCGGTCAAATCTCACGTACGGAAGTTCATGCTTTGATGTGTTTTAACGAATCAACATAGAATTGAATTTTCGATATCATTATTAAGGTAAACTTAACATCTATTAGATGAGTAGATAAAAAGGTAATTTCCAGGAGTGTTACATGCAATAACGATAAAAAAATATAAATTTTAAAATAAATATATCTTTCAGCGTTTATTTTGAAATTTATAGCATTTTGTTTATTATTTTATTGATGGCCAGTATTTTTTATGTATAAACAGTTTTGTTTTGAAGATTAAACTTCTTAAGATGAGTAGGTAAATACCTACAGTGAAAATTCACTGTGCATTCTCAAATACATAATTTGAATAGTACACAACAATGGCTGCCATTTAGCAGTTAGGTCCAGACCTTTGAAGTAAAATTAATTTAGTAACAAAATAGAGCAAACTACACCTCTAAGTTTGTACAGTTCATCGCCGAATATAAGTATTCTATATTGTAAATTGTGATGTATAATTTCATACGCAACTATAATATAAAAGCACTTTCCATTCGTATCACTTACTAATTGATTTACATCCATTCATTAATTTACTTACAAACAAACAAAACCATAAGAAAAAGATTTAAACAAGAAAGAAATAAAAGTTAAAGAATTTATAAATGACCCACTTTACCTTGCTTCACCAAACAATTAAAATCATAAGGTAGGACTACACATGAAAAGTTTAACGAGAAATCTTTGAAATTATCTCTCAAACGTTTCAGAAACAAACATTATAGGTATGTAAACACACCGTTAACAGTCGATAACAAAATAAACCGATCCTGGCCGTGAAATAAAACCTCTGTCACACATAATCAAAGCAGCTGCAACAAATTGATTAACTTTAAACTATGATTAAAAATGCATCAACACGAGATAATATTTCAAGGTTGTAATCATTAAGTTTTTTTGCGAGTTTCGCACGCTTACTATCAATATTACCTTGAGTTTTGACATGACGACTTGTTAGTTGTAACCAATTACATATGTATCACAGCACTATAATTCGCGCGCGGAGCGACCGCTCGACGCGACAGCCGGATTGTCACTGTTGTCTGATCGAGAACGAAAGTTCCAATAAGTGACATGCTATTAAAAAAATATACTATGTTAGTGTAACGTTGGGAAATAAACATGAAGTTTTGCTATTTGGAAAATAAACATGTCGACATTACATACAATAGGCACTATAATAAGAATTTGATTATGGAACGAATTTGGGAGTTGAGAGACAACCGAATTTATGCTGGTCGCTATTGATAGATTTAAATTGATACTAGCCTGGCTAAATTTTGAATTTCGAAACAAGAAACCGTTGAGATTCTTTCATCTTTGGCCAGTAACACGCCAAAACTATAACCAAAAAGTTTCCTATCGATGCAAGCCGACATCACGTTTTCTCTTCATTCATTACCATATTTCTAACTGTATAAAGAAGAAACGCGTTTCTAGATTTTGATATTACATAATGACAGTATGCACTGTGTAGTAGTTCATCGCCCACGAGCATTATATTACAACCTATTTCCCTCCATTGAATTTTATATGCGCGGGATGATAACGAGATGATGACGGTACTAAAATTGCTAGCATACTTCTATAATTCAGAGATCTCCGTGGCACGTGGAACAACACCAACTGTCTTCTTACTGTTTCTTCAAGAAAACAATATACCTAATGTAGATTTAAAATGTCACTTTGACTTGCAGGTCCGTTAATAAGGTGTTGTGAAAATGCACGTGTTTTCTAGGGCTACTTTACTTACACTAAGAGAATGTTCATAAAATCCTAGGCAACCACCAGTCTTTGATAGTTTGTAAATAACAAATTAAGTACCTATAAATTTAGCAACCGTGAAAATACAGCATAAAAACCGATACTAAGTACAAACAAGTACCTACATCAGTAGATAAAAGTAGATCCTTTCAAGGCTTTACAGATCTAGAACTACGCAAAAGGGAGGTAGGAGAAACCTATATTATACAAACTCGGTCAAGGCTAGAACTGACAAAGTTTATATTTTTATTCCTAACACGAGCTGTTTTCATAATAAAGACGTGATTGAAGTGTGTTTAAGTAAGAGAACTCTTACCCTGACTTCAACTAAACAAATAAAATTGAAAAGATATTTTCCAGGAAATGTGTAAATCTGACCTTGTCATTTTTACGTCAATGTGGAGTATAAAGGAAGGTTCTAGTGAATAAGAAAGAAGGCTAAACGCTATCTATTCTGTAACGTCTCATTACCATCTGTATGACCGAAAAATAACTTGAAATTAAACATTTTATAAATTATGTTCTTATTTAAATCATTGGTAAGGAAAAAGAAGGCCTTTAATTCAGTGCGATAATACATGCCAAAAACAATAAAAATTCGAATCATAAATATGCCTATTTCTATGTTTTATCCCTTTTATACCTGGGTTGGTTAAAAATGACCCAAGATTTCCCGGCACAGGGAATCCTAGTTTGTAGTCTCTCCCTAGTTCTAGGCCTAGTTTTGACTCAAATATATTATGTAACATATTGTGACAATACATTATTATTATTTTTAAATACAATTAAATAAAATTTAAAAAAAATGCTTAAAACGAAAAACATTTTAGATATAATAAATAGTAGCACAACGGTATCGGGAACAGGGAGTTGTTATTATTATTCTTCGACTTTTTCTGCATTTAAAAATAGACCAAAATCCGTATCGTATTAAGACTATATCTTTCTAACGTTAGTTCCCGAACATGCATAATGTCGTAAGTGAGCAACAATGAACGGTCGTAAGTGCCAATGAAGTTTTAGGGGTTCTGTACACAGTATGATGATGATTGATTGAGACAGTTCTTTCAATAATATAAGTATTTTATTTATAGAGACTCTGCGTGGAATATTTTTTGCTAGGATGCTTAGGTAAGTGGCCAACAAGTGTACCTAACAAAAATCTATATGTACTGATATTTTAAAGCCGAAAAGTTTGTTTGTTTGCAGGCGCTAATCTTAGGAACTACTGGTCCGATTTGAAAAAGAATCTTTTGCGTTATATGCCTGTTTATTAAGGAAGATTATAGGCTATATAACAACAAGCGACGACCTACGGGAGCGGAGAAAAAAACAAAACGTAGCAACACGCGGGAAAATCGTGAAGTACAGATAGTTAATAATACCGGTATATTATTGTCAGTTGGATAGTAAAAACTAATAAGCCGGCATTATTAGTATGCAGGCAAAGTTACATGAACCATTATAATTAAAGAGATACATAAGACATACATTTACATACTTATCGTGGGTTAATTGAACATTAATTAATAACAAGGAAAGAGTCAAAAGGTAAAATGGACTTGAGGATAAATTTGACCGCACGGTATTCTTACAAACAATGTCGTGATGGCCCAGTGGTGAAGTCCAACCACTTATACATGGGTTTGAAATCCGGGCAAGTAATAATGTGCATTTGTACTTTCTACGTTTATCTTGGACATCACTGGTAAAGGAATGCCTACATCGTGAGGCAGCAAATCGCCAATCCGCCTTGAGCAAGCGTGGTGATGAATGCTCGTGCCTTCTCTGTATGAGAAATGGCCTTTGTCCTGCCATAAGGCAATAATAGGCTATCATTTGAACGGTTTATCACCCACAGTCTCTCAATAATTAAATTACTTACGTAAAACTAATTAAAAATGCTCATTGTTTTACACTTTACCATCCGGCAATAACAGTTTATTGTACATTCAGAACTTATACTTAGAATAGATATATTTAAAATGAATCAGCGTTAAAAATAAGGAGAAAATTTTGTCATGGCATGGTTCATTTTGACAGAACTAAACCCATTTTAAGTTCTCAAGATTATTTTTGGCCCCGAAATGAATTCGTTCACAGGCAATTGTAAACCAAATGTAAATCTCGTTAGACAGATACTGATTCGAAGACCGGAAACTGAGTACTGCGTAGATTGTGCCGGGTATTTATATTATTTGTCTCAATTACCTGAGATAACTGTGCGGTAACTTTATGCAGTTAAACCTTGAGACTTGAGATGAGACAATCAGTTTACAAACAAGAGGAAGGCGCTACTTAAATATAATACTTATGTGTATTTATTTACACTTGTATTTATGAAAAATGTTATAGGTATGTTAGAAGAAATCGGCGATAAGTATCCGGGGTGTTACTGTTACTAATGATGTGTTCACAATCTGCTTATAAGTTGGTTATTGAAATTGATGGGTAGGAAATGAGCAATGGGGTTCTGGGCAATAACCTAAAGGTTGTGTAGCGGAATGACGAGCTAGAAATCGCAAGTCTAACTTTCTATTTCTAGTATCAATATTCTTTGTAAAATTTGCATAAAATGCAAATGCAATTTGCTATTTATAGCCTTTTCGTCATGATGGCTCAGTGGTTAAGGCGCCTGCTTCTCATACATGAGGGCGCAAGATCGATACTAGGTAAGTATCAATGTAACTTTTTCAATTCATGTGTACTTGTTTTTACCCGATTGCGCCAGAAGGAGGGTTATGCTTATCGAGTATATGTATGTATGTCTATTTCTTTGGTAGGTCCTACAGCCCAAACGCCATGGTGATTATAACATATGAGGTATCGTACATACCAACACGCCTGTATTCCCCAAAGGGTTAGGCAGAGGTGTAACAGTGTCGTTAGATTTGTGTTAACTGTGGGAGTGACATATGCTATATTACCCGAGTGCGCCAGAAAGAGGGATATGAAAAAAAAAAAATAAGGATAGGAAATCATCACATTACTTCTTCCACTCTGGGCGGAGTGGAAGGGAATGTCAGACTCTAGCTGTTTAAGACCCATCCGTCTTCCTCCTAATGCCCTTTGCGTTCCAGTGTTGCTGTAACTTTTTTACCTTTTAAGTTTACCTTGAACATCTCTGAAATCTGTAAAGGATAACATCCTGAGGAAACCCACACTTATTATAAATATAAGTCTATTATTGTCCATTAAGACCATTAATAATATACACGGTGGTTATATGTATACTATTGTTACATTAATCACTTTTGCAGTATAAGTGGCATTTTCTAGACCTCCAAAAATACAGGAGGTCGGATACTGAGCTTGGTGTCCCACTATCCGACCACCTCTAATTTGGACCAAGTGGGTCATAGTTTGATCAGGAGCACTTACATGGGGTGTGGTGTCGAACGGATCGATTTCCCATAACCAAATTGTGTTTGCAGTGGCCTACTTGGGTTGGGTAGTCTGCAATCGATTAAGTGCTTCAAGTATTTTTCCATAAGTGATTGTGCAAAACAACACGCTAAATGTGTTTTTATTTTATCGCCATAAAGGGCTTTTCTAGAAGTTAACGGTGAAGGTGGACTGTTGGAATGAGGAATGACTGCCTGGTCGTTACTACGAGGTTGTCAAAACGTACCTAAAAGACGAAAAGCTTCGTCAATTTGACAGTAAACCCTAATTTATCAAAAAGTATTAAGTTATTCTTCAATTGGATATCGCGATGACTCAGTGTTTAAGGCGCCTGCCTCTCATGCAAGAGGTTGAGGGTTACATACCGGGCAAGCACCAATGTGATTTTCTCAATTCATATGTACTTTCTAAGTTTATCTTAGGCCGTTCGTGCCTTCTGTGTATGAGAAGAGGCCTCTGCCCTACAGTGAGACATGATCATTATTCGGCTTGACCTTCAACAATTGCTGTTCGTGTGGGTGTTATTTGAGCAATACTTGCTGCAAATGAGGATGCAACGAAATTGTTGATAAATGGAACAAATTAATGTTTTTAGAGCATCAACATAACTGTTCAATTTGTGTATTAAGTTGCATGTATGCAATAACTTCTACTTGATAGCTGTTTTTAAAATCCAGAGTCATTGTATGATTGTTTAATCATCATTTGGCTTTTTCCGCTCTGGGCGGAGCGGAAGCGAGTGTCAGACTCTCACTGACTAAAACTCATCCATATTCCTCCAAATGCCCTTTGTGTTCCACTCTTTCTGGACTCTTGCGAACAAATTCTGCCGCCGAGGATTGTATGATGGTAAGGTTCAATCGCCTAGAAAAGAAAACACGGAAATACGGATGTTCAACGGTTGCGTTGAACTTCCGTGTGGTTTTATGAGTGCTAGACGAAACTTAAAAAATAATACAATATTAATAGATTCAATCTTTACAAATATTATAAAGAAGAACAATTTTTTGTTTGCTTGTTTGTACCGAATAGGCTCCGAAACTGCTAGGGCGATTTTAACCAATTTTTCACCAATACATTGATCCATTATTCCTGAGTAACATAGGCTATATAACATCACCCTACAACTCATGGGAGCAGAGCTGTAACCAAAGACGTAACTTAAAGCGGGAGAAAAAAGTCAAGCAGACGAAGCTGCGGGCAGTTTTTTAGTTATTGATGTTAATGGCGTCTCACAAATCTTTAGTGCGACGACCGCACGGTTTATGTGAGATAAAAAAATAATAGGATGTTTTTTTATATGAAACTAGCTTCTGCTCGCGATGTTGTGCACGTAGTTTTGTCACCCGCATTTTTTTTTTTGGTGTGTGGGAAATGATCAAATAACTTCTCCCGCCCTGGGCGGGGCGGGAGGGAGTGTCAGACTTTTACTGACTAAAACCCACCCATGTTCCTTCTTGTGCCCTTTGCGTTCCGGGGGCGCGGTATCTCTTGCGAACAACCCGCAGCCCCGGCAGGCATCGGCCCTCTGTGGCCCCTTCCTTTTGCTGACATCTTTTTGAGGCGCGCGTGGAACACGAACGCGCCGTCGACACGGCCTGTCGTTATGCAACGTAAGGACGGTGAGCTACCCATTGCTCACCGTCCACAGGCCAGTATCTACGGTGGCCGGGAGTCGTCTCGCGGCTCCCGACGTCCGGGGCGTCTACCGCGGCGGCTGGGACGGGAGAACCGCTGTCTCAACCGTCCCGCCGCCTCCTTCTCAAGCATTACTGCCTCGCAGAAGGACCCAAGACCTCTAGCACAGCAGTCGCACTTAGTACCACTAGGCTAAAGAGGCAGTTCAAATGCATGAGGCATGAGTAGGTATAGTAGACTTCAATTCGACTTTTATATCTAAAACGAACTCTTATATTGAAGAAATGTAACCTGTTAATTACCTAGTCAGACTAGAAACGGTCTATATTTGAAAAACAACACATAGTTAAGTGTGACCAATATAGACTAAGACTTTTATGGTCAAAACTTAAAAGCGTCTGGCTGGAGTAATATCCCGAGAAAAGTATCTGGCTATAACAAATAACGGTTTTTAACAATATCCTTGCAATCTACCTAGACTTACTGTTTGACAGATTTATTGTTTTAAAAAAAGCAATATAGACGTTCTATATTGTTGTTTTTCTCATAACTGAATCGCCAATCGTAACCACAGTATTTATATCTATATACCTACAGTAAATATTCATATTTCTATTTGGGAAATAAGCAACAATTCCAAAATCGTTAAAAAAAAGATATAAAACAATAATGAAATGTAATGATCATATATATATATACCATCACGCCTGTATTCCCCGAAGGGATAGGCAGATGTGTAACAATGTACACCCATAGTTCGCTGGTATGTTTAGGTTCCATGTAATAGGGGGCGAGCCTATTGCTATTAACCGGGGACAAATCCTAACTCCGAGCTGCTACTGAGAATTTCATAGAAAAACCCAATAACACTTTTTCGCTCCTTCTGGGAATCGTACCCAAGACCTCTAGCGTAGCAGTCGCGCTTTGGACTACTAGGCCACAGAGGCAGTTCAGGCAGGTAATCTAGTTACCTACAAGGTAAGTAGATAATCTATCTCATGTTTTGTCCTTGAAATAAAATAAATGGCATGTTTTGTCTTTTTCTACGATCTTATGGCTTTTATATTTTTAACCGACTTCAAAAAGGAGGTCATCAATTCGTCTATGTTTTTTTTGTATGTGTGTTACGTGATGGCTCCGCCAAATATGAATCGTTTTTTGTTAGATAGGTCATACTGCAAAGGTGGCATAAAAAATTTTTCGAAATTGGTTCAGTAGTTTGGAAAAAAAAACTAAAAATTTTTGTCATCCTGGTAAACGAATTAGCATATTCTGCTTTCTTGTGACTTTTACGTGGTGTTCTATGAAATTCTCATTAGCAACTCGGAGTTAGTTAATGGCAATAGGCTTGGCCCCTATTACATCGGACCTAAGCATACTGTGGGTGTACATTGGTACACCTCTGCCTAGCCCTTCGGGGAATACAGGCGTGATGACAGTATGTATTTATTACAAGTCCCTCACAAGGTTTTTTTCACTAATATGAGTGATAAACAAATAGTAATTATAAAGTAGAGAATTAGTGGTAATTAACTTATTTTTATTAAACAAGAAAACGGTGCTATAGCCCATTCTATTAACGTAATATGGGAAGTAATCCTGTGCGAAGTCTGGTAAGTAGACAGATTTGTGGCTTATTATTATATTCCATATTAATTTTATTTATTAAGAATAAATAATACATATTTTTGTCGTATCTACTTACCTAAGTAAACATGTAAAAAAGATATATTTTTGAACTTAATATTTTTGGACTTAATGTTAATAATAATTTGGTACTTGTCAAAAATATAATAAGATCAAAATTAACTAAATGGTTTAGTAATTCTGCAGACAAAATGCCTGCAGTATTACTAAATAATGATTATTTAATTTACAAAATTATTATTTTACTTAGTTCCATCTGTTGTAATAACACATTACTAGCTTCTGCTTAGGCTTGGTCAACAGGTACAGCTAGTGGTTAACAGATGGCGCTACTGCGAAGCTTGCATATATTTTGACAATTCCCCATCGGCCACACGCGCGCGGAACGCCACAGTTCGGTAATGGCCGCCGCCGGGGTGGTTGACTCGTGCCGCTGTCATTGCGACACGCGTTGATTGGTTGTTTACTTTATTTACATCACAATCATAACCAATACAATCATAGTGTAAAGTGTTTATTGTGTACTACGCTTGTTGAATGCACGTTTGTAAACGGAAAAGTGATTTTTGATAAAGTTTTGAACGCGAAGAGCGACTGGTCGCTCAGCAAGCGTTGGTAGAATGCATCGTCCAGTGTAGTGTTGTGATACTCAATGTTTGCCGGCCCAATGTTGGGCTACAGAGGCGCGATGTGTAGCCGGCAGCATACCCAGGCGTGTCTCAACACTTCCCTGTCCATACGACAGGAGATACAGAGATTTGAAAGTGTGCATCCTTCTATTTACGCTCTTTACGATCTTGTGGAGTTGGTACCTGATCCATTGCTGGCCCAGCAGATAAGGGACCACGTCGTCGCCATAGAAGGTTGGTACTGGTTTGATGTTTATGTTAGCGTGCGGTATCTACGGGCAACTGAGTTGTTTATACTTAGATAAATCACGTTGGATAACCTAATAATGCGCGGCTTGTATTTACGATAAGCACGAGTGGGACTATCGGTACGACGTACCAGCAGGGTATACCCCGTGTTTGTTCACGTTTTATTTGCGCTGATTACGGGCAACGAATTCCAAATTGGAATTTGACTACAATTGTTTGCGTGATGCCAAAATAAATGACAATCTAAAACTATGACAATAAAAGGACCACTTTTGACATCGATACCCAGTTTACCTGCCTAATTTCTTACCTGTGTAACTTGACAGGCCTTGAAGACTGGAATTCCCGTTAAACTATCTATACCGGCAACATTGTACGTCAGAAAGAACAATTCAAATTCAGAACTGCGAAAGGACCACTATTTGAAAACAATCCAACACTTCCACAAGCATTCAAAGAAACCAATAACTACACTAGCTATGTAGGTATATGTTACTTTAAGAATGCTATACTTTCTCCGGTTTTTACGACATACGCAAACCCGGTCCTTGGCTGATAGTATCCAGTTTTTACAAGGCGGATTTCCTCGTGTTAATTTACTGAGAAACTTGACAACTTCGTGTCAATGTCAAGGTTTGCAAGTAAGATTCATAGTTGTTGTAGTGTAAAACGGTAAGTACTATTGTAGTCTTCTTTTCGTGTCAATTGACTCGTTTTAAATTTTGTCCGACCAGTATTGAGCAACCTGTACAGCTCTATCATTGGCCTCGTTTAGATCTTGGATGGTGCAGGTGGTTGTGTACAACGGGCAACTAAGGAGGTGACAATTGTAGTGTAGATGACCTATTCACCCATTAAGGTTGTAATAGGTAGAAGAATTATAATTTTAAAACTAGTGTAAGTAATAAGTTATCAATATTGTTAGGTCTAAGTAGAACAAGTCTCATTAAAATATCTCGATAACTCATTACAATCTTATAAAAGCGAAAGGTCACTCAGTCACTCACTAACTTAACACGGTATCTCGAAAGCTACTTGACCTATGAAGCTGAGCAGGTAGTTTATAGATAGGAGACGTAAGATAAGAATCTTGGAGTATGCGGCTGGGCCGAATTAAATAAAAGGTAATATAGTAGCCGCCACGAGTCGTGAGCACAAACGATCGTGTGCAGCGTCGGCGCCCGAAAAATCCCACAAAGGAACCCAAAAACCTACAAAGTAACTTGACATTTGTGCTCACGACTCGTGGCGACTACTATAGTTATATATAAACTCGTATTCCGTATTGTCTTATTATTGAGTGGTTTCTGAAAAAACCTTCTACCACTTCGCTTGAAGGTAGGTGTCGCAAAAGGAAGGGATTTCTAGACCTTACTATCCATTCACTCCATCTCTAGCTAGAAGATAAACTGCGGCGTCTTCATGGCTGCTTATAATAACCTGGCACAAAGAGTAAAGGATATAGTCAATCCCCATAAGACTGTTTATTCATACGCGGACAGTCGGATGCCCAAATTAAATAATAGACGTCGATACATGTCGATGTGATTAAACAAATACGGAACGCCCTTTTCCGATATCTATTAAAAGTAAAATAAAGACAAAACATATGCATAATAATAAAAAACAACAACTTAAATGAGCACATGTCTGTTTGTTGGCAGCTAAACATGGTAACTATGACAAACAGGCTACCAGTTAGTATAATGCTGTGCTATGGAGGAATACAACACTACACTGGTTGTCAGCGGTCATCCCTGGCTTTGGTTGATACTGGTAAAGCCTTAAGCCGGTAAGAACCCGCCAGTCACCAATTGTCAATTTAGTCTTTTTGTGGTTTGCCTAAAGGATGACATGTATGAAGCTTCATACCAGATCTAGGACAAGAAACAGATAGAGGAGGTACGAGCATTGACCACCGCGTTACGCCACGTTAGTAGTTGTACCTTTGTAAAAAAGGGCAATCGGAAGATTATTCTCGTACTTTACAGTACGTTCGCATTGTACTCCTAGTCACAGTCTGTCAAAAATGCTTCTAATTTGCCATTATTACATTATATCTTATTTATAAGTAGATTTTGAACCTAATTTTAATTACGAAAATTGATGTAAACCAAACAGCGAGCGAATTGCTCCCATAGGACAAGATCTATATTCTAAGCATATGAGAATCTAGAATGTTCATTACTAATACGAAGAGTGATAGATGCCATTAAATATCATTAGCAACTAACAGTTAATAGTATAGGTGACCGACAGACCTAGCTATCTCATCTAGACTGTTTATTTCTAGGTTAACGATTTACGAGCAACCCGACCTGTCAGTAACGAGCGGTTATTTTTAGAAACCCGCTGATTTGAAATCAATAAAGTGGCAATTAGAGAGATGTTTACGTGATTTATTCCCTTATTCGTGTTAAATTTTATGTGATAATGTGAGTAATGGCGGTTTTAATGCTGGTTATTTTATAATACATATACTGGCTTGTTGTTGTCCTACGCAAAGGCCTCTGCTTATACAGGGAAGGTATGAACATTGATCACCAAGGTGGATTGGCGATTTCATATACATATATTTATGATAAATTAAGGTTTCACTCACGATTTCTTCCTTCACCGATGCCAGTGATATTAAGATAAACTAACATGAAGTAAAAAGTCAAATTAGTGCTTGCCGGTATCCTGTTGCAAACCCAGAACCTGGTGTATGAAAGGCGAATAACTCCACACGTCATGTCATGTCTAGTAATTTAATAGGTCCAAAAAGGTCAAAATCAAGTCAAAATGTGTAGAGCATCTTGCTGCAATCAATTTGCAAGCTTCGCTATTACGACAATATTCAGTTACGTTGATGTCGAACCTTTGTTTTGCAAAATGACAGCGGTTGATGAGGAAACCTAGCAGTGGTCATTTTAGTGTGATCTTTCCTTATACCTACTGAGTATGGATTTATTTGCTAATACACCATTATCGAAATTGTTTCTCAACGAGCTCCAAGTCTGCCCAAGTATTTATCATCGTCGGATGCTGTCCATCACTTTTGCTCTACTTAAACCTCATCTTCCTAACGCTATCCTGGCCCCCTGCCAGTGTCCGTTTTACTCCTAAGTCTTCCCACTTTATGCAAACTTGCGCATCCTCGACGCTAAGTTCCCTGTTCTACATTTGCAAAATGCATAGCATTTACAAGATATTTAAAGGAAATTAAGGTCAAAACTGTGCACTGGTAATCAAAGGAATTCTGTTATTATTCAGCATAGTTTAATATCTCGCATAACGTAGAGTTATGCCAAGAAGTATACGTACAATATGATCATAACGATCTTGGAATACGTCGGGCGCTTGTCCGGGGTTACTGAAGTTAAACAAGAAAGTAATTAAAGTACAGTACCTTTTATGAAACTCTTTAGAATATTCTATGCTAATTCCAAAATGAAAGTAAAACAACTATTAGATTGTCAAGTTGGAACAGTTGATGTAAAAGTATTATTGTACAAACTCCAGAAGTAATTAGAATTATTTTAACGGCTATTTCTGGAATTAACTCGTCCGACAATGGAGCAACTTCTAGTCTTTTGTGAGCAGATGTTACGTCACGGACAAGTTTTCTTATTTAAGCCAGATCTATTTTTAAATCAGTCCCTTTGTTTAATTTTGAAATACTTGAACCCAGTGAACCTAATAGGTACCTACTTGAATTCAAAAGAGAAAACAATATTCCCTGGACCTTTTCAATTCTTCAATCAATTACTTTATGACATTATGATTTCCAAATTCACTGCTTTATTATACTCTGTCTATGTTTTCTACTCTCTGGAGATTCTAAACCAAATCTTTACACAAATGGCTTTCTTTTTCTTTCTTAGGGTTGAGGCCAACCAAGCGTAATTTTGCAAGTGACGTAATTTATACTGCATTGTTTTTTTTTCAAAAGTTCTGTTTGGTTCACTTGGCAACGCAAAGTGACTTGTCAGTTTCAATTCAATGTGAATTACGCGACTCACAGCCCACAAAATTGCATTCGTTTGGCCCCACGGTCCTTCCATTCGGTCCTTATCCATTTCCTTCATCAAGTGCTACAATTGAACGCCTCAAGCAATGCAACCAGCGAAATGTAGGTCAGAAAATGCAATCAGTGCTCAACAATATAAAATAGATGAAGCTATTTGCTCACCTGGGACTGGGAGAAATCTGAAATGAATCAGTTTCTTATTTTTGCGCTGTTATAACTAAGGGGTAACTCGCAAAATGGGTCACTGCAGTACTCTTAGATACGAAGTCTTATTATTTGGTATATTATGTTGAAGACGGAAACTTCTGTTGAAAATGGATAATTACAGCCTGCATGAGTAGTATCTGTGTAATTTTATTTGAGATGAAAAAATCTCGAACATTTTCAATTTCAAAGATAATCTTCCGAGATTATTGCAATATGTGCAGTTAAATCCGAACGTATACGTTTCTACTTTAAGCCCTCGTTTTCCAAGTTCACAGACTAAAGCCCTCGTTCATTGAATGGGAAATCGGGCGTCTATAAGCACTCTTAAAACAATGAGCAAGTACCCATTTGTTTGAGAAGCCAATCACAAATAACATCTTTCTCATCGTGTTACAAAGCGATTAGCAAATAAACACAGATAAAACATATCCATGAAACAATAACAGTAACCATTTCAATTTTATCTCTAGACAGCTTGGCCTCTAAAAATCCTTGGCAATCACGATCTTGACATTTAACTTGGCAAGTGTGTTTCGTTGCGGCGGTGTTATGTCGGTAGTAAGTAGGCATCGTCCGATAAGTGCCGGCAGCGTGCCAGCGAACCCTTGAAAAATTTGAATAATGCACTCAACGTTGACGATGGGCCAATTATTCTTAGTGGATTATGCTACCCTGGTCTTTGCTTGTGGAACGAGTAGTTTTTAAGTTTATTTTTTATTTTTATAGTTAGTTTATGTAGCATTGAGTAGTCCCTAGGTGTAAAATATTGCAGATTTAACTCGCTTCTTACATTAAAATATGATAATAAGATTTTCCCAGGTCGAGCAAAAAGTGTTATTGTGTTTTTCTATGGAATTCTCAGTAGCAGCTCGGAGTTAGGATTTGTGCCCGGTTAATGGCAATAGGCTCGCCCCCTATTACATGGGACCTAAACATACCGGCGAAATGTGGGTGAATATTGTTACACCTCTGCCTAACCCTTCGGGGAATACAGGCGTGATGGTATGTTATGTTATGTTAATAAGATTTTAGATATTGTTTACTAATAAGTCAAATAGTCAAATATTATTACCTAATAAGTCAAAGCATTTATTTCAATTAGATCATTTAAAGGCACTTTTGAATTGGCAAGAGATTATTGCTGCATAGCCCTCTTCCTCTTTCCTAAGTTTTTGCTGTGCCCGAAAGGGTCCATAATGATGCTTGTTTTCTTAGACCGTCTGAGTACATTACGGAACGCAATAAACTAACTGGACTATACTGGCTTAAGATTTTGTTTAACAGTAAACAATTTCTTGGATGTTAAGTCGTTCTCTGATTGATGAATAGAATAATGGATAAATAATTAAAATAATAAAATTATTATAAAAAAAATATTATTAATAAATAAAAATATATTACGATAAATATAGAATTATTATTTTTATTTAAGTATTTGTTATTTTAATATTTTTATTTATAAAAATTTTATAGAAGAATAGAATAAACGTTTATTGTTTTCAGTATTACAGCTAGTCCCTACCTCGTGGGTATAATATATATTATACAAATAACTATAATACCGGAAACAAAAGGCTTAAACGTCAGCATAATGCTTAGGACCTTCCCCAAAGAATTATTTTTTACAATAATAAAATAAATTGAACGAATGGTTATAATGACGCTAAAATAGATGCTGTCGGTCGTGACTTGCATTCATTTTGTACATAAAAAAAAAACAAAATACGAACGACGATCAAATTCGGTCCAACCGTTTGGAACATTTGCCGGATCAAACAGACAGACAAAAAATTTAAAAATTGTTATTTTGGTGTAAAATGTATTTAGTTAAAAGCTGTTATTCAGACATTACAAACAGACACGTAATTTTTTTTTATTTCTATAAATGTATAGATTGTACTGATACTACCAGTATCATTAATTTATTTAATAATTTGTTAAAATGTTTCCCTTATCATGGCAGCGCTTATCCGGCCATTTCGTTTCAATATTATGATTCAGAAGGAAGCTGGCCGTGCGATAGCTCATTTATTACTGCTACCTTCCCAATCAATATATTATTGTGTGACTACGTACAATTCGTTTTAATTGGTTCAATGCTTTCATCCTATGATAATGATGTTGACACAATGGTACCAATGTGACTTCTTCAGCTCTCATAAATGTACTCTATTAGTTAATCTTGGATATTACTGATATTGGTGAAGGAAAACATCGTCGGGAATCCTGGACTTAAAATATATGGCCGTGGTGGGTAATGCTCGAGCCTTCTCTGTATAAGAAGATGTTTTTTGCCTTTTATTTGAGGATGGAAAATCATCAAGTGACTTCTTCTGCTCTGGATGGAAGGAAGGGATTGACACACTTACTAGCGATTTTTGTCCTGCAGTGGATCACTAATCATCATCATCTGCTTAGCCTTTTCCTACCTATGTTGGGGTCGGCTTCCAGCCTAACCGGATGCAGCTGAATACCAGTGTTTTACATGGAGCGACTACCTATCTCACCTCCACAACCCAGTTACTGGGCAACACGATACCTGTTGGTTAGACTGGTTGTAAGACTTCCTGACTTCTGACTATCCGTAACGACTGTCAAAGATCATGATGTTTGATGGAAATCGGTTCAGCCGTTTCAAAGTTATCAGCTCTTTTGTTGCTGCAGTAGGGTTTCTTATTTTTCTGTCGGGGGTTACTTACAATTTTTAATTTCGTGTTATAGCTAGGTAGATTGTATTCCCGTGTGGGTATACAAATAATTCCTGTCTTACAAAATGTTTATTTGAAGGAGTTTCTTACCCACTGTACTCCATACAAAACTTTTTTTTTTTCTTTTTTTTTTTTTTTAAAAACGTTGCCCCACACTAGGAATTTCTCCTGTGTCGTGGGTGCGTTTACAAACATATAAACTCACATACACAAACAGCCAGACTCGAAACAACTATCTGTAGGCCATACAAATATTTGTTCCGTGCGGGAATCGAACCCGCGACACGCAGCGCAGCAGCCAATCGCTCAGCCTTTGCGCCAAACGTGCCGTCAAACTACAAACTACATTTAGAACAGGCAACAAGGTATTTTTTTTTCTTGTTAATGGCGTTCAAAAGTGCTTTGAAATAAATAATCTGACTTTGATTTTAACTTAACCACTCTAATTCTAAAATATAATATTGTTCCCTTCGAAGTAGGTACTAAAAGTAATCGAGAAGTTTCAACAAGTGCCCTTTGGAGCCAATAAGCTGACGTTAAGTTGATCTCGAAGAGTATCTGAGTGCATTGACGCTGTGATTGTGAGGCAATCGACTGAGATGAGATCAAAAGGCCGGTGGTATGAACCTATACATCTAATACAGTACCAAACACCAACAAGTGTGTTCTAATTCTACTACCTTTTGGAAGGGAAACTAGATTCAATTTTTTTGAGATGACGTTCAAAAGTGCCTTTTAAGAATTTCTTATTGAAATAAATTATTGGACTTTGACTTAGTTTATATGACCACTAGCTTCTGCCCGCGACTTCGTCCACGGAGCTTATTTCACTCGCGTTTAGTTACGTCTTTGGTCACTGCTCCGCTCCCGTGGGCCGTAGCGTGATGGTATATAGCCTATGTTACTCAGGAATAATGTAGCTATCGGTGAAAAAAAATTTAAAATCGGTCCAGTAGTTTCGAAGCCTATTCGGTACAAACAAACAAATAATAACCCTCTTTTGGCTTTGCCGTAGTCGGGTGAAAAAATCATTCCTCTTCATAATAATGTTAGTATGGACTATGTGTACTACACTGTTTTGCCCGCAACTTCGTCTTTGTGAATATTCTTACAGATCTCAAACTTTTTAAAAATAAAATATAATTTATTGCTGATAAGGTAGCTTTTCATAGGTGAAAGAATAATTAAAACGAGTAAAGTAATTTTTGTGTTTATCCATTACGAACAAAAATACAAAAGCTTTCTCTTTTAATATAAGTTAAAAAAAACTGCATGCACTTACTTAGATACAATTTACAATATGAATTCTACTTCTATGAATAACGAATATGCAAGAGAATATATATCCGAGAATAAAATGTAATCACATTCCTTCTCAAAAATTCAAATCTGGGAAATATTTTCTCTTCAAACAAACCCGAAGATGTGCGACAGCCAGTACATACCTCGCATTTTTCGTGGAACACTTCCTCACTACTCGATTCGTTGAGTCCAGACATACCTGCACAGGTTTTAGAGTTCCGTAAACAAATAGTGCGTCTGCTGTCCGTCTGTCTGTTTTTCTGCGGGCTGTATCTCATGAACCGTAAAAGGTAGAGAGTTGACAGAGTATATTGTCGCTATAGCAACGAATAAAGAACAAAGGCATTTAATTTAAGAAACTTGTTTTTAAGTCATACATACATACCATCACGCCTGTATTCCCCGAAGGGTTAGACAGAGATGTAAAAATGTACACCCACAGTTCATTGGTACGTTTAGGCCCCATGTAATAGGTGGCGAGCCTATTGCCATTAACCGGGCACACCTAACTCCGAGCTGCTACTGAGAATTTGCTCGACCTGGGAATCGAACCCAAGACCTCTAGCGTAGCTTAGCGTAGTTTTTAAGTCATGTAGTGTTAAATAGTGTTTATAGTAGTAAAGAAGCCTTCGTGTGTAAGGTATATTGTATATGGTAAGTATAAAACCCTTCATGTGTAAGTTCGACTCGCACTTGACCGATTTTTTTTTGTTTTCGGGGTAAGCGTAAAGGTGCCCTGTCTTTGGGAAGAAAAGTGAGGTGTGAAGGATTCTTATCCTTCCCTTCATACTTCTTCTTGCCACCCATCGTGGTCACCATCAGCATGCAGAGAGGATTTTTGCAAGTTTCGTTTAAAAATCCAACACGTGTCGAAATTACCTCACGGTTTGCCATTAGATGCCTATTTTACACCAACACTTCCATACGAAACAGATTTTTTAATTAAATAAACGCTTGGCTGAGAGCCAGCAGGGGAATTCACTTCGAAAACTTGGATACAAAAGTAGGTCATGTAAGTAAGGTGATTTTTGCACGAGAGCGGTTTTAAAATTTTAACTAGATACCATTTTTCCAATAGCAGTTTTGTCTTTTGGCTTTAGTTTGGAATATATTATTACGAACCTTGAAGTATAGAATTTAGTAGTTTATTTGCAACTAGCTATTGCCCGCGACTTGGTACTCCTCGAGAAGTTACTATGGGCAGCGAAAATAGAAAGCATAGACAGATTTGTTTGGACTCCTACACGAACTTTCATCACATATTTTAAACCCTTCAAGATTTTTTTTCCCGATAAAAGCCTATGACCTTCTCCAAGGTTTATTCTATCTTTGTACCAAATTTCATCAAAATCGGTTCAGCTATTTTTGCGAAAAGCGTAATAGACAGAGTGGCAGAGTTACTTTCGCATTTATAATATAAGTAGAGATGAACTCGAGCCCTTCTTTTAATTTAAAAGACAAAATATAATGGAATAGAACATCAGCACAATAAAAGAACTACAGATAAAAATAAATAACGCAAACAAGGAAGCGCCTCCATTTTCTTTCTTTCTTTTTTTATATCTAGTCTTTGAACGCTCTTCTCTTACAAATTAAAGGCAAATAGACTAGAAATTAAAACGTATTTTGATTCAATAAATGTTCTGGGATCAATTTTATAGATCATTGACTCATTGAGTTTATTATACTCAGATTGAGCCCATACTTTCCAAATGATCCAGTTTTTGTATTGTTCCAAATAAAATATTAATAAAACTTGGTACTTCGATTGCTTCCCAATTTCTCTGAGTTATTATTAGAGCTAGGACCAGCTGAATTCGCCCCATTCAATTTTGATTTAATATTGAACATTCCACTGCATCATTAATCTCCTGAGGTGAGGTGAATACGATTCTACCCTCCGGTGGGTGACGTGCAAATAACTAATTAATGTCAAATGTCACTGGATACAATAAAGTTGGAATCTAATTATGTTTTGGCTGTAGCAATTAATTTTAATTAGAGACAGTGCTTTGTTTTTAAATGACGTTTGCCGTCATATAAGAAAAGGCACTCTCTTTGGCAGTTGTAAAATACGAGTAAAATAATAAACCGCGGAAAGATACATGCAGCCTTCAACTTGCTTGAAATTTGCAGTGAAAGTTGCATTATGACACTTAGTCTATTGAAGGAACAATAGACAACGACTAATTTGCTGGAGTAGAATCTAAAACATCAACATTTTAAACGATAGACATTCATGTATTACTTTACATTGGCCTCTGGCAAACGTCGCCACATCGACCGCTCCTATGTGTAATGGTCCTTCAAGAGTTGCGCATCTACCAGTCTACCAGTCCTGTGTGGTCCGGTCCTCCGAGGGTCGCCACATCAACTAATCCTCTGGGTCCGGTCTTAAAAGCGTCGTCACATCGACCAGTTCTGTGTGGTCCGGTCCCCTAAAAGTCGCCTCATCGACCAGTCCTGCGTAGTCCAGTCCCCCAATTGTGTCGCCCTATCGACCACTCCTGTGTGGTCCTTTCTTTGGTTCCTTCATATCTTTGATATTATTAGTATTACCGTTTGTACTGTTTGTACTCTACTTACTTCAATAGAATATTCGACCAAATTAGACGAGAATGAATGAATAAGCAAATTAATTCTTCAATATTTCAGTAAACTCCTTTCAAGGTGCCTTTGAAGTTATTTAGATTCTTGTTTGACGTTTGCACGTCAGTTAAAGTTCTTTCATTCAAGTTGTAAATGCTTTGCTTACTCGCCTAATTTAACTTTTCATAATAATTTTCTGAGGGATCCAGTGATTATCTGGGATTTAGTTTCAAGACTTTTGCAAAGGACTTTTGTTCTAACAAATCTTGAAGGGTGCTAATTAGGTACTAGCAGCAGCACAATGAAGAACTTAATCTTATTATCAGATAAGGGCTTACGCTTAATCAGTAGAGACTTAATTACTACAGGATGAGAAAACATTTGTACATCAGAATACATCTGAGTCTAATGTGGCTCTTATATTGAACGTATAATGTTTATTAAAAGTTTCCTATTTCCGATACAGTAACCCAAGAGTATGACTATCGTCTACCAAGTTCCATATTGCACCAACTATCAATGCATGAATGTGGAATTGAATGTCTTGACGTCAATACCTACGTGAATATTAGTACCTTTGCTCAAATTCTTACAATCGGAGCTTTGAGCTTTGAGAGCTGTAACATTCAAAGAAATTCCATTGCGACTTTAATGTGTACGTGTAATATTTCGCTCGGATGCATAAATCCGGGAACACATCACGGAACTGTATTTGAAATTGAGTGGCGACTAGGTATAGTACGAAGTCGCACTGCTGTTGATTGCAATATATGTATAATCAGAATATGTAGTGATGAAGACTGAACGAATTACTAAAACCAATTTGGTATGACCTTTATAATGTATGTCTTTACCTTTCCAATATTCTAGCTTGATGCTGTGGTTTGCATCGTTCATTTTCAATGTTCTCTATACCATATTGCGGTAAGTAATCAGCGTAGCACTTAAGAAACCAGATTTAATGGCTTTGCCCATACATTTTTGAAACGTCAATCCCAGCATACTAAAAAAAACCAGCCCCGCCTTTATTGTCAACGTTGTAATCAACCTGCCTTACAGTAATTAGATTGAAGCCATACAATTACATGTTAATTAAATACACATACTTGTTATTAATGTAGAACATCGTCGGCGCGAACCGGTTTGTAACACAATGTTATGGACAGACCAATTTCAAGGCCTCATCACGGTCATCGTTACTCAACATTGCTGTCATTGTACTCGAGGTAAATGTAGATTGAATTGACTGTAATTTGTATAGAATAGTGACAAACCTGGATACCGAACTGAGATTTATATTACATTTTTTCTGAAATTTTATGTTGGAGACGTGGAATTCGAATCGAATAAAATACTAACTGCCTCGGTAGCCTAGTGGTCTTAAGCGCGACTGCTACGCTAGAGGTCTTGGGTTCGATTCCCAGGTCGAGCAAAAAGTGTTATTGGGTTTTTCTATGAAATTCTCAGTAGCAGCTCGGAGTTAGGATTTGTGCCCGGTTAATGGCAATAGGCTCGCCCCTTATTACATGGGACCTAAATATACCGGCGAACTGTGGGTGTACATTGTTACACCTCTGCCTAACCCTTCGGGGAATACAGGCGTGATGGTATATTTATATTATTTTTTTATTATATATAAAATACTCTTGTCAGTTAGAAGTTTTTGTTTCCTCAGGGGCAAGAAGTTATCATAATCGTGAGTGATTGAAGTATAAAAAGATGAAGTGAAACATTTTGTTGATCTATCAATACGGAGTAACAAGAAGCACGTCCAAACATATTTATTCAGACACCTAACTACATACTAACTAGATATTTTAATACAAGCTTGTACCCTGGACAATGGTTATTGAGCAGGCGCCAACGCCGACCGCCTCGTTCAAACAAGAGGTTTACTAACATTTTCATTGAAAATATATTTACATAATCATAATAAATTTGCATACAAGACTATAGCAAAAATCCTCTTTCTACCCACGTGCGAGTTTGCTTTGCCTTTATTTTAAAACAACAAACAGATTTTTTGTGCTGCTATTGGACAAACACAAAGCAAATATCGGAGACCGACAGTGAACATTGAAATAGATCAAGAGCATGGAATTTTATTGCAGAGGGATTATTTAGGTTGTGCGACTGATTAAAAAGTCCCCGTGTCAACGGGTGATATCGACATATCAATAATGCACAATATATTTGCACATTCGTGTTCGATACGAGTGCCGATGCAGAATATAAAAAAACTAACAACGCTTTTTGATAGGTTAAGGGTTCCGTGATATTGAAGTTGTGAGTTTATTTTGTGAAGGTTCCATCATTTTATCATGAAATATTGTCTATCATGCTCCTTTCTTCTCGTTTCTTTCTCTTACCCGAACGGAGATGGTGTTCATGCATTTACGGTGAGAGGTTGTGTATTTGTGCAAACAAATGTTCCCATTCACCTCCAAAACGGTTTTCTTCGTTGAAGTTCAATCGGTTCTGTCAATATCATTAGCAGTTACACCAGCCATGAGTACAAACAAAATGTCCGCTGCTAAAACTGATTCGTCCCCAAATGTAATAAATCGAAACAATATAAAGATACCTGCAGGTCCGTGATTGGTACCGTGTTCGATAAATGACGATACATTCTCCCCCTATCACATGGGACTTGCTAGAATAATGGCATACAGTAATACAAACAGCGAACTGACTCACATAAGTACAAATATACTACATATCGGGCTTACCCTTCAGGGCATATTGGTGTGACAATATTTTCGTAATTAAACACCATTTAATATAGCATTAGACGAAAAGCGACCAAATCACGATAGTTATTAAGTTATATTTTTGAAATAACTGCATTTTAATGTATGTATTTTGTATTTATCGTGAAATGACGATAGCGTTGTAACATGAGGTATAAGTATTCAATTACATATCTCAATAATAAAATAAACTTAACAGTCATTTAGCTAAAATTATCGTCTTGTTTTTTTTTAAATATTTTTTTATCAAATTTTGCCAGCAGTTTTGTTAAACAAATTATAAGACACGGTCTTATACTTAGCTCTGCAATAACACTGCATTGCTACATTGTTTTCAGTTTATGAAAAACGATTTATCTACTTTATTTATGTATAACAATTAAGTATAATATGTATATGGGCTACTGTAACACTGTAAATCAAACTGGTATCTGTCCAATCGTAATTTTTGACTTAACTTGCGCTTAATAATAAGCCTATTATTGTCCCACTACAGGGTAAAAGCCTCTTCCCATACAGAGAAGAGGCGTGAGAACGTGCGGTTACGATGCTTTTATTTTAAATAGTATTAACACAAACGTTTTAACAGCCGCTGCAGTTTTGCAATGTAATTTCAATATTATGCTATTCTTTCTTGTTCGTATTTAAAGTTATGGAAATGGTATCGATTGGTATTTCCAAAGCAATTTTTAATATTATCATTCGTTCAGGTTTTTACTTTGTTGGGTTTTGCTTTACCTTTAAACCATTTTTTTACTGACTCGGTCCCAGTTTTAAAATTATACTTTCTAGGCGCCTTGCCAATAGTGAAGCTTTCTATTAGTGAAAGATTATTAGTAATCGGATTAGTACTTCCAGAGAATGCAAACAAATAATTTTACGTCTTTATCTTCTAACCATCTATACAAAGTAATTTCTATTTACATAATAATATTTACAGCCTTAAAATTAGAAATCACCGTCAACCGGAAAAGTGCCCAAAAGACTGGCGGCATTGCCACGTTGGATGGCAATGCTTTACCTCTGGCCAAGGTAAAAGCCAGCCTTTGGGTCGCGGAAAGTGTCAACCAACCGTCTATACAAATAAATAAAATTGAAGAGTCTGTTTGTAATTTCAAATTACAAGCTTTTCACTAAATGCCTATGAAAGTATATACGGAAGTAACTTAAAAAAATCAATTTTCAAAATTTTTGTCTGTCTATCTGTCTGTTTGTTCCAGCTAATCTCTGAAACAGTTGTACCGATTTTGACGGGACTTTCGCTCGCAGAGAGATGTTATAAGAAGTAACTTAGGCTAGACTAGGTAGACTTAACTAATTTTAATTTAAAAATTCTTATTCACTTTAATTTTAAAAAAGAGGGGTATGCGAACACAAAATTGAAACCAACAAAATAGTGAACGCGAACGACGTCGTGGGCAACAGATAGTAATCTATGCGATCGCAATAGACCTGAAGAGCTTTTTGTTTATTTGTTTAAAAGCTCTAATCTCAGGAACTATAACTGTAATTTATATCGTATATGATAGCCAAATTCACATTACGCAACGACCTACGGGAGCGGAACAGTAATCAAACATGTATCTGAATGTGGGTAAAAAAACCACACGGACAAAGTTGCAAACAGAAGCAAGTATTAGTATAAATAAGTTCCAAAAATGTTTAATGACGACCTTACCCAAAAATAAATACCCAGTATAATGCGGAATCCTTCAGGTCTCACTCCATTTGCGTCCCCGCTAAAGCCGGGTCCTGCGCCATTCGGTGTAACGAACTCTTCGTGATGAATTATTAACCAATTTGTACTTTTTGCTTCCACTGATTGACTGTTATGCCTATATATACACACGTACATACGTAGAGTTTTTTACTAGAACGAGATGAACTAAATTACAGTTTACACGTTCACGCATCATATGACGTGTTAATTATGATGAGATGTTTAGAAAACTTGTGTTTTTTAATCGGTTGTTTGACTGTGTTGGATCAAGATTCACTGTCCAAAGAATGTACTGTCATTTTCTTGTGTTTGTGCTTTAGATTAAGCATGGATGTACCTGTTGGCGAATAAACGTTTTTATCAGTGGAGTTTATAGATCTGCCATTACCAATATTGTATTTATCTTATAACTTACAACAAAAAATAAATGTAAACAAAGTTGTGTACCATTTATATTTCTAACATGGTCACAAAATATTTAGGTCTACTGACATATTTATAAGATTCTTCCCTACTTAACACAGTATGGATGTTAATTGTCCGAAATTAAAATTATGGGGGGGGGGGGGACCTTTTGCCCTTCCTTGTCAATGACGAGTGACCAAAAGACTAGCTACATTTAATTGCAATACTGATTATTTGTCCAAAAAAAGACTCAGCTCTTTGGTCACCAATACCTACTAAACTTAGCTGCATTGTAGTGATAAAATATCTCAATTTACGCCAGCTGCAGATCTATAAAACATTCCAATTCTTTCATTACATAGCTCGTCGTCCGTGGAAAATTGTAAAGTTTTCATTGGAAACTGATTAGTTCAGATCCGGAAACGTTTTCGAGATACTATAAAAATGTAAAGAGAAGGCTATTACTGCCACTTGCTACTAGATGTTAAGAGGAATTGGACGTCGTATCGGAAAAGCAATTAAAATCGGAAACGGGAATTGTGTTGGAAGAGGACATAATAAGTTTTTGTAGATAAAACAGACCTAATTACTGAGCTTAATTAAGTATATTTTTGAAGTCGATGAAGGATTTTTTCGCTAGTCTGCCTTTTAAGCGAGTCTTGTGATCGATGTTTGTTCGTTTTTGTATGAGTAAAGGTCTTTTTTTAAGGATTTTGTCCAGAGCAAAATAAAAAGGTACAATATATCATTAGTTGCTACCATTTTGTTTTAAAAACAAACATACAACATGTTTGTTCAAATACAACCTACATGCATCAGACAATGGCTTTACGCTAATTGAAAACATAAAGCCCACAAGCCATGTCAATATTTACACCACCACAAATACCCAAACCAGTTTCAATTAACAATTTTGTTGCTCCCATAAAAATTGCAATTTCTTGCCCATGTCTGTCCGTCACACTAGTTTTACAAACATGTTTGTGACGCCAATTATTATCGTCTACAAACAGATGTTACAAGTTTTTACATACATACATACTATAGCGCCTATAGTTCCCGAAGAGTTAGGCAGAAGTTGACCAATGTACACCCACAGTTCGCCGGTATGTTTAGGTACCCTGTAATAGGGGGCGAGCCTATTGCCTTTAAACAGATCCTAAATCCGAGCTGCTACTGAGAATTTTATATAAAACTCATAACACTTTGCTCGGCCTTGGAATCGAACCCAAGACGTCTAGCGTAGCAGTCGCACTTAAGACCACTATAGACAATTATAGAAAACACGTGTATCGCTAACCATGATAACACCACATTTAGACGCTTGAGGCTAACCACACAATCGCTTGCTAATTATACTTTTATAGTTATAACATGATTGTTGTTTTAACTGTCTCAGTAGCCTAGTGGTCCTAAGCGCGACTTCTATGCTAAAGGTCTTGGGTTTGATTCCCAGGTCGAGCAAAAAGTGTTATAGGGTTTTTCTATGAAATTCTCAGTACCAGTTCAGAGTTATGATTTTTGCTCGGTTAATGGCAATAGGCTGGCCTCCTATTACATGGGACTTAAATACATACCAGCAAATTGTGGGTGCACATTAGTACACCTCTGCCTAACCTTTCGAGAAATGCAGGCGTGATGATATGTATGTTGGACGCATGAGGGTAACCGCACAATCGCTTGCTAATTATACCTTTATTGTTATTCATTAACATGTTGTTTTATGGATGTAAACTTGGTTTCTCAGTTTGAACACGTTACCAGTAGACAGCTGGGTTCTGTTAACGCACGAGGTAAAGTTTTTGTTTGTTTGGAATTATAAGCGGTGTTCAACAATGGAAATGTTAATGGGCTCTTGTTTATGTTTGTTTACAATTACATTGCTGGTAATGAGGATCAGTAAACGTTCTGGGTCTTGGGTGGTTCTTGGGTCGTATTTAGACGGTCCTGGCCGGTTGATAATGGTTGCCAACATGTAGGTGACGAAGGGTCGATTTTCTTAAAAGGGCAGCCGAAGCAAGAATTGCTTCGTTCTATTTAGTACAATATTTACAAACTTAATAAATAAGATAACGTATAACTACATACTAAATAAGAATAAAAAAGAAACCAAAATATAATGGCATCAAAATTTTCCAAAATATATGCCTTAATGAATGGCAATACTTTTTATAGTCTATGGCCAAAACAAAAACCCGCGCTCCCAACTTCGTCCGCGTAGTTTTTACACTCGCATTAGGTTACGTCTTTAGTTACTGCTCCGCACCTATTGGTTGTAGCGTGATGTTGTATAGCCTATAGTCTTCCTCGATACATGAACAATCCAACACAAAAGATTTTTTCAATTCAAACCCATAGTTTCTGAGATCAGCGCGTTCAACCAAACAAACAAAATCTTCAGTTTTATAATATCAGTATAGGTAAATAAGTAAAGTATGACCCAACCGTTTGAACAATTGACAATGGGCACACGGACCCCACGACCCGAGGGTTCCCAACCCCAAACGGCTCTAAAATAGTTCACAATACAGTAGTACAACATAGGTATGTCGATACATACAACTTGCTTTTCTGAATTGAACACCATCTATCAAACGTGTATTCAAAATAACTGCAGTGCGCCTTTGTTATTTGGCAATAGTAGGTGACCTACAACTGATGGTGTCATTTTTAGAAGCCGGTAGAGCAGCTGTTTAACAGAATTTTCAAAGGAAAGCCAGTGGGAGTCGAGTTGTATGGATTCCTCGTCACTGGTAGGGACAACCCCTCCTAACCCTTTGGGAAAAACTGAAATATTCGTTATGCATTATGTTTACCTGTCATGTTTTGGTAATGTTATAAGAACCGTTTGTTTACACTATTTAAATTATTTACCGAAACATTTATAAAAACTGCCTCGGTAGCCTAATGGTCCTAAGCGCGACTGCTACACTGCAGGTCTTGGGTTCTATTCCCAGGTCGAGCAAAAAGTGTTATTGGGTTTTTCTATGAAATTCTCAATAGCAGCTCGGAGTGAGGAATTGTGCCCGGTTAATGGCAATAGGCTCGCCCCCTATTACATGGGACCTAAACACACCGGCGAACTGTGGGTGTCCATTGTTACACCTCTGCCTAACCCTTCGGGGAATACAGGCGTGATGGTATGTTATGTTATTTATAAGAAACACACAATACTATTGTATTTTCCTTATATTACCTTGTTTCAATACTACGTGTATTTTAACCAAGTTACACAAGTGGACTACGAAGATATCAATATTTTTTCTATTTTGTAAAACATGAGAAGATAAGGTCTTCAAAAATATAAAGTAGCTACAAGTTCAGCCATTTAGGTATGGCGTATATTTTGTTTTTTTTTTACATGTTTTTACGCGTAAGTAGGTACATATTTAACACACACAAAACATATCATCACGGTTATATTCCTCGCAGGGTTAGGCAGAGGTGTACCAATGGTCGTGGTGGTCCTAAATACTTACTATTTGTCAGTAAATTTCTATGTAAATAAAAACCTAAACATTTAAAAACTCACCATCTGAAACTCCGAAGAAAGTCGCAAAGATGATTGTGTATTATATTTATGTAATTTTCGTAATTTAAGTGTGTATAACCGACCGACAATCTCTTCAGGATAAACAAATATTTTATTGTTTGCATCTCACAAGAGTTTACCTCGTGGGCGTGCCCTTGTACTCATCCATAATTCCAGAAAACATATACTTACCTTATTAACAACCTTACCGACTTTTGCACAACTTTGAACTCTATACTTGTGAGGACGAAGGTATATTTTGACTTGATAAAAAGCCCGAGGCGTATCTACACTGTATTACGCTGGAACTAAAGGACATGATTCTGGTCCTACCCACGTGTTTTCGCATTTTGTGGTACAGTCGACCACACAAGTTCGACTCCAAATATAGTTTGTTTTATGCAATTTTGAATGAATGAGAACTGTGAGGCGTATTTAGCAGTTTTGTTAGCACACTACGTAAGTATTGGTTTATCGAACAATTTTATAGTAAGTAACAAATGTTACATACGAAATTAAGTGCAGGTGCAGTTCTGGCCGTTGGTATTTGTACTTCCAACTGCACCGTTAAACCGCTAACTGTATTTATAGAAAAAGCAGCGACCTACCACGGCTTCGCACGGGTTCAAATTGCTAAACAACACTTTTTTTTTATTAAGATTTTCATAACAAGCTCCAAATCCAAATTTCCGACATTTGAGGTCTGTGGTTTTTCGTGCACTACAAAACAAAAATCAGCCACATCGATCGAGCCAAAATATAATAAATATGTTGGTTGTACTTAATTAGTTTGCCAAGCAAAATCAACCTCTATTAGCGGTAACACAACACACCGTTTATGGGATACGCCCGTATTTAATTAAGCAGTGGGCGTCTATGACCTTGAGTAATATAATGAATGATTCTTAAATCTGCCACGTTGCGCACGCGCCGATAATTTACTAAACACCTCATTGACCCATCTCAGTTGACTCTTAATTAGCGTAGGAGGAACAAAGTTACGGCGACGGTTTCATCGATACCTGATTTATTTTGTTTAATAATTGGTATTACTTATTGCAAGAAGAACATTTAATTTTTTGTTAAATCTACTATTACGCTCTAAAAATAATCAATACAGTACTAAGATTCCTTTTGTGTTGGTAAACAAATTTGGAACCTATCATACCTCCATACAGCTTATTTTAAATATTCACAATACTTTTTATATTCTACATGAACAATATTTCAGATTAAAGTTATATGGTTTGGAAATTCAACTGCCCGTAATTTTATTTTGCTTTATTATCACAATACAAAGACGTCGAACTGCTTTTGTATTTAAAAACAAAAGATCGTAATTGCCCACTTTATTACCTAACATTCAAAACGGACACGAATCGCCGACGTCGCCTAAAAAGCAGCAAGGTTAAGTGGGACTGGGCTGTCCACATCTGCCGCATGTCGAACGAATCATGGGTTAAATCAACCGCAATGTGGGTCCCACAAAACATCCAGTGATATCGCGGTAGACCCAGAAGAAGATGGCTGTATGAGCTTGACGCTTACAGGCGGGATTGATCCACACTAGCCCAAAATAGAAAGGGGATTGAAATGGAGAAAGGGAGGCCTTTGCTCTGCAGTGAGTTATCTTTTCATCATGATGATTTTTAGTCTCAAAATTGTAAGATCGATTTTTCCAAAAGTGTTTTCAGACAACAACAAGAATATCTTATTTGCGAAGCCTGATTCTGCCAGTCAAAAATATCCTCTAGCGACAGTACAGCCAACTTAGTTAAAAGTCTCTGTAGTAACTGCACGAGCTGGTTTCCTAGCGGCACGTTTTACTTATGCACCATTACCTTCGCAACACCCAATATGTTGCATGCAGTTTCAAACTATATCCACGTATTTTATGCTAGTATTACTTGAGCTGCAGAAAATGTATCCGAAATATCGTAGGATTTTACGATGGTTTTAAACAATGCTCTTTTGTAAACTCCAATGCAGTCTACGAAGAATTTTAATATTTTCATGTTTGTTTGTGGAATTCTGAAGAGTTTGTTTGAATGCACTCATTTTGAGGAACTACTGTCCCGATTTGAAAAAGTTTATTATACACAAGTCGAATATAGGCTAGACAAATAATATCATGCTACGATGCCACGTTCATAGGAGCGGAGCAGTAACCAAAGACATAACGCAGATGAAACCGCAAGGTTAGTTAAACAAATATTTTCGTGAAATGTTATACATAAAAGATGGGACAAAGATTTTACATCGGTTTTTGCTTCCTTCTTTGGTAAACATGTTCCCTAATGTTATATAAATGTATATTTTATATAATAAACCCTGTCCAATTCAATCTAATGGTATTGAATTGTCCTAAAATTGTCTTCTGAACACACTTCCATGGTGGTGTTATATTAGCAATAATTAGTGTAATCGAAACTATTAACATCTCATGCCCTAAGTAAGCTCTCATTCGCTATACCGTAATACCGATGTGCGATAGTGTTATTTAGACTTCTTTTATTTAATCGTTTATCACCGTTACATCTGCTGCCGCAACGGTACACCGCCATTTCACACTTGGCAGACCACTGAGGTAAGATCATAACAGATGGTAAGACACAGTGTTTTGTGTGTGATGAATTTGAGGAATTATATTTCTGGATTTATGACACAGTGCCAGTTGGTAGAAAACGGTTATGTTCAAATATTTGATGGTGGTAAAGCGGAAAATTGTAGAGTAATTTCAGATACGAGTAGTGATCTTAGGTAATAGTGTTGGTTAAGTTTAAATGAAGTAGGTACTTGTTTTTTGTTTAGCATCAACACAGTTAAGATATAGATAGCTCCTTATTGTCTTCACCTTATCAACCGCATTATCAATAAACAGTTTTTAGAATACAATTGTAAACGAATCACTGTGATCATATCAAAATTCTAGTCTGCCGGAAGAATAGAGATCCGACGTGATTGATGAATATCTAATGTGATGGGGGTCATCGCGTAAAATTTACATAACGTGAAAGGCTTACACTTGACCTTGCAAAAACAAAGAATTCTGGCCAAGACATCCGTGTTTAACGCGTAACTAAGCTTAGTACACTCTGGCTTTACTCATTCTGAATTCCTATCCTTTGGCACAAAGAGAAAATGGCCCTTTGAATTATCAAGTAAATCCCTTTGTATGACCAAATCTTTTAAATGTGGATCAAATTCTCTCCAAGAACATTTATTTTCGTCTTAAAACGGCAGAAAATAAACGCTTTGTTCTTGATTTTTTTTGCTGTGTTTATATTTAGAATTGTACGATTAGGGGCTGGGAGTACAATGTTGTGTAATAATCTGTTACTAATTGCTAATTTAGCTAAAGTAATCAGTTTAGGTAACTTAATTGTTTCAGGAACACAGATTGCTACTACGGCTACATGTTTTAATCAGTTTAAAAGTTTCACTAGCAGTTTCATCGCTGGTATTCTCTGAATATACGAGAGTGGTTGATTATCAGAAAATATATCGTGCGACGTCTTCTTCCTGCCAGATGTCTAACAACATGATGATGGAAGTTAGCGAACTCATGCGTACAATAGCGGAATAACTAGCACGGGACAGGTTGCACTGTGAATGAGTTGATTCATTGATAAGCTACGTTGCCTATATCCTTTGTCAGTCCACATACGATACCGTAGCATAACGGGATTTCATTGACAAACTGAACAATAGTGCGACGCAAGCGCAACGTGTTTCTAGCTACGCAGCTTTCCATATACGCGGCAGTAGTAAATCGCTACTATACTAAAACTGTCACAGAGGGCTATCTAAAAGCGTGAAATAATGCAGTGTGGTTTTTACACTATAGCACTGGTGCTCTTCAAACGCAGATTGTCGAGATACAAGCCTCGAGTGTGTGAACCGTGTTTGACCGCAAAATCTTCACCGACCCGCTAATTATTAACCACTTTCACTAAATAAGTGTACATTGTGTATTTTTTCACAGGACTCTCATTTTCATGTCTTGTGGACTGTCGCTTTCAATGCTCACCGCATTTCCTATTGTTATTATTCTCAATTTTAAGAGCAATTAAAATGTTTTTGTTTTTGTGTGAAACTTCTCTACAGTTTCCTTTGTTCTACGCTTGAATATTTCTCTTTGGAACAATAAAATGTGGAATACTGAACTTGTGTTTGTTGGTGTTTATTTTTTATAACTAATTTCTGTCCGTGACTCCATTTGGCTGTGAGCAAATCATATTTTATGTTGCTTTTGTTCTCATTGTTGGAGGCGTATTGTTTTTTAGTGATATGAGTTGTCTGGATATAGAAATTATCTCTGAATTATGAGGTATAAAAATACGTTTTTATTATAACCAATTTTTTTAACTATTTAACATACTCTTTTACTTGTACTGTCACACTGGGTAACTTTGAAATTAGATCAGAAAAAAGAACACTTTTGTTATCAAAGTTAAAACTCCACGCTAATGCCAAAACAGCAATTTTTAAAATTTACTGTACTTCGGCCTCTTAATGTCCAAGCCGAGATTACCCAATTAGATGGGAGTTGCGTTGTTGGGCTCACTGTTAACATCTGCGCTACATGGCCCCGAGATACAAAAGAACGAAGGACGCATATTTTATATTTGTATTGTCGCTACACAATAAAAGCATCGTGTGCTTTTACAAAGATTGATTAGCCAGCGAGCATTTGCGGTTAATCTATTAATGTCCGATGACAATGTCGTTTTTATCATTCAAATATTCAGCCGGTCCATTCTATAGAAAACCTCTTTCAGTGAATTTAGGCGAAGTCATCTTGACATGAGCTGTCATCCCACCTAATGTCAAAGCATTTTATTTCAATTAATTATTTTTTGAATTGTCTAGAAGTCGGGTTAGACAGCAAAGTTGCAGCTAGATGCCTGTTGCAAAACGTAGACAGTATATTAATCACAAGTCCAGCTTTCCTTACGGGCCTGTGGACGGTGAGCAATGGGTAGCTCACCGTCCTTACGTTGCATAACGACGGGCCGTGTCGATGGCGCGTTCACGGCGTGGTCCACGCGCGCCTCAAAGAGATGTCAGCAAAGGGAAGGTGCCACTGAGGGCCGATGCCTGCCGGGGCTGCGGGTTGTTCGTAAGAGGTACCGCGCCCCCGAACGCAAAGGGCACAAGAAGGAACATGGATGGGTTTTAGTCAGTAAAAGTCTGACACTCCCTCCCGCCCCGCCCAGGGCGGGAGAAGTTATTTGATGATTTCCCACCCCCCCCCCCCCCAAAAAAAAAAGTCCAGCTTTCCTCACAATGTTGAAATCGAAAACAATTTCAGTGATGTCCAAGATAAATTTAGAAAGTACATATGAAATGGAAATGTCACATTGGTATTTGCTCGATATTCAACCCGCAATCTCATACATAGTGTGGTTGTTTGTTACTGAATATAATTGACGTTAGTACTATCTGCGAGAACCCAATGCAAGTTCACAAGTCAGAATAGTTAGCACAATAAGTAGGTACCTAAATTCAAAGTGCTAAGTGCTTACTAAACTACCCTAGCTACCTTTACAGTGCAAATTGGCGCAGTGGTCTTTGCACTTACGTTTGCTGAGAATTATTCCCTAGACTTGGATGCAGCATCCGACGCGAACTTGCGATACTAACTTACAAATACTTGTTGCGATTTTATTTTACTTAAATTCGATTAGATATTATCAGAATTTGAACGTACTGGTTAAAGTTAGTAGGGAAATATCACTTGCTATTACTTCGTATACAATGAATAATATTATTGTTTGATCCAACTTCCTAGTCCTACTAAGTATCTACGATTATAAACGCAAAAGTTTGAGAGGATGGATGGATCGATTTTAGTTACTCTTTCATACTTAAACGGCTGAACGAAATTTGCCGAAATTTGATACTAATATTTTGATACTAAATATTTATCTAGTTTAATACATAGGATACCGATTTGTACCATCTTTTGTTAGATAAAACATAAAACATACCATCACACCTGTATTCCCCAGAGGGTTAGGCAGAGGTGTACCAATGTACACCCATAATTCGCCGGTATGTTTTTAGGTCCCATGTAATAGGGGGCGAGCCTATTGCCATTAACCGGGCACAAATCCTAACTCCGAGCTGCTACTGAGATATTCATAGAAAAACAAATTAACACTTTTTGCTCGACCTGGGAATCGAACCCAAGACCTCTAGCGTAGGCCAACGAGGCAGTTAGTTTTTTGTTAGATTATGGGATAATATAGGACGTATGTCTGGAAACTACGCTGACGAAGTTGCGAGTGAAGCTAGGTTCTTTATAAACTAGAAACGAAGAGGTTCGTGTGTGACAAAACATATCTATCGTTATGTTAATAAATACTGCGCTTGTAGTTTACGCATACGGTGCTCATGATTCTGAACTCAATAATCAGAAATTTTATGTTACTCGAGAGTTATAATCGAGCAGTTCAAACCAAACAGTCCATGTTGCCCTTGTAACCTTTGAATACAGTCTAACCTTTTAAATTGGTAATTGGGATGAGGAGTCCTGATATTTATCCATATCTTGTTAAACTGGACGCTGATTTCAACGCGAGAAAAGACTGCAACATCATCTATAAATGAAAAACCCACTCAAACTGTCGGCACGACTTGTAAGACCCGCCATTCCATTAAAAAGCGTAGAAAAAACATCTCGTTAGTTAATGTGACATTTTGATAGCAAAATTTTGTTGATATTTATAACAGACAGCTTGTGTTATAAATGACATTGTTAATTTATAGTGTGGCCAAGTATTTAGGTCGTCTTGTGAATCGTGGAAGTTGTTTAAGAATTCGTTAGACGAAAAAATAAGTTGAACTGGTTTAATGACCTTCAGTAATTTGCGTTCAAGGGTACTAGAAAAGTAGGTGGACATAAAAGAAACTGAGAAAGTGTTCTGCAAGTAGACCTGGGGCCATATTGTGACGTACTAGCTATGCGCGACTTCGTGAATAATGTATGTGGGCATATAATGCATTGTCCACAGGACTTGTGCTACTGGTCATGCATAAACTCCATCTCCCTTTCGCCCTGGAAATACCATAATTACTGTACAAATAGTTGTTATACTCTATGAATGTTCTTCTATAAAAAGAGAGGTTAGATGACTATGATGGTTGACAATCACCACTAGAGCTAAGACTGGTCGTAGATGATTTCACAGACAAGCGTGAGAAGCAATCGAGGGGTCCATAATACGACCAAAGACGTTCTAAGCCTCAACGCTTTGTGTACTAACTCTACTAAGTATAATTTCTCAGTAGAAACTAATTCCGTACCAAAGCTCGTGTGGTCTAGTAATTAACTAGACTCATGTGAGCTACTAACTAGTAAACCTACAATAACATTACGCTTTAATCATCGAAGGGTTAACCAAAAGTGTATGGCACAACCACATTTCGCAATTTTCATCTCATGTAATAAGGGAGCCTATTGCTATTAACCGGGTACGGTAAGAATCCATACTCCGAGATGCTACTGAGGAATTCTTAATGGAAGAACGCAATAACGCTGACCCAGCATTGTACAAGCACAATATACATTTAGCATAAAGGCTTTTGTTCTCTATAACCAGATCAAGTTAAAACAAATTCCGCATACAAGTAGGCCGTTGCTAAGAGAATCTCCATAGGTTGTCTACAGATGATACCGATCTTCTCTATCCATGCGGTGTCTCGCCAAAGACTATGGCCTACCTTTTGTCTTGGACCGCATGCCGTCACCTGTACAAGAGGGGACTCAATGATTGGGTTATCGGATGACGTTGCTGTAGCTGAGTACCGGGCCATAGAAAATATATTATATTCATCTATTTGCCATTGTTACGTTAAGAAGAAGACCAGATCAACAAGACGTCAAACCTATAATATTGTTAGGTAATATCCATTTCATAAGCTCATGTTTGTTTAACTTTTCTTATCTCATGTTTACCTAATAGAGGTGATTTACGAGCCCAGATTAACTCGTTCTAACTTATCTGCGGGCAATGACCTCATGTGGGTAGATCGATAATATACTCAACAATAGAATGTTAATGTATTAATAATGTTACTTGCTGGTATGTCGGCTAAAGTAATGTGAATACAAAGAGGAATATTTTTTAGAGCCTAGGTTAGGAACCCGCCATTGAACTGGCTTTAATTAAAATCAAATGTAAAAAAGAGAAGCAAACAATGTTTTCAATTATGCTAATTATGTAGCAACGAGAGTCAAGAAGACTGCCCAATACTGTCTCCGTACCATGGATATGAAGATTCTGAGGAAGTCACAGTTGCACATAATTTGAGTTTTAGTATCGATAATAAAAATATGTTAGGACAATAAGCGAGATGTATGAGATAAATTTAGAAATCCGTAAACAAAGACATTTTGCTGTGTTCACGCTAGTTAACTAGTAGTAAATAAAGCAATTCTTCGTACTGTAAATAATGAACTAGATAACTTCCTCCAACAAGACTTCTGAGAAGCTGTGAAAGTTGTAAAAGCCTGCAAGAGATGGATTATTCCAAAACTCGTAGTTGCTCTCATAATTCATGCAATGAGCTGCAAACTAGGGCATCTTCACTCGTAACACGGAGTTAAAGTCGAAACGAAATCTAAAAATAATTCTAAAATAAGCAATCAAAAGCTCAGTATAAAAGATTGATAGCAAAAAAGATAAAAACGTTAAACAAATTGCGAAAAATACTCAACTCTTTATCTCCGACTGCATATTTCAAAAGGCTTATCTTTTTGACTCACCCGCTTGATACCCCGTGAGGAATATAAATTAAAATTATTATGAAACAAAAAGTGTCACAGATTAGGCATTTCCTGCAATTTATATTCTGTTTGACTAAAAATTAAGGTCTTTCGTGGAGGCATCTTACACTTATCTTAAGATAAGTTCATTATAAAAGTGTTACCAACTTGACGTTTGGTCTGCAATTAGGTAGATCATGGTAGATGTACAAATTATACTTCACTTCAGGAACAATGGAAATAAATACATTTACACAGACCAGCCGCACATCGCAAGCCTGATGCAACATGATGCCTACATTATCATGTCGGTGGCGCGAACTCGTAAGTTTTTCCCCTACCAAAAATCGCTTTAAGTAGCTAAAGAAGTCTTTAGTTCAAAAACAGCAGGAAGTTTCGCTAGTTCTTGGTCAGTGCATGCTCCACATTCATTCAAGAATAGCACTAGTAACAAAGCACTTCCTTAATAGAGCAGCGTTCCCAAAAATAGAAATACCACATGGAACTTCAGTGGTGACATCACTATCTGCTCGTTTAACCCTAAATTGGCGGGACTTCAATTAGAAGATAAACAGTCTCACGAACAAGATACAGAATTCTTAGACGTTGACTCAGTTTCAGAAAAATAGGTCACGTACCGAAGTCTTCAGATTCTACACACACGTCCCGAGATTTGTCTTTGAACAAGTACGTTATTCAAAAACTATTGGACTGGTTTAAATTAATACGAAAATGTTGACCTAATAATGTCCAGATGAATGACCATAACATACTATTATTATATGTAAAAAACAGGCCAAGTGCAAGACGGACTCACAGACAACCGGTTCCATGCTGCCGATCCATGTTTAACACTATGTATTTATAAATAAACTCGCTTCTTCTATGGGCTTTATTTCATTTCTATTGTTTTTGTAACAGCGACAATAGAGGTACACACGCTTTGAAAATTTCAACTCTACCTTAATAGGTAGTTCTGACAGACAAACGTACGGTCAGCGGTGGCTTAGTAACAGAGGCACTCAATGAGTAAGAAACCTTAAAAAAATATTTAACAGAATTCCACAATTATATTAATGTTATTTTTTGGACACTATCAAAGACCGCTTGGTTTTCTTCTTTCTAAAAGCATTAAGCATACTTTATATTCATTCCTTTTGAACTGAAATCAGAGATATTCTTTAGTACGATAAAGAAGAAGCATTTGATGGGCTTACATTTATTTTACCTGTTTGAGTTCAAACTGATATTCGCAGAAAATCTCTCATAATTTCTATTCCCTTTATTCCTAGGCAAAGACGAATATAAAACGATGAATATGATTGACGAGGATTCTCTGAATTCAAGAATGTAATATGAAGAGCTTTGTTGGCTTAAATATGCGAACATTTCTCTGTCAAAAACCTTGTTCGTGTGATCTTATTTTCCGAGTTATATTACAGAAATATTCGACAAGCTGGTTTTTAAACTGCTTTCAGCTTCATTAACTCCGATAGCTTCAGCAAATAGAATTATTATATTGGTGAATGCTTCAGTGATTACAAACTCATTCAATACTACTCCGAAATTAAACTCTCTGTAACATTTTAAATTGCGTTCTCATAGGTTGTAAAATCCATGATTAAAACTTTGCGACGTAAAATACTCCATCGTAAAACTGTTCTGCCGATAAAATACAAACGAGAATTTTAATTGTTTCCGCTAAGCATTCCTGTATGACAGCTTTCATCGAAATATTTAGCGTTTGAACAACATGGAAGTAATAAGCATTCCCGCTAAATTCTAGAACCTTAGTTTCCTTTGAAAAGAGTTATCACACCAAATTCTATGCTGTACCTGCACAATTTTCACTGTTGTACGGCCAAAATACACATTTGCTTCACCTAAGCTAACAAGACTACAAAAGATAGATCCCATGCCCGGGGGCGCCATGTTAATGCTGCCCCAAATTTAGAGGAAGCTTAATTAAATACCTCTGTGCAAGTTGAGTTGGTTTCAAAGTGTGTATCATCGCGCTTTTAAATAAGGGCTATGACAGATGATGCTGATATTAAATTCATGAAAATCTACATTTTGCATGATGGGAGTCAAGAATTTTCTAATGCATAAGTTTCAAACGCTGTGTAGCACTTAGCTCAAAGTAGGTCATCCTCTTTCTTCCCCTGGGTGTCGTAAGAGGGGAGCTGCAGCGCAATATAAAGTGGACATAAACGTAGAAAAATGTCGGTCGGTTTAAAACATAACTCAGGAATAATATTGGTTAGAAGGTATGACTGTACCCAGCTTTTGCACGCCAACTTTTAGCCAAACAACAATGTTGGTGGTCCAACTACAAATTGCTAGAAATTGAACATGGCAGAAATTAAACCTACGTCAAAACTAAAATACCGTGCCTCGAAGTTGTCATACATAACAAATGCCGGTAGACATGTTGGCTGATGTATATTAATATTCTGTACCACAACTTCAAATGTCCAACTATCTATCAAGCTCTGGAATTTTACAACAGTACCTCAGTTGCTAGTTGGTCTAAACTTTCATATTTCACAGTAAATGATGAGTCGGTCGTTGGTCTATTTTCGAGTTTGTTAATTAATGAAATTGAAGCAGGCGTTTTCTTACAATAGTTTTACAACTCTATAATACTAATTGTCTATTAATTTATCTCCTTCAGTTCGCTCGAACAAAGCATCTACGCGGACTAGATTTTTAAGTACCTGTACCTCAATATCCACGATTGACGATACGCTTAGCTCAGCGCTACGTGTTGCAGATTCCATTCTCGGAACATAATATATTTGTTTGGCCTACAGGTACTAGTTACAGGTTTTTCATATGTGTTTGTAAACGCAGCTACGATACAGGAGAAATTCCTAGTAGGAGGAAACGCTTTTTTTTTAAACCGGCTTACAGCTGTAAAATGGCGGTTCTCTTAAACATTTCGATTCCCCGTTTTACTCAGACACAGAAGTAACTCCACCACTTTACACTACTTTCAGAAATCACTAAACTAATATTTGTCTTAGAAACTTGCACGGGAACTTGGCGAAAGAACAGTCGATTTTATCAAGTGTTGCAATTGAGACTGTGTTTATAGCCTAAGTTGGCTCGTAACTTCACGCTTTTTCATTGCGGGATAAGCTGGGTCCCAAATATTGGCAACTTTGTTAAAAGTGTCAGAAGAGGTAATATTGTTCGTCCAAGAGGGTATGTTCAATTGGCGAAGAAATAAGTTTTTTCATTGGATTGTAAATAATCGGAAGTGGCCCGCTTTGAATATGTGCATATTTTAAAGAATCATTGAAAAGGTAGAAAGAAATAAATCCAATCAGCATTTGATAGACGTAGGCGAGGCCTTTTTAGTACATTTGATACTTAAAATTTTCAAAAACCGTAAAAACTGAAAAGCCTTCAAGACAACCATTAATTCATTCACTTACAGATTAAAAATAACCCACTGCAGTACGGAAACGGATCGGTTTTACAACTTTCTTGCACTAAGAGGGTTCCGCTGACTAATTAAAAGATTTCAAGTTTTAAAATAGTTACGACTTCGAGTTAATTAATTCACGCCTCGAGCACTCCACTTTACGAGCTTAAAAATATTATCTTGACTAGCCGTGAATGTTTATTCTAGTTTTAAACAAGTAATAAACAACTACTGTTTATTCTCCCTTTTTTTACTGCTTAGGTAAGTAGTTTAATCTTGTTAGTTCGCTGCCGGAGTGGTAGAAATTATTCTACCTCTGGTTAAACTAAAAGCTGACCTCAACGTAGAGGCTAAAGGGTAGGGCCGTGGTAAGAATCTAATTAGTGCACGTCTAGTTAATCTATTGTGGCACTGTGCCATGTTCTGTCAGGCTAACAATAAGCCACCTAATCTCTTTCGAGGATGTCGCAAGATGCTGCTAATTAAAGGCTGAGTTCAGATCAGTGTGCGGGACTAGAATGGCCAGCCAATAGTACTGCCAATGCCTGCAGTACTTTTGGTAAATGTGAATGGGAAACAATAAACTTTGTTAACGACAAAACAATAGCTTGAGAAAGGAACTGCAAAGGATATATTAAGCGGTCGTAATAGTTGTAATGATGATGGAAGGAAATAATTGTACTCAATTATGGAGTGATGTCTATCTAGAGAGTGACCAGAATCGTTTGCCTGTCAGACAATAACAGCAAACTGTGATCGCCATTCTATCTGCCTAAAGCAGTATTATCTCATGGCAATTTCTTGTAACCGGTCATTGTGGGGTTTTCTGCACAGATCAAAGATGATGTTTTTTGGAAGATTCTAGGCTGAGGAACGAAAAATCACATGACCAAATTCATCTGGCAACGTCAAAGAGGTACAAGAATGGGAGATGCGAAAAAAAAAAGAAAATACCTAACCTCCTTTTACGTGCAAATGCTTTGTATGAGTAGAATTCTAAGCAGAATCATTATGACAAGATCTACGATTGTATCATTAACTAAAAAGCGCGAACACGCCTTTTTTAGATCTTTTCTCCGAAACGGATAAACCACTTTGCATGGTAATTACAGTTTGTAAAGTCTTTGAACTGTTACAAAATAAATGTTTATTTGTTTTGACCTAAACCTTGTAAATAAATTACGCCCACTCTTCAGTGGGTATAATAGAAGTAGGTAGATAAGTCTTCACTTATCTACCTACTTCTTTTATAATTATGTGAGCCAATAGTATGCCGACTACAGAATTAAAGACGGACTTCAATAACAGAATTGTCATTTGTATGGATTGTGCGTTAACTACTTTATTTTCCTACGGGATTTTATCCGAGGAAGTCATAATTCATTCAACATCCCAAGGATATAAACAGATAGTTCATCTTTCCTTTTGCGATCAAAAATAACTGAAGATGCTCCCAGTTAACATAAACTCACTGAAGTATTGCTTCAGAGAGAAGAGGAAAAATTACTACTGTGATGAAAGTATAACCATTTGTGGTTCTTATTACCTACTGCCATAAAATTTGATTCGTCATGAATGTTACTGCATTGCGTTTTATTATGGTAGATGGCAGTAGTCAGAAAAATTGATCATGTATAAGTCGGACACGCTTACGACGGATTCCGTACAATATTAACGCTACATACAAAAATCTTTTTAATTTTAACTTTTTTTTTGTTTATGGGCGGATGACCTGATTATGTCCGTAGGAAGACGCTGGATGCAGGCCGCTTCCAGCCAGCCCTTTTGGAAATCTAAGGTCTCAGCAGTGGACGTCCTGCGGTTGATATGATGATGTTGTAATAGTGGCCGTAGTTATACACACTGTCAAAATTTAGAGTCTCTACCTATTTATTACAGTTCAAAAGAAACAGCCTTTTTTACCGATGGTAAATCATCAAATGACTTCCCCCGCCCTTGGCAGGGCGGGAGGGAGTGTCAGACTTTTACTGACTAAAACCTATCCATGTTCCTTCTTGTGCCCTTTGCATCCCGGGGCGCGGTTTCTCTTACGAACAACTCGCAGCCTCGGAAATAAACAGCCCTGTGACGGTGGAGGCTTATATATGTAGTGCTCCACCGTACATTATATTAGGACATGGCCTTACACTTCGCTATGTCTCTGCCACGGACTATCTTTCAAATGATTCATGGTTATCTTTTAGGCCACTTCACCGCTGGTCCTAAAAATGACTATAAAAACTACAACCCCGACTAAAAACAACATGCCAACATCGTATCAAAGACCAAAAAACCAAGTCACGGGCAACGCTTAAACGTGTGACAGAAGTTAGCAAACAATAACACACAATCCAGCCGCTTAAAGCATCCTATAGTTTCACACTCGATTGGGCGCTTAAAATGTGTGAAGCGCTGCAATGCTTTAAGGTGGCATTGGCACGGTTCCAATGGACTCTTAGCGCCAATTCTGACGAGTGGAGTTATTATTTTTAGTGCAAAGTTCAATAACATCGTGTTAATTAGTTTAAGCTGTTTGGATCTTCCTGTGTCATGAAGACCGGAATGACGTACATCCGGATTAAGAGATAGTTTTAATTGTCTTAATTACTCAGTTAAAGAAAATTCTTATTTCGAAAAATAGAGTATATATATGTAGTTGGCTACTTTATTATATTACTAGCAAAATCTTCCAATGTTTTTGTTTCTGAAAATCTGAAAATACTTTGTCCATGACATTTTTGGCGCGAGCCATTATATCAATCGTTAAGATGTTCCACAAAAACGTCATTGGGAGTTATGAAACGAGTGTGAAATGTTTAACCAACACAAATGTTTGGTGCCAAATAGATCATCATGAACTAAGAAACCAAAAATTTTATCTATACACTATACTAATACTACAAAACTGAAAAATTTGATTATCTGTTTGAACGCTCTAATCTCCGGAACTACTGGTCCGAATCTAAAAATGCTTTCGCTAATAGGAAGCTGTTATTCCTGATGTGCTATAAGCGACATCTATAAATATATATATTAAAAATTAGGGAGCCATAGCGCAGACGCAGTCGCAGGTAAAAGCTAGGTTGCTAATAAAGCTAACTGCTACTTAGGTACTTAAGCAGGTAGAGTAGCCGCCACACATCGTCAAACATCAAGTTCATTTTTAGTTTCTTGGGTTCCTTTCTGGGTGTTTTGGAGCGCCGAAGCTGTACGCGATTGGTCCTACTGACGGACTACTCCTTCGGCTACTATAACAAGCATCTGATATAAGACACTGATTCCTAAGTTCGTCCGAATGAAGGCGTTATATTTCGTGTCGCAATCGGATCTCTCAATTGTACGAAGAACGGTGTGCCCATGTCGATTAGACTCAAGTACCTACTCACAGTAACACTGGCCCTAATGACGACATTTAAATACTACATACTGCAATATGAGACACTATAGTAACGGAATGTCCGGCAGAGCATCCGGGTGCAATTCCCGCGTCGTGCGAGTATTTGCTTTGATCAAAGCTATTTGCAGTACCGATGTGTGTGTACTTACGTGATTTGTGCAAATAAAGTCATTGCATGAAGATAATTATAAAGTATCTTTTGGAAATCTATGGGGGGAGGTCTATGTCCAGCAGTAAACGTGATGATGATGATATAGTACTTTTGGAGACGGATGCAGTAACTTAACTGATAGTAAGAAAGTTTAGTAAAGCACGGTGTGTCAAACAGTCTATTTAATGTATAAAATACTAGCGAACTGCCCACGACTGCGTCCGCGTGGCTTATTTTAACCACTTTACGTTAATTCATTGGTTACTGCTCTGCTCCCATGAGTTGTAGCGTGATGTTATATAGCCTATGTTACTCAGGACTAATGTAGCCATTTAATGGTGAAACAATCGTTAAAATCGGTTTCCTAGTTTTGGAGCTTATTCGGTACAAAGAAACAAACAAAAAATTTTTCGTACGGTCAAAGTGTATGAAACAGCTTTTTGAAAACCGACGAAAAATTTCGTCGCTGTGGTGTCTAGAATCTTGTAAAAAGTCCATGTTATATTTTTTTGTTACGAAGTGATTCCCTTTCCTTTGAAAATGAAATAAATGAATGAATAGCAATGGGCTCGCCCCCTATTACATGGGACCTAAACATACCGGCAATCTGTGGGTGTACATTGTTACACCTCTGCCTAACCCTTGGTGGAATACAGGCGTGATGGTATGTTATGTGATTTCCTTTCCTTTATGATGGATATAGAAAATGGTTACCTACTTTAAAAACAGTGTTAAGAATATTTAAGGATTCCTTAAGCCTGATAGTAAGATGGATGGCTCCCTCGTTTTCACAGCATCCACACTAAAGTAGTGGCCTCCCACGGGACTTCATTCACCTGAAGTAGGTCAAGGCATGCACGGAGAAAATTACTATTGCATGGCTATAATATCACTGGTTTTATGCTATCATGTGTGTTTGCTATAAAAGGTTTTAAATTATATTATTTAAAACTGCGGCTGTTCCTTTTGTTCTGTTCTTGTTTCTCCAGTAACCTTGTTATTCAGCATACTGAAAATCTAGTTTCATCATTTTTCAGCGTCGTTTTTTTATCGTTTATATGTTTTTATTTAAACTTTTTTTTGTTGTGTTGAAATTTTTGACCGCTTGAGGACGCCATATTGAATTTTGATAAGTACAAGTGAACCCCTTTCAAATGATACCAAACACGGCCATATTTATAAAGTTTTTTTTTACTCATTGCTTATCGTCCGCAAGGACGCCACATTGAATTTTTTGACACGTCACTTAGCTTATCTTCAACGAACGATTAAGACAGTTCTAACGATACTTCATTTGTCGAGTTCCGATGAGTAGTTTAGGAGATATGAGGAAACATATGAACATACATACATAGCCTGTCAAAATCATAACCCTCCTTTGGCTTTGCCGTAGTCGGGTAAAAAGAGTTTTTCCAATCCGACTGGTAGCTTTATCGATTAGCACGTTTAAAAACAAGAAAAAATGTCTTCAGCCTTGTTATATCAGTATAAATTAAAAATTACTATAAAATTAAATAAATTAGTTCATATATAATGAAAACAAAATACAAAACAAATAAACTTAAAGCTTCTCAAGTCTGAAGGCTTTCGACAAAAACATCGATTGTTAAACGTTGAAATGGTAGAGATATTTCTCGAGACCTTCACGAACGAACGTTGGAACAAATGTCAGCCGCTCACCTTTCATGTCTATTAACCCGATTCTGGCTAGTCCACATCGCATTTAATTGCTGAAGAGCTTCAGTTCTGTTCACCTTTTAGATAATGTTAATGTCAGATGATTGGAAAATACGAAGTAAATCATGATGCTGCACGCCTGCACCAAAATCTATTCTATTCTTTTATAATCTTCCTTTATTTAGATCCACACTGGACGTCGTTCGGCTGAAATGATGATTTATTTCGGGGCATCTGTCTCCACGGACATGAGAACTCCAACGGTACTCATGGCTACATATCAAGCTAAACATTTCCAGTATAAGCTGATATCTCATTGTATGGAGTCCTATAGAATGAGAGATCAGAAATTAAATAACAGCCTCAAAGTATTATAGGTTAAATACTCACTTGGTGTAATAAGTAAGTACATTAAACCTAAATATACCGGCGAACTGTGGGTGTACATTGGTACACCTCTGCCTAACCCTTCGGGGAATACAGGCGTGATGGTATTAATACTAAATAGATAACTATATATCGCATTAGGTTCAAACCTGTAAGGATATTTGTAACGGAGATTATAATAAATAAATAATATTTAAACTTATTATTTCGAAAAGAGAAAATGTCATTGACGCAGAACCATATTTTTTCTACAATGAACTTTGCTGCGTTAGTTAGTTCTGCTAATATGCTAAAGAATAATATCATAGATAGTTTTTATTTATGTTAAATTTCTGCATCAGTACCTATCTCCCTCTTTGGTATTTATCACATTATAAGAATGTGCTCCACATCGTCCACTCTAATACAAACATGACAATTTGGGAAATCAATCACTCAAAATACAAAGCCTATTGTTAGCTACAAAGTTTTGACTTCAGCAAATCTCAAATGTAATGACACCTTTCACTTATCTACTTCCGTGATTGGAGTTTGAATGCGTAGTCGTTCTCTTGTGTTACCAGCTTCAATTCACAAACTGCTAAGTCAAATATGCTAACACCTACATAATTCAATAGATCCCGCTTACGACATCAAGGAGTCCCTTTACGAAATGTTAGTTTAGGTCCAAAATCCGATATCATCTTGTTCAAGTTTCCTCGGATTAAAACGTACGATCTGTGCTGTGTACCATTTGTTTTCGTTTAGACGTAGGTACGTGTTGCTAGGGACATCACGTAGTAATAGATTGGAGTAGTTCTTACTTCTAATTGAGAAAAGTGTAAGTAATAAACGCAATTATAGAAAGAAACTTAGCCGGCTTGGCTGTTTGTTGTGACTACTTAGAAATTATATTGAAGAATGATAAGGAAACGTGGTAAGAGTTGGGACGATGAAAAATGAGTTCGTCAATAATTATGTGATCGATCAATACCGATGCCATCAACTTCTCACCCCATAGTTTTACCCTAATAACTATCCCTCGTGGTAAACAGCTGACAAATCCCCATTATGAAACCCATCAGCTTTGATGTTATGGGACAGTAATAAACACTAAATGAGGTTTTACGAGTAAATGTCCCATAAACGACAAATACTGACGATTGAAAATGCTGTGAAACGTTAAAGGAACTTTCTGGAAAGGGTTAAAAACTGTATTAACCCGATCTGAACGCTTCGGCCCTCGTAAAACGTTTGTCACTTAAGTGTTAAGGAATTATACTTATTTATAGCCGAGTTTAACTACCCGTTTTATTTTTATTAATGTTTTTGAGATGTTGTAATAAAAGTAAAATGAATTAATTTAAATATTCTGCGTAAGGTTTTTCAGAATGCATTTTCGTTCCCAAGAACTTTAAAATGGCCTTACCAGCGATCATGTTTGCACTCAAACACAAGTCGTGAGAATGTCGTGGTTTTTAAAGGTTGCACGTGTTTGCAAACAGGAAGTTATCACCAAATCACACGAACCGTGCCAAAGCAGACAGTTTCAACTGTAATTAATTTTATAAGTAAATAACTTCGAACCACAGTGTAAAATATAATCACACTAAATATTGACATCAATCACGATTGACAAGAACACCAACACAACTTTCCTACTCTATGTTTGCCAGATCGATCGTCTAAAATGTTTGTTTTGGGGGAAATGGCCAAAATTGATCGATGACTTTAGAAACTTTTGCAAGTCTTTAAGGGAGTTTGAAAGAGATCCGTTAAATAATGAAATATGGATGTTTTGTACAGTTCTTAATACAAGGATTTTGTACGTGAGTGGCTTAGATGGATGTTCATAAAAATGTGTTTTGTTCATAAATCATTTTCCTTTTATGGGCGTTCAAGAAAGTCGTAATTGTTGTGTGGAAGTTAGTTGATTTATGGGCTAGGTATTTAAGTTGTTACAGTCGATAGATAAGAGTTTTAGATAATGGATTATTGTACTACAGTTTGACATTAAAAAAAGTTATTTTCAAAAGTTGAATAAAAAATATGATTTTTATTACTGAAATGTAACAATATCAATATTAAATTTGTACACCGATACATATGGCTTAAACATGACTGCATAGCATGCATAAACAAATAACGAAGTCTCATCATATCTTAATGAAGCTAGGTAGTTAAGCTACCTCAGATTACATTTCAAAATTAGTTATTTTAAATAGTTATAGATTTCTTGTGTCATGTCATAAATTATCTTTACCGTGACCAGCATGTGCGTCGACAGCTGTTGGTGATATCTCCTTTATTTTATTGCTGTGCTTACCTACAGCAATTTAACTGTAAAGCTACTAGCAGCGTAGTATCTTGAAGCAATAATAAGCTTTTAATACCGCTCCAAGATAGAAAACGGACAAGAGTATAATTTTTACAAGATCGGTACGTCCGCGAATAGGGTAGGGAGGTACTCTCTGACCAAAAATTTTTTAAAGGCTGTACTTTATAATATCCAGTTTTATTCTGTAAAAATATCCTTAACTGAATTTAATGATGTGAGCTTTCAATGACAGCTCACATGAAGCTTTTACCTAAATTCGCCAAAAGACATATTTTTACAGAATCGTTCGTTTAATTATTCATCTAGTCCGTGCTTTAAAAATATTTACCGAGTAATAATTATCGTGTGTATTCGATACGTTTTTTGGTCAAGACAAATTCTGTTATTGTTCTTTTAATAACTACAATTACAATACGTTGACACATCACAATTATGCCGATGCATTGCCACAAAACAAACTCCACAGCGCTAGATATTGTGTAACTGGCACGCCACGTGGTCACGTGGTACTTATTCGAGCGTGAGATAGGGGGAGCTTCACACGCAAATTGCGTCCGGGAAAGCCGCGCGTGCGCCAGTGATGTCATCACACAATGAGTGCGTGTGCCGCTACAGATACTATCTGCCTTTATTATAGAAATTGTATGACGCATTAGTCATTATGGAGATAAAATTTACCTACAATTTCCTATTGCTATATAGCTTTTACCTGCGGTTTAGTCCTTGTGAATTTTTCTACAGATCCCTAATAATTTGAAATAATGAAATACAGTGTATAACATTTCTATTAGCGTCGAAAGCGTCGTAGAATCAACTGTTAAACAAAATTAGTTTCGGTAATTAGTGCGTTCAAACAAAACACAAATAAACTCTTCAACTTTATAATAATAGTATAGATGAAAAGCGTCCATCTTGGACAGTCGTCAGTGAAAGTGAAAAGTGTTGTTGATCTCTTTAGCATGAAATATTTACAAAAAACACGGGATTAGTCACTTGTGTTGTGAATTTGCGAACAAAACTCTAAAATACTAAACTGGGGAAATTGCTTCCATCGCTGTTGTTGTTGCCTTCGTAAAAAATTTCAAGCGTTGGCAACTTGATGAGAATTTTAAAAATGTGTTGTGATGGCAACCGATTACGGCGATCATTTTGTTTGAATAAAATATTGTGACGCAAATTGTTTTCTTAGTAGTTAATGGAAGGTGACAATCACCTATTGTACAGACAAATAAAAATAGGAAAAAATATCAAACAAATTTTAATGTAAAAAAAATAGGCTGATATCTAAACATCAATACAAAAAAAAAAAATGTGTCAAAATAAATATGTTTTTTTAGAAGCAACACGTAAAAACCAATATTTATAATTATTATCTGTCTGTTTCTTTCAATTAATCTCCGAAAATGCTGGACCAATTTTGTCGGGACTTTCACTGGCAGACAGCTGATGTTTCGAGGCGTAACTTAGGCTTCTTTTATTTTAAAATAATGATTCCGCGCAAGCAAAATAAAACGCGAACGAATTCGCGGACATAATCTAGTTTATAATAAAACTCTAAATTGGAGAAAATTGACAGGTCAAATGAGGAGGGTAGAGAGAGAGAAATCAAACCTGCCAGTCTTAATTTTTATTGTAAAAGCGATTTGGTGTTAAGATATAATGCCTTTATTGACGGGGTCAATAAACGATAAAAGCTTCATAATATTAGCCATAAACTGCAGCGCGAACGCCGTCACGACCTACCTCAATGTCACACATTAGCATTTTAAGTAGGTTCATATACTGAGAATGTGACACCTGGACAACAAATATCTACTTATTATGTATTGATTTATTTTCAAGGTGACTTTGGGTTATTGAGTGTATCTCTAGAAGCTACGTATATTTAGTTCTTAATCTCTACACACTATCACAGTATGTTAATGAAACAAAGTCGCTTCCCGCTGTCTGTACGTATAAATCTTTTGAACTACGCAACAGATTTATATGCGGTTTTCAATCTTTTTCACCTATAGAACATCACGCTATGACTAACGGGAGCAAAGCTGTAACCAATGACGTAACTGACAGCGGGTGACACCGCGGGGTATATAGCTAATAGAAACATTTAACAGACAAACAGCATTCCACAGTATAAACATAACATTCGTCTCCACACAAGGATGCCTTGTGTCGTGAAAAGTAGTCGCCTTCGTCTTATAGAATAACAGAATGATAGGAAGGTATTCATAGCATAGATAGGTAAACATCCAAAGAAGTACTTACTCTACCATTTGTTGTATTGCCAAGCTTGGTATTGTGGTTAACACAACATTGTGTTATGTCAACCATGATAGTTTTACAACATCATCATCATCTGCTTAGCCTTTTCTCAACTATGTTGGGGTCGGCTTCCAGTCTAACCGGATGTAGCTGAGTACCAGTGTTTTACATGGAGCGACTGCCTATCTGACCTCCACAACCCAGTTACTAGGCAACACGATACCTCTTGGTTAGACTGGTTGTCAGACTTCCTGGCGTCTGACTATCCGTAACGTCAAAGATCTACGAATGACAGCCGGGACCAACGGCTTTACGTGCTTTCCGAGGCACGGGTGTGTCACACCACCAACTTCCAAACTCCATTCTGCTACTGAGCAAATCCTAATGGAAAAACCCAATAACACTTTTTGCCCGACCTGGGAATCGAACCCGGGACCCCAGGCTCATCAGTCGCGCTTGCGACCTCGAGACCAGCAGTTAATTATAGTTTTGCAACAAAAATATATATATGCCTATGAGTAACCAGTAACTCTTTTCTTCGCATTCTAATCTTAATGTCAATCTGTCAGAAATGTCTCTAGTTCACTTACATTTTTGACAAGTTTGTGATTTTGATCGTTTTCAAGATGATATTGCGAGTAGGATATTGAACATTTCATTACAAGACTTGGCATTCAATTCTCATCACCATGGGACCATCTAGGTACTCTATCCCTTTCTGAGCTGCTCTTCTAATCTCAGTTAATACGTTCTGAAATATAATAATCTTTTCATGAAAAGCGTGTCCACATTATCTGATCCAACGGCCGACATTATGTAGGAGTGTTTTGGCAGCGTTCAGGTAAACAAGCTTATTTTTATACGATCTCATAAAAATAAAAAGTAAGAATTTGTCATAACTTTTGACAATATTGTAGCTGAAGACTGGAATAAAAAATATCATTGCCTCCTCACAGGGTCTAACGTCTTCTAGAGGTAATTTCCGGTTTATTCCTATCTGATGCCCTTTTTTCATTATACTTGATTTAATTACCACATCACCAATCACACTAACAGCGTACATCAGCCAGTAATACCTAAATGGTAAATCATCAAATGATTTCCCCCGTCCTGGGAGGGGCAGGACGGAGTGTCAGACTTTTACTGACTAAAACCCATCTAGGTTTCTTCTTGTGCCCGTTGCGTTCCGGAGGCACGGTATCACTTTCTAACAACCCGCAGAATGCCTACCTAAATTCAAATATCTATCGAATGATAATCAATACCTACCTCTACCTATTCATTATCATCATTATCATTGTCATTCAATCAATCAATAGAGCTTTTATTTGTAAACATAATAATGCAATGCAATGTACAAGATGTTATTCTAGTTTTACAGAAACTATGCTTTGCAAATATTATTTATTGCCCAATTGCGGCAGCATTTTAAATTTTCGTTGTCTGCCTTACTGCACCATCTACAGAGTATAAGCCTCCTTTCATTTGTCCAAGGCTTCCCTACTCTATACGAGTAATAAAAATACCCTCCCTAATAGCGGTTTTGATAAGATCCCCATAATTTTCACTGATTGAATATACCTCCACACCTATTTCAGTTTTCTCACCAACAAGTAATAATTTCTAAGCAAACTAAACAGAACTTCATCATTGTTTCCGAAACTCTTCAACGCTTTTTCCGTCTTCTGGATCAGCTCGGGATACTTCTGAAGTCGTTTAGCATTCACTCGGCGTCCGGATAAAATATATGAACGTGGAGTCAGATACGATTGGAGCTTTTAATTTATGGACTGGTGCGTGGTGTGAATGTTTTGTTTATACTACTCAAGTGCTACACGAGCTGAAAGATTGTTTTATTGAGTTTGCACTTAATAAAATTCCTGCCCAATAGCGGTTGTTGAATTTGATAAAGGAGGAGAGATTAAACCGATGTGGAAACGATTACGGGATGATGTTATATGTCTTGTCTTCAGAAAAAAAACGTTGCTTCATTCTAGGAACTTCTCCTGGATCGTGGGTGCGTTTCCTTACGATGCCTTGCTTCACCAATTCAATAGAAAATATTACTTTAGTACTTGCCCGTGCCTGGTTGCAAGAGGCTTCACGAGAGGCCTTAACCCAGTGGTTAAGGCCTCTAGTGGTAAAGACTAACCTAGTTATAATGTCGGTATGGCCTAGTGGCCATACCGACATTATAACTAGGTTAGTCTACACTAATATTATAAAGAGGAAAGATTTATATTTTTGTGTGTGTGTATGTTTGTAATGAATAAACTCAAAAATAACTGCGCCGATTTCAAAAATTATTTCACTATTAGAAAGCTACATTCACCCTGAGTAACACAGGCTATAACATCACGCTACGACCCACGGGAGCGGAGCAGTAACGAAAGACGTAACTTAACGCCGGTGAAATTAACCACGCGGACGAAGTCGCGAGCAAGTCGTCTAGTTAAATATAAAAAAAAATACTTGCTACTATCATACGCTCTGCTAGTTTTCTATGTAGATTGGCGTTATTCATCTGGTTCACCCGCTTAAGAGCTACGGTGCCACAGACAGATACACATATACACATACACGTCAAACTTATAACACCTCTCTTTTTCTGGGGTTAAAAAGTCAGTTGGCGATTGTCTGACGTGGGCGGGCAGCGTAAATAAGTGCTACTGCTACGTTGGTAATAAATAAATCACTATTATTTTAAGTGAATAATTTATCAGATGCTGGTTTAACAAAATATTATTTATTAATTGATTAGGTACCTAGGTTTGCTGAACGTTTGTTCAAATTAAATAAACATTTTGGGGTTTTATATTTGTGCACTTCGTATACGATTCGAGTAATACAAATTATGTTGTTGTTGTTAAAATCGTTTGGTGAAAAACGTAGTTATGTAATCAGTTCAATCTTAAATCTTAAAATTTACCACCATGCAGATAATATTAACCTTTCATTGTCCCACTGTAGGGCAAAGGCTTCTTGTCATACTTAAAAGGCAAGAGCATTAATCCTCACGCTTGCTCAAGGCGGATTGGCGATTTTAGACTTTATTGAAGTAACTACAAGTCCAATTTTCCTTACAATTTTTTCTTTCACCCGTATCAGTGATGTTCAATGAAGTGGGCAGAGGTATTTTTTAAATACAACCTAATCCAAGAGATTATCTAAATCGATTATACCTATTAAAAGTGCTAAATGATTTCGATGAGATGAGTGCTCAGAATATTTATTGTTAATTTACAACGTTTAAACCAGCCGGGGCTGCGGGTTGTTCGCAAGAGATACCGCGCCCCCGGAACGCAAAGGGCACAAGAAGGAACATGGGTGGGTTTTAGTCAGTAAAAGTCTGACACTCCCTCCCGCCCCGCCCAGGGCGGGAGAAGTTATTTGATGATTTCCCACCCACCAAAAAAAAAAAAAAAAAAAAAAAACGTTTAAACCAATCAGAGTAAATCAATGTTGCAATGTGTTTGTAGCTTATCGTACTATCCTTCCTACTAATATGACAATTATGCGAAAGTTTGTGAGGATGGATAGATCGAAGTTTGTTACTCTTTCACGCTTAAACGGCTAGACGGATCGAGATAAAATTTGGCACAAAGATAGATCACAGTCTGGAGTAGCACATAGGTTACTTTTTAGCCCAGAAAAATGTACGATTCCCGTAGGATAATATATTAACTTTGACGCGGACAAAGTCGCGGGCAGAAGCTAGTGTATATATATTCAGTAAAACACTTCGATCAAGTAAAACATGTGCATGGACGAAACACATACAACTGTTAAGCATATACCTATCTTGTTTTAGTTAATACTAAACAAAGTGCCATGAAATTAAAAATTAAACTTATTTTCACGATATGTACGTAGCTCAGGTGCTAACTTCCATACAGTCCATACGAATGTGCCTATATCCCTTAAGTGAATGGACGGCGAAGTGTGAACTTTTTAATGTACGCCGGGACAAGTGTGGCGGTTTGACAAATGAACTTTTTTTCTTTTTTCTTGTTCGTCGCCAACTTTAGCAGACATGTTAATGGTGTAACAATAAAGTGAGTGGCTGACGTTAAGATGTATTGGGAATATTTTTTAACGCTTTTAAGAAGTGTGGAAGTTGTCATTTTTTCGGTCGTTCGCTTTCAAAAAAGCATGGCTTCTTGGTGTAGTTGGCAAAAAAGCTAATGGTTTCTTTATATATTTAAGATAAAAAGGTTCTTTTTCTTTATTCTCAGTAGCAGCTTTTAGATAGGATTTGTACCCGGTTAATGGTAATACGCTCGCTCCTTATTACATGGGACTTAAATATACCGGCGGACTGTGGGTGTACATTGTTACACCTCTGTTTAACCCTTCCGGGAATACAGGCGTGATGGTATTTAATGAGTTAAGTTTCTTTTTGTGCTGTTGTTTCGTCAGAGTCGTCAAAATAAGTTCTAAATGTATTATTATTTTGGTGATTCTCTGCTGGATGAGAGCAGTGCAGGGAGGTCATTGTGGCTATGTTAAGGGGAAGGCTATGTCCAGCAGTGGACGTCGTTCGGCTGATATGATGCTGAAGATGTCAAATTCTCAGCTACATCCACTTTAGTTTATTAGTAGCGTTATATTTTACACGTATGTTATGAGTAGGTACACGTAAAAATAATTTAATTAGCTATAAAAATCACAGACTGAAACTAACAATCTCTTATAATTATAAAAGCAGGCATTAATATAATTTTATAGCTTTAATGTAAAGGCCTATAAATAACGGTTTACATGGGAGCTGTCCCGTGGTTCAGCAAGCGGTTAGTTGATAATTACCATAATGAAACACGTAATCCCGTAAACCTTAATTATGGGGATAGGTTAAATATTGTTCCGTTTAATTAACTGTTTAGTGTTGCGTGTCGTGTCTGTGTGTTTAACTTATCTGTGATGTTATAATAGTTACCATTTCTCGTGTAGGATACACTTCAATTTATAACACAATTACAACCCGAAATTTAACCACTTTTTTTAAAGTTATTCTTTTTTTTTTGGAGTCATTTTTCTCCATGAACATGAGAGCTCCAACATTACGTAAACTTAAATACATAATCATACATCCTTAAATAGTGTTAGTATTATTTTATATATACATAAAACTTTAATATGATCACTCAATCCACTCGAATAATGATATGCTCCATTCATCAATCTGGATTGCGTTCAATTATCCTGATACTGGGAAAACAGCACGTGGTATTAAATTATACACCATTCACATTTTAGCTTGAATTTTATTTTACGTTGAAGCTTTTTCAGCGAAAATTGAGTGACGCACGGACGTACGTCAGCGGGGGCATCAAACAGTAATTTCGCAACTTGTATTGTTGAATTACGTTCCAAAATCGTTCGAAATCTATTCACAAAGGTAACAACATCAAAGGGCTACCTTTCAAACATCAACGCTTTTGCATTTTCCGTATCGAGTTTGAAACACGTTTAAAAAGGTCTCTGAACATCAGTTTCGTCGCTCCTGCCATCAAAACTGCTTAAATTCGTACCTTAATTAACAATACCGGCCATTCACAGCGTAAACTTCACAAAGGTACGGTAGACAAAGGCGTTTGACAATAATCCTATCAAAGGGCAACGGAACAATACCTACGCTGACCTATTCTGGACAGTCTTAGCAGTTCATCTGATGCCATTGTTCTGTTTTTGTGGGCAAATTATATTTGAAATAACTTATTGTTTTGTTCGTGGTATTGAAAGCGATGAAATTAATTGTATTTTGGTTGTGTTGGAGTGTTTTATATTTGGAAAAAACGTTTCGGATTTTTTTTAAGTCATTGCTTTTAACGTATTAAATATCAAAGAAGTAATTATTGTTAAGATTCATATTCTTAAAATACATAGTTTGATCATAACGGTCACTTATAAATACAACATTTTTATCACTTGTAACGTAATTACGTTTTTTGTTGGCTATTATTTGTGTATTTCTCATTGTTGTTGAAAATCCTAAATCTATACATATAATAAAATCGTAGCGAAGTCAAAACTGTACATTTAATATTTTTGAAAAAAAGTAATTGCTACGAGGTCGGGTAATGATTCTAATGCCGAAAATATGGTTTTTAGAATTTTTGTCTGTTTGTCTGTTTGTCTGTTTGTCTGTTTGTCTGTTTGTCTGTTTGTCTGTGCGTTTGAACACGCTAATCTCAGCCGTGGCTTAACCGATTTGAATGCGGTTTTCACTAATGTATTGCGGTAAGCTCCACTTAAAACTTAGGCTATAAATTATCACGCTATTTGCTTTGGGGGATGAGCAATGTTGCATTATGTCCGAGTTCTTCTACAGATTCTCACGGGATTGAAAACAACGACATATAATGTAAGAATATTGTAGATAGCTGCGGAATTGAACTTCTAAAATAATTATCATCACGCTATACCTTCAAAGAGTTAAGCAGTCAATAATGGCAAACTAGAACGGCTATTTTAGAGTTATTTCCGAAGTAGTAAATAGTCTAATGGTTTGATGACCGCCTTGCAAATCGCTGATCGTGAGTTCGGTCCTCAATAACAGTTTTACTTTTTGTGTTTTTTCAAACATTTTTTTTCGTACAGGTAGATTCCCAACAATAATAAAATAAAAGTATGCATAACTTCTGCCATAGCATTGATTTGCTTACTTATTTTTTTAAATCTTTTAATATCAAAGCAGAAAATAATGTCTGTACATAGTCTATTTATACTTATAATAAAATCGTAGCGAAGTCAAAACTGTACATTTAATATATTTAAAAAAAGTGATTGCTACGGGGTCGGGAAGCGATTCTAAATTTTTGTCTGTTTGTCTGTTTGTTTGTTAGAGCATCACGCAAATACTGCCAGACAGATTCCGTTCAATTTTTGTATATATATTCATCATAGACCAAAGTTGGTCGTAGGCTATAAATGACGGGTTTCAAAAAAGATGAAACAAAATATAACAATACTTTAGATGGCTGAGGATTGAACTGCTGAAATAATTATCATCACGCTATACCTTTAAGAAGCTAAACAGTCAATCATGGCAAAACAGAACGGCAATTTCAAATGTTTTTCTATTGAATTAAATAGTCTAATGGTTCGATGACCGCCTTTCGAATCGCAGGGCTTGAGTTCGGTCCCGGTATAATGTTTTACTTTTTGTGATTTTTTAAATATTTCTTTTGAATACTAGAAGATTTCCAAACAATAATAAAATAGAAGTAGTCATTCTTATACAGTAACGCTTAGCTTGCTTATTTTTTCTTTATTATTTTTGCAGAAAAGAATGTCTATAATACATAGTTACTAAAAAACAGCAAATTGAAGTCAAAAATTTTCATCGAAAAAATAGAAACTGATAGGTGTGCAAACGATAGCAGAGCGGAAAATATACGTATTGTTAAAGAATTTATGTCTATTTGACTCTTTAATTTTGACAAAATAGTCTTTAAATGTCGGGCCAACACATGACTGTATTATTGCGCGATTTAAATTCTTCTTTTCACATCAATGATACCCCTTTTTTTAAGGATGGGAAATCTTTAAATGACTGCTTTCGCTCTGGGCGGAACGGAAGGGAGTGTCAGACTCTTACTGACTAAAACACGAAGTGTTCCTCCTAATGCCCTTTGCGTACCAGCGCCGCGGTGACTCTTTTGAATTCCGCAACCCTGTTAGACACTGGCCCTGGCGGGCCCCATCTTACAGTACTGACATTTCTTTGAGGCGCACGTGGAACACTACGCACCACCGACCCGGGATCGATGATACCCCTAACAATGATTTACACCGGTTAAGAAAAGTAGGTGGCCGCTTTTACTGATGCGTCAATTGCACTGAGTTTCAGACGGGTATATGATGCCCTCTTTTACCAAATTATGTTTGCAGCGGCCTACTTAAATGGGCAACTAGATTCAATATTTTTAATTTAACATGTGATTGACGTTCAAAAGTGCCTTTTAATGGTCTAATTGAAATAAATGATTTGACTTTGACTTTGACTTTGAATCTATTCAATGCCTTCCAGATACATCACTGAAGTTCACTACCTCCCGGAAGTAGGTAGTCTCACTAATTCAAGTAGTCATGAGGTGCTGGATATCTTCCTTCACACAATCTGCTTTGCTCTTTGGGTGGTGGGCTTTGTAATTAATAGTTAGGCTATTTCGCTATTTGTAATAAATAATGAGGTTAGGTAAGCATTATTGTTCTTGGACATGTTTTGGATTGCTATAAAATATACACAATACTGCAGATTAGTTACATATTACACCGTACATACCATCACGCCTGTATTTCCCGACGGGTTAGGCAGAGGTGTAACAATGTACACTCACAGTTCGCCGGTATGTTTAAATCTCATGTAACAGGGGGCGAACCTATTATCATTAACCGGGCACAAATCCTAACTCCGAGCTGCTACTGAGAATTTCATAGAAAAACCCAATAACACTTTGCTTGACCTGGGAATCGAACCCAAGACCTCTAGCGTAGCAGTCGCGCTTAGGACCACTAGGCTAACGAGGCAGTTCCTATGAAAGACAGTGGGAGATATTTTATCCTATGAAATAAAAAACATGACGTCATTAGCCACAAGGAGTTAAGCAGTCAATTATAACATGGTATGGGAATGGCTATGTTTTTTTATTATTATTACGCTATTTACTTTGTTTAGAGAATAGCTTCGGTGTTTAATGAAAGCCATGTAAGATATTTTGTGTGAGTTCGATCCCAATTGATTGTTACTTTTTGTCATTATTTTAATTGGTACCTAATTCAATTGTTTTTATTTTCGATGGTATGATTTCAATATTATAATAAAATAGGTTTAAGCATAACCTTAACATAACTTCGAAAATTTGCATACGTCGACTGAAGAAGAATGAATAGAACAGAATTCGACAGATTGGCCCACAAATTCTAGCTACCCCTAAGAATATTTTTCATGAATAAAAAACAGCACCTCAGAAACTTGAAGAGTTACCAATTTATATCGATAGTAGGATCGCCGCACCACAAGGATTCTCTGACGCAGGTACTCTCTGGTCACAGTTGTTTCGGGAGCTAACTGTTTCGGTTTCGGAGCTAGGACACGCCTTGGTGTTATCACTGTAGGATCACAAAGGAGCGTACGGTAGAGGTATGCCCCTGCTTGGGCAGACATCAGCGTGTCCTCATAAAGGCGATTGGCGGCGGCGACCTCTCGCGTCCGGCCTTGGTTCATCCATAGTCCGGAGCGAGGGAGAATGGGAAGCAATCGCTTCTTTCTGCGAAGTAGTAATGCCAACGAAGGAGGAGGCGAAACGCATGAGGGAGAGGTCAACCTTTCACCCCGGCCGCCAGAACAGAAGGGGATGCCCCAGGTGTCGAGAGTCGTAGAGCGATTCCAGACCACCGTCGGAGTGGGCTTGCGGTCGGCTACCGTTGTGTGGCTCGCCGTCCAACCAGAACTAGACCCAAGTCGACGACGTACTGTGTTTCACGCGCGCCTCAAAGAGATGTTAGCACAGTTGCGGAATTTGTTCGAAAGACTCACCGCGGCCCTGGAACACAAAGGACATTGGAAGGAACTCGGATGGGTTTTAGCCAATAACAGTCGACACTCCTTTCCACCAGAAAGGAAAAAATCATTTGACGACATCTCATGCTTAAAAAAGGGACCTCCCAATTTCGACACTTCATACAAGTGTTGAACGATTTATGTGCAAACGGTTTATGTCCAAAATTTTAACTTCTGTCCTGAGCCACGCCACCAAAAAGTGTACTTATATTCAAATGGCAAAACAGAAATAGATTAGCAACAACAGAAACTGTACCAAAATCAATTTCACCCATAGAAAAATTCCGTGACAGTCGTTCTTCTGACGTTGAATGTCTCACAGACTTCACGCTTTCAGGATGCAAGTTGAATCAAGCATCAATCATGAATCATGCATCGCATTCGGAATTTCTTCTTATAGGTAGGTACTATAAACAGAAGATGTTCTACATGCTTAAAAATTATCTTTAAATGGAAATTTATTGTGTAGTTTACGGTTCCAAAGATAAGGGATAATTTGTGAGGTAAAACTTTGCTTAGTCTTTTAAGAAGTCTTATGCTTACTGTTTTTTCTCCATACTTTCTCCCAAAAAGTTTACATTAATTTGGTTCTAACACGAAGCTCAAATTTTGTTGGCTGTTGCTCTGATTATAAGATTCATTTCTTCGGTCTTGATACTAGACAGATCGCAGCTGCAATGTGAGGTATAATGTTAAAGCAGTGCCTATTAAAGATGCTGTTTAATGGTTTGAGAAAGAAAATAAATTTTGAAACCACATCATAGTATTATCTAAAGGGATAGTAAAGCCACATATACTCTCCTTACGCCAATTATGTTTTAGCCCCAGGTATGGCGTAAGCCTATTACCAGCCGTGCACAAATCCAGACTTCAAGCGACTACAGATAAATTCTTTAAACCTGCAGTCGTAACTATGAGCAGTCACCTTAGCAACCATTTGACCTGCTTGGAAGATTTTGATAACATAGTATTCAATACTTATTTAGTTAAGTAACACTTAGGTTGACGTGAACGAAGCCGCGGGCAACAGCTAGTACATAAATAAATCACTGCTGTTAGCCTTTTTTCAGCTTCAAAAGTCAATTCTAATCCATTAACTACATACTAAATGTAAATATTAATTACTTATGGACTGAAAAACCCAAAATAACGGTACCGTTGCGAATTTTATCACGAAACAACAGTATCGCAAATAAATTTTAAAACCGTTTCGTTGTATATTTGATTACCGCTGAAAACATATTACCATTCTTAAATATAAAATAAAAATAAAAGCCACCGATCACTTTGGCCCGACGACAGCAAAAAAGGGGTCCTGAATTTTAACCGGGAACTTTTCATACCTCTTTGTCAGCATATAAAGTTACCGCATATTTGTGACAAATTAAATTTTACGGCAAACGTGACGTGAAACTGACGCGAACGGGGAAAGGTAATAAAATATCTTAAAATGATACAAAATGGAAACGAGGCGGTTCTGAAGAGGAAAGCGCGGCTACAATTTCACTCGACCACGAGTTTTGTGTGAACCAGCTATTAGTTTTTCGTGGTTATTCTTTTTGTGAATAAAACGAGGTTTCCTGTGAGAGCGAAATTCTGAAATTTTGTTGTTTCGGAGTTGCTTGTCATCATATGCAAAATATACACACACACACTGTTCAAAAGCTGGTGCTTCCGGATAATACGGAAATAAATGTATTATCCATGATCAAAATTTTTGCTCATTTATTATTTAAAAACTGTCCAACACGACCATCGGACTATCGTATGAGAGTGATCGAAGCGGAAGTTCACCTGTAATTGTGCACACATTTGTGCACTATAATAAATCCTGCGTACCTACTTGAAATAGCCGCCATAACCGAAATTCGGTCGGGAAACTGTTATTTTTATTTAAATATCATATCCTACTTCCGATTTTGACTACTATTTATTATAAACGCAAAAAATTGTGAGAATGGATGGAATAAATCGATGTTTGTTATTCTTTGACGCCTAAACGACTGAACGGAATTAGCTGAATTTGGCACGCATAAAGATATAATCCCGTTTTTCTGTTCCTGTTAGATTATTTAGGACATTGGCTTTTTTGTCGACACGGCCTGTCGTTATGCAACGTAAGGACGGTGAGCTACCCATTGCTCACCGTCCACAGGCCCGTAAAGGACATTGGCTTGATTCTGAACTTTACGCAGGCGAAGGCACAAGCTAGTATAGTATACTACTAGCTTGTGCCTTCGCCTGCGTAAAGCGCGTTATTATTAAGTGTTATTATATAATGCTTTAATTAGAGTGTCAGATTCTCGTAATACTATCGACACTGTGTCGTAGGTACAAAATATCTCACGTTGCATTCAATATTTCAACTCATGTGCTTCTTGTAAAGCGGTCTACAGGACATGATAGATTAGTGCATTCCAAGGTAATTTAAATGTACTCTGAGATGCTTCAGTAACGGTCTCAGAGATTTATGTACGTATGTATCTCTAACTGCCAGCCTCGGCAAAAGGGATCTATGGCTTCACTTTGTTTTATGTTCAGCGTCCATCAGGATTTTATGACCAATAGAATCGTCCATGACAGTTTCATGGCACTAAAGAGCACAGATTTTGCTGAAATCTTCAAACATACACAGAGACTAATGTTTTTATCTGTATATTTGCAAGAATGTATTATCAATATTTGAAAAATGCTTGTGGACTAAATTTTAGCCTTTACAAGATTTTATTTTGAGCTAAACAAATTCTGGAATACGTTGAATTTCCTACAACATTCTGACGGTACGTAAAAATCATGGTGCTACCCGTGTGGAGTAGAAAATAAATAAAATAGACGTTACGATGCAAAAGTCGCGGTACGCCAGTGCGGTCCAATCCAATTTGCGGCAGATTCAACCAGATATTACCGGTTTGTCCCGAAATGTATCGCAGTAAAATTGGCTCATACTGCATTCTTGATTTTTTTCTAAGTAAATGTCAAGCCTTTTAGAGATTCAAAAGTTAAGTAAAATTGTATGAAATAATAAAAAATATTCTATTTGTCTGGAACAGACAAAAGTATTGTCGTATCTTTTTATTTTCTTCAAGTTATTTCTAAGCTAGAATCCAGGCTCACAATTATTAAAACTCCAAATCCAATAAAAGTCTAGCCCCAACATACATATTTTCGGAGCACTATCCCCCAATCTTCAAAATGAACGTCTATCCTGGCGTGTTTGTACTAAATTCAATAAAACTATCTCTGACCACGAAAAGTAGAAAATAAAGGACAATACAGCGCATGACGAAACAAAGTTTACGGCTGTCGTAGATAATTCAGAGACCCGGCTCATAAGGTTTAGTGTCACGGGACGGTTTATTGGCGTGCTGAAGCAATATGGGTTTCCATTACCGTAATAGATACTGTAGTATAACGTCCAAATATATTTTTATAAAAGTGGTGTGGTTTTTGGGCAGTTAAGAGTGCCTACGTTTGTTTTGCCAACTTATTACAAACACATATAGATATTGTGGAAATCGTGAGTGCTGTATGGTTAGAAATTCTTTTAAAGAATGTAATACTTCTAACAAGTTGGGTAATAAAAATGTTTTCATAATCCTTTCGTTGGAAAACCAAAACTTAAGTTTATAACGAGTTTTCTTTTTGCAAAGTTTTTGCTGCTTATATATTTTTAGAATCACCTAACAAATTCAACATTATTAAAAACATTTTCTCTCTTTTTTCAGGTAAAGCAGTTTTTAAGTGAACAATGAAGAATCAAAGTAACATAACGGTAAATAATGCTAAGATTACAAACGAACAACTGAATTATATGACAACTGAAGGCAAAACCATTTATGAAAGAAACTTTGGCTCACTCAAAACTTTCGCGAAATGTTTTTTTTTTTATGCCGAATACGACACGAACGCTAATTGATTTACTACCAGTTTCCAATTACTGCTAATAGTTATTCACAAATCTTACTTAATCTGGGCACTATTAATGTAAAACATTGCATTCATTGCTTTGAATTAGGAATGTTGCAAACTAATTACCCCTAAGAGGGGTAGTAAGAGGTCTGTCGTAATGCGACAACCCCACAATGTGCCTTCAGCCTTACCTACAATGTGTCCGTGAGTGAAATTGTGGTTTACCATCAAACGGGTAACGCTTTGTCTGTGAACGTAGTTACTCGATTTAGGAGCTAATGATTGGGATTCGGGCCCGTTGTATCGCATTTCTGTTTTGTGAGCCAACAATTTTGGTAATTTGAATTTCGTTGAATACCAACACGACATATTGTGTGGTTCAGTTTAATCTGGTTCTGTGTAGCTAAACTATAATAACTCTTAACTGAATATTCATAGGATGTCCTTTTCAGTTAACTAATCACAAAAGTTCTGGTTATTTTCCGTCTGCGTTCTATTCTTAATAAAACATTAAAAACAATAACGCTCTTTTGAAGTTTTTCAAAGTTTCAGAATGAAAGAAACTATCAAAGACACAACCGATACATAGAAACTCTCTCGTTCAATTAATGAAGCCCCTTTAACTGGACAGTTCCACACTAAATGAAACTCCGTCTTCAGAGATAAAGCAGGAAGTATAGGAACAGTAATAGCCCTCTTGCAGATCGTTTTAAAAACAAACACTTTAGCTAGCTAGGAGTTTTCGACAGGAACAAATGAAGTGCGAGCTCCAACTGAAGGCAGACATTGAAACATAAGTCGTGTAGCAGACGAGAATAATTGTGTGCAAAACAAAGATTTATCACTGTTTAGTTTTGTTCTTAGTTAGTTCCTGTGTTTTATAAATGATACTGCATACTGCACAAGTGCTTAAAAGCTTAGTGGCTAAATTGGTGCTTGGAATATTGAATTCTAATGGAAATGCAACGCGACGCGCTTTAAAGCGTCTGTCTAAAATTTACATTTTCGCCATTAGGTAATTCCCATAATTAAAGTTTCTTTTAATTAAAAATGATTTTTTTATTTAATTGTTATGTTTAAATACATATTCGGATCCCATTACCAAATCGATTTTTTAATAACACAATCAAATCTCACGAACACATTTAGGCTGTCACATAAAAAATAAATCAAAATAATGTACGATACAAACAAATCTGGTCTAAATATAGACTCATGAGGGACGCCCACATTATTGCATAAGGTAGACTAATGCGGTCTGGACAGTTAACGAAACTATCATAGATTGAGCCCCTGTCAACTAATTTACATTCGCAAATGGAACTAAAAGCCGGTATTAGCATTGGTAAGTGGCTCAAGAGGAGACGGGCTTTCGAAAGCCATTTTCAATGCTATTTGATTCGATATTTAGGATTAATTATGTTATAGGATTCAATTTCTATGTGTTAACATCAGTTGTGACTGAGGCTTGTATTAGTCTTATTATCAGTACTTGAACATGTATTACGGGTTTAAAACAAAGCTTTTCATGTTACAACAAATAATCAGTTCGTTCTTCACAAAAACCAAACATCAATAACGAACAACTCAATCAATTGCAAATATTGCTCTCTTCTGCCGAAAACTCTTTATTTTTCTACCGCACACGTTTTAATCAAATTCGCCATCAAAAGTTCTCTTTGACGCGCTATCGCCGAGTATTGGGCCAATGTAGGGAAAAACTTTATTTTATTTTATTATCACACAAAGGTGCGTCGTCGGGCCTAAATTAAACAAGTTGCGCGATCGACGGGGCTGTTGGCAGTTGAAAGTAAACATTACAGTTCAGAGATTAAAATTCAAAATTGCAGAGCGAACTGGACGTTTTACATTTGACAAAGTCTCTCAATATCAATATTTTGTAAAGGGTTAAAACGGTTACGTTATTTGCATGGTTGAATTCAATGATGTACTCATACACTTGTTGGTTTCAAATTCATGTTTTTTGGGTACCTTTTATACGAAAATCAATTTAGGAAAAGTTTTAAAAAGGCTTGTTGTATTTGTGTTATGGGGTTCATTTAATTTACATGTTATTTGCTCTGTATTGTTTTCTTCCGTCGCAAATCACAATGTCCAAAGGAAAATACTCGTAATTTCGTTTATACTCCTACATTAGTGTACAGAAAGTTATTATTTATATTAACCTTCGAAAGCTCATGAATAACCGAAGTCCTTTGAAACGGCTTTCCTTATCAAATTCCAGGACCAACGCTTTTCCTGTTTATTTGTTTGATCTCGGACAGTAACAAAATTGAAATAAAAATTTCGACATAACCTCCGGTACTGTTTCCCTACGATCTTGCCTTTACTATGTAATAATTATTATTTCTAAGAATTTCGTCCTTCCAGCGTTTAAATATTTTATACAGAGAGGTCATTTTGTTGGAGATATGGCCTCTCAGTCCTTGAGCTGTTGCTTTCTAGGAATACGGTAAAAAGTTGCTTACTTATGTATGGTGTGTTGCCAAACTGTTGCTATCTTGAATTCGTGGCTTTATTAGCTCGTGGTTTAACCCACTATCGATTTTTCATGAGATCGTGCGTTAGGACTTATTTAGATGCAAAGACCGCCATCACGTCTTGTCTTTATTAGGAAAGGTACATGTTAGGATAATAAAATCTATGTTTACAGCAGTCGGAAAATGTCATTTGACCTTTTTGGGCTCTAACTTATTCAACTTCAAAACAAAGAAAACGATTGCTTTTTTACTTTATTTGTGCACGACTTCATTGCTTTTTTTATTGTTTACAGGATCGGAGGGGACAATGGTGTAGTTTTACCTAGAAATAATCTATTCTCTCTTTAGTTGTAGACTCCCGGGTTATTATAGCTATCAGAAAATATAGTCTCCGCTTATAGGGAAGAAGTAACAGCATCGAATGATATACGACGCTTCTTTACATCACAAGAGGTATCTCAAAACTTAATAACAAAATACCTTTACTTTGGAACAGCACTCGTATTTTAAGCATGTTTTGATGTCATAATAAAACGCCATGTTACCTAAGCACCTTACATTTATAACTCAGGAAATATGCGGCAACATATTAAAACATTCTCCTAAACAAGTTGCTACTTCGCTAGCTATTTCTATTTTAACATTCTCCACGTTTTCATTTACAAAGCCTCTCAGCAGAAATTGTTTCATGAAATTATCTAAAAAATTCTTAACATTACATCTTAACAAAAATGTTGTAGAGCTATTCTTTCCATCTAATACTTATACTCTTTTACCACGTTTGTGAAAGCTGGCGTGTTTTGCATTATTCTTATGTACAAAGCCTTTTAATGTCAATATGTGTTCCGGGAAATCTGAATTTTCCATTCATACTCTTTTGAGGTCTATCCCGGGCTGCATCGTCAGGATATTTTGTTGGAATAGCTCCGTAATTCAATATTCCGATGTTTACTCCTCTTGTGAATGATGATAAACTAGTAATAATATTTTGTAAGGAATATTGTATAAGCTTTATGGAATAATACGATAAGGGCTTTAATATTAGACTTGAAGAGGATTAGCAAGGAGTACATATAATATGAAAAACAACATTACCGAGTTCGTTCGTGAAACTGAATACGTTACTTATGCATAATTGGCACAATATGAGATTAAATTTACCAAATAAGAACAAGAATAATTCATTGGTCCATTGTTACAAAACAAAATAAACATAGAAGTACTTAATATTACTTTATGCTATTATAAGTTATGTAAAAAATTATTCATAAATGTGTTATAAATAACGGCGGTCCTCAAACTAGGCAGCGCCTGTATCTTGGGGGCCAGAGTTGCGTTAACTTAAGTTTTAAATCAAGACATTATTTGAAATAGAACACAAACCAACTTTTAATGTAACTTTTGACGTGAAAATAAAATTTAGAACAAAAAGAAACAAAACAATATAAAAGTTTTTGAACTGCCTCGGTAGCCTAGTGGTCCTAAGCGCGACTGCTACGCTAGGGGTCTTGGGTTCGATTCCTAGGTCGAGCAAAAAGTGTTATTGGGTTTTTCTATGAAATTCTCAGTAACAGCTCGGAGTTAGGATTTGTGCCCAGTTAATGGCAATAGGCTCGCCCCCTATTACATTGGTCCTAAACATACCGGCGGACTGTGAGTGTACGTTGTTACACCTATGGATAACCCTTGGGGGAATACAGGCGTGATGGTATGTGTGTGTGTTTTTTAAACAATGTTGAAGTGTGTAATAGTGTGGGGAATACGTGTAGTGAGGTGTGTGGGTGTGATGGTGAAATGGTGTATGAGTGTAATAGAGAGTGTAAAAGTGGGAACTTATGTGTGGGAGGACATGTACGAAACATATTTTTGTCAATTTAAATGAATGGACGGTTGGCGCAGTAGCTGAGTGATTAGCTGCTGCGCTGTGTGTCTCCGTTGCGATTCCTGCACAGAATAAATATTTCTAAAGCCTGCAGGTGGCTGATCAGGGTCTGGTGGTTTGCGCTTGTCAGTTTGTTTATCTGTGAATACCCACGTTATTGTAGAAATTCCTAGTTCTGGGCAATGTTTTTAAAAACAAAAATAAAAAAACCAACTGGCCTATTGAGGACTACTGCTGAAATGCTAGATTAGTATCGCCCAAATCCAGATCTCTCAAATTCCAATTACTTTTAAAAATACTTTTTTTATTATAATGCCTTTATCAAGTAACGATCCCAACATGGCGCATGACAATACGAAGCAAAACAATCTTTAAACACAGGCACTAATAGCATGAATTTAAAAACTGCGAAGAAAATAAAAGAGTGATGATGGAATTGTAGCGAGCGAAGCGTTTTAACATTCATAGCGGCTCCCTTCGGCGAGTTGATTACTGCTCTTGTTACCTCCCCTGTTAATTGTGCTACTAATTTATTGTGTTGTATAGCATTGTACGGGTTTTTACTGACACTGAAAAGACTGAATTTTTCGAAATATAGATTTGCTAGCTTATAGCGGCTTCGTCCGCCTCAAAGTTGATATGGTATCCCACGGGCACGTGATTTTTCCGGGAGAAAAAGTATCCTATGTGTTATTCTACACTACAAACTAGCTCGGTGCAAAATTTCATCCAGATCCGTTCAGCCGTTTAAGCGTGATAAAATAATTAACGTCCATCCATCCATCTTCACAAACTTTCGCATTCATAATATTAGTAGGAAGTAGAAAGTAGGATAGTAGGATAACAGTCTAATCTTAAGCAACATATTGATTGTCACGACAATCAATAAGTTAGTAAGTGGGAGCTTTAACCCGCGGTCCATCACGATTGACCACGACTTAAAGCTCCAAACTCTGCATTAGGTTGCGATTCAATACTGCACAAGTACCAATGTCAGGTATTTCAAATCATACGTACTGTCTATTTGAGAAGTTGTACAGAAACTGCTTTGTGTTGTTCGTTTAAATTGTTTTACACTTATGTGCTTTTACCTATATCTTGCTGTCTTGATTTAGATTATCTGAAAGAATTCATGCTATTTAATAGTAAAATTGATGATATTTATGCGGGTTATGTATTCTTTTTTTTGACACAAGAATGTGTAGTGCTTAGTTAAAGCCCAATAGTTGACTATAATAATAGGTTGAATAGATAGATAGGTTGGTTGAATAGATGACTGCCCCGTTGGTCTCGTGGTCGCAAGTGCGACTGATGTGCACGGGGTCCTGGGTTCGATTCCCGGGTCGGGCAAAAAGTGTTATTGGGTTTTTCTATTACGATTTTCTCATTAGCAGCCCGGAGTTTGGAAGTTGGCGGTATGACACCCCCCGTGCCTTGGAAAGCACATAAAGCCGTTGGTCCTGGCTGTCATTCGTAGACCTTTGACAGTCGTTACGGATAGTCAGAAGCCAGAAAGTCTGACAACCAGTCTTACCAAGAGGTATCGTGTTGCCCAGTTACTGGGTTGTGGAGGTCAGATAGGCAGTCGCTCCATGTAAAACACTGATAAACAGCTGCATCCGATTAGACCGGAACCCGACCCCGACGTAGTTGGGGAAAAAGGCTAAGTGATGATTGATTGATGAGTTAAAGCCCAATAGTTTTTGAGTTTAATTGATGTTGACTTCCTTCTATGCGAGTACCTGCCACTCTAGTGCCATCAACGAATGCATTAGAGCTCCCGAACAAAAACATTCAAAAAAATTCTGTTCTAAAATAACAGACTGCAGAAATAACTTTCATTAAAAAAATATTTCGAGCTGAATCGGGCTACTGAATGGCGGGATTAAAAATAATACGCCTTTCATATCTTCTCGTAATGCGGTGCTGAAATGCTCGTACTTACCGCCGTTTTCAGATTATGAAAAATGTTTTTCAGCTGAATACTGGCTGTATCCTGTGCTTCTCGTGTCGCAGGATACAAGTCCCTTCTTTTATTAATATTCCGTTATAGAATTACCCTGTTTCCGTTAGAAATGCAGGGTGTGCCTATAATATGTTAAAGGGTTGATGTGTGAATGAGATCAATTACTTTGTCTCCCTCTAGCACAGGTGAATGCCCCTCCAAAGTACTAAATGGTTTGTCTGTGTGTGTGTAGTACTGTACTAGCTTGATATGTCCCACTACTGGGTAATGGCCGCCATCCTCCTGTCACGATTCCGTGCTTCATTCCTCCAGTTTTGGAGGAATCTATTCAGTTCGACGCGCCATCTCCTACGTGGCAATAATACAATACCACAATTATTATAACCCTGAGTTTCATAAATGTTTCTTCTTGTATTGGTTAGGATCAAATTGCGCATTTTCCTCAACAAAACGAGAACTAGCCAGTAATATTTCCCATGAAGTATGCAACAGTTCATTTTTCTCATCGAAATATTCCGTCGGGCCACTTCAAACTAAAACTCAATATAAATTGTTTTAAAAGCAAACAGAGCCGGCTGTCTGGCAGTTCGCGTTGTACCTACGCTAATGATTTAAGTTTTTTAAGCGTTTTTAAAGGCTTTTTTTGGACCCTCTATTGAACTAAAAGTTTTCGGGTCTTGTACGGGTTCATGAACTTTATGATTAATTTAACGGTTAATTATGGTGATTTTCGGATTCATTAAGAGAAGGTGCTTAGATTATGAATAAACCGTAGATACTTTGCAACTTACATAATATCACGAATCTTATTAAATCTAAAATCATCATCTACTTAGCCTTTTTCCCAACTATGTTGGGGTCGGCTTTCAGTCTAATCGGATACAGCTGAGTACCAGTGTTTTACATGGAGCGACTGCCTATCTGACCTCTACAACCCAGTTACTGGGCAGCACGATACCTCTTGGTAAGATTGGTTGTCAGATTTTCTGGCTACTGGCTATCCGTAACGACTGTCAAAGATCAACGAATGACAGCCGAGACCAACGGCTTTACGTGCTTTCCGAGGCACGGGGGTGTCATACCACCAATTTCCAAACTCCGGGCTGCTACTGAGAAATTCATAATGGAAAAACCCAATACCATTTTTTTGCCTGACCCGGGAATCGAACCCAGGAGCCCGTGCTCATCAGTCGCGCTTGCGAACACGAGACCAACGAGGCAGTCGGGGCATCTTACTCCATCTAAAACGGTAGTATAAATAAATATCTAGATACTGATTTGTTTTTGAAATAACATTTAAGAGCTAACTTTCTAATCATAGACATGCAAATACACGTTTCATAATGAATCCTCTAACGGAACATAAAATAGAAAAAATCTAAAGGCCGTTACTCAAAAATGTGCGCGTCAGGAACCGGTTTCGCAAACGCAAAAATATCTTAAGGGAACCGAAATCAGATATATTTATATTCAGTATAGGGAACGTGATTTTCCTCACAATATGTGCGTTTACCTAACAAAGCCAATGTCTACCCACCCATGTGCTCGCTCTTGTGGAAACGCACGGTGTTTCGCATTGCTATTTTTAATGGTAAAGGGCCGTGATTCGGTTATCATGTTTTCTTTTTCATGTAGGGAGAAATACTGTGTTGAATCAGCTGCTTGGAGTCCTACACGATTTGTTTGTGGAGCCTTTGGTTGCGAGAGGGTTCAATTTTTCATTATAGAAAAGAATGAGGCTCTTCTCTTAAAATATATATCTAGAAATGTTCATTGTAGGTACCACCAACTGTCTAGTCCCCCGGTCTACTTGTTTTATTTTTAATTCATTCATAGTAATTTAATGAGGTACTGTAATACCAGCATTAATTAGCTTAGAGTAGTCAGGAGCATTCAAAATTGTCCAACATTTAAAGATTTTGGTTTGGGAAAAATAATATTTTAAATCTTTCATGCTTTAGCTAGAAGACTACCTTCTAAAAGAATTTCTGTGCTTCAACTAGCTAAATATTCGCTAGTCAAACTGGCTGTTCCACAACCCAAAAAACACGCTATTACTAGTATTTTTTTATTTCTTTTTACTACCCTTTACTGTACGACTCCATGGACCTACCCCCACTCCTTTCATTTCCCTCGATGTTGTGCCTCATCTCGCCAATTCCTGAGTAAATATTATTATCTTATTGAAACATCTATCTAATGCTCAGAAGTGAATAAACGATTGAAAGATGACAGTAGGGTGTGGTGTTGACGAGATGTTGGGGCCATGAGATAAGCGCACGCTACCTCGCACGTGGCTAATCACAACCCACTCTCTCTCACCGAGAGAAGGTATAGTTCCCAGTTATGGGATAATTTTTGGTCGATTTTGTGCCACGCATTCCAAGCCCTGACCACGTTGCCTGTTTTAATAGTGTTTCGGGAGCATACAATTTTCGATTTGAGTACTTCTAAAGAGTTTTAATCGATCGGTCGTTTGCAACAAGCTTTTCGTGTGGTAAGTGTGTATTTAAATGAACATAGTTTATGTAGGTATTTGATTACTATTATACACGCGAATGATTGTGAGGATAGATGGATGAATGTTTGTTACTCTTTCACGCTTAACCGGCTGAATGGAATTTGCTAGAATTTGGCACATATATATGGATTTGACATAACTTTTATCCCGTTTTTCTGTTAACGTGGAATATTTAAGAGAATTTTGGCTTAATTTGGCTAGTTTTTAATAAAACTGCTATAAAAGTATCATTATTTTAAGTATGTATGTTAGAGGCACTGTTTTTGATAAAATAGTATTTATGATGACAGTACTCATCTCCTGTACATAACACTCCCTAAACCCAAAATAGCTAATCGGTGTAGAAATTGGCAATTTTGTTCCCGAAATAGTGAAAGTCTCATTCTAATATTTGATACGTTAGAAAACATCTACGATAAATACCATCCAGATTTCAGCAACCCTGTACAACGTTCTTCGTTCAACAACACTACGTTTAAATCTCCGCTGCTTTCTCAACCCCAATATTATCTTTCCCGCGACGCTGAACGGCAATTGATTCGATGCGTTCCGATGATAAATATGTCCTTTCGTGTTCAATCGAACTGTGACTGTTTACCTCCCCAGTTATTTCCATCTCTTGTTTGCCATTATTTTGTGTATGTACATACTGTTTGTGAACACGTGTTGCAATAATTTTTGGAAAAAAAGTCTGTTTTTTGGGACTTTAGTCAAAATACAAACATCATTCTCTAAACGGTTTCATCTACTGATATAAAAACTGTATTTTTTTTAACGCCAAAAATAGAAGTCGTGTCCCAGCAAAAATTTTTGCTTAAAGCCACTTACGTATAGTTTGATGGCCCATATGCGTAGTTACCAGCTATGTGACGTGTCTTTTTACACCTCATATATTATTCAAGAAGAGGATCTGAAAGTGAACCCCTGTATTAGGTATTTTGCTCATGGCGTGCGCGTTCGGTACATGAAAAATAGTTTTCCGCTAATTGCACGAAAACTGATACAGCAGTTTTGTAGAAATACATCGATGAATCATAGCACCCTTCGTGTTATGATTGAGGAAACCGACAGACCTTACCGTTCTGGCTACGTCATCCACATAAATTAGTTTATGGCCATTTTACGGTTTACGAACATTAAAACTAATTTTACGAGCGATTTCGGATTCTTAATAAAACACTGGGGAGGTTAATGAGTTTGTGGCTGAAATTATAGGGGTTGTAATATCAATGTTGAACCGGAACATTGTTTGTAGAAGTAGCTTATTTTGGTACATTTTGATGTTAGAAAAGTTCCTATAAGTTAGTTGTGTTTCAATTTCCTGTTACTATTCCATGCTTTGAATTGTTGTCACATCTGCTACTGATAGGTAATGACTGTCCCTTTGGTGTCGCAGTCACAAGCGTTTTTGCTGTGGGCTCCTGGGTTTGATTCCTAGGTCGGCAAGTCTTATGAGGTTTTTCCTTGTAGATTTTTTTTAGTAACAGCGTGGAGTTTAGAATTTAGTACTGCGCCTCATGTCTCCCCGGTTGTATCAGATTTTTTTCCTGTCGGACTATGACAATGAGGGAAGAGAGTGAAGCTTTCTTTGCACACACACTTGTATAATATCTCCTACGTACTTAGCTAGTCCTTAGGAAGCTTGGTTACCGTGACTGAAATCTGTCGGCAAAATATTAATGTCTTGACGGTAAAAGTCATCATCACTTTGGTTGATGTATAAAACAAGCTCTCTGTACCGTAAAAGACTTACAAATTAGTTTGTTGAACTTCACAATATTTTGCAAACAAATGATTTAGTAGACGATTTTCTGATAAAATTACAGGACATGACTTACCTACAAATTACCATAATTACGCAATTACCAAAATTATTGTTAATAAAACAAAGTTTACCTTTAATTAGTTCACGGAAACTGGTAACTTCGAAGTTAAGGGACATAATTAAAGGGAACGGTTTTCATACAAAAATGTTACGGCGATTTTTACACCCCTCCTAAAGGGGCGATGTTAGAAAGACTCCATGTTGCATTTACGATTATGTCTACATCGACGAAGAAGTTGATCTTGCAATTCAGAAATTCGGGGAATATTGACAATTCCAAGATGAACTTAGTCAGATATTAGTAGGTTTTATTAACGAACTTCTTCAAATGAATTTTACCTTAATCTAATTAAATCTAATGCCAAATAATTTGACCTACAGTAGTGATTTTCTACATCACCATAAACCGCCATTTTGGATCGTCATGAAAATTAATTAATACACAACCCGTAATTATTACAATACCTTACCTTTACCCCACATCGTCAACGAAAGCACCTTCCTTAACAACCCCGTTATGAGCCCCTTATTTTCTTAGGGCCTCTAAGCGAGTAAACATAAGCCACTTTAAGATTTAAAGCATGTTATTACAAACCTTAACCTCATCATTTTATGGTTCCTTTTCAAGTGTTTTATAACTTTTTAATTCGTTTTGGTACTCTCAAAATCAACATAGTATTACAGTACAGTTTTATTAGTTTATTTTCAATAATATCAATGCTTTTTCGCCAAAAGTTTGTATGAAAACACAACTTCACTGTAGCAAAAGTTAATATTAAAATGAGGTACATAAAGCAGGGATTCCATTAAATAGCTGCTGGGCACATTAAGCAAATATTATAAAATATTTAGCGTGGCTCGGGGCTTTTGTCCTGAGGCAAACAGCGAACAACCATTAGGGAACCCGTGTTTCAGGTGGAAGCAGACGGGTGATAAAACGGGGTGATTTTATTGTCTTACCCTTTAAGGTGTTTCTGGGTTCATTATTTAAAGATGACACTTATGATGGGTGGTGATGCTTGCTCTCTTTTTGGCGTAGCTGTGCCTGTATATCGTGGTCTTATTTTAGCATTACGAAAATGGGCTCTTTTTGACTGACGTTTTCTAGAATGACCTATTTTGATAGTTACCTACTTACTTAAATTTTGAACTTAACTGCCTCGGTAGCCTAGTGGTGCTAGGTGCGACTGCTACGCTAGAGGTCTTGGGTTCGATTCCCAGGTCGAGCAAAAAGTGTTATTGGGTTTTTCTATGAAATTCTCAGTAGCAGCTCGGAGTTAGGATTTGTGCCCGGTTAATGGCAATAGGTTCGCCCCCTATTACATGGGACCTAAAAACATACCGGCGAACTGTGGGTGTACATTGGTACACCTCTGCTTAACCCTCCGGGGAATACAGGCGTGATGGTATGTGTTAAATTTTGAATGCATTCGTCCTTGGTGTCGAAGCTAACTCAGTTGTTGTTGACATGATTATCCTTTGATAGCAATACAGTAACTTATTTTATTCATAAATTATGATACGATCCTATTATTGTTTTACTACAGAGCAAATACACATAAGATGTGCGGATTGGCGATTTCAGACTTACGTATTATATTCATTACCAATCAAAAATTAAAGGAGGAAAAGTAAGCAGGAGACATGAGGGCATTAAAACACAGTAAATAGGTCAGATACACCTAGAAAAATCTACACAGAACCGGTTTATGGCGTCCAGTTCCGAACTAAAATGGTCACGTGGATACTTCCGTCAGGTACAGATAAATCAACGCAAGCGAATCCGAAACGAATGATAGCAGTGATTTGTATCCAAAAAACGATCTAAAAAATTCAAACTTCAAACCATTCCAAATAGGGATTTGAATTTCTACTTTCAGTATCTAAATCCCGGTTCAGACGCATCGTGCAGCTCGCCTAACAGGACGTTAGCAAGTCGTCCTGAACGACCTCTGCCTGTTTACAATTACAGGTGTTTTTACATAATACCATCACGCCTGTATTCCCCGAAGGGTTAGGCAGAGGTGTACCAACGTCCACCCACAGTTCGCCGGTATGTTTAGGTCCCATGTAATAGGGGGAAAGCCTATTGCCACTAACCAGGTACAAATCCTAACTCCGAGCGGATACTGAGAATTTATAGAAAAACCCAATAACACTTTTGCTCGACCCGGTAATCGAACCAAAGACCTCTAGCGCAGCAGTCGCGCAGTCGACCACTAGGCTAACGAGGTAGTTTTTACAGGTGATTTTGTTTGCCAAATGTTTGGCAAAGTTGTTGTTTTGTTCCGGTTTCTCTAGCGTTGTTGAGAGCCTGGTGTTAGCGAGGTGACGAAGTTTTCCGCCCTCCGGCAAGTTCATATTTTGTTGTTTAGTTTGACTAAATTTTTAATGAGTTAGTACGCTTGGTTTTAGTTAGGTAACAAGATAGATTGTTTAATTAAATCACTAGTTACCTGAACGTGGCAGTTTTACAAAATTTTTAGCTGCTTTTCTGTAAAAATTGCCGTCATTGAAGGAGAAATGAGTTTGAAGAGAGTTACCAATTAAAGAATTGTCAACTTGGCACCTCACCTTGGCATACACACTTTGCTTAAATTCACCGAGTAGGATTTTCAGTTATTTTCATTGTATATAAATAATAAAAGACTTATTTTACCTACCTAGAAAAATAAAACTTTTGCAAAATAGAGAACTTACTAATTCCACCCTGATCCCAATAAAATCTCAAAGTAGGGTCCTCAATCTTGTCCCGTTAAAACTACGGAACCTTTCTATTTTAACACCTAAACAATTTAAATCGACCATACGCAACCACAATATAACCCACATTAATAACCCAGTTAACGACTGTGTCGGTGCAAACACAGCTTTAATATAAGTTTAGTATCCCGCAGAATATTGGCCGTCGCCTGCAATATCCTGTTCCACTGAATTTTCCGTTCATAGCTGAACCTAATTTTGGTACCCTGTACGTGGACATCGTGTTGTTTATTTTGTTCTCTTATTATAACGACACTCTTCAATATAACAATAAGAGCCAGATTGCCCAATGCTGGTCGGACAAAATTGTATGAGTCAATAGACACGAAAAGAGGATGAAGTAGATAATAGAGAGTGGACTGGTTGTAGGCAAGCATGGCGATCAATGTCTTCTCTGTATGAAAAGACGCCTTTGCCATTGGAAACATAATAGGCTGAATCTTAAGAATCAACGAAAAAATAAAGATGATTATTTTATTATTTCTGTATTCCCCGAAGGGATAGGCAGAGGTGTACCAATGGACACCCACAGTTCGCCAGTATGTTTTTAGGTCCCGTGTAAAAGGTGGCAAGCCTATTGCCATTAACCGGGCACACATGCTAACTTCGAGCTGCTACTGAGAAATTCATAAAAAACCCAATAACACTTTTTGCTCGACCTGGAAATCGAACCCAAGACCTCTAGCGTAGCAATCGCGCTTGCGACCACTAGGCTAACGAGGCAGTACTATTTTATTAAATTTATGATTTCCGCATTCGTACAAGATATGGCTAGTTTGAGGTCGAAAATCACAAATGCAGCCGCAGTGTTTAGGCAAGCTGGGTGATAAAGCCTCAGGCACACAGTCGATCGACACTGCCTACCGCATACGCAATGGAGCGATTCTGGCCTTCGAAAGAGGTGTATTCTTTAAAATACTGTCAAACATAGATAAACAACAAAAATTATTTACCAGATGTTATTCCATTTGATTACTGGCTTCTGCGCGCGATTTCGTCTGCATGGTATTTTTATTTAAAATTCAATCATGATTCGAGAGACATGTCGCGTATCTATTATCATAAGAACGTTGTTGTTGTTTTCCTCAGAAACAATACTTTTTTTCGGTATGAAAGGTACTCTATGTTCGTTTCTGTTATGTTATTCTGTATATTAGTTATTGTTCTGTATATTAGTTAGGATTTATGTCTCTATGACAACATCCTGGATGCATAACCACACCTTGTATAATCCTCCTCTCAATTGACTATTTCTCCATAACCCTCAACATTAGCTTGTTGATACTACCCCACAGTATTGAGTGTAGTATACAATTTCCTGTTTACAGCACAATTTGGTCCCAGCGAGGTGCACGCGTAAAACACCAACATTATAGTTTGATAAATAAACTTTAGTGTTATTATGTTGGCAGTATTCTCTCGGCGTTAACTTAAATTAAGTTCGGTTATATTGAACTATGTAGTTTGAAATAAAACCGTGTGGGTTATATCTATATATCCTAGTTTTGTTGGGGGATGAAAGAATTAGTTAGTGTTTACTTCTATGTTGTATGTTTGATGTCGGATGGCGCAGTGGTTGAGTGGCTGCTGCACTGCGTGTCGCAGGTTTGATTTCCACACGGAAAAAATATTTGTATGACCTACAGATAGATGTTCCGGGACTGGTTGTTTGTGTACGTGAATTTATATATTTGTAAACGCACTCAAGATATAGGAAAAATACCTAGAGTAGGGAAAGGTTTCTAAAAAAAAATGTTGGTAAGTAAGATTGTTGTTTATTGGTATCGGTTTTGTACTTCATTTCTTGGTACGTCTAGGCGCAATAATATATTTATCGTAAACAATTTAATGCAGGGACTGTGTATAGGTATAGGTACATACTTTTATTAAAAAGCTGAAAAGCTTTTTCTTTTTTTAACGCTAATTTAATCTCCATAGCCACTGGTGCAATTCTGAATGATTTCCTTAATAGGAAGCTACATTATCACTGAGTGCTATAGGCCATAATTTATTTTAAAAAAATTCGCGCAGTCAAAGTTAGAGAAATCCCAAAATGTTAAAAATAGACTTACAAATTAATGTAAAGCGAAATACAAATTAACTTATTCATTCAAGTCAGAAGCCATGTAAAGTAATTAAAATTTTCCATCAAATTGGCTCACACAAGGGTACGACTTTTTCCTAATTATCAAACCTTTTGCTTCGCAGCCATCTTTGTTCAACGTCTACCTTCCAATCACGTGCTAATTCTATATTACATGTTACATTATTAATACGTTTGGTTCCCGATCAAATATTCATCAAAACATTTCATGGGGTCTGACGTCATAGCTTTGCATAGCCCGTCTTTGGATAAGCCCCCGGCGTTTTGGGAAATAACTAAGGATTATAGCCGTTTCGCCCATTACTAGGTTGTAGTAGTGATGTTACGAGTTTGCGGGATTGGAATGCGAAAATGTAAAAATCTATGCTCAAGAAATAAGTACCTACTGACTGAATCCTTTGTTCTAGTTCTGTATTTTACCAGCTTATGCCCGGGACTTCAGCCGTCTAGATAGTTTTTTCTGCGGGATTTTTATTTTTTTGTGGCGAAACCCTAATTCTTTTTCTAAAATAAAAGTAGCTATCTGCTAGTGCAAGTTCCGTCAATATTGGTCCAACTATTTTAGAAGAACAAACGAATCGACAGGGAGATTTGTTTTTGTATAAAGTATTAGTTTTTTTCCAAATGCATTTGAATAAAAATCTATTGTTTTTACATTACAAACAGACAAAGTCCTTTGTATAGACAAGTCTTTTCTAGACAAGTTACGTGACATGATCCACAACAACTTCAAACAATTCAAGTAAATACTTCCTCACGATATTTTCTTTAACAGTAAGGTAATTTAAAAAGCAGACATGACATTGATTAATTTAAACACATCCATTTACGTCAAACATTGAAACGCAAAGCAGAGTGAACGAAAGGCTCTGAACTCAATTACAATATAATCGCTGAACACAAATAAATACCCATGTGGTTTATTATTCCACAACAATATTGCATATAACCCACAACCAATTGAAAATCAACATCAACATTTATGTAAACGAACATATTACTGTAACAAAGCTCAATAAACTCGTAACGGTGGTCTCTATTATCCGTATCCAATGTCGGGATAATTTCCCCGCATATTTCCCGGGGCTCAAATGATGTCACGAATAGAAACATTCGGCATCCCTATCCTTTATGGCTTCGTGAAAGATAATAAGGGTCTGTTTTGACTCCGTTCTTTATCGGTAAGTCAATTATTGTTTCTTTGATGACCTCCCCCCTTTTGTTGTCAGTTACAGGTAAACGGGGACGTCGAAAATGAAGGGAATATTTTTGTTTTGTTTTCTTTAATGATTTTTTGTGGATTACGTGGATTGTACTTATTGGATGTTGTGGAGATGGTAGGCGTGTATTTGCTGTCGACTGTACTTTATTCAATCATGATACGAAAGACACGTGCCGCCATCTATTATCATAAGAATGTTATTCTGATTTTCCTCGCGAACAGTTCTTTTTTGTCGGGATCAAAGTCAAAGTCAAAACATTTATTTCAATTAGACCATTTACAGGCAGTTTTGAATTGTCATGATGATCCAGTAACGGGCACAGGGTACCCTATGTCCACCTGACAACGTATATGCAAAATTTCAGGATGATCGATTCAGTAGTGTAGGCGTGAAAAGGTAACAGACAAACTTACTTTAGCATTTATAATATTAGTTAGGATAATATATAAAAGTACGTCGTTATTCCAACTTGACTTAAGCTTGGATGGAACATAATGTAAGAAGTTATTATATAACTATGATAGTCTAAACTCCACTGGCTAGACAGTACAAGTATTGGACTACAGATTCAACGATAAAAAATTCATACCTCATGACAGACCGGGGTTACTAGTAATATCTTATAGTGCAAGCTATAAAGGACTCGAGAGGAGAGAGAATCGCAACCCTCCTTAAACATTTTAGTAGATACCGCAAATCTGATGTTTCGAAAGCACTCTTGCCTTTGGAGATCTTTGATTGATAAGAGTGTCTTGCACAAGAGATAGTTGTTGAAGAAGAACGTTTGTTTTGTACTCGTACTGTTTTATATTTAAAGGCCATGGTTGTAATCTACCGTTACTTTGTGAATGAACTTAATGATACCAGCCTACTCATACAAGGATGTTATGAAGATAAGTCTTATTAGCGATTTCAGATAGTTTGTGCCCGCGTAAATTTTCTTAAGGATTACCATTAAAAAAATAAAATTATGAAGATATAACATAGCTTCCCATTAGTGAAGAAGTTTTAGAATCAGACTTAGTTCCGGAGATTAGCAAGATCAAACCAACAAACAAACTCTTCAGCTTTATATAGCTGTTTTGCTTCATAAAGCAAGGTTGTTGGTTGGACTTTTCTATACTTATATCATAATATTCAGGTTTCTTCGCGATGTTTGTCTTTACTGATAATACATACTGTAATAATCAAAATGAAACAAGTACAATAAGAATTGGAAAAGTCACATAAGTGTCTACTGTACTTACCTACATAACCGGTATTTAACTTGCAACCTTCTGCAGTGAAAGATGATACCTTTACGACTGTACTAACACGTAGCTAGTAGTCTCCTTGATCAAATAACTGAGAAAAACCAAAATCCTATAACAGAACGCAGACTATTGTTACCATCATATACCATCACGCCTGTATTCCCCGAAGGGTTAGGCAGAGGTGTAACAATGTACACCCACAGTTCGCCGGTATGTTTAGGTCCCATTTAATAGGGGGCGAGCCTATTGCCATTACCCGGGCACAAATCCTAACTCCGAGCTGCTACTAAGAATTTCATAGAAAAACCTAATAACACTTTGCTCGACCTGGGAATCGAACCCAAGACCTCTAGCGTAGCAGTCGCGCTTAGGACCACTAGGCTACCGAGGCAGTTTCACCAACCACCTATCTATTAGATTAAATACACCAACAGCAGAGCAAATACAATCCGTAGGTACTAGTTACCTGTCCACTTCGATACATAATATTAACAATGTTATACAGTCGGTACAAGTTCGCCGTCTGCAGCATAACCCATCTATGATATTAATTAACGCGTTTAGTTTCCGTATCGACCAGTGCAACAAGGTCCAACTTGGGAAATTAGTTACTCTGGACCGTCTGTGTTATGTCATATAGTGTAGGTAGCTAATGTTATTTCTATTACTTGAGTAATGAGGCTTGCTTGTGGTCGATAGTGTTGTTGCCTTATTATTCGTGTTTAGATTGTATGTGTTTGTGATGCTTTTACCCAACTGTGATATATTTTCAGTGATAATTTTTTGTGTTCATACAGTCCATTTATGTAATTAATTTGTTCTAATGCGTTTTTAATTAGTCCTTAATTCTCAGATTTTAAGTGAATACAAAGGTCCATATGAATGAATGAATATTCTTTTGACTTTACCATACACTTCCATGCTTTTTAAGGAGTTTGCTTACTATGACCGTGGCAGAAACATATCAGGCAAAAACATTTCTTTGTATTGAAAAGTATGGTACTATGCCCACGAGACCGTTACGTCACCGACCAACACCATGCACAACTTACCACACCACATATTACGGTCGTGGTATGGGCAGACTCTTAAGCTTCGTAATTCCGCACAAAATCTAGTTTCCTGGACTTACAACGGACTTTTTTCCCCTTTAATTTTACTATTTACTTTTAGGGCTTTTACCTTTATCCCACTTCAACGACTCATAACACCGCACTTAACTAACAAACAATCCATCCAAACTTTCGCATTCTAGTAAAGTGTGACTAAACAAAACGTCTGGTACTCCTCCATCTCAAGGATTACCAGACTATTAAGTGTACAGGAATACCCAAGTCATTATAACTTTAGACTCAAGAACAGAGCATCAAACTCTGAAGCTAAGCTTTTGTTAACGTTAGACACATTGCTCGGAGCGAAGTTTTGAAGACCGGTAGATGTACAAGACTATGTAACCAATAAATAAGTATAACAGAAGCTCTACGAGGTCCCTTCAGAAAGGGCTAGATGGGAATGACACTAAAACCGTGTTTAGAAAAAGTTGTACTAAATGATGCAACTATTAAATCTTTTTGGAACTTTATCATTCATCCGACTAATTTAATAAACACCTTGTGCATCTATAAAAATACTTGAAGTGTCCAACTAAGAATCTAAACTATACAGAAATCCACTCAAACACATATACAATTTCATTCAAAATCGGTCCAGCCGTTTAGGAGGAATTCTGTGTTGTTTGTTTATTATTTTTTGTGGAGTTGTCTCTGCAAGTACTGGCTTGATTACAAAGAATCTTTCACTGATGGTATGTATTATGCTATGCTTGATATCTACGAAGACAAGTCGCGGGCAGGTGCTAATGTACAATATCTTCAAGCTTTGACTGGCAAAACATATAGATACGAACATTTGAATCGGTTCCATTTTTAAATATACCATTATTTTATTCTCTTTTCTTTGTATCAGATTTTCCTTTGTTTCTAGTGAACCTTTTGCTCCTAATTGGCTGTGTCCTGTCACTGTTACTTAGGCTACTTACGTGATTAATAATGTACAGATTTGGCTACGTTTGTGTTGTCATTGGTAGACTAGTGATCACGGTATTACGTTTTTGGTAGTAGCTGTTTAATTATGCAAGTGTGCAAATGGGTTGTTTGTTTTTGCCTGGAACATACCGGTCCATCTCTTCCCTACCGTGTAAAGGGGATTATGAGATTATACGAAGTGCAGGAAGGACTATCCTCTTATAATAATAACCATTTGCGACAGCCATTTGATTCTGAGTACTGGTTATAGGTACTTTATTTTCACACCGTTTCTAGGGTTCTGTTTTTTTTAAGGGTGAATAACGAGACCCTATTATTAGGGCTTGGCTGTTGGCCACGGGGTTGTATCTTTTAAACAGTTTATTACTATGGCCCTTATACTAACCATTTATGAATGAAAGCTAAAAATTAAAGGTTGTCCCCATACTAAACTATGTAATGCTAAATATTCTACTGCCTCGTTGGCCTAGTGGTCCTAAGCGCGACTGCTACGCTAGAGGTCTTGGATTCGATTCCCAGGTCGAGCAAAAATTGTTATCGGGTTTTTCTATGAAATTCTCAGTAGCAGCTCGGAGTCAGGATTTGTGCCCGGTTAATGGTAATAGGCTTGCCCCCTATTACATGGGACCTAAACATACCGGCGAACTGTGGGTGTACATTGTTACACCTCTGCCTAACCCTTCGGGGAATGCAGGCGTGATGGTATGTTATGTAAATATTCTACAGTGATATACATATAACTCTACCTGTACAAGTATCATGGCTGGTTACTAACTAGTGACTACTCCTCAACAAAACCATCAACTCAACCATAGGCGACGTACGCAACCTGGGATATTATCTCCCCTGTGATAATATCACACGTCAAAGTCAAATCATTTATTTCAAATACACCATTAAGAGGCACTTTCAAACGTCAATTACATGAGAAAATTAATAAAATTGAATTTAGTTGCCCATTCCAAAAGGTAGTTTCGTATGGAGAAGAACGGGCAAGAAACGCCATACATACTCTTTTTTAAATGTGTATGAAGAGATCTAAGCAAACTGTATTATAACAAACAAACACGTAAAGTTAAAAGGAAAGCACGGCGCGGCTTATTATGAAGCTTATTACTGAAGTTGACGTTACCTTGCAACTAATATGACGTGATGTGACGTCAACTTCTGTTTTTGTAAAGTTGTGTAATATGTACGGAGGAAGTTATAAAATGTGCTGAGTGGCTTTCCTTAGGAGATGGTTTATTGTAGTATGTAATTCATCGTAATATTGTGACAGAGAATTAATTTAGAAGATTTATTACTCACGAATTGGATGTTCGTCGAACAATTTTTAACAAACTAAAAATAATAATAATATTTACAAACCTAATATAAAAAAGTAGAAGGGGAAAGATAGCAGCTCATAAACATTACCTTCCTATTTTAAACTTATTTAAACCAAACTGTATTCCCATTTATTTTGAGCGAGTCGGGCAAAAAACTATTCTTTGTATTGAAAAATATAGAGACTATGTCCACTAGACCGTTCCGTCTCCGACCAACACCGTCGCGTGACATGCACGGAGCGTCAACAATTGTTTGATACGCTTTTGATACGTTCCAGTGGGCATAGTAGTCCGTGCCTGATACGTTCATAGCACGGTCACGGTATGGTAGTGTGTAGTGCCGCTCGCTCTGCTCAACAGCCCATATTTATTTACAAGCATCGCCTTAATAAATTTGAGATCTTAAGCTTCAAAGGGGATGTTGTTTATTCTCATTTAATCCCCAAAGGATTTGAACATTAAAAACACTCATGAAATATTAAGGCGACGCCTGTACGTTGGTAGGGATTTAATTGGATTTGTCCGGAAAGGGATTCGTGCGTGCTCTAAACGTTTTTTATTTACTTCCTTTGAACGTTTTTGCGACTTTAATTGGATCTGTGGTGGGAATCGGTTTCAGTAAAGTTGGCTCTTAATTTTTGATAACATTGTTTTGTAATCAATGTGTTTTCCTTTGGGCATAAGGACTGCACCCTTGTTTAATGCTGTCGACTGTTTTGGAAATTGTTAACACCAAAAGCTTTGAGGTTTATAAAAAGCAAGGAAAAGCCTCATTCCTCTTATATCTAACTACCTAATAATACCAGCCTATTATTGCCCCACTGCAAGGTAAAGGCCATATAGAGAAGACAAGAGCATTGATCAGAGATCAGATTGAGATTGTCAGTTTTTTAGGAATCCACAAATCCTTACGATGTTTTCCTGCACCGATGTCAGTGATGACCATAATAAACTTACTTTACTCTTCCCATTCCAATGTTCACTATCTTGGTTGTGCTAGTGTGGGCCAATAACCCTTCAGTTACCTGCACTTACACAAAACTATTTAAAAACTTTAATAGCTTTTTATTTATTTGTACCAAGCCTTTAATGTTTCACTGCTGACCAAAGTCCTCCCCCGAGTCCTGCCAAGTATTCTTTCCTGGCGCCACCTCGAATAGTCCTCTCGTTACGCGTCTAGGTTATCTCGCCACCTCTTCCAGGGCTGGATTTTATTTACACCTTATAATTTCCAGTGTTCCTGAATGACGTCACACAACACCCTTACTCATGCCACTTTTGAAAGTTCTACATAAACCGCAATATATAAATAGTAGCGTACGTCAGTCCAGAGGCAAGGAGCGTGAGAATCGATGATAAGGTTGGCTGATCGAGACGATCGGGTTACGCGGTCAATGCTCGGAACAATATCGATATGTTTCATAAATGAGAATGTTGTCTGTCTGAAGTCTGACACCTTTGATGAGAACTCTGCTACAGTTACAATGGGTCTTTAAGAAAGTTACTGATCTTTCCCCGTTGATAAGACACATACCATAGTAAAATCGTTGAGAATGTTTTAGGTGCTTTATCTTTTATTTTAGGCCTATGATGAAAACTTTGTATACCAACTAAATTATAAAGACTGACCGAAGGTGCTGTTTCGGTATCAGCTACAGTTTTGGTTTTAGACAAAAATTGGCCGACACTATTCGGACACATCGTAATTGTCCGTGGATTGCCGTGTCTCGTTGGGCTTATTTTTGTTCGTGTTAAATTATTATTAATTGTTGTAGGTTTTTTTTACTTCAACCTGATTTAACTGTCTGCATATGTGTAAAAACAACACTTATTTCAGTATGCAATACAATATTTTTACATTTCTTTTAAAATACATTCCGGTTTGGATTTAGGTCGAAACTAAGACCCTGGAAATCCAGTTAAGTTCGGACACTGCAAAATTATTAGCAAGCGAAATGCGCATCCTCAAAACCTTATCACTTAACGCTTCTATGGACGCTGCTCAGTCCAGCTCACCTATTCCTTCCGCCCTCAATTTTCAGATAAAACGGGCGAACCTTTTATGTAACTATTTTCAGGCTTAGGTCACAACATTATACCTAAAAGTACACGTCTTCATAGTGACTCCCTCTACATGTCCTACGTCCGGAGTTCGCCGGGTGGTGCAACAAGTGTGTTATGTAACCGAATCATGTCTCACATGCGCTTAATAGCATTATGATAGGCAAGTTTGTTCCAGTACCTGATTTAATATGAGTTTTAAAATGTGTCTAGCTATATGCTACTATATGCAAAGTGCAGAGGTTTTATATCTGGTCGCTTTTAGTTCGCGCTCTAGCAATGTTTAATCCTCTTTTGACATTGCTAGAGTCTGATTTCTTTGCCGCGAAAAGTTTCAGATTTTGTGAGATGATAGATAAGAGGCACATTTTATTAATTCGTTAGTTTTATTAGCTGTTTTTTTTTCGTAATGAATAAATATGTTTTTTTACTTGGACGCTGTGTCTGTAAAATAATAAATAAATAATATTTGATCCCTGAAGAAGCTGAAGCATAGAGATCTTACGTCACTAAACGAAGCTGACAATGGTTATTCCAGTCATTAATCAGGGGTTTTTTTCTTGACAGGGGTCAAATTAGGATGAGGATTATGGAGATACCGCTTATGATGATTATGAAGATACTACAGCTTCTACTTTATTTTCAAGCATTCTTAATTTAAAAACAAAAGCAAAAGTCGTTAACGTCCGGAATCGATATATCATTTGCATATAATGAACAACGAAAAACAGTTTTATGTTCAGGTTTCTACGAAGTGAAATCATGAAAAGGGCAATGACCCCTTTAGCTATGCTAAAACTCTTTAACTAAAGTAAGATTGTTATAAGCTTTCAAAGGATTAAACGCCTTAAAATTAATGGATTAAACGGTAATTGTAGGACCTTCTAGGTTAATTTAACATTCTTGAAACAACTTTTGTCAATGAACACTACGATCCCAATACCATTGAAGCCATACCTCCCATTAAAGGTGAACCCATACCTCCCATTGAAGGTGAACCCATAAATTGTACTTACACCCCATTACGATCATTCACCATGAGATACGATGATAAGGTCGAATGACCGAGATAGGGTTACGGTCATCGCCCTATTCGATTATATAATCGATCCCATCCGATACGATACTCGATCGTAATTATGGTAATGGTAATTATGTTAATGACTCGCGTCGATCCACCATGAATTTTCGATGGGTAATTAAGTTTTGTCCATGTTGTGTTAAGTGAGAGTTCAGGTGACGCTATGATGGTGTACTTTAGACAAAATAACCTTGCGGGTAGATGACCTACTATGATAAAGTTAACCTGTCAAATGGCAATGAAGCTGCTGGAGACAGCTGTGTTGCTTTTCTGTACAGCTTTTTGCAGGGCTTTTTACGAACTAAAACACCAGGACGCGGTAAACTTTTAAGGTCCGGAGTATGTTTTGAGAAATTTTCGTAAAACTTGAACATTACTGAGACTCAAAGTCAAACCATTTATTTCAAATAAACTATTTACAGGCACTTTTGAATTCTCAAGGAGTCAGTCGAAAAGTTGAAGCTAGTCGCTCATTCCAAACAGTCTTTATTAAGAAGAACAAACAAAAACTTCCATAAATTCTTTTTTTAAATCACAATATCACCCAGACCATCCACACAATCCATTTTAAACATCATTCACCACACAGCTTATGACAAACAGCCACGCAAATGTAAGGATATTAAGGCGTGTTCAAACATTACGACTGCACAATTACCCTGATCGCAGTAATCAGGCTGTAATGGGCGCGATCGTATTATCATCTGTTTGATTTGTTGATGGTGCTGCTAATTGTTCGGCCATTAAGGTAATGGACCGGCTCTGACATTAAATAAATACCTACTGTGTGTGATTTTGAGTTTAATGAAAGTAAAGTGTGTATTGCCTCCCCATAGATTTTAAACCGGTCCTTTTGAAAATCTATGGGGGAGGCCTATGTCCAGCAGTGGGCGTCCTGCTGCTGATATGATGATTATGAAAGTTTAAACATTGCTTTTCGTAGTGCTATACAATGCTCTGGTCTTTGATTGCTAGGGTAAGGATCAAACTTGAGGATTGCCAGCAAGCAATGAACCGCAGCATTCTGAGAGGCAGATTATCTGAATGGGTGATTTTTTTTACAGGTCTCTAATTTTTATATTAAATACAGCCTATATCACAAAGAGATAAGGCAGCCATTAGCGAAAAAAAACTGAATCTGATCAGCAGTTCCCGAGATTATCGTAATCAAACAAAAACAAAAAAAAAAAAACAGCTTTATAATATAAAAAAAAAATATACACTCACGCCTGTATTCCCCGAAGGGTTAGGCAGAGGTGTAACAATGTACACCCACAGTTCGCCGGTATATTTAGGTCCCATGTAATAAGGGGCGAGCCTATTGCCATTAACCGGGCACAAATCCTAACTCCGAGCTGCTACTGAGAATTTCATAGAAAAACCCAATAACACTTTTTGCTCGACCTGGGAATCGAACCCAAGACCTCTAGCGTAGCAGTCGCGCTTAGGACCACTAGGCTGCCGAGGCAGCTTTATAATGTTAGTATAGATTCCCCGCATAAAATACTACAAGACACAAGGACGAAAATGTCGCAGAATATTACTGTTACAGTCACACTCGAGGTGCAGGAAGTGAGGCGGTACACCTACATTCCCAGTATAAGCATCTCGTTCATCTCAAGCACACAACACTTCCCGCACCAAGTGTGAACCGTTTATTCGAGTACAAAGTTCACAAACTCCTTGCCACTTACCATCGTGCGTCAACAATGCAGTTTACGGAGCAATCCCGGCACATCCGCGCACATCCGTGCTAGCTCCACGTTTGCTCCGGATCTATCTAACTTGCTTAATGCCATGTACTTGCTTCCGTGTGATGAGGTTCTATCGAGTTCGATTTTAATATTTCTTTTTCAGATTGCGAACTGGAAGTGTTTTTCAGGCGACATTTTATGGGTTTCAGATAACGTTGTAATACTATGTCACCATACTATACTGCCACTGATATGCTACTGATACTGCCTCATTAGCCTAGTGGTCCTAAGTGCGACTGCTACGCTAGAGGTCTTGGGTTCGATTCCCAGGTCGAGCAAAAACTGTTATTGGGTTTTTCTATGAAATTCTCAGTAGCAGCTCGGAGTTAGGATTTGTGCCCGGTTAATGGCAATAGGCTCGCCCCCTATTACATGGGACTTAAAACATACCGGCGAATTGTGGGTGTACATTGTTACACCTCTGCCTAACCCTTCGGGGAATACAGGCGTGATGGTATGTGTAAGGTTGTAATAAATCATAATATATGTGTTTTGGTTAAACAGTCCTGGAATGGATTTTTTGACCGAAGCGTGAATGAAAGGTCCTTAGGAAAACATTTTTTTTATATTATGTCATACTTCTGTGTTTTTTTTTTTTTTGGTTGGTGGGAAATCATCAAATAACTTCTCCCGCCCTGGGCGGGGCGGGAGGGAGTGTCAGACTTTTACTGACTAAAACCCACCCATGTTCCTTCTTGTGCCCTTTGCGTTCCGGGGGCGCGGTACTTCTGTGTTAAATTAATCAATCACTAATTATTAGGAAGTACTTTCCTACCAACTGCCTCGTTGGCCTAGTGGTCGCAAGCGCGATTGCTACGTTAGAGGTCTTGGGTTCGATTTCCAGGTCGAGCAAAAAGTGTTATTGGGTTTTTTTATGAATTTCAGTAGCACCTCGGAGTTAGCATGTGTGCCCGGTTAATGGCAATAGGCTTGCCACCTTTTACATGGGACCTAAAAACATACTGGCGAACTGTGCGTGTACATTGGTACATCTCTGCCTATCCCTTCGGGGAATACAGGCGTGATGGTATGATGGTACTTTCCTAATAATTAGTAATTGATTAATTTTGGACAGATTAGTAATTGAGATTGTAAATGAAGGAAAGAAATAAAAAAGTTTACCTAGTAGAATTCATCATCACAGTCTTTGATGATCCGATTTCTGGCAATATTGTCTAAAGGTAGTTAGGGATTATGAATCTTAGCATTATGTTTCTAAAGTTTCCTTTAGAAACCAACCTTCAAAGCCGTCGTACTAAATTATTATAACATGTACAGTTAAAATGCCTGATGTAATACCCTAAGCAGCACTTGATAAAATAATCGCACTCACAGCAAAAACCCTTTCACATAATTCTTCAAAGCATCGTAGAGCCTAAAGAAGCATGAATAATAACAGAGTATAAATCCTCGAAATACAATCTGACCTACAATTTAGCAGTAAACCAGTTCTCTAACAAACATTACTATTAATACGGGACAACGGACACTGCATGTAAATTACTTTTGAATAACTAATTTCGTCGGATTACACCGACTCTGTGTTCAAGATTTAATAGGGTGTCTGGAGCTCTCGAAATTTGTACTGGATGGGGCTCATAGTCTTATTTTAGTGGGTTAGTAGAGCTTTGTGTTTTGGAAAACTTTTTTATGGTCAATTCATTATTTTTGATGGCTCTGGATGGCAAACAAGCCGACCGCCGAACTCTTGTTAACGGGTCACTGCTACATAGACACATCTGCAATACCGTATTTGCTACCAGAAACAAAGGTGAAATGCCTGTACCTAATTATATCGGCATGCATACCCTTCAAATCGGAACACTGCAACGCTGCTTTGCAGTTAAAATAAGTATGATCGTAGAACGACATCCTGATTTGTAAATCCGGTTACAAAACTATTGTAATAACCATGTGTAACTAATATGTGTGCCTAATAACAGTTATAGCGATTTGTCATAACCTCAATAGTCGTCATAATAAAACAAGAACAATAACTTCTTTGTCAGGATATATCTCATTCATAACCTGTCCACCCATAGTTATTAACTTGTCGTTAAACACGAATGTAAACGCTCAAACGAAGTGCTCAAAATGTCCACTTTGAAGAACAAAACGAGCAACAAATAAGTCGGTGAACGAGAAGGTTAAAAAGTCGTATAATAGTCAGACAGCAGTAAAAACAAGTACGTACTACAGACCTAAGTACAAAACGTTAAACTTTGTCCAGTTTTAGTATTCAAAACTACCGACAAAGCCGTAAACTTCTCTACAGCTACATGAACAACAACCAAACATGGAAATTGACCACCCAAAAGGCAAAACTTGTTTTCACTTAGTTCTGCCAAGCAAAAGCTTTTAAGAATCTTATTCTCTCTAATTAATTATTTGCTGAGATTTATTTGAAGATCATAAAAGTTCTTATAGACCTCATATGTGTACCAGTTCCAGCTCCAAAAGGGCGGTCGATATCAGAGCACCTTAATGTCCAAGGATATGGTCCAGAATACGGTGTAGAATACACGGTAGCGTCGTTATCAAAACCAAATGGGGGGAAATCTATTTAAAGCGGAAAAATAAATTGATAAAATAATAATAAACAAAAATAATAATATAAATAGAGATAATACAGATAAATAATAATATTATTATATCAAGTGAATGATTCTAAATAAAGAAAGGAAACCAATCAGCGACGTGTTGTTGATAAGAGTAAAAGTTCATCAAAAGCCAATAACAGCCGTCACACGTGTGGTGTTTCTGCAAATCGAAGAATTCGCACTTCTACCATAGCGAACATTATAATATATGTAGGTAAAGTTTATTTGTAAGAAGCAAAATCAGGAGATACTTTTCTAGTTACAAAAATTCTTTCACTGAAAGAACTACATTCATTGCCGACTATTAAAAGCTATGTATACTAAAAAAGCTAGCAACTTAATAAATCATCACCGCCCCAAACAAAATATTGACAAAGACTTTCAGCCATATTGTAGATATTAATCATCAAACCGCTATTCTTATGAAAATATACATAGTTTCCTAGTACGGTCATACCGTCGCGAATCATTCCATTGTGTGCAGGAAGTTAGCCTTATAGGTAGCTTAGCGATTGCCATTCTCGAGCCCACATCACTGGGTTCGATGACCCGTGCCTTTATGATTACGTGGGAGAACTTAGGAAACCTTTAGGTTGTGATGTGGGCTAAGTAAGTACCTAATAAATGATGAGCCAAAGACTGAACCCACATTCTCTTTTTTTTTTCATAAACTTATCGGCCTGTTTTTAAGGTTCCGTACCCAAAGGGTAAAATGGCACCCCATTAGTAAGACTCCGGTGTCCGTCCGTCTGTCCGTCTGTCACGAGGTTGTATCTCATGAACCGTGATAGTTAGAAAGTTAAAATTTTCTCAGATGTTGTATTTCATTCTGTTGCCGCTATAACAACAAATACAAAAAAAAGAATAAAATTAATATTTAAGGGGGTTCCCATACAACAGACATGATTTTTGTGCCTTTTTTATAGATAATGGTACGGAACTCTTCGTCGTCGTACGTCAGTCGTCGGTTTTTAGTTTTACCTATTTCTAAGACTCCGATGTTTGTGTAGCCGTTCGTCTGTCAAAATATACAGCCCCTATCTGTATATTTTGAGCCATAATAGGTAGATACTTGCAATTTTTACAGAGTATGTATTACGAGGGCCGCTTTGACAAATTTAAAAATAAAGTTGAAAGTTAAACCCCCCCCCCCCCCCATTAAATATTATACGGTGATACGGAACCCTTAATGTACAAGTTAGAGTCGCATCACGTTTTTTTTAATGGTGATTTGGCATCCATACTAGTGTAATGGTACATGCAAACAAAAGCTGCTAGGATGCTTCTACGCTGAGACTAACAGAATCTCTAATAGGACCAAGATCTCATGTACCTGAAGATACGCAAATTGCATCGCACAAACATCACAGACTCCATCCAGAGTAACAAATGATATTTCGAAGCCATATTTTCTTTGTGAAATAAGAATTGGAATAGCTTTTCTTCAGAAAAATACAATTTGTGTCTAATGCAATATGGACCTAGAAGTCCAAGTATAAGAAACTAGATTTTGTCCGCGTAAATTTCAGATTAAAGAAAAGTCCTAAATTATCCCACAGGAACACAAAAACGGGATAAATAATATTATCCCATTTGTTGAGTTAGATATTTAAGTATCCCAAAAAGCTATTTTTATAATAATAGTAAAAAATAGGATTGAAATTAATAACTGTACAAAGTACTAGTACTTCTAAATAATAATACATAAGTTCCAGTAGCGAAAGGTCGCTATCCGTAAGAAGGTAGCATAAGCAAAAATTGCTTAACTTTAGTAGGCATAAAATTAATTAGTGGGTACCATTTTTCAATGGCTGTAGACAACTTAGATATTGTTCCGAGCTTTCGAAGTAAAGCCTGCAGAAATGGAGTTATACGGTCGGAGTCCTCGCCACTGATAGGTACCAACTGAAGCAAACGATCTACCAACAAAGCAACCTATTAATAACAATTTATTCATTTCCAAAACTTGTTAAAGTATCTATAAACTATTTTGTATCCCAATAATTCTCCACTCCTAGTAAATCGTTTAGTTTGGTTGACGAGCTAAGCTTAACGAGTAATAAGTCCGTTTAACAGTGCCGCCTTGATGGAAGACCTTTAAACTTTAACAGACTTTGTTCTTACGTCTCACATCCGATGTAAATTATGTATTGGACACTTATGGCAAGAAGTATAAAAACTGATTAGGTACAATAATAAATTGCAAGGCTTTTTAAATAAGGTTTGATTCACACATGGAACAAATATTGCAGGTACTTATTCTGGTTGTATGTATATGTGAGTTTATATCTTAGACATCACAGACGTCAGTGACGGAAGACACCTTAAGAAAACCTAGACTCAAAATTAATATAAGTCTGAAATCAGCCTCGAGCAAGTGTGGTTATTAATCCTCGTGGCTTGCCTGTAGGAGAAGAGGCCTTTGCCCTGCAGTGGGACGACAGGCTGATATTAATATTATTGAATCCGACCACACTGATTTCAAGTGCTTCAGTTCTCTCGTCGGCAGCTTTCTTACCAGTTTGTGCTCGTCCTCATTCCCTTAACACACACATAATTATGTTGTATTGGCTTCGTGTAAATACTTACGTCAGCCAGGGAAAATTACATATCAAAGGAAACGGGGAAGAGTACCATTTACGAGACAAGTAGTATACATAAAGTAAGTAATATAGATGAACATAATATAGTAAAGAAGTGTATATAGACATGATACAGTACAGTGTGTTCCTAAAGTGCACAAACCGAAAATTGGTGGAACAAGGCCACAAATTATAGACATGCTGTCGATTTTATATATTTCTATCAAAGCTTATGGTAGAAAGATGCAACTTTTTTGTTGGATGTGTAAAAATAAGGTTTAACAAAATGTAATTGAAAAATATGTTGTCCGGGACATTATTTCGCAATAATAGTATATGTTTTAGGAATTCATGTTAACACTCAAATTATGTCGTCATAGAAGTGTTTTGTTTTTTACGGTTATATTTAACCTTTCGTTTTATTAGTATTTTTAACCAAATTTTGTCGATAAATGGTGGCCTGGTATTTTCCATTCTTTATTTATACACTTTATTTAGAGACACTCTGTAGGTATAGGCAATACAATAAGACGCCAAGGAGCCTAACATTCGGTTTATGCTTAGGATATCGGCCGTCCCAAATTAAATAAGTAATTGGGTTGTAGGACTTGTAATAGAGCTCATATAAGATTCGATCTAAAAAGAATTAAGGGACCAAATACCATTACTAACAGTAACCAGACTGAACAAGAGGACAACTGTTAATTAACAGAGAAAACATCCAACTCAATTAACAAGACACACATACAAAGCGTCACTTCCGCAAAAAACGCTTTTATTGCGTAGTTTCCTGTTTCCCATCGTGGCGCAAAATGGGCCACAACTTGAGGGGTCCGGTGTCCAACAAACACCACGTGTTGAGCATAATAAAGAGATAGTCGGTTGTTTGAGCATTGTTGAACTGGTGTTCAACCGGGACTTGGACAACAAGTCCGTATACGGTTTACAACGTGTCGTCAATAAATGACTGGAATGGCATACATAAGCGGAAATATACGGAAGTGCGAATAACTTAAATGACAAGTGAAGTAGCAGAGCTGGGTGATGATTATGGATCAGATAATAATTATGAGATGCATATTTACCTTAAGTTAATTTTTCGCTATCCCATCCCCAGTCATGATTAAGACAGTCCAAACAGCAGGTACGTAATTGTTTTCAGAACTCCTTTTGATTTATCGACTTATTCAAGACGAAATAAGCCCTCGACGGTACTTACAGTAGATATTGTCAGTTTTTTAAGCCATAGAGGGGCGTTAATAAGTTCCTACAAGTAACAAACTATACGGAACATATAAGGAGAAATCATGAAGGATTTTAAAACAAACATCAAATAGTACATCAGGTACAGTTAATCAGTGATTTTAATATATATTGGTCACGCCGTTGAAGAGTAAATTCTCTCCTGCACATACAAACATTAGAATCAGCATTCTCAACGCATGATAGTTACTAACATAATGAACATTAAACTTGGTAATTCATGCCCTACGATCTTGTGGGCTATAAATAACAACATAATGCCTTTCTTGGCGGAGAATGGACTAACCTTGACACAGACAGAACATAGAATCAGTAATTATTTAACAACCGTACCTACATGACTTCTAATTTACGCTTCTCTTAAGCCGGGATGACAGTAAAAAAGGTTCAACTATGCTCTACAGCTCAAGGCTCAATCCAGCTTTTCTTCTCAGTACAAGACATGTCCGAAACTCTCGACGTCAACATTTGTAAGAAGGAAGACTGTCGCTTCATTAGCCTGATTACTTTTCTTGTATTTTCCTAGAGAAAGACGTCGAAAGAAAAGTTTTTATGTCCCTAATTTGTTTGTGTTATCATTAGTCTCGCAAAGGGCTCTAAGTTGTTTAAGCAAAAGCTATACGATGTAGAAATCCCTGTATTAACTTCTTTTAAAAGACACTGCACCTTGTTCATTATTTTTATTTAATACATACTAGGTTTTTACCACGTTCCAATGTAAACTTACTGCCAATGTTAAACACTAACTGCTTTTAGAGTTTCATATAGGCATGATTTTTTGTTTCATAACAGCCCCGTTTGTTTTCGTGGTCGCAAAAGCGGCTGCTCAGCGTCGGGAAATGGGCACGCCATAATAGAGGCGGTAAGTCCCCTCTTTGAGGAGTCGCTGGAGAGACGCCACGGCGCCCTCACCTACCGCCTGACGCAGGTCCTCACCGGACACGGGTGTTTCGGGAGGTTCCTGCACCTCATCGGGCGGGAGGAAACGTCCGGGTGTCACCATTGTGTGGATCGCCCCGAGGACACGGCGGAGCACACCGTGGCGGTATGCTCCGCTTGGGCGGAGCATCGCCGAGTCCTCGTGGCGGCCATCGGCGGCGGCGAACTCTCGCGTCCGGCCCTGGTGCACGCCATGGTCCGGAGCGAGAGGGAATGGGATGCAGTCGCCTCCTTCTGTGAGGCAGTAATGCTAGAGAAGGAGGCGGCGGGACGGTTGAGACAGCGGTTCTCACGTCCCAGCCGCCGCGGTAGACGCTCCGGACGTCGGGAGCCGCGAGACGACTCCCGGCCACCGTAGATTCGGGCCTGTGGACGGTGAGCAATGGGTAGCTCACCGTCCTTACGTTGTATAGCGACAGGCCGTGTCGACGGCGCGTTCGCGTTCCACGCGCGCCTTAAAGAGGTGTCAGCAAAGGAAGGGGCCACTGAGGGCCGATGCCTGCCGGGGCTGCGGGTTGTTCGTAAAAGATACCGCGCCCCCGGAACGCAAAGGGCACAAGAAGGAACATGGGTGGGTTTTAGTCAGTAAAAGTCTGGCACTCCCTCCCGCCCCGCCCAGGGCGGGAGAAATTATTTGGTGATTTCACACCCCCCCCCAAAAAAAAAGCGTCGGGAAAAGTGTTATTGGATTTTTCCATTAGGAATTTTTCAGTAGCAGCCCGAGGTTTAGAAATTGGTGGTGTGTCACCCCCGTGCCTCCGAAAGCATGTAAAACCGTTTGTTAACGTCTGTCATTCGTAGCTCTTTAACAGTCTTTACTAGTAGTCAGAAACCCGAAATTCTGACTACCAGTCGTATCAAGGGGTATCGTGTTGCGAAGTAATAAGGTTGTGGAGATCAGATAAGCAGTCAGTCCATGTAAACACTTATATTCAGGTGATTCAGGTTCATCATTTACCGCGCCTTTTCAAAAGGTTAGACAGATGATAAAATGACCTTTGTTTAAAAATCATGTTTCATCTTTTTCCTGCCCCTCTAATGAAATACATAATTTCAATTTTAATTACTCCAACAAAACTACTAAATAACTCTCAACATAATATACTTCTAGTTTAATCCCACTCCATACAAACTAAAAACATCTCAGCCATGATATATGTTCCAGCTAAAATATGTTGCTACTTACTGAAATTTATCTAAAAGCGGCTACTGGCCACAGCAAACCGTTATTTATGAGCTAAAGTTTCCACACATTGTACAAACTATATGATTTATATTAGGCTTTTGTACAACCCTTAACGGTGATTATATTCGTAAGGTTTGTGTCTACCATATTTGAGCAATGAAGTTATTCATATTTTGGTTTTGGTAAGCTATGTTCATGAAAGAAGGAGAAGGCGGGGCGAAGTAGATAGATTCCTCCAAACCTGGAGAAATGAAACACTGAAACGTTGAATGGAAGGAGTGGAGGGGGGAGACTTTTGGCCAGGAGTAGGACAGAATAGGCCAACAATAAAAAATAGGTTATTGATTTGAAGCCCAGTTCGTTCAATTATAAACGTACAACATTAAGTTGCAATGTCATCTCAACGACAATATTAATGTCAAATAATTTAGTTAAATTAGGGACTAAGATTACATTGCCAATGTTACTAAAAGTTAGTAGAATTGTCCCCTGATTAATGAAATGATTTGGCAGGATAGTGTACAACAACATAAAATAAATCATAACCTTAAAAATCCAAAAAGCAATTTAGTTTTGAAGACACAAAACAAAAGAATGAAAACATTTAGTTTAGTAATATTTCGTTATTCGTCGCAATTTCTACACGAAATGTAACCTGCCAGTAGAACTATTCTTCTAAATTATAGAAGCTCTTAAAGCTAACGATGCACTGCATACAATAAAGTTGAACTTACCTCACTGGAGTATTCAAAATTTAAAACACCCAGCTGCTTCGTATGGCAGAAGAAAACAGTCTGGGGAAACTTAATGAAAATTTTAAAACCCAATCTCGGCTTTCTGTTGAGATTCAATATTAATACGTTCTTTTGATCCCACATGCGAGCTCGAGGGGTCCTAACTCCCAAGGATTCGGTTTACCCACCTTCCCCCATTATTAGTCTAGCCTGTATACTCTGAAATTCAATTCGAGGTGAAAGTTTCCGTTACTTAAGTAATATCATCGTGTCCTTTGTTGCTTTTATTTTCTTCGGTAGTCTTGGAGAAAGGGTATGGAGGTGTTTTTATTAAAATTGAATTTTGTGATCAGGCACTTAATGTGTTTGAGATTATGTGTTGCTTCATTTTTATCAGATTTAGTGTGTAGGTGAATTTGTATGCTCCTACGCGTTTCCAGTTTTCATATTTGGTGCGGCTACTCTGGTTTGACCTTTCTGAGTTTGTATTTGTTGCATCATTAGGACGATATTAGGTACCGCCTAATATCGTCGTTAATTACCATTAAACATAATTGATTATAAAACTGCGGTTTTATCGTCCTACCATACCATCACGCATATATTCCCCGAAGGGTTAGGCAGAGATGTAACATTGTACACCCACAGTCAGTGGCACACAGTGGTTTTATCGTCCTATATATGGAATTTGATAGTTTCTTCACACACAGTTATGTACATACATTATAATTGGGTATTCAAGTTTATTCAGCATTTATTTACAATAAAATATATTCTAAATCCACTTTTACACAACTTACAAAGAAAAAAGTTACTTAAAAAAAATGGAAGGGCATATCATAGAGCATCAAAGAAAAATAATTATTGTAATATTTAAAGTCTATCTCATCTATTATAATGAAAATCGTGAAACTGCTCCTATTATGAGGTTTTCATAATAAGAGTCGTTATACAAACAGTTACATATATATTGTATCATGTTTACTAAAACTCTCGTAATATTTGGTATTTATCTCGTACATAAAGTTTATTTACATTTTCTCCTAATACAAGAAATCCTCCTGCCATAATCATTTTGTTCCATTCACTTTAATCCTCGTAGTTAAATGAATTTTCTTTCAGCTTCCATTTAAATATACTATTTTGCTTTGCAGACAAAAACTCGAATCTCAGACAAACCGCTACGCGAGAAAATAAAACCGAATTCACGTAGAAAATAACGTGAAAGAGCAAGGGTGGCCTTTTTTTCTAATTTGTACATTCAATTTTCCGGTGCACAACGGAGCTCACACGGTGTGACGTGCATTTTAATTATAAATGTAATTAAAAAGTCAACGGTCTCCGCGTCTGTCCGCGACGAACGTCGGCCACAGAATGCAAACGTTTAATTTAGCGTGCGGTCACTTACAACCTCGTTCGGCGACCACTTTGGTCAAGTCGCATGGGCTTTATTGGCGGGAATTTTGAATTAAGAAATACTTTTTTCGGATATTCATTTGTTCGCTTTAATGACTACTGTATGTATTCCAAATGTAAAAAAAAAATACCTTTTTGCTATGGCAACATCAAAATGCAAATGTGTATTAAATTTAAACAGCAATGGTAGCAGGACTGCATTTTATTAAGTTTATTCGTGTGTAAAGTAAATAAAGTCTGACCACAAACAAAACTTGCGACAGTTGTAAATAAAGATGCAGATTTTATGCACAGTAATAAGAATTTAATAATCATTGTGCATTATGAATATAATGCAGGGGTTAATAAAAAAAAGATTCCACTTACGTTGTACGCACCACGTACGTATGTTGGGGTCGGTTTCCAGTCTAACCGGATGCAGCTGAGTACCAATATTTTACATGGAGCGACTGCCTATCTGATCTCCACAACCCAGTTACTAGGCAACACGATCTTGGTTAGACTGGTTGTCAGACTTCCTGGTTTCTGACTATCCGTAACGACCGTCAAAGATCTACGAGTGACAGCCGGGACCAACGGTTTTACGTGCTTTCCGAGGCACGGGAGTGTCACCCCACGAACTTCCAAACTCCGGGCTGCTACTGAGCAAATCTTAATGGAAAAACCCAATAACACTTTTTGCCCGACCTGGGAATCGAACCCGGGAACCCACGCTCATCAGTTGCGCTTGCGACCACGGGACCAACGGGGCAGACGGTACGTTACGGTTTCGTTCTTCGGTAGTTCTAAGTATCATTCGAAATTTTCAAATAATGTATATGATCCAATACAGTTTTTTTTTCCCTTAACAGAAGTTCTGAGAAGAAACGATTGAACCTAGATTATTATCGTAGGCTTTGCGTAATTTGCAGGATACAATTGCACACCTGTTATAGTGCCCTAATAATGCCTCAGAAATTGAAGGACGCTACTAGTGACACCAAACTGGTAGCTAAGTTCTAGGCAAGTCTATACAGACTGCCATCGACAGAAGAAGAAAAGAAAGAAGGCTAGGGTTGCAACCCATACTTTATAAGAAAGTATTTATTGTACGTTATTTCGTATAAACATTATTTATTTTTTATGAGGGCTATTAAGTAGTTCGTACATGAAAATACTTTATTTTTAATTTAATAAACTAAAAGGAACATAAAAGTTAAACGATTTTTTGCGTGTAACGGAACAGATCTCAACAATAAAGCATACACCATAATTTGATACTTTACTTTCAAATGTTTTTTTTTTTTAAACGTGGTATCCCTGAACTAAACTCACATTTCAGGCCATCCTAACGCACTAGAATCACTAGCAAAACAACAACATTAAATACCAACGCAACACAATAAGGCACATCTCGTTTACATAGACGCAACCCTCATTTGAGCCAACATTCCCAAACTATGAAGTTAGTGAACAGGAAACAATCGCTCGCAACTTGCGCCAAACGATAATAGATCTGTCTCCCGGGACCTACTAACTACAGTCCATTTCGTTTTGAATCACAGTTTACATTACACACTTGTGTTGTTTACAATAGTTTGCGCCATTTCGCACAGTTCATCATGTTACGTTCGGTGTTTTGTCACATTTGGATAGGGTTTAGTTGAAAATTTATGTGAAAACAGATAGTGACTACAACTGCCTCATTAGCCTAGTGGTCCTGAGCGCGACTGCTACGCTAGAGGTCTTTGGTCTGATTCCCAGGTCGAGCAAAAAGTGTTATTGGTATTTTCTATGAAATTCTCAGTAACAGCTCGGAGTTAGGATTTGTGTCCGGTTAATGGCAATAGGCTCGCCACCTATTACGTAGAACCTAAACATACCGGCGAACTGTGGGTGTACATTGTTACACCTCTGCCTAATCTTTCGGGGAATACTGGCGTAATGGTACCTAGGTTATGTTATAGTAACGACAAAATATACATGGTTTGTTTATTTGTTTGTATGTTTGTTTTTTGATTAGATATGGCAAATGACGATGATTCATGATGGACATTCGCAGATAAAAGCAAGATGCAATTGGTATTAGAGATAGTGTTGCTGCGTTAACTTGCTTTAACTCCGTTACTATCTTCATTATTAAATAAAATTTAAAAAGAACCGGCTAAGTGCTAGTCGGACTCGCGCACTAAAGGTTCCGTATCATTATCTATCAGCACGGCAAAAAAAAATCGTGTCTGTTTTATGGAAGCCTTTTTAAATATTAATTTTATTCTGTTTTTTTAGTATTTGTTTTATAGCGGTAACTGAAATAAATAATCTGTGAAAATATCAATTGTCTAACTATCACAGTTCATGAGATTCAGCCTAGTAACAGACGGATAGACGGACGGTCAGCGGAGTCTTAGTAATAGGTTCCTCTAGGTACGGAACCTTAAAAAGAACTCCCGACACAAACAAAACTCGATCAAACTTGTTGAAGATACGCTTGATAATCTTCAAATAACATAAAAGATTTTCAAGAACACTCTCGATTAAGACCTCATTCAAACAAAAAAAATATTAAGTCCAAATCGGATGGTTGTTTGGGAACTAAGATGATACAGACGGATGCTGTTTTCGTGGGGGCAAAATTAAAATATTGTTAGGTAATAAATACCAAATATTATAAGTTATCACTGATTAAGGATGACAGCTTTTAGCTATCTTCCTTATTTCCTCCAGACAGAGTAGTGAAGAGTACAATGCGCATTTACAAATATACCTGAATGTTTTATTCGAATTGTCTTAACGAAAGAAATGAGCAAAAATACCAAGATTTACGTGTAAAAGCATGAAAGCATGCCCAAAATTTTCTCAAACAATTAAACACAGAACGTAAAGAAGAATTCTATCAAGAGTTACGTCTTGAAATTCTATAAAATCCCATTGAACCGGATTTCATTTCGCTTTTATTGGTGCAGTCATTGAATCTCACGGTCCGTGCTCGCTGCAAGATTGATTTAAGTTTCTTTGTATAAAAATTGGATAAACTTTGTACAATACCCGGTTTATTGTAGTTTCTGATTTATTGCTTAGTATTTGAGCACGGCGGTAATATCAATGATAATACCACTTTAGACATGTTCACTCTTCGAGCTCACTGCTCTTGTTCAGGGTTTACTAAGGCTCCTCGGTCTGACCACCCGTCTATCACAGAGCTGTATCTTTTGAACTGTCACAGGTAGATACTTGAATTTTTTATCCGACTGCGTCAGAAGGAGGTTTATCACGGTGAGTATAACGTGGCCACTATAACAACAAATATATAAAAGAAATAAAGTTAAAGGGAATTGTTGGAATTTACAAAAGAAAAGTGTTTTCTTTTTATATGTTCTGTTAAATGTTGCATAGTAGCCGCCACGAGTGGTGGGCACAAACGTCAAGTTCATGTTTGGGTTCCTTACTGGGTTTTTTTGGGTGGGTGACGCTGCACGCGATTGGTCTATCAGTCCGACCGAACGCATGCAGCGTCTGCGACCCAAAAAACCCAGTAAGAAACCCAAAAAGAACTTGACGTCTGTGCCCACGACTCGTGGCAGCTACAATACGTTAGTACGAAATCCTTGGTGTGCTAATCCGAATCGCACTAGGCCGGATTTCGGTCACTCATTTCACCCAAACATCACGCTTATTTACATGGCTCGCTATACTTAATAATATTGGTTTTCCATAAATATCTGGTGTATAGTGGCGTTGATCTAGATTTTTGTGATAAACAATACGCCCTATTTATAAAGTTCAAAACATCTATCATTGACTAAGCAGGTGGAACACTATTATCTTCTTATCTTATATAAATTATTCTTTACTCTTCTATAAAAGGTATATCTTAAGCGATGTAATAAAGAACATTACGAAAATGTTTAGAAGTAAAAGTGTAACACAATATCTTTATTACATTTTCTACCTATACAACCTAATAATACCGAAATGGTTCCCTTTGTTTCAGGTAAAGAGGAAAGCGCTTAAGTTGTCCCCATATTATCATATCGCTGACTTTGGGTAAGAAAATATATTATGATTACAAAAACACCCGTGCTTTTGTTGTTACACGAGATATGGAACCAACATGTTAGAGATTTAAGCCATTATAATCGTCTCAACAAATTGTTCATTTCGAAGTTCTGAATAATAAAACTAGGTTGTAATGTCAGGAACTTAATGTAAGAGAATGAAAAACAATATAAAAAAATAAATGTGTCTCTTTGTAATGTCAAAATGAAAGCATTTTACTAAATACATATAAATGTTTAAACAGAAATTATAAAACACCAATTTAAAAAGTTCCTCTTTATATTTGTTCGGACCAATCTCCAGAACGACAGAACTAATGCTGACGGGAGTTTTACTGGCAGGTTGCTGATATAATTTGGCGTCAAATGAGCTATGTTTGTATAAAAAAAAAAAAAAAACAGTTCCCGTCAAAAAAAAAACCTTAAAAATAACGGACTGCCATAGGCTAGTGGATCATAAATACGGTTTATGCATGTAAACTATGTAATACATACTATAACCTGTCTGAGATATTTTTTTTAATTCCACTAACTATATTAATTGTTATTACGAATCCCGTGACACGAGTTGTTTCCTTCCAAAATAACTAAAGATTCAGGTCAAACCCACATTCGGAACCTTTTAGTTTCATTAAATTATTAGCAGTAGGTACCTACATAGGAGTTTCGGCACCTACAGAAAATTGCTGAGACAAACAAGCAAATGAAAATGACTAACTATTATTATTCCTGGCACTCAATTGAATAAAATATTGCTGGAGCCAGCACTCTGCGCGCCCTGAAAAATAAATTAACTAAGAGTGCCCTTATTTATACTTTTACTTAAACTTTCTTAGATGAAAAAACATACTTTACAAACAATACCTAGTCTAGTCTTAGGGACATTCTCTTTAGGGCTAAAATATTTAACTGTTACATCAGCATTATCTGCCTTCGGGGTTGACTTCCATTCCAATCGAGATGCAGCTGAATACCAGTGTTTTACATGGAGCGACTGCTTATCTGATCTCCATAACCCAGTTACTAGACAACACGATAGGTTTTGGTAAGACTCTTTGTCAGATTTCCTGGCTTCTGACTATCTGTAGCGACTGTCAAAGATATACAAATAAATGACAAGCCGGGAAAGCTTTCCAATGCACCTATTATCTGCCGGTCTAAATAGACCGGCAGATAATAATTCACTGAAAGCGATTTTCACAAAATTGTGAAAATCGCTTTCAGTGAATTTAGGTGAAGTGAGGTCGAGGTGAACTGTCATCTTACTTGACATAATTAATTTAGCATTTATTTCTCAATTTGTAGCACTTAGTATCATCATTTATTTATTTGTTTAAGGAATACAAAATACAGAAAACAGACAATACATTGAATAGCTAACACAGAGTGTTAAAGTTCGAAGCTGTATTCCGAGATTGCAATACGTATTGTCCTTTATTTTTTTTTGTTCATTGTTTTCACGTTCTTGTCATTCTTGTCATAGAATTAATGTACCTATGCAAACTAACGCAATACTATATTTTTCAAAGAATAAGTATTTAGTTTTCTGCCCATTTTTCTCCACACGAAATTACATTTGAAAGAGGCGACCAGATACAATTATATTTTTCATCAAAAGATGTTTAAAAGTGTCTCATGGTTAAAATGATATAAATTATTTCACTTTGACTTGGTGCTAAAGACTGACAGACATCATAAAAATCAACTACAGAGATTATTACAGAATAGAACTGCTGCTTTTTTTGTATCTGTCCTTTGTGTCAACAGTTGTATCATTTGTTTTTTCAATGTCCCCACAAAGAAATCATCCAGAAATATTTAAAAGAAAAACAAACCGAATAAAATGTCGAGTGGTTCGTAATATTTCAAGTAAACTCGTGAGTCCCATGGGAAATTAGAATAACTGCAGCGTAATTGACTTTGTCTCCGACCATTATTTACTCAGTGCTAATACTAGATTTATGAAATACTGCGAACGAATGTCTGTATTTACTCACTGACTTCGCCCAATCCTTTGCCTTTAGCCTGGCTTTTGTATCGTACTTTTCTCCCGAGAGATGAAGACCAATTCTCGTAACTATATTCCATTTATAATTACCACTTGGTTTTTCCCGCGACTTCGTCCGCGTGGAATAGTTACTTTGAGCAGCCTTTATTATTTTTAAGACACATAATTTTTCAATATCGCTTGAACAAATGTTTATTTATGTATATTTTACCAAGTTCTACGGTTTTATCTTCGCCATGTCGCTTCATGTAAAACACTAATATTCAGCTGCATCCGATTAGACTGGAAGCCGACCCCAAAAGGCTAAGGAGATGATGATCTTCAATAATGACGGACTCCCATACAAACTTTCATCCCCTATTTCAACCCGTTCAAGCCCTTTTCTCGCAACAAAGCCTATATCCTTCTCCAAGGTCTAATCTATCTCTATATCAAATTTCATCAACATCGGTTCAGCGATTTAGACGTGGAAAGGATGAATTGTAAACGGTTATGCCTGCATTTACTTGCTAAGTTTGCCTAATCCTTTACCTTTGGTCTGGCTTTTGTATATCCTAGTGAGACAAGAAGACCTATTATTGTAACTATATTCAATTTATAATACCATTAGCAAAATAACGGCACTTATGTTAGTGTTGAAATTACTGCATTTTGGTGTTGTTTCTTTTACGTTAATGGTTAATAGTTAATAGTCTATATTGCTTTATATTAATACTGAAATAACGGAGCTTATTTAATGGTAACGTTGAAATAAGATTATAGCATTGTAACGTTATTTATCATTCTAATGTTAAATTGAATTCAGTTTGGAAACGTTCATAATCTAGTCGTTTGCAATCTCATCTCAACGACAGTCAATGTCCGTTTGAAAAAAATCTAGGCAAATTAGAATCATTTTTAAAAACATTTAAATTGAGCTTAGAATGCAAACATTGTTCAAATTACTGGAATTACCTCGCTGCACTATGATTGGCTCAGTAGTAAAGCTAAAGGTACTAAAGCAACTCCTTATTTTCTATCTGGAAAAATGCAGTACCACTTAATTCGGCCTGGGAATTGCACCCAAGACCCTTCGCTCAACAACAGCTCTTCCAACCACGAGATCAAAGGGCCAGTTAATTAACAAGACTTCATTAGTGCTATTCAAATTTATTTAACACACAGACAAACCATTTTGTCTTATTTATTCGTCTAGACTCCGACTGACTCCCGCCCGTTATTTTATTAGATATTATTTTTAAGGGTTGTTTAATTTTCAATGTTACGCCAGAGCTTGGTATCTTTTTGTAATATTCCATCTTCACCCCCAGACGAGATTATGAACTCCCACACATTTTCAGCTTTATTTTATTTCTCTATATTAACTTCTTAACAAGCTTTCTCTCATATTTACGATGTTTAGATTAACTGAACTGTATTGTCTAGTTTCCATAGTACATTTATGTATATATACTTTCTAGTATTACACATAGCGCGGTCTATACAAAAATAATCTAGTCATATTTTGGTTTTTGGTACTCAATCAGAAAATTCCATAGTGTTAATGTCACATGGTCAATAGTCAATGTCCATGAGCGCACTGTCGGTAGACTCCTTAACGGATTCTAGATTGGCACTGCCCGCGCGCGACCTATCGCAATGCACATTTCTTAATTCAATATACGCAATAGTGATTCAGTCTGGCTTACGTCTACTGTGACTGTACAGATCAGCTATCCTAACCTGTAAACTTTTCCCAATTGAACCTAAACCTTATCCTTTTGTAATTTGTAATAACATTGAAAAACTATCAAAGAAATTTGACAGATTGGAGTAGCATCATGTGCTAGCCTCTGTACTAACAAATAAATTTTTGTTAAGGTGAAAAGAGTTTGGTAACTGCCACGTCGAGGTCTTAAAGCTTTTCATGTCAAGAAATGAAATATGTATCATATAACTTTGAAACTTGAACTCCCGACTAATATACCTTTCAAACAATAAAAACTAAATCAAAATCGGTTCATGCGTTCGGTAGCTACGATGCCGAACCTGTATAGACACACACACACACATACACACACACACAGACACATCAAACTTATAACACCCCGTCGTTTTTGCGTCGGTGGTTAATAAAATGATTGGAATCCTTATTCGCATTACTATTTTGATACAAGTCAAATGCAAAGCATTTATGCCAAATAACCCATTTCCAGGCACTTTTAAAATGTCAAGTTAGAAAGTCGGGCAGTTAGAAAGTTGAAATAGTTGCTCGTTTCAAAACCTAGTATAGGTATCTACGGAGAAGCAAGAAACTCCACGTACACTCTTTTCAATTTCAAGGTTTTTTGCAAAATCCTCGTTACTATAATGTTGTTGCTTCTGTATTTGAACACAACGTAGGTAAATATATTATACTGGCGTCCTGACCGTGACTTCGTCCGCGTGGCTTATTTCACCTGAGTTAAGTTACGTCTTACGTTACTGCTCCGCTCTCGTGTGTAGTAGCGTGATGTATATAACCTATTTTAGTCAGGAATAATGTAGCTATCTATTGGTGATAAAATGGTTGAAATCGGTCCAGTAATTTTGGAGCCTATTCGTTACAAACAAACAAACAAAAATATCGTTTTTTTTTAGACGTGAAGTCTTGTAATTGGCTGTCAGATAATCATACTATTATTTATCATCAATGTATTTAGCTGTAAGTCTTCCAAAGTTCTTAAATAAATAATATTAGTAAAGATTATGAAAAGTAATGAAAATGTCACCCATGGCAGTAAAGAGATGACCAATCTCAACTGACAGCGACAGTTGACGATCATGACGCGTGGATCAGCACCATTTAGCTCAACCACCTAGAAGGCAACCGAACGATCCAAAGCCCTCGCTACCATCAGCGAGACATACGGAACCGTAACCATTAAATTAACAAAGTTTACATAAGTACCTATTTACAGTAAACATTAAACAAGATTTAATTAAGCTGAGGGTTTAATATGTATTGATAGAGGATCCCAAGTCCCGATTCATTACGCTTTACGGTGTACCATAGTGGGAATAAACAAAGTTAGGCTGTTACGTTTATGTGACGTCATCAAAAACTCCATCAATATGATGAGAGGTTTTATGGCGCCCAACATGGGCCAACGTAATGAGCGACATTTTTTTTCTTTACTCTCTTATACTTGCACTTCGTTTATTAAAACTTGCTAGTACTTTAATTTGGGATGTGCTCTGTTATGTAAGAGTTCATCTTGGACATTGCTGTCATCGGTGAAGGAAAGCATAGTGAGAAAACCAGGACCACAACCAAACTACTGGATATGAGTCTGAAATCGCCAATCCGGCTTGAGCAAACGTGGTGATCAATGTTCGTGAGGCCTTTACTCAATGTAATTTTTTTTTGTCACCCTGTTCTGTTCCATCCCTGGGCAAAGGCCTTTCTTTACTCCTTGACTCATCCCTCCAGTTTTGGACGAAATCCACCTAGTTCTTTCCGCCATCACATTCGTGGCCTTCCGCTATCCCCACTCACTGTCTGGTACTATTATTATTTGTTAGAAATTGCATAGATTTTTTTTTTTTTTACTGAGATCAATTTTTACCTCCTAGTGCTATAAGAGCTAAGTGCACAATGAATAGCTGTCTACAAGTCTAGAACATCTTCACAAATACACTAAGAAACGAAGTAAATGCTTAGTGCGATATCTACCGTTTAACATAAACAACAGTTCAATGAAGTTTCCTCTCTTAACTTCTAAACAAACTGAATGAACGTATCTTGAACAGTGAAGTTATATTTTTAGAACTAAGTAACACAGCAACAAACATCCTATAATAATTAGCAGAGTTTACAACTTACAAATTCAAATCTCTTCGAATCTATACAAATAAATTAAATTGATGTGTTTGTTTGTAATATCAAAATAACAGCTTTTTACTATATGCATATTGTATGTGAATGTTTACACGGAACTTATACCAAACAACTAATTTTTAAATGTGTGTTTGTTGCGGCTAATCTCCAAAACAGCTCGACCAATTTTGCCGGGACTTTAACTGGCAGATAGCTGATATTATAATTCACTTTAATTTTAGATAAAAAAAAAAATAAACCCCAGAGAAAACCGATATTCACGCGAACGAAGTCGCGAGCATAAGCTTGTTCTTAAATAAACCAACATGAAATATTCAAGTGAATCCTTGCACCGCCTTCAGTTTGTATAACCACATTCTGCGTGTTTGTTTCCGTCTCAAAATAAACCTTGTATTTACGCTCAAATTCACTGGCAAGGTAATCAAAATGTTAGTAGATGTGGTAATTAATATCTCAAGTTACGCCTTTACATCCTTTGATAAACCACTATATTCGTCTTCACAGGAATGTTATCAATAATCCTAGAGATGGATTTATACTAAAGCCAGCTTTTGCCAGCGTCTTCGTTCGTGTAAATGTCTATTATCGCGGACATAGACGAAGCCGCGGAATAAAAGTAGCCTATGTCCTTTGTCGGGGTTCAATGTTATTCTGTAGGTAACCAATTGCATAAAAATCGGTTCAGTGGTTTAGTTCTGAAAGCGCTGACTGTCCTGTTTGTCCTGTCGTGGCAAGCACGACTGTTGAGCTTGGGGTCCTCGGATTGATTCCCAGGTCGGGCAAAAAGTGTTATTGAATTTTCCCATTACAAATTTCTTAGTAACAACCCGGAGTTTGGAAGTTGGTGGCGTGACACCGCCGTGTCTCGGAAAGCATGTAAAGCCGTTGGTCCTGCGCCTGATCTCTCCCCGTTTATGTCGGATTGCCATCCCATCGTAATATGAGAGTGAGGGAAGAAAGAGTGCACCTGTGTTTGCGCACGCACTTGCACACTATAATAACTCCTGCGTATTTAGCTAGTGTGTATTAAGATTGGTCGTTGTGGCCGGAAGCGGTCTGGAGAATAAATTTTTTTGTAAAAGCGTAACAGGGAGACAGAGTTACTTCCGCATTTATAATATTGAAGTATAGAAGTATGAATGATGAAATGGTAGTGATTGTCGTTATAGAAGGCTGTAAATGTTTAGTGCTGGCCATGGATGACGTAAGTAGGTAATCGAATTCGTGATCATAAAATATTGCAATGAAAGGTACAGTAACATGCTTTTGCTCGGAGTTAATATTCGTCGCAAAATCTTGGTGTTCCATAATAAACTAGCCAAGTGGCGTCATTGGTTACTGCTCTGCTCCAGTGGGTCGTAGCGTGATGCTGTATATCCTATAACCTTTCTGGATAAACGGGCTATTAAACAAAAAAAGTACCTTCAAATCGGATCGGATCGATTAGTTTTTGAGATTAAACTAAACAAACTCTTCACCTCTACGATATTACGGTAGATTTCGTTTGAGTGCGAAACGTCTTCAGAACAACATTAAATTCCTAATAGTTAAGTATCAAAAATAAAAATGTAACTATTAAAGAGTGGTAAGCAAGTTCGTGGTTACATTTCTCAAGTTTCAGACCGAGGGGTCCCAAATTGTTTCAAAGGAATTCCGATGGTCCGGGACCCATTAGTTTCGACACTCCAATATAAAATGCCATAGCTCGATAAATAAACTGTTCTTTACTTTGACAGTCAATTTATAAAACGTCCAGCAGAGTTCGTGCGGTTTTCGGTGAAATGCCTGAAACTTTCGCAATACTCACGAAACGAGTGACCAGGGATTTAAGTCCCAAAGTTATTTCAAATAACGTTGCGGTTATAGAAGCGAAAAAAGAAATTAAAATGACTGGGGAATATAAAATAAATTAAAGGAATTCAGTTAGGCATCAAAATGTTATAAAAGCCCCGAATAATATCAGCTATAAAAACAGACAGAGAACATGAAAGGTCGAGATAACATGGATAACGTTTATATAATATCATCCATTTACCCAGTGTTATTTCGAATGTTAACAGAGCATTTCCGAATCATATTTACGTGTTTCGCCAATCCGGCTGTTGAAATTGTAACGCAGATGTTAGATGTATTCCAGGTACCGAAGTCCCGAACATATAGCAAAGCAATCACTTAGTTCACCACAAGTTCAACGCAAACAACATCCGCACAAAAAGCTCCGTAGTTCTACGAAATAGATCAAAACTACGCGGTTCCTGTTTAAAAATTCACGGCGCGTCGCATACAAAACGATCCGATCAGTTTATATAGCACTTTCTTTTTTTCCTTACATGCTACCGTTTATTTCCTTTTTATTTTCTTTCAACTATTTATTGGCTTCTGGGTTTAGGGTGTAATGTTGTTACTTAAAATCCACTAGTATTAGTGTGGTTTCACCTACTTTCGAACATTTTGGGTGCTACTTTTTTTTTGTAGTAGTACTCTTTGCGAAGAAGCTCGTCCAGGGAAGTAAATACCATCATACCTATTTCTGCCGCAAAGCAGCGTTGCTGCACTGTGTTCCGGTTTGAAGGGTATGGGTGCCGGTGTGATAACAGGCACATGAAACATTTCAACTTTATCTCTGGGATGGCAACGCATTTGCAAGGCCTCTGCTGGTATTATAGATGTCTATAGGCAGCGGTGACCATTTAACATCAGGTGGGCCGCCGACTTGTTTGCCACCCAATGATATATAAAAAAAAAATAGGTATAAGTGGCCTCTTATAAGAAAGGAAAAACCGCTGTAGAGCTAAAATCTCAACCCTAGTTTTACTGTGCTTGCTTCTAAAATCTATGATCAATATGAATTTAAGCACTTTTTACCGAACATAATGTAAAAATCCGCTCTCAGGCTACCCAATACTCCAGGTGTTGGTTAGATTGCCAGCTCTCACAATATCCTGTAAATGCTAAGTGCAGCACGTAACTCGATGAGCAAACAAAACACTTAAAATCTCTACAGATAATCCCCCACCGCAACGTAGGCAGCACACAGCAGGCCTCTTTATAGACCGATAGGCGATTAGCCGCATAACTTCACAAATTCTTCTACCAGCACCGTTGAACAGAATTTCAATAAAGTTCCACACATAAAAGAGAAATGCAACTTTTGTAACAAGAGCAGTTTTTTCCTGCCTCTTTTTAGCGGTGTGTGTATCGATCGCGCATCCATTAAATGTTGTAAAATGACAGCGCACGCCCGCGTCATTAAAACTCAACGTGCACCGGTGCCTTTTAAACTGTGTGGACACCAATGTATAACGTATGGAGAGGGTAAATGAAATGAGTACACGTAGTCATGGAAAAGCAAAAGAAAAGGAACGAGGAAATAGAAAGGACACAGACCGTCGTTGAATGAAAATTGAGAATTGGTTAAGTGCACTTTATATTTGGTGGAGAATGAAATACAGAAATCAATTTATTACCTATTTGTTTTATTTGTTCTATTGTTTTATTTGTTTTGTTACCTTCATTGTTTTCGCACATAGCAATTATAATATTGTAACCAAGACCTAATTGAAAAGAGTGCCTGTCGAGTTTTGTTTTTCTTTGAGGTCTACCTACGTTTTGGAACGAGCAACTAGCTTCAACTTTCTGACTAACTGACTACTTGACAATTCAAAAGTGCCTAGTCTAATTGAAATAAATACTTAGATTTTACATTATTTAATTTTGCTTTATTCTCATAGTAAGGTATGTTCAGTGAACAGGTCTAATATGTGCTCAAAGATATCAAAACCTTCAAGACTCTTCAAGAGGGGAGAAAAAATACAGTTTAAAAATATCTCGTTCAAATTCTTGCAGATTTAAAAGCAAATCCGCATTTTCAATTCGAGCACCGTTTTGATAACTACTTCCCTAATAAATCTTAAATTCTTTATAGCCCCGCTGGTTTCCAATCTTTCAATTAATCAGTTCTTAAGAGAACTCGTGAAACTTAATCCCGGGATTTTCTCCTTCACGTCGTTTGGGGCGTTTTTTAATATCCACCTTTATGACAAATATGAAATCGACACTTAGTGTAAAAATATATCTAGGGCAATAATGTCAAAAGTTATGTCAATTATTTTTCACGTACATTCGTGGACGAATAACTGCGTCGTGGCGCGTGAAATGTATTTAATTACGTATGTATTGAAATTTATTTAAGTTTAAGATATTATTGAAATATCGTATATACTGTCCATTATCTACTAATTTGTTCAAATTCTTACATAACACATAACATACCATCATGCCTGTATTCCCCGAAGGATTAGGCAGAGGTGTAACAATTTACACCCACAGTTCGCCGGTATGTTTAGGTTCCATGTAATAGGGGGCGAGCCTATTGCCATTAACCGGGCACAAATCCTAACTCCGAGCTGCTACTGAGAATTTAATAGAAAAACCCAATAACACTTTTTGCTCAACTTGGGAATCGACCCCAAGACCTCTAGCGTAGCAGTCGCGCTTAGGACCACTAGGCTACCGAGGCAGTTAAAAAAAATTCAAATTGTTATTGTATAGTAAAAGTTTCAATATAACAAAAAGTTACATAGGTCTTGTAGCTACCTATCTTCTATATACTTTGACCCGAGCCTCAATATGGGTCTTCTAAATCTCGCAAACACAAGTTGATTTAAACATTGATGTAAACTGTAGGTAACTACTTTTAGATTGCTACAAAATCGAGTACGAACACAATAGAAACTCGTTTCCAACAATTGATTCTCGAATCTTTGGAGCATCTTTGGTCTGTTCTATTTTCGCGTCATTGCCAAATGCAAGAAAAATAAGTCAGAAAAATTTAAGCTTATCCAGACAAAACCGCTCTTTCTATCTCCATGAGTCCACCACTGAATGCTATAGACATGTAATATGCATAACAATGACGGTGGCATCCGTGAAGCTGACATCATGTCATTATCATGATTACAGAGCCTTATAACGAAAGGGTAGGGTTCAAAATAGATGAGCTTCCGTGTCGTTTAATTGTACCGTTTTTTGTTGGAACTTGCACAAACACAACATGTACCAATAATTCACACAGTGTAGTAAATTCATCTGTTTCATCGTTTTTTTGTCCACTTAGTAACTGTTTGGAATATTTTCTTATTTTATGTGTTTGTAAATCAAGGCCAATTTATTTACTACTAGCTTCTGCATACAACTTCGTCTATGTAGACTTCATAATTAAACCGAAGTCCTAAATTATTCCACCGGAACACAAAATAGAGACAAAAATTATCCTAGTATTAAGCTAGATCAATATCGTTGTGGGTGCTAAGTTTCAGCTAATTCCGTTCAGCCGTTTAAGCGTGAAAGAGAAACAAACATACTCACAGACTTTCGCGTTTGTAATAGAAGTAAGATTTATCTAAATATAAAACTCCTTTGGCTGTTTTACCTGTATGATATATTTTCCTATAACTGACATTGCTTCTTCAAAACGTGTACCTTCATCAGATTGTTAAAAGCTCACGTAATGCACATCAGTTCCATGTTTTTATCTTCGGAAATGATCAAATCATGGTATAACAAGCACTATGTACTTACCTGTATTTGTGTTAACTTTTCTCAGGTTTTGAAACAAAGTAATGGGAACTTTGAAAATGAGGTTGTGAGTTTGTTTTTGCGTAACAAACGTAATACCTATGACCTGTGTCTACACAGTCATGCTCCACGTCATTAGAGGTCCATACCCGGAGAGTGTCAACGGGACCCTCTTACTAAGGCCCTTATCACACTGGCGTTTTTCGAAGCAAAGAGTACGCGGCGGGTGTAGAACGTTATCGCCGCCTGAGTGTGGCGGAGCGGGCGATTGTACAAAATCGCGGCGAAACCGTTGCGCTATCGCGTTACTTTGAATTCGCTCGAAAATCGCCAGTGTGATAATGCCCTAAGCCTCCGCTGTCCGTTCATCTATCTGCCAGCGGGCTGTATCTCATGAACAGTAATAAGTAGAGAGTTGACATTTTGTTTAGTGTGTATTACCGGTAGGACAACAAATAATAAAGTTAATTTATACATTAAATGTTGTACGGCTGAATAGAACCCGACGAATGCGACTCGCACTTGATCGGTTTTTTATTTTAAATGGGCCAAAATGGACCATCACTTGATATGGATACTATACTTATATAAGTACAGTGCAACCTTTTCAAAACTGTTGCAAAGTTTACAATATTGTATTTTCATAAAATTTCACGTGTTCTATCTGACTTTATATTTTTTTTCTCTAATTACCCTTCCGGGGTATATTGAAAACAAATCCGCTTCATAAATCCCCATTCATCACGCATTCACCTACGAATTCGCGTATGCAATATGAGTTTGGCATTCTAACTATTTGGCCAATGGGCTTTGATGGTGCGAGTTGAACGCAACTCGCGACTATTTCAAATATGACCCAAATGCTGGACGGGAATGTTGAATATGGAATAAACGAGGGAAGGATGCTGCGTCCCTGGACGACGAGACGTCCTGCCACGTAACATGTCAATGCTGTCACTGAACGTTCTGGAACCAAGCCTGGAACGTAATTTGTCTGTAAAGTTGTGGTGGTATTGTTTTTTATGTGTGCAAATCTGTTTTATATTTTTAAGTGTCATTATCAAAACCTATATACTATAAAAAGCAAAGAGTTTATAGCATTCATTCATTCGCTTTCTCACTAAACACGAAATTCCAAAGTCCTCTTAACTATAAAAACGAAATTTGTCATGTAGAAGATGTCACGTAAGAACGGGTTTAGCGACAGGGCCGAATTGAGTGGGTCCTAGACGTTCGCGCCGAAAAATTCGCGCGCATAAGCTAGACTTTGATAAAAGTCAGTTCAAATATGAAGTAATTTGTTTGAATATTAAAAAAAAAGACCAGTAGAATAATCTATACCAATATATGAAGCTGAAGAGTTTGTTTGTTTGTTTGGTTGAACCCGCTAATCTCAGAAACTGTTGGTTTGGATTGAAAAAAAATTTTTGTGTTGGATAGTTCATTTATCGAGGAAGGCTATAGGCTATATATAACATCACACTACGACCAATAGGTAAGGAGCAGTAACCAAAGACGTAACCAATTCGGAGTGAAAATACTACGCGAACGAAGTCGCTAGCAGAAGCTAGTATAGAATAAATGCGAAAGTAACTTACTGTCTGTCTGTTACGCTTACACGACTAAATCACTGAACCGATTTTGATTAAATTTCGTACAGGGTATGTTGGAAGTCCAAGAAAGGACATAGGCTATTTCTTATTTCGCGATTTGATCTATGTCCGCAATAGCCGACGTTCATGCGGACAAAGTGGCGGGCAAAAATTATTGAATAAAACTTGAATAATACAGCTCAACTCGTCATTACGCCAGTAATACGTCACCGTTGATTAATAGGCGATGTTAATAGGCCAATAAAAGTAAGAGTTTGAGTTGAACTGACATTAATTAATGCTTCCTCCTTACCCAACACGACAGCGTTGCGATATTATCGCTGTTTTCAAACATTAATTTTTCTTCTCTATGAATAATGTTTTCTGCCATCACAGTCTGCTGAAGATATGTCTTCTTGATAGACCCACAAATTAATGGTATTAGGAGACTGACAGTTGATACAGGGAACTGACAAATTGTGCCAAGAATGTTGATCAAATTAGTAGGTACGATTACTTTCAATTCAGAGCTCAAGTAGTCAGTCAGTTTAAGAGTTAGACACTTTTTTTTCTCTACACTACGTCGTTACACTGTTGGGCAAAGGCCATCCCGAAGTCTTTCTAGGAACTCTTCTTCTGCGCCTCATTGCCCTTTCATAGTACGTGTCCAAATAATCTGGCCACTTCTTTCTGGGCCGTCCATCTTCAGGCATCAATTACGCGGCGACCCTTGCCCAGCGGTTACTGTGTATGTGGCTGATGTGAGCTGCCCAATTTCATTTAAGCCTGGCAGCCTTTTTGCCTACGTTTGGTAAACACGTTTTGGAATGCAACGTGGTGGTAACATTTACGATGTTTTTTTTTTTAAGATGAATTCAGAATTACGCACGTCTTATGTATTTTACTTGCGATATGTTGCATTTAAAGGCACAAGTAACTTTTTTTAAAATCAGACATCAAAGCTACAATTTGCACTTCGGTTTCAAGAATATTTCCCTCTTAAAAATATTTACAATATTCCCTTACAAGGAAAACAAAAACCTTACCAACACCATCAAGTATCCAAGATCAAATTACCAACTCACGAAATCCCTAAATTCCGTCTCACCTTAATATTCCACCTCTATTCAGCCAGAGTCAGTGCTGCAGTAACCCTTTGCCCACAGACCGGCAAATGTCCCGCCTTTTCGACATTCATGGCATCCGTCCTACCATAAAAGGGGACCAACTGTACCGTGTAATGTTATGACGTCATCTACGATGTTCTTTTTTAATATCGTTGTTTGAATCTTGAATGGCTTGTTTGATAAGCGTTTTGTGTCTGTGCGACTTTCATGCTTTATTAGGTTAATGGGTAAGGGTGGAACTTTGAAGGTCGTTGAAGTCGTTAAGACGACTTCTTGGTCGTTTAAGTCAGTTTGAAACCTTTTTTATTTGTCTTCTTTTTCTTTGGCAGTTTCAAGTGTCGCATCTACTTTCGCATTTACTTTTTTTTTGCTTTTACAATACTATCGATCTGATTTTCAGTCGGTTTGTTCTTGTTCTACTTTGTTGTAAAGAAATCGTAATGGTCGTTTGATTAAGGCATACAATTCTCTAATCAACTATAGTGTTACCTCTTGCCAATTTCCTTTAATTTAAAAAAATACGATAATCAATAATGTTTTTAAACCGTTGCTTCAGTAGCCTGATTTTACAAATAGTTTTGTATTTCATTGCTATTGTGATCTATACCAAGCCTTTATTCGATGCACATTTCATATCAATTACCCGCTATCTGATTGTACTGACGTCAGAGATTTCATTAATATCAATCAATTAATCATGCATTGCGTCCCATGATTGATACACTGGTGGTCTCTAATCGGCTTTGTCCATCTACTGCTTTTAATTAAATGCAACCCAGTTTGTAGATTAACCAGGTATTTGGTCAGTCTACTCTCTAATTTTGTGTTTACGAGTTTATATAATAATATCAGCTTTTTATTGTCCTACTGCAGGATACAGGCCTTTTCTCATACAGAGAAACCACGAGCATTGATCAATGCTTGCAGTTTGACTAGAATATTTGTACTACAACAGAACTATTCTGTAAAAATGTGCTTTGGTGAATTTATATGAATTAAGGTGAGCTATTTATCCACTGCAAGTCACTGCAAGCTCACTTCACCTAAATTCACCGAGTGAGATGTTTTCAGAATAGATTGGTTTTAATTTGAAATCTAACAAGAAACTGTTGTCATGAAGTTCCCAGTTTGAAGTTCCCAATTTAATGAACAACCCAGAATCTTGAAACATTATCCACCTTCGGCATACGAATTGGTAAACAACATTATTATGTTTTTGATATACTAAGAAGATGCTGCTGCCATTCCCTAAACATAAACTTTGGAAAACTTTAATTTTATTTTATTTTCTGATTACTAGTTTTATGTCTGCTGTGGGCCGCCATTTTGAACTTAAGGTCACAATCATCGCCTAGAACCAACGGATGATTAAGACGCTTCCTAAGATACCTTAAATGTCGGGTTATGATATACTTATCATAACCCGACAATTAAGGTATTTAGAAGATATGAGAGAACAGATGAACGTTCATACATACCTACATATATACATACATATTGGTCAAAATAATAACCCCCCTTTTTGCATTGCAGTAGTCGGGTAAATCTAGATATGCTAAGCTAATATTACCCTAACTGTAATCCTTGAAAGTCTCTGAATATCTACAGATGTAGTAGGTACTCATAAAGCCTTCATACAAAATTGATCTAGCGGTAACAAGCCCGGCTTTGAATCGTTAACTAGACGTAAAGACTATCTAGGTCAACCAAAAGTGGATTCTAGATGGGAAAAATTTTCGTTCGCATCCCGAAATTGCATTTTGTAGTAGCATGAAGAGATCCACTAGGAAAGAGAGGCAGTACCTACATTCATAACGCTCCTTTTGGCTTGGCCGTAGCACCGTAAAAACAGCTATTGATATTGTCTATAAGCAATTTAACTAACTTCTAGGAACGATCGCAATCTCAGTCTCAATCTATCCAAATGATTCTAATTTACCTACCTTTTGATATTGATCATCGCTGAGACGAGACCGCGACTTGATTTTTATAAGTAGAATTACAGCATAACGACCCTATGCAATTGCAAAGGATTAGACACATTAGGTTGCTTGTACACGGTGCAAATTATGTAAATATGTAAAGTTGCGGGCTACACATGCAGCGCGTAAGTCACTGGACTCGCCCACTTATTTAAGCGGTAGTTTATACAATGCGTATAACCTGCACCACAGGTGCCTTAACTTGGCTACTTTAAATGCACCGTGTACACATACCATCAACGAAATAGGAATGGTATTTGCGGATCTTAGGACCATTCGTCAACTTTAATTGTAGTAGCAACAGTTTACCACTAAAATCTTTTTTACCTAATAAAAAAGCAAGATTTTATTCCCATAAATGTGGTGTAGATGTACAATATGATGATGGAAAACTTAATAAATACCTATCACAAACAAACCAACATTCCCACTAACATGTTTATAAAGCACAGTAGCTATTCAAGCCTGGCTTCACAAAACTGGAGAACAAATTGAAAAATACGATCGTCTACGAGGCAATCTGCATGCTCCTATGCGGATCGCCGGGTATTGCCACTCAATTTTAATACCAGTGTTGCTATGAATGAAAATGCATTCGAAATAGTTCAAAAACTATTGCCATATGTAGACGATTGCATAAATGGAGGCTATTTACTTATTATACTGAATGAACTCGGCGAGATAATGTAGATTGGTCTCTGGGATATGGCGAAGTAAACTCAAGATAGTGCCTTGAATAATATAAGCTACTAGCTTCTGCCCGCGACTTCGTTTAGGTGGTTTGGTAACTGCTCCGCATGTGTGGGTCATAGCGAAATATTATATAACCTTTACTACTCCTCATAATTCTGGCTATCATATTCAAAAATATTTTTTCCAATCAGACTAGAAGGTTCAGAGCAAAGTGCGTTAACAAAATCAAACAAAAATAACTCTAGAGCTTGGTTATAGTACTATAGATTCTATATTTACATTAGAGTAAAAGTATTTAATAGGATAACTCCTCCCTTTGTTCGTTCATTGTAAGCATAACGAGAATATATTCAAAATCTAGCATTAACAAAACAAAGGAATTTATATTTAAGCAGCTCTGTGATAGTGATGGGGCAACTCGACTTACTATCTCTAATTGGATTCGCAGTTACCCGGTATAGCCCTCACATTTTAGTACTCATATCCACACATATTGGCGTAGAATGAAGACGCTACATCAAAATCCAACCCACAGATGTGATGGAACTTTGTTACACTATTTCAGTTCCACTTTGAATTACAGACGACGTTAAAGCAAAATGATTTTAATCTTCAATCCACGACATGTATAATAACTGAAGTTATGTGGATTTCAATTCGAATTAAGTTTTTTACAAGTTAGCACATCACTACTCTGTAGATATCAGCCATTTACACAGTCGCAGTAACTTCTATATTATTTACCAAAATAGTAAAGTAGTACCAAGTAACTCAGACATAGAAGACGACGACAATGTGCTAAGAATATAACTAAGCTGCACAAGAATATGTGTAGTATCACAACTGGAGCTAGAACTTATGGGTATTATACTAACAAACACGTCGCAACAAATCTGACACCGAATTCCACGGATAACTTAGTGTATTGTTGGAGGAACACACTCTCGACACACGAGAGCATACTCCTACATGTTCTGCCTCACAAACTATCTTCGAGCCAGATTTATAGCGTCACAGTGTTGAAAATTGTATAAAACTTCAAAATTTGATACGTCTTCGGTTCAAAGTTTGTACGTTCTAAGTTTGATGGTTTATTTTAAGAGTTTTAGGGTTGACTTTTATGCGTGGTTGCGGATTCGGCAGGTGCATCCATTATGCTTTTGGGAATGTAGACATTTGTTATCTAGAATTGTAGAATTACTTATTACATTTCCAGCTGGCTGATCGACTCTTCACGTGACCTGAGGTGGCGGGAGATTTTTGATGCCCTATGAGCCCTCGCCCCCTCCCCCCCCCCCTCCCCCCAGCCTGCCTCTTTTCAATAGCTACTTATAAGTTTTGTATGTATTTATTTAACTTCGGTTTGAACATGTAAATAATAAATCACCTATACTAAAATATCCTATTATTAAAATCAATTCATTATTCTCACTCTAATCTTTGGCTACATCTCAAAAAACTACTCCCCATGTATAAATAAAGGTGTGAACATAAAACCACGTTTTACCAAAACGAGCTGAAAACTAGATCGTTTGACCGACACAGTGACAAATGTAGTACATTAGCGTGAGAATAACGAGGGTAGTCACGAAATAGTTCCTATGTGGACAATGATAAAGAGGTCACTGAAAATTTTACGCTTCATGCACCAGGAGAGAAGGAAAAGAACACTGGTTTATTTAAACATGTTTCAGATGCGTTTTCTCTATTTTGAACCTTTGAACAATATAAGTGTTCTGCTAAATATATTTCACAAAAAATACACGACCCTAAGGACTGGCTTTAATAATAATTTTCAATCCAACAAAGCAACAATGTTTTGCGGTTAGGTATGATGATGGGTAGTGCCTTTTCTAAAGTAAACTCACTGAACCGATTTGCCAAAGACATAAACGCAAAGTATGGTCAATCGGTCCACAATATCAATCGCTTCGGTAATCCGGACCCGAGCAAACAAAACAATAAAAGCAATCGAGAGGAGTTCGAGGGCCATTTTTTTTCGTTTATCAGAAAAGTTTTTATCTTTTCCGGATATAAACCATTAACGCTTTGTAACTATTAGTACAAGAACCTTTCCTTGTTATGTTTACGCCAGAAATTGACGATTGCTAGTGTAATATTTTTGACAGTAATATTCGTAATAGCCATCGTTTCAGAGTTCCATAACGACACATATTGAAAACAGGACTCTATTAATAAGACTATACCATCTGTGTGTCTGTCCGTTCATTTGCCTACCTAGCAAAGGGCTGTATCTGTTTTAACCGTAATAAGTAGCCAGCCGAAATTACCTTAGAATAGGTACGTATACCCTCCTATATGATTTATATTGTGACAATAAAAAGAAAGTAAACTACAATGATTTTAATAGCACAGAACCCTACGTAAGCAAGTCCACTAATTTTATTGTTCCTAATGCAATACAACTAGGTCGATATTTTGCCTCGACTGAACGACTCCATGTCTTTCTATTAGTACATATCGTAGACATCTAAGTCTATACATAACCCCAAAAACAAATGACAGTCCTATGACAGCTGAACCAACCAGCACAGTAAAGTAATGTCGTCACAATACCTTGAGTGTGTCCTATTGGGAGTTGTCAGGGTATGTGGCATGTTCGGGAAACATTCAAATAGGATCGTGTGCAGGTCTTTCTGTATTGTTCGTGACTACGGCATCTTGGCTCGATTTCAATGTATTTGTTGAGTCGGGTAAGATTCTGTCCATTGTGGAAAAAGACGTAGATTTACAAATGTATTTGTGGAAGGTTTTCTGCGTTATTTTTGCGTGACATGGGTGTTTTAATAGTAGGGTTCTATTGTTATCCTTTTTCATTAGTTGTTCATGTGCCTTGATAACCTTGGCTTTCTAAATGCGAATAACATTTGTAGCATTTTTTCATAGCCCAAATTATTGATCAGTGAACCCTGAAATATAATATTTTCTTCATAATTAATTTGAAGGTAAAAAACGCCCACCGTTCTTTTGCATTCAACCCCGATTTTTACCTTAAATGGCAAATTACGTAATTGCCCTAGCAACCTCGTCCCTTCTTCTTTAAGGAAAATAATTTGCCCTTTGAAATATTTATTTAACAGTACAGGAGGGATATTAAAGTAAATATGCGTTATATTATTTAATTAAATCGTTTAATGTTATTTGCCTTAGGGGTTCGGGAAAATAGCGCATTATTCAAGTCGATAGCTTGGTCCTTAGATACGCCGAGTACCTTAAATTACTAATGAAAATCGTTTGGTCTTTTGGGTGGTATAAAACGTTTTTGATGTCTTGAATGATAAGCAACGATTGAAGCTTGTTGCTACACAATATCTCTATCCTTATTAGGAACACATTGTTGTTGCGGTAACACGGAAAGTTCACAAAGTATTAAATCGCGATAGTGGTCTTTCCCGGCCCTTCGTACCTTTCACTTTCACATTCTTGATATATATCTGTTCCATCGTTCGTTTACTTGGGCACGTGCCACATTTCCGTATGTTAACTATGACTTGTGAACCAATTGCAATATGAGTTACTTTATACCATAGGCCTTTAAATAAAATATCATCATTTTTACGAGTGTTATAATAATATTTTGTTCGTTATCGTGCGCTATCTAGTAGTTCGTTTAATATATAACTATTATTACATTTCACAAAATAATGATGTCGGTATATAATTTGATTGGAACAAGCCCGCTACACTATTCTCAACCACTGCAGCTCCTCAAAATTTAAAATCAGTTGTGACCATCATTAAAGCACCGAGGCATAGGCCAAATATACTAATTATAGCATTGACAAAAACGTATTGTATAATTACTTGTTTATATATTGAGTTACTTTTTTAATTAGTAACCACTACATTTACTTTACCTTTGTTCCTCTTTATTTACGAATCATAATCTGTATTATATTCATTAAACATTCCTCGTGGTCCTATACATATATAGAGCTTGCCATAAACCTATCTAATTAATAATTACTTAGTATACAACCTGCTACGTTATTAACAACATCAGCTTACTTGTTATTTACTTAATTATCTTATTGTATTCCTAGTAAAGCTCTAATTATTTCAGGTAACAAATTACTAAGGCTTTAGTATTATTAATCAAATTATTATCGAATCATAAATACTGAATTTTCTCACTTAAAACAGCCGTTGTTATAATTTCTGTCTATCACGCAGACCAGTATTTTTAGTCTCTCGAACTAATTTAAAAAACCAAGATTACTATAATTGCTTTAGTGGCTTACTACGGCCTTTTTTTAGGATGTAAATAAGCTTAAGTACCTAAGGAAACTTTTTGTACCGGTCTCGTTGGCCTAGTGGTCCTATGTGCGACTGCTACGCTAGAGGTCTTGAGTTCGATTCCCAGTTCGAGCAAAGTGTTATTGGGTTTTTGTATGAAATTCTCAGTAGCAGCTCGGAGTTAGGATTGGTGCCCGGCTAATGGTAATTGGCTCGCCCCCTATTACATGGGGCCTAAACCGGCGAACTGTGGGTGTACATTAGTGCACCTCTGACTAACCTTTCGGGGAATACAGGAGCGATGGTATGCTGATATGGGAAGGTTTTTGTTAAATTTTATTATATTTCATACAGTGTGGAAAGCCGTTCCTTCTCTATGAATTTGGGGTCGGCAGGTACATTGTAACGAAAACTTTTACCATGGATTCAGTACATATCACAACAGTTCAAAACCGCTCAAGGATTAAATTTTTTGGTCGGTTATTAAAATGAAATTTACTGTTGCATACTTTACCGTGTAGGTGTCTTATTTTTGTAATGGAACAGCAGATTTTTTGAAAATCTACAAAAAGAAAATATTTGTGGGGGTCTAGTATTGCATCATGAATGGTATTACTGTTAGTTACAATGGACCTTTCACCCCGTATACTATATTCGTTATTAACATCATTTGTGTGATGTGGTTAAATAGCGCATGTTCGAAAAATATCATTACGAGACATGCTATATAGAAAAAAAAAACATCCAAAAACCTACTATGTAGGTAATCTGTAGTCAAACTACAGCACTAAGCCAAGTTCCTGGGAGCAGTAAAGTGGAAAGCACACACGATTGTGCCTTTTTCAATTAAGTTAGCCTTTCTTCTAATACTGTTAGAAAGTAAGAAACGCGTCGGTCCGGTTCGTGGCTTGCAAGACTTAGGTAGTGGTCTTAGTGTACGAGATAGCGAACAATTGGTCTAGTTTTAGAGCTAAATCCTTTTCTTTTAAAACCTGTGTATTTATATTATACCTGTATTTTGTATTGTGCTGTGTACAGATATTTATACAAGCTTAATTTGTGTTTACCAGTAACCTGAAAAGGGGTTATTGTATTCATTATTATCGCGGGGAAAAAAACTGCTCATCTAAAATACATTTTATCGCATTACGTTGAGATTGTTTGTTAAGTGTATAGATCAATGTAATTTTTTCGCGATTTCAGGGCTGGTGCTACAGTAAAAGTTGTCAATTTTGATTAGTACGGTGGATATGATTTTTATGTTCACATTTTTCTCTAAATATTCGTTTTCATAGTATCATTTTATAAAGATTTGGTTCGGCACCCCGTAGGTACTCCACCACTGTGTCTCTTACCTGTCTTTAAAAACCGTTCTTGGTAAATAAATAAATCATTATTCCCAAACCCTACCCTGTAAATAAATTGTATATTTACGTCCTGTTGTGCTTTCATTACCAAACGATACATTTCTAACTAAGAACAATATGGCTTTTTTATTTTTTTTGGAGGTGGGAAATCATCAAATAACTTCTCCCGCCCTGGGCGGGGCGGGAGGGAGTGTCAGACTTTTACTGACTAAAACCCACCCATGTTCCTTCTTGTGCCCTTTGCGTTCCGGGGACGCGGTATCTCTTACGAACAACCCGCAGCCCCGGCAGAACCCGCAGCCCCGGCAGGGAATATAGCTGACATAACAATAACGTAAAACAATTTTCCCATTTCTCCTAATTTGCTTAACAAATCGTAGAACAAGTATATAGGTATTAAAATCGCCTCAGCTCATGCCTCCACACGTTTCCACCTCCGCTTCAATTACGTCGCCGAGGCAACGTAGGTCGTGTGAAAATTCAAGTGTTTTCCGTGAAAACTCGCAGCTAAGTGTGCCCCGTACTCGTGTTAATGTGTCCGCTACGTTGCTCCTGTGGTCTGAGCGAACGCCGCCTGGATTTTTTTAACTTCCCTCTTTCGGAATTTTCATGTTATGTGTCACGGGGGGTTAAACCCTCTCATGTGTGGACGGTTTGAGGATTTTTATGGGGTATTGAAGCTGTTTTATTTTTGTGTTGGGGAAAGCATCAAGAGGAAACCTGGACTTATCATTAATATATGTCTGAAACCCACAATCTGTCTTGAGCAAGTGTGGTGATTAATTGTCCTGTCTTCTCTGTATGAGAAGATGCTTTTGCCCTGCAGTGAGACAATAATAGGTTGGTATTATTAATATTATTCATCCCTTGCTATATTCTGTCAGGCCTGGTAGATAACTACTATCCAACAAAGGTGTCAGTTATCATAGATCAATCTCAAGTCTTTCTAACACGAAGTTTATTAAAAGTAACATTATGAAATCATGCTGCTTAAGCAAAAATCATACAAAATAGTAAAAGTTCTGAACTTTTAAAATTTCATTCCTTCATAACTAAGTATTCTCTCACATTCGTGTGAACTGAACGATCTCACAGACGTAGAAAAATCAAATAAACCCTGTCCGTGTGAAATGAAATTTGAAAAATATTTTTCACTCCACCCAGTGCTAAGTATTCGGTACATTTGTGTCATCGCAGTGCTCCGGGAGTTTTGCGGCCACCTCTAGTTTTATTTCCTCCCCGCAAGATGGTATCATTTTACATTACTGTGGGTTCCGTCCTTGTAGTTTTAATTAAAAGGTCTTTTAAGTTTTGTGAGGAGCGTAACTAGTATGTGGGAAAGGTATAAGTGGGTAGGTTTTAATGTAATGGCTTTACAGGTATCATTTTCTAGCTGTCCTTCCATTAAGCATGAAGGAATTGTGGACAGCAAATCTACAAAAGATAGCTTGAATTTGGTCATATCCCAAATTGGTCGTGCTGGTGTTGTTATGAGAGTATATTATTGAACCTTTCGTAAAGGGAACGGATTTTAAGATATTAAATATGGTTAATACGTGGTGGATTGGCAGCTTTAGCAATGAACATAAAACTTGCAAGCGCAACACCTACGAAATAGTATAACTTGTTTACCTGTTTCTACTCTCACTTTCTTAATATTTGCAAATGTACGCATCTCTTCTAATGTATGGAAAATATATACAACAACCTTATTAATTGAACAAATAATATTATATTTTACTTAGTGTTTTATTTTTTTTTGTTTATTTATTTAAACTTTATGCAACAAAAGAAGTACAAAGACGGACTTAATGCCTTATGCATTCTCTATCTACCAGTCAACCAAATTTTCACACCAATCTTTTCGGGATTTACAAACAAAGTTGTAAAAAAGGATTAAATTGTTTTCGAATAAAAAAATTGTAGCAGAACTGAACTGAGAACAGAAAATCCTAAAATGTGTAAAAAAGTCAGAAAGTGACTCAAAGGACCAATTTTCTAGTGACAAAGGACCTTAACACAACTATAACTATTACAAATGTGACGTGTGAAAAAGGAAAAGGCGCCAACGTCGGCCATATTGAACGAAGGTGTTGCCGCTGGACCGGCGACCGGAGATGGCGTATAGGTCTGCCCTCTGAGGAGAAATATTTTTATTTAAATAACTTTAAAATTACCTCAGCTTGTGTTGTTTTATTGAATATTCTAGTCGTATCATTAAAATTAAATACTTGGCTAATTAGTAGTGGCGAGAATTCCATACAATTCGAATCGGCCATCCGGCAGCCTTCCCTTTGAAAGATCGGAACAACAGCTACTCTACACTAACTAGTGGACCCACAACCTTATACATGAAAACTGGGTACCTTAACCCCTGGGTTATTACAACAGCATCTACAGTATCCATATTTATTACTTTTAAAAATATACCTAAGATATATACCAACGCATATTAAGGAATTTAATTACTGTAAAAGAAGCTCTTATTATGATAGGTGCCTTTTACCTTCTTCATCATATTTTCTCTTAGTAGCCTTTTAATTACCGTACTCTTTGGAAATTGAAAGCTCTTTATTCTGCAGGTACAAGAAGTACATAGGTACCTTTACATTTTACACGTGTATATTTTAATTAATCAATTTTCCCCGTGTTTGAAAAGATTGATCTGTTTTATTCTTTTACCATTTTCATGTTGTTTATAATGATAAGAAGTCTCAATATTAATTTCAATCGGTTTTACAAACCTTTGAAATTAACAACAAAGTGCTTGAAGAAAATTGTTGAAACTGCTTGAAAAAGGTTTCGTAAATGTGCCGAATTCAGTCAGGCGGTCAGGCCAATCTGATATAGATTCGCCTTTTAATATTTTCCTCTCTATGAATTAGATACATATACAAGCTTTTCGCGCGACTTCGTCTCTCCGTTTTCGTAAAAGTAAACGAAGTCGCAGATTACAAAGTAGCCAATGTCCTTCCTTGTGTTTCAAGCTTACTCCATACTGAATTCCATCAAAATCGGTTCAGTGTTTGACCATTAAAAGTAAGTAACAAACAAAAATACTTTTGCGTTTATAATATTAAGTATAGATTACGTAATATTAATCCTATTCCCACTTGCCACATAATACGGCTACATAATAATTTTCAACATGACACAATATGCTACCTAACAATATCAGCTTGTCTTGACAAAGCTCCTGTTCATTAATTATTTTAGAACGTTATTTTACTCTTGATACTACCCACGACTTGCGCCCTATTGATTTTGTTTCGCTCCAGTTGATAAAGGGTGTCCATTAGTTACTCAGTTTTGCGTTGAACCTATTCTCTCAGATATTGTCAAGTTTGCCTGCGGCTTAAAACTTTGCTTGAATTCAGAATATTACTAGGTACACATCAATTTTATAATGTTATTATTTGTTAGTAGATATTGAGTCTGTTACTTTATAAATTCGAAAATATCATCTGATGGTAACATTTAAAGTCAAAGTCAAATCATTTATTTCAATTAGACCATTAAAAGGCACTTTTCAACATCAATTACATGTTAAAATTAAAAATATTGAATCTGGCAGTTGCTAGTTAGAAAACTTCCTCAATGCGCCACTCTATACTGCACTAACTCACTTCTGAAAATTAAATCTTTCAGACCGTCCCTACAGGAATTATCTCCGCTTTGCACAGTAATAAACAGAAACGGTTTCACATAGAAACCCACCATCAAAGTCCCTTTTACATTATTAAAGTGCGAAGTACAATCAGAATTCAAACCCGGTGTCCGAGCGGACGGACGGACGAAACTTAATATCCTGTTAGTGTTTGGGTTAACATTAATCTTACCGTGACGTGTTGTGAACGGGGTAGGGTTATTGTGGATGAAAATCTACTCTCTGAAGTGGGTAGTTGGGTATAGTGGGTACCAAATCGTTTTGCAGAAAAGGTAAACAATGAAACCATTTTGTGTGATAGAGAAAAAAGTGATGTTGAATATAATGGGTGGAAGAATCGTAATGTGATGAATATGTATAAAATAGCTGATTCTTAAAATAATGTTTACACTGGTTTAGAATCATCTAGTAAATAAATCCTTTTCTTTTTACCGATGGGAAATCATCAAATGACTTACCCCGCCCTAGGCGGGGCGGGAGGGAGTGTCAGACATTTACTGACCAAAACCCATCCATGTTCCTTCTTGTGCCCTTTGCGTTCAGGGGGCGCGGTACCTTTTACGAACAACCCGCAGCCCCGGCAGCCATCGGCCCTGAGTGGCCCCTTCAGGAAATTGCTGATATCTCTTTGAGGCGCGCGTGGCATAGGAACGCACCGTCGATACGGCCTGTCGTTATGCAAGGTACGGACGGTGAGCTACCCATTGCTCACCGTCCACAAGCCCGTGTCTACGGTGGCCGGGAGTTGTCTCGCGGCTCCCGATGCCCGGAGCGTCCACCGCGTCAATCAATTCAATTGTCAATCTCCATAAACTAAAGAACTTGTGTTTGTTAGTATTATCTTTAGCATTTTATTCAGTTTTCAGTAATAAATCATTTTTACTTTAGTATAATTACATGGTTCAAGAATTGTTGAGTAAAATTAATTAAGTTTTGTAGGACGTTTATACAGGATATGTATGAAGAACATTTTTAACTATAAGTTCATGAGTAGCGCTGAACATTGAAGTGGAGAACAAGTAAACGTCACTTCAGTCTAGAATCTAGATAGTGCTCGAATACACTACACAATTTGCTCTCGAAACCTCTCTTCGCTATTGACTTTTTCTTCGGAAATAATTTTACAATTTTACAGTAGTGGCAATAGACGTTGTGTATAAAGAAATCACGACGCCTTTCGTTGACCTAAAAAAATATGTACCAGCATTTTATTGTCCCACTGCAGGGCAAGGGTCTCTTCCAATACTGAGAAGGCACGAGCATTTACGTCAAGGCTTAAGGCTCAAGGATTGTCTATTTCAGATTTATATTAATAACTATAATTTCAGGTTTCCATACGATATTTTCCTTCATCAATGTCTGTGATTTCCAAGATAAACTTAGAAAGTACATATGAATTGAAAAAGTCACATCGGTTCTTGCACGTTACTGAACCCGGGACCTCATGCATGATAGGACCGCTTAACCGCTTAACCGCTGGGCCATTACGACGTTTTTGACTAGAAGAACCAATCCCGATTTGCTCGAAAACAACATCTGGGAACACTGACTAAAAGCCTCTCTCCCTTTACGAAATACAAGCGTAATCATTGGCAAAGCCGATTGCCGACACATTCCTTCAGTACATACTCGACTGTGTGTTACCCACACAGTCGAGTATGTCTTTGTTTCTCTTACCGATCAGCATGCAAATTAGATTGTTCTAGTGTTTGGAATAACATTAATCTTGCGCGCATGACGTCCCGCTCACAAGCGTGTGTAGTGGGCTTTATGTACGAAAGTCTATCATCTAGAGCGGTGGAGGATGATCTCGTGTGGCAGCTTTAATAAATTTCAGCTGTTTTCGACTTGCGTTGTACACTGTCAAGCTCGATATGTATGGGCCGTGATTTGGAGGGCAATGAACGATGACAGCTGAAGTTTTGACTAAAGCTATGCCTATTTTGCGTAACACGCATGAAGTGTTGGTAGTTTTGACGTACATTGCTAAATTAACAAGCAGAGAAAAAACTGTTACAAATTATAAACTTGCTATCCCAGAAAACCAAAACCATTTTAAGGCACTTTTGAGTTGTCAAGGACTTTAGTCAGTCAGAAAGTTGAAGCTAGTTGCTCGAACAAAATTCTAGTCTTCAGATTTATGTACGAAGTTTACGATAAACAAACAATTGTCAAGGTGTCCCGGAAAATTCTAGCTCTCACCTCATTACAGGGCTGGCACACAATCCAATTAGAACGAAGTATTAGGGGCACCGCGATAAAATTAGCGGCCGCCAGCTAATACACACGTAAGCGACGATTGAGCGGCAGTTACACAATGTTAACTACTGTAAACAATGTTGTGGTTTTACTATTACTGGTAGGTACTTATTTTGTAAAGTAATATTTAATAAACCACAAGGAATTTCTCTTTTGTGTCTACTAAATGTACCTGCAAAAGAGGCCCTTATTTTACTATGTGGAAAGGTTTTCATAAAGTAAAATAAAGGCCTCTTGTTACAAAGCCGAGTAAGCATTATTAGTAGAACGTACATAACGATATGTCAGGTTCATATGCATATAAATGTTTATGCACTTTTCTGGCACATTAATTCTTCACAATTTTTTCAGAAACTGATGAATAATCTTTTTAACATTTTCAGTTCCTAACTTGCACTGCTCATTTTATAGACACATGTCATTGTACATTTGACGGACTAGACATAAATCGCACACACAACAAAACACCTACAGGGCTATTCTGTCAAAATCTCCCTCTGCGATTTTAGATGACGGAACTCGAACAGAGCTGTCTGTCATCCCACGACCACCTGATGCTGGAGATTGACAACCTGGCTTGAGCCCGCTTCACCTAAACTCACTGGGAGATATTTTGACAGAATAGTGCGGCCGATACAAAGTCAACGTCAAATCATTTGTTTCTATTATATTAACTGTAACACTATTGGAAGTCATTTACAAGAAAAAATTGAATCTATTTACCTCTTCCAAAAGGTAGTTTTGTGTAAAGAATTATGGGCAACTTATAACTTCTTGAAGAAAAATGTTTTACAATTTTGTACAATAATGCGATTATAATTACTACTACTACTTACTCGTTCTTATTACTATACAAAACCTTGATACGGTCCCAATTGGAGTACGCTGTTCAGGTTTGGAACCCTTTCTATGATAAATACTGCCATCAAATAGAAATGGTACAAAAAAAGTTCCTGCGATCCATGAATTACAAATGTCGTTTATCGAAAGCTCGTTACGTGCAGTTACTGGATCGTCACGGTATTTTGAGTCTGAAATCCAGGCGAATTCTTTTGGGCGTAATGACACTGCATGGCTTATGTAACAATAGTTTCGACTGTCCTCACTTAGTAAATAAAATACTTTACATAGTGCCTAGAACTGTTATCCGACGAGGGGCGCGCGTTCCTCGACTGTTCCACACAGATATGTGCAAAACCAACGCCGGGGAGCGTGCGCCTCTTCGTCGCCTAGTAGAGGCATACAACATTTATTTCATGGAGTTGGACATATTTACCCTCTCAAACCATCTTTTTAAGAAAAAGGCCATAGATATACTCTCTAAAATGGAATAGTGTAATGGTAATGTAAATGTAGGTTAGTTTAAATTTAATAATACTACACACAGAATTGTGCTTGTATACGTTTTGTTTCCTTGTAACTTCTACTTTTTTTTTTTTTGTTAATATGTGGACAATGTAGTGGGTTACATGTTTGTAATTTAATCTTAAGGACTTATTGTACAGCTTTTAACATGTAACTGTTTTTTGTCCCTTACAAATAAAATAAAATAAAATAAAATAATAATACTTTTATTTTTAACAATATTTGTTTGTTATCCAAAAACCGTACAAGCGTGTTCATATTACTAAGAAATAAAGAAGCTTTCTATCTTATAATTTGATTGGCTTTTTGTATCCAGTTTGTCAATTCCTTGTCACTTTGGTCCTTTTACCCGTAGAGTGTTGTAGTAGGTACTCGTAACTATTACAGTAGTAAATAATACTGGCCCCTTGCGCAAATGTAATTTAGTATCGTTTTATGTGACACTTTCTGGTAAAAACATGAGTTTCCTCTTAAGAAAATGGTCGGTGTTTTGATGAATGGAGTGAATGTTTTCTATGATTACAAAATACTATGATGTAACGGCCTATAGCTGTGGTAGCTGGAGATCAATAACGAGTTATAAACAGCAGTTGAACGTTTTAGGGTATGACTACATAGATATTATGAATATGAGCACCAAAAGCCTAATCCTGTTTTTAAAGTTATTGCGCGATGTATGAGAATATCCAAGTATGAGACTTGCGGAAATTGAATCATTTTCTTCCCAAGCCTATACACTAATAAAAATATCTCTTCCATTAATTTTCACCGAGTGTATTGCAGTTTTGTATGGAACAGTTGTTATTTTTAATAACGACAAAAATGTCATCGGGGTCTTCTAGAATCATGAACTACTTTTATGGTGAAACCTTCGTTACGAAGTCCTCCTCCGGTGTCCGTTTACAAAATAGCAGTCGTGATATAACCTATCAACATTATCAATTCAACTCCACTCTCACAAAATAAACTCGCAAAAAAAAACAAACCCCTCATCAAAACACACCAGCAGATTCAGGTGAAACCCACTCATCAAAACCCGACCAAATCACCATGATTATAAAGAAAACCGTATATTTTCATGAAAATCTCGTGAAAATTGAAACGTGTTTCAGCGAACGCTTGAAATATGCGCGGTCACGTATCGGCACTCAGACGCCGCACCCGTATAATAATAGCGTTAATATACGAAGCTATTGAAATAACATTATGTTTACCTAATGCTGGATTTGAATGGAAGCTTTATTTACCTACTGGTTGAGAATAATTCATGTGAGGAGTGAAAGCAGTGCGTGAGAGGCATTTTGAGAGGAGAAAAGTACTCATGTAGGATCGAGCTGTACCTACAAGGTACTGGAAACTGACCCTTATATCTACAGTCTTAGGGAATTCTTTTTATTCAATCTGAAATTAATTGCATTTAGTGATCGGGAGTACAGTTTGCAACGTTGTCATATGTTTTGTCGTTGAAGTCAAATAATTTATTTGATTTGAAAAGCACTATTAACACATTTACAAGAAAAAAATTGAATCTATTTTTGATTTACTTGAATAAGTAATAGTAAGCAAACGGTTCTAAAATCCCTCATTCCTGTTAACGTTTTCTATTTCGTGTCAATTTAAGACCGAAATTGCTTGATTATTTGTCTTACCACTTACAATCTTAAGTTAAACATTGTCAATTCACAAGTATTTATTTACAACGCCGTTTACTGTATTCTATTTTTAGAAGTGGTTGACTCCAAATTGTATAAAAATATTCGAGACCCGCCGGGCATCAACACTTGGGGTTGAAGGTCAAAGCTAAAATTCTACTATGCATTGAAATAGTCTAGTGTAAAGTTTTCTTTCAATCACAAGTAATATCCCAAAATATTTATTATATTGGTATACTTGACAATACAGAAGCGTTCTGTTTTCTCAAAATTATTTCTGCCACCAGTTCAATTTGATTATAGTCTAATAATACAATATTAACAAAAAGCTCAGTCGGCCACCCTTCTTAAATGGGATTGAGCTGAACATGTCTCCGCAAGCCGAATGAACTATGGGCCCATAGAATGCAAGGCTCCAAAATCCGAGACGAGGCCCAGGTAGACCACGAATAAGATGTTGGGATAACTTGGACTCCTTGCTTAAGAATTTGCATGACGTAGCGCAAATCGCGCCCGACGGGAGATATAGAAGTAATACCTTTGCCCAGCAGTGGGACAGTACTGGTTAGTTATAACGTAGTGATAAAATCTTAGATACACTGGACTATGAAAGGAATTTAATTATATCGAAAAAAAATAACGATTGGTAACTCTAAGGTCCGATCCTAACGAGACAGAAAATAGTGGCGTAGTTTTGCCACGCCATAAAATGTATTTGAAACTCTATAGTACAAACCCAAAACTCAGATATCATCGAGGCGACAATGTGATGACACGGCCTGAATATCTACGCGGTTCTTTCCCTCGTGAAGATGGCGCCTTACGATAACAAACCAAATCTTTCTATTGACGATCGAGTTGAAGTGCTCATAGCTTACAAAACAAAGATTCCGAAATGGAATGATTTCCCCATAATATCTGTTTGCTCCCCACAATCCATTGAAGTAATTCAGATTGCTTCACTTTTATTGCTGTTTTATCACTTTTCCTTGCTATTAAGAGAGTGGGGGTTAATTCTGGGCAGGGTTGTCAGTTTTAAAAAGAGCAAATAACACTGGAAACACAACTGCTGTAGAATTTTAGGTCGGCTCTCGGCATTATGTTGAGAGGTGACTGTTTGGCACGGATACCCGTCGCTTTTTCCTATAAAATAGACATTTTATAAAATTCAATATAGCGATTGGAAGGGGCATCATGACTAAAACCTTTACCATGGATTCAGTACATGATTCTAGACAATACCATTTTTTATCTAACGATGAAATTTTTTGTGGTGTATCCATACGGTAAAAGTTCTTATTACGATGTTCCACCCCATAGAATGCCTAAGCCTGTGTTGTAGATATTTGTTATAATACAATTTGAAGTTTCCCCGAAATAGGCAACCTTAATCAAGATTAAAGAAACAAATTAAACTCTTTATACTACATTTAAATAGATAATACTACTTGCAATACATTTTGTTAATTTTCTTGAGTGATGCAAACCGAGGAAAGAGGAACTCTGAGGAATAAAGAATTAAATACCTGGTCGAGGAAAATCCTTCGATCCGGCTGTGAGTACACGCAGCGAATGCAGGATTACTCATTTAATTAATTAGTTGATGTGAGTTTTCATTGCTGAGCTTTCATGATTCAATTTTCATTTTAATATTCATTTGAGGTTTTTCCTTTTAAAATAGTAATAACTGAAAATTCAATTTGAAGTAGGAAGCTTTTATTTCTTTAAAACGGGTGTTGGTTCTGGGTAATCTCGGCGATCAGTCCCTTGGGGGTCTTATATAATAAGGTTTATATAAATATTATCAGGAAACCGAGCATTCGCCTGTTAAGGGCGTACCTAACTACATACAACAAGCTATAATGTCTACAATGTACTCAGTAAATTATTATCATGATAATGGTTTTTCTCTCTTATTATTCCTAAGTCTCCGCTGTCTATCTGTATTTTTAACCGTAATATGCATAAACTAGAAAATTTTACAGACTGTTTATTACTCCGACCGGCATAATAATAAAATTAAAGAAATTGGTCTTATTTAATGACAAAAATGTGTCGTGATACAGAAGTCTTCGTGCGCTAGTCCGCCTCGCACTTGACCCTTTTTTTTCTATTTATATGAATCTTTGAGAGTCGTGTCTGCTTTATTTACTCCAATACACCTTTTCTTTAGTTCTAATCCCAGACAACGTAGACTTAAATAAAAAATATCATGTAATATCCTGTACTGAACAGAATAAAAGGTTGGACACTTCCGCTGAGAGGGTATGGCTTGACTAACAGTCCACTTGTGGAGACAAATTGAGATATTTCAGATCTTTTCCAATCATTGGCTCTGACTTATCGCCAGGGATGGGACAGATGGGATAATCGAATGCATATTTATCTTAACTTTAGGAGTTGGCTTAGTATAAAATGGTCCTTTGAATCGAAAAGCTCACGCAATTCCGAGAATAAAATCATATTATTGTGTGGTCTTTTCCCAGAGGGCAGTTCTTGAACATATTTTGTCTGTCTCATCTGCCCAATAGCTCTGACTTACCTTCATCTTTGACAAGACGAGATTGCGATTAGATCTTCGTTTTTAATTATGGGGATTAATCTTCTGCGTTGTCAACCAACTTGTTCGCCCGTATTTGTACCTGTAAATCCTGTACTCTAAAATATTTTACCCGCTGTTTGTGTACCCGAAAGGATTCGCGCACCTGTACCGTTTTACTTCCCAAAATTAATCATCTGTCAAATGCCTCCTTTGTCCCCTTACTGTGATTAATTATTTTTGACAAATATCATCAACAATGGCAATAAACTTGAAGCCCTGTTAAGTCTATTGCTCATTTGTCTTCATTTGCGATTATTAAACTGCGATGCTTTATGTTTTCCTGGTAGCTGACGGATGGATGGGCTTGCATTTTTTATAATTTCCTTTGAGATGAGAACCATGTTTGTTTAATTATGGTAATTAGCGTCTTTCAGAAGAACAGTAAAGATCATCTTCTTTCTTTTATTTCCTTTGAAAGAAATAGCTCAAAGATTGTTTTGTTTGTTTCAGGTAATAAAAGATTTCGCTTCTTGGTACACTCTACCCGCTTTAATTACGAGATTAGCGAAATGACCTTTGAAGGGACGTAAGTAGAGTTGAATTTTGAATATACAAATAATTCTTTCTGTCTCAGTTACTCTTAAAAATAAAAAGGCCGAAAATAATTATAATTACTTAACACGTACTTTGGCTTAGCTAAGCTAGCTATGTTCCCATTTCTATATTGCAGTCGTCGTTTGACGTATGTGCGGCAACGAGAAAGGCTTTGTCAATTTAGGCGTTTAGTTCCGCACTGCTACGGCGCCGGAGCGGTGCAGTTCCTTACTGCACGCGAACGGTAGTCTTTTTTTATTTATCTCAGCCTAAGTAAGTCTACTATCTAAACTATCTAGATCAGCCAATAAAGTAATACTAAAGTAACAGGCCCTATAAGACCGGGGCGGCAATTCTTCTAACTTTTAAAAACGAACGCATCCTAATCCCAGTCCAAATCTGTCAAAAATCTCACTGATATGAGATTGAGTCTAGATTTGAACGTTTTTATTCAGCGAAATTAGCCTTGAGATCAGACAATATCGTCTCAATTACTCAAGGAAACTTCACGGCACGAGTAAATGTTTACATAGTGAAGTCGTTTATCGAATTAGCGTCACCCAATAGTTGCAGGCCATCCGCGTTAAATCAGCTTAGACCTGGATCACTTTCGGCCCACTAATCTTATTAGTGGCCTGGGATTCAGTACGGACTGTTTGGTCATTCGTCTTCCAGGAATTAGACGGACGTCATTGAATTTATGTTACTTTGAGCTTAGATTTTGTATACGAGATCCTTTTTACTTGGCTTTTAATCTGAAAAGAAAAATTTGGTCCTTTGAGCCGTAGGGTAATGTAAGACATCTGTTGTCGGACTATCAAGTATTAATGCTAACATTGTTCCGTTGTGAATAAGTGATGGTTCTCTTGGTTATGTATCGCTATATTATTACTACAAAGTATTATGAAATCCCTGAATTCTCAACACGAGTGTAGTAGACATCCTGAACCAAAAATTCCAAGATTGAAAGTTAATCGTGTTTTCAGAGGGAACACTTTATTTTAGCCCTGAAAACCCAATTAATTTTCAATTGACTGTAAAATTAGATATTTAGTTGCTTCAAAATGAATAAATAGTAACAGTGACGTCACAGATTTGATATTGCCAAACAAAAGCTTTGGGGAATTAGCATTTTAACAGCTCATAAATAGGATGTCAATCTATTGGTGGTGTATACACCCGTAGTACCGATTTGAGTTTAGTGTAGAAGTTATGATAAACAGTATCATGAAGTCTGCTAGTATTATTAAAGAACAGAAAATGTAACTAAAAATTTCAGGAACAATGAAAGTATTATCCATCAAAATGAACATTCGTTAAATTTCATAAATAAATGTAATCGTACGCTCCGCTCTCGCCATGCATAAAGAAAAATACGAACAAATTCAAATAACAAGAATTCATAATAGATACTTTAATATCTACAATGATATAATATTCACCATCCATCTATCTACGCAGTAGAGGGGAGCACACAAAGAGGCTTATTAAATTGTCGATGTAAAATAAAAATATTGCCAGACGAGCCTCATTACTTATTCCGTTTGAACGATTTGTTCGCCGTTGTTATGCCCGTACGATTCGTACGATGTAATGTATGGTAATTGGATTTTAAAAATGTATTTATTTACATGTATTGGAGGTAGGTACTTTCGGGAGTGACATCTTGGTATGGTGTGTGCTTAAAAAGCCTGGTTTATACGCAGTTCATCATCATCTTATCAACCGCATAGATTTCCAAAAGGATCGGTTGGAAGCGGCCAGCATCCAGTGTCTTCTACATACTACAATTATAGGGAAAGAATTTATACTTAAATTATTCCTTATAACGAACATGATACTTAACAGTGACGTAGACTTTATGCAACTCGATTCCTACGGGTTTCCCTTCGGAAGAACAATTACTCTCCCACCATTATAAGACTAGTGTACAATTTTTTTGTCTTTTGGTTTGTCTATGGATAGTTGCATACCTAATTGTAGGTATTAGGATTAAGCCAACTTTGTTTTGGCTTCCTGATTACGTATTTTTGGCTGATTGAGACTAAAATTAGAATTCAAACCTACCTAAAAGGTACGAGAATTGCATTCGTGATATCAAAATCTGAATTGTGATTAACCGTAAATTATTTTTAGACGACTAAATGAAGTTTTCAGAGGATACTCAAATACACACCAACTTTAGAATTACTACATCCACGTTGGCAGGTATTTGTTACATTCTAACGCGTTCAATATTCTTCTATAATTGAATTGTACGTGTCAGTGAATTGAGCCTAGAATAGCTCAACTGACAAATAGAATGGTTTTGTTTTATGTTCTTTTTATCCTACATGAAATATCCATTATAAGGTTGAATCATTTACGAGTGTATTTCACGATATCCTGGAACCTTATTTTAGGTATTCCGGACAGCAACTTTTCAGCTGATTTTCCATCTTTAAATAATAATAATAATTTATTTATTTTCTCGCCACAATACACATTGAGTACATATTTTTAGGGAACAGTTGGATACAGTAAGTATATTGCGGGAAACTGGTGCCTAAACTGGGCTTGGGCCTGTATTTCAGGACACCAGGTCTCCACCCTTTAGGTTACATAGTATTCCAAATCAGGCAGCGGTCAAGAGTCAGTTAACAAATATTAAAATGATTATAAATCTAAATAATTGTATTAAGTTTTAATAATAAAAATAAAACCCTTTTGTGAATTTTCAGTAGCGTGTTTGCCAATTCTCAATTTAGCTACCTCACTATGACGTCATAAAAGTAACTTAAAAAACCAAAACAATAATACTAGCCTATTTATTATTGGCAGGAATTGAACCTGTAACACGTAGCACGGCAGCCAATTGCTCAACCGTATTATTAAATTGAAAAAACCCTATTGGTAGACCTGGCTACATATCAAGCTATATTTTTTCAGTACAAGCTGACCTCTCAGTGTATGGAAATCCTATACAATCAAAGATTGGCATATACTGGAAATGTATAGCTTGAAATGTAGTCGTGCGTACTTGTCTGTGCTCGGTTGCGAGATCATGCATGAGAGGCAGAACTTAAGTCATAACAAAAGTGTACAACATAATATACCCTAAAATTACAACACAACAGCGTAAAAAAACCCAAGGTAAAACCATACCCTTCAGTTATCTGTTGAACCCACTTGCAAATATATCACCGTGGCGGGCCACTCCATAAATATCGAATTTTATATGGAAACTGTTTTGCCAAACGTGTGCTCGTGTCTCCGATAGAGATAGTATGTTTGAAGACTCTTGCGTTATGCTTGGATGCCTTCCATATTGTTTCTCTCAATTCGTTTCTTTTGAAATTGTGTTTTAATTGTACGTACCTGGATGTAAATGAAGACCAATACGTTATGCGGTTGGTTTTAAGTCCGCGTATAGAAATTATATTATTACTAAGGCCCCACCCCGGCTTCGAACGGGTTCACTAAACAAAACTTTATTTTATTCAGATTTTCAAAAATACCATCATCATTTCCGAATTTGGTCAAAAAAATATTTTTAAAACTCAACTTGTCCGGAAAATAACGAACACAATAGAAGAAAACTGCCTCGTTAGACGTGGTCGTAAGCGCGATTGCTACGGTAGAGGTCTTGGGTTCGATTCCCAGGCCGAGCAAAAAGTGTTATTAGGCTTTCTATGAAATTCTCATAAGTATTTGTGCCCGGTTAATAGCAATAGGTTCGCTCCCTATTACATGGGACCTAAACCGGCGAAGTGAGTAACAACACCTCTGCCTAACCCTTTGCGGAATACAGGCGTGATAGTATGTGTGGTTACAAGAGAAGAAAAATCTGCCAAATCGGTCGAGCCTTTCTGAAATGATGACCTCACAAACATGCGGCAATTGATTTTTAGATTGTTTTATAAGTTCGTACTAATATATGGTTGTTTGCTTATTACGCTTTCAAGGCTAAACTACTAAACCCATTTTGATGAAATTTGGTACAGACTAAGTTTGAACGACAAGAAAGGGCATAGCCTTTTTATTGCGAAGTCGCGGACAATAATTTCAAACAAGTACTTGCCAAGTAACAAATATTTGGCTGGAGTTTACCTGGGTTTAGAATCTGCAAAGAAACGACACGCTACGGTAGAATCCATTTTTTTGAGCTATAAAAGTGTCCATTTTTTGAGACCAAATAAATTCTTCCATTGTTGACACAATATATTAAATATTCATATATCCCCATATATGCAGGTCCGATCGCCGCTGAATCACTATAGGAGGGCGTCACACTCCAATGCAAGGGAGTGCCACAAAGGGGCTACCTTTCGCCTCGCGCCTGATTTATGGCAGTCTTTACGGCATATTGTGCATTTTTAACTCCTCAAGATAAACGACTATTAGTATAATTAGATTGGGCAATAAAGAGATTAAGGAAGGTTTTTCGAGGGAAATTCTTTTAAGTTTTATCGGGGATTTAAAAAAAAAAATGTAGCGAACATTAATAGGTATGATATTTTTAGAGTCGCCTGCCTTTTAGTCTTACTCCGTATATAAATAGAGATAGCCCTAAATATTATATATGTCGTCATTCTGCCACTGTAAAAAAAAAACAAATGCGGTGCTCATCCATCCGAATTTTGTTGACGCTTAGAATGTTGCTTAATTGTCACACTACGGCTATCATGTAGTTACAGAATACTACTTTTTGATCCCGAGTTCGTCCATGTGGAAGTCAAATACCCCCATAATTCGGCTCTGTCGCAAAATTTATATCGTAAAACATCCTGTGACAGGCGGGAATAGTGTAGCTTTCTATCAGTGACAGAATTATTGTAATCGAACACGTGCTTTTGGAGATTATCTCTTACAAACAAACTTTAGGTCTTTAATATATTACTTAAGACAAATACACTAACATAACAACACACCATCACGCCTGTATTCCCCGAAGGGTTAGGCAGAGGTGTACCACCCACAGTTTGAACCCAAAACCTCTAGCGTAGCGGTCGCGCTTAGGACCACCAGGCTAACGAGGCAGTTACACAGACACGGAATCTAGGTCGGGAAACCCCAAAGACTAATAGCCAACTAAAAAACCTACGATGACTAACGTTATTAGTCGGCGGTTTGCTTAACATATTATGTAAATCAGACCACAGACTTCCATAAAACTGTGTAGTACAGTCAGTCAGTCAATTATTGCCCATCTACATTAATAATTGTAGAAGAAAAAAATATGAAAGTGTAGTTATGTCTATATAGCTTTTTATTTACAGTGAAAAATCGGAACTTATTGTATAAGCTCCGTATGTTTAGATTGAAATAATGAAAGCGCTGTAACATTATTTCTTTAATGGAATATTGAATGGTGTGCTTACTCGATGGATTCAAATGTAATTCTCTTCTGTTTTGTTCCTATCGACGACATATTCCAAATCGGTTGAAAGATCTCTCCTTTATCTAAGGTCATATTTTCCTCCAAGAAAATTCCCCCATAAATACTCCTGCATTTCACCTGACGAAGCTCATCTGTGTTCCTAAATTCGGACTACCATTGCGAAATTCGCACTAAACTCTCCGACCCCCAACATCTTAATTCAAATTGGATCATGAGACGAGAAAGCACCTTAATTCAAGGAAAATATACAATGTTCTACTTACAAAATGGTACCGTCAGGGGGTAGAAAAAAAAACCCGGGAAATATGCGAGATTGGTAAACGAGGGGTGTATTATGAGGTTCATAATTTATTGCCATAACGATTGCACCTGCCGCTATGGTGGAGTCCTACCCGTATATCTTCCAGATTTATTTGTTATACATTTGCGTGGATAATTGAAATTCTAATAGGGTTTTGTAATGGAGTAATAGGCTTTTGTTTCATATCATAAAGACAAATTGTACAGAGGACCAAAAATTATGACTGCAGTGGTATTCTCGGCTCTAAGGACCGCGGTTGAAACCCCATACGGAACCAAGGAACTTTTCATTAGCCTATAAGTAATTTTCTTTTAGAACAAAATCTTTAATTTTTATTATAGTAGGTTGTAGAATCTAACCATACTGTAATACATACGGTGTTAACCTGTACTTAAGTGCTTATTGGTTGCACTTAAATGTACAAAGGCAAATCTACAATAAACATACACATATGTATTGTGTAGGCAAATAACCTTAATATAATAAATTTCCGTGCGGGAATTGAACCCGCGTCTCTCTATCACTCAGCTACTGCGCCAAACGTGTCGTTTTGGCGTCTTGTTGTCTATAATTATTATGTTTTATAGCGACAAAAAATTTTGCAATACGACACACGGTCTATTATACTTAAAACTCTACCTAAAACTAGTTCAAGTTCCATTCAAAGGTGTTGTCCCATCCGGTTAATAAAATGTCAGCTGATTGTCTTTTCGCAAAAAAAAAACAACATTAACAGAAGGAAATGGTCATACCATTGTCGGTAGTCAATGAACTAGTCATCCGTTACTAATACAGTCGTGGAGGCAAGTGGTTTAAACAACAAACATTTTTTGTATTAAGTTCGTGTTGACCACTTTAAAACTGAATAATTTTGCATAATGTTACATAGAAATGTATGTTACGCTGTTATATTAGGCCTGACCTAATGGTTAATATTTAAAAGAATGTTACTACTAATAAAACGAGAAAATTTGTGAGAATAGATGGATGGATGGATATTTGTTACTTTTTCACGCTTCAACGGCTGCACGGAATTAGCTGAAATTTGCACAAGGTATTGATCTAGCGTAACATATAATTTGTGTCGCATTTTTTGTGTTCCTGTAGGATAATACAAGACATTTGCTTAATTCTGAAGTCTTCGCAGACGAAGTCGATCTATAGTTCGACCATAAAATAGACTGTATACAGTCATTACATACCAACACGCCTGTTGTTCCCGAAGGGTTAGGCAGAGGTGTACCAATATACACCCACAGTTCGCCGGTATGTTTAGGTCCCATGTAATAGGGGGCGAGCCTATTGCCATTAACCGGGTACAAATCCTAAACTCCGAGCTGCTACTAAGAATTTCATAGAAAAATCCAATAACACTTTTCGCTAGGACCACAAGGCCAACGAGGCAGTTCTGTATACAGTCTTGTTGGCTTATAAGTCAACAAGACTGTATACAGAATTTTGACTTATAAGTTATAAGTCAAAATGCAATTCATACTCATATTAGAACGTTCAAGAAGCTGACAATGAGAAAAGGAATTAAAATCATAGGTAAGGACTAATTATTTATTGACTTGTAAATAAGGTTCCTTATTCCCAAACTTTCTACTCTCAATGACAAAATACATAATTCTAACCAACATTAAAATCAAAACAATAATATTGTGGGTCGAAGAGGGACACATGAAACAACTCGTATTAGGTGAATCATATAAATTTATGGCCCATTCTGGTAGGTACGTGACGATAATGTGTCTCTGGGGTGACGCTTTAATTAAATACGTATTTCCAAGGGTTGGTATTTCATGCCGCGGGATTTTATTGAGTTTGAAAAAGTCCATTTTAGAAATTTAGCCTAATGGGTTTATTTTTATGGTGGAGGCTTGCTTGGGTCTTTTTTAACTTTCTCGTGTTTTCTTTGATTGTACGGCTTCTGCTGCGTTTAGTACCTACACTTTTCATTACGCGTCTTACTGTCTAAACTAATATGATGAAGATGAAGAGTTTATTTGTTTGGTTGGACGCGCTAATCTCAGAAACTACTGGTTTGAATTGAAAAATTTTATGTGTTGGATAATTCGTTTATTGAGAAAGGCTTTAAGCTTTATAAAATCACGCTGCGACACACGCGGTTGAAAAAACCCAAGCGTACGAAGTCGCGGGCAGAAGTTAGTGTTTCTAGAAGCGGGCTACTTACACGCTACTAACCTTATGATACGACTCTAAGAGTCTACTCCCCCTTCTAGGACTCTACACCTCCAGTTACATATATGAACCTCCTGCTACGAATTTTAACCTGCTACGAATCTGCACTTGCTACGAATCAGAAGCTCTGTTATGAGCACACATCTGCTACGACTCTATACCTACTACGAATTTAAACCTTCTGCTACTAATCTATTTCTACTGCTACGTTTCTACGACTTTATACGCTAATGCACCGCCAAGAATTTATCAAATGATACCTAACCAAACTTTAAATAGTGTAATAGTATGTATGATTTTTCTCAAGATAGGACATTATGGAAAAAAATGGATAACAAAATTATTTTGCTATTGTATTTGATAAGATGTAAAAACCCAAATTGGCAAAGGATTTTACTGTTATCACAAGAATTCAAGGCTGACTTTGGTACCGCCGATAAAGACAACTCCAATAACGATTAAACTTTTAATTACCATTCCAATTACGAACTGTTAGTAACAGCCCGACTGTATGATGGGTCTATGTAAATTCAATTAACTTTGAAAGTTAAGCGGATGGGGCAGCCGGTAAGCGGACGCACTCGACCGGACATGCAATTTGCGTCGAAAGCTCTTAAATGGCATGTTCTGATATGTTGAATTGCTTTTGCATTAATTTCATTATCACTTCTGAAACCTGTTATTTCTGGTTATTTTTATCCTCTTTTGCTATCTAGAAAATCTATCTTTAAACATTCTTAATATTAACTATTTATCTATCCTAATATTACAAATAAGTAATGCTCATTTGTGTCTTAGATGTTTCTTTCGGGTCCAATTATAAAAATTCTTTCACTGATAGAGAGTTATATTACTGCCGAGTGTCATATGATAATATGTTTTATGGTATATATGGCTGCCACGCGGACGAAGTCGCAAGCAGAACCTAGTTTATAAGTAAAATATATATTACGTCCGCGTGTTATCGAAGAGGCAGTTGTGAAATAAACAGTAGAAAATATAAATAAGGTTCTTTGTCAACGACCTCACTACATTCAACATCTAGTGTATTTGTCTAAAGGTAGGAATTCAAGCACTAAATAAACAAGAGGGGTCCCATCACCGACTTTTCTTGTAAACAGCTTTTCATTTCCTGCTGATAAAGCTCACAGAACACTTGTCTCACATAAACGGAGCAGTGAAAACAAAAGAAGATGATTCATTACGGTAAACATCTGACACCGGTATAAGGGTTTGTCGTGATCGTAGATAACTTAGAGCGAATGCCACTAAGCTTGTATAATATCTAGAACTAGATTCTGCCCGCGATTTCGTCCGCGTGGATATTTTCACCCTTGTAAAATAACAAAAGGTGTACCTCCGCTCCAGTGCTTCGTAGCGTGATGTGACTTCTTGATTATTCAACTTCTTATTGGTGAGAAAATGGTTAAAATCGGTCCAGTAGTTTCGGAGCATATTCGGCGCAAACATAACATTAGTTTATACTTTTATCCGTGGAATAAAACTGACATCGAAAAATCCAATAAATGTTCACAGGTTAAGACCTAAACTAGCTGTGGGTTGTTCGTAAGAGATACCGCGCCCCCGGAACGCAAAGGGCACAAGAAAGAACATGGGTGGGTTTTAGTCAGTAAAAGTCTGACACTCCCGCCCGCCCCGCCCAGGGCGGGAGAAGTTATTTGATGATTTTCTACCCACCAAAAAAAAAAAAAAAGACCTAAACTAGGAAAAAAGTTTGACGAAATGAAGTTTTTCTTCTAATGACTCGTTTTGAGAAGTATTTTTCTTAGCATAGAGTTCAATTTCAACTGTAAATAGCGTCGAGAAGATTGTCGATTATATTTTTAAAACACACTTATGATTTAGCATGTTTTCAGTATTGATTTCACCAGTATATGTCGTCCTCAAAGGTCGTAAATGACACGAAAAAACAATGTGCTTTACGAGCTTTAAGCTCAAAGGTATCAATGTCCCTGTTTATTTTTTTTTTCAAGATAGTCAATGTTCATGCGGGCCCGACAATGTATAAAAGTAATGAGCTAACAATTTTTATTTCTTGCTTATTTTTATCTTGACCTTAGTTCTGTTAAACCGTACAAACCCACAATCACTCATTAATTCAATGTATTATTAGTATTACTTAACTACAATTAATGATTTCAAATTATTCATTAAATATCCAATACTTGTTCGACCAATAAGAGAAATTTTGACGTGGGTTAGACTGTTTTGACAACAGATACTAGTCCCAAATGTAAAATTTTTCCATTCAATGTCAAAGTCAAATCATTTCTCAATTTTTTTTTTAACGTATTCAGTTTATTCTTTGTATTCTAATTATATTACTATTATTTTTTTAAATTTTATTTCCTTATCAATTTATAATCATGTTATATTCAAAATTTAAATTTAATAAATCATAATTTAATCAAAGATAATTTACATACGTGTACATTTTTTTATTGTTTTTTTTTTTTTTGTTTGTATAATTTATAATTTTAATAATATGTTATGTAATCCGTTTTTTTTTTTGTGCATGTGGTGTTAACCTGTTATTAGTTGTTGCACTTGTAAATGTAACCCTAGTCATTAAATCAGAAATGTATAGTGTAAACAATTGTTGGTTAACCTAAATAAATAAATAAATAAATAAATAAATAAATAAATAAATTAGACCATTAAACTACCACCATTACCACCATTTAACCACCATTAGACCATTTAACTAGATTCAATATTTTTAATTTAACATGTAATTGACGTTCAAAAGTGCCTTTTAATGGTCTAATTGAAATAAATGATTTGACTTTGACTTTGACTTTGAAAAGGCTTTTTTGAACGTTGTTTACAAAAAATAAAAATATTGAATTTAGTTAACATGTCATCATGCCTGTATTCCCCGAAGGGTTAGGCAGAGGTGTAACAATGTACACCCACAGTTCGCCGGTATGGTTAGGTCCCATGTAATAGGGGGCGAACCATATATGAATTTAGTTGTCCATTCCAAAAGGTAGTTTCGTATAGAGAGGGGCAAAAATCTCTATAAACCCTTGTGTATATAAGATTCACCAATCTCACCAACTTTATTCCTTAAAACAACTAGCATTCAACTCCTCCAAGTGTAGCGTGGCGTGCAAACTTACCATAACCCGCCTTTTAAGAACTTTCCATTGCACAACAGACAAAATTAAAGAAGGGATTTGCATCTGATTAAAAGTTTCAAATTGAATATTCTCTCTTTTAAGAGATTTAAATTAAAATGGGGTTGAAATACAGATTGTTGTTAAGTGAAACATTTAATTATGTTAATGTTTACTTTATTCTGTTTGTATATTTAACATTTATATATTTGTTTACATTTTATATATTTGTTTCCATATTTAACATGTAGATTTTTTGGTTAACTTGTTATTACAGTACAGGTATCTACATTTTAGCTTTACCTTGCGTATGAGTCTATCGAACATTGAAATACCTACACAAAATTTTATAAAACAATTGATCTTTATGAAATTCTTCTGCTTAAAAAACTACCTTTTAGAAGAGACAACTAAATATTCAATTCCTTTAATTTCCCGTAAATTGTAACATACCATCCATCGCGGCTGTATTCCCCGAAGGGTTAGGCAGAGTTGTACCAATGTACACCTACAGTTCGCCGGTATGTTTAGGTCCCGTGTAACAGGGGGCGAGTCTATTACCATTAATCGGGCACAAATCCAAACTCCGAGCTGCTACCAAGAATTTCATAGAAAAACCCAATAACACTTTTTGCTCGATCTGGGATTCAAACTCAGGACCTCAAGCTTGGCAGTCGCGCTTAGGACCAGTAGGCTAACGAGGCAGTCAAAAATTGTAACATAGTTGTTTTATTTATTTATTTTGGTTACCCAACAATTGTTTATACAATACATTAAAAATAAATTTCTTAATATTGCATTTATGAGTGCAACAGTTACTTACAGGCTAACAAAACATACGCATTAATAATAAGTAATAAGTAACCAAAGTAATACTAGAAGACTCAATTTGGTAGGTAAAATGAAAACCTTATTCTATGTTAACAGTCAATTAAGAATAACGCACAATTTGCAATGTGATTTGAGTTCGACTTTTAAAATAAAACTAAAGTGTAGCTTTATCAATAGCCATATTCTTCAACAATGAACCAACCAATTTTTAACAAGGTGTATCGAAACCATATCTATTTTTCTCCTTAACAAGATCAGAAGGTATTATCCCATCGTTCTCTCCCTCTCTCTCTCTCTCATGAGTTTTACTTAAGAATAAGAAGTGGCTATAACAAACAGTAGGCAGCTATGGCGGACATCACGGTGTCTTATCTCGGGGACGGCTTCAGATCCCCAAATGCGGATCCCCCGCAAACCTTGATGGAGTAGACGTGGTGCAAGGCAGAAGGGATTACTTTTATTTGTTTTGAAGCAATTGATTATCTATAGGTTGTTGATAAAATCTAATTCAGGTAGAAAAATAATCATAATCATATTATTAAAGTAATTACTAAAGGAAATTCTTTGGAACTGAGATTCCATAGTCGCCAGTGCCAAACCTACGTCATTTCAGCATGGCTCAAGTGTTGAAGATACTAGACGAAAGTGTCGATAAGAAGATAATATGCATAACGGGTAGAAAGAACATCGTAACGCAAACTTGTACCATGCAACATGTTTCTAGACCCCAGCATCAACATATTCGTCAATGCTTATCTGTGGTATAGGCATGAGTGTATGTTTGCATTATTTTGAATGTATTGTATATGTACTAATGAACAAACAAATAATAATTACACTATAATTACGAAATAAATGGAGTATAGATCCTTTCGTCTGTTGATAAGTATATGATTTGGAGAGTATTTTTTTACAAAAACTCGCTCCCTTCCACACCTTGCGCCACACCTCATGGCTCAACCGAGGTGTCCCGCTCAGAACCTGACGGACAATAGGGATAGAAATAGGGACGTCGCGGACGCCATTGTCGCCGTGTAAAACTAAACGTGCAACCCTACGTCCAGGGAAATTGGACGGGCCCATACATGTAACTATACGAGGCGGGAGATTGGACGGAACTGTTGTATATAGGGTTGGTAACATGTAGAAAATAAATTATTTAAAGCATTTTGGTACCCGCCTTGAATAAGCTTTGCTTTGCATTTGAATAATAGTTTGCTGGTATTATTATTTTGGTAGGCAAGTGGCTACCGATTTGCCTTATTTAGTAGCCTATCTTAAAGTATGGATTATACTTATTGGTTGATCTATTGTTAGTTTTGGATTTAGATCTTAATTTAATAAAAGTTTGATGAAGATTTTCATTGTCTAATTAATGTCAAGATGGAAAGTTTAGCTGTGGGGGAAAATAGAAGCTTGGTTTTATGTTACGACAAGTTTCGAGAGGATCAGTGTACGATTCCTTAAGTGGTAGTTCTGTGTCTGGTTGTTTGTTAACAAACCCACGATACAAAATAAATTTCTAGGATGAGGTAATGCTATATGTATATAAAAAAACAATTAGTAGTTTCCTCAGAAAATACCAGTTTCAGTTTTTCAAATAACCAGAACCTCATGTCTATATACAGCAAACGTAATAGAACTCAATTTAAAAAGTCATAATGAAATTGCCAAGTTAACCGTCTGCCAAACACAATAAAGTTCAGTTAGTGAAGTTTGCGAGCAATTTTAAGAAATACAACACTACTGACCTATTTATTTTTTCACTTATAAAAGTTCGACAGATTCGACGCCATTATCCTTCCTCTCTTTCATACCCAATAAACTTCGACACGGTTAATCGAATTTCGTCGAGCACCCGCCCACAAGATGCGCCCGTATGTTTTCCCCTTTATGACGCGAACACGCTGTGAATTTTGATAGTATGAACACAGTGTAAAATTGCATTTAGTTGTACGCCCACGGGTAAGTTGGCCCATATTTTTGGGTAACACTACACTGTGTTGCCAGGGCAAAAATAATATGTTTAGGGTAATTTTGGTTTTGGGTAAATTGGGTTTAGGTTTGCCAAAACTAACCAACCAACGTCTATTTTTTAAAGTAATGGTATATTTTTCGCTGATTACTTTTAAATATATTTTACGCTTACTTTTTGTATGTATAACCAGGGACAAAGGCAGAGTAAAATGTGGATTACAGCAATTATCTGCAACTGTACATGAAATTATTATTACTGAATAGTAATTCCTCGTTAGCCTAGTGGTTCTAAGCGCAACTGCTACGCTAGAGGTCTTGGGTTCGATTCCCAGGTCGAGCAAAAAGTGTTATTGGGTTTTTCTATAAAATTCCCAGTAGCGGCTCGGAGTTAGGATTTGTGCCCGGTTAATGGCAATAGGCTTGCCGCCTATTACATGGGACCTTAACATACCTGCGAACTGTGGGTGTACACTGGTACACCTCTGCCTAACCTTTCGGGGAATACAGGCGTAATGGTATGTGTTGTGTGAATAGTAATGCAACACATTGGTCACCTAAAATTTGTTTGACGTAATTAATTTGATTATTAAAAGATTGTTTCGTGGCTCGTTTTGGCAGAACTAAAATCAATTAGTGCTGTTAGAAAAATACATATTTGCTAAATAAACCAAACTAATTCATGTGGAACATAGCAGAGGTTTTGTCCTATTTCGTTCCGTTCGTGTTTCCGAGCCTTTGCTAGTGTCTTGATCGGATTTACATCAAGTTGTCTGTCTCTCGGTTAGTTACCTAGCCAAGAGGTACTAGGAGAGCAACAATTGACTAACTGTACCTCATTGCATAGACATGAAATTCTAGCCTAAGACAAGGGGCAACTAGATATCTAGTCTAGTAACCCTTTTTCGTTTTATTTAGTTAATTTTATTTTTTAATACTTTTAAAAATCTTCGCTAACCTAGTGCTCCTAAGCACGACTGTTACGCTAGAGGTCTTGGGCTGATTCCCTGGTCGAGCAAAGTGTTATTGGGTTTTTCTATGAAATTCTCAGTAGTAGCTCGAAGTTTGGATTTGTGCCCGGTTAATGGCAATAGGCTCGCCCCCTATTACATGGGGCCTTAATATACCTGCGGACTGTGCGTGTACACTGGTACACCTCTGCCTAGCCCTTGGGGGAATACAGGCGTGATGGTGTATGTATGTAATTATTAAAAATGACATGTCATGTTTTGAACAGAAATAAAAGAAAATTATTGAGATACACGAAATAATCGAAACGAACAAATACTAGTTACGTTAATTAATTATTACCTACAACCATTATTTTGGGTCATATAATACCTGGTCAATTAGCCAGCCGTTAAGTTTTGCTTTGAAAGTATATATTTTCAGGCCTTGCGCTTGAAATGTCATTTGGTAGCTGATTGTATTGCCGGGGCTGCGGGTTGTTCGCAAGAGATACCGCGCCCCCGGAACGCAAAGGGCACAAGAAGGAACATGGGTGGGTTTTAGTCAGTAAAAGTCTGACACTCCCTACCGCCCCGCCCAGGGCGGAAGAAGTTATTTGATGATTTCCCACCCACCAAAAAAAAAAAAAAAGCTGATTGTATACCGATGGACCTATATATAACATCAATCTATTCTATTTTCAAAACTTCAAGCCATACTAAAATCACGTAGAATTAGCGATTAATACGTACTAGCCGTGCTATGGGGTTGACAAAAGTTTTGCAGCTTTATTTGAACACTAGCTTCTGCCAGCGACTTCGTTTGCGTGGTTTTTTCACCCGCGTTAAGTTACATCTTTGGTTACTGCTCGTTTCCCGTGTTTCATAGCGTGATGTTATATAGCCTATAGCCTTCCTCAATAAATGGACACAAAAACAACCAACACAAAAATAATTTTCCAATTCGCACCAGCAGTTCCTGAGATTAGCGCGTTCAACCAAACAAACAAACAAATTCTCCTGCTTTATAATATTAGTATAGATAACATTTATTTTAAAATAAGTTTATCTTGCAACCAGTTCTAAATTCAAAAGCTTGAACAGACTTCAACTGTTTTTTTTTTCAGTCAGTGTCAATGCACTATAATTACTTATTCCTAATTCGACATGCGGCCAGTTATTACACAGCATCAGTATGCCAAAGAGTTGTAACTCCCTTCCAACCTGCGTCTCAACGCACCGTGGGTATATCAGTTCACTAGCAATCTTCCCCCGCACGTCGTAAAAATAAACTGCGAGCGAAGGGTTGCCATGGCAGCCACGAGGGACAAGTAAAAACATCGTTACTTAATTTAAAACTGTATTGCAATTTTTATGCTTGATAGAACATGCTTCAAGAATGTTTGTTTGGATTAAACTTTAAAAAACTTTTAAATAAATGTAAATAAAATAATCAAAATTTTCATTTTAAAATACGGGAATACTTTTGCAACTTCGCGCATGCAATTATAAAAAGCGACTGTCCTGCCCTCTATTAGCCAAGAAGCACAATTCATACTTCGTCTACTCGCCTCTAGATGTCGCTAGAAATCAAGGAGCTCGTGAAGGTAATGAGCGGCAGTAGCAATCCTATCAATCGGCAAATTGCCCGGGGCCCTAGCGTCTGATTGGACAGGTAATGAAGCTATCGCCGGCTTCGAATTAGTTACGTGGATATTTGGGGATGAGGATTACACTTGTTGTTTCCTATATATATACCTATTTGATCAACATGATATTGTGAGATAAATAAGCTGAGTGATCAAATATCCTGGAAATGCATCTCTTATTATTTATTAACAATATACCCCGTGTCGCACCTGCGTTCAGTTACATCTTTGGTTACTGCTCCGCTCCCACTGATCGTAGCGTGATAGATGTTCTATACGTATAAATGTTCTTCTTGAATCTCTCTATCCATTGATGAAAACAGTTTAAAATATCTATGCGTACAGACGGCGGGAAGTGACTTTGTTTTATATTATGTGGAGATTTAGATGCTTAACAACTATCCAAACCGCCAATCAAATTCGCTACTACGACGAAAGCAGAGTAGAGATAAACAATAAAAAATTACCGAATACTCTTCAAAGTTTGCCATTTCCATTGTACACAAAAATAAATAAAAATGTCGCTTAAAAATTATTACCCTGTTGATATTTAAAGGATTTAGTCAATAGTTTAATTTAATGTTTATTGAGTTCATTAAAATATTGACATAAAAAAATTACTAAAAATATCTTGTTGACATTTACAACATGTATGGCAAGATATATTGAAACTATCATTCTTAATAAAACATAAAACTGAAGATAATGATGATTATTTTAGACTAAGAGGTCTTCTTCAATTATTGAATCAACTTAGGCTATCCTAACGTGTAGTTGCCGCCACGAGTCGTGAGCACAAATGACATGTTAATTTTTTGGTTTTAGTGTGCCTTTCTGGGTTTTTTGGGGTGCTGACGCTGCACGCGATTAGACCTACTATACCACAAAACGCACTGCGTAAAGCCAGAATTAATAATGGCGACCGCCAAAAAAGCGCCGAGGCAATGAAGCTCGACGAGTCATGGAGAAACGATTCAACTGTATTTATGTTATATTCAACTGCCGTTCACATCCAGTCCACTCCCATCACTTTCCTCAGCCGGTGGGACAACCATCCTCCTTGTAAAGCTTTCTTGGCTACGTCATGAGCTTACGCAACCCACGTCATTTCCTCCAAGTAAATCAGTTTTACAGACTGCAGTATTTTCACTTCAAACAACAAAGCTAAAGCAGCCGAGAAAGAAAACTTTTTTTGCGCCTAGAAGGACCATTTCGTAGTTAGGAAAAACATTTTCTTTACTGAAAAGGAAACTCTCTTCTACAACTTACTGGTCCTTTTATTAAAAAGCCTACGAAGCTCTCCATTCGGTAAACAAGCAGATGGCCGACAAAATATCTCCGGTTACACAAGCCCCCGAAAGGCATAATTATAAAAACGACATCAAATAACTGTACCTAAACATTTCAACCCGCTTTCGCCCCTCTAATCGGTACATCCTTCGCGGTTAGCAGCTATCTCTAATTAACATCGGTCCAAACAACATTTACGGTATACAAAGGGAACTCAATTTTTTTTAAGGTATTTACATTTAATTTCAGACACCCCGTAATTTTGGAGGCTCATCGAAGATACCTTATCATTCAGGGATGATGGGGTGGTGCGATTTTTAGCCTATAATTTTTGACTAAAAATTCATTTAAAATTTTGCCAAGACGCACTAAAGTCTAAAATATTTGCAGCTATTATTAAACTTCATTATTATTTAAACTAAGAACTTATTTATTAATAACTTTTGCCAGCACCTTCATCTGTACCAATATCGATGGCTTTTCCTAGGGTTGAATCTCACCCCGCACCGAGCTTCATCAAAATCGGTCAGCCCTGAAAGCCTAAAAGACAGACAGTTACTTTCACATTTATAATATTATAAAGTATGGACTTGTGTAACTGAAGACTTATGTCATTTCAGCGCTAAGTGCTATAAGTAAAGGAGATAAAGCTTGAACATACTTACTTCTAACATTTGATGCACCCCACAGATACTCTGTACAGATAGGGCGTCGTGTATCGCTCATGAAAGGGAGACTTAACATCCTCTTTGAACATCGATCGCGGTATGAACTAAGAGCATTGTCACCGTGTAAATGAGCCACAACTGACAGCCTAAACATGGGGGTTCAAATCTAATTAACTCTTCAGAATATTGTTTGTTAGTATGCTGTAGGAGCGTAATCAGTTTCTTATTGTTTATAATGTTGACTGTTCATTGGTTCACTAACCTGTTTAGTTTTCAATAATAATAACTATAACATACCATCACGCCTATATTCCCCGAAGGGTTAGGCAGAGGTGTAACAATGTACACCCACAGTTCGCCGGCATGTTTAGGTCCCATGTAATAGGGGGCGAGCCTATTGCCATTGACCGGGGACAAATCCTAACTCCGAGCTGCTACTGAGAATTTCAAAGAAAAACCCAATAAAACTTTTTGCTCGACCTGGGAATCGAACCCAAGACCTCTAGCGTAGCAGTCGCGCTTAGGACCACTAGGCCAACGAGGCGGTCCAATAATGATAAATTATACATATTATATATCATGGTGTAAAACGGTGTCACACAAATTACAATAGGTACAATTACATAATATGTTTAGCTAAAAAAGCAGGTAAAATTTAAAAAATATTACACAAATATTACAATATTATCCTCAGATTATTGTGAATTATAAAAAGTAGATTCACTTTACCAATTATATTGTGGGTCGTATTTTGTGCCAAATACAGAGATTTTTGATTATATGAAAACTTCTGTACTTATGCATTAGGCATTAGGAAGATCACGAATGGGTTTTAGTCAGTGTGAGTCCGACACTCCTTTCCGCTCCAAGTCATATAATGACGTCCCATACAGTTCCCATAAAAAAAATCGAATCTACTTCAAAATAACCTAAAAAGACGGTGACACAAATATACGAGAATTTAAATAAATCTCCCCTCCAAACATGGCTGTAATATTGAACAGTCACTACCGCCGAAAAAACAAAAAGATCTCCACTTCAGAAAGTAAAATATAACGTTTCAGTATCGTCCCTCAGAATAAGGCCGCGCATCGAAGCCCGACATTGACACGGGCGCCCTATTCTCCCTTCTTCAACTCCAGTAAGTAATTGTTATTTGTTGGAGACTATCTCTTTTGTGAGATTTCCCTTCTTCAAGATAACGCACCTGAAAAATTTCGTTATTTTTCTTCGCCGAGTTCGGTTTTGTAAGAATGTTTATTTTGTTTATTCTTCTTCTTGCGATACTGCGTTACTGGGTTTTGGAATTCGAAGTTGTGTTATATCTTCGGGAGATAGGTTTTCTTGTTTATTAAATGTCACAAAGGCTTTTAAAGTTTGCTGAGAATTTTTGATAAAATGCAAGAATTTCTTCCAACTGTAGTAAAATGTTTTGCCAAAACGAATTGATGTCAAAATGTATTTCATTTTTCGAATTAATTGTAATGATCTTAGATCATCATCGCCATAACAGCTGAAAGACATCCACTGCTGGATATAGGCTTTCCCTATAGATAGCCACAATGATCGGTCCTGGATTTTAAAAGTCTTGGATATTAATTTTAAATAGCCATAATTAATTATAAATGTAAGCATAAGTTTTTATGTACATTGGCCTGTTTTAACTGGATAGTAACGTAACATTTGGGATATTAAACAAGTTTGACATCATTAATTAACTTATTGATATATTGTAGGTTGGCTCATTTTAACTGAACTAAGAACAATTAAAGAGTCCTGCATATCAACGCTAACCTGTTTTAATGACACTTACTAATCATCATTATCCTTAACCACGTAACCAATCATACTAGAATGTCAATTTCCATTCCACTGATCATTCCTTACATTATAGATAACGCAATACAAGACTAACGAAGCCTGAATCTAAATACGTTACACACAATTCCGCAGTATTGTGCGATCAGCGCCGGGGCGCAATCATATGGTAAATGGAACAAATGGGATCGTTCGAACCCGCAACCTTTGCAAGGGTTACTTATCTCTATAGAGTTGTTCGTAGGCAGAATATTTTTGGGTTAAGTTTTATTTACATAGTTTCATTTACGCATAGCTGTTACCATATATATAACCATACGGCTGTACAGCTATATTTTATTATAAAATTAATAGGGAGTGGTAAAATGCACGCGGACTCGGCAAAAGGTAGTTTGTTTGATAATAAGATTGTTTATGTTTCAGTTTCAGTTTTTTTTGGCAAAGTTCAAAATATAAAACTCGTTTAAATCTGATCTGAAGATCCTTGAACCGTCGTTCCTTTTTTTCCTTTCTTCCTTTTTGATTCTAGGTCATCATCATCTGCTTAGCCTTTTCCCAACTATGTTGGGGTCGGCTTCCAGTCTAACTGGATACAGCTGAATATTAGTGTTATCAATGGAGCGACTGCTTATCTGACCTCCACAAGCCAGTTACTGGGCAACACGATACCTCTTGGTTACAGTGGTTGTCAGACATCCCGGTTTCTGACTATACGTAACTACTGTCAAAGATCTACGAATAATGGCCGGGACCAATGGTTTTACGTGCTTCTCGAGGCACGGGGGTGTCACACCACCAACTTCCAAACTCCGGGCTGCTACTAAGCAAATCCTAATGGAAAAACGCAATAACACTTTTTGCCCGACCTGGGTATCGAACCCGGGACCCCACGCTCATCAGTCGCGCTTGCGACCACGAGACCAACGAGGCAGTTTAAAGTTCAAAATATAAAACTCGTTTAAATCTGATCTGAAGATCCTTGAACCGTCGTTCCTTTTTTGCCTTTCTTCCTTTTTTATTCTAGGTGAAGAACCTTGTCTTACAATAAGACGATAAGAAACTATCATATTATTGTGTTGTGAAGTTTCTAATTAGTAACATAATTAGTTGTACAAGTACCTAAGTGAAGGATACAGCTAATTATTATAACAGTACACATACACTCGTCTTAATTGAGAGATTCCGTTTGTCTGTTAATTATTTGTAGCTACGTCTAACTAAGTCGTGTTCACGAATTTACACTGTTGTTATAATGATGAGATGGATAATAGGAACACATCTAACTTTTTTATTAAACATGGCCCCACACCCTCCTGTATCGTGGGAGCGTTTACAAACATATAAACTCACATACACAAACAACTGTCTGCATATTATATACAACGTGTTTTCTTTATATCCCTTAACCTAGACTCTAGGGTATGAATATCAAAGGATCAATTGGCAAATCAATTATTTTTTTAACTATAATTTTCCATACAAAATAATTCAATACAGTCACGATTATTCATGTGAAACACCCTTACGTGAAATATGACAACATCGCAATCTCTTAGCTTTAAATTAAATTATGAATGATTAACAGATGAAAATCTGTACTATCCCGCTACGTACCTAAGTGAAGATTCGTCACACAGAAGTCAATTTTTGACCTAAATTAATTATTACTATATCTTCGAAACTATGCATTTTTGGACCACATATTAACACAACACACAGTGTAAAATAATACAACAAATGTCTTCAAAATATGTTAACCACAAACGCAAAAACTTAGCTCAAAGTTAGCCAACACGAGATTAATTACAAAGTTCATACATAATACGTTACGTGTTAGCAACTAACTCGAGGTTAAGATTACCCTGGTTGGCGCAAGCTTTAGTAGTTTTTAGTTAAGTACCTAGTCTTAGGGGGAGTTTTACTTAACTTTAATTCTTAGTATGTAAATCTTAACGTGAAAATTTCTGAATTTAGTTTTCCCACAAGCAATGTCAAATGTCAACTTTATTCCATTGATAAAAGAGTTATAGATAGTTCCGCCTGAACTATGTTAACAAATCCCATATTTTTTTTAAATAAACTCGCTGATAGATAACGTAGCTCTCAATAGGTTGAAGTCTGTTATGTAGTTTTTATGTTAATTAATTACAAACAAAAATACAAAACTTTTCTCTCTATATTATTAGTTTAGATAAAAGCTTAAATTTTGATTATTACAACTCTTTATAGATCCCTGAAGTGTATGACGTGTGAGTAGTGATGTGAATATTCTGAAACGGAGTAAATAATGTCAATCATTCGATAATACAATGATGTCGAAATGAAACAATACGTTCTTCTGAATCAGAAACATGTCATATATGTATCACATTTACTTTTTTGTGTGTATGAGGGATGTAAAAGACACATCACATTAAATAGGGAAAAAGAATGCTGAGAAACGTCTTTCATTCATCAGTTTATTATTCATAGTTTACTCTGTAAACACCAGGACCATGAGGACCATATAGTCCTGACCATATGCTGATATGGTTAGAACAAAAATATTAGCAATAATGGTAAGAACGTGCTACGCTGGAGGTCTTGGGTTTGATTTCCAGGTCGAGCAAAAAGTGTTATTGGGTTTTTCTATGAAATTCTCAGTAGCAGCTCGGAGTTAGGATTTGTGCCCGGTTAATGGCAATAGGCTCGCATGTGACCTAAAACATACCGGCGAACTGTGGGTGTACATTGGTACACCTCTGCCTAACCCTCCGGGGAATACAGGCGTGATGGTATAGTAAGAACGTCAAACATCTTTTCACACCCGTTGTTACTAAAACCTTTGATAAAGTTGTATTTGAAATGCCGAACCGAATCTGCCGACCCGCTTTGATGTATAAGAATATAGCGTTTCAACCAGGATCTTGTCTCAATAAAGTCAATCCTCTATCCATATACAAAAACATGATTATACAAAAGGCTCCTTCATAAGTACCTCTACCAATACTTGCATGGTAATAATAATTACATAGATCACGATATGGAAGTACCTGTAGGAGCATCGTACCATGAAGGTTGCAGTAGTTACGACTAACAATGAGATGCGTGCTACAGCCCGTGTTGGCATGAGAGCCAATACCTAAGTACCCTTTGCGAATTGTTGTGAAGGTTCTGTACCTATAATAGTTTTGTATGACTATTTCGTAAAGTTTAGAGCAGCTGGAAATCATCAGATAGGCGCTTATAGTAGTGTTTATTTGTCACGAGGTAACATTCGCTAAGTTCATACGCATTATGCGAAACGGACGTAGACAGAATGCGGCCAGGCTTAAATGGGATTGGTCGGGTCACATCAGCTTCACGCACAGTGCATGTCATCGCCGCGGTATCAAAAGTTCCTGGAAGGACTTGGGGAGGATTTTTTCCCAGCAGTAGAACAGTGTAGGCTAAAGAAAAAAGGTATTATAAGTTTTTCCAGGTTTGGACTCCATCAAAGATTTTATATACCTCATTGTTTTGTATACTGCATTCAAAAACCATAAAACAAATTAGAACGGATTTTATTCAACTTTCATTTTCAATCATAAAATAATTCATTCATTTTATGACGGAAACAAATATACCAACATGAAAATAAAAACTTAACAATAAAACACAGTTTTATCACGAACAATTACAGTCAATTTATTTCAAAAAAGTAAATGACCAAAGTGTGTATAATTACGGATATTTGTAAGCTTTTTACGGAACCCTTTTGTATGGTGAAATAAACAGAATAGAAATTACTGTTGTCATACGAGGCCATGAAAGGCTATCAAAGTATCATTACTGGAAATTATGAACTATACTTACATTTGTTTAAACCGCTAAAGTTATAGTGTGTTCCTGTAATTCCAGCTATTTACATAAATAAACAATTAACTGTTTAGATATGTTTAACAGTCTGAATTGTGGGTATGTATGTATTCTCCAGACCGATTCCGGCTACGGCGGCTAATAATTTATTCAGACTAGTCAAGTAAGCAGGAGACATTATAGTGCACAAGTGTGTGCGCAAACACAGGTGCACTCCCTTTTCCCTAACTCTCATAGTCCGATGGGATGGCAATCCGACACAACCGGGGAGAGATCAGGCGCAGAACGAACTGCTTTACGTGCTTTCCGAGCCACGAGGATGTCACACCAACACGGAGGCTGTTACTAAAAAAATCCTACTGGAAAAAACCAATAACACTATTTGCCCGACCTGGGAATTGAACCTAGGACCCCACGCCCAATAGGTGTGCTCGACACCACGAGCCTATGGGGGCAGTGGAATTAATGCTAGGTTAGTAATTGGATTATTGGTGAAAGAATTTTATTTTTGGGACTATGCAGACAGCACGCGTCATATAAAAGTATTACAGTCATATTTTAGTCACTAAGAACCTACATAATCACGATGTCTGTAGATAAGACAAGGACATTATTATCTAGGCTTATGAAAAGTATACTGTCAAGTTAATTTTAAAATTATTCCAGTTTTAAAATCAAGTTGTTTTTAAAAATAAAACTAAACTAAACTGCCTCATTGGCCTAGTGGTCCTAAGCGCGACTGCTACGCTAGAGGTCTTGGGTTCGATTCCCAGGTCGAGCAAAAAGAGATATTGGGTTTTTCTATGAAATTCTCAGTAGCAGCTCGGAGTAAGGATTTGTGCCCGTTTAATAGCAATAGGCTCGCCCCCTATTACATGGAACCTAAACATACTGGCAAACTGTGGGTGTACGTTGGTACACCTCTGCCTAACCCATCGGGGAATACAAGCTTACTTACGAGTTTTTGAAGGTGGTAAAGATATTTTTTACTTTTTAGTTTTTATTTTTCTCTCTGTAAATAAGTTTGTATACAATAATACTTAGGTCGGGTGCGCAGTATTCATAACCGGCGTGCTTGTATGAACAGATGTATGAACGTGGACGAGGCGAAAGAAAGGCTGTGGTTTCTGCCTACCTCCATGGAAAAAGTCGTGAGTTTATGAATGTATGTATGTAATACCTAATTAAACAATTACTGCCTACGACTTTATAGGGTTAACTTTGTAAATAAACGCACTGGGCAAATAGGTAGGTCTTTACATCCCATCTCGATATACCTACATAGATTTAGTGTTTGGCCGTCTGATTTGCTAATGAAAGCTTGCTTTGGCTTGGAATTGGTCAATGGAAATGGGATGCGGTCTCCCTTTGACCGTTTCCGACCAGATCTGTACTAATATTATTGAGGTGCTTGTATGTTTGTTTGTAAGCGGTAATCTTTGCGCGACCTGGGTGTATAACAAAAATACTTTAGCTTTTATAAAGCTCGCTAGGTCGTAAGCTTTCGTTTTTTTTAAACTGCCTCTAACGAGGCAGTTTAAAGCCTCTAGCGTAGCGGTCGCGCTTAGGACCACTAGGCTAACCTAGTGGTCCTAAGCGCGACTGCTACGCTAGAGGTTTTTCTATGAAATTCTCAGTAGCAGCTCGGAGTTAGGATTTGTGCCCGATTAATGGCAATAGCGGCGAACTGTGGGTGTACATTGTTACAGCTCTGCCTCACCCTTCGGGGAATACAGGCGTGATGGTATGTTATGTTTCATAAAGCTACATTATTGCCGAGTGGCATAGGATACGTTTTGTAGTATATATTGACATTGACACGGGCGGTGTCGGGGGCAGAAGTTAGTATATTATAGTGTTAGTATTCATCTCAATATAAATATCTCTCTCTGTAGAAATATTTCCGTAGTCCCTTTCACTCAGAACTAGTAAATTTAAATTAAAGTACCTAATTAGTTTATGTGAAATTTGGTGCATTCGTATTTCTCCGACTTTATTTGTGGTTTATATTTAAAACGGGTTTTGTAATTGCAGCAGTGAGGCCTCGCTGTACCAATCTGGGAATTGAGAGTAATGGGGTACTCTAGTCCCTCAATATAATGACTATTAGCCTGTCTAGTCTATAAAATTTAAAACCCAAGATTAGCTAGTTTTCGGATCTCCGTCTTTAAACTGATGTATAATGGATGTATTGTGTATTTAATAAGTTACATGTAAACTAATACGAGCCCAATAAGGTTCATTTTTGTGTAATTATGAATAAACATTTATACTTATTCTCATTCTTAAAATATAAGGAAATCGAGTTTGACGTGCGCTGTCAATCCCTAGCATGCATCAGTGGAATGACAATGACGCCCAATCCGCATTTTAATAAAGACTAGGCGACCTGTCCGCGACTTCGTCCGCGTGGCTCACTTCACCCGCGTTAAGTTACGTCTTTCATTACCGCTCCCGTGTGTCGTAGCGTGATGTTATATAGCTTAAGTTACTCAGGAATAATGTAGCTATCTACTGGTGAAATAATTTTTTAAATCGGCTTATTACTTTCGGAGCCTATTCGTTACAAACAAACAAATCTTTCCTCTTTATAATATTATAGTATAGCTAGACTGAGTACGAGCTTGCTACCTGCACACCTATCATTCTCAACATACGATAAACACCTTTTTAGTTTCCTAAAGACATAACAAAAATATCCTTCACCTTTCCCCCATTCGCTTTTTCCATACATAGTTAACCTTACGGCCCTTAGCTCTTAACAGGCCGGCAAAGATCTTCACCCTTTGGGAAATCCCCACGTAACGCACTCATACAATTTGCATGTAATGTTCAAGGGATGGTATAATTGCCTGCATGTTCAGAATTCAATGTGAATGGGGATTTCATAGGATTTTATGAAGGGGAGTGTTAATATTATGATTGTTTCCTCGGAATGGTGGTACGGTTCGCAACAAAAGTCGATTAAATTTTAGATTTTTCAATCCTGATTTGAGCGCAAGGAAAGAGGTATTAGGGATGGCCTTTGCTAGCAGTGGAACATTATTGTCTAGAGAAAAAAAAATAGTAGGTGTATTATTAAAAGAAATTCGAAATAAGTAGATGTGATATAAAGATTAAATAAAACTTTAGCTATTAAGTACTTGAAATGCTAGGAAGCAATGCTTTGTCATATTTCGTGTCTATTAATATGATAGATTTTGTCGCCGACTGTACGTTCGTACATTAATGGCGCCAGCACTTTATGAAGTCATGCAGTTGAATGTGTTTTTGGTTCGACGCAGAGCTAGACATTATTGTATTGAGTCACACTTAATAGCTTTCTATGAACTAGAAATCATAAGTGTTTTATAACAAACCAGCTTTTGCCTCCGACTTTGTCTGCGTAAATGAAGCTGACAAAGTCACTGAATAAAAAGTAGCCTATGTCCTTTCTTGGGGTTCAAATTTACCACGTAATAAATTTCATTAAAATCGGTTCAGTGTTTTAGTTGTGAAAGCGTAACAGATAGACAGAGTTACTTTAGCATTTATAATATAATGATAGGCAAAACTCTACACGCAGCTTTATTTCGACAGATACATATTACATATCACCACGCCCGTATTCCCCGAAAGGTTAGGCAGAAGTGTACACTCACAGTTCGCCGGTATGTTTTAAGTCCCATGTAATGGGGGCGAGCCTATTGCCATTAACCGGACACAAATCCTAACTCCGTGCTGCTTCTGAGAATTTCATAGAAAACCCCATTAACCTGAGAATCGAACCCAAGACCTCTAGCGTAGCAGTCGTGCTTAGGACCACTACGCTCACGAGGACATATTATATTTGGCCAGATAACAATATTAATACACATTTTGTAAATAGAAATAAAGATACAGAACAAACCATGAGTCTGAGCTATGTATCTAAAAAGGCTTTAGAAAATATATACGTTCCCCACAGAATTTAATCTAGCGAAAAACCTCGCACAAAGAAAGATCCAACAAATACAATTACAAAATAGCTATACAAATAAATCTCATATTACGCTACGAGCCTTGACAAATAAAATCACAAATTTAGCCTAAACAAATACCCTAGCTTGGCTAGCCTCAGAAAACTGAAATACCAATTTCATGAGCGAAGTAAAAACCTATACATATATATATATTTCAGGGAAAGTAAAAACATTTAGTTATCAAAAGCTCATAAGGGTACGGGGTAAGGGTCGTTCCAAATGAAATTGAATAAATTGATCCTTTCTTGATATGAAATCGCAAAGCAGGTGTTTCTTTGATCCGCCAAAGATTGGATTGTTATGAGTTTCAGAAGATTTTATTTGTTTTCATACGGCTGAGGGGAACTTGTTAGTTATGCCGTGTGGTTCGGCTTTTTATTGGTTTCTCACTAACCTGAATGTAATGACTTTATTAGTGAAGTTTGGACGTGTTTTTTGAGATATTTTTTACCAGTTCTTGGTAAGAATTCTAATGAGATTTTGGAGTTAGATGGTCATGTATAATCGTGGACAATTGCGGTGAAACACTTTTCAACCTTGCGCCAATAGTAATAAGTATAAAAACTGATCAAACGCAACAGTCCTCGATTGTACGTATGTTTTTTTTTTTTTTTTGGTGGGTGGGAAATCATCAAGTAACTTCTCCCGCCCTGGGCGGGGCGGGAGGGAGTGTCAGACTTTTACTGACTAAAACCCACCCATGTTCCTTCTTGTGCCCTTTGCGTTCCGAGGGCGCGGTATCTCTTACGAACAACCCGCAGCCCCGGCAGACGTATAACGTTGAAGGGATGTCGCAACACACACTTTTAGCATGGATTCAGTCATACATGGTTCTAGATCCAGAAGCGCAGACATGTTCGTCGGTTTAAAAAAAAAAAATAGCTCTCCCATACATTTTGTAACGCTTGCTCTTTTGTATGGGACGACTGAATTTTCGATTTTAACTACTGACAATAAATTTTGGGCTCCAGAATCATAAACCAACTGAATCCATATTTAAAGTCTGCGTCACGAAGTCCCTTCCACCATGTATAACGCCTAGATTTTCATTTAAGTAAATCCACACTATTTTCAATACAATGCCGCCATCAGCCCGCACCTCCACATCCACGCAACCTGCTCCCTATACATTCAACATGCGGTTACCCGAAATTCGAGCGTTTGAATTAATATGCAAATAAGCTGCGCGACAAATGTACAGCAGCACCGCTCGTCTGCCCAGTTTTTGTGTAACAGACAACAGAATAACAGAATGTCTGAAACGTAGTGTATACATATATATGTACGTGTATGGTGTTATGAGTATTTTGAACAAGCACAGAGAACAGTATATCAACCTACCCCAATATGACAAATTTATTTGATATTTTTTCAACTTAATTACAATAGAATAAGGTTTATGTTCAAGCATACTATCACGCCTGTATTCCCCAGGGGGTTAGGCAGAGGTGTACCAATGTACACCCACAGTTCGCCGGTATGTTTTTAGGTCCCATGTAATAGGGGGCGAGCCTTTCGCCATTAATCGGGCACAAATCCTAACTCTGAGCTACTACTGAGAAATCCATAGAAAAACCCAATAACATTTTTTGCTCGACCTGGGAATCGAACCCAAGACCTCCAGCTTAGCAGTCGCGCTTAGGACCACTAGGCCATCGAGGCAGTTATTCATTATATGTTCAATTGGGAAAATTTTACGGTTTGGGATAGTTTAATATGCTAGCGTTTGTACATACATAAACGTATTTATTTAAAGAAAGGGGTTTTCAAGAGTGACGGCCTGAAAGAGCTTTTCAATCCCGATAATTCAAAAGATAATATAAGCAATGAGGTACTGTATTGGCATTTGTAGATGTTATTTAAACTGCCATCCTTCTTTCTACTATACTGTTAAAAACCGAAAGTTTGTTACTTTGTAGTAACAAACATCCGTAACGACTGAACGGAATTCGTTGAATTTAGGCGTACATAAAGATATTGATTTAGCTTAACACATAGGAAAATTCTTTTTTTGTTTTTAAGGGATAATTTAGGAGCTTGGTTTAAATCTGAAGTTTTCGTCTTTCGAGGGCAGACGCTAGTATTAGTATAATAAGAACAAACTGCCCCGATCAGCATCGGGGCAGTCTCAATTCTACACTACGTCTACCTATTGTTTATAAAATTATCTTAAAAAAAAAATTTAAGTAACCCCCGACAGAAGAAAAATATTACTACCGTAGCTAACAACCCGATTAATTAACCTTTCAAACACAAAAACAAAATCAAAATCGGTCCAGGCGTTCGGGAACTACGATGCCACAGACAGAGACACACACACACACAGACACGTCAAACTTATAACACCCCGCCGTTTTTGCGTCGAGGGTTAATAAAAGAGTCTCCGTAAATGTAAACTTAAAGCTGTTCCTCTTAGTCTAATATGATCACAAAGATTGTCTTGTATGTAGGTAGCCAGATAGTGTGACATGCGCGATACGCCTTTGTTTGGCGAACTGCTTAATTTTACGTTAATGTCGAAATCATATGTCTACAAAAAGACTTGTTTCTTCCAGGTCATAAATGTTGATTAGGTATTTTAAATCCCAACATTCAATAAAATATGTCTTTTTAAGGCCAACCTTGTTTCCAAGCGACCTACGCTGTTACCAGTGGGATATAACTATAAGCCACGACAACCCACACATTTTTATTTCGCCCGCAAAAATTATTATATTTCGCTACAAATTTTCCCCGAAACCGGCTTTCAATTAAATTTTTACTTTCCGCCAGTTATTAAAAAGCGTTTTATTATTTTTAAATTTTAATTTATACTTTTTTGTAGTTCAATTAAAACGAAATAGGCTTACCTGCCGTTGCTCTCTTTTGTGGAATTTTATTTTTAAAAACAATCTTCTTTTGTTTCAGGTAATCGTCGTTTGTTGTGTTAACAAACAGTTGACCGTTCCCACGTTATAACCAACCATACATTAAATAAAACCAGTAGGTATGGCGTATGATACTATTAAATAAATACTTAGTCTATCATAATGTCCTGGTGAATGTGAATGCACTTAATAGCCTAAAGTTTGTGAAAAAAATGCCCTTTTTTCGGACTTCGAGTGAAAAGGGAAAGGAAAGTGAAAGGATGGCATTGCCAACATACGACTTTTAACTCTCTCGTAGGTTGTTACCTACTCGGAAAAACCACATTCAGAAGCAGTATAATTTTCCAGAAAGCATATATATTCATATACCTAATTAAATACTGTGTCCAAAAAACAATTTCAGCGTTTCATTGTTAAAACAGTTGCCTACCAACCTGCCAACAATGACTGCTACGTTCAGGCTAGAGCCCAACATTGTCATTGTCCACCGTCACACTATAATGACAGTGTAGCTCGTACCTATACAAACTCGCCGTCCGCCGTTGTGCACAGCACAATTACGGCAGCAAGGAAACCGCTGAAATACATTGTAATCATAGGTGCCAATGTTGGACAGCGCTCGTTTAATTTGATGTGGCTTGAGTATACCATAAACCTTTAATCATTAACTACATTATGGTCCGCGTGAATGTTGACTATAGGCAATGTTTTCCTTATTTTGCACAGAATCGTAATTATTTTTCTAAAATAAAAGTAGCCTACGTTACTCCTTATAGCATCAGTTAACTGCCAGTTAGAGTCCTGTCAAAATCGGCCTAGCCCTTAAGGAGGTTAGCCGGAACAAACAGAGAGACAGTGAGACGTTTCACGCCAATTATACCTCAAACAATTATTTTGTTCTAGATACTGAATAGTTGACAATGGCTCCCTTACCTCACTACGAATATACCTACAATCAAGGAGATAGCAATCTTGAAAGAAATAAAATTTCAATCCCCGTGGTTCATTGGCCATTGAACAATATAGCAAGGCAGGCGATCTAATTCCGAACAACATTAAGTATGTAAGGCATACGCGGCGATTACGCATAATTTATGCAGTATTTACCTTGCCCGGGCAGATTGTTTCTTTGTTGCGTAAATCAAAGTAATGGGTACAGTAAAGCATAGGGATTTTTTTATGAGATACTCCTAGACGATGGTTCATTTTAGCTGTTTTTCTACCTAAGTTACTTGCTTTTTTGCGTAGGTTTTCATTAAAATCTATGGGTTACGTTAATTGTACTAGATTTTTGAATTTTAAATAGTGATTCGTTTCACACAGAATATTTTTTTCATTAAAAGGGTTTATACTAAATCAAAATAGATAGACGTATTTCTCTAAAAAATCAACTCAAACCGAATACTTATTTTTACTTCCTGCTTTTAGACCACTACAAAACATAGGTAATAAAAATAATACCAGCCTACTACTGTCCTACTGCAGGACAAAGGCTTCTTCTCATAAGAGAAGGTACAAGCATTGATAACCACGCTTGCTTTTTGATATTTACTTTGTTCAATAAATTATTGAACTGGAAGAAAAATTGCAGATAGGGTGGGAGAACTAATATCTAGACTTGTGGTTAGTCAATTTTCTCGTACTAGATTTAGGGTTACGTATCATTTTGTAATTAAGTTTTTGACAGGAAAAAATCACCTAGTGTAATTACTTTTAACCAAAATACGATTAGGCGATTACTTTTATGTATGAAGCACGCTGTCGGAGAAGTCCACCAATGGCTGAAAATAGCATAGGTATAGTTTTGTAGATTTTGATTGATATATTACACCGTCACACCCTCTATCTCCGAGGGGATAAACAGGGTTGTGATTGGGGGCGAAACCTTTCACACTACGAATCACGGTCGAAAATGAGAATTTTTGAACGGAACACCCCAATTAAACTCCCCGGTTTGGATTCAAACCTTAGATTTACACGGTAAAAAATACTACTAGTCGTTTCTGAGATTTATGGGAACATCTGAACATACATACATGACCTGTTAATCAAAATTCTGTTGTCGACTTTGCTGTATAAAAATGACATAACATGTAAGCTATTTTGACAAAAATACAAACAATTAATTTTAATAACCTAAATAATCAATTTAAGCATTAAATTATCTTCTTGTTGACAACGTTATGAGCAGCGAATGGATCCAGGTTGTCAATGGCGATGAATTATGTATTTAAATATTTTAGCTGTTTTTATGATAAAAATATTTATTTTAATTACAGTTTAGCGACATGAATATAAAACCTGTTTGCCTACGCTGTTATCTTCATAATATTCTTTCATCTATGGTATATCTGACAAAAGTTTGTTTGTTTAAACGTGCTATTCTCCGGAACTACTGGTCCGATTCTGAGAACTATCTCGCCAATAGAAAGCGACGTTATTCCTGACTACAATAAGCTGTATTTTTTATCACTAGCTTGGCTTTGCCCGCTTCACGCGTTGATAATTTCACCCGTGTTAAATTACGACTTTGGTTACTGCTACGCTCCTGTGTGTCGTTATCGTTAGCGTGATGTTATATGACACTCACAAATAACGTGGCTTTCTATGGATTAAAGAATTTTCAACATCGGTTCAGTTGATCCAAAGATTACCCCTACAACCTTACAAAATTTACCTCTTTATAATTTTAGTGTAGATAAAAAAATTGGGATATATTTGCTTATTTCCGCGAATGAAGTCGCTTGCAGAAGCTAGTTAAAATTAATTATGATTATGATGTCAACGGTCAAGTGGCGCCGCGTATAAGAATTCTCATTAAACAAAACAATTTACCAATAGACTATAAACACGCCATTAATCATGTTAAAAGGTGTCAGTGTGTCATCTTATCAACATAATGCACTTTGTTCGTAATATAGGTATTAGTGATAATAAGGAACTCTGTTATCAGCACCTACCTAATGATAGCATTGAAAATCCATAACATCTTGACTATTATAATACCAGCCTATTACTGTCCCACTGCAGGGCAAAGGCCTCTTCTCATACAGAGAAGGCACGAGCATTGATCACCGCGCTTGCTGAAGGCGGATGGGCGATTTCAGTCTTGTATTTACAAGTCTAGGTTGTCTCAGGATGATTTCCTTCACCGATGTCATTGATGTCCAAGTAACTTGAAAGAACATGTGAATTGAAAAATTCACATTAGTACTTCCCAGGTTTCAAACTCGCGCCATCATGATATTCCCGACTGTCTTTTATAATTTATATTTACTAGCTTTTGCCCACGACTTCGCCCGCATAGAAGTCAAATGCATTCTTACATGCCGGCTCGTGTACACTGTATTTCTGCCAAATTTCAGCTTCATAATTATGTCAAGTAGTAGTCGAGTATTCGTGTTTGGTCTGTGAATTAATAAGTGATCTGTCGCTTGTACGTAGGTACAGATTAATGCGTAAGTACTTTACAGTTATTACCTGCCTATTTTTTGGCATAAGTGACTTTTTCTTTCTGTAGATATATTGAAACTAGAATACTCATTTATTCGGAGAGTACATTAAAAAAGATCATAACATCTACACTGGGTTCAGGAACCTATTTCTCATTCCGTTTACCGATGATGATTCTAAGTCACTGGAATCACTTCGTCGCCACTACGGAATGACGAAGTGTTCTATAATTAGACGGCATGCCAAAAAACAATTTTACTTCGTTTTGCCACACGGATTGCATTGGCCAAAACTCGTACATATTTTCACCTTCTTACGCCAAATAATAACGTCTTTACGATACTCTTGTTGTGAGGTCTAGAATTCAGAATCTAAAGTCTAGCCCACACAGTTCAATAGGATCGATTCGTTCTTCTTCGTTCTCTTTAAAGTTTAGATAGTTCCGAGCCCTTGCTGGACCCCGCACACGCTCATACGAAGTATCATCTATTTATCACTTAAGTTTCAATTTTAACAGTAAAATGCAGTCAGTTCAATATCAATAAAATTGTGCAGAAAATATTAATAAGTACAAGTTATGCACCTATTAATAATTATTGCATTAAAATTGTACCCGAAACAGAAATATTTATCTATAGCAGCATGTAGTTAACTAATCACAATTCTAAAACCTCATGCACATAGGACAACAGTCACACAGATGCGGCGAAAACTTTCGTAACTTATCTACTAACACTTTCCTAGCTTTTCTAACTTGATCAAATGAGCTAGCAACGCCATCTAGTTCCAACTCTTAAAACAATGAGTCCGACTGCTTTAAGCGCCACCTTTTATCAAGTAGCAAAGAATGTTTAGCGCCATCTATTGTCAAGTAGCAGAAACACGAAATGTATTACAGCGCCGTCTATGGTTTGAATGCAAACTACTTTGATAGTTCGAGTACCGCTCACTAGAGGTCAGTATTAGCAATCATCTACCTTACTCAAGCTTTTTTTACTTCTGATAGCTGAAAAAAAAAGAATTTTCTTTGTTTAAAATCTACACGAAATTTAAAAAAATGTCTGGAATAAAAACCTCAAAAAATATGCCCCGCCATGACAGTGTTAGACACTGCCGTGACCAGGATTCGAACCTGGGTTACTACGGCCACAACGTAGGGTCCTAACCACTAGACGATCACGGCTATCGGAGCGATGTAAGCGTGGTCGAAATAGCGAACTTGATTTTCCTGCTGTGACGTAACCATTCAATGTTAAAGGTAATTATATTTTATCACTAGATTCATGATCAACTCCTAATAAAATATGTAACAACTAAAGTGGAACACGTGTCTTGTCACTTAAACACAATGTTGAGATACTTAAGCATAAAAGTAGGTACATTATTAATTAAGTAAATCGCGGTTTCATCCAAATTGAGAACAAAAATAGCTCAATCTAACATTGGAAAATGGGTCGAATTTATCTTGTTGCTAATATTATTGATTAGCCACAGACGGCTAGTAAAGAAAAGTTTGTAAAAAGGATTCATTTAAAAACAAAAGGATTGAACGATTGAGAGTTTGCTGATATTGTCGTTTCGTTTTGAAACCCACGTTTAAATTATTATTACCACTAATCAACGAAGCCTGTGCATTACTTGAGGCCTGGTTGCTGCTATGTTTAGCCCACCTATTAAATAAAGGGGACAACGCCATTGATATCCTTTCCCCAATATAAGCATGCAACCGAAATTCTGACGGCTATTCTACTTCTTCACATTCACAAGGAATAAGTACTCAATTCTGCTCGCCCTTTTTATATCAAGATAAATCACAATTTGACCGTTCCATGCCAGTGCAAGTTTGACATATTTTTTGCGCGATGTTCAATGAATGGGAACAATAAGTTGCGCGTACGCAGCGACCCTTGGCGGACGCAAATTGGGTGCGCTAACTAGCCGGATTATGAGATACTCGTTCGGTTGCTGTGGGTAAAGATACGGTATGTGGTTTAAGAGTCAAGGCGTGAGCACACCTTGTGCGATTTTTAAAAAGAAAATCATACTAACGAAAATTATGCTTTGTTCTAGCTTCAATATAAAAGCCAAGCGCCATTTTAATTTATTATGATTTACATTCAAAACAGTCAAAGAAATACCTCACTTATCTTTGTGTAGGTAACTATTACCGTGTTGATAATATGGACTGTAAAAAACATTTATTTATAACAGCTTAAACTATCATTACTGTAGGGTTTACCCTAATGCGACAGTTGAGAACTAAAACTTATCAAACCATTTACGTACAATAACAAAAATTAGACATACAAAAACATACGCAAGACATATAAAATAAAATAGAACACAAATTATTACACCAATAAAACATAGGATAACGTAACATAATTACTCTAAAAATAAACATATTTTAAACCATACACAACATTGTTACAACAACATGTAACAATTTATCAATAACATTGATTCACAATACTTATAAGATTTATTTATGCTCACTGTGTCTCTTGTTGGATCATACACAATCCTATAAGACCACACGATTACTAGTAAATTCAAATTATTCGAATACATCTTGTTGGAACAAGTTTACGAAAATACGGATATGGAAAATAAGTACAATTATTTCACGTAATACTTGAATTTGTAAAAAAAAAGTGGTTGTTAAAATGTCAGTTACCATATGCCGTAACTCCGCAACCCTTCTCCCAAGGAGTTATTCATGCCGCAGTCTTGTTTGGTCCACAATGCTCTAATAAAATATATCATTATAAATGCGGGATCATTATCATTATTCGTTATGCGAACAAGTTTAGCGGCTTGTTCAACATTCATACACTTCACGTTTTATTACTACTAAGAATTATTACTTGAATTGAGATCAGTTATAAAGGAATTATTAATTTGTTCGACTGTTTGCGCAGTGTCATTTTTAAATATATTACGGACTAGCTGTTGCCCGCGGCTTCGCTCACGTCGACCTAAGTGTTACTTAACTAAATAAGTATTGAATACTATGTTATCAAAATCTTCCAAGCAGGTCAAATGGTTGCTAAGGTGACTGCTAATAGTTACGACTGTAGGTTTAAAGAATTTATCTGTAGTCGCTTGAAGTCTGGATTTGTGCACGGCTGGTAATAGGCTTACGCCATACCTGGGGCTAAAACATAATTGGCGTAAGGAGAGTATATGTGGCTTTACTATCCCTTTAGATAATACTATGATGTGGTTTCAAAATTTACTTACTTTTCTTTCTCAAACCATTAAACAGCATCTTTAATAGGCACTGCTTTAACATTATACCTCACATTGTAGCTGCGATCTGTCTAGTATCAAGACCGAAGAAATGAATCTTATAATCAGAGCAACAGCGAACAAAATTTGAGCTTCGTGTTAGAACCAAATTAATGTAAAGTTTTTGGGAGAAAGTATGGACAAAAAACAGTAAGCATAAGAATCTTAAAAGACTAAGCAAAGTTTTACCTCACAAATTATCCCTTATCTTTGGAACCGTAAACTACACAATAAATTTCCATTTAAAGAAAATTTTTAAGCATGTAGAACATCTTCTGTTTATAGTACCTACCCATAAGAAGAAATTTCGAATGCGATGCATAATTCATGATTGATGCTTGATTCAACTTGCATCCTGAAAGCGTGAAGTCTGTGAGACATTCAACGTCAGATGAACGACTGTCACGGAATTTTTCTATGGGTGAAATTGATTTTGGTACAGTTTCTGTTGTTGCTAATCTATTTCTGTTTTGCCATTTGAATATAAGTACACTTTTTGGTGGCGTGGCTCAGGACAGACGTTAAAATTTTGGACAAAAAACGTTTGCACATAAATTGTTCAACACTTGTATGAAGTGTCGAAGTTGGGAGGTCCCTTTTTTAAGCATGAGATGTCAAATGATTTTTTCCTTTCTGGTGGAAAGGAGTGTCAGACTGTTATTGGCTAAAACCCATCCGAGTTCCTTCCAATGTCCTTTGTGTTCCAGGGCCGCGGTAAGTCTTTCGAACAAATTCCGCAACTGTGCTGACATCTCTTTGAGGCGCGCGTGAAACACAGTACGTCGTCGACTTGGGTCTGATTCTGGTTGGACGGCGAGCCGCACAACGGTAGCCGACCGCAAGCCCACTCCTACGGTGGTCTGGAATCGCTCTATGACTCTCGACACCCGGGGCATCCCCTTCTGTTCTGGCGGCCGGGGTGAAAGGTTGACCTCTCCCTCATGCGTTTCGCCTCCTCCTTCGTTGGCATTACTACTTCGCAGAAGGAAGCGATTGCTTCCCATTCTCCCTCGCTCCGGACTATGGATGAACCAAGGCCGGACGCGAGAGGTCGCCGCCGCCAATCGCCTTTATGAGGACACGCTGATGTTCTGCCCAAGCAGGGGCATACCTCCACCGTACGCTCCTTTGTGATCCTACAGTGATAACACCAAGGCGTGTCCTAGCGCCGAAACCGAAACAGTTAGCTCCCGAAACAACTGTGACCAGAGAGTACCTGCGTCAGAGAATCCTTGTGGTGCGGCGATCCTATCCCCATCGAAAATAAAAACAATTGAATTAGGTACCAATTAAAATAATGACAAAAAGTAACAATCAATTGGGATCGAACTCACACAAAATATCTTACATGGCTTTCATTAAACACCGAAGCTATTCTCTAAACAAAGTAAATAGCGTGATAATAATAAAAAAATATAGCAATTCCCATACCATGTTATAATTGACTGCTTAACTCCTTGTGGCTAATGACGTCATGTTTTTTATTTCATAGGATAAAATATCTCCCACTGTCTTTCATAAGAACTGCCTCGTTAGCCTAGTGGTCCTAAGCGCGACTGCTACGCTAGAGGTCTTGGGTTCGATTCTCAGGTCAAGCAAAGTGTTATTGGGTTTTTCTATGAAATTCTCAGTAGCAGCTCGGAGTTAGGATTTTTGCCCGGTTAATGACAATAGGTTCGTCCCCTGTTACATGAGATCTAAACATACCGGCGAACTGTGGGTGTACATTGTTACACCTCTGCCTAACCCATCGGGAAATACAGGCGTGATGGTATGTACGGTGTAATATGTAACTAATCTGCAGTATTGTGTATATTTTATAGCAATCCAAAACATGTCCAAGAACAATAATGCTTACCTAACCTCATTATTTATTACAAATAGCGAAATAGCCTAACTATTAATTACAAAGCCCACCACCCAAAGAGCAAAGCAGATTGTGTGAAGGAAGATATCCAGCACCTCATGACTACTTGAATTAGTGAGACTACCTACCTCCCGGTAGTGAACTTCAGTGATGTATCTGGAAGGCATTGAATAGATTGCGCATTTAAGTAGGCCGCTGCAAACATAATTTGGTAAAAGAGGGCATCATATACCCGTCTGAAACTCAGTGCAATTGACGCATCAGTAAAAGCGGCCACCTACTTTTCTTAACCTGTGTAAATTATTGTTAGGGGTGTCATCGATCCCGGGTCGGTGGTGCGTAGTGTTCCACGTGCGCCTCAAAGAAATGTCAGTACTGTAAGATGGGGCCCGCCAGGGCCAGTGTCTAACAGGGTTGCGGAATTCAAAAGAGTCACCGCGGCGCTGGTACGCAAAGGGCATTAGGAGGAACACTTTGTGTTTTAGTCAGTAAAAGTCTGACACTCCCTTCCGTTCCGCCTAGAGCGAAAGAAGTCATTTAAAGATTTCCCATCCTTAAAAAAAGGGGTATCATTGATGTGAAAAGAAGAATTTAAATCGCGCAATAATACAGTCATGTGTTGGCCCGACATTTAAAGACTATTTTGTCAAAATTAAAGAGTCAAATAGACATAAATTCTTTAACAATACGTATATTTTCCGCTCTGCTATCGTTTGCACACCTATCAGTTTCTATTTTTTCGATGAAAACTTTTGACTTCAATTTGCTGTTTTTTAGTAACTATGTATTCATGACATTCTTTTCTGCAAAAATAATAAAGAAAAAATAAGCAAGCTAAGCCTTACTGTATAAGAATGACTACTTCTATTTTATTATTGTTTGGAAATCTTCTAGTATTCAAAAGAAATATTTAAAAAATCACAAAAAGTAAATCATTATACCGAGACCGAACTCAAGCCCTGCGATTCGAAAGGCGGTCATCGAACCATTAGACTATTTAATTCAATAGAAAAAGATTTGAAATTGCCGTTCTGTTTTGCCATGATTGACTGTTTAGCTTCTTAAAGGTATAGCGTGATGATAATTATTTCAGCAGTTCAATCCTCAGCCATCTAAAGTATTGTTATATTTTGTTTTATCTTTTTTGAAACCCGTCGTAATCTGTATCATCATTGTTCATCCCCCAAAGTAGATAGCGCGATAATTTATAGCCTACGACCAACTTTGGTCTATGATGAATATATATACAAAAATTGAACGGAATCTGTCCAGCAGTATTTGCGCTACGATTTTATTATAAGTATAAATAGACTATGTACAGACATTATTTTCTGCTTTAATATTAAAAGATTAAAAAAAATAAGTAAGCAAATCAATGTTACGGCAGAAGTTATGCATACTTTTATTTTATTATTGTTGGGAATCTACCTGTACGAAAAAAATGTTTGAAAAATCACAAAAAGTAAAACTGTTATTGAGGACCGAACTCACGTTCAGCGATTTGCAAGGCGGTCATCAAACCATTAGACTATTTACTACTTCGGAAATAACTCTAAAATAGCCGTTCTAGTTTGCCATTATTGACTGCTTAACTCTTTGAAGGTATAGCGTGATGATAATTATTTTAGAAGTTCAATTCCGCAGCTATCTACAATATTCTTACATTATATGTCGTTGTTTTCAATCCCGTGAGAATCTGTAGAAGAACTCGGACATAATGCAACATTGCTCATCCCCCAAAGCAAATAGCGTGATAATTTATAGCCTAAGTTTTAAGTGGAGCTTACCGCAATACATTAGTGAAAACCGCATTCAAATCGGTTCAGCCACGGCTGAGATTAGCGTGTTCAAACGCACAGACAAACAGACAAACAGACAAACAGACAAACAGACAAAAATTCTAAAAACCATATTTTCGGCATTAGAATCATTACCCGACCTCGTAGCAATTACTTTTTTTCAAAAATATTAAATGTACAGTTTTGACTTCGCTACGATTTTATTATATGTATAGATAAAATACGACTTTAATACAACATTGATTTAATGAATTTTATGAAAATACTTAACATAGATTTTATATAATACATAGTTACCTATCCCAGTGGCAAGTATCGACATGTACCACAACCCTGGTCCCCAAGATACAGGCTCCGCCTAGTTTGGGGACCGCTGTTTTTTACTAGAAATGCGTACCGCTAATTGTTACCGTTTTTTACTGTATACTAACCTAATATGTAACTTTTGTAACAGTGGATAATAATTTTTTACTTTACTTTTACTGGTTTTCGTCAGCGTGAATTTTCTAATAGATCCCGAATTTAAAGATATTATAGCTTATATTGCTGAGGGATATAGTTTTCAGAATCGGACTGACAGTTCCGAAGATTAGCGCTTCCAAACAATCAAACTATTCAGCTTTATAATATTACTTACTAGCTTTCTGCCGCTACTTGGTCCAATTTTCTTATGGGTCCCAATATTTTAATAATACGATATAGAATATAGCCATCAGGGATAACGTAGCTTCCTACTAGCGAAAGATTTTTCTAAATCGGACTAGTAGTTCTAAAAATTTGCGCGTTATAACAAAAAATCAAACTCTTTCGTTTTATAATATTTCTAGCTTTTGGCTGCTACTTTGTTCGTGCGAGTTTTCCTATGAATGCCTATTTTTTATAGTAAAATAGAGGTAGCACTTAGAGATAGCGTAGCTTCCAACAAGCGAAAGAATTTTCAAAATCGGACCAGTAGTTCCAGACATCAGCGATTCCAAACCAAAAAGAAACAAGCTCTTCAGCTTTAGAATATCAGTTGCCGATCGGCAAATACTCATTAATGTTATCGTTATTGATAATTTAAACAATGGTTATCTCGCAGTAAAGGATTAGAAAAGTGCCCATTGTTCGTGGTCTTCTTAACCTTGTTACCATAATTATTGGGATTATAATAAGGAAAATGATGGGAAACGCTACATTTATTGCTACGTCACACATAGCTACATGAGTTGGCATGTGGAGTTCTTGCTCGTTCTTCTCCATAGAGGCCTACGTTTTGGAACGAGCAACTAGCTTCGATTTTCTGTCTAACTTCTTGATGATTCAAAAGTGCCTCTAAGGTTTATTTGAAATAAATGCTTCGACTTTGACATTACGAAATCCTATACCCAATTCCCTTCACCAATATTACGCCACTTATTTTTTTACTCTTTAATCATTGCTCTGATTACTTCATTCACAAACTTTTTATTCTCAATTCAAACTTTAGTTTCGGTTCACAAAAAATAGACAACACAGGCTAACCTTCGTGGACACCATAGAGAATGACCATGACCTCTTTGGAGCACAAATCCTGTTTTAACAAAACACTGACAATAGAAGAATAGACCACGACACTCGAAACATAGACAACTAGTTCTAAATTTAAATTAATAGAGGGTTATGGGCATGTTAGCCGATGCTTATGTCGCGTTAATTTTGCTTAGGGTTGGCACCCTTTAAGGGTTGGTTCCGTAGACAGTTACTGTTGGCGTAAAAATCTCTTATGCGTCAGTTAACATTAGTAGTGCCCCAGAGCTATAACAGACAATTGATTTGATCCTTTTTGTTGCTCTAATCCTTTCTAATGCAGTTAATATAATAGAGATATTGTTATACGGAACTGCATTTGTGTGTCTATTTGCCATTGGGTTTAAAGGAAGAATAACTTGTCTTGATGAGGAATGTTTAGCAACGGTATAGTTAAAAAAGGTTTATTATACAGACTACCTTCTACCCACGACTTCGTCCGCGTTGTTTTTTCATCCATGTTAAGTTACGTTTTGGGGTACTGTTCCGCTTCCGTGTGTCATAGCGTGATTATATATCCTATACTATTCCTCATAAACCTGCCTATCACATACAATTAGCACGTTCAAACTAACTCTTCAGCTTTTTTTATATTAAGTATAGATTATCCAATTCTTCAAACTACTTATTATAGCATTATTTCATTAGTAGTCTATCATTTATAATGATTACTCAAATACGGGCAAGAAATTTTGTAACACTTTCAACATCACGACCAAAATTAATCATACAATATATTGTCCCCCTGACTAAGTTTTGTAAGACCCAAAAGTAATTTAGTATGTAGCTCTAGCAATTTGCTAGATACTTCAGCGTTATTGCGAGAGGCTCTTGGTTCATAAATTCACAAGACTTAACATTCACAGAATGTCTCTTCTCGATTTAATTTAGTTTGATACTGAGTTAGTGTGATGTCAAATCCCGCTCTCACTGAAGAGTACTAATATTATAAAGCTTGTTTGTATGGACGCGCTAATGTTAGGACTACTGATTCGAATTTAAAGAATATTTTTAGGCTTTACATACTGTATACAACGTATAACCCGTTTTTTTTAGAGGAAGGCTATATAACATTACGGTTTGATAAACTAACGTGGGTTATAGCTAGTAATACATAATCTGAAATCTTATACCCAAAAACAGACGATACAAGCTATTGAAAATTTAATTCTAGGAATGAATTCGCTCTAGAAGCTACTGCGATATGGTAACATAATATTTCCGTTTATTTATACGTCCCAACGTATAATGAAATTCAAACATAAAATATGATCCCCCAACAAACTTCTCCGAGCGAGGGAAACGCCAAACTATAACGTTACAATATTTACGATTTGGGCTATTTTTCTCCACTAGATAGCACCATTGAATACCGCAAGCCCCCTACTTTATCTAGCAATTTATTAGATCAAATAACACCAACAAATGATGCACCCCAGGAAACAACAGGCAAAGAAAATAAATCCGTAAGTCAAGGCAGTAAAGAAGATAAAATTATTTTAGAAGCTCGCAATAAGTAAGTCCATGCAAAAGTATAACGCTGTCTTGAATATCGGGGCGTTTATTCAAACATTTCGGAAACAAGGGAAGACAAGTATTTGATGAGATGACAGGCTTCTGAATAGATTTTTATATAATAAGGAAATGGGGAGCTGCGTTTAGGTTTGTTTATTGCAAAGTTTCAAAATATAATGGACTAGTTGAAAGCAGTTTCGAGAATAATACGTTTGAAGTGAAGACTTTAATTGTATTTTTTGTGAAATTAAATATTTGTTTTCATAGTCGCGTGAGAAAAATTTTGCGTATTTATATCTGCTATAAGAGAGATGCTGTTTGCCGTTCGGATACCCCTGAGAAACATGATTATGGGAGAAATGATTACTGTTTACACAAAATTGGATAACATTGCTCATAAAACAGGTAAACGTGATAATTTTGCTATGGTGTCCATATTTTTTGCAATTTGATCTGATAAAACAGTGCGCCAATGAGATGACTCTAAAATGCAGCGGCTACGCAAATCTTAATTTCTTTCTCAGCGTCTTATATTCGCTTCTTAGATTGTATCAGCATTGATCGTGTGAATAGCCTTATTATTACTTCTTGCATTATTGATACCGATATCAAAGTACAGTTCGAGTAGCACGTACAGCATAAAATTGTTATTACATTTAATGCCAGTCAGTCCACCTGTGCCATTGTTTGAGCTCCGAACCCCATTAGGGAAGTAACTGATACACGACTTGATTGGCAACCGGGTCGTGTGAATGTTAACGCTCCTCTCCTCGCGCTGCATTCATTCGAACCTCATCAAACTGCATTTCTACTCTGACATGACTTGTCACGTTGCAAATTCTGACATTGTCATGACAATCTATGACGAGAAAGGGTAAGTATAATAAGAAAGTGTACAAGGGTGTAGCCCTTGGGTCAATAATAGCATTTCATAACGTTTAAAACATTTTGTTAGTTGAGAAATTCCTTTTGTCGAACATTTTTTTATCTTGTTTAGATCAAACGGGTTGGATTGTAATCTTAATAGCATTATCGATAATCATATTGCTAAATATTAGATTACGGAATAACGAGGGCATTTTAAGGTCACTGCTTAGAAATTGATTGTGAAGCCTGTCAAAGAAATTGAAAGAGCCCGCGATCTTTTGAACCCTTTGCGCAACTATAGTGATTGTGGGTGACGTGGATTGAAACAATTATATACTATTATGTAACTTTTATAAATATCGTTACCTTCGGTAGAAGATAAGTAATATGAGGAAGTTAAATAATATAATTCTTTCCACACGCGCAACATTTTTAACGCTTTGAACAATTGTTTAGTTTTCAGATAAGTATTTCTAGTGTATTTTTGCGTTGTACGTTTTTGAACCACACGGCACCTCGGTTTCTGTTTAATACAAACATGTTGATACACAATCAACTTCCATTCTCATTCCCGTCGCGATACTTTATTAGCATGATGGATCAATAAATTCAAAAACGGATTCAAGTCTGACCTCTAAAAGCCTTTGATAAATTCATGCTATTTAAATCTTCTACTACAAATAAAACAAATAAGCATCAATCTGTGACTACATTTTTTCTCACAATCCAAATGTTCCCTAGTAGCCAATTGTTGAATGTTAAACATTATTTTTAACACTAAGAACCGGTCTTGCAACACGGAAGTCAAGTCGCACGCCGATTATTCGTATTTTCAAGTAAACCTTGGGTCCTACATCTGTCCGGTCGTGGCATTTGTCGGCGTTCCTATTGTCAGTATTGTTTGCAGTCCGTTGCATCTTGCATTTTTGTTGAAGACGTCAGTTTTGACGTGAGATTATGATTGAAGCTTTAAAGTTTTTGTGAAAATGATGCGTTTTTTTTGTTTTGCTACTATTCTGAAGTGTAAATTTATTATTCATTTTCTTGTTTGAAACGAATTCATTGTCAAACTCCGTGTCTTTTTATCTGTGTACGGTAGCATCTTCGCTCATAATTTCTCATTTAACAATCACGGATGTCTGGCTCATACTAACTTGACATTTTTTATTACCCATGACTAAATCTTCTTTTCTATCTAAGATTAGGGTAAAAAAAAAATCGAGCGTTACACACGTTTTTACGTCATCCAATTCTATCAATTTACCAAACGACCCATAACCAAAACTTAGTAGCGAGAAATTATACTGTTGCCATAGATCAACCAAACGTTTTCTATGATTTATAGTGTACGAATAATTCTAATGGGTTTTACGGCTCATAAATTTGTTTAACGCCTTTGATAACGCTGTCTAATGTCATTGATATTGAGAAATCCTATTGTAGATCGTCGTACGCGCATGCCGTAACGTCATTGTTATAGTAAAATATTTTGATTTATGACGCCTATTGTTTTCTTTGGAGAAAAGGATTAAAGTTCAAATTAAGTCGAGATTTATTTTCTTTTTATTCTTTGGCGTCTTCTTGTTTCCTTTTATTGTGATAATTACGTGAAATTCTTTGTTGTGATGGAACCTGAATTAAGTAAATAAAATGTGAGTGTGTTCGGAGCGTTGTAATTGTTGTAAGTGGCGCTTTAATCTTTAATTACATCATTGTAACGTCTAAATTGCTTTACTCTTGAGTTTCTTGATATTGCTCTTAAATTCTCTGGGAGTTTGTTTGTAATTCTATTTTAGTAAGTAGCCATTACTTAAGAATAGTATTTACACTGAAAAATAAGAAATACATTTAATATTACCAAGATTTCCATTAAGACAAGTTTAATATTTTACAGTACTCATTCCAAATTCATTTTCACATTTAAACATGGCTACGTATTAATATCATTACATAGTCTAGATCCAGTTACACTCAAATAAATTCTTAGCCTTTATCCCCCGGGTACATCTTCAAAAATTAATAATCTTTTCAAAGACCCTACATTTACCCTTACACGGTCCGCCCTTCACTCTTGGGTGTCACCCCTAACGCTTTCTGTCCAATCGTAACGTCTTAAAATTGCAACTTTATTTTGCACCCTTCTTGGGATTGCATAAAAAATACATCAGGGGTGTCCCGTCTGCTAGTTTATTGTCTGTCCAATTTTTTCCCAAACGTAATCGAAATTTTATTTTTTACTATTTTTGCCGAATTTTTTGGGATCTTATTTTAAGTCGTGGTTTCATTTTTATTATATGTTTGTGTTTTTTTTTCTCTACAATAGAGATGTCAGCTTTTGGGATGATAAATCCGATTGTTATGGTTTTTGACACGACTTTCTCGATGTTATAATGTTTTTCGTGGTTTCGTAACTTGATTACGTCGATACGGATATTTTTTCAACCGACAATCAATATTTTACCCCGATACGTTACGTAAAGTTTAAAAATAACTGCAAAGCTTTTAAAGTCATAACGTTTTCTGTTCCCCATGTTCAATCGTGGCGTTCTTAATTAGTTTTAAGAGTGTTTTGGTTGTATTCTCAGCTAGAATTACCATCAAACACGCCATTTTTTACACAAACTACAACCGTGCTACCAATAATAACCTTCAAGTGATGTAATACAATAGGTTCTGTCGTTTTCAATTAGCTTAAGTCTGTTACTTGAAGTTTATGTCTCATCTGTCATTTTGACTTACAATCAAAACTGAACTTTAACCTCTAAAGTTCAAAGTTTATTTACCCTCATCCCAGTCCGTCGGTCTACAGTTACCATTGCAAATTTTATGCAAATATTCTGAAGGGTAACATGAGTCCATGTTTTCTCGTGTTTCTTAGAGGTAGACATCTTGTTTTTTATGCGGATTAGTTTTCTAAATACATTTTAATTGGGGACTCATTGTTGGGGCCCTTTTCAAACGTCAAGTTCAAGTTTGACATAACGTCACGTCGTTATGAGTGATGGGAAATATTGTCATTTGCGGTTAGCTTTGGAGTTAATCTCTGTTTACGGTTATTGGTTGAAATTGTATTGTCGGGCCTTGAATTGTAACGCTGTTGGAATATTTCTTTTGCAAGGAATTTCTTTGTTGATTGTTGTAGTTTATTGTGAGGTATTATAATTAATCTTTTAAATTAATTGTTGTCAGAAATCGATGTATGTAACTCCCGCCACGCTTGTTATCTCCTTCATAAGGTCTTTGTTTGAAGACGGAGGTCCGTATCTAACGAAATTCAAGCATGAATTTCGACTTTCGTATTTCCTGCTAAAATCTATTTTTAAATTAAATTCATTAGCATCTTTAAAGAATATAGGCTCAGAAGGCAACTTGTAACAGTTTTTTATCTTGTAACTTTAGGTCGTCAATCAATCAACTTGGAATTGCGACTCGCCTCACGACACGTAACTTTTTAAAATTTTCTCCTTTCAGTTCACTTGGCTAGGTAATTTTCACACTTGTTTTAACATTTTTTTTTGTGAAGCGTAATATCACATTATCTGCTCTGATTTCGAACTCTCTTAACCCCGAAAGCCGAAAATAACACAATTAAAATGGCAATAATGTCATACAATGATAAATCGTTTTTCAGCTTCCATTAATGTTGACTTTCCAATATTTATATGGTATCGTATCATTAATCTAAATCCCGGGACACAACAGTGTTGCTGACATAAATGTAGCGAAATTGTTCAATGAAATAATTCAGCGTATCATTAATATTGTAGCGTATTCTTTTTTCGAACTTTGAAATTTAAGTATAATATTTTTTTTTTCTGTGAAATAAAGGGCTTGTATGTTTGTGTAGACTCATCGTGATTTTTTTCACAAAAGGCAGAGCACAGGGTTTTGTGTGGCACATGATCCAATTACTTTTTTTATTTCTGTAGTTTTTCGTATGAAAATGTATTTGGATATTTTTTTACTTTAACTGGCCGTAGTAAAGGCGTCCATGTTGAAAATGCCGCTGGCGTTAAACCTGATACGCATATGAACGAATGTAACATAACTACCTACATAGGTACCTACTTATCGATTACTACGGACGCTTTCACAGATTCTAGTGAACACACAAAAGCAAGGTAACTAATTTAACTTCCTTCATTTCTCATATCTGTCAATATTTACGATCATCAGTCATGTTTAAGCGGCATACACACCTCCGCAATAATACGACGTCTCACGCAGTACGCACATCGATTGTGTCCACCCCCTTACATTAATGTCCATCAATTGTTGCAGAGTAAGGGAATTCCTTTTGTGAATAGTATTTGATTTTGTGTTACTAGGATGATATTAATTCCATGAAATCATTGATGAAATTCGGCCGAGAGGATTAGTATTACATAGCAAGATACTTATAAGAAGCAATGTAGTTCTCCTGTCTATTGTTGACTTAAAGTCGTATGTAGAAATGTGTCACAAAAAATTAAACAGACAAATACATTTAAAAATAAACATAATTATGAGGTAAACAAGATATATATTTCCATACAATTACAGTTTCCTCATTACATTGCACCTTTGTATGTGTCGACTAAGCTCGTTAATAGTTATGTCAAGGACAACCACATAGATGCACGTGCATTTTATTTCTATTAATAGTGCTGTAGAGCTCACCTCTTTATTACGGTTGAGTCCATTAATTAATTAAAGTTTAATGGGTTGTATAATGCATAATCCAGGTTCAGACGAGAAGGGTGGAACGTACGATTATTTGTTAATAGCTCAAGTGATAAAATCAAAAGCTTAGGTACTTACGGTGAGTTTGTAAGATTTAAGACGTAATGCTGCAGCTTGGGGTGTCCTGACCAAGTTAGTGGGACACAAACATGATCTAAAGCCCATTTGAATTCAAGCGGCACCGAAAATCAATGTCAAAAACTTGTCGTAAATTTAGGCAAAATAAAAGTGTTAAGTAAGATTTTATAGAACAGACGCACTGGAAGTCCTTTTATTTAGATCATTGCCGTGAAGTCCGGTTCATAGAGTGTTAGTTTCCCTCCTTCTTTCCAGAGAAAATTCTGGCTATCCGAACACAGGACACCGTAAAACACTCATAGTCTGGCGTATTGGTACATATTACAAGCCTAAAAAGAAAAGACTTACCTATAAATATTTCATAAAAGTATTATGGTAAAAAAATCGTAAAGGAGAACATAAAGTTTTTTTTTTGTCGCGTAGATTTCAGAATTTTGAGCGTAAACTACATAATTTTATGTAATGACATTATAGGGAACAGAAAAGGATTAAAAGAAAAGGGATGAACATAAATGTAAGCAAGACGAAAGTAATGGTTTTTGAAAGAGAAGAGGATGTATCGGTGTGTGATGTGAAAATAAATGATGTGAGTGTGGAGCAAACGAACGAGTTTGTATACTTGGGCAGTATGTTTACAAGAGATGGAAAGATTGATGCTGATGTGGAAAGGAGAGTAAATGCGGGAAATAAAGTGAATGGTGCTATACATGCGGTTGTGACCAATCAGTCGATGTCCAAAGAGGCTCGACTGGCTGTGCACAATGGTGTGTTGGTGCCTACACTTATGTATGGAAGTGAATGTTGGGTGTGGCAAACGAGGCATGAAAGTAGGATAAATGCTGTGGAGATGCGTTCCTTGCGAAGTATGTGTGGTGTAACTTTGAACGATAGAGTGAGGAATGAAACGATACGAGAACGTTGCGGATTAAAAGAGAATGTAGTAACAAAAATAGAAAAGAGTATGCTTAGATGGTTCGGTCATGTTGAGAGGATGAGTGAAAGGCGACTAACGAAAGGGATTTATATGGCAGATGTGAGTGGCAACGCCGGGAGAGGACGCCCTAGAAAGACCTACCCTGACCTTATTGGTGGGGTTCTTCAGAAAGGACGTGTGCGCAGTACTCGTAACCGGCGTGCTTGTATGAACAGATGTATGAACGTGGTCGAGGCGAAAGAAGTATGTAAGGATCGTAGCAGGTGGCGTTCTGTGGTTTCTGCCTACCCCCATGGGAAAAAGGCGTGAGTTTATGTATGTATGTATGACATTATAGGGAATTTCATGAACCAAAGACATACCTATAAATTTCAAAATTACTGTTATTTTTGTGGTTATCCGATTCAACTAACATCAAACGTATCGCTATTTTGAACCTTATTTGTTGCCGCGATGTGTTATTGTGAATTACCTAAACATTTGCTTACGACCCGGCCTTAATATTTCATATATCATTTCCAGTTGACGGCGACGCGGAAGAATGTTTGGTTGCCATTTAGTTTTAATTTTTATTATTTTTGTTTTTTTTGTTATCAAATTTTTTAAGTGTGTAATATTGGACATATAAATATTAATAAACTACAAAGGTTTAAACTCGAATGCCGAAATAATTCAATGAATACATTTTATTTTATCAAAATAATTATGTTGCTGGTACAATAAAATATGTATACAAATTGTCGTAAAGTTGGTACACCGTTAACATTACAATCTAAAATGTTCCAAGTGCCAAGTTCAGCTGATGCAGCCAGTTATAAGCATGCGTGCGCACCGCCCTGTAGTATTGCCATGTGCACTGGCACGTATATAGCGACCACTGACGCGTAAACCTTGTTACACACTATTGATTTATTCAAAGCTTGTTTTAGTACTCATATTTAGTTAGCACGTCAATGTTTGACATTACTGATTCTATGTCTGTTTAAACTAGTGTTGTTTGTGATTTGGTATTTAATTATGGTTGTAATTCTTTTAATTAGCGGAAACACTCTACCTGCGTCTGTATTTCCGAATGCATTCAACCCGCATGTCTTCAAGTAAGAGTGAACAGGCTTCTTTTTCTGAGTAACCTCACTCCTCAGTTGACTTTCTCTGTCACCTTTGACCTAGACTAGAGTCAAGAGCAAACCTATCGCAAATAAAACATATAAATAACATTTGGACTTTTTTTTATTCTGCATTTTCTACTTCTGGGCAAAAATCTCTCTTATGCGTAGTTAACATAGTCTCACACACGTTTCTGGACTGAATTTTTTTATTCTCTTTCTTGTTATCGCTTTCAGTATTTGCTTTAATTAAACTAAACTTATGATTGTTAACAGTCGCACGAGTTCATAGTGAGGCCAATTTTCTTATTTAAACAAGATTACAACTTGAGACTATAAATATACACAGATAATCGAAATAAATAAACGCTCATAGCAAGATTCATCACATTTAATTATAACCCCTAAACAAACTCATTCACCAATATTTACCTCCGCCTCTATTTGCACCATGTCAAACCATTTGAATTCCGAACAAGATTTTTTGCATAATTTAAGTTATAGCGATACGCAAATTGGCGATGATCGCTAGATACGTGTTTGAGTACCAAGCCTTACAATATGCATAGTTCCGTAAATAAATATTACATCGGTGAGTTACAAATGGTAGAATATCTTGTTAAGAAAAGTATTCAAGAGTTCGTATCGACTATAAATTAAGTACTAATGATCTCATCTTATTTTTGTGTTCAAAGTCAAAGGCACTTTAAAATGTCATTCACAATTGATAAACATATGCATTTGAATATAATTGTCTGTTCCAAAAGGTAGTTCCGTATGGAGAAGATATAATTACTTCTTTCAATTCTAGACTTTAGTCTCAACTTGAAAGAAGTGGTTATGACAAACCTCTAAAATTAAATAAAACAAGAGTGGTTACTCCGCTATGGTCCCGTTATTATTCGATTTTTTTAAATGAATCAAAGCGTCTGGCGAATACTGCGAAAACTGCATGATTTTCGCATTCCCACCAACTATAGTATTACTGCACCCTTGCACCCCTAACGTGAACATAATGAAACCACGTCGCCTTCACACGGGGTTCTGATTTAACATTTTGCTTACATAATATTTAGGGAGGGCAGAGCACGTGCTTTAGTATAGGCTCTCAGAGGGAAAGAGTTTGGGTTCCGTAAGACAGCAGGGTATTGCAAAATGCAAAGACATTTTTTAAATAACATACTGTTAGAAGTGTTACTGTTGCAAGTACGAAGGTTCATTTACACTGACTAAAATAATAATATTCAACACAACACTATAGCCATTCAATATAATATTAACTTGGCATTTTAATGCCTTAATGTATTAATTACTGTATTAATACAGTAATCACGGAAAATGATTAATTAATTACTGTATTAAAACAGTAATTAATTTTAAATTTGGAAGAAAACGTACTTACAAGAATATTGTAATGGAAACTAATCAGAAGCTCGTCCAGAAAAAAGAAAGATTTTTGCAGAATAGCAGTGCTAGTTGCTTATCTAGTGTTTTATTTCCCAAATCATACAAACGGAACCCAAACCCATTTCAATTCTAATCCTTACCCACCAACCATTTGTCCCCAACATTTTTATAACATTAACTGCACTCTCGGTTTTTTTAAGGCAAGAGGGTCCCCTCTTTGGGGTGCCAATGTAATATCTCCATCACTAAGGGTCTTGATATTGATTTGATGGATTGCTTGGTACATATTTCGAATAAGTTTGAAGGAAAATGTAAGTGTAGGATGGAGTAAAAAGCGTCTGAAAATCATTGAGTTCGTCTTAAAAAGCCTGGTTTCCATCACAATGGAGAGATGTCTCGTCTAACCAATCGGCTTGCGTTATTTTCAACGCAATATAGTATCCTATTGGTTGTTTCTATCTCCTCTCCTCTCCCTGCTTTGGACAAAACTGGGCTTTAATATTCCTTGAAAGTGGTTACGAAATGCTAACTGACAACACAAATAAAGACAGATTTAAGCCCTTCCGAACTTTGTGAAAATGTATTAAGCCGTCTGTCAGAGCGGTCATACCGTCATCAAGTATAGATAAGGGTCAGAAGACCTGACCACAGCTAGTAGTCTTGATTGAAGTACGGTAATAAATAAGTAATACCAGTTTATTACTGCGCTACTGCAGGACAAAGGCCTCTTCCCATATAGAGAAGCCCTGAGTATAGATCACTGCGCCTGCAAAGCGGACTGACACTGTTTTCCGTCACCGATGTCAGTGATGTGTAAGATAAACTTAGAAAGTACATATGAATTGAATACCTTAAATTAGTGCTTTGGAGTACCTAATCAGTACCAATTCTTTTTTTTTTTTTTTTAAAAACGTTGCCCCTCACCAACCACCCAATTCAGATCGACGCTGATACGAATTTTACACAACATTACATTTTACAAACATCAGAGTCTAAATTCGTACTCTTTGGGGTTGGAACGCGGAGTTTTCACTGATTTATGAAAGGACTACTCTAAAAGGGTTATGCCCCATTCCCCAATTCATTTTCGCATTTAAAAACAACAAACAGTGCAACAAATTCATTTATAAAAGCAGAAGTTGCATTTGGGGCGGTAATCCATATAAAAAAAACCCGAAGGAAGAGGAATAAGTAAGCACACAACATGAAATCAACTTAACCAACATTTCAGCTTACGGTAACCACAGTTCTCACTCGTACAACATACATAATACATGGGTCGCGCCCCGTCATTTCCCGCAATATCCGATGTCACGCTTCCACGACGTATAATTGTGCAAACAGACAACTTTCCATTATTTCTACTGATCATTGGGGAAGTGAAAATGTCTAGACTTTCACTGTGATCAGAGGTTGTGGTCTTGTGGAATATTTTCCTATTCAATTGGCCGTCCGTTTCATATTAATGCTATATTGATTTTCAAATATCTCTTCCTATTGGTTGATTAAAGCTTATAGCCTGACTTCTTCCGCTACTCTTCCGTTCCTTCTTATGTCCTTTGCGTTTCAGGACCGCAGTGACTCTTCGAACAAATTCCCCAACCCTGACCCTAAAATCATGTACGCTCACTTGTATAATTCTGTAAATAGGTATAAATAAACACTGATGGATGGAAACCTAGCCAACTTGAAAACCCATTCTAGATTTGAATAAAGTTCTTATAACTGACATTCTTAAACTGTCAGTATTATCATTGTCATCCCTAGCCCTCAATATACAGTTGAATGAATTTGCCTTGTCTTAGTTTTTCTTTCATAGCTTTCCGTGTTCACTGTGGCACTACATACACAGCACTATCATTGGCGCACTGCATGACAATTTCATCGCTTCAGCAATGAAGTAAATAACAGTTTCCACCAAACGGAAGTATGTCAATAATAACAGATCATTTCATAACGTCAAACTATTTATTTTATTATTCTAGTCTAATTATGGACTAATATCATACCATCTATCATTTTTTGTTTTAAATCATAAGTTACAAATTGACCAAATTTTGATGTATTCTTCCGGTATCAATCAACCACGGTAGGCAATTTAAAATAATATTTGAATCAATTATATACAAATTGGGGTCGGGGTGAGGGTGTGTTGCCTATAACTGTTTTGTCACATCTGGCGCCCATAGCTATTTTGGGTGCTGTTCAAGTTATGAACTATAAGGAAGACAATATAAGGTTGCCAATAGACAATATGACAGAGCTACTTGAGATAGGAAAGTGACGAAAATTTGCTATGTAAAGTATAGTATTGTATAAGTGTAGTATGTTTTATGTACTCAACCACGTGTTTACGGCTAAACGGAATTGACTGTTTGGCACGCACCTAGATATTGATCAAGCTTAACACATTCGATTTTGTATTGCTTTTTGCTAATTAAGGACTTTGGCTTAGTTCTAGTCCCACTGATGAGCTGATAGGCGCCTCACTGTTCCTCTCATCGGTTAAGATCGATGAAATACATTCTCGATTCCGTAGAATTCAGATTCTACACTTTTTCTTCTTTTTGTTTTAATTACTCTTCAACAAAAGAGTATCTACAACTTTAATTTATCTATCACCTGCTTAGTCCATGGTTACAACTTTAGAGTAATCTATGGTCTAATTATCTTTGATAAAGGATGCAGTAGTCAGGATTTATGAATTAATGAAAAATAATGAAGGATTCATAGTCTTACTTTAATAATTCTTCGCCCTGATCAAAAATTTCTTCTCCCAAAATATTCACGATCTCTTCTGCTCGTCACTTACACCGTACTCAAATATCTTCAGCTATAATACACCCTGGTTCCTTGGCCATCAGACCGAGAAAACTGTCACGCTAAACTGGAGAGGAGTGCTCGGGTGCCGACCACCTACGGTATTGAACGGTTCGTGTAGATTATGGTTTCCATCGAAGCTCGTAAATTTTAACTTATTCTGAACTGTTTAAACATTCTGTGCTTGATAATTAGGTTTCTTGTGATGGTAATATATTCTTATACTGATAGTTTATGGTGGTAGATGACTTTTTTGCGCGGGGCTCTTGTTCTTTTTAAAACTATAACAGCTAAGTTATAACATCAGCTACCTGCCAGTGAAAGTTCCGTCAAAATCGGTCCAGCTACTGAGGAACCTGGAACAAACAACTAGACAGGCAGGATATAGTTTAAGAAATTGTCTATTTTTGTTTTCAGTCACGTAGTCTCAGTGCTCATCTTTCTGATAAAGAAATATTTTTCTTCTCGCTTTGCCTGGGAAGAGAAAGAGAATGTTATTAGTGAAGTCGTATTGTCTATTGACAATACGATACGAATCGAATGGAAGAAGTAGCCTAGCAAGAAATTCACGACAAGATGGCTACTACATACTGAATGAATATTCAAATTGATTTAACAAATCCAACAACCTCGGCCTCAGTCCAACTGCCTCGGTAGCCTAGTGGTCCTAAGCGCGACTGCTACGCTAAAGGTCTTGGGTTCGATTTCATGGTCAAGCAAAAAGTGTTATAGGATTTTTCTATGAAATTCTCAGTAGCAACTCGGAGTTAGGATTAGTGCCCGGTTAATGGCAATAGACTCGCCCCCTATTACATGGGACCTAAACATACCAGCGAACTGTGGGTGTACACTGGTACCCCTCTGCCAAACCTTTCGGGGAATACAGGCGTAATGGTAGTGTTAACAAATCTATTTTAAAAGAACGTAGTCAAAGTTACACTTTAAGTGTCAATTAAGTCGACAAGTTATTAGCATCCAAGTAACTCGTACATGCGAAGTCGTTATAGTTAGCGAAGTTCAGTTAGCTCGAGTTACCGCACCTCCCAAACTTCCACGTTTGAAATATTTATGCTTGGGCCACGAAAATACCTCTTGGGGCGTTTTTCCGCTACACACGTCAAAGACAGTTATTTCCACTATTAAAAATATTTGGAGATTCTCAATTTAGTTATATTTTACAAATATCAACATTAACTTCGTGTAAATTAAGTTGATTTTGTCTTTGGTCGACACTTACTGTTTGAGTACTGACTGAAAACGCTATGAGCGTTGTGGCTCGTGGCCCTTGGGTTGGTTAGCGAATAAGTGGCAAAATTAACGCTAAATTTTCATGGAAAGTTCTTAATAAAATTGTGAAGAGAAGTGGGGTTTGCTTCAGGCGTGAAATAGCCGGGGATACAGGTAGAATGGAAACTATAGGTAGTTCGTATAATAAGGGTGTACTTTAATTTGTGTAAGTGGATGTTTATTTGTTACGCTTTCATGGCTAAACTGCTGGACCAATTTTGATGAAATTTGGTACAGACTAAGCTTGAACCCCAATAAGGGATATAGGGTACTTTTTAATATGCAACTTTATTTGAATCCGCGATAACCGACATTGCCGCGGATAAAGTCACGGATAAAAGCTCCGAAAATCCTCCGGAAACCTTTAACATTTTCGACCGTGTAAGTACCATCACGCTTGTATTTCCCGAACGGTTAGGCAGAGGTGTACCAATGTACACCCACTTCTCCCGTTATGTTTAGGTCCCATGTAATAGGAGGCGTGCCTATTGCCATTCACTGGGCACAAATCCTAACTCCGAGCTGCTACTTCATAGAAAATGTCATAGAAAAACTCAATAACACTTTTTGCTCGACCTAGGAATCGAACCCAAGACCTCTAGAGTACGGTGAGCAATGGGTAGCTCACCGTCCTTACGTTGCATAACGACAGGCCGTGTCGACGGCGCGTTCGTGTTCGACGCGCGCCTCAAAGAGATGTCAGCAAAAGGAAGGGGCCACTGAGGGCCGATGCCTGCCGGGGCTGCGGGTTGTTCGCAAGAGATACCGCGCCCCCGGAACGCAAAGGGCACAAGAAGGAACATGGGTGGGTTTTAGTCAGTAAAAGTCTGACACTCCCTCCCGCCCCGCCCAGGGCGGGAGAAGTTATTTGATGATTTCCCACCCACAAAAAAAAAAATAAGACCTCTAGAGTAGCAGTCGCACTTAGAACCACTAGGTTAACGAAGCAGTTCTCGACAGTATCTGACTGCAAATTAGAATAGACCGGGGTAATAATACTATAGCTTCTTAACAGTTGCCGGATCGTGATAATAAATGACTGTATTGATAGCCCAAACACCATACTTTTAACTTTTCCTTATTAGCATTATGGTTAGATAAACATTGTGGTCCATTCAATATTGTTTTCTCAATGTATCTCAACCAGATCGCAAAAACATGTTGAGCTTAACTCATTCTAAATATTTTTATATTTTCACGAAGCTTTCAAAACATTTTCCAATGAAAATGATTAAGTGGTTTAATTCTTAGGTGGTCAACATTTTGTTTGATGCCATTTTATAAGATTTTTTTTGCACATGATAGGCGACAGACTTTTATTTTGTTCTACCCCTGTTAATGTTACCATAGCGTTTAGTACACACCTAATATTTGTATTTAAGTATCCTAAAGTTGTTAATAAGTATGTAAAATAACACAACTATGCATCCCACCCAACTATTCTTAGTCTATCGATTTGATAATGACGATGTTTTTAAGGCACAGAACAGACAGTGGTGTGGTCAAACACAGTTTTACTCAAATTCCCTTGGTCGACATTTGTAAAAGTTTGATGAATACAATGTAGAAATCCCTATGTCCACTGCCCAGCCATAACAGGTCGCCTCTATGTTGAGAACCACTGACCTAACGTTCACTCCGCCTAAATGCATCACCTTGGGATGTCGGTGACCCATTTTCGTTTTCGCGATTCATATAATAAATATATTTTTAGGTTAAATATGACGTCAGAAGATGGTCAGTGTCATGTTACTGTTCCTCAAGGTGTGTATACAAAGCAAGCAATTGCTAGAACAAAATATACACATTTTTGAAGTAAAATTTCTTTAGACGCGTTAAATGATTTTTAGTTGCAGCAAAACTTATAGGTTCGTGTCACCGACATGCTAACGTGACGTTAAGTTTCCCCTTGAACCTATTATAAACTCACACGCAGAAACACCTAGTTCCAGAACAACTAACTATAGGCCATGCCCATATTTGTTCCATGCGGGAATGACCCTCTACTACCAATCGCTCAGCCGTCACTGCGCCATCCGTGTCGTCAAATCTACAAAATTGCCGTCAACCAAATCAACATCTGACGTCACCCTTTCATAAAACCACTTAACCGCCCTCAATTATAAATGGCAATACAACCCAGAAAGCCATAAAACTTTCCCGACCCATTTATCATTCAGCAAGTATTCAATTTCAAGCAAAATGTTATCAAGGACGTAAAATGTACTAAATAGGTTAATAAGAAACTTTATCCGTGGGTGTAGACTCAGCTTTATACAACACATGCTATTCGGTATTTAGATCAGGATCATATCGTGTACACCTTGCTTTATTTATGAGGTTATTCACTCAGTGATTGCGTCATAGACTACCTAGATTATTCACCACCTTACCGTGTTCGTTGCGGCTTTTTCAGAAAGGGTAATTTTAAATGGTTTGTTTACCCTACTCCCCATTTTTAGGGTTCCGTACCCCAAAAGGAAAAAACGGAATCCTTATAAGATTACTTTGTTGTCCGTCCGTATGTCTGTCAAGACCCTTTATTTCGGGAATGCGTGGAGGCATCACGTTGAAATTTTAACCGTATACTTAAGATGGCGGTCCCATGAAGTTGTGAAAAAATCAAACTAAAGTTCTAAGTTTACGTAAAAAAAAGATACAAGATATATTTTTTATAGGGGTCGAAATTTCAAATTAAAACTACTAGTAAAAATGGGGCATCATTTAAAAGGACTTGATGTGCACATTGCAAAATATATATTTTTTTCGACACATTTTTTTTATTTAAAATGAAAAATAACAAACATAAAATGCCGTTCCCCTCTGTCTCCGAAGTCTGTGAAACGATTTTTTCTTTTAATTTAATTTACTATTATATTTATTTATTTCAATAAACTATTTATTTAATTCTGTAAATTATAATGATCTTACGTACGGAACCCGCGGTGGGCGATTACGACTCGCACTTGTCTGGTGTTTTTTTGTAAATCTAATGAATTATCTACATGTACTCTCTAAGTTTATCTTGGACATCAGTGACATCGGTAATGAAAACATGAGGAAACCTGCACTTATAATTAATTGTCCATAAGGCTGAAATCGCTGATCCGCCCTGAGCTGGCGTGGTACTGGTGATCAATGCTCGTGCTTTCTTTGGATGAGACGTCTTTGCCTGCGGTGGGACAATAATAGGCTGGTATGTTATATGAGGATCTTTTTTTTTCTTTTAAAGTAAGAAATACATTTATTCGGAGTTTAATTCCCAAATGTGTCTCTATAAATTCAAATGCACAAATAAATGACCTACATATTTCCGAATAAATATTTAAATTGACCACGTTTTTTTATGAGTTTGTTGGCTTTTGCATTTACGTCACAACTCTTCTAAAATTGTTGTTCACGCTCTTTAACCCTTATGGGTTGGGCAGATGTCCAAGTTCTTTCAATGGAACTGCCAGTACTGGCCGGTTTTACCGGGATGCGTAGTGTACTGTGTCCAGGAACTATAAAACTCTTGTGGGTCTATAGTTACTCTCAAATATAATGTGTATATTGTGTATGCTTAACATAAAGTAGGTAGATACCATTCATCTAGCAGATATAGCAGAAGAGTTCAATAGTCGTACTTTTAGTGCGAGTCGTTGAAAATTATGCTATTAACCGAAATTATACTATTGAACCTGTAATTATTTTTACGAATAAATATTTTTTCTTTGTTACTTTCTAGACACTTACCAAAAAACAAAAATGTTTATTCCCTCTGGTAGTCAAAAGTTTTTTAGATCAAGTGTATGAACATTAACACACATACGGATTTGCGATTTGAACTAGCAGATTCTTCATAATATTTCCCGATTTCTAAATTAAATACAAACTACAAGAAAGTCGTAATGTCGGACAAAAAAACAATTTAACCGTAAAAGATTGATATCGGTCTGTAACCGTATTCATTCTCTCTTTTGTACCAAAAGTCGACCAAAAAAATTCTTCCCCTTTCCTATAAATATCAATACGCCACATATCGCCGAGGCCCGAGTGCTTTACGATGCAAAACTAGATACAATTTACGATCGAATATCCCCCATATTAGTTACAAGTGGATGATTTCCGATCGATTCGATTATTCGATTATTTATTATGCGATTATCGTTGGCGCGTAATGTGGGATACGGATTCGATTTACAAATCAGCGGGCAATTAATGTTTTTGTTGATTTCTGGTGAGGAAGAAAGTTTAAGATAGATTCTCTTATGCACGAGTAATCATTCTCAAAGTTGTCGGAACCTAGGCAATCGTTCTGGTAAGCTGTACCTAGCTAGAGTACCTCCTGTAGCTTTTTATATATCACTAGTTGAATTACTTCCGTAATCTTATATACGTCTACTTGTGCCATCTTAAGCCGCGTACAGACATCGATTTGCCGTAAATGCTTTACCACGTATATCAAACTAGCTATAAGCCCCGCGGAACACCCGCGTTCAGTTATGCCTTTGGTTACTGCTTATCTCCCGTTGGTCATAGCGTAATTTTCAATAAGTATAAACATTCCTCTTGAATCACTCAATCTAATAATGAAATCCGGATTAAAATCCGTCGCGTAGTATAAAAGATCTAAGCGTATAGTATACACGAGACGGCGAGAAGCGACTTTCTTTTACACTATGTCGAGGTAGAGATGCTCAAGATCGAGAAGTACCCAGATCGTCAATCAAATTCGCTACTACGACGAATGTTCACACTGAGCACCCCGTCCACACAGTCTGAGGCATCCATCGCAAATCATTCGCAACGCATGCTTCACTCTGTCTGTACGCGGCTTTATGTTGCTGTTTACAGTAGATCTAATCTTTCATACGGCATTCTTCATCACCATTCAGTCGGTCTATTCTATATCACGATTAGAATGTTCTAAGCATTGAATTGTTGTAGGCGGCCAATTTGGCACAGCCCTAAATTGATTTGCGATATCACTGCCAGATTAGAACTAGCTTCAACTTTTAAGCGTAACTTCTTGACAATACAAAAGTGGCTGTAAATGGTCTAATTGAAATAAATGCTTTGACTTTAACTTGACTTTGACTTTATTATATGAGAAAAGCATTCAGGCTTGGAATTGCCAGACTTATGGTGTTCGTAAGAACATTTAGGAACAGCCTTTAAATATCTGAAGACAAGGTAAAGATTTCTTCGAGAACAATATTATGTCATACGAAGAAGAAACTAAAATATAAGTACTTTTTCTAAAAAATTCTAAATAAGTCGATCCGTTCAACTTACCGGCGAACTTCATGAATCTACTGAGTATAAAGCCAGCCCTTCATTCCTTCAAGTCTTTAATCAGTAAATCGACCTTTATTCCAAAGTCAAAGAAACCAAAACTTTCTTAAACTCAGTTTAATAATAAAGCAGTTGTCATTAAGCTGAGTAAAAACCAGTGTCGCTGTCACATCTACCCTCGTCACGTTCAAATGAATAATTTCGTTCTTAAATGTGCGATGTAGGTCGGTTGGCTGGATTTGGCTAACGTGTTTTGGCTCGGTTATCTATTTTCACCCGTCGTCTTTTGTTTTCTCATCATGATTCGAAATATTTGATGTAATATCTGATCTATATTCTCCAATTTTGAAAGTATCGTTAAACAGGATGGATTTTAATTTACTGTGCAAACTGAGTGTTAAAGGTTTTGTGATTACCAACCAATTTTATTATAGGACAAATCCTAAAATATGACAAAAAAAACAGCTTTTCCATACATTATGTTTGTGTTGTATAGCATTTTTAAAGGGAATAGCTATTTGTAATTTTATGTTGGTCCTATGGTAGAAGTTGTGTCTATTTGTGAGTACACGATAACATAAAAAAAATAATTATGAACACCAATTATTTACCTACATCCTCCATTACCCTGAACCCTTACAGGCTTGTGTCCTTAAGCTTTTATCCAAACACTTAAACTCCCCAAACTGCTAAGTATAATTCCCAAAACGAATAGCAAACAACATTAGTTTAAGCACAGCAATTTCTAAACTACTGAGTCTAATGTTGTCACATCGTTACACTTCCCCAAAGCAGTTGGTTATGTCCACATTGCACGGTTAATGACTGGTATTTCGATGATGGTAATCGCTCGACCCTGAGGCGTGGGAAACTACGACAAATGGCGGACTTCACTAACAATAGCTAATTATTGCTAAGTTCTTGTTTGGAGTCGTCATGTTTCAGGTTACAGGCCAGGGCTGTGTCATCTTGTATACAAAATTATGTTAAGCAATAGTTTTGAAAGAGTAAGTTTAGAGTTTCTTGCCAATTACCATAGGATATAGATTCAATTATTGTTTTACGATATCAAAAGTAGTCTTAATGGTATTTAAACAAATGATTTGAGAGTGAAAATTGTGCATGATCTTGTGTGTATGTCTTTTATACGTAGATCTATTGAAAGCAATTAAAGCTCTAGTGATTTTATGCAGTACTAACAATTCTTTCGTATCGTTTGTAGGTTTGAAATCTTAGATCTACACATAAACATCCAAGACCAGAACAACAAGCTATATCTTTTACTGTTGTATTCTCATTAATTCAAATGAAGCAGATCATTGCCCACTTCAACGTTACTAGTACTACTAAACTCCCCAGTGATGTTTTTCAATATATTTACAGCATTCATATTCTAATGCCTGCCATCCTTCCCATTCATCGTAATTTATTCCAAGGTCCGGCTCTTCACCTCAAACTATAATCCTATTATAATACTAGGAAGCCTTATTCAAAGTAATGCAAATATAAATTACAAGACTACACTGTGATTTTCTTCTCCGCCCATCATTTGAATAATACCAGTCTGATATTGCCCAGTAGCAGGGCAAAGGCCTCTTCTCATGCATAGGAGGCATAACCATTGATCACCACGCTTGCTCAAGCGGATTAGCGATTTCAGACTTACCTACATTAATTACAAGTCCAGGTTTCCTCACGATGTTTTCCTTTACCGATGTCAGTGATGTACAAGATAAACTTAGTTACTACACATGAATTGAAAAAGTTACATTGGTACTGGTCCGCACAACCTCATGCATGAGAGGCAGGCGCCTTAACCACTAGGCCATCACGACATTTTAACTGGCGGTTCATAATTTACTCAGCTATTACCCTGTCCAGTCTTCCTTGTTTCTGAACCTCGCCAATGTTTATTGGCCTATTTGCACTACTTTGGATGCGGCCATGACTGTTCGTGTGTGGGAGCAATAAGACTAAAGGTACAGCTAATACAGCAGGTGTATTCTAAAAGGAATTTGTTTTATGCCTCTTATATCCAATGTGGTTGACCTTAGTGATTGTAATTAGCTCGTACTGTCCCACTACTTGGCCTGCATGCCTCCATTTCTTCCATCGTTCGCGACGTTGAGCTACGTCTTGCCAATTCTCAAGGAAACCAACCAAGTCGTTCCACCATCTCCTTCGTGTCTATCGCGTCTCCATCTCGCCATTTCAGTGCACCAATCTTGGGTTCTCCTGGCCCATAGGTCGTTCGACCTGTAACAGACATTTCCAGCCCGGTCCCATTTAAGCTGGAGTCTCTAAAAATAGGAGTATTAACTAAAAAAATTAGGAGACCTTTACTTTATCTATACTTGTTACTCAAATGAACACAACTGGCAATACACTTGAATGCATTTAACGCAATCTAAGTATCATAAAAACCAGTAATAAAATTGGAACATTAGTTCTATCTACAATCGGGTTCAAAATAAGTATAACCGCAAGCTGAATTTTATTTTAAGTTCGCCAATTGCATTTAATGTTGTCAATTTAAATAGCTACTCGATAACACACTGTATTTCTTAACCTTAAAGTACATTTTACAATAATTGGCACGACACTTAGAATCGCCTACAGTTTCCCTAATTTCTATCGAAAGGGACGTTTTATGTGTTTAAAATTTATCTGTACGTCCCTTTGCATCGTAAAATCTTTCATTGCCTTCTGTGGCCACAGTCGTAAAATCCTTTGTAAAAAATACATGACCAAGTTTATAAAATTCTTACGTCTATTTGAGATTCGTAGATGTTTCTATTATTCGGTTTACGACGTCGTAATGCTCTGTATGGTGGTTTTATGGTGTACTAATGGGATTTAAATGGTACTAACATTTTCTATTATTGTTCCAGGTAATACTTTCTTCGTGTCACTATGGGGAGCTGGTGAAATCTTGACGTAAACGTCTGTCTTCTATTAAATTTGCAAGTTCTATAGTAAATTACAGTTTTGTTTTATTAACTACAAAGCTAGCTGGAACCCTTAGAAATCTAATGTCTTTTGAAACTGATTAATGCCAAACAACTTATTGACGGTGAGAATTATTTATGTTGCCTTTTCCTTCTTATAAAACTCTAAAATACGATCGAAAGTAGGTCAGAATATAACAAAACAAACTTTTCGTAACTTGACCTTTCGAAAAAGGAAAGAATCAACAACCAGCTACAGAAATCACAAAAATAATTCAACAATCATTTCTTCTTACAGTACGGTGTGTAGGCGTATCATTACCAACGCCCGAGGCTTATACATTCTATATTCCTTTTATTTCAATATTTTACCTTCATAACCCATGGTATTTGTACCCCTACGCAAATGGAAAACATTTTTACTAAACAATTTGCAAATAAATTTGCTCAAGGCAAGTCAGTTAGGCTAACATCTTGGGACATTTTAAGACTGTGAGGTATGAACTATTGTGTAGTTGTTTAATAAGAGTCAAAATAATTTCTATCTGTTAATGTCCAGAATGGATGGACAGTGGACACTTAGAGACAGTAGTAATAATAAAATAGTTTTTTGAACTCATAATATTGCGAAAGAATTACCTTGATATTGAATGCGGAGGTGTAAATCACCTCGCCATTTTACGCAAAAGTAGTCGCACGCATGTTATTTATATAGCTACGATACAAAAGAGTTAGCGACTATACACATGCTACTGATTGACTCTTAATAACTATTACACTATTTATAATACTTGGTTATCAAAATATTATCTTTTCTTTCCCTTTTATGGCACCGTTAAGACAATATCATACACCTCCACTCTTTGAGCTAGTTCTGAATGTGGCTTTAGCTTTATACATGCCCTACCTACATGGAATGCCACAAGGTTCTATTCTGGTTCCTGCACTGTTTAAATTAGACATTAATATAACATCCTACTCGGAATGAGACGTGGTGAATGCAATATAATCTGGCTTGTTTATGACTGTGGGTGTGAGGTCTTACGTCTTAATAGTTCTTACGACAACACTGGTATATAAAGGGGAGCTTAAATTTATAGGTTACATATGCGAATGTGAAATACTTGATGTTTTGAAAATAGAGCCTTCTATTTTTAAAACTTCAAGTGTATTAGCATTGTCACATCGGCATTACTCAACACTAATATTTTTAGATGGTGTGAAAATTTACATTTAATAGAAAACGACATTGCATACGATATACGTGCAAACAGACTTGTACTGAGCTATATGTAATACTGCTGCCTTTTCGCCTTTACGAAGCCCAAATAAACATCATAAATGCCTGCAAGACTAAAACAATATCCCTTGTTTTTCTTCCATCATAAAAGCAATTTCCATCTAAAATCATGATATCAATTATCAAGTTTCTCTAGCCCGTTCATTTTACAGGCAAGGCGAGTCTACCCTGTGGCTATATTGTGGGACGGTCGTCGACGTTTTGTTGTCGTAGTAGAACAACCAGGATTTTTGTTAAACTTGATATTTTATTTGGATGTAACAGTAAATAATGTATGCGTCCAGCCATAAGGGTCTGTAGTTTTAATTATGTCTAAACAAATAATGGAAAGGTAGAAACTGAACTAACACAACCAGAAAGCGTCGAAGCAGACCACAAAAGATGGCGAGACGAGCTTGACGAAAGTATTAGTCAATGGTCCAGACTTACCCTGGACTAAAACAGCTGGAAGTCGAAGCTTTGGCCAGCAGTGGAGTGATACAGGCCGATAGTAATGGTATTAGAATGTAATTTACAGTAACTAAGTACAAAAGTCATACAAGGACATAAAGAACAGTTGATATTGATATTAGAACATGAATAATTCGTGACGGAATAAAGACCAAAGTACAATTTTAAATGCTAAAACTAATAATGTGTTGAGTCGTTCGTCTGCTTGTGCCCTTTAAATAGGAGAAGAGAGAGAACCTTTGTTTGCTTTCAAAGCAGTTTACCTTTAATTTCGAAGTCAGTTTTAGTTCAGCAGTTCGCCTAATGAGGGTTTGGCATTTAGTTGTTTTCCTTTGAAATGTTAACTAGGTCTTCTGCATAGAGCTGGGGTTTGTTTGTCCTATTTTATTGGTATTGAATTCAAAAGTTTTTGTTTATTCTCGGGTTAATTGGAGTAAAATGTCCCTGTTGTTGAATTTTTTTAATTCAAAATTCGTTTTCAGTCAGTCATACTTTTCTGATAACTATTATTGTACATTTAAGTCGTTATATTCAGTATGAAGAGACAAAATAGTAACCTGAGTAAATTTTGCCATATACTTAATTATAACTAGCTGCCCTCGACTTCGCTCACGTGGACCTAAGTTAACTTCAGGAAATAAGTATGTGATGAAAGTTGTGACAGTGGGCTTCTCCTTGAGAAATATGTCTGTTGAAGCCTAGAGTCAAATTTTTTGCCCTGTTGCAAATTGGCTAGCGCCATACCTGGGTTTAAGACGTACTTAGCGAAACGAGGGTATATGACATCACGTTATTACTCCTTTGAAAACATTATGATGTGATGTCAAAATTCACTTATTTTTCGTTTTCCAAACCTCTGAAACACAAATTTTATTTTTATTCTTCTACAAACTAAACTGGCCCGGTTAATAGCAATAGGCTCGCCCCCTATTACATGGGACCTAAACATACCAGCAAACTGTGGGTGTACATTGTTACACCTTTGCCTAACCCTTCGGGGAATACAGGCGTGATGGTATTTATGTTCTGTAACAACCTAACAAGTCTTCTACAGCAGAACGCCAGTAATCTCTAAGAACCTTAATCAAGCCTTTATTCCTCCCTCGCCTGTCCCGTCTTATCAGCCAGACAAATTATTAAAGGAAGCTTCTATCTCGTTGAGGATCCAACCGGTTCTATTCCCGGTCCTACTTTGTCGTGGGCGAGAACAGCATTCCCAAAACGACCAGAGTTAATTGAGCCTACAATTAAACAGACGGGTTTGACGTATAGTCGATGGCTCCTGTTGGTATGGGGAGTATGGCTTCTCTTATTTATAGCGCTGTTTTTAACACAGTACTTGAAAATAACTTAATGCGTAGGAGAGCGATAGAGAGGGAGATAAATTATATCTCTATCTAATTATGAACATAGTAAATTCAGGGCCTTCACCATCTTCCAATCAGTTCGGATGAAATTACTTGGCAGATTATTTCATACAGATTCTGATCCATTTTTGAACAATGTCTGTTAGCCAAGTGCAAGTCGGATGTGCACACAAGGAGTTCCGTACCATCGTACAATATTTAACATTATATATTAAAAAAATTTGTTTGATTTTTGGATACGGAACCCTGAAAAAGAAAATAAGTACCTCTTTGCTTTATTTTATTGAAATGTTTCTGAGTTTCAAGCAACAGCTTTAATGACGTTGGTAACTCAAAGCCATGAACACAGGTCGAAGATCACGCTGTAATGAATCTAACAATCTCTTGCACTGATCTTTGCCCTTCCAATTTCCAAACAGTACGGTAAAGCATTTTCTTCAGTCGACTTACAATCTGTGCTTACTAGTCAAAAAAGTACAATTAACTTGTTCCGTAATAAAGGCCTTTGTATAACAACATCTAATCAAATGACAATTGTTCTATATTTAAATCATAGGAACCATATTTAACCACTGGCTTATGCCTGCCTTCTACTAGGCTTTTTTCACCCGTTAAGTTCCGTCTTTGGTTACTTCTCCGCTCCCTTAGTCGCAGCTATATAGCCTGTACGATTCCTCACGAATCTGGCTACCGTATACAAAATTTTTCAAACCGACTGGGAGTTTCAAAGATTAGCGCGTTTTAACAAACACACTAACAAAAAAATCTCTTCAGCCTATATTATATTAAGTACTGTTGATAAGAAAATAGTGTTTGGGCGATATTAGTAGATAATAATAATATAATGCCTTACAATAGTAACGTCTGTGTCACACACATGGAAGCAAGTAAGCAGCTGATAGTCCAAATCGTCATCTTCGAATTTCCATAAAAAAGTATTCCATATTAATAACTCCATTTATCCTATTTCTGTCTGTACAGCAGGTTGATGATAATTGTCTTGTGATGTTAGTTTTTTAATTAATTATGGGTAACTGGTTACATACATTTACAACTTAATTTTAGTATCGTGTACTAGTTTTAAACCCCCGACGCAAAAACGGCTGGGTGTTATAAGTTTGACGTGTCTGTTTGTGTGTGTGTATGTCTGTGGTATCGTAGCTCCCGAACGCATGAACCGATTTTGATTTTTTGTTTGAAAGGTATATTAGTCGGGAGTGTTCTTAGCTATAACTAGCCTATAACTGCCTCAGTAGCCTAGTGGTCCTAAGCGCGCGTGCTACGCTAGAGGTCTTGGGTTCAATTCCCAGGTCGAGCAAAAAGTGTTATTGGGTTTTTCTATGAAATTCTCAATAGCACCTCGAAGTTAGGATTTGTGCCCGGTTAATGGCAATAGGCTCGCCCCTTATTACATGGGACCTAAATATACCAGCGAACCGTGGGTGTACATCGTTACACCTCTGCCTAACCCTTCGGGGAATACAGGCGTGATGGTGATGGCTGTTCTTAGCTATCGGTTTAGCGGCTGCGGGTTTTGTTAGATGCGGTAGGGATCTTTATTCTTCTGACGGGAATTACTTAAATTGTATGTTTTTATATGTAGTACAAACAATAAGGTTTCTATGTGCCCTCGTTTACTATGTTAACTTCACATACAGTAACTTTTATATCTAAATAATAATTACACTACCAGCCTATTTATTGTCCCGCTGCCGGGCAAAGGTCTCTTCACATTCAGAGAAGGCATATGGGCATTGATCTCTGTTGATATTTGTTATAAGTTTCCTCAAAATGTGTTCCTTCACCGATGTCAGTGATGACTGATGAGTAAGTACCTACGTACGTAGCTTAAATACTATAAAAGAAAAATAAATGTTCCATACTTTTTATCTCCTGAACACTTACAAAATCTCCACAGTATATTTGCCTCTGAACATCACACTAAAAATAAATCTCAGAATACACAGCTGAAGCACGACGCCATCCAATTTAGCAAGACATCTCAAAAGACATGGTTCTTTCCTTCTTAGTTCCATTTTAAGAAAACAAAAGAGAGGTTGGAAGGTCACGATGTAATGGTCGTTGATGCAAAACGTGAACCGCAACGTGCAACTACGATGCAGCGATAAGAATTTGCACGATTCTCTGTTGAATTTCGTAAATAAAGCGATACAGCGCTTTATTTACAGTTTACTTTGAATACTAATTGCTTGATTTTTCGCTGAGAATACAATTTTTCTTGTTAATTGTTGTTCTTGTAATAGACGACTGGGATAGTTTGGGTTTTGCCAGAGTTTGGTTTGATTGAGTTTGGGTTCCTGATAGTCCAGGTTAACACACCCGCCTCCCATGCATGAGGTTGCAGGTTTTACATATACCGGGCAAGGGCAAGTAGCAATGTGACATTTTTGGTTCATCATTTTGTACTTTCTAAGTTAATCTTCGACATCACTGACTTATACCAGGAGAACATCGTGAGAAAACCTGGAATTATAATAACATACCATCACGCCTATATTCCGCGAAGGGTTAGGTAGAGGTGTACCAATGTACACACACAATTCGCCGGTATGTTTAAATCCCATGTAATAGGGGGCGAGCCTATTGCCATTACCGGGCACAGATCCTAACTCCGAGCTGTTACTGAGAATTTCATAGAAAAATCCAATAATACTTTTTGCTCGACCTGGGAACCCAAGACCAATCGCAATCACCAATAGCAATCGCGCTTAGGACCACTAGGCTAACGAAGCAGGTATAATCAATTTGTGTGTATTTAGCATTCCGTCTCCCCGTTCTTTGTCATGCCGTCTCTGTGGAGAAGAGGCCTTTGCCCTGTAGTGGCACAATAACAGGCAAGTATTCTTTTTTTATTATTTGCAAAGTTTTATGTATTCTTTCACAATTGTTTAATGTGGCAAAGTAAGCTTAGCTGTTTGCATTGTTATCTTGAGTAATACTGGTGTAAACGAGTTCAGTTATCATTCTATGGATACAAATAATGCAGATGTTTAGCTGTTCGCATCACGTTTCTACAATATAACGTTTATCTACCAGGTTGTGTACATTGTATACTTGAAATAACTGGTTAAATTCCTCAGAAAAGGTGTATTTATTTTATTAATATTTAAAACATTTAACTGTGTTTTTAACTAGCTTATGCCCGCGACTTTGTCCGCGAGAATTTTGTTTGCCTGCGGGGTTCTAATTGCTTTACACAAAACTCTCATTTTCTAAAATTTGCGTAAGTTATCCACTGCTGTATACTTGTAACTTGTACTTGTAATTTTTCGGAGATTAGCCGGAGCAGACAGATAGACAGACAAACTTTAAAAAAACCGGACAGGTGCGAGTTGGGCTCGCCCACAGAGGGTTCGGTACGTAGGATCATTATAAATTACAGAATGAAACAAATAGTTTATTAAAATAAATAAATAGTAAATTAAATAAATAAATAGTGTAACTGTCTCTACTAGTGCTAGTACTAGTGTTCCTAAGCGCGACTGCTACGCTAGAGGTCTTGGGTTCGATTCCCAGGTCGAGCAAAAAGTGTTATTGGGTTTTGCTATAAAATTCTCAGTAGCAGCTCGGAGTTAGGATTTGTGCCCGGTTAATGGCAATAGACTCGCCCCTGTTACATGGGACCTAAACATACATTATGTATTCAGTACAGAGAACATATGAATTACAAACACTTCAATTGTATTTATTTCTATAGATATGCAAACATTCTATACCGAGAACTAATTATTACTCCCAGTTAAAACCTAATAGAAAAAGGATTAAGATTGAATTGTAATTGCCAAGAACAATATACTTTTGAGAATTCATTAACAATTCTGTAAAACCTTACATAGGTACTTATTGAATCTGATAAACCCGTTACTGTAAAATATTATTTTAGATATGACACACACATACCATCACGCCAATGTACACCCACAGTTCGCTGGTATGTTCAGGTCCCATTAATAGGGGGCGAGCCTATTGCCCTTAACCGGACACAAATCCTAACTCCGAGCTGCTGCCGTTAGATATGACACAATTAGAAAAGAGAATAATGTCTATTCTATACAATTAAATAAAATTGAATTGTCTGTTTGTCATGTCAAAACAACAATTTCAAAAAAAAATATAAGTATAATAAATGTGTACAAGTCACTTACACACAAAAAAACACAATTTCCATTTTTGTCCGTCTGTTGCGCCTGTTCTCCGAAACGGCTAAACCGATTTAGACAAGAGTTTCAGTAGCAGAGATAGGTGTAACGCACAAACAAATACCCCGTGATAACAATATATAGTCTCCAGACCGATACCGGCTACGGCGGCTAATCTTAATGCAGAATAGCCAAGCACGCAGGAGATATTATAGTGCACAATTGTGTGCACTATAATATCTCTTGCCTAACTCTCACAGTCCGATGGGACGGCAATCCGACACAACCGGGGCGAGATCAAATAACTAACATTCGCGCGAACAAAGTCACGGGTATAAGCTAGTTATAAAAATATAAACGCAGAAAATTATTCCTTAAAAAGAAAAAAATTATAATTATTACTTAAAAAGTGTTATTGGGTTTTTCTATGAAATTCTCAGTAGCAGCTCGGAGTTAGGATTTGTGCCCGGTTAATGGCAATAGGCTCGCCCCTTATTACATGGGACCTAAACATACCGGCGAACTGTGGGTGTACATTGTTACACCTCTGCCTAACCCTTCGGGGAATACAGGCGTGATGGTAGAAAATTATTCCAGTGTCAGTTCAGTTTTCATTTCGATAATTGGAATAAATCCCCTGAAGGTATTCATGAATATGATAGCAATTTACCTAAAAGCAGACTATATTAAATTCAATACCTTAAATACCTAGGAGCATTCTGTTCCCAAGGGGTTTTCAGTTTCTAGTACTTACAGCTCTTTTGCTAGAGGCATCCAGTTCAAGACCACTCTTTATTATTGAAAAATTAGCTTTTTTCTGCGTCTGCATAGACTTCAGAATTAAGTCAAAATCCCAAAATCTAAATCCACGGGAACACAAAAACGGGATAAATCCCATTGTTTAGCTAGATCAATAATTATATAGATGTGTGCCAAATTTCATCTAATTCTGTTAAGCCATTTAAACCTAAACGAGTAACAAGCATTCATCCATCCATCCTCACAAACTTTCGAGTTAATAGTTGTAAGTAGGATAACAGTTTTACTACAATTTATATCAAACCCTGTATATAAATACTCTGGTATCGGGATTATCTTTCCATTCATTTATTCATTCACCTGTCCATTCTACCCTCGTAAAGGACTAGGAATCAGGAATATTCCCTCTAAATAGGGTAGTATATAGCTTAACTAGCAAACCCTCTACAATATATATTCATCTTGCCATTATATCAAAGTACCCCGAGTAAATATTTTCATCACAAAAGCGTAAACAATTCGAGGCATCCACTGGAACAATTCACGGAATATGATCTTAAGCATGATCTCAGGTTAACGGTGTACCGTATATCTCGTGGAAACGCCGAGCTACCAAAATGTTAATGTCGCCATTACCATTTATATTTTAGAGAGGATTAATCTTGAAAGCCAACACTTAACGCTGTTTGGATTTTTGCGTATTTTCCACTATATTTAGGACGAATATTTTAGCTACACGGCTCTCTTCTACATCTTGAATAGTTGGTCTAGAAAGAGTTAATACATTGTGAAAAGGTTTTTTTACCATGGATTCAGGTACCGAATCATACATAATTCTAAACCATATATTCATATTCTGAGAGTCGAAAATTTGCCGCCGCTTTTTAAAAAACTAGCTAACCTCGCGGTGTCGCCCGCTTTACGTCTTTGATTATTCCTCCGCGCCCGTAGGTCGTAGCGTTAAGTTCTATACCTTCCCCTGGAACCACTATCTAATGATGAACATAAGGCATTAAAATTCGTTGCGCAGCTTAAAAATCTAAGCGTAGAGACGCAGACGGCAACAAGAGATATGGTTTTATACTATGTAGAGAAGAATCAGAATAGAACAGCTGTTTTTTTTAACACACAAAATGGTTAATGCTTTGGTGTTTAGAATCATGTGTGAATCTATAGCAAAAGTTTAAGACACGATGTCCATGACCATGTATGTAGTGTATATTATCAAATCTTTTTTTTTCAAAAAGTAAAATATGAATCTCTTCAGGGCTAAAACAACAAAAGGCTAGTAAATTAATTAGCACAGAAACTACAATGGCGGGAGTGGGTTCGATCTAGGCGCGGCACAAATGTTAAATGAACGGAATGCCCGCGTTAACCTAACGATGATGAATGTAGGCCAATTTGTTAGTGCCACTTGTGTGCATATTTTAATTTAACAGTTTGACGGAAATTTTGGTTAGGTTTTTTATGACCAATGAGAAAGAGGAAAAGTAAAACTGAAGTTGCTTTTGACCAAGCAAAGCTTACTGCCTGTTGATGATAAAGTAGACCTTTCCAGTTTTCAAAAATACTTAATATCCTGAACATACACACGTTTTTTTTTAAGTTTGGGAAATCATCAAATGATTTCTTCAACTCTGGGCAGAGCGGAAGGAAGTGTCAGTCTCTTACTGACTAAAACCCATCCGTGTTCATCCTAATGCCCTTTGCGTTCCAAGGCCGACGAAAATACACCCTGAGGTTGGTTACTGTAACCCTCCCCCCCTCCCCTGTCGGGGATCACGAAAGGCGCATACGCTCGCGAGATGCCCACCGTAATAGTGGGAAGATTTTTTTCTTATAATATATTTAAACAAAATATGGTTCTATCTAAACAAGCCAGTCTTTACAGTACCAAGATAAAGCCAAGACAATTTGAAATTGGAGGCCAATTCTTTTATTCTAATTTATCAACAGCCTTCAAAGAAGTAGACTCAAATGCATCTACACAATCGTATAAAATACATGAACCTAGAAGTAACCTCTGACTTCTATTGTTTTACAATTCATGCAAATCTATTCAGCTTGAACACCAAAAAATTTATCCCAAACAAAAATGTTTTCGGGTATGACTCAAACGGCAAATACTCAGTACTAAATAAGGTCGATCTTACAGCAGTTAGTGTGGCTGTTTAAAAAAATAAGGTCGGTCTTACAGCAGTTAGTGTGGCTGTTTAAAAACTGCCAAATTGATATGAATGAGAGGAATTGTGAGTGCACACTCCTGTAGGTTACCAGCATCAGTCAATTTTTATTGTAGAACGGTGCGTTCTTCATCTTTTTCTTTCATCAAACAAGGCGCGGCTCGGGGCTCTATTGCGCGAAATTCTAATTATTTTTCTAAAATAAAATCAGCTTATTTTACTTCTCATAACATCAGCTATCTGTCAATGAAAGTCCCATCAAAATCGCTTCAGCCATTTCGTAGACTAGCCGTCACAAACAGACAGACAGAGAGACAAAAAAATGATTTATTCTAAGTGTTAACATACATATTAACATTACAAACAAACACTCTAGTTTTATTTATTTGCATAGATTGTAAGCAACAATATTCACCTATTTATTGGCACTGGACTGACTTTAGGAGAATGAAATACATTTCATTCTCCTAAAGTCAGTTAGACACTTAAGTTGATTCCACTAAGAATAAACCTCCCCAGAAGTTTATTTCTAGCAGAGAACGTGGAACTACATTTATCATTGAATTAACTCGGCCAAGCCTTATTGCGGCATCGCAGACAAATGCTAAGCCAACAAAGCCTTTGCTAAGTCAACATGTTTTTTTACTGCGCAAGAGTGCAAAATTTTTCCAATTGCCTTTATCTCGTACTAGCTTTTGTTCGTGACTTCGCCCACGTTAATTTTCGTACCAATGCCTTATTTGATAATAAAATACTTAAGGATAACGTAGCTCCCGATTAGAGAAATATTTTTTTGTTATCAGACCAGTACTGCCAGAGATTACCTCTTCATCATATCAGCCTATAGCCGTCCACTGTTGTACGTAGGCCTCCCCCCAAAGAGCGCCAACCATCCCGGTCCTGAGCAACCCGCAACCATCCGCTGCCTTCTTTAAATTGTCGGAAACAAACAAATAACTTTATCTCTTTATAATATCTAATATCAGTATAGATAACAGACCAACATTTCTGTATTGAAGAACCAGCTAAAAATTTCATGGTTGCTTTTGATTGATTTGTAGATCAATCTCTACGTGTCGCTTTTAAGGGTCGGCTCAAGCTAAGAATAAAATCGTGAGTAATCCATCCACTCCTCATATGGAACTGCAAGTGACACAGGAAATGTAGGTACCTATAAGGATACGACGCGGTACTCTCTGACCACCCTGAAAGGAAACTAGAATGAGGATAATGTATGCAGGTGTGTGATTCATATATTAAAAGTATGTATTTAAAGTATAGAATTGTTTACTACCACACGATGATCGGAAGTGAATATTTAAATGGATAATTCGATTCCGTTTTTCATTTGACCTTCCGTGTTTACACAAATGGAGTTTTACCATACATTACATATTTTTTGTCAAACTGTTTACTTTAGCTGATTACAAAGCATGTAAATGTTTTTTTTTAACCCCCGACCCAAAAACGACGAGGTGTTATAAGTTAGACGTGTCCGTGTGTGTATGTGTGTGTGTGTCTGTGGCATCGTAGCTCCCGAACCCATGAACCGATTTTGATTTAATTTTTTGAAAGGTTAATTAGTCGGGAGTGTGTCGGGAGCTTACATTCCTACATGATGTTCAATGGTCACCACTACCTATAGCCACTTGCATTACCAGAGGCCTTGCAAATGCGTCGCCATCACAGGACAAAGTCTTGGTCTTTTGTTGAAATGTCTCTTGTGCCTGTAATTACGGCAGAAATAGGTATGGTGGTATTACTTCCCCGGACGAGCTTCTTCACAAAGAGCTCTACTACTACTAAAGTTACTGAGTTACTTACTGTCTGTTTGATACCTACCTCATCACAACAAAACCACTGAACCGATCTTAACGAACTTGACAAAGAAATAGCTTAGGATAAGCTAAGGGAAAGCTAGTACCGTACTTAATAAATTCAAGTCAGCACCAGACTGTTAGTAAAATTGATTTTTATTACATTTTCATTAGTCACAAAATACTTTACGTAATGTAAAGTCAAAGGTGTAGAGTTTATATTGCCATGTTTAATAGGTCATGGCTCTACTTACTACTTGGGAAGTATTACAGCAGAAATACTTACATATCAGTTATAAGACTCCATTCATCCAGAACACGACCTTGTTCGCGGATATCAACTTACGGTAAATTTTACGACTTAATTGTAATGAAGACTAGGTAAATTGTGATAAGATGATAACATTCGCAAAGCCGCAAGGCAAGCCCCCTCCAACGACACCTAGCCACTCCGAGGCCAGTACGCCGCGCGCTTTGCCCGCGGACGGACCTATCGCGCGCCCCGTAAACTTAATACGACCACCGAATAGGCAAACAGGATACTCCGCATTCGGAATAGTGATGAGAATAAACAATAGTGACACTCTTACTAAAAAAGGAACCGTTTAAATAGTGCCGTCAATATCTTACTAATTGATGTGAATTCGCTGACCTTGAAAGTCGACTAGAAAAATGGATTAGTCACAGTTTTTTTGTGTTTATTAATCGAGCGACAATGATCGAGATAAGTGATTAAGTTGAAATAGAGATGGGATTCGTGTAATCGACTAAATTATTTTGTTAATAGTGTGGGAAGTGCAAATTGTTGAAAATGACAATGTTGGCGGTTAAGAATTTTTTCATGCCTGAAAAGAGAGTGGACTCTCCGAGATTTTCGAGGATGCCTGAGGCATTAATGAGGTCCATAAGACGACGCTCTTTAAGGGTGAAAAGGACTAAGTCGTTGGTCCTAGTGAACGAAAAGAGGAAATCCGGTGAGTGGTAGCGTATGATTCTTCTTTTTTTGTTTATTTAAATTAATACAGATGTTTTAAACTTATATATGAACAAGTGTAGTCTTTGAATTTTATGTTCTACTTCACGTTTTATCTACACGTCATTTTATTACTTTTTAATTGGTTTTAGATTGACAGGAATGTCAAAATTTATAAATACACACGTTTAACATTAAGATTTCTCATTAAGTCAAATATTATTATGTTTTTTACGATCAATTCTGGAAAAACTACTTTTTTCCCAAAAATGTGTAACGATGTCGTCACGGTATTCTGTGTACAACGCTCATTAAGATAATAACAGCTCTTATTTTACTCAAACGAATTTCTTTAGCACAACTAATAGCACCTTTTGCCCAGTAATTAAAACATTCTAAGGCAGCATTAAGTAATTATGAATTTATTAATTACTTCGACAAGCTTAAACCAATTTATTGATATTTTTTTGCTACAATATTCAATGATGTTTGTAATAGTCAAGACAAGATTTGCATAAAAGAATTTTCGGAAATTTAAACGGAATTTTTGTGTGACAATCTCATTAACATAATTTTGACGATTAGTTAATTGCACCCGTGCGAAGCCGGGGTGAATCGCTAGTTTTAGATAAAACCGTCATTTACTTTACTAAGTACAGTAGCTCAATGATTAGAAAACCATTCAGATTGAATTATTCATTGCACGAACACATTTTGCAATACAGCGTAATTTTTATTTCACAATTTGCTGTTTAGATTACTCTTCCGTAAAATAACTGCTATTGTTGCCAACGTAATGGCGTAATATTTGTTGTTAGAATGACAATATTTGCATCTTGAAAATTTGCAGGGGGTTTAACGTAATATCATTCATTACCGCCATCTGCTAAGCTAACAACAGTATGACTTAAACCAATTAAAAAACAATTATATTGACGTCTATGAAAAATCCATTACAATCCATGACAAATAATGAAATTATTCCAACTGGATTCAATTGTGTGGTGTTGATATTTTGTTTTAGCTTCTTTTTTATATTATATAATTGTTAAATGGTAATATTATGTTCTCTTATTTCGTAAACGTGTAAATATTGTGTATTCATACTTTTGCCCGCGATGTCGCCTGCGTAAATTTTCTTTTTAATAAATTACTCTATACGGCAGGGAGATAACGAAACTTTCTGTTAGCAAAAGAATTTTCAGAATCGGAGCAGCAGTTCTGTAGATAAGAGCGTTAAACAAACAAACTCTTCTGCTTGTTTATAACATTAGTATAGACATTGAATTTTAAATTGTGTGACGTTCTTATTAGCAATTGTATTTTCCTTCAGACATTTTATATTACGTGTGGTAATTTCAAGACCGTATCGTCATAGCCCGACGTCATTAAACGTGACATCATTAAGCATTGTCTCGTGTGCTTCTATGTCATATTTTAAATGGTCACTGGCCATAAAAATGATCGTAGGTACTCGCTTGTTTTAGTAGATGAACCCATTGTTACCAGCATGTCCTATTTTGTTGAGCTGCTTATAAATTAAGAGATTTGTAGGACAGTAGCGGAATCGGTTTCGAAAATATAGATGATTAGAATCCGGTTTACGTAAGCAAAAAGTAATTGAAGTGAAAAGATCTATCAGTGTAGAAAAACATCGTAAGGAAACATGGGCCTAATTGATGTAAGTCTGGGAAGCGATTCTACTAACTATTAAGGACCGATCACAATCTGATCTCAGTGTCAATCTGTAAAATACTTCTCTGGTTTACCTACATTTTTTGACTTTTATTGTCGCTGAGATGACATTGTGGCTAGTTTTGGATTGGAGTTCTGGAATCGCCAATCCGTCTTTAAAAGCATGATGGCCAATAAGAAGAAGAAAAGAGGGCTTTGCTCTACAGAGGTGCAATAATAGGCTGGTATTACAAAACCTATTTCACGCAAGTTCTTCAGAACTGCTACTTAAAATTGGCATTGTAGCAAACCCAAAAAAGTAGAAGGTTGCTCCGCATACCAATTAGGGACCTACTCTCATTTCTCATTCGTTTTTTTTCTCCGTAGCAGCATTCTACGACTTCACCTAAACATTTTAATTGAAGTGTCTGATACAGATCAACAGATTCTCATTACAACTGTTTCATAGTCTTGTACAATCGTTTGTATCTCAAGGTTTTTTGCAATGTCTGCTGTTTACATTGTTCCTTTGATCTTTAGTGCGCAGTTGACAATATTTTTTATATTCAACGACTATAAAATATCCTCATATCGTACATTTATGGTTTGTTTTATGGGTCACATGTGGTATTTTGTCTTGCATGTGTTCCCGAGCCTGATTGTTTATCGATACTTACTGTTATTTTGACATGGTTCCCATTTTTGTAAGGTTTTTGTATATTTGTACCAATTCCGCCTTTACTGCCTAATAAAAGTCATATTTTGTGTTACAGCATTTCTTTATTGTATTTATTAGCAGAATATGTTGAATAATTAACACATTTTATAACTGCTGGCACAGCCGGCGATATGACATTTTTCGTCGCATGAATAATACGAAACACAAGACAGCTATGCTTATCATGAAATAAATTACCAATACTGTGTACATTATTTTAAGGATTTAGTGCAAATGAATTAGATTAAGAAATCAGTTTACAAGCTGGGACAACTTTAATTACTCCAAAACCAATAATTTCCGGACCCTATAAAAAATAAAAGCGATTTAGAAACGATATTTGTCAAAATCGAAGTTAGTGATGTCCATAGATTTATAATCTGTCGCACGTACATATTTTGTTTTAGATCGATGAGTTCAACGATAAAATATTTTTATGTAAAGTTGATTGGAGGGCAGACATGCAACGACCGCAAGTCTATTGCTGACCGGTGTGAGCTGGAAATGATTAATTCTGTTAATTAAATTATATTCATTAATAAATGTCACGTTTGGAGATGGTTTTGATAACAATAGTTTATGGCTGCTCAGCATAGAGACCTAATAATTATTCATATTGTTTTAAGTAGATCCCTAACCAAATATTTGTTAAAAATAAACTTATTTAATTAATATGCGAAGGTGATTACATAGTTTACTCAGTTCTACTGATATAACGTTCTGATGTTTTATCATTATTTAACAATGCAAATGTTTACATAATATATTTTGACTACGAACATAACACTATTAATAAAAACACACACAATCATTTATAAAAAACAATAAGCCGCTATAATTAATGTAATAATTGAAGTGCTATAACGGAGCTAACGTAGGTACTTATAGTTGTTATCTTAGCCATAACAATAAAATAGACGCACACTTCTACGTAAATAACTTAATAAAAATAGTTACCTACCAGTAAAAAATCGACTAAAACGTCTATTTCCGCTAACGGACAACACTAATTATTAGTAAAATGCACCTGGCTAGCGCGTGCCTACCTAAATGTCACACTTGACGTTACAAAACGTGAACAAAACCAATTAAACTTGACCCTTTTTATAAACGACGAATTACCATTTAGTAACAAGTCCTTTTATATCGGTTTAGTCATTTTCTGAACGAACATTCCCGCGTTAATTTAATTATCGAACGTTCCATGCAAAATATGTACGTTTTTAAAAAAATAATCAGTAAAAAAATTAAAATACAATAATGTTTGGAATGCGAGTGTTTTCTTTTTTGTAAGTTCAAGTTGTCATAATTGAAATGTCAGATTACAAAAAGTATTTAATAAATTCTTTGCAACAATTTTATTTAATGATTCGAATAATGGGAGTAATCGTGGAATTTTGGCAACGTTTGACATTATGGAACAAAGGAATGGACATTAAATTCTTCAGCAACATGTTTTTCGTACTGAGATGTTTTCCCACATATAAATACTTGCAGATGCGCCAAGTGAATCACGTGTTTGGACTCCTGAACTTGAAGATATTGCACAGTAACACATATAAGAAGTTTATATACCTATTTACGAACTGACATCCCAAATGTTGCCAGACCCACTTCATTTTAGCATGGTTGAAATTATAAGAATAGTTAGAGGAATATACTACTATCTAGTTAAGAAGGAACTTGCTAGTTTCAGTGCTAGGCCATTATTATGTTTGTTCCTTTGTGGCGCTCTACAGTCTAAACGCGCGTGCCGATTTTGATGATTCTTATGTCAATCTTCCATTCTTCTTAATCTTGCGATTGTCAGTAAAGACATGACAGTAATCTTTATTTAACATAGCAACAACCAGACGCTATATTGTGAAATAGATGCACCTTACCCACTTACGTTTAAGTGGATATTGGACCATTATAATTAAATACGTAAAATATATTAAGTATGTCATTATCGGTAAACATGACTAAAGTTTTTGCAATGAATCTTAGGAACAAATGAAAATTAGACAACACTTACTGTCGAAATCTTTTGTTCAAAACTATTTTCAGCAACCTTTAAGTATTTGACCTTACAACATTTAACCTTGATAGTGAAATAAAAAAAAAACCATGTAAAACTCACGACGACACGACCTCGTGCGAAACGCGCCAGTCAAAACGATTTTTTCTTCTTCTATTTTTAAAATAACAAATTATTTCAACGCCGGGCCCAATCGCGTGGGAATAAATATTAGGTATTGTTGCGTAGTTTACCATTGTTTTAGTAATTTCTGTAACGTGATTGTATAAACATACCTAATTATTTTTTATTCTACGAATTAAGTAAAAACTTTTTGAACATGTTTTATATATTCGTTTTAGAAATTCATTTCAACCGCATTTTTTTTTTCACTTGCGTTGAGTTACGTTTTTACCTACTGCTCTGCTCCCATGTATCGTAGCGTGATAATATAGATCCTATACTATTCCACGTGAATCTGGCTGTTATATACATATAATATTTTTTCCAATCCGACTGGTAGTTGCAGAGAAGAGAAGAACGATCGACCAAAAAAAACTCTTCAGCTTTATTACATTAGTCAAAATGTACTTAAGTTGTTTCAAATGTAGCTATACAAATAAGATGTAAGTAAGAACGGCAAAAAATTCAGAAGAGGAGGGAGAGGGGTTAATGGGTATTATACGTCAGCAACCCATCACCTCAGCTTAGTTGGACACGCCAAAGATAGTTTGCCAAATTTTTTTTCTGTGTAAATCTGGCACTCTGATGGCTTGTCATCGAATTCGTATAGTTATAACATTTGATGTAAAAAGCTACTGATACTATAAACAAATAATAGAAAGATAAATATTTTTGGGATGGATTCAGTTTCTATCTGTCTGTGCTGGCCGGTTACAAAACAAAAGAATACCTACAACCACCCTAATAACAATATGCCAAATCATAAACTGACACTATAAACTAATAAACGCCAACAACCTGGCAGGTAGAAGCTAACCAATATAAATGCAAATTGCCTATCCAATCCAGTGACCCAATATGGGGGGAATTGGGTCAGAAGTGGCAGAACAGGCCACTGGATCCCGTCCAATTCCTCGCTCACTGGCGCACCCCTTTAGCGCCAACCTTGAATTTAAATCGACCTCTTTCACGTCTAGGAGTGTCTCCCAATTTCCACTGAATGGTTATGGAGACTGTTACAGTAAGGGGTAATGTTCAGGATCATTGTTATAGGGCTTTTGACAGCTTAATGGAGCGTGTGTTTGTTCTTAAAAGGTTGGACGTAATGTAGGGTAACAAGGTTCTTAGGTACACACACATACCATCACGCCTGTATGCCCCGAAGGGTTAGGCAGAGGTGTATGAATACCCACAGTTCGCCGGTATTTTTCGGTCCCATGTAATAGGGGGCGAACCTAATGCCATTAACCGGGCACAAATCCTAACTCCGAGCTGCTACTGAAAATTTCATAAAAAAAGAACCAATAACACTTTTTACTCGACCTGGGAATCGAACCTAAGAACTCTAGCGTAGTAATAGCGCTTAGGACCACTAGGCTAACGAGGCAGTTCTTAGGTAAAGTATGTTTCCAGTCCAAATGATTGACTAGGCGTTAAGAAAATACAAATAGAATGTCAAAATCGACGACAAGTAACGCGCCGCGCAGTTCAGCGTTCTGACGTCATAATCACCTCATGGTACCACGCTTTTTATAAGGATGGGAAATCATCAAATGACTTCTTACGCTCTGGGCGGAGCGGAAGGCAGTGTCAGACTCTTACTGGCGAAAGCCCACCCCTGCCGTGCTATGACAAAATACTGTATCTGAAAATGGCACCATTTCCACAAATCGAGATTTTCGGATTTTTATCAAAAATTGTCCTAACTTCTTCATTACAAAATAGATTTTGTTGAATTTTAGATATGATGTTAATCAGCCTAGGAATTATACTGACAAATAGCAAAAATACTAAATTTATCTGTTTTTTTAACATCTCCAGCTAGAAACGTGTTCTATCGAGGTCCTCAATAGCACAAACAGGAAACATTGTTACTACAGAACACTGCATGTTAAGTTGCAGTGTTATGACATAACAACGAATGCTTAATTTACACAGCAATGTTCTGTAAAAGCTTTAGTAGAATACAATGTAACTTAGAAATCTTTTTAGTTACATTTGTGTGATACACACGTATAACAGGATACGTAAATACCATTATATGTACATATAATGGTATTTACATAACAAGTAAAAAAATAAGAAAATAATGTTTATATCGCCTTCAGTAATGGCATAAAAATAGTAATTAAACAACTGTATAACTAAAATTTTTAAATTTTAATAATAAAAATAGAGAGAAGATAAACTCGGAAAGGGATCAGATAATTAGGTAATTATTGAAATATTTGTATCAGTCACAAAACACACATTAAATAGTTACCTAAACGAATCAACATGTCATGTTAGTTGTATTGACTCAGTACAATATCACAGACGTATAAATTTATCATCTCTATTAAAAATCAAGATCATGATCATTAACTAGATCTGGAACATCCGATACAATCAATTCTTCAAAAAACTTTCGTCGTGATTGTGGCATGTTTTGGCATAACTTAACAAGTTCTACCTTATTTGCTTTACATATCCCTCTTGGTTCGTCTTGCTTCTTATTTCGTTTAAAATACTCTTGTTTTGATTTATTAAACTAACCATCATATTTTCAAAATCTCTTTTTTTTAAATCGTATTTCCTTATAATCAGTTTCATCATAGCATACTTTAGTACATATAGTGAAAGGGAACCCCTTTTAAATTGAACAATTTAAAATTTATGTATACTTATATTGTAGTCAGGAGGATATTTGACTTTACTATGACTTTCAAATAGGAACATATCTTCATGCGATAAAACTAATGTATCTATGTTTTTTCTTCCATCCTTAATTTTTTGAATAAAATCTTGAAAATGATATACTACACCTGATCTGTTTAGCTTATAAGTAATACTTGCATGTACTTGGTCAGCGGCCATGTATGTATGACCTGGCTCTAAATATTCTAAGGTAATATTTTCAATGGAAGTGGATGGATCGTTGACCATTTGGACTAAAGATGAGTAAAAAATTAAATCACTTTTTTTCGATGCTTTTCAACTTACAGTCACATGACGGTAACAAGGAGTGGTTCAGTCGTTGCTGTTCTAAATGTTTCGTGGGGTCTCTCTCTCGTTTCATTTTGCTAGGCACAACTGTCGGTTGTGTCTCAATTGAAAAATCAATTGGTTCTCTAATTAATATTGAGTTACATGGCGTTAATGTATTTTCTGCTGTAACTACGGACGATGACAGTACTTCACTATCAGATTGTGTAGGAATCGTCGATGACGGTACAACTGGTATTCAGTTTGTATAGGAACAAGACGTAGAAAGATCAGTGTACTCCATATCTTGAGCCACAAGTTGTATTTGAGCGATTACTGTAGTCGCGGATAGTGTCAAATTATCGTATAAATCTATACCTGAGATATCAATCGTCATCGGAAATTGGTTTGACGAAGTATTTAATTCCATGGCAGATTCATCATTCAAATTAGTATCTTCATAAAGAACAGCATTACTGGTAGATCAGGATCGTGCTCCATGGGCTCTCTTGTAATATAATTATATAAGTCAGTGAAAGGTACCACAGAATTCAAATGATGGTGATACCTTTTTTTGGTAAGGTTAAAAATTAAATTATTGCGTTCTTTACTCATTTTTAAATATTTGTAGCAATAAACCTATTAGATACAAGAACTCTGTACACTAATACGAAGTGATCGCAATGAATTCTTCTAGTCAAATAAACACTGTATATGGGATAATGTTATGACAAAACACTGTAAGTGGTAGTACAGTCTTTTGACAAAACTCAACCTTACTTGTTTTGACACACAGTGTTTATCCTATCTGTGTTTCTCATATAATAAAAAGAGTTAATCAATTTTTTTTGACGCCAGTGTATGTAAACGGGTATGAGGACTTCATTTTTTACTGTTACGATAAAACACTGTATCTGAAGATACAGTGTATTGTCATGGCACGGCAGACCCGTGTTCTTCCTAATGCCCTTTGCGTTCCAGGGCTGCGGTGACTCTTTCGAATAAATTCCGCACCCTGGCAGATGCTGTCGCGTTACGGCCGTAAGACGCTTTGAGACGCGGAGCCGCACCGCAACGTACAGCAGCGCGGCCCGTCGTGTGTACACCTAAAGAGAACTATAGACTATCTCCTAGAAGACCAGATTGCACATGTCAAAGATTTTGGCTTCAGCTCAAATCAATTAGCTTTATGTAATCTGTTTTCTTATGTCATTTGTTTTTTTCGCCTACTTTTTAGACTTACTCATACAGTTGTAGGTACAGCCGCTTCTAGTATATATAAGTGAAGCCAAATCCCAGGCAAAAGTGAGGCTGATGGCACGTGTCCAGCCCAATTGTTCCAAGCCATGTCACATGTCAATGTTGCTTACTTCAAAGTCTATCTAATATTATAAAGAGAAAATATTTGTATTTTTGTTTGTAATGGACAAACACAAAAACTACTTTACCGATTTTAGAAATTCTTTCACCTACAGAAAGCTATATTATCAGCGAGGAACATAGGCTATGCTATATTTAAAAAAAATGGGATACGCTAGAAAATTGGTATTTTTTTTTGTCTGTAACCGGTAAACTGTGGAATTATTGATTTGATTACATAACAATCTTTTACTAATAGAAAGCTCTATTGCCGAGAGCCATAGGATGTTTTGTAATGGTATACTTGTCTGCTACGTGGACAATGTCGGAAGCAGAAGCTAGTGAATAATAAAATAGTAGCAGTGATCTTTCCCTCTTTACTTCTGTCCAAACGTCATTCTTCCAACTAAGACAAACTACGAGAATAAAAGGCTGACTATTAAGGAACATAGACAGACACTATCGAAATTGCAAAAGTTTGGCGCGCCGTGCTCATAATAAATTCATTTAATGTCGGCTTACACGGGAAGCTGTTGCATCAACACAAGTTATGAGAGGCAGAGGGAGCGAATAAATAGAGATCAGAACTGTATGTGGCACAAGGTGAAAGAGGTAGCGTTTTGGATCCTGAAAATGTTAACAGATCTAACAAATCAGTGAGCAAGGAGAGTCAGAATATTTGGAATAAAAAACTTCCAATATAAATGCGAAAGAATTTGTGAGAAATTGTGAGAATTAATGGTTGGATGTTTGTTACTTTTTCACACTAAAACGGCTAAACGAAATTAGCGAAAGACATAGGATAACCTTTATCCCGTGGGATAATTAAGGTCTTAATTCTGAAGTATAAACAAAGTCGCAGGCAGGAGCTGGGCAGTCAATAATTTGCGATCGTTCAGATGGCAACTTCAATATTTAATTTGGTAACGACAAGATAATGCCACAAACCATTTTGTTTGCCAAACATAATTATGAAAATGTTTATAAGAAACATTAATGTCACTAAGAACATTCATCATCATCGTAAAACACGCCCAACGCCGTCGTACTTAGGACGTATGTCTGACAAAACAAACATGATAATAAAAATAATATAATTGACGATCGCACGATGTACCTACTCCACAAATTTGCCATTTGTATGACAACAGTACACGCAATCGGGTGTCGAGCGATGACCGCGTAATAGAACTGCACCTAACATAACAGGTATAAAAAGATACTTCTTTCCTTACATCATTTTTCACATCATCGCGATTATTTTCTTGTCCTAGATCATGCCTGAGAATGATCTGATTATGGAAATATTTCAGATCAAAGTTTGATATTTTCTTTTTTTAACAATACAAGTCCTACGCTACTCCTATAGGTACTGTTGAATGCACCTTAACAATGTTTTGCGTGGATATAGTAATTTTACGCACCCAAATATTATAGTAATTTCCCAGCAAACATTTTTGGTCAATGATGCTTAGGGCAGTATGTATAGTTTTTTTTATGTCAATGATTGGCAAGTAAGCTGACCTATCGAATGAACGAATCCTTCAAGCGTGGGATGAGTTTGATCTTTGCCAGCCGGACTTTTTTTACACCTACTATAATAAAAAGCTACAATCAAACAGGACATGCGGCTACTCAGAACTTGATCAATACTATTCACCGATTTGATAAACAATCGCTTCCTCTCCTCACTTTGATCTCTTCCTGCCAAGACGACTGCGCCTAACAATTTATTGGGGTCAGCACAAGGGGCTTACGTTATTGAAAAGGTTCTGCAACATATTGCGGTGTGCGTCCGGATGGGTACGACACTCCCGGGATCAATAACTGGAGCAAATATGGCTGATGTGTGGATCGTAAGTAAAGAGGTAGATTCAGGTAAGAATGCGAATAGTACTGTCTTTTTTGTGATGTATTGTTACTTGTTATTGAAGTTTTTTTCTCGAACTGTCGTGACGAAAAACGATCAAATAAATATTTTTGTCGTACATACATAAACCCACGCCTTTTTCAAGCAGAAACCACAGAACGCCACCTGCCACGATCCTTACTTACTCCTTGTCATAATCCAAAGGTAATAAAAACACTGAAATTACATTTAATATATTCATATTTCATTTTTCATATTTATTCAAAAATGTGTAATTAAGGATAATATAAATTTGTTTGTTAGAAAATTTAGCTTTAGTTTATCAATAAGATTAAATCGCAAATGGAAATGACGCCATCCCAAGTGTGTAATTAGATTTTATCTCACCATAAAACGGACATAGTTGCAAGTTTGCAACAAATATTAATACTACAGTAAAAAAAAAACTTGTATACAAACAAAACGGCGTCTGCGCAACTTGAACGTACTGATGTAATCGATAAAATCTGCAACATTCGTCATATCTAGTCACTACGAACAGTACAATACAAACTAGTGATGTGACTCACATAATGACATTGATTTTGACCTCACCTTGCATTGTCACTCTCAGTGCAGGAGTCGAAACGTAAGCCTTTAGAGACACCTATTGTTAGGTATTAGAACGTAGTATTTGTCTTTGGTGTTCTGTTTGTAAACAAAATAAACAATAGAAAATTAATGTACAAGGATTCTTTGATATAACTGTAACCACCTTATTATAAATACCTACATTCCGGACAAATAAGTGAATATTGTATTCTATTTATGATGACTTATATGACATACGCCTTTTGATATTTAAAAAAAGTAAACCAGCGTCATTACATGATTTTGATTTTATTTCTCTCACAAATGAAGCATTCGGTTGTTAAATTAAATCAAATTACATACTTCCAATGGTTGGTTGTACCATTCGTTTCCAATTTGAAAAGACCAGTCAAATCTTTGAAATTAGTACACAAATTATCAAATTAGTCACAAAATATTCTTTAGATTTAACGCGCGTTTTATCGATTTAACATAACCATTAAAAATTTAAAAATAATTTAAATCGAATTGGTAATAACCTTTTCGAATGACCGTTACGAATTGTCGAATCTGACAAGAATCTGTCATTTTAAAATCGAACGTAACGGTAAGCCTGCACCAATAAAAACGTTTAAAAATAAAACCTAGCCAAGCATGAACTTTGAAAAAAGAAGCAACCCATTCTAACGGAATAGTGCCGTTCCAATTTTGAAAACTTTAAAACCAAGGGAGGAGAAAATGGGTCGCAGATAGTGCTGCACGACGATAATGGAAATATCGGGATTGTAACATACGTAGGGATGTGTCGTGAGCAGTATAGAAAAGATTGAATCATTATTTCTTTGTATAATTTAGAAAAGAAGCGAAATATGATCAGAGGCTTGTTAAGCAAAATCTATTAATTACTTTCTCGGAAACAGTTTTCTGATTCGCCACACGTCTAATACTATTAAATAAATTTCTATATTTTCTTCATGCGTTATAAATTAACATCATACGTTGTACTATCCGGTAGGATAGTACAACGTATGAAGTAATAGATTACTCTACTATGGAGTTTCTTACCCATTTTTCTCCATACGAAACTACTTTTTAAAAGGGGCAACTAGATTCCAATTTTTTCTTTATTTAAATGACGTTCAAAGGTGCCTTTTAACGGTATAATTGAAATAAATGATCCGATTTATACAAAACCATAACCGTAACACTAAACCGTAACATTAGAATTCAATACAAAACCGTAACGGGAATGCTATCCTCGACACATTTACCAGCACTAGCGGCGCAGTGCAATCGGAAAAGCCATTTGCGAAGCACAGAGGTCGGCGTCGCCATGACAGGCGACCCAGTTGCACCGTCCCTTTTTATAACTACAATAGAAACTCGTTATATTTCTGAAGCTAGGAAATTGGTCGTAAGTCATAACTTTCTGCTGTGCGCTCTTCAAGATGTGTTTAGTATTTTAAGTTTTATTCTTGTTGTTCTGTTCAAGAGTTGTATGCTTTGTGGAGTTTATGAAGTTTCTGCAAAGTGATTTTGTGGGGGAGTCGGCTTTTAGGACTCACGATTCACTAAACACAGACAAAAGTCATTCTGTCATTCTTACTTACATCGATTCGTCACAAAATAGGCGGTCATTATTATCATCTACCTGCTCTTATTCCATGTTACTTGGATCGACACAACAGATTTTCTTTTTCCATTCTGTCTTATCAACTGTCAGGCATATCATTCTTCACACAATCCATCCATCTTTTCTTTGGCCTCTTTCTCTCCATCCACAAGTTTGAAGAATTTCATCAAAAGGAGAAAGAACGTGCCTTTCGACAATGTTATTTGAAAATAGAATTTCATCTCAAATCTGAACGCGTGCCCTATCACCGCACAAACTGCAACAGCATTGCAAATTGACGCATTTTAGTGCGTTAACGTTACGCAAGCCGTCCCGTCGATATGAAAGCAAATAAACGCACGACGGATACTGAAAGTACAGGAAATCAGGGTTGACACGTACAATATATTGTAGAATATTCTAACATTTTGATTTTGATCGTGATAAGTACTAGCTAGACCGTTTAGTTTATCTTGCAAGGTATTAAGTGACAGGATGCAATCAATCTACTTTAGATAACTGATAGGAAAGGAAAAGAGATAAATGGATATCCCTTACGACTTGGTGTTATATATTTAAGGGCTTGCAAGTAACTCGATGATAGGATCTAGGATTTTAGGAGACTTTGCAAGCAACCCTAGTAATAACTAGGGTTGTAGGGTTGCTAGGGTTGTAAACAATAGTTTATGTAAGGAACGTTCATTGACAAAACAAAAATAGATTATTAACAAATTCGAGCTCAATTTTAAACATTTTGGGAATAATATTATAAAAAAACCCTGACAGCTTGCAATAACGTGACTTTACAAGACAAATACCTAGTCAAATTGAAGCAAACACTCCTTTAACTGACAGTAATTTATGATGCCTAAAATTAAACAATTTAAACCGAGGGGGCTAAGTAAAAATGACGTATAAATAACCACATTTTTTTTCTTATTTTTAATATAATTTCATTAACCTCCCTGCGGTTAATAATTCCAGCTTTGCCTCTTAATATAAACAGATTGCGTGCCAACCCTAACTCAGATGCAACCGACAAATGAAGCGGGATATTGACCGATATTAACATATAGATAGGTACCTATAGGTACCTATGGGTTACAGTCCCTATGTAACTTTGAATATGGAGTTATAGAAAATAATAATATTCCTGTATTTAATACAGTTAGGTATGATTTTAATGATAGGTACGTTATGACTGGAGATGTATAGTCCAGTTGTAAGAGATCTATCGATGTTACTAAAACTATCGATATTTATTTTAGAGATAATTATTGCATATTTTTTATGGCCGTCGTTCAGATAATAAAAGGTATTTTTAATTATAATCTTCTTGTGTTTTCTTTAATTTAAAACATGTGGTCTCGCTAATTATTGGTGTCATTATTTTTCCAACGATTTTTTTAGATATCAGAACAAAACCAGATTTAAAAAACGCATTTGCTTCTCACTTCAGTCTTCTAAATTAGCCACAAACTAGTGCAACAAAGATTAAAAAACGAATAACAGAGGCAACGAGTGCATAACAAGCAACAAAACAATGCAAATTAGTTTGATTCCCATGCATTGTCTATTGAAACAGAAAAAGATGAATGGAAATCTATTCAAACAACACTATTCTCTAGATCCGCGTACTACTTACGTTTTACACTCTTTCTAACGGGGTGAGCAGAGCTTTAACTTTTACATTCAATTAGAAATAATGTCTGTTAAAGGAGAATTCAGAAAAAGCGACAAAATTTGTCGGAAGAACATCTAAATGCTCTTTCTACTCATTTAAGTGTAATGTTTCGCAAAGGTGGGGTTTCGCAGATGGCACTAATCTTCAGTGCCTATTCAGCGTCTCTCCGCAGACTACGGCCCACCTTTTATCTCCCCACTCTTTTTTATCACGGACCTAATGGCTGCATCAGCTGAATGCTGGGCCAAATAAAAAAAAAAAAACAATATTATATTATTTAATACTTTCAATCGATACGCTTAATAGAAGTGAATGTTAGTTTACAATAAAGTGATCTCAGGTGTTTCCTAAAAGTAATTAATTTTCCATGCATAATCAAATTAAGTACCTCATAACGTGGCAATGCTAATGACGCCCGCGCCGATATTTATTTTAAGGTTCCTAAGCTTTAAGAACGCATTAAATCTAAAATAGAAATATAGATTTTATTTTATTTATAAACAAAAAATATTGGCACATTTGGCACACGCTCTCAGCAAGTCGTAAAAATCAAACGATATTCAAAACGCATAATGTCTACCGAGATAATATTATTTTTCCTTTTCAAAATAAAACTACTGCTGCGGTAATTTATGAGTTCTGAAAAATAATATTTACATTCGTATTACGCAATTTGTGTATTTTATCATTTTTCCATAACGATTTGCTATATTTAGTACAGTTTGCACAATTTATCTGCCAGATAAAAAATAAACAAAGACATTGTGAGAGTTATACTTCAAAACAGAACAAGACACATTTTATTCCACAAATGTTTTTGATGTAGCTTAAAAATACAAACACACACATACCAAACCTTACCCTTAAATCAATAAGGCGATAAGTAACTCAAATTATTTAAAAATGTGTGTAATTAACACACATTTTTAAATAATTCCATACTTAGATTTTATCTTGTCCAATTAAGTGAATTCCATATTCGAATTTCGGTCGTTGCGGTGCGCGAGCGCACGTGGCGAGCAGGAAACGGAAGCCATTGTTTAACCGCGCCGCACGAGCTGAATCGTAAATCGCAATTCGATTGCGCTATCGATATTTTATTTTTGGTGGCACAACCCTATTTTTGTGTTGTTATTGGTTTGTGGCGTGCTTAGGTTTTTGTTTAGGCGTTCGTTGCTATGGGATTTTAGAAACCGCATGAGTTTTATGTACCTATTGGTTTTTCGGAGTCGATTTGTAAAATCATGGTCATCGAAAAACTGTGAAATTGCTGAACACTGTGAAAACTCTTAGGTAATCCATACTTCCATACTAATAAATTATTAATGAGTAAGTAACTCTGTCTGTCTGTTTGTTTGTTACGCTTTCAAGACTAAACCACTGAACCGATTTTGATGAAATTTAGTACGGGGTAAGTTTGAGGCTCTAGAAAGGACATGGGCTTCTTCTTACTCCGCAAACGAAATAAGCGACGTTTCCATGAACGAAGTCGCAGGCAAAAGCTAGTACGATAATAATAAAGAAATCATTTCATTTTCTGCGAATTCATTTGGGTACAAGTGGGTGTATCATCAGATAGATGAGTGACGTCACAGTTTGATTTGATATCGTCAATGACGCAAATACAGTCCCTACTTTAAAAGATTTCTGGACCGTAAACTATATTCAATATAATTTTAACAGAAGACTCATGCTAATATTAGAAATATGTATGGGGTCGACAGCCGAATTATTGTGCTTCAGTGAATTTAAGAAAATCTCAAATATTTTTTACATTTTTCAACTTGGAATATTTTGAGGTATAAATAGGAAAGTTCGTTGTGCTTTTTTGCTACTATTAAGAAACTTAGATAAAGCTTTTCAAATTCCAAGAATCTTTATACTTGTACTAGCTTCTGCCAGCGACTTTGTACGCATCAAATTTGATATAAAAAAAAAATAAAAAAATAAAAAATAAAAAAAGATAGATAGAAAAAAAAAGAAAGAAAGAAAAAAGAAGAAGAAGATTGATAGATAGATATAAAAAGTTAGCAGACTCGTCTCACAATTAGTTTGTTATATTTCTCCACCTATGTGTTTTGATCTCTATCTACTTTGTATATATTGTTTGTATGTATGTATATATGTATTTATTATTATATTTTATCCTTGGAAATTTTCAGTTCGTCTTCCTTGCACCTACTATATTTTGTCTCTGCATCACCCTAAGGTAGACTGGTAGAAAGTGCCTAAGGCATTAAGTCCGCCTTTGTACGGTGTATTTTGTTTTACATTTGTGCATAAAGCTTTAATAAATAAACAAATAAATAAATATTATTATCCCAAAGGAACCGTAGATTTTTCCGGGAATTAAAGTATTCTATGTGTTATTCTACACTACAACTTATCTCAGTGCCAAATTTTATCCAGATCCATTCAGCCGTTTAAGCGTGAAAGAGTAACAAACATTCATCCATTGTCAGAAACTTTCGCATTTATAATAACATAACATACCATCACGCCTGTATTCCCCAAAGGGTTAGGCAGAGGTGTACCAGAGTACATCCACAGTTCCCCGGTATGTTAAGGTCCCATTTAATAGGGGCGAGAATATTGCCATTAACTGGGCACAAATCCTAACTCCGAGCTGCTACTGAGAATTTCATAGGAAAACCCAATAACACTTTTACCTTGACCTGGAAATCGAACCCAAGACCGTTAACGTAGCAAGCAGTCGTGCTTAGGACCACTAGGTTAACGAGGTAGTTATAATAACAGACGGTTTCGCAATATCCAGAATTCAGTTTTTCTTCTTCATACATACACATGCATCACGCCTGTATTCCCCAAAGGATTAGGCAGACGTGTACCAATGTACACCCACAGTTCGCCGGTATTTTAAGGTTTTCTTCTTTATAAAAGTGTATAATATGCAAATGAGTAAGCCCGTTCATTCCCTCAGCCAGGTGGAAGTTATAATAGCAAGTACCGACAGTTTCCTGCGTCACCAGTTATTTAATAGTTACCTTCGTTATTAAACCAGAGCTAATGCAATGGAAAAGCTCCGTCGGTAGTTTTAAGATCGATTTTACTATAACAATTATCAGATGATGTCGAAAGTTCAATACTGTATTATTATCGATGTATTACGTGATAGAAAATGTTCTCAAGTGAATGAAATATTTCTTTTCAGCATTCACAGAAAGTGCAAAAAACAATCCCATTCACTTTCACATCTTTATTTCCCATGCATTCAACATCGAGGTGTCATCTGTCATAATTCTATATCAATTAACGTCATAAAAGAATTATTTGCATCATAAACACAAACAGATCTTTCACTTGTTAAACACAGGGTATACAGAAAGGGGCCTGTTTGAAGTTGTGGGCGTTTCCATGGTAACCGCCGGTAAATTGCTTAATAATGATCGCGAAATTCACGTATCAGAAAACATGTAATTATGCTTTGAAATGCTCGGAAGAGTAAGTAGTAGTTTTAGGGATGGGGTTAAACTTGCGTAAGTAAAAGTATCGATAAAAGAAATCGTGACTTTTTTATTCTTTCTTTATGTTTAAAATCGAATTCTTTGATTTCTGTCTAGAGATAGGTAAATAAAGGATGTAAAGTACAAAATCTTTATCATGCTTTAAATCGGATACACTGTTTAAAAATGTCAGTAGCCCACGACAACACAAAACAAACATATACACCTTATCTTCTAATTTTGTAATACTACTCTACTTCCCTATTTTTTATCTATCGATAAAAGATAGTCTAGTTCAACACCCTGCGACTCGTCTGCGGCTTACAGTATGTCGTCATAAAGAATCATAAATCAATTTAGTATCTTATCGTAGACTGTGGAATAGTGATATGGAGCTAATAATAGACATCTATTGTTTTCGTGTAATTCATAAAATATTATCGACTTATTACTTTTATAACCTTGAAATATTGTAGATATATATTAGTCAATAATACATGAGTCATACAGACAGAACGTGATAATAATTAAGATTCAATCAATATATTTTCAATAAATGATAACCAGTGTTACCAAGGAGTACCGTGTTACCTATTGACTAGGTTGTGGAGGCCAGATAGGTAGTCGCGCCATGTAAATATGTTAGGAACTAACTAACGACTAAGGAATTAATTTTCAATCAATATATTTACAAAAATCGAAAACCTGAACATACAACAAAATTTTCAAATCAATCATATCGCCAAGACTATCGATATTATTATCTCACATGTCCCACCACTACTCAAGATTAGGGTTTGGCTGCACACAAAGCTTCCTTAATCTATTCGCGAAGGGCTCAATGGCACATTATTTGGTGGGCAGATGTTCTCCAGGTAAACTGGAGCAGATGCTGGAAGAACAAAGCCACAAGAAACGGACGATGTTGAAGATTTAATTTAATTATATTGAGGACACTTGCGTTTGTTGCGAAGTTTGACGTTAAGGAGGGTTGTGTGTTCTTGGAAAGCTTTTCTATCGATAAAATTGAGAGTGTATTGGTTTATATAGTGTATTATTATTACATAAGTGACCACATACTGGGGCCAAAATGATATAAAATTATTTGATAAAATGAAAGGATTGACTTAATATCATTTCGAAAGGGAAAAGAAGAGTGGATTTAATATTAAAAAGCTGAAGAGTTCTATTCTTTGAACGCGCTTATTACTGGAACTGCCAGGGGGACTGAAAAAAATCTTTTATTATATGATAGCTAGATTCATGAGGATTATATGCTATATAATATCACGCTACGATCCAAAAGAGCGAAGCAATAATCAAAGACGTAACTTAACTCTGTAAATATATAGAAGTCACGAATCGCTTTTAATTGAATTTTATTCGGAAATACAGTTGTGGAGCATTTTCTTTCAGATCAACAGTCATCTCAAGTTTTCAAGTATTTTTTTTGTTTTTCTCTTTATCCAATTTGTCTATCAATGTCAAGATGGTTTGGCTAATACCTTCCACGAACAGCACCATACCCTAGAAACAAAAGACAATCAGCAGGATCCGAAAACTTTGCAAGTACAAAAAAAAAACTGCTATCAAATAGTTATCTTGTTACCCAACGACTTTCTCGCGACATCGACTCATTTCACGCTCCGCTGAGCATTACGCAAAACATGATACTCTTTTTACCGAACCCCTTTTTCTATCATTGATATAATTTTTTCTAAAACGAGTACCATTCCGATGTACCGTAAGCGGTTTTTGTGATGATTCGAAACTATAAACAACGATAACAACACAGCAGTAAAGAAAAACTACTTTTCAGTTTTACCGGTATTTCGGAAATATATAATAAAAGATTAGTTGTTTCCTACTGCTCATTATGAAAAGATTCATAAAAGGATCGATCGAAGGATGATCAGAACTATCTTCTGACCGCGACTTTGCGTGGAAGACAAGTGTTCTATAAAACTTAGCCTATGGGGCTCAGCTAAAGTGTAGCTCTCTATCAATTAAAGACTTTGTAACTGAAATGCAAGTCCGCATTTCCAAGGATTACCTTACAAACAAACGAACTTTACCTTCTTATAATATACATACGTGCACGATATATATAATATACATGATTGTAAAACTTACTCGTAGTTAAAACTGCCTCGGTAGCCTAGTGGTCCTAAGCGCGACTGCTACGCTAGAGGTCTTGGGTTCGATTCCCAGGTCGAGCAAAACGTGTTATTGGGTTTTTCTATGAAATTCTCAGTAGCACCTCGTTGTTAGGATTTGTGCCCGGTTAATGGCAATAGGCTCGCCCCCTATTACATGGAACCTAAACATACCGGCGAACTGTGGGTGTACATTGTTACACATCTGCCTAACCCTTCGGGGAATACTGGCGTGATGGTTTGATGGATGTAAAAATTACGTTAATTAAGACTTTATTTACGATGATTCCGATTCAAACGTAGCTAAAATCCGCTAAAAAGCACAGAGCACATGTAAGCTGTAAACGTATTAGCGTGTCGGTGGACGCGAACTCATAAGTACTGTCCATACCGAAAATCTCAACACGGCTAAAGAAAAGGTCAGCTAGTACTGGGAACGTATAGCTGTACGTATCGTTGCGTGTACTATCAATAAATCTAGCCTAGTCTACGGGAGCGGTGTGGTTAGTCATCTTTCATAATAATTATAACAGCGTACGTGATTGTAACGTGTTCATTTAAAAGTAAATCGTTATAATTTTTTTTTTGTTGGCTTGTATTACTGATTAAGTATTATGTACCTACTATTTAAAGATATAATCGATATCGTATCTCGCTTAGTAAAATATCGATATGGAAGAAGTGAGATTGGTTGAATACGCCGACACGGATGACGCAGTAACTAAGTGATTAAGTGCTAGTCTATGTGTCGCAGGTATGAATATATCTATCTACCTAGATACTATAAAAAACGTCCTTGCTCACACGTTACCCAACAAAAGTACAGTGATAAATACAAAATTACCTACATATTAGGTTGCCCGGGTTCGATTCCCAGGTCGGGCAAAAAGTGTCATTGGGTTTTTCCATTGGAATTTGCTAAGTAGCAGCCCGGAGTTTGGAAGTTGGTGGTGTGTCACCCCCGTGCTTCGGAAAGCATGTGAAGCCGTTGGTCCCGGCTGTCATTCGTAGATCTTTAGCAGTCGTTACGGATAGTCAGAAGCCAGGAAGTCTGACAACCTGTCTAACCAAGAGGTATCGTGTTGCACAGTAACTGGGTTGCGGAGGTCCATGTAAAACACTGGTATTCAGCTGAATCCGGTTAGACTGGAAGCCAACCCCAACATAGTTGGGAAAAGGCTAACCAGATGATGATGATGTCTATTTCTATTACGTATTATCACTCTGTCTTTTCTTATTCTTAAACATTATTACTTTGTATCCAAACATTTGACTTAACGCCAAAGAAGCACTTGCAACATTATCGGATGCGCTTGCGTCGATTAATCAGCGTTCATGCGACATGTGGCGCCGGATGATTCAAGGGTTGCGAATGGTACAAGTTATAAACTTTTTAGTCATGAGGAGTTTTTTTCTCTTGCTGTCCCACTGTTGGGCAAAGGCCTCCCTCAAGTAGCAATTACAATATCTATACTAATATTTTAAAACCCTTCAGCTTCCATGCTACACTGTCACTGTCACCCTCTGTTTGAACGCTCTAATCTCCGGAACTACTAGTCCGATTTTGTAAATTTATAGAGCGACCTTATTTCGGCGCACTATAGGCTATAATTTAGATCCGTTAGAATGTTCACGCGGGCAAAAGCTAGTTCTTTATAAATACTTAGGTATAATATGATGTTGCTACTGTACTTCGACGTACTACGACGTACTAGTATTATTATCAGGATTTGGCAACTGTTAATAACCTATAGTACTGCAACGCTAGAGGTCTTGGGTTCAATTCGCAAGTCGAGCAGTGTTATTGGGTTTTTCTATGAAATTCTCAGTGGCAGTTTGGAGCTAGGATTTGTGCCATTGCAATAGGCTCGCCCCTTTATTTTATTACACGGAACTTCAAAATTTACCGGCGAACTGTGGGTGTACATTGGTTACACCTCTGCCTTACCCTAAGGAGAATACAGGCGTGATGGAAAAGATCTAGACGCGCGCTAAAATTCTTGTGTGCACAACACGCGACGCCTATAAAATTGATAGAGAGTAGTACAGTAGTAGTGATATTTCTTTACCACACATAAACATAACATACCATCACGCCTGTATTCCCCGAAGGGTTAGGCAGAGGTGTAACAATGTACACCCACAGTTCGCCGGTATGTTTAGGTCCCATGTAATAGGGGGCGAGCCTATTGCCATTAACCGGGCACAAATCCTATCTCCGCGCTGCTACTGAGAACCACACACTACCCCATAATTTTAATATCTATAATATATCTCATCAAACAAGTATGTAGTACAGTATTTCATAATCATACGACTTAGCACGGCATAGCGTTAACGGCGACATTTCCTTTTAAAGCTACATCTGAGAACGATTTAATGCAAAATTGCTCTCATTAGTCCATATACATGCTATTTTTAGACCTTACTTGACCACACTTTTAATTACGGTTTGTTATTTCCTGTTGTGTAAGTGATAAGGTTACAAATCGCGTGATTCGGTTGTAGTGTTAAGTTTGTTGTGGGCTTGTAACATAGGGTTGTCAGTTTCGTTGCTAGGTAAATTCATTTATATTAATTGTATCAAGCTGTAAGTTTGTTTTATTTTGTTTAAAAGCGTTAGCCTCCTGAACAAGTAATCAGATTCTAAAAATTCTTTCGCAAATAGAAATCAACGTTATCCCTAAGTGGTTAAGGCTATATTTAGTTATCAAAACCGTTTGAGATAGATACGTAAGAAATTGTATGTGGGCATAGTCGCGGGCATAAGCTAGGTAATAATACTTTTGTTTGATCATAAGAATGCGTATGAAAAACAAACTACACTAATAAATAAAGCAGAAGTGCTTTTTTGTTTGTTTGTGTATTTCTCTCTCTGGAACTTCCTGACGGATTGAATATCTATAATATTGTACTTGATAGCCAGGTTCATGAGGAATGTTATGGGCTGCATAAATTACGCTACGACACACGGGAGCGGTAACCAAAGACAGGGCAGAAGCTAGTATCTGATATTTCCATACATATGTATAACTAGCTTCTGCTCGCGACTCCGTCCGCGTAGTTTTTTCACACGCATTACGTTATGTCTTTGGTTACTGCTCCGCACTTATTGATCGTAGCGTGTTGTTATGTAGCCTATAGCCTTCCTCAATAAATTTACTGTTCAACAAAAAAAATATTTTTTAATTCTTACCAATTGTTTCTGACATTAGGTTAACAAACTCTTCAGCTTTATAATATTGGTATAGATTACGAGGCAATATTTTAAAAGCAACGCATTTTATTTTTCCACTCGTTTGCTTTTATGTTAAACAAGAAAATAGAAATTAACATGAGAACGACACAGAACATGTCGTGTCAAGGAAAACAGGTAACAACCTCGAAATGTTTTTAACAAGGCTTTCGAACAAAATTGCTAGTATGGAAATGCCTATTGTTGAAAATTATTGGACCTAATATTTCTTTTTCCATCTCATAATAACCCACCGTGTTAAGGGGTAATAAAATATGGGGTTATTAAATAAACTTCCTAGAACCTCTTGTAATAGAAGTAGGTAGGTAGTTAGGTACTTAAAAAAATATGGCGACTTCTGTAATAACAGCGCCATTATGATTGCCATCGTCCAGCCGTTATGAAGATTTGCCGGCACAAACAAATAAAAGTTAAGACATTTGGTTTTTATATACATACTAGCTTCTGCCAGCGACTTCGTTCGCGTAGATTTTCACTCGCATTAGGTTACGTCTTTGGTTACTGCTCTTTACCTATTGGTCGTAGCGTGATGTTATATAGCCTATAGCCATATAATTAATATTTTTTCAACTCAAACCAGTAGTTCCTGAGATTAACGCGTTCAACCAACCAAACAAACAAACTCTTCAACTTTATATATTGATATAGATATATAACAAGTAAACCTACAAAATGTATTTTGTAACTAATTTGATTCATTTATATGAATAGATGTAAGTTCTGCCAGAACCCACAACTCAAGAATAAACTACTGCATTAAACTAGATACAATTTTCTTCACAAGCGAGGTATTTAAAGTAAGGCTTCAGTACAGCTACGTGATCTTAGTTATCAACAGCAACTAGTTCCATTCCATGGTAAAATTTATAACAATGGCTGTAAGGGAATATTTCTGCAAAATGTAGCCATAACAACTCAAGTTGTCGCTTATGTTGCTACTAACATTTTCTAAGCCGGGGTTCAAGTCTTGAACAACGCTGTCCTTTGTAAAAAATAATTACTTACTCCGTTTTGTATTGAAGGGTTTTTTCGTGATTTCAATCTCCTAAAATGCTGGACCGATTTTGACGAGACTTTCACTGACGGATAGCTGACGTTATCATTTTTTTATTCGCGATGGGTAAATATGCTTTTGACTGTAATCTAGGTCAGAAGTGACAAAGATAAAGTCGTAATATGGAGTAATTTAAGCTACTTTTATTTTGAAAGAAAAATTAGGGTACCGTGCAATAAAAAAAACACCACTGATAACCGACATCCACACGGACAAAGTCGCGGGCATAAGAAAAGAAAGAAATAGTGAGGAAAATAATTTGCAAAATGATTTTCTTGACAACCATATCATCACAATGTTAGTCAACACTAATGTTATTAAAGCAACTTAATTTAAGATGCAACCGCGCGGCGCCGGCGCTCCCGACGCGTGACGTCATAGTAATTATGGGATAAGCAGAGGCGTACCGCGTATGTGATGTTTACTTATATGGTAGACTAGCTTCTAGCCGCGACTGCGCAGACAAATTCATGGACAAATAAATAGCCTATGTCCTTCCAAACATTAAAATCAATTCAGTGGTTTATTCGTGAAAGCAAAACATACAGAGTTACTTTCGTATTCAAAACATTAACTGCCTCGACAGCCTAGTGGTCCTTAGCGCGACTGCTACGCTAGAGGTCTTGGGTTCGATTCCCAGGTCGAGCTAAGTGTTATTGAGGTTATCTATGAAATTCTCAGTAGCAGTTCGGAGTTACGATTTGAACCCGGTTAACGGCAAAATGTATTACTTGGGACCTAAAGATACTGTATATAGGTATACCTCTGCGTATCCCTTTAGGGAATACAGGCGTGATGGCATGTGCCAAAATATTAGTATGGCTATAGATTACTAAGATTGGTTAGGTACTCTAGTTAAAAAAAAGGACAAATCGTATTCTGTGTTTAAAAAATAATTTGACCGATCACCAATTCAGAAATAATATTTATTCATTCATCTATCGACACAATCCGCTACACTACCACTTAAGACAAATCACCAAACCGACACAATATTGACATAATAAACCACATCATACCAAAATCAGTTTTTATTAAAACCGCAATCAACTGAATTCTTAACACGATTGAATGACATACTGCCGTTATAATCGTCATTAAGCTACTCTGTGTCATTGAAACAAATGTTCTAGTGGAAACAAGGCCGGTACAGTCACGCACGATTGTGCAGTATTAAAGGTTGAAGAATCTATTGTTTTTTTTGTGCCCGTACTTTAAGAGATTAAGGTTAAGCTGTGGAAATAAGAGGAAAATGTCAATGGTTTCGGCGGCCATGACAGTTTTTAATGGTCGATTGTCCGGAAATGCAATTATTGGTTCACTTCATTAAGTTTCGTATTTAGTGGACCTTGGAGCGAAGTGTTATAATTATAATAAAGGAGAAGTAGTTATTTTTTTAAAAACAGAACCTTTTGGGTTCCTATAGTGGTTCGGTTCAAGCGACAACACGTTTCTTTTTTCTGGTCCTAGTTCGGATCAAAAGACCAAATTTTCTAAATTAATAACTTTCTATATTTCTAAAATTCCCATGGACGAGCAAAAGCTAGTCATAAATAAACAGTAAATCACTTACCACGTTCTTAGTGGTTAATTAAAGCCACTAAAACAAAACATACATCTCAGGAATTACAAACACGTCTTCTCTTAAACTATGAAATAATATTATCATTCAACATTCCTACCCGAAGGATCTTCTTTGATCTTTGTTCATAAACTCCCACCGACTGCCTCGTACAGACTGTTTAGATACCTTTTGTACAGTAAGCGGCATAAGTGTACACATTAGAATAGCTAAATAATAATGTTTTGGAACTATCAGCGATAAAGTCATTTCTCTTAACTATTAATCGGTTTATTCTGTAGAAATTTCCGCAGTGAATTTAGGTGAAGTGAATTCGAGGTGAGCTGTTATCCCATTGATAAAGATTTTTAGAGAATACCACTGTAGAATCTATTCTGTCTTCCCTTGTTTCATTTTGTACTGCAGATCATTTGAAAAAATCCGCGAATTTCGCTTAACTTTGAATAATAAAATGTTAGGTATGGAAAAAAACACATTTGACATTTAATGTTATATTTGGTCAACGTTTGACAAAACCCTTTCTTAATACAGTAACAATGGCCACTTATATTCCATCCTGACTGTACCTTGCCTACCCTTGTGTCTCGGTTCATTGTTTCCGCTTGACTTCTGTTCCGACCTTTAGCTTCACGGCCAGGGACCGGGTGGGTGGACATGAACCTTTGTCCTTTTAAACCTAGAATTATTTATTCAAAAGTTCTGAAAGTATTCTTTTTAGATGAGTAATTCTCGTCTACCATTTTTGAAGTAAAGGTTAAGCAAAAAATTATCTCGGTTTTTTTTGTACACCTTCTATTTTACGTTAGAAATATACAATGTATACTTTATTACTAATTGTATAAAAAGTTAGTTTGTTTGTTTCTTTGTAAGAGACGTTCTCTCAAAATTCTGGACCGATTATAAAAATTATTTCACGTTATTGCCGAGTGCTATAGGTTTTGGTTTATGGTACACTAGACTTCCACGTAGACGAAGTCGCAGGCAGAAGCTGGGATTAATAAAAACTAAAATCGCCAATCCACCTTCAGTAATATTGATTAAATGGACGTGCCTTCTCTGTATAAGAAGAAGCTTGACTTCCACGCGGACGAAGTGCGGACAGAAACTAGTTGGTAATAAAATTAGCTTTTTTTAATCTATCTATCACTTGCTCCTAATACACTGCCGGTTTGAAGATTCTTATCTGTACTTATATCGTATTGGTTTTACTGTAATTCCTCTCACAAAGTTACAATCTCTTCAGTTCTTTATTTATGCAGAACTGTAGTATCTTCGGTGAACTTTCAATACATGCAATTCATAATTACTTCACTCTACATTTTTATACTGTAGGCGGTTCAAAGCGTGCTCCAAAGAATACCCAAATAATGAGCACAGTGTGTGTCCACTCAAAGAAAAAATAACACAAGAAATTAGTAGTAAATTCTACTTGAATAGGCAGATGTCCTCTCCATTCATGTCGCTGTTCCTTAGCAAATACAAGGCAAAGCGGGATTTATAACTATGGCTACACAATAGATGAATAGACTTAATACAAACAATATTTTGCATTTGAAAAACGTTTTGTCCATTCGATTTTGAATCGTAATTGAAGAATGTTAAGGATATAGATTTTTTTTTAGAAGTGGTGTCAATAAATTTGTCAAGATACAGTTTTCGGACATCTCAACAGATTTTTTATGTAAATCCGTCGGAAATGGGTCTGATATATTTGACATAGCGGAACGTCTCTTGGAAGTAGAAATAATTTTAAATTGGGCCCATACATACTCTCATAGTTACCAAGAATTAAAGGAAAATAGAGCTTCAGCTGCTAGCTATCAGTTTTAGAAAAAATACAAAGTAATCACAATCGCTATCGCTCGTAAGTAATCGCTCGATTATTAATAATACTAACTTAATATTGTCTCACTGCAGAGCAAAAGCTTGAGCATTGATCACCTCGCTTTCTTTATTCGGATTGGCGATTACAGATTGATTATTCATTATAAGCTCAGGTTTCCTCACGATGTGTACCGATGACAGTGATGGCCAAAATAAACTTAGAATTTAAATATGTAATGAAAATGTCACATTGGCTCAACCTCGCGTACGTAGTTTTTTTATTTATTGGTCCTTATATGTATATCCAGAACTACTTTTTTCCCATGACTTCGTCCGCGTTTTCTTAAGGATCCCTCGTTTTTTTGACAATAACCTATAATAAAGCCTGTAAACGCAGCTTAAAATTAGCTAAAAAAAAAGAGAGTCGGACCATTCATTCCGGAGATTATAGCGTTCAAACAAACAAACTCGTCAGCTTTTTATGATTAGATTTATCTACCTACACATAAAACAGAAACGTGTATACCAGTGCCATTACTGATCCCATCAAACACTATCCGACTGATCCAATTCGCACATGCCGTTACCATGGCAACCATGCAAAATCCCATCTAAGCCTGTTAAGTAATCCAATCCTCCCACTAAAAGCTCTCAGCATTTTGTATGCTCTATAGAGTGTATAGAATTTGATCTCTGTATTTATATCGGAAGCTATACAGTATAGAGTTACTTGATCAGAGATTTTGTGCGGTTTAACTGCCTCGTTAGCCTAGTGGTCCTAAGCGCGACTGCTACGCTAGAGATCTTGGGTTCGATTCCCAGGTCGAGCAAAAAGTGTTATTGGGTTTGTCTAATGAAATTCTCAGTAGCAGCTCGGAGTTAGGATTTGTGGTTAATGGCAATAGGCTCGCCCCCTATTACATGGAACCTAAACATACGTATTGGTATGTATGTATTAAAAAAAAACCAATAAACTAACTTTAAAAGCGTTGTTGCGTGTACGTCGAAAGTTTAATTTAAATCCGTTCATTATTTGAAAGTTTGTGTAAGACATCGTGATGCGTAATATAAGAACCAACTTCAAATGAAACACCAAATAAAAATCACTGACAGAACTAGCATAATCTTTGTTCAAAAAATAAAATTCAAAGCCATATTCCTGCCGTCAGAATACAAACAGTCATTTGGCGACGGAAGGAAGCCACACTGATGCGCCGACGACGCTTCCCATTCCCATCGCACGCTACAACGCGTTCCCCCCTCCCTTTCCCCTTCTATACAGGGGAGTCACTCCTAACTAAAAAGGGTAATAGGATAAGAAGATTTTTAGTAGCACATATTTAGCATTTAGCAATGTCGTAATGGCTCTGTGGTTAAGGCTCTCATGCACAGCATAACAGAGGTGTAACAATGTACACCCACAGTTCGCCGGTATGTTTAGGTCCCATGTAATAAAAGGCGAGCCTATTGCCATTAACCGGGCACAAATCCTAATTCCGAGCTGTTACTGAGAATTTCATAGAAAAACTCAATAACACTTTTTGCTCGACTTGGGAATCGAACCTAAGACCTCTAGCGTAGCAGTCGCGCTTATGACCACTAGGCTACCGAGGCAGCTCTCATGCACAGGCAAGTGCTAATATGACTTTTTGATGTAAAACATCTGTATAGCCGCACGTAAAACCGATTGCTGGCGTGGCGACGCATGCCATGGCGACGCGTCGTCGCGATATAAGTAATTATGATGGTAGAATTGAGTTGTCACAATTAGTAAAAAAAAATTGAATTTTTATTTTTCGTATTTAATAAGAAATAAATGTTTATTAAATCAACAGTCATCATTTTCTAAAATAAAATCGTTATATTTTATTTTTACAATGGGCTATATTTAATTATTTAGTACCTGTTGTAATCTGTTCTTTTATATGCATATTACTTGTACAAAACAATTTCGATGTTTCACATCCGACTCACGATTTTTTTCTATTTCATTTATGGAGGTATTTTCTTAATTTATCCTAGACAGCACTGGCATCGATAAAGGAAAACATCGTGAGGAAATCTAGACATATTATAAGTCTGAAATCGCCAATCCGCCTCGAGCAAGCGTGATGATCAATGTTCGTGCTTTCTCTGTATGAGAAGAGGCCTTTGCCGTGAAGTAGGACAATGGGGTGGTAAATATTTAGCATTTGCTATTAACGACTTTATTATAATAATGTTTATTCCGCCTACACCATTTACATTAAGTTTCATATAGTTGACTTGTTAATTCATTATTAGGCGTGTCATCACGTCACATGGGCAGGGTCAAGGTCACACACCAATCATAACGCTGTTCGTGTCCTGCTTCAATTAATTAACAACAGATTTGGGAAAGGTCAATTAATTAATTTAAAAATGTCTGGAACTAGGAACCCTGTGCTGTTATTATTTTAACTATGTGATTATTTATTTATGGCAACAAAACCATAGGTTTTGAACATGCTAGCTTATTTCTTTTAATACAAGAAAATCATGCATATTCCCTATTGTTGAGAATACAATAAAATTCTTAGAAAAATACCAAAAAACTCAGGTATTACAACAATGAGCATTTTACATAGCAACGATAACGAAACTCTTTTTAATCTCCTTGAAGGTAAAGATGTAAATAGTTTTAAACCTATTTAGATCATGTAGTATGTAGCAATCGAAGGTGAAATTGCAATCACTGAGAAATCCTTGCAACTTTGCTGTGACCTAGGTCGAGTAATCTTGTTAATCCAAGTCTATCCTGTGAGGTCAGCCTTCCAATATTAAATTCTAGCAATCCTTGATAACTACGTCAAGGATTTGTGTCTAATAGGAATTTGCGTCGCTCTATTTCATTTACCTGGAATTTTAATAAAAATTGCCTCGATAGCCTAGTAGTCCTAAGCGCGACTGCTACACCAGAGATCGAGCAAAAACTGTTATTGGGTTTTGCTATGAAATTCTCAGTAGCAGCTCGGAGTTAGGTTTTGTGCCCGATTAATGGCAATTGGCTCGCCCTAAACATACCGGAGAACTGTGGGTGTACATTGATACACCTCTGCCTAACCCCGCAGAATACAGTTGTGATGGTATATGATGATGGTACGTTTAAAATGACGGTACCTAATTTCAACCATTATTCATCGTAAAACAGACAATGCCTTTTTTAATCTCTATATTGCTTTTAAAACTATATCCCAATTAAATAGAGGTTGCTATTCCGTTTCACTAAAACGAAACGAGATAAATGTAATATTTTATTAAAGGACCTTTTGAGAAGAAATCCTTTGCAAACCATTGTAAGCATTTTTAAATTAATGAAAATGGAAACAGCGACTGTCCAACTTATCTTACATAACGTCCTAAAGACGCTTTACACTATTTCTGGCCAAGGTTTTGCCCGAGTGTAAAGTTTTTTAATTATTGGGATCAAAGTTTTTGGGTGAAGCTTTTGTCTATCTGGAGGCACTATCCAAGCGATCGACGCGCGCGATTATTTCTTTGTGTACTCAGACTAAAATTATTATTAGTATTCATGACTTTATTTAGTACGACAATGAAACCACAAGAGTTGCCTGCACTTCAAATAGCAATTTTCATATACCTCACATACCCGCGACGATCGTTATTGGTGTCTAGTTAGCCAAAAATTTAAACTGGAAATAAAATAAGTATATCAGCCTCTAATTGTCCCACTGCAGGGCAAAGGCCTCATCTCATACAAAGAAGACATGAGCATGGATCGCTTGCTCAAGGCGGATTGGTGATTGCAGACTTGTTAAAAAGTTAATTAGACTCCAGGTTTTTCTTCACCGATGTAAGGGATAACTTCGTCAAATCATCAAATGACTTCCCCCGCCCTGGGCGAGGTGGGAGGGAGTGTCAGGCTTTTACTGACTAAAACCCACCCATGTTCCTTCTTGTGCCCTTTGCGTTCTGGTGGCGCGGTATCTCTTACGAACAACCCGCAGCCCCGGCAATGTAAGGGATTTTTAAGATGATCTTAGTAAGTACATATGAATTCATGAAGTTATATTGGTATTTGCTTCTATCAAATTCGGAACATCAAGCATGACAGGCAGGACGTCGCGTTGACGCATTAAAGGGTGCCTTTGATCGAACAAACACTGTTTTCATACAATTCAAAAGTACATACTAAATGTCATGTCGACTTTTTACATTTCAAAGAAGCCCCATAAATTTTGCCAAGATACAAGGTACAAGACTAATCCGATAATTTCAAGTACCAAAAACGCGATTAAGCTCTCATTTCACACCTTGACGACGCCGTAAAACCCTATGGGCTGTCCCATGAATGTTAATTCAACCCTCATATACACGGGTCTAAAGAACTCCGGACCCCAAAATTGATTTATAGGTGTCTGGTTAGTAATAAAAGTAATTTACTACGGAACCATGCGTTAATTATGGCGATTCGTTTGCTTGTAAACATATCGTAAAAAGTCTTTTGAGACTTGCTTTTTTTTGGATTTCGTTTATAAGCCATTGTAAGGTTTGTGTGAATACTTACTACTAACTAGTTACTTTTGCGAAATGAAAATCAAATGATTTTTGTGATTATTACATTTTGACTGCCTCGTTAACCTTGTGGTCCTAAGCACGACTGCTCTTGGGCTCGATTCCCAGGTCGAGCAAAAAGTGTTATTGGGTTTTTCTATGAAATTCTCAGTAGCAGCTCGGAGTTAAGATTTGTACCCGCTAAATGGCAATAGGCTCGCCATCTATTACATGGGACCTAAACTGTGTACATTGGTACACCTCTGCCTAACCCTTCGTGGAATACAGGCGTGTGACATGTTAAAGTTTCTGTTGCCTCAGACTATATTCATACCGGACTATTATTGTCCCATTGCAGGGCCAAGGTCTCTTCTTATACAGAGAAGGCACGAGCATTGATCACCACGCTTGCTCAAGGTGGATTGCAAACCCAGTCTCGTGCATGAGATACAGGCACTTTCATCACTGGACCATCACGACGTGCCTCAGACATGCCTCATAATATTTAGAAAATAACGTTACGCATTATTTCTAATGAAATTCTAATAAAGTAACACAAAAAATATACTAACCTTCTATAAAATGCTGAAAATGCAATTCGAAACAAATTACCGCGTGTCTGGTTAAATGTAAAAGCCTAACAAAAACCGGACAGGCCGGACACCGACTAATTTAGCCGACCACGCAATCACAAAGCTTAATGGTGTCCGGCTCTATCCGGACGCCTGGTCAACCTACACGAGGTCAATTTAGTTGCCAATACCAAGTCATCATATAAAACTTCAAACGTAAAAACTAATAATTGCATATAACTGGAACATTGTAAAAGAATATTGCAATGATATGGTCCAAGTTAAGTTTAAGTTAAGTTTTCTTTGTAGATTCGACGCGGAAGACTTCCCGGAATGGAAGCTTTAGCGATTTGGATTAGATGGGCCAGGGAAGCAGCGAATCATACTCTTTAGTTTACACTTTTGTTAGGACGAGAGTCTTTGCCTACCAAAACTGTAAACAATAATTTTAACGAATTGTTTAGTTCACATAGGAGGTCGCGCTAAAATATACTTGACATACGGTTATTATGATGAACTGATACATTTATTACATTATCATAATGTGGCGGCATCTATCACGCTACATGCGAACTACGACAGACGTAAAATACAAGTTCTTCACAACAGAATATAGATATCACCAATCTACCACACACAACACCCAACTGTTCCTCCCACCCTGTTCCTCATTCCTCTAAACGGGTTTGGAGCTGCAATTTTGTCTTCATAATTATTATCGTAAAATAGTCTTATTTTCAAGCAACATCGTAGGTTATGCATGCAGCTGATTTCATTATAGTTCCTAAGAAGAGAGGAACATAGCCTCGCTACCGCTTATGTATTAAACCCTCTTATTTCGTGGCCACACTGTGACAAATGTTATCGGCCATCCATTGAGCTCCAGGCACGCGCAAAACGTTTTATGGTAGAAACTAATGGAAAATACCATTTTATTATACTTTTATTGTACCTTCTATCTGTTATAGCTCTTTCTTTGAAAGGCGTGACAGTCGTTATAATATGATTGATAAGATTTGATGTCTCTTGAGGAGTTTCTTTTGTTAGCTCCTTTCAGAGCTCTTCTTGGGAATCTCCTATCAGTACCTATTAAGGTGGTTATTTAAGCAGCTGGCCGAACCGACTCCCTGACAATTCAAAAGTGCCTGTAAATGGTTTATTTTTTAAATTAATTTGAGTTAAACTTTATAAATATTAATTGCCATTTGCGACACCCACCGAAAGACAGTGAGTAGGTGGGTAGTCGCCTAGGGGATGCTTCTGCAAGAGTTCTCTCCCAATCATTCAATTAAATACGCCAGACTAATTTAATATGCCAGATGTGTTGCGTTACTACCCAACGGTTACAATTCAATATACATCCCAAATGAATAGAATTGTAATTAATCATCATCATCATACCATCACGCCTGTATTCCCCGAAAGGTTAGGCAGAGGTGTACCTATGTACACCCACAGTTTGCCGTATGTTTAGGTCCCATGTAATAGGGGGCGAGCCTATTGCGATTAACCGGCACAAATCCTAACTCCGAGCCGCCACTAAGAATTTCATAGAAAAACTCAATAACACTTTTTGCTTGACCTGGGAATCGAACCCAAGACCTCTGGCATAGCAGTCGCAGTTAGATTCAGTCAGATCTGTAATTAATCAGCATTCAATTGCCGAAATCATTACAAATAATGTTTTGTTTGTTATTTTTTAATAATGTTTTTAAATCTAATAGCCACAACGAACCTATTATTGCGTCTACTGGTTTGAAATCTACATATTATTGTGTGTAATTATCGATTCTTTTACGTAAAGTATACTATAATTTTTAGCATCTCGGTATATTTCTATAATAACCATAATAGGTAGTTACGTTTGCAGCACTATGCTAATACATTATTTCAATAAAAATTCGCAATATTTACGTAACATTCCCGCGTTACTTAGTTAGTTAGCACTTTCAGCACAAGTTGACATAACATTAGGTATTATCGCCGTTTTTCACGCAACATTTACGAGTTACGTAAACAAATTAGGTGTTTGAAAATGGAGTGCAAATTAAAAAAAAAAATCAAGATTTTTTTTCTATTTCTTCGGAAGGTTTATGTATGCACCCATCGCTTTCTAGTACTGAAAATCTTTAAGCTAAACCGTAGACAGACAGACAGACGGAACGATATGAAGAAGCTGTGTCTCGTGTTTCCTAAGTAAATAACAGTCTAAAGGCAAAGAAAATGCTTTGTAATTAAAAATGAAGGTACGGTGCCTTAGGTGTGAATCCTAGTCTAATAGATCGTGTCTCAAATAAAAACAGAAGTACTATATTGTTTTACAATGAAACCATAACATCCAACATCCATCCAACGTTTGTAGTAACACTACATAGGTACGTTTTCAAAACAATTTGACGATAGAACAATATTATGTTTAAAATCCTCATGTTAATCTGTATGAATTTTTTTTAATTTTATTTCGGAACGTATAGATTCTGCCCGCGACATAGTAGTGTCTATCAGTGAAATACGTACATCTTGTAATCAGATGAGTAGTTCCAGAGATAACTTCTTACAAACTTAATAATTACTTATAGATCCTCTGCTGATTATAGGACCCTAATGACTTTTTACAAAGAAACGTCAATAAGATCATTTGTCAAACAAATTTACCATGCATCATGCATACCATCACGCCTGTATTCCCCGAAGGGTTAGGCAGAGGTGTAACAATGTACACCCACAGTTCGCCGGCAAAAAGATTTATAAGAGCAGTATATTGTTATTAACAAATAGGCTTGATATCAAGCCCTTTGATCTTACATTTAAGATACGTAAATTGTAATAACCCTTTAAAATAAAGTTCCTAAACCAAATCTCAATGATAAGAGTTCCTATCATAATTTTATGATAAGTACATGAAACATTATATTTGTAAGACAAACTTACATAAGTAATCTAAATATCTAAATGTACATGATTTTCTCTAATCTAATTACCGTATTAATTTAGGTTAATCAACTAATGGATTAGCGAATATGAGATAACATTGCATTAATTACAATAATTTATTAGTGTAAATAATTATACAAACCGGTTTATAGTTACGTTTGTTCACGGTTGATTGGTATAATGACAGAACTGGTTCCAATCCTCGGTTTATCTAACATTCTGGCCGTATCCAGGAAGTATTGGGATACAAGTGAAAGTTGCTGTGTTTATATGAATATAATTTAAATATCGACATTTATTTTGTTAGTTGGTACCTATTATTTTACTTCATGTTGAATGTTAAGAAACTTTGTGTTTCTAAGTTATCTTTGTGTGAAGTAATGTAAATCGGAATCGCGTAATTTTATATCGTAACTTATAATTATGCAATCATTATAAAATAATAGGAATATCGTGAAAATATTTTTGCCAAGATAGTAATTGTTTTCAGCGCCATCTATTATTTTTTTCTGTTAGATGGCAGAGTCAGTAATTTTAATTCTTAATAAAACAATTTATGGAAACTTAAATAATAATCTTTTAATATCTATCTTTACAGATTCATTCGTGAATAGCCAAGAATGGACCGCGTCACGAGGTGTAACAGAACTTCGGGTTGGAGTTTTGGGATCACCAGACAGCGGGAAATCAGCTCTAGTCCATCGGTACTTAACTGGGGCGTATATGCAAGAAGAAAGTCCTGAAGGTGCGTAATACTATTAAAATTAAAATATGTAATAAATACTGTCACATAGAAAATAACTTGTAACACCGCCATCTGGCGTCGAGTAGCGGAACTACGCAGACTCGCACATACATATTGTAGTTCATTGTCTGTCTACTAGATGGCAGCACTAAGTATTCAACCATCAATTTCCATATTACGCTTATAGGTGGCAGCACATGCAAGAACATTAACATTTAGAAAGTTCAACGAACTACTGAGGGCGTTATTGCACTGATTACACTCTCCTCGAGGGTTTGATTAGTGCGTAGGACTACGTGCTATTTATCTACTTCACCCACACACCGCAAACTCGATCATTATCACAGAGACAGCGATAATGGTAGAAATTCACTTATTCCTGGATATCGTGTGTCTTACTTCCTACTAAGCTTGCTATTTCATTAATTTTCATGAGGAGGTGGACATTGAACAATAGATTACTTATGTTAGAAACGTGGGATGCTGTACAAACACCTATTCAAGTTTTCATCTCTTTAGAGTGGGTTTTGGTTGACAGTTGATAGATGGATCACTGCTAATGGTCATTAATTACTTACTTCGGCTGATTAGATTTTCAATTTCCGCTATCATGTAGGTTGTAGGTACTTATGGCATTTGCTTATCCCCCACTAATTTCGCTTTAATCCACTACTATTATTAATGACAAAGTTTTTGAGAATGGATGGATGTTTATTCTTCTCATTAAACGGTTAATCATTAATGACAAAGTTTTTGAGAATGGATGGATGTTTATTCTTCTCATTAAACGGTTAATCATTAATGACAAAGTTTTTGAGAATGGATGAATGTTTATTCTTCTCATTAAACGGTTAAACGAAATTAACTTATTTTGAGCACATATAGTAATTGATCCAGTTTATCACATAGGAGAACGTTTGACACGTATTTGGTATTTGTGTTCCTGTGGGATAAGAACTTTAGTTATTCTGAAGTTTACGTAGGAACTAGTAGATGTAGTAATGACCACGAGACGTGAGCACAAATGTCAAGTTAATATTTGTGTTTTTGGGTTCCTTTCGGGGGTTTTTTCGGCCGCCGACGCTGCACGCGATCGATCCGACTGACGGACCAATCGCGTGCAGCGTCCGCTCAAAAACCCATAAAGGAAACCAAAAAATAACTTGACATTCGTGCTCACGACTCGTGGCGACCACTATACCTTTGTTATAATATCTACTACAAAGGCATAAATCGCATTACATTTTGTTCCACATATTATCAAAAATGCTTGAGCTTAATTAAGCAGGCACCTTTTTATCACTGTATTCTTTCTTCTGCAGGTGGTCGCTTCAAAAAAGAAGTGATAATCGACGGCCACAGCTATCTTCTTCTAATACGAGATGAAGGGGGCTCGCCAGAAATGCAGGTCAGTACTGTAGTATACTGGAAGGTTCAATCTCTTGATTGATACAACACTGCGTTTCACTCATTAAAACATTTACAGATTTACTGTTAATTTCGACTAATCGATAGTCAACAAGTCTGAATATTAATCTAAACAAGCAAAAAGTAGTCACCCGTAAGTAATAATAGGGATTATGTTTGTTTTCATTAACACTAGGAGTCGCCTAAATCTAATGCAATACAATAGCAGCGCAATATTGGATTTTTATCTTTCGACGTTTGGCTTAGCGCCGCAGTATAAAAAATCCGTCAGTACAATAATAATAAGGCATTACATTTAGTTGTGACCTAATAGGTAATAATGATGATGGACATGAATCCTTGAATGTTACACAATCATATTTTTAAGCAGGTTTGAATTGCCTAATAGGCAACAGATAAATCCTACATGAACTTTAAATATCCTGAGATTATACCACAGTAGGTATCTGCAAAGGCTAGAACCCAATTTAAACATAAACAGAGCCAAGATTAAAAAATAAAATAAAAAATCCAGCTTTTATATTGCATTGTCATGCAAATTGCACATTTACGCAAAATTTCAGCTCAATCGAATATCGGAAAGTGGATCAAATATAACTTGTAAGTTTTCTTAGCTACATACACAGGGACACGTGAAAGTACCTCAACAAAAGCTTATAATAAGTCATGATTAAAAAGGGGTTACTTATGGACTGCAGCAGCTTCTAGTTACAAAAACTCTTTCTTTTTAACCACGAAAATATTCTTCATCCTTCAAATAACCTAATTTCAATACTTGCGAAGTACTTACCTACATAATATGTAATACGCAAACAACTTTGTGTATCTTCATATCATTTGACTGAAAAACAACGAACGCTTCAGACGGTTATCGACAGAAATCAATAGAATGTTAATGAAATATTCAAGACAATAGACGTCGCGTGTGAGGTGGGACGATTGACGACGTGGTAGCTACTCATCTATGTCATAGACCTCTACGGGAGTCAGGCAGTGAAGCTTTTGAACATGGTATTTCGAAACTGAATGACCTACTCTTGTTGGTGCGGCTCCGTTATCGTGCGATACGGGAGATGCATCCGGGAAAAATTGTGCAGATTGACATGAAGTAATGAAATAGAGTAATTGGAGTACTTTCCTAATTTGTAATGGACTTGTTTCCTACACGACTGGACTGATTTCGACGGGACTTTTACTGGCAGATACTTAGCTGACGTTACAAGGAGTAACTTATAATAATTTATTTTTTTAGAAAAAATAATCAGTTCCATGCGAAAAAAAACCCGCGTGATAATTGACATTCACGCGAACGAAGTCGCATCTTTAAGCTAGTTTCCTCATATAATTGTGCTCAACAATTGGCTTTACAATAATTCCTGTGTAAAAGACTAACTGGCCACAGAATCATAACAGAACAAAAAATATTCGACCTATTATCATTTATTCCCGTGCCGTACGCAACAACGCAGCCGCACCGCGTCCGCCTCCAGGATGCTCCTATCGATTTGCTGCGCTATAAAACGAGGGTACTGTTTAATAGACGTCACATTTTATTTATTATTTTATTTACTACACAGCACAGTCCTGTTTACTATACATAACAAAATCGAGAACTTTTACGAGCTTGTCCTATCGAATTGACAAGCCGCTTAGTGGGTTTACGATATTTAGGAAAACATTGAGTTTTTACAGCGAATTCGAGTATACGCTACTCGAATTCGTAGTAAAACCTCAATGCTGAAGTTATTTTGTTGCTTGTTTGTTTTCTTTTTATGAATGTTTGACAGATATAGGTAAGGGATATAGGCAAATAAATATATTATTATTATAAGGGTATGTGGGAGTAACCATCGCGGATTCGCGGGCATAGAGAGGTATATTTCAAATGAATGAGATGTGTGCTGTCGAGTTTTTTTAACGAGATGATCACGACGATCGCATATAGCTAGCTCCCTCACGCGACTTTGTCCTCGAGAAAGTCAAATATACGCTTAGTAATAAAATATGTAGCTTACTTCCAATGAAAGATTTTTTTGTAATCGGTCCAGTACTTCCAGAGTTTGCAAACAAAACAAACTTATCCTCTTTATAATCTTTTAATAATATCCTCCCTAACAAATTTCGGTCACGGCCCAAGACCAACGGCGAGGGTGTCACACCCCCAACTTCCAAACTTCGAGGAGGTATTGAGAAATTCGTAACCCGTAAAACACTTTTTTGCCAGACCTGGAAATCGCAACGGCGAACTGTCCGCAGACGCTCTTCCAAACCAACAGGGCAGTTAGAATGTCTATTAGTGTAGATGAAAATCCTTCTAAGGTGCACTTACTCATGCAAAATCGTCTTCGGCTAACAACCGAACCAAACACCCTTCTTTAAAGTTATTACCGTAAAAGGGTTACCTACGCCAGAAATAGAACACTCCTAGGTTCCTATTTCCAGCTGGTTACCTAACGAACTTGCTTACCTACTGTAAAGTGCAACTTTAATTTAGTCTGAAGCTTGAGTTTGCACTTCATATTTTTAGATTTTCAGTTTCATGTTGTGCTGAGAGTAAATAAGCTTAGGTACTTTCTCTATTAATATTCTCTTTCTAAGTTTATCTTGGACATCACTGACATGTATGAAGGAAAACGTCGTCAGGAAATCTGCACTTATAATTTAAATTTATGAGTTTGAAATCGCCAATTCGCCTTGAGAGAGCGTGGTGATCAATAAGAAGAGGCCTTTACCCTGTACTGGCAATAGGCTGGTTTTGATATTTTATTTTCTCTTTACAATGTGCTATTATCTAGTGGCTAAAAAAGAAAAACCGACCACTCGACCTTATACCATACATACATAGCTTCGGTTTTAAACGAAAATCTATGCAAATTAATGTGACTAATTGTCAAGCCCTCATTACGTATAATTGGTCGTTGATAACTCAATCAACCAATCACAGCAGCTTCCACGCGCTTGAAAATTTGTCTCTTTAATTTTCCACTCGAGAAACCAGGGATTAGCATCGCCGCTCTCTTTTAAAATAACAGAATCTGCAAAAACGCACGACAAACATGCGTAGTAAAATCTAGATCTAGTCTCCCCCTACCAGAACACCGACTCGTCTTGCTCTCAAAACAAGGCAATCTATTCAAGCAGCTAGTTCGATTATCATTTTAATCGAGTCGAGTGGCAACGACAGTTCGTTTGAGTAGCAATCGATTCGTGATTAGTTCGCTGTATAGTTTCTGTGATTGTTTGATGAAGGCGTAGTTTGTAGATTAGTTTATATAATTATTCGGCTAAATATTTAAGCACTATAAAACTACCTATCAAGTATACTTCCTATGGAATTTTTATACGGAAACCTACTGAAGAAAAAATTGAAAATCGGACTAGTAGTAGCCCGTTCAAACAATGTGTTCAACTTTATATTACTTATAGATATTTGTATAAAATACTAGCTACCGCCCGCGATTTCGTCCGCGTAGCTTATTTCACCCGCGTTAAGCTACGTCTTTGGCTACTACTCCACTCCCATGAGTCGTAGTGTGATGTTATATAAACTATGTTACTCAGGAATATTGTAAAATAGGTCCAGTAGTTTCGGAGTTTACTCAGGGCAAACAAACCAACAAACAAAAAAGTATTTCCTCTTTACTATTATTAAGTATAGATGTATCTAGAACTAATCATTATTAAGTAATGTATAAGGCACTCGATGTAAAAACTTTCTTTACAAAGCTTAATGCCTCAAGATATTATGTGACTTATGTAATTAGAAGTTTGAGTAAAGTACCAACATTAGCAATGTTTTATGTGCCTTCTCGTTATATTCTGCGGTATCAGGGATTTATTATCAGTCTATTAAAGGTAATGAATTGACTTTGAATCTAACCCTGGAAACCACGAGAATCTATTTAATTAAAAAAAAAGGAAACTCGATACGGGATATTTTTATTTTGACCAAACTTCTTTGCAACTCCAGTAGACCACACCCTCTCAACTCGAAATACATCTAAACGGAGTCAGCTACAGACCTTCAAATCATAAGACATCAAAAGCCTCGATCACTTAGATTTACGAGCACGCACTGACGCGTTATCTAACCCTTCCGCTGCCGACCATCGCAGTGACGTCATCGCATTAGGTCGGATTGACCCGCAAGCCCGCAACCCGATTGTCCCGATATAAAGTCTTCTAAATATAGTCGCACGCGTCCCCTGTGTTATGTGTGACCAAGTTACAGAAAGTCGCGGGATATTGACGAACCTTTATGGTTGATTTTGAACATTTTATGATTGACCGGACCGGACATTGGACAATAATTGTATGTTTGGCATAGATACTACTATAGGTACTGCTGGTTGTAAATAGTTTTTTTTATTGTATCTACTGTTCTCTCTGCTCTGCCTGTTATATTGTACATAATAATATGATTGGTGTAACAAAAAAAACGTTATGTCAGGAAAGAATTGTCAGAAGGTAAATCTGTTCCATTTAGTGTGGAAACCAAAAATCGTAGCGTATATACTTCAACCCTCACATTTTGCGGAGATAAAATAATGTGTGACCAGTCTTAAACAGCGGTAGATAAATGAAATTTCTATAAAAACTTTTACTACACAATACATGGTCCCCCCACACCGGCACGCGCCATATATCGGCACCTCGCCACAGCAATTTGATACAAATTGGTCTAGTACATGTATGTGGACAAAATAAAAATACAAAAACTTTCTGAAGTCCCTGGCATACGGAATCCAATCATCGATTGGTTTTATTGAAACGTGGACTTGTAAATTGAAGGTTGTTTTAGTCTATCTAGAATTTCATACTGTCTGAATTTTGTACAAGGCTACATTGAATTTTTCAACTTTCAGGGTTGTATTAGTACCTACTGTTCACCTTGCAGCCCTGGGGCCAATAAAAAGTTAAGACAAGGTTTCGCAAACAAGATATTGGCAGTTTTGTTGAAGTTGAATTTTAAGATATAAACAGGGGCGGACTGCGTATTGGTGGGGCCCTAGGCTAATACTGCTTAGGGCCCTGCCTAATAATTCAAAATAATTGCCATTTCGACAAAAATCTATAAAATACACTTATGATATATGTATTTGCAATTTTTTTTGCTGTTTCTCAAATAGGGTCTGGGGCCCCTTGGTATTCACGGGGCTCTGGGCTGCAGCCCAAAAAGTCTATTTATAGATACGCCCCTGGATACACGTGGCCTTGTTAAAACAAAATTTAGGTATTTTTATTTAAGCCTCATATCTACTAAACATCACGAATACTCAAGAGATCAGCTTTTAAGAGACTAAACCTAAGAATAAAAGCTCCCACTAACTAAACATTAACGTTATTATTCTATTGTCGCCCTCCTGATGCTCCACACCAGACAAAGGCCTTTTTACTACAGTGCCCAAAGTGTCCCTACACACCTGGACCTTAAGACACTAAAAAAACCCCACTTGTGCTACTATAAACGTGGCCACCTACTAAAGAATAAAAAGGATTAACTCTACAACCATCAACTCGAAAAACCCGTAGCATATTCTCCATAACATACCTTCCCCAGTCAGTAATGCACTCCGTACTAAGCTGATCCGATCCTGTGCCCATTCCGAGTCTTTCTAATAGTTTGAAATTGGAATAGCCTCGCATTGTTCCATTCCGTTCTCTCCCGCTTGCCCCATTTCAACTCGGAAGCAACCGCTGAGGAAAGTTCCGCAAAGAGGTTTTAATTGCTCTACTTGTGGTGATATTATCTGTGTATTTACTTAAAGGGAAGATTGGAAGACTGTAAGCTCTTGGCACAGTAACGTAGTTAGCATTGTGAAGAAAGCAAAATAGAAACATAATTATTATTTTTTAGACCGATTAGATTAAGAAAATCTAATTTAAATTATACCTATAATTACTTAAAAATGGAAACACATGAGAATGATAAATTTTATAAAAGAACTGAAAAACATATTCGTTTAAGTGTGAAAAGTAATATATTTAAGATAATGTAATAAGAAAAAAAAATCAACACACAGAAAAACAAAAATTTTGACAAATTTTCCAAATGTTAATAATCCATTTAACCCATTAATTAACATGTTAGTTGTTTATAAAATATCCTATCACAAAATATGTCATAGAGCTATCAACATGGATAATAGCTATATATAATAACGAATATAACGATAACGAAACCATCTTTCCAACTGCACGTTATAACGCGATCGATAAGCTCAGATTCCCAGGCCCCTGTCTAAACCTACAAGTCTTTAGCCAAAACTACAACGTAATTAAATTCGTATTTACTTTGTGCCTAAAACAGTAGCTGCGGGCATCGACCATAGTAACCAGTTCAACTTGGTAGACGGCAAACAACCAAACTAAAATAGATTTGACGTATCCTCGGCATTTTCTCTCGCCATGCGCCATTTTGAAGTACCAAATTACGTTGGTCACCCTTTACATCTCCAGCTTCCAAAAGATTAATCCACCCAAGCACTTGAAATCAAAAGGCTTTGTCTGTACTATATTATGACGTCACATATCCTGAGAAACGCAGATTGTGACGTCAAGCGTATCCTGCCCGCTATTGTCCTTCGAGTAATAGCTGTGACCTAGTTGCATTGAGTACCATTGCATCAGTTTCAAACGTAGAGGTCTGAAAATGGCAACTTAAAATAGAAGAGCAAAACTCTTTAAGTACCAAAATTAACCATACAAGCGAAATAGCACTTTGGTAGTCTGGCACTTAGGACTTAAATGGCAAAAGGTCACGTGTGTTTCAGCTATTGCTGTTCTAATTTTAAACCGTGGAGTCCCTGGCTTACGGGTAAAATGGCATATTATTCAGACATTTATGTCTGAATAATATGGCCAGTGCCATTTAAATCAATCATACAGTGTTTTAAGCCTATTTTGATGTAGATTTGTTTTTTAGGACCCTCGTATTTTTATTCAGCATTTATTTAATACATAACCATCACTTTGATAGAAGTTCTCAACAACGTAGGCGTGGCGTAAGACAAGAAAATATTCTGTATTCAAAATATTGTTATTTCCCTTATCCCAATTTCTTTAAGATGAGCGCAGCATACATAAATTGTTCTTTCATACTGAATCCCTATTAGCTGTCATCTCAATAGAAAGGTAGAGGTAATCTTCTACCACAATTATTTTGTCATCTTTTCTTCGCTATTCCGTAAAGATATAGCCATTCCAATTCATACTCACATCATTATTTACGACATTGTGAGTTTACCTTTTAGACCAAAGTCCAGTAGCATAAAAGCTGAAGACATAAATCTCCTCCTGCCGGTATATTCCGTAAAAATCTCTCAAAGAATTCAAGTGAAGTAAGTTTGAGTTGACCTGTTAATACCTGACCTTTAGCTGGAATGACTGGTCACCCTAAACTCACGTTACTTATAATTTTGCAGAATATCACTGCTGAAGTGGTGATTTAAGGACTCCTTAGGTACGTAAATTGGTTCTCTTATGTCGTCACATAATACATGTCATGTTAGTTCCAGCGCGCTCGTCCTACTTGCACTCTCATTGCATCAGCTCGAGCATAAAGGACCGCCTCCTTAGAAAATTGGATTGCAGACTTTTTAAAAAGGAAAATGGAAAATGTGTACTGGGACACGTTGTGTGTTGGTTTCTCGTGCGATTGTATTTACAGTTGGTACCTTCTATATTTTAGATGCTTAATTATTTTACTCCACTGCTGTTCTCTTCTGATTTATTTTTGCGGAATCCAAGACTTTTGAATCGTTTTTCCGGGTCTTGTCGAGCTTCATTGCCTCGGTTTTCTGGTGGTCGCTACTGTTCATTCTGGTTTTATGGTTGTTGATTTGGAATAATGTGGCAACTTGACTAGCTTGTCCCTAAGAAAAATACAGCCTTCTTTTTGTTGGTTCTCTTTATAATTTTCTTGTGTTTGGGCTTACCGTCTAGGGTCGTAGATTCCTCGATAGTAGTCCTCCTCGGGAAGTTCAATAATTTCAACTGGCTTAATGTCTTCTACTTCCTCTTCCATATTGACCATCTTGTGCAGAGTTGGACTAGAAGGAGGGTTGCCTTGAAGGCAAGTACTTATATATTTCAAAAATAAACCAATGAAGTCCATCTAACAGAATACATAACTACAACTCTTCAGCTCATTACACTAATCGCAATTAAATCTTGTTCCTTTACTTTTCATAAACCAGGGACTATGAAACATAGAGTCGCATCTGATTTATTCATAAAGGTTAGAAAACTTCGTGGAATAAGGTTTATGAATAACTTATGACTAGGTGTGGTCGTAAGTTATTGGGGTTAGAATTGCGTTAGTCTTTGTACATATTGAGTTATTTATTTAAGAAGTTGTAGTTATATGAGAAATTTGGAGAAGTTGGGGCTAGAAGGCTTTCTGCCTAATAGTACCTAGGGGCTATTTTGTAATTTTAAGAAGGCCCATTTCTTGTAATTTTGAGAAAAACCAATTCTTTGAATTTAAATTGAAATAATAAGCCTTTCGTCCTACATTAATTGTCTCTGGGATTATATGATCTCAGTGACAATTATCGTCAAAAATCTTGTAAAATGAGAGTAATTAATGAACAACCTCGTCGTCCTTGGTCCTTAGACTTACAAAAGAACTTTAAAAAAAAAACAAACGAACATCGCAATTCTATTAAAAGAATTTGAATTTGTTTACGAACCGTCTGTTGCTTGGATAATTGAATTTTTCCCTCCGATATCTTCAAACGAACCATTACCTTTGTCAATTTATTTATACAATGAAGTCAAAGTAAAATCATTTATTTCAATTAAACCAGTTACAGGCACTTTTGAATTGGCAAAGAGTCGGTCAGTTATTCAGAAAGTTAAAGCTGGCTCGTTTCAAAATGTAGGTTGGTCTATATGGAACCAAGATTTTAAATTCAGTTTTTACAAAAGCATGGTGACATTATTCTAGTTGCTTCTTTAAGTGAAGACAATGTAAGAAATACAAATAAAAATGTGCATACTGTAATATAATCTAATAAGAGAGAATAAAATGGAATATATATAATATTTTACAGCCTAATTAGGTACCTACATCAATGTTTATTCGGCAAAAAGAAAAACATGGTAACGAGAATGTCGTATTAATAATTTACCTTTGAGTTGGGAATGAATGGAAATAGAGATATGTTGCTGACGTAGGTCGAACATCACCCGAGGCGAGGGTGTAAGCACCTGCCCCAAACGAATGTTTTCAAAGAACAAATTAATTACGAGCTTGAACAAACTCATTATGTTAGTAGTCCCGATTCTTATTATCCTATTTGAGAAAATTTTGTGCAAAAAATTATTTGTGGGTAATTTTAGACGTATTACTTTTTATTATAATTGTTGTAGGTACTGAACGGATCCTTTGGTTTCGTAATAAATAATGGCGACTAACATGATATTAAGGAATCTACAATAAGAAAAAAAATAATGTTCTTAACAAATTATTGTAAATCGCAGAATCTACTTTGTGATTCGCTGATTGAATTATCAAGGTCCAATTACAGCACCTTACGGGCATAACAATTTTTCGACAAGAGAAATGAATGAAGAGACATGCAGGTGAAGTAAGTAAAAACAGGATAGGTACCCAAGCCCGTGTGCACATATTAAAATGACTTAATTATACCTACTGCCTCGGTAGCCTAGTGGTCCTAAGCGCGACTGCTACGCTAGAGGTCTTGGGTTCGATTCCCAGGTCGAGCAGTGTTATTGGGTTTTGCTATGAAATTCTCAGTGGCAGCTCGGAGTTAGGATTTCTTGCCCGGTTAATTGTGATTGGCTCGCCCTCTATTACATGGGACCTAACCATACCGGCGAACTGTGGGTGTACATCGTTACACCTCTGCCTAACCTTTTGGGGTATACAGGCGTGATGGTATGTTATATTTATTATACCTACTAGCTATTGTGTACCTCGCGGTTTCATCCGCGTTTTGTTACGTCTTTGGTTGCTGCTCCGTTCCCGTTGGTCGTAGCGTGATGTTCAATGTGTATAAACCTTCCTCTTGAATCACTCTATCTATTCATGTAAACTCCATGCTTTAAAAGCTCTAAGCGTACACGCGGCGACTCTGTTTTATACCTACAATGTAAAGATTCTATCAATCGGCATTTAACTAGAAAATCTTGGCTAAGTAGGTACTTAAGAACCTATAATTAATAATAAATTTGACGAGGCGACGAGCTACTATTAAAATCATCAATTTTAATGTAATAACCATCGAAAACAAGCACTTTACCTGGTTCGTTCAGTGAACTTTCCACGTCAAAATAGTCGACAGGAAATTCTCGATCAAATTATTCCCCTCACTAATTGACGGAAAGTACGATGGAAAAACTTTATCCCTCCGGATTTTGAACGTGGATTCAAAAGCTGTTAGAAGCGATGGATGCGGCATTTGCCGTTAGTATATTCATTGCATTTTTAGATGGTTCGAAAAAAAATGATTATGACTTCGATCAAAACAAAAAGCTTATGTTAATTTTGTTCTTAATATGTTGATTATTGTGGTAGGTATCGATCGGTCGACACAGTCCTGTGAACTTGTAAGTGCTAGCTTGCCCTTCCTCGTTTAAATAGTTTTTCATTAATAGATAACTAATACTTACAGATATCAGTTCTTAATTTTCTAAGCTGTTTAGGTTAGGGAAATTAGCAAAAGCTTAAATTTATTTATTCCCTGAATTATTTTTGTAACAACTTTATTTGTTAATAAAAATGTCTTCTCCAATTTTTAAGGTTCTCTGTTTCGGTAAACTACACCATACGATTATAAACCTTAGCGTCATAATTTTAAGGGTTCCATAATAGTTTTACAACATTATTAGATCAAGATGGCCGTCGAGTCGCGTCGTTCGGCGACGCGCGACAGTTTGGCGCCCTGTTGACAAATTGTTAACATTTAAATAAAAACTTTGAGATACCGAGGATCGAGTTTGTTTGTAAATCGATTTTGTAAAAAAAATATTGAATTTTGTACTCATATCTATACTAATATTATAAAGCTGAAGAGTTTGTTTGTTTGTTTGGTTGAACGCTATAATCTTAGGAACTACGGGTTTGAATTTAAAAAATCTTTTTATGTTGGATAGTCCATTTATCGAGGAAGGTTATAAGCTATGTAACATCACGCTACGACACAGGAGAGCGGAGCAGTAACCGAAGACGTAACATAACGCGGGTGAAAAAACCACGCGTACGAAGTCGCTAGCAGAAGCTAGTTATAGTTAAAACTAATGAATAATGTTCGTAGGTTGTCTGTATGTATTTTGCAGTAGATTAATAGTTACCCATTTTCTTGCCTACGACACCATTGTCTTTTAAAATCTAAAGGTTTAACGATAGGTACTGATTCTCTGCCTTAGGCACTTACCGTAGTATATATTTTTTTTAGATAGGAACCATCTAGACTTTTTCTCTTTAAAAATGGGCAGGTAGGTAAGTATTTTAATGAGGTTTAAATTTAACAAAAATAACCTTTTGCATTTATACAAAATTTACTTATGCAATGGTCCTACGATTTAAAATATTCTAAATCACAAACTGCTGCCGATGACAACATTCCCCCCTAATCGGGTGTCCCTGTATAATAAATGACGTCCACAGACCTTATTGAATGAACATGATGCGGATAAAGTATGCAATGAGATAGCGAAAGTAGCTGCATATGAGGTCAGAGGGACGTAGGGGGGCCAAACAAAGAATAGGGGTATTGTGTTCCCTTTTTAGACGAGGCTTGAGCGAACGCGAGGGAACAATATGGCAAAGCCACAAAACAAAATCATCCAGTCAGTGTCGTTTTGTCGGGCTAATTATTTTAGGGCTTTTTGTCTACGCTTGCAATGTGTGTGTAGGTGTGTAGATGAAAGTAGCGTTTAGCTTCAAGTACCTACTCCTATTTTATTAGCCAGGGCATTGGTGGGTTGGTTGGGCTGTGTTTAAGTAGGCTTTCTGTTACTTATACGATGATCATAAGTGTCCTGCAATATTAAAATACTAAACATGCACCTCTTTTCAAATTCATTATCCTATTGAATTGTGTTTATAAATACTAATACTTAGGTACCTACTTAAAATTAACATACTAAAAAAGAGCGCCAATTACCTAAAGAAACAGAATAGACGCCACAAAGCCACAACAAAGAATCGTAGACTAGATCACATTATGGCATAGGAAACAAACAGCACAAATTAAAATGACAAATGCACGTTGAATAACGGAAAACTGGAAAACAACCTGTAATTTGAACTGAATGAAAGACCGAATGATTAGAGTCCTATATTATCTGTCATCAACTGACATTTGTCCGTAGGGTTGAATTACGTAGGGTGAAAGTACTTGTAGTCGGTGGGGTGGGATCGCGTGTGGCGCCATGGAGTCGCCACTTTTGTATACAAAGCAGTAGACTGGGGTTTGGTGGCTCTAATTATAAACCTGTCAATCGTCATTCGGATAATACGTTTGATAGGCTGTTAGGTAAATTTAACAGGTGTACCTAATAGGCGCAGCTTTTCCTAAAATTAGCTGGAACATTAAAATTTAATTAAACGACTATTAAGTCATTATAAAGTGATTGAGTATTTTAAAATGACCTCTTGTTAAGTTAGAAATTATGTAGTTACTGCATAATAGTTGCGCGAAAGTTAAAGTAAATACCACTTAAGTCTAGTGTTTCATAAAATAAATATAAAAGTGCCTGAATAATAAATTTGATGTCTAGTTCTTTATTTGCTTTAACATAATAAACATGATAAACATGGATTATGTATTTTTTTTGGTATTCTAGTGTTAAGTTCATACATTTCATGCAAAAACTATGTGTAAACCTTCTTCATGAAGGCATGATATTTTTATTGTTGTTCAACGAGTTGTGAACTTTAAATATAGCTACTTGCAGGTACCTTTTACCCTTTTACTCCATAAAAGCTTTTAACATCTCTGTCGAGGCTTTTAAAATAAATATACACTCACGCCTGTATTCCCCGACGGGTTAGGCAAAGGTGTAACAATGTACACCCACAGTTCGCCGGTATATTAAGGTCCCATGTAATAGGGGGCGAGCCTATCGCCATTAACCGGGCACAAATCCTAACTCCGAGCTGCTACTGAGAATTTCATAGAAAAACCCAATAACACTTTTTGCTCGACCTGGGAATCGAACCCAAGACCTCTAGCGTAGCAGTCGCGCTTAGGACCACTAGGCTACCGAGGCAGTTAAAATTTAAAGTTTAATTTATTTTAAGGCTTTTAAAATTTGTTATTTAATTCAGGTTCTAGCCTAAAATACCATCTTTTATAAGTTATGGACATGAAAATTAATAGTGGTAGACTATTATTTTAAATGAAGTGTTGCTTTTATAAAGAGGCACCTTGCTTTTAGCTGAATAATTTCAAATGGGCAAAGTAGGCTTAAAAGAATATTTCATTACTCTTTGTCTACAGTTTATTTGACTATGCGTCGCGTTTATTAAAGGAAAGCTTTGATAAAGAGATAAATCATAAATTCATAACACAACAAAAGGGAAATGCTTTATATTGGTTGTTAGGAAAAAACTTAAAATAAGCTAAAAATAACAAATTATTTATTTGCTGGATTATTGGTACATAGAACAAGAAATTTTCAAGAACCTGCAAATAAGCAGAACCGCGTGCTATTCCGCCGTCACTTTAAACTTTTTTACTATATTAAAGTTACCGCCCAGAGCTGCACAACGCCTAAGTTTTCAAAAATGTTCCTTTTTATTTACCTCTTTAATTTCCTTGTAAACATCGTTTGCTTCAGATCGTACTTAATATTCCCACTTTGTATACACGACTGAAGCCTTAAGCAGATTGATTTTTATTTTACTTTGATGAATTTGTTGTAGTTTTATAAATAACTTTATTTATCTAAGCTATAATATTTGTGTAGTATTTTCATACAAAATAATAAAAAGCTATACACGCTTACAATGTTGTACAATAATTAAGAAAAGCTTTAACCTTATCGACGGAATGTATTCATAAATTCGGACCCAGCAGCGCGTGTAACCTGCACCTGTGTGAATCGTAAATAAGTTTTATGTATTTATTATTTACATACAAATACACTCCATGGGGACGCCGGTGCAAAAATGGAAATGCTTGGAAGAGGCACACTGTTTACAAATTACAAAATTGTGTGCGTTGCTCACGTGATGTTGTTTACTTAGAGAAGCAGAGTTATAGGGAACTCTTAAAAGAGTATAATGTTAGGAACTATTTTAGATTATTTCAGATGTAGGCCAAGGCACTGCAACATGTCTGTTCAATAGTTGAACACAACAGCTCGTAAGCACCTTGTACCAGTGACAGTATTCTACTGCTGATACAAAAGTACTTGGGACTTAACATTTTACAATAGGTTTATTCTGTAATATTCTATACGATAAACCTATCGTAAATTATTAAGAAATATCACTTCAATTTTTCTTTTATTATGCAATACATTTGAAACAATGGCATCACTTATAATAGAACCACAAAATTACAAGTAATAAACTCACACCATGTACAAGAAAACGTTTCCAGCAGAAAGAAAAGCCACAAAGCCATAAATCAATGAGTCGTTAAAAGTCAATAGATTTGAAATCGCCTTCATAATAGTTCGGACTCAAGAGACACCGTTACTTCACATTGAAAGTGCGTTGATCTCATAGGTCACGCACAGCGATCGACTTGCAAACTTTGGACTGAAGGTCAAATATTTGGAAATGAGCTACACCAGGTTTCAAGGCTTCATGCCGCGTTATGAATCTCAATGAAGAAAGTTCAAAGAACTGAATTTTTAAGATGCAAGGGCGGCTTTTTTGAGCTTTTTATTAGTAGTATTGGATAAAACGCGTTACCTAAATAAAAACCTGGTCAGGTAAGTATGTACCAATATGAAAACAGCAATCGACCTCCTTATTGTAAAGTCTTTTCAAATTATTCTTCTTCAGAACAATTAAAAGTGTTGACGTTAAAACCAATTCCGCACGGTTGTTGATTGCAGCTGTGTTAATTACATACCGGTAATTAATTTATTATCTTATGTCATCTCTCTCGTACTTTAATTCATCACTAAGTAGATAACGACCCAAGAAGTCAGCTTCCCCACGTCTGTTCCTAATAGCCGGAAATTTCTCCCGAAATTGATTAGCGAGACTATTCCATAAGGAATTGGTGGCAATGCATTTAATGTTATCTAATTTATAAATTTCACCCTTCTTGATATCAACCCATATATCTCCTGACACAACTTTCGTGAAGGTGAGTCTTCGCTTGTTCGCTGAAACTTTGATGCAGTCGTACTATTACTGCGCATGAAGTTTTTTTATGTGAAATGTAGCGTTTCTATCAGATGTCTGTAAACTTGTGTGTCAGTAATAGAAAACTTTAGTTACTTAAAAAGGTAAAAGTCAGTTTAATATATGTAAATCATTAAAATAGACCAATTATTTGTTGTAACATAAGACAACCAAAGAACAAGTTATATTATTTTCCTATTATAATATGTTTGTTAACGTTGTGTTTGACTAAACTTGAATTGTATTTTAGAAATAGTATGGGATCAGAATGTTTTCTTCAAATATGTAATATTTAATCAATGGTCTTAAGCCATATCGAAATATCCAAGTTTATTGTTTGGATATTCTCTGCTTCTTGAATACCTAAATGAGAAACGCCAGAAAGAAAAACATATTTTTGAATTGTATCATCATTTGACTGCCTCAGTAGCCTAGTAGTCCTGAGCGCGACTGCTATGCTATAGGTCTTGGGTTCGATTCCCAAGTCGAGCAAAAAGTGTTATTGGGTTTTTCTATGAAATTCTTAGTAGCAGCTCGGAGTTAGGATTTGTGCCCGGTTAATGGCAATAGGCTCGCCCCCTATTACATGGGACCTAAACATACCGGCGAACTGTGGGTGTATATTGTTACACTTCTGCATAACCCTACAGGGAATACAGGCGTGATGGTATGTGTGTCATCATTGGAAAATCTACCAAACTACTAGCAAATCCTTGCAGGCAAATAAATAAATTAAATTTAAAAACATTCAATGGTGTAGTTTGTAATTTCGACTTGTATTTCAGTAACAGTAAAGGAACGAAGCTAAGTAGGTACATAAAGAGTAAATAATGCGTTAGTACCCAATGTAGATAAGCATAATGTTTTATGAATGAGGTGTTATTGGTCACGTGCAGCCGGCGTTTATGAGATGCTTACGTAAATCGAGCCTTGAAGAGAGGTAGTTGTGATATTTTTTTTTTCTGGAAAAGAAATTAGATACCTGTAGCGCAAACCTTTGACTGCCAAGTCGTATCGTCGGTAGATCAATAAACAGACAAATATAAAAATAACTTCATCGGTACTTGACAGGGGGATTAGTGATAACAGTTGGGGTGTCTGTGTGTGTCGCGTAGACAGGAGGACCCTGATGTCAGCTTCCTGCCCCTTCGCTTGACGTAATCTCTTAGTCACTTTTTTACAGCACTCACAGATGGTGAAAGGGGTGAACTGACATTGGCGGAAACTACAAGAGGTACCCTCTGAGATACTTTTACTTTGACATATAACCCTTCGCTCCTATTTTTACCTAAACAAACATTCACGTTTACGCGCAAGAATAATATTGGACTGTTCTAAGTTTTCAGTTAATACTGAGACCCTAAATATTTTAGATGTTAAAAAGAAAATAATTATGCTTTTCAAAAAAGGAAAGTGGAGATAATATATTTTGTTTCCTTTTTTTAAAACTAGCCCCTGCCCGCGACTTTGGAAGTACACCATAAAACATTTTACACTCAGCAATAGTGAAAAGATTTTTGTAACTAGACCAATACTTCCAAATATACCTAACCTCTTACAAACAAACACTTTTATATCTTCATAATATTAGGAGGTTTAAATAAAGTAAAGTGAAGAGAAAATCATACAATGTTACGCTCGTATATCACTAGTCAGTTGAAAAGCTAATAAAACGAAACACGAACGCTCACTATCATTTTAAAATGATATTTTTTTTGCACGGAAACGTTGAAGCGTAGCATAGACACTATCAAGGTCGTTAAAATCATTGTAGTAGGATAGTTACCTACCTTTGAATAAAAACCACAACGAATTCAATGGTTTTTGTCGGTACTTTATACGAAATGCTTGATAAAACTGCACATTTACTGTTTTGTATTTTTTTGTTAAATACAAATTAATTCAGTTGTTCAAGGATATTAAAATAAACGACGTGTTTTCTAATACAAATGATTTTTTTTTGTGTAAAACAAAGTTCTTATAACTGGTTCCCCTACCCTAAAATAAACAAAGAAATCATTCAGTCATTTATTTTTTACATCGTTAAGCAATTGCCTAACTTTGAAAATTACCCCTTTTTGAGGGAGATTATGTAATAATCTCCCTTAAAAACGGGTAATTAAATCAGGTACTATTTTATTTTATGTTCAAAACAAAATTATTATGGCAGCTAATTCCTACATGATGTGAAACGATGCTTCGCCTCTGTGAAGTAAAAAAAAATACTTGTCAGATATTTATCTAATCCCATTCCCTAAATTAAACACGCCCAATTTTATTGCAATAGCTTTAAGGTTGAAAATTGCTAAAATGAGTTTCGGACGCAATCCTTTTCCTGGACGTACAGTAAGTCGTAGACAATTTAATTAGTATGGGGTTCTTTAATTAGGTCGTAATTTTCTTGTTTCCTTAGCTGCGGCCCCTGTGGTGTTTGTTAGTTTTTGACTAGAAAATAAACTCTATTTACATTAATTACCCTAACATTTTATGCGGAGCTATTAGTGTAAGTTTCTACACGTGTTTTCGTAGCGATCTGGTTGCGATAAAAGGGGGAAATAATGTTTAAAATTTTGTAACTAATACATTTTATTGTTATGTTCACAGCCTCACTGGTTTTGTTAGGGATTAATTATAACAGTTTCAATCTGTTGATAATTATGTTGGCTGGTAACTGTAACGTTAATTTTAAAAGAAAACTATAGTTAGAATAATACCTACTTTATTATAGAATTAAAATATTCATATTGTTGTTATTTATTCGCTTTACCTGCTGTTGTTGTATTTTACCTGTTTCCCATGATATTTATAATAATGAACAACAAAGTTACATGTAAATCTCTCAGTCACGTTTCCTTGGCTCTGTGAATAGGATCAAAGCCATTATTGGCTCATTCGTCGCGGTGTTGCCATACAATCCTTGTAGGGTTGACAGTTGTAAAAAATAAATGGATGTTACGCCCAATCTGGTAGACATTTGAATGGGAAAGTCGGTCAACGTCATTGATCTTAACTTAATTAGGTAATGAATAACAATGAAGAGAGCTGTAGACTATTATTTTAATTAGACATACTATTTGTTGGTTTGGCACGTGGCTACAAAAAATAACGTGTACTTACATGTAATTGTCATCTACCTAGTAGTACCTACAAAAATTGGCTCCGCTTAAAAAACATAACATAATCAGCAGCCATGCCCGTTTATTGCATAAAGTTTTTAAAAGCTGGCCCATTGCCCATAATCGTGACAATAACCCATCCCATTAAAGTTTCGTACTTTTGTTTTCCAAAACATTGCGTGACATTTTTCTTTTCATATCCAAAGCTGCATAGAAATCCTGTTCCTAGGTGCCTGCTTGAAGTACCTAGCAAAGATCGTTATATTTTTGTCATAATCTGACTTAATGATAGTATGCAGCTAAAGTTCAACAACCCTGGACTAAACGAAGATAAATGTGCATTTGAAGAAAGGTTGCACAATGTTTTGACCCTTATCTCGTGCGTAATATAATTCTATTGAATGTGTCTCAAGTTTAGTTGTCGGTAACCTCTTTAAAGGGCGTTCAACGTTCATCCAACTTTGTACTAGCAGAGGTAGACTCTTTTGAAGTTCGAGACTTCGGGTAAAAGGATCTGAGGGCTGAAAAATTAGGTGTATGTGCAGACTGAAAGGTAAACTGCAATCTAAAATGTTATAAATAGAATCTGGTTTAACGGTAACATTGGCTTTGTCTATTTGTAATTTTTGTACAAATTTCTGCACATGAAAAACCTAGATTAGTGCTTTGTCTGGACGCGGCCTCTCGGAACACTGAAAATATCCTATAGGCACAGCTGCTGCTGGTTGTAGATATCAGTTACAAATTGTGAGTCGACGACGATACATTTTACCAACCATACCATGACGCGATGTTCAGTGATTTATGCCCGGTCCAGCAAAAGTATCGTATGGCACGAACAATGTAGGCGAGAGCGGGTCACGTCTCTAGATCGGGTTACCTGGCCGGCTTTATTCACTCTCTTATTCAAGTTTTGTAAAAAAAAAAGTGTAACTAACTCGGTGTTTTTGTAGGGCTGACGGAAGTAGCCAGTAGTTTAACTGAGAATGCGTGTTTTAACCAAAAATATTGTTTTAACTTTAATGTGTTACGATTCTGATTGTTTGCGTGTTTGTCCGAAATGTTAACACGGTTAAACGTTTTTGTAATTATATTAACTTTTTATTCTTTCACTTCAACTTTAAAATAGTGATTGAAGCTATTTAGTTAACTTTACACAGGCACAGGAAGGTACTTGTGTAAGCAGATACCTTTTGAGACTGAACTTTGGAAAATAGCACGTTCGGCAGCCCTATATTGATAGCAACCTATTGTTCGTCTTCAGAAGGGGGCTTTGAGGGGACACGTAAACCTGTTTGGAAGGTACTTGGTATGCTTCGAATTGTACGTAGTTGTATTGTAGTTTGTAGCACATTGTTGTAGTACAAGAGCTGAGGTTTTAGAATATTGATAAGGTGGTTTATTATACAAGCTGAGAAGATTGATATTCACACCTATTTAATGTTAATTAGCAACAAAAACATTACTTACCAGGAGGTAAGTAATGTTTTTTATCTAATTACTTGTGTTGCATGCATCGTATCCAAGTATATGTATATAAAAATATGAATAAAAGTTACAAACTATAGCCCCGGTTCTTGTTACTTACTACTATGTAGCTATTAATTTTTATCAATGATGCTCTGTTTGAAAACTATTTTTTAGTATAACAAACAAAATGCATAGGGCTTTAGCCAGTTAGTAGGACTTCCGTTTGCATCACTATACAATGCATATCTTTTTAAAACCGGATATGTTATCATAATTATTTGCGGATGTTCAAACCACTTTTTCTGGTACATTGGCCTCAAAAGATAATGTGAGATATGAGCGGAACCATAGCGAAAATGTTCTAATAACTATTATGTCGTACACAGCACTAGCTACTTCCTGTCGTTGGCGTCGCTTCCTTAATGTGTTTTTGTTGTTTGAAATTTCTTTTGTGGATAAAGTGCCATTTTCTCTACTTAGGTTTCTTATTTACGTATACGTTTACATAGGTACCCTTTTTTAAAATCATAGTTTTCTGCTCAATCATTGAAACGTGACATGACAATGATAAAAATATGAAATAATGACTCTATTATTGGTTGCATGGCTTTTTTATTAGACTAAGTGAACAGTTTAAAAAATAAATATCACAGTATTTATTTACCCACATTCCGGGGTAATTTCATCACTGCATCGTGCGGGGCGCAGTGGGCGACGACGAGTCGACGATGCACGGTCACTGCACGCACAAATTCTACTCGAAGCGAGTTGCGTTCGATTACTTCCTGTAGTTTCGCGTCCCCATGCCCCCTGCAACACTGATAGAAGATGAAAGTGCATTCTAGATAATGAGTGTCGTTCTTACGTAAAGTAGTTTATATCAGTATACTAGTAGTCCACATTTTGAAAAAGAACTTAACTCCAGTTTTATTATTTTATTTTTATAACGCTGTTCAAAGAGCTGTTACAAATGATTATTAATCATTTTTTGTCACTGGTTGACCTTGCAACAGGGGTATTCAACCGACGCGTCCTGAACTTAGGCTGTCTGAGGCTCAAGGTCTAAAAAGTTGGCCCCGCAGTCCATTCACCCACAACCCCAGAGACCTTTGGCAAGAAAAAATCTGTTATATAAGATTATTTTATGAAGAGTATTACAGTGCGGTAATCTCCTATTAGTCGTCTGTAATTTATAATTGGATGAGCTTTTCAGCTTAGTTTTGCCAATACAGGGCCTGTTAATTCTGAATGTGTGTAGCTGTAATACTTAATATTAGCTGCTAAATAGTGAAATTCTGTCTTATACCATACCATTTGTCAGTTAGGAGTAGATTGGAAGTCGCTCATAAAACCAAAAAAACAACTGTTATTAATAAGGTGAAACTTGATTTGAATTCAGAATTTTATTAGTGTCAGGTAATATCTCCAATACAATGGATCGCAAACGCAAAGAGTAGTAGTGAATACTTCGAACATTGACATAATCGATGATGTATCAAATTGATTGAAGCTGTCGCTGACGTTTCTGATTTCGTTTGAAATATCATGATGTCATACAACTCATGATTGTATACTGTTGTGCTAGGTCTGTAACCGGCCACATAATTCCGAAACAAAAACAATCAGCATCCTTCATATTGGTGTTATTAACATTCAGATTTCATTGTTTTCTATTTTATTTTTTAATTATTTCTGGAATACTAATACCAGAAATAAAGGCTTGCAGTGGTTGCATTGGAGTTGCACTTAATGTTTCTATCTCTTTTTTGTAACGAGCGGACAGGGCGAGGGAGGGAAATGGATATATACGAAGGCTTCGCCGCCCTAACGAGGAGCCGCCCGCCCGCCCAGTTGCCTCCAGTGTGCCGCCCTGGATACACCGTGACGCTTTTACCAATCAAGTTTTTTAATGTCATTGCACTATTATAGTTCTCTAAAATTAATGATAATGTTCTTAACGGTGAAAATGAACATGTGATACGCTTAAATTGGCTAGTGATAAATTCACGCAATCCATGTAAGTGTTTATGAAACCCTTAAGTTTAAATTTATCTTTTAATGATCTTGATATTATGTGTGAAATACATATGTAAAAGTTTATTTTACTTGGCACTTAAATAGCAATTTCCTGCACCGTAGTAGTTTTATGGCTAACTCTGTACGTATCTACTTCTACACTTAAAAAAAGTTATAAGTCTTTCATGTGAAATGTTATAAAAATAGGTAAATGTGTGTCAAATTTGTGTCATCAGCAAAATAATTTCACGCGTCGTTTAAAGTATTTCATATATTTTGCGGGTCGGGCGCAACAACCTTCGCTTCCAAATTTTATGGCTATGATTTCATTATGACATGCAATGTACCCATAATCCTTTATTCGTTTGATATTTATAGAAATAGACGTCTCATTTTATCAGGTCTCGATTAGCGTGCGCGTTTGTTGTTCCGATTCTGTTATCTGTTCCTGATATTACGATAAGGTTGGCTGACACAATGATTAAAAGTATTCTTTTGTTTATGAATAAATGCAGACATCTGTACTGAATTATCCGTGAATTTCTTGCTTACTTGGAAATTGATTTGTATTTTATACAGCATTACAGTTAATGCCTCAAGAATAATATTACGATTAAATGAAACGACAACGCTTTATTCTTCCTTCTTTTTTCAAGCGTTATTTTTATCTTGTCTTAAGATAACAATAGATCTTATAATGTGCTTAGTAGTGCTGTATTTTTAAACTATACAAAATGGATATCCGTAAGACAAAAGAATTTGTTCTGTAGAGGGTGGTGTAGTTTTTCCAAGGTTTTTCCTTTCGTGTCATCGCCACGCACTCTGCTGCCGGATGACGCTCCTCAGCCGTCGATTGTTGTTCAGAGGAAAGGGGTGACACCCTCCCACGCACGCATCTTCATTCAAGTGGAAGCTGACTTATTCATACATTTTGTACTGTCTTAATCATACAGACATCTTTTACGTTTCAATGGTTTGCAAAAATTATGTAGATTAGACAAACACTATTGTCACAGTTACATACTAATGAGTTAAGTCATACATAGCGATGGTGTTTAAAGAAAGTGGCGTTGATAAGTTACGTCTTTGCATGTACCTGCGATCTTGCAAAATATTCTTTGGTAAAGGTTGCCGGACTTATGTGCTGCAGGTGGCTTTGGTTGCCGGACTTATGTGCATTAGTAGGTACTAATGCACATAAGTCCGGCAAACCAACTGTTTAACTTGTCATACATGATAACAACGAATAATGATATTTCAACAACCAACAACCAGTACTGCTTAATTAAAACTTTGAAACCTAATACATAATTTGTGACACCTCTGCCACACACGTTTTCAATTATATGATAAGGCTTCTTACATCAAACGAATGCCTAATAAAGCAAAATAATAATTAACGCATTAAAGCAGAATAATAATTCTGCAATTTCCTTGTCCACACCACATGCATAATGTTTGCAGACGCAAGTATCACATAACCCTTCCGTTCTAAACCCTTACGACTGCACGAAATTACCCCACGTAATTATTATGGGTCCCCGTATAGGGCTAGGGCGCGATTTTTTATACAAGATATTTGCAATGGGGTTACTGGATGTTAGGGTCTTTCTTGACGTAAGAATATTGGATTACTTTAATGCAGTTTGCTGTGTTAGCCGTATGTCGTTCTGCTGAGATTTTGGCGAGACTTAAATACTGCAAGAATCAAGATTGTAAACTAGTATTTTCAAACGATAAAGTAATCTGTCTGTTCATACGTATAATCATTGTAATATTATTGATTTCCACGTTGAATCCAAGGACTTGTGACAGACTCGAGGCGAGGGTAAATTATGGATTCATCCATCCATAATCGAGTCATTTAGTCCATAACCCAATACAGCTTTGACAGCTTTGGATAATCATAATTAGTTTTTATGGAAAAGAGGAAAGTCATTTATGTATTGAAATAAATCCGATAAAACGTCTGAGGAAATTGATTCTGAAATTTTATTCTTATCAGCTTTGTTGAGCTAATATGTTTATATCACGTTTACCTTTTGTTACAGTTTACGGCTTGGGTGGACGCTGTAATCTTCGTGTTCAGCCTGGACAACGAGATCAGCTATAATACGGTGTCGAACTACTTCAATAAAATGTCCCATTATAGGAATTCCGCAGAGATTCCGATCATATTGGTCGGAACCCAAGGTGGGTTTATTGAGGTTCACCTTGTCCTCGATATTGCTCTATTTAATTTATCTTATCTTACTTTTCTGTAAACTTATAAATTATATAAATTGATGATGATCATTTATCAATAAAATTATAAGCGTACCTAATTAACGCGCGTAGCGTCGCGTCGTTTTAATGATAAATGATCATCATCGATCGGTTTTCCCTTATTTTATTTTGTTTGCATGATAAGCAAATGATCAGCTTTTCCCTGTTTATTGTTAAATCTTCCCTTATTTAATCGCCTAAAAATTATTTTAGATAAAAATTACATATAAGGTAGCTGCTACTGAAGCCAATCATCTTTCAAATTCCGCATTTCTTTTTAAATATTTACAAATTTTAATCTTATTTGGCTTAGATCAAGATGACAAGATACAGATTACGAATTCTTATCATTGAAAAATAGTTTTCCTATCAACGATATATGTAATATAGTTAATTAACATTATTACGTATACGCGTCCGATAGTCTGTTTCCTATTGAATGATTGGTTGCTCTTCCAGATGCCATAAGTGAAAGTAGTCCACGCGTGGTAGACGACAACCGCGCTCGCAAGCTGTCGAATGAGCTGCGAAGATGTTCTTACTATGAGACTTGCGCTACGTACGGTCTGAACGTGGAACGAGTCTTCCAAGATGGTAAGTGTAACGATTTTAAACGAATATCGTATATTTATATCGGATGATGTCAGCTTGTACGCAGTTTTTTCTACAACACTGTTTTTGGAATGTTTCTACCGTTGTTAATTTACATAAACTGAATTGTTATTTACATTTGGGTAATAGAATTTGCTTTGCTAAAGCGAAGACAGGATTAAATAGCTGTTTCGAATTTTATTAGGATCTTAAATTCGAAATTGATTACTAATGCTAAACAAACTTGTAGATAAATGTCGCTAATGAATTAATTGATTGCGTAATGTAACAATTTTTAAAATAATTACTTTGACGCTTTTGAGTTTTTTTTTTTTAATTTAGCAATCTGAATCAATATTATGTCACATCGTTCGACCGATATACCGGCACATAAATTTTTTATCATTCGGAAAATAAGCACTAGCTTATCTGACGAACAGAGATCTACTTGCTACTTATAGTATAGATTCTGTCAATTTGAAAGCCTAACGTAACGTAGCACCGGTTAATGATATTACAGATGTATCGATTATTGATCTGATTGACATCGATAGAGAGTTATAAAAATACATAATAGAGATTTTTTACGAACGGATCGTCTCGCGTGATGCTACGATGTGATGAGACTACAAACAAGCGTACTTATTAGCTAGACTGTGAATCTCGTTTCGCTTGTGCGGGGTGATCTAGCGCACGCAGTGGCAACACCGGCTCCTAGTCGTGCGGTCGTTTAGTTCGTTCTCGTTCGTTCGTTGTCGCGGCGATATCGCATTGTTTACATTACTTTTGACGTTTTTTAAAGCGTCGTTTGTGTGAATATTACGTTAATTTACGTTTATATTTTTAATCTCCTGAATGGAAGGATGGAAAGAACACTTATATTCAAGTCTAACATGTCGCCTATATCAAGTTTGAGGCGTCGTAGTTCGTGCTACAACATACAAAGAGCGGAGGAACGCGATCGTAGGAAATCGTCTAAATTTGAATGTGCGTGAAAATGTTATTGTTCGATTGGCCGTTTAGATCTAGTTGTCGTGATTTTTGGGTATCGGAATTGTGAAAGTTTTTAGTGAGGTGGTGATAATATCAGTGATTGTTTTGTATTGCAGCGTGTCAGAAGATCGTCGGGACCAGGTTGTCGGCGTCCTCCCAGTGCTTGTCTGGGGGTTCTAGACCTGTGACTCCACAGCCGTTAGTGAATTCGCCAAGCCACAACCACTCAACATTCCTTTACAAGGTAATTATTGCACTATTACTTCCTTGTGTTCAACTGTTCAGTGAAATTTTGATCGCGATGCCTTTATTCATTTCGTTAACGTTCTCATCAAAAGTACGGTCAGTGGGTCGTCTTAGGGGCTGCCAATTAAGAACGCCTAAACGACAACTTAATCCTTAAAAAAATACAGATAAAAATAGTGCAAGAACTCACAGAAAGAAATATGCCAACTATTTTAGGAAATAAAACACCACATGTTACTTGACATAAACTTCCCCATCTTAAATATTACACAATCAATTGTTATTATCATTTGTACCACTAAAGCTAGGCATAAATCATCATTAAATTTAATTAAGGAACAAAAAGTATGCAGTAATGGTAGACTTCAGTACTTACAGAGGTCATGAACTATTAAATGTGTGACATTCCACACACATGCCTGTTTCAAAGACAAATTAAAAAAATAACATGTGTTTATTTTTTTTTGTCCAAAGCATATGGCTGCAGTTCTCTGTATTTAACCAGTCATAATTATTCTATTTTTAAAATAAGGTGCTTAACTAAAAAAGGTTGTGAAGTAAAAATTAAAAAATATTCTACTTACAGTTTACATTATGATCAGAGAAAATAACGAATACAGTATTTTTGTTTTAAGTTTGATCTATAAAAAAACCATTATTGATGATAGTGTTTCACCTTGAAATTGTTTAAAGTATGTTAGTGAGTACTATGTAGGTACTTACATTGTTCTTACTTTCCCTCTTATAAATTTAAAAACACAACTGTGTTTGCCCATCATATTTACATCCTTGCTTTAACATTTAATAGGAAAAAAATAAGACATCAAGACATGATAAAATAAGCAATCAACCAGTAACATAAGTACCTGTCCTTACAAACAATAAGACTATAAATCTCATGAGAAATAATTAAAATCTATATTCTGGTATTGTAAAGCTGAGTAGCTTGTTTGTTTGAATGTACTAATATCTGGAACTACTGATCTGATTCTGATATTTTTTCACAGATAAAAAGCAACTTTATCTCTGAGTGCTATAGGCTATAATGTATTGCCAAAATAATTCAGGATCTGTAAGAAAAATGTGTGCAAATGCTTGTATATAATATAGGTACTCTCTACATTTACAAGGAGATAAAAATTAACTACTAGAAGGAAGTGTTTTACTTTCTATTAAAGAAGCTGTTGTACTTACTCAAGTTATATTGGGCCACATATTTTTTTAAAGTAATCTACAATACCCTGATTACAATACTAGCTACTGCCAGCAACTTCGTTCGTGGAGTTTTTCTTCACCCCCGTTAAGTTACGTCTTTGATTACTGCTTCTCCACGGTGAGTCGTAGCATGATGTTATAAAGCCTCTAGCCTTCCTTGATAAATGAACTATCCAACACAAAATTTCAACACAATTTTTCAATTCAAACCAATAGTTTCTGAGATCAGCGCATTTAACCAAACAAAAAAACTCTTTAGCTTTATAATATTAGTATTGATATGAATTAAAGTTACATTGATAAGGAAAATATGTGAGGAAACTTGTACTTAAATGAATTGTAAGTCTTTTATTTGTTTATTTGATTGTGTAATCTTACTGAGAATGATTTGATCAATCATATTGATTTTCCTCAGACCAACCAACCAAGTACTTTTAATATTGATTCATAGTGTTATCAAACATTAATATTTTTTTTATAATTTATATTTTATAATGTAGTAAGAAACTGATAACCATTCAATAATTTTATTGTATTAGATATAATTGTAGGTACATTTTAGCTAACAATATTTCCTTTGTTGTAAAGATTTTTATTTTTTAAGTTATGATTTGATTAATCAATATAAATTTGTTGTGGCGAGTTGTTTTTATTGCTCATGGGCGTTGTAATCTATTTAGATTCTAAAGGACCACGACATAGCTTCGTTATTATTGCTTCAATATAAATTTGTTGTGTAAATGCACTCGCGCCCAATTCATTCCTCAGGCAATAATTAAGACTTTTTCAAAATAAACTGTTTGTAGAATGTCTTCTATGAAAACTTATAATAAGGTGCTTGATTCATTGATTACTGAAGCTTTGGAATAGAAGAGTCAGGGTAAAAATTGTTTTTGTTTTTTATTTGTTTATTCAATTCATTTTCATATAGATACTATCACGTCTGTATACCCCGAAGGGTTAGGCAGAGGTATACCAATGCACACCCCGAGTCTTAAAAACACTTGTAGAAGCTGAAAGTTACATGTTCTTCCAGTCATTGCGACAATTTCTTTTGACTTGGTGCCTTAAATTGAATATCCTAACTACTTTTTACGTTTTTACACGAAATCAAGTTTGAAATGTTCTAACTAAACTTTAAATACCCATATTTGCGTGCGTTTTCACACTAAAAATAAAAGTGGTTTTCCAGCAAGAATTTGTGCTCAATTGCTTAGTTTGATGGCCAGTAATGTGTCTCTTTACACCCTGTATATAAAGTGATGTCATAGCAATTACGTAATACAATGTTGTAACTGTATATCTACGTAATACATGCAACACAAACAAACAGGATGATATGCACAAACAAACAAATCTAAAGAATTGATACACTAGTTACAGGTAGTCTCTCTTGTCTATAGTTTAATTTTCAGGAAATTATTAGATGGCAGCTTAATGTAAAGAAAGAAAGAAAAGAAAGAAAAATCATTTATTTTCGCGAAGGTGAAGCACATAATATATTTTTTTTTACAAAATAGATAGATAGCAAACAACATAGAAAAAATATTAAATAAATATTGTTCAAGACAGAACTGTAGTTACTGTCACTGTAGTTTAGTCAAAGTCTTTTGACTTTGACTAAACTACAGTGAGTCAAATCATTTCAATTAGACCATTTAAAAGGTACTTTTGTACTCACATCATTTACAAGGATTAATAATATTTAATTGAGTAGCCCATCCCAAAACGTAGTTTCGTATGAAAAAACTCCACAATAATAATACCTAGACAACTAAGTTCACACCTCATTAGTTCCAATAAATAGTTTAATTATATGCTCTACTGACAGTTCAAATGCCGAATATTTGTAAAGCAATCACCTAGTAATTTTAGAATTAGATTTATGTCTTCTTTCAAAGCCTTATACCTAGCTATTTCCTTAATTATCTAACTAATGGTGGCTGAAAATTAATAATAGGTACATAAGACTATGTTACTATGACGAAATTATGTATTTTCTATGTTTTCTAATGTTATTTTGATCATGGGCCAGGTGACAAGCTTGTGAAGAATTATAATTTTAATTTATGTAAGTAGGTAGGTAGGCAAGATATTGCCAAATGTATATGGAACTGGGTTGGTCTTTGTGCACAACTGGCATCTTCGAGCGACTTTGTCTACGAAGACAAAGTCGACATCAGGATAAAGTCAAAGATAAGAAAAGTCGTAACTTTACGTTTCAAATATTAGTAAGACGTATTGAAAACTTTATTTGGCTTTGGGGAAAACTAGACTTTGTAGGCGGGATGCAACACGTAGACCCTGCGGATAGCAGGATAAGTGGATCAAGAGGACAGGCCACAGCTTCTATGAAAAGAGAAAATAGTAGAAAGTAACGCCCTTTGCCTAAAAACAGAGTAACCACACCGCCGCTTATCGTTAGTGCTATCGCTAACTATCGCTAAATAATCTGATGACAACTAAATGTAATGGTGGTGAATGTTTGCGCTCATATTGTATTGGCAAAGTAATATTGTTATCTTAATCCTGCACTTAGGGATATGGAGTGCATGTGAGGTTGGCAAGCCATAAATCAACTGAAGGGGTAGGCAGACATACAGGCTTAGCCGTAATGTAGGTTTTCAGGGTTCTGTGACCAAAGTGTGTCAAACAGGACCCTATTACGTAGACTCTGCTGTCTGTCCGACTGTATCTTTTGAACCGTGGTCGTTTGAATTTTAGTGTGTGTGTAATGTCCCAATAACAACTTATAAAAATAAAACTAAATAAACAGGTGGTATTCCATAAAAGAAATGTGTTTTTGTACGTAGTGTTAAATATTGTACGGTGGTACGGAACTCTTCAAATCCGATTCGCACGGGCCTATTTTTGCTAATAGCGAAAGGACCAAACATGTTCATTGGATATACAAAATAATATTTTATCTGGTCCTTGTGCACAGGTTTCATTTTAGAATATATTTTTATCAACAGAAAACTAAGTGCATTACTAAAAACTATTCTTGATTGAACACACCATAAAACACCGTGGGTTCAACGCTTCATAGGCCGCAGTAATAATTTGATGAACATGGAAATCCCAATGACTGCGATAATGAACGTCGATGGGGGAAATTGCCATAATCACTATCGTGATGATGTTTTTCCTATAGTATACCTACTAGTACAAATAAAACGGTTCACACACTGATGTTAGGGGGTGTGTCTCAGTGTGTGATCGGCCTAAGTTAACAGTGCCTAGGATAGAAAGTCGATTTACAATCGAATTATCATTTTATTAGCTACCACCCGCGACTTCGTCCGAGTAACCTTCAGAGTTAAGTCCTCAATCTTGTTAAGCTATGCCACCACGCCTGTATTCCCCGAAGGGTTAGGCAGAGGTGTATCAAAGTACACTTACAGTTCGCCGGTATGTTTAGGTCCCATGTAACAGGAGGTGAGCCTATTGCTATTAACCGGGCAAAAATCCTAACTCCGAGCAGCTACTGAGAATTTCAAAGAAAAACCCAATAACACATTTTGCTCGACCTGGGAATCGAATCCAAAACCTCTAGCTTAAGCTCTCTTTTTTTTTCCAAAATCTATGTGAGCCAAATTTTGAGCTATTTCTGTGCAAACGTTTAAGCGTAAAAGAATAAAAAATAAACATCCATCCATCCTTACACTCACACATTATCGAGTTTATAATATTAGTAAGATTTTTCTAATGCATAAAAATCCCCACATAACAAGAAATAAATTGACATATTTATTCGGTCACTCGGAGTCGATGTTCTAGTAAACATCATGATAAATCGAATCATATGATACCTATCAGTGTTTAATCTTGTTACGTAATATTAAGTAGGTGACCGTACTACATAGCGAAGTAAGAGTGAAATCTAACAATTTCGTTTCTCACGTAATCTGATAATCTATTCAATTTTCGTATCAATTTTGCGAAAAAATATTATTCGTCTTGTAGTTTGTTCTAAATATGTCAGCATATTTTAGAGTTATTTCCGCTTTTAATATGCAAACTACTTGTAGGTCAATATGCGTATTAAAACATCTTGCATAAACATTCCGTCTTGAAGCTTACATCTGTAACACATAGCATCAGTCTCAATGGCCGGAATGAGCTCGCGACTCTTAGGACCAAACCAAGTTATTCTGTCACTCGCTCCTCCTTTCTCCATCATTTGCTTACAGAGTTGTCAGGAGAACTTTTACAAATAATGATAACAACCTAAGTATTATATTAACTGCAGTTCAAAGGCCTATTCTCACAGAGAAGGCACGAGTATTGATCCTATATTTAGGTACTAAGTGACGAGGACTCCATATTATTCGATTCCTACCGGTTTCCCTTTGGAAACAGCTACTCCCATCTTTGACAAATGCAACGGACAGGATCCACTGTCTCTGTGGCCAAATAAGGAACTAAATACACTTATTCAGCTCCATTCAGATTTTGTCTATAGAAAACGCCAGTTTGGTATCGCATCCGTTCTGAGGCGGAACACTGTCATCATGAAAATGTTCATAATAGAATAGTGTTTCCTATGATCAAAATCTGAATGGAGCCGAATAAGTGTATTTAGTTTCCTAATGCGCCTTAGCCATTGGACCATCACAACATTTACAGATACTTAGTTATTTAACTTAACACCTTTAAGGTGTGCCTTTACATGTGGTATTTATGTAAACATAACTCTCAAAATATTGACCATATTTTAGTCAAACTAGTTTGTAGGCATTTCAAGGTTAATGAAGGCGTGTAGGTAGAAAGATAATCAGAATCTTGTTGCCAATTTGAGTATGTATTGTTTTTTTTCTGTATTTTTCCAAATGTGTTATTTAAATAAAATAAAAAATAGGTATCAATAACATTTAGGTAGTGCAAATCTATCAAATACGCTGATATTTACCACCTTACTTCTTTTTTATCCGTGTATGATTTGAGTAAATCTCACACTGTATCAGAAGTTTTTAAAGTGGGAAGAGACCAGAGTGCAGAGACCAATGGAGGCCGGTCCGCGCCCCTCTTTGCTGATCTCTGCGCTATCAGTGTAGTTAAGGATATTTACGATACACGAAACAGATGGACAGACAGACAGTGTAATCTTAGTATTAGAATAGAATATATTTATTTTCCAGAAACATAGGGTCCCGTTTGGTCCTTTTTTGGGTACGGAACATTAAAAACATACATACGTACTCATTGAAAGACTAAGACTTCTTTGTACTCTCTGCTTGCCTCACAAGGATACGATTAAGGATACTGTGTACTTGCAATTCAAGTAAAATAATTATTCTCTACACATATACCTGTTAATTATTATCAATTGATTTCTTCGTTACAGGCTGTCCTTAATGAACACGTCCGATGGTCAAATGTATTGAATAAAAGAAAGAGAATACGATCTTACTATTTTTTTTTTTTCATATTTGTTAGATACAAGTTTATGCTCGCGAGTACATTCGCGTGAATGTTTTTTTTTTTTTTGTGCACGGTACCCTAATTCTTTTTAAATAAAAGTAGTCTAAATTACTTCTTATAACATCATCTATTTGCCAGGGTAAGTCATGTCAAAAAAATCTTTTTGTACCTATATGATAATCAGATTCATGAGAAATAGTATAGGCTATATGAAAGGAAAGAAAAACAATCGACATATAAACATCACGCTACGACTCACGGGAACTTAGCAGCAATGAAAGACGTAACGTAACGCGGGTGAGGAAAGCCCCGCGGACAATGTCGTGAGCAGAAGCTAGTTCACCAATAAACTTCTAATTACGCGTAACTACATCTCAATTTGTAAAGTTTCAAACAAAACGGTTGACGCATACAAAGTTGCAGACAGCCATTTTTATTATCTCCAATCAAATACAATGCAATCCAATCGATCTGATATACCTACGTAAATATCGATCGAGGATCTCAATGACGTTCAGTTCCCAAAATAGGCTAACAATACCCTATTGTCCTATATTTGTATAGGTAGACTTGTGAAGTCATATACCAGCATGGCTACTGTAAGCGATGTTACTAATGAATCATAGAATCCGTTAATCTTAAAGAAATCGGTGGTGTCTCTAATCTCATTTCATTATCTCTTTAAAGATTGTTAGTATGTTTGTCAATGAATCTTGTTGCATCATGTAGTGGATGGTAAACTACGTTGAGCCGTTGGTTCCGCGCCTGATCTCTCTCCAGTTGCGATGGTTTGCCTTTACATCGGACTATGAGAGTTAGGGAGGGGACGTGCACCTGTGTTAGCTAGGCTACTCTACATTGAGATTTGCTGCTATGACAGAATATGGTCGGGAGTATTATACATATTGTAGCGACCGAATAGATGTAGGAAGACAAATTACTGAAGACTTAAGATTATGTCACAAACTACGCCGAAATTCCTAGAATGACGAAACATCATCATAATCCATATATTGCTACTGCTTCATATAGGTATAACTCTTTGTTATATTAACTAAATCATCAATTCGAATGCATTGAGTCGGTCAAGGTTATTCAAACAACTAAAAACCTTAATTGGTTTGAATATCGATGTTTTTAAAACGCCTTTGAACATGGAAATGAACTGGCTCAGTATCTAATTTCCTTATAAGTACATATCCGTAGGAAGCCATTATTTTTCCGTATAAGAAAATGGAGCTATCAACCTACCTATACAGTTTCTGACATTTGGATGTACTGGTACAAAATACTTATATAGAAGTGACTTGACATACATTTCTTATCTTCAAGTTTTAAGCGCTGAAGAGTGGTAGTATATTAGGTGTAACAAGACTCGCAAGGAAACCGGGAGTTGCATATTCTTTCTATCATTGCTATTGTTTTATACCGTACCATACTTGGGTACCTTCTGTTTACTGATATTTATATAAGGTTTTTACTTACGAAAATAATATTGAAGACCCGCTTGTACTTATTGCATACTCCCATTCCAACGCCGCTAACTACTTTTTTTGCTTAACGTATTTGCTGTCAGAAAGTTGTTAGTAGTGGAACAGCTTGACGTCGTCATCATCATCCCAAGCTAGAACAAACTGAGGGTTTTACCCATCAGTGGCTGCAGCCCACTTATTTGATTCTTATTTTCTTATTTCTTCGAACGACTAACACTATTTCAACCTCTACCTACAATACAATCGCTACTCGCATGAGTGTATTCTAATGCAAATCTTATCTCCATTCGTTCCAGGACTCCCTACCACGCGGTCACCACACGCTCTCAGCCTCATCCCACCACTTACACAGAGGCGCCCAGTCATTCGACGCATCCTCAAACAGCAGCGGAATCTCCTCAACACACGTCGTAGAAATCCACAGCGCGAATGGTTCCGACACGTCATCGCGGTGGGGCAACTCACTCGGCAGTCATGGCTCCTCGTCAGGCCTGGTCTCCATAGCAACGGAGAATAACAACGTCAAGTTCACAGCACCACATTGTCTCGATAACTTACAGCCACCTAAAGATTCCAAGGACTTGCCAACGCCGTCGTCAACGCCAACCACTTCGCGGAAGTCTCGAAGGAGATCGAATCTCTTTACCCCGTCTAAAAAGGGGGATGATAGGCTGAAGAATGGGGAGCTTGGGTCTGGTAGAGCGATACCATTGAAGCAGGGGTATTTGTACAAGAAGAGCAGTAAGGCTCTGAATAAAGAGTGGAAGAAGAAATATGTGACGTTGTGCGATGATGGGAGGCTTACTTACCACCCCAGCTTACATGTAAGTTGTAATTTTCTTCTATATTTGAATTTTTGAACATTCTACGTTTTGGACTAATGCCAAGGGAGAGGGCGTATGATTCCCGGCCGTCGGCCATGCCACACAAATTACCTGACAACCGCGTGGCAAAAACCCGGTGGCCGTGCCACCAGCATGTGTGCAGAAGTGTTTAGGTATTACAATTTAATCGATGACATAACTTGTTATTTATTGTCGAAAATAAATACAAACTCAAAACAGGACTAGTCCAAAGTCATAATCAATTCTGCATTATTAAAAACCTGAATTGGTAATAAGATTCTAATTTTAAATACTTGCATATTAAATAATTATTTATTTTAAGAAAAAATTACTTGTAGCGCATTAGACCAATTTATATTTATAACTACTGAAATATTGTACTATACTCTCTTGAACATTTTTCAGGATTACATGGAGGACGTGAACGGCAAAGAGATATCTCTTCAGTATGTGACAGTCAAGGTGCCGGGACAGAAGCCGCGCGGCTCCAAGTCCATCATCACGACGGTACCGGGATACAATGGGTACAGCAGTCTCGACATACATGATAGTATTGGAGGACTGTCCATTGGTGAGTCACAATTAAAGAACATCTTTAGCTTTTTATACTTGAAGGACAATTCTTCTAATTTAAAACGTTCAAAATGTAGTCATTAGAAGGATTGCTGCCCTTAGTAAATAGTATTCTTATTTCTCAAGTACTGCTGGATACTGTTGACAACAATGACATAAAAATAGGAACTAATATTTTAATGCTGTTTCCGGACACCATATTTATTGCTACGAATTTTATTAATACTTGGTCCTTCGATCCGGTCATTCACGATAATATTGGGGTTTAAGTTATTTTAGTCTCCATTGAGATTGGCTGCCAAATTGATTTACATTCCATTTACTACAATACCTATTTTTCAGGCTACAAAGACAAACCAACGCGGGCGACGGACAAAGCCCTAATGTCTGCGTTTGAGACAATGAAGGAGCCTGCCACAAGCCGGCAGTCACTTGCCTCGGAGGCTGAGGTCGGATCTACTAACGGGCAGGATAAGGACACGCCACATGTGAAGAAGAGGCATCGGCGGATGAAGAGTAGCGGGGTTAAAAAGGATGGGGATGAAGGTATGGAGTTTTTGGTCTATTGGAAAAATATTTGAACTTGGAAGCTTCAAAGAGTCCTTGGGCTCTAAGGTACTAAAGTTACTTTTTTGGGGTTAATTTTCTATTTCTTTAAGCCCACGCGACGTCCACGAGTTCTTGAATCTGTAACAATAAATATAGATTCGTAATTTTGATTTAAATTTAATATTGTTTCAACAAATAATTTCGTGACTATCGTCACCTGTTATTAGAATTACAGCTATCCGTTCTTTTAAACAGATTTTTATTTAATGATTTCAGACGGCGAATACGCAACTTCATGCGAGTTCACAATAGTGAGCCTGGATGGCAAGCGCTGGCGCTGGGAAGTGTGTGGAGCCGGGGGCGCGGGGGGCGCGGGGGGCGCGGGCGCCGCCGCCGCCGAGCGCGACGCCTGGGTCGCCGCAGTCGAGGCGCAGATACTTGCGTCGCTGCAGGGACGGGTGAGGACCCACCTTACGATTATAATACAAGACAATTTGTTTCATACATTTTTCGTTCGAGAAACCGGGCTCCAAAGTAGCGCCAAACATCTGTCACGTATTCATTCGTCTTTAACTCAATATCTATTATGACTACTAAAACATCTTTTATTTCCAGACGTCCCGGCAACCCATGCCGACGGGGGCTAACTCGACGGGCGACGTGCGAGCCACCTACTACATACGTCGGGTCAACGGCAATGATAAGTGCTGCGATTGCGGTGCTGCAGGTAATCTATGCTTTATTATATTCTTCTTCTTTGTCAAAGTTTTCCCTAATTGGGTAGGTGACGCCGTGAACCAATATTTCTTAAACACAATTCTTAATAAAAAAACATTTTATTTTAATGATGAAAACCTGTTTTTTTTTTCAATTAACAGTCAAATTCGATTTTTAGTTTAGTTGCTGTGAAATCAATAAATATCAATTGAGTTGGCAAGTAAGTGACGTCACAGTTAACTATTTCCGTACAAAATACGTGACGTGTGTACGTTTTGACAGCTTATAAAAAAATATGTGGCTTCAAATACTTACCTACTTAATTGTCAATTCTCAATTTACATTTTAAGTTTAGTTATTATGTTTCGTATTTTACAGACCCAGACTGGGCGAGCTTGAACCTCGGAGTGTTGATATGCATCGAGTGTTCGGGCATACACAGGAACCTCGGCTCGCACATATCGCGAGTGCGATCGCTGGATCTTGATGAGTGGCCGTAAGTTTTACTTTTTGAACCCTATTCGATTGAGTTAACGTAAATTTTGAATTATGAAATATTTGTAAAAAAATACATATTTTTTTTAACCTTTACCTTTTGGGAACGATTATAGAGATTACTCTTTAATTGAAATGGTTTTTTGTAATTTCAGTTTGAGCCACGTGAGTGTAATGGTGTCTCTGGGAAATGATCTTGCGAATTCAATATGGGAGGCTGATTTCAGAGGCCATGTGAAACCTATGGCCACATCTAGTCGAGAGGAGAAAGAGAGGTAAAGTTCTTTTGTATTTTTATTTAACACTTATAAAATTGCGATAATTACAAGATATTTATCAATACAAATAAATAAAATTTAAGTGTCTGTTTGTAATTTCAAGTTAACAGCTTCTCACTAAATGATTATAAAAGTATATACGGTACTAACATCAAAAAAATATATTTTTTATTTTTTGTCTGTCTGTCTGTTTGTTCCGGCTAATCTCAAAAACGGCTGAACCGATTTTGGAGGGACTTTTACCTACATATAGTTAATGTTATAGGGAGTAACTTAAGCTAATTTTAATTTAGAAATATAAATTTTAAAAAAGACGGTTACGCGAAAACAAAATTAAAACCAATGAAATAGTGAATGCGAACGAAGTCGCGGGCAACAGCTAGCTTTCAATAAAACTTAGAAATGAATTGTTACTGTATTTAAAAACAATAAAAGAAAAACATGATCTCGGAAATCTATTTGAAATGTTTACGAATTTGGGATGAAGATGATTATGGTTGTTGATTTAAAATGTTCATCCCAACTTCATTTATTATTTTATTTATCACTAATTACGAATAACTTATTCTCAAGAGAGACGGCTTTTTTCTTCGTCATCCGTTTGTATAAAAAATATCTTTAAGTCTTAGTTTTTTGAATACGCTTATTCTAAATGTAATCTCCTCGCTCCAGATGGATCCGCCTGAAGTACGAGCGGCGCGCGTTCCTCAGCAGCGAGCTGGTGGCCACCGGCGTGGAGGCGCTGCGTACGGCGGGCGCGCGCGGCGGCGTGGCGGGGCTGGCGCGCGCGCTCGCCGTGCCCCCCCCCCGCGCGCCCGCGCCCGCCGACCGCGCGCTCGCCCTGCGCGCCGCCGCCGCCGCCGGACACCTGGCGGCCGCGCAGCTGCTCATATGGGTATAGTACACGTTTATAATTATAAACAAATTACTACGCTAGTAGCGTGTAAACGCAGCATCATGGAAGTAAACGCTCCATCGCGCGGGTATGCAGCGCGAGGAAGAGAGAGAAAGACGCACGCACCGGCCGTCTCGCGTCGCGATTAGTCGTCAACCAGACGGAGCTTACCTTTTGGCACAGTGCGTGCTCTTAACGCGACAAAGAATGTATGCCTTTTTGTATTATTCCTTAAAAATAAATTAAATGCAAAAAAAATAATCCATCTTCATTTCGTAGCAAACACTACTTTTTTACTCTTGCAGAGTCAAAGTCCGAGTCTCACAATCAACCTAAATAATAATTACATTTTTTACAAGAATAAATTCAACATAGAATAACAATCTATTCCAATGAAACAATCAAACTAACTAAACAAAACATTATCCACAGCACAACGGCAACCCGAACTACCCGGATGCGGACGGGCACACGTGCGTGTTCTACGCGCGCGCCGCAGCTAACCACCTGTCGGGCATCCCTACGCAGTACCCCAAAACCCTGCAGCTGACGTGCCCCCTACACCCCAACCCCCCTCACAGCTCCACTCCCAGCTCGGCTACCAACTCGACGAGCTCCAACTCGAGCACAAAGAGCTCCCTCAAGAACCCTGAACCTGAATGCAACTGCATTATCTTCGAGCTACTAAACGCTCAGAGCGCCAGCAAAGCCCTTGTCGAGCTCCTGATTGGCTTACAAAACAACCAATACATGAATGGGTACGATCACAACGGCAGTGTTGCCAGCTTCGCACACAACACACTCGGGCGGCCATCTTTGGGCCCCAATTTGTCGCTAACGAATGGGAAGTGTGGCAGCGTAGTGTAATACGGTTTTTTCTATCTTATTGTCGGTTTTGAATAAATGTTGATATTGTGACTGAACGTTGTTACCGTTATGGTATATTTATACTAAATTCGCGCGTGTGCTGCAGCTTTGTAAGTTATTTTAAGTTGTTGATAATTTTGTTTATAAATTTGTATATTTTCGACCGACTTCTAAAAAGGAGGAGTATTTTCAATAGTTAGATATCTTTTATTTGACCAAAAAAAAGTTTTGTTAAGAGTTATTTGACATTTGAAAGTTTTCCCTTAATATTTTAGTAAATGTAATATTTATATGTAAGTATTATTTTGTGACAACCCAGTGATTTGAAAAATCACTTTCAAAAAGATTTTTTTTAGTTTCGTCTTTGTATTTCCAAATTTGTTTAACAGCAAAATTGATTAATATGAGAAAGATTATTTACTATGAATAATATGAATAAAATTCTAGTTATGAAGAAAAATGTTATGTTAGTACGATGACTTCGTATTGTTTGTTTTTTTTTTTATTAATTCATAGAAGTGTGTATGTACTTATTTCTACGATGTACTTACAAAACTGCGGTGCACAATTTTTTTGTATAAAACTTGTAGTGTATTAATATGTAAAACTTATACATATTACATACGACTGACGGTACATTATTTGACGTAATCTCTGATTCTTACAAAATAAAAAAAAATACTTCGCGAAATTAGTTGAAATTCCGTGTCTGTCAATTTAAAAAGTTAATTAAATTAGACAAATTGTTAGTGTAATTGAAATTTATTTGTTGTGTATCTTCATGCTTAGTACACTAAGTAGAGGTACTTTTGCCTCAAAACACTTATTAGTATGTAAAAAAAAATATATATTGGCAGCTCACTAGCGCTCCTATCGGCGCACAGCGAAACTAACAATCGCACGCACGACAAGCTAAAATGCACTTTATTATATTCTATGAAGACTCATTTCTATAAGTACTTACATTATACAAGAATTTATTTGACATTGAGGTCCGGTTTCTCGAAATGCTAATAAGTGTTTTCAGCCAATCGGTAATTTTTTCATTACGTATTACAGTTTTACATATCCGGTGTTAATAGTTCAAATTTTTAATACAATTTTTTTCTAGTTGCGTAGTGTAGGTACCAATTGCATTTTAGGAATTCTTCATTTACATAAAAAAAATATACACGCAAAGTATCTTACAGTTAAAACGATAATTTTCACTTAGTATTCATTTGTACTGTACTGCAAAGCTGTCTATATAATAATATATTATTCTATACACTTTATTTTCTTAACAATAATGAACTAAATGTCTATAGTTACAATAGTTTTACAATTATAGTGTGCTACCGAAGTTATATAATAGCCAATATGCTAAAGAGCATAAGTAATTATATAGAACAACTAGTCTACGAGGCGCTGCGGAGTTAGTACCAAATAAGTACCGATTTGCACTGAGATTATGCGGATTTTGCTAACATCAAACTTACGGATTTTGCTACAACGGATCTACGGATGTTGCTACAACGGATTTACGGATGTTGCTAAAACGGATCTACGGATGTTGCTACAACGGATCTACAGATATACGGATTTAAATATTACAAGAGTCGCTTGCATTATACTTGAATGGGTTTTTTATGGGATTCACTCTCGAGGTATCCGGATTATAGATATCCAGCAAAATTCGTACAGTTAATGTTTAAGCTTTTTAACAAGCAAATATATGTGAAGGATAACTGATGGGAATAGTTGATATGATTGCAATATTCTAGATTTGAGGCAGTAAGTTGTTACGCTATATATAAAAAAAAAATACCGGCATAGATTTAGAATACAGAAAACAAACCAATGACGATAAATACTTTTAGTTAAACGTACCTACTATTAAAGGCTCTTGCAGAGAAGGCACGAGCATTGATTGCCTATATTCAGTAAAAGTCCAGGTTTCCTCACGATCATCTCCTTAGCCGACGTCAGTGATGACCAAGGTAAACTTAGAATCTACATAATATGTGAAATATTATTACGAAAATGGCAATATGTCAGTTTTCTACCTTACTGCCTACAAAAACTATAATAATATCAACTTGCCCTCAGTTATCTGACTAGTCGGTACTTATACTCAAGTTTCCACATAAAGTCACAGTTTAGCATAGATGTTACACTAATCGTTTAGAAGCGAGATCTCAGCTCAATGCTATTTGTAGGGTATAGGATAATAATTTAGTGGTAATTTCTCATGCTTTACCCTAGAGCCTTGGGGTGTGGCGTCCGTGGTTCTTTAACTGATATTTTGGACCTGTCTGGCGTTGGGTAGTGACTACAGACATCTATTGTTGCGAGACCCCCCGGGGGCTACATTAGCGGATTAGTCTGTTGGAGTTCAATAACGGTTCATGGGTTAATTTTAGTGCTTAAATTGAACTAAAAGTTTAAACTGTTTTTATCAGGTGTTTATATTTGTCTGTTTAGTTTTTATTTTTCTAATTTTTGACCTGTATTCTAGAAAGTTATAAATTTAGATTAAAAACTAGGCTTTGATTTAGCCCCACTACAAAATTATATTTCCAAATCAAAGTTAATGAATCACGGACAATTAACATTCCAATTTGTAAATTATTCAGCACCCCAAAGGCTAAATAGTCGATGTGATATCTTAAGGTCTCCTTATTAAACCAAAATGTACTGATCCTTCTGTGCCTACTCTTAGGTAGTACGCTTCACGACTATAGGCCAGGAGCTGAAGTACACTTAAACAATTTAATAATACATCACAAGCTCCTGGACTATTGTCAAAATTTCCAATTTGTAAAGTACTTCATTGTAATATTATCGCGTTTCTAGCATTAATCTTTTAAATGTTTGTGCTTTCTGTTCATTTGATAACAATTGTAATTGGAGTTCATAATTTTTCCTGAGTTTGGACTGAGATTGAGTTTTATTCTAGAATTTTGACTTGACGAATTTATATTATGACATCACACTTTTTCTTGTTACTATTTCAATATTACGTGCGCTTGACATGCTGTTACACTAATTTTCGTTTGAAAAATCGAGGTAGTGACAGACTGGTGCAGTCCAGGCCTTCAAAATGAAAAATACTTGGTGTTGCTCTCTGACCTATATTCATCATTTGCGTATACAAACATTTAATACGTGCTATCAACGCATGCATTCGAAATATCAGTCCGACTCAGCATGTTTCAAGAGTTTATTAAAGAAAAAAATTATGTTTACAAATTGTGGCACAGCTTGTTCAAGCCGTGGCCTGAGTTATGGGAAACACTCGATGTAAGAGATTTTAGATGTTATAGCATACTTAATGGCTATGGACGCGCCTGCGTACCTATCCCACCTCGGTTACGTCAGGTTCATCTTTTTTCAAAATTGCGTCCGCTCAGGCCACGAATTGAACTGTTTGAACATTTTGAACTTTACAGTGAACACACGAGAACATTCTTGGCTATCTCTAAGAGGGCTTTGTACAATTAAATCTAAAAAATAATATTAATTATCAATTCGTTTTACTTAAAACGTTAATGTCTTGTAAATGTTACTTATTTTAGAAAAAATAATTCATTTTAATTTTACGAAAATTAAAGAAAATTAAGTTCTCTGTTTGTACATTTTAGTGTTTAAAATCGTTTACCAACGCAGTATTCGACACATTTGTAAAAAAATCACATTAGAATTTCTGGGCACTTTGTATAGTGTATTTTAACATTATTTTAATTAAGTCCTCTGTTGAAATTTTATTGATAATTTTTAATTATGTTATGTTGCGTTGTTTGATTCGCAAGATTATTAAGATTTTTTTAAAGTTTTTTTTGTAAATTCTTTTTAGAAGCCAAAGAGCTTAATTGTAAATATATCGTATTATGCAGCTATGCGTTTGTTAGCTGTGGATAATTCTTTCGTTATTGTAATTTTTAAGAGATCCGTTAACGTTTTTTCTTGTGAGAATAAAATGATAAGGACGTAATGTTATTGTTTCATTGTACAATTTCCCACCCGAACACTGAACAAGTATTATTTATCGGTATACAATTAAAATAACTACTTCGTTAGCCTAGTGGTCCTAAGCGCGACTGCTATGCTCGAGGTCTTGAGGTTCGATTCCCATGTCGACCAAAAAGTGTTATATTTTGAGTCCGTAAATGTGCGCGCAGCGTCGCATCGCGTCTCTGTATGAACTGACCCTTAATGACAATGGGTTCAACCTCTATTGCATGGGACATAAATTGGACCCGTGGGTGTACCAATGTACACCCACAGTCGACCGGTATGAAGGGTTAGGCAGAGGTGTCATAAAAAGAATAAAACGGTATGTAATAAAAAGTAAGTAATGCCTGTTGCTAATTTACTTGTTTAGAAAGTATCGTTGGTCTCGTTGTTCCAAGCACATATGCTGAGCATTCCTGGAGGTCCTGATGGATTCGATTTGTAGAACATTAGTGCGTTTTCTATTAAAAATTTTCAGTAGCATCCCTGTATAAAATATAACAAAAATAAGATTACAGTCTTCAATCCTATGCAGCTTGAACAAATTTCGGCAGGTCCTGTCGAAATCCTCTGACAATACCGAAACATGTTCAAGTGGATACTTATACTCTGTGCGTACGTAGAATAATTGCACTACTTGAAAGTACTTGTCGGCGTATCGTCATCACTGTTTTCCATATTCGCACAGATACACAGGGAAAATACTTTTTAAATATAAATTAATAAAACGAAATAACTTACTCTAGTTCAAGATGTTTATTTCGGAACATCAAACCAAAAAGTGTCCTCTAATTACACATCGTTATTTATACACGAATAACCGGAAGTTTTCAGAACAGAATTACATTTTCTTAATAAATAGATTTTAAACGGAAGTGTCACAACGGAAATACAAAATAAATTGTAAGTTAATAAAATTCTAACGGAAGTATCAAAACAAATACTTATTAAATATCTAAAAATAATAAATAAACGGAAGTGACGAAACGGAAGTACAGAATAAATTAATTATTAAAATTCTAACGGAAGTATTAAAATAAATACTTATTTAATATCTAAAAATAATAAATAAACGGAAGTGACAAATCTAAATAATCACCACACTGTTTTTGCGCCCACATACTCGTTTGAATTATTTCCATTACGGAATCGATGTCTGTAATTTTTTTTTAAACAAAGGGCTTTATACAATTTGTTAGATTAAACAAGGGACTTGCTTTAAGGGTGTGTAGTGCTTATGAAAATAAACCACTTTCACTATGAAATCAAACTTAAAATTGCCAAAAAAAATCAGCTGTTCCTTACATGTTGTCGAGTTATGCGAACGTAAATGTATGGAGCAGTTGATGTTTTTTCGCGATTTTACGTTTTGTACTATAGTAAAAGTTGTTCATTTTCATGAGTACTGCGCTCCCTTAAAGTAAGTCGCTCGTTTACCCCAACATCTTGTATATTATTTGAACTACTGTTGTAGCAAGAACTACCGACTTGCTAGTACCTCGCTAGCTTAGTGCTAGTAGAATTTCATATACAGGTTGGAATTTTTTAACCTGACCTCGAGAACAAGTACTCTAAATATAAATACTGAAACTAGCAAATAAAACATTCCTTTGTTTTAAAATGGAAATAAATTTACATTGTAGATTTTTTAAATTTGCTTGCCAGTTGCCACTTTCGGAAATCGAAAAAATGACATCCAGTACTTTATGGCATCAATCGATAGGGTCAATCATAAGGATCAAATCTCTAACAAACATGATAAACTAAATGATATTATTGGTTGATCGCACGAGCTCCATTTTCTATATTTATATTTACTTCCCTATTGACCCACTCGGAAGTACAGTCACGAGCATAAACATATACACACTTGGCAAAAGTTAAGAGCGATTTTCTCGTGAATGAACGATTGTAACATTGAGATAAGACCAATTTCGTAATAGTATGGGATCCAGAATAAGATGTTCGTAAAACTATTACTTTTTAAACAATCCTTTGGTAGAAACTTGCTTTAGATTGTTGCTAAGTGTATACAAGTTTTTGCTCGTGACTGTACATTAATAATATCTCTCAAACAGCAATCCCATTTCATCCACCGGAAATTACATGATTGTAAATGAGATAAGCTTACATAAAGACCACAAAGCTTTAGTCAAGCAAATTATAACGTTTATTTTCAGCTGTCTTACGTTCCCGACCACAAAGCGAAGCGCAATAGAGGTATACACGGCATTCAACCGAGAATTTCCGTGTTAGAAATATACGGGGAGAAATGTGTAGAACAAAACGCAGGGATTAAAAATATTAACTGCAATTTTATTTTTTAACTGCCTCGTTAGCGTAGACAGTGGTCCCAAGTGCGACTGCTACGCTACAGGTCTTGGGTTCGATTCCCACGTTGAGCAAATTGTTATTAGGTTTCTATGCAATTGTCAGTAGCAGGTGGCATTCTGTGGTTTCTACCTACCCCTGTGGAAGAAAGGCGTGAGTTTATGTATGTACGTAGCTCGGAGTTAGGATTTGTGCCCGGTTAATGGCAATAGGGTCGCCCCCTATTACGCTTGGACCTAAACATACCGGCGAACGGTGGGTGTACATTGGTTATACCTCTGTCTAACCATTCGGAAAATACAGGTCTGCTCCTCGTCAGCGAGATGTCAACGCTAAATTACGTAGATGACACCACTAATCAATTGTCGTACTTTTTATGAGCTGTCGAAACGCGATTAGCCCATAGATTTTGTACGACAATACTAAAATATGACGTCACTTTTTTGACATCTCAATTAACTATTTATTGATTACAAAGCAAATAAAAATCGATTTTTATAGTTATTTAGAAAAATATCCGGGTTTCAGAGCTAGAATTAACTGGCATTTTTATGAAGCTGTGTTTGAGAATTATTGTTTAAAGGTGTCGGGTAGTTGATACCTTTTCTCAAGAAAATGTGTTTATTTTCATACATCGGGTATTTCTGTTTCCCTGTCCCGTATGTTTCTGTAGTACAGCAAGTACTAAGGGACGTCGGAAGATATTTGATTGCACTTGTGTGCACTGCAAGACGTCGGACGCAGGTAACCAAGTTTGCGTTTTACTTGTCGGCTGAGCGTTCTGATGCGTTGCGAAGTTTAGTTGAAATCTAAGAGTCTTGTAATAAATTGTGTTTAGCTCATCTGTTGTGATGTTTTGGTTAAGGAATACTTACTTTTGCTTTCGACTAAATCTGCGTGTAAGTCATTTATAAATGTCATAAAACATAGCCAATGTTACTCGGTAAAATGCTGTAGCTTTTTATCAATGGAAAATTTCGTCTTACAAACAAACAATTTTCCTAATCATATTAGTTTAGATTTACAATTTACTGGATAATAATCAAAGTCAATAGTTGAATTTTTAAGTCCCATGTAATAGGGGGCGAGCCTATGGCCTTTAACCAGGCACAAATCCTAACTCCGAGCTGCTACTGCGAATTTCATAGAAAAACCCAATAACACTTTTTGCTCGACCTGGCAATCGAACCCAGGACCTCTAGCGTAGCAGTTGCGCTTAGGACCACTAGGCTAACGAGGCTGTTTAATATTAATGTGGTACAATATTTTTTACTTAGGATCATCATCATTAGACGTATATGTACAAAGTATTACAAATTAGGAATTGACGCCAAAATTATGTTCAAACTATGGACTGCCTCGTTAGCCTAGTGGTCCTAAGCGCGACGGCTACGCAAGAGGCCCTGGGTTCGATTACCAGGTCGAGCAAAGTGTTATTGGGTTTTTCTATGAAATTCTCAGTGGTAGCTCGGAGTTAGGATTCGTGGCCAGTTAATGGCAATAGGCTCGCCCACTATTACATGGGACCTAAAGATATCGGCGAACTGTGGGTGCACATTGGTACACCTCTGCCTAACCCTTCGGGGAATACAGGCGTGATGGTATGTATGTATGTATGTATTATGTTCAAAAGATACATAGGATTCACGTATTCACATATTTAAACTGTAGACCCACGTAACAACGTGCCTCTTATCTACGATAACAACTAGAATGTCGCTGAAACTTTACCAAATGAATCCTCTCCAATTGAAGGCAAATGGTCACGACTCCCTTAAAGTGCTAATTTAACTACACGCCCCAACTCTTGTATCTACGACGGAAGATCTAAACTGTCACGAGATAAAATCATAACATTATTATCCGGCTCCCACCGCCCAGCCCATCCCCGGTCAAATCGCCCGGATAATAAAGTGCCGTACGTCTGAGAATGTCACGAACGACTTGGGTATTAAATATAGCCCATTGTCCGAAAGTACTGTATGGAGTACAGACCATTTGCTTAAGTTAATTCGAAGATTTTGGGGCTAAAAATAGCTTTTCATTTCATTTTATTGCTTGAGGGAAAGCTTGCGAAATGATTTTAACTTAAAAGTAAATGTAAAGGACATTATAATAATTATTATGATAGTCTATTACTTTAGCTTTAGACCATACTCCACTCAAGGTGGAGTGGCAATTTCAGACTAATATTAATTACATCGACGGCGACGAACTCTCACGGCCCTAGTGCAAGCCATGGTCCGGAGCGAGGGGGAATGGGAAGCAGTCGCCTCCTTCTGCGAGGCAGTTATGCTAGAGAAGGAGACGGCAGGACGGTTGAGGCAGAGAGTCTCCTGTCCCAGCCGCCGCGGTAGACGCTGCCGGCGTAGGGAGCCGCGTGACGACTCCCGGCCACCGTAGACGCGGGCCTGTGGACGGTGAGCAATGGGTAGTTCACCATCCGTACGTTGCCTAACGACAGGCCGTGTCGACGGTGCGTTCGTGTTCCACGCGCGCCTCAAAGAGTAGTCAGCAATTTTAGAAGGGGGCACTCAGGGCCTTTACTTGCCGGCAGATAATTATGAGTTAACTTCAGGTTTCCTCGTGATGTTTTCTTTCACCTGGAAAAGTCACATTAATACTTGCCCGGTATCGAACGCGCAACCCCACGAATAATGGAGGGGGGGGGAGGGCTTTAAAAAAGTCTAAGAATTCCCCATTTGTTGGTCAAAAACAGTGATAAAAACTGTTATAAATGAATTGGAAAGAAGCTAAAAGGTTCAAAAAACGAAGAAATAAATCGTCTAGATAGCGCGATCAAATTGGCACGGACCGATCAGCCAAACAATAGTTGAATCGGGACGGTCATTTAGTTTCTCTGGCTCTTATTGAATTTCCATTATCGCTGGGTTTTCACTCAATGGTTACGTGTCTGGGCAGGGATGGACTGTGCATTTGTGGAGCCCTGGCGTAATACTTGGGAGCCTATCTAATTAATCAAACTACTTAGCATTTTGCCTCGTTAACAGTCCTAAGCGCGACTACTTAGAGGTCTTAGGTTTGATTCCTAAGTGTGTAAAGTGTTATTTGGTTTTTCAATGAAATTCTTAGTAGTAGCGGCCTTAAGATTTGTGCCCGATTAATGGCAATAGGCTCGCCCCCTATTACACGTGGCTTGAACATACCGGCGAACTGTGGGTTTACATTGGTACAACTCTGTCCAACCAATCGGGGAACACAGGCGTGATGGTTGGGCACGCCTTAATAGAGGCGGTAAGTCCCCTCTTTGAGGAGTGGCTGGAGAGGCGCCACGGCGCCCTCACCTACCGCCTGACGCAGGTCCTCACCGGACACGGGTGTTTCGGGAGGTTCCTGCACCTCATCGGGCGGGAGGAAACGTCCGGGTGTCACCATTGTGTGGATCGCCCCGAGGACACGGTGGAGCAAACCGTGGCGGTATGCCCCGCTTGGGCGGAGCATCGCCGAGTCCTCGTGGCGGCCATCGGCGGCGGCGAACTCTCGCGTCCGGCCCTGGTGCAAGCCATGGTCCGGAGCGAGAGGGAATGGGATGCAGTCGCCTCCTTCTGCGAGGCAGTAATGCTTGAGAAGGAGGCGGCGGGACGGTTGAGACAGCGGTTCTCCCGTCCCAGCCGCCGCGGTAGACGCTCCGGACGTCGGGAGCCGCGAGACGACTCCCGGCCACCGTAGATACTGGCCTGTGGACGGTGAGCAATGGGTAGCTCACCGTCCTTACGTTGCATAACGACAGGCCGTGTCGACGGCGCGTTCGTGTTCCACGCGCGCCTCAAAGAGATGTCAGCAAAAGGAAGGGGCCACTGAGGGCCGATGCCTGCCGGGGCTGCGGGTTGTTCGCAAGAGATACCGCGCCCCCGGAACGCAAAGGGCACAAGAAGGAACATGGGTGGGTTTTAGTCAGTAAAAGTCTGACACTCCCTCCCGCCCCGCCCAGGGCGGGAGAAGTTATTTGATGGTTTCCCACCCACCAAAAAAAAAAAAAAAAAAAGGCGTGATGGTATGTATATAAGTAATTACCATTTTGGCAAATATCTGTTTTCTGTGTATAGTTAGTACCATTTTCATCAATGGTGGTTGGGGGCCCATATTATCCTCGGGGCCCAGAGCTGTCCATATCCGATCCGCTCCTGTGTCTGGGACCATTCTTTCGGGGTATTATGTTTCACAGATTACCCCATCTTGATCATAGTTCGTTGAGTTGGTTCGAATTTTAGTGCAGTGCAAAGTTTAGGATACTGGATGTGACTTCAATTTCTGAGCAATAGAAAGTTCTAGAGTTGGGAGAAGTTTCGCGTAATATCTCCGTCTGCCCGGCGTTATTAATTTTGACTGTTGATAGAGTTCTTCAAGCTGTACTTAAGTAATTGTAGAAACTATTTTATTACATATATAAATTTCTTGCTTCTTGCTAATTATCTAATAATAATATTAATCGGAATTTCGTACATCGACACCGTAGATGATATATTTTAGTTGAAAAACTTATGGCATAAAATAATATGTAGATAAAGGATTTAAAAAGATTTTGGCCAATTACAAGTTTTTACTTATAGGTAAAACTGCCTCGGTAGCCTAGTGGTTCTAAGCGCGACTGCTACGCTAGAGGTCTTGGGTTCGATTCCCAGGTCGAGCAAAAAGTATTATTGGGTTTTTCTATGAAATTCTCAGTAGCAGCTCGGAGTTAGTCCGAGCTGCTACTGAGAATTTAGGAATTGTGGAATTAGTTAGGAATTGTGCCCAGTTAATGGCAATAGGCTCGCCCCCTATTACATGGGATCTAAACATACCGGCGAACTGTGAGTGTACATTGTTACACCTCTGCCTAACCCTTCTGGGAATATAGGCGTGATGGTATGGATAAAACATATAATAATATCTACATTGACAAAAAAAGAATGTATGACAAAACATTGACTCCTTGCATCGTAAGTACCCGTAACATGAAATAGGGATTCTCAATATGAAAAACGATTTAAATATTACCCTCATGCACACATTCACAATATAAAATCAACCGTAACCTGGACACACACACAAATACAATTTCCCATGTCTCGTCAACATTTCACTACATTCTATCCGTACCAAGAACGCTGACAATTCCTTTGTGAACCCGGTGAGAACAGGCATTAGCCGGTTGAATCCGTAACTACCCGTTACAATATTCAGACGCCGAACATCGTGTTAGAGTAGCCCCTCATGAATTATTTACAAGCCGAACGTCTGAACCCAAAGGTTGTCGATTCCTTCTCTGTGTGGAACTCGAAGCTTTGTCGAAGAGTTTTGTAAAAGATTGGCTGATGTTGATTTGACAATGGATGCTTTGTCATGTGGTTGGCGATGACGTGGAATATTGTTTTATGTACAGACGCCATCACATCAAGCTTTCCCGAATTGTCAAATTTTCCTAATTGAACATGAACCTTATACTCTTGAAATAAAGTAGAAAAACTATCAAAGAAATTCCGTAGATTGGGGTAAGTTGATATGCTGGCCTCTGTACATCATCATTTTAACTGAAAGACGTTTATTGTTGGATATATTACTTCTATGGGTGTCGTGAAGTATTTGTCAATTCTATAGACTTACTTATTGTTGATTTAACATACCATGCCATCTCGCCGGTATTCCCCAGAGGGTTTGGTAGAGGTGTGCCAGAGTACACCCACAGTTCGCCGGTATGTTTAAGATCCCATGTAATAGGGGGCGAGCCTATTGCCGTTAACCGGGCACCAATCCTAACTCTGAGCTGCTACTGAGAATTTAATAGAAAAACTCAATAACACTTTGCTCGACCTGGGAATCGGACCCAAGACCTCTAGCGTAGCAGTCGCGCTTAGGACCACTAGGCCAACGAGGCAATTGATTGGTTGGTTGTTGATTTATAAGTAACAAAAAATCTAATGTTACAGTAAATTGTAAATTAATCGGATTTTCAGGGTTACAGTGAAATTTTTTCCTAACTTTTGTCCTGGAATTATTTGCTAATATGAGTACCTGTACTGTTGACAAATCATATTTTATATTATTTCATTCGCGGTAAATCTTCATTCGCCATAAACACAGTTCAAGCTTCCAAACCTATGAACATTACCTCTGAATTGCGGATACGAAAATTCGGAAAAATCTTCTCACTTTTTCTAACAACAACAACAAAACGGTAGAATTATTGATAAATTCCAAAAACAGTTATGAATATCGCCATAATTTCCGCATGTTGGCACGAAATCTTTTATTTGATTCATCATAATTCTAAGAAACATACTACCATTGTAGATATGTTTTCTACAAATATGTATTACTTAACATTTATGACGCTACAGAAAAAAATGTTTTTTTTTTTGCTAAATTACTAATTCTTCGGAAAATAGACAAATATGAAATATTTTTGGTATTCAAGTAGTATTTTTTTTTATCTACATCATGGACCTAGAAAAAGGGGCGGACAAAGTTTCGCTAAGAAACAATTGAAGCACCGCAATGGCGGCCGCTTATCTATATGCGAAAATTCGTTTGAAGGTAGACTTACTATGGTGGGCATGTGTGCGTGTGCCGGCTTGTTTCTATTTGCTTCAAGAATTGTTTTATGAGACGACGTCCGCCCTTTTTTCTAGGTCCATGATCTACATTAAAACTAGCTTCTTTCCGCGACTCCGATCACGTGGACGCTGGTCAACGCGAACGAAGTTGCGGATCAAAGAGCAGCCTATGTTCACCAGATTCTAAGATACTTCTTAGTCCAATTTCATTACGATCGGCGCAGTGATTTTGAAGTGTTGAGGTAACAAACAGACTTATAGACAAAAAGACAGGCACTTTTGTCTTTATAATTTAGAGTGAGCGTCGATGCTATAGGTTAGCAAAATATTGGCATTTCCATAAATCGCTAATCTTTTCATCAAATAATATTTATTTTCCTGAGACGCAACATAGGAATATACATAATATATCCAGTATAAATAGTAATGTAGGTATACCCGTTTTTGGAATAACCGTATAAGTTCGGATAGTTTGGAAGTGGAGTATCCGAATATCCGAATATGTATTTTCCTGCGAAGTAAACGGAGCGATACAATCGTATTGTATTGTGGTTTACAAATACCGCTACGTATTGTGTTGTGTAAAATTGAGAATTCCAGTGTAGTCGGACCTTGTACTCGTAGCTTTGCTTGTATCTTGTGTTCGGTAAATATAACAGAGCTTTTAAAAATGATATCTTCAGGTGTTTGTGTACGAGAAGGTATTGTTATCTGTCTGGATAGGTCCACTGAAATCTGAGTTGTCTGGTTCTTTCTTTAAGAGACTATCTTATTACTTTGACCTAGACAAGAGTCAAGAGCAAACGCGTCTAATATAAAAAATAAAAAAATCAACGTGGTCCTCATAATTATGATCGGATTATTACAAGAAACTGTAAGACTTTGAAATGGACTTTGACCTCTGAATTTGTTTCTATGTTGCTTCAGAGGCAAGGTAACATAGAATTAAAGTGTTGTGCGGAATAAATGATCATTTATTATTTAATGACATTAATGTATGAATTTGACATACGGGCATTGAGTTATTTATCATGAAGGCCGTAGGGATTGTTCGTCTTACTGAAAATATGTATCTATATTAATATTATAAAGCTTAAGAGTTTGTTTGTTTGGTTGAACGCGCTAATCTTAGGAACCACTGGTTTGAATTGAACAATTATTTTTGCGCTGGATAGTTCATTTATCGAGGAAGGCTTTAGGTTTTATAACATCACGCTACGACACACGGGAGAGAAGCAATAACCAAAGATGTAATTTAACGCGGGTAAAAAAACCACGCGAACGAAGTCGCTGGTAGAAGCTAGTTTATTTATAAACAGACAGATGAATACTGAATAACGATTCTTTTGATATGATTATGTATTTTTCGCATCAAACGTGTAAAAAGAGAATAAGTTCATTAATAGTTAAACATATAACTAATAAATTAATAATAATAATACCAGCGTATTATTGTCCCACTGTAGGCAAACAGAGAAGGCGTGAGCATTGATCACCACGCTTTCTCAATACAAAATGACTTAAACTCACATTAGTTCAGACATAATATTCGTAGTTTAGGTTTCCTCTTAACTGCCATGGCTTACATCTTTGGTACTATTATTTTTTTATTGTTTTATATTCATCTTCATTGTTTTCACCAAATTGTAAGTAAAGAGTGTCCATGGTTCTTTTCCATAGAGACCTACGCTTTAGAACGAGCAACTAGTTTCAAATTTTAAATGTAACTTCTTGACAATTCAAAAGTGCCTGTAACTGGTCTAATTGAAATAATGCTTTGACTTTGACCTCACGATGTTTTTCTCCACCGATCTCAGTGATTGCCTTTTAATGGACTAATAAAATAAATAATTTGACTTTGACTTACAGAGATACAAGCTGTTTTACCTACCTCAATATTTTTCGGAGTATATACGCTATAAATAACCTAATACTATGTCTCCAAAAACAACCAATTCACAATATTTTGCGTTTTTCTAAACGTATCGCATATCTAGGCTTACCTAAAGATTTTTTCAAGGTAAAACTCGATATACTCACATAATATTAGCGAGAAATCTTCCACAGCTTACTGAACCGTACATCCTTACGCGTGAGAAGCAAATTCCCGGAAAATTGAAGCCTCCACAAACTTCTGACGACTCTGATATTTATTGGAGTTATTTACATACTGATAATTAAAGTTTAATATAGCAATGCGTGTTACCTGCTTATGTGTCTGTAAGTTTGAGATGTAGGTACCCATCTTTGTAACGTGTAAAGATCATCGCTTATTATAACAGCAAGGTTCCAACACAGCAAATAATTTGCCATTCAAATTAAAACTTTAAATCGTGGGCGTTAATTTTTTTTTAAACAAGATAAGGAAGGTTTCAGCTCGCGAGCGGTGCGCTAGCAGTCAACGGTTGAGTTTTTTAAGGTGATTCCGGTTGGTCGTTTTCATGTGGATGACCATAAGGTGGATATCACACAGTTCTAGTGTCATCATCATCCCGCTCCAGTCTATGTTCGACGGATGGAGGGTTTCGCACGGGGGCGTAATTTCTATGGGTTACATAATGCGTGTTTTCATGTAAAGTTTGGTACTTACAAGTAACGGTAAAGCTATATCACGTCTGCTATGCGTTTCAGTGTAGTATCAGCCTTAAAGAGATTATTATGGTGTTTCATTTTCCATGTCACTGTTTTATGGGCTTTAAAAAATGGGACACCTTTTATGTGTCTTTTTTGTGTGTGTTTACCTCTTGAGGATACTCTACAAACTTTGGCTTTCTCAGAGAACGATGCATATTGATGCGTATTTTTCATAGTGATCATTTCGTTACTCTTCCGCTATTCTTTTCGGATTAAGTTCGTTGCGGGATCCAAGACAGTTGAATCGTAACCGGGACTCCATTCATTGCCTCGGCGCTTTTCTGGTGGTCGCTACTGCTGATTCTGGCTTTCAGGAGTTGCAGTGGTTGGGATTAGAGAGCCTGCCTTGTCCCAAAAAAAAGAAAAGGTAGCTACGAGCTTTATGGGGCCTTCATACGGGCCAATAAAATTGAGATTTGTTTTGGCAATGTCTACACAATCTTTGTGCCTATTGCTATAAATAATGAAAGGCAATACGCCGGCCGTGTAAGCGATAAAATATATAGGAAGAGCGATGAACGTTGCAGGGAGGCTGGTAATGGATGACTTAGTGGCGAGTAAATGGATTAGTCTCCACAAGACACGCGTGATGGATCATTAAGGTACAATGATCCATTATATTTTAGTATGTGCGGAATAGGTGTGCATAGGTATACGGGGTGGAAGGGACAGTGAGGTTTAAAAAAATTCTGCTATTCCATACAGCTAAAACACTTTTGAATGGAATAGTTTTTTTTAGTCGACAAAAATTTCAACTCTTGGGAGTTTAGAATCATACAGTACTGAAACCATGGTAAAAAGGCTTTGTACGATGACCCACCCCGTGTTAAAGCAACTTGTAATGCATACCAATATTGTGAATGCAAAAATTACTCTGTCTGTCTGATTATTTGTTACGCTATCAAGGCTTGACTATTGAACTGATTTTGCTAAAATGGGGTACATACTAACTTTGAACTCCAAGGAATGTCATAAGCTACTTTTTAATCGCGGACAAAGTCGCGTGCTAAAGCTAGTAATATTCATTTACTTTTATACACATGTATTCCAGTCATCCCACCACCCACGCTCATCTAATTATCCCCTGACATTTAATAACACCTTTCATCTGACTTAATCCTTTCAACAAAATGTTTTAATTGACGTGAAATATCCTTTTTAATCTATCGTGGCAGGGAACATGGGTTTTATATTCGCACGTGAAGATTATATCCAATTTTCCAGTGAAATGATGATAATACTGTGATAATATCGTAGGTACGTGTAGCACGAGGCGGGCGTCGCGTCGCGTCTAATGCGTTGGAATTTGGAATTAGTAGGTATTTTGTCTAAGGAATTTGAGGCAGTGACTAATATTATTTTTGGTGTTTGGTGATAACATGCTGCATATCAACACAAAAAAAAGAAAAGAGGGGTAGAGACATAGAAAGACGAAATACAAAGAGAGAGAAAGATCGAGTTAGAGAGTGAGAGTAAGAGAGGAAGACGTAAAGAGAGAGAGAGGTCGAGGGGCAGGGAGAAAGAGCAAGAAATATAAAGACAGAGACGGAAAGAGACTGAGTGAGATAGAGATAGAGTGAGAAAGAGAGGATAGGAGACAAACAAAAACAGAGACAAAGCCAGTGAGCGATACCTACTTTTGGAATTGTACTGATGTGCTTTGCAGTAGACTCCTGGAAGCGTAACTACGAAACTTCAGAACTGTCTTGCTGATCATTATGACATAAAACTAAACATGTTTATTGACATTTTAGTCAACGACTTACTTCGATTAAAAGTTTAGCTTAAAAGTACGGTTTAAAGAGAAATAGACTCTTTAATTCGTTGTAGAAGTAGAGTACCATCAACTATAAAACTAACTGTCATAAAGTCATAATTAACATGACAATTCCATTTTAATCTGCAGTGAGTGACGTAATCACGTAAAAGTTGACGTGACGTGACGTGAGTGACGTGTTACGTGGAGGGTAATATAACGCGAGTGACACACTGGAGTCGCCGTATTTAGTCAGTACTAATGAGCGGATGAATGGTTTGCAAAAACATCACTTTCTGTTGGTACTGTTTTTTTTTTTTTTTTTGGTGGGTGGGAAATCATCAAATAACTTCCGGGCGGGAGGGAGTGTCAGACTTTTACTGACTAAAACCCACCCATGTTCCTTCTTGTGCCCTTTGCGTTCCGGGGGCGCGGTATCTCTTGCGAACAACCCGCAGCCCCGGCAGGCATCGGCCCTCAGTGGCCCCTTCCTTTTGCTGACATCTCTTTGAGGCGCGCGTGGAACACGAACGCGCCGTCTACACGGCCTGTCGTTATGCAACGTAAGGACGGTGAGCTACCCATTGCTCACCGTTCACAGGCCAGTATCTACGGTGGCCGGGAGTCGTCTCGCGGCTCCCGACGTCCGGAGCGTCTACCGCGGCGGCTGGGACGGGAGAACCGCTGTCTCAACCGTCCCGCCGCCTCCTTCTCAAGCATTACTGCCTCGCAGAAGGAGGCGACTGCATCCCATTCCCTCTCGCTCCGAACCATGGCTCGCACTAGGGCCGGACGCGAGAGTTCGCCGCCGCCGATGGCCGCCACGAGGACTCGGCGATGCTCCGCCCAAGCGGGGCATACCGCCACGGTGTGCTCCACCGTGTCCTCGGGGCGATCCACACAATGGTGACACTCGGACGTTTCCTCCCGCCCGATAAGGTGCAGGAACCTCCCGAAACACCCGTGTCCTGTGAGGACCTGCGTCAGGCGGTAGGTGAGGGCGCCGTGGCGCCTCTCCAGCCACTCCTCAAAGAGAGCACTTACCGCCTCTATTAAGGCGTGCCCAGCACGAGGTTGCGACAGTCGCTGTCTCCATGTCGCCATGAGATCGTGCCGGAGGTCGGCCCGCCGAGCGGCAATTTGCCGCGGTGGCGGACTCTCCCCCCGGCCTAGTACCTCCACGCTGTTGGTACTGTTAAGGTTGTATTTCACTGAATCCTGGCTGAAAAGTCTAACTTTATCCAAACAGCCGAACCCCATATGGGATTCGAGTCTGAAGAGATTTTTTGTCTGTGTGTTTGTTTATACGCGCTCATCTTTGGAACTCACAGTCAGATTGCAATAATGTTTTTGTTCAGATAGACAAATTAATGAGTATTTAACATCAGATTACGATCCACTGGAGCGCGGCAGTAACCAAAGACGTAACTTAACGTAGTTGAAAGAAAAAACTAGCCAAGCGCGAGTTTGACTCGCGCACGAAGGGTTCCGTATCATAAAAACGGCAAAGAAATAATGTCTGCTGTATGGGAGCCCCCTTAAATAGTTATTTTATTCTGTTTTTTAGTATTTGTTGTTATAGCGGCAACAGGAATACATCTCTGAAATTTTCAACTGTCTAACTATCTCGGTTTATGAGATACAGCCTGGTGAAAGACGGACTGACGTTTGTTGTTTTTTTTTTTAAGTTGGGCAGTTGTTTGCACCGGTCAGAATGTGAGCACGTTATTTTAATACGAATATAGAAATTTAGTCTTTCATTCCATTCAATTATAAAATGTAGGGGTGTGCGGGGCTCCGCACACCCCTACAATCAAACATGGTACCACGGTCACAAAGCGACCACAGTACTTACCTAGGTACATGATACTGGGCGATGATAAATACACAAACGGAAAATGAGAACTCCTGAGGGGATTTATTAGCTTTGTAGATGAAAATTGGGTTTACGTCTATCAAAATGAATTAACCAACACACGTCACAATTCCTTTTTAAGTAATTGGGATGATTTTGGATATTTAACACTAATTAATATTAAATCTATCTATATATAGGTTTCAACCTCCTAATTGCCTCATGCAAGAGGCTATGGGCTTGCAAATTGTAAATATGTGACTTTTTCAATTTCACAATGATGTACCTTCTCAGTTTTTCTCTGTCATCACTGACATCGGTGAAAATATTCTGCAGAAAATATACCTGGACTTATCTTACTTCCTACTAATATTATAAATGCGAAGGTTTGTGAGGATGGATGTATACATGGATGGATGGATGTTTGTTACTCTTTAACGCTTAAACGGCTGAACGGATCTGGATAAAAGGCACGGAGATAGATTGTTGTGTGGAATACTTACATAGGATACTTTTTATCCCGGAAAAGTATACGGTTCCCGCGGGATAATATATCCAATTTGAAGCTGACGAAGTTGCGGACAGAAGCTAGTAATAAATATAAGTATGAAGTCGATAATTCGCGTAAAGCTAGAGTAGTGATCAATTCTTCTGAATACCTAATTTTCACAGATTATAAAATAAATCATTTAGGGATAACGTAGCTTCTTATTTGCGAAAAATATTTCATAATCGGACCAGTACTTCTGGAGAGAAGCGTGTTCAAACAAACAAACCCTTCAGCTAGTACAGATAGATGATCAAATCCACCCATTAAAATATTCTCAATGCTAGTACGCAAACTTCATAATGACATACGGAACTCGTCACCGGTATTATGTAGATTGTATAGGCATCTACTATTGATTTAGTTGGATGTGTGGCGGGCAGATCGTAATGAGGGCAGGCTGAATACTGAATACAGAGTACTGAGCGCAAAAAAAACGAGATGTAAAACGATACATCACATAACCGTTAACTACTCATATTACTCATCAAACTAAGCAACAGACCAAACATTATTACTGGGTAACGACACTTCTTTTGGTGTGAAAATTCACTGTTTGCTTATGGTAGTGATCGGAGCTATCATAGAAAAAAAACGCTCAGCAAACCTCTCTTGGCGTTCAGAACTCTCGCTGAGAGACTCTCACTTGGTACATAGTATATATGCAAACCAGCAGAGGGCGCTGAGTGTGTGGTGCGAGTCGTTTGCCGCTCTCGCACGCTCGCTTATAGCCCAGCGACAAAACTATCGGCACAACATACTCGCCTTTTTTTTCTTTTTTAAATGGAACAAGCCCGCCACATTATTCCCAACCACTGCAACTTCTGTAAGCCAGAATCAACAGTGGAGACTGCCGGAACAGCGCCGAGGCAATGAAGCTCGACGAGCTCCGGTGAAACGATATAACTGTCTTGGATCCCTGAATAATCAGAAAAGATTAGCGGAGGAGTAGGAAAAAATATAGTTTCCAATTCCCTCCAAACAAGCAGGAGACAGAACATAACTACATACTCGCCTGTCGCTGTTTGACAACTCGTTACTTGTTTCCACGACTACTCGCTTCTCGCCAATCGTCGCCAATCGTCGGCGATGGGACAGGTCCCTGAGGAATTCGGCCCTTCGTACCGACCGCAGCCATCTAAAAATATCCACGAATAATATAACCAAAATCGTAATACAAATTTTCTGCTGACCGTACTTAATCCGGGTTTTATTCAGTGGACAAGAGTGTAGTAGGACTCATTAGTGCTCCAAGTACCAGCGCGATATCCAGGGACTGAATAAATATATGTCTAGGAGGGTCCCGCAGTGAAATGATATGCAAACAGTACAACAATGAATTATTCTATTGTATGGTTGCTATATGTTTTAATAAATTAATAGGTTTCTTTGATAAAAATAATTTTATACATTTCACCCGGCCGAGAGAGGTGAAATTTACCGAAACCAAATGCTGTCATGAATAAATATTGTATAGTATTAATATAGTCCCCCTGGCCCAATTTCGACGAAGACTAGCCATCGAAGCAGAACTTTTTATAGTGCACAAGTTTGTGCGCATTTTCGCAAACACATGTAAACTCATGCCTCACTTCCATAGTCCGATAAGACGCAATCCGAGATGACCGGACGTCCCTTTATATAAAAATAGAGTAAATAGTTTTTACTAAATAATAAAATCCTCTTCATTGCCCGTGGGTGTGATTAATGTCTACGGATTACACCAAGAGATAGCCGGGAGCATCCCCTGTGTATTATCTATCCGATTTCTGATACTGATTAATTAGTTCAGATCAATATATAAAACTACCTTCTGCACCCGACTTTGTCTGCATAAACAGCAGAATCAAGCAAAGCGTGAAAGAGTTAGCCTAGTGACCCCAAGCGCGACTGCTACGCTAGAAGTCTTGGGTTCGATTCCCCGGTCGAGCAAAAAGTGTTATTGGGTTTTTCTATGAAATTCTCAGTAGCAGCTCGGAGTTAGGATTTGCGCCGTTAATGGCAATAGGCTCACCCCCTATTACATTGGACCTAAACATACCGGCGAACTGCGGGTGTGCATTAGTACACCTCTGCCTACCCCTTGGGGAATACTGTCGTGATGGTATGTTATGTGTTGTGTGTAAAAAAATTACCTATCTGCGTATAACTTAAAATCCTTATGATACTGAATATTCAACGTTGATATCTACCTATATTGTATTCGCAAGATCAATTAATTAATTAAACTAAAAAATGGGGTCATTACTGCCCCTTACCCTTAGAAATGAAACCTATAAATGCGGAACTTCCATTTCGTGGCTGTGCAATTTTTTAGAACAAGCCGTTGACACATTTCGTAGCGCTTAAAAGTGTCGGAATGACAATTAATTTTCATGCCAAATATAAAAGATTTTTCTTTTGCGACTCGCTTTTATGGATAAGTATGTTTTTTTTAAAAAAAAAAACGTTGCCGCCCCACTCTAGTAATTTCACCTGGGTCGTGGGTGCGTTCACAAACATATTAACTCACATACACAAACAGCCAGACCCGGAACAACTATCTGTAGGCCATACAAATATTTGTTCTGTGCGGGAATCTAACCCGCGACACGCAGCGCAGCAGCCAATCGCTCAGCCACTATGCCAACCGTGCCGTCTTTGTTTGATTAAATTTTGTGTACGTTTTTTACATATATATTTTAAAGGTATGGAAAAAATACTTATACGTGTCAAAGTTGATATAAATTATCTCACGGGAACCGTAACATTTTCCGGGTTAAAAAGTGTACCGAATATTTTTCCAGATTGTAATCTATCTCTGTGCCCAATTTCATCTTGATCCGTTTAGCCGTTCCGGAGCAATTGGGTAACAAACATCCATCCATCCAAACTTTTTGAAGGAGCAACTCAGGGTTGATACCTGTCGGGGCTGCGGGTTGTTCGTAAGAAATACTGCGTCTCCGGAACGCAAAGGGCGCAAGAAGGAACATGGATGGGTTTTAGTCAGTGAAAGACTGACACTCCTTCCCGCCCCGCCCAGGGCGGGGGAAGTCATTTGATGATTTCACATCACTAAAAAAAAACATCCAAACTTAAGCATTCGTGTTTTATGCGTGGATAAAAATATTACGTAAGACTTGCATCAATTTTTTTATTCCCAGACCAGACTAAGACCTTAAGGACTGATCGACTAGGCTTAGACATAAAGGACTGAGTGCACTACGTGAGTCCGACAAATCGATGCGCGATTGACGATTGCGACGAAACTATACTGACTACTACTGCGACTCACACTCACGCTCGACATCACATGGTAACCCGCCAAAAACAAAATACATATAAAATCGCATTTTCTGGTGAAATGTCGAGTGGACGATAACAAGGTCAACGCAGTAATGAGTCGAAACTCAATCATAAATCAATCTCAACGAAAGGTCAACGAGGTTTGTTGTTAATGTCGGGACTCATTGAAGAGTTTGCAAGTGGTGTTTTATTTATTTTTATATGGTAGACGTGAAGTGCCTAATTAAATCTGTTCATTGTTTTTTATACCATTTATGTGCTTTTAAAAAAATAAAAGCTTTTTAAAAGTTTAAAATCAAAAGGCGCTGAAATGTAAAGGAAGATGTGGAGGGAGGCCTTTGACGAGAAGTGGGACAGAATAGGCTAACAAAAAAATAAAAATAATATAAATAAATGAAGACAGCACAGTTTGCAAACGTCATAATTTTAATATTCTAATTTGATTTTATAGTTTGTGTCCAACATTTTATAAATAATAACTTTATTATAATCTACGCCTAACGTTAACACTATTAACAGAAGCTGAAGGTTCTTTTTTTTTTTTTTTATCGCGTCTGTATATGAAAGTATAGGAAGTAGGTCTGATTGGTCCTATTGGTCTGCACACAAATTAGTAAACTTTACAATAAATATTGTTTGAAACTTAAAATCTGTAAAATACAAACATTACTTACTTGTACTGTAGATATTTGACTTAATTTTTAGATAATTCATAAGAAAGCGAAAAATACATACAAACAGGGGTTTAAAAGCCATTTCAATTACCTATGACTGTGTTGTTTGTTATCAACTAATAAAAGTAATCCTATTACCAACTGTGAACGTCGAAAGTTGTTACTCAGAATATAAAATGTATTGTATTTACTTTACTTTCGAAGTAAGTGTCACATCAAAGAGCTTTTATGTAATTGTTCTTATTGAGTAAGAAACGGACGAATGGCTTTCACAAAATTGGTCACAATTCAATGTTCAGCAATTTGCAGTTTTTGGCTATTGATTGATAATAAACTAGATTACAAATGTAGTAACACTTGTGTGAGATAATTCCAAAAGACATTTATTATTTCGCTACGTAGTTACAAATTTTGCGATTCTTTTCCAGTTACCGTTCAGTTCATTATCAATTAAAAAATAAAAGCTGCCTGTATGGGTACGCTGACTGTAAAGGTCAAACCAGGACACAGCAAAAAAATCTATTCTACCTAAATCTATTCAAGTTAGGGTTTTAAATTGCGAGCGTTAAAATATGTTTTATAATGACAAGATAAGAAAGGTGACAGCTTGCGGGCGGCACGCTGGCAGCTAACGGTTGGCTTTTATGAAGGCGATGCTGATGTCAGCCTGGCCGCTGGAATGAGGGATAAACATTTGGCAGCAGAAATAAGACTAGCTGTATTTGGAATATATTTTGAACAATGTGTCAATTTCTCTATTGGAACCACACATTCTCGATCGTGAACTAAATTAATTTACTGAGAATATTCTTAACTTTTAAACTCATCTTTGAATTTAAATACTGCCCCTAGAAGTTGAAGTTCGAAAGTTGGAGCAAGGCTAGTATAATTTAAAAGTTGAACGCAGTGTCGTGTCACGGGGATAGCTTTGCTTGATTTTTTGTCTTCTAACAGTAAAATTGAGGAGTTACTCTTTTGGTTCGATTGAACTACCGCTGCTCTTCTCGTGGGTGACGTGAAAAACAGGAGTACTGCTGTGTTATTCTGTAAAAAATTTTCCTCGGTGAAAGATTTTTTTTTTCAGATGGGCTATCTTCATATGGCTTCCCTCGCCCTGGGCGGTGCGGGAGGGAGTATTCAACTTTTACTGACTAAAACCCATCCACGTTCTTTCTTGTGCCCTTTGCGTTCCGGGGGCGCGGTATCTCTTTCCAACAACCCGCGGCCCGGCAGGCTTCGGCCCTGACTGACTCCTCTGATTAAGGCGTGCGTGGAACACTAACGCACCGTCGACACGGCCTGTCATTATGCAACGTACGGACGGTGAGCTATCCACTGCTCACCGTCCACAGACCCGCGTCTACGGTGGCAGGGAGCGTCTTTCGTGACGTCTGGGTAAAAGATGAAGTGAGCTTAAGGTGAGTTCAAATTGGGCATTGCATTAGTTTGACGTAATTGACCGAATGATTGAGAAGGTTGGCTCATTTTGGCATATCTAAACTAATATCATGAAGCTGAAGTGATTTTTTAGTTTCTTTAAACGCGGTAATCTTTGGATTGGTTTTTTTTTGTATATTAAAGCCCCCACGGCAGCTTATCAGAAACCAATGACGTAATTAAACACGGAAGAAAAGAATTACGCGGACGGAGTCGAAGGCAGAAGCTAGTATTTATTATAAAGGGTTCCTAGTGATCCATTTCTGGAAAAAAACTCCGGCGTAAAATATTAAACTCTGTTATTTGTCGTAAATAATAATTTGGTTGAGTAAACATAATTTTAATAAGCCCTAATAGCAGTTGATAAGAAAGTTTCATAATATATCTTTCATCTTTCTGAGAAGATTGAATAAAGGTCCTGTCGTGTCATACATTTCTTAAGTAGTCTGCCCAGTATACTATCGTCTGATGATGATGGTCTATTTATTTATTTAGGATCTCCAACAAAGATATCGTATACAAACATAACATAAAAAATACAATTTTTTTTTTTTTTAGTAACCCCCGATAGAAGTATAGAAATCCCTACCGCAGCTAACAAAAGAGCTGATAACTTTGAAACCGCTGAACCGATTTCCATCAAACAGCTACGAACGTTCCTGACTAACTCACCTTTCAAACAAAAAAATAACGAAATCAAGATCGGTTCATGCGTACTGGAGCTACGATGCCACAGACAGACAGACATACACATAGATTCGTAAATTTTACAACACACCGACATTTTTGCGTTGGGGGTTAGTAATGGTCAACAAACAATCGTAGATGTACTTCTTCACTTATAGGATATAAGGTAGAAAAGATATAAACTAGTCAACTAAGTAAAAAAATAAATAAGTAAAATTACACACCATCACGCCTGTATTCCCGAAGGGTTAGGCAGAGGTGAACCAATATACACCCACAGCTCGACGGTATGTTTAAGTCCCATGTAATAGGGGGCGAGCCTATTGCCATTATCCGGGCATAAATCCTAACTCCCAGCTGCTAGTGAGAATTCCAAAGAAAAACCCAATAACACTTTTTGCTCGAACTGGAAATCGAACCCAAGACCTCAAGCGTAGCAGTCGTGCTTAAGACCACTAGGCTACCGAGGCAATTAATAAGTAAAATAATAAATAAAAAGCATAGGCAGACTACTATAAGCAAAAAACAGTGTATGTATTGAATTAAACTATGTTCTCCTAGAGTGTTCAGTCACCGACCAACATCGTGTAAAGTGACCTACACGGTCGAATAGAGCAGTTTGTTTTAAAATAATCAATGAAAAATTTCACCGGCCAGGACGGTCAAGAAACATATACTAAAAATTCTTCGCTACTATGTCCCTTCCACCCAGTATTATGTAGAGTTCGTTAAGTCCGGAATGTTCCCAATACTGGTGGAATGTATTTTGACCAAAATAATCTCAAACACGTAGTTAATGAAGCGGGCCTAATACAGACACGCGCGTGCCAATATTTGGGATACCAGATGTTGGACGTTCGTATTTGTTAAAGTCTACTTCAGCAAGGGATTCATATAAGTTATAATAGATTAAATTGTGTGTGATTGCTACGCTAGAGGTCTTGGGTTCGACTTCCAGGTCGAGCAAACTGTTATTGGATTTTTCTATGAAATTCTCAGTAGCAGCTCAGAGTTAGGATTTGTGTCCGATTAATGGCAATAAGCTCGCCCCCTATTACATGGGACCTAAACATGCCGGCGAACTGTGTATGTACATTGGTACACTGCCTAACTCTTCGGGGAATACAGGCGTGTTGGTATGTATATTTACTACTAGCATCTGCCCGCGGCGTCGTTCGTGTGATCTTTTCATCCGCGTTAAGCTACGTCTTTGGCTACTGCTGCGCTTCCGTGAATCTTACAGTGATGTTATACATACTTCCAGAGGCACCCTGTTTAAATGTGCTAATCCCTGGAACTACCAGTCGTACTGGTTTTTTTATATAAGATAGCCAGATTAATGAGGAATGGTAGGCTATAACATCGCAGTACGACTCACGGAAGTGGAACAGTAACTTAAGACGTAACGGGTGAAAACAGTCGGGGGCAGAACGTATTTGTTTATGTCTTGTAATTTAACTGCCTCGTTGGCTTAGTGGTCCTAAGCGCGACTGCTACGGTAGAGGTCTTGGGTTCGATTCCCAGGTCGAGCAAAAAGTGTTATTGGGTTTTTCTATGAAATTCTCAGTAGGAGCTCGGAGTTTGGATTTGTGCCCGGTTAATGGCAATAGGCTCGCCCCCTATTACATGGGACCTAAAACATCCTGGCGAACTGTGGGTGTACATTGTTACACCTCTGCCTAACCCTTCGGGGAATATAGGCGTGATGGTATGTGTGTGTGTTGTAATTTAAGCGAGAAAGAATATGAAGTTTAGTATAGTAGTCAAAAAACCCAGTAAGGAACCCAAACACGCAAAAATTAACTTGACGTTTGTGCTCACGACTCGTGGCGGCTACTATAATTATTTTCTTTCCCACGCTTTATACAAAAGTAGAATTGCTTAGAATTAACATTAGCGTATCTATAGATTTTCTTGGTCATTCTTCTCCATTGACGCCTGCCTACATTTTAGAACGAGCAACTATCTTCAACCCTCTGACAAACTGGCCGACTCCTCGACAGTTCAAAAGTGCCTGTAAATGGTGTAATTGAAATAAATGCTTTGACTTTGACATTACGTTTAAGTTCAAAGGTGGGCCAACCAAAACTGACCTTTGACGTTCAAGTGATTAGGTAAGTAATTGCGTAACGAGGCAAACGATCGTCGTAAAATTGGCTTGGGGCTCTAAAAGTAATCTAAACCGTTAAATTACACAATAGGTCAGAATCCTTACATAAACCCTCAGTTTCTCGAGAAATAAAATGTTGACAACAAAAAAGTTGAAATTTTGACCTTCTACGCAACTAGAAGGCGTAAGACAGAGCCTCGCTTTTCTAATTTTGGTTTTGGAATATTCTTTTTATTTTTTTCTAAAGGGAACTTTTTAATTCTACGCTATCAAATGACCGCAATTATGGAAAGAACATATAACTGATGGCTTTGTTGAGTAACTTTTTAAAACCTTTATATTACAATGGTTTCTTTTAAAAATCTGATAATAATATACACACACACTACATACATACACACTATGCATACACACACACACACATGCATAGTTTTTAAGAACACTAGTTTTTAAAGTGTTTTACTAACATTATTGACTATATAGTTGACTGAAATGAGTAAATAAATTAATTTATTCATATGAATTGCCAACTTAATAACAGTTTTAGGGGAATAATCTATGAGAGCCAAGGGTATTACTTCCACATTAAAAGATGGATGGAATAATCGCCATTACGCGTTCAGTGGGAGAATAACGATCGCCTCGGGAATCGCTCTTAAATATCAGAGATGGAAGCAAAATCTGTTGAGAATTTAAATTATAATCCGTCTTTTAGGACTGAGTAAGCCATTATTTGGTTCGCGAGTTTTAATTTGAGTGTAAAATGAAAAGCCTGGTATTCATTCAATCCTTGAGTTCAAAATTATGAAGTGATTGCGTTTTTTCGTGTATTTTCAAAAGTCGATTGTACAAGTCATAAATGCTATTAAATATTTTTCATTAAACATTCATCATCATCATACCATCACGCCTTTATCCCCGAAGGGTTAGGCAGAGGTTTACCAATGTACACACACAGTTCGCCTTTAGGTTTATGTGCCATATAATAGGGGGCGAACATATTGACATTAACAGGGCACAAATCCTAACTCCGAGCTGCTATTGAGAATTGCATAGAAAAACCCAATAACACTTTTTGCCCGACCTGGGAATCGAACCCGGGACCCCACGCTCATCAGTCGCGCTTGCTACCAAGAGACCAACGGGGCAGTTAATTAATTATTCTGAACGTAGAAAATCTTTGTTACATCTTAAACTTGACATTGACTTCAGAAGTCGATCGTTTAAACACGTCTACTGTTTCAAGAACACACACAAAACCTTTTAAACTCCGTCAGAAAAATAAATGCTGACACCACTCCTCACCATTCCTCAGCACTTTTCTACAATGGTTGAGCCATATTTTAAATTCTGGACGTTGAATGGCCCATATTTCACGGGTCGCTGTCACGCGAACGAGGCAAAAATGTGCCTATAAACCTTTATTGACTGATAGATGGACATCAGAATTTATTAGAAAGATAAGGCAAGCTATTGTGTGTCGTGGCTTGTGTAGTGTGATTTGGCTATTTATTTTCTTGATGAATAATCGCTGTCGTAAATTGGAGTTGGTCGAATTATGATTAGGTGAATGCGCCAGGGTTGCTTGCAGGAATTCAAATTTGCTGATAGTTTTTTGCAGTTACCAGCTCTATACCGGATAGAATGGTAATTAAAAAAAAAAACTTATTTACACAACTTGCACCAAAACCACTTGCGGCAAAATTATACAAAACTCTATTTTATCAACCCTAGATTTTCAAGCCGTGTTGACGGAGCGTTCGTGTTCCACGCGTCACGTAGGGCGGGGGAAGTCATTTCATGATTTCCTATCTCAAAAAAAAGCCCTAAACACCACTTAACTTACTGGCTTATAAGACTTATAAAAGAGTTGCAAGCCGGCCTTAAATTATTAACATAACTCTCGAAGTTAGTGTTACGTACTTGTAAATGGGCCTTCTTACTGAAAACATGACTTTTTATAAAATTGTACTGACTTTTTTAATAATTATAATTCTGTAAATACTTATTAGTTGCTGTCGCGTTTAATTTTTATTACCGTACAACCTGATACTGAGATGCAAATTACAAAAAAGTGAAAAATTTTGAATGTAGCTGGCTAAATTAATCCATTCCCCTTAAAAAATTACTAACAATGTATTGCAGGCTCACACACAAAACACGGCCCGTTTAAAAACGCCATACAAGTAATATCACCTACCTTATTGGTAGACGTTTAATTTCAACCCGTCTCGATAGATGGCGTTGTTCATATGACGCTCAATCCTGAATCGCGGTGTTAAGATTCTCCGCGACTGAATGACCCCCCTCGAGTACTTTAGTTCGGTATCGCTTCTCGGCCTTTTGGCTAAGATCAAAGTGTAGTATCTGTTCTTTTCAGCTTAATATCTGAAAGTTCCCTCACTGAGGGACCAGTATATTAAACTGATTTTTGAAAGCTGACGGGATGTTCGGGGCTCGCTCCACTCCCGTCACGGGTCGGCCCGGCATTGCAGTGCCGTCGGGATCGGCCCACATTAAACGACTATGAGATAAATACGTTTATATATTTGTTGGATTCATCTAATTTGCGAATAGCAGAATTACAATAGTAATTCTGCTATTCGCAAATTAGATGAATTTAATAAAAATGAAAAATTCACGACAAATAAAGAGTCGGCATTTATAGATTGCGAAGCGGTACGGAGTTCGCCGGATCTATAATAATATTATAAAGAGGTACAGTTTGTGAGGTTGTAAGAGGTAATCTCTGAATCTACTAAACCGATTTTGAAAATTCTTGAATGGTACTATGGTATCGAGCGGGCCATACTTCTTGCTGCGTCCTGCCGTACCTGTGACGCCTCTGTACTACTCTGCAAAGATCGCGGAGACTGTAGAGTATATCAGCGTCAAGACCAAGTTCACTCTGAGGATGGAGCAGTTGGTTCAATTCCTTTGTGGCGAGGATGCCGACTGAATATCTGTCGACCTTCATGAAGGAGGAATTTTGGTGGAGAGGTGTTCCGGATACTCGACACCGCGCGATACACGATGCCGACTTGACGATAGTATTTTATATTATTGTATGTACTTAAATATGTATTTTCTATGGGCCTTGATGCGTGATTTAAATAAATAACATCACGTTACGACACACGGGAGCGGAGCAGTAACCAAAGGTAACTTAACACGGGTGAAAATACCCACGAGGACGAAGTCGCGGGCTGGAGCTACTTAATTTATAAATTACAGACTGACGGACTGTAGCGTTGCTAGTAATAGTGTACCAACAATGTTTATGCTTGAGGAAAGATTAATGTATATTTTTTTCAACTTGTGTTTTATATTGTTATGAATTTAGGGTTGTAATTTAAAATATTATTTTAGACTGTACGGATAGATAAACCAGTGTAGTAAACGCCACGAGTTGTGAGCACAACCCACGTCAAGTTAATTTGACGCGATCTGTCGGACTGACAGACCTATTGCGTGCAGCGTCGGCGACCCAAAAACTAGTCTTGTGCCTGCTCGGTCATTTTAAAGATCGCTCCTTAATGGTTCGTTTCGGACAGTGAACTAGTTCGTTCTATTAATTCCATTAGCTCTATTCTCAAAAGATGAAAAGAGCATCGTCAGAGCGCGTAGCATCGTCATTTGTTCGCCGGCTATTCTCACTCACAGACATCGAATGAAATCGTATAATGTCAGTCTTATCAGTCACAGTCTTCTCTCCATAGATTATATACCGGTAGAATATTTCTAGTTCACGTCCACACATTACGATCCTGGCCGCTTTGGCGGCTTGCAAATGATCGAGTCCGAAGAGAGCTATTAGGCATATTAGACCGATTACAAAAATAAACGTTCGGAAACGTTTCTTCTAGTACAGTATAGAGATACGATTCCTATTCATTCATCGTTCACGAACTACACAAGACTACAAAAAAGCCAAAAATTAAGTTGATGTTTGTGTTCACGGCTCGCGGCGGCTACTATAATACCTTTATAATATTAAAGAGAGCTTTATCAGGTACATTTCCAACTTTCAAAGGCTGACATTGATAAACAGCAGACATTGCTTTGCTCTCTTACCTATCATTTATGTTTGTTCAAAAGGTTGATTAGTTTAGAGTGACCTCTGTGGGGTTTAGTGAGGGCAGAGGTAGGTGTTGTTCCAATAAAATGAAATTCATCTTATTATCCATTCTTTCTACATTACTTATAAAAATAGATACAAGAAGAAAAGTAGATAATTAAAAAACCCAACTACGACAAAAAACGTCGCTGAAAAAGTATGAAACAAGATTTTTGGGATGATGAAACAAACAAGGTTACTGGAGAAACAAGAACAGAACAAAAAGAAAAGCCGTTTGCACACGTTTTTAAAATGTTATGGTTGATGCCTATATAACGTGTGACTAGGGCTTTCCCCTTCGTACTGTTCTTGTTTCTCCAGAAACCCGTCACGTAGCCTATGTTCAGCGGACAATTAAGACGGTTCTAACGATAACTCATTTGTCGAGTGCCGATAAGTAGTTTAGGAGCTATGAGGAAATATATGAACATACACACACATACATAGCCTGTCAAATCATAATCCTCCTTTGCTTTGCCGTAGTCGGGTAAAAACTAATAAAACACAAATTATTGAAAACAGTCAGAATAGATTTTGCAACGGGGCCGAATTAAAAGAGTCTTTGACTTCGACAAAGTCGCGGGCATAAGCTAGTATATCGTAACTATGTTTCTTCTATTAAACTCAAAATTATGTAACACAACTCCAAGAAAAAGCAGTCTATAATTCAGTGTAAAAAAGACATTTCTCAAGAGCTCTCACACAACGACATAACCATTATAAAGGATACAAGCAGCTTTAACACCAGTCAATTCGTTCCAAAACGATCAACAACCATACAAATATGTCCCCTATAACCTCAGCAATAAGACCTAAGATTAAGAGCACCGTCTGAGAAATTGCACCCATTTGTCAGAATCTCGAGCCATTTAAGGCAATTTTTATTGCTTAACTCTGTCTAAAATACTGAGAGAATGTACAGTAATAGCATAAAAGTCCGATGTGTTGGGGAATATGAGGGTGCAGAATAATAGAAATTAATTTAAACTTTATGAAGTTGAAGTTAAGGGCTGAGTTTGAAGGAAAATTACATAGTTTAAGATATTTCGGAGCACTGAGTGGTGCGACGACTTTCGTAATATTTGGCATATATTTCATAAGCCGTGTTGAATTTTGTTCTGTTTTCTAAAAACTATAACATTTTATAAAATACTAGCTTTTGCACGCGATTTCGTTTATGTGGCTTTCGTGTACGTCTATACCATACAATTTAAATTCCCCGTGGCTCGACAAGCACGTAAAGCCGTTGGTCCCGCGTCTGATCTTTCCTAGGGAGTGCACCTGTGTTTGCGCACGCACCTGTGCACTATAACATCTCCTGCGTACTTGACTAGTCGGCATTAAGATTAGCCGCCGTGGCCGGATTCGGGCTGGAGAATGCACATACATACCATAAAAAATATCCTATGACACTCGGCATTAATGCAGCTTTCTGTTAACCCCCGACAGAAAAATAAAAATCCCTACGGCAGCTAACAAAAGAGCTGATAACTTTGAAACCGCTGAACCGATTTCCATCAATCAATATAGCATCATCAATCGATCATCAATCTAAGAAGACTCCTGACAAATTCTCCTTTCAATAAAAAAAAAACTAAATCTAAATCGATTCATGCGTTCGAGAGCTACGATGCCACAAACAGACATACACATACACACAGACACACACACATAGACACGTCAAAGTAAAAACACCCCGTCGTTTTTGCGTTGGGGGTTAAAAAGAATGTCTGTAATCGGAATAGTAGTTCCAGAGATGATCTCTTAATAACAAAAAACTTTATTACTTACTGTGTACCTAGCTTCTTTTTTTTTAGGGATTGTAAATCATCAAATGACTGCCCCCGCCCTGGGCGGGGCGGTAGGGAGTGTCAGACTTTTACTGACTAAAACCCATTCATGTTCCTTCTTGTGCCCTTTGCGTTCCGGGGGCGCGGTATCTCTTACGAACAACCTGCAGCCCCGGCAGGCACCGGCCCTGAGTGGCCCCTTCTAAGATTGCTGACATCTCTTTGAGGCGCGCGTGGAACACGAACGCGCCGTCGCCGTGGACACGGCCTGTCGTTTTGCAACGAACGGACGGTGAGCTACCCATTGCTCACCGTCCACAGGCCGTGTACCTAGCTTATGTCCGCCGTTCGTCGGCGTGAATGTCGGTTATCTACGGATATTTCATGCTAATTAATTACGTTAAACGAATTCAATACGCTAAATATGTTACAGCAATAACAGTTCAAGTAGTTCAGTGCAAAATATCCAATACCTGTACAATTACTTCGAAGAAAGGAAGATTTTTTTGACCTCGATTAGTTAGAAATACATTTTTCTTCTTCGCCACGTGTCTTAACTTCGCCTACTAAGTACTCAATACATTTCTATTTACTTCGCCAAATCCTAAAAGTACTCTCGTTTCCTAACTTTTTCCCTAAACCGGTAATCCTATAGCCAGTGAAAGCCCAATAATGAGCTTGGCAGACTCAATTAGTTATACTGTCTAACTTATTAATTTGTATTGGGATAAGTATTTTCACTTTACCGACACGTTCGTAAATGTATGTGACAGTCAGCCTAACAGGTATTGGAAAAATTTGGCGTGGTAAATGTATTTTATAGTAGAATCTATACTAATGTAATGTATAATGCTGAAGAGATTTTTTGTTCGTTTTTTTAAACGCGCTAATCTCGGGAACTGTCAGTCGGATTGGAAAAAATCTTTTTGTATACCATAGCCAGATTCATGAGTTATTGTTATGGCTATGATACAATACACGGGTCAGTAAACAAAGACGTAACTTAACATTTGTGAAAATAACTACGCGTACGAAATTACAAGCAGTAGCTACACATACCGCCAAGGCTGTATGCCTAGACGGGTGAGACAGAGAAGTAACCAATGTACATGAGTTTAAAAGCATACCGGCGAACGGTGGGTCGATTCGCTGGTATGTTTTAAGCCCTATGTATTAGGGGAAGACCCTATTGTCATTAACCGGGCACACATCCTAATAGCTGCTACTGAGGATTTCATAGAAAAACTCAATAACACTTTGCTCGACCTGTGAATCGAACCCAAGACCTGTAGCGTAGCAGTCGCGCTTTTGACTACTAGGCTAACGAGGCGGTCGTGGCAAGCAGAAGCTAGTTTCATGTAAAATGAAAACAGTTTGAGGATTCATCACGAGCCCGATGATGTAAAAGTATTCACTTCCAGTCCATTTTCTTATTTAAACTGACAATCAGAGTTTTTTTAAACGCACTATTCTCTGGAACTACCAGTCGGAATGAAAAAAATATCGATGACGAGGTAAGTCTGAAATCGCCAATCCGCCATGAGCTAAATTTGTGGTCGATCACGTGCTTTCTTTGTATGAGAAGAGGCCTTTGTCCTGTGGTAGGACAATAATAGGCTGGTATTTTATACAGGCCATAAGCTTATAGCTGCAGTGCACCGCTACAGATACTTAAGCTTCCTCAATACACGTTATTAGACTCGAACATCACCCAGTCGGTGTACAAGGCTACTTTATAAAAAGGTATTAAAATTCAGCCAATCCATTAGCCAAAACCCAAAAATACTTAGCCTATTCTAATTTCTAACCTTACATTAACAGTTATATTAGTCTGAAGCATTACTTATTCACATCAAATTCGCGGAACCGTGGTTCGGTGACTGAATATTGAATCGTTCGGGTCACATGGGAATTGGGGAGCGGCACGATTTTCTGTCTAGTATCGGATTTGAATAAAAGGTGTTCCAAATGGTTGTCATATTTTAATTTGATGGCTATACAGTATACACGGTTGCCTATGTTATTTTCTCTTAGTGTGAATTTAAACATGAATGATCTTACAGTATTATCTTGTTGATCTCATGATGCCATGGATCGCGGTGAAATTACTTTATTTTCTTCGTGGGGATCTCGCCTCAGGAAAGGCAGAGGGGTGTGTCAGCCTCCTACATACTAAAACCCCTTGGTGTTCCTCTAACTACCCTTAGCAACCCGGCACGAGTATCTTTCGGAGCATTCTTCCGGGTCCCGGCAAGTGAGGTGGAATGACTTGGCAATAAGAACAATCGACAAGGACAAATCAATATTTTCTAGAAAGGGATAGTTGGTATGTGTGAATACAGAGAAACTACTTTTCACAAAAATGAAATTTGGTCCAGCTTTTATTATTTTTACATCATTGATTGTTCTTTTAAATTCTCCTGTAAAGCTAAAGTCTGTTTACAACTTATATAACATCGGAAATATGTATTGACATTGCGTAATGTTGACTTGATAAAAGAAGACTCCATAATGCATCGTTAAATATTTGGTTACAGTTAAAAGATGTCACAAAGATCTCATGTTGAACATACATCATCAAGAAAACGTGTAGTTTCCAAGCCACACATTGAGTAGTGCATTCACAAACATAAGTCAGTTGATAACACTTCATTATTCTGATTCAAAACTTGTATTAACTTCTCCCTTTTTCTGTTTTCTGAACTCCAAGAACGGTAAAGTCCAAAGTCGCTGGTTCTTGGCAAGTACTTCTGCATCATCAAATGTGTGTGGCATATCCTTTCTTGCCGTCTCAGGCAACCCCAATGCTACCAAGGCCCCTAACCCGGCAACAGAACCCACTACTAATAAGGGTAGCCAATACTTAAAAACTTTCAAATACACGATGTATGGAGATAGAACTGTGGCAACGTATCCACAAATATGTACAATTGACATACCTGATCCTCTTACAGATGTAGGAAGGATTTCGGCAGCCCATTGCATGGCAGCACTTAGCGAAATATTAACAGCAAACCTGGCGATTACTGCGAAGACAACTGTTTGTATGCCACTAGTAAATGTAGTAAGTAAACAGAATATACAACTAATAGCCATCATGACGATTGTCAACCACCTTCTACCCAAGCAGTCCATCACAAAGGCTACTATGATCATGGATGGGCACTCAGTAAAAGATACTAATGAGAAAGACATGAAAAAGTCAAAATCTAACTGACCTATACTTCTCACTAATCCATCAAATACAATAGTACAGCACATGAATTCAATACATATCAGTATAAACATTTTTCTTATGAGTGGTCGCTTTAAAATCTCTAAACAACTTTCAGATTTCTCCTCTCTCGCATTCATCGCTGATAGTTTAAATTGTTCGATGACTTTCGGTGGTATTACCTTTTTATTTATTCGACCAATTACGAGAACTTTATTTATAGCTTCGTCAATACGACCTTTTGATAATAACCATCTTGGACTTTCTGGCAAGTACAATGGTGTTAATAAAGCTAAGCCTAAAGGTAGACTAGTGACTAGAGAAATAGTTTTCCAATGGCCACAAGCAAGTACCAACCATGGAAGCACAGTGACGAATAGAGAGTAAAATGCAGCAAAGGACAGGTTTGCTAATATAGTTCTATATTTAGGTGCTACGTATTCTAAAATGAGGAGGTATGCCATCATCATACAGTTATCGTAAGCCATACCCATAACGAATCGTGCAGCAGCAAACTGAGTTACATTTTGAGCATAAGTGCTAACTAAGCCACCAACGCAGCCAATAACGTTACTGATTACAGCAGCTGGTACTCTTCCGAACCGATCAGCAATCCATCCAATAATAAATCCACCAAATATGGAGCCAACGAAAAATATTGATTGAGCCGTTGCTTGATAACTATTCTTGTCACACACCCATTCCATCTCGCTTGAAATAGTAGGATATGGTATTTCTGTTTTGTTGAATTCCCATCCATATTGACACGGCACTGTACTCCACGTCGGATCAGGCGTTCGACCCGTTGCTAACACTTCAGTCCAGTTGGCTTCATACATTCTACATTGTGAGTATCCAAATATTGCGCTCTCATCTTTGGGCACACCAAGATCTCTTCGTTGTATATCAGTTAAGTTTTCTAACTCGGGGATTCTGCACCAGTGGTTGGGTGACACCTCTGTCATGAACATCTGTGAGAAGTACACGAAGGTTCCGAAGGCGTAGAAGGGAAACGTGGAAAAGAACAGGAGGATTTGATAACGTCCACACTCTCCAGCAGACGATATGAGGTCATCGTAATCAATGGTATCTTTCGCCTTGTCCCCTTTGTTTTCTATTTCTGTATCAATCTTTTCTGTAGCCATTTTTGTTTCCGTTTCCCTTAGTGCGTCTTCTTCGACAAACTTTATTGAATTAAATAAACAAATTTCGGTCGCGTCTTTTATTATGTCGGTGATTTTATTTGCTAAGATAGCATGCTAAACTTGTAACTGTCGGTTTGTCTTAGGCCTTCTTAAACAAATATTGGCTTATCTTTGACGTGACTGTACCTTAACATAATGATAGAGATTAGGTGAATTTCCATGTGATTTATAATACGTGAGATAATATTCCCTTTATATTGCTTCTGTTTAAAGTAAAGTTATGTTTAGACTAATCATCAATTACTCTAAGCTGATGGATGTCTTCACGGTGATTTATATAAATAGGTATATCTCGTGTTATTTATTGACATAATTGTACAAATATTTTTTGTCTAAACAATTTTCTCCCTTCTTTTAATCTCACGAAAAATATTTGCGTACATTTTTCGAGTATTCGAATTCTGTAGGAATTTCTTGATGTTTTAAATTATGAATGATATGAAAAATTAAATACTATGAGAGTTTTTGTGCTAAATTTATGTAACCGTCATGTAAATCCGAAATAACCTCCGCTTGATGTAAATAGTTACTATAAATAGTAACCTGACAAAGTAGTATACAATGATTGTGTAATCTTTCATCACACTGTTTGTTCATAGTAGTAACACCTGTGTACATACAACATGCAATATTTTCTAAATATAATTATCATGTGTCCTGGGATTTTTCCGATCTAATTAGTGGTACTCGTTTCTAGGATTTCTTTTTGAGAATCTGTATTTGTTTAGACACATGTTGCTCTTTCTTTCTTACGATGGAGGAATTAGTGTGTCTAGAAAGAAACAAAAAAAAACCGGCCAAGTGCGAGCCGAACTTGCGAACGAGGGGTCCGTACTGTTATCTATAAAAACGGCAAAAAAATCACGTTTGTTGTATGGGAGAATAAATAATAAAAAATTGTTTTATTGTAAATTAATTATTTATTTTTAAAGTGAATATGTACTTAAATATTCTTTGAATATTCCAAGCGTCTACCTGTTGCAGTTATCAATGTCGAACAAAACAAAAACACGTTTGTTGTATAAAAGCCCCCTTAAATATTTCAACTATCTAACTACCACGGGTCATGAAATACAGCCTGGTGACAAACGGGCAGACACACAGACGGACAGACAGCGGCATCTTAGCAATAGGTGCCCGTTTTACCCTTTGGGTACGGAACCCTAAAAAGAACGAAAACAAATGTCTCACCAGCTTAGAGTAATTGATGATTATTCCAAAAATAACTTAATACAGAAGCAGTATATGGGAACATTATCTCACGTAATTCCCCACCATTATTATGTTAGTAACGTAAATCACGTGGAAATTCTCCTAATCTACCTTTATGTTAAATCACTGTCGCGTCAAAGAAAATCCAATATTTGTTCAAGAATGCTTTCTACACACCATCATTACAAGTTTAGCATGCTATCTTAGCAAATAAAATCACCGACATAATAAAAGACGCGACCGAAATTTGTTTATTTAATTCAATAAAGTTTGTCGTAGAAATCGCACTAAGGGAAACATAAACAAAAATGGCTACAGAAAAGATTGATACAGAAATAGAAAACAAAGGGGACAAGGCGAAAGATACCATTGATTACGATGACCTCATATCGTCTGCTGGAGAGTGTGGACGTTATCAAATCCTCCTGTTCTTTTCCACGTTTCCCTTCTACGCCTTCGGAACCTTCGTATACTTCTCACAGATGTTCATGACACAGGTGTCACCCAACCACTGGTGCAGAATCCCCGAGTTAGAAAACTTAACTGACATACAACGAAGAGATCTTGGTGTGCCCAAAGATGAGAGCGCAATTTTTGGATACTCACAATGTAGAATGTACGAAGCCAACTGGACTGAAGTGTTAGCAACGGGTCGAACGCCTGATCCGACGTGGAGTACAGTGCCGTGTCAATATGGATGGGAATTCAATAAAACAGAAATACCATATCCTACTATTTCAAGCGAGTTGGAATGGGTGTGCGACAAGAATAGTTATCAAGCAACGGCTCAATCAATATTCTTCGTTGGCTCCATATTTGGTGGATTTATTATTGGATGGATTGCGGATCGGTTCGGAAGAGTACCAGCTGCTGTAATCAGTAACGTTATTGGCTGCGTTGGTGGCTTAGTTAGCACTTATGCTCAAAATATGACTCAGTTTGCTGCTGCGCGATTCGTTATGGGTATGTCTTACGATAACTGTATGATGATGGCATACCTCCTCATTTTAGAATACGTCGCTCCTAAATATAGGACTATATTAGCAAACCTGTCCTTTGCTGCATTTTACTCTCTATTCGTCACTGTGCTTCCATGGTTGGTACTTGTTTGCGGCCATTGGAAAACTATTTCCCTAGTCACTAGTCTACCTTTAGCTTTAGCTATTTTATCACCTTTGTACTTGCCAGAGAGTCCAAGGTGGTTATTATCAAAAGGTCGCATTGATGAAGCTATAAATAAAGTTCTGGTAATTGGTCGGATTAATAAAAAGGTAATACCACCGAAATACATAGAACAATTTAAACTATCAGCGATGAATGCGAGAGAACAGCAATCTGTAAGTGTTTTAGAGATTCTAAAGCGACCAGTCATAAGAAAAATGTTTATTCTAGTATGTATTGAATCAATGTGCTGTACTATTGTATTTGATGGATTAGTGAGAAGTATAGGTCAGTTAGATTTTGACTTTTTCATGTCTTTCTCATTAGTATCTTTTACTGAATGCCCTTCGATGATTTTATCGGCCTTTATTATGGACAGCTTGGGTAGAAGATGGTTGACAATCATCATGATGACCATTAGCTGTACATTCTGTTTACTAACTACTTTTACTAGTGGCATACAAACAGTTGTCTTCGCAGTAATCGCCAGGTTTGCTGTTAATATGTCATCAAGTGCAGCTTTACAATGGGCTGCAGAGATCCTCCCTACATCTGTAAGAGGATCAGGTGTGTCTATCGCACATGTTTGTGGATACTTAGCCACAGTTCTATCCCCATACATCGTGTACTTGAAAGTTTATAAGTATTGGTTACCCTTAGTAGTAGTGGGTTCTTGTGCCGGGTTAGGTGCCTTGGTAGCATTGGGATTGCCTGAGACGGCAAGAAAGGATATGCCACATACATTTGATGATGCCGAGGAACTTGCGAATAACCAGCGACTTTGGACTTTACCATTTTTTGAGTTCAGAAAACAGAATAAAAAGGGAAAAGTTAACGAAAGTTTTGAATCCGAATAGTGAAGTGTTGTTTACTGAATATTATTTGTGCCTGAATCAATGTGTGGCTCGGAAACTACAGTTTACTTTTGTGTATGTGTTGTGACCAAATATATAACGCAACATTATGGAGTAATCTTTTACCCAATCAACATTAAATTAATGAATCAAAGCTTCAATGTATTTTAAAAAAAATAGCATTACTGAAGAAACATGAGACCGATACAAACATTAATAAAAACAGGTCAAAATTACAGCTTTGTGAAAAGTTGTTTTTCTCTATTTATCGTTTCACCCACGAACTACCTCTCTTTAGAAAATACTGATAATACCCTGGTTCATTAATTCAAGAATGCAGAATGGCTAGTCATTCCACCTATGATTAAGTATCAGATTATTTAAAACTAAACTACAAGCAGATCATACAAAAAACATTTAAAGGGATCATGCATAGCCACCAGATTAATTTACTTGGATATAGGTACAATAATAATGATAAATGGTTAATTTAGTAACAAATCGCATTTAAAATAAATGTTTTACCTACTAAAATAGCTAGCACACAGAGGTATATTTGCCTGAACTAGGTTACCTATGCTTTGTTGGAAGTACTTACTTTGTGTATGATAAACTAATAAAAGTACAGAGAGTAATCCTTTATCTATACAAATAAATAAAATGCAAGGGTCTGTTTGTAATTTAAAATTACAAGTTTTTCACTAAATGCATATGAAAGTATATCCGGCACTAACATAAAAAAAACAATTTTTTAAATTTTTGTCTGTCTGTCTGTTTGTTCCGGGTTATCTCCGAAACGGTTGGACCGATTTTGACGGGACTTTCACTCGCAGATAGCTAATGTTATAAGAAGTAACTTAGGCATGGTTTTTTTTACTTTAATTAAAAAAATAGAGTTATACGAAAAAACGATTAGAGGTTATGCGAAAACAAAATTGAAACCAATAAAATAGTGAACGCGAACGAAGTCGCGGGCATCAGCTAGTACACAATATTGTAAAACATTTACTTTAAAATAGAAGGAAAGTATGGAGTTTCTTGTCAATTATTTTCCAAAATAAACTACCTTCTGTGGCAAATAGAAACTTGACTAATTGAAATAAATTGACTTGATTTTGAATTTTAACAATAAACAAAATAAAAAGTTAAATTTGAGTAAACGTGGTAGGACGTAGACATTTTCTTTCAACGTTACAGTGTGTAAGCGATTTTATTTGCATTCTTCTTTTTCATCTCTCTCTCTATTTCGAGTAAGTCTTCTGCCTGTACAATAGTTATAGTTCAAGGCTGCTCTTAAAACCTCAGATTCTAGTGGCTTACATAAACTTGGCTTATTCGCGGCAACGGTCAGGATTTGCGGCTTGTGGTTTAACAAATATTCTCCAGTGAGCATAACATCGAAATACAGGGTGTAAATAAATAAGTCACATAGTTGTTACCTACTCAGGTATGTACTGTAGAGGTGAAGGGATCTATTAAATGTACTTTGATTGAAACACGTATATTTTGGATTTCGTTTCTTGGATCGTACATACAAACCATCACGCCTATATTTCACGAAGGGTTAGGCAGAGATGTAGCAATTGTACACCCACATTTTCCCGGTATGTTTAGATCCCATGTAACAGGGGGCGAGCCAATTGTCGTTAACCGGGCGCAAATCCTAACTCCGAGTTGCTACTGAGAATTTCATAGAAAATCCCAATAACACTTTTTGCTCGACCTGGGAATCGAACCCAAGTCAAATCATTTATTTCAATAAGACCATTAAAAGCCAACACGCATTGTAACACACAAAAAATGTGTTTACTGCTCTATGCAACAGTGTCGTGAAGGTATAAAAAGTTTAGTTATAACTTCCCCCCCCTCCATTACATGGGACCTAAACATACCGGCGAACTGTGGGTGTACATTGTTACACCTCTGCCTAACTCTTCGGGGAATACAGGCGTGATGGTATGTGTGTAGTTATAAAATTTAAAACTGGTTTTCGTATTTCCATCTTCTTTTAATCCGAATACATTCGAAAAACGAACTTAATGACTTTTAAATAAAATTCTAAGTCTGACTTCATGTTGTGACTCAAAGGTTCTCAAGGGAAATTTATGTTCCGCTTGAACATGGAAGTGTGTACTGCAATCTAGTTCTGAAGTATTTCTTGATGTTAGTTTTGCTTCGATATATTTATGATTTGTTTCTCAGGTAACTGTTGATGTTTGATTTTGGGAACGACGCTGCTTGTTGCTGATATTGACAAAGCAGCGGTTTTTCCTCTTGAAATTAAAGAAAAATATTTATTTAACCTCGAAGATTTTTCTTGTTTGATTGTTTCTTGTTTGATTTTTCTTTTTCTTGTTTGCACATACATATAAGATAATTATTTAGCAAGATCGATCAATTTAAGGCTTATTTCGAATTTGCAACCTCATGCATGCGGAAGTACTACCACCACACTCATTTCTGCCGGAAAACAGCGTTGCTGTGTTCCGGTTTGAAGGGTGTGGGTGCTGATGTTATTACAGCACAAGAGACATTTCAACTTTGTCTCTGAGATGGCATCGCATTTGCAAGGCCTCTGGTATTGCCGATGTCTATAGGTAGCGGTGACCACTTAATATTAGGTGGGCCGTAGGGATGCTTGCCATGCAATGATGTAAAAAAATGCGTGGGAGTCGGGTGCCTTAACCATTGCGCCATCAAATTCATGATACAGAATTGGGATGCCTTATTTAGTTTACAAGTATAGACCCTACTATCAAGCAGTGTTCTTTAATAAATTAGTAGCACCAACATCTGTCGCAGCAAAGCTTATTCTGGTAAATATAGTTTTGCATGACATTATTTTTGATATTTTCCCTTTTTTAAATAATTTTTAAAGGCGTAGTATAGCTAACTGCCTCGGTAGCCTAGTGGTCCTAAGCGCGACTGCTACGCTAGAGGTCTCGGGTTCGATTCCCAGGTCGAGCAAAAAGTGTTATTGGGTTTTTCTATGAAATTCTCAGTAGCAGCTCGGAGTTAGGATTTGTGCCCGGTTAATGGCAGTAGGCTCGCCCCTTATTACATGGGACCTAAATATACCGGCGAACTGTGGGTGTACATTGTTACACCTCTGCCTAACCCTTCGGGGAATACAGGCGTGATGGTATGGCTTAGTATATAAGCTTAGGTAACGTTGGAGCTTTCAGGTTCGTGGAGATAAATGCACCCAAATATATAAAGATTTATTCTTATTTGACATTTGTAAATATTTATACCTATAAATATTAATTCTATAAACTTCATTTTCGGGACCTTAATTTTAAATGTTCAGAGGCAATTAACATTTTAAAAAAGCAGCTTTGCTCCTAAGAAAAAAAAGAAAAGAGGAAAGATTATTTTGCTTGTTTGTTTGGTTGTAACGGTTAGGCTCCGAAACTACTGAACCGATTTCAATCATTTTTTCACTAATAGACAGCTACATTATTCCTGAGTAACATCACGCTACGACCTACGGGAGCAGAGTAGTTACTAAAGTCATCACTTAAGGCTCTTTAAATAAGCCACGCGGACGAAATGGCGGACAGTTCGCTAGTATATTATAATTATATCCTCCTATATGTATTAAGTATCCTCTATTCCAATTTCCAAGTTGGAAATTGGTACAGGAGGTGACGAGTCCGCTCGTTGAAAGCGTGGAGGCGGACAATCGGGTCACGTCTGGGTAAGCAAACATAGCCCCCGGTTGTTAAATGTTTATTCAGTTTGATGCTTGTAAATAATCAAAATATGAAAGGATGGGATAACATTTTAGTATAATAAACGGAGGTCACGTAGGTAAAGGTCAGTCTTAATATGTTAAAAATGAAAATTTTGGACACTAGGAATATCTTCTGTATTGTGAGTATGTTTACAAATATTTATTGACTCACATACATAAATAACCAGATCGGGGACAACTATCTGCAGGCCATATAAATATTCGTTCTGTGCGGGAATGGAACTCAAGTTACGCAGCGTTATAGGCAATCGCTCAGCCACTGCACCAAACGTATCGTTAATACCAGCTTGTGTGTGCTAGTTTGGCAGCCGACGTTAAAGTTGAAATAATAACTTTTATTTATAATTATTTTTTAGTTTCGTTGGATGGCAAACAAGCCAACGGCCCACCAGATGTTAAGTGATCACTTTTACCTAAACACATCTGCAATTCCAGAGCCCTGGCAAATGCGTTGCCATCCCATAGACAAAGTTGAAATGTCTCATGTGCCTGTAATTACACCGGCACCCATACCCTTCAAACCGGAACACAGCAACGCTGCGTTGCGGAAGAAATAGGTATGGTAGATAGAATAAAGTTCTTTATGATTTACATACAAGTAGATCACAGAATTTCACAGAAAGTTTCATAAGTACCCGTGCCTACATAAATTTGCAATATAGTTAACTGTTTCAATATTACAAACACTTTCATGAACCAAGTCTTGTGGAGTGAGCATCGTGAAACGGAATACACAGGTGCCCCTCACCTGCGCCGCAAATTGTGTCGCACTTACGACTTGGGGTCAACACACACCAAGACGCGTAGTTATTAAGATAGCAATGCAATGTACAATTTTATTTAGAACATATGAAGGTAGGCATTTCAGTAAGTTAGTTTGAATACGCCAAGCGGCTGACGCAGTGATGCTTCTTCAGTTGATGTGCGGTGTGCAAGAACCTGCTAAGTAGGTACTGCACTTCGCGTGACGCGACTCAGCAAATTTCACGCAGCTTCACGAGTCATCTCGCGGCGTCGCGATAAGTTTCGCGATGCCAAACTGCACAACCGGCCTCTTTAAGAATCTACGCGTCGACTCGCATTTCGGTGTGACATGGCCTTTAAGCCCGTTTTCACAAGTTTCGACTGCTGAAAAGTTGATACCGAACAGGAACCTATCGGCTTTTTTTTTTTTTTGGTGGGTGGGAAATCATCAAATAAATTCTCCCGCCCTGGGCGGGGCGGGAGGGAGTGTCAGACTTTTACTGACTAAAACCCACCCATGTTCCTTCTTGTGCCCTTTGCGTTCCGGGGGCGCGGTATCTCTTGCGAACAACCCGCAGCCCCGGCAGGCATCGGCCCTCAGTGGCCCCTTCCTTTTGCTGACATCTCTTTGAGGTGCGCGTGGAACACGAACACGCCGTCGACACGGCCTGTCGTTATGCAACGTAGGGACGGTGAGCTACCCATTGCTCACCGTCCACAGGCCCGTATCTACAGTGGCCGGGAGTCGTCTCGCGGCTCCCGACGTCCGGAGCCTATCCGCTTGCGATATCTTTTGGTAAGGCTGCACCCGGTCTACTGTTGTTCGAAAACATCGTGATTTATTTTGAGACGATGTTTAACGTAGATCGACGTTGTTATAATTATAAAGGCATTTAGACATGCCTGCACTTATGTTTATTTGTTTTAGTAAATTACTTAATGGGCCTGCTCTTGGCTTAGTAGGTACTTCGACGGTACTAGTGCATCAGAATATTGAGTATTGTGAAACTTTCTTCCTGTTAACGTCCGGCCAGAAACGTAAACAAACAAACAGTCAGACCTGTACTAACCATGTCTTGGCTATACAAATATTTAACAGTGCGTTAAGCGAACCCGCAGCAGCAAATCACTCAACCTCTACGCCCCAACCATGTCGCCACATTTGCAACCAGTGCTTAGTTCATTTATTCGGCAGCGAGTACCAGTTCATCTCCTACCTTGATAAGTGGCGCGTAAAAGGGGCTAATACCCTTTCCATTCCTCCTTAAAACCCACTCCGTCCTTCCAATTTAATGGTCACTTACGAATACTTGGGACTGTATTTACATAATATGTGGCCAACAAATGTGCTTATCGATATCCCTCGAAAGGGTTCAGTACGTCGTTAAGCGCTCAGTCTCAATACAGAGTTTTGGTACTTTTCATAAATTGGATTAGTTTGATTTCATTGATGATCTCGTTTCGAACCACTTTTGACAACATTATTCCGTATTATTATTATTCCGTATTCCGTCATTATTATACAACTCAAACTTGGACATTATTCCGCAACGAAGTCGCTAACCATGGGATGTCCTCAAGGTTCGGTTCTCGGTCCTTATTTATGGAATTTAGGTTTTGATGATTTCCTCGCGATTCCACTTCCATGCGGCTGTTCCTTAACCGGTTACGCGGACGACGGCCTTCTGCTCATTCAGTCAAGTACTCGGGCTGGACTTGAGAATTTAGCTGACACATGCCTACGTTTAATATCTCAGTGGGGCGATCGAAACCGTTTAACCTTTGCACCGCAAAAGACCTATCAACTCATTTTAAAGGGTAATCTTAAGTCATGGCCTAGTATTAAATTTAATAATGTTCCCGTTAAACGAAAACAATCCGTGTGCTATCTTGGTTTGATCTTGGAGAAGAACTTTTCATTTATTGACCACATTAAAACTGTAGGAGAAAAAGCCAAAAAAAATTTTTATGCCCTAACGAGAATATCTAAAGCTACTTGGGGTTTATCCTTCTTAACTTTAAAAACTATTTATGGGGCTACTTACCTAGGTTGTATGTGCTACGGTGCACCTGTTTGGGCCGATAGGGCCACCATAGGGGCGGTACGACGTAAATTGCTACAAAGTCAACGGTTAGCTTTAATATTTTTATGCAAAGCGTATAGGACCGTTAGTACTGAGGCCCTACCAGTACTTGCAGGTGTACTTCCAGTAGATCTTGAGGTGCAGCGACGTGCTGCAATGTACTATTCTGCGCGAGAGACCATGGACGCAAGCTTTCTAACACAACGGGACCGTGCTAAGATCTCTAGATTATTTAAACCGCAGACTGACGTCTGGGAGGAACTTTTATCCGAATGGCAATGTAGGTGGGATAATTCCATTAAGGGCCGGCACCTCCATCAGTTCTTTCCCTCAGTTCGTGAACGGCTGGCCAGAACATGGCTGGAGGTGGACCACTGTGTTGCCCAATTTCTCACAGGTCACGGCAACTTTAAGAGTAAATTGTTTTCTTTCAAGCTTGTTGCTTCTCCCTTGTGTCAATGTTCTACATCTGACTGTGAATATGAACAGTCTGCTCATCACATTTTATGGGAGTGTAATCTTTGGCAGAATGAACGAAATATAATGTTAGACAGTATACTGGTTACATCCGGTGTAGTTTATTACGCGGACCTCGTAGAAACTAGAACTAATTTCCGTGCGTTCAGGCGTTTTTGCCATACCTATTACTGGAATCAAATGTAACAGCTCACATTAGGACCCACTAAGTTAGTAACAATTGCAAACCGTGGTGCTTGGCAATCTGGGCTTCTCCCAGTTGTAAATATCCCCTTGTGCCTATTGGCCTAGTTCTGTTCTGTCTCCTGCTTGTTTGGAGGGAAGTGGAAACAATATTTTTTCCTACTCCTCCGCTAATCTTTTCTGATTAATTTCGTTGCGGGATCCAAGACAGTTTTATCGTTTCTCCGGGACTCGTCGAGCTTCATTGCCTCGGCGCTCTTCTGGCGGTCTCCACTGTTGATTCTGGCTTACAGAAGTTGCAGTGGTTGGGAATAGTGTGGCGGGCTTGTCCCAATAAAAAAAAAAAAAAAAACATTATTGATTCCAAGTTTTGGTAGATTGGCAGCGGGAAGCGTGTCTGCTGGTTTTGGTGTTTTACAAAGGCAAGACAAGTTCTTGGCCTTGGCGTATCTCCGCTAGTTAAACATGAGGTTAGTTAGATGACATGAGAAGAGTTACGAGCCCTTTGTGTCACATTTCGTCATACACAATGGACCCGTATTAGCAGTTAACTCTAAGTTAATAAGTTAATATACTCTCTGATGCAAGCGAGAGTTTAAAAGGGAAAATAGAAGGCAATATTGGAGTGCTTTTCAAAACTGATCTTTCTGTATTTGTACAGAAAGATCAGTAACCTTTCAACCTTTCTTTTCAAGAAACCTTTAGGTTGCTTGTTACGTGTAGTAAATGGGTCTTGAAAAGATTTTTTTTTCAAATCAACAAACATTTTTATCTGTTCCCAATAGAAGCACTGTTGCGATTATAAGAAAACGGATGTTGAACTTTCAGAGAGCAAAATACCTCATACAAAATATCTACAAAATATCTCATAATATCATAAATGCGAAAGTAAATTTGTATGTAAACTACGGAACCGATTTTGTTGAAATTTTGTACTTGATAGGTTTGAACCCTAAGCTACTTTTTATTCCGCTATTTTGTTTGCGTCCGTGAAAACCAACATGTACGCGGACTAAGAAGTGGGCAAAACTAGTAATAAATTAAATGTAATTAGATATACTAAGTTTGTCGGATATCCGTTCATCCATATACCTAATCAATTACATCGTTCTTATTTATTCCCCGACGCAAAAACGACGGGGTGTTATAAGTTTGACGTGTCTGTCTGTGACATCGTAGCTCCTGAACGCATGAACCGATTTTAATTTTGTTTTTGTTTTGTTTGAAAAGTAAATTAGTCGGAAGTGTTTTTAGCTATGTTTGATGGAAATCCGTTCGGCTGTTTAAAAGTTATCAGTTCTTTTGTGAGCTGCGGTAGGGATTTTTATTATTCTTCAGTCGGGGTTTACTTAAAAAAAAAAAAAATTTACTCTTTGGGCAAGAAATCTGTACTAATATTGTAAAGCTGAAGATTTTGTTTTTTTCTCTTTGGTCTGCGGAACTACTAATCTACATTTTGCTACTAGGAAGCTACATGATCCTTGAGCTAGAGGCTATGTTTTATAATAAAAAATAGGAGTCTGTAATAAAGTTCATGCAGCCGAAGTCGCAGGCAAAAGCTAGTACGGTATAAAACATTACACTTTCGGTACAACTTACAGCCGCAGCTGTGAATAACGAATTGAGCTGTAGACCGCGGATGAACAAGTAATGACAGCTTGTCTGTACATCAGCTAAGCAAAAAAATAGGCATTTATAGAGGTGAATTATTGTGTAACTGCCTGGTAAGCCTAAGGGTCCTAAGCGCCATTGCTATGGTAAAAGTCTTGGATTCGATTCCCAGGTCGAGCAAAAAGTGTTATTGGGTTTTTGTATGAAACTCTCAGTAGGAGCTCGGAGTTAGGATTTGTGTTCGGTTAATGGCAATAGGCTTGTTCTCTATTACATGGGACCTTAACATACCGGCGAACTGTGGGTGATACATTGGTACACCTCTGTCTAGCCATTCGGGGAATATAGGCGTGATGGTATGATGGTATGAATTGTGTAAAATTAAGTTACAGGTTACAGTGTAGTCCCACTGCAGGGCAAAGGCCTCTTCTCATACAGTGTAGGCACGACCATTGATCACCACGCTTGCTCAAGGCGTATCGGTGATTTCAGACTTATATTCATATAAGTTCAGGTTTCCTCGCTATGTTTCCTTTCAATCAGTGAAGTCCAAGATAAACTTAGAAAGTACATATTAATTGAAAAATTACATTTGTACTTGCTCGGTATCGTACCCGCAACCTCATGCATGAGAGGCCTAACCACTGGACCATCACGACACATACGACTAACTTCTTCTAAAAGGCTTTACCGCAAACGACCTTAATCTTCAGATTAAGGAAACTCGCTCACAAAACTAATAAGTAACATTTGTAAGGTTACGGATTATACTTTGGGAGACAATAAACCTCCATATTTCCCATTATGTTTGCCAATAAATACGGCCGCCAGTGTATGCTTAAAGTATCGTAGTAATGGCAGTAATGGGCAGGATAAGATTTACTGTGTAGTGTCGAGCAGAAAAATTGGCACACGTTCTTGCAATCTCTGAATAAGGTATAAATTGGGAATATTAAATTGAACCCGTCTAACACTGTTTTATTGCAGATCTCTTTTTATATAGAGAACGCAATTCGGTGATGATTGATTTCTGGCTATTTTATCTTTTAACATAAGTCAGTTGATTTCTTTCATTGAAAATTAAAGAAAGTATAAAAGAAGAAAAATTGTTTGTTCTTTTAATATTAGCCGATCCACAATCACTTAATACTTTAATTACACCATCACGCCTGTATTCCCCGAAAGGTTAGGTAGAGGTATCTAAGGTACACTCACAGTTCGCCTGTATGTTTAGGTCCCATGTAATAGGAGGGGAGCCTATTGCCGTTAACCGGGCGTAAATTCAACTCCGAGCTGCTACCGAGAATTTCTTAGAAAAACTCAAAGACACTTTTTGCTCGACCTGGGAATTGAACCCACGACCTCTAGCGTAGCAGTCGTGCTTAGAACCATTATGCTAACAAGGCAATTAATTATAACTAATCTAATACAGTATGCGAACGTGTGAACGTTACTATTCAGCTAAAATAGTTTATTAATCCAAAACGTCCAAGACGTAACCTTTGATTAGATTTTAAATATCAAAAATCAACAAAATTACGTTGTTGGTTCTTTCTTAACCCCCGACGCAAAAACGATGGGGTGTTATAAGTTTGACGTGTCTTTGTGTATGTGTCTGTCTGTGGCACCGTAGTTCCCGAACGCATGAACCGATTTCGATTTTGTTTTTTGTGTTTGAAAGTGTAATTAGTCGGGAGTGCTCTTAGTTTTGCTGGAAATCGGTTCGGCAGTTTCAAAGTTATCAGCTCTTTTGTTAGCTGCTGTAGTATTTTTTTTCTTCTGTCGGGGGTAAATTAAATTTTAATTTTTGTCAGTACTTATGCCAGTGCTTATGTACTTATGCTCTGATATTCAATCGACGGTATAGTCTGAATAAAGGTATTTTATTCGCCAAACAAAATAATGAAAAAAGTGGTTTCAAATTAAATTTCCGCCTGATCAGAGATGGCTCTTAATAGTGACCGCGGCCTGAGGCAATGTAAATGGCTTTTAGCTGAGAGTGATGCTGACCGAGTTTTAAACTCAAATAAGTCTGTGATAAATGGTGAACTAAACCTTTATGATGTTAGTTCAATTAGTGCAAGATTATTTATATTTCCGCAGTACTCGTAACCGGCGTGCTTGTATGACCACGTTCATACATCTATGTGTATATAAGCAGTTGTAATTAATTACATAACATACCATCACGCCTGTATTCCCCAAAGGGTTAGGCAGAGGTAATACACAGAGTTCGCCGGTATGCTTAAGTCTCATGTAATAGGGGGCGAGCCTATTGTCATTAACCGGGCACAAATCCTAATTTCGAGCTGCTACTGAGATTTTTTTTTTGTTTTTTTTTTTTGTAAATAAATAAATACGAACGTGCACGAGGCGATAGGAGTATGGATCGTAGCAGGTGGCATTCTGTGGTTTCTGTCTACCCCCATGGAAAAAGGCGAGAGTTAATGTCTGTATGTATGTATTATTAATATTTAGCCTGTATTGTCTTTATCATTATTATCATATCAACCGAATGACGTCCACTGCTGGACATAGTTCTCTCCTAAAGTTAGCCACAATGACCGGTCCAGCGCTGCTTGCACCATTTACCAGGTGACCAGATGAAGATAAAGCATACAGCTTTCTATCAGTGAAATATTTTTTGTAATTGGACTAGTACTTCTTCTTACTTTTATCATCAGCCTCGCCTTTCGCCAACTATGTTGGAATCAGCTTCCAGTACAACCGGAGGAGGGATTACCTCGTACAAACAAACAAAAAGAAAACCTCACTTATTACCTCTTTACAATATTAGTTTAGATTGTAAATGGGAAAATAATTTTATCAGTTTTTTTAATACTGTTAAAAGAGATACTGATAAAAATATTTTTGTACTAGCCTGTGCCCACGAGTTCGTCCGCGTGGCAAAGTGACTTTGGGCAGACATTTTTATTTTTTGATATTTATTGAACAAATGTTTCTTTAATTTTTATGAAAACGTTTGATGGTTTTATTTTAAATAACGACGGACTCCCATACAAGGTTGCAACCCTTTCAAGCCTGTCGTCGTGTCAAACGGTATGTATGACTATGTCTTTCTCCAAGGTCTAATCTCTGTACCAATTTTTTTTTTTGTTATAATAGACATAATTTTAATACTAGAAATAGGAACAAATATTTACAGCCTTAAAATTAGATTTAAAAAATCCTTAAATAATAAAAAAAAAACTAAAACTAAAAATACCAAAAAAAAATCCAAAATTTCATCAAAATCGGTTCAGCGGTTTAGGTGTAAAAGACTAATAACAAACAAACAGAGTTGCTTTCCTATTTATAAAATTTCACACACGTGTTTTTATAAACTTTAGAATCTTCATACTAATTGTTTACGAATGTTGTCTATTGATAATTGTACTAAAACGGGAAAACAAATATGAGTATTGCATATCTTATCACATTCTCAGCTGATTCTCGACAACAAACCGTTCACATTGTGTTTAAGGTGACATTTAACTTAGCAACACTGTGATTGGTTAATACTTAGGTTTTACATTAATGAATGATTGTGTTATTGCAATTTGTACCTTACCAGCTTCTGCCCGCGTTTTTGTCCGATGTCAAATGTATACTTTTATTAGCTGACCCAATAAACGTTGTTTTGCTATATATTTTTTAGGGTTATGAAAAATAAATGTTGGCCGATTCTCAGACCTACCCGATATACACACAAAATTTCATAAAAATCGGTCCAGCCGTTTCGGAGGAGAATGGTAACTGACATTGTGACACGATAATTTTATATATAAGATAATCAAGCTGAAGAGATTTTTTTTTCAACGCGTTAATGTCTGAAACCAGTCGAATTTTTAAAATTATTTTTTGTATATGATAGCCAGATTGATGACGAATTGTATAGGCAACTCACGCGTTAACCAAAAGTAGTGGAGCAGTAACCAAAGACGTATCTTAACGCTTGCGAAAGGACCTGGCGGACAAAGTTGCGGGCAGATATATTGATACTACCATTACTCATCTCATCCATTCTGTCTTGTGTGAGAAATGGTATTATTTTTTTATTTATTATTTTAAACGTTGCCCCACACTAGGAATTTCTCCTGTGTCGTGGGTGCATTTACAAACATATAAACTCACATACACAAACAGCCAGACCCGGAACAACTATCTGTAGGTCATACAAATATTTGTTCCGTGCGGGAATCGAACTAGCGACACGCAGCACAGCAGTCAATCGCTCGGCCACTGCGCCAACCGTGTCGTCCAACCAATCCAAAAGTCCAATTTGTGTGTGAGGTGCTTATGTACTTTTAGTACTTTCCAGGGAGTATCCGGAAAAAGTGCTAGTGCTACAAAGAAGCATGAGACAATTTGGTCCCTCTTTTCAAAATTACTCAACAATGAAGAGACCCATGTCATGTGAAAGCTCTTAAAGAGTACTTCATTTCGTTCTATAGCTACTGCAGCAATATAAGTTTATCTAAAAACAAATTATACAAAAGGCTATATGAATGTAGTTTTTAACTGCCTCGTTGGCCTAGTGGACCTAAGCGCGACTGCTACGCTATAGGTCTTGGGTTCGATTTCCAGGTCGAGCAAAAAGTGTTATTGGGTTTTTCTATGAAATTCTTAGTAGCAGCTCGGTGTTAGGATTAGTGCCCGGTCAATGGCAATAGGGTCGCCCCCTTTTACGTGGGACCTAAATATACCGGCGAACTGTGGGTGTACATTGTTACACCTCTGCCTAATCCTTCGGGGAATACAGGCGTGGTGGTATGTGAATGTAGCTTTTATAGTTTAAAAGAATTTATGGATAAAAAATATTGACATTATATTCTAACATTTGGTACCTAAGTTAATTACAATTACCGTGTAACAGGAAAAAATTTTTTTCTCGTGGGGAAATCCTCATGGACTGCCTCCGCCTTGGGGAAGGCGGAGGAATGTGTCGGACTCCTACCGACTAAAACCCCACGGTGTTCCTCTAACTACCATTGGACGGGACACGGGTATCGCTCTGAGCATTCTTCCGCACCCCGGCAGGCAGGCAGGTATGCTATGTTTTATCTTAGCTAAACATGTTTGTGCCACTCTGACCTATAGGTCAGAGTGGCACAAACATGTTTAGCGTAAATATGGTATACAGTAAATATGGTATACATATGTATATATGGTATACATATACCATATTTACGCAAATAAAATATTTTATTATTTACTCGTATCATTATTATTAAGTTCAAATCCAGCGTGAAAATGGGGCTTTGGTACACTTTCGTCGTTTGGTGCTATTGTACGGAACGCCTATACAATACACGGTCAGCATATACTACTATACTGACTATGTGTAGCCTAATATGTCGTCGCTTGTGTATACATGTATAGTTAGCAATCAACAGTGGCTTACTGCTGAGTTTCCCCGCTTTATGACCTGACGTAAGTACAATATCATCTTCATAATTCTTGTGTACTTTTATAAGACGTGGTGTTAATTTCTTATGATCTATAAACAATGGTTTAGTGGGTGTGAGTTACAAAAATAGTTTTACATCTATTCTAGCTGTATAAGGTACATTTTTGTTTAACATAACACCTGAAAACGGAGCATTGAACTTATCATTATGAACAACTTTCATTTTGGGACTCATAGCAACCTTTTAATTAAGAAAAAAAAAATACTTATGCCCGTGATTTCATTCGCATGAATGTCGGTTTTCTGGGGGATTTAATTTGTTTCCGCAGAACCCTAATTCTTTTTCTAAAATAAAAGTAGCCTTAATTACTTCTTATAACAGCTATTTGCCAGTGAAGTCTTGTCTAAATCGGTACAGCCGTTTTGGAGATTGCCGGAACAAACAGACAGATAGAATAACAGATAATACATCGACAGTAAATATTTATATTTATTTTGTAAAAATACTGCTATTTTGTAAATAAATTGATATTTAAAAATAAGACACTTTAAGTGTAGGATAGAAGGGATTTATGTGACAGATGTGAGTGGCAACGCCGGGAGGGGGTCCGAGAAAACCCTACACCGACCTTAATGGTGCAGTTCTTCAGAAAGGTCGGGTGAGCAGTACTCGTAAGAGTGCTTGTATGACCAGATGTATGAACACATCACGTACACACATCTTGCCTGCTACGATCCTTACATAATATAAGGATCGTAGCAAATAGCGTACTGTACTTTCTGCCTATCCCCGTGGGAAAAAGTTTATGTATGTTTGTACTTCAATGTTCAAACTGCCTCGGTACCCTAGTGGTACTAAGCGCGACTGCTACGCTAGAGGTCTTGGGCTCGATTCCTAGGTCGAGCAAAAAGTGTTATTGGGTTTTTCTATTAAATTCTCAGTAGCAGCTCGGAGTTAGGATTTCTGCCCGGTTAATGGCAATAGACTCGCGCCCTATTACCGGCGAACATAGTGTACATTGTTAAACCTCTGCTTTACCCTTTGGAGAATACAGGCGTGATGGTACTTCTGGTGTTTTTTGTATAGATAATTTAACAAAATGTTTTTTTATAGTTCCGTAGTAAAATTTGTACACTATGTAGACAGTAGAATGACCCATTTTCAGGTTTATAGTCAACAAAAAACTGTGTATGTTTGTATACAATACAAAATTACGTACCCTTGCGAGTCTGCAATTGGAGTTCCAATCCAATACCGGAGTCGCCTCCAAATGCACTTAGAAGAGCCATTGTGGGGTCTTAGTCGTAGCTAACCGCCTTTAGTAGTTAAGTTTAGGAAGTATTTAGGCACTCTGTTTCACGCAGTAACTTAACGCAGCTTAGCGTAACAAAATCAATATATAAACAAATAAATAAAATTGAACTGCCTGTTTGTAATTTAGTACTAAACTAGCGACCCGCCCCGGCTTCGCACGGGTGCAATGCTGATATTATTACACACAAAAAAACCGCATCAAAATCCGTTGCGTAGTTTTAAAGATTTATGCATATTTATAGGGATAAAGGGACACAGAAATCGACTTTGTTTTATACTATGTAGTGATGTATATATGACTGATTGAGTGTCTATACAATACAAATATCGAAAAAACTACTTTTTATTTTTTTTGTCTATCTGTCTGTTTGTTCCGGCTTATCTCGTAAACGACTGGAGCTGATGATATAGGGAGTAACAAAGGCTTTTATTTTAGAAAAAGCGTTAGAGTCTCGAGCAAAAAAATATAATCTCAGCAGACTACCAATATTTTGGCGGACCAAGAAGCAGGCATAAGCTAGTTATAAATAATTCTGTCAATTAGTTATTTATAAGCAATTACATTTAATTAAAACTCTCAACACGCTTGTTTGATTATTTAATTTTAACTTGTAATTGAAACTTACTGTCAAATTGTTCATAAGTGCCACAACTAATTAGAAGCTAACTAATTAAATTATGTTCGCACACAATTTAATTGCTCGCCAGTGTATAAGACCCTCGACATTACAAGCACAGTTCTAGTTAGGCCAGGCTGCGTCATTATTTCGCGCTTCAAGTGTACAGCATATAAGTATAAACAATGTAGGTTCATTATATTTACATGTTTACGCTCTTATTTATTTAGACTGCTTTTATAAATTCACTAACTTCTGCCTACGACTTCGTCTACCTACTTTTTTTTCACCCACGTTAAGTTACGTCTTTGGTTACTGCTCCGCTCCCGTATGTCATAGAGTGATGTTATATATATATAGCCTTTACTCTACATGAATCTGGCAAGCATATACAAAATTGTTTTTTTACAATCTGATTGGTAGTTCCTGAGATTGGGGCTTTTAACCCATATCATCCCAGTGTTCCATTTTTTAAATGGTTACTTTTTTATTTTTTTATTCTAATTTTTGAACGCATTTTTAAATTAGTGTTTTTCAAAAATGGAACACTGGGATGATATGGGTTAAACATGTACACAAACAGATATGGTATTAGTATAGATATTTTTTTTGTTTACAGGATTCTTGTAATCTATTGAGACATCAAAATGTTGGGGTTGTAGATATAAGTTTACTATTGGATTGGCAACTAGTTTTAACTTTCTGACTCCGACTCTTTGACAATTCCAACCTGGAAATGGTTAAATAGCAATAAATGCTTTAAGTCTGATTTTGACTTTGGATTCAAAAGTGCTCGTTAATGCTTAAATTGAAATGTAAATACTTTAATTTTAGCTTTCGGTTTTGTACTAGACTAGCGTTCCCTGTCTTCAAAACGACTTTTATTTCAAACTTCGAACCTCATTAGTAAGTAAACCACGGAACCGAAACAGGAACAGTTGAATATAGGTGTGTTTATTCTTCCCTGTTTATTTTGTTAGCTGCGAACTTTGTAATTACGTGCAAGCAGATTGGACGAAACCCCACGGGGTCAGTGCTGTACTTGAACTCTTCCTACTAATGTTACAAAAGAGGAACTCTGTTGTTACACTTCGTTTGGTAACCTCTAATTGTGTTAGATGTCGGGTTGTTTTAAGGAATTTTGAAGGTTTAATTAACTTATTTTTGGTTCTAAGAATGATGGTGACATTAAATTATTATAACAAATAAAAAAATCATGCTATATTTTTTTATTGAAATGAGTATTTTACACATAAAGAATTTCAGGATAATTGAGCTTATTTCTGTGTGAAACTGAGTTAAACAACAATCTAGGAATAATTAAATTAATTACCTCAAACTAATTCAATATGCCAAATGTGTTACATTAATATCCAGCAATAACATTTCAATGTACTTCCCAAGCTTGTGCTTAGAATAGATATTAAATTAGTCAGCGTTGATTATTCAAGATGATTATTTAAATAAATAGGAGAAATTATGCTGTGGGTTTTGTTTTTGGAACCCAAATTATGTGAATTTATTATAATCTAAGATGGCATACCCGTTACCCGTAAAAAAAGTTTTTTTTCAAGATTAGTGTCCCAAAATGGGGAGACGGCCGCGGTAGACCACGAAGGAGAAGGTGGGACGATTTGGTCGACTTCCTTGAGAATTGTCAAGACGTAGCGCATAGATGTACCTGAGGAATGGAGGGAGGGTTTAGCCTGGCAGTGGGACAGTATGGTTATTACAAGAGCATATTGTAATTTTTGTTTTGAAATCATAATGTTGAAACACACATTTTGCTAGCCCAAAATGTATATTTCTATTTGGCGGAAATGCACATTTGTATTCCACAACACTGTTTTACAAAACATCGTTTGCTAAAATTCTGAATATTCAGATGCGTCCCTTTAAATTCTGAACGTTCAGACACCTTCGTTAATCGGCTACCCTCATCTCCAAATAATTTGTATGCGTGAGAGGTACTCAATTAATGTAGGCTCCGGTACAAAGAACGTTATTTGAAACTTTTATGTCTCTACTGCCTACTGTGACTATGGTTCAATTTACCAAGTTTGGAGAAAAACAATAATTTTTGGTACCTTGTGAGGTGGTTTAGCGATCCTGTAGACTTAGTACGAACGCTGTATTGTAAAGAAGAATAGAATTTATTTTCCATATAAGATTACTTTTTTAGACATCACTGACATCAACGGAGGAAAACATAGTGAGGAAACCTGGGCTTTTTAATTAATTTAAGTCTGAAATCGCTAATCAGTCTTGAGCGTGGTGATTGATGCTCGCGACTTCTCTGTATAAAAAGTGGCCTTTAACCTGCAGTGGGACAATTAGGCTTGTCATGTCATCATCATCTACTTAGCCTTTTACCAACTATGTTGGGGTCCGCTTCCAGTCTAACCGGATGCAGCTGAATACCAGTGTTTTACATGGAGCGACTGCCTATCCAACCTCTACAACCCAGTTACTGGGCAAAACGATACCTCTTGGTTAGACTGGTTGTCAGACTTCCTGGCTTTCCGAGTCACGGGGGTCACCACCAATTTCCAAACTCCGGGCCGCTCCTTAGTAAATCCTAATGGAAAAACTCATAACAAAACATACCATCATGCCTGTATTCCCCGAAGGGTTAGGCAGAGGTGTACCAGTGTACACCCACAGTTCGCCGGTATGTTTCGGTCCCATGTAATAGGGGGCGAGCCTATTGCCATTAGTCGGGCACAAATCCCAACTCCGAACTGCTACTGAGAATTTTATAGAAAAACCCAATAACACTTTTTGCTCGACCTGGGAATCGAACCCAAGACCACTATCGTAGCAGTCGCGCTTAGGACCACTAGGCTAGGCCGAGGCAGTTGTTGAAAAAATCAATTCTAATTAATTAATTTCTTGAACCTGCACTGGCCTATTATTATCCCACTGCATGTTCAAGAAATTAATTATTTGGAATTAGGATTTATAAGATTATAATATGAAATAAAAGATTCGATTACCCACATTTTTTTAAATTCGAAATGCTACTTACGCGTTTTGGTTTAATTTTAAACGACACGCATACCAGTATTACCTATTATGAAATGAACCTTGAAGGCTTCATTTTCTAGTATTAAAATGATGTAACGTTCTAAACCGATTTTCTTATAAAGTATTGATTGAATGTTATAGTGTTACAAATATAAAATACTAGCGACCTGCCCGCGACTTCGTCCGCGTGGCTTATTTCACCCGCGTTAAGTTACGTCTTTCGTTACTGCTCCACGCCCATGGGTCGTAGGGTGATGTTATAAATCCTATGTTACTCAGGAATAATGTAGCTATTTATTGGTGAAAAAATGGTTTAAATCGGTCCAGTAGCGGAGCCAATGCGTTACAAACAAAAAAATCTTTTCTCTTTATAATATTGGTATAGAGTTTAGATTGGATCTCCTACTACTATATAAAAAGATCTAATATTTCAATGTTACAATTGAGAAAATCGCTTTTGAATTTATCGAAATTGTTATTTATACTAGGGTTGTCACTGAGGCCTTCTTAACGAAGGCGGATGCGAAGGTTAACGGTGGCGGAGGCGGAGGTGGAAGTGAAGTGAAAAAAAAGATTAATTCATTATTTATTACAGAAAAAGAAAATCAAAAATCCAGAAGGCATTATTTAAAATAGACACATAGTACATTTTCTTATACAAACATTACTAGTAATCGTAATTAAGAATACTCAATATTTCACGACGATACGTAAGTGCGAAGGATGGGAGCATAATTTCGACCATTTTATCCGCAACACAGCTGAAGGGCCTTCAAGCGCGTTGTATGTAACAAAAAATTTACAGGCGCGGATGTGGAGACGGAGGTTCTGTTACAACCCTAATTTATACCCTCGGCTGTTAAGTTGGTACTCCCTTTATCTTCAGGTATTACCAACGTAATGTTAATGCAAAAAGTCGGATCTCAAATCTTCGCCCGAACTAATAAAATCGAAGGGATAAAGTCATAAAGTTGTAGGTAATCACTACGGCCCGAAGGTGGATTTGTGATAGCTTTAAGATGTTATCAGGAACTTGGACCACCCATTTAAGTACCTCCCGACTTTCCTTATTACTCTATTGAGACGGGTATTTGAGTAAGAAGATTTTAAGGTAAAGTTTACGGGCCTGGGTTCCCAGGTCAAGCAAAAACTGTTGTCGGATTTTTCTATGAATTTCTCAGTAGCAGCTCGGAGTTAGGATTTGTGCCCGGTTAATGGCAATAGGCTCGGCCCCTACTACATGGGACCTTAAAACATACCGGCGAACTGTAGGTGTACATTGGTACACCTTTGCCTAACCCTTTGGGTATACAGGCGTGACGATATGTGTGTATAATATTATAAAGCTGAAGAGTTTGTTTGTTTGAACACGCTTATCTCCGGAAGTACTGATTCGATTCTCAATAATCTTTCTCTAATAGGAAACAACGTTATACCTGAAATTTGATCATAAAGAAATAGGAAACAGCAAGAAAATTTACGAGAGCAAAGTCGGGGGTAAAAGCTGGTTTTTAGAATAATGCGTTCCATTCCCGCACGGAACAAATATTTGTATAATCTACAGACAGTTGTTCCGGGTCTGGCTGTTTGTGTATGCGGTTTTATATGTTTGTGATCACACCCACGATTTTTTTTAATTTACCGATGGGCAATCATCAAATGATTTCGCCCGCCCTGGGCGGGGCAGGAGGGAGTGTCAGACTTACGTACTGACTAAGTCCCATCCGGGCATCCATGTTCCTTCTTGTGCCCTTTGCGTTCCGGGGGCGCGGTATTTCTTACGTAGGCGCCGGCCCTAAATGGTCCCTTTTAAAATTGCTAAAACCCTTTTTTCTAAATTAAGAATGAAAAACATAATTTATCATGAGAATTTTCCCACGTCAAGAAAAAGACGCGTGAAATGCAGTTTAGTTCTCCTATAGCCAGATAAACAAAACTAAAGAAAGCTAGATTAGCTGTGAATAATTATTGATAATCTAATTCAATACGAAATAAGCCTACTTCCCACATTGTGATTAGTTGAGAATTCAACTTGTTTAAACAACCATGAATATAGACGCCCGCCATCTTTATTTTTTACTTTTTCCGCTTCGAATTTCAAATGTTTAATACTTCTTTTTCGGAGTTGAAAAATTGTGTTCGTAAACTGAGTAGACGTGGAGATACGGACAACTGTGTTACATTTGTGTTAACTTTGTCTTGCAACTGTTGCAACAGACAGGGTTGTCGTTTACGGTTATTGCACTGAAAATTGAGAGCAAGATATTATTTCGTAGAGCTTTTATTATATGGAGTGTAATAATACATATCACTAAGTAAGCAATATGGAGCAAAAAATCATACCATCACGCCTGTGCCCCCCAGAGGGTTAGGCAGAGGTGTACCAACGTACACCCACAGTTCGCCGGTATGTTTTTAGGTCCCATGTAATAGGGGGCGAGCCTATTGCCAATAACCGAGCACAAATCCTAACTCCGAGCTGCTACTGAGAAATTCATAGAAAAACCCAATAACCCTTTTTGCTCGACCTGGGAATCAAACCCAAGACCACTAGCGTAGCAGTTGCGCTTACGAAAACCAGGCCAACGAGGAAGTTAAAAAAAAATTGACGCGAATGACTGGATTGAATGAATGATCTTTGGTCACTTACGTCACTCAATTCTCATGGTTAGTACCAATGTTGCATTTTTAATTCATATGTACTTTAAACTCAAAAACGGACAAGTGCCTGGGTTCGAACCCGTGACCTTAAGCATGAGAGGCGGGTATCTTAACCAATGGGCTATCAAAACCATTTACGCTGATACGATCTCTCTATGTTAGTAGCAGCGCTTGCTGTTAATATCAAAGAATGGGCGCTATTTCCCCGTCATGGGAATTACCCTGAAAAGATAAGTGATTTCCCAACGTACCTATTTCCAACAGTTATCCATCTCTATAAATAAAAATCAATCGCTGCATGTATGAAAGATCATCGCTTGAGAACACCTCGACCAATTTTGCAAATTTTTTCCTTGTCAGAACAAGATTTGTAGGAAGTATTTTTTTGGAAAATACAACGGAAAAGTCGGAATTTAGATAGTATTTTTAGTAGTAAATAGCGCCCGTGTAAAGCTGGGGCGGGCAGCTAGTTTTAATTAATAATATAGAAAAGGATTCCATCTTAACAATATTTAGCTGTAAGGCATGCTTTTAAGGTCGTCCTGTTTTGTAACGTTGATATGCTTTGCTTTGTTCTGCTTTGAATCAGATTTCGGGAATGTTTATAACGGCTTAGCGTGCGGTCTAAGTCTCGCCGCGTCCTCACAAATAACAACATTTCTCCTATCTGTTTCAACTAACAAGTTGTCGTATACAGAGAATAATATTCTAGGAATTTAGGTATTTTAACCACGTTGACTGAATATGTTACTAGGAAATTGGAGGTCACTGAAGTGTTTCGCTTTTGAAGAAATAGTTTGAGATCTATATTGAAATTAGTGGTGTACTATTTTCTCATTTTATGCGACATTTCTATTAAACATTATTCAATAGAAAAATGGAGTAACAGCTTTGACAGAAAATATTCTTTAGACCGATTTCGGTCACGGCGGGTAATCTTAATGGAGACTAGCCAAGTACGCGAATATGTATGGATACTTCTCCATAGAGTTCTACTTTTTGGAACGAGCAACTAGCTTCAACTTTTTGTATGGGTAACTTCTTGATAATTCAAAATTGCCTGTAAATGGTCTAATTGAAGTAAATGCTTTGACTTTGACTTTGATGTACACAAGTGTGTGCGTAAAACACAAGTGCGCTCTTCCCTAACTCTCATAGTCGGATGGGACGGCAATCCGACATACTCGGGGAGAGATCAGGCCGAGACACGGGGGTGACACACAACTAATTTCCTAACTCCGGCCTGCTACTGAGAAATTGTAGTAGAATAACCCAATAACACTTTTGGCCCTACCTGGATATGGAACCCGGAACCTCAACATTTGCGTTTGTGGCCACGAGACCAACAGGGCAGTCAACCTTTTCAGAATAATGACATGGTCACTTACGTAATTCCTAACTATTCCATGGTTTAAAACTTACGTGAATCTTCCATGAATTAAAAAATATATATTACCAGCCAATTATTCTCCCACTGCACGGTAAAGGCAAACAAGGAACGAACATTCATCACCACGCTAGCTCAAGGCGGATTGTCGATGTCAGACTTAAATTAATTATTAGTCCAACTTTTTTCCTGAAAATTTTCGACGATGTGTGTTCCCCACGAAAAAAGAGAAAGTAATCATACTGAAGTAAATCCAACATCTTTTCAACCGCAAATAAGAAACGAATTCCATCCAAATATATAAGTATTTAGAAAAAAGTTATTCAATATCTGTACGCAAAACTTGAAACAACTCTTCAAACTAAAGTCAAGTATTTTATTTACTATTTCTATGAATATTTTTATCACAGAAAAAAGGCAATTCGCGAACATATTTCTTAGTAAACAATGTAAGATAGGTATGGGAGTGGGTCTAGAAAAAATGGCGGACTCCCTCTCATAAAACAATTATTGAAGCACCCAGTATGTCAACGCGCTAATACAAACAAGTCAGCATCCGCACACATGCCCACTATAGTAAGTCTACCGCCCGCCATTAGGGTCAGTTCACATACGGACGCGACGCGACGCTGCGCGCACATTGACTCAAAATATAACTTTATTTACTACACGAAAAGATACACATTTCATTGTGAGAATTCTTTTTTTTTCTTTCCTTCGGAGAATACAGGCGTGTTGGTGTTGGAACATTGGCCAAGAAAATCGCCGCAATCTAGGTTTCCAGGTACAGTCCAGGACAAAAAAATAATCGCATGACGGGAAGTACATGTAACTCTCGACATCGTTAAGTGTCTTAACCGATTATAACAAAGTCTTTTGTACAGTCGCTTTTTCGCTTAAAGAGAGCTCTTTTTATGTTGGTTTCAGACAATTTGTTTAGAAAACAATTTTCTTTCTTATGAGTCTGTGGTAAGACGGGACAGCCTTAATTTAACGTCTTTTGTTAAGCTTTATGTTAAAAAGTAATTTTGAACACTTGCTTTTGATTTGCAAATTTTAACGGTTGGTATTATTTTTTTTTATTGCGAAACTAAACTGAATAACGTTAATCCCAGTTGAAGATTGATAAATAATGGGATTTAAATGCTGTTGAGTGGCTTCGGAGTCCATCACACCCCTCCGTCTTTCCCGAGGCGGAGGCAGTCCATGAAGATTTCCCCACGAGCAAAAGAAAAAGGCGAATTCGCGATATTAGCCTCATATGAATTACATATCCAATTCCAGTTTTCCTTCACCGATGCCAGTGATGTGTGATGTGATAAACTTAGAAAGTACATATGAATTGTAAAATCATATTCGTTCTTGCCCGATATCGAACCCATACGGGCCTGTGGATGGTGAGCAACGGGTAGCTCACCGTTCTTACGTTTAACATAACGACAGGCCGTGTCGACGGCGCGTTCGTGTTCCACGCGCGCCTCAAAGAGATGTCAGCAAAGGGAAGGGGTCACTGAGGGCCGATGCCTGCCGGGGCTGCGGGTTGTTCGTAATAGATACCGCGCCCCCGGAACGCAAAGGGCACAAGAAGGAACATGGGTGGGTTTTAGTCAGCAAAGTCTGACACTCCCCCCGCCCCGCCCAGGGCGGGAGAAGTTACTTGATGATTTCCCACCCCCCCAAAAAAAAAAAAACCTTACTCTTGAGAAGCGGGCACATTAACAACTAGGCCAGCACTCTAAATCAAAACAAACACTTTGACACAATCACACAAATTGACTTTTAGAATACAAAAACAACAATGTACATCAAAAACAAAGTGAAACAAAGCTGTCATGCAGTATTTGAACAAGGAAACAATTTAAGTGAACACTTTTTTCATTAAAAGCTAACAAACAATGGTATTGGGTCGCGAAGTAAATTAGTTTTATAACTTGTTTGGTACCACGGCCTTGTCGGAAGCGGAACACATTGATAACAGAACGTATAGGGCACTGTTTCCATTGTGTCGTGTTATCATTTATGGTTCGACGAATGACGCTTCTAAAGGACTTATTAGGTCTGACATATTGTAAATTCAATTGGATTGGCTCGTTAGCCTAGTGGTCCTAAGCGCGACTGCTATGCTAGAGGTCTTTGGATTCAATTCCCAGGTCCAGCAAAAAGTGTTTTTGGGTTTTTCTATGAATTTCTCAGTAGCAGCTCGGAGTTAGGATTTGTGCCCGGTTAATGGCAATGGGCTCGCCCCCTATTACATTTGACCTAAACATACCGGCGAACTGCGGGTGTACATTGGTACACTTCTGCCTAACCGTCCGGGGAATATAGGCGTGATGGTATGTCATATTGTAAATTCAATTATTTATTTCTTAGACATGTCAATTGTAATTGCTTGTTTATGTTGATTTTGTACGCTATTCGGAAAACATAGTGAACATATTTGAATCAAAACACTATCTGTAACCATATCTATATTTTACAAAATAAATAATTGATTGATTTGATACTTACCTTTGTAAGTAGTTTTCTGCCGGCGAGACGAGGAGAAGATAAGACAGGCGAGAATTGAAGTGTCGATTTGCGACCCCGTTTAGTTTACTAGTTTCTGCCTAAGACGTCATCCGCGTAATTTTTTTCACTCTCATTAAGTTACGTCTTTCATTACCGCTCCGCTCCTGTGCGCCGTAGCGTGATGTTATATAGCCTATATTATTCCTCATGAATCTGGATATCATACGCAAAAATATTTTTTTCAATCTGACTGGTAGGTTCAGAGATTAGCGTGTTTTAACAAACAAGAGAACTCGTTATTATCTGAGTATACGTATAGATATTCCTATGAGATGAACTATGTTCTAAATTAGAATAAATACGTGATAGTCCGCCATGAGTGCTGACAGGCGGTTTATTGTAAAATCAGCTATTATATACATTTTTCTAGTAATGCAACCGTAAATATATGAGTCAAATATTTCTTTCAGCGTTTCAGGTTTGTGGTAAACAAAAGATAAGGTAGAGTCAAAATAATAATAAACTCAATATACGTAGAAATAAGGCACAATGTTCTCTAATCAAGTACATAAATGAACACTTGTTTCCGTGACCACTTCAGACTGATCACATTACATACGCTACGACATTGATATTTTGTTAAAGACGTCTGTCTACATGTATTGTCGTGACACAATGGGAACACTCGCTGAGGATACAGGTCACTCAATTACTTTTTTCCCAAAAGGAGGAAATAAAGGAAAATGTGTGTATTTTGTAGGTGTAGTTAGAATTGAGGTGAAGTGAGTTACTACAGTTTTTCTAGCATTTAGTAGTTCCCCGAACGAGCTCCTTTACAAAGAGGTCTTCTTATCCTACTACTATTGGTTACACTGTGTAGTTTTAAAGTACTAAACGGTCAGACAGACTAACAAGAAGACTGACTTTGTTTTATGTATTACTGGGTTCCGCCTGCGACCTCGTCTGCATGGCTTATTTCACCCGTGTTAAGTTACGTCCTTGGTTACTACTCCGCTCCCGTAGGTCGTAGCGAGATGTATTATAATCTATGTTATTTGCCGGTAATTTAGCTGTCTATTGGTGAAAAATGGTTAAAATTGGTCTAGTAGTTTTGGAGCTTATTCGGTACGAACAAACAAAAAATGTTTACTATGGATTTATAAATAATTAATTTTCAAATTTAAGCGAAACACTTCAGTCTTCATCGAACAACTTTCACAATTCAATCTAAACTTTGTCTTGAAAAACCATTACACCTGTGATATTGTCGGGCCATTTTACGTGATGCGAAAAGGTAAGTACCTATCACACTAAAGTGTTGTAGCAAAAAATGTCGAGACAAGGAACGTGAAATGTCGTATATTTATGACAAAGGGTGATGATATTGCGAAACCTGTCAAAATATTTTTTACAAAGATACGAAGAGAATGTCGACTTCATATAATGAGTAAAAGACGGTGCTCATAGACAAAAGAATACCATCGAGTGATATTTTGTCTATCGATCTTTATTTTTTTGGAAGTTTTAGATAGAGAAAATGTCGTGAAGGCTCAGCAGTTAAAGCGTTACCCTCTCTTGCATGAGGTTACGGGTTGGATACTGGGCAAGTACTAAAGTGACTTTTTAAATTCATATTTATGTACTTTCTAAGTTTATCTGCACTGTTGGTCTCATGGTCGCAAGCACGACTGATGAGCCTGGGGTCCCGGGTTCGATTCCCAGGTCGGGCAAAAAAGTGTTATTGAGTTTTTTCATTACGATTTGCTCAGTAGCAGCCCGGAGTTTGAGAGTTGGTGGTGTGACACCCCCGTGCCTCGGAAAGCACGTAAAGCCGTTGGTCCCTGCTGTCATTTGTAGATCTTTGACAATCGTTACGGATAGTCAGAAGCCAAGAAGTCTGACAACCAGTCTAACCAAGAGGTATCGTGTTGCCCAGTAACTGGGTTGTGGAGGTCAGATAGGCAGTCGCTCCTTGTAAAACACTGGTATTCAGCTGTATCCGGCTAGACTGGAGGCCGATCCCAACATAGTTGGGAAAAGGCTAAGCAGATGATGATGTACTTTCTAAGTTTAGTTTTGATATTTCTGATATCGGTGAAGGAAATAACGTGAGGAAACCTGAACTTTAAATGAATATCCGCCTTGAGCAAGTATGGTGATCGATGCTCGAGGAAGACAAGGAATTGTCTGTATGAGACGAGAGAGGACTTTGCTCTGTAGTGGAACTATAATAGGCTGGTATTATCTGTTTTATTACAGACAGGGATGGGATAGATAACAATCGCAATAATCTTACGTCTAATATGAATGTTATATTTTAGCAGTTCAGCCATAATACACTTAGTTGTGTAAGTTCTTACATAGCTAGAGAGAAATATCTTTATTTACATAATAATTGCATCATAAAGATTAAATATTTACAACCTTAAAATTAGATAAAAAACCTTAATGATGAGAAAAAAGAAACTAAACATAAATGGCATCAAAAATTCCTCCACATCGCCTTCAATGGATATAATTCGTATTTGATTGTAAAAGAGACTAGCCAAGTACGCAGGGTAATGCACAAGTGTGTACGCAATCGTAAGTGCAGCCACACGCGCCTCAAAGAGATGTCAGCAAACATCCGAAGGGGCCACTCAGGGCCATGCCTGCCGGGGCTGCGGGTTGTTCGAAAGAGATACCGCGCCCCCGGAATGCAAAGGGCACAGGAAGGAACGTGGATGGGTTTTAGTCAGTAAAAGTCTGACACTAGGGCGGGAGAAGTCATTGGAAGATTTCCCATCGGTAAAAAAAAAAGTCCCTCTTCCATCACTCTTATAATGCGATGAGGCTGTAATCCGACACGACCGGCGACACTCATCAGTCGCGCGACCCCGAGACCTCTTAATAAAGTCGCAGGGATGTAACGGGTGGAAGAGTAAGATAGCCAACCCCCAGCGATGAAATTTCTCGTCGGTTATAACAATAATACCAGCCTTTTTTTGTCCGACTGCAGCGTCGAGGCCCCTTCTCATACAGAGAAGGTACGAGGATTGAGCGGATTGGCTATTTTAGACATATATTAATTAAGATTTAAAATCCAGGTTTCCTCACGATATTTTCCTTCACCGATGTGAAACCAAGACAAACTTAGAAAGTAGGTACATATAATTGAAAAAGTCACTGTTACCTCATGCATGGGAGGCGGGTGCCTAAACCACTGGGCTATATCGAATTCGCATTACATAATTACTTATTAAATGACAACCCATGTTTACAGTACTCATATAATTTTAAAGCCGCCTGTTCCTGTGGCTTTCGTTACTTTAGAACGTTGAGTACCAGGTCCAATTAAGAGATAATGCGAGGGAAGCAGCTACTGGAGCAGATGACAGATGGTCATGTGTGTATGTTAGGAGCGGTAGCGGTTTTGGAGTCTGGTTTTCATGTTGAGAGCTGTTTTGTATAAGTTGAAGAAAGAGAAGTGTTACTTTTCATGTCAGATTATGATATCGGAACATTATTTCACGGACCGACCGACTTTTTGTAGGACATCTGTGTTGATATATTGGAATTAGTATATTTCAGGGGTCAAATAGTACACAGAACGGACTGTATGATAAAGCATTTATATCATGTCTATTATTGTAGGTACTGTCTCTTACTTTAGGGTCGTCGACATCAAACTTTCAAATGCAATTTTGAACCAAAAAATGAGCATTTCAAACAATTGTAGTAGTAGTCCGTACGTCCGGAGATCCAATCGTCTTTGCCCTGATAACTTGCTTACTTTGATTTTGAGTTCAAATCTTAACAGATTACCAGGGAATGCCTTAGTGTCATCCAGTTAGTATACAACCTGTTTTTATTTATTTTATTTATTTATTAAAGCTTTATGCACAAATGTAAAACAAAATACATCGTACAAAGGCGGTTTTTCTATCCAATAACTCAAGGGTATAAATGAAACCATATAAAAGAATCAACTGCCTCGGTAGCCTAGTGGTCCTAAGCGCGACTGCTACGCTAGAGCTCATAGGGTCGATTTTCAGGTCGAGCAAAAAGTGTTGATGGGTTTTTCTATGAAATTCTCAGTAGCAGCTCGGAGTTAGGATTTGTGCCCGGTTAATGGCAATTGGCTCGCCCCCTATTACGTGGGACCTAAAAATACCGGCGAACTGTGGGTGTACATTGTTACACCTCTGCTCCCATCGGAGAATACAGACATGATGGTATGTTGGTGATCAAAGAATCAATTGGCATATCCTCTCAATTGTCACGGCCATTTTGGCGCGAATAGGGAAATATGTCACGCATCTGGGAGTGTTATCAGCGTGATACCGCGCGCGCGACTTAAAAGATTCTTTATACAGGTGACAATTTTTGACGTAAATTAATTATGATTGATGATATCTTCCAAACTATGCATTTTTGGACTACATATTCTGGGACGTTTTGTATTATTTAGGATATAACCCTTGAGTTATGGGATATAAAAAAAAACAGATTGTATAACCAATTATTTTTTTAAATGGACCATCTCATCCGCTTGTCGCTTCTCCTACAAACGTTATTAATCTAATTAAAGCTTGGTTGAGCGCCTCTCCGACTACATGTACTAGGTACACTCACCATTCATTTCACTTGCAACGCTGTGTCACCGAATCTTACAATACGGTCTCTGGAATATTGGATGCACGTGCTTGTCACGTCCACACTAATATTAGGAATGCGAAAATAGCAAAAAGTGTTATTGGGTTTTCTATGAAATTCTCAGTAGCAGCTCGGAGTTAGGATTTGTTTAATGCAATAGGCTCGCCCCCTATTACATGGGACCTAGACATATCGACGAACTGTGGGTGTACATTGGTACACCTCTACCTAACCATTCGGGGAATACAGGCGTGATGGTATGTTTATTTTTTGTGAAAGTAGTTTACCGATTATGATAAAATTTGGCAAAGACGTAGATCTGTTGAATTGCACCACCTTGAGATTTAAATAAGGAAGGTTACTTTTTACTCTGCATCTTTGTCTGCGTTCGCAATAACTGATATTCTCACGGAGAAAGTCACAGGTAAAAGCTAGTTTATTTATAACATCATAAATACTACAATCGTGCATCCTGGGAAATCAGCTCTACCGCGACATTTTGTAGCTCCTTATTCTGCTCACTACAGCGTAAGCACTTTGGAAAATGCAAAAGCGAAAAGTAATACAATATTAACAAAAGTTTCTCAAAAGTTCTTGCACTAAACAAATATTTGTACGGCCTACAGGTAGATGTTTCGGGTCTGGCTGCTTGTCTATGTGAATTTTTGTTTGTAAATGCACCCACGATAGAGGAGAAATTCCTCGTGTGAGTAAGAAATGTCACAACAACCTTTACATAGTATAAACCAAACTCGCTTTCCGCCGTCTGACTCTCTGTACGGGTTAACCTTTTAAACTACGCAACAAATTTTAGTGTGGTTTTCGTCAATTGATAGAGTGATTCAAGAAGAAGGTTTATAGGTATAGAACATCACGCTATGACTAACAGGACCGGAGCAGTACCTAAAGATGAAACGTATGTAGCTATTTAATATTAAAAGTTACATCAAAATTACTTCCATTAGTTATTCCCCTCGCCAAACCACTTTACTATATAATGTGAATCGTGTGATCTGTTTCTGAACTCGGTCCCAATTATATTACGTAATAGAAATTTACATATCTGATGTTGTAGCAATCACATTAAGGTTACAATGCTTTGTAGGCTGTCACTCAGCTTAGGCCTAGCACTACTGCGCTGAAGTAAAGAGACTCGAGACGATTTTTGAATCGGGAATACTACTTTTAATTAAATTTTATACGACAAGCAGTATGAATGCATAACGCTTTCAAACTAAATTAATATTATTATTGATGGGGATTCTTAGTTATTAAAAAAATATTTAATTGACTGGTTGCAGTGGTTGAGTGATTGACAAATATTGCACAAATATTGCACAAATATTTGTATGGCCTACTGTGGCCTTCAATCTTGTTGATGTCAAGGTCCAAACTTTTTTTTTTTTGGATTCGCGGGCCTTCTTTTAAGTTTATATTACCTATATAGGTACGTATAATTGTTATTACTAATAACTTATAAACTCAACAAAAAACATTATTTTTCGACCGATTTATACCTCCTTCTAAAGCGCGTTAGTAAGTACTTGAGCCCGGTTATTTGGTTTATTATGTTACGAAATTAAAATAATGTTTAACTATTCTTCATTTACTGCATTATTTAATGTGCTGTAATAATATTATTAGTACTTACATAAATAAAAGACGGGCTGGGTCGCCGGGCCGCAGACTACGCGTCTGCGGGCCTCGTGTTGAAGGACTTTGGCTTACAGGTTTGTACGATTCGGGGTCGGGTTGTTTGTGTATGCGAGTTTATATGTTTGTTATCGTACCTACGATACAGGAGAAAATCCTACTGTAGGGAAAACAATCAAAACAAAATAAAAAACACGGTACGTTTACACCGCGCGCTTGTGTTAGGCTTTCTGTTGCCGGTTTTCTGTAAACAATTTAGGGACAATTAAAGTGATTCTGCATAATAAAATAGCAGTAATGAATTTTATGACAGATTATATTATAATATCTCGCATAGAGTGACATTTCTGCTGCGAACGGGTTCAAGATCGCGCTATTTTTCTATAGTTTCTGTACCTACTATTGAACTATTTGGCAATGCTGCCAGCCTGTTGGGCACTTGTCCCATTGACAGCCATTGACAAAACTGTAGTTTGTCTATGTTTTAAGGATCGATTGTATGTACGTCACGTTTATTGCGCCCGCTCGTACTAGGCTCTCAGATGGAATGACGGCTGTAGATCCTTCAAACCCTTTTAAAAAAGCTATTAGAAGTAACCAAAGCCTCTATTAGGTGCTTAGACCTTTCCTCAGTAGGTACCTACCTGTTGTTTATGTAACAGCTCTTTCTGAATTTTTTTGCGCATATTTTCCGAAATTATAACAAAAAACATAACATACCATCACGCCTGTATTCCCTGCAGGGTTAGGCAGAGGTTTAACCAATGTAAATCCACAGTTCAATCACAGTTTTAACTCCGAGCTGCTACTGAGAAATTAATAGAAAAACCTAATATCACTTTGCTCGACTAGGGAATCGAACCCAAGACCTCTAGCATAACAGTCGCGCTCAGGACTGAGCCTAGTGGTTAACGAAGCAGTTTTCGAAATTATGTTAAACTAAACGACGTGAATTTAGACTTTTATTCAGTTTAAGTTACTAAACTAAGTTGAATAAGTTTAATTAATGTTATAATGGTCCTAAGTTAAGCTTATTTACTTATCTTTTATGCGGTGCTTGAGGCGAAAGATAAACAGAAATTGTTTCCGACGTAAGAAAAGTAATTTTTAGAAGTCATTAGTGTAATTCAATATTGTGTTTCAATTTACTTTTTGTGCTAAATTGGAACTGCGTGGTTTGAAAATGTCAGGGTCAATTCGTGGAATTTTCTTTTTGGTTAGATCCTCGACATTCTTAAGGTAAGGTCATGGTGACCTTACATTACAATAGGAAATATGTGCATGATTTTTTTTTTATTTGAAAAAATAAAAGCAGCTTTGTAAATCTATATACACATACCATAACGCCTGTATTTCCCAAAGGGTTAGGCAGAGGTGAACCAATGTACACACACAGTTCCCCGGTATGTTTAGGTCCCATGTAGGGGGCGAGCCTGTTGCCATTAACCGGGCACACATCCTAACTCCGAGCTGCTACTGAGAATTTCATAGAAAAACAGAATAACACTTTTAGCTCGACCTGGGAATCGAACCCAAGACCTCTAGCGTAGCAGTCGCGCTTAGGACCACTTAGGCAATAGGCTCGCCCCCTATTACATGGGACCTAAAACCATACCGGCGAACTGTGGGTATACATTGGTACACCTCTGCCTAACCCTCTGGGGGATACAGGCGTTATGGTATGTTATTTATTTTTAACATATTGGTAATTTCCGTAAAAAAAACGAATTTTGACCTTCAATATCTTCGTAACCAAAAGCTTCCCAAGTATTGTTCGGAATGAAAACATGTTGATAATTATCGGTTTCTTTTAAATGTTTTATACCCGTCATACCTACAAACAGAGTACTTCACAGTAGTGCGCAGTGGAGCTTGCATATTATACTAAGCCACGTCCATCCAACATTCAAAGGCGATGGTTTCAAATGTCCAGTAGGCGTGTCGGTGTTAACTCCAGCCTTGTTTGGTCAGGTTCAGGCGGACACTGTCGAGTGTTCCTCTCGAGTACTGAACCAATATTGTGCTGGCAACAGGGTGTTGACAAAATGGGTAGTGTGTTCTTTGTTGCAAGTTGAGTGTAGTTTCAAAATATATCGATAGGGGACCAAAACATACTGGCGAACTGTGGGTGTACATTGTTATACCTCTGCCTAACCCTCCGGGGAATAAAGGCGTTATAGTATGTGTATGTGATAGCAAACGAGCCGATGGGCCACCTGATGTTAAGTGGTCACCGCTACCTATAGACATCTGCAATACCAGAGGCCTTGCAAATGCGTTGCCATCCCAAAGACAAAGTTGAAATGTCTCATGTGCCCGTAATTAAAATGGCATTAAGAGATAACATAACAGGTGAAAAATATTTAACAAGAGTAAAACTGCAAAATTTGATACTAAAAAAAAACAACCGCCTTCAAAAACTAAAAAAAGTGAAAAATCACTTCAGCTTCAAGAGAATCATCGAAATCGATTCATAATTGGCGGAGTTATCGCGTAGCACACTTAAATAAATATATACAGTAGAATTGATAACCTCCTTCTTTTTTGAAGTCGGTTGAAAAAGAAATAAGAACTCAATGCAATTATACATGGTTATTTGTAAAACAAAGACAACCTTGCAGGACTGTTTTACTATCATCATAAACAACAACTTTTGTTCTATAAATTTTTACAGAATCAAGCAACGCAAGCGCATTGAAGTGAATGACCGACTGAAGGATTTCCGTAAAATTGTAAATAGGTCAAGTACAAACACCCTCGCCGCCCTAACCCCGCTCCTCTTGCTATTTTACTATCGCTTTCGTTTGCTTCGCATAGACTTCGTAACATTTAGAGCGTTCAATTTAAATGTTTTTATTTTTGTATGAAAATCTGATGAACTAAAATATGAATTTTTTTTAAATGTCATAGAACAAAAGTTGTTGATTATGATATTAGTAACATAGTCCTGAGAGGTTGTCATTGTTTTACAAATAACCCTGTATAAATAAATGATTAATACTGTGATGCTATTTGCATTGCTTATGTTGGTACTCAAAATGCTGAAATAAAATGTAAAAAAAGCAAACATATCACAGTGCTGCAGCTGCTGAATTTATTGCCACCACGGTACGCTTAGTAACATAAAATGGTCGTACCAGCTTTGGGGGACAAATCGGTGTAATAAATCTTTACTCACGACATCTAGGCATTTACGTAGAGGACTAGAAGCTATTAATTTGTATGGAACAGGCATCACACTGAATACATTTGAATGGTTGTAAGTTGGGATATTGTTATTCAGATGGCTCTCATGCACATGTGTGACTTTTCATTCTACTCCTATTATTAAAATATTTAATATTATGAATGCTAAAGTTTGTGAGGATGGTTGGATTGATGGATGGATGGATGGATGTTTGTTACTCTTTCACGCTTATACGGTTGAACAGATCTGGATGAAATTTGGCACTGAGATAGATTGTAGTGTGGAATAACACATAGGATAGTTTTTAGAAAAATGTACGGTTCCCGCGGGATAATATATATATAATTTAATAGAAGAAGAATTTGGCAGAAGTTAATATTTCATAAATATACTTTATCAATTTATCTTGGACATCATTGACATCGGTGAAGGAAAACATTATGAGAAAACCCAGACTTATCTATACAAATAATAATATTATAAAGAGGAAAGATTCCTTTGTTTGTTTGTTTTGAATAGGCTCCGAAACTACTGAAGCGATTTTAACCATTTTTTCACCAATAGATAGTAATACATTATTCCTGAGTAACATAGGCTATATAACATCACGCCACGACCAACGGGAGCGGAGTAGTAACGAAAGACGAAATAAGCGGGTTTGGTTTCAATGCAGGTGAAATAAGCCACGAAAATGCGGGCAGGTCGCTAGTAATTAATAAATCTAAATCCCCAATCCGCTTTGAATAAGCGTGGTGATCAATCCTCGTGTCTTAACTGTGTGAAAAGAGACCTTTGACCTGCAGTGGGATAATAATAGGCTGTTATTATTATTATCTAATAGAATTAACGCGCCGTCTCCACGTTTACTCGTTATGTTTTCCTTCACCGATATCAGTGATGTACAAGATAAACGTAGAAAGTATATAGAATACAAGAAAACATTCACGAATAATGCCCGTGAAGTCTTTGTCCTCTCTTTTCTGATTGTGAGTCTTGTGAAATGATTTTCCAAAATTTTTCTTTCTTTTGATACGGTAGCAATGCCACCAGAGTGTTGTGAAAAGATATTTTTACTACATTCTTTCTTTAAGAAAAAAAAAATGCTCTACACTAGAAATTTCTCCTGCATCGTTGGTGCGTTTACAAACATTATAAACTCACAACATAAATAACGTCGGCTGTGGCGAAGGTTTATTGACTTCACGTGCATCGATTCTACTTCATTGCCACAATACTTCTAATGAAAACAATTTTAATTAAAAAAGAGCTAGAAGACGTATTAAGGCACGTGTCAAAAATACAAATTAACAGCATTCAAGAGAAATCAGTAGTGAATCTGCAGTAATCTATCTGGAAGACACTAAAACGATTGCGAACCCAGGTGGGCCACTGCAGGCATAATCTGGTGAAATGGGGCATTATAAACCCGTCCGACACCCAGTGCGATTGCGGAGCTTCTGATTAGACAATGCCTCATATGCTATACTCCTTCGCTAATCTTTTCTGAATAATTTCGTTGCGGGATCCAAGACAGTAATATCGTTTCACCGGGACTCGTCGAGCTTCATTGCCTCGGCACTCTCCTAGCGGTCTCCACTTTTGAATCTGGGTTACAGAAGTTGCAGTGGTTGGGAACAGTGTGGCGGGCTTGTCCCAATTAAAAAAAAATGCCTCATATGCTGGAGTGTCCCAATTGTCCGATCACCTGCACCCTTGACGATTTCAATAGCGACTCTGACGCGGCAATAAATTTGGCTCCTTATTAGGCCCAAGTAAGTATAAATAGCTACAAATTTATCATCAGTACGAAAAGAAGAAGAAGCAGAAATAATATTTTCCAGACCGGTTACGGTCACAGCAAGCAATCTCAATGGAGACTAGCCAGGTACGCAGGAGATATTATAGTGCACGAGCGTGTGTGCAAACACAGATTCACTCTCTCTTCCCTCACTCTCATAGTCCGATAGGATGGCAATCCGACGTCCGGGGAGAGATCAGGTGCAGGACCAACGGCTTTACGTGCTTTCCGAGACACGGGGATTTCACATCATCAACTTTCAAACTCCGGGCTTTTACCGAGAAATTCCTATTAGAAAAACCCAATAACTCTTTTTGTCCGACCTGTTAATCGAACCTGGAACCCCATGCTTAACAGTCGTGCTCGCCACCACGAGACCAACAGGGCAGTATATTATCATTATTTGATTGTAAAAGAGAGTTTAATTGAACTCAGGACTAATAGTCACGAGACGAAATCTATATGACATAGTATAATTTAATTGAAAAGCACTCTTTGATCAGGAAAAACACGCCATTACAGATTGATCTGACTAATGAGTCTGCCACGAGATTTTGAATTTAGTTTTACGACCTCACTAACTTAACCTTTACTGTTTTTTTTTTGTTCTAGGGAGGAAAGATATCCAGGGTCGCGGAATTTGTTAAAAAGAGTTACCGCGGCCCTAGAAAGCAAAGGGCATTAGGTGGAACACGGATGAGTTATAGTTGGGTTTTTTCCGCTACACCCCGAACGGAAGAAGTAATTTAAAGATTTGCCAAGCTAAAAAAAATATGGAAAATCTTCATGGATGCCCTTTAACCACCCCGGTGTTCCTTTCCTACCCATACTCCGAGGATCTCGGGTACGAACGCGCCTTCCTCGATCCCCGACTGGTGCGAATGCAGTCCGTCAGCACAGTTCAGTTGAACACTTTAAATAGAAGAGATTAAGAGAAGCCAATTACGTGGAATTACTATTCAGTCTACTCATGGTGTTAAGCAAAATGATCAAAATTGAACATGTAAGTGAAATTTGTTAAACAATTCTTTGATTTTATGCTTCAACATTTACGATCGAAATCCCTGTAATTGCTAAAGGCATAAGCAGTAGTAGCTTACATAATCTTCTGAAATATTTATTTTAAAAACTAAGTATGAAGTTTCTCGGTGATGTTTCCCCATGCAATTTTATATTTTGGAAAGGGCCACTGTAGTATAAACTAGTTTCTGCCCGCGACTACGCCGCGTGGTCTTTGGTTACTGCTCCTCTCCCGGGAGTCATAGCGTGATGTTATATAGCCTATGGGGACTCACAAATAACGTAGCTTTCTATGGGTAAAATATTTTTTTAAATCGGTTCAGTAAATCCAGACATTACCTCCTACAACCTCACGAACTCACAAACTTCACCTGTTTACAAAATCAGTATAGATGACGTTCTACTTATATTAATTAATTTAGAAATTGGTAACTTATAACTGCCCCGTTGGTCTCGTGGTCGCAAGCGGGATTGATGAGCATGGGGTCCTGGGTTCGATTCCCAGGTCGAGCAAAGTGTTATTGGGTTTTCTTCATTACGATGTGCTCAGTAGCAGCTCGGAGTTAGGATTTGTGCCCGGATACACCTCTGCCTAACCCTTCGGGGTATACAGGCGTGATGGTATGTTATGTAGTAACATATAGCCATGTATATCAATCATCGTCATCACGATCATGTATACATGTAGCCGTGTATGTATATTTACGCGTTTTTATTAAAGAAGCTAAACTTTCGTTTTTCTGTATAATTTTTGGGAAGTTCTCACTTGACTTCAGATTTGTCAATTATTTTTTCCTTTTTGCCTGGAGGTGTTTAGAGGAATGTATAGACAGAGAATTATACAATTGGGTTACACCACTAATCATTTGACGTACTTTTTATGAGCTGTCAAAACGCGATTCCACCATGGATTTTGTATGACAATACTTAACTATGACGTCACTTTTTTGACTTCTCAATTCACTAACTATAAATTATTGATGTCAAAGCAACAAAAATTATATTTTATAGCTATAAAAAAAAATATCGGGTTTTCAGGGCTAAAATAAATTGTTTTTTTTTTGAAGTTGAGTCTTGGAATTGTGTCATCTACCCAATTTTTATTTGTCATACGTCTGTTTATCTTACCATCCTGTATTTGCTGCGGCTTTATCAATAGTATTTGTTTGTTTGTGATTTCCTTACATGGTTTTCAAATGATTTGTACATAGCGTTAACAATCAATTTCCATGGTTATTCTCTCCGGTATATAATACGAGGGAGTACATAAGTGTTTTACCTTTATCGTTGTGATCATGAGGTACTTACAAGTTGTGTTATCAGTGCTACTCCTGCTAGCTGCCTTGGTGATAGTAGAGTCTTCCGATGGTGGGTACAATAGATAAATAATACCACATACATATACCATCACGCATGTATTCCCCGAAGGGTATGGGGTATGTTTAGATCCCATGTAATAGGGGGCGAGAATATTGCCATTAACCGGGCACAAATCCCAACTCCGAGCTGCTATTGACAATTTTATAGAAAAACCCAATAACTGGGAATCGAATCCAAGCCCTCTAGCGTAGTAGTAGCGCTTAGAAACACTAGACTACCGAGGCAGTCAAATATACAAGCCTATAATTTTCCACTGCAGGGCAAAGGCCTCTTCTTATGCAGGGAAGGCATTCCTAAATCACCTCGAGTGCTCAAGGTGATTTGGCAATTTCAGACTATTATCATAAGCCAAGGTTTCGTCTCGATTTTTTCCTTCGATGTCAGTGATTTCTTTCATTTTTCATAATTAAAAACATTCAAAATGTAGCCGCAATCTCATCTCAGCGACCATCATTGTCAATCACTGTCTAGTTCGATGGGACGGCAATTTGACAAGACAGGGGTTCAGATGCGGGACTAACGGTTCTTCCCCAATACAATAATACGTCACACATAAGGACCAGTTCAAAACCATACGTCATACATGAGGACCACTTCAAACTGAACGCTACGTTGCTGAACTGGGCCTATTTGACACAGCTGTGTGGGGCACATTATAAATATATTTTTTTCTTTTTGTATTTTAATAGAAAAATATTTTTTTGGTACTTTTTAGATTTTTTTTTATCTTTTTTCTTTTCTCGTTTTTCGGTTCTCTAATAATATATACAGTATTTGTAATAGATCTGTTTGTTTCCAGATCGATACTGCACCGTGAAAGAACATTGCTCTAACGAGGAGAACAAGCAGTGTTCCTGTTTATACCCCTATGATAACAGCATTGTTGGTCACTGTAAATGCAAATAGAAAAAATACGATTGATATTATAAACGAATAAAAGCTGTTGTAAATATTGTTTGTTTTTATTTATGACTAACTTCTGCTTATGACTTCGTCTGGGTAGAATTCTAAATTAAGCCAAAGTAAGGGAACACAGACACGGGATGATAATTACCTATTCTAGATAAATATCTATATGTGTGACACATTTCAGCTATTTCCTTTGAGTAGTTTAACCTGCCTTGAACTGCCTTGTTGGCCTAGTGGTCCTAAGCGAGCCTGCTCCGCTAGAGGTCAGGTCGAGCAAAAAGTGTTATGGGGTTTTTCTATTAATTTCTCAGTAGCAGCTCGGAGTTAGGATTTGTGCCCGGTTAATGGCAATAGGCTCGCCCCCTATTGCATGGGACCAAACCCTTCGGGGAATACAGGCGTAATGGTATGTTTGTTTAGTTTAACCCTGAAAGAGTTACTAACGTTTATTCTTCCATCCATCTTCGCCATCGAGTTCTAGGTACAGGTTTTTGATAAAATAATAATTATCAATAACTTATTTTTTTAAGGAATTAGACACTACACCTAAGTATTTCACTGTTTTAGATGGATGCCGGATTCATGAACAATTGTGGTTGTGTAAAGTACACCCGCATAGGGTCAGCATCATATGGTGTCGTGTGTGTTAAGAGTTGATAGGGTCTACAACTTTACGTTTGCGTTTAAATGAAGGCACTTGGTGTATGTTAATTCAATATTCAAGTAATTGTATTTTTTTTTTCATTTTTCAAAAGTCAAAAGGCCTCCCCGAGCCTTTTCAAGTAATCTTTTCTTGCTCCTAGCTTACGGCATCAAAATTCTCCCAAGTACGTAAGTAGACTATACATCTTTGCTCGACCTGGGAATCGAACCCGAGACCTCTAGCATATCAATCGCGCATAGGACCACTAGGCTAACGAGGCAGTTAAACCAAACCAAGCTGTCAAGTCTTCATTTATTCAAATTCTGATTATAATCGCATCGTGAAATACTGATGAGATTGATGGAAGTCCCTGTTCGCTTAAATCCAATAAAATTCAATCTAAACTTCGCTTTGAATTTAAAAATGAAAATTCCCACAAAGACGTAAACTTTTGACTTTTTGCAACATCAGAAGTGATTCCATTTGAATGAATCTAACCTTCTCTGGACTAACACGAAGCGTGCTCGTCTGGAAAAACCCTTGATAATATTGTTCAAAGTTATCCGTTTAGTTCAAAAACATGTTTGAGTGTTCAACTGAGCGACTGGCCGCGGACAAAGGATGAGAAGTTTTTGTTTGTAAATGGAATAACAGGTAACATAGGTAGTGTGGTTCTGTGAAAAATCTGTCGGTGAATTTTATGATCTGGAGGCAAAAATTGTTGCCCCGCGCTGGGAATTTCACCTGTATTGTGGGTGCTTTTACAAACACATATAGTGACATACACAAAGAGCCAGACCCGGAACAATTATCTATAGGCTATACAAATATTTGTTCCGTGCGGGAATCTAACCCGCTATACATAGCGCAGCAGCCAATCGCATAGCTACTACGACAACTGTGGATTGTCACTGATATAAGATTGCGAATACATTTTGTACGCTTTAGGACTTTTTAGATTTATTATTTGGAAACACACAATAATGAAATTTTAATTTTCGTTTCATATCAAAGTTATTGTATTGTTTTATATTCTATTGAACCTTTGTATGACGGTATTACATCACCCTTTTCTTGGTTCAGGCAAGCAACGCTTCATTTTTCGACCCATGACACCGAAATTGAATCTCAAAGAAGGGTTCTTTTTAGGGTAAACAAAAATCAAAACGGAGATCCATTACGTAAAATATTATCCAATAGAAAGATATTGTGAAACAAAATGGTGGGTTCTGTCGTTTGAAGAACGTAGAAGGGACTTGAGTTGTTGGTTCGGGATGTTACGTAACCCGATTTTGAGGAAGAAAAAGTGACGCAAGAGGAATACAAATTATGTAATGGTTACGAATGATTTGCATAACTTTTGGAAAGAATTTCATTATACAATATTAGTTTTTGTTTGCTTTAAATTTGAGAAGGGGTCTTGCTCTTGTCATTGTATAAACCAGTCATTTAGTCTATCTTTAGAAGAGATCTATGACAAGCAGTCGTGCGTCTGAAAGCACGTAAAGCCTTTGGTCCTGGGCCTGATCTCTTTCCGGTTGTGTCAGATTGCCGTCCCATCGGATGACGAGAGATAAGGAAGAGGGAGTGCACGTGTGTTTGCGCACACACTAGTGCACTATAATAAATATCCTGCGTACTTAGCTAGTTCCCATTCAGTTAAGCCACCGTGACCGAAATCGGTCTGGACAATGCACATAATTATGACAAGCAGTGGAAGTCGTTCGGCTGATATGAGGTGTGTCAAGCGAATATCGGGCTCCCGACTTACGGTAGCAGGAGGAACCGTGTAAATCGATAAGCGTCCGAAATAACCCTCCGTTTCTCCATAAGTATTTCCCCAAGAAAAGAAAAGGTTTGGGCCCATAGTAAAATGAGTTCAAAGTACATTGACCCCTTTTCAAGTCTATGGTAAACAAAAACTGGGGTTGCATAATTTTAATTCAGCATATTTTTAGTTTTTATGTTATTCATTGGAGTCTGTTTTACCACCTTCAGATAAGTTCCTATTAAATTATTTGGCAGATAATTTCGTATTAAAGTTGTCAAAAAATAAAAGACCCGTTTTGACATTAAATTTGTCATCGCAACGTAACTAGTGATTAACCATACGACTCGGTACTCGATACTCACAATAAATCGATTCAAGTTTGTATGAGTATTTGATTGATTTGATCATGCATTGTAAAGTGAATTGGATTTAAGTTCTGATTAGTAAATTTAACTTAAGTTTTAATAATAATTTGCTTTTTTAATATTGTAGGTATTTTGAAATGATACAATGGTACGAAAGGTCAATTTGTCTTCAATTTAATATGTTTTATTATAAAAAGATTAACTACATTTTAAAAATATCAAGACAAAGTGTAAGTGAATGAAATTGAATGTGCATACAATCACTTTCTGCGGATGATGACCCAAAATCTTCAGTTGAGCTATAGTCACCGTCAGTAAATTATAATTATTTAAATTAAAAAAAAAATATACCATCACGCCTGTATTCCCCGAAGGGTTAGGCAGAGGTGTAACAATGTACACCCACAGTTGGCCGGTATATTTAGGTCCCATGTAATAAGGGGCGAGCCTATTGCCATTAACCGGGCACAAATCCTAACTCCGAGCTACTACTGAGAATTTCATAGACAAATCCCAATAACACTTTTTGCTCGACCTGGGAATCGAACCCAAGACCTCTAGCGTAGCAGTCGCGCTTAGGACCGCTAGGCTACCAAGGCAGTTATTATTATAATTATTTCATTTTCGAATATAATATTATCAATATTGACGTCCACCTTTTCCCAAGGGTACTTTTGAGCAAGGTGCCTTGGTATCGTCCGTCCACGTCTGCGGCACGGTATGGTTCGAGTTCAGCCAAGTCTCATCGGTAAATATGACATTGTCCCAATTTGTGATTTTGTTCAGCTTCCTCAAGAATGATACTCTGTGCAAAATTAAATCATATGGTTCCATTATAATTTTCCTCATGTCGGTTTTCTTGTATTTGAATTCAATTTGCTTCATAATTGTTATTAAAGACTTGGAACTGCCACTAAACAGGCCAGCCTCTCGCAGTGATATCAGCAATTTACTCACAGTTGGGTATTCATTTCTTGTGTAATGAGCATTCACATGGTTTCGAATAGTGTCTACGTCAATCACTACACAATATCTAATTACTGTTAAAATCGAATGAAGCTGGTGAAAATTAGTAATTAATTGGTTACAACACTATTATTGAAAAAAAGGACTGAGTACTTACGTAACTATTTTTGAGACGTTTCGTAATAATTAGAAATTGCATGCTACCATAATTTAAAAGCGAAAAGAATACTCGCAATACATTCTATCATATAATTTAACAATATACTAACAAAATATTTTTTTAAAACACTACATGTAATTAATTATTATTTTATTTTTTCTTTCAGTTTCGTTCCAAGTGACATTGTATGGTCTTTCTCAAATGTCAAAACGGGCCTATTATTTTTTAACAACTTTAGTTCTGTTTAAAAAATGGGCCTATTCGGAGGCCACAATTTAATCACCACGTGGTCTACATAAATATAAGTAAATGGCCAAATGTGTTGTTAAGCGCAAAACTTGCGAACGGCTCGATCGATTTGGCTGATTTCTTTTTTGTTGTGTTCATCCTGGAAGAGGTTGTGATGAAGGCAATTTTTTGAAAAATACGAACGGTCGCAATTTTATACTCGTGTGAAGCCGGGGCATATTGCTAGTACGTAATAAAATGGATGACCTACTTTCAAGATTTGTTTGTATGTTTGCCATTATCTTCTGAACAGACTATAAAAGATATTGCCTGAGAGCACGCAGTCTAGAAACTCGTCTCGTTTCATTTTCTAACTTTGTGTGAACAAACACATTGGTAGGTACAATCTCTACACATGAAATATTCATTTAATCCAAACCGTTCGTGGTACGGAAATTGGATTTTTCTTTATTGTAATCTATGCATCTTTAGATGTCGACGCCTTAAAACGAATTCTGAGTAAGTTGACAAGCGGAAATAATTGCCATTCCGATTTGCGAGACGCGTTGTAGTGGAATTCATTTAACCAATTATTTTAAATATTTTAAAATGTTATTTAATTACTAGCTTCTGCCGTCGACCTTCAAATTTGATATATTATCCCACGGAAACCATACATTATTCCGAGTAAGTATCCTATGTATTATTCCACACTACAATCTACCCCAGTGCCAAATTACATCCAGATCCGTTCAGCTGTTTAAGCGTGAAAGAGTAACAAACATCAATCCACCTACCTACGTCCTACATCCTCACAAACGAAAGGTTGATGGTATGTTATTATAAATGTACCACCTGTACACACACCTGTATTCCCCGAAGAGTTAGGCAGAGGTGTACCAAAGTACACCCTCAGTTCGCCGGTATGTTTTTAGGTCCCATGTAATAGGGGGCGAACCTATTGCCCTTAACCGGGCACAAATATTAACTCCGAACTGCTACTGAGAATTTCACAGACAAACCCAATAACACTGCTCGACCCGGGTATTGAACCCAAAGCTTCTAGCGTAACAGTCACGCTTTGGACTACTAGGCTAACTATAATATTAGTAGAAAGTAGGATTCCCTAAAAAAAATATGAAAGTGAAGAAGGTACCTAATTTTTATTAAGTTTTAAATGTATATAATTTATGTTTTAATTTACTTTGTTCTATTAAAATTATAATTGGTTTCTATTAAAATGGAAATATCCATAAAAAAGGTAAGATTTTTCTACATTATCAGCTACAAATATATTCATTAGCAACCGATAATTATACACTTGATTGTGCCTACTCATGATAATAAACAACTTTATCAAAGTAGATTTTTGTTTAATTTTGCATGACTCGTGCATGGCCACCTACGGCCTACCGCCCAGAGCGGAAGAAATCATTTGATAATATGCCATCCTTAAAAATAACCTCTCTAAAATATTATTACAGATATAGTTAACTTTGCTAAATGATAATGAGCTGCCTCGTAAGCCTAGTGGTCCTAAGCACGACTACTACGCTAGAGGTCTTTGGTTCCATTCCCAGGTCGAGCAATGTCTTAATGAGTTTTTCTATGAAATTCTCAGTAGCAGCTCGGAATTAGGATTAGTGCCCGGTTAATGGTAATAGGCTTGCCCCCTATTACATGGGACCTAAACATACCGGCGGACTGTGGGTGTTTAGTGGTATACCTCTGCCTAACCCTTCGGGGAATACAGGCGTGAAGGTGATGGTATGCTAAATGACAAATTATTTTAACTCTGCATAAATACTTTGCCAAAACGACGAATTCATTTTAATTTAATGCACTTACAAAGTAAATTTATACATTTTGAATTAACATTTCAGCCATTTTCTCTTCATAAACTGGCTCATACAATTTCACTGCTGAACGTAGCCCTCCTAATAGCCCCCTGGGGCTCTTTCACCCGGCTGAGAGAGAGTTATCCGCGTGGCTCACAGAGAGACAAACAGCCAGGAATTGGTCGTGTATTGTGGAACACAATGGCAGCGCTAGTTTCCCTAGGGAAGAGTTACTTTTCAAGCACGATAAAGTGTGGTGTAAGTTAAGAGAGAATTTTAGGAACGATTTTGTAGAACGTAGGTACTCCTCATTTAAGGCATCAAAGGGCATTAAGAGGAACACGGGTGGATTTTAGTCAGTAAGAGTCTGACACTCCCTTCCGCCCCACGCAGGGCAGAAGAAGTCATTAGATGATTTCCCATCCTCAAAAAAAAAAACACTCATTTTTTTTTGTTGTTTGTTAAAACGCACTAATCTCTGGAACTACCAGTCGGAATGGAAAAAATGTTTTTGTATATATGATAGCCAGATTAATGAAGACTGCCCCGTTGGTCTCGTGGTCGCAAGCGCGACTGATGAGCGTGGGGTCTCGGGTTCGATTCCCAAGTCGGGCAAAAAGTGTTATCGGGTTTTTCCATTAGGATATGCTCAGTAGCAGCCCGGAGTTTAGAAGTTGGTGGTGTGACACCCCCGTGCCTCGGAAAGCACGTAAAGCCGTTGGTCCCGGCTGTCATTTGTAGATCTTTGACAGTCGTTACGGATACTCAGAAGCCAGGAAGTCTGACAACCAGTCTAACCAAGAGGTATCGTGTTGCCCAGTAACTGGGTTGTGGAGGTCAGATAGGCAGTCGCTCGGGTGGGGCGCGGTATCTCTTTTGAACAACCCGCAGACCCCAAGATATGTAGTTGGGAAAAGGCTAAGTAGATGATGATGATAGCCAGATTAATGATGAATAGTACAGGCCATATAAATGCTTTACAACACACGGGAGCGAAGCAGTAATTCTAGATAAACCATATAAGAATATACGTGGCCTCTATACGACGTCTACGTGGGCTCAGCGTAACGTCTACGCAACGTCGACATGCAATTAAAAGACAGCTGCGACTTTCTTTTATGGCAATATTTATGAACTAGGGTAGCGCAATCACAATATTCCTATTTATGTATTCTGCCCGTGATTTGGTCCGCGTCAGTTAATATATTATCCCACGGGAACCGTACTTTTTTCCTGGATAAAAAGTATCCTATGTGTTATGCCACACTACAATTCATCTTAGTGCTAAACATTCACATCCAGTCAGTGTTTAAGCGTCAAAGAGTAACAAGCGTCCATCCATCCATCCACAAACTTTCGCATTTATAATATTAGTAGGATTTAGTCCAGCTTTGCACATATATACAAAGCTGCGAACAATTTCACGAAACACTGCTCTGTATCTGTCTCAATTCGTTTTTATTAGGCTCATACGCGGTTTTTATTAATGTGCTATACATTTTCTTATTTTAATAATAACTGAGACACGAAAAGAGGATGATATTTAAGGGGTACCAAAGGGTGATTTAACCGAACAAGTCTTTCCGTTCAAAGAAAAATATTACTTAAAAGAAATTAATTTCTTATTCTATAGCTGAACCGAAGAACCTTTGGTTCCACCCCTAAAGTATGAAAATAATAACATACATACAGACAATCCCACTGACGGCAAAGTCGTCTTTTCGTACGAAGAAGGCACGAGCATTGATCCCCACGCTTGCTCAAGCCTGGCTGGCGATTTCAGACTTATATTAATTAGCATAAGTACAAACCTCACAATTTTTTCAATTTTTTTTTTCAATTTCTAAGAAAAAAGTTATTATGAATTGAAAGAGTCACATTGGTACTTACCCGGTACCAAACTCATAACCTCATGCATGAGAGTTGTCATGTCTTGGCATCAAAACTCAGCAGCTCCCGTTTTAAACCCTATTTCAATTACCTCGGTCTTCAACTGCCTCGGTAGCCTAGTGGTCTTAAACGCGACTGCTACGCTAGAGGTCTTGGGTTCGATTCCCAGGTCGAGCAAAGTGTTATTGGATTTTTCTATGACATTCTCAGTAGCAGGTCGGAGTTAGGATTTGTGCCCGGTTAATGGCAATAGGCTCGCCCCTTATTACATGGGACCTAAATATACCGGCGAACTGTGGGTGTACATTTGTTACACCTCTGCCTAACCCTTCGGGGAATACAGGCGTGATGGTATATATTCAATTAGTTTAACTGCCATAGTCCTGTGACTTAAGTGGCTCGCGAGACGCTATCGTAATAAAGTAATATGAATTCTAAACTCATTGAAATAAGGATAAAAAGAACTTGATCAGGAATAAAATCTTTAACAGTGCCGTGTCGTGTTGCGAGGCCAACACGACTAGTATGAAGGGAACCTTTAATAGCTTACATGAATACTTACTCAAAATGTCAAAGCATTTAACATTGTGATGGACACACGATTAATCTTCGCCGTCTTCTAGAATGATGGGTATATTTTTACGTTACTTTAGAGCAGGAAGAATATAGCTCTTACTCATACCATCACGCCTGTAGTCCGAGAAGGGGTTAGGCAGAGGTGTATCAATGTACACCCACAGTTCACCGGTATGTTTTACGTCCCAGGTGCGCCATGTGCCTCTTATCAGGGGTTTTTATTTGGTTTTGTTTAGGGGGGGGGGGGGGGTTGTTATTTCCTTTATTCACAGAATATACACATTCGTTTTGATTTTATTATAACACTTACTAAAAATAAACATCTGTACAAATAAATGGAATGAAAGTTTGCACATAGCGGGAGACGCTCCGGGCATCGGGAGCCGCGAGACGACACCCGGCCACTGTAGACGCGGGCCTGTGGACGGTAAGCAATGGGTAGCTCACCGTCTGTACGTTGCATAACGACAGGCCGTGTTGACAGCGCGTATTCCACGCGCGCCTCAAAGAAATGTCAGCAAGACGGAGGGGCCACCCAGGGCCTGCCGGGGCCGCGGATTGTTCGAAAGAGATACCGCGCCCCCGGTACCCAAAGGGCACAAGAAGGAACATGGATGGGTTTTAGTAAGTCAAAGTCTGATATTCCCTCCCGCCCCGCCCAAAGTCATTTCATGATTTCCTATCAGAAAAAAAGGGCACCTACATGAAAAAAACCAATCTGTCTGTTTTGGATAATCTTCGAAACGGATGTACCAATTTTGAAGGGGGTTTCACTAGCACATGACTAATGAAATAAGATGTAACTTAACCGCGTGCAAACCAATACTCACTCAAACGAAGTCGTGAGTATGTGCTTGTTTAAGAATGTAGTATTTATTTCAATAAAATTGTGCCATTTACAGGCACTTTTGAACTGTCAAAGAGTCGGTCAGTTAGTCAGAAAGTAACAGCTAGCTGCTTATTTCAAAAAGGTCTTTCGTTAACTAACTAAAACTACTAGTTTTTTTCCGCGTGTTTGTCTGCGTAGATTTAATCAAAGTTTGCCGTGTCCGGGGGCCAATGCCTCCAAACTTTTAGAAACGAACGCAATCAAATCTCAGTCTTAAATTAATTTATCAAAAACATTGATTGGCGCTGAAATGAGATTGCGACTAGATTTTGAAGGTTTTTATTTACACAATTCGCTTTCAGAAGTTACTGTTTTCAAAATCCAATTACCAAAAGAGAGGATCCTTGTTGCTCCTTATTATTGACAGTCAAAGAAATACTTTATAAAAAAACATTTGAAAACTAACATGCAACAACTCTACTAAAAAGTATAAATCTTAAAAAGTGTCTCAGTTACTTTGAAATAGGCTTCATTAGTATGACAGCGCGTTCTAAGAATATGACACTGGAACAATCTCGTTATGTTGAAGAAAATTGTGAAGAACACGCTGAATAAAGTCAGTACAATTTTTGTAGAAGGTATATGGTACTGCGGATTTCAAAGTTAACATAATATTTAAATTTAAAAATTTGCCTAAAATGTGGTAGTTACAGGGATGGTAAAAATAGCAGCCTATTATCATCTCGCTGCAGGGCAAAGACCTCTTCTTATACAGAGAAGGCACGAGCATTGATCACTACTCTTGCTCAAGGTGAATTCGTGATTTCAGGGTTATGTTAATTATAATCACTGAACCGATCATTCTGAAATTTCGCATTTACTTTGTCAGGTATAGAGAAACGGACATAGGGTACCTTTCATTCCGAAGACAAAATACTGTTCCCGAGGAAAGCAACAATAACGTTCTTATGAAAATAAATAGCGCCACGTGTATTTCGAATCATGTTAATATTTTAAATATAACCGACATTTACGCGGGCAAAAGCTAGTAACTAAAACATGTTGGTTCTTTCATTAATCTGATTTTGACAATTTATTACATTTAAGGGTATAAAAATATTGATTCTGTTACATTATTTCTCAAGACAAGACAAGCAATGTACACTTCCTTAAATATTATTCTATTTGAAATCAAACAAAACCAAATAAGCATGTTGATTCCTTTGTTCCGAGAATTACCGGGAAACTTTTAGAACAGGAATCTTTACGCTCAATAAAACACAAAAGCATAGATTAAGGAAACTCGTCATCCATCAAGATTTCCGGCTTCGTAAGTGCTCGGGTGTTTTCACCAGTTTTCGGGTCACGGAAGAGAAGCTAGTCAAAAGTTTGGGATTCACTGCTTTCATGTTCTGGGGAAGTTTTTGATGTATGCCGATGAGATTTTTACGCGCTATTGAGTTGGGAAGTTTCTTGAATTCTTATCAAGGTTCAATGTTTAAGTACTTAGGTCTCGAAATTATAAGAAGGTACAAGATTGTATAAATTTACATTTTTACTAGATTATTGCCGTCTATTGGAAAAAAAAAAATATTTTTAGGTAAGCGATCTCAGTTTTTGTTTTAAAAGGTCCCCACAATAGCAAATTCTTCTGTATCTTGAAATCTTATACACAAACAACCAGACCCCGAACAAAATAAATATGTGTTTCGTGTGAAAAAGAGCGCGCGACATTCCCTCAACCACTTCACCAACTGTGTCCGATGTATGGGATTGACAGAGAGACATTTATTTAATAGAATGGCATTGGAAGTAGGACAATAATTGGTAAGAAAAAAGACGGTAGCAAGTGGTACTTTCAACAAAACATGAAATCAGTAGAACTCCTTAAAAACCCAATTCAGCTATAAATCTGAAGAGTATTTTTGACGGCTTGTTTAAGCCGCGCTAATCTCTGTAGCTACCAGTTTAATTGGAAATGAGAGCCAGATTCATGAGGACTGGTATAGGCTATATAACATACACGCTACGACACACGGGAGCGGAGCAGTAACTGAAGACGTACTAACGCGGGTGAAAACATCCACGCGCACGAAGTCGTGCGCAGAATCCAGTCATACAAATATACAATCCTACTAATATTATAAATGCGAAAGTTGCTGAGGATGGATGTTTCTCTTTTACTCTTAAACAGCTGAATGAATATGGATGAAATTTGGCACTAAGATAGATTGTAGTGTGGAGTAACACATAGGACACTTTTTAACCTCTTTTCAACCTAAGTCACGAACAGAAGCCAGTACTTAATAAATTTAACAATCACAAACATGATTTGAACTCAATACCGAGACCTTGGGGAAATTTCGGGAAACCCTAGAATTGTTTCGTAAAGTATTTCGTCCAACGTCACGATAATTTGATACCATCCATTAGCTCCTTCGGTTTGCTGCGAAAAATGGACGCCATTTTTGTCAAAAATATGTGGAGGTATTAGAATTTTCCGGGCTATCGATTCCGTGGGTCCGAACCCCGTGAACAACTAAATTGGATAAAACAGAGTATTTATGTAGCTACGTGAAAATAATTTAGGATTAATATTATTTGAATTTTAAACATTTTGTTTATGTCTCATAAAATATCTGACACTGTTAAAATCAGCTTAACTAACACCGAAAAACTAGCTGATTTTGATTTTTCAAAACTTATAAATGTATTCGCCGACATACAAGATATTACAGTTTACTCAAATTGGTCCTAAATAATTCATATCCTACGAAAAAAATTGAGTTTCAACTTGATTCTTTGATTCAAATTAAACCGATCCTATAAAATGATGTTCGAAAATGTAGTAGTTCTCCGGCAGTATATCTACACCCTTACTACGCGAGGTAAGTAATCCAATTTCAATTTTAATCTTAGGAAAACTTCGACGCATCTATAATCAATTTAATATTAATATTATTTCTTATATAAATACGGGCGGCAATAGTCAATATATGTACTCTACTGTTATAAGCTGGTAGGTAGACTGATCACGATGAAGTGTTTGTTGCTTGGTCTGTTGCTCATCGTTGCCATAGTTTCGAATGTTGCTGCTTTTAATCTGATATCACCTGGACCTCAGGCTGCTACTCGTAAGTAATGTTTGTTTTATTTACCTGCTCCGTTGATCTCGTGGTCGCGAGCACGACTGACGAGCATGAGCCTGGGTTCAATTCCCAGGTCGGGCAAAAATTGTTATTGGGTTTTTCCATTAGGAATTTCTCAGTAGCAGCCCGGAGTTTGGAAGTTGGCGATGTGACACCCCCGGGCCTCGGAAAGCATGTAAAGCCGTTGGTCCCGGCTGTCATTCGTAGAACTTTGACAGTCGCTACGGATAGTCAGAAGCCGGGAAGTTTGGCAACCAGTCTTACCAAGAGATATCGTGCTGCCCAGTAACTGGGTTGTGGAGGTAGTCGCTCTATGTAAAACACTGGTATTAAGTTACACCAGTTAGACTGGAACCCGACCCTAACAAAGATGGAAAAAGGCTAAGCAGATATTGATCTATTATAAAATAAATAATATCAGCCTATTATTGTTCTACTGCAGAGCAAACTCCTCTTCATTCTCATTAGAGAGACTATTGCGTATGATCCTTAGTTATAGTTGCCCTGTAAAGGTTTTCTCAATTTTCCCAATCCCAATTCCCGTAAATGAAGGAGACACCATCAGTTGGCATACTTTTATGAGCTGACAAAACACAATTCTTCTATACATTTGTATGGGAATAGTAAACTATGACGTCATATTTGTGCGTAGTCGATTGATTAACTATTTATTAATTTCTAAGGAACAAAAATTTAATTTTACAGTTAAATAAAAATTTGTCGAGTTTGTCAGGGCTAAAATGAAGTGGTTTTATTAGAGATTTTGTAGTTTGCAATGATTGGTTAATGTTTTGCTATCCAATTAAAAATGTTCACATTCATTTGCAATCTCATTTTAGCGACAGACAATGTAAAAAAATTTATAGGACAGATTCCTAGGACTCCGTTGTTTGTCCTACCATCAGTCCGTTTGCTACATTGCTCAATATTTTTAAACATAGTGGGTAGACAGTTAAAATTCACAAAGTGTGTATTACTACGGCAGACATAACAACTACTATTAAAAATAAAATCCAAATATAAATATACGAATATAAATATAAATGCGAAAGTTTGTGAGGATGGATGTAGGTTTGTTACTCTTTTACGCTTAAACGGCTCTGATCGGATCTGGATGAAATTTGGCACTGATATAGATTGTAGTGTGGAATAACAGAAAGAATACTTTCCATATCGGAAAATTTACGGTTTCCGTAGGATAATTATATCAAATTTGACGCAGCCAAAGTCGCGAGCAGAAGCTAGTAATATTATACGTTAAACCTTCTTGTTCGCACATGGCTCGATTTTTTTCGATGCATTTTTTATACAAGGAGTTTTTTTTTCTGTATTTTACAGCTCCACAAGCCTATAACCTGTGCACTTCTCACTCGGACTGTCGTTATTTCACTGACGACTGCTTTTGTGGACTAGGGACCGACAGCCTCAAGCATTGCTACTGCATAGGAACACTTCCCTAGGTTAGGCATCACCTAACAAATTTTTGAAGCCGGCTAAATGTAAATTAGATAAAACTCAAAATTGTGAAATTGTTTTTTTTTTTTTAAATGATTTTTGCTGATTTTCGTTATTCTGTAATGAAGAAACATTAAGTAAAATGATAACGTATTATGGATTTTAATTTAATAACCTCGTTGTATAATAGTTATATTATGATACAAGTGAGTAAAGTTGGTCAGTACAGTCAAGGCTGGATGCAACCCGAGACGTAGGCAAGGGCGTAATGAAGCCGAGAATGTTGCGGTTTTTAACGGTTTGACGAAATAATGAGAGTGTTTCTCAATTAAACCATTAAATAAATAAATAAACCTAAATAATTGTCATTTCGGTTAAAGTTAAATGTACCATATTGTGGAATGAAGGGCGCGTACGTAACCAATGTAATTTAAGAACTGATCTGAATTTTCTTCATATAAGTAGTAATCAAATTAAAAATCTCAACAAAATCCCAGGGGGACTTTTAGGATGTTGATCCTAAAAGTCCCCCTGGACTATTATTATTATTGTGGCTGTTGAGCAATCTAATCCCACTGTCAATCTGTCAAAATGCCTCTAATTTTCCCACATTGACTGTCGAGTACAGTATTTGTTCGCCATCATAAAGTTCTTGCAAGTCGCGCTTTTGTTCAATTTCGCGGAGCTGGTGGCTTTTGTAACTGCTTATAGAAGAATTGAAGGTATGACTTCAATATATTGACCTCAGCTTGGACAGTACATATTGCAGGTAGTTGTTTGACAGATAGGTCCGGTTATAAACACACGATGGAAAGGACATCGTTACTCAAACTTTAAAGGCCTATTTAAATCTAAGCGGTATCCGCATAAGAAAATAATTGAAAATCGCAACGCTGAATACATCCTCTCACTTGCACATGGAAATGTCTTGAATGTGCGAGTGGGAACATGGCTGTTCCCAATTCCTTTTTATTTTTTCCACACGAGGCTGATCATCTGCACACCTTAGCGCATATAGCGCGTATTGCAGATGCTCGTGCAATTTTCATTTATTAATTGATTTTAAACTAAAGCACATTAAATTTAGAGTTGCAATTTTAATGCAACACAATTATATTAGTAATTTTCAACTCTGTTTAGTTTTAGTTCATTATTAAATAGGGAAACTGACTATGAATTTACCGCGCCGCGAAAATCACTGACGACATCATCTCTAAAAATTTTGCTCTGTGAGTCGCGCCAAGCACTTCGGTTAGGTTATCCACCAGTTTTGTTTTAAATTATTAAAAAAGAAAAAAAACGTTTATATTGCTTCATGTGTATTCGTAATTCTAGCTGAATCGTACACTACGAAGTGGGTCAAATTTAACAAGTAAGATTTAAATAAGTTCCCAAGGTGGCCAATTTCTGGTTTCATCATCAGATATTTATGATATCATAGTAATGCTTTGTCATGCAAATTGGACAAAATTTCAGCTCAAACAAACATTGTTAAGTTCCTCAAATTTAAGTTGTAAGGTTTGATAAGACGCCGGAGCAGGTGACAGTAAATAAAAGCTTCTAAAAATGATTCAAATGATTTAATTTTCAGCGCATTACTGCCATACAAACACCGAGTGCTACAATCCGAACGTTTCCTGTTTTTGCATCGGAGCAAGTGTCGAAAAACCCGGTAGTTGTAAATGCACTGGATTAGTAACACATCCTGGATCTCTAGGCTAGGTATGAGTGTAAAAACATCTATACAGCCACAATAGCTGAAGATTGTTAATTTGTAAGAGGCTGCAATAAAATGAAATGTGAAGTAAATAACTAAAACATTAAAAAATCTTTTGAATACTTGTGTGTGTTTTTTTTTTAATTTTATTTAAATCAGTTCCGAGGCTCTGGCTGGCTGGGCCATAATTATACATTTTTATTTATTGATTTCATGCCTATGAGGCGCTGTTTAAAATTCTCTAAGGGTAGGGAGTAATTAAAAAAATTTTAAGTAACCCCCGACAGAAGAATAAAATTCCCTACCGTAGCCAACAAAAGACCTGAAAATTGAAACTGCTTCACTGATTTCCATCAAACATAGCTAAAAACACTACCGACTAATTCACCTTTCAAACGCAAGAAACAAAATCAAAATCAGTTTATGCGTTCGGGAGCTACGATGCCACAGACACACACACACAAACACGTCAAACTTACAACACCCCGTCGTTTTTGCGTCGGGGGTTAAAAATAGGGGCCAAGTGGGAACCATCAACACCATTTACCACAATATAAAATTCACGGTTGGCAAAGTTGAAATTCATCCATTTGTGATACCATATGTTGTCAGTTTTTTTACCACTATGCAATGGGAGATTTTATCAACTGCCTTACTGAAATCGGTGTTTAATACATAAAACTTCATCATTACTCTGACTTTACTGAAAGCAGCAGTGGATGGATGCGGGCTGCCCAGTGTCGGGATGGTTGGCGCTCCTTGGGGTACTCCTACTTACAGCAGTGGACGGCTATAGGCTAATATAATGATGACCTACTGAAACGATTTTGGCCTTTTCCCACACGTATGGAAAGGTTCCGGTGGGTAATAACATCTTATATATTTTTCAATTAATTAATATATTTTAAGAAATACGCAAATTCTATTGGCATTTGGACATTTGTATGTGAACGAAAATATCCGTCTTTTTAGACAAATCTTGCATTTTAATCTTTTTAGGACATGAATGTAAAGTTGTATTGAATTGTTATTGCGGTTTTGTAACGGTTTGACGAAATTGTAATAGTGTTTCTCAAACAAACCATTCAATAAATACATGAACCTAAATAACAATCATCTCGGTTACAGCGCACCGTATCGTGGAACGAAAGGCGCATGCGTAACGAATGTAATTAAAGAACTGAACTGATATTTCTTTAAATATCAGTAGTAGTAATCAAATTAAAGGTCTCAACTAAATCCCAGGGGGGTAAGTCTGTCGTATTGAGGGCGCGCGCGGCGCGTTCTTGTTCTACGCGCGCCTCAAAGAGATGTCAGCATTTTAGAAGGGGCCCTTCAGGGTCGATGCCTGCCGAGGCTGCGGGTTGTTCGTAAGAGATACCGTGCCCCCGGACCGCAAAGGCCTCATGAAGGAACATGGATGGGTTTTAGACAGTAAAAGTCGATTGAATCCCACTGTCAATATGTCAAAAATGTCTCTTATTTTCCTACATCGACTGTCGCAGAGATGGGACTGTGACTACATTTTTAACGTTTTTAATTCGTAGAATTGGACTACTGGTGAAACTTTTGCAGATCACAGTACTCATATACAGAGAACTACTTTTACTATGAGATCAAACCTGAAATATGACAAAAATAGCTGTTCCATATAAAAATGCAATTTATTGGTGCCTTCACACTCAAAACTGTAAGAAGCAGCAAAATGGCGGAATTAAAAAGGTCCTTACCCACCGCTGTATAATTGTCCTCATAATTTTGTCTTGCGTTGAGTTTCGTCCGGAGAACGCCGCGTTGACATTAATCACAGTCACAATAAGACACACAACAATACAACAATCAAACAATTACACACGCTGCACTTACTAGTGCAGCGTGTATAATTACATTCAGATCACCATTAAAAGTTACATCTTCAAATATCACCAAAATAATGATCCAATAATCAATTTATACTTGGGCCTTTTAATTGACTATAAATATCCAGTGAAATAAATATATTGCGAGTACAGTATTTGTTCGCCGTCATGAAGTTCTTGCAAATCGCTCTTTTGTTCACATTGGCGATGCTCACTAGCATGCCACTGCTAGCCACTGCTAATGTAGCGGCTTCTAGAAGGCTTCAAGGCATGTACCCGAATCTGACTTCCTTATATTGACCACAGCTTGGATACTACATAGCAGGTAGATATTCCAGAGATAGGTCCGGATATATGCACGATGGAAAGGACATCGTTACTCAATCTTTAAAGGCCTATTTAAATCTAAGCGGTATCCGCTTAATAAGAAAATAATTGAAAATCGCAACGCTGAATACATCCTCTCACTTGCACATGGAAATGTCTTGAATGAGTGAGTAAGAGCATCGCTGCTTCCAATTCCTTTTTATTTTTTCTACGCGAGCCTGATAATCTGCAAACCGTAGCGCAAACAGAACATGCTCGTGCAATTTTGCTCTGTGAAACATGCCAAGCATTTCGGTTCAAAAAAAAAAATGCTGTATGTGTACGTATTCAAAATTCCAGTTCAATCGAACACTACAAAGTGGGCAAAGTTTAACTAGTAAAATAAAAAGTAAGTTCCCAAGATGGCCGGTTTCTGGTGACATAGTATTGCTTCGTCATGGAAATGCACATTTACACAAAATTTCAGCTCAACCAAACATCGTTAAGTGGCTCAAATTTAAGTTGTAAGGTTTAATTAGACACCTCGGTGTGTGGCTGTCGGGCTATAATGAATAAAAGCTTCTAAAAATGATCCAAATGATTTATTTTACAGAAAAATACTGCTATGAAAACGCTGATTGTAACAACCCAACAGTGGCATGTTCCGGGGCTGCGGGTTGTTCGCAAGAGATACCGCGCCCCCGGAATGCAAAGGGCACAAGAAGGAACATGGGTGGGTTTTAGTCAGTAAAAGTCTGACACTCCCTCCCGCCCCGCCCAGGGCGGGAGAAGTTATTCGATGATTTCCCACCCACCAAAAAAAAAAAAAAAAAACAGTGGCATGTTACTGCATAGGAAAAGATAATAAAGATAATACTCCCGGTACTTGTGTATGCACTGGATACGGATAACATCATGTAATACCGGGTTAGATTTACACGGAAACTGAAGATTTTTACTTTTTTTAATCAAATTTTTTCATGCTTTTAGATGTATTGTCTTCTTGTAAAGAAGCTGCAATAAAATGGAATGTAAATGTAAAATGTACTTATGTGTTTTTTTTTTAATTTATTTAAATCAGTACCTCAGTACTGATTTAAATAAATTTAAATAATATTTTTTTTAATTTAATTTAATATGGCTAATTAATTAATTATTAATAAACCATTTATTATTGTTATTATTGGCTAAGCCATATTACACATTCTTATTTGTTTATTATATGCCTATGACGTTAACGCTGTTTGATATAAAATAACTAATTCTCAAAAGGCAGACAGTTCGTATAAAAAAGTGTTTTAATTACTTATATTGTTAATCCCAAAAAAAAATCCCTGACCGATTTCGGACAAGCTGGCCAATCTTAATAGAGACTAGCCAAGGTCGCAGGAGGTTTTATAGTGCAGGAGTATGTGCGCCAATACCGATGCACTCCTTTTTCCCTCAATCTTGTACTCCGATGGAACGGCAATCTGACATAACCGGGGAGAGATAATGCGCAGGACCAACGGCATTACGTGCTTTCCGAGTCATGAAGGTACAATACCATCAACATCTTCCGGACTGCTACTGAGCAATTCCTAATGGAAAAACTATTAGATAACTAGTAGTTTCTTATATTTCTCCAACTATGTATTTTTATTTCATCTCTCTCTACTTTGTATATTTTGTTTGTATGTATGTATTTAATATTATATTTTATTCTGAGAAATTTTCTGTTCCTCTTCCTTGTACCTACTATGTTTGTATACTCTAATCCTTACCTTACCTACTCTGCATCACCCTAATGTAGACAGGTAGAAAATGCCCAAAGCATTAAATACGCCTTTGCACGATGTATTTTTTTGCATTTGTGCATAAAGTTTTAATAAATAAACGAATAAATAAAAACCCAATAACACTTTTGGCTTGACCTAGGAATCGAACCACCACGCTACGCCCACGCTCTGTTGGTTTAAAATCAAATATGACTGCTGACAAGTTGACGTAACGTTGACGTAAGTTGGGTACTGAGAAGGCAGCCCGCTAAAAACAAGAGACAAACGTTAGATCACGTTAATTGACACTAAGCGTCTTCGCACACGACCGTTTTGTTGACAGATTTCTACGTCGGCAAGAAGGAATCTGTGAAAAATCGGGAGATGCTAATGATATTATTTTAGATAATTCTGAAAGCAATGGTTATGGCGCCCACCTCTCATACATGAGACAACACGAAATAAACGTCGCACTAACACTATGTAATTGGATCGTATACGATTACCTTTTCAAGCTAACCTTCGATTTAGAATATCAGCAATATTATATAAATAAAGTGAATTATTATCAGTTTTATTTAAATTAACATGAACAATGGATAATCAATTAATACTTGGTCCTTTTAATAAAGGACCTATAAAATTATAAATATCGATTGACAAAAATATATTGCGAATACAATTAGTATTTGTTTGCCATAATGAAGTTCTTGCAAGTCGCTTTATTGTTCACTTTCGTGATACTGGTGGCTAGTGTAGCTGCTTATAGAAAATTAGAACGGGATCCAGATAATAGTAAGTATTTATTTTTTTGGCGTTTATACGAATCTTTTAGGTCAAAATGAATAGAACAGCTGATTCATTATAAAAGTTTGTGTCACAATGTATCTTCCACCATGTATATATCTATACAGTACGCATAGAGATATATTTATGGAGTTGCCCTTAATCTCTAAATGTATAAAGTAGATACCTATCAGAATGAAATGGGGCAGCCATTTTGAATATCAGTTATCGATTGAAATAAGGTTCATATTCATAAGAAATTAAATTGGCGGCCATGTTAAGTCGTAGCGTTTGAAAGTAGGCTCGCTGTACACGATATACCTGCCTTTAAGGCAGAAAAGATAAAAGTTTCGAATAGATAATAACTAGATTTAATTGTATTTATTTTTCAGGAACTTACTGCTACTCAGACGCCGACTGTTACTTCCCGGGGTTTTTGCTTAAGAAACCCGCTTCAATTTTAACCTGGTGTATGTGAATGCGTTGAAGCTAAAAGCTAGAAAGCGACAATAACCCAGGTTTAATAGGGTAGATTTGAGTGTTAAAACATCTACACGACCACAATTGCTATGATTTTTACTCCCTTTTGTCAATTTTTATCCGTCGTTGTCCTGTAACTGCCTCGGTAGCCTAGTGGTCCTAAGCGCGACTGCTACGCTAGAGGTCTTGGGTTCGATTCCCAGGTCGAGCAAAAATTAATATTGGGTTTTTCTATGAAATTCTCTGTAGCAGCTCGGAGTTAGGATTTGTGCTCGGTTAATGGCAATAGGCTCGCATCATATTACATGGGACCTAAATATACCGGCGAACTGTGGGTGTACATTGTTACTCTTCTGCCTAACCCTTCGGGGAATATAGTTGTGATGGAGTGATGGTATTATAACTCATAATTTATCACCGTTCGGGAATAAATACTGTACTTCAATGTTATCGGTGTTGTCACATACAGCGATCGAACGTTTCTGATACTTTTTCACTTCGACCTCGCCTTAGCTTCATTGTAATAGGAGTGATTTCCGTAGTTCTACTGTTAACCTGTAAAGTTTTGGCTAATGTGTCATTTTCAGTTGTCAAGTTCTATCAGACGGTGTTGATTTATCAAGCTTCTGACATTCTCCATATTAAAATTATAGTGCTAATGACAGATGTTGTGCTTCCTAGCTTAGAACAAATGACAACACACTCTCACGTAAGTACCCCTTTAAAAATTTGCTGACATCTCTTTGAGGCACGCGTGTAACACGAACGCGCCGTCGACACGGCCTGTCGTTATGCAATGTGCGGACCGTGAGCTACCCATTGCTCACCGTCCACAGGCCCGCGTCTACGATGGCCGGGAGTCGTCTCGCAGCTCCCGACGCCCGGAGCGTCTACCGCGGCGGCTGGGACGGGAGACTCTCTGCCTCAACCGTCCCGCCGCCACCTTCTCTAGCATAACTGCCTCGCAGAAGGTTAAACAAGCGGTAAGGGTACAAATTCGTCTTCGTGGTAATTTTGGGGTCAAAATAGAAATAAATGTTTAAAGGAAACTAATAAACAATAATAATATAATTTATCACTATCATAAATGACAATAAAATATACCTACATAAAAAAATAGTTTTTCTTTTATCGCTAAGTGGCTTGTGTATATGTCCACTGCTGCTACATTAATAAATAATTTTTATTTTTCATTATTATCCAAACAGGTAAGTGTACCTAACACTTGAAGTAACGCATCAGTAATTGTTATCGACAAATGAAGCTTAACTAATCATTAATAAGGACTCAAATCAATTATTTATTGAATAATAGGCTATACTATATAAACAACTACATCGGTGCAAATATCCAGAACATCATACTAGCAGAGGTGTTAGGTACTGTTTGCCATCATGAAGTTCTTGCAAGTCGCGCTGCTGTTCACGTTTGTGTTGCTGGTGGTTGACGTGGCTGCGTACTCGTACGTCGAGGAACCTGTAATAATCCGACGACGTAATTATAGTTATTTTCCTTGTTACCTTGATAGCTAACAAGGACTGCACGCGCATCAATACACAGAAAACAAAAGGAAGGCGGCGCCTCCACCACTGCGCTATCACGTCTATCACTGATGTCCAAGATAAACTTAGGTGCCAAAATATAACTTGTAAAAATAGCCAAGTCGCGCAATTCATTTCTTCTATCGTAAAAAGTTGTGAGATCTTAGATGTAATGCCAAGTCGGTAAATTTATCCAGTACCTACGTCACTGATCTTCTGTTTTAATTATAGGGGGTCGATAATGGCCTGAATTGTTTCGAGAAAATGATGGTACGGCCGTGCCACTTTTTTGCTCGACTTGGCGGGGGTACTGCCGCGCCCCCAGAAAGTATCCCTTAATTAGCTGCGTGGGGTCCGTCGACCCCAGCAACTTAGGTTTCGTCATAATTGGGCTAGTATTACAGGTACGTGACCGTGCGTCCTTCCGCACTTATCATACGGAGTTATCTGGGGCCCAACGGACCCCGTGCGACTAATAGTGCAGTAGAATTTTACGTAAGTAAATGATTAAATCTTGTTAATTTTTAACACAATTTTAATTTTATTTATGTTTAATTATTACTAGCTTCTGCCAGCGGCTTCGTTCGCGTGGTTTTTTTCACCCGCATTAAGTTACGTTTTTGGTTGCTGCTCCGCACCTATTGGTCGTAGCGTGATTTTATATAGCTTATAGCCTTCCTCGATAAATTGACTATTCAACACAAAAAGAATCAGTAGTTCATGAGATTAGCGCGCTCAACCAAACAAACAAATTCTTCAGCTTTATAATATTAGTATAGATTTATTATCTTTATATGTACGAAAAATGTCAACAGAACTAGTACAGTTTTAAAAATGAGAGAGCTGAAATCCCCTCCCTACCTAGACTCTAGGCCCTTGAAAAGATGACTGCTAAATGACACGGTACCCTCAACTTCGGGAAGCATTTCTTAACATACCATCACGCCTGTATTCCCCGGAGGGTTAGGCAGAGGTGTACCAATGTACACCCACAATTCGCCGGAATGTTTTAGGTCCCATGTAATAGGGGGCGAGCCTATTGCCATTAACCGGGCACAAATCCTAACTCCGAGCTGCTACTGAGAATTTTTGTTCGACCTGGGAATCGAACCCAAGATTTATTTAGCTTTAGGTACTATTTTTGTTAAAATAAGATGTTGTTCTTTAAGTTCCTATATAAAATAAATATTTGAATTTATTGTAATTGTTTATCTTTCACAATTAATTCTGGGTTCCCAATGGACCCCACGCGATTAACAATGTAAGTTTTTTGGTGCGACTTGCTAAGGGGTATAGAATTGAAAAGTCATTGATACCCGTGGTCGGTTGCGAATCTACAAACCTCGAGCACGAGAGGCGGGTACTTTAACCACTGGGACTTATTAACTAATTAAAATCATTGTTGAGATTATGGCGGGACCCTGCCAGACTGATGACGACTGTCCAAGCTTCAGCCTTTGCGTGAATAAAGACGATGGGCATCAGGAAAGCAAACTGATTTTAAGAGAACGTCGCGATGCTAGCGATGGTCGCGCTAATCCTCTTCGGTGAGAATAAGATTTGGACACAAACAAGATGACATGTACCTACTGAATAAAACTTACTTATGAAAACATGGGTGATTGTGATTTAATCCTTAATCTGTTATGCTCCTGTGCGTGGCTAACACGCGAACGGGACCAAATTTTGTCATCAAGTTATCGTTCGCTGAAGCGGGATAAAAAGGGGTTAGGATAACAGTTAGCTTGATTCTGGTAACTGAATAATTTTATGTTTGTTTAGTCATGTAAGTGAAGGTGCGATACCTCACCTCATAGTGATCAGCATACTTTTGAATTCCATATACCTACCATACTTATTTGAACACCTCACTTCCTCGATCTTCCTCCTCGCTCCTCACTGCTGCATAGCTCCGTATGTTCCTTTGCAATAAATGAAAAATCTCGTCTCCACTCGACAATGGACTTGAACGACATCGACGCATAAAACTTTGAGAGTTTGATGAAAATAAATAGAAGTACTTAGTCTTAAAAACATAACGATACTAACTTCGAAACAATAAAATGAATAATCGTTTTAATAATAATCCATTGGTTCAGTATATTCATATTGTACTTATGATTTTATTTAGCAGCAGTTTGTAGGTACAAGAAATCAACAAGAGACAAAGTTTTGTACATTTTCATGAAATTTGTAAAATATTACTGATAATGGTATTCAAAAGAATTATGCAAGGATCGTAGCAGGTGGCGTTCTGTGGTTTCTGCCTACCCCCATGGGAAAAAGGGGTGAGTTTATGTATGTATATATGGTATTCAGTCAAATAGTATGAAAGCTTGAGAGAAAGTTATTGAAAGGCGGCTGAGAGAAAAGAGTGAGATTTTAAAAAACCAATTCGGTATTATGCTAGGTCAATTTACAAGGGATGCCAGTTTCGCTATCCGCCAACTGAGCGAAAAATACAGAAGTGGGCATAAAAACTTGCACATGGTGCTTGTTGACCTCGAATAAGCATACGACTGGGGTGCCTCGTGAGGTTCCTAGTGGCCTAGGTGCCTAGTGAGCAATGTACCTACAGTCGATGCAGTACATAAGTTCGGTGTACAGTCTACTGGCAACTTCAATGTGGCTGTCGGCTTGCATCAAGGGCACGCCCTCAGCCCTTACTTCCTGGTAATAATGGACGCTTTGACGTTGGACGGCCTAAAGTTTAGCAGAACTGAGACCGAATACTTGTTCTGCGATTTCGGTGGTCTCTCTAGTCCTGTGCCAATATCTCTCGTTGGAACGCCCCCAACCTGTTCCGACTTTCGGTACCTTGGTTCCCTTTCCCAAGTAATCGTATACGCTAGACTTGCATTGTGTTAGTGCGACGTTTTTTTTGTCATAATAATGTCTAATGTATCAAAAAGTCACATTGGTACTTGCCCCGTATAGTAACCTCAACTTAATGTATTAGAGGCGGGCGCCGTAACCACTGAGCCATCGTGACTTCCAAACTTTCTAAGTTTGTGTTGGACATCACTGACGACGGTGAAGGAAAATATCCCGAGGAAACTGGGACTTTTAATCTAAACATATAATAAAATTGTAGCGAAATCAAAATTGTACATTTAATATTGTCGAAAAAACAAAGTGATTGCTACGAGGCCGGTGAACGGAGGGTATCCATGAAGACTTAAAAGTTTAAAAGGAATGTATAGCTTTGCTTAGCCTTTTAATTAATCTTACGCTTACAATTTTTGCCCATATTTTCTTCCGAAAACGTTACATAAATTTGGTTACAATGGAAAGTCAAATTCTGTTGGCACTTGCTCTACTTACGCGATGTCATAATTATTTTCGAAAGAGGTAATAAAGTCATAATATCTCACTCTTCTTACGCCAATTATGCTTTAGTCCTAGGTATGGCGCTAGCCAATTACCACACAGGCACAAATCCAGACTGAAGGCTTCTTTAGACATATTCCTTAAAGAAAAACCCAGTTACTTAACTTTCAGCAGTCACACTTACAGATTAGAGGATTATGACAATTCTTATTTACTTAAATGAATGTGATGTGTGATGGATGAGATGATGTGATGTGTGTGTGATGTATGTATTGCTATTCGGTTTCCTATGAAATTTTCAGTAGCTGCTCGGAGTTAGCATTTGCTCCCGGTTAATGGCAATAGGCTCGCCCTCTATTACATGGGACCTAAACATACCGGCGAACTGTGGGTGTAAATTGGTTCACCTCTGCCCTACTAATTGGGGTATATACAGGCGTGATAGTATATGTGTTATTTATTTAAGTTACACTTAGGTTCAACAACGAAGCTGCGGAAACAGCAAGGAAACAATATTGTATCACTGTGAGAAATGACAAAAAATTTTATTTTCTTTACGTATCTTGGGACCTTTGATAGGCGTAAGAGAAGTCGAAGCCAACGCGCAAAGGCCCCTTCGACGACTCTAATATGAAATTGAACACCAACCGACAATATCCCTGTATGCATGCACTATTGCAGGATAGGAAAAAAATAGGGCTGTGGGTTTGGGACGCATGAGTTGAATAGTTTTCTGGTTCTATGGATGGACTATGGGCCCTGCGTAATCAATGTTTTTATGACAGTGGTAAAATGGCAAGTCACCCTTGCACACTCGATAAATGGGCATCCGAAAATGGCCGCTAGCACGTAGTGATATAATGATAAGGGGGCAAAACATCCTTATAAGTGTTTTTCTTCTGTCGCTAAGTGGCTTCTGTACATGTCCACTGGTGCTACATAAATAAATATTTTTCATTTTCCATCATTATTCAAATAGGTATATGTACTTAATACTTGAAGTAACGCATCAGTAATGGTAATCATGTAAATGAAGCTTATCTAATCATTAATATGGACACAAATCATTTTTATATTCTATAATAACTTATACTATATAAACAGCTACATCGGTACAAATATCCAGAATATTATACTAACAGAAGTGTTAGGTACTGTTTGCCATCATGAAGTTCTTGCAAGTCGCGCTGCTGTTCACGCTTGTGTTGCTGGTTGTTGACGTGGCTGCGTACGTCAAGGGACCGTTAACAATCCGAGGACGTAATTATAGTTATTTTACTTGTTACCTTGATAGCTAATAAGGATCGCACGCGCATCACGACACAGAAAACAAAAGGAAGACGAGGCCTCCACCACTCATATCTAAAGCTGTGCAGTACCAATGTGTCTTTTTATGTATATGTAGTTTCTAAGTAAATCTTGGACATCACTAATATCCGCGAAGGAAATCATTGTGAGAGAAGCTCGACTTGCAATTCCCCAATCCGCCTTGAGCAAGCGTGATGATAATGGCTTGTATCTTCTTTATATGACAAGAGGCCTTTTATAGACTTAATAAGCGCAACTCCAGAATGCGCCGTCTTCACGGTTGCTCGCTATGTTTTCCGTCACCGATATCACTGATGTTCAAGATAATTTAGAAAGTATACCATGTTCATATGCTAAGCCTTTTCTCGACTATGTTGGGGTCGGTTACCTGGAAACTTAGAAAGTATATATGAATTGAAAAATCACATTGGTTATTTACGAAGTTCTAGTATGAGTTTCGAACTCACAAACCTCGAGCACTAGAGGTGAGTAGTAACCACTGGATTTTTTAACCAATTAAAATTATTTTTTAGATAATGGCAGGATATCCTGCAACACTAATGACGACTGTCCAGGCTCACGCGCTTGCATATATATAGACGATGGGCGTCAGGAATGTGGTTTGCTTTCGGTTGCCGATAATATACTTTGGCGGGGATAAGATTTGGACAGACAAGAAGAGCAATATTCTCTGGCCACGGCCAATTTTAGAACCTACCTACTGAATAAAACTTACTTATAGAAACATGGGTGATTGTGATTTAATCCTTAATCTGTTGTGTTCTTGTACGTGGCTAACACGCAAGCGCGACCAAATTTTATCATCAAGTTATCGTTCGCTGAAGCGGGATACAAAGGGGTTAGATTAACAGTTAGCTTGATCCTCGTAAATTAGTCACCACAAGTCGTGAGCACAAATGTCAAGTAAATTTTTCGGTTTTTGGGTTCCTTTCGGGGTTTTTTGGGGTGCCGACGCCGCACGCGTGCGGTCCGACTGACGGACCAATCGCGTGCACCGTCGGTGGCCTAAAATACCCAGAGAGGAACCCGAAATTCCAAAAATTAACTTGACATTTCTGCACACGACTCGTGGGGACTACTATAACTGAATTATTTTATGTTTGGGTAACTGAAGGTACCTCACCTCATAGTGATCAGCATACTTTTGAATTCCACATATCTACCATACTTATTTGAACACCTCACTTCCTTGATCTTCCTCCTCGCTCCTCACTGCTGCATAGCTCCGTATGTTCCTTTGCAATAAATGAAAAATCTCATCTCCACTCGACAATGGACTTGAACGACATCGACGCATAAAACTTTGAGATTTTGATGAAAATAAATAGAAGTACTTTCAGTCTTCAATCCATAACGAAACTAACTTCGATATAATAAAATGAATCATGTAACTCCGTTTTAATAATAATTGATTGGTTTAGTACATTCATATTGTTTGGTTGGAGTCGGCTCGCACTCTACGGACTAAGGATGCGCATCGCTTCCGCTTGGAACTGGATGCGAAGGGCGCTGTAGGTACGATATTTGAGTATGATACGCCCACAGACGGCATGAGTGAAAAGACGTGCAATTTCATTTTAAAACCGGACCAGTGCGAGTCGGTCTCGCCCATCGAAGGTTCCATACAATTTTTTTGGGTAAATCATCATAAATTCGGTTTTCTTAAATCTTCTTTTCTTGTCCAGGCGGTTTTCCTTTGGAATGCGCTTTGGAATGTCACCAGTCGGTTCACATTCAAAGTAAAAGCTCACTTGTTTATGAGGTTGGCACACTCGTCTCACAATTAATTTGTTTATTATTTCTCCAACTATGTATTTTTATCTGTATGTCTGGTTGTATGTATGTATATATGTATTTATTATTAAAATATATTTTATTCCTGAATATTTTCTGATCTTTGCACCTACTATGTTTTGTCTCTGCATCGCCCTAAGGTAGACTGGTAGAAAATGCCTAAGGCATTAAGTCCGCCTTTGTACAGTGTATTTTGTTACATTATGTGCATAAAGTTTGATAAATAAATCATTTATTAACTGATCAACGCACTGTATACGTACAGTGGTGTTAACATTACATTAGATAACGCTCTGCTTCATCTGCCTTACTGACATGTAAATTATAACGCTCAAATAATAAAGAATAGCAATACAATAAAATTTTATAATACAAACAAAACAACAAATCAAGTATTTTATTTTATAAGTAAAATAATGAAATTCATTTCATCAGGGCCATGTCAATACAAAAATAAAATAATAATAATAATATGAAATGTCAATCATGATATTTTGACTCGCAGACAGCTGATGTTATAAGAGGTAACTTAGGCTATTTTTATTTTAAATTTTTATTTACTTAAATTTAAAAAAAAACTTACTGACTGCCTCGGTAGCCTAGTAGTCCTGAGCGTTACTGCTACGCTAGAGGTCTTGGGTTCGATTCCCAGGTCGAGCAAAAATGATATTGGGCTTTTCTATGAAATTCTCAGTAGCAGCTCGGAGTTAGGATTTGTGCCCGATTAATGGCAATAGGCTCGCCCCCTGTTACATGGGACCTAAACATACCGGCGTACTATGGTGTACACCGGTGTACCTCTGCCTAACCCTTTGGGGAATACAGGCGTGATTATGGTAAAAATTATTTAAAAATCATTTATTTATGCAGCAGCAGTGGACATGTACACAAGCCACTTAGCGACAAAAGAAAAACCAATAATAAAAATTAACATTTTTATGCATATTTTATTGTCTTTCTCATAGTCATAAATTTGTTATTGTTAGTTTTCTTAACCATTTAACGTAACCATTATCGTAACGTAACCAAATAGAAAAAAAAAAAAAAAATTAAAATAATTAAATTATTTTGATAGGAAAACCCAATAACATTTTTTGCTCGACCTGGGAAACGAACCCAAGACCTCTAGCGTAGCAGTCGCGCTTAGGACCACTAGGCTACCGAGGCAGTTAAATAATTTTTATTTTTTATTTTTCATCTTTATCCAAATAGGTATAACTAATACTTTAAGTAACGCATCAGTAATGGTAATCGTGTAAATGAAGCTTAACTAATCATTAATAAGGGCCCAAATCAATTTTTTATTGAAAAATAACTTCCACTATAAAACTGCAATAACGGTATAAATATCCGGAACATTATTCTAGCAGAAGTGTTAGGTACTGTTTGCCATCATGAAGTTCTTGCAAGTCGCGCTGTTGTTCACGTTTGTGTTGCTGTTCGTTGACGTGGCTTATTCCGTCCTGAGCCCTGAAAAAATCCGACGAGGTAATTAAAATTGTTTTCTTATCATTTTTCCTTTTAATTTCTGTGTCGTGATGGCGCAGTGGTTAAAGCGCCCGCCCCTTATTCCAAATCCGAGCAGTACCAATGTGTCTTATTCAATTAGAACTCTCTAAGTTAGTTTTGGACGCCACTGATATCGGTGAAGGAAATCATTGTGAGGAAAGCTAGTCTTGCAATTCCTCAATCCGCCTTGAGCAAGAGTGGTGATCATGACTTGTGCTTTTTTTATATGATAAGAGGCTTTTGTCATGCAATGGGACCATAATCGGCAGTTATTATTATAATTTTATAGAAGTAATAAGCGCAACTCCTCAATGCGCCGTCTTCACGTTAACTCGCTATGTCTTCCTTCACCGATGTCATGTCCAAGACAAATTTAGAAAGTGTAAATGAATTAAAAAGTCACATTGATACTTTACCCTCGCTCGGTTACATGGTTGGGAACCCACAAACTTCGAGCACGAGAGGCAGGTACATTAACCACTGGGCTTATTAACTAATTAAAATTATTTTTTAGATAATGGCGGCATTCCCTGCCGGTATAATGCGGACTGCCCATACTTTAGCTTTTGCGTGCATGAACGCGATGGGTATCAAGAATGCAAAGTGCATTATATTGAACGCGGTTATGCTCGTCTTCGGTTTGTATAAGATTCTGACACAAACAAGATAAATAATATTCTCAGGCCACGGCCGATTTTAATACCTACCTACTGAATAATAAAACTTACTTATGAAAACATGGGTGATTGTGATTTAATCCTTAATTTGTTGTGTTCCTGTACGTGGCTAACACGCAAGCGCTACCAAAAACAAGTTGACGCTGTCACTACTAGAACTTTGCGCCTCATATATATATTTAAATCTCTCCAAAACTTTGCTAATGCCGATATATTAAAAATGGTGTACTATGCACTATGCCAATCGGTCATAGGATATTGCATCTCTATATGGGGTGCTGCAACGAAAGGTGCTGCATCCTGAGGGTAAAGAGAGCACAAAGGGCTGTACTAAAAGTAATAACAAGAAAGCCCCACAGATACCTAACGACACAACTGTGCGCAGACTGCAAGGTTCTTATAGTCCGTCAGCTCTTTGTGCTTCAATCTCTTCTTAGGAAACATAGCAGCCTACCCCCTGCTAACCCAAAAAGCGTACAAACCTTCCCTCAGGCACCCAATACAGGACCACGTTTGCACAGCATCAGTATTATGTAATTAGCGCATACATTTACAAAAAAAAATCATAAAATACTGAATATCTGACCTCAACAAACACAACCTCAAATTAAAAGTGACACAATGGCTACTTGAACAGTACTATACCGCAACGGAGTCCTTACTTACCTACATTGCGTAATATGCTCGCCCCCGTCTTCATGCTTAAATACTTCTATCCTTTTATCCATACTCTCTCGCACATATAACTCCCCTTCCCACTCACACACCACCACCACATCACCTATTCATCCACATTTACACATAAACACCTACACACCTACAATCACATTCATTTACTCTCACCTGGCACTTTTACCAACTCATACATAATATTAAAACTATAACTTCGTTTTCCCCTCTTAATGTCAATCGACACAGTCCACTCATACAGTTCAATTGGATCCTCATTGCGTAACGTGTTTCTTAAGATACAGGATACCCTAGTTTAAGAGTCAGAGTTTAATCTATTGTGTACAGATTTCTGCAACATCCAAATATTTAATGCAAATGTCCTCTACCACAAATTAACAAGTTGTAACTTAAGTACATTTATCTGTAATTTTTTGAAATAAAGATATTATTATTATTCCGTTTATTTATTTAAAAAAAAATAAATACATTTAAAAATATAAAAAAAAAATATATTAATTTCTTTAAGTTATCGTTCGCTGAAGCGGGATAAAAACGGGTTAGGTTAACAGTTAGCTTGATCCTGGAAACTGAATTATTTTATATGTTTAATAGAGCCATGTTTGAGTAAGTGAAAGTCCGGTACCTCACCTCATAGTCAGTGGACCTGAGATACCTCACCTCTTAGTGATTAGCATATTTTTAGTTCTGTTAAGTTTTTAAGACTTCAGTCTTCAAACCTTAACGGAACTAACTTCTATACAATAAAATCGATCATGTAAATCCGTTTTAATAATAAATCGATTGGTTCAGTACAATTATATTGTACTTTAGACTTTTAATAGCAGTAGTATGTAGGTAATAGTACCAACAAGAGGCACGGTGATTGTAAATTTTCATGAAATTTTGTTAATATTTATAACTCATAATTTATCACCGTTCGGGAATAAATGCTGTACTTCATCGTTATGGGTGTTGTCACATACAGCGATCGAACGTACGTGTCACATTTTCACTTCGACCTCGCCTTAGTTTCGTTGTAACAGGGGCGATATTCGTAGTGTAGAACTACGAAAATCGCCCCTATTAGTTGTTATCCTGTGATGTTTTGGTTAATGAGCCAGTTTTAGTGGTCGAGTGCTATCAGGCGGTGTTCAAACATGAAGCTTTTGATAGTCTCCATATTTACCTTCGTAGTGCTTGTGACTGATGTTAATGCTTCCCACCTTAGAACAAATGACAACACATTCTCAAGTAAGTACCTATTTTTTCAGTTCTGTGTATCATTGGACCTGAGGAAGGAGAGAACCGTGAGATGAGGCTCGCTTCTTACAGTCGGTCATTTTATCACAAACTATTTGCCTCAGAATGAAGCGTGCATGAACCCTTCTGGTCTGTCTTAAGAGAAACGTCTAAGGCGGACGGGGGAGCATTTGCATTGAAGTCAGAGGAAGACTTATTCGGTAGTATCCAACAAACAACAAAAGACACACACAAACAGACAAACACAACAAACAAACAATGATCCTTCGAAGGTCAATAGGAAAGTGAATATCAATTCTTTAGCAACAACATCGACGAATATCAACACACTAATCCATCTGCTTAGCCTTTTCCTAACTATGTTGGGGTCGGTTTCCAGTCTAACCGGTGCAGCTGAATACCAGTTTTATAAGGAGCGACTGCCTATCTGACCTCTACAACCCACTTACTGATAACACTATACCTCTTGCTACGACTAGTTGTCAGACGTCTCATCTTCTGACTATGAGTTACGACTGTCAATGTTCTACGAATAATCAACGGCTTTACGTGCTTTCCGAGGCACGGGGCTATCACACCACCAACTTCCAAACTAGGGGCCGCTACTGAGAAATTCTTAATGGAAAAACTTAATAACACTTATTGCTCCACCCTTGAATCAAACCCGAGACCTCACGCTTGTCAGTAGCGCTTGCCACTACGAGACGGTCGGGGCAGTCGAACATCAACACTATGTGACTGTAGTGTGTACCTCGTTAAGGACTATGTTATGGTACATTTTTTACAAATTTGGGGCGTGAAATCATTCATTTAAGCATATAATACCTGCCTGCTCTCTTACATGTCCCGTAATCCAAACAACATTAGGTATAAACCATATATAAAATTGATTACTGCTACACAGCAGTAATTGAGTATGGCTAAATAAACATTTGGATCTCGAACTGATTAATTTCTGTTTTTGCTAGCCATTACTGTCCCACCCCTTTTTTTTGTTGCCGGGGTGGAAAATCCTCATGGATGTCCGCCGCCCTAGGGAGGGCGGAGGGGTCTGTCAGACTCTTACTGACTAAAAACCACCCCAGTGTTCCCTTCCCACACTTACGCCGGGGATCCCGGGAACTGATGCGCCTTCCGCGATCCCTGACTAGTGCCGGTCCGCCACTGCGGGCCTCCTCATGTCAAGGAAGGGAGTGAGGTGTTGAACTCCCTCCGTGACGTCAAATAGGGGCGCGCGTGGAACACTACGCGCCGCCGCCTCGGGTCCAGTTGAATAGGGGCCCTAGGCAAGGGCCACTACTCTCCATTTCTTGATAAAGACATCCAAGGCGTTCCGCTATCTTCTCCTATCTTCACCTTCTCTACGACTCCACTTTTCATATATGTGATATACGAGGGTACACCGCTTAGCCGGTTAACTGATAATATTTGTACATAACATTATTTTCATTATTATTTTCAGCCAAACCGTGCAGCACAGACGGTGATTGTCGCGAATCTAATTTATGTCGCTGTGCAGTGATGAACCAAGGCCCCAAGCAATGCCACTGTCCCAATGGGAGTAATGAATGGATTTGGTTGTAGGCGACCATCAAAACCAACTGTAGCTAAAAAAATAATATCACCCACCTCAATAGTTTCCCTTTGTGAAAGAAACTGTTTTTTTATGAATAAAATGTGTCTTAAGTGATATACTAATATACATCACATACCATCACGCCTGTATTCATTGAAGGGTTAGGCAGAGGTGTACCAATGTACATCCACAGTTTGCCGGTATGTTTTGGATCCCATGTAACAGGGGGGAGCGTATTGCCTTAATGGCAATAGGCTCCCCCCCTGTCGGGCACAAACCCTAACTCCGAGCTGCTACTGAGAATTTCATAGAAAAAACCCAATAACACTTTCTGCTCGACCTGGGATTGGAACGCAAAACCTCTAGCATAGCAGTCGCGCTTATGACCACTAGGCTAATGAGGCAGTTAACTAACTAATATAGTGTTAAGTTTTATTTGCTAACACAATTGTTACTATAATAATATGAACAGTGTATAATTAGGTTAAGGTTGGTATTATCTATAGGGCTTTGTAACCCGAAAATAAATGTTTAATTATTATAAAAACACAAAATTAAAAATTTTAAGTAACCCCTGACAGAAGAAAAAAATCACTACCATCGCTAACAAAAAAGCTGATAACTTTGAAATAGCTGAACCGATTCAAATCAAACAAGACTAAGAACACACCCAACTAATTAACCTTCCAAACACAAAAAACAAAATTAAAATCGGTTCATGCGTTCGGGAGCTACGATTCCACAGACAGACACACACACACCCCGTCGTTTTTGCGTCGGGGGTTAATAAAAAGGTGGAGTTCTCTGTTGCGTACAGAGGGTGAATTAATTCGGTTTATTTCTACCAAGACGTGATACTGTGAACTATTTAGAAACTCATAGGTGTAGTCTAAAATTCATGGCGTTTGTCAGTTTTTTTTGTAATTATATTAGAATTCGTTGTGTTTTTTTTTTCTCTCAAATTGTGTAAGTGTTAGTAATAATAGAATAAATGTGCAGGGTTTGCGAAGCAAATATTATTTTAGAGTCGATGATTTTTTAAGTTTGACGTGTCTGTGTGTCTGTCTATGGCACTGTAGCTCTTAAACCAGTGAACCGATTTGGATGCGGTTTTTTCAAGCCAAAAGTCAAAGTCAAAACATTTTTTTCAATCAGACCATTTACAGGCACTTTTGAATTGTACAGGAGGTTACAGTTTAAAGTTGAATCTAGTTGCTCGTTCCAAAACGTAGGTCTGTATGGAGAAAAACGAGCAAGAAACTCCACAGACACTCTTTTCCTTCAATTTAGTTTTTACAAATATCTTGGTTACAATATTCCTCTCTGTATGTGAAAACAATGAAGGTGAATATAAAACAATAACAAAATTATAATAATGAAGATGTAAGTCATGGCAAATAAGAGATGACCTATCCCGACTGACGGCACCCGTTCACGAACATGACGCATTTGCATATTAGCATATTTAAAAGCAGGGTTCCCAGCGAGGGTTCTTAGATATGTTTTATCAAAATCGATTCAGCCGTTTCCAGGTAACCTCTTTAAGTTAACCTCTTTTGTTAGCTGCGGTAGGGATCTTTATTCTTATGTCGAGGGTTACTCAAAATTTTTAATTTTAATATTTGTAGTGTAATCTTTTTTGAGCCCGCCAAATTCACATTACAAAGACTAAACGGCGATAAGCGCAGGAAGTACACCACACCTAATTCACAGCCTAAAACACATTTTCCTTCAAACTTCAAATAGCTTTTTAAACAAAGGGTTGGCACAAATTAGGGATGATTAAAGATAGCTCAAAGCGCCCCTCGGGGTAAAATTCATTCCTTTAATAAAGACTCCGTGGAAAATCTGGGGACAGAATGCTATTTACTTGAACTTATTTTTAATGATTAATTAGACTCAAATGATAAAGCCTTTTTCGTGAAAAAAAACCGGACAAGTGCATGTCGGACTCGCCCACCGAGGGTTCCGTACGTAAGATCATTATAATTTACAGAACTAAATAAATAGTTTATTAAAATAAATAAATAGTTAATTAAATAAAAAACAATCGTTTCACAGATATCGGGAATAGAGGGGAACGGCGTTTTTTGCTGAATAAACGGCTGTATCTTTTTTTTATGTAAACTTAGAATTTTGATTTTTTCACAACTTGATGGGACCGTCGACCTGCGTATACGATTTAAATTTCAACTTGATACCTCCACACATTCCCGAAATAAAAGGTCTTGACAGACAGACAGACAGACCGACGGACAACCAAGTGAACTTATAAGGGTTCCGTTTTTTCCTGTTGAGGTGCGGGACCCTAAAAATCGTACAGAATAGGTATTTTTCTACGTCTTTGTGTCCAAAACGGGTATATAGATAAGTGAGATAGAAGTGGGCAAAAGTCAGGGGCAAATGGGAGTAGGCTGGCAGCTGGATGTATAGTAACCGCTGGCCAAACAACAGACAACAGACATACATCATCTGTGAATTAAAAACTATCTAACTGGAAATTCCAAGTGTCGAACTATCACGGTTCATGAGATACAGCCTGATGATAGACGAACGGACGAACAGCGGAGTCTTAGTAATAGGGTCCGTTTTACCCTTTGGGTACGAAACCCTAAAAAAACATCACTGGACTTACCTATTGTTATTCCTACATGTTTAAGAGACTACTAGCTAACCCCTTGACATAGTTGAACAGACTTTTACGACAGTCATGGAGGACTTCAAAAAACTAGGTCTGTTCAACGAAAGAGGTCAAATGGTCAAGGTCGGCAAGGTCAAGCGTAGCAAGCGCGGACGCTTTGTTCATAGAATATTACGAAACAGAGGGCCGGGTACAAGCGCGCGTAGCAAACGTAACGGATTTCGATCAATTTTAAAATTGGAAATATCCGTTTCGCACCTTATATTTGGACAGTTGGAAGAATATTCTTCTTTTCCCGTTTTAACGTCTAATGCGCACTGCAAAGGAGCAGAACTCTCTACCACACTGAGTCGACCAGGGAGTGAGCTTACCTAGAAGAACCCCGTTCACTTTAACATTGAAGAGAGTCGAGTGTAGAGTAAGAGTTGTTCCCTAACAATATTTTGTCTTCAATGTTATTAGGTTAGATGCGCAAATTACGGCTATGTTATGTGAAATGTCAGCTCTTCAGATTTATAATTAACATTAGTCTGAAATCGCCAATCCGCTTGAGCAAGCGTGGGTGACCAATGCTCGTGTCCGCGGTATCTCTTGCGAACAACCCGCAGCCCCGGCAGGCATCGGCCCTCAGTGGCCCCTTCCTTTTGCTGACATCTCTTTGAGGCGCGCGTGGAACACGAACGCGCCGTCGACACGGCCTGTCGTTATGCAACGTAAGGACGGTGAGCTACCCATTGCTCACCGTCCACAGGCCAGTATCTACGGTGGCCGGGAGTCGTCTCGCGGCTCCCGACGTCCGGAGCGTCTACAGCGGCGGCTGAGACGGTAGAACCGCTGTCTCAACCGTCCCGCCGCCTCCTTCTCAAGCATTACTGCCTCGCAGAAGGAGGCGACTGCATCCCATTCCCTCTCGCTCCGGACCATGGATTGCACCAGGCCCGGACGCGAGAGTTCGCCGCCGCCGATGGCCGCCACGAGGACTCGGCGATGCTCCGCCCAAGCGGGGCATACCGCCACGGTGTGCTCAACCGTGTCCTCGGGGGGGTGTACACCTCTGCCGAACCCTTCGGGGAATACAAGCGTGGTAGAATGTGTAAAGTAATAATTTTGTTTCCTATCGGTTCTTGATCAAAAACCTGGGTTTTTAATAAAAATCCTGATTTTATCATAAACCTACGACATAATTATTTATATATCACGAAATGAATAACTATTTTTTGAAGTCGGTTAAAAAATCTTTCATTATTAAAAACATAAAGACATCTGCTACTACAAACCCAATCATGTAACACCATTTTATTGATCGATTGGTACAACATTATTACTGTGGTTCGGTAAGTAATTTTTTAATACCTGTGAAATCTATAGGTACAAAATGTTTGCACATTTTCATGAAATTTCGTAAAAAGTTTTAGCTAAGTGTGACGGAATAAATACCGTACTTCATTGTTGTGCGTGCGGGATATTTAAAAGCCGGTTGTGTCGAATTCGAAATTTTATATGTAAATTTAGAATATCTTGACTAATATAATAAAGAGGTAAAGATTGTTTGTTGTTTTTGTTTGTTTGAGGTAATCTCTGAAAATATTGGTCCTAATACAAATATTTTAAGCCACATATAGTTGCCGACAGAGATTAGTTAATAATGAATAAATATTAGTAATTTACAGCTGTTACGGAGTCCTATCAGCCAGTGGTATTAGTACTTGATTACGAAGTTTTTTACAAACTTAATGATTACGTTACTGATAATAATGACTTGTGTTGCTGCTTATCATTTTAGAAGACAGAACACATACAGAAGAAACTACGACAGATCGACAGGTACCTAAGAATTATTTTTAGTACCATGTAAAAGTACTTATAGATCTTTTTGTGAGGGATCTCGTCCGAGGAAGTACTACCACCATATCTATATCTGCCCCAAAGCAGCGTTGCTGTGTTCCAGTTTGAAGGGTTTGAGTGCAGGTGAAATTACAGGCTCTTGAAACATTTCACCTTTGTCTCTGTGATGGCAATGCATTTGCAAGGCCTTTGGTATTGCAGATGTCTATAGGCAGAGGTGACCACTTAACATCAAGTGGGCCGTCGGCTTGTATGCCATCCGACAAATAGGTAGATACACTCCATTTATTATAGCACTAGCTGTTGCCCGCGACTTCGTCCGCGTTTCCGTCGCTTCTCGTAAGAAAAGAAGCCTATGTCCTACCTCACGGTTCAGTGGTTTTCATGTAACAGACAGATTAATTTTCATATTTTAGTAGGGAAATATAATATGTCAATCTACAATACTGTTGAAAAATATCGCAATACGGAACCGCACAATATTATTGTTAATAGCTGTGCCCGCGACTCCGTCAGCGTGTAGTAAGAGTAGATAAATACAATCAGAAAGCTTCGAACTGCTAAGCTTTCGGGACTTACATGTGATATTGTGAGTCAACCATAAAAGATAATATATGCTGTCGTGGGATATTTTTTATATAATTTTAAGGAGAACATTTCCGTCATACATGATTTCTGTGTAGCTTTAACCATTAAGGTTGCACACGCGACGGAAGCTTAAAAAATAGAGTAACTTCTCCCGTTTTCTCAACATTTCCCTTCACTGCTCTGCTCCTATTGACTGTAGCGTGATGAAAAGTATACTATAACCAACTCAGGAGTATGAAAAATAATTGTACCAAGTTTCGTTAAAATCCGTCGAGTAGTTTTTGTTTCTATAACGGTTATACAGACAGACAGACAAAAATTTTACTGATTGCATTTTTGGCATCAGTATCGATCCCTAATCACCCCCTGATAGTTATTTTGGAAATATTTTTCATGTACAGAATTGACCTCTCTACAGATTTATTATAAGTATAGAAGATAAAAGAAGAAGATAGATTAGGAATACATAACTGCAGTATTTAGAAATTCATATTGAAATGACTGCATTTTGTTTTGTTTTATGTAATTGGGTAAGACTCTTTATTGCGTTAGATTTACCGTGAAATAGCGGAGCTTATTATACGCTAACATTGAAATTACGATAGCATTGTAACGATACCGTTCTAATGTTATATTAAATAGAGTATAGTATTTTTTTTTTTTTGGTGGGTGGGAAATCATCAAATATCTTCTCCCACGCTGGGCGGGGCGGGAAGGAGTGTCAGACTTTTACTGACTAAAACCCACCCATGTTCCTTCTTGTGCCCTTTGCGTTCAGGGGGCGCGGTATCTCTTACGAACAACCCGCAGCTACAATATAGTATGCCTTTAAGAAAATATGTATAAAAATGAGCCGTTGAAATGTGTGAGGTTTATTTTTTATCATTCACTGAAATACATCGTGTTATTGGAGATTAAGATAATTTTTTTTTTTTAGGTCCCATGTAATTGGGGGCGAGCTTATTGCCATTAACCGGGCACAAATCCTAACTCCGAGCTGCTACTGAGACTTTATAGAAAAACCCAATAACACTTTTTGCGCGACCTGGGAATCAAAGACCTCTAGCGTAGTAGTCCATAGGACCACTAGGCTAACGAGGCAGTTAAATAATAAACATAGTGTTACAAAATGAACTAAGGATGCTTATTTCAGAATTAAGTGACGCCTATCAACCGCCACCGAGTCCACCACCTACACCAATTACGAATATTATTTCTCATCGAAAGTACTGCGAAACGAGCAACCATTGCGGTGCATCGGCAGGATGTCGATGTGCAGTAATGAACGTCGGACCAAAACAATGCAAGTGATACAATATATACAATATATACAATCGATTCGACTATTGGACAGAATACAAAAAAAATAAAAATACTTATTTGAATCAGGAGTGATTTGAATAAAGTAAATTCGATTTTTGAATGGATATATCCGTTTCGCACTTAATGTTTATTTATTTTGAAGGCTTTGTTCATGTTATTGCTTTAACGCTCGCGCAACTGCACATACATAGGTACATAACATAAATTCACGCCGTTTATCCATGGGGGCAGGCAGAAACCACAGAACGCGACCTGCTGTGATCCTTACATACTCCTTTCACCTCGTCCACGTTCATACAAGCACGCCGGTTATGAGTACTGCGCACCCGACCTTACTGCAGAACCTTACCAGTAAGGTCAATGTAGGTGTCTAATATTTTATACACTCGAGAGCAATGAATCTGGGTCACCGACATAAAGTTTCGGATACTAAAGAATATACGTATACGAAGGGTATACCTAAGAGTTTATACCAACACGCTTAGTATGAAACTGTTGCTATTTTTAGGTATTAATCACCATGATAACAAGAATATAATAAGATCATTTTTTCAAAGAAATATATGTTTTATTTTCTTATTTAACAGGTATGTGTAATAATTATTAAAGCAACGCATTAATAAATAAATAACAAAAACATTTATTTGGACCAAATAATTTTATTTTGTGAACCCACCAAACTGCGTAACAGTTCACATGTAATGTAATAAATGATAATACATCTAAAAAGACACAAAATTAAAAATTTTTGGTAACCCCCGATAGAAAAATAAAAATCCCTACCGCAACTAACAAAAGAGCTGATAACTTTGAAACCGCAGATTACCATCAAACATAGCTTAGAACACTCCCGACTAATATACCTTTCAAACAAAAAATAACTAAATCAAAATTGGTTCATGCGTTCGGGAGCTACGATGCCACAGACAGACAGACACACACACACGGACACGTCAAACTTATAAAACCTTGTCGTTTTTGCGTTGGGGGTTAAAGAGATGCACTATACTAGCTTATAAATTAGTGGGTATAGTGGGTATTTCCACATCTTGCGAACACTGTCTTAAGGAGAACAGTCTGTAATTTAGTTTTTAATATTCGGTTACCCTCTTTAATATCTTTTCTTAGCCAATCAAAATTCATATTGAATAAATAATTAATTATTGAAAAGTGTAGGGCTCGAATGTTGATTCTTTTGCCGGAATATTTTTTTACTCGCACGAGTTTTGTTCTCTAACGCTCCTAGTGTTATATCTATTTTGCACAAGTACTTTGAATTATTCATTAAATAACTGTTGAATAACCAGCAGGTACTCGACCTTCTTATGTACAGGAAACACCTAACATGACACAAAGAGGAAGGAATGAAAAATGGAGGAAAATGCGGACGAATGGAAGACGTTCTTGTCAGTATGTTTGGAGTATTGTGAGATGACCGTGTAAAGGTCGTTAAATATGTATTAAATACTTTGTCTTTAGCTAATGTAATTGGCCTTTGGCTGTTTTATGTTAAAGTAAAATAAATAAAGAGTTTTTCATAATTTTCTTTACAAGCAAATAGAGTGAGGAATGAAACGATAAGAGAACGTTGCGGATTAAAAGAGGATGTAGTAACAAAAATAGAAAAGAGTATGCTTAGATGGTTTGGTCATGTTGAGAGGATGAGTGAAAGGCGACTAACGAAAGGGATTTACATGGCAGATATGAGTGGCAACGCCGGGAGAGGACGCCCTAGAAAGACCTACCCTGACCTTATTGGTGGGGTTCTTCAGAAAGGTCGTGTGCGCAGTACTCGTAACCGGCGTGCTTGTATGAACAGATGTATGAACGTGGTCGAGGCTAAAGAAGTATGTAAGGATCGTAGCAGGTGGCGTTCTGTGGTTTCTGCCTACCTGCCATGCGAAAAAGGCGTGAGTTTATGTATGTAAGCAAGTTTTTGTTTTTGGGTTGACCAGATATTTCATAAAACGATTTTGCAGTAATTTTTTACTGTTAAGATAGGTTTGAAATGTACGGCTATACGAGTTTCATTCATAGGATAGTAGTATTTCGGTAATTCGAAGTGCCCCGTTGGTCTCGTGGTCGCAAGCGCGACTGATGAGCGTGAGGTCCCGGGTTCGATTCCCAGGTCGAACAAAGTGTTATTGGGTTTTTTCATTAGGCATTTCTCAGTAGCAGCTCGGAGTTAGGATTTGTGCCTGGTTAATGGCAATAGGCTCGCCCCCTATTACATGGGACCTAAAAACATACCGGCGAACTGTTGGTGTACATTGATACACCTCTGCCTAACCCTCTGGGGAATACAGGCGTGATGGTATGTCCGTTACACTTCATAATTTCTTCTTGTCTAAACCTATTGCTTTAGCTATTAATTTCTTTACCTCATTTCTAAATCGTGTGTAATATAGTCTCTTCGTGTAATTGTTAGGTGTTTCTTTCCAATCCCTATATAACCTATCCCTACGCATCAACATTTCATTTAAAACTCTGCCTATCCACGGTTGTGTCAACCGTTTTTTAGGGTTCCGTAGTCAACAAGGAACCCTTATAGTTTCGCCATGTCCATCTGTCTGTCTGTCCGCGGTTTAGCTCAAAAACTATTGTTACTAGAAAGTTGTAATTTGGCATGAGTATACACGATAATGACGTCGCAAAATTGGTAGAATAAAATTTTGAAAAAAACATCCAATTATTTAGATTACCTCCCTTACATGTAAAGTGGCGATGATATTTTTTTCTTCCTTCCCATAGTGTGGGGTATCGTTGGATAGGTCTTTCAATAACATTGGGGGGGTTGGTAAGACCGTTTTTTGATTAAGTAAATCGTTCGTGACTTATCAAGCTTTAAAGTACCAATTTTTGTTAGAGTCAAGTATCCCCCCCCTCTACTAACTAAACGGTTGTAGTTAGAAATTCAAATGTCACGGCAATAGTTTCTATATATATCGAAGTTTAAAGGAAACCTATCACACTTAAGTAGGCTTACAAGTTTATGAGTAATAGTCGACCAATTGTATTTGAGTCGAAAATTGCGAACAACTCCATAGAAATGGCGCTAGGAAGTCAAATTAGGTACGTTGTCATGTTTGGCTTTTAGTTAGAGCATGGTACGAAACTATCAGTCAGCGAATACGATCTGCACTGAGCTGTTATAAAAACTACGGAACCCTACAATGCGCGTGCCACGACACGCACTTGACCGGTTTTTATTCTTTGGCATAGCCAAAGTCAAAGTCAAAAAATTTATTTCAATTTGATCATTTACAGGCACTTTTGAATTGTCAAGAAGTTACCCATACAAAAAGTTGAAGTTAGTTGCTCGTTCCATAACGTAGGTCTCTATGGAGAAGAACGAGCAAGAAACTCCATGGACACTCTTTTCAAATTGGTTTTTACAAAATCTTGGTTACAATATTCTTGTTGCTTCTATATGTGTAAACAATGAAGATGAATATAAAACAATAAAAAAAAAATAGTGCTAAAGATGTAAGCCATGGCACTATTATTTTACTGCTTTTATGAATATTATTGAAAAATTAGTAATGGTATTCATGTGACTGAAGCTTAACTAATCATTAATATGAACACAAAACATTTTATTTATTTAATAATAGGCTATACTATATAAACAACTACATCGGTGCAAATATCCAGAACATTATACTAACAGAAGTGTTAGGTACTGTTTGTCATCATGAAGTTCTTGCAAGTCGCGCTGCTGTTCACGCTTGTGTTGCTGGTGGTTGACGTGGCTGCGTACTTCGAGGGACCTTTAACAATCCGACGAAGTAATTATAGTTATTTTACTTGTTACCTATTATTTCTTCCTTTTTTATTCTGTGTCGTGATGATTAGAAAAATCATGAACATAGCTGCTCAACATGCATTTTATAGGTAATTATATTTATGTAGCGGTTGCTAGCGACTTCGTTCGCGTTTTATATTTCATTGGTTTCAATTTTGTTTATGCATAGCCCTCTTTTTTTTAAATAACATTTCTAAGATAAAGATAGCGTACTTGTAAGGTACTCCTTATAACATTAGCTATCTGCGAGTAAAAGTAGTACCGTATATACTTTTAGATGCATTTATTATATAATTATGAATTGAGAAGTCAAATTGATACTTTACCTGTGTTCGGTTGTGAGCCCACAAACCTCGAGTACGAGAGGCGGGTAATTTAACCATTAGGTTAATTACTTTATTAAAATTATTGTTTAGATGAAGAAGAGAAATCCTGCCTGACTGATAGGCGCTACCCAAGCCTTGCCCGACGCCTATATGTAGACGCTGCGAAAGGCGAATACCCACCTGTTACCAAAAAAGAAGGCATATTGGATAAGATTTGGACAGTCTAAATCATGTTTTCTCGCCGTAAACGAATTTAAGTGGTAGTAATTACCTAATAAATAAACACTTAATTATAACAACATGTGTGATTTTGATTGAAACCTTAATCTGCTGTGTTTCTGTACGTGCCTAATACTTAATCAAGCGCGAACAAATTTTTTCGTCACATCATCGTTCGCTGAAACCGGATAAAAAGGAGTTAGGTTAACAATATTATCCTCCTGATCGGATTTCGGTCACGACGACCAATCTTAACGAAGCTTAGCCAAGTACGCATGACATAAGATGTATCCACATCCACCATGAGACCAACGGGGCAGTTGATTAGTTTAATTTGATCCTGGTAACTGTACCATTTTTTACGTTTGGTATGATCAGGCCTTTCAGGCCAGAGTATCTAAAGGTGCGGTGTCTAATCTCAAAATAAAAGAAGGTAACGTACCTTCTTTCCCCACCTTATGGTAAGAGAAGGAGCGGTATCTCATCTTACCATCACCATCACACCTGTATTCCCCGAAGGGTTAGGTAGAGATGTAACCAATGTATATACACACCACAGTTCGACGGTATGTTTTTAAGTCCTATTTAATAGGGGCGAGCCTTTTGCCATTATCCGGGCACAAATCGTAACTGTGAGCTGCTACTGAGAATTTCATGGCAAAACCCAATAACACTTTCTTCCTTTTTCTTTCTTTCTTTTTTCTTTTCTTTTATCTAATCTTATAGTAAGTGAAAGGTGCGGTACCTCACCCTATAGTAAGTAGAGATGCGGCCGGCGATGGCGCTCGTTCGTTCAGAAATACCGTATTCACTTCCTATATAAAAACTCTATGGTACCTTCGAGATACAGGCTCTAACAGGAAACGTCCTCAGCTGATGTTTTCCTCGTTAGCCAAGTGTTTCTAAGCGCGACTGCTAGGTTAGAGGTCTTGGGTTCGATTTCCAGGTCGTGCAAAAGGTGTTATTGGGTTTTTCTATGACATTCTCAATAGCAGCTCGGAGTTAGGATTTGTGCCCAGTAATTGGCAATAGGCTCGCCCCCTATTACATGGGATCTAAACATGCCAGTGAACTGTGGGTGTACATTGTTACACCTCTGCCTAACCCTTCGGGGAATACTGGCGTAATGGTATGTTATAAATATAAGAACTGTTCATTATGTGTATTTTTTAATGTCTCTGTGCTTAATATTATAATGTACTATCAGTGTACCACATGTTAGGGAAATAAATGATTTTCATTCATTAACTTTTATTTTTAGTAGGTACCTAGATGACGGTTGGCAGAGCCCATTTGTTCTCTTCTACTATCCCACGCGTTCATTCCACATTAAATAACCTGGTTGAAGCTTCTTGGATTGTAAATTCTTTACGTATAGACTTAAGGGCCATAACATCTTTTTATTTATCCTACACTACCTTATGCTCGCGACTTTGTCCTCGTAGTTTTTACACCCGCATAAGGTTACGTCTTTGGTTACTGCTCCGCACCTGTTGGTCGTAGCGTCATGTTATATAGCCTATAGCCTTCCTCGATAAATGAAATATCTAACACAAAAAGAATTTTTCAATTCAAACCAGTCGTTCCTGAGATTAGTGCGTTCTACCAAACTGACAAACAAACTCTTCAGCTTTAAATTTAGAATAATGATTGATTTCTATATTTTATTATCTTGCGTGATTTCGAATAATATGCAACTGGCTTTATTAAAAGCTTGTATTACCAAATATGTATTGCATTACTCGCGGAAGCCTGCATCAGTCTGAAAAGGCTGTTAACTTTCTTAGAAGACATCCCAGACGGGACTGGCTGGAGTAAGACCATTTAAAGAGACGTGCACAATGACCCAATCAAGAGGCTAAACGAGGCTAAGTGAGGAAATAGTCCAGTAAAACTAACTTCGTGTCTTTGCTCTTAATATTATTAAAATGTAACTACTTAGCCTGGGGTCCTGGGTTCCATTCCCAGGTCGAGCAAAAAGTGTTATTGGGTTCTTCCATTAGGAATATCACACAAGCAGCTCAGAGTGTGTAAGTTGGTGGTGACTTGGAAAGCACGTAAAGCCGTTGGTCCCGGCTCTCATTCGCAGATCTTTGACAGCCGTTACGGATAGTCAGAAGCCGGGAAATCCGACAACCAGTCTTACCAAGAGGTTTCGTGTTGCCTCGAAACTGGGTTGTGGAGGTCAGATAGGCAGTCGCTCCATGTAAAACACTCGTATTCAGCTGCATTCAGTTAGACTGGAACCCGACCCCCACATAGTTGGGAAAAGGCTAGGCAGAAAGGTTTTATACGTGCACCTACCACATTTTAGGCATTTTTGAATAAACGTAACGTAATTCAAAAATATACATTAAGAGTGAAACTTTAAGGTCAAAACGCTTCAGCTAGGCTGTATGGTTACAAGTAACTGGGTACCAAAATGAAACAGCATTCTTTCGATAAAATATTTCTTATCAAAAACAATTTATCAAACTAACTACTAGTTACGAAGCCATCTTTCTTTTTAATTAATGACAGGCCTGCGTTTGAGTATTTCATCTCTCACCTGGATCGTGATCGACGAGGGACACGATAGCATATTTATCGTTGGCTTGAAGATTCCCAAGTATCGGTAATCACAGACTTCTACTCCTTTCCTCCTTTCTGGAGGTTTACTGTACACAATACATATAGATATTGCATAGACAATAGATCAAAACATCAATAGATAAATAGAGAAATAAAAAATAGATAAATATAACATACCATCACGCCTGTATTCCCCGAAGGGTTAGGCAGAGGTGTACCTATGCACACCCACAGTTCGTCGGTATGTTTTATATAATTATATAAATAGATCAAAGGTCAATAGATCAGTAGGTCAATAGACAATAAAAATTAAATACGAGATCAAAATTTCCCTACGGTGTATTCAATCTTCTGATCATATCTTCAGTTATGTATTTAACGGTAGAATTTTTAGGTTTCTTACGTTTCTTTGATTTTTTAGGTTTCCTGGTGCATGTACTTGCTGTAGTAGTTTCTATCCTAAGTAAATTAAGAGGTGGCTCTGTTTCAATGCGTTGTAAGGGTTGATCTATGGTTCCAATCCCATAGGTCTGACATCCACATATATGTTGCATATATACGCAAAAACAAGGTGGATCGACATCTCTAATGCAGTCATTGTCATCCCTGCAGTATGCAGCTGAAAGAAATGCTAATATTTGGAAAGTGGTCGGCAATTTTTTTATGTAGTAGCTCTTAGTGAAAGAGCTCGTCCGGGCAAGTACTACCATACCTATTTCTGCCGCAAAGCAGCGTTGCTGTGTTCCAGTGTGAAGGTTTTGGGTGCCGGTGAAATTGCGGGCACATGAGACATTTCAACTATGTCTCTTGAATGCCAACGCATTTGCAAGGCCTCTAGTATTACAGATGTCTATAGACAGAGGTGACCACTTAAGATTAGGTGGACCGATGGCTTTTTTGCCATCCAAAGATATTTAAGATATTTATTTAGGCTGATCTCCTGATGGAGAGTGATGCTTCCACCTTCGACCAAAAGCATAGTAGGAACGTTGCTATAGCAGAGACAAAGCTAAATTGTCTATGCAATGATGATGACGCAATAAAAATAGATATACGTACTGTTAGGATCCGCATGTTTCGAAGAAAGCAAATTTGAAAAGAAAGCCTTGACTCTTGACAGTCGCACAATTAAACAAAATAAAGCCGCTAAACCGAAAACCTTCATAGCCACATTTAGTGCATAAACACAACGCCATTGAACACCATATTAAAACATACTTTCACTCATATTTATACAGTAAAAAATTGATAATAAAAACATGACTGTTCCAGAGCCAAAATCAATTAGTTTCCACGAACTTTACATAACAGTTTATACTGTTTATAAACTTATTTATAACAAAGGTATGGTCTGCAGAAAAAAATATTTCATTGTATTCGAGACTAGCATTTGCCCGCGGCTTCATCCACGTAAATGGCGATTATCGCGTGAAAAAACTAGCCTATATCCTTTCTTGGGGTTCAAACTCACCCGTACCAAATTTCATCAAAATTGGTTCAGTGGTTTAGCCGTGAAAGCGTCTACGTCCGCGAAAGCCTAGATATCATCAGATAAAGTCGCGGGCAAAAGCTAGTTTGTAATAAATCAGAGGCTTTGACAAATAGACCGCGATCACAAAGTCGCCAGTTTTACTTCATTTTAGAATGGCTGAAATATTGATATTATGTAGAGGACTATGTACTTACTTAACCCTTGAAACACTTATCACTTAAATGTAATTTGCAGTGACCTATATGGAAAGCTATACGGAAGCGCAGCGAAGGACGTCCACTCACAAGGTGGACAGACGACATGATTAAGACCGCTCGAAAACGCTAGATGCAGGCCGCATCCAACCGGTGACTTTGTAAATCTATGGGGGAGACTTAATCCAGCAGTGGGTGTCCTATGGTTGATATGATGATGATGAGAAAGCACTCAATAGACTGCGCACCCAAGTAGGCCGTTGCTAACATAACCTGGCAAAATGCAAGGATAACAGATGTCACCGACACTCAATTGGAGTTCGGCCCTGGGATTTTGGACCAAAAATAAAAGTAAAAAGTATGTAGAATTGTGTTAGTAGGCATGAAGTTATGTTGACTTACCACCATGGTGGCTGGGTTAAGTGCAATATTAAATATGTATACCAATAAACCCTTGTTTACATTGTTTATAGGCTGGGTTTAATACTCTTAATAAAGGTATACACGATGGTGATGCAACTGGAAGAAATAATTTTAAGCGGGTTTATTAAAAGGCAAAACATACCATCACGCCTGTATTCCTTGAAGGGTTAGGCAGAGGTGTACCAATGTATACTCTCAGATCGGTATGTTTAGGGCCCATATAATAGGGGGCGAGCCTATTGCCATTAACCTGGACCAAATCCTAACTCCGAGCTGCTACTGAGAATTTCATAGAAAAACCTAATAACACCTTGCTCGACCTGGGCTTCGAATCCAAGACCTCTAGTAGGCAAAACCTTTTAATAAACCGCATTAAGATCCATTATCGGGAAGATTTTACACGGTCAACATTTTTAATGGGTCCCGACTGTTACTTAACGGTAGTCTAAACAACTAGACTTGTATTTTTCATTATCAAGTTCATGTTTTACGAATTCGGGTTTTTTTGTAACCTTTTAAATTTTTTTATGTCTAGATATACTAAACTTTTGTTTTGTGTGTTTATAATAATTACGTGCTCCATTGGACGATGCAAGCGATAACGTGTTTTTGTTCAAATTATTTTCATGTCGGTAAATGAAGTACAGCTGTTCTCAGGAGCTAATTGACCGACGCTAATTTAATAAGCTACCTGTAACATTTTAGAAGAAAGAAAGGCCGAGATATATAAACGTTATGTAGCGAGTTCTTTGTCCAAACATTATTTCTGTCACTGTTGCACAATTGATAAATATATAAGTGTATGATAGAGATGGGAACATAGTACTAGTATGACCCATTTCGACCCAATTGTTGTATCGTATATATAATATTTTCTCTTGACCTTACTTCTGTCATGGTGGCCAATCTCAATGTAAATTTGCTAAGTATGCAGAAGATGTAGTGCATAAATGTTACTTTCACACTCTCATAGTCCGATGCGACGCAATCCGACACGACCGGGGAGAAATCAGGACCAACGGCTTTACGCGCCTTCCGAGCCACGGGGGTTTCACACCACCAACTTCCAAACTCTGGGTTACTACTGAGAAATTCCTGATGGAAAAACGCAATAAAAATTTTTGACCGCGAAACTAACGGGTGCACCGTTGATAAAAGCTTGTAAAAACTAAACTATATAAAACTAAAACCTTATGATTGACAAGAAGCTCCTTCTTGTCAGGAAATAATAAGAAGCTCAACTTGTCAGAGCGTCGGCATTCACTTTTGCTCATAAACAATGAACTATGAAGCAAGCTTTGTCTAAACAAATTGACGTTAAAATATGGAGAGACATTATTAAGTTACCTTGTGAAGTAAAACTATATACAATATCACCCCTGTATTCCCCGAAGGGTTAGGTAGAGGTGTACTAATGTACACCCCCAGTTCGCCGGTATGTTTCGTTTGATGGTTTTGAGCCTATTGTCATTAACCAGAAACAAATTCTAAATCCGAGCTGCTACTGACAATTTCATAGAAAAATCCAATAACGTTTTGCTTGATCTGGGAATCGAACGCAAGACCTCTAGCAAAGCAGTCGCAGTCCAGTTTTTCTTAGTTAGGATCTGTTTTTAATATAAACCTTCAAACCAGTAGGTGCTTTTTTTTTACGGGCGGGATATCATCAAATGACTTCCCCCGCCCTGGGCGGGGCGGGAGGGAGTGTCAGACTTTTACTGACTGAAACCCATCCATGATTCTTTTTGTGCTCTTTGCGTTCCGGGGGCGCGGTATCTCTTAAGAACAACCCGCAGCCCGGGCAGGCATCGGCCCTGAGTCGCTTCTTCAAAATTTGCTGACATCTCTTTGACGCGCGTGTGGAATACGAACGCGCCGTCGTGACCAGTGTCTTATAATTTGACCATTATCTGCTAATCTTCATTGCTAGAAGATAGTAGCTAGTTACACCGATTTTACCAAAAATGATCTCATCATCTACTTAGCCTTTTTCCCAACTATGTTGGGGTCGGCTTCCAGTCTAACCGGATGCAGCTGAATACAAGTATCAGTGTTTTACATGGAGCGACTGCCTATCTGACCTCCACAACCCAGTTAGTGGGCAACACGATATCTCTTAACCAAAAATGATCTGTTAAAAAATGATACGCAAACAGTTTTCAAAGATTTATTTTAATATAGAAAAGTGATAGTTTTGACAGACGATCAGTGTAAGTATCATCTACAATTAATCTTATACTAAGCTACCTTTAGCTACTTTTCTAAGTACATATATCATATTTTGAAATAATTTACAGTATTTACAAGATTGCTATAAGAAAATTTTTGTACATTACATTACTAATAATTATATCTGTTATATACTAAAAAGGGTTTCCGACTTCACACATATAAAAATCCTTAAAGCACACTTGCATCACTTTTAGCGTTAAACCCATTTAGAACATCATTCTATCTCTGTCTACTTCGAGCAATTTGACAGAGATGCAGCGATGTTCGAAATACTTCTAGCATTAATTAATGTATTTAGTACTCCATAATACAAGTGCGTTAAACTTTGCCCATTCTACATGCTTCAATACTGTTGATTTATTAGAAAAAAAATTAAGTAACCCCTTAAGAAAAAAATTACTACATATTACAAAAGAGCTGATAACTTTGAAACTGCTGAACTGATTTCAACCAAACAAAGCTGAGAAGACTGTCGACTTATTAACCTTTCAAACATAAAAAACTAAATTAAAATTGGTTCATGCGTTCGGGAGCTACGATGCCACAAACACACACACACAAGCTCATACACACAAAGACACGTCAAACTCACCCCGTCGTTTTTGCGTCAGGAGTTAAAAACAGTGAATTTTGATTAGCTTTCAAATGTTATACCTATAAGGTTATTTTTAATTTACCAGAAATCTGAAAAGGGTCCATTTTACTTCACATTATAAACAACTTTTACTATGGAGCCTGCCCTGAAATCCCGTAAAGTCCAATTTTGCTCAGCTATTCGAATATTAATTTAAGGATGCTGATTTCAGGGTACATTTTAGGTATACATATATATATAACATTGTATAAATTATATCACCACTAACACGGAAACACCGGGTGCGGAATGACACTTATGGAAACCGAAAGTTACATGCTCTTACTGCTACCAACATAGCAATCATTTTTTTATTCTAGAACATACCTGGAAACCTTTTGGTTACAGAGATATTGAAGGTCAAAGATGTAACATTTTTTTAACATATTTTTACAAAAACATGTTACTCACACACATACCATCACGCCTGTATTCCCCGAAGGGTTAGGAAAAGGTGTAACAGGGTACACCCACATTTCGCCGGTATGTTTAGGTCCCATGTAATAGGAGGCGAGCCTATTGTCATTAACCGGGCACAAATCCTAACTCCGAGCTGTTACTGAGAATTTCATAGAAAAACCCAATAACACTTTTTGCTCGACCTGGGAGTCAAACCCAAGACCTCTAGCGTAGCAGTCGCGCTTAGGATCACTAGGCTAACGAGGCAGTTACATGTTACTTATAACCAAACTTTGAATTCGGCGACTTTTGCCCAGTTGCTCGCATATTACGCATATTACGCATATTACTTTGTTGGATGGGCAGTATCCACAGATAACGAATAAGTGACGTGTCTTTTTACTCGCTGTATCATTACACATTTGAAACTATAATAACATTTTTATCTAAAACACAACTAACCATTAATTGTTTAATGTCAATCCAGCAAATAAACAACAAAATGAGAACAATAAGATGTTAAATGTTTCCACAGAAAATGTTTCATATTATTTTCTTTGTTGTTTCACGGAATGTTGGGATGAACACAAAGCGTCCATTGTGAGGTTGTCTGAAAGATTGTTACGGCTGAAATATAACAACGGGCTTGATAATCATCTCGTAATACATTCAGACAACTTAGTGGTTTCATAAATGTTACTTATATTCTAAGTGACAATATATTATTTGTATTATGTACAAACGTGAAGAATATTAGCATAATACATGATTCTTATTTTTCTTATCTAATTAGGTGAAAATGACAGTATTGGTGAAGATTATGACAAATTGAAAAATAATTTCATAATATGTTTTAGTTTGATTATGTTATTATGAAAACAGCTGCTTTTTTTAAATCATAATTAATAAACATTAATTATGATTTTAAAAAAAGTAGCTGTTTTCTACAAGAATGCCTTGCAATACGATCAAATTGTATGAAACAGCTATTTTATTTTTCAAATTTCAGCTGTAACGAAAGTTGTTGGTATTCATGAGTATTTTCTCCCCCTAAGGGATCCACATTGGTACAAAATTCAACCTGTATAGATAATTTTGATTTCTAGTTTCCATAGTAATATTAAAAGAGGATTTTTTTTTGTTTGTTTGTACCGAATAGGCTCCAAATCTACTGGGCCGATTGTAACAATTTTTTACCAACAGATAGATATATTATTCTTAAGCATTATAGGCTATATTTTATCACGCTACGACATACGGGGGCGGAGCAGTAACCAAAGATGTAGCTTAAGACGGATGAAATAAACCACGCGGAGGAAGTCTAGGGCAGTTATTATGTTTTTTGCATAAACAGAAAATGCAAAAAGCACAGCGCAAAAACGCGAAAGTGCAGTCTGTTGTAAAGGATCATGACGCGATGGAAGGAAGAACTGCTTTATTAAATCCTTCCTAATTCCTTTACCGACTCGTTAAAATTTCACGCGGCAAAACTTAGCTGCTCTCATTAACTTGACTTGGTGGGTACTGACCTAATTTCGTCTTTCTAAAACTAAACTTTTCTTAGAACTGAGTTTGAACTGAGCTTGTCTGAACTGAGCTTTTCTTAGTTGCTCCTGCAATTGTATTGCGCAATGCCTTTTTTTCTGTGTCTAATATTAGATCCATTCACTGAGGTAGTTTCTACTAGGCCCAAAAATAATAAGATTATCGTCCATTCGAAAAGAAGAAGAAGACATGACGAAGCAAGGAGAGTGCTTACCCTTTTCGTTTGCTGATACATGTTATAATGATTTCGAAGAATTTAACGTATTGCTTTCAATAAACAAATTTTAATAAGACCATTATGCAGGCCGCTCCAACCGGTCCTTTTGGAAATCTACGGGGGAGGCCTATATCCAGCAGTGGACATCCTAACATGATCATGACGATAATGATGAAGACTACGGCACGTTTTGCACATTATTTTTTTTTGTATATTGCATCTAGGTGCTATTGTCATGTCATGATGTCGTCGGAGGCGTGAAAACCGGACTCCTTACTCATGCAAGGAGTCTGGTTTGTACGACATGCTATTGGCACCTATTGCTACCATGAGGTAGCTAGTGAAACCGTCGGATATAAGCCGGTAATAGTCCGACATAATCCGCCGTTCTCACCAGACCGAGGGTATATCAAGAAACAAAATAGAAACGATGCTCTCGTCAAGTAAATGTTATGTTGGTATTATGTTCTTCTTTATTTCTGGCTTGGTGAAATGCTTTTTGATATTCTTTTTGCTAAAGCAATGAACATACAATTCCGAGTGAAAGAGAATGTCTGATTATATTTCTTGTTTTTTCCTAACGTGAACGTCGTGTTGGGTCAAATTATATGCCCGGGGAGACATCTCGTGGAATTGTTAGAAATGTGGACCTGTGAGTTTGTCATATCTACTCTGTTATAGTGAACGTGAACGTTATAAAAACATTGAATATTATACATGTCGCAGTCAACTGGTTAAAATAGTCGTGTAATTGCATGGCTTTTTTTTTCCGATGGGAAATCATCCAATGACAGGAGGGAATGTCAGACTTTTCTGACTAAAACCCTTCCATGTTCCAACCCGCAGCCCCGGCAGGCATGGCCCTGAGTGGCCCCTTCAATTGTTTGCTGACATCTCTTTGAGGCGCGCGTGGAACACGAACGCGCTGTCGACACGGTCTGTCGTCAAGTAACGTAAGGACGGTGAGCTACCCATTGCTCACCGTCCACAGACCCGCGTCTACGGTGGCCGGGAGTCGTCTCGCGGCTCCCGACGCCCGGAGCGTCTACCGCGGCGGCTGGGCCGAGAGAGTCTCTGCCTCTCCCGTCCCGCCACCTCCTTCTCTAGCATCACTGCTAGCCCTTTCATTGAACAACGTTATTTAATTTTAACCACACGTCTTCCGAACACAACGTTCAATAGTACAGTTAGACGATGCTCAGGTAACTTAGCCGTGCAATTGAACGGCTATTTTAACCAGTTGACTGTAATATTCATATCTTAAAGACCATTTCTGTAGCGGATTTGGACGACAAAGATAGTTGCGTATTTGAATCCTCTAAGACATGTCTTTGTGGATTTAAATTTGTCTTTGTGTTCCTTTTGTGATGTAAGCAGCTAAGTAACTAGGGATTTGTAATTTTAATTGTTTTGTGTACCTACTGTGTGTAACTGTCTTCGCACCACATAATTTAATTATTTACATGAGACCTTTCAGTTTCTCATTTGTCTCTGGACTGGCAACGCATTTGCAAGTCCTCTTGTATTGCATATTGTCTATAGGCAGAGGTAACCACTTGACATCAGGTGGACAATGTCGGCAAAAAAAGCACTTGTCAATAGTGAATGTATTTAATTTTTTTTTTATTTATATAAAAATGTTATTATTTTTGAGAAATAAAGTTTCTAAGACCTTTTCAAAAAATTTGAATTTCATCCAAAGCACAACGTTTGACACGCGGTACATTGTTCGCTACCATAGACAGTTAATGGTTGGATGAAAGATGATCTATGAAGTGATGACACCAAAAATAAACGTCGTTACCCAGTAATCATTATTGTTCAATGTTTTTAGTTTGATGGACAGTAAGCCCATATTGTGTCTATGTCACTCTGTATTTTCACTGCAAAAAAAAAATAGTGGACCAACAAAATTCAGTGGACAAAATTGCGTGTTATTGTGGGATATGAAACGTAAACCTACACGAACGCTCACAGATAACGTACCTACGCAATTTAACATTTAATTGAGTGTTGACTTATCTCTTCACTTTTATCCCAAAAAGTCTCTATATATAAACATTTTTTTTATTTTCTACCATAATCTGTTATAACATTTTTAATCTGTACACATTGTTTTCGTTATTTGAAATATTATTAATTCAAAGGTTTTCTAGGCTTAAGATGACATTCCTCTTCTGGGTGAGCTCACTCCATCGTCGACTTTGTCTTTGTCACCTCTGACCTAGACTAGAGTCAAGAGCTTAGGTACACAACTCGAATGAAAAAAAAACATTTCAGTATCTCTACCATCGGCCCTACCCTTACAATTATTTCACACGAATAAAATCCAAAAATCCACGTCCTTCTCACACAATAAAATTTTAGTTCACCATCAAATTCCAAAGCAAATATTTATATGAGCCAGGCTACCCGACTGCCCTCTCGTTCGACTATAACTTCCTCGGGTGGTATCACAATATCCGCAGGAGCGGGTGTGGTGGCGGGTAATACAGGCGCCTCGCTCACTCGCCTCCGTGTGAGCGTGCGCTGTGGTTCCCGTCATGCTCCGCAGTCGATGCGCGCGCAGATCGCTGCGCTGAGTAGCGTAGCGGCCGCGAGCGCGATTTGAACGCAAGCGATCACTACTAAATCGCGGGAAGATGGTAGAGTATCTTCTTCGATGGGGCCGTCACTGAAACAATAGAAATTAAAACAACTGTTGTCAACAATACTGCTTCTTAACATTAAATGACAAAATCGACTTTGTCGAGTCTATCGAGTCTACCTAGTCAAAAGTTTACCCATCTGGAATAAAAAAAGCGTTTCTAATTGGCAGGTCGAAATCAAATGAAAACTTCTGAATATTTTTTTGGTTACGTAAATATTTAATATTGATTGCTTTGATGCCTTCATGAACATTTCATATTTTTGAATATCATTTGATTCTTGATGTGATTTTCAATAGGCCACTAATTTAAAAATCATAAGGAGTGGTCTATTCATGACTTTGTTTATTTAGAATTTCTAACAAAAGGTAGATAGGTGTACTCCTGCACTTATAGGAGTCTACAGACTTTTAGGCTGCTAGGTCTGCCCTGTGATAAAAGTTCTTTTCATACTATTAACTGTACTCACCCATGATCAATGCCAGGTGGGTCCAGGATAGTTCTGCAGCACTGCACGACTAGGGCAATCAACAAACATGCGGCGGCCGCCCACAGCACGCTCGCCGCGCCCGCGCCCGCTCCCGCTACGCCTGACATCGCGCTCCAACCACGTGACGTGTGTATTGACACCGCTGTGGAAGGGTTATAATGTCATAAAAGGGTGGTATTTAATAAGTGATACGTGTGGATACCATCAAGAAAACTACTAGTCTCTTTTCATCAAAACCTCAATATGTATGCTTCAGAGCCCATACCATGGGTTTACTTGAAAAAGTATTTTTTTTTTTGGATTCAAAATATCATTGGATGGCAAACGAGCCGACAGACGGCCCACTTGATGCTAAGTCCACCAGAGGCCTTGCAAATGCGTTGCCATCCCAGAGCCAAAGTTGAAATGTCTCATGTGCCTCTAATTGCACCGGCACGCCTACCCTTCAAACCGGAACACAGCAACGCTGCTTTGCGGCAGAAATAGGTATGGTGGTAGTACTTTACCGAATGAGCTCCTTCACAGAGAAAAGAGCTCTATTGCTAGTTTGAGTAAACTTGAACCCAACTAAATTATACTATTACTATACTACTATAATTGTGTTTTGTGGGCGTACCAATAAGTACACACACACGTACACATACCATCACGCCTGTATTCCCCGGAGGGTTAGGCAGAGGTGTACCAATGTACACCCACAGTTCGCCAGTATGTTTAGCTCCCGTGTAATAGGGGGCGAGCCTATTACCATTAACCGGGCACAAATCCTAACTCCGAGCTGCTACTGATAATTTTATAGAAAAACCCAATAACACTTTTTGCTCGACCTGGGAATAGAACCCAAGACCTCTAGCGTAGCAGTCGCACTTAGCACCACTAGGCTACCGAGGCAGTTACGCCCACAGAACAGAATTATCTTTTCTTGTAGGTTCATCTCTAATGAGGGAGTTAAGTACATACTTTAGCAGCAAAACGTTTCGTTAAGGACATACTCACATTTCACTTCGTAAACTTTACCCTACCTGCCACAGCAATAGAAATAAAACTTTATTTGCAATATAACTGTAACATAAAAGCAACGAGTTCTCGAACGAAAGTTAAATTTAGCACCAAATAATAATAGATAATGTTTATTAACTTTATAATTATTCAGAAAGTTTGTGTCGCGTAGTAGTTTTTAACAAGTTCCACTAACTAGGTAAACTCCTAATTGGTTAAAAACTAAATAAATTTGAACAAATGTTAAATTTAATACTTCAGGTATTAAATTTAACATTTGTTCAAATTTATTTCACAAGTCAGTCAAGTCAAGTCACTGCCCCGTTGGTCTCGTGGTCGCAAGCGCAACTGATGAGCGTGAGGCCCAGGTCCGATTACCAGGTCGGGCAAAAAGTGTTATTGGGTTTTTCCATTAGGATTTGCTCAGTAGCAGCCCGGAGTTTGGAAGTTGGTGGTGTGACACCCCCGTGACTCGGGAAGCACGTAAAGCCGTTGGTCCTGGCTGTCATTCGTAGATCTCTGACAGTCGTTACGGTTAGCCAGAAGCCGGAAAGTCTGACAACCAGACTAACCAAGAGGGCATGGTTAATGGGCAACACGATAGTGTTGCTCATTAACTGGGTTGTAGACGTCAGATAGGCAGTCGCTCCATGTAAAACACTGGTACTCAGCTGAAACTGGTTGGACTGGAAGCCGACCCCAACATATTTGTGAAAAGGCTAAGTAGATAATGACCTAAAGTCACAAATAAGACTTTGGTTAGGGGGTATTTTCAGAAAAATTGTTACTTTATTTTTCTTTGCTCTATTAAAAATTAATTATTATGAGTGGTTGGCTGAACAATGAACAACCAATAACGCGCGAGTGTAAAATAATTGGATTGCAAGGTCTTTGCACTGAAAAATTGTGGAGTTGCAGGAGTAACATAAGTATGTACTTAATAATTAGGTTCCAGTATCACCGTCATTAGAATTTTGAGTGAAAATTGTCGGGAGCGGTTGATAAATAGATCACGTATATATTCTATACCAGAATTGGTTACAGCTTCTAAACAAATTATTATAGTTCATTTTACCTTAGTCTTATGGCTAAGGTAAATGGTTCCGCGAAGCTCAAACTTGGACATTATTCCGCAACGAAGTCGCTAACCATGGGATGTCCTCAAGGTTCGGTTCTCGGTCCTTATTTATGGAATTTAGGTTTTGATGATTTCCTCGCGATTCCACTTCCATGCGGCTGTTCCTTAACCGGTTACGCGGACGACGGCCTTCTGCTCATTCAGTCAAGTACTCGGGCTGGACTTGAGAATTTAGCTGACACATGCCTACGTTTAATATCTCAGTGGGGCGATCGAAACCGTTTAACCTTTGCACCGCAAAAGACCTATCAACTCATTTTAAAGGGTAATCTTAAGTCATGGCCTAGTATTAAATTTAATAATGTTCCCGTTAAACGAAAACAATCCGTGTGCTATCTTGGTTTGATCTTGGAGAAGAACTTTTCATTTATTGACCACATTAAAACTGTAGGAGAAAAAGCCAAAAAAAATTTTTATGCCCTAACGAGAATATCTAAAGCTACTTGGGGTTTATCCTTCTTAACTTTAAAAACTATTTATGGGGCTACTTACCTAGGTTGTATGTGCTACGGTGCACCTGTTTGGGCCGATAGGGCCACCATAGGGGCGGTACGACGTAAATTGCTACAAAGTCAACGGTTAGCTTTAATATTTTTATGCAAAGCGTATAGGACCGTTAGTACTGAGGCCCTACCAGTACTTGCAGGTGTACTTCCAGTAGATCTTGAGGTGCAGCGACGTGCTGCAATGTACTATTCTGCGCGAGAGACCATGGACGCAAGCTTTCTAACACAACGGGACCGTGCTAAGATCTCTAGATTATTTAAACCGCAGACTGACGTCTGGGAGGAACTTTTATCCGAATGGCAATGTAGGTGGGATAATTCCATTAAGGGCCGGCACCTCCATCAGTTCTTTCCCTCAGTTCGTGAACGGCTGGCCAGAACATGGCTGGAGGTGGACCACTGTGTTGCCCAATTTCTCACAGGTCACGGCAACTTTAAGAGTAAATTGTTTTCTTTCAAGCTTGTTGCTTCTCCCTTGTGTCAATGTTCTACATCTGACTGTGAATATGAACAGTCTGCTCATCACATTTTATGGGAGTGTAATCTTTGGCAGAATGAACGAAATATAATGTTAGACAGTATACTGGTTACATCCGGTGTAGTTTATTACGCGGACCTCGTAGAAACTAGAACTAATTTCCGTGCGTTCAGGCGTTTTTGCCATACCTATTACTGGAATCAAATGTAACAGCTCACATTAGGACCCACTAAGTTAGTAACAATTGCAAACCGTGGTGCTTGGCAATCTGGGCTTCTCCCAGTTGTAAATATCCCCTTGTGCCTATTGGCCTAGTTCTGTTCTGTCTCCTGCTTGTTTGGAGGGAAGTGGAAACAATATTTTTTCCTACTCCTCCGCTAATCTTTTCTGATTAATTTCGTTGCGGGATCCAAGACAGTTTTATCGTTTCTCCGGGACTCGTCGAGCTTCATTGCCTCGGCGCTCTTCTTGCGGTCTCCACTGTTGATTCTGGCTTACAGAAGTTGCAGTGGTTGGGAATAGTGTGGCGGGCTTGTCCCATAAAAAAAAAAAAAAAAAAGTCTTATGGCTAACTGCAATGTCCAGACCACTTATGGAGTACCTAGGTATAATAAGGGGTTATGCAAAATCACGGCACATAATTTCTTTATACTAAGAGCTTTTTAAACGCCTGTCCAGAATGCAAATTCTACTAATTAGAAACGTTCAAAATCTAATTAGAAATCTCATCTCAGCGACAATCAATGGAAAAGAAAATTGGTAAATAAGAGGCATTTTTGGCTGATTGAAGATTAGACTGTACATACCATCATGCCTGTATTCCCCGAAGGGTTAAGTGGAGGTGTACCAATGTAGTGAATGGTTAGATCCCATATAATAGGAAGCGAGCCATTAACCTAGCACAATTCCTAACTCCGAGCTGCTGCTGAGAATTTCATAGAAAAACCCAATAACACTTTTTGCTCGATCTGGGAATCGAACCCAAGACCTAGCGTAGCAGTCGCGCTTAGGACCACAAGGCTAACGAGGCAGTTGTAATGGTTCCTAAATGTTATTAGAATTGCCGCCGTGTTTCCACTAGTCATTATCATCATATCAGCCTAGCGACGTCCACTGCTGGGCATAGGCCTCCCCTAAAGACAGCCACAATTACCAGTCCTGCGCTGCCGGCATCCCGGTACCTTCACCAGGTCGGTCGGTGTCGGTGAAAAATTTGTATTAAGATTGTCTAACCTGCAGCTAAAACACTGATCCCTCCAGCTGGAATCCCGAGTCCCATGTTGAACTTCTGCCTCTCTTCTATGAAGGCTACACTGCCCATCACCATGGCTGATATGCCGCATACAATCTGTAAGAGAAGATGAATGTTAATACCAAATACTTATGTTTTTAAGTTTTACAAAATAATCTGAAATAGGGAAAACCTTATGGTCTGCTTAAATCCAACACATCCCTCCGCCTTCCCCAAGGCGGAGGGATGTGTTGGATTTCTAGTGCCTAAAAACCCACGGTATTCTTCCAACTACTTTTGGCTGGGACACGGGTATTGCAGACAGCTTTCTTCCGCACTCTGGCAGGTATTTACCTATCACCCCTTATAGCCCACTAACAGCAAAAAGGTGCGTGGGGAAAATATCGCGTGGCCATTACATTAATACCTTCAATCTAAGTATGGCGTTTTAAAATGCTCTTAAACGGGATAAATGAATTTAGTAACATCCGGGTTACTCGACCAAAAAGAAATGTGCGAAATTGTCAAACGCGCATAAACTCCTGTGATTGGTTGACTGAATTATCAATAACCAATCACACTTATGCACGCTTGACAATTTCACACATTTATTGTAGAATCAGGTAGAATATTATGCTACATTTACTTAATAAATCAATTAATGAGCTCCTATCGGTAAGTCTGCATAGTAAAGGGAATCTAGCACACTTCGGAGTGGAACTAATACCTTAATAGGATTGCTGGGAACCTAGGCGGGGTTGTCAAAAGATATCAGACACAATTCTTTGATTCTAGGAATGAAGATCCAATCTGATTTTGTTGATTTGTAAGAGCTCCAACGGTTTTCTGCTACAAACAATATATCGAGTTTTCACCCGGTTTCAGTTACGTCTTTGGTTACTGCTCGGCTCCTTTCGATCGTAGCGTGATGTTATACGAGTGTATTCTATTTCTCATAAATCTGACTATCATAGACAAAAATATTTTTTCAGTCTGACTGGAAGTACAAGAGATTAACAACACAACTCTTTGGCTTTATCGTATGACTATAGAGAAATAGTATTGATTATTTGTTTGGATGTTTGGTATTGGTTGAATGGATGTGGATAAAGAATTACAGACAATTCGGCCAACCCATATCCGAGTCAAAGTTATACACGAATTTTCGGGTTCTCAATGAAAAAAACCGGCTAAGTGCGAGTTGGACTGGCGTGCGATAGGCTTCGTATCTATAAAAACGGCCAAAAAAACATGTTTGTTGTGTGGGAGCCTTCTTAAATATTTATTTTATTCTGTTTTTTAGTTTATTTGTTGTTATAGCGGCAACAGAAATACATCATCTGTGAAAATTTCAACTGTTTAACTATCACTGTTTATGAGATAAAGCCTGGTGACTGACGGACGGACAGCGGAGTCTTAGTGATAGGTTCCCGTTTTACCCTAAATACGACCACGAAACCAACGGAGCAGATAAAGTAATTGAAATTTCTATTGTAAGCGCCATAATAGTTTATGTAAGTGGGTATAGTGAAATAGATTTGAAATTTCCAGATACAACTTTGCGAAATTGGATCATACCCAAATAGATTATGATAATAAAATCTAGTCATGGTCCCATTTTAGTTGATATTTCGAAAGGGTAGAACGAATAGATATTTTAATGCTTATCCTATTTCACTACTATTATAAACGCGAATGTTTTTGAGGACGGATGGATGGATGTTTGCAACTCTTTCACATTAAACGCCTGGATGACATTTTTTTGTATGGGAGCCCCCATACAAAAAAATAGTCTATCCAATTGTATTATAGTTTTTTATGAATACTTTTACCCCCTGAAAAATGGCAGTTTGCTAAAAGTTAACCCGTAAGTTCTTTATGTATTTAGCTCCTAACTACTAAAATTAGATATTAGAAAATTGAATTTAATTCTGCTCAAAACTACCGGCATTCATAGAGTAATAAGCCAGCTTTTTAGCCCATTATACCTTAGCGCTTTAGTGAGTTTCAGCTGACGGACAGACTCGTAAGGCAAAGGCAGTAATAACGACTTTTATTCGAGCAACGTTGGTAGTGGGCACTTATTGCTCAACTTTATTGCCTGGGCGAGCCACAATGCGAAGAGAAATAATCCGTTTCGCCCTCAATCGGTTAGGATTCCCTGTGAAAATATTAATATTTTTCGTTAAACCAGTTTTCTATTAATTATGTTACAATTTATGGAGAGAGGTCTTTTTGCCCAGGAGTGGGACAGAATAGGCTAACTAAAAGAAAATGTCACATTTCCATGGTTAATTTTATTACCAAGATTATTCTATCTAATCGATTATAATACATTTATATTTACAGCCTTAAAATTAGAAATCCTTAATAAAAACAAAAAAGAAACTAAAATGGCATCAAAATACTCCCCCGCATCGCCGTCAACCGGAAAAGTGCCCCAAAAACTGGCGGCATTGCCAAGTTGGATGACAATGCTTAACCTCTGGCCAAGGTAAAAGCCAGCCTTTGGGTCGCGGGAAGTGTCAACCACCAGTTTAGATAAATCCCTAAAAAGGGTTTGAGCACACGGACCCTACGGCCCGAGGGTTTCCACACCAAACGGCTCGAAAATATAGTTACCAATTAGGGTACTATACTTACGCCGTTTGAGGTTTTCTGCAGCCGCAGCAGCAGCGCCAGCACAGCACGATGAACTAGGAAGATGGGATGGCGCAAGAGTATCGACGGTTAATTTGTTTAGACGTCTACAGGTGTGTATGTCAGCTCACTTTATTGCCGTGTGAGAAATTCATGAATAAAGATCTAAGTAATATGAAGCGTCATAATAAATAAATTCATACCCATGATGCTTGGCCATGAAAATGTTTATGTAGGTAGCAACTAATATATCTTTCTATATAGTGCCAGTGAGTTATATACCAAAATAGTATGCCATTATGTACCTTTTGGAACACCACCAAATCGCGACATAATCAGAGTTAAGAATACCAGCCTATTTTTTGTCCCACTGTAAGGCTAACACCTTTTATCATATACAGAGAAAGCACGAGCACTGATCAACACGTTTACTTACGCGAATTAGCGTTTTCAGACTTATATTTATAATTGGTCTAGATGTTCTCACGGTGTTTGATGTCTGTAATATCTAAGATAAACTTAGACAGCACATCAATATTCCGATGTTCACAAAATCACCATTATTATGATAAACCAAAAAAGTACCTATACAAAAATAAATTGGATACAGAACCAAATCGTAAAAAATAGCAGAACATCGCCTACTTTTCTTTACTTTTACAAGCCGTCATAGTAGAGAGTCCATTGGCTTTTTACAAGATACGTTCCTTGGACGATTGGCTGTAATCTGATTGAGCGTTAAGTAAAGATGGAAGAGCGACTTAATCCAATTCGTGGTCTTCAATATAACCAAGAAAACCTCTGTAGGCGACGGTAATTACTTTTTATCAAAGGTCTAGTACGAGCGTGCGGAGAGGACGCATTTCTGTCGCGTGATGCAAGAGAAGTCAAATGTAGATACTTATTCATGTAGGAGATTGAAATCTTATTGCTACAATACCATCCGGTTTTTTCTTAACCTGAACTGAAAGTGCAATGAGGATGCATCCTATCAGTGAATTGGCTTTGGATGGACTGTTTAAATACGCCCTCTAGTGTGAACTCGGGGACTAATGGAATTAGTACCTGGTTGGGAGTCAGTGACGCAATGCTGTCAGAATACTGGGAGAGCGGTGCTAGACATGGCGGTCTAGATTGCAGGAAGACGGGCTGACGTCAATTGAACCTGTCCGTTCACTCTGAGATGGTATTTAGACATTGTGTAAAGCTATGCAATTACCATTATTACGAATGTTTACCATTATTATGCTTGTCCAAGTTACCCAAAGACTAAAGACTGAGTACTTCGCCTACGTTTCGACATATAAATACAAAGCCTTCATCGCCACGCATGCCTAAACCCAGCGGCAAGATGGCACTACGAAGATCACCTTTTTTTTAAGGCTGGGAAATCATTTAATGACTTTTTCCACACAGGGTGGAGCGGAAGGAAGTGTCAGACTCTTACTGACCTAAACCCATCCCTGTTCCATTTAATGCCCTTTGCGTTCCAGGGTCGCGGTAACTCTTTCGAACAAACTCCGCAACTCTGGATACAACAATCATCTACAAAAAAAGGTGTCACCCGCTTTAAGTTACGTCTTTGATTACTGCTCCTCTCCCGTGTGTCGTAGCGTGATGTTATAAAGCCTAAAGCCTTCCTTGATAAATGAACTATTCAACGTAAAAAGATTTTTTCAATTCAAACCAGTGGTTTCTGAGATTAGCGCGTTCAAACAAACAAACTCTTTAGCTTTATAATCTATTCTAATATTATAAACCTTAAGAGTTTGTTTGTTTGTTTGAACGCACTAATCTCAGGAACTACTGGTTTGAATTGAAAAAATATATTTGTGTTGGATAGTTCATTTATCGAGGAAGGCTATAGGCTATATAACATGGCGTTACGACCAATTGGTGCGAAACAGTAATCAAAGACGTAACCTAAAGCGAGTGGAAAAACTACGCGAACGAAGTCGCGAGCAGAAGCTAGTATTAGTATAGATTGATTAGTCTTGAGACTCACTAGTATAGTCACTTCCATGAATTTGACGAAGATGCAAAATTGCACCTTGTGTAGGATAGCAGATAATTCCAAATCGGAAATCAACCTAAAACGAATACTTTAACGCAAGCTCCTGTTAACCTTTTTCACCAACGTCAGGTTATTTGTTATCCTGAATACGTGCCGTAACTAATTTGAATTGCCGACATTTTTAAAACTTTTTTTTTCTGGAGTAATTGGAACAGCTGAAAAGCCTTTTTAATTAACGTGAAACTGAGTGAATACGTTCGTAATACTGGGCCATTCTCACTTAATTCGTGGCCCTTTAAAAGGTAAATAAAGAATAAGACACATTTATTATTGTAACTACAAATTATAACTCTGCACTTAAAACTGCTTAATTGGCCTAGTGGTCCTATGCGCGACTGCTGCGCTAGAGATCTTGGGTTCGATTCCCAAGTCAAGCAAAAAATGTTATTGCGTTTATTATGAAATTCTCAGTAGCTGTAGTGCTATTCTCAGTAGTATGTTATGTTTATGTTATGTTACAAATTATAAGAATGCCAACATCTTGTACGTACTTCTATTGTAGATATAACAATAACATTTTCCAGGTGGAAAATATTAATGAAGGCTAGCCAAATACGCTGGAGATATTACAGTGCATAAGTGTGTGCGCAAACACAGGGGCACTTCCTCTTGCCTCAATTTCATAGTCCAATTGGACGGTAATCCGACACGACCGGGAAGAGAGCAGGTGAAGGACTAACGGCTCTACGTGTCACGGGAGTATCACACCACCAACTTCCAAACTCCGGCTGCTACTGAGACATTCCTAATTAATAATTCCAAAAATAACTTAATCTCGGAATCGAACCTAGAATTCCACCCTCAGCAGTCGCGCTTGCAATCACGAGAGCTACACTCACACATGCACATTCATATATACCATCACGCCTGTATTCCCCGAAGGGTTAGGCAGAGGTGTGCCAATGTACACCCACAGTTCGCCGGTATGTTTAGGTCCCATATAATAGGGGGCGAGCCTGTTGCCATTAACCGGGCACAAATCCTAACTCCGAGCTGCTACTGAGAATTTCATAGAAAAACCCAATAATACTTTGCTTGACCTGGGAATCAAACCCAAGACCTCTAGCGTAGCAGTCGCGCTTAAGACCGCTAGGACACATACACGTAGGTATGTAATCCTGACTTCCATGTGGATATAATCACAGGCAGAAGCTTATAGCCACTTAATTAAAAAAGCCATAATAACGTTTAGCAAAACCAGAAGATAACAAATCCATTCCCACTTCTATATCGCATCATTTTACATTTCGGTGCTCCTGCAAAATCTTGCCTCATTCAATATTAATAACACAAGAAACTGTTCCTCCGAAGTCGTTTGCCCTATGAATATTCAATGCTTGAGATATAATTGCCTGGCACTCGACAAGTAAATGATAGAATGATCAATCGATATCATTCCAAGCTTTTATTGAGGAACTTGCAAGTCTTCTATCTAATGAGGAATCGTCTCAAGTTGTCTCGTGGTCTTGAATTGATTTACGAAGCTGAGACTGTCTCTATGTGATCTCAGGGATGTTAATGATCCAGATAGATGAATGTTTAATTTGTTATCTTACGCCTGGTTAAGCCAGAGTCAGTATATAAAAGCTCTAGCATGAATGTGCTAACTTAAGAGAATACGAGGTGTGTTGATTTTTAAATTTGGTAATATTTAGTTAAATTTCGATCGTATAATCCCATACGATCGAAATTTAACTCGGAAGTTCTGACATGTTATAAAAGCCGGTATGCCATGACCGACATGATACGCACTACAAAGGCCCGGCTACACTGGGGCGGAGAATTTATAGACACGATCTTGGTTAAGGGTATCAATGGACTGCCACTGCGCTGACATAGATCCATCGATTGCATAGGTGATTACTTTGATTAATAAAAATAAAAAAATATTGACAAACAAATACGTTAACTTATTTTATAAAAAACGTTAATTTCTTATGATTTTCCGCAACAGCAGCCCCGTGGACTCGTCTAAACAAATACTATTGCAGTATTTGACAGCACTCGCTACCGCGCCCTCAAGTTTACCGCTCCTGTTTGGCCGGGCTTTTAAACCTGGATTTTATACACATTGTTCTATACTGCATACATAGTACATACATACATAAACTCAAACCTTTCTCTCATGGGGGTAGGCAGAAACCACAGAACGCTACCTGCTACGATCCTTACATACTTCTTTCGCCTCGTCCACGTTCATACATCTGTTCATACAAGCACGCCGGTTACGAGTACTGCGCACCTGACCTTTCTGAAGAACCTCACCAATAAGATCAGGGTAGGTCTTTCTAGGGCGTCCTCTCCCGGCGTTGCCACTCACAACTGCCATATATCTACTGCCCTTTTGTTGGTCGCCTTCTGAGGTGAGCTGCCAATCCCGAGCATTAGCCGACAGCTCATCTCGAGCTCGCTTTATCTCCTATCTACCTACCTACCTAATCCACACAGGGAGATTGTAAGGAATAGATCAACTGATATAAAACGTGTAACATGAAAATAGTTTGCTCAAAATCGGCTACTAAATCGATTTCAGCTATTTTTACATACCATCACGCCTGTATTCCCCGAAGGGTTAGGTGGTGCTGTATCAATGTATATCCACGGTTCGCTGGTATATTTAGGTCCCATGCAATAGCTTATTGCCATTAACCGGGCACAAATCCTATCTCCGAGCTGCTACTGAGAATTTCATAGAAAAACCCAATAACACTTTTTGCTCGACTTGGGACCCCAAAACTTCTAACGAGGCAGTCACGGCTATTGTTGAAATAGATAATTTTTTTTATATAATTAAAATTACGTAAATAATACCCAAATTAATTGTTGTATGTTATGTGAACATAAATAATTTCTCATACTCTTTATTCGGCCATTTCGATGTCATTGTTTTAAAACATAACGTGTCCTGTTTTAATAAAAATAAAATAGAAATTTTCGCAGCAACAACTCGTTATCCCGAGAGCTACGGTTTCCATAGCAACGCTTTACCTCTACCAATATAGACTGTTCAAGGAAAGTATGTGCATTTGATTTTTCTGTTTCATTTTTAGATCAAATATGAGCTTTGTTTGTTTCGATCTCTTTGTATTTATTTTTCTTTGTTTAGTTACTTTTTCATTTGCTAGTGTGGTAGCATCAATATTGCACAGATGTGGTCTGCACTCAGTCCTCAGTTTTTCAATTTTTCAGTTTATTTAGTGGCTATAATCAATTTCCCTAATTTGCCTAGTGGTCCTAAGAGCGACTGCTACGCTAGAGGTCTTGGGTTCGATTCCCAGGTCGAGCAAAAAGTGTTATTGGGTTTTTCTGTGAAATTCTCAGTAGCAGCTCGGAGTTAGGATTTGTGCCCGGTTAATGGCAATAGGCTCGCCCCCTATTACATGGGACCTAAACATACCGGCGACCTGTGGGTGTACATTGTTACACCTCTGCCTAACCCTTCGGGGAATACAGGCGTGATGGTATGTGTGTGTATAATCAATTTTTATGTCTTTTTTTTCCTTCCTTTCTTTCTGTCTTCCTGCCTTTCTCTCAATTATTCCTAAATGTATTTTTTTTAATTGTTTGAGGTGGTTTTGTTCTTAACTCTACTCTAGGTCAGGGGTGACAAAGACTAATTCGACGGTTGAGTGAGCTTACCCAGAAAAAGCCTGTTCATTCTAACGACACAGCACTACACGCTTAGCGCAGTGGCCGAGCGTTCGACTGCTGCGCTGCGTGTCGCGGATTCAATTCTCGCACGGAACAAATATTTGTTTAACCTACAGATAGTTGCTGGCTGTTTGTGTATGTGAATTTTAAATTTATGTTTGAAAACACACCCACGATACGGGAGAAAAAAAATCTGAAGTAGGAACTCTCTCTTTTGAATATGGCAGGGGGTAGGCAGGGAGGGAAATGACAATAACAAACAGAATAACGATAGGCGAAGAAAATCGTGTCTACAAAAACACATTATATAACTAGTATTAATAGAACCCTCTTTATCTACATTAATATTAAAAAGCTGAAGAGTTTGTTTGTTTGTTTGTTTGGTTGAACGCGATAATCTCAGGAACTACTTGGTTGGAATTGAAAAAATATTTTTATGTTGGATAGTTCATTTATCGAGGAAGGCTATAGGCTATATAACATAACGCTACGACACACGGGAGAGATACAGTAACCAAAGACCTAACTTAATGCGGGTGAAAAAACTATGCGGACGAAGTCGCGTGCAGAAGCTAGTAATGTTATAAAGCTGAAGAGTTTGCTTGTTTGTTTGTTTGATTGAACGCGATAATCTCAAGAACTACTGGTTCAAATTGAAAAAATATTGTTATGTTGGATAGTTCATTTATCGAGAAAGGCTATAGGCTATATAACATAACGCTACGACACACGGGAGAGATACAGTAACCAAAGACCTAACTTAATGCGAGTGGAAAAAACTATGCGGACGAACTCGCGTGCAGAAGCTAGTAATGTTATAAAGCTGAAGAGTTTGCTTGTTTGTTTGTTTGATTGAACGCGATAATCTCAGGAACTACTGGTTCAAATTGAAAAAATTTTGTTATGTTGGATAGTTCATTTATCGAGAAAGGCTATAGGCTATATAACATAACGCTACGACACACGGGAGAGATACAGTAACCAAAGACCTAACTTAATGCGGGTGAAAAAACTATGCGGACGAAGTCGCGTGCAGAAGCTAGTAATGTTATAAAGCTGAAGAGTTTGCTTGTTTGTTTGTTTGATTGAACGCGATAATCTCAAGAACTACTGGTTCAAATTGAAAAAATATTGTTATGTTGGATAGTTCATTTATCGAGAAAGGCTATAGGCTATATAACATAACGCTACGACACACGGGAGAGATACAGTAACCAAAGACCTAACTTAATGCGAGTGGAAAAAACCACGCGAACGGAGTCGCTGGCAGCAGTTAGTTAATAGCATAAAACTGTATTCGAACTGTCTAGGTAGTTATTAAGAAGTTGTTAACAACTATACTAAACTCGGCAAAGAGAAAACTTTATCTCACGATAGTTAGACGAGGATTTCATTTCGCAGTTCATCGCTTTGGATATCATCGAATGCTCGCTGTCAGAATATTTTTATACGAAAAATATATTGATCTAGGAGATGAGAGAGGAAGAGGGTGGTGAGGCTAAATTAGAATTCTTCACTGTAATTAAACGCCGTGACCGAAATTCGGTCAGGAATATTGTTATTATTGTAAAATTATCTTGAACGATTTGAAACTAATAAGTAAGTAAATAAATAATTTCCTTTTTATTTTAAGTCCGGGATTGACCTGAAAACTGCTATCGGCAACATAATTGATGGTCACTGTATATAATATACTAGCTATTGCCCGTGACTTTGTTTGCGTGGTTTCATTCGCCCGCGCTAAGTTACGTTTTTGGTTACTGCTCCGCTTTCGTGGATCATAGCGTGATGATATATAGCCTGTACCATTTCTCATGAATCTAGCTATCTTATACAAACCTTCTTATACTACTTCGAGCGGTAGTTTCTGAGATAAGCGCGTTTAAACAGACAACCAAAAAACCTTTTAAGCTTTATTTTATTAGTAAAGATTTTAGTGGGTAGAAGCGCGAAAGGTAAGTTAAAAAAAAAAAGATAAATGTTTTCCCTTTAGGGGGATTTAACCTCGAATTAAGCCCCCCAGGGCCAGGACACCGATCAATAAGAGGTAGACAGATCTTTTAACATAACAGATATATTAGAGGAAAGATGGTCTGTCATTAGTCCGGATCTACGAGATGTATTGCCGCTTATAGCCCCATCATTCAACGTCATCTGTCACGTTTATTCCTAAAATGACAGGTTTCTCCGTTGAATTTTTACCAATATTGGTACAAAATGCTTTTATTGGTGTAACAAAAACCCTTTTCTCTTGCCAACTTTTTATTTTTATGATTTGAAATGGAACGTTTATTTTTTTTTTGGAAAATTTTCGTAGCTTTTGTATAGTGGGTGAGTTTTCAAATAAAGATCACACTAGAAAAGGAAATTTAGAAGATGAAATGGGAGGCCTTTGTCAAGCACTGGGATACAAAATAGGAACAACTAAATGTAAGTAATACAAATATTTATTATGTGCGAGTATGGATAGGTACGAGACGTCAATTGACTACTTTTTCATCGTCTTTTTTTAATCATTTTAATGGCAAACCTGCCGATGGCCCACCTGATGTTAAGTAGTTACCGCCGCCGATAGACATCTGCAATACCAGAAGCCTTGCATCCCAGAGACAAAGTTGAAAATATGTCTACTGTCCATGTAAGTACACCGACATTTTTGCGACATTGGATTAAATAAATCTGTGACTTCTGTGCGGACGAAGTCCTGAGCAAAAGATAATACTATGAACACTCACCTGTAACACACGCAGTCTCAACACCAGAGCGAGAGGATATCCAAATCCGTGACGAAATAACGTGCTGTCTCTTTCCCCCGTCAGTGGAGCGGCGGACTCCTTCCGCCGAGACAGGGCAGTCTGAAACAATTTATCAGCGTGAGCCTTTCCCCAACAATCCGGATTATTCGGTTCAGTAAATGGTTTTAAAAGGTTTAGAGAGTTTTAAAAAGGTTTCGGGACTGTTTCACTACTTCTTAGTAGACACTATTGAACAGATGAACAATTCCTTTAATTGCAAACGTTTGAAATCTGTAACTAATCGTTAACTCCCAGTAGGCCTAGTGGTCCTAAGCGCGACTGCTACGCTAGAGGTCTTAGGTTCGTTTCCCAAGACGAGCAAAACGTGTTTATGGGGTTTTTCTATTATATTCTCAGTAGCAGCTCGGAGTTATTATTTGTGTCCGGTTAAAGCCAGTAGGCTCGGTCCCTATTACATGAGACCTAAATATACCGGCGAACTGTGGGTATACATTGGTACAACTCTGCCTAACTCTTCGGGGATTACAGGCGTAATAGTATATTATTATTTAAAAATGGAACAGAATTTGTGTGAAATGATAGGCCAAGTAGATTAATTAGAACTTTAGTGGGGGAGATGTACGTCTCATAGGCGTTGTTAAGACTTAGATACTTCACTCACGACCGATATTTTAACCGATTTTTTGTCGGCCATGTGCGTTGGTGTATTAGAATTTATATGTTCCATTCTCGCTGACAAAAAATCTGTTGAAAAATCGGTCTAAAAGTCGAGCGGAGAGACGTAATAGACTTTAATCATTATGGTGGTAAAAGTGTTATTGGGTTTTTCTAAGAAATTCTTAGTATCAGCTCGGAGTTTGGATTTGTGCCCGGTTAATGGCAATAGGCTCGCCCCCTATTACATGGGACTTAAAACATACCGGCGAACTGTGGGTGTACATTGGTACACCTCTGCCTAGCCCTCCGGGGAATACAGGCGTGTTGGTATGTTCATTATGGTTGTCAATTCTGTCTAGGGCGTTGGACGTAAAAATACCAAAAGACCTTTGACCACTAATATCATAAACCCTATACACCCTGTGTAAACCTGTTGTAGGTACAGACAGCGTCATCAACTGGTTACCCCCTTTCCGAACAAATTTTAATGCAAGAGGGGTAACCAATTGATAACGAATAGATTCGGCCATTACTATCGTTGTCATGTGGACGTGCTCGTCTTGCTCGCGAACATTTTAATTCATTAACCCAGTAAAAAGTGCAGTAACCTACTCCAAAGTTACACTAATACGTGTTAAATAAAACCCGCAATAAGCTGTGAAAAAACTATAACTGTGTACAAACTATCAACAGAGTTACAAACAAAAACATTACAAGAAGTTTTAAAAGTGAACGTTAAAATTGTCTTTGTGTCGAAGTGCTCTGACCTTTGAACGGGTCAATGACACTTGTCTGCGTCGCATAAAATACTTGGAGGAGAACACAAAATTTGCTTCATTCATCACAGCCCCGGTGGTCTCGAGGCGTAAGCCGCTACACACCTTACACTGTCGTGAGAGGTTCCGAGTTCGAGCCCCGCAACCTGCGTCTCTTTTTGAAAGTTTATATTATATATTTAATATTTAATTTAAATCTTCCATTACCACAACCGTATACAAACATCTACGGTGACGTGTTTACGAATTCTGCTCACTTGCTGCTGGGTTATTAAAAATTCCCTAACGCCGGAATAAATGAGTCAACCTGTGACCACATAGGTTGGATTGTATTGGCAGAGCTCAAGTAATACTGGACGGAAAGCTGTCTCAAACCAATCCGTCGATCACGACCACCTCAGCCTGAGCTCTAAGTGTGGCACCGACCGAAATTCGACTACCACATCCACGGTTTACGCAGTGCGCACGCGCTTATAGATTGTAAATAGTCTACGAGTTTTTGCTACTGTTTACATCATATCTATTTTTGTAAACATGTCCACTATAAGACGCACTCCCCCGAGCACGCCGAAAACGCAAACAAACAACCTTTGCCAGTCCCAGACCAAATCGGAATCGGATATAGCCAATGCAGTGGTGAGTGATTATGTAAACACTAATCGAAATAAGAGAGCCCGGAAGGCGGACTCGCCACAAGCCGCCACTACATTAAGCTCGCACGACCTTCAAACTCAATTCGCAAATTGGAAGGAGGAACAAGACTCGTCAATTGCGAAGGTACTTGCGACTCAAACCGCTTTGATGGCTAAACTAGCGACTGACATTGGGGAAATTAAATCCCAGAACACCCAGATTCAAGCAGCTAACTCGGAAATACAAAAATCAAACGAGGAGATGGTTAGATCCATGTCTTTCATAAACCAACGGTTTGAGGAGATGAAGAAAGAAATTGAAGACCTAAGAGGGGAACGCCGAGAACAGAGAGAGTATATAGAAAGTTTAGAGAAAAAAATACAAGATCTGAATCACAAATCAAGGTCGTCGGGCATCGAAATTCGAAATATACCGCAAAGTAATACTGAAACCAGTGCCACACTTGCAAAAACAATATGCAGCATTGGTGAAGCTGTCGGTGTCTCCATCAAGGGCTCTGAAATGAGGGATATTTACCGCCTGCCGGGGAAGTCATCGAACCCATCGACCATCTCACGACCGATTATAGCAGAATTTTCTTCTGTTATGATAAAGGACACATTCATATCTGCAGTTCGAACTTTCAACAAAATCAAGGAAAAGCAAGATAAACTGAATACTAGTCTCATTGGCATTTCCGGAACTTGTCATCCGGTTTACGTCACGGAACAACTTCCGGGTAACATCAAAAAGCTGTATTTTCAATCAAGAGAGTTCGCGAAAAACCACAATTTTAAGTTCTGTTGGGTCTCAAACGGTAACATATTTTTACGCAAACAAGAAGGTGACAAACAAATGTTAATCAGTTCTGAGAAATGTCTACAAGATATAGGTTACACTGGCAAGTGACTAGTAATCCATATTATCAAAAACTCTATTATATTAACAACCATCTGTATAGTACTATTACTTTTAGAAATTGTACTTGCTTCTAAATTTATGACCATACACAAATTATGTAACATTCACCTAACCACACAAATAAAATCTCAAAATGGCATACATATCCTATACAAGAATACACTCACAACTCACTCATACAAAGACACTTCCCATAACATTCAACCTTTCACAAAAAAACAAACAATAAACGACATACTGCATATTAGGCAAGTCCTAACTATACTAGACTTCGCTTTGAGTCATCTCTTGCTCTCTCTACACTCTCCCAATGGATAGTATAATCAGTATAAGCAGCGAGCTTGACTCGCTAACAGTAGGTGACTCATTTAACTGTGCCCCAGAAAATTGCATTGACTATGTTAATAACACTAACAGCAACATAAAAATACTACACTTAAACATTCGTAGCTTAAATAAAAACTTTGACCAAGCCCAGCTATTACTACACTCACTGAAACTTGATTTAGACGTGGTAGTCCTTACAGAATGTTGGCTTAGTAAAGTCAGTAATTTGCCTGTTCTAGCTGGATATGATTCCTATTGTACCACTATAAACAATAATCAGAATGATGGGATTGTTATCTTTAAAAAACAAACTCTCCGGTCCTCAGAATGGGAACCAGAATTTGTGGGTGGGAATTGCTTGGTATGCAGTATGGCTAACCAAAATATCGCTATCGTGGCAGTGTACCGATCCCCGTCATACAATTCCAAAGAGAGTACCGAAAAATTTCTTGATAGTTTAAATAGTGTCTACGCTAGCCTCTCTTCCTTTAAAAATATAGTGCTCGTAGGCGACATTAATATAGATCTTAAATCCAATAGTACAGATAACCGCTGTCTCGAATATCTCATGCTAAATGCCTCCCACGGTCTACTTCCAACCCACCGATTCAACACCCGACTGGATAGCTGTCTGGATCATGTACTTGTTAAAAGTACCCTGCCTGTTACTACCCTTGTACTAGATTCACACATCACGGATCACAAACCAGTGTTATTTATTATCGCTAACACAAACCCTGGCACCATACCACTTCACACAGCTACCCGCATAGATTATGAAGCAGTCAAGCTAGATTTGGAAAAGTCTGATTTTTCCCTCTTGTACAAAATTACTGACCCCAATTTATCCATGAACGCCTTCATAAAAATCATCTCCTCAGTCATTGACAAGCACACAAAACAAATTAAAATCCCTAAAAAAAAAAGAATAATAAAACCATGGATAACCACAGGCATTTTAAAGTGTATACAAAACCGTGACCGATTGCATAATAGATTAAGGAAAGATCCCAATAATCTTATCCTGAAAATTACCTATTCGCGGTACCGGAATTTTTGTAATGACTTGCTCCGAAAACTAAAAATTGCCTATGAAAAAAGCGAACTTGAAAAATCTCGGAATAACCCTAAAGCACTTTGGAAAACGATAAAACAAATCACAAATACCACCAAAAAGAAAACTAGCCCGGTCGAACTGTTGGATATATGTGACAACGCTATATCATCCGCAAACGAAGTGTGTAGATTTTTCAGCAATATAGGAACGAACTTGGCAGAAAAAATCTTGTCCCAGTCTCATCAACCTACAAACCTACCTAGTAGTTTAGGTCAACACACCACATCACCCAACCCCGCCAACTCTCTTGTAATACTTGAGGTTGATGAATCAGAAGTGGAGTCACTTATTCTGCAACTGCGAAGTGATTGCGCAATAGGTTGGGATGGCATATCTCCCCTAGTGTTAAAGAGTTGCCGCCAAATCTTGACGCCACCATTGACGTATATTTTTAACTGCTGCCTTCAAAAAGGCATCTTTCCTGATGCGCTTAAAAAAGCTGTTATTCATCCCATTCATAAGGGAGGGAACAGAAACTGTGTCAACAATTATAGACCCATATCAGTCCTATCAGCGCTCTCTAAGATATTGGAAAGGATCTTGAATAATGCCCTAAAAAAATTCCTCAACAAACATCGGCTCATAGCAGATAATCAGTATGGTTTTCGCTCAGGAATCTCAACTGAGGATGCAGTTCTGGATCTAACACAGTTGGTTGCGAGGAAACTTGACAGTGGCGTTAAAAGTCTAGGGATATTTTTGGACCTCTCTAAAGCTTTTGACACAGTATCTGTTCCTAAACTTATATCTAAATTGGAACTCCTCGGAGTACGAGGAAACTCCCTCGAAATTTTCAAAGATTATCTCAGCAACCGGACCCAACGTGTAAAAATAGGAGAATATGTAAGTGATGAAATAACAATAAACACTTACGGTGTGCCTCAGGGAAGCATTCTAGGCCCCACCCTCTTCCAAATATACGTCAACGAGTTATGTAATTTGACCATCCCCAACTCTAAAATCATTGCGTATGCAGACGACACCGCAGTCATAGTTTACGGACCAAGTTGGGATAGCGTTAAATGCCACGCTGAAATGGCAATGACAACTGTCATGACATGGCTTAACCTAAACTTGCTTACCCTGAATTGCGACAAAACCTCGTACATTCCATTCTCTATTCGACGAAACAACTTACCTGAAAAGTCATTCTCCATAACAGCTCACACCTGCTCCACACAATCCCCACACTGTTTATGTCCGAAACTCACAAGAACAGATAATGTGAAATATCTGGGTGTCCAAATAGACGGAGGACTACGATGGGACGAACAGGTTGACGCTATTACTGCTAGGTCTGTGAAACTGTTGCATACTTTCAAATCCCTCAGAGACTCGGCAGCGCCTGAAACCCTGAAGATGGTGTATTATGCATTATGTCAATCTGTCATAGGATATTGCATCACAGCATGGGGTGGTGCAAACAAAACCTGTTTCCTGAGGATTGAAAGAGCGCAGAGAGCCGTGCTGAAAGTAATGTTTCGCAAACCTTATCGCTATCCCACTACAAAACTATATGCCGACTCACAAGTGCTTTCTGTTCGCCAGCTCTTTCTACTGCGGTCTATTTTAAGAAAACACGGTAGTGTTCCCCCTACTGACCCTAAAAAAAGGAAGAAATTACCCATTAGCACCCCCCACAAAACCGCCTTCGCTCAACACCAATACTACACATTAAGTACATACATCTACAAACAAATTCACAAAAAATTAAACATAGTCGATCTAAATAAACATGAAATAAAATCAAAATTAACGGAATGGCTACTGAAACAGGACTACCTGAAAACAGAGTCTTTACTCAAGTATGTCGTCTAACTACCTATGTACATATTTTTAATTACATACCCACACATATATACACACACACACCCGCGCACACACAAACATACACACACCCGCGCCCACACACATACATACACGCTCACACAAACACACATATCAAGTGAATGTAATATATTTTCCTACATATTAATGATTTTCTTAGAACGCTCGGGTAGATCGACACAGTCTGCTATAAATATTATAATTTCAATTTTAGGCTGAATCACTGTCTCTCAAGATACAGGTTACCTAGTTTGAGAGGCAGGGTTTTCCTTATTGTGTACAGATTTTAGTTTCTAGATTGTAATGTATTCTGTTACTACCTAAGCTCTTTTAAATTGTCTTATTTTAATTTGTGCAATCTGTATTTTTTTTGTGAAATAAAGTTATTATTATTATATTATTATTAACGCTGTTTGTACATATTTTTTAAACGTTGCCGCACATTATGAATTTCTTCTGTTAGTTTACAAACAGTACATTTTTAAACGAAGGGTTCCCTTCATCACTATTTGGTACCACATAGTACCAGACTCGTATTTAGCGCATGCGTACTCCGGAATTTATCAGAGCAACCGCTTGTTTATATACAGAATAGTAACGTTGAAGGACCCACAACGCATTTACAAAGGATTTGGTCGTGGCTTACAATTTAGCTTTCGCCTACAAACAATCACGTGCAACGTACAAAACGGGGTATAGAAACTCATTTGGACTTGGTACGTATTTTTTTTAAACACTTGTAACGAAAACATAATCGATTTTTGAATTTTAAACAATGGGTATTTGAAATTCGAACCGAATTTACGTATTTACACATCATTTATTTACTTTAAAGGCTTTATTCTCAGCAATGGGCCATTGGCCCATTTGCTACATATAGGGAAAAGTACTTCGGTAACTCATGTATGCTCCCAGAGATCGCCAGCAACATCAAGGCGCTGCCTGATGTGGAGCTGAGGTAGATCGAATGATCTACTGAGTCGTAGAATTATGGAGACCAGCCCGTTGTACAATAAAATGCAAACAATTATGACTAATGTATGCATTACAAGCTCATGTTATGCTTGTTGCTCATGTAAAATTAATCCAAAAAGCTAATGATAGTCGTTTTTTCCAATTCAAAATTTAATCGAATGCATTTACTAACATATAAAGTCATACAGACAGCCAGTTCCGAAACAACTACATATCTGATTGTGTTTATGTACGTCTGTCGGCCATACAAGATATTTGATCCGTGCGGGAATCGAACCCTAGACACGTAGCACAGAATCCGTTATAAAAGACGATTTATAAAAAACAATGAAACAAACACAAATGTTTTAGATGTGAAAAGGTATAATTTATATATTTTTTCAAAGTTTTAGACGTGACGTGGGTTCTAGAGTTTTGAAAGATAAAATCTTTAGACAGAAAACATTTAAGAAAACACTTTGTCTTCAAAGAAATATTCAACAAGACACAATATCAGTTGGCGGATGAAACTCATTTTATGTCTTGTTGAATATTTATTTTAAAGTTAAAATGGTTCCAGGTAAAAAAAAAAAATGTTATTTCCATTGTTATTCCATTGCAGGTTACTTGGGAACAATTTAAACACTATACTTACACAACTTCTACAGATGATGGTTTACGGATGATGTAAAATAAGAATATGTTTGGCTCAAAATACAATTTCAGTTTGTTTCTAACTTACTTTAAAAATACTTATTATTCTTCCTATTATACCTGATATTATAAAAGCAAATGGTTGTTACTCTTTCACGTTTAAGCGGTTGAAGGGAATTAGCCATATTTATGGCACACATAGAAATATTGATCTCGTGTAACACAAAAGAAATTTTATCCGGTCCATGTGTTCCCGTGGGATATTTTAGAACTTTAGCTTTATTCTGAAGTTCACGCTGACGAAGTCACAGGTAGAAAAAATATTTTATTATTTAGATTGGTTTTATTTTTTAGCCAATAAATCTTTATCAAAATGATGGAGGAATCAATCAGATCAGAAGACAGTGAAGAGGAGCCAGAACCGATACCACAAAGAAATTCTTCTTCGGAGACAAGTTATGATGAAGATGAAGAAGAAACTACGAAGGAGCCAATTAAAGAGGAGAAACAACTTGAAACTCTTGTCCAAGCAGGTAATACATACATACTACATAGTGTGCAACATAGTCGCTTCCCGCCGTTTGTCCCTTTGTAGGCTTAGATCTTTTTAACTACGAAACGGATTCAAATGCGATTTTTAAATCAATAGATAAAGTAAATAAAGAGGAAGGTTTATACGTATAGAACATAACGCTACGACGAACGAGAGCGGAGCAGTAACCAAAGACGTAACTGAACGCGGGTGACACCGCGAGGTATATAGTTTTATTAAAATAAAGAATTAACCAAAGAATTTCGTCATAAATAACCATCCCATCAAAAAAAAAATATAACATCACGCCTGTATTCCCCGAAGAGTTAGGCAGAGGTGTAGCAATGTACACCCACAGTTCGCCGGTATATTTAGATCCCATGTAATAAGGGGCGAGCCTATTGCCGTTAACCGGGCACAAATCCTAACTCCGAGCTGCTACTGAGAATTTCATAGAAAAACCCAATTACACTTTTTGCTCGACCTGGGAATCGAACCCAAGACCTCTAGACCACTAGGCTACCGAGGCAGTCATAAATAACTATATTATCTAAGATTTATATCAGTAATCTAGTTGTCTAATCTCATGGTTCCTAGTGTTTGGTTCTGACCATATGATATACGACTCATTTATGTAACATTTTTAAATAAAGCCTTCTGTAGCCGCGGTGAGCGAGTTTTACTAGAGGCAAAACTTATGGGTTTGCATCACCGGCATGCTAATATAACGTTAAGTTATCACTTCTGTAGAAAGCACTCCATGAGTTACTTAAAAAAACATTTATTTTTAAGTAATGTCACTTTTTAACGGGGTGTTGTAAGTTTGTCGTGACTGTGTGTGTGTGTCTGTCTGTCTGTTTGTGGCATCGTAGCTCCCGAACGCATGAACCGATTTTGTTTTTGTTTGAAAGGTGAATTATTCGGGAGTATTCTTAGCTATGTTTGATGGTAATCGGCTCAGCGGTTACAAAGTTATCAGCTCTTTTGTTAGCTGCGGTAGGGACTTCTATTTTTCCGTCAGGGGTTACTTAAAATTTTTAATTTTGTGTATTTTTAATGCATAAGTGTATGTAGGTACGTTCTAAGTTTATTTCGGACATGGAAAACCTCGTGAGGAAACCTGGGCTTGTAATTACTATAACACCTTGAGCAAGCCTGATGTTCGTGCTTTCTCTGTATAAGTCTTATGTCTGCCTTGGCCCTGCAGTGGGCAAATAATGTGCTGGTATATTTATTTATAAATTTACTTCATTTAAATTGTTAAAATTTAAACAATAACAAATTGAAAACTTACATAAAAGGCTACCCGAGTTTTGGGTGGAGTATTGGGTGGAAGTCATGAGACAGATGTCGGGTTGCCCCACGAGAATCCCGCTCCTGACACTTAGAGCATGATAAGGGTTATAATGTTAACATCGTAGACAATTTTGAGACAAAGGATGTTAAAATAACTGACATATTTTAGTGTATTAAAAAATAAGAAAATTGTTTTTTATCGTGCCGGCCTATTTGCAAAAATCGCTCAAGATAATTTATGTGATATTACTAAAAATTTGAGAACGGCTAAACAGGCTGGACCGATTTGGGTGATTCTTGTTTTTGTCGTATTCCTAATTTCCCGGACAAGGATTTTTTTTCAAATGGTTTATTTATTTATTTATAGTTAATTAAAACGGTTACACACCAATTACAATAATTAACCTAGAACAATACTAATATTATCATAAAATCTACTACGCACTTAATAAATAACAGTGGATATTCTCTCATACTTTCTCTCGCAAAACTTCAAACACACTCGCATTATCTCTCTCCATTCATCGGCAAACAGATCACAATCAGGATTGACTGCCAGGAGGGCATTGAGGGCTTCCAGAGTCCGACACACCGGCGACTCTGCTCTAGCGACCGTACGACATGCTGGCCGAGCAAACAATTTGTGCCTCTTATTAAGGCGTTGATGATGATGATGATTATTGGGATTGTCGGTTTGCACCCGTGGAAAGCCGGGGTCGGTTCACTGGTTAATAATAACAATAAAAATACCGATACAAACTCTTTTGTTAATATAAAAAAAACAAGCTTGTCGAATATCAAAATTCGTGTCACGGTGACATGTAATAACTGACAAGTGTCAGTGTATGATACACACAAAAATTACGTAATATAACAAGATTGTAATTCAATTAAATTATATTTAATAACGGCGTAAGTTTATTGATAATAATAAAAGAAAGTTCTACCTCGGTGAAATAGTGAAACTTTGGATATTTTTTGAATTTTTATCATACCTGCATTTGCGTAGAAATAGTTATTATTTTTAGTTTATTATTTTATCCTTTCATTTTCTAAAATTCTTTGAATAATCTACAGAACTTGATAGTCTATTTCAATATTTTGTTTTAAAATTCAGAAACACCATGTCTCTTGCACCAAAGCCATGCATGAAGAGTTAAAATTGAATTAAATTTTAACTTAAGTACATAATTTTTATTGTTTTCAGTCCAAACCGAGGAAAGTAAGATGTCGAAGATAGGTCCAGAAGTTCCACTTCGTCGAAAAAGGTTCATCCCAAAATATGAAGTTGAAGGTGTATACAAAGTGTCTCTAGGTGAAGAAACACAAATACAAATTGAAGCAGTAGTAGGAACTCACGTCTATGCCCAGTACCCTTGGAAATTTATAAGCAAAACTAATATCATGGAATCCATAGACGTAGGTGGAGAAATGTCAGAATTTTTTCCATTTCGTGAGCAAATTGAAGCATACGAAGAAGAAGAAGTGCTTATAGGTTACATAATAGATGAATTAACCAATACAGACGACTTTTACGTATGCTGTACACCAGAAGCCAGGGATCACTGCAAGCAACAATCTGACAAGTATATTAGAAGGCAAGAAAAAAAATTACAAAAATCTGTTCATAGAACGCCTAAACCTTGGAAAAGTTTGGGAAGTGATGCAGAAATTATCGAACAGGTACCTGTCAACAAAAGAAATTTAATTGAGATAGAGATAATAACAAAGTTTCCCATGGAATATCAACCTGAAAAGTTCGACATTAGGGACACTTGTTCCGTCAGGGATGGTTCTATAGACTTAGTAACATGCAGAGAACAATTTAATAACGTTTTTCGACGAAGAGTAGATTGCGAATCGCAGATTACTCCAGCACTGGTAGATGGAGTTGCTCAGACTGTACTGACATATCCAAAAAATATGTGGACACAAACTATTGCAGACGCTTTAGGTCAGATGGAAGACATTGAGGGTGGCGGTGACGCTAGTCAAGTGGGAATAGAAACTATAGATGATGAAGATAAAACTACTGATACTGACGATACAGTACAGAAACAACCACTTGATGAAGTAGGCTTAGCTGCATACAGAGCTGCAATGAACAGTATGCGTCGACCATCTTATGTAAATAAGGTCAATAGTTTCGTCACGTCCCGAATAAGTGAAATGGAGTCCATAGTAAAACTTAACTCAGTAATGGATATGTATTATAACGACTATCCGAATCTTGTTAACCAAGTACATACTGACGTGTTTGATACCATGATCTTTGAAGAGTATGTTTGTTTTACAGACGTTAGGGCTAAAGACAAGTTTGTATCCTGTGCAACATTTCATCCAATGTGGTCTGGTATTGTTGCTATTGCGTATGCCGATGATCACCCGGCTCTTATGAAGACATCTCCGATTAAACACCAGGACCCGATTCAAAGAGCCGTATATGGTTTGAACCCTGTTTTAATTTGGAGTCATACAGACAGTTTAATACCAAAATTGTTTTTGGAGTCACCCCGTGAAGTCAAAGTTCTTTCATTTTGCCCATTTAATGAAAATATTCTGGTTGGTGGTTTAGTAAGTGGGCAAATAGTGATATGGGATTTAACTAACAAGCTGGAAAATGTCGAAAAGATTGAAATTTTAAGTGAATTGAGACAAAAATACCGAATCGCAATGAACGTTCATATGGGATGGATGAAGTCTATCGATGATAGGGCGGTAGTAAATGCTACTGTTTGTAGTAGTCTTGTGAATTGTCATTTGAACGCAGTATCTGCTATAAAATGGATGTCACCAAATTTTTTTGTAACACCTACAGGAAAAACAGTTCCCACACCTCATGAGAAATTATCGCTACAATTTATATCTTCTTCAGTAAATGGAAATATTTTGGTATGGAATATGTCACTTGACTACCTAGGATTCGTGGAAGACAAGAAAGTGAAGAAAACGTCAAGAATTGCACGAAAACCATCAGGGTTGATAACAGACGTTTCACCTTTTAAAATATTAGATCGTAATTTACAGCCATGTTACAAAATTATATTAGGTGAAGCAGGTCAACTTATGACATATTCAATTCAGAGCTTTGGTATGACTCCTCCAAGTGTTAAATACGTATATAGTCCAAGGAGTAACGATACTGGCAGAAAACGTTTTACTTGTGAAGTTTTAGAACAAAAAGAAGATGATAAAAATTCATTTTTTTATTTTGGTTCTCAACACGGTGCTGTGACTCGAGCAACTTGGGAAGGCCACGAGTTTAACACTGGTGAAGCACTAAACTCTGAGTACGCTGATATTACATCCCGCTGTACAATACATGATGGTTCTATAGTGGCCACTCATAAAAATCCTCAAATTGATAGTATAACATTGACAGTGGGTGGTAAAATATTTGCGATTTGGTCCGACGAATTGTTGGGTCGACCACTCATTTGGAAGAAGCGCCCTTACCGTTTAACAGACGGTGCGTGGTCACAGTATAAACCTAGCATACTTTTTATTGTTAATGATGAAGGTGATCTTGAAACCTGGGATCTGTTGTTACGAAGTGACAAACCTATTTCTGTACAAACACTTTCAGGGATTATGCTAACCGGTGTTAGTCTTCATACGTTACCATTGACCAAAAATATAATCGGAGTAAGTGACATTAATGGTTCATTCAAAATGTTTTTAAATCCACCAATATTTATGTTAGAAAATTCAAATTACAAACTTCGCATGGAGGTTATGATAGCGAGAGAATTAAAAGTAAAACAGTCTTTTATTGCTTGGCAAGACAATTTCATCAAAAAATTTCCACACGTTTTACAAGAAATAAAAAGAAAAGAAGGTGAGCTTTTGGCTGAAAAAGAGGAAGAAAAGCGTAGACAGAGGGACGAAATGGGGAAAAAGCATGAACAAGAAGTCGAAGCAAGAAGACTGGAGAAAATGAAAATTGTAGGTCCAGAAGAGAGATGGCAAAAAATCATTCACAAATTAATAGAAAAAACAATTGCAGTAAAGAAGAGAATCAACAGAGCATTGTTAATAGAACACGCTAAACCATTACGAGAATTAGAAGCGCAGCGTTTGGAAAAAGAAAAAAGAATGTTAGAAATCATGAAAAATCAAAAGGCTATTTTTAATGACACAGTTGCTATTCTTTTTCCTGAAGCTATACAGAAGCCGCCCAAACCAAAGAAGAGTCTGCTTACAGACAATAAAGAGGCACTAAAGAAAAAATATCTAGAAGATTACAAACACACAAAAAAGTCTGCAGCGAAAATAGTAAAGAAAAATCCTTACAAGGTAGAGTTCCGATGGGATGCCACACTAGCCGAAGGAAAGGAACGACGAGCTGCTCTCAATGCTCAAGATTATATAGTGAAAATGCATAGTTTAAGAATTCGGAAGCAGTCAGAAGCAGCAGACGCGGCATCAAAACCTGCGCAACAGTTACCTAAGAAACTAATAGAGGAGGACCTAGATGAAGAGTCTGCGGACTTATCTTAGAGTTTACATTATTTCTTATAATATCAAATAACATATTTTTTTTAGGAACCACATTTTTTTATGTGGCAACTGTAAATCATTGCATAACTTTAACAGGTGGAAGGGATATTATAACTAGCGAAAACTAGTACCATGGATTCAGTGGATGGTGTTGCCGTAGCTGAATTTTGGGCGCATAAAATTTAAAAAATATTTTATTTATTATTATTCTTTGATATGCCATCGATACCTACGCTATGAAGAAGTAGATGATTTTAGACCGCGAAGCCCTAATATTTTTCACCAGTTATTTAAAAAAAACTGGTGTTCCATACAATTTGATCGTTTAGGTGTCGCATTTTTGTATGGAACAACTGACTTTTCTTTTAGCCGATCACAATTTCATCGCTTGGGGTATACCCCAACAGAATCATACTGTAAGTACTGAATTCCTGGTAAATGTTTTCTTTACAATGACCCTTCCAGCCTATGTAATTTTAAGTATTAATTTATTTTATATTGTTTTTATATTTTAAAATAATTAATTTTACACTATTAAGTTTTTTTTTATAATAATTTAAATAGTTTTTTAAGTATAATTTTACTCATTTTTGTTTTACTTAACCATGAGTTATGGAAGGTCGAAATTTAATAATCATTTTTATTTACTGTAGGTATTTTACTTTATTGCATTCTTTATTTATTTTTTATTTTTTTCTTACATGTTTAGTAGTATAGGCTATTAAAGTTTATTATTATATGTTTAGTAACAACTGCTTTAGTTTTCAATTTATTAAATTAAAACTATTTTCTGTTTTATCAAATTGTTTTTATTGCATTTTCACAGCAATGTGTAGCTGTAATACAATGAGTGTCATTGCTAGTAATGTTTTAGGTATGGAACGGCCATTTTCAAAACAATAAAATATATCAATATAATCGAGCAGTGCGGTCATTATTTGTTTAAATTCGTTTGCAAGTTTAGCCTCATGTAGGAAGGAAAATAGAGGTAGACATATAATGAATACTAACAGGAAATACTACATTTTACAAGCGTGTGCGTAAACACAGGTGCATTCTCTCTTCTCTAACTCTCATAACAGTCTATTGAGACACTAATCCACAATACCAGAGATACGAGTCACGGAGGTATCACACCATCAATTTTCAAACTCCAGGTTGCTAATGGAAAAATCGCACCTTTTGTCCAACCTGGCAATATACCCCAGAATCCCTCAGTCAGCTGTTTCAGGCCACATGACATAAATACATTTGGTATATATGTACATCTGCTCCGTTGCTCTTCGTACAGATGTACATACATGCAAACGGAAAACTCATCCATTTGGGCCGCACCGTAATCGGGCAGTAAAAATAAATAGATATTTATTTTTACTGCCCGAGACTGAAGTATACAGATTTTTTTAAGACTCTCACTCCGCATTATTCAATGAGCAGTATCATTGTGTTGAAATGAATGCAGCTTAACTTGCCTCTTCTTGAACAGCGAGATAACTGTCATTAGTTCAACACGAGTCATAAGAAAAAAGATATGAATCTCTGTCATAAGCACGAACTTATTTTTTGCGTCAGTGTCAAAAGATTTTAAATAAATAATACTCCGTTATCATTTATTACAGTCATTGGCCAATGCATTATTGCATTAAGGTTACAATTAATATTATAATATTATTAAACTGAAAATAATATTTATCATCATATTTATTGGTTACAGTATAAACCAATGAAACTAAGATGTCAATCTTTGACTATCAGCAGCCTCAACCCCGTAGAAAAAGGTTCATTCCGAAATATGAAGTTGAAGGCGTATACAGAATAACTCTAAGTGAAGAAACACAAGTTCTAATAGATATTGTAGTCGGAGTTAATGTCTACGCCCAGTATCCTTGGAAGTATGTAGCCAAGGAAAAACTTTTAGAATCCATTTCCTTAAGTGGTTCATTATCTGAATTTTTTCCAATAAGTAAGGCGATACAGGACTATCCCGGAGACGAACTGTTATTAGGTTACATAGTAGACGAATCAAGTGATACTGATGACTTTTACGTATGTTGTACGCAAAAAGCTAGGGATCACTGTAAGCAGCAATCCGAAAAATTTATTAGAAGACAGGAAAAGAAATTGGAAAAAGCTGTTCAAAAGAAACCTAGACCATGGTACAGTTTGGGAAGTGATCTAGAAATTACCCAACTGGAAGCCGTCAATACAAGACCTTTAATAGAAGTAGAGATAAATGCTAAGTTTCCTACTGAATACGAACCTGTAAAGTTCAAGGTCAGGGATACTAACAGCGTTAGGGACGGCTTTATCGAGTTAAAACCATACAGACAGAAATTTAATACTGTTATGAAACGAAGAGTAGATTGTGGATCTCAGATTGCTCCAGCGCTTTTTCATAAATTGGTTCAAACACATCTTAGATATCCAACAAACGTGTGGACACAATCAATTGCGGACTCATTAGGTGATATGGCAGATTTTGTACGTGGCGCCGGCGCTAGTCAACCCACTGAAGATGAAGTTGCTAATGACGACAAAAGTTCGGAAGATGACAATCAACCGCAAAAACTTCCACTTGATGAAGTGGGATTGGCTGCATATAGAGCTGCACTGAGACGTATGCGTCGACCGTCGTACATAAAAATGATGAATACTTACGTCACATCGCGACACAAAGAATTTGAGTCTATGATAGAACTTAACACATTAATGGATATGTATTCTAACGATTATCCCAATCTTATTAACCAAATACAACATGACACACTAAGTACAATGAATTTTGAAGAATACGTTTGTTTTGCAGATGTAAGGGCTAAAAACAAGTATGTATCATGCGCGGCATTTCATCCGATGTGGTCTGGTATTGTAGCTATTTCATACGCCGATGATCACCCAGCTGTTATGAAAACATCCTCATCCTCACGCGAGGACCCAATACAAAGAGCTATCTATGGTTTAAACCCTGTATTAATTTGGAGTCACATAGACAGTTTAATACCAAAACTGTCTTTGGAGTCACCCCGTGAAGTCAAGGTTCTTTCATTTTGCCCATTTAATGAAAATATTCTGGTTGGTGGTTTAGTAAGTGGGCAAATTGTGATATGGGATTTAACTCATAAGCTGGAAAATGTCGAAAAAATTGAAGTTTTGAGCGAAAAGAGAGATAAATACAGAATCGCTATGAACGCTCACATGGGCTGGATGAAGCCGGTCCACGATAAGGCGGTAGTTAATGCTACTGTTTGTGCTAGTCTACAAAGTTGTCATTATCATCAAGTTACTGCAATACATTGGCTATCGCCAAATTTTATAGTGTCACCTACCGGTCAAATGGGTCCTACAACGGATAACAGTTTGTCGCTGCAGTTTTTATCTAGTGGAGTACAAGGAAGCATTTTAGTATGGAATATATCAACTGAAAACATAGGATTCGTTGAAGGCAAGAAAGTTAAGAAATCTAAGAGAGTTGCACGAAGACCATCAGGGTTAACAACTGACATTTCACCTTTTAAAGTTTTGGATCGTATTTTAAAGCCAACTTACAAGATTGTTTTAGGATCTGCAGAAAATTCCTGGACTTATTCCATACAAAGTTTTGGTATGACTTCTCCAAGTGTTTCATATATTCATACTCCTCAATTAGTTGGCACCGGTAGAAAATATTTTAAGTGTGAAATTTTAAAACAAACAGAAGCAGATATGAATTCAATTTTTTATTTTGGTGCGGCACACGGCGCCTGTTTACGAGCAACTTGGGAAGGCCACGATTTTAATACTGGTGAAACAGTGAATTCCGAGTTTGCTAAAATTAAATTTGTCTGTAATATACATGACGGTAATATTGTGGCCACTCATAAAAATCCGCATATTGATTCTATAACATTAACAGTAGGTGGTAAAATATTTGCAATTTGGTCTGACGAATTGTTGGGTCGACCGCTAATATGGAAGAAACGTCCTTACCGTTTAACTGATGGAGTATGGTCACAGTATAAAGCTAGCATACTTTTTATTGCTAATGATGAAGGGGGTCTTGAAACTTGGGACATGTTGTTAAAAAGTGAGAAACCCATTTCTGTGCAAACACTTTCAGGAACTATGCTTACCGGAGTTAGTCTCCATACGTTGCCGTTGACTAAAAATATTATCGGAGTCAGCGACATTAACGGTTCCTTTAGAATGTTTTTAAATCCACCTGTATTTATGTTAGAAAAACCACTGTATAAAACTCGCATGGAGGCTATGATCAAGAGAGAATTAAAAGTAAAGTTTTCGTTTTTAGCTTGGCAAGCAGAGTTTATAAAACAACATCCTGACGTTCTATTAGAAATGAAAAGAAAAGAAGGTTTACTTTTGATTGCAAAAGAAGAAGAAAAGCGTAAACAGAGAGAGCTGGAGGAGAAACAGCTTGAGGAGGAACTTGAAGCAAGAAGGTTAGAGAAACTTAGAGTTATAGGACCAAAAGAGAGATGGCAAAAAATCATAAGCAAATTAATAGAAAGAACAATTGCGGTAAAGAAAAGAATAAATAGAGGATTGTTAATCGAACAAGAGAAACCCTTAAGGGAATTAGAAGAGCAGCGTTTAGAAAAAGAAAGAAGAATGGTGGACATCATGAAAAATCAAAAAGCTATTTTTAATGACACAGTCGCTATTCTTTTTCCTGAGGCTATAAAGAAGCCATATGTACCAAAGAAGAGCCTTTTTTCGGAAAACAAAGAAGCAGTTAAAAAGCGGTATATCGAAGACTATCGCTACATATCAAAACAGGCAGCAGATATGATAAAGAATAATCCGTATAAGAAAGTGTTTCGATGGGATGCCACACTTGCTGAGGGGAACGAAAGACGAACTGCTTTGATTGCAGACCAGAAAATCGTGAAAATGCATTATGCAAGACTTGAGGAGGAATTCAAACAACCAGTTTCGGGATACGATCGAAGCCAGGTTCGTAGTCAGTTTCGAAGTCAGTTTCGAAGTCAGTTTTCGACTGAGGTTCAAAGTCAGATGTCTGCAAAGTAAACCCACCCGCCAGTAATCTTGAATCTTGACTTCAGGTGCGTCTTCCTGCGTAAGGAACGTTAGCAGCATTGCGTTATTTTTCTTCTACATTAACAATTTTTTTAATTAATTATTTTTATTCTGTAGCGTTGATCTCGTGGTCGCAATTTCGACTGCTGAGTTAAGGGTTCTGCATTCGATTCCCAGCTCGGTCAAAATGTTATCAGATTTTTCCATTAGGAATTTAATAATGGCCAGGAGTGTGGAAGTTGGTGATGTGACCAGTTTTCCTCGTAATGCACATAAGTCAAGCCGTTGGTTTTACACCTGATCTCTATGAGAGTTTGGGAGTGCACTTATGTTTGCGCACGTTCACCGTACTATATATCTACTGAGAACATGGCAAATCTACATTGAGATTGATCACTGTGACCATAATATATTGTTTTACAACCGCCGCTTCTATCGTGGAGTAAATACGCATTATACATTTATGTCACTTGTTCTTACCTATGCAAAGTAATGCTATGTATAGTGACGCTTCTAGTGTATCACTCTACATAACACAAATCGACCATTCTGGTTTCTTTTTTTTTTTTATCACTTAATAATAATTACGGTTTTCTTTGTACATTTATCAAACACATTTAACAGTCATTTAACGGTGGACAGAGAAAAAGTCTTTTATGAGTTTATCATTTTGTTCTAATAAAATTATTTCCTTTTTAGAGTTCCTTACCGTAAGGGTAAAAAACGGGACCCTATCCATCCGTCTGTCTGTCACCAGGCTGTATATCAAAAACCGCGATAGCTACACAATTGAAATTTTCACAAATTATGTTTTACTGTTGCTGCTATAACAACAATTACTAAAAACAAAATAAAATAAATATTTAAAGGGGGCTCCTATACAACAAACGTGATTTTTTCGTACGAAACCCTTCGTGTGCGAGTCCGACTCGCACTTGGCCGGTTTTTTTTATTTTGATTAATACTGGGTGAGTCAAGAAATGCAGCAATATATTTTCTCTGAATAGTATTGATGACCTCTGGAATATCTTTATTTTTTTATTATTTTAAAAATAACATGCTTCTTAGTACTATTTTTATTTTAAAATTAAAAATGTTTTTCTTTTTATTATTAATGTAATCTAGGTACTTCTTATGTTCTGAATTTAATTTGCTCATTGTGATCTTATTCTGTAATACCTCTTTTATTAACCCCCGACGCAAAAACGACGGCGTGATATAAGTTTGACGTGTATGGGCGTGTGTGTCTGTCTGTGGCATCGTAGCCCCTGAACCCACGAACCGATTTTGATTTAGTGTTTTTTATTTGAAAAAGGTGTATTAGTCGGGAGTGTACTTAGCTCTGTTTGATGGAAATCGGTTCAGCGGTTTCAAAGTTATTAGCTCTTTTCGTAGCTACGGTAGGGATGTTTATTCTTCTGTGGGGGGTTACTTCAATTTTTTTTATTTTGAATAGTTGAAATGACTCCTAGAATATATTTTTTCTTTTAATTTAATTAAAGTTATTAATTAATAATTTGCTTGCAATGATAACGACTATTTTTGTTGATAGTATGATTAATTTAACACTTTTTTTTTCATTTTTGGCTAATTATAAAATGATTGCACTTGATTGTTTTTTCTTTTTATAATTTTGCTGTATCGTAGTTGTTGGTACAGAACCCTGAATGTGTCGGACTCACACTTGGCACTTTTAACTATAACTTGTTAATAACGGCCAACTAGTTGTTATATATGTTATAAGTGAACAGTCTTTGCTGAAAACAGTAGTAGAGCTCTTTATTAAGGAGCTCGTCCGGGGAAGTACTACCACCCTACCTATTTCTACCGCAAAGCAGTGTTGCTGTGTTTCGGTTTGAAGGGTATGGGTGCCGGTATGGTTTCAGGTACATGAAACATTTCAACTTTATCTCTGGTATGGCAACGCATATGCAAGGCCTCTGGTATTGCAGATGTCTATAGATGGCGGTGACCACTTAACATCAGATGGGCCGTGGGCTTAGTTGCCATCCAATGACATAAAAAAAAACAAATAGATTTACTGTATTTGCTTTAACCGTTGTAAATTAATGGTAATTAAATAAATTAATAATGTGTAAATGAATAACTGCCTCGTTAGCCTAGTGATCTTAAGCGCGACTGCTACACTAGAGATCTTGGTTTCAATTCCCAAGTCGAGAAAAGTGTTATTTGGTTTTTCTACAAAATTCTCAGTAGCAGCTTGGAGTTAGGATTTGTGCCCGGTTAATGGCAATAGGCTCGCCCCCAATTACATGGGAACTTAACATGCTGGCGAACTGTGGGAGTACATTGGTACACCTCTACCTAACGCTTCAGGATTCCCTGAAGCGTGATATTATGTTATCTATACTTAATATTATAAAGCTGTTTGTTAGATTGGTCGAACGCGTTAATGGCAAGAACTCTTAGTTTGAATTTAATAAATATTATTGTGTTGGATAGTCAACTTATAGAGGAAGGCTATTAGCTACATAAAATCACGCTGCGACCAATGGGTGCGGAGTAGTAACCAAAGACGTAACCTAATGCGGGTGAAAACACGCGGACGAAGTCGCGAGCAGAAGCTAGTGTAAATATATGTATAGTTAACGACATTTACACGAAGTAAGTACTCCAAACATACTGACAAGATCGTCTTCCGTTCGTTCGCAAATACATCACAGGCAGACTTGGCGCCCAAGTGAGTGTTAAAATTAATATAAAGTATTATTTTGCATGAATTTGTTCTTTTACACTTCAGTTTGCATAAAAGATTTTTATGGAAGAGTCATTGCTTTAAAAAAAGAAGGTATATTTATTCTCTTCTAAGCTGAGGAACAGTGAGACGAAGCATGTCGGGGGAGCGGCGAACACAGATCTAATTCCTGAACTCCCGGCCATTTGCAGAGGTAGAACACCGCTGTTGTTTTATCCGGTGACAGTCAACCATGCTCTTCCGTCATCCCCATGATGGAGGAAGTCAATGAGAACTTCCACCGCGCACCAAAAAAAAACACCCCTAAGTTTGCGGACCCCTAACTTACCTCTTTTTTTTCTCATTTCATTAACCACCAAACCCTGAACAATTACCTCTAGGACTTTATAATATAGCCAGTGACATACAGCACAACAACCAATCAGTGGTGTCCACACCCGTATCGTTCCGAATCCACTAACGAAGGAACTAATCACGAAATTCACACATTTGTTTTGTGAAGAGCGATCGCCTTCACAATTGAAGCCACCGGTCCTAAATAAATAGTTCATTTAGGGAACGACCGTGTTGACTAATAAGATCAACGATAAACGACGTAGGGTCCTGATTCTGGTTGGTTCAGTAGGTAAACCAAAGGTTTTTTAAATATGAAAGAAGAATAGAAGAGAGTAGACTAGTAACTTACGTTTTTTTTTTAATATAAAACGTTGCCGCACTGCCCCGTTGGTCTCGTGGTCGCAAGTGCGACTGATGAGCGTGGGGGCAAAAAGTGTTATTCGGTTTCTCCATTAGGATTTGCTCAGTAGCAGCCCGGAGTTCGGAAGTTGATGGTGTGACACCCCCGTGCTTCAGAAAGCACGTAAAGCCATTGGTCCCGGCTGTCATTCGTAGATCTTGGACAGTTGTTACGGATAGTCAGAAGCCAGGAAGTCTGGCAACAAGTCTAAACAAGAAGTATCGTGTTGCCCACTAACTGGGTTATGGAGGTCAGATAGGCAATTGCTCCATGTAAAACACTGGTATTCAGCTGCATCCGGTTAGACTGGAAGCCGACCCCAACATAGTTAGGAGAAGGTTAAGCAGATGATGATGATGAATACGTTGCCGTACACTAGGAATTTCTTCTGTGTCATATACGTCTAAACATATAGGTATTATTCTCACATATAAAAATGACGCAGCTAATGCACAAATAATAATAATGATAGTGCTGTGAATAATGCAGTGGGCTGCAAAATTGTTAATACTTCTTATGAGCCCATATTATTGATATATTTGTAACATTTGTATTGTAGCTGTTTATTGTCCCATAATAAATAAATAAATTATCAGAACCTGATACAGATATTTGTTTCATGCGGGAGTCGAACCGGCAACACACAGCGTAGCAACCAATTTGCCAGCTATTGCACCAACAGTGAAAATTAAGTAATATAAATATGTCCTTACCACATTTAGCTCCTCCATATCTTCACAATTAAATGATGTCCTGCATAGTTTGCGCTTCATATGTGCTGGGTTCAGATCTGCTGTTCAAAGGAATTCACTATATGCAGGCACCGAACTCGAAAATCAGCATCTGAAAAAACAAAAAAATTAAAAATTTTAAGTAACTCCCGACAAAATAATAAAAATCCCTACCGCAGCTCGCAAATGCGCTTATAATTTTGAAACCGCTGAACCGATTTCCATCAAACATAGCTAAGAACACTTCCGTATAATTCACCTTTCAAAAACAAACAAAATCAAAATCGGTTCATGCGTTCGGAAGCTACGTGCCACAGACAGACACGTCAAACTTATAATACCCCGTCGTTTTTGCGTCGGGGGTTAAAAAAAAAAATATATTACATCCCGCTCATGCCCCGAATGATTTACGCCGAGCCCCGAATTATTTTTCTAAAAGTAAAATAGTCTAAGTGATGCCTTATAACATCAGCTATCTTTCAGTGAAAATGCCGTCAAAATCGTTCCAGCCGTTTCGGAGATTAGCCGGAACACGATTTAAGCCCGCAACGAAATTAATGAGATGAGAACGGCAAAGAAGTAAAAAAAAACCTACTTACTACATAGAATATTGTTCTTTATCATTATTTATTTATTATTATTATATTTATTTAACTGCCTCATTAGCCTAGTGGTCCTAAGCGCGACTGCTACACTAGAGGTCTTGGATTCGATTCCTAGGTCGAGCAAAAAATGTTATTGGGTTTTTCTATGAAATTCTCTGTAGTAGCTCGGAGTTAGGATTTGTGCCCGGTTAATAGCAAAAGGCTCGCCCCCTATTACATGGGACCTAAACATACCGGCGAACTGTGGGTGTACTTTGGTACGCCTCTGACTAACCCTTAAGGAAATACAGGCATGATGGTATGTAATCATTATTTATTTTGGTATAAAACATGGTATTTAGGAAATCTTAAATATGGATGGTTACACATCTTTATTTACTTATATGTAAAGTGAAAATCTATGTAAAGGAAGTGTAAATTTAGAAGGGATGTTCGCATTAATCCCTACTTTTAGCAGACGGATTAAGTTATTACTACCCACGCTGAGCATTTGATCCGACCTTTAGATGCTTCGCAAATGTAGACACTTTTTGTTACTCGCATTGGACATAACATACCATCACGCCTATATTCCCCGAAGGTTTAGGTAGAGGTGTACCAATATACATCCACAGTTCGCCGGTATGTTCAGGTCCCATGTAATAGGGGGCGAGTCTATTCCCATTAACCGGGCACAAATCTTAAATTCGAGCTGCTACTGAGAATTTCATAGAAAAACCCAATTACATTTTTGCTGACCTGGGAATCGATCCCAAGACCTCTAGCGGAGCAGTCGCGCTTAGGACCGCTAGGCCAACGAGGACTCGTGTTCCATTGTATTAATACTCCAAATTCACATCAATGAGCTTTAATTACAATATTCGTATGAAATATTTCAAATATTTATTGTTACGAGGTTAATGCGATTTTCAGGCTTGAATTCTGAAGCGAATACTCAATTTTTGTTGAATAGCATAAACTGTGATTCGATTGTATGAATAGTTTATTTTCGTTTTCATTATTTTTGCAAGGTGGCAGGTGCATGGCTTCCGGTATCCAATTAGACGGCTCATGCAGATCCACGCATCAGGTTCGTGAATGGGCGCCGTCAGATGAAATTTGTCATCTCCTCACTGACTTATTTTACTGAAGCCAGTCAGGCATTTTTATATTCAATTGTGTTTTATTGCTCCTTACCTACATTCTTACAACTAAAAGCAACAAGAATAATGTAACTGTAATTTTGCAAAACCGCGAATGAGAAGTGTGTCCGTGGAGTTTCGTGTTCGTTCTGCTCTTCTCTTAAAATAGGCTGTTTTTTATGGAGAACAATGGGAAAGAAACTTCATAACTACTCAATTAAAACAAATATGCAAGGCATACGCAACAAATACGCAATTGGGCGATCCTGTATTTACAAGATGACTATGTTTTTTTCATAAATCTCATTAAAATAATAAATATTATTTATAAACTTTGTTATATTTAATTCTGGTTTAGAGTTGTAAAATATAATGATTAAATTACACATCAAAACGATGTTTATGAAAACTTACTAACTGGGACGTTTGAAAGCGTACAACTTTATACATAAGTTGTTATGAGCTCATTGAATCACTAGCAAAGCAGAAACTTAAAACTAGGTGGGTACTAGAATCTCCATTTACAAGGAAATGAAAAAAAATGCTTCCAAAGGAGGCTATCGAAAAATCAAACCCACTCAGTAATCATAACGGAACCGATTATTTCGGGTATTAAACATTTGATTGGAACGAAATTCAATAATAAAAAAGTCGATAGCAATTACATTTAGACTGTATGATTGAAATGGGAAAAGAATTACTAATAAAAACCCTTACCTACGTCGTGGATAAAGATTAAATTCGTTCCTCTCGCAAATTTTTCATTTTGTATTTTTTGACATGTATGCCAATATCTCCTGCGTGAGATTGTAGGTTCGCAACCCGATCCGGGCAAGTACTAATATGACTTTTTCTATTCCATATGTACTTACTTCTTTAAACTTGGACATTACTTACATAGGTGAAGGAAAACGTCGTGAGAAAACCTGGACATATATATAAAATAAGGATGGAATCGTCGATATGCCTTAAGAAATCCAACCGTTCCATGTAGAAATGTCTTACAGCTGATATGGTGATGATGATGATGAAGCCTGGTGATCAATGCTCGTAGCTTGCAGCCTTTGCCCTGCAATGGGATAAAGACTATTTTCGAGATGAGACATCAGGTCGACGTCCAAAACTGCAAGCAGTAGAGCTCGAAATCTTCTCTCATTTTAAATAATATGTTATGTCAGCCGAATTTCGGTCATAGTAATTGGTGCCCAACCTCAATAGGGACTACATATATGAGTTCACAAGAGATTTAACCAGGTAACCAGATATTGAGTACCAGGTAATAAGGACATTATCTGTAGCTTGTCAATTTACTGGGTAATAAGAAAAGAAACTGTGTTTGACAATTCGTAATAGTGTGGTTGAGGAAAATAGTTATCTCTTCAAGAAAGCAAAAATTCTCTTTTGAATTTAGTTTTCCTTTTTCAAAGATACTACCGTCATGTCAGCTGTCAGTTCTTATCAGATAACATAACAATGTTCTAGCGAAATAATGTACCAAACTGGGCACTTGTAAAAACTTGATATTATTTTATAAAAAAAGCTTGTTTCTGTACATTTTCTTTTAATAGAAATTGTGGTTTATACTCATTCTAATAAAACTGAAGAGTTACTTTGGGTGTTTGTTAAATCTGTGGAAATTTCTGTCGAATTTAGAAAAATCTTTTTTTTTATGATAGCCAGTTTCATGGGGAATAGGCAATGGCATATATGGTTATATAACATCACGCTACAAACTTTACAGCAGAGCAGAAACCAAAGACGTAACTTAACGCAAGTGAAAAAAGACCACTCGGACAAAGGCACGAGCTGAAGCAAGTTATTTCATGGAAAAAGGTTACTCTTTAAATAAAAATTGTAATTTGTTATAAAAATACATGAAAGATCCATGATCTTGGCTTAAAACATTTTCTTACTTTTCTTTTTTCGCTGAGTGTAACGAACACAATTTCAACCCCACTTTCTAAGACTGAAGAAGTTTATACATGACATAGTATTTTCGATTACAATCCCCACAAGATTAAAGTGTTTTTCGTAAGTAACAGAAAGATGTGTCAACGGCAGGATAAATAAAACTTAATAACATTCCTGAAAGACAAAACTAGAAAGTACAATATAAGTTTTGATCTGTATCTTGTTACTTATTATTTGTTAAGTGGTTTTGAAATTGCTTATAAAAATTGGAGAAATATATTATTGTCGAAGCATTTAGAAGTAAACAATTATTAAGAGTCAGCAATATGTTCAAGCAGTTACCATCACATACCATCACGCCTGTATTCTCCGAAGGATTAGGCAGAGGTGTAACAATGTACACCCACAGTTCGCCGGTATGTTTAGGTCCCATGTAATAGGGGGCGAGCCTATTGCCATTAACCGGGCACAAATCCAGACTCCGAGCTGCTACTGAGAATTTCATAGAAAAACCCAATAACACTTTTTGCTCGACCTGGGAATCGAACCCAAGACCTCTAGCGTAGCAGTCGAGTTCAAGCAGTTTTCGTTGATTAATCAATAATGAACTAAAAATCAACAAACATAGAGTATAAAATTGCGAGCACGATATCGGCGCGGGATTTAATACTTATCTCGTGCGCACTTAAGCAATTTTGAATTTTAATTCTGTAAAATTGTAGTTTATTGTCAACTTCCTATATACACCGCGATGTCACTCGCTCCGCTCCTTTTCGTCGTACCGTGATGTTAAATATATAAACCTTTCTCTTGAATCACCCTATCTATTGCTGCATACAAACTGCATTAAAGCCGTCGCTTAGTGCAAAAAATCTAAGCGTACATACAACGGGAGCGACTTAGTTTTATACTATTTAAAGATAATTATTAATACCTATATACCTATAAAAAAAGTCTACATCAGGTACGAAGTCGGCGACAGCACCTAGCTGTCCCCGACTTCGTACCTGATGTAGACTTTTTTTTTAACTTTGATGCTTCGCTTTTGTAGAACAGCCCACCAAAGTTTTAATCATAATCAGACCAGTACTTTATGAACGTATAGAACACAAACATTTCAATTTCGATTTATATAGCTGAAAATAATTCAGCAGAAATACGTTAGCCTAGTGGTCCTAAGCGCGACTGCTATGCGGTCTTGGGTTCGATTCCCAGGTCGAGCAAAACGTGTTATTGGGTTTTTCTATGAAATTCTCAGTAGCTGCACGGAGTTAAGATCAGTGCCCGGTTAATGGCAATAGGCTCGCCCCTTATTACATGTGACGTAAATATACCTGCAAACTGTAGGTGGGCATTGGTACACTTCTGCCTAACCCTTCGGGGAATATAGGCGTAATGGTACGTAGAAATACGTTAATTAATGAATGAAAACTGCACTGGGATAATTATATTTTGTGTCGTCTCTAACGACCTGACTGACTGACTAGTAGCATTAATTATGCCTACTACTGGATTATGTTGCAAACTAATGACTTTGCAAAAATAGTTTTGCCGAGTGTTCACTAATTACGAGCTTAATGAGATCATATTAATTACATTTCAACATTAATATATATTAATATAATAAAGAGGTAAAGTTTGTGAGGTTGTAGGGGGTAATCTCTGGATCTTCTGAACGGATTTTGATAATTCTAATCTATAGAAAGCGACGTTATTTGTGAGTGAAATATAATATCACGTTACAACATACAGGAGTGGAGCCACCAAAGACATAAAGTGCAAGTGGGCCTGAGTATCAAAAATTTAGTTACAACGAATGCGGGACGGTTGAGACAGAGTCTCCCGTCTCAGCCGCGGCGGTAGATGCTCCGGTGCTATGGGAGCCGCGAGACGACATCCGGCCACCGTAGACGCGGGCCTGTGGACAGTGAGCAATGGGTAGCTCACTGTCCGTACATTGCATAACGACAGGCCGTGTCGATGGCGCGTTCGTGTTCCACGCGCGCCTCAAAGAGATGTCAGTAATTATTGGAGGGGCCACTAAGGGCCGATGCCTGCCGGGGCTGGGGGTTGTTCAAAAGAGATACCGCGCCCCCGGAACGCAAAGGGCACAAGAAGGAACATGGGTCGGTTTTAGTCAGTAAAAGTCTGACACTGCCTACCGACGGAAAAAAAAGCGTGAACTAATAATTGGTTGCACTCTTAGTTACTTTGGCTTTCAAATGATGGAAAAATGAATTAGTATTATGATTCTGCCTGATACCAAAGAGCAAGGTAATATCCTTTAAGATAATAACTAAAGTTACGAGAAGCGGAATAGCAGTGTTTAGCAATAACAATTTTTAGACTGTTGACAAAAGAGCTTCAACTCTTAATACTCTTTCAGCATTTAAGTTTGCTCATAAACGTAAATTACATAATAAAACAAACATCTTAATTTGACAAAGAAAAGATAATCATGTAGTTCCGTAGTATAGCTTTGATGGGAAGACACCCTTGTAATTACGTTTTGTCATTCAATACATAACATAACATCACGCCTGTATTCTCCGAAGGGTTAGACAAAGGTGTGCCAATGTACACCAACAGTTCGCCGGTATGTTTAGGTCCCATGTGGGGGCGAGTCTATTGCCATTAACCGGGCATAAATTCTAATTCCAAGCTGCTACTGAGAATTTTATAGAAACACACAATAACACTTTTTGCTCGACCTGGGAATCGAACCCAAGACCTCCAGCGCAGCAATCGCGCTAAGTACCACTAGGCTAACGGCTGACGAGGTAGTCATACATCAAAAAATACATACATCCTACTTCCTACTAATCGTACTAATATTATTTTAAAAGTTTGTGAGGATGGATGGATAGATGCATGTTTGTTACTCTTTCACGCTTAAACGGCTGTACGGATCTGGATGAAATTTGGCATTGGCACTTTTTATCCCGGAAAAATGTTCAGTTCCCGTGGGATAATATATTGACTATGACGCGGCCGAAGTCGCGGGCAGAAGTTAGTATGTCCATTCTCTATGGACTTTTTCTAAAAAAAAATATGTATACACCACTATTTTTAAATAAGTACTAAAGAATGGGGCTCTATCTGTACCCGTTGCTGATCATATTTGTGTAGTCAAAAGTAAAAAGAACAAAATCCCAAAATTGTCCACGAAATTTTGTCATAATTGCTAAATTCATAATTGAATCAATCATTCTTAACCATAGCGGGAGTGTGCGCACGCTTTTTAAAAAATATTTCCATAAATTGAGTGACATTTTGGGATATACACAAACGCTAATAACTTTGCTGTTTATGAATATTATTTATTGAGACTTTACACATATGATAACAATACCATCTACAACAAGCCCTTTAAGTATTTGTACTAATCAAAAATTAGCGGTGTATGTTCAGAACATTCATGAATTTCCAATTTCGAACAAAACAAGTAACGAGAAGGTACTTGTGCCGTTAAAAAAAGAACTTTTATACGTGGGCCTTTTGTGAATTGATTAAAAGTCGGACAAAGGCCGTCAGAGGCGGCCTCGGGCAACTATTTATTGCTTTATGAGCCATATAATAAAAAGTCTATTCCTTACTTGATGGCTTTTAGAATGAGGACAATGATTTTGTTTTAAGTTTCAGATATTTTTGTCATTTGAGAAAAAAATTAGGACGTCAGTTATGATATTCATTATCATTAAACATTAGCTTCTTCGACTTCGTTCGTGTAATTTGTTTGTCAGGCATCAAGTTACGTTTTTGGTTACTGCTCAGCACCTATAGGTCGTAGCGTGGTGTTATATATCCTATAACCTTCGTCGATAAATGAATTATCCAACACAAAAATAATTTTTCAATGCAAACCAGAAGTTACTGAGATTAGCGCGTTCAACCAAACAAACAAACAAGCTTCAGAAACTCTTCAGCTTTATATGTATATTAGTATAGATTTTTAATTTTTTTTTCTTTTGTTTTTTTTTGGTGGCGGTCTGTCTTTTCTGCCTACCCCCATGGGAAAAAGGCGCATGTTTATGTATGTATGTATATCCATTACAGAATCCATTCATCTTTTGTTTGACCCTTGTTTCTCTCTCTCTCTCTTATTACTGTACAAGATATTTAAATTATCAATTTACAAAGGCTTTATTTTGCATCTAGTAAGAACCAGCGGTTAAATTTAAATTCTTCACCACTAAAATATTTCTGAATATAAGAATAATAATAATTTATTAATAAATTGCGATTTATGAATAATTAAAGTTCCAACTTAACCCGAAAAATAGTACGTTATCATCATGTACTTGGGGTGCTTGTCAGAATACCTCCACGCGTGCCTGACGGCTGCTTGTCCTTCTGGACACGTCCGGAGGGAACGGCAGTCGACAGGACGGTGCACCCCGGGCACGGGCAGTGGTCTTCCCTGGGGAATGGGAAGATATTCTTATTCTCTGGGGAATGTCACTGTCCGTGGCGAAAATTCTGACAAGGGTGGGGTCCACGTTGGACCAAAAGGGCGTTGCTCCGCGTGTCCCTCTGAATCGCAGAGGGCACAGCGGAGGAATAAGGACGGGCTCGGCGTGCACTTACCCTGCCGTCGAGCAGACAGGGAGGGATGTCGTCCCCCTCTGTCGCCGTCGTACATCGTAACCCATAGCGGAGTGTCGTGGATCACGTCTCGCGGCTTCGAGTGGGACCGAGGGTCTTGGCTTAACCGCCCGGACCGCGAGGTAGAAAACCTCTATAAAAAGTTACCCCGAATCCCAAGCGGCGGCGCACCGTGAGGGGATGTATGGCTGACGGGAGGTTCTACGGAACAATCAGTCTCGAGTGCGAACCACTGTTTTTTGGTTGGATGGTTGGAACTTTTTTATACTCGTGGGAATTATTATGGAAATTTCACTCAAAAATAAAAATAAAAATGATGAAAGGGAGAAGGGGGATGTAGGGTCGGAGTCTGACTCTGCTCCCAGCGTGGTGAGCGTGGGAAGCTCAGTGAGCTCCCGCCGCGCAGAGTTCCTGCGCAAGCGCTCCAGACCGGTCGACGACCAGGGGTCGTCGACTGAGGGCGAGCTGGCCTCGGCTCGTAAGATCCCCACCAGCAAGCGCGGTGGGGTTCAGGAGCGAGGCCCCGGCAGGGTGACGGCCCGGAGTAGGGTTGCCGGGCGACCGGCGACGCCTGTCGCGGGGGGGCAGCCCCCCCTTGGCGAGTCCGGCGACGAGGTGGGTGCAGCTGGCGGCTCCGAATTGGAGCGTAAGGCCAGGCTTGCGGAGGCCGTGGAGGCCGCCGTCTTACGTGTGGCTCGGCAGAGGGCGAAAACGTCCAAAGACCGGGCCATATCGGAGGCGGCGGCCACCATAGTGGCGGCGGCAGAGGCCGCATACGCGACGCCGCAGACCGACGAGGTCAGTCGGCTTCGGACGGAGGTGGCTCGCCTGACGGCCGCCATGGGGCCCCTGGTTGAGAGCAACAGGAGGCTCCAGGCGGAACTAGCCGAGCTTCGCGGGGCGGGTGGGGGCCAGCAGCCAGCCAGCCGGCAGCCCGTGCCGGTAGAGAACCAGGTTCTCAACCTGGTTCGGAAAGAGCTGGCCGCCTTCCAGCAACGGTTCTCCGTTCTGGAGGGCATCGTGCTGCGCCCCCCCCTGGCGGCTGGTGGCGCCAAGAGGGCCTCGTACGCGGCAGCCGCCTCTGGACCGGGGCCGGTCAGGCAGCCCCCCAGCAGGGCTGCTCCGGCGCCCGCCGCCAAACCGGTCCCACCAAAGCCGGCACCGGCCAAGCCGGCTCCGACAAAGTCGGCTCCGGTGAAGCCGGCACCGGTGAGTGGTGCGGCGCCCCGGAGGAGGAGGGGTAGGGTGGCGGTGGCGGCGGTTATGCCTGAGCCGCCCCAAAGCTCTCCCGCGGCCGAGGCCGAGTGGCAGGTGGCCGGGGAGAAGGAGAGGGGCCAGAAGGCTGCCCGAAAGGCCAGGGCGGCCACAAGAAAGGCGGAGGAGCGGCGGCGGCGCAGAGCGCGCAAAGCCGCGGCGAGACTACGCGCCCCTAAATCCGCGGCTGTAGTGATTTCATTACAGCCGGAGGCGGAGAAGAGGGGCGTCACCTACGGCGAGGTGCTCGCCAAGGCGAAAGCGGCGGTGAGCTTGGCGGAGCTCGGGATCGCTGGGGGCCTCCGGCTAAGGGTCACCGCAACGGGGGCCCGGATGCTGGAGATCCCCGGCGCCACTAGTGGCTCGTCCGCTGACGCCCTGGCTGAAAAGCTCAGGGCGTCCCTAGATGCGGATGAGGCCCGAGTGTCCAGGCCGGTCAAGTGCGCAGATTTGCGCATTTTGGGCCTGGACGACTCCGTCACCGCCGCGGAGGTGGTGGCCGCCGTCGCCAGGACGGGTGGATGCCCTGCCGATCAGGTGAGGGCAGGCACCATCCGTCCGGACCGCGTGGGCATGCAGACCATAACGGTCAGCTGCCCCGTGACGGCGGCCAGAGCCATAGTGGAGGGCCGAAGGCTCCTGGTGGGATGGGTATCGGCGCAGGTCAAACTGCTCGAGCCCAGACCCCTGAGGTGCTTCCGCTGCCATGTGGGCAACCACGTGGCATGCCGATGCGCCTCGGAGGTAGACCGCAGCGCATTGTGTTTCCGCTGCGGTCACCCCGTCACAAGGCCGCGGCTTGTGATGCTCCGCCGCACTGCGACGCATGTGCGGTGGCCAGCAAGCCGGCCGACCACCGGGCTGGGAGCAGGGCCTGCGCTCCGCCGGCCAGGGCCGGGGGACGGCCCTCCACCGCCGTGATCCTCGCCACCGCCGCCACCGCCGCCACCGCCGCCGCCGCCGCGGTCGCCGCCGCCGAGGCGGCCACACCAGGACCCTCAAGGGGGATTCAGGAGGGGGTTGTGATGGATTGCCAATAACGGCTCCATTACGCCTCCTCCAGGCGAACATCAACCACTGCGCCTGCGCTCAGGATCTGTTGCTCCAGAGCATGGCGCAGTGGTCGATACACATCGCCGTGGTCGCTGAGCCGTACTTTGTCCCGCCCAGGGATGCCTGGGTGGAGGACCTTAGCGGCTCAGTGACCATAATTGCGTCGGCCGCCGCCGGCACCCCGTCCCTGGAGAGTGTCAGGAGGGGACAGGGGTGCGTAGCAGCACGGTTCGGGGACATTGTCGTGGTAGGAGTCTACTTCTCCCCGAACCGAACTCTCGCCGAGTTCCACAACTCCCTTGCGGAGTTGAGTGTCGTCGTCGGAAGCCATTCCCTTCCCGTGCTAGTGCTCGGGGACTTCAATGCCAAGAACTTGGCTTGGGGTTCTCGTTGCACGGACGTGCGAGGAAGGATGGTGGAGGACTGGGCTCTGGAGAAGGGCCTAGTCGTCCTAAATCGGGGTTCTGTCGCCACGTGCGTGCGGATGCGGGGCGAGTCTGTTGTGGACATATCGTTCGCCAGCCCCGCTCTGTCACCGCGGGTCCACGACTGGCGCGTTATGGAGGGGGTGGAGACCTACTCCGATCACCGGTATATCCGGTTCGACGTCTCCGCCCAGGACTCCAGCGCGCCGGTCATACAGGCCCCGAGTGGTCCGCGGTGGGCGCTGAAGCAGCTGAACCGGGAGCTTCTCCTGGAAGCCTCGATCGTGCAGGCCTGGGTGTCATCACCGGACAGGCCTGCCGACATCGACAACGAGGTGGGGTGGTTCCAGGAGGCCATGTCCGAGATTTGTGACGTGGCAATGCCCCGAGTTCGGCCAGGTAGCGCCCGCCGGCAGGTATACTGGTGGTCGCGCGAGCTGACGCCTCTGCGAGAGGCGTGCGTCGCTGCGCGGCACCCATATGCCAGGCATCGCAGACTCCGCGTTCGGCCTCCGAATGCGGCAGTCATCGAGGCGGAGTTGTACGAGAGGTACAGAGCGGCGAAGACCGCCCTCAACGAGGCTGTCATGCGGGCCAAGGCTCAGGCCCGCGAGGAGCTGCTGGGGACTCTGAACGGAGATCCGTGGGGGCGCCCTTACAAGACGGTGCGGGGTAAGCTCCGCACCTGGGCCCCCCCGCTGACGCAGAGTCTCCGGCCGGAGCTCGTTGAGGACGTGGTGAGCGCTCTGTTCCCTTCGCGGGGGGAACACCCTCCCCCGCCCATGGCTCCGCCTCTTGCGATGCCGGAAACGGACCACGACGACGACGACACCCCTGAAGAGACTGGGGTGGACCTGAGGATGGCGGTACGAAGGCTGAAAGCCAAGAATACCGCCCCGGGACCCGATGGCTTACCTGGCAAAGCCTGGGTCCTGGCCTCAGAGGCCCTTGGGCCTCGACTGGAGGGGCTCCTAAGCGCATGCTTGGAGAGGGGCCAGTTCCCACGTCGCTGGAAGACGGGGAAGCTGGTCCTCATACGGAAGCCGGGGCGCCCTGCGGACTCGCCGTCCGCATACCGGCCCATCGTGTTGCTCGACGAGGTGGCAAAGCTCTTTGAGAGAGTGATTGCGGGCCGCCTCGTCGGGCACCTGGTGGGGATGGGGCCGGACCTTGCGGACAACCAATTTGGTTTCCGCAGGGGGCGCTCTACGGTGGACGCCATCATGCGCGTGAGAGCCCTATCGACGGGGGATGCAGTGGCCCGGGGCGGGGTCGTCTTGGCGGTGTCTCTTGACATCGCCAATGCCTTCAACACCCTGCCCTGGAGTTGCATTAGGGAGGCACTCCGGTACCACCGGATGCCGACCTACCTCCGTCGAGTTGTCGGGGCCTATCTGACGGATAGGGCCGTGATTTACCCTGGTCGCACAGGAGAATGGAACCGGCGAGAGATGTCGTGCGGTGTCCCACAGGGTTCGGTACTGGGGCCGCTCCTGTGGAACATCGGATACGACTGGGTGCTGCGAGCCGACCTCCCTGAGGGCGTCGGCGTAGTATGCTACGCCGACGACACGCTGGTCTGGGCGCAGGGAAGGTCGCACGAGGCGGCGGCCGACTTAATGACACGCGGGGTTGCGATAGTCGTTGAGAGGATCCGGCGGTTGGGTCTCGAGGTGGCCTTGCACAAATCTGAGGCCATGTGTTTTCATGGGCCTCGGAATAGGCCACCGTCGGGATCCCAACTAACGGTAGGAGGGGTTCACATCGGCGTCGGGTCGACGATGAAGTACCTGGGACTCGTCCTCGACAGCCGGTGGAACTTCGCGGAGCATTTCCGACGTTTGGCCCCCAAACTGGAACGGGCCGGGGCTGCCTTTAGGCGGCTCCTACCCAACCTGGGGGGACCAAACGCCTCCTGCCGGAGGCTCTACGCGGGAGTCGTGCGGTCGATGGCCCTTTACGGGGCCCCGGTGTGGGCGCAGGGGTTAAGGCGACTTGCCGCCCACTACCTCATTGCGTCCCAACGGGTGATCGCCATAAGGGTCATCCGAGGATACCGCACGATCGCGGGGGAGGCGGCGAGCCTCCTTGCCGGATTGCCGCCGTGGGATCTGGAGGCGCTGGTCCTCGCGCGCCTGTACGAGTGGCGCGTGGAGGTACTAGGCCGGGGGGAGAGTCCGCCACCGCGGCAAATTGCCGCTCGGCGGGCCGACCTCCGGCTCGATCTCATGGCGACATGGAGACAGCGACTGTCGCAACCTCGTGCTGGGCACGCCTTAATAGAGGCGGTAAGTCCCCTCTTTGAGGAGTGGCTGGAGAGGCGCCACGGCGCCCTCACCTACCGCCTGACGCAGGTCCTCACCGGACACGGGTGTTTCGGGAGGTTCCTGCACCTCATCGGGCGGGAGGAAACGTCCGGGTGTCACCATTGTGTGGATTGCCCCGAGGACACGGTGGAGCACACCGTGGCGGTATGCCCCGCTTGGGCGGAGCATCGCCGAGTCCTCGTGGCGGCCATCGGCGGCGGCGAACTCTCGCGTCCGGCCCTGGTGCGAGCCATGGTTCGGAGCGAGAGGGAATGGGATGCAGTCGCCTCCTTCTGCGAGGCAGTAATGCTTGAGAAGGAGGCGGCGGGACGGTTGAGACAGCGGTTCTCCCGTCCCAGCCGCCGCGGTAGACGCTCCGGGCGTCGGGAGCCGCGAGACGACTCCCGGCCACCGTAGATACTGGCCTGTGGACGGTGAGCAATGGGTAGCTCACCGTCCTTACGTTGCATAACGACAGGCCGTGTCGACGGCGCGTTCGTGTTCCACGCGCGCCTCAAAGAGATGTCAGCAAAAGGAAGGGGCCACTGAGGGCCGATGCCTGCCGGGGCTGCGGGTTGTTCGCAAGAGATACCGCGCCCCCGGAACGCAAAGGGCACAAGAAGGAACATGGGTGGGTTTTAGTCAGTAAAAGTCTGACACTCCCTCCCGCCCCGCCCAGGGCGGGAGAAGTTATTTGATGATTTCCCACCCACCAAAAAAAAAAAAAAAAATCATCATGTACTTAGCCTTTTCCCAACTATGTTGGGGGCGGGTTCCAGTCTAACCGGATGCAGCTGAATACCAATGTGTTACACGGAGCGACTGCCTATCTGACCTCCACAACCCAGTAACTGGGCAACACGATACCCCTTAGTTAGACTGGTTGTCAGACTGCTAGGCTTCTGACTATCCGTAACGACAGTCAAAGAACTACGAATGACAGCCGGGACCAACGGCTTTACGTGTTTTCCGAAAATTATACGTTAATTAACATGAAATTAACATCATAGGTCACTTTCAGCATGTCGCTGAAAATAATTTCGTTCAGGAAAAATTAAATGCACAATTTTATCCACCATAATTTAATTATCTGCCGAAATGGTTTCATCGAAAATTCGAGCAAACTTTTAAAATAAATGCATTGATATTTACCACAAGCCTGTAATGGAATGTGGTTTACAAACCGCTTTTTGTAACGATATTAATATATGTTTTAATGTTGAAGTCAGTGTTCAATTTCGACCATTTTTATCCTGTGGTTTGGTGATTCTGTCGTGTAAAATAATAATACCAGCCTATTACTGCCTCACTGCAAGGCAAGGCCTCTTTTCATAAACAGAAGGCAAGACCATTGATCAACACGTTTGCTCAAGGCGGATAAATGAATTTAGACTTATAATATTAAATATATTTGTTAGTCCAGGTTTCCTCATGAAGTAGTAGATACATTATAAATTGACAAAGTCACATTCTGCCTGATACAGGACTTACAACCAATGCTTGAGAGGCGGACGCCTAAACCACTTTACCATTACGACATTTATTTATTTACTTTTTTTAGCATCTCCAACAAAAGATATACACAAATCATGACATAAAAACACAAATTGAAACCGCTGAACCGATTTCCATCAAACAGCTAAGAACACTCTCGATTAATTCACCTTTCAAACAAAAAAAAAACAATCAAACAAACAAAATCAAAATCGGTTCATGCGTTCGGGAGCTACGATGCCATAGACAGACACAGACACGTCAAACTCATAGCACCCCGTCGTTTTTGCGTCGGGGGTTAAAAACAATAATTAACAAAAGTATTATGTTAGTTTACTCATTCACTCATTCGTTTTATTCATTCTGTTCTGTAGTCAGTTAAAAAAATGAATATACTATCAAACAAACCATAAATTACCGTACTGATGAGCAATAACTCCTGTAGAAGAAAAATAACATACCATTACCTCTTTATTCCCCGAAGGGTTAGGCAAAGGTGTACCAATGTATACCCACAGTTCGCCGGTATGTATGAGAATTTCATAGAAAAACCCAATAACACTTTGTTCGACCTGGGAATCGAACCCAAGACCTCTAGCGTAGCAGTCGCGCTTAGGCCCACTAGGCTATCGAGGCAGTCAAGAAGTCAGAAGAAAAATAATAGATTTATTTAAAAAGTTAACCGAAGCAAGGTAATTGAAATAACTCTTTAACAAAGGGTCTTACGGATGAGTTTCATTTGAATAATAAATATACCCCTAACTCGTGTTCACCCTTTGGCACTTACCGAACTCATTTATAATAGTTTACCTGATAAATTAAAGTTGGTCTGTTATTTTTAGTACGGGATCGTGAGGGTAAACCAACTAGTTTAACTAGATAGTTCAAAGGAGTTATATATGAATTTAATACAGACTGCTGAATGTGTTAATTGACTTTAATTTGCTCACAAATGTCACATTTAGCTAGCTTCTGCTCGAAACTTTGTTTGCGTAGAATTCAAAATTAAGCCTCAGACTGAAATTATCCCATCATCATTATCAGCTGTTTAGCCTTTTCCTAACTATGTTGAGGTCAGCTTCTAGTCTAAACGGATGCAGCTGAATACTAGTGTTTTACATGGAGCGACTGCCTATCTGACCTCCACAACACAGTGGGCAACACGATACCTTTTAGACTGGTTAGACTGGTTGTCAGACTTCCTGGCTTCTGACTATATATATATATATAAGTAACCACTGTCAAAGATCTACGAATGACAGCCGGGACCAACGGCTGTATGTATTATCCGAGCCACGGGTTTGTCACACCACTAACTTCCTGGTATTGCAGATGTTTTCAGGCAGCGATGACCACTTAACGTCAGGTGGGCAGACAGCTTGTTTGCCATTCAATTATATTAAAAAAATAAATAAGATGCCATAGTTGGACTAATTCGTTTAGCGGTTTGAGCGTGAAAGAGTAATTAACATTCAGTCCCGCTGAGAGGCAGACGCTACGTTTCATGGTAAATTTGATTATCGGGTGGACGAAGTCGCGGGCCAGGGTTAGTATTTAATAAAACGAGGCGTTATTTCATTGTTAGTATTGTAGCCCAGTTTCTCTAAGGGCTGGTTAAACACTTGTTAAAAAGACGCCATTATTGATTTTATCGTTCACTGGAAACGTCCGTTTTTATTTCTATAAATAAAGGAGAAATAAAGATGAAAGGTGCTTATTAGCTGTTTTCTTAGATCAGGGATGGCGAACCTTATTGGTGAATGTGCAATTACTTATAAAAATAACTAAATATTGCAACCATCACTTGCCATCATCGAATCTAGACTGGTGATATAATAAAGAAAAATAAAAATATTTGCTATTAACTTACCATCATCACGCCTGTATTCCCAGAAGGGTCAAGCAGAGTAATAATGTACACTCACAGTTCGCCGGTATGTTTACGTTCGCGTGTTTTTTTTCACCCGCATAAAGTTAAGTCTCCTGCTCCTCCGCTGCTCTTCTCCCGTGTGTCGTAGCGGGATGTTATATAGCATATAGTCTTCCTCGACAAATGAACTATCCAACTCAAAGATATTTTTTCAATTCCAACCTGTTCCTGGGATTAGCGCGTTCAACCAACCAAACAAACAAACTCTTCAGCTTTATAATATTAAAAAAAAAAAAAATATATATACTCACGCCTGTATTCCCCGAAGGGTTAGGCAGAGGTGTAACAATGTACGCCCACAGTTCGCCGGTATATTTAGGTCCCATGTAATAAGGGGCGAGCCTATTGCCATTAACCGGGCACAAATCCTAACTCCGAGCTGCTACTGAGAATTTCATAGAAAAACCCAATAACACTTTTTGCTCGACCTGGGAATCGAACCCAAGACCTCTATAATATTAGTATATATTAAAAAGTTGTTATTTTGATATAACAAGCAGACACTTCATCCTTATTTATTTGATTAAATGTAAATAAAAGAAAAGATTTACGTGATTTTTGCCGCCGCAAATTAAATGCGGTCATTATACATAGATTTGTCAATTATTGGCGTGTCCGAATTATGTTGCGTGCCACCGCGGGCACGCCACGCGTGTCATTGGTTTACTGTCGAGTAAGTGCCAATTAAAGTGAGTGTGTTTAACGTTGGGAAAGGCAGTGAGGGTCTTTTAAAACCAATACGCTTACGAAGCCTGGTGATTCGCGTAGTTTTTTTTCACCCTTGTTATGTTACATTTTTTTTTAGCTGCTGCTGTAATGCTATATAGCGTGTACTATTTATTCCTCATGAATCTTTTTAATTTATTTTAAATCTACACTAATATTAGAAAGCTGAAGAGTTTGTTTGTTTGTTTGGTTGAACGCGCTTATCTCAGGAACTAATGGTTGGAATTGAAAAAATATTTTTATGTTGGATAGTTCATTTATTGAGGAAGGCTATAGGCTATATATCATCACGCTACGACACACGAAAGAGAAGCAGTAACCAAAGACCTAACTTAATGCGGGTGGACAAATGACGCGAACGAAGGCGCTGGCTGCAGCTAGTAATATAATATTTTTGCCAATCCAACTGGTAGTTTCAGAGATTAGTGTGATTAAACCAACACAAACATACTCTTGAACTTTTTTTATTTTATAAGTGTAGTTTACTTTTGGAGTAGGCACTGGTTATCAGGAAATTTTGCTACGTTACATTATACGCATGACTTGTTACACTATTCATACATTGTCCTTATAAATTAAACATTAGAGTTTTTTATTAGGGGTGGGAAATCATCAAGTGACTTCCCCCGCTCTGGGCGTTGCGGGAGGGAGTGCAGATTTTTACTGACTAAAACCCATCCATGTTCCTTCTTGTGCCCTTTGCGTTCCGGGGGCGCGGTATCTCTTACGAACAACCAGCAGCCCCGGCAGGCATCGGCCCTCAGTGGCCCCTTAAAAATTTGCTGACATCTCTTTGAGGTGTACATGGAACACGAACGAGCCGTCAACACGGCCTAAACATTAATGACGTAGCAACAAGATACAGGGTGAAAGAAGACACATTCTACGCATACTGCTCACTAAACTAAGTAACATTGAACAAAAATTGTTGCTGGAAAACGACTTTTATTTTTAGTGTGATAAATCACTTTTTATGGCAACGTTCAATGCACGCTAAACGTGCTTATGAGTGCGTACAATAGTAGGTACCGTGGTCATGGAGACATTTTAAGTTTTGAATATTTTACTTAAAACTTCTTTCAATAAGGTTGGCTTTGTTAATCGTTTTTTGATTCACGTTATGTACCCAAAACTATATAAAAATCGTTCTAAGCAGCTAGTTGCAAGTTGCCCCTTACAGCAACTCGGAGAACAAATTTGCTTCGGCTACGCATCGCCTTACCTAGTCGTAAAAATATATTAAAATTTCTTATTTTTAACTCCAGCCTCAAATTCAAGAAGATTTAAAATTTAAAGCCTCCTTAACCTTCCAAAAGTAATAGCCGAAAAACAATCAGCGTAACTTAAAATTAATATTAAACCCGACCAAGTTTCTTGAACTTTAGAATGACGTAATACGAGCTAACTTAGCCACACATTGCTGCAAAGTCTAAATTAATAACTTTCAACTCTAACATAAGTTAGCTAACTACGCGATTTGGGGTTACTTACAATTTAATTAACACTATTGAGAATGATGAATGCGTATTAATAATTAATTTTGATAATACGTTTAACAAAGGGAGCGCAGTATCGTGATGGCAGTAGTTAAGGCGCCCACCTCTTTTGTATAAGGATGCGGGTTTGATACTTGGCAATGGATATAAAATCAAAAATCAAATCACAATCGATTGGAATCGAATTCAAATTAGAAATGAGGCGATCCGCAGACGAACCAATGCAGATATAGCCTAGCAAATCAGCAAATGGAAGTAGCAGGCACATGCCACGCAGAGCTGATGGCCGATGGGGCCGCAAAGTTCACGAATGGAGACCCCGCTCCGGCAAGGGCAGCGCTGGACGTCCACCCACGAGAGACGGATGACATGATCAAGACCGCAGGAAGACGCTGGATGCAGGCCTCTTCCAACCGGTCTTTTTGGAAATCTTTGGAGAATGCCTATGTCCAGCAGTGGACGTCCTGCGGCTGATTTGATGGTGATAAAGCGATATAAATGCCAATATTGTAAAAAGCGTTTATAAGATTATTCAAAGTATTTTTTGAGAGGAACAAGCTCTGCTATTTAAATTGATATGACTATTACTGTTATCAGCCTGAATTGTTCGACTGCAGGGTAAAACACACCCTTATCTCCTTCCATTTCCCTCCATTTAGACCTATTTGTGACCAGACTTTGACGAAGAAATCTAGCTTATCCGGCCATTTTCGGTTGACCCTATCGCGATGTCACTTGCTATATAAAGAGGCATATTGGGTCGTGGGTTTGGCTCAGTAACAGTCTGTCATGCGGCAGATGGGTCCCGCTTAATTCCATTTTGGCGTGACAGCTTTTCGAGAGACATCAGTTGTGTTTGTGAAGCAATGGATGGTAATATTCCAAACCACGTTGAAGTCGAAATTTGGTGCTATTATAGTACTTATAGTGTTGTCTGCCTCGTTGGCCTAGTGGTCCTAAGCGCGACTGCTACGCTAGAGGTCTTGGGTTCGATTCCCAGGTCGAGCAAAAAAGTGTTATTGGGTTTATCTATGAAATTCTCAGTAGCAGCTCGGAGTTTGGATTTGTGCCCGGTTAATGGCAATAGGCTCGCCCCCTATTACATGGGACCGAAACATACCGGCGAACTGTGGGTGCACATTGTTACACCTCTATCTAACCCCTCGGGGAATACAGGCGTGATGGTATGTTATGTGTGTTGTTTTTTATTTCAAGTATATCGATAAACTATATAATATTATGTCAAATTTCTTTGCACATTCTTCACCTACCTACCTTTTGAAAGGAACAGCCAGATTAATTTTTTTTTTAATTTAAAAACTGCTTATTAAAATTGAAATAAAAGCTTTGACTTTGACTTTGAATTTATGCTTCAACTTTTAACAAAAATTCTCTGTTAAAATAGTACTAAAAAGACAAGCAAATCAACAATAAAAATCAACATTGCCTGAAGCACTCGAGCAACAGACATTATTCCGTATTGTTACATTACTTCTCTTGACATTAATGTATTCAACACACACCCATAGTACCTTTTACAAATTCCATTATCACATTAGAAATAAAATAGAACGGACATACAAGATATATTGCAGACATTTTTATAGATAAATTCCTGAAACATTTGGCTAATAAAGTTGAAAGTTAAGTAAAGTAATGTTGACGGTGAAACTATAAATATTGTAGGGACCTACCTACCTACTTTATTATCCCCTGTCATGGATAAATGGACATAGGTATATAGTAATTTGTTGCTGGTTGGCTATTATAGTAAAGTGCCTACGAGGACCCCTAATAGGCTAAAGGTTCTAAAATAATAATTTCTATAGCGTTGGGTGGTATTAGAATTACAGTGAATGTAGGCTGAATTTTAATTTACTGCGCAATCATTCAGGGGGTGAAGTTCTCATAAATACGTGCAAGGTTTTTTATGGAACCAACCCTGAAATATGAAAAAAAGAACCTGCTAAGTGCAAATAGGTCTCGTACGTATTGAAAATTTTGAAAAAGAGGCATTGAATATTAAAGTTTAAGAACATTTTTATCAAAAATATGTTTCAATGTAAGTGTAACTAAACTTAAAATATATCATGAGAAAATTTAAACCTAGTCTGACATCGACAATCCGGTTTCAGCAAGTGCGGTGATCAATGTTCATGCCTCATGAGAAGAGGCCTTTGCCCTTCACAGACAACAATAGGCTGGAATTTTTTTTATCATCATTTATCATATCTGCCACAGGACTTCTAAACATAGGCGTCTCCCATTGATTTCCAAAAGGACCGGTTGGAAGCGGCCTGCATCCAGCGCCTTCCTGAGGTCTTAACCAGGTCATAATTTTTCAACTATTATCAAGTTAATCAATGAGATTTGGTCAAGCATTTTGTTGCTTAGTCTACGCTGAACCTAAGCCATGCAATGAAGTTAATGGTTAACCGAGTAACTACAGTAAATAAAACCGTACAAACAGAGTTACACCGACCAATCTACTGAATAAACCAACTTCGTTATATGGAGTTATTTGGTCACGTGATCTGACCAGTACATACATACAGCGCATAAAACGGTGGTAACATAGGGTAGCAAACTAGTTTTTCCATGGATTCAGTAAGATGTTGAGCCGGTTGTTAAAAAACCCTCGACGCAAAATCGACGGGGTGTTATAAGTTTGACGTGCCTGTGTGTGTGTGTGTGTGAATGTCTGTCTGTGGCCTCGTAGCTCCCGAACGCATGAACCGATTTTGATTCTGTTTTTTGTGTTTGAAAGGGTAATTAATCAGGAGTGTTCTAGCTATGCTTGATGGAAATCGGTTCGGCGGTTGCAAAGTTATCAGCTCTTTTGTTAGCTACGGTCGTGATTTTTTTTCTCCTTTTGGGGGTTACTTAATTTTTTTAAATTAGAGTTTTCTTTTTTTAATACGCTACGATTGGATAAATATTTTACATGGCCAAATACAATACCAGATATTCTATGTATGTTTGAACTAATATATAATGTATCTATTCTCCAGACCGATTTCGGTCACAACGGCTAATCTTAATGCAGACTAGCCAAGTACGCAGGAGATATTATAGTGCACCAGTGTGTGCGCAAAAACAGGTGCACTTCCTCTTTTCAACTCTCATATTCCGATTGGACGGCAATCGTTCACAACTGGAGCAAAGCATCAAATCAATCAAAGCAGGACCACGAGGGTGTCACACCACCAACTTCCGAACTCCGGGAGGCTACTGATGAAATTCTTAATGAAAAACTCCAATAACACTTTTTGCCCGACCTGGGAATCGAATACAGGACCTCATGCTCAACGGTCACTCTTGCGACGACGAGACCAAGAAGACAGTTATACCTTGCACCATTTAGTCTGTAGGTATACATTTCGACCACACTAATTAACATCCATTAGGGCCGTCTATTCAATTGATAATAGTGTACCAATACACTAATGGAAGTAAATGGGATCTAATGGAATGTGACAGGTTTTTGTCCACTCGATATTTTATTGTTGGACAGTTTTGCTACATTGGCAAGACGAGGGTCTTGGATTCTTGCAAGAAAATCGTTTCACGGATTTCCTTCGTCAGTAATTTTGGTGAGAATTGTTTTTCTTGTTTCTTTAACGAGTTAATGATTTGTAACTTACTGGTAAAAAACAAAAGAAAGTTCTTATTGAATAAAAATATACGGGTAAATAGTATATATGGGTTTTATTATAAAAACGATGATAAATGGGGTGTCAATGAAGCCGCGTATCTTCTATCATTTTCGAAGTATTTTTTGATATCTAAGTCTTATTAATTTTAAATCTATTCTATATTTAAGTTTTAGCACAATTGAAATATAATTATTGAATAATGAAGAAATATATTTGGCATATTATTTTAATGTAATTATTTTTTATTAGTAAGAGATTTGGCAGAACTAAACTCACAGGGCCAATACGTTTTTAGTTTGCATGTTTTATTGTCTAATTTTATGAGTCGCCTCTGACACCTATCCCACTATCCGTTATCCCCCTATCTGATGGAAAGCGATAGATAAAGTGTACGGATAGAATAAGGGGTTTATTTTTGATGTGAAACATCTATAGCCACACGTAAAACCGATTGCTGGCGTGTACGCTTGCAGTGGCGACGCGATGTCACGCTATATGATGGTAATTATAAGAATTGAGTTGTCACAATATAGAATAAATTTTTAAATTTTAATTTTTTTAATTTTTGTATTTAATGACAATAAATATTTATTAATAAATATACAGTCATCATTTTCTAGAAAAAAACGTAATATTTTATTTTTACATTATGCTATATTTAGCTTCTCTCGTAAACTGGTTTTTTTATGCATATGCATAAAATATTGCAATGCATAGATTATTATTTTTTACAAGTAATATTACTTCTACAAAATAATTTCTATGTTTCATATGTGCCAGGCGTCCCGTGACGGCTCACAATTTTTTTTATAATTATATCCAGTTCCTTGAATGAACAGAAATATGTTAACCTAATCCAAACAAATTTTCATAACACAAAGTCTTGAGTCGCCTTACAAATAGGATATATAATGGTAGGTAAGATGTAATAATGTTATTACGAAGAATCCCAGGTCCTTACAAGAATATATTGCCTCCAAGATTTCGGTTTTCTGCCGCTAATTAGATGGGTGATAACTTCTCTTTACAAGCAGCAAACGAGGAGTTATTTGCGATAGCAACTGCGCAGTAATTTATTACGATAAATAGGTCTAATTTTCTCAGCGAGGCAAAAAAGGTATGAGTCTCATATTAAAGGGAGATGGGCAAAATAGGCCCCAAGTGTACAGGAATGTGTGGGTATTACAATTCATAAAAAAAAACATTACCTCTTGTTATGACTGCCCTTTTATCGGAGTGGATAACTTTTGTGGTAAGTATTGGCAAATACAAATTATTTATATTTTGGGTCGTTTTTTTATCAGTACAGGAAAGATAACAGTTCTTTCAGTTTTTTTTACCTTTACATACCAATAGACGACTATATATAACGATAAAGACATTTAACGTCTGTAAGAATATTACACCTAAACATATCGGCGAACTGTGGGTGTATATTGTTACACCTCTGCCTAACCCTTCGGGGAATACAGGCGTGATGGTACGTGTAAGAATATTACAGACATACGTATTTATAATGTTCATGAAACTATAGGTAGTTTCATGAACATTGTACGGTGTATTGTGTTGTATACTGTTGGTTTTGTCAACACGGGTTAGGACCCGAATTGACAAAATCAACAATTCGATTCCCAGGTCGAGCAAATAGTGTCATTGGATTATTCTATGAAATTCTTAGTAGCAGCTCGGAGTTAGGATTCATGCCCGGTTAATGGCAATAGGCTCGCCCCCTATATATTGGACCTAAACATACCGGTGAACTGCGGGTGTACATTGTTACACCTCTGCCTAATCCTTCGGGGAATACAGGCGTGATGGTATATTATGTATAACAGTTGATTCTCTTCAAATTATCTTCATAACTTTTTCTACGACTGCTCAGCAGTTTGCACCTTGTATGATTCATATAATATAAGACCTGTACTTTTAAATGGCACCTATTTTATGTCTCTTTAATCTTGGGCACGGGCCCATATAATTTTTGGCCATCTCCTTTACTCTGTTAACATAACGCTGAACGTAAGTCGTAATATCATGTTTCAGTACTAATAAGCACGCAATTAGCGCTAACGTGTTGAAGATGGGCGTAGGGTTACATAATAAACATTTGCGGTTAAATAAGAATGGTTTTATGAAAATAGGGTTGACGTTTTATTTAGTGGCGGTTTTCCAGGGCTGAAACTACTCATGAATGTGAACAACTTTGATTAAAGAATTAATCTTGGACTATGCCAAAAAATCAGCAAAAACTTACGACCGTTCGTTTGTTACAAGGCTGAATCTATTAAACCGTAAGGCTCACCGCAGACGACCAATTTTTTTACCTATATCGAACTGATAATTGACAGATTTCTTCTCGCCGACAAAGAAATCTGTCAAAAGTCGGTGAATTTTGAAATTTTCACAGAGTGTCCATTACTATGGCTTCTACCTATAAACGTAAAATTATAATCCTACTTCCTACTAATATTAAAAATGCGAAAGTTTGTGATAATGAATGGATGGATGTTTGTTACTCTTTCACGCATGGCTGAACGGACCTGGATGAAACTTGGCACTGAGATGGATTGTAGTGTGGAATAATACATAAGATACCTTTTATCTCGGAAAAATGTACGGTTCCCGTGGGATAATATAACAAATTTTACGCAGACGAAGTCGCGGGCAGAAGCTAGTAAATTATACATTAAAGCGTGTAATAAAGTTTTTTTGTGTTGTGTTAAATATTGTACATTGATACGGAACCCTTTACTAGGCAAGTATTTTCTTTATTTTTCGAGTCCGAAATACATACAGAACCTTTACATGGTTTAAATATGATTATAATAAATGGCTTCATTTCAGTACCTTCTCAGAAATCTAAATTAATTAATTCTCGCCTTTCTACTTCGAACAGGGAAAAAGTTAATCTCGCCGGGATGTGATTCCCCCACAGTCTAATCAACTTTATGATTACTTCGCAAAAAAATTAACGGGTTTCTTTCAATAACGGCTTCCAATTAGTTGACTCCCAAAATGAAGGAAACATTTTTTTCTGCAAGTACCTACACAATTCGTTTTGATTTTGTGAGATCGTAAGTATTTTTAGGGTGTAACAATAAAATTTATTTCAGTGTCGGCAATATTTTTTTCATTTCTATAGAATATGATTTAACTGCCTCATTAACCCAGTGTCCTAAGCGCGACTGCTACGCTAGGGATCTTGGGTTCGATTCTCAGGTCGAGCAAAAAGTGATATTGGGTTTTTCTATGAAATTCTCAGTAGCGGCTGGGAGTAAGGATTTGTGCCCGGTTAATGGCAATAGTCTCGCCCTCTATTAAATTCGAGCTAAACATACCGATGAACTGTGTGTGTCACTGTACATTGGTACACCTCTGCCTTACCCTTCGGGGAGTACGGGCGATTATGATTAAACAGTAATTTAATAAAAAAAACACCAGTTACGCATTTGTTTAACAGCATAGTCCGATAATCTGAAAACAATCTATAAATATTAATATTATGAAGAGGTACAATTTGTTTTGTTTTGTTTTTTAGTTGTAAGACGTTAATGGGGAAGTACCTACTGATCCTATAATTCTTTCTCTGATACAATGCTACGCTATTGTAGACTTCCGTGGACTTTTATGGTATGCCTAAGTAGCTAGTAGATTAGAATCATTATTCCTAACCTGCCAAACGTAATTAGTTAAAATTATAATAACTATTATACCAATTTCATGTTGCGTTTGACACAACATGAGTCTAATTTACAAAACAATTGAATTGCATCAAATTGATTGTTCATTCTGATTGAATGACCAATCAAATTTCCAATTTAGATAAATGACCAATTTAGATAACTGCCTCGTTGGCCTAGTCGTCCTAAGCGCGACTGCTACGCTAGAGGTCTTGGGTTCGATTCCCAGGTCGAGCAAAAAGTATTATTGGGTTTTCTGTGAAATTCTCAGTAGCAGCTCGGAGTTAGGATATGTGCCCGGTTAATAGCAATAGGCTCGCCCGATATTACATGGGACCTAAAAACATATCGGAGGACTGTGGGTGTACATTGGTACACCTCTGCCTAACCCTCTGGGGAATACAGGCGTGATGGTATGTTATGTTATAAATACATATACATATATTACATACTGCCTATTTTGATAGGCAGTATGTGTACTTTGTTTGCAAAGTAGTACATATTGACTGTTAACGCAAACATGCGCTCTCTAAAAAATCGACCAAGTGCAAGTCAGACTCGTGCACGAAGGGTTCCGTAATATTATCTATAAAAACGGAAAAAAAAACGTTTGTTGTATGGGAGCCTCCTTAAATATTTATTTTATACTGTTTTTTTAGTATTTGTTGTTATAGCGGTAACACAAATATATCATCTGTGAAAATTACAACTGTCTAATTATCACGGTTCATGAGAGACAGTCTGGTGATAGACGAACGGACGGACGGACAGCGCAGTCTTAGTAATAGGCTCCCGTTTTACCCTTTGGGTACGGAACCCTAAAAAGTAAAGCACGACTGGTTTGATTTTTTGACATGTGATGGAATTATGATATACTAAGGGAATATGTAAAGTATATTTTTTAATTTCACAGACAAAATGTACAGTTTCATACGTCAACCATAAAAATAATGTGCGTTTAGCACTTATACTTAGAGAACACTATATTTAGGTTTGACGTTTAAAGCCTCCAAATCAGTCTCTGAGAATAAAAGAACACACTTTAGTCACATCGTAGTAATCGATTGGTTGTAACAGCAAATTTTTACAAAAGAAATACCTAATGCGTTAAAAGAAAAATGGCGAATATTTCCAATTCTTCTAACTTTTTTGAAAATTTTAGCCTTGCTTAAGTAACGTAGGTCTGGTGATGCTGGGATCTTGGAGTCAAAAACCAATGCCAGTAAAGAATAAACAAATAATTTCAGAGTTGGGCCGCCGTCTTGATGAAGGATAACCCCTTTGTCATGGTTTGAGATACAATAAACATAAAAGATTTTACGGAAAAGGTCAGATTTTATAAGCATTACTAACAATATTGGCTCCTTTTTTATACTTTCACGGCTGTAATTGGGTCCCTAGAGACACGTGGGTCGGATCATCTTGAAATTGAATTTCACATACCTGTTTAAGGTACTTATATGAGCGCCGACAAGAAAACAACTTGCTATCGACTATTTTCTCGCTCAAGAAACGTACATAACGTGAATATAGATTCCATGTCAATAAAAGCGATGCATATATTTGTAGTTGATCACTAAATGTTCACACTACCGGCAAGAACTCTCTCTCTCTACTATTTTGACAATAGCTATGAAAAATACCGGCCAAGTGTGAGTCGGATCTATAAAACGGCAAAAAATCTTGTCTATTGTATGGGAGCCCCCCTAAAAAATTTTTTTTTTTTGTATTTGTTATTATAGCGGCAATAGAAATACATCACCTGTGAAAGTTTCAATCGTCATAATTTCACGATTAATGAGATACAGCCCGGTGACAGACGGACGGACAGTGAAGTCTTAGTAATAGGGTCCCGTTTTAGCATTTGGGTAAGTAACGCTAAAAAATACTCGCTCAGCTGAACTTTCGCCGAGACTATCGCTTGATACCTACGCATGCCAGCGGTAGTGGGCGAGCGAGTGGTGCGGCTTAACGCCACTCGCTTTCTCACACTCGCTTGTAGCCCAGCGACAAAAAATATTGGAGCTATACAGTCACTTGTTGCCAACTCCTTTCAAGTATCTATCTCTACTCGCTTCTCGCTAATCGCTGGCGATGAGATGCCTAAAGAGCCTACCTGGTGTGTCGGTACTTGGTGAGAGATATGTTGCCTTGGGATCGTGTGTTTTTAATATTTCTCCTCATCAAATTTGAAGCGAGTCAATCGACACGAAACGAAGAAGAACAAATTAAGGGAACGGAACCGACAGAGCACTTAGTACAAAAGTATTCTTTTCATATTTTAGTCAATAAGAAATTATAATCGCTGAAGTTTTGATTAAGGCACTAATTAATTATCTAAGTTTGTTATTAGTCTGTTTGCCGTCCCGCCAAACTTATTTGACGGGACTACCTTTTTTTTATTTTTATTCCTATTTGTTGTGTTTTACGGCCCTTTTTATGCCAACACCAATGAATACTAACCAGGCAAAGAATACATGCTCATTCCCCTCTTTTGACAATAAAACCAATTATTCATCAAGAACTTTAAACTTTTCCAAAAACCTTCTTCATCAAAACAACAGTTCTCTATTTAAAATAAACAAAGGAGTTTCGATCAAATTTTCCTCAAATGTTTTGCAGGAACGGAAATCAAACGACGCCAGCGGTGTCATCCATCTTTGTTCAGTTAATTATGACATCACTCAACGAGAATTGAGCCATTTGATGTCTTTGAAGTGTTCAACGACTGATCTTCGTTATGTCGATAGATACATAGGTACATACCATCACGCCTGTATTCCCCGAAGGGTAGGGCAGAGGTGTAACAATGTACACCCACAGTTCGCCGATATGTTTAGGTCCCATGTAAAAGGGGCGAGCCTATTACCTATTTTAATATTATTATGTATAGGTACCTATCTCAATATTGCATTAATATGTATGTCCTAATACTATGTTACTAGCTATATAGCCCACGGTGTCAGAGACGTCTTTGGTTACTGCTCTACTCCCGTTGCTCGTAGCGTGATGTACTGTACGTACCACATACCATCACGCCTATATTCCCCGAAGGGTTAGGCAGAGGTGTAAAAATGTACACCCCCAGTTCGCCGGTATGTTTAGGTCCCATGTAATAGGGGGCGAGCCTATTGCCATTAACCGGGCACAAATCCAAACTCCGAGCTGCTACTGAGAATTTCATAGATAAACCCAATAACACTTGTTGCTCGACCTGGGAATCGAACCCAAACGTCACACACGTCGTCACGTCGTCGTACTGTACGTATAAACCTTCTTCTTGAATCACTTTATCTATTGATGACCTTATTAAAATCCGTTGCGTAGTTTAAAAGATCTAAGTGTATAGAGGCACAGACATCGAGAAGCCGCTTTTTTTTTACACACTACGTAAAGATGAAGATTTTTTCATTGAAAGACAAAGAAAAATAGGGTTGTAAATTGCGTAATTGCGAGCCAATTCAAAAAAAAAATCCGCGTAGTGATGCGCCGCGGATTTTTTTAGGTTGCCCTACTTTATGACCTAAAACCGTAGAAATCTATAGGCCAAACAAATGTTTGTTCCGTCCGTGAATCGAACCCAAGAAAAAAAATTATCTTGCACGCAATTTTTGTGATTCAGGGTACCTACACGTATGTACTATTTTCGCGTCCGTCGACCTAACAAAAAAAGGAGGCAATATACCAAGCGTTCCATGATAATTGATTAACCCGAATCAGGGTCGAGCAATGTCAATATTGTTATTTCCATAGATAGAGAGAAAGACGAAAATTGTTAGTTTGTAACTTTATAATATAAATAAAGTACTAGCTTCTACCCGCGACTTCGTCCGCGTCCAATTTGATATATCATCCCACGGGACCCGTACATTCTTCCCATGTTTTATTCCACACTACAATCTATTTCAGTGCGAAATTTGATCAGCATCAGATTTAAGCGTGAAAGAGTAACAAACATCGATCCATCTAACCCCACAAACTTTCGCATTTATAATATTAGCAGGATAGTAGGACTTTGCGTCGCGGCCACGAGCTAAATAAATTAATTGGTCATAAAATAAAGACACTGTGAGGAAACTTGGACTTTAAAATAAGTGCCTGAAATCGCCAATCCGCCTTCAACAAGCGTTTTGGTCAGTGCTCGTAGTTTTTCGTAGATCACACTAAATAACATACATACATAAAACTTACGCCTTTTTCTCATGGGGGTAGGCAGAAACCACAGAATGCCACCTGCTACGATCCTTACATACTCCTTTTGCCTCGTCTACGGCAAATATACGTCTGTTAAACACTAAATAAATGATACAAAAACCCTTATAACCTACACACATGCATAATACATTTTGCTATCACGTTAACAAGGGAAGGAAATTGGATAACCTCTCTACTTCCTTAAAGGAAAACACGAAGTGCGTGAAACCTTTATATCAGTAAGTCCCTTGTTTTACTTTACTGCTCACTCCCTTTTTATGTGACGTTAAGATATTTTCTTTTCCACTAAATGGCACTTAAAGAAAATGGCTGCATTTTTGATAATGAAAGTAATTTTCTTTTTTGGAAATTTTAACCCGCCAGCTGGGTTGATAAAAAGTGGGTTTCGTAAAAGAAAAAAGTAAAATAATCATAGTTCGATGGGACGGTAATTCGACAAAATCAGGGAGAGATCAGGCGCAGGACCGATAGCTTTAATTGCTTTCTGTGGCACGGAGGTGTCACACCACCAACATCCAAACTCCGGGCTGTTACTGAGAAATTCCTAATGGAAAATCCATCAAACACTTTTTGCCCGACCCGGGAATTGAACACAGATCCCCACGCTCAACAGTAGAGCTTGCCACCACAAGACCAACGGAGTGATGAAACTAATAAAACAACATAAACGAAGATCTCAATAACATTGTCTATTTCACGAGAGATACTCAATTTTATGCCTTCCCGTCCAGTACCCAGCTGCCCTACTAAAAGCCGGATCAACCGTTTACTTAACGGTTAATACCTCATAAACCCTGCCGCGCCTCGTTGATCTCGTGGTCGCAAGCGGGGCAGCTAAGCGTGGGGTCCACGCTTCGATTGCTAATTCGGGTTATTGGATTTTGCCATTACGAATTTTACAGTAGTTTGGAAGTCGATGGTGTGACATCCCCGTGACTTCGGAAAGCGTGTTTAGCCGTTGGTCTTGCGCCTGATCTCTATTCACTCATGACAGATTGCAGTTCGATCGGATTATGAGAGTGAGGTTTTTTTTTTGATTAGCCTATGGGAAATCATCAAATGTCTTCCCCCGCCCTGGGCGGGCGGCAGGGAGTGGCAGACTTTTACTGACTAAAACCCATCCATGTTCCTTCTTGTGCCCTTTACCGCCACAACCCGCAGACCCGGCAGATGAGAGTGAGGTAACAAAGAGTAAGTGCATCCGACTAACATCCGCTGCGTACTTGGCTAGTCTCCACTGGGAAAGATCGACATGACCGCAACTTGATCGGGAACATTCAGGGTGGACTAGATATTCTGACACTTGTATCATGGATTTAAATCACGATTCTAGACTCTAAAGCGATGATATTGTTCATCGATTATTAAAAAAAAACTGTTTTAGAGAATATTTATTTTATTTTTAATTTTTTGTTTAAACCTATTTTATACCAACTTTTGTTTTATGTTCGGCTTGAGGAAGCAAATGTTTTGTGTTGTGTTTCTTTATTTTTCTTTACGTATTTTACGCAAAGCTGCAACAAATATACGGCGAAAATATATGGAATAACATCGCTCCTGGAGTGTCCAGAAATATGTACTAAATCCATGGAAAATGTTTGTGCGACGATATCCCTTCCACCGTGTATTATTATTACCCTATAAACTCTGAAGATGCGACCCTTAATATTATATCCCTTAAGATATTTTAAGAGCCTCTTATTACTGAGCCATATTTCCTTTAGTAATTCCTACGTTATGACATACTTGTCTCTTACGTTGTCATAATAAGGGGCTAATGAAAGACGGGGCGTAATAAGAAACATTGTTGTTAAGGAGTATTTTTTTTTTTTTCCTCTTGGCGGCCATCGTCGGCGGCGAACTCTCGCGTCCGGCCCTGGTGCAAGCCATGGTCCGGAGCGACAGGGAATGGGATGCAGACGCCTCCTTCTGTGAGGCAGTAATGCTTGAGAAGGAGGCGGCGGGACGGTTGAGACAGAGGTTCTGGCGTCCCAGCCGCCGCGGTAGACGCTCCGGACGTCGGGAGCCGCGAGACGACTCCCGGCCACCGTAGATACGGGCCTGTGGACGGTGAGCAATGGGTAGCTCACCGTCCTTACGTTGCATAACGATTCGTTCGTGTTCCACGCGCGCCTCAAAGAGATGTCAGCAAAGGGAAGGGGCCACTGAGGGCCGATGCCTGCCGGGGCTGCGGGTTGTTCGTAAGAGATACCGCGCTCCCGGAACGCAAAGGGCACAAGGAGGAACATGGGTGGGTTTTAGTCACTAAAAGTCTGACACTCCCTCCCGCCCCGCCCAGGGCGGGAGAAGTTATTTGATGATTTCCCACCCCCCAAAAAAAAAGGGGTTTTTTTTTGTAAAGACATAATCAGGGTCGGTTTTGCATTAGCTGTTGTGTAAATTTTCGTTCAACATAATAATGTGAACAGAGTATGTGTGGCGTCTACGCGGCTGCTACGCCTTGCTACGAGATTGCTATGCTGTTCATGACGACGCTACGCCGCGCCGCTACACCATGCTTACTCCGAAGCAACTCAAAGAGCAAAGTCACTTAATATACTAAGTGGAAAGGATATCATAACAACAACTTTTATCACGATTAACGTATTTTGGTCGGCTATTCAAAAAAACAGCTGTTTTATATAAAAGTGCAATACTTTGACAATCAAAATTCATTGTTTTTTTTTTACATATTTGGATGGCAAGCAAGCCGACGGCCTACCTGATGTTAAGTGATAACCTCTGCCCATAGACATCTGCAATACTTGCAAATGCATTGCCATACCAGAGACAAAGTTGAAAAGTCTCATGTGCCTGTCATTTCACTGGCACCCAAATCCTTCAAACCGGAACACAGCAAGGCTGCTTTGCGGCTATAATAGGTGTGCATGACATGTTAACCCTGGGGGTTATACAATCACGCACTAAATTCACTGTAAAAGTTTTCATTACATAATTAATTCTAGATGTATACGATTTTAAAATGTTGTAAATTCGTAACAGGACTTTTGTTTTCATGTCAGGTACTAACGGCCCAGTTTAAAACATTAAGAGTTTTTGTAGCCAATTGAAATCTCTCCGTGGGGGCATAAAAATAATTTGTTTGCTGATAATGGACGTGGGAAGTGTTCATTTGGATAATGAACAGTATTATTTTCTGTATACGAGCATCCCGATATAAATTATATTAATCGTAAATGGTAATAAGTAATGGCCCAGTTGTTAAGGCCCTGTCGTAAGCAAATGTTTAGGTAATTGACAATAACGCATCATGACAAGAAATAAGGTTCAAATTAGCGATACGTTTGATGTTTATTGAATCGGATAACCACAAAAATAAGAGTAATTTTGAAGTTTTCTTTAAATTGTGAGAAAAATACACGGCTCAGTGGAGTAATTTATAAGTTTGTCTTTAGTTCATCAAATACCTTAAAGCAGACACCACAGAACGCCACCTGCTACGATCCTTACATACTTCCTTCGCCTCGTCCACGTTCGTTATTATTCGTTCGTTCGTTCGTTATTTAAGCCTTACCTCCGCAAGCGGGGCTCTGCAGAGTGTGGACATTTTGATTCCCTTGCTTATCATGGGAACAGCATGAGGATAAATAAAAAAAATAATCTCGGAGGCGGCAGTGATGCTCGCCACACACTGCGCCACTGTTTCTCTCGGGGCGAAAAGCGAGCTGCGAAATGTCGCTTAGCTACGTTGGTTTTGTTATAATTCATAACATTCTTTCTAAGTTTATCTTGGTCATCACAGACAAGTAAGCAAAGGGAAATATCGTAAGGAAACCTAGAGGTATAAATACTGTAAGACTGAAATCACTAATCTGTCTCGTGCAAGCGTGGTGTTCAATGCTCATGCCTTCTCTGTACGAGAAGAGGCCTTTGTTTTACAATAATAGACCGTATTATTATTGAAATCATAAATTGTTTGCATACTTTTGTAAGCATATGCCATAATGATCCCTATTCTGATTTATCCCTATTTTTTTATAATTAGATAAAGAACTTAGGCACTTAAACGTAACTTAAGTAGCAAATCGGGCAAGTATTTTCAAAGACAAGCACATTCCAACAAACCTAGAGATCTAGGGACTCTGGTCTAGAGACCCCTGGTGACGCCTACCTCGCATACGGCACAACCCCCTCCTAACTAATATTAGACTAGGTAAAATCGACTATGTACCAATAAAAAAACAGGAATCGACTGCTCAGAAAGCGAAAGACTGCTCCACGTCCCCATAAATTATAATTAGCTGTAAATAGGATAGGGCAGTATAGAACAACAATTTAAATTTATATAAGTTCATTCTGTACACACTAACAAGGTCACAGCACACACTACATGATACCCATATAGATCTCTTTTAGACATACATAGGTTGTCTGTAAGTAGCTGACACACCCACATGCCGAATACACCGCCGCCTTGTGGATGTAATGTAACATATGAACTAGAGAAATAAATATCTTTCTATTTTATTCAAACAAACAATATACACACCATCACGCCTGTATTCCCCGAAGGGTTAGGCAGAGATGTAACAATGTACACCCACAGTTCGCCGGTATTTTTTTTTATGTCCCACGTAATAGGGAGCGAGCCTATTGCCATTAACCGGGCACAAATCCCGATTCAAAACAATTTTGTCAGCTTTATAATATTAGTATCATCATCATCTGCTTAGCCTTTTTCCCAACTGTGTTGGGGTCTGCTTCCAGTCTAACCGGATACAGCTGAGTACCAGTGTTTTACATGGAGCGACTGCCTATCTGACCTTCACAACCTAGTTACTAGGCAACACGATACTTCTTGGTTCGACTGGCTGTCAGACTTCCTGGCTTCTGACTATCCGCAACGACTGTCAAAGTTCTACGAATGACATCCGGGACCAACGGCTTTACGTGCTTTCCGAATCACGGGGGTGTCACACCGCCAACTTCCGAACTTCGGGCTACTACTGAGCAAATCCTAACGGAAAAACCCAATAACACTTTTTGCCCGACCTGGGAATCGAACCCGGGACCCCACGCTTATCAGTCGCGCTTGCGACCACGAGACTAAAGGGGCAGTTTTAATATTAGTATAGATTCCATACATATCTTAGTTGAGAGATCACTTAGTTCATTTGCGTCATAGGTAACACATTCAACAGTCCAGTTTGAATTCATCGAGCTTTCTCTATTCACAGGATTTCTGTATCATAGAGTGGAATAGCTAAATTCTACGTGCACCACTACTACAGCACATCCGTATTTGTGTTTCATAGAATTCGTGAAAGCAAACCGTTGAATTTATTAACAAACAGACGACTTACGGTACCTACTAGTTTGTGTGTTGAAAAGTGTACCTATTGGAGATACAGTCTTGCATAAAAGTGTGAAAAATGTACCTAAATATGTTAGTAGTTTGACCCACACTAGGAATTTCTCCTGTAATATGGGTGTGTTTATGAACATAATAATATGAACTGACAAACATAAAAAAGTGTAGTGTGAGTGTCTGTGGGTGTATGTGCATATTTATGCATTGAACATTTTTTTTTACTTTTTGCTTTTTTTCTATTTTATACTAACTTTTTTTTGTCTAGGCTTGATAAAGCAACATTTTTATGTTATGTGCGTCACCCTCGCGGGAGTAAATGGGTTTTCTTTCTTTCATAAAACTAAAATAATAAAGTATTTTTTACTATAGTAATTTTTATAACTGCCTCGTTACCCTAGTGGTCTTAAGCGCGACTGCTACGCTAGAGGTCTTGTGTTCGATTCCCAGGTCGAGCAAAAAGTGTCATTGGGTTTTTCTATGAAATTCTCAGTAGCAGCTCGGAGTTTGGATTTGTGCCCGGTTAATGGCAATAGGCTCGCCCCCTATTACATGGGATCTAAACATACCGGCGAACTGTGGGTGCACATTGTTACACCTCTGCCTAACCCTTCGGGGAATACAGGCGTGATGGTATGTGTGTGTGTATTTTTTATAAAATAAAAATCATAAATCACGGAATTTCTAGCTCATTCTTCTCGCGCCGATTTCAAAAATGTTTTCACCATTAGAAAGCTACATTCACCCTGAGTAATATAGGTTATATAACATCACGCTACGACCCACCGAAGTGGAGCAGTAACGAAAGACGTAACGCGGGTGAAATTAACCACGCGGACGAAGTCGCGGGCAGGTCGTATAGTAAAATTATAAAGAGGAAAGATTTTTTGTTTGTAATGAATAGGCTTCGAAACTTCTAGACCGATTTTGACCATTTTTTTACCAATAGATAGCTACATTATTCCTGAGTAACATAGGCTATATAACATCTCGCTACGACCCACAGGAGCGGAGCAGTAACCAAAGGCGTCACTTAACGCGGGTGAAATAAGCCGCCCGGACGAAGTCGCGGGCAGTTCGCTAGTAATGTATACACTCACACTAAGTTAATTCTCACACATAGTGAACCGTCTGCATTTTATTTCTGACGTCATGTTAAGGCGCTTTCAAAACCCAAATACTCCAAATAGGCTTATTTCAAACATGCCTTTATCCAAATCTATTGTGTTTATGGCAGCGGAAAAAAATAAATTGAACCTATTTTTGAGTGAGTGTTATCAAAACAAAATTGAAGAAAATATCTGAAAATCAAAGAACTATGAACGAATATCTTCCCTTGACATAAAAAGGTATCTGTGGTAGAATACGGATAGAATTTTTTTTTCAAAGGTCAAAATAGATTTGAGTAAATCCATAATTATGCTTCCTTTTATTTTCTATGCAGTCTCACAGTGACCGCGCCTCAATATTGTCAGCATCTTAAATGCAACACTCGGTTAAAGTTATTTATTATTAAAACTGCCAATAGCCAGACCAGATTATGAAGTGATAAAAGGTTATGAGTTCATATGATGTGACGTATTGGTCTGAACTTATTTAGTGTGATGGCAATAATATTATTTGGGTAGTTGAACCAAATAATATTGCTTACATTATACTAAAGTTAATGTTTTCTTTATTTTAAGGCTTAGTTGCGCCAGAAACTCAACTCGGAGTTAGTTTAATATTTCTACTAATTAAAAAATATATATATACTAAGTTTAAAGAGCCCTAAACCCCTGGCCTGAGATGCTCAAATTATTTAACTAACCAGAATTTTAATTAACTGACAGAACTTCTTGAACATAACTAAGAACAATCTCGAACAAGTCATTTCTCAAACATAAAAACTAAATCAAAATCGGTTCAGTAGTTTGGGAGCCACCATACCACAGACAGATACACACGTTTTACTTATAACACCTTTCTGTTTTCGAGTGAGGTCTTAAATAAAGGTTTTGGGAAAATAAAGGAGAATTTGTGTGGAGAACCTATTTTCTCGCAGTAATGGAGTTCTTTCAAAAAATCACACAGCGCCGTGCCTCCGTGCGATCCTTGTCTATCCGCATTGACAAGAAAGCCGGACATTTTAAGGGCACCAATGTCGAAAACGATCCCTAAAGACAGGACTGAAAGATGTGCTAGATCGATACTAGGAAAATTAACTGGCTTACAGGCACAATTGATATAACACATTTCAAAATGGCTACGCGTCTAATGCCCTCTCATTTATCACCGTACTGTGCGAGGGAAATGATAAGCTCTGTTGTTTAGCTGTAATTTTTAGGGTACCGTACCTAAAAAGGAAAAAAACGGAACCCTTGATAAGATCACTATGTTGTCCGTCCGTCTGCCTGTTTTGTCTGTCCGTCTGTCAAGACCCTTTATTTTGGGAAAGCGTGGAGGTATCAAATTGTATTTTAAACCATATACTCAGGTCTACAGTCCCTTGAAGTTGAGAAAACTTCTAAGATTACGTAAAAAAAAGATACGGCCGTTTAATCAGCAACAAAACGCATATTTCGACACTCTCAAGGCAATCAAAATCCACAGGGTACTTACCGGTGACCTAGAAATATGAAAATTGGCAAATAACATCGCTATAGACCAAAAGTACAAGAAAAAATTTAAAAACTATACATTTGTAATTAAATTTAGAAAAATAGGGGGTCTTTATTGTTTATAGGGGGTCGGAATTATAAGTAGGAAGCAACTAGTTCAAATGGGGCATCATATAAAAAAGCTTGATGTGTATATTGCAAAATATATTTTATTTATGTTTTCCAATGCGTTATTGCATGTTTATAAAAAAAAATACCAAAAAAAAACCAGAAAAATATGAAAAAATACCATTACCCCTCTTTGTCTCCGAAGTTTATGAAACGAAAAATTTAAAATAATTATAATTACCTAATCCCTAGATATATAAGTAAAGTTTAGTACATAAATAAATATACTATTTATTTATTTTAATAAGCCATTTATTTATATTCTTAATTTATAATGATCTTACGTACGGAACCCTTGGTGGGCGAGTCCGACTCGCACTTGTCCGGTATTTATTTGAATCAGCCTATGTTGAACAATAAACAATTGATGGCATGGTTGCCGCAGTGGTTGAACAATTAGCTGCTGCGCTGCGTGTCACTGGTTCGATATCCGCGTAAACATATTTGTATGGCCTACAAATAATTGTTCCGGGTTTGGCTGTTTTGTGTATGTCAGTTTATATGTTTGTAAACGCACCCACGACACTGAAGAAAATATGAAAAATATAATATTTAACAGAAAATATGGTGCTTGCAGGTCTTTCAGGGTCATGGTTCTAATCTCCAAGAATACATAGTAAATTTGGCAGTAGTACGATAAAAGTAGCACAAATAGAAAATAAACTGTAGTCACTTAACATATATGCCATTTTCTTTTGACCAACACAAAACTCAAAACATACCATCAGGCCTATATTCCCCGAAGGGTTAGGCAGAGGTGTAACAATCTACACCCGCAGTTCGCCGGTATGTTTAGGTCCCATGTAATAGGGGGCGAGCTTAATGCCATTAACCGGGCACAAATCCAAACTTCGAGCTGCTACTGAGAATTTCATAGAAAAACCCAATAACACTTTTTGCTCGACCTGGGAATCGAACCCAAGACCTCTAGCGTAGCAGTCGCGCTTAGGACCACTAGGCCAACGAGGCAGTTTACACAAAACTCAATTTCAGTTATTTTTATCTTTTAAAAGCAAAGATAAAAAAAAGATGGACGCAAAAAGCTTTTTCTTCCATTTTGATTAATATTTGATCTCTTCATTTTTAGGTATCAGAACATGGGGCCGACAATAAGATGTACTTATTGGGCATTATTTACTACTTATTGGAAATATTGTGTCGATATTTATGTCAGAAAAATGAATTGTGTTCTTCGTTCTGTAATTTACATCCAAAGCCAAAACGTGATGACTCTTAAAGTCGTCCAATAGGCATGACACTGCCGATTGGATCAAGTTGTACTTACCATATTATGTTGGCGTGAATTGGCATGACAGTTATACATGAAAAACGAATCATAGAAATTCAGTTATTTTGGCTTGATGAACCCGATTAAGACCGACGAAAACTGGATGCAGGCCGCTCCTTTTGGAAACCTATGGGCGAGGCCTATGTCCAGCAGTGGACGTCCTACGCTGATATAATGATCTCGCGCAAGCTGTATCGTGTATGAGGTTGCGGATTTTAGGTATCATTTTTTTCTATTCATATGTACTTTTGAAGTTTACCTTGGACATTACCGACATCAGTTAAGGACGATGGCGTGTGGAAACTTGGAAATTTAAGTCTGAAATCGCCAATCCGCATAGAGCAAGCGTGGTGATTAATACTCATGGCTTCTCTGTATGAGAAGTGGCTTAGTAAAACAGAAGGGAGCGTGCAAAGCGACTATTTTCAATATTTAAAAAATGTATCAGACATTGTGTTTACTCCGTACTGGGCCCTCAATGCAAAACTCAATTTTCATAAATCGTGTCGAGCCTGCCAAGTTGGTTATTTAATTTTTTGTTGGCAGTAGTTCTGTTAAATCAAGTTGTCTGTACTTATTTGTTGGTTGATACGTCCAAGTACAAGCCAAACTAGAAAAACTTATGACTATTATTTCATTTCTTTGGCTAAGCAAAAGTTGGCTTGGCCTTAAATTAAGTTCTTGAGAGCTTTTTTTTTTGCTGGCTAAGTTTTTTTTATTAATAAATAAAAAGGAAACAGAAACATGATACAACTGAATTCAGGAAGAATGACATTTCATTTTGTCTCTAATAAGATCTACTATACAAGGTCCCGAACTGTGTGTGCATTCTGACAAAAAACAATATCAAAATAACTGTTACTTATAATAATTTACAAATAAATGGTTAGTACCAATAATCAACGAACTTTGAAGAGGCGACACATTTTTATCAAGCTTTCAAGAACTGTCTAAATTAAAGTTTAAATATTAGTAAAACACAACAAAAAGTAATAAAAAGTTGAGGAAAGTACTACCCAGCAAATATATTTTCATTTATAATAACCATCGAACAACTCACTTTAAAAAGAATATTAATCAATCAAAAACTCACCTCATTTATTCACTCACAGCGCACTCACAAAACTTTACACAAACAAAACACTATTAGTTCTAAATTTAAAATTCAACACATAGTACACATTCTATTAAAAATTGAAGGAGAAAATAATAAAACACATTTGAATTGAGAATTTATTAAGTACAAAAGCTCAACCGGCGACGAGACGATTCCGGGACCGATCACGCGACACGTCGAGTAGGTACGGAGGTTCTCGAGCAACTGAGGGTGAATTTTAGCCTGAAGGTATATAAATGTGTGAATATGTACTATTTAAAATGTGCCTATAGAACTAGGTATATCTATTATTTTCAGACGATCTATTTGATAGTAAGATAAGTTAACTAGATTTTATTTTTCTAAATAAATCAAATCAATAAATGTATTACCATCACGTCTATATTTCCCGAAGGGTTAGGCAGAGGTGTAACAATGTACACCCACAGTTCGCCGGTATGTTGAGGTCCCATGTAATAGGGGGCGAGCCTATTGCCATTAACCGGGCACAAATCCTAACTCCGAGCTGCTACTGAGAATTTCACAGAAAAACACAATAACACTTTTTGCTCGACCTGGGAATCGAACCCAAGATCTCTAGCGTAGCAGTCGCGCTTAGGACCACTAGGCCAACGAGGCAGTTAAATATTGGTTTTCCTCTAACGGTAAGTAATATAATCTTCACAAACGTAGCGTTTTTTCTAAGATTATGTTTATTTAGTAGATAAAATATTTGAAAGTAATGTGTAAGTAACATTAAAATGAAAGAATGAATTAATATAAAGATATACCTATTATTGTTTACGAAAAATATATTTTAATTTATAAAAGGCACAACTGAAATAAAGTTTCTTTTGTTTTCGTCTCACTTAATTACTTTTATATTAAAATGAGCCTTTTGTTTCAGTAAAAACGTAGATTATTTTGTTAAATTGAGATTGGCTATTCTGATGAGATGTTAATCGCGTTTATCGGGGCTTTTAACACTTTTAGGTGTTAAGATTTGATGTTTTCTTTTAAAAGTATTTCAACCTAAGCTTTCGCAAAAAATAAAAATATTATGTAATACAAACTTAAAATTGTTCCACTGCAGGGCACAAGCAGGCTTGTCATACAGTGAAAATTCTAGGCGGATTGGCGATTTCCAACTTATATTAATTATATGTCCAGGTGTCCCCCAAGGTTTTTCTACACCGATGTCAGTGATGTCCAAGAAAAACTTAGAAAGTACATATGAAATAAGAAAAATCATATTGGTACTTGCCCGTGCTCGGTTGCGAACCCATAGACTCATGCACGAAAGGCGGACGCCTTAATTACTGGGCCATCAAGACAAAATCATAGCTTTCACAAAAAAGCATACAAATACTTACTCCACATAAAATCTGACCGTTTACTTAGCTTATCCGTATATTCAACTACTCATTTTGAGAGATGTAAATTATGCTTGTCAACTTACTGTTAACGTCACCCTAAATAAAACCAAAACTAACCACAACGCGCTCCCGTTTTATAAACTAAATATTGCGTACATTCGCAAACAGCGTTGCTTCTGAAACTATAATTGTTTGTTTATTTACAGACTGAGATTGTTCGCGACTGTACGCAAAGAAAATTGTATTTGCGTTTGTGTAGTCGTTGTGCACGGTATTGTTGGAGTAAGGAAATGTATAGACCAAGAGCCAACAGCCAACCTATGTCATATTAGCACTTCTGACATTTTGATTTTTGGAAACGAACCACTAGGAATATCTCCTGTTTCGTGGGTGTGTTTACAAATATATAAAACTCGCATACACAAACAGCCAGACCCGGAACATCTATCTGAATACAAATATTTGTTCCGTGCGGGATTCAAACCCGCGACACGCAGCCAATCGCTCAGCCATTGCGCTAACCGTGCCGTGTTGTGTGTCTTTTTTTGAGAATGGATAGATGAATATAACGTTAAACGTTTGAAATTATTTTAGTGTCTGACGGAAGTGTCCAATGGACCCCAAAAAGTGTCTGGCAATAACAAAGTCAAAGTCAAATCATTTACTTCTATAAGACAATTAAAAGGCATTTTCGAGCGTCATAAAAAGAAAAATTAAATTCAATCTAGTGGCCCATTTCAAAATGTAATTTCGTATGGAGGAGAAAGGGTTAGAAACTCTACAAATTATGGTTACTAACCCGATCCTAGAAACCATACAAAAAATCAGTCATCAGGAAAGGAGTAAGGTTAAACCTAACATTTGAAAAATGACCTAACATTGAATATCATATCAGATAGGGTTGAGTGTCCAATTGTGAGGCACTGGAATAAGGCGCTCTGGTGGTGTCCTTTTTATTGATAAGTACTCATTACTTAACTAGAATAAGTAGGTACAATGGTACTGGTTCTGAATTAAAATTATAAATAAACTGAAGCTAGCAAGTGCGCACCTTAATACGTGGGTATAACTTATTCCTCTTTCAGTTCTCAAAGTGTAAGCATTTCTTGAATGACGTGGGTCTGGCAACTCTAGGATCTCAGACCAATACTTTGAGTGTTTCAAGTGTTTTGTTAAACTTGTGCGTAATCATTATTGTTGTCGAACCTAAGTACAAATTTTGTGAACAATGTAGGTACATATGGTAGGCGTAGGCATGGGTAGGCGATGGGTGGAGTGTACATTGTCCTTATAAAATAAAGTCACAATTTTATGAGTAAAAGAAAAATATTACATCATGAAAAACATTACAATGTACGAGCAAAAACGCAAAATTATTTTTTTAAAGTAACCCCCGACAGAAAAAAAAAATCACTACCGCAGCTAACAACAGAGCTGATAACTTTGAAACCGCTGACCCGATTTCCATCAAACAAAGCTAATAACACTCTCGACTAATTAACCATTCAAACACAAAAAATGAAAATTAAAATCGGTTCATGCGTTCGGGCGCTACGATGCCACAGACACGTCAGAGTTATAACACCCTGTCGTTTTTGCGTCCGAGGTTAAAAATAACAAACTTCTTAATCATAATACGTACAACTACCTCAAGTGATATTGCAACTAAATGTTGAACGTTTATAGAATTGACTTATGGATAATAATGTATGATTAGCAACTAATTCTGAGTTAAGTTTTTAGCGATAATAGGCCATAATGAAGAAATGTAAAGTCTGCATTTCCGTGAATATAATGTTCCTGCCAACTTTAAAGCCGCTATGAGCCAAGCTTGCCACACGTAGCTTACAGACTTTTAAAAGTAGTTTTTGTAGTTCGCAGTGTGAACTGAAGGAAGAGAAGACATTTAGCTACCTGAACTAAGCCAAGTTGGTTTAACTCGTGGTGTGGACTGGTAGATAATGGAGATACTGAAGGTTAAAGTTACAACTTTTTTTTAAATTCATTATGTAAACCAGCTATAAATAATTATACAGGTAAGCTTAAAATATCCCCAAGAAGGCTTCATGCTTTCCTAAGCACAATGTCTTGCACACTCTTTGTAACCCCCGACGCAAAAACGACGGGATGTTATAAGTTTGACGTGTCTGTGTGTGTCTGTCTGATACATCGTAGCCCTCGAACGTATGAACTGATTTTGATTTAGTTTTTTTTGTTTAAAAGGTGTATTAGTCGGGACTGTTCTAAGCTATAATGGATGGAAATCGGTTCAGCAGTCAAACTTATCAGCTCTTTAGTTAGCTGCGGTAGGGATTTTTATTATTCTAGGGAGTTAAAAAAAAAGTCGTTTCCCAGCAATAATTTTTGCCTAGTTTGATGGACAGTATGCGCAGTTAACGGGCGGTAATGGGCGTATTTATAACCCCTAAACATATATTTAGACTACGGGTACAATATATACGTATGTATATGCTATCAATCAGGCCTTTAAAAAATCTTTTGATTGAATCTAAGTTTTATCAGCATAAATCTTCAATTGAATTAAAAGACTTTTTCAATAAAACAACAACAAATTGATTGGTTTGAACAACAAAATATTAAAATTTGATTGGTTGAACTTTTTATTGGCTTACAATTTCATATCCGGATACGGATTTATGAAATTCATTTTCATCTGTTCCGTCATGACAGCTGTGTACTGAACTATAAACGCTGATGCAATTACTTGAATTCAGTTATGGAATTTCAGTTCAAGAATTAGTGAAATATTTGATACATTTGTTTCGGTTTGCCATTCCTATAGGTACTGGTATCAGAAGCAGACACTTTTTTTTATATTTATTCTGTGTTGTTGTTGAGAGGATGAATGAAGGGCGACTAACAAAATAAATTCTTTACTTGCGTCTAGGTGACCTCTCCCTGGGCTAGTCTCGGTAACGCCAGCCTCCTTTAGGCACCCATTACGTGGAGACTCTTGTCCAGCTGTCTGTGTACATACGGCTAACGTCACCCACCCAATCCCATTTAATCCTGTTAGCTTTTCTGCCACAGAGATACAAAACGTTTTTTATTATTCAAACCAAAATAACAAAGAGAAACTGCCTTTCACTGAGTCCGTTCCAATACGAACAAAATGTTTCTTTTATTTTTCAATTTGTCAGTAAAACCTAAGTACGTCTTGTTTTTTCAACGGGTTGAGTTATTCACCCCTGAATGATCCCCTTCCTTTTAAAAAACACTCCGTATCTATTCATGTTTTTACAGAGCAATGGAGGCGTCTGTTCTTATCCATTTTATACTTATATATTCGTGGAAACGGAACAATGGCTTTCATTTTAAATTTGTATAAGGTTGTGGGATTGTCTGTTGAAGAATTTATAGCTGGTCCATACGACTCTTTAATTGAGACAAATGTTGCTTTGGGCGCTGTCTGAACAATAGATCAATGACCTAAAATAATGTAGCTATTTTTGTTGACTACTAGTGGTCCTAAACGCGACTGCTACGCTAGAGGTCTTGAGTTCGATTCCCAGGTCGAGCAAAAAGTGTTATTGAGTATTTCTAAGAAATTCTCAGTAGCAGCTCTGAATTGAGTTGTGATTTATGCCCGGTTAATGGCAATAGGCTCGTCCCCTATTACATGGGACCTAAACATACCGGCGAACTGTGGGTGTACATGGGTACATCTCTGCTTAACCCGTCGGGAAATACAGGCGTGATGGTATGTATGTAATTCGACAAAATGTATGGGTTAGCTGATTTTTTATGGCGATTTCGGATTTTTTTTGTTTTTTTTTTGTGGGTGGGAAATCATCAAATAACTTCTTCCGCCCCGGGCGGGGCGGGAGGGAGTGTCAGACTTTTACTGACTAAAACCCACCCATGTTCCTTCTTGTGCCTTTTACGTTCCGGGGGCGCGGTATCTCTTGCGAACAACCCGCAGCCCCGGCAGGCATCGGCCGTCAGTGGCCCCTTCCTTTTGCTGACATCTCTTTGAGGCGCGCGTGGAACACGAACGCGCCGTCGACACGGACTAGGCGATGCTCCGCCCAAGCGGGGCATACCGCCACGGTGTGCTCCACCGTGTCCTCGGGGCGATCCACGCAATGGTGACACCCGGACGTTTCCTCCCGCCCGATGAGGTGCAGGAACCTCCCGAAACACCCGTGTCCGGTGAGGACCTGCGTCAGGCGGTACGTGAGGGCGCCGTGGCGCCTCTCCAGCCACTCCTCAAAGAGGGGACTTACCGCCTCTATTAAGGCGTGCCCAAAGTCTACACCTGCTCTACTGCTTATACACTGAGATAACTGTTATAGTCTTATGATATTACAAGCACGGGAGCTAGCAGTTGCAGTAGATAATGTAATAATAGCCTCCACTTATTAGAAGCACTTTCGTAGTATAGCTGAAGGTTTGTAAATGTGAATAGGAATCGATATTATGGTATTGGTGTGTTAAATAATCGGGAGATTGGAATTCTTTTTAGAATTCTTAAAAAAATCAAAATCGGTTCATGCGTTCGGGAGCTATGATGCTATAGACAGACACACACACATACAATACACACAGACACGTCAAACTTATAACACCCCGTCGTTTTTGCGTCGGGGGTTAAAAAGGATTTGAGTTTGCTTACTCACATGGGAATTATGAAAACTTTGAGAATAATTATTTTTGCTAAGGCCTTGGAACAAATTCTAAATTCTAACCGCACGGCTTTGACCAGGCTAATAATTTGTCATGTAAGTTAGAACTCTAAATGGTGAGCTTTAGAATATTTTTTATAATGACATGGTGAACAAGGGGACAGCTCACGGGCGGCGTGCTTGAAACTTACGATTATGAAACTTGCTGAAGTCTGTTGCTACGATATGTGGCGATGGTTAGCCGTTAGGGGGCCGTCGGCAAGAGAGTTTTATATTCCTTGGTCATGATAAGATGATCATTGTACACATCATTCATTTGGTATTTAACAATCAAAGGCACATATTGCTAAAAAAGTTGTATTCAATAAAATCGTAACAAATAAGTTATCAATAGTTACTTAAAACAACATAATTTATCAATAATTTATAACCTATTCAAATGCTAAGGCGACTTCAAATAATTAATTATTCTCATAAAAATCATCTGTACACTCAAAAAATTATAATTAACTTAACTTAATATAATAATTATCTTATAAATTCTAATTATTTGGTGTTTCTCGTAACAATATAAAGGTGTTCCATTTTTTAAATTAATTATAATTATTATACAAAATATTTATTTGTTTATTTATTAAAACTTTTTGCACATAATGCAAATAATACATTGTACAAAGGTGGACTTAATGCCTTTGGCATTTTCTACCAGTCAACCTTAGGGTGATGCAGAGACAAAACATAGTAGGTGCAAGAAACAGAAAGTTTCCAGGAATAAAATATAATAAATACATGTATACATACATACAAACAAAATATACAGAGTAGAGAAAGCCAAAAAAAATACAAATTGTGAGACGAGTCTGCCAACTTCATAAGCAAGTGTTCACGAGCTTTTACTTAATATGACTATAAATGATTATAACATTATAATTATTAACAACTAGAGTGTTTTCTATGTTCGTTCACAAATATCCGTAAAAAATATTTGTTCAGGCTTACAGACGAACGAATACATTTTCATAATTAAAAAATGGCTGAAGGCACAAATACTTCAGTGAATGAAATATTTATTTGCATCGTATTTATGAGCACAGCAGGGTCACTTGCCAAGTTTTTTTGCCATTCCATTTACATTTGCTCATTTTTTCACGAAAAGATAATGTGTATTTCAAATAAATATGATACTTACTATTACATAAACAAATGATACTTCATATAGAAGCGAAAATTAAATGTAAGTATATAAATATTATTAAATGGAACGTTTCAAACTCGATCAAAACTACAATATTAACTGTAGCCAGTCATGATTGATGAATTCTCAAACGTTCAGATACTGTCAGTTAACTGAGTGATTTTGAACGCATTCTAATAGTATCGCATCTATACAAAATATTATATCTTCATAGATGGTACAAGTAAGTGCAGAAAATACAGTCAACCGCACGTCTGTGGTTACAATTTCACATCGACAGCGCCATTTTGTAGTAGCAGTAAAACCACGCTTGGTTCTCGTAATTCAAGTTGAAGGTACTACTAAGTGTATGTGGTTGACTGTACGTCGTTCGATATAAAAACTTAACATCCCATCACGCCTGTATTCCTCGAAGGGTTAGGCAGAGGTGTAAGAATGTACACCCACAGTTCGCCGGTATATCGTTCGACATAATGTAGAAGATAGTTGGGTACAGACATTTTAAAAGGTAAGAGTTACAACCGACGTAGTCGTTTTTGAACTTGTGTTCCTAAAAACTAAATATTATATTTTAATACATATTATTGTATAAATAGCTGTAATTTTATAATAGTGACTTATAGTACAAATAAAATTTTTTAATACAAAAATAATCTTCAATCTACGTTCAATAAAAGTTCAACAAACGTACCATTGTATTTGACCTGAAAATTCGCAATAGAAACAATTTCATTGGAAATAGTTTTTGATTAGTTTCAATTACGTATCAGTTAATAGTAAACATTTTAATTGAATTGACAAGTGATGGATACACACATAAACAAATGAGTTATTATTAGGTAATTCAATTACTTCACTCATTAGCCAATTCGAAATAACAGGTAATAAGGTCGCTATACACATAGACGGGTCGGCATATTCGGTTTGACATGCCGAACCGAATGTGCCGACCCGTTTATGTGTATAGTGACCCTTATTAGGCTCGCGTTAATTGTTGTTTACATCGAATGTCAACGCTACCGTATTTCTGTGAAACAGTAAAACGATAATAGTCACTCTTTCCAAATGTGACACAGAACAGGTTACTGTGTAAAATGTTCTATCATTACTGACGTTGTTAAGGCATAAATTGGCTTATTTTTACATTATTTTGTTAATAGGCACTTATCTTTTAACATTGTTCTAAATCACAAGCATTCTAAATTAATTGAAAGTAAACAGGAACTACAAGCAATAAAAATCATTAAGTTCAAAATATTCAATCTAAAATGACTTCTATTGATTGATTTTGCTTCTGAAAAATTAAAATGATTTAGCGTCTTTTCTATTAAAATTACAAGGTTGACTTTCCAGTAAAAACATTCAAGGAGTTCCTGTTTACTATCATCATCATCCATTTATATCGCATAATTAGTCATTCTATCAATCAACCTCAAAAAATCAGTCGTGAACATCAGACTTCAATCCACCTTCCTCGTCTTCTTAATCTCCAAGAACTTCAAGATATTTAGGCACCAGAACATTGCAGAGGCCACGAAGAAGGTTTGTAACGCAGTGGCGAATGCTGGACTGGTCATGGTAACACTTCTGGTGAGGAAAGCGAGGGCAGAACAGCGGATGACTTCCAAGATGGGGGCGTGTTTGGAGTTGTCGAACGCCATTCCGATGATAGTGAGTGAAGCGATGATGTAAAGGACGCAAATCAGGACTGAGATCGGTGTCATACCCTGGAAGGAAAAGAAAAAGATTGATAAAAATATGTTTTTTAATGTACAGAGGACAAAGATAAGAGACTAAGTCTGCTTGACCCAGGGTTGTGGAATTCATTCAAAAGAGTCATCGCGGCCCTGGAACGCAAAGGGCATTGGGAGGAACACAGAAGTTCCCTATATTCTTTTGGTAAAGTGGGTATTAGTGTTCTACGAAGGTAAATAATTAAATACGCTGCGGTCTCTTTCGCGTTAAGTTATGTCTTTGAATAATGATCCGCTCCCATGGATCGTGCCGTGATGTTATATAGCCCATAGTATTCGCCGATAATGTAGCTTTCCATAGGTGACAGAATTCCTTACATTGGTTTAGTAGTTTTTATTTTTATCCATTACAAATAAATCTTTACTCTTTAAAATATTAGTTTAAACGATACAATCATCTGGTTTCAACCTTAATGTCTACGAATTTAGTTTAACGCCTAGACAGATAAGATACTGCGATTCATAGCAATTTGAATATAAATTTACAGAGTACAAGGTCTCATCTTAAATTTTACGACGTATGACATTATATGGATGTGATACATAAAGTAAGATTGTCGGTTTTGAAACTTAGGAGTTTGGGACCGTTTAGTTTTATGGCTGTGAAGCTGACGGCTGCTGTAATATCAATGGTGTAGCTGATGACTTTATTTGTGCGATTCTTGGTTTAAATTATTGTGATTATCCGTATTTTATTTTTAACTAGCGACCTGCAACGCGACGTTGTCCGCGTGGCTTTTTCACCCGCGTTAAGTTACGTCTTTAGGTACTGCTCGCAGTTAGGCAGAGGTGTACCAGTGTACACCCACAGTTCGCCGATGTGTTAAGGTCTCATGTAATTGGGGACGAGCCTATTGCCATTAACCGGGCATTAACTCCGAGCTGCTACTGAGAAATTCATAGAAAAACCCAACAACACTTTTTGCTCGACCTGGGAATCGAACCCAAGACCTCTAGCGTAGCAATCGCGATTAGGACTACTAGGCCAACGACGCAGTTACGTTAAACGTAACGTAACGTTAGTTTACGTTTAAACGTCTGAGTGAAATAATCTAGAGTTTGGCGTACATGTAGAAATTGTGAGATTATTTAAGATTTTGGCTTATTTCTGAAGTTTCTACAGACGGAATCTTGAGCAGAAGCTAGTATCAAATAATTTTTGAATGGAATGAGAAATTATTCTGAAAAGTTCAGAATTGAGACACTTTGCAAAGTGTGTGTTTGAATAAGATAACGTTCCATAATTAAATAAGGATTTATGATACATAAGAAACTTTTCATTTTCATAACTGCCTTTGTTTATTTGACTTGCGATTAAAAGCACTCATTGTTTATTTGTAACTGCCACGTTGGCCTAGTGGTTCTAAACGCGACTGTTACGCTAGAGGTCTTGGGTTCGATTCCCAGGTCGAGCAAAAAGTGTTGTTGGGTTTTTCTATGAAATTCTCAGTAGCTGCTCGGAGTTAGGATTTGTGTCCAGTTAATGGCAATAGGCTCACCCCCTATTACACGGGACCTAAACATACCGGCGTACTGTGGGTGTACATTGTTACATCTCTGCCTAATCCGTTGGGGAAAATATCCGTGATGATGTTGTCTAGTTCTATACATAATTCGTTAATCGAGAGTAGATACAAACAAAAGTATATAAAAAGCAGAAACCAATTTTGCCTGGAATTGGTACCTACTTAAATATTAAACTATGACCTACCAAGAGTCTATGCTACACTACAGAGTCATGCTTCTGTATTTGAAAAACAATGTTTTTTTTAGGAATATAATCGTGTGGAAGACTAACGTGTACTATAAAAATAGTCTTTGGTACTCAGCAATAAAGTAGCTTTTCCTAAAATATTTTTGTAATTGGAACAGTACTTTCAGAGATAACTTCTTACAAACAAACTTAACCAATTTATATTTATGGGTATTGTATTTAATAAAATTATAATGGACCACATACCATCACGCCTGTATTATCCGAAGGGTTAGGCAGAGTTTTACCAACGTACACACACAGGCCGCCGGTATGTTTACGCTAGAGGTCTTGGGTGTGTGTTGTTGGGTTTTCTATGAAATTCTCAGTAGCAGCTCGGAGTTAGGATTTGTGCCCGGTTAATGGCAATAGGCTCACCCCCTATTACATGGAACCTTAACATACCGGCGAACTGTGGGTGTACATTGTTACACTGCTGCCTAACCCTTCGGGGAATATAGGCGTGATAGTATGTTATGTTATTTTGCTATAAAATACAAATATTTGCGATTTTGCTGACAAAATCTATTTACTGAAATATAAATCTCGACACATCTCACATCTGCTCAAATTAATATTCAGTAAGTCAAGGTGAGAATAAACATCCCTACGTACATAGGGTAAACATAAACACACCATGTAATGTAACATAGGTGGTAGGTACATAATAATATTTGCTTACGACTGCGCTCCAATTTCAATGACAAAGATTCAGTGCGGATAGAAACACATAATAGATACGTACAGAAGGTTAACTTCGTACAACACAGTGCCTTTTTTTTTAGGGATGGCAAATCATCGAATGACTTCCCCCGCCCTGGGCAGAGCGGGAGGGAGTATCAGACTTTTACTGACTAAAACCCTTCCACGTTCCTTCTTGTGCCCTGTGCGTTCCGGGGGCGCGGTGTCTCTTAAGAACAACCCGCAGCCCCGGAGCCCTTTCAAAAATTGCTGACATCTCTTTAAGGCGCGCGAGGAACACGCACGTGCCGTCGACACGGCCAGTCGTTATGCAACGTATGGACAGTGAGCTACACACATAGTGCCTAGGACTCCATACAACTTGGCTTTCCTTTTCTCGTTATCGGCTTTCCTTTGGAAGTCAGAAACAACAGCTGCTCTGACGCCATTAAAAATACGCGCACGCACACATACGTACGTGTACTTAGGGCACGACAAATTGTTAAACGCGCGTCCGCAGCTCTCATTGGCTGACTGAATCATCGGCAACCAATTATTGCACATGTGCGGCAGACTCTTGCGACCCTAATCGACGAACCCTAATCTCTAAATAATAAAATGAATAACTTCAAACTAATTAAATGTGCTAAATATCTACTACTGTTCGTCCTACACGGCAAAATGTATGAAATAGCTGTTTCTTTTTATAAATGGAGCAAATATGTTTACGCAGGTGGGTCTAGCAAAACGCACTGAATCCGTGGTAAAAGTTCATGGAACGATGTCCTTTTACGACCGTATACGATGCATGAATTACTCTTGTTGTATAAAGCTGAACTTCTGTGTGTAATTACTATGTGGTTTATACGTGAAAGTCATTAATTTGCGCCGGGAGGTGGGCTTATTAATCTGTTATAATAACATTGTTACTCCAAGGTCCTGATTGGATAAGATAAACAAGCGGGTTATTTATTTATTTAAAATGTATACAACAACAAAAAGTACATAGGCGGACTTAATGCCTTAGGCATTCTCTACCAGTCAACCAAAGGAGGTGAAGAGATAACATGCTAGGTGCAAATTATTAAATCGATGTAAAACAAAATTTAAAAAAAAATACACACATCTTCGGTTGAATCTCAGGAACTACTGGTTTGAATTGAATAATTATGTTTTGTGTTGAATAGTTCATTTATCGAGGAAGGCTTTAGGCTTTATAACATCATGCTACGACACACGGAAGAGGAGCAGTCACCAAAGATATAACGTAACGCGGGTGAAAAAGACCACGCGAACGAAGTCACTGACAGAAGCTAGTTTAGAATAAATCCTTAAACTAGTATGTTCATTTTAGAGGCATGAATGAGAAACGTGAATGAGGGACTTAACACATTGTTCTTCATAAGGAACAGCGTGGTAAGTTTCTCAACCTTCATTCAAAAGGGAGGATACTCCGATAAAATGGGTGTAGCATTTGGTGCGTTATTGTCGGGATTTTTTATACATGCAAATGTTGCAGAGAACTTTGGCATTGCATAACATAACATACCACCACGCCTGTATTTCCCCAAGGGTTAGGCAGAGGTGTATCGATGCACACCCACAGTTCGCCGGTAAGTTTAGGTCCTAAGTAATAAGGGGCGAGCCTAATGCCATTAACCGGGCACAAAATCTAACTCCAAGCTGCTACTGAGAATTTCATAGAAAAACTCAATAACGCTTTGCTCGACCTTGGAATTGAACCCAAGTCCTCTAGCGTAGCAGTCGCGCTTGGGACCACGGCAGTTTAGACAGAACTATACCCTAATTATAGTAGAATAAAAACTCACCATATGTCTAGAGGCCAGCTCAAAGAATCCATACAGCACAATAGTGTAATGCGCCACGAGGTAGAGGTTACACCAGGCAGGTAAATACACGTCGTATTTCTCTCTATTCTCCACCTGTAAACAAAAGAGCATCTTAGTATCCACCTTCTAGAACCAACTTCTCTAAGACTAAGTACAGTCGAACAAAAAAATGGTATACAGGTATAAACTTATTTTTATCCAACACGCTAACGACCTAACTGATCGTCTCGAAAAATCTAAACGTTTACTACCAGCGCGCCGCTCGCGAGATGTCATCTTTTTAATCTTGTCACTGTAAAAACTATCTTAACCGATCTGTGCTGATAAAATAAGCAGTGACCCTTATGTATCTACTTTGAAATATGTTTTAAGGGTATTGAGTAGTCAATCTTCTTACAACACTCCCTTATGTAGGTATTTTAAAAAGTTAATACCCACAAACTAAGATTTTTTTTTTGGCTTCGTTTGTATGAATATTTTTGCCTGTATACCAAACAGTTTGTTTGACTGTACCAGTAAGAAAATTGCGAACTTCCAGCTAATTTAAGATATTTGGACCATTAAGTTTAGTGGCCTTGTCGTGTTGAGAGTTAATTAAATAGATCAAGGGCTCCATTCGACTTGAAATTGGCTGAGGATGCTCAAAATAACATGGATTCCATTTGACGTCTTTTCTATAAATAGCTTCACTTCTTACGCAACAAAGTACATTTTTGTATGGTTCCTCTTTGGATTTGTACTTTCACCTTTTGCCACTCTTGATGACGTATTCGAAGCGTTGACAAGCTTTTGACTGTAATTGTAACAATACAAGATTTGATTTTGACGTCGAAACTAAACTGTTACATTGCAGACGAATGCTTTCGTGTGAGTGCCACCAATTCGCAATAAGCCTTTCCAAACGTCTTTTATAATACGTACTGCAAAGGAGTGGAACTCTCTGTATTTATAACGCGAACAGTCTGTATTTATAACGCGAAGTCTATATTTCCGAACGCATTCAACCCTAATCTCTTCAAATTTAGAATGAACAGGCTTCTTCTGAGTAAGCTCACTCTATCATCGACTTTGTCTTTATCGCCTCTGACCTAGACTAGAGTCAAGAGCAAACCCATCTCAAACAAAAAAGGGCCGTAATGTTAAAAATCGTATCATTACAGATTGCGCAGTGTAATGCTCGATTTTCTTCACTTACCAACGGAATTCTCTAGTTTAAACTGTTACAGTAGAAGTGAATGCTCCCGGTGAGGTAACGCCTTTACTATCATTTAATTTCAAATCCATTTATTACTTTTATGATATTGAAGTAATTCAGAACTTCATTTGGCGTATTTGTCCAAATATTTGCAAATAACCAAGAAACAATTATCAACTTTATTCCAATCTGGTTGGGTTGGTTTTAACAAACGCAACGTTGAGTGAAATAAAATTGATTTTTGTATAGGCGGTAAAACGCAAATATTTGCGCAAATGTGCTGAAATAAAACTGATGTTGGGAAGTTGTGGGCGTTCAAGAGTTGGACCCCTTAGCTTTTAATATTCTAAGTTTGAAGACTTGGAAAATTATTAAGCTTTTCAAAAATCAACTTTGTGTACAAAAATAAAAACTTGATTTGTGGTCTATTTTCGCTTGTACGCCTACATAACCTAATTTATTTAATTTATCTTGTTCTTGAATTTTAACTTTATTACCAAGAAAAGTAATTTCTATTAGTTTTGTTTGGTATTTAAATCATCTGCCCTTTTCAAATTATCACAGAATATAAACGCGTTTTGATAATAAAAAAAATGTATTAGACTTACTTCTTCATTTTATTAGTATCTGAAAATTCTCAATAGGAGATTGAATATTTTGTTATCTTAAAAAATTGTTATCTTTGCAACGTACCTACCATCTGTCCATCTATTTTTTATTTCTTATTAACTATACCCGTATTGCATGCAAATCCGACAAAATTTAAATACCTAATTCGATTTAAATTTAAATATTCTTAAACGCTGAATTTAAATTTTAAATGTGTGAGAACGTACCTATCGACGATTTACGCAGTTTAATAAAATGACACTGGCATTCCCTAGGTATAAAAGACAGCAAACATCTTGAACAATTATGGCGCCTTATGCTCAGGAAGTGGGGGGGCGGTAGGTTGACAACTTATTTTTTAAAAGGAATCTCTCGACTCATCGGAATCACGTCAGCGCCATTGTTCAAACAGAACTCTTTATGATAATTCCAACGTCATGCAAAAATTCCCACAAGTTATACTTACATCCACTTTCAGGTCTTCATCTCCCAGTCGTGGGGTTCCTGGTTCCCAGCTGGGCCCCCAGAAGATAGCCTTCAGCTTGTACTCCCAGGTGTCCAGCTTACGGAACTTCTCAACTATGTAGTTGCTGTAAAATGTCTGTAAAGAAGAGAAGGACTTAGTTATTTTATCTATTGGTGTAATAAACTACATTAGCATAAACTTACTAATATTATAAAACTGAAGAGTTTCTTGGTTTGTTTGAACACACTTTTCTCAGGAATTACTAGTTCGATTTGAAATTTTTGCGTTATATAGTCCGTTTACTGAAGTAGGCAATAGGTTATATACTTACCTAAAATAACCCTCCTTCTGAGGCAGTCGGGTAATTAGGCTATGATCCACAGGAGTGAAGCAGAAACCAAAGACGTAACTTACCACGGATGAAACTGCGGGGTAAAGCTAGTGTATGATACGATTGACATTCTATAATATTTGTGTGTCACTTAAGATCATCGTTTATTATAACATCATGGCTTTCGATACAGCAAATCATTTGCTATTGAACTTTAAAACATGTAAGTTATAATATTTTTAGAAAAAAAATATAACAAATCGCGGACGGCGTACTGGCAGCTAACATAGTCACAAAACCTTGTATTAATTAATGGTTTACACACATTCACTAGAGGTGCGTTTAGACATCGCAATATGTGCGCCTGACAAAAATTTATGAGCAACCAAAGTGCTAAAAGAAATTTTTGCTTGAAAATTCTAAAAGGAATTTTGAAAAATGCTTTAATTATTATAATTATAAAGTTTGGGTGGTGTCTTGTGGCTTTTTGATGTTATTAGTAAGTAATTACTATTTATTAAAAAAAACATAATGTTCATTTTTAAAACAGTTCAGAAGAAACGAATTGCTTACTAAGCTTATGTTCTAGACTAGATAATTATGACTCTGAAGAACTACCTCTTTGATTTAGCGGCCATATTGGCTGCCTCACCTATTTTAGTCCTACGAAGGGTTCAAAATCTCTGCCTATCTAACCACGTCTTTACAATCTCTCGTAAAGTTTAACTTTTTGCTGTCTTGCCCCAAATTTAGAGAGTAATTGCAATGTTTTGTTTACCCTACGAGATGTATAGCATGTTGAAAATTTAATCTTAATTATATTTACGTTAGGCATTGTTTTGTTTGGTACCGAATACAGGATTAAATATTTGATGTAGGTACTAGCTTCTGCCCGAAACTTCGCCCACGTCGTTTACATTTGTTTGGTTACTGCTCCGCTACCGTGTATTGTAGCGTGATGTTATATAGCCTATACTATACTATATCTAATCAATCTGGCTATCATAAAGGTTTTTTTTCCAATCCGACCGTTCCAGAGATAAACGCGTTTAAACAAACAAAAATCAAGTTTTAAAACAAAACTAAAAAAATTAAAAACACCTAACAGAAGAAAAAAAATCACTACTGTAGCTAACAGAAGAGCTGAACCGACTTCCATCAAACAAACTAAGAACATTACCGACTAATTAACCTTTCAATCACAAAAAACAAAATCAAAATCGGTTCACGCATTCGGGAGCTACGATGCCACAGACAGACACACAGACACATCAAACTTATAACACCCCGTCGTTTTTGCTTCGGGGGTTAAAAAACCCTTTAGCTGTATTACATTAGTATTCTGTATTTAAGCAAACATTATTATGACATTTTTACATATTAGGTTAGACTGTGTGAACGCCCTTTTGTATTCCGCCATGATTTATAGGTCACTGTAGGCTTGCTAAAGGATTATTGAAAGTGGTTGCGTGTCCTAATTTTCCGCGAAGTATAATCTGTTTTGACAAATCCCTTTTATCAAAGTGTACTATGGTAAAAGCCATTAAGAACTTTAGCTTTTGCTATTCCCATTATAATGGCAGGATGTGTTTCCTAACTGATAAGTTATCAAACTCTTCAGCTTTATAATATTAGTATAGATTACTATTCTAGTGCTAGGCTTACAGATTTACTTCTAAATTCATACCTGTAAGTATAGCGGGTTGAAAGAAGGCTGGTTGTAGATGAGGCCGTACACGATCTCAATCTTGTCAGTCTCTGGTCTGAAGGTCCCGAAGAGGCGGTCCCAGATGATGAGCACTCCTCCGTAGTTTACGTCCAAGCAGTACTTGTTACTACCTAACGGAAGAGAGAAGCATTGTAGTCTTAGCAGTGTAGTATTGTGTTGTAGTTTTCAAATAAAAAAAAAATAAAAAAAAAACATTTATTACAGGTTCCCCCATATTAAAATTACACACGAGATAAATAAAAATCACAATTTAACATAAAAATTCCAAATAATAATAAATAAAATGTCAACAAAACAAAATTACATTATTATTATACACATTATTAAATGGCAGAGTTCTAAGGTAATGGAAACAGTAAAAAAATAACCCGAATTTAGAACCTCCATCTATGTTGAAATCGGTTAAGAAGAGGATAACTGAAATTGTTTGGAAATAAAATCGTAAATGAATGATAGAAAGCTCACACAAACTGCTGTTAGTATGTTGCCCGTGTTGGTGTGGATTCATCTATACAAATACTATTGACCACGTTATACGACAAATATTATTGACCACGCCCGCAGGTGGTTCACTTGCCAAATAAAACTATCTATGAACTCACACAAGAAGGGTTCTGTATACACAATATTTAAAACTACGTACAAGAAAACACATTCCATGTATGGGGATCCCATTTCATTTTTAACCATATTTTATTTTTATTATTTTTTAACAACATACCATCACGCCTGTATTCAAGTTAGGCAGAGATGTACCAATTTACACCCACAGTTCGCCGGTATGTTTAGGTCTCATGTAAATGGGTGGCAAGCCCATTGACTTTAACCGGGCACAAATCCTAACTCCGAGCTGCTACTGAGTATTTCATAGAAAAACCCAATAACGTTTTTGCTCGACCTGGGAATCGGACCCAAGATCTCTAGCGTAGCAGTCGCGGTTAGGACTACTAGGCTACCGAGGCAGTTTTTTTAAAGAAGCTATAATAATGAATACGCAATGTGTGAACATTTCAAGTGTCTACCTATTGCGCTTCAAAAAACACAACCCTAAGAGCCTTAGTAATAAGATCCCCTTCGTCATCCTTTGGGTAACGAACCCTGAGGAGCAGAGTCCCTAAATTACCATATTAACTTAATTTTGACCCACCATGATGTACTCTGTGATGGCTTGGCGTGTTGAGAATGTACTCCAGGGGTCCAAGACTCTTGATTGCCTCGGTGTGAATCCAAAACATGTATAGGTAGCTGAACTGGTGATGCATCACGAACTGAGCTGGTGGGATCACAAGCGCCAGTGGTAGGTAGAAGGCCTGAAGAGAAAGAAAGATAGGTTTAAGTGAGTGAAAGAAAGTTAAAATAAGATTATTTTGTCTTGGGCTACTGTAATACCGTGTTTTTTAGGTAATACCAAAATAATAGCAGCCTATTACTGTCTCAATAAAGCTTATGGCTGCTTAGATTAATTCGCATTTTGATTCCCAGGTCGAACAAAGTGTTATTGGGTTTTTCTACGAAATTCTCAGTAGCAGTTTGGAGTTAGAATTTGTGCCCGGATAATGGCAATAGGTTCGCCCCCTATTACATGGGACTTAAACACATCGGCGAACTGTAGGTGTACATTGGTACACCTCTGTCTAACCCTTCGGGGAATACAGGCTTGATGGTATGATAGTGATGGTATGTTACTCTTCGATTCGAATACTTTATCTATGTATGGAAAAAGCACTGTAATGTACTAGAGCTTTATACCGAAGTTTCAACATGAATAAATAATGATATTAGGCCAGTTCAAAATAGCACTCTATCACTCACTATCACTTCTATCTCATTCCGCCTTGGGAATGTGAGTCTTAAATTATTCAGAGCTAAGTTCTTTTCTGAATGCTTTTGTATGTTCCTTTATACCTACCAAAGGATTGAAGTATGTGATGAAGTTATTAAAAAAAATCTTTTTGATTTTCTTGACATTGACAGTTTAAACAATTTTGAGCTGTAATTTATATAAAATAGAAACCGTTTTTAGATCAAATGACAGACGATTTATTTTTAACCTCCTTTCTGTTTAAAATAATGTTTGCAAGTAATTGTAATAATATTATCTTGCATGCAATTACGCAATTTTAATCTCTATTTCTATTGAGTTATAGTTCATTATCAATTAATCAATAAAACCTGCTTAAAATTATTGCTGCTAACCGCTAACCCTAAGACAGTAAACTTGTAACCCTTCATAAACCCTACTAATATTAAATTACCGCACACGCCGATAAAAACGTCCCTAGAAGCTTAAAGCGCTGTGCAAACGTAGACACTTTTTGTTACCGACACTGGACACCACGCAGTTGCCGGTAGCTAAGTAGTAAGCTACTACTGGACACTGTCAGTGCGTGTGTTCCGAACATTCTGCCAGTGTCCTGTATGCGATACAGACAACTATTGTGTGCACCGACTTTTTTCTTACACAATTTGTATTGTATTGAAACTTAACTTAAACTGCGGGCAGCCCAGGACCGGTCATTAAGGCTATCCCTAGGGAAAGCGTATGTCAAGCAGCGGACGCCATTCCGTTGATATGATACTTAATGATTGTTGCATATGAGTTCCTCTATAAATTTTTCAGTTTCTAGTTGCTATTTGCTCTACGATTTTATACGTTGTTTATTATTATATTAAGTGATTTACAATAATCTATCCTCTCGTCGCTACCGAATAAGAGTGTGAGTCAAGAGGAAACGACAGTTTGCTTATAAAGTGAGCGGTTTTTATGCTAAATATTTGCATGGGTGTTGGTTGTCGGTTGCTTATGCCAGACACAAGACACTAAAGTGTCCACGTTTGCGCACAGCCTTAAGCCCAAGTCCTCACTAAGTGTTAATACGACGTCGCCTTAATATATTCACCGTCACGATCCTCCAACAAAACTTTTAGTGCCATCGACTTTCCTTATGTATTATTTATGACCAGATGACAGAAACCAAAGAGAAATATAAAAGAAAAAGATCAGGACTGACGAGTTCCGAGATTTATAAATATAGAATACTAGCTTCAACCCTCATTCGCATACAAGTTGATATTTTTTGTCACGGGAATACAAAAAGGAGATAAAAGTTATCCTGTGTCTTAAGCCATATCAATATCTATATGTGTACAGAATTTCAGCTAATTTCGTTCAGCCGTTTAAGCGTAGAAGAGATAACATTCATCCATCCATCCTCACAAATGTTCGCGTTTATAAGGCTGTTGTACTTCTTCATTTTCGAAGTTTAAATAAAGCAATTATATTGGTGTTACTTATACACATACTAGCGTAGCTTATCTTAAGTGGCATCGTAGCCTAATAGTAGTAGGAAGGATTAAGATGAGACAAATACTTACAAATCCACACCATCCCTGCAGCACAGACTGTCGTATTCCGACACCCATGTTGAAGTCTTCCGATGTGTGATGCACCTGATGCTGTGCCCATAGTATGTGCACCTCTGTTGAAGAAATACATTGCAAAATGAGCTTTATTTTCGACAGGATAAAGACGAGCTGTGCAGTTTAATTTTTGAATAATTCTGGAATCATTAATGTTGTTCACAAAATTGTTGTTTGTTAAATTATGGTAAAACTTTTCTGTCAAAATAAAAAAAAGGTTAATCGATATAAATTTTATATGTTCGTTTATGTATGTTCCTATGTGCTAATGTCAGAAACTACTAGTCCGATTCAAAAAATCCTTTTGATATAGGGTAGTTGTATTTCCAATCCGCAAATACAATGCTAAAATACAATGCTCTTTTTGTTTAGTAGATGCAATTTTTTCCTAAACTTAACAAAAGGAGGGACGTACCATGACAAGCTCTATGCATCCAGTAATAACAGAAGTCGACTCCTAATGCTGCCGCGTACCACGTCACAGCACTGTCCCAGGGCAACTCCACCAGTCTAAAGTTCGCGTATATCCACGTATATAGGAAAGACTCCGCTCCACGCCATAATAGCCTTAAAATAATAAAAAAAAATATAAAAATTAGAACGTAAAAATTAAGGTATAAAACTCAAAATAAATTTCAAATCTCTTGGGAAATTACAGTTTTATTCAGTAACTTTGACGTAACTTTTGTTGGCAATTTATTTAACAGCTGACAAAAATTTGCAATTTATGATAAAAAAATAAATTGTGCTCGAACACAATTAATAGAGAAATGCCATTAGTGTTGGGATAAAAAAATGTTGTTAAAAAAAAACGTTTTACAACATGGCAATACTGCCACCAGTTTGGGCACTTTGGCAACCCTGTGACAGCGATGCGGATGAGTTTCTCAACACCCTATGCGCTTGCTCTTTTTCTGGCTTGTATAAATTATACAAACTATAAAATTATTTTATTATTTATAAAGTTTTTATATAATTTAATTACCTTAATTATTTAATTATATAATTTAATTTAATTGCCTGTGGACGGTGAGCAATGGGTAGCTCACCGTCCTTACGTTTAACAAAACGACAGGCCGTGTCGACGGCGCGTTCGTGTTCCACGCGCGCCTCAAAGAGATGTCAGCAAAGGAAGGGGCCACTGAGGGCCGATGCCTACCGGGGCTGCGGGTTGTTCGCAAGAGATACCGCGCCCCCGGAACGCAAAGGGCACAAGAAGGAACATGGGTGGGTTTTAGTCAGTAAAAGTCTGACACTCCCTCCCGCCCCGCCCAGGGCGGGAGAAGTTATTTGATGATTTCCCACCCACCAAAAAAAAAAAAGAAAAAAAAAAAGCCTAGTGGTCCTAAGCGCGACTGCTACGCTAGAGGTCATGAGTTCAATTCCAAGGTCGAGGCAAAAAGTGTTATTGGGTTTTTCTATGAAATACTCAGTAGCAGCTCGGAGTTAGGATTTGTGCCCGGTTAATGGCAATAGGCTCGCCCCTATTACATGGGACCTAAATATACCGGCGAACTGTGGGTGTATACTGTTACACCTCTGCCAAACCCTTCGGGGAATACGGGCGTGATGGTATGTGTTGGAAATTCAACCGATTAATTTTAAGTCTATTTATATCATAAGTTTAGGGTGTATATTAAACTGTTATTGTCTCGATATAATGTAACACGTTTGGCATACTAAATAAGTTTGAAGTTATCTGAATTTAATTACCGATAGATAGTGGGTTACAGAGCTAAGCTCAATTTCAGTAACACAACCTTTTGTCTAGGGATTAAGGCCCAAAATGCCATGAAATTAATTACCAATACTTTCGAAATTCAGTATAGGTAAAATGATAATCCTAATGATACAATAAATTGAATCCTAAAGCGAACTACAATACTATGGCAACTTGCCAGGGAGAGGTGCTTAGTTACGGTTTTGGGTCCCGTATAAATTTAAAAGGTTTTACAGTTTTACTATGTCCGAGGAATCGGTAATATACGAGATATAATAAATATGGATGGAAAGAAAAGAATACCAGTCTGCGTCTGCAATGTGTAAAGAAAATCCGGACACAAAAAGGGGTCATTGCACTCATAAAACGATACGACACGACACATTACGGCACGACACGAGCGATTAGCTGCTGATTTGACTCCCTTACTGAACGAATATTTGTATAGCCTACAGGTAATTATTCCGGGTCAAAAAACAAAAAAAAAATGTATAATTTTTTTTGCGATTTCGGGAACCCTTTACACGTCGGACACGATTTTTACACATTGTATAAAAAACACGCCTTAATCGTTATCATGTTAACAATTAAGACGTGGTACTTTTCTAGACACATTGACATGAATCTCAATCCGTCACGCTATTTGAATTTGAAATCATTTGTTCGGAGAGAAATGTTTTCGAAGAATATCTTGTTACAGGCCAGTACTTGAGCATGTACTGAGGCAGTATAAAGTGATTAAAATCAAAAGTATTTAATTAAAATCGATTCGGAAGAGAAAATGAAGAACGTCTCACCTGCCGCACTCCTGAAGGATTCCGTGAGATATGCTGGTGATACCATCGTTAAGTCTGATGCCTGGCTTGCCCTTTATCCTCAAGACTATGTGCTCCAAGATCATGAAGATAAAGAAGTATGGCCACGACTGTAAATAAAAAGAAAACAATGTTGATCATAGGTAAATATTTGAAGCGCAAAACATATGATGTTGTTTCTCCAAAAGCACCTGTCCCACCTTGCTAAGTAAATATTTGAACGAAAACACATTCAGACAAAAAGGTATTAGCCATTGATCGGACCCAGACCAACCCTTTAGTGCAAATAGAAATCGCAATAGGTACACCTTTCGGTCTAGTTAGCTTAAAGCAATGTAACACGGTTCAACCAAATTGATCCGTTTTGATTGAAAGCCGCGAAATAAAGAGCTTTTTTATACCACGGACGGTGGCAAACAAGCTAATGGCCCGCCTGATGTTAAACAGTTACCGCTTCTTATGAACACTTGCAACAACAGAGTCATCATTCGTGTGTTGCCGACCCCGTAAAAATAAAAATCTCCTAAACTCAAAGCGTGCTTGACAAATAATGATTCATTTTTATGTTAGGTATATTACGGCCGTAGTTCACTACGCAGCCTTGTGCTTTTCTTTGTGTTTTCATAGCGTTCATTTTCTTTGTTTTAGTAAAGTGATGACGAATTACATAGCACTAAATAAAGTGCATAACCTATACGAGTTCAAGCAACAGTCTACCAAAAAACGGTCATTTTCAATTTGGTTGCTTCATCCAAATTGAAAGTTAAAGGTGAACCGTGTAATCCGGCGTTAGTTAGTAACCACACAAAAATTGATAGGTAGGTAATGTAATATCGTTATCCACACCTGTGTATGTCTATGTATCGTTTTACCTATTCGATTCTCAACACGTAGTGAATGTTGATATATCGTGTTCCGTCGGTTTTGTAACTATTGCAACAGACAGAACCGTTATTAATATTAACTTGTATTAAGTTTATGATCTTTTTGTGTTATTCCTTTAGTGCTTGAACTATGATTCGTTTTGATGAGATATTGGTATGACCCATGATTCAGAAATTGCTAAACCTAAGTTATTTTAGTGTGTCAAAAATTTTGAGGGTAGAAAGAGGAATATAGATAATATGATACTAGTTTTCGCCCCTGACTTGCATCCCACGGGGACCAAACATTTTTTCTTAATAAAAAGCAGGAATTATGCTATTTCAGACTATAATTTATCTAAGTGCCAGACAGGATTGCAACAGCAGCATTTTATTCAAAATCCTCAAATTCGTCATTGCTTTTTGCAAAATGCATATAACCTGATGTTTTTTTTTTTTGACATACCTACTTAAATAATTATATATATATACACTCACGCCTGTATTCCCCGAAGGGTTAGGCAGAGGTGTAACAATGTACACCCACAGTTCGCCGGTATATTTAGGTCCCATGTAATAAGGGGCGAGCCTATTGCCATTAACCGGGCACAAATCCTAACTCCGAGCTGCTACTGAGAATATCATAGAAAAACCCAATAACACTTTTTGCTCGACCTGGGAATCGAACCCAAGACCTCTAGCGTAGCAGTCGCGCTTCGGACCACTAGGCTACCGAGGCAGTTACTTAAATAATTATCCTTGTTAATTTAATTTGTATTGAAGAGATGCTGTTCCGTTGTTTGGAACCAAAATTTACATTCGTTTATGCTTGTTTTTGATGGAGTTACCTACATAAACTGTACACAGCGTGTCTTCCTTAAAATTCTTTTAAAATTCTACACGCATAAATATACAGATCGATAAACAAGAAATAAAGCACCAAAAAGATTGAAATTATTCCTAACGCGTTTGACTAAATTGTTCGTCAACGATAAAGGCATTTGCTTTGAAGGGAATGGAACGACGATTCGATTTGTCACATTTGTGACGTTTTGTCGTCTTCTGTATCTATACTAATATTTTAAAGAGGTAAATTTGTTTCTTGGTTTGGAAAAGGTAATCTTCGGAAATTTTGGTCCGATTAGAATAAATCTTTTACTAATAGTAAATTTTTGTCGCGTGTCATTTTTTTTTTTATTCGTTGCCCTACACTAGGAATATCTCCTGTATCGTGGATGCGTCTACTAACATATAAACTCACATACACAAACAGCCAGACCCGGAACAACTATCTGTAAGTCATACAAATATTTGTTCCGTGCGGGAATCGAACCCGCGACACGCAGCGCAGCAGCCGATCGCTCAGCCACTGCGCCAACCGTGCCGTCATGTTAATTGTGTGTGTTAATTGTTAATAAACTCAAGTATTGTGCTCGTGTTGCAAAATATATAAAAACTAGCCACTGTCCGCGACTTCGTCCGCTTGAAATTTGATGTATTATCCCACGGAAATCGTACATTTTTCCAAAATAAAAAGTTTTTTAATTGTCTTATTCCACAATACAATCTATCTCAGTTCCAAATTTCATCCAGATCTGTTCAGCCGTTTAAGTGTGAAAGACTAACAAACATCCATCCATCCTTACAAACTTTCGCATTTATAATAGTAGTGGAAAGAAAGTAGTATAGACAAAGGGAAAAGGCACAAAAGACTTATAAAAATAGATTTAGTTAATTTTTTATAAGCCTGTTCTGTCTCATTCACTAACAAAGTTATCTACAATAGAGTTGAACTTTGCATAGTTTCGTGCAAGTAAAATTAACTGTCGTGATGAATCATTGCCTCGTTAGCCGTTAGTCGTTAGTGGTCTACGCTAAAGGTCTTGGGTTTGATTCTCAGGTCCAGCAAAGTATTATTGGGGTTTTCAATGAAATTCACAGTAGCAGCTCGAAGTTAGGATTTGTGCCCGGTTAATGGCAATAGACTCGCCCCCTATTACATGGGACCTAAAACTTACCGGCGGACTGTGGATAATTGGTACACCTCTGCCTAACTCTTCGAGGAAAATAAGCGTGATGGTATGTATGTATGGGATACCTTTATTTATTCCTATAAAGTGTTCAGAGTGTATAATCAATTAAAAAAATTAAACTGCTTGAGTATTATACTGTTCTGTCTACGCTAATATTATGTATGCTACAATATGGAATGACAAGGTAACGTTAGACAGAAGCCTAACCTCGCTAGCGAAAGTCAAACTCCTCAAATTAGTAACAACATGTCAAGTACAACGTTCTACAAAAACAGAATAATCATACAAATTAAATATTAACAAACTTTGCCTTGATGAATAGCTATTTAAAGATATTGTGACACGATACATTTGGGAAGAACATTTGCAATCGTTAACAGATTTCATAGAACTAAATATAGAATAAAGGTTATTTTTGAATGGCAATGAAGAAGTCAAGGTGGTTGAAGCTATTAAAAATGTATTGATAATATTATGTTGGTCAATGACCTTTGTTATTGATTTTGGTTAATTTTTTTTTGGTTTTTTGGCTACATTATCGTACATTTGTTTAAAAAAAATTAAACTTTGGTTATTATTCTTTTTATTAAGTTTGATTAAATATTAAGTTATTGCTACATAGCCCTCTTCCTCTCTCCTAAGTTTTTGCAGTGCCCGACAGGGTCCATAATGATTCTGTATCTTTATATATTGAAGACCATTTATTTCCAATAAGGAACGAAATAAATAGTTCAGTATTGATTATTTCACTGTACACGTCAGGCTCACTGATTTTATATATTTCAGAGTTGGTCCCGTATTAAAAGTTGCTTGTATTCATGAGTAGGATACTTCCACCCCTTAAAAAGATGAACTAAAATATACCCTGTATAATTATATTAAGTTATTTTTTAATAAACCAGACTGTTTGGATTGTATAAAGGAAAAACTTACCTGTCTAAAAAAATTAGGTACATCCTCCTTCCTTTCAAACATTGTTTCCTTAGGTGAGTGAAGATAGAACATTCGCCCTATCCCCTTCAAATGGTCACTGACCATATCGGAGAGCCCATTCTCCTCTGTCGCATTGGCGAATGAAAAGTCCGCCATCTTCTTTAAGAACTATCTGAAAAAATAAATAAAAAAAATTATAAAAGTGATAAGCTTGCCTACATTCCTCAGGGGGCTAAAGATACACTTAACGAAGTCAACGGGTACCTACATGTTTTTAAGAGCATATATGTATACAGCGTGTTACGAAAAGGGTAAACACTTAAAATGCACAGATTCTTTTGGTGTTAACCAACCACATAGCAATATTATTTTGTTACCTGTACTCACTAAATTATAAAGTTAAGAAATATTTAAGTAAAAAATCATATATTTCCAATTGAATTCTATACATCACTACACCCAGTCAGCTGATCGGTGTCAATAAACTACACACAAAGAAACAACTCCGTAAAAGATTTGTTTCTCCTCACACGTTTGTTAGGATTTAAACTGAATAAATTACCGATATAAAAAATAAAATCATGCGTTTTCAAAGTTAATTCTTTTGAGCTGAAATTTTGTAGAGAGATTCAGTATCGGATGCACTCTTCATCCCGTTTGTATGGATATACCTTTTCCGTAATACGCCGTATAGCGATAATGATTTTGTTCTGAAGATACAGTCAGAGTTCTACATTATCTGACCTTTTTTGACAAAGAAAATGAGGGGAAATAGGGTTCAGGAAATTCAGGGAATTGGGGATTTTACCTGGAAACCTTACTGAAATAGGGGCCGTTAAAGTTACAACTTCTTATTACTTTTTTTTACAAAATGTTTTAAATGATATATCTAATCTTTAAATACCCCCACGATCCTCTGGCTACCTTTTTACACTAATTATTAATTGCTTACTTGATTTTTTTTAAATCCTTGAGACACATTTGTTATTTATAACGTTTTACGCTATTAAGACCTAACATATTCAAACATGGCCTGGAAAATCCCAAAATTACCACAATATATCTACATAGGTCAAACCGCAACACATAAATAACAATTTGAATACATTGCTTATGTTAGTACCTACTACGTCTATAGTTTATTAAATTATACTTAAAAATAAATCTTTTAAAACGTTGTTAGCATAATTTAAGTAACGTTACCATAACGCAACGTAATTGTAACGTTACGTTAACATTGTTAAGAACTTCTTGTTCTTGTTACTGAAAAGTACAAAGACGAGCTTTACTCAATGAGTTCTTTAATTAAACCATAATCTTGCTTTTCTACACACATTCCATCACGCCTGTATTTCCCGGAGGGTTAGGCAGAGGTGTACCAACTACCAATGTACACCTACAGTTCGCCGGTATGTTTGAGGTCCCATGTAATAGTAGTAATCCCATCCCTATTGCCATTATCCGAGCACAAATCCTTACTCCGAGCTGCTACTGAGAATTTCGTAGAAAAACCCAGTAACACTTTTTGCTCGACCTGGGAATCGAACCTAAGAACCCCGAACCGAAGACCTCTAGCGTAGCAGTCGCGTTTAACACCACTAGGCTACCGAGGCAGTCGCTTGCTTTTCTTGAGTTCGTTAATTAATTACTGGCGAACTGCCCGCGACTTCGTTCGCGTGGCTAATTTCACCCGCGTTAAGTTACGTCTTCCGTTACTGCTCCGCTCCCGTGGATCGTAGTGTGATATTATATAACCTATGCTACTCAGGAATTATGTAGCTATCTATTGGTAATAAAATGGTTGAAATCGGTCTAGCATTTTTGGAGCCTATTCGTTACAAACAAACAAACAAAAAAATCTTTCCTCTTTTGATGATTTGCTCACGTGGATCAAAGCCTTTAAACTGGTTGCAACAGAGGCCTTCTTAGCGAAGGTTAACGGTGGCATAGATACAATATTTCTCGCGGAAGTTCCGCACTCACGAAGTTGGAGGCGAGGTTCCGATACAGCCCCGGATCAAAACAAATGTAAAGTCGATCGCCGACTTTGAGCGGTAAGTTCTGTTGATTGTGACGGCTGACTGTCAGCGAGGCATAAGATGGTTGCACACCGGCAAAGCGAGGAGCAGATTGGATAAGCAAAAAATAAAATTTGTTTAAAGTAATAAATATAGCCTTGGTAGTCTAGTGGTTCTAAGCGTGACTGCTACGCTAGAGATCTTGGGTTCGATTCACAGATCGAGAAAAGTGTTATTGGGTTTTTCTATAAAATACTCAGTAGCAGCTAGAAAGGTAAGTTTTGTGGCCGATTAATGGCAATAGGCTCGCCCCCTATTACATGGGACTAAAAAAACATACCGATGAACTGTGGGTAATGTCTACATTGGTTACACCTCTGCCTAAGCCTTCGAGGAATAAAGGCGTCATAGTATGTTATGTAATAAATACTCTATGCATGCAGCAATATAGTTCGATGTTGTATGAAGAAATATTTCAACTTCCATGTCCCCAATATTTGTTCATAAAAGCCTTCTCCAAGAAATTACAAACGTAACAAAAAATAATCAGTCAAATCGGCCCAGTCGTTCTCGAGCTTTGCGCTTAACAACACATTTAGATATTTTTTATAATGTGTAGATAGATCTATTTACAAATTATTACTACCGATAACCTATACCTAACATTACTATTTCTATTTTCAACACGTGCCTGACGTGTGCTTGACTGCCCCGTTGGCCTCGTTGTCGCAAGCGTGACTGATGAGCGTGGGCTCCCGGGATCGATTCCCAGGTCGGGCAAAAAGTGTTATTGGGTTTTTTTATTAGGATTTGCTCAGTAGCAGCCTGGTGTTTAGAAGTTGGTGGTGTGACATCCCTGTGGCTCAGAAAGCACATAATGCCGTTGTCCCGGCTGTCAATCGAAGATCTTTGACAGTCGTTACGGATAGTTAGAAGCCAAGAAGTCTGACAACCAGTCTAACCAAGAGGTATCGTGTTGCCCACTAACTGAGTTGTGGAGGCTAACCTCCTATCCCTATCTAAATAGGCAGTCGCTCCATGTAAAACACTGGTATTCAGCTGCATTGGTTAGACTGGAAGCCGACTCCAACATAGTTGGGAAAAGGCTAAGCAGATGATAATTTCCAACACGTGCCTACACAGAATTTGACGAACGTGACACCTAAAATAAAAATATTGTTTAATAATAAATTATTAGGTACCATTAATGAATAATCGGGGAACTGTTATAGATAAAAATTCCACGTTTAAGATAAGTAATGTAAAACGGGTATCGGCAAATTTGACCCGTAGTTACTGATTTCTAAATTAGCAACAATTGATTTTGTTTATAATTTAAGTATCTACAATTTAACAAGCTGTTTACACGGGCAACATTTCCGTGTATTTGCTAATCTATCCTGACACATTATAACATACCATCACGCCTGTATTCCCCGAAGGGTTAGGCAAAAGTGTACTAGTATATACCCACAGTTCGCCGGTATGTTAAGGTCCCATGTAATAGGGGGCGAGCCTGTTGCCATTAATCGGGTACAAATTTTAACTCCGAGCTGCTGCTGAGAATTTTATAGAATAACCCAATGACAATTTTTCCTCGACTTGGGAATCGAGGCGAAGACCTCTAGCGTAGCAGTCGCGCTTAGAACCACTAGGCTAACGAGGCATTTGAAAAAAAAAAAATATTTTTCCAAATCGATTAATAAATGAAGGAGGTCTGAGGTATACATTAAAAAAAAACTATTTAAAATATAATACATTTGGCATATTAATTTGTTTGAAATAATTAATTTAATTATTTAGAGATTGTAAGTTGACCTAAGATCAATATTATTGTTAATTATCTTAACAATTGACAAGTCAATCCACGGGAGGTATCATCTACAATTCTTAGGTATATTTTATTACAGAGCAGATAATTATTATATCGCACATACGGAAGCAAGGGCAACAATGAAGATAATAATAGTTCCATATCCTTATAAACATGAATAAGTGTAATATAAATACACTAGCTTCAGCCCGCGACTTCGTGTGTGTGGTTTTTTTTTTACTCGCATTCGTTTTTATTTTTGATTACTACTTCGCCCCCTGTGGATCGTAGCGTGATGTTAAATAGTTTTTTTTTAAAATTCGATTAGTAGTTTTAGACCCAATGGGGCGTTTCAGCAAACAAACCAGAAAAAAAGCACCTCTTAGCTTCATTATAGGTAGTATACTAGGTGAACCCAACGGTTTCACATGCGTACTTTGGGTACTGCTTCGCTCCCTTGTGTTGTAGCGTGATGTTATACATATATCCTATATTATTTCTCATGAATCTGGCTATCAAATACAAAAATAATTTTCTCAATCTGACTAGTCGATCCAGAGATTAACGCGATTAACATACACACAAACAAAGAATCTCTTCAGCTTTATGATATTAGTATGTAAGAGTAAGTATATATCCGTAATGATGCGAGTACCTAATGTACCTGTACCTATTTATGGTAGTTCTTGTTAAGGAAGCCAAAGGAAATGATAATAATTGACATTTAACTGACGACTGCTTCCTAGCCTTTTAACATTACGGCTCTCGGATGCGAGACCAGTTTGCTAGTTAGCTCTACCGCTAATGCCGCTGACACGAAGTCCGTCAGTACTTAACTATCTTCCAACGTATTCTTACACGCCGCCTGTGAATACCCAGTGACTGACTGGCCTCTAGTCCAGAGCCGATTGTACTATATAATGACATATCTTCATCATGTTTTATGTGAAGCAATTGTCATTATTTTATTAATTTGTTAAAACTTTACGCACATAATGTAAAAATACACCTTGCAGAGGCAGACTACTGCCTTGGGTTTTTTTTTAGGGTACCTTAGGGTGATACAGAGTCAAAACATAGTAGGTGCAAGGAATAGAAAATTCCAAGAATAAAATATACAAAGTAGAGTGAGATCAAAATACATGGATGGAGAAATAAAACAAATTAATTGCGGGACGAGTCTGCCAACTTCTTATGCATGTGTTAGCTTATTTTGTATTTTTAGACTGACGTTATCAGACATGAAGAGTTTGGAGTGGTAAAGAATTAATTTAATGCTCCCTAAAACCGTTAAACATCATGAAATAAAAGGAGCCGACTGCGCAGGTCTGGCTTCACATTTTATATATATATATATATCTATAGAATAGATTGATGGTTTGAAGCATTCAAGGATTTGGGGTGGTAATAAATGATTATGGTCCCTTTGAAAAACCACTTAAAACAACTGGCAAACAGCTTTCACACTGCGCGTATCTCCCCCACTGTGAGTTAACACTTTTTATGTTTTTTTTGCAATGTATATTATTAGTATACATTTGGTCTCGTGGTGGCAAGCACGACTGTTGATCGTGGGGTTCGATTCCCAGGCCGGACAAAAAGTGTTATTGAGTTTTTCCGTTAGGGATTTCTCAGTAACAGCCGGAGTTTGGAAGTTGGTGGTGTGACACCCCCGTGCATCGGAAAGCACGTAAAGCCTTTGGTCCTGCGCCTGATCTCTTCCCGGTTGTATCGGATTGCCGTCCCACCGGGCTGTGGGAGTTAAGGAAGGGGGATTGCACCTGTGTTTGCGCACACACTTGAGCACTATAATATCTCCTGCGTACTTGGCTAGTCTGCATTAGAATTAGTTGCCGTGGCCGGAATCGGTCTGGAGAATACATTCATTATTATTATATGTTGTACATTCTTACAAATAAATAAATAAAAAATATTATAAAAAACGTTTCCTACTATTTTTTTTATTCGTTAGGTCAGGAGTGAAAAGACAAAGTCAACGATGGAGTGAGCTTACCCAAAATAAGCCTTAGAAGCCTATTTTTAATAAATATTCAGCAATAACTAGATGATGAGCGCGACTGGTGAGCACGGGGTCCTGGGTTCGATTCCCGGGTCGGGCAAAAAAATTTATTGGGTTTTTCCATTACGATTTTCTCAGTAGCAGCCCGGAGTTTGGAAGTTGGTAGTGTGGCGCCCCGATGCCTCGGAAAGCACGTAAAGCGGTTGGTCCCGGCTGTCATTCGTAGATCATTGACAGTCGTTACGGATAGTCAGAAGCCAGAAAGTCTGACAACCAGTCTTACCAAAAGGTATAGTTTTGCCCAGTAACTGGGTTGTGGAGGTCAGATAGGCAGTCGCTCCGAGTAAAAAACTGATATTCAGCTGCATCCGGTTAGACTGGAAGCCGACTTCAACATAGTTGGGAAAAGGCTAAGTAGATGAGGATGATTCAGCAATAACTCAGTTCGTACAAAAGCTGTTTAGTGACTTCTCAGTTTATTCTTAAAGACAAAATTCTTTTAAGTCTTCTAACGTTTCTGTTAACTTAATTACGATAGTATACTATTGAATAGATCAACTTTGTCTAATTGTAAATTGTTTATCTGTAAACTAAGGGTTAAGTGCTAACATAATATACAAACAAAAGATAAATAATAATCATTGTAACTATAGGTTATATAAACATTTTGTTTAAAATATAAACATTTTTAAATATTGAACACAGTTAATGGTATCTACTGATCTATGAGGATTCAATGACCCTTTATTCTGGATTTTTATTATCGGATTCAACTGTTTTTCTTTTTCTTTCTTCTGGAAAACGTACCTATTAAAATTAGATCAATTGCCGCATGTAGATAATATGATAGATCATCACTCAAGAAGGACTCGACCGGTTTGGTTGTTTTTTATTTTGTAGTATCATTCATTATCGTTAGTACGTTTAAATATATTTTTATTTTTATTTTGGAAAATCCTCTCGTCGGCTGCGCGAGTCGGTTTGTATGGTATTTTTGTATGAAATTGGACACGTCCGAAACCGGGGTAGGTTGCTAGTTATTATTTTTAAATACTCTGAATAGTTTTGGTTTTATATTCTCATTTTTTAAATTAGAATAGTTGAACAAAGTAAGGTTACCAACCTAGCGTATAAAAACGTATATAATTATTTTCTTTCAAAGAATGTCAAACAAGAAATTATTTATACAGAACACTGTTTCTTTCTTTTCTTTGTTTTATAATAATTAGTTACTATACTTCAAAATAAATGCAATACAGTAGTTTATTGTGTCAACGGTACAATTAGATAAGATTCATTAACATTATACTTAGGTACAGATAACAGATAATTTCAAGGTTGAGTTTACGAAAGTAACACAAAGAGGGTAGATATATTAATAATGAAAGTAATAAATAAAACTAGTTATTAACCTTCTATGACATTTCGACAATAACTTGAGAGCTGCAATTATGTTTAATTGCTTCTTACTTTTTCGCCAAGCTGTAGATAAATTTTAAGTACAGTGTACTTTTTAAATTATAAGAATAAAACACCTCTTATCAGTGTAGTTGTTTGTTATCTTGCTGTTACTGTAAACTTAAGATAAATATGCGTTATTTAGGGCACTACGCTAGTGGGGCAGTACGCCACAAGGGCACTAGTAAAAGATCTCTCAAAAAAGTATAACCTTGTAATTCTAAAAAAGTTTTTAACTAAATTATATTATATAATAATATAATTTGTTATAATGTTTAAAAATTACAAAGAGTAATCTTTCTATCTGACTACGCAAAAATTATTAAAACTTTGACCCCTGGGTGGGTCAAACGGGGGTCAAAATAAGTAGGTATGACAAAGATATGGCAGAACACAATATCTGGTACCAATTTTTTAGGATTCCGTACCCATTAGGTAAAACGGGACCCTATTACTACGACTGTGCTGTCTGTCCATCTGTCCGTCTGTCATCAGGCTGTAATCACATGAAGCGTGATATTTAGACAATTGAAATATTCACAGATGATGATGCATTTTTGTTGCCGCTATAACAACGATTACTAAAAAACAGAATAAAATAAATATCTAAGGGGGGATACAAACATGAGTTTTTGCCGTTTTTATATAAAATGATACGGGATCATTCGTGCGGGAGTCCGACACGCACTTGGCTGGTTTTTTTCCTTTGCAAATATACATGTGGCTGTGGGCTGTGCGCAGATGGGATGTGGAGAAAATGATATATTATGTAGGTTACTAAAGTTCTTCCAGAAGAGCCCACACTTCTATACTAATTATAAAGAGGAAAGATTTTTTGTTTATTTGTAACGAATAAACCCCGAAACTAAAGGACTGATTTTAACCATTTTATCACCAATAGATAGCTACATTATTCCTAAGTATCATAGGTTATATAATATCACGCTGCGATACACGAGAGCCGAGTAGTAACGAAGGACGTAACATAACGCAGTAAAATAAGCTACGCGGACGAAGTAGCGAGCAGGTCTCTATTTGTTTTATATAGTCAGCCTTTAGAGACTATATTCGCCAAAAAGTATCTAAATAAATAAAAAAAAAATATAATAAATTAAGAAGATAATATTAATAGTCTAGTGATCCTTATCTAACTAAAGAGTTTATTTGTTTAAATGCGCTAATCTCAGGAATTAATGGTCCAATTTGAATCTTTTTGTCCGTTTTAGCATAACACGCACCATCACACCTGTACTCTCCGAAGGTTTAAGCAGAGATGTACCAAAAACACCCACAGTTCGCCGGTATGTTTAGGTCTCATGTAATAGGGGGCGAGCCTATTGTCATTAACCGAGCACAAATTCTAACTCCGAGCTGCTACTGCGAATTTTATAGAAAAACCCAATAACACTTTTTATCGAGTAAAGTTATACATAACATCACGCCACAACCCACTGGAGCAAAGCAGTCTGTAATCAAAGACGTAAATCAACACGAGTGAATAAATCGCGGGATGTTTGCTAAAATACGTACCTATATATTTATTGCCAATACTCGGCAGTCCGACGCACTACCATATTTAATTCCATTGATCTCACGCCAAAAATATTTCGTGGTGTATTTTTAGTTTGTAAAGATGTATAAGGATGTACTTATACAAACGGGCACAGGTGTTATACTCTCATTTTAAATGCCTAAGGCATTAAGTCCGCCTTTGTACAGTGTACTTTTTATATCATATGCACAAAGTTTAATAAATAAATTATATTTTCAAATATTTTACAATTTGGCATATGGTTTTATTGTATCACTTTATTGTGTATTATTATTCCTTTTATTTAATTTTAAAGACATTACAATTTTAAATATTAATACAAAAATAAAAACATTTAAAATAGTTGCCTTCCGGTACTGGAACAGGGTTCAAGCTTAGTTCCAATTATTGAATACTACTAAATACGCAATTTGCTACGCTAGAAGTCTTGGGTTCGATTCCCTCGTCGAGCAAAGTGTTATTGGGTTTTCTATGAAATTCTCAGTAGCAGCTCAGAGTTATGATTTGTGCCCGGTTAATGGCAATAGGCTCGCCCCCTATTACATGGGACCTAAAAATACACCTGCGAACTGTGGGTGTACATTGGTCTGCCTAACCTTTCAGGGAATACAGGCGCTATGGTGGTATGTAATACTACTAAATATTTATATTAATTTCACATCTTACGGCTGATATGATGATGAAATACCTATATTTCAAGTACGTCGCCTGCCCAAGTGATTATTATTACCTTCAGTGCGACTATTCTGTAAAAATCTTTCTCGGTGAGTTTAGTGAGTTGTCAATCATTAGATAACTGTCTATGCATTAGGTGGGAAGTGAGCTGACCTTATTCCGCGATTACTCGAATTCGGGTACCTGATATTACACTGGACTTCGCAAATAAATACGAGTTAATAACTAATAGTTTATTAAAAGTCGAGGCGTACCTGCACCCACGTTCGGTAACGATGAAGCTGAACAAGATTGTCCGAAGACGGGTGAACTCCTACCTACCTACCTACCTACTTCATTTACACTTGACCGTTTGTCCGAATTCATTGGCAATCGAATTCGGGCGTACGACTAAGTGTAGGTAATTTGCCCATCAAACTCACCTCGCATAAATTTACCAGGTAAAGTTTTTGCTGGATAGACCGGCTGATAACTAATTCATTTGTCATTCGTATCGACGCGATATACCTAGGAACAATGATTTGTTTACAAAAGATATCAACATTTTTCAATATCGAAATTTTTCATAAATTACTCGGAAATCCAAATAGGCAATAAATTATGTTCAGTTATGTAAACATTCAATTATTATAAATGAGCTGTTCATGTTATTTGTTACAGCAACGTCATTCAATTTTTCAAACATATTCCTGAGTTTATTTGCATTTACGTAAGATGAAGAAGTAAGATAAAGAAACGTAGGTTTAATATTAATGCCCGGCTACATCGGGGCGGCCAGACACGGTTAAATATTGCGGTAATATCCTGCTCGCGTTGTGGGTTTTTTCTTTAGGATGACATCTTGCAGGTCAACCTAGGAGGTTATGTAACCGAACTTTTCTGTGTGGCCTTCAAAATTAAGACCTCTAGTTGGGTTTAAAACTAAGCGACCCCCTAAGGGTACCCCTTATGGGGTATGAACGTCGGTTTAGGGCGTCACTAGGGGAAGACAGTATAGAGACAGGTTGGATCGGATTATTTACGTATGCGAAACACCTATTATATGTAAAGAGGAAAGTTTTTTTGTTTGTACCGAAAAGGCTCCAAAACTACTAGACCGATTTATAACTAATAGTTAGCTACACCATTCCTGAGTAACATAGGCTATATAACATCATGCAGCGACTCACGGGAGCGGAGCAGTAGCCAACGTCGTAACTTAACGCCGGTAAAATAAGCCACGCGGATGATGTCAACGTTCTAGCTCGTACATCAAATATCTTATTTGACTGTACATGACGTGCGTAGGAGTGAAAGAACAGTTCACTGCTCTTAACAAATTTCACGTAAATAGAACAAAACAATGGGCTAAATTAACTAGCATCATTTTAGATGTTGTATTGTCTATCTTACTGCTATTATAAATGCGAAAGTTTGGATGGATGAATTGCCTCGGTAGCCTAGTAGTCCTAAGCGCGACTGCTACGCTAGAGGTCATGGGTTCGATTGCCAGGTCGAGCAAAAAGTGCTATTGGGATTTTCTATGAAATTCTCAGTAGCAGTTCGAAGCTAGGATTTGTGCCCGGTTAATGGCAATAGGCTCGTCGAACTGTGGGTGTACATTGTTACACCTCTGCCTAACCCTTCGGGGAATACAGGCGTAATGGTATGTTTGGATGGATGGATGTTAGTCAATCACACCAGAACGGCTAAACGGATTTGCATGAAATTTCGCACAGAGGTAGATTATAGTCTGGAGCTAGATAGACTACTTATTTCCACATAAATGTGTAGTTCCTGTGGGATGAATATCAATTTAGTCGCGGATAGAGTCGCGAGTTGAAGCTTGTAGACTATGAACACACTTTGACCCTAATTGTAATAAAGAAAACATTACCTTACATTTTTAAAAACATTTACAAGAAAAGATTTATTAAGGCACTGAAAACGAAATTGATATTGTAAAAAATTACTTTTTTTATTGGCCTAGTTTTTTTTCTTTGACGTGAGTTTTGAGCGTGGGTTTTTTCTGGGGCCTAAGTCTAAAGGAGAGTACTGACCGACGTTACAAGGCGCAATGTAACGTGTTACACAATGAGCATTGGTGCAGTCAGTACGGGGAAACCAGGCGCTCGCAACGAACAACGAACGGCTCGTTGCTCGCTGTGAGCGGTTCACCCCGGTGCCGGTTTTTTAGCGAATCATTTAGCTAGGTACTGACTGGCGTTATTGAATTTGTTGTAATTAAGTACGGATGAGCGAAGAGTTCGAAACGAGCATGTTACACGGCGTTCAGAACACGGCGTGACGTAACATGCTCGCTGCAAATGTTACATTACCCCTCGCAACACCGGTCAGTACCCAGCTCTATACAATTGTGACAATTTGGTCTATTATTAACCTTCTTATTGTTAATTTTGACAGTTACGGCGTCATTTTCGTGCAACTGATTCTTCATTGAAACAATTGTGTAGTCAATTGTTAGTAATTGAATTATTTTGTAGTGGCATGCTTGTCTTAATTGATACCATAACAACAAATTAAACAGACTCGCTTCCCTGCATCCGGGTTTATCCCAAAGATCTTGTTTGGTGAAGTAATTAGATATTTTAGTTCAGGAAATTCTTTGTAACTGCGTCGGTAGCCTATAGTGGTCCTAAGCGTGACTGTTACGCTAGATGTCGTGGGTTAGATTCCCAGGTCGAGGAAAAGTATAATTAGGTTTTTCTATGAAATCCTCAGTAGCAGCTCGGAGTTAGGATTTGTGCCCGGTTAATGGCAATAGGCTCGCCCCCTATTACATGGGACCTGAAACATACCGGCGAACTGTGGGTGTACATTGGTGCACCTCTGCCTAACCCTCCGAGGAATACAGGCGTGACGGTATGTTTTGAAATTCTTTGTAGTCCAGAATTAATTTAGTGCTTGATCATACGCCTATCTATTACATATGACCTAGAATACCTAACAAATGAAATTGGCTGAAAAATAGAATACAGTTGTGATATTAATAAAGTATGTCCTAAAACCGTACTGACAAGACAGATATCGAATACATGAGGTAGTTCATTTCAGGTTAGGAGTATACAGTGTACCCCTACAGTTTCGTACAATCTACCAGTATGTACATATATTTAGTAAAAATCTTATCAAGTGCATGTAGGTGAAGTGAGCTGCTATCTGGCTCGGTGCTAAGGATTTAACAGATCGCCTCAAGTTAAACAAAATTTACCGAGGGATTTTTTTTCAAAATATACTGTTATAATCTCCCTGGTTTTTTTTTCAGAGACGTGAACCCAAGTTTAAGTTTAGTAAGTAAAGGTAATTCCAAGCAGTGCTGCTCTTTAAAAAATCCCTTGGGAAATTTGTTGACTTGACAATCCGTAGCATCACTGGGATAGCAGCTTATCTCACTTAAAATCAACAAGGGAGACTTTTACAAAATTACTCTGTTGTAAACAGCAATATAGTGCATACAATCTAGAATAAGTATACTGCAATAAACGCGTCGTAAACCTTGCATTATCTTCACGTAAACAAGCTTCGATTGTGTTCATTATCATTTCAATTATCCACTGATCCATTTAATTGTGTAAGGAATCCTTGGCAAGTAATTACCAATATTGGTTTAGTCTCATATTTATTTCAATAGTAATCTATGCTGTTTGTGGAGCTTTCCACTAATTGTTGGACCAGTTGAGAATATGTGTGTACGTAACTTAATTGTTATAAGGAAGATTTGTTATAATTAAAAAAAAAATAACTACTCCTTTGGTCTCGTGGTCGCAAGACAACAGTTGAGCGTGAGGACCTGGGTTTGATTGCCAGCTAAAAGTGTCATTCCAATAGGAATCTTTCGGTAGCAGCCCGGAGTTTGGACGTTGGTGGTGTGGCACACCCGTAGTTTGGAAAAGACGTAAACCCGTTAGTCCTGGATGTCATTCGTAGATCTTTGACAGTCGTTACAGGTAGTCAGAAGCCGGAAACTTTGGCAACCATTCTTACCCAGTAACAAGGTTGTCAACAAGGTTAGGCAGATAGATAATAATACAATCATCTCTGTGAAAATTTCATGCGTCTAATTTTATAGACCAAATGTCGAACTTAATTCTGAGATCAAAACTAATTGATTTTTAATTGGCTTATAAGTGAGACATGCTTTTTATGTGCAACTTTTTTAAATTATTTTTTATAACATCGTTCTAATTAATGACTAAGTTAATTATTATTTTGTGGTCAGATAACTTAATGTCACATTGAAGTAAGCGTGATTTGGTGAAATTGTGGCGAAATTGTTGTGAAATAAATTTTGTTTAGTCGATCAATCAATGCTTGAAGTCCTCCGGTCATTGAACTCTTTAAAATAATGTTACCTTAAAAAAGATACAAAGGCGGCTTAGCTTTGGGCATGATAAAATCAATATGGCGATTCCGAAAATATAATAACTGTATAAATAATATTATCAATTTATCAAGTGTCATTACCCAACTGGGTTGTGTACCAAGGGGTTTTAGTGTTGCCCAGTAACTTACTAGGCAACACGAAACCCCTTGATAAGACTGATTGTCAGACTTACAGCTTTTTTTTTAAATTGGGTCAAGCCGCCACACTATTCCCAACAACTGCAACTCCTAAAAGCCAGAATCTACAGTGGGGACCGCCAGAAAAGCCGTAACGACTGTTAAAGGTCTACGATGAAAGCCGGGACTAACGGCTTTTGCGTGCTTTCCGGAATACGGAGGTGTCCCACCACCTACTTCCGAACTCCGGTCTACTACTGAGAAATTACTTAAAAGGAAAACCCAGTAATACTTAGCCTAGCCCGGGAGTCGAACCCACGAGATCAACGAGGCAGTTTTGTGCATAACATACCATCACACCTGTATTCCCCGAAGGGTTAGACAGAGGTGTAACAATTTACACCCACAGTTCGCTGGTTTGTTTAGGTCTCATGTAATAGAGGGCGAGCCTATTGCCGTTAACCGGGCACAAATCCTAACTCCGAGCTGCTACTGAGAATTTCATAGAAAAACCCAATAACACTTTTTGCTCGACTTGGGAATCGAACCCAAGACCTCTCGCGTAGCATTCGCGCTTAAGTCCACTAGGCTACCGAGGCAATTTTGCACAAATTGTGTAAATCTGGTCCTGTGCACATAATATAATTAAAACCGATTGGGTACAAGCTGCCAGAAAATTACCAGCTATGTGGGTAATTGAGAATAGAAACTATAAATATATATGTTTCTTATTCTGCGTCTAAACATGCAACTGCCACATTTGCAAGAATCACTAAACATTTTTTTTATAAACACCTTTTATCATACGTGAATTATTTAAAACTCGTCGTAAGTGAGTATGGCAATGCTAATTGAATTAATTAAGTTTCTTTGTGGTCTTCAATTTATTATTGAATCAATTAGAAACTTCGATCAATTTAAACTAGACCAATTTATTTGTTTTAATGATACTCATTTTAATTAACTGTGGGTGTACATAGGTACCCCTCTGCCTAACTCTTAGGGAAATACAGGCTTGATGGTATGTTATGTGTTGTTTATTTAAATTGAAATGGAAGAAATAATAATAGCTGTTTCTAACGACTTTTTTAAGCGAGAAGTTCAAGGTCCAACCGGGTCTAATTGAGCTAAGTTTTTACCTAAACGAGCCAATCCACAATCTCTCAATAATAACGTCAAATTACTATTATATTACTATTTAGTAATAACTTATGCTTAGAATATATTTTAAATTAATTAACTATACATTCGAAACCAATTTTAAATATTTTTATTTTATTATTTTCATTTTAAATAATTTTATTTTATTATTTCAATTTTAAATATTTTAACGTGGGATTTTAGCCTAATTAAATCATTCTTCGACGTTTGAAATAAAACCCAGAGGTGTATTTTAAGTAAGCCTTTCTTCTCCGAAGTTGCTTAAAACGCTATGCTAATAAAGACGTATTAGCTTAGACGTATGTTTTTTTAATAAAATAAAATAAAGGTAGGTACCTACTTTAGTAAGATTTGAATGAGACAAAACAAATAAGATTATAATCTTATCAGATAGGTTTATCTCCTGTTTGTGAGTCTTATTTTGTTCGCAAAATAACTTTTTCATGTTATATTTTATACCGTCTTATGTCATTCAAAATGATGACCTCTTTGCTGTTGATAACAGAAAACTAAAAAACTTGTTTCATTTTCCAGATAGAACTAAAACTACTGGTAAGAAAAAAAAAATAACTGAAAGTCTTATCATAACATACCATCACGCCTGTATTCCCCGAAGGGTTAGGCAGAGGCGTACATATGTACACCCACAGTTCGCCGGTATGTTTAGGTTCCATGTAATAGGTGGCGAGCATATTGCCATTAGCCAGGCACAAAATATCCTAACTCCGAGCTGCTACTGAGACTTTCATAGAAAAACCCAATAACACTTTTTGCTTGACCTGGGAATCGGACCCCAGACCGCACACACATACAGCGTAGCAGTCGCGCTTAGGACCACTAGGCTAACGAGGCAGTTTAAATATTATCTCACTACTATAATAAATACGAAAGTTCAGATAAATGGATTTTTGTTACTTAATTACTCCAAAACGGCTGAACAGATCTGGATGTTTGGCACAGCGATAGATGGTAATATACTGATAATATACTCAGGCAACTAGTCTCGAACGAAGTCGCAAACAGAAGCTAACTTCAAATATATTTGAGACAACGCGATGTCAATTGGCCGACAAGCGAACAAACTTGTTTGACAGCCTTTTTTTTAAGTATTTTTGTTATGCCTAATTAGTTGTTATTTTAGTAGATTAGGAAATATTGAAACACAACAATATGTGCCTATCTGTATTAGTTTACACACAGAATACAGCGCGTGTAAAAAAATTATCAGTGAAATAAAGTTTATATATTTGTAATTACTTTTCGTTATAAACGTGGCGCGTCCGGGTCGTTCCTCTGCCTGATTGCCTAGTCCTTTATCAGTTAAATAAATGAGCACGCTCCATACGACTCTTTTCAGAAGGTATTTTAAAAAAAATTCATTGTAATTACGTCCTTATTGTCTGACGCGCATTTTTAATTCAATAGTAACAAATTAAATAGTTTTGGTTTTATTTCTGGTAAATATATTGCACTAACACTACCCCTTATGTTTGAATACGTTAACGTTTGCTGTTCTTTTGCGATTTTTTTTCAACATCGTATCACGCAAACTATAAATAAATTAGGAGTCAACGACACCATTAAAATTATAAGGAACGTACCTTATTTGACTATTAATAATACTCATACAGAAAGTCCTTATTATACCGATACATAAGAACTATATTCCTCTACTAAAATAATGTTGTTTTGTAGGTGTAGTAAAAATCTTAGGTTACCTACAATATCATGATGATATTACAATACTGAGGCCTCAGTAAAACAATTGCACCTCAATAAAATAATTGTTGACACATTCCTAATCTGCGTAAAAATTGACCTTGTATTACATGACACATTTCAGGGGAAAAACCCAAAAAAAGAAAGGAAAATTAACGAAAAAAAAAACTTACAATAAAATTAAAAGTTGTCCTCACTGAATAAAATATTATCAATCACTTAAACAATAAGGCACTGTGAGTCCCGCACTACCTTAAGTCCCAATCCTAACCTACAGCACTGTCCAACAATGCCCGAAATACAAGAATTACGAAAACGAATACGAATTGCGATCTATATCGATCGAGCGTGCACTCGCGGTAAGAATCGAATGCAAACAGTCAGACGGAGTAGGTCGCGTTTGTATTAATAGCCACCGCGATGCTAAGTACTTTAACACTGAGATATTGTGTCGGTCGTTAAGACCCATGGCCTTTTTTTTCCTGTAAGAAACTTATATTATTGTTATTACTTTGTTTGTATTTTGATAATAGTTTGATTGTCACAGTGAATGCGATATTATCAAAATATACGTAACTTACGTAATTGTTATGATTCGAGACGGCAAATAGATAAAGAATAATTTTATTTCAGAAAACGCTCTCTTTTTTTAATGGTCTAAATTTAATGAATAAATAAATTATGACTTACAATTTTAAAAAGGGTACAAAAACTTTGTTATTGGTACAAAAAATATGTAGGTCAAATGATTAATATACTCGTATTTGTAACTAATCTGTTGACGTAATTTTTATAAACACATATTCCATCATATCATATCATCATACCATCACGCCTGTATTCCCCAAAGGGTAAGGCAGAGGTGTACCATTGTACACCCACAGTTCGCCGGTATGTTTTTAGGTCCCATGTAATAGGGGGCGAGCCTATTGCCATTAACCGGGCACAAATCCTAACTCCGAGCTGCTACTGAGGAATTCATAGAAAAACTCAATAACACTTTTTGTTTGACCTGGGAATCGAACCCAAGACCTCTAGCGTACCAGTTGCGTTTAGGACCACTAGGCTAACGAGGCAGTTGACAAACATTGTGTGGCATTTTGATAAACAATCATTAAAATCTAAAATGATTTTTTATTAGAGGTTAAAAGACAATCAACCTTTTTTTTCTTATGTCATAACACATAACATACCATCACGCCTGTATTCCCCGCAGGGTTAGGCAACTGCGGGTTGTTCGTAAGCTGCGGGTTGTTCGTAAGAGATACCGCGCCCCCGGAACGCAAAGGGCACAAGAAGGAACATGGGTGGGTTTTAATCAGTAAAAGTCTGACACTCCCTCCCGCCCCGCCCAGGGCGGGAGAAGTTATTTGATGATTTCCCAACACCCAAAAAAAAACTTGGATCTTGGTCTTGGTCGATTCCTAAGTCGAGCAAAAAGTGTTATTGGGTTTTTCTATGAATTCAGGGCTTATGCAAGGTGGCTGCCTCATTTCATTTCACATGAAGACGGAATAACCTTTGTTTCGTTTAGTAAAAACAGTAAGAACTTCAAAGTGATAATAGATTTTTAATAAATTATAACTGCCTCGTTAGCCTAGTGGTCCTAAACACGACTACTATGCTAGAGGTCTTGGATTAAATTCCCAGGTCGAGAAAATAATGTCATTGGGTTTTTCTATTAAATTCTCAGTAGCAGCTCGGAGTCAGGATTTGCACCTGGTTAATGGCAATATGCTCGCCCCCTATTACATGGGACCTTAACATACCCGCGAACTGTGGGTGCACATTGGTACACCTATGCCTAACCTTTCGGGGAATACAGGCGTGATACTATGATGGTATAATAAATCATCCATATTTTACTAAACACCTTTATATTTATAGTCACAAATATTCGGTACCAAAACTGTCTAAAAATAACTTTCGAAACTCCCGGGTCTTTTCGACCGCTGTCCTCACAGAAGGGTTAAGTGTAAAGTATTAATAACACCGCACCGGTAGGTATGTCACACGTCGTGTTTACTTTTCGATAATACTAAGAATAATACTGATCCTGTATGTTATGCAAGTTTTATCTCTGTTCTTAAGTATTTTGTCTGTTTTAAAATCGGATTTTTATGTTATTTTTTTTTACCTGAATTCTTATAAAAACAGGTTACTTTTTTGTTGATGATGCGGCACTATTTTATTGTTATGCGATTCTTTTTCTCGTCTAGTGTTGAGATTTTTTTTATGTGTGCAATTATTATTTCACTATTAAAAAAAAACCTAATAATTATTAAAACAATATTTTTCTTTCAGTAAAACAAAAAACCAGCCAAGTGCGAGTCGGACTCGTGCACGAAGGCTACCGTATCATTATCTATAAAAACGGCAAAAAAAGAATCACATTTGTTGTATGGGAGTCCCCCTTAAATATTTGTTTTATTTTGATTTAATTATTTATTTTTAACTAAATATTCTGTGAATATTTCAAGCGTCTCTACCTGTTACCGTCATCAATATCGAGCAAAAACGAACAAAAGAATCATGTTTGTTGTAGCCCCCTTAAATATTAATTTTATTCTGTTTTTTAGTATATGTTGTCATAGCGGCAACAAAAATACATCGTCTGTAAAAATTTCAACTGTCGAACTATTACAGTTCATGAGATACAGCCTGGTGACAGACGGACGGACGAACAGCGATGTCTTAGTAATAGGGTCCCGTTTTGCCCTTTGGGTACGGAACCTAAAAAAGTACCTACTTTAGTATCTTTACATTTTTTTTTGTCCTTCGTATTAAATTATTATTATCGGTCGATAAATTACCCAAGTACAGTCGTTTACACTGTCCATTTGTAATATTGATATTACAAAATAATGAATAAATAGTACGGAACAATAAAAACAAGTTTTGTAAATACAAATACCTACATACTTAGATAGTTGTTATTACATTCAGTATTTGCGGAACCTTGATAAGTCACTTATTTTAAAAATATCGATGTGATGACGGTTTATTAAAAAATCTTATTTTAGAAACCGCAAGAACTTTGCACAAGTAATTTATCGTCGACTAGCTTGTGCCTGTGACTGCGTTTGTGTGAACGTCGGTTATTACGAGGGTATTGTTTTTATTTTTAATTTTAAAAATAAAAATTACTAAGCCTAACTTACTCTTTATCCAGGGTTGCGGAATGTGATCGAGAGAGTCACCACGACCCTAGAACGCAAAGAAAAATAGGAGGAACACGAATGGTTTTAGTCAGTAACAGTCTGACACTCCCTTCCGCTACGTCCAGAGCAGAAGAAGTCATTTGATTATTTAGCATTCATAAAAAATGTTACTCCTTGTAACAACAGCTATCTACCAGTGAATACCATCAAAATCGGTCCAGCCGCTGTCTGTTTGTCTCTTCAGAGATTAGACGGAACAAATAAACAAACAGACAGACAAGAAATTAAAATGTTGTGTTTTTGGTATAAGTGTCGTGTAAACATTAATTTAAACATTTTGTGATAAGCTGTTATTTTGACATTACAAACAAACACTTCTATTTAATTTATTTGTATAGATAACTAGCTTCCTCACGCGTGGCTTATTACAGCCGGTTAAGTGACGTCTTTGGTTACTGCTTCTCTCCCTGGGATCATAGCGTGATGTTATATAACCTATGTTACTCAGAAATAATAACATATAACATACTATCACGCCTGTATTCCCCGCAGGGTTAGGCAGAGGTATAACAATGTACACCCACAGTTCGCCGGTATGTTAAGGTCCCATGTAATAGGGGGCGAGCCTATTGCCATTAACCGGGCACAAATCCTAACTCCGAGCTGCTACTGAGCGAATCCTAATGGAAAAACCCAATAACACTTTTTGCTCGACCTGGGAATTGAACCCAAGACCTCTAGCATAGCAGTCGCGTTTAGGACCACTAGGCTACCGAGGCAGTTAGAGGCAGTTAGTCAGTCAGAAATAATGTAGCTATCAATTGGTGATGTTTTTTTAAATCAGTCCAGTAGTTTCGGATCTTACTCGATACAAACAAACAAACAAAAAATCACTCCTCTTTATAATATTAGTATATATGTATTAGTATCGAAAAAGATTAGTATTTGAAACCTGTTTTATTAACATATTTTTATCCTGTGTTCATCTTTTTGCACATTGATTTACATTTTTATAATTATAGTGATCCATAAAAAAAGTTACCTAACTTTTTATATGAAAATATTTAAACGTAGGTATGGGGGTTTTGCGTATTTCAAATTTTGATTTTATCAAATAAAATATTAGGTATAGTTAGTTATTTTTACAGTCGGTAGTTCTTATGAAGATATACAACCTGTTTTTTTTAAATATACCATAACTTAAGAGTATGAATGAGACCATATAAAATAATCAACAAAAAAAAAGCAAAAAGTGTTATTGGGCTTTTCTATGAAATTCTCAGTAGCAGCTCGGAGTTAGGATTTGTGCCCGGTTAATGGCAATAGGCTCGCCCCCTATTACATGGGACCTAAACATACCGGCAAACTGTGGGTGTACATTGTTACACCTCTGCCTAACCCTTCGGGGAATACAGGCGCGATGGTATATAATCAACTGGCATATGAATTAATTTTTAAATTATAATTTTTATTTTTCATACAAAATAATTCAAGAAAGTCACGATTATTAATGCAAAACGGTTTACGTGAAATATGACAACGTCACGTTTTCTAAGCTTTAAAAAAGTCAAAAGTTACATTATTCTTCTCATAATTGCGATACCTTTTTTGTGCTGAACCATAGCTGGGAAACTTCTGGTGACGAAGATATTGAAGGTCAAAGTTTCAACTTAAGGCTGCTTTCACATTAGGACGTAAGCAGCGCGACTGTAGCGCGGCAGAAGCGCATGTATTATCTTTTTTATTGTTCTTTTACGCGACATCGATGTCGCCGAATGAGTGCTATCAACAACAGGAGCAACTGTTTTCCTGTCGAAATCCATTTTTGGAATATGTGAAGGCATGTGCCTCTGCCGCGCTATTGTCCCGCTGCTAACGTCTTAATGTGAAAGCAGCCTCTTTTGAAATACACTCGCGATATCAGAATGAGTTTCAAACATGAGCCTTGATAGGACACATTAACAATGTACAGACAGCGTCATCAACTGGTTTTATCAACCCTCATTTCGAACGAATTTTAATGCATCAGGGGTAACCAATTGATGACGCTGTCTGTACCTAAAAATATTGTTGAAGTAAGACTTCTTTACGCACGCTTGACTTGGGGAACTGGTGAACGCGTGACGATAGCGTTACGGAAATGAGAGTGATCGGGCGAACAGAAGTTGAGAGGGAGATATAAGTTAATGAAGATAAAAAGAGAGAGAGAGTTACGCTTCGTATATTACGAAGAAGTTTTACTTCAGTCGTGTGGTCTAAAGCATACTTGTATTTTTTTTTCAACACGAACTGTCCCTTTTTTCACCCTCATCTTTTGGTCCACAGTTTTTAGGGTCACTATGCGGTGTATCATGTACCCTTTTTATTACATTGTCACACTAGAGCCACTTGGAAATTGAACTCGGGAACGCTCTGCAGTCGCGCTTTCGACCACGAGACCGACAAGGCAGTTAAATATGTATAATGGCTATAATTTTATGTAGGTATAATCTTCGTTACTTATCTCTGCAAAAATAAGATAAACAAGACTTATCTTATTTTTTTCGCTGATGAACCACAAACCCATTTCTCAGCATTGGTAACAAATTAGTGTTATTATTTTTCCCTGTTGTAACCACATCCTTTAAAATTATCACGATTATGCCATATTGATATCTTAGCTTGTTTGTTTGTTCAAATGCGCTAACGCTACGACACACAGGGGTGGAGTAGTAACCATAGACGTGATTGAAAGCAGGTGAAACCGCGGGTTAAAGCTATTAGTCTTACTAATATTATAAATGCGAAAGTTTGTGAGGTTAGATGGATGTTTGTTACTCTTTCACGCTTAAACGGCTGAACGGATCTGGGTGAAATTTGGCACTGAGATAGAATGTGGTGTGGAATAACACATATGATACTTTCCTTCCCGGAAAAATGTACGGTTCCCGTGGGATAATATATCAAATTTTACGCGGACGAAGTCGCGGGCAGAAGCGAGATTAATAGTATTTGTGAAAAATCAACAGTCATGATTACCTATAATCCTTGTAGGTACTGGCTGTTTAACACGGAAAAACCTATCATGAAACATATCCATTGCCGACTTTGTATGCAACAAGTTAAGCAAAACACTTAGAAATACAACAATGAATACTCGTATAGTAATATATTCTTTTGCATGCATTTATTTCGTTGAAGCGCACAGGGAAACTTTGTTGTTTAGATTACACGATTTAGATAAAGGTTACTGAGTAAAGAGCGACCGCAGACTTTGTATTGTGTGCTTACCTCTTTATCAAGTTATCCGTAGGACTATCATGAGCTCGCTAGTGCAAATGTAGTAATCGATTTGGAAATCTAACTTAATCCGTATCTTTATTTCTTACCCTACTATCCCACTCGAACTTATTTTACTGATCTATACAAATAAAAAAAATTAAGGGTCTGTTTGTAATTCCAAGCTTTTCATTAAATGCACATGAAAGTATATCCGGTACTAACATCAAAAAATCAATTTTTATAATTTTTATCCGTCTGTTTGTTCGCGCTAATCTCTGAAACGGCTGTACCGATTTTGACGGGACTTTTACTCACAGATAGCTGATGTTATAAGAAGTAACTTAAGCTATTTTTATTTACTTTAATTTAAAGAAAGAGGGTTATGCGAAAACAAAATTGAAACCAATAAAATAGTGAACGCGAACGAAGTCGCGGGCAATAGCTAGTAACATTATTAATGCGAAAGTTTGTGAGGATGTGTGGATGGATGTTTGTTACCCTTTCACGCGGATCTGGATAAAATTTGGCATAGAGACAGATTACAGCCTGGAACAGTACATAGGCTACTTTTTATCCTGGAAAACAGCACGGTTCCCGTGATGTGATAATACAAATTTGATGCGAACGTCTGGCAATGGATGACGATGATATCGATGATGATAGTGATTTTTTAAATTGAGTCGTTCTATTTTTGAACGGCTTAAAAAAAGGATATTCTTAATTCAACTTGTATGTTTATCTTATATTTTTTTTTGTCTTATACATTTCTCAACCGAATTAAGTTTATATTCAATATGAACAGTATTCATTTCGTGTACTGCCTCGTTAGCCTAGTGGTTCTAAGCGCGACTGCTACGCTAGAGGTCTTGGGTTCGATTCCCAGGTCGAGCAAAAGTGTTATTGGGTTTTCCTATGAAATTCTCAGAAGCAGCTCGGAGTTAGGATTTATGCCCGGTTAATGCCAATAGGCTCGCCCCCTATAACATGTGACCTAAACATACCGGCGAACTGTGGGTGTACATCGGTACACCTCTCCTCTTCAATAATGAACAGCACCGTATTGTGATTTGGTTACTAGTGTTGGAGAGGTTATCAACGACAATCGCTGTTTTAACTGATTATAGACTTTTAAGACACCCCATAGAACTCCTCATCGAAGAACAATATCACGATATCGTGCGAGAGATGAAATATATTTGCTAGTTAGGTTTTTAAGTTCCACTATTTTAATTAACCGACTTCAAAAATTTATCCATTCGGATGTTTATACCCATATGTATATATTTTTTTATGTTTGCTCGTGCATAACTCCGTCGTGGGTGGTCGGATTTGCAAAATTCTTTTTTGTTTGAAAGGGGTTTTGATGATGGATTACGGATACAGACAACGGAACTCTTCAAAAAATTACAGCAAATCAACTGCAATTGCTGCCATCGCATAAATATGCATTGTTGTTTGATGGGTCATCTTACTTCAGAGGTGGTCCCATATAAATTTTATCTAAATTGGTTAAGTAGTTTGGTAAAAAAAATTAAATAACTGAAAAAAAAAGTCATCCAAGTAAACGAATTAGCGTATTCTGCTTTCTTGGGACTTTTAAGTGGTGTCTTGTTAACTTACGTAGTATTACTACTATTTTTTCATGGATTCGGGTGACAGGAAGTTGATACTAAGAAGTGAAAAATAAAAACGGTTTTACAAATAAGACAACCGCCTTCAAAAACTCAAAAGTCAAAAATAACTTTAGCTTAGAAAGCCGGTGGCAATACAAAACAACAAACAGAACCAAAGCCGCCGACTTCCAAAGCTAAAATTATTTTTCATTTTGAGTTTTTGTCTTTTTTTTTAAATGTTTTCATAGAATACTAGGTATAATAAACTGATAGCAGGTAACATTAGGAGCTGTACAAAATTTAATTAATATTACGTAACAAATTGACTATTTCACAACTATGAACGGTCTTGTACAAGCCATTATCTAGCTGATAATGGTTTTTTTTTTATATTGTGTAATCGTAATAGATTTTTCTAAAAACACCTGATCTCTTACTGTTTACCTGATTGATATGACGTGTGCTACATTTTTCTGCCTCGATTTCTGAACACGATTCCAGGTTATGATGTTTGTATTGATCACTATGTTTATTTCTTATTAATATTACCTTTCTGGGGGTTTAAACTGACCCCGAACCAATTTTTATTAAAATTTAGACAGGCTGAGTTACTTTGTGCAGGACCGCTCATTGTGGCTATGCTTAGGGCAGGGCTATGTCCACAGGGCCTGTGGACGGTGAGCAATTGGGAGCTCATCGTCCGTACGTTGCAAAACGACAGGCCGTGTGGACGGCGCGTTCGTGTTCCACGCGCGCCTCAAAGAGATGTCAGCAAATTTTGAAGGGGCCACTCAGGGCCGATGTCTGCCAGGGCTGCGGGTTGTTCGTAAGAGATACAGCGTCCCCGGAATGCAAAGGGCACAAGAAGGAACATGGATAAGTTTTAGTCAGTAAAAGCCTGACACTCCGTCCCGTCCTGCCTAGGGCGGAGGAAGTAATGATGATGATTTCCCATCCCTAAAAAAAGGGCTATGTCCAGCAGTGGCTGTCATTCGGCTGATTTTTTCAAAGTAAAAATCAACTAGCTGGTATTACTTTTGAGTTCAAATAACGAAACAGCTTTGAACTGTAGAGACTTAGTAGGTACTTTAATTTACATACCATCACGACTGTATTCCCCGAAGGGGTAGGCAGAGGTGTAACAATGTACACTCACAGTTCGCCGGTGTGTATAGGCCCCATGTAATAGGGTGCGAGCCTATTGCCGTTAACCGGGCACAAATCCTAACTCCGAGCTGCTACTGAGAATTTCATAGAAAAACCCAATAACACTTTTTGCTCGACCTGGGAATCGAACCCAAGACCTTTAGCGTAGCAGTCGCTCTTAGGCTAACCAGGCAGTAGACATTCAATATCGCGAATTCTATCGATGACTCAACAGAATATTGCAACTAACAATTATTATGTAAAACAAATCTGCAATTTATTGACCTTCGGTTTAAACTACTCATTTGCTATCGACACAATCTAACCATGAACTTGAAAAGTGCTTTGTTTTGCAGTAATGTGACACACACACATTTTGTTTGGCAAACATTTTACACACAAACTATACTAATATAATAATAAGTTGGAGTGTCTGGAACGTCTGTTGGATAGCAAAATGTCATTTTGTTTATGATAGCTAGATTCACGAGGAATAGTATAGGCTATATAAAATCACGCTATGACACAGGAGCGGAGCAGTAACCAAATAAGTCACTTAGAGCGGGTAAAAAATCCGCCTTTAAAAGGATGGTGATGAATGCTCGTACCTTTTGTGTATGAGAAAAGGCCTTTGTCTTGCAGTGGCTATAATAGGTTGGTATTATTACTGAAATAGTAATCTATACATTAATAGGTGTGTGTGTAATTATAGTTTTTTTTAGTAGCCTGGTGTCAGACGTTGCAAATCACTGTGGCGTGTATTGTGACATTTATAAGCCCTTCAATTTATTTAAATGCTCACATTTACATTAAATTTGTGGAATGCAACAACTGTACCAAATGTTATTGCTTTATAGTATGTACACATGCAATGCTTTCAACACTTTGTCGAAGTAATACCAACTGGATTATTACATTTAAAAATTAATCCGGACAATAAAATATATTTCAATAAATATCCAAATAAACAAAATTGTAGTGTCTGTTTGTAATGTCAAAATAACAGCCTTTTACAAAATTAATATGTATGTTTATAGGGTATTTTGTCTGTCTGTTTGTTCCAGCTTATCTTCGAAACGGCTGGAACAATTTTAACTACCAGGGTTGCGGAATTTGTTTCGCGGCCCTGGAACGCCAAGGTAGGAAGGAACACGGATGGGTTTTAGTCAGTAAGAGTCGCTTTCGCTCCGCCCAGAGCGGAAGAAGTCATTTGATGATTTCCCATCCCAAAAAAAAAATACAATGGACAAATTTTGATGCGACTTACACTGGTAGATAGCTAATGTTATAAGAAGTAAATAAAATACTTTTATTTAAGAAAAATAATTAGGGTTGTGCGTAAAAAAATCTTTGATAACCGACATTCACGCGAACAACACCGCGAGCGTAAGCTAGTGAAGTATAAATATGTAAGTACTTGATCATACAGATTAATGAAACCTTTGAATGCCTTTGTGATTCCATATTGAAAATGAATTGATTTTCATTTGATTATACCTACAAAGATAAAAAAATAATATTAGATCCTATATTTTTGTTCAAACAAATGAAAGCTAATTTTGTCTAAATCCCGGGATCGTAAAATAGGGTTTCTGTAAAATCTACCCTATCAGTTATGCGAAGAAAATTTGCAGTACCCCTAATCTTGTGATGTAATTGTAACAAACATTTTTTTTTTTTTGTTTCCGGCTGTTTGTCGTTTTTACAGGGTACATGTTACTATCATCTGCCTAGCCTATAAAGGCTAGACAGGCTAGGTTAGACTGGAAGCCGACCTGAACCGTTCAGATAACTGAACGGTTGAGGTCGGCTTCCAGTCTAAACGGAGCAATGTTTTACATGGAGCGACTGCCTATCTGACCTCCCTATCGTTTGATAACACGCTACCCTTTAGTAAACTAGGGGGGGTAGTTTCAGGATTTCGGGGCTCTGACTCCCCATAAAGAGTATCAAAAATCTGTCCAAGATAAAATAAGAAGGTACTTATTTAATTGCATAATATGCATAGGCCTAATTATATTAGTTACGTTGGTTTTAGTTTCATTTTATCGCAAAATATAACATACCATCACGCCTGTATTCCCCGAAGGGTTAGGCAGATGTGTACCTGTGTAAACCCACAGTTCGCCGGTATGTTAAGGTCCCATATATTGGGGGGGCGAGCGTATTGCCATTACCCGCGCACAAATCCTAACTCCAAGCTGCTACTAAGAATTTCATAGAAAAATCCAATAACACTTTTTGGTAGACCTGAAAATCGAACCCAAGACCTCTAGCGTAGCAGTCGCGTTTAGGACCACTAGGTTAACGAGGCAATTATCTCAAAATACAATAATAAATATCAGTTATCTTAAAATAGTTTATCGCAAAATACATCGAAAAGCTGCTTATTTTTGGGAGATTTGTAAACGCGTCCTTAAGAAGCTATCACGATATTCTGGACTATTCTATTAAAACGGGTTACAGTCAATTTGTTATTATAATTATTATTTCAGATTAAGATTTATTAATTATTTGAGCGCCACTCGCAATGACCATGTGTATAATAAAATATTGGCCTAGTTTTTAACTTCCTTAAACTTTAAACTTGTTTATAATTTTTGTTTAGTCATTAGAACAAAAAATACGTAGTTGTTCTTGTTGACAAACAACTTTTTAATGGCGTAGTTACTATGTCGTGTCTCATAATGTATTGTGCATATCAATAAGACAATACTGACTAGGTACTTAAAGTAGGGACATTTTGGCGACTCGATTGGCGCAGTGGGTGAACGATTGGCTACTGCGTTGCGTGTCGCGGTTTCTATTCCTGCATGGAATGAATATTTGTATGACTTTGTACCGGGCAAATTGTTGTATACGATACAGGAGAAATTCCACGTGTGCCCAACATTAAAAAAAAGAATACCGTATTTCATTCTTTTTCAAATAATACATAAAATAATATAACATATCATCACGCCTGTATTCCCCGAAACAGCAGCAGAGCAGCAAGGCAGAGGTGTAACAATCTACACCCACAGTTCGCCGGTATGTTTAGGTCCCATGTAATAGGGGGCGAGCCTATTGCCACCCGAGTGTCTAAATCTAAACTCCGATCTGCTACTGAGAATTTCATAGAAAAACCCAATAACACTTTTTGCTCGACTTGGGAATCGACCAAGACCAACATCCAAGACCTCTAGCGTAGCAATGGCGCTTAGGACCATTAGGCTTTTTGTTTTTTTTTTTGGGTGTTGGGAAATCATCAAATAACTTCTTCCGCCCTGGGCGGGGCGGGAGGGAGTGTCAGACTTTTACTGACTAAAACCCACCCATGTTCCTTCTTGTGCCCTTTGCGTTCCGGGGGCGCGGTATCTCTTACGAACAACCCGCAGCCCCGGCAGGCATCGGCCCTCAGTGGTCCCTTCCCTATGCTGACATCTCTTTGAGGAGCGCGTGGAACACGAACGCGCCGTCGACACGGCCTGTCGTTATGCAACGTAAGGACGGTGAGCTACCCATTGCTCACCGTCCACAGGCCCGTATCTACGGTGGCCGGGAGTCGTCTCGCGAGGACCATTAGGCTAACGAGGCAGTTTAAGACATAAAAAATTGGATGAATAAAATACCTACGCCTTTAATACTCGCATTTCTGCCTGACCTCAGCCCAGTTAAAAGTATGAAGGGAAAACGGATCATATCCAACTCCCTGTCTTGATCGAAGTTTCGATATGGTCAATGATTTCAATATTAGGGTCTACAATTTATGTGTTTCAGTCACACACTGTCAAAACTACACTCGAGAGCAATGAATGTGGGTCACCAAAAACATTTAATATTTAGTTAATTAGTTTATTTAAATAAAAAGTATTTTAAAAGTATGGTGTGGTAGTCTGGAATGAGGAGAAATTACCCGGCTGCGTTTTTCTTATATAAACGGGTAAAGTTTAACCTGCCTTTGGAATACGTATATTCTTTAGTTTATGTTGGTGACCCAGATTCATTGCTCCCAAGTGTATATGAAAAAGGACAACCGCTTGTCGCCAGTGCTGCAGCAGTCTGGCATCAAACGCATCTATTAAATAGTTGTGCGCTGCCGTGTCAAATAATTGTCACGTTCTGTTTTGTGTTTAATTTGTTTTGTCATGTAAATGTCAATTTTATTAGAATAATATGCGTGAGCTCACGGTTCTTAGTATTACCACGTTTTGTAAGACATTATGAAATCATCAAATGGTTTCCCCCGCCCTAGGCGAGGCGGGAGGGAGTGTTAGACTTTTCCTGACTAAAATCCATCCATGTTCCTTCTTGTGTACGACGAGGGTGCGTCCGCGATTTAAATCTTTGCTAAGGGCCACCGTTACCGTTACGAACAAAATTATTTTATATTTTTTAACTGCCTCGGTAGCCTAGTGGTCCTAAGCGCGACTGCTACGCTAGAGGTCTTGGGTTCGATTCCCAGGTCGAGCAAAAAGTGTTATTGGGTTTTTCTATGAAATTCTCAGTAGCAGCTCGGAGTTAGGATTTGTGCCCGGTTAATGGCAATAGGCTCGCCCCTTATTACATGGGACCTAAATATACCGGCGAACTGTGGGTGTACATTGTTACACCTCTGCCTAACCCTTCGGGGAATACAGGCGTGAGTGTATATATATATTTTATATTGTCTTTTCTCCACGACTTCGCTCACATCAATATTCTTAAGAAACCTTAATTTTCTGACAATAACATGTAGCCTATAGCACTCAGGGATTATGTAGCTTGCTTTGGCGAAATTTTTTTTAGTATCGGTCCAGTAAGTAGTTCTGGATAGAGTTCAAACAAACTATTAAACTAACCATCACGCCTGTATTCCCCGATGGGTTAGGCAGAGGTGTACCAATGTACAACCACAGTTTGCCAGTATGTTTAGGTCCCATGTAATAGGGGGCGAGGCAAATAAACTCTTCAGCTTTATAATATAGTATGGATTTTTTTTTTTTATATATTGCCTGTTACATTTCCGTTATCATTTCTTTGAGCATGTCCGTTGTTTAACCAGTCATAATGTTTGTTTGTAATTTGAACACAATAACATAACATCATAACATAACATACCATCACGCCTGTATTCCCCGGAGGGTTAGGCAGAGGTGTACCAACGTACACCCACAGTTCGCCGGTATGTTTTAGGTCCCATGTAATAGGGGGCGAGCCTGTTGCCATTTACCGGACACAAATCCTAACTCCGAGCTGCTACTGAGAATTTCATAGAAAAACCCAATAACACTTTTTGCTCGACCTGGGAATCGAACCCAAGACCTCAAGCGTAGCAGTCGCACCTAGCACCACTAGGCTACCGAGGCAGCTTGAACACAATAAGTCTAGACAATTTTTTTCTACAGTTATATTCGGTTGCAAATAAATAATAAAATCATTTGCAATAATGAGTCATTTATACTTCTTTGATTTTTATTCAATAAGTCGTAATTATGTACATATCTACATCAATTAACTATACTTATCGTGTTCGGCAATTCAATTCATAAAAAGCATATTACTATTTTTATGACGTCAGCACGAGTCTTTATTTATAATAACAAAGTTGATCTAAAAGTAGGATTGAATAGGAAAATCCGTATTTAAAATAACTAGTTTTTATGTTTTTTCGTGTTGTTTGTTGACCATTTTGAACTTATTGCAATACCTCCACCACGGACCACCACTCTTTGGTCAACTTTTTTGTTTCAGGTTTAACTATGTTGTTACATTACTACGTACCATCACGCCTGTGTATCCCGAAGGGTTACGCAGAGATGTACCAATGTACACCCATACTTCGCCGGTATGTTCAGGTCCGATGAAATAGGGGGCGAGCCTATTGCCATTAACCGGACACAAATCCTAACTCCAAGCTGCTACTGAGAATTTCATAGCAAATCCCAATAACACTTTTTGCTCGACCTGGGATTCGAACCCAAGACCTCTAGCGTAACAGTCGCGCTTAGAACCACTACGCCAACGAGGCAGTTACATTACTATCATGTTTAAACAATTATTTACAAATACATTTTTTTTTAACGGATTAAAATTAATTGAACGTATTGATAAGATCACAGAATATTGAACTACAAGAAAAGTTTTTAGTTCTAGAGCGTCGTGAGAGTTACTCATGAAGAATTACTATGTCATGTTTCCAAATTCCAAGTGCGATAGTTGAACCCTATTACTGCAAGCCTCCGCGTTGTATGATTGTCAACTTAATAGCAGGCTAGCAATAGCATATTTCTTTATGTCATTTTAACATGGCTGTAGTTTTGTGGACAGGCCTCAAAATTTCAGCCAAGTCAAAGTGATGTAGGTCTAGCGATTATTGGGACTGTGAAATATCAGATACCTTTTCTTTTTCACTAGACAGTGTAAATTCATTAGGCTTTTCTGATAAGTATACTTACTACTTACTACTATTCAAGATAACAATGCTTGGGAACATGCTGGTCCTGCTCCATAGGACAATTTAAATTCTTGACAAAATCAATTGGTTGCTAATTTAATTATATAAGTACTTTGTTTTGATTAATTATTTTTCTCTTCGACATTAATTCTACATTTGAGTATTCCTCACACAGTGGTTCTTTGTCTTTGAAATGTATAAATGTATTTAATATTACAATTAGCTTTCATTTCTAATTTGTGGCACTGAGTACCTATTGCAGTACTTTGAGTGACTTTTTTAATAGATCGTTTTGACATCAGTATAATTTTATGGAATTGTACAACTTATTGTAATACATTTTTTTTTTTTAAAGAGTATGTATGGAGTTTCTTGCCCGTTCTTCTCCATACGAAACTACCATTTGGAATGGGCAACTAGATTCAATATTTTTAATTTAACATGTAATTGACGTTCAAAAGTGCCTTTTAATGGTCTAATTGAAATAAATGATTTGACTTTGACTTTGACTTTACGAACACGGCTTTGGGCAACCATTCATTCGAGCAAATATTTTCCGAGTAACCGTTTATTTGGGCAAACGTTCTTTGGTCAAACGATCATTCGAGCAAAGGTTCTTTTGGGCAAATATTCTTCGGTTAAACAATTTTTTTTATACCACTGAAGGTGGCAAGCAAGCTAGCGGCTCGCTTGATGATAAGCGGTTACCGCTGCCTACTATTATTTGGGCATGTTAACGTCGGGCAATCTTGACGCACTCTCAAGTATTTATTGCAATCCATAATGTGAACAATACAGAGTGGGTGGGTGGATAAATAGAAACAATTATGGACCCTGTCGGGCACAACAAAAATGATAAGTAAGGAGAGAGGAGGACCGCTATCATAATTTATTTCATCTTCTTAGCCTTTTTCCCAACTATGTTGGGATCGGCTTCCAGTCCCACCGGATGTAGCTGAATACCAGTGTTTTACATGGAGCGACTACCTATCTGACCTCCACAACCCAGTTACTGGGCAACACGATACCTCTTGGTAAGACTGGTTTTCAGACTTCCTGGCTTCTGACTATCCGTAACGACTATCAAAGATCTACGAATGACAGCCGGGACAAACGGCTTTACATGCTTTCCGAGGCACGGGGGTGTCATACCACCAACTTCCAAATTCCGGGTTGCTGCTGAGCCAATCCTAATGGAAAAACTCAATAACACTTTTTGCCCGACCTGGGAATCGACCCCGACCCCACGCTTATCAGTCGCCCTTGCGAGCACGAGACCAACGGGGCAGTTAGCATAATTTATATAAAGGGTAATATTTAATAACAGTAATATATCTTTATCACTTATTTGTTTATTCTGAAAATAATAATAAATCTCTAACATGAGTCTGATTAATATGTGTAAATATAAAGACTACATTTTTTTTTGATAATTTTTAAAATAGATTGCAAATTTTTAATGTTGATCAGATACAAAGGTGAACATAGATCATTCTTCCAGATGTCAGGTTAAGAAGGTCCATGTTCAGTCGGGGACCAGCGCAAGTGTAGGAAGGGGATAACTCCTCCGTCCAGCCAAGGATTAATTTTCCACGAAGATTTTCCACCTAGGATGGTCCAAGTTCACCTTTAACGTCACAAAGCAGATAGTCTTTAGGATTATTGACTAATTAAAGCGATAAAATCAACTGATATGCATCTAAATAATCATGATAACATAAGGAACGGGAACAAAATAATATCGCCATGGTGTTTGAAATAAGTTCCCCATGTTAATGGACTCATAGGGCATGATGCAACATGTTACTAACTTTCATAAGAGAATACTGGTTATGTTAATTGTACATATTCATAACAATATTATTTTCTCATGGTGATATTATTGTGATTAGGTATTTTAATATTAATGAGTAGGTTATTTTGTAGGCTATTTCTGTTCGGTTTATTTTAATTTTTTTTTTTTTGTTGGCGGTTTTATAATGAGCCTATATATTTGCATTTAAGATATACTTACAAACTGCCTCGTTGGCCTAGTGGTCTTAAGCGCGACTGCAACGCTAGAGGTCGCGGGTTCAATACCCAGATCGTGCAAAGTATTATTGGGTTTTTCTATGAAATTCTCAGTACCTGGTCGGACTTAGGATTTGTGCCCAGTTAATGGCAATAGGCTCGCCCTATATTACATGGGACTTAAATATACCAGCGAATTGTGGGTGTACATAGGTACATCTCTGCCTAACCTTTCGAGGAATACAGGCGTAATGGTATGTTGTATATAAGTAGTTGTATGTAAACAAGGACTATCAATCATTGCAGTACCTAATTAATCGAAGCGTCAATTAAATTAGCTTCGTTTAAATAGCGCTAGATCAAATTTTACTTCGTACACATTGAGATTGATTCTCTCAGAAGATATGTACTAACAATTTCCTCCACGTGGTACCTAGATACCCATATATTAAATCTTGATGAATGCTTAGATTTGATATACGTTGTATAAAATACAACTTAGGTACAAAGCGATTAAGTAATCATTGATAATTATGATTATTAATTTGTCAACATGACGCTTGTAACTTAATGCATATGTAACGTTGTGATAACTCGTCATTTTGTAGATGTTATGGTTCCGTACAATTGAGGCATCATAATTATTTAATTAATATATTTTGAAAAATGACGGCACCGTAGGCACTTTAGCTAAATGATTGGCTGCTGCGCTGCGTGTCACGGGTTCGTTTCCTGCACGCAACAAATATTTGTATGGAATACAGATAGTTGTTCCGGAGAAATTCCTAGAGGGGAAATTAAAAAAAAAATATATAAACATCATGGCAAGCGACGTGGTAAGATTCCAGCTGACATTTGTTAAAGATCCAGAGTGAGGAACTTCCTCAATGTGTACCATATCCAAGATGGCCGCCTTCCACATCATAATTATTATCATAACCGTCAACTATACGACGGAGTTTATCATGCCATTTCAGTTGCACAGTATAGAGATCGAAAAAAAGTACATACAAGTACCACCATTTTGTATTCATTTCTATGGGTTTATAAGGGTATATGAGACTATACTTATGAGTTTTTAGTATATTTATAAGATTATAGTTCTATAAAAAAGCAAAACAAAAGTCTAATGTTTTTTTTTTTTGTTTTTTTTTGGTGGGTGGGAAATCATCAAATAACTTCTCCCGCCCTGGGCGGGGCGGGAGGGAGTGTCAGACTTTTACTGACTAAAACCCACCCATGTTCCTTCTTGTGCCCTTTGCGTTCCGGGGGCGCGGTATCTATTGCGAACAACCCGCAGTCAAAAAAGTCTAATGTTAACGTTAGCATCTGTCTTTCTGCCAGGGTTGCGGAATTTGTTAGAAAGAGTCTCCGCGGCCCTGGAAATCAAAGGACATTAGGAGGAACACGGATGCGTTTCATTTAGTAGGAGGTTGAAACACGCTTCCGCTACGCCTAGAGTGGAAGAAGTCATTTCATAATTTAATTCTTAAAAAAAGCATCTGAGTTTAGCCTCCATTCAATCCTAACCAGTGCCGGTGTCTTTGCATGTAATAAGAAAGAAGCTGAGACGTATTCTGTATATTTTCATAATCAACCAATCGGTACCCTTGACAATCACAACCGATGACGTGAGAAAGACAATACCCAATAATTCTTCAAGTTTCCACAACTAGGAAACCTATTCATAGTGTTTCCCCTATAGGTACCTAGTTAAGTAAACTCCAATTAAATTACAGATTTGCATCAAATTGACAAACAAGCCCATTTACTTTTTTTGTTTCCAATATTTTTCCTGTTGCACTAATAATATCTATTAATGTCATAATTAAGGAAACTTGCGTATTTTCCTTCGGTAAAGTGTAATACAATTTTTCATTAATGTGTATTATTTTATTTACATTGGTTTACCTGATTTGTCATGGATCAATTAATAATCGCCTAACAATATTTTGTAGCAAGAAATTCGATGTTTTTTTGGGTTTATCCTAATTTTCGCAGTGTGGCTTGGCTTTGCCCTTAGCAGTGTGTTACTAACTGCCATGATTGCTAGAAATCATAAGACAAAACTTTAGGAGTCATCAAGCAGGCCTTTAACTCTTTACCAAAATGCAAAATAAAAGTTTTTTTCTTTAATAAGCAATGATAATTTGAGATCAGGTGTTGTAGAATTGTTCGGGCTCCATGATAAAATTACCTTGCAGCAAAGAACTTCACTACAGACTGTTGATCGTAGATTTCAGCATTACACTCTCAGACTTCTTAAAAACCCCTTACTCAAGAAAAATCTTACCGTTTCTGTTATCCCCCAAACAAAGTCTTCGATCACTCTCTAAATCCTGAACATACATGCATAATTCAATAATAACCCTTCCCAGTCTACCGCATAATTCTTCCATTTCCAGAGGAACCCTAAACGGCAATGTAAATGGTAACAATACAAACTGTATCTAATTACGTTTATTTGATTTACGATTTGTTTATAAGTTAGAAGATAGAGCAACGAACTGAGATATTGCATCATAATCTTATGGAAGGCTGTTGAATTAATTACTTAAACACTTAGTGGAGTGGTTAAAATGTTAATTAGATTGTTCGTTTAGCGGTGATTAGAAGTTTTAATAGGGTAGTTGTTAGCGTCAGGCGTGTTTGGGATGATAATGTTTTTGATTCGATTCCCAGTGTGCCATATTTTTTTTTTAAGGGATGGGAAATCATCCATTGTCTTCTTCCGCCCTGCACTGGGCTGCAGGGAGTGTCAGACTTTTACTTTCTAAAACCCATCCATGTTCCTTCTTGTGCCCCTTGCGTTCCCGGGGCGCGGTATCTCTTACGAACAACCCGCAGCACCGGCAGGTATCGGCCCTTCGAAATTAGCTGACATCTCTTTAAGGCGCGCGTGGAACACGAACGCACCGTCGACTCGGCCTGTAGTTATGCAAAGTACTGACGGTGAGCTTCCCATTGCTCACCGTCCACAGGCCCTTCCAGTATGCCTGAAAAAGAAAATAAAAAAAAAATAATAATATTTTCCAGATATCTATCTTATCTTCTTTCTTTTCCCTTACTCTTATAGTCCGATGGAATGGTTGATTTCCTGATTGTAAATGGTTACATAGAAAGAAATGCTTTTGCTTTGACTTTGAATAAATATCTCGTCTATCGCGTTATTCTAAGAAATGAGAACAAGTATGTAACAACTGTTGCCATAGTTACAATTATCCCATAGTCAAATTCGTCCCACTTGACCTGTATTATTAAAGACGCAAATATCTGCTTTCCAGTTTCTGTTCATTATTTTTTTGAATCTCTAGCTATCCAAGATCCAAGAACTAAGGAATGAAGACAATGGATCACAGCTATGCACCCAATATGAAAAGAAGGACTCCTACTTAGAATTCTCGTAACAAAGACTACACATAAACTTGGTCGTTGGATCAACAAACAAAACAAGTTATTGTAAAAGTTGGTACATTTATCATTTTGATGCTGTTCTTAAACGGTGTCGTGTCTAACTTGTGTAGTCAGAAGTTTTGTGTGGATTTTGTGTTGTTTCTTCCTGTTCCTTGGGTCTTAATCGGTTTTGTTTGGTGATGAATGAAAGTAATAAAGAAATTTCTTTTAAGTTTTTTCACTCATTTTCATACCATCACGCCTATATTCCCCGAAGGTTTAGGCAGAGGTGTACCAATGTACATCTACAGTTCGCCGGTATATTTAGGTCCCATGTAATAGGGGGCGAGCCTATTGCCATTTACCGGGCACAGATCCTGACTCTGAACAACTACGGACAACTTCATAGAAAAACCCAATAACACATTTTGCTCGACCTGGGAATGGAACCCAAGTCCTCTAGCGTAGCAGTCGCGCTTAGGACCACCAGGCTAACGAGGCAGTTCACTCATTTATTCACTCTTAAGTGCAGGCTACATTCAATGCGATATTAGCACATTTAACGTTATAGTTCGAAGTTATGTGTGAAAATAGTTTACGTGTGGATGTGGGAGGGGTATTTGCTTAGCCGTGAGACAGCGTAGCTTAGGAAAAAATATAGTATTTGTTTTTGTTTTTAAATTTTCTTGCTGATTGATCTGTGATTCTACGAGTTGTGTCAGCCTATTTATAATACTCCTGATCGATCTCGGTCACGACAGCCAATTACAGTACAGACTGGTCCATTTCGCAAGATAGTGCACGAGTGTGCGCGCAAACACTGGTGCACGCTCTCTTTTACGTGGGACTTCAATAGCTGTTACATGTTTGCATAGACCAGCAGATTTAATTTTTTAAACTAGCCAAAAATTTTGTCTCTCGGCGGTTTAGAATTATGTACCGAATCTATGGTAAAACTTTGCGGTACGCTGTCCATTCTACTACGTAATATGAAAGTCTTCTGCTCGCGACTTCGTCCGCGTCAAACTTGAAATATTATTCCACGGGAACTGTAAATTTTTTCGGGATATAAAGTATCCTATGCGTTATTCCACACCACAATCTATCAAAGTGCCAAATTTTATCCATATCAGTTCAGCCGTTTAAGCGTGTAAGAGGAACAAACAAACAAACATCCACCCACCCTCAGGAAATTTCGCATTATTATTATTTTAAAAATGTATAATATTTGTAGGATTAGTGGAAAGTAAGATAGAAGAATATCTGTTAAACTTTATCTCATTATTACCATAACACCTAGCAACTAAGCACATTTCATTTCCACCGTAGGCACTCGAGCGCTATGAAAAAGTTCCCAGAAAACCAAACAATCTTAAACTTCAACATCATAGTATGAAAATTACTTCCAGGTAAATCTAAACTAATATTATTAAGAGAAATGATTTGTATTTTTAACCGACTTCAAAAAAGGAAGAGGTTATTAATTCGACTATATGTTTTCTTTATATTTTGTATGTGTGTTACGCGGTAACTCCGCTAATTATAAATACATTTTGATGATTCTTTTTTGATTGATTGGTCATACTTCAAAGGTAGTCCCATATAAATTTCATCGAAATTGGCTGAGTAGTTTGGTAAAAAAATAAATAATTGAGAAAATTAAAATAAAATAAAATAAAATTAAAATTATGTTATCCAAGTAAATTAATTCTTTATAATTTACGTAGTAGTATTACTGTTCCTTCATAGGTTTGGATGACAGTAAATTGATACTAAAAAGCAAAAAATAAAAACTGTTTCACAAAAAAGACATTGCCTTCAAAAATTAAGAAAAGTAGACTAGCAAAGCTAAAGTTATTTTTCACTTTTTAGTTTTTGAAGGCGGTTGTTTTATTAGAAAAAAATATTTTTGTTTATAATGGATAAGCACAAAATCTTTTTAACCGATTTTCAAAATTCAATTGGAAAGCTACTTCTTAGGGAGTAACATAGGCTACATCTTGTTATTACAAAAATAGGGTTTCGTAAGAAAATTCCTCGTTAGGCTAGTGGTCCTAAGCGCGTCTGCTACGCTAGAGGTCTTGGGTTCGATTCCCAGGTCTGACAAAGTGTTATTGGATTTCTCTATGAAATTCTCAGTAGCAGCTCGGAGTTAGGATTTGTGCTCGGTTAATGGCCTTTTTGTTGTGAGAAATTGTGAAACAAATAAATGATAAAAACTTATTTATTTGTAGTTTGAAAACCAAAAATTATATTAAAAACAAAATAAAAGCAATTTAGAGTTTTTGTTATAGCTGCCAATCTCAATGGAGACTAGCCAAGTATGCAGGAAAAACTATAGTTCACAAATGTGTGCACAAATACATACAAGTGCATTTCCTGTTCTCTTACTTTCATTGAGACGGCAATCCAGCACAACCGCGGAGAGATCAGGCGCAGAACTAACGGCTTTACGTGTTTTCCCCGACACGGGGGTGTCACACCACCACTTCCCAATTCCGGGGTGCTACTGAGAAATTCTCATTTCTAACTTATTTCAATTAATCCCCCTTTCAATAAACTTCCGTTAGTTATCACTCAAATATTCATATCTTCAAAGATTATTTAGCACTTCATAGTTTACCCTAAATTGTCCCTAAACTTTAAGTAAATTAAACTTTGGTCATCCATCATATCAAAACTACTCAATAATTTAAGTAAATTAAACTTTAATTTATTGAAGACAGGGATCCTTTTCAACAAAATTATGAATTCACTTTTATGTAAACATTGATATAACCATCGCGTGTTTTGAAATGGTTAGAGAGAGATAGAAGATATTTAAACCATGTAACTGATTATCCTTCGATTGGTGTAGGTATGTTAATTTGCCCATATTTGGTTTCCTACGCTTTGGTAAAGTTGTCGATTAAATAATTAATTTAAAACAAAGATTTTATTCAGAATTCCTACGCACATCCCTAATCAAATAAACCTACGCTTCATATCCCCTTTGAAAGGAAAATTATGACATGATATTATTTAAGCCTAACTGCCTCGTTGGCCTAGTGGTCCTAAGCGCGACTGCTACGCTAAGGGTCTTGGGTTCGATTACCAGGTCGAGCAAAAAGTGATAGTATGTTATTTAAGACTAGCTTATACCTTTGACTTCGTCTGCTTGAATGTCGGTTAGCTACTCAGTTTTATTTTATTTGCGCGGAACACTAATTATTTTTCGATAATAAAAGCACTAAGCCTAAGTATTTCATTATAATGGCAGCTATGTGTCATATAAAATCCCATCAAAATCGGTTCAGTCGTTTAGGAGATCAGCTGGAACAAGTTTTTGTTTATGTGCCATGTAAATATTCATATTCATTTAGTGAAAAGCTGTTATTTTGACAGTACAAACAGACATTTCTATGTTATTTATTTATAAAGATAATCTATACTAATATCACAAACCTAAAGAGTTTGTTTGTTTGGTTGAACGCGCTAATCTCTGGAACTACTGGTTGGAATTGAAAAATTAATCTTGTGTTAGATAGTTCATTCATCGAGGAAGGCTATAGGCTATATAACATCTCGCTACGGCACACGGGAGAGGAGCAGTAACCAAAGACCTAACTTAATACGGGTGGAGAAAATCACGCCAACAAAGTCGCTGGCAGCTACCTACGTCTTAGATAGTGTCTAGACGTCTAAGATAAACTTAGAAAGTATATATTTATGTATTGAAAAAGTCACATTGGTACTTCCCGGTAGGTATTCAACCCAACCTCATGCATGTCTATCAAGACGCCTCATCATTATTGTCATCACCGCTCATCATCATTGTCAGCCGACCGACGTCCACTGCTGGACATAGGCCTCCCCTAAAGATAGCCACAATGACCGGCCTTGCGCTGTCCGTATTCACCGATGTCCCGCGACCATTGCCACATACACATTCGCCTGTATTCACAGTTTGCCGCTATGATTAAATCCCATGTATCGGGGGGCGAGCCTATTGCCATTAACCGGGCACAAATGCTAATTCCGAGCTGCTAGTGAGTATTGAATAGAAAAACCCTATAACACTTTTTGCTCGACCTGGGAATCGAACCCAAGAGCTCTAGCATAGCAGTCACGTTTAGCACCACTACAGAGGCAGTTACAATTTATGTTTCTAAATAAAATACCACATTAAAAAAAAACATTAAGTACAAAGGGTCCGCGTTGCGTTGCGCTTAAAACCACTAGGCCACCGAGGCAGTAACTTAGCCACATGTCTTATGGAAATTTATTATTAATATTTCGCTTCACAAAATAAGGATATATTCATCATCAAAGTTACCAAAACAGAAGCTTAATTAACGCCTAGATTTTGCCTCCAAATTATTATCTTCCCTTTCAAGTAAACTACTTCTTACCATTATATTAATTGAGTAATTAATTTGGTTCAAAACAAACAGAAAGACGGGTCTAGCGCTATTTTGATTAACGATTATCGTCTCATCTCTCGCCATGTTGGTTTTCGGCTTTATTATTATGACTAGCTGTTGCCCGCGATAGCGTTAAGTTACTGTTAGCGTTAAGTTAGGTTACTGCTGGAATCTGGCTAAAATCATCATCATCTGCTTAGCCTTTTCCCAACTATGTTGGGGTCGGCTTCCAGTCTAACCCGATGCAGCTGAGTACCAGTGTTTTACATGGAGCGACTGCCTATCTGACCTCCATAACCCAGTTACTAGGCAACACGATACCTCTTGGTTAGACTGGTTGCCAGACTTCCTGGCTTCTGACTATCCGTAACGACGGTCAAAGATCTACGAATGACAGCCGGGACCAACGGCTTTACGCGCTTTCCGAGGCACGGGGGTGTCACACCACCAACTTCCAAACTCCAGGCTGCTACTGAGCAAATCCTAATGGAAAATCCCAATAACACTTTTTGCCCGACCTGAGAATTAAACCCGGGACCCCAGGCTTATCAGTCGCGCTTGCGACCACGAGACCAACGGGGCAGTTAAATAAAAGTAACAATATGTACTTATGCAACTGCTCGAATCTAGCTAAAATATACAAAAATATTTTTTAAGGCCGATTGGTAGTTCACAGATTAGCGCATTTGATACAAAGAAAAATATTCTTCTGCTTTATAATATTGGTATAAATTAGTACATAGATAATACGAGTGTTGATAATTGTAACAAAACATTATATGTATGGCAATAGGCTCGCCCCCTATTACATGGGACCTAAACATACCGGCGAACTGTGGGTGTACACTGGCATATACCTTTGCCTAACTTTTCGGGGAATACAGGCGTGATGGTATGTGTAACAAAACATTATTTTGTAAGCACAAAATGAAGATAATTATTTTGAATGTAACATTGACTGTAGTTTTGTCAATTTAAAAAAAAATTCAATACGTTATGCAATTCGACGCTGCTGGGTTGCCCCCTATTACATGGGACCTAAACATACCGGTGAACGGTATACATTGTTACACCTCTGCCTAACCCTTCGGGGAATACAGGAGTGACGGATGGGTTCTATTCTCGGTTAGGACAAAGTATTAATAATTTGCCTTCTGCGCTGCGTGTCGCAGGTTATATTGCCGGACGGAACAAATAATTGTATGGCCTACAGGTACTTGTTCCGGGTAGGATTGTTTGTGCATGTGATTTTATGTTTGGAAACGCACCCACAGATACAGGAGCAATTCTTAGCCTAAGACAACGTATTTCCATGAAAAACAAACAGATAAAAATAATGCATTTTTATTAGCACATTCGCACTAGCAGAGTCTGGATTATGATTTATTCACTCTGCATATATCTATCCTGTGAGACCTGAGTTCAGAAAGAACGACTGCATATATTTCTCACCGGATTTTGTCTTGAGGAAACTTAGCGACGGCGACGGCACTGCATACAAAAGCTAGCGCAGCGCATATGTGATGAGCTGAAACAAATGACTGAGGTGCTTTTCGTATTCATCAGTCTTTGCTTAAAACAGCTTAGATCGCTTCGGTCTTGGGAAGGCCATTTTAGGACCGCATTGGGGCCCGGCTACAACAGAGCGAATGCTTTTGTTTTTGTATAATTTCATGACACTATTTCCAGCCACTGCAACTCCTGAAAGCCAGAATTAAAGGCCAAATTCTGGGCCGCAACATTACAAGGTGTTAGTTTGAATAAGGGAGCTACCGCTCCCTTATTCTACCGTGCTTATAAAAAACAAACCACTTTCACTATAAAATCATTCTTAAAATTGCGAAAAAATCAGCTGTTCCTTACATGTTGTCAAGTTACGCGAACATAAATGTATGAAGCAGTTGATTTTTTTTTTCGCGATTTTACGTTTCGCACTATAGTACAAGTTGTTCAGTTTCATGAGTACTACACTCGCTTAAAGTAATTCCTTCGTTTATCCTAACACCCTGTATAATATATATTATAGTTTGTCATCGAAACGCTAAGAAGAAGAATGGTGGTGACCACCAGAAAAGCGCCAAAGCAAAGCAACTCGGTGAGTTCCGGAGAAACTATTCAACTATTTTGTATCCTGCAACAGCTGTCATTGTAACGTGCGGTCCGCCCTGTTCATCAATACTAATATTATAAATGCGAAAGTCTGTCTGTCTGTTACGCTTCCATAAGGTAAACCATTGAACCAATTTTGATGAAATTTTGTACGAGGTAAGTTTGTACCCCAAGAAAGGACATATGATGCTACTTCTTCTGATATTAATGCGAGTGAATTCGCGAGCAAAAGGCAGTAGTAGTTTTTAAAAAGCGTTATTGACTTTTTCTACGAAATTCTCAGTAGCAGCTCGGAGTTAGGATTTGTGCCCGGTTAATAGCAATAGGCTTGCTCCCTGTTACATGGGACCTAAACATACCGGCGAACTGTGGGCGTACATTAGTACACCTCTGCCTAACCCTTCTGGGCATACAGGTGTAATGATATAATAAGCTAGTAGTCAATAAATCAATGAAGTAACTATTCCTAGTACTCAACTTAATACCTGTTGTCATCCACAAAGGTTTCTGCACATAGCTGCATTTGTACCGAATTTCCCCTGAAGCGTTTACGGTGCTTCTCGTTTCCATTCAGTAGGAGGTAGGTACAGGCATTCCCAACGATTATATTAGAAGATTCCGTTTGAGACATGGATATTCTTGTGTAGGAATTTAATATATTATGGACGAAGACGTTCTCTTTGCGCATCTATAAATAAATAACGGTACCTTTAATGGAATGATGGAATAGCTTCTTCTATTTTCTTTGATCGTTTTTTGGTATTCTGGAATTCATCTTTTGGGCTAACGATGAATTCGATTCTGATCTGTTCCAGTTTGAAGTGTATGGGTTCCGGTGTAATTACAGGCACATGAGACATTTCAACTTTGTCTCTGGGATGGCAACGTTTTTGCAAGGCCTCTGGTATTGCGAATGTCTATAGGCTACGGTGACAACTTAACGTCAAGTAGACTGTGGGCTTGTTTACCTTTCAATAATTTTAATTAAAAAAAAAGAAAAAGTCAATCAATTATTAAAATGCATCGGCTCTCTGCGTGTCTGTCTATCCGTGTACCAATCACTCTAAAAACACTTAAAATTAAGTTGTTTCTTAAATGCTTGGTTATAATAATTATTAACTAAGATAAAGTCTTATTTTTTTATATTTCGTGTTTCTATTAATAATCATAATAATGACAAGAAATTTCGTTCATACAAAATTCATGAAAGTTTAAACAATCATCACTCACTTCTGACACCGACGGTACCAATAACTAACTTACAAAGAAAAAGAAAAATTAAGGAAGAAGAACAAGAAACGTATTAATTATCACGAATGAATCCGATTCAGAGCCGAAAGCTCCCGAAGCAAAAAGTTGTTAAACCGATTACATAGAAGATCTAACGAAGCAAGTTCAGTCAATCAACTTACTTAACCAGCTCGCGTAATGACGTCATTGACGTGGTACAGCTTCTAGACTTTTCTCTGAGTTTTGGAGGATAATAGTAATGAGATATTAATGGTCCAATTAGTACAGTTGTTTGCCTCATTAGGGTTATTTTATTTTTTGTAGGTCCTTCGCAGACTGGTAGTTTTAATAAGCCCATTTCCAGAATATTTTCCTGACTAGTCTGCTTGTAAAATGTATACGGATTTGGGAAAAGAGTAGTTTTGTTATTATTCGAAAACTGATGACCTTCCGTGAAGTATTTAAACCGTAATAAGAGTTTTCTTTTTGTTTTTTAGAGGTCAAATTGGATTTTTTTTCTGTAGAGGAAACTACAAGTAATCGTGTTTCTAAAGTGTGTAACGTATAAAATGAATCCTTAAATATCTTACATATAAATTGCATAGCTAAAGATTAAGTAATGACGATGCAGCAAGGGATCATACGAACGGAAAAATAAAAGTTTTAGGTAACCCCCAACAGAAGAATAGAAAGCCCTATCGCAGCTAACAAGACAACTGATGACTTTAAAACCGCACTCACAGACACAAACAAACAAACTCAAACTTATAACACCTCGTCGTTTTTGCATTGGGGGTTTGGGTCGCCAACGCTGCACGCGGTCGGACTGATGGACCATTTGCTTGCAGCGTCGGCGATCCAAAATACCCAAAAAGGAACCCAAAAACGAATTCGTCAATTGTGCTCACGACTCATGGCGGCTACTATAACTATGTATTTTTTTTTTTTTTACAATCCCCTTCATTCAATTGCCACCATTTCTAACAAACCTATCAAGCCATTACGTCAAAACATCTACTTCAAGCAGGCAGCAAAATCCGACAGTCAACTGTTTTTTTTCATTCCGATCGTAATGTGAAGGGTCTCTTTGATGAAACGGGCAACCAGAAATAGCCGGTTACGACCCTTTACGGTCTATTAACCTTACCGTTACTTACTTTAGTTGGTTATTCTGGTAATAACACGGTCTAAAGATGTTTTTGGCAAAGGAATGGAGAAAATCTAGTGAGGTGGAGGTTTTGTGTTCAAATCTTTTTCAGAAACTTGTCGTAGGTAATAGATATTTCATTTTTACATAGGTATTGAAAACATTTTTTATTTAGTCGTTCTTGCTTGCGTCCTGAATAGTAGTTATTTTGGACGTAGACAATGTAGTGGATTAAAAAGTAGCCTATGTCTTTATTCTAATCGGAGGGGCCAGTTAGGGCCGATGCCTGCAGGGGCCGCGGGTTATTCGAAAGAGATACCGCGGCCCCCGGAACGCAAAGTTTTCGTCAGTATAAGTCTGACACTTCGTCCCGCCCCGCACAGGGCGGGGAAAGTTATTTGATCATTAGAATAACATCATTTTTTTTAGGATTCGAATCAGAAAAAAAAATGTCTTTATTCTGGTTCTAAGCTTTGTCAAATTCGATTATGTACGATCAGTTCACTGGTTTTATCGGCAACAAACAGACAAGTCCGCCACACTATTCCCAACCAATGCAAGTCCTGACAACCAGAATCAACAGTGTTGAGGCAATGAAGCTCGACGAAATTATAAAGCCAGTTAACTGCCTCGGTAGCCTAGTGGTCCTAAGAGCGACTGCTACGCTAGAGTTCTTGGGTTCGATTCCCAGGTCGAGTAAAAGATGTTATCGGGTTTTCCTATGAAATTCTCAGTAGCAGCTCGGAGTTAGGATTTGTGCCCGTTAATGGCAATAGGCTCGCCCCCTATTACATAGGACCTTAACATATCGGCGAACTGTAGTTGTACATTGTTACACCTCTGCCTAACCCTTCGGGGAATACAGGCGTGATGGTGTGTTATGTGAAATTCTTAAGAAATGAAGCGCATAAAATTTGTTGTTTACGGTTTTGGTTTAAAAGAGGTAGTTTATCTCTAGAAGTACTGATCCGATTAAAATCTTTCAATCATAAAAAGCTACACTAAAGCTGAATGTTATGGTACGTAACTGTACTTACTACTAATAACACTCACACTCACGCCTGTATTCCCCGAAGGGTTAGGCAGAGGTGTAACAATGTACACCCACAGTTCGCCGGTATATTTAGGTCCCATGTAATAAGGGGCGAGCCTATTGCCATTAACCGGGCACAAATCCTAACTCCGAGCTGCTACTGAGAATTTCATAGAAAAACCCAATAACACTTTTTTGCTCGACCTGGGAATCGAACCCAAGACCTCTAGCGTAGCAGTCGCGCTTAGGACCACTAGGCTACCGAGGCAGACTACTAGTTGTATAATATTATAGACATCCTACTATAATCCTACTAATATTATAAATTGCGAAAGTTCGTGAGGATGGATAGGTGGTTGTTTGTTACTCTTTCACGCTTAAATGGCTGAACGGATCTGGATGAAATTTGGCACTTTGATAGATTGTAGAGTTGAATAACACTTAGGATACTTTTTATCCCGGAAAAAGGTACGGTTCCCGTAGGATAATATATTATATCAAATTTCACGCGGACAAGATCGCGGTCAGAAGCTAGTTTTTTCATAAAGCCTATACATTTAGCTCATTGCACACAAAAGTATAGTTATTTTATATTTTAATGTTAACTGAGGTCTTTACCAAATGAACGACACATGGCTCTATTGAAGTTGTGTTTCTTACATTATATAAAACGTGGTCAATGTAATTCTATAGCATTTAATTTAGTTAAAAGCATTGCCAGTTCGCCCATCGTAATCAGTGAAGATGTTTTCCAGCTGATTGAGCGAATATTTTTGTTAAGATACGAGAATTTGCCTTGAGGGTTTTAAGAGGATAATTTCCAGCAGGGCGCTTCATACAGACATAGTCTAGTAATTATTCATAATTCGGTCAATAAGTATTTAAACTTGATGAACTGATGATATGGGCACTAATATCAAGGCTTATTTTATTAAGGATTTTTTCCTGGGTAATTCCTTATGGACCGCCTTCGCCTCGGGCAAGGCGGAGGGGTGTGTCCTCGTACTATCGACTAAACCCCACGATGTGATAACCCAATGCAGTGTAAAGGCCTCTTCTAATACAGAGAAGGCACAAGCATTGATTACCACACTTAAAAACCGAATCGGCGTTTACAGACTCCTATTAATTATAAGCCCTTCGCTGAATTTAATGATGTCCAAGAACAACTTAAAAAGTACACATGAATTGAAAAAGTCACATTAGAACTTGCCTAGTGTCGAACCCACAACCAAATGCATGAACTGCTCTTACCACTAGGGCCTCTAGGCCATCACATCACGACACATAAAAATGATAGGTAATTTTTAAATTTCGCTCAAGATTTTGAATAACATATAATTTTAGAACCAAGATATTTGACGGGAAACTATCTTACCACTAATTGCCCCGTTGGTCTCGTGGTGGCAAGCGCGACTGATGAGCATGGGGTCCTGGGTTCGATTCCCAGGTCGAGCAAAGTGTTATTGGGTTTTTCCACTAGGAATTTCTTAGTAGCAGCTCGTAATTAGGATCTATGCCTGGTTAATGGCAATAGGCTCGCCTCCATTACATAGGACCTAAAACATACCGGCACACTGTGGGTGTACATTGGTACACCTCTGCCTAAACCTTAGGGGAATACATGCGTGATGGTATGTTGTATATTACCACATGCGTAGATATTAGTGCCCTAACCCTACATACATAATTACATCGAGTTTAATTACTTCCCTATTGTTCCAAAATATGAATAGACAATGTTTGTTTGAGGCACGCTGTCGGAAATATCCCCTAAAGGGGCATATTGTCAACCGTTTCCATACGAGATTGTATGAGGTATTTATTTTGTTGAGCTTGTATGTGTATTTTACGTAGCTTTTGCACGCGACTTGATCCGGCTTTATCGTATTTGATCGACTTCAAAGGAAGGAAAGAGAACGATTTTTTGAAGTACTTATACCCAATTGTTAATCTTACTAATTTCTACTACAAGTTTCCTACTACACACTAATATTATAACTGTACAAGTTTGTGAGTATGGATGGATGTTTGTTACCCTTCCACGCTTGAACGGCTGAACGGATATGGATGAAATGTGAAACACATGGGATACTTTTTTATCCCGGTAAAGGCCAGCGACTTTACGTGCTTTCCGACCCACGGGTGAGTCACAACGCCAACTTTCAAATTTCGGGGTGCTACTTGAGAAATTCGGAATGGAAAATCCCAAGAACCCTTTTTGCCCGACCTGGTGGGAATCGAATCTAAGACCCTGTGCTCAACGCTAACAGGAGCAGTCCGGAAACATATTGAAATGTACTATTGAATAACTTATTTGGTATTTTAAAACGACCTAAAGGTTACTAAACTGTCGTAAAATTAATCTAGGGAAAATTACAGTGAACTTATCGTTGAGAATGATGAAATATTATGCAAATACAACCTTAATAGTCAATTAAGTCAATTGCTCTATTTATTTATCAAAAGTTAACGAGTTTGGTAAAAAAAAAACAAGTTTTTTAATCTAATTATTTGTTAATAGTTGCTTTTTTTATTGTTTTTTTTTAGTTATTAATGATTTTTATATGACTTTTTTTAAGTAGATATGTAAATAGTTTGTCTGTTATGGACATTACTGGTAGGTAGATACTGTAACCATTAGTACATACCATCACGCCTTTATTCCCAGAAGGGTTAAGCAGAGGTGTACCAATGTACACCCACAGTCCGCCGGTATGTTTTAGGTCCCATGTAATAGAGGGTGGGCCTATTGCCATTAACTGGGCACAAACCCAAACTCCAAGCTGCTACTGAGAATTTCATAGAAAACCCAATAACACTTTGCTCGAGCTGGGAATCGAAACCAAGATCTCTAGCGTAGCAGTCGCGCTTAGGACCACTAGGCTAACGAAGCAGAATCATTAGTGCTGCCGTAGGACTGTGGAATAGAACAAGCTGTACAAGTAGAGTAAGTGAGAATGAAGACTCGCAATATTAGTTCTACTATTTTGTAACACCTAATATCTAGCACTATTGACAGAAAAAAAAAAAAATCTTATTATCATCATCATAATGAAAAAAGAAAAGAATCACATTAATTCTATCATAGAATTTTTGGTAGAATAAGTGAGAACGAACGAAGGTTTTATGCCAATGCATCCTGGCCGAAAAGTTTCTTAAGTAAGTTTTATTCAAATACTGGTGACTTCCTGACTGGCGAATGGTTTTTTTATGTTGGAGCAGTTGTTTGCTCGGTGTCATGCAGCGAGCACGTTGTCTATCTATCTATATTTATAATAATCAATTTTCGTGCGTCAGTCTCGCAAAAACTTGAAAATGGCTCGACCTATTTGAATAATTTATTTTTTGTTTATTTAAAAAAAAAATAAAAGTCGTGCCTTTTTGTGTCTTAAAATTAGGTAAGTGTCTTTTCAAAGTCAAAGTCAAATCATTTATTTCAATTAGACCATTAAAAGGCACTTTTGAACGTCAATTACATGTTAAAATTAAAAATTAAAAATATTGAATCTAGTTGCCCATTGCAAAAGATAGTATTAAACCCGTTATTTAATTAAACAAATACTATGATTCTATTGAGCAAAATACACATAAGTAATAATTTACTTTTCACCATTTTCCTTAAATAAAGCTTACAGCGACATCTGTATATTTTTTAAAGAACCAAGCTTGTCTTGGCTCTTGATAAAATTAAAGACAACGTAGGAAAAATGTGTTGAATAAACTTGCTAGTGCCGCGATCTATCCAATAACCAACAAACATAGTGCCAAGTTAGTTCATCATGGTTATCATAGATGGCGGCGCAGGTTTAGAAAAATTGTAGTTACTACTGCTTTGGAAAAAGTTTATTACCTTATTATACGACCCTTCTCTTAATAAATTGCAGTACCAAAGGAATTATTTTAAGCCAGTATCTATTTCACTTGACTTATTTTAGTTTTTATGTAGGTACCTTGATATACAGACTGATAGGGTGATTCGTTTGATGGATCAGTATAAAATATTAGACGAAGTAAAAGTTGTAAGGAAGAATATCGTTGATGTAAGAGTGCTTTTTTTTTAAGAGTGCTTTTTTTTACTGATGTAAGAGAGCTTTCAAAGGTCTTTGACGGAATGCTGCGGTCGCTTTGTAGATAAATTGTACCAATAACCTAACACATTTAGAACTAGTTAATCCTAACCTGCTAATAATATAAATGCGAAAGTTTATGAGGGTGGATATGGGTAAATGGATAGATGTTTGTTGCTCTTTCACGCTTAAACGGCTGAACGGATCAGGGTGAAATTTGTCACTGAGATAGATTGTAGTGTAGAATAACACATAGGGTACTTTTTATCCCGGAAAAATGTACGGTTCCCGTTGGTTAATATATGAAATTTGACACGGACGAAGTCGCGAGCAGAAGCTAGTATATTTATAATACTTATCGAGACGTAGCAGCAGAGTATTTATTTTGAAGTGTCATATCAAACATGTTAGAAATAACGTCTTTTTTAGAAGAAATAGGAGTAAAAGGCTGACCTCCTAGTAAGCTAGCTACGAACGGAGCGGAAAGGAGACGTGCTGAATCTACCAATCATATTGGGTGAACTACATTTAATGTATCCGCTTCGCTCATCTCTGCCTCGCTGAAGGGTCGCCCTGACCCTTTTCTCAACAAGAAAGTTAAAGGTTTGCATGACGTCACAACGTCTCAATCGTGCGTGTAAAGTGTCGCTGCGTGGCTGACCATTATAAATAAGCACGCAACAATAAAGATTTGGAAAAAATAAGGTGAAAAACAAACGCGAAACCTTTATCATAAAATAAAGTTCATTATTGCTGTGATACTTAGAAATTGGACTTCCTTTCCTCGTTCGAAATAGTTTTTTTTGACACTTTTTAATTATAGCGTGCAAAAGTTTTGTATGGAAGGATTTTTATGTAGTTCTGGTTATGATTGGGTGATGCGGGTAGTTACATGACTGTATTCAGCGATAACCATTCAATAATTTTTTTTTTTTTTTACTAGCACGCGGCTTTTTCTGTGTAAACTTCGGAAAAAAGCCAAAATCTTAAATGATTCTTCCGGAAAATAAAAAACGGTATAATAATCGTTTATGTTATGTTAGATCAGTATCTATTTATATGCGTGCCTTTTAAGCTGATTCCGTTGTTAAGCCGTTTTAGCGTCAAAGATTAACGAATAAACTTCCATCCATCCTAACAGAATTTTGCGTTTGTACATAAAAGGAATAGGAATAGGTGCAATTTGATACTAACTGATTTAACTTCAACTTTCTGACTTACTGACCGAATTTTTGATATTTGGGAAGATGACACCACTAATCAATCAATTGACATACTTTTTAAGAGCGATTTCTCCATAGATTTTGCATGACAATTCTAAACTATGACGTCACTTTTTTTGACAGCTCAATTCACTAACTATTTATTGATTTCAAAGCATCTAAAAATCTAAATTTGTAGTTATTTAAAAATGATTTGGGTTTTCTGGGGTGATATAAAGTGGTTTTTTTTTTTAGTGAAGTTTTATCTTGGAATTATTGTTATTTGGTGTTATTTAATGGTGTTTTGTGTTATTGGGTGTTTCCATTAAAATTTGCTCAGTAGGAGCCCGGAGTTTGGAAATTGGTGGTGTGACACCCCCGTGTCTCGGAAAGCACGTAAAGCCGTTGGTCCCGGCTGTCATTCGCAGATCTTTGATAGTCGTTACTCGTTGTAATGGTATTTGGCTGCATCCGGTTGAACTGGAAGCCGACCCCAACATAGTTGGGAAAAAGGCTAAGCAGATGATGATGATGGTGTTTACTACTCAATTCAAAAGTGCCTGTAAATGGTTTAAAAAAAAATGCTTTGATTTTGACTTTGATAGTAACTTTTTGGTAGTCCAATTTTTTCCTTTTACACATTTTATATTAGACCTTAAAGCCATGTAAATAAAAACAGTTTTTAAAGACATGAATAGTTTCTCTTTGATAAACGCATGCAAGAAAAGACACCAATCAGAAAAGCATGAAGTAGGGTAAACTAAGTTGAAATTAGCTCTCTCCCTGCATTTTATTAATAGGCGTTGTGTACTGGAGCGGGAATCGAACACGTGACCCGAGCGATTGCCGGTCGACTGTGATTAATTTGACATAAAACCTTTGTAGGTTGTTGTTCAGGCGTTACTTATTAATACAGGAACATTTCACTAATAAATAAATTAACACTTTTCACATCGCACCGTTCATACATGCATTGTTTTTATCGGGAACTATTTCTTAAGCAGTTTCTGTTCGCGACTTCGTCTGCGCGGTTTTTTTTCACCTGCGTTAAGTTACGTGTTTGATTACAGCCCCGCTCCTGTAGCTCGTAGCGTAATGTTATATAGCCTATGTTACTCAGAAATAATGTAGCTGTCTATTGGTGAACAAACAAAAAAGTCTTTCCTTTTCATAATATTAGTACAGAATGTTATGTTATATAGCTTGTACTATTTATTCCTGATGAATTTATCTAAATAATATAACAATATTTCTTTTTAATCCGCTATTTCAGAGATTAGTGTGTTTAAACATAACATACCATCACGCCGGTATTCCCCGAAGGGTTAGGCAGAGGTGTAAAAATATACGCCTACAGTTCGCCGATATGTTTAGGTCCCATGTAACAGGGGGCGAGCTTATTGCCATTGACCGGGCGCAAATACTAACTCCAAGCTGCTACTGAGAATTTCATAGAGAAACCCAATAACACTTTTTGCTCGACCTAGAAATCGAACGCAAGACCCTAGAGGTCTTGCGTTCGATTCATTTCATTCATGGGACAATTTTTATCAACTTTGACGCGAAAAAAGTCGCGTGTACAAGCATGTTGCTAATATCGGGCACCATTACTAGCAAAAAGAATAACTTGATAGGAGAAGGTTTAATACATACATAAACTCACGCCTTTTTCCCATAGGGGTAGGCAGAAAATACGGAACGCCACCTGCTACGATCCTTACCTATTTCTTTCGCCTCGTCCACGTTCATACATCTGTTCATACAAGCACGCCGGTTTCGAGTACTGCGCACCCGACCTTTCTGAAGAACCTCACCAATAAGGTTTCCTATCAAGATTTTCTTTGAAACGACCAAAAAATGCAATACACTCATATTTTCTCCTTTGAACTGCCTCGTTGGCCTAGTGGTCCTAAGCGCGACTGCTACGCTAGAGGTCTTGGGTTAGATTCCCAGGTCGAGCAAAAAGTGTTATTGGGTTCTTCTATGAAATTCTCAGTAGCAGCTCGGAGTTAGGACTTGTGCCCGGTTAATGGCAATAGGCTCGCCCCCTATTACATGGAACCTTAACATACCGGCGAACTGTGGCTGTACATTAGTACACCTCTGCCTAACCCTTCGGGAAGTACAGACGTGATGGTATGTTTCTTCTTTGAATTCGCCTGTCACTAATACAATTTACATGAACCCACATTATTATTATATGGGTTTGAAATTTTCAGGCAAATAATTATAACCTGATTTCACTTCCCTTGTACTGGGAAATTAATTTCTTGTAAATCAAATTATCATTTTATTTCGTATCCTTCATTTGCACGTGTTGGGCGCTTTATTTTTAATGACATTTGACCTCTGGCTCAGCAATTATTAATTAAACTTATTACCGTATAATTTGACGTCCTTTCATTTTAATAAGTTTTAATCCGGTCCAATGTAAATTGACTGGATAAAAACTTATTAAAATGGTAATTAAATATGAAAGGTAATCAATTAACTGCCTCGGTTGCCTAGTGGCCCTAAGTGCGACTGCTACAGTAGAGGTCTTGGGTTCGATTCCCAGGTCGAGCAAAAAGTGTTATTAAGTTTTTCTAAGAAATTCTCAGTTGCATCTCGGAGTTAGGATTTGTGCCCGGTTAATGGCAATAGGCTCGCCCCCTATTACATGGGACCTAACCATACCGGCGAACTGTGGGTGTACATTAGTATGTATGAATGTATTCTCCAGACCGATTCCGGTCACAACGGCTAATCTTAATGCAGACTAGCCAAGTACGCAGGAGATATTATGGTGCGCAAGTGCGTGCGTAATCACAGGTGCACTCCCTCTTCCCTCACTCTCATAGTCCAATGGGACGGCAATCCGACACAACCGGGGAGAGATCAAGCGCAGGACCAACGGCTTTACGTGCTTTCCGAGGCACCGGGGTGTCACACCACCAACTTCCAAACTCCGGGCTGTTACTGAGAAATTCCGAATAGAAAAACCCAATATCACTTTTTGCCCGACCTGGGAATCGAACCCAGGACCCCACGCTCAGCAGTCGCACTTGCGACCACGAGACCAACGAGGCAGTCAGTGTACATTGGTACACCTCTGCCTAACCCTTCGAAGAATACAGGCGTGATGTAACTAAATAAGCGTACCTACTTTTAAATTTTTAAACTCTGGTTTGCTATTGAGAAATGACTAAACGAAAAACCCAATAACAATTAAAATTTAGGCTAGGACCCCACACTTATTAGTCACCACAAGACTAACGGGGTAGTAAACCAAAACATATCCTAATACTAGCAGATCCAGCAAGTGTTGTTTTGCCATACAGTTTTTTTAGGAATATGAAAAATAGATGTAGGTTCTCAGGTCTACACGATACGCACACAAAATTTCATAAAAATCGGTCCAGCCGTTTCGGAGGAGTTTGGTAACAAACACTGCGACACGAGAATTTTATATAATAGAAGATAAAAAAATTGTTTATGCCGACCGTCCCTATTCCGTCAGCATTTTAACTATAGACGAAGTAAATCTACTCCAGATATGAGATTTTAATACATAAATCGTTTTAACGAAGAAGGTTTTACACAAAACTGTTTTTTTTTAGGATTTCATACCCAAAGGGTGATAAGGAGACCATGTAACTAAGTCTTATCAGTCCATCTTTTATAGGACTGTATCTTTTGAACCGTAATTTGTCGACACTTTCTATGGTGTGTATTATTTAGGTCGCCATAACAACAAATCAAGTAAAATTCAAAATGAATATTGGACTGGTAAATACTGTACGGTGCCGGTGGTACAAAAACCCTTCGTGCAGGAGTCCGTGGCATTTGACCGGGTTTCCTTTAACTTACACGCCATTATTAATGAAATAAATAAAATAAAATCCATTTATTTCAGATTCTCCAATATTAAAATTATACACGAGATAGATAAAAATTACAATTTAACATAAAAATTCATAATAATAATAAATACAATGTCAAGGAGACCTAAGTCAGTGTCACAAATAGACAATTTAATTACTAATACATAATACAAATATAAATAAGAGGGCCAGTCAAAGTTTGGATAAAATATAATTACATAAATTAATCATTATTCATTAAAAACCTATTTAAAAACACAAAATTATTTTTTTTTAAGTAACCCCCGACAGAAATAAAAAATGACTACCATAACTAACAAAAGAGCTGATAACATTGAAACTGCTGAACTGATTTCCAGCAAACAAGCTAAGATCACTCTCGACTAATTAACCTTTCAAATACAAAAACAATATCAAAATCGGTCCATGCGTTTGGGAGCTATGATGCCACAGACACACACACACACACAGACACGTCAAACTTATAATAACGAGTGTTTTTTTTTTTTTGGGCAATTTGCCGCGGTAGCGGACTCTCCCCCCGGCCTAGTACCTCCACGCGCCACTCGTACAGGCGCGCGAGGACCAGCGCCTCCAGATCCCATGGCGGCAATCCGGCAAGGAGGCTCGCCGCCTCCCCAGAGATCATGCGGTATCCTCGGATGACCCTTATGGCGATCACCCGTTGGGACGCAATGAGGTACTGGGCGGCAAGTCGCCTTAACCCCTGCACCCATACCGGGGCCCCGTAAAGGGCCATCGACCGCACGACTCCCGCGTAGACCCTGCGGCTGGAGGCGTTTGGTCCCCCCAGGTTGGGTAGGAGCCGCCTAAAGGCAGCCCCGGCCCGTTCCAGTTTTGAGGGCCAAACGTCGGAAATGCTCCGCGAAGTTCCACCGGCTGTCGAGGACGAGTCCCAGGTACTTCATCGTCGACCCGACGCCGATGTGAACCCCTCCTACCGTTAGTTGGGATCCCGACGGTGGTCTATTCCGAGGCCCATGAAAACACATGGCCACGGATTTGTGCAACGAGGGTTGCGTCGGGGGTTAAAAATAAAAGCATAACAAATTACAGCATGATGAAGACCTATGTCGCCTTCACAACATTAACGATTGATTCACCAGCTACTGCCTGGTTGGTTCCCATAGGGAAAGTCCTGAATACGGCCTTAATTATGTATAATAGTGGTTCGAGGAAATATGCACTATACTGCGAACTAAAACCTGCTTTGAACTAGACGTATAATAAAGAATATTTCTTTTTTACTGTGGGAACTGTTTTTTCTTTGTAAATTGAAAATAGCTATTTTGCACTTATTACTTATTTAGTTATAATTTATTCATAACAATAGATAATACGTACTTATTGTGTTAGTCGTATTTTTTTTATTTTTGAAAAACATACCAACTGTTCACAATAAAACTTTTTTACTAATAGTTAGTTTTATTTAGGAAGAGATGGGCTTTTTTGATTTTGGTAACTATACATACCATCACGCCTGTATTCCCCAAAGGGTTGGGCAGAGGAATACCAATGTACACCCACAATTTGCCGGTATGTTTTTTAGAACCCATGTAACAGGGGGCGAGCCTATTGCCATTAACCGGGCACAAATCCGAACCTCGAGCTGCTACTGAGCATTTCAAGAAAAACATAATAACACTTTTTGCTCGACCTGGGAATCGAACCTAAGACCTCTAGCGTAGCAGTCGCGCTTAGGACCACTAGGCTTTTTTTTTTTGGGGGGTGGGAAATCATCAAATAACTTCTCCCGCCCTGGGCGGGGCGGGAGGGAGTGTCAGACTTTTACTGACTAAAACCCACCCATGTTCCTTCTTGTGCCCTTTACGTTCCGGGGGCGCGGTATATCTTACGAACAACCCGCAGCCCCCGCAGGCACCCGCAGCCCCGGCAGGCACCACTAGGCTAATAAGGCAATTTTGGTGACTATGGAGATTGTAAATAAATCAATTAAGTAAAAATAGTTGTTTCAAAAATTATGAGAATAAAACTAACAGAACTCAAAATTTTATTCCGGTCCTTGGAGCCGGGTCATGAATAAAGTTTTGAGTTCTGCGTATTTGGTTCTATTTACATTTTATATTTTTAGAATGTTTACATACTTACGACATTGTAATAATAATCATAAATTAATAGATTAACTGTTACTGTTAGATTAACTGCCTCGTTAGCTTAGTGGTCCCGCCGCTAGGGGTCTTGGGTTTGATTCCCAGGTCAAACAAAAAGTGTTATTGGGTTTTTCTGTGAAACTCTCAGTAGTAGCTCGGAATTAAGATTTGTGCTCGGTTAATGGCAATAGGCTCGCCCCTATTACTTGGGACCTAAAAACATACTGGCGAACTGTGGGTGTACATTGGTACACCGCTGCCTAACCCTCTGGGGAATACAGGCGTGATGGTATATTATGTGCTAATAGATTATTACCTACAAACCTCCACAAATAGATACAGAACCGATTAAGCTATAGCAACATAATTTAAGACGCTCTGTATTTGTCGTATTTTCTACTCAAAAATCGACTCAAAGTGAATACTCTTTACCATGGGACGCTTTTGCTAAGACTTTCCTTGTTTTATAGTTTTAAACACATATGATAATGGATAAATGCTTATAAACAAGCACAGTGAGAAATTGGGTTTTCCCTTCTTCTCCTGGCGATGATTTATTTATTTATTTATTTATTTATTTATTTATTTATTTATAATAGGCACAGTTACAGAATACAGACCAAGTAGTAAATAAGATAACTTTACAGAATAACATTCTTAAATCTGCACTCCAATTACTACTGTACACAGCATTCAGGATTTATATTGCTTCAAAAACGTTAGTGAGAGTTACAATAGAAATATTAAAAATTAAAATGTTAAAAAAAAAAAAATAAGTTACAAAAACTAAAGATAGTCCCTACTACTACTATAATTATATGACAAGTTTATTATTACACAAAAAGTTACGGTGCATTCAATTTACGCAAGGATTCTATGAATCTGCTGTGACTATCCCCAAATATGTCAACATGAGAGCAAATATCATTAAACTGTCTACACATTCGAAATAGCGGATTATTTTGGGACACATTATTATTGCACGTAGGTATTCGAAATAGGTGTGGAGTACGCACAGATCGAGTAGGTACCTTGAAATGTAGCTGACTTAGGAGAGTACCATTAAATGAGCCATTACAAATCTTATAAAAAGTGGACATGTCGCTCATCCACCTCCTTTTATCCAATTCAACCATGTTAAAGTAACGAAGTCGAGCTTCGTATTCAGTATTTATTATTTGTCAAAGAATTTATTTGTTCATGTCAGGCCCCAAGAATATCTGCTTCCCAGTCGTGAACTGCAGTGGTACCTATATCTGGATAGCACTGAATCAACTGCATATCCAAATAGGCCGCTACAAACACAATCTAGTGAAATGGGGTATTATAGACCCGTCCGACTGCCGTGCGATTACGAAGTTCCTGATCAGACAATGTCCAATATGCTAGAGTGTCCCAATTGTCCGTCCACCTGCACTTTTCACGATCTGATTACAGACCCAGACGCTGCAAAATCTGTGGCCAACTACCGTGCCCAGGTTGTGTAAATAATAATAAATTTATCATCGATACATCGATTCATTAATAAACAATATAACGATCATAGACATTACAATTACCCATAACACTAAACATAATAATAAGTACCTTAAGGCGCTTCCCTGACCAAATAACCTTGAGCATTAATTCGCACTGCTTTGCGCACTCTGCGTACGCCCCTTTCTCATTTAATTTACTAAATTTTTGTAAATAAATTAAATGAAAGAGAAATGGATCTTTTGAAATAAAATGAAACGTGTAATATTTAGATTATTAATTTATCTATCCATTAGTGTAATTCTCAAATTAATACAACGTAACCTTAAGCAGAAGATGCATAAAATCAACAATTTTAGTATCTTTTTTTATGGGAGTTTTTAAATGTATTTATAACAAATAAAAAACACAAAATTAAAAATTTTAAGTAACCCCCGACGGAAAAATAACATTCCTACCGCAGCTAACAAAAGAGCGGATAACTTTGAAACCGCTGAACGGATTTCCATCAAACATAGCTTAAAACACTCCCGACTAATACACCTTCCAAACAAAAAAAAAAGGTTCATGCGATCGGGAGCTACGATGCCACAGACAGACACGTCAAACTTATAACACCCCGTCGTTGTTGCGGGGGTTAAAAACAAATAAGAACGTGCAATGTAAAGATAAGATATCGAACATTAATAATATGGGTTTAGGTGTCGTTTATTGCTCTTAATTAAGGATATAATAGTCTCTGAGTATCCTGAGTAGGGAGTGACTGCCCCGTTAGACTCGTGGTCGCAAGCGCGACTTATGAGCGTGGGGTCCAGGGTTTGATTCCCAGGTCGGGCAAAAAGTGTTATTGGGTTTTTCCATTAGGATTTGCTCAGTACCAGCCCGGAGTTTGGAAGTTGATGGTGTGACACCCCCGTGCCTCGGAAAGCACGTAAAGCCGTTGGTCCCGGCTGTCATTCGTAGATCTTTGACAGTCGTTACGGATAGTCAGAAGCCAGGAACTCTGACAACCAGTCTAACCAAGAGGTATCGTTTTGCCAACTAACTGGGTTGTGGAGGTCAGATAGGCAGTCGCTCCATGTAAAACACTGGTATTCAGCTACATCCGGTTAGACTGGAAGCCGTCCTCAAGATAGGTGGGAAAAGGCTAACCAGATGATGATGAGACTCTGAGTATCGTCGAAAGCGTACTTTTGTTCGGTGTGGCGCCTTAACGTACTAACACGCTAGTTATTCTAATCGTGTACGCCAAACAATGCAAAAGAGATAAAAAAGTGAAGGTATTTCCTAATATTACAGAACCCGGAATATTGAGGGAATATTAATTTGAGAAGGGACGCCCCGCTTCAAAGGATTTCCTCGAGGAATACATAATGATATTGGGTTGATGGTTTAATCTGGCTTTTGCGTTGATGTTAATTTCGAGATATGGAGTAACTGGAATCCATCTATATTAATAAAAATATTATGACTAAATCTGTTGCTAAGCGGAAAACTCAAGAACGGCTAGACCGATTTGGGTGCTTCATATTTTTCCAGGCAAGATTTATATTTTTTTTTGTAAGATAACGATAGAACAACATAAAAATAGTTAAAATTGAATAACTAATTTAAGCTTACGGTCAATCGTGTTTCTATGAATACATTATTTACATTAGAAATAACATCCATTCAAAAGTCTTCCTGTTCGTTTGTTGCGATTTTACGGCTAAACCACTGAACCAATTTTCATGAAATTTGGAATCAAGTAAGCTGGAACCCCTAGAAAGGACATGTTTACTTTTTACTTTGTCTGCGCCCGGGATAACCGACACACACGCGTACGATGTCGAGAACAAAATCTAGTAACTGCCTCGTTGGCCTAGTGGTCATATGCGCGACTGCTACGCTAGAGGTCTTTGGTTCGATTCCCAGGTCGAGCAAAAACTGTTATTGGGTTTTTCTATGAAATTCTCATTAGCAACTCGGAGTTAGGATTTGCGCCCGGTTAATGGCAATAGGCTCACCCCCTATTACATGGGACCTAAATATATACTGGCGAACTGTGGGTGTACATTGGTGCACCTCTGCCTAACCCTTCGGGGAATACAGGCGTGATGGTATGTGTGAAATGTGGTCTGTCAACACCCATTTTATTTCTCATGATCCTATTTATTTTTAACATATATTCGAAATAAAACTAGCAATTTACTAATATACCTAAATAGTTCCGTCTAATCCCGATAGCAAATAAACGTAGCACAGTGAAATAAATAACAGATATAAAAATACAAATTTGGCTTGTTCCAGATTTTTCCAGAACTTATTTGGCACATATTTCCAACTAGCTTCTGCCAGCGACTTCGTTCGCGTGGCTTTTTCACCCGCTTTACGTTATGTCTTTCGTTACTGCTCCGCACCTGTTGGTCATAGAGTGATGTTATATAGCCTATAGCCTTCCTCGATAAATGAGCTATCAAACACAAAAAGATTTTTTCAATTCGATCCAGTAGTTCCTGAGATTAGTGCGTTCAACTAAACAAACAAACTCTTCAGCTTTATAATATTAGTATAGATTTATTGCACGGCTATTGTGTTGGCGCAAAAACAGGACTAGCCTACTATTTTAAAAACACACAGTGTAAAACATCGCATGTACTTTTGAAATGCATTTAAATTGTAATTCCATTTCGTGGTCAGCGTCAGCAGTGGCAGAAATTAAAATAATTCAGGTCAACTGTTTCTGTAAATTGTATTAATTAAAATGTTTACCAAATTGTTTTACTTTTACGGAGTATCCTACTAATATTATAAATGCGAAAGTTTGTGAGTATGGAAGGATTGGATGGATGGATGGGTGGATGTGTTAAGAGTAAAAAAAAACTGATTTCAAAAGTCTTTGATGTAATGCTGCGGTCGGTACGGTTTTGTAGATAAATTCTACCAATAACTTAAAACGTCTAGAACTAGTTAATCCTATCCCGCTAATATTATAAATGCGAACGCTTCTGATGATATGGATAGATGGATGTTTGTCACTCTTTTACGCTTAAACGGCTGAACAAATCTGAATGAAATTTGGCATTGATAGATTGTAGTGTGGAATAAACACATAGGTCATTTTGATCCCGGAAAAATGTACGGTTCCCGTGGGATTAATATCAAACTTGATGCAGACGAAGTCGCGGGCAGAAGCCAGTATTGTAGTATAATGTTTTACTATGGATTCAGTATTATGATTATAGACCACCCAGCGATGAAATTTATTAAAATTCTTATCGGCTGTTCCATAATTATGAAAGTGTGACATCTACACGGTCGGTATGGATCAGCAGATTTTTGAAGCAAAACTTCTTTACGCAAGCTTGACTTGGGGAGTAACCTGGTGAATGCGTGACAAGAGCGTCACGGAAATAAGTGAGATCGAGCGAACGAAAGTTGAGAGGGAGATATAAGTTAGTGAAGATAGAAAGAGAGAGAGAGTTACGTTTCGTATATTACTGTAGGAGCAGGAGAGAGCAGTGCGCGCGCTCATTTTCTTTCTCTCTTCCTCAAGTGATATGTCAAGTGACACGACTAAGATTTTACTCCAGTGGTATGGTCTAAAGCACACGTCTTTTTTTTAAACCGACGTTAAATGTTCGCGTTCGTTGGTCTAGTATCAAGTTGAGAAGTTTTCAACACTGAGTAGTACATACATGTAGAAAAGTTGTAGAAATGTGTATTCAGGTCCTCGAATCAAAATACTTATTCTGTTCTCGTCGGCAAATATAATAGCTACCTACGCCTGTCTATGGGCGTAATAATAAATGTCTACAGATACCTGACTCTATTGGAGTTTTTCTGGGATGTCCGGGGGAATGCTAAGTAGATGTGACCTACATGTCATTGAGACAAAAGAGAGAGGAAAATCAATATGGTCATTAATTTACATACATACATACATAAACTCACGCCTTTTTCCCATGGGGGTAGGCAGAAACCACAGAACGCCACCTGCTACGATCCTTACATACTTCCTTCGCCTCGTCCACGTTCATACATCTGTTCATACAAGCACGCCGGTTACGAGTACACATCATCATCATTAATTTATGTTTTTAAAATAGGTACAGTTAGACACAGAAAGGCTTCACCGTGGTCTTAATGGTGTCCTAAAAATATTATATAATTTGTATTTTTGCTCTCAATGTAACTAAATTGGGGTAGTTCTCCCCAAATAAGTTGCGAAGTAATGTGCTTAAAATAGTTTAACACTGATTAATTTAAAATAGGTACATTATAAGCATAACTTTGTGATGTAGGTAGATTGAACATTTGGCATATTGAAATAATTGGAAGTACTTACTTATATAATGGAATTAATGAGACATTGTGTGATGGCTCGTTTTGACAGAACTAAATCCAATTACAGTTTAGAATAGATTTTTTACGTCTATTCTTTGAATGCCATTGAGGACCGTGAAGGCAATCTCAAGCAATAAAAATTCTAGACCAAGTTCTAGTCACAGAACTTCGATTAGTTTGAGTTTTATAGCATTTGTAATCCGCCCATGAAAATCCTTGAACAAGAAAACTCGTAAAGATTGCATTTCCTTACTAAGTGTTTGTTTGAAGAAATAAACGAATTAAAGGTCCAGTCACACTGGAGCGCACTTGAGACCGTGGTCGTGGCCACGAGCCCATATAAATTACGGCCAGCTGCTATCCACGTTAGATCTAGGGTTACAACTTTATTCTAAAAGAAAAAAGTATCTTACGATCGAAGGAAAGCTAACAGCATTTTTAGAAAATATAACTGTACTCCATTTTATATTTAATATATATATATATAAATATATACTACCTCACTATTCATGTTTACCTTTTAAATAGGTTTAATTTATGGCTCATAAAACGAGTGATGCTGAAAACACAATTATGTAGTCTCAATTTTTTTTACGATATAAAAGTTATATTGCATTGAAAAACAATATGAGACTGATTTTTAAACTGTATATTTAGGTAGCCCTTTGTGGATCGTCCATATATATACAAGGTGTTAGTTCAAACAAGGGGCTTACTTCAAGGAAGTGTAGTGCTTATGAAAATAAACATTAAAATTGAAAAAGAAAACAGCTGTTGCTTATTAATATGTTGTCGAGTTATGCAAACATAAATGTATGATGCAGTTGATTTTTTTGATTCGATTTTACGGTTCGTACTATAGTAAAAGTTGTACTGCACCCTTAAAGAAAGTGCGTCGTTTATCCTAACATCCTGTATATACTATTACAGTATCTGACCATGACAGCGCCCGTAAGTTATCTATTCCAGTGTGACCCAGCTATTAAAAGGCACGACTTTTGGCCATGATGATACCACAAAAGACATTAATGAAATGTTGAAGTTGAAGCCATGATTTTAATTGATCATCTTATTTATTTTAGCTTTCATAAGTGTCCAAAAGCTTCCGTCTATTTCAATAATTTAGTAGTAGTAGAACTCTTTATTATGGAGCTTGTCCGGGTAATCACTACTCCCATACCTATTTCTGCCGCAAAGCAGCGTTGCTGTGTTTCGATTTGAAGAGTATGGGTGTCGGTGTAGTTAGAGGCGCATAAGACATTTCAACTTTGTCTCTGGGATGGCAACACATTTCCAAGGACTTTGGTATTGCAGATGTCTATAAGCATAAGTGACCATTTAACATCAAGTGGGCCGTCGCGTCGGTTTGTTTGCCATCCATCGAAATTAAAAAAATAGATAATGATAATCGACTTCTTAATATAAACCTCTTTATTTTTCAACCCAAAAATGCTACCGGTCCCATTTATATTTATTTTACGCCACCCAGCTATGCAATGATAAGCAATAACCATCAATGGCTGAACCAATAAAATTTAACTAGCAAATACTTTGCCATTTCCCTTTAATCTCTAAGGCCGTGTTTACTTCTTTTTAAAGGAAGCATCTCAATGGCTGTGAAAATTTTCTCGAATACGAATTCAACTTTAGCCTCGAATGTTTAAAGTTCATTTTGATTTGTGGTGGGTGGGACTTGATAACCTGCCAAACTCAGACAATCAATAAGTTTATTTGGCTTCAAAGGTATTGGAGGAAGCCAGAAGGTCCGTGTTATAAGGAAATGCGGAGTTTTGAGTGATTTGCCTTCTCTGTCTTTTTAATAGTCTGCTTTCGTTTTCATCATAATCAATTTGTATATAGACTCTTTTTTCTTTACATAGTATAAAACAACATTGTTCCCGCTGTATGTACGCCTAGATCTTTTAAACTACGTAACGGATTTGATGCAGTTTTCAGCAATAGATAGAGTGATTTAAGAAGTAGGTTTATTCATACGCATAGAACATCACGCCACGATCAACGGGAGCGGAGCAGTAACCAAAGACGTAACTGAACGTGGGTGATACCGCAAGGTATTAGCGAAAAAGATATACATATTAACCTCCTCCTGAATTCTTGAAATATGCAAGGTTTTAGACGTTTATCGCTGTAATTATTAAAAGTAACTGTTCGTATTTCAATTTCTATATTTTTTAAGTTTATTTTCATTATCACTTACATTGGTGAAGGTAAAACATTTTGAGGAAAAAAATGTTGTAAAGATTTTTTTTTTGTTTAAATGAGACAATCTCACGAAGTACTCATCCGATTTCTAAAAAATCTTTCACTGATAAAAAGCTACGGAATTGCCAAGTGCCATAGGATATTCTTTTAATGATGTACTTAACTTCGACGCGTACGAAATGGCGGACAGATGATGGTAATAAATATAAGTCTGAAGTCGTCAGTCAATCCACTTTAAATAAGCGTGGTAATCAATGCTCTATATGTAAAGAGGTATTTGGCTTGAAGTGGAACACCAATTAGCAGGTATAAATAATCTATCTACCTATTTACGTACATAAATGCTCCCACAATCTTAGAAAAAAATAAAAATAGAAAAGTATTGACGCAGTTGAGCTAAATCTTATGAAATGTAAAAGAGTCAAGCATATTTTTTTAAAAGGACTAGGTGTAGCATTGAGATGACATAGACATGTCTCCAAAATGTCATAGCAAAAATAAAACTCCATATCTGTTGCAAATCGTAGATAGACGTAACGTGACAAGATTTAGACAGGGAGGCGACATGTATGATGACAGATCGTGTAATGTCAGTCTTTTATCAGCACCGACTTCGCGCTATTTCTCTCTGAAGACTAGAAATATACCCTTTATCGATGTGTAACTCTAGACTACAGAATCATAGAGATATGAATCAGAAGGCCAATTCTTATAATTAAAAATGTTCAAAATGTAGTCGTCAATCTTATATCACAACCAATGTCAAAATCTTTCAAAAAATATAGCGACAGTCCAAGCAATTTTGACTAATTAACACTGAGATTACAATGTGAATATTCCTAATATTAATAAGATTGCCTCCTTGATGTAAGTAGCGTAATTTACGCATAATTAAGCTGCTGCTGTTCACATAATGACTTACTTTTATAAATTGCCATACTAAAAATAAGATTGTAAATTTTTTTTATGTCACGATGGCGTCAATCAGGCGTATGACCCGCCTGATGGTGAGTGGTTACCGTAACTGTACCGTAACACTAGAGTTATCACACGAGCATTTTCGAACCTTAAAAACCCCATTCAATCCTATCTTGAAGAACAAATGGCAATAGGCTCGCCCCCTATTACATGGGTCCTAAATATACCGGCGAACTGTGGGTGTACATTGTTACACCTCTGCCTAAACCTTTGGGGAATATAGGCGTGATGGTATCTTGAAGAACTGCATACTGTAGTCCCCTCTGACAACCTTGGAAGGAGCACATTCCACAATCAAAGCGTGTCGATGATCTAATTAAAATGTATACTTACGACTACAGCCTGGTGTCAGAAGTTTCTAACGACACGCGCCCTAAAAATTCGTATTGTAAAAGTTTCGCATCTAAACATTCTTCACTCTATGGTGTAGACATATAATGCGGTGCTAATGATGTTTCACTATCTCCTAATGTAACAGTAGATAGTCATTATATAGATATGTGTAAGTACCATGTAGGATTCCGATTACATTCGCAAATTACATACTAACTAACATAAGCATTGGAACTCGGCACAAAGGGCAAGTGTAGGCCTTTATCAAAACATTGCTTGAATTAACATTTGGGTTGTGGGATCTAGGAACCTGATTTATTCTTGAACCCTTCTTAATTGTGATCCCCCGCCTCTCGTGTATAAGATTGCGACTTAGATAACGGGCATGTATCAATGTAACTTTTTCAATTCATATGTACTTTTTATGTTTATCTTCAAAGTTACAGGGAGGAAAAGATCGTGGGAGGAAACATGATTTTAATTAAGAAATTCAACAACAACATACAATCACACCTGTATTCCCCGAAGGGTTAGGCAGAGGTGTAAAAATGTACTCCCACAGTTCGCCGATATGTTTAGGTCCCATGTAAGGGCGAGGGGTATCTATGCGGGCGAGCCTATTGCCATTAACAGGGCACAGATCCTAACTCCGAGCTGCTACTGAGAATTTCATAGAAAAACTCAATAACACTTTGCTCGACCTGGGAATCGAACTGAAGATCTCTAGCGTAGCAGTTGCACTTATGACCACTAGGCTAACGAGGCAGTGAACTCAAGTCTGTAATTAATTGCCAATCCGCCTTAAGCACGCGTGGTGATCAATGCTCGTACTTTCTTTGTACGAGAAGAGGCCTTTGGCCTGCAGTGGGACTGACTATAATAGGCAGGTATTATTACTTAATTATACACTCTTTGCCTATCTGCTAGTATAGTAGTGAAAGACATAAATAAATGCTCTAACAAGCGTCGCACAGGGAGGTTTTTTATGAGAAAACGGAACTTCTCCATATGCTGATGGAGACTATCGGGATGGTTTAAACAAGGTAATAATCCCATACTCCCCGGTCTTATCTTCAAATACTTTTTGAAGGTTTCCCCCGGAAAACTTAAAGCAAAACAATATAGCCCTGTTCCGTAGTCTCGTAGTGGGATCCCTCGTCTTTCCGTAAACTTTAAACTCTCTCAAGCTTTCTGGCGTTGTCACTTTTCCATCGTAAAATATTATTCTATTTTTTTGTGACCGACTTACATTCAATTTGATTATTATGTATGAATATGATGTAGGATTTCTCTTATGTCGAATTTCTTATATGTAAGGAATATTATTATCATCCATTTTTTTCTGTATGTGATGTATATTTGCTAAGATTTATTTTAAGACTAGGTTTTGCCTCCAACTTTGTCCATGAATTTATCAGTTAGTGTAAATGCAGATGGATCCAAATCTAGCTTATGTTCTTTTCTAGGTCTCGGCCATAGTTTTGTCAAAATTTATTATGATTAGTTCAGCGCTTTTGCCGTGGCAAGGTAACAAACATACAGACAGACTGATGTCTTATCCATAACTAGACATAATTGTTTTGAACTAACGTTTAGGTAGACTTTACGATTAAGCCAAAGTCCTAAATTAGCTCAAGATTTGACAAAAATGGAATAAAAATTTCAATAGTAATATGCCAAACGCCATTTAAGCGTGAAAGAGTTACAAACGTCTATATGTCCATTTTTCTTCCATCCTTACAGACTTCCGTATTTATAACAACATCGTAAAAAGTTCAATATTAACTCCTTCAGCACTTACAAGTTAATTAAGGTAACCCTGGAAGTATGATTTCATAAATTAGACGTCATTACATTGTAGCGAACCCTTTTATTTTCTTACAAAAAAGCTTTTTTAAAGGTTATGAATTTTCTATTGTCAGAAGGGTAAGTTGATTTGTTATTGTGTACCTACGAGAAGAAATTACAAGGTTGTAAATGTACTGAATGTAAAATTATTTTTCCTGTATTTATTTTTACATTGGTGAAGGAAAATATCGTGAGGAAATCTGGACCTGTAATCAATTATTAAAGTTTCAAATCGCCAATCCGTCTTAAACAACGTTATGGTCGATGGTCGTGCCTTCTCTGTGAAGAGGCCTTTGCGCTGCAATGGCATGAATACTACCATTTTATAAGTAAAATGTTATTGTGTGGTAGGCTTTCTATTTAATTTAAATTTATATGAGACGAATTTCCTGACCAATGAATAAATGAATGAGGGTATTATTTGTTTACAGGAAAACTTAAAAGGGTACTTGTTACGGTCAGCGGAGATCGAACGAGCAGTTTTTGAGTTATTATTAACAATGAACTAAAAACGAACTAAAATAGAGTTGATAATTGCATACAAGATAATAAATGCCAAGAAGAATTGTATCTTGGGCACAACTTTTGAACTTTACAGCTATGTAATATGGTTCATAATCAATTAACAAATTAAAACAAACTCCAACATACGCAATCACGCTTTTACTAAACTAGTGTAGCGTAAAATAACCGCATCGGCAAATATTACAAAGTATATACCAGTATTAAGAGAGGAAAATGCTGCGTACGTGTATAAAATAACTTAAATCTGAAGCTACATAGTATCGAAGAAAACATAAATAATGTTTTCATATTTTTGCTTCCAACTTTTGGGGTGTCGACGTACACACAGCCAGTTTATAAAGCTATAGATATATACCAGTATCAGTCGACCTTGTATCTAATGGGCTTTTCGTGAATTGAGAGATCTGTTTATAGTGGAAATGGTATAGTTCGGTATGTCATCGTGTGTACACAAGACTTTATCGTGATTGAGTTTTGAAACTATGAGTGATCACTCTGGGGCTATATTTTTTTTTTTTCAATACAGGGTGGAAGTCATAATCAATGCGCACAATATGATATTGGACCCACAGCGTTGAAAATTTTCGTCACTTATCTAAGAGAAACTGTCCAAGTGCAGTCAAACTTTCACACTTACGGTTCCGTACCACCATACAATATTTAACATACCATCATACCATCACTCCTGTATTCCCCGAAGGGTTAGGCAGAGGTGTAACAATGTACACCCACAGTTCGCCGGTATGTTTAGGTCCCATGTAATAGGGGGCGACCTATTGCCATTAACCGGGCACAAATCCTAACTCCGAGCTGCTACTGAGAATTTCTTAGAAAAACCCAGTAACACTTTTTGCTCGACCTGGGAATCGATGCCAAGACCTCTAGCGTAGCAGTCGCGCTTAGGACCCCTAGGCCACCGAGGCAGTTATATTTAATACTACATACAAAAAAGCACGTGTCTTGTTAGATCTCCATACATTTTTAACTTGGTTTTACAAATTGTAAAAATTTCAAGTGTCTACCTATTACGGTTTAAAAGATACAGCCCTGTGACAGACTGACGAACAAGAAGACAGCGCAGCCTTAGAAATAGGGTTCCGTTTGGTACTCTTTAGGGACAAAACCCTACAAACAGCTAATAAAATCTTGCATGTCGATATCCTCTGTATATTGTTTGGTATATAAACAGTGCCGGAATTAAAGTATTCCTTCTCATTTTATTATCTGCGTCAGTTGGTTAACATCTGGTACCCAAAGACAAAATGCAGACTGCAAAGTGCTTAGTAAAAGAAAAACTATTATTAGGCACCTGTCCCACAACAGACGATTAGCGAGAAGCGAGTTTGCAGTTCCGATAGTTATGTCGCTGGGCGAAAGCATGCGAGTAAGTGATATGCAACTAGATTCAATATTATAATTTTTTGTCTTGTTAATGACATTCAAACGTTCCATTTAATAGTTTAATTAGAATAAATAATTTGACTTTGAGTGTGGGAGAGCGTAAAAACAACTACGTGTATTTGCAATCAGGCTAGTTCGTTGACCTGTCCACAAAAGTTGAAGTTGATTACACAGTAATAACACGTAATATAATGTCCATTCCTGCCATATCTAGTCTACCAAATATGTTTTTTCTTCTAAGTAAGTGTGGAAATCTTCTATCAAAAACTTCCCGTAGCCCCAATACTAGATAATAATATCTTTCTTATAATATTAGGCGCACCCACGTCTCCTTTCAGTGGCCGAACTTTGGAAATAGATTTCTGGTTGGACGTTATAAAGGATGTCTGCATAATCTGGTCACACAGAGGGATAGTGCCTTGAGCAAATGTTTGGTGGAGCGAAACGATTTCCATATACACGTGTTGAGCAACCAATAATACCAGCCTATTATCGTCCGGGGCTGCGGGTTTTTTTTATGAGATACCGCGGTACGGCGCGGTATCTCTTACGAACAACCCGCAGACCCAGCAGGCATAACCAAACAAATAGTTAAAAGTAACATGAAGATACATAATCATAAGGTTACATCACGATTTTAAAACCTTACCACTACCAATAAGTAATGTCTGGGATCAGCTTTTCAATTATGTAAGAGTTTAACCGTTTGAAATTCACCCAGTACATCCAAACTTCAATCAAGTATTGATAACGCTTAGCATGTCTGAGTTTGGCATCGAACCGAGCATGTTTGCCGCTCTCAAACTTCGGAAGCTTCGAGAATAACGAGAACAAACGTGTCAAGAGTTCAGTAATGTACTTGGCATAATTACATCTGAAATAGGAGATGTTTTGTTTGTTTGTTTTTACACACAGTAACATCCGATAATTAAGTAACATTAGCTTTTGCCAGCTGCTTCGTCCGCCAATGTCATATTTTTTTTTACAAAAATAGAACTTCGCTCACATTAGGAATTTCTCCTGTATCGTGGGTGCGTTTACAAAGATTTTAAATGACATACAGAAACAGTCAAACTCAGAACAACTATCAAACGATAAGCAGCCTAATGCCCTTATCCAGATCACAAGCTACATAATAATTATTTATCTTTAATTATGATTGGTCCACTAGTTTTACGATAATGAGGTAACAAACAGACGGACAGAATGACTTTTATATTTATTGAGTAGTAAGTAACACCAGCTGTAACATCTAATAATGGGACGACATGATAGGCGCAGTGGTTTAGCAATGGACTGCTGCGCTGCATATCGTGGGTTCGATTCCCGCACGAAACAAATATTTGTATGGCTTATAGATATTTGTTCCGAGCCTGGTTTTTTGTGTGTGTGATTTTTTTTTAATTATAATTATGTTTGTTTGTTTTGTGTTATATGTTTGTAAATGCACCCAAAAATACAGGAGAATTTTCTAGTATGTGGCAATGTTAAGTAAAAAAAAGACTCTCAAAATAAGGAATTAATTACGAGGACAGTCTGTGCGTTTTATTAAACCTTTCTTCTTATTGTAATTACACTAAAGGTTAATATCATAATACCATAATACCTATAACTAAACAGAAACCCAAGAAAATGCAAAAAAACCTAACAAGTTTACAAAACTGCATACCTACGTGTACAAACTTTAAAGAAAAGCATAGCTGTGTGGTACCACAGTTGGCTCAAATGTATTATTTACCACAACGCGTCGGGGTCTGACTGTCTGTCCCGACTGCGCATGCGTACAACGTTTATAGTGAGGGGACGACGCAAGCCGGCGGTAAAACGACGATGCGGTAAATGTTGGTAATTTTCTCTTTACTTTAGAAAAATATCGTTACAATGCTATTGTTATTTTGATGTTAGCACATAATGAGGGTTATTATTTCATTAAAAATATAAAGCAATGTAGAATTTTAGGCCTTTACAAAAATAAATCGTTAAAATGCAGTCGTTTCAACAATCTACAACAATAATTGCTGTTATTCAAAAGCTGTATTGCAAACCTATTTTTTTTTTATGCATGGGAAATCATAAAATGATTTCCCTCGCCCTGGGCGGGGCTGGAGGGAGTGTCAGACTTTTACTGACTAAAACCTAGCCATGTTACTTCTTGTGCCTTTTGCGTTCCGGAGGCGCGGTATCTCTTACGAACAACTCGCAGTCCCGGCAGGCATCGGCCCTGAGTGGCCCTTTCAAAATTTGCTGACATCTCTTTGAGGCGCGCATGGAACACGAACACGCCGATTGCAAACCTATACTATAGAAAAGTTGAGTATGCTAATGTAGTTCCTTAGCAAGATAAACTAGATGAATAAGTTTTCAACAAGCAAATAAATAAACTCTCTAAGTATAACCTATACTGCCGTCATAAGGAAAAAGAACGGAATGACACAACATGAAGTACCCGATTTCCGACTTTAAGATATAATAATTTACAGTCGGAAATCGATTAATACGTTTATCGTGTAATTATGTCTTTGTTCTTATGACGGCAGTATATGAAAAGTAAAAAGAAATATGAAGAATATGCATGTAGTACAAAAACTGACTTATTGAACTGTTTAACTGCCCTTCTCTAATGTATTCCATAAACAACAGCAAAAATACTGTTTGTACCATGTCAAAGTCAACATCATAAACAAAAATTACCGCCACTAAGTTACCGATAGTGTACTACGTATTTTTACCGGGAAACGTCTCTAGCCCATCCCTATTTCAGTTGAGCAGGGTAGTTCGCGGTCGTACGGTAGTGGCCGCACCCGCCTCCACTTCCCTCCTTAAATATTCCGCATTGCATCTCCTATCACTCATTAATATCGAACTTAAAAATGCAATTACCAAAAAAATTGCAGTGACGCGTCCTTGACAAGTGTTTCGAACAAAAGTGCGAGCGATTTTGACACATGTGGCAGAGGGGCATAAGATTCAATACCGCTTGGCACAAGCCGGGATAGTTCGGTGAAAAACAGCCCTTTGTGCGTCGGAATGACACGGTGAGTTTCTGTGTGTAATTTTAATACGCTTCAGGTATATTATGTGTGTAAAAATGAAGCTTTTTGTGGTGAAATGTGTGGAGTTTTTCAGCTATAGAAATTTTTTGTTGGTTTCTATTTCTGGCTGCTACTTTCTTAGTTTTAAAGTTTGGTTTGACATTTTTAATGAGACTTGCATTTACTTATGAAGAAAGTTCTCGCCCTATTTTTGAATAACTTCTGAGCATTGATACTTATTATACTTAATCAGCGTCCAGTATATTATATTAATTAAATCTTTTTGTTCACGGAGCCATGTCAATGAACTCCGCATAGGTCTAGACCAGGACTTTTGCCAAGCCTCATTACATATTTCAATTTATTACACCATACAGCCTATATCTTACACAGCGAGAAACTTGTAGCTTAAGTTACTTATAAATCTCATTATTCTTCTTATAATAAACTCTTTGCATGGACAGTATTGTAACCTTTTCAAATAACAAATGTAACAGGCATTTGATAAAGGTTAATTGCTACTAAAAATAAAAAATAAACATGAAACAATGGCTCTTAAGCGGCGACATCCCCGTGCAGCTATTGAAAACACACAAATTTTGGTTTTATGCGCGTACCTGCTTATGATTTTACCGATTTATGATTTGTATTTTCATGGACATGATTGGCTGCCTATTTTTCTTACCATTTAAATATAGAACAGGAAGAAAAGATAAAGTGTTTAGTTACCGACTCCATGTTAGGAAAATCTAGATGTTATTTTTATTTTTCGTATTATTTTAGGTAATGCCTTTATGATTAGCTTAAAAACTCTAGTAATCAGAAGAATCTACCACTCTGTTACTGTATAAACACCTGCATAGCATTGAAAAATTACAGTAGGTAGGTACTCGCTATAAAAAGGATATAAAAACCGAGGAAGCTAAATATTAAATGCTCCTGTACATTTTAAACTGACATAAAACTTTGAACCTCCGCAAAATAACGTCGGCACCGCGGCGTCGCCGCCCCCAGTACCCAGCCATACATTCATAGCACAACGTGTAACATTATGCGTTTTTCCCTGGCATGGTGCCAGCCTACGAAGCCATGAAACCAGGCCATTGTTCACGGATTAAGACAATGCCTCACCAAACTAGTAAATTTTCCAGATTTTTAATATCGCTCGATAAAGAAGTGTTATTGGGAATTTCTCAGTAGCAACCCGGAGTTTGGAAGTTGGTGGTGTGACCACCCTGTGCTTCGAAAAGCACGTAAAGCCGTTGGTCCCGTCTATCGATCGTAGATCTTTAACAGTGGTTACGGATAGTCAGAAGCGGGGAAGTCTGACAACCAGTCTTACCAAGAGGTATCGTGTTGCCCAGAAACTGGGTTGTGGAGGTCAAATAGGCAGTCGCTTCATGTAAAACACTGGTAAACAGCTGCACCCGGTTAGACTGGAAGCCGACCCCAGCATAGTTGGTAAAAGGCTAGGCAGTTATTTTTTTATTTTTAATATTGCCTAAGCCGGTAACTGCCTAAGTTAATGTAGTGTCGGCGGTTATTCTGCGGGGGAAATAAAATGTCGGTATTATTGGGGTGAGGGGTGCCTAACTTACGTTAAGTTGGTCGAGTTTTCTTATGTAGGGCAAGGAAAAAAGGACATGAAAAATTAAGGAATAGCCATCATCACGCCTGTATTCCCCGGAGGGTTAGGCAGAGGTGTACCAATTTACACCCACAGTTCGCGCGTATGTTTTAGGTCCCATGTAATAGGGGGCGAGCCTATTGCCATTAACCGGGCACAAATCCTAACTCCGAGCTGCTAATGAGAATTTCATAGAAAAACCCAATATAACACTTTCCTATTATTATTTCTGTCTGGCCATATAGGTAAAAGCTTGTAGGAACTTTGAGCTTGTGTTGTATTTTTGTACGGGTGAAAAGTAGATCATTCGGTCCACCTCAACTTCACAAGGAAGGTCGGCAGCGCATTGACGGTACTGGCGATCTCTTGGAGCTCGAAGTACTTTGCGCTGTAAGTGTGACTTTAACGCAGTTGAGAACAAAAGGGATGCTGTATCTGCTATGTCTTCCTCCATGCAAGCTCTGCATAATGGCCTGTCTGATAAGATGATAAGGATGTGTTCATGGTATGTAGGTATGAAGTAACATATCACACCCTGTATTCCCCGAAGTATTTGGCAGAGGTGTACCAATGTACACCTACAGTTCGCTAGTATGATTTAGGTCCTATGTATTAGGGGGCGAGCCTGTTGCTATTAACACAAATCCTAACTCCGAGCTGCTACTGAGAATTTCATAGAAAAATCCAATAATAATTTTTGCTCGACCTGGAAATCGAACCCAAAACCTCTATCGTAGCAGTCGCAGTTAGGACCACTAGGCCAAGGAGGCAGTTATATATAGTTAAGTATATTAGCATACGACTTCATATCGCATCAAAGTAAAGCGTAACACAATACTGTAGCTTTTTTATCAGTGAAATATTTTTTGCATTCGGATCGGTACATTCAGAGAGGGCCTCGTAAGGTCGCTATACACTTAGGCGGGTCGGCCTATTCGGTTTGCCATTCTCAATAGAACCTTTGATAGCATTGTATTGAAGATGGGGAACCAATTGCGCCTTTACGTTTATTAGTTTGGGCGAATTTTTATAACACCGTGAAGGCTTCTTTCTTCAAATATATGAAGAAAGTTAAAGTTTTGTCGCAGTACTTACGTATTGCGCATTCAGTTTTGTAGTTCTAACATGTAACAGAAATCGTACTGAAATAAAGAAGTATTAGAAACTTACTTAAAACAAAACAAAATATGCATCAATTGGACGATATATTTTGTGTCAGTTGATTTGATTTAAAAACCAAGCCACAAAACCGATTTTGACAAAAATTTTCATGAAATTAATTGGAAAAAAAAAATTGCATATTCGTTTATAAATGACGGAGTTATGCCCCAACATACGGACAAACATATAAACATCCTTTTAAAGGGGTAAAAAATTGATAAACTTATTTATAAACAGGTACCTATGTTCTAACAAATTGACAGTCCATTATCTACGAGGTAAAGTCCTTTAAGTGTTGTATTGTGTACGTTTATTTAACACTAGCTGTTGCCCGCGGCTTCGCTCACGTCGACCTAAGTGTTACTTAACTAAATAAGTATTGAATACTATGTTATCAAAATCTTCCAAGCAGGTCAAATGGTTGCTAAGGTGACTGCTAATAATTACGACTGTAGGTTTAAAGAATTTATCTGTAGTCGCTTGAAGTCTGTATTTGTGCACGGCTGGCAATAGGCTTACGCCATACATGGGGCTAAAACATAATTGGCGTAAGGAGAGTATATGTGGTTTTACTATCCCTTTAGATAATACTATGATGTGGTGTCCAAATTTACTTACTTTTCTTTCTTAAACTATTAAACAGCATCTTTAATAGGCACTGCTTTAACATTATACCTCACATTGTAGCTGCGATCTGTCTAGTATCAAGACCGAAGAAATGAATCTTATAATCAGAGCAACAGCCAACAAAATTTGAGCTTCGTGTTAGAACCAAATTAATTAAAGTTTTTGGGAGAAAGTATGGACAAAAAACAGTAAGCATAAGACTTCTTAAAAGACTAAGCAAAGTTTTACCTCACAAATTATCCCTTATCTTTGGAACCGTAAACTACACAATAAATTTCCATTTAAAGAAAATTTTTAAGCATGTAGAACATCTTCTGTTTATAGTACCTACCCATAAGAAGAAATTTCGAATGCGATGCATAATTCATGATTGATGCTTGATTCAACTTGCATCCTGAAAGCGTGAAGTCTGTGAGACATTCAACGTCTGAAGAACGACTGTCACGGAATTTTTCTATGGGTGAAATTGATTTTGGTACAGTTTCTGTTGTTGCTAATCTATTTCTGTTCTGCCATTTGAATATAAGTACACTTTTTGGTGGCGTGGCTCAGGACAGAAGTTAAAATTTTGGACAAAAAACGTTTGCACATAAATCTTTCAACACTTGTATGAAGTGTCGAAGTTGGGAGGTCCCTTTTTTAAGCATGAGATGTCGTCAAATGATTTTTTCCTTTCTGGTGGAAAGGAGTGTCAGACTGTTATTGGCTAAAACCCATCCGAGTTCCTTCCAATGTCCTTTGTGTTCCAGGGCCGCGGTGAGTCTTTCGAACAAATTCCGCAACTGTGCTGACATCTCTTTGAGGCGCGCGTGAAACACAGTACGTCGTCGACTTGGGTCTGGTTCTGGTTGGGCGGCGAGCCACACAACGGTAGCCGACTGCAAGCCCACTCCGACGGTGGTCTGGAATCGCTCTACGACTCTCGACACCCGGGGCATCCCCTTCTGTTCTGGCGGCCGGGGTGAAAGGTTGACCTCTCCCTCATGCGTTTCGCCTCCTCCTTCGTTGGCATTACTACTTCGCAGAAGGAAGCGATTGCTTCCCATTCTCCCTCTCTCCGGACTATGGATGAACCAAGGCCGGACGCGAGATGTCGCCGCCGCCAATCGCCTTTATGAGGACACGCTGATGTTCTGCCCAAGCAGTGGCATACCTCCACCGTACGCTCCTTTGTGATCCTACAGTGATAACACCAAGGCGTGTCCTAGCGCCGAAACCGAAACAGTTAGCTCGCGAAACAACTGTGACCAGAGAGTACCTGCGTCAGAGAATCCTTGTGGTGCGGCGATCCTACTATCGATATAAATTGGTAACTCTTTAAGTTTCTGAGGTGCTGTTTTTTATTCATGAAAAATATTCTTAGGGGTAGGTAGAATTTGTGGGCCAATCTGTCGAATTCTGTTCTATTCATTCTTCTTCAGTCGACGTATGCAAATTTTCGAAGTTATGTTAAGGTTATGCTTAAACCTATTTTATTATAATATTGAAATCATACCATCGAAAATAAAAACAATTGAATTAGGTACCAATTAAAATAATGACAAAAAGTAACAATCAATTGGGATCGAACTCACACAAAATATCTTACATGGCTTTTATTAAACACCGAAGCTATTCTCTAAACAAAGTAAATAGCGTAATAATAATAAAAAAATATAGCAATTCCCACACCATGTTATAATTGACTGCTTAACTCCTTGTGGCTAATGACGTCATGTTTTTTATTTCATAGGATAAAATATCTTCCACTGTCTTTCATAGGAACTGCCTCGTTAGCCTAGTGGTCCTAAGCGCGACTGCTACGCTAGAGGTCTTGGGTTCGATTCCCAGGTCAAGCAAAGTGTTATTGGGTTTTTCTGTGAAATTCTCAGTAGCAGCTCGGAGTTAGGATTTGTGCCCGGTTAATGACAATAGGTTCGCCCCCTGTTACATGAGATCTAAACATACCGGCGAACTGTGGGTGTACATTGTTACACCTCTGCCTAACCCATCGGGAAATACAGGCGTGATGGTATGTGTAATATGTAAGTAATCTGCAGTATTGTGTATATTTTATAGCAATCCAAAACATGTCCAAGAACAATAATGCTTACCTAACCTCATTATTTATTACAAATAGCGAAATAGCCTAACTATTAATTACAAAGCCCACCACCCAAAGAGCAAAGCAGATTGTGTGTAGGAAGATATCCAGCACCTCATGACTACTTGAATTAGTGAGACTACCTACCTCCCGGTAGTGAACTTCAGTGATGTATCTGGAAGGCATTGAATAGATTGCGCATTTAAGTAGGCCGCTGCAAACATAATTTGGTAAAAGAGGGCATCATATACCCGTCTGAAACTCAGTGCAATTGACGCATCAGTAAAAGCGGCCACCTACTTTTCTTAACCGGTGTAAATTATTGTTAGGGGTATCATCGATCCCGGGTCGGTGGTGCGTAGTGTTCCACGTGCGCCTCAAAGAAATGTCAGTACTGTAAGATGGGGTCCGCCAGGGCCAGTGTCTAACAGGGTTGCGGAATTCAAAAGAGTCACCGCGGCGCTGGTACGCAAAGGGCATTAGGAGGAACACTTTGTGTTTTAGTCAGTAAGAGTCTGACACTCCCTTCCGTTCCGCCCAGAGCGAAAGAAGTCATTTAAAGATTTCCCATCCTTAAAAAAAGGGGTATCATTGATGTGAAAAGAAGAATTTAAATCGCGCAATAATACAGTCATGTGTTGGCCCGACATTTAAAGACTATTTTGTCAATATTAAAGAGTCAAATAGACATAAATTCTTTAACAATACGTATATTTTCCGCTCTGCTATCGTTTGCACACCTATCAGTTTCTATTTTTTCGATGAAAACTTTTGACTTCAATTTGCTGTTTTTTAGTAACTATGTATTATAGACATTCTTTTCTGCAAAAATAATAAAGAAAAAATAAGCAAGCTTAGCGTTACTGTATAAGAATGACTACTTCTATTTTATTATTGTTTGGAAATCTTCTAGTATTCAAAAGAAATATTTAAAAAATCACAAAAAGTAAATCATTATACCGGGACCGAACTCAAGCCCTGCGATTCGAAAGGCGGTCATCGAACCATTAGACTATTTAATTCAATAGAAAAAGATTTGAAATTGCCGTTCTGTTTTGCCATGATTGACTGTTTATTTCAGCAGTTCAATCCTCAGCCATCTAAAGTATTGTTATATTTTGTTTCATCTTTTTTGAAACCCGTCGTAATCTGTATCATCATTGTTCATCTCCCAAAGTAGATAGCGCGATAATTTATAGCCTACGACCAATTTTGGCCTATGATGAATATATATACAAAAATTGAACGGAATCTGTCCGGCAGTATTTGCGTGATGCTCTAACAAACATACAGACAACAATTTAGAATCGCTTCCCGACCCCGTAGCAATCACTTTTTTTTAAATATATTAAATGTACAGTTTTGACTTCGCTACGATTTTATTATATGTATAAATAGACTATGTACAGACATTATTTTCTGCTTTAATATGAAAAGATTGAAAAAAATAAGTAAGCAAATCAATGTTATGGCAGAAGTTATGCATACTTTTATTTTATTATTGTTCGGAATCTACCTGTACGAAAAAAAATGTTTGAAAAATCACAAAAAGTAAAACTGTTATTGAGGACCGAACTCACGATCAGCGATTTGCAAGGCGGTCATTGAACCATTAGACTATTTACTACTTCGGAAATAATTCTAAAATAGCCGTTCTAGTTTGCCATTATTGACTGCTTAACTCTTTGAAGGTATAGCGTGATGATAATTATTTTAGAAGTTCAATTCCGCAGCTATCTACAATATTCTTACATTATATGTTGTTGTTTTCAATCCCGTGAGAATCTGTAGATGAACTCGAACATAATGCAACATTGCTCATCCCCCAAAGCAAATAGCGTGATAATTTATAGCCTAAGTTTTAAGTGGAGCTTACCGCAATACATTAGTGAAAACCGCATTCAAATCGGTTAAGCCACGGCTGAGATTAGCGTGTTCAAACGCACAGACAAACAGACAAACAGACAAACAGACAAACAGACAAACAGACAAAAATTCTAAAAACCATATTTTCGGCATTAGAATCATTACCCGACCTCGTAGCAATTACTTTTTTTCAAAAATATTAAATGTACAGTTTTGACTTCGCTACGATTTTATTATATGTATAGATTTACTCTGCAATAAAGAATAACGTCAGACATTTTTTGCGCAAGATTTCTGCTCCTTGCTATTTGACATCCTGTAAACGCTTTGCAAATGGAAAATAAGAAAGAAGAAATAAGAGAAAATGTTACCTATTGTAACATTCACTTGACCTATAGTCGCCTTGAATAATCGAATGGAATCTTCCTCTATTTCTATTTTATGAGTATAAGAGCTGTTTTTTCATTGCCTAAAAAGTCTTTAGCTATGTGCACCAAGTTTTACACGGACGTGGTTGCACAAACAATACAGTAGACTGAGATACTAAAGTCGCTAGGCCTACGTCATTTAATTTTTATTTTTATTTGTCAAATAAATTCAATTATGGGCCGTTTTTCATGTTGGAACCTCATACCTGAAAAAAGGCCCAGAATTGAAGATAACCTGCAGGCTTCTTAACTTAATATACCTTTACTATCCTAAAATGTTTTCTTATTTTCAAAATCAATATTTGAAAGACCAATACAACACGAAAAAAACATTGCTAAGAAAAGGGCAGTCATTTATTGGTTTAATCCCAAACAACAAAATGAAAACATCGTAAAACTCATTCACTAACAATATTACGAGAGAGTGATAAATAAAATAAATGGCGAGTCACATAAAGCTTGGCGAATGAATGGCCGGTTGCTAAGCTAAGATCAAAAGTAAGAATGAAAGAAGACAATACAATAATGGTTGCTAAAGATTGATATAATATGGCACATTATTGTACACCTAACAATATGTTGTGATCGGCCCGCTTCACATGGTTGTATAATATCGCAAATACCAACGTGACTTTTTCAATTCATTTTTGTACTTTCAAAGTTTACTTTTGGACATCACTGACATCAGTAGAGGAAAACATCATGAGGAAACCTGGAATTATAATAAATATAAATCTGAAATCAAACGTGGTGGGTGATTAATGCTCGAGCCTTCTCTGTGTGAGAAGACATCTTTGCCCAGAAGTGGTATAATAATAGGCTGGTATAATAATTTTTGGCTCCTCAACATATGCAAATCGTTTATTTACCAAACATTTGCTAAAAACATTATGTCAACTATCCCTCTATGTGATTACATTATTTTGAATGATTCAAATGATCCGTAACACATAGATACAAAGAGCGATAAAATCAAGGTTCCAACGGCACATGTGACTTTAAGCTCCACCATTAATCCATGACAAGAAAGTGTCGAAGGAAAGGGAGTCAGGGAAACAGATTGCCAAATGCCACGCCTTATTTCCGCAATAGAAACGTCGAAAGCAAAACTTGTGTAATTTAGCGCTGCGGTTGAGCGATTTGGCGGTAAAGTTAGACACAATGAATAAAGATTAGTTAGTACTGGTATCGGAAGTTTTATTTTGACAATCAAAAAAAGATTCTTGGTTAAAAATCAAGGTAGAAATAGAACCACAAATATTGCGAAAGTTGATTGTAGCACTGATAAAGACATAACGACAGGCCGTGTCGATGGCGCGTTCGTGTTCCATGCGCGCCTCAAAGAGATGTCAGCAATTTTAGAAGGGGCCACTCAGGGTTGATGCCTGGGGGGCTTCGGGTTGTTCGTAAGAGATACCTCGCTCCCGGAACGCAAAGGGCACAAGAAGGAACATGTATGGGTTTTAATCAGTAAAAGTCTGACACTCCCTCCCGCCCCGCCCAGGGCAGGGGAAGTCATTTGATGATTTCCCATCCCTAAAAAAATAACAAAAAAGAAGCACTGATAAAGAAGTAAATAATAATGATGACACTACAAAAATCATGGTGTTGAAGTTAAAATTGAAACGCTAATCAGATCGAAGTCTGGGTTTGAAACACTAGAAGTATTGGAGCCGTGTGTACATCTGCGTGTACATCTAGCTCACATAGCTGAGTACCTTGTCGACTCTTGGGCCGAAGAATCAGCAGTGCCATACAACATGGCAATGCTGCCAGATTTTCGGGCACTTGTATCATTAACAGCGACGCGAACGAAATTTTTTGATGCTCTATTAGGTGTCCCTTTTTATGAATTGTGCTTCTGTTTAAATTACAGACTCAAGTTGTAAAATAAGTTGTATAATAAATAAAAAATTGAATTTTGTTTTCATTGTGAACTAAAACGCTATTGCTTTCATCATAATGACGGTATTACCTTCAACAAAGCGTTTCCCTGAATTAATTATTCCGCCTTCTCTGAAAAGCGTAATAATTATTTCCTTTTCATCCAACATTTCAACTTCAAAGTAACATAATACCTACATTGAAATCTTTTCCCGTTCGTATATTTTGTGTTGAGTATATTAGAAAAGGTAGGTAAATATTGGCCAGCGAAATGGTCTCTCAGGAAGAACAGTCGGCTTTTAATAATGATATTCTCCAGACCGGTTTCGGTCACTGCAGCTAATCACTATGGAGTATGGAGTCTTGCCAAGTATGCAGAAGATAGTAAAGTGCAAAAGTGTTTGCCCAAACACAGGTGCACTCCCTCTCACTCTCATAGTACGATGGGACAGCAATCCGACACAACTGAGGAGAGGTCAGGCGCAAAACTAACGCCTTTACGTGCTTCCCGAGGCACGGGGACACCCCTTTTTTGAGTATGGGAAATCATCAAATGACTTCTTCCGCTCTGGGCGGGGCGGAAGGGAATGTCAGACTCTTACTGACTAAAACCCACCCGTGTACCTCTTAATGCCCTTTGCGTTCCAGGGCCGCGGTAACTCTTTTGAACAAATTCCGTAACCCTGGAACAAATTCCGTAACCCTGGACGGGGACATCCCTAGTAGCAGCCTGGTGTATGGAAGTTGATGGTGTGACTCCACACCATCAGCTTCCAAACCCAGGGCTACTACTGAGAAATTCGTACAGGTACAGAGGTTGATATAGACGGAACCTTATTTAAAAACCATGTACCCTTATCAGTTGTCTCGAAATTCTTTTACTGATATTTATATTTTTTGCCTTTGAAGATGTATTTTGGTTTGAATGTAAAGAATAAGGAAATCTGACAACAATTTCTTTCTGAGAAAATGTGATTTACATTTTTGTATTGATCCTTTTTCAAGAAAAGGTTAATTCAAAAGAAAACGGTGTATGGCTTATGTGAAAATGAGGTAAATATAACGTTCTTTGTAAATTCGCTGAAATTAGATTTTCCTTTGATGTTGTTGTTTTTGCTGTCGAAAACAACTAAATCCTTATTTAAGCTATTGATCTATTTAATACTGGGTATTATTGGGCTTTGTTACTTGTTTTGTTCGTGTACTGTTAGATTCATCGTTTCAATGTTGGCTTTGTAAAATCTGCCAACTTCTGAATCGTTCTAAGATTGTCCAAAATACATTTGAGATGTCAGGGATACCTACTGAAAATTGTTTCAGTATTTCAATAAATCAATTCAAATGTCACCATATGTCCGTTAACGTTCCAGGTAAATTAATGAAATTCAGTTCGACAGCTTATCGAAATTAATTTGCATTAATTTGCATTAATTTCATAATTTCACTGCACATCAGAAAATTTATCAATTTTAACAGAGATCTGTACGATGATTGCGAAAATATCAGTCGAAGCGCACTTTAATTCTCATTGTACTTTTGGTATTTCACGTTCATTTTTTTTAGGGTTCTGTACCCAAAAGGTGCCTCACGGAACCCTATTGATAAGATTCCGCTGTGTATCCCTGTCTGTCTGTCTGTCTCAGGACTGTATCTTTTGAACCATATTAGGTAAACACTTGAATTTTTTACAGAGTGTTTATTTAATACAACCGCTAAAATAACATAAAAAAATTAAAGGGAGTCCGCATACAAGAAACCTGTTTTTTTTTACCAGCTTTTATTTACTTTTAACTGTCCCGAAATCTGTGGCTTATCATTGTAATCTCAATATTGTACAGTTGCGCGGAACCCACGGAGCTCCTCAGTCAGTTTTTTATTTAGGCCACTGAATTCGTTTGATATCAAATTTAAATTTTTGATTGCAATAAACGCGTCAAGTATTTTCAACTTGTTTGTACTCTCAATGTTCATAAAATATTTTACGTTACTGCTAGTGTGAGAGAAGATTCATTCACCAAGAGAACACTCGTTATTTGTCCGCACTGCAGTAATATTTCAGTTGGAAATCTCATTTCTCTACTTATAATTAATTTTAACGATTCCAGTGCAAAATTACTGTAATTTTGCAGTGTTGCCGAGAAGTACCTATCATTAGTTATATGTCTCATAAAGCTTGCAAGGAGTATTAAGCAGCTTATGCATCGCCATCTTTCTTTGTCAAAATACAGGGGCCATAGTCTTTCCAGTGTACAAGGTAACCAGTCCACATAAGCCACCCTATCCTATAGTCCAATTCTTTATTTCCATATCCTGCAATAGTCCTGCGCCAACAAGGGTTGTTGGATGTACCTATAGTGCATTGGTGGCTACAATGGTGTCTTTTTTTTAGGGACGGGAAATCATCAAATGACTTCTCCCGCCCTAAGCGGGGCGGTAGGGAGTGTGAGACTTTTACTGACTAAAACCCATCCATGTTTCTTCTTGTGCTCTCTCTCGTTCCGGGGGCGCGGTATCTTTTACGAACAACCCGCAGCCGCGGTGGCTATAGTGGTGTTGGTGTTCCATTTCATCCTAAAGCTATCTAAGGGGCCTCTGCGAGTTGGTTTCGGCTCCTCGTGCACCCTTCAAAGGTCCGGGGCCTAGAGTCCCGGGTCCCGAGTTAGATAAAGTAAAATGGAAATAAAAACCTATTATTGTCCTATTGCAATGCAAAAGTCTCTTCTCATCACTCCGGCTTAAGATGCGATTGCAGACTTGTAGTAATTAAAATTCCAGGTTTCTTCATGGTGTTTTTCTTCACCGATGTCAGTGACGTCTTTTTTTTTTTTTTGGTGGGTGGGAAATCATCAAATAACTTCTCCCGCCCTGGGCGGGGCGGGAGGGAGTGTCAGACTTTTACTGACTAAAACCCACCCATGTTCCTTCTTGTGCCCTTTGCGTTCCGGGGGCGCGGTATCTCTTGCGAACAACCCGCAGCCCCGGCAGGCATCGGCCCTCAGTGGCCCCTTCCTTTTGCTGACATCTCTTTGAGGCGCGCGTGGAACACGAACGCGCCGTCGACACGGCCTGTCGTTATGCAACGTAAGGACGGTGAGCTACCCATTGCTCACCGTCCACAGGCCAGTATCTACGGTGGCCGGGAGTCGTCTCGCGGCTCCCGACGTCCGGAGCGTCTACCGCGGCGGCTGGGACGGGAGAACCGCTGTCTCAACCGTCCCGCCGCCTCCTTCTCAAGCATTACTGCCTCGCAGAAGGAGGCGACTGCATCCCATTCCCTCTCGCTCCGGACCATGGCTTGCACCAGGGCCGGACGCGAGAGTTCGCCGCCGCCAATGGCCGCCACGAGGACTCGGCGATGCTCCGCCCAAGCGGGGCATACCGCCACGGTGTGCTCCACCGTGTCCTCGGGGCGATCCACACAATGGTGACACCCGACGTTTCCTCCCGCCCGATGAGGTGCAGGAACCTCCCGAAACACCCGTGTCCGGTGAGGACCTGCGTCAGGCGGTAGGTGAGGGTGCCGTGGCGCCTCTCCAGCCACTCCACAAAGAGGGGACTTACCGCCTCTATTAAGGCGTGCCCAGCACGAGGTTGCGACAGTCGCTGTCTCCATGTCGCCATGAGATCGAGCCGGAGATCGGCCCGCCGAGCGGCAATTTGCCGCGGTGGCGGACTCTCCCCCCGGCCTAGTACCTCCACGCGCCACTCGTACAGGCGCGCGAGGACCAGCGCCTCCAGATCCCACGGCGGCAATCCGGCAAGGAGGCTCGCCGCCTCCCCCGAAATCGTGCGGTATCCTCTGATGACCCTTATGGCGATCACCCGTTGGGACGCAATGAGGTAGTGGGCGGCAAGTCGCCTTAGCCCCTGCGCCCACACCGGGGCCCCGTGAAGGGCCATCGACCGCACGACTCCCGCGTAGAGCCTCCGGCAGGAGGCGTTTGGTCCCCCCAGGTTGGGTAGGAGCCGCCTAAAGGCAGCCCCGGCCCGTTCCAGTTTGGGGGCCAAACGTCGGAAATGCTCCGCGAAGTTCCACCGGCTGTCGAGGACGAGTCCCAGGTACTTTATCGTCGACCCGACGCCGATGTGAACCCCTCCTACCGTTAGTTGGGATCCCGACGGTGGCCTATTCCGAGGCCCATGAAAACACATGGCCTCAGATTTGTGCAAGGCCACCTCGAGACCCAACCGCCGGATCCTCTCAACGACTATCGCAACCCCGCGTGTCATTAAGTCGGCCGCCGCCTCGTCAGTGACGTCTAAGATAAACTTAGTAAATACATTTGGAATAGAAAAAGTCACATTGGTACTTGCTCGTGTTCGGCTGCAAATTGACAACCTCTTGTCCTTCTTCTTGATTTTGCCTAAAAACGTTTTTCGGGTTAGAACAAACTGAAATGGAATCTCCTTCTGACAATATTTGTAAGCACTTTTCGTAATTCAATCCTAAAACCTACTGACAATATTTACGTCAAAAAAATATAACACACAAAACAAAATGTCGTGAGGAAATCTGGACTGCCAAAATTCGTTCGAAAACGCCTTGAACAGGCGTGTTAATCAATGCTAGTGCCTTTTCCGTGCGAGAAGAGGCCTTTTCCCTGCAGAGGGTCAATAATGGGCTGGTGATATTTATTCATCATTTTGTTTTTTTTTTAAATATATGACATTACTTTTTGTGTAATAGCATTGTTTTAAAATGCGAACTCATCATAAACAAAGGCCAAAAGGAATTTTGTATTGTCTTTTTTATTATCTGCTGAATCCGACACTTCGCTCTGTTGAAATTCATCTCAGGGGAGATAAGTATTTGATCGTCAGAGTATTGTTTCTTGAGTTGAATGATCACAATAGTGTTCCAGTGTTGACATTATCGGGCCATCGCCTGTGAGAACTATTGACCTATTTCTACCATGATGGACTGTTAAGAGAACTTATATATTTGTTTAAAAACGCTTTGTTTCTTGGTTTCAGATTTTCATCTCGATAGCTTCGATTGAGGTGTTGCTAATTATAATATTTACATTTTATATAGGGTAGGTATTGTATTTTTTTTAGAATGTGAGAGTCATGGGTTGTGGTATTCTGTTAGAGTTTTTTGTTTCTTGAAGGTGCAGTGTGGGAACGCCAAACACAACGTGGTCCGACGACCTGGTAAAAAACAATCATAATAAGCTGGTATTATTATTTACCAGAAACTTATTCTCTATCGTGAATGCGTTTACTCTCATACACCAATGATGACGTCATCATCCAGCAAAGTTAAACTTCTGAGAAACATACACATCATTAAAACAGAACCATTTTTTTTTACATATACATTACGAATACACTAGTAAACTGTTATTTCCATAAGTCAAATTTAAACACCCCATTCTACCCGCATTGCAATTCGTCCCACATTCGTCCTCCCCTTGCAGTTATTATCCTCAAAGCCACTCAAAAATATATCTTAAAATGTTCCGGGACACCGTTACAGGAAGATGTATCTATTGTTAGTCGCTCGTGCGGACCCCAGCCACGTTTCCGAATTGATCCCGTCTCGAAGGACCAGTTGAAAAAAGCACAAGAGACTTTAGAATTTTTTACAATAGAAACGTCCCGTTTTTGGTTCGGACTACTGAATTCTTGGCACGTTGTTTTCGACCTGTTTTTTTTCTGATTCGTTACATTTAAATGTTACATGGAGTGAGCTAGTTGATGTACGTACCTACTCTTTTATTTTACTGCTTCTGTCGAAAGTACTGCAAACAGGAGGGAAATAAAAATGTTTCGCTTATAACTACTTTTTTATTGTAACGTAGAGTGGAGGTGGAATTAAAAGAGTTTATCTGGATGATATGATTCTTCATAATAATTGTTCTATTGAAAATTTGTCTTTGTAGTATTTTTTGAAAAAATAATGTTGGGAGGATTTTGTAATTACCATTTTATGCAGCATTGCATTGGGTTGATTTTTGGGATTCAGGTGGTTTCAAGAAACAAAACGAAATTTGTATACTCCATCACAACAAAATTCGACCGTTTTTTTTTTTTTTTTCACCTTCCTGCAGTTCTCCTTTATGTAAACTTTAACTATCCTAAATCTCAGACACCTTGGTGCGGTTAGTATTCATAAAAAGTAATACTACATTTTCTGTTCATGTACCTATTAATATAATTATGTATGACAAGGTTTTTCCATTAAGAGCCGAATCACGTAGAAGATGAGTACAACTTTGTCTGGAAAACACGGCACATAAGAAAATCTGATTCCCGTCAACATATGGAAAAGTTCGTTCGTGCTGATCGCTTCGGATAAGTTGCTGGACAGGACTTAGCAACAAAACTATAAGTAGAGTTATTACGAACATGGGATCAGAGGACCAAGAAAAATGTGTTCTAATGGCCGAAGTTCGCAAAAGACAGACGACCAATGATGTCGTAATCACGGATTCTTTAATAACACTTTTTATGCTTCTTTCGTAGACTTTCACGGTGAATGAACTTTAATCTACCTTTCATAACATCACGCCTGTTTCTCCCGAAGAATTTGGCAGATGTGGTATTTATTTGTGTCGTAGAATGGAGGCAAAATAATGAAGCATAATGAAGAATTAAGGCAAAGAGGAGGACGAGGAGAAGTATGGGGAGAGATAATCAAAAGGACTCGTATCATGGGCCTTTGCCCAGTAGCGGGATAGTGTAAAAAATAAAGCACGTTGGTACCAACACGAACGTTCTGAAGTTGACGTTGCTGTGCGATTTCAGCCGCTGCAGCACTCCGGGATGTCCTTGGTAGGCATTCCTGGCATTGGTAGTTTATGTGCAGACCAAGCAGTCCCAATACATACATACATTCATCTATATGTAAATACAACAAAACTTAATCAAACTTCATTTAGTATGAAGTGCACAAGTTTGCTTATCAGCTTAAGAGTTACTTAATGTTTAAGCAAATTGTTAGCAAGTTCTACATTATGGAGCTCTGAATCATCTTAATCAAAATTCATTAAAGTTTCAAGAACTTTATTTCATAAAGAAAACTAATCTTTCATCGCCATCTTGTTTAGTATCATTTGTTTTAGAATTTTGATAATTTTCTTTAGACATGATTAGATCTTAATTGGAATAACTGCCTCGTTGGTCTCGTGGACACAAGCGCTAAAAGGGCTAAAAGTGTTATTGGGTTTTTCCATTTAGAATTTCTCAGTTGCAGCCCGGAGTTTAGAAGTTGGTGGTGTGACACCCCTATGCCTCGGAAAGCACGCCTTTGGTCCCGGCTGTTATTCGTAGATCTTTGACAGTCGTTACGGATAGTCAGAAGCCAGAAAGTCTGACAACCAGTCTTACCAAGAGGTATCGTGTTGCCCAGTAACTGGGTTGTGGAGGTCAGATAGGCAGTCGCTCCACGTAAAACACTGATATTCAGCTGTATTCGGTTAGACTAGATGCCGACCCCAACATAGTTGGGAACCGGGGCTGCGGGTTGTTCGCAAGAGATACCGCGCCCCCGGAACGCAAAGAAGAAGGAACATGGGTGGGTTTTAGTCAGTAAAAGTCTGACACTCCCTCCCGCCCCACTCGGGGCGGGAGAAGTTATTTGATAATTTCCCACACACCAAAAAAAAAAAAAAACCATAGTTGGGAAAAGGCTAAGTAGATGATGAGATCTTCATTGAAATCCAATGTCGTGATGGCCCAGTGGTCAAGGTACTCGCCTCTTATGAACGACTCAGTGGGTTCGCAACTGGCCAATAAGTACCATTTAGATTTCATATGTACTTTCTAAGTTTATCTTGACATCTGTGAACCAAAACGTCACAAGGAAACCTGGACTTTGTTAATATAAGTTTTTCCCGAGATCTGGGGGTATATCACGATCCCAAACTCTCTTTTGAACTTCATGTCGATGCCATAGTCGCTAAAGCATGCAAGTCACTGGGCTTCATAATGCGGCTATCCAAGTGCTTCACATAAGCCAAAACTCTAAAAATACTATACTGTACCGTTGTTAGAAGCCACTTGGAGTACGCGTCTGAGGTTTGGAGTCCTTGTTATCACAAATACATTGATCGTATTAAGAGAATCCAAAAAAGATTCATCAAGTATTTGTGTTTTCATCAAAAAGTGCCCTACCGCTCTAAAGATTACCTCAACCTCTGTAAGAAGTATCATATTTTACCCCTAACAAATCGCCGAGAAACTTCTGATTGTATTTTATTGCTTAAGATTTTTAATAATAACATTAATAGTTCCGATATTCTGGCCAAATTTAACTTTAACGTTCCCGGAAGGTCGAAGCGTTGGTATCCCCAGCTACGTGTTGCATTTGCCTCCACTAGGTACAGGCAGAGTTCGTTCATTGTGCGTGCAAGCAATAACTTTAATAAATTATGTAAACGGTACAATTTTGATCCCTTCTCGACGAGTGTGTCCGCGGCCAGAAGGTGCATGAGCCTTAGCTTTTTTGCTTAAGTTTGTTTGATGACAAATATTATGTTTTAAATGTAAACTCGGTAGCTTTATGTTCTGATACATATATTAGTTATGGTGTTCTTAGCTTAAGTTTTGATGTTGTTCCACTTTTATTCTTTGTGTGAGCAGTGCGTGTGTTGTTCACACCATCTCTGCCAGTCTGTTTTTATAAATGTAGACTTGTATGTAATTGGCTGTCAGTTTCATCAACTAGGTATTTTATATTCTGTTTAGTTTAGCTGTAAGTCTTCCATGAATAAATAAAAAAAAATAAAAAAAAATAATAATAATAAATAAATAAATAAATAGAAAATTAAAAAAAAAAAAATATAATAATAAATTATTCAATAATTAATTAATTAATTAATAAATCGCCAATCCACCTTAAGCAAGTCAGGTAATCAATTCTCGTGCCCGTCCGAGAAGACACCTTTTCCCTCCCTGCAGTAGGACAATATTGGGCTCATACTATTATTCTCATTTACTCATTACAATTATATATAAATTACATTTAATTTTATTCATATTAATATAAAAGTAAAAACATTTGAAAATATTAAAAATAGTAGCCCACTGGCTTCGGGATCAAGGTTCAAGCTACCGGCGGTCAGGGCACCTAAGAGAGGCATCTCTTAATAATACGCGCCGTGTCTAGGAGTACCGCTTTCCGAATCAAGCTCTTGATCCAGCCACCCAACGAGAGCCTCCTTAGATGTTATTATTATTATTAGAGCTCAATTCTATTTGAAACGTTTTCTGTGTCACTTCCATTAGGGAATTGTTGTTCGTCATTATTTCCTCTTCATCTTTGTAATTGCGTCTTCACTGCCTATTACTGTTGAGTGCTTCACTAAAATTACACTTTTTTCAATTTGGATTTTACTCACAAATTCTTTCATTCATTTTAGAATGCTTTATTTATTGATGGTTCAAATTTACCAATTTGGATTTCATTTAAATAAAAAATCGACTTTAGATCACATAATTGCATTTGTGAGTAAAATCATCATTGCCACCCTCTGCTGGCAGTACTCAAGGCTGATTGGCGATTTCAGACTCATAAATTATTAACTATATAAGTCCAAATTTCCACACTATATTCTCCTTCACCGATGACAGTGGTGTCTAGGATAAATTTAGAAAGTACATTATGAATTGAAAAAATCACTTTGGTAAAGTGATTTTTAAAAGAAAGTCTAAAGTTCCAACTGAGAGAACTACTTAAAACTGCACTGGTTGTAATTTATTCCGGCCACTGAACGTTTTTATCACAGTAATTGTTCCAAGAGACTTAGGGAAATGTTAAAGAGTCCATTTTTCCGCTTGAGCGTATAAATAGACTTGATAAATTGTGGTACGATCCACCATGTGTGGCATTAAGGACCTTATTTCTTTTGTTTTATTATATTGTGCTTCAATAGTATCCCCGACCGAATTTCGGTCACTGCGGCCAAAATCAATGGAGTCAAGCCAAGTATACAGGAGATATTAAAGTGCACATGTGTGTGCGCAAACACAGGTGTACTACTTTTTTCTTCATAGTCCGATGGTAAAGTAATACGTTACAACCTGATAAGGCACAAGACCAATGTCTTTACGCGCTTTTCAAATCACAGGGTTGTTACTGAAAAGTATCTACTGCAGAACCCATTACCCAATACTCTAATGCACTCTTCTGAAATATTATAAACATATCGCCGTTGGTTACCTAAATAAATCATAGTAAACACATGTCCGACCTGGAAATTGAACAAAGAATCCCCTACGCCCAGCAGTTACGCTTGGACCAAAATACCAATAGGCTGGGTGCATCGATACGAATCTAGGTACCGTATATTCGGTCAGTTGGCATTCGTTCTCTTTAATATACTGGAACTCGGCGGTGCATTGAACCGTGTCATGATATATTCAGCTGCATCTCGATTCAAATTCGAAGTAGATTTTACTACGTTCGGAAAATGTTGATGACTTTTTGAGTAGAAGAATTCGAAATCGTTGAAATGGCCTTAAGTATTCATTTTATTATTTTATAAGCAAACTGTCTGTTTATCAAACAGCTTTGTAAGTGATGTTACCATTAATGTAATAAAAAAGAAAAAAATATAATAAACATTAATCAATATAGAGACATCAAAGTCGAACACAGTTATTTAAATTCCTGGAATTCTTTTCGTTCCATTCAGATATTGAAATAGCCTTAAAAGATACATTTTATTTTATCTATTCTAGACTTATATTAACAGCGTTCCTTTGTTTTGCATTTGTACTGTCAGTATATACGAGGAAACAAAATCTCTCGAGTAGTTTTGCTTTTGTTTGTTGATAATGAACTTAATAACAAAGACATACAGTTGAAAATTGTGTAATTGCATTAAAAATAACAAATGTATTGTGTAACTATATTTTACACAACTTTTAACCCTATTTGTGATATTTTTAGTCAATTTTCAATTGATATGTTCGAACATTTTTCTCCTCTCGATGAAGTTTTTCTGCTGTTTCCTTCTTCAATAGGTATTACGATAGACCAAGTTTCTTCGCACGGACAAACTTCAGACTATTAATATTAGTAGGTATCTATTTTATGTCACAATCTTGTACCAAGGGGCGCCTCGTACCGCCATCACCGATTAAAGTTAGGTATATTATGTTTATCACTAATGAATGATTAAATTAATGGTTTTACAGTGGTGACTGTCGAGTTCAAAGTTGCTTTGGTTTTAAAATTTATAGCGTCATGTTTAAAAGGTATATAAATGAGAGTCAAAAGTTTTGTAAAGCAGGGGTTCTCAACCTTTTACCATACGTGCCTCCAAGTTTTTTTTTTAATCACCCCCTCCTCCGCCTAGCACACCATCCCCTTATCGGTAAAGATAAAACTAAGAGAACTACTGAATCGCGTTATTACGTTAAGGTGAAGAGGAATTGTCATCAAAATAATAAATGATAGCAACATGTCCAAGAAATAAAATAAAAAACGAGAAAATACTTTGAAAAACGAAAAATCTTTTACAAACTAATTACCTAAGCCCAATATTTTCTCTTTTCATAACGTAACATTATACACTGAAAACGTACAGGTTTGAAAACTTTGTCTTAGTAATATTTTCACGAATATAAATCTAATAGACACCACAAGCCACAAGTATGAGCTCTCGAAACTTCTCGAACTGGGAAGAAACGTAGGTCATAATTTTTTTACTCGTATTTCATTTCTGTTTACTTTTCCACTTCTAAAGGAAGTTTTTTTTAGAGCTGTATAAATTCAAAATGAGAAACTTATTCAAATAATGTCTATGATATTACATAACATACCTGTATTCCCAGAAGGGTCAGGCAGAGGTGTACCAATGTACAGTCACAGTTCGCCGGTATGTTTAGGTTCCATGTAATAGGGGGCGAGTCTATTGCCATTAACCGGGCACAGATCCTAACTCTGAGGAGCTACTAAGAATTTCATAGAAAAACCCAATAACACTTTTGCTCTACTTGGAAATCGAACCCATGACCTCTAGCGTAGCAGTCGCGCTTAGGACGACTAGGCTAACGAAGCACTCTATGATATTGGTTTTATTTTAATAGATAATATTATGCTATTTGTGTTTAAACATGATTTCGGGCATATAAGCGCTATGGCTAGGTTGAATGAAATGCAATCGTGATGCCGGCAAAATTCCGATCATCATCATCTACTTAGCCTTTTCTCAACTATGTTGGGGTCGGCTTCCAGTCTAACTGGATGCAGCTGAGTACCAGTGTTTTACATGGAGCAACTGTCAATCTGATCTCCACAACCCAGTTGCTGGGCAACACGATACCTCTTGGTAAGACCAGGTTATCAGACTTTCTGGCTTCTGACTATCCGTAACGACTGATCAAAATTCCGATACTACTTACATAAACCGGTACAGTCTAATTTCAGAACCCAGACATTCCGTAAAAGGATTTATAATCGTGAAACAAATGAAATAGAAATTGGAATATTCTGGAAGCTTCCATTGGGTACTTTGATGTTAGAAAATTGGAACCGGAATATTATTACGCCACCCTTGTAAAGGTTGGTAGCCATTTTGTCATCTCTCAAGTTTTGCTGTACAAATGCCTACTTGCCTACTATCATTATAAATGTGAAAGTAACTCTGTCCATCTGTCTGTCACACTTTCACGCCTATACCGCAGATCCGTTTTGATGACATTTGCAACAGAGATAGATTATCCCTTGAAATAAGATATAGACTATCTTTTGTCACGAAAAAAGGTTTGAAGTGATTGAAATAAGGGATGAAAATTTGCAATGGAGTCCATTATTGTTGAAGACAAAACCATGAAACTTTGCAATAAGGCACTTGATAATAATTAAATAAACATACGTACATATATACCATCACGCCTGTAGTCCCCGAAGGGTTAGGCAGAGGTGTAACAATGTACACCCACAGTTCGCCGGTATGTTTAGGTCCCATGTAATAGGGGGCGAGCCTATTGCCATTAACCGGGCACAAATCCTAACTCCGAGCTGCTACTGAGAATTTCATAGAAAAACCCAATAACACTTTTTGCTCGACCTCGGAATCAAACCCAACACCTCTAGCGTAGCAGTCGCGCTTAGGACCACTAGGCCAACGAGGCAGTTAAACATTAATTTGTTGAAACGTTTATGAAAAGTTTGAACCCAAAAAAAGGCTGTCTAAAGCAAATAATATTCCACGCGGACTAAGTCGTGGGCACGAGCTAGTATATTGTAACTAGTTTCTGCCTGATCTCGTCTGTGTAGACGATCTTGAATCATAATAATATTTGCTGCGTTCCTCACGGTAAGGGCTTCACCAGCTCCCTGTCTATAAATATTTTAGTACGTACCTAGTTGATTTATGACGCTTGAATCATTAATCTACGAGATTGGTATGAAATCTGTCAGCTTTAAGCTTCTTTATTACAAGACTAGGTAACCAACACAAACAATTTTTTTAAATAAATAAACTAGCGAACTGCTTGTGACTTCGTCTGCGTGGTTGGTTACTGCTTCGTTCCCGTGGGTCGTAGCGTGATGTTATATAGCCTATGTTACTCAAGAATAATGTAGCTATCTATGGTGAAAAAATGGTTAAGGGGCTTTTCGAACACAAGACACCGTAAAACACGCATTTTTTGTTGCATAGTCTGGCGTTTTGGTACATATTATAAGCCTGAAAAAAATATTAAGTGTATTGTCAAGGGTTTTAAATAAAAGACTTACCTATAAATATTTCATGAAAGTATAATAGTATCATGGTAAAAAAATCGCAAAGGAGAGAGCATAAACAATTTTCTTCGTCGAATATATCTCAGAATTTTGAGCGTTAACTATATAATTGTATGTAATGACATTATAGGGAATTCTATGAACTAAAGACCTACCTATAAATTATTCCACTGAGCCGTGTATTTTTATCACAATTTAAAGAAAACTTCAAAATTACTGTCATTTTTGTGGTTATTCGATTCAACTAACATGAAACGTATCGCTATTTTGAACCTTATTTGTTGCCACGATGCATTACTGTCAATCACCTAAACATTTGCTTACGACAGGGCCTTAAAATCGGTCCAGTAGATTTGGATCCTATTCGATACAGACAAACAAACAAAAAAATCTTTCCTCTTTATAATATTAGTTTAGAAGTATGAGTATCGATGTGACTACTATTTAATTATTTCTCTAATGGTGCGAATGTAAGTGGGCTAAAAAAAAATATTAGAAAGGAATAAGGGGCAAGGAGGCCTTTACCCTACAATGGGGACAGAACTGGCTTGTCGTAAAATATAATCATTTATGTCCGCGTCATCATCCGCCTGGATGTCTGAAACGACAAACCATTTTGAAAGCAATCCCATGAGACAACACTGAACTGAAAAGTATTGTATGAATTGAACTTTCGTGTCAAGGTCATCCGAATCGGTTCAACTTTTACGCGAATTAAGTGACAAACATTTTCACATACTGTCATTTTTAACTACCGACGCAAAAACGACGGGGTATTATAAGTTTGACGTGTCTGTGTGTGTGTGTGGCGTCGTAGCTCCCGAACGCATAAACCGATTTTGATTTAGTTTTTTTTGTTTGAAAGGTATATTAGTCGGGAGTGTTCTTATGTTTGGTGGAAATCGGTTCAGCAATTTCAAAGTTATGAGCTCTTTTGTTAGCTGCGGTAGGGATGTTTATTTTTCTGTCGGGGGTTACTTAATTTTTTTTTATCCTACTAATATTATGTTTGTGAGGATGGATGGATGGATGTTTGTTACTCTTTCACGCTTAAACGGCTGAACGGATCCAAATAAAATTTGACACATAGGATAAATAGGATTTGACTTGGACGAAGCCGCGGGCAGAAGCTACTATTATTATAAAACTTCGTTCGCTTCAAAGTTGATATTACTATCCCATGGGATCTGTAAAATCCGAGATAAAAAATAGGCTAGAGGCTAACAAACATCTATCCATCCCAACTTTTGCATTAATAATAGTAGGAACATTATTAGGATAATAATCATAAAAATCGACTTCTCATAATATTTATAGCAAATATTTACGCATAAATCCGGTCGCAATCATCGTTCGAATATTCCGCTAAATATCAGTTCATTTACAGGGTGTTTGCTTAGCGGAAGTGACGGATAGCCGGCGGATATTACGTTATCTCGCACAGGATACGGTTGGCGGGTACTAATGCGATTAGTAACCTGTTATCGACTGAATTATTAATAGCCTAAATTGTGCAAAAGGCTATTAAAATATAATTGGGATGAAAGGTGTAAATTATTGATATAAAATGACTTAATTTTTGATAAACGCGAGTGACAGTGTCAATAGAATACCAGCCTTTGATTTTCCCACCGCAGGGCAAAGGCGTCTTATTATATAGAGAAGGCACGAGCATTGATCACCACGCTTGCTTGAGGTTGAATGCTAATTTGAGAATTGAGAATACCTATAGGTGGGTCCGAATTCGCAAATACGCCTTGAGCAAGTATAGGCTATAAAGGTCAGGTTTCCTCATGATGTTTTCCTTACTCGTACAGATACAAGATGTCCAAAATAAACTTAAAAATAAACACATTTTTTACGAAAAAAATACTTACAAGCATTTTTCTTTTAAATTTTTTATTTCATTTATTTTTGGATGTTACTTAATGGCAATAGGCCCCTGTTACATGGGACCTAAACATACCGGCGAACTGTGGGTATACATTGATACACCTCTGCCTACCCTTCGGGGAATACAGGTGCGATGGTATGTGTGTTTTGGAAAATATCACATTGGTACAGCACGGTATCGAACGGAACATTATCGTGAAACAAGTTGTCTGTCGGTCAGTCTGAAGTTTTGATGAATGAATTTCTCAGGTAGACAGCCCAGATGACCCCTTTGTCGTTACTACCCGGCGAGTTAAGTGTCCCACGTCACGTCACGTCTCGTCTCATCTTTATTTTTATCTTGGTCTAAGGGCCTTACACGACCGCGCGGAATAAACGCGGCATAAATAAGTTCCATTGTCATATTGAACATACCACAATTTCACACGTAACATTATTATCTATCAATGGGTTATATGAATTGTGCTTGTTGTATAAAAATTAACCAAAATGGTATAACATCCTAGTCATATTTACAATTCGAAATGCGACAGGAATTTTAATGGGACAAGCCCGCCACACTATTCCCAACCACTGCAACTTCTGTAAGCCAGAATCAACAGTGGAGACCGCCAGAAGAGCGCCGAGGCAATGAAGCTCGACGATTCCCGGAGAAACGATAAAACTGTCTTGGATCCCGCAATGAAATTAATCAGAAAAGATTAGCGGAGGAGTAGGAAAACGACAGGATTCCTTACTTTTACGTCTCTTGTGCTTTTTGGTGTAGCTTTACACAAAGTATTTCATTGCCAAAATAGACAAAAGAATAAACCATGTCCCAGAATAAATCATGTAAGATTTAATATTCATTTAAAACAGGCATCAAGTCTCGTAGAAAATACATATATCAGAGCAATACAATAATATAAAATACTATACAGAAACAATATAATTATAATTTATAAAATTAGTTTACACGTAATGTCAGCGGTCGCTTATAGTATGGCATACGCTATTGCAAGCGACACTGGCTGTGTTTTGTGGTGTACATGACTTCCTTACGAACGAACTTGCGGGTAGAAGCTCGTTGTAAAATGTGAAGTAAAGCTAACTCCTAAAAGAAGGTGCAGACAGCGTCATAACTGACAATGCCTTTTTTCGAACAATGCAATTGGAGTTACCAATTGATGATGCTGTCTGTACTAATGAGTAGTTCAACTTCTTTTTTTATTGTATCAAATAAGCCGACAGCCTACCTAATGTTAAATGGCAACCGCTGCTTATAGACATCTGCATTACCAGAGGCCTTACAAATGTGTTGCTTTCCTAGAGACCAAAATCCATTGGTTCCATACATTGGTGGATGTGGACCAAAGTTGAAATGTCTCATGTGCCTGTAATTACACCGGCACCCAAACCCTCCAAACTGAAACGCAGCAACGCTGCTTTGCGGCAGAAATAGGTACATATATGGTGGTAGTTCTTCCTCGGACGAGCTCCTTTACAAAGAACTCTACTGCTACTAACTACTTTTTCTGACACTAGTTTTAGGCTTGTTTAGTTAAGTATATCTGCGTACGGAAAATATAACAATTTTATAGGTACTCTTGTTTCTTTTCTAAATCTAGACCAGCGCAAATATTTAAGAACCGTTGACCTTTTTAAACATATCTTAGGAGGGCGACACTTTGGTCGTATATATTGGCATGCCGCCAGGTCGACGAGTGTCCTCGACCCCCGAGTTTTTGGGTTTATGACTGCTATTAAAGATCTCTGATTCTGTATAGATTATATTAATATGGTTTATGATAACCGCTGTTGACTGAAAAGGCGATTAATTTCTAAGAACGAGGCGAATTTATGAGGTTGCTCAAGCCAAAGGGTGTTAAATTATCAGAACATGAGCTTAATGATAAGGAAAAACATAAAGACACTTCTTGTTCGATGCGTGTTTTAAGCTTAACTGCATACCTACACACACTAGTTGTCGTGATGGCCCAGTGGTTAAGCCGCCCGCTACTCATGCATGACGGGGTGGTTCGTGGTTCGGGGTGGTTGTGGGCTCGATGCCGGGCAAGAATCATTGTGATTTTTTAAATTCATTGTTTAGTTTTGAAGTTTATCTTGGACATCGCTAAAGAAAAATCTAGTGAGGAAACCTGAAATTATAAATATAAGTCTGAAATCGCCAATCCGTCTTGAGTAAGTCGTGGTGATCAATGTTCGTGCCTTCTCTGTATGAGAAGAGTCCTTTGCCCTGCAGTGCGACAATAATAGGCTAGTATTATTAGGTCGTAAGTGCGACTGCTAAGCTATGGGTCTTGGGTTCGATTCCCAGGTCGAGCAAAAAGTATGATTGGGTTTTTCTGTGAAATTCTCAGTAGCAACTCGAAGTTAGGTTTTGTGCGCGGTTAATGGCAATAGCCTCGCCCCCTATTACATGGGACCTAACCATACCGGCGAACTGTGGGTGTACATTGTTACATCTCTGCCTTACCCTTAGGGGAATACAGGCGTATGATAAATCATTATCATCTTAAGTTCACGATTAGTAGGACAACTGTTGAAGGGCTCATCAGAGTAAGTACCTCGTCTGGTAGTTACAAACTCCTAACTGTTTTGATGGCACAAGTTTTAAGTGTCAAAGTTTAAGGTCAAGGTTCGAGACCTGATACCAGTACTTTGAATGAATAATAATCTAAGCTTTATGTAAGTAGTGTCTTTATACTTACTTTTCATAGTAAAAACGGCCTCGTTAGCCTAGTGGTCCTAAGCGCGACTGCTACGCTATAGGTCTTGGGTTCGATTCCCAGGTCGAGCAAAAAGTATGATTGGGTTTTTCTGTGAAATTCTCAGTAGCAACTCGAAGTTAGGTTTTGTGCCCTGTTAATGGTAATTTAACTGGACCTAAACATACTGGCGAACTATGGGTGTACATTGGTAGACCTTTGCTTAACCCTTCGGGGAATGTGCTTAGAACCGCTATGCTGACGAGGCAGTTTAACCTTTAATATATCTAAATCTGGTTACATAGTAATTAAGGGTAAAATTTTCAACTTATTTTTAGAATTTTCACTAAGAAAAGATTTTAATGTTCTAAACAAACTTTTAATAGCCCCACGACGCCTGTACTGTAGGATCCACCCTTAAGCAAAATGTTTGGCTTACGTTAAGGGCCTACCGAGCTTCTAGCGCTAATAATCCCTTGCTGCATCGTCATTACTTCATATTTAGCTATGGAATTAATATGTAAAATATTTAGGGATTCATTTTATACGCCTGTATTCCCCGAAAGGTAAGGCAGAGGTATAGCGATGTACACCCACAGTTCGCCAGTATGTTTTAGGTCCTATGTAATAGGAAACGAGCCCATTGCCATTAACAGGGCACAAATCCTATCTCCGAGCTGCTACTGAGAATTTTATAGATAAACCCAATAACACTTTTTGCTCGACCTGGGAATCGAACCCAAGACATTTAGCGTAGCAGTCGCGCTTAGGACCACTAGGCTAACGAGGCAGCTCTAATTCTGTTATAATAATTTTCTATTCATTGCACTTACTATGTTTTGTGGCTGCATCAACCTAAGGTATACTATTAGAAAATGCCCAAGGCATTAAGTCTGCCTTCGTACGGTGTATTTTTTACATTATGTGCCAAAAGCTTTAATAAATAAATAAACAGTGATTTTTTGTAACTAACACTTGTTTCCCAACTATTTGTCGTGGGTGCATTTACAAGTATATAAACTCACACACACAAATAGCCAGACCCGGAACAATTATCTGTAGGCCATCATCATCATGTCAGCCAATAGCCGTACACAGCTATACGTAGGTCTCCTCCAAAAACCGCTAACTAATCCGGTCCTAGGCAGCCGCATCCTGCCACCTTCTTTAAATCGGCAGTCCACCAGCAGGGCATCCCATTTTGCCTAAACGTAATTGCGTATAATACAAGGGCCCAATTATAACTGGGCCCATGTAGTATTTAAATAATGATAAATGTATCATCGATACGAGAAGAAGAAGAACGTAGTTTGAAGGCTGTAGAGTGTACTGTAGGCTATACAAATATTTATTCTATGCACGAATCGAACCCGCGACACGCAGCACAACTGCCGATCTCTCAGTCACTGCGCCGTCGTGTCATCAGTGTTACTTAGTACACGTTGTATTAACAACTATGTGACGTGACTTTAAAATCCTGTAATTGGATTGTATTTGCCTAAAACCAACTATACATGATCATTGTTACCCCATACTTCGGGTTAAATATAGGTTCCCGATATATTGGCCACGTAATCTGACCCTAATGGATTATCATTTGATGTAAATACACGTTGTACACAACAGTAACTTTTCTGTATTGTGTTACTAATAGCTAGTTACAGGAAAATGGTTACTCAAACTATGGCGATAGAATTTCTATTTACTTGTACATAATAAACTGCTAATATTACGTACCGTTTAACTTTGATTCTGAAAGCTTTTTAAATATGGAAATACCTGTTTTGCAAATGACATACACAATTATTTAGTTTAAAAGTTAAATTAATATCAAAGGGTACCTAATTGTGCTTGTCGTAATTTCAGTTCGAAAATAAATTCGAAATCGTCAACCCGCCTTAAATAAGCGTGGTGGTTATTGCTCGTGCCTTCTCTGTATGAGAAGAGGCGTTTTCCTGCAGTAGGACAATCATAGGCTAGTACGTTAGGCTACATAAGTTGTTATGAGAAAATCACGTGAAATTTGAACACGTATTTAGTTACTAAAATTCACAAATCGTTTCTTAAACCCCTAGGTGAGCATTTGTTTAGCGATCATTTGTTTGCTCTGCGGCACTGAGGCCTCTTGTGGGGCGTTCTAAGCTGATTACTGTAGGTAGGCATGTACACAGGATAACATAATGTCAGTGTTACTATCGAAACATAGGGTTAAACTTTAAAATGGGATTTTTTTTTTTTTTTTTTTTTTTTTTTTTTTTTTTTTTTTTTTTTTGGTGGGTGGGAAATCATCAAATAACTTCTCCCGCCCTGGGCGGGGCGGGAGGGAGTGTCAGACTTTTACTGACTAAAACCCACCCATGTTCCTTCTTGTGCCCTTTGCGTTCCGGGGGCGCGGTATCTCTTGCGAACAACCCGCAGCCCCGGCAGGCATCGGCCCTCAGTGGCCCCTTCCTTTTGCTGACATCTCTTTGAGGCGCGCGTGGAACACGAACGCGCCGTCGACACGGCCTGTTTAAAATGGGATAATGTTTGCTGATTACAAGTTACCTAAATTCGATAGACTTACCCCGCCCTGTCCCACTTCAGCCTTGCTGCTTTTTGAGCTATGTCTATTTTTTGCGTTCTGAAGCGCAGTGTGATCTATCAATTTAACATTAAGTGTGCTGGATGAGGGCAGTGTAGGACCGGACATTATGGCTATCTTCAAGAGGCCTATGTCCAGCAGTATACGGCGTTCGGCTGATTATGATGATAATTATGCGCTCTATCGCCCGTTGGTACACCGTCTAAACACTTGGTTTGATTTTAAATCGATTGTCCGAATTGTTCTAAATCATTACGATGAAGGAAAACAACCATACTTATTTCACGGTGGGTTATGTTTATTGATTGAAGTTCAGAATACCCTCCTTATGGTTACAAAACTCTAGTGTCTAATTCTCTAAATACACTAAAATACCGCTATCATTGACCTTGTCTGGGCCACACGATTCCCAATTGATTGGTCGAATCGATACGATCCATTCAATTGAAAACCTCCACTATTTTTACCGGATTTCGATTCAATTAATTATTAATTAAACTTCGTTTAGGATTGTAATTGATTCCTTCGTGTATCTGACGGTTTTAGTTAGTGTTTCAATTTGTTGTTTTGTTAATGAAAAGTCATGTTATAGTAGTGATTGAGAACTGGATTTTTGTTCATTATAATTATTAATTACATAACATACCATCACGTCTGTATTCCTGGAAGGGTTAGGCAGAGGTTTACCAATGTAGACCCACAGTTCGCCGGTATGTTTGTAATAGGGAGCGAGCCTATTGCTATTAACCGGGCACATATCCTAACTCCGAGCTGCTATTGAGAATTTTATAGAAAAACCCAATAACACTGCTTGCCCTAGAAATTGAACCTAAGACCTCTAGCGTAGCAGTCGCGCTTAGCACCACTAACCGCTAACAAGGCAGTCATAATATAGTATATAATATAGGTCCTGTAAAACAATTTAAGGGTAAGTCCAATATAATCCGAAGCAACCAACTCCGTTTTATAATTAATAATTAAGTATAACTTTTTGTACACGGTATTCGCGTTCCTGAATGTTGGGGACTAACTTTGAAATAATTCTACAAATCATTGGCACGCTAAGAAAAACTTTTTTAATTAACTCATTCAACCTACTTATGTACAGTTACCTTGTATATGAATAAAAATAAATGGTTCAATATGTCAAGTACGGCTAGGCTGATTTGTCTGATTCCTTGTTTCATTATAGACATTCACATAGATTTCTTCACATAGGCCTCCCCCACAGATAGCGATAATGATCGGTCCTGCGTTGCCCTCCTCTAGCGATTTCCCGTAACCTTTACCAGGTCGTCGGTCCATCTCGTAGGGGGCTTTTCTACACTGTGTTTTCCGGTGCGTGGTCGCCACTCGATAGGCGTACGACCCGAGCTATGTACCCTGCTCTTTGTGACTTGAGTTTCGCAATTTTGAGAGCTACTTAACATAAGTCTACACAGACAAATTCGGAGGCAGAAGCTAGTCAATATTAAGCTAATCATACTGTCACAAAATAATTTTAATAAAGTCAATGGACTCCACAATTATGGTACAAAATGACGTCGTTTCCGTCAAAGTTAACATTTACCACTTTTTTGCTGTTTCTATGTTCCTGCAAAGTAGGGTAAAAGTGGGATAGACGCCTCAGGAGTATAGATACCCCGATTGTAATTACTCTAGTTTCGCGAAAGAATCGCGTGCTATTTAATTTATCTATCGAAAGACTTTCCAACTACTACTAAGTGGACCGTGTCTCATGTCTTTGTGCGATCGCATGGGGAAGCAAGGAGCGATCAAAGTTTTTTTGGGATAGATGCCTTGTTTTTCAGCGTGGCGACTATCCTAAACGTAATTTATATGGACTAGGCATCAACTATCCCATACATGGAATAGTTGGCCCAAAAGCTAGAGGTCCGCAAAAATTGCTAATACGCTGGGATTATCGTAGATAATGTTTTTTTCTTTTCATAAATTTGTGAATAAAGAACCAAAGTACTTGCTAGTTTTGCAAATAAAATGTTTTGATTTTTGTACTGGCAGATAAAAGATGATTTCAAAAAGCGTGGAATCTATCCCACTTTTACCCTAATTTAAGAGATTGGCTTAGTTCTAAGTTCACGCAGACGAAGTCGCGGGCACAAACGTCAAGTAATTTTTTGGGTACCTTTCTGGGTTTTTTGTCTGGGTCGCCGACGCTGCCCACGATTGGTGCGTCAGTCGAATCGATCGACGATCTCTATGGAGAAGAACGAGCAAGAAACTCCATGCACACTCTTTTCTAAATAAAAGGTCCTTCTTTTTTTAAATCGGTTAAAAACACAAACCATGAATTGTGTTATTTAAGAAAATTGAGTGTAAAAACACTAAAGCAAGCAAAGGAAATATATATATCGAATAGAACCTCCCCTAGTTACACCTAATAATATTAATTATATACACTTAAAACAAACCGTTTAGAAAGTTAAGGCAAAGTTCCTCATCTCAAAGAAACAAAATACAAGCCTCTAATTAACTTCCAATTGCCAAATAACTGTGTTTCTTAAGTACATACATACCATCACGCCTGTATTCCCCGAAAAGTTAGGCAGAGCTGTACCAATGTACCACCCGTAGTTTGCCTGTATGTTTAGGATCCCATGTAATAGCTGGGGCAAGCCTATTTCTATCAACCGAGCACAAATCCTAACTCCGAGTTGCTACTGAGAATTTCATAGAAATACCCAATAACACTTTTTGCTCGACCTGGGAATCGAACCCAATACCTCTAGCGTAGTAGTCTCGCTTAAGACCACTAGGCTAACGAGGCAGTTTTTTAAGTATATAGATAATTTATTTTAATCAGACAGAATAAGTAAAGGATCTAGTTTCAAAGCAACTTTTCAAGCATACAGTGTTAAGTTATCCTACCAGCAAAAGGTTCACATCTTTTAATCGTAAAATATAATTAAAAGCTATCAAGAAACAGCCGCTAGATTGCTTAAAAGCCTGTCAAATACGTGTTCTGCCTAAATATACAAGAGTATCGTTAGCATCTTTAGAACAATGAGAACCCTTTCATTTGCATTTGATATTTAAGCGAAAAAGCGCTGAACGAAAGTGGATCCAATTATCTCTGAACTTAATTATTACGAGAAGTTGCCGAAGAAATTGTAAGGTCGACGCCACATAGATTGGTGCTTCGTTTGGAGTTACGGTAGTGAAGTTCGAACCGTGCAGTATAACTTATTGGTATAAGGTTTTAAGCAATCTACCTACTTAAAACTAACTAATTAACTGCCCCGCTGGTCTCGTGATCGCAAGCGCGACTGATGTTCCTGGGTTCAATTCCCGGGTCGAGCAAAGTATTGGGTTTTTCTATTAGGAATTTCTCAGTAGCAACTCGGAGAGAGTATTGCCGTCCTATCGAACTGTGAGTGTGTTTGCGCACACACTTGTGCACTATAATATCTTCTGCGTACTTACTTGGTTAGTCTTCACTGAGATTGACCGTCGTGATCAAAATTCGATCGGGAAAATAATTACTTTTGTATATAAATGCGTCCTCCATTTCATTAACACATCTTCGATGCCTGTTTACTCAGAGACTCACTGAGTATCAAAATTAGTCATGCAGCGTAACCACATCAAGCGACAATATGACCTTTACAATTGAAAATAAAAACCATTATTGCGGCACGGTTGGCGCAATGGATGAGCGATTGGCTGCCGTCCTGCGAGTCAAGGAACAAATATTTGGATGACCTACAGGTAGTTGTTTCGGGTCTGGTTGTTTGTGTACCTATATGAGTTTATATGCCGTTACAGAAGAAGTTCCCAGTGTGAGGAAATGTACCTAAAAAATAATAATATGTCCACAATGTCACTTGATGTCATTCGCTTCGTTACCTACCCGTAACCGTTACCTGCTCTTACAGTATAATGCCAAGATCGGAAGGAAAAGAAGACTGGGTTTATTTTTAGATTTCTTCAGCAGCTTTTTGAATACTTACAATCTTTCGTAAATATAATTTCCTTTTAAGATTAAACAACGTATTTAAAAAAGTTGTCTTTATTTTCTTAAGGATTTTTTATGAAATCTTGTTACAGGTTTTTCTGTTACATTTTTTTCGTATTTTCTTTGAACTAACTAAACTGTGCTCGTCCTTTTAATATTTAGTTTCCAATTAAGAATACGATTACTTTGTTTCGCCGTCCAAGAATTTTTAAATAATCCAAAGATGGTGGAATATAATAATGGATTCCTTATAATTATAAACTTTAGCTAACTTTAAGAATAAATCAATCAAATCATCATCTTTTTCTTTTTGTAGAATTTAGTTTCAAATTCTACTACTGTACTTAGAAAACAATATTCATTTTAAAAATAATATAGAACATTTCCTGACCTAAGATTTGACCCATGTGTGACCTCTCGAATAAGGTAACAAATGTAAGATTGCTATTTATTTAAGTAACTACAAAGTAAGCCAAACAAAAATAGACAATAAAACAACATGCTATAAATTCCATTTTCTAATAATTCTATTACTTCAGCACATAACTCGGAAATAACTTGCTAAACACTGCAGTCGAGTCCAATGACATTTCGACACGTCAAACTTCGTGACCAACGTTGGCCCAAATACTTAAACCGTTTCCGATTGACCATACATTTGAACAAATGTATGTGCAAACATGGTTGGACTATTTTTTTTCTCTGTAGGTAATGGGGAGTCCACACGCTCTGCCGTCGGGTCTTACGGGCGCCGCGCACTGCGGTAACAAAACTACGCATGCGTGGAGCTTTCAAGACAAAAACAGCTTTATTTAAGTTGGATAAAGTTTATTTTAAGTTGGTGCGCGAAAAATTTCAGCGTGGGAATTCTGAGGTGATTGAAAAAAGTGTGATTTCACGCAATATGTACACGGAAAATTAACAAAAGTGGAGTAAGGAGGTATGCCTTGGGAACTTCAGAAGCAATACGACCATTTCCTTTCTTCTGTATATTACCTTGATTTCAATTTTCAGAGAGCTTTCCGTGTGTGATCATCCCCCAAAAATATGCAGTAATTATTAGTTAGTACTAATTGATCTCTTTGTAAAGAAGTTGTCCGAGGAAGTACTACCGCCATACCTATTTCCACCGCAAAGCAGCGTTGTTGTATTCCTGTTTAAAGGGTATAGTGCGCTTAAATCTGCAAAAGACATTTTAACTTTATTTATGAGATGGCAACGCATCTGCAAAGCCTTTGGTATTGCAGATATGTTCAGGCAGCCTTGACCACTTAACATCAGAAGGGCTGACGGCGTGTCTGCCATCCAATGAAATAGGTATTTATATTTTTTTTTGGGGAAAGGACAATATTGTTGTATGCGGCTGAATATAGGTCATCGTGGGGCTTTCGGCAAAGATGTGGGACGCTTACTTTCTTACCGTAGATTTCCCTTTTTTTTTTTTTTTTTTTAGATTCTTGCCAAGTAAAGAGTTTATTTGTATTCTTACTGATATCATCCACAGTAGAGGATCTTTTGTACTTTGATATTTTTTTTATTTAGAAAAAAATTATAACTGCTTCGGTATCCTAGTGGTGCTAAACGCGACTGCTACGCTAGAGGCCTTGGGTTCGATTCCAGGGTCGAGCAAAGTGTTATTGGGATTTTCTATGAAATTCTCAGTAGCAGCTCGGAGTTAGGATTTGTGCCCGGTTAATAGCAATAGGCTCACCCCTATTACGTGGGACCTAAAACATACCGGTGAACTGTGGGGGCACATTGGTACACCTCTGCCTAACCCTCCAGGGAATACAGGCGTGATGATATGTTATAAATTATATGGAGGTGAAATGGACATCATAATGAAAACTGTTACCATAGGTACAGTATAAGCTTCTAAACCGCTAAGCATTGAAATTTTTCGTCGGTTATTAAACACAGAGGTCATCAGTTTCATACATTTTGACCGTGTAGGTGTTGCATGTTGCATGGAACAGCAGATATTTTTTTATTAACCCGCAAAAACTGTTGCGCTGCGGTTTATTGAATCAACCAATGACGACACGTTGGCGCAGTGGCTGAGCTGTTAGCTGGTGCTCTGTGTGTCGCGGGTTCGGTACCCGCACGGATCAAATATTTGTATGGCCTATACATAGTTGTTTAGAGTCTGGCTGTTTATTTTATATTATGTGAGTTGAAGTGTGTGTAAATGCACTCACGATACAGGAGAAATTCCTTATGTGTGTAATGTACTGAACCCATTAATTTTTTTTTTTCCATACCCCTTCTACCCGTTTAGTTTATTACGAGTAGCTACACTATGGGTCGGTCACAGTCGCTAGGTCGCTAATAATTTATGCTTTAATTATAATTATCTCACGATATCTAAAACTGTGCATTTAAATATAATTAGGTAAATGTTTTAAAGATTAATATACTGATTCATTATTTCATGATAGCCTACGTGAAATGACACGGTATGGTTCACGGAGAGTGACGGCCGCATTGACGTTATGCTAAGTAAGTAACTTGTTAAAAAGTTATGCTTGGCAAAACAAATCACTAATTAGTCATTTTATACAAAACTTGCCTGCCTCGGTAACCTAGTGGTGCTAAGCGCGACTGCTACGCTAGAGGTCTTGAGTTCGATTCCCAGGTCGAGCGATAAGTGTTATTGGGTTTTTCTATGAAATTCTCAGTAGCAGCTCGGAGTTAGGATTGGTGCCCGGATAATGCCAATAGTCTCGCCCCCTATTACATGGGACTTAAAACATACCGGCGAACTGTGGGTGTACACTGGTACACCTCTGCCTAACCCTTCGGGGAATACAGGCGTGATGGTATGGCATTAATTGACAAATATATGTATATGTCTACTTATTAAAATCATAAGCTATCTAGCCACATTAATTTCATCTCAGCGATAATCAATGCCAAGAAATTTTGGTAAATTAGGGGCATTTGCGACAAATTGAGCTTAGGTTTAGATTGTGATCGCTTCTAAAAGTTATTAAAATCGCTTCCCTGATAATTTTGTGGAAATTTCAAGTTTAATATCTGCACTCTTTAGTAAGAAAAGCTACCTTTACACGTTACTATAGGTATCATTTTTATTTATTTCACAATGCAAGTATGTATTTATTCATCAGATGTTTGTCGTAAATGTATATGCAGTAAATTAACTGCCCGTTTATTGCGGAAGTCATAAAACGATAAGGATTATAGCCTTTATGTTCGCCTTTTAGGCAACCCAATTTCCTTATAGCTATCAAATTATACATACATACATAAACTCACGACTTTTTCCCATGGGGCTAGGCAGAAACCACAGACCGCCACCTGCTACGATCCATACATACTTCTTTCGCCTCGTCTACGTTCATAGATCTGGTCATAAAAACATACAATACAATTGTGTAATCTACGGGTACAAATTGTTTATAAAGAGATTTACCGTTGGCTTCTGTAAAAAAGCCTACCTAGGTAAATTCACGTTAATAAGGTCAATTTGAGCTGTTAACCCACCTGATGCTAGGGATTAAAAGCTTACCTCAAGTTCACTTCATCCTAATTCCTTAAGAGAGATTTTTTGCACAATAGCTCTGCAGAAGGCTTAATTTTTAGACAGTAACGTAGTATTTTTAAATATAAAAAATATCTATTTCTTTTAATTCCTGATTGTTGGGGCATATTTTTGTTTTTCAGATTTTTATAAAAAAAACCCAGTTTTTCTTAACAGCCATTAGCAAAACCATTTTTTACTCAAAGCTCTAGTGGTAAGTCAATCAATCAACTCAATGAAAGCTAATTCTATAAAATTCCGACATATTATTAAAAATTCAATCTAGCGTTCAAACGCTAGCTCTCTACAAAAGCAGCGGCTATTTGCACAATTATAATCCATATGTTTTCATGCTGCGTTCATATATCCGTGATTGAATGGATGGGTATATTTGTCGCCATGAGTCGTGAGCACAAATGTCAAGTTAATTTTTTAGAACCCTTACGCGATCGGTCCAACTGACGGATCAATCGCGTGCAGCGTCAGCGGCCCAAAAAAGCTAGAAAGCAACCCAAAAATTAACTTGTCATTTATGCTCACCGACTCGTGGCGACTACTACTATACATAATTATTACATACAATGTATATAATGGAATTTCCATGTCAATTGCTAATGAAATAACGCAATGTATAATTTAGAACAATCTATCATATTATCGGTAACATTGAACAAATGTTTCAAGGTAAAAGTAATTTTGGTTCTATAGGTATCAAAACATCCTTGGTACCTATAAATATCATGATTTTTTCAGCCACTATTGTTTTTCTACTTCACATAAAAAAAGACAATGAGTGTGCTCACACTACGGAGTCCTCTTGTATCGTAGACTTGGGACGTTTTGACAAACACACAATAAAAATAACCGAAAAACTGTTTAAAGGCCATACAATTAAATATGTAACAAATATTTGTTACGGACGGGAATCGAACCCATAATTCCCGTGGCGGTATGCCCCCCTTGGGCGGAGCATCGCCGAGTCCTCGTGGCGGCCATCGGCGGTGGCGAAGTCTCGCGTCCGGCCCTGGTGCAAGCCATGGTCCGGAGCGAGAGGGAATGGGATGCAGTCGCCTCCTTCTGCGAGGCAGTAATGCTTGAGAAGGAGGCGGCGGGACGGTTGAGACAGCGGTTCTCCCGTCCCAGCCGCCGCGGTAGACGCTCCGGACGTCGGGAGCCGCGAGACGACTCCCGGCCACCGTAGATACGGGCCTGTGGACGGTGAGCAATGGGTAGCTCACCGTCCTTACGTTGCATAACGACAGGCCGTGTCGACGGCGCGTTCGTGTTCCAAAGAGATGTCAGCAAAAGGAAGGGGCCACTGAGGGCCGATGCCTGCCGGGGCTGCGGGTTGTTCGCAAGAGATACCGCGCCCCCGGAACGCAAAGGGCACAAGAAGGAACATGGGTGGGTTTTAGTCAGTAAAAGTCTGACACTCCCTCCCGTCCCGCCCTGGGCGGGAGAAGTTATTTGATGATTTCCCACCCACCAAAAAAAAAAAAAACCCATAATTCGCAGCGCAGCAACCGAATACTCAGTAATTGTATCAATCAACCGTACCACTTCAGACTGTCAAATATTACACGAGTAAAAGTTAACACACAAATTATTTGATTCGAGTTGTTTTAAAAATTGGCAATATGACCATCGAAAAGCATTTCGGTTTAATTTTATAGGACAAACAAGAAGAATCGCCTATTGATTTGAATAAATACTTAAAATTTAAACTAAATAAAAAATAATGTGCGAAATCCATTTACAAAAAGAAATCGTCGAATGTACATTCCATTCACAACAAGCACTCGTGCTATCTGATTGCAACTGAGTGAGAGAGACAGAGAGAGATCTCTTACTCAGTGTTATCATGGCCTACCTACAAATTTGAGTTTGTGTCATCCTGGTGAAAGGATTAGTCAGCTGGACTCTGCGTTACCGAGGACTAGTTGTCCAGGGCGCGCCGGGCGTTCAGAATCTCTAAAACTACTTTTCTGCACCCCACACAACCACCTGCACCTTCCAGAACCTAAACGAGGGCAATGATAGAGCTGTACAGGTTGCTCAATACTGGTCGGACAAAATTTGAAGCGAGTCAATCGACACGAAAAGATTAAGAAGACCTAAGAAGTAGTTGCTGGACTACATTAAAACATTTCATAAAAAAAGGAAAAAAAAAACATGATTAACGGGCAACAAAAAAAAAATACTCGCATGAAAACCTTTGTTTGAAATTGCTAATAGTCACCCTCGTCGGGTTAATTCAATTGTTCGCGTTCTCATTAACACACGACCAGTTCATTAGTCATTGATAACGTGAAGAGATTGTATTTAGGTACCTAGTACATATCGTCGTGATGGCCCAGAGGTTAAGTTGCTCGCGTCTCATGTACAAGGCTGTGGGTACGCAACCGGGCACGGGCAAGCGACCAATGTGACTTTTTTATTTATGTGTACTTTTTAAGTTAATCTTCGACATCACTGACATCGCTATAGGAAAACACACACACACACACATACCAACACGCCTGTATTTTCCGAAGGGCTAGGCAGAGGTGTACCAATGTGCACCCACATTTCGCCGATATGTTTAAGGTCGCATGTAATAGGGGGCGAGCCTATTGCCATTAACCGGGCACAAATCCTGACTCCGAGCTGCTACTGAGAATTTTATAGAAAAACCCGACAACATTTTTTTGCTCGACCTCAGAATCAAACCCAAGACTTCTAGTGTAACAATTGTGCTAAGGACCACTAGTCTACTAGTTAGTTAGTTAGTGGCGGTAAAGTAAAACATCGAGAGGAAACTTGGACTTATTTTATGTGAGTCTGCAAGCGCCAATCCGCTTTGTTGTGTATTCGTCCATAATAGCACAGACAAAACCTCCCGTTTCTCCAAAAAGGTCACCAAAGCGCAGCCAGGATACGGACGCCTTGAAGTCTACATCCGGCCCATGCAGGACCCGGCAATAGCGCCCGTGTAGCTCCTTGCTCTTCCATACGTCTCTGCGATCATTAGTATCTAATGCTATAGGTTTGCGCCAGTTCTCGTTCGCTAAAGAGAGAGGGGTGAGGCTCTTGTCCACAAAGACCACTTCTGGTGCATCCCTACATCAGCTTCCAGAAAGTACTCGATTAGACTGAATATCTCACGGTTGTGTAGGGTCTTAACATTTAGGAAGCCTCGACCTCCACACTTCTGCGGGATATACAGTCACATTGCTGATGACCGTGGGTCATGCATCCGATTTGCGGTCAATAATGAGCGATCCCTACTATCCAGGGCGTCAAGTCGAGTCCATTTGAGTATGCCGAAAGAGTACATTAAAACCGGCATGACCCAACTGTTGAAGGCGCGCACCTTGTTTTCGCTCGATAAAAGACTATTTAAAACTTTTTGAGGCGCGCAAAGAAGCCCTCCTTTAACGATTGCTTCATGTCAGCAGCATTGATGCCCAACGCTTCCGACATATACCCAAATACTTGTAGGTTTCTGTTGAGGAAAGGCACCTAAGGTTTATGAAATCCGAGAGGTGGGTTCCCACAAATTCCACAATCTCTCCTCGCTTCACATGCATGACTGCACATTTGTCCACACCAAATTCCATCCTGATGGCACTACTGAAAGATTTTGTTACCTTCAGTAGCTCCATCAGTCGCAAATTGTTGGGGGCAAAGAGTTTAAGATGATCTATGTAAATATAATTTAATATTTTTACCTACTACATTCACGAGCCCTTGGAATTACGTGAAAGAGAATTGTTTAGAACGTATTATTACCGACCCTCTCTCATTCCTAAGGTTTTCATATTACTAAGTGACTGAAAACAGCATAATTTTATACCGTAACAGACCCGTATTAAGGTCACTAATCCATTGGATAACAATGTTTTTGCAATGGCCATTATAAGGGTCTACATTCAGGAATGGACGCGTTTTTGGGTCAATAATAAAACCTTTATCGTAATAATAATAATAATTGGTCAGTCCAATTGGATCTGAATTTCAGCATTTTTAATCAAAGTACCATTGACATTTGCAATCCAATCCTGGGGCTACCTACCAATTGGTTGTCAGGCTGGTCGTATCATTGTACGAAGAAAAATTCAACTATTTTAATGCTACATTTATTTACGGACACTGTACTATTGACCTCGGTATTGATAACTTCACAGATCGCTTGATAATGTCAAAATTGTATCACTCTTTAACCATTTGTGTTTCTTGAACCGACTTAGTGAAAAAAAGCTTTAGAGGCTGGCTTTGACGTGTTTTTTTTTAAGCTGAATAAATTGTTGGCCTACTGGTCACAAGCCCTACTCCTGTTGGATTGCGAAATTGGTTCGAAAGAGTTACCGCGACTCTGGAATGCTAAGGGCATTAGGAGGAACACGAATAGCTTTGAGTCAGTAAGAGTCCGACACTCACGTCCGCTCCACTCCCATCCTTAAAATTTGTACCTACAAATTGCTACCTATAACCTACAGTTTACAGTAAAATAAAGTGGATAGGCAAGTCCATGTATACAATTCTGTATCAATATTAGTTCAACGCTGAAACAATTCAATCGAACTGGCTTTACTTTGTCTGCGATTGTTTGCAGAATGGGACACAATATAACGGATCGTGTGCAGAATATGGCATGTTGGAAATTGTTTTACGTGTTACATTTTATTTTTACTGCTTGAAAAGTTATTTCATGGCTTTAGTTTTTATTGGTTGTCAATATGGATGGGTATTGAAAAATTGATGGGTATATTGAACGTTAGCTCTGCAGTGACCACTGGGCAAGACCCTACCTGAACCAGGATGGTATCACAGAGGCCGGCCCAAAAAGAGGTAGAGAGATGACCTGGACGTGTACTACGAGGGTTGGTTCGAAGTCGCTTGGGAATAATCCTTCTAGAAGGACTTTGGTTAGGCATAATAGCATAATAGTGGAACATCAAATGCTAACGGAAAAAAAACCATAGAACAGATAGTAATGTTTGACAAAGAGGCTTCTTAGAAGCTGGATAACGACAGAAGATACTTTTTGGTGTGACTTTCACGCGGACAAAGTAGCGGGAAAAAGCTACGTAATGGATAATAAGTACCTACTTTTAGTACATGAGGAATATTAATATTGTGGTTCTCAGTAAAGTCTGTAAGTTCTGTCGTTACCGTAGGTCAACGACCGGAAAGTCAGATACCCTGACACAACTAAATCGTGAAAGTCCTGGACACCTCTGAGACACAGGTGCACTTCACACTCATGAGCAGGACTAACGGCTTTACGTGCTTCCTAAGGCATGAGGGTGTCACACCATCAACTTCCAAATACTGGCTACTGAGAAATTTCAAAACCCATTTTTTTTTTACCTAATCTGGGTATCGAACCCTGGACCTCACGCTCAGCAGTCGCGCTTGCTACCATGAGACCAACGCGGCAGATAATATATTCAAATAACACAGCAACATAAAAAAATAAAATACTTTTTTTCACAACAGACATTTTATTTTCTATTTTAATTTTGTAATACATTTTAAATTTTTCTGAAAACTGTTTCATATTCATGCGTAACCTCGTTTTTCTTTTTTATGGCGCAAACGCAGTAGGTATATTTAACCGGCATTACGTGGTGGCGCCTGTTCTCTAAAAAGGCTTGTTATATAGAAGTTAATAATTATGTAACCACTGCCTAATATAACTGAACTATGAACTGAAAGTGTTATGTAACGTCTTTGGTTACTGCTCCGTTCCTGTGTGTCGTAGCGTGATGTTATACAGCCAATGTCACTCACTAATAACGTGGCTTTCTATAGGTAAAAATATTTTCAAAAGTGGTTCAGTAGATCCAGAGATTACCCCCTACAACGTACGAGTATTAAGTATAGCCTAGCAGTTTTACTTGTTCGTAACTGAGTAAGGTACTCGTTAAACTTGAAAAATTCTGCCAGTTAAAAACGTTTACAATCTCATCTCATAAGCGATAATCAATGTCAAAAAGGTGAAGTAAATTAGAGGCTATTTTGATATAGTAAGACTGAGATGAGATTGCTCTTAAAAGTTAGCAGAATTGCTCACTAAACCAACAACTTCATGTGTTTTCTGAGTCATGGGGATGTTACACCATTGACTTCCAAGTTGTTCCAGTCTTGGCTGTTCATGTATGTGAGTTTGTCTTGTTTGCTTATGTGTTTGTAAACGCACACATGATGTATCCCGGTTGCGTTTACAAGCAAAGCGTTGCTGAAGAGACACGCTTAGGGTCAATTCATACTAGCGCTGTGTCGACGTGCACCGAAGCGTTATTTTGAAACTTAGTATAGTAAATTCAAGTCATAGTAAAACAAGAAGCCGCGCGGATTCCCGCGTCTTACCGCTTTGCTTTAAAGTTCGCAATTAAAGCAACTTTCCTTTGATTCTAAAGAATTTGACGTTTCGACGCGCTTCGACTCTGCGCTAGTGTGAATGGACCCTCTTTTTTTGTTCAGGATAGGAAATCATCAAATGACTTCCCCCGCCCTGGGCGGGGCAAGAGGGAGTGTCAGACTTTTACTGACTAAAACCCACCCATGTTCCTTCTTTCGCGCGGTTTCTCTTACGAACAACCCGCAGCCCTGGTAATGAATTGACCCTTAGAGTTACGTTTACGCTTAGAGTGGGGCAACGCTTTTTAAAAACAGAAAGAGAGAAAAAATCTTCACATCAAATCGGTGTACTGGTTGAAGTACTACAAGCCGTATAATAACCATTGCAGAGGACTGCATTGATTTAATATTTTGTAGCTCTACGGTCGCAAACGGTGCGTGTCTCACGCACAAAATAATTATAATTTCTAAGACCGCTTATTGCTTACGTTGGCCGCGAATTAAATTAAACCTTAATATTGTGGGGTAGAGTTTAATTTTTAATGTGGCGGTTCCGGCTCTCGTTTGCATTTGTTTACGTAATTTGGGAGCTTGGCGGTTTTAGCTTCGAGTATAATTATAATTAGTCATAGGTATGTTTGTACATAAAGTGTAAATTTCGAATGCCTAAAGACTGAGATCCCAGAGTCGCCTGACGTATTTTTATTTAAGCATAACCGAAATTCTGTGGATAGAGTTGCCAAATATTTATAACTAGCTTCTGCCAGCGACTTCGTTCGCGTGGTTTTCTTCACCCGTTTTAAGTTATGTCTTTGGTTTCTGCTCGTCTCCCGTGTGTCGTAGCGTGATGTTATATAATAAATAATAATAATAAAAATGTTTATTTCGTCGTTTATTTCGTGTATATAGTTTATAGCCTGCCTCGATAAATGAACTATACAACATAAGAATAGAATAAGAATAAGAATTTTCCAATTCGCACCAGCAGTTCCTGAGATTAGCGCGTTCTACCAAACAAACGAGCAAACCCTTCAGCTTTATAATATAAGTATAGATTATGACATTGTTACCTTCTGCATACCGAATTTTGATCAAAACGGAGGCGAATTTCAGTGGATACTAGCCAAGTAGGAGATACTGCACGTGTATTCGCAAACAGAGGTGTATGTTCGATTCCCCCACTCACATTATGAACTAATGGGATGGCAAACCGACAAATCGGGAAGGGATCAGGTGCAGGACCATTCGTTGTACGTGCTTTTCGAGTCACGGGGTTGTCACATCACCAACTTCCAAACTTCGAACTGCTACTGAGAAATTCATAACATACCATCACGCCTGCATTCCCCAAATTGTTAGGCAGAGGTGTACCCACACCCACAGTTCGCCGGTATGTTTAGGGCCTATGTAATAGGGGGCGAGCCTATGGACATTAACCGTGGACAAATCCTAACTCCAAGCTGCTACTGACAATTTCATGGGAAAACCCAATAACGCTTTTTGCTCGACCTGAGAATCGAACCCAAATCCCCTAGCGTAGACCCCTAGGCTAACGAGGCAGTTACTCCGAAATACTGAGAAATTCCTTTTAGAAAAATCAAATAACACTGCCCGATCTGACACTCCTGCCTACCCAAAAACTCCATGCTCAGCAATCACGCTTACGACAAGGCATAACCAGGCAATCTCAACCCCAAAAAAATAACCTACATGATTACCGTGGGGGACCATTAAAATTCACTTTATGTTATTATAGCATCGAAAGGTACTTCTCTTTCGCAAACTTGTACTGAAGAAAAACTCGGCGAAGTCATTTCCGCTAATGGGTATTCGATATCAGGTTGTGAAGCGTAGTAAATACTGAAACCTTTTTAATCTTTTATAAGCTTGGACATTACATTTTATGAACGGTATTTTTGGGAACGTGAGATGCGGTAGTGATTCTGTAGGGAGCTGTTCTGTTTTTTACTGGGAGTCTGTTTTCATTATGGTTAGTTTTGAAATTTTTGTAAGCTGTGCATAGATAGGGTTTATAAAGACTGTATAAAGGATAGTCGTTGTGGACTGTTAAAAATAAATTGATTGAATCAACTTTACTTGTGCTTATTTCTGTCAAAAATAACCAAGTCATAATGTCTGAACAAAGTAATACGAGAAATTAAATCAACATCCAAAATGTATGCTTTAAATAAATCAAAGTATAATATACAAAAGCATAACTATTACCTACTTTAAAACTGCGAGAAATGACATGGATTGGTTCATTTTGACAACCCTAAAAATTATTATCGATGGAGCACTGAATTTGTATTTATAATCAATTTGTTAAACAACGGTTTCTCAAAATAGTTTGTTTTCTTACAGTATTTAGGAGTATATATTTTAGAGTACCTTCTTAATCTTTGAAATACATAACAATAGCACTTTCATAGCCTCTGATTATTTCATGATTAATTGACTTTGAGTTGTTATTTTCAATTTCATTCTATGTTACAAGACCCATTATTACGCCATGAATTCTTCGAGTAATAACATTTTAATTTGACGGCAAGTTGCTTATTACTTAGATAATAGAAGCTAGAACGTCGTAAACATAACGCACCTAATTGCGATCGATATTCAAATTGGAAATAGCCGTTCCGCACATAACATTTATTAATTTAAAGGCTTTGTTCTTATTAACGGGTGTTATAAACTGTGCTTGTCATCATGAGCCTGCAACAGTCCACTGCTGGACATAGGCCTCACGGCGACTCTTATCCAGTTTCTGTTACAGAACACGTCTACCCTAACAGTAATTAGAAATAATAATACGAGTGAATACGAGTAATATGGCCGGCCCATTGCCACTTCAACTTACTTATTCCGTGAGCTACGACAACCCTGGTTCTCTGTCATATTTCCCCTTCCACGAGAAAAGTGTCCACTATTTTTAACATTTTTTTTTTACTCAAAAAGTATCAACTACGTTTATACATTTTCCTCTTCCACAACACAATTATCCTATTGATTTTTGTACACGTTATGCTTCAGCAAAAACGTTGAAAGCGGAAAAAAGTCAATCACCCCTAACCAGTTCTTCAATAAGTCAGTTCACCCTACATTTTTTTTTTTTTTTTTGGTTGGTGGGAAATCATCAAATAACTTCTCCCGCCCTGGGCGGGGCGGGAGGGAGTGTCAGACTTTTACTGACTAAAACCCACCCATGTTCCTTCTTGTGCCCTTTGCGTTCCGGGGGCGCGGTATCTCTTGCGAACAACCCGCAGCCCCGGCAGGCATCGGCCCTCAGTGGCCCCTTCCTTTTGCTGACATCTCTTTGAGGCGCGCGTGGAACACGAACGCGCCGTCGACACGGCCTGTCGTTATGCAACGTAAGGACGGTGAGCTACCCATTGCTCACCGTCCGGGTTCACCCTACATTAAGCCACGACCTTGAAACTGGTTATTATTTAATAACAATACAGACAACGTAGTAGTTAACTGGTCATAAATCTTCAGGGTCTTCACTAGCTATATATTTCGGGTTGTTTGTGATGAGAACGCGCAAAATAATGATGGATCGCATTGTAATGTTGTGGTCGTAATGAGTACCTTAAATGTTTGTCGGAATAAAGATGTGATGATAATAAATAACTTTGTGTTACGTCTTAACGTAATTATAATGAGTATAAGTAATTAATCATCTGCCTAGCCTTTTCTCAACAATATTGAAGTCAGCTTCCAGTCTTAAGTACCGGATGCAACTAAATTTCAATATTTTACACGGAGCGACCGCTAACCTGACCTCCAGTTACTGGGCTACACAATCCTCTTTGTTAAGTCTGCTTGTCAGATTTTCGGACTTCTGACTACCCGTAACGACTGTCATAGATTTATAAATGACAGCCAGGACCCATAGCTTTCCGTTCTTTCTGAGGTACGGGAATGTCACAACACCAATTAATTAAAAAGCTGAACACCAGCGCCGTGGTTTCGTATCATTGGGGACGGGCCGCGGCATCATATTGAGCGTTGGTCGTTTCGCGCGGTGGTGGCGCATAAGTGATTCTGTCGCAAACAATATTTATGTAACTATTTCTTTTTAACCCCCGACACAAAAACGACGGGGGTTATAAGTTTGACGTGTCTCTGTGTATGTGTGTGTGTGTGTGTGTCTGTCTGTGGCATCGTAGCTACCGAACGCATACACCGATTTTGATTTAGTTTTTTCTGATTGAAAGGTATATTAGTCGGGAGTGTTCTTAGCTATGTTTGACGGTTTCAAAGTTATCAGCTCTTTCGTTAGCTGCGGTAGAGATTTTTATTTTTCTGTCGGGGGTTACTTAAAATTTTTAATTTTGTGTTTTAAAAAAAGAAAAAATGTTATGTTGCATCACCTTCGCAGAAAAAAAATAGATTTTCTTTCTATCTTTTTTTCTTTCTTAAATTTGTAAAATATTTCAAGATTCACAAGTTTTAATAATGGAGAGGAAACTCACAAGTCAAGTTACCAGTTTTTACCACAAATAATCGTATAATAATGCAATGGTGGAAGGAAAGTTACTACCACTTATCACATTAGTGTGAACGCGAGAATAAAAGACAAATAATTATTTTTAACGCTTACTCATCAACATCACCAACATATCAGCAGGAAGATGCCCACAGTTAGGCATACACACTACTCATTACTTAACCCAATGCGCCCATTATTGCCCTGAGAATTACTCGTTGTCTAGTTTAGGTACCATCCGATTCAAATACCGACCGCCAATTTAATTTTATCGCATACATTGATCGTGGCGTGACCCTAAATTCTGTGACTAACAATTACTAGCCTTTATAGTGTAACAGGGTTGATTGTTTGATAAAACATCAGTCACGTTACTAATCTTTATTAAGCCTTATACTAAATAAATGGAATCGATAACTCGCCAATAAATACAGAGTACCTTTACAATACAACATTAATTTCTCCCGACCCATTTCGGTCACGGTGGCTAATCTCGATGGAGACTAGCCAAGTACGCTACAGATATTATAGTGCACAGGTGTGTGCGCAAACACTGGTATACTCCCTCTTCCCTAACTCTCATAGTCCGATGGGACCGCAATCAAACACGACCGGAAAAAGATCAGGCGTAGAACCAAAGGCATTACGTATTTTATGAGACACGGGGGTGTCACACCACCAACTTCCTAACTCCGCGCTGCTACTCGGAAATTCCTAATAAAAAAACTCAATAACGATTTTTGCCCGGCCTGAAAATCGAACTTAAAACCCAACGCTCAACAGACACGTTTGCGACCAAGAGAACAATGCTCTATGACTTAGGGTGTATCCTTGTTATCAAAATCTAAAATTACGCCAATATTCAAATCACTTACTAAGTTGCATGGATTTTGAGAAAAGCCCTTTGGTGACTGACGGACAAACAGTGATCTATACGGGTTCCGTTTTTTCTTTTCGAGGTTCTGATCCCTAAAAATGTATCATTACCATCATCATATCAGCCGCAGGACGCACACTGCTGGACTTCCCCATAGATTTCCAAAATGATCGGTTGGAATTGGCCTGCATCCAGCGTTTTATTAACATTATTATTAATCTATGGTGTATCTCAAAATTAACTATAATTCATCCTAAATTACAAAACTCAACTCCACCTCGTTAAAATAATGTTATTTCTGCTAGGGTCAAGTAAGTCAAATGACTAGCTTGACTTTTACATAGAAATCAAACTACTTAGTTAGTTTCTATAAAATTGCCAAATAATTCGAATGCTAAAGCAACGATAAATCAACATAATTATGTGATTTGGCAATTTAGAACAGCTTTGTAGTTAAATTCTAGAATTCAAAGTAAGTTTTAGGCATTCATGAACTTTAAGAGAACTTTATATTGACTTGGTCTTTACTATAGTCTCACAATACACGTTTACAATGTAAGTACACTTAAAGTTGTTTAGCCTTTCTGACGTAGCAAGCATATGAAAAAAATAGGATTACAACATTTCGCTTATAAAAACTACCATACATCACGCCTGTATTCCCCGAAGGGTTAGGCAGAGGTGTAACAAATGTACACCCACAGATCGCCGGTATATTTAGGTCCCATGTAATAAGGGGCGAGCCTATTGCCATTAACCGGGCACAAATCCTAACTCCGAGCTGCTACTGAGAATTTCATAGAAAAACCCAATAACACTTTGCTCGACCTGGGAATCGAACCCAAGACCTCTAGCGCGACTGCTAGTCGTGCTTAAGACCACTAGGCTACCGAGGCTGTTGAAAACTTATAAAAACTTTACTTATTTATACCTACTAAATATAATGAAGCTAACGAGTTTTTGTTTGTTTGTTTGAAATAATATTTTTGTAGGTACATGATGGGCAGATCATGAGGAATAGGGTATATTACATTACGCTACGGCTCACGGGAGCAGAGTAGTAGCAAAAAATATATGACTTGACGCAGGTAAAAAAATACCACGCTAAGACTTGTATTTTTGACGTGTTTGTGTGTGCGTGTGTGTCTGTCTGTGGCATCGAAGCTTCTAAACGCATGAACCGATTTTAATTTTGTTTGAAAGGTGAATTAGTCGGGATTGTTCTGAGCTGATGTTTGATGGAAATCTGTTCAGCGGTTTCAAAGTTAGCTATTGTGTAAAATGCGGTAGGGATTTCTATTCTTCTGTCAGGGGTGACTTAAAATATTTAATTTTGTTTTTTTGTTTGTACTGAATAAACTCAAACTCAAAAACTACTTTATTAAAAAAAAATAAAAACACATATGGAAGGCTACATTGTCAGCGAGTAACATGGCTATATTTAATTTTTTTGTAGAAATGGTATCCGTACAAACATTCACGCGGGGGATGTCGCGGCAAAAGCCTAGTTAAAATGAACTCCGTTTTGTTGTTTTCCGCGCTATTGCTTTGCTTCGTTAGTGCTTTTTAATTGGTTTCATAACCATTTCTTTTAATAACTTAAACAGCTTTCAATTTAATGTTTTTAATTGAATTCAGTGATTTTGTAATGAGACTTATTATTTTAGTAGGCATTTTGGCTGAGATCAGTAAAGCTATTCTTTAGGTAAATAAGTTCCTATTGAATATTGTATTTTGGTAATTTAATAAAGCCTTCGTTGATTTAACAATCGAAAATCGTAAAAAGTTTTAACATATTTATTTCAAATTATTCACGACTTTGCTTGAACTGTTTTTGGCTTCGTCATAAGTAGTACTCATCATAACACCAACATTGTACACATACCATCACGCCTGTATTCCCCGAAGGGTTAGGCAGAGGTGTACCAATGTACACACACAGTTCACCGGTATGTTTTACATTGAACATTTAATTCGCAATAAACGTATTTGCCTTTGAGTTTAAATTTTTATTCCCACGAATCTTAATAAAAATATGGGATAACGTAGCTTTCTATTAGCCAAAGAATTGGAATCGGACCAGTAGTTCTGGAGATAAGGTCATTCAAACATATGACAAACAAACTCTCAATTATAATGTTACTAAATAATTAATTAGGTAAATGGTAGGTATTACTAGTTGATTAAATATATCTATACTGATATTATAAAGTTGAAGAGTTTATTTGATTGAACGCGCTAATCCTAGGAACTACTGGTTTGAATTGAAAAAATCTGTTTGTGTTGAATAGTCAATTTATCGAGAAAGGTTGGGCTATAAATAACATCACCCTATGACCAAGAGCTGTAACCAAAAACGTAACTTAATGCGGGTGATAAAGCTATGCGGACGAAGTCGCGACCAGAAGCTAGTTATTTATATAAATTAAAAATGGGGAAATTCTATAAAACTTTGACGCTAAGGAAATCCCGGTTTTTACAAGCATTATTAACCATTCATGGTTAATATATGATTTTAAAATATTCCTAATGACTCTCTTTGGTGTTATGCGTCCAAAGCATTATTTTATTATTATTTCGGTGCCAAGAAATATTTATTCGCTGGTGTAGCAGACAAAAATCGTAAGAAGCTAGACTCTAGAATGATATTGGCCGCTGTCCAATCGCCATTTGAGGCGTGTGTGGCCATTAAGTCAGTAATCCTTCAATCATTTCTTGAAACTGTGCCCAGAAGTAAAATCTGTAGTATAACCTTGCTTCAAAAGGTTTTTCTCATTATTTAACTATGCAAATTTGTATTGCATGCAGCTTCAAAGTCAGAGTCAAAGTCAAAGCATTTATAGGTACTTCTGAATCGTAAATTAGTTGGTTAGTTAGCGAGAAAGTTAAAGGTAGTTGCTCATTTCAAAACGTAGGTGAATCTTTATGGAGCAAAACGTGTTCCGGTTTGAAGGGTGTGTCGGTGTGTCGGTGTAATTACAGTCACATGAGATAATAATATTTTAACTTTGGGTCTCGGACAGCAACGCATTTGCAAGGCCTCTGGTATTGCAAATGTCTTATGGTAGCGGTAACCACTTCAGATCAGCAGGGCCGTCGTCGGCTTGTTTGGTTTGCGTTCCAATGACATAAGCATTGAGCTTGAAACTCCACGAGCACTATTTTCAAGTTAATTATTTATTAACTTAAATACCATTTGCACTGTCTTAAGTTTATCTTTAAGGAAGCGTCGTATTCTTATAGAGTCGTAGCCATATTTAAAAAAGCATAAAAACCGGTAATTTAAATAATGCTGAGAATTTTTACAACACTTTTTGTGGCGTAAAAATATCTTTTTAATAAATTTATTAGGTAGGTATATTATTTTTACTTTTTATCTGTATGTCTCTAAGTATATTTCCTTGTTTTTTTCTGTTAAGATAAGATACATAGGTCCTAAAATGCCCTTTCTTGCCACTTCGCAGTGTTGACGCTAAAGAATATTGGTGGCGCAACAATTTTCCCAGCAACGAAACCAATAAGTACTAGCTAATGTAATAAAAAATCAACAAGTTTGCCACTGCGTTCTATTTTTTGATATATTGTGCTCTGTTTATAGGCTATCAGATATTACATACATATTCAAAGTTTTTAAATAGGTTTACATGCATGAAAGTATCGCGTGATTTTTCTTATCGCTAAGAAAAGTTCACAGTTCTAACGTGCTCATGATTGTTGCGAGTGTATCGTCATGAGACTGACCTACTTAGTTTTTGTACTCAAGATATAATAATAATGAAGGTTATTACAATATTATTTATATAAAACACTAGGTTCTGCCTGTGACTTTGTCCGCGTGGAAGTCAAGCTCCAATATCACAATACTTAATCTTGTGACAATCGGCAATAGTGTAGCTATTAGTACGAGGACTTTTGTGATTGGACCAGGAATACCAGAGATTAACTTTTATAAATAAAAAAAACATGCTTAACATACCATCACGCCTGTATTCCCCAAAGTGTGAGGCAGAGGTGTACCTATGTACACCCACAGTTTACCAGTATGTTTAGGTCCCATGTAGTAGGGGGCGAGCCTATTGCCATTAATCGGGCACAAATCCTAACTCCAAACTGCCACTGAGAATTTCATAGAAAAACTCAATAACACTTTTTGCTCGACCTGGGAATCGAACCCAAGACCTCTAGCGTAGCAGTCGCGCTTGGGACCACTAGGCTACCGAAGCTGTTGCGAAGCATGCTTTACATCTTAATAATATTAATATAAGAGATACTACTATCTTTTTTGCGTGAATTCGTCCACGTGGAAGTCGAAGACCACCCTGATTCGGCCCTGTCACAAAATCCGCTGATGTCTTCTACCTATAAACTACCTACTTGGCAAATTTCAGCTTCATACGTCAAATAGTTTTCGAGATTTTTTCAATTCTTTCTTTCTTTCTTTAAATAAAATAAACGTTGCCCCACACTAGGAATTTCTCCTGTGTCGTGGGTGCGTTTACAAACATATAAACTCACATACACAAACAGCCAGACCCGGAACAACTATCTGTAGGCCATACAAATATTTGTTCCGTGCGGGAATCGAACCCGCGACACGCAGCGCAGCAGCCAATCGCTCAGCCACTGCGCCAACTGTGCCATTAATTAGTGGTGGCCTTTTTTTAAGTTAACTATAGATGTTATGTTTTCATTTTACTACCTCCTATACCCTTAAAAATGGAACAGTATCTAAAGCTGCTGAGCAACAGAAATCAGTACGGTACCTAGTAGTGTTTCTCCAAAGAACGCTATTGCCAAAAACTTTGCAACTTTTCTTTAAACAATGTAAACAACAGGTCAGCTACATAGTTCTCGTAAAAAGAATGTAAGGATCGGAACAGGCGCCTTCTTTATTTTCTGAGTATCCCCGTGGGACAAAGACTTACCTAAGTTTGTGCATGAACATTCAACAAAAGACATAAATAACCAGAGTCACCTGAAAAATTCAAAGTTATTTAAAAACCGATACTTAGATATATACCATCACGTCTGTATTCCCCGAAGGGTTAGGCAGAGGTGTAACAAATGTACACCCACAGTTGTTGTTGTTCAGTTGTTTTTGAATGAAATTACTTTTAATAATAGAAAATTAACAGTTTATTAATTAAATTCAATTTTGACGGGTGTACTTACTAATAAATGTGATCAAATAAATTTTTTTAACATACACTGAAATAAAGAAATAAAAAGAGTAAATTCTATTAACTTTAATGAAACTTCACATTCTAATCTCAGTCTCAATCTGTCACAATAAATCTACTAATATCTACTTTTTTGACAATATTTTGACATTGACAGTCGCTGAGATGAGATTTCGACTAGATTTTCAATGTTTTAACTACCTAGAATTGGCCTTGAAAACTGTATTTTTTTTTTCATAAAATTTCAGCATTGATCCCATAGTAAAAGTTGTTCGCTTTTATGAGTACTTTTATCTACTAACAAATAGTCAGTACATTAAAGTCATCCTGTATTTAATTAATAAAAGTACCTAAATACTTACATTATTATAAAAATAATATTATATAAATTATTAATGGCAATAGGCTCGCCCCCTATTACATGGGACCTAAACATACCGGCGAACTGTGGGTGTACATTGTTACACCTCTGCCTAACCCTTCGGGAAATACAAGCGTGATGGTATATATTATTATAAATTTGTAAACAACGGAAAGCGGAAACTTTTTATCGTGTGTGTTTGTGCACTGAAGAGATACGACTTGTGTTGTTGAGTATCGCGCGAATGCTGTGTCATATTTTTCGCTAGTTCACGCTTTACATAAATTATACGCAGTCAGATGTCGTTGTAAAATTGACGTTTATTTGCTTTTTATATTATTGAGTCATTTATTTATCGCATTTCTTTTTAAATACTGTTTGTGAAATTGTAGTGTGACTTATTTATATAGTGTTGAATAATAATTGACGTGTTTAAAGAAATTGAAATGTTTTTTTGGAGTCCGGACTTTTCAGGTGAATTAAAATTCATAATACATCTGAGTTCGTACTTAATATTATAAATGCGAAAGCTTGTGAGGATGGATGTATAGATGGTTGGATGGATGTTTGTTACTCTTTCACGCTTAAAAGGCTGAACGATGCGGGTTGAAATTTGGCACTGAAATAGATTGTAATGTGAAGTAACACATATAACACACCTACTTTTTATTCCGGAAAAATTTACGGTTTTCGTGGGATAATTTATATCAAATTTGACGCGGACAGAACCTATTTATAATCTATACTTATAATAAATCTGTAGAGGTCAATTCTGTACATAAAATATATTTCCAAAATAACTATCAGGGGGTGATTAGGGATCGATACTGATGCCAAAAATGCAATCAGTAAAATTTTTGTCTGTCTGTCTGTATAACCGTTATAGAAACAAAAACTACTCGACGGATTTTAACGAAACTTGGTACAATTATTTTTCATACTCCTGAGTTGGTTATAGTATACTTTTTATCACGCTACAATCAATAGGAGCAGAGCAGTGAAGGAAAATGTTGGGAAAACGGGAGAAGTTACACCATTTTTTAAGCTTCCGTCGCGTGTGCAACCTTAATGGTTAAAGCTACACAGAAATCATGTATGACGGAAATGTTCCCCTTAAAATTATATAAAAAATATCCCAGGACAGCATATGTCTATCTTTTATGATTGACTCACAATATCACGTGTAACTCCCGATAGCTTAGCAGTTCGAAGCTTTCTGATTATATTTGTCTACTCTTACGTTTATAACACTCTCAGTCATCCGTAATTAAAAAAGTTAACATTATTAACTATTCCATAAAAAAGAATCATAGAAATCGGTATGGAAACACCAAAGTTATACATGAAATACGAAAGGACATAGGCTCCTTTTTTTTACGAAAAACGACGGAAACGCGGACGAAGTCGCGGGCAACAGCTAGTAATAAACAAAAGCCTCTTCTCATACAGAGAAGGCACGAGCATTGACTATTTGCTCAAGGCAGATTGGCGATTGCAAACCTAAAATAATTTTAAGTTCGATGTTCCTCACGATGTTTTCCTTCACCGATGTCAGTAATATCCGAGATTAACTTTGAAAGTAGGTACAAATGATTTCTAATAATTATATTGACGTCATTCAGACGGGACACAAATATAGTAACAAAACAAAATTGATAAAAATAATCACAGCAAATAATTCTTATTATCTAAACTCTATACCACACAACATACCATCACGCTTGTATTCCCCGAAGGTTTAGGCAGAGGTGTACCAATGTACACCCACAGTTCGCCGGTATGTTTAGGTCCTATGTAATAGGGGGCGAGCCTATTGCCATTAACCGGGCACAAATCCTAACTCCGAGCTGCTACTGAGAATTTCATAGAAAAACCCAATTACACTTTTTGCTCGACCTGGGAATCAAACCCAAGACCTCTAGCGTAGCAATCGCTCTTAGGACCACTAGGCTACCTAGGCAGTTCACATCTCTAGACCACAATGTGTTAAAGTTTGAAGTTAAGAAATACACGTTTGTTATGAGATTCTTAAAGCATTACAAACACAAGTTAGTTAATAAGTACTGTAATACAACAAGATTCCTTTTGGATTCCGCAAAACTTTCCAACTGGTAATATAACACGTTATTTTACAGTTAAAGTTGATTAAAATCACTTACATAACATATTTCATTGCAAACTAAACTTTCAATGTACAATTATAAAAATCTTTTTCAATTAGAACATAAGATGGCGGAGCCTAACACAGATTCATAGTGTCTGAAGCTATAAAGATCGCATCTGCTAGTGACATTATCACATTTAATTTATCTTTGACTATTGCAGTTCAGGTATAAGTTATGAGAATAGGTCTCAGTTTGAATAGATACCTGCAGACATAGACAGCAGTCGGACTGTCGGTCACGACAGACGATCTTAACGGAGGCTAGCTAGGAGATATTATATTGTGCACAAATGTGTACACAGATGCAATCCCATTTCACTTACTCTCATAGTACGATGGGATGACCATCCAATACCAGCGGGGAAAGATTACATGCAGGATGAACGGCTTGACGTGCATTCCGAGGCTTGGCGGTAGGTATCAGACACCAGCTTACAAACTCAACCTATTCAGAAATTCCTTTTGGAAAACCCCAATAATAATGCTATCAACTTGAAAAAGGAACCTAAGTTTAGCAGTCGAGTTTGTAATCACGAGATTAGTAAAGCAACCAGTTCTGGAATAAGTAGGTAATACATAATGTTCCTACTTCAAGTTCAAATTATACAAATGACGTGTGATTAAGAATTTAAAATAACAATATTCTTTTTATAGTCTAACTACTCTGCACCCGAGCGATTTCTTGTCCGGTTATCAGGCCGATTTTTGACAGATTTTTCCCGCCGACGAAGAAATCTGTCAGAATGGGCCCGATATAATGTCGGTTATATTTAAAATTCAGTCATGATTCGAAAGACACGTGGCGCCATCTATCATCATAAGAACGTTATTGTTGTTTTCCTCGGGAACAATACTTTTTATCGAGATGAAAGATACCCTTTATCCGTTTGTCCCTGGCAACGTACAAAGAGACAAAAGTTCAGGATCATCGGTTCAGTGGTTTAGGCGTGAAAAGGTAACAAACAAACAAACTTACTTTCGAATTTATAATATTAGTTAGGATATAATATTTTGATAGTTACTGCATAAATTTATATCACTTAGATTAACCAACTTGAAGTATTTATCATAGCATTTGGTGAAAGTTTTTGTCGACGTCGAAATTTGGGTTTTTAAAACTTGTATTCCGTTATATTCGGATGAAGCTACCAAAATGAATTTATTAAAGCCTAAATCATTATATGGCTCGTTTATTGTAGCAAATAATTCAATAACCTTCATTTCTGCGCCATTTAATAAAAGTGATTAAACTAAGATGAACCGTATAATATTGGTATCAGATTGAACGCAGATAATTGACAGTCGGTAGCCGGTCTTCGTCAGCGAGGGTGACCATAATGGAATTAGATTTTGGGGACTTGGAAATAGTAATTTTGTCTGTCATCAACTAATTCTATAATAATATTATAAAGCTGAAGAGTTTGTTTCCCCTTCGGAGCTGGTCAATAGGAAACTTCGAACTGGTCAATAGGAAACTATACTTGAGCCATTTTTGATTCTCAAAAATTAGAGACCCTTGAAAAGTTTATGTGGATAAATAGCTATATTATATAAATACCCAAAAAGCATGTAGAAGAGTCTTGGGTTTGATTCCCAGATCGATCGAAAAGTGTTATTGATTTTTCTATGAAATTCTCAGTAACAGCCCGGAGTTAGGACTAGTGCCCGGTTAATGGCAATAGGCTCGCTCCCTATTACAAGGAACCTAAACATACCAGAGAACTATGGGTGTACATTGGTACACCTCTGCCTAACCCTTCGGGGAATACAGGCGTGATAGTATGTACTGATACATAGAACTTTGTACCTTAGCGTTATTCTGTTGAAGATGTTTTTAATTTGTTTCTAGTAATTTTTTAATCAAAAAGTTAGTCTTCCAAAAACAATTCAGATTCTAGATGAAAAAAAAATGCTTTTGTGCTGAGGTATTCTTGTTTATCGTGTATACAAGATCTCATAAAAAAATCATTGAGTTTAAATATACACTTTGAATTTTCCGGGCCGGCCGTGAGACAATCGGATATAGGTTGCGATCGATTGGAGCAGAAATACAATTTGTTGCTTCTAAAAGGGTTTTACAGTTAGGTAAGTTTAGAGTTGTAATTTGCATGCAGACGTTTTAGCATCCATATAACATTAAACATTTTGGGATGCTATTGATTGGTGCATTAATATCTTGCGTGTGCCAAAAAATTAAGTCCGAGTTAATAGCTTTCCTTTATTTTGTTCTGTGGCGTCCTTATGGATGTGGGAGGGGTCGTCTGGTAGACTCTTACTGGCGAAAAACTACCCTGGTGTTCTCGAGACCATATCTTTAAAACTGTATGCTATATTACATTATACATTACATACCATCACGCCTGTATTCCCCGAAGGGTTAGGCAGAGGTGTACCTATGTACACCCGCAGTTCGCCGGTATGTTTTGTTCCCATGTAATAGGGGGCGAGCCTACTGCCATTAATTAACCGGTCGCAAATCCTAACCCAAAAACACTTTTTGCTCGACCTGGGAATCGAACCTAAGACCTCTAGCGTAGTAGTCACGCTTAGGACCACTAGGCTAACGAGGTAGTTACACTGTAGGTTTACAAAACACGTTTTACGCATGCACTAATAAGCACAATGTTTTGCAAGCGTTTTCCATTGCGAGCCACCATAAAAATAAAAGAAGTTTTTTAGCATTCTCTTTTGCCTGATATTTCTAAGTTTGATGAGGAGTATGCGTATTAACAGCTATGTAATAATTATGTCTTGTTACACCCCATTCAGTCAGAAACATGTCTAGTCAACCTCTCCAGGGAATTTCCTCATGTTTGGTGCCTACAGGTCACGTCTAGACTTGGTGACGTCAGTTGGCATGTATCCAGTGTGGTTGGCATTGAAGCTATGCGGTGACAAGACTAGGTGACGAGTGGCGCAGTATATATAAGACCTGTTGATGGACAATTTATGGTGATTGCAGATTGCCTCCGCAAGCTGGGCCACTAGTGGCGGCGTCTTGAGGTTATATCATAGTGGTTAAGTTTCTACGTTAAGTCATGCCTAAGTTACGGACATACACATATCATCACACTTTCATTCTCCGAAAGGTTTGGCAGAGGTGTACCTATGTTCGCCAGTATGTTTAGGTCCCATGTAATGGGGGTGAGCCTATTGCCATTAACCGGGCACAAATCTTAATTTCGAGCTGGTACTGAGAATTTCATTGAGAAACCCAATAACATACACAGTTTCGGACATATGTACATTAAACTGCTAATGTTGGATAGTTATGTTTAACGTAACTCGTTTAATTTATGGGTTGGCCCGTTTTTGAAGAACTAAGTTCACATATTTACCAGTCAACAAATTTTACCGACAAATTTTAACGTATCTAAAAAATAAAGAATTGTTATAAGATTCTCTCAAGTAACGATTCTCTTTTCTTTCAAAACTCTTAATCTCTTAATAGAAAAGTCAAAATTACAGTCATTCCCTACAACACCTCCATAGGGGTTTATAACGACGACGCACCTCAAAGAGATGTAGCTATTTTGAAGGCGCCACTCAGGGCCGATGTCTACCAGGGCTGCAGGTTGTTCGTAAGAGATACCGCGCCTCCGTAACGCAAAGGGCACAAGAAGGAACATGGATGGGTTTTAGTCAGTAAAAGTCTGACACTCTCTCCCGCCCCGTCCAGGGCGGGGGAAGTCATTTGATGATTTCCCATAGGTAAAAAAAAACCCCTATAGGGGTTGACATCGTCCTACCAAACAACAGCACCAGTTATTTATTTGACACATAGAACGTGTTACGAATTTCCTAGAGACGACTTTCAGTCTTCAGTTTCATGGAAACATTAAACATTCCACCAATGTACGCTAGGCCTTAGGGGTGATTTATGCTGATTGGGTATACCTACGCAAGCGCCATGGTAATTGCCTGTCAGTTCGGGATGAAGTCGTTATAGTTAAATTAACTTAAAGCAATGTAAGCCTTATTTTTAAGGAATAAGGTGTCTATTTGGGTGCTGCTATATTTAGGGTCTTGTATGAAAGTAAACTGATTTAATAAGTAATTACACATATCTTGTTTTTGATGACTCGTAATTATTTTGTCAGTCTAGTATCTACTGTCGGTAACGCATAACTAAACCCAGACTAATCTATACTAATATAATAAAGCTGAAGAGTTTGTTTGTTTGGTTGAACGCGCTAATCTCAGAAACTCCTAGTTTGAATTGAAAAATTCTTTTTGTGTTTAATAGTTCATTTATCGAGGTAGGCTATAGGCTATATAACATCACGCTACGACCAATAGGTGCGGAGCAGTAACCAAAGCCGTGACCTGATGCGGGTGAAAAAATTACGCGGACGAAGTCTCGAGCAGAAGTACTATTTATTACAAAATAAGATTTATATATAGACTAGGTTTAAATCATCCGATTTTTGTGTTCAAAAACTTTTTTCTGTGTCGAAGTAGAGGTTAAATTAAAAAAAAATAATCTACCTCGAAGGTTCTCTTAAACCTGGTATAAGGTAGGTTTAAAAATAAACCATGTATTGTGACAAGGTTAATAGGTAATCTTTTTTTTGCTTCGATCATCGTTTCCACTTGTGGTTGAAATATTTAAATAATAAAAAAAAAACGTTGAAGATTTGAGTTGACTATATCACACATACCATCACGCCTGTATTCCCCGATAGGTTAGGCAGGAAGTACCAGTGTACACCCACAGTTCGCCGGTATGTTAAGGTCCCATGTAATAGGGGGCGAGCCTATTGCCATTAACTGGGCACAAATTCAAACTCCGAGCTGCCACTAAGAATTTCATAGAAAAATCCAATAACACTTTTTGCTCGACCTGGGAATCGAACCCAAGACCTCTAGCGTAGCAGTCGCGCTTAGGACCACTAGGCTAACGAGGTAGTTAACTATAACTATGTCTTTCTATCTGTTATATTATTAGGAATATAACAGGTACCCAAATTACTGAGATTATTACATAATATAACTAATTTCTTTGTTACATAATTTTTTTGCAAACTTACAAAATAAAAATAAAACTTAACTGAAGCACATTCTTGAAATGTGCGAAATAAATACAGCAGAAACATGGCCACCCTAACTTTCGCCAAAAACTTAGGATGAATTGACTTATGGCCAATGGCTGTCGGTAGTGTTTGTATGTTTGTGTACGTGATTGGAGTACGTATAGCACTTAACGTGTAGGGGATATATGGGAAATGGGTTTGGTTATTTATGTTACTTTGAGCTTACGTTATTGGAAGCAAAGAAAATAAGGCGGAAATTATATTTATTAGGTACAGAGACACAAAATAAACCAAGAAAAAGAAAATATAATTAATTAATTTGAAAAATTGTGTGCCTGTGCGGCTGCCCCTAATTGAGTAGTATTTTAAAAGTTTATATGCCATTGTCACATTATATGGACACACTATCACAGTATAGAGAGGATTAGAAAGGAGAAAGGGGACTTGCCCAGTAGTCAGAACAGGCTAAACAAAAAATTGATATACCTACCCATTTCCTGACTAAGTTTTTGATTAATAATCTGATTAATAAAATATTTATAATCTCACTAACTGCTTCGTTAGCCTAGTGGTTCAAAGCGTGACTGCTATGCTAGAGGTCTTGGGTTCGATTCCCAGGTCGAGCAAAAAGTGTTATTTGGCTTTTCAGTAGCAGGTCGGAATTAGTATTTGTGCCCGGTTTGTTATTAAACATACCGGCGAATAGTGGGTGAACATTGGTACACCTCTGCCCAGGCGTGATAGTATGTATGTATGTTTTAAAATCTAACTAATGTTTGTAATTCCAAGTTACATTTCAGACAATTATATAATATTGTTAATCTCTCAAGTCTGCACACATCACAAGAATTTATCTGTTTCATGAAATAAAAGCGTAACTTCAAGAACCCTTCCCTCACGTAGTACCTACCATCTTTTTTTGTCGAAGTAAAAAGAAGAAAAAAACAAAAGAAATGTGGAACGTACAAGATGTTCTAATTTTAGAACAAACAATATTGCTTGAGGACCAATAAGAATAATATGAAGCCTTGTAGTCTCGCAAAAGTCTTATCTTACTTTCGTTACATAAACCTTAAGTAAATCCTAAAAAAATGTCTATTATTGTCCCACTGTAGAACAAAGGCCTCTTCTCATACAGCACGAGCATTGATCACCACGATTGCTCATTGTGGATTGGCGCTTTCTGACCTCTATTACATTACTATAAGTCCACCTTTGCTTATGATGTTTTCGTTTCCCGTCCAGTGATGTCCAAGATAATCTTTAAAAGTACATAATATATGAATTATCAAAAGTCACATCGGTATTTGTTTAGTATCAAACCCTCAACTTCATGCATGAGAGGTGTCTTAACCGTTGGATCATCACGACTAATCGACGAATACAAAAATGAAACTACTAAACCGAATTTGACAAAACAATGGAAACAGCCCCATTGGTCTCGTGGTCGCAAGCGTGACTGATAAGTGTGGGGTCCTGAGTTTGATTCCCAGGTCAGGCATAAAGTGTTATTGGGTTTTTCCATTAGGATTTGCTCAGTAGCAGCTCAAAGTTTGGAAGTTGATGGTGTGACAAGCCGTTGGTCCCGGCTGTCATTCGTAGCTCTTTGACAGTCGTTACGTATAGTCAGAAGGCAGGAAGTTGACAACCAGTCTTACCAAGAGGCATCGTGTTGCCCAGTAACTGGGTTGTGGAGGTCAGATAGACAGTCGCTCCATGTAAAACACGGGTATTCAGCTGCATCCAGTTAGACTAGAAGCCGACCCCAACATAGTTGGAAAAGGCTAAGCAAATGATGATGAATGGAATATTTCATGTAAAGTATACTTATCTTTCAAGTAGAAAAAAGAAATTTTCAAATCAGTCGATTATCAATAACATAGAAAAAAAAAACAACCGAATTGATAACCTAATCCTTTTTTGAAGTCATTAAAAAAACAAACAATATTACTTGAGACCAAATAACAATAACACAAAACTAATGTAGTCTACCAAAAGTCTTACCAAAATTCAGGACACTATTTTCCTTGTATAAACCCAGCATAAATCCTAACAAAAATTTAAGAATAAATACAACTTACGTAAAATCTAGGACAGGCTTATTAGACGGGAATATTATGTCACAAAAAAGTACCTACCCAAGGAGTAGGCGTATGACGGTCGTTATGAGGGTGAACGCAGCGATAACCCCTCGTTGTAGGCAAACGACCCTTAAACTATTGGGTCATATAAAAAGAAAGACAGAAGATCCACTGTGCTAAGAACGTGTGTGTGATTTATTCTAGGCTGTTGCATCGATTGACTTTTAAAAATAGAATAGAATAGAAAAGATTTTAATTTTCATACCACAAATTACAGTCTACAGAACAAAATAATGTCTATTATTGCTGTGAATCTGTAACTAAGTAAAATAATAATTTTATTTTAATGAGAAATTATACATAGACTGACTTGACTTACTACACTTCCCTCCGCGCGCGCGCTCGGTGCAGTTGCGATCTATTTCGCTGCTAATTATAATTACGTTTATTGTGTTCTGTGATCGATTCCCGGCTCGTGAGTTGGTTTTAGTTGTGTACTATTGTGCTAAGTTCTGGTATCGTAAGTTTTTATACGTGTTTCATTCCATAATTACTGGTAATTAGTTAATTTCGTCAGCTATCGGTGAGTACATTTATTTTCTTTAGTGTGAGGGTATCGCGAAAAATCTAATCGTCCGTTATTTTATTGTTTAGTCTTTTTTCACTTACTTGTTTGTTGTAGTTTTATAATAATGATGTCGAATAATGATGACCCACCTGATCGTGGAGGGGAAATCTTTCGGAGAAATACCAAGACACCAAGGTCGCCGCCCGCGCCGACCTCCGCTAATACTAAACGTTTGTTTAGCGACATGTCTCCGACATACGTGTCCCCTGAAGATAGATCGAAACGTTTTCAAATATCGGAATCTTTAGAAAAGTCCTCGCCAAATTCAAATTTAAACACCAGTAATGTGAGCAACCCGGTCCAAAACAATAACAGTACCGACTATTGTGATTTAGTTTCCGAGGCATCTTCGTATCTTTCTAGAATAAATGATCTCGTCAATGACCAAGGGTCCCGCATTAACGTTGCAAATAAAGCCGCTATCATGGACATGACTCAGCGAGTTACGGCCATTGTTTCTATGTTAGCATTAAAATCATCTTGCAATGAAACTAAGTTAGCCAATACGGAACGCGAATTAGACAAACTTAAATTAAATCCCGGTGTCACTGGTGCAAATAATGCAAATAATGAAACCAAAAAATCCTATGCAGATTCGCTAAAACTTCGCTTGCCTAAAGTGGCTCCAGTGATGGAGTCGCGCGCTCCGCTGCCATGTGTCGTCGCGTACCCCACCGCCGAGCGCTCAGCTGATTACGCGTCATCATCGGCAACTAAACAAGCCCTTATGAAGGCAATCAAACCAAGCGATGACGGTTTTCAGATTGTAGGCGTTAAAAAAACCGCAAAGTCTGGCGTTGTACTGCGTGTCGCTAACGAAACGCAATTAAAAAAGCTACAATCGGTTGATGCCATTAAGTCCGCTGGATTGCGTTTAGAAAAACCAAAAGGCCGTAGGCCCCGCATACTAGTTAAAGACATTCCATCATCAATGGAAGATAGCACTTTTTTGCTCGCGTTATACCGGCAAAATATTAAAGATGAATTAGCCATCAAAGAGGATGATTTTATAAAATCAACAAAAATCATTCGTAAGCGTTCCACTGACAATGGTCGGAAATGGATAGGCATTGAAATTGACTCTGCGATACGGAAACACCTAGTATCGACCAAAGATAAATTATTTATTGATTGGGCCACATGCCGTTTCATTGATGATCTCGACGTAGTTCGGTGCTTATTTTGTCAACAGTTCGGTCACGTGATCAAGCACTGCACTAGCAAAAAACCTGCCTGTGCTAATTGCTCGGAGGCACATGAAACAAAAGAGTGCCCCCATAAGAACAAATTAGATTACACACCGACTTGTGTGGCGTGTAAACGTTTTAAAAAACCGTTCGACCATAGATGTGGGTCTGAAAACTGTTCCACCTACAAATTAAAACTTGAGCAACTTATTCTAAACACTAATTACTAATAAGATGGATAGTTTAAAAATAGGACAATTAAACCTTCACAACGATAGAGTGGCGACTTCCGAGTTAGATAAATTAATCATCGAATACAATTTAGACATTGTACTTGTTCAAGAGCAATATCAAAATGCGCGCTTACGTCACAAAGTAGTTCAGCTGGATACCAAAGCACGAGCCGGAATTTATGTAGCACGTTCTGCTAACTTTACAGTAACTTCTTTGCGCAACCTCATGACGTCTCACTGTGCTGTTGCGGAAGTCTCATCAGCTTCCTTTAAAGTTTACGTTGTGAGCTGTTACTTTCAATATTCAGACCCTGTTGCTCCTCACATACATAACCTCCGTCATGTCTTGCGGTCGCTCGCGGGCTGCAAAGTCATCGTTGGCGCGGATGTAAACGCGTCATCGTCCCTATGGTATGGCAAGGTTCGGTCTACGGATTCCGAACGACGTTGCGCTGTTGAGGATTTTATTGCCGAAATGAACCTGATGATCCATAACACCCCTGACGCACCACCTACTTTTTGCAGCCAAATGGGCGAATCTTGTATTGACGTCACACTTTCTAGTGTAGACGTTCGCTTAGCTAGGTGGCGTGTCCTACCGGACGCATCTTGTAGTGATCATCGCCTGATCGTGTACGAATTTGTTTCTATGTTTACTCAAGGTCCGTCCCATATTACGGGTAATTTTAGATATAAATGTAAAGGCGCGAACTGGGAATTTTTTAGCTCGCTTTTTGCGTGTCACGCCAAAGACTTCACTCACGACGGGCTGTCGGCTGAAGAAAGTGCTGAGATTATGTCAGACACTTTTACATACTGTGCTGACATAGCTATTGGTCGCGGATCAATCACCAATATTCGTAGATGTGATTGGTGGAGTGAATACTTAGTTGAACAGCGCAAAAGTTACCGTAGAGCGCGTAGACAGGTTAATAAGCTTAAAAAACGTAAGGTTACCGGAGACCTGCTTACTACTGCTTTAAATACTCTTAGAATTGCCAGATCGCGCTACAGAGCAACGGTGGAAAAATCGAAGGGTAATTTATTGCGAAAAATTGTAGAAAAACTAGATAAAGAGGGTCCATGGTCTCCCTTGTATCACGAGTTTAAAGCTAATAGATTGGTCGACCTTGCATACATTGAAAACATTAAAGTTAATAATAAACATACCACCGGTATCGAAGAAACGACGGAAGTTCTTCTCAATACCCTTATACCCGATGATTCAGCGGCCAGCGACAGCGAATACCACCAACAGATTAGAGAGTGGGCTGCTGTGCCACCTGAATCACCAGCGTCAGATCTACCATCTACTGACGAGTTCATAAATGTGGTCAGAAGGCTACCGCTCAATAAATCATCAGGGGAAGATAAAATATCTAATAGAATGATCATAGAAGCGTGTAAAACAGCGGCAGACGCGATCTTAACTGTTTATAACCGATGCATTGCGGGAGGCATTTTTCCTCGAATTTGGCGACATGGCTTTATACGGATAATTCCAAAGAGCGGCGACAAGCCCCCGGACGATCCAAAGTCATATCGACCCATAACCCTACTACCATCTTTGGGAAAACTACTTGAGCGCCTTATAGTACCACGCTTGCTACCGGACGGGCCAAAATTTCATAACAATCAATTCGGTTTCACAATAGGTAAATCTACTGTCGACGCGGCCCTTTCTGTTAGAAACGCTGTTAATTCATCCGAACATAAATATGTAATTGGGATCTTCCTCGATATTTCTGGGGCTTTTGATAACGCATGGTGGCCTATGCTTCTACTTAAAATGAAAACCCGTGGTTGCTACAGAAACATCTATTCTCTTGTTTGCTCTTACTTTCTAAATGGTTCCGCGAACCTCAAACTTGGACATTATTCCGCAACGAAGTCGCTAACCATGGGATGTCCTCAAGGTTCGGTTCTCGGTCCTTATTTATGGAATTTAGGTTTTGATGATTTCCTCGCGATTCCACTTCCATGCGGCTGTTCCTTAACCGGTTACGCGGACGACGGCCTTCTGCTCATTCAGTCAAGTACTCGGGCTGGACTTGAGAATTTAGCTGACACATGCCTACGTTTAATATCTCAGTGGGGCGATCGAAACCGTTTAACCTTTGCACCGCAAAAGACCTATCAACTCATTTTAAAGGGTAATCTTAAGTCATGGCCTAGTATTAAATTTAATAATGTTCCCGTTAAACGAAAACAATCCGTGTGCTATCTTGGTTTGATCTTGGAGAAGAACTTTTCATTTATTGACCACATTAAAACTGTAGGAGAAAAAGCCAAAAAAATTTTTTATGCCCTAACGAGAATATCTAAAGCTACTTGGGGTTTATCCTTCTTAACTTTAAAAACTATTTATGGGGCTACTTACCTAGGTTGTATGTGCTACGGTGCACCTGTTTGGGCCGATAGGGCCACCATAGGGGCGGTACGACGTAAATTGCTACAAAGTCAACGGTTAGCTTTAATATTTTTATGCAAAGCGTAAAGGACCGTTAGTACTGAGGCCCTACCAGTACTTGCAGGTGTACTTCCAGTAGATCTTGAGGTGCAGCGACGTGCTGCAATGTACTATTCTGCGCGAGAGACCATGGACGCAAGCTTTCTAACACAACGGGACCGTGCTAAGATCTCTAGATTATTTAAACCGCAGACTGACGTCTGGGAGGAACTTTTATCCGAATGGCAATGTAGGTGGGATAATTCCATTAAGGGCCGGCACCTCCATCAGTTCTTTCCCTCAGTTCGTGAACGGCTGGCCAGAACATGGCTGGAGGTGGACCACTGTGTTGCCCAATTTCTCACAGGTCACGGCAACTTTAAGAGTAAATTGTTTTCTTTCAAGCTTGTTGCTTCTCCCTTGTGTCAATGTTCTACATCTGACTGTGAATATGAACAGTCTGCTCATCACATTTTATGGGAGTGTAATCTTTGGCAGAATGAACGAAATATAATGTTAGACAGTATACTGGTTACATCCGGTGTAGTTTATTACGCGGACCTCGTAGAAACTAGAACTAATTTCCGTGCGTTCAGGCGTTTTTGCCATACCTATTACTGGAATCAAATGTAACAGCTCACATTAGGACCCACTAAGTTAGTAACAATTGCAAACCGTGGTGCTTGGCAATCTGGGCTTCTCCCAGTTGTAAATATCCCCTTGTGCCTATTGGCCTAGTTCTGTTCTGTCTCCTGCTTGTTTGGAGGGAAGTGGAAACAATATTTTTTCCTACTCCTCCGCTAATCTTTTCTGATTAATTTCGTTGCGGGATCCAAGACAGTTTTATCGTTTCTCCGGGACTCGTCGAGCTTCATTGCCTCGGCGCTCTTCTGGCGGTCTCCACTGTTGATTCTGGCTTACAGAAGTTGCAGTGGTTGGGAATAGTGTGGCGGGCTTGTCCCATAAAAAAGACTGACTTGACTTCTCCGTAGGTCTCGTGGTCTAGATTGCGACTGCTGAGCGTAGGGCCTTGGGATTTTCATAGGGAGTTTTTAAGTAGCAACCTGCCGTTTGTAAATTGTTGTAATTCCCGTAAATGTTGGTTTTGCACCCAATCTCTTTTTGGTGTTGTCGGATTGCTGTCCCACCAGAATATAAGTGTTGGAAGAGGCAGTGCACCTGTGCTAGCACACACACACACCTGTGCACTAAAATATCTCCTGTATTCTTGCCTCGTTTCAATTTAGATTATCTGCCGTGACAGAAATACGATCGGTTGAATGTTACACCTACTACATTCAGCAATTGTGATTACCAATGCTGGTTATAAGATGAGGTTTCTACCCAGCAATGGGGCACCTATGAGACGTGTATAATTTATTTACTGATCCACAAAAAAAAATATCAATCATTTGAAAATAGAATCTTCAAACTCACAAGAAGAAAACGTGTCTAAGGACTATACAATTAAGGAGTGGGTTTTCTGCCTCCATTTCTTTTATTGAGTGGTCACAACCAACAAATAAAAAGTTAACCGATCTTTATCAGCGCTGCTACTGAACCCGTACTATTAAAAAGGTGACCGCTGCTCGATTTGACAGGTTTAATTGAGCACTTGGCCTTAAGCAGGATTAGGGAAAAGTTTTTATTTCGGGTGAACACGCGTTTGCCGCTACATAAGCAGCTTGTGGTAATGAAAGCTATGTGGACTGAGTACATGAAAATCTGTCTCGGTTTATTTTAGGTGAAATGATCTGTCCTCTGATTTAATGCTAAGAATTGACAACATACCTCGAGCTTTACTTTATTAAAATTAACCTTATACTTAAAGAGGGTGTTTTTCAAAAATACGGTTTCTTATATGGAGGTAAAAAAAAATATAACCAAGACACTGGTTACAATGTTATTTCCGTCCTTGGGTTATAAGTTTTGTGGTGGACTATACCTAGGAATATTCTGGTAACGGAGATATTGGAGATCAAAGTACCAAATTTTTGTACGTATTTTTACTAAATATTATTTATAGTACTTCTCGAGTAGTTTTCAATCATCAATTGATAATTAACTAAAACTTATCAGATATAGGGTTGATAATTGTATGCAAGATATAATTCCGCAATCCGCACGTCATTAATCATCTTACATACAAATTTAAACTCTATACCTGTCGACTTTTAGTTTCCTATTAAATAATCAACGGAAACTGATCGTGCATTTTGGTGGTCTAATTATTTGCGCTGTTGTTAAAGCATATTTTCAGTATAAAGTCATTTAGACGTTGGCAAACACTTTGCATTTTATTTACTGTTTTTAAAGTACCAGTACCTAGTCGCTTCTCTAATCAAAATGGAGTACTAAGCTCTTCATTCAGCAAAATTCAAACCAGTATTTTGTTAAATTACAGTAAACACACAGTAATTGAACAAAGGACGTTTTTAAATTGTTTCGTCAATTACCGGCTTTTGCGCCCGAATAGCTACCCAGAATTACCAACGTTGCTAAATGTTCATGCAATTTTGTATAGTACCTCGTTAAAAACATAATTGGTTAAATGGATTGCATACTTTGCAGACGGTTTTGGGCAAGGACTTGGGTATTTAATACAAATAAAGGCTTCTTCGTGATCTATAGTAATGTTATGAAGCTGAAAGGTTTGTCTATTTTTCTGGTTGTACGAGCTAATCTCCGTAACTACTGATCAGATTCTGCAAATTCTTTTGGTAATAGGAAGCTACGTTATTCCTAAGTACTATAGACTTCATGTTTTATGATGTATTTCACTCCAAGCTGACAAAATCATGAGCAGATTTTAGTGTTGGGTGTATATGCGTAACGTTACATGGTGATTGTATTTCCAAGCGCATCGTACGCCCGCATCAGCTTTGTAATATCAGTATAGATTATTATTTGAGTTTAACCAAATAATAATCTATACTGATATTACAAAGCTGAAGAGTTTGTTTGTTTGGTTCAACGCGCTAATCTCAGGAAATATGGTTGAATTGACAAAATATTTTTGTGTTGAATAGTTAATTTATCGAAGAAGGCTATATAACATCATGTTACGACACACGAGAGAGGAGCAGTAACCAAAGACCTAACTTAATGCGGCTGAAAAAACCACGCGAACGAAGTCGCTGGCAGCAGCTAGTATTAATATAAAACAGTTTTTTAGTATTTGTTATTATAGTGGCCACAGAAATACATAATCTGTGAAAATTTGAACTGTCTAACTATCACGGTTTATGAGATACAGCCTGGTGACAGACAGAATGACCGACAGCGGAGTCTTAGTAATAGGGTCCCGTTTTACCCTTTGGGTACGGAACCCTAAAAATTAAAGGTTGTATGTATTATGTGAAGAACTAGAACACAGTGGTGTCTAAATATCTAAGTAAGCACAACGCGTCAACACTTTGTCTTTTATTGTTATCTCTAGGTGTATATCATATACAGTGTATAATTTAAACTTTTGGGCCCAGCAGCTGGCCACGTTTATTGCTTCGTCAGAGGCGGTATTTAGATCCTCAAGGACAAGCGGACAATTGGGACACTCCATTACTTTATCATCATATCAGCCGACAGACGTTCACTGCTTGACATAGGCCTCCCCTAAAGATAGCTATAATGACCGGTCCTGGGTTGGCCGCATCCAGTGATTTTCTGCGGCCTTTACCAGGTCGTTGGTCCACCTTGTGTACACACTGCGCTTTCCAGGGTGTGGTCGTCACTCGAGAGCCTTTAAGACCCCACCGGTCATCCGCTCTATGAAAGAAGCTCAAAGTCGCCATGGCGAGTGCTATGCTCGGGGTCTTTCTGCGAGATCGAATTAGAAATGTGGAGATCCACAGAAGAACTAAGGTAACCAACATACCTTTAAAAATTGCGAAACTCAAGTAGCAATGGTCACGACACATAGCTCTATTACATATGTGTGACGACTATTCTCACAGACAATCAGCAGGGAAGTGCTGGCGTCGGCTAGCTTTACTGAATGTGAAAAGCTGAATATCAAATAACGTTCACCATTTATCACGTCCCGGTGAAATCTAACTCGTTTCCTTTTATCTGTGATGAAACCTATCGTGTGTATGCTCGATTGAAGGGCCTAGATTGAATGCGCGGAGTAAACGTAACTCAAATTCGGCCGATAACCTCACTCTAACTGCCTCGCTAGCCTAGGGGTCCTGAACGCGACTGCTACGCTAGAATGTAAGACAGTACATGGGCTAGCAACAGTGATCCGATCAACATATGTATCTTTCCAATTATAATTTTCTAAAATACCATTTTCTCCTTAAAAAAAGTAAAATGTTGGATTGCAGAAATTTGTGGGAGTGCTTGAGTACCTAATCAAAATTATTCAGACGACTTTTTCTTGTGAGCATTTTGATAACGGCGCGGAAAAAATAGAACCCTTTTCCAACATTTATGCAATGGTCTTGTCGGCTTTGAAAGCTTTCAAGGACATTATCTCCTGATGGTAGTAATGGATGTTTACTCTCTCGTGGCAACCAGCAATTCGCATGTCGGATAGTCCCATCCTATAGAAGTCAACGGTCCATGCCTAAAAGCTTGCCGGGGCTGCGGGTCGTTTGTAAGAGTATAGTCAGTCAAAGTCTGACATTCCCTCCCGCCTCGACCAAGGCGGGGAAGTCTTTTGATGATTTACCATCGGTAAAAAAAAGCCTAAAAGCTCCCTCAGTAAATGATAGGTTATGAATCAAAGGTTTTTTTTTTTCCTGACGAATTCCTCATTAACTTATACTATCCATTTGGGAAAAATTAAGGGCTATGTCGAACTCTTATCGACTAAAATCCCAGGGTTTCTTCGAGCACCCCATTTTTGATTATTGTTTTTTTTTTGTCTTTATGTCATTGGATGGCAAACAAGCCGACGGCCCATCTGATATTAAGTGATCATCGCTACCTATAGACATCTGCAATACCAGAGGCCTGGCAAATGCGTTGCCATCCCAGAGACAAAGTTAAAATATCTCATGTGCCTATAATTACGCCCGGCACCCATACCCTTCCAACCGGAACACAGAAACGCCGCTTTGCGGCAGAAATAGGAATGGTGGCAGTACTTCCCTGGCTGAGCTCCTAGCTGATTAGATATTTGGAATTTGATAATTTGGAATTTTTTTTTTTTTGAGCGGTATCTGACTTACTACATGCCTACATATTGTTGCCCGTATCCTATGTATGAAATTTTGTCGAATTTAAGTACTTGCTTGTTGACACAAAATTAATTAGGACTAGGCTCTAATATGTATACTATAATGGTCAGTAAAATACCTCATTTCATGTTTTTCAGCCGTGACGTGAGAATCGTGATAAAATCTATGCAATATGTTACAGCCATGATACAATAGTTAACAGTGTGAAATCACAATTAGTAAATGCATTGATTTGATAAGATCTGATGACGTCATCACGTGACACGACACGCCACACCATGATATGTTATCATGGTGTGGCGTGTCGTGTTTCATTCTAGCTTTATTTTCTTGTCAATAAATCCACATTGATTTTATTTATCAGGCCCGATTATAACATTTATTTTTACATTTATTTTTTCTTGACAAAATCAACTGGTTGCTAATTTAATTATATAAGTACTTTGTTTTGATTAATTTATTTTTCTCTCTGACATTATTTCTACATTTGAGTATGCCTCACACACTGATTCCTTGTCTTTGAAATGTATAAATGTATTTAACATTACAATTAACTTAGCTTTCATTTCTAATTTGTGGCACTGGGTACGTATTGCAGTACTTTGAGTGACTTTTTTTAATAGATCGTTTTGACATCAGTATAGTTTTATGGAATTGTACAACTTATTGTAATATATTTTTTTTTAAAGAGTATGTATGGAGTTTCTTGCCCGTTCTTCTCCATACGAAACTACCTTTTGGAATGGGCAACTAGATTCAATATTTTTAATTTAACATGTAATTGACGTTCAAAAGTGCCTTTTAATGGTCTATTAGAAATAAATGATTTGACTTTTTTTTTTTTTAAATAACGTTGCCCCACACTAGGAACTTCTCCTGTGTCGTGGGTGCGTTTACAAACATATAAACTCACATACACAAACAGCCAGACCCGGAACAACTATCTGTAGGCCATACAAATATTTGTTCCGCGCGGGAATCGAACCCGCGACACGCAGCGCAGCAGCCGATCGCTCAGCCACTGCGCCAACCATGCCGTCACTTTGACTTTGACTTTTTGACTTTTAATTTACTGAAAGAAAGTTACATTATTGCCGAGTGGCATACGATTTTTATGTATTATAGTATTCTACCTTCCGCCCGCGACTTAAGTTACGTCTTTGGTTACTGTTCTGCTCCCGTGGACAGTAGCGTGATGTTATCTATCCTATGTAACTTTGAAATAATGTAGGTACCTATCTAATGGGTAATAAATGGTCAAAATCGGTCCTGTAGTTTCGGAGCTTATACGTTACACATAAACAATGAAACCTTTTCTCCTTATAATATGAATTTAACAAAACAGATGGGTTCTTTTTCGAAATTTAGGTTAAAGTGAACTGTGTAAGGGTACTAGCACGGGCGCGCGGTATAGGTAAACGTATTGTAAAGGACTATGGGCACCGTTGAATGATTTTTGGGCCCACTTTTAAACATTGCTTAACAGCGGTGAGACCCATGTCATATAAAAGCTCTTAAACAATGCTTAACATAACATAACATACCATCACGCCTGTATTCCCCGGAGGGTTAGGCAGAGGTGTACCAATGTACACCCACAGTTCGCCGGTATGTTTTAGGTCCCATGTAATAGGGGGCGAGCCTATTGCCATTAACCAGGCACAAATCCAAACTCCGAGCTGCTACTGAGAATTTTATAGAAAAACCCAAAATGGTTTGGTACATTTTGTCATTTTCGTGTAAATCATAACATAACACATGACATACCATCACGCCTGTATTCCCCGAAGGGTTAGGCAGAGGTGTAACAATGTACACCCACAGCTCGCCGGTGTGTAAATCATGTGCAAAGATTACCACATTACTCAACAGTGATGAGACACATGTCATACGAAAGCTATTAAAGAGTACTCCATTTCATTCTATGGCAGCTAACTTCTAATCCAGCGTGAAAATGGTGCTTTGGTGTAAATTTGCAATTTTTAGCGGTGCGGTACCACATCGCTTTTATGTGTGACAGCCCTAAGCAACCGTCTATCATTTCATCGTAGCTTTTCTCACATAATTTTCCCATCATACCATTTTCTCGTTTGAGAAAAGAGGCACGGACGCAGATGCCTCATAGCTCTATAGATGATAGATCGCAGTAATAATTTGCGACAGCTCTCAGCAATCTATTTCCTTCAGAGGAAGACTTGGTTCCGCGATATGACAGGCGATCATGAGATACCGGTAATTTACTTCATATTTTATTTCCTTTTTGTCAGTGAGAAGTACGGTGTACATAATAACGTTATCTTTTGAGCTTGTCGAGAAAATTCGCATTAAAATATTTTTATACATTTATTATATAAAAATTATACACTATTACAAACATGATATTTAAGTAATAGCACAATAAATACAATGAAATAAGGCACAATTATGTATTTAAAAGACATTTCAAAGTGGATTTTTAAATCATGTTAAACTTTTACCTAAATTCCAAACTTCAGGCTGGTACTAAGACATTTATAATGGAAAAACTCAATATCACTTTGCTCGATCTGGGCATCGATCCTAAGACACTACACTACATAGTTACACCAAAAAAACACAATCATGACTTAATTACATGGTCTTAAATTTAATAAATAGTCTCATCACATTCTGCTACGTGTTGCGCACAAATATTAGGTAAACAAGAAAAAATCAAAAATTAGGTTAGTACTTGATTAGTAATTCCAAATGAACATAGCATGTCAGTAAAACAGTAATCCAGGTTAATTTCAAAATAATATGCAATATCAAACTATAAATAATATAAGAGATTACAATTAAATTAGGATGTCAAAGTATCCTTCAATAAGTCGTTTAAATTATAATAATTTTTTTTCAATAGCAATTCTTTAACTTCCTTTTTAAGCGAGTCAATCGACATGAAAAGAAGAAGTGGTACATAAAACAAACTATTTTCCAATAATTTAAATTTTCTAAAGTTAAAGATGCACGAACAAGGATTTTAGACTTACACACATCAGCTATAAGACTCCATATCACAAAAGGTCTGCCTATAACATACCTTGAATTAGAATAAACAAAGGTGAAAACTGCAGAAAGACACAAAAATTCCAACAAATCCTTTCCCAAAGATAGAATATTACTTTTTGGGACCCTCACAAAATACCCACGGTTTTATTTCATGAAAGAGGATGGTGCTATCCTAACATCGTGAGCTAATACAATTATGTTGGATAGACGACCCTTATAAAACCCTTTCTCTATTTTGCTGTGCTTAGCAACATTGTGTACAAAGAGAAAACAAGTTGTTTTGGATTTTTTGGATAAAATATGACGTCTAGGGATTGCGACTTGTGATCCTGTACACGGGCCACTAAGTGAAGCCTGGGAGTGGTGACTAGGTACCGATAGAGCGCGACAGTCTCTTGTGGTCAACTAAAGTTGTCGCTGGCTCGTGGTGGCAAGTATGTCTGTTGAGCGTGGGGTCCTGGGTTCGATTCCTAGATCGGACAAAAAGTGTTATTGAGGTTTTCCATTAGGAATTTCTCAGTAACAGCCCGGAGTTTAGAAGTTGGTGGTGTGACTCCCCCGTGTCTCGGAAAGCACGTAAAGCCGTTGGTCCTGCGCCTGATCTCTCCTCGATTGTGTTAGATTGCCGTCCCATCGGACTATGAGAGTTAGGGAAGAGGGAGTGCATCTGTATTTACGCACAAACTTGTGCACTATAATATTTCCTGTGTACTTGGCTAGTCTGCATCAAGATTAGCCGCCGTGACCGGAATCGATCTGGAGAATTTATGACAATCGGCCATAATGTGACTTTCTGTAAATAAAATATTTTTTGTTATCATACTAGTATTCTTAGGGAAAGTCTCTTGCAAACAAACAAACTTTACCTCTTTATAATTTAAGAACGGAAGAGGCAGCGCCTCGTGGCATAAAGCGACTATGGCAACTTCCGTATGTGGCGAGTTAACATAAACTGTGGTTTGTACTCCTTGTTCGAGCTGCTGAGCCAGTAGTTTTTAATTCGTCTCTAAATAATCAAGATATGATCCAGCCTGACTCCTTACTGTCTCCCATCTGTGACGCTCCAAGTCTTTCCTACCCTAAAGGGGAAACTCTTAGCGGGTAGTCATTTGGTTTATAAGATGTCCTGCCTGGAGGGCTTAATTTTAAAGCACCACAAGAAAGTCCGGTTAAGTTGCCGGCAACCTTCTACGATGACCTGCGAGATGTCAATCCGAAAAAAAGTAGTTCGCAGTTGTTGGCAACGTTTTGTGGATATAGCGTGTGGCCCGTGTGCGGCAAGACTTAGGTGTATTTTTTATCTTAGCGTTTTTCCAAACGGTTTAAGGTTCCGTTTTGCTTATCATGTTTGGGCGTATGTTGTTAGGACCACGATAAGCTCCTTATTCGGTGACGTTGTTCGATATCTTGTATGACATAAAGATGGGATTTCATCCGGAGATTTTAGGACAGGGTAGCGTGATTTTATAGTGTATGATATCAGTAATAGGAGAATATTAATGTGTTACGCATATTATACCGTACTATTTGTACCTGAAGGTTGATTTTTCTTTGTGTTGACGGTAGCATATTAAATAAAGAAATTGCTTGGTGAATTATTTTGTATTTTTTTTTATGTCTATCTAATATTACGACACAAATATTTGTTTATGACATATCTCAATCAATCAATATTGAATCTTATCGCCTAAACTGAAAACCTAAGCCAATTCTATGATACAATCACAAATACAATAATAAATTGCACAATCCCAACAAAACAATACGGGTCATTGACCTGTGCCAACGATCACTAAGTCTAGACTTTGTACTTATGACTGAATCCTTTTATATTAGATAAACCTAAGTGTAATTCACACTTGGTGACATACATACCATCACGCCTGTATTCCCCGAAGGGTTAGGCAGAGGTGTACCAATATACACCCACAGTTCGCCGATATGTTTAGGTTCCATGTAATAGGGGGCGAGCCTATTGCCATTAACCGGACACAAATCCTAACTCCCAGAGCTACCACTGAGAATTTCATAGAAAAACCCAATAACACTTTTCTCGACCTGGGAATCGAACCCAGGACCTCTAGCGTAGCAGTCGCGCTTAGGACCACTAGGCTACGAGGCAATAAGTGTAGAATCCATAACCCAATAATTTCAAGACACGACTTTTCTGAAATATTGTAGGGTGGTACGGAACCTTTTTCGACTCGTATTTGGCCGGTTTCAATGACGGCAGTTTTGGAATTGAGTTCTATGGAGTCCTCGCTACTGGTGCAAATTAAATTAAATCTTAATATGCATGTCATTAAGGTTCAAATTGTAAATATTCTGTGTTGTTTGCAGGCACTTCATTGGCATGTGACGCGGGTGCTGTGAGCGGCATGCGAGGCGAGCGCTCGAAGCGGGCGGCGGCCTCGCTCGGCGCGCTCGCGACGCTTCTAGCGCTCTGCTTGCCACAGCTCGGCTCGGCTGAGCTTACATCTACCGGTTAGTTTTCAGAATACAATAGAATATTTATTTTCCAGTTGCATGTTTTTTTTCGGATGGGAAATCATCAAATGCTTTACCCCGCCTTATGCGGGGCGAGTGGAAGTTTCAGACTTTTAGTAACTAAAACCCATCCATGATCCTTCTTGTGCCCTATGCGTTACGGGGGCGCGATATCTCTTTCAGACAACCCGCAGCCCCAGGTCACATGTTTTATTAACATAACAGAGGTGTCAATATTGCATTGTGCTAAATGTCTCACAGTTCTAACGGTTTCAAAATCATTTTACAATTATATTAATTTCAATTTACATTAAATTTAAAATTAATTCATTTTTTATTTTATGTGTTATAAATTCATATTATGTTTCATACATTTACATTATTATTATATTTTTTTCTTAACTTGAAGGCCCAAAGGGAAACGCTTTGTGTAAATAATTATCCGTACTTATCAGCAAAAAGTTTTATGACTACTTTTACTTAATAAATTACGATTTCGACTCAGAGACAGTCAATATAAAAAATCTAGATAAATCAGAGGTATTTTTACGGTCGTTCCGAAAAGCTAGTAGAATTGCCCTGATCTTCACCATTACATCTATTGTGTTCTTAGGAAAAAAAACTTGTGGGCAAAAGCAACACTTATCCTGCACTTCAAATTTCATTGCTCATTTGATCGATTCTAATCACGATAGTGGCGCACGTTGCCAACTCTACCATAAAGGGAAGTGCTTAGATCAAAGAGAATGACTTGTCACGTCCCTGTGACTCGTTACCAAGTAAGTGCTAACAGTGGTTTGCGATTGATTGAGCGCTTTTATGGATAGCAGCTGTACCTACAGGACTCGTGCTAGCAATTGTTTCACTAATCATCAAATATTCGGTAAAATTTTAATACCAGCCCATTATGACCCACTGCAAGGCAATGGCCTCTTCCCAACCAGAGAAACCATGAGCCTTCTCTGTATGAGTAGAGGCCTTTCTCCTGCAGTGGGGCAGTAATAGGCTGGTATTATTTTCACACCATTGGTTGCAAAAGTATACCACTGTCGAATAAGTTCCGGTTTTCTTACCTATTTAATATAAAATGTCATTAAAATTCTGGTGATTTTTATTCATCTGTCTATTTATTGCTTTTTGGACAATATGAAACAAGCCCTTATTTTCAAAACATTAAAGTTCATTTCAATATTGTGATAATAAGCTGACCTTTGTAATTCTGACATCTTCATAATGACAAGTACTGCGTTGTTCCTTCGATTTATTTAAATATTTATAAAGGACAAAAAGAAAGACACTATTCTCGTTGACAGAGAGACATTGAAATTTCCCGCAGAATATTTCAATAATTGTAATATATTTTACGTCATACAGAGTGTGTTCAATTCAAATTTTGTTGAATATTACTTTTGTTTTTCGAACTGAAACATGAATAACTTTTTATCAAATAATTAACTTTTTAGACTTTATGATTAGGATTACAAGGCTTATTGTTTTCTATCAGTTTTTGTTGTTAGCTTAGGATTATTATAGTAGCTGTAGGTATTGTATAACAAAATACATACCTATATAACTGCCTCGTCAGCCTACTGGTCCTATTTCTTGTGTACTTTGTCCCCCATTTTAAATTAAGTGAATTAACTCAACTCCATCGTTTTTTTGTTTCAAACGCAAGCGACACAAGCTCCCTGTTCGACGGCCGAAGCAGGACTAAAGCGGATAGGGGGGAATCGTGACAATTTTGGTATTTCCTTCGTATTATTAAAAAAAAATACAAATTTCGAAAATGTTAAATGTATCTGCGTCGTTGGCCTAGCGCGACCGCTACGCTAGAGGTCTTGGGTTCGATTTCCAGGTCGAGCAAAGTGTTATTGGGTTTTTCTATGAAATTCTCAGTAGCAGCTCGGAGTTAGGGTTTGTGCTCGGTTAATGGCAATAAGCTCGTTCTCTATTACATGCTTAGCTTGCTACCTGCTAAGGTTTTCCCAAGAGACTACAGCATGGGGTTCTTCAAGAAAGGAGTTTTGAGATTTTTACGGGGTCGGCAACGCACTAGTGATGCCTCTGGTGTTGTAAGTGTCCATAGGCAGCGGTAACCGATTATCATCAGGCGGGCCGGTAGCTTGTTTGCCATCTTCTGAAGATTAAAAAAAAACTGGCGAACTGTGGGTGTACATTGGTACGCCTCTGCCTAACCCTTCGGAGAATACAGGCGTGATGGTATGTGATGCGGGACGGTTGAGACAGCGGTTCTCCCGTCCCAGCCGCCGCGGTAGACGCTCCGGACGTCGGGAGCCGCGAGACGACTCCCGGCCACCGTAAATACTGGCCTGTGGACGGTGAGCAATGGGTAGCTCACCGTCCTTACGTTGCATAACGACAGGCCGTGTCGACGGCGCGTTCGTGTTCCACGCGCGCCTCAAAGAGATGTCAGCAAAAGGAAGGGGCCACTGAGGGCCGATGCCTGCCGGGGCTGCGGGTTGTTCGCAAGAGATACCGCGCCCCCGGAACGCAAAGGGCACAAGAAGGAACATGGGTGGGTTTTAGTCAGTAAAAGTCTGACACTCCCTCCCGCCCCGCCCAGGGCGGGAGAAGTTATTTGATGATTTCCCACCCAACAAAAAAAAAAAAAAATGGTATGTGATGGTATACCTATATAAGTAGATTCATGTAGAATATTAAAATAATGAAAATGTTTGTTAGTTTTTTTTAACATTCTCAACGCCGCTCCATTTTGTAACATAGTGAAACGAACTTTAATTAGTCTTTTATAGAGATTAAAAACTTAACACATTAAGCTGACTAAGTTTTGGAGTAACGAAACTCCAACAACAATATTCACCACATTTTTCAAACAATTCATGAATAAATTAAACTTTAACAATTTAATATATTCAAATAATTAACCTAAACTAAAACAACTATGAGTATTAAAATTCTTTTACAAAATTAACACGAAATAATTTGCCTGGGCTAATGACAATTGAGGCGATTAGCTCCCATGGCATGGCACCATGTAATCAATATGACCGGTGCAATGAACCGCAGTGCAGTCACTGAACGCACCGCAATTGCCCTCAATAATAGGCCGGTGTACACTGAGGCTTTATTTCCTAGTAGGCTGTCAGAGGTATTAGTCGTAGGTATAGTTAAAGTTTTACCTGGTTATGGTAAGAGGAGGAACCGTACGGTAATAATTGATAAGTCCGACCCTCCTTAATTCCTAGACAGGGGGTATCAATTACAACTCTCTTACAAAACAAAAAACTTTTAATTAATTAATTAATTAATCCCTACCAGAATTTAAATGATTTCAGGATGATGATGACTCGTCATTATGTTATAGGTAATACATTGCTAGCATAAAATATTACATAATTTCCTAATTTCAGTAAAATGTACTTCTTACCTAGGCTAACTTAAAACGCTATAAAAGAAAATTAATATGGTGGCTTGGCTTCTTGTCTGGCTTTTAAACTACGATTTACGTGGATGAAACGTGGTGATCATGAGCAATAATAATGTTTAATAGCTATCTTAATATTTTCTGTAGGGGGGAGTCTTCAAGAATAGAGGCTACTGCATAAACTAAATTCATGTGTCTAGAAAAAATACCAAAATTAAATGTTTGTTTTATGTTTTATCTTGTCACGCAATTCTAGTCTTTAATACTTACGCACACGATTACATTTCGGGATCTACCTCACCTAAAATTTCCTGAAAAATCGTGCCTTTTTTTTCTAATTTTGTCTTCTGTTTTCTCCCTCAGACCCACTAAGACGGGGCCTGTACGGTGACCTGTGTTCTACGGTCGAGGACTGCCACTTCCCGGAGGCGGTGTGTGACGACGTGCAGAAGACGTGCCAGTGCCACCCCGACGTGCCAATCAGCAACTACAAGGACAAGTGTGGGAAACGTAAGTATTTTAACTCCTGTTCAATTATTTATTTTGAAAGCTGTCTACGTAAATACCTATAGTACCGACGCTGCACGCGATTGGTCCGTCTGTCGGACCGATCGTGTGGAGCGAAACGAACCCGAGAACTCAAAAATGTACTTGACGTTTGTGCTCACGACTCGTGGCGGCCACCAAACCATAATATACTTTTCATTTTTTGCGCGGGACCCTAATTCTTTTTCTACCATAAAATCAAAGTTACTCCTTATAAAATCAGCTATATGTCAGTGAAAGCCACGTCAAAATCGGTCCAACTGTTTCAGAGATTAGTCGGTACAAACGGACAAACATATTTAAAAACATACTATAGTTTTGATGTTATGTTGACATTACAAACGGACAACTTAATTTAAACAAAAATCTTATTTCTTTATGCCGCTACAATTCGAAGTCAATGATTCTTATCTTGTCATCTCCCACTCAAAAGATATATCTCGTTTATTTTAACGTAAACCTAAAATACTTTCCACGTATAAGCTTTTCGTGGCACGAAAGCAACTTTATTCCCTAACAAATACGACATGAATTTCCTTGTCTATTGTGACAAAAACGACTTATCTTCAAAATGAATACGACATATTCTAGTATACTATGGCTCTTGTATATAAACAGAAAATACAACCCTGTTCCCAACAAAATGAGTGTTATGAACGTGTACATTTTTGAGCCGGTATTCTACCCCTAGGGGCTCATAGTTACAATTGTTTTTTCCCTGTCTCCTGTAATATGGAACACTGTGCGGAATACACTGTAAGCTCAGAATTTTCTTCGTAAGGTTTTTCTGAGGTCGAGTTACTGTTCGTGTTTTATTACTGACAGTGTAAAGTTAAAACAGTAATTCAACTTGTAGTTGTCTTTCAAAATGAGTTCGTTCGCGTGTGATATTATTTCCATGAACACGTGATTGTTTTTAGTTCTGTAATGAATTTCATTCTTATCTTGCTGTCATGATTTAATCTTTTGTTGAAATAAAATATTTTTTATTGTTTCGTATGGTTTGCACTTGCAAAGAAGTCGCATACAACTAATAATAGTAGTCTTATTACCAATAAATAAAACAAAATAGTTGAGTAGTTCATTCCCGATCAATTGACATAGTTTTTATGAACTGTCAACACAATTCTTCTATAGATTTTGTAAGGCAGTAACAAACTGTGCCATCACTTATTTACCAAACTCATTGACTAGCTATTAATTAATTTCAAAGCAAATTAATAAATTAGCCGGGTTGTCAGGGCTAATATTAAGTGTTTTTTTTTCTTACAATTGATTGAAAATTAATCAGTTATTCAAAGCTAAAATAAACTGTTTATTTCTCAGAGAATTTGTGTCATAGATTTTATTGGGTCATAGTATTTTCTACCTTGTTGTATAATGAGTAGCTATTTTTTTAAGGTTTGTAACTTGATTTAAATTGGACTGTGATCGAAAATAAAAGTGTTCCTTTTCGCTTTCTAAGAGTGAAACTTCTGCATTGCAACTGTTTTGTTGAGCGTCGTTACGAATAAAAGAGTGAATCAAGTCCCCTGTTTGCGACTACTTTACTAACTTTAATGATTGGATTTAAAAGTCAATTAAAACTTCTGTGGTTCACATTTTAATTATTTTACTTGCTTTGAACTTTAGGGACACTTATAAAAATATATTTAAAATAAGTTTCACTTCACCGTTGAACTAATTTAAAACTTTAAACGTTTACAATAGAGTTCCTTTTTCTTCTGGTCCAGTAGCAGGCCTAAAAAAATTAAAAAATACATAATAATATTATTACTGTTCAAGGCTTCTTCGCAAAAAGAGAAGGCGCATTGATTTTGACGCTTATTCAAGGTGGGTTGGCGATATAGGAAGTTAACGGTGTGACAACGGTGAGTCTCGGAAATCACTTAAAGCCTTTGGTCCCGCGCCTGATCTCTTCCCGGTCGTGATGGAATGCCGTACCATAAGACTATAAGAAGACGGGAAGAGGGTGTGCACCTGTGTTTCCACACACACTTGTACGCTATTAGAGCTCCTTACGTAGCTAGTCTTTAATGAAATTGGCTACCATCATCATCATCATCATCACCATATCAACCGATCGACATACGTCCACTGCTGACCTCCTTACTCCCTTAAACATAGCCACAATGACCCGCCCTGATTCGGTCGGAAGAATATTATTATTTTATTATATGTAACTCGGGACCCAAGGGCACCGGACCTTTGAAAGGCGTACGAGGAGCCGAAACCAACTCGCAGAGGCCCCTTAGACAGCTTTATGATGAAATGGAACACCAACCGACAATTATCCCAGTAGGTATGAACTATAAATGCAACAACGGACAATCCCTGGTTGGCGCAAGACTATTGCAGGATATGGAAATAAAGATCTGGACTATGGGTTTAGGTGTTTTATTATTATTATGAAAACTTTACCATTTTATTGTAATCAAAATCGTATTTGTTAGTCATGACTCAATTGCGAAACACATTAAAGTATACAACAAGTGTCGTGTTAGTTCGTATAAATGCTAATATTTCGTGTTCACTATGCTGCTTTTGAGTCATACTAAATTTCTTAATAAAAAAACCTTTTCTTAGAACACTCCTTTCATTAATTTATGATTCATTCAGAATTTGCAAGTAAATTAAATTTTCAAGAAATAATCCAAATGAATCACTTTTTAATGCTTCTTTTTCGTGGTAATAAAGCTTTTGCTAAAGCATTTTTTAAATAACATTTCATTTTTCCAAAACCATCTACGTTATAAATATTTCAGAGGGTGAAAGTACTCATGAATATAAACTGCACTACTTTTATTATGACACCGACTTTATAATACGAGAAGAAAAGTCAGGTGTTTGATACAAAAATGCACTGTCTACAATACAATCAAAATATCTAAAGCAGCAGGTTAATTTATTCATATTTCATGATCGGTTCCGTAGTAAAAGTCTTAAAAAATGCTGTGTACGTAAAAAGTCAACTCGTTACGTAAAACGGGATGAATAGGGATGCAGTGGCAATCTTGAAACGGGATTTTAAGTTAAAATTACATAGTTAATTGCCAAGAAGTACTTCAATATTAAAAAAAAAAAAATATACCATCACGCCTGTATTCCCCGAAGGGTTAGGCAGAGGTGTAAATGGTATATATTTAGGTCCCATGTAATAAGGGGTGAGCCTATTGCCATTAACCGATCACAAATCCTAACTCCGAGCTGCTACTGAGAACTTCATAGAAAAACCCAATAACACTTTTTGCTCGACCTGGGAATCGAACCCAAGACCTCTAGCGTAGCAGTCGCGCTTAGGACCACTAGGCTACCGAGGCAGTTACTTCAATATTATTTCTATATAAAAAGTTACTATTTAGTGCTCTTGCTGGTAACAAACTATTTTAATTTCAACGTAAAAAATGTAACCTTTCGGCCCGACTTGCATCCCAATTTGCCCCGTTTTATGGTATACTAGACGACCTGCCCGCGACTTCGTCCGCGTTATGTTACGTCTTTCGTTACTGCTGCGCTCCCGTGGGCCGTAGCGTGATTATATATAATGGTGAAAGAATTTTAAAAATCGCCGCAGTATTTTTTGAGTTAAATCATTACAAACATACACACACACAAAAAAACAAATCTTTCCTCTTTATAATATTAGTTTAGATAATGTACTTTATAGTATAGACAAGGACTTGTAATGTAGACTTTGATCGTACTGTACAGGAAATACATTACTCACTACGTCATCAAATCTTTCATCGCTGAAGCGTATCCTGAAACTGATCGTGCGTTAAGCTCTCAACTTTATTGCTTTGAGTCTCAATATCCTTATCATTCCGTTGGAAGGGTTCCATTCCATCAAATATTCACTAAATGTTTTGCCTCTAGATTTATAGTCGACTAGCTTTTGCTCTCGAATTCGTCCGCCTGATTGACGATTACTGCGGAAGCAACAGCATCGATCGACGGGTTGAAAACCAGGCTGATCTTTCTTGGCATTGAAGCTTTGTCCGTACCAAATATCACCAGAATTGGTTTAGTTGTCTAGCCTTGAAAGCGTAGTAATCAAATAGACAGATTCTCTAGATAGTACTGGCTCACTGGTTGAACGAGACTTCTCTTGGTGCCTATCTCTACTTTAGCCTCCTTAGACCACTGCTGTCAGTAGTCATAATCTGTTTGGTTCAATTTGTCTCACGATAATAAACTCCATCTGCTGGAAATCTGCTTCATAAATAGACAATAATGGTACATTATCTAAAAAAATGTGATACAAAACTCATAAATAAAAATGATAAACAGAACATAACATATCATCACGCCTGTATTCCTCGAAGGATGATAAACATGAAGAATATAGGAACAAAATATTCGCCCACATCGCTGTCAACAAGTGTTCGAAGTGTTGACAGCATCGCCACTTTGTAAGGCAATATTAATCTCTGTATCATAAATAATTTTAAAAAAAGATTAAGTAACCCCCCACAGAATAATTAATACCCCTACCACAGTCAACAAAACAGCTGATATCCTTGAAAGGGCTGAACCGATTTTGATAAAACATATCTAAGAGCCATTGCTAGGAAACCTGCTTTCGAATAAAAAGAACCGCATTCAAATCGGTTCACCCGTTTAAGAGCTATGGTGCCACAGACAGACACACAGAACCCCCCCTTCTTTTTGAGTCAAACAAATCAACACCATAACTAAAAAACATTAATAGAAAAATTGTAAAAGGGTTTGTTCCACTTAAGTCTTTCGAATCGACTCTAATTCAAAGGTATTCTTGTGTAGGACAAGCAATTCATAAATAATTCAATAGAACTTAAGATTTCATGAAAGAGCAAACATTTGTTTCTCGAGGACAACAATAAAGAACTCCTTTGTTTACGATTTCATTCGAAAATTCTTGTTCTTCTTCTGTTTGACAATCGGATAATCCGTTATAATAATTTGTTTTTTGTGTATCACAGGATATTTTCGTGTTTTGTGTCGACTTTGCTGACAAAATTGTATCAATAATCAACTACTATATTACCATACAGCCGTTCATAACTTCTTTTGATAGGATCTTATTGGCAAGCTCGTATATTACTTGTTGTTTTTAAATACATATTTATTTTTCTTTCTTTGTTCTGGTTTCCGAGTTATTCTTTTTTGAGTATCTACGTGTGTATGTATCAATTAAATAGTTACCCTTTTCCCTATATCTGGTAAGCTTTGCCTATAATATTAATTTCACATGAACAGTATAATTATTCAGTAGAAAGCGACGTTCGAAAAAAGAATCCCTATTCTACTAATTAACAACAATCAATATAGTCACAATCAATGTCAAAAAATGTAGGTAAAATGGGGGCATTTTTGACAGATTGGATAGATTAGACTGCGATTGTTCCTGAAAGTTAGTAGAATTGCCCCCTGAAATCGATTCTTGAAAAAACAAATGAACAGACAATTATTTGCCGCTCACAAAATTGTCACAAAATAGCTTAGTATCGCGTGCAAGATATGTTATCGCCTAAAACGGTATTAAAACTGGTCGTACAAGGAAAAACCCAGACTAACGTTGCAGTCCAAATGCTCGTCGCGTGCCCACTTCCCAATATTATGCAGTAGTGTAATGTCCTTGGCTTAGTAAATTAGCTTTAAACGAAGGATTAAACCTTCACATATTTAATTTTAAAGTATAAGTTGAGTCTCATTTACCTTGGCATATTTAGATAGATCGAACAGAGATCTTTGACAAAATTTATTTCATACTAGCTGTTGCCCGCAACTTCGTCCGCGTTTCCGTCGTTTCTCGTAAAAAAAAGTAGCCTATGTCCTACCTCACGGTTCAGTGGTTTTGATGTAACAGACAGATTAACTTTCATATTTTAGTAGGGAAATATAATATGTCAATCTACAATACTGTTGAAAAATATCGCAATACGGAACCGCACAATATTATTGTTGATAGCTGTGCCCGCGACTCCGTCAGCTTGTAGTAAGAGTAGACAAATATAATCAGAAAGCTTCGAACTGCTAAGCTATCGGGAGTTACACGTGATATTGTGAGTCAACCATAAAAGATAGATATATGCTGTCTTGGGATATTTTTTATATAATTTTAAGGAGAACATTTCCGTCATACATGATTTCTGTGTAGCTTTTACCATTAAGGTTGCACACGCGACGGAAGCTTAAAAAATGGAGTAACTTCTCCCGTTTTCCCAACATTTCCCTTCACTGCTCTGCTCCTATTGATTGTAGCGTGATGAAAAGTATACTATAACCACCTCAGGAGTATGAAAAATAATTGTACCAAGTTTCGTTAACATCCGTCGAGTAGTTTTTGTTTCTATAGCGATTATACAGACAGACAGACAGACAGACAAAAATTTTACTAATTGCATTTTTGGCATCAGTATCGATCCCTAATCACCCCCTGATAGTTATTTTGGAAATATATTTCATGTACAGAATTGACCTCTCTACAGATTTATTATAAGTATAGATAGATGACGTTTTCCTGTACCTAAACCTAGAATTCTGAAAAGAAAAAGGAGTACAATTGATACTGAACATGCAATTAAGACACGCTAGTGCTTTTGAGTATATTACTAATAACAAGACACTTAAACTTTAGCAACGAATTAAACAAAACTAACTATATATAACTGCCTCGGTAGCCTAGTGGTCCTAAGCGCGACTGCTACGCTAGAGGTCTTGGGTTCGATTCCCAGGTCGAGCAAAAAGTGTTATTGGGTTTTTCTATGAAATTTTCAGTAGCATCTCGGTGTTTGGATTTGTGCCCGGTTAATGGCAATAGGCTCGCCCCCTATTACATGGGAACTAACCATATCGGCGAACTGTGGGTGTACATTGTTACACCTCTGCCTAACCCTTCGGGGAATACAGGCGTGATGGTATGTATGTATGTAACTATATATCCATACCCGCGGTATCATTCACGTTTAGTTACGTCTTTGGTTACTGCTCCGCTCTCTTTGGTCGTAGCGTGGTGTTCTATACGTAAAAACCTTCCTCCTGAATCTTTGTAAGTATCTATTGATGAATACAAACAAAAACACATTAAAATCCGTTGTGTAGTTTCATCAAATATCAATCCTTCTGTAGAAGGATAGACGGCGGGAAGCTGTTCAAAGAGGGGGACTCTTCTGATCTTATCATAAATCGTCTGGAATCATAGCAATCTTCTTCTTTCATTCTTCTACGAATTAAGTTTTTATGGAACGAAAAATTAGGAAAGTTGCCTTTTTTTGCCACGGGATTTTTGTAGTTGTAAATTAAGAATTTGACCAGAGACAATGTCTGTCGGGCCACCTTGTACTTTTTATAATTAAGCTCTTAGCATCTCTCGGCCTTTTGTAGTTTTGCGTGCCTTCTGCTAAAATATGACTTTATTAATTATACTTTTAAGTAACCATAATATCTTGTACCCATATTTGGAAAATAAAATATCCTATCTACCACTAGACCTCATCTCGTAATCACCCCTTCTATCCACACATCTATCGCTTCTTTGATTTATCTCTCCCCACAAACCTACCAGTCCACCTTCGTACACTAAACATTTCTCACGTGACCCACTTTCCGCCGCATTACATTCGCTACTCATTCTTATTGCGGAAACATCTTTTTAGAAACCCTTTTTGAAGGGAACAGTATAGAGTAAATACTTAAAGAATCCATTTGTAGTTATACAAAGGGGCAATACTGGTAAGTTTAACAACGATCACACTTCGATCGAATTCTAATCCCAGTCTCAATTGCCAAAAATAAATACCTTTAGTTGGCCTACATTTTTGACATTGTTTATTATCGCTGAGATGATATTGCGACTAGATTTTGAACGTTTTTATTTACGAAAATGAGCCTTATTGACACTAGACTGCGACTTGAGTTTAAACATCATTTAGTTAGTAGAACTGGCCTTGTGTTTCTTTCATACTATTCAGGAGTACGAGAACCAGGTTAATATTACAATCCAATTCAGAGCGTTACCAAATCTCCACTCAATAAAGGTCCACGCCAAAGTTTATTATTAGACGAAGTAAAACCAGCAAAGTATTAACGGGTATCGATCTGGCATTGAATTTCCACGGTATGGTTCTGAGTCATTCGCAGTCAAGTGAGGCGTGTCACGCTCTTGGAACCCGAGTACAGTTTCCATGGCAACCGATCATTATGTAGGCTTAATTTATGAAGTATGAAGAGGGTAACGGTTGTAAAGTTTTAGGCGGAAAAGGCACGGTTTGGCGTCGCTGAGCTTCTAATTTTCGGAGTAATTGTTGTGCTATAGATCTGCATTGTATTACTGTTTTTGTTCATAGGAGTGGTTTCATCACTTCCAAAGTTACTGTAAACTTATCTGGTAGATATTACAAAACAAATTCTGTTTCAGTTTTGAACTTCTTTGGTAAATAGTCCCTAGCTGGATAATTTAAAAAAGGGTTCAAACACAGCTTTCTCATGTATGTACAAAGAATTCCAGTAAAATGAATGAGTATTTTAAACCTTGAAAGTACACAGACAAAGATGACTTTTCTATTAAGTTATACTAAGGAGCAGATTTGCAAAGTTTTAGAAACAATCGCAAGCTGATCTTATCCTCAATGTGTCTTGTAATTTACCTCCATTTTCGCTGAGATGAGATCGCGATTTAATTTTGAACATATTTTTTAATTAGTAGAAATTGTTTTCAGAAGTGTACAAACAACAAGTACGACAAGTATCTAAAGTTTCAGTAGAAGTACTTTTGCAGCAAATTATAGTTCAAGCAGCGACCAAGTTCTAGATAAAGATGAGAGAGTTCTCACCTAGGGCAACTTCATTGTAGCACCCTCAACTAGGTAAGATGAAGTTACCTCGCCCGTTATCAACTTACGTTTTAGTTGGAATGAAACTATGTAGTTAGTTCCCAGTAATATTAGTAATCTTGTTTATTATACTAGTGGCCCCGTTGGCCTCGTTGTGGCAGGTGTGACTGATGGGCTTGGAGTTCGACTCCCAGGTCGGCCAAAAAGTGTTATTGGGTTTATCCATTAGGAATTTCTCAGAAACAGCCCGGAGTGTGGAAGTTGGTGTTGTGACACTACCGTTTCTCGGAAAGCACGTAAAGCCGTTGGTTCTGCTCCTGATCTGTCCCACGTGTGTGTCGGATTACCATCCGTCGACTATGAGAGAGAGGGAAGAGGGAGTGCGCCTGTGTTTGTTCACCTATAATATCTCCCGTGTACTTGACTAGTTTGCATCAACATTAACCGCTGTGGTCGGAATCGATCTGTAGAATACATACACTAATTTGGAATAAGGGTTCATATGCTCATTACGTATGGGGAACAACACTCAGGAAAGTATTTAATATTCATGCCACAGTGCTAGTTCAATTTCCATTTAGATCCAAAAGGTAGATTTTGTTGATGAAAAAGTCCAAATCAAACCGAAGTTCTATGAAAGGTAATGGTGGTATTGGAATGCAAGTAGGTAATGTTTTTTTTTTTAGTTTTATGACTTTGTTTGGTTTAGTTAGTTTGGGGTAATTGATGTTTTTGAGTTTAGTATTTTTAATAGAGCCCCTGTGTGTGACGGTGGTTTGGTATATTAATCGCCACGAGTCGTGAGCATAAATCTCATGTTAATTTTTCGGTTTTTGGGTTCCTTTTGGGGCTTATTTTTTTTTTTGGGGGGGTGGGAAATCATCAAATAACTTCCCCCACCCTGGGCGGGGCGGGAGGGAGTGTCAGACTTTTACTGACTAAAACCCACCCATGTTCCTTCTTGTGCCCTTTGCGTTCCGGGCGCGCGGTATCTCTTACGAACAACCCGCAGCTCCGGCAGGCATCGGCCCTCAGTGGGCCTTTCCTTTGCTGACATCTCTTTGAGGCACGCGTGGAACACGTACGCGCCGTCGACACGGCCTGTTGTTATACAACGTAAGGACGGTGAGCTACCCATTGCTCACCGTCCACAGGCCCGTATCTACGGTGGCCGGGAGTCGTCTCGCGTTTGGGGCTTATTTGGTTCGCCGACGCTTCACGCGATCCTCGCGAACGCTTGAAGCGTTGGCGGCCCATAATACTCAGAAAGGAACCCGAAATCCCGAAAATTAAATCTATACTAATACCCATTTTAAAGAGGTAAAGCTTGTGAGTTTGTAGGGGGTAATCTCTGGATCTACTGAACCGATTTTGAAAAATCTTTTACCCATAGAAAGCCACGTTATTTGTGAGTTTCATAGGCTATATAACATTACGCTGCGGCACACGAGAGCGGAGCACTAACCAAAGATGTAGCGTAAGGCAGGTGAAATAAGTCACGCGGACAAAGTCGTGGGCAATAGCTAGTTTTTGATAAATGAAAAAGTATTGACAAAGTACAGTTATCTTTTATTTATCATTTATACAGTTTTGAAACTCGAAAGGAAGGAGTCTATGAATAAGGTTTCCATTAGCTGATGGGGGCAAATCTTTTATTCAGTACTTATACGAATAAGCCTCAGCGATTCCTTTTCTATTTTATCCTCACACGTTTTGGAATAAAGCCGTTATTTCCTGTGCAATAACATTGAAAATTTATTATGGGGCAAATTGAGATCACGTTGGTTCTGAATAGCGTAAATTATGATCTTGAGAAGGGTTGTGGAAAATATGTAGTAAGAACATAACATACCACCACGCCTGTATTCCCCGAAGGGTTAGGCAGAGTTGTACCTATGTGTTTTTGACGTGGTCGATTCATTGGCTAGTATAGCTAATGAATCCCTCTAATCCTATATTTTTACAAGAGTAGGTGATACTGGTCTGGCTGTTTGTACAAGTTATGTTAGGTTATACGTCGTACGATAAACACGAAACTCCGAGTGTAGAGCAACTTATTTAATAACAAAACAAAATATTCTAATTGATAGGTTTTAGTCAAAAATATTTTTTTTTTTATAATATGTTATCCAATTTTTTTTTGTTTAAAACCTTACAATATGGCGCTAATATGGCACCAAATATTGGCTTTTTTTTTTTCAATTATGATATAGTCTATGTCACGCCCACAGGCAACACAAATCTAACGACACTTCATAATGTTATGTTCAAAAATAAAGAATATTACTTATGAGATCTAAACACACATTCAAACAAGCCTGACCCTGTTAATCCTTTCAAAATAGCAAAACTATGTTGAGTGGACATTTATTTGAAATAAACAGTTTGACTAAACTCAGATTGAGTCGCAGGGTCAGATGACAAAGGAAACCACACTCTAATCGGATTAGTAGATAGGACAGACGAAAACTATTTAACTGAATATAATGCGGTTGCTTTATTGTATGAAATTAATGGATCACAAAATACAAGAGAGTTATATTGTACTATCATTTGATAGTAACATGAAGTGTATAAAGAGACGCTTAACGCAACCGAAAAATACATGTTAAACAAAGGCCTCCATTATTTACACTAAGTTTTGCCTTGTAAGGGTTATCTCGCGCCGTTAAGATTGTAAGCAAGGAGTTTTGGGTTAGATTTTTAAGTTGGGAATAGGAATTTCTTAATAGAAACAAAGAGTTAGGAACTTGGTGGTGTGCTCCTTCTGTGCCCCGGAAAGCACACTCTCCAGTCGTGTCGGATTGCCGTCATTTCGAACTATGAAAGTGAGAGACAAGGGAGTGCTCGGGTCTTCCGCACACTATTGTGCACTATAATATCTCGAAAATACTTGGCTAGTCTACATTGAGACTGATCAAAATGTGATCGAAATTCGGCATGAATATACATCTGGTTATACAAGCACGCCGGTTATGAGTACTGACCGTACCAGACCTTTCTGGACAGGATTATGTAAGATTTGTAGCAGGTGGCGTTCTGTGGCTTCTGCCTACCCCCATGGGAAAAAGGCGTGAGTTTATGTATGTACATATATTAATATCTATTATGTCCCACTCCTGGGCACCCTTCACTCCTTTTCATCTTTTTCAAAACCGTGTTTCATACTTCCAGTTATTATTATTATTAGTATCTTAATATTTAATTATAACCAACCAAAAAGATACCCAAAAGTATACAAAAACCGATTAAAATAAATTTTCTAATAATTTTCGTATCTCACTAAATTAATGAACAGTAAAACCAAAGTTACTTAACATTCTCGGGCTTAAGTGAGAACCTTGGCTTGATCCCAAAATTCCTTGAATGATTCCCGTGAAATGTTTTCATTAGGCTGAAAATTAAGCGTTCCAGGCCTGGAAGGGACATAATTATGTTGACACGAAATTACATACCAGCTTGTAGGGGAAGATGAAAATACAGGGTGTAAAAGTACACATAGCCGTCAACTACGCACAATGGCCATCAAACTAAGTAACATCGAGCAAATATTATTGCTTGGTAACAACTTTTTTGGTGTTAAAAAAATACTAAGTATCTATTTATGGTGGTGTGCAATGTAATGCACCGTATAGAGTTATGAGGGTATATAAACACATACCATCAACCCTCTTTTCCTCGAAGGGCTAGGCAGAGGTGTACCAAAGTACACCCATAGTTCGCCGGTATGTTTAGGTCCCATGTAATAGGGGCGAGCCTATTGCCATCAACCGAGCACAAATCCTAACTCTGAGCTGCTACTGAGAATTTCCTAGAAAAACCCAACAACACTTTCTGCTTGACCCGGGAATCGAACCCAAGACATCTAGCGCAGCAGTCGGGCTTAGGACGACTTGGTTTAGGAGGCAGTAAATAGAAAAAAATAAAGTAAGAATATATAAAGTTAACATTTAAAACTGGTTTTCGTAAAAAATCGTTTTAAAAAGTTGTAAGTTCTTGTCCTGGTTACAGACCCAAACAGCCCCGGCCACCGTAGATACGGGCCTGTGGACGGTGAGCAATGGGTAGCTCACCGTCCTTACGTTTAACGAAACGACAGGCCGTGTCGACGGCGCGTTCGTGTTCCACGCGCGCCTCAAAGAGATGTCAGCATAGGGAAGGGGCCACTGAGGGCCGATGCCTGCCGGGGCTGCGGGTAGTTCGTAAGAGATACCGCGCCCCCGGAACGCAAAGGGCAAAAGAAGGAACATGGGTGGGTTTTAGTCAGTAAAAGTCTGACACTAAGGGCGGGAGAAGTTATTTGATGATTTCCAACCCCCCCCAAAAAAAAACAAAAGCCCTAAACAAAAAAAATATCACATAGAACACAGAAGAACGTTGATAAGTCACTTACGGCTTCGTTCGCTATCTTTTTTACTCCATCATTATCTATACAATAAAGCAGAAGAGTTCGCGAGTTTTATCCCAGTGAGCTATTAGGCACCTGTATGGAGTATGAAAGGATCGTAGCAGGTGGCATTCTGTGGTTACTACCTACACCTATGGGAAAATAGCGGAGTTTATGGATGCTACTAACGACCTTCCCGCGACTTTGTCCGTGTGGCTTATTTCACCCGCATAAAGTTACGTCTTTCGTTACTGCTCCGCTTCCGTGGGTCGTAGCGTGATGTTATATAGCCTATGTTACATGAGAATAATGTAGCTATCTACTGGTGAAATACTTTTTTAAATCGGTTCAGTAGTTTCGGTGCCTATTTGTTACAAACATAAGAACAAACAAAAACATCTTTCCTTTTTTGTAATATTAGTGTAGATTTGCATATTATGCAATATTTTATTATCAAAATAATATGATATTCGCAAAAAACATGCAAACGAAGTTACGGGTAAAAGATACAAATATATTTTCACAATCATGCTTAACTTAGTTGTTGACTAAAGGAAACTCAAGATAAAACACGAAATTGAAATTCAAATAAATGTATACACGAAGCTCGTTAACGAATGCGGGTAGAACGAAGATACGGCTGAATTAATTAGAATCATTAGACCCTCTTCGCGGGGACTTGATGAGAAAATAAAACATTTACTTCACAAGCAACTGGGAAAATGATATCGGGGTTTCGATCAATATTACTAAGTAAACATCATCATCATCATCATGTCAAGCGGAATACGCCCACTGTCGGGCATAGGCCTCCCTTAAGATTTTTCATTTAATTTCTTTTTAATTCCCCATCTGGTTCCGTCTTCCCGTCATCTAGCGACTGACCGTGACTTGGATTTGGTTATCTGTCCACCATGTAGTAATGACAATTATAGCAAAATCTCCCAAAATGGCTGCATAATATCTGAAGGTCGATTCTGCAAAATAAAAATGCTCAAAATCTAGTCGCTATTTCATCTCTGCCATAATCAATGACTATGTCAGTAAATTAGGGGCATTTTTGACAGATTGAGACTATTATTACATTGCGATAGTTCCTTAAAGTAACTTACCCCTGTTTAAAATTACACACATTTGGTACCACAAAGTTTCGAATTTTGATGCTAACAAGGCAAACCCTTGGCAAGCTAAGTACCGATGAACTAAGTCCGTGATGTTTAAGCTCTAACTTGAGAAGTTCTTGGGTGTTTGCCTAGTTTCACATGTTGACTTTAGCTTGTGTTATTTAAAGCTTGTGGTTCTGACTTAGTTTATAAGCTGGTCATTATTTTAATGTTAGAAGGACTTACCAGTGCTTTGTTTATTTAGGACTGCAGTAAGATTTAGTTGTTGTAAATACCTATGCGCTGCAATACGATATGAATAAAGGGCACTTTTGAATGTAATTTAAAAGGAAATAGAATTGAGTTTGGTATTTCCTAAAACTCTAATAAATATTGTGTCGAGTTCATTAATTTAATAATTAAATCAGTTTAAGGACAATTTGCTCAAAACAAAAATAAGAAAACCACTTCAGCATTGTAAGTAATAAAATAGGTACAAAAAATTAGAAATGAAGTAATTATATTTTCTCGTAGCACTACTAAGATATAGATTCGTAGCAAACCTTAGTATATTAGTCGCCACGAGTCGTGAGCACAAAATGTGAAGTTGATTTTTGGATTCCTTTCGGCGTTTTTAGGGGCGCGGACGCCGCATGCGATCGGTCCAACTGACGGATCTAATGGCGACTACTATAATTTAACAGATATGTGACAACTTTTCATATTCTGTCTTGCACAGATTGCAATACGCTGCCCTTGACAGTTTTTTAAAATTCTTATTTACTTAGGAACTCTTGTAAATTTTCATAGTAATTAAACCTCATCGTATCATAACCATTAAAGGTTTGTTCGATTTTTAAAAATAAAGCTCATATTTTAACCTAAAACATTTTCATGTTCCAGCTGCCAGCATCAACGAAACATGCATGTTTAACGAACAATGCGAGGACGTGTACTTCAAGACAGAATGCAGGAACGAACGATGTGCTTGCAAGTTCGAGATGGTCCCCGAGGTGACGGTAGATGGCGCCGTCATCTGTACTTGTGAGTTTTCAACACGTTATACTTTTGTTTGCTTGTTGAATATGAGATAAGTTTTGGCGTTCATATGTAGCATTTTATTTTTGATTTCTTGAAGATAGCTTGTCTAAAGGGACTTTGTGTTTCATTTCTTTGGAGATTTGCATGTATTTTAAATCTAATGTGACTTTGTTTTTATTAATATCCTTTTTTTCTTTTTCGATTTTAGTTCTGCATTTAACACACCCAGCTATCCTTTTCCTTAAACAACAGAAAAAATAAATATGACACATAAACACTTAAATTTGCATCATAGTTCCTATAACTTATAGTACATATTGATGTATTTCCGATTATAAAAAGAATCAGCAAAGCAGCAAATTATGTAAGGAATAACTCAAGGTTCGATACTGGGTCCAAAGTTGAACGATTCGTTTTTCTTTATTGAGCGGTTATGTTAGGCTGTTTTTGTAGTTCATTATTAATATTGTATTAAAAAGTAAGATTTAAACGGGGAAAGTTATTTAAAATAATATCCATGTTGTTAACATAAGTTCTATCTGAACCTTGTAGGTGTTAGGTGACTCTCAGAGTCAACATGCAAATACTCATTGACTACTGTTTGGCCTTTTAAGATATTATAGATTTCTTTTTAAATAACGACTTGCTGAAAAATATTACGGTAACTGAACAGAATAGTTTGTTATAAGTATCAAACAAGCGACGCAGCGGTGAGCGAGCTCCCGAGTTAGAACGACAGAAAGGGGCAGCAAATAAAAGTTTGGAGCGAGGGTCACGCCTGTGTGCTGTACAAAGGATCAGGTAGCACAAACTATTTACCAGATTTGTACAATTGTTGTTATCTCAAGGAGAGTGCGTCAGGAGAGTAAAGTCAAACGGCCATATTTTTAGGGTCTCGTACCACAAAAGGAAAAAAGTAACCCTTATAGGATGACTTTGTTGTTCGTCTGTCTGTCAAGACCTTTTGTCTCGGGAACGCGTAGAGTTATCGAGTTGAAATTATTATGAAATACTTAGGTCTACAGTCCCTTGAAGTTGTGAAAAAATCAAGCTCCTAAATTAACGAAAAAATAAAGATAGGGCCGTTTATGTTGCAAAAACGTATATTTTGACACTCTCAAGGAAATCAAAATGTTTAGGGTACTTTCGGTTAATCTAGAACTATGAAATAAACTACAAGTACAGGTACAAATGTGAAACTATACATTTGTATTCAAATCATAAATAATAAAGTATAAAAGCGCAGAAAAAACTGCGAGACCCGATTCCTGAACTATGTGTACCTTCAAATTTGTACGGAACCCTCTGTGGGCGAGTCCGACTCGCACTTGTCCGGTTTTTTAAAGTAGAAACTGGTATGATATTATTTTTACAAAAGCATCTGTAGTGCAATGCGTGAAGATATTTTCTTTGAACTAAATCTGTAATTTCAGAGTACTTAAAATAAAGACAATTATTATCAATTAATAAATAATATTAAAATATTTTAAAAAATATTTCCAGCGGTGAAGCCGGTAGAGGAATCGACGAGGACTCTAGATCCAGCGATGATTGGAGTACTGGTCGGTATGGCGCTTATGTTCGTGATCATCTGCGTCGTACTACGGCTGTTCAGCAGGTATTATATATCTTTTAACTAAATAAGTATGAATAAACTTCAAAGTAACACTTGAACTACTTAACTAAACCCTCATTTACTAGTGACCATAAACGAGCAGCAAATAAAATTGTCTCTTGCAGAAATGCTAATAATTGTAGGTACGCTAATTGGTAAATGGAAAAAAAAATACTCTTCATATTATGATCAAAGCTATAATATATATACTCAAACGGTTTTGCTATTTAATCAGCATTATTGACGCTAACCTCAGGGAAGCCTAATAAACTATACAATATATTCTATGAAAGTCAGCAGTAATTTAGTTTTCTATCAGTAAACGCTACTGATGCCGCAATGAACGTGGCCACCTACTGGGCCCAAAAAACATAGAATTATCATAGACCCGAAAAGAAGACGAAGAAGTGAATTTTTTTTTTGTAATTAGACCAGTTTCAGAGATTTTCTTTCAAAAACAAAAAGCAGACAAAAATATAAAATGAGTATAGAAAACTAAATTTGTCAAAATTATGATTTCAGAGCGAGATGGAGGGAGAACCGCACTATCTTCAACACGCCCAACCCTCGACTGATGAACGTGTCCTTATTAAGAGACTCCAAGCTATTGCATTCACAGGTAAATATAAATACTTACCATACCCATATTCTCCTGACCGATTTCAGTCACGGCGGCTAATCTTAATGCAGACTAGCCAAGTACATCTAGAAACAGCAACATCTAGGACTGATATGACTATACTGAGAAGTAGTTGAAAGAGATTTCAACTACTTTTCAGTATTTTATGAAATAGCATCATGTTAAAACGAGTACTCACTTATCTCAACTCTGATACGCCTCAATCCGCGGCAGTCTCCATTAAGATAACTTACCTTGTTTATTTAAACTTTAAGTAGCAAAAGAAATAAAGTCAACCAAATGTGCTGAAGAGTCAACATAGCAGGTGCAAATTATCGCACAAAAATAGAGATTTATTAAAATAAATACAAAATAATTGCAAAAAAAGGCTCGCCTTACTTATGCCGTGGCTTGAGTCTTCAACCAGTGGCTGCCTCTAAAGGAGACTCAGTAATTTTATACTTAGCAGAAGTATTTTAAATAATAATACTGTATTATTTCCAGGATCGACGTGGTTCCCGAGTGAGTGTTCGCCCACCGTCGAGACAGGCGAGCCAGCAGGAGCTTAGACCTCACTCGCCAAGTCCAGGTACTAAACCCGACCAAAACTTATGATTGAATCCTTAGAAAGTAGTTGTATTATTTTTATTTTCGTGACTTATTATGGAACTACTTTTTATTACTTACTAGCTTTTGCTCTGGTATCCTTCTAGACATGAGCCTGTAATCGGTGAGCAATGTGTAGCTCGCCGTCCGTACATTGCATAACGACAGGTCGTGTCGACGGCCTGAAAGAGATGTCAGCAATTTTTAAAGGTGCCGATGCCTGCCGGGGCTGCGGTTTATTTGTAAGAGATACCGTGCCCCCGGAACGCAAAGGGCACAAGAAGGAACATGGATGGGTTTTAGTCAGCAAAAGCCAAACACTGGCTCCCGCCCCGCCCAGGGCGGGCGAAGTCAATTGATGATTTCCCATACGTATATAAAAAAAAATCCTTCTAGCCAAGACAGGCTTACCGTTAGATAATTATGGTAGTGGTGAAACGTGATCCTATCTATAAAAAAAATTACACTTAGATATCTACAGGCAAAAATTACGTCCTTATTCTCTTAGTCCGTTGTTATGAGAAAGACGGACAAATTAATATACATTTTGACTTTATTCAGTTTTTTTATGTTATTCAAATTACTATAAATTGAATGATTATGATTTGGGATAAATAAATAAAGAAAAAATCAACTCAAATAGAGAAAAGTAAAAAGAATCTTAAAAATAAGAAAATTTTCCAATAACATAACATGCCATCATGCCTGTATTTCCCGAAGGGTTACGCAGAGGTGTACCAGTGTACACCCACAATTCGTCGGTATGTTAAGGTCCCGTGTAATAAGGGGCGAGCCTATTGCCATTAACCGGGCACAAATCCTAACTCCGAGCTGTTACTAAGAATTCCATAGAAAAACCCAATGACACTTTGCTCGACCTGGGAATTGAACCCAAGACCTCTAGCGTAGCAGACGCGCGTAAGACTACTAGGCTAACGAAGTATTTATTTTCAAATAAATAATTAAAAATGTCTAGCTCCTAAATTATAAATTATTGCTAAAAATTGAGAAGGTGTGTTATAGGACAGGTTCATAGACTAAAAAGTACATACGTATCATCTTGAAATAAAGAGTAGTTCCTTTTAAAGTATCCCTACACTTATGACGTGTTTATGTTTATCCAATGTTATGTTTTGATAATCTTTAAAATGTTATTAGTACAGTAAGTTGCAGAAGTAATAGAACAGTATCGAGGCTTAATTTCCTATTTTATTATTATTTAGTACACTTTCTGCAAAAGCAGCCTCGCCTTTTATTTTTGCAGCTGACTGTATTCTATGTACTGCACCAATGATGTGATAGTTTTTCAAATATACATGTTTTGAATATCTAAATGTGGTGTATTTTTCTAAATTCCTTTTGTAACACAATTTTAGAGGAACGGGCAAATTTTTTTAGTTGATTTTTGGTTTGCTGTGTACCCGAAAACTTTATCGAATATTTCATTCAAAAAATCGTCTATACACAACTTACACTGACATCTATGACATTAAAAATATCGTTGCAAAAAATCCTGGTGTGGAGGCATTGTGGTTACATTTATAAACACATAAACCCACATACACAAACAAACAGACCCTAATGTAACTCCCAACATTATTCGATCAGACACCATAACTCTTACAACATTTATATTTTCTAAAATCTTAAAATATATTCTTTATTGCTAAATTTTACTCCTTCTTCAAGTTAACGATTTCAGAAAGTCTTTTTTTTAACCTTTTTCTTAAAATATTTGGGCCCAGTAGGTGGTCACGTTTATCGCGGTGTATTGTCCTCCCCGTTCCTGTTCTCTTCGGTGGAGGGTCACCATGTCCTCTTTAAACTAAGATTGCCCGTTCCCCTGCTCACTAACAATGCTAATCATGATTATTTCATGTATCAACAGCACGCCATCATCAAAGTCATCAGCTACACCGAAAGCCCTCAGGTTACATACGATATCATTTTGCTTGTTATGCTCTGTAACAGGGGTTCTCAAACTATGCATCGCGACACTCTGGGGTATTCTAGGGGCGTCCGCGACGGTAGGCAGAGGTCGCCTGCACGCGACGTCCTTCTGATTTCGTACAATCATTGTTCTGTTATATTTTCTTATAACTAAATAATTAAGGTACTCTTTTACGTTTGCCAGAGCTATAGATAAATATCTTTTTTTAGAAGGGCGTCGCAAAAATAATGCGAAGAGAGTCGCAGTATAAAAAAGTTTGTGAACCTCTGCTTTATAATTTTATCTAGATTGAGATTACGTAGGTATACCGCACGTATTCATAATGGTCCAAGATCAAGGAGTCGTCAGATCTACGTCTTTTGAGCATGGCTGAAATTTGGGGATACATAGAGGAATATGTAGGTGAGAAGGTATGTTACCTTGTACGTTACCTTGAATGCTGGGCCAATATTCAGGTGACCTGACTTACACACACTTAAGTGCGTACGTGACGGCTTGTGTTTATTAAATTTATTTTTAACATAATCCTAGATCTATTCTCAAAATTCCGGGCTTGCTAAAATGACGTAGATTTTTCGACTTTGGGCATCCCAGTCTATTATACTTTCTTTGAATAAAGGGTAGACTTTTGATATAAAATCTGAAGATTTATCTTCTATATTATATCTTCTATCAATTTGTTATCAATCTATTAGGAGTAGTACTACTGTTTTATATTCAACTTCTGTTTAAACTTTAAGCAATAGATGTGATTTTTGTACCTTTTTTGGAGATTTTAGAAATATCATTTTAGACCATCGATAAACGTTTATACAATTTTAGAAACTTGTACAATTTATACACACACTATACAAATTACAATTTACGTGGTTTGGAAATAATTTACGACATTTATTAACTCACGCCAACTATACTAGTGTCTCACAGTGATTTTTGTGTGTTGTAGCAAATTTTAAGCATTCAATGTTACCTGTATTACAAATTTTTGTTAAACCGTCATTCTTCTGTGGCGAGAAAGGGATGGCATTATTCGTTCCTTAAGATAGATCTAATCATCTCTCTCTGGCATTGGGAAAATGATGGAATTTAACACATTTGAATACGGTTCCGAAATGCAATCTTTAGCTAAAAATATATCGTTTGTGTTTCGTTTTGTATATACATATTTGTCACAGTTTGATTTTATATATTAAGGATATTATTATCTCCTTTTTTAATAATCCCTGTGTTAATTTTGTAGTCTAATTGGTAGGTAGGTAGGTAACCAGGTGTTTCTGAATTTGGTTAATCTTTAGAAAATATTCTTAGCCCTGTTAAATTGGATTGCTGCTATATAGAATTACTAACAAAATAAAATATTGCTTTAGCCAAGCTACTGTTGCCTAAACAAAACATTAACTAAATCATTATAAAGGTCATTAATGTTCTTCAAAAAACTATGAAGTAGAATCGATCTTCCATTAGTAATCCATTAAAACATAGAACTAGGCAATTAAAGAAACATGTGAGTTATTCTTGCATGCATTTTTTTAACATGTAAAAATGGATTCTAATGTTTCCAAATATATTTTTATATACTAGCAAAATGAACTATTAGAATACTTAGTTGAAAGTAATTCAAGTAAAGCTTCTCACCCATAAAATGATAATACTCCATAAGGATGTATGTTTCACGGCATGTGATTTTTGAAATCATGCTCTAAGCATGCTTTGCCTTCGATAGTTTGGGCTGTCAAAATTGAACCTACAGATGATCTTTTGCTTACAGGGTCCCGGCGTGGGTCTAGAGCCAGCAGTGGACACTCAGCAACGTCCCTGCGATCAGCTACTCTCAGATCCCCAACAGCCCCAGGACCGACATCAGTCACCGTCGAAATTCGCGCACCAGACGTGTAAAATTAACATGATAATCTACCAATCGATGTTAGAGAATAGAAAGAAGATATGAATAAAGATCGAAAAGTTTTAAGAGATGTATTAAAGAATGATGTAAGTGATGATAATAAGCATATGAGGCAGAGGGATAATGATAAAAGTACTGTAAAAACCAGTCCATCGTTTAAATTATTTGTGATATATTATACCGATGGTTCAACAAATGTTTAAGCTTAAATTTAACCATTTTATAGCAATAATACGCACTATATCTGTCGTTACTTCAGCCACTTGGTAAGTGCCTCAAAAATTACATAAACTTTTGACTCACATCATTATAATTTTGGTAATAAGGTATATTAACACAAAATTAGCAAGTAATGTTAAAGAATAGTTATTAAACACATTCACAAACCAATATATGTCACATTTAATAGATGTAGAGCACAGTTCAACGATTCATAGATTTAAACAATTAGGTTTACTTATGTAAGCTTTTTTAGCAATAAAAAGGAAGCTTTTTGGCAAACATTTTTGTAGTTTGATAGTTTTAAATTGTCGATTATTAATAGATAAGTCGTAATGGTTTCTTCTTTTTCGTATCCCATATAAGTACATGATATGCTAGATTCTACTCCCTGCCTTAGATAATAAAGTTTAGCTTACAAAATAAGCATCGTATAACTAAATATTTATTTACGGGGACCATCCTCCATAAGGGAGCGATCAGAAATTTGAACGGTGGATATTTTAAATATATGATGAACGGTGGGAAGCTTCGATGCTGCTTTCTATAATATAAGACTTTTAAATTTTAGCGTTAAGAGCAATACTCTAGCATTTCTTTAAACCATTTCTATGAGAGAGAGTTGTGAATCGAAGTTAAGATTTCATTACTTACTGAGTTCTTTAGTATCATTAGTCTTAACACTGTGTAAATCGGGGAAATTTACACAGAGTAACAAAATAATAACTATTTCATAGGTTACTTCATTGCACCTCTGATGCTTAGACCAAGTTTTATGCAATGCGCACAAAATGTGAGTACATTTAGTGGTTCCGCTATGTACAACGGCGAAAAGCATAAGAAAAATGTATAGGAAAAATATATAAATTAAAAAAATAACATCACTTTCATTAAAATGTATGGGTAATACTTCAATTAAGGGGAAGAATTGACGTATGGCCAATACTATGGATCATTCACTATGGAAAGGTAATTACTGTAAGCTATTGTACTAAAACATGATAAAATATGCTCACATTGTGAAAAATGTATTTCGTACACTGTGCTAGATATTATTGTACCTACTGAAAAATTTACGCTGTAATTTAATTATATAAACTTTTATTATAATATAACTTATACTTCCCAGTATTAATGTTTTATTTGTGATCCCGAAGAATCTTTTTCCAGCAATGATAACCTCCGAGTTCCCCGCGCGCCTCAAAGAGATAGGGGCCACTCAGGGCCGATGCCTGCCGGGGCTGCGGGTTGTTCGTAAGAGATACTGCGCCCCCGGAACGCAAAGGACACAAGAAGAAACATAGATGGGTGAGCTATGATAACCTAAGCTTACGACCTTACTGCGACCGTGGGTTAGGTTGTTAGTCTACAATCTAACGGGTATGAAAAGACTTGTCGAAACTGACTGTCATTGCAAACATTTTTAGGATTAACCTAGACCCTATTATTTAAACTCAGCTATCCTTCTGCTTGTCCGTCTGTTACATACCAGTAAATTTTGAACGGTAAACACTTTTCAGATAGTGTATATACTTCCGGCCGCTGTAACAACAAATTGTAACCATATAATTACAAGAGAAGAACTTTTTTTTTGTAAGTTATGGCGAAGTAAGCATAACAAATTCTAATAACTAGACCGAATGCAATGCAGCCTAGTCAAGTACCCACGACATATAGGATAAACACAGGTAGGAACACCTTTTTTCCCTCAATGTTATAGTTCGATGGGACGGGAATCCGACACAACCGAGGACAGAGCAAACGCAGGACCAAGCAACAGCTTTAGGTAAGTGCTTTCCAAGACAAACGGGGCAGTCATGTTGAAGTATAGTAGTCAAGTCCAATTTAAGGTTTTAGGCTGCACTAGAGATGAGACGTATTTACTATACTAGGTTTTAAAACCAGGACTTTGCTTCGAAGTACGGCGCCCTCGTACGGGCGGAAAAAACTTGCAAGTATGAAAATATGTACTAAGCGGGCGCTGGCAGAGTTGGAAAACCCTAGAATTGAGAATACTTGCATAGAAAATCGATTCATTTCCTTATATAAATAGGGAGCACAATCGCATTTGCAAATAAAAAATACTTGAAAGTATTTTTTTCGCTGATACGATGACACGACTATGCTCCTTATTTGTAAGGAAACTGGAATCAATTTTCTATGCAAGTATTTTCAACTCTGGAGGCCGACGCGACGGCGCGACGCGGCTGTGGGTAACGAGAGGTTCGCGGGGATGATGGCGCGAAAGATTTTATTTCATAAAACCGTACAATACAAGATTGAGGCACGGTAGGAACTACACCGAATGCTATCAGTACCAAATACTTTCAAGTATTTTTATACCTGGTTTACGACCCTGGTATTGAATTTTGCAAGTATATCTCATCTGTAGGCTGCACGCGGTCGGTCAGACTGATGAACCAATCGCGTGCAGCGTCGGAGACCCAAAAACCCCAGAAAGGAACCCAAAAATTCACTTGACGTTTGTGCTTACGACTCGTGGCGGCTACTATAATATTTATTACTTTTATAAAAATGCTTTTCATTTTGAAAAACTCACACGCAGGAAAAGTGGCATACATGAATAAAAAAATACTTTAAAAATCTGTTTTATTAAAAAAAAAACTTATCTTAACCTAGCGTCAAAAGAAACATCAGTTCTGAGAATTTCCGAGGTTAATATAAGACTTTGGAGTCAACAGTCCAAACTTAGCATAGTAAATAGCATCAGAAATGATTTTCTGCGTTATCGTCAACTGTTTTTTATCCAGGTCTCGTAGTTGTAGACCTATGGCCTTACCGAATACTTCCCATTCTTCATCCTTCATATGTGGAGGTTGCTCAGCAGGACTTTCCAGGCTGATGTTTGTACTTTTGTAGACTATTGGATTTGTAAATCTCCTCTTCTTTACTGGTGGAGTGCTGTACGTCTCAGAGTCTGCCTCTTCATCAGACGTTGAAGGTGAAACGTTCTGGAATAATGGTAATAATTGATTGATAAAACAGGATTATTTGTAGTATATGAAGTGCTTAGGAAGATCGACATAATAAAAACTAAACTAAATATTCATTGTACACACAAATTGTAGGGTGAAAATAAATTAAAATTGAATTGAATTCCTTGAAGTATTCTTCAACAGTTTTCTACAACGTATACTGAAAAGTCTTGGTTCAAAAAACAAAAGGTTTACGGTTAAAAAAAAAAGTAGATTGATTTGTTCGAATTCTTTTAATGAGAAGGTCTTACTATAAAATAAAAATAATTATGTATACCTACAATAATGCTCTGTGATTATTGAGGCTAGTTTTACAATACCAAAGCTGAAAAAGAGTTTAAGGAATCGCAATCTTATCTGACTGGCAATCAATGTCAAAATTTCGATTTCACTTCAAACAAACAGGACACCGAACAGGTCTAGGCCAATAGGCACAAAAGGATACAACAATATACAATATATAAAAATACAAGGTTTACAACTGGGAGAAGCCCAGATTGCCAAGCACCACGGATTACAATTATCATTGACTTAGTGGGTCCTAATGTGAGCTGTTACATTTGATTCCAGTCTGTAGTAGGTATGGCAAAAACTCTTGAACGCTTGGAAATTAGTTCTTGTTTCTACAAGGTCATTAGAAGTGGTCGTAATAAGTGCCGACTAGTTGTCTACTAGTAGTCCGGCTTTACTGTTTTTACTTAGCCCAAGCTTACTAGCTCAAAAACGAATGTCTAGTTCCGTATACACTAAGCCAGAATACTTACTAGCTTGCTACCTTAGTAGCTCAGGGCATCAAGTGCTAAACGTTTTGAGAAACACCGTATTATTTTAGTCAGCTTCAACCAATTGACGGAAATAGAACAATGTTATAAATTCATTCAGCGCTAAATGTATGTTAGTGATTGTATTGTCATGCAAGCGCGTAATGTTTTGATTCCGTCAATCGTATCGAGTTAGACAGAGACAGAATGATGTTGTTACTTTTATTATTAGTTAGAGTTATCGTGCGAGCACCCTAAATGTTACAGCGAGACATATGTAGGTGCGAGCGAGAGGGGAGAACAAAAGATAATGGTGTAGGAAGGCGACACGACCGCGCGGTGCGCGATCTACTTGCGTCGCCTTGAGCATTTGTTATGAAATGTTCTTTCCTTTAACACAAAACTCACCTCTGTTTTTAAAGGATCTTTCGGAGTATGGCAGCACTCGTTTGTTTTATCACCAAGAAAAGTTAAGGCGTCATAGTACCATAGTGTGGGTTCATAGACTGGCTCGTTTAATTCACTTGCTTCCTTAACCTGCAATAAAAGTAAATCATTATGATAGAACATTATTTGATGTGAAGTCGGTAGTAAAAGTGACTAAAAATGTATTCGAACAAACCTTACGTAGCTCTTTGTAATAACTAGTCCGTAAATTTTGAATTTTTTTACTCAAAGTTTGCGTATTAGCGTTTTTGTCGATTTTTTTGTAAACCTCAACAAGCATTTCGTTGGCATGCATTCTTCTAGCTTTGTTTTTATAATCTACATGGTTTTTGTTCCATAAAAATGGCATATGTTTGTACATTTCTAATACATCTAGTATCACTTCTTTTTCTCTTTCAGATTGTGACATTTTTGTATCACTATGACGCACGACGGGAGAAATTCAACACACGCGCTCGCGTCTATGGCCGCGCGGCAACTGACCTTGTTTTAGTTCGCTGACTCGGTTCACACTACGCTAAATTGTATACTAATTAGACTTGGAGCGATAACAACGCCTAGTCACTAATACTTTGGTAATATTATCTAACTCAGTGCACTGAACATGCACTGATTCATGATTCTAATTTCGACTTGTGTAAACACTCATACTTTATTGAAAACTTAGACTCGTTTTCATCGAAAATTAAATTATAATGCCTCAATTTTAGGTACATATTGCCAAACACTTTTTTTTTCTATAGCTTACATTGTAAATAATAATAAATTTTAATAATATTTAGACATTTTTTTAGGTGTTATCTAACGTGAACAAAAACTAGCATTAGACTTGGATCTATCTAGGTTCAACTTAGTCTTACTTATGTGCATTTAGTTAAAGTAGGTACTTGACTAACAAGAATGATTTTCCATTAAATTTATTACCGCATTGGACAAAAACGCGACCAAATAATTAATGTTATAAGGTTGTTTAAATAATTGCATTTTACGTACATTTATTTATTGCTAATGGCAAATAATAAAAGCTTAGGTACCTACAGGTATCATGCTAAAATAGAAAATACGAGAATAATAACTACTTATATTTGTCTAAAGTTATATAAATAGGGTAAGTATATTCTAATATAGTACGCCAAATTCGAAATAGTTAATAATAATAAATTGTTATATTCCTACTAAAAATCTAGTAGTCTTTGACACCTTCATAATTATTTGTTTAAAAAGCTGCCAAAAGGTGAGAATAAAATTTAAATTAAGAACACTCTATATTGTCTATAAGCGAGTTCTCCAATTTGAAAATAATTTATGTTTAGATTACTACGGAACAATGAATTGCGTTGTTACCGGTAAATTCGTTCACTGCTCACTGTTGTATTAGTTAATGGCATAAAGAACAGATGGCGCTGTTTTAAAAAAAGCGAGGTTGTTTATAATATAATAATATCCTAAAAAAAGCGTCTTAAAAATAAATAAAAATGTCGTGGTGTGTTTTGGAATTGATGATATGAAGTAAAAAAAAGCAAAATTGTTAAAAGTAGGTAGGTATCGGTAAAATACTATCAAATACTGGAAATCGAAATGTCTGATTGCACACGTGTTCATTTATTAAGTATGGTAGGCAGAGACCTAACATAATAATAGAAGAGAAGGACTGGCAATAGTAAAGCTGTTTGTGAAGGAGCTCATCCTGGGAAGTGCTACCACCTTTTTCTGCCGCAAAGCAGCGTTGCTGTGTTCCGGTTTGAAGGGTTTGGGTTTTTTTTTTTGGGAGGTGGGAAATCATCAAATAACTCTTTCCGCCCTGGGCGGGGCGGGAGGGAGTGTCAGACTTTTACATTCCTTCTTGTGCCCTTTGCGTTCCGGGGGCGCGGTATCTTTTACGAACAACCCGCAGCCCCGGCAGGCATCGGCCCTCACTGGCCCCTTCCATTTGCTGACATCTCTTTGAGGCGCGCGTGGAACACGAACGCGCAAAGGGTTTGGGTGGCAGTATAATTACAGGCACATGAAACATCTCAAGTTTGTCTCTGGAATGGCAACAACGCATTTGCAAGGCCTCTGGTATTGCAGGTGTCTATAGGCAGCGGTGACCACTTAACATGGGTTGGGTCGTTTGGCTTGTTTGCCATCCAATGAAATTTAAAAAAAGGCACGGTCATTATCAGGAGCCTTACTCACTTATAGAATAATTCCAACTAATCATACTTAAGTTTTAAAAAGCTCGACATAGTCCGTTTGAGACTAAAACCAGAGCCCACCCAGTGGATAGGTTGACTTTACCTATATCCGAAAGAATATTTATTTACCAGACCGATTCCGGCCACGGCGACTAATCTTAATGCAGACTACCCATTTGGGTAGTCTGCATTAAGTCTGGGGATTTCCCCAGGAGATATTATAGTGCACAAGCAACACAGGTGCACTCCGTCTTCCCAAACTCTCATAGTCCAATGGGACGGCAATCCGTCACAACCAGAGAGATCAGGCGCAGGACCAATGGCTTTACGTGCTTTCCGAGGCACGGGGATGTCACATCACCAGGTTCCAAATTCTGGGCTTCAAGCATCCCAGTTTCAAAGCAGCAATAAAATTTCTATAAATGCCAAGCATTTATATTTTATATTTTAAATAAAAATAGCAAACAAGATATTAACTTCAATACACGCGTCTTCGTGCAGGGCAACAAAAGTAGTCGAGCAAATATCTTATAGAATGCGAGCAAACAAGCTCACGAGCCTCGAATATGTGTGAAAACATACGGGATTTGAGCAGCCAAGCGACTACTATTATCCTTTTGAAGCTTTGAACTGTTTTTTATTTTTTTGTTCGCTAATATCTAAAGCTAACAGAGGGATTGGAAAAATCGTTTTGTATTATGATAGCCAGATTCATGAATAGTATAAGCTATATAATATCACGCTACGATACACGGAAGTAGAGCAGTAATCAAAGGCGTAAAATAACGCGGGTGAAAAAAACTACTCGAGGGCAGTCGCTTGAGGGCAGTAGTTTTAGTGAAAGAATTGATGTAATCGAGCCAGAACTTCTAGAGATTAGGTCTAACCAACAATAAAACAAACAAACTGTACCTCTTTATGACATACTATCTACTCCAGGCCACGCTTGGCTGAGGTTCAGTCTGAAAAAGGGTATTAAAACATTATTCTGTTAAAATTTTATTCAATTATTTTTAGAGTTTCGTAATGTTATATCATTCCTCATGAATCTGGCTAACAGATACAAATACGTTTTTTCTATCTGCCTGGTTGGTACGTATAGTTCCAGATATTAAAACAACATACATACCATCACGCCTGTATTACCCGAAGGGTTTGGTAGAGGTGTACCAATGTACAACCCACAGTTCGCCGCTATGTTTAGGTCCCATGTAACAAGGGGCGAGCCTATTGCCATTAACCGGGCACAAATCCTAACTCCGAGCTGCTACTGAGAATTCAATAGACAAACCCATTAATACTTTTTGCTTGACCTGGGGAATCGAACCCAAGACCTCTAGCGTAGCAGTCGCGCTTAGGACCACTAGGCTACCGAGGCAGTTACTAGGCTAGCGAGGCAGTTTTTTAGTTTTTTATTTAATGAAAAATATAGTTATATGCGCAGTACTCGTAACCGGCGTTCTTGTATGAACAGATGTATGAACGTGGACGAGGCGAAAGGAGTATGTAAGGATCGTAGCAGGTGGCGTTCTATGGTTTCTGCCTACCCCATTAGAAAAAGGCGTGAGTTTATGTATGTATGTGTATGTATAGTTATATGTAAGTAAGGCCAGATACCTACATAAAAATATGTAATGTAGATTTATTTTCCAAGACGACAATCAACTTCCCTAGGGACAATATTAATCAGCGTAGATTCGAAATAAAATCATTCACGAGACAATAAATTGTGAAATTCAAAACATTTTTAAAGGATTTGATAAAAAACCGGCCAAGTGCTAGCCGGACTCGCACGCGTAGCGATCCGTACCATTATCTATAAAAACGGCAAAAAATCATGCCTGTTGTATGGGAGCCTCATTAAATATTTATTTTATTCTGCTTTTTAAGAATTTTTTGTTATAGCGGCAACAGAAATACATTATCTGTAAAAATTTCAACTGTCTAACTATCACAACTGTCACGGTTCATAATATACAGCCTGGTGACAGACGGACAGCGGAGTCTTAGTAATAGGGTCCAGTTTTACCCTTAGGGTACGGAACCCTAAAAATAAAGAACCGAATTGAAATCCGGAAAGAAGATCCGCTTCAAAACCTATTCCCGTATATTCCCACCAGCGAAGGCAGTCAAGAAGCTTATACCCGGAACTGGGACAGTGTGGGAACTCACTATGTTTCAGTTCCTACTGAATTTTCACTAAGTCCGACATTTCCGAGTTCTCTTTGAGTTAACATTATTTATTTTAAGTTTTAGATGTAAATCTTGAACTTGTTCCGTCGCCACAGATGCGCTGAATATTTCTAAACTGTTATCCTTGTATTGAATGAGTTTTATGTTATATATTCCCTCGTTGATCTTGGAGTTGAAAATGTAGTTGGTTCTGTGTACAAGTTGTGTTATCCTGACATACTTTACAATGCTGGGTCACATAAAAATATTGTAAGGCCCGGTTAAAGCAGTCTGGGTTATAGACAAATGACACAGAGCAATTTTGTAGGGCTCCATAGCATATTAGAGTATTATGTTACGTGCTGCTACGGACCCTTCATGGGCGAGTCTCACTCGTATTTGGCCGCTTTTTTTTTAACTAGTCTGCAAAATTTGTGAATAATTAAATTTAACATATAATATGTGTACCAACTTGAAGTTTTGTTTATAGCTTTTTAGTGGTCTTGATCGATAGAACTTAGTTTTCTTTTACTTGGTACGCTCGTCCAAGGTCCTCTAGTTGGCAGTTTCAGCACGAACATGTAATAGATTAAACAGTACAAAAACAACCATAAATCGTTACCAAATCCATTAAATGTAATTCCTGACTGACCGCCTTTAACTAAATTAGGGACTACAATAGTAATAGTAAAACTATTACCCAATGGACTATTCCCATTCAAACAGCACCGTTCATCACGCACGGCTCATTCATGTTAAATTCATTGGGTAATTGCATAAATTATAGAATGGACCACTTCCAATATGAATGCTAATTTGTTGGAGTACAGTGTTACCCGATAGCGAGAATTGAAGAAAAATATAGCAAGCAAATATTAAATGTTGATGTTCATTTGTCTCTATTGAGGTGAATTTTGAGTGTCGGTACAATGAAAAAGAAATGAGAGAATAATGGTTATAATACACGGTTCAACCAAATTTGATCGTTTTGAATTAAAAGCGGTGAAATTAAAGATGGCAATGGCTTATATGATATTATATACGATTTTGGTTGATTCTAATAGATTAATAGAATTTGCTAATTTGATTGTTATTATGAAGGTTAATTACCTATCTTTTAAAATAAGTAACAGCAATATTACTTTGGGTTTAACCAAATTGATTCACTTTAAATTTAAATCTTGTAATTACACATGATAATTTTTATGAGTTTTGGTTGATTCAACCAAACTGTTTTTTTTCAAATCCGATATAATATTATTAAGGAGATGAACGACACCTACCATTAAGGTACCAATAAGGGCTATCTATTATCACTTTAATTTTCGATTTTGGCACCAATAGAGGTAATAATAAAAGTCATATTTGAAATTGCTGAATTTAGCCGAGTTCGGTTGCAAACACACAATTGACAACCTTATGCAATTTTTTTTAATCCCACGACATTATTTTTCTTTACTAACATTTTATTATAATAATAAATAATAATAATAAAAATTTATTTGCTTGAAATATGGTGTTATAAAGATCTTAAAATACAATAAATAGTTCTTCATATTCCGCCTACTAAGTTCAGCGTGCAAATTTTTGAATATTGGGCATAATTTTAAATTATTGCACATATTAACAAATGTCATTATTAAATGTCAACTAACTACTTTTAATTCATGTCAAGCAATTAAATTACGATAAATTAAAACACAAAAAAAAAATACTTTCTATAAAAACGGTTACAAAAGACAAAGTAGTGAAATAAATGTCAAGATTAATTAACTTACAGATTATTCATTCCTGTGCAAACTTCTTATTATAATTCATACATTCACCTACAGTATAAAAACAGTTTTCAATAAGCCATGCTTTGAATGAATGCTTTATTATTTTGATAGACAATTTTCTTTTCTTTCCCTTTCTGTTCAGATTCAAATAAAAATTACTTGGAATTGCTTATTCCTTACATTTTCCATGGCCATGTTAAGCCAATTTCCGAAACTAGCTAATAAAAAGATCGCATTGAGTTTGACACGGGTATCTAATATTTTACAAAGGTATGTCTGTGATTGGTATCCGGTTAACATAAATTTTGTCCATAGTATTAGATTGCGGTGGTCCCTAACAAGATTTGTGACTCGATTTCGGATTATTCGATATTTTACCGATGTATAGTTTTGTAATTCGATTTTTATGTTTGTGTGAGAAATTATTGGTCATTGGCATCTTGTTTATGTACTTATTGTGATCACTGGGAGGTGATACGGTACCGGGGATTTCAACCAAATTTTGTAATTGGTTTAATTATTATATTTTAAGCTAAGCCGAACTGTCTGAACAGGTACTTATCCAAATTTAGAACAAGTTTATCATATAGGGGTTTGAACTAATGAAATAAGTTTACATATTATAGCAAAACCAGAACCACTCTACAGTACCCTCGTATATTGTATTGTGAGTTACCTAGACAAAATTGTAGTGAATATAGGGTAAAATTTTCTGATAGATAAATTACTCTGTATTTCTTATTATTTATCTAGTAAGATATGTTTTTGTGATTGGTCATTGTTTATTACAGCAGCTCCGAAGTAATATGGAAACGGGCTGGCCGGAATTTTCTCTGATAATCTTTGTTAGGTGAACTGTCAAACCCTAGCATTAGATGGAATAGTCACCTCACCTAAATTAACCGAGGAAGGTTTTTACGGAATAGGCTGTAAGTTGGTCTTGCGCGTAATACATAATTATCTTGTCTATCAATGGTGCATTTTTTATCTTAATTTAAATTTTATTATAATTACATACCAGCACTTACAGATCGCCGATATGTTTTGCCTATTGCCATTAACCGGGCGCAAATACTAACTCCGAGCTGGTACTGAGAATGGCATAGAAAACCCCATTAATAGTTTGCTCGATTTGGGAATCGAACCCAAGACCTCTAGCGTAGCAGCGCGCTGTAACATATTATAATTATCCAATGCAATGGTTTATTCTGCAAATTCTATAAGTTTATCAATTTCTGAAACCGAATTGATTTATGAACCGTGAATTCGAAATTTCACACAGCACAATATAATGAAAGATCATATTGATCTTTCATTCAAGTAGAATATTTTCCTTAAGAATGTAAATTTTCTCTCGAGCCCATCCATATAATGAATTCTTCAACCCACGACGTTACATCAATATAAGTAACTCATTGGTGTAGTTAATGGGAACTGGCTTTTATTGCATGTATTATTGGGAAAAACATTATGAGTCGCATTTTTGTAGGGAACAGCAGTATATTATTTCATTTTCCGTAGTTGGTTCCGTAGTAAAAGTTATTCATTTTCACGAGTACTTCAACCTCCTGAAAGATGTGTAACGAATTAAAGGTCATCTCATACATTAATTACTTCTAAATTTCTACGGGCTGACCTAGAGCATCCCCCTTAAGTATTCCTAATTTAGTCGGGGCTCGCTAGGGCCAATGACTGGCAGGGTTGCGGAGTGTGTTTTAAAGAGTTACCGCGACCCTGGAACGCAAAGGGCATTAAAAGGAACACGGATGGGTTGGAAGATGCCGGTGTAATTACAGGCACATCAGACATTTCAACTTTGTCTCTGGAATGGCAACGCATCTGCAAGGCGTTTGGTGTCTATAGGTAGTGGTGACCACTTTACATCAGGTGGGCCGTCGGCTTTTTTGTCATCCCATGACATAAAACAAAAAAGTCTGACGCTCCCTTCCGCTCCGCCCCGGGCCAAAGAAGTAATTTGATGATTCATAATTATTTAAATAAAAGTACTCCTAATTGATATAACGCTCACAGCAAACGCTCAAAATTTCCATTATCCCTCAAAGAACCCTACTACGAATAAGTGAGTTTAAAATACTCAAAACGAGTACATTGAGTTTAAAATGAATCCGACACGAAACAGCAAAACTGTCTGGACGAATAAAAAATGTTCGATGTCGATTTGCAAGCGTTCTATCGGAAATTATGTCCGTGTATGTGTGAGACTTGGCAAGCATTGGTGTCGTGTAGGACTATGTACAGATTTGAGTGCTGTTTACTGAGCTGCCACAGAGTAAAGAAATAGTAATATTTATCTGTGTACTGACAAGATTTAAAAAATACTAATATCAGCTTCGCTAGAGATCTTGATTTCGATTCCCAGGTCGAGCAAAGTGTTATTAGGTTTTTCCATGAAACTCTCAGTACCAGCTCGGAGTTAAGATTTGTGCCCGGTTAATGGCAATAAGCTCCCCCCTATTACATGGGACCTAAAAACATACCGGCGAACTGTGGGTGTACATTGGTACACCTCTGCCTCACCCTTCGGGGAATACAGGCGTGATAGTATGTAATTATAATAAAAGATTAATTAAGATAAAAAATTCACGATTATAAAGATCCAATCTACAGTCTATTTTGTAATAGATCCAAGAAAATAATTAAATACAACAAATCGAACACATACATTTGGAAATTGTTTAATATTTTTACACAATTTCGCGATTAATTAATTTATATTTCTTCGATTAACCATTACTTTGCAATTTTTACTTTTTAATTTTGCCCTATGTGTTATTGCTGGATAGTACTTGTACATATTGAAAAAGTTATACGTAAGTATTTATTTTTTTAAGTTTTGGTTGGGCTCGTTTTAGCAGAATTAAGTTTGTTGGGTCTGTGACCCCACTTATAACCAAATATGTACAAACACTGGTACAAAATGATAGGCCCAATGGCGCAGTTACATTATTGCGAGCAATTTGCTCTGTGACTACAATAAGTTCATGTCTTGTTCGTTCACATATTGAAACGTATTACGTTTGTTTACCGAGTTATATTTATTACATTGTTATAAATAATATTGGCACTAGTTTAATAATAGTCATAGATCCTAGTGTCGCTTGACTTAATCATGTCATTTTAACATGGCTGATATTTTGAGAATTAATTGAGGATTGTCACTGGTTTAATGACCAGCGGCTTCCTCCACGTGTTTTGTTTAGGGATTCTTAATTTGTTTTTCATAATAAAATGGATCTAGCCTAGGTTACTTGCTCATAATGCACCTTATCATAGGTGAAATATTTTTTTAAATCGGTTAAAATTGGCACTACTTTGTATTTCAAACAAAAATATAATTATTTTCTTTATTTACGAATTTTAATATTGGACCTTGATACTTGAAAAATGGGCCAGCATTTAAATTAGCAAATGCGCATACCTTTTTGAGTACAAATTTCTCTATGACGTAACTTTGGTAACTTTGGAATCTCAATCCATAATAATGTTAGAATCAATATTGTTTGTAAAATAAATAAAACGCATTTAATGTGAACAAAAAAATGTTTTACAACAAAAATTACAGAATCGACTCTAATTGTTAATTTAATTATTCGCTACTTGGACGAGAATTTCCCACCTTTTCGCCAAGACCGTTCTTCAGACCAAAAAAATCTATTTACCCAGTATTTTGACAGCAACAACCAGTAACTCACTACGCCCCTTAATACCTAACTAAGATTATTTATCCCAAATTTATGAGCACGGAAGGGTTATCTATGGGGTGTAGGGGTGAATTTATACGTCCGTGTGACTGTGGTTCGTAGGATTCGATATCCTGTATAGCCCGGGTCAGTCGGAGGGTTAACAAAAAAGTTGAAACTAATATTGCAATTGTGCGTAGCTAAGCGATCAGGTCGACGCTGCTTTCGTGAAAGCTTAGCGTTGTTCAGCCATAGGGGCGTTATTACACTGGCGATTGTAAATGTGAGTACCATGGAGCCATTTATAATATATATTTTATTATTATGTGTTGGACACAACGAGCATGGTGGTTGGGGGCTTTGTCATGCTCACTTAAATGTCTCGCTGATGGTGGCGCGTGGGTTGGATCATTTGGTTCCCTTCATGATGGTTGAGCTGAGTGGTGCTGATCCTCGCGTCAGGTTCGTGAACGGGCGCTGTCAGTTGGGATTGGTCATTTCTTAACTGCCATAGCTTACATCTTTAGTACTATATTATTATCATTATTTTTTTATTGTTTTATATTCAACTTCATTGTTTTCACATATAGAAGCAACAAGAATATTGTAACCAAGATTTTGTAAAAACCAATTTGAAAAGAGTGTCCATGGAGTTTCTTGCTCGTTCTTCTCCATAGAGACCTACGTTTTGGAACGAGGAACTAGCTTCAACTTTTTGTATGAGTAACTTCTTGACAATTCAAAAGTGCCTGTAAATGGTCTAATTGAAATAAATGTTTTGACTTTGACTTTGACTTTCATTTTCGAGCACAACAGACTCGCTAAAGCAATATCGTCGAAGCCATTTTGTTTGACAGCCTTTATCTCACCCGACACGCCGGTGTGATAAGAGCCTAAGAGCAGCACTGTACACACGACGCATTGCCTTGTTGCTACTCCGGTAGCACGTAGGTGTAAAGCCGATCCAGTTACATTAGTTGACGGACGACCCGGTGATAATCTACATAATACGTGAAGCAATATCTTTAATGAATTAATAACCTCAGTCATTCCTCTGCCAAGTACTTGTAATAAAAAGAGCAAAACAGCAGCTGATTAATCATCCTTCTATAAGAGTACGAAACCATTATATCTAGAATTTTAAGGTCAAAACCGTTTAGCAACGTTATTAAATTTTTATAGTTTCATTTAGAACCTTATCTGTAATTATGATATTTCCTTTTACTGAAAAGCAAAGAGAAAATGGGAAATTTGAACTCTATTGTCGTGAGCAAAACATGTCTTCCTAAATTATTCTGTTACAGTCACAATCCATCTTTAGGGATACGTTAGAAATTTGAAGCTTATATTCATTGTTTTAGAAATCACGTAATATTTTGTAGTTTATTTGTTGACCCTACGGAACCTTAACAAGTGTATTATGTATTATTGAAAGGAAGTCTGAAATATGTAGTAGCTTCTACTCGGTATATTAGGTACCTTTGTAAATAGTCGTAATGTAGGTAATGCTATTATTATTGTTATTATTCCATGTTGCGGTATTACTTCTTCGTTGTGGGTGCGCAGATGTATGAACGTGGACGAGGCGAAAGAAGTATGTAAGGATCATAGCAGGTGACGTTCTGTAGTTTCTGTCTACCCCCATGGGAAAAAGGCGTGAGTTTATGTATGTACGTGGTTTTATTCTTTAAAATTAAGTTAAAGCTGAAAAGTTGGTTTGTTTGGTTTAACGCGCTAATCTCTGAAACGACTGGTTTGAATTGAGAAATTATTTTTTTACTGGATAGTTCATTTATTGAAGAAGGCTTTAGGTTTTATAACATCACGCTACGATACACGGGAGAGAAGCAGTAACCAAAGACGTAATTTAACGCGGGTAAAAAATTCCACGCGATCGAAGTCGCTGGCAAAAGCTAGTTAAATTTACATTTTGGCCTATTCTTTGTCAGCTTCCACAGAATCAAAATCAGATTATATGCAATTTTTTGTTTGAATTTTCAAGCAGTCGTTTATTTAGTCAGAAAGTTGAAGCTAGTTGTGAGTTTTAAAACGTGGGTTGGTCTGTATGAAGCAAAATTCCACGGACACTATTTCTAATAAAGATTTTTCTATTTTCTGGTCACATTATTCTTCTAGCCTAAATAACAGTCGCTCTTCTAATAGCCTCGTTAGCCTAGTGGTCCTAAGCGCGACTGCTTTGTGTTCGATTCCCAGGTCGAGCAAAGTGTTATTGGGACTTTCAGTTGCCGCTTGGAATTAGGATTTATGCCCGCTCAATGGCAATAGACTCGCCTCATATTACATGGGACTTAAAAGCATACCGGCGAACTGTGGGTGTACATTGACACACCTCTGCCTAAACCCTCAGGGAATATAGGCGTGATAGTATTATTCTTTTAGCTGTTTCTATTAATATAATATGTGATGAAGCAATTTAAAACAATATGAAAAAAAAAAACTAAAAGTTTAAAATACTGCTGACGACAAAAAACTAAAAAGTCATCATGGTTCGTACCCACAATCTCCGGGTCAAAGATCGAAGCTGTTATCACTGGGTCACCAATGCCCTTTTCATGATGAAATCCCTATATTTCACATTGTAAGGCCTCTCAAATCCCATTTCACTCGCATTCACAGATAAAAAGCAAAAAAAAAATGGAAGCTTACCAAAGGTAACCTAATTTAATAATTTATTTGACGGCCAACTTCAAATGAAATTAATTAATATTTCAGTCATAATAAAACTGATCATACAGAATAATTTATATGATGTTTCACGGGAGCCTTGACACCGATATTTTATTTGTTAAGGATATTTTTCGCTTAATAAATCGGCTTGTTCAAATTACTATTAAATCTGTCGTATTTTATCTTTACAAATAAATAGCATTGAAGTGTTTGTTTGTAATATCAAAGAAATAGCTGTTTACTAAATGCATTATAATAGTTTACACTGAACTTCTACTAAAAACTCAATTTTGTGAATTTTTATTTATTTGCAACACAACTAACATTACAGGTCACCCCAAATCGGTGGCGTGGTCTTACGCAATATTTTATAAAATATAATTATCTTATAAATTATTTAGAAAATTAATATTAACTACACAGGCTCATTCAAAGTAATTTTTGTAAACTCATTCAGAGAACAGGAAAATAAGTGTAGCCTTTCCGCGATTTCGTTTAACGAATACAAGGCGCGCGTCATCGGTGCTTTACCCAGCAGGTTGTTCCGACCACGCGGCACCGCCAGTCTCCGCGACACGTAGTTATCGGGTACGTTCAGACACACGTTCTTCAGCACACCAGGGTTTGAAATCTTACCACGCAATACCAATACGCTATAATATTTTGTTTGTCTGTCTGTTTAATCCGGCTAATTTGCAAAACGGCTTAACTAATTTAGACGAAAAATTTCACTGGCAGCTGATGTTATAGGAAATAACTTATGGTACTTTTATTTCAGAGAAATAATTAGTGATCAGCGCAAATAAGTCCCCGTAATAACCGACAGACACTAGACCGAAGTCGCGGTCATAAGCTAGTTGGTCGGTAGTAGGCCCTCGCAGACACATGATCACAGTACTGTATAAGCACATACAATACAACAATAATTGTTTATCCAAAACAATAACTAGTTATCAAAACAATAGATTATCAGTCATGACATTTGACAACAACCAAAATTAACAGACATTTCGAAACCCCAGTCAAAGTCCTCCTTTCATCTCTTACTTCCAGTCTACCCCAGCCGTCTTCAAGTTGTCATAGAAACAAAGTAAATATAACTCTAACAAAATGAACAGTGAACTCTAATTCCTTTAAAACTTAGCAACTTAACGCCTAAACACGAGGTCCTTAACCAAAACGCCTGTAGACACGTTTATCTGAAAAACTAGAAAGTTCGCACAAAAGCCGATTTAATTACTGCTCTCAAAGATCAAAGTGAGCCGAGACGGAGGAAGTAACTTTACACCGGCGTAGAGGGCGGACATATCGGGGGCGGCTGTACTACTGGACTTTGCTTGTTAGCAGATTCTGCTGTTTCGAACGATCTTTGATCGAGTTTGCCAATGAAAATCTTTAGCCTATTTTTTTTTAATATTGTTCTATGGAAAACAAGTCGACGGCCCATCTTAAGTGGTCACCACTTTCTCACTGCAAAACCAGAGGCATAGCAAAAGCGTTGCCATCCCAGGGACCAAGTTGAAATGTCTCATGTGACTGTAATTACATCGGCACCCATAACCATCAAACCAGAACACAGAAACGCTGCTTTGTGGGACGAGCTCCTTTACAAATAGCTCTACTAGTACTACTATGCTACTATTATTTTTAATGCAAAAGTTTATGAAGATAGATGGCTGTTTAACGTAGCGTGAAAGGGTAACAAGCATTCATTCATCCATGATAAATGGATGCTTATTGGCCCACATATCAAAGTCAAATCATTTGTTTCAATTAGACCATTAAAAGGCAGTTTTGAACGTCATATTTAAGTAAAAAGAATTGAATCTAGTTGCCCATTCCAAAAGGTAGTTTTGTAAGAGAAAGAATCGGCAAAAAAGTCCAAACTTACTCTTTTTAAATGATGATAATAATTTGAAAATGATTATACCTATTGTAAGACTGATTGTCAGATTTTTGGGCTTCTGACTTCTCTTAATGACAATTACAGGTCTACGGATGACAGCCGGCACGGCGTCATACCACCAACTTTGAAACTCCGGGCTGTTACTGAGAATTTTCCTGTTTTTTTTAAAACCAACATACAATACTCCTTCGGCCACAACTTTAGACACATGCATTCAAGTTTCAAACTTCCAAAGGCCGGTCTTAAATTAGACGAAACGTCTAGATAAAATAATTTGGGAGTAAAAATAAATTCGCCTTTCGCAGTCGGCAATCCTTTCAGATTTATTAATAAGTGGTTTATTCTATGTAACCTTTATCAAAGGTTAGCTAATAATAAAGTCTTCTAGTGGGTGGCACATCATTATGTCTTCTCATTAAGGGTTTATTCTAGTACATACGAAGAAGTATGATATAAATAGATAAAGAGTGGACCTGTCTATGTATGAAGTTCAAAGTCAAAGCATTTATTTGAATTAGACCATTTACAGGCACTTTTAATTTTTTTATTTTTTAAAGAACGTTGCCCCACACTAGGAATTTCTCCTGTATCTTGGGTGCGTTTATAAACATATAAACTCACATACACAAACAGTTAGACCCGAAACAACTATCTGTAGGCCATACAAATATTTGTTCCGTGCGGGAATCGAACCCGCGACACGCAGCGCAGCAGCCAATCGCTTAGCCAATGCGCCAACTGTGCCGTCAAGAAGTTAGACAGAAAGTTGAAGCTTGTTGCTTGTTCCAAAACGTAGGTTATCCTCTATGGAGAAGAATGAGCAAAAACTCCATAGACACTGTTTTCAATTAGGTTTTTCAAACCGGTAACAGTCAGGTTCAAAAAACACTACTGATCATTAAAGTGGAAAAACTCAACAGTATTCCGAAAAACCAACTCTAAACTGATCTTTAAAAATCGGACTATTTTCTCTTAACATATATATTTATACATATATTTTTTTTTATCTTCCCCTGTGGATGTATCACTAGTCCGAAATAAAGATTAGTTTATTTTTATTTTTTAAATATACGAATTACAATAATTTAATTATCAACACATCAAAAATCATGACACTCGATAAAATTGAAAGCAATTTTCTCATAGACTTTGAATTCAATTTAATAAAAGTATGCACAATAGATATGCGCATGCACACCATAGTTTCATACGCATTCTTTAAATAAATTTAGTTAACAGTCAATGAGGAAATCGCTTTTGAATTTTATACTCGACAATTATTTAAAACAACAAATTTATTTAAAACAGGGCTCTAGCCTCGTTTTAATTTATGCGTTTATTGTTGGACTGCTACAGCATCGGATTGGTGCGGGTATCGTACTGCACACGAACAGATATTTTATTCATGCAGTTGACACGTCGAGGGCGCAGTGTCACACCTGTACTGCTGGACGACATACGTGACACGTCGGGTTTTTGAAAACCGGAACCGTGCGTGTGAAGTGCGACTCGCACCGCTAGAGCGCTGTACTTTTAGCAGTACAGCAACAAACACTTGAATTAAAATAGCTCGAACTGTTCCATTTTTAACCCCCGACGCAAAAACGACGGGGTGTTATAAGTTTGACGTGACTGTGTGTGTGTGTATGTCTGTCTGTGGCGTCGTAGCTCCTGAACGCATGAACCGATTTTGATTTAGTTTTTTAAGTTTGAAAGGTATATTAGTCGGGAGTGTGAATGTTTGATGGAAATCGGTTCAGCGGTTTCAAAATTATCTGCTCTTGTGTTAGCTGCGGTAGGGATTTTTATTTTTCTGTCGGGGGTTACTTTAAATTTTTAATTTTGTGTTTGTTGCTTTTTAAAATACATTGAAGTAGGGATAAAAATTTGATTGTTTTTTTTATTATTGATTTTTATCCTGTCCTACTAATTAGATTTTTATATTTTATTTATCCTTCTAATATTATAAAAGCGAAAGTTTCTGAGGATAGACGAATGTTTGTTACTCTTTCACGTATAAACGGCTGAACGGATCTGCATGAATTTTTGCACTGAGATAGATTGCAATGTGGGTATTACATAAAACATTTTTATATTGGATTTTTTTTACGGTTCCCGAGGGATAACACAGCGACGCGGACAAAGTCGCGAAAAAGAGCAAAAAGTGTTATTGGGTTTTTCTATGAAATTCTTTGTGACAGCTGGGAGTTAGGGATTGTGTCCAGTTAACGGCAAAAGGCCTGTTATATGGGACCTAAACAAAACGCGCGAACTGTGGGTGTATATTGAAACACTTCTGCCTAACCCTTCGGGGAATACAGGCGTGGTGGTATGGTATGTGTAGTTTAATTTGTGCATAAATATAACATCGTCTTGAAGTAGTCTGTTAAATAAATTTTTAATTGTCAATTCGTAGTAGGGGCAGTATAAAAGTAGACACAGACAGCAAAGGCTTTGTAACACTATATATTAGGTTATTTTACTTTGTTAAAACTTACTTTATTTGGCGCTGTCTTTTTGAATCGTACCCTTTGCTGGGGACGTCTTTTGTTGCAAGTTTTCTCACCTGTCTTGTAGTTGGACAATGAAGGAAGTGTTATTTTAAATCTATTTCCCCTTTACTAATTTCTTAGAAAGCAAGGCTTTTGAGGAAGCGGTAAGACTTGATTCATTATGATTAGTTTAAATGCTGCTGTTTGTCTGGCAAGCGGTTTATGGTAAAAGGTCTTCGTCAAAGAATCATTCAGACAATGCTAAAAAAATTACATACAAGTACGTGAAAATACTCATGAATACGATCAACTTTTACTATGAGATAACATACCATCACGCCTGTATTCCCCGAAGGGTTAGGCAGAGGTATACCAGTGTATTATGAGATGTACTCAAAAATATGAAAAGAGAATCTGCTGTTCCGTATGTTATTTTTTTTTTCGAAATCGGTTTGTCCATAAGCTATAAAGAAAGCGAGACTCCAGATTCATGTCACAATAAACTTGGACCTCTTCTCGGTAATAGCTTTCATAAAATAATGGAGTAGGTATGGTTTTTGGTATAATTATGTAATTGTGTTCTAGGCAATTGGGTAGATGACACCACTAATCAATTGATGTACCTTTTATGAGCTCTTAAAACGAGATTCCCCCATAGATTTTGTACGACAATACATGCTGATGACGTCACTGTTTTGACATCTCAATATTCACTAACTATTTATTGATTTCAAAGCAACTAAAAATCGCATTTTATAGTTATTTAAAAATTCATTGGGTTTTCAGAGCTAAAATAAACTGATCTTTTTGTGAAGTTGTGTCTTGGAATTATTGTTTGATGGTGTCATTTACCCAATTGCTGTAATTCGCTTTTGTTGTTAATTATAAGATGTGAAGTAACCTGAAATAAATAAATAATAAACAACGTTTTTTTTTATATCCAAATAAATAACTCCACCATAACTTTATGTATCTTTCAGTATCTAACACACACTCTTAACTTTTTCCTTAAAAGGGCACAGGGAGTGCTGAAAGAGGCAAGGGTCCATTAGTGAAGGGCTCCTGACACCGAGTAAGGGCCTCGAGAACGTAACGGGCCTACAAGGGCCTACGACAAAAACTGCGAGTTCGTGAAGATCTTTGCGTACCGTACAGTACGCCAGACATTTAGTAGCGTTTTTCTGGTAATCGGTTTTGTGTAATTTTACGTATATTTCTTCCTGGTATCCAAAAAAGTGTTTGGAGTGTACGTGAATATTATTTTTTACATTTCTGAGAAGAAACATTAGTGAAATTATTCTATTGCCATTTTCATAACACATGTTTATCTCAACTAATATTTTAAGTAGTTTGTTTGTGTGTTTGTAAGACGTTGTCTGATAGAAAGCCACAATATTACCGAGTTTCACAGGATATATTTTGTCGCGGTACATTCACGAGCATTATCATGTATATACTTAGCAACGTTCTAAAGCCTACCTAGGTTCTAACCTCCCTAATAAAGGATTGATTAAAACATAATGGTGTTAGGAATGTCATATTATTATGAAATCGGTCTTATATCAAAGTTGCAATCGTTCATTCAATAGAAAAAAAATATACACTCACGCCTGTATTCCCCGTAGGGTTAGGCAGAGGTGTAACAATGTACACCCACAGTTCGCCGGTATATTTAGGTCCCATGTAATAAGGGGCGAGCCTATTGCCATTAACCGGGCACAAATCCTAACTCCGAGCTGCTACTGAGAATTTCATAGAAAAACCCAATAACACTTTTTGCTCGACCTGGGAATCGAACCCAAGACCTCTACCGTAGCAGTCGCGCTTAGGACCACTAGGCTACCGAGGCAGTTCAATAGAAAATCGCTTTTAAATTCTGCTAAGTGTACCTAAACATGTTTATGCTCGTGACTGTACTTGATTTCGAGGCGGACAAAGTCGCAGGCAGGAGTTAGATAAAATTTAAAAATTGAAAATAAAATTAATGTATCAATAACTATAATTATAAATAATAAATATATATAATAAATCATACGTTGTAATGATGAGTGTAGTGTTTATACGGCTTGTTTTACCCCGAACGCAAAAATGACGGCGTGTTATAATAAGTTTCACGTGTCTGTGTGTGTGTCTGTCTGTGGCATCGTAGCTCTCGAACGCATAAACCGATTTTATTTAGTTTTTTTTATTTGAAAGGTGAATTATTCGGGAGTGTTCTCAGCTATATTTGATGGGAATCGGTTCAGCGGTTTTAAAGTTATGAGCTCTTCTGTTAGCTGCGGTAGGGATGTTTATTCTTCTGTCAGGGGTTACTTAAAATTTTTAATTTTATGTTTTTGCTTTTCACGTTCAAAGAAGTACTTCAAGCAATAACTACAAAAGCCTGACACTCCTTCCCGCCCCGCCCAGGGCGGGAGAAGTTATTTGATGATTTCCCACCCCACAAAAAAAAAAACAAGCAATAACTACAGCATACGATACAAATAAAGTGATAATCGGTACTTAAGACTAATTAGCACTTTACACCACGGAACGCTCACAAAATAATGAATACTGCATCCCTCCCTGAATGTTTTAATTTCTCGTGAATTTTTAAAATTGACGCAGATACCGCAACGTCATTTAATGTTGCAAGTATTTTTTTTCCCTATAGAAGCTTAACTTAACTGCCTTGTTCGCCTAGTGGTCCTAAGCGCGACTGCTACGCTAGAGGTCTTGGGTTCGATTCCCAGGTCGAACGAATTTTCTTTGAAATTCTCGGTAGCAGCTCGGAGTTAGGTTTTGTGTCCGGTTAATGGCAATAGGCTCGCCCACTTTTCCATGGGACCTTAACATACCGGCGAACTGTGGGTGTACACTGGTACACCTCTGTCTAAGCCTTAGAATACAGGCATGATGGTATGCTATAAAAGCTTATAATATTTTAAATGCTTTTTTGTAACATTACTTAAATTTAAAAATAAAGGTCGCAAGTTCTCTTTTTGTTATCATATAGCGTCGTGATACCCCGTGACTGCCCCGTTTTTTTTTTTTTTTTCTGGGTGGGAAATCATCAAATAACTTCTCCCGCCCTGGGCGGGGCGGGAGGGAGTGTCAGACTTTTACTGACTAAAACCCACCCATGTTCCTTCTTGTGCCCTTTGCGTTCCGGGGGCGCGGTATCTCTTGCGAACAACCCGCAGCCCCGGCAGGCATCGGCCCTCAGTGGCCCCTTCCTTTTGCTGACATCTCTTTGAGGCGCGCGTGGAACAGGAACGCGCCGTCGACACGGCCTGTCGTTATGCAACGTAAGGACGGTGAGCTACCCGTTGCTCACCGTCCACAGGCCAGTATCTACGGTGGCCGGGAGTCGTCTCGCGGCTCCCGACGTCCGGAGCGTCTACCGCAGCGGCTGGGACGGGAGAACCGCTGTCTCAACCGTCCCGCCGCCTCCTTCTCAAGCATTACTGCCACGCAGAAGGAGGCGACTGCATCCCATTCCCTCTCGCTCCGGACCATGGCTGGCACCAGGGCCGGACGCGAGAGTTCGCCGCCGCCGATGGTGACTGCCCCGTTGGTCTTGTGGTCACAAGCGTGACTGTTGAGCGTGGGGTCCCAGGTCCGATTGCCAGGTCGGGCAAAAAGTGCTATTGGGTTTTTCCAATAGGATTTGCTCAGTAGCAGCCCGGAGTTTGGAAGCTGGTGGTGTGACACCCCCGTGCCTCGGAAAGCACGTTAACCCGTTGGTCCCGGCTGTCATTCGTAGATCTTTGACAGTCGTTACGGATAGTCAGAAGCCAGGAAGTCTGACAACCAGTCTAACCAAGAGGTACCGTGTTGCCCAGTAACTGGATTGTAGAGGTCAGGTAGGCAGTCGCTCCATGTAAAACACTGATACTCAGCTGCATCCGGTTAGACTGGGAGCCGACCCCAACATAGTTGGGAAAAGGCTAAGTAGATGAAGATGATGATAGCGTCGTGATAAAAATATACTCTTTAAAATAATGCCTTGTTGATCTCGTGGTCTCAATCGCGACTGTTAAGCGTGGGATCTTGAATTCGATTCCCAGGTCGGACAAAGTGATATTGAGGTTTTCCATTAAGAATATCTTAATAGCAGCCCGGAGTTTCAGAGTTAGTGGTATGACATCCCGGTACCTCGAAAAGCACGTAAAGCCGTTGAGGCTGATCTCTCCCTGGTCGTATCAAAATTCCATCCCATCAGATGATAAGACTATAATATGAGGAGAGGGAAAGAGCACTTATGTTTGTGCACACACTTGTGCACTATAATGTTAATATGTAATGTTATACTTGGTTAGTATCTAACTAACAGTACTACCCGACCTAGGAATCGAAGACAGTAACCTGCGGGAGCAGTACTTATGACCACGAGATCAACGAGCCAGTCAAGTGCTACTTAGCCCGTTACCATCACATCAGGGAAGTCATACTTCTAATCTGGCGCTTACCCGCACTCAGCCACAAATTGACATAATTGCAGGGTAACACACAACAATGTCAGACATCTGCTCCTACAATTATTCTGTAATCGGCCACAGAATGTGGATCCAATTAACAGATGGAAGTGGTCAGACGAAATCGGGAAAGCTTGGCTTTTATAAAGTTAACCTTATTTTTTTAGTTCGAAGGACCAGTTTACTATTTCTAAGAAGGAAAATCGAAGTAAAATGTTTATCAAACGGCATCGGAATCTATTTAGAGCATAGCTGTCAAAAAACTAGATATTTAGGGCCGTTTAAAAGTACCTACAATGAGGTTACCGACCGACTACCAACCACTTTAGGAAGATCATTGCAACATGTATAAGTTGTATGTGTATGTGAGTTCATATGTTTGTAAACACACCCACGTTACACAAGAAATTTCAAGACTGGGACAAAAACATGTAAAAAAAAACAGTTTTCCTAAATTGGGCAGAATAGCTTTCAGTTTTAGTCAACAAGTCCAATAAATAATGCTATAAACCGACTATTAAGTACACTACTAATTTTATATATAACAAGTTTCTCACTAGTTTGTTTAGTTTAGTTGTTTAACGCTAGAGGTCTTGGGTTCGAATCCCAGGTCGAGCAAAAAGTGTTATTGAGTTTTTCTATGAAATCCTCGATAGCAGCTCGGAGTTTGGATTTGTGCCCCGTTAAAGGCAATAGGCTCGCCCCTTATTACATGGGACCTAAACATACCGGCGAACTGTGGGTGTACATTGTTACACCTCTGCCTAACCCGTTCGGGGAATACAGGCGTGATGGTATGGGTTTCTACTCGCAAATTCGTCCGCATAGAAATCAAGTACCATAAAACATATCCTATGACACTCGGCATTTGTCTAGCTCTCTAACTGTGAAAGACTTTTTATTGGGAATAGATCTTCCACAGATCAACCTCTTACAAACAAACAAACAATTTTCATCACTTAGCCTTTTTCCCAACTACGTCGGGGTCGGCTTCCAGTCTAACCGGATGCAGCTGTATATCAGTGTTTTACATGGAGCGACTGCCTATCTGACCTCCACAACCCAGTCACTGGGCAACACGATACCTAAAACAATAAACAAACAAACAATTTTAACTTAATTTAATAAGTTCATTAATTTTCTACCATGTCATTGAACTTCTTGTATAGAACAAAAAGTTCGAAGGAGAAAGTACCCGCTAAATTAAAAAGGACGTGTTCTAATTTTAAAATTGAATTTAGTTCAATATGGCTCACTTACAGAAGTGGTGTGTGTGTGTGTGTAATTGGATATTTGTATTCGCTATCCAGTTTTGAATATCTGATATTTGTATTGAACAACTTTCAATTGTTTTGTTTCGACCCAGTTCATTATATTGTGGTGAGTTTTTAATTCGACTCGTGGATGCTTTTGTAACTGGCTTTTTTGTTTTTATTAAATCTAAATAGGTTGCTTTGTTTGTGGTTTGAAAAATGAATGAAAATGTGGCCAGTGTTTAATTAAACTGTAAATACGAATAGTTTGAATTTGGATTCTTTTTGTGTGAATATTTGTAAACAGGCGTGTGTGTGAGTGGATTGTAATTATTATCCCTTACACGTGTTGAAATAATAATATGAATAATTTGGTATGATATAAACGAATATTTAAATAATATTTTTATGCCGAATTAATTTTCCTGAGCCTCGATTGTAATGAAATCCTTTTAAAAATTACGTAAGTAGGTATTTATGAGTATCGTGTTAGTATACTCAATTACATTAGATACATTTGATCTACGTCACTTAATCTGTCATTTGTAACCAAAAATATCAAAGTGGGTATTGATTTCAAATGTATGTGAAGTGATAACCGCTCCTATTTTTTTTTCGGAGGGAATAATGTTCTAAAACATTTCACAAATACATTAATAACTGTAATAATCTACAAAAATATAATAAAGCTGTTGAGATTTTTGTTTGTTTGTAACATTACGAGTTAATATCTGGAACTACCCGTCAGATTGGAAAACATATTTTTGTACATGACAGCCAAACTCATGAGGAAAGCAAGAGAAGTATAAGTTACTAGCGAATTGCCCGCGACTTCTTCTGCGTCGTTTATTTCACCCGCGTTAAGTTACATCTTTGGCTACTGCTCCGCTCTCGTGGGTAATAGCGTGATGTTATGTAGCCTATGTTACTCAGGAATAATGTGCCTATCTATTGGTGAAAAAATGGTTAAAAGCGGTCTAACAGTTTCGGAGCCTATTCGTTACAAACAAACAAACGAAAAAAACTTTCCTCTTTATAATATTATCAGTATATTAGAATCAGTATAGATATAACATCGCGCATAACTTAACGCAGGTCAAAAAACGCAGCGCGCGACTTCGCGAGCAGAAGCTAGTCTAATAATATCCAGTAGAAAAGTACTAGTCCCCGACAGCGAAGCCATGGTATAGTCTTTTATAATTACAGCACGGATTTGCGCTGTTCACAAAACGATCAGCATAGTACCAAGCTTTGCATTAGGATGTACCTACTTGAGAGAGATGTGACAAGATTATATCCGCAGCGCAGTCAGATTTTATCGATATAATTGATAATTATCAGATCATAGATAACCAGTATCTGATCATAGATATGTTGTGATAACAATGATCTTAATTAACAAAATGTACACATTGGAGAGTCAACTGCGATATTCAATAATATATTAATTATTACTTTTGTGAAGAAATACACCTACTTAACACCTTTATTTGACTAATTTTGTATGTTATGATTTGTGTATATCTTTTATTGGAGATCCTAAATAAATACATACCATCACGCCTGTATTACTCGAAGGGTTAGGCAGAGGTGTAACAATGTACACCCACAGTTTAGGTCCCATGTAATAGGGAGCGAGCCTATTGCCATTAACCGGCCACAAATCCTAACCCCGAGCTGCTACTAAGAATTACATTGAAAAACCAAATAACACTTTTTGCTCGACCTGGAAATCGAACCCAAGACCTCTAGCAGAGCCATCGCGCTTAGGACCACTAGGCTAACGAGCCAGTTATTCTAAATAAATAAATATAAAATTTCACTCCAGTTTATTTATCAAGATAAAATCAACCAATGGGAAGCTCTGTACCATCATTTAGCTTTATTTTATTTTATGGCAGTTTGCAATAGAGTTGCATTTTATTAATGAAAGACTTTGTAATCCGACTACTGCTTGCAGAGATTACCTGCTATAAACAAATTCCCCTCTTTAAAATATTAAAACCCAAATATTATAAACATATCCGCAATTTTTTCCATCCCTATTTGCATAACAGATACAGATATCTGCAACTAGACACATGAATCAATACAATGACAATCTCCGCGCAGATCTCTACCTGAATGTCCGTTAACATTAATATGCAGTCAGAGGCATTGAATAATTGAAAGCTTATCTCGACGTCCGATGCAAGGTATGGCCACATTGTTCTGGTTAGAAATACGACAAAATGAATATGGAATTTTTTGAAAAATAGGGTTTTGAAACGCGTAAATTCGACCACAAGTTCGAAAAGCGTTTTGTTGTGAGGAGAATTCGAAACCCTATTTTTGTTTATCTTCATTTTTGTGCCACACTTCTGGGTCAAGGCCTTCTCTTTCTCCTTCTAAACTTCTTGATCTGGTACGGTTTTTGGCAACAGTTGCTGTTCAATCTTACTCAGATCGTCACATGATGGCCAAATCCTCAACCAGGCTTCTAGCGACAAGCCCGCTCCAACTATTTCAACTCCTAAAAGAAAGAATCAACAGTGGTACCTAATAGAGCCGTGGCGATGAAGATCGCCTGAGGTGAAATAGCACTGAAAGGATTTACCCAGTACTGGGTATAAGCTTTTCTTTGTTTGTGTCAATCTGGCTCTTACCAAGTAAAATCTATCCTCGTGTTTTCTTCTTACACTTCCTGGTACTGGCCTAGCTCTGTGAACCTCCTCAGGTTAAGGGGGACAGTGAGGTGTTTGACTGTCCACATGACGAAAAAAAAGAACGTGCTTGGACAATCCGCGCTAGCGCCTCAGATCCGAAATGGGGGGCGACGGACGTTCTCCATCCACCCTCATTCAGGTTCTACCCACAATAGTTACAATGGTCACTTTGGTTTAAATAGTTTCTGGGACTTTAGTATGGCCATACCTTTAGTTACAGAATTATCTTCAGGTGGCATATACATACACATAGCGACGCATTGTTTCATTATGCACGTTACAGTAACACTGATAACAGTTGCATCAATTATAATGCATCCATTATTAATTACTTGTTGATATGGTACAAATTTAGGTACGTCTCCACAAGTAGTTAATTTATCTAATAGGACTTTTTTAAATTAGGATCAGCCCGCCATTCTTTTTATACTCACTGTAAATTCTGAAAGCCAGACTCAACCTGCCCGGAATAACGATTCAACTGTTTTGAATCCCGCAACGAACGGAATTAGAAAATAATAATGGAGGATTATTAATTATTTCTTTCATTCTTTTTATAAAAAAACGTTGCCCCACGCTAGGATTTTCTCTTGTGACGTGGGTGCGTTTACAGACATATGAATCTCATATACACAAACAGCCAGATCCGGAACAGCTGTCAGTAGGCCATACAAATAATTGTTCCGTGTGAGAATCGAACCCGCGACACGTAGCGCAGCAGCTAATCGCTCAGCCACTGCGCCAACCGTGCCGTTATTCATCGTTTGGATATGCCTCATTTGTCGAATACATCATTTCCAGTTCCCTCCATATCAAGCAGGAGAACTATGCCAATAGGCATCCAGACGAAAATTTGATCGAAAGAGTTACCGCGGTCCTGGAACGCAAAGGCATTAGGAGGAACATGGATAGGTTTTAGTCAGTAGGAGTCTGTCGGTACTTCCTTCTGCTCCACCCAGGTCGAAGGAACTCAAATGATGATTTTGCATACTGTAACTGCGAGAAGTGAGTGTCTAGCCAAAACTCTCAGTAAGTTATAATTTTGTTTGACATTCATGAAGTTATTGAAACGCTGAACCCCGCTTGCACCAGTCAGGGTTCTCTTTACCTCTAACTTAGTTGCCAACATGAACCCATTCTGTCGATCATTTTAAAATTTAACCTCGTGTTAGCAACTAACTCTGACTTAAGTTTTTGGTGGAAATGGACCTAAAAGAATCAATTATCGAGTTGGATGATTATTTTTCAGTTTCATAGGACCAACTTTTTGTAGGACATTTGCATTGGGATATTGTATTTTTATATTAATGTTCCTTTTCTCTCCAACTAAAAATCGGTTTCCAATGTTTTGAGGTAGGCCGAAGCTCATAAAAGTTATTGGTATTTTTATCTTTCTACATTGTAAAAATACAATCATAACTCATTTATACCAGCCATACCATCATCACGCCTTTATTCCCCGAAGGGTTAGGCAGAGGTGTAACAATGTACACCCACAGTTCGCTGGTATGTTTAGGTCCCATGTAATAGGGGGTGAGTCTATTGCCATTAACCGGGCACAAATCCTAACTCCGAGCTGCGAGCTGCTACTGAGAATTTCATAGAAAAACCCAATAACACTTTTTGCTCGACCTGGGAATCGAACCCTAGACCTCTAGCGTAGCAGTCGCGTTAGGAACACTAGGCTACTGAGGAAGTTAAATCATTTATCGCCCTCATAATAAACTTACTTTTCATTCAGTAAAGCATTTCAAATATTCTCTTCCAAAATGAATTGCCTATATTTTTATCAACACTTTGGCGATATGTGAAAGTTTGGTCTCGTAACAAAACAAAAAAAAAAACCTAATCATCATTTAGCTCACCAATATAATCAATCATTTTGACGAATGGCGACGCACGGAGCGTCTGTTTTTTATAAACATTTCACAAAAATAAAGCTAACTTCGATATTGATACGGAAATAATGTCATCAGGAATTGTAATCGTTTTTCCTAACTTTGCGCATTTCCCATTACTTTCTCTACAAAATGAACCCTGTATCGATAGAATATTTTCATTAGGTTTTTTTTTGTAGCAGTCCGCAGCTTAGAAGTTCACAACCCCGTGTCTATGGAAAGCTCGTTAATCCGTTGGTCCTGCGCCTGATCTTACTCCGATCCTGTCGTATTGCTGGCCCCTCGGACTATGAGAGTAATAAAAGAGGGTGCACCTGTGTTGTCGCTTGTGTATTATACTTAATATGTCTTGGCTGACAACTGCCCCGTTGGTCTCGTGGTCGCAAGCGCGACTGGTCCCGGATTCGATTCCCAGGTCGGGCAAAAAGTGTTATTGGGTTGTTTTATTAAAATTTAGTCAGTAGCAGTCCGGAGTTTGGAAGTTGGTCCCGGCTGTCATTCGTAGATTTGACAGTCGTTACGGATAGTCAGACGCCAGGAAGTCTGACAACCAGTCTAACCAATAGGTAACATATTACCTAGTAACTGGGTTGTGGAGGTTAGATAGGCAGTCGCTCTATGTTAAACACTGGTACTCAGCTGTATCCGGTTAGACTGGAAGCCGACCCCAACATGGTTGGGAGAAGGCTAAGTAGATAGTGGGTGTAGTCTTGGCTGGCCAAAATTCGGTCGGGAGTGGATATTTGATATTTATTAAAGAAATAAAGATATTTGACGGAAAACTAAGTAGGCTTGAGTAAGCCTTTATTTTATCTACAAAATTTCATCGAGTTTAAAACGTTCCTTCGATGTTACGGAGTTAAAATTCCAATTTTAATGGTTCTTTCATGTTTTAAGCTAAAAAAAATATGTGAATAACAAATTCCTTTGTTTTTTTTAATAAGAACTAGCTGTAGCCCGCGACTTTGTCCGCGTCAATGTTAATTATTTATTTATTGAAATCAGGAATCAAGGCCCATGAAAGAAAAAGGAGTCAGCGATAGCATGACGGTTGACAGGACAGCATGGAAGAAGAAAACGTGTTGCGCCGACCCCAAGTAACATGGGATAAGGGCAGGAAGATAATGATGAAGCATCAAGGCCCATTAAAAACCCTTCATTGCGGGCGCAGATGACATTGAAAAATTATAATAAGTAGCCTATGTTCTTTCTTGGGGTTCAAACTAACCCCGTACCAAATTTCATCAAAATTGATTAAGTGATTTAGTTACAAGAGCATAACAGACCGACAGATATACTTTCTCATTTATAATAGTAAGTATGGACTAGTATGGACTTTTATGTTTAGTAATATTATTAGCAAACTGTGGGTGTATATTTGTACCTCTGCTTAACCTTTCAGGGAATAAAGGCGTGATAGTATGTTTATATTATTAGAAAAATATCGTGTTGATACACATTACATATAGTTTTCAAGGACGGTCGTACTTTGCGTGTCAACTTTACCTTTTTTCTTGACCCACAAACCGGCTGTAGTGTTTGGGAAGGCAACTAGAGTCCTCAATGCTTGGAATGAAGGAATAACACTTAATATTTTTTGCCGTTTTTGCTTGCCAGTTTATAAGTGTGTGGTGGATGTTTTTTGAAGATGATGTTAAAGACATCTAAGATACTTAAATCTATTTAAAAAATCACCCTACTCGTAAATATTCAGACTGCAAGTTTTTTTTTAAAGACTACCTTCTTCACGTGACCTCGTCTCTACTTGTGTTCGGCGGACTTTAAAATTAAACCTAAGTCCTAAATTATCTCATGAGAACACAAAAACTAAAAACGGGTTAAAAATCTTTTATTACTATGTTAATCTAGATCAATAATTATCCATATGTGTGCGAAATTTCAGCTAACTTCAAACAGTCGTTTAAACCTGAAAGAGTAACAAATACCCATCCATCCTTACAAACTTTCGCTTGTATAATAGTGGAAGGGTAGGATACAAATATTAATGTATGTATTATGCCTTGATAGCCTAGTGGCCCTAAGCGCAACTGCTACGCTAGAGGTCTTGGGTTCGATTCCCAGGTCGAGCAAAAAATATTTATTTTATTTTTTCTATGAAATTCTCAGTAGCAGCTCGGAGTTAGGATCTGTGCGCGGTTAACAGCAATAGGCTCGCCCTCTATTACATGGGACCTAAACATAATGGCGAACTGTGGGTGTACATTAGTACACCTCTGCCGAACCCTTCGGCGAATACAGGCGTGATGGTATGTATTTATATTAAATTGGTTCAAGACTATACTAAATTGCACTACAAAGTGCAAGGGACAGCCTAAAACTGCAACACGAAATCAACGATTCTAGCCGGATTAAGGCAATACGTCTTGATACCGCAAGGATTTCGGCTAAACCGATAAACTCGGTAACCACACCTTAGATTGTGTGCAGCCGTGTCATTGGTGGATCGGCAATTGAGCGCGAGATTTAGATAACAGCACTGCATGGCTACTATGCTACCTAAGTTTCAACGGCCTAGATCTGTTCTGTCTCCTGCTTGTTTGGAAGGAAGTGGAAATTATGTTTTTTCTTACTCCTCCGCTAATCTTTTCTGATTAATTTTTAAAAAAATATACTGCCTAAGTTAATATGGAATTATGTGTATTTGCACTAAGATCACACAGTTGCGAGAACTGCCTCGTTGGGCTAGTGGTCCTAAGCGCGACTGCTACGCTAGAGGTCTTGGGTTCGATTCCCAGGACGAGCAAAACGTGTTATTGGGTTTTTCTATGAATTTCGCAATAGCCGCTCAGAGTTAGGATTTGTGCCCGGTTAATGGTAATAGGCTCGCCCCCTATTACATGGGACCTAAACATACCGGCGAACTGTGGGCGCGTACATTGCTACACCTCTGCCTAACCCTTCGGGGAATATAGGCGTGATGGTATGATGGTATCACACAGTTGCGAGGCGTTTATTAAAACGTGGCTCACATTTTAAGAATAAATAAAAGAACTGTTCGATTAGCACTCGAAACAGATATTGGCATGGCCTACAGATAGTTGTTCCAGATTTGGATGGTTTTGTATGTGAGTTTATATGCTCGTAAGCGCACCCACGATGCAAGAGGAATATCTACCGTGAGGCAACGTTATTTTTAATAACATAACACACCATCCCGCCTGACACAAACATGAAAACAACACTTTAACGTAAGCTAGTAAGGTCCCTTTTGTTGTACTTGGTACCAGAAAAAGGGTCCAGCATTGAAGTTAGCAAGTACCAATTCCTTCATAACAAAATATTCCTCTTATATTCTCAAAATTACAACCGTTATTAGGTCTAGGGAGCCTAGGATCCTGGACGATATTATGATTACATTATAAACGTTAATTCCGATTTTCAGGAGAAGTATTTGCTTAGGACATAACGGCCGACCTTGGCACGTTTCTAGTTTTTGCCTCTGAATATGAAATCGAATTTCTTTTTAGTCTCTTAGTGTAAGTATAATATATTTGGACAGAAGACAAAAATTGGCAGTTACCATTTTTTAACCCCCGACGGAAAAACGACGGGGTGTTATAAGTTTGACGTGTCTGTGTGTGTGTGTGTCTGTGGCATCGTAACTCCCAAATTCATGAACCGACGTTTTTTTTTGTGTTTGAAAAGTTAATTAATCGTGAGTGTTCTTGTTTGATGGAAATCGGTTCAGTGGTTTTAAAGTTATAAGCTCTTTTGATAGCTACGGTAGTGATGTTTTTCTTGTGTCGGGGGTAACTTAAAATTTTTAATTTTGTGTTTACATTATACGAGACGAATATGTTTTTTTTATTCACGAAAAAAAAAGGGAGGAGGTTCCCAATTCGATGTTTTTTTTATGTATGGTCACGCATAACTTTTTACAGAGTAGTCCGATTTTGGTAATTCTTGTAGTAATTAATAGATTTATAGCCACCAAAAATGATAAAAGGACAACTTTTTTACAAAAAAGACAAGCGACTTCAAAAACTAAAAAATTCTAAAGCTTAAGTTATTTTTCACTTTTTAGTTTTTTATATCGGTGGTCTTTTTTGTAAAAAAATTTCGTCCGCGTAAATTTTGGTTAGCGTCGATAAATAAAAAGTAGCGCATGGCCTTTCTTCAGAACTGCCTCGTTGGCCTAGTGGTCCTAAGCGCGGCTGCTACAAGAGGTCTTGGGTTCGATTCCCAGGTCGAGCAAAAAGTGTTATTGGGTTTTTCTATGACTTCTCCGTAGCAGCTTGGAGTTAGGATCTGTGCGCGGTTAACAGCAATAGGCTCGCCCTCTATTACATGGAAACTAAAAACATACCGGCGGACTGCGGGTGTACATTAGTACACCTCTGCCTAACCCTCTGGAGAATACAGGCGTAAACTTACCCCGAATTTAAACAAAATCGGTTCATTTTAATACTATTATGGAAAATAAAAAAAAGTCATAATGCGTCTGTACTTCCCACTCTCCTTTTATGCAATCAAAAGTTAAACCACTCAATAGGTCTAATGTTTCTACGTGCGTCCCCCATCGTTTGTCAGGCAAACCATCCATCTTCTTGCTTCATTCGTCAATGACTGGATCCAGTCACGTACGTTTTTGTTTCATGTATGTATTGCTATTTTTAGAAGGTTCTTTTTCTTTTCCTACGGTGTATGTTCTGACTGAAGGGGCTAGCGTGCGCATATGGTGTGAACTTAACGTAAAATCGACCGTTTTAATTTGAGGACACTTTCTTACATCATATTTGTTTGTTTAATTTATTGTCAGAGCAAACTCTTGCTCAAGGCTGCTTATCACCACTCGGTGATCAATGCTCGTGCCTTCTCTGTAGCAGAAGAGGCCCTAGCCATGCACGGGTACAAAAATAGGCTGGTATTATTACATTAATGAGTGATACTAAGACTGCCTCGTTAGCCTAGTCGTTCTAAGCGCGACTGCTACGCTAAATGTCTTGGGTTCGATTCCCAGGTCGAGCAAAGTGTTATTGGGTTTTTCTATGAAATTCCCAGTAGCAGCTCGGAGTTAAGATTTGTGCCCGGCTAATCGCAATAGGCTCGCCCTCTATTACTTGGAACCTAAACATACCGGCAAACTGTGGGTGTACATTAGCATACCTTAGCCTAACCTTTCGGGGAATATAGGCGTGATGGTATGATGGTATACAATAGTCAAAGTCAAATCGGATAATTTTAGCGTCCGCACTTGGCCTACTGAATCAGATAATTATGCTAGAATTGTTTTTGTTTACCTGAAGACCAAAATAATGACACGCCCACAGTAAACTTAACTTTGTTATAGTACATGCCAACCCCTGTACTGCAAGATTGCATCAACCTAGATACAGCGCGTGGAAACAGCCTTACACGTGTAGCTGCAAAACGCTGACGCCGCGAGTGACGCTCGTCATACGATGCCCCTGTTTACCGAGTCCAAGTGTTTTTCTAGAAATAAGTAATTTTGTAAACGTAGGACATTCATTCTGTATCTAATATCGATCGGATTAGGTTATCTACTTAGTTATAAAATACTATTGTAATTTTGGCTTAATTAAAGATAGTTAGAAATCATTTTGGTTTTTTTTGGGTCCTCCGACAGCGACGTACATATTTGGCGCAGTCGGTAGGATACTCGAGGCGTCTCGAGTTAGCTGGATAGGGCTATTCTAATATCGATTACCTACCGTTTCGCTAATTCGCTACCGCCGTCGTGAGCGATCGCGTTCGCCGAGTATCCTGAACAAGAACCTGACGTCCTGCGCGGAGGAGAAATCCAGACATCGATCCCAGAGGTACCAAAATGCAGTTCATGTAAGTACACTGACAATCGTTTCTGTGAGTTGCTTTCAATTCCCCCCCTCCTTACCTATAGTAGTTAATTCGAGTTGCAATCATTTTTCACCCTAAGCGATCTACCCCCGAAGGGCCTGGGCGCTCTAGAGTGGCACGTAGGATAGATATAGATTTAAATAGAGATATCAACCTAGACTTAGATAGTACAGTTAATAGCCTAGAGAATTCCTCAATCTTAGACAGTCACGAACCTGTCATAATGTCTGACGCTGATGTAATTTTTAAGACTCTACGTTTAGTACCGGATTTTGATGGTAATCCACACGTCTTACCAAGATTCATACATCTTTGTGATCAAATTGCGGCAGAGTACCTGGAAGCCAACCCTGAAAATGCTCTGGCTAAACTATGTTTAATAAATGGTATTTTAAATAAAATAACCGGACCGGCAGCGCGTATAATAAATTCAAATGGAATATCTGAGGATTGGGATAGTATTAAAACGTGCCTTATAAATAACTTTTCTGATCAAAGAGATGAGACCGCTCTTTACAATGACCTTATGTTAGCAACTCAGGGAAACAGTTCACCTCAAGAGTTTTATGATCGTTGTCTTAATTTATTTAGCACCATTATGACGTATGTCACCTTACACGAAAATATTAAAACAACTGTAGAAGCTAAACGCACTCTGTATCGGAAATTAACCATGCAGGCGTTTGTTCGTGGCTTAAAAGAGCCGTTGGGTTCACGTGTACGATGCATGCGTCCTGATAGTGTCGAAAAAGCGCTCGAGTTTGTGCAGGAGGAATTGAACGTTCTCTATTTGCAAAATAGACATGAACCAATAAATGACAAAAAACCGAATACATCTTTAAATAAAATTTTGCCGATGGCTCCATCGACCCATATTGCCAGTCCTATGTCTAAAACGTTCAATTTTAATGCACGAGCTGGGCCTGGTGCAAACTTTCAGCCGCTACAGACGTGGAGACCGAATTTTCCAGTCAACCAGCCTATCCCGTTTAGTAACGTCTCCGGAATGCCTTTGCATTCGCAACAAATGTATCGCGCCCCGATGTCAAATACGCAACAGATGTTCCGCGCAGCTCCGCCGAATTATAACCGTTTCAACAATAATTTTCAAATGCAACCGCGAAATGTTCCTCAAAATCCTGGCCCTAAGCCTATGAGTGGCGTTAGCCATTACGTTACTAAGGAAAAGCCATCGTTTGGTCAGCCAGCCAGTCATGACTGGCGTAGGAGCGGTAACCCGCCGCCATCTAATTATTTTAAAACTAGGGAAATGAACATGAACGTATGCGTAGATGATGACGGGCAGTGCTATTTTTATCCGGAATACGTAATTGAACCCGATTATAATTGTTATCCGGAAAACCCGGAATATTTTAACTTGATACCAGCATATTGCGCAAGTGCAGATTCAAATTACGATCATATCGCTGTAGATTATCCGGCCACTAATACAACTAACGAACCTGAACCGTCCACGTCCAAGTCCGCTAGCGAGCAGGATTTTCAGAAACGGGAGAAATCAGACAAGTCAAAATAGAATTAAATTTACAGACGCAAAGACAACTTCCATTCATACAGATCTTACAACCACCATTAAGATTGCTAATCGATACAGGCGCTAATCAATCTTTTATTAGCCCAGAGGCCGTACAAACATTTTTCGGTAATTTCCCTTTAAATTTTGATCCCTTCGAGGTCAGAAATGTACACGCTACAACGCGAAATAACTACTCTATAAACATTCCCACTTTTAGCGAATTTCAAGAGCATGATGATATTAAATTATTCATTTACAAATTTCATGATTTTTTTGACGGGCTTATAGGTTTAGATTTACTAGAAAAATGGGAAGCCAAAATTGATCTTAAGGATAAATTGTTACTAACTCGAAATTCTACTAATACAATACATATGTACAATTCGCGTAATGTAAATTTGTACGAGGATGTCATACCAGCCAACTCATCAAAAATACTCAGGGTACCGATTAATTTACATGATGGCGATGCGTTGATTCCTGAGCAGATTATAGCTAATTGTATTATTAGAGATTGTATAACTACTGTAGCAAATAACCGCGGGATTTTGGAAGTCATCAACCCCACCCCACACGACCTAATATTTTCAATGGACCGTGCTGTACAAGCGGAAACACATAATATTCAGTGCACGCGTACCGAACAACAGTCCTATGATACTCAGCACGCGAACCTCGAACAAATGTCAACTAGAGCGAAAGATGTAATATCGCGTTTGCGGACGGACCACCTCAATGATGAAGAACGTATTAACTTAGAAACTTTATGCGAAAAATACGCAGATATATTTTACATAGACGGAGAAGCTTTAACATTTACTAATAAAATAAAACATCGCATTCGAACAACCGATGAAGTTCCGATTCACACCAAAAGCTATCGATATCCATATATACATAGGGATGAAGTCAGGGAACAAATAGGTAGAATGTTAGATCAGGGCATTATAAGACCATCCGAGTCTGCTTGGAGCTCGCCTATCTGGGTCGTGCCAAAGAAGGCCGATGCTTCAGGCAAACCTAAGTGGCGTTTAGTAGTCGATTTTAGGAAGCTAAACGAAAAAACCTACGATGACAAATACCCCATTCCAAACATTAATGACGTTTTAGATAAGCTTGGTAACTGTCAATATTTCACAACCCTTGACCTTGCGAGCGGATTTTACCAGGTTGAAATGGACCCTATTGACATCCCCAAGACCGCATTTAATGTGGAAAACGGTCATTACGAATTTTTAAGAATGCCCATGGGATTGAAAAATTCTCCATCAACGTTCCAGCGTGTTATGGACAATGTCCTTAAAGACCTCCAGAACACGGTCTGCCTGGTATATCTGGATGATATCGTGGTCTTTAGCACATCGTTACAAGAACATATGATCAATCTTGAAAAAGTATTCAAAAAATTACGGGAGTCAAACTTTAAAATACAGCTAGATAAGTCAGAATTCCTCAAATTAGAAACATCGTATTTAGGTCATGTTATAACAAGAGAAGGCATCAAGCCAAATCCAGATAAAATTGTCGCTATTCAAAATTACCCCATTCCAACTACCCCTAAAGAAATAAAACAATTCCTTGGGCTAGTCGGATATTATAGAAAATTCATCCCGGACTTTGCTCGCGTAACCAAACCATTTGAGACCGTTCACATGGATCTTTTGACCATTCATAATGAAAAGTACTTAACGATTGTAGACGTATTCTCTAAATACGCGCAGGCTTACTATATACGGGATGGTACAGCTGTTAGTGTGCTACAAGCATTACTGAAATTTTGCACGCACCACGGGTTACCTTTAACCATTGTTTCAGATAATGGTACAGAGTTTAACAACCAGTTATTCAATGAATTCATTAACCTACATAAAATAATTCACCATAAAACTTTGCCGCATGCCCCAAATGACAATGGGATTGTGGAACGGTTTCATTCATCCTTATTAGAACATCTACGTATTTTAAAATTAACTCATAAAGACGACGACGTAATCAACCTCGTCTCTTATGGAATTCTAGCATACAATAGCAGCATACATAGTTTTACCAAATGCCGACCATTTGACATTATAACCGGACACTTCGATCCACGAGATCCCTTTGATGTAGACTTAACTAAACATCTCCTACAACAATATACACAGAATCATAAAGAGAAGATCACGTTAGTCTATAATTTAATAAATGAGTCTTCTCTCGCAAACCGTACTAAAATAATAGAAAACCAAAACAAAAATCGCGAGCCGGAAATCGAATATCAGCCCCAGCAACGTATCTTTGTTAGCAACCCTTCAGCAAGTCGTCAAAAATTAGCCCCCAGGTATACCCAGGATACGGTATTAGCCGACCTTCCTATACATATTTATACATCTAAAAAGCGAGGTCCCGTCGCTAAGAGTAGGTTAAAAAGAGTACCTAAAAGCGCTCTATTGTTGCAGGGCGCTACTGGTCCTGACTGCTCCTTTGATAGCAGCCCAGGAAACAAACCAGAAGATAACACTTGAAAACTTGGGCGATGGTCCAGGAATACTTCCATTTCGGCTTGGGGCAACCAAACTTATTACACACTATCATACATTCCTACAATACATCCAAATTAAAGACATTGACTTAAATATTAGGCCGTTACAAGGTCAGTTGGATAATTTTAGAGAAAAACTAGATAATAATACGCACACGCTGTATGAAATTCAATTAGAATATCTCTCGAATAAATTGCAGAACGTCGACCGCCAACTACAAACGGTAAAACCAGGTCGAGTAAAGCGTGGTCTCATAGATGGACTAGGCTCTATAATAAAAAGCGTTACAGGAAATTTGGATTACTCAGACGCGGTCAGATACGATAATACTATCAAAACCCTTCAGGAAAACGACTACAAAACTACTGAAGAACTGAATAACCACATCAGTCTCAGTAAGGAATGGATGGCTCAGCATTCCGAAGTTATCGAACAATTAGTAGCAAACCAATTTAAAATTAACAATACCCTAAAACTATTATTAGATAGGAATGCCTACAAGGATTACAGCCTTATAAGATTTGCAAAATTCGGACAGTGTTTGACTATATTAGCCGAAAACCTAGATGAAGTACTAAACGAATTAGTAAGAATTGAGAACATGCTAGCATTTATTCATAGCTCAAGTGTACACCATTCCATGATTAGTATAGAAGTTTTACGTCATATGGTTGATAGATTAGTTAAAATCTACGGTAGAGACAAGGTTATAGATTTAGAACTCCGAGAATACTATGATATTATTAAACCAGGATACTACTACTCAGGCAGCCAAATAGTCATCATATTTAAATTCCCAATATTTGCTAAAGAAATATATAATCTATATAAATTGTCAATAGCCCCCAATAAGTCTAGACAATCCCTTATCCCTCCTTACCCATTGATTGCAACAAATAGAAAAGGTTATGTGTACATAGAGGCTGAATGCCCGAAGTACAGTAACTGGTATCTTTGCGGAGAAAAGATGAATCATCAGCTACGGCAAAATCCGGATTGTATGCAGAAACTTATCATGGACCAGTCCCTGGATGGAAGCTGCAAGATCGCAACTATATCATTATCAAAAATAGCCATGGAAGAGTTAGATGAGAAGCATTACGTCGTATCATTCCCCAATACAACGCAAATACACACCTCATGCGGACGAGAAGAATACACCCTATTGAATGGTAGCTACTTGGTTACGATACCTGTGAATTGTTTCCTGTACACCCCAGAGTTTACCATCACTAATCTTAACGATCATGTGGAAGGACAACCAATCAGAATTAAGAAACTAAACCTCAATACAGAAGCCTATCCAGAACCAGTACAGTTCAACTTCAACTCGATTGATCTTACGAAACTACACAATGCCCAATATAAGATAATGTCACAGCCTCTTCTGCGGGAGCAATCGCTACCAGTGGAATACTTATACCATACAACGATTCCGTTCTACATAATGTTATCTTGTACAATTGCTCTTAGTACATTCATCATTCTAAGACGCTGCAAGAAACCAAAATCTGAGGTCGAGAAACAATCTGCAGAAGACAAGATTTATGTCGAGCCTGGAGCATCTGGAGTTTCGAAGACACATTCAGCAATATTTTCTCAGTTCAAACTTCAAAAATAATTGCTGATCTGGCGGTGGAGGTGTTATAGTACATGCCAACCCCTGTACTGCAAGATTGCATCAACCTAGATACAGCGCGTGGAAACAGCCTTACACGTGTAGCTGCAAAACGCTGACGCCGCGAGTGACGCTCGTCATACGATGCCCCTGTTTACCGAGTCCAAGTGTTTTTCTAGAAATAAGTAATTTTGTAAACGTAGGACATTCATTCTGTATCTAATATCGATCGGATTAGGTTATCTACTTAGTTATAAAATACTATTGTAATTTTGGCTTAATTAAAGATAGTTAGAAATCATTTTGGTTTTTTTTGGGTCCTCCGACAGCGACGTACATATTTACTTGTCTGCTGGTTTATTAATTGTTTGTTTGTGAGATATTCAGGGATTTAAGTAATCCTCTGATCTATTGGAGCGGCTAGTTGTTTTATTAAAAAATAAATAAAATAGGCCTCCCCCATAGATTTCCTTTCATTATTTTTCTGAAATGAAAGTAGCCTGAGTCACTCCTTTTAATATCAACTACATACATACATATATACAATCACGCCTGTATTCCTCGAAGGGTTAGGCAGAGGTGTACTAATGTACACCCACAGTTTGCCGGTATGTTTAGGTCCCATGTAATAGGGGACGAGCCTATTGCCATTAACCGGGCACAAATTCTAACTCCAAACTGCTGAGAATTTCATAGAAAAACCCAATAACACTATTTGCTCGACTTTGGAATCCCAAAGACCCAAGACCTCTAGCGTAGCAGTCGCGCTTGGGACCACGGGGCTAACGAGGCACACATTTCCATTTTATTTATTTTTATAGTCAAAGTCAAAGCATTTATTTCAATTGTACCATTTAGAGGCACTCTTGAATTGTCAAGAGGTCACCTATACAGAAAGTTGAAGCTAGTTGCTCGTTCCAAAACCTAGGTCTCTATGGAGAAGAACGAACAAAATACTCCATGGACATTTTTTCGAATTAGTTCTTACAACATTTTGGTAACAATTTTCTTGTAGCTTCTATGGGTAAGATTTGTTACTGTTTACCTTTCTATGTTTAACTTAAGGGAGACGTTAAACACGGTATGCAACTTGAGATGTTAAGCAAGTCATGCATGTGCAAAGTAACTAATTATAAACGGGTCGCTAGAAGACTAAAAGAAAACATGACACTCTTTTTGAATTGCAGATTTTAAAAAATCCCGAGGCTTAACCCGCATTAAGATACGCCTTTAGTCACTGCTCCGCTCCCGTGGGTCAACAGACAAACAAATAAAGTTTTGGTTTTTTTACTATGTAATAATATACTAGCGAACTGCCTGCGACTTCGTCATACCATCATGCCTGTATTCCCCGAAGGGTTAGGCAGAGGTGTACCAAGCCCGCCACACTGTTCCCAACCACTGCAACTTCTGTAAGCCAGAATTAACAGTGTGAAGCGCGACCAGTCCCGGAGAAACGATTATAACACTTTTTGCTCGACGTGGGAACCGAACCAAAGACCTCGAGCGTAGCAGTCGCGGTACCGAGGCGTTCGTCCGCGTGACTTATTTCATCCGCGTTAAGTTATGCCTTTGGTTACTGCTTCGCTCCTGTGGGTCGTGATATTATATTATTTTAAGTTGATATATATATACTCAGGAATAACGTAGCTATCTACTGGTGACAAAATGGTTAAAATCGGTCCAGTAGTTTCTAACCCTATTCGATACAAACAAACACAAAAAAAAATCCTCTTTATAATATTAGTATAGATAGGTAATATAGGTGTCACTCGCATTCAGTTGCAACTTTGGTTACTGCTTCGCTGCCGTTGGTCGAAGCGTAATGTTCTATGCGTCTAAAACTTCATCTTGAATAACTCTCTCTATTGATGAAAATGCATTCAAAACCGTTGCTTAAAGATCTAAGCGTACAGAGGGACAGACGGCGGCATACATGATTTTATCTTCAGATTGCTATGACAACACATTATTATCTGCTTGAAGATTAATGACCATCTTTATCATTTTATTTCAAGCTCCTTCAACCTAATCTCGTCTGAACCTCATCTAACATTAGGTCTAAGTTTCAACACATAATCTCGTTGTACTAACATCCAATCTGCATCTAATTTTACCACATAATGTGATGTCAGTACTCAGATTACTCTATCAATGTATTGTCAGGACAATTGGAATTGCAATTTTGTCAATGCAAATCGTAGTTGCCGGGTCCTACTATATGTGCTTAAGTTTTGATATTGTTCCACTTTTATTTTTCACACCATCTCTGCCAGTCTGTTTTTATAAGTGAAGACTTGTAATTGGCTGTCAGTTTCACCTACTATTTTACATTCTTTTTAGTTTAGCTGTAAGTCTTCCATGAATAAATAAATAGTAACTGGCACCAGTCGTGAGCACAAACTTCAAGTTAATTTTTGGGTCCATTTGCTGGAATGAAGGAGGCGGGGGCGCCGACGCTGCACGCGTTGGGTCCGTCAGTCAAACCAATCGCATGCAGCGTCAGCGACCCAAAAACTGTATAAACCCAAGAATTAAACCAAAAATGAACTTAAAGTTTGTGCTCACGACTCGTGCCGGTTACGATAACAGCCTATTATTGTCCCACTGCAGAGCAAAATTCTCTTTTCATACAGATAAAGCACGCGCCTTGATCACTACGCTTGCTCAATTCAAATTAGCGATGTCAGACTTATAATAAGTCCGGGTATCCTTACGATGTTTTCTTCACCGTTGTCAGTGATGTCCAATATAAACTTAGAAAGTACATATGATTTGCCAAGTCCACATTGGTACTTGCCTGGATCTGAACCAGCAAAATGTCATAGTGATTATGCTTGTAAGAACTGCATTTATGAACCACTGCTAAGATTTCAGTTTTTTTCGTTTCCTTTTTGTTACTAAGGTCATGGTAGGTCTTTCTAGGGCGTACTCTCCAAGCGTTGCCACTCATAGTGCCCTGACCTTATTGATGAGTTTCTTCAGAAAGGTCGTGTGCGCAGCACTTGTGACTGGCGTGCTTGTGACCAGATGTAAGAAAGTGGACGCGGCGATAATAGTATGTAAGGTTATATAAAAAGGTATACTGCTTTCGCCTCGTCCACTTTAATTCAGGCGGAAACCACAGAACGCCATCTGTTACGATTAACAGGTGGCGTACTGAGGTTTTTGACTAAAGTTGTCAAAGCCCTTAACGCCCTGCGCTGTCTGATGGGCAACCATTTCAAGAGTGACCAATGTGCGGACACATGATCATACTTGCGGAGATTAAATAAGAATCGAATGCAGTTATTAAGAAGTCGGTCAAGTTTATTGAGGAGATCTGCATTCAGGTCATAGTAATGTGTGTACATTACCATAATCTAGTATAAGGGAAGATAAGGTATTCAACCAACATTGCCTTTATGTGTGATGGGAGAACATTTTTAAGCCTATAAAGCGACCGTTACTTGGAGTCATGTTACATGAAAATAAATGATTTGTTATTTTAGCGAGTTTGCTGACAACGGTAAGGGATAGGCGTATGAAACGTAATGGAATTTGCAATCACGTGCGTATAAACCAACACATTACCGGGTTCTGTGTATATTACACGAACCTATGTTTGTAACACTTGTTGAAGATTCCAAGTCGAAGGTTTACCTTATATGACCCCATTTGAACTTAGTTCTGCCAAAACGGCCCAATTTACAATCTTGCAATAATTAAAGTAAGTAATCAAACTACTGGCTTACTAGACTGATCATTGTGGCTATCTTTAGGGGAGCTCTATGTAGTTAAGTGGATGTCGTTCGACTCATATGATGATGATAATTCTGACATCAAACTATTGGTCAACGGTTTTACGTGCCTTCCAAGGCAAAGGGGAATCACATCACTAATTTCCAAACTCCGAGCTGCCACTAAGAAATTTCCTAATAAGGGAACCCAATTATATGTGGCCCGAAGTTTTTTTTTTGTTTTTGGTGCGCTTTGGAAATCCTCATGGACTTCCTCCGTCATGGGGATGACGGAGGGGCATGCCGGACTCTTAATAGCTAAAAACACCGCGGTGTTCCACCTTTGTCTTTGGTGGGGGTGCGGTATTCGCTTAAGCATTCGTGGCCCGACCTCGGAATCAAACACAGCTCGTACACACAGATCATATCATATAGCGTCATGACTTCTAAACGAATTAATATTGAAATATTTATCTTTTTACCGCAACACGTCCCTCCTTCATCCTTACCATATAGTATCTTTAACTATGAATACCGAATCGTATCAACACAAGGACTGACCTACGATCTTACTGCTCAAAGGGAACAAAGAAACATCTCGACTCCTTGATTGAGTGACTGAGCGGTTGTTGTTGGTTGCTGCTGTTTGCCTGTGTGTACTTGACTTTAAATTGCCTTGTTTGGACAAACGAGCTACTGTGACCAATTTTGCTGTTGCTATGTTTTTAAAATTTAGCTCTGTAGGTATATTTGAAGAATCTTTTACATAGAAATAGGGTTACAAACTAAGTTGATTCCTTTTTTGACTTATTTTAATTCAAATAAATTCGACTTGCAGGTAAATGCCACGACAAATTTACCCTTTACTTATATAAAGGTTAATAATTTCAACAAAAGGTTATCTTTTCTCAACACACTTAATATCACTACTTCTTCAAAGAAATGTTCTGTCTTTCAGGGTATCATTAAAGATGAGATTAATAGATATTTCCATTTAAACATAAGGTTGGATCAAATATTTACAATATTTTGAACCCGACTTTAAGGCCTAGGTTTAGCATGATCAATACTGGTGCCTCCTTTGTATGAGGTTTTTGTCCTGTAGTGGGACAACAATAGGTTGATATTATTATTATTATTTTGTCTGAAAGTTCTTTAAACAAACCTACAGAGCTCACAAAATTGGTGACAAATAAGTGCCTCATATCATATTTTCAAACGTTTCTGCAGAATAAGGTCGACTTTAGACTAATTGCTTTTCACCTTTATCACTGACTTTTTGAAAAACAAAAAGTTGCCCGTCTACCTCCACCAACCAAACAGTGTTTGTAGCTTACTCTAAGATAAATAGCGCACAAGATCGATGTTTATTTGGGACACTCGAGAACCCGGTCCATTGTTACTACACATAGTGCCTTATTGACATACCCTTATGAAGTTAAGCTGGGCAAATATTAAATTGGCTCCGTTTTGTTTGTAAGCAGTGTATTCACGCACCCAACACGGGTCGGCCACTTTCGTTCGCAAATATTCGTAACAAGGTGGCAATGTTTTTGAGCTTCTTAGGTTGCTTTTACATTGGTGGAAGAAGCGGGGAAGTGTGGAGCTAAGTAAACCTTAAACTGATAGAGTTCCTCTAACGTCTGTCGTCCGCTCCGCTTCGTTTTAGTCGACATGGCTACAGCGTGATGGAACTGTGGAAATTACTTTTAGGTTAGTGTGTATACTATTACAACTTTAGAGCTCTTTGTAAATGAGGTCGTCCAGGGAAGTACTATCACCATACCTATTTCTGCTGCAAAGCAACATTGCGGTATGGGTATGGGTGCCGCCGGTGTCATTACAGACACATGAGACATTTCAACTCTGTCTCTGGCATGGCAACGCATTTGCAAGCCCCCTAGTATAGCAGATGTCTATAGGTAGCGGGAACCGCTTAACATTAGGTGGCCCGTCGGCTTTTTTACCATGTAATGACATAAAAAAGGGTCCGTTTGATTTATACCAGAATGGAGAGGAGAAGAGAGAGTGTTTTAAATATCCAATTGGTTACTGTTGCATCGATGCAAAGGAGAGATATTTTGACATAATTATTCATGCTGGTTGTTCTAGATAATTGCAGTCCTTTCTATGATGATGAAATACCTATCTTCTACAGTTCCGCCCCAACTGAAAAGACAGCTTTGTTCATCGCTCATTACGACAGCGTTGCTTTGATAAATAGACAGTCCGGAATTGCCTCTAAAAATCCAACTGTAACCTACCAGCACGCCGCCCGCAAGCCGTCACCTTTTTAGGGTTTCGTGCCCAAAGGTTAAAACTGGACCCTACCAAGACTCCGCTGTCCATCCGTTCGTCTATCACCAGGCTGTATCTCATGAACCGTGATACACAGACAGTTGAAATTTTCACAAATGATGTATTTCTGTTGCAGCTGTAACAACAAATAGGTACTAAAAACAAAATAAAGTAAATATTCAAGGGGGCTCCCATACAACAAACGTGATTTTTTTGCTCGTTTTTTATAAATAGTGGTATGGAACCCTTCGTGCGCGAGTCCGACTCTCACTTGGCCGGTTTTTTTATGTTGTCATTACAAAAAACATTTAAACGCTCACGTTTTAAAGCTCTAACTTGAATAGCAAATTATTAGCCATGCCAAAACTGTGCCCTCGACTCCGCTTACTAAAAGGAACCGCCTTATTTCTTCCTTAGATAATGCGCGAATTTTGTTTATATTTATTGTAGGTGTTTAATTAAGGGCTGTTTCCTACGCTTGTGAACGTTAAGCTTGTCTAGTTATAGAGCAAGAAGGGATCTGAGGCGTAATGGTAATTTTGTAAAGGGAATTTGGGAGATTGTATCAGAGAGTCGTACCAGAAATAATGGAATGGAATAATGTTTTCTAGGAAAACCTTTATTTACATTTGTTATTGTTTAGCTTTACGAGTGATAATTACGCCTTGTACCGTATATTAGGTACTTATGTATTTCAGAATAATGTTCCTCTACTAATAACTAGTTGGAGCAGTGGCTGAGCGATTGACACTGCGTGTTGTGGGTTCGATTCCTGCACATAACAAATATTTGTATGACCTACAAATGGGTGTTCTGAGTCTGGCTATTTTCTAAATGCACCCATATATAGGCAAAAGAAATTCCTAGAGAAGGGCAACGTTTCCCACAAGAAAGACCTCTCATGCAAGAGGTTATGGATTTAATAACGGGCAAGTACCAATGTGACTCTTTTTCAATGCATTGTGTACTTTCTAAGTTTATGTTGGACATCGGTAAAGGCCAACATTATAAAAAGAACCTGGACGTACAATGAATATAAGTCCGAAATTGCTAATACGTCTTAAGTAAGCGTGGTGATCAATGCTCGTGCCTTCTCTGTGTGAAAAACATTCAAAGGCCAAATTAATAATTCAAAGATTAATCAACTCTTTAATTTAAAAATTGTTAAAAAAATTTTAAGAGCTTTGGCTTTTGATATCTCCGTAAAAACACATTACTCTCGGCATCGTTACGTGTCCAAAACTTGTGTTCTGCATATTTGCATTTGTACAAGATTAAATAGCCCTTTGACAACACAAAATCCAATAATCCAACTAAATAAGTACAGAAATAGGTAAATACTTGGGTCCAATAACAGGATTTAATATGAGAGACCTACCAACTACCAGACCAAGTATTATATTTCACTCCAGTCTAGTTTATACTTGTTTAAACAGAGTTCTAGCTTCGATATTAATAGCTGTGCGTGGTTGTGATTTGAATAGTTCCGTATTGAAGACGTCCTCTAGTTCTACGACAGGTGATAGAGGATAAGACAGAATGCTCTTTCAATATTTTTCCGTTTACTCCAAAATTATTTTATTACTAATTTTTACCCTCGTTATTTTACGTCTTTGGTTACTGCTCCACCCTCGTATATTGTAGTGTGATTTTATATAGCCTACATGCCTCCCTCGATAAATGGACTATTCAACATAAAACAAAATCAATTCTAATCAGTAGTTCCTGATATTAGCGCGTTTAACCAAACAAACTATCTGTTTTTTAAATATATAAAGATTATTATAAAAGTAACTTCTAGTAGGTAATTTTATTTTCATTGTGAAATCTGAAATGATAAGAGCAATTATTCAAATATTAATATTATTATATTATTATATAATACTATTATATTAATATTATTATATTATAATTAATACAATTTCAAACAACATAACTTTTATTTATTTAAATGTCTACTTTTAATAAATTTAAATGCATTAGGTATGTAATACAAAACTTACAAATAAATAAATCTATAAGCCCTTTTTTCAATAGCGAAGGACTAATTTTTCAATAGTTAGTCCTTTTGCAGCTGTTTGAAAAATATGTTCAACAGTAATTTGTTTATTCTTCATCGGATAAATGTTATTGAAAAATCAGCGTAATATTTTTGAATGTAACTTTTTTTCGAATGTCTTCACTTTTCTGTCTCGATAAAATGTTATTAATGATTTAACTGCCTCGGTGGCCTAGTGGTCCTAAGAGCGACTGCTCCGCTAGAGGTCTTGGATTCGATTCCCAGGTCGAGCAAAAAGTGTTATTACACAGTTACAGTAACAGCTTGGAGTTAGGATTTGTGCCCGTTTAATGGCAATAGGCTCGTCCCCTATTACATGGGGCCTAAATATACCGGCGAACTGCGGGTGTACATTGTTACACCTCTGCCTAACTCTTCGGGGAATACAGGCGTGATGGTATGTATGATTTTATACAACTCACCAAACAACCAAACCCCCCCAGACAGGCAAATGTTGTTAATAACTTAAATTATGTTACAAAAATACCGTGACAACCCAGCGGTTAAGGCGCCAACTTCTAATATAATTATGAGGTTGTCAAATCCGGGCAAGAACCAATGCGTTCTTTCAATTCTTATGTACTTTCTAAGTTTATCTTGGACATCAATAACACCGGTGTAGGAAAACAGTGTGAGGAAACCTGGACTTATAGGTAAAATAAATCTGAAATCGCCAATCTGTCTTGAGCTGGTGTAGTGATCAACACTCGTGCCTTCTCTGTACGAGAAGAGACCTTTGCTCTGCAGTGGGACAATATTACAGCCTTTTTTTTTTTGGGTGGTGGAAAATCATCAAATAATTTCTCCCGCCCTGGGCGGGGCGGGAGGGAGTGTCAGACTTTTACTGACTAAAACCCACCCATGTTCCTTCTTGCGCCCTTTGCGTTCCAGGGGCGCGGTATCTCTTACGAACAACCCACAGCCCCGGCAGGCATCGGCCCTCAATATTACAGGCTGGTATTATTATTATTATGTTACACTACGTCACATCCACAAGTTTCCTTATACAACGGTGTCTTCTAATATATTGGCTGAGTCCGCTGTCTGTTATCTCTGTTTATGTTCGATGCACGCGCGGCGAGTCGGAATATTTTGAGATATAGCCGCCCGTAGCACACATTATGTAGCTAATGTTGCTACGTTACTATGAAGTGTGGGAAATTGTTTTACCATGTAGATTTGTTAGGATACTTCTGCAGTGTTGTTTTGGGAACATCTCCATTGGAGAAATGAGCTTGGGGCAAGCAACGAGTGGTGTGAGAGGCGTGTATGGGAGCTCATTAACTCAAAGATTACTTCATCTTAATTAATCGAGCGTGAGTGAGCTCGGGGTCCTGGGTTCGATTCCCAGGTGAGGCAAAAAGTGTTGTTACATTTTTATTTATTTATTTATTAAACTTTATGCACATAATGTAAAAAAATACAATGTACAAAGGCGGACTTAATGCCTTAGGCATCCTGCCGGGGCTGCGGGTTGTTCGCAAGAGATACCGCGCACCCCGTAACGCAAAGGGCACAAGAAGGAACATGGGTGGGTATTAGTCAGTAAAAGTCTGACACTCCCTCCCGCCCTACCCAGGGCGGGAGAAGTTATTTGATAATTTCCCACCCACCAAAAAAAAAAAAAAAATGCCTTAGGCATTTTCTACCAGTCTACCTTAGGGCGATGCAGAGACAAAACATAGTAGGTGCAAAGATCAGAAAATATTCAGGAATAGAATATATTTTAATAATAAATACATAGATACATACATACAAACAAAGTAGAGAGAGAGATAAAAATACATAGTTAGAGAAATAATAATAAACAAATTAATTGTGAGACGAGTCTGGCAACCTCATAAGCAAGTGTTTTTCCATTAGGAATTTCTGAGTAACCGCTGTGTCGTATTGCCGTCCCATCGGACTATGAGAGTTAGGGAAGAGGGAGTGCACCTCTGTTTGCGCACAAACTTGTGCCCTATGATATCTCCTGCGTTCTGGACTAGTCTTAATTAATATTAGCTCCCGTGACCGCGGTCTAGAATATAATATACAGTGTAGACTAGATTTTTCCCCCGACTTCGTCGTACCTTAGAATGAAGGATTAATTCAAAATCATGTTACGGGATCACAAAAACATAATCGCAGAACATTAATGGGTGTTTTTGGGACGGCCTTGGAAAGAGGCTTTTAAAATTTCCTTTTGAACGAAGTTATCTTAACCATCCTGAGTAGAGGTATATAATTTCCAACTAAATAGGTAATCGTTACTTAGATCCTTTGTCGTGGCTATAAGGGCCAATTTAATGACTATAGAATTCCCTTATAATAATGGAAAAAGGAAGTTATATCGTTAAACAAACTCTTTCATCTCTTAATTCGTTTTATGTGTAAAGTAATATAAGCGTTTAATGTACTTGTGTCAGAGAATTACTGTTGCTAATCCAACTAGAAATGGCAGCAGAATATTTGACTACACTCTCGAACAATAATGTTGTTGAAAGAGCATGACACCTTTGGTGAACGTTTTTATTTCTGTGTATTATTTGAGAAAATATTTCTACCGCCGCATCACTTTATTGATTGGTATATTTTTTGTTGCCGTTATGACGATTGTGTTACTTAGCTCAAAACTTGAGAGCGTTAGGCCGATTTGGCTCATCATCTGCTTAGCCTCTTCCCAACTGTCTTGGGATGCAGCCGAATACTAGTGTTTTACATTAAGCGACTGCATATCTGTCCTCCACAACCCAGTTACTAGGCAACACGACACCTCTTGGTTAGACTGGTTGTCATACTTGCTAGCTTCTGACTATCCGTAACGACTATCAGAGATCCACGAATGACAGCCGGGACCGACGGCTTTACGTGCTTTCCGAGGCACGGGGGTGTCACACTACCAACTTCCAAGCTCCGGGCTGCTACTGAGCAAATCCTAATAGAAAAACCCAATAACACTTATTGCCCGACCTGGGAATCGGACCCGGGACCCAACGTTTATTAGTTGCACTTGCGACCACGAGACCAACGGGGCAGTTCTAGGCTTATTTGGCTATTTTTTTTTTGTTGTGTTTTTATTTCCTGGAAAAGGTTACTAATGACAGGATTTTTCTGGAAAATTCGACAATTTGCATCTGTGCGAAGCCGGGGTGGATCGTTAGTTGAAAATATTTATTTCTAGTCATTATTGTCACTTCTTCTTTTTAAGCCCTTGAAATTCACATACATCCTTTTTAATTTAGATAAACTATATTTTGAATCACCAAATCATCTTTCAAAATACCTATTTTTATTTTGCTCATGCCGCATCCAGAAAGCAAATAAATCTCCGCTACTTATTGAGCACTCAAGAAAAGGTTCAAGCCGAAGTGAAAACACGGCACGCAACGTGAAACACGCTATCACGCGACCACCGGGCAGCGTGATAGCTTGATCACGCTGCTGACACCACGTGATATTATGTGGCGGAAATAATAAGAGGAAAACTATGAAAGTGCCTGAAAATAAAGCAGGAAAATTGTATTTTAAGTTTTTACGGTATATTATTAAAATTATTTACTGACTGTTTTGAAAATAGTTTCTATAAAGCAAATAAAGTTTCGCAAAAATTGTATAATCTTGTTGCCAGCAACATTTTCGTGTTGTAAGATGTTAACAGTTAATTACCTACAATACATTTTATCAAACATACAATGAGATTATGAATCTACAAACCCCCAAAGTTGTTATTATAAATATTTTTTTTTTACATTTACCAATTTTTTGCGTTGTTGTTACGTCAGAAACTTAACTTAGAGTTACACTACTTTACACCCCGCGGTTTCGCTCGTATTAAGTTACCCTTCTAGTTATCGCTCCGCTCCCTTGGGTCGTAGCGCAATGTAATATGGTTTTATAACCTTCGTCAATAAACAGACTAATTGAATGCAAGATGTTTCAGTTCAAACTAGATGTTTTTGAAATTAGCGCGTTCAGACACACAAACGCTTTAGTTTATAAAAATAAAATATAGAAATTATAGTACAGATTATGAGCGCGTGTTCACAACTAACTTGGAGTTAATAAGATGACCCTAGCTAGCACAAGCGTGCCTTATTTCTCCTTATTAAAAAAGCAAAGCAGCTACATTACAAACAATTGAACACACACTATGTACTAAATCAGCTGGAATACCTACCACCATAATCTTTCTCCGGGGCGCGTCGACAAAGCAAAGGACCGCTTATTTATAGGGTAATAACTGTTTCAGTAGCGTTGCTTAAACCTTTAAAGCTATTCTGTTTTATATTAGCGTTTCATAAATTACCTTGTGAACGTGAATTTTTAACACTGGTAACACTGGAGATATATGTAAATGCGATGTCAAGATTAAGATATAGGTGGTGCGACACGCCAGCCGAACTTCCGCGACGGATATTCGGTGTGCCTGCACTGTTTTTTTAATTAACAGCAGATGAGAGAAGTTTTGATGGCCCAGTGTTTCAGGCCTCACATACATGCCGTTGTGGGTTCAAATCCAGGCAGGTACCAATGTAACTTCTTCTTTTGATTTAAGTTTATCTTAGATATCTCTGAGGTCGGTGAAGGAAAACATCGTGAGTTCCTTTGGACTTTATACAGTTAATATAAGTTGTTGAAATTGGCAATCCGCCTTAAGCAAGCTTAGTGATCAATGCCCGTGCCTTCTATGTGTGAGAAGAGGCCTTTGTCTTGTAGTGAAACAGTAATGAGCTGGTATTGTTATTACCATATAAAATTGATCGAAGCATTTGTTAAAGGAATTAGGGTATGTATGCGCTTAAATACGTCGAAGCTATTATTCTGAGCTAAATTAAATGACAAATTTTTGGTGTGTGTTGCTAGCCTAGGAGTATAGGCTACTCGGTCGTATTTCAGGGCAATACGACAATTGTTTTGTCATGTTGAAACAGTGATACAATGGGCTGTGTTACGAACTTTTTGAATACGTCTAGATTTTCTGCAGTAAGCTTACTTTTATGTACAAGACTATTCGTTTCACTATCTTGTGGTATTTGGTGAAATTTAGTGAAGAAAGTAAAGTTTAAAAGAATGGCTATTGATCCCTATATGAACATATTAAAGCCAAAGAGTTTTTTGCTTATCTGTGTCTTTGTTTAAAAGAGCTAATCTCCTGAACTACCAGTCAGATCGGAAAATATCTTATACCATATGATAGCCAGATTCATGAGGAATAGTAAAGGCTATATAACATCACGCTACGACACTTGGGAGCAGAGCAACAACCAAACACGCGAGTGCAAAAACGCGGACAAAGTTGAGGACTAAAGCCAGTATACAGTAATACTAAACCTAGTCTCGCATCAGTTTCTGATAGCATTTGTCATTCTTGTTCACTTTGTAGCTATTTTACGGTCATTCTGTCACTGGCATAAAATTAGACGTCATCACACGACGTGATTTCGTTGAATTTACATTAGAAATAGGTTTTATGTAATAGAGCTGTCATAGTAAATAATCAACCCACAATATTATCTGTCAGTTTTGGTTCATGTTACATTTTGTATAATTAAATGCAGCTAGCTATTTGTGAATTAACTAATTGTTCAAATAATTATAGTTAAATTAACCGTAGCTTCTAGCTTGATTGAGATACATTTCAAATTTGTTGGTTGATGTAAGGTTGGGGGGACGTGTTCACGCATCGTCCTTTGAATCATTAATCCTAACATATTAATAAATACGAAAGAAAGTTGGTTCGTTAGCTAGCGTGCTTTACCTTTTCATGCCTAAGACCTGATCATCCTGTAATTTTACACATCCGTAAGTGTACAGAAACGAAAATAGGGTATCTTTCATCCCGAAAGAAAGTACTGTCACCGACAAAAATAAATAATAAAGTTTCTTCTAAAATGTGTCTTTTGAATCATGATTGAATTTTTAATATTACTGAAATACGGACGAATATAATTTACACACATACCATCACGCCTATATTCCCCGAAGGGTTAGGCAGAGGTGTAATAATGTACACCCACAGTTCGCCAGTATGTTTTAGGTCCCATGTAATAGGTGGCGAGCCTATTGCCACTAACCGGGCACAAATCCAAACTTCGAGCTAATTACTGAGAATTTCATAGAAAAGCCCAATAACATTTTATGTTTGACCTGCGAATCGAACCCAAGACCTCTAGCGTAGCAGTCGCGCTTAGGACCACTAAGCCAACGAGGCAGTTATTTAAATTTAATTTATGTATTAGAATATAATTTAGTTGTATATAAAGCTTCTTGATCAGTGTATGTAAAAGCGAAAGATTACTTTGACTAAACACGAAACCTAGAAAACTACTAGATCAAAGAAGCAGGGTAGGTAACGTGAGCTAAGAACGGATCTTACGATAGGGCCGAATTAAGGAAGTCTTCGACTTCGACATGGGCAGGGTCGCAGACAAAACCTAATTATTTCAGAAAACACTAACTTCTGCCCGCGACTTAGTCCGTGTGGAAGGCATGTCCTACTAATATGTAGGTAAATGCGCAAGTTTGTAAAGATGGATTGATGTTTGTTACTCTTTCACGCTTAAACGGTTGTACGGATCTGGATGAAATTTGGCACTGAGGTAGATTGTAGTGTGAAAAAATACATACGATATTTTTATCTCGGAAAAATGTACGGTTTCCGTGGGATTATATGTCAAATTTAACGCGGACGAAGTCGCGGGCAGTAGCTAGTATATAGTTACTTACTTACTTATAAGCTATGCGTTATGGTAATATCGTATGCTTTATTTCCATAAAGCATAGCCACCATTTTCCTACATGCCTATGCCTATGTCCTGTATGCCATGGCCTATGACACTGAAATGTAGATTCCTATCAGTAAGAGATTTTTTTGGAATCGAACCAGTACTTCAAGAGATTACCTCTTAATAATTAAATATTATCAACGTTGAGCACTATCAAAACAAAGCTAACAAAATTATAGTTAAAAAATACAATACAAAAAAAAAATTCACGTCAAAAAAATACGAACCAAAAATGTTTATAATCAATATGCAAAACTACACACAGGTACTAAATCAAAATGGACGACTCTCAAAGCCTCTATCAACAAAACTAGACCAAAAATCTATCGGTCGCAAACATGTTTGCTTCACAAATATGGCGGCTCAAATAATAACCCCACACTTGCCAACATGGTGTACTGAATAGAGCCCGAATATAGTTAATCCTGCCTTATGAATTTGGAATCCATGATATTGCGAGTGACCATTGACCACCGACGGTAAACTTTTCAAAGTAAACAGTTTACAAGAATAGCAATATCATTTTAGGGTTAATATCAAAACCTGTAAGTTTTATTTGTGTATTTGATTAATGGTTTGTTTCGTTTGTTCAAAAGTCTAGGACCTATGTGACTTTTTTATTTCATGTGTACTCTCTAAGTTTATCTTGGACATCACTGACATTGATAAAGGAAAACATCGTGAGGAAACCTGGATTTATAATTTACTAGTTAATGCCCGCGACTTCGTTCGCGTTCACTATTTTATTGGTTTCGATTTTGTTTTCGCATAACCGTCTTTTTTTTAATAAGGGTAAAAAAAGCCTGCCTAGTTACTTCTTATAACATTAGCTATCTGCGAGTGAAAGTCCTGTCAAAATCGGTCCAGCCGTTACGGAGATAAGCCGGAACAAACAGACAGACAGATAAACAAAAATTATCAAAATAGTTTTTTTTTTATGTTAGTACCGTATATACTTTCATATGCATTTAGTGAAAAGCTTGTAATTTGAAATTACAAACAGATACTTAAATTTTATTTATTTGTATAGATTATTATAAAGAAAACGTCAAAGCGCCTTGAGCAAGCTGTTTATCAATGCACATGCCTTCTCTGCATGAGAAGACGCCTATGCTCTGCAGTGAGACATGAATGGGCTAGTATATTCTACTAATACTTACATGTCCTACTAAAAAAAAATATTAATATAAGTGGTACTACTAGACACGGCGCATATTGTTAGGAGATTCCTTTCTCAGGAACCCTCACCACTGGTGGCTTGGACCCTGTTCCTGACGCCTGTGGGCTACTATTTTTTATATTTTTAAATGTTTTTATTTTTTATATTAATATTTCTCAATAGCAGCTCGGAGTTAGGATTTGTGCCCGGTTAATGGCAATAGGCTCGCCTCCTATTACATGGGACCTAAAAACATACAGGCGAACTGTGGGTGTACATTGGTACACCTCTGCCTAACCCTCTGGGGAATACAGGCGTGATGGTATTAATATTTAAAAATGTGCTTAATGTATAAATGAATAAATGTGATAATAATATTATAAACACGAAATGTTTGTGAGGATGGATGGATAAAGGTTTGTTACACTTTCACGCTTAAACGGCTGAACGAATTTAGTTGAAATTTGGCACTAAGATAGATTGTAGTGTGAAGAAAATGAACCGGTTTTCGTGGGATAATATATATCAAATTTGATGCGGACGAAGTCCGAAGTTCCATGTTTTCCATTTTAAGCACAGAACCAATAAAAAAATATTCCTAGGCTTTTTTTAACTTATTGTTTCTCCTTTCCAAGTGACTTTACTAGCGTCATTTTATACAGAAAACCTAGACACATAATGGCTGCTAGCACAAATACAACGTCACAGTATGTACGTCAAAGCGCGCTTGCCGGATATTGGGTGGTTCACGGCTGTGACGACTTCCGATCGCTGTCGATGTTCATGCTAGGCGTACGACGACGGCGTATGTGATTTCATGTTGTGTTCAAAATGTTATATGGGGAATTTTAGTGCAGTAAAAGGTGGGGTAAAATTGTGAGGTCAGTTTCAGGCTTTGCTTTTGTGTTACCTACAGCCCGCTTCACACAGTCTAGTCTATTTTGGTCATGTTAGTAAATATTAAATTCATCATCAATTGCTTAAGCCTTTTCTCAACTTCAACCCAGTTACTGGGTAACACTTACTTCTGACTTGCTGGCTTCTGACTATCCGTAACGACTGTCTATGATGCATGTTAGTAAATCTCAGTAATTAAATATAAATTTCTCAGTTTAAAAGTTGATCTACACCGTGTCTCGAATAACACGTAAAGCCCTGTACCTGATCTCTCCCCGGTTGTGTAGAATTGCTGTCCAATCCGAGAGTAAAGGAAGAGGGAATGCACCTGTGATTGTGCATATACTTGTGCACTATAACATCTTCTTCTTACTTGGCTAGTCTCAATTGAGTTTTGCAACAGTGGCCGAAATTATTCCGAAGAATATTGTTATTATCGGTCAGATACCAGTCAAATAACTTAATTTTCAAATATAGCACTGTAAACACAAAAGATAAACCCCCAAATGTCCAACCCTTAATGCCTAAGGCATTAAGTCAGCCTTTGTACGGTGTATTTTAATTTACATTTAGCTTTAATAAATAAATAAATAAACATTAAATAAGTCCAGGTTTCGCACGATATTTTCCTAAAAATTAATCAAACAAACACTATTCCAACTGCAAATTCCTACACAAGAACCCCACCGACTAACAGCTAATTGAAAATATATTTTTCTACATTTTTTTCTGTTTCAAACCATTTGCAGATCAACTATAATGATGTAATCATGCGTATAAAAATCAACAGCAGTCTAATCGAGCGTGGCAACTTATCGTAGGAAAGTTGATCACTATCCGCGAGTTAATAGCCCGACCGTTTTTAATATTGGTGATTGACTGCACTTTGTGATACACAGGCAGTTTAGTGAGACAACATGTTGGCTGACTAATTGAATTAATATCCGTAAAGAGAGACCCATAAAAAAGAACACAAACCAGGGTTGCTGTGTTCCGTTTTGAAGGGTTTGGGCTCTGGGATGGCAACGCATTTGCAAGGCCTCTGGTATTGCAGATGTCAATAAGCAGAGGTAACTACTTAACATCAGGCTTATGTGCTATTCAACGATGCATAAACAAAACGAAATGAGCCTACCCACAATACTTCATTAATTAATTTGATAAATAAATAATTGCTGCAAATTAACCAGATATATGCATAATAGAACCCAAATAAAATCTCAGAAAGATGAGGAAAAATAAAACCAGTAACACTACCCGACCTGATAGCCGAACCCAGAAACCCGCGCTCCGCAGTAGCGCTTGCGACCACGGCATCAACGAGTTAATCACGTATCAAGATAATTTTAACATCGACCAGAGTTATTTTGTACTATTGTGTCGGTACCAGAATCATTCGTTCTTTTTGTATCTAAAATATTGATTAGGCTCTTTTGCCAATTGATTAATTTAACATGTTACAAATGAAAAGGAAGACACAGTTGGCTCGCCCCCTATTACATGGGACCTAAACATACCGGCGAACTGTGGGTGTACTTACATTGGTACACATCTGCCTTACCCTTCGGAGGATACAAGCGTGATAGTATATTTTATGTTTTTACACAGTTACAAGAGATAGTTTTAACAACTAAGAAATTCAAGGTCTCTGTGTCGTCCTTGCTTGATTACATACTGTATTAGTGTGAATGGTGGATTGTCTATCTTTACCACCAGTGTGTATTGTAAAGTAAATGCGTCCATTGATTGCAAAAACTTTTGTACCTATGCTTTGAACGGGATATCATGGGGTTTCAATTGAAACCGTGCACCGATGTAAGTAATTACAAAGTATAAGTGTCGGGAATATTTATTAAGGAGGCTGCCCTATACACCGTATCATACCATATCTTCGCTTTTTTTTAGGGTGGGAAGTCATCAAATGACTTCTTCGGATAGTCAGGCTCTTACTGTCTAAAACCCATCCGCGTTCCTCCTAACGCCCTTTGTGTTCCAAGACCGCGGTGATTTTTTTGAACACATTCTGCAACCCTGGTAGACCATGACCGCGCTAGGAACGGGTCAGGAAATGCATAAAGAAACAATGATTGCTGTACTCACATCCCACATGTCGAAAACCTCGCAAACCAAAAATAATAAAAAATAATGATAATAAACCTGGATTTATTATTATCAGGCTCTTTATCGCGACTTCGTGGGCTTGAATGTTGGTTACCGCGGACGCAGAGAAAGACACAAATTAACAAGTGACCAGTCCTTTCTTGGGGTACAAGTGTAATCAAAATAAGTGGTTTAGCCGTGAAAGCGTAACAAACAGAGAGAGTTACTTTCAAATATTCAGCAAGCTTGGTGATCATTCTGTGTGCCATCTCTGCATATAAAGACGCATTTGCCGTGCAGTGGCACAATAACATACTGATAATATTATTATTACTATCACAAATATACTTCAATATAAGATACTAGCAAACTGCCCGCGTCTTATTCCGCGTGTCTTATTTCACCCGCTTTAAGTTTCGTTTTTGGTGACTGCTCCGCATCCGTGGGTCGTAGCGTGATATTGTATAGCCTGTTACTCAAGAATAATGTAGCTATCTATTGGTGAAAAAAATGATAAAATCGGTACATTAGTTTCGGAGCCTATTCATTACAAACAAACAAAAAAAATCCTTCCTATTTTTAATATTAGTATAAATAGATAGTCGCCGACACGTTTTAAGGATTAGCATATATTCGAAAAAGGAATATGTGATATTTTCTTAACATAAGCAAGAAAATATATTACACAAATATGAAGCAAGAATGGCACCGTCTAAAATCATAATCCTTTACAACCTCCCCGGGCGAATACATAAAACGCTTCAGCTTTCGCTATAATTCGATTTCGTGTTATCGAAATTGGGTCAAACACGAATTGGATTTAAAAAAAGATGTTCCGTAGAAATTATTGTTTTTTTTTAATTTAGTTTCCATGCAAGAGGATACATACGCTTTGCATGCTTCGATTTTTTAAACTACGCAACGGATTTTAAAGGGTTATCCGAACACAGGACACCGGAAAACACGCATTTTTTGTTTCATAGTCTGGCGTATTGGTACCTATTACAAGCCTGAAATTTTTTTGTGTATTATCTAATATTCAAAGAAAAGACCTACTTATAAATATTTAATAAAACTATAAGAGTATCATGGTAAAAAAATCGTAAAGGAGAGCATAAAAAAATTTTTCGTCGCATACATTTCAGAATTTTGAGCGTAAACTATATAATTTTATGTAATGACATTATTATAGGGAATTTCATGAACTAAAGACATACCTATAAATTATTCCACTGAGCCGTGTATTTTTTCACAATTTAAAGAAAACTTCAAAATTACTGTTATTTTTATGGTTATCTGATTCAACTAACATCAAACGTATCGCTATTTTGAACCTTATTCGTTGGTGCGATGCGTTATTGTCAATTACCTAAACATTTGCTTACGACAGGGCCTTAATGCGGTTTACATCAATACATAGAGTTATTACAGAGGAAGGTTTGTACGTATAGAAAATCACGCTACAATTAACGAGAGCGGAGCAGTAACCAAAGACGTAACTGAACGCGGGTGAGACCGCGGGGTATATGTAATATATACAAACGTAATACATACATACAATTCATATTTTGTTTGTATGTACGAATATATATATTTATTGAGTACCGCTATCTGAATCAAGCTATCTAACTGTCCAACGAAAGCTTCCTTAGGTGTTGGTCGATGCCCTTAGCAACCATGCCATCGGCCGTCACGACTATCAGCACAATGATTGCTGATAGTAGTTACATTATTATTATGCCAACAAACCGAAGAACAAACTAGTATATTTTTCTAATATAACTTTTAAACTATTAAACATTATAATATTATCTTGCAATCCAGTTGCGTATCACCAAAAATAATAAATAAGCAATAAAACCCGCTGATGGTCAACTTTTCTTACAATTTACGATTCGACTCGCAAATTATGCGTTTTACGTTTACGCATGGCAATACTCGTAATAAACATTACGACTTGAGTGTCAATTTTGGGAATTGACACCACTTTGCAAATTGCAAAGTAGCGCTTAATGACTGTGAAGACCATTTTAAACAAATGAAACTGTTTTTAATAGACCCGTTAATGTACGGTGGCCAATTCTGGTAACTTTTAGGAATGTTCCAATTTTAACCTCAGTCTCATTCTGTCAAAAATACCTTTATTTTGCTACATTTTTATTAAGTCTTCGACGTTGACTATCGCTGAGCTGAGATCGCGACTAGATTTGGAGTACACTTTTTAGAGATAACATAAACATACCATCACGCCTGTATTCCCCGAAGGGTTAGGCAGAAGTGTACCAATGTTATAGCCACAGTTCGCCAGTATGTTTAGGTCCCATGTAATAGGGGGCGAGCCTATTGCCATTAACCGGGCACAAATTCTAACTCCGAGCTGCTCCTGAAAATTTTATAGAAAAACCCAATAACACTTTTTGCTCGACCTGGGAATCGAACCCAAGACCTCTAGCATAGCAGCCGCGCTTAGGACCACTAGGCTAACGAGGCAGCTAACTTTTTAAAGAATTTTAGTTGTAATGCGTTTATCTCATAGCACAAACTTACTATATGAGTTTGTGTATGGCTCATCCAGCTACAGCTTCTACAGGACTGTTACACTGAACTTCGATGTTTAAAATATCGATGTACTGTATTTATCATCATCTGCTTAGCCTTTTTCCTAACTATGTTGGGGTCGGCTTCCAGTCTAACCGGATACAGCTGAGTACCAGTGTTTTACATGGAGCGACTGCCTATCTGACCTCCACAACGCAATTACTGGGCAATGCGATACCTCTTGGTGAGACTGAGTGTCAGACTTCCTGGCTCCTGACTATTCGTAACGACTGTCAAAGATCTACAAATGACAGCCGGGACCAACAGCTTTAAGTGCTTTCCGAGACACGGGGGTGTCACACCACCAACTTCCAAACTCCGGGTTGCTACTGAGTAAATCCTCATGGAAAAACCCAATAACACTTTTTGCCCAACCTGGAAATTAAACCCGGGACCCCACGCTCATCAGTCACGCTTGCGGCCACGAGACCAACGGGGCAGTTCGATATATTCATAAGTTTAAGAGTACGATAAACCAATTATTATTCATCTTAACATATTATTACATAGGGAATGTTCATAATTCCGATCTACGGAACTTCGAAAGACTGTCAGACTGAATTCCAGTTCTCACGTAGATATTGTTCCATGGCCAGTCATTTATATCAAGCCCTCCAATAGTACATTCAAAGCCACTAACTAATAGACCCAAAACGATATCCATCATAGGACAAAGCCTCACAAAATGCTTTCAAAATACCAGGGCGCCAACAAGCCGTCTCGAAGGAACGCAGTCGGAAAGACAACAAATTGTAATTTGTATGATAATGAAGAAGAAACATGGGTAGCGTGACAGGGAACGCTTAGCGATCGCTTTATCGTCCCTTGTCATGATTCAATGACTTTATTTTTGAAAATACAAAGTGACTGTGTCATTTTCTTGAATTTTTGATCTTGATTGTAGCATGATGAGGCGTTTCTATGTAATAGAGGCTCCTTCGCAGAATGCGCATTTAGCAATTGGTGCATTTCTCGTAACGGCAGTTCTCAAAATGGGTATTTCGTAAAATGAGCATGAGTGTATATGTGCATATAAGTTTTATGTGTATAATCTTTCTGCGTTTTGACGATAGATGGCGTTAAATAGAGAAAATTTTTAGTTTAATTTTGAAGGTGAAAAATCCTTTTTTTAACCCCCGACGCAAAAACGTTGTGTTATAAGTTTGACGTGTGTGTGTATGTGTGTGTGTCTGTCTGTGGCATCATTGCTCCCGAATGCATAAACCGATTTTGATTTTGTTTTTGTGTTTGAAACGTTAATAAATCGGCAGTGTTCTTAGCTATATTTAATGGAAATCGGTTGACCGATTTCAAAGTTAACAGCTCTTTTGTTAGCTACGGTAGTAATTTTTTTTTTTCTGTCGGGGGTTACTTAAAATGTTAATTTGGCTACTTTCTTAAGGAAATAAATCCTTCGCCACTAGTTAACATTTAAGATGAACAGCAATATAGGTCTGGTTCCATAACAAAAACATATTAAGACTAAAAATATAGTTTACCTTCTACAAACCCTAGGGACTAAGTTTAGTACAAGTCGATGAATATTAACTTGTTAGAAAATTTAACATTATTTACAAGATGCTTTTTAAAAGGTATTTTTCTCGGAGCTGTACTAATTTGATTGTAATTAAGCTTGTTACTTAGTGGTCCCCTGACAGTTTCACTTTACTTGAGCTTCGAGGTCGCAGCGTGGCTTGACAACATCCTTTGGATAGTTATAAGTAATGGTATCTTTTTTATCGCGTTAAAGTTTACTGCTTAATTAATTATTTATGTACCTTTACCCCTTCGAGGAATATAGTCGTGATGGTATGTTGTGTGTATATTCTAAATCGTACAATTCTCCATTGGACGTAATTAAATACTGTATTGTTATTGTATCGTATAATCAAACTAGCTTCTGCCCCCTGGCTTTGTCCGACTAAATGTCGTTTATCGCGGATGCAGACGAAATCGCGGAATAAATAAAAAGTATGTATAATAAACTCGAGTTCATAAAGAAAAAATAAAATAGAGGCACAACGAAGCGTCCCTCCCCATTACCTTATTCCCAATAAATTCAATAAAACCTTACAAAAATAAGGGGGAAAATGGAAAATGTCACAATGGGTTCTGCACGTGTGAATACTATAATCGGGTTCTCATGTCACTTTGTAATGAGTTTATTTTCAGGACTGGAAAAGATAAAAGGCTTCGAGTTTCGATATTGAAAGGTCTGAATTAAGGTTCGTGGGAAACTCACTCACGTTTTTGCGATGTAAAAATGTCTAATATATTCGAGCCTAAAACGATTTTGATCGTTATCTTTGGTGCGCGAAAAAGGAGGAAACTAAGACCAAGTTTGTGTTATAGTTTGGGTTAAAGAACATTGTATTTTTTAACTCTTTCAGTTTTTTTTTTAACTTTATGCAATAAAAAAGTACAAATGCGGACTAAATGCGTCACATGGCAAATGCAAATTATTGTACAAAAAAAAACTAAAATCAATTACATAAATAAGTACCTACAAACACATGTACAAAATAATTTTTTTTTCGTGAAAATAATAAAATTGACTATTTTACGTGCAATTAAAAATGTTAAATTTTAATTTTATTCCAGTTAAAAATGACTACTTTTCACTTTTCAAAATAATCGAAATACACGTTAAAAGCACTTAAGTTTTATTTGTGTCTTAGACACCAAAACTTAGCTATGTAAAAAGAAAATGTCGTCTAAATATTTTACTACTATTCTGTAATATTTCAGTAATATTCTTGTATGCTAAATGAACAATAAAGTCATTTCTCCATACAATACTGTAGAGAATAAATTTAAGTATAAACTCTCGTCAGACTCGAGCGACCCTACGACACATTTCTTCATCAACCTTCAACAGAAACTCACACCATAACACACACTCCCACACATAAATATTCCAAATACCCTCCACATTCATATTCCGCTCGCCACACAGTAATTCGTTCTGAGATGAACGCTGTGTCGTCTCCTGTCATTTCCCTGCTCAGCCAGGGGACTGAGAGACAGATATTATTGCGCCGGGGTGATTATGACCCGTTATGAGATAGCCAGAGGATTTTGTTAGATAAAAGGCCTGCTTAATGTTGTGTTACGTTTTTATCGCATGGGTTACTCGTATGGTAAGTGATGCTGACAATAAGAAACAAAAGGGTTTATGTTCAAATGTGTGACTTTTAATTTTGGTTTTTTGTGCTATATACTTATGTGGAGTTAATGTTTTGTATGAATTCTGAGTAAATTGTAGTGGTTTGTTGACTGGTTGTTGGTTTTGCTAAAGGATATGTTTTCTAAAAAATCCCTCCGTGCCTAATGGACAAGTGAGCTTGAGATCAGCTGTCAATTCGCAGCATGAATGATGAATTTAGGTAAAGCAAGCTGTCTATTTCTAAGGAGTGGAAGGCCAATTCCGTAATTAAAAATTTTGTAAAAATTTAGTTAAAATAGAGGCATTTCTGAAATTGTTTCGATAAGTTTCTAGAATCCTCTAGTGGAAGCATACCTTAAGCTCACTTAACCTAAATTTACTGAAAGAGATTAATAGAATACCACTACAGGTGTTTAGTTTTGAATGTAGACATATAATTCGTTTCAATGCCAATGTCAAGATAAAAAGAGTGGTTATTTAAAAGAGTAAGTATAGAATTTCGGCTTTGTTGCAGAATGTCTCTTTCACAAAACGTCCCCTGTTCGCAAAATGTCCCCTATTCGCAAAATGTTCCCTATTCGCAAAATGTCCCATTCGCAAAATGTCCTATAGTCGCGAAACGTCCCCTATTCGCAAAAATGTCCCCAATTCGCAAAATGTCCCCTATTCGCAAAATGTCCCCAATTCGCAAAATGTCCCCTAATCGCAATATGTCCCCAATTCGCAAAATGTCCCCAAATCGCAAAATGTCCCCAATTCGCAAAATGTCCCCTAATCGCAAAATGTCCCCTATTCGCAAAATGTCCCCAATTCGCAAAATGTCCCCTAATCGCAAAATGTCCCCAATTCGCAAAATGTCCCCTAATCGCAAAATGTCCCCTATTCGCAAAATGTGCCTTTCGCAAAATGTCCTCTAGTCGCTAAATGTTCTTTCGCAGAATTTTCATTTCGTGTTATGTTCTATAAAATCTTGCCCTTTCTTCTCCATACGAAACTACCTTTTAGATTCAATATTTTATTTTAAATAAAAGATTTGACTTTGATAAGCTTCAGTAACTACTGCCTTTTGTTATTGTCTCGGTATACCACAATCACATTAAAATTAAATATTTTTGTATCCCACTAATATTATAAATGCGTAAGTTGGTGAGGATGGATGGATGGATGTTTGTTAGTCCTTCATGCTTAAACGGCTGAACGGCCCTGGATGAAATATGGTACTGAGATAGATTGTAGTGTGGAATAACACATAGGGTACTTTTTATCCCGGAAAATTGTACTGTTCCCGTGGAATAATAACAACTTTGACACGGACGAAGTCGACGGCAGAAGCTAGTTTATTTATTAAGTCAACTTGATACACGTTTTAAGTCAGAAATCAATGAATTTCTTAAGTAGATTTGAACAGGCATAGTACAGAATTTTTAATTGCTCTGATTTTCTGTACCCAATCACAATATTCCTTCAACGTGATCTCAACCGTTGCCTGAGCAATAAAAACAAATAATAATCTATTAATCAAGCAAGAAGCACAGTCGAGCAATAAAATGGGGGCGTCGGGCGTGAAATTAATAAATCCATTATAACACAATGTTCCGCGGTAGCTTTTTCTGTCCGCGACAACGTTGGATTTATTGCGAGTAGGAGGGTGTGGCCACGGGTTTATACCACGTGGGTGGCGAATTTTGGGTTTAGATTTTTTTTAAAGATAGTTTATATTTTTCATTGCAGAAAGTGGAAGGAGCTATGAAAGAGCTCAATGCTTTTATTACTTACGCCTGTAACTTCGTCCGCTTGGAAGTCACGTGTCCCATAAAACATAGCCTAAAACACTCGGCAATAGAGCAGTTTTCCACCATTGAAAGATTTTGGTCAAAAAATTTGACCTCTTCATAATATTCAGATGATTTGTTTTTTTCTTTATGGCTGTCTGTGAGAAATGAATGACTTAGGTCTTTTGCTTTTTTTTCTGCAGGTATCATTGAAAAAAAAAATCAAAAGATAGACAATTTTTTTTGTTAAACAAGACTCTGTAACAAAACTAAATTTACTTTCAGCATTGTTAGTCAAAGACACAAAACAATACACACACAAGATAAATTCAATCTAAACAAACATTTGTAATTAGAAAACCGCGCATTCAATTCTTTTAAATTTAATTTCTCTCTAACGAATTTAACACGCCACACAAACGAACAATACGTGATATAATTAATCTGCGCACATCTAATGAACTGACCCTCGTCAGCAGAACAAACAGTGAATGAAGCTAGAAACAAAATGACGGCTTCGTACAATGTAGCGTCCGCGGAAAAAGGATAATGTAACTGAGTCGTCGCAACGTGGGAGAAGCTCGGAGCCGGTACACATTAGATAGGACTGACAGATTTACTTAGGCGATATAAAGGACTGCATGCATATTGGCATAATAGATTTGAATAGCACTTTACAAACTCTGGCTTGTTTAGCCATATCCATCCTTAATTTAAGTATATTAATATTGATGGCCTATTGGTTAAAGCGCTCGCCTCTCATACATGAGGTTGCGGATTCAAGGACCAATTTATGATGTTTTCAATTATAAATAGTTATGTAATTTCTAAGTTTTACAATTATCGCTTAATGCATCGATAAAATCATGACATCAAACATACTACATCTACTTCAAAACAGTACGCGTTTTATCAAAATGTCTAAAAACACTGAATAATAATAATAAAGCAAAAACACACTATTATACAGAACTCATATATGAACAAAACAATTTAACATTATGGCTATTATGCAATATTTGCCTGCCTGACCTACAGGTCTATTCTGAAAAAAAATCCCTTCGTGAATTTGAATATTTAAAGTTAGCTATAGCTGAGCTAGTAGTGCTCCAATGCAAAAATCTTCCTCTGTGACTTAACAAGAAGAGATGATAGCACTGCCAAACTCACTTCACCTCAATTCACCAAGGGAGATTTCAACAGAATAGACCGGCTGAGATTGAAAGACATTTTAATTATATCATAATCACCTTGTAAGACTTTACAAACCAATAAAGCTTTTAATTTATGTCCAACTATAATCCCTTGTAATCGAAATGTACCCAAGCTTTAAGAAGAAAACATTGTTTTCTTAGTCCCTCGGCCTCTGTCGGGCTATATTGGCTCCTTATTAGTGTTTATCACCTCCAAAACCAATTAAGTGAAACAGGTGCAGGCAACTTGTCACTACTGGGACTGTTGCGATTATTAAACCCGACACGTTACTGTTATAATAGATTTGGGGCACTCCGGGACCTTAGTCGGTATTGCTTGAAATCACCTCCTTAGGAGGAATTATTGTGTACAAATGAGAAAATAAGCTGTATATCTAAATTAATACGTAATGGTTCTGTAATAATACCATCCTATAATGTCCCACAGCAAGGCAAAGGCCTCTTTTCATGTATAATAGATGTTACTTATATAAAGCTTAAAATTAAAGTACAGTTTTGGACCCTGTTCGAGCACCCTAACAGGTTTCATAACTGTACTCAGGCCTTGTTGCTATGACCTGAGTTGTGTGCTCTTTATATAGCTTTTTTAGATAGATAGATTTTATTGATATATCTAGCTAGCTGATAGTAAATGCATAAACATACAACAAAACTCACCATCCATTCACACGAAGAATAAAACCAAAGATCCAATTACGAGATACAATAACTTTTCGAACTCCGTTACGTAAATTAACAACCGATTGCACCGAACAATACAAATGTTCTCAAAATCTTCGCTGCATGCAATTTCAGTAACAATTTTGATATCCAAAGAGCCAATCTCATCCGTATCTTCGTAAGATGGTACCAATTAATTGGTATTCGATTAAATCTCCAATCTGTTTCTATGCTATGGTATTTCGAGCCCGAATGAGATACAAAATTGGATTTGTACTGCAATATCTATTCGACGGCTGTTCTATTATGGAGCTATAACTTAATAAGACCTTATTCCCCGAGGAAGGTGTCTTTAAAGATCTTTTCAATAGACTTATTATAATATTTTGTGGAGGTCTGCAATTATGGTGGCTTTGAAATTACTATTTTGTAGCTAACGTTTTTTTATGACTCGAAGGACCAAATAAAATTAATCAAACAGATTTATTGTATAAACATTGATGAAATGGCAACTTGTATAAACAGTTTATTGCAGGAATTAGTTGAACATGTTTGGTAAACGAATTGGTGATAGCGAGAATTTATGCGTAGGCAACATTGCTGTTCGTTTTTATTACTGCAGTACTATTTTGTTAGTAAATACGTCTCTCAGTTAATTTAAGTGAAGTGAGCTGTCAATAGCATAGCATTAGGAGGGATGAGATTTCACCTCAAATTAACTTCATCAAGGGAGATTTTTAGGGATAGACGCTGTTTTATGAGGTCTTTGTGGACGGAAATGACTTGACATGCATTTAAACTGAAAGACAATTTCAGTAAATAAAATTTTTAACTTGTAATCCTAATCTTATCTCAGTTACAATCAATGTCCAAAACTTATTAATAGGTATTTTTAGCAGATTAAGGCTGAGAATAAAATGCGATCGTTATTTAAAAAAATCAAGAATTTCCCCTCTGAACTTTATAAAAAAAACCTGTTATTATGGTTTGCACACTCACATCCCACAAACACGTTCAATCCAAGAACATTTCTTAAAACAGAACACAATTGAATTGTAAAAATGGAGGAAATAGAGTAAGCCATGGAATGAAACGGCGTGAAAAATGAAAATTGTTAGATGAAGAAAACAAAATGGTATTATCAACGTTATTGGGTATACTTATTAGGTACATTTTTGAAAGTGGTTTTTTTTTTAAGAGCCTTGCATCCATCAAATAATTTGCCATTTTGTTATTTGCCAATCTCTATGTTACGGTGTTTATGTCTAATTTATTTTATTTTGTAATGTATTAAATACTAGCTGTTGCCCGCGACTTTGTTTGCGTTCTGGTTATAAAACCCGAACTACCCGCGACAATTTCCGTATGGCTTATTTCACCCACATTACGTCTTTGATTACTACTCCGCTCTCGTAGGTCCTAGCATGATGTTATATGCTTATGACACTCACAAATAATGTAGCTTTTTATGGGTAAAATAATTTCCAAAATCGGTTTAGTAGATCCAGAGATTACTCCCTACAACCTCACAAATATCTCAAACTTTACTTCTTTTTACTATGAGGATATGTAGATTGTGAAATAAATATATAGAGTTTATGTCTCATACATAGTTCATTAGAATTAAACTTATGAATTTAGGTGCTTAGGTATAGGAAGGAGGTAGGTAGGAGGTAGGTTTAGGTATTTAGGTAGAGTATGCTTAGATGGTTCGGTCATGTTGAGAGGATGAGTGAAAGGCGACTAACGAAAGGGATTTATATGGCAGATGTGAGTGGCAACGCCGGGAGAGGACGACCTAGAAAGACCTACCCTGACCTTATTGGTGGAGTTCTTCAGAAAGGTCGTGTGCGCAGTACTCGTAACCAGCGTGCTTGTATGAACAGATGTATGAACGTGGTCGAGGCGAAAGAAGTATGTAAGGATCGTAGCAGGTGGCATTCTGTAGTTTCTGCCTACCCACATTAGAAAAATGCGTAAGTTTATGTATGTATGTATGAATTTAGGTACTTGATCCGGGTCTAGTTGCTTGTGTAAGTAATTTCATGTTTGTAAACGCACCTACCATGTAGGAGAAACAAGATTCGTTTTTTTTTAAGAGTCTAGCGTAGTGATTTTGTCTTTGCGCCTACTAGAGGTCCTATATTCAACAGTAAACTTTTTATTACCGGAAAAAACCTTCATAAATTATTCACTTTAAAATTTTGCTTCCAATTATAATTAAATCACATTAGACTCCTGGTTATTTTAATTTTTGAAAGCATAATTACGTATTCCAATCGTTCAGGAGTTACTTTCCGGACATAATACCTGAGTACAATCGGTCCCAGTCATTATAACGGACCATTAAGGAACTCTTGACAAGCGAAAATTTTGTATGCTTTTAGATTTTTATTTTATTTTCCAAGGGTCTAACGATCGTCATAAAAAACGAATTAGTGGACCCCGGCGCGTTGGATTTTTCAAGGCTTTATATTAGTAGTACATGAGTATTATTTTTGATATCTCATAAAAAGTTGGGTAAGCTGAAAATCTATTTATCATCGCTGAATTTCCGATATTAAGGAATTTTGTTACTAAAATTATTGTTTTTTCGAAGAACAGGCCGTGGATTTCATAGCTGATAGCATAAAAGGTTCTATGACTAGTATTTTTTACAGTACATAATATAATATCAAGCCTGTTTACTCAGAAGAGTTAGGCAGAGATGTACCTGTAATACATTCACATTTTTCCAATTATGTTTAAGTCCCACGTTATAGAGGACGAGCATATTGCCAATCAACCGCGAATACCGACTTCAGGCTCTGAGATATTCCTGATGAAAAACCTAGTAACATTTTTTTCAGTGTATTACTAAATATCTATTGCTATACTTTATTTATTTATTAATTTAACCAACGGTATACATTTTAAATACAAGGTGGATTTTTGAGACGGGACAGTAAGGGCAGGTCTGCCGTGCCATGACAATACACTGTATCTTCAGATACAGTGTTTTATCGTAACAGCAAAAAATGAAGTCCTCACACTCGTTTACATACACTAGCTTCAAAAAAAATTGATAAACTCTTTATATTCTATGAGAAACACAGATAGGATATACACTGTATGTCAAAACTAGTAAGGTTGAGTTTTGTCAAAAGACTGTACTATCACTTACAGTGTTTTGTCAAAACACACCGGTCGTTTTGGCCGCGGCTATCTAAAGGTACAGTGTTTTGTCAAAACACACCGGTCGTTTTGGCCGCCGCTATCTAAAGGTACAGTGTTTTGTCATAACATTATCCCGCACTTCGCGCATATAATGTTTATTTGACTAGGAGAATTCATTGCGATCACTTCGTATTAGTGTACAGAGTTCTTGTATGTAATAGGTTTATTGCTACAAATATTTAAAAATGAGTCAAGAACGCAATAATTTAATTTTTAACCTAACCAAGAAAGGGTATCAGCATCATTTGAATTCTGTGGTACCTTTAACTGACTTGAATAATTATATTACAAGAGAGCCCATGGGGCACGTTCCTGATCTACCCAGTAATGCTGTCCCATATGAAGATACTAATTTGAATGGTGAATCTGCTAAGGAATTAAATGCTTCGTCAAACCAATTTCCGATGACGATTGATAGCTCAGGCTCATATGATTGCAGTAAATGTGGTTGCGATACGTGTAATTATTTTCCAGAACATATACAAAATAAAAACAAGGCTCGCCAACATTTAAAAGAAATTGAAGGTTTATGTACAAATTCCAATAGTAAACCATTGTTTACAGAAAAGCAATTCCAATTGCTGTATGCAAAAAAATAATTTGTATGCTGTTAGTTACGACAAAATCGTATTTCTTTTTAAGAAAACTTGTTATGTTTAACGAAACTTTTGCTCAACCTGGTAAAAACAAACCCGCTGTTTGTGTCCTATGGCATGAAGAGGTAAGTGGGCGAAAAGCATTCAATATTGCTAGTGCTTATGTCAACTTTATGTTGATACATTGTAGGGATCTGAAAGATATTTATTTTATTGTTGATAACTGTAACGCACAAAACAAAAACAACTACTTACTTACTTTTACTCATCTTTAGTCCAAATGGTCAACTACCCATCCACTTCCATTAAAAATATTACCATAGAATATTTAGAGCCAGATCATACGTACATGGCCGCTGACCAAGCGCAAGTATTACTAATAAGCTAAACAGATCAGGTGAAGGATTTTCAAGATTTTATTCAAAAAATTAAGGATTCAAGAAAAAACAAGGATACATAAGTTTTATCGCATGAAGATATGTTCCTATTTGAAAGTCATAGTAAAGTTAAATATCCTGATAGCTACAATATAAGTATACATAAATTTACAATTGTTTCATTTTAAAAGGGGGTTCCCTTTCACTATTTGCTAAAGTAAGCTATGATGAAACTGATTATAAAGAAATACGATTTTTAAAAAAGTGGTCCGAAAATATGATGGTCAGCTTAATAAATCAAAACAAGAGTATTATAAACGAAATTAAGAAGCAAGACGAACCAAGAGGGATATGTGAAGCGAAGAAGGTAGAACTTGTTAAGTTATGGCAATATATGCCACAATCACGACGAAAGTTTTTTGAAGAATTGATTGTATCGGACGTTCCTAATGTAGTTAATGATCATGATCTTGATTTTTAATGTAGACGATAAATCTATACGTCTGTGATATTGTACTGAGTCAATACAACGAACATGACTTGTTGATTCGTTTAAGTAACTATTTTATTTGTTTTGTGACTGATACAAACATTTCAATAATTACCTAATTTTTATTATTAAAATTTAAATATTTTAGTAATACAGTTGGTTTATTATTATTTTTATGGCATTATAAATAGAAACATTATTTTCTTATTTTTTTACTTGTTATGTAAATATCATTATATGTACCTATAATGGTATTTACGTATCGTATTATACGTGTGTATCACACAAATGTAACTAAAAAGATTTTGAAGTTACATTGCATTCTACTAAAGCTTTTACAGAACATTGCCGTGTAAATTAAGCATTCGTTGTTATGTCATAACACTGCAACTTAACATGCAGTGTTTTGTATTAACAATGTTTCCTGTTTGCGCTATTGAGGACCTCGATAGAACACGTTTCTAGCTCGAAATGCTAAAAAAACACTAAAATTTAGTATTTTTACTATTTGTCAGTATAATTCCTAGGCTGATTAACATCATATCCAAAATTCAACAAAATCTATCTTGTAATGAAGAAGTTAAGACATTTTTTGATAAAAATCCGAAAATCTCGATTTCTGGAAATAGTGCCATTTTTAGATACAGTATTTTGTCATGCCACGGCAGAGGTACCATAACCGTTATAGTTACAAGAAAATTTTCCTAGGACCATCCATAACTTTTGAGAAATTCTGAACTGATCACAGATTTTGGAAAAAAATTACAGTCAGCGAAAAAATGGTAAAATACCTACCAAAAAACATTTCTTTATACCAATAGATCGTATTTCATGAAATAATCAAAAGGCTCGATGGGACCATTTAAAAACTTTTCCCATACATACATTTTGTACGGAAAAATAATTAGTCTAAGTATCTTTTTACATTAGTACCAAAACTGGTCCTTTAGGCAGCGTCCGTTCATATTATTCACTTACGCGACTTAGCTATCAACATAACCGTCACAAAGTTTTGAGTGCTGCACGCGCTGCGCACGATAATTTGATCACCCGTGTCAAAAACAATGAGTGTCGGGTTCGCAAAGCACAATGCAAAGCGGCTCAAATAAAAATAATGTACCTTATTGTTCAGTATTTGACTTTTAAAAGTATTGGTAGCTATCTCGTTAGCCTAGTGGTCTTAAGAGCGACTGCTAAGTTGAAGGTTCGATTCCCAGGCCTAGCAAAAGTGTTATTGGGTTTTTCTGTGAAATTCTCAGTAGCAGCTTGGAGTTAGGATTCGTGCCCGATTAATGGCAATAGGCTCGCCCCTATTACATGGGACCTAAACATACCGTCGAACTGTGGGTGTACATTGGTACACCCCTGCCTAACCCTCTGGGGAATACAAGCATGATGGTATGTTATGTTTTAAAAAAGGTAGGCGTGTTTAATTCTAGCTCCAATGTTGGGCCCTTTTTCATAGACTAGGTACAAAAGTACAATAACACGTAGTGACACGGTCAAATGTATGAAACAATTTTTCATAATAACCAAAAAATGTTAATGCTGGTTTATCATTACAATTATCGGTACATTGCCTTACCCTTCAGGGAATACAGGCGTGATGGTATGTCATAGTATAGTATTTAACCCATCCCAAAATAATGATCTGCTAAAATATTAACAAAAAAAGAAACAGTTTTTTTTTTAATTACACTGTGCACAATTATTTTAAAAAGCTTTACATTAGACTAGATTTTGTTTGCCACTTTTTCGACAAACACTTCAAAATTAATTCAAAAGCCTAAGTTATCTCTCGGAAATACAAAACGTAATACATCGTTATCAGTTCAGCTATTTAAACGTGACAGAGAAACATACATACATTCATTAACTTTTAAAATTTTGCGTTTATAGGAAATAGTAGCAGACCTAAATATCAATTATGTCGCAATATATTTTTTTTTAATTTGCCCCACACCAGAATTTCTCCTGTATCGTGGGTGCGTTTACAAACATATAAACTCACATACACAAACAGCCAGACCCGAAACAACTATCTGTAGGCCATACAAATATTTGTTCCGTGCGAGAATCGAACCCTAAATTAAATAAATAAATAAATAATTTTTATTCAAGAATTAAGTCAAAATAACAGTTTACATAATTACAATAGAGGTACAATTTTTCTGAATGTAGTGTTTGTTCTGCCTGATCTAGGTTTAATTAAAACCTGTGTTTCAAGTCACCAATCACACACAATTAACAATTAAGTACCTAATGATCTCAGTAGATCCCAATTTAGACAGAACAGCGTGAACATACGGTGTTTACATTACAGAGGAACATGTACAAGTTAATTTAAACATTACAGTATATTGAATCGACAACATACGTCAGTAGGAGCTTTATACAGGGTGATATAAATATGTGTACCGAGTGATATTTATTAGGGTCATATTACATACATACGCGTGACTCGGTCGGCTTAATGCAGGGCTGGACTGGAGATCTTGAATTAAAAATATTGCATCCGCTTACTTACTCCATATTATATAAAATCGCTGTCAACCTAACGCACTGTGCCATGGGCCTTAGTAAACATTATGCGTGCATTCACTGACTACGAGTAACTTAACTAACATTTTTTAACTTCTACCCTACTAAAACACTAATCGGTTTTTATTACTTAGTTTTAATATTATTGTATTTTCTCAGTAAGTGATTAATGTAATCTTTTGAGAAATATCTTAAACCATAAATATTGTTAATGTGAGTGACTAAAGTGTTATTAGGTTTAGATAGTTTTGTTTTTGTGAAAACTTTTAGCATTCCTTATTTGATTTATTTATTCCTGGCGTGTGTTTAATGAGCAAGAATAAAATATTAATAAAATAAATAATATTAAAAGGCTAAAAATAATTATAATAAAGTACATAGTATTTAGCATTGTGTGTTTTTCACCATATATGTACAGCTTAAAGCTAACAGTAACAGATAACACAAAGTTTTTATTAAGTTATAAATATGCACGTTGATACAAATAGAACAAGCTAAGATATTTAACGCAACCCGAAAGTTACAAATTCTATTAATCATTGTGATTATTTTTTTTGGTTTGGACTAAACACAAAAAAATTGTCATCACGTCATAATTTTTGTCCTGAACAAAAGTTCCTAAATAAACCTGATAACCTTTTGGTAACATAGATAATAAGGGTTAAAGCTTCAACTATTGTTTAATATTTTTACGGAAACAAGTTTTGGAATTAGATTACAATATTTAAATCGCATAATGTTTTTCGTTTGTTACATTACGCAATCAGAAACTGTAATTTTTTCTTGTGACGTGTTTTGTTACACCTCGTAAATAAAAAACGGCCAGAGGCCCAAGTTCCTCCCTGCTCCATCCTATTTGTATTCCCCGCTCGCAGCGCAGGGCTGGCCCGAATACGGGACGTTTATACCCTTACCTTAACTTGTGGCCTCTATCTTAATAACGTTCAGTCAAAATATTAGAGCCCTGTTATGACCACGTGGCCCATTGACAAAATCGAAAAATTTCCCTATCAACAGGGTATTTTTTCTTTTATTGTTTTTTGCAAATTTGTGGATGTACGTTTTCTGTAAGGGAGGAAGTACGAGTTTTATTATCAATTTGTTTAGAGGTATCTATTGTTTAACGTACTCTGTGCCGTAGATAAATTTTGTGATGATTTTAATATCCTACTCCTACTAACTTACTAGTATGGATGGATGGCAAGATGTTTGTAACACTTTCACGCTTATACGGCTGAACGGATCTGGATGAAATTTGGCACTGAGATAGATCGTAGTATGGAATAACACATAGGATACTTTTTATCCTGGGAAAATATTTCCCGTGATATAATATATCAAACTTGATGCGGACGAAGTCGCGGGCAGAACTAGTACTTTATAAAAATTACTTATTTTGCACCAGACAGAGGGTTATCTAAAAACTTCGATTTAGTTGCTACCACGGGCCCTTTGTTGACCCCCGACGCAAAAACGACGGGGTTTTATAAGTAGGTTCGACGTGTCTGTGTGTGTGTATCTGTGGCATCGTAGCTCCCGAACGCATGAACTGATTTTAATTTTGTTTTTTTTTTGTTTGAAAGGTGACTTAGACGGAAGTGCTCTTAGCTATGTTTGATGGAAATCGGTTCAGCGGTTTCAAAGTTATCAGCTTTTTTGTTAGCTGCGGTAGAGATTTCTATTCTTCTTCGGGGGTTACTTAAAATTTTTAATTTTGTGTTTTTTAAAATGATTATTATGAAATGGCTTATATTTCTACTTTAACCTCGTATTTACAACTAACGCTGACATAATTCAGTTTTTGGCCCAGGCAGGCCTTAGAATAGTAGTAGGATTTGTGTGTATAATTTTATCAATGGATGGAACGTAGTTATTTTATTATAACCTGATCATTACAACACAAATTAATCTGAAACTGCTATTTCTGAGGACATTGTCGAAGTAATGAACACTAATTCTTGGATCTCTTTCTAGGACCAAATCCAATCTAGTTCTAGTAAATTGAATAGCTAGCTTTAGTGCTTACATTCAATATTTATGTTAGAGGTCGGGGTCACTATATTATGGACTAGTTTTTGCCTGCAATTACGTTTGCGTAGACTTCAATTATAAGCAAAAATTCAAAATTATTTTACAGTAACATAAAAAAGGGAATAAACGTTAGGCGTTGGGCGTTAGGGTATACACAACGTACCATCACGCCTGTATTCCACGAAGGTACACCCACAGTTCGCCGGTATGTTTAGGTCCCATGTAATAGGGGGCGAGCCTATTGCCATTACCCGGGCACAAATCCTAACTCCGAGCTGCTACTGAGAAATTCATAGAAAAACCCAATAACACTTTTTGCTCGACGTGGGAATCGAACCCAAGACCTCTAGCGTAGCAGTCGCGCTTAGGACCACTAGGCTACCGAGGCAGTTCAGTTTAGTTAACTATATTAATGTTTATATAATTATGTGTGTTTAATTTCAGCTAATTTCGTTGAACCGTTTAAGCGTGAAAGAACATCCAATAATCATCCATCGTCACAAACATTCGCATTTATAACAGTAATAGGAAGTAGGAAGTAAGAAGATTCCTCCATAATCTACAAATTCTCATTATTCCTGTTTCTCCCAAAATCCTTACTTTGAAATTCAATCATTGTTTCGATCTTTGATATAACAATAGTCAGATATCCACAATCATCTCTTATTTAACCGTGGCATTTACTAAACACCATACCGAACCACTCGACCAGAACAGACTGGACAAAACGTTCTCAGTAATATAATCCCTTACCCAGAATAATGCTTTGATTAATATCTACGTATTAATCATCTGTGTAGCCGAACTATTCAACGGTCGCCCGGGAATAGCCGATGTTAGTCGAATTTGAAATTTTGAAATTAGAGCCGTATTAACAATATGGCGGGCGTGCGTTTGAATTTAGAATTTCGTTACTGTTTCGCTCCCTGTTGGTTTGAGAGGGAATTTGGGTTATCGGATTAAATGGTTACCGTATTTTGGTTAAATATGTTGTTGGGGTAATGTGTGGGTGTTATTATACTAGTAATTAACGTAATTAATTAGTTACCTGCAAATTAATTGATGTATGAGGTTCAATTGTTATTACCCAGTTATACACTTATGCGTTACGATACAAACTACGTAATTGCTACGCCGTAGCAACTCGCTACGAGACTGTAGCATGTGGCTACGGAATCGTAGCAGATAGCTACGAGTCATGTTCTTTCGTTTTTAATCATATTGTAATTTTTTGTAGCTTTATAGCATTTTCTGGAAAACGAATTAAAAATAACATCTTTCAGGAGAAATACACGGTGGAAGGGACATTGACGGCGGAAACTTTTAGTACAAATTCAGGACATGATTTTAGAGAAAATTAAACTTGAAGAACTTATTTCAGATTAACATTAATTACAAGTCCAGGTTTCCTCACGGAGTGTCTTTAACTAATGCCAGTGATGTCCAAGATACACTTAGAAATTACGTAAAATAAGGGAGGAAAAAATCCGACTCTTTCAAAATTCGTTTCTAAAGGAGTATACACATAATTCTTTACTGACTGCCTCGTTAGCCTAGTGGTTCTAAGCGCGACTGTTACACTAGAGGTCTTGGGTTGGATTCCCAGGTCGAGCAAAAAGTGTTATTTGGTTTTTCTATGAATTTCTCAGTAGCAGCTCGGAGTTTGGACTTGTGCCTGGTTAATGGCAATAGGCTCGCCCCCTATTACATGGGACCCAAACATACCGGCGAACTGTGGGTGTACATTGGTACACCTCTGCCTAACCCTTCGGAGAATACCGGCGTGATGGTATGTTATGTTATATAATTCTAATTAAATCATATACTGAATCCAGTTGCGTGAAGATGTCCCTTCCACCCTACAAAGGAAAAGTTTTTAAAATGTGCGCATTTTTTTTTTGGTAGTTCAGTATCTAAGTCAAAGTATCAGTAATAGAAAACATTTCCAGTAATTGTTCAATACTGTTTTATGTTATTTTTTGCATTTATTAACTGAAATTGCGACTGTTCAGTTCGTGGCTGATAAAAATAGCGGCTAGTAACCCGCGTTGATGCATCACTGATACAGCGAATATCTGCCTACTGCGCCACTGTCGCTCGCCGGAGGCGGCGAGTGCCCATAAAAAAAGTTTTAGAGAAGATATCTTTTATAAACAATAACTTTATTTTTACTAGCTTCTGCTCGTAACTTCGTCCGCGCGATATTTTCAACAGTGTTAAGTAACGTCTTTGGTTGCCGCTCCGCTCTCGTATGTCGTGGCTGTATGTTGTTATGTTGTATAGCCTATGGCACTCACAAATGACGTGGCTTTCTGTAGATAAAATAATTTTCAAAATCGGTTCATTAGATCCTGAGATTATCTCCTACAACCTCACAATCTTTACCTCTTTAAAACACAAAATTAAAAATTTAAGTAACCCCCGACAGAAGAATAAAAATCCCTACCGCAGCTCACAAAAGAGCTGATAACTTTGACACCACTGAACCGATGTCCATCAGACATAGCTAAGAACACTCCCGATGAATTCACCTTTCAAACAAAAAGAAAACAAAATCAAAATCGGTTCATGCGTTCGAGAGCTACGATGCCACAGACACACACACAGACACCTCAAACTTATAACACCCCGTCGTTTTTGCGTCGGGGGTTAATAATATTAGTATATATAATATTAGAACTTTTTTCAGTTTATTCAGTAAAAAACGCAATGAAAAAAAAAATCTTAAATACACCCTTACGTCACACCTACGCACAAAACTGGTCAAATACCTAATACACAGGAGCTGAAAACATGAAGTTTGTTTAAAACAACATGGTAACCACAAATGGAGATTACACGGACAAAGTTGTGACTCAGCCACCACATGCTGATGGGCAAGTTTTTAATTGTTACCACTTAGCTGAGTGGGTGAGCACTGCGCGCAGTGTGTTGGGAGTGGGTTGTGTCACGAGTGATATTGTTGATTATTTTGAAATGGACAGAGTTATACTGCTTTGTAATGGGCCTAGGCTGAGATATGGGGGCAATTTCGACTATGAGGTAAGTCTAACAAATGAGAGCAGTAAAACGAGAGGAGGGTAGTTCTATTAACTTTTAAGAGCGATCGCCATCTTCTCTCAGTCTCGATCTGTCAAAAGTGGCTCTAAATTATCTACTTTTTTACTTTTATTGACGCTGAGATGAGATTGCGACTAGATTTTGAACGTTTAATGACTAGAATACCTACGCGTTTTGGTATATGTCATACGGATATGAACCTTATTTCAATTAGATAAACAAGCGTTAACATTTTTCGGTTATTATGAAAAATTGTTTCATACATTTTGACCTTGTTGGTGATATTGTACTTTTGATTGTTTACGTTTGTACCTAGTACCTGTAAGAGGGGCCTAAGATTGGAGCAAGTAATAAACACGCCTATTTTTTAAAAAACATAACATATCATCACGTCTGTATTCCCCGGAGGGTTAGGCAGAGGTGTACCAATGTACACCCACAATTTGCCGGTATGTTTTTAGGTCCCATGTAATAGAGGGTGAGCCTATTGCCATTAACCGGGCACAAATCCTAACTCCGAGCTTTTACTGAGAAATTCATAAAAAAACCCAATACCACTTTTTGCTCGACCTGGGAATCGAACCCAAGACCTCTAGCATAGCAGTCGCGCTTAGGACCACTAAGGCAACGAGGCAGTTTTGTTTCAAACCTATTTTAACAGCATAATGATCTATTCTAGAATCTTCAATCATGCTTCTCAAAAAAGGTCTGACAATTCTAAGAACATTGATCAATAGTATAAAATCTAGGACTTAGTACAAATTTAAATACTACAAAACAAACACTAAAGTCTACATCAAACATCTTTAAGAGCAGAGTATTTGACCTCATTAGAAATAAAACCGCGTTATATTACAGTGGCTCAGCTGAAGTTATCTCATCTTGCGGCGGTTTCAAATGAGAAAAGTTATGTACACCCACAGTTTTGATGACTGTCCGTAACTATCGTATTTGACAGTTCTGTTTTTTTTAAATTTGAATGAATGAATTTTTTATTTGCCAGAATGAAATAGCAGTAGTAGTTTTTTAAAACGTTGCCCCACACTAGGAATTACTCCTGTGTCGTGGGTGTGTTTACAAACATATAAACTCACATACACGAACAGCCAGACCCGGAACAACTATCTGTAGGCCATACAAATATTTGTTCCGGGCGGGAATCGAACCCGCGACACGCAGCGCAGCAGCCGATCGCTCAGCCACTGCGCCAACCGAGTTGAATTGGCCTTTTTAGTATATTTGACTTCCTAGTGAACAATAAAGTGGGTTTTTTTTATTAAATTCTCAGTAGCAGCTCGGAGTTAGGATTTGTGACCGGGTAATGGCAATAGGCTCGCCCCCTATTACATGAGATCTAAATCATCGGGGAATACAGGCGTGATGGTATGTTATGTTATGTGTAGTTTATATTGTGCATAAATATAACATCGTCTTGAAGTAGTCTGTTACATTCATTTAGGGGCAGTATAAAAGTAGACACAGACAGCAAAGGCTTTATAACACTATATTAAATATATTAGGGTTATTTATTACGTGGACCCCCTATTACGTGGGACCTAAACATACCGGCGAACCGTGGGTGTACATTGGTACACCTCTGCATAACACATCGGGGAAAAGAGGCGTGATGGTATGTGTTGACTTACTAGTAGAACAAATTTTTAAATAACATGCCAACAGTATAATTTTAGAAAACATGTAATTGAATCGTAATATTAAAAAAGCTTTCTAAAAATTCCAGCCAAAGCAAAAGCCTCTTATTATACAGAGAAAGCACAAGCATTGATCACCACACATCTTCAAAGCGAAAGAATTGATTACAGAATACCACTAAAGGAAAAATAAACAGAAACCTTGCCTTTTATTACAGTTGTACCGATAATACACCTCTGCCTTATCTTTTGAAATATACACACATCATACATAAGTAGAAGCTAGCATAAAAAAAATCCAGGGTTCCTTACCATTACCTATAAAAACGGCAAAAAAAAAGGTCTGTTGCATGGGAGGCCCCTTAAATATTTATTTCATTCATTTTTGTAGGTTTTGTTGCTACAGCGAAAATCGAAACACATCGTCTGTAAAAATTTCAACTGTCTAACTATCAGATTTCATAAGATACAGCCTGGTAACGGAAGGACGGAAGGTCAGCGGAGTCTTAGTAATGTGGTCCCGTCTTACCCTTTGGGTACGGAACCCTAAATACGTTTAACCGCTAGAAAATAAAACCTTGAAACGTTTAGTGCACAGCTGTTATAATCGCGGGTAGGTTGCGGAAGTTTTCTCATTTGCGACCAGCGACCAGCGCTGCCTGGTGTCCAGTTGCAAAAACTTGTGCAATCATGTTGCGACCGACTTGCGGGAGGGCTTCGCACACAATCTTTATGGATGGAAAGTGTTGAATAGAAATGCTTTGTTACGGTTTTATTTGGGTAATAGGTACCTAATTAATAAAGGGGGGAGGGGTTTAGTTTGTGACTACATTAAGATAATCTTGGCACAAAAAAATTTAAAAATCAAAAAAGCCTGTGTTTACGTGTGTAGATATGGCACAAAAAAATAAACCTATTTTATTAACCGACTTCAAAAAAAGGAAGTGATTCTCAATTCTTCTGTATGTGTGTTACGCGATAACTCCGCCAATTATGAATCGATTTTGATGATTCTTTTGTATTTGATAGTTCATACTTCAAAGGTGGTCCCATATACATTTTATCGAAATTGGTTAAGTAGTTTGGTAAAAATTAGTAGTATATTTCACTTTTTAGTTTTTGAAGGCGGTTGTCTTTTTAATTATGAATGTCGCAACGGCCCAGTGATTAAGGTGCCCGCTTTTTAAGCATAAGGTTGCATGTTTAATACCGGGCAATTAACAATGTGAGTTTTTTTTTAATTAAGATCCACTAGTGACAGCCGGGACCAACGACTTTACGTGCTACCTAAATTTCATACATGCAAATAAATAAAAACATTTTTTCTCAAATGTCAACTTCGCAACCACCGCTTAGCTTCAAATAACACTAAATCAACGTCCACTGCTGCTTACCCACTAAACAACAAGGAACACTAACAAAACAGCTTTCATTCACATTAGGTACCCACTCCTACATAAAATAAACACATTAAGTATACGCCACGCCACGAGTGACGGCACTCGTTAGGCACAGACTAGACGTGTAATTATTGTAAGTGTAGCGTCAGCAGAAGAATGTTTTGGAAGTAATTGGAAATTTCTTTTTAGGTACTATTATTGTCCTACTGCAGAACAAAGATGCCTCTCGTGCTTCTCGTGGCTTCTTATACATAAAAGGAACAAGAATTGATCACTATGCTTGCCCAAGGCAGATTCGCGATTTAAGACTTATTTCAATTACAAGTCCAAGTTTCCTCGCAATGTTTTCCTTTACCGATGTCAGTGATGTCAAAGATAAATTTATAAAGTGTATTTTAATTGAAAAAGTCACATTGGTACTTGCCCGGTATCGAACACGCAACCTCATGCATGAGAGGTGGGCGCGTAAACCACAGCGACAACACGTCTTTTAAACAAAAAAAACATGATTACAAATTATTTTGCTATCGTTACTTGTATAACTTCTACGTTATTTTCTACAAGAAAGGCAGTCCTTAAATATTTTTAACCGACCTAAAAAAAGGAGGAGATTTCTCAATTCGACCGTATATAATATGCTTTTTTCATGTGTGTTCGCGGATGATTTGAATATTATTTATGTGAAAAGAGATTTCCATGATAATAATAAACATACCATCACGCCTGTATTCCCCGGAGGGTTAGGCAGAGGTGTACCAATCAATGTACACCCACAGTTCGCCGGTATGTTTTAGATCTCATGTAATAGGGGGCGAGCCTATTGCCATTAACTGTGCACAAATCCTAACTCTGAGCTGCTACTGAGAATTTCATAGAAAAACTGCTCAACCTGGGAATCGAATCCATGACCTCTAGCGTAGCAGTAACGATTACGTAGATTGATAACCCCGACACCAAATAGTAATCCCTCGTCCAAGGGTTACTGCAATACCTACATTATTTGTTACAAATCAAGTCACAAACAACTCGATCAATGAACAACAGTAATTAATTTACTAATTATCTGTTCGCTGTCGCTGCTGTCGCTCCCGCGCTGTCTAATTGCTGACATTCGAGTCGCAGTCCCGACTGGGGACGCCGATGACTGGAATATTAATAACGCGAATATTCTTGACACTGTCGCACTACCTTATAATTATATCGAGACGTGCTCTAATTATAATCGTCTTGTATTTGTTTGGTAATAATTTATTTGTCTTGGAGAATGCAGTTACAACAATAGCAATATGGCGTCATGGTTGGTAAAGTGGATGAGTGGGCGTGAACTTCTACACGTAACAAATATTTGTAGGTCCTGTAGGTTGTTGTTTATAAAACATGACTTAATTCGTTGTACAAAAGCAGAAATTACAATAAACCTACTGTTTTATACATTTTCGCATGTTTTTGGGGAACAGCTGAACCTTATTCATATTTTGGGATTGGACTCTTAACAAAAATTATAATGGTGGCCACGAATCGTGAGCACAGATAGGTAGCGGCGGGGGTAACAGCAAAACGTGAGTCAATAAAACTACATAACTGTACAATAATCAAACGACATGGGAGTGTCCAATGGACGACGACCATCGACTGCTGGACAGGGACGGACCAATAGCGTGCGGCGTCGACCCCCGCTACGTCTTTCATTCCGCCAAAGAGACCTAAAAATGAACTTCTGCGCAAGTAAATTTTGTGCTCACGACTCGTGGGGAATACTGTACACTATGAGTACTTTCACCTACTGAAAGATATACATGTAACGAATTAAAAGTCATACTTTATATTTGTAAATAAATTTATAAAGGGGACAAACATTTATTATTATACAGGGACACGTATTTTATTATATAAAAGGCGGAGATGAACCTGCTCCGTTCGTCTAGTGGTCGCAAGCACGACTGATAACCGTGGGGTCCCGGGTTTAATTCCCAGGTCGGGCGAAAAGTGTTATTGGGTTTTTCCATTAGGATTTGCTCAGTAGTAGCCCATAGATTGGAAGTTAGTGGCGTGACACCCCCGTGCCTCGGAAAGCACGTAAAGCCGTTGGTCTCGGCTGTCATTCGTAGATCTTTGACAGTCGTTACGGATAGTCAGAAGCCAGGAATTCTGACAACCAATCTTAGATTGGTTGTCACTAGGCAACACGATACCTCTTGGTTAGCCAAGAGGTATCGTGTTGCCTAGTAACTGGGATGTGGAGGTCAGATAGGCAGTCGCTCCATGTAAAACACTGGTACTCAGCTGCATCCGGCTATACTGGAAGCCGACCCCAACATAGTTGGGAAAAGGCTAAGTAGATGACGGAGATGAACCTGCACAGTGCACGCCATAATTGTTCAATATGTTCGCCGAATAATTAGTATGCCAGCTACTATACATACTTATTAGTCAATGCCATAGCCAGTGACGGCCACCCAGTAACCACCATCAAACTATCGATTATCGATAATTCACAATCTTTTAGTTAATTGCCAAAGGGAAAACATGTTGAACTTAATGATACCACGAACTGTAAAGCAATTATTTTCATGGTTCATTTTCGTGGAAAACATTAGCCCTGTTAAAGTAACGAGGTAGAGAGAAAAAGTTTGTTTCTGAGTTTAAAATGAAAATGAAAAATAACTTATGATTTTTTATGTCTTGGAAGCCTGAGTTATATGTATAATAACATAAGGTATACTCCTACAAAAGTATAAAATATGAACTACTGGGCTGCTTACGATATATTTTTTTTTTGTACATTATCATTATTTATTTTTATTAAATAAGTGTTTCAAATTTTTAACCGACTTCAAAAAAAGGAGATGGTTTGATTGTAGTATGTTTTTTTAACCTTTGTGGCGCAAAATATTTAATTACGTAGGTACTTGGCACACTCATCTCAATAAAAAAATAGTTGCAAATAGCTCCACGTGTACTTATCTCTTTGTTAAATTGTACAAATTAACTACGCTTCAAAGATATCTCTGTAAAGAAGCCACAGAATTTTTTAAAGAGAAAAGAAAAAAGGCGCATTAGATTGCAGTTTAAAAGGGTGTGGTTCCAATCACGGGAGCGGGTGCAGTACGGTTACAAATCGGATTACTTTGAAGCTACTTTTGTGGTGGATTAGCACAGATAAAGTTGGGGTCACAGTGCAAGCGTGTTACAGAGAAGTAACACGTTATCGTGGCCATTCCATACAAATTTCCTCTCGTTTCTTCCTGGATAAAATATATTAGAGAGGTCAATCAAAAGGCTTCTTTGAAAAGATAATGCATAAAACATTGTAGAAACGAATTAAAAATGGCGGCAAAACAAAGGGATTATCATGCGCTTCCATGCGCACAGTATAGCGAGTGAATGAGAGAGCACGATAAGCGCCATCATTTTCAATAGCTAGATGTGAATTTGGGCAAACAAAACAGTCAATGCAGTTTAATAATACAGAGACTAAACATTAAAAACTTTTTGGGATCATTTTGAATATTTTTGGTACATTACACCACCAATAAATAAAGCAACACATAAAATCAAGGCCACGACCCTTATTTAATGGGCCCTTTTCATAAATTTTAATCTGTATACAAAATAGGGTCCCCGTAATAATTTTATTGTAAGCTGATTATAAAAAGGTTTTTATCCATTAGGGTCATGAACATGTAGGTATTTAATTTTGGTGTAAATATTGATCTTTTTTAGAACTAATATTCTGTTTTAAGTGTTCCAGTGCAGCAAGTAAGTAACCCTCATCTTCTGTGGGTATTTTTGGGTTAAAAATAATTAGTATCGTCCTAAAAATCAAATTGGTAATTAGACAATTATTTGGGCAAAGATTTAACAACTATTGACACCATTTTAGCTTTTAGTTTTTATTAAAATATTTTGATCTAATAAATGGTACATTATCAGTATTGTAAGATTAGTATCGGTAAACCTAAACAAGAAATTAATAAAAAACTATTCAAAATCAACTTGAAACGTATTAATTCGTACCAAAAAGTAAGCATCAAATCACTGCAAAAAGTTACTAACTGCGTTACCATTCTAAAAGTCATATTCAAAAATCCGCTTGCATTTTTTTTTTGTGGCAACCCTTCTGCGACACGTGTGGCTTCGGACAACAGAGGAACTAGAAACGATTGCGCTGGCATTTTTGCCGTTCACACTGGCCGAATGGCCGACTGAAACGCACTTTTAAAAAACATTCAGGTTGACGTGGATGTAGGAAACTTGTAGTAAGGATATTTAAATTAAAAATTAGTCAAAACATTTAATTTGAAAAATTAAAGGGTGGTTCTCTGTCTGATATTCAATGTCGTCAAAATGTATGCCAATAAATTTAACTATAGTTATTTTTTTTTAAATTTAGTGAGGGTTGCTATGCAAAAACGGTTCGGCACATACGGTTCATGTATTTTTCGCATTATATTGAGAATGCTTAAACGTATATTATGCCCTGACCTGTTTAATGACTCTCGTAATATTACTATGTTTCCTGGTGGATTCAGCTTGTAAATATTAAGGATATACTTATAATAAAAGCGAAATACCATTTACTGATTAATCACGAAATCTCGAAAACTATTTCACTTATGAAGCTGTTTGGTAGGATAGTTTGGTTAGTTTATTGGTAGGAGAAAACTAAGAACGAATTTGACTTTGACTTCCACGTGTATTAAGTCGTAGGCAAAAAGCTAGTTTTTATAATTAAAACACATCATCACGCCTGTATTCCCCGAAGGGTTAGGCAGAGGTGTACACCTTGTACACCCAAAGTTCGCCGATTTAGGTCCCATGTAATAGGGGGTAAGCCTATTGCCATTAACCGGGGCAAGAGTCCTAACTCCGAGCTGCTACTGAGAATTTCATAAAAAAACCCAGTAACACAAATTTTAATTTTTGTCGTCTAGAGTTTAGCTTATTATTTAAAATATATATTATACACTTAATAAATAACTAACTGCCTCGTTAGCCTAGTGGTTCTAAGCCCGACTGCTACGCTAGAGGTCTTGGGCTCGATTCCCAGGTCGAGCAAAAAGTGTTACTGGGTTACCCAGTAGACGACAAAAATTAAAATTTTTAAATAACCCCCAGGTAAAAATAAAAATCCCTAACGCAGCTAACAAAAGAGCTGATAGCTTTGAAACCGCTGAACCGGTTTCCATCAAACATAGCTAAGAACACTCCCGTCCAATATACCTTTTAAACAAAAACAACTAAATCAAAATCGGTTTATGCGTTCGGGAGCTACGTTGCCACAGACAGACACACACACACACAGACACGTCAAACTTATAACACCCCGTCGTTTTTGCCAAAAATGTATTGGGTTTAAAAATATTTAAGCTTTAAATAAGTGATGGACTAGGGCTAGCCTGTGTTTACCTTTTCTGTTGTAATTATGTAAAACTATCACCATAATTGTGTTTAAATACTCAATATTGTGGTCATGCGCATAATGAATATTAATCAACTAACTCTGAATAATTTACTAATAACATTTTGGTGGTAAAATATTAATTATTTTATGAACCAACGCATTACGTCGCGTAGCTCACCGGTAATTGGATTGTATTAATATAAACACTAATTCCACGCATAATTACGCTGCCATGGTAATTAGATTCTCTTTTAACATTTCCATACATACATACCATCACGCCTGTATTCCCCAGAGGGTTAGGCAGAGGTGTACCAATGTACACCCACTGTTCGTCGGTATGTTTTTAGGTCCCATGTAGTAGGGGGCGAGCCTATTGCCATTAACCGGGCACAAAACCTAACTCCGAGCTACTACTGAGGATTTTTATATATATTTTTTTTTTTGTATTTTTTTTTGCTCGACCTGGGAATCGAACCCAAGACCTCTAGCATGGCAGTCGGGCTTAGGACCACTAGACCAACGAGGCAGTTTTAATTATGCTAGAAATAACTAACTTTATTTGATATGGTCAGGACTGGTACTGATCAAGTCTTCAAGCAGAAGGGAGACTGTCATTTTATGTTTTCGTTTTTGATCAGAAATTTTAACGAATACAATTATGTAAAAGAACAAATTTAGTAAGATTTTTTATTTATTCTTAGGTTTACAGTTGGTACTTTTTTTTTAGCACACTGACTTGCTCTTTCTACATATTCATTAAAAATGAAAAGTATCTAAAGACGTGTTTTTTAATGTGTTGCGAGGGCCATATTCCTTTTTTCAACAATGGATGTAGATTTACTGATTTTTCAAAACATTGAAATGTTAACTTCTAAATACTACGTCACCAAGCTCGACCCTCTTATTGTTTCAAACTAACACGTCTAGTATCATAGCCATTAAAAAAACAAAACTATAACATCCCACCTGTATTCATACTTCAAGTTTATTTATTTATTTATTTATTTATTAAAACTTTTTGCACATAATGTAAATAATACATTGTACAAAGGCGGACTTAATGACGGAGCGCGAACAAAATGAATGACTGGCCTGTGACGGGGTAAAAATGTGAAAAAAACATAAACCCACTACAAAAAAATAGCACTCTAGTATCGGCAAATTGCGAAACAAAAGTAGTCGTGGTAAATAGTATGGCTGGACTGAGATCCCGGAGTCGGTACATCTACGTTATCTTGGCATGGATGAAATTGTGAAGTTGGACAGAGGAATATGTCGTTTAGAAATATACAAGGTGTTAATTTAAATATGGGACATATTTTAAGAGTGTGTCTTACTTATAAAAATAAACCACTTTCATTATGAAATTAAAATTGTAAAAAAATTACAGCTGTTCCTTACATATTGTTAAGTTATGCGAACATAAAGGTATAGTTGATTTTTTCTCGATTTTACTGTTTATCATATAGTAAAAGTTGTTCATTTTCAGGAGTACTACACTCCCTTAAAACAAGTCCCTCGTTTACCTTAACACCCTGTATACTACATACATTTGCTATTGCATGCTAGGCCCTTTTCAGTTATTACGTACACATCGTGCCTTCACTTACGTTCAAGTGATACGACTGGTTTTCAGGGTTCTATAGTTAATAAGAAATTTTTAAATGTAAACCAGCCAAGTGCATGTCGGACTCGCGCATGAAGGGTTCCCTACCATTATCTATAAAAACGGCAAAAGAGTCACATTTGTTGTGTGGGAGCCCCTCTAAATATTTGTTTAACTTTAATTGAATCATTTATTCTTACAATAGATATATAACTAAATATTATGTGAATATTTCAAGCGTCTACCTGTTGCCGTTATCAAGATCGAGCAAAAACGAACAAAAGAATCACGTTTGATATAACGAACGTGATTAAGAACGTGATTAAATATTTAAGGAGGCTTTCATATAGGAAAGCCTCCTTAAATATTTATTTTATTCCGTTTTTTAGTATTTGCTGTTATCGCGGTAACAGAAATACATCATCTGTGTAACTATCACGGTTCATGAGATACAGCCTGGTGACAGACGTACAGACAGACAGACAGAGATACAGACAGCGAAGTCTTAGTAATAAGGTCCCGTTTTACTCTTTGGGTACGGAACCCTAAAAAATCCTGGTGTTTTTTTCTCGTTTTTCCCATGGTGTGGAGTGTTATTGGATCGGTATTATATTCGTCCAACCATCTTGGAAATTTCAGTCATACTTAAATACCGTAGCTGGCTGGATACTCCGGGATCTTGGACCAAGTAGTAAAAGACAATGAAAAAGCCAACAAGTTTTGAGTAGAGCAAAAAGAAGTTAAAAATGTAGTAAATTGTGAAGAATTTTCGACCTTTTGAGGTTGTAATAGCGCGAAATTTTCTTTAAGGGAATGAAAAGTGATGTAAGTGAGAGTATAGTGAATCAAACAAAATCGGTCATGTTGAGAGGATGAGTGTAAGGCAACTAACAAAAGCGATTTATGTGGCAGATGTGAGTGGCAACGCCGGGTGAGAACGCCCTAGAAAGACCTACCTTGACCTTATTGGTGAAGTTCTTCAGAAAGGTCGGGTGCGCAGTACTGTTACAGTCGCGCACAGTCGCGCTTAGGACCACTAGGCTAACGAGGGAGATAATTAAGATTGAACACTTGGTTAGATTGGTTGTCAGACTTCCTGGCTTCTGACTATCCGTAACGACTGTCAAATATCTACGTTTGACAGCCGGGACCAACGGCTTTGCGTGCTTTCCGAGACACGGGTGTGTCACACCACAAACTTCCAAACTCTGGGCTCCTACTGAAAAAACCCAATAACACTTTTTGCCCGACCTGGGAATCGAACTCGAGACCCCACGCTCATCAGTCACCACCACAAACCACCAGGAATTCAAAACGCAGTAACAGTCATGAATAATTCCCTGTTGTCAGTGTGCCATCCGTCAACATACTCGTTAGTGTTATCTCATTAGAGAGGAAACGTCACGAACAATCTAATTCTGAAGCTGTCAACGAGTCGGCGCAGAAGACTGATGTGTGATGGACACGCATTGTGGTCTATGGTCGGGGAATTAAATGTTACCATAAATTTTAAAGTGACTGCCCCATTGGTCTCGTAGTCGCAAGCGCGATTGATAGGAATGATTGATAGGAAAAATGTTATTGGGTTTTTCCATTAAGATTTGCTCAGTAGCAGCTCGGAGTTTGGAAGTTGTTGGTGTACCACCCCCCTGACTCGGAAAGCATGTAAAGCCGTTGGTCCCGGCTGTCATTCGTAGATCTTTGGCAGTCGTTACGGATAGTCAAAAGGCCGGAAGTCTGACAATCAGTCTAACCAAGAGGTATCGTGTTGCCCATTAACTGGGTTGTGGAGGTCAGATAGGCAGTCGCTCCATGTTAAACACAGGTATTCAGCTGCATCCGGTTCGACTGGAAGCCGACCCCAACACGGTTGAGAAAAGGCTCAGCAGATGATGATGCTAAAAACTCGGTACTACTACGTAATAAATACCATCAGTTTTATACTCCGACGTATGTTGTCGTTTTGACACCAAAATACGAGTCGTAACTCCACACGAAGCCACTCGTAGTGAATTATACCGAATAATTCGGTGCTCTCGTAAAATGTGCGTTACACGCTTTACGATCGTATTTGTTTCTACATCTCTGTTTACTACCATTGGTTTTCGATGTAGCGGTGAAAAACTAATGACATTTTTTTTTATTTCTTGGAGGCTTTGTTTTCCTGGTACCTGTCTATACTTCTCCTTTATAATATATTTTAAATATTTTTTTAATGGTATTTTGTATGTACAAAATAAATTTATATTCGGACAAAATGATAATGGTGTACATTCTCTTGGTACGGTCAGCAACAAAAGTCAAGTAACAATGTTACTTTTACATAGCATTTAAATAAACACGAAATAATGCTATTCATTGCTATTCAAAATCTAAGAGTTGATTTTATCTTAATTTTAGATCTATTTCAAATTTTCTTTGATATTGTGCTCTATTGCAAAAAATCTGAAATGTTAATCTACTTTTGTTGCTGACTGTACTTAATGTAAATAACAGTAACATGCTCAGATTTTTTTTCCGAGCTTCGTTTTCACGATTTTTTTACTAGTTTTTGTACATCATCTCGTCAACGATGTTTTAAAAAAAGCAGAGCATTCTAGAAGTACTACACAGACATTGAGGTGGCACTATAGAGGCTGATTTTTAGTCACCTGCGAATCTTTTTAAGCGTTAAAAAAATACTCATAAAAGCGCATATATTTTACTATGGAACCAACCTTGAAATACGAATCAAAAAGTCAGCTGTTTCCTACAAACATACACTATAACACAAATCAAATATATGCAGGAACTTATTTGTATTTCGTATATTAATGTTGGTGTCGTCTGACCTTTTTAATATTGTGTTACTTGTGATCGGGTATTTAAAACCAAATTCGATCAAACGAGTTTCGTCAGACCGAATTTTTCCGAATTTGACCGTGTCTAGGGGAAACAATAGGAAATTATTTCAAAGGGTCGCCGTTTTTGAAAACGAGAAGGAGGACTTATTATCATCATCATATCAGCCGCAGGGCATCCAATGCTGGACATAGAGCTCCCCATAGATTTCCAAAAGGACCGGTTGGAAGCGGCCTGTATCCAGCGACTTCTTACAGTCTTAATCAAATGAGATGGCCTATTTCAATTAAGAAAGAAATTCACATGCAATAACTACAAAGTTAAAAATTCCTTTAGTTTTGGACGTAGGCGGTATTACCGTAATTTTTATTGTTTTGTGTTATTAGGGAAGTCCAAAAGTAATGTGTTTTTCAATTTGTAGTCTTTGAAGGCGTATGTGTTTTTGTACCTTCTCACAAACCGCTAGTAGGGGACCCATTTGATGTTGGTTGTTTGATAATAAACATATCCAATGTTTTATTGAAAATTATATCGAATAAATTCCACGCGAGTTATAAAAAAGATCTTAGTATTGATACATGCGCCTTGGGATGTTACAATATGTCTGATTATTTCGTGTAAAAACGTATTTTAGATGGCAGGTACACGGTAATTTCGGGTTCTTTATGAAAGTAAACAACAACGCTGTATGCAAACTCACTGTAGAAAGGTTGGGAAATAATACTTAATATAACATACCATTACGCCTGTATTCCCCGAAGGGTTAGGCAGAGGTGTACCAATGTACACCCACAGTTCGCCGGTATGGTAATAGGGGGCGAGCCTATTGCCATTAACCGGGCAAAAATCCTAACTCCGAGCTGCTACTGAGAATTTCATAGAGAAACTCAATAACACTTTTTGATCGACCTGGGAATCCAACCCAAGACCTTTAGCGTAGCAGTCGCGCTTAGGTGGTCCTAAGCGCGACTGCTACGCTAAAGGTCTTAGGCCTTTAGCCTAGTGGTCTAGGCTACCGAGGCAGTTGATAATATATAGTTGATAATATATGAGTAATTGATAATTATTATAGAAAAGTAAAATATTTAGGCTGTAGTTAATCTCGTGTGAAATAGTTCCTCCGAGGAAATAGTTTACTGACCGTCTATCAAGATGCATTATTGGTTTCTGAGTGTAATGGTCTGAGATCCTAAAGTCACCAGGCTATCATGTTCTGGAATATTTTTATATCATTTTATAATTAACGAGCGACCTGCCCGCGACTTCGTCCGCGTGTCTTATTTCACCCGCGTTAAGTTACGTCTGCCGTTACTGCTCCGCTCCCGTTGGTTGTAGCGTGATGTTATATAGCCTATGTTATTCAGGAATAATATAGCTATTTATTGGTGAAACAATGGTTTATCGGTCTAGTAGTTTCGGAGCCTATTTGTTACTATTGGGTTTTGATGTTATTTCGATAAAACTCACTTTAGATTTCTTTAGATACGGTATTTAATATTGAGTACAAAACTATGAAACGTTTGTCCAAGGGAAAGACAAAATGCTCCCCCGGTGTCAGAGAAAGGAAACATACAAATGCATATAAGTTTATGAGGACACTCTACACTTAGGTATCTTATAAATATATATTTATTTAATAGTTACAAACAAACAAACAATAAAATCTTTCGTCTTTATAAATATATATATATGAGCATAGAATATAGATGGTTTAGATATAAGTTTAAAACTGCCTCGTTAGCCTAGCGGTCAGATGCGCGATTTGTGCCCGGTTAAGGGCAATAGGTTTGCTCTCTATTACATGGGACCTAAACATACCACATTTTGGCAAACTGTAGGTGTAAATTGGTACACTTCTGTTTAACCCTTCAAGGAATACAGGCGTGATTGTATGTGTATAAGTTTGGAATAGCCAATCCGCCTCAAGCAAGCGACGCTGACGTCAATATTTGCACTTTGTCTGTATGAGGAGAAGCTTTTACCCCACAGTGAGACGATTATTAATAATGTTTGAAACCCAAAAAATAGCTTAAATATGATGAGCTGTAATTTTAAATAAAGTAATCCTTTGAATAGCATAGCCACAGAGCGGGCGGCAGCGTCCCGTAACGATAGTAAAACAGACACGCCTCGAAACTGTTTATTAAAAATTTAATTAAAAATGTAATACTGCTGTAAGTAATCTTCGGATTTAGTTCTGTTCACATTTTATGCTTGTAATAAACAAGATTGTTGGGAAGGTGCTTTATCATCATTTAGATGTTTATTTTTCGTTTCATTAGGAGGCTTACGGGTGTACAAAGACAGTCAGCATACCATCATCACGCCTGTATTCCCCAGAGGGTTAGGCAGAGGTGTAACAATGTACACCCACAGTTCGCCGGTATGTTTTTAGTTCCCGTGTAATAGGGAACGAGCCAATTGTCATAAACCAGGCACAAATCCTAACTCCGAGCTTCTACTGAGAAATTCATAGAAATACCCAATAACACTTTTTGCTCGAACCCAAGACCTCTAGCGTAGCAGTCGCGCTTAAGACCACTAGACCAACGAGGCAGTTAAAGACAGTCAAGGATGTTCAAAATAACATGTTGTTACAATCATGCAAACCTTTTCTTTAGGTATTTATTGAATGTCAAATTTCCAACTTTTTAACACATAAAACATACCATCACACCAGTAAACCCCGTTGTTTCCCCGTTAGCCTAGTGGTCCTAAGCGCGACTACTACGCTAAAGGTCTTGGGTTAGATTCTCAGGTCGAGCAAAGTGTTATTGAATTTATTCTATGAAATTCTCAGTAGGCAATAGGCTCGCCCCCTATTACATGGGAACTAAACATACCGGCAAACTGTCGGTGAAAGATAATAACGACTTACTTTTTTTTTAAATCTTTCTGTACAAAAATCCAACAATTATGTAACTATTTTAACTCCCTAACCAATATTTTAAATAATAATGTTCTCTCACCCATAAACGAAGCCGAAGAATTACAGACTTCCCTGAAAGGAACCAAGACCCAACGCTGTAGATATTGAAATATCTTACTGAACTATTCCCAGCAAAGCGTATTTAGTCTAACCGGGCGGTTAGCATGCACAGCGCTGCAGCGGCTGTGTGTAATGAATTACAAATATCTTGATCGATTTAAATGTCATGGTCGGTACGTGTTTCATTTTGTAAAATGTAGTAGATATGTTTTTGTATGCAATTCATGTTTACTTGCATGAGGCTTCCATTGGTATTTCAATAAATTAGACAATATTGCAATACAATCAATTATTAAGTGCATACTGCGCAACTCACGCCTTTTTCCCATGGGGGTAGGCAGAAACAACAGAACGCCACCTGCTACGATACTTACATACTCCTTTCGGCTCGTCCACGTTCATACATCTGGTCATACAAGCACGCCGGTTACGAGTACTGCGCACCTGACCTTTCTGAAGAACCTCACCAATAAGGTCAGGATAGGTTTTTCTAGAACGTCCGGGGTTCCAGCATTGCCATTCACCTCTGCCATGTTAATCCCTTTTGTCAGTCGCGTTTCACCCGTTTTCTCAACATGACCAAACCTTCTAAGCATACTCTTTTCAACCTAACATAAGTATAGTAGCCTACACAGACGAAGACGCAGATAGAAGCTAGTTTTTCTATTAACATTAATGGATAGAATTATTTATTTGCCTTAATATTTATTTCTTAGCAACTTTTTTGATCTGATCTTGTACTTAAAATAAATGTTAGATAGGAATTGCTAATCCGCCTTGAGGAAAGCATGGTGATCATGCTCTTGGCATCTCTGCATAAAAAGATTCCTTTATCCTGCAGTGGGATGATAATAAGCCGGTATTATTATCTTCTCAATCTATTTACTTTAGCTTCACAAAATAAACTCCCAATTTGGCCTCCGCCAACAAAGTTTCATACTAAAATTGCGGCCTCGGTACAGCGGATAACCCATATCCATATGGATCAAGTACGCTAACGTACGAGCGTGTCTGTGCATGCCACAGCTCTGAGGAAAAGAGGCATTCCCCGCTTTATTTATTACAAGCCTTTGATAACATGTAAAATAGGGGTATCGGTGAGTTTCTATAAAATTTTAGTACTAACAATAGGGGTATAAAATCTTTCGATACGTGCGGTCGTGTAAAACGCCGTAAAGCTTGGCTGTAAAACTAGTAATGCTTATGTCTCTCATGGGAATTTCCTAGTTTATGTAGGTGTAATATATGACCCATTTACCCGTAAGAGAGATTTTTATACATGAGCAGTTATCTGTAGTTTTTTGATAAACACTAAAACTTGAATAAGTCTTGTGGGTGAGAAAACCGTATATCTTAACGGGAGATACGCCAAACATCACTATAAGGTATCTTCCTGGGTTTTAAAGGTTAACGTTCTGTTCTCTACGTAGATGAAGTCGCGTGCAGTAGCTAGTTCTTAACATAATCAGCTTGTATTTCCGACAGTAGTAGCCCGATAGACACTAATTTGCATAAAAATAACCACTTATCTCTAGATTCTGAAACCTGGAATTATAATTAACTAGCTTCTACCCGCATGAATTACGTCTTTGGTTACTGCTCTGCTTCCGTCAGCAGTGGCGTGATATTACCTAGCCGTTGAGCACGTTTAAATAAACAACCAAAAAACTTCTTCAGCTTTATTATATTAGAATATATATAGGTTAGGAATTGCCAATCCGCCATGAGCAAGCGTGGTCATCAATACTCGTCCTTTTTTATGAGAAGAAGCTTTTACCCTGCAATAAGACATACGAAGGCTGGTATTATAATTATGTAGTATTACCACATTGTCTGACGTGGAAATCAAACCCAAGACCATACTCAACAGTCGTGTTTGCAACCACAAGACCAACAGGGCAGTCTGTAATAATGTATGGCTGTAATTCAGAGTCTACAAAGTGTTTCAGCCATTTTATGCCTTGCCTTAAAACCTTTCATAACTAGTTAATTACAGGTATTTCAGAATGTAAGTACGTGGCACAAATGAGTTCGACCGTCTGACTGTCACTATGTAAGTAGTTTTAAATAAAGGTAGAAATAAATGTATGTACGTATGTAATAATTGTATTTACGCTAGAGGTCTTGAGTTCGATTCCCAGGTCGAGTAAAAAGTGTTATTGGGGTTTTCTATGAAATTCTCAGTAGCAGGTCGGAGTTAGGATTCGTGCCCGGTTAATGGCAATAGGCTCGCCCCCTATTACATGGGACCTAAACATACCGACGAACTGTGGGTGTACATTGTTACACCTCTGCCTAACCCTTAGGGGAATACAGGCGTGATGGTGTATAAATGTATGTATGTCTGTGTGCTCGTACTGATACAGAATTATTATTGCTTTGTCTTCAATAACATTAAGTTTAGACATATTGTCATTACTAGCGCGATTTTACCCGTGTCATGTCTTTGAATATTGCTTCGTACCTATATGTAGCAGCGTGATGTTATAAGTATTGAAGGAATTAATCATTTTCTTTACGTAATTTTAGTTAAGTCTTTGGTCACTGCTCCGCTCCCGTGTGTTGTATCGTGATGTTATCCGATAACCTTCCTAGGTAAATGGGCTATAATGCAGGAGGATTATTTTAAATCAGACCAGTAATTTCTGAGTTTAGCGCGTTTAAACAAATTCTTTAGCGCTTTCAAAATACCGATTAATATTTATATCTGTACAAGTATTTATTTCAGAATTTATTGAACGTGTTTCCCTCTCCTAAAAGTATTTTAACTTTTTCAGAAACTGAATCAATTTAAAACAACAATCAAGCAATACAGATTTTAATAAAACGTTCCAGGCACCTTTTATTTAAATAAAAAAATAATTGTTCCTGAAACCATTGAACACACAGTATTCATTGTTCGCGCTGCAGAATTGAAAATCTTTATCCATTCACTTTTTCGAAATTCGACCTTAACTTTTTATTTAATTTTCCAAATTCAAATAGCAACAATGGAATTGATACCAATATAATAAAGCTAAAGAGTTGTTTTTCTTCATTGTATGTTTGTTTAAAAAACGCTCTAATCTCAGAAACTGACAGTCGCATTGAAAAATAAATGATTGTATATGAAAGTCAGATTTATGAGGAATAATATAGGCTATATAGTCACGCTATGATACACGAGAGCGGAGCAGTAACAATCGTAACTTAACGCGTGTGAAAAAAGTAAGTAATATAATAAACATACATACATACCATCACGCCTGTATTCCCCGAAGGTTTAGGCAGAGGTGTACCAATGTACACCGACAGTTCTCCGGTATGTTTAAGTCCCATATAATAGGGGGCGAGCCTATTGCCATTAACCGGGCACGAATCCTAACTCCGAGCTGCTAATGAGAATTCCATAGAAAAACCCAATAACACTTTTTGCTTGACCTGGGAATCGAACCCAAGACCTCTGGCGTAGCAATCGCGCTTAAGACCACTAGGCTAACGAAGTCTAGCTGCCTCGGTAGCCTAGAGGTCTTAATATAATAAAATTATTATAAAAGTATACTTATAAAACATTTTTTGGTTATTCTAAGACGTTTTAAGGTTCTGTATTGTTAATTTTAAGTTGTAATTACTTACCGAAATAAGCCCAAAGTTTCAAAAACAACAACACCCAATAAAATAAATAAATATAAATTGTAAATGAAAGACTTTATTACAAAAATAAAATAAGTAAAATTAATTTAGATAAAATCTCTTTCAAAAGAGTTTACTTTTTCGAAAAAATAAAATGAACAGATAAGCTGTTTAATCCGCAAAGAAAACATCAAGCAAACCCGTAGCGGATCATTGTATTTAATAAAGCAAGCTATTGAGCTGTAAAAGAGTTTACGGCGACTCTGCAAAGCCAATTAGAAGCTTAAATTTATGGCAGCCGTCTTACCATAAATTGTTACATTTTAATTTAAGTCCACTGACCCAGTCCTACTTGGAAACTCCAACTTTGTAGTTCAATTCTGTTGGTCTTGCTTCGAATTTATTACTTTTGGTTTACGTTTTTTTTGTCTTTATTTTAGTTGAATTCATCAGAATTATTATTGTTAGAAAAACTAGGGAAATAGTTGGAATACTAGGGCCATGGGGTCCGAGCGCTCCTCTTGTTTTTCGTGACATAGCCAAGCGACTGGTCGACTCTTCACGTGACCAAAGGGCTGGCCTTTTCTTGGGCCAAAGAATCAGCATTGCCATACAACGTGGCAACGCTGCCAGCCTTTTGGGCACTTGTCCCATTGACAGCGATGCGGATGAGTTTTTTGATGCCCTATAAGCTTCCTTTTTTGCATTTTATTATTACTTAAGTAAGTTTTATACTAGTGATGCATATTGTGTTTGTTGTATTAATTAAATAAATTAAAAATCCTTGTTAGAATAAAGGCATTGCCACATTGTGGTTTTCATAAATTGTTTTTGCAGTCACTTATCCTTTCGCTTTAGAGTACGAGGAAAAGTTCATGGAAACAAAATCATCTCGAATGATAGACCGATGATGATGCAAACAGTTTGTTTCATTACTCTCTTGTTTCTCGCCTTGAAGAAATCCCTGCGAGAATTTCTTTAGATGATTTAATTCTATATATAACCCCCGACGCAAAAACGACGGGATGTTATAAGTTTGACGTGCCTGTCTGTGTGTGTGTGAGTCTGTCTGTGGCATCGTAGTTCCCGAACGCATGAACCGATTTTTATTTTGTTTTTTTTTTTGTTTGAAAAGAGTGTTTTTAGCTATGTTTAATGAAAATTGTTTCAGCGGTTTCAAAGTTTTCAGCTCTTTTTAACCCCCGACGTAAAAACGACGGGGTGTTATAAGTTTGACGTGTCTCTGTGTGTGTGTGTCTGTCTGTGGCATCGTAGCTCCCGATCGCATGAACCGGTTTTGATTTTGTTTGTGATTGAAAGGTTAATTAGTCGGGAGTGTTCTTAGCTATGTTTGATGGAAATGGGTTCAGCGGTTTCAAAGTTATCAGCTCTTTTGTTAGCTGCGGTAGGATTTTTTATTCTTCTGTCGCGGGTTACTCATAATTTTTAATTTTCAGTTTTTTTTTATGTCTCTGAGTGTAGATTTTAGTTACTCAATATTGTGCCAGATATTTTCATTAATCACATTTCTCTCTCAATATCCAACTCACTAGAATTTATGCTAAATCGTTCAGTTGTCAAAACCTTTTTACATCGTTTGAAAGAAAAATTGAATATGAAATCCCAAATAAGATGTGCACACAAAGAAGAATCAGTTTCAGCTATACCACAAACTTTGTTCTTGAGTTTGCAATGACTTGTAACTTTATGATTTTCTGTCGAATACCAAATCTCGGTAAGCACGGAAGTGTTAAGTGAATTTATGTGTGATTTTCATGAGTTGCACGTATTTTATTACCTTTTTTATGGCTTGAGATACAGGGGGATGCTTTTTCTAATGTAGAACACGTGGTGCTAAATAATTTTTGATGTAGATAGTAATATAATAATGTGTAGGACATGGTGTAGATGTATGATCAAGAATTTTTTTGTGTATTATTAATGTATGATGAGCGCGGGGTCCCGGGATCGATTCCCAGGTCGGGCAAAAAGTGTTATTGGGTTTTTCCATTAGGATTTGCTTAGTAGCTGCCCGGAGTTTAGAAGTTGGAGGTGTGACACCCCCGTGCCTCGGAAAGCACGTAAAGCCGTTGGCTGTCCCTCGTAAATCTTTAACAGTCGTTGCGGATAGTCAGAAGCCAGGAAGCCTGACAACCAGTCTAGCCAAGAGGTATCATGTTGCCCAGTAACTGGGTCGTGGAGGTTAGATAGGCAGTCGCTCCTTGTTAAACACTGGTACTGGTATTCAACTGCATCCGGTTAGACTGGAAGCCGATCCCAACATAGTTGGGAAAAGGATAAGCAGATGATGATTAAAGTATATTGTAAAGACCTGAAAAAATAACTGTAAAGATATTTTTATTTGATTATATGTTCATAAATACCAATGTTCACCCACAGTTCGCCGGTATGTTTAGGTCCCATGTAATAGGGGGCGAACCTATTGCCATTAACTGGGCACAGATCCCAACTCCGAGCAGCTACTGAGAATTTCATAGAAAATGCCAATAAACCTCTCCCTACACCCCTTCTTTCACCTCTGCCTTACCCTTCGGGGAATACAGGCGTGATGGTATGTTATGTAAATGTTTATTTTATTTATTGCGGACTAAAAACAGCTGTTATACGATACAGCATTTTTAAATAATAATGGTATACAAAAGTGAAAAAAAAAACGCATTACCCGCATTATTCTCCACGAGATGACATCGGAAATGGAAGCGAATTAGATAACAGAATTATAATCATAATTTAAACCCTTTATGAGGTGGAAGGGACATCATAACTAAAACTTACACTATGGATGCAGTACTTGTTCTAGAATCCGAGAGTTATCATTGTTTGTCTGTTATCAAAAAAATGCTGTTGTTTTGCACATTTTGACTGTATGGGTGTTGCATTTTTTTATGAAACCTTTAGCCTCAATTGCTTGCCTTTATCCCTTCCACCCCTCATTCCATATTCGACCGAAATAATCTAAAACAATACTGCCGTAGGAAACCACAAAATATTTAATTAAATTAAAATACTCCTTAAAATCGAATAAGCGCTTCATTTTCTTCAAACAAAAGTTATTTTAAGCATTAAATCCCTCAATAATGAAGCCCATAAACTGAAACTAATCAAACATACAATGAGATAACCTATAAAGTAGATTCTCAATCAAATTTAACACTTTGACACACTCCATAAAGTCATAAACTGATAAAACTTAACGGCGATAAGAATTAGGGGCCGGCAGGGCTGTAGGCTTAATTTCACGGGCTACGGGCCGTCGGCCCTGATATTTGATGTTTATGCCCTAGCATTAAGGGAGACGGTCAACAAATTAAGTGGATACCTTCGGATGTGTCTTCGAGATAGATTAGGGTGGATACGATTGTTGAAAACAGGATAATGAGGTGAAATCCTTATTTTGTGAGCAAGGCTAATATTTCAATTGTATAATAACTACAGTGGCTCTATGAAATATTTAGGACTACCTCCTACCTGCGATTTCTTCCACGTGGCTTATTTTACCCGCGTTGAGTTACGTCTTTCGTTACTGCTTAGCTCCCGTGTGTCGAAGCGTTATGTTATATAGCCTATGTTACTCAAGAAACAATGTAGCTATCTATTGGTGAAAAAATGGTTAAAATTGGTCTAGTAGTTTCGGAGCCTATCCATTACAAACAAACAAACAAAAAAATCTTTCTTCTTTATAATATTAGTATAGATTTATTTGTGAAAAGGCTCCGAAGATTCATAATTATAAAAAAATCCTCTTATTTATTTATACATTTTTAAGATTCGATACCCAAGGGGTGCAAAACGGAACCCTATTAAGACTCCGCTGTTTGTTTGTCCGTCCGTATCTTTTGAACTGCACACTTAAAATTTTCAGAAAAGTTGTGTTATTTTAACAGTTAAATAACTGATATAAATAAACCTTATGTACTTCATTATAAGGTTACTTTTTATTTACAACTGCGTTTTTAAAAGCCTTGTCTCATTTCTTAAATTAAGTTCAACTTTCGTTTGACTCTGCCGATCAACAGTGTGGGGAGGGTGACTGGTGTAATTATTAAGGATAAAAAAAAACCTATTTTAGAAATCGATACCGAAGCCGATTCTGATCAAACTACTTTCAGAGTTTGTGTTTAATATGTTACATATTATTTATTAATTATTGATTAAAACTTAATGCACGTAATGTAAAAAAATACATTGTACAAAGGCGGACTTAATGACTTGGGCATTTTTCCTAAGTCTACCTTAGAGTGATGTAGAGACTAAACATAGTAGTTGCAAGGTATTAAAAACATCTAGGTGAAAATTATTACAATAAATACATATATACATACATACAAACAAAATATACAAAGTAGACAGAGAATAAATAAAACATAGGTGAAGAAATATAACAAATTAATAGTGGGACGAATCTGCCAACATCATAAGCAAGTGTTCGCGAACTTTTTTTTTAAATGTGAACTGACTGGCGGCCATCCTGAAGTTCAAACATATTGTATATTGTGACTGCCTCGGTAGCCTAGTGGTCCTAAGCGCGACTGCTACGCTAGAGGTCTTGAATTGGATTCCCAGGTCGAGCAAAAAGTGTTATTGGGTTTTTGTATGAAATTCTCAGTAGCAGCTCGGAGTTAGCATTTGTGCCCGATTAATAGCAATAGGCTCGCCCCCTATTACATGGGACCTAAACATACCGGCGAACTGTGGGTGTACATTGTTACACCTCTGCCTAACCCTTCGGGGAATACAGGCGTGATGGTATGTTATGTGTATATTGCACGGTGATGCAGAACCCTTCGTGCGCGAACCCGAGTTGTATCATTGTTGCCGGTTGTTATTCAATTAGAAACGTCTCTTGAAAATGTCAACGTAAACTTGCCATGCCGGCCGGTCCTACATTCGCCTCACGCTATATTTGGCGTTCTCCTCTAACGGCACGGATTAATTTATACGGACAGCAGATATAGTAGATATCAATACCTATCGCCCTGTCTGTTCGTATATCATTTATTTCTCTGGAATTAATAAACCGATGGATATCGCAATAGTTAATTGTTTTTGCGATTTGCTTATTAATGGAGTGAGGTTTGGGGTGCTTTAGTGTGATGTGAGTGGGATGTAGAGGTGAGTTGTTATTTAGGAGTTGTTGAAATTATACTTACTCATTATTTCGGTTAAATGTTCTAGATATTTTGTTTTTATACAAGTAATAAAATTAATTTAATTAGTAATATACTGCTTCGGTAGCTTAGTGGTCCTAAGCGTGACTGCTACGCCAGAGGTCTTAATGGGAAAACCCAATAACACTTTGCTCGATCTGGGAATCGAACCTAGGGCCCAATGCTCATCAGTCGCGTTTGCGAACAACGGGGCAGTTCAATAAAGAAATATAATAATAATATCCTTCAAAAGTTTATTTAATAACGTTATGTCTGAGTATATTGGCATGTAACGATATACGGCTTTCCTATGAAATTAGTGACGGATTGGTAGTGTGGGGCCTGTCTGTTAGCGATTTTAAAATAAATGGCAACAGAATGTTGTAACATTCTTTTCCCATCTATCATAATTAGTTCAAATAGGTACCTATGTTTGTGATTATTAACACGTTACCTGTTATTAAAAACAACTGCCTCGTTGGCCTAGTGGTCCTAAGCGCGACTGCTATGCTAGAGGTCTTGGGTTCGATTCCCAGGTCGAGCAAAGTATTATTGGGTTTTTCTATAAAATTCTCAGTAGCAGCTCGGAGTTAGGATTTGTGCCCGGCTAATGGCAATACGCTCGCTCCCTAAAAACTATTTTTTTTTTAAGAAACGATCGCAATCTAGTCTTAGTCTCAATCTGTAGAAAATGCCGCTACTTTACCTTTTTGACATTGATTGTCCCTGATATGACATTGCGAATTGATTTTAAACTTTCCTAATTAGAATTGGCCTTTAGACGAGGCTGCTCAAGTATCATCGTAAGTCAAATTTAAATCACTTATTTCAATTAGACGATTAAATTCAGGAAAACACTAACTTAATACTTTTATTAATTATTGTTTGTAAGCCATTATTTGTGTATATATTTTGTTGGACATCCTAAATAAAATAAAAAATAAATACACTTTCCAACATCATAAATAATAAAAAAAACAGAAATTATTCTAATAGCTAGCTTCAAATACTATTATTATTAGTATGGAGACGAATTTATTTCTTTCTTATATTTCTACTCCTAGAAGCTTCAATAACTAGCAGTTCCATAAAAAACATTTTTTTTTACCGTACACCACCGCTGTCACTGCCACCGCTCACTCACAGATGATCCCCACGAAAGCCATTTTGGAAACAGATCCATTTACTGAAACCCCGTTCCATTACCGTGATTTATTCAATTATTCAACGACAAATGAATTACCGTGCTTTTTTGCTATGTAAAAGGATTGCAAGCGAAAAAAGGATTTGGTAGGTATATGTTTCGGGGTATGAAATAAAGGTAGTTCAAGGGTTGAGTTGAATGGGTAAGTGAAGGTCAATTTTCAAGCTGGAATTTGTTGATTATTTTTTATATTAATACTGTTTTATTTTTAAAGTGTTAGGACATCAGAAAGCAAATTAACTAATTGAAAACGTTCAAAATGTGGTAATCTCATCTCAACGACATTCAATACCAAAAAAGTAAATGAGCTGCATTTTTGTCGTCACATTGAGTCTAAGGTTATATTGCGATCGTTTCTAAAAGATAGTGGAATTGCCAACCGCCCCCCCCCCCCCCCTCCTCCCTTTTTCACCGAGCTAAACTAAGCTCAACTGATTTTTTAGGTAAATTAGAAACATTTAAAAAAAAATTGCGTACGTTCCTTGATTAAAGAAATACGAGCATTTATATTCAAATTCTATAAGAATTAAGTAATAATAGTAAGGTATACCGTATCCGATAAAAGAAGATTTATCATAAGCGGACTACGCTGTAAAAAGTTATGCATGGTTATCTTATGGTTAATTAGTGAAAAATCAATCTTCCCCTGTTTTCCTACCGTTAGGGTTGCATTTTTTTTCTAAATTTATATCGGACCATTTTCAAGATATACCCTTTCTAATAAAAAAGAATCATCAAAATCGGATGAGTCTGTAAGCGGTTATGCGTAATCATAAATAAAATATTGAGAACCTCCTCCATTTGTTTTCGTTGGTTAAAAAGCCACATCACTGCATTGCTCCTCACAAATATGAAATTCTATCAGCAGAGTCGTCGCTTTAGAAATAAAGTAATCACCATACGGGTTCATAATCCTATTTTCATAGTAAAAGTGACTGGACAGTGAAACCATTCGCATGTCAATTTAAGTTTCCATTTACGTAACAGCCAATCCGAACTGAAACCGCGAACAATATCCATTTGAAAAATACGTGCCAACCCTAAAAAAATATTATTTAAGCTCCTGAAAAAATATCACTAAAAGTTGGACAACTTTACCTCAATGCTGTAAATCTGAGGACATTTAAGTACGTACTTTTATAATAACCTGAATATATTGATTGAGAGTAACGATTAAAGTGGGCAAAGTAGGCAGTTCAGAAATTCCTGTGTACTAAAGATTAATAGGGTGTAAAATGATTCGTTAGGGTTGCCACTTTTTCCTGTAACAAAATTGAGCGGTGAAAATCAAAGGTACTCATCGAATTGGCTTTTGATAAGGTAACTGAGATAAAAGAAAGAATGATTAATGGTACTTGAAAATATGTCGAGCATTTTTGGATGACATGCCAAGATTGACAATGTCATCATCAAGAAACATAATAGAGATGAGAATTGAACAAAATACTTAGTTGTTCCAAAGAAACACAAACAGGAGTTGGAGTTAGTAGAAGTTACAGCTCATTGTGAAGGAGCTCGTCCGGGGAAGTACTACCATCACACCAATTTCTGCCGCAGAGCAGTGGTGTGCGGTTTGAAGGGTATGAGTGTAATTACAGGCACATGAGACATTTCAACTTTGTCTCCGGGATGGTAATGCATTTTCAAGGCCTCTGGTATTGCAGATGTCTATAGGTAGCGGTGACCATTTAACATCAGGTGGCCTGTGTGCTTGTTTGCCAACCTATGACATAAATTAAAAAAAAGGAGTCAAAAAATATCCAATCTATTTAGCTAGATTTTAAGATTAGACATTTATGTGTGCCAAAACATATACATACCATCACACCTGTATTCCCCGAAGGGTTAGGCAGAGGTGTATCAATGTACACCGACAGATCGCCGGTATGTTTTAGGTCCCATGTAATAATGTAATAGGGGGCGAGCCTATTGCCATTAACCGGGCACAAATCCTAACTCCGAGCTGCTACTGAGAATTTCATAGAAAAACCCAATAACACTTTGCTCGACCTGGGAATCGAACCCAAGACCTCCAGCGTAGCAGTCGCGTTCAGGACCACTAGGCCAACGAGGCAGTTACCAATAACCGTTAGTTGTGCCAAATATTAGCTAATTCCGTTTAGCCGTTTAAGAGTGAAAGAGTAACTAATATCCATCTATTCTCACAAACTTTTATAATAGTAGATGATTTTTTATGTATTGCCAAACTGATATACAAATATGCATTTTATCTATCACATCCTTACGTACTGAAGTACTACTTTTTTTTTGGTGGGTGGGAAATCATCAAATAACTTCGGAGGGAGTGTCAGACTTTTACTGACTAAAACCCACCCATGTTCCTTATTGTGCCATTTGCGTTCCGGGGGCGCGGTATCTCTTGCGAACAACCCGCAGCCCCGGCAGGCATCGGCCCTCAGTGGCCCCTTTCTTTTGCTGACATCTCTTTGAGGCGCGCGTGGAACACGAACGCGCCGTCGACACGGCCTGTCGTTATGCAACGTAAGGACGGTGAGCTACCCATTGCTCACCGTCCACAGGCCCGTATCTACGGTGGCCGGGAGTGGTCTCGCGGCTGCCGACGTCCGGAGCGTCTACCGCGGCGGCTGGGACGGGAGAACCGCTGTCTCAACCGTCCCGCCGCCTATTAGATGGACTTAAGGCTCACGTCAAGTTCACTTTTCCTAAATTCGTCATTATATTTGTTTTACCTGCCTCATTAGCCTAAAGGTTTTGGATTCGATTCCCAAGTCCAGCTAAGTATTATTGGGTTTTTCTATAAAATTCTCAGTAGCAATTCGGAGTTAGGATTTCAATAGGCTCGCTCCCTATTACATGGGACCTAAAGCATACCGGCGGACTGTGGGTGTACATTGGTACACCTCTGCCTAAATTTTCGAGGAATACAGGCGTGAGTTTGTGTATGTTTGTATTTTCTTCACAGAATAGACCGTTACGACATGATGATGCGCCATGATTGATCTGCTTCTGTTATGCCAAAATATCTTAACAAGAAAAAGAACAAGCATTCATAAAACCATTAGCAATAATTTTCATTTTATTACAATTTAGCGTGTACCCGTTTTAAAATATTGAAACGCAGCTTTGGTTAAAGTAAATTAATCTTTATAATGCAGTTACTAGGGGAGATTTTAATTGGATAATAACTCTTTTTAACAAGCTCTATTAAATATAATTTACTGTGTTATTTTACAAATCCACGTTTAACTTAGAGAAACTGGTGTTAAGCTAAAAATTGCCTATTATTGTTCCACTGCTAGGCAAAGGCGTCTTCTCTTAAAAAGAAGGCACGAGGATTGTCTACCATGATTGCTCAAGGCAATTTGGAGAATTCCAAGTTATATTCATTATAACTTTTGGTTTTCTTACGATGTCATGACATTAATTGAGGCAAAACCACTGATGTCAATAAAATCCAAGATGAATTTAGAAAGTGCATATAAATTGAAAAAGTCACATTCACAAAAACCCAGAAAGGCAACCACAAACCCTAAAATTAACTTGATGTTTATGCTCACGACTCGTGGTGGCTACTATGCTTGCCAGACTGACTACATTGGTTTTAGACTTAAGAATATAAACATGATACGACTCCTCCCCCCCCATTCAATTAAAACTCAACATAAATTAAAACATCATTGTCTTCACGCCAATCATTTGAAGTTGACACAGACAGAATGACATTTTAATTACGCTCGCCCCTAATTGCGTTAAGTAAGGGAAAGTGAGTTGTCAGTTGCAAGCCGTGCACGCGGGGCCTGAAGTTCTACGAACAACATTCTAAAAAAACGACCGCGTATTTCAGTAAGTGGCTCGGAAATTCCCAAAAAAAAAAACAAAACCTACGTTTCCATGGCAACCATAACACCCTTTCCGCATCCACCCCAAAGCGGCACATCACACAAGCGGTAAAAACCAACGGTTTTTTTACCCGTCAGTTTTTAATTGACTATGCGACGGTATAGTCAAAAAGATAAATGAACCTGAAATGAAACTAAGCCTTTTTGCCACGTTGTCGCACAAAAATAAACTTTAGATCACAAAAAATAGAGCTTAATTTCGTTGTTGACTTAATCATGTAGCTACAAACCTCGGTTTTGGGCTGGTTATGACATAAACATGTATTTGGTGGGGCCGGCCTATTGTATGCTTCCATGAATCGTACGTTATTCATTCATGATGTCACACGTATGATGATAATAGATAATGTACAATTAATTCGTTCTTTGGAATATATTATGTAGAATGGTCGCGGTATATTTCTATGGAACTCTCTATTTCTATATTTCTATGAAGGCAAAAATATTAATAAAATTGTCGCTGCGAGGAAGTGTGACACGAATGACCTCATCAGAAAAAAGATGAAATTGTTAGAATATGTATTTGTCTGAAACAAGATATGTTTATAATATTGCATAGTTTCACACGCCTCACCATTTTAACGATTATTAAAAAACAATTTAAAGTTAAATCAATTTTTAACTCATACACACACACATACCATCACGCCTGTATTCCCCGAAGGCTAACGAGGCAGTACTTATAAAATAACTTATAAAATATTAAATTATTGACTGCCTTGTTAGCCTAGATGTCCTATGCGCGACTGCTACGCTAGAGGTCTTGGGTTCGATTCCCAGGTCGAGCAAATAGTGTTATTGGGTTTTTCTATGAAATTCTCAGTAGCAGCTCGGAGTTAAGATTTGTGCCCGGTTAATGGCAATAAGCTCCCCCCTATTACATGGGACCTAAACATACCGGCGAACAGTGGGTGTACATTGTTACACCTCTGCCTAACCCTTCGGCGAATACAAGCGTGATGGTATGTATGTATGTGTAAAATATTAAATTTTAAAATTTAAATATTGTTTCAATTAAAACAAGTTTAAGGGAAAATATGATAAAGTTTTAAAATTATCTACGTGGAGAATAAAAGGAAGTCCAAGTTACAATGTTTTAGGTAAAAAATGGACACATCAAACGATAGCTTAACTGTTCCCTCATTCTCAAGAGAGGGAGAGCCCTTATGGCTTTCTTGGAATTAATTTCTATAGCACTTTGATGGTTCATGGTTTTCTTATAATCTTTTCTATACTTAGTAAAACATGTTTTGAAGAGTGAAGATAAAATGATGCAAAACAATGGATTCATCTATGCTATCTCTGCGGGATGTTCGTAAGAGATACCGCGCCCAGAAACGCAAAGGGCACAAGAAGGAACATGGGTGGGTTTTAGTCAGTAAAAGTCTGACACTCTCTCCCGCCCCGCCCAGGGCGGGAGAAGTTATTTAATGATTTCCCATCAGCAGCCTCGGCAGGCATCGGCCCTCAGTGGCCCCTTCCTTTTGCTGACATCTCTTTGAGGCGCGCGTGGAACACGAACGCGCCGTCGACACGGACTGTCGTTATGCAACGTAAGGACGGTGAGCTACCCATTGCTCACCGTCCACAGGCCCGTATCTACTGTGGCCGGGAGTCGTTGCGCGGCTCCCGACGTCCGGAGCGTCTACCGTGGTGGCTGGGACGTGAAAATCTCTGTCTCAGCCGTCCCGCCGCCTCCTTCTCTAGCATTACTATCTATGCTATCTAGAGTTTGATTGTTGCATTGCATCCTAGTACAAAGTCAACAGTACGAAAGTAAAAAAAGTAGTTGTGACTCTTAGAAATTATTACTTCGAAAAGTTAAAACACTTATTGTAGTACATAGGAATTATCACATCGAAAAATTTTAAAAATATTGTTACTTAAAAAAATATTAAAAGTTATGATTTCTTTAATAATTTACATATTAATTCGAAAAGTTAAAAAAATTGTTGTAATTCTTAGGATATATGATTAAGTCCTTCAATCTGCGTTACTGTTAAACAACAAGTTCAAAGGACCAAAATTTTTCCTTCTGGTCTTTTCTCCCTCGCCCCCTCACGGTGTCAATTATAACGTAAAGCTGCGTATATTTACACACGCTATAATAGCGTGACTAACACGATGATTATTTAGCTTTAATAAGGCTTTACTGGGAAAATATTATTGTTTGCAATAAGGGCTTGAAAGTAATAAAAATATTATTAACACCCTTCGCTCCGCGACTGAGGATCGATACCCGTAATTACTTTCATTAGAGGTTAAAAAGAAAACTGACGGGACTTTGATGTTATGAAGAAGGCTTTTCTTTCATGATGAGCGCCATTTTGATAAGTTGTGGCGGTCACTTATATTGACCTGACATAATGACATGTCAGATAGTGTTTCATTATTATGACTACACCTGTATCTATGTCTACAACAACGTACCACTACGCCTGTATTCCCCGAAGGGTTAGGCAGAGGTGTACCAATGTACACCCACAGTTCGCCTATATGTTCAGGTCCCATGTAAAAGAGGGCGAGACTATTACCATTAACCCGGCATAAATCCTAACTCCGAGCTGTCACTGAGAATTTCATAAAAAAAAGCCAAAAGCACTTTACTCGACCTGGGAATCGAGCCCAAGACCTTTTGCGTAGCAGTCGCACCTAGGACCACTAGACTAACGAGGCAGTTATATATATCTATATATATATACATATTTATTTCTACGTATATGCTTTTATCGACGCTTATATGTATGCATAGTCTGTGCCTATGGCTATGCCCTTGCCTACAACAATGTGTATGTTTCTATATCGATGTCTGTCTACGCCCATATCTATGCTTATGTCGATGTGAAGCCTACCTCTGTGTAAAGTTAAAAATCAAAACATTTTTTTTTTATTACACTATTAAAAAGTACCTTTGATCATTTTCTGCCTTTGTCTATAGCTTCGCCTTAGCGTAAACCTATTTCCTACGTATTTGTTACTAACAAAATGTTGTTATTGTATGGAAAAATAAAGAGAAAGGAAAAAAAAGGCTTAAATATTCGGCACATCTGATGTGCCGAATATTTAAGCCCAAAATGCTTTCAATCCTACTTTATGGCGATTTTTAGCTCAAGAGGAAATTGGTTGTTTTCGGTGGCTGCGCAACGCGCAATGGACTAACAACCTGTCACCTGCCATTCGCATGATTACGAACAAAAATACGCTTTTTGTTGATACTGTAAAAGTAGAAATCCGAGTGTCATAAAAGCAGCGGCTGCTGTTGAAGCAGCATATTTTTTAACCTTATTGTAGATACCATAACTAGAAACTGCATGGCTTATAATTGGGGATGAGATATCTACCAACAAAAACGTAAATGTGAAAAAGTGGTCAAGTTCGAATTAAAAAAAATCATAAGGAAAATTAGTGTCACCGGTAACAGAGTTCAGATCTAACGGGTGCCGAGTTCCGTAGCAGTTCTTTTAATCACAGCCTTTAAAAAAAGAATCAGTATGTTAATTTTCATATTGGATTTCGAACTTGTCAATAAAAAACGTTAAGATAAGTTTTTTTTACTCAATTAATCAAATCAAGTCCTTTAATCCTTTGCCAGCATAGGGTTATAAATTGTTTACAGATAATGTTCTCCATGCTTAATTATAATTGCGAGATTCATAGTATTTTTTAGTTTATCTTGGATATTACTGATATCGGTAAAGAAAACCATCGTGAGGAAACCTGAAATTAAAATTTACATAAGTATGAAGTCTTCAAATCGAATCGTGCCTTCTCTGTATGAGAACAGGCCTTTGCCCTGCAGTGGAACAACAATTGGCTGGTATTATTAGATATCTCATTATAAATTGTTTAACGCCTTCGTAGAATGACGATATTATTATGAATGGAAAGAAAAAACAGTAGGCTTCAGCACAAATCAAAAATAACAATCCCAAAATAATAACCAGAAACCACAGAGCGATCATGCCAAAACTCCGACAGAATTTGGCAAATTAAATTTTCAAAAAGTCGTATCTCGTAATCAACTCAGGCTCAGATGGGGGGTTGAATGCCAAGGGTGTACCCTCCCCCCCCCCCCCCCCGTTTCAGACACACAACTGAATTATGTAAAACTTTTAATTGTCCTCTCGTCTCACCTTCATTAAAATTCGAGGTGTTTTGTTTGGACACAAAAACTTAGTTGCTCCCATTTTTGCCCGTTGTTTTTGAGATGTTAAAAAGTCATTCTGACAGGTTACCTGGTAGCCTGATTAATTATTACGTTTCTGGCGTAATGGAAATGTTGAGTGTATTTACGTACGTAGGGTAATGAAGTAAAGAGTGTCGTATTAGACTTAATGTAGGTTGTCAATGTTAGAAAAAGGTTTCGTGTGAGGTAAAATCATGAAGCTTTATGTGACTCCTTGGAACGTCTACGTGTGATGTGTCAGTCACACTTTGCTGCCATTATTAGGTTCCTATCTTTTATTTAACTGTGACAGCTGATGCTCTACACTTCAGGACTCTTAAATCAAGCCACCTTGGATAGTTTTTGTATAAATGCTTTATAATTTCTAAAAAACGTCGTATGTTTAAATTTGGAACACACCAAAACGATAGCCAGTAAGTCGTTTTCTAAATTGTATAACACCTTTTTCTTGGATTCATAATTATTACACCATAATACTGTTTTAGCCTAAAACGTTGTATCTTCTCACACATTGAACTATTACGAAGTAATGAGTATTGGTGTATTTAGCCTTATCTTCCCTTAGCTCTGAGATCGAACTACTTACATGCTTGCTTTCGATGCTGCTATAATTACATGCAACTTTTACAACGTCGCCTCCACACTAGAAATTTCTCCTTTTTCGTGTGTGGGTTTACAAACATTGCAACTCATAACACAAACAACCAGTATCGAAACAACTACCTGCCGGAAAAATAAATATTTGTTCCGTAAGAGAATCGATCCCGTGACACGCAACGCAGCAGCCGTGTCGTGATTGGAACATTCACATCATTGTATTTCGATTACGACTAGCAGACATCATTCACCATGGTAAACTGTTTCCATTGATTTTATTACCTACATTTTCAGTTAAATACAAGACAAAATCAACATTGATTACTTGAACCAATGACCACAATTACTTTGACATCGATATCTCTTCAAACAAGAATCGCAGAAACTCAACCATTCCACAAATCTCATAAAGGCAACTTTCCCCAATCAGAACTCTGATATTTTCCATTAAATTCGACTTTGCATGAAGATACGGGCTGATGGTTTTATGAAGGGTGCGATAAGGCCAACTTATGATTATTATTTGTTACCTTACGTCACTCAGGAATTCTTGAGCATTTTTCTTTTCGTGTCACGCAACCGCTTTGTGTTGCTATTTGGGACTTCATTTATATTAAGTTGATTGTTATGTATTTTTTTCGTGCTATATAAAGGGCGTGAAAAGACACTTAGCGAAGCTGTAAGTAACAATTTGATGTTCTTCCCATGATTGCCGTCATGTTTTTGTTCAAGAAATCCCAACCTAGGTCTTAGGAACAGTTATGGAGATATTAAAGATCAAAGTACCAACTTTTTTAAACGTATTTTTAACCTCAGACGCAAAAATGACGGGGTGTTTTAAGTTTGACGTATCTGTGCGTGCGTGTGTGTGTGTATGTCTGTCTGTCTGTGGCATCGCAGCTCCCGAATGCATGAACCGATTTTGATTTAGTTTCTTTTTGTTTCAAAGGTATATTAGTTGGGAGTGTTCTTAGCTACGTTTGATGGAAATCGGTTCAGCGGTTTGAAAGTTATCAGCACTTTTGTAAGCTGCGGTAGGGATTTTTATTTTTCTGCCGGGGTTCCTTAATTTTTTAAAGAAACAAGTTAGAAATTTTCTAATTGTGTGAACATTCATCAGTTTGTATAGGCAGTGTACCAATTTGGTCAGTACCTGATAATTTCAGAATTGTAGGATTTTTTAGGTACTTACATAATCGGTCCTTTTAGAAATCTATGTGGGAGGCCTATGCCCAGCAGTGAACGTCCGGCGGCTGATATGTTGATGATGACATAAGTTTTTAAGTTCTCTTTATCATTCATTTAACTTACTTCTAAGTTTTTCTGGACTTCACTAACATCGTTGATGGAAATCTAGACTTATAATGAATATGTCTGAAATCGCCAATCTGCCTTGAGCAAACGTGATGATCAATCCTTTTTTTTTTTTGGGAGGTGGGAAATCGTCAAATAACTTCTAAGTGAGTGAGAAGGGAGTGTCAGACTTTTACTGACTAAAACCCACCCATGTTCCTTCTTGTGCCCTTTGCGTTCCGGGGGCGCGGTATCTCTTACGAACAACCCGCAGCCCCGGCGGGCATCGGCCCTCAGTGGCCCCTTCCATTTGCTGACATCTCTTTGAGGCGCGCGTGCAACACGAACGCGCCGTCGACACGGCCTGTCGTTATGAAACGTAAGGACGGTGAGCTGCCCATTGCTCACTGTCCACAGGCCCGTATCTACGGTGGCCGGGAGTCGTCTCGCGATGATCAATGCTTGTGCTCTCTGGATGAGAAGAGGCCTTGCCCAACAATGGGATAATAGTAGGCTAATATAATTTACCTAACTTTAGCCACGTGTAAAAATGCATTGGACAATGTGATCCCTGATGATGGAAGTGCTAGTGATGATTTACTGCCTCGTTAGCCTAGTGGTCCTAAGCGCGACAGCTACGCTAGATTTCTTGGGTTAGATTCCCAGATTGAGCAAAGCGTTATGAAATTGTCAGTAGCAGCTCGGAGGTAGAATTCGGCCTGGTTAATGGCAATAGGCTCGCCCCCTATCACAAGCGAACTAAACATACCAGCGAACTGTGGGTGTACATTGGTACACATCTGCCTAACCCTTCAGGGAATACAGGCTTGATGGTATATTATGTGTTATAATAAAGCTGAAGAGCGATTTTTTGGTTATTCATTTAAACGGGCTCAACGGCTATATAATATCACGCTACTGCTGACGGAAGCAGAGCAGTAACCAAAGACGTAATTCATGCGGGTAGAAGCTAGTTTATTCCAGGTTTCAGAAACTAGAGTTAAGTGGTTAGTTTTGGGGTATAGTGTAATAATTTTCTTTGTTCATCATAATCCAAACTTCAAAACAACAAAAGTTAGACAATCAAGTTAATGAATAAACATCAAAATCTACATACATGTTAATGCTTCTCTTAAACTTTTCCTGGTTTTAATGGAAATATTTGGACTTAGTTTTAATAGGGTTAAAATGAACGATAACATTGCACGCTTCGCCTACGTTCAAAATTTGATCCGTGGTTATTTCATAAAACTATGTAAACTTCTACTCGGAAAATGAACTTAATTAATTAGGTATGTGGTGGTTAATCCCTTTTATGATCAAAAATAATGCATAAACTCAGTACAGTAAATATTTTAGTGGGGAAATCTTTGAGCGAGTCTATTGCCATTAACCGGGCACAAATCCTAATTCCGAGCTGTTACTGAGAATTTTATAGAAAAACCCAATAACACTGCTCGACCTGGGAATCGAACCCAAGACCTCTAGCTTAGTAATCGCGCTTAGGACCACTAGGCTAACTATGCAGTCAGCGAGGCGTTATTTCAGTTACATGATGTATAAGGACAACTCTAACGTTACTACAAGGCTTAAGATAGATGGACGTCTGATTAAACCATTTTTTACTGTCCAGCTTTTAAAAGGACCAATTGAAATAGTCGTAATTTTGAACCTTACGTTTTTGATACCTTGACTCCTTCAAGGTTACTGTTTAATTCCTATGTATTTAGTTTTGTTGTTAGTATTTACAGTTCAAGCTTGTTGCTTTCTATTGTGACCAGGGAATAAAAAACTTTATTACAAAGTAGTAAAAATTGAAATGGCTTTGTACATTATTGTAGCTGTCAGTTTGAGTCGTATCGAAGTTTGGTCTGATTGTAAATCCGTTCTAATACAATAATGCTGACGAATTTTTTTGTTTGATATATCATAGTGAATAGTATGGGCTATATAACATCACGCTTCGACTCTTGGGACCGCAGCAGTTACCAAAGGCGTAACTTACGCGGGTGAAAAAATCCACACGGACTAGGTCGCAGGTAGAAGCTAATTGAAACTTAATATTATAAATGCCAAAGTAAACTTAGTCCATTTGTTACCTCATCACATTAAAATCACTGAACCAATCGTAATGAAATTTTACAAAAGGTAGCTTCAGATCTGGATAGATCCTGCCGGGGCTGCGGGTTGTTCGTAAGAGATACCGCGCCCCCTGAACGCAAAGGGGCACAAGAAGGAACATGGATGGGTTTTAGTCAGTAAAAGTCTGACACTCCCTCCCGCCCCGCCCAGGGCGGGGGAAGTAATTTGATGATTTCCAATCCCTAAAAAAAAATAAAAAGATCTGGATAGACATTTAGGCTAGTTTGACTTTTTAACCGATTTCCATCAAACATAGCTAAGAACACTCCCGACTAATATAACTTTCAAACACTAAAAACATAATCAAAATCGGTTCATGCGTTTGGGAGCTACGATGTCACAGACACACACACACACAGAGACACGTTAAACTTATAACACTCCATCATTTTTGCGTTGGGGATTCAAAAGGTGGTAAAAGCGATCCTTATAATGCAGATTTACAATCGACATAAACTGTAATATACTTACAGATCTGCCTACCCACAAATAAAGTCACGACTACACAGTACAGCGAACATTCTCGCGTGATTGACACAATACATGAAATGTTAACAAGCCGCGCTTGTGACTGACAGACTATTGTAGTTAATATTAATAGCGACGCCATTGAACACGCTGATGGCTTGTCATTACAGGCAAGTGTGTAAGAGGGTTTGTCAGGATTCTTTTTTCTGTTTTGAATTTTTGTGCGAGAAATTGTGTTGTCGTTGGGAATTTTTGTTGTGGTTAGGACGATAAATATTTTTTGGATGTATGATCTGAAGATTTATGCTGTTCTGTGTTTTATGGAAAACGTTAATGATCATTTCTATGGTATTTGCAAGTTGCATAAAAATAATTTCCATAACCTTTTAATTACACTACTAAGGTTCTTTAGCATCCTAATAACTGATTCCATTTAAACAGTACTTTATTTAAAATTATAAATATTTCATAACTGCCTCGGTAGCCTAGTGGTTCTAAGCGCGACTGCTACGCTAGAGGTCTTGGGTTCGATTCCCAGGTCGAGCAAAAAGTGTTATTGGGTTTTTCTATGAAATTTTCAGTAGCAGCTCGGAGTTTGGATTTGTGCCCGGTTAATGGCAATAGGTTCGCCCCCTCCCCCCATTACATGGGACCTAAACATACCGGCGAACTGAGGGTGTACATTGTTACACCTCTGTCTAACCCTTCGGGGAATACAGGCGTGATGGTATGTTATAACAGAACGAGGTATGTTATGTGTAAATATTTCATAATCTACTGTTTAGAGATTAAACGTTTAGGGGTCTCAATGTCTAATTAAAGTTTGGTGAACACGGGCCTTAGAATACTATTACTAAATTGTTGATCGCGTAATTTACGCGACATTCGGGTTCATAAAAATACCGGTTTGCAAAATGACTTGTCAACTAGCTACCAGAGTCATATCACTTCATTGCTCTCTCAATTTCCACATAAAAACAAAAGGTATTAGAGATCCCATCCGAACATCCTATTTATCTATTTTCGTGACGTCCCACATCATTTTGAAATTCGAAACATTCCGGACTTTTAACATTGTCACCTTAACTTGAATAATTGACTAAGTTTGAGTCTTTGGAATGTTATATATGTGTGCGTAACTATTATACCTTAAGATATCATTATATCTTTGATCACAGATGTTGAAATGAATGGAACACTTGACTTATTGTGTTGTAACCGTTCACAGATACATTTAAATAGAACTAGGCTTATAGTTCCACAAATAACTGGCAATCCTTAACAAGATTGAAACGCGCGTCTATCAATTGACTTCACAGCTAACAAGAAACGGAGGATTATTGAACAGCTGCTACGCGAATTCAGCTGTTCTCTCTACGTAAGTACAATTCAAATTAGCATGGGAGTTACTGCCTTTCAAACTCCGGGTAAAATTCTTGGATGTCAACTTCGAAAGCATTAATAAATAATATCAAATTCGATGGAAAGCGCCTTTTGTTCGTACTCGACTCTTTGTAGTCTACAAACTTTGCGCGAACTTCAAACCTTTGTGGGCGTCTCACATTTCACTCACATTATTACGAAATCATCTGAGAAGTTAAATTTTCAATTTGTTTAATGGATACATGGGTATTTGAACTGAGACTAATCAAGCGTACTTTGCTGTAAAGATAATGTAAGATTAAAGCAAAGTAAATGAGAATGTAATTAGTGATGTAGCTGTTTGCTTAGACTTTGTTAATGAAAATTGTGGAATGGATGAGATAAAGAAATTTAATCAACACATACCATTACGCCGGTATTCCCCGAAGGGTTATGCAGAGGTGTACCAATGTACACCCACAGTTCGCCGGTATGTTTAGGCCCCATGTAATAGGGGGCGAGCCTATTGCCATTAAACGAGCACAACCCAAACTCCGAGCTGCTTCTGAGAATTTAATAGAAAAACCCAATGACACTTTTTGATCGACATGGGAATCGAACCCAAGATCTCTAGCATACTAGTCGCACTGAGGACCACTACGCTAACGAGGCAGTTTCTGTCAAACTCTGTCTGGCAGTCAAATAAAATCAAGGCTTCGTATAATTGATTATGTAACACTTGCCACATGCCCCGCTGTGTTACCCGCGTTTTGTTACGTCTTTGGTTACTGCTCCGCTCCCGTTGGTCGTAGCGTGATATTCTATACGTATAAACCTTCCTCTTAAATCACTCTTTCTATTATTTTTTTCATGTCGATTGACTCGTTTAATATTTTGTCCGACTAATATGGAGCCACCTGTACAACTCTATCATGGGCCTCATTTAGGTCCTGAATAGTGCAGACCGGTGGTCCAGAATGGTGTTTTGGATGGGTGAAGGATGACCCACTTGGCCAAATTAGTTTTACTGCGGCCGATCTGGGTCCGCAATAGGTTAAGAGATTTCCAGGTTGGCTACTGCATTTCTCATCCAAGGGATAGATGTTTTTCCGGAGTGATGAAGTTTCTATCTATTGATGAAAATTGCATTATAATTTGTTGCGCATTTCAAACGATCTAAGCGTACAGACGGACAGACGGCAGGAAGCAACTTTGTTTTATGCCATGTAGAGATTTAAAAATACTATTTGTGATTAATGTAGGTAAGCCTTCTTTTAATTATAGGTACTGTTATTAGTTGAAATAGGTATAGGAATACCACTGAAAACAAGTAACGAAAAAGGTCAGTGAAAGATAATTATACTGATTTACCTTGTATGAAACACCTACACGAGGGTTTGGGCTGAGGTATTTTGAATCAAATGAGCGTGTATTTATAGCACAAATACCCAATTTTCCTAAAATACCTCGATATTAATCCGTCACGGGGACAATGGAGGAGGTTACGTCGGCATACAACTCAATTTCCAAGTAACTAGCTATTATAACACTGACGATCTTTGCCAAACAAGACAAAACTTACCTAAAATGAAACCATTTACGTCACAACTTCCAAAAACTAAACTTTTATCATGAGAAAGTATCAAATACAGCTAGTATTTCCCGGAACTTTGCTATTATTTATTAAAATAATTTATTGAATTATACCACGAATACACAAATATAAGATAAAAAGTATCGGTGCTTAGTCGTTTACGGATGAGAGAGTAACCAACATCCATCCATAAATCAATCCTTCGATTCTCACAACCTTTCGCGTTTATAATAGTAGTAGAAACCTAAATTGGATTCGAAAATTGCACTCTATAAAAAGCTTAAAAACGGCTAAAATCGATCGCAAAGAGATTACAACAATTCCTGTCAAGAATCGACATTTTGCAGATTCAGTTTCATCTATTGACATGTTTTATGGCATCCCAATAGAGGCGCAAGCTGTATATCAAAGTGATATGACATCTGTGAGCTGTGCAATAAAGAAAAAAAAACGGGGGGCGCCGCGGGATTCCATTTGAACATAGATTTACAACTTAGCTAGGAAAAGGTTTTGACGTCCAATTTTTTGGTCACAGTTCCAGTTACTACGAAATTCTGGGAATTATTTAGAAAACTTTTGATGCTGCCAAAAGAACTGTTTTCATTTTAGTAGTTGAAAACATTTTTGGCTGAAGTTTATGTTTGACTGCCACATGACGCAGTTTTATTTTGGAAAGCTTACTTCTGTAACTGGGATTAGTTTTGCTAAAACAAAATAACACAAATGTCTAAATTATGAACGTTGATTAATTTGAACTTTGAACTGCCTCGGTAGCCTAGCGGTCCTAAGCGCGACTGCTACGCTAGAGGTCTTGTGTTTGATTCCCAAGTCGAGCAAAAAGTGTTATTGGGTTTTTCTATAAAATTCTCAGTAGCAGCTCGGAGTTAGGTTTTGTGCCCGATTAATGGCAATAGTCTCGCCCCCTATTACATGGGACCTAAAAATATACCGGCGAGCTGTGGATGTACATTGGTACACCTCTGCCTAACCCTCTGGGGACTACAGGCGTGATGGTATGTTATGTTACTAATTTGAAATCTACTTTAAGCTTCAATTTTCAATTGTAATTTTCGGATAGTATTGTAACACATTTCATATTATTAAGAGATAGTGGGTTGGTTTGTTTTGGCAGAACTAATATCAATTATTAAAAAGTTATTTTTAATGTAAAATATATAAAGATTGAACCTTATGCGCAGCTCAACTAAATAGCTTTTTATGAAATAACCATTCAAAAAGCACATTTTATTTTAACAGAGCATGGAATAATTAGTACGTTTTTTTATTTACAGCAACAAAAGTAATAGGAATACCCGGTTTTATGAAGTTCTAATGGCTGCATAGGTTGTATATCAATGCGATGTGACATCTGCGAGCCGCGCAATAAAGAAAAAAGCCACGGATAGTCCATTCGAACATAGATTTACAACGTATTGGGAAGCACTGTTTTTTATGACGATTTGAAATGCCTTTCACCTATAAATCTTGCGCAATCGTCATCAGCAATTTCATTGGTTTTAACAAAGCAAAACATTTAAACTGAACGCCATTTCTACCAGTTAAAAACCTTCAAAATCTAGTCTTAATGTCATGTTAGGGACAGTCAGTGACAAAAAATGTAGGTAAATAGGAGGTAATATTGCTAGATGGAGTCTGAGATTAGATAGCGATCGTTTCTCAAAGTTAAAAAGAATGCTTTTCTGATCTTTTAAATAGTAGATTAGGTAAAACGAGTACTTCCACAGGCATCAATATAACACACACCAAAATCAATAATGCTTTACACGCTACAAAAAAATAGTTAAGGGAAAGTCCACCAATCAAGGCTCACAAAAAAAACACAATCAGTATAAAATCGACATGATAATTGCCAGCAACGAGGAAAGAGCTCGCGTGAGAAGTCGCGTGTCTAAGTTGATTAAATTCTACTCGAACAGGTCTGTTTGGTTATTCACAGCCGTGGTAGCAACGTGCCGATAGAAAATACAAGCTATTTTCATTGCTCACCCAAGTTAGCGTGACTTACCTTATGCATTTGATAAAGTATGCCATAGTATATTTACGGGAAAAATAGATGATAATGCTACGATAAAGGTCGTTGATTGTGACAGTTTCAAGATTGTATCAATAAAATTATTGGGTCATTAAAATTTGAATGATATGGGTTGTTATGTGGTTATTTGGTTACTGGGGTGCCTCAGGGTAATAACTAGGCCCTTTGTTGTTAATTCAAAAGTAATTTACATGCGTGATTGAATTACGTTTATGGAATATTCCTTTGTACTGTTTTACATGAAAGCTAAATGGTTTCAACGTTGAAACAGAATGTAAAAGTACAACCTATGTTAAAACACGTAACTTAGTGCAAACAGCTCCTAGGTTCGCTAACCCCAGGCAGTCTCTTTAGAAATATAAAAAAGTAACAAAGATATTTTTATGAAGTGAGTAAATAAAAAGTAATCTTACTTATCTAAGGGAATATTCAATTTCTTACCTTTTATGCATAAATCTACTAAACCAAAATCCACTGATATTGTTAAGAAGAATATTGTGCCTACTTTATATTTTCGCTTATTTTTCTTAATCTTCCAGTAAATCCGCTTACATACTGAAACCTTTGTGAACACGAAACGAACGAAATCCCTTTTTTCGTGCTTGGTTTTGGCGCGGATAGCAATTTTATTTGAGACTCGCGTCAAAACAAAATTGGAGTGGGCACTAACTGCGTACTTTTTTATGATGCCAATTAAAATAGTGTGCGTACTGTGTAACCTGCTAGTTTTAACTGCAATTCAGGCCGTGTTCAATTTGTGCTTAATAGCCATGCGATTTTTATCTCGAGTTTTAGTTTTTTTATTCTATTTTTATTAAATTTTCTTTTAGATCATTGATGGTGATGATTATGTTTAAGTATATCCATGAGTGTATTATTAGTTTACTGATGGGTTGCTTGTTGATGGTTGTTTGTTTGGTTGGTAGACTGACTTTCGCACATCAGAGAAAACAATATTTATTTGTTTAAAATTTGCCATTTAATGGACTGACACTTACACAAATAAATATACATTGATATTAGAATATTAATATAAGGATATTAAAACCAGAGTGTCGAAAAAAATACAAATCAAAGCTCTTTCTATGATTTGTATTTTTATTTTATATTTCAAATTTGGAACTTTTTCTTTTATCCTATAAGTACAGTATTGATTGATGTCGAAAATTTCACATCATTACTCTAATAAGGGTAACGCGATCAATATTGATCAGTCCGCTCCGGGTACAGGTAAACATCCCAATCGAGCAAGGTGTTACCAAACCACTCGCGAACTGCATTAAATATGAACATCATAAATTGTGAACGTGGTACATTCATAAAAAATGAATCCATTTCGATTTTTATATTCCACGCATCACAGACGCGAACTATAAAAGAGGTGGCGGGTACGAATGGTACGAAAAAGCGGTTAAGTGCGAGTTGGAGCAGCATAGGGTTCTGTGCCACCGTATATTTTTTTAATTGCACATACAAAATTTATAATAAATATTTCTTTAATAAATTTTTTGTTTGTATTATTTGTTGTTATAGCGGTAATGTTGTGATGGCCCAGTGGCTAAGACGACCGCCTCTTACGCTTCAGGTTGTGGGTTCTAAATCAGGCAACCAATAATGTGATTTTAACAGAGAATTTCATAGACAAATCCATTAACACTTTTTGCTCGACCTGGCAATCGAACCCAAGACCTCTAGCGTAGCAGTCGCGCTTAGGATCACTAGGCTAACGAGGTAGTTAAATAATAGAAATAAACATCCTGTGAATTTTCAACTTTTCACTTATTAAATACAGCCCGCTGACAGATAGACAGGCCGACGGGCAGTGGAGACTTATTATTAGGGGCCCGTTGGTCCTCGGGTGTCAACGGAACCTTAAAAAGAGGAATATTCGTGCTCAATGACTTGGAAAAATTCAATTACACAACTGTCGCTGCCTTGCATTCTAATGGACAGGCTGGGTTCAACAAATCTAATCAAAGTTTACTATTTACGGATCAAGTTGGCTGACCTCTGACACCTCGGATTGAAAGCCTTGAAAGTTGTGATGTCAAGGTGTCTTAGTGTCGGGGGTTAATCAACATTGCCGTGTTCAGAGTGTTGATATGTGATTAACTATTACTATTTTATGTGTTATGTGGAAATTGTGTTGGTTTTTGGTCAGGAGTCACGTACTGTATTATACAAGCGTCTGCCTGCAACTTCGTTCGCGTGATTTTTTTTGGATGGGCAATCATCTTATGTCTGGGGCCCTCGGCGGGGCGGCAGGGAGTGTCAGACTTTTACCGACTAAAACCCACCCATATTCCTTCTTGTGCCCTTTGCGTTCCGGTGGCGTGGTATCTCTTTCTAACAACCCGCAGCCCTGGCAGGTATCGGCCCTGAGTGGCCTCTCTAAATGCTGACATCTCTTTGAGACGCGCGTGAAACACGAACGCTCTCATTAGTCTTCATCATCACCATATCAGTCAAATGAAGTCCACTGTTGGCCATAGACCTCCCGTAAAGATAGCCATAATTACCGGTCTTGCGCTGAACGCATCCAGCGATTTCCCGCGACCGTTACCAGGTCATCATGAGTCGTAGCTTGATGTTATATAGCTTATATACGATTCCTCATGAATCACCGCTTGGTAGTATTAGATATGAGCGCGTTTGAACAAACAAACAAAACTCTTCAGATTAATAATATTAGTATAAATTATTCTACCTACTTTCTTTCAGTCGACACGTACAAACGTAGTCTAGTCACATTTTGGTCAATATGTAATTAAACTCGATGACTTTTTGTAGAATAAGGATTCTGATAATAATATCTAGGCTTGTGGTTAGGCAGTGTCTTGGTAAATAACTTAATTACAAAACTATAATGAGTTAAGTCAGAGAATGGAGATAGGATATGTAATTATACAAGGTGTTAGTTTAAACAAGGGACTTACTTTATGGGAGTGTAGTGCTAATGAAAATACCACCACGTTTACTATGAAATCAAAACTAAAAACTGCCTCGGTGGCCTAGTGGTTCTAAGAGCGGCTGCTACGCTAGAGGTCTTGGGTTCGATTCCCAGGTAGAGCAAAGTGTTATTTGTTTTTTTTATAAAATTCTCAGTAGCAGCTCGGAGTTAGGATTTGTGCCCGGTTAATGGCGATAGGGGGTGACCTATTACATGGGACCTAAAACATATCGGTGAACTATGTCTGTTAGTTTTTAATTTTATTAATTTGTACGATATCATATGACGGGGAATACATCTCAGGGCGGTCCTTAAAAACTGTGCCGTCATCATTGCTGACGTCACTTTTGGACACTGTCCTGATAATCACTCATGGTATTACAAATACAAACTCCAAGTAACGTTTTACAAGCTTATTATTCACAGAGTATGTTTTGCACGTTTTGTAGGTATTTATAGCAAAATGAACGAATGACCTCAACTTAAAGATTCTAATATCTTTAACAATAATCGACAAAGAGTCAAAAGAACTTTTTACAGGCAGGAAGTTGAGTTTATAAGAATCAACCAAGGCTACTTTCATTCTAGAAAAAAAAAAAAAAATATAGAGTTCCGCGCAAAATAAAAAGAAACCCACTAGAAAACCGACATAAGCTAGGTATGTTATTTTTTTATTTTTTTTTTTAAATTAGGTGTCCGTAAGAAAATTTGCTGATGATTAATGAACTTAGATACTATTCAACTGTATTGTCCATACAAACTTACTAGAGCTTTATGTTGATTTCAAGAATTATCATAACCTGAAGAGAACGACATTTCAAGAGGCAGTAAATCATATCATTCTAACGCAAATGGGAGCATTTATAATGCCACGGTTATAATATTCTCTCACCCATTACCATATTTAGTTCAGTGGGTCTGAAATTCTGAATCTATACTGATATAATAAAGCTGCAAAGATTTTTTGTTTGTTTGCGTGTATCTCTAAAACTGTCGGATTTGAAAAAGTATTTATGTATATTATAGCCAAATTTTTGAAGAATAGTATAGGCTATATAACGTCACCCTACGACACACGAGAGTGGAGCAGTAACCAAAGACGTAACTTAAAACTGGTGAAAAAAAATATGTAGAAAGAACAGAAGGGTTTTGTAGTATATTATAAAACTTAAGAGATTGAACAGCCTCGGTAGCCTAGTGGTCCTAGGTGCGACTGGTACGCTAGAGGTCTTGGGTTCGATTCCCAGGTCGAGCAAAGTGTTATTGGGTTTTTCTATGAAAATCTCAGTAGCATCTCGGAGTTAGGATTTGTGCCCGGTTAATGGCAATAAGTTCGCCCCCTATTACATGGGACCTAAACGTACTGGCGAACTGTGGGTGTACATTGGTACACCTCTGCCTAACCCTTCGGGAAATACAGGCGTGATGGTATGTTAAAAGATTGTATGTTTGTTTCTTAAACGCGCTGATCACAAAGATCGATGATCGCTGTTCAAACTAATTTGAGAAAATCCTTTTGCGTTATAGTGTAGCCTGGTTTTTGAAGAAGGTTATGGGCTATATAACGTCACGCTACGTCACACGGGAGCAGAGCAGTAACCAAAGACGTAACCTGACACGGGTGAAAAAAACTACACGAAAGAAAGAAGGAGCTAGTCATAAAATATTATTACAGAAATCTTGTTAGTGAAGCTAACTGTAGTAACAACATCTCATAAGATATTCTACGAAGTTGAATAATAAAACTATTCGCAGCTACGTGTTAACGTAAAATTAGACGGCAAAGATGGCTGGCTTTATGAAGTACACAAATTATGTGTTTCATTATTATATTCCCAACATTAAAAAAAGAAATAATAAACCACTTGTTTGTCTTTTTATATTTAGTAACTGTGATCTAAATTAATATATTATCCCACGGGAACTGTACATTTTACGGGTTAAAAACTAGCCTATGTGCTATTCCACAATATAATCTATCTCTGTGCCAAATTTTATCTAGAAACGTTTAGCCGTTATGGTGTAATTGAGTAAAAAATATACATCCATCCAGAATGTCGCATTCAACATAAATAGTTTTAATATGAGTGGTATTTTTAAATTTAAAAGTCGAATCTTGCATTTGACTTTTATTTTTAATAAAAAAAATATCTACCTATTTATTTTGCTCGCTTATTTAATTAATAACGTACACTAGCTAGTAGTAGCTGTTTCTCGTAACTTCGTCTGCATGAAAGTTAAGTATACCGTACAACATTATATTCTAACAGTAAAACTATTAGCAGTTACGTGTTAACATGACATTAGAAGGCCAACACGTCTAACTGTATAAAGTAGAGAGGTTTAAAAAGAAAACAGAAATAATAACTTACCTGTCTTTATTTAAAACAAATAGTTGAAAGTAACGGTTTTTCAATTTAAAAAACGAATTTTTCAAATGTTACCGTTCCAAAAAGAATGAATATGACACGATGTGCCTATTAGTTTTGCACTATGAGCAATGTCTTATTAATTTATTAACCTATAAAAGATTTGCTTCTTCCCGTGGAAGCCAAGCATACAGAAGGCAATAGTATAGCTTTTTACCAGTGAAATATTTTTACTTTTTTTTAAACTTCCAGACCTACAAACACACAAAATTTTACCTCTTTACAATATTAGTATTAGAATAATTGTTTCAAGCAGAAACTGTTATCCAAGTACACTATAAGAACCATGCCTAAGGATTACGAATAAGACGGATAACCGACAGACAAACAGACGAGGTAAACAGCACTATACCGATGATACAGTGCGTAGATACTAAGCCTTCTGCAAAGCATCTTGATTAAAGCATTATGCTCGGTAGATCGCTCATTATAGCGATCTATAGAACAGTCTCAATCAACAATAAACCTGAACGTAGTGGAGGCTTATAAGAAGAGTTGCGGTTTAAGGAGTCTGCCCACTACAACGTATCATGCAATAGTCGTGTCAAGTAAAAAAAAGTTGTTTAAGCATTTCCTCTTTCTAGAAATTTCTCCTGTACATACAGCATGAATGAAACCATAACAAAGAATTAAGATAACATACCATCACGCCTGCATTCCCCGAAGGGTTAGGCAGAGGTGTAATAATGTACACCCACCAGTTCGCTGGTATGTTTAGGTCCAATGTAGTAGGGGGCGAGTCTATTGCCATTAACCGGGCAAAAATCCTAACTCCGAGCTGCTACTGGGAAAATTCCCAGTAGCAGCTCGGAGTCAAAGAATAATCGTCGTCATAGAATAATCCAATAACACTTTTTGCTTGGCCTGGGAATCCAACCCAAACCCTCTGGCATAGCAGTCGCGTTTAGGACCACTAGGCTACCGAGGCAGTCAAAAAGCAAAGAATCAACTTAATTATTTTTCATTTATAGATATATATTTTTTTTTTGGCCGGAGTTTGGAAGTTGGTTGTGTGACACCCCCGTGCCTCGAATAGCACGTAAAGCTGTTGATCCCGGCTGTCATTCGTAGATCTTTGACAGTCGTTACGGATAGTCAGAAGCCAGGAAGTCTGACAACCAGTCTAACCAAGAGGTATCGTGTTGCCCAGTAACTGGGTTGTGGAGGTCAGATAGGCAGTCGCTCCATGTAAAACACTGGTACTCAGCTGCACCCGGTTAGGCTGGAAGCAAACCCCAACATAGTTGGAAAAAGGCTAAACAAATGATGATGACAGATATATTTTTTCCATATTTCATACAAAATAATTCAATGAAGTCACGATTACTGTTCCCCTCACGTGGAATGTGACAACGTCGCATTCTCTTAGCTTTAAATTATGAACGATTAACAGATGACAATTTGCACTATCCTGCTACGTACAAAAGTAAAGATTAGTCACACGAGAGACAATTTTTGACCTAAATTAATAAATTATGATTGATGATGTCTTGGAAACTACCTATGCGTTTTTGGACCACATATTTTATGGCTTCTTGTATTATTTTTACTTATGGAATGTAATTCTAGAGTTATGGGATATAAAAAAAGAGCCATATGCGGGACAACAAAACTCGAAATATACACAAATATTTGTTATGTGCGAGAATCGAACCTACGGCCCTCAGAGCAGCAGCCAACCCTGTCGTCAAGTATTCTTTGGAAAATGTAAGACTATGCCCACTAGACCGTTCCGCCACCAACCAACACCGTCGCGTGACATGCACGAAGCGTCAATATACCATCCATCACGCCTGTATTCTCCTAAGGGTTAGGCAGAGGTGTAACAATGTACAGCCACAGTTCGCCGGTAAGTTTAGGTCCCATGTAATAAGGGGCGAGCCTATTGCCAAGCGTCAATATTTTTTTCTTTTTTAGGGTTCTCTACCCAAAGGGTAAAACGGGATCCTATTACTAAGACTCCGCTGTCCTTCCGTTCGTCTATCACCAGGCTGTATCTCATGAACAGTGATAGTTAGATAGTTAAAATTTTCACAGGTGATGTATTTCTGTTGCCGCTACAACAAATACTGAAAAAATAGAATAAAATAAATATTTAAGGGGACTCCCATACAACAGATATGTTTTCTTTTGCCGTTTTTATATATAATGGTACGGAACTCTTCGTGTGCGAGCCCGACTTGCACTTAACCGGTTTTTTAAAATACTTTTTTTTTTTTTTTTTAAAAAAACGTTGCCCCACACTAGGAATTTCTCCTGTGTCGTGGGTGCGTTTACAAACATATAAACTCACATACACAAACAGCCAGACCCGAAACAACTATCTGTAGGCCATACAAATATTTGTTCCGTGCGAGAATCGAACCCGCGACACGCAGCGCAGCAGCCAATCGCTCAGCCATTGCGCCAAACGTGTCGTCACTCACTCTTCGTGTCGACTTTGCCCCTCACTAGCATTTCTCCTGAGTCCTGGGTACGTTTACCTGGGCACATTATAAACTAACATACACAAACAGCCAGACTCAGAACAACTATCTACAGGTCATATAAATATTTGGTCTGTGCGGGAATCGAACCTGCGACACGCAGCACTGCACCAACCGCGTCGCGAGTTATCGGTTGATTCATTTTAATATGTGTAATAATCCGTGTAATATTTCTTAACGTGTCTGATACGTCCATAGCACGGTCATGGTACGGTACGGTGTCGTGGGCAGACTCCTTAACACACAAGTTCTTAGGCTATAACTTAAGAAGTTTGAGTAGATTCTCTATAAAGAAATGCAGTTTCTTATGAAAAATCTTAAAAGGGAAGTAGACTTTAATTCTTGAAGATTGTTTTTTATAAAGTTTTCGTGATGAAGAAAGCGGTTGTTCAACTTTCAGTTCTAACACTTCTTGGTAAGGTTGGTAGTGCAATGATTATGAAATTTAAGTGTAAACGTAAGTACAGTTTTCATTGATTAATTAATAATGAACTCTAAAATATCAATTTAAAAGTTGAAAACAAATTGAAAGAAAAAAAAAATATTTATTTCAATCATAAAACTTACTTAAATAATAATTAGATTACAAAGTACGAGTATGTACAGTTTATATAAAAAACAGAAAATGAAGCTCATTGGGCATCAAAAAGCTCATCCACATCGCTGTCAATGGGTCAAGTGCTCAAAAGGCTGGCAGCATTGCCACGTTATATGGCAATACTGATTCTTTGGCCCAAGAAAAGGCCAGCACTTTGGTCACGTGAAGAGTCGACCAGTCGCTTGGTGATGTCCCGATAAACTACACGAGCGCTCCGACCCAATGGCCCTAGTGTTTCAACCCTAAACGGCTCAAACACATAGAAAGAAAATATATATCATCAACCGCAAAACCGATTGTAATGAAACTCGACCAATGGTAATGGTAGCTTTGGATTTGAGGTGACAATGTATTCGCCTATTCTTTAGAATTTTGGTTTAATTTAGTACGACGAGCACAATTAGCTAATAACAATAATAATAATTAGTTAATTAACTGCCTCGGTAGCCTAGTGGTCCTAAGCGCGACTGCTACGCTAAAGGTCTTAGGTTCGATTCTCAAGTTGAGCAAAAAGTGTTATTGAGTTTTTCTATGAAATTCTCAGTAGCAGCTCGGAATTAGGACTTGTGCCCGGTTAATGGCAATAGGCTCGCCCCTATTACATGGGACCTGAACATACCGGCGAACTGTGGGTGTACATTGTTACACCTCTGCCTAACCCTTCGGGGAATACAGGCGTGATGGTATGTTATGAGCACAATTAGTATCACCCATTGATATGTACAAAGCCTTTCAAACTTAATCAACGTTACGTGCGAAAAGGGTGATTCCAATTAAAAAATCAATTGAATTTACTAACACATACGCTACGTTTTAATCCGCGAATCCGTCTGTGACTGCGATAACTGATATTGACGTGGACAAAGTTGTGAGCAAAAGCTAGCCTACATTTATACTAGCCTCCGGCCGCGGCTTCGTTCACGTCAACGTTAATGGAACCGTACATTTTTCCGGGAAAAAAAGTAACCTATATGTTATTCTACACTAAAACCTATCTCAGTGCCAAATTTCATCCAGATTCGTTCAGCAGTTTAAGCGTGAAAGAGTAACAAACATTCATCCATCCATATATCGGTGCCCCGAGGATACGGTGGAGCTTGGGCGGAGCATCGCCGAGTCCTCGTGGTGGCCATCGGCGGCGGCGTACTCTCGCGTCCGGCCCTGGTGCAAGCCATGGTCTGGAGCGAGAGGGAATGGGATGCAGTCGCCTCCTTCTGCGAGGCAGTAATGCTAGAAAAGGAGGCGGCGGGACGGCTGAGACAGAGGTTCTCGTGTCCCAGCCGCCGCAGTAGATGCTCCGGACGTCGGGAGCCGCGAGACGACTCCCGGCCACCGTAGATACGGGCCTGTGGACGGTGAGCAATGGGTAGCTCACCGTCCTTACGTTTAAACAACGACAGGCCATGTCGACGGCGCGTTCGTGTTCCACGCGCGCCTCAAAGAGATGTCAGCAAAAGGAAGGGGCCACTGAGGGCCGATGCCTGCCGGGGCTGCGGGTGGTTCGTAAGAGATACCGCGCCCCCGGAACGCAAAGGGCACAAGAAGGAACTTGTGTGGGTTTTAGTTAGTAAAAGTCTGACACTTCCTCCCGCCCCGCCCAGGGCGGGAGAAGTTATTTGATGATTTCCCACACCCCAAAAAAAAAAAAAACCATATATCCGTCTATCTTTACAAACTTTCGTATTTATAATATTAAGTATAAGTATGGTATTATAATAAGATTGTAAATAGGTAAGGTTTGTTTGTTCTTATGTTTTTTTTTATACCAGACTTTTTCTGAAAATACTGTTCTGATTTTATTTATTTTTGACACCGACAAAAAGCAACTTTACCACCTAAATTTCCACGTGGATGGAGCCACGAAACAAAGCTAGTAATTAATTAAAAACACAGTTTCCATCTTAAACTTTCGGTTCGCTTGACTGGCATGAGACGGCGAGTGAAAATAGACATCAAAGACAGAATTAAGCATCGATTTGTGGTGTCTACTGCAGTGTAACGTGCCGAGTGCCGCCAACCGTGACCTGGGACTCAGTCGAGCGACTATTTAGAAATATTGTTGTTTTACTCTCTCATAAAGACTCGTGGAAGAAAGCAAATAGTTGTTCTTGTATTTTGATTTAAACTATGTTATGCCTGTAGTTCAAGTTGATTATTTATTTATTTTTAGAGGTTATGTCATTTATTTAGGAGTCTTAAGATATAAATCATATTCAGATAAAAACATGAGAAGACTGTCTTGCTTCTGTTTCACACGTGTTTCATTCAAAAAAGTTTGGTTTCGTATTGACCCTTGTAATAACAGAAAGCCAATTTTCTTAAATAAAACGTTCAAAATGTACCGACGTTCAATGTCAAAATCTTGTCAAAATGTAGGTAAATTATAGGTATTTTTGACAGATTGAGATTATAAAGCAAACGTTCCCAAAACTTACTAGAATTGCCCCCCTGGTAATTTAACATTTTACAGTAAATAATGAAGCAAAATTTACGTAGGCACACCTCAACGAAATAGGTCCTTGACAATTTTTAGAACATTGATCATTATTTTAAACAAAGAACCTGTATTAAAACCTAGTAACAAAGCCATAGAATTTTAAAACAACTCCACATTTTTCGCAGAAACAAATAAACACAACACGAATGTTTATCCGACATACTCGTAGCCACTCGTTCTCCAGTATTTTTTGTATAAACAAAATGACAAACAAGCAACGACCGCCTCATTTGCATTTCATACGAATCGGCAGCGTAGGAAGTGGGCGGAAAAAGCGTAAGTTGGGAACGACTGCCAAATATACAAACAACTATTTTTGTTACAAGTTTTTTGTATAGGTTTCTTGATAAAGAAGTGTGAAAAAAGATACCTAGGTTTAATTGACACTGTCGCCGAACGGAACGCATTCGTAGCATTCGAATTGCTGTGTGTTGTCATGGCGATACGGTTGGCGCAGTGGCCGAGCGATCGACTCCTGCGCTGCGTGTTGCAGGTTCGACTCCCGCACGGAACAAGTATTTGTATGACCTACAGATAGTTGTTCTGGGTGTTTGTGTATGTGAGTTTATATGTTTGTTAACGCGCCCACGATACAGGAGAAATTCTAGTGTGGGGCAACGTATTTATAACAAAAAATAATATTGTAGCAAGACGTTCGACCAGTTTTTTGCGTTTCCTAGTTTCGTACGACTTGATATCAAAGTCCTCAACGATGTTAGCATGATTATTATACAACGTGTGACTAGAAACATATGCTTCCTCTAACGCCCTAATTAAGTTACAATAATAATTATTGTTTGTTTTAAAATTAGTTGTCCTAATTTTAGGCGATAATCTGTGCATAGACAAAGAATTTTTTTTTTTGTAAACCTGCCGATACATTTTTTTACAACTGTGTTTTAAAAAGCGACATTGTTCAACGGATAGGTTACTATAATTTACGTAGTTTTCATTATCTTAGGATAAAAAAAAGAAATCGATTTTGTAGTCGGTTCTGAGCAAATTATTTTCAGGGTGTGCGTTTAATATAGTACAAGTTGTATATAAAATCCTCACTCAATCAGCATCAACAGTCGGGCAGTAGCCCTGCAAACACAACACCTAGGTGGAGGATGAGGAACCTTCACTCTATTTTTCATACCTCTATGCTGTGTAGAGATATGAGGAAGGTCGGGGTCACACTAGACTGACAATAAGTAGATTATGATTGTTAAATGTCTTCAATTACTGTAAAAAATCTATTTTCTACTGACTATTAAAACCCGGGAATCGCAGGACCGATCATTGTGGCTATCTTTAAAGGGGTAGAGGAAGAGAGGACGCCTCTATCCAGCAGTGGACGTCATTCAGCTGAAATAACAATGATGATAATGATTATAAACGCGAAAGTTTGTGAGGATAAAAAGATGGATGTTTGTTACTGTTTCCGTGATCAAACGGCTGAACGTAATTAACTAAAATCCGCCACACATTAAAAATTCATCCAGTTTAAAACAAAGAATATTTTTTATCCCGTTTTTGCGTTCCCGTGAGACAATTTATTCTGAAGTCTACATGGACGAAGCTACTTATAATCACATTGTTAAAATATGAAACACGAGCAACAAAACTGTATATGGATATAAGCTCGTTTTAAAAGAGTATCATTTTATTTAGATCCAACTCTTCGTCCCAATTACATTTCGCGCTGACCCGAATTCCGTAGAGCATTTTATTTATCGATATTTTACGTACACGTTATTTTCACGTTCGACAAAGTCAGCAAGCTAAAGCGGCGTTCAGACAAAGGCGGTGTCGATCACTTTTTTTATAGTTCCTAGCTCACCATATCGTCCATTGCAACTCTAGCATTGCACAACTGCTTTTTTTTGTTCCATTGTGGATAATCCTTATGGGTGTAGGAGTGTGTAATAGTCTGCCAGTCTCTCACTGGCTAAAAACCACTCCGGTGTTCCCTTTCCACAGTTACGCCCGGGATGCCGGGAATGTATGTGCCTTCCGCGATGCTCGACCGGTGCCAGCCTACTTCTGCGGACCTCCTTAAGTATTGCACAACCAACCTTAGTGACCACCTCAAAATTGCCAAGGCGATGAAACTTGAATATAGAAGTGCTTTGCCCAATCTGGAAGTTGGCCAGGATCAGGCCAATTGACTCAACATCCCTTAGCTCAGCAGTTGTTCTTGGAACAACGAGACCAAAGATGCAGTAAAATTTTGGAATCACTTTAGGAATATTATAGGTATGTGTCTTATCATATAACATAGGTTCACTATAATCATTTCCAAAAGTCGACAGAAAACTCGAAAAAAAAATCAGTAAAAGATAGAATAGACGAAGATAATGATGCCTCGACCCTGTTCCCAGCGCTCAATCTCAAGGGAATCCCTTGAAATAAAGTTAAATCAATCGCGAAATTATCCGGAAATGTAATGTATTCGTGTAATAATAAAACTAGAGAGAGAACGGGAAAAATCTCACATAGAAAGTGTTCGGCTTTGGGAGACGGTCCCAAAGGGTATACTTCGTGATCTGTAAGGTACCTATAGAACTTGAAAAAAACCAATGGCCATGTCAGAAAAGGCTGAGAAAATATAAGCTACTACAATATTGGTTAGAGCTTTTAACTGGAAAACCATAATGATAAAAAGTAAAAGAAGTATTGGAACCCTTAATGAATAAAAAATTATATACCAGCTTATTATTCTACCGCAGCGGGGCAAACACCCCGTCTCAAACGGAGAAGGCACGAGCAATTATCATTATACTTGCTGAAGGTGGATTGACGATATCAGACTTATACTAATTATGAGTCCAGGCTTCCTCACGATGGTTTCCTCCACCGATGTCAACGATGACTTTTTTTTAGGGATTAGATATCATGAAATGACTTCCCCCGCCTTGGGCGGGGCGGGAGGGAGTGTCAGACTTTTACTGACTGAAATCCATCCATGTTCCTTCTTGTGCCCTTTGCGTTCCGGGGGCGCGGTATCTCTTACCAACAACCCGCTGCCCCGCCAGGTATCGGCCCTGAGTGGCTCCTCAAAAATTTGCTGACATCTCTTTGAGGCGCGCGTGGAACACGAACGCGGCGTCGACACAGCCTGTTGTTATGCAACGTGTGGACGGTGAGCTACCCATTGCTCGCCGTCCACAGACCCGCGTCTACGGTGGCCGGAAGTCGTCTCGCGGCTCCCGACGCCCGGAGCGTCTGCCGCGGCGGCTGGGACGGGAGATTCTGCCTCTGCCGCCGATGGCCGCCACGAGGAGTCCACGATGTCTAAGACAAATTTAGAAAGTACATAAATGAATTAGAATGAGTCATATTAGTACTTACCAGTGCCCGGTTGCGAACCCACAGCCTCGTGCATGAGAGGCGGATGCCTTAACCACTGGGTCAACACGACATAAATCGACATGGTTATGATAAATTAAACGTCTTTTCTAGTCTAAGGCCTCAAGCAAGTACTTCGGGGTACGATAATGTAACTGAAAATTATGAAACAAGCCACAAATCGCTTGTTAACAACCACGAATGTAACTAGAAATTGCAATTTCTAAATTATATCGCCAGCCTTCCGCCCCATCGTTCCGCTGAGCCGCTGTCGCTAACACGCATTACGAATTACCGGACCTCACAAAATCCGTACCTGAACAACCCCGCGATTATCAAATTTGTGCCCAACCAAACGTGTCGTCAGCGAATTGGTATGTTTTATTAGTTTATGCGAAATTTTAACACTTTCTGCTCCAATACTCATCAGGATTATGATAAAACTTTAATCCCTTCTGGTAGGGTAACTTTTGAATTCTATTATAGGAAGTTTTACAGGGTAAACTATGGATGTAGGTCACCTACTAAAGCTGCGTATTCACTGAAAACAAAGTTGTGAAACATTGTTGCACACAACATCTTGCACGCTAGTAACAATGTTTATGTAACATTTTTTTTTATTCGTAAATACGGAGCAGCATGTTGCCAGAAACACTACAAACATGTGTTGCTAAAATAATGTTGCAAAACATTTGTTTGTTCGTAAACACGGAACAATAACATTTCATGTTCCAGAAACATGATTTGCGCAACAAAACACATGTTGTGCAACTTTGTTTCAGAAAGAAAGCGAATCTTTATGAAGACAGAAACGATACAATAATTACGTTGTTCACATTTGAAATTGTAATAATTTTAGAAACTAGTTTATAAACTTGGAAGAAGGTTTTCAGTCTCTCTAGTGAAATATTATGTTCAGAGACAACGTTATTATAAGTTTGTATTTTCTTTAAACCTTCTGTTTTTCTTCATGTCTAAGGCACAACTTTAAAAACATAACTGAGAGTTAGATAATATTCAACTTCTACGCCTTGAGGTTATTGGTCATCGTTCTAAGGGTAACTGGGTTACCGAAGTACTTTGCCCTATATGTGACGACTTTGGGGCGGTTGGGAAGCTAGTATTAGTTTGCTACTATTTAATAAGTTTATCCTGACTGGTGTAAGTGGGCCTAAAGCCGATATGCAATGTTTGTAAGAGAGAAACATTCTCATTCTGGTGTCCTGCGTGTGTGGCGAATGTGCCGCGACCAACGCGATCCACTCAACGGCCTGCTTGCGTCCTACATGGCAGTCTGCGGCGAGATGCGACGTAACGTGTATATTTTTTGAGGGCAGACGCGACTCGTTCCCCAATTCTCCCGATTCTTTGTGGCGCGGTCAGAAAGTACCAAACCACGAGCTAGTTGTACTGTACTTATCCATGATTCGAGAAACCATCACGCCTGGATTCCCCGAAGGGTTAGGCAGAGGTGTACCAGTGTACACCCACTTTTCGCCGGTATGTTAAGGTCCCATGTAATGTGTATTCGAGAAGTAATTACCAAAATCATGTAGGACATTTGTTGTGTGGATACCGCGTCACAGCTAGGTTCATGCACACCCTGCATTATAACAACCTTTCAGTTTCCAGGAAAATGGAATTTCAAAATTTACATAATCATAGTTTGATTATTTCGCGGTGCGGCTGAATAGAGTTACAAAACTTGAATTTGATTTTGTTAAGATACATACAAACTTGTGGACTAATTAAATTTGCTTTACGTTTCTTCCTATTTACCTACTTTACATAACATAGCTTCAAGCTTGAAGAAGAAGAAGGCGTGGGCAGAGGTTGACTGCACCGCTTTTTTCTTTTTTTTTTTGGGGAGGTGGGAAATCATCAGATAACTTCTCCCGCCCTGGGCGGGGCGGGAGGGAGTGTCACACTTTTACTGACTAAAACCCACCCATGTTCCTTCTTGTGGCCTTTGCGTTCCGGGGGCGCGGTATCTCTTACGAACAACCCGAAGTGACTGCACCGCTAGATTCGTAATCAAGATTACTGAGCGTGTGGTTCTAGGTTCGGATCCCTGGTCAGACAAAGTGTTACACGATACTCTTGGTTAGACTGGTTGTCAGACTTCCTGGCTTTTGACTATCCGTAACGACTGTCAAAGATTTATGAATGACAGCCGGGACCAGCGGGTTTACGTGCAGGCTCATCAGTCGCGCTTGTGACCACGAGACCAACGGGGCAGTTAAACATAGTATACATAACTCTAAAAGTATAGTACACTAATGCTTTATCTACTTTGTTCATGTTTAATTCCTTCAAAGTTGAACAATCCTTAGTGGACTTGAACAAGTTGAATCGTTGTTTAAGGCACCTGTAACAATGGACTTAGTGTCCAGTTGTAAGCACTAGATTCTGTAAACTTTGGGTCGGTTAGTTAAACTTGACTGGAGTTTGAGAAACATTTAAATCTTAGGAAGTACATAGCTGGAGTAACAAGGGTTTTATAGGAGAATAAATTTTAATGTATTATCAAGGACTTTTTTTTAATTTTATTTTATTGAATCGCTAATAATAAAAACGTAGCAAATAGTTTAAACTTACAATTTTTATTTTTATTTTGAACATTTATTTAATGAATACATAATTATTTTCAATTTTTTATGGCCAGTAATTACTCTATAAAATGTTCTTAAATTAGTTTATGTAGTTGGCGTGTTCCCTAGACTTACTTGACTTGGAGTATGTAAAATGTTGTTACATGATTATACATTCACTTATGTCGGCTACACTGTACCCAAAGACTCTCTTGATAAGAAAACGTCTTGAAAAACACCAACACGTTGCAAAATAAAATTAAGGGAACATTATATGGAACAGCATTTCACAGAAATTGTAATATCGCAATATTTCAGCTTAGGAACAAGGAATTTCCAAGTATTACAAGCAAAAGCCTGAGGGATCCTATCGTGTCTTTGTGACACGATAGAATCCCTCAAGCTTTTTTAAAACAATTTAAAGACTTTAGAGCAAAGTTGTAGTAAATATTAACAAATATTGGAAAAACGAGCTAATGGACCTTTCTCATTATTTCCAAGAAAGTAATGTACTGGATTACATTTACGCTAGTGCAAATACGGCGAAATGGATGCGTACTGACGTCATTTGAACACGCCATAGCATAGCTTTAGCGATAAGCCTAGAAAAACGAACTTACTGGATTTTTAATCGTTAATAAACCAGTAGTAGTTTAATGGGGAAATTCCGCTAACTTTAATATACAAACGCAATCTAATCTTAGCCTCGAGCTATCAAAGGTGCTAAAAATTTAACTTTCACTACCCTTCGAACAAGCAGGAGACAGAATAGAACTAGGCAAATAGACATTAAGGGATGTTTTCAACTGATAAAAGCCCAGATTGCCAAGCACCACGGTTTACTATTGACATTAATTAATGGGTCCTTAACGTGAGCTGTCACATTTGATTCCCGTATGGTAAGTATGATAAAATACTACAAAGTGAAAAATAACTTAAGTTTTGGAAGTCTACTTTCAAAACTAAAGTATTTTTCACTTTGTAGTTTTTGAAGGCGGTTGGTTGTCTTTTTTGTTGGAGTTTTTATTTTTCACTTTTTAGTATCAACTTCTTATCATCAATTAAGGAACAGGAATACTACGTAAATTAACAAGACACCTCAAAATTACAAGAATCCAGAATATTCGTTTACATAAATGACATATTTTGTTAAAAAAAAATTTTTTTACCAAACTTTTTAACTAATTTCGATAAAATGTATAGGGGACCACGTCTAGAGTACAACCTATCAAACATACAAAAAAAACAAATAGTCGAATTGAGCACCTCCTCTTTCGAAGTCGGTTAAAAACAGCCCGTTCTCACGACAACCACTAAATCAATAACACGTCCTACATAAATACAATAAAGAAAAATTCACCCTAAAACTAAGCAGTCGTGTCACGTTCATAGCCTTTTATAAATAAATACACGTCGCGCTCATAGTGGTGGCTAGCAATTTGTTTCACCTGTAATGTGATGTATGAGAGAAAGAAATGTTAGAAAATCGTGCGAACGCCTTACTGAGATTTATGGGAAACTATATGTTTTTTGGCTATTTATGAAGGTTTTCATCGGAAGGGATGGGAGCGAGGTCGGTTTATCATGGCCTGTCTTCATTGGCATGTCTTTATCTGAGGATTTTCAGGGCTTATTGTGATATGAAAATAAGTGGGCAGGTTGTTTCGGATATGTATTTTGGTTGACTGCCTCTTTAGCCTAGTGTTCCTAAGCGCAACTGCTACACTAGAGGTCTTGGTGTTAAGGTTAAAGTTAAGGTTGTGTAAAGGTGTTATTGGGATTTTCTACGGAATTCTCAGTAGCAGCTTGGAGTTAGGATTTGTGCTCGGTTAATGGCAATAGGCTCGCCCTCTATTACATGGGACCTAAACATACCGGCGATCTGTGGGTGTACACTGGTACACCTCTGCCTAACCCTTTGGGGAATACAGGTGTCATGGTATGTGTATGTGATGTGTATTTCGGTATGATTTTATTAAAAACGGTAGTTACTAGGTAAAAATGATAAAGTTAAAAATGTTTACAAATTCAAGTAGTATTAATTCTGCTTTTGGAATCGTAGGTAAATCCATTTTTATTTTGCTAGAGTATTTGGCCCCAATCAGGCATCAGTGACATTTTTAATGTCTTCCAAAGCGCAGGTGTAGGAACACCGTAGGAACTGCAGCAAGTGAGCCATCGTTTGGTCAAGAGCACCGCACTCGTAGTAGTGCTCGGTGGGATTTATAATCCCCCATTGAGCTAGGTTATGTTTGCAGCTTATAACAAACTTCAGAGGTTTCTGTAGTACTAAATGAGAAGTCGTTATTTGCATACTACGCCTGAAAAAATGTGAAATTCAATTTTACAATTTGGAAAATACATAAGACTCGATTACAATCTTAGAATACTTCGGATTTCGTGGGGAACACAGATGTTCAGATAACACTCAACGAATTGAAACTAATCTTTATCCATTTATCTTTTAAATTCAGGGATGTTATGCAAAAACTTTAAAAAGAACTTAGATCTGTGCCAAGACAAGAGGTTTTTGTTAAACAATTCCCATCTAAGCTTCTAAATTTAAATAGAAATCCTCACCTACATAATCCCTTTAAAAAAAAACCTTCTAAATGATACCTAAGTACGAAATGCAAAAATTTCTTGAATTTGACACTCACTGTGTAAAGCCAAGTTCACTTAGACCTTTTTGTTCGAGATTTATGTTGTGAAGGTTTTTCAATTGTTTTTTTTTTGAGCATGCAGCTAGGTTACCTGTGCATTTGTGCTTGACTGATAATGAATCATGGACAAAGCAAGAAGGGCGATAATAATTATAATGATCTCGGTGTTTGCATCCTAAGCCCTGTAAAAAAGGACTTTATTTACAGTAGTAATTTAGTTTTTTTGGGAGCTTTTCTACACCTAATGGTTTAGTATTTCTTTGACACCTGTGAAGAAAAAGGCACTGAAACGTGTTATTAAATAAAATCTCACTTCTTGGCCCAATTTTTCTGTAGTTTCATCGTTAAATAATTTTTTTCAATTAGACCATTAAAATGCACTTTTTAATACAAGAAAAAATAACTAAATCTAGTTGTCTATTTCTAAACGTAGTTTCATATGACAAAAAATGGTCATAAAACTCCATGCTTACTCTTTTAGAAAACATGTTTTACAATATTTTGTATACAGGATTACAGACCCGGAACAACTACTTGTAGGCCAAAAAAATATTTGTACAATGTGGGAATCGAACCCGCACAGCGTAGCAGCCAATCGCTCAACCACTGTGCCAACCGTGTCGTCGTTAGTGAATAGTTCACAGTCTAATCATGTCCACGTTACGTCTTTATGACACACCCCTTACTCCAGAAGTTTAGGGTAACCAAGATACAGGAGATCAGGCGCGATGACGCGAAAAATCCAATTACTCGGCGCCAATTCACGCATTCTAATGTAGGACGAAGCCGCGTGTTACAAAATCTAATCAAAGTTTATAGTCGCCCTTGCGGTTTTTGCCTTCTACCTTGCATTAGGCTGACGATGTGGTGGAAAGATTAGCGGAAATGTTTTATTTAGATTTTCTTTTTCGTTATCGTTTCAGGTAGAGGTTTTGTTTAAAATCATGTGGTTGCCCTATTTGGTTGGAAACTCTGTTCAATGTAAACGTATAGTTGTCATATGTATATTCTTTTTGTTTTGTTAATTAGGGCCTCCGCCCACATCCAACTTTTTGTTGGACCGATATTCGGACCGTTCAATAGATCCATTACTTCGTGGGACCGACTTCTTGTAAGCCGTGTGCGTTGGTATATTTAAATTCATAAATATATTCTATTTTCTCCGACAAAAAATCGGTTACCGATCGTCTGGTATGGACAGCCCTATTTTGTCAAAAAATTAATGTAGGTACATTTTAGTGTCAGTCTTATTCGTCAAAAACGCCTCTAATTTATCAATCTTTTTTTACAAGTTTTTCACTTTGACTATCGCTGATATAAGTTTGCGGGAAATTTTTGAAAATTTTTTTGCCTCCACATTTACGAACAGTTTCTTGTTTAAAAAATTTAATGATATTTTGTTGCAACAGCACATAATATCATTACCGCAAAGCTTTGAAACGGAACAAACAGTATTCTTTCCTCTTAAGACTCTTTAATAAAAGTATCTTCAACCGAGACAAACAAGCTTAAAATAAAGAAAAATAATAAGAACTACCATTCTTACCGTCATTCATCGAGAACTGGACTGAGTAGTATTAGGAAGTTCTTACCACGCAATTCTCGATAGCTTTTCATTTAAAGATGCATCAGGGAATTCAGACGACATTTTTTTTTTATACAATCGATATTTGAGAAAACTATCCTGCCGTCTCGAGTCCTTTGTTTATGATAAATTCGCAAAAAAAAACTTAATTTGAACGAGTCACATCCATAATGAGTTAGTACGTAGTTAAGCCGCGTCATTATTTTTTTAACTTTTTTCTGCTTACCTCTTTGATGGCCTCATAGATACCCTCCGGTTGGAGAGAGCGAAGGGTTATGTCGAACTCTTACCGACTAAAACCCTAGGGTTCCTCCTGCTACCAAGAGTCAGGAGCCCGGTACACACTTGACGTTGATCCCCGAACTGGTTCTCCTTACCTCAAGGTACACCAATAAAAACCATAAAAATTATTTCACGAGTCTAATCAGTTGTCATTTGTGTCAATTACGTTATCAAACATTTTTTTAAATTCTTTTTTAAATAATTTGTCACATTCTCTACACGTACTTATTTGAATTAACATCTATAGTTTATCGATACTAATATTAAAAAGAGGAAAGATTTTTTTGTTTGTTCATTTGTAAAGAATAGGCTCCGAAACTTCTGGACCAATTTTAACCATTTTTTCATTAACAGATAGCTACATTATTTCTGAATAACATAGGCTATATAACATCACGCTACGACTCACGGGAACGGAGAACTAACGGCTGAAATAAGCCACGCGGCCGAAGTCGCGGGCAGGTCGCTAGTACATAAACATGCCATCATGCCTGTATTCCCCGAAAGATTAGGCAGAGGTGTACCAATATGTATACCCACAGTTTGCCGGTATGTTTAGGTCCCATGTAATAGGGTGCGAGCTTATTGCCATTAACCGGGCACAAATCCTAACTCCAAGCTGGACCAAATCCGCTTTTCTTATCCACTCAGCCACTACCTTAGACTTTATGCTAAATCATTGAAGCCAATATACCACAGAATTACATTCTATTGTCCAACTTAAAATGTACATGGTGTTTCATTGGCCATTTAAGTTGATTTTACGGGGTAAACACAACACCCCACTTTTTATACGTTAGCGAGCAAATTGGTGTTTTATTTCTAGTTGTTTCGAATTAAGGGTGTATGTTGTGACATCGAATATTTGGGTAACGTTGCCTTTGACTTTTGATGGGTAATTAAATGAATGAAGGTCAAAGTCAATTCATGTATTTCAAATACTCCATCAAAATACACTTTTGAACGTCATTTACAAGAAAGAAAAAAAAAATGTTGAATCTAGTTGCACATTCCAAAGGGTAATCTAAAAGATTATAATATTTCTGTCCAGGATTTGCTAGTGCCAATGTAATCTAGACCGAAAACTATATGCAAGGATTATACCTAGTTTGGGACTATTAAAATGGTGCCTAAAACAACTTCGGGTTTTTATTGTTTTGCGCGAAACCTTAATTTTTTTGATAAAATAAAAGTAGCTTATATTACTTTTGATAACATCAGCTATTTATAAGTGAAAGTGCTGTCAAAATCGGTCCAGCCGTTTCGGAGATTAGCCGATTGAAATTGAGAAACAGCCAACCAAAAATTTCAATAAAATTGTTTGTTTTGGTATAAGTAAATATTAAGTAAAAACCTATTATTTAGACTTACAAACAGATACTTTTTAGAAACAGAGTACCTACAAAGGTTGTTGAAACAAGTATCACCTAAGTTTTCACAATGGAACGGAGACGCGACTACTAGTACTGCTCACGTCTTTCATCTCAGAAACAAACCATTGAACTAGACTCCTTCGAACTTTAACAAGCAATTATTATAGTACTAGCTTCTGCCCGCGACTTCATCGGACTTAAATCTAGTATATTGTCCCACGGGAACCGTACCTATATTTTTCAGGATAGAAGTATCCTATGTGTCATTCCACACTACAATTTATCGCATTGTCAAATTTTATCCAGAACCATTCAGCCGTTTAAGCGTGAAAGCGCAACAAACATCCATCCATCCTCACAAACTTTCGCATTTATAATATCAAGTAGTATCAGAAGTGGAAGAGGTATCACAGCGGATTAAATGTCGCATGCATTGGATACTTACACTTTGTAATAAGGATGTAATACTTCTTGGTAGTGTGGTATTTATTGTTCGTTTATAAAATGTTTTTTTTTACCATACCATACCATCACGCCTGTATTCTCCGAAGGGTTAGGCAGAGGTGTACCAATATACACCCATATTTCGCCGTTATGTTTAGGTCCCATGTAATAGGGAGCGAGCCTATTGCCATATGTTTTTTTTTTGTTTTGGAATTTTAAATATATTATTTAACACGTTTTTTATACACACACTACATCACAAGAGTTGTCCAAAAGAATGAGAATATTTAGTCAGACATTAGATTTATATTAATTTAATACAGCTGAAGAGATTTTTGTTTGTTTGTTTGAACACGCTAATCTTTGGAACTACCAGACGGATTGTAAAAAATATTTCTGCTTAGGCATTCTGACAGATTCATGAATCTGGCTATCATATGCAGAAGAGTGGAACAGTAACGAAGGGCGTAACTTGACGTAGGTGAAAAAATTTACGCGAATGAAATCACGGGAAATAGGTACTTTATATACGTGTAATCTTACACCGTCTTTCGCGAAAACTAAAATGAGTTCTAATTAAGTCTTAGCTTCCTCAATAGAGTTAGCCATTGTATTATAACTTTATACAGATTTAAATAAAGTTTAAAAATAACCCGAAGATTGAAGCAATATTCAGAACACCACACATTTGGACAGGATATCAGTTGAACCCTTATATAGGAATAAAAAAGAAAATCCTACTCAAAAATATAATGCCTGACAAAAATACACTCACAATGAAAATTTAAATTTAAAAATAGTAAAAGTTAATTCTCAGCAATGTGACCACATACCTGAAGAAGTAACCGGATGTAGGTTGCGCGGCGAGGGAAGTGCTGAATGTACGCCGGCACATTGTTAATAAAGGGCGGTGCGAGTTTCCGGTAGGCGCGAGATTAGTGATGTGAGATTTTTGTTAAAAAAAAAGAGTTTAATGATAAATATTGTTGCATATTATGTAGGTACCTAGCAAGTATAATTGTAAACTTTTCAATTGATATGTATATACCATCAAAAAAAAAATTATATGTACTTTCTAAGTTTATCTTGAACATTACTGATATCGATGAAATAAAATATCGTGAGGAATACTGGACTTATAATTTAATATAAGTCTGTAATCGCCAATCCGTCTTGAGCAAGCGCGGTGATCAATGCTTGTACCTTCTTTGTATGAGAAGAGGCTTTAGGGGACCGCTGCAGGGGGACAATAATTGGCTGACTTTATTACTATTGTTTTCAATTTTAGTAGACACGTGTGCGAATTATCCTTAGTATTAATTTTATAAATACCGAATATGTTTATAAAATGAAAACTTAGGGTAAATAATTCTTTTTATATCAATACTAGCTGACCCAGCAAACGATAGGTATGATAAACAGATGTTGGCCGATTGTCAGACCTACCCGATATGCACACAAATTTTCATTAAAATCGGTCCCGCCGTTTCGGAGGAGTATGGTGACTAACATTGTGACACGAGAATTTTATATAATTATAATTAATATTTAAATATTTGTTTGTTGTGCATCGCTCTCTCGCTCGTATTTGCACCTACAATCTCATCGCTTCATAAACTTTGATTGACTGTTCGAGCGTCTCTAAGGCATTAAGTCCACCTTTATATTTTATGTAGCGCAAAGTTTAAATAAATAATATTTTCAACTATTCATTTTTTTACAAATCATCGACTTTTCACAAAACTACAATACATTATATCAATACAATAATTGCGTCACCATCACAGGGTATACCCAACACGCGATGCTTATTTTCATCCATAATATTATGTAAATCGTCAATACAAACTCAATTGGTTAGTCGAGTATATCAATTCGCTTGAGCGCGTTACGCCAACACTATTCCAGTGAGTTCAGGATTTCGGCATAAAGGTTTTAGTTGAGAATATGACGTCACATGTGTCTTGACCTTTTTAGTGCGTGTTTCTTTTTTGTTGGGGATTTTTATGAAACGTGCGCTGGATGGAAAATAATGGGTTATGCGTAGCGGGAATGTCAAAGGTGACCACGATTTTTCGACTTGACGAGATTTTGTTAAAAAACTGGCTATGATGTATTCTTGCCTTTTCTTAGTGTTTATTATTGTCATTATGCATATGTAAATGCAGCAGTTTTTACTAATAATATACTTAGGTTAGCATAAAGAGAAATAAAGTTTGCTTTTTTTTGCTTGTAAGAGGTTATATCTGGAAGTACTGGACCGTTAGAAAGATAAACTTCTGTTACCGATAAGTAAGTGCAATAGTCCACGCGGACGAAGCCGCGAGTAGAACTAGTATCACACGGTGGAAGCGACACAAATATTTACCGTTAATATTTGCCCGATATCAAAACCGCAACCTTATGAAATTAAAGGCGACCATCTTAACCATTGAACCATAGCAATGTGAAATATTTCATAACTTTATCATCATCTACTTAGCCTTTTCCCAACTATGTTGGGGTTGGCTTCCGGTCTAACCGGATGCAGCTGAATATCAGTGTTTTACATGGAGCGACTGCTTATCTGACTTCTGCAACTCAGTTACTAGGCAACACGATACCTCTTGGTTAGACTGGTTGTCAGACTTCCTGACTTCTGACTATCCGTAACGACTGTCAAAGATCCACGAATGACAGCCGGGATCAGCGGCTTTACGTGCTTTCACACCACCAACTTCCAAACTCGTGGCTGCTACCGAGGAAATCCTAATGGAATACCCTAATTACACTTTTTGCCAGACCTGGCAATCGAACCCGGGACCCCACGTTCATCGGTCGCGCTTGCGACCACGAGACCAACGGGGCAATCATCATTGGGGGAACTTAAAAAGTATTTATGAATTGAAAAGTCTCATTGATACTTATACAGTTTCAAACACACAACCACTGGGTTATCACAAAACTAAATATTTACGTATGGAAATTAATTTGCTGAAAATGTTCATAGAATACATGATGCCGAGTTTATTATCACTAAAAATCTAATTTAATCAAGGCAAAAGCTAAAATTGTTACTAGGAATAATAATTCTATTGGCGAAACTAGGCCAGAGCCATTAAAGTCTGAAATCAAAATCAAAACTTCTGAAAACGTTTATGAAATTCATAATTAAGAACGTAATTTATGTTAGGATTCCCCCGCCCATGAGCGGGGCATTGGACATTGGTTTTGATAACTGTAAATGATAGCTTAATTATTAATGGGGCATTGTAAAGTTATGAAAGATGTATGCTCTGTCTTTCCGTGAACATTTTGAAGTACAAAAGTAGTACTTATCTACGTTGGAGTATTTATTTAGAACGTTATCATAGCGCAAATGGATAAATGGATGGTTGTGACAATAGGCTCGCCCCTATTACATGGTACCTAAAAATACCGGCGAACTGTGGGTGTACATTGTTATACCTCTGCCTAACCCTTCGGGGAATACAGGCGTGATGTTATGTGTGTTGTCATAGCTGGCTGATAATAATATGTTTGCTTCTAAATTGTGAACTGTAATTTATTTTATTTCAATAAATCAGTTGAATTTCGATCACGGCGGCCAGTCTCAATGTACTAAAGCCAAGTACAGTCAAACGGGGTGAATAGGGACGCAGGGGTGAATCGGAACGAAATTTTAAAAGGAATTTTTACTTTGAAATAATATAGTTTGTTACCAGCAAGGACGTTAAAATCTTAAATTGTAATTTAGTTAAAACAGAAGAGATCTCTTTGGTAACAAACTATATTATTTCAAAGTAAAAATCCCTTTTAAAATTTCGTTCCGATTCACCCCTGCGTCCCTATTCACCCCGTTTGACGGTACGCAGGAGATATTATAGTATAAAAATGTTTGCACAGTCACAGGTACACTCCCTCTTTCCTTACCCTCATAGTCCGATGGGACGGCAATCCGACTCGACCGGAGAGAGATCAAGAGCAGGACCAACGACTTTACGTGCTCTCCGTGGCATGGGGTGTCACACCACCAACTGCTAAACTATAAACTGTTACTGAGAATTTAAGAAAATCCTCATGGAAAACCTTAATTATCCCTTTGCCTGACCTGAATATCGAAGTCGGAACCCCCACGCCCTACAATCGCCTTTGCAACCACTAGACCAACAGTCCGTAAGCAATTGAAAAGATTTTATTATTTATCGGATCCAATCTTTTAAAGTAGGTAATGGTTTGCATTTTCCTGAGTTATGCAAAGAACCTAAATCAATCACATTACTATTGCATGCTTATTCCGATCAACCCAAGTCGAAGGTACAGCTTAACTTGTGGGGAAAACGTGAGCGGTAGAATAACTTTGATAGTGGCAATAGCCCAATGAGTAGGACTGAAGAGTTACTGGTCGTGAGTTTAACTTATTTGTTGCTATTTTGACGAGGACTAGTTAGTTTTGTATGAACATTTTTTAATAATTATAAAATTATATTGTTTTAATAATCATAACAAATTTAATTGACTGCCTCGTTAGCCTAGTGGTCCTAAGCGCGACTGCGCTGTTACGCTATTGGTCTTGGGTTCGATTCCCAGGTCGAGCAAAAAGTGTTATTGGGTTTTTCTACGAAATTCTCACTAGCAGCTCGGAGTTAGGATTTGTGCCCAGTTACTGGCAATAGTCTCGCCCCCTTTTACGAGGGACCTAAATAGACTGGTTCGTGTATATAATAATATATTGCGTGGTTTTTTTCACCCGCGTTAAGTTACGTGTTTGTTTACTGCTCCGCTCCCGTGGAATGTTGCGTGATGTTATATACCCTATAACCTTCACGATAAAATGGGCTATAAAATATTACTAAATAAAAACTCGCCTCAGACACTCAGAACTCATTGCCGTAGCGAAAAAATAACATGTTCACAAAATGACCACCGACAAACAGCTGCATTTCAAAGTGAAAAATGTTTAAAATAAATCACATTAAACAGTTTCGTGCAAGATCGTTCGCGTAACGTACCGTTTATGTTGGCAGAATAAACTAGGTTACAGAATTATTTATAGCACGAGTGTTAGAAAGAATTTGCATGTAATGTGCAACGCTTTTGCGATCGTGGAAAATCGATCACTTGGACCTTTTTTGTTTAGCTTTAAGGTTTATTTTGGTAGTTAAGGGAAAATTATGTTGAGGCTGCTGGTTCTAGTCTTTATTTTTAACTTGTGTATTTTAAAATGACGTAGTGTTTAAGGCGCTTTTATGTACGAGGCTGTGGTTCCGATCCGGCCACAGGCAATTAGCATCAATATGACGTTTTCTATTTTTACCCGACTACTGCAAAGCCAAAGGAGGGTTATGATTTTAACAGGCTACGTAAGTATGTGTGTGTTTATCTGTTCCCTCACAACTCCTAAACTACTTATACGAACTCGACAAATGAGGTATGGTTAGAATCGTGTTAATTGTCTGCTGAACATAGGCTATGGGACGTGTCACAAAATTCAATGTTGCGCCCTCTAGCGGACAAAGCATATAGTGTTAAAAAAAAGATAAATACGCGGTGTTTGCTATCATTTGAAAGGGCTTCACTTGTACATTTCCAAAATATTGCTCCAATTAAAAGTAGAGCCCTCAAGCGGACAAAAAGTCATGTGTTAAAAAAAATGTTAAGATAAATACATCGTGTTTTATATAATTTAAAAAGGCTTCACTTGTACTTATTAAAGAAGCACAGTGATTTTTAACACCAAAATAATTTAAATAATAAAAAGTAAAAAAAACTAACACCCGCCTACGACAAAAACAAACGACGCTGAAAAAGAAGACGAGACCTTTAGCGTGGCAGTCGCACTTAGGACCACTAGGCTAACGAGGCGATTTTATACTATGTAGAGATTAGCTTCTCCCAGAAACTTAGTACGCATGATAGCCAAGTATATCATAAACCATAGCCCTTGTCGCTTTGCCGGGGCTGCGGGTTGTTCGCAAGAGATACCGCGCCCCCGGAACGCAAAGGGCACAAGAAGGATCATGGGTGGGTTTTAGTCAGTAAAGGTCTGACACTCCCTCCCGCCCCGCCCAGGGCGGGAGAAGTTATTTGATGATTTCCCACCCACCAAAAAAAAAATAAAAAAAGCCCTTGTCGCTTAAAAGAAACTAAATTGTTTTCTTTCAAGCTTGTTGCTTCTCACTTGTGTTAATGTTCTACATCTGACTGTGAAAATGAACAATTTGCTGATCACATCTTATGGGAGTATAATCTTTGGCAGAATGAACGAAATATTTTGTCAGACAGTATACTGGTTACATCCGGAGTAGTTTATTACGCGGACTTTGTAGAAACTAGAGCTAATTTGCAATACCTATTACTGAAATCAAATGTGACAGTTCACATTAGGACCCATTAAGTTAATAATAAGTGTAATCCGTGGTGCATGGCAAACTGGGCTTCTCCTAGTTGTAAACATCGCCTTGTGCCTATTGGCCTAGTTCTGTTCTGTCTCCTGCTCGTTTGGAGGGAAGTGGAATTCATATTTTTTTCCTACTCCTCCGCTAATCTTTTCTGATTAATTTCGTTGCGGGATCCAAGTCAGTCATATCGTTTCTCCGGGACTCATCGAGTTTCATTGCCTTGGCGCACTAGCTGTCTCCACTGTTGATTCTGGCTTACAGAAGTTGCAGTGGTTAGGAATAGTGTAGTGGGCTTATTCAATTAAAAAAAAAGCCTTTGTCGCTCGGTAATCTATCTTAGCTAATCTATCTTATCACAACTAATGGGAGCGGATGACCAAAGACATAACTGAACACGGGTGACACCACGGGGTATTTAGCTGGTGCCAAATAAAGTTCAAACTTCCAATTTGGAAATAATAAAATGTAACAGGAATTTGTGGCCATATTTTAGTACAAACAGTATGGTATAATTTCTCGGGCAAAACGTCACGTTTTCAATTTTCTTCGTGTCCTTGCCTCACCTAAAGATTTCGCGTTTATTTGTTTGCCGCCAATTATTATTTTACGATCAACGACTTTTGTTGAAGAACATTTTATCATATCACTATTCAAAGACTCATGCATGAGGTTGCTGGCTCGATATCGGACATGTACCAATGTGACTTTTTCAACTCATATGTACTTTCCAAAATTATCTTGGACATCTTTGACATCGGTGAAAGAAAATGTCGTGAGGAAACCTGGACTTATAATTAATACTAGCGAGCTGCCCGCGACTTCGTCCGCGTGCTTGGTTACTGCTCCGTTCCCCTGAATTGCAACATGATATTATATATAAATATTACTTAGGAATAATGTAGCTATCCACTGGTGAAAATGGTTAAAATCGGTCCAGTAGTTTTGGAGCCTATTCCTAACAACCAATAAGATCTTTCCTCTATATAATATTAGTACTTATAGAGGTATAGACTATGTGTTAGAAATTAATAGTTATGTAGGTACTGCGGGTTGTATGTCACTGCTACACTGCAATTGCCATTAACCGGGCACAATTCCTAACTCCGAGCTGCTCCTGAGAATTTCATTGAAAAACCCAATAGCACTTTTTTGCGCGACCTGGAAATCGAACCCAAGACCTCTAGCGTAGCAGTCGCGCTTAGGAGCACTAGGCTAACGAGGCAGGTCAATTCTAACTCTTTTCCTAAAATAAAAGTTCTTCCTTATAACATTAGCTATTTTCCAGTTAAAGTCAAAATCGGTCTAGCCGCTTAGGAGAGTAAGCGGAACAAACGGACGAACAGTTTATCACTTTTCACCTATTATTGTTCTGTCATGAGCTTAGCTTATTGGACAAAATGTGAAGGTATAGTAGCCGCCACGAGTCGTGAGCACAAACATCAAATATTTTTTTTGGTTTTTGGTTCGACCCAAAAATTAACTTGACGTTTGTGCTCACGACTCGTTGCGGCTACTTTACCTAACTTCTACCTACTATGACGTATTTACTAAAAACAGCAGAAAAAAAAATATTACCCTCTTTTTTTAGGTAGACGCTTCGTGGATATTTTTCACATTTACCAACTAAAAATATTTTGTACATCAAGTTAAATTTTGACTGACACAACCTACATATAGAGTCTAAAATGCCAGTTCTATCGCGTGACCGCATTGATTATCACACTATAAGCACTGGTTACTGGCTGACTACTTTTTACCTTACACGACTTTTTACTTTTTTTTCTACTATCGAGCACCTTGTTTTTGCTTGTTTGTTGTTCCATTTTTTATTTGAAATTGGGTCGTTGCTGTAAGCCAGTGTTTTTATTATCAGTGGAAGTATTTAAAAATGTTTTGACTTTTATACTTTTTCAATCTTATTGTATTATTTTTATGTAGGTATTGTTGATCGACTGGTATATGTCAATGTTCCTACTTGCTTTGTTATATTAATATGCAGTAAGCTTCTGTTCTGTTACTAATGTTTGTGGTTCTGTGGGCTGGTCATTTGTGCAGACGGACAGACGGTCGGTAAAGCAGACTCGTTTTAGAGTGGAGACCACATTTAAGCAAACGCAGTGTGGGACGCTCTGCTGCACGGTGAACCGACGATTTACAGAAGGTGGATGGCAGCGGATGGATGTGAGTTGCCCAGGACCGGGATGGTCAGCAGTGGAGGGCCATAGGCTGAAATGATGATGATGAAACTTCTGTTCTTTGTATTTACATATATTAAAAATTTCTCAATTTCAAATTCACAGAAAAACAACACAGCATTTATATTATTTAACTAGTAATCCGCCCCGACTTGACACGGGTAAGATTTCTATACAAAAATATCATTTGACTTTTCCGTTGGATTTTCCGAAAAAAATCTTCAAACAAACCTTTTCCTGTCAATTACAAACACAACGAAAAAAAAAATCAGCTAAACCTATTCTTAACTCATGATCTTTCTTACACGCAGTAATTGAAATTATTTATATAGATAAAAACAAAGGAACATCATCATCGACTTAGCCTTTTCCCAACTATGTTGGGGTCGGCTTTCATTCTAACCAGATGCAGCTGAATACCAGTGTTTTACATGGAGCGACTGCCTATCTGACCTCCACAACCCAGTTACTGGGCAATACGATATCTCTTGGTTAGACTGGTTGTCAGACCTCCTGACTTCTGACTATTCGTAACCACTGTCGAAGATCTACGAATGACAGCCGGGACCAACGGCTTTACGTACTTTTCGAAACACGAGTGTGTCACACCGCCAACTTCCTAACTTCGGGCTGCTATTGAGCAAATCCTAATGGAAATACCCAATAACACTTTTTGCCCGACCTGGGAATCGAACCCGGGACCCCACGCACATCAGTCGCGCTTGCAACCACGAGACCAACGGGGCAGTTAAACACACAGTAACAATACACAATACCTATTGCCGTTGGGCTTCACGTAACTTTAATATTCCAAAAGTACGAAACCCAAGCCCAAATTCTTTTCCGTAGTGTAACTGAAATAAAAAAGCAAAACCATGTCAAAAACTATTTAAAACTAAGATTTCGGAGTTGGTCCGGTCGACATTAATAAAAAAAAAGGTAGCCACGGAAACTTCCCACCTAATCATACTTTTTTATCTCGGGGCGAAACTTTACGGGTGAGCAAAATATGAACAAAAAATATAAAACAATGCTACACAGTTACGGAGTGCGAACTACGGCGAACTATTCCTTTGTACCCCGGTTTCACTTCCCTGGAAAGAAATGAATGGTTTAAATATATTATAACGTATTTTAGTATTCCTTAGTTCAGCTTTAATTATGTTACACTTTTCTCTTATATTTTTAATGGAAGTGAAGCTCGATACAGTTTTTATTCTTTTAGTTTGTGTTGCTTACAGTGACTTGCAATTTAAGAATGTTGAGATGGAAATATTTATTATTTAACAACTGTAGTTTGGCTTTTTGTTATCAAAGATAAGTTTAGTAACATGAATATGAAAGGTTAAAGTTTTTTTTTTAAACAAACATACCATCACGCTTTTTTTCCCCGAATGGTCAGGCAGAGGAGTACCAATGTGCATCTACTGTTCGTCGGTATGTTTTTAGATCCCATGTAATAGGGGGCGAGCCTGTTGCCATTAACAACTAGGCAACAAAACAAATTGGCAACTAGATTCAATATTTTTAATTTAACATGTGATTGACGTTCAAAAGTGCCTTTTAATGGTCTAATTGAAATAAATGATTTGACTTTGACTTTGACTTTAACCGGGCACAAATCCTACCTCCTAGCTGCTACTGAGAAATTCATAGAAAAATCAAATAACACTTTTTGCTCGACCTGGGTATCGACCCCAAGACCTCTAGCATAGCAGTAGCAGTAGGACCACTAGGCCAACGAGGCAGTAAGAAATGACATCTGGAAGTAATAGTCTGATTACAAATATTATTTTACCGTTAAAAAGCTACACCATTACAGAGTATCATAGAATATGTAACTTCTCAGTGGATGAAGTACGAACATTTTAGGCATCAAAAGTCAAACAACAAAAAAAAAGTAAAAAAAATCTAATTTAGGAGATAAACTACTATCAACATTTTTGAACTTTTGGATAACAGTAGCATATTTTTCCTGGATAAAAAGTATCCTATTCCTTATTCCACACTACAATTTATCTCAGTGCCAAATTTCATCCAGATCCGTTCAGCCGTTTCAGCGTAAAACTTTCGCTTTTATAATATTAGTAGGGTAGGAAGCAGAATAACGTCGACACAGCAATCTTTCTCTAAGAAAAACAAAAAAAAAATACGATAATCATGACTTTTATTTTTTGGTATATTGTTAGTGTGACATGACACGCTCCCACAATAGGTACCTATCCCCCACATGCCGACTTTTGTCTCCAAGTAATAAGTGTCACAATTCCTTGACGTTGACGTAAGATAAAAACATTCTTTAGCACTTCTTACTAAGTTACACCAACATCATAGCTGTAATTTTGTTTGGAATTGTCTAGATGAAGATAAAACTGCTTACAGATATTTTTAAGACGTTAAAAAGGTTTTAAAAAAAAGCTTGATGGCCCAGTGGCTCTCATGCACGAGGCAGTGGGATCACAACCGGGAACGGGCGATTATCAATGTGACATTTTTATTTCATATAACATAACATAACATACCATCACGCCTGTATTCCCCGAAGGGTTAGGCAGAGGTGTAACAATGTACACCCACAGTTCGCCGGCATGTTTAGGTCCCATGTAATAGGGGGCGAGCCTGTTGCCATTAACCGGGCACAAATCCTAACTCCGAGCTGCTACTGAGAATTTCATAGAAAAACCCAATAATACTTTTTGCTCGACCTGGGAATCGAACCCAAGACCTCTAGCGTACGACCGATCAAAGAAAAAAAGGATCATCAAAATCGGTTCATAATTGGCGGAGCAATAGCGTAACATACATACAAAAAAAAACCAAAAAAACGAATTGATAACCTTCTTCTTTTTAAGGTCGGTTAAAAATCACTTCAATTTTATATAATTTAAAAGCTACACAGTTCTTACTGGTTTCACGGACACTTTGTAAAATGTTCAAATTGTTTTAATTAAAAACATTAAAATGTTTCATAAAAATTTAAGTACTCTGTATACACACTTTAAACCATTTCCGATTAATACTCCAATCTGTATAGATATAAAGCAAAATGTAGTTTAGTAGCCCATAAAACCGTTTTACTGGCAGAGCCTACTCCTACAGTCAGTGTGAGCGATCAACAATCTATCTAGATATTGATCTGCCGGTAATTCTCTGATTAATTACTGCGTAAGTTCCAAATGCTTAGTACTGACTTGGCAACGCTTTACCGATTGATTGAAACAGGAATATAATATTTATACAGAATGTATTTTGTTTTTAGTTGAAATTAGTAGGACACCTACATAATTATAAATTACTATCTATGTAGGTTTGTTTGTACTGAATAAGCTCCGAAAGTACTGGACCTATTTGAAAGATTACAGAAGACACCAAAAGATAGCCGCATAATGCCTGATGAGTAATATATAATATCACGCTATGACGCACGGGAGCGGAGCAGTAACCAAAGATGTAACTTAACGAGGTTAAAATAAACCACGCTAACTAAGTCGCAGCCGAAAGCTAGTAATATATAAAAAAAAAAAGTACATCTCCATATAATATTTTTGCAATAATAAATTCAATATTAAAAATATTACTAATATTTTAACATTATATTATTTCTCATTGCGTCGAAGTAAGTTCAATGTAGTTCGAGCTTATAAGCTGTGGTAGTCTAAAAAAGTAACAACAATAGCTGGTTTAACCAGTACCCAGCACAGTTGAAAACTATTGTATAAAATGTACCATATTTTAAGCTTTAAACCTTTGGGTCTAAGGTTGCCATTACACCAGCAAACCTAGATTTTACAGGTGTATCGAGTCCGTAAACACTTTCCATCAGGTAGGCCGTCGGCTTGTTTGCCAACCTATTACTAATAGAAATTAGGTTAGAGCACTGATACAAGCCTTTACTTTGTAATCATAGGTAGGGTTATCAAATTTTACAGTATATTATTTCGTAAATTTCTCTTTATATTTAAATCTACATTAATATTTTCGATTTAATTTCTGCTTTTATAATTTATCGAAATATTTTGCGTTGCTTTATGCGCCTGGCATATATTTAATTAATGAGTATGCAAAAATTTAATTACACGCTATAATTTTACCTGCAATTAATAATTGCAATTAAAATTATAGCGTATAATTATTAATATAAATAAATGTTTTACTTATACATTATGTATTTAACGTTAAAATTATTTATTTATCGAAAAAAAATATTAAATTCAGTAACGACTATTAAATCCATACTATCCGTACTGATAATTTAAATGCAAAAGTAATTCTGTTTGTCTGTTACGCTTCCACGACTAAACCACTGAACTAATTTTAATGAAATTGAAAATTAAAGAAGTTTGAACCTCAAGAAAGGACATAATGTACTTTTGACTCTGAAACTTCATTTGCGACCGTGATAACCTATATTTACGGGGACGAAGTTACGAGCAAAAGCGATTTTTATATAATTACATACATACAATCACGCCTGTATTCCCCGAAGGTTTAGGCAGAGGTGTACCAATGTACACCCACAGTTCGCCGGTATGTTTAGGTCCTATGTAATAGGGGACGAGGCTATTGCCATTAACCGGGCACAAATCCTAACTTATCCGAAATTCTCAATAGCAGCTCGGAGTTAGCATTTGTGCCCGGTCAATGGCAATAGGCTCGCCCCCTATTACATGGGACCTAAATATACCGGCGAACTGTGGGTGTACATTGTTACACCTCTGCCTAACCCTTCGGGGAGTACAAGCGTGATGGTATAAATATATAAATCCTAACTCCGAGCTGCTACTGAGAATTTCATAGAAAAACTCAATAACACTTTTTGCTCGACCTGGGAATCGAACCCAAGACCTCTAGCGTAGCAGTCGCGCTTAGGACCACTACGCAACGAGGCAATTAATATAATGCATATAATTAATAATAACTTTATATAATTCTAAATCAATTAATCGAAAATTACTTTTTTTCGTAGTTAATTGAATGTTATATTTAAACATGAAGTGAATAAAAAACAGTTTTCTGTTATATTAGTGTCAATGATCGAGAAACCCAATAAATATGCTCAAGATTTCTAATTAACCTAGTTGATTGAAAATATTAATTAACCCTGACGTAGGGTGACTATCGTGTGGGAAAAAGTTTGGGACATCTCCTTGTACCAGTTAGAAGCTTAATTAAAGTGTCAATATTATTTACATGAGAATTTAAGCATTTTTTTTTTAGTGATGGGAAATCATCAAATGACTTCCCCCGCCCTGGATGGGGCGGGAGGGAATGTCAGACTTTTACTGACTAAAACCCATTCATGTTCCTTCTTGTGCCCTTTGCATTCCGGGGGCGCGGTGTCTCTTACAAACAACCCGCAGCGAAATTGAAGCATAAGTCCTTCTTATTTTTGAAATTCGGCACCGTTGTTGGTGACAGTGAGGTTTTCAAATTCATGGACAGGGAAATTCTAAAACACAAATATTCCTCAATTTTAAAAGAAGTCGTGAAGGAGCTTACCCGAACTACCACCATACGGTGTCGCTGTGTTCCGGAGTAAACAGTATGGATGCCAATGTTTAATAACCGGCACATGAGACATTTCAACTTTGCTTCTGGTGTGGCCACTCATCTCAGGGCCTCTGGCATTGCAAATGACTAAAGGCAGTGATCACTTGACATTAAAAAAGGTTTTTCAAGAGCATTGATAATTTACATTTTTAAATATAAACTCTATTCTGACACCACTTAAATGTTCTAGTTTCGTGTACATTAATAATCATTTAATTTAGTTTCCACTCTAAAACCACTAAAACAAGTCAGTGTTAATGACTAATATTTTTTGAAACTAAAATATTAAAGCTAACAATCTAAAACTCCATAAAATATTCAGACTCGTGGTCACTGTACGCCCGAAATATTAAATATGAAGTTTGTTAGTATAAAACATGGCTTTACGATTTATTTTAGCGGCTTTAAAGAGAATTAAAAGGTTTATGAAATAAACAGTATTATTCATCTTCACTTGTACAGGTGTAATAAGATATTTTAAAATTGGATTGTTAGCGAGCAATCCACGAATTCATCCACGTCAAGTTACGTTTTTGGTTATTGCTCCGCTCCCGTGTGTCATAGCGTGATGCTATATAGCTTATGACACTCACAAATAATGTGGCTTTCTATGGATAAAAGAATTTTCAAAATCAGTTCAGTAGATCCAGAGTCCCCCCCGCCCCCCCTCCTACAGCCGCACAAACTCACAAACTTTACCTCTTTATAAAATTTGAACGACCAATCAAAACCTCGTTTTTAGCTTGAAATATTGAATGATCCAATAACTAAAATATTAAAAAACGAATTTAATGTAAAAACGATCATTGGTTTAAGAAGACTTGAACGTTCAACAAACATAATAAGAATAATTCCAACAACATCTATACATATAATAAAATCGTAGCGAAGTCAAAACTGTACATTGAATATTTTTGAAAAAAAGTAATTGCTACGAGGTCGGGTAATGATTCTAATGCCGAAAATATGGTTTTTAGAATTTTTGTCTGTTTGTCTGTTTGTCTGTTTGTCTGTTTGTCTGTTTGTCTGTGCGTTTGAACACGCTAATCTCAGCCGTGGCTTAACCGATTTGAATGCGGTTGTCACTAATGTATTGCGGAAAGCTCCACTTAAAACTTAGGCTATAAATTATCACGCTATTTGCTTTGGGGGATGAGCAATGTTGCATTATGTCCGAGTTCTTCTACAGATTCTCACGGGATTGAAAACAACGACATATAATGTAAGAATATTATAGAGGAATTGAACTTCTAAAATAATTATCATCACGCTATACCTTCAAAGAGTTAAGCAGTCAATAATGGCAAACTAGAACGGCTATTTTAGAGTTATTTCCGAAGTAGTAAATAGTCTAATGGTTTGTTGACCGCCTTGCAAATCGCTGATCGTGAGTTCGGTCCTCAATAACAGTTATACTTTTTGTGATTTTTCAAACATTTTTTTTCGTACAGGTAGATTCCCAACAATAATAAAATAAAAGTATGCATAACTTCTGCCATAACATTGATTTGGTTACTTATTTTTTTAAATCTTTTAATATTAAAGCAGAAAATAATGTCTGTACATAGTCTATTTATACTTATAATAAAATCGTAGCGAAGTCAAAACTGTACATTTAATATATTTAAAAAAAAGTGATTGCTACGGGGTCGGGAAGCGATTCTAAATTTTTGTCTGTTTGTCTGTTTGTTAGAGCATTACGCAAATACTGCCGGACAGATTCCGTTCAATTTTTGTATATATATTCATCATATTCATCATAGGCCAAAGTTGGTCGTAGGCTATAAATTATCGCGCTATCTACTTTGGGGGATGAACAATGATGATACAGATTACGACGGGTTTCAAAAAAGATGAAACAAAATATAACAATACTTTAGATGGCTGAGGATTGAACTGCTGAAATAATTATCATTACGCTATACCTTTAAGAAGCTAAACAGTCAATCATGGCAAAACAGAACGGCAATTTCAAAGCTTTTTCTATTGAATTAAATAGTCTAATGGTTCGATGACCGCCTTTCGAATCGCAGGGCTTGAGTTCGGTCCCGGTATAATGTTTTACTTTTTGTGATTTTTTAAATATTTCTTTTGAATACTAGAAGATTTCCAAACAATAATAAAATAGAAGTAGTCATTCTTATACAGTAACGCTTAACTTGCTTATTTTTTCTTTATTATTCTTGCAGAAAAGAATGTCTATAATACATAGTTACTAAAAAACAGCAAATTGAAGTCAAAAGTTTTCATCGAAAAAATAGAAACTGAAAGGTGTGCAAACGATAGTAGAGCGGAAAATATACGTATTGTTAAAGAATTTATGTCTATTTGACTCTTTAATTTTGACAAAATAGTCTTTAAATGTCGGGCCAACACATGACTGTATTATTGCGCGATTTAAATTCTTCTTTTCACATCAATGATACCCCTTTTTTTAAGGATGGGAAATCTTTAAATGACTTCTTTCGCTCTGGGCGGAACGGAAGGGAGTGTCAGACTCTTACTGACTAAAACACAAAGTGTTCCTCCTAATGCCCTTTGCGTACCAGCGCCGCGGTGACTCTTTTGAATTCCGCAACCCTGTTAGACACTGGCCCTGGCGGGCCCCATCTTACAGTACTGACATTTCTTTGAGGCGCACGTGGAACACTACGCACCACCGACCCGGGATCGATGATACCCCTAACAATAATTTACACCGGTTAAGAAAAGTAGGTGGCCGCTTTTACTGATGCGTCAATTGCACTGAGTTTCAGACGGGTATATGATGCCCTCTTTTACCAAATTATGTTTGCAGCGGCCTACTTAAATGCGCAATCTATTCAATGCCTTCCAGATACATCACTGAAGTTCACTACCGGGAGGTAGGTAGTCTCACTAATTCAAGTAGTCATGAGGTGCTGGATATCTTCCTTCACACAATCTGCTTTGGTCTTTGGGTGGTGGGCTTTGTAATTAATAGTTAGGCTATTTCGCTATTTGTAATAAATAATGAGGTTAGGTAAGCATTATTGTTCTTGGACATGTTTTGGATTGCTATAAAATATACACAATACTGCAGATTAGTTACATATTACACATACCATCACGCCTGTATTACCCGATGGGTTAGGCAGAGGTGTAATAATGTACACCCACAGTTCGCCGGTATGTTTAGATCTCATGTAACAGGGGGCGAACCTATTGTCATTAACCGGGCACAAATCCTAACTCCGAGCTGCTACTGAGAATTTCATAGAAAAACCCAATAACACTTTGCTTGACCTGGGAATCGAACCCAAGGCCTCTAGCGTAGCAGTCGCTCTTAGGACCACTAGGCCAACGAGCAGAAAGACAGTGGGAGATATTTTATCCTATGAAATAAAAAACATGACGTCATTAGCCACAAAGAGTTAAGCAGTCAATTATAACATGGTATGGGAATTGCTATATTTTTTTATTATTATTACGCTATTTACTTTGTTTAGAGAATAGCTTCGGTGTTTAATGAAAGCCATGTAAGATATTTTGTGTGAGTTCGATCCCAATTGATTGTTACTTTTTGTCATTATTTTAATTGGTACCTAATTCAATTGTTTTTATTTTCGATGGTATGATTTCAATATTATAATAAAATAGGTTTAAGCATAACCTTAACATAACTTCGAAAATTTGCATACGTCGACTGAACAAGAATGAATAGAACAGAATTCGACAGATTGGCCCACAAATTCTACCTACCCCTAAGAATATTTTTCATGAATAAAAAATAGCACCTCAGAAACTTAAAGAGTTACCAATTTATATCGATAGTACGATCGCCGCACCACAAGGATTCTCTGACGCAGGTACTCTCTGGTCACAGTTGTTTCGGGAGCTAACTGTTTCGGTTTCGGAGCTAGGACACGCCTTGGTGTTATCACTGTAGGATCACAAAGGAGCGTACGGTGGAGGTATGCCCCTGCTTGGGCAGAACATCAGCGTGTCCTCATAAAGGCGATTGGCGGCGGCGACCTCTCGCGTCCGGCCTTGGTTCATCCATAGTCCGGAGCGAGGGAGAATGGGAAGCAATCGCTTCCTTCTGCGAAGTAGTAATGCCAACGTAGAAGGAGGCGAAACGCATGAGGGAGAGGTCAACCTTTCACCCCGGCCGCCAGAACAGAAGGGGATGCCCCGGGTGTCGAGAGTCGTAGAGCGATTCCAGACCACAGTCGGAGTGGGCTTGCGGTCGGCTACCGTTGTGTATCTCGCCATCCAACCAGAACTAGACCCAAGTCGACGACGTACTGTGTTTCACGCGCGCCTCAAAGAGATGTTAGCACAGTTGCGGAATTTGTTCGAAAGACTCACCGCGGCCCTGGAACACAAAGGACATTGGAAGGAACTCGGATGGGTTTTTGCCAATAACAGTCTGACACTCCTTTCCACCAGAAAGGAAAAAAATCATTTGACGACATCTCATGCTTAAAAAAGGGACCTCCCAACTTCGACACTTTATACAAGTGTTGAACGATTTATGTGCAAACGTTTTTTGTCCAAAATTTTAACTTCTGTCCTGAGCCACGCCACCAAAAAGTGTACTTATATTCAAATGGCAAAACAGAAATAGATTAGCAACAACAGAAACTGTACCAAAATCAATTTCACCCATAGAAAAATTCCGTGACAGTCGTTCTTCTGCCGTTGAATGTCTCACAGACTTCACGCTTTCAGGATGCAAGTTGAATCAAGCATCAATCATGAATCATGCATCGCATTCGGAATTTCTTCTTATAGGTAGGTACTATAAACAGAAGATGTTCTACATGCTTAAAAATTTTCTTTAATTGGAAATTTATTGTGTACTTTATGGTTCCAAAGATAAGGGATAATTTGTGAGGTAAAACTTTGCTTAGTCTTTTAAGAAGTCTTATGCTTACTGTTTTTTGTCCATACTTTCTCCCAAAAAGTTTACATTAATTTGGTTCTAACACGAAGCTCAAATTTTGTTGGCTGTTGCTCTGATTATAAGGTTCATTTCTTCGGTCTTGATACTAGACAGATCGCAGCTACAATGTGAGGTATAATGTTAAAGCAGTGCCTATTAAAGATGCTGTTTAATGGTTTGAGAAAGAAAAGTAAGTAAATTTTGAAACCACATCATAGTATTATCTAAAGGAATAGTAAAGCCACATATACTCTCCTTACGCCAATTATGTTTTAGCCCCAGGTATGGCGTAAGCCTATTACCAGCCGAGCACAAATCCAGACTTCAAGCGACTACAGATAAATTCTTTAAACCTACAGTCGTAACTATGAGCAGTCACCTTAGCAACCATTTGACCTGCTTGGAAGATTTTGATAACATAGTATTCAATACTTATTTAGTTAAGTAACACTTAGGTCGACGTGAGCGAAGCCGCGGGCAACAGCTAGTACAAAATATAAAATATTATAAGCCCATCTGCTCGCACACAGCTAAACAGGCTAAATTGTTTACATAAACCTTCATAATATTTGTTTTGTATACAAATAAAGTATTTCAAATAAATTCTTGGACTTTTAATAATAAGTAAGCATTAGAGCGAAAACGCAAACGCTAACTCATTGGAATCACAAAAGTCTAATTTTAAATATACAGTTGTAGACTATACAAATATACATAATTAGAATTCAATTCAATATAATTATTTTATTTATTCATTGCTTATTAAGGTTTTCCAAAAGCTTCTCTATCTGCGGGTTGATCGTAAGAGATACCGCGCCCCCGGAACGCAAAGGGCACAAGAAGGAACATGGGTGGGTTTCAGTCAGCAAAACTCTGACAGTCCCTCCCGCTCCGCCCAGGGCGGGAGAAGTTATTTGATGGTTTCCCAACCCCAAAAAAAAAAAAGGTTTCTTTATACATTAGATCATAAGTATTAAAACCGGTCAGTCTTATTCAGTCGCTAATAATAGTCTACAATTTAGAAAACACAAAAAAACTAACACGGAACATGATGCTAGGAACTAAAAAAAATAAATATGAACTATTTGTAAAAAAAAGAATTTTGATAATCGGCCTACTGATCGGTGAAATCCGTGAAAATACATAAAAAGAAGATACACTCAAATATAGAACCTCGCCCTTTTTTAAGTCAGTTAATAAGAAGCACTTCTGTAACAACGATTATTTAACACAAAAATAAAAAAAAGAATTTATAAAAATATTTCTGTTGTTTTGTATCTGTAGTAACAAAACAACAGAAATAGTTTTATGATCAAGATTATAGGAAGCACCCTCGATATTCGAATATATCAAAGTGACAGCCCTATTCTTGCGTCGCGCTCCACACCTGCAAGCCAGCCATTCGACGTCCGACCGCCGAGCTGAACGGACGCGCCTTTCCGATCCTCCCCGGACTTACCCGAACGCGATCGGTCGCGAGTGAATCCCTTACTGTGTTTACGTTCGAATTTCGTGATTTGTGACTTTCTTTGCTGTCCTGGAATTTTGATATACCCATAGCCGATGGGAATTATTAAATGTGAGTTTCTCTATTACGATAAATGCTTTGGTTTTGTTTTTTGTTGTGAGCTGTGGTTTTGGGTCGAAGGTCGGTTCTAATGTGTGGTAACGATTACTTTTGGCGATAATCTGAGTGACAATCACTTTGTAACGTTTCATTTTGGTTGAGATTTTTTGGCGTGCGTGTGGATATTTTACCGAATTAGGTATTTCTACCACTAGAATATTTACATAATTATTACAATAAAAATCCGTAAATATAGATTTGATTGATGAAATATTTCTATTTATTATGCAAAATATGCACCGAGTCTTGTAGTTCCGGATACTAGTTCTATTTACAATACAAGTCACTAAACGTAGAATTCGTAGCAGCCTACGCCGTAGCAGTACTTTGACAGCTGCTACGAGCACAATCTTAAGATTACTCTTTGATGTACACTTTAATAAACAATAAAACTTCAGAATTCCTTTTTTAAATAGACATTTCTTAACAGTACCGAAGCCCAATTCTACTAATTCAAAACGTTTAAAATACAGTCGTAATTCATCTCAGCAGCAATCAATGTAAAAAAATGTTGGTACTTTTGACAAATTGAGACTAAGATAAGATTGCGGTCGTGCCTAAAAGTTACTAAAAGTGTTCCCTAGACATCAGATATTATCGACGAATCACTGCCTTAGCTACAATCGTGACATTACACAGACGAGGAGCAAATTATTGAGATTTATTACCTTTTTTACGTATAACAAAATTGCAAATACAGGATTCCGGCAATTTCTACACAGATAACACCGCACAACACACATACCATCACGCCTATATTCCCCGAAGGGATAGGCAGAGGTGTAACAATACACCCACAGTTCGCCGGTATGTTTTAGGTCCCATGTAATAGGGGGCGAGTCTATTGCCATTAACCGGGCACAAATCCTAACTCCGAGCTGGTACTGAGAAATTCCAAATGGAAAAACCCAATAACACTTCACACTTTACTTCTTTTTTTTTTCTTTTCCTCTTTCTTTTTCTACACAGATGTCACCCCATAAAAATCAAATTTCATCCAATTACCGTTTTCTATTTCCACTCAGCGTTCCCCCATAATGAAACGGCAATGTGTTGCTATGTCAGATAGTGCAATTTATTTAAACTGATAAGCAACCGTTACCTCTTCTGTCTAAAAGAGGCTTTCATTATTTATTTAAATAAATCAGGCATCAAGGCCCATAGAAAATATATATTTCAGTACATACAATAATGTAAAATATTTTACAGAAACTTGTTTTAGTGATGCAATCTCGAACAGAACTCGTGCTTAATATTTTGCAATAAAATAAAAACATAACACACTAACGGATCCAAACAAGACTTTTTTTAATAAAACATACCTTTTTTTGAAAGAAACATAAATATATTCAAAAATGGAAGAGAATTCTTTTCAAAATTATCTGCCAAATATTCATTTGAAAGTGATGAAATAAGCCTAAAGTAAAACATAATTACGTTTCCGATTTATTCTTTTTCCTAATAATCTGATATATAAAAAGGTAACTAATACAAAAATCCGGATATATACTCATCCGGGCATATATTCGTCCGGATATATATTCAGCCACATGACAATGATGAATTGTGTAATTATCTCCGACATTTTTAGGGTATTTAAGCGGGTTAGGCATTTAAATTGTAAGGGTATGTAGGCTCGACTTTTTTGGCTACAAGTAATTAAATAGCCCAGGTTGATTAGGGTTGCGTACAATGAAAAAATGATTACTTTGTGTTTCGAGGCACTTTAGCGGTTTCTTGGGGTATCTGGAGAGGTCTCCATTAAAATTAGATTAGGGCTGTTTGTGCAAAAATTGCTTTGCTGGGTAGAGATTGTGGGAGGGATTTGTAGATGTTGAATTGTATGATTACGTTTGATTGTACCAAGAATACCAAAAAAAATACAGCAGAACTCGTAACTATGGGCTGTGGAAACAATATTTTTTCCTACTCCTCCGCTAATCTTTTCTGATTAATTTCGTTGCGGGATCCAAGACAGTTTTATCGTTTCTCCGGGACTCGTCGAGCTTCATTGCCTCGGCGCTCTTCTGGCGGTCTCCACTGTTGATTCTGGCTTACAGAAGTTGCAGTGGTTGGGAATAGTGTGGCGGGCTTGTCCCAAAAAAAAAAAAAAAACTATGGGCTGTGGTCTTTAATCTTTGTTTAGTCCTTATTTCTTTATCAACCATTTCTGTCTCTTCTGAGCATTTTGTGAAGGAGCTCGTCCGGAGAAATAATTATTACCACCATACCTATTTCTACCGCAAAGCAACGTTGCTGTATTCGGGTTTAAAGGGTATGGGTACCGGTGTAATTACAGGCGAATGAGATTTCAACTTTGTCTCTGAGCTGACAACGTATTTGTAAGGCCTCTGGTAAATTGCAGATGTCAGTTGCAGATAACCTTATAATATATAAAAATAATAATATGTAATAAAAGCCACACTCCCTTACATCTTTCGCGATTTTGCGCGATTTTGAAGGAATTTCCATCGTGACCCGCCGCAACTCCCTCTTACTGTCTCACTGGCTCTGTGCGACTAGAGGCTACAATTTGGCCAGTACGAGACAAAATGTCCTGCTGTCCCATTTAAGTTGAGCAGACTTTTGAGCCAAGTCATCTTTGTTTATTTTAGTTAGCGTTAGCGCAGGACGGTGTTCTGAAATCGATGCGTTAATTTATCAAGTAAACTGTGAGGGTGTAAAAAGACAAATCACATAATCGTTTACTACGTATACTGCTCATCAAACCGAATAACTTTGAGTAAAATTTTTTACTGGGAAATTACTTTTTTTTTGTGTCAGATATTACTGTTTGTGGTAATGCACAATGTAAACGCACGCGAAACATTGTATTTAAAGTTTACTTATAACATTTATAACTGGTTCTAGTAAAACATCGTGCCAAATAGTTGGGGCTTCTGGTTCCGTACATTTTGAATCTCAACTTCAATATCTTCGTAACCAGAAAATTTCATGGTATGTTCCAAAACAAAAAAAAAATTCGTCATGATGGAAAGATCATGTAACTCTCGGGTAAGTTAGGCATGTTTTTACATCCATTAAAAGCCACAATGTTCTGTCATCTATAATCTATATAAAGTCATCAAACTGTCAAACTAGACAATGGCATAACCACGATGTTTTATTAATAGATTACTCAAGACAAAGTTTCCTTCCATCTTTTTTCTTTCCGATATTTATAACATCCTAGAAAACAAAAACTGCCTCGATGGCCTAGTGGTCCTAAGCGCGACTGCTACGCTAGAGGTCTTGGGTTCGATTCCCAGGTCTAGCAAAAAGTGTTATTGGGTTTTTCTATGAATTTCTTAGTAGTAGCTCGGAGTAAGGATTTGTGCCCGGTTAAAGACAATAGGCTCGCCACCTATTACATGGGATCTAACATACCTGCGAACTGTGGGTGTACATTGGTACACTTCTGCCCAACCCTCTGAGGAATACAGGCGTGATGGTGATGGTATGTAGAAAACAAAAAGGGGCGACCTACTATCTTGTATTAAACTGTAAAGGCAGTAAAAAGTATGGATATCTTCGAAGCTCACAGCTATGGTTTGTTAAAGGATGGGTGATCACAAAAAGATGTAACTAGCATGAAGTGGGGTGGTGGATAGGGATGACGGGCGTAAGGGGCTACTTGTCCTCTCGAAATGCCGTTTACAAGTCCCATAGGGTTGAACTAACTCATTGTCTGTACTTAAGTTAGGGAATGGTTTTAGTTTGCATGTATACCGTGTAACACAATGGGATTAAACTTGAAATAAACTCGAAAGTCAAAGGGGATTTTGGTTTTTAACCCCCGACGTAAAAACGACGGGAGTTATAAGTTTGACATGTCTATGTGTGTATGTATGTCTGTCTGTATCATCGTAGCTCCCTAACGCGTGAACCGATTTTGATTTCGTTTTTGTGTTTGAAAGGTGAATTAGTCGAAGCTATGTTTGATGGAAATCGGTTCAGCGGTTTCAAAGTTATCAGCTCTTTTGTTAGCTGCGATAGGAATTTTTATTCTGTCGGGGGTTACTTAATTTTTTTTTAAATGGAACAAATATGTTTTATTTTTTTGAGAGTACCGTTCTTTCACTCATTATTGTTTTTAATTTTTTATAAATAATGCTACCTTACACTAGGAATTTCTCCGGTATCGTGGTTGCGTTTACAAATATATAAACTCACATACACAAGCAGCCAGAACCGGAATGTCTAGGCCATACAAATATTCATCGAACCTGCGACACACAGATACTCGCTTAGCCACGGAGTCAACCGTGCCGACTCTATGTATTTCTTTTTATCGTTGGTGCGTTTACAAACATATAAACTCACATACATAAACAGCTAGACTTGGAACAACTACTCATTAGCTAATATAAAGGAAAACCCACATCAGTATAAACCAGTGTAAGTAAAAAATATCTTATCAAAACAGGTACTTAAATTAGACAACATTCAAACCAAGATGTCGAAAAAACATCACGAGATATCCAAATGGTTTCACTTTTTTTTTCCAAAAATAATAAATATTTTATTAATTAATTGCTTCTCTAAATGGAAACTTTATTACTTCAGATGAAATAATAAAAAATACTCAGAAAGACCTAAATTAATTAATAATGAGCGTATAATTAATGTTGTTTTTATTATCTTTGTCTAGTTTTACGCTTGCCTCGTTAGTCTAGTAGACCTAGGCGCGACTGCTACGCTAGAGGTCTTGGATTCGATTCTCAGTTCGAGCATATTGGTATTGGGTTTTTCTATAAAATTCTCAGTAACAGCTCGGAGTTAGGATTTGTGCCCGGTTAATGGCAATAGGCTCGCCCCCTATTACATGGCAACGTGACATACGACCAGGGCAATCCTTTTAACACCACCACCTTAACATAACTTACTTATGCTGGACCTGGGATTTAAACCCAAGACCTCTAGTGTAGCAGTCGCGCTTAGGACCAAGTTACGTCAAGTGTGACGCCTGACGGTGTGGTTTTTATATAAGCATTGTTTAACAGGATATTTATCCTTTATCTAAACAAATATTATAAACAGAAAATATTTTTTGTTTGTAACGAATAGGCTTCGAAACTCCTGGACCGATTTTAACCATTTCTCTACCAGTAGATAGCATTACTCCTCAGTAACATAGGCTATTTAACATCACGCTACGACACACGATAGCGGAGCAGTAACCAAAGACGTAACTTAACGCGAGTGAAATAAGCCACGCGGATGAAGTCACAGGCAGTTCGCTTGTTTGGATATAAGAAAAAATACGAGTAAAGACGGTCTTTTCTTGTCAAGTCAATTGAAATTTGTTTAACACAAAAATGCCCGTTGGCAAAAGTCGCAATGTAATATTAAATTGTTTTTTTATCATTATCAAGCTGAGGTCATAGTTAAAATGTCAAGATGTTTTTGTCAAGAATCAGGATTATTTAAATTGAACCTAAAACGGAGGATAATAAAAAAAAATTACTAAGGGCAACTACAAAATGATTGTTAGTTTACAGAACAAACTTGGTAGCAACATATAGCATAGTCAATGGTAGAAAAAACAAAAGATCGAATCAAAATTACTTTTTCGTTTAGGACATATAATTATATCAAAATTCCAATCCTAGTAAATAAAAACGTTCAAAATCCGTCAAGCGACAATCAGTGTAATTGAATGAGAGGCATTTTTGACAGAACTGGACTGAGATTAGATTACTATTGTACCTAAAAGTTACAAGAATCGCTCCCCTGAAAATCACTTTGGTATGATCACTCTAATACTTACCCACAATCTATAAACGAAATAAAAGCAAAAAACAACAAAATAAAAAGTAAATAAATTCAGATTTATGGCTGATACCCACGCGTGACAGGCTGAAACAAAAAGTTGGCCCCAACCAAGTCAAAGTTCGACATTATTGTTAGTATAATTTGATTTCTGTACCAACTCCAATATTGAATTTCGAAGGAAGCTTGTTCGAATTACGTTTTCTTATGTTGGCACAATCATTTTCGTTGTTTACTTTGTTGTGTTGGTAATGGTATGTTATGATCTTCTATAAAGTTGGCTAGGCTCTGATCGTGTACGTGTGTTTAAGTTTCCTCAGTATAAATATGTTTGAGTTCGCTTATTTTAATATCGAAGTTTGAAGAATCAATACGTTTAAGGTTCCCTTGATTAATATTGTTTTGTGATGGTAAATAATCGCTTATGTAGGGTCTTCGGTATTAGGAAACCGTTCTGTTCAAATTGCTTTTAGTTCAAAGCTAGGCAGGGATTTGAAATAAGAGACAAATTCATTTATTTTGTTTGACATTTTATTTTTCTCAGAAATCTCGCTACTATTATAAAAGCGAAAGTGTGTGAGGATGGATGGATTAATGATTGGATGGATTGATGGATGTTTGTTACTCTTTGAAGCTTACACGGCTTAACGAAATTAGTTGAGCACATTATGCAGACATTGATATAGTTTGAAATATAATTTTTATTCCGTTTATGTTTTTCCGCTAAGCTAGTGTTGTCATGCCATAAAATTCGAATAGTAGGTACCTATGTAATGACCGATATTTTTCTGTTTATGATAACTAACTACTACTATTTACACTCTCGGATTCCTTAATCCCGCCAACGTGCTTATAAATAACTGTAACTTCATGATTATTGTACACATTTGGATTCGAAACAATTCGTAAAGCTATTTTTAGGGTTCCGTACCCAGGGTAAAACGGGACCCTATTACGTCCTGTCCGTTTTCCACTTGGCTGTATCTCATGAACCGTGATAGTTAGACGGTAAAAATATTCACATAAGGTGTATTTCTGTTGCCACTATAACAAAAAATACTAAGAAACAGAATAAAATAATTATTTAAGGGGGCTCCCATACAACAAACGTGATTCTTTTGCTAGTTTTTGCTCGATATTGATAACGGTAATAGGTAGCAATTTGAAATATTCACAGAATATTCAGTTATATGTCCACTTTAAAAATAAATAATTAAATTTTAAAAATCTAATATTTAAGGCAAAAAAATTATGTCTGTTATATGAGAGTCGGGGCATATTACACACATGTTTTTTTGCCGTTTTAAGAGATAATGGAACGAAACACATTGGGTGCGAGTCCGACTTGCACTTGGTCGGTTTTTATTACAAAAATATTGCGAGGATGGATCGGTTAAGGAGACGAGACTGTATTAGTACCCATATGCGCGCATTCCGTATTATGACATATTTTTTTAAATAAATTAGAAAAAATAAATTTCAAGTCACGAAAATACAGATTTAAAATGTGCGCACATTTCTACAGATTTTCTTTCAATTAGCAATTAAAGTCATTTGCGTGTTCAAACTCATCATTCACTCTCCTTTTCCCAATTATGTTGGGGACAGCTTCCAGTCTAACCGGATGCAGTTGAATACCAGTGTTTTACATGGAGCGACTGCCTATCTCACCTCCACAACCCAGTAACTGAGGAACGCGATACCCCTTAGACTGGTTGGCAGACTTCCTGGCTTCTGACTGCTACTGAGCAAATCCGGGCTGCTACTGAGCAAATCCTATTGGAAAAACAAAATAACACTTTCGACCTGGAAATTGAACCCGGGAACCCACGCTCATCAGTCAAGCTTGCGACCACGAGACCAACGGGGCAGTTCAAACTAACAAATTCAATGCAATAGCAGCAACCATGTTTAGCCTGAAGGTACCTTAATAACACGTCAGTATATTATTATATTCTCGTTACGTAATTAATTCGATGTAATAAATTATTACCTACCATGATAATATATACCGAACTATGAGTATGTTAGTAAAACTACAAGTAAACATTCTGGTTGGAGCTTCAACGTGAACACGCTTTAATAAGCGTGTTTTGGTTATTACTATAGGTTTCTGCCTCGTTAGCTTAGTAGTCCTAAGCGTGACTGCTACGTTAAGGTCTTGGGTTCGATTCCCAGGTAAAGCAAAAAGTATTATTGAGTTTTTCTCCGAAATTCTCAGTAGCAGCTCGGAGTTAGGATTGTGCCCGGTTAATGGCAATAGGCTCGCCCTCTATTACATTGGATCTAAACGTACCAGCGAACTGTGGGTTTACATTGGTACACCTCTGCCTAACCCTTAGTGGAATACAGGCGTGATGGTGTGTTATGTTTATAGGTTTAGGTTATATTTTGATTTCAGATGTAAGTTTTCCGAATAAAATAAAATAATACAATGGACCAATATAAGAGGTTCCTCCCCTCCTCCCCCCTTCCGACTTACAATGACATTGTTAAAATATCTCATGTACCTTAACATTCATTTCATTACGGTTGTTGGCAAATGTAATGAAAATCTGGACATACCGCAGTATGTTAGCCAAGTTCAGTGACCACACCTGGTGCAAGCCATGGTCCGGAGCGAGAGGGAATGGGATGCAGTCGCCTCCTTCTGCGAGGCAGTAATGCTTGAGAAGGAGGCGGCGGGACGGTTGAGACAGCGGTTCTCCCGTCCCAGCTGCCGCGGTAGACGCTCCGGACGTCGGGAGCCGCGAGACGACTCCCGGCCACCGTAGATACGGGCCTGTGGACGGTGAGCAATGGGTAGCTCACCGTCCTTACGTTGCATAACGACAGGCCGTGTCGACGGCGCGTTCGTGTTCCACGCGCGCCTTAAAGAGATGTCAGCAAAAGGAAGGGGCCACTGAGGGCCGATGCCTGCCGGGGCTGCGGGTTGTTCGCAAGAGATACCGCGCCCCCGGAACGCAAAGGGCACAAGAAGGAACATGGGTGGGTTTTAGTCAGTAAAAGTCTGACACTCCCTCCCGCCCCGCCCAGGGCGGGAGAAGTTATTTGATGATTTCCGACCCACCAAAAAAAAAAAAGTTCAGTGACCACTGCCATGGCATACATCTTTATTACTATTTTTTTTTATTGTTTTCACATATAGAAACAACAAGACTATTGTAAGCAAGATTTTGTAAAAACCAAATTGGAAGAAAAGAGTGTTCATAGAGTTTCTTGCTCGTTATTCACAATAGAGACGATCAACTAGCTTCAACTTTTAACTGTAACTTCTTGACGATTCAAAAGTGCCTGTAAATGTCTAATTGAAATAAATGCTTTGACTTCGACTGAAGTGTGTATAACACGAAATCTAGACACATGGTAGTATGTCCCCCTTGTAGATAATTTAATTTACTTAATTTATTGTCAATAAAAATTTGCCTTGTAATAAATAGTTAAAATATAAATAATATTAACTGAATAAAATAATACAGTATATTGTGACACAGACTACCCCAAAGGTCGATTCTACCGAACTTGGCCCTTTTTTCACATTATATGTTTTTGTTGGGATACCATTTTACCTAATTCATTTGACGTTTCAATCATGGCTGCCTTTTACCCAAGATACCGTAGCCTTACATTAGGGTTCCTTATATATTAAACAATTTACTTTTCATTCCATTTGTAATAGAAAGCTAATTACGCCAGAAACACGAAATTATTTCCTCGTAAGCAAAGGATATTTTGTGAAATCGTTTATTTTGGTTCAAAACTACAGGCTGGTGTAATTGAAATGGCGGCCCTTAGAGTTTTCAAAATGGAGGTATAAACGTGGTGTTTTCTTGTAAACTCTCCGTTTGACAATTTTCATACCCTATTATACAGCAACATTACCTTCCCTTTACGCTATGTCGCAGTCGGGTAAAAAAGGATGACTCCCTTTCTCAGGCTACCCTTATTAGAAAGGAGGGATAGAAGCGTAGTATTTAGGCTTTTCGAGAATTTAATCGGGATTTAAAAAGAACTGTGTACCTACTGACAGCGTGCTTCATTAAAATTTTCGATAAAATTAAATATAGTTAGTGGTTAACCAGTTATCTGTCTTTTTTTTATCCTCCGACGTAAAAGCGACGGGGTGTTATAAGTTTGACGTGCCTGTGTGTGTGTGTGTCTGTCTGTAGCATCGTAGCTCCCGAACGCATGAATCGATTTTGATTTTGTTTTTTTTTTATTTGAAAGGTATATTAGTCGGAAGTGTTCACAGCTATGTTACATGGAAATTGGTTCAGCGGTTTCAAAGTTATCGGCTCTTTTGTTAGCTGAGGTAGGGATTTTTATTTTTCTGTCGGGGGTTACTTGAACACTCCCGACTAATACACCTTTCAAACAAAAAGAAAATTAATCAAAATCGGTTCATCCGTTCGGGAGCTACGATGCCTCAGACACACACAGACACGTCAAACTTAAAACAGCCGGTCGTTTTTGCGTCGCGGGTTAAAAAAAGCCTTAATATTATGCTTTTTTTAGTATATAGTATTTAGTATATATTTTTAGTATATTATGCTATTTTTTCTGTATCCGCGATAGTCGTGAGCAAAAGCAAGTATTTCACAAAGTAGGTACATGTAGTGTTGGCCTAGTGGTTAACTCGCTTCTCATGCAGGTTGAAGGTTTAAAACCTAGCAAGTACCAGCAATGTGGTTTTTCCAAATCTTAAGTGATATTGGTGAAGTAATAGGAAACCTAGACTCATTTCTTTGGTTTCATACACGTCTGGAATCGCCAATCCATCTTTAGCAAGTGTAGATATTAATGCTTGTGCGTTAACGCAGGTGAAAATAACCATAGAACCACAGAAGCTAGTTATGAAATACAGGTATTTGAATCTACAACACGTCTGATGTGTTTACTCTGCAATTTTCAGGGAAAGAGCCCAACACATTGCGAAATGAATAAAAATCCGTGAGTGGTGTTTCCTCAATTACGGCACAATTTACATTGTAGAGCCGTTAGGCTTTTAGCTTCGATAAAATATTAATTAAAATGTTGCTTTGCCGATATGAAATGAAGCAATTTGTGAAACAAACATTGGAACTATTTGGATGGGAATGTGTTTTTATTATTTCGATACAGTAAAAGGAGTTATGTGACTATTTCCGTGGGACAACATATCAAATTTGACGCGGACGAAATCGCGAGAGAAGTTAGTAAAAAAATAAAAAAGAGACAAAGCTACGACTCACAGGAGCAAAGCAGAAACCGGAGACGAAACTTAAAGTCGCGGGCAAAATCTAGTAATAACTAAAACACACATATCTTTTGAAAGTTGCTCGTACAAATAATATAATGTGTTCATAAGCTACAAGCAACAACCGCACTTGCTGCATCCGTGCCGTTTGCTAAGTTCCCTGTCTTAATAAAGATGTTTGGGGTGGTGCAGGGTGTGTGTATATTTGGGTGTGTTTATGCAGGTTTATGTACCTTTAGACTAGTACTTTCATGCAAACATGTCAAGAGGTGAACAAAGTTGTTTGTATAACCATTTCTGCTTGAAGATATGAATCTTGAACTATTTATTATTCAAATAATTTAAAAATTATCACACATAACTCAACATCACGCTTGCATTACCTGTGGGGCAGAGGTGTACCACAGTTCACCGGTACGTTCAGGTTCCATGTAATAGGGGGCAAGCCTATTGCTAGTAAACGGGCACATAGCCGAGTTGCTACTGAGAATTTCATAGAAAATCCCAGTAACACTTTGCTCGACCTTTGAATTGAACTCAAGACCTCTAGCGTAGCAGTCGCGCTTAGGACCACCAGGCTACCGAGGAAATCCGAGAAATGATTACACATTTTCATAATAGTTGTAAGTTACAACTATTAAGTTATACTAAGTTATAACTTATTTATTTGAGGTGATATTTTCAACACTATAGGGGATGTAAAATGACACATGATATAGCCGTTTACTGCCCATCAAATTAGGTATAGCAGTGGTCCGTCAGTCGGTTCGATCGCGTGCAGCGTCGGCGCCCCAAAAAACCTAGCAAGGAACCCAAGACCCAAAAATTAACTACACGTCTGTGCTCACGACTCGTGGCGACTACTATAACATTGTGTAAAAAGTGTTGCTGGGAAATGTATTTATTTTTCGTAGAGAAAGAACAAATGTTTTCAGTAGCGGTCAAAATAACGTACCTTAAACATAATGCTTATAGGTGCATGCAACAATACAGTGAACCTATAGGGAAGAGGGACTTGCTGAGAAACAGCGGGTCGAGGTCTGTCGAGAAGCGGTGAATGCATAAGCGAATTCCGCACCTCCGACCACATGCAAAGGTGGAACACTGCGGTAGTTTCAGCCGGTAAGAGTCCGGCATGCCTCTCCGTAACCCCATGACGGAGTAAGTCTATGAGGATTTCCACCGCGCACCTAAAAAAAAGGGGGTATTTAAAGATCAGTCAGAACATTTAAAACTTATATTCGTAAAAGAGACGCTTAGTCTGACCTAGAAATCGAATCCACGACCACGCTCAGCTGTTCCACTTACGACCACGAGACAAACGGGTCAGTAGTGCCCTGTACATATATTTCAATATTGCAAATTCCAACTTAAAAAATAAAATCTACCTACCCATCTCCTAACAATTTCAGCTTTCGTACTCAGACGCCCAATACCTACTACAACTTTTAAAACTAATACAATAACTCGGTTTACCGTTACCCTAACAAACAAAACTTCTATGATATTCCACAATGATTAATGTATTCATACGGTAAGGTTTACGATGATAAATTAATTTGTAAACCCAGCTATACATTTGCCGCGAACATTGCGGTTACATACGATATCAATGCGCGGATATACGTACGATGTGTTCACTGTAATTTATATAATGGTAATGAGATTTTTCCCTATCTTCTTCGTGTCAATTTACATGTTTTTACATTAGAGTAATATTTTTCAGAATGACTTTTGATCCCGGCGGAAAATCTTAATGGAGATTAGCCAAGTACGCAGAAGATATTATATATACATATTGTTATTGGTTGGCAATAAAGCCCACGGGCCACCTGATGTTAAGTGATCACCGCTGCCTATAGACATCTGCAATACCAGAGGCCTTGCAAATGCGTTGCTATTCCAGAGAAATAGGTATGGTGATAGTACTTTCCCGGACGAGCTTCTTCACAAAGAGCTCTACTACGTACTACTGATTATAGTGTTTAAGTGTGTGTGCAAACATTGGTGCACATCCTTTTCCATCACACTTATAGTGCGATGGGACAGCAGTCTGTTACGACTGAGGGAGATCAATTCCAGGACTAATAGCTTTACGTTCTTTCCGAGTCAAATTACCAAAGTCCTGGCTGCTACTGACAGATTCCTAACAGAAAACCCGATAACACTTTGCTCCACTTAGGAATCGAACTGAGGTCCCCATATTTAACCACAAGAACAAACCGACCAACTATTTTTTTAAGCAAATTCTAAGACACCGATAAAGTGAAGCGTATTAAACAAAAACAAAGTCACATTCCAGAAAAAAACATTCTTCCAAACTCCAAATTCAAGCAGTTCTAGCGCGACCCACAACGGTGACCGCACATTAGCTTTAAGCGATAAATCCCGGACGGTCAGAGTGAGCCAACGTTTCTTTGTACTCATACTGAATTTTAAGGCAAGATAAATAGAGACCGCCACGGTCTCGCAAACTTGTTTGTTAACAGCCAAGAAAACAAAATATCAGCGGGTTCTGGATGTGTGTATGTAGGATTATGTATGGGTTAATATTTAAATAATGTATGGGCACACTCTCGCTTTTGGTGGCCATTCAATTTCTTTGAAGGAATGAAAATTGAATATATGATAGAAAAAGGTCCTGGGTTCGATTCCCGGTTCGGGCAAAAAGTGTTATTGGAATTTTTCATTACGAATTTCTCAGTAGCAGCCCGAAATTTGGAAGTTGGTGGTGTGACACCCCCGTGCCTCGGAAAGCACGTAAAGCCAATGGTCCCGGCTGTCATTCGTAGATCTTTGACAGTCGTTACGGATAGTCAGAAGCCAGAAAGTCTGACAACCAGCTTTTCCAAGAGGTATCGTATTGCCCAGTAACTGGGTTATGGAGGTCAAATAGGCAGTCGCTTCATATAAAACACTGATATTCAGCTGCATCCGGTTAGACTGGAAGCCGACCCCAACATAGTTGGGAAAAGCCTAAGAAGATGATGATGATGATAATAGAGAAAGGTTTCAGGTATTATTTCTACTTTGTGTATATACATCATTTATGTTTATACACTTGGGAGCAATGAATCTGGGTCACCAACATAAACTTCAAATATACGTATTCTAACGGCCAGCTAAACTTTCCCCGTTTATAGAAGAAAAATACAGCCAGGTACACACCCTCCTCATTCCATACTACCATACTATACTTTTAAGATACTTTTTATTTGAATAAACTAACATTAACTAAATATTAAATGTTGTTGGTGACACAAATTCATTGCTCTCGAGTGTATAAAAAAACGTTACCAGAAATTTCACTTAAGTCGTGGTTGCGTTTACAAACATAATATGTATAAACTCACACATACAATTAACTAGACCTGTAAACACGGTTGTTGTTCCAGGCCTATAGGTTCATTGGCTATACAAATTCATCGAATATCGTACCCGCAACACGCAACGCAGCAGCCAACCGTGCCGCCAAATCAATCCGTCATTTGTAACAAATCTAATGTCCTGTAGACATATTTTCCTATTTAAATTATGAAAAAATGCGAGTATTTTCATATGCAAGACAATGTTGTTCCCTTAAGCTTTCAAGGTTGTGTAATAATAAAATATAATAGGCAGGAAGGTAAGAGCATTAATCACCACCACGCTTGCTTAAGGCGGATTGGGCATTTCAGATTTATATTGATTATTGGCCTGCTCGCAATTTCGTCCGCATAGCTTTCTCACCCGCATTAGCTTACGTCTTTGGTTACTGCTCCACTCCCGTGTGTCGTAGCGTGATGTTATATAGCCTATAGCCTTCCTCGACAAATGGAGTATCCAACACAAAAATATTTTATTTTATTTTATTCATATCAGTAGTTTCTGAGTAGCACGTTCATTCAAACAAACAAACTCTTCAGCTTTATAATATTAGTACGAGTATAGATAAGTCCAGTTTTCCTCACGATGTTTTTCTGTAACCGATGTCAGTGACGTTCAAAATAAATTAAAAAATTAATAAGTCCAACTTCTGCTCGCGATTTTTGTGAGACTAGCATTTACCCGCGACTTCGTCTGCTCCAAATTTGATATATTATCCCACGGGAATCGTACATTTTCCCGGGACGAAAAGTATCCTTTGTGTTATTCCTCACTATTATCTATCTCAGTGCCAAATTTTATCCAGATCATTTCAGGTCCAGGTTAGCATTTAATTTGTCTCCCAAGCGCTTTGTCGGCCTGCCTGACTTTCACGATGTATCCTACAAATATACCATCTACACTTCCTTCAATAGCTCTTAAGGAATATAAATACCCAACCTTTGAAAATGTAACGTAATTTATTATAATAACACATTAGGCATTTAAACAAAAATAATTTCTTTATTCTCCATAATAGACTCCAACATTATTTCTTGCATTACACAAAGGCTTCATTCATTAGCTTATAATTACATTAAGGAAAGGTCAGAATTTGTACGGCATAAGAATGTCGTATTAAAATTATCTTCAGTAGGTCCCGTAGATCCATACCTACGGGACCTACTGAAAATAATTTTGCAATGAGGCAACGCCCTTTCTTTTTGTGTAAAAATATCTATCTATTATTTGAGGATTTACTTTGGGTGTAATAACAATTAAAATACAGAGAATCTTTTAAAATTACTCTAAAATTGACAGGAAAAATACGGGCACAATTTCCCAGGCATATTAAAAAACTGGCCAAGCGTGATTTGTACTTGAATGAATGAATGAATGATTTATTTGCTAGAATATAGGTTATACATGGTGATGGTGACGACAATATTAGAGTTTCACTATATTCGACAAACATCAAGTCGTGCAAATATTTAGTGACAATTGAGTCAAAACAATACATATTTAAACATGCATTACATACACAATTAATAAAAATATTTGTTAGCGTTGCCTTATTGATTAATCAAATAATTTCATATTGTGATTGATACATACATCAATTAAAATTTTGTTAATATTAAGTACAATTTATTTTTAACAATTAAATGTCACAATGGATCAATATGATAATAAAATAAAACCCTAATACGTAAGTAGTAATTGAGTACATTTAAGGGCACGATCAATGTACTTATTCAATTAAACTTATAATAATAATGGATCATGAAATATCAGAAAGATTTCAAATTTAAAAAATCATCAATCGAATAAAAACATCTGTCACATAGTCAACGAAAAAGTGTTCTACTAAATTCTAAATCATTAAGTTTGCGTAAAGACGGTCTTTGTACTATGGTCCAAATACCTTCTTCACGCAAGTACAAATTCACAAGCGTGTTTATAATATAACTAGCGTGTTTATATATAGCTTTTTATAATTTTATTAAAGGAGGGGGGGGGGGAGGGGGGGTACCAATGGGACATCATGAAGTGACTTCCCCCATTCTTGACGGGGCGGAAGGGAGTGTCAGACTTTTTCTGACTAAAACCCATCCATGTTCCTTCTTGTGCCCTTTGCGTTCCGGGGTTTTGCGGTATCTCTTACGAACGACCCGCAGTCTCTTAAATTGTTGGTAGTAGTCATACAGACTCGGTAAAATGTCTATCTATTAGGGTTCAAAAGATAGCCCTTTGACAGACTGACAGATAGCGGAATATTAGTTATAAGGTTCTCTCTGGTTGGTCTCTGGTTACAAACTTCAAAAATGTAACACAATTTGTATAACATGAATCGAAATGTCTGCCCCACGTAATATAATCCTAACTTATTGGATCGGAAGGTGGTAAAATTGACCCTTAGCATATCGTAAAATTATAACATTCCATTTTTATTGCGCTAGTTCCTTTTACATACAAAGCAAAATATCCTACCAGCGAAATAACTCGCTAATGAGGTACGCAAATCCCTCAAATATCTCACCATTCTACTCAATTTGCGTAAATATATCTGAAAAAGAAAAGAGGGCGTACTGCAAAGATCCTTTATTGCAAATTGGCTGTGAAATTGTGGCGTGTTCCCTTACCGCTGTATGTATTGCTTTTATTCTTTCTTTCAAACAAGGTAAAGCTCAAAGTATTACACATATGGGGTGTATTCGAGCTGTTTAGACCCAACTTTGCATGCCATTATGTATTATTATGGACTACGTGAGCGGGTTCGAATGCGGCGCAAATATGTAGGTACCTTCCTATTTCTTAATACTGGTTGAAAATGCGGAGCTAAAAATCCAATGACAAAAGCTATGGGCTTTTGACTTTAATGGCAATGCCAGAATAAAATGGCCGATAAATTACTTTGATGGACCTTTTGTACATGAATGTACTCGTATGAAGTGTACTGTGCAGAAAAGAATAATTTGCAGTTGGAAATGTTATTTGTTTACAATTGACCCATGCTATGATTGCCCTGTTGGTGGTGCCGTCCCAGGTTTGATTACCAGGGGGACAAATCTAATACGTTTAGGTAACAAAAAAAAAAACAATTTGACATAGATAATTCCCAAAATGAGAATGCAACTAGATTTTGAACGTTTTTAGTTAGTAAAATTGACCTTTATGTCAGGTTACTAGGTATTGGGTTGTCCCATTAGAATATTCTTAGCAGCAGCCCAGAGATTGGTAGTTAGTGGTCGTGTCTCAAAAAGCACGTAAAGCTATTGGTCCTGCCGTCCCATCGGAGAATAAAGGTTGGGCAGGAGGAGAGCACCTTTATTTTTTTTTTTTGGTGGGCGGGAAATCATCAAATAACTTCTCCCGCCCTGGGCGGGGCGGGAGAGAGTGTCAGACTTTTACTGACTAAAACCCACCCATGTTCCTTCTTGTGCCCTTTGCGTTCCGGGGGCGCGGTATCTCTTACGAACAACCCGCAGCTCCGGGATATTGGCTATGATGTGGCGCTGACGCTGCACGCAATCGGTCGATCGGAGTGCACCTGTGTTTGCATAAATTGTGCGCTACTGTTCTGTATACGGTCAACAAAAGAGATAAGTAACCAGACCGTCTAATATAGTTGAAGTTTTCTTTGAAACCGGTGGTCGTTTTTAAATTTAATTAAATTTAATTAATAAACTGTTCATTTTCTATTAATCAAAATAATTTCATTCGGTAACATCCATCGATTTTTAAAAACTTTGAATTTATTAGGCGGCCCCGGTTACTTATCTCTTTTGCTAACTGTACTTAGCTAGTCTCTATAGAAATTGGTCGCTGTAAACGAAAAAATATCGGTCACGAGCTTACTTTTATGGCCTTAGTATTTGAACTAGCTTTTACGTTGGACCTGGTCAGATCTTCTTAACCCGCGACTCAAAAAGAGGGGTGTTATTAGTTTGACGTGTCTGTGTGTCTGTCTATGGCGCCGTAGCTCTTAAACGAGTGAACCGATTTGAATAGGTTTTTTTATTATTTGAAAGCAGGTTTCCTACGGATGGTTCTTAGATATCACGCCTGTATTCCCCAAAGGGTTAGGCAAAGGTGTACTAATGTACACCTACAGTTCACCGGTATGTTTAGGTCCTATGTAATAGGAGGCGAGCCTATTGCCATTAACCGGGCACAAATTTTAACTCCGAGCTACTACTGAGAATTTCATAGAAAATCCAAGTAACACTTTGCTCGACCTGGGAATCGAACCCTAGACCTCTAGCGCAGCAGTCGCGCTTAGGACCATTATACTAACAAAGCAATTTTAGATATGTTTAAATAAAATCGGTACAGCCGTTTGCCAACTGAATCATAATTATATTACACAATATCAGTCCCACATACAAAACAGAAAATAAGAATAACGGGCACATTTCAATTGAACCTTTTTTTACCTTCAACCATCCTACTATAGTTATATTGCCATACTGTATATACCTTCGTAATATTACTTTATTACCTCTTTTTATACGAAAAAAATCCTCTACAGAGCAATAGGAAATACCTTTGTGAGACTTGTGACTCGCATCACTCAGTTGGTTTGAAAAGATATAAAGGTATGAGCTCACTGTGAGCATTTGATTGTAATGTAATATTCTCGTTTTTTTCTATTGTTGCCTCCACACCGATAGAGGCCAGCCAGGGCCGATGCCTGCCGGGGCTGCGGGTTTTTTGAAAGAGAAACCGCGCCCCCTGATCGCAAAGGGCACAATAAGGAACAAGGATGGGTTTTAGTCAGTAAAAGTCTGACACTCCCTCCCGCCCGTCCAGGGCGTGGGATGTCATTTGATGATTTCCCACCCTTAAAAACAAAAAAAGAATTTTATTGGTCACGAAAGAACCCAACTTTTAAATGTGATAAGCTACATTTTGATTAACTGCTCCTCTATCGTAGATTATAGCGTGATGTTATTTAGCGTTTACTATTCCTCATGAATCTGGCTATTTTACAAACAAAAATGGCAGTACCAGAGATTATTTTTCCAATCCCACTAGTAATTAAAGAGAATACCGCGTTCAAATAAACAAACTATCTCTTTATTATATTTATATATCGAATATAGACATAGAATCGAATGTCACACAACACAAAACTCAGTTATCAGTTACTCACAGTTAGTAGTGACCTTTACAGTTTGTATAAGATCGGATACAGAACTCGATTAAGGGATTAATAAGTCCTTCGATTTTTCTTTCGAGTTTGATTCCGATAGAGAAAGGTTACGTTACGTAAATGATGTTCTTTTTATATTGGTATTTACATATAAAGTGCCTACTATATATGATAGTATTTATAAACCTATTTCTTATATATAATTGTAAATGCGAAAGTTGGTGAGGATAGGTGAATGGATTTTTGTCACTTTTTTAATGACATACCATCACGCCCGTAATCTCCGAAGGGTTAGGCAGAGGTGTAAAAAAGTACACCCACAGTTCGTCGGTATATTTAGGTCCTATATAATCGGGGCAAGTCTATAGCCATTAACCGGGCACAAATCCTAACTCCGAGCTGCTACTGAGAAGTTCATAGAAAAACCCAATAACACTTTTGACTCGGCCTAAGAACCGAACCCAAGACGGCTAGGCACGGCAAGGCTAGGCTAGGCCGTAGGAGATTGAACAAAGTAAGCTGAAATTTTGCAAACAAACAGATATGTTGATCTAGCTTAACAAATAGGACGATTTTCATCCCGTTTTTGTATGTCAGTGGAATAATTTGGAACTTTGGTTGAATGAAAGACTAAGCTGACTAGTTCACTAAATTGTTTACAAGTTCGTAACTACGTCAATATCATACATTTTTATGGTAGTATTTTCATTATGTTTTGATTTATTTTCACACACTACACACACACACCCACCCACCCACACTTAACTACTACTACTACTTTCTTTTACACTAGGCAAATACCAACATAAAATAAATAAATAATAAATACAAAAAAATAAATAAAAAATAATAATAAATTAAATATAATAATAAAAAATTTAATAATAAATTAAATATATGGTATATTTTCTTATACCATTGAAAAAATGATTAAGTATATTAGTCGCCACGAGTCGTGAGCACACGTACACGATTATTCCGTTAGTCGGACCGATCGCGTGCAGCGTCGGTGGCCCAAAAAACTCCGAAAGAAACCCAAAAAGCGAAAAATTCACTTGGAATTTGTGCTCACGACTCGTGGCTACGACTATACCGACTCAATTAGCACAAAAATCCTCAAATTCCTTTAGCATTGTTTTAGACACATTATATACCCATGTATTTGTAATAAAAAAAATATATTTCGCCACATCACCCTTCCACAAAGAACGGGAACAAAACTCATAATATTTGTCTTTACATTTTTCTTTTATATGTTTACCACGTTTCGGCAAATATTGTATGAAAGAGATATAAAAGTGAAACATGACGGACCGTGTCTATGTAAATTAGGGTTTTATGGATGTATGATTGCGTTTAAATCTCGTAATGCTTTTGTAATTTCGAAAATAGAAATATGCTGAAATAAATTTGTTTCTTTCTCTAATTAATTTATGACATTAAGACCATAACCTACTGACTTCTTCTATTCATATATAGTCTTTAAGTTTATCTTTGATCACTGACATCGGTGAAGATAACGATCGTGAGGAAACCCGAACTTATAATTACCACAACAACATACCATCACGCCTGTATTCCCCGAAGGGTTAGGCAGAGGTGTAACAATGTACACCCACAGTTCGCCGGTATGTTAAGGTTCCATGTAATAGGGGGCGAGCCTATTGCCACTAACCGGGCACAAATCCAAACTCCGAGCTGCTACTGAGAATTTCATAGAAAAACACAATAAAGACCTCTAAGCAAGCGTGGCCTTCCCTGTATGAGAAGAGGCCTTTGGCCTGCAGTAAGACAATAATACGCTGGTATTATTATTTACGTTACGTGTACTACGCGCGATCGTATTTTGTTTTCTGGTCATATAAAAAAAAAGCGACATGGGTTGTCAATATAATTATTGGGTAAAGCCGTTACTGGTTCCATGACTCGTCCACTAAATAGTTAACTATTATTGATCTTGTATAAAATCGTGGAAGCTTTATTTTTTTTACATAGTACTAGGGAACTCGAGATCCAATCTACGATACCAAGTTTACAAAAACTTAAATTAATATTTACTGTACGTACTGTATTGCCTAGAGAACTCTTTTACAAGTAATAACGCTGTTTACAGCACTACAAAGAAAAAAAACAACAGTTTACAATTTAATTTACAGTTTACCAGTGGTTTTTCATTTGAACCGGTTACAAGCTATTTGAGTTCCGGTGGTAAGCGCTTACAAAGTTACTAAGTACACTTCGTAGCATTGCTACGCCGTAGCACCGTAGCACTCTACGAATTTAATACGTAGCTAACGGTTTTCTGTTTCAATTTTAAAGTTTTATGTAGGGACTAATTAGATTGTTGTTCTTGTGAAATAAAATGTTTTCTTTTGTACAAATTATATAATCATCTTGTTTTGGATTAAGAAACAGAACGGTACAGGTATAATCCAGTTGGATTTAACTAGACCTGTTTAATGTCCGCGTATTATTCGTTTGAGAATATTTTTCAGTTTATTTTTCCGTCTATGATTATGTTTTCTCTTATAAAAGGAAATTATTGTATTATTGCGCATAGTACTGCCTAGGTAACATAGTGGTCCTAAGCACAACTGCTACGCTAGAGGTCCTGGGTTCGATTCCCAGGTCGAGCAAAAAGTGTTATTGGGTTTTTCTATAAAATTCATAGTAGGAGCTCGGAGTTAAGATTTGTGCCCAGTTAATGGCAATGGGCTCGCCCCCTATTACACGGTACCTAAACATACCGGCGAATTGTGGGTGTACATTGTTACACCTCTGCTCAACCTTTATGACGATATTTTGAGTGTCTGGTAGTGTTGTGTGATGTCGTGATGGCCCAGTTGTAAAGGCGGCCGCCACTCGTGCATGAGGCGATATCTTGCAAGTTCGATTCCGGGCAAGTAATAAGACTTTTTAAATTCATATGTACCTCATACGTTTATCTTAGTCCCTAGTCTTACAAACCTGGACTTATAAATTAGTGTAAGTTACCAATCCGTCTTAAGCAATCAATAATCAATGCTCGTGTCTAAGACACCTTTGCCTTGGAGTGGGGCAATAATAAACTGATAGTATAATTATTAGTATTATTTATCATTACTTTCTTCCCGTGACTTCGTCCGCGTCAAATTTGGTATATTATCCCACGGGAACTGTACATTTTGTTGAGATAAATAGTATCCTATTTGTAATTCCACACTGCAATTTCATCCAGATGCGTTCAGCCGTTTGAGCGTGAAAGAGTAACAAACATCCATCCATCCGTCTGTCCATCCATCTTCACGAACTTTTGCATTTATAATATTAGTAGGAAGTGGGATGCTTATTCACAAACCACATAATCTAAAGTACAAGATTAAATTCACTATCAAGCCATTTTGACTCCACAATGGGCCCCCAAAGATCTACATAATATAACGTCTACATTGTAACTAGACTTCAAGGTCAAAAAGGTCATTCCATTAAGATATTTTAGTCTAAACAAGTTGAGGTCCATTATATTATATTATCCTCGTTTTGGACCTCTGAAGATTACGCTAAACGTTCTGACTGTCATTGTGAGGGACCCAGTGGTAATTGTCGTTATTTTTGCATACTTAATTAGAATCCTCGCGACTTTTTTTAAAGGAGAAAGTACCTTTGAGGCGTGCTTGGAGATTTTTAAGAAGATTTTGTTCGGTCAATGTTTTTTTTTTCGCAGTTACTTGTGTTCATTAGTGTCGCGATTTGTTTCTTTAAAGTATCACGGTAATATCTTCGAAGGGGTGGGCAGGGGTCGGTAGTACGGTTAACAACAAAAAATTATTACTTCAGATTTTTAAGTCTTAATTATTGAGTATATTTTCAATTTTCACAAGTTCAGTTAAGTCTTTAGGTACTGATCCGCTCCCGTTAGACGTAGCTTGATGTACCATACCTATAAAACTTCCTCCTGAATCACCCTACCTATGGATGAAACCCGTATTACAATCTGTTGCGTAGTCTTCAGCGTACAGACGGCAAGAAGCGATTTTATTTTACACTATGAACATAACATAAATCTAAAATCGCCAATTCGCTTTAAGGAAGCGTTAATTTTTATTTTTGTTATTAATCTATTCTATTTTGTTCGGCTATCTATCAAAATAAGTTTATTATTAAGACATCCTTTATTTATTTTATAGACATGTAATTTATTTAATATAAAAAAAATATATAATATTAATATAAAAAAATATAAAAATATAATATAATAAATATAATATTAATATAAATTTAATATTAATATAAAAAAAAAACATTTAATAATATAAAAAATAGTAGCCCACCGGTATCGGGAACAGGGTCCAAGCTACCGGTGGTCAGGGCTCCTGAGAAAGGTATCTCCTAACAATACACGCCGTGTCTAGGAGTACCACTTTCTGAATCAAGCCCTTGATCCAACTGCCCAACGAGAGCCTCTGAGGTGAAGACAAACGACTTTTATTATTATTTTATATTATTATCCACTAAATGTCACCCTTTATATAATAATTTTGTTCGTACAGATACACCTACGTTTACCCCCACGTGGTAGAGATTTGTGGAAATGCGAGGGCGTTCAACCCCAATGCCGAGAAGTATTGTTCGTCTCTTTTGTCTTTATCTGCAAGATTTAAATCGTGTAGTTTGTTATACATTTAGAATAACAGCCTTCTTAACGTCATTTTTAGAGTTTTGTACTCAAAGGGCGCCAAACGGGATCCTATTACTAACACTCCGCCATCTGTATGTCTGTTTATCCATCTAATATAGGGATGTATATTTTAAACCGTAATAGATAGGCACTTGAAATTTTCAGTTTGTGTTTAATTATGGCCGATTTAACAGCAAATAATAAAAATACAGTAACGTAAAAAAAAAAATATTTGTCATGGATTTTTTTTTTTTTTTCACATTTTTTTCCTCGATCAATAGTCAATAGTAAATACAGAACCCTTCTGTGCGAGTCATGCTCACACGTGTGTGGTTTTTTTAATAAGGCATTTACTGAATTAATCATTCATTGTCTCCATGGTAACAGGTTGCGCGTCGCTGACCTATTCACCTGTATATAGGTAATTGAAATTAGTATCATATTGAATAAATTATATCGTGACCGCCTTCCCAAAGTCAATCTATAGGGATAGTCTATTTTTAAAATTGAGCGGATCGAAGCTGTTCATATGATAATAGATTTTTAAATAAACGAAGATAAAATTCTACATCGGACTGCCTCGTTAGTTTAGTGGTCCTAAGCGCGACTGCTACGCTAGAGGTCTTGAGTTCGATTCCCAGGTCGAGCAAAAAGTGTTATTAGGTCCTATGAAATTCTCACTAGCAGCTCGGAGTTAGGATTTGTGCCCAGTTAATGGCAATAGGCTCGCCCCCTATTACATGGGACCTCAACATACCGGCGAACTGTGGGTGTACATTGGTACACCTCTGCCTAAACCTTCGGGGGATACAGGCGTAATGTTATGTGTATGTGTGTAAAATTCTACATTGGTTTATATTTATAAAGATAATAAATAAGATTAGTGAAAATGGCTTATAGTTGACAACACGGTTGGCGCAATAGTAGAGCGATTGGCTGCTGTGTTGCGAGTTGTTCGGGTTCGATTTCCTCAAGAAATAGTTTTCTGACCTACAGTTAATTATTCCGGTTTTGATTGTTTGTGCATTTGTTTGTATATTTGTACACGCATTTACGATACAGGACAAGTTTCTATTCGTAGTGTGGGCAATTGCTACAAAAATAACATCCATCAAAATATGTTTTACTATTCAACGAAACTAACACTTCCGTCTGTAAAAAGATTATACGATATCCAAGTATCCTGACCAAGAGCAAAGCACAACTTTCATTAATTAAACAGGTTTAACTTTCAAACTAGATTTATGAATTAAAATTTTAAAACTGCCAGATTGGAATCTTTTTAACATAAAGTTTTCTGCCAAGCGGTTGGTCCGTAGGTTGAGTGCTTGACAAGTTTAGGGTTCCGTAGATACCCGAAGGATGCCAACGGGACCCCATTCCAAAGCCACAGCTGTCCGTCCGCCTGTCTGACAGCGGGCTGTATCTCATTAACGGTAATAGGTAGTTGGAATTTTCACAGAGTGTATATCTACAAAACATACCATCAAGCCTGTATTCCCCGAAGGGTCAGGCAGAGAGTTCGCCGGTATGTTTAAGTACCATGTAATAGGGGGCGAGCCTATTGCCATTAACTGGGCACAAATCCTAACTCCGAGCTCTTACTGAGAAATTCCATAGAAAAACCCAATAACGCTTTTTGCTCGACCTGGGAATCGAAACCAAGACCTCTAGCGTAGCAGTCGCGCTTAAGACCACTAGGCTACCGAGGCAGTTGTGAGTTGTGTTGTGTTGAGGTGTATATCTATGGCCACCATAACAACAAATAGTAATAGTAGAGTCCCAGTAGTAGTAGAACTCTTTGTGGAGGAACTCATCCGGGGAAGTACTACCCCCATATTATCTATTTCTACCGCAAAACAACGTTACTGTGCTCCGGTTTCAAGGGTAAGGGTGCAGGTGCAATCACAGACACTTGAGACATTTCAATTTTGTCTCTAAGATGGCAACGCATTAACAAGGCCTCTGGTATTGCAGATGTCTATAGGCAGCGGTGACTACTTAACATCAGGTGGGCCGTCGGCATCTTCGGCATGGATGGATGGATGGATCTAGATGAAATTTGGCAATGAGACAGATTGTAGTGTGAAATAACACATGGGATACTTTTTATCAAGGAAAAATATAGGATTCCCGCAGAAGCTAGTTAAAATATTAAACTGTCTGAAGTGTTAAATATTGTATGGTGGTACTGAACCATCGATGTGTAAGAACGACTCGTACTAGGCAGGTTTTTACAACTTTTTTCTTTATTAATCTGGAATCGGCAATGGCATTGCTGGCACCGCTTGGAGTGGTGCCAACTGGCAACTGAATGCGACCACCTATATGATTAATTGTTGTTTAATTTCCTACATGTGTGCTATGATGGGATTAACACGTAGATACGTTGTGCGCATGTGTGCGTGACGTCATTATGCCCCTTAAGGGGTGCGAGATCTTGGAACTTTCAGTTGATAAATTTGTCAAATTGAGCTTAGCCTTTGCAAGACCGAGCCAACCGACAATGTTTCAATAATAAAATTATTTATTTATTAAAACTTTTTGCACATAATGTAAATAATACACCGTACAAAGGCGGACTTAATGCCTTTGGCATTTTCTACCAGTCAACCTTAGGGTGATGCAGAGACAAAACATAGTAGGTGCAAGGGACAGAAAGTTTCCAGGAATAAAATATAATAAATACATATATACATACATACAAACAAAATATACAGAGTAGAAAAAGCCAAAAAATACATAGGTGGAGAAATATAAGAAACTAATTGTGAGACGAGTCTGCCAACTTCATAAGCACTACGAATACGTACTACTATATTTACTTACGTCAATATAATTACATATGCCTGTTATTAAAATGTATGCTTAGAATAGTTTTAAAATTAACTACAATTGTATTTTTATATTATTAACACGAAAAAGCTGCTTTTTTTAATGAACAGTCACATTCTAATATCAGTATCAATCTGTCATAAGAGCCTCTAACTTACCTACATTTTTAAATAGTTTGTCGCTTAGATGACATGGCTGCCCCGTTGGTCTCGTGGTCGCAAGCGCGACTGATGAGCGTGGGGTCTGGGTTTGATTTCCTGGTCGGGCAAAAAGTGTTATTGGGTTTTTCCATTATGATTTGCTCAGTTGAGGCCCGGAGTTTGGTAGGTAGTGGTGTGACACCCCCGTGCCGCGGAAAGCACGTAAAGCTGTTGGTCCCGGCTGTCATTCGTAGATCTTTGACAGTCGTTACGGACAGTCAGAAACCTGGAAGTCTGCCATCCAGTCTAAGGGGTATCGTGTTCCTCAGTTACTGGGTTGTGGAGGTCAGATAGGCAGTCGCTCCATATAAAACATAGGTATTCAGCTGCATCCGGTTAGACTGGAAGCCGACCCCAACATAGTTGGGAAAAGGCTAAGCAGCAGATGATGTTACTAAAATAACATTGCGACTAGATTTTAAACGTTTGTAATTACGAGAATTGTTTTTCCAGTATACTTAACTTCTACGCGTACAAAGTCGTAAACAAAATCTAATTTTAATATAAATTATTTTGAGTACCACTAATAACTCTTGGTCTCATTCAAGAAACAACCTCTTGACTAACTAATGTGGGTGTCGATGGAGAGCGGAGTGGGTTACAGAATTAACCCAATAAATACTCGGCTAGTAAGTAGGCCAAGGGTTGACCGTATTAATGGTTAAACACACTAATCAAACCAAAAATCAGAACATGAACTTACCCACTTAAAAATAAATACAAGTACTTTCTACACGTGACTTTTATACTGCCTCGATAGCCTAGTGGTCCTAAGCGCGACTGCTACGCTAGGGGTCTTGGGTTCGATTCCCAGGTCGAGCAAAAAGTGTTATTGGGTTTTTCTATGAAATTCTCAGTAGCAGCTCGAAGTTTGGATTTGTGCCCGGTTAATGGCAATAGGCTCGCCTCCTATTACATGGGACCTAAACATACCGGCGAACTGTGGGTGTACATTGTTACACCTCTGCCTAACCCTTCGGGGAATATAGGCGTGATGGTATGATGGTATGACTTTTACAGTATGTACCTATATAACAACATTTTAAAGCTTTTTCCTTTCCCGACTTTCCTTTATTGTGAAAAAACTTTTTTTACTAAAAATAAATTTCGCTTTTTAGTATCAACTTCCTGTCATCCAAATCCACGAATGAACAGTTATTCTATGTAAATTATCAAGACTCTACTTAAAAGTCACAAGAAAACAGACTAGTTTACTTGAATGACATTTTTTTTTTAGTTGTTTTAATTTTTTTGCCAAACTACTTAATCAATTTTGATAAAATTTATATAGGACCACCTCTAAAGTATGACCCACCAAACATAATGCATATTTATGCGATAGCAGCAATCGCGGTTGATTTGCTATAATATTTTGAAGAGTTCCATTGTCTGTCTCCGGAGTCCATCATCAGATCTACATGAAATTTATTTATTTATTTTATTTGTCAAATCCGTCCACATACGACGGAGTTATGCCTGAACATATAAAATATATATATATTTATATCAACATCCGAATTGATAACCTCCTCTTTTTGGAAGTCGGTTAAAAAAGTGCAGTACGTACAGACAGCGTCATCAATTAGTCTATTCTTGCATTTAAATTTGTTCGAAAAGGCAGTTACCATTTGATGACGCTGTCTGTACGTGGCTAAGAGATTTTTGTCTTGTCTAATGTTGAGTTGGATTCACAATATTGTGGTTTGTCTTATGCGAATTTGGATTCGTTTAAATACAAAAAAAAATATGCCAATCTGTTTACTTTGCTTTATGTAACTAACTGTATTCCATCGGAGAATTTTAGGGTAAGGACAATAAATAATTAGGAAATGTAATAAATTGAAAAAATCAGAATGTCAAAAACATAATACTAGAATAAAATAATACAACATTTTTTTTTTTAAAGAACTCGGAAAATGAATACTTGTGAAATATAATATTGCAAATTTGGATTTTGCCACTAACACTATTGAGTCACTAATCTAAAAGCCAATTCTACAAGCTGAAACCAACAATGTCAAAAAATTTAAATAAATTACGTAGAGACATTTCGTACAGATTAATACGGAGATTAGATGGCGATCGTACGAGTATCTTAAAGTCAGCGGAATTTCATGTTGATAAACATAATTACTGCCGTGACCGAAATGTAGTCGGGAAAATTATATCTCTTGCCACCCGCATGGCAACATGCAGCAGCATGATAACTACAAAAAATTTAGGCTACTAATTAAAGTTCTACAAAAATCGGAGCAAACAAAACAGTAGCACAAGTAAAAGACACTAATTAACTAACAGGAACACTACACACGCGTATTAAACACGTCTGCCTGTAATTTGGCGTCTCCTCAACTCTGTCATTACTAACGTAGACCACGTAATTACAACTATAAAACTTAACCCAACGGCAAATAGTTGAATTTCGAATGACACGAGAAAATTAGGTTAATTATTATTAGAGGTCACTGTTAGGTTAAGAATTTCTGTAGTACTTTGCAAGTAACAATATTTAAAGTTTTAATTAAGAAACAAGAGCTTTGAAATATGGACGTTGAAAATGTAGTATGATGGAATGAGACAAATGGAGTGTTCCCTCGGGTTGTGGAGGAACAGAGCTTGGAAATAATTATACACAGTGTTTGTTTAGGCTGTTATATCCTTACAGGGAAGAGGCAGGCGCAAGACGTATCATTTTAACGCAATTTACCTCTACAACACCAAGTCTATTTCACAGAGATTTTGTGTTTCAAGTCTGTAAAGATTAAGCCTAAATACACAACATAATTTTTTTTAAGTATCCCCCAAATGAAAAATAACCCGTTGTACCGATTTGCATCAAATACACTCCCGACTAATTCACCTTACAAACAAAAAAAACAAAATCAAAATCGGATCACACACACACACACACATACACCCACACACACATACACAGACACGTCAAACTTATAACACCCCGTCGTTTTTGCGTCGGGGGTTAAAAACTGGTCCAGTGAGAATCGGACTCGCACACAAAGAGTTCCGTGACGCCATATATAAAAAAAACATGTTTCTTGTTGATTGATGTTTACCCGACTACAGCGAAACAAAATTGAGGTGAACTTTATTTTAAATTTCCAAGTCTCTACCTACCTATATCTAGCAGGCGAAGACGTGGACTTAAGCTAGTTTAACATAACACTTTACATTTACATTTTTTTTAGGAGGAGATTTTCAATTTTTTGTTTGTTATCTTAAAACTGTCAACCTTCATTATTTTATCAACCGATTTGGAAAATTCTTTTTTATTTGAAAGGATATTAGTTCCAAACGAATTTTATCAAAAACGGCTTAACAGCTTGATTTTTGAAGCAAATTAACTGAAATTAGCATTATTCTCAGTAGCAGCTCAGAGTTAGGATTTGTGTCCGGTTAATGGCAATAGGCTCGCCCCCTACCCCTATTACATGGGACCTAAACATACCGGCGAACTGTGGGTGTACATTGTTACACCTCTGCATAACCCTTCGGGGAATACAGGCGTGAATGAAAAAGGTAACTACCTAGTTAACTTATTTTGATAAAGTAATAAATGAAGAGTAAAAAAACTATTTTTAAAACAAGCTTTTATTTTGAGTAATTCTCAGCAAGCCCTCTCATTTGATATCTATATTTTAGTAGTGTATTAAAAAGAACTACTCCGCCATCTTGGATGTTCCGCCATCTTGGATTTAGAATGACGTCACACAGCTAACCACGCGTTGTCATCCAAACGTAAAGTGTATACAAAATTTCAGCTCAATCGGTTGAAGATATCTGCTTCAAAATTGAGTTCCAAGATTCCACCGCAACAAACATGCAGACATACATAGCAAGTTAAAAAAAGCTTATATTTAATTTAAAAAAATCTTGTGACTTTTACAGCTTAAACATGCATCTGATTCTGCAATATCGTAGGGTACATAAACCTTTCAGGATCCGTCACTGTCTCGCAGTAGCCTCCCAACTATGCATTGTTAGTACCCCAAATACTTGGCATAGCTACCTGGCAATTTTGTCCGGGAAGCCTAGCGATCAAAAGCGTTCTTCCGCCCACTATTCGTGGTAATTGAGTAGTGAAGAGCTTACAAACCTAATGCTGCTATTCTGTTCAAATCTCACTCAATTTCGGTGAAGTGAGCTTGAGGTGAGTTGGGTCTCACCTACATTTTGGTTTAGTTTTATTTAATCCCTTGTTGTCTTGTTGTTGTTGTTCTCTTGTTCTGTTCTTGTTCTCTTGTTCTTTTGTCTTGGGTTCGAATCCCAGGTCGAGCAAAAAGTGTTATTGGGTTTTTCTATGGAATTCTCAGTAGCAGCTCGGAGTTAGGATTTGTACCCGGTTAATGGCAATAGGCTCGCCCCCTATTACATGGGACCTAAACATACCGGTGAACTGTGGGTGTACATTGTTACACCCCTACCTAACCCTTCGGGGAATACAGGCGTGATGGTATGTTTGTATGTTTTATTTAATCATTATAATAAGTATCACCTATGCAACGTGGCTATGCTGCCAGCCTTTTAGGCACTTACCCCATCGACATCAATATGAACGAGTTCTTTGATGCCCTATGAGCTTCCTCGTCCATTTTTTATAAATTGTACATAGATAAAATACTCGTAATATAATTTATTTCGCAAATATGGGTGGGTACAACTCATGATGTCAAATACATATACACAATATTCAATCATATATCAAATACATTTTCTTTTTCTGCAATAAACTCTTATAGTTGGTTATTTTATTTGGTATTCATAAGTTTTGTGTTTATGTTAATTATTACAATTCATACGAAATTGAAAATATCAACGTATTATTTATATGAATGAAGCCTTCAATCGGATATTAAGAATTTATAAAATCGATAAAAAATTGTAATAATTAGTTTATTCCGCGCACTCCTGCTAGGCCTTATGGTGTTAGTGATTGTTACCCTAAATTCATCAAAAAGTCTTATTAATAACCGCAAGCGGATTGACAAAACTTGTGTTTTGAAAAATATTAAGATTAGCGTACGTGTAGCACACTTACCATCAAGCCTGTATTCCCCGAAGGGTTAGGCAGAGGTGTAACAATGTACACCCACAGTTCGCCGGTATGTTTAGGTCCTATGTAATAGGGGGCGAGCCTATTCATTGCCTGTTATTTTATTGCGTACGTGTAGCATTCCAGGATTGCATGAATTGGTTCGAAAGAGTTATCGCGGCCCTGAAACGCAAAGGGCATTAAGAGGAATATGGGTGGGTCAGTGTCAGTAAGAGTCTGACACTCCATTCCGGTCCACCAGGGCGAAAGCAATCATTTGACGATTTCCCATCCTCAAAAAAAAAATGTGTGTGTGTGTTGATGTTGATTTTAACACGATCTAAATGACATTGTCAGTCAGACAGGTCGTTTGGTCCGAAATAGAAGTGTTTTCATGAAAAAAACAGAACGTGTGAAGTTCTCAGTATTCTTTTTTAAGCTTGAATTATCAAAATAGCGATAAAAATCCCTTGATAAACATCAAAAGACGTGACGCAAATATAGTATTCTAAAATTGAAAACCGTTCTGTATTCGCAAAATATTGGGTAGCTATTTAGGTATTCTATCCCCGAAAAAGATTATAATAAACATCTATTTTTAATCTTCCCGGCGTTCGAAAAACCAATAACCATGTTATTGCGAACTGTACTCTGAAGCAGTAGCAATAGATTAGTGATTCAAAAAACGTAAAACATCAGAAATAAAATATTCACATTGAGGGCGTCGCCCCGAAAAAAAAAACTACATTTTTTATAATTTAACTTTCCAAAGGCGAAATTTGACGCTGAAAAATTGTAGCTTTATATTTTTGTTCGCTCATTTTTCAGGAGGGGAAACTGAAAAATGTCCAAATAACGAAATTAATTCTACGTTCCCCGGCCAAGATTAAATTAAATCGTTTCCTTGTTCTGCCCTTACGACTAGCCCCTTTAATACGCATTGTACCAATGAGAATTCATTCTGTTTTTGTCAGTTTTCATGTTCTAACAAAAGATGTAATAGTATTTCTCTGCGGGGCTCGGGTTTGTAAACATACAGTTTTGTATTCGGAGCGTAACAGCTGGTTACTGATGTTTATTTGTTTAAAATGTTGACTTAACGCGCTAACTACCAAAAGTAGGTCAATTTACATTGTGAACTTAATATGCTTATGGTTACCATAGATTTAAAATTAATCAGCGTTACTTCGAATGGGTAAAATATTAATGTGGGTTAGTTTGTTTTGGAAGAATGAAACCGAAAAGTAAAAATCCTTTTATGTTTGTATGTTTCAAGGTCATGTTTGTATGCTTTAGTATCAATGTAACATAATTAAGCTCCGTAGATGCTTTTTGCAAAGATCAGATTTTTCAGTCGTCGAATATTTTTATTTGCAGAATAAATATTACGATTTGACATTATATTGATAGTAGTGTGCAAAAACTTGCAAACTGCCAATTGAATGAGAAAAAGTCTTCACACAAAATTAATATGGAACACGAAGCCACGAGTACTACGGTAAATAAGTCTAATTTAAATACAGAAAAATTATACCTATTTCATATTGTTTTAAGAAGTGTAAATTTTCCATCGTTACTTAATTAGACAGTAGAAATCACAACAAAAATGTTATTACAAACACTGACCTAGTTTCTGCCAATATTTTTTTTTTCTTTCCCTTAAACGCCGCGCGCCCGCCCACATTCATCGCCCGTGTGCTTAAATAAAACATCATAGTGCCCTGCCACAGCACTTTTAACAGCTTGAACCCATTATGCTGTCGTTACGTAAATACTTTTAGCTTATGTACATACCTTTACATAATGTTTGTTGAACTCCCCTAAGGATACATTGTCTTTTAAGATCAACCCAGTGTAATGTTTTGTTAAAAATTCTTATCCTGGATTTTTTTGGCAAATTATGGCTGCATTATCCGTGCTTTTATTATTAGACTAGCTTATGTCCACGATTTCAGTCGAGTGAACGCCCTTTTTTGGCGCGGAATCCTATATGCGTGTATACTGCATAATAAAGCTAATTCTTTATCCAAAATAAAAGCAAAGTCCGGTATTTGCCAATGTCCCGTGAAAATTGGTCCAGCCCTTTTGGAGATTAGCCAGAACATTCAGACAGACAAAAAAAATATTTCTTACACGTATACCGTTTAAACGTTAACAATATTATTCATTTAATATAAAGCTTTTATGTTGACATTACAAACGGGCACTTCAATTAAAAAAAAAATATTTTATTGTATATATCTGGGAACTGCTCAGTAGCAGCACGGTGTTTGGAAGTTGGTGGTGTGACACCCCCGAGCCTCGTAAAACACGTAAAGGCGTTGGTCCCGGCTGTCATTCGTAGATCTTTGACAGTCGTTACGGATAGTCAGAAGCCAGGAAGTCTGACAACTAGTCTAACCAAGAAGTATCGTGTTGCCCAGTAACTGGGTTGTGGGGGTCAGATAGGCAGTCGCTCCATGTAAAACACTGGTACTCAGCTGCATCCGGTTAGACTGGAAGCCGACCCCAACATAGTTGGGAAAAGGCTAAGCAGATGATGAGATGATGATGATACATCTGGGAACTGTTCTTGTGAGTGACTTTGCATTATTTTTTTATATAATTATATTTTACCATGTTTGACTTCCACCGAAATGACCCTGTATTACGGTGTCAATTTTTTTTTTATTATCTTCCAGATAAAATATCTGGAAGTAATAAAACAAGTCACAAAATAGCCTGGCACATATTCTCTATAAACTTGCATAGATAACTAACAGTATTTTGGTTTTATTTGTATTGCCATCGATACACCACACAAATAACGGTTACATTTTATGACGTTTGTTCAGTCAAAGCCGTTACTATTGAACCAATAGTTATGGTACCAATTCAACTGTGTGATAGATATTTTGTGGAAAAACATCGTGATGAAACTTGAACTAAGTTAATATAAGTCCGTCTTCTTAAACGACCGTGGTGATCAATGCTCGTGTCTTCTCTAGTTGTTTTTATCAAAAGAGGCTTTGGCCCTGCAGTGTGACAATAATAGGCTGGTATTAATAAACAGATGTACGAATGTGGAACTGCGTGGTTGGCCTAGTGGTCCGAAGCGTGACTGCTACGCTAGAGGTCTTGGGTTGGATTCCCGGGTCAAGCAAAAACTGTTATTGGGTTTTTCTATGAAAGTAGCAGTAGCAGCTCGGTGTTAGGATTTGTGCCCGGTTGATGGCAATAGGCTCGTCCCCTATTACATGTACTGTGAACTGTGGGTGTACATTGGTACACCTCCGCCTAACCCTTTGGGGTATACAGGCGTGATGGTATGTGCGAATGTGGACGAGGCGAAAGGAGTATGTAAAGATCGTAGCCGGTGGATCCTCCATGGATATGTGTTTGACCTTAAATATCTTCTTCCGAAATCAGAAGAGTTTTCAGGACTTTGGACCCTTCCAAAGCAAATAAAATGTCGCAATGATGGGAAGAATTATTATGTAACTTTCGATTTTGTTGTGTCCTTTACCACACGTTATAAACTATTATATAATACTAGCTTCTGCCCGGGACTTCATCTGCGTCAAATTTGATATGTTATCCCACGGGAACCGTAGATTTTTCCGGGATAAAAAGCATCCTATGTGTTATTACGCACTACAATTTATCTCAGCTCCACATCCAAATCCGTTCAGCCGTTTAACCGTGAAAGAATTACAAACATTCATCCATCCATCCTCACAAACTTTCGCATTTAAAATAGACAGGATACATAGCAATGGCATACCAACGATGATAACAAAAAGATATTTTTTTTTTTACCCAAAAAATTTCACATTCCGGTGGTCTGGCAAAATAACGACATTTTTATGTTGATCGTAAAAGATTTAACCCGTAGTCGCCTTAAAAGCGTCATCAATGCAGTACTCGTGCGATAACCCATTAAAAGCCTAGTGGTTATGCTAATAAGGTTCAGAATCGATCATCGTCATTTCGTTCTTAATGTTAAGGATTACTGACTTCATAGCTAACGTTAGGGTCGGGTTTTGCAATGGATGGTCGGCTTAAGTCAAAATTTAAATTGTTGGAACTAAATTTGCATAGGGAATTCGGTATGAGTATACATATACGTTCAAGCTGAGTTGGCGGCTGAATATAATAAGAATGGAACTTTATACCCCTTTTAAGGTAACTCAACACTTAACGTATTTTAATGCAGAGCGTCGCGGCGTCGTCAGAGAGAATGAGTTAGAAAATATACCACGCCTTGTCTTGGTCCAAACTGAGCCATAGTACTCTCGCTCTTTCAGTCGTCTGACTGTATGTACTGACTGTCAAAAACAAAAGTCAAAATGTGCACAGTAAAAGTTTTCATTACAATGTCTCTTCTTAGGTCTTGAGTTCGATTCCCAGGTCGAGCAAAAAGTTTTTTTATGAAATTCTCAGTAGCAGCTCGGAGTTAGGATTTGCACCCGGGTAATGACAATAGGCTCGCTTCCTATTAATTACATGGGACCTAAGCATACCGGCGAACTTTGGGTGTACATTGGTACACCTCTGCATAACCATTCGGGGAATACAGGCGTGATGATATGTTATGTTACAATAATTTCTAAATCTCGAACGAGATTCTCAATCACTTATGTAACAAAGAACGTTAAAAATTTGCTAAGCAAATTATTTGTTTTATTCTTATGTACAAAATCTCAAAAATATTTTTCCATAAATAGTTTGGAAAAAATATTCTAAGACTCTAGTGCTACTAATAAAACACTTTCACATACCGGTCCCTAAAATAGCTGCGCGAAACTTTTAGTGCAATGTGAACAACCCTTAAGTCACCTCTTTTTGCATTCCCCAACATTCACGACTCCATTCACGGAGGTTCTTACGTTACAAATGCTTTCATATTCTAGTTTTAAGCTCTTTTTACTTTATCTTGTTTTTTTAACCGACTTCCAAGAACAAGGTTAAGTAAACTAGGGCTATTTAAGATGTACTGACACATTTAGGATATGGTACATTTGAAATGAACCGGTCACTGTGGCTATCTTTAGGGGAGGCTTATGTCCAGCAGTGGACATTGTCCAGCTGATATGATAATGACATTTGAAAAAAGAAATTGAATAATTTATGTGATTTAGACAAGGTTAAACTAAATAACTAAAATGTTATAAGGTTTGATTTATGATGACTTAGATTTGTCCATAGGCTTAAAAAACGTTTGATGTGGAATATCTGGGGGGTAACTCCACTAACTTATAGGAATCTTAGTCTTAAACTGGCAAAAATGCCTCTAATTGTACTACATTGATTGTCGCCGTGATGAGATTGTGACTAGAGATGTTGGACGTTTTAAATGTATAATATTGGTTTCCTGATTTCAGGTACAAAATCTGAAATCTCTTCATTATTACACAAAGTAGGTTGTTCTGCATGCACTTTTCGTTCTCCAGTCCACGTTGTTCCACATCTGGGCTAAGACCTCCCCTCAGCACTCTATTCCCAGGTCATCTCACCACCTCCTGCTGGGGCCGAAGGAACATGGATGGGTTTTACTCAGAAAAGTGTGACACTCCCTCCCACCTCACCCAGGGCGGGGGAGTACGTTTGTTGATTTCCCATTTGAAAAAAACCATCTCTTTCTGGGCCACTTCGGTGACGCTATCCATCTTCAAGTACTCATTGCCTGTAGTTTCTTGCCTAGGGGCTACTGTGTACGCGGTTGATGATACCTACTCATTCCCATTTGAGCCTGGCAGGCTTTTTACCTACGTCTGTATGCCCATTTGAAACGCAGCGTGGTACTACGGTAATTTATTTAGGGTGGTTTAATACTGCGTGTCTTTTGTTTACGCACGCAGGATTACCCCACAATATATTATGAGTTTTACCCCAAAGGAATCCCTCGTGCACGTAATACGCAACATAATACTGTAGATATGCAAATTACGTATGAAAACGTGCAATCCGACCGCCACTTTGCAAAACAAACACACGTCATCGCCGTTAGCCTACACCGTCCATTGCTGGCCATAGACTTATTTAACAGCATGCCAATAAGCTACATTCTCGACCAATTTTATACGTCTATTTTATTTTGATTATGTTTACAAGCAGACGAGACTTACAACTACTACTGTTTCTCAATTCAGTAGTGTAGTTATTAGTTAAAATTAGAATTTATTACCCTTTCCACAATCTGCCTCCATAGCCTATTGATCCTAAGCGCGACTATAATTCTCAGTAGCAACTCGGAGTTAGGATAATGTCAATAGGCTCGCTGCCTATTACATGGGACCTAAACATACCGGCGGACTATGGGTGTACATTGGTACACTTTTGTCAAATTCTTCAAGGAATGCAGGCGTGATGGTATGGTATGTTCTACTAAGTCTATTCCTAAGAATATTTGACAACTTAAAACCAACACAACCCTTGTCAATTGGCCCCGTGAACACGAGATAGAAAAATCTTTTATCTATTACTATATCTAATAGATAATTCCTCTCTAAGTCAGGCTAATACACTGCGAGAATTTTTACTCCACCTAGCCTGAGGGCCGGAGCAACGCTACCTTACCCGATTCTTGGTCCCTTCTTAACCAATCATAACTCTAAAATCCCCAAAACCTTTTGATCAAAAACCCCGCAAGTTTTCATCTGGTAACTTTTAAACCGACTCTCTTCCATCGGATCTTTTCAAAAGGAATTTGTATTTCTTTGTGCAAACATCGAGAAAATTATGTAAACAAGACAAAGTGAATATAACACTTTTATCTATTAGGTAGCTGCCCTTCTTCGGGACTTCACATTTTTACGATTATTTTGAAAGTGCCCCAGGGAGAGATCTTTTTTGCCTGCGGCTGAAGTTTTAAGATGTGAGCGAGGGTTGAGGGAATAACAGTGCATTTTATTACGTAGTTACGTGACTATGTTTACCGGCTTTTACTAGAATATACTTTGGTAAAAGCCTTTTTCACGTTGGATGTGACAAACGGTTTTGTCAAGGGAATTAAATGTAGTGTCGTAGAAAACTTTACATGAATTTGTGACCCATGAACTTTCTTAACTAAATAAGACAGGTGAAGTTGAAATTCTTCATCTACATTTTTTTTTTATTAAAACATCTCAATGAACTAGTACAGACTTTTGGTCTGTGATATGCGTCTCCCAACATAAATCCATTTTCTATTCATCCCTTTTGTTTACCAACCCCTAAATCTGGAAAAATGTCCTTTGGTGAATTAAAGCTTAGATCTTGAGGCAACTATGTCATCTCACCTTATGCTAGGGATTAAGAGCTTAAGGTAATTTTTGGGTACTGAGAAATAAATTTACAGAACAACACTACTGGTGGCAAAACTAAAACCTACATAATAGTGCAAAAACAGATCTATCTTTAAAAGGACATCAACAAACGTCTAGAAACTTATCCTATCAAATTTAACCCGCTGCTCGCTCGCTCCTATCCCATCCGCCTGCCATCCCAGCTTAAATTATAAACGAGGCGGACACCGACACACCTGGGACGCCGGACCTACTGAAGTAACGTACATGTTTATTTTTACGAAGACATTAAGTCCTTTTGGATTAGTGGTAAAGATTAGTTCTCGCAGTGGATTCCATCTGAGTATCTTTCATAAAAATAGATGGGGTTTTAAAAGAGGAGCAGGTTCTGATTGTGTTTTGTTTTGATTTTGGTGGTGATTTGGTAGTTGATGCTACCACACAATTCACATTCCTAATAAGTTTTTTTTCTTACTCCTCCGCTAATCTTTCTGATTAATTTCGTTGCGGGATCCAAGACAGTTGTAAAGTTTCTCGAGTTTCATTGCTTCGGCAATCTCCACTGTTGCTTTCAGGAGGCGGTGACGTCACTTAATTGCTAACTCAATTTATTTCTAAGCAACAAAAACCCTGTATACTTTATTTTATAAATAAAAGTAAACACATAATTTTTTTTGTAATAACGAAGGTTAATCATATGTTTATTCACATAAACTTCAAGTTTTGTTGGTAAAGTAAGACTTTTTAAAATAATTGATTTGAAGAAAATCATCGATGCATAGTAATATATATATAGTTTATTTTTCGCTAAGAAAGTATGGATAGGATATCTAGAAATAATTAATTTCAAGATAAAACATACATACATACCATCACGCCTGTATTCTCCAAAGGGTTAAAAAAAGAAAAAAATGCACGATATCTTCTATTTTATTATTGTTTTCTATCCAAAAGTTCCATTGCATCCAATCCCTAGTTATAACCAGACCCTACACACACACACTCACACCTCTACCACGCACCACACCACACTTAACCCCTTAAAACATCGGCACTAACTAACTATTGTGCCAGTCAACTGTTTTTTATTTCCAATGAATAGAATATCGTTCACAATAGGTATACAAATTGAGATAAAAGTAACTTTATTATTGCAGGTATTTTTATGTAAATGCTTTTTCTCTTTGCAAGGTAAAAAGTGCTCCTGAAAAAAGCAATAAGTACTAGGTGGTAGGTAAGTAAGTGGTAGGTATAAGTGCTAGGATATTAAGAGTATTTTTGTTGCTCGCTATTTCATACAAGTTCAAAGTCTTGGACTCTTCTGGGAAATTGGATCTTCTTTTTCTGCCTGCTCTGGTCCCAAGTTACTTAGAAAGTACCATCACGCCTGTATTCCCCGAAGGGTTAGGCAGAGGTGAACCTGTGTACACCCACAGTTCGCTGGTATGTTTAGGTCCCATGTAATAGGTGGTGAGCCTATTGCCATTAACCGGGCACAAATCCTAACTCCGAGCTGCTACTGAGAATTTCATAGAAAAACCTAATAACACTTCTTGCTCGACCTGGGAATCGAACCCAAGACCTATAGCATATCAGTCGTGCTTAGGACCACTAGGCTAACGAGGCAGTTACTTAGAGACGACTCAAACTACGTGTGTCAATAAACACTCAACGTAGTAGACAGCTCTTATATTCTTCTCACTATTGTAATCATTCGTAACCGGCACGAGCCGTGAGCCCAAACTGCAAGTTCATTTTTGGGTCTCTTTGGCGGAATGAAGAAGGCGGGTGGCGCCGAATTAACTAAAAGTCTGCACTTACGAGTACTCACAACTCATGCCAGTTACTATACCTAGATACTTTCTGGTTAAAGAGATATTGAAGGTCAAATTTTCAACTTATTTTACGTCGTTTTACGAAAACTAGTTTTAATTGTTTTGAATAATTTTTAACTTCTCTCCCATGGGCCGCGGGTTGTTCCTAAGAGATACCACGCCCCCGGAACGCAAAGGGCAAAAGAAGGAACATGGATGGGTTTTAGTCAGTAAAAGTCTGACACTCCCTCCCGCCCCGCCCATGGCGGAAGAATTCATGTGATGATTTCCCATCAGAACAAAAAGACTTCTCTCCCACCCCTGAGCTGTTTTATGGACGAAATAAGCACAATGTTTTGTATACATTGTGTGCTACTTTGAACGCATTTCACAATTTAAAGAAAAACCGTTTCCTAGCAATACTTTTTGGTCAACGTTACTTAGTTTGTTGGGCAATATGCATAGTTAACAGCTGTGTGTCGTTTTGCACTCCGTGTTTCTCTGTCATTCTCCACTATTCTTCTCCAATCAACAATAATAGCGTGCGAGTAATCGGACAGCGAATACAACACTAACTAGCATATGTCGACGCGTCGCGTGATAGGTCGGCTCTCATAAATGTTAACTACACTCATTTGGTGGAAATCAATGCGCTGCAGTACTCACAACACGTCGCGGTAGTAATTGGTTCCTAAGATTCGGTAATAGGTTTAACCCCTTTTTTGTATTGTTTTTTGAATTGTACTACAAATAATGGCTTTTATTTAGCACTAGCCTCTGCTCGCTACTCCGTCTACGTAATTAATATAAATTAATGTATGTATTTTAATATTAATTAATTAATTAATTATTAATAAAAATAAATAAAAGTTAGCTTATGTAAAATTTTACGATAATCTGTTTTGTGGTTTAGTCCTGAAAGCGTAACAGACAGACAGAGTAACATACAATATTAAACAACAATATTAAAATGGAATGGAAGTATTGAAATGGATGTTAACAGTACTTGTAAGCAAACGTTATGAATATTTGTATTGCAGTTTGTTTACTGTTATTACGTATTAACTAGGTACTTTCTAATGATAAAGAATACAATATTTTGCCTGCGGTTTTACCTGTGTGGATATCGGAAATAACCAAAAAAGGTCGATCAAATTATTCAATTAGTAAGATTAAAAGCGTTCCATTTTCTATTTATGTCAAAGCCTACCGGTGTGCTAAATTTTACCCAAATTCTGTTCATTGGAATTAAAAAAACCTTAATAAATAAATTCGTTTTTCTGACTACAGTTTTTCATTTTGTATAAAAATCATACCTTCTGACGCACTGATAACAAACATAAAGCAATTTACTCTCTAATCATTTCCCGTCCAGGAAACTCGAATATAATCTCATTTTAGTGAGGAAAATTGAGCGAGTCAATTAGGCACAAATTGATGGCCCAAAGTGGTTTTGCCGAACCGATTTCGCACTACTATTTATAGCAAAACCATCTATATAAACTTTCCATTAAAAGGTACGCACTATCAACAATAATAAATTATTATAAACACGGAAGTAATTATATTTGTTTATTCATCACAGCAAAACTACTCACACTATTAAATCTAATCTTAGATTTTATCGGAGAGATACAGTAAATACCAAAAAGACAACCTCCTCCAAAACTAAAAAGTGAAAAATAACTTTAGCTTTAGAATTCAACGAGCTCAAGGAAAAAGTCGTTTCATGATTTCCCATCCGGAACAAAAAAAAAAGCTATTTTTCACTTTTTAGTTTTTGAAGGACGTTGTCTTTTTAGTAAAAAATATTTTATTTTTTGCTTTTTAGTATAAATTTCCTGATATCCAAATCCATAAGGGAACAGTTATACTACGAAAATTAAGAAGACACCACTTAAAAGTCACAAGAAAGCTAATATATATATATATATACGCTAATTCGTTTACTTCGACGACATATTTTTTTCAGTATTTTTTTTATTTTACTAAACTGCTGATCTAATTTCGATAAAATTTATATGGAACCACCTTCGAAGTGCGACCTATCAAACAAAAAAAGAATCATCAAAATCGATTCATAATGTGCGGAGATATCTCGTAACACACATACACTGTGCTAGAGGTCTTGGGTTCGATTCCCAGGTCGAGCAAAAAGTGTAATGGGGTTTTTCTATGAAATTCTCAGTAGCAGGTAGTAGGTCTAGTAGTAGGTCTGTCTGTCTGTCTGTCTGATTTATTAGAGATGGGTAATCTCTGGACTCTAGTCTAGGACAGAGGTGACATAATCGACGATAGAGTGAACTTACCCAGAACAAGCCTGTTTACTGCAACTTTGAAGAAATTAGAGTTGAATGCGTTCAGAAATACAGACGCAGGTAGAGAGTCCCACTTCGTTGCACGAGAAAAGATATTTGCCCTACAGTAAGACGACATATACACGTTGAATCGACGGACTATATTATGAAAACAATGTTACAAATCGTGCACATTAAAATAGTTAAAAAGCTAGAAGTTAAATAAAGAACTACATATATTAGTCGCCACGAGTCGTGAGCACAAATCTCAAGTTAATTTCTCGATTTTTGGGTTCCTTTCGAGTTTTTTTGGGGCACCGATGCTGCACACGATCGGTCCGACTGAAGGACCAATCGCATTCGGCGTCGGCGGCCCAGAATACTCAGAAAGGAACCCGAACATTAACTTGACGTTTGTGCTCACGACACGTGGCGACTACTACACTTAATTAAAGTTTGAGAGGAAATATATTTTATTCCATCCAATTAAAAGTTTCTGTTCTTATCAAAGTTTTTCTGCGACTGTATAGTAAGATTAGGATTATTTTTTATAGCCCTGGTTTAGAGTTTCGCTGAATGGAAGTGTTTTACGAGTTCCGGGTTGTTTACTGCCTAGTCCCTTGGCGATAGTTCATGTTTCCCGTTTTTGCTACTCTCGTATGTGTTTGTACTTGTTTTGTTTAGTCGTGGAAATCAAAGTTGTATTGAATATTGATTTTGTCGAATTTGCGATTTGGAATCACGAGGTTTAGTGTCTTAGAATGTTGGAAACTACTTGTTTTTGATTTAGGGTCTGAACTGCCTCGGTAGCCTAGTGGTGCTAGGTGCGACTACTACGATAGAGGTCTTGGGTTCGATTCCCAGGTCGAGCAAAAAGTGTAATGGGGTTTTTCTATTAAATTCTCAGTAGCAGCTCGGAGTTAGGATTTGTGCCCGGTTAATGGCAATAGGCTCGCCCCCTATTACATGGGACCTAAAACATACCGGCGAACTGTGGGTGTACATTGGTACAACCCTGCCTAACCCTCCGGGGAATACAGGCGTGATGGTATGTTATGTTATGTGTGTGTTTGATTTAGGGGTTTGATTGTGCGACTTTTTTGAATACATTAACTTCTTTTTCCCTCTTAAGTGCTTATTGATATGACACGTATTATTCTTGTGAAACATCTATAGTCGCACGTAAAACCGATTGCTAGCGTACGTAAAACCGTATAAATGATGGTATATATTATTATATAATATACAGTCTATATGTATTAGTGTGTACGGTGTAGCGACGCGTCGCCATGCGCGAGCGACTGTGCGCGTCTGATGTTTCTCATCTGCCAGGCGTCCTGTGACGGCTCACAATTTTTAGTTCCAATTTTAATGTAAAAATGACACATTTATCACACAGACATCACATATAAAACTCGTGATAGTCCATTGGCTAAAGCGCTCGCCACTCATGCACGAGGTTGCAGGCTCGATACTAAGCAAGTACCATTGTGACCTTTTTCAATTTACACCTATGCACTTTTTAAGTGTATCTTTGACATCACAGACATCTGTTAAGTAAAACATCGTGGATGAACTTGGATTTCATAGTTAATATTAGTCAAAATCAATCTGCCTTGAGCAAGAGTGGTGATCAATGCTCGAGCTTTCTCTGTATGATTAGAGGCCTTTGCCCCGCATTCCGAAAAGAATAGACTCGTATTATTTTGTCTAACTTTTTTCTTTTTAAATGTTGAGTATGATATAAACAAAAGTACACTCTAAATACTATTTATGGAAACAATTTGTCCTTATTTTAATATTACGACGAGACTCTAATTTAACATTCATTTTAAAAAGCACTTTGTTCTCACTGTATCAAAGTACACAATCCAATGTAAGCCTATTGTACTCTTTTTCACGTACTATTTGATCAGAATATCAAAGAAAGTATCAGAACATCACCCAGTGTCTACGCACGCGACACGACAAAAATATTAAACGTCAAAGTAAAAGGAAACACGACAAAAAGGAAACGCCGCACGAACGGATCACCTCTCCAAATAAAACATGCAAAACGCTGTGAAGTGTGAACGTGTGAACCTACATTTGAGTACATAAACTAGGTACAGTTAACAAAAAAACTCATTTGCACTCAAACACACTACAACTGTTGTACGACGGCGCGTCAATCTCTCAGAATGACGATCGGTATGTTGTGCAAGGCGTAAGTTATAAGCGATAGCGTTTATTTTGAAAATTGAACAACAACAGGTTTTTTTTGAATAAATATTAAACTGCCAATGCGTTGATTCTTTGTATTCTTTATTTTGAATTTCAATTTTTTTTTTTTAATACGTGTAAAAATAGGTGCACCGCCCGCACCGAGGAGGTAAGAAGACCATAGGGATCTGGGGAACAGAACCTCCTTACAGTTCGCAGAGTGCACAAGATAACCTTGGCATGCCTTGTGCATCTGACTCTTGACCTAGCTGTTGTGTGACAGTGTTTCAAGGCGTTTATTATCTACTACCGAACTGCCTGTGACTTCGTTCACGCGGTTTATTTCACCCACGTTTAGTGATATCTTTGGTAACTGCTCCGCTCCCGCCCTGTTACTCAGGAATAATGAAACTATACACCACTATTTTTTTATTAGTACAAAAAATGGGGCTCTATCTGTAACCGTTACTGATCATATTTGTGTAGTCAAAAGTAAAAAAAACAAAATCCCAAAAATTGTCTACGAAATTTTTTCATTGTTGGTTAATTCATAATTGAATCAATCATTCAACAATTCCTACAACCATTGCTACTACAAAATACTACGCGCAGTGCTAATTTATAAGCGGAAGTGCGCGAACGCTATTTAAAAACATATTTCCAGAAATTGAGTGACATTTTGGGATATACACAAACTCTAATAACTTTGCTTTTTATGAATATTATTTATTGAGACTTTACATATATGATAACAAGACCTTCTATAATAATATTTGTACTAATTAAAAATTTGTGGTGTATATTGGTGAAGAAATTGCTAAAGTCGGTCCAGTAGTTTCGGGGCTTATTCATTACAAACAAACAAATAAAAAAATATTTCCTCTTTATGTTATTAGTATAGAAATAAACTACACAATGCCTTATCAGTAGGTACATAAAAATCCTCGTGTTGTTACGTGGTTTGTCAGAATGGCTCTTGTTGTTACATTGCTTATCTCGTCAGCTAAATTGGAAGCGTAAAACCTAAAACAAATGAACAACAGCAAAATTTTGCACTCCAAATAAAAAACCTTGTCCAACACGCAAAACTTTAACATCTAAAAATACAAGACCGCTTTTTTCATGTAACTTGAGCCTGCCGGTTGTAGTGGCTCGAGTAACTCGCTTCGAGTGCCCATTTGTCCGTCACTGACCGTTTCGAGTGCCTACGGAGTGTTGTCCTGTATATTTGTTTTGTTTAACCAACTCTTGTGCGCGTGTAAAATAAAATTTCTACTCCCATACCAATACAATAATTGCTTCAGTAACTCGCTGAACGTACTTGATACTGACCTAAAGTAATTAGTTTTATTTTAATGAATTCCCAGTTAAATTGTACGCTCGGGAAAGTCGTCAATTTCAGTTAAATAATGAAGACATTTTGGAGAGTTTCAGGTGTTTTGTTAATGAAAATATCTCGTTACGTTGTTATTTGATTATGACTCGGAATTAATTTAAAATGTTATGTTGATATCACGCTTTATTTTGGACTCTAGGTGTTAAATATTTTATGAATAAATTCTCTGTGATAAGGTACGGTTGTTATTTATGTGAGCGTTATGAGTATTTTGTAGAACTTATATATGGATGTAAAGAATGATTTTAAACAAACAGTTTATCAAAACTTTCATGACATTGTTTGATCAATTCACAAGTCTGAGCATCCTTTTCTACTCATCATCATCTGCTTAGCCTTTTCCAACTTTGTTGAGGCTGGCTCCAAGTCTAACCGGATGCAGCTGAATACCAGTGTTTTACATGGAGGGACTGCCTATCTGACCTCCACAACCCAGTTACTGGGCAACACGATACCTCTTGATTAGAGTGGTTGTCAGACTTCCTGTCTTCTCACTATGCGTAACGACTGTCAAAGATCTACGAATGACAGCCGGGACCAACGGCTTTACGTGCTTTCCGAGGCACGGGGGTGTCACACCACCAACTTCCAAACTCCGGACTGCTACTGAGCAAATCCTAATGGGAAATCCCAATAACACTTTTTGCCCGACCTGGGAATCGAACCCGGGACCCCACGCTCATCAGTCGCGCTTGTGACCACGTGACCATTGGAGCAGTTCTAAGCATCCTGTCCTACTAATATTATAAATGCAAAAGTTTGTGAGAAAAGCCGTCCTGATTCGTGATTAAGTAACAAATATCCATCCAGATATTTGTTACTTTCGTTACAGGAATGGATCTGTATTAATTTTGATACAGAAATAGATTAAAGTATAGAATAGCACATAGGCAAAATATCCCGAAAAAATGTATAGTTCCCGTAGGGTAAAATATCAACTTTGACGAGGACAAGGTCGCGGGCAGAAGCTAGCTAATGATATTTTTTCCAATAATTAAAAAGAATACTTTTGCATGTATTTTTATAAACTATATGAGATCCATGCTCTTATCATGTACTTTAGTACATTTTACGTACATTTGTATAGTTTATTTTTGATCTATTGGCCCGCCATTCTGACGGATACTCTTATCGGTAGTCAAATTAGAGTACTTCTACAAACACCGATACAAGCTCAGAGGTCTTTAGTCTTAGGATGGCAATCTACAGGATGTCCTAGTAAAGATGAGAGGACTACATTCGTATGTTTCACCCCTGATGCCCTTTGATCTGTTTGAGAGGGTGAACCTTTCACTCACTGTAAGGAGGTGGCGAGATGACTCGCACGAAGAGGTCTGGTTCAAAGTAACGCAAGTAAAAAATAAATGGAAGGACTTGGGGGAGACCTTTATCCAGCAGTGGGACATTACAGGATAGGTAAAAAATTAAGTTATCATTGCTCAATTTGCCAACAAAGTTAGATCTTCTGGAAAAGAAAATAGAGTTATATTTTGTTTACATATTAAATGAATGTAGTTCATCTGCATTTTCTTGCATAAAACGAGAGGTTACTCATTCACGCACAGACTAAATACGAAATCTCGAAAACTAGTTGACTGGTAGTTAACACAGAAAGTTTGTATGTATGCTACTCTTTTACGCTTAAACATTCCCAAATCTCAAATTTGACTCTGAGATAGATGTAGGATACTTTTTATCCTGGAAAAATCTATGGTTCCCATGAGTTAATTATCAAAATTGGACGCGGATGAAGTTGCCAGTAGAAGCTAGGCTTTATAATAAACAAAAGTTTGACGTGCGTATAAGCAATCTGTCACCATAATACTGTCACAAAGTGCTACAATTCACGTGGAACATTTTGAAACAGTTCGTAACACATAACTCTTGTTGACGCGGAAAAAAACTTGTTCTGATATCTAAAACAGATAAGTTATGGATGTGTGACACGAATTTAAAAAAAACAGTAATGTATCAAAACATTTTGTCATCATTTTTATAATTTAGGAGTCAGGTATTGGCGCGATAAAAGTGGAATTGTTCGATTCCTAGGTAGGGAGTTAAAAAATTTTACAACAAAGATTTAATTTTTTATTTCTAAAATACATCTCCTTTGTTTTATTTTTTGGTGAAGGAAAACATCTTGAGGAAACCTGGACTTTTAATTAATATGTAAGTCTGAAATAGCCTTGTGCAAGCGTGGCGGTCAATTCTCGTACCTTCTCTGTATGAGAGCCTTTGCTCTTCAGTAGGACAATAATAGGCTGGTATTATCATTTTACTCGGTAACCTAGTGGTTTTAAGCGCGACTCAAACGCTAGAGGTCTTGGGCTCGATTCCCATGTCGAGAAAAAATGTTATTGGGTTTTTCTATGAAATTCTTAGTAGCAGCTCGGAGTTAGGATTTGTGCCCGGTTAATGGCAGTAGGCTCGCCCTCTATTACATAGGACCTTAGCATACCGGCGAACTGTGGGTGTACATTAGTACACCTCTGCCGAAACCTTCAGAGAATACAGGCGTGATGGTATGTTTCTGTGTTATTTGTAGTTATCACTATCAATTGACTCGTTTTACTTATAAAAAACAATGCTGCCTACTACTGTACTTAGGTACCTACTGTGTACTGCTAGACGATTTAACACACGATATTGTAAGCCTTTGTGATATCAAAATTAAATTAGCCCAGTTTCATTCTAGGTATGCTTCTAGGTCAAAACACAATAATATATTTTGAATATCATATAAAACCTACTTCGTCATCATAAAACAACAATTTGAGCATCGATCAAATACATGTGGGTATGTTTAAAAAATCAGTCAAGTGCGAATCAGATACCCACACAAAGAGTTCCGTACCACCGGACAGTAATAACGCTACATAATTTAAGAAATAACGCCTAAAGGAAAAGTTTTTTTTGTACGTATTATTAATTTTATAATATTCATTTTATACTTTTTTTTAATCTAATTATACACACATACATAAGCTCATGCCTTTTTCCATAGGGGTAGGCAGAAACCACAGAACGCCACCTGCTACGATCCTTACATACTGCTTTCGCCTCGTTCATAAAAGCTCGCCGGTTACGAATACTGCGCACCCGACCTTTCTGAAGAACCTCACCAAGGTAGGTCTTTCTAGGGCGTCCTCCCCCGGCGTTGCCACTCACATCTGCCATATAAATTACTTTTGTTAGTCGGCTTTCACCCATCCTCTCAACATGACCGAACCATCTAAGCATACTCCTTTGAACCGGTGTCACTACATCCTCTTTTCAATCTAATTATTTGTTGTTATATTGGCAATAGAAATACAGACTGTGAAAGTTTCAACTCTCTACCTATTATGGTTCATGAGATACAACCCGATGATTTTTTCGCACATCGGATGCTTAGTAATAGGGTTCCGTTGGCACCCTTCAGGTACGGAATTCAAAAAAATAATTTCTACAATATGGACAATCCAAAACCAAATAAGTTATTGCATCATGAACCTTAACGTCACAGCAATAAAAGTACTTTTAAAGAGGAAACTCTAGTAAAGGACTTGCCTCCATTTTAACTACTAACGATGAAGGTTACATATATAGGTACCCACTCACCCCTATTTAAGTCCCATGCGAGCAACCAGGAAGGTTCAGACATGGACGGAATACGACCTTTGCAAAATTAATGCAGCTACACTAAATTAATTAAAAGTATAGCCTTCTGTATACTTATGTAATAGGGTGTTTTAGGGTTGAGGGTAGAAAGGGTTGTTTAAAGATACGTCCCTTCAAGGAGTCATGTTTGCTGTTGTAAGATAGCTTTCTATTTGAACTGGCCTTGTGGAGTTTAGAGGTATATAATTTAATAATAATAGTTTAAAAATAGAGTTTTTGTTACTAAAAGTCTATTTTCAAATAATTAAAAAAATATATAACAATATATAATATAACTGCCTCGTTATCCTAGTGGTCCTAAGCGCGGCTGCTACGCTAGAGGTCTTGCGTTGGATTCCCAGGTCGAGCAAAGTGTCATTGGGTTTTTCTATGGAATTCTCAGTAGCAGCTCGCAGTAAGGATTTGTGCCCGGTTAATGACAACAGGCTCGCCCCCTATTACATGGAACCGGCGAACTGTGTTTATACATTGATGCAACTCTGCCTTACCCTTCGGGGAATACAGACGTGATGGTATGTGTGTGTAAAAAAATATCTTTGACAATAGACAGGCTGGTCTAAAAAAGCCAATTAACAAAGCCGAAAATTTCGTGCCTTTCCATCATTATATTTTTTTTCTGGGTCTTACCTTCTGGTTACGGCGTCTGGAAAAATTTTAATTTTTTTTTTTAGGAATTCAAGTTATATTTATTGAAATTTAGTCGAGCCTATACTGCTGCTTGCATTTAGTTTTTATCCGTGACTGCGACTTCCTTTTTGACTTCCACAGCTTGGAAGTCGGGAAACAAAAGAAAACATTCATTTAAATGTAAGTTTCTATTAGTAAAATAATTAAAATTGAACCAGTACGTCCAGAAACTACTTACAAACAAAAAAAAATATAAAAGAACTTTCCTTGTATTTTATTTAGATAACAAAAACAGACAAAAAGGCTACAAACACACATAACCTAGTTATAATATTCCAAATAAGCCAAAACTAAACAAACTTCAACTTACTACCTCTTCCATTCTTAACCAGCATTGCCCAGCTGTTCAAATAAAAGAAAGTCGGCCGGACATTGTTGACTTTAACCGCGGTTACTTCAGTAAATACGCAGTTCGGTTTCTATTAAACATAAAAAAGGTAAAAAAAATAAGGCAAAGAATTTTATTTTCGAATCGTTACATATTCTTTGCTGTATTATTTTCTTTGTTTTTGCTTTTAGTAGAACTTGTATTCCTAAATTTTCTTTTTACAGACGATTAGTCGGTTACTTTGTGGGACTAAAGGTAAAGTTGGTTTGTTGGGCAATGTTTGTACAAAGTGAAGATGGTTGAATTTTTTGTAGATGGTGGGATAGAGGAATTTATATTTCTTAGGATTTTCCACCCAATTGCTGATGCGCTGTCACGCGTAGATTGCATGGAAAAGAAAGAGACGCACGATGACACTACGCGAGTTCTGCATAAATTTTCTTATTATTTTTAATTAATGTGTACCTCAACAAATGCCTCTTAATTGTTATTAAATTATCTGTGACTGAATTTAAGACACTTCCCGATGTTCGATTGATCTGAAATTTTGTGTAATTATGGAACTTGCATGACAATGCAATATATTGATGTGAAGAGCTGGTCTAATGATGGAAACGGAAAGTGGACATAGGAACTTAATCAAAGCTTACAAGTTACATTTGATCTACTTCTCGGTGTCCTATTGGGCTGGATTTTTGAATACATTGCATGACAATGCAAAAGCGTAAGCTTTTCTGTACTAAATTTAAATTTTCATTCGCAGGTAATGTGATGGACGATGTCAATCAGAGGGAACACATAGCGCAGACGGCCGGCGTCATGTAATACTGTAATATGAATCTAAGTAACTTCGTCGTTTACATCACTAGCCTACTGTGGCTGAACCTCACCGATGCTAAGATTGGTAAGTTTGAAAATAGTCCTTACATAATAAGTATTAAAGTTCTTTATTTATATTTTTGTAAAAGAAACTTACCCTACACTAGGGATTCCTCCAGTATCGTGTACGTTTACAAACATGTAAACTTACAAATAACTAGACCCGTAACAACTACCTGTAGGCCATACAAATATTTGTTCCGTTAAGGAATCAATTTGAATTCGACCATTGCGTCTTTTATGGCTCGTTCGCTCGTTATAAAGTGCAAGTGAATTGGCATTATATGGCTCCTTTGTTTAGAGGCCATTTTTAATTCGTTTCTTTAATGGCCCGTGTTTGTTATACTTCCAAAGCATGCATCAAGTTCGATTAAAATATCGTTTTTGTTCCTCTTCGCCCACTACCGACTTTTTGTAGGACCGATTATCGGACCGATTGAATAATCTATAATTTCGTGGGACCGACTTTTTGTGGGCCGTATGTTTCGGTATATAAGAATTTTTATGTTCCATGCCGACAAAAAAAAACTGACATAAAAACGACAAAAAAATCGGTCAAAATGTCGGTCGGGGTGGACAGGCTTAATCTATTTGCGTTTGGCCAGTTAAATAATTATGTGAATGGCTCTTAACACAGCTAACTTATGATTTGTCAGTTATCAAAATTAGGGATTTTTCGAATACCAAATTTGTTTTTACAAAAAACTAAATATATTAGGTTGGCAGTACGGTAATGTTGAATTAAAACATCAGCGCTAAGAAAAAAAAAATAAGCTAAATCATTCCAAGTCAAAGAATTATAGGTCAGTGAACTAAATGTTCAAAGTGACGCCTTGTTTGCTACGCCGTAGCTGACGTCATCTTGACTTGCTACGCTGCCATCGTAGCCGAATTGGCTACGCATTAAGCTTAATATCGAATTACAATACTTGCTACTCTCTTAAATATAAAATCAAAACCGCCTTCTTAATTTTTACTCAGCATACTTATTTCTTGTTTTTAATCAATTTAATAGTTGCATAGTTGTACTGTCCCGTTGGTCTCTGGTCTCAAGCATGACTGATGAGGATGGGGTCCTGGGTTCGATTTCCAGGTCGAGCAAAGTGTTATTGGGTTTTTCCATTAGGAGTTTCTCAGTAGCAACTCGGAGTTAGGATTTGTGCCCGGTTAAAGGCAATAGGCTCGCCTCCTAATACATGGGACCTAAAACGTACTGGCGAATGGTGGGTGTATATTGGTACACCTTTGCCTTACCCTTCAGGGAATACAGGCTTGATGGTATGTTGTAGTAGTTGCATAAAACACAAATCAATATTCATTAGATTACTTTCAATAGGTTTTACCTTATAAACGGCAAAATAAAGAAATATTAAAGGACATTTGAATTAAAAATCAAATTTAACTCTGACCTTACATTCCTTTTCAGGAGGAGAGGGGATTTATTAAGGCTGAATTTCTATTTAGTAGGAGCTTATTCGTCTCATTTTGAAGTAAAAGGGTCATGCCCTCCCCGACGACTTCAATTAACTTCATTCAATAAAATTAATTGAAATTAATCTTCTTCATTATTTTTATCTCATTCAATACCTTTTCTGACTAAATAAATTTAATGTATTTTGAACTTTTAATTGAAATTAATCAGTTTTAAATTCTCGTTTCGTGTTACATTAATGTTTTAAATTCTGAAGGTCAAAGAATTCTATGTTATTATTTATTAAACTACTACTATTCTGATATAATTAGTAATTTTAATAATTAATTTACCTAGGGCCTTAACTACGAGTATCAATCAAAAGGTAATTGGGTTCAACCCGTCAATTTTCCAAATCATTACATTAATGTCAGCTACATTTTCAATTTTAATTGTGAGGTTAACAGGGTTAGTTAGCACCTATAAATAACAACCATTAAACTATCGGTAGATGTCTTGAGTTCGATTCCCAGGTCGAGCAAAGTGTTATTGGGTTTTTCTATGAAATTCTCAGTAGCAGCTCGGAGTTGGGATTTGTGCCCGGTTAATGGCAATTGCCTCGCCCCCTATTATATGGGACCTGAACATACCGGCAAACTATGGGTGTACGTTGGTACACCTTTGCCAAACTCTTCGAGGAATACAGGCGTGATGTTATGGTATGTTATGTTAATCTATCGGTACCTACTGGACGTGATCTCTCCCTGGTCGTGTGAGAGTGAGATATTACAGTGCACAATTGCACAAGTATAATCTCTGTACACTTGCGCACTGTAATATTTCCTGGGTCGATGGCTGTTCGTCGCTCAGGTTTTCCGCCATTATAATCAATTATGATAAAGGTTCGAACTTAATGCCATTATTAGCGCAAAGCCTGACTCCCGGTTGCCTAAAAACCCAAAAAAGCATTCGACTCAAAGGTAGAACCCCGTTCTCAGCTGACCACTAGACCAACGAGGCAGTCTTATGATGGCAACATGCAATACGAAATACTTTGTTGGAAACATAAATACGCGGGCGCCGGGCAACCGCGGTGGGAGCTACGGTCGTGGAGGGTAGGGAACAGCTGGGGGCGCTCAAGCCACGAGTGCACCGGCACCAGCGGCCGGCACACGGGCCATTACGACCACAGCGACATCGTCCTCCTTACCGAGCGCACACTGATTTCTCTCATATCTAGTTCAAATTATTTGACCGTTTGTTCAACTATCATTTTAACATAGAGTCCACTATTTCTCGTTACCTGAGTTTTATCTGTTATCTGTCCTATTACCTTCTGGACGACCTATTCCCATCTAACTAGCGCAAGTTCAGACTTGCACAAGTTTTTGTGAGGCCATTGAAGCCACATATGACTCACACACGAGCGCTAATTCATTGCATACACGTTAATGCATACTTGTGTGTTCTTTGCGCAAAGATATCGTTACGTATGTGGCCTACTTAACAAACGTACAATCTATACTAATATTATAAAGCTGAAGAGTTTGTTTGTTTGGTTGAATGAGCTAATCTTAGGAAGTACATGCTCGAATCAAAAAAATCTTATTGTGTTGGTTAGTCAATTTATAGAGGAAGGCTACAGGCTATATAACATCAAGCTACGACCAATAGGTGCAGAGCAGTAACCTAATGTGGGTAAAAAAACTACGCGGACGAAGCCTCGGTAGCCTAGTGGTCCTAAGCGCAACTGCTACGCTCGAGGTCTTGGGTTCGATTCCCAGGTCGAGCAAAAAGTTTTATTGGGTTTTTCTATGAAATTCTCAGTAGCAACTCGGAGTTAGGATTTGTGCCCGGTTAATGGCAATAGGGTCGCCCCTTATTACATGGGACCTAAATATACCGGCGAACTGTGGGTGTACATTGTTACACCTCTGACTAACCCTTCGCGGAATACAGGCGTGATGGTATACAAGCGTGATGGACGAAGTGCCGAGCAGAAGCTAGTATTTTATAATACCAAAACTGCCTAATATCAATCAATCATTTATATCCGTTCAATCTGTCTGGATTGTCAGCTTTCTATTTTCTCGTGACAAGACATTTTTTCGGTATAAAACTTATGGGCTAAAAAACTCGCGCTTGTGTGTTTAAGGATAAATGGATAGAGTCCATTTTTCTTTTGTAATTTCCTCAACTGAATTATAAGCTAGGTTTTCAGTGCCATGTTTTATTTTGCTAGTAAGGAGAATTGGGCTTAAGTCTGCCAAATTAGGCCAAACCACAAACTCGAATGGAAAAAAGAAATATTTAAAATTAGTCAGCGGTTAAATATCCAATTTCATTATAATGACCGGAACGCTGGCAGAAATTAGAGTCGCTATACACATAAGCGAGTCGGCGCAATCGGATCAGCCGAACTGAATTTCCATGCCGAACCGAATGTCAAATTCAAACTCAAATCATTTTATTTGAATTAGACCATTAGAAGGCACTTTTTAATGTCAATTACGAGGTAATAAAATAAAAAATATTTAATATAGTTGCGCATTCTAAAAGGTAGTTTAGGCAAGAAACTCCATACATACCTACACTTTAATAAAAATGTATTACAATTTGTGTATATCGCCGCTTCTGTGTATAGCGACCCTAACAACCCGTTAACAAAAGATATTTTTTACAAAACAAAACTAAACAAGACTATTACAAACTACTACCAACTTTTGTAACGTAAACAAAACTTTCTTGAAAGTCTTCCTACAAAAACTAACCCATAATTTTGTTCCAGGGTACTTTTGGCACATCACAGATCTTCATTATGACCCGTTTCACAACTCCCAGGAGTTACATAGAGGTACTTTATGAAGCGTATTCCGCTGTTTTATGCTGATGACTTTATTATTTTTGTTCTCTGACATAACATTCATGAAACATACTCGTATGACAGTGAACAAAATTGTGAATTATTTCGAGTTATTTCGATGATTGTCAGCGTTTTATACTTTATTATCGTGCATAATATTTCTGAATTATTTATTGGTTGTTCGATGTTTGATGAATGGGGGTAATTAGGGAGACTAATTAAATCAAGAAAGGGTCATATTGACGTTTGTTTTATTTGTATCCCGTAATTTGAAAATAATACACAAGGTATTTGAAAACTGTTTTAATTTTAAGTCCTCTGTGAATGTGTATATTGAATCCTAGTTGAAATTGAAAAGCACCATGTATTATTATGAAATAACACAATACGGACGTAGACCCAATAATTCCATCCAACGGAACTTCTCTAAAAAAAACACTTTATTTTACCCCTGAAACCCCGATCAAATCTTCAATGAGCTGAAAATTTGATTTTGAGTTGCTTTGAAAACAATAAATAGTTTGATAATTGAGTTGGTAAATAATTGAAGTCACCCTAATGCCATACAAAATTTATGGGAATTCTCGTTTTGATAGTTCATAAAAAAAAATTATTGATAGTGTCTATGCCAGTATTCCAACTGACCCAATTCAGACTACAAACTTCTCATTTATTGAGCAGGCTGCCGCCACAATCGCGGGAACAATGAACACAGCCACCGGAATGGGAGACATCGAGACCACACGTGTGACAGCTCCTGGCCTCTGATACAAAGTGCCGCCGCTCTCATGGCGGAGCGGCATCCCGACACCCTGGAGTTTGTTCTGTGGACTGGGTACGTGTAGCAGCACCATTTTTAATTTTATTTTCGGAATGGCATCTCGCTGTAGAACCTATTAGGTTGTCGACTGCTTAACCGGACTTTCCTGTGGTGCATTAAAAACTAAGGTCTACAGTCAAAGTTTAGATGCTACACCACTGTTTCATTCCTTTTTTAAATCATTTATTATCCAAATGCTGCCTCGTTGGCCTAGTGGTCCTATGCGCGACTGCTACGCTAGATGTCTTGAGTCCGATTCCCAGGTCAAGCAAAAAGTGTTATTGGGTTTTTCTATGAATTTCTCAGTAGCAGCTCGGAGTTAGGATTTGTGCCCGGTTAATGGCAATAGGCTCGCCCCCTATTACATGGGACCTATAAACATACCGGCGAATTGTGTTGGTTGTACATTGGTACACCTCTGCCTATCCCTCTGGGGAATACAGGCGTGATGGTATGTAATGTCATTATTCAAAAAAAGAACGAACCCAAAAAGTTTTTAACAAAAGAAACCTGTACGAGGCCAAAAAGACTCAGCAGTGCTGTATGAGCTACAAGTGGTAAAAAAAAAGTTTTTGCTACTGTCCATATGTAGAGTGTGGCCATTCGTATTCGATAATTTACACCAAGTCGTCATCAGCAGTAATACTTACCGCATCTCCTATGGCTCATTGTATATTATAGCTAAGAGTATTTGCAATACGAGTATGTCTAACGTCACAGGCAAGATGGCCAGACAGTATTCACACAAAAGGCCAATTTCTAATCCAAACTTGGCAAAAATGTAGGCAAAATAGAAGAGTTTTGGATAGATGAGAATGCAGTCGTTCATTAAAAATACGAGATTTGCCGCTGTATCACCAGAAATTAATGACAAACTATTCTCTACCAGAGATATCCTGTCCTCTTCAATGGAGCACCTAAGCGAAGATATAAAGCTGGAAGCCGTGAGGAACGTCACAGATATTCTGAGCAGGACGTTCAGCAGTCAGTTCGTGTTTCCAGCATTAGGACATAACGACCCTGCACCTTCTAAGAGGCTAGTTGATATGTGGATGCAGTGGTTACCCACTGAAGCACTACAGACTTTTGAAACTAGTAAGTACACGTAACTCCTTCTTACTCGTGTAAGTTTGAAAAGATTGTTGATTCTGTGAGTCTGATAGCTGATCCGTCTTGGACTCATTAAAACATGACCTGTAATGAAAGGGTGAAAGGGACATCGATTTTGGGACATTTACCACAGATCCAGCACAATATACGTAATAGTAGAATCCCCCATAATTTCCAATTTTTCATTAGGTCTGGTCAACCAAATCACTATAGGATAGTGGATTTTTTCTAAGAAGCGACGAAATATATCACGTCTGTTTAATCTAGAAACTAATTACAAACTATTTGATTAACAGAGAATTCTCAAAGGTTCTTCTTTTTCTTCTTTTTTGCCAAAACCTCGATACTGATGTAAAATTTGTTCGCAGGTGGATATTACACGATAGAACAATCCCATAGCCGGTTGAGGATCGTGGTCCTTAACAGCGTGCTTTGGGCAGGTGGTGCTGCCAGGACTGATGGTCCTCATAGAGGCAGGCAACAGTGGGAGTGGCTAGAGCAGGTCCTCAGCAAAGCTAGGAGAAGAAATGAAATGGTAAGGTGTTGGTGTACTGTTAAAAGTCTTATAGTTTATTAATCATAGTATGATGTTAATTTACAAACAGCTTTTATACTTCTTATATAAGCTGTTTTAATATATTTACCTATTATCAAACTTTGTCTTTGTGACTCTCTCGTTAGACCAGTAGTCCTAAGCGCGAGGTCTTGGGTTCGAGTCCCAGGTCGAGCAAAAAGTGCTGTTGAATTTTTCTATGAATAGTAGCAGCTCGGAGTTAGGATTGGGCCCGGTTAATGGCAATAGACTCGCCTCCTATTATATGGGACCTAAACATACCGGCTAACTGTGGGTGTACATTGGTATACCTTTGCTTAACCCTTCGGAGTGGTATTTGTCAATCTTTGTCTTAATTTTTTATGGATGAATTCCACTATTTTTCCCAAAAGATAATAATGAACTATCTGTATCTTGAATCCTAATGTTTGAAGCCGAACCATAATTCATGATTTTATCAATTTTTGGTAATATTTATAGTCCGTTTCCTTTCCAAGGTCTATTTAGTTGCCCACGCCGGCCCAGGAGTGGAAGAGCGTCACAATGCGGGCAGTTCTTCAGCGGCAGGTGGGGGGGAACTGACTCCTACTGCTAACGCGCACCTGGTGCACGTCATCCGGGCCTTCAGCGATGTAATCGCTGGACAGTTCTATGGTCATCGTCATGCTGACACGTTCAGACTTATTTATAGCGAAGGTTTGTGGTACTATCATGTAGGTAGTTTATCATCATATTCCAGGTCAGTGTATATGAGCCAGAACTAACTGATCAGAGAGAAATATAAACAGGGTATTAGGGATGTCTTAACAACAATTTTACAATGGAATCAGTACATCATTCTGAACTCCACAGAGATGAAATATTTCACAGATAAAATGTATGGAACAGCTGTTTAAAAAACAAAGTTTATTTCTCACCGCAAAAACATTTTAATTTATTTAGGAACTTAATGTCAATAACTAACAAACAATATTTTATATGAATATACAATCTACTATGGTGGCTGTGGTAGTTACCAAAGAGTATTGACCCTATCCCCTGAACTAAGTGGTAACCTGTATCTTAGAGGGAACTTAACTACTAACGATGTGACTTGCACCTCGTATTTTTTTTTTAATAAAAAGGAGATGTATCTTTCTAAATAGTCATCGAATTCGCAAATCACTAACTTAAGTCATCAGGCCCACTTGCACCCAAGACCTAACTGAGAATTACTGGCACGAGGTCAAATTACAAAATCTCATACATAACATGTAAATTACCCTCGTGTTAGTAACTAACTCTGAGTTAAGTTTTTTGTGCAAATGGACCTTTTACCTACTAAATAAATAGCCAATGAAGAATCCAATCAATAAAAACAACGGAAAATTAATTAAGATAGCGTCAGCTGGATCGGTAATCTTAGTACCTGTCCATATTCGTAATATTAGGGAAGTGTGTGGTTTTCAATAAAGGGAACGCCTTCCCTTGCTTCCCCAGAGTATCGTTAAAGGTCTAAGGGATTATGAGGATTGATGTCATTATCTACCTTGTGGGTTAATAGAAATAAATTGCTATTACACATCTGTAGGCGTACTTGAGTTTATGGCAATATCTCTTTGCGGTCGTTTAGTGGACCGTTGAGACTCATTCAGTAGGTACTAGTTTTTGGGGCGAGAAGATTAAAAACTTGTCGACACAAAAATATAAATAAAAAAAAAAGTTGTTTATTGGTACCAGAGAAATCATTCACAATATTAAATTATAGTCTATTAGTGGCCCACTGTAGGGTAAAGGCCTCTCCTAACGCAGAGGTATCAGCCTTGATCTCTAACTAAAGACGGATTGGCTGTTTCAGACTTAAATTTATTGCTAACTTTTACTCGCAATTTCGTCCGCGTAAATTAATCTATGTTATCACGTACGCAGGCAGACATGAAATAAAAAGTAGCCTTCCATTCAAGTGCTTCGAACTCACCCTGTACCAAATTTCATTGAAATTGGTTCAGTGGTTTAGTTGTAAGGCGTAACAGACATTCAGTGTTAGGCTGCCTGTCCATAAAAGCGGAGCGAGGCTGCGTAGCGGAGAAACGGAGAAGTACTAACCAATAGGATTGCATAACTGGGTCAGTGGGTTATCAATGCAATCCTATTGGTTAGTATTTCTCTGTTTCTCCGCTACGCAGCCTCGCTCCGCTTTTGTGGACAAGCAGCCTCACTTTCACATCTTTACTGATATTATAAAGCTGAAGAGTTGGTTTGTTTGGTTGAACGCGCTAATCTCCGGAACTACTGGTTGAAATTGAAAATTTCTTATTGCGTTGGATAGTTCATTTATCGAGGAAGGCTACATAACATCACGCTACAACCAACAGGTGTGTAGCAGTAACCAAAGACGTAACCTAATACTAATGAAAAAACTACGCGGACGAAGTCGCGAGCAGAAGCTAGTTTGGAATAATAGTGTGGATATGTTCAGGTTTTCTTACGATTTTTTCCTTCATCGATGTCAGTGATATTCCAAGATAAAATAAGAAAGTACTTGAATTGAAAACCTCACTAGTTTCATAAAATATATACATACATTAAATAGAAAACAGCAAAAGCCACATTAGAGCTGACTCGTGCGTATTTATAAGCATTTGTTAGTCAAGAGAACGTCAAATTTTACGATATATATTATTATGCCGACTTGAGTTTATTTACAAAATGTAATATAGAAATCTTCTTTGATTCAATAAAGTTACGAAAAGCAGTTCCACAAATAATGTTATTTTACTTCCCTTAAATAATATTGAAACAACTATCCCCTTTGACGTATAAAAGAGTACGTGAAATAACATTTCCTCGAGTTACCATCGCCGTTTGTGCTACAATAGATATGAATAATAAAACCTGGGCGTTCTTTTGTATCGTAAAAAATATTATGATGTTATTTATCTTTTTCCTATCTGTTGAAGCTTTTCATAACCTTTCCTCAGTGCTTTACGAATCTAGGGCATCGAGTCCATTTTTGAAAGCTCTTTGTTGTGAAGAGAACGTACAAGCTGAATTGTAAGATTAGTAGCTGTTAGGTGGTGCGCAAACGTAGACACTTTTGTGCCTTGTGTCTGACACGAGCAACTGTGAACTAGCAGTGAATCTTATATCTTCGTATTATTGGTATGGAACCGTTTTATTCGCACGCAGATTCAGCTACAGTGGTTACCTGTTGCGTCAATTTGTCACACACTAATTGTCGATCACAAAAGCATTCGGTGTTGGCAACAAACAAGCAACAATAACACAATATCACGAAATTATGTGAGCAATAAAACCGCCCAAGTGCGAGCTGGACTTGTTGATGTGGGGCTCCGTACCATCGTAGATTATTTAACACACTCTGAGAAAATTTCAACTCTCTGCCTATTACGCTTCATGAGCCCGCAGCCAGCTGACAGACAGGCAGATGGACAGACGGATAACGGAGGTTTAGTATTACGGTCCCGGTGGCATTCGTTGGGTAAGGATCCCACAAATTAGTTGTTTGTGTCCGCATATATGACGCTGGATATGTTCGGAAAACAAGCATTGAAAGTTTCCAGTAGTAACATCACCGAACATAGCAACATCGTAGTGTCCTGTGCCGGCAACAAAAAGTGTCTATGTGTGCGCAGCGCCTCACAATACGTCTTACAAATGGAGGTACAATACATTAGAGCTATTGTTATATTATCAATATCTGAAAATTGACAAGTTTAATCTGTTAACAGGTTCAGCCGAAGAAATATCTATCACTGAGCATTTCACAAAAAAAATGTTCTTTCTAAGTTAATTTTGGCCACAACTGATATTGGTGAAGAAAAAAATCGGGAGGAAACCTGGCCTTTTATCATAACTCTGACATTTCAAATCCGCCTTGAGCAAGCGTGGTTATCAATCATCATGCCTTCTCTGTTTGAGAAGAGACCTTTGCCTTGGGTTAACAAAGGGCTGGTAATGTAGATGATGTAGATATACAAGTAATAGTTAGGTGTATAGAGCGTTCTTCCTTTTTCTGTCTAATTTATTGTAAAGCCTATATCCGCATACTTATAATTAAGACAATATGGAAATTTAAGGTGAAAGGCTGATTCCAATATTTTGCCCACAGGTCGGCCAGTATCTTGGGCATTGTTGGCCCCTTCGGTCACTCCAAGAGGTGCTGGTAGTACTTCAAACCCAGGATTAAGACTTTATAAATTCGACTCTAATACCGGAAAGGTAAGGTTTGATTTAGCTTGACTTAATTAATAATAGATTACGACCAACTGTTTCAAATAACTACCTTCAAAGAGATCGGATGAACTATTCTTTGAATTTTTTGTAGAAAAACTTTCGCGTTATTAACAAAAAGGTACAATGTTTTGTCTATAAAAACTTCCATAGAAGTGTTAACTGTGGAACTTTTTAATATTGAGTGAGTACCTATGTATGTGCCTATCTCCTGGCGATGATTGTCAACAAACTGAATTGCTTTAATATCCGGCAATGGCGCAGCAGACGTAATGTTCCCTTGTGAGTGTTGGTTTTTGTCTGTGCTTGTTACCATGTCTGAACCTTTTTATCTGGTTATCTATATTAATATTATAAAGCTGAAGAGTTTGTTTGTTTGGTTGAACGCGCTCATCTCAGGAACTACTTGATTTGAATTGAAAAAATATGTTTGTGTTGAATAGTCCATTTATCGAGGAAAGCTATAAGGCAATATAACATCACGCTACGACCAATAGGTGCGGAGCAGTTACCAAAAACGTAACCTAATGCGAGTGTAAAAACAAGCTAATTTATATTTTTTTTTTAATAATTTTTGAAGATAATTTTTTCTTGTTATTTGACTTTTTTTTTCTACAGGTTTTAGATTACACGCAGTATTATTTAGATGTAAATAACATAAGAGGGGAGGCCCACTGGGCGATAGAGTACAATCTAACTCAATACTATGGCCTAAGAGAAGTGAGCCCCGCGTCGCTCGACGCCTTAGCTGAGAGGATACGGAACCACCATGATCGAGGTGTTTTTGCTAAGTGAGTCACATTTTTTAAAATGCTATTTATTTTCTTTTTTCAGTAGATGATCAGGGCTATTGAAAAATATAGTACTAATCTATATGATGACAGGGTAGGCGTAGCAGCGGAGCGATTGGCTGCTGCGCTGCGTATCACGGGTTCAATTCTCACACGGAATAAATATTTGTATGGCTTACAGATAGTTGTTCCGGGTCTTGCTGTTTGTTTATGTGAATTTATGTTTGTAAATGCATCCACAGTACAGTAGAACTTCTTAGTGTAGGGTAAAGTAAAAAAAAAATCTTTGTTTTTAATTATAATTTATTCATTGTGCATCTTGGACGTAACTTTCATGTTCCAAAAGATGTGTCGTAAAAACTTTCTCATGAATAAGTACTATTTCACTATAGGACCAACTCTGAAATATGAAACAGAAAGTCAATAGACGACTATTTCATTACAAAATTACACTTTGGTACAATCAAAATATTTTAACAATATTCACGAGTCCATTCACCTCCTGGAAGATTTATAATATCAGGAAACAAAATATATATATTTCTGTTTTGTTAGCGTCAATATTACCAAACTAATAATTTATCAATATAAGTATGAAATCGTCAATCCGGCTTGAGCAAGCGTGGTGATCTCTGATAGTGTCTTCTCTGTTTGAGAAGAGGCCTTTGCCGAGCAGTGGGACAATAATAGGCGGGTATTATTAATATTTAGGCGTCATTATAAAGGTAATATAATTTTGTGCAGGTATCTAACAGCACTCCGTGTTCGACATGCAGCGGACGTTGCAGAATGTGACTCGGCGTGTGTACACGTCCACTTCTGTGCAATAACGCGCGCCGACTACCACGAGTTTCGGGCGTGTGTCCGCAACCCCGCGTCGGCGCTAGCGTCGCGCGCCGCTCACAACTCAGCCGCCATATTACTTTACGCCATCTTGATTTTACTAAAATCGTAATACTTTATGCTTCTGTGTTTTTCAAATTGCCTTTTGCAGTAGTATCAGTGTTCCGTTTTACATTCCTTCTATACTAATATTATAAAATGGAAATATTTTTTGTTTGTTTGTTGATTTGTTTGTTAGTTTGTACCGAATAAGCTCCGAAACTAATGGACCGACTTCAACCATTTTTTAATCAATAGATATAACATTATTATTTCTGAGTAACATAGGCTATATAACATCACGCTACGGCACACGGGAGCGGAGCACTAACCAAAGACGGAACTTAACGCGGGTGAAATAAATCGCGCGGGCGAAGTCGCAGGCAGTCCGCTAGTAATTAATATTCCGAGATAAAACAGTCTGTACATATTTAATCATTGTATTCATTTCTCTTACAAATATTAGTTGGACTAATAATATTTATGACAAACTTCTCATTAATCAAAACAGTAATTTTCCTAAATCATTTTACTTTCAAAGTGACAAGATTAATTGGAAAACTTAGCTAAGGGTTATCATTTGTTTCACCTGAAAACATTGTTTGTTGATTATTGTAAAATACATTAATAAACGCTTTAATTTATATAAAAAGTAAAAAATGGATTATAAATCATAATTATTGAGTGTAATTAGAAATTGTTTATTGTGATCTTCGTCGCTAATTTGATTGTGATAATTGACATTTTTGTATATAATGATAAGTGAACTGAATCTGTGTAAGTAAATGAAATTAAAACATTTGAAGAAAAAGTTTTTTTTGCTTTGAGTTTACTCTTGACTCTAGTCTAGGTCAGAGGTGACAAAGAAACGACGACGACGGAGTGAGCTTACCCAGAAGAAGCCTGTTCACTCTAACTTTGAAGAGATTAGGGCTGTATGCGTTCGGAAATTCAGACGCAGATAGAGAGTTCCACTCCTTTTCAATTTGTATTATAAAAGACGTTTGGAAATGCTTAGTACGAATTCGTGAAATGGCAATAAGATAAGGATGGTTATTTGCAGTGTATCTAGATGTCCGATGGTGGAAAGGGGGCCGGTGGGCAAAGGTCGTGAAGCTTTTAGACGTACTCACCGAAGTATAGTTCAAAGAAAATCGACAAGCAGACAACCTTTTTAGTAGCAGTAGAGCTCTTTGTGAAGAAGCTCGTCCGGGAAACTACTTCCACCATACTTTATTATTTTCTGCCGCAAAGCAAGTTACTGTGTCCCGGTTTGAAGGGTATTGATGCCGGATTTTATATTCATCTTCATTGTTTTCACATATAGAAGCAACAAGAGTATTGTAACCAAGATTTTGTAAGACCAATTTGAAAAGAGTGTCCATGGAGTTTCTTACTTGTTCTTCTCCATAGAGACCTACGCTTTGGAACGAGCAACTAGCTTCAACTTTTAAATGTAACTTCTTGACAATTCAAAAGTGCCTGTAAATGGTCTAATCGAAATAAATGTTTTGACTTTGACTTGACTTTGACTTTGGAGTAATTACAGGGACGTGAGACATTCCAACTTTTGTTTCTGGGATGGCAACGCATTTGCAGGGCCTATGGTATTGCAGATGTATATAGATAGCGATGACCACTTAACATCAGGTGGGCCGTGGGCTTGTTTGCCATCAGATGATGGCAAGGAAGTCTAACCGGATGCAGCAGTATACCAGTGTTTCACATGGAGCGACTGCCTATCTGACCTCCACAACCCAGTTACTGGGCAACACGATACCTCTTGGTTAGACTGGTTGTCAGACTTCCTGGCTTCTGACTATCCGTAACGACTGTCATAGATCTACGAGAACGGGGCAGTGGGCTTGTTTGCCATCATAAAAAAACCTTACGGCGATGAGCCAAACTGTGAAGCTTGGCAACCATTAGTTTTACGTCGCCACTAAGCCTCTTGACTCTAGGTTCCACCGAGTTATGTTCAGCAATTTTTTAAGCATCATCCAAAGCTTCTTTGAACCAAGCTTCTTTTGGTCGATTCAACCTCAAGCATAAATAAGCGATAATTTAAGAGTAACTTGAAATATAAGATCAACAAATTGAAATAGAACTGGTATTTTCTTACAAAATGAATAGGTAATTTTGACTTTATCAGTTCATCCATTAGGTTATGTTTTCCCTTTTCTCCGTTCAGTTTCTCTTTCAATTTGTTCAGATGTTAATTTAGAAATATATATACCGTCCATTACGAACGAGAATTTAATTAATACTGCTGTACAATCCAATTAAAATTTAGCCAACTCTTCATACAATACTTGTCATTATCCTCAGATCAAATCAGCTTAATTTAATTCGCCGCCTTTTATATTCAAAAACGTATTCCTTTAACAAATACGGCATTCGATAACAAAAGCACAAAAGCTGAAAGTCATACTATAAACGAATACTAAAGGTAGAACAACCCTACCCATTGTTATAAACGAGCGTACAAAAATATTCGCATTTCTGTAAATACGTACATTATTGGGTCGAATATCCGGGCAATAACCGATCTTAACATTCATATCCTCATATCCATATGAATATATTTCTAAGGGCCGTCCTAGTATTACTAATCTTTAAGGCCGGCCCTAAAACGACCAAGAAAAATGGGTCATCTCTACCTTTCCTTTAACATCCAGTGTATATTGACCTATCTTTACATCGCTGTTGTTTTGTAATGGAGACCAGTGTAAATTGGTCTCGAATGCGTAGTTTATGCCGTATGAATACATCTCGATGTACAGAAGGGTGAAGTTCGTGCAGAAAAAATGGTAAAATGGTAGTAAGCATTTATGTGTTGAGAAAGAGGGATTGAAAAGGAGGCTTTAGTTGGGTGCCCCTTTGTCGTGGTGACTGACATTTGATGCGTATAATAATGAGTATATTGTGCGGGACATATGAACATACTTATTCTTATTTGCCCCCATTTTTGTAGCAAAAAATAGTTAGCTCAAATAGCCGATGACGTCAGCCGTATTTACAGTGACCGCTGGGAAAGTCTCAATGTTATGGCCTTGACACGCACCACGACCAGGTTCCAAATAGGGCAAGAAAAGAATACCTGGAAGGACTTGAAGGAGGCCTCTGCCTAGCAGAGGTACAGTACTTAAAGGCTAGCAAAAAAGTAGGAAACTTAATGGCGAAGGCTTGAGTGGTTATCGAGCGGGTTCATCGCCCCGCCTGCCTCAAACCAGCGGCAAGATGGCTAGTTTGAATTCGATAAACACATACTAATAAATCTCTCATGCATTAGGTAGCAGGTTCGAAACCGGGCAAGTACCAATGAGACTTTTTCAATTCATATTATGTACTTTCTAAGTTTATCTTGGACATCATTGATGTCGGTGAATGAAAACATCGTAAGGAAAGTTGGACTTATGTGTAATTAATATAAGTCTGAAATCGTTAATCAGCCTTGAGCAAGCGTGATGATCTATGCTCGTGCCTTCTCTGTATGAGAAGAGCCCTTAACCCTGCAGTGGGACAGTAATAGGCTGGTGTTATACTAAAAAAAACCTATTTATTTTATTTATGACTCATGTTGAGAATTACTGCCCCGTTGGTGTCGTGGCCGCAAGTGCGACTGATGAGCGTGGGGTCCCGGGTTCGATTCCCAGGTCCAGCAAAAAAGTGTTATTGGGTTTCTCCATTAGGATTTGCTCAGTAGCAGCCTGGAATTTTGAAGTTGGTGGTGTGACACACCCGTGCCTCGGAAAGCATGTAAAGCCGTTGGACTCCACTGTCATTCGTAGATCTTTTACGTTGCGGATAGTCAGAAGCCAGGAAGTTTGACAACCAGTCTAGCCAAGAGGTATCGTGTTGCCTAGTAACTGGGTTGTGGAGGTCAGATAGGCAGTCGCTCCATCTAAAACTCTGGTACTCAGGTGTATCCGGTTAGACTGGAAGCCGACCCTAACATAGTTGGAAAAAGGCTAAGTGGATGATGATGATGACTCATGTTGAGAATCACTAGCATAGTTACCTCCTTGAATTTGACGAGAATGAAAAACTACTTGTTTAAGAAATTTTCATGTATACTAACATTATTAAGAAAAAACTTATTATTGTTAGTTTGTACCAAATAAGCTCCAAAACTACCAGATCGACTTTAACAATTTTTTCACCAGTAGATAGCTACATTATTCTTAAGTAACATATATAATTACACTACGACTTAAGGGAGCGGAGCAGTAACCAAAGGCGTAACTTAACGCTAATGAAATAAGCAACGCGGATGAAATCGCGGGTCTCTAGTAACAATATAAAAACTACCATCAAGCCTGTAATTCCCGAAGCGATAGGCAGAGACACCTATGTGTACCCACACTCAGCCGGTATGTTTTAGGTAGATATAAAGTGTGTTAAAAAATGTTTGCTATACATAATTTGTTCCAGTATTCTTTGCGGCTCTATAAAATGTGTAGGTAATATACAGGTTGACTTTACACAACTGAAGTTTCAGGGGCTGAAAGTATTCATGAATACGAATAACTTTTACTATGGAACAACTCAGAAACATGATAAAATAATCAGCTGTTCCCTACAAAAATACAACGGTTCCTACAACGTGATCAAAATGTATGAAACTGTGGATTTTTTTATACTTCTTAGTTAATTATACAATTAAATTTATAAACAATTTTACCCCTAAATGATTCTGTACGAAACATGATATTTAAGCGAGCTTATTATAGGTTTAAGTCTCTAATAATATATTTTGTTTTATTTTATACACACACGGTGTGTGTGTGTGTATCTCGCCTGTATTCCCTTAAGCGTTAGGCAGAGGTGTATCAATGTACACCCACAGTATGCCGGTATGTCTAAAGGCGAGCCTATTACCATTTACCGGGCACAAATCCTAACTCCGAGCTGCTACTGAGAATTTCATAGAAAAACCCAATAACACTTTTTGCTCGACCTGGGAATCGAACCCAATACCTTTAGCGTAGCAGTCGCGCTTAGGACCACTAGGCTACCGAGGCGGTTTCGTTATCTCAGCTTTCCATAATTTACTTTTGAATGTAAACTGACAAAGGAACTGTACTACCGTTGTGTTTAGTTTCCTTATTAACTTTGTTCAAGAATAAAATATAGTACAAAGTATAATTTTCCTCAGGCTTGTTCTCAATTTAATTAAAACTCATAAATAAGTTTAGTAATTAATTTGGAATTTTATTACTATTCGTAATAATGTTATGCAGGTATAGAGAAACAATGACGGTAGTAATGTGTTATTAATAATCTTAATACAAAGCGCAAAATTGTATTATCCTTTTAGTTTGAACGCGTTAATCTCCGTCCGTTGTTCTTTTGGTTGTAAAAAGTTTAATAATTAAGTAATATTTATTAATCATAATATTTAATAAATATCGAATACATATGGATTACATCTATAGTAATATTATAAAGCTGAAGAGTTTGTTTGTTTGGTTGAACACGCTAATCTCAGGAACTACTGGTTCGCATTGAAAACTTCTTTTTCTATATGACATCATGCTACGATCAATAGGTGCGGGGCAGCAACCAAAAATGCGGGTGAAAAAAACCACGCAAATGAAGTCGCTGCCAGAAGCTAGTTTTTAAATAAACCACAGTGTATATTTACTAAATAGATAAATACTCAGTCACAAGACAACCCGCCCCTGATTGTTCCCGGTGCAAAGGTGCCCATAACACTCGCCGCATTGCCTCGCTGAATACCGATGGCCAACCTTTGCACTAAGAACGACATAGAGCGGGAGTCACCTGATAGTTTAATTAAATAAATATATAAACTACTGGTGCAATTTTGAAAATTCTTTCGCTAATAGGAATGGACAATTAGACACTTTCAAATTAATATATTTTTTACTACATCATGGACGTGTTTTCTAAACAACTTGTAATGTAAGTATGGTAGTCGCCTCCAGTCGTGAGCACAAACGTCGAGTTAATTTTTGAGTTTTTAAGTTCCTTTCTTGGTTTTTTGGGGCTGTTCTGGGTTTGTCGGAGGTCAGTAAAACCTAGAAAGAAACACAAAAACTCACAAATTAACTTGACGTTTGTGCTCACGACTCCTGCGGCTACTATACTGTATACTAGGTACTTAAAATTAATCACACATGGCTTAATTTATTGATTCTATGCTTAACTTGTAAAGAAAACGGATCGTAAAAATAGTATAATCAGTAATTTAGTACCTAGATCGTAAAAGACGACTAAGGATCAGTACACACCAAAGCGTGAGGCGATGCGACGCTGGGCGCTCTTTACAAAATACATAGCGACACAAAACTTACGAACAGCGTCGCATCGCGTCACGATTCAGTGTGAACTTACCCTAAAGAATAATGTCGAGTATACTGTAACTATTCTGATAATAAAAAATACTTGTATTATTGTGAACCTACATCTACTAATCATTATAAATATGGCCGAGACAAACGCTAGTAACTGGAGTAACTATAAGAGAAACTGAACAGTCAAGCTAAAGTTTATCCCCATGACACAATTAAGATGATTCTTAATTATTTACTACGTGTATATGAAATCGGTTAAGGAAAACACCGTAAGGAAACCTGGACTTAATAATAATTAATATTAGTCTGAATTTGCCAATCCGTCTTGAGGAAGCTTGATGATCAATACTCGTGCCTTCTCTAAATGGGAAAAGGCCTTTGCTCTGAAATGGGGCTTCCAATAGGAAACATTTCTCCATTCTTCATAAAGAGATTAAGTTTGTTTCTTTTTTGGTATGTAAGGGGTAATCTTTTGCAGTACTGATCCAATTACATCAAATTGACAAAAAAACATCTTTCTCCGTAAAAAATGTATACTATTGTAGATGTCATGTTTTACGGTATGTTTGATTTCATCCTGGGCAAAGTCGCCGGCAAAAGCTACTATTCATCAAATTAGCATAAATACTCAAAAACAATAAAAAAACCTTGATCCTCTATAATGTATAAACTCTCATATTCATAACGACTTCAAAAAGTGACCTCACCATTTTTGTAATTTAATTCTTCTCAAAAAAAAAATAATGAGATTTAAGCCTCAGGAAGTGGTTGGGCCCCTGGATTCCACGTGCAATTAAATTAGGTGCCTAATGATCTAAGAAAAGGAGATTTGTTAAGGTCTAGTAATTTTGCTAACCTTATATAAAAAGGGCAAGATACATCGTAAAAACTTAGTAGTTACAGCAACGAGGATGAGAATGTTTGGGAACAATAATGCTAAATGAATTAATTGAAAACAATTCAGTCTTCATCAGAATTACGGAAGGTATGTAGGATTTGAAACAGTCAACCAAGGAACTGCCGGTAGCTTGGACCCTGTTACCGATATATGTGGGCTAATATATTTAATTTAATTTATGTTTGGATCCCACGTAGTAGGGGGCGAGCCTACTGCCATTAACCGGACACAAATCCTAACTCCGAGCAGCTTCTGAGAATTTCATAGAAAAACGCAATGGCACTTTTTGCTCGACCTGGGAATTGAACCCAAGCCCTCTAGCTTAGCAGCCGCGCTTAGGACCACTAGGCCAATGAGGCAGTTATTATCTTTCTAGGTTAAAACATCATTGTTTTAACCTAGAAAGATAATAACAAGTATAATTATAACAACCACAGATCTCAACCAAAACGTGCAGAAGAAAACCTCATTAAGTGTTTTTGTAAACCCTTTCCAACCCTTCGTGAAATACAGCCGTGAAATACCTATAAAAACCATATCATTGAAGATTAAATTAATAAGGAATCGTCTTCATTAACCGTATAATCCTGTGGTTTACGCAAATCTGACCTCAACTTAAAAAAAAAAACACAAACCGTAATTTAGAAATTCTCCAACGTTACTTTCTAAAGCTTTCTCCCTAAAATGTCCCTTAAGAATTCCACTTGACAATTATTTTTTTTACATTATTGTCGTACAATGTAAACGGTAGGCGGGAAAAAGGAAAAGATAATAAAAAGCTAAAGATGTGGGGATTAAACGTTCGTTAAATTCTCTGATTATTTTTTGACCGAGTCATGAAATATATTTTTATATCGCAGAAGATTATTGCCATTACCAGATTGCTGATTAGGAATGTTAGTAACTTTATTTTGTGATTGTTTTATCAGAGGTACTTTTATTTACGTAACGTAATTTCGATACCCGCTTCCCGCAAAATGTTTATTTAGCTTGAGGGCTTTTTTAATTTGTACCGTTGTCGTGAAAAATTAAATCAAAATGTCGTGTTCCTAATTCCAAATTCGAATCAGGGCTAAGGCATCTGGTTGCTGTCCGGAAACAAATAGATTTTGAAACGGAAGATACTTTTACTTGTGAACTAAGACGAATAAATTTGAAAATAGTAGCCGCCACGAGTCGTGAGCATAAACGTCAACGTTTCTGGATTATTGGGATATCTTCACATTGGGATTCTGCACACGACTGGTTCGTCTGTCGTACAGATCGCGTGTAAAAATCCCAGAAACGAACCCAGAAACGCAAAAATGAACTTGACGTATTTGCTCACGACTCGTGGCGGCTGCTATACTACTTGTTTGAGCAGGTTTTCTACAAAAAAATAATGAGTGCAAACCCTCAGTTGCTACTGAAATTTTAAAGTTTAATTATGAAACGTGTTTCTATCTTAAACAAAGCGAGCAGCCTTATATTAGGTATTCGTCTCGGTATAAATTGTCCCTTACTTATTTCCTTAAAGATATAAATTTCCTTTTAGGCCCGAACCGCTATATTCATCATTACCAGGTGTTACTTAGACATAAACCGCTAAACAACAGACTTACCTTTCAGACCAATAAACGCATGAACAATGAAATGATACATGCAATAAATAAATTGACGACGTAGTTGGCGCAGTCGCTAAGCGATTGGGTATTGCGCTACGTGTTGCGGGTACCATTCCCGTAGGAAACAAATATTTGTATAGCCTACAGATAGTTATTCCGGGTCTGGCTATTTATATAAGAGTGTAAACGCAGCCACGATAAAGAAGAAATTTGTAGAGCCCCAAAGTTTTTCGTGAAAAAAAAATTGTTAACCAGATAAATGAAGATCGCCAGGCTACTTATTTTCAAACTTCAAATATTTTAGCATTCTCCAACACATAAATGAATTCGAAATACAGCATCACTGTTTAAACATTCCAGATCCTTTGCAAAAGTTTTCCATAAAATATAGCTCAGATTTACACTATCATAACTCGGAGAATGTCTAGAATAACTTGTCTTGCAGCAGAATGCAGTACGCTAGATCCTCCATTGTGCCGGCAATGACCTCTAGAGGTCTTTTGACGATATTTCATGTTGCCTGGCATTTTCATCGGAGCTCAGCTGAGCTATTTCAGCTATCTTTTTATTTGTGTGCTGTTGTTTAGTTTGACCTAGAATGTGATAGTTTTAAGGTGGGGTCTTCGTACAAATTCAAGTTTGAAATCTTTGGCTAGTATTTCAGATTCTTATGAAATCCATACCAATATTAAAAAAGTGAAAGTTATTTTGCCTGTCTGTCTGTTACGCTTTCACGTCTAGACCGTTCAATTTTTGATGAAATTTTATACAGAAGTTTTTTTTTAGAGATGGGAAATCATCATATGACTTCCCCTGCCCTAGGCGGGGCGGGAGGGAGTGTCAGACTTTTACTGACTAAAACCCATCCATGTTCCTTCTTGTTCCCTTTGCGTTCCGGTGGCGCGGTATCTCTTACGAACAACCCGCAGCCCCGGCAGGCTTTATACAGGGGTGAGTTAGACATTGGAGAAGCACATAGGCAATCTTTTGTTACGATAGAAGGACTTGAAAAGTGGAATGAAAGTTTGTATGGGTAATTAAATCCTAATAAGGTTTTTTCCTTACTCTTTTATACATACAAAACAAAAAATAATAAAAAATATTAAATACTGCTATGTACATATAATTATGCTATTATATTTAAAAGCCCGCAAACTAAACTGCTGGTAAACTGCCTCGGTAGCCTAGTGGTCCTAAGCGCGACTGTTACGCTAGAGGTCTTGGGTTCGATTCCCAGGTCGAGCAAAAAGTGTTACTGGGTTTTTCTATGAAATTCTCAGTAGCAGCTCGGAGTTAGGATTTGTGCCCGGTTAATGGCAATAGGCTCGCCCCTTATTACATGGGACCTAAATATACCGGCGAACTGTGAGTGTACATTGTTACACCTCTGCCTAACCCTTCGGGGAATACAGGCGTGGGTGAGTGTGTATTTAAAAGAATTTATAGACAAGGAATTGATGCCTTACAACATTTAATTCTGCTAAACCCTGAACTTTTACTTACTATGTTTTATCTAAGCTAAACATATTTAAACCACCCTAATTTTATCTAACACCATTGTATACCATGTTGTATGCAAATTAATGATTTATGTTCATGTAGGTACTGTGAAGGTTATTCACCGCATCAACCTGGCTGAATTAGTTCGCATCCAAACACTCAGTCGAATTCCTTTTTGGAACTCGAATGAATAAGAATAGACGGTTTTTATAAGTGAAGGCACTTGTTTGGCCACCTTCGAGTCAGTGACATATCAATGAAAAGATGCAATAAAGCTGTAAAATGTTCGTGTCTTTAAATCATATGGTTGGAGCCCTATAGTGAAGTGAATTACGTCCCGGTACCGTGGTTTAACCGTAGGAGTGACCACAGTACTTGTGTACTCATAATTTGCAGTTGTAAATACTAAACCCAGTACTATAAATAGATCAAGATTATTCTCATTCAAAACCGCACATTAGTACAGTTTGAACTACAACTTACCCTAAAAGCACACATGCACGCCAATCGAACTTAAAAATTCACGCAACACGGAAATACTTTTCCGACGGCGTGGTTCAAGGTATACAATAAAGTCGAATATAGGTTGGCAGGCCTGCTTCATTTGTTTACTTTTCCAGTCACGGGGCAAGACCGCAGTGGTCGGACATAAAATCAAATTAGCCCACTAATAAACCAAAAGCAATTCGCTTTTACCAGCCAATTTAATATGGCCGAATTGTGGTGCACGCCCGCACTAACTTTTTTAGCACAGTAGAATGGATTACTGGACGCGTGCTGGCTTTTTTTCAGAGGTTCCCATGCCAGTTTTGTAATTTTTGGTCTCTAGTAGGGATATTTAGACGTGGTAGGGTAGAGGTGGATGCTTTCGGTAAGAGTGAAAAATTTTTTGTTGCATGTATTTATAACATGTATGTAGTTTAAATATTATAGATTAATAATATTATTATAGTAAAATATGTTATAAGATAATAACTCTTAAAGTGGCTCTTATTACAATGCCATTAGGCTCACAATTCGGCGTATTATGCACAAGTAGTTTTCACATTATATTGCCACACTAGTGCGGTAATATAATGTTGAAATCCTATGAGCATTTGTAATTGCGCCCTCGGCTACATTACGGTTGCAATTCAGCTATTACTTACAAATAGGGGAAATTTTGATGTTTTTATTAGGTACTACTGTTAGGTATTTTGTTTACAATTGTATAGTCATTCAATGCGTTTAACATGTTATATCCTTTTTTCAAGTCAAAGGTCAAAATCATTTATTTAAATTAGACCATAAAACGGCACTTTCAAACGTAATGAACATAATTTTCCATAAAGAAAAAAAATAGTTAATAATATTGAATTTATTTAGTATAGGTAGTATATATTTAGTAACTGATAAAGGAGTTTTAATATCAACTTAATAAAGAGTAATATCTTGTTCAATAAAAAAGACAAACAATCGTGCGTGTTATTGCAATAACACACATAAAAATAAAACTATTCCCATCTCCACACAACAAATAAATGAATTCGACGAAAACGAATGATTACTTTGCTTTAGTTAAACTGACATACAATGTATGCAAATCTGATATCCAGTTAACAAACTGTAGTCAAAAGCGAAGTAAAAATTTACGAAAAAAACAAAAACATAAAAAAATACGGCGCGGTATACCGGTCACGCGCGCATTTCCGGGATGCGGCATTTTTTTTTTTTTTTGTTAGGACATTTTATTCGTCGGAATGAGAACTTTTTTGTGTAAACTATACGAGGCAACTGTATCGGTATTTATTACTTTACCTGGTATTTCTCTCTAACGTAATACCATGTTATTGGAAAACTGTAATGATTTTTTATTGGCGCGCTTAGGCTTCTACCAACTTAAAGGTTCTTATTTTGAACGCTCTTATATATATATATATTTTTTTTTTAATTAATTGTTGCCCAGAACTAGAATTGTTTCATGTATTGTGGGTTAATTGTGTGTGGGGCTGGAACAATTTTCTATAGGCCACTAAGCAATACAGTAAAAAAGCAAGCTACTGAAATATTCAAATTACATTCAGAAACCCGAAACCCCTCCATCGTTGCTAACCACATCACCATGCTCCCCTATTATTACATAAACCATGGATTTTGCAGCTAAAGTATTCCCAAAGCGGCTGATATTCGGGACTTCACAACCCACGTCACCCGACGTCACCCAAGAATTCGTATTGTAATAATAACTTGAATATCTATGATAACTTACGAATGTCTGAAGCCCTTGTTAAACTATTTTTTGTTACGGAATATCTATACAGACAAAATATAAATGTGACTGTTCATTTATTTGTTTGTTGACTAGATTTTGCCTACGATTTCTTCTGCGTAAATGTTAATTATCACACAAGTCTAAGAGTAAAAAGTGGCCTTTTATGGGGTTCAAAATTTCACCAAAATAAGTGGTTTAGTAGTGAAAACATAACAGATAGACAGACAGAGTTACTTTCGCGTTTAAAATACATAAACATACCATCACGCCTGTATTCCCCAGAGGGTTAGGCAGAGGTGTACCAATGTACACCCACAGTTCTCCGGTATGTTTTTAGGTCCCATGTAATAGGGGGCGAGCCTATTGCCATTAACCGGGCACAAATCCTAAGTCCGAGCTGCTACTGAGACTTTCATAGAAAAACCCAATAACACTTTTTGCTCGACCTGGAAATGGAACCCAAGACCTCTAGCGTTTAAAATATTAGTATGGAAATAATGAATTTATTACGCTTTCACGGCTGAACTACTAAACCAATTTTGATGAAATTTGGTACAGATTAAGCTTCGACCCGGAACAAGGACAAGTTACTTTTTTATTCTCGATTTCGTCTGTATCCGCGATATACGTATACGTATTTGTATTGCTTTGTTTTAAATTTATATTTGTTATTTCTTTTTTATATTTTTCTTTTATCTTTCTTAAGTGTCTCTATTTAATGTTATTGGTAACTGTAACCGTGGTAATTAAAGTAAAATAAATAAATAACCGAAAATGCGACTGCGATTGCTACGCTAGAGGTCTTGGATTCGATTGCCAGGTCGAACAAAAAGTGTTATTGGGTTTTTCTATGAAATTCTCATTAGCAGCTCGGAGTTAGGATTTGTGCCCGGTAAATGGTAATAGGCTCGTCCCCTATTACATGGGACCTAAACATACTGGCGAACTGTGGGTATACATTGGTACACCTCTACCTAACCCTTCGGGGAATACAGGCGTGATGATAAGTAAATAACCCAAAATCATAAAAACGAAGTCGCGGCCAAAAGCTGTTTCATTAATATAATATCCGTAATATTATCATGTTTAGTTGGAAACGATTTTAATTAAGATTGTTGTCTTCAAGGGCGATATTAATAAATCACTGTCGTTTGAAAGCTCTATTTTAGATTGTTACTATCGTTTGATGTTGAATAAATGGAGAAGTTTTTGGTCGTTGAGAGAGAATTTTATTATGAAGAAAGCCGCCAAGTGAGAGAAGTACATGAATAGTTCTAGTAATATACAATCTGTGACATTTTCAAACGCCACTTTCTATGTTTCTATTACAGTCCCAAAGAAGCAAGCCTGTGACAGAATTACAGACAAGAAGATGGATAAACGAAAGCAATAAATAGAGCCTCGTTTGAAACTGCCGTTCCTTTGTTAAATATGGAAGCCAAAATACCAGCACATTAGAATGTTAGTGAGTAAGGTACCTTTTAAACTTAATACATAAAAATTGCACATCATTTTTTTTATGCTGTTCGATGGCAAACTAGCCCACGGCCCACCTGATGTTAAGTGGTCACCGCTGCTTATAGACATCTGCAATACCTGGGGCCTTGCAAAATGCGTTGCATCCCAGATACCAAGTATAAATATCTCATGTGCCTGTAATTACACCGGCACCCATACCCTTCAAACCGGAACACAACAACGCTGCTTGGTGGCAAAAATAAGTATAGTGGTAGTACTTCCCGGACGAGCTCCTTCACAAAGAGCTCTACTACTACATAAAAATATCATCATTGAAATTAATAAGTACAACGATAGCTTCATTACGACATATTCCTCTACCTATCCTCAAAACTACAGCCATGCTAAAAATATGTAGGTCTGGCAACAGTGAGATCTCAGTTATAACAGAAAATAAAAGCAGTACTCTTTCACACAAACTCAAACATAAAACATAACATACCATCACGCCTGTATTCCCCGAAGGGTTAGGCAGAGGTGTAACAATGTACATCCACAGTTCGCCGATATGTTTAGGTCCCATGTAATAGGAGGCGAGCCTATTGCCATTAACCGGGCACAAATCCTTACCCCGAGCCGCTACTGATAATTTTATAGAAAAACCCAATAACACTTTGCTCGACCCGGGAATCGAACCCAAGACCTCTAGCGTAGCATTCGCGGTTAAGACCACGCTAACGAGGCAAACTCAAAATTCTCTAAAAACACCATGACATCTACCAGCTACCTATTTAAGTCCAATTCAAGCCTAAACTACGTTCAGTTTTGCCCAAAAAAAAAACCAAACATGAATAGGACTTCCACAATCAAAACTTTCCTAAATTGAGGTCAAATGTTGAGTATCCTAAAGAATGAAAAATAATCGGGTGCACCGCAGCACCAGATTGCGTTAATTTAACTTTTTGGACCTTCATAACGCTTGTAACACCATAAATCTTGGATATAGTGCCTTTTATACAGTAGATCAAGATTTACCATAAAATAATAATATTACTGTACTATAGCTTAAGCAATTTGTAACATCCTTCATACACATTTTAGTATGCAAATAAATGAATAAATAAATATTTTTTTTCTTTACTAATATATATATTTTTGACCCGTTGGTCTCGTGGTCGCAAGCGCGACTGATAAGCGTGGGGTCCCGGGTTCGAGTCCCAGGTCGTTCTAAAAGTGTTATTGGGTTTTTCTATTAGGATTTGCTCAGTACCAGCCCGGAGTTTGGAAGTTGGTGGTGTGACACCCCCGTGTCTCGGAAAGCACATAAAGCCGTGGGGGTCCTGGCTGTCATTCGTAGATCTTTGACAGTCGTTACGGATAGTCAGAAGCCAGGAACTCTGACAACCAGTCTAACCAAGAGGTATCGTGTTGCCCAGTAACTGGGTTGTGAAGGTCAGATAGGCAGTCGTTCCATGTAAAACACCAGTATTCAGATTTATCCGGGTAGACTGGAAGCCGACCCCAACACAGTTGGGAAAAGATGACTAATATATATATTTTTAATAATTACTTTAACAAAAATGTAAGCAACTTATTAACTAATCCCCACAAAACCGTTGTAACGGTTTGACTGTGGGGAAACATATTAAATCTAATTTTTTTTTGTTTGTTTATACGCGCTAGATAAACTATTAGTCGGATTGGAAAACATCTTTTTATATCTGATGCCAGATTCATGAGGAATAGTATATAGACACACGGGAGAAGAGCAGTAACCAAAGATGTAACTAAATCCTGGTGAAAATAACCACGCAAACGACACTATAAATCGGTAAAATTGATTGTTGATTTGTAAAAGGTTAGCTTTGGGAGTACAAGTCTAATTAAACTATTTCCTAAAAAGAAATTTTCAATATGCTTCAAAAGATTTAATTTTTACTTAGGTACCTATTACTTTCATTTTAATGCGATAAGCGAGATTGTCGTACCATTTCCCGGTATTAGATACTGTTATTAGAAAAATCGATTTCACAACAAAACGAGATTTGGGTACTGAACCACTTAGCCCTTGTCACGGAGCTCTAAAGCCGTCAACAAAGTTTCCGGCAGCTGGAACCCTTTTACTAGGAATCCGAAAATTCAAGGATTCGACACAGGTAATTGTTTCTGTATAAATTTTCACAGATACTTTGAAAAATTAATCAATCAGCATTTGCTACGTCGTAGCTGAACTCGGCTACACTTGCTACGCCGTCGTAGCACCGTAGCAGATTTGAGCAGGAGCTGAATCATTAATTCTAACTAAACTTTCTCTTAAAAAGAACGTATATTTGTAAAAAATAATTTTATATAAATAGCCTTAGGGTTATTTCAAGTGCCTTCAAAAGTCCGGCAAAGATTATAGGTAGTCAGAACCCCGAAAGTCTGACAGCCAGTCTTACCAAAGAATACCGTGATACTGAGTAACTGGCTTATGGAGGTCAGATAGGCAGTTGTGAAAATCTCAACCGCACTTTTCGCCCGACCTGGGAAATGAACCCAAGACCCGCTTGCGACCACCACAAGACCAACAGGACAGTATAACATCGTAATAGGTTATGCCCTACTGAGGTGAAATTAACTATCGACCGCTCTAGTTCTCCTAAATAAAGGGGTATCATTACATTTCCATGCGTTGCTTGCTGAACAGATAGGTATTTGATCTCGTATCAATTATGCAGGCATCTAGCTTAGATCTCAATTCGGAGCATGTTACGTATATGTACTTGCGAAGAGAATATAATATTTGATGAAGAAGGGTTCTGTGAAAGACGTTGATTGACGAAGTGGGGAACTTAGTCAAAATATGTAGAGGTAATCTAGCCACGATCGACGAGGTCTGATTTTTAACCCCCGACGCAAAACCGACGGGATGTTATAAGTTTGACGTGTCTGAGTCTGTCTATGGCATTGTAGCTCCAAAACGCATGAACGGATTTCGATTTAATTTTTTTAGTTAAAAGGTATATTAGTCGAGAGTGTTCTTAGCTATGTTTTATGGAAATCGGTTCAGCGGTTTCATAGTTATCAGCTTTTTTGTTAGCTGCGCTAGAGAAATTTTTATTTTTATGTCGGGGGTGACTTAACATTTATATTTTTGTTATTGTTACTTGTTTGGATTCTATGGGTTTTTTTTTAAATAAATTTTACAAACACAAAACCGAACTGGTTCTCTGTTACAACCGCTTCTGTAACCAGCTATAAATCGCGGCTGCGATTATAACGGCGTCGATTTGTAACATTACACGCAGCTCCGGTAATACTGTTATTATAACGGTATTGTTCTGTTATTTCTGGTAAATTAATCAACGAATGTGTGTGACAATAACAAATTGTAACCTAAGTGGTTCTGTTTAAGAGTTGTAATTGATTGGAGTTTAGCGGTAGCGTGAAATTAGATGATGAAAATGTCACGTTTCCAATTTACGATGACCCAAAAATATTGTGCGGTGTGTTTAGTGAAGTAATTGATTTATTTGCTGAAATAAATGAATCAATAGTACACTTGGCCAATTACAGTCTTGACAGCCGCGTGATAGAAGCCCGTCTGTGGGTTCGCAAGAAGGCAAGTACATTGTGACTATTTCTATTTCATAATATGTACTTTTTAAGTTTTTCTCAGACTAGCTTCCGCCAGCGACTTTGTCCGCGTCAAAGTTAATTTATTATCATACGGGAACCGTAAATTTTTCCGGGATAAAAAGCAGCCTATGTGCTATTCTGGACTATAACCTATGTGCCTGATTTCATTCAGATACATTCAGCCGTTTAAGTGTGAAAGAGTTAAAAACGTTAATCCATTCTCACAAACTTTCGCATTTAAAATATTATTACAGAAGGACGGAAGGATATCACTGACCGATGTCAATGATAGGATGATGTAATTGTCCAGTGATGTCAGTGTCAAGGAATACATCGTGAGGAAACGTGGACTTCTAAATAATACAAGTCTGAAATCGCCAAACCGCCCTGAGCAAGCGTGGTGATCAATACTCTTGCCTTCTATGTATAGGAAGAGGCGTTTATCCTACAAATAATGAGCTGATTTTAATATTATAATTTTGATGTGAAACGTCTATAGCCGCACGTAAAACCGATTGCTGGGTGGCATCGCCGCGTAGCCACGTTGTATGATCGTAGAATTGAGTTGTCAGAATTTGTAATAAATTTTAGATTTTTTATATTTTTTTATTTAATGAAAATAAATGACATTATAACATATTTAAACATTATATCATATTTAGTTTCTGGCGTAATCTGTTCTTTTATGCATATTACTTGTTCAAAATAATTTCGATGTTTCACATCTGCCAGGAGTCCCGTGACGGATCACATTTTTTTTATTTATGCCTATTTTTTACTAATCTTGCCTAGTATCGAACCCACAACCTCAAGTATGAGAGCCTTAACCACAGGGAAAGCACGACATTCCATAAATAACACTGGCGATAAAAAAGTATGTAACTGTGTAACTAATGGTCCTAAGTGCAACTGCTACGCTAGAGGTCTTGGGTTCGAAAAGTGTTATTGGGTTATTCTATGAAATTTTCAGTAGCAGCTCGGAGTCAAGATTTGTGCCCGGTTAATGGCAATAGGCTCGCCCCCTATTACATGGGACCTTAAGATACCGGCGAACTGTGGGTGTGCACTGGTACACCTCTGACTAACCCTTCGGGGAATACAGGCGTGATGGTATGTTATATAAAAAAGTATGTTTCAAAAAATTCTCAGGTGTCAAAACACTGAAAAAACTTATTGAATGAAGATACAACCCTACACACACAGAGAAGCTGCCACTCCTCGTTTGTTCAACAACACAACTGCAACGTAACTAAACGCAGCTTTAATTAAGTGGTAACAACGTAATTTAAGTTGGTTCTGCGTATGTACCTTTTCATCCTGCTAGTTTAAAACAAGTTTAAAACAAGTTTAAAAACTAAAGGAGTAAGTATGTTAATGTTTTAACAACATTTCGAAACTTACTAGACGAAGTTGCTAGTGAGTTAAATTAGGATTTTATTTTTTTCAATCATAAAACTTACTTAAATAGTAATTAGTAAGTAAAGTATTTACAGTTTAGATAAAAAAAAAACAAAAAAGGAAGCTCTAAGGGCATCATAAAAGTCATCCGCATCGCTGTTAATGGGACAAGTGCCCGAAAGTTTCTTGAGTGAGTTTGACTTTGTGATCGCATTGTTCATAGCCTCTTCTTCTGCCTTGAATATTTGATCTTTGATTTCTACTTAGGTACTATTTGACGGGCGATAATACCGCGATAGTAGTCATGCCCGCGCGGGCATCAGGTTCAATACGGCGATATTATCGCGGCGAGAATCTTTAACAAAACTATCGTACACGATATCGATACACTCGCCCGTAGAGATATCAGCCTTATGGCACATTGCAGCGTTGTATGGGGACATTGTCTTAAAAAAATAAGCCATCTATTGAATGACTGTAACATTATTAAACATGTTCAAAAACATTTTAGCAACTTTAGTTGAACACATTTTTTTGTTCAAAAATATGGCCATTAATTTTTCGTTACACGAAATCATTTCACGCGATTTTGTACAATATAGTTAGGTACATAAGCAACACAATTGATCGCGCTATTGTTACCAAGCTTTATATTTACCACTATTCACACAAACACAACAAAAATAAGTAAACAAATAAAACAATAGTGTGTGTTAACCCTATCACTAAAATATTAATCACATCCCTGAATAATAACTTTTAACTAAGTTACGCTGTATAATACAACCAAATTAAAATGTCCACTAGCTCTAAAGCCACTACTGTGACAACATAGAACGTTGTTAATGGAACATTGGCTACTTTATTATTACTCCGGATTATAATGTGTGGATGGATAATGGCATAGGGATGTGCTATGGTATGAATAGTTGAGTGGGATTGGTTTCAGATAATTTGGATAATGAAACGGTAGCAGATTGCTAATGGAGATGTGGATAGCTATACTGTTGATAATTAAAATTTAATTGTTAATTGTTATATTTAATAACTCATTTTTTTGTTCATATTATGTGTATAAACTCTCCCGTTGGTCGCGTGGTGGCAAGCATGACTGTTGGGCGTGGGGTCCTGGGTTCGATTTGCAGGTCGGGCAAAGTGTTATTGGGTTTTTCCATTAGGAATTTCTCAGTAACAGCCCGGAGTTTGGAAGCTGGTGGTGTGACGCCCCCGTGCGTCGGAAAGCACGTAAAGCCGTTGGCCCTGCGCCTGATGTCTTCCTGGTTGTGTCGGATTGCTTATGATTGATTAGGGAAGAGGGAGTGCACCTGTGTTTGCGCACACATTTGTGCACTATAATATCTCCTGTTAGTCTATATTAATATTAGCCGCCGTAGCCGGAATCGATCTGAATAATACATACATAAACATTGTAAATAATGTAATAATAATAATGGTCCTATACATGGCGCGTATTGTTAGGAGATTCCTTTCTCAGGAGCCCTGACTACCGGAAGCTTCAATCCATTTGCCGATGGCGGCGGGCTAAATTTGTTTTTATTTTTAAATGTATTTATTTTTCTATAATATTTAAATGTATTTTAATTATTAAATGAATTATATTTTACATAAAAAACTGACGGTTATAAAAACACAAAAAAAACTGAAGTTTACAATAATTTGTTGTTCCTCTCATATATATATTTTTTGTAGTGAACAATATCTTTGAACATTCCGCTAACAGAGATATTGCTGGACAGAGTTCTTTAATAATAATGTGGTCTTATTTTATGAAAATAAGTTATAAATATTGTTTAATTTCAATTTATTATCCGCATCGCTGTCAATGGGACAACTTGCCCTATTGACAGATGAGATCGGATGAGTTTTTTGATGTCCTATAAGCTTCCTCTTTTGTTTTTTATATTAACTATACATACTCGTAGTTTGTAATCTTATTATTATTTAAGTAAATTTTATAACTGCATCGTTAGCCTTTAGGTCCTAAGCGCGACTGCTACGCTAGAGGTCTTGGGTTCGATTCCGAGGTCGAGCAAAAAGTGTTATTGGGTTTTTCTATAAAATTCTCAGTAGCAGCTCGAAGTTAGGATTTTTGCCCGGTTGATAGCAATAGGCTCGCCCCCTATTATATGGGACCTTAATATACCGGTGAACTGTGGGTGTACACTGGTTCACCTCTGCCTAACCCTTCGGGGAATACAGGCGTGATGGTATGTTATGTAAGTTTTATGATTGAAATACAATTCATTATCATAAAGTTCAATCATGTTTAATAAATAACACTTCTATCACAAATACCGTCCCCCATTTATCTATCAGATCCCAAAACTCCATCGGCTTCATAAAATAATTCACTCAATAAATTATCATTGTCACGTTTGACAAATAATTTCTTCCCGAAGCCTTACGAACATTTACGTGACGGTGTCCCGTCTAGCGAATGTAATTAATTATTTACTTTCGGGAATTTGAAGCCCCGCACGTGTATTGAACTGTCAATCTTCTGGTACTTATAAATTAGGTATATATTTGAACAAGGTTAGCTGTGAAGGTTTAAGGCTATAGGTCCACACTAATATTATAAATGCCAAAGTGATTGTCTGTCTGTTTTCTACCTTATCACGGCAAAACCACTGAACCGAACATAATGAAATTTGACTAAGAGGTGGCTTAAGATCGGATAAGAAAAAAAGCTACTTTTGAAGAACGTTCACCCGAAATAACGAGTACACGAGAGAAGAGAATTCTTAGAATTATTTTTATTTATTTTATATTCACCGTTCATTATATATATGTTACCGGCCAAACCCGATTTTAGGAGAAACTATTTTGGCCTAGGCTAAACTAGTTCTTCCTATATGCGCTAGGATGAACTAGTATAGCCTAGGCCAAACTAGTTTATCCTGTAATGTTCATATTTATATCAGGATAAACCGGTTTATCCTATCGGGCGTAGAACAAACATACTAGTGAATCCTAGTATTAAGAACTAGTTTAGCCTAGGCCAAACTAGTTTATCCTGAAATCGGGTTTGGCCGGTAACATATACAAAAACATCGTGGCACTATTTTCACGACATTGATATTTACGGAGCAATGGCCAGTGCCCATTTTTCCATACAAACGTTTGCCGATTTTTCTTCCTAGAGCTATAATATTTTAACCCTATATATATATATATATATAAGTCGTGGTCATGACGGCCGGTTGCGGTTTTGTTAAACGCATTTTTATACAAGTTGTGTCCAACCAAATATTAATGAAAACGCAAATTTAAAATGGCCTCAAATAAACGCGTGGTAAACAAATTTGACGGTATAAAACAAAACAGAACGAGCGGTCAAGCATAGTCTGTCTACTTGACGTCTGGTTATTGATTTTTTTTTAAATCGTTCGAGATTTGTACGAGAATAATTGGAATTACAAATCATCGATTTTGACGATTTCTAATATAAAAATAAGTGCACTTTAGTGAAACCTGTTTTTTCTGAAATTTATATTGTATTAGTCAACGCAACTTGTCTCCAAGATATAACTTCGCGAGGCATTTATATCTTGTAGGCAAAACTCTATATTCATTGTTTTCAAGTTCAGCATCAATGTACACTAAAACTGAGGATTTTTTTTGTAACTGCTTCGTTAGCCTAGTGGTCCTAAGCGTTTGGGTCTTGGGTTTGATTCCCAGGTCGAGCAAAAACTGTTATTGGGTTTTTCTATGAAATTCTCAGTAGCAGCTCGGAGTTAGGATTTGTGCCTGGTCAATGGCAATAGGCTTGCCCCTTATTACATGGTACCTTAACATACCGGCGAACTGTGGGTACGCACTGGTACACCTCTGCCTAACCCTTCGGGGAATACAGGCGTAATGGTATGTATTTTTTTTTGTTAAAATTACACTTTTTCACCTACGCAGCCGCCACCGATAGACGACCTTTATTTCAAAAAAGGCTATGGTACCTAAGCCATGCCAGTGAGTTATAAAATTATGCGGGACCCCGTTGGATCAGCATAAAAATCGATGATCTTTAGAACTGCTATAAGTATATTAAATCTTGGAACGAGCTTAATATTACTGAGTAGCTTTCGCCTTTAGGACATTATGAGGCCGTTAGGCACACCCCTAACTGCACCATAAGAAAGTATGGGTATGATGGTGTTTATACATAAGGGTCCCAACATTGTTATGTGGTTGTATGGGATTCGAATCTTGGTAAGGGATTTTGAAAATCTCTAGGTTGTATTATGATGGATCGAATTTCTTGTCGACAACATGTGAACAATTTTTTTATTTTTTTTATTTTGAAAAGTTTTTATCTATTTTGCACTGTAATTATGTAATTGTTTATTTATAATTTAGTTTTTATTTAATTAGGTAAGGTCAGCGACCAAATTAGGTTATTTTTTAATAATCAATCGAAAATTATTTTTAAGACATTTTTGACAAATTGAGACTGAGTTAGTTGAGACTCGCAAATTGCCCACCATGTGATATGTGACATGGAAAAATAAATAAAAATATGAACTAAATGTGAATAACAATATGAAGTAAAAATTGTATCCATTTTTTACTTTATTATATTGTGCACAATAAATACAACAGAAAAAATGTACATCTTTTTGATAAAATAAGTGATAGACATAATTTTAATACTAGAAATAAGGACAAAATAGCGCAGCCATTTTTTTAGATGATCTAAAGTGTTTGTTAGTTTAGTTTGTTAATTCTACATTTGAGTATGCCTCACACACTGATTCCTTGTCTTTGAAATGTATAAATGTATTTAACATTACAATTAACTTAGCTTTCATTTCTAATTTGTGGCACTGAGTACGTATTGCAGTACATTGAGTGACATTTTTTAATAGATCGTTTTGACATCAGTATAGTTTTATGGAATTGTACAACTTATTGTAATACATTTTTTTTTTAAAGAGTATGTATGGAATTTCTTGCCCGTTCTTCTCCATACGAAACTACCTGTTGGAATGGTCAACTATATTCAATATTTTTAATTTTAACATGTAATTGACGTTCAAAAGTGCCTTTTAATGGTCTAATTGAAATAAATGATTTGACTTTGACTTTGAACAACAAAAAATGGAAACATTATGGTCAGCAATAAAGTAGTTTGTTTCCTTTTAACTAAAGGAAACAAACTACTTTATTGCTGACCGTACACCTTTTTATAACTAGACGAGCAGAACTATCGGTAATACCCTTAACTCATAAGTTATTCCAGGAAAATATAAAATATTTACGCACATTATGATAATACGTGTTTATCTTCCCTTTAGCTGTTTATGTACTTATACTAATATCATTTTTATTGGTATAACATCTATTGATACAGAAGGAAATCCTTCAACAATACATGAGGTACTTTGAGGGATATTTGGTATTTACAAAAACCTTATCAATATAATTTATACGAAAATGCGGCAACAGCCTCCTTTCTTAAGGCCCTGTCGTAAGCAAAAGTTTAGGTAATTGACAATAACGAATCGCGGCAACAAATAAGGTTCAAAATAGCGATACGTTTGATGTTACTTGAATCGGATAACCACAAAAATAACGGTAATTTTGGAGTTTTCTTTAAATTGTGAAATAAATACGCGGCTCAGTGGAATAATTTATAGGTATATCTTTAGTTCATGAAATTCCCTATTATGTCATTACATAAAATTATATAGTTTACGTTCAAAATTCCGAGATGTATGCGACGAAAAGATTATTTTATGCTCTCCTTTACGATTTTTTTACCATACTATTATACTTAACATAACATACCATCACGCCTGTATTCCCCGGAGGGTTAGGCAGAGGTGTACCAATGTACACCCACAGTTCGCCGGTATGTTTTAGGTTCCATGTAATAGGGGGCGAGCCTATTGCTATTAACCGGGCACAAATCCTAACTCCGAGCTGCTACTGAGAATTTCATAGAAAAACCCAATAACACTTTTTGCTCGACCTGGGAATCGAACCCAAGACCTCTAGCGTAGCAGTCGGACTTAGCACCACTAGGCTACCGAGGCAGTTATACTGTTACACTTACTGTTATACTTTCATTAAATATTTATAGGTAAGTCTTTTCTTTGAACTCTTGACAATACACTCAATTTCAGCCTTGGAATATGCACTGACACGCCAGACTCTGCGACAAAAAATGTGTGTTTTACGGTGTCCTGTGTTTGGATAGCCCCTTAAGCCGACTACACCAAATTCAAAATACACCTTTAATAATAATATCAGCCTGTTAAGTTCCCACTGCACGGCAAAGGACTCTTCTCCTACAGAAAAGGTACGACAATTGATCAATACGCATGCTCAAGGCTCATTTTAGTTCAGGTTTTCTTACGATATTTTTCTTCATCGATGTCAGAGATGTCAGAAGATAAACTAAGACTTAAAAAGTAACGTTGGTACTTGCCTGGTATCGAACCCGCCTCTCAAGCATGAGAGGCGGGCGCCTTAGCCATTGGGCTATTTTGACATTAAGGCCGACTGTCTATTCTAAATCCAGAATACGCCTTTAAAGTAACAAAACCCTATACTACCCGAACTGATCACCCTACAGCGAGCATTGAAAGCAATGTATGAAGATATCATTTTTCAGTTCCAACTGATACCCGGGTGGGTGTCCCTTTCATCGGTCTTACAAGCCATGAATCCGATGCGATATCTCATTGGGAAATTTAGCGTAAACCATCAAACGGTTGTGAAATGTATTCGTGTTAGAGGTAGGTGAATTTGATACTGTTTCGTTTTGCAAAGTTTTGACTTTGACTTTGTCAATCAAAGCTTGGCTTCCAGTCTAACTGGATTCAGCCGAATACCAGTATTTTACATGGAGCGACCGCCTATCTGACCTCCACAACCCAGTTAGTGGACAACACGATACCTCTTCGTTAGACCGGTTGTCAGACTTCCTGGCTTCTGACTACCCGTAACGGCCGTCAAAGATATTACAAATGACAGCCGGGACCAACGGCTTTACGTGCTTGCCGAGACACGGGGGTGTCACACCACCAACTTCCAAACTCCGGGCTGCTACTAGGGAAATCCTAATGGAAAAACTTAATAACACTTTTTGCCGTACCTGGAAATCGTACCCGGGACCACATGCTCATCAGTCGCGCTTGCGACCACGAGACCAACGGGGCACTTTTTTAACCTTCAGTTATGTACATAAAAAAATAATTACTTTACAATTTTTTAACGTTCAACATTAAGCTTTTGTAACTTTAGCTTTATTTAAAAAGCGCTAAGTTAAATAGTAAATATGTGTACCCGGGTTAAATACATATATTTCGCAAACAAAAAGTTTTGCAAACACAACGTTATGATACTGAAATATATTCTTATTTACAGTTGCCGTATTTTTGAACGTAAATGTTTTGGATTTGTAAATTCATTGTTGAAAACGCATAAACGACTTTATATGTATAACAATAATATATCTCGCTGTTGTTTGTGCCAAATGGTAAAATAAATGAAAATCCCGACTGCGTGAAAAATTAACTGTAATTTAAAAATGAACAGTACATGTACAGTATACTCTCAGTATACTCTTCTGTTAAGTGATATTGAATAAGTGTTGGTACTATAGCGACTTTAACAGTCGAAACCTATTAAAGATTTAGACCGGCTTCCCAATAATGGGCATCGACTTTTAAAATCGCTACGTCCCAAATTAGAATGTATTATTTGTTTTATGTGTGTAACTGCCTCAGTAGCCTAGTGGTCCTAAACGCGACTGCTACGCTAGAGGTCTTGGGTTCCATTCCCAGGTCGAGCAAAAAGTGTTATTGGTTTTTTCTATGAAATTCTCAGTAGCAGCTCGGAGTTAGGATTTGCGCACGGTTAATGGCAATAGGCTCGCCCCCTATTACATGGGACCTAAACATACCGGCGAACTATGGGTAGTACATTGTTACACCTCTGCCTAACCCTTCGGGGACTACAGGCGTGATGGTATGTTATATATGTATCGATCATGAAAGAATTCCAACAGTACAGTCGGATTAATAAAAAAATGCTTTGTATATAATAGCCATTCAGATTCATGAGATAGTTATATGCTACGACACATAGAGGCGGAACAGTAACTAAAGACGTAAATAATTGCTGGTGAAACCACAGGGAATAGCTAATAAAAAAATAAAAAAAACTAGTAGAGTGCGAGTCGTACTCGCCCACCAAGGGTTCCGTACGTAAGAACATTATAATTAACATAACTAAATAAATTGTTTATTGAAATAAATAAATAGTAAATTAAATAAAAATGAATTCTTTTCACAGACTTAGGAAACATAGACGAACGTAATTTTGTTTTCATTATAAATTATAAATTATGGGTCGAAAAAAGTAGACAGACAGACAGACGGACGGACAACAAAGTGATCTTATAACGGTTCTGTTTTTTCCTTTTGAGGTACGAAAACCCTAAAAAGGGAACTTAGCATCGAATACGGGCACCATACATGAAACGTACCACCATCTCCCCTAACGAGAGGCCTCCTAATGGCACGATACCGAATAATCCGAGCCGATGATCGCTACATCTCATAAATTATTCGTTCTACAATTAATAACAGATCAGTGCAAAGCACCGCCGTCAGGTGTGTCAAATAGATTACATCTCTGACAAAATTTAATTAATAAAGTTTCTAAGAAAAGCCTTTGAAACGGACAGACTGATTGTAAGACTTTGTGTTCGTTTCTTGGATGGATTTTTGTGTATTCTGTTGCAGGTGTTCGATTTTAAGAGTATTTGTTTGGTTTGAGAAATGGACACTGTAAACTTGAGATGTAGTTAAAATACTAAAAAAACAAATGATTTGGTTTTTTTTGGGCCATGCTTAGATGATGTTATTATTAAATAAACAATGTTCAAACACTTATACTCCATATACAATCATATTATATAATAATATATAATATAATACATATAAGATCTGCCTTGTTGGCCTAGTGGTCCTAAACGTGACTGCTACGCTAGAGGTCTTGGGTTCGATTCCCAGGTGGAGCAAAAAGTGTTATTGGGTTTTTCTACGAAATTCTCAGTAGCAGCTCGGAGTTAGGATTTGTGCCCGGTTAATGGCAATAGGCTCGCCCCCTATTACATGGGACCTGAACATACCGGCGAACTGTGGGTCTACATTGTTACTCCTCTGCCTAACCCTTTGGGGAATACAAGCGTGATGGTATGTAATATAATAATATATACACAATTACTCCCGACGGAATTTATGTCGCGCTGGCCAATTTAAATGAAGACCAGCCAAGTACGTAGAAGAAATTACCTATTTATATTTTTACTTTTTTTAAGGGATGGAAAATCATCAAATGACTTCCCCCGCCCTGGGCAGGGCGCGAGGGAGTGGCAGACTTTTACCAACTAAAACTCATCCATGTTCTTTCTTGTGCTCTTTGCGTTCCGGGGGCGCGGTATCTCTTACGAATAACCCGCAGCCCCGGCAGGCATCGGCCCTGAGTGGCCCCTTCAAAATTTGCTGACATCTCTTTGAGGCGTGCGCGGAACACGAATGCGCCGTCAACACGACCTGACGTTATGCAACGTACGGACGGTGAGCTAGCCATTGCTCACCGTTCACAGGCCCGCGTCTACGGAGGCCGGAAGTCGTCTCGCGGTTCCCGAAGCCCAGAGCGTCTACCGCGGCGGCTGGGACGGGCGACTGATTCCCATTTCCCCTTGCTCTGGATCATGGCTTGCACCAGGGCCGAACGCGAGAGTTCGCCGCCTCCGATGGCCGCCGCGAGGACCCGGTTATGCTCAGCCCAAGCGGGGCATACCGCCACGGTATGCTCCACTGTACCCTCGGGGCGATTCACGTATTAGAAATTACCTATAGTGCAAAATACAAGAGAGTGAAGGCCACCTGACACTACCGGGAGCCACCGGAGTAACTGCTTTACGTGTAGGGTATGCACACCACCAAGTGGTAGATTCCGGGCCACTACTGAGAAAACCCAATAACACTTTGCCCGACCTAGAAATCAAACCCAGCACCTCATGCAATCAAAAACCCCATCTACTATCATCACATCAACCCTACACAACTCAAAGTAGAAATTACATTAACAGTAAAATACACATGCAAACCCGGACATAAACACATTATCGAACATAATAAAGCAAAAGCCAGCATGATGGAGCACCAAATCCTAGGCACATCGGAAACTTGCAGCAAATCACGGAATCGCACGAACAATACGTAGGCACGTGTGGGTACACACATAACTACAGATTTCAACTGCTAGGTCAACATGCTTCGTGTTCCGATACTGCGTAAATCTTCAATGTGGGGCTAGGAGACGAGCAGGATAGCTATTTGTTTTTTGCTAAGTTATTAGTGAGCAGTTAGAAAAAGTGACCAGACATACTATCCCAAGCACGCGCAAAAACACCCTCACACACACCATCACACCCTCTCACATATTATTTATATCTAAAGTACTGAAAAAAATTATACTGCTGTGGAAGGGCGGAGTCTCCTAACACAAGCATTACTTTTTTTTTTTTTTTTTTGGTGGGTGGGAAATCATCAAATAACTTCTCCCGCCCTGGGCGGGGCGGGAGGGAGTGTCAGACTTTTACTGACTAAAACCCACCCATGTTCCTTCTTGTGCCCTTTGCGTTCCGGGGGCGCGGTATCTCTTGCGAACAACCCGCAGCCCCGGCAGGCATCGGCCCTCAGTGGCCCCTTCCTTTTGCTGACATCTCTTTGAGGCGCGGGTGGAACACGAACGCGCCGTCGACACGGCCTGTCGTTATGCAACGTAAGGACGGTGAGCTACCCATTGCTCACCGTCCACAGGCCAGTATCTACGGTGGCCGGGAGTCGTCTCGCGGCTCCCGACGTCCGGAGCGTCTACCGCGGCGGCTGGGACGGGAGAACCGCTGTCTCAACCGTCCCGCCGCCTCCTTCTCGGCTCCAATCACCAACTAATGTGAAACTTTTTGGTTCAAATGAATTTGATTTGATATGATAATAAGAGTTCAGGACACAGGCTAAGTTTCCCCTGCTGGTTCTTCGTAAGAAATACCGCGCCCCCGGAACGCAAAGGGCACAAGAAGGAACATGGATGGGGTTAGTCAGTGAAAGTGTGATACTCCCTCCCGCCCCGTCCAGGGCCGGGGAAGTCATTTGATGATTTCCAATCCGTAAAAAAAAGGCTGAGTTTCTAAGGGTAACACTCCACTGAATCACGCCTGTATTCCGCGAAGAGTTAGGCAGAGGTGTACCGATGTACACCCACAGTTTAGGGTTTCTTTTTAAAAAAAGAGACCAAACATAATATACGTACCTAGATAGACCAAAGTAAATGACGTGTGACAAGTTTAAGAGACTCAGATATAACAGATACATAATATTTTTTTACACCTCCGCCACTTAGCAGGCATTTTATGTACTGTAAGTGTTTCACAATAAGATTCCTTTCGTTGACTCATCATAAAATATTTAGCTATCGCAGTACTAAACGGTTCGTCTAACATTTCAGTCTGATCATTGTAAAATATTATGTAGACTTAAATAAATACATTTCCGACGTTACACGCTGGCACTAGAACCACTTATTCTCTTATATTCTTTTTATTTTAAACATAGGTTTACAAGTACAGAGATTTTTGCAAAATAAACCTTTTGCATCTATATGCAAAAATCTCTGTAGGTAAACCTAGTTCTCCTTCCTATCTGACTTCTCACTTCCAATACTTGTGCTCTGCGCACAGTACGCGTCTTCGCTCCTCCAATAATCGTCTTCTACGATGTCCTTCTCACCGCTCTGGTTTTCTTAAATCTTCTTTTCTTGTCCAGGCGGTTTTCCTTTGGAATGCGCTTCCTCAGAATATCAGGATGGCTACCAGTCGTTTCATATTCAAAGTAAAAGCTCGTGAACACTTGCTTATGAAGTTGGCAGACTCGTCTCACAATTAGTTTCTTATATTTCTTCACCTATGTATTTTTTTTGGCTTTCTCTACTCTGTATATTTTGTTTGTATGTATGTATACATGTATTTATTATATTTTATTCCTGAAAACTTTCTGTTTCTTGCACCTACTATGTTTTGTCTCTGCATCACCCTAAGGTTGACTGGTAGAAAATGCCAAAGGCATTAAGTCCGCCTTTGTACAATGTATTATTTACATTATGTGCAAAAAGTTTTAATAAATAATAAATAAATAAATAAAGATGTGGTGAACTTGAAAATCTATCAAACCCTAAAATTAGCAGGGATGACAGCTAACCTTAAGATTACTGCAAATCTACATGACAATAAAGAACATGATTTTAAGATATTAAATCCAAAAAAATACTCTAAAAAAAAATACATCCAACCCGCTGTTTTCCTAACCCCAATCCTTCGTCGCCAACAATAAATATGAACACAAACCGATCTGCGGCATCGCGTGCCGTGGCAACTTAATGGACTATTAGCAGCGGTCTCATGTATAGAATATGTAAGGCCTTGTATGAGGCTGTATGGCAATGCAATGCGTGTTCCGGTGGCCGATGGTAGCAAATTATACGACTGTGGTGGTTACACATTATAATTTTAGCCTTATTTGTGTTTCTAACCATACATATGCACACATTATATAAATTGACTAATGGCCGTTTTATGTTAAAGTTACATAAAAAAATAAAACAAAAAAAAAATACCACGTATATAAACTGCCTCGTTGGCCTAGTGGTCCTAAGCGCGACTGCTACGCTAGAGGTCTTGGGTTCGATTCCCGGGTCGAGCAAAGTGTTATTGCGTTTTCTATGAAATTCTCACTAGCAGCTAGGAGTTAGGATTTGTGCCCGGTCAATGGCAATAGGCTCGCCCCCTATTACATGGGACCTATAATATACCGGTGAACTGTGGGTGTACATTGGTACACCTCTGCCTAACCCTTTGGGGAATGATGGTATGTTATGTTTATGATAAAAAAATAAAATTATTAGAGCCGTCACGAGACGTATGGCAGATGTGAACCATACAAATTATTTTGTACAAGTTATATGCATAAAAGAACAGATTACGACAGGAACTAAATAAGGCAATAATGTAAAAATAAATAAAATAAATAATACTGTTTACCTAATAAACACTTATTTTACTGAGAATTTCATAGGAAAACCCAATAACACTTTCTGCTCGACCTGGGAATCGAACCCAAGACCTCTAGCGTAGCAGTTGCACTTAGGACCACTAGGCCAACGAGCCAGTTCTTTCTAATATTATCAGTTTTATCTAATATTAATTTTGTTGTACTCCAAAAATACATCAGTTTAATAAAACAACGTTAAAAACTCACACACAAATACGTACATCGTTTTAGTAACAGACAAAGGCGATGGCGGCCATTTTCTGGATACCTCCTCCCCTTTATCTCGCCTCATTAATCTGAGCACTCGGATTTATAGCGAGAAGAGAGCTAGATTATTTTACAATTAAGAGTGCAATGAGTGTGTATTTAGAGGGAGAACAATGATATTAATATAGATCTAATTTTGTATGGTTTGGCGTTTTTGAGGTTTTGTGTTTCAAAACACAAAATTAAAAATTTTAAGTAACAGAAGTATAAAAATCCTTACCGCAGCTAACAAAACAACTGATAACTTTGAAGCCACTGAACCGATTTTTATCAAACATACAGCACACTCCTGACTAATATTAACCTTTCAAACGAAAAAAAACAAAATCAAAATCGGTTCATGCGTTCGGGAGCTAGAATGCCACAGACAGACACGTCAAACTTATAAGTTTGACGAAAAAACGACGGAGTGTTATAACACTCCGTCGTTTTTTCGTCGTGGGTTAAAAATAACTCTCATCGTTTTGTTTATGGAACGAAGTTCGAGTTAACTGGCAAAATTCGTCATGTAAAGAAAAACTGTAACGTCCAGGCGATCTTCCTTCTTTTTCTCTTCCTCTCTGTCTCTTTCTATTGCACTCGAGTGATTTTTGTTCTACTTGAACGTTGACTAATTTATTTAGTAAGGTTTCGAATAATGGTAATAAAGTATAACTTTTAAGTAAAGGGTTTTATTGTATGATTTATAAATAATATTAATAAATGGCATGCGAATGCGGCCTACAAAACATCAATATTCTAATTTTTTTCGATATTTTATTTATCTGATTTATAAAATTGTTACACATTAATGTACCAACTTGAAGTCTTGTATATAAAGCTTTTTCTGGAATGTTATTATTGTAGTCCGCTTTTAGTATTTTTTTATTAATTCTGAGCTTTGTTCTACGCCACTATCCTGTAAAATTCATCCTCATTAATATGGTTTTGAACTACTAAATACCATCCTTTTGGAAGTTTGACTTGGTAGGAGTTGGTATACAACCAACGTGTTTGACAAGGCCGTAACAACTACACATATGCCTATCAACATACAACAACATCCTATCACGCCTGTATTCCCCGAAGGGTTAGGTAGAGGTGTAATAATATTCACCCACAGTTCGCCGGTATGGTTTAGGTCCCATGTAATAGGGGGCGAGCCTATTGCCATTAACCGGGCACAAATCCTAACTCCGAGCTGCTACTGAGAAATTCATAGAAAAACCCAATAACACTTTTTGCTCGACCTGGGAATCGACCCCAAGACATACATACACACAGATATATGCCTATTTATTGTATAATTCACTCTTGTCACTAAAAACAATGTGTCTGATCGCTGAATAAAATAAAATAAAAAAACAAATGTATGTCCTAACCTCAAAAACTTAATTTACCAAACATAAATCCCTGTCAGCAGGTAATTGCTGTTTTCACAATATAAAACAAGAATTATTAACATCAAACTTTTCAACACAAAATAAAGTTTTACAGTCTAAATCCCAGCTCGAGAGGGAGCCAGCGGCTTCGCTCATTAAATAAATTAGTTCCATCTTGGAACCAAGCGGAAGCTTACTTACTACATTTTTGCTGGAAAAGAAATTCCACATCAGCTTGTAGGCAGATTTTATTATTTTGTCGATATTTTTTTTAATAGGATTTTCTGGCTTGCATTTTTTCTTGCACTGCTTTGTGAAGAGTTAAAAGTCTTATTAGAAACTAGCTGTTGCCCGCGGCTTCGCTCACGTCGACCTAAGTATTACTTAACTAAATAAGTATTGAATACTATGTTATCAAAATCTTCCAAGCAGGTCAAATGGTTGCTAAGGTGACTGCTCATAGTTACGACTGTAGGTTTAAAGAATTTATCTGTAGTCGCTTGAAGTCTGGATTCGTGCACGGCTGGTAATAGGCTTACGCCATACCTGGTGCTAAAACATAATTGGCGTAAGGAGAGTATATGTGGCTTTACTATCCCTTTAGATAATACTATGATGTGGTTTCAAAATTTACTTACTTTTCTTTCTCAAACCATTAAACAGCATCTTTAATAGGCACTGCTTTAACATTATACCTCACATTGTAGCTGCGATCTGTCTAGTATCAAGACCGAAGAAATGAATCTTATAATCAGAGCAACAGCCAACAAAATTTGAGCTTCGTGTTAGAACCAAATTAATGTAAAGTTTTTGGGAGAAAGTATGGACAAAAAACAGTAAGCATAAGACTTCTTAAAAGACTAAGCAAAGTTTTACCTCACAAATTATCCCTTATCTTTGGAACCGTAAACTACACAATAAATTTCCATTTAAAGAAAATTTTTAAGCATGTAGAACATCTTCTGTTTATAGTACCTACCTATAAGAAGAAATTCCGAATGCGATGCATGATTCATGATTGATGCTTGATTCAACTTGCATCCTGAAAGCGTGAAGTCTGTGAGACATTCAACGTCAGAAGAACGACTGTCACGGAATTTTTCTATGGGTGAAATTGATTTTGGTACAGTTTCTGTTGTTGCTAATCTATTTCTGTTTTGCCATTTGAATATAAGTACACTTTTTGGTGGCGTGGCTCAGAACAGAAGTTAAAATTTTGAACAAACACCGTTTGCACATAAATCGTTCAACACTTGTATGAAGTGTCGAAGTTGGGAGGTCCCTTTTTTAGACATGAGATGTCGTCAAATGATTTTTTCCTTTCTGGTAGAAAGGAGTGTCAGACTGTTATTGGCTAAAACCCATCCGAGTTCCTTCCAATGTCCTTTGTGTTCCAGGGCCGCGGTGAGTCTTTCGAACAAATTCCGCAACTGTGCTAACATCTCTTTGAGGCGCGCGTGAAACACAGTACGTCGTCGACTTGGGTCTAGTTCTGGTTGGACGGCCTTTGTCCAGCTTTTGTGGGCACTTTAGCAGAGCCACACAACGGTAGCCGACCGCAAGCCCACTCCGACGGTGGTCTGGAATCGCTCTACGACTCTCGACACCCGGGGCATCCCCTTCTGTTCTGGCGGCCGGGGTGAAAGGTTGACCTCTCCCTCATGCGTTTCGCCTCCTCCTTCGTTGGCATTACTACTTCGCAGAAGGAAGCGATTGCTTCCTATTCTCCCTCGCTCCGGACTATGGATGAACCAAGGCCGGACGCCAGAGGTCGCCGCCGCCAATCGCCTTTATGAGGACACGCTGATGTTCTGCCCAAGCAAGGGCATACCTCCACCGTACGCTCCTTTGTGATCCTACAGTGATAACACCAAGGCGTGTCCTAGCTCCGAAACCGAAACAGTTAGCTCCCGAAGCAACTGTGACCAAAGAGTACCTGCGTCAGAGAATCCTTGTGGTGCGGCGATCCTACTATCGATATAAATTGGTAACTCTTTAAGTTTCTGAGGTGCTGTTTTTTATTCATGAAAAATATTCTTAGGGGTAGGTAGAATTTGTGGGCTAATCTGTCGAATTCTGTTCTATTCATTCTTCTTCAAAACTTCTAAACTGCCTCGGTAGCCTAGTGGTCCTAAGCGCGACTGCTACGCTAGAGGTCTTGGGTTCGATTCCCAGGTCGAGCAAAAAGTGTTATTGGGTTTTTCTATGAAATTCTCAGTAGCAGCTCGGAGTTAGGATTTGTGCCCGGTTAATGGCAATAGGCTCGCCCCTTATTACATGGGACCTAAATATACCGGCGAACTGTGGGTGTACATTGTTACACCTCTGCCTAACCCTTCGGGGAATACAGGCGTGAGTGTGTCATTCTTCTTCAGTCGACGTATGCAAATTTTCGAAGTTATGTTAAGGTTATGCTTAAACCTATTTTATTATAATATTGAAATCATACCATCGAAAATAAAAACAATTGAATTAGGTACCAATTAAAATAATGACAAAAAGTAACAATCAATTGGGATCGAACTCACACAAAATATCTTACATGGCTTTCATTAAACACCGAAGCTATTCTCTAAACAAAGTAAATAGCGTAATAATAATAAAAAAATATAGCAATTCCCATACCATGTTATAATGACTGCTTAACTCCTTGTGGCTAATGACGTCATGTTTTTTATTTCATAGGATAAAATATCTCCCACTGTCTTTCATAGGAACTGCCTCGTTAGCCTAGTGGTCCTAAGCGCGACTGCTACGCTAGAGGTCTTGGGTTCGATTCCCAGGTCAAGCAAAGTGTTATTGGGTTTTTCTATGAAATTCTCATTAGCAGCTCGGAGTTAGGATTTGTGCCCGGTTAATGACAATAGGTTCGCCCCCTGTTACATGAGATCTAAACATACCGGCGAACTGTGGGTGTACATTGTTACACCTCTGCCTAACCCATCGGGAAATACAGGCGTGATGGTATGTACGGTGTAATATGTAACTAATCTGCAGTATTGTGTATATTTTATAGCAATCCAAAACATGTCCAAGAGCAATAATGCTTACTTAACCTCATTATTTATTACAAATAGCGAAATAGCCTAACTATTAATTACAAAGCCCACCACCCAAAGAGCAAAGCAGATTGTGTGAAGGAAGATATCCAGCACCTCATGACTACTTGAATTAGTGAAACTACCTACCTCCCGGTAGTGAACTTCAGTGATGTATCTGGAGGGCATTGAATAGATTGCGCATTTAAGTAGGCCGCTGCAAACATAATTTGGTAAAAGAGGGCATCATATACCCGTCTGAAACTCAGTGCAATTGACGCATCAGTAAAAGCGGCCACCTACTTTTCTTAACCGGTGTAAATTATTGTTAGGGGCATCATCAATCCCGGGTCGGTGCCACGGTCGGTTCCACGTGCGCCTCAAAGAAATGTCAGTACTGTAAGATGGGGCCCGCCAGGGCCAGTGTCTAACAGGGTTGCGGAATTCAAAAGAGTCACCGCGGCGCTGGTACGCAAAGGGCATTAGGAGGAACACTTGGTGTTTTAGTCAGTAAGAGTCTGACACTCCCTTCCGTTCCGCCCAGAGCTAAAGAAGTCATTTAAAGATTTCCCATCTTTAAAAACAGGGGTATCATTGATGTGAAAAGAAGAATTTAAGTCATGTGTTGGCCCGACATTTAAAGACTATTTTGTCAAAATTAAAGAGTCAAATAGACGTAATTTCTTTAACAATACGTATATTTTCCGCTCTGCTATCGTTTGCACACCTATCAGTTTCTATTTTTTCGATGAAAATTTTTGACTTCAATTTGCTGTTTTTTAGTAACTGTGTATTATAGACAGTCTTTTCTGCAAAAATAATAAAGAAAAAATAAGCAAGCTAAGCGTTACTGTATAAGAATGACTACTTCTATTTTATTATTGTTTGGAAATCTTCTAGTATTCAAAAGAAATATTTAAAAAATCACAAAAAGTAAATCATTATACCGGGACCGAACTCAAACCCTGCGATTCGAAAGGCGGTCATCGAACCATTAGACTATTTAATTCAATAGAAAAAGATTTGAAATTGCCGTTCTGTTTTGCCATGATTGACTGTTTAGCTTCTTAAAGGTATAGCGTGATGATAATTATTTCAATAGTTCAATCCTCAGCCATCTAAAGTATTGTTATATTTTGTTTCATCTTTTTTGAAACCCGTCGTAATCTGTATCATCATTGTTCATCCCCCAAAGTAGATAGCGCGATAATTTATAGCCTACGGCCAACTTTGGCCTATGATGAATATATATCCAAAAATGGAACGGAATCTGTCCGGCAGTATTTGCGTGATGCTCTAACAAACAAACAGACAAAAATTTAGAATCGCTTCCCGACCCCGTAGCAATCACTTTTTTTAAATATATTAAATGTACAGTTTTGACTTCGCTACGATTTTATTATAAGTATAAATAGACTATGTACAGACATTATTTTCTGCTTTAATATTAAAACATTTAATAAAATAAGTAAGCAAATCAATGTTATGGCAGAAGTTATGCATACTTTTATTTTATTATTGTTGGAAATCTACCTGTACGAAAAAAAATGTTTGAAAAATCACAAAAAGTAAAACTGTTATTGAGGACCGAACTCACGATCAGCGATTTGCAAGGCGGTCATCAAACCATTAGACTATTTACTACTTCGGAAATTACTCTAAAATAGTTGTTCTAGTTTGCCATTATTGACTGCTTAACTCTTTGAAGGTATAGCGTGATGATAATTATTTTAGAAGTTCAATTCCGCAGCTATCTACAATATTCTTACATTATATGTCGTTATTTTCAATCCCGTGAGAATCTGTAGACAAACTCGGACATAATGCAACATTGCTCATCCCCCAAAGCAAATAGCGTGATAATTTATAGCCTAAGTGTTAAGTGGAGCTTACCGCAATACATTAGTGAAAACCGCATTCAAATCGGTTAAGCCACGGCTGAGATTAGCGTGTTCAAACGCACAGACAAACAGACAAACAGACAAACAGACAAAAATTCTAAAAACTATATTTTCGGCATTAGAATCATTACCCGACCTCGTAGCAATTACTTTTTTTCAAAAATATTAAATGTACAGTTTTGACTTCGCTACGATTTTATTATATGTATAGATGTAGGTTACGTACAAAATCTCAAAAATGTTGTTAGTTTTGCTCGTTACTGTAATTATAAAGCTACAACGTAAATATTATTTTTCTAAAAATCTTGGAATGTGTCATCGAAAAAGAAGTTGTATTTTCAACTACACACGTTAACTTTTTTCTTTGTACAATTTTTTTGTCTATCATTTTTATTATCATACTATCTTCTGCTCCAGACTTCGTGTGCATAGATTAGAGAATTAAGTTAAGTCTTACATTACGTCACAGAAACTAAAAAACAGAACAAAATATTTCCTACGTGTTAAGCTAAATCAATATTTATATATTGTGTGCTAAATATTAGCTAATTTCGCTCAGCTGTTCAAGCGTGAAACAGTAACGAATATCCATCCTCACAAACATTAATGTTTATATTAGTAGTAGAATAAACTTAAAGCAATATTGTCCCCCTTTAGCAAAGTTCAGACAGTGATAATTGCCCTATTTCCATCCAACTAACTATGAAATAAACAAAGTCCCATATAGACTTTCCTGCCCAAAAGTTCCAACACATCACCACATGAAAAATCTTCATTACCATATCGTAATTAATCCCCCTTTATATCATGGCAAACTGTCAAACAATGGAACAAACATTTGGTCCAACATATCGTCATACAAATCATGGGACAGTGGTACAACAGAAGCGACCGTTCCTTCGTACCGAACAATTAAAACTTGTGTCATTTATTACAAGAGATTTAGCTTGCCTCGGAGACACCGCGTGCTACATTATGTATACCTACTTGTAGGTATACTTGAGTGCAGGGAAGATGAAAAATAAGTAAAAAAAATAAGGATCCAGCTGATTTTTATTGTAAGTGACGTAAAATTTTAACTCTGCGATTTAAAGAATCGTACTGTCTGAAAAAATTACATCTGCAATTTGGATACAACCATATGCTGACATACAGATAGACAGGCTTAGTGTGTGATAGAATCTCTCCAGCACCCTTTGGGTACCAAATTCTGAAAAATTATCAATAAATATTAACGTAATAATTTGATCAATGAAGAAGAATTTTCACACTCTCTTAGAACCCTTTTTACCAAGATTTGCCATCGTTCGTCAACTATTCTTAATCAGATCTTCTAGCTGTATGTCTTCCATAGTAACTAAGTAATAAAAAATTTAAGTAACCCCAACAGAACGATAGATATCCCTACCGCAGCTAACAAAAGAGATGATAACCTTTAAATACAACATATCTAAAAATCATCGCTAGGAAACCTACTTCTAAATAAAAAAACACATTCAAATTGGTTCACCCGTTTAAGAACTACGGTGCTACAAACACACAGATGTGTCATATTTAAAACACCTCTATTTTTGAATCGGGGGTTCATAAATTAAACTAACAGGAGACACTTGTGCGGTGTGTTGCGCATTTCCTTAATTATTATATATATATATATATTTATTTATTTTATTTTAGGAAAGCTTACAGACTAATAACATTATAATAACAATAACATACAACCAAGTTGCTAATAACAAGCCTCCACAGATAAATACAACATAAAGATGACTTACAGTATAAGGTATGTTATTCCTCAATATTGTTAATTTTCGTTAATCCAGAACAAAAAACGGCTGTGCCAAGAGTTTTCTTACTGTGCTCGCATTAGTGCAGAAAAGATCAATGCCATCTTCACAAGAAATTTCGTTAAAGCTACGACTGGCCCTCATAAAATAACAATTACGACTATAATTAGTCTTCGCTTCGAAGTGGTCGTTGTCGTAGTCCCATCTGATTAGTGCGCATTGATAATTTCGATACAAGTTCGGGACAGTCAATTGACCCATTTGCGATATTACACAAGTAGCATATATCATTAATATGACGTCTACGTTCGAGCGGTAGAAAATGGTACCTTCTACACAAAGCATCCATAAACAGTAATTCACGATTGTCAATATTTCCACAACTGCAGCGATTGGTGCTCAGCCGCGACTGCAGCGCTTCAAGTACTTTGTCGATCAATGTTCTCATTAATAAGTGCTATTGACGTCAACATTGACAAGCGCAATTGATTGTTTCGGAGCCTTTAGTTGCTTGCATATAGTTGCCGCCACAAGTCGTGGGCACAAATGTCAAGTTTATTTTTGCGTTCGTTTCTGAGTTTTTTGGATCACCGACACTGCACGTGATTGGTCCGTCTGTCGGACCGATCGCGTGTGACTCGCGGTGGCTAATATGCTTAATTTTATTACTACCAGCACGCCTGTTTTCCCCGAAGGGTTAGGCAGAGGTGTAACAATGTACACCCACATTTCGGCGAGCCTGTTGCCATTAACCGGGCACAAATCCTAACTCTGAGCTGCTACTGAGAATTTCATAGAAAAACTCAATAAAACTTTTTGCTCGACCTGGGAATCGGACCCAAAACCTCTAGCGTAACAGTCGCGCTTAGGACCACTAGGCTAACGAGGCAGTAAATTTTATTACTGCTATGTGTTATGTAATTTCAAAGTTTATTTTGGCCATCACTGACATCGGTGAAGAAAAACGTCGTAAGGAAACCTGGACTTATAATTAATACTAGCGACCTGCCCACGACTTCGTCCGCGTGGCTTATTTCACCGGCATTAAATTACGTCTTTCGTTACTGCTCCGCTCCCGTTAGTCGTAGCGTGATGTTATAAACCCTATGTTACTCAGGAATAATGTAGCTATTTATGGTTAAAAGCGGTCTAGTAGTTTTGGAGCCTATTCGTTACAAACATAAAAACAAACAAAAAAAATATTTCCTCTTTATAATGTTAGTGTAGATAAGCTTGAAATCGCCAATTCAGCTTGAGCAGGAGTAGTGATCAATGCTTGTGGCTGTAAGAAAAGTGACATTTGCCCTGCAGTGGGCCAATAATAGGCTAATATTATTATTTATTATTTTCTTACCAGCCATGTTGTTGTCAATGTTTAGTCAGTGCTAATCCGTTGATAGTCCTCAAGACGTTTACGACTCAGTGATTGGAATGCACAATAACAGGCAATTATTGACGTATTCATAATTAATTAATTTAGCATAATCAGTAGTTTGCGATAGTTATGCCTAGGTTACACTGGGTTTCCCAGTACAATTGTATAATTATGCTGGGAAATTGTATATACCGAAACGTAAACAGAAATATAATTATATAATTAAATGTTTACAATAAAAAACTCTTTTTTAATTTCATATTTAATATAAACAAAAGATTTTTTTACATGTAACTTCATGTATGATAAGCAAGCGCGTGTGTTTTGTTTTTTATTAAATTTCATATACCTACATCAAATTAATCAATTGGCTAGTGGTCTACCTGGGCAAAAAAATATTTACTGTAAAACTAGCTGCTACTCGCGAATTTGTTCCACACAAACCATCACGTCTGTATCCCCGAAGGGTTAGGCAGTTAGGCAGTTAGGTTAGGTTAGGTGTACCAATGTAAATTATGCACCCAGAGTTCGCCGTTATGTTTAGGTTCCATGTAATACGGGGCGAGCCTATTGCCATTAACCGGGCACAAATCCTAACTCCGAGCTGCTACTGAGAATTTCATAGAAAAACCCAACAACACTTTTTGCTCGACCTGGGAATCGAACTCAAGACTTCTAGCGTAGCAGTCGCGCTTCGGACCTCTAGGCTAACGAGGTAGTTGGCCGACCAGGCCGAGTAGGTGGCCTTGTTCCCTGATCTTTTTTGGGCCAGATACCGTCTTCAGCAAACGCACAAAAACCCACAAAATTATCGTCATAATCATATCAATAGTTTAAGAACAATTATCGGACAAACATACAAACATTAGTTTTTACTTTTTTGTAAAATAACACTTTAATTCAGACTGCATTTCCAGTAGAGTGTGACTTAAACATACCGGCGAACTGTCGGTGTACATTGGTACACCTCTGCCTAACCCTGAGGGGAATACAGACGTGATAGTATATATGTGTTTTTCATTTCCAGTGTCCTCTTCAACAAAAACAAGTACACGATACAAAAGAAAACTATCCTCATCTAAACACAGCCTTATTTGTTTAGCTATCTGAAGTCTCCAGTGAAATCAAACACCTCTACATGAACCACAAAGTAATGTGAAGTAGTAACTTGTTGGATTTAAAGATCAATAGCTTGCTGTAACAGGTTGCTAGCAGACAGTAGTAGTACCTACTTGTGAACAGGTACTATTCTTCGACTTTAAGAGCTCGTTTAGACGAATCCAGGCATGCGAATAAAAACGTGTTGAGTGCTTGTAAAATGGCTGAATTTAGTAGTAGAGTTTTCTGTGAAGGAGCTCGTCGAAAAGTACTACCGCCATACCTATTCCCTTACCATACCTATACCCAGCGTTGCTGTGTTCTGGTTCGAAGGGTATGGGTGCCGGTATAATTACCGGCACATGGGACATTTCTACTTAGTCTCTGGGATGGCAACGCATTTGCAAGGTATCTGGTATTGCAAATGTTTATAGGCAACGGTGACAGTTCAACATCAGGTGGGCCGTCGCGTCGGCCCATCCAATAACATAAAAATAAATAAGTACTGACGAGACCTTATGTTTTTTGGTATATTTGACTTTTATGCAGACAAAATTGAGGGAATAAATTATATTGTTCCGATCACAAAAAAGATTTGACTTATAAAAAGGTAAAGGTACACTACTGATGAGTGCTATAAGCTATGTTTTATCGAAATTGCGGGGAAAACCAGATGAAGTATGAAATTATTGAAGTATATCAATTGTTACCATGTTTTTCCGTAAATCTTTGGACATGAATGTTATTCATAATAACATTGTACTCTTATAATTATCATAAAGTAAATTAAATTAATCGCACACACCGTATCATAATCCGGGGACAGAAAATATGAGTGAGAGTGAGTTTCCTCACTCATATTTTCTGTCTTAACTTATTTTGTAACATACGCTACTCCATTTTTAACTTCCTGCCTCTTTTGATGATGTCTGACAAATGGAAGTAATAAATCGCAGGTGTAAATGAAAAGATGAGAGACTAGGGGAGACGAGACCTTATCAATCAGGCTCAAAGATGTACGTGAAAGATGCTGTGAAATTGGAGGTAGATAGAGAATGATAAGCAACTCTAAAATAGCTGTGTTAAATATAATTTTGGATTGTGTTACTCTTGACGTCATTTAGAAGTAACTATAAACCCTTGTGTGGCTGATGTAAAAGGGGACATATTTCTTGAAAAATGTTTCTTAGGTTTATTTGCGTCGGAAATTTAAACCAGAGCTATTTACTAACATTAGGTTAAATTACTAAATGTCATACATAAAAGGGCTGTGTAAGTAACTAACTCAAAATTGATGTATGGGATAATTAAATAAAAAATCACCATTTATTTTTTTAAGGATCTCAGTATTCTGTTGAAAGAACCTTTAAGTACATACCATCACGCCTGCATTCCTGAAAGGTTAGGTAGAGGTGTACCAATGTACACCCACAGATCGCCGGTATGTTTAGGTCCCATGTAATAATGCCCATGCCATGTAAATTTGTGCCCGGTTAATGGCAATCCATTAACCGGGCCGCACGGATGGCACGTTTGGCGCAGTGGCTGAGCGATTGGCTGCTGCGCTGCGTGTCGCGGGCTCGATTCCCGCACGGAACAAATATTTGTATGGCCTACAGATAGTTGTTCCGGGTCTGGCTGTTTGTGTATGTGAGTTTATATGTTTGTAAACGCACCCACGACACAGGAGAAATTCCTAGTGTGGGGCAACGTATTAAAAAAAAAAAAAAAAAATCCTAACTCCGAGTTGCTACTGAGAATTTCATAGAAAACTTTTTGCTCGACCTGGGAATCGAACCCAAGAGCTCTAGCGTAGCAATCGCGCTTAGGATCACTACGCTAACGAGGCAGTTACCCTTTAATTTACATACATTTTTGACATTGACTGTCCCTGAGATTTCAAATACCTCGACCACATGCATCTGGTTTTAAGCACAATAAATTTAATGTCTCTTGTGAATGGCACGCTAGGTAAGTACCTTTTTTTTTTTTTTGGTGGGTGACAAATCATCAAATAACTTCTCCCGCCCTGGGCGGGGCGGGAGGGAGTGTCAGACTTTTACTGACTAAAACCCACCCATGTTCCTTCTTGTGCCCTTTGGGTTCCGGGGGCGCGGTATCTCTTGCGAACAACCCGCAGCCCCGGCAGGTAAGTACCTTAAGCAGTGCTTTTTCACACCAAAAATAAAAACCAGAAAGGTTGGGTGCGCAGTACTCATAACCGTGCTCAGTACTCATAAGCGTGGACGAGGCGAAAGGAGTATGTAAGTAATCGTAATAAGTAGCGTTTTGTGGTTTGTGCCTACCCCGACGGGAAAAAGGCGCGAGTTTATGTATATGTGTATTTTTTTTTTTTTAATGTTGCCCCACACTAGGAATTTCTCAATAAACATATAAACTCACATACACAAACAGCCAGACCCGGAACAACCATCTGTAGGTCATACAAATATTTGTTCCGTGCGGGAATCGAACCCGCGACACGCAGCGCAGCAGTCGATCGCTCGGCCACTGCGCCAACCGTGTCGTCATGCGTGATGGTATGAATGTAATATGTGCTCAAAATTACTTATTTTGAAGGCAATACGCGGAGTTAACAGCTATGTAATGTGTATTTTACACCCTTTAACTAAGCTCCATTTTTCAAGATAATTTAGTCCACTCGCTTAAATATCTAATGTGAGCACGTTTCCCCCAATGTAGTTAAGAGGTTGGCTATATTCTACGTGGCCTGGTCACAAGTAGCCGTGCATGCAAACCGCAGGGGGCCATTAGTTGTGACAATTTGTGGGAGGCTTACGTCCTGCTTCTTGGTACACATCTTACCTAACAGCATAAGGTAGCATGCATGAAAATGGGAATTTGGGGACGTAAAGGAAACAAGGATTGTGACGTCATAAGAGTACGGAGCTGTATTTTCTTGTGTTATATTATTTAAAATTATGAAGATGTGTTCTTTATTTTTTTTAAAGCTGAAAATAACTTTTAACCCCCGACGCAAAAACGACGGGGTGTTATAAGTTTGACGTGTATGTGTGTGTGTCATCGTAGCTCCCGAATGCATTAACCGATTTTTATTTTATTTTTTTTGTTTGAAAGGTGTATTAGTCGGATGTGTTCTTAGCTATGTTTGATCCTGCCGGGGCTGCGGGTTGTTCGTGAGAAATACCGCGCCCCCGGAACGCAAAGGGCACAAGAAGGAACATGGATGGGTTTTAATCATAAAAAGTCTGACACTCCCTCCCGCCCCGCCCAGGACGGGGGAAGTCATTTGATGATAAGATCTTTTGTTAGCTGCGGTAGGGATTTTGATTATTCTGTCGGGGGCTACTTAAAATTTTTAATTTTGTGTTTCTTTTTTATTTGATTGGAAGCAGTATCTTTGTATTTGATGACCACATTTATGAGGAATGAGCATAGGCTATATAACTTTGTTAGTTATTTTATTTCTGACAGGTTTTTGAACGTTTTCCTTAAATAATACACATAAATACATACTTCTTTCGCCTCGTCCACGTTCATACATCTGGTCATACAAGCACGCCGATTACGAGTATTGCACAACCGACCTTTCCTATGAACCTCACCAATAAGGTCAGGGTAAGTCATCCCCTCCCGTTAAATAATAACGTACAAAAGCTAGTTTCAATCTCAATGTCAAGACTTGTCAAGAATGTATGTACCTAAGAAGATACTTTTCACAAATTAAAACTGCACGCTCTTTAAAATACTAGAATCGTCGCTTAGAGACAAACAATTTCTATTTAGAAGATTTTTGAGACGTTTTTTCATAGCCCGATAATTAGGTATTGTGAGACGAAACACAATCTTGATTCTGGCCTTAGGGTTCTTTTATTTATTAACTAGATAGGTTATTTATTTTGTTTGAAGAGATATATTTTTTAACAACGTTATTCTGAACTACCATATAAGAAGAATACATGAAAAATTCTTTCCAGCGAATATTTTTCAGAAATAAATTCTCCTACCCTATCAATGAATTTAAAACACATTAACTCATTAATAAGATGAAACACGAGTATAATGGTCGGAGATCCTAGAGCCGCCAGACCTACTTCATTTTATCATGGCTGAAGGATAGATCTATAGAGAGGAATTTGTAGTCAAGAAGGAAGGTACGTAGGATGTGTATTTCCTAGATTCAGTGCTGAGCAATTTTAAAGATATATTATTAAGCGGCTAATTCTTTTAATTTTTAGGACCGTTATCAACCTGAGCTCAGTCTAAATCTGACAAAAATGCCTTTAATGTAACTGACACTGGTTTTCACTGAGATGACATTGCAACTAGACTTTTAACGTGTTTAATTAGTATAATTGGTCTTTGGATATAAAAGGCACCTTACTCACTTACGTTTCAGTAGAACAGTTGGCTTTCATATTATGTATTACAGAATTTTGTTCTGAACTAAAATACAACATTGCCAGACACTTTACATTGGCCATAACTTCAGCTTCTTTAAAGATTGACGAAAATTTCAGCCACTTTACAATGACGATGCTCTAGTGACACCAGCATCTTACACTATAGCGGCTTATTAGTGAAACAAACCATGTACCGATCCCAAAAACCGATACATTAACTTATAACGAGATATTAATAAAAACCCGTCCGCAGTAAAATGAGAACGCCATTAATTACAAAGATGAAATGGTATATTGAAACATAATTATCGTGCTCGCTGTTTGATGGGATTTATTGGCTTTTACACTATTAATTTTATGGAATGTGGGAATAAACGGGTAGGTGGATGATAAATTGAGGACTTCAGAGGTAATTGATAAAGTATATGTAGTACTCGGGACCGGCGTGCTTGTATGAACAGATGTATGAACGTGGTCGAGGCGAAAGAAGTATGTAAGGATCGTAGCAGGTGGCGTTCTGTGGTTTCTGCCTAACCCCATGGGAAAAAGGCGTGAGTTTATGTATGTATATGTAGGTGTATGTGATCGTAGCAGGTGCCGATCTGTGGTTTCTGCCGACCCCCATGGGAAAAAGGCGTGAGTTTGTGTATGTTTGTTTGTAGATGTAGGTGTAGGGTTGATATATCAGTGGTAAAGGCGCCGAGCAAGTACGGATGTGACTTCTTCTATTTTTAACCCCCGACGCAAAAACGACGGGGTGTTATAAATTTGACGCGTCTGTGTGTGTGTGTGTGTCTGTGGCCTCGTAGCTCCCGAATGCATTAACCGATTTTAATTTGGTTTTTTTTTTGTTTTATATTCTAATTTTATTTTTAATATCACTGACATTAATGCCTCGTTAACCCGTGTTCCTAAGCGCGACTGCTACGCTAGAGGTCTTGGGTTCGACTCCCACGACCAGCAAAGTGTTATTGGGGTTTTCTATGAAATTCTTAGTAGCTGCTCGGAGATCTGTGCCCGGTTAATAGCAATAGGCTCGCCCCCTATTACATGGGACCTAAACATACCGGCGAACTGTGGGTGTACACTGGTACACCTCTGCCTAACCCTTCGAGAAATACAGGCGTGATGGTATGTCTTAAACAATACTCAGAACACTCCCCACCATCGTACTCCGAGGAATATTAATAACAAAGACTTTAGTATAGCTTTTATTAGGTATAATAGACCAGACTCGGTTGTGTCTAACTCTGATCTTCACAGCACGCTCTGTGCTTAATGTTTTCATTAACTGAGAACAGTTTTCAGATAATATCTAGCGTTGGAGAGTGAGTTTGTGAGTATGAAAATTGTGGTATTTGAACTTTTATATTGTAATATTTAAATTTATATAGGGGATGTGAATAGACACATCGCATAGCTGTCATTTATGCCTACGGCTCATCAAACAATGACCGACATTTGTTGTTGGAAAACAATTTATATTTTTGATTTGATAAATCACTATTTTCACCGTTCAGTTGCTCACTTTACAAGGATTACGGAGTTATTTAAAATTTAGTTGAAAAAAAAATTACGTTTATTTATCTCCTCAGATTACATTCTGAAGTTATTTATATCAGACGGTCAATTTTATTATTTAAAAACAACATATTTAGATTAAATATTTACAACGTTAAAATTAGATTTAAAAAAAAACCTTAATATTAACAAAAAAAAAAGAAACGAAAAGGCATAAAAAAACATTTTTTTTTTTCATAATAAAATGTCAGAAGTTTGTTTTTTTTAATCTTCATATGCAATTGTATTAAAATGGTTATTACAAAATTGTATGAGTCATTCGACACGAAAAGCAAAATAAGGCCAATGGAATGGTCCCGAAAACATTACACCTATTTCTGAAAAGATAAACATGTAAATAGTTAGAGGTTGGTATGTGTCATACTGTAAATGATAACCTATTTGGGCTCACTGAGTCTAAAATTTAACTCAGATCTAATTGCACGCAGTTATAAGGGCAGTGTTGGCAACAACGACAACAACAACATACCACCACGCCTGTATTCCCCGAAGGGTTAGGCAGAGGTGTACCAATGTACACCCACAGTTCGCCGGTATGTTTAGGTCCCATGTAATAGGGGGCGAGCCTATTGCCTCTAACCGGGCACAAATCCTAACTCCGAGCTGCTACTGAGAATTTCATAGAAAAACCCAATAACACTTTGCTCGACCTGGGAATCGAACCCAAGACCTTTAGCGTAGCAGTCGCGCTTAGGACCACTAGGCTACCGAGGCAGAGTTGGCAGTACTTTTATTTGCGTTAGCGTAGTCAGAACTTACTGTACTTGTATATTGAGTTTATTTTGAAGTACCATGATACATTAGTTTAATACCCAGAACTAAGACAATTACTTGCAGCCAATTACTGATAGTTCCGCGCAGGGAACTCGTTCAAAACGTGCTTTAATAATGTTACTCGTTAACACAATTAGAGTTGTCAAAACTATACAAAGTAGGTTTATTGACCTACTATACTAATATTATAGCGGCATACAATTTGTTTGTTTTAAATAACAGGTAATGCAGGTAACTGCCTCGGTAGCCTAGTCATCCTAAGCGCAACTGCTACGCTAGACGTCTTGGGTTCGATTCCCACGTCGAACAAAAAGTGTTATTGGGTTTTTCTATGAAATTCTCAGTAGCAGCTCGGAGTTAGGAATTGTGCCCGGTTAATGGCAATAGGCTCGCCCCCTATTACATAGGCCCTAAACATACCGGCGAACTGTGGATGTACATTGTTACACCTCTGCCTAACCCTTCGGGGAATACAGGCGTGATGGTATGGTATGTGTATAACAGGTAATGTTTGGAAGCACTGAACTGATTACAAAAATTCTTTCTCTGATAGACAGCTCCACTATTGCCGAGGGTCATAGGATATGTTTTAAGATGGGTATGACTTCCACGCGAACGCAGTCGCTGGCGGAAATTAGTGTATTAAAATAATCAAAATTATTTAAAATCCAAATTATATTCAACTAGTGAACTGCCCGAGACTTTGTCCGCGTGGCTGCTCCGCTCCCGTGAGTCATAGCGTGATGTTACATAGCCTATGTTACTCAGGAATAATGTAGCTATCTTTTGGTGGAAAAATTAAAATGTAAAAGTAACCCCTGACAGAAAAATAAAAATCCCTGCCGCTGCTAACAAAAGAGCTGATAACTTTGAAACCGCTGAACCGATTTCCATCAAACATACCTCAGAATACTCCCGACGAATATACCTTTCAATCAAAAAAATCTAAATCGGTTTATGCGTTCGGGAGTTACGATGCCACAGACAGACACACACTCAAACACGTCAAACCCCGTCGCTTTTGCGTCGGGGGTTAAAGATGGTTAAAATCGGTCCAGTAGTTTCGGAGCCTATTCATTACAAAGAAACAAAAACAATCCTCTTCATAACATTAGAACAGATTAGTGAAATCTGACCAATCTTTAAAAAAAGCTTACTACGACTTTGTAAATTCTTGCAAGTAAGTGATTAAAAGTTATTTCCGTACTTACTCCATTTTTTCTAGACTTCCAATTACTTCTGCAACAGGATAAACGTCTGACGGACTCACTTTGAAATAAATTATACTTATTAATATTAATCTTGTTGCATTTTTATATTCAACTCTAATGGATTACCGAGAGGATAAAATGGACGCTCTATTCTAATATTACGGTAGGACGTATTTTATACAAGATGCCCGCGACTCAGACGGTGTAAATGTCAGTTATTGTACACTTCGACGATGTCGCGGATTAAAATGTAATTAACTGCCTCGTTGACCTAGTAGTCCTAACTGCGACTGCTACGCTAGAGGTCTTGGGTTCGATTCCCAGGTCGAGCCAAAAGTGTTGGGTTTTTTTATGAAATTCTCAGTAGCAGCACGGAGTTAGGATTTGTGCCTGGTTAATGGCAATAGGCTCGACCCCTATTACATGGGACCTAAACATACCGGCGAACTGTGGGTGTACATTGTTACACCTCTGCCTAACCCTTCGGGGAATACAGGAGTAATTGTGTGTGTGTATATTCCTTCTTAAGGTCGTCATCATCTACTTAGCCTTTTCCCAACTATGTATGGGTCGGCTTCCAGTCTAACCGGATGCAGCTGAATATCAGTATTTTACATGGAGGAACTGCCTATCTCACCTCCACAACCCAGTTACTGTGCAACACAATACCTTTTGGTAAAACTGGTTGTCCGACTTTCTGGCTTCTGACTATCCGTAACGCCTGTCAAAGATCTAAGAATGACAGTCGGGACCAACGAGTTTCCGTACATTCCGAGGCACGGGAGTGTAACACCACCAACTTCCAAACTCCGGGCTGCTCCTGAGAAATTCGTAATGGAAGAACCAAATAACGTTTTTGCCGGCCCGGGCATCGAACCCAGGACCTCCTGTGACGACGAGATCAACGGAGCAGTCCTTCTTAAGGTCAATTTTCGTAATTAAAAACGCTGAAAATGTAGTTGCAATCTCAACAGAGCGACAATAAGATTTAAAATCTCGTCGGTAAAGTTTTGATAGATCGCGACTGAGATTTGAATTTGTATTTTTTTTTTTCAAAATGTACAAGTTTTTAAGTTACCGTGTATCATTTCGTTAGTGCGCTATCAATCATAATCCTCTTAAGGTACTACTTCAACTTGATAAAGAAATTAGAGCAGATAAAAATCTTAGATTGCTTCTTACTGAGAACTAACATAAGTATGATATTTTTTTGTTTTTTTTTTTTTTAAAACGTTGCCCCACACTAGGAATTTCTCCTGTGTCGTGTGTGCGTTTACAAACATATAAACTCACACACACAAACAGCCAGACCCGAAACAACTATCTGTAGGCCATACAAATATTTGTTCCGAGCGGGAATCGAACCCGCGACACGCAGCGCAGCAGCCAATCGCTCAGCCACTACGCCAACCGTGCCGTCAAATTATAATATATTTAATAAGATATTCCTTTAGACCTGCTTCAATATTTTTATCTATACTATCATTATAAATTCCCACGTCTGTCTGTTAGTAACCTCATCACCAGTAAATCCATCATCATCACGCCTGTATTCCTCGATGGGTTAGGCAGAGGTGTATGAATGTACACCCACAGTTTGCCGGTATGTTTAGGTCCCATGTAATAGGGGGCGAGCATATTGCCATTAACCGGGCACAGATCTAACCTCCGAGCTGCAACTGAGAATTTCATAGAAAAACCCAATAACACTTTTTTTGCGGATTGAAGATTTCAGATTTATTTATTATTACATACGTTCACGTGGCCATGGACCTTTACCGGAAAATTATTTTGTGTCTCTCCTAACTAGCAAATCCATACAATTCTCATCAAATTATTCTCCCTTTCGGAGTCGAACTAAGTTGCAGATAACCGGCGCTAACCGGTTCCTTGCGGAGTGCAGTATTTGTCAACGTCTGGCTTCAAATAGCTCACATTAACATCCGCTACTGAGACTTTGTGACGATTGCAGGGTAATACTGGCTGGTAGGATGGCTAACAGCTGCTTTTTTTTATTGTGGAATGGCTTATAATTTATACACACACATACCATCACGCCTCTATTTCCTGGGGGTAAGCAGTGGTGTACCAAAGTACACCCACAGTTTGCCAATATTTTTTTAGGTCCCATGTGAAACGGTCGAGCCGATTGTGATGAACATTACCTACTGAGAATTTCATAGAAAAACCCAATAACACTTTTGCTCGACCTGGGAATCCAACCCAAGACCTCTAGTGTAGCAGTTGCGCTTAAGACGACTAGACTAACATACATACATACATAAACACACGCCTTTTTCCCATTGGGGTAGGCCGAAACCACAGAACGCCACACTGTTACGAGCCTTACAGACTTCTTTCGCCTCGCCCACGTTCATACATCTGGTCATACAAGCACGCCGGTTACGAGTACTGCGCACCCGACCTTCCTGAAGAACCTCACCAAAAAGGTCAGGGTAGGTCTTTCTAGGGCATCCCCTTCCAGCGTTACCCACTCACATTTGCCGTATAAATCCCTTTTGTTAGTCGCCTTTCTTTACAACATGAGCGAACCATCTAAGCAGACTCTTATTAAAATACTCGTAAGATTGGAATCGCCAATCCACCTTGAGCAAATATGGTGGCCATTACACGTGCCTCCTCTGTACGAGAAGAGTGACTGACCGTACTTAATGACATAATTATGCCCCGTTGGTCTCGTGGTCGCAAGCGTGACTGTTGAGCACGGGGTCCTGGGTTAGATTCCCGGGTCGGGCAAAAAGTGTTATTAGGTTTTTTCATTACAAATTTCTCAGTAGCAGCCCGGAGTTTGGAAGTTGGTGGTGTGACAACCCGTGCCTCAGAAAGCACGTAAAGCCGTTGGTCCCGTCTGTCATTCGTATATCTATGACAGTCGTTACAGATAGTCAGAAGCCAGGAAGTCTGACAAAGAGTCTTACCAAGAGGTATCGTGTTGCCCAGTACCTGGGTTGTGGAGGTCAGATAGGCAGTCGCTCCATGTAAAACACTAATATTTAGCTGCATCCGGTTAGACTTGCAGATGATGATTATGACTTAATGACATAATTATGCTGTTCAATCTACGTGTCCGTGTGTCCGCTCTGTGTATAATGTGCGTAACAGCGCGTTATACCGTCGTGATCCCATTGAAATGATTGCCTCCTTACATAGAATTATGTGTTTGTGATATCCTACACTTTTGTTTCTTTACGTTTGATTAGAACATATCATACCATCACGCCTGTATTCCCCGAAGGGTTAGGCAGAGATATAACAATGTACAATTGTACACTCACAGTTCGCCGGTATGTTTTTAGGTCCCATGTAATAAGGGGCGAGCCTATTGCCAGTAATTGGGCACAAATCCTAACTCCGAGCTGCTACTGAGAATTTCATAGAATAACCCAATAACACTTTTGCTCGACCTGGGAATCGAACCCAAGACCTCTAGCGTAGCGTGATTCGAACATTCCACGTGATTTAAGTATTTAGGATTGATTTTAATTTATTTATTTATTCTTTTATTTCAGGCAACTAAGGCCCATAAAACAATACATATAAAAACAATAACTAACTAACTAATAGATTAACACATATTTTACATAACTAACTTAAAAACAACTTAACTGCCTCGTCCTAAGCGCGACTGCTACGCTAGAAGTCTTGAAATTCTCAGTAGCAGCTCGGAGTTAGGATATGTGCCCGGTTAATGGCAATAGGCTCGCCCCCTTTTACATGAGACCTAAACATACCGGCGAAGTGTGGGTATACATTGGTACACCTCTATCTAATCATTCGAGGAATATAGGTGTGATCGTATGTGTGTGTGTATATCTAAATTAAAATAAAAAAATCCTAATATAATTACAACTACGTAAATTATAGTTACCTCTCGTTTGAACGGTGGAAGGTTAAACATAAGACAAAATGTCCAAGTATACATTTGCTTTCTAATATGTTAGTTAATTCAATTAGCGTAGATGGTAAATAAAAAAATACATTAACACATAACACAAAGAAAAACAGCCAGATTCTTTTACCTTACTTAACAATGATGAGATAAAGCCTCTATCGCACTTCGCCAGCCCTTAATACCAATTGAAACAGAAAAATAAACAAAAGAAAAAAGTTCTTGTTATCCCAAGAACCGAGTTTGTTGGTTTTACTACGTGATAATGTTGGGTGGATTAGCAAGAAAAAACTGAATTTTTGTGGCCCTTTTTACAGCTGCCATAAAAAACAACGGTTTAATTTAGAACTAAGTTCCGTTCAGGCGTTAATACCCAGCTTTTTAAATCAATGCTCGCTCCAATCCGAGTTATACTTTTCAACTTTAACGGTGAACTTTTAGCTCGTAAAAATTGGAGTAGTTTTATACGTCGATAAACTAACTCATACTGGCTTTATTTTTATTCCAGTTATTTTTGACGGAAAATGGAAAAGAATGGGCAGGTGATTAGGTGGGAAGTGGAATTTGAATCTGAATGGACTATTCGGTTAAGTTAACCAATTTTACAGAGAAAGCAAATGGTTAATTTGATTCTAGTAGAATTTATTCACTGGCTTACATTTTTGATAACTAGAAAAAATTATGGGTTTAGAAATAAATAAATGACTTTCAATTTTAATAAGAACATTACCCAGGTTTGATCCAGAATAAAAAAACCGGCCAAGTGCGAGTCGGACTCGCGTACGAAAGGCTCCGTATCCATTATCTATAAAAACGGCAAAAAAGAACATGTCTGTTGTATGGGAGCCCTATTAAATATTTATTTTATTCTGTTTTTTAAGAATTATTATTTAATTATTATAGCGGCAACAGAAATACATCATCTGTAAACATTTAAACTGTCTAACTATCGCAGTTCATGAGATACAACCTGGTGACCGCCGGACGGACGGACAGCGGAGTCTTAGAAATAGAGACCCGTTTTACCCTTTCATTACAGAACTCTAAAAATGTTCTCAATGATTGGAACATGTGACTATCAGATTAATTAAGTACCTTTTTATTTCGGAAAAATGTACAGTTTCCATGACATAAGACTGTCGACTCTTGAATCTCAGTCCATAAGTCTGCTTAGCCTTTTCTCATCTATGTTTGGGGAGTTTGACCGGATATAGCTGAATACCAGTGTTTTACATGAAGCGACTTCCTATCTGACCTCCATACCCCAGTTACCGGGCAACATGATACCTGGAATAGACTGGTTGTCAGACTTCCTGACATCTGGCACCACAATTTCCAAACTCGGGGCCGCTACTAAGAAATTCCTAATGGAAAAAACCCAATAACACTTTGCTCGACCTGGGAATCGAAACCTGGACTCCTACGCTCATCAGTCGCGCTCGCGACCACGAGACAACGGGGCAGTTCATAAGTATTCTAGGCCATTGACTACTTTGCATAGACCTAACAACAGCCTAATTCGTACTACTAAGTAACAAGTAAACATAATTTCCAACAGTAACTAAACACATTACAGGTGTTGTCTAGCCTTAGAAGTTGCCAAGTTGAGTTGTTGGGCCAAGTTGAGTTGGTTTACCGGGGACTAAATCTTAAATACTTGGAATTGATGAGACGAACTTGTGTAAACTCAAAGTGGGACAGACTTTAAATGTACCAGTATTATAATGGGATTCTTATAAATATTAAACAGGCTTTTATTGTATTTTGCTGTAACGATTCATAATTTTGTAACTGTTTGTTTTTATTAGAAGCCTGAAAATATATATTATTTACTAGCTTCTACCAGCAATTTCGTCAGCGTAGACTTAAGAATCGAGGCAAAATACTAAATTATCCTTAAGGTAAGTAGTCAAGGCGTGAAAGCATAACAAACAAACAAACAACAAAATTACGCATTTATAATATCAGTTAGAACTAGACTTTGCCCGCTATTTGATATTATAATTGCGAAAGTAACTCTATCTGTCTGTCTGTCTGCTATGCTTTTACGAATACTTACGGAAACGATTTTGATGAAATTTGTTGCGGAATAAGTTTGTATCCCAAAAAAGGACAGGGGTATAACACATAACATACATAACTGACATTTACGCGGACAAAGTCGCACGGAAAAAGCTAGTGACCTATAAATAATGCCAGCCTTTCATTGTCCCACTTCAAGGCCTCATCCCAGAGAAAACAAGCATTGATCACCAGACTAGCTCAAGGCGGATTGGTGATTTTTTATATTAATTTTAAGTAACGGTTTTCTCAAGATGTTTTGCTTCATCGACGTCAGTGATATCCAAGATATACTTACAACTGGTAATGAACTATAAATTAACAGAAATAAAGTTAACAATGACACTGAACGAATTATCACTGAAACATCTGTAGCTGTATCCTTCTATAAACTGTTTGTAATAAACATCACGACCCACTAAGCCGTCGTCGACAGCAGAATAATTTACCAACACGCACAACACTTGGTCCGCTGTAAATAACACTTGATATTTTAATATCTCCTCGTTACATATTCATTTTGCAGGGTTGCCGCTCTGTAAGGCTTACATGAATAATTTTGTTACAAAAATTAGCTGTTGTTACAATCGGATTACGTAATTACAATTGGTTTTGTTAACGTTTGTGAGTTTGTGACCTTGATTAACATAGACATGGTCGGGGAGGTTGACAATGAAATGTAATTACTTGGTTCTGATTGGCTGGTTGTGTGTGGTTTGAGGTCCCTCTGCGAGACCTTATCAGAAATGGGGAGATCAACAGAAGATTTAAGGTAACCAACTGTCAAATTTGCCAAACTCAACTGGCAATGGGCAGGGCATCGCGAGACGACTCCCGGCCACCCGCGAGACGACTCCCGGCCACCGTAGATACGGGCCTGTGGACGGTGAGCAATGGGTAGCTCACCGTCCTTACGTTGTATAACGACAGGCCGTGTCGACGGCGCGTTCGTGTTTCACGCGCGCCTCAAAGAGATGTCAGCAAAAGGAAGGGGCCACTGAGGGCCGATGCCTGCCGGGGCTGCGGGTTGTTCGTAAGAGATACCGCGCCCACGGAATGCAAAGGGCACAAGAAGGAACATGGGTGGGTTTTTGTCAGTAAAAGTCTGACACTCCCTCCCGCTCCGCCCAGGGCGGGAGAGGTTTTTTGATGATTTCACACGCCCCAAAAAAAAAAAAAAAAAGAAAAAAAAAAAATGGGCAGGGCACATTGCTCGTAGAGCAGACAGCCATTGGAGTCGTAAGGCTCTCCAGTGGCGACCACGCAGGAAGGCACCGCGTGGGGAGGCTCCACCGGTCATTGTGGCTATATTAAGGGGATGCCTGTATTACAAGACAAGCAGTGGACGTCATTCGATTAATAAAATGATGATGATTGACTGTACTTCGGTAGATAACCCTCTTTAGGATACATTATGTTATCATAACTGCCACGGTAGCCTAATGGTCCTAAGCGCGACTGCTATGCTAGAGGTCTTGGGTTCGATTCCCAGGTCGAGCAAAAAGTGTTATTGGGTTTTTCTATGAAATTCTCAGTAGCAGCTCGGAGTTAGGATTTGTGCCCGGTTAATGGCAATAGGCTCGCCCCCTATTACATGGGACCTAAATATACCGGCGAACTGTAGGTGTACATTGTTACACCTCTGCCTAACCCTTCGGGGAATACAGGCGTGATGGTATATTATATTATTATTTTATGTTATCATTAAAAACAATGATGAACATTGACAACAGATGTAGCCGAATCCCAGAATTTTACATGAAGCGACTGCCTATCTCACCTAGGCTTTTAAGTAAGCGTAACGACTGACATCCGGGATCAATAGCTATACTTGTGTTCCAAAGCACGGGGGTAGCACACCAACAAGCTTCAAACTCCAGGCTTCTACTGAGGAATTCCTAAAAGAAATTTCAATATCACTTTGTCCGACCTGGGAAACAAACCAGGGACACAAAATCAACAGGGCTGTCCAAAAATGCGCTAGCAAAAACCTTTGTAACACCAACCCTAGAGAGACATGCAAATTAAGACCCCGTGTTTGCGTTTTAATACGGTCCGATGATCAATAACCTTCAGTGCGCGGAAAAAGTTGAAATTAAAAGCTCCCGTAAAAAGTCCACGTTTTCATTGTCCCAATGTAAATGACACAGAATCGTATGTATTTATTGAAAACGCTTGATTTAAAACATTTTACGTGAATATTGATGAAGCCTCTTTCAGAGCTTTTATTCAGTTCTTTTTTTTTTGTTTTTCCAGTCAATAGGGTTAACTGAAATGGAAATGGGGTAGTCGTGTTTAAAATTAAGTAGGTATTTCGTATGGATAGCTGTTTTTGGTAATTTATTTTATAAGTTATATGTGTGTGTAAATTTGGCAAAGATTTTAATTAGATATTATCGATGAGCTGTAAGCCGCCATTTTCATTTTCTGTGACTTTCACATAACCTATGACCAGCGGACAATTCAGACGCTTCCAACGATACCTCGTTTGTCAAATTGTGATAAGGAGTTTACACGCTATGAGGGAACAGATAAAGATATATATATAGGTACACACGTACATACACAATGAAGTCAAATGTCAAATGAAGTCAATATCATAGCCCTTCTTTTTACATACCATCATCACGCCTGTATTCCCCGAAGGGTTAGGCAGAGGTGTAACAATGTACACCCACAGTTCGCCGGTATGTTTAAGTTCCATGTAATAGGGGCGAGCCTATTGCCATTAATCAGGCACTAATCCAACTCCGTGCTGCTACTGAGAATGTCATAGAAAAACCCAATAACACTTTTTGCTCGACCTGGGAATCGAACCCAAAACCTCTAGCGTAGCAGTCGCGCTTAGGACCACTAGGCTACCGAGGCAGTGCCCTTCTTTTTACTTCGCCGTATTTCGGTAAAACGAGTAAGTAAGTATAGAGTATGCCCGTTCTTCTCCATATGAAACTACCTCTTGAAAGGGGAAACTAAATTCAATTCTAATGTCTTGTAAATGACGTGTAATTGTACCCTTTAATGATCTCATTGTAATGAACAATTTGACTTTGAATTGTATTATTCATCCTATCCTTATAATTACGGAAAATAATTACCAAATTATGTTTAGGTGGTTTAGTCGAATCTACAAAATAATAGACAAATATATTCACTCACACATTTCAAATAATTGTTATGTAATCAATATCATACGAATGCATGTTAGATATAAACAAATCAAAATACCATTTGAATACCGCATGGACCGCCTACCATTAGCACTACCCGTAATCAGGGTTCGTTGGGCGTAAATAGAGAACCGCACAAATACATACGGAACCCACTGCAAATGACGCGGTCGCCGGCCGCATGCCCGCAAATTTGAATTCGTTACTCATTTTCTGCTCATTGTAATATTCAGCAGGTGGGGTATTTACAATTTGCCGATTAATTTTAAGGTTATTATTGTAAAACCCTTCGTTTTGGCTATCTAGACATGCTATGGTGGCAGACTTATGGTCGTTCTGAATCTTCATCACTACTTAAGGAAAGATTTTTTTGTTAGTTTGTTTGTACAAAATAGGCTTCAAAACTACTGGACCGCTTTTAACCATTCTTTCTCCAATGTATAGCTACATAATTAATGAGTAATAATTATAAGCTATATAACATCACGCTACAACCGACGGAAGCGGAGCAGTAACCAAATACGTAATTTAAAGCGGATGAAATTAAATACAAATTTAAATGATGGAGATTTTTAAATAAGAATTTTTTAAGAACTGTTCCACTTTTCAGTGGTTCTGTATATAGTAAGAACTAATATTATTAAAACACTGGGATCAACGGTTTTTAGAGCTCTTTGAGACATGAATACGTCTCAATGTTTAAACAATCGCTCATCATCAAACTGGCAGCAGCAAGTGGTGGGCATATCGCAAGTCACATATCGGAAGATATTTTTGTGTTGTAAAGCAAACCTGGATTTTTTCTGGTTAAGGTTCTCGCTAACCAGAAGAATTCCAGGTTTGCTGTTTGAAAAAAGCTGGAACTATGATCTTCAACTTCTGGTGAAGGTCATAGTTCCATCTTTTTTGTACGAAAAGTTTACTTCCCCACTAACCCTGCATCCATCTATAAGCTAAATGTCTAGTGTGCATTATAATACACATTATCCTATAAAAAGTGATTTTTCGCACCAAAGTAAAACTCATTTCCCAGCATTCGTTTTTCGCCCAATTGTACTTTATTTAAGATAGTTACGAAATTTGGATTTGTGCCTAGTTAATAACAATAGACTCGCTACCTATTACATGGGACCTAAACATACCAGGGGACAGTGGGTGTACATTAGTACACGTCTGCCTAACCCTTCGGGAAATACAGGCGTGATGGTATGTATGTGGGTGTACTTTATTTAGCCATTTCTTTATTCTGTACTGTAGAATAATACTCACTTATTGCTGAAAACTTAAGTAATTTAAAAATGTAGATGGTCTACCGCCTTAAAATTTGAAATTCTAAAATAAAAACAAAAAAGAAACTAACACTAAATGGCATCAAAAAATTCCTCCGCTTCACCGTCAACCGGAAAAGTGCTGCAAAGACTGGCGGCATTGCCACGAATGATGACAATGCTTAACCTCTGGCCAAGGTACTTTATTTGATAAGCATTATGAGTAGTAACTGCCTCGTTAGCCTAGTGGTCCTAAGCGCGACTGCTACGCTAGAGGTCTTGGGTTCGATTCCCAGGGCGAGCAAAAAGTGTTATTGGGTTTTTCTATGAAATTCTCAGTAGCAGCTCGGAGTTAGGATTTGTGCCCGGTTAATGGCAATAGGCTCGCCCCCTATTACATAGGACCTAAACATACCGGCGAACTGTGAGTGTGCATTGTTACACCTCTGCCTAACCCTTCGGGGAATACAGGCGTGATGGTATGTGTGATGGTATTATGAGTATTTAAAGACTATGTGATGTTTTTATATACACCCCGTATTCCTTTACTACCTAGCTCTTTTACCCACGCAACTTAGTGTCACATTACATACCCCAATCCCTAACACGTGTCCCAAATCTATCCTGCCACGAAAACAAAGCGGCAAACTTTCAAAGTTATCTCAGTTTCCCCTGACAACCGCACTGACGTAACGAATGTTACGTATCGTAGTAATGGTCTGAGATCCCAGGGCTACAAGACCTACGTCTGTTTACCATAGCTGAAATTTTGAGAATAGAGGAGTATGTGATTAAGAATTACGTATTAGAATTATGTAGTAAGTGCGACTGCTACGCTAGAGGTCTTGGGTTCGAATCCCTGTTCGAGCAAAAAGTGTTATTGGGTTTTTCTATTAAATTCTCAGTAGCAGTTAGGATTTGTGCCCGGTTAATGGCAATTGGCTCGCCTCCTATTACATGGGACCTTAACATAAGGGTGAACTGTGGGTACACCTCTGCCTAACCCTTTGGGAATAAAAAGTACCCTGTGTCCTTATTTGGGATACATACTTACCCCGTACCAAATTTCATCAAAATCAGTTCAGTGGTTTAGTCGTTAAAGCGTAACAGATAGACAGAGTTACTTTTTCCATTTCTGATATTAATATGGAAGTATGAATTATAAAATTGTTCTGACCGAATTCCAGTCACGTCAGCTAATCCCAATGGAGACTAGCCAGATCATACTCCAGTCTCTAGGTCGCAAGCACGACCGCTATGCATGGGATTCTGGATTCAATTTCCAGGTCGGGCTAACAGTGTCATTGGGTTTTATCCATTAGAAATTTCTTAGTAGCTTGGAGTTTGAGATATGGTGCTCGTGACACCTCCGTGACTCCAGATATCACATAAAACCTTTGGTCCTGCGGCTGGTCTTACCCTGGTCGTATTGCCGTGTGAAGATGAGGGTGAGTGAGGGTAAAGGAAGTGTTTGCGCACACTCTTGCGCACTATAAAATCTTCTGTGTGTTCGTCAAAATCCCGCGTGCGGAAAACATTACCCATGTATTTTTAAAATTTATTTAGTTATTTAAATTTTCAGCTATGCTAAAATGACGTAAGTCAGTCGACTTTGGGTTCTCAGTCTATAAGTAATTCCTAATCTAATGTAGTGTCGTCAGTACAGCAGAAAGATAATGCCCTGTCATTTCCATTATTCACTCTCTTTTGGATGGTTAGGGCTGTTACATAAGTACATGTGTATATGTAAAGTTATGTTGAATGTCATATTTTTCTGTTAAAATATTCCTTGGATTTTATTTTTGTGGAACTTATTGTGGCATTGAGGTGAATGTATTCTAGGTCAGATTTATTTATTACTAATATTATAAAGAGGTAATGATCTACTGTTATTTAATAACTGGGTATATAACATCACACTACGACACACGGGAGCGGAGCAAAGCCACGCGGACGAAGTCGCGAACGGTTTGCAAGTTTATTATATTTCTAAGTACATACATACATAAACTCACGCCTTTTTCCCATGGGGGTAGGCAGAAACCACAGAACGCCACCTGCCACGAACTTTACATACTTCTTTCGCCTTGTCCACTTCATACATCTGTTCATACAAGCACGCTGGTTACGAGTACTGCGCACGCGACCTTTCTAAAGAACCCCACCAATAAAGTCAGGGTAGGTCTTTCTATGGCGTCCTCCCCCGACGTTGCCACTCACATCTGCCATATAAATCCCTTTTGTTAGTCGCCTTTCACTCATCCTCTCAACATGACCGAGCCATCATATATTTCTAAGTGTTGATGTAATTATGTCATACTATTGTTAACTAAGTCAAGAATACAACATATAGCACACTCACTCATACACACATTGCAGCTTTTTATTACTGGAGAGTTTTCTAGTTTTAGTAGAAAATGCCTAAGGCATTAAGTCCGCTTTGTACAGTGTATTTTTTTACATTATGTGCAAAAAGTTTTAATAAATAAATAAATATTATCTATTCCTACTCTCGTCTCAGCGACAATCTATGTCAAAAAGTAAGTAAATAAGAGGCATTTTGACGAATGGAGACTGAGATTAGATTTTAATTGTACCTAAAAGTTAGTAGAATTGCCGACGAATTATAATAGTTGACAAAAAAAATCTTATTTTATTATCAAAATTACGTAACTATGCCCGGAGGAGTTTCTAATTTTACTGAAATTGGGAATTTGTAACAAATTATTATTTATTTCGACCTCATAGAGACAGAAGTATTTACTTCTATTTCAATTTATTTATACATACATATTACATACCATCACGCCTGTATTCCCCAAAGGGTTAAGCAGAGGTGCACCAATGTACATCCACGGTTCGCCGGTATGTTTAAGTCTCATGTAATAGGGGGCGAGCCTATTGCCATTACCCGAGCACAAATCCTAATTCCGGGCTGCTAATAGGAATTCCCAAGACCTCTAGTGTAGCAGTTGCGCTTAAGACCACTAGGCTTCCGAGGCAGTTCAATTTATTTTTACAAACTGTTTATTTGTATTTTTTTTTGCTCCTTCAATATTTAACTTAGATACGTCTAACAGGTTTGCGTAAAGCTGTACACTCCCTATCCTGTACCCCATGACCGTATTAGGAAACGTCAGAAAAAAAAAATGTGTTGAAAAGTATAAGACCGGTGTGTGTCGCACCATCACCACCATGGTTGACTGACACCATCGCGTGACATACACGGAGCGTCAACATTTATTGTTGGCCAGACTGAATCTTATTATACATTCTAGTGAGTACATAGTAGTCCGTCAATAGGAATCAAACAAGACTCGCAGCGCAGCATTCAAATATAATACGGTCAAAAAATCAAACACATCTAAATGTGATCAAACTATCTTCTAACCTAAAAACATACCAAAATAAGCTTTAGCTTAAACCTAGAATTATTTTTAGTGTCACTTAAACCTCAATTTAAAGTATATACATATTTTAGTGGAACCCAAACTAAATTATATCAACAAACTAAATAAGCGGCCATTACTAAGCCGAAACCAAAATTACTAAAGGCCGGAGCTAATCAAGATCTATTGGACTCATTAGTAGCTAACGAGAACTTAACTAGGGTCATCCCAGTGGGCCTCTACCCTAAAAGCTGAGGTAAGTAATTCTTATTATAGACCCACACTTAGTGATGCACGCAATGTTACTTGTGTTTTTTAGCCGACTACAGAAAAGGAGGCGGTTATCATTCAAGTTATATATGTTTTTCTATATTTGTTTGAAATTCGACGCACAGGGATGAGTGGAAGGGAATGGAGAGACCTTTGCCCAGCAGTGGGACGATACAAGCTGAATAACAATAACATGTTTGTTAACCATTTGGAAAATTCTTTTTATAATCAAAAGGACATACTTTCAGGTTGGTTAGTAGCTTGGTTTTAAATCAAAATAATTGATTTTCTTTTTAAGGTTAAAAAAAATACTAATAATAATAATAAAAAAGTAAAGTAATGGCGGAACCCTTTGTGTATTAACAAACAAACGTAATTTTGTGAGTTGCGCAATTTACGCTTCATTCCTTTTCATACAAGAGTCCCGTTTGTGCCACACGGCGAACGAAAACGAAAATGTTAGTTTCAGTTGAGTGAAAATTACGCAACTCAAAACAGATCTGCCAGATTTCCTAAAAGCTGGACTTAGCCGTCAGCCTCGCCTTTCACCAGGCGACAGACGGGATCAAATGGAAGCAGACCACTGATCGCCAAAAAAGGAGTCGCAATCATCAGCGATTAAGAAGAAAAGAGAGCTACTGGGAAATTCTTAACAGCCTCTCATGGATTCACAGCCGGGCAAGTACTTGTGTGAGTTTTTCCATTTCATATGTACTTTCTAAGTCTGTCTTGGATATCCCTGACATCGGTAAGGAAAACCTTGTGAGGAAACCTGGACTTATAATTATTATAAGTCCGAACTCGCCAATCCACATTGAACAATAGTGATGATCAGTACACGTGCCTTCTCTGTATGGGAAAAGTCTTTGTCCTACAGTGGGATAGTAATAGGCTGGTAATATAATTATATTTACCGATGAGCGATGCAACATTTTTGACAATATAATGTGAAGCCTAAAGTCTAAGTCATAAAGGTGAATATTCAAAATATATATTTCGTTTCCCATTAGCAGTGTCAACATGCTGCCGGTATGCTAGTTCACGCCGCGTATTGTTAGTATACTTTCACAATGACCCTACTGAACATAGTGTCGTTTTAACACAAGTGCATGCGGGTGATGGTGCAAGTTTAAAAAAAATGCGTTATAAAGAGAAGCGAGTAAAAAAAAATACATAAATACGGGTCAAAGTAAGTATAAACATTACGTCTATACTAATATTATAAAGCTGAAGAGCTTGTTTGTTTGCTTGGAGATTAGCGCGTTCAACGCGCTAATCTCTTGAACTGCTAGTTCGAATTGGTTTTTTTTTTGTGTTGGATAGTTTATTTATTGAGAAAGGCTATAGGTTATATTACATCACGCTACGACACCCGGAAAAGGAGCAGTAAACAAAGACGTACATTAAAAAACCACGCGAATGAAATCGCTGGCATAAGCTAGTTTTAAATAAACGTAATTTTGTTTTCGATATTATACTACGTAGCAATAATACTACAACGTAGCAATTAGTGCTACGCTGTCGTAGCAAGTAATCGAAGCGCTACGCTGCGAGATATTTATTGATAACTAGCGTCTGCCCACGACGTAATCTACCTAAATAAGAACGCTGTGGTTCAAAAAGTAGCCTATGTACTTAGCCAGATCGAGTTAATGATTTTCGCGTGATGAGGTAACAAACAGACGTAGTTACTTTTACGCAATTTCTATAATATTGTGTATGAATTAATAGTAAGAAATAATCTGAGATTTTATTTCTTTATCAAGTTGAAGTAGTCTCTCATTTCTTCTTGGATATGATGGACAGCATACTATTGATAAACGGTAACACAAAAATGTTCAAGAACAAATCTTTTTAATACTCATAAATCATACAACTCATGCATGTCTTCACTATTCGTTTGTAAACTTAAACATTTTCTTGTTATTTCATAACACGCTTTTTTCCCAAAACTTGTACCAAAAATAAAACACAGGCACTAACACGATATTGCTTTTCCCCATATAGGACGGTTCCTTTTTCATGTAAAACACTCCGGTGTCCCACCTCGCTGGGTGTATGGAGATCGGACCTTATTTCCAGACCGATATAGCCAATTTTTGATGCCGCCCTTACATCTCGAGTTTTAGGAGGATTTTGAAGGATAGCATTGTATGGGTGAATAGGCCAGCATAATAGGCCTGCTAAAAATGGAGGTCTAGGAGGTAACATAACATATCATCACGCCTGTATACCCCGAAGGGTTAGGCAGAGGTACAAGTGTACACCCGCGGTTCGCCGGTATGTTAAGATTCCATGTAATAGGGGGCGAGCCTGTTGCTATTAACCGGATACAAATGCTAACTCCGAACTGCTACTGAGAATTGCATAGACAACCCAATAACACTTTTTGCTCGACCTGGGAATTGAACCTAGGACCCCACGCTCTACAGTCAGTCGTGCTTGCGACCACGAGACCAACGGGGCAGCTACTCTGAGCTGTCCCGCTCGCTGTTAGCTTACTGCTGTCTTCTTATACGGAGTGTAGATAAATACATCACATACCCCTTTTATATACGCATAGGTACTGGACATCAAACTAAGCAAAGACATTATACAAAAAAAAACTAGTAATCCGTTGTCTAGTACTGCCTCCTTGGCCTAGTAGTCCAAAAACGCGACTGCTACGCTAGAGGTCTTGGGTTCGATTCCCAGGTTGAGCAAAAAGTGTTATTGGGTTTTCTATGAAATTCTTAGTAGCAGCTCGGAGTTAGGATTGTGCCCGGTTAATGGCAATAGGCTCGCCCCCTATTACATGAGACCTAAACATACCGGTGAACTGTTGGTGTACATTGTTACACCTCTGCCTAACCCTTCGGGGAATACAGGCGTGATGGTATGTTAGTGATCCGTCAAAAGACCGCGGCTGAAGTCGCGAGCAAAAGAAAAGACAACACAGCTTAAACAGTCCACTATTTCACAAAACATTTTTCTGAAACTCAGTTTAATTGAAAGAAGGAGAAATTCTTTTCTACCAAAGTGTTTTGTAATAACGTTCTTTTTTTTATCGTAACGTTCCCCAGCGTTGTAATCAAGTTATTTTAGTGAAAGTCAGTTTTAATTAAAGTAAATTAATAAGAAACCCATCCTCCAAGACATTGTTTTGATATTTTCCTTTTAGAAGAGACTGGGAAAGGTCGGTGGATACTTTGTATTTTATTTTTGTACTTACTTTTTTTACTTTTGTATTTCTTTCTTTCTTGTGGTAAGGCCAATTCTTGTTATTAATAACAGCAGCCTACTATTCTCCCACTTCAAGGCAAATAAAGCTGTACAACTTATTACAATATGTATGGAGATTCTTGCCCATTCGTGCCCATACGAAACTAGCTTTTGGGATGAGCAACTACATTCGAAATTATGTTTTTTTTTTTTTTCTTTTAAATGACGTTTAATAGTGCCTTTTCATCATCATCTTCCTGCCCTTATCCCATGTTACTTGGGGTCGGTGCAACACGTTTTCTTCTTCCACGCTGTCCTGTCAACCGTCATGCTATCGCTGACTCCCTTCTCTTTCATATCATTCTTCGCGCAATCCATCCATCTTTTCTTTGACCTCCCTCTTCCATAGTGCCTTTTAATGGTCTTATTAAGGACAGGGGGCCACTCAGGGCCGATGCCTGCGGGAACGCAAAGAGCATAAGAAGGGACATGGATGGGTTTTAGTCAGTAAAAGTCTGACACTTCCTCCCGCCACGCCCAGGGCGAGGGAAGTCATTTGATGATTTCCCATCCGTCAAAAAAAATGGTCTTATTGAAATTTAACTTGAATTATAATACAGAGAAGGCACGAGTATTGAATACCACGGTTGGCGATTTCAGACTCATATAAACTATAAGTCCAGGTTCGTCATCTATCATGCCACTGCTTATTTAAAAAACATAAGAGAATTAATTATGGCCTTTTTTTACGTTATTATTTTTTAGTAGTGTTTACCTTGGCATGAAAATGCACCATCACTCAATTTAGGAAACAAGCAGTGTATTCACCAATATCCACACAGCCTCCGCATTGCCATAACATACGACTGAACTTCCTCATATATCTTGTATATTGAGTCAACCAACATTACAGAAAAAAATGCCGAGTAATAATCAACTGGTACGCCAAATATTTCCTTTACCGAATATTAAGACGAGCCGACGAAACGAGACGAATATTACACTCCTCTATAGCGTTCAGAAAACTCGTGTCACGGTTCCAATTTAAATACAGCCAACCGTCACACGACGCCAATAACTTGTCACGTAGTATATGTAAAGAAAATGAAATTCCCTAGGACAGACAGGCACAAATTAAATAAAGAAAAGCGATACTCAATATAAGTCGGGACACGTACAAAATGATAAATTCTTTCATTTGTATCGTTTTAATTTATACAAACCTCCCAAGTGGTTCGCTTGTTAAGGTGCGCGCATAGTGGCTGGTAATGGCGGTTGGCTTTTGTTTTTTTCTGCCCATTATTGTATTGATTTTGAGACGAGGTGAAGTGGTACAGATAGTTGCAGGTAGTCTTCAGGGCTTCGTGTTGCTTATGTTGGTCCTCCTGAAAGACTTCTATGGGGTCTCCCTATGTAAATCTTTTGCGTGTGTTTGTGGCTTCTCTCTTGCAATAATCCTTCAATTTTCCTTCTTGGAGTAATCATTTTACATTTGTAATATATTGTTGATTCTCCACAAGCAAGGCTTAAAGAAATAAACACAAATATACAAGCTGACTTTTAATTCCCTATCAATATTTCAGGTGATGAAAGTACTCATAAATATGAACAACTTTTATTATGAAAACAACACTGAAATATAAATAAAAATTGCTGTTCTATTATGATCGTGTTCTAGTACTTTCTTGTAGGTAACAGCTGATTTTCACCCGCATCAGTATACTAAAATTGTCTTTTAAAATAGAATTTCATACTTCAACACATTATTATCAACATCCTCTGAATCATCTGCGGGTTGTTCGCAAGAGATACCGCGCCCCTGGAACGCAAAGGGCACAAGAAGGAACATGGGTGGGTTTTAGTCAGTAAAAGTATGACACTCCCTCCCGCCCCGCCCAGGGCGGGAGAAGTTATTTGATGATTTCCCACCCACCAAAAAAAAAAAAAAAAATTCTCTGAATCATTCTCCACAAACACAAACATAGCCACCTCTTTACAAACACCTAATAACAAATTTGAACGTGTCTCTTTGTCCCCATTCACGAATATAATTTGGAAAGGCATCGGATAATAGCCCCCGATGGTGAGATAACAGACAGGAAATAGAACCCTGTTTTGTAATGGACTAAATTTGTTTTTCAATGTTTCAACGTTCACATTATGTGGCGAATCGATTCTTTTTGTTAAATTGAAAAAAGGGATTGTAGGTATTTTCTTTTGCTGGACGTTTGTGTTGATTATCAAATAATACCCACCCATTATTGTCCTAATGCAGGACTAGGGCGGCTTCTCATACAGAGAAGGCACGAGCATTGATCACCAATCGTGCTCAAAGCGATTGGCGATTTCAGACTTATATTGATTTTAAGTCCAGGTTTCCAAATGAAGTTGATTACTTTTTGAAAGATAAATTTAATTACCAGTTTGTACTTAACGAGGTATAATCGCAACGAGCTATCAGTGTGCTTAACTTATGGACTGAGATCCCAAAGTCGTCAGACCTACGTCATTTCACTATGACGTTTTGAGGATAGATGGGGTCGAGCATTGAAACTATCAAATTTAATGTATCCTTATTGACGTAATTCCTCTATCATCAAAATAGCAGCCATGCTAATATGAGGTCGGTCAGAGGACGCTGGGATCTTAGACAATTAGAAGGTACAGACGGTTTTTGTTATTATTGACTTTGCCTGTGGGATTGTCGTTTATCGTGATGAAGCTGGGATGTCTCTGTATTTCATTATGTTCGGTTCAGTGGTTTTGTCCTAATGAGATAACAAACAAACTGACTGAGTTACTTTCTCATTTTATAATATTAGTGCGAAAAGGCTCGCGTTTGACCTCATTTCACGTTTGTAAGTAACAATATGGTGGTGGTTCTTAATTCAATCAATATACCTACAGGTGCGTATAACAGTTAAATTTTCAATTTAATTAAATCTAAAATGGCAATGTTTAGCCTCTGGCCAGAGTGAAAGCCAGCCCTTGGGTCACGGGAAGTGCCAATCAAACGTTTCGGAAATACCTTAAACAGACTCTGGGCACATGGACCCGACAACCCGATGGTAAAATTCAATCTTAGATAAAGCTAGACACAATATCAGTTATCACAAAGTAAACAAAAAAAAATGGCAACAAATTTTTCAATCATGATTTCTGTTTTCACAGTAACAACACCCCTTTATTAATATAAAATAAACCATAACTCACTAAAAATAAAATTCAATTCCCAAACCGGGGTTTACGAACCTTTCCGATGTCAAAAGACCACACTCATACATCATAATAATACCAAATACTTTTCGATTCCCAATCCGCTATATTTTTCCACGGTTCCATTATGCGCGCGCCCGAACACAAACAATAATAAAGAGACACTGTTAATCTTGCTTCGACTGTGACCACTTTATTAGACATAGACACCCGTGTATAGAGAAATATACGCCTTCGGGGAAAAGTTACAGCACAAATGTCGGGTCACTAGATGTGGCGACGCTGTGAAGGCCAATTCCTGTACGCATAAAAGTCGAAAAGTAACAATTAAAAATGTAAGCATAATCGAAGCAATGATTGATTGAATTCTCAAAGGATACCAAATATTCAAGTTACAAAGATGGCATAAGACTTAAGGCCACTTACAATTAAGTTATTATTATTTTAATTCAATTTATTTTAATTCAAGAGACACTTTGTTTAAAAAATGTCAAAGCAAGCCGTTATTTTGAGTCACAATTAGCCAAAAACCGTCATGCATACAGGTCATGCATCTCTTCTTTTACTTCATCACATTAATTATTATTCTATTATTGGCCTATTGCCAGAGGCAAAATAAAATAAATAAAGAAAATCTTTATCGATTGTACATGTGATGATACATCGATTCATCTGCTACCCAAATCACTTCCATTATATCTAACTCCAGAATTGCCGTTTAAACTTACACCGTCTGAATTTATGGGGGCCACTTTAGTTCGTGCATAGGTGGGTGGAGAGTAAAGTGTTGGCGTCTAACTTCAGCATCTTAGTGTTTGCACCACTGTCTATTCCGTATATGCTAATTTCGCTTTGAAGTTTTGGAAGCCCGTTCTTGTACTTGAAAGTTGGTCTTGAAAATATTGAGTTTATTTGTTTAAAGTCTCAATGAGGTATTGTGTAGAAGGATTTCTTGGATTAGTGTCGTAAAGATAGAAGCTGTGCCCGTGGCTGTCACTTGTCAGTTTGACGTAATTGTACTGATGTGACTAAATATGTCACATTAGTAACTGACCGCTGACAACACCGCTTTTGTCTGCACAGCATTTTATACGGCCACAAAAAAAACTGTGTTTTTCGAATGCTGGAAATTAATGGACAACCAAATCATTTACTTTCTCTTCACTTGGTTATCTAGAATACTGAATAAAAACTCTTAAACAAACTATTATTTTTATCCGCTCAATATTTTTAACTGATCTAAGCAAATAGTCAAAAAAAACTGGGTTAAAAATACAGAGAGACTAATAGATAAGAGAATCAAAGCCCTAAAACGAAAAAAATATAGACGCAATCTAGACTTGACTTGATATAAATTGTTGATACTATCAATGTCAAAAATTTTACAAAAATATACCTTAATGAGAGGCACTTTTATCAGATTGACTATAAGGTAAGAATGTAAACGTCCTGAAAAAAATCCTATCAAGGCTTCACTTGTTCAGCTTGTAACGGCTCCACAACAACTATTAATAATTACATTATCAAGGTAAACAAACGGGAGTTATCGTTTACGTCATTGAAACCCACATTAAACAAGGCAGTACAATGGAACAACAGCTGTCGAACGCAACTGGTCACGTGTCCTTGTTCCTGAGCAGTGATTACGTCATTCAGTACCTAGTTTACGTTACAAGATGCTATACATATGTATCTAAGGCAGCAATCGTATGACTAACTATAGGTATATGTACCAGGGTTGCGGAATTTGTTTGAAAGAGTCACCGTGGCCTTGGAAAGGAAAAGGCGTTAGGGGGAACACGGATGTTTTAGTCAGTAATAGTCTGACTATGCCTTCCGCTCCGTCCAGAGCGCAAAAATATATTTGATGATTTCCCGGCCTTAAAAAAAAGGATAGGTTTATATAGTCATTACTAAATGTTTTGAACAACGTAAAAAACCGCTGAGCTAAACGTCCCAAGTTGACAGGTAAAAAAGTACATTACGATACCCAGTCATACATTTTTACTTTATTTAACTTATTAATATATAGATTAAATATTTACAGCCTTAAAATTAGATACAGAAACCTTAATAATAACAAAAAAGAAACTAAAACTAAATGGAATCAAAAAATACGCATCCGCATCACCGTCAATCGGAAAAGTGCCAAAAAGACTGGCAACATTGCCACGTTGGATGGCAATACTTCACCTCTGGCCAAGGTAAAAGCCACCCTTTGGGGCACGGTAAGTGTCAACCGACCGTTTAGATAAATACGATACCTAAGTGAGAAATATCCATTACCGCAATAGTGTAGTAATTTACATTTCAGCACAAGCAAGTGTGTTGATAAATATATTTACGTAATTTGAACAAGTTTTGTGCACAATGATAAAAAAATATTGTTACTTTAATGTGTTTATAAACAATGGTTGTTAACCAATCAGGCCAAAACGGCTGCACGGATTTTGATGAAATTGGGCACACGATCATGGTCTGCGACACATAGGACTACATAGGATACATTTTAGATAGTACCTCGCAGTGGGATAATTTTAATGGTCTTTCTATCAAAGCCGCCAGTGACAGTGAGGTTAGAAAAAAAAAATATCTTACACGCTATTTTCAACTCTATTACTAGCCCAAGTTAGTTTATTATAAATAATTTTCGTTTGAGCATCTTGCTTCTCTGCGCTAAGTCTAGTAGATGAGTCACGTGGTAGTGTTCCGGAGGCTTCAAGGCTTCTGGTTACGTTATTTCTGCTATTGACAATCATGTTACAGAGTTGTTCCTTATTTAGATTTGTTGTGTATTTTCTTTTCTTGTTTCGAATATTCACTTCGTTACTATGTATATAGTATAGTACTAGTACTCCAAGCCTTTGGTTCAAAAATTAGGATTAACCTGGAAAGTTTTCCGGGAATTTCAAAAATGGGTAATTTCATCGATTTCGATGTTCTCTTTCCGAATTTCAACTTTACCACCTCGTATCATCCATATTGGAAAAATGGCGCACAATAGCACCCTTTTTGAAAATATCTCCCTTCTGACTTATTTTACAGTAAAAACATTATGTAAAAAATTTAACTATTGAAAATTTGGAAATGTTGTTTTTTTCTGGAATTTCAAATTTTTTGAAAAATTTAAAAAAGTAGTTTTGGCGTACAAGCGCCGTTCATTACGTTTGCCTTAGGATTCTTACCCGGTTAATGGCAATAGGCTCGCCCCCTATTACATGGGACCTAAAAGTATACTGGCGAACTGTGGGTGTACAACGGTACACCTTTGCCTAGCCCTCCGGGGAATACAGACGTGATGATGGTTGTTTATTATTTTTTTTTATTAGAATATTATACCTAATTATATTTTATATCTACATATTTTAATTTACGTGACAGCCGTAGTCATTCTCTTCTTAATATTAAATCCAGCATCTATCTAATAATACAAACAATTTAAAAGAATTTGTATTCGGTTCATTCGGCCAGAGTCTGAACGATAACAGTAGGATTGTGTTCTCTGGTAGAAAATGCTTGACCGGACACTGTCAAACTGGCCTTTAATATTTACTGAACAGATATCTTTCCCGTTATTCTGACGATATCGGTCGAGTTCAATAGTTTGTAGATAAGTTAGGGTCCCTACAAATTGATACATGTGGCCAAAGCTAACACAAGCTGGGTTCCACTCTTGGGAATTGTTCGAGATTATAATAAATGTGTTTTGTTTAGTTGTTGGTTCTTACTTCGTTTGAAGGTCAACTTGTTTTTTTTTTTTCAATATTTGTTTGTCGTCGTGATGTTGTTATAAACCAATGAAAAAAACATATTTTTAAGGCTACCTCATACAACATGACCTACTCGTACCAATATGATATCAAGATTCAAGTCAATCATAGATATCAATGGGAAGGAAACCTGTACATAGTAATTAATATTATGAACATAAAGCCGTTGGTCCCGGCTGTCATTCGTAGATCTTTGACAGTCGTTACTGATAGTCAGAAGCCTATCTGACAACCAGTCTTACCAAGAGGTATCGCGTTGCCCAGCAACTGGTTTGTGGAGGTCAGATAGGCAGTCGCTCCATGTAAAACTCTGATATTCAGCTGCATCCGGTTAGACTGGAAGCCGACCCCAACATAGTTGGGAAAAGGCTAAGTAGATGATGATGAATCCGAAGATCCAAGTATATCTTGAACATCACTGATACTGACAGACAATATAGTGAGGAAACCTGAACTTATAATTGATATTAGTCTGAATTCACCAAGCCGCCTTAAGCAAGCGTGTTGATCAATGTTTGTGCCTTCTCTGAGTAAGAAGAGGCCTTTGCCCTGCCCTGGTATTATTATTACTACAGAAAGAAATATTGATGTAGATTGGCTCTTTTTGGCAGGACTAAACACGATTCATCGCTTTTAACACTTTGTCTAAAACTAACCTTATAAGCTGCTATCAAAAACAATATAAGCCTGTTACAAATTAAACTCTTCATTTGACCCAACCCTCAAATATCCATCAAACGGAATACCAAGCGACCCTTTATCATGATCCCTAAGATAATAGCAATAACGTATTGTATATTGCTCATAACAAAACACCCTTTGTACATAAATTAGTCTTCATCTCCATATAATTTATCATGTAAATACGTCACTCATGACGTCACGGAAACAAATTAAATTATGACCTCGTCGAACGTTGATGTAGTACTCAAAATTTCAGCAAGCTACGCTGTTTATACGCAACTATAATGTATGAAGGTCCCTTAGGACCTTAGGTGGTCGGTGTAAGTTACAAGATTGAATGAATTTCTTTGGTTTAGCTGGCAATATTTAAATTAAGCACGAAAATAGAAATGTTTTTATGTCTTCGGGTGGCATACAAGCCAACGGCCCCGATGATGTTTAAGTGGTAACAGTCTGAAATACCAGGGGCCTCACAGATGTAATCGAAGAGACAAAGTTGGAATATCATGTGCCTGTAATTTCACCGGCATTCTTCAAACTAGAACACAGCAACGCTGCTTTGCGGCAGAAATAGGAATAGTGACAGTACTTCGCTAGACGAGCTCCTTTACAAAAAGCTCTTCTACTATTTAATATTAATTTCTTTTTTGAACTAATTACATATAGCAATACAGCCAAGAGGGGGTTCTCAAATTAGAAATGTAGAAACTTTGAAAGCCACTGCTTAAGCTATTGTCTGCTCTAATGCTAACGCGTCCGTTCATCACTTGCACCACGTCATAGGGTTACCTCAAAACTTTCGGACTTACGCACACGTTTCGTGAAACGTCAATAAATCTCGCTCGTAGCCGACTTGGATGATGTTTATGGAGTAATGTGTTGCCATTCGAGATTTCTACCGACACCTACGTCTAATTCATTTTGGTACATTAATTTTGCATGAATAAGCGCTTTCGTGTGCTAAAGTTTGCTGAAGTTCAGGTCCAAATAGGTTTGCCCGGGTCGACCTAGTTTCTGTTTAAGGAGATTTCGGTTTTTATGTAGTTAGGTACAATTGGTATCAATAGACTTATCCATTTAAAATTTTCGAGTACTGAAAATTAAAAGTTATTACACATAACATCGAGCCTGTATCGTCCGAAGGGTTAGACAGAGGTGTACCAATGTTCAGCTCCCTTGTAATAGGGGGCGAGCCTATTGCTATTAACCGGGCACAAATCATAACTCCGAGGTCCACTGAGAATTTCATAGAAAAACACAATAACGCTTTGCTTGACCTGGGAATCGAATCCAATACCTCTAGTGTAACAGTTGCGCTTAGGACCACTAGGGTAATGAGGTAGTCAAATGTTATTAATTTTAGTAATTACGAGTACTACACTTAATTAACTTTTGTAAGTGAATTGTTACTAATATTACGGACATTAAAGTTAATCCTTCATGTTTACTTAATTTAACTCGGAACTAGAGACCTTTGAAAGGCGCGCGGGGAGCCGAAGCCAACTCGCAGAGGCCTCTTAGAGAGCTTTAAGATGTAATGAAAGTGAATTAATATCTTCTTTATTGATTACATTTACATTTAAATAACATTTTTAAATTTAATGCACAAATTAACATTAAACAATATAAAAAATAGTAGCCCAATATTATTATTGTTATTTGACCACCAAGTAGATGTAGTGATAGATGTCATGTTGTTTGTTTAAAATAAAATATTATTTTTAAATCTACAACACAAAGGTGGTTTATATTTTTATTTTTTAAATAATAATATAATAAAAATATAATTTATTCTTATTTTTCATAGTTATCATCATAACATCAGCCGAACGACGCCGACTGCTGGACATAAAAAAAATCACATAAATTATCCTTATATGTAAACTTGCTACATTGTGTTATAATCAGTGATCGGATAATCGGATGCATATTTCCCTAAAGTTCATTTTTGGTTAGGACATAATGGAAGCGGCTTCTTAAAATATTTTTTTTTAAATATTAATCTTGAGATTCCAGAAAATTCGGGAATGCGAAACTAGTTGAAACTAGGTGATGAAACGTCGTCTTTAGCATGTGGTATTTATTTAAAAATTAAGAGGAAGTTATTATTTCTAGTTTTTTGTAATATAAAAGTTAAAATAAGTAAATATACCTACACCCGATTTGATTCTACAATAAAAACAGTTTTGTTGAATCCGAAATCCCAGGATTTTTTCGATACAAAAGTGCATTCCATAATAACCAACACCTACAGTTTAGGTAAATATTCATCCGATTATCCGATCACTGGTTATAATTGACATATTTTCTATTTCTATAAGTACTTTTTAAATATTTTAATTTTTTATTTTTTACTAGCTGTTGCCTGCGACTTCGTCCGCGTTTCCGTCGTTTCTCGTAAAAAAAAGTAGCCTATGTCCTTCCTCACGGTTCAGTGGTTTTGATGTAACAGACAGATTAACTTTCATATTTTAGTAGGGAAATATAATATGTCAATCTATTTCTATGATTCTTTTTTATGGAATAGTTAATAATGTTAACTTTTTTAATTAGGGATGACTGAGAGTGTTATAAACGTAAGAGTAGACAAATATAATCAGAAAGCTTCGAACTGCTAAGCTATCAGGAGTTACACGTGATATTGTGAATCAACCATAAAAGATAGACATATGCTGTCGTGGGATATTTTTTATATAATTTTAAGGAGAACATTTCCGTCATACATGATTTCTGTGTAGCTTTAACCATTAGGGTTGCACACGCGACGGAAGCTTAAAAAATGGAGTAACTTCTCCCGTTTTCCCAACATTTTCCTTCACTGCTCTGCTCCTATTGATTATAGCGTGATGAAAAGTATACTATAACCACCTCAGGAGTATGAAAAATAATTGTACCAAGTTTCGTTAAAATCCGTCGAGTAGTTTTTGTTTCTATAGCGGTTATACAGACAGACAGACAGACAAAAATGTTACTGATTGCATTTTTGGCATCAGTATCGATCCCTAATCACCCCCTGATAGTTATTTTGGAAATATATTTCATGTACAGAATTGACCTCTCTACAGATTTATTATAAGTATAGATTATCATACTACTAATAATGCGTGCCCTTAGGGTAGATTATTTATGATACTATTATTCTGTAAGACCTGTTGTAACACCAAAAATCGCATTAATAAATACTTTTACTTTTGACATAGGCCTCCCACCACAATGACCGGTCCAGCGCTACCCGCATCCGGCGATTTCTTATTTTTTATTCTTATGTAAAAAAATAACCGGTACATAAGTAAGTACCTATAAGAACCAGAGTGAGAGAGAGAGAACCGAATCACTCTCTTCATTAACTTGGAGTGGCAAATTACTAAAAACTCAATTACATTTCCTCGGTTACATTACTGAGCATCTAATATGGTCAGAGAGATAATTTAATATATTACGCTATACTTTAGTCATCATTTTGACGTAGGTACAGTGTCCTTAATTATTACTTGTTTGATATTGTTGTTACGGACAATAGATTAGCTGTTTACGTCATCTGCCTAATCTTTTACCAACTATGTAAATAGTTGTAGTTTCAAAACGAAGCAACTACCTATATCACCTCTGCCGGGGCTGCGGGTTGTTCGTAAGAGATACCGCGCCCCCGGAACGCAAAGGGCACAAGAAGGAACATGGTTGGGTTTTAGTCAGTAAAAGTCTGACACTCCCTCCCGCGCCGCCCAGGGCGGGAGAAGTTATTTGATGATTTCCCACCCCCAAAAAAATAAAAAATAAACCTATATCACCTACACGACCCAGTTACTGGGCTGTACGATACGTCTTGATAAGATTGAACTATCCGAAACGACTGTCAAAGATCTACGAATAACAGCTGAAACCAACGACTTTACGTGCTTCCCGAGGCACGGGGGTATCACACCATCTATTTCCAAATTCTGGGCTGCTACTAAGAAATTCCTAGTGAAAAACCTCAATAACACATTTTGCCCGACCTGAGACTCGCAACCAGGACCCCACGCTCATCAGTCAGTCAACAAGATAAACCTAAGGACATCATTATACATTGTATATATTATTAAAATACATACAACACAATATAATAACACAATACACATACATAACTGCCTCGGTAGCCTAGTGGCCCTAAGTGCGACTGCTACGCTAGAGGTCTTAGGTTCGATTCCCAGGTCGAGCAAAAAGTGTTAGTGCCCGGTTTATGGCAATAGGCTCGCCCCCTATTACACGAGACCTAAACATACCGGCAAACTGTGGGTGTACATTGTTACACCTCTGCCTAACCCTTCAGGGAATATAGGCGTGATGGTATGTTATGTTACACATACATAATTTGTTGTAATGAAAAATAGTCTAACTGGACAAGAGCAACGCGAGTCCCAACCTCATAATGTACGTATACGAGCATACAGCGGCAGCGCGGCCGCACAATTTAACTTGCGCTTGTGTCAGCCACCATGACGTGATGCCCCTTAGTGCCAGCCCATGTTACAAATTGACCGTAAACATAGTTCAGTAGGTTCCGCTACAAGTTGTAATGCTATGCCTTGTTTTGCCTTCATTTTGGAGTATATTATGTTACACTCGATTTCACTTTAGAAATTTAATTGTAGAGGTTAGAAGACTAATGAAATATGTATGAGAAGGTGCCTTTGTTGGTGGGTTATTCGTAAAAGTTGAACATATAAGTCAGAAGGTCAAGGGTTAAAGTGAGGAAGAAGAATCTAAATTGGTGAAGGCTTCTGATCAGCAATACGATTCACATGCTTATATTCCATCGAATATAACAATAGAAAATTAACGTTGCAATGATAACGTTATTTCAATGTTAGCGTATATTAAGTTCCGTTATTTTACGATAAATATTTATATTAGCCATTTAAAATGTCAACAAAATACAGTCATTTCAACAATATAACTCAATAACAGCCGCTATTTTTAACCCCTGACGCAAAAACGACGCTGTGTTATAAGTTTGACGTGTCTGTGTGTGTGTATATCCGTAGCATCGTAGCTCTCGAACGCATGAACCGATTTTGATTTTGTTTTTTTTTTTGTTTGAAAGGTAAATTAGTTGGGAGCTATGTTTGATGGAAATTTCAATTTCATTTTTATGTCAAAGTTTTTCAGGTTTAGCACTGAAAACTTTAAAAATAATACATACACGCCTATATTCCCCGAATAGTTAGGCAGAGATGTCCCAAAGTACACCCACAGTTTACTTGTTAAAAATAATATGTTGTAAAAATAATCTAAAACCATTATGACTCTTTTATCTTTACAAAAATAAACATAAATCGAAATCCACTTTAAATGCAAGCCAAACTAAGTGAATCTCGCCACCGCCAGGGGGGGCGCCACGACCGTCAACTATTTTCTTTGTACAATGTCCCAGCAACTGCTTTGTAATGGGCGACGGAGTTATCTCAGTATGTTGTGGCTTGACAACGTAGAATTCAGTGTCCTTTGATAAAACCCGGGTTGTTACAGTGAGCGAGTTTGTGAGTGAAACTATTCATTTTGGACGATGATTTCGTCCAAATTCGTCGGTTAATGTTTTAATCATTAATATAATAATTCTACGCTGGAGGTCTTGGGTTCGATTCGCAGGTCGAGCAAAGTGTTATTGGGATTTTACTATGAAATTCTCAGTAGCAGCTCGGTGTTAGAATTTGGGCTCGGTTAATGGCAATAGGCTCGCACCCTATTACATGGGACCTAAAAAAAATACCTACGAACTGTGGGTGTACATCTATGTAATGCCTAACCCTCCGGGGAATACAGGCGTGAAGCTATGTTATGTTTGTTTAGTAAGTAAAATCTCATTCATTTATCATTTTCATTTCATTTATTCCATATTATAGAAATAACATAAACACGAAACTGAGTTTGTTTATTACGCTTTTACGGCTAAACTACTGAACCGATTTTGATGAAATTTGGTACTAACTAAGCTTGAAACCCAAGAAAAGATATTGTTTACTTTTCAAGCAACGCCTTCGTCTGCGTGATAATCGTGGATGCAGCCGCGGGTGAAAACTAGTAAATAAATAAAAAATACTCCAAATGTAATTTGTTGAGGGATATTGGATTAATAAGAGATTATCGTGTTAAAAAATAATCCAATAACTGGTTTTAACTTTGATTCGGTTTATAGAATTTCATGCACACCTTTTGATCGTGTCGCAGTGCATTTTTGTAGGGGACAGCTAATTTTATTTTTCATATTTCGGGGTTGGTTCTTTAGCAAAAGTTGTTTGTACTTATAAGTACTTTCAGCCCCTGAAAAATGGCAGGTGAATGAAAATTCAGCCTGTATGTAAAGTAAAAGTAAAATGGCTTAAAAAACTTCATTACACCCAAACATCTGACATAAAACATTTATTAAACCGCACCCTCATAAGTACACCAGCCATTAACGGAAAATCAGCATTTTTAATCAAAATATTTGCCTAAAAAGGTTGACGTGAAAAATAATGCTTTATGGCCATTAATCTCCTAAAAAGGTCCGGGGCCGGCAGGGACCAAGGTGGGCCAAGTAATGGAGTTCCGTTGTACAGTCGTGAACCGAGGAGTTTGGATGTCCCAACCCCTTGACGATATTACATAAAACATTTGGGTCGGGAGTCGGAACGACAATAAATGTACGTACCAATATTTTTGGCGCACATTTTTTGTTTGTTTTTTTTGCGAGGACATGTAAAATGATGGATATGTTATGTTTATGATGTAACTGTCCCTTTGGGTGAAATGATAAACTCTGATCTGTGAAGATAAATGTGCCGTGTTCCTAAGCACTGTTGATTAATTCGTGTTTGTCATTTCTATACATTTGTAAGACTATATTGAGTCTTGTATTTTTAATTAAACAACTGGCAACTCTATAATACAAATGCACTAGTGTGTATTCTCTAAAAAAATCGTCTGCTTCCTTGCATTTTTTTAAAGAAAATGGTGATGATGATGCCATGAGTGAAGAATACAGATAATTATGATTGACCTATAACATTTTAGGATGGCTCTTTTGATAATAGTTAGAGGAATATGTGATGAAGAAAATATGCATACTTGCTAATTTCAATGCTGATCTTACTAATTTCCGTGGGCCAAAACTTGAGTCAGATGCTTTACCAGTCAGAAGAAAGTATCTAGCAATAACAGCTGGAAGATTGTGATGACATATTGTTCAATATTTATTTTGTTTACTCTTATACCGTCATGGTCATGAACGGGCGCTTTCAGTTGGGATTGATCATCCCTTCACTTGCCTTGCTTGCTATTATTATTTTCTTGTTTGTTCATTGCTCTTTATCTAAATTGTTTTCAGATACAAAAGCAACAAGAATAATGTAACCAGGGTTTTGTAAAAACTTAATTAAAAGCAGTCTCTGTGGAGTTACCATCTTCATCTCTTTAGAGAAGAACGATTTACCTACGTTTTGGAACGAGAAAGTAGCTCCAACTTTCTGCCCAACTCCTTGACAATTCAAAAGTCCTGTTTAATTCAAATAAATGCTTTTCTCCACGTCTTAGGTTCACGAGAGCAAATCCGCGGGAACTGCCAGTATTTTCTACACGTACAATCGATCCCATCTCCCAGGCATTCTAAAAAAAATACTACTACACTTTAGTTTTTAGGTAAAAAGCAGTGTAAAAGTTTCCTTGTGGGGACATTACCTTGTCAGCGTGTTACATGATACATTATGTATAACTATGTAGGATACTATAGTTTTAAAGTTCATGCTCCTTGGTTCGGTCTCTATAGTGGCGTGCTAATATGGCAGTGAACACGCAAACGTAATAGCTTGCTCGTTTAATGATTGTAAATAAAAATAATAGTTAAAGCATAACTCTACGCATTTAAAAATATTTTTTTCAACTTTTTAATAGGCTTTTATTATAGTCGACCTGTATGTAACTAACTATGTAATGAAATCTAAGGTAACTAATTTAACCATCTTGCAAGTGTCGTACCGTAATGAAAATTGGCAACTGTATGTAGTTCTAATGACAATACAATAATATAGTACTGTCAAACTGATCTGATGATGGAGCTGGAAGATATGAACTGGAACTTCATAATGGAAAAACGTATCACAGTTTTGGATTTCTTAGAAAAGTCTTGTGATGAACTTTGACCACGTTTACGTTTTCACGTGCATTTATAAAAGCCCGTTTTCCTAGTGGGTATTAAACGCTGATTAACTTTAAGTAACTGCCTCGTAAGCCTAGTGGTCCTAAGCGCGACTGCTACGCTTGAGGTCTTGGGTTCGATTCCCAAGTCGAGCATAAAGTGTTATTGGGTTTTTCTATAAAATTGTCAGTAGCAGCTCAGAGTTAGGATTTGTGCCCGATTAATTGCAATAGGCTCGCCCCCTATTACAAGGGACCTAAACATATCGGCGAACTGTGGGTGTACATCGTTACACCTCTGACTAACCCTTCGGAGAATGCAGGCGTGATGGTATGTTATGTAACTTTAAATATATTCTTAGCATAAGTTTTACATGTACGTGGACTTATTTTGGTAACATTATTTCCATCTACTATTGTTTTGAATTTATAATCCCTATACAACAATCGTTAATCTCGTACGAACTACGCGCTAGTAAAATTTTGTTCTACAAATTATAAGTTTAGATGTTTTTGTAGATAGTGTAAAAACACTAATATCTATGCTTGGAGTTAGTCAGTTTTTCGTCAAATAACTGATGATACGTGATTTAAAATCTCAATAAAAAATAAGATTTTTTAGTCATCACATGAGTACTTTCCTCAAAATATAACTACATTTTTATATTTATAATTATTCTCTCAACTCTTAAAAAACTAACCAAAAACAAAGACTTTAAAACACGTCAACACTTTAGGACCTCTTCAGCTCACATCTCAAAAGAATCAAAAGAAAAAGGCACAAGACACGAAACTTACAAACTCAGTAATAAAACTGCTCCACCTTGCGCCCGGCGCAATCTCTCTCAATCTCTTACTTTTATTTCAACAAAATTTCGTCAAACAACAATAAAACAGTGAAATTACTTCAATATATCCTACAGGGAGGCTAACTCTATTAAAAATATCGTCTCACTGCCTCTATCAAATTGTAGAGATGCCTGCAAGACGTTCGTGGTGAATCTTGCGCTCTATTCACAAGATTATATTCGAGATAGGATCGCGAAATTTTCCACGCACACGGTGTTTTTCACGTTGCAGTTTGCGAAGGCGTAGATAACGTATTTATCTTACTTCCTATCCTATTTCTTACTTCGAATTTCTACTATATTATAAATATAAATGCGAAATTTTGTGAGGACGGATGGATGTTTGTTACTCTTTAACGCATATGTAACTAAACGAACTTTTTTATTATTAATTCCATTTTCGTAATCTGGTAGTATAATTTAGAACACATAACATACCATTACGCCTGTATTCGCCGAAGGGTTAGGCAGTGGTGTACTTATATACACACACCCACAGTTTGCCGGTATCTTTAGGTCCCACGGAATAGGGGGCGAGCCTATTGCCGTTAACCGGGGACAAATCCTAACTCCTAACTGCTACTGAGAATAATTTGGAACGTCTTTGTTTAATTTTAAAATATTCGCTGTTAAAATCACGCACAAAAGCTAGTATAGAATAAGCCACGTTATTATATTTTGTCATTAAAATGTTCAAAAAAAAACTTAGTTGATATAATGTGGTCCCTGGTTTGATACACTGCAAATTCTAAAGTCCAGCCGAGCAAGTGGCAATAAGCTTAAACCTTATTACAATGAGACATACTGGACATTTTAGCATGCATTTAAAAACACACACCCTTCAGGTTTATTTTGTTAAAATCTCCCTCGGTGAATTTAGGTGACGTGAGGGTGAGTTGTCAGCATTAGATGTTATGACAACTCACCGAAACCTCACTTCATTCACATAATAGACCGGCTAATTTGTATTCCAAATTCAAAATAACCCTATTTCGTAATGGATTAACGACAAATTGGTCAGTGGTTAACCCGACCTTTAGCTTGCTCTATTTATAAACGCTTTATAAATAGTACATGACCTTATCAAGTTAAGTACTTCTTTGTACGTTTACAATTTTGTTTACTATCAATGAAATGAGGGAGTAAGATACTGTAATGCCATTTACTAGCTGACAATTTATTTACTTCTATCGTATTTGTTATACAGTTAAATAGTAACAAGGTCTCAATGAAAACTTAATAGAGATTTGTTATACTGGTGTAAAAATAAATACGTATATTCTTCCAATCATTGCGATCATTGTTTTGTTATGGATTATACATAGGAGCCAGAAGGTAACTAAGATATTGGTTTTAAATGTTGATCACTAACTACATGTACCCAAAAGTACAAATTACGCACTTTTTTTTTTTTTGTGGGTGGGAAATCATCAAATCACTTCTCCCGCCCTGGGCGGGGCGGGAGGGAGTGTCAGACTTTTACTGACTAAAACCCACCCATGTTCCTTCTTGTGCCCTTTGCGTTCCGGGGGCGCGGTATCTCTTGCGAACAACCCGCAGCCCCGGCAGGCATCGGCCCTTAGTGGCCCCTTCCTTTTGCTGACATCTCTTTAAGGCGCGCGTGGAACACGAACGCGCCGTCGACACGGCCTGTCGTTATGCAACGTAAGGACGGCGAGCTACCCATTGCTTACCGTCCACAGGCCCGTATCTACGGTGGCCGGGAGTCGTCTCGCGGCTCCCGACGTCCGGAGCGTCTACCGCGGCGGCTGAGACGGGAGAACCGCTGTCTCAACCGTCCCGCCGCCTCCTTCTCAAGCATTACTGCCTCGCAGAAGGAGGCGACTGCATCCCATTCCCTCTCGCTCCGGACCATGGCTTGCACCAGGGCCGGACGCGAGAGTTCGCCGCCGCCGATGGCCGCCACGAGGACTCGGCGATGCTCCGCCCAAGCGGGGCATACCGCCACGGTGTGCTCCACCGTGTCCTCGGGGCGATCCACACAATACAAATTACGCACTACCATTAACAATGATTTTTCACACCAAATTTTTTTTTTTTGTGACGTTACTTAGTTTGATGTGCAGTATGTGTAGTTATGTGTATTTTAACGTTACTTTTTATACACTCATCATCATTATCATCATCATAATTTTCAGCCGCAGGACGTCCACTGCTGGACATAGGCATTCCCCATAGATTTCCGGACGGACGACCTGATTAAGACCGCAGGAATGCAGGCCGCTTTCGACCGGTCCTTCTACACACTATATCCAAAAATGTGTAATTTCTTAAATAATTTTTCTTGAAATCTCAAATATCAACAATTATTTAATTAACTCATAAAAACAGCCACGTCCAACCTACCCAGTGCGTCGAACCCAAATCTCTAAGTGACAAGCGTCAACATTTATCAGTGTCTCGCGACAAACGACAGCAATTAACATTCCGCAAGCATTGTTAGCGAATGCGACTGGTTGCTGCAACTATTGTGTGGATAACTGAGGTGTGGTTCTGTCGCATGATGAATAGCCAGTTTATCTTGGTATTGTATTCGGTTGTGATTGTTAAGTTGAACTATATTTGGGGAACTAAATATTGAGAAGAATCATCTGCTCATCATCATCTGCTTCGCCTTTTTCCCAACTATAATATGTTGGGGTCGGCTCCCAGTCTAACCGGATGCAGCTGAACACCATTGTTTTACATGGAGCGACTGCCTATCTGACCTCCACAACCCACTTACTGGGAAACACGATACTTCTTGGTTAGACTGGTTGTCAGACTTTCTGGCTTCTGACTATCCTTAACGACTGTCAAAGATCTACGTATGACAGCCGAGAGCAACGGCTTTAAGTGCTTTCTGAGGCAAGGGGGTGTCACACCACCAACTTCCAAACTCCGAGCTCCTACTGAGAATTTCATAGAAAAATCCAATAACACTTATTGCTCGACTTGGGAATCGAACCCAAGACCTCTAGCTTAGCAGTCGCGCTTAGGACCACTAGGCTATTGAGGCAGTTGAGTTGTTGGTGATTGAATACCATGCCATAAAAATCCTCCAAGTACATCGAATGGTTGTATATTAATTACTAGCTTCTGTCTGCGATTTTTTCTTAAATTTGAAAAAAAAAGCGTCAAATATGATATATTTTATCCCATTACATAAAGATTTTTCGGGGATAGAAAGTATTCTGTGCATACATCTTAGTGCCAAATTTCATCCAGATCCGTTCAGCCGTTTAAGCGTGAGAGAGTAATAAACATCCATACATTTATCGTCACAAACTTTCGTATTTATAATATTAGAAGGTTAATTGGATAGTAGGATTAACCAAGAGTCGTAATTTTAATTGATTGTCTATATCTATTTTGACAAGCTCATAAAATTTTACAAGGATGCAAGATTGCACCTTATGGAAACTACCTATCGGCCAAAGTCAAAATCGAAACATTTATTTCAATTAGACCATTCACAGGCACTTTTGAATTGTCAAGGAATTACCCATACAAAAATTGAAGCTAGTTGCTCGTTCCAAACCGTAGGTCTCCACGGAGAACAATGAGCAAGAAACTCCATGGACACTCTTTTCAAATTGGCTTTTACAAAATCTTGGTTACAATATTCTTGTTGCTTCTATATGTGAAAACAATGAAAATGAATATAAAAAACAAATTTCAGCTTTTGTATTTAGTCAATGAGTGAATAAGTGACCTTTTGTTTTAAGTAAGAGGGCATAACCCTAGTTAGAACCATGTTTATACAAATGTAAATGACACCTAGTCGAAAGTCGTGAAGGTGGCTAGGTCAGACGGTCATCATAATTGGAACTAATGTAACTAGATGCGTTAAATTTAAGGGCTGCCTCTGACGTCACTTTAATTAGAATATAGTATGCTCCTCTTAATTTCGTTTGTTACTTATTACTTTAGTACGAACAAAATAAAGCTTTAACTTAAAATAAAACAGGGGTCATTTTAAAATGCAGCAAAAATTTGATCTAAAATCCTGTGAGAATTGGTCTCGCACTTATTTTTTTTAGATTTATAATAATTATAAGTCCAGGTTTCCTCACGATATTTTTCCTTCACCGATGTCAGTGATATCCAAGATAAACTTAGAAAGAACATAATATATGACATAGAGAAAGTCGCATTGGTATAGTAGCCGGCACGCGCCGTGAGTACAAAGGTCAAGTTTATTTTTGGGTTTCTAGCCGTGACGGCTATTATACTTGGCCGTGGGTAGTGATAGCGTTTTGTTTCACACCATTTGGATCTCATTTACCACCACTCGACAAACGACGAGGGCACTGAATTAAACGCTGATTGTTTAACTTTAAATCCGTTCTTCTAATAAGTTTTAAAATTATGGAGGTAAATTTAAGGCATTTGCTGTATTTTAGTTTGAAGTGTATGGGTGCAAGTGTAATTACAAGCACATGAGACATTTCAACTTTTGTCTCTGGGATGGTAACGCATTTATAAGGCCTCTGATATTGCTTATGTCTATAGGCAGCAGTGACCACTTAACATCAGGTGGGCCGTCGGTTTATTTGCGAACCACATTACACACATACCATCACGCCTGCATTCCTCAAAGGATTAGGCAGGGGTGTACCACTGTACACCCACAGTTCGGCGGTATGTTAAGGTCCCATGTAAAAGGGGGCCAGCCTATTGCCATTAACCGGGCACAAATCATCGAGAATTTCATAGTAAAACCCAATATACGTATATGTTTGCCATCTAATGATATAAAAAAGTAGGTCAAAAAAGGTCTATCACTTTTTTATCAGTGCACAAAGTCGTCAAAATACAAAGAAGAATAATGAAATATTAAATATAAGTCGGACGGTATTACTGTAGTTGTTAGGTTTACTGCAGTCATAATTAAAAGGTTTGCTTTAATAGGAGCTACGATTAAATATATTGCGGCGGTAAACAGCGGGGCGATACTGACCGCTAGTTTATAACACTAGGGAGAGCGTTGGGTTCCGATTACTTTGACGGATAAATGTAATTTTTTAATAGTTTTAAACTGTATAATTTCTCACCCTCGTTGGAATATCAACCTTATTGTATCTATAAGAGGTAAAGTTGTTTTATTTGTAAGAGATAATTTCTGGAAGTCCTGGTTTGATTACATAAATTCTGTCAATAATGGAAAGCTATTTTTTAGTGTTTTAATGTTTTATGGTATATTTGACTTCTAAGTAGAAGAAATAACGGAAAGAAGCTAATAGATTTATAAAAATGTTGTATTAAAACGGCAACCTACCAAGTTGATGTTTTCATATGTAGGTACTTTCTAAGTTTATCTTGAACATCAATGACATCGGTCAAGGAAAACATCGTGAGGAAACCTGAACTTATGATTAATAAAAGTCTATAATCGCCAATCCAGTTTGAGCCTACATGGTGATCAATGCTCGTGCCTTCTCTGTATGAGAAGAAGCTTTTAGCCAGTTGTGGGACATTAAAAGACTGGTCTTATTATTATTTACTCTATAGACTTTAACTAACTCTTTAGAACTGCCTCGGTAGCCTAGTAGTCCTAAGCGCGACTGCTACGATAGAGGTCTTGGTTTCAATTCCTAGGTCGTGCAAAAAGTGTTTATTGGGTTTTTCTATGAAATTCTCAGTAACAGCTCGGAGTTAGGATTCGTGCCCGATTATTGGCAATAGGTTCGTCCCCTATTACATGGGACTTTACACATACCAGCGAACTATGGGTGTAAATTAGTACACCTCTGCTTAACCCTTCCGGGAATACAAGCGTGATGGTATGTTATGTCCATAGACTTTATTCTTAAAACAAAACCTCAAAGCAAACAAAATTTCAAAACTAACATGGTAACTTCATCATATTTCTTAAAGCAACAATGGTGACTACTTAACACTTGTTACCATAAAACCCTTGAAACAAGTGCATACTCATTATACTCCAAAAGTTTCTGTCAACTTACCTGATTGACGCTCGCTCTCTCTCTGACGCACAAAGGAGTTTTCTCTGAACCACTAAGGAGAGTTCCACTAACGAGTAATGTTTGCAGTACCTCATATTATGACTTTACGACACTGTGAAGGAGCCAGTAATGAAATTGTGTTGCACGCTAGCTCGGCCACTCATAAACTACGCTATGAGTACGTTCGACATCAAATATGTAAGTACTTTGAGAGTTTTAAGTTGATATACATGGACTTAACCTTTTTAATGATCGAAATTCAAAATGGCTGATGCTAGATCAGCCATTTTGAATCTCGTGCAATGACATAAAACCTTAAGTGTATGAAATGCAATTAATAAAATGGAAATAATCGATATATTTGCGTAGCATTTTTCTATTTTGTCGGATTAATAAAATATGCTCTTTCATACATTCAAACCATTTTGAGTTTTATGTAATAATATTTAATTAATTTACATTATAAGATATCCCACACACAGTCACCGAAACTGAATTAACTTTTTCTGTAAAAATAATAATTTTTAAAAATGTCCTCATTTAATTTTTTAAATCAGGACATTTTTAAAAATTCATTTTTTAACTTCTAATGAAATGCAGTAAGGCATTACTTATGTTTTAAAAATCCATTATTACAAGAGAAAATAATAATGAAGCATGAAAGTTTAAACTGGGTCCTTTACGATTTATTTTTAATTACATATTTTAACGTTTCTTTCGTGACGTCATACCCATTTGAGAGTTTTATGGTCCTCTTAATTAACACGCAACCGGTAGCATGCGATCGATTGTCGTACAATCGCAGTCGTGTCGCAGTCGCGTGTTTTAGTAGCTTTTTTTAATCACCTTAGTTGTTGAAGCTTAGTTTTAGGGTAATTATTGGCTTGAATACAACATTTAAATATGACCAATTATTAATAATTAATAATATTTATAGGTAAGGTTTATTTCCGTGTTCATGAAGGCGTGGCTGTAATTAGCTTTGTGGTTGCGCTGAAAACTGTAATACTTTATAAATAACTAGCTTATGCCCGCGACTTCGTTCGCGTGAATGTCACTTATCGCGAAGTTTTATTTTATTTCGTAAAATAAATAAATTAGAAGTAATTAATAAAAAAAAACTGCCTCGTTAGCCTAGTGGTCCTTAGGGTGACTGCTACGCTAGAGTTCTTGGCTTCGATTCCCAGGTCGAGCAATAAGTGTTATTGGGTTTTTCTGTGAAATTCTCAGTAGCGGCTATCTTATCTACTCGAAGGGATGTTATAAGTTTGACGTGTCTGTGTGTGTCTGTCTGTGGCATCGTAGCTCCCGAACGCATAAACCGATTTTGATTTCGTTTTTTGATTGAAAGGTATATTAGTCGGGGGTGTTCTCAGCTATGTTTCATGGAAATCAGTTGAGCGGTTTCGAAGTTATTAGCTCTTTTGTTAGTTGCGGTAGGGATTTACTTGACTTTACTGTCGAAAACTGTTAAATTTTTTAATTTTGTGTTTTTTTAACATATAAAGGTAAACAAGCACAGTATATCATTATGTAATTAACTAGCTTCTGCCCGCGACTTCGTTCGCGTCAAAGTTGAACTATTATCCAACGAAAACGGTACATTTTTCTGGGATAAAAAGTAGTTTAATGTGTTATTCCAAACTATAATCTTATCTATGTACCAAATTTCATTCAGATCCGTTCAGCCGTTTAACCGTGGAATAGTAACAAACATCCATATAATACATCCATACATCCTCACAAATTTTCGCATTTAAAATATTAGTAGGATTATCTATTTATGAGTAATTATGATAACCGACATTCACGCAAATGAAATCGTGGGCTTATGGCTAAATAAACAAATAAACGGTAACGATGTTGAAAAATCTCCCCATTAAAAGTGGTTAAGCCACCCCGCTTCAATCGAAAATGGCGTGTGTACAATTTATGATCCACTATAATACGATCATAAAATTAAAACAATTTAAGACCAAAATGTTTTAAGTAATTACAAAACAGAAAACTCTTGGAACTGCGCCTTCAGCATATAAATCTTAATTTTTATAGCTATTTTATTGCCAAGGAAAACTATTATTGCACAATTTTGAAGTTCCCAGCCTAATTAGAGAAATGGCTTTTGATTCACTGTAATTTACTGTGAAATTGGGGTTGTTTCAATCAAAATTACACCTTAACTGCAAAGCTATAAGGTGTCAATTTATTTGATATAGGACTTTATTATTCGCTACGTCATGGCGACGTGATTGCTATAATTTCTAACTGTCTTAAATTGCATGAAACGGTTACGTTACAGGCATAAGGCGGCAAAAGATTAATTGAAATGATTGTATAATGACTTAGTATTATCTGTGGTACAGTTGTCAACAAAAATGAAAACGCTGTTGAAAAATAATGTGTTTCAAGTTCAAGTCAAGGCCAATTCTACTGATTATAATAAATATACTCATGCCTGTATTCCCCGGGTCTGCGGGTTGTTCGTAAGAGATACCGCGCAAACGGAACGCAAAGGGCACAAGAAGGAACATGGATGGGTTTTAGTCAGTAAAAGTCTGGCACTCCCTTCCACCGCGCCCAGGGTGGGGGAACTCATTTCATGATTTCCCATCCGTAAAAAAAAAGCTTGTATTCCCCGAAGGGTTAGGCAGAGGTGTACTAACGTATACCCACAGTTCGCCGGTATGTTTAGGTCCCTACTAATTCAATACGTTCAAAATCTAGTCATATTCTCATTTTAGCGAAAACCAATGTAAAAATTGAAGTTGTCGTTTCAAAAATTTGGTGAAATTGATCAGGAGCTTTGCAACCGCACTGGGTGTTGGATGGTTCTGTGGTGCCCCATTTCGTCAAATTATGTTTGTTGCGGCCTACTTGGGTGCGCAAGATGTTGCTGGAGTATCCCAATTGTCCGTTTACCTGCATCTTCCTCATCGATAAAAAAAAAATAAAAAAATCTAATGACCAAAATAATTATATATTGAAATACTGTTCATGCTAAAATAATTCTTAATTAAGCTACGTGACACCGTGTATTAATATTATTCATTTCGAATAATATATAACATTTCAAAACTCATGAATTGGTATTTGGAATCAGGAACCCATGGGGATCATAAACCATTGTTACAGAATTAGTTTGACAATTGAACTAATAACTTACTATCTGTGCCAGTACACTAGGTGGACAGATACTATAGGAACCCGCACAAGTCGTGAGCACAAACTTTAAGTTTATTTTTGTCCGACAGACGGAGCAATCGCGTAAGGCGTCGGCGGCCCCCGCCTCCTTCATTCCGCCAAAGAGACCCAAATCTAACTTGAAGTTTGCGCTCACGATTCGTGCCGGTTACTTTACTTACCTAAAGTAGATAACAGAACACTAAATACTAATTTTACTATGAAACTACTTTATATCTGCCTAGCCATTTCCCAACTATGTTGGGGTCGGCTACCAGTCTAACCGCATGCAGCTGAATATCAGTCTTTCACACGAAGCGACTGCCTATCTGACCTCCACAACCCAGTTACTGGGCAACACGATACCTCTACGTAAGGCTGGTTGTCAGACTTCCAGGCTTTTGACTATCCGTAACGACTGTCAAAGATCAACAAATGACAGCCGACCAACGATTTTACTTGCTTTCGGAGGCATGGGGGTGTCACACCACCAACTTCCAAATTCCGGGCTGCTACTAAGAAATTCCTGATGAAAAAACCAAATAATACTTATTACCCGAAGTGGGAATCGAACCCAGGATCCCACGCTCTTCAGTCGCACTTGTGACCACGAGGCCATTGAGGACGTTCTATAAAACTATTTTACTTGTACATAATACCAAGACTTCACCGCATAACTTTACGTTCTCAAAGAATATATTTCATTCCACTTTACGAGCCGACAGTACTTTCACGCCGACTCGAATCACAATTCATAACTGCACCGCGCGTTGAAAACGTTTTCGCGAAAATGAAAATACTTTCCGACGACACCATAAAAGACTACTCAAGCACCATAGGAGAAAGGAATGAGTTCGACAACGTCGTGACTTTGCCCTTATTCGTCCAAGAAATCCTTGGTCAAAATGTCTTGAATCCAAATTGGAACTGGAAGACCAAGATGGTGAAGCAAATTTCCATTACCATTTTGATAACTTACGTGATGTTTGGCACCAAAGAGTTCCTCAAAAACGCAACTGACGTAACATCCATAGGAGAAGCTTATTACACATTCGAAATCACCTTGTTTTTCGCCCTAAAATACTTTCTTTTCATTAAAGACCGTGAAACTTTTCGGAAATCATATTTGATTGCTAAGACATCGATGTTTGGAATTATAAAGGCAGACTCTGCTGATAAATCGAACGATTTTTTGTCAAAAGTGAAGATTCTCGTCAAGATATTTTTTGCTGGGGTCCTCTGCCCGGTAATGATGTATCTCCTGGTTGCATTTTGGAATTACATTCTGGGTACGAGGGTGACTTTGTCGAAGACGACTTTGACTTTGATGCCCATGACAAGTCCGTATTACGAAGTCGGGCTGATCCTGCATACGATTTATTTGGTTGAAATGGCGTTTACTTATTGTGTGATAGATCTGTGGTTTGTTATTCAAATGTTTTTATTCTGTACAGCTAGCGACATTTTGGTAAATAGGTTGAAAATGGGGCCTAAAAGATTTGATGAGACTGACATGGAATATATGGATCGTCTGAACAATACTCTCAGGGAATTTTATAAAAATCATATGACTTTGATGGAGTAAGTTTTGTCATTTTATTATTTTTACTAATATAAAGGTAAAAAAAAAGTTTCTGAAGGTGGATGGATAAATAGTTTCTTACTCTGAACTGCTTAACAGAATTAGCTAAATATGGCTCAGATAGGAATAAAGCGTTGGCTTAACACATATTGTTTATTCTGTTTGTATGTTCCTGTAAGATAATTTAGTACTTTGGCTAAATTCTCTACGTACACTAACCCGCAGGCAGAAGCTAGTATTATATAATTCAATCCCGATTCATCATGAAACTGGTTTTAACCAAAACCTACATTTAACCGATGCGTTTAACCGAAATGTGTTTGGAATTAATGGTGCAAATCTTTTGGAGAACCGGTTTTCAAACTGTAATTATAAAACTAGGTGGTTATTATTTGCCAATACAACTTTGATTGCTACTTCACACAAAATCAACAAACGTTTGTATTTTTTCAGATACTTGAATATTTTGTGCGATTTATACAAATGGCCGACTGTCGTTCCTCTAGTGAGCGTTTTGCTAGCAATTTGTTTAATACTGTTGTGTATGACAGAGGTAATTATATTTTTTTATTACTCGTTCTTCTTTTGCTTTTTTGTTTATTAAAATTATCTAAAAATGTTTACTGGAGTAGCTAGAGTATTTTAACAGTTTCTGTAATATGTAAGTCAATACATCAACCACCTGCACCATCCAAGATCTAAACGAGGTGACTGATAGAGCTGTACAGGTTGTTCAATACTGGTCAGACCAAATTTAATAGGAGTCAATCGACAACAAAAGAAGAAGAATGCAGCAATAATGCTTGATAGGAGGCGGTTGGACGGTTGAGGCAGAGAGTCTCACGTCCCAGCCGCCGCGGTAGATGCTCCGGGCGTTGGGAGCCGCGAGACGACTCCCGGCCACTGTAGACGCGGGCCTGTGGACGGTGAGCCGCCGATGCCTGCCGGGGCTGCGGGTTGCTCGTAAGAGATACTGCGCCCCCGAAACGCAAAGGGCACAAGAAGAAACATGAATGGGTTTTAATCACTTGATGATTTCCCATCCAAAAAAAAATCCTTGTCATAAATATGAAAGTCCTGTTTGTAATGAGTTGTCAAATTCAGTTGAACGTAAATTACGAGACTCACAACTTATAAAATTACGTCGTTTGGCCTCACATTAAGTCTGTTTGTTAAAATCTTATTGTTCTAATATAGAGTTATTTTTTTCTTTGATACACTATACTAAATATTCTTATATTTTCTAGCAAATACAATGGATGTTTCTGACCAACTTAGTACCTACGGTAATAGAAATATTTGCTTACAACTATCTTGGTGAACAAGTCAAAAATAAGGTAAGTTAATTTTGTACACTCGAAGTTTGGTTTGTCTAAAAGTCTATTTGTAATTAATGCTAAACACTTTTAAAACTTCATTCTGTCTCTGTCAACTTCCAACGGTCGACAGAAATAGAACGATGTTTTAAATCCGTTGAGCGTTAAATGCGTTAAACGTTAAGTGATGTGTGATGCAGACGACCTTTAAAATTAGAACGTTCTTTATTTAAATTAAGTTTACTATTCCAGGTAATACGTACCGGTATTTTTATTTAAAAAACTGTTTTTTTTTTGTGTGTGTATTAATGTTATGGTATCAACTACTATTTTAAACTTAAAAGTTTGTAAGAATGGATAGATGGATGTTTGTTACTCTTTAAACTTTAAACTGCTAAACGTACTTAGATGGAAACTAGCTGCTGCCAGCGACTTCGTCGGCGTGGTTTTTTCCAACCGCATTAAGTTAAGTCTTTGGTTACTGCTCCTCTCCCGTGAACGCGCTTATCGCAGGAACTGCTGGTTCGAATTTAAACATTCTATTTGTGTTGGATAGTCAACATATATAGTGGACAGTCATGTGGGTCAAGTGTGCGCAGCGTCTAAGTGTGCGCATCCAAAATATCTCAAAAACAATACAGAGCTAAGGAACGGCAACCCCCCTCTCCAATACCCCGCGGGACGTCCTGAAAACCGCTCGTATTACAGCGGCCATTTTAATCTGACAGGTAAATGAAGATTTTTGCTAAAATATTTACGATATTTTGTCACATTTGACGCGTAATCTTTGGTACTCATGTAGACTTTTTGAAAATATGCTAGGTATTTGCTATCGAGTGCAAAATAATATCTAGTTTGTTATTTGCCAGTGTTTAAGTTGTTATGATAACGCAATAATAAACGACATCCATACAATTCTGTTTCGATGGTTTGGGTTAAGTGTGCGCAGAAGCCTGTCGTGTAAGTGTGCGCATGCGTCTGCATATCTTTGTACATGTGTTGCTATGTTTTATTTCAGAGTACAAATATAAACTAAGAAAACTACTACAAAATCATCTGAGAATGCCCAATAAAAGACTCTTAAGTCTTAAGAAACCAATAAATGACAAAATGAGTATTACTGCCCCTTATGTGGTAAATAGTATTCTGATACACCGACTGAAGACTGGATTAAATGTACCCTTTGTGGAACCTGGTGGCACGAACAGTGAACCAGGTTCGAACACGGCACTATTATTTCTGATACATTTATGACGAAGTAACTAAGGATTTCTAAGTTTCAGTTGATCTCATATATTAATCTAATAGGATAATTATATTGATTACTTTAAGTACCTATGATGAAAGTTGTAATAATATTATGATATTAATTATGTTCTAAAAATATATAGCTTAATATTTCTTCTTTTTGATGTTGAGTACACTTACCCACATTGCTGCGTATGGAACGGTCTTTGCTTTCTTTAATTTCTCAAAATATAAGCTATTGATAATACTATTATTGTGTCTAAGTTGATTATAAATAAACATTCTTACTAATTAACACAGATGTGTTTCATTCTACAAATATTTTTTGAGGTTTTGAAGCGTCAAAGTTTAAATGCGCACACTTGACCCACATGACTCTATAACATCACGCAACGAGTAATGGGTGCGCAGAAGTAACCAAAAACGTAACCTAATGCGGGTGAGAAAACGCGGACGAAGTCGGGAGCAGTATTATATAAATATATAAATCCAAACTATGTTTCTATTGAACAGGGAACGCAGTTATACATGGCTCTCATCGAATTCGATTGGTCAAGCATGCGCATCAAAGACAAGAAGAACTTTTTAATTATAATTAGTTACATGAACAAAGAGTTCAGGATTAAGCCGGCTTTGGGAAATGAGTTGTCACTAGTGACAATGACTTCGGTAAGTGACTCGTCATCACCGTAAAAGAAGCTAAGAACACTCCCGACTAATTCACCTTTCAAACACAAAAAACTAAATCAAACTCGCTTCATGCGTTCGGGAGCTACGATGCCACAGACAGACACACACGCACACAGACACGTCAAACTTATAATACCCCGTCGTTTTTGCGTCGGGGGTTAAAAATTGTTAGATTGTCATCAAGTAATAAAGATCTAGACGAGAGTCTATTACCATTTTCGTAAAAAAAATAACCTGTTTTGTTTTCAGGTCATCAAAGCAAGTTACCAAGTATTTGCTGTAATTCAAACAATGGAAGCCTAATTAAATAAACCTTACCTAACCCTTACACACAATTTAAACACACGTTCAAATAATCAAGTTGCACATTACAGAGCCATTCGACTCTCACTGACAAAGCACCAATTACAAGAAAAGGAAGAGCCATAAAAAATAGAGTCTTTTATTTTTTTTACTGAAACCGATTTACCACCAATCAGATGGCATTTGCACGCTTCGATTGAAGGAAAAAAGAAGTGTATTATAGAAATCGGACATTGAAAAAGGTGGAGTATATCAGATGGCACGAATCTGCGGTTCGGACGTTTTTCACGCAGCGTCCTAATTTTTTCGACTGATATTGTTCGAATCAATTGAGGTGAAGGACGAAAGCAGTTTGTTGGGAATTGTTATTTAGACAATAGCTGCTATTGTATTTTTGCTTTTCTCTGGATACACTTTATAAAATGTAAAAGCACTGCTTCAATAAAAAATATGATAAAAGAATAACAGTCCATTATTCTTCTACTGTAGGGCAAAGGCTTCTTCTCATACAGAGAGGGCACGAGGATTGATCACCACGCTAGCTAAAGTCAGATTGGCGATTTCAGACTTATATTCACTACGAGTCCAAGTTTGCCCACGTTATTTTTTTCAACGATGCTAAAGATGTCCAAGTTAAACTTAAAAGGATACAAAAAATAGAAAAAGTCACATTGGTACTTGCTTGTGACCGATAGCGAACCCACAACCACGTATATGCCTTAACCACTGTACTATAACGACATCCTATCAAAAACAGCTTTCAAAAATGTAACCTAATCAAAATGTTTTATAATTTCCTTATTTAATAAATTTTAATTTCAATCCCTTATTTCAGTTTGAGTTTGAACAAGAACAAACCGCGATCCCGAAACAAGTTACCAAAACGTATTAAAAATGAATGTACCTTCTATTCAAAACATTTCCAAAAATAGCTACATCAACGTCAAAGCTACTGAATAAGCTATTGAGTTAGAAACGTAACAAAATATGCCAAAACCAAACTGATTTTGAACGTGACTTCTCCCTCAAAGTCCATTTAAATACTCGGCAGTTACCGGGAACCGCTTTGAACCGCTTTCAACTGGTCTGAACCGATTCAGACCAGTTTGATCTGGATCAGTGTTCGGTGCGCAATACCGTGAAAATGCTTTACGATCATTGCCACAGAGCATTTATAGCCGAGTTAAAATTCTCACCAACTGTATCCCACGTTAGCGTACTACGAGTATTCGTATTCATGTAAGTGAACATTTTTTGGTACCATTTGAGTATTGGCCGCTGGAAAAATACCGAGGAACCGTCGACTGTTGGCTTTTTTTTATTATTTCTTTTACTTCTATAGAAAAATGGTCCAGCGTACGCTAAGTAATATGTAAGCTTCAAATGGCAATGTGGCAAATAATTTATTAACTAATGCTATGCAAAATTTATACCATTTATACCATTTTATTTATACTATTGAGCGCTGGGCAAGAGTCTCCACGCAATAGGTGCCTGAAGGTAGATAGGTAGACGGCGTCGCCGAGCATAGCCCAGAAAGAGGTAGCGAGATGTTCTGAACGCGTACTGCGAGGGCTTGTTTGAGGTGGCGCGGTAAAAGAGTTCCTAGAAGGACTTGGGTGAGGCCTTTGCTCAATATTGGAGCAGCAAAGGAGAGGGGAAAAGGGAACAAATTGTTTCAAAGAATTTAAAAAATAGACATGTTACCTTCGTCAAAGCAAGTAGTAGTGGTTCATAGTAATCCCGTGAGGTAAGTGTGGTAATTCAAACTCTTTCCCCCTCTCTCCCCCCTCTGAGACCATACATGTGATGATTGAACTCCGCGACGTGGCGCAGCTAGAAATAAAATAGTTCGCCATTGTACGGCGTTATTTTAAAACCTTGAGAAGTTTTCGCTTGAAGTTTTCTTTAGGGAAAGGCGACCGTTTTGTGTGCAAATGTGCGAGGTGTGATAAGCATGTGAAATTGGGAATTGGGAAATTCCCGGAAAAGATTAAAGGTTATGGTAAAAGATGAAGATTGTTCTTGTTTGGTAGGAATTTCTCAGTAGCAGTCCGGATACTATATTTGTGCCCGGTTGACGGTAAAATATACTTGGGGTATAAGGCGAAATGGCTGACTATGGGTACACCTGTGCTCGAGGTAAACTGTTATAAAAGAAAAAAAATGGAATATTTCGTGGAGATTGAAAATGTGTTTTGTTTTATCTTTTTAACCGAAAGACTAATTCTTTGACTCGCATAAAATATTAAATTGACATTGCTTATCCCTGAACATCAATGCGACTAGATTTTGAAAGTTTTTACATGCATACCATCACGCCTGTATTCTCCGAAGGGTTAGACAGAAGTGTACTAATACACACATAGTTCGCCGGTATGTTTAAGTCCCATGTAATAGGGGGCAAGCCAATTGTCATTAACCGAGATAAATCCTAACGCCGAGCTGTTACTGAGAATTTCATAGAAAAACCCAACAACACTTTGCTCGGCTTGGGAATTGCAACCAATACCTCTAGCGTAGAAGTCGCGCTTAGAACCACTAGGCCAACGAGGCAGAGAACGTTTTTAGTTACGAACATTAGCCTTCAGATTGGCCAAAAACGTTTCACGAATATAAAAATTAATTACACGTAATGTCTTAAATATTAATAATTAAGAAGAAAAACTCCGCTCATCCAAGAGAAAGAAAATAAAAGAACTTGAACAAAACTAAGCGAATAAAATTACGAAATATAAAATTCGAGTGTGCACAATATATTAAAAAGTAAGAGAAAGAAGGACACTTTTTATTTCCCGACGATTACCTGCAGTTCGTTAGGAGCTGAAGATGTTGCAAATAAAAGTAATGAGGGTTCCGTAGTGTTTTATTTCACTCCGAGAAGAAATCTTTATTGGCTGTAATAAAAATTCTTTGGTGACAATCTGAGTTTCTTTCTCACTCAGGTTTGTTGTATTAATATTGTTCTTTCTTAGAACCCTCTATGGTACCATGATGTTTTAAAAAAATACTAACTCCTACCCACCATTCCGTCTGTGTAGACCTCAGGATTAAGTCAAAGTCCTAAATTATCCCGCAAAAATAAAATACTTAATAAAAATTATACTATTTTTGTTAACCTACATTATGACCTAAATGCGTGTCAAAATTTCAGCTAATTCCGTTCAGACGTTTAAGCGTGAAAGAGTTACAAATATTCATCCATCCTCATAAAATTCCTCACAAATGGTAGTAAAAAATACAGATGGCAGCTACCAAAGTTATTAAAATATATATCTACGATTTGAATGCCGAATACCGTTTCAAATATTTTCTTTATTTGAATCAGTGAATTGAAACATGTAAATATTTGGGAGACAATATTGACCAGCAGTGAAACTACACGTATTAAAAAATGAGAAAACTTTTTTAGTCCGCTCCATTTTTTTGCAAATAATAATAATTTCGTAAACAAAGTAAAAAAATTAAAAAAAAAATCATTTATTTAATTTAGTTACAATTATTTTTTTTTATAACATTTTCCAAAGAACCCCAAAAGTATGAAGCAAGCAGGAATTATATCCAACAAAAAGTGTTCGCTGCGTTAGCCAGCTAATGAAATTAACAGTCCCCGCTGAGTTTAGTTAATTTCAGTTTCACGGTAACTCTGGCCAACTGTTATATTTCATTGTTGGGATAACACCTGCGCTTTCTGGGTAGCGGGAAAAATTTCACAGAAGATTTGTGTACAGTTGCGAGCAAGAATATGTACACAGTGGAAGCAGAAACACTTTTAGTCGGTTATTAAAAAAAAACCGATATTCGATACAAAAATGCAACATGTATCGTATGAAATTTGTTTCTTTTTTTAAATAACTGGCTAAAATTTTTAACTCTGCTCTTTCATTTTATAACTTAGCAACATACTAAAAAAAAATTCTCCTTATTTTTTTTTATTGATGATGTTACTTATATTATTATACTAGCTTTCTTTCGTTATCTTAACAAATTTCATCGAAATCGGTTCAGTGGTTTAGTCGTGAATGAGTAACAGACAGGCAGAGCTACTTTCGCATTTATAATATTATAGTATGGAAGTATAATTTTTGGATTCTTTACAACTTTAATAGGTCTCATCTCAAAGCTTGTGGAGTTTCTTGTGCATTCTTCTCTATACAAAAAATACGCAACTGTATTCCATATTATTATTATTCTCTTTCTTTCTTGTAAATGACGTTGAAAAGTGCCTTTGAATGGTCTAGTTGAAATAAATAATTTGACTATGACACGAGAAAATGTTTACATATTATGGTCATGACTGTACTTTCTGTGTCGTGTTTAGTCTGTATCATTTCTCTTTGAGACTGTCTTGTTCTTTCATTATTGAGTGGCGGTTTTAAAAGAGACCCTACATTACGAGGTTGACAAAAAAAATGGAAATTGTACCTACTGAGGGAAAAATTAAAAACAAAATAACAGATTTTTTCCGGTTGATAAATTGAAGATCGTCAGTTCAAATGGCTGAAACTCTTTATCGTGTACTTGCGATGGTGTTAAGGTTCAGGTATCTAGGATTCTAAATTATATTTTATTTTTGTACTAGCATTTGGCCACGACTCCGTCTGCGTGAATTTTCTTAAAGATCCCAATTTTTTAAAACAAAATATACCCTGCATCACTCAGGGATAACAAAGCTTTCTATGAGCGATATAATATTGTCGAAATCAGATCAGTTGTTCCGGAGATGCTGATTCAAACAAACTCTTCAGCTTTATAATATTAGTCAGTACAGTAAAGATATTAGATAATACAAAATGCTTCTTTCAAAATGGTTTAACTGGAACCAGAAAACACGAATTGTTGTCTCTTTGATCGAACTCCGGATAAACGGACGAGTGAGAGTAATGAGGTTCTGTTTTATCTATACTTATAATAAATCTGTAGGGAGGTCAATTCTGTACATGAAATATATTTCCAAAATAACTATCAGGGGGTGATTAGGGATCGATACTGATGCCAAAAATGCAATAAGTAAAATTTTTGTCTGTCTGTCTGTCTGTATAACCGTTATAGAAACAAAAACTACTCGACGGATTTTAACGACACTTGGTACAATTTTTTTTCATACTCCTGAGTTGGTTATAGTATACTTTTCATCACGTTACAATCAATAGGAGCAGAGCAGTGAAGGGAAATGTTGGGAAAACGGGAGAAGTTACTCCATTTATTAAGCTTCCGTCGCGTGTGCAACCTTAATGGTTAAAGCTACACAGAAATCATGTATGACGGAAATGTTCTCCTTAAAATTATATAAAAAATATCCCACGACAGCATATGTCTATCTTTTATGGTTGACTCACAATATCACGTGTAACTCCCGATAGCTTAGCAGTTCGAAGCTTTCTGATTATATTTGTCTACTCTTACGTTTATAACACTTTCAGTCATCCCTAATTCAAATAGTTAACATTATTAACTATTCCATAAAAAAGAATCATAGAAATCGGTATAGAAACACCAAAGTTATACATGAAATACGGAAGGCCATAGGCTACTTTTTTTTACGAAAAACGACGGAAACGCGGACGAAGTCGGGGGCAACAGCAAGTTTTTAATATGAGAAATGTTTGCTCTTGACTCTAGTCTAGGTCAGAGGTGACAAAGACAAAGTCGACGATGGAGTGAGTTTACCCAGAAGAAGCCTGTTCACTCTAAATTTGAAAAAAATTGTTACTAGACAGTTTCACTCCTTTACTGTGCTCATTATAAAAGACCAAATATGGATCATTTGAGCACGAAACCACAAAAAAATCATACCATCACGCCTATATTCCCCGAAGGGTTAAGCAGAGGTGTACCGATGTACACCCACAATTCGCCGGTATGTTTTTAAGTCCGATGTAATAGGGGGCGAGCCTATTGCTATTAACCGGGCACGAATCCTATCTCTGAGCTGCCACTGAGAATTTCATAAAAAACCCAATAACACTTTACTCTGCTCGACCTGGAAATCGAACCCAAAAAAAAATATCATCTGCCGGCAAATTAAGGTTTCATTTACAATTATTTTTGTAAATTTAATATATAATGAAGAGGTCAAGCTGACAACATTCATCCCTTTCCGTTCTCTAGAGAACCTTAAACAACTGATATAAAATATTATTGTGAAGTTACACCTCGTTATGAATTAGACAGAAATTACTCGTCGAGTTTCAAGTCGGTATATTATTCTGAATAGCTGGTACCTAGATTAAGTCCAGGGAACTTAGTACAGTAATTTCTTACAAGCTTCTATAGGCCAAACTTTCAATTGTTTAAAACTTTCAAGGAGTCAGTCAGCAAGCTCCAACGTTTTAGGTAATTGAATGAATTATTTGTATTTTACTTAACATACCATCATAACATACCATCACGCCTGTATTCCCCGAAGGGTTAGGCAGAGGTGTATTTTACTTGTAGGTAATTATGTAACCTGGTAGTTTTAGAATAGATAAGGAAATATCTAGACATGTGGTTTGTTGATGTCCTGTCAGATAACTTGATTTCGAAATGAAACGTAACTGAAAATCGAGGGGATGGGAAACTGAGTAACCACAAGCCCAGAACTCAGTGCCTTTATTTACAAAATTTCATCGAGCTTTTAATTACTTATTAACCAAAATATGACTCGATTCTTTTGTATAAAGCGCACTGTCAGAATAATCCCCATTGCTCTCTCGCCTTTCCTCTTATCAACTCTGCAAATATTGAACACCTTTTGCCTTTACTCCATGGAAAACCTCAACCAAACCGTTTATTGTAAGCCCATAAATAATAGGTAGGAATAGGTTCACTGAAAACCTTAGTTTTGTATAATTTAGCATAATTTATTTCAGTTTTGTAAATGTGAGTACCATGGAGCCATTTAGTTGTTAAATTACTATGTTTTGGACACTATAAGCATGGTGGTTGAGAGCTTTGTCATGCTCACATAAATATCTCGCTGACGGTGGCGCGTGCGTTGTATCGTTCGGCTCCCTTTAAGATGGTTGAGCTAAATGGTGCTAATGCGCGCGTCATGTTCGTGAACGGGCGCTGTCGGTTGGGATTGGTCATCTCTTAACTGCTATGGCTTACATCTTTAGTAGATACTATTTATTATTTTTCATTTTTTTTTGTTGTATTGTTTTATATACATCTTCATTGTTTTCACATATAGAAGCAACAAGAATATTGTAACCAAGATTTTGTAAAAACCAAATTGAAAGAAAAGAGTGTCCATGGAGTTTCTTGCTCGTTCTTCTCCATAGAGACCTACGCTTTGGAACGAGCATCTAGCTTCAACTTTTAAATGTAACTTCTTGACAATTCAAAAGTGCCTGTAAATGGTCTAATTGAAATAAATGCTTTGACTTTGAAATGCTTTGACTTTGACTTTGAATACTTCAGTCGACAATAATATGTCCTGCCGGGGCTGCGGGTTGTTCGTAAGAGATACCGCGCCCCCGGAACGCAAAGGGCACAAGAAGGAACATGGGTGGGTTTTAGCCAGTAAAATTCTGACACTCCCTCCCGACCCGCCCAGGGCGGGAGAAGTTATTTGATGCATTCCCACCCCAAAAAAAAAAAAAAAGACAATAATATGTCTAATACCAGCGTTCCACTGCAGGGCAAAGGCCTCTTCTCCCACAGAGCAGGAACAAGCATTAGTCACCACGCTTGTTCAAGGCGGATTGGCGATTTCCGTCTTATATTAAACCCAGGTTTCCTCATGATGTTTTCCTTCACCGATGACAGTGATATCCAAGATAAACTTAGAATTAAATAGGAATTAAGAAGTTACAATTTAATTAAGAAGTCACGACTTGTGCCGGTTACGATACCAATGTATCGTCGTGAGCGTAAGTCGTGAGCACAAGCTTCAAGTTTAAAAATGATCTTAAAGTTTGTGCTCACGAGTAGTGCCGCTTACTATACTTGCCTGGATTTTAACACACAACCTCACTAGATAAGTCTAACATAAAAGTATTAAATTCAATTCGATTTTAAAATTGACACGACGGCCAATTACTGTCCTACAGCATTTTTTTATTTTACATACATACCATCAGGCCTGTATTCCCCGAAGGGTTAGGCAGAGGTATAACAATGTACACCCACAGTTCGCCGATATGAGTTTAAGTCCGATGTAATAGGGGCACCTATTGCCTATAGCCTATTGCCATTAACCGGGCACAAATCCTAACTATGAAATTCTCAGTAGCAGCTCGCTACTGAGAATTTCATAGAAAAACCCAATAACACTTTTTGCTCGACCTGCGAATCGAACCCAAGACCCCTAGCGTAGCGCTTAGGACCACTAGGCTAACAAGGCATTTTTTATTTTATTTAATTATATACGACAAACACAATTAGTGTCATTCACTGAGAATGAATAGAATCTTGAATTAGTTTAAAAGTAATATCATGTACGAAAACGTCATTTTCAATTTGAAAATCGAACGAATTCATGTCATTACGCTTACTCCGCGCGCTCGCACTAGACGCCCGAATCTACAATGTTAACTAAACTAGACAATTTGACGTAGTTAATGGCAGTTCTTAGGTTAGACGTTGACAAAGGCGGCAGAGGCGACAGATTAACAAGGAACCCGGTGCTACCCAGACGGGGGGCTTAACGACTAACTGACGACGGTAGGGTTTAAAAACAGAAGAATTATCTAGGGCTTAGGTTAAAGAAAGGGGTCATAAAATATCTGTAACACTCGTTGATGACAGTATTTTTAACTCTGGATAAGTTCCGGATAGGAAGTGTTTGTTTATTTGTTTGAACACGGTAATCTCAGGAACTACTGGTCTGATTTAAAAAAGAATTCAATTGCGTTATATAAATCGTTTATTGTGGAAGACTTTAGGCTAAATAACATCACGGTATTACCCACAAGCAGTAATATATATAGCTAGTTAAATAACAGAATAGTGCCTGACAAAATGGATCTTTACCATCATTTAACCAAAAAAAGCTGAAATCATGATTTATTGCAATGAAAGCTACATACAACTTGCACTTTTTTCGGGTTTGGCTGTTTGTGTATGTGAGTTTATATGTTTGTAAGCGCACCCACGATACAAGAGTTTCTAGTAAGGGGCCTAAAACAGCGTAAAAAACAAATGAAGGTCGGTATTTACGTTCAAACCAGTTGTTGTTTGTCGGCACGGTTGGCTCAGTGGCTGAGCGATTGGTTGCTGCGCTGCGTGTCGCGGGTTCGATTCCCGCATGGAACAAAGATTTGTGGAACCAACAGATTGCTGTTTCGGGTCTGGCTGTTTGTGTATGTGAGTTTATATGTTTGTAAACGAACCCACGATAAGTTAAAGTCAAAGTCAAATCATTTATTTCAATTAGACCATTAAAAGGCACTTTTGAACGTCAATTACATGTTAAATAAATAAATATTGAATCTAGTTGCCCATTCCAAAAGGTAGTTTCGTATGGAGAAGAACGGGCAAGAAACTCCATACATACTCTTTTAAAAAAAAATGTATTACAATAAGTTGTACAATTCCATAAAATTATACTGATGTCAAAACAATCTATTAAAAAAAGTCACTCAAAGTACTGCAATACGTACTCAGTGCCACAAATTAGAAATGAAAGCTAAGTTAATTGTAATATTAAATACATTTATACATTTCAAAGACAAAGAATCAGTGTGTGAGGCATACTCAAATGTAGAATTAATGTCGAAGAGAAAAATAATTAATCAAAACAAAGTACTTATATAAGTACTTTGTTATAGTATATAGTAATTTAATTATATAATTAAATTAGCAACCAATTGATTTTGTCAAGACTTTAAATTGTCCTATGGAGCAGGACCAGCATGTTCCCAAGCATTGTTATCTTGAATATAATCTTCTAATTTGTAATAAACTTGTTTACAAAGTGTACTTTTGATACATTTTTTAAATTGATTTTCATTTGATTTTAGTACATACAGGAGACACAGGAGGATACAGGAGATATTCATAGTCTTAGGCAAAGTTTAAAGATTACTGAATCGCAGTTTTTTTGCAAATGCTAACATATGACTTCGCTTGATCATTAAATAAGTGATCCGACCATTCATTACAACTGAGAGTCTTTCGCACATCAGAATCCACGTAAAAACATTCTTACGAGGAGTGTTATCACCAACGCGATATACAAGGTGTTATTAAATTAGGCACATACTTTAAGGGAGCGGTAGTGTAGTAGTGTATTTATGAAAATAAACCACTTTCAGTATGAAATCAAACTAAAAATTGTAAAAAAAAAACAGCTGTTCCCTACATTTTGTCGAGTTATGCAAACATAGACATATAGAGCGGTTTTTTTTTTTTTTTGAGATTTTACGATTCGTATTGTACAAGTTGTTCATTTTCATGAGTACTGCACTCCCTTAAAGAAAGTCCCTCGTTTACCCTAACACCCTGTACATGTCGAAGAATCCGTAGAACCATTCTTATTTCTATTTCACCTGAGATATTTTCGCCCCGGTGATAATATCTCTCACGTATGGAGATGCCTTTACACTGTCGGTCCCCGTTGTCATAAGAATTCCTAGAGTTCGGGAATTTGCAAGGTAGACCGTAGGCGCGTAATGAGAGATACCATAGAAGTGTAAGCACAGAACCAAGGGGATGGATGTGGTATCTTTGTCATAATTATGTCAACCGAATTTTGGTCATGACGACCAATTTTCATGAAAATATTAAAGTGCACAAGTGTCTGCGCAAACGCAGGTGCAATTCCTCTTACCTCACATGTCATGTCCGATGGAACGGCAATCCAACACGAATGGGAAAAGATCAAGCGCAGGACCAACAGCTTTAAGTACTTTGGTCCGAACACCAACTTTGAAACTCTAGTCTGCTACTGACAAATACCTAATAGAAAAATACAATATCACTTTGCCTGCCCTGGGATTCGAACCCAGGAACTTATGTTCGACTATAATACAAGAGCGTTTCATCATAATATCCAGAATGTTATCCATCGTGACGACGGTATCTATCTAAGGCACAGCTTATACGGCACGATGCTGAAAATTCATTACTTTCCCATTAGACCCTAACTTTGCACATTGCCCTACTAACTATTATTAAAAACTAGCTTCTGCCCGCGACTTTGTCCGCTTGGTATTTTTCACCGTTTTTAAGTTACGTCTTGGGTTACTGCTCCGCTCTTCTGGATTATAGCCTTTACTATTTCATGAGTCTGGCTATCATATACAAAAATATTTTTTCCCAATCCGACTGTCAGTTCCAGAGATTAGCGCATTTAAACATACATACAAAAACAAACAAAAAACTCTTGAGCTTTATTTTATCTTTAGCTCCATTATACACCAAGCGTTGGGGATTAAAAAGAGGATAAGGAATATTTTATGTAAAGAATTTGTTTTTGCTCAAGGCAATGTTAATTCTCAGTCAGAGTCCAAGAAAAGAAAGTTATCTCTTAAGTATAAGAACTTGTTTGTAATTAGTCTTAATTGCGAGAACTGTGATCTTATCAACAATACTTTTAATCTTATTTGCTAACTATCCATTGACCTTTACTTTGACATCAAATTTATTACGTTAAAGGAAATTGTAATAAAGAATAATACATACAGCCTTAAAATAAGAGTTATATATATGTATATATGTTATATATATGTATTATATATATGTTATAATATTTCCGAAAATTTATAAAAAAATACCTGAAAACATTAAAAATTTGCCCTTAATTAAATTTAAGAAGCTTCTCTACTCACTATTAATGGAAAAATGTTATTATACTGTAGAAGATTTTATGAATGATAATAATGTTTAATATTTCTTAAACGATAAACACTTATAATGTACTTATGTAATTTAAAAGAGTGTTTCGAGATTTTAAGACTGTTTCATATTAAGTTCCTTTTAATTATAAATTTTATAAAGTTGTTTTAAAATTGTTCCTTTTTTTTCATGTTTTGGGGGGAGGGGGGAAATCATCATATAACTTCTCCCGCCCAGGGCGGGCGGGAAGGAGTGTCAGATTTTTACTGACTAAAACCCACCCATGTTCCTTCTTGTGCCCTTTGCGTTCCGGGGGCGCGATATCTCTTACGAACAACCCGCAGCCTTACGAACAACCCGCAGCCTTACGAACAACCCGCAGCTTTTTTCATGTTGGAGTTTAATTTTTGTTTTCTTTTATGTTAGTATTTTAATTATCATTTTTGTTTTTATTTCAATATTTGTACGCCTTCACGGCAAAACATAGCGCACATATAAAATAACCTAAGATCTTTATGTAAATACCTATGATTCACAAATAAACATTCTGATTCTGATTCTGAATAATAAAAAAAAAGGAAAGTCAAAGTCAAAGCATTGATTTCTATTAGACCATTTACTTTTGAATTGACAAGAAGTTACATTTAAGAGTTGCTCGTTCCAAAGCGTAGGTCGCTATGGAGAAGAACGAGCAAGAAAGAAACTAAAACTACATGGCATCAAATAATTCCTCCGCATCGACGTCAACTGGAAATATGCCCAAAAGACTGGCGGCATTGCTGTAAAAGTAATTTAATATGCCAAACTGGTGACATTAGTATCCAGACTATCCACGCGATTATAGTTGAACGTACGGCCAACAAAAGAGATTAGTAACCAGACCGTCTAATATTGTTGAAGATTTCTTTGAAACCGGTGGCCGTTTTTAAATGAAATTTAATTGAATTAAACAACTGTTCATATTCTATTAATAAAAATAATTTTATTTTAAAAAGCAACAGTCGGTTTTTTAAAAACTTTGAATTTATTAAGCGACGTTGGTTACTTATCTCTTTTGCTAACTGTACTACCAAAACTGATTATGAATCGATTTGGATAGTTCATACTTCAAAGGTGGTGGTCCCATATAAATTTTAAAGAAATTGGTTCATTAGTTTTGTAAAAAAGAAAAGAATACTGAAAAAAAATGTCATCCAAGTAAACGAATTAGCGTATTTTGCTTTCTTATGACTTTTAAGTGGTGTCTTGTTAATTTACGTAGTATAACTGTACCTTCATGGATTTGGATGACAGGAAATTGATACTAAAAAGCTTTTTACAAAAAACACAACCTCCTTCAAAAACTAAAGAGTGAAAAATAACTTTAGCTTTGGAATTCAACGACCTCAGGGGAGAAATTATTTGATGATTTCCCATCCGGAAAATAAACAAAAAGCTTTGGAAGTTGGCGGCAATACAAAACAACAAACAGAACCAAAGCCGCCGACTTCCAAAGCTTTATTTTGCCGCTTAAATAGCGCTGTCTAGTGACAACAACAGAAACAAATTTTTTTCATGCAAATTAACGTTTTCGAAAAAATTAACAGTATGCACTTTGCATTTACTTACTATATACGCATGTAGTAAGTACCTACAGTACATACTGAGAGTTTTAAGACGCTAATCATCACCCGCTTAGCCTTTTCCCAACTATGTTGGGGTCGGCTTCCAGTCTAACCGGATGCAGCTGAATACCAGCGTTTTACATGGAGCGACTGCCTATCTGACCTCCACAACCCAGTTACTGGGCAACACGATACCTCTTGGTTAGATTGCTTGTCAGACTTCCTAGCTTCTGACTATCCGTAACGACTGTCAAAGATCAACGCATGACAGCCGGGACCAATGCCTTTACGTGCTTTCCGAGGCACACCACCAACTTCCAAACTCCGGGCTGCTACTGAGCAAATCCTAATGGCAAAACCCTAACACTTTTTGACCGATCGGGGAATCGAACCCGGGACCCCACGGTCATCGGTCGCGCTTGCAACAACGGGGCAGTGAGCAGTTTTAAGACGCACTTGTGTTAATTGAAGATTGTACAAGAGACAAAAATGGTCTGAGCTCCTACTATATTTTGTGTTTATTTTATATATTTATTCGTGTTCCTACTTTTTAAGCAAATATAAATAATATTCTGTTCTTTTCTACTTACTTGGAATCATGAATCATTTTTGTGGCGAAACTTCCCTTTACTGAATAAAAAAAAACTGACACAACTCCACTCGATTCTGAAAAGTTTTTAACCAGGAAATCAAGATTTTTGGATCATACATAGCACAAAGCCAATATAGGTAAGTTTACATGCAATTACGAGGATTCCTGCAGAGCTGCTCCCTTGGTGTCTTTAGGTGAAGGGAGCTGAGACATTACGTCAATTCCTCGCGTGGTGGGATAAAAACTCACTTCATCTAAATTCACTGAGGGAAAATTTCAGAATAGACTGACTATAAATAAATATAACTGAAAAAAAAACATATTAATAGGCAGGTAAAGTCACAAACATAGCTAGTCTTATATAATCTCGTTTTACGACTCCCGCAGGGAGACGAAACAATATCCATGGTGATTAACTAATTTAAAAGCTTGTCGTAAAATAATACCAACAAAATATTAGGTTCTCTATCTGCCTTTTATCAAGTGGATATTATACCATTAACTGAGAGTTTGTTACCACGAGGTTAAACAACGAAATGTAAATAAAAAATGTAAATAAGTTACTCGTGGTCCACTTGTGTTAGCAACTTACTCGGAATCAAAATATAATATAACTCCCGAATGCATGAACCGATTTTGATTTTGATTTTTGCATTTGAAAGGTTAATTAGTTGGGAGTGTTCTCAGCTTTGTTTGATTTGTGTTTGACTTTGTTCGGTTCAACGGTTTCAAAATTATCAGCCCTTTTGTTAGCTACGGTAGTGATTTTTTTTTCTGTCGGGGGTTATTTATAATTTTGATGACTTTATTCATACACTCATTAATAGGTGACATTTGTTCTTCTGTACATAATATGAAACAAAGTCACTTACCGCCGTCTTTACGTTTAGATCTTTTAAACTATGCAATTCATAATTATTTAGTTTTTAAGTTTGCCTCGATGACCTAGTAGTCCTAAGCGCGACTGCTACGCTAGAGGTCTTGGGGTCGATTCCCAGGTCGAGCAAAAAGTGTTATTGGGTTTTTCTATGAAATTCTCAGTAGCAGCTCGGAGTTAGGATTCGTGCCCGGTTAATGGCAAAAGGCTCGCTCCCTATTACATGAGACCTAAAAATACCGGCGAACTGTGGGTGTACACTGGTACACCTCTGCCTAGCCCTTCGGGGAATCAGGCGTGATGGTATGTTATGCTATTTAATAACATTTTTTTTTGTCTTGGGCTTGATAATATAAAATTATATGATATGTTAAATAAATAAATGGAATAAATGGATTTTTCTTTCTTTACTAAATAAATAAACATGAAGGTGCGAATAAACAATTTTGTTTCATTACTCAAAATTCTTGCATCTGATTACGTCACCATCTCAATGCGCCAGTAGCTAGGACAATATTGCAAGTCCCGCCCGGGGCCGGGTCGCGCCAGTGATAAAACACGGAGTTGTAACGATGCAACCGGGGACAAAGTTTGTCGCTGCCAATTAATTAGTATTTACCGCAGACTCTGCCGTATTGTGTGTTTTAAAATAAACGCACACCTATGAGCTGATTATGAAAGTTTATTTAGGAGATTGCATTATGGATCCTATTTTGAATCCTCCGTTGGTCTAGTGGTCGCAAGTGCGACTGTTGAGCGTGGAGTTTTAGGTACGATTACCAAGTCGTACATCGCCATGCACGATCTGCTACAGCAGTGAATGAAAGATTCTTAGGCGACGACGCTGTACGCGATTGGTCGGTCAGTCGGACCAATCGCTCCCCGCCTCTTTTATTCCGCCAAAGACACCCAAAAATTAACTTGAACTTTGTCCTCACGACTAGACCCTGTTACTAGACTGTAGTACATCCGGCATCCAGCATGCTACTGAGAAATTCTACAGAATTTGGAAGCTGATGGTGTGGCACCCCCGTGCCTCGCAAAGCACGTAAAGCCGCTGGTTCTGCGTCAGATCTCTCCCCCGTTGTGTTGGAGTAGTTTCCCATCAGAATATGAGTGTGAGTGGAGAAGTGGTGAACCCAGGTTGGCACACACCTTTGTTCTCCATATATAGTGTCGGTGGTCACCGCCAAAGAAATTTGGTATGGAAATATTATGCCAGCCTTCAACTATCAATAATTTTCGATTATAAAAATAATCTTTACATCATTTATTAACTCTATTGACTCATGTCTGAAATAAAGAATTTGAAATAAAATTACACACATACCATCACACCTATATTCTCCGAAGGGTTAGGCAGAGGTGTACCAATATACACCCACAGTTCGCCGGTATGTTTAAGTCCCATGTAATAGAAGGCGAGCCTATTGCCACTAATCGGACACAAATCCTTACTCCGAGCTGCTACTGAGAATTTCATAGAAAGACGCATTAACAGTTTTTGATCGACCTGGGAATCGAACCTAAGAGCTCTAGCGTAGCAGTCGCACTGCGGACCACTAGGTTAACGAGACAAAAAAAGCGAGGAAATTTACATTTTCAGAGTTTAATTTCAATTAAAATAATATACATATGATACTAGTGAGAGCTTTGAGCATTCACAGTACCGACTGTGTATCTACTTCTACAAATATTGGAACGCTAAAACCCTACATTCTCTCAAACAGTTTCTCTATCCAAATAGGTACAATTCTTTTCTACTTTCCTTTCGCAACCCTATTTCTCATACTCAGTCCTTTTGACACTTAAAATCGCTCTCACCGCTACAGCATAAGCAACACAAACATTTAAAGTGCCCGCCGCCATTATTTATCGAGAATCGAGAGCCCATATCAATAAATTCGGATACTACAATCGATCACAGCGAGTCAAATGTCTTCGTGCAACGGAAAAGTTTATTCCAAATGGATTTATTTCCGATACAGATCATTTCGTTATGTGCGACGTGTGTTGAGTTCGGATAGAGAAAGATTTTTTGGTTTATTTTTAATGGATAACGTATTTTTGGTTGAGCGTTAACAATAATAAAAAAATAATAAATTAAGTTGATCTAACTGCAAAGAGGAAAATATGAAGAATACTTTGTTTCTAATAAAAACAACTAAATTGAAAGAAATAATTATAGGAACCTATTATTCTTTTGTCAGTAACATTTTTCCATTCAGCTAATCCCGTTCATCCGTTTGGGTATAGAAGAATAACAAACATCCATTCTTTTTCATCCATTCATCCATTCATCAATTCATCTATCCATACATCCATCCGTTCATCTATCCATCAAGCAATTCATATATCCATCCATCTATTTATCTATCTATCCACATTTGATTTTTTTAAATCACCAAGTGCTTCCTAAACACATTCGTAGCTCAGCTACTTGTCCGCAGGTAATGCATCGTGTGGCGGCGATCTATCATTTATTTCAACGTCAGAAATCCATTACGGGGCGTCGTCTCGCTGACTGAGTCGAGCCACTATCTAAGCAAATACGGTAATGTAGACCGTACCTCGTGAAATTGTCGACAGCTCACTGACGGTACCATTTTGGAGGTGGAAGAATAATCGTGTGTTGTGGCATTGAAATAAATACCTTTGTTTTTGTTTTACGAATTTATTAGCCTTTATTATGTAGTTGTTCTTTTATAAGTCGGTTTAATTCTGCCAAAATTAACCAACCACGTCCCTCATTCCATCTTTCATAGTAATTGTTTAACATTGATTGTCGTTGAGATAAGATGGCGAGATGGTAAGATGGCGTTATTAATAGTAGCTATACTATGTCAGCAGACAAGTGTATTCTATACAAGCCTATCGAGGATTGAGTTAACTGCTAAAGATTCCTTGTTATATAAAAATATATATTTTTTAAGTCATTCGGTAGCAAACAAGCCGCCTGCCCAGCAGATGTTAAGTGGTTACCGCTGACTATAGACATCAGCAATACCAGAGACCTTGCAGATGCGTAGCTTTCCCATTTAACAAAGTTGAAATGTCTCATGTGACTGTAATTACACCGGCACCCATACCCTTCAAACCGGAACACAGCAACGCAGCTTTGGGTAGAAATAAGTATGGTAGTAGTAATGCCCCGGACGAGGTTCTTCACTAAGAGCTTTACTACTAAGAACCTGAAATATTACGGTAGAAAAGAAGACATCAGTACCTCTAAACATTTTCTCGTTTGCGTTAATTCAATCTTCGCTGTGGAGCGCAGGATTAGATAAGGATTCACCACATGCCAAACAGTAATTGTCTTGGAGCTCTATCCACGTTATTTATCTGTACTCGTTTGGTTGAACACCTTGGTTCATTGCATGTTTGATTCTGCTCACAGAATTGTAAATAAAACGAAGTAAGCAAGTAAAATCTATATATATGTATATATAAAAGAAGGTCGTGTTAGTTACACTATTTATAACTCAAGAACGGCTGAACCGATTTGGCTGAAAATTGGTGGGGAGGTACCATAGATCCAGGAGAGGCACATAGGATACTTTTTATCCTTTTTTAAATGTAGGTAGGTAGGTAAGTTGGTAAGGTAGGTAAGTATGTAGGGGCAGGGTAGGTTCATAGGGTAGGTAGGTTGATAGGGGTAGGGTACGCAAGGTAGATAGATAGGTACAATTTGCTAGGGTAGGTAAGTAGGTAGGTGGAGTAGGGTAGGCTGGACTTTGATTTTTGTACCAATTTTTAGGGCAGGACAAAGTCTGCCGAGCCCGCTAGTATATAATATACCTTACTATAGTAATCTGTAGGCCGGCGCCCCCCACCGCCTTCATTCCGACAGAGAGACCCATTTATACATTATTATATATATTTATTTTAAGTGCTCGTCCGATATTTATTTTAAGTGCTCGTCCGATCACAACAATAATTTTACTGATAGAAAGCTACAGCATCACCGAGTATCATAGGATATTGTTTCATAAAGTGACGAAGTCACAAGCAGAAGCTAGTTCGTAATATTGATACTAGTTCTCAAAGTCGTATATAAAAAATAAACGTAATTTCTGTTCAAAAATCAATGCAATTTGAATAACACACCATCACATACCATCACGCCTGTATTCACCGAAGGGTTAGGCAGAGGTGTACCAACATACACCCACAGTCCGCCGGTATGTTTTTAGGTCTCGACGCCAAGCCTATTGCCATTGTCAATTTGAATACTTTTACGTAAACAATGTGCTAAGCCTACTGTCAACGTAATCCACCTTTAATCCGTCTTCCTCCAACCGTCAGACCTTCACCAAAACCAACCAATTTCAAGTGTTTACATCCATAATTCACATCAACACTTTGAAAATAGAAATTAATCAATTACAACTAAACTAGTCTTAACCGCAAGTTCGGAGGTTCTGAACCAAAGGCGTTTCATCTCGCCGCTAATCCGTGAGTCGTGTTTTAACTCCGGCTTGTCATAGTTTAAGGGAAATTAACTTTGAGATCAATAGGGTAAGGTTGTTGTTTAAAAGTTTTTGTTCGTATTGTTTTGGCTCCGCTCCGTTTTCTATACTTATTCAAGTTGGTATTTTGAAGTTTGTTTGTACCTCTTGTGGGATTTTAGGTAATTGCTTTTTATTTGTTTTATTTTTGTATTAGGATTTTAAGAATGAATTTACAATTATATGACGCTTCTTTATTCATTCTTCTTCAATTTATTGTACTTGACCCCAGTACATGGCCATTTATAGCGGCATCAGTGGCATTTTTTATATCCTCTAAGGTGCAGGTGTAGAGCGCGTTGGGCACTGCAGCAAGAGGGCTATTGTCTGGTCGGGAGCACCGCAGTCACACTGGGTGTCGGAACAATCTGTAGTCAATCTTTTTGCTAGGTTGTGTCTGTAGCGGCCTTTTTGGTAATATTAAGTTAATAGAAAGTAGTGATGTGAAAATTATACTCTTTTCTGATCTATTTGGTTACAGGAGGCAAGACAATTGAATATTTTCTCTTGGACTCGTCGATCTTCATTGCCTACGCTTCATTGTCGATTCTTGCTTTCAGGAGTTGTAATAACTGGGAATAGAGCGAGAAATCTTCAAAAAAAAAAAAATTATACGAAAGTCCTTTTCGTTTTCTAAAAGAAGAAACTCCTTATTCAGTGGTAGTCCCGTCAAAATCGGTTCATCCGTTGTGGAGGTTAGCGGAATAAACGACTGACAAACATTTTTAAAACTATTTTTCCTTATATATTCATGTAAGCATTCATTTATTTATTTTGTAAAAGTCTGTTATTTTGTCATTACAAACAGACACTCATGATTATTTTATGTACTTGTATAGATTTTTCTATTCTGTAAAGAACTTCCTCCACCAATTACATATAGACCGAAAAGTCACCAAATCACGTCGAGGAAAAAACACAACTAACAAAAACAAGACAGTTCCTCTAAAAGTGAGCCATTACGAGCCAACCTCTGAAACAAAACACGTTTGAATTATATACGAGTATGTATTGCGGTAAATCGGCGTCGAATACAACGTAGCAAATCCTTTTTACGAGATTTACAACGGGATTCGGGAGGTCGTACCGTACGCCTGCTTGGGTTAGGGGTCTGTCTTCAAATGTGGAGGCAGCGGGTATAATGTTGTGTCGTATTGTCGCCGCCACTTGTTTCTTTTGATTGTAATCTACGTATTTTTAAATTTACAATTGCTTTCTTAATTACGTTCAAAGTCAAAGTCAATTAATTAGCACTTTAAAAAATCATTAACAAGAATGAAAAATAAAAAAGATCAAAATCGGACTACTTAGTAAAAAGGTAGGTAGGTGATCGTGATCATACATAAACAAAATAATATATATATTTATATAAAGATACGCGTCGTTTTGAGAACGTACTCCGTTTTTTTTCTTCGGTTAAAAAAAGAAGTAGTTGATCGTTGATCGAGTTTGCAATCCGTTATAATTAAAATCTAGTTGCAATTTCATCTCAGCAACAAATGTAGGTAAATTAGAGGCATGTTCTACAGGTAGAGGCGGAGATTAGATAGCAATCGTTCCTAAAAGTTATTTAAGTTGCCCACTGCAGTAACCAGCCGTAAGTCAGGTGAGTTTGTGATTAGAAAAAAAAACTACAAAATAGAGATAAATGATAAATCCAAGACGATAGAAGAAGCATGGTGGAAATCAATCCAATATTTGGCTAATCGGCCAAATATTAACTTCAAGCAACAGCGGGAAAGATGGAAGGGATTCATAAATAAGAGACGGATTATGGAAATCAAAACAACAGTTAAAAAGTACAGGCTAAAAAACCCTACAGAAACCTTAAAGAGCTGATAACTTTGAAACTGCTGAACCGATTTCCATCAAACAGAACACTCCCGATTAATATACCTTTCAAGCAAAAAAACTAAATCAAAATCGGTTCATTCACTCGGCAGTTACGATAACACAGACACACACAGACACGTCAAACTTATAACACCTCGTCGTTTTTACGTCGAGGGTTGGTTAAAAATAGGTACAAAAACTGGCAATATAACTGCTATGAGAGACAAATACGAGCCGGTAGATAAAAAGAATAAAAAAACATTAAGTTCATGACTTACACCAAGGCACAAGGCGAAGTAGGTCTCAGGGAGTCGAGGCAAAAGCTCAAATGGAGGAAAGGTACACATTATCTTATTTGTACGCGCTATTTTTATACGTACCTTTTCTAGTAAAAGAACAGGAATGTAACAAATTGTCTAATCTTTTTATTTATCAAAAGATAATATTTCTTTATCTTTTTCTCTTAAGATGTGGCAGTTATTCCCGGTTCCGGAGATAGCTTTGAACGGTTCTCTGGTACTTAATAGTAATTGAATATAAACATTTGAGATAAGTTTAAAAGTAAGAAAATCGTCTAGACATTGGTAGAAAGAATTTACCTAGATAAATTGTAGGCTCTTTTGTTTTTAGATACTTTCATAGTATAATGTACCTACCTACTTACTTTCGTAAAATAAGATGTGCTTAGTCTGACAAATATTGGTTCAGATAACATGATATATATAACCAGCATTTGTTAAATAAAGTAAATTAAATAAAATTTACTAGCTTTTTGCCTTCGACTTCGCGTGTTTTTTTTTTACCAGCATTATGTTACGTCCTTGGTTACTACTCCGTTACAGTAGGTCATAGCGTAATATATATATAGCGTGGTACAGCTCATTCCTCATGACTATGGCTTTCATCATCATCTTCTGCTTAGCCTTTTCCCAACTATGTTGGGGTCGGCTTCCAGTCTAACCGGATACAGCTGAGTACCAGTGTGTTACATGGAGCGACTGCCTATCTGACCTCCACAACGCAGGTACTCGGCAACACGATACCTCTTGGTTAGACTGGTTGTCAGACTTCCTGGCTTCTGACTATCCGTTACGACTGTCAAATATCTACAAATGACAGCTGGGGCTAACGACTTTACGTGCTTTGGTGTATTATATACAACAAAAAAAAATCCAATCCGATTGATAGTTCCGGATATTTTCGTATTTAAACAAGCAAAAAAAACTTTTATTTTTATTACAATAAGGAATAGATTTTTTTTGTTTGATGCTGTTTTTTGGCAATTGTAGATTGTAGAATGATACTATTGACTGTAATGTATTTGATGGTAGTGTAGCTGTCGTGCCGAAGAGAAACCAGGAAGAATCTAGTCGCACGGATTCATCGTCCCTGTTAATCAAAAGTCAGACTTATCACTGCTAACATATAATTGATGTTACTAAATCCGTCCACCTACCTACATTTCAACACTGAACGACGCACCTTAATAAATCTAATGGTACCCAATTTGTCTGAACCCTTTGGGCAATAATCTGTACGATTAGATTTATTTTCGTGTGAATCACAAACTTAAAAATCTCTAATTCTATTTTGTTTTGTAGTTGATAGTAGAGATTTTCGAGATAGATTTACTTTCCTTTTTCAGACGGTTTTATGCAGTCTTATTCTGAAACAATCTCTCTTGGTTAATCAGGTAAAGTAAGTTTGAAGTGAAATGTCAATTCTTAATATTAGGTAAAATTACAACTCACTTTCGAGATTTATCCAGAATAGACTTACCGGTACAAAGGTAGGCACAGTGACATGCGAAGAACAAAAATAATTTATTTTCTTTCTATTTTGTGAGCTTTGTTCTGTCAAAATGAGCCAAGAATCAATCTCTCTATCATTCAATTAATTACTTTAAGGTAAACCTAATGAGCTTTCTCAAAGTTTTATCCTTACTCAGATTTTGAAGGTCTGGAGGCTCTGGGATCACAGTCAATGAATGTATAAGTAAATAAATAGGATGTATACTGTCTTATGAGGGGTGCCGTACCGCAGTACATTATACACAGCAAAAACGCCGAAAAACACACGTTTCTTTTATTCCCCTTAAATTTTTGATATAATTTGTTTTTGGTACAACGTATTTTTATAGATATCCCATAACTCTAGGGTATGAATGAGACTGTAGCGACATCTATCGATCAGCATGCGAACTACTACGACAAACCGAGGTTGCCTAGATCGCGATATCAAAGTTCGCCGCGACGTTTAGCATATAATATACAAAATTCCGACAAAAACCGTCGGGCAGTAGCCCACCAGACACAACACCCGTCTGCTCGGAGGATCCTCCCTTTTCTACCTTTACACCCTGTTTCACATACCATCCAAAGACCATATCAAAGAATCAACTGGCATGAATTATTTTTCAGTCATATTTTTTTATTTATTCTCCCTTTTTCAACAAATCGTTAAATAAAGTCACGATTATTAATGCGAAACACCCATAAATGACAACGTCGCATTCTCTTAGCTTTAAATTATGAATGATTAACAGATGACAATCTGCACTATCCTGCTATTAAAAGTAAAGATTCGTCACACGGGAGACAATTTTTGACCTAAATTAATTATCTTCAAAACTATGCATTTTTAACCCCCGACGCAAAAACGACGGGGTGTTATAAGTTTGACGTGTCTATGTGTGTGTGTCTGTCTGTGGCATCGTAGCTCCCGCTGTGGCATGAACCGATTTCGTTTTTTGTGTTTGAAAGGTTAATTAGTCGGGAGTGTTCTTAGATATGTTTGATTGAAATCGGTTCAGCAGTTTCAAAGTTATCAGCTCTTTTGTTAGGGGTTACTTAAAAAAATTTGGAACACATATTCTATGGCGTTTTGTATTGTTTTTACTTATAGCATATAACCCTATAGTTATGGGACCTCAACAAATTACGTAGTATAATTCACACAGTATGTAAACAGAATGTATTTACATTCTGTTTAAATTTCAAGTGTCTATCTAATGCAGCATTCTGTTCGAAAGACACAGCCCTGTAACAGAGAGACAAACGGATGAACGAGAGAAATAGTAGCTCCGTTTGGACCTTTTCAATACAGAACCATAAAAACGAACACTTGGTTTCGAATATTATGAAAAAAAAAATAAACAATTAGATTATCAAAAACAAACTTAAGTCCAACATACAAAGTTAATCATCAAAAAAAAATCACAAACTTAGTACTTACAAAATAAGGCCGTACCTAATTTAATTACACAATTTTCCGAGTCTAGAGCCAAAAAAAGAGTACTAAAAGCTTACGTAGGTGTTGATTAAGGCTGCCTTTGAGTCTGTAGCTCATCATTATTTTTCTCATTAGTGCAGAGCTGTCGGCAGCGATTAAAGATGACGAGCGACCTCGGCTGAGGACAGACCGGCGAAAAGAATATAATGTTATTAAGAAATATTAATGATCAACGGCCTTGTTTGGGGACACTATTTGGGAAGTGGTTGAAAGTACCTATAGGTAATTGGATTTTTCTTTGCCTTTAATTGCATATTGGGGGGGAGTATTGATTGCTGGAAACTTTTGTGTAATGGTCTTGTTTTTATTTATATACTAGGACTAGCTATGTATCTCGCGATATCATCCGCGCTTAGTTACGTTATTGGTTATTGTTCCGCTCCCGTTGGTCGTAGCGTGATGTTCTATACGGATAGACGTTCCTCTTGAATCACTCTATCTATTGAGCGCAAGCGCGACTGTTGACCTGGTCCTGGGTTCGATTTTCAAGCCAAAGTGTTATTGGGTTTTTTCACTACGAATTTCTTAGCAGCAGAACGAAGTTTTGAAATTGGTAGCGTGACACCCCCGTAGTTGGGAAAGCATGTAAAGCCGTTGGACCTGCGCCTTATCCTTTCCCGGTTTTGTCTTTTCATTGGACTATAAGACTCAGGGAAAAGGTAGTACACCTGAGTTTGTACACACACTTGTGCACCATTAGCTGGTAAATATTTCAGTTCTACCCATTGTCCTTGTGAACATAGCTCATTTAACCTCAATTTTTATTTTAACCTCAATTAAGTCATATTTTAGTGACTATTTGAGTAAGTCGTTGAAGTACCTTACCAAAGAAAAAAATTATATGTCTTGCGTACTCCAGTGAAATTAGTCGCCATGACCGAAATCGGTCTAGAGAATATTAGTGGTGAAATTTCCTTATAAGATAGTCCCAAGTGGTAAACGAAGTAACTGGTTTGTTAGCTTTTCAGTGTCTAAGTTACAAGTAAACCCAGGCTTACATCACTTCTAGAATATACATATATGTACATTGTGCAGTGTATTCTCTGCCTTAAACCCCGCCCTCGTTAGGAGCTATCAGGCAGGGGATAAAGCTCTTATTTGTGGACTAATCTGCTCCCGTGTTAATAGTGATAAATGGGCTCAACCAACATTTTTTCGCCTTTTTCTTGGGAGCTGTGGGAAATTTTCTAGAAAAGTGATAATGCTACCGTAGTTAGTGGAACTTAAGTCTTTAATTGGCTTTTGTTCTGACAAAATGAACCAACCCGCAATAATAAAATTATTTATTGTTAAAAGCAATCTTTTATAAAAAAAGAATAGCGAGGCCTTTTCTTTGGTGCGCGATTTTCTGCGTCCTGAGTTTGACGGAGGAGCATGCCAGACTCTTACCGGCTAAAATCACCGCGGTGTTCCAGCTCTGCCTATGATCCGGGTGCGGGAACAGGAATACTAATAACGTCAAACTTAAGTCAACAAGCCAAACGCGGAATATCTTTGACAGATATAGGCATTCGTGAAAGTTCAAAAGATATTCGTTACATCACTAGTGATAATAGTCACATTTATTTATTTCTAATACATATTAAATTCATTTTTAAATATTGTTAAAAAAATATAAAAAATAGTAGCTCACCGGCGTCGGGAACAGGGTCCAAACCGGTGCTCAGGGCTCCTGAGAAAGGAATTATATTGCGGACTATTATTTATGTACATAAATAATAACCGGTAGATGGGGCATAATAAAAAATCAGCCATTCCATTATTTTTTACCGTGTACGCTTATGTATGGAGCAGGTTTTTTTTTTAAATATCAATCTAAATATTTTATTACTGTGAGGTCTAGAATCTCCATATTTTTTTCTAACCTTCTTTTACGAGTATCCTGTATAGAAATAAGGAAATAAGTCATACAGCACCAAATTATTTTACCTCCAGTAATAAATCACTAACAAACCAGATAGTGTAAAATTAATTCTCGCTTGCTAATAAATTCAGCGAGTATTTTCTTAAAGCGACTTTAGGAACTTGTAACATTAGTATTCCCGTACCGTTTGCTCACGGAGCCATAACTAGGTATTTCTACATCCAGCCGCTACAGCGCTGTAATAAAAACTCGTGCGTACGCTTAACAGTCGAAGAAAATTTGAGTGCCTTCGGATATTATATTTTTGTGGGGTATAAAGTAATAATATTTACAGACTAGCTTATGACTGCGGCTTCGTTGGTTATTTTTTATGTCATTGGATGGCAAATAAGCCATCGCGTCGGTCCACCTGATGTTAAGCGATCACCCCTACCTATAGACATCTGCAATACCAGAGGCAACGCAAATGCGTTAGATACGGCATTTAATTTTTTTGCTTGGGTCCATAATTCTTTTTCCAAAAAAAATATAGGCTTAGTTACTTTTTATAAATATCAGATCTGCCTGTGAAAGTCCCTTCAAAATCGATCCAGCCGTTTTAGATACTAACCTGAACAAACAGACAGATAAATAAAAAAATTATAAATTGTTTTTTTTTGTAAAAGTACCGTGTAAACGTTCATATGTATTTTGGAAAAAGCTGTTATTTTGATATTATAAACAGACACTTCAATTTTATTTATTTTGTATGTACCTATATGTATAAGAAATGTACATATTATTACTATGAATACTGTTATGTGTATGTAGATTATTATGTACATTGAAAAGGTATATCTGCAGCTGAAAACTGTGAAAGGCTTATTTAAAATAGCTTATTGTATGATAAAAAAAAAACTTTGGGACAAGCCCGCCACATTATTCCCAGGAGTGGCTGGCGAGGCGCCACGGCGCCCTCACCTACCGCCTGACGCAGGTCCTCACCGGACACGAGTGCTTCGGGAGGTTCCTGCACCTCATCGGGCGGGAGGAAACGTCTGGGTGTCACCATTGTGTGGATCGCCCCGAGGATACGGTGAAGCACACCGTGGCGGTGTGCCCCGCTTGGGCGGAGCATCGCCGAGTCCTCGTGGCGGCCATCGGCGGCGGCGAACTCTCGCGTCCCGCCCTGGTGCAAGCTATGGTCCGGAGCGATAGGGAATGGGATGCAGTCGCCTCCTTCTGTGAGGCAGTAATGCTAGAGAAGGAGGTGGCGGGACGGCTGAGACAGAGGTTCTCACGTCCCAGCCGCCGCGTTAGACGCTCCGGACGTCGGGAGCCGCGAGACGACTCCCGGCCACCGTAGATACGAGCCTGTGGACGGTGAGCAACGGGCAGCTCACCGTCCTTACGTTTCATAACGACAGGCCGTGTCGACGGCGCGTTCGTGTTTCACGCGCGCCTCAAAGAGATGTCAGCAAATGGAAGGGCCCACTGAGGGCCGAAGCCTGCCGGGGCTGCGGGTTGTTCGTAAGAGATACCGCGCCCCCGGAACGCAAAGGGCACAAGAAGGAACATGGATGGGTTTTAGTCAGTAAAAGTCTGACACTCCCTACCGCCCTACCCAGGGCGGGAGAAGTTACTTGATGATTTCCCACCCCCCAAAAAAAAAAAATGAAACCACTGCAACTAACTTACTAGGTACTACTGTACACTGTACTGTACTGTTACTTACTACTGTAACTTATTGTTTGATACACGCGACTGACATTATAATGTACAATCACAGTCGGCCATTTATAGTTCTGCCTTTATACAAACACATAATTAAAAATTTTAAGTAACCCCCGACAGGAGAAAAAATCACTGCCGCAGCTAACAAAAGAGCTGATAACTTTGAAACCGCTGAACCGATTTCCATCAAACAAAACTGAGAACACTTTCGTCTAATTAAATAAAAAACAAAATCAAAATCGGTTCATGCGTTCGGGAGCTACGATGCCACAGACAGACTTATAACACCCCGTCGGTTTTGCGTTTTTAAATCTCTTTTATGCTGAGGTATTAGATGCACATTAAACTTTTCTTTCTGGATAGTAAATACACACATTTAGCAGTTTAAATTAAGCTTCTTTATTTATTTAATAAACTTCTGACCAGGACTTTCCACGAGGTTATTTCACTCACGTTTATTTACATCTTTGGTTACTGCTCCGCCCCCGAGTAGCGTAGCGCAATGTCATATAGCTTATACCATGAGCATACCATCACGCCTGTATTGCCCGAAGGGTTAGGCAGAGCTGTACTAGTATACACCCACAGTTCGCCGGTATGTTTAGGTCCCATTTCATAGGGGGCGAGCCTATTGCCATTAACCGGGCACAAATCCTAACTCTGAGCTGCTACTGAGAATTTGATAAAAAACCCAATAACTCTTTTTGCTCGATCTGGTAATTGAACCCAAAATCTCTAGCGTAGCAGTCGCGCTTAGGACCACTAGGCTAACGAGACAGTTATATATAGGCCTATATCATTCCTTATGAATCCGGGGAATTGTATTCAAAGATTTTTTTCCAATCCGAGTGGTAGTTCCATAGATAAGTGTGTTTAAACGAACAAACATTAATCTCATTAGTTTTATGATATTAGTGAGTTTAACTATAATGATTAAATAGTGTGTCTTTAAAGCTTATATTCCCATACAACAACTAAGTATCAGTTACCTACCTTCTCTACTTATCCATAAAACGTACAAACATACAATAAAGCTTCCACGCATGTGGTCGAACTGAATTTGAGTGGTCTCTTCAAATATTCATCCTCTTTCATGCGAACAAAGGTCCGTGGGGTACAGCTTGCGTTGTGGAGCTGAAGTTATAGTGGTGAGAGACGCGGGAAGTGAAAGCGATTACTGTAGAATTAAAAGCGCTAATCTCGGAAACTACTAGTTTGATTTGAAAAAATCTTTTTTGTATATGATAGCCAGATTTATGAGGAAGAATGTTAGTTATATAACATTACGCTACGACTCATGGGAGCGGAGCAGTAACCATTTAACGGAACTGTATGTATGGAAGTGAATGTTGGGTGTGGCAAACGAGGCATGAAAGTAGGATAAATGCTGTGGAGATGCGTTCCTTGCGAAGTATGTGTGGTGTAACTTTGAACAATAGAGTAAGGAATGAAACGATACGAGAACGTTGCGGATTAAAAGAGGATGTAGTAACAAAAATAGAAAAGAGTATGCTTAGATGGTTCGGTCATGTTGAGAGGATGAGTGAAAGGCGACTAACGAAAGGGATTTATATGGCAGATGTGAGTGGCAACGCCGGGAGAGGACGCCCTAGAAAGACCTACCCTGACCTTATTGGTGGGGTTCTTCAGAAAGGACGTGTGCGCAGTACTCGTAACCGGCGTGCTTGTATGAACAGATGTATGAACGTGGTCGAGGCGAAAGAAGTATGTAAGGATCGTAGCAGGTGGCGTTCTGTGGTTTCTGCCTACCCCCATGGGAAAAAGGCGTGAGTTTATGTATGTATGTGTATGTATGTATGTAAATGTAACTGGCATAAAGCGGTCTCCCTAGAACAGATTCCATTGTTCAAGGGATAGTTGACTACAATTTATGTAGTTTTCATTATTATTTTAGGATAAAATGTAACTAAAAACCACAAAAAATGAAACTAAAATGTAACTATTTTGGAAATAGCTGAAACCAATTTAAGAGCCGATTCTGAGCAAACTCCTTTCAGGGACTCGTTTAATATGTCACACGTTCCATAGAGTTGATTATTATGCGATGGTACGGAACCGCTTATGTGGGAATCTAATTCGTGCTTGCCCGGTTTTATTAGAATATATAGTACTCGCCACGAGTCGTGAGCACAAATGATAAGTAAATTTTTGGGTGTTTGGGTTACTTTCGGTGTTTTTGGGGCGTGGACGCTGCAAGCCGACTTCAAGACTCGACGGCGACTGCTATACCAGCTGGTAACTGTTCACAATTCTCGCCCAAATACCCAAAATTTCTCAGAATAAATAGCCAGTAAAAGATAGCCAGTTACTGCTACTAAGATAACTAGATCACGGCACGGTTGGCACAATGGCTGAGCGCTTCCAGCACGGAACAAATATTTGTATGACCTACAGATAGTTGTTAATGTTTGTAAATGTACCCACGATACAGGAGATAATCCTAGTGTGGGGCAAAGTTTCCTATATCGTCAACAAAGCACCAATAAATCATCAACTACGAAAAAATAGAACACACTCCATTGTAAGTGTTATCTTTTAATCTAAAGCAATAACGGAAAAGATTAGTCAAGCAATTCACACCTCTCCACCGTCAGTAATAGGCAATGTTATCTTGGGTCTCGAACTAATGAGAAAAATAATGGGCTGGTCTTATCTTGCACGGGAGGCGCTTAAGTCCCGGTATATCTGGGGAAAGGGCGTTAATTGAGCGAATACTGTATATATTTTTATTGTTTGAGTAAAGAAATATGAGGTGTTTTTAGAATAATGGTGGATTATTCACATGTAACATGAATAAAACTGCCTCGTTAGCCTAGTGGTCCTAAGCGCAACTGCTACGTTAGAGGTCTTGGGTTCGATTGCCAGGTCCAGCAAAAAGTGTTATTGGGTTTTTCTATTAAATTCTCAGTAGCAGCTCGGAGTTAGGATTTGTGCCTGGTTAATGGCAATAGGCTCGCCTCCTATTACATGGGACCTAAACATACCGGCGAACTGTGGGTGTACTCTCGTATACTTCTCTGCCTGACCCTTCGGGTATGTTATGGGGATGGGATGGTATGTTATGAAAAAAATATCCACTCGAAGGGGTTGAGTTGTAAAGTAAATTTAAAGCTGAGCATAATTCTGTCAAAATGAACCAACCCACAATATTTCAATAATTTTATTACGTGAAACTAATTGCAGAATGTGTTACGTTACTATCCAGTAATAATAGTTCAATGTACGTCCCGAAGTTATGCTTAGAATAGATTTTAATTTAATCAGCCTTAAGTACCCAAAATCTATATAAATAAATAAAATTGAAGGGTCTGTTTGTAATTTCAAATTACAAGCTTTTCACTAAATACATATGAAAGTATAATTATACGGTACTAACATAAAAAACAATTTTTTAAATTTTTGTCTGTCTGTCTGTTTGTTCCGGCTAATCTCTAAAACGGCTGGACCAATTTTGACGGATCTTTTACTCGCAGATAGCTGATGTTATAAGAAGTAACTTAGGCTATTTTTATTTTTTTATTAAACATAAACTTCGAAAAAAAAGAGATTAGTACGTTTTAGTAGAACCCATCTATCTATCATGGGGGGTTCACTTTCCGCATTTACATCTTGATGATGAAGCGTTGTGCGTGAGTACCATGATAACGGCCACCATTGCAGAACGATATTTGTGCCACATAATGACAAACTCAGGGCTATATCGAGACTGCAAAATGCTATGTTTTTCTGAAAAAAATACTTATTATTATTAGTTTCATCTAAGGGCCGATCCCAAAACGCCTATGCTTAACCATCGCATTTACAACCAACGAGGCAGTCAATAGAAGGCAGTCAATGTTTACGGAATAACAGTTTATTTTCTAGACTGACCGCTTAGGCTCTAGAGCCTCTCGGTAGACAACAGAATACACTCAATTGGACACACTATTGACGTTTGCCTTCGCAAGTGTTGCCGGTGCCGGACGCCAAGCCAAACGCGGCACAAAAATTTATTTGTTCTCCCCAAGAAGCAAAAGATATTGTGAGTTACACACAATCTACATACTGATAAGCTACACATTAATATTCATTTAATAATATCAAAGAATTAAGAACTTAAAAATCTTATGAAAATTAAATGGAATGCACCGTAAACTCTCTTAAGTAAAGTTTGAGTTTGAGTAACATTCTGAAATAGGTACAGAGCTGAGTTTAATCAATACTCAAGCTTTGTAATAAGTACATCTTTACCACTTAATAATAAAACATACTTGAGTCAATATGAAAAATGAACAAAACCGTTTAATAATACACTCTCCACAGTGAAACAATGTGACGTCTCTTGTCACATAAATTAATGTCATTTTTCTTTACCTTTTTTTGCACATTGTTCTCCCTACTTTTTGCATGGGCATCTTAAATTAAGTATTTTTAATAAACTGTTCAAATATTTTAATAAAGCTGCGTCTTGGCTTTATGATGTACAAGATTCTGCGTAATAGCGCTCTGGGTTTAGCTGTAATAGTGATTTTGTACATGAGCACGAGAATGAAGGTTCATTAACTTACATAGGTACTTCTACAAACCGGGAGGTGTGTAACTAAAGGAAGGTTAGTCGTAAACATATGACGTGACATAACACGAAACTATTTAAAAGAAATTTGTTTTTTTTAGTTATCTGAATAGAACTGGTGTAAAAAGGCAAATAAAGTAACCGGCAGGAGTCGTGAAATTTCAAGTCCCTTTTTGGGTTGATGCTTGGGTTTTTTGAGTCCCCGACACTGCACGCGATTGGTCCGTCTGTAACCGGCGAACTGTGGGCGTACATTGGTACACCTCTGCCTAACCCTTCGGGGAATACAGGCATGATGGTATGTTATGTAAATAAAATATCGACCAAACATCGACCTGACACCAATTCAAGATTAAATGCATCACAATATTCGCAGACAATCAAAAGTCGTGCAGTAAAATGTGGCACTAGCGAACCCGGGAGCTGTTGGATGTGCGCAGGGGCACCCTTCACGGTCAATTGATATTCATTAAAACGCCCCCAATTAACAGCTGGGAGCGACGCTCGATTGAATTGTAAAACATTTTCAGGAGACGAAGGGATGAATGTTGGGGGACGGTAACTAAGTGATGTTGAAACGTTTTGGAAATATAATTCAACAAAGAATGAAAATCAGATGGCGTAGTACAAGCGCGTGGAATAAACGACAAGTAACTTCAATTGATTTTTATATTGAAAATGTCCGTTTTGCACATAATATTAATTAATTTAAAGGTTTATCAATGAATGGGTCAAACTAAGTTTCAGTAGATTGCGATCGAAACTAATTATGAATATCTGTAAATAAATAAAAATGACTGCCTCTTTGGCCTAGTGGTCCTAAGCGCAACTGCTACGCTAGAGGTCTTGGGTTCAAATCCCAAATCGATCAAAAAGTGCTGTTGGGTTTTTCTATGAAATTCTAAGTAGCAGCTCGGAGTTAGGATTTGTGCCCGGATAGGCTCGCCCCCTGTTACATGGGACCGAAACATACCGGCGAACTGTGGGTGTACACTGGTACACCTCTGCCTAACCCTTCGAGGAATACAGGCGTGATGGTATGTAAAAAAAAATGATTTCCTTTGCATCAAATTCAATAAGACAAGACTCAAGAAGTAAAGATTTCAACCATATCTCATTGGCCTAGCTAGTGGCATTTCAAGCCATGTTTTGAGATGAATCGTGCAATGTCAATAGCCAAGCTAGAGACAGTGTTAACATAAATATCGTAATACTATCGTCTCCCATAATTATCCCCACAGACAGCCGCCCATTTCGTTTGTTTTCGCGTTGTCGCGTACAATTAGCTATACGTGAATTATCGGCCCTACTCGCGCCGACGACGACTGCAAATTGATTTTAATGTAACAATGGAGTAGTGAAGTTTCACTAACTAGTCCTTTGTGACAGACTGTAGAGTATTTTATTGTAATTATTGGACGTCTACTCTGCAGTTTTTTATGTTCAAAGGAGCAGTGTGATATTGAGACAGGAATGAATTTTTGTAATGATAAAATATCAATGTAGTTTTTTTTAACACTCGCCTCAATAAGAGGGGTGTTATAAGTTTGACATGTCTGTGTGTTTGTCTGTGGCACCGTAGTTTTTATCAAAATCTATTCAGCCGTTTCAGGGTTATCAGCTCTTTAGTTAGCTGCGGCAGGGATCTTTATTCTTCTGTCGAAGGTTACTTAAAATTTTATATTTTATTATTTGTTTGTATTACATTTTCAACTTTATTATTGTACTAGCGACCCGCCCCGGCTTCGCACGGGTGCAATGCTGATGTTTTAAAGATTTAAGCATACATAGGGATATAGGGACAGAGAAAGCTATTTTGTTTTATACTATGTCGTGATTTGTAAGTGTGTTTAATTCTATTCAATGTATCTTGTTACTATTTGAGTCCAGTAGGCCGCTACTTATATCGCTTATAAGGCATTATTCAGATCGTCAAGGGCGTAGATGAATGCAGAATTGAAACACTGATTGTTTTGATGATAAAAGCAGAAAGGGAAAATTCAACTATTTTTTTTTTTTGAGGATGGGATGTCATCAGATGACTTCTTCCGCCCTGGGTGGGGCGGAAGTGTCAGACTTTTACTGACTAAAACCCACCCGTATTCCTCTTAATGCCCTTGCGTTACAGGACCGCGGTAACTCTTTCGAACAAATTCTTTATTTTTTGCCATAGAAATTGGTATTTTTACTTTACTTAATAGCTAAGATTATCTTTAACCTCGTGTTAGCAACGAGCTCTGAAATAACTGACAAATGAGCTTTATATAAATAGTAATTTCTTAGTTATTTCGTAAAATTACACCTTTTTTTTCATGAGGAAATCCTCATAGTTACGCCCTGACCAGTGAGTCATTTTCTTACCAACTTAAACCCCACAATTCCCTCTGCTACCATGAATTATGAGCCAGGAACTCTCATGACGCATGATCCGCGCCACCAACTTGTATTTTACACCTGGACAATGATGATAAATTACTGATGATTGTTTAAAAGCAATTAACTGGAGCTTCAGAGAATTTAATGGCTTTTCTGTATCAATTAACATTGAAACAGTTCTGTGGACATCGTAACTGAATTGAGTAATGCAATCAATTGATGCGCATTTTGTCGAGTGGCTACATTACTTTACTTTGTGACGTAACTGCCGTTCACAAAAATTATTAAATTATTACTATTAGTACTGCCTCGTTGGCCTAGTGGTCCTAAGCGCGACTGCTACGCTAGAGGTCTTAGGTTCGATTCCCAGGTCGAGCAAAAAGTGGTATTGAGTTTTTCTATTTATTTCTCAGTAGAATCTCGCAGTTAGGATTTGTGCCCGGTTAATAGCAATAGGCTCGCCCTCTATTACATGGGACTTAAAAACATACCGGCGAACTATGGGTGTACATAAGTACATCTCTGCGTAACCCTTCGGGGAATAAAGGCGTGATGGTATGTGTTATGTGTGTTCAATAAATAAATAAAAAATTACTTACTGAAAAACCTGCTTTCAAATAAAAAAAATCGCATTCAAATCGGTTCACCCGTTCAAGCGCTACGGTGCCACAGACAGACACGTCAAACTTGAAACACCCCTTTTATGAGTCGGGGTTTAAAAATGGTTCATGTTAAGCGACTAATCCTTCAGTTAAGACCATGCAGCGCAAAACAACCGAGCAAACGCTTCACTCATAAACAGCGCTTTAAATCTTAAACGCCCAATAAATAAAGCTGTATAAAGCACTATTATGTACGCTGTAAGCCGTTCAGCCGTAAAAAGTAAACGTTGATTCACTTTCAAGAGACTTCAACTGCGTTATTCATGAGTGCTGATGCAGTGCCAGCGAAGTTAGAGATGAACACGGAATAGAGAATAACCAGAGGCCGCAAACACGCAGAGAGCTGAGGCATTCGAACGTCAAAAATGTTTCCATTGTCCTCTTTGACATATTTAATTTGACCAGTTTGTTATAAACACTTAGCGTGGAATGGAGCATAATTACTGCGTTCATTATTTAACAAGCTAGATGGTGTTACACTCACTCGCATATTGTTAAAATCAAGAAAGTTGATTCATGTCATGAGCCTGGCTAAATATAAATTGTAAAATCGAATACCAGAGATTAAAAACACGCTCTCCGACAATTACTGGCAAACTAAAATATTAGCCGCCATCTCTTAAAAAAACCGTTTTAATATTACTTTGTAATTTCAGTTGTTGGATTTTCAACCCTCGACGCGGAGCTAAGCGTTGAAAATCCAACAGTATGCACGGCAAAGCAATATAAAATAATGCTATTGTAAGACACGGTGGTTGGCACCGTAATCAAGTTTTATATAACTTAAAGGAATATATTTTCAATAATTAACAACACTTTCAAGCATGTAATTATTATGCGTAGTTGGCGCGTCGCCTTCTGGTTCGTTCTTTATTCTGTGGTTGATAAGTGAAGTTCCCTGTACTGAGAGGACACTGATTCATCTCGCTACTGTTTATATTTATTTTAAGTTGAGGTGCAACCCTGTGACGAGTTGGAGCAGAATATTAAAGGTAAACTTGGGGAGTGAAGTATACTATAGTAGTGTATCTACCTACCATAGACGTTAGCAGAACAGCAACCCTTAATTTTAAAAAAACATACGTACTACCAACATAGTAAGACCGGTTGACTGGTAGAAAAAGCCCAAAGCATTAAGTCCGCCTTTGTACGGCGTATTTTTTACGTTATGTGCATAGATTTTTGGTAAATAAATAATCATATGTTATTATCAGGCTGACAAATTTGTTTGTTTTTATGAACGCACTAATCTCAAAAACTGCTGAACGGATTTGAAAAATATTTTTTCATTATTTTTATCATTACGCTACGCGAAGCAGTAACCAAAGACGTATCTAATCGCTGGTGAAACTGCGGAGTATTACTAGTGTCATACTGCCTATATTTAAATACATGTATTACTGCTTTATTTATTAAAATAGACATTGTTACCGCATCACAGGGGCCCAGCGACACGAACAAGACTTCTCTTCGAATTACTGCATTTCATTAACGGTAGCATTAAATGTACCTATCTACTTAGTGTATGAGTATATTAAAATAGGTTGTATGGCAATACGTGGACAGTTTCACACCGGCCTGCGATGAAGTTTAAAATGTAACGGTATTGTGTAACATTACAAATCATAGTATAATACTAGCTGATACCCGCGACTTCGTTCACGTTCACTTTTTTATTGGTTTCGCATAACCCTCTTTTTTTTAAATTAAAGTAAAAATAAAAACAGCCTAACTTACTTCTTATTACATTAGCTATCTGCGAGTAAACTTCCAGTCAAAATCGGTCCAGACGTTTCGGAGATAAGCCGGAACAAACAGACAGACAAAAATTAAAAAAAATGTTTTTTATGTTAGTACCGTATACTCGTATACATTTAGTGAAAAGCTTGTAATTTGAAATAACCTTCAATTTTATTTATTTGTATTGATTATAAATGCGAAAGTTTGTGAGAATTAATGGATGGATGGATGATTCTTACCCTTTCACGCTTAAACGGCTGAACGGGTTTTTATGATATTTGGCACTGAGACAGATTGTAGTGTGGGATAACACATAGGTTACTTGTTTACCCTCAATAATGTACGGTTTCTGTAGGCTGATACATCAAAGTCGAACGAAGACGCGAGCAGAAGCTGAATATATATTATCATAAGAGGACTAACGAGTTCGAAAGTTACCTCGACCCTGGAACGTAAAGGGCATTAGGAAGAACACGGATTGGTTTTAGTCAGTAAGAGTCTGACACTCCCTTCCGCTCGTTTAGCATCCGATTGCCACTTGAGTTTAGCTTATTTCCATAAATAAAAGTCTCGTATAAAGTTTCACCAGTCGGCAACATTAACAGGTCGACATTTAGATACGCTTAAATATAGTACGAAAATGTATTATTATTACCTAACTACATCATATTAGTCATTTGAAACTCCGCAACAGCAAAAGTCCATTATAACAAAGTCAGAATAAAAAAGGTTGACTACCACAGATGCAAAGAATGGAAGCTCAACATACATGTCGCACTTTACAGAAATGTAAATACTTGTAACTCCATCCCGATGTCCGACACTGCACGGTGAAAAACAAATATTTTTTACGTGTTTTATTTATTTATATCGAAAGTGTGTGTGACGTGAATAATTAATGCAGTGTTGGCGATCTCTGTGGTTGTGTTGCGAAATACCAATTATGTGCTGAAATGTGCTTTTGCTTTTTTTCCTTTTTTAGAGCTCTAGTGTGTGATCTCACAAAGTGAGTGATAATTACGTATGTCGGTATGTATGTTTGTTTGTCTGTACGTAATTATACCGCAATGAAAATTGACAAGCTTCGCAATTTGCACTACAAAAATTAAGCACATTTCAAAAGTGTGTATGAGTACAATATGTGTGTGATAATTATGTCTGTCTGTCTGCTTCTATCTGTACATAATTAAGCCCAAATTTAAATTTAAATTGGCTTATGCTTCGTAATTTTCGCTACAAAAATGAAGGAAAAAAAAATGTATAAAACATAAAATACAAAAAAAACAAATCCGCATACAATATAATCCTAAAATCCGGCAAACGAAACCAATGACGGCGTTAAATCCGACTCAGGCGTATCTTATTGAGGCAGCAAAATCAAAATGTGTGGATTGCATCGCTTAAGTGCATGCAGTAAACAAACACAGACTATAGAAACAATTCTAATAACCGTTACCGTGGCCAATGCCACTCGTAAAAACATATTGCGAACGCGTGGTTCGTTCCATATCAAACTACTGCCACAGCTTGCAAAAAAACAGAGCAAATTTTTCGGTCTACTGTATTTACTGTATCAGTTTTTGTAGGAATTTTGTTAGCATGTGACCGTGAAAGAGAGCAAGCAATCGATACGCTGACCACAATAATGCCCTATTAAACGGACTGTTTTGATGTTATTTGCTAATGTGCACGCGAATGGGTAGTTGCATATAAATGGATAGTTTTAGAAAATAGTTTGTTTTATTTTTTAAAGTTTATGAGTGGCAATGTGACTTTTCAATTCATTTTTACTTTCTAAATTTATCTTAGACATTACTGATGAAGGAAATCATTGTAAGGACACCTGGACTTATAATTAATTTGCGTCCGAAATTCGACAATCCGCCTTGAGCGAGAGTAATGATGAAGGCATGTACCTACTCTGTAAGAGAAGAGGCTTTTGTCCAGCACTGAGACAATAATAGCCTGGTATTATTAATATGATTATAGGTTGTTTTAAGCTGTATTTGAAGTATTATAAAAAAAACATTACATTTTAATTATTTTATAATAAGCTGAATCGCCCTAAAACAACATCGGGTGATTTAAAACAATCTACAATAAAAATAAAAACTGGAAACCGGTATATGGGACCGAAAAAGCTACATTCATTTTATTATACAGAGAAAAAGATTAATTCACATTAATAAATCTTCAGATTTGCAAGTAAATACTAATGCAACCTACTGTTCTATATTTAAACACACAAAAAACTGTAACTGTCAATTTCCAACCAGATTTTAAAAAAAAACATAGTTCATAGTTATCTTGTAGATAAAGAAAGAGCTGACACGAAGAATAAGAATAACACAAGGACTGTAACATATTCTTATAAACTAAGATCCCGAATTCGCACAACCTACGTCATTTTAGTATGGCTGAAATTTCTTGAACAAATAATCACAGTGTACTTTACTTGCTAGCAGTACTTATTCTATAGAAACTAGCGACTCACTTAAACGTAAGTGAATAAGGCACCTTTTAAACCAGATACCTAAAAGCCAAGTCTACTAATTAAACTCATTCAAAATCTATTCGTAATATCATCTCAGCGACAAAAAAAAATTGTTTATTAGACGAAAATTTAACAAATTGACACAGAGATTGGACTGCTATCGTTCCTAAAAGTTAGTAGAATTGTCTGCCTGAAATATGGGCCAGCATTTAACGTAGTATGAAGGTACTCTTCTTAACGACTTATTCCTGTGTCCTAGAAATTTCAACCATATTAAAGTAACGTAAAGTGTATTTTTTAATCTGACTATAACCGTTTCTAGCTTCAAATAAATAAAATATATGCTTTCGACACTTAAACTTTAAGCGCACTATTTCAAGTAGGACAGATAAAGCCGTCAAATCAGACCCTGAGATTATAAGATAACCCTTTAGATCTGTCGACTGTGGGGTTTTAGACTATTGGTAGCTCAACTGGGTAACATAATCGCTTACCCCGATGCAGTGAGCGCATCATTGGCGCATTCAAAAGGGCGACGGGAGTTCATCGCACAGAATGCACTCAAAGCACTGTTAACTATAGTATTAAACTAACTACTATTACATACGGTAACTCTAAGTAGACTAACGATTGAATTTACTATACAAAAAGCTTTAAACTTAAATGTAGCTTAGGTTGTGAGTGTACTTCTCTATATATATGGTTACATTTTGGGGTTAAACATTGACATGTATGGCGCAGTTGCTGAGGTGGGTTTGATTCCCGCACGAAACAAATATTTCGACACTTGTCCCGGTTCTGGTTGCTCGTGTCAGTGACTAATGAGTGAGTGAGTGATGTTTGTAATCGTAACTAACGATACAGGAGAAATTCCAAGTAACTATTGAGTACCTACTCGACAAAATGTTCAACCATTGGTTTTTTCATAATATTTCAAGATTGATCCGTTATTGTAGGTACTGTGAAGGTTATTCACCGCATCAACCTGGCTGAATTAGTTTTCATCCAAACACAGAATCGAATTCCTTTTTGAAATTCGAATGAATTAGAATAGACGGTTTTTATAAGTGAAGGCACTTGTTTGGCCACCTTCGAGTCGGTGACATATCAATAAAAAGATACAATAAAGCTGTAAAATGTTCGTGTCTTTAAATCATATAGTTGGAGCCCTATAGTGAAGTGAATTACGTCCCGGTACCGTGGTTTAACCGTAGGAGTGACCACAGTATCTACATAGTATACATGAATGATTTAAATCAACTGTTCCATATATTTTGAGTTTGTAGGTATGATAAAATAAGATAAGATTTATTTATTTGTGTAAATAAATGTGTAGGGATACATACAAGAGCATGCAAGAGATTACATCAGTTACAGTCCAATCATGTTTGCCCTTATGTATCGGCATACAAAAATTTTAAAGTCAGTTTAAACAATTTAAAGTCTTGTCAAAATTAACTGGTTGTTAATTTAATTATATACGTACTTTATTTTGATTAATTATTTTTGTCTTCGACACTAATTCTGCATTTGAGTATGCCTCACGCACGAATTCCTTGTCTTTGAAATGTATAAATGTATTTAATATTACATGATATTGATGTCCCTTTCAGCGTGCATAATTATTATTCCTATAATAATAATATATAATACTGAAAACTTACGAACAAACTTCGGGAAAACCGACGTAGGCACAGTTTAAACATCACAATCTATCCCTGACAAATTTACACCAGGCGCGAGCAGGAACACCTGTTTTTGTGGTTACACAGACCCAAGTTTGCTTATTTGATACCTTAAGAAACCAACTTAAAAGGCCCTAAGCAAACCTCTTATTGTTGTCTCCATAAGGTTGATTGCCGTGTGTTTGTATGCAAGATTTAAATTGGCTAACGACAATAGGTAAGTTTCTTGCGACGCCGCGCCGAAGTGAACTAATCTGCTAATGGCAAAGAAAGTTGGTACCGTTTCGTGCAACGAATAAGGCAGTGATTATCGTTTGTCGGGCTGTAATAGATTCCATATAACTTCACACTCGTAAACAGGAATGGGGGTAGTCTGTGTACTTAGCTTTAGTTCTTCTCCTTCTTCTTCACATTTTCTTGGCACAATATCGCCTGCACTCATTGCAATATTGAATTGCTTTCATAGCATCTTTTCATGCATCATGCCACATCACTATTTTTAATGCGTTGCAGCTACAGTACCCTCCCTCTAGGGAAGCAGCGGCAGCTTGATGGTTCATGACTGGCTGTGACGTCACGTTGGCCGCGGGTACTGTGCTTGTTGCTTGGTACTGTTTGGTGTGGCAATGTAATGCGACGCGGCTTTAGAAACAACCAGTCCCGTCACAACTACCTGTAGGCCATATAAATATTTGTTCCGTGCGGGAATTGAATCTGCGACACGGAGAGCTGCATGTAATTGCTCAGTCACTATTGCAAACGTGTCAACAACAATGTGGAAAGGCACTCTTAAATGTCATAAAAAAAAGAATGATAAAGAAACACACTTACTCTTTCAAAAATAAATGCTCACAAAATTTGACAACACATCTAGCATTCTTGAAGTTCAAAATGGCGGTTTGCGAATAGCCCCAAAAATAACAAGAAAAAGTTAGGCGATGTTCACACTTCTGGACTTCTGGTCAAATCTAGTCTTAACAGCTGTGAGCGACCCTTTCAACACGTTACGAATGCTATCAGATCTTATTCACACAACTAATGGCGGCCATTGATTCTCTAAGGTTGAATAAAAGAGTCAGTTACTGTCTGTTATACGGTCGATAGCTATCTTAATCTCAGGATCATGAAAGGTTCAGGATGTACAAAAAAGTTACTGTTGTATCTAATGTATGAAAATTCAAACAGCAACAGAGGCCTTGCAGATGTACCATCACGCTTGTATTCCCCGAAGGGTTAGGCAGAGGTGTACCAATGTACACCCACAGTTCGCCGGTATGTTTAGGTCCCATGTAACAGGGGGCGAACCTATTGCCAGTAACCGGGCACAAATCCAAACTCCGAGCTGGTACTGAGAATTTCATAGAAAAACCCAATAACACTTTGGTTCGATTTGGGAATCGAACCCAAGACTTTTAGCGTAGCAGTCGCGCTTAGGACCACTAGGCACAGGCTGCCTTGCCAGATGTGTTGCCCAGAAACAAAGTTGAAATGTCTCATGTGCCTGTAACATTGAATTAATATTACTAGCGTATAGAACCGACGCTGCGATCCAGATGTTCGGGCCATGCTTTGCTGCCAACGGCAAAAACTCAGTTAAAATGTAGATGTAAAATCGCACTGAAGCGTTCCAGCACTGCGTGTTTATATTGTTTGGTTAGACGACTAATTATTGTTTCACTGTTGCAGCGAACTTTAGTTTAAACTCTTAACTAAATTGAGCATGACTTTTGCTTAGGATGGTTTCTCTAGTACTTACTACATCAATGGCATGTTGCTACACCGGCACCTTTCAAACCGGAACATAGGTGCTGTTTTACATGGAATGATGGAATTACTTCCCCAGGCGAGCTCTTTTGCAAAGAGCTCTACTTTTTTACTAGAATTTGCTGTCCCTCCATTTCTTCTGAGCAGAGACCTCCCCCTTTTCCTTCGACTTCCCTTTGTGTTTTGCTTCCTCTCGCCAATTCCTGAGGAAGCCATCCAAGGTATTTCGTCATCTTCTCCTCGGTCAGCTGTGACCCCGTCAGCATCCGTTAGACATGGCCCGTCCGGTCCGATTTCAATCTTGCAGCATTTTAAAGTCTACTTTTACTTACTTATTCAAAAATAAATTAAAGGAAGTCCCTTCTTGAAAACCTCTCTAAAAGAACCCATAATTAAAAATTGTAACCCCCGACAGAAAAATAAAAACCCCTACCGCAGCTAACACAAGAGCTGATAACTTTGAAACCGCTGAACCGATTTGAATCAAACATAGCTAAGAACACTCCCGACTAATATACCTTTCAAAAATCAAAATCGCTTTATGCGTTCGGGAGCTACGATGCCACGGAAACACACACACATAGACACGTCAAACTTATAACACCCCGTTGTTTTTACGTCGGTGGTTAAAAATAAGTTCTTTATTTTCAACATTACGTGTTACGAAGTGAAGACATTATTTAAAGATGTGCGCGAAATGATATACAGCATCGATATGAGAAGTGGGAATATGGACCCTGTACGATACGTCACCGAACCATAAGGCAGAGAAGGTAAACGGTTGCGTAAACTTTAAAAAATACTTTAAAAATAAAACGTTGTCTCACGCTAGGAATTACTCCTGTATCGTGGGTGTGTTTACAAACATACAAAAACTCACAGCCAGACCCGGACTAGTACCTGTAGGCCATTCATATACTTGTTCCGTGCGGAAATCGAACCCGCGACACCAAGCGCAAAAGCCAATCGCTCAGCCCCTGCGCCAACCGTGACGCAAAACTATTAAGTAAAACTTCAATTGTGTCACTTAACTTGTCACGGAAGAGAGAAAGAAAATGAGCGCGTGCACTGCTCTCTCTTGCTTCTACAGTAATATATGAAACGTAACTCTCTCTCTTTTTATCGTCACTAACTTATGTCTCCCTTTCGACTTCCGTTCGCCCGATCACAATCATTTCCGTAACACTCTCGTCAAGCATTCACCAGTTTAGAAAGAGTAACAAACATTCATCCATCTTTTCTCACAAACTTTCGCGTTTATAAATATAATAGTTATAATTATATAATAGTTAGTTTTATATTTAATAGTTGAAGAAGGACATGATAGAAGAATCTTTTTAATTGTGGAATACGCTAGGTAGTTGTGACAAAGACTATTTAACGTCAATGTCCTATCAAGTTACGTTGTATCTCAAAGTATTCTCGCTATAGTTCGGAGTGAACTGTAAAGTCTCACAGGGCGCACTACTTGAATGCTTCCGTTCCCTCACCAGGAACTCGCAATTTATTGATTCTCTACTTCAAGTTTACCATAACGTAACAACATCACTTTATTACATTACTGAAAATGATCTTAGAACTGAGATTTTAAAGTTTGTAAGTGGGTATAATGCAAGCTTTGTTTTTTGAAGCAAAAACTTTTTTAGCTGCGTTGTGCGATTTTTGGTAGAAGCCTAACTTATAGGATCGTCTCTCCGACGTCGGCGACATGCATGTCGCATGCCGTAAGATGTAAGCATGTCGGTGACTTTGACAAAAAACTTTGACAAAGTCACCGACATGCTTATGTGACGTTAAATTGTCACTTTCACAGTATTTAATTTCCTATTTCTTCCGCCAAGCTATTTGAAAATGTCCAAATGCCTCGTTAGCCTAGTGGTACTAAGGCCGACGCTACGCTAGGGGTCTAGGCTCGCTCCCTGTTACATGGGACTTAAAAACATACCGGCAAACAGTGGGTGTACATTAGTGACGCTTCTGCCTTACCCTTCGGAGAATACAGGTGTTATGGTATGTGTATGTCAAAATGCTTAAATTTTCCAATTTTTTTTGACATTGATTGTCTCTGGGATTTGATTGCGACTAGATTTTGAACGTTTTGCCTTTCAGTTAATGAGACTTCTGTGTATTCAAAATATCTACACTCACACATTTCACTGATTCCGAATACAAAATTCCAACTTCATCAATCACACTGAACTGGCAAGAAATGCTAGGAACAGCAAAGCTTATCTCAATACAAAACAGAAACTACTAACATGCATGTCATAATCCCACCAGTCCAGTCTCCTTTAATGACCCGGATATGGTAGCTTATACACTCCCGGACTACTAAATTGAGCCACTCTGCACATGAATAGATTTAGTAGCAAACATCAAAATAATTAAGTTATAGAGCTTCAGTGCTATTACGTCAAAATCATCTCAGTAACTGAGAGATTGAGATATGTTGTCAATGAGCATCATGGAATGACGGCCTACCCTCAACTCGTTTACTGGAGTATACAAGTTGAGGGTAGGCCGGCAAAAATACACCGTAGCAGATTCATTCAGAACAGACCGATACGTAATGCAGTGGCATAAGAAGAACGAATAAAAGACCTTCTTCTTTTCAGCTTAGTTCTATCACATAATTTTTTTTTTTTGGGGTACATGTTCTGTTTCAGATAACATTTTTTCTTAATTACTTTTATACATTATACGTCAAATCAATGCTCACAGACTTCAAGCTTACTTCCCCAAAATTTGTGTAGTTATAAAACCAGCAGAAGACTGGCTCCATTAAACAGTCCGGAAGTGTATAATCGAAGCTAAGTTCAGGAACACAGGAATCGAATCCAAAGTCCCAAACTAGATGGTAATGCGAGTTATCGACGGAGCGACATATAGGAATAAGTTTGAGAGGTTGCCACTTACGCTACTAGCACCAGATGCACTATATAACTACAGTTTAACTAGACTTTGGAATTGGTAGAATAAGCTTAGCTTACAATGAGGACTAAGTTGGTGGTACCTTTTCTGAGGAGTGTGATGAATGGGTTTTTACTTTGAAGTGTTGGTTTTAAGCTACTAATGCTCTAATGCTAATAATTCTTTCGATAATAAAATGCTACATTATCCTACTTTATCCTGAACTGCCTCGTTGGCCTAGTGGCCCTATGCGCGACTGCTAAGCTAGAGGTTTTAGGTTCGATTCCCAGGTCGAGCAATAAGTGTTATTGGGTTTTTCTATGAATTTCTCAGTAGCAGCTCGGAGTTAGGATTTGTGCCCGGTTAATGGCAATAGGCTCGCCCCCTATTACATGAGACCTAAACATACCGGCGATCTGTGGGTGTACTTTGTGACACCTCTGCCTAACCCTTCGGGGAATACAGGCGTGATAATATATATGTATGTCTGTATTATCCTAGAGCACTAAATGTTGTATCAAAAAAAAAATATCATAATTTAATTCACTACACCACTTCTCACTGTTCAACAAAAAGAAATCTTCTGTTTAAAATATTTTGATAGAGTTTTACAATTCTTTTTTAATATATCAGAGTTAGTATATTGTAAAATATCAGGTCAATCATAAGTACCATCAGTACTTTTATCCCCAAACAACGCACAGTAAATTAAAAATCACCTTGTATTTGCGCGAAAATAATGTATAAGTAATAGTAAGATACTTTTACAAAAGGTCATAAATTGACCTTTATCTTTTATAGACCGTTACCTTTATCTAAATCTCATAATTTTAGGTTCCAGACAATTATCAGTGTCTGAAACATGCAAAGTAAATTAATGGCTTTGATTAAGAAGATTTGGGAATAAAAGATTAGGTTTTAAACATGGCTTTTGAACTTTATCTGTGGGAGACATTTTAAGAAATTCTGGTCAACCAATATCTTTGTGGAATGTCATTGGCTGTACTTATAATTAATCACAAATAAAACCGTATCGATAGTGAAAGGAAAAATGTACCAAGCCACAATTTTGTCGTGTCGCATCTCCAACATTATTAGATTAAATATTTACAGCCTTAAAATTAAATAAGACCTTAATAATAACAAAACAGAAACTAAAACTAAATGCCATCAAAAAATTCCTCCGCATCGCCGTCAACCGGAAAAGTGCCCAAAATACTGGCGGCATTGCCACGTTGGATGGCAATGCTTAACCTCTGGCCAAGGTAAAAGCCAGCCTTTGGGTCGCGGGAAGTGTCAACCAACCGTTTAGATAAATCCCTAAAAAGGCTATGGGCACACGGACCCCACGACCCGAGGGTGTATAGACTTATAGAAAAAGTTATGGTGAGTACTCTGCCTTTTAACAGAATAATGTTAAAAGAATTGAATTATTTATTTATTACAACCAAACAGCTTATAGAAAAAAGAACGAAGTTGACGAGAATAGAGTTTGACTAACACGTTGGTCTCACAACTGTTGAGCGTGTGTTGTTAGATTTGATTCCTAGGTCGGGCTAAAAGTGGTTTGGATTTTTCCATTACGAATTTCTCAGTTGTAGTATACGAGTTTGGAAATTAGTGGTGTAATACCCCCGTGTCTCGGAAAGCAGCTGATCTTTCCACTGTTGTGTCGGATGGCCGTTCCATCGGACGATAACAGTTAGGGAAGAGGTTGCGCATCTGTGCTTGCGCACATACTTGTGCACTATTATAATCTTCTGCGTACGTACTTGAATAGTCTCTATTAAGATTAGCCGCGGTGACCAAAATTGGTTTGGATAATATGAATAATAATAAGACCAAATTGTCACTTGGTATATTTTTCCTTTCCAAGATATCATGTACTAAGGAAACATAACATTAAGAAGACCAGAGATTTAAACTTGGCAACGTTTTCTATACAACAAATCGAATAAAAAGCAAGTTGGTACAAACAAGAGCTCCTTTAGTTCAATTATGTTTGTTAGCCAACTTCTACGAAGGCTTAGTGAGGTAATGTTTTACAAAATACACTACGGATCGAAGTTTGTTTCAGCATACAGTTAGTTGTAAAGGGTACTTTAATGAGTATAAACGGAATTGTACCGTTACTAGTACCTACTGGTTTTAAAACAGGGTAAGGCAGAGGTGTAAGAATGTACACCCACAGTTCGCCGGTATGTTTAGGTCCCATGTAATAGGGGGCGAGCCTATTACCATTAACCGGGCGTCAATCCGGGCTCAAGGAAGGCGTGACGTCATAATTTAGATATCGTGGTAGTCGATAAGGTAATCCTATTTTTTTCTTATTAGTAGTATAGTTTCTACATAGGATTGTAAATTATTACAATAATTTATATATACATACATACTATCACGCCTGTATTCCCCGAAGGGTTAGGCAGAAGTGTAACAAATGTACACCCACAACTCACCGGTATGTTTAGGTCCCATGTAATAGGGGGCAAGCCTATTGCCATTAACCGGGCACAAATCCATACTCCGCTGACCTGCTCCGCTCTGCTCCTGAGAATTTCATAGAAAAACCCAATCACACTTTTTGCTCGACCTGGGAATCGAACCCAAGACCTCTAGCGTAGCAGTCGCACTTAGGACCACTAGGCTACCGAGGCAGTTCGAGGAGGAGCTTCGGGGAGGAGCTTCGGGGAGGTCGAGGCGATTTTAAAAATAATGTATTAGAAGAAAGAGATATAACAAATGATATAATACCATCAGCTTATCATTGTCCCACTGCAAAGAAATGACCTCTGCTCATACAAAGAAGGCACTGATGGCCAAGCCTGGTCTAGTTGGTGTGGGGGTATGAGGCAACTTTTAAGAAAAGACCTATTTTATATTCATATTTTCACGCGAGTTTTTACTAGAATACCTTGAAAGGGAGAAGGTGATAAATGGGACGCAACTTCAGATTATATATCACAAGACAACGCTGCGGCTTCGAGACAAACTTCAACGTCTAATTGGTAACGAGGAATGAGAAATGGCCGCCTGAAAATTTTGTGACAGATAGAAATGTGCTATGTTTTTGTTCACTTTATTTATGTTTGGTAAGCCTGAGGAAATAATGGTTTTCGATGCTACATCTACGGCGTGTTAAAAGTCATAACCGCTTACTACAACGTAAGTCGACTGATAAGCCATGGTCGGGAGCGAGAGGGAATGGGATGCAGTCGCCTCCTTCTGTGAGGCAGTAATGCTAGAGAAGAAGGCGGCGGGACGGTTGAGACAGCGGTTCTCCCGTCCCAGCCGCCGCCGAGTGTAGTACTCATGAAAATGAACAACTTGTACTATAGTACGAACCATAAAATCGGAAAAAAATATCAACTGCTCCATACATTTATGTTCGCGTAACTCGACAACATGTAAGGAACAGCTGATTTTTTTTACAATTTTAAGTTTGATTTCTTAGTGAAAGTGGTTTATTTTCATAAGCACTACACTTCCTTAAAGCAAATGTCCCTTGTTTAAACTAACGACTTGTATATTGTTTTCCTTAATAATCATTCCAGAACCAAAAAAAAAATATCACAACGATGGATACAGGACTTTATACTACTCCTCTATAAATATTACACATTGTATTCTTATCGACGCAATTTCCTGCTAAACCCTAGCTATCTTAACGCAATGAATAACGTAGATTTAACCAAAACAGCGAACTCCTATCTAATATTTCATTAATTAAACATTCATAAAAACAAACAGTGTGCGCTAATTTCAGATGCAACGCAAACAAGCTACGAGAAGAGATGTTCAGTTATTCATAAACGGGAACTCTCATTAACATTAGTTAAAGTGTGATACAACTTACCTGCAACTAACTAGAGCTGCTACTAGAGCTTAACTAAAGTTTTAAGTACTTGCCTTTAACGGGAAATGCATTTATAAAGGTGATGAGATGATTTTTTTTTGTTTCCGTTTATACTTAATAAAAATAATCTTTTTTAAAGCCATATGCAGCTTGTGCATTGCATTAATGAAATGATTATTCAAATAAATTCAAAATTCAAATGTACACATGAACATTTTTGACGTTTCAACAATTGGTTACTTTTTTTTTGTTCTGGATGGGAAATCAATAAATTATTTCCCCCGCCCTCTACTGTCAGACTTTTACTGACTAAAACCTACCCATGTAGCTTCTCGTGCCTTTGCCTTCCAGAGGCGCGGCATCTCTTTCGAACAACCCACAGCCAACAATTGGCTACTTGGCGACACCAATCGATTGACGTACTTTTTATGAGCTGTCTAACGCCATTTCCCTTTAGATTTCGTATGATAATACTATGATGTAAAGTAATTTTTTGCTAAATCAATTGACTAACTATTTATTGATTTCGAAACAAATAAATATCAATCGGGATTACAAGCCTAAAATAAAGTGTGTTTTTAGAAAATAAAGGTGTTGCAATTATTAGTGTCAAGTAAATATCCTGTTCAGAGAGCCTAACACGCGCGCTGATGATTAAGTATTCGATTGGAGGAGATTTTAAAATCGAACCTGCAACCTGACACATAAAATGTGAGCGTCTTAACCCCTGGACCATCGCAACAAACTTAAGCTATTACATAATTCAGTTATTCAGAAATAAAACATTCAAACACGTTATTTTCGTATTAGCTTAAAAAAGCTTACAGAACGAAAAGAAGATAAAGGACAGCATTAAGCGGGAAACGTTTCATAAGAAGAAAATTGGCAAAGGCGTTATTTTTTTCTGCCTCCTACATCATGCGAGCGTTCCATTGCTGCAATTGACCTCGTTAGTGGATTCTCCGTGAAATCGACGTCATTTTGGCGCTCAAAATCTTTTTTTGAATTTCGAGTGCCTTCCTAATTTGAAAATGCAAGGAATGATTTTACGTTGTTGAAACGCAGCTGGTACTTTTACTACTGTTGATTACTTTGTTGTTTTTTCACGTAGAGCTAGTAGATACGTACTCTTTTAAAAGAATTCATGTTATGACGCCGCAAATATTCACAGATAACTAATGAAATATGTCATTTAATTGCGATTTTTAAATTTTGGTAACGTCCTTCGTTCAATGATTATAATTAATGTTTTTGAAACATCATTTATTTATAATATTTTGTATTTATTTATATTTATCGAACAGTTTTGGTACAGTCAGCGTCAACTGCGTTCGAAATTCGACCAAATTACGTTTTGTTGTTGCTTTTATTTCTTGACAGCTGTCAATCGGAACAACTTTTTAATCAAAACAAAATGGCGGTTTGTCTATAAAGTGACATTAATTGCCGTTACCCGTAAACAAACACGAATTCCGTGTATAAGAAAGCAATGATTCCTTATTTGTCACGCTCGCCACTAATTTGAACAAATGGTCTAAACATTGCGAAATTAAACTTACAGAATAATGAAGTGACCGCATTCATCTTAATTTAACCGATACGGTTGGGTCTACTATGAAATAACGAATGAGAATAAAAAAGATTTTGCTGCACATTGCGCTATTTTTAATGCTATTTACGACGTATTGCCGGCTCTAGCGTGGAGTGTATGAGGTGCTCGCAAGCTTAGGTTATACGTCGACTAAAATTTAATATGCATGTTGTCTAAATGTGTTGTAAGTATCTTGTCTCACAGTGTTATATATTTGCGTTATTTTTCATTCTACTACCGTAATGAATGTGAAATTTTATGTGGATGGATGGATGGATGTTTGTTGCGCTTTAACGCGACACACAAGCTCTCATTTGAAATTTGACGTCTTTATTTAATTGACCCAATTCAAGCAATTATTAAGAGTACCTTTAAAAGTAGATTAAGACGCGGATTAAATAAAGTAGCCTATGACCTTATTTCAAGTTTAGTCTGTACTGAAAAGTCAGACTAACCTTGAACCAACCTTAAACCACTGAACCGATTTTGATTTTCATCATAACCGGTTCAGTGGTTTAGCCATAGAAGAAACAGAGTCACTTGATTGTGGATTGACTCGTTAAGCTCAACATAGACCAACTATATACGGTTTTTTTTTTATAAAACGTTGCCCCATTCTAGGAATTTCTCTTGTATCGTTAGTGCGTTTACAAACATATGAACTCACATACACAAACAGCCAGACCCGAAACAACTCTCTGTAGGCCATACAAATATTTGTTTCGTGCGGGAATCGAACCCGCGACACGCAGCACAGCAGCCAATCGCTCAGCCACTGCGCCAACCGTGCCGTCAAATACAGGTTGTATACAGCTTTAAGACTATTCAAAGATTAAACACGACACCCAAATTATACAACTAATCCACTAACCACTGGCTAGTCACTAAACACACAAACCTATCTCACTGCAAAAAAATAAAAACAAAAAGCAAGTCTTATGACCTCACCGTAGTAAGGGCAAACTTTCCTGGTCTCATATTAAGTTGTATCGCTGAACTTCACAGACCACAGCTCAGCCCCCAATGAGAGCTGTTTGACAGTTTTGGGCCAACACACTGAATTAAGCACGATATTTATTGAACCCTAAAAGTACTAGCATGCTGGTAATATTATGGTTCAGGTTTAGGATTTAATATGGTGAGAAATTATTGTTATGTGAGGTTGAACTTGAATTATGTGTGATGTCATATATTCTCAATTGAGGAAAATGGACCTCAGTATAAAGAAGAAGAGGTAATACCGACAAGAGATTATCTATTTATCTAATAATAATATTAATATTCTCTAGACCGATTTCGGTCACGGCGGCCAATCTCAATGAAGATTTGTCAAGTACACAGAAGATATTAATATATCCACACTAGTTAGTGCGTGTGCAAACACATATGCACTCCCTCCTCCCTAACTCCCATAGTCCGATGATACGGCAATCGGACACAACCATGGAGAGATTAGGAGCAGAACCAAGACTTTACGTGCCATATTAAGACTAGAATGCAAACGTTTTTAAAAATGCTCTGGTCTTTAGACCTTTAGGTAAACCTAGTTGAGTAATAAGACAAATAGAATGCTTTTAGATTTTATATCCTCGAATTCCTACAAAGCCCACACTTCATTTCGACATCACACATTGTTCTGTAATCAAATCCATCCACCTCAAACAAGACAAAACACGATCTATATAAACCAAATACGCGGAATAATACCGATTGTACCTAAAATAGGTACAGTCGCCTACGAAAAATTGTATACGTAAACAAGTTATAATTTTTTATTTGTACATTGTATCAGAATACTATATTCCATGCATGCGGTTATTTTGCAGTTACTTAGTGTAGTTATTGAAAGATGCATACAAAATTATGAATCAGCTAGGTTTGCATAGTTTTGAAAGCAACAAGAATATTGTAACCAAGATTTTGTAAAAACCAAAATGAAAGAAAAGAGTGTCCATGGAGTTTCTTGCTCGTTCTTCTCCATAGAGACCTACGCTTTGGAACGAGCAACTAGCTTCAACTTTTAAATGTAACTTCTTGACAATTCAAAAGTGCCTGTAAATGGTCTAATTGAAATAAATGCTTTGACTTTGACTTTGAAACAAATGTTTTACTTAAAATTGACAAGTTACAGTATGTAGCATGTTTAGTCACTATAGCTAAATATATTATCCTAGTGCAATTAATTTAGACATTTTAATGGATCTTTGTAGATCGTTCTTAGGACGACCGTATATTATTTTTAAACATTGCATGCAAACTAAAAAGTTCTTCTATATCTGTGGTGCATTTACAAACATAAGCTGACGCAGCGCAACAGCCCATCGCTCAGCCACTGACAGCGCTAACTGTGTCAAAATCAATACAAAAATAGAATATAGATGAATAAATTATTCTATTCTAATATGTATACATTTTTACGCAACTTATTTACGCATACATCTTTCTGAAGGCGACTGTACTTTTCCTAGTACTTACACATGTCTATCCAATCACGATCCTTTTGACTTCACAATGGATCGATAGATCCCTAAGATCACTTCAATGAACTGAAACTATAGGGCCGACAGGGAGACAATAGACAATGTTACTGATACGAATCGTATACAGATTTATTGTTCTACGGACATTGTACGTGCTATTTGTGGCATGGCTAATTCGAGGGCTCGGGCTGAATACGCTCAACGTTTATGAAAATTTTAGGAAGTTAGGTATATTGAGTCTGAGGGGCTAGTACGAGCAAGCGGAATATACATAACGTAAAATGGAACGATTTCAGAATTACTTTATTTTAAAATCATAAAACAACAATATACCATCACGCCCGTATTCCCCGAAGAGTTAGGCAGAAGAGTATCAATGTATACCCACAGTTCGCCAATATGTTTTAAGTCCCATGTAAAAGGGGGCGAGCTTATTGCCATTAACCGGGCACAAATCCTAACTCCGAGCTGCTACTGAGAATTTCATAGAAAAACCCAATAACACTTTTTGCTCGACCTGGGAATTGAACCCAAAACCTCTGGCGTAGCAGTGCCACGTTGTATGGCAATGCTGATTCTTTGGCTATTTAGAATTGGGTATACCAGGTTCGCCCGTAATTATTGTGTATTTATACGTCACGTTATTTTCACGGCACGGTTGGTGGAGGTAGCTGGCTGCGCTGCGTGTAGCGGGCTCGATTCCCGCACGGAATAAATATTTGTACGGCCTACAGATAGTTGTTCCGAGTCTGGCTGTTTGTGTATGTGAATTCATATGTTTGTAAACGCACCCACGATTTTTCTTTAAAGAAAAAAGTGAAAAAGTATTGGATAATTTTTACGTTAATTTACTTTGGTTTTTAACCTTCCCTACCTATTCAAATAATTCGTGCTTTCATTGTTTATTCTGCGCCCTTTTTTCTAATTCCATCCCCTTTTTCAAATTTTTAACCATCAGGATCATAATGACAATTAAAAAGCAAACTTTGGAATAAAAATATTTAATTAGGTAAGTAGGTACATCGATCTAAAGGCGTTTCTAAACAGGACTGATATTATCACCACAGCGATAATGTCTAACGCGAAATAGAAATAGTTCTATAGATAGAAATACTACCTTATTTTTTGTATATTACCACGGTGATAACATACTTCGTATTTGAGGATACCTTTTTAATTATCCTTATAGATATAAGCTTAACAGAAGAAATAAGTATGATAGATTCATACTTATTTCTAACATAACAATAACTGATAATTCGTTTGGAAGATATAATATACATATCTATAATATTATTTTTCTAATAAAGTATATAATTATAAAGTCTTGTAAATTCGTAACATGTTGACAACATAGCTTAACATAGAATAAATGAACACATTTTTAAGCTTGTACACTGAGCAATACATAACGATTAAGGAACAAAAACTTCTAAGTACATTTCCAGTATTGCAAGATTACAGTAATGCTCGTAATTTTTTTACTTGTACCTAAAAAATATCGACAATGATATAAAACCATTAAATAAATTAACTGAAAACTAGAAACGGTGTATTTGAACGTTTCATTATGAACAACTTTTAACTATGGAACCAAACCATGAAAGAAATAAAACGGCTGATCCGTTTTTTTTTAGGAAGCTCTGCTGATCCCGACTTTAAACTGATTTTAAGTTGAATCAAAATAGATAGACGTCATAATTTAGAAATGAAAATATATCGTTGCCATTTTACAACAAAATTATTTTTCAGAATAGACTGTCTTTGAATTTGATTCGTTTTCATTAAAACCAAAATCGGAGTGTAAAAGTGGCTGGCATTTATCAGAATTTTGGTTTGATACTAATGATACGGAGCCTAAATCACCGGCAATCTGGACGGAACCCTTCTAAACATGGACATGGAAATCCAAATTAAAAAAGAAATGTTTTGATGAGATTCCTTCCATAACATTCCCATTAATTTTTATTTATCGCTTGCGTTTATCAAAAAAATTCGCAGTGCGTACCAATACCACGTCAAACCACACTCCAATATTATTTTAAAGCGTCGTTTTTTGATTTACATCCATTCTTTGTTCGTTCCCTTATCTTTCCAATAAATGTGAATTATCGTCGACCACTGTTCGGGAAGCGAACCATATATTTCAAAGAGATTGTCTAATTTAAAACTGTTCCTAGTCTGTTAATTTTAAGCTCCACTTTCGTCCCCTTTTTTAAAAGACAAAAGAGTCCCAACTTTCCACTGAAAATAAGTCTTACGAGTTCGCAAATTTTCCTTTTGGTTCTGACAGTTCCAAAAATGTCTAAAGAAGTTTCCGGGTACGCTCGTGTCTTTGAGCGATGAATTTAAAAAAGTTTTCTTGATAATAGAACTTAATCATTTTCACTGTCTACGCTATTAGAGGAGTTTGCCCACTCCTTTTATATTCCAGTTGATTAAATATTAAGTAAATAATCAATTAAAACTAATTCAAACAATCAGTACTGGAAGTCTTAACAAATAACTGGATACCATTTCTAAACAAATGCTGTATTGAACACAATATAATTTAAAACCCTGTTTTACATCCTTATTATCTACTCATTTAGATAAATCTGTTCACGCAACTGCTTTATGCAGAAATATAGGAATGAAGTTATTCGCTACAACCACGTGTAAAAAATCCTACAAAACTGTCTAATAAATATTACAAATACCATCCCTCTTATGTGTACAATCTTTACATTTATATAAGCTAAATAGTCGATAGATAAACCATGAATAATATAAAGCGCATAAAGTCCTACTTTTCTACTAACACAGAAAATATTTATGTGTTATCAAAATCCAGCTGCACTTCCATTACCTCTTGGATCAAAAGCCCCTTCCATGTTTCCATTAATATGCCTGACCAATGCTCCAGCTTGACCAACCTCCTCACTATAATCCGGTAACATAACGACATCATGACCTAACCCTCTCAAATATTCAACAGTCTCCTCCGAAAACCTGCCTTCTAATTTCACAGTTGTTTCTGAATCACCAGCAATTCTTCCATAAAGCCATCTAGGGTCTGATACTGAAGGCTGCAATTCTTTGCCTTGTACAACGTATCTGTGAAATATTGCTGCTTGCGTTTGGGACTGGCCATCACCTCCTCTGGTCCCATAAACTAAAATTCGGCCATCATGAAGACGTGCTGCGGCGGGATTCAATGTATGATAAGGTTTTTTTCCAGGTTTTATGAAAAGAATGTGATCTCTTTCCAAACTAAATGATACGCCCCTATTGTGCCATAAGATACCGGTTTGAGGAAGTACCACATTACTTCCAAATTGATAGTAAATGCTCTGAATAAAAGAAACTGAAAAACCTTTATCATCCATGGCTCCCATCCAAATTGTGTCTCCAGGACCTTTACCCGCATCTACACTTGATGCTTCGTCAAAATTAATATTTCTGGCCATTTTGAACAGATTTTGGCTTGATAACAATGTATTAGGATCAATTTTCATATACGCTGGATCAGTTATGTACTGATCTCGGATTTTAAAACCTTCTTTGGTAGCTTCTACTGCAGCGTGAATAAATTGTCCCTCATCTTCACCATCAATGCCTAACTTGTCTAATATTCCGAGAATAGCTAACGAAACTAAGCCTTGAGTCGGTGGGGGAACGTTGAATATCTCGCCGTGACTGTGCATTAATCGTAAAGGTTCTTTCCTTACCGGAGCGTAGTTGGCAAGATCTGATTTAGTGATAGGCATGCCTAACGTGGCCATGTCTTCGGCAATCAGTGTTGCCAATTCACCGTTATAGAAACTATTCAGACCATTCTCAGCTAGCTGACGTAAAGTCTCAGCAAGCTCCTTTTGGCAAAATGTCTCTCCTGCTTTTGGTACCTCTCCGTCAGGCATGAAAATTCTTTCAAAGTCACTCGGGATATTTCCGGCGGCTTTCGTATTCGTCAAGCTCTCATGATGCGATTTTGAAACTGGGAATCCATCTTCTGCGTACTTTATAGCATCCGCTAGTAACTTGTTTAGTGAAATTCTTTGATACCCACATTCAGAGACGTACTCGAGAGCTTCTTCCCATCCACCAATGGTGCCTGCAACTGTGTTAGCCACTTTTGGACCTTTAGTTGGGATTTTTTGATAATGCTCATAGAATCCTGGTGTAGCTAAGGAGCCCGCTGCTCCACAAGCTTCGATGACTATAGGGTCACCATTGGGTGGTACAATGAGCCAAAATGAATCACCTCCAATGCTGTTCATATGTGGGTACACTACAGCTATAGTTGCAGCAGCTGCAACCATTGCTTCAATAGCAGTTCCTCCTTCTCTGAGTATTGCTACGGCACTCTGTGTGGCGAGGTGATGGGGTGTCACCACCATGCAGCTAGGCGCTGTATTGCTTTCCATTTTGTTTATTAAGTACTTCTTTGGTGTGACTTAAAACGTTACTTTGAAGAGCTTTCCTGGAACAAACAATTTACAAAACATTAACTTTTCTGTCAGTTTAACCACCTAGAAGGAAAGTACTTATAGCGGTACATTTAAAGAGAAAAAACGTTCTGTTTACGACATACTGCGATCGATCCTATTAACATTCAAGTATGAGAACACGTATATCGTCTTAAAAAAGTGCTGTGAAAACAAAAATTGGAGGCGTAGAAGCCTATAATATAAATTTTAACGTCCAGATAGCTTTTAAGCCTGTCCCTCGTAAATAGCTACAGGGTGTTACGAAAATTACACCCCGAGGATACGAGACGCCATAAAATGATGTCGATACTCTGATATAATACATTGTAATAAAGATTAGAATGACTGTAATAGATTGCTTCTTGCGTATTAATATGCCTTTAGGGTATAATATTTTTATCCTCAAAGGTTGTAAGGTTTCCTAGGTTTTTACCGTGTTTGTAATTGGAACTTTTTACTTTTAATGTTATCCACTATCGAGGTAGGGCAGGTAGAAAATATACAACATTTTCATTTTATTATCTTTATATTTTTCATTTCATTTACAAACTCTATTAACTTCATCAATTTTAACTATTTTTATAAAAGATTTTCGCAATTTAAAACGACCACGTCAGTCATACCTACCATTTTTTAGATGAAACCAACAAAAAAATAACAACATTGAAAATCGAATCCCAATATTCAAACGAACTTATATTCCGCTACGTAAAAATGTCCGAATTAGGTCATCTGCACATCGAAAGCGATAGTCAGACCGTAAACCATAGTAACCCTTCACGATCTCAAAGCGAACGCGTAAAATATGTTTTAGAACCGTACCCGACCAACATATTGCCGGCCAACGAACCGGCACGATATTGAAAATGAAGTTTTTTGTATGCATTGAAGGGTTTATGGCCAGTGACGACAGAATAAAGCGGCGGGGGCGACGGGTTGACTCCTACGCTTATGTTATGACGATATTTTTGACAATTGTTTCTTTTTTTTATTGTTCTTGTCGTTTGTGATTTGATAAGCTTTTTGTTTGAGGGTTGACAACTCTATAAGCGGAAGTGTACTGACAAACATTTGAACAAAGAAGATTTCAGGAGACGTCTATTTGTGTTCGAAAAACAATTCTGAAGGCCTAGCTCGGGCTCGCTGACATAATAGTATTCTATTCGATTTGATTTTCGAATTGGAAATACGACTATCTCGTAGTATTTTGATATAATTCTACACATAAAGATAATTACAATTAGTAATATCACCCATTGATATGAATAAATAATATAACGATAAAAAATAAATAAATGACAAGGTCGAAACGGATATTTTCTTTTCTTAAATGGATCGAATTTACGTCGCGTTTACTACACGTGCTCGTATTATGCCTTCTGAATGAATGAAGTCTGTGTGTAGGTCACAAGTGTAGGTAAATGTTAGAAACGAGAAATAAGTCTTACCTAGAGAATATGCTTAGCTTTGAGCTTCCATTAGCGTTGAGTTACAAGCTATCAGCCTTTTACGTCACAAAATAGGGAGTACCTGCTACCTAAATCCCAGTTGCATCAGTCAGAATTTAAAAATTAGTTGATTGCTCTCACTCGAAGTTAAAGGACTGCGAGTTAAAGCAACTAATTCCTAGTTGTAGAAACCGGAGGTTACTTTATATTATTATTTAACCTCGTGTAAGCGACTAACCATGAGTTAAATGTCTGGTGAAAGTAAGCCTACGATCCTCTAGAATAAAAGAAGCCTCCAAAATAACTAATTTCTTGGTATAGAAATAGGGGGTTAGTTTGACATTTTATTCTTAAACCTCGTGTTAGCAACCAACCCTGAGTAAATTTTTTTCTCAAGAAAACGCAACAAAAAAAATGTTATTTCTATAGTTTACCTCCAGCACAACTGTACACTCTGATAAAACAAAGACAATTTATAGTTTATAAACAATTATCACAGCTCAGAAATCATGACACAATACCAGGTAAACATGAATCTCAGGAGAAGAAAGCTCAGCTCAACAACTAAAATTAAGTATGTAAAACCAATTTCCATTTAAATTGTACACAGCGTTTGGTACGGAGCAATATCTGTACTCCTGGTACAGAATAATGGAAACTCCACTAACTTCATATCTCAACCTTTGTGGAAAGAAACTTTGGCCACCAAGACGACTAAATTCGATTTATTTACTTTACGAACCTGAGTCCTAGTGTCACGGTCTTGTCGTAGTACTTTAAGTGGCTTGAAATGTTTGAAAATGGAATTGTTATGATTGTATATTTTTCTCTTGTTAATATGAACTTGTTAATATGACTGCCTCGGTAGCCTAGTGGTCCTTAGCACGACTGCTACGCTAGAGGTCTTGGGTTCGATTCCCAGGTCGAGCAAAAACTGTTATTGGGTTTTTCTTTGAAATTCTCAGTAGCAGCTCGGAGTTAGGATTTGTGCCCGGTTAATAGCAATAGGCTCGCCCCCTATTACATGGGACCTAAACATACCGGCGAAATGTGGGTGAATATTGTTACACCTCTGCCTAACCCTTCGGGGAATACAGGCGTGATGGTATGTTAATATGAACAGTATTGCTTAAACAATGTGCGAGGATTTTCACAAAGGAGATCGATTACATAAGCCATATGTTAGCTCACGAATGGCAGCTGCAGCGGAGCTTTAGCAGTCGCCTTGGCTTAATCGATTGAAACTCATCATAATCATTGGTCACCCACCGCTTATTATAAACACCGCCCTGACACGGCAATTCCCGGACGGAATCGCCTCGTCACCTGACGCCTTTTTTAACTTGTAATTATAAAAAAAAAAGTTAAAAAGTACCTATTTTAACGCACACAATGCCTTAACGTTATTACTCTAATATAACAATAGAAAAATAACGTTACTACCCATTTGTTATTAATTGAATTGTTTGCAAATATTTGTAATGCAGACTTTTAGCAATTTACAAACAAAACAATTATCATATAATAAATATCGTGTTATCTTTTATCGTTAGCCTAGTGGTCCTAAGCGCCATTGCTACGCTAGGGGTCTTGTGTTCGATTCCCAGGTCGAGCAAAAAAATGTTACTGGGTTTTTATATGAATTTCTCAGTAGCAGCTCGGAGTTAGGATTTGTGCCCGGTTAATGGCAATAGGCTCGCCCGCTATTACTTGGAACCTAAAAACATACCGGCGTACTGTGGGTGTACATTTGTACTCCTCTGCCTAACCCTCTGGGGAATACAGGCATGATGATAGGTCATAATTACCAAAATGCAGTTATTTTTACAATAAGTATAACACATTAATTGTAGTTATTGGGCCGTTATTTTTCAAATAAAAATGAAAAATTTTAAATATCTGTTCATTTTCTTCATTTTGCATCAGATAAATCAACAATATGTAATAAAACCTGCTATCCACTGAAGCGTAACATCACAGATTAACCGTACCGTTGGAAAAATGATAGGTATCATTTGAGCGTGCATCAAATAGTTTACCCGTTGTGACCAATCTCCGTATAAAGCACTTTATTTACAAGTATCCAAGTGTGAAAGAGACATAGAACGCTATTGCTTTGTGTGCGGGTATGTTGCATCCCTTTCTAACCCGATGAACAGTGTGTAGTTACATTATTTTAAATATTCAGGCGGATGACACCACGCGTCAGTGGATACCACTTTTAAATCTATACATTTTACAACTGGATTAGCATGACTTTTGTTTTTTTATTCTGTATGCAATAGACGGGTACAAAATAAACGAATATTAAAATGTACCTGCCGTTTTGTTTTAGGTATTGTTATTTTGTGTACGACGAAATTGCTGAATTTATCTAGATGAAGTTAGGCACATTTTGCTGTAAGGCGCGCCGGATGGAATTAGGAAGGAAATCTAGTCTAGTATAAACAAATGAAGCTTGTACTTCTTAGTCATTTTTAATTTCTTTAATAATCAGGAGTTAGTGCTAGACAAGCAAAAAATATAATTTTAAAATATTTCATTTGATTTTAAATCAATTAATATTTTTAAATGCTATGTATAAAAAAACATAAGATTTTCGTTGAATTTTCTTAAAATTTTATTGAACTGACAGCATGTCACCTTGATCTACGGACACCTTGCCCCTCAAGTAAGTTTTCAATATGCTGTTTTATATATGCGTACTAAACAAGTATGTCACACAACACTATAGCAGAAATACCCAGTGTTAAATTCAATACTAATAGTAACTAACTCTTTTATTAAAACTTATCACTTTAACATAACATTTAAAACAAGCTAAATTCGTACGTGAAATTGACAACGTCCAGATTATATCTCCATGAATGGTTTTAGTACCTCACAAGTTGAACTAAAAGCCTCTAAAACCGATCCAGTTTTAGTATAAATGGGACTGTTTCAAACGTTGGGACATTTCTCCCTGACCGTCCTGTTAGATTAGTTTGGAAGATATCCTTATTTTCCGCACAGATAATAGTTTTGAAATAGATGTTTAAGTTGGCAACACTTTCACTGAGTGTGTATTTAGTAAGCGATGATTAAACACTTCCTATCGACAATTATGTACATACGAGTATGTATGTCATACTACCTGTATTCCCCGGGGTGTCACCCACGTTCAGATACGTCTTTGGTTACTGCCCCGCTTCCGTTAGTCGTAGCGTGATTAACCTTCCTTTTGAACCACTCTATCTATTGACGAAAACCGCATTAAAATCTGTTAGAAAGTTTTGAAGATCTAAGCATACAGACGGCGGGATCGGGGTGTGACTTTGTTTTATACTATGTAGAGATATGAATCCTTGCTCAAAAATATTGTACATATACATAAACACACGCCTTTTTCCCATGGGGGCAGGCAGAAACCGCAGAACGATATTTTCATTTTATTTAATAAATTGCTAATTGTTATTTTTTTTCGCTAGACGTTTTAATAGGTTTTTCTATGAAATTCTCATTAGCAGCTCGGAGGATTTTGTGCCCGGCTAATGGCAGTAGGCTCTCCCCCTATTACATAGGACTTAAACATACCGGGGAACTGTAGTAATTGGTACACCTCTGCCTAACCCTCCGGGGAATGCAGGCGTGATAGTATGTGTTTATTTCAGTTTAATTCATTTTCGACCATAACACAGTCCCTACAGATTGCAAATAAGTTAGCAAGCTGAATGTCTTACAACGATTGATTACAATAGTCATTAGGTAACACATATTCAGCAGAGCACGTCATCATCATCATCACCATCAGCTGACATGGTATAACGATGATTAATATGATATGAACCAACACACATTAAAATTTCTGGTATTAAGTATCAATTTAATTGTTATGATTTTTAACGCTTATTAATTTTTAATCTATTCATAGTTATGTTATTGCTGGATAGTGACGTTACAAATTTGGACTGTTAAATTAGTTTGACGTTATTGATTTAATAATTGAGAGATTGTTGAATGCCTCGTTTTGGCAGATTTATGATTATTTGGACTCTTAAAATCGTAAACTGAAGTGTTAAACCTCAAAAATAAAATGAAACCTAATACATTATTTAAAAAAATAAATCACAGCACAGCTTTTAAAACAAAAATATAAATAATAATCTTGCAACACTACTTACTCTAAATTTATGATCATTATTTCTCCAAAGAGTACGTATAGCGGGCATAGACAATGTCAGTTATGTCATAAAGGTCTGAAAGCTTATTCGGAAAGTCCCGTTACAGCGTTTATTGAATATTATTATGGAAATTGCGTACAGGCAAGGCCGTTCACATAGTGTTTGAGCCCCTAAAGCTGAATGCACTTAGGCATCTATGCATCTATAAAATATTTAATGTTCTACACACAGTACTTTTCTGTGTACGGTAATAGAATTTCTGAAGACCTCGCTGCATAAAAATCGTTGTGAAATGTTTCGTACTTTGTGTTTACTTGTCTACAAACAATGTTTCGGTTCGCTTTTTGTTTTTTGTTTCTAGACCAGGCGAACCTTATTTAAGGTTCTGGTTTTTTTTGTTTTTCGAACCCAAAGGGTGAAAAAAGGAAATCTATTACTAGGATTTCGCTGTCCGCCTGTCATTTGAATAGGTACACTCAAAAATGTTGACGAAGTGTGTATTACTAAGGGCGCTATAACAACAAAGCAAAGCTAAGCCAAGCAAAAGCAAGATGTTATTGGGTTTTTCTATGAAATTCGCAGTAGCAGCTCGGAGTTAGGATTTGTGCACGGTTAATGGCAAGAGTGTGTGTATATTGGTACACCTCTACCTAACCCTTCAGGGAATACTTCAATACAAGCTAGATAGTATGTGTGTCCTATAACAACAAATAATAATAAAAAAAGTTAAAAATTATAATTTCCCTTTATTTTGATTAAGGAACGTAATTTTTGAACCTATTGTTAAAATTTGTACAATACGGAACCTTTTAAGTTACTGCAATTCCAACTCGCACTTGTCCGGTTCCAACAATATTTTAACAACTGCCCGCGACTTCGTCCGCGTTAAAGATGTATACCTATAGCACTCGGCAACAGTGCAGGTAGAATTTGTACAACTAATCCCTCGCTCATTTAAAAATAAATGTTTTGTCTACAAATTGTCAAATTAAAAAAATGTTTTTAGAGTAATAATTATGTTATTCTTGTTCGTTTTTCTTATCTTAATTTGTAGCAATCTTGAAAATACATTACGAAACGTGCGTCATAGAGCTATACTTGTATACTGCAATATCGTACTCTGACCTGTTAATCAATACTATCTATACTAGTATAAAAAAGCTGAAGATTTGTTTGTTTATTAGTCGTTGTAAGGCTAAACTCTGGAACTGGAACTGGTACTATTCAAATTGGAAAAATCTCTTTGTATATGATAGCCAGATTCTTAATTTTTTGGGTTTTTGGATTCTTTTTCGGGTTTTTTGGTCCACAGACGCTGCACGCGATTGGTGCGTCAGTGGCCCAAAAAACCCTGAAAGAAACCCAAAAACTTACTTGACATTTTGTGCTCACGACTCGTGGCGACTACTATACTATTATAAATGGGAAAGTTTGCGAGGATGAATGGATGGATGTTTGTTACTCTTTCACACTTAAACGGCTGATCGGATCGGAATGAAATTGGCACTGAGATAGATTGTAGTATAGAATAACAAATAAGATACTTTTTATCCTTGAAAAAATGATAATAATCAGAAGCTAGTAGGTTATATTATTATAAAATCACGCTACGGCACACGGGAGCGGAGCAATAACAAGAGACGTAACTTAACGCGGGTGACAAAATAAACGCGAACAAAGTCGCGCGCAGGAGCTAGTGTTTGATATCACAAAGTCTGTATTTCTAATAGGTTAAGAAAATAATAGAATTTACTTAGTAATCAATTTTGGGAAGAATTTAGTCTAGTAAGTTTTTATAGTAGGTAGGTATGTACCTAAATATACAATTAATCAGTGTTTCTGTAAACTGACGGTATTTTCAGCATTACATAAAAAGAACGTAGAATCAGGTCATTGCACCTACTTCTGACTTCTTATCACATTGAATTCCCCAATGGCATTTATGTATGAAGTTATCTGACAAACATCGAATAGGACTATCATAGTTACTTACCTACATACATTTAATTTTTACTATTTCACAAAAAAAATAACTAAAGCATTAAGAACGAAGTACCTACCTAGTCACTGGGGGAATACAGGCGTGATGGTATGTGTGTGTACCTAGTCAATATTCAATAAATTTTAATTATAAACAGGTACATACCAAACACATTTAAAAAATGTATCATGACGTTGATTTAAATAAGGAACAGTCGTACACAAGTGTGATTTAGGTTCGATGTAGTAGGACCAACACTAACATACAAAACGTATAAACTCAGAATGCTTTTTTGAACAACAACCAAATAATTTAAAACCTTATCACATTAGAAATGTGGTATAAAATAGGTTGCAAGGATATTCTGCAGGCCTGAAGCGAAATAGTGACGTGCATTTGTTTGCAGTCGTGACCGCAACAGCGAATTCGCTAACGAACTTATTATTCGAAATTCGAATTGTAATCCACGGAACTGGAGGCGGGAAGTAGGTACAATGTGGACTGGCAGGTAACGTTCCTACATTGGTACAATACCGATTACATAGACAAACGAGCCACTTTTTCACAACTATATGGCTACAAAAAAGTTGCGTGTAACCAAAACGCATTTTTTTGTTAAAAGCAAAGGAATAGAAAGAAATAGATATAGCAAGTGGGATGGGTATGTGATGAAGCTAAATAAACTGTTCATATATACAAAAACTCAGATATTCCATACAAAAGGACAATAAGTCCTATGTACGAATCAATCAAAATTTATGGAACAACCTAATTTGGTTTATAAAGCAGCGAAAAAAACAGATAATATGTAAATATACTGGTTCCACGGTAACAGGTTCTGTGCCGATGTCACTTCCACCCTGCATAATTAAACCTCGATTTACAAGACAAGACCGATCTCAAATCATAATGTAAATTAGGTAGATATTTGCTAGACACAAAGTAAAGTGCCTATAAATCAAAAGGCTACCAAATAGTTCATAATCTTTGACTTTTTGTGGAGAACAAATTACACAAATTATTAACACAAATAAAATTATTACATTTCAAAGATATTTTTCTAAAGAACATTTTGTAACCTCAGTAATATTTTTAATCTATAATTTGTTCAAAACAGTAGGTATCATCTTAAGATCTAGACTGCCACTGTCAAATTCACAATAAGTTATACCTAACACTTTGTCGACCTGAGAATCGAACTCAAGAATTAGGTCAGCAATGCTGCTTGCGACCACTAGACAAACAAGACAGGTTAAGAACATTTTTGTATCCTTTAAATAAATAAAAAAACTGTGACTGCAACGCTAGAGCCTTAGAGGTCAACGATTCCCGGGTCGAGCAGTGTTATTGAGTATTTCTATCAAATTTTCAGTAACAGCTTAGGATTTGTGCCCGGTTAATGGCAATAGGCACGCCCCTCATTACATGGGACCTAAACATACGGGCGAGCTGTAGGTGTACCTGCATTAATACACCTCTGCCTAACCCCTCGAGGAATACAGGTGTAATGGTATGGTTGGAAAATAACTTTCATTGTTTCTCCAGCCTGTTTCAATGGCAAGTCTAGTCTTGGCCACTATTAGTGAGCAACAGTAGGTACATAAACATGCAAATAAGTAATACAAGTGATTTGTGCCTAATTTACGGTAGATAGACGATTGGTAGGCTTTCGGGTTGCGGTTTTTATTTAATTGCTCGTCTGTTTTACACTGACTAGCTGTAGGTACTCTTTTTACCTAGAGTACCTAGAGTACCTAAAAGAGTATGCTTAGATGGTTCGGTCATGTTGAGAGGATGAGTGAAAGGCGACTAACGAAAGGGATTTATATGGCAGATGTGAGTGGCAACGCCGGGAGAGGACGCCCTAGAAAGACCTACCCTGACCTTATTGGTGGGGTTCTTCAGAAAGGACGTGTGCGCAGTACTCGTAACCGGCGTGCTTGTATGAACAGATGTATGAACGTGGTCGAGGCGAAAGAAGTATGTAAGGATCGTACCAGGTGGCGTTCTGTGGTTTCTGCCTACCCCCATGGGAAAAAGGCGTGAGTTTATGTATGTATGTATGTAGCTGTAGGTACCTACTTACATATGCAATGTAGTTAGTTCTGTACCCATGTATCTACTTTTTAATTCTCTAACTTGGTTGGTGTGTGTACTATTTTGTTTTAACAGATTATTTCGAGGATTAGACAGTAAAAAATATTTTATTGCTTGATTAATATTTTTTACTTTGTACAAAATTAAATTTTTGAAAGAATTTTTTTTCCATACAACTAGCGACATCTATGCTGGATCAGATGTGAATTCTAGCTAACCAAGAGGTAGCATTGAAAATAATTCCAGTTATACCCGCTATCAAATAGGTTTGAAGTTAAATAGGTACCTGCCTACTTGCCAGTGTATAATTACAAGTTATGGGCACCGATTAATCTTGATGAAACGCGACATACAATAAAAAAATGCATTAAAAAACAATTAGGTACTTAATAAAAGTCAATTGCGCAAATTTTATGATCAATACAATCTTAGAAATTATGGATAGAGTTGTAGTCAGATAAAAAAAATAGTCTACCGTCAACGATGGGCAATAAATTAACGAATTAATCAGCTCTTGTAGGTAGATAGCAACCTACCAACGAAAAATTTGATTATTTATATTGTTGCATGTTGGAAAAGTGATGAAGAAAAACAAAATCTTTTTTTTTGGTTGAGGCTCTATTACAGCAAAAAGGATTTATGTAGTACATACCTAAATATGTACTGAAGTACCTAAATTTAATTTATGTAAAGCAATGTTTTTCTAAAAATGATTTTTTTTAATGGAGTTCACGCAAGTAATTATTATCAACAGTAAAAAAGCTAAAATAAATCTAGAAAGGTATTAAGTAATAACTAAAACACAATACGTAATATGTTTAGTTGTTCATTAGAACGTTTAACAACCAAATATGAATATTAATAATGACGTCATAAATAATAATAGATATTCACACCCTCTAAAATCACAAATCAATTACTAACCGTACAAATAATACCGTTACAACAACATCTGAAGTTACATCACTACAAAAAGTATAAAACCGACTTCGACGTTCATCACTATTACGTCAAAATTTGCATAAAAACGTCGAGCAGTGCGGCCAAGTTGAAGAGTGCAAAATTGTCTGAGGTTAGCGAATCAACAAAAGGCCTTTTAAATATTATTACATTATCATAGCCGGGCGGCTAAGACGATCATGAGCACAGTGCGTGTCTAACAAAAATAGACTTTTGTACGTTTTTATGTATCGTGACGTGTTATCAGGGCTACCGTAGTTTATACAATTGTTGCCGAGTTAAACATTACAATATTTTTTCAGAAAAATTGTGTTGTGTCAAAAAAACACTGTAATGTTTAAATCTTTGTTGAGCTCTGTAATCACTCAGGCCAGCTGTCAAGAGGTGGGTAAGTTTTTGATTATAATTAAAAAGGTTTTAGTTGAGTTAGTTAATTAGAGCGATCGTTGTTGACAGGAAGGAAGTTATCAATGCGCTATATTTTTAAATGAATGCCCTTGATTTGTCCGCCCTTGAACTGCAGCGGTACGTCACTGCGTCTATGCGACCTTCGCATACCGAGAACACCTGATATGTTCTAAACATTGATCGAGATAAACATCCTATATTACTTTTCCTTAATCTGAACATACCATGTCCAAGTTCAAACATTATTAGATAACCAACCTTTTCAACATAACCTCTTCGACCTTTTGTGAGGAAATAAAAAATAAATATGTTATTACAACACTTCATCCAGATAAAAATACACACGAACTTGGAATTTTGAATTAAGAACAAAAATATAAATTATTTTCTTAGTAACTTTTCGAATTTAGAACAATTCACTTACCTGCTATTCATTAAATCCAAAAACTTTCATTTATTAATAACATTATAGTGAATACATGTCAATCTTGAATGAAGAAACTTGCTAAGTGTAAGATAAGAACCTGTGAAATATTTTATATTACTTAAGTACACAAGATAATATTATTCTTATCAGTTATGTCAACGTGGTGATGGCCTTAGCTCAGTTCAGTAGGATTCTTCACAACAAAATGTCAACTCGTCGGGTAACTTAATTTTTTAATTAATACTTGTGCATCCCATTATTTCAGGAATGAAATGCAGTTCTTTATTGTGTTTGTGAATTTTGTTATTATAGTGATTAACTGATTACCATGTGTTATTGAAAAATGTGCCTAAATGTCAGAGAAATATGGTTTGGAATAAGTTTACTCTTTATATGATTTTTATTTCAATACTTATTGGCAATTAATCTTTTAAAGTGGCAGTTATTTTAAGTTATGAACAATATCATATAAACCTCTTTGTCAATAAATTGGCCATTGATTTCAAATTATTTATGAATATTATTGAATTAAAAATGATTACCTTAGTATGTAAGTGAGTATTCAGTGCAGTAATTATCCCTCCACAACAAGCTAATGAAGTGTTTAAATAAAAAAGATACTATTGATTTTATACTCTCAGATATACACAACTCAAGTAACCAGAACCTGTTTCTGTCAATTAATTAGCTAAAACCAGGGGTTCCCAACCTTTTTTGGCACTGTGACTTCTTTAAAACAAGATATTTGTAGCTCTAACAGACATAAAAATTACTTTTTTTTTAATATCATTAAAGAAAATCCAAAGACCCTAATTATTGTAATTTGTTAGAAAATATAACAGTACATTGACTATTACAATCACTGAGAACCTTCAGGAGAGCTGTGCGACACCCAAGGGTGTGGCGACCCACAGTTTGGGAACCCCTGACCTAGCTAACATGTTTATATGCTTACCTACTCTTATATTATTTATAGTCAGAATAACCTAACAGATGTTGTCCATTACCACAGAATATTTTATTGTTCCCAAAACTGAATGTTAATTAAAACAAGTTATTTTGGTTTGTCAATAGGCTTTTGTTGGGCAACTTTAAAAGAAACACATTGTTAATGTTTCAACTGTCTAATCAAACCCATTAATTAGAAGTAAAGACCAGAATAATGGACCATAACCACAACATAAAATAATCTCATGAATACTGCTTTTAAAAACAATGCCTACATTATAATCTGTCCATACTAATAATTATAAATGTATGCAAAAATAACTCTGTCTGTTAGACTTACGCGGCAGAACCACTGAACCAATTTTGAAGAAATTTTTTACTGAGTAATCTTGAAACCGGAGACATAGACTACTTTTTAATACATGAAATTGATGCTAGGGCTAGCTAGGGGAAGCTAGGGTTTTGCTTAGTTAAAAGTAATTTATTTGTAGTATGTAGATTCCGTAAAAAAAAGTTGCACAGTAACCTTCTCCGACCTTAACATTTTCATCAAAACCATCTATCATGGCTCAACGTTACTGTATTGTAATCTACATAGAGTGTAGATATGTAATCAATGATTATATAACATGCTCATGCTATTTTTCCATGTCATATTTAGGTATTACAATGTGTTATCAGTCAATGGCATTTTTCTCTGTTCTTGATGTCTAAATAAACAAAACTAGCTTCTGCACGCGATTTCGTCCGCGTAGAAATCTAGTATGTCCATAAAACATATCCTATGTCACTCGGCAATAGTGTAGGTTCCTATTAGTCAAAGAATTTCTGTTATTGGATCAGTGTTTTCCGAGAATACTTCATCAAAACAATCTGTTACCTCTTTAAAACTAGTATAGATCACAGTAAAGGCACTGGATAATAAAATGCACAATTTAAAGTAGGATTATCCTAAATTACAGATTCCTTGTCTCTGTTAGACAAACAGATATTATTTTGCATATAATAAAATCGCAAGTAGATTGATAGAAACGGAGCATACAGAATTAAAAGGCTATGTTTAATATTTAAAAATAAAATTGTAAATTGTAAAAGTTTCTTAGCAATGTTCACCAACTTAAAAACCAATTTAAAAACAATCTAATAAGCATCGGTACTGTTGTACCACATATCTGCCTATGACCAGAATCATTCCTGTAAGTACTCAGTTGTGCCTATATCTTAAAGAACTCATCATCATGTATTCATGAGGAAAATTCGAAACAGAATTGCCTTTAATTTACAGGTATTATTCGTTCACTAAAGATTGTCGCTACCTACAATAATAACATACCATCATCACGACTGTATTCCCCGGAGGGTTAGGCAGAGGTGTACCAATGTACACCCACGGTTCGCCGGTATGTTTAGGTCCCATGTGATAGGGGGCGAGCCTATTGCCATTAACCGGGCCCAAATCCTAACTCCGAGCTGCTACTGAGAATTTCATAGAAAAACCCAATAACACTTTTTGCTCGACCTGGGAATCGAACCCAAGACCTCTAGCGTAGCAGTCGCACCTAGCACCACTAGACTACCGAGGCAGTTTACCTACAAATAATCTTATTAAAAAACCTTTTTCGCCCATGTATGCAATGTACATAATCTAAAATTGTGGGAAACATCAATATAAAAGTCAATGGAAATTATATAAATTATGGAAGCCAAACAACAATTCAATGTGATAAAATAACAAAATTTACATTTATATAAAATATAATAAGTCTCCTTCGACTTGACTCCGATGTTATTATATAATTTTTACATAATATGAGTTGCATGTGCTAAAAGAATAGACTGAATATTGTATGGCCTTGGCCTTGCATCCACAACCTTGTCTATAATCACTGCCAGCGGTAACACACAAAGGAAAGTGGGGGGGGAGGGACTAGATATTGATATAACACGCGATTGCTGATAAAGAGTCCTTTATTTAATAATTCCTCGATTTTTTATCTAAATATAGAATATAATGAGAACTTGTTCTTATTTTAAGAGACAGATAAGTTAATTTGTTGTTTATCTGGAACCTGAAAAGGGCTCATTGTACTCATTATTATGAACAACTTTTAATATGGGACCAACGCGGAAATCGCGAAAGAAAAATTCTACTGATATTTTTTTCGTAATTCAGTCACGTTCGCATCACTAGACAAGATGAACCTACGGATCAGCTAATTCTTTTTCTTTATTTTATAGTTTGCCACTTAATGGTTTTGTAGGTACCAACCAATGCGCTTATTTAATTTATTTATTTTGATTGCAATTTCTCTCTAAAATTCTACTGAATTACGTATAAAAAATACTTAAGCAGTAGACGCTAAGACGATTTAGTATAACTTCGTTCCCAGTTTATAATAATACAGATACTCGAAGGCCAATACCTGTAATCAAAAATGATCAAATCTAGTTACAACCATATCTGAGCGACAATCAATGTAAAAAATGTAGGTAATAATGTATTTTTGACAGATTGAAACTGAGATACTTAATGCAAACGGTTTTAAAAATACGGAAATTGCCCCTTACATCTTTCGATACCTAATGAAGTACTTCGAAATAAAATGTTTATTGTTTAATGCAACGTAATTGAGCTAATAATAGAAACGAATAAAAGCATCTATTTTATAGAACTGATCGACGTTTCCTTCAAAGAAAACTCAAATCTATCTCCCCTTGAAATAAGGTTTAAAGTTTCTTGCGTAGTTCAGTCTAACGATATAACTACGCTTCCTTATCAGATACCAACAAATTTTCTGTAAGTGGTAATAAATATTATTATTGAGACGTAAAGTTCATAATCGCATGACAATACAATCAATTTTTTCATTCGGATCGGATAGATGTCTAGAATTGAGTGTATAATCAAAATACGTAACGGAATTATTTATCATGTTGTTTAATAATGGCGATAAAGGGTTCTTTTAATATAATAGTATAATAATAATGTGCAAATAGACAGGCAGTCTTACCGAGCAATTTATCCATCTTCAATCAAACAATTCTTTGTCATTAATCGACTGATTTTAAAAACCACGATATTGACTTTGAAATGTTTGTCATTAAAAAAGAAATAAAAAACAAAAATATTAATAAATAGAAATAATAAATATATTTTTATTTTGTAAAACAGGAGTAAATAAAGTCTTACGAAACTTAGTAGCCACGTCTTGCTTTGCCATTTAAGCATGGCTTACAATTTTTTTTTCGACATTGTGTAACTCAACTAATATATTTGACAGTAAATTTACATACATACCATCACGCGTGTATTCCCGGACGGGTTAGGCAGAGGTGTAACAATGTATACCTACAGTTCGCCGGTATGTTTAGGTCCCATGTAATAGGGGGCGAGCCTATTGCCATTTACCAGGCACAAGTCCTAACTCCGAGCTGCGACTGAGAATTTCATAGAATAATCCAATAACACTTTTTGCTCGGCCTGAGAATCCAACCTAAACCCTCTAGCGTAGCAATCGCGCTTAGGACCACTAGACTAATAAGGCAGTCAGTAAATTTCGATGTAGGTAAATAAAAAACCAAACAATTAAAATTTAACTAGGTATCTAAAAATTTAAATAGACTTGCTCACGACTCGTGAAAAGCAATTTACTAGATTATAAAAACCTAGTTAACCTAACTTTCTACTATGTTTTATGAGAAATATTTCATTAAAATGAAAGCTATAAATAACCATACATTTATTTCTTTATCACATACATATGACAAACAAGACATATCAGAGTAAACTAGGTCAAGTACGTTTCACAATTTGCAATTACATATTCTTGAGCAGAAGACACTAGTAGGTACCTATACCTACAATATTGTATGAAAATAATTGAACACAATACCTCTTAGTAACAATACACCACTTATTTAATTATGTAACTAGATGCGAGATAGAATGTTTGTTTCTCCTCATAAAATACGCACTTACGCGTTCAGATTATTTCACTTTGTTCGCCTAGGTGATATCACCCAGGTGAACTTATCGCCTCTTATCACCTGAGTGATTTAAATCTAAGGGAAACAAATCACACCAATTATAGGTATCGAAACAATTCTGCTAAGGGATATTCCTAGGTACAACTCGTAAGTTGAATTGAAGAAACTGGAGTATTCGTATTTTAGTAAAATGATCCGCGCGTTTCCTTGTAAGGGTCAGTTCTCACCGGCACGAAACGCGACGCTGCGCGCACATTTTATTAGAGCGACTCAAAATATAAATTTATTTACTACACGAAAAGATACACTTTTCATTGTGAGAATTCAGCGCCGCAGCGTCGCGTCTCGATGTGAACTGTCCCTTAAACGAATGTTTGTGTGTTGTGACGTTTTGCCATCTAGAATTAGATCACTATTTGTTACGTGCTCTTGTGAAATGTGTATTTTTCCTAAGAATTTAAAAAACTTTTAATACCCATTATTTCTAAAGAACTGCAACGTCTTTGTCGTTAACATAACCAAATCCATAATTACGATTTTATTTATTCCAAACAATCAGCACTGTTATTTTGTATTAGAAAATTCCTTTAGTGAATTTAGATAAAACGAGTGACGTGCGCCGTCAATCCTTAGCATTAGGTGGGATGACACCTCAAGTTCACATCACTAATGTCACAGAGGGAGATTTTAACAGAAGAACAATTCCCGTAATTAATAACGTTCAAAATGTCAAATGTTTAGATAAGCAAGGGGCATTTTTGGCATATTGGGACTGAGATCAGAATGTGAAGGTTCTTAAAAATACGAGAATTGCCTCACAGAAAATACCAGCAGATCGCATGTAATCAATATGGATATCAATATGTATGATTGATGAATCAAATTCATACCTGAGTAATAATAGGCACCTCCCCATCAGGCGGGCCGTGGTCAAATAAAACATTGTATTTTTCAATAGTCAAATAACTTTTATCTGAGAATAATATGACAGATTGACATACTCTCTATACAAAAGCTGACAAACGAAATTAATACGGCGGATATTCAATCCTCCAATAAGAGTTATTCGACGATTGATTAATCGGCTCTAAATAAGCTGTCTATCTAAATACTTCTTTTTTTAATATAATGAATTCGTTCTCAGGGGGCTGGTTATCTTAAACGGGCAGACGGAGACCGTCTTCATGAGATATTCCTAAAATACGCCACCGTCAGTAAGAACGGTGAAAAGTACATCACCAGTGAAGATTTTGTACGCAAGTTTTTAGGATTATTCGAAGAAGGTGAGTACCATTTATGGTTGCAGACGATTGGGTGCTGCTCGGCGAGTAGTAAGCTCGATTCGATCGGCCTTCAGATAGTTGTTCGGAGTCTGGCTGTGTATGTGAGTTTATATGTTTGTAAACGCACCCTCAATGTAAGAGGAATTTCGAATATGTTGCCCCAAAATTTATCTTTAATCGTGGGTTCATTTTTATATACAAAAAAAAAAGTTTAGCCTATATTCGGATTTGTATTCTTTAACAAACAAGCAACTCACAACCCACGTCTCTTGTTCTAAGCATAGTTTTTGCTGGATATTGAAGTACATAGTCTGACGTAAATTATATAATTATTGAACGATACGGCTTATTTTGTCTGAACTAAGCTTATTTATCGCAAAAACATTTCTTCACCACTGCGAATTTGTATATTTATTTAATTTAGATATTAGATAGGTAACTACTAAATATATGTATTGTTTTGATGGGTGTTCTAAATTCATCAGATATACTGTACTATTGGTATCCAATGGCAATAGATAACAAGATTATAACTTTATCAACAGCAAATCCCCCGATAACCGTAATGTTATTCATAGAACTACAACTATTATAAAGAATGACGATGATTTGATGGCACGGTTGGCGCAATGGCTGAGCGATTGGCTGCTGCGCTGCGTGTCGCGGGTTCGATTCCCGCACGCAACAAATATTTGTATGGCCTACAGATAGTTGTAACGGGTAAGGCGGTTCACCCACTGGCTAAGCGTGCCGCCGCGGGGCGCCTTGCTCAGTACAATATTCCCGCGCGTAGACGCGTCGGCAGTGTGTGGACCTAGGCGTGTTTTCTATACAAATTGAAACTCTTGTACACAACATAACAATATACCATCACGCCTGTATTTCCCCAAAGGGTTAGGCAGAAGTGTAACCAATGTACTTCGGGGAATATAGGCGTGATAGTATGTATGTATATATAAATTATTGTAATAATTTACAATCCTATGTAGAAACTATAGGTACAGAGTGATAAAATAATTATAGTAATAAGAAAAAAATATGATTACCTTATCGAATACCACGATATCTAAATCATGACGTCACGCCTTCCTTGAGCGAAGTCGCGGCGTGCGCGCAGCGTGTACGCTGAATGCAAAATTACTACTTGTGTATTGTAGTAGATGGGCTTATCACGAAGATTACCAATCAAATACAGTTATTTGGATATAATTCATGGATAAAGTATGGAATGAGTGTTCCTATTTGAAATTATTTTGATAAAAACGTTTAAGTTATTTTTGCTCGGATCTTTAATTAGTTGCTAATATGCTGTTTAGTCTGAATGATAGACTGAAATAATGCTCCTTTTCAACTGATTAATAAAATTCAATACGGTTGCAAAAACCAGAGATAGATAAGTAATTATTTAGCTTTGCGTTCTTGGCGCAATTGGTTCCACCACCACACCAACCCAGCACAATCTCCATTGCTGAATTAAAGTTGTTTGAGACTTACTGAATAATACGGCTTGATAAAGGTATCCATATATTTTTTTTGTTTAAATCATACCATCACGCCTGTAGTCTCCGAAGGGTTAGGCAGCGGTGTAACAATGTACACCCACAGTTCGCCGTTATGTTTAGGTCCCATGTAATAGGGAGCGAGCCTATTGCCATTAACCGGAATTCATAGAAATACCCAATAACACTTTTTGCTCGACCTCGTAATCGAACCCAAGACCTCTAGCGTAGCAGTCGCGCTTAGGACCACTAGGCCAAATAGGCAGTTTTTTTTTTAAAGCCTTGTTATAAACTATCATAGAAATAATGGGACTCAATGTTTAATGTTGATTAAACAATTCATGAGTAAGCTTCAACTATTATTAAACATTGTAGAAGGTATCCTAATCACAAGGAGTAAGAGTTCATTCTTAATCTGTACAAGCATAGCCCAATGGTAAACATATTTTCTTCTCCATCATTCCCTCACTCTTGAGGATCGATCGATCTATGCGATCTTATATCATCATTTGCTTAGCCCTTTCCCAACTATGTTGGAGTCGGCTTCCAGTCTAACCGGATGCAGCTGAATATCACTGTTTTACATGGAGCGACTGCCTATTTGACGTCTACAACCCAGTTACTGGGCAGCACGATATCTGCTGGTTTGACTAGTTGTCAGACTTCCTGGCTTCTGACTATTCGTAACGACGGTCAAAGATCTACAAATTACAGCCGGGAACAACAGCTCTACGTGCTTTCCAAGGCACGGGTGTGTTACACCACCAACTTCCAAATTCCGGGCTGTTACTGAGAAAACCTTAATGGAAAAACCCAGTAACAGTTTTTGCCCAACCTGGGAATCGAACCCAAGACCCCACGCTCAACAGTCATGCTATATTAGTTTTAAGACCAGGTTTCCTCTTTATGTTTATCAAGATAAATTTAGCAAGTACAAATAAATTGAAAATTCTTATTAGTATTTGCCCAGTTTCGATCTCACAACGTTATCACCATTAGACAATAGATTACAAGTCCTGAACCACCTTTACCTGAACTTACAGATGATTACAATGCGGAGTCAGTTAAGCTCATCGCGGGGATCGTGGACATGGATAAGGACGGGTTCATCTCGTTCTCGGAGTTCCAGGCGTTTGAGGGGCTGCTGTGCGTTCCCGATGCGCTGTACAAGACCGCCTTCCAGCTCTTCGATACTAATGGCAATGGACTGGTCGCTTTTGGTAAGAGCCAAACTTTTTATATGTATATTTCCCTCTCTAGCCTACTGTCTTACTGCTGACCAACGACATAGTCAAATCATTTATTTTCATTAGACCAATAAAAGGCACTTTTGAATGTCATACCTATAAAAGACACAAAAATTTAAACAAGCCAAGTTAAAGCATTTAAACATGCCATCGCGCTTGTATTCCCCGAAGGGTTAGGCAGAGTTGTACCAGTGTATACTCACAGTTTGCCAGTATGTTTAGGTCTCATGTAATAGGGGGCGAGCCTATTGCCCTTAACCGGGCACAAAACCTAACTCCGAGCTTCTACTGAGAATAAAAGCATTTATCTCAATTAAACCATTTACAGTTGTTAAGGAGTCGGTCAGTTAGTCAGAAAGTTGAAGCCAGTTTCATATGGAAAATAATGGGCAAGAAATTTCATACTTTCTCGCCCAAGCCCATCCAGACACTCTTTTTCTCCGCCACTTCGAACCAGCCCTCTTGGTACGTGTCTACGTCATCTTGCTACCTCTTTCTGGACCGTCATGGCCTCATGTCCGTCTTCTGGAGATTACCACAATGACCACAGTTCTCTTTCACCATCTACAAAAAAACCTCTCCTTTAAACATACCATCACGCCTGTAATCCCCGAAGGGTTAGACAGAGGTGTACCAATGTAGGTACACCCACAGTTTGCCGGTATGTTTTGAGGTCCCATGTAATAGGTGGTTCTCCATTACATTCTAGATGAATTCGCCGAAGTCATGCGCAAGACGGCCCTACACCAGAAGCTCCCGTTCAACATGGAAAGCACCTTCGTCCGCCTGTACTTCGGCAAGGACAAGAAGAGACTAGTGACGTACCCCGAGTTCAGCCAGTTCCTCCACGACTTCCACGAAGAGTATGGAGTGGAAGCCTTCAAGAAGTGCGACAAAGACGGCTCAGGGTTTATCAGTGTTGGAGACTTTAGGGATATTATGCTGACTGTGAAGAAACATCTCCTGACTAAGGATTTGAATTCAAAAGTTATAAATGTAAGTTGGTCTTTTTCTTTTTTTTTATTGTGAAAATGTGTTACTCTTGGGTTCCGTCTTCAAAGGGTCCGTCCGTCTAGACAGACCCCGCTAACAGACGTCAGCGGGGTGTATCTTATGAACGGTATATATCTTTTCTTGCCGACGTAACAAAAAATAATAAAAACAAAATTGATACGTACGCTATTCGCGAATCATAATCATTTAAAAACTAGGGTAAAACTGTGATTACCACATGATGAAATATCAAGACGGTTTTGTAAACAAACTGATTCATATTGAACTAACGTTGTCACGAAATAATGTAACTCAAAAGAAACATCCTGACGTAATGATGACGTTACATGAAGCTGTTTGTAAACAGCCTTTGATTCATATTATTCCGATCCTTTATTGCACAATAAAACATTTTCAATGCACACAATAACAAGTGTAATTCAATAAGGTTGCAAGAACCACAAATTGATGTCATAAATGTACCTATAGAAAAAAATGGTTTTCACATCTTAACGCGTCATCTCTAATTACGGCGATGTCATTGCTATGAAAATTAGATCGAACGGCGGGTCTAGTGACCTAGATTTTTGTAATCGGACCAGAGATTACGTCTTACAAACAACATATATAAAAGGAATTAAACAGTTAACTCCTACAACATTAGTATAAATACGAACACAATAGGACTAAGGGATAACGTGTCTTCCTACTAGCGAAAGAATTTTCAGAAACGGACACTTAGTTCCGGAGATAATCTCCGGAAAAGAAACCCTTCTCTTCATAATATTAGGATAAGTCAAAGCATTTATTTCAATTACACCATTTACAGACACTTTTAAATTGTCAAGACGGTAGGTAGAGAGTTAAAGCTAATTGCTTGTTCCAAATTGTAGGTCCCTGGAGTAGAACGAGCAAGAAACTGCACGGACACTCTTTTCAATTTGGGTTTTGGATTACAATACTCTTGATGCTTCTTTATGTGAAAACAATAAAGAAGATGACACACGTGGATGGCTTTACTAAATGCCATAAGATAATACATTTATTTCATCTATCATTCCAGGCTTCAGGATTCCCTCAAGGCCAGCGCAAGATCAGTTTCCCATACTACATGGCGTTCAACTCTTTGCTCAACAATATGGAGCTGATCAAGCGAGTGTACCTCAACGCTACCAACGGCACGCGGACTCAAGAGGTCACTAAAGAGGAGTTCCTGCACTCAGCGCAGATGATGTCTCAGATCACGCCGCTTGAAGTCGATATACTGTTCACTTTGTGTGATATGATTCATCATACTAACGGGTAAGTTAGAAAGAAAGAAAGAAAAAAAATACACCATTTATTCCCGCAAGGTGACGCACTAGCCATAAAAATGTTGCTTCATCAAGCCCCAGAAAAAAATGTTGGTATAAAATAGGTACATACAGACATGAAAAAAAAATAATACGTATTGTCCAAGGCAGAATTATTTTTAATGTCAGAGTTAATATATATACCGCGGAAACCGTACTTACATATTTTTAGGAAATAAATCGCCTAAGTTCTAGACTATATTCTATCTATGTGCCAAATTTTATCCAGATCCGTTCAGCCGTTCTAGCGTGATTGAGTGACAAACATCCATCTATACAAACTTTGGCATTTATAATACTAAGTAAGTAAGATAAAGCAACTATCCGGCCTCTTTGATATTATCAATAGAAAAGTAATCTCAAAAACTCAAAATCTAATTCCAATTTCAAAATTCTCCATACGTAGTCTACTCATTATTTGATTCGATTTTATTCTACGCAGCAACGCAGCATTTAATTTCTTGTTTAATATTCCATTATTCAATAATCAACTATAACTATTCACGGCCTGGCTTGTTGGCCTAGTGTTCCTAAGCGCGACTGCTACGCTAGAGGTCTTGGGTTTGTCTATGAAATTCTCAGTACCAGCTCGGAGTTAGGATTTGTGCCCGGTTAATGGCAATAGGCTCGCCCCCTATTACGTGGGACCTAAACACACCGGCGAACTGTGGGTGTTGGTATACCTCTGCCTAAACCTTCGGGGAATACAGGCGTGATGGTATGGAACTATTCGGAGCATATTGGTGTTCTGTCTATATCTATACTACACACAACATACTAGGTAGGTACATTCCTATAATGTGAAGGCACCAATCCGTCTCGATGGTCGTCCACTAATAACTTTCCTTTCTGACCTTCATAAAATTTTTGGCAGTGCACTGGTGCACTAATTACCTCACCTTCTCCACGTGTTATTTTGACCTCCAAAATACGTCAATGTCAGATAGATAACGTCTCGTAATATCACACAAATCTTGTCCACCTATCTTTACTACGAGATAGGAGAATACCTGTTATCATTTGGTTATCTTTACTTTTGACGACGCCGCGATTCTTTGGTTGTTGCTAAGGATAATAGAGAGTATTAGAATCGAGACTGTTCTGTTGAGTTCTGGGTTCGATTCCCGGGTTGGGCAAAGTGTTATTGGGATTTTCAATTGGAAATATCTCAATAGCAGCCCGGAATTAAGATGTTGATGGTGTGACATCCACGAGTCTTTGTTAGCACGTAAATCCGATCTATCCCCGATTATGAGAGCAAGGTAAAACGGATTGCACAAGTGTGTGCACACTTTTACTTGTCCTGTGTACTTGGCTAACCATTGTAGCAGTTTAAAACAATATCCTATTACGATTGTAAGATGTCATGTCATTATCCTTACTTTATTTTATAGGGAAAATAAATTATGTTCTAATTGTAGTTTTATTACATTGCTGGCGTCAGTGGGGAAGCAAGTTCGACTCCCGGCGGAAGAGGGTTGGTCTTAAACAATATGATTTTGAGTATTCTACGGGAATGGTTTTAAACAAAGTTCAACTAATTAATACACCTATATGAAATAGGTCTTATTACAAACACGTAACAGTCCTTATTTACGACTCTCGACAACTTTTTGCACTATACTTACCATAGAGTACTATTTTCTTGAAGAGAAGGAAGACCTTTTTTTTACAGGCTGACTAATTGACTGTAAATTTTTCAGGTACTATGTTACCCTGAAAAGTCATCTCTATTTTATTTTTACTCTTTAATAATTATGAAATACTTACCGTAATCTTACGTTAAATAAAACGATAAATATTTGCAAAGACATCCAGGACAGTTTTTTTTTTAAATAAAGATTTTTATTGTGATATGTGAGCTTAGTTCTGTCCAAATGAGCCAACCCAGAATCATTCAATTGATTACGTCAAACCAATTCAATATGAATATGTGTTATTTATTTATTTAAATTTTAGGCAACCAAAAAGTACAAAGGCGGACGTAACGCCTTAGGCATTCTATTATATTACGTATTATCCAACAAAACAAGGCAATATAGAATAGATTTTAAAATAATCAGCGTTCAATATCCTTAATTCTTACATTTACGTCGAAAAGTAATTAAAAAAAGTAAATTTTGCCGTAGGTTAGTTCATTTTGACAGAATAAACCCAAATAGTGTGTGAAAAAGTATCGACCTTTCTCATCTTATGTTTTTCTTTTACAGCCGAATCGTCTACAATGATCTCAACTCCATAACCCCAGAACAATACTTCAAACAAGTCACACGCCGCGTCGCAGAAATCAAAGCAGTCTCCGTGAGTATACCCCTCTCTTTCCTACTCAAACTAACCGGCATAACGCTGTCTCGTTCCCCTTACAGGAGCAGCCTTCATATTCAAATGTATGTTTAGTGTAATTTAGACTTAATGTCTATGCCTTAAGAGTTGTGTTTTGTTTGGAAACATCACTGACTGACAGGTATATTGTTCTCTTTCTTTCAATGCTTATTTAAGGAGGAGGTAACTATGTTAGAGCCTTATCGATTTATGTACTGTTTGGAACGAATACTGGTAAGTAAGGCCGGCGGAGTTTATGATGTTTCTATCTTTAACATTTCTTGTGGCAGTGAATTTTTGGTAGGTGTGACGTCACTGCTTAAATTGAATTAAATATTCAAAACGCGAGGCAGACGTCAGACTAATGGCTGATTTTTCAATAGTCAGTCATAACTTTTATATGAAAAATAATATACAGGCTGACTTAATTATCTGCGCTTTTTTCAAGAGTGAAAGTGCCCATGAATAAAAAAAAGCTTTTATTATTGGACCAATCCTGGAATAGGAACAAAAAGTCATTCTTTCACCCCCAAAGAACCACAGTAAATTATTCAACCTGTACTGTTCTGTGACGTCATAAGCTATGCTCACTTGCACATGCTATATTGGAGTGAGTGGGTGATGTCTGTGTGTCTAACCTAGCACAATAGCTACACGCTACGCTTTTTGTAATAGATTTCGATGACTCGGCTGCAATGAAGTAACCTGTTTGTGTTTGTAAACGCACCCATACAAGGTTAAGTAAATTTGTAATCGAATCAAACGAAATCCCGCCAAGGGGTCATTGAACTCATCTCGCCTATCCTATACGCGACTGCTACGCGTCTTGGGTCCGATTCCCAGGTCGAGTTAAGAGTTATTGGGTTTTTCTACGAAATTCTCAGTAGCAGCTCGGAGTCGGGATGTGTGCCCGGTTAATGGCAGTAGGCTCGCTCCCTATTACATGGGACCTAAACATACCGGCGAACTGTTTGTGTACATTAGTATCTATATCTCTGCCCAACCCTTCGGGGAATACAGGCGTGATGGTGTGTGAACTCATCACGACCAACATTATGACTCATTATGACCTACTTTTACAAAGTGGGACAAAACCCAAAATCGCGACAAAACAATTAGGTCTTCCGTAATAAACGTTGTTCAATGATAGGTTCAACGACCCCTTTCCGGTTTTTCAATTGATTTAATTACACCTTGTATAAAATACCTATTGTTTTTACATAGCAAGCGCGTGCCCAAAAATTCACTGTCTCTATTCAAAACACTCGATTCTTTAGTTTTACTTCTTATAATCAATCTTTAAACTTATCGCAGGTACATTATCCAAAAACATTACGCCTTACGACATTATGACCCACAATATAACGACTTACTTTCATAATTTCTATTACATCAAGTAATTAAAGGCACATGAGACATTCGATCTTTGGCTATGGAAAAATGCACCAATTGTCACACCATTGTAAGCTGCTGTGATTGGTTATTGATAAATCAATCGCAGTAGGTTACGCGCTCTTGACAATTTGTCAAATTTAGGTAAATTTTTGTTCGAAAAAACAACGGTGGTTAATTGCATATTAACTATTAACAAGAAAAAAACGCTATAAGAACACTAGTTTAAATAAACTATTGGGGAAATTACACAAAAAAAAAACATTAATCTTTTCAATCATTCCGTTACCGCTCCACTCTGTCTCCATTCTCTTTACTTGTCGCTGAATAAAGAGCATCAAACAACAAAAAATACAACACCTTGACGCCATAACAAACAAGTACAGAATACGCTAAACACAAGCTAATTGCTACGCCACTTTACAATAATACGACGATTAAACTTAATTAATTAAGCTAATCAGCACTCGTACACTATCATTAACATTTACAATACTGATCGATGGCTTTTCTAAGTAACTAAACTAATTAAACTTTTAGCAGTAGTAGAGCTCTTTGTGAAGGAGCTCGTCCGGGGAAATACTACCACCATACCTATTTCTGATGCAAAGTAGCGTTGCTGTGTTTCAGTTTGAAGTGTATGGGTGCCGGTGTAATTACAGGCACATGGGACATTTCAACTTTGTCTTTGGCGTCTGGTATTGCAGATGTCTATAGGTTACTGTGACCACTGAACATCAGGTGGGCCGTCGGCTTGTTTGCCATCCAAGGACATAAAAAAAAATATTTTGGACTGCAATCCCGGTGTCGCAAGGTCCGCCTAGAAACCTGAATTTTCAAGGTACTAATCCGGGTAAGCAGCCGGTAATCGTACGGTTACCTAGGAGAGGTTACCGTACGTTTTGACGTTCCGGAAAAAAAAACCTATTATCGCCCAGACCTAAGTTGAATATGGGTTGTAACAAATAGCGATGAAAAATCAAACAAACATTTTGGCGCGAACTTTGTGGTGCGGTAGCAGCCCTCAAAGCCCGCCAAACATTAAAGTCTTGATCAGCCATACTCAACCTTTTTTGTATAGATGTTACCGGCCAAACCCGATTTTAGGACAAACTAGTTTGGTCTAAGCTAAACTAGTTGTTTCTACACGCGCTAGGATTAACTAGTTTGTCCTACGCCCGATAGGACAAACCAGTTTATCCTAGGACAAACTGGTTTATCCTGATATAAATACGCACAATTTAGGATAAACTAGTATGGCCTAGTCTTAGCATCATAGAATACCTGGAAAGCCAAAATAAAGATGTAAAATGAATAAAACGCCCTATAATTGGAAAAATAATCACTTTAATTATCACGATAATGATTCGTCTTTTAAAGTTATGTAAAATTGGCAATACAAACAATATTACTTATTATAACAAATAATGAAGTGTTTTTAAAACAATCATTTGTAACAAACATTACAACAAGTATTTTTTATAAAATTATTTATTTAGATAGAAAATGTTTATTTATGTTTGAAACAATAATTATGCTACAATAATATATTAAAATTATTAAACTTTAACAATTCGTCGTTAAAACTAATGGATAATTGGCAGTACAAACAATATTATCATAACAAATAATGTAGTTTTTTTAAAACAATTATTTACTTATAACAAATAATAAAGTATTTGTTTTATTTAACTGCTTTTTTTCTGAAGTTGTGTCTTAGAATTATTGTTTAATGGTGTCATCTACCTAATTGTTCTGCGGCTGCGCAAGTCTTATAAAGCGAGCCTCCTTTCTACTGTGCAGCGTTGATTTGTACCGGCGAACTGTGGGTGTACTTTGGTACACCTCTGCCTAACCCTTCGGGGAATACAGGCGTGATGGTATGTGTGTTGAGTGATTTTATAACTCTAGTTGGGCCCCAACCACAAAAGCCTGGTCGACCGCAGGTTGAGTATGGCTGGTTCGCTAGACCCTTTGTGGACTGCCGGCGTACCACATGTCCATTTTGAAATACACCGAAAACTAACCCTTAATGCCTCGTATCAGTATTGTACAAAGAAACCATTTTTCATTTTTCAACAACATTTTTCTTATAGCTCTATGTAACTTTATGAAGGGTCTTGGTAAATACTCGTGTATGCTTGTTGCAGAGTCCCGAGGAGCGAGGCGTGTTGATTCAGATATTGGAGAGCACGTACAGATTCACGCTCGGTTCTATTGCTGGTGGTATGTATTCAAAGGTCTTTGTTATCAAATATTTAAATTCTAGATACGTCTCACTACTTGCTTCAAATCATGCTCACATTCCATTTCGTTTTATTTAAACGAGATGCGTAAACTCACCGTTTTAAGTACAAACACTTTTTCGCGTGATGTTAGTACGGTGTGGGCACATCTAGTGATTTAAATCTTTGGTTACTTTGTAGATCATATTTATCAGAGTAATATGAACAGTCACTGAACAAACTATATTCTTATTTAACGACGTCTTACAAGATTTTCACTGTTACAATTATTTTGGGATGGCAATACTGATTCTTTGGACCAAAAAAAATCCAACGTTCAGTCATGTGAAGTACAACTAAATTGATTTTATTATAGTCCACTAAGTTTAACTTTATAAAACACTAGATTCTGCCAGCGACTTCGTTTGCGTGGTTGGTTTCACCCGCGTTAAATTACGAGTTTGGTTACTGCTCGTCTCCCGTGTATCGTAGCGTGATGTTAAAAAGCCTAAAGCCTTCCTCGATAAATGAACTATCCAGCACAAAATTTTATTTTTATCAATTCAAACCAGTAGTTCCTTTGATTAACCTGAAATTCCCTCCCCAGCCGTCGGAGCCTCCGCCGTGTACCCCATCGACTTAGTAAAGACCCGTATGCAGAACCAACGCACGGGTTCCTTCATCGGTGAGGTGGCGTACAGAAACTCCTGGGATTGCTTCAAGAAGGTCATCCGACACGAAGGCATCTTCGGCCTGTACCGAGGGCTGGTACCACAGCTGATTGGAGTGGCCCCCGAAAAGGCTATCAAATTGACAGTAAGTTCTTTTTTCTTTAATCCTTAATTGTTTTTTCTTCGATCTGCGTGTAAGTAGGACTTTGACCAGAAGTAAAACAGAATAGAATTTAATGAAAAAAAGCAAAAAGTGTTATTGAGTTTTTCTATGAAATTCTCTATAGCAGCTCGGAGTTAGGATTTGTGCCCGGTTAATGGCAATAGGATCGCCCCCTATTACATGGGACCTAAACATACCGGCGAACTGTGGATGTACATTGGTACACCTCTGCCTAAGCCTTCGGGGGATACAGGCGTGATGGTATGTGTATATTATGAAAATATCAGTTAAATGAAAATTCAGTTAAGTAAAAGACATTATCTTAGGAAATGGTTGCAATCAATTCCGTAATTTGGAAGTAAGCACCTTTCACATGAAAACGCCTATTAGGCTAACCGTTTCCATTCAGACACATGCGACCGGATCGCAACACTGCGCATCTAGTCTTACTATAAATGTCGAACTGTCATCTAAGTACAATAATTAAACTAATTTACTTTTCCAGATAAACGATTTGGTCCGCGACAAATTCACAGACAAAAAGGGAAACATAACAATGTACGCTGAAATCTTGGCTGGTGCATGTGTGAGTATATTTTTATACGAAAAAATCCTTACTAAACTAATATTGTAAAGCTGAAGAGTTTGTTTGTTTTTGTTGAACGCCCTAATCTGAGGAACTACTTGTGCGAATTGGAAAATTCTTTTAGTGATAGATTGTCCATTTATTAAAGAAGGCTATAGGCATATAACATCACGCTACGACACACGGGAGAGGAGCAGTAACCAAAGACGTAAGTTAACGCGGGTGAAAAAAACCACGCGAACGGAGTCGCTGGCAGAAGCTAGTAATATCATAAAAATAATGCGACAGTAACTCTGTCAGTCTATTACACCTATACCGCTGAACCGATTTTGATGAAATTTGGTAAACATGACTTGTTTCTTTCCACAGGCTGGAGGCTCACAAGTAGTATTCACAAACCCGTTAGAAATCGTAAAGATTCGTCTTCAAGTAGCGGGAGAGATCGCCGGTGGTACTAAAGTCAGAGCTTGGTCGGTGGTCAAAGATCTGGGTTTGTTTGGACTGTACAAGGGAGCGAAGGCGTGTCTGCTAAGAGATGTACCTTTCAGCGCTATTTACTTCCCTGCTTATGCTCACGTTAAGGTTAGTGTGAATATTTTGTACTACTGATTAATTTATTATAATACGCATAAATTTTACGATTTTATTGGTACGATCTACTATCAATAAAATTGGTATTTTTATTTTCAACGATAGTGCCAAAGTCGAGATTAAGTTTTAGCTAACTCAATATGCCTGTGGACGGTGAACAATGGGTAGTTCACCGTCCGTATGTTACATAACGATAGGCCGTGTCAACGGCGCGTGCATGTTCCATGCGCGCCTCAAAGAGATGTCAGCAATTTTAGAAGAGGGCACTTAGGGCTGATGCCTGCCGGGGCTGCGGGTTGTTCGTAAGAGATACAATGCAAATGGCACAAGATGGAACATGGATGGGTTTTAGTCAGTAAAAGTCTGACGCTCCCTTCCGCCCCGCCTAGGGCGGGAGAAATCATGCGACGATTTCCCATCCGTAAAAAAAAGCCTACTCAATACAGAAGTTATCTTCAAGTGCCATTGTACGCTTAGAAACTTATTAACGAATTGAACATATTTATTTCTATCACATTGAGATAAAGTCAATTCTATAAAAAACTTTTAAGCCCTGAAAACTCAAAAAAAAATTAAGTAAATGTAAAATTAGTTTTTTAGTTGCTTTGAAATCAAGAAACAGTTAGTCAATTGAGTTGGCTAATGAGTGACAGTCACAATCAAATCTATGGGGGAGTCGCGTTTTGACAACTCATAAAAAGTATTTTAATTGAATGGTTTACTACCCAATTCTGTTTTCTTGTAAGTGACTTTCAAAAGTGCCTTCTAATAGTTTAATTCAACTTTCACACCTAAACTTTGCAGGCTAAGTTCGCGGACGAGAACGGCTACAACCACCCGCTCACCCTGCTCGCGGCCGGAGCCATCGCCGGCATACCCGCCGCCTCCCTCGTCACTCCCGCTGACGTCATCAAGACGCGCCTACAGGTGTGCTGCATATCTAGATACTAATATTATAAAGCTGAAGAGAGAAAGTTTCTTAAAAAGGAATACTTTTAGGCCTAATTTACAAGAAAAACCTCCGAAACCTCGGGGTCAAATTTAAGTAAAAAACCCTTTTTATGTTTACCAAATACTGTTGGTTGTAAGAAAACTATTTAACTTAACTTATCTATTTTTAGACGGAAATCTTAGGTATACTTATCTGATAGTCAATTAATTAAGTATACAGTTTTTAGTCGAAATCCGCAGTCATTTGAATGTAAAAATAAATATCTCTTGTTTACAATATATTTTCTTCCAAATAAACATCTCTCAAAAAAATGACTACAACTCAAAACCTACCCAGTATCGTATATTTAAGTCCTCCTAAGTTCATTAAGTTGTAAAGCTTATTTTGTATAATGAGTGTATGTGTCCCCGTGCCCAGGTGGTGGCGCGCTCGGGGCAGACGTCGTACAGCGGCGTGCTGGACGCGGCGCGCAAGATCTACGCGGAGGAGGGCGCGCGCGCCTTCTGGAAGGGAGCCACCGCGCGCGTGTTCCGCTCCTCGCCGCAGTTCGGCGTCACGCTCGTCACCTACGAGATACTGCAGCGACTGTTCTTCGTCGACTTCGGAGGATCGTGAGTACACGCTTTACTGTCTTACTGTTTTTTGGCGTGAATATGTCTTTAAAATTGCTTCCATAGGGCAATAAAAAAATTATAACAAGATCGGGGGATACATTTTGGTGTTGCAGCTTCATATCTATCGTTGCTACCCAAAATTCAGTTATACCACTGGATAGCTAAACAATCAAAGATTTTTTTTTACTATGCTAAGACGGTCATACATCGTGCGGGGTGGAGGGGATAGCGCCGCCATTTTGAGGTCATTTTACTGCATATCGAGATTTCTATTTAGTGTAAGTTTTAACTCGGAGAAGTTATGACGATCGTTCCAGGTTAAATCGTTAGCTGTTAACAAAATGTATCACCTATTACGAGGCATATTCACGAATAACACACGGCCGTGTCCATGACACAGCCACACCCCATTTTTTCGCTTGACGATTGGATGCCGGTATATACAGAGTGGAAGAGATGTCAACGCGTAACCTGTTACCAGTTAGAAGTTCAGTACCCATGTACTGAATCCACGGTAACCCGTTTAATGATGTGGGATCTAGAATCGTTCTAGGCCGTAGATGAACTGGTGGAACTCTTTGTTAAGGGATCCAGGGGGATCTGTCGCAAAGCAGCATTGGTCTGGTCTGGTTTGAAAAGCATAAGCAGATCCGTTACCATCGCAAAGTTGTCACTCGTGACATGAAATAGTAGCAAGATTTAGGTTGAAGGTTTACAAAAATGCCGCCAAACAATATTAGCATTATAAAAACCACTAAAAGTTAAATAAATCGTATCTCTAACCACAACATTTCGTCCACAGGCGCCCGGCTGGCTCAGAATTAAACGTGGCAACTCCGATCGAAGAAACGATGAAGAAGCCTCAGCACATCGGAGGCTACCAGGTAGCCCTGCCCGTGCTGACGGGGCTGGAGACCAAGTTCGGCATCTCGCTGCCTCGGTGGTCCGCGGCCAAGCCCGCGCCTGCGCACTAGTGCAATGTGATAGAGTGGAGCTTAGGAACGTACGTAGGTATATTGAGGAGTAAGTTAATTATGTACTTGTGTTTAAGTGGGTAGGAAATCTTTCAGAGGTAAATACTGGTTGTAAGTATTCTGTCTCGCTCTGGTGGTTGCGACTGTGCGAGCGAGATAGCTAGATAGATACATCAACTTGATCTTAGGCCTTTATCAAACTATGTCGAGGTCGGCTTCCAATCTAACCAGGTGCAGATGGATACCAGTGTTTCACACGGAGTGACTGCCTATCTGTCCCACATAATCCAGTTACTGGGTGACACAATACCCCTTGGTTGATAAAAACGTATAAGATAGAGATAAAAAATACATTTCCATAAATAAATATTCGTCTAATCCGGTGCGTACCTCCGTGAGAGAAGTTTGCACTATGATCATCGTACTTTGAAAAGATTCTCAGTACGAGTATTTACTGCTAAAAAAATTTCTACTCACTAAAGTTGCGTGGTGTCTAATGAAAATAAACTTGTAACGATATTTGGAGATAAGACATAACAAGTGAGATTAAGGAGTATTTAAAGAACATACATTTTGTAACACGATATTATATTCCGTAGAGTTCATTTTCCTATGTATCCCCTCATTGTATTTTAGCAATTTTGATTGATCCCCAGCACAAACAGCCATGATAAATCCTGCAGTTATTCTGTAAAAATCTCACGTCACGCTTATAAAACCTTATCAGCTTACTCTTAAAGCTCCATTTGCGATGGTGTCCAAAAACTAAAGGCAGTGCAACACTAGAGAACTGCCATATTTGCTTGTCGACGTTGTATGAAAATCCTTATAACTATGTAAGTGTTTATCAAGAGATTAATAAGAGATTTTTTTATAATCAATTGTGTATTATATGCCGCGGTGCGGTTTGATATTTATAATATCATTAAAATTAAAAAAAATATATATTATTTTTTGTCACAAAATAAACCATTTATTAAAATATTAACATATATTGTAATCCTAATCGTTTCTACTAAACAAAATATAAAGATTAGGATAGTAAGTAATGTTTCCATAAGGGTTCCTAATTGCCCTAATATCGATTGAAATTATTATTGCAACTAATATTTTTAATAAATTTACATTGTTTATTAAAAATATTAGTTGCAGTTTACATTGTTTTATATTGTAATAGGCTCATTATATTTAACTTAAGCTCTCTTTTGTCACTAAAATGTATATCAAAATTAACTCAATTTGAAATCAGTCATGAAAAAGAAAATTTACATTTAAAAATAAAGAAGTCTATTCATTACTCAATACTACTTATAAGGCTTTTCATACAACGTAATTCCGGCTCATATATTGTTGTGTAGGCCATAATAATATAGATAAAGACAACTTTTGCGTCGTCTACTTGCACCTAATAGCATTTTAATTAAAAAGCAGATTTTTAGATTTGTTTTTTAGCATTCGATATGTTACAGCTAGCAATATGGGCTCTTTTAATTTGAGAGTTTCAAAGTTTCCGGCGGTTTAGTAGCCCGGCATCAAAAGCTTCAATTGAAAAAGCCCTAAAAATAAGAGATTTATACGTTATTATGCATCCTGCCTTCCCTTCAGGGACAGGCGTGATGTTATATGTTAAGATTATATTTTCTATTTATTTACTCGCTTTTAAGATTTTTCTAACTTATTATTTTTTCTAATTGCAATTACTTGTGCATTTTTTATTTTATACACTGCCATGTTTAAAAAAAACATCATTTGGGGCTATTCAATTATTACGGAAGCAGATTTTTTTGAATTTAAGTCCTCTTCCTCCTTGTCAGCAAAAGCAAGCAATGCTTCTAATGTACCCCTATCCTAAAAAAGATGAATTGCTCACGTACCTAATCGCAATCCGGCCCCCTGTCAAAAAAGCCAAAGCATTTATTTCAATTAGACCATTTACGAGCACTTTTGAATTGTCGAGAAGTTAACAGTTAAAAGTTGAAGCTAATTGCTCGTTCCAAAGCGTAGGTCTCTATGGAGAAGAACGAGCAAGAAATTCCATGGCCGTCCCACATGTCATTAATAATCAGCACAGCAGAGACCCCTAGTCTTAGGTGCTCACGTAGTACTTGAATGGCCCCTTAGTTGCCATATGATAGTACTATTTAATAAGCATTATATTTTTATGAATAACCATTTCGATATTTGCATTTAGATTATAAAGTGAAAGCTGTATTTTTGAGCAGATCTTGTAATATTAAACGTTTTGTATTTATTTACATATATAAGTGCGAGTCACACTTATAACTTGATAATTGTAACATATCTGAATGTCTTTAGTTTTAAGTGAAAATCGAAATCAAAGCGAACTTTTTATTGTTATTTTTTATTTGTTAAAACAAATGGTCAACAATTGGCTCGATGCCAACCAAAATTGTGTTTTGAATTGAAAGGCGGAAAGCTGCTTTTTGTAAAATCATTTTTAAATTTTGAATCGGCTTAAACTTTTTCCGAAATGCCCAATTGTCCATATCTCATAGAGCTTTTAAATATCTAAACACATGCCATCGTTATAATAATATATTTTTCTAAATAAGTTAAGTATACCTAGGTTAACTACTAATCACTCGATTATTTTTCTATCTGTTTAAATATTTAAAAGCAAACTATACAAATAAGTGAAAAAATAAACTAGATAGGTTGTCCCCAAAAAATGTTTATCAAAGTTCAAATAACGATATAATCAATGTAAGTAGGAAACTACATAATATAATAGAATCTATGTATAAATAGAGATGCGTAAAGGACAAATCGTTAATACTAATCAATTTTAATACTGAGATGTAGAAAACACGCCTTGTTTTGACAAACCTTGGAAGAATAAGGTTTGCATGAACAAGGCGGGAAATTTTTAAATTCTATATTGAGCTTAATTCTGCCAAAATGACCCAAACCACAAGGTGAATAATTAAAATAATTAGGTAAATTAATATCCAGCAAGAACAGTTTAATATACTTCCCAAACTTGTACTTAGAATAGATAAAAAAATCAGCATTATATATCTAAAATGCCACATACAAAACATCTCTTAGTTTCGACGTGGCTTGGTTTGTTTTGGCAGAACTAACCCCAATTATAATCGCGAACTAGCTTGGGCACGTCTTCTAATATCTTCACCTATTTAGCAATAAAAGCTGTGTATACGCTTAAACATAAGATATTAACGCCGTTTGGTTCCTAAAACTGAATCGAAATGTTTTATTTTAAGGCAAGAATTATCTTTTAACAAACATAGGACCTGATATTGTAGTGTCATTGTTATATTGTGTTCCAACAAATAAAAAAAAGTAAGTCTAAACTACCTCGTAAGCCTAAAGGTCCTAAGCACGACTGCTATGCTAGAGGTCTTGGGTTCGATTCCCAGGTCGAGCAAATTCTTTTTGGTTTTTCCTATGAAATTCTCAGTAGCAGCTCGGAATTAGGAGTTGTGCCTAGTAATGGCAATAGGCTTGCCCCCTATCATATGGGACCTAAATATACCGGCGAACTGTGGGTGTAAATCGGTTACACCTCTGCCTAACCCTTCGGGGAATACAGGCGTCACGGTATGTTGCTGTTGTAAGTCAGTCGAAAAGTTGAAGCTACATGCTCATTCCAAACAAAAGGTTTCTATGGAGCATAATGAGCAAAAAAATAAACACTTAAATTCAATAAAAACAACAAAAGGTTACACCATTCATGTTGAATCTATGGGTACAATGTAACAAATCATACAATTAACTCGTGCAACAAGTATCAGCACATGTTGACCTGTAAAATCTAAAATTACGACGTTCGACCTCAGCGTATGTAACGTAGGTGATGTGATACACAAAAAAAAACATGTATTTCTTGCTTTAAAATACAACAAATTAAATGGCGGCCCAATTTCTAATGCACAATTTTGTTAGGTATTTTGAACTTAACGGTAAGTTAATGTTGTATGACAACATTGTATAAAGTGAACCATAGAGTAACGACAGGTGATAGAAAGCCGATGTGACTATATTTATTGATATTGTACATTTGTGTTAAAATAAATCGAATAAAACCTGTTTTTGAGTTTTCTTACAACACTGGACCCACCCTCAACGATATAGTGACTTTCCAAATTAAAAAAAAAATCATTGATATAATATTTATTGATGAACATTCATAATTACATCACTTTTCTACTTGAAATACAGTTTAAATTACAAAATAAATAATTATTTAAATCAGTCTTTAAAAAATACTACATACGTAGCCGTTCGATACGTTACATCATCTTTTGCAGTGAATCATGATCTACGGGAGGTATACGAGAACCTATTTGATATTAAACTTTCAAGATACGAGAATTTCGTAACTTAGTGATCAGTCATTGAACAGATTTGGAGTAAACTAAAGCACTGAATGTGATTTCTGTTGAGGACTGCCTCAAGGAACGATGTTGAGGCCAGAAAGGGACACTCCTTTTACAAATTAGTAAATGTTTACAAAACAATATCGCAAAGGACGCAATCATTTTTGGTAACGCTAAGTTTCAAAGAACATTAAAATTTCGTTTACTTCAGTGAACAAATAAAAGTAAATAAACAAACTCCGGACACAAATTGTTAGGAGCAAGTAAAACTTGTGCAGGTGAAGATTTATAAGCGATTCCAGCCTAAAGTGCAAATGTACTAACTTAGGAACAATCGCAATCTAATCTTAGTATCAATCTGTCAAAAATACATCTAGTTAACCTATTGACATTGATTGTGACTGAGATGAAGTTGCGACTAGATTGTAATTTTTTTTTTTTATTGAATTGGCCTTCTGTTGCCCTACGATGGCCAAGTTCTGGCCAGACTCAATATAAACTCCCACCGACACGCTGCGAAGGAAAAGTCGAAGGAATTAAAATGAGCTGTTAATTTGGCAAGTACAACAGCAAGGTACATCGTAGGACTTCTGCTTAATTTTCTTGGAATTATAATCGAGCACGAGAAGACTGCGCTTAACTGTCGAGGACACGCAAGTAGATTTCGTGTTGCTCAGTCCCAAATGCTGAAAGCATTCTTGTGAGCCGATTTTCTGGATGTTCTCGTTCCTGTGGCAAAAGAAAATTTTACTAACCATGTGAACAAATTAATGATGTCAGACATATGTATGGTGGTCACACAACTAACTTCAAAACTCGAGGCTGCTACTGAGAAATTCCTAATGGAAAAGCCGACCATAACATTTGTTGGCAGACCTGGGAATCGAACCTAAGACTATCACGAGACCAACGGGGCTCGGGGCGACTCTATGATATAAAAAACTTCAATAGAATGTAGGCACTTAGCTAGTAAATAATTCATTAATATACTCACGCGCATGTAATGGTTTTGATGGGCTGTCTATGCAAGTCATGTTGGATGATATAGTCAGCATCTGATTCGTTAGAGGAGCTGTAGGCATACATTATTTCCGTCTAAAAAGAAAAAAAAAATCTGCTAGTACTTACTAGGTATGTATAAAAAAATTGGTAAGTAGTTATGAGTTACATACTAAAATAAGAATGTGGAAGACGTGGGTTGTAATTAAGGTGGTTTGTAACATTACGATAAAAAACATTATTTAATATTATGATTATGAATGCAACAAAAATAACTCTGTATGTCTGTTTGTTACTTCATCATGGCGAAGCCGATTGTAATGAAATTTAACATAGAAATAGCTAAACACATAAACTCACATAACAATATACAAACCCACCAGAACAACTATCAGTATGTATGTGAAATATTTCCATGTGAGAATTGAACCCGTGACACGTAGCGCAGCAGCAATTTGCTCAACTACTGTACCAACCGTGCCGTTTCATATTTTAGGTAAATAAAGTGAATAAAATTCTTACCGATTCTATATAAGGGCAGTTATGCCAGTCACTCTCATTGGAAAGAATCGACTTATTCTCCTCATCTCCAATACGATCGCCGACGTTTTGCTAAAAATAATAATAATAGAAGAGTTATTTTCATGTTAAAAGAATACTATTTTATTTAAAAACAAGACTAGCGAACTGCCCGCGGCTTCGGCCGCGTGGCTTATTTCACTGGCGTTAAGCGAAGCCTTTGGTTACTGCTCCGCTACGTTACTCAGGAATAATGTAGTATTGGTGAAAAATGGTTAAAATCGTTAATCGCCGTCCAGGAGTTTCGGAGCCTATTCATAACAACCAATAAGATCTTTCCGAAATTAATAGTAAGGTAGGTACTGCAAACGTTGTATGTCACTGCTACACTGCAATCTGGCTGAAAAGTCTAACTTTATCCAAACACTCAGCCGAATTTCATAATGGGGATTCCAATTTTAAAATAATAGGCAATTGTACTTTTTTTTATATTTGGCATCTATTGTTGCCCTCCAGTTTGAAATGGGAACACGCTATTTTTTTAAATAAACACATTTGTGAAAAGTCGTTATTTCCATTCAAGCACACACATACAATTGAACCTGGTAGTGCTGGTATAGGAAGGCCGCCGACGCTGCCCTAAAAAATCCCGAAGAGACCCACGAACCCAAAAATTAACTTGACATTTATGCTCACGAATCGTTGCGACTACTGTACCTCGGTCACAAATAAAGTGATCACAGTACCACTGTACCTTCGAGGCAAGGGAGAATGAATTTGGAATAGGGAAAAAAATTCAGAATAGAAATAGAAATAACGCAGGGTATTTTATGGGTAATTGTTCGGTAGGTATGTAGGTACAACAGCGAGAAATTACGTTGAACCAATTTTCACCCTTACGCTCTTAGTAATAAGGTTAAAAAGTGGTCAACCGTCATTGTCCTCCATTGTAAATTGTATGAATACACTTACTGCAATAAAGTGAGTTGACAGAAGTTCGTTGACCATGTCCTGCATTTCGTCATATCCTTCTGGTTTAATGGAACAGAATCCTTTGCCTTTACATTCATCAGGAATTTTCAGGCCAAGATCTGAAAAAAAAATAGTTTTAGTAAGTAACGATTATAATATTTAATTTAAATAAATAAAACTATAAATTTCCGACCGGTCCTTTTGGAAATCTTTGGGGGAGGCCTATGTCCAGCAGAGGACGTCCTAAGGCTGACATAAATTATGACGATGATAAAAAAAAAAATCTAATAATAAACCAAATATTGGTTGGTAGGTAGGGACTACTGTCAAAACCTAATCGAACCTATGATAGAAAAATACTAAAACTATAAAAATAAAAAACTCACTTTTATTCGGGGCGGCGCTGCAAAATGCCAAAACGATCGTCACCTGATAATTAAAAAAAACACAATTTAATAAAAAATCTTAAATATAGTTAATACTTTACTGATGGGCAACTAGATTCAATATTTTTAATTTAACATGTGATTGACGTTCAAAAGTGCCTTTTAATGGTCTAATTGAAATAAATGATTTGACTTTGACTTTGACTTTGATAAAAATTATATAAATTCAACTCAATTGAAATAACAAATATTTACCATCAGAGAAATTGTTGTGAAAGTCGCCATTGTAATCAAAACAACTATTTGCGACTCAAATTTTTACTATTACGACACAGGCTATTAGCAGCACTATGAAATATATAATAAAAAACAATTATTAATATAATAATTGAATTATTGTTATGACTGCTTTGATGGCAGTTCTAAATAACGAATGAGAAGTCATTGGCTTGACCAGCTTTTATAGCTGGCATTTCAATCGATCGTTTTCCTGTTAGCGCGGGAAAAGTAAATCATTAGTACAGACATCCCCAGAAACGTAGTTAACGCAAGAAGGTACACAAATATTACGTATTTAATATTCCCTGTAACGTCACATTATTTATGACGGTGCATTGCATATTTCGCTTATCTTTTATTAATTACGTAAGTAGGTAGCTATATGCCAACGAGAGGAGTCAACAACGTGACCAGTGACCCTTCCTTATTACCCCAGGGACTAGTGGACCCCTGGGGCTCAGAGGATGCGCAGGTGTAAAGGGCACGAGGGCTTGCCTAGACTTGCTAATCATTTATTAGTTTTTGAATAAAGTATTTTTATTGATATTCTGATTGACAAATAGGAAGGTAATGTAGAGATTCTAGCGGTTTTGTAAGTATCTGGTAAATAATTTATAGACTGAAATAAACACGGTTTTTAAAATAAAAAATTACAATAAAATAACAGCTTTTTACAAAATATGACTGTTGACGCGCTACTTATAACCAAAACTGAAAAACCCATTTTTTTTTGTTTATGATACCGTTTATTATTTGGTGCCGAGTAATCTCCGAAACGTTTGGACCAATTTTCGCGGGACTCTGACTGACGATAGCTGATGTTAAGAGAAGTAACGCTACTTAAATTTTAGAAAAAAGAGCTGTTAACTTTTAAACCGGTCAACCGATTTCAATCAAACAAAGCTAAGAACACTCCCGACTAATTAACCTTTCAAACACAAAAAACAAAATCAAAATCGGTTCTTGCATTCGGGAGCTACGATGCCACAGATAGACACACACACACAGACACGTCAAACTTATAACACCCCGTCGTTTTTGCGTCGGGGGTTAAAAATAAAATGAAACTATAAAATAACAGCTTTTTACAAAATAGGACTGTTAACGCGCTACTTATTACCAAAACTGAAAAACCCATTTCTTTTTTGTTACTGTTTGTCTTTTTGATAATCTCCGAAACGGTTGGACCGATTTTAACAGGACTTTGACTGACGATAACTGATGTTAAAGGGAGTAACGCTACTTTTATTTAAAAAAAAGAAAAGGTTTCCACGCAAAAAGAAATAGCACCGCCGATATCCGACATTCAGACGAACCAAGTCGCGGGCATAAGCTAGTAGGAAATAAATAATCATCATCTCAACATGAATCAGATAGCTACAACATATAAATCATAATTCTTGGAACTACATACATTCGGCATTAGTGTTTCCCAGTGCCATCGGGTCAGGGGAAACCGATATTTATTGGTACCAATTGGTACATCTACATAAGTAGGTAAACCTACCATACCGCAGAGAATAAGATTAAGAGTGGGACTTTTTTGAACCAGAAATTCCCAGAATAATAAACATGTTATTGTGCTATATCTAATGACATAAATGATATAGGTACCTATAAAAAAGTCATTTGTTTGTGCTTTAGACCCACGTCTGACGTCAAACGTCAGTCGTATCACTTGACATGTCACTTGAGGAAGACCGAAAGAAAATAAGCGCGCGCACTGGTCTCTCTTGCTCCTACAGTAATACACGAAACGTAACTGTCTCTCTTTCTATCTTCACTACTTTATATCTCCCTCTCAACTTCCGTTCGCCCCATCACACTCATAGACAACAAAAAAAAAATGGTATTTTATGACGACCTCTTCAAATTTGTCGAAATTGCAAAACTGCACATAATATTAGTAAGTACCTACTTAGGAAGGTGCTTTTCAAAACGTATAATATACAAATAAAATATCTAGCCAAACATTGGGCCCCAATGCCCCATACACTCGCTCTCTCCCCATAAATCTTAAAAAAATCCTTGACTTCTACGAGGTGTGGGGGTGGGAGTCGCTTAGTTCGTCCGCCCCGGGCCTCTGAGAAGTATAATTCATACCTGGAATTACTTAGTCTGAATTGTGATATGGATCGTTGTTCTTTCTTCGTGACAATGGTCTGTCACTCACTTCATTTTGTACTCGTATCATACTAGAGAATGGATTATTATGTATTCATTGTTCGAACCTGCCTGCCTGTATTTCCCAAAGGGTTAGGCAGAGGTGTACCAGTGTACACCCACAGTTCGCCGGTATGCTTAGGACCCATCTAATAGGGGCGAACCTATTGCCATTAACCGGGCACAAATCCTAACTCCGATCTGCTACTGAAAATTTTATAACAACACCCAACAACACTTTTTGCTTGACCTGGGAATCGAGCCCAAGACCTCTAGCGTAGCAGTCGCGCTTAGGACCACTAGGCTAACGAGGCAGTTATTAAGAGATTTTAATACCAAATAATCTTTAACTTTCTGTAGCCAAAATTCTTTTTGCATGTGTTTATTTTTCATTAAATACCGTGACAGAGTAGTCATTCATATTGATGTCCTATCTAAACAGAACCATTTTGTCACAGTGTTTTTTCTAAAATTGCCACAAAACAAACAACATTACGGGCAAGAAAACAAAGATTAAATGATCTAAATAAAAATTAAATACATTTGAAAAAAAAAAAATCTTTTACTGAAATCAAAATATTGTTACTTGACAAAATTCGACAAACTGAGAAACACCAATTCATTGTCGCGAAATAAAAATAACGACCCATATCTGTTTACCATCTAGTGTCTGCATCTCAATTTAATAGGCCATATCCATATAAGTTCCTTCGTCATACAGTACCCACGTTTCTAATACATACCGGTTTGAACTAGTACCTACCCAATGACGATGCATATTATGTATGAGTCTGCCATACTCATACATTACAGGTCTAGTTTTTTTCTGTGGAACCATAATCGTACATAATATGACGGACTGGTGTTACTATAGTGAAGGGTATGTATTTTTTAAACATTGGGACCACACTTGGAATTTCTCCTGTATCGTTAATGCGTTTACATACATATAAACTCACATAACGGGTAGGTATAAATATACAAATATTTGTTCCGTGCGGGAATCGAACTCCCAGAATCAACTTTTTCTGACAATACTTTAATGGCGAAAAAAAAATCATATATAATATGTATATCAAAACAACTTCAAAAACTATGTTCCTACCACGTAGTTTGAACAAATAACATGCTTACTTTTTTATAATACATACCTACGTATAGTAGTCGCCACGAGTCGAGCAGAAATGTCAAGTTAATTTTCGAGATTTCGGGTTTGGTCCGTCAGTCGGACCGATCGTCATGCTCACATATATGTCTCGCTGACGGTGGCACGTGTGTTGGATCGTTCGGCTCCCTTTAAGATGGTTGAGCTAAATGGTGCTGATGCACGCGTCATGTTCGTGAACGGGCGCTGTCAGTTGGGATTGGTCATCTCTTAACTGCCATGGCTTACATCTTTAGTACTATTTTTTTTTTGAATTGTTTTATATTCATCTTCATTGTTTTCACATATAGAAGCAACAAGAATATTGTAACCAAGATTTTGTAAAAACCAAATTGGAAGAAAAGAGTGTCCATGGAGTTTCTTGCTCGTTCTTCTCCATAGAGACCTACGCTTTGGAACGAGCAACTAGCTTCAACTTTTAAATATAACTTCTTGACAATTCAAAAGTACCTGTAAATGGTCTAATTGAAATAAATACTTAGACTTTGACTTTGACGTGTGCAACGACGGCGCCCCAAAAAACCCCGAAAAGAACCGAAAAACCCTAAATTTTACTTGACATTTGTGCTCACGACTCGTGGCGGCTAATATATCTACAGCGTGTTACGTAAAGGGTTTTTTACATACAAACGGGGTGAAGAGTGAGAATCTCTATACAAAATTTCAGCTCAAAAGCAATAACGTATACGTACGTAAAAAGGCATATTTTTTTTGGCAGTTTAATAAGTTTCAATCATAACAAACGTGTCACAAGAAGCAAATCTTTTACGGAGTTGTTTCTTTGTGTGTAGTTTATTGCCACCGATCAGCTGACTTGGTGTAGCGATGTGTAGAATTCAATTGGAAACATTTGATCCTCCTTTAAATCCTTCTTAAGTTTAAAATTTTGTGATTACCTATAGGTATTAAAAAAAATGTTGCTGTGTGGTTTGTTAACACCAAAAGAATCCGTGCCAATAATATGTAAACCGTTTCCACAACACGCTGTATATGTATTACGTATGTATATTCATATATGACGCTAAATCATTTATGAAATACGAAGGTTCTATTAAGTAAGCTAAGCCGACTCATTTGGCAATGATTTTATTAATTAATATAAATAATCAAAATTTTCAGTTTATCCTCCTTTATTGTCCGCTTACAGTTGACGACAATTACGATATAGCTGCACGTAATAGTTTCAGGAAAGAACATACGTCGAAATTATATTTGATTTATTTATTATTTTCCCATAACAACAAATACACTCGAGAGCAATAAATGTGGGTCACCAACATAAACTTTCGGAAACTAAAGAGAGTACTTATTCCATAGACCGGCTAAACTTCCCCGCTTATATAAGAAAAACGCAGCCGGGTAATTACTCCTCATTCCATATTTCCATACCATACCTACTTTTAAAATACTTTTTATTTGAATAAACTAACATTAACTAAATATTGTTGGTGACCCAAATTCATTGTTCTCGAGTGTAATATTGAAATTCACAATAACCGAAATACCGTTTCAATTTTAACCTTATAATTTATGACATAAAGAACCATACCATGAATTGATGTGCTGTGTGGTTTTTACTATGAAACAATCTAGTACCTAATGAATGACCTAATTAGGCAAGGTTAAACCCATTATTTAATTTATTTTCCAGCTTTTTAAATTTAGCGTTGGTAGGTAGGTAGGTGGTCGCTCGACCAAATAAAGGCCTCTGACGGAGACGCGGAGTATTCCGTGCGCGTCTTTGTTTTGGAACGTGCGGTCGCGGGACCGGCCGATGGCGGTCCAATACCAGTCGGGAGCGCGGATCATGCGTCAAGCGATATCGGGCTCCTGACTTATGGTAACAAGAGGAACCGTGGGGTTTTAGTCGGTAGGAGTCCGACATAACTCTCCGTTTGCCTCAAACGGAGGGCATCCATGAGGAATTCCCAACGGAAAAAAAAAGGTAGGCAGGTGGTAAAATATGGGGAACTCTGTAAAAGTCTTCATCTAGCAAAGTACCTTCTACCATCCATCATAAAATAGGCGACTAATAATTGAATCGATCAATGTATTCTAATCTTAATCACTCTCAACTAAAAATAATAATATTCCGAATGTCATACATTGCTATCCAGTAATAACAGTTCTTTGAAACTTTTCTTTATTTTTTTAATTAACCTGGGTTGTCGAATCCTCAAACGGCGCAAATATCCTGCCTTCCTTGGATATCTTCTTGGAAGCTAATATGTTTGAGCCGTTTGGGGTTGGCAAGGACTATTGGGTCTGAGCGCTCATCTAGTTTTTCGGGACATCGCCAAGCGACTGGTCGACTTTTCACGTGACCAGTGGGCTGGCCTTATTTCTGCAATGCCATACAACGCGGCATGCTGCCGGTCTTTTGGGCACTTGTCCCATTGACAGCGATGCGGATGAGTTTTTTGATGCCCAATGAATTTCCTTTTTGATATATATTTAAACTGTAGATAGTTCGTAATTTAATTATTATATAAGTATGTTTTATGTTTGAAAAATAAATATCTGTGATGATTATCCAAAAAACCTATTTCAAAAATACGGAAATTATAAGACGATATTATAAAACTCTTATTTTTTTTAAATTCAACCCTTTCTTAACCGATATAGGGCTGATATTGTATTGCAATTATTAGAATCTAACACGAACGGGGTGGTCCCTCGCTCATTCTTGACAACTCATCACACTTACAACATTGTTTATAAGTAGTTGAAAGTATATTAGCCGCCTGTAGATAAAAAAAAGTTTTTTCAGTTATATAGAAGAACCGTCCATACAAATTAACCCACCACCTAAAGCAAAGAGAAGTATCTCAAAAAATGATATAAAGGGGTATCTATATAAAAAAATCTCGTGCAGGGGTAGTAATCTACATACATACATAAACTCACGCCTTGTTCCCATGGGGGTAGGCAGAAACCACAGAACGCTTCCAACGATCCTTACATACTCCTTTCGCCTCGCCCACGTTCATACATCTGGTCATACAAGTACGCCGGTTACGAGTATTGCGCACCCGACCTTATTAAGAACCTCACCAATAAGGTCAGGGTAATCTACAACGAATATTATTACAATATTGAGAAATACTTGGCTACCCTTACTAGACTTAAAAAAAATATTATTGTAAGTTACTTTGTCGCATTAGATTTAGTCTGTAATGGCAAAATAAATTCTAAATTCTAATTATTGAGTTCCATTATCGAAAAACACCTCGACACCACCCCACTAGGCCAACTGTTGGCCTAGTGGTCCTAAGCGCGACTGCTACGTTAGGGGTCTTGGGTTCGATTCCCAGGGCGAGCAAGTGTTATTGGGTTTTTCTATGAAATTCTCAGTAGCAACTCGGAGTTAGGATTTGTGCCCGGTTAATGGCAATAAGCTCGCCCCCTATTACACGGGACCTAAACATACCGGCGAACTGTGGGTGTACCTTGTTACACCCCTGCCTAACCCTTCGGGGAATAGAGGCGTGATGGTATGTATTATCGAAAACAGGCTTTTCCTCAATTATTCGACGAACGAAAATTTGATTGTTTGATTATTATTTGCACTCCTAGCTAATATTCTAAGATAAGACTTATATTTCAAGTCCAGGTTTCCTCGCGGTGTTCTCCTTTGCCGATGCCAGTGATGTCCAAGATAAATTAGGAAAGTACCTACATATGAAAATTGAAAATAAAAAACATCGGTAGCTGTCCGGTGTCGAACCCATTAGCAACCTTATGCATGAGAAGCGGCATCTTGACCATTGAGTCATAACGATATAGTTCTATTATAAAATTAAAATATAGTGTTGCAAGAAAACGATTCGATTTTAATCGAATTATTAATTAATTCATTTATTTATTTAATTTATTACTTTAAGGGAATATAATAAAACGCAATCAGTTTTCACCATAAACTAAATTAAATAAATATTTCATTTATCAAATTTTATTTATGCCATTTTGAGCCTTATTTTACAATTTACAAGTCATGTTTTACATTGGCGACTCAACAACGTGATACAAAAAAATAAATAGCTTAAGCTTCTGCGTTTTTAAACCGCCAATGAGCATTATTACAAAATAAATCTTTTCATGCCAATTTATTAATCTTATGAAGGTTAAGATAAAATAAAGAGATAGCTACAGGAAAAACTATTTACTTAATTTCGTTTATTTTCCATTGAAAGTAAAACCAAAATAATATTACTCTTCAAATGCATCATAACTTGTGTCAATTGTAGCATTAGAAGTCAACTAATTCGTCTAGTTTATCGAGCACTTTTCTGTCATTTGATTATGAAGTGAAACACATCACGGATAGAGTTGAAAAATGTGTGCAAAACTATGGACGTGCACGCAATTCTGCAATTATAAACTCTATTTCATAAGCCGTTTAGTTCATTATCAAATAACAGAAACACTGCTCACGTATAGCGCTGTGTCTGCGCTAGCCGTAATGTAACAATCAACGTTGCAACAGACCACTGGTTACATTACACATGCACAAGTCACTAACCTGAGTTAAATTGCACATTAATCCGAATAAATATGCTAGTATGGACAGAACATTCGTTTTAAAAAACGAATACTTTTTAAAATGAAGCGAATAATACCAAAAAGTATGATAAGCTTCAATAAAATATAACAATCAAGTTTATTGTCTATTTTATAGCGCGTAACGTCTCCGTACGAATTTTTTTAATCATTTTTTTGTACTCGAATATTTTCGTTTTAATTATTATCTTAAATGACTGAAAAAATTCAGAAATATTTTATGGAATCTTAAACAGAGCATAATTTTTTTATCAAATCCACGTTTTCTTTAATAAGAGGCGGAACGAATTCTTGCTTTTGCCAAAACCTGTCTAGTTGTTACTAGTAATTGACTAAGCTATGTGTGATGCTTTCTGTAATATACTTTGGTGGAAAAAAAACATTGAGCATCTAACAAATATACAAAGTAAAAATAAATAATCATTATTATAAAAACACCGTTCCTAGCAACATTAGACTCCAACGGGCTTGTGATCATGTAAAAATAATTGTTTTATTTCACCCAAGACCTTATTCTCAAATAAAGTCCATTACATACAAAATAGATGTTACTAAGATATGTGCATTATCTCATATAAATAAATCTCGCTTTAACAATTAATAATTGAGATTATAAATAAATAACATTTATCTCGAATTGAACTAAGTACTAAGTTCATTAATTAATGTCATTTAGGATAAAGGTCTTCGGGAATTGGAAAAAACGATTAAAAATCCTAACAAAATTAAGCTAATTTATCTGATTGTGTCCGCTTGGCCATTATATTATTTTAATAGGAATATTTCATCTAGTATAAGTGCACTTGATACTAATAAAAATGAGGTTATTATGTTGTATGAAAGATTAAAACGGAAATCAAAATTGAAATAGTTAAACAATTACAGTTGAAACGTGAAACTCTGAAGACATGCTACGATAGTCAAGACTCAGTAAATAAAACTCAATGAAATCAAACAATATATAGTCATACCATCGTCTCGTTAAAAGCTTTATTTATTATCTATCATCACCAACATTTCAACAAGCAGACACAATCACATTAGACATACATAAACCTTATTATAACGATTATTTGCTAAACTTCACCAAAATTCGTGTGAGTAGTTTCTTTGGCATGTTTCTGTGCCTCGACGTAGCCAGTGATTAACTTATCACACACATTACACCTGAGGGTGAACTTGTTGACGTCTGTGAACTGCCTGGACGACTTTGCTTCGTGTGCCAACTGTTCAGCCTCTCGGAATATCTCCATGTCTTCAGCTGGGAATATCGTTTGGATACCACCCTGTGGGATAATGTTAATGTCTCACGATTATCGAGTCTTGGTTTAAATGGCTGTAAGACCAACAGTGTTGAAATAAATATCTTATGACAGTTTATAATTAATACTTAATTTTACATGAAAGCAATAAGCACCAAAAATACAATAATGGAAAACAAAGTTAAGTTGTTTAATAACATACTTTAGCGGGGGAGACTTTTAAATTTCTATATTGATGATTACATTCTAATCTGTCTCAATTTGTGCGAATCTAGGCCGTTTGATTATTTGCTGATGGAAAAACCTAATAACAGTTTGACCAAACTGTATTGAACCCCAGGGAACATCATGCTTAGCAACAGCAGACATCTCTACCAAACCAATAAGGCAGACAGTTTCATACATGATTCAAATAGTTGATTATTTATAAAATAAATAAAAGTGTACTCACATCAACCTGTTCCAAGTATAAGGGATCATAGTGCACTCCGTCAAATAATAAGAAAACTCTTTGTCCGTAATTCTTGTCTTCTCCGAATCTATTTATAATTGCGTTCAATGTGTCTACAACAGCCATCTCAAGTCCATAGAAACGAGATAGGATCGCTACCTAGAATTAATAAAGATTACATATGTATTAGTTAGTCAAAGTAATAAATCAATACAAAATAAATGCTCTTCGCACACTTGTTTATGCATAAAAATAAATGTTGTTTTTTTAATAAACACATCACTTGAGGATAGCTAGGCAGATTTGTATATTTTACACATACCATCACGCCTGTATTCCCCGAAGGGTTAGGCAGAGGTGTAACAATGTACACCTACAGTTCGCCGGTATGTTTAGGTCCCATGTAATAGGGGGCGAGCCTATTGCCATTAACCGGGCACAAATCCTAACTCCGAACTGCTACTGAGAATTTCATAGAAAAACCTAATAACACTTTTTGCTCGACCTGGGAATCGAACCCAAGACCTCTAGCGTAGCTGTCGCGCTTAGGACCACTAGGCTAACGAGGCAGTTATTATTAGGTATTTGTACATTTTTTCAATGTTAATTTTAATATAGTCTTAATAAATTTCCCTTAATTAAAAAAATATGTAAGTTCTTATTTCTACATGTTTTTTTATGATCTCGGCTGTCAAGTCGGCTACTTAATAATAAATTACTCAAATAATTACAAACATCTAATTATGCGTTGTTCTTTTAAAGAAGGTTTGCAAAGTATATTTGCATAAGGTCATAAAAAAAATATTCTTTATCACACTTATAACTTCAAGACAAGTTGCATCAATATTGCCAGTAATGTACAATGATATTTACAGAAACTATATTTTTATTGGAATATTTTCATTGCATGAGTAATATGAATAAATTATGAAACAATAAAGTTTATTACAGTTTTATTGAATGTTATAATTCATGCTTTTATTTGTTTTATTTGATTAGAATAACAATATTAATGGTATCAATTTATCTTTTAACAACATGATAATAATTTTGATTGCAATATCGGAGACCCTTACACTTTTTCTTTTGTGTGAAAAGTAGTTCTTTTTTATTTAAAATTTTGTTGGATGGCAAACAAACAGACGGCTGACCTGATGTTAAGTGGTCACCTCTGCCTATAGACATCTGCAATACCAGAGGCCTTGCAAATGCATTGTCATCTCAAAGACAAAGTTAGAATGTCTAATGAGTGTGTAATTACATCACAGTAACTGCTTGGCAGCAGAAATAGGTGTGGTGGTATTATATCCTCGGACAAGCTCTTTCACAAAATGCTCTACTACTACTTAAACAGTAAGGAAATGTAATATGAGTACCTCTATAGCACCACCCCATGAACTTGGCTGTTGAATCCACACGCAGTAGTCAGCATTGGGTTTACCGAGTACCGCTTCATTGTAAGTATCTACGTCGCTAGCTACCTCCATCGCAATTATCTCACGCATTAGAGTATGTACTGAAGTGTCTACATTACCATTTAAAACAAAACCTGAAACATTTTAAAACATTAATATTAAAATGTCATTTTTAATTATTCCCAGAAGTACTAGGTCGACATGGAATTCAGCATGTTTTACACGCTACTTTCAATGAATGTCAATTGGTTTTATAAATATACAACTAAGTACTTAATTATGGGAACAATGGAAAATAAATTAAGTGAAGTTCTACCAGAACAAACCAATCATAACTCAAAACAAATCACCATTTGAATATTTAACGGAATAATTCTAAATCTACCCTATGCATTAGTTTGGGATGTGAATTGAACTGTAACAGATTTAGCATATTGAATTAGTTAGATGTAATAAATTAAATTATTGACAGATTACAGGTTATTCATTTTGGCAGATCTCAGCTTAATATTACAAATAGAAATTATTTTTTTGTTTGTTAGTACCGAAAATGCTCCGGAACTAGTGGACCAATTCTAACCACTTTTTCACCAATAGATAGCTACATTATTCCTGAGTAACATAGGCTATAAAACACCAAGCTATAGCCTACAGGAGTGGAGCAGTAACTGAAGAGGTAACTTAACACGGGTGAACTAAGCCATGCGGACGAAATTACTGGTATAACATAAAATTTTAAGTACAAACTTCTTTGCCATAAATTTAAACAACCATTACATTAACACAATATTTGCTGATAGACATTAGGCTGAGGAATCTTGTTTTTAAAGCAAGTGTCTTGTTTGAAATACAGAATGCCATTATCTATTTATTATAATTATGATACTATCAATAGTTTTACACAAGTGCTTGAACGAGAGGCTAGAATGATCGTTAAACTTTTATGATTCATTGTTACCAACATTGAAAAGTGCACTTTAAGTTCTACTAAACATCACATTATAGTGTTTAATTAAACAGATCTAAATTTAGATACCAACTATGATTACATTCTGCAGTCTAAAATTGCCTGCTCATCAAAGATAGACATGTCTCTAACACAACAAAGGGAGAAATAAATAAACTAAATAAATACTTTGTCATTTAGAAATCTTTGAAAAGCTTACCTATACTAGTAAATAAACATGAGTTATCAGATGGGACCACCTTCTTCATTAAAATTCCTGGTCTAATGGGTACTAGTGTTTCGTGTGACGCAATACCGTTTTCTTGTGGCTTGCACTCTGGAACCTTGCTCGGACCGGTTGGGACCGCTGGCTTCTCCTCAACTATCAGAGTCTCGCCAGTTTTCAAACCAATGTCACTGAGTTTCTGACTGTCGTTAGTAATGTCCAATGGCTTCGGAGGGTATCCACAAAGTACACCAACTCTCTCGGCGCTCACGTCTGATATACTTGACAAAAACATCTTCAATTCGCCCACGGTGCTATCAGAGGTCAAATCTTTAAGTATTTGTTGACCATTTTTACTTTTAACTTTAAACGCTAATGCAGTCATTTTAACAAAATATACGCTCCGTAAGTAATCCAATACGTGTTCAGTTAAGTTTGTCGTAATTAGGTCAAAAAGACGCTACTAAAGATGAAATAAATAAATTACTAGATTTGACTTTTTCTTTTTTAAATGACAAAACAACAAGATGACGTTTAGAAAAATGTTGCCATGGCGAAGTTTTAATTCGTCATAGATAATATATATTATGGTTATTTTCATTTATTCGGTAAGAGACGGAAAATTGAAAGGTATAAAGTTATTTCAAACCTGTTATAGGTCTACCAGAATTCGATAGCTTTTTAAAAGTAAAGATATTGTGACTTTCATGTGGCAATAGTAATTGTCTAATCACAACTTGTGATATAACCGCTGTTGAGACATTTAGATACACAGGAGAGCTGCGCCAAGCAAGCAGGCATGCACGACACCTGCCGCTGCAACCATTTCACACACTTTGCAGAAATATTTATCCCCAGAGCCGTGTACTTATAGTTTATTACAAAAAAAAAGTCTGGTGGTTTTCATAATACGATCTTGTAGCAGTGATATTATAACAATTTGTTAGTAATTGAAATGATAGGCATGGTTCTCATTTCTAAGCAATTTTTAAGATGTCTTATAAGTCCCTAAGTTAACTTTGCTCGAAAAATTTTACGCTTGGTTCAAACGGAAACCAAATATTTGATCACTGAGTGGAATTAGGTATTAGGAATTGATGACATACCATCACGGCTGTATTTCTCGAAAGGTTAGGCAGAGGTGTACCTATGTACACCCGCAGTTCGCCGGTATGTTTAGGTCCCATGGAATAGGGGGCGAGCCTATTGCCATTAACCGAGCACAAATCCTAACTCCGGGCTGCCACTGAGAATTTCATAGAAAAAATCAATAACACTTTTTTCTCGACCTGGGAATAGAACCCAAGACCTCTAGCGTAGCAGTCGCGCTTGGGACTACTTGGCTACCGAAGCAATTAGGAATTGATGAGTAACTTAATATCTTGGCTATTATTATAAACTCACTCCTCCACTTGCTTTCAGACCTAGCACGGAACGACTCGAATAGACCAACATTAGAGTCGGCCAAGAATTCTTAAAGCAAATCAAAAATAGCTCGTCGATCACGATTGTTCGGTGCAGGTCGAAAGTGTCGCAAGAATATTGATCAATATCCGGCTAAGTAACTATTTGTTGCAACATATTATTATTTGCTTTAGGGTAGGTAGTTCTTCTCGTGAACAGTTTGATTGCTGAACTGTATCCAATTCCTGGTCTAACAGCATTCAGGAATAAGTAGAAATAATCAAACAATATTACATACATTTCATTGCGTTTTAATAAAAATAACATTCCTACGTATAAATATTCATAATTAAGTTACAAAACACTAACCTATTTTTACTATATTATATGGCATTAACAGTAACTAAGTATCCCTTATTGGCACAATAATAAAATTAATTATAACATTGTAAACGACTTTTATGATGTACCTACGCTTGAAATTATTTTTTTATTTAAAAAATTCGTTTTAATGGAAAATAATAATGTTAACTTGCATTTTATTCGTAACTTTGTGTTCTTAATATTACAAATAAGTACAAAAAATGTAAATCAAATACAAAGTAAGTAACTGGTTTGTCTATTTTAATGTAAAGAATAAACATGTATAAAGTCATAACACTAAAAATTGTAGAAAAAATAATTAGTAAGTAAAAAATATTACTTGTATGTTTTTACGAAATCTCATTTTGGTGAAAATTAACAAATTAATTAATATATCTTTTAATTTATTTCATGAAGTATATTCCTATAATTAAATCATTTCTAAAAGTATTTGGTGTCATGTACTTACATTTGATAAAAAACGAGTATTGGTTTTTGACTGCCAAAATAGACAAAACGCCTTCTTTAAAATAATTTGTAAAATGCTTATCTACTAGTATACAATATACACAGTAAATGTATTCAAATATTGATATGAATTGAATACCTATTATAAAATAACTTTATACATCTTAAATTAGCTCTTAAATTTATATATTGTCTCGAATTCTAACACTAACATTTATAATTATAAATGCATGTAAATGGCATAAATGATGTGCGTTTGTCCAACTTTATTAACTGATATTATTATTATTGAAAATACGTAGTAAAAACGGATAATTAATAATAAAATATTATTTTATCACTTTGACTAATGAGAGCTATGAACATTTCTTTGGTAATCGGCTGCTATGATAATATTAATATGATAATAAGTAATATCACTTATTTGTATAATTTATTACGTGATTCACACATTTCTCGTAAGAGTATTGTAATGGTAACCACTATTTTAAGTAATAGACCTAATTAGACTAGGAATATTAATTTATTTACATTTTTTATTCAGTCGTAAAAAATAACATTCAGATAGTGTTTTAATCGCAACTATTTAAGAGCAGCTGACCGCATTTTACCACATTAAACAGATTTTAATATTCTTTAGCATAAAAACAACTACGTATTTTATTTCATACTGCATAAAAATTGTACTCAAATTAAATTATGGCAACTACAATAAAATTCCTAAACGTCAGCATTAACACTGGCAACACTTTTCTACTTCAACATCAGTGTTACCAGATTACAAAAACTGAAAACCGTAAAACCGATTAGATTCGGCTATTGCGGTGCGGTCGGCGATGTCGCGGGTGTCGGGGTAGCGGCCAGCGTCACGTGGGGCGACGCACGAACCGTGGCATGGACGCTCGCAAACCCCTCCTGCCGACGACTAAAGGGGGCATCCTCTCATCTTCTTCCTCGTCGTATTCTACGCCTTCTGCACTGTCCTCTTCACTCCACACTGGCTTGACCATCTGGTATGAGGCTGAGAAGCCTTTGAAGACTAGGGAATCATCTGTCCGAAATCTAATGAGTAGGGCTTCAGATGTAGATACAATTTCAGGCGGCATCTGAAATGAGAAAGGTGGACTGAACAAAGATTTCCTTACAAACTCTTACTTCTTATTACTTAAAAGTTCACAACATGGTTCCCCAATCCTGCCGGGGCTTTTTTTTTTTTTTTTGGTGGGTTTCCGAGTGAAGTAACTACATACTTCACTCCGGGGCTGCAAGTTGTTCGTAAGAGATACCGCGCCCCCGGAACGCAAAGGGCACAAGAAGGAACATGGGTGGGTTTTAGTCAGTCAAAGTCTGTCACTCCCTCCCGCCCCGTCCAGGGCGGGAGAAGTTATTTGATGATTTCCCACCAACCAAAAAAAAAAAAAAATGGTTCCCCAATCGTTATAATAATTAAATAGTAATATAAATTTAAATAATTAAACAGTAATTATAATAACATAACATACCACCACGCCTGTATTCCCCGGAGGGTTAGGCAGAGGTGTACCAATTTACACACACAGTTCGCCGGTATGTTTTAGGTCTCATGTAATAGGGGGCGAGCCTATTGCCATTAACCGGGCACAAATCCTGACTCCGAGCTGCTACTGAGAATTTCATAGAAAAGCCCAATAACACTTTTTGCTCGACCTGGGAATCGAACCCAAGACCTTTAGCGTGGCAGTCGCACTTAGTACCACTAGGCTACCGAGGCAGTTAATAAATAATTAGTTAAAGTTAGTAATTATAATAGGACGGATTATAGTAGTCTGAGTAGGAGGTATATCTTCTGCCTGGTATGGGTCTTTTCTTCTTCTTCTTCTCTTATTATTAGTTTATATCATACATATTATAACATTCTAATAAATATGTACATCACATTATTGTTTGATATAAAACTGATATACATCCGCATGTCACTCTCCAAGGTCCAGTTGAAAACCAGCGTCAGGCCCAAGTGGTCTGGCATTATTGCTGAACTGGGCTTGTTTGGCGCAGCAGTGGGCACCCATCTACTTATATATTACCTTATTTCTTTTGTTTTATTTTTATTCAGCTGTTTTTTAGATTATTTTTTTATGTGTGTGTTTTTTTAAGTGACTCGTTGGCCTAGTGGTCCTAAGCGCGACTGCTACGCTAGAGGTCTTGGGTTCGATTCCCAGGTCGAGCAAAAAGCGTTATTGGGTTTTTCTATGAAATTCGCAGTAGCAGCTCGGAGTTAGGATTTGTGCCCGGTTAATAGCAATAGGCTCGCCACCGTTTTACATGGGGCCTAGACATACCGGCGAACTGTGGGTGTACATTGGTACACCTCTGCCTAACCCTTTGGGAAATAGAGGCGTGATGGTATGTAATATGTTTTTTATGTGCCTCAAGTTGGGTCAATAAATGGTTTTTATTTCTTACTTTCTTGTTTCTATTGTAGCCATGTAATCTTATAGTGAGTTGAATGTATTACCTTAGTTCCACAGAAGGTACCATAGTTCCCCCCACTGCCATCTAAACCACCGAACACTTGAACGTAGTCATAATGACAGTTTGCTTCAGGCTCCAACTCGAAGGTCAAGAAGGTCAGCTTTACGAAGTGGTTTCTGGGAGCTTCGATATTCCAGTCACAGTTAGCTCTGGATTCGTACGCGTTATCGCCGTAACGAGCGTGTGAATAGAGGTGCTGGACTGCCTCGGTTGCAGCTAGGTAACCGCCACAGGCTAAGGGTAACATAAGAAATGATTTTTCAGTTGGCTTTTACGGGTCACAATGTCATGTATTATTATTGTCTTAAAGCTAAAATATTATTGTGTAACGGCTTTGGTTTGAGATAGCTCAAATATTATCTTAATCAAAAAAATGGACAGGTACATTATGTTGACATAAAAGGCTTTGTCATAAAATGGGTATATAAACCACTCACCAGTAGAATGATTAGCTAAGAAACCGCTCCTCTGCACGGAGCCATCAGACTTGAACACTACGTACATCTGGTTCTGCGACGCGACGATCGGATGAGGCAGTCTGTTACCGCAGAACAGACCGAGAGTCTTCTCGTCTGCTGATGCTCCGTCGTATATTGTGACATAGTCATATGCGCATTCCTGAGAAAAATAATGATAGATTGTTTTATTGACGTAACTTAACGCTTGTGAGGCATATGCTAGTGATGTAATTACGCCTCTTGTAGAATTTGTATTGACAGAAAAGTTTAAGATGATGCGTGTATAGATATTATGCCCAGAAAGTACAAAACCAAGGATGTATGACTTACTGGATGTGGTTCTAATTCAAACTTCTGGAAAATCAGCTTGATTCGGTGTCCAGGTGTTGTGGAGAATTGCCAAACGCAGTCCTTCCGTGGTGGGTATGTGGCAGGGTAATTTGGACTGTGGAATACAATTGTATACAAAATCATTAACTTTAAATTAAACGTCCCAGAGGTCCCAATACAGGGTTCCCCGAAGGATAACAAGGCTTGGCGTTATAAGAAGAATATTTGTCATAAAGATTTCAGGATAATGGGGTGATTCTATAATATCTAGAGACAGAATAGTAGGTAATCCAGATTATCCAGATCATAGCGAAACAACTTCTTTTGATAGCTATCTAGACTAAGAAGTCCTGTTACCTGAAAATAGTGCCGTGTGGCTGCGTGACGTCATGCTTGCAGCCGCCTTCTTTGCAGTCGTGCGTGTTGGGATGCAGTGTGAAGCCGCTGTAGCACGCACACTCGTAGCCACCGAGCGTGTTGCGGCACTCGTGTTGGCAGCCGCCATTGTTTTCGGCGCACTCGTCCACGTCGATGTAGTACGCAGCTGCGAAGCCCGAGCGGTGGACTGAGCCGTCAGAAGTGAACTGGACATAGAAAACATATTTTGTAGAAGAACGTCATTTTGACGACCAAATAATGCGATTGTGTTGTTGTAAACCTCTGTGGCGACGTCTACCGCACTACATGCAAACTACAAATGACGTTTCCAATTTTTTTTGAGAAATTAGCTATAACAACTGTTGGGCAGTAGCCCATCAGACCCTGGTCGGATCGAAGGATCATTTCAATCCAACCATTCGGTCGGAGGGTCCATCCTTTTCCTTGGCGGATAAGGAACCTCCCACTTTGTTCTTCAAACCACTTTTCAAAACTCTTTAATCACGTTTTATTTTACGATTTGCCTCAAAAGTAGGTAGACCAAGCGTTAGATCCTAACGGTTTGCCATGATAGACACAGTTTTGCATTTACCATGCATGACTCGCCAAATGTTCTCCTCTTGGCATTCACAAAATACTTACTTTGGAAGCGACTTCCAAAATAATGTAAACCCACCTGAACTCTAAGCACTGATCCATCAGACGTCACAGGCGGTGGCAGTGCAGAGCCACAGAACACTCCGTGTCTCCTCAGCACGTCAGCTCCCAGCTTCGAGTGGACTGTCACGCTGTCGTACTCACACTCCTGGAAATACATAAACTTTCCGTGGTGACTATTAGCAGTACTTTTGTTTTTGGAAGGGGGCTATTGTGGAAGAAGAATGTGATTAGCTAAAGATATGACATGGTTGTAGAACAAAGTCTTATGGGTATTGGCTGAGATATCGGGGACAAATCCCCAGTTGCATGCTACTACTACTGCTACAGTTACTGTAATTGGATGACTGAATTATCAACAACCAATGCTAGCACGCACAGTTGAGTATTTGTCACATGCATTTGGCGTTGATGATCTATCAAGAAACAGGGAGTAAATGAGACAGATTGTAAAAAAAAATACTTAAAAAAAGGAGGAAATTTTAAATGGACTGGAATTATATGGATCTACAACCTAATATGTATAGATTTTTTTTGTAGGTTTCTAACCTGTTGATACATATTGTTTCCTTCCAAATCGAAGTGTGTAAAGTTTAGCGTGATCCTGTGTTGTGGTGGCGCTACTATCTCCCACAGGCAGTTCTTCGAAGGCGGGTACAGATCAGGGAATGATGGTGAAGTGATAGTCCCATTTGGCGCGTACAGCGAGCCACCGCAAGCATCTAGCGATGAGAAAGTGCATTATCGTGAAAATAATTAAAATTATTTACTTTGTACTAAATGTAAATAAATTGTACTAAATGTTTGGAGTATTTTAAAAATTAGAGAATTCACTTAAGTTTTAAGAATAATTATAAATCGAGGATAAACATGTTTATCGATAAACTTAGGCCAAATCAAAAATATGGTATTTTGGTATATTGGCAATATTGAAAATTACCAAAGAATCTCTGAAAATAGTCAGAATCTATTCAATGTTGCTATGCTGCACCCTACCCGTCAAAAATAGGGTTCAACACAGGTATTTGCAGCTTATAATTTTTAAGCTTGTCCACTTACTCTCACACTTCTTTCCATCAGAGTGCAGCTCGTATCCGATATCACAAGCACACTCATACCCTCCCAATGTGTTGACACAAGAGTGGCTACAGCCATGCTCTATGGAGGCACACTCATCGAACTCCTTCATGAAGGTCGCTGAGAACCCAGCCTTCTGTACGGTACTGTCCGATTCGAAGATGACCAACAACTTGTTGGATGTAGACCTGGAATGTTGAAGGCACAGAATATTGATCCGCACTAAGTAGTTGTATCGTCTTTAGTGGTTTTTTTTTACCGACGAAAAAGAACGGAATATGGTATTTGGACTATCATGTCACTATATTGGCAGCCTATACTTTTAAAGACAGCATTACCAATGGTGACTAAGGGCTAACGATAACAGTGCAGCAATATGCTGGAGCAGTTTTAAATTTGATAATCGATAATGAACTAAAACACCCACGAAGTAAAGTTCTAATTCGAGTAAGAAAATGGAGTAATCCTTATTGATCAAAAATGGTAGACAATATTCTGTTCACACAAATCAATGTACCTAATATCTGGAGGTATCTTGTGACCGCAGAACATGCCGATGAGAGGGCTGTCCACGGAGTCACCATCTCTGACCTTCACCTTATCATATGAACAAGTGTCATGGTTCTCCACCTCGAAGGAGTGGAATCGAAGAGCTACTTGATAATCCTGAAAGAACGAAACCTTTTTATAAAATACTTACGCAGTTGTAAAAACACACTTAACGAAGCTGTATAATACACAATTAGAAAAAAAAGAAAAGAAAAAAAATAATAAATTAATTAGGAATTAGATTTTTTATTATTGTTTTTAATTAATTACTGTTACTGGTGTATAACCGTTGTAATAAATAAATAAATAATTATGCTTCGAATCATTACGATCATTTATTTGTTCTTGACTAGATTTGGAAACCCTCTGATTACAAAGATATTAAGGGTCAAAATTTCGCGTTTTACATAATCTAACTAATCTTTAAATACCCCCACGATCCTTGTACGATCTTTGTTCTTACGTGGGTTACACCGCGCGCTACCATAAATCATGATTTTTTAAACCCAAAATAAAAGTTGTTCCCGAGCAATCATTTTTTGCTGTGTTATTGAGTTCAATAAGCAGTACGCGTAGTTACACATCGTATATATTTAATTGCTATATCCTTGGAAGAATAAGTGCGAGTTTCACCATACCTAAATGGTATTTTTTTAACCATTATTCAAATATGGAACATAATGTGTATAAAATAATCTGCCAAGTAATTTAATTAGATCTTATCGAAGATGGTGAAAGGCCCTTAGAATGACGAAAAATGTACATTGGTATTTACTAAATAAAATTAAAAAGAAATCATAATAATTACCTGAGGTACTGATAGTCTCCAAATACAGAGTTTATTGGGTTGATAGTCATCAGGATAGTTCGGTGACTCCAAGTGACCTGTGCTGTCCACTTCTATGTCACCACCACACACAGCTAGAAAATAATTTAAACTGAATTAATCGTTGAATATCCCAAAATTATATTCTGCCGATTCTTCGGTTACAGCGGCTAATGTCAGTGGAGACTATTTATGTACGCAGGGAAAAAGTCATAGCCTTTTCTGCATACACACTCACTTGTGCATCATAATCTAAAAGTAAGTATGTCCGTTTACACAGATGAACTTCTTCTTATCTCACTCTCATAGTCCGATGGGGTGGTGACTCGATAAAATCGGGGTGAAATCAGGCGCAGGATCAAGGGTTTTACGTGCTTTCAAAGGCACGTAGGTATCACCCCAATAACATTCAAACTTCAGGCTTTTACTGAAGAACCCATTAACACCTTGCGCAACCTGGGAATCAAACCCAGATACCTAGCTCAGCAGTCGCGCTTGTGACCATCAGACCAAGAACGGGACAGTCAACCGAGCTGGAGTTTAATGTTATACAACCACAGTAAGTATAAGCCATTGATATAAATGAAGCCTTCTAACTAAATAAATATTGCGTGCGAAACGAGCATTTTCAATTCCCAAATCGATCCAATTTATAATTACTTTAACCCGCTCGAGTCCTCTGGTCTTTCTACTTACCCTCATAAAATGCCCTGAATCCTTTATGAGGTTTTGGTCGTGGTCCAGGTTGATACACGACAGTCAGTCTTGAGCCCGTTGACCTCATCATGGGACCCTTTCCGGAGCCACAAATCCTGCCGAGGACTGGAGCGTCCGGCATGTAACCATCCCTTACTTCAACCCATTCTGATCGGCACTCTTCCGACTTGTGGATGTCAATTTCTGTAAGAAAATAATTTTATATAAACACTAGCTTTGCCACGCGACTGCATTTGTGTGAATTTTCTTATGGACCCCAATTACTCAAGGATAACGTAGCTCCCTATTACCGAAAGAATTTTCAAAACTGGACCAGTAGTTCCGGAGGTTACCACGTTCAAACAAGCAACTACACAAACTCTTCAGATTTATAATATTAGTATAGGTTAGCAGCCGTTTTATTACAAAACTAGACATACCATCACGCCTATATTCCACAAAGGGTTAGGCAGAGGCGTAACAATGTACACACACAGTTCGCCGGTATGTTTAGGTCCCATGAAATAGGGGGCGAGCCTAGTGCCATTTTTGAGCATAAATCCTAACTCCGAGCTGCTACTGAGAATTTCATAGAAAAACCCAATAGCACTTTTTGCTCGACCTGGGAATCGAACCCAAGACCTCTAGCGTAGCAGTCGCGCTTAGGACCACTAGGCCAACGAGACAGTTAAAACAAATCAACAACAACACTAACAAAACTAGATTAAACCATTTTTGTAAAAACATCTATACCATAGTCAGAATAAGGTACAAAATAGAAGAATGATTAGTTAAAAGTTGACATAAGCTATGAGCATAATTGAATGTACAAGGTAAACTCCTGCCGGGGCTGCGGGTTGTTCGCAAGAGATACCGCGCCCGCGGAACGCAAAGGGCACAAGAAGGAACATGGGTGGGTTTTAGTCAGTAAAAGTCTGACACTCCCTCCCGCCCCGCCCAGGGCGGAAGAAGTTATTTGATGATTGCCCACCCACCAAAAAAAAAAAAAAAGGTAAACTGTATCTTTTGTTTAATTGTATTTCTTTTGATATTTTTATTTTTAATAAGATTTTTTTAGAGCCTCAAGTTGTGCTAATAAATGTTTTTTCTTTCTTTCTTTCTTTAATCTTATGTTACCAACTCACAAACTTAAAATGTTTTTATAAGCTACAACGGCAAACTACAATATGCAAATTAAATTTCCGCACCACAATGAAAATAACCTGATGCAAAATACAAAACGTTTTCGTGCCAAATTCGAAACTGACGCTTGTTTGGGACACTCTTGCTAAAACAATAGGCGACAAATTCGACTCACTGATTCAATTAAAACTGTATTCGTAACCAATTTATTTCTATATTCAAGCCCATAAATTAATGGCGTTAAGCTGTAAAGCCGCAATCGTAAAACTTTGGTTGTAGTGACCAGTAGAAATTTACGATCTTGAAACCTTAAAAGACTAGTATTTCTTGACCTCTACATCTCCTTCATTAGTTAGTTTTGTATAGATAATAAGAGGAGGTTGTGTAGAAAGGAGGTCCTGTTATGTTGGAGATTTCGCGTTTAACAGGATTTCAGGACTAGCCACTGGAATTGAAGTGAAAACTTATTGCTTTTGATGGCCTTATTTTGAGATTAGTTTTGAGGACTTTTGGCAAAGTTTTCAAGGAAATGGAATCATATTTAGGTTAATATTTGAAACGCTCAAGTAAGTTTCGTTTGTTTGTTTTGTTTAAAAAAACGTGGCCTCACTTAAGAAATTTCTCTTTTATCGTGGGTCACCGAATTTAAAACTATAGAAAAACACGTTATATTTATTTTATCGACCGTTACGAATCTAAAAGTCGACACAGGAGTGAAAGATGAAAATGAATACGTATCACACACTTTGAAAGCAGAACTGTTTCAATCAAGCGAAAGTAAAAGCATTCGTTCCTTATTTACATTTATTTGAAATCTTCGGCGTGTCTCATCAAGGTAATAGGTAAACAATTTTGCTCATACTACCCTGTAAATGTAACATTTAAACCGTATTTTACCGATACAAACAAATTCAAAGTTATATACTCGTAGCATAACTAACTTCTGCACACGACTTCGTTCGCACGGTTTTATTCTCCCGCATTTGGTTACGTCTTTGGTTACTGCTCCACTCCTGTGGGTCGCAGCGTGATATTATATAGCCTTCACTGTGCCATGTGAATATAGGTATCATACCTATACAAAAGAACTTTTTTAATCCGACTGGTAGTTTCTGAGATTAGCACGTCTAAGCAAACAAACAAACCAAAAACTCTTCAGCTTTATTTAATTTCTATTAGGTTCGTTTAGCTTTAGATTTTAGTCGATTGGCTATAAGGTTCTTTTTACATGTTTTAAACCGTTTGATGATACGATGTTTGGCAACCGAACGAATATTAGAGTTGCAGGATACTGGCCCGACTATTTGACTTAGTCTGTATCGAAATAAAACCGTCTAAACATTTTTTTTTGATCCAAGGAATTCATTACTTTTGAGGCGTCTGGGAAAAAATGGTATGTTTAAGGCTTCATTTCGAAGGATACCAGCAGGACCCTATTACTAAGAGTCCGCTGTCCGTCCGTCTGTCCGTCCGTCAGTCTGGCAAAGTTTTTGATGTGAAACCTCTTTATAATCACCTACGGTACCAAGTCAGAAAATTAAACTGTAATGAAATAGATTTTAAGCGAACCGACGCGCTGAAACCGGTGATTTACGTTCAACCAACGGCCGTGTACGCGTAATAAGTCTCATTCGTTTTTTTCGGCTGTAATATTCTGTTCTGCTGATTCTTAATGTTTCGTAAAACAACCACATTCGCGAGCTAATATTGGCGTCTCGGCGGTATAAGTAGAAGCTTCGACCTCCGTCAATTTTCATTTGGCCCCACCCTTCTGGCTGATGAAGTGAGCAATCAATCAACGAGAAAGTTCATCAGGTAATTGCTGACCAAATATCCAGCACAGCTCTATAGAATATAGACACACGTACTTCCTACCTATACTTTGTTTATAGATTGGCATATTTTTAGGCGTAAGCTTACATACTCAATGTGACTTTTTGATTTCATATTTTATGCATGTACTTTCTACGTTAAATCTTAGATATCACTGACATCGGTGAAGGAAAACATCGCTTGTATATCTGGTATTATATTTAATATTGGTCTGTAATCAGCAATCCGTTTTGAGCAAGGGTGGTGATAAATGCTCGTAACTTCTCTGTATCAGAAAAGGCCTTATTATTACATACTCCCTCTTTTTAACCGCCGACTCAAAGAGAGGGATGTCGTAACTTTGACGTGTCTGTGTGTCTGTCTGTGGCACCGTAACTCTTAAACGGGTGAACCGATTTGAATGGAGTTTTTTTGTATTTGAAAGCAGGTTTCTTAGTGATGGTTCTTAGATATGTTTTATTAAAATCGGACGTTATCAGCTGTTTTGTTAGCTGCGGTAGGGACCTTTATTCTTTTGTCGGGGGTTACTTAAAATTTTTAATTTTATTGCTTATTAAAATTAAAGAGAGATTTGATTCCACCTTACTGGATTCGGTATGCGAAGAAGCTCTTTATTATAATTATGGTGTCTTTGCTGCATATATTCCAGGGAGTTAAAGTACCTAATTATAATTACAAAAAACTTTTATTTTCGGAATTACCACAATATTAACAAGAAAATAATCAGCTGTTCCGTACATTTTGATGGTGTTGCAGTAGGGAAAAGCGGTCCTTTTTTTTCAAAATTTCAGAATTGGTTCCGTAGTAAAAGTTGTTTGTATTTATGAGTACTTTAACCCCTCTGCAAAACGCAGTGAATTAAAAGTTATTCTGTAAAGTTTTCCTATTCTATGGTCGACAGGACCATTCTAACCCGTAACCCGCTCCGTCCAATTCGAGCCACAATAAATCTCAAGTCTCGCCTTTGTTTTGCTGTATTTGTCACTTCTCAACACGTAATAGATGATGTTTTTGTGAGTCTACGTCTGCCATATATACCTTTACTTTAAAATTAAAGGGTTTGGCGTACAGTTAGAAGCTTTTATTGACGTTTATTTGAAAACTTTTGTTATAAATTGAACTTTAAGACACATTATAAATTATCCCTCGAGATCCGAATGTAGTGGGAAGCATTCGGATCTTGAGAGGGGGGAATTAATCAGAGTGTATCTGACATACCAATGCTAGTTTTTTTTATTCTTCTTTCTTTTTTAAAAAACGTTGCCCTACACTATGAATTTCTCATGTATCGTGGGTGCGTTTACAAACATACAAATATATAAACTCACATATACAAACAGCCAGACCCGGAGCAACTATCTGTGGGTCATACAAAAAAATTTTTCGTGCGGGACTCGAACCCACGACACGCAGCGTAACAGCCAATCGCTCAGTTACAACGCCAACTTGACTGTGTCGTCCGACCTATTTTCGGAATCATGTAAGGTTAGGTGTATTTTTTTAAAGGTGTGTAGTCTAACCATAATTTGTCTGAATAAATCAGAATCTCCACTACCCAAATAACGGGTGAAAAGTTAGGTATGTTGGGTTGGAAGTTGTTCGACATTTTGAGGCTTTACAAAAGCTGCAAATATTTTCTTAGGATCTGTTTTTCTCTACGTAAGTGGGAAATGCTCTTAAAATCTTTTTCTTCATTCCTTTGCTTAGAGTTAATCTCTGAGGTACCTACTGGTGCGATTACAAAATACCATTCACTGATAGAAAGCTGTATTATCGCCGAGTGTCATAGGATATTTTTATGTTATACTTGACTTCTATGCGGACAAAGTCGCGAGCGGAAACTAGCGCAATTGTAGACCGTTTACGCAGTGTAATTTCAATTAGCAAATTAATTGTTATGAATTCACTGCATTTGCAACTATTAATATTCGCATGAATAGACTGACAACTGAATATTAAATCATTGAGTTGTAAATATCAACTAATTAGTGTGCAATTATGTGTATTCACCGAAGCACATTGTGTTAATTGGAATAGCCACACACACACAGCCACGTTGTATTTTGTATTGTTCATTATACTTGGTACAAGATCCCAAAATTACTGAGACATAACTAGACATACCATTATGATATCACTACGACTGTATTCCCCGAAGGGTTAGGCAGAGGTGTACAAATGTACACCCACATTTCGCCGGTATGTATAGGTCCCATGTAATAGGGGGCGAGCCTATTGCCATTAACCGGGCACAAGTCCTAACTCCGAGCTGCTACTGAGAATTTCATAGAAAAACCCAATAACACTTTTTGCTCGACCTGGGAATCGAACCTAAGACCTCTAGCGTAGCAGACGCGCTTAGGACACATGTTATGTTATTGTTGTTTTACGGGAACCCTCCCGTAAGGGTTAGGCAGAAGGACACCCACAGTTCGCCGGTATGTTTAGGTCCCATGTAATAGGGGGCGAGCCTATTGCCAATAACAATACAACAATAACGTTTTTATGAAAATAGATGGCTCTATGTGTCTTTCGACTGCTTATATCAACTTTGATGTAGACGAAGCCGCTGGTACAAGCTAGTTTACAATAAAAATTACATTGCCAAAATGCAGCCATTTAAAAAATGTCACACAGTAACTGCCTTAATTTGGTCTTTATTTTTCTAATGCTAATAAATGGAGCAGGATATAGATATTTAGGACATAGGTACCTACATAAATATATCCGTATTTTACACACAAAGAATTCATTCCCAGGAGCTCAGTGGTCCCCACAAAGATTTATAGTACCAAGTGACCGGCGTAGGCCACTTAAAATAAAAGCTGGTAATAAATTCATTAATTCACCAGAATCCATTTATATTTGTAACAGACAAACGAAATGGTAAATTTATTTGCATGTATTGGGGCTTTTTCTATACAGACCCACACACACGCACATATCGTGTACGCGTATGTGTGTGTAATGGATCCTATTTCACGGTACTTGATAAGGGACGGTTAAAAGATCTTTTAAAGGAATATTTTTTTCTGTAACGTTAATTTGGTATTTAGGATCAAATACCCGTATCAAATCCCCTAAATTTTCGGACGAGAGCATTGAAAAAGGTGAATTTTGGTCGTTACCTATTTATATATAATGCGCTTTCCTTTCTAAGTATGAAAGAAGCTTGACAACAATGCTTTTTAATTTAGACGGAGAAATATTGCCTAAAGCTGATATTTTGCCAATTTTATAAAGATATTTGGTACATTTTTTCTCGGGAATGCCTCATGGATACTCTCTATCTGGGTAAAAGGAAGGCTTATGTCGGACTCTTACCGACTTTAAACTTACGTACGTGTTCTTCTATCACCATGAGTCCGAGCCCGGAATGCACTTGACGCATGACGCATGGTGACAAATCATGTATATCTATACTAATATTATAAAGCTGAAGAGTTTGTTTGTTTGTTTGAACGCGTTAATCTCAGAAACTACTGGTTTAAATTAAAAAAATCTTTTTGTGTTGGATAGTCCATTTATCAAGGAAGGCTATAGGCTATAATTGTAACATCAAGCTGCGACCCACGGGAGAGGAGCAGTATCCAAAGACGAAACATAACGCGGGTGAAAAAGACCACGCGAACGAAGTCGCTAGCAGAAGATAGTTATTTAAATAAAAATGTCCGCCTAATATTGTCTCACTACAGCAAAGGCCTCTTTTCTTACACGAGTAACACGAAGGAAAGCGTGACACGCTTGTTCAAGGTGGATGGCTATTTCAGACTTATATTTATTCCTAACTTCGACCCGCGACTTCGTCCGCGTCAAATTTCATATATTATCCCACGGGAAGCGTACATTTTTCCGGGAAAAATTATCGCACGTGCTATTCCACACTACAATCTATCTCAGTGCCAAAATTCGTTCAGATCCGTTCGGCCGTTTAAGCATGAAAGAGTACCAAACATCCATCCATCCATTTTCACAAACTTTCGCATTTATAATATTAGTAGGATTAGTAGGAAGGATAATAGAATATTTCCAGGTTAAAACACGGGCGTGACAAACTCAAAATCTCGTATACGACGAGGCCTCTTGACCTAATGGTCAAGAGGCCTCGTCGTCGAGGTGGTAATGGATACCACCTCGTATTGTATAGATAATAATAAAATATTATACAAATTAAGTAATTTAAGTAGTTAAATTCAGAAAGCGGTACTCCTAGACACGGCGCGTATTGTTATGAGATTTCTTTCTCAGGAGCCCTGATCATAAGTAGCTTGGGTCCTGTTCCTGATACCGGTGGGCTGCCATTTTTTATTTTTTTAAATGTTTTTATTTTTATATCACTATTTAAGCATATATTTAATGTCTATTAGAAATAAATGAATGTAAATATATTATTAAGGTAATTACCAAATCTTTTTCGACTTTTCATACTTCTAGAATCAATCTATTAGTCTCCAGAGTCTATTAAGCCACAATTTAAAACTCAAATCCCGCAAATGCTGACCGCAACATAAAAATAAAAATTAAAAAGAAAATGAACGACATCATAATTCGTAATTAACTTGTCCCAATCATCCAGATAAGTTTCTTAAGCAAATTTATTTTAATTACACCAATTACTGAGACCATTTAAAAAAAATGAGTGTCAAGTTGAAAGAATTATTCTTTCTTTAGGTAGTTACTTTTTATTATGATGAAAAATTGAAATTTTAATGCAGACTAGCCAAGTTCACAGGAGATATTATAGTGCACAAGTTTGTGCGCAAACACAGGTGCACACCCTCTTTGCCTAACTCTCATAGGCCGATAAGACGGCAATCCGACACAAACGGGGAGAGATCAGACGCAGGATCAACAGCTTTACGTGCTCTCCGAGGCATGGGTTTGTCACACCACTAACTTCCAAATCCGGGCCGTTACTGAGAAATCCGTAATGGAAAAACCCAATAACAGTTTTTGCCCGACCTGGGAATCGAACCCAAGACCTCTAGCGTCACAGTCGCGCCTAGGACCACTAATTTATTCATAATTATAACCCAATCTTATCATAATCCTCTATCCAATCCAACTAAATCCTAGTTCTCCACAAAGCTCTACAAGTTTCTTATAAAAAATCTAACTTTCTTTGACAGCAGCTTACTAACAATACAAACTGGATTATGACCGCTTGTCCAAACACTATTTGTCTGGTTGATAGGGCTTAACGAGATACGCCCGTCAAAGTAATATTTCTACTAGTATGTCTATGAAGGATTACTGTGGACACAATTTGTAGATATAAATGAAGCTTCGAGTATCAAGCTTACGATCGCTGTGATTGACTTGAATTATTTATTTATTTCACTTTAATTAGGACGCTTACAGTTGTTACCAAATTCCAGTAATTCAAGACTTAACACTTAAAAAGATAAACGAAAAATATAACAAAGAAAACACAATTACAATTACAAACATAACGCCAAATCAAAAAATGTATGTAACTACCGACAGAAAAATAAAAATCCTTACCGCAGTTAACAAAAGAGCTGATAACTTTAAAACCGCTAAACCGATTTCCATCAAACATAGCTAAGAACACTTCCGACTAATATATCTATCCGGTTCATGCATCCGGAAGCTACGTTGCCACAGACAGACACACACACAGACACGTCAAACTTATAACACCCCGTCGTTTTTGCGTCGGGGGTTAAAAACCCCGGGTTCGATTCCCAGGTCGGGCAAAAAGTGTTATTGGGTTTTTCTATTAGGATTTGCTCAGTAGCGACTCGGAGTTTGAAAGTTGGTAGTGTGACACCCCCGTGTCTCGGAAAGCACGTAAAGCCGTTGGTCCTGGCTGTCATTCATAGATCTTTGACAGTCGCTACGGATAGTCAGAAGCCTGGAAGTCTGACAACCAGTCTAACCAAAAGGGTATCGTGTTGCCCAGTTACTGGGTTGTGAAGGTCAGCTAGGCAGTCGCTCCATGTAAAACATTGGTATTCAGCTGCATGCGGTTAGACTGGAAGCCGACCCTAATATAGTTGGGACAAGGCTTCTCCTCACCTTATTTAAAATGTTGCTGCACACTTACCACATGTTTGTTCACATTATGAATTGTTTTAAAGTTTTGAGATTTGAATGAGAGACTTGAGTAACTAGATACTGACTAGTGGGTGCATTTGTTTTCTGAGGGAAACCTTCAAAAAGCACCCAACCCAGACCTTGAGGATAAGACCGAGGAGTGAGGGATTCTTTCCTGACTAAAACAACACCGGTGGTCACCACCAGCATACGGAGAGTGTTCCATTTTCTCTTAAAAGACCACACTTAGGAGACAGTTCTAGTATCTTTTAGAAAAGTTTACCATTTAATCTGGGTCTTAATCTGTCAAGAATGCCTGTAATTTACTTACCTTTTTGACATTGATGGTCGCTGAGATGAAATTATGACCACATTTCGAACGTTTGTAATTAATAGAATAGGCCTCCGGAACCCTATTTGTGTAAGGCTAGTTAGGGCACATCCCCGGGGAGACGATAACATGACCCATAACCCTCGTTTATGAGATTGTGGGTTCATCCGGGCAAGTACCAATGTAACTTTTTCAAATCACCTACTTCAGCTCGCGACTTCGACCTCGTGAATATTTTCAACCGTGTTAAGTAACGCCTTGGGTTACTGCTCCGCTCCCGTATATCGTAGCGTGATGTTAAAGTATAGCCTAAAACACTCACAAATGACGTGGCTTTCTATGGGTAAAAGAATTTTCAAAATCGGTTTAGTAGATTCAGAGATTACCCCTTTTTTACTGATGGGAAATCATCAAATGATTTCCTCCGCCCAGGGCAGGGCGGGGGAGTGTCAGACTTTTACTGTCTAGAAGCCATCCATGTTTCTTCTTTTGCTCTTTGCGTTCCGGGGGCGCTGTATCTTTTACGAACAACCCGACAGGCATCGGCCCTTTGCCCACCAGTGGCCCCTTCAAAAAATTGCTGATATCTCCTTGAGGCGCGCGTGGAACACGAACGCGCCGTCGACACGGCCTGTCGTTACGCAACGTACGGACGGTGATCTACCCATTGTTCACCATCCACAGACGCGGAGATTACCCCCTACAACCTCACAAACTTTACCTTTTTATAATATTAGTATTGATTTGTACTTTCCAAGTTTACATTGGACATCCCTGACGTTGGTGAAGGGAAACATCGAATCGAGCAAGCCTTTATTTATTACTTATCAAGTGTCTAAATACACCGCCCCTCAAGCCAGGTCTAATCTATCTCTATGCCAAAGTTTATCAAAATAAATAGGGGTTTAGGCGTGTAAGTGTAACAGATATACAGATCGTATTTATAATACACTCACGCCTGTATTCCCCGAAGGGTTAGGCAGAGGTGTAACAATGTACACCCACAGTTCGCCGGTACATTTAGGTCCCATGTAATAAGGGGCGAGCCTATTGCCATTAACCGGGCACAAATCCTAACTCCGAGCTGCTACTGAGAATTTCATAGAAAAACCCAATAACACTTTTTGCTCGACCTGGGAATCGAACCCAAGACCTCTAGCGTAGCAGTCGCGCTTAGGACCACTAGGCTACCGAGGCAGTTTCAGATCGTATTTATAATATTAGTTAAAACGTAGATAGAAGTAGGGATTAGCCTGATATCGACAATCCACCTAAAGCAAACATGGCGTTAACAATGCTCGTGCCTTCTCTGTATGAAAAGAAGCCTTTGCCCTGCAGTGGAACAATAAGACTCTGGTATTACAACTATCCTAGTCATATTTGCAATTCGAAAACCGACTGAAATTGAATACTTTTACGTCAGCGCTCGTGATAGGCTGTCTCTGTAGTACTGTAACAGGTCAAACGGAAATTATGGACAGAATGTAACAGTCTATTGGTTCTGTGTTGGAAAACGGTAAGATATTATGCCTGCCTCTGAATATTTTAGCACTGCTTCAGGTTTATGTTGTGTTTGCTTTTATAGAGTCTTAAAAATTCATGGTATATTGGTTTCCTTGTTTATGTATATTGTGTAAAAGATGTGGGTAGTGTGAGCGGGTTGTTTTGATTGTAGGATGAAATAACAACTGTTTATGTGCTGGGTTACAAGGAGTCTTTCGGATATTTTGTGTATTTGTAAGGTTTTTCCTTGATCTTGTAAAATACTTGAATAATAACAGCCTATTATTGTCCCATTACAGGGCATTGTCTCATACAGATAAGGCACTCAAGGTGGATTGGTATTATAAGTCCAGGTTTCGTCACGATGTTTTCCTTCTCTGATGTCAATGACGTCCAAGATAAGCGTAAAAAGGGGTCGTCACGACGTCAAAATACTTTAATAAAATACGCAAATAATTAAGCAGTTTTTGCTTCAACCACTAATCGAAAGAGGGATTACGAATATAAGTGACCTTTAGTTACAGGAATGTATAGTTCATACTATCAAGCAAACCCCAAGTCTACCAACATGATGACGTAAAAGGTCCATTTGCAAGCATTTATAAAAATTAACGATTCCCCAACATCGGAGGGTCGTCTCAAGTGGGCTCTCCAACAAAATTGGGCTGCCAAGGCTCTTTGCAAACACTTCAGAGCCTTCCAGGAAGAGCTCCTTCATACATATTGAGGAGTCGGCAGTGGTGTATGGATTTTAAGATACAATGCCATGACAATAGGAAGGTGGAGATGAGGCTAAGAAACGGCATGTTCGAGTGGTCTCTCGAATGTCTTATTTATAAGACTCTTGTGCTTTTGTCGCGATTTCGTTCCCGTGAAAGTCAAAGTCAAATTCGTTCTTAGCCGATGTCACCCACTTATAAACTTCCAATTTTCAGCTTCATTGCTCAAGTTTCGAGTTTTTGTGTCTAGTCAGTCAGTGAGTGATTTTTCGCGATTATAAGATATACTAGCTTTTGCCCGTGACTTCGTCCGTGTGGCTTATTTCAATCGCGTTAAGTTACGTCTGTGGTTACTGCTTTGCTCCCGTGGATCGTAGCGTGATCTTATATAGCCTATGATACTCAGTATTTATGTCCCTATCTATTGGTGAAAATTTTTTAAAATCGGTCCAGTAGTTTTGGAGCCTATTTGGTGCAAACGAACAAACAAAAAGAACTTCCCTTTTTCTAATATTAGTATAGATACAATATTAATTTATATACCTATGGCAAGCGTATATACTTGTAAAACCTTAGTGTGAGGTCATACGTTGAATTCTATAAGTTTTTTAATAATACTTTCTTTCCCTACAAATCTAAAACCTGGAACTTAGCCAATCCTGAGTGCCTGTAAATTATCAAATTGAAATAAATGCTTTCTCTTTGATATTAAACTATGTTCAGTGCGGAATATTGTGTCAAATAATTTTGGTAGATAACTAAGTAAGAATAAATCCTGTCTCTTGCAGATTCTGGAATCACATTAGTATTCCATACACTAATAGGTACCTTATGCCGCTTCTACGAGAGTAAATTCTTAAGTTTTGTTTTTTGTTAAATACTTTTCTTCGTTGTTATTTTCATTTTATTTTGCAATACCACATACCATCACGCCTGTATTCCCCGAAGGGTTAGGCACAGGTGTAACAATGTACACCCACAGTTCGCCGGCACGTTTAAGTCCCATGTAATAGGGGGCAAGCCTATTGCCATTAACCGGGCACAAATCCTAACCTCGAGCTGCTACTGAGAATTTAATAGAAAAACCCAATATTAGTTTTTGCTCGACCTGGGAATCGAACCCCAGACCTCTAGCGTAGCAGTCGCGCTTAGGACCACTAGGCTAACGAGCCAGTTCGCAATACCAATTATCTAATGTGAAAAATCTAGTGTTCCAGTGGAGAACTAAGGCCTCTTCTCATACCGAGAAGGTGCTAGAGAGTACTTACGTGTAATTAAAATTAAAGGGTATTTAGCAATGCAAACAAAGCAAACACATTTAAAAGTCAAAGATTCAATCTATACCAATAATATAAAGCAGAAGGATTTGTTTGTTCGTTCGCGCTATTCTATAAAACTATTAGACGAATCGGAATAAATCTTTATGTATATGATAGCCAGATTCGTGAGGAATAGTATAGGATATATATTATTATAACGCCCCAACACACGGGACCTGAGCAGTAACCAGAGACGTAATTTAACCATCATATAAAAACAAATGGACAAAGCCGTGGACAGAAGCCAGTATATTATAAAACTGAAGAGATTGTTTGTCTGTTTGTTTAAGCGCGCTAATCTCCGAAACGACTGATCCGATTTGAAAAAAACCCTTTACATTATATAACCCGTTTATCGAGGAAGTCTATATAATATCACGGTTCGACCCACAGGTGCGGGGCAGTAACCAAAGACGTTAATGAACGCGGGTCAAATCGCGGGCTATCTATAGCTAGTCAATAATAATTAGGATTTAGCGAAGTACGTCCCCGATGGGATCGTGAGACGATTTGCGTAATTTGATGAAGACTTGACATTTAAAACCGAGGAGGCTAAGTGTATTACACAATATATTCATTGGTCGGCTTTCAACAGTACTCCATTTAAATATCCCTATAGACCTAGCATGAGTACACTAACGTAAATGGATTTTCCAGTTAGTAGTGGAGAGGACGAGTAGAAGTAGGGTTCTTTATGAAGAAGTTGGTCCAGGGAAGTACTACCACTACCACTATCGCATAGCAGCGATACTGTGTTCCATTTTGAACCTGTGTAATTACAGGCACATGAGATATTTCAACTTTGTCTCTAGGATGGCAACGCATTTGCGAAGCTTCTAGTATTGCAGATGTCTATAGGCAGCGGTGACCACTTAACATCAGGTGGGCCGACGGCTTTTTTGCCAGCCATGATATTTAAAAAATAAAACTATCCTATGGCATTTTTATTTAATAAAAAACCAAAATGCCATGCCGTGTTCATGACACGATTGACGTAGTAACTGAGCGACTGGAACTTTTTTATCTGGTCATTTAAAAAAAAAATTACGTTCATGGTTTAAAGCTCTAATTTGAATAACCAATTATTTCCTGTGGAGATAACCCTGGATGTTGAAATCAGACCTTGTTGTATTAAAGCGTATATTGGCTTAACTCACCAGTAATATTCAAGACGACTCTTTCACCATGTGTAGCCACGATCCTCCATTCACACCGCTCCGGCGTCACGGGGGGCGTCTCACTACCCCACCCAGGGGAGTTAAACCACCCAGAGTTGCCCAGCAAGGTCCTTCCGCATTCTGTTTATAATATTAAATCATAATTATTACCTATAAACACTGATATGAGGTAATTAATTACGGTCAGTGTAACTTTTAACGGCATATTTTACATAATTGAATAATCCGTAATGGTTTAAGATCCCATAGTCGCCAGACATACGTAATCTTAGCATAGCTGAAATTTTGAAGATAGACATACAACCACTCCTGTATTCCCCGAAGGTAAGTTGAGTTCGCCGGTATGTTTAGGTTCCATGTAATAGGGGCGAACCTATTGCCTGCTACTAACAATTTCATAGAAAAATCCAATAACACTTTTTGCTCGACCTAAGAATCGAACGCAAGACCTCTAGCGTAGCAGTCGCGCTAAAGACCATTAGGCTACAGAGGCATTTTGAGGATAGGTTGAGGAAGATATTTTATTATTTAAAAAGATATGCGAACTTGCTAGTTTCGATACTCCCCGCTTTCAAATATCAGGTATAAAAGATAACTTATTCACTTAAGTACAAGTGAGATGTTTTAAAGTTCCGAATTTTAAAGCGTGTGGCTGAAGTTATGGCTTACAGACAGTGTCTGGCAATGATGTATTTCATATTATTATAGTCTTTAACAATATCCTGTAAAGATATATTAGTTTAGTAGTTTTTAAATGTGATACCTGAAATAGGCCGCGGCATTTTAAGCTGGCAAACACGTCTATTTTAGCGACATATTCCTCTATCTATCCTCAAAATTTCAGCCATGCTAAAGTGACGTACGTCTGGTCATTCTAGGATCTTGGTATAAAAGGGATTTTTGATAGCAGTTATTTTGTTAAAGCAGCAGTTCCGTGGATCGGAGTAATTTGATTTTCGAAATATCATTTCGCTTTATTCGTATTGATTTAAGATATTAGATTTACTGATGGCACAATTCAATTACTCACAGTTTCATTACGTAGAATCTTTATATAATTGTTTTTGAACGATGTTGAACGGGTTTTTGAACGATTAGTCTGATCGTACTTATTAATATATAAACAAAAAAGTACCTAAAGCGGAAAAAATGGAAGTTTTATAAGACCACTTATTATCAATTTTTCTTAAGATACAAAGCGGTTTTTCACAAAATCTATAACGTAGGAATTGTTATCAAGACACAATGCTAGGTAATGATTAACCAGCGGGGATCAATCGCCTCAAAAAAAGTCAGTATTTACCAAGCTGGTCTAAACTTGGTAATCATTGAGATGTACCCAACTCAAAAGGGCGTTAAATTGAAAAGTCAAAGTCAAAAGTCGAAGCATTTATTTCAATTAGACAATTTACGGGCACTTTTTCACAAAAAGTTGAAGCTAGTTGCTCGTTCCAAAACGGTTTTTATGGCGAAGAACGAGCATGAAACTCCATGGAGACTCTTTTCAAATTGGTTTTTACAAAATCTTGGTTATAATATTATTACATACATACATACATAAACTCACGCCTTTTTCCCATGGGGGTAGGCAGAAACCACAGAACGCCACCTGCTACGATCCTTACATACTTCTTTCGCCTCGACCACGTTCATACATCTGTTCATACAAGCACGCCGGTTACGAGTACTGCGCACACGTCCTTTCTGAAGAACCCCACCAATAAGGTCAGGGTAGGTCTTTCTAGGGCGTCCTCTCCCGGCGTTGCCACTCACATCTGCCATATAAATCCCTTTCGTTAGTCGCCTTTCACTCATCCTCTCAACATGACCGAACCATCTAAGCATACTCTTTTCTATTTTTGTTACTACATCCTCTTTTAATCCGCAACGTTCTCGTATCGTTTCATTCCTCACTCTATCGTTCAAAGTTACACCACACATACTTCGCAAGGAACGCATCTCCACAGCATTTATCCTACTTTCATGCCTCGTTTGCCACACCCAACATTCACTTCCATACATAAGTGTAGGCACCAACACACCATTGTGCACAGCCAGTCGAGCCTCTTTGGACATCGACTGATTGGTCACAACCGCATGTATAGCACCATTCACTTTATTTCCCGCATTTACTCTCCTTTCCACATCAGCATCAATCTTTCCATCTCTTGTAAACATACTGCCCAAGTATACAAACTCGTTCGTTTGCTCCACACTCACATCATTTATTTTCACATCACACACCGATACATCCTCTTCTCTTTCAAAAACCATTACTTTCGTCTTGCTTACATTTATGTTCATCCCTTTTCTTTTAAACGCTGCATTCATTAATGTTACCATGTCTTGCAACTGCTCCGCCGACGATGCAAGAAGAACTTGGTCATCTGCGTATAAGAGGCATTTGACAGGCAACTCATTCATTCTTATATATTAATATTATTGTTGCTTCTATATGTGAAAACAATGAAAGTGAATAATTGAATATAACAATCAACTTATTTTTACGTTTTCTATTGGATGTATTTTTTTACACCCTGTAGATAACCACCCCACCACACCCCTTAGTCCCTCTTTAATCCCAAAGGCTTATTGCCAAGAAAAATTAAAGAGTAGTAGTAGAGCTCTTTGTGAAGGAGCTCATCCGGGAAAGTCCTACCACCATACCTATTTCTGCCGCAAAGCAGCGTTGCTGTTTTCCGGTTTGTAGGGTATGAGTTGCTGGTGTAATTACAGGCTCATGAGACATTTCAACTTTGTCTCTGAGATTGCAACGCATTTGCAAGGCCTCTGGTATTGCAGATGTTTATAGGTAGCGGTGACCACTTAACATCAGGTGGCCCGTCAGCTTGTTTGCTATCCAATGACTTAAAAAAATCAAAAACAACATACCAATACGCCTGTATTCCCCGAAAGGTTAGGCAGAGGTATAACAATGTAAACCCACAATTTGCCGGTATGTTTCGTGGCCATGTAATAGGGGCGAGCCTATTGCCAATAACCGGGCACAAATCCTAACTCCGAGCTGCTACTGAGAATTTCATAGAAATACCCAAAACCACTTTCTGCTGACTCAAGACGTCTAGCGTGGTAGTCGCGTTTAGGACCACTAGACTAACGAGGCAGTTATAAAAAAACAATAATAAGAAAATCAAATGTTTTTCTTACTTGCACACTTATATAGCAGGTTAGTTTGTGCTATATCACTGACACTTAATCTCACTCGCTGGCCGATCTCCGGCCTCTTCTTCCCGTGTACTTCCAGCGGTAGGATGGTGTCCAGATAGGTACCCTTGCTGAAGGTGTTTCTCGCGTAGTGCATGATGGAGTCGTAGTCATATGTCTGGCCTAGGGAGTTCACTTCTTCTTCTGTTAGCTTGTTGAAGTTGTATTCTTGACCTGTGAAGGAAAATTGTTTGTTCGATAAGCAATTCTAATTTCAGTACGTGAGGGTTTGATTTCATAGAGGTATGATTGCCAGCTGAATAACGGCTACATTGAATGGTGGCACGGAAACACAATCACATACACAAAGTATTGAAATATTTTTAAGCGCACCCACGATACAGAAGTAATTTCTAGTGTGTAACAACGTTATTTTTAAGTAATACTAGAATTTTCAGTTCTTGGTTATATTCTTAAAATTCCAGGCATGCTAAAATTACGTAGATGTGACGACTCCGAGATCTTGAACCATAGCAATTTTACTAATACATACACCCCTGAGCGTGTAGGTACATAACAAAACAGTAAATTAATGAAAACCAGGTACTCATAACTTTGTAAGTCAGTACAAGACAATGTCAATCAATTAGGGAACAACTTTTAATCAAGAGAACATAACTTGAGAAGTCAAAAGAAAGAGAAAGGATTATTACAGCTACACGAGTACCAGAAGTCTCTTGAATCAAATTATTTTAACGTCAAGAGTAAAGAGGAAATTGGAAATTTTTGATGAATTTTCGCAAAACTTTCACAATTGTGAAATTATTCAAGTTTTTCGTTTAAGATTTTGAAGATTGTATTTTGTTTATTTGTTTACAAGTACCTACCCATGTATATTCACTAGGTAAGTACCTACTAACACAGTGAAGGACACTAAACGAGACACAATAGAAGTTTTATTGTTATGACGCCTTTACGCGTTTAGTGTTTGCAGGTTATTCGTAAGAGATATCGCGCCCTCGGGGCGCAAAAGGCACAAGAAGAAACATGGATAAGTTTTAGTCAGTAAAAGTCTGACAATACCTCTCACCCCGCCCAGCTCTGGGGAAGTCAATTGATGATTACCCATCGCTAAACAAAAGGCGTTTATTATCCTTCTTAGTGTTAATACTTACAAGTCTAGTTATACAGTACACAAATACAGATTAATAATGGTCATCGCTTATGACAGTAGCACCTCTCCGACATGGCAACAACTCGATCGACATCGCCTCGAAAAATAATTACCAGCGCGCCGCCCGCAAGCCGTCACCTTTTTTAACTTGCCATTAGAAAAATTTCTTTAACGCAGTCGGTTTAAAGCTGTAACTTTAATGGCAAACTATTTGCCGTTTACTTAAGGATAACCTTCCCTAATTTTTTTCAAGTCAAGATATTTTTGGAAGCAATCGTTCAACTTCCAATTTATGTCAAGACTCGTAATAAGACTAAACGGTCCAATATATTTTATAGGTTTCATAGTAATCTTCTGTCTGATGGGTGGTCTATTTTACGCAGAATTTTCTTTAGAATATACCTACATATCAAGAAAATAGACAGATTACTGAAAGTAAAAAAATACCGAAATTTCCTTTTTTAACCCCCGACGCAAATACGACGGGGTGTTATAAGTTTGACGTGTGTGTGTGTGTGTGTGTGTATGCGTGTATGTCTGTCAGTGGTATCGTAGCTCCAGATCGCATGAACCAATTTTGATCTAGTTTCTTTTGTATGAATGGTATTAGTCGGGAGTGTTCTTAGCTATGTTTGATGGAATTCGGTACAGCGGTTTCAAAGTTATCAGCTCTTTTGTTAGCTGCTGTAGGGATTTTTATTTTTATGTCGGGGGTAATTAAACATTTTTAATTTTGTGCTTTTAGTATTGCAGTACCATTAATAGAACACATTTCCATTAATTGTTTAATCATTTCTTACCTACCACAAGAACACCTTTTTTATTGACTTTTGAACCTGCTTACGCCAAACATTAAAATAATATCCAAATAGGCAGCCAATTATTATTGATACAGCTGACCATACACGATGTATTAGTCCTAAAATCCCTCTCGCATCAAATTTGGCCCCTAATGTTATTAGGGATCATATGGATATTCCTTCCTATCTCCCTAATTAAATCTTAGTACTCTCAAGATACTTAGCAAAAGTGATAGAGAAGCTAATTTATTTCCAAGGCATGGCCACTTGAAAGGCGAAATTACGAGAAGTGTTTATGAGGTACATCTAGGTACAAGACAAGTCAATTAACATGTCAAGTTAGGCCTGCCAAATATATTATAAGTGGCAATTCTCGTAATTTTAAGAAGCCAATTCTATTAATAAAAAATGTTTAAAACCTAATCGCAAATCGCAATCTCATCTTAGCGATGGTCAATGGCATGGTAAACAAGCTGACGGGCCACCTGATGTTACACCACGTGGTCACCGCTACCTAAAGACATCTGCAATACCAGAGGCCTTGCAAATGCGATGCCATTCTAGAGACAAAGTTGAAATGTGTCATGTGCCTGTCATTACACCGGCACCCATACCCTTCAATCCGGAACACAGCAATAATGCTTTGCGGAAAAATGAGGTATGGTGGTAGTACTTCCTCGGACGAGCTCCTTCACAAATAGGTCTAGTGTTACTCATGTAGGTATTTTTGACAAAGTGTGATTGTTCCTAAAAGTTTGTAAAATTGCCCCCTATTCTAATCTCAGTCGGCAATAGTGTGGCTTTCTATCAGTGACGGGATCTATATAATCGAACCAGCACTTCCAGGGAAAACAAAACAAACAAACTTTAATTATTTATAATGGTACTATAGAGTCTATTATTCAATAAAAGTACCTTTCTGAATTGGTAATGCCTAGCTGATAGGTACCTAGGTACTCTCATCAGCAAATGCTGCCATGAGAACAAAATCTTTGGGCCAGCATTGTGAGAGAATTCTATTCAAGTAGCTATCGCAAAGCACGCCAGCGATTCACTTCGAATTTAAGACAGAACAACTAAAACTATTTGGGTAGCCTTAAACATGAACAACCCCATTTAAAATTAGACTCTATTTCTCAACTTTACAGCGCAATTTTGTGTAACTTTTAAAAGTTTCCCTATTAAATTGAATATAAACTATACGTAGTTGTTTTAAAGTTCAATTTTGATTGTAAGTTATTAAGTTAGGGGTAGAATGTCTGAGATTTTGGCACGCTTACTTGGTATTTTAGTTGTCTCCGCTTCAGTTCTCTTTTGGTAAAAGGACCTAATTTATCAGGCGCTAACGTTTCTTTAAAATAATAATATGGAGACTTCTATTATGTAGGAAGTTAGGTTATTAATCGTCCCTTAAGTACCTTTTTAATAACTTAAATTATTTAGGCACCTAATTCGAGGATGTAGTTTTATTTTTACACGCGGGTGGAAGGGAGTGTCAGACTTTTACTGACTAAAACCCATCCATGATCCTTCTTGTGCCCTTTGCGTTCCGGGGGCGCGGTATCTCTTACGAACAACTTGCAGCCCCGGAGTGAAGTATGTAGTTAAAATACCGTTTAGTTCAGTATTGTAGGGTAATTTTGGCAATAGATAAGACGTTTAAATCTCTGTTAATTTGACTTAATTCCGTTATTTGTCACAGATATTAAATTAGGTTCTGACCTGACTAATATCTATGACAAATAATATAATTATTATTATGATTCTTATTATATTGTGTGAAGCTATGTAACTAAAGTAACACCATTGTAAACTAATACCATCTTTTGTTTGTCTGAGTTACCCAAAGACTGAAGCTTCTTCGCCCGCGTTACGACATCCGACATAATTTTTTAATTTATCTTACTATCAAAGGAGTATTTTTACCGGAGTATGGTTATGGTTTAAATCGAACTTGAACTTTATTTAACATTATTTCGGAATTCTTCGACACTGCCTCGGTAGCCTAGTGGCGCTAAGTGCGACTGCCACGCTAGAGGTCTTGGGTTCGATTCCCAGGTCGAGCAAGAAGTGTTATTGGATTATTCCATGAATTTTTCAGTAGCAGCTCGGAGTTAGGATTTGTGCCCGGTTAATGGCAATAGGCTCGCCCCCTATTACATGGGACGTAAAACATATCGGCGAACTGTGGGTGTACATTGGTACACCTCTGCCTAACCCTTCGGGGAATACAGGCGTGATGGTAAGTGTGTGTCCTTCGACATTTTTGATTCTAAGTGATTCAATTAGCAAGCATATAAAACGAGTATTACCCGTGTAATTAGACCTTAAATATAAACATTTACTTTGGACTAACGACCTCTTCTCGGGTTATCTATTCAAGTCTAAATATACCTCACAGTAATGTTAGTGAAAAGACAATAATATTTATCTAGCAACAAATAGAAATAGACTAATAATTTATATTATACTAGCCTCTGCCCGCGACTTCGTCCGCGTCACAGTTGATATATTATCCCATGGAAACCGTACATTTTTTCGAAATAAAAAGTATATATTATTCCACAGTACAGTCTATCTCAGTGCCAAATTTCATCCAAATCCGTTCAGCCGTTTAAGCGTGAAAGAGTAACAAACATACATCTTCACGAACTTCCGCATTTATGACATTATTAGGATATGTTAGGATTAGTAGGGTAGGATAGTACAGTTATAACAACGAATGTAACCTAGGACAGTTAAAAATATATTATGCTACTTAGGCCCGCTTGCGCCATTGTGTGTAACAAAATGGGTTTACAACGACAGTTAAAAAAGCCAAAAGCTACAATGTCGTTCCCACATTTCTTGAAAGTCAAAGTCAAATCATTTATTGCAATTAACCCATTAAAAGGCACTTTTGAAGGTCAATTACATGTTAAAATTAAGAATATTGAATCTAGTTGCCCATTATAAAAGGTAGTTTCGTATGGAGAAAAACGGGCAGGAAACTCCATACATACTCTTTTAAAAAAAATGACTATAAAAAGTTGTACAATTCCATAAAACTATACTGATGTCAAACTTCCCATGTTTTATTAATTATTTATTTAAACTTTATGCACCTAATAGTAAAAAGGTGAAAGTAATGCCTTAGGCATTAGGTTCTTTCGTTCTAGACCATATCTTTTGGTTACGGAAATATTGGAAGTCAAAATTTCACATTCAAGGTAAAAGCTCGTGAGCATTTACATTAGAAGTTGGCAGACTCGTCCCACAATTAGTTTGTTATATTTCTCCACCTATGTATCTCTCTCTACCTTGTACATTTTGTTTGTATGTATGTATATGTATTTATTGTTATATTTTATTCTCTATGTTTTGTCTCTGCATCACCCTAAGGTAGACCTGCGGGTTGTTCGCAAGAGATACCGCGCCCCCGGAACGCAAAGGGCACAAGAAGGAACATGGGTGGGTTTTAGTCAGTAAAAGTCTGACACTCCCTCCCGCCCCGCCCAGGGCGGGAGAAGTTATTTGATGATTTCCCACCCACCAAAAAAAAAAAAAAAAAAAAAACCCTAAGGTAGACTGGTAGAAAATGCCCGAGGCATTAAGTCCGCCTTTGTACATATTTTTTTTACATTTGTGCATAAAGTTTTAATAAATAAATAAACAAAATTCAGTTTAGAAAATAAGTTTAGAATGTTTTAACTAAACTGTAAATACCCCACGACTCTTGTACTGTTGCATGCATTCATAAGCACAATGTGATGCGTGAGTTATGCGATCCTAATAGCAGTGATTTTCCACACTAAAAATTAAACTCGTGTCCCAGCATCATCATCATCACCATCTGCTTAACCTTTTCCCAACTATATTGGGGTCGGCTTCCAATCCAACCGGATGCAGCTGAGTACCAGTGTTTTACTCGTGTCCCAGCAATAAGTTGTGATTTAGGTTATATTTATATGGCAGATAAGAGTGGCAATGCCGGGAGGAGACGTTCTAGAAAGATCTACCCTGACCTTATTGGTGAGGTTCTTCAGAAAGGTCGGGTCAGTATTCGTAACCGGCGTGCTTGTATGACAAGATGTATGAACGTGGACGAGCCGAAAGGAGTATGTAAGGATCGAATCTGGTGGCGTTCTGTTGTTTCTGCCTACCCCCATAGGAAAAAGGCGTGTATTTATAATATGTATGTACTTAATTGGTTGGGCAGTATGTGTAGTTCACGGGTTTGTGATATTATTATGTCTTTTACACTCCGAATAGCATCTAACTCTCGGTTAAGATTTTGGCGAAAGTGGGCCCTACCAACACAATCATTACCTTCGTAATTCGAACACCGAGATCTTACTATACCTAAAGTGCTGCATATTTGCAAAGTAGGGCACATAGTTTAGATTAATATAATTGTGCAATGGCCATAATACCCGGTCGGGTTATACCGTGATAGTCCAGTTGATAACACGATTACCGCGCCATTCCAAATTGTGAAATTGGACAAACGACCCACATTAAACGGTCTTAATAGTTTAAACGATAATAGACCTTATTTTGTAAATTACATGGTTATGTTTCCAACAGGAAAGAAGGAAGTGGATAATGGATACAACTGGTACTTTCTAACGATTTGTACCGCCTTTTCAAAGTCAATCTGAAATAATCACTAAAAGGCTTTGGTTGATAAATATTTTTAATTTTAACATGTAATTGACGTTCAAAAGTGCCTTTTAATGGTCTAATTGAAATAAATGATTTGACTTTGACATTGAAAAAATAATTTCTGCGACAATTTCTGACCGGCAACGGCAAATTGATGTCCCCTAAATGCCATACAACTTACTGAAATCATAAAAGAAATCCTCACATTTGTTCTTACCTTAAAATTAAATAAATCGAACTAACGTCAAAGTCAACCCGTGTAACGTCAAATTGGAATATTATAAAATTAAAGCGCTTATTGTTTGTGCAGATCTTCGGAACTACTGGTTCGATTCTGAAAATTGTTTCGCTAATTGAAAGCTAGATTATCTCTGAAGGCTATATAGCCTTTTGCATAGATATTGCCATTTGTATAGATATACAAATAAATGAAATTGAAGGGTCTGTTTGTAATTTCAAATTACAAGCTTTTCACTAAATGCATATAAAAGTATATACGGTACTAACATGAAAAAAACAATTTTTAAAATTTTTGTCTGTCTGTTTGTTACGGCTTATCTCCGAAACGGCTGGACCGATTTTGACGAGACTTTCACTCGCAAATAGCTAATGTTATGAGAAGTAACTTAGGCTATTTTTATTTTAATTTGTTTATTTACTTTAATTTAAAAAAATAAAGAGGGTTATGTGAAAACAAAATTGAAATCAATAAATAGTGAACGCGAACGAAGTCGCGGGCAACAGCTAGTATATTACAAAAAAAAGACAAAGGCGGTCTTAATGCTTTAGGCATTCTCTACCAATCAACCACAGGTGGTGAAGACAATAACCAGGCAGATGCAAATTACTGTCCAAGAAAAATTAAGGGTCCTTAAAATCACGCAAATGAACTAGCGTGTAAAAACTTGTCTCCAAATAAAACATTCCTCTCTATACATTGACCTAATTACCTTAAGACATAAATCAATCTTAAGTACTCACACAATAATAAACAGGAAGAAGTATGATGTTTTGGTTCCGGAGCGAACTGATTATGCGTCAGATGTACGATGACGTGACAAGCTCAATGTGGGACGTGTGTGTCAGTGTCACGCGGCGGCCTATCACACCGAAGCGTAACCGTGTCAGTAATAAAAGATGGTATCAATAGATTTTTGTTTCGTGTTAACGGAAGTGGGGTCAGGAGGTCTGGGAAAAGGTCTGAGATGTGTGGTGTTTGATGTTGAATTTTATTTTTCTAGAAAATAATTGGAGTCGTCGATATAGCTTGCAGAGTTAAGCAATGAGGTAATGAGGCAGATGAACCATTAAAAATGATAAACTGGGTGCAGAAAGCAGAGAAGTGGGTGGACTAAAGGTAAGAGGTCTAGCCCCGCAGTGGACTACTATAGCTATTCGCAATGTATTGCCGTTAGAGCCTAGACGTAAGTAATCATAATTTGTTCTTAATATTAGAAAGCTTAAGAATTGGTTTGTTTTGTTTAAACGCGCTAACCTCCGGAACTACTAGTCCGATAGTAGTCCTTGAAATTGCCTCGTTAACCTAGTGGTCCTAAGCGCTACTACTCGGTCTTGGGCTCGATTCCCAAGTCGAGCAAAAGTGTTATTGGGTTTTTCTACGAAATCCTCAGTAGCAGCTCGTAGTTAGAACTTGTGCCCGGTTAATGGCAATAGGCTCGCCCCCTATTACATGGGACCTAGAACATACCGACGAACTGTGGGTGTACTAAGGTACACCTCTGCGTAACCATTCGGGAAATATAGGCGTGTTAGTATGTATACTAGTCCGGTCCCTGAGTGCTACAGACTATGTTTTATTATTTACCATCACGCCTGTATTCCCCGAAGGGTTAGGCAGAGGTGTACCAGTGTACACCTATATTTCTCCAATATGTTAAGGTCCCATGTAATAGGGGGCGAGCCTATTGCTAATAACCGGGCACAAATCCTAACCCCGAGCTGTTACTGAGAATTTAATAGAAAAACTCAATAACACTTTTGCTCGACCTGGGAATCGAACCCAAGACCTCTAGCATAGCAGTCGCGCTTAGGACCACTAGGCTAACGAGGCAGTTTATTATAAAAACAGAATAGGATTCCGTAAGAAAACTAACGTGGAAGAAGTCTCCAGCACCAGTTAGTTGCCAATATTTGTCGATTTGTATGCGACATTAGCGTTAAAAGTCGGGAAAATATCACTATTTCACGAAATGTATTGTAGAATTGAATCTATAACTTAGCGCTTGCTCGTCCCAATACAATTCCTGAATGGCTGTGATTCGATCTGCTCCGGTCCAGTCCCAATTTGCTGCAGAAAATGGAGCAATACTGAATAGCTTTATTGTTCGACGAAGGATTTGTTTTAGTTTATTTTAGGTATAGGGACACGGTAAGTACCAATGTAACTATTTCTATTTCATATTTGCTTTCTAAATTAATCTCGGACATTGGTGAAAAAACATCATGAAAAAACTAAGACGTTATCTATACTATAACCTGCCGGGGCTGCGGGTTGTTCGTAAGAGATACCGCGCCCCCGGAACGCAAAGGGCACAAGAAGGAACATGGGTGGGTTTTAGTCAGTAAAAGTCTGACACTCCCTCCCGCCCCGCCCAGGGCGGGAGAAGTTATTGGATGGTTTCCCACCCACCAAAAAAAAATCTATACTATAATAAAAAAGAGAAAAGAAGAAGAAGATAAAAAGGAAAGATTTTTTGTTTGTTTGTTTGTGATGAATTGATTCTGAAACGACTGGACCGATTTTAACCATTTTTTCACCAATGGATAGCTACATTATTCTTAAGAAAAATAGGCTATATAACATCACGCTACGACCAACGGGAGCGGAGCAGTAACCAAAAACGTAACGAGGGTGAAATAAGCCACGCGTATGAAGTCGCGGGCAGTTCGCCAGTAGTAAATATAAGTCTAAAATCGGTAATCTGCTTTAAGCTAGCGTGGTGATAAATGCTCGTGCCTTCTCTGTATGAGAAGAGCCCTTTACCCTGCAGTGAGACAGCAATAGGCTGGTATTATTTCTTTTGATTACCACACAAAAGCCTCGAGTTTTTATCACTTAAATTTGGAATGACAGATAGATTTATTTAAAGAAATATTTCGCAATAAAATGTGCGAATTTATTTTTCGTTGACAGCAATTTATCATTTTTTTAATAAATGGTTTTTATTATTTCACGTCAATAACTTCATTCATAAACTTATTTTGACATCAAAGTCACTTTGAGAGAAACTGCTGACGGTTTGAGATAATAATTTTTCTATCACCAAATATTTGGAGAATTGTTTATCAAAATCGAATGAGACGATAAAATATTTTTCTGTATACTTACATAAAAAGCAAGATTAAATACAACGTAATTTGTTTTATAATTTGTGGAACCTTTTTTGTGAAAATCTTTTAAAGTTTGCTTCTGAAATGATTGAGGCTTCACTCTTGTAGTAAACAAAATAAGCCTGAGGTTTGAAAAACGTGGGCGTGCATAATATGAATTTGATGAAAATTTAAGAACAAAATTATGTAAAACATCATTAAGAAACAGCTGTTTAATATTAATATACCTCCGCGGGTTGTACGAAAGAGATACCGCGCCCCCGGAACGCAAAGGGCACAAGAAGGAACATGAGTGGGTTTTAGTCAATAAAAGTCTGACACTCCCTCCCGCCCCGCCCAGGGCGGGAGAAGTTATTTAATGATTTCCCACACGCCAAAAAAAAAAAAATTAATATACCTACCTAGTACTCTGTTTTGTTTAAGTATTCAGATTTAATGTTTATACTAATAATTGGTTAGTTCTTGAAGGAAGATGTAAAAGGTATCTTACTCCATTAATTGTATTATTACCCAAACAACGTTATAACGCTATCACGACGGGGGTCAGAAACTGGGCAAGTACGGTCAGCGTCATCAACTGATAAGTACTTTCTTTTCGAACGAATTTCAGTGAAAGGGGTGTAACCAATGATGACACTGTCTTTACCAATGTAATAAGAAGGTTCCCCGAAGGGATAGGCAGAGGTCTACCAATGTACACCCAAAGTGCGCCGGTATGTTAAGGTCCCATGTAATAGAGGGCGAGCCTATTGCCATTAAGCGGGCACAAATGCAAACTCCGAGCAGCTACTGAGAATTTTATAGAAAAACCCAATAACACTTTTTGCCCGACCTAGGAATCGAACCCAAAACATCTAGCGTAGCAGTCGCGCTTAAAACCACTAGCCTCAATTCACACGTACTTTTTAGGTATTTTTCATCACATCACTGACATTGTCAAAGAAGACATTATGAGGAAACCTAGACTTTTAATGACTTAATTAACAGTCTGAAATCGCCAATCCGCCCTAAGGAAACTTGGTGATCAATGCTCGTGCCTTCTATGTATAAGAAGAGGCCTTTGGCTTGCAGTGGAACAATAATAATGTGCGTTTATGCACATCGCAGAGCTTGCTGCAAACAAACGTAACAGCGCACATTTTGTTTGCAATTTTCGGCAACGGTGTAACAACAAGCCGTGGCGCGTCGTAAAGATTCGCGAGAAGATGTTTGACGCAACGTATTCAGGTCAAGTATGAGTATACTGCGTAGTCGGCGTACTTAAAGTGCGTATTGTTCACTGTTCAGTTCTCTTGAAGTGCTTAAGAGCTCATACCCGATTATAATCAGAAACGTAGATATTATTGAGTGGAAGTCGTTAATTATGTTCGGTTTTCAACCCCCGACGCAAAAACGACGGGGTGTTATAAGTTTGACGTCTGTGTGTGTTTGTGTGTGTGTCTGTCTGTGGCATCGTAGCTCCCGAACGCATGAACCGATTTTGATTTTGTTTGAAAGGTGAATTAGTCCGGAGTATTCTTAGCTATGATTGATGGGAATTGGTTCAGCGGTTTCAAAGTTATCAGCTCTTTTATTAGCTACGGTAAGGATTTCTATTTTTCTGTCGAGGGTTACCTACTTACAATTTTTGATTTATGTTTTGTGTGACGGAAAATTTGTGGAAATTTTTGTTGTGACATTATTCCTTTTGTTTTAAATCTATTGTTACAGTATTAAAGAGCTAATTTGCAACGACGGTTGAAAATTTGGTGTTTCTTTGTAGTTAAACTGATAATGATATGTTCATGTTTTAGTTTTACTTTTCTTTATTTTATGAACTTTTTGTTGGATTTTGGTACTTGGAACCAATAGTTTGCTTGCAGTAATTACTCAGAAACAAGAGTATCAAGACTAGGTAAAATAAGACTGACTAACTGAAAGTAAATAATTTTCAACTCTATATCAGTTCAGTCTTAGTTCATTATCAATATTTTCAAATGAAAAGTTGCGAGGTTTGTTAAATTAAACCATTAACTTTATAGGATTTACCTATAGAAGAATTCTGACGAAAATATAAGTATTATAACACTTACCAAGCATAATGTTGTCCCTAATAATCTGCACGTGTCGGTCCCTGTCCGGCCTGGTGTGCTCGTGCCAGAAGCCGACCACGTGGCCCAGCTCATGAACGACGATGCCAAATTTGTCGCAGTTCTTTCCAATGGAGATGGCTTGAGCACCACTGCCGCGTTTACCGACAAAGGAACAGCAACTGTGGAGAATGGAGCATTTGACATTTCATTATCTGAAGCGAAAATTATTGTCGAAAATATAGTACGGTCAGTGTCAAAAGTCAATATACACGGTTATTTTTGTATATCATTTTTATAGATACGAAATAATACAATGCACTTTTCAGCATTTCAGGTAATAGCTAAGAGTTTATTTTCAGTTTAATTCCGTATTTTCTTTGATATTGTGCTCAATAATTAATTGGTAAATTCAAATCTGACCAACTCAACCAAAAAGGTGGTCAGTATATCAGAGTTGAAAATGCTTAACTTTTTCTTTAGCTTATCATTATTTTGTTGTTTTAGGCTTGAATGCCTAACATGGAGAACATCAAGCCTCCGTGCAGTTCCATATTATGAATTTATTTTTATAGGAAAAACAAACAGTTGTACCTACACTAAGAATATAAAGTATAAAGGGCCTTAAACAATATATTTCCAACAATATTTTTATAAATTTACTCCAAGAGTTTCTGCACAAGCCACCGTGCAGAATTCCTCGAGAATATTTATGAAAATAGAAAAATAAAGGAGGATCGGTCGTTCGTGAATTACTCAGAAATTAAAAGTACATCGGTAACTGCCTCGGTAGACTAGTGGTCCTAAGTGCGACTGCTACGCTAGAGGTCTTGGGTTCGATTCCCAGGTCGAGCAAATTGTTATTGGGTTTTTCTATGAAAATCTCAGTAGCAGCTCGGAGTTAGGATTTGTGCCCGGTTAATGGCAATAGGCTCGCCCCCTATTACATAGGACCTAAACATACCGGTGAACTGTGGGTGTATATTGGTACACCTCTTCCTAACCCTTCGGGGAATATAGGCGTGATGGTATGTGTGTGTGTGTTAAAAGTACCTGGCTATTATTTACTGTAAAGGCACACCTCATTTCTATTCGCTAGTTCTGACATCATTACCTACTATGATGCCATAAACCATTTATTTTTATCAAGTAACACTAGGTAACACAGGAACTACCTATTATCATCACCTGAAATAAAAATTAGGTATAGTACACGATTCGGGAGCACAGACCCCAAGAATTAACCCTAAAATGAACATGACGTTCGCTCTCACGACTAGTGCTGGTTACTATTATAGTCAACAGCTAATATTAAATGCAATGTCTGCGTTCTAAGGACAATATAATAGCAAGAGATTTTTCTGCACTCGTGACTCGCCTCATAGACTCATAGAGCCTATCAATAGGCCAATGCAAATTGCAACTTTTCTTGTTTGTGTACTAATTGTCTTCACGTAATGAAATAGCCACTATATTTAACTGACTACCACGTTTGCGTTAATCACGTAGCTGTAGAACTGATTGCTAGGGTCTGGAGTTCGATAAACAGATAATTCCATTTGAAATTTGAAAATGTTGGTGGTGTGCTCCGGAAAGTACGATCTCTCCTATTCGTGTTATCTTACCTCACCGACGAACTATGAGAATGAAGGAACACAGAGTACACCTGTGTTTGCGCACACACTTGTGCACTATAATATCTCCTGTGACCTTGGCTAGTCTGCATAGAAACTGGCCACGGTGACCTAAATTCGATTAGAATATTATTATGTAACTAATACAATTACAACGTTGACTCACCCACAAGGTCTTTCAGTAAAAACAATGTAATCTTTATGCAGATCAGCATCCCGCTCCACAAACTTAACACAAGTGAAATTCTCCCAATGTCTCATCGCTTGCTTGAACAACGACTTATGTGCGCCGCTAAAGTTTCCGTCGATCTCGTAGGGAATCACTCCATTCTCCCAGATTCGTTCCTTCCTGTTCGTCGCTGCTCTTATTGAGCGGTGACGATTTTTTGCCTGTGAAAGGACGTGAGATATAAATATTGACGTATTGGCGAAAATGTTTTGGTACATAATAGTTTGTGGGTAGGTAAAGATTTATATCAGTGTGGTTTTTGGAGCAGCGACTTTCTTTTTATCATTTATGGCAAAAGACAACAACAATGACGTGACTTTTGTGCAGACTAAAATGACTAACTATTTATCAATTTCAAAGCAATTAAAAAACTAATTTTACCGTTAATTGAAAATTAATCGGATTTTCAATATGTGTTACAATAATTGGTAATAATAATATCAAATTCTGAAACGGATAAACCAATTAATTGGTAATACTTTTCTCTGATTGATCATTAAGCAGCTATTTTCCTTCTTAGGGACTTATTAACTGCCTTCATTAGACTAGTGATCCTAAGCGCGACTGCTACGCTAGAGGTCTTGGTTCGATTCCCAGGTTGAGCAGTGATATTGGCTTGTTCTATGAAATTCTCAGTAGCAGCTCGGAGTTAGTATTTGTGCCCGGTTAATGGCAATAGGCTCACCCCCTATTACATGGACCTAAACATACCGGCGAACTGTGGATGTACATTGGTACACCTCTGCCTAACCCTTCGGGGAATACAGGCGTTATGTTATTGACTTATTACTCAATGATATTTACATAATGTAATATCAATAGATAATGTCTGTATTCTATTTCCATCGAAAATTTACGCCAATGAGAGAGATGAGACTATAAATAGTTTAATTAAATATGTATAAATAAATAAACCTTTACTGAGGACGTGGGACGATCTAAATACGGTTTGATAAATAAGCTGGAATGTCGCGCCGAAAATTTATTTATAGATTTTCGTCCCTATAGTGTCTTTATTAGAATTTCACGATTCATTATTATATTTAAAGCAGATTACATTTTTCCATTAGTATTAAATTATTTCAGTACTAGCTATATCTCGTAGTTTCACCAGAGTGAAGTTACGTCTTTGGATACTACCCGCTCTCTATGGATCATAGCGTGACATTTAGCCTATAATTTTCTTCAGTAAACGGGCTATATAACGCCAAAAGATTTTTGCAAATCGGACCAGTAGTTTCTAAGATAAACGCGTTCAAACAAACAAAGTATTGCATAGATAAAAAGTTTCCATTGCTCTTGAAATATTTCAATATACAAACCGTAATTGATGGATTATCCTAATCTCAATTATATTCGATTCGATCAAAATACGTTTAAATCAACTAAATCTCGTCCGAAATTAAGCAAAGCACTCATTTTGGTAATTCTATAATCCGTTATTATGCAGATGGCTTCAATGATAATGCCTTAAAGCTAGGGCCTCAATTACCGGATTACCATAATGGCCGGTAATTGATTTAATCGCTCACAACGTGGTAACAGAGACCGAACTGGAATATCTTTGTCATCTACATGCAGTTTAATTATATTGGGGAGCTAAATGGCGGTGAGGGGAAGTTAGATGTGATTGGGGGATCGATTTCAAAATTGAGGAAATGTCTTACTGTTTCAGTTTTTTTTATGTGAAACAGCTATAGCCTCACGTAAAACCGACTGCTGGCGTGGCTACGCATGCCGTGGCGACGCGTCGCCCCGCTCTGTCGTATTTTTTTATGAATAGTACTTTTGCAAAATAATGTCAATGGTTCACATCTGCCAAGCGTCCCGTAACGGCTCACAATTTTAATTATTTATTTTATGATATAATATATACACACTATCTTAGATATTTTTAATAGTTGTAATCTGAAGGTCAAATTAAAATTTGATATTTCGCAATGTTCAAAATCTTGTAACATTCTCAACTGAGCGATACTCAAGATCAAAAAATTATTAGCTGTATCCTAAAAGAAATTACACTTCTACACGGTCAAAACACGAAACAGATATTTTTAATATTTCGGGGAAGGCCTCACTCATTCTAAAAGTTATATATTCGTATTTATGACCCTCAGACAAATATCCAGTAAATTTAAATTTTAACTCCTATTTCTGTCTGTTGCGTTAAATGAATTACTGGTTATTTATGATATCGTATTTTAAATCTGTCCCAGCAAACTCATGATTAGAAATAAAGATAACATTATCACTCACCTCAGTATTGTTAATAAAAATATTTTCAGCAGCTTCTAAGTCTTCCATGTCGTCACGAAAAAACCAATTATCAAAATTCTGTGTTTGTGTCTTATTCAAGTTTTTCGGCGGCGGTTTAGCTTCGAACCTCTCTTCGAATTCATGTACTGGTATTTCGAACTTCTTCTCCGTTCTTCGTTCTCCACTGTTGTGTTTCTTGTGGTGACGAAAAAACTTTTTTCTCACGAATTGGGAGGTCGTTTTGTTTTCTGTTGTTTTGAGTGTGTTCTGGTTTGCTTTCTCGCCGGAGTGTATGTTTCTAAGTCTAGAAATAAAGACATCATTAAAAAAATTGGTATCTTTTTAAGGTTACATACCTACCTACACTTTTATTTATGGGTGTTTTCAAAATAACTGCCTCGGTAGCCTAGTGGTCCTAAGCTGCGACTGCTCCGCTAGAGGTCTTGGGTTCGATTCTTAGTTCGACCAAAAAGTGTTATTGGGTTTTTCTATTAAATTCTCAGTAGCAGCTTGAAGTTAGGATTTGTGCCTGGTTAATAGCAATAGGGTCGCCCCCTATTACATGGGACCTAAACATATCGGCGAACTATGGGTGTACATTGTTACACCTCTGCCAAACCCTTCGGGGAATACAGGCGTGATGGTATGTTATGTGTTATTTTCACAATAACGGGCGACTTAACCACTGGGTCATTACGTTATCATTATTCGTGTATATTTTATTAGAATATAACTATTTAATAAAAACGTTGCACCACACTAGGAATTTCTCTTATATAGTGGTTGCGCTTACAAACATGTAAACTCACACAATTATACAAACAAACACGGATCAAATACCTGTCGGTCGTACAAATAAATGTACCGTGCGGGAATTGAATCCACAATACCCAGTGCAATAGCCGACCGTATCATCAAATATAGGAGACAAAACAAAAACCACAAGCTCGTTAAATTCCATTCGAAAAAGGACAAAAAGCAGAGCAAAGCATTTCGAAAGTCTAGTCTCGTTTAAATAAAGTTAATGAATGGACGAATTAAGGCTATGTAGATTGCAAATCTAAATGCACTGCATATTAAGTGTGCCATCTGTATTCTTAGATTCCCTTACTAAGGAAACCAGTTTATTATTCTACTGCTATTATAAATGCGAAAATTTGTGAGGTTGGATAAATGGATGCTTAAACGGCTGGTTGGAAATCGCTGAAATTTCGCCTGCGTCTCATGCATGCGGTTTCGGGTTCAATACTACACGACGACTTCTTCAATTCATAATAATATGTATTTTAAACCCCGACGCAAAAACGACGGGGTGTTATAAGTTTGACGCGTCTGTGTGTGTGTGTGTGTCTGTGGCATCGTAGCTCCCGAATGCATGCAAAATTGATTCATGCGTTCGGGAGCTACGATGCCACAGATAGACACACACACAGACACGTCAAACTTATAACATTCCGTAGTTTTAATGTCGGGGGTTAAAAATAATATAATTTCTATTAGGTAAACAAAACTCACTTCACATACGTCTAAAGTAAATCTCCTCAAATGAACGCAAAGCACCAGAAAACGTCAAAAAGAGCAATTCAAATCCCAACATAACTCTAAATTCAAAATTCCTGGTAAAGGATAGAGTGGTACTCGCAATTACGGTACGGGGCTTATTCTCAGGATTCAATAGAGCCGATCCTTTGCTCGACGGCGAAGTAAAAAGTGCGCACTGAACAGACACTAATGAGGCTATATTAGAACACCAGTATTGGTTCGGGTATAATGTTGGAGATGAAGAAAGTTGGCTTGCAGCTTTGAACCGTTTTTGATCATACAGAGGTTCTTTTTTAACGTTTTTTAGGTATTATAATAAGGTCCATTTTTGCTCTTCATCAAATTAAGGAGGAAACTTTGCTAGTGATTCTTAACGCGAATTGATAATAAAATATAGGTTTTTTTTAGTTGGTGACTTTCGATTTTGGAATAGCGATCTTGCCGCAGGGTTTAGGCAGGTGAGGCGATGAATGCACATATATAGTGAAAGATTTGTATTCTGAAATACTGTCAGACAGAAACAAAAAAAAAAAAGGAATTATTAATTATTGAACAGGTGTCGTAATTTTATTTCATTATTTAACACCATGACACCATCTCGCCTGTATTCCCTGAAGGGTTAGGCAGAGGTGTACCAGTGCACACTCACAGATCGCCTGTATGTTTAGGCCCCATGTAATAGGGAGCGAGCCTATTGCCACTAATCGGGCACAAATCCTAACTCCGAGCTGCTACTGAAAATTTCATAGAAAAACCCAATAACACTTTTTGCGCGACCTAGGAATCGAGCCAAAGATCTCCAGCAGTCGCGCTTAGAACCACTAGGCTAACGAGGCAGGTATTTATGTCTTTTAGGATAACTGCATAAAATTTGACGAGGATGTTTTTCTTAGACATCACTGATATCAGTGAAGGAATACATCGTAAGGAAATAGGTACTCATAAATTAAACTGAATTCACCAATACGCCTTGAGCAAGCGTGGTAGTCGATGCTCGTGCCTTCTTTGTATGAAAAGAGGATCTTGACCTATAGTGGGATAATAATACGCGGGTATTATTCTCATCATTATCCATGACCGGGCTTCACCTTGGTGGCATAGAGCTCGTATTTTTGTGGCGACCACAGTTATTGTTACCGCTAGTTAGAATTGCCCCACCCGCGACTTATATGGTAATGTAAATGTCTTCTGTGCCACAAAATTAGGACACGTAGAAATAAAGCGGTAAACTGTCATCTAAGCGTTTTATTGTGGGAAATAGAACAATGGTAACAAATTGTTTGTGACAGAGAGAACAAAGACATTTTTCTCAAATCGAATTGTATCCTGATTTGATTGATTAAGAAATAAGTATTTTCCATTTCAGTCTATTGTAGTTAAATCTGTTTGATAATAATGCGATAGAACTTTTCTCATTAAAATACAATCCTATAATCTTTTTAAGGCGTTTACTAAAAGAACCCACAAGCATTATAGCGGGCCCGTAAGCAAAATATACACGATTTTTTTTATTTGTTCAAAAGGACCTAATGTTTACTGGAATAGAGTTTGATTTCTGTAGATTTAAAGTCAAGTTATATTTTTTAAATTATACAATGACACAACAGTAAATGTAATTTTCAAATGGGTTGTATCTGTTAACATCATACTATGGTAGTCACTGTCAGTGACATTCGATTTAGTATTACGATATTTTCCTAATTTTATTGTGATTTTTTTTGACAACATTATTTGACATTAATAATTTTGTATTTGGAATTCTGTGCGTGACAGCACTAATCAATACATGAGAACATCTGTAACGTCACATATTTGGAAACTCAATTAACTATTTATTGATTTCAAAGCAATTGAAAATTTATTTTTACCGATAATTAAAAAATAATCTGGTTTTCAGGGCTAAAATAAAAGATTTTAATTTAAGAATTTGTGTTTTCTAATTATTTATTTATAGTATCAACTACCCAATTATTATAAAAAATTCAATTAAATAAATTATATTTATATTATTGAAATTTTATTAAGTTTTTATTGTCATTGATTTTGGTTTGCACGTGACGGCAGAATAATGGAGAACTGTCACTTTAAGACAATAATTATCTACGAATGAATATTTAATAATGAAAGATAAAAATGTTTGGTCAGATTTGAACTAATTTGTTATAGTCCATCCAAAGCGATCGCGGTCGTGACGCTCCGGGCGTCAGAAGCCGCGAGACGACTCCTGGCCACCGTAGACACGGCCCTGTGGACGGTCAGCTATGGGTAGCTCACCGTCCGTACGTTGCATAACGATAGGCCGTGTGTTCCACGCGCGCCTCAAAGAGATGTCGGGGAAAGTAATTATATGATTATCCATCCGAAAAAAAATCCAAAGCGATAAAAATAACAATAAATATTAAAGACTATTTATTTTATAAGATAAATTATGTCTTGTAGCTGAATACGTCAGTGATGTCTTACTCAATATAGTTGAGAACTCACTCAAAATGAATTTAATCATAGACCGTATCATGAAGAGGAATTTTATTCTACCTTATAATTAATTCCGCTGCACTAAATATAAATTAACGAAAGCAAGACGCTTGAGAATTTCTTTTCTGTATTTTGTTATTAAAAGTTTTGCTGGAATATTAATAATTAAAACTTTATGAATTTATGCAAGAAAAGATAAATACGTATAAATATAATAATACTTAGCTTTTAAAAACTATACATAACATAACATACCATCACGCCTGTATTCCCCGAAGGGTTAGGCAGAGGTGTTATGTACCGATGTACACACACAGTTCACCGGTATGTTTAGGTCCCATGTAATAGGGGGTGAGCCTATTGCCATTAACCGGGCAAAAATCCTAACGCCGAGCTGCTACTGAGAATTTTACAAAAAAACCCAATAACACCTTTTGCTCAACCTGGCAATCGAATCCAAGAGATATAGAAAAAAATAAAAAAATAAAGTAATCCCCGACGGAAGAACAAAAATGCCTACCTAAGCTAACAAAAGAGCTGATAACCTTAAAACTGCTGAACCGATTTCCATCAAACAAAGCTCCCGACTCCCGACACTCCCAACACTCCCGACTGATTCACCTTTCAAACGCAAATTATAAAATCAAAATCGGTTCAAGCGGTCGGCAGCTAAGATGCCACAGACACACACACACAGACACGTTAAACTTATAACCCCCCGTCTTTTTGCGTCAGGGGTTAAAAAAATGAAGACGTATTGAGAATTTAGTAGTAAGTAATGTCACAGTACTAAAGAGTTTACTAGTAACAAAGTTTTATAGGAAGGCAAAGTGAAAAGCAGATAGGAAAGTTAAAGCCATACCGTCTTCCATTACCATGTCTTCGTCTTCTCCGTCTATTCCTCCGTCCACCAGTCTCCTCCATCAGATTCTGCAGACTCTCCGTTGGCCTCAGTAGATTAGGTTCAGATAACTTGCCATCTCCATCCAAATCTGTTTTGTTAATTACTTTTTCTTCATCCTGCTCATTCGATGGTAAAACACCATTGGTGGGAGCAGGAGCTACAGTTATGTTATCAGGAATCCCTTTAAACTTAAGATTATTCTTTGAATCTCCAGTAATCTCTCTGCTATTACTCTGTATCTTGTTAGTGATTTCATCCATTTTATTTGATACATTAGTGATTTGTATATGAGGGTAAAACTCTTCTAAATTAAGTATGTGGTTAGTTGATACATTTACAACGAGCACTCCGTCTTGTTCTAAGCTTTCTGATTCGGTCAGGTTATCCTGGACTGTGGTTTGATTCAATTGGTCCGTTTTAGTTTGATTGGCTGCATTAGTGTAATTGTCTAACGTTTCATCTGGAGGTAATTTACCGTTTTTTAACAACAGGGATTTGTCTAAACCTGATGGTAGAATCTGAAAATAGAAAATGTCTTGTTAAATAAAGTGCTTAATTAGGGACTTTGTTACGAGTTGTTGTTTTTTGTCTTTTCTGGTAAATTATCCTTATAAAACCAACAACGTATTTAGAAAGCAGTAAAGGAAATTTTCAACATGACAACCTGTTTAAATTTAAAGAATAAAGCATATTTTTGTAAAGATCTGAAAGTCGCACTTTGGGAGTCAAATTTTCAGGACATGTCCTTTTAGCATAGCAGAAGTTTTGAGGATATAAATTATAAAAAAATATGTGGATATAAAGGTATGAATACTTAATACCTTTAGTGCTCTGCCATTTATCAAGTATCAAGTTAAAAAGGAACTTTATTCAATTACGTTCAGTAATACATGTAAAGCTACTAGTCGTCTCTCTTTAACGTAAATAAGTAAGGTATCTTTATAACTTGACCTTAAAAAAGGCCCAGCGTCAAAGCCAATAAATGTCCTCAAAACTTCAGCAATGATAAAATGACGTATATGATAAAAAAAATATATATAGTAAAAGGATATTTGCTGGCCTGAACAACGGTTCAGGCCAGTAAATATCCTTTTTCTGATTTGAAAGAAGAATAAAAGAAAAAAAGATTTTATTTTTGACATTATGAAGGAATTTGTCTTTTGAAATATTTTACTACCTATTAATTTTTCCCGTTTATGCACTAAAAGTCAGGTCAATTTAACTTTTTTACTTGAGTACATCATCCGCACCCATTGATTGACCTATTGAAGGGACTCTGGGATCTCAGTCTATTTGGCTTGTTATCTAAATTCCTTAACTTTTGAATATCACAATTTCTCATCAATTTCGTTCGCAACAGGTGGTAATTGAAGTTTATAGCTGTGAATGACAGGTGATTGCTTTTTTACATTAACATTCTTGACGGCATAAACTTCAGAGGATCTATCAAAAATAATTTGATGGTGCGTAGGAGTTATGTAAAGTAATTTGAGTAATGTTTGTAGGTCCTTTTTATCTATATACCACTTTAGACCTCACATCATCTGCTTAACCTTTACCAACTATGTTGGGGTCGGCTTCCAGTGTAACCGGATGCAGCTGAATACCAATGTTTTATATGGAGCGACTGCCTAACTGACTTCGACAATCCAATTACTAGGCAACACGATACCTCTTAGTTAGACTGGTTGTCAGTTTTCCTGGCGTCTAACTATCCGTAACGACTGTCAAAGATCTACGAATGACAGCCGAAACCAACAGCTTTACGTGCTTTCCGAGGCACGGGGGTGTCACACTACCAACTTCCAAACTCCGAGCCGCTCCTGAGCAAATTCTTATGGAAAAACCCAATAACACTTTTTGCCCGATCTGGGAATCGAACCCGGGGGACGCTCATCAGTCGCGCTTGTGACCACGACTGTTGTCGTTGCCTGCGAATTCGTTTGCGTTCACTATTTCTTTGGTTTCAATTTTGTTTTTGTACAACTCTCTTTTTTTAATACATATATATCATTAAAATTTCTATAATGAAAGTAGCCTAAGTTACTCCATTACAACATCAGAAATCTCCTAGTGAAGTCCCGTGAAAATCGGTTTTGCCGTTTCAGAGATTAAGCCTTACGAAAGTGACAGACAAAAATTTTAAAAATTCAACACCATCACCATCACGGCTGTATTCCCCGAAAGGTTAGGCAGAGGTGTACCAATTTACACCCACAGTTCGCCGGTATGTTTAGGTCCCATGTTATAGGGGGCGAGCCTATTGCCATTAACCGGGCACAAATCCTAACTCCGAGCTGCTACTGAGAAATTCCAAATGGAAAAACCCAATAATACTTTTTGCTCGACCTGGGAATCGAACCCAGGACCCCATGCTCATCAGTCGCGCTTGCGACCACGAGACCAACGGAATTTTAAAAATTGTTTTTTTTTTTTTGTGATTAAGTACTGTATATACAGACACTTTAATTTTATTTATTTTTCGATATTCCTCAGCTAAATGCCTACCTTCGTCATCAGCACAGCATCATTGTATTTCTTCGGCTTTTCTTGAGACAATGGCAGCGGTTGCTTTGTTCTTTTCCTAAGAATATCTGGTAGTCCTTCCTCTTCTACTTGTAGGCCTTCCAATAGCACCTCTTTCTTCAACCTCTCTACCTCCTCTTGGAGGGATTTGTTTATTTTATTGACTGGCGCGCTCGCCGGGGGCTTGAAGTAGTCCACATTTGGTATCGCGATGTCGCCTTGGAAGTTATCTGTAAAGAGAGAAAAAGAATTTAATGTGGATCTTATCTATATGACGGCGCGACACATGACATTTGACGTTTGCTGTTGACGACGTCGGAACAGAATGGCAGCTGACATATGTCATGCTGCCATTCTGTTCCGACGTCATATATAATAAAGAGAGGGCGTGTGAGTGAGAAAGAGTGAATATTTTTTCTAAGTACCAGGGTAACATAACCAACACCCAACTGCGCGTATGAAAGTTTGTATTCCATTTTTCCTAGCATTGACTAGGTTGACTGAATTTAACTTTATACATCATATATCTAAAGCGCTTTGCCATGTCTCGCAAAGCACGTAAAGCCGTTGGTCCAGCGCCTGATCTCGCCCCGATTGTGTCGGATTGCCATCCCATCGGACTATGAAAGTTAGCGAAGAGGGAGTGCACCTGTGTTTCGCGCACACATTTGTGCAATATAATATGTCCTGCTTACTTGGCTAGTCTGCATTAAGATTAGCCGCCGTGGCCGGAATCGGTCTGGAGAATACATACATAAAGTTAGGTAACATTCTAAAGCCCGTTTGAAAAACCAGTAACTAAATACATTTAGGGCCGATTCTATTGTACTATTGTTTTTATAGTATAAAAGAATTTTTTGATAAAAAATGTTGATGGTTAATGCCTTCTGAAGAAGGTATTAACCATCATGAGTGAGATGAATCTCACTTTCTAATTTTGCATGCTATGTTTTATCATAGCGAAACATGTTTGTGCCGTATTTTGTATTTAACACCATTTTCTACCATGTCTCAAGCAAATAAATATTTTATTCTTATTATTCCATTTATTTATTTTTAAGACATATAATTTACATTTTTAAATATTAATATAAAAACATTTAAAAAACAGGGTCCAAGCTACCGGTGGTCAGGGCTCCTGAGAAAGAAATCTCCCAACAATACGCGCCGTGTCTAGGAGTACCACTTTCTGAATCAAGCCTTGATCCAACTGCCCAACGAGAGCCTCCTGAAGTGAGGAGGCTCTAGTTTATTATTAAATAATCAAATAATTTCAAAAGAGACTTAGCAGTATGACCTCTTTTGTAAAGAATTGGAAAATCACTCCTTATACGAGTTTAAAATGTTTAATCGTTGTACTTCTCTTAATCGTTTGAAGTTGGCAGAGACAGAATGATGATTCAAATACATTTAGCAGTAATTAATGTAATTAATGACTTGCGTTTCTTAGTACTTGTATGACAAGCACTTTATTACCTAAAAAAACATTTTGTTTTTTGAATTATCAGCAAACAAGTTGCATGACTCATAATTACGTATGATGAATAGAAGTAATGAGTACATAACATCTCGCTACTGATAAACATATGACGTTTAATTAATTCGTCAAAGTTACAATCTCAAGAAACTATCGAAAGTTTATGTACGTGATATATTTTACCAACAGCCTTATCCTACTTCCTACTAGTTTTATGGAATTGTACAACTTATTGTAATACATTTTTTAAAAGAGTATGTATGGAGTTTCTTGCCCGTTCTTTTCCATACGAAACTACCTTTTGGAATGGGCAACTAGATTCAATATTTTTAATTTAACATGTAATTGGCGTTCAAAAGTGCCTTTTAATGGTCTAATTGAAATAAATGATTTGACTTTGGCTTTACTAATACCTACCTACCTACTATAATAATATTATAAATGTGAAAATAGTGACGATGTATGGATGTTTGTTACTCTTTCACGTTTAAACGGCTGAACGGACTTGGATGAAATTTGCCACATAGATAGATTATATTTTGAAATAGCACATAGGCTACTCCGTAGGCAAATCCCGTAGGATAATATTACCAAATTTGACGCTGACAAAGTCGCGGAATGAAGTCAATTATCTATTTAAAAAAAAACGCCGCTGGCTAGTAGAGTCTTTCCAAATAAATATTTATATGTAGGTAGGTATCTACAGACAAGTGTGAAAAAGGTATGACAAAATATATTCATATCACACAAATTTGAATCCATTCCCGACCTAGTTGTGCCCGCGGCTTCGCTCGCGTGTAATATAAGGAAATAAGTATTGAATACTAGGGCATCAGAACCCTCCAAGTAAACTCAATTGTTCTGACGATTGCAAGCGCGACTACTGGAAGCTGTGATAAGGTTTTTGATAAGGAATTTGTCTGTAGACTATTTATAGGCTCATTATTAACATAAGTATTCACCTATTAATTGAAATAGGAAATTAATATTGAGTTTCAATGAAATAAATCTCGCTCATCCCTTAACCGTTGGACACAATAATATATGCGCCACAGATTATAATTTAATTAGGCTTCGGTAGCCTAGTGGTCCTAAGTGCGACTGCTACGCTAGAGGTCTTGGGTTCGATTCCCAGGTCGAGCAAAGGGTTATTGGGTTTTTCTATGAAAATCTCAGTAGCAGCTCTGAGTTAGGATTTGTGCCCGGTTAATGGCAATAGGCTCGCCCCCTATTACATGAGACCTAAACATACCGGCGAACTGTGGGTGTACATTGGTACACCTCTGCCTAAACCTTCAGGGAATACAGGCGTGGTGGTGGTATGTATTATAATTTGAATACATCAAAACTCTTTTAATAAACAAACCTCATTTCAAATCTATGTCTAAAATGCCGCTGCATTCGAATACAGAACGTTCCAAATTCAAACCCGAAACGCGTCACCGATTGCATGCGGCCATTAACAACACCGTACATCTGCTGCGATCATAAAATTTAATCGCCGACCCGTGTCTATGTCCCAGATGTTGCCTAACGCTGGCTGGCAATTAATTAATTGCGTATGTATGCTTACACGGCGCGTATTGGACATGACGGTTTACGATAGTACGGCCGCATGAATATTCATGGTGTGGCCGTGTTTGAGGATTGAATTTGATTATGGCACCCGACTTTGCTTTCGTGTAGGTCCTCCAAATCAGCTGTTAATTTAATTAATGTTTGTCACGGATTTAATGTTGTTTTAATTGTAGTTATTGAGTTGGTGTGTTGTTGTTTATTGCAGTTGTTTGTATTAATTTGACTAAATGTATAATTAAAATGGTTACTTATGCGTGACATGTTTTTCAAGCGCGTACCAAGTAATTAGTTTGCTAAAATGATGTAAAGAACTGAGAATTCGACTAATAAAGTAGCTAAAAAATATTAAAACATTTTAATGAATAATACCTTCAGAACACCGAATTAAGTAAATGTGAATAGAAACTTAGACTAGGACACCATTTTTATTTTTATTATATTATTATGTTAAAATCAAAATCATTTCTGGCTTCGCAAATATTGGCTTAACGCAAAATAAACCGACATTTCGTGCTACACTACAAAATCATGCTACAGCAACTAGCTACGAAACCGCTACGCAAACATTTCATAGCACTCGAGTCGAGTGCGGTTAGTGCTACGAGACTACGATGTAATGCTACACGCGTAGCCCGCAGGGTAAACCAAATATGTAGGCACTAATATTATGAAGCTGAAGTATGTTTGTTATTTTGTTTGAATGCACTAATCTCCGAAACTTTTCGTCCGATTCTGAAAACTCTTTCGCTAGTAGGAAGCTACTTTATCCTAGAGTGCTATAGGCTATATATTATTATCAACAAAATTAAGAAACCGTAAAAAAAATCACACAAATGGAGCCGCGGGGAAATGATAGTATGATATGTACTGTATAATGTAGCGCTTTTAGTAGGTACAATACAATGACGGTCTGATTGTCTAATATGTATTGATCGTGATAACACAGCTGATCCTGAAAGATAACATTGGGAGTTTACTAACAATCTCGGGTTGAGGAGATTCGGATCGGATCCAATTATAATTATAATCGGGCCAGGCTTAACGGATTCTAAAGGGCAGTTCCCCTAATTAAAATCGTTCAAAATCTAGTTGCAATCTCATTTCAGATATAATCAATGCTTGCCAAAAATGTAAATAAATTGGACGTATTTGTGACACATTGAGATCAGAATGCGACCGTTTTTAAAGATAAGGAAATTGTCTGTTATTTATATTTGAACTGCCTCGTTGGCCTAGTGGTCCTAAGCGCGACTGCTATGCTAGAGGTCTTGGGTTCGATTCCCAGATCGAGCAAAAAGTGTTATTGGGTTTTTCTATTAAATTCTTAGTAGCAGCTCGGAGTTAGGATTTGTGCCCGGTTAATGGCAATAGGCTTGCCTCCTATTACATGGGAACTAAACATACCGGCGAACTGTAGGTGTACATTGTTACACCTCTACCTAACCCTTCGGGGAATACAGGCGTGATGGTTTAACCAAGTAGGTTTTTCCTGCGACTTTGTCCGCATGGAAGTCTAAGGATCCTCAATAAGGAGGCCCTATCGCAATATCTATGCATAGTTTGACGTCTTCTACATTGTGTATAAAGTATCTACCTGCCAAGTTTCAGCTTCATAAGTCAAGTACATACATTCCAAGATTTTGTGTTTAGTTAGTGAGTGAATAAAAAATATATTTTGGTTTATTATATAATTATAACTTTGAAAGTTATATCCATATTAATATAATAAATGAGAAACTAACTTTAGCTGTAAAAAAAATAGTACAAGCATTTTTGAAAAATTGCTATCTTGAAAATAAAAATGGCTGCCCAAAGTTACTATTCCAGTCGTGGGTAAAGCTAAGCACTTCATAAATATACTTAAGTTATAACACTGGTTTTACGTAAAAATCTACATATATCTATACTAATATTAAAAGCTGAAGAGTTTGTGTGTTTAGTTGAACGCGCTAATCTCAGGAACTACTGGTTTGAATTGAAAAATACTTTTTACGTTGGATAGTTCACTCATCGTGGAAGGCTTTAAGCTTTATAACATCACACTTCGACACATGGGAGATGAGCAGTAACCAAATGTGTTAACGAAATCAATCAATTAAAAAAATCAAGCACACGTGAATGAAAAAGAAGTATGTACGTGAAAGCTATGACATAAATGTCGGACATTAGCTTCGAAACTTGTGTCGCAGACTAAAGTGTCAGAATTTAAAGCCGTTTCATTGTATTATGCATTTCCCGACGACTGTTCATCGGAGCTGTTAGTACTCGTTTACACTAACCGAGTTATCGGCATGCGAGTTCTCTGCGATTTGTGAACGTTGGTTTGTAACTCGCAGTTCCCAGCAGGGATTCTAATTGCAGCCAGATGTCGGCTGTAATCCACGAGAGAGTGTGCAAAATGATGGATTATGCTAGTTATTAAGAGGACATACAATAGTAGTCTAAATATATTTTGGTTAATGAGTAATTAAGTGAAAATAGGTCCACCACTAGTTCACTACCATAAAAGTCAATTCAGGTCTATTATAGAAAAGATAATACAACTATCGTATAGCATTTTAATTTATTTTTTACGATATTTACAATTGGGTAGTAGACACAGCTTCTCTAAAATTCATTTCATTTTAGAACACTCTTTTAAATATTTGGTTGCTATCAGTAAATAGTTAATCGATTGAGTTAGCAAATAAATAACATCACGATTACTATAGCCAAGAAAAATCTATAGGAAATTGATTAACGGTTTCAACTTGTCAATTAGTATTGACCATTTAAGTGAAAAGCCTTTTAACTAAATAAATACTATGTTCGAAACGAATATTTTGAATTTGAAAATCGAATGTATGTCACATTAAATTAACGCGTTTATACCAGGCGATCAGTCGTCGATATATCGCCTTCGAATCGTAGTCGTATCGTGTGCTCTAATGTAAATTGAACGTAATGCGTTGTATAATTTAATCGGAACGCCGCATTGCATGCAATCTGAATGCAATCGATTTCGTTGACTATGTATTGTTATGTTTGTTCCATTTAAAGGAAATTATGTGGAGTTGAATTATGGCTTTACGATATGGAATTTTTGTAGATTAAGGTTCGATTTTATGTTCGTCAGATATTTTTTTACGGATGATTGGATGTGGTAGTTCAATGGCCAAGGGTCAACAAAAAGGAAAGTAAAAGAAGAAAATACTTAATTTCTTATCATCAACTGACCTACTTAAAATACATTACTGATACTTCCCAAGGAAAGACAAGTCAGGGAAAACGGAGACGAGAAAAGGAATCAAGTTCTCGTCACTGGTGGTTTGACAGATTTTGTGCAAAAAATATGTCACCATATTATATTATGTCTTCGAAGACAAAATCAAACCATAGATTGGTTTATTTTTCAAACATAAAACTAACTTTAATAATAATAATAAAATTACAAACTATGCACAGTTTAAAAAAAAAGTAAGCTTCATTTCAATTAGACTATTTAAAAGGAACTTTTGAACATCATTTATAAGGAAAATAATTATAAATTAATCAATAAAAATTACTAGAGTGTATTTAAACACCGTTGTCGTTATCCCTTAAATATTAAGATAAACTCGTATTACTACTAGTACCTAATAGTTTAGTCAGCTTCGACATGACCTATCACAAAAAGTTCAACCACTCAATAAAAAGTCATATTTTATCGTAGATACTTTTTCCTGTATTTCCCAAGTGACACCCTATGTAAGATAGAGGGGGCTGCAATGTAAGCCACCACTACATTTTTCTTATTTCCATTTTAAAATATTTCAATATGACGGATATTTATTCCGAATTGCCCGGGATCGGTGTGTGAGCCTTGGTGGTAACAGGGCTGGCACTAACGAAAATATATTTATAATTTTCTATTTGCTAAATAATAATAATAAATTTTCTATTTATATTTCTCTAATGTTAGTTCTAAATTATTGATTTGCGTAACAACTTCCTATATTGCTCTAATTTAGATTTTTATGTTATTTTTAATCTCAACCGCCTTGCCAGTTCTCATGGCGGACTGCGAAATCTATTTTAAATTTACGGCATAGTTTGTCTTGTATAAAATCAAATAAAATAAGGTTGGATATGGCTAATCCAGCCAGTCTCACCAGTACAGTGTATTTAGTAAATCTATTTTACTTACCTTTTATTTTAATAAACTTGTGAATGTGGCTTGGGTAAGTTTAGTTCATGTCTCTGTCGCACAACCGTCGAATCTCTATCTTGTACTCGTAGGAGTACAAGATAGAGACGGGAAGATAATTCTAAGCCGAAATTCTAGGTCCAAGATGCCGTCTGACAGGGGGATGAGTGACTATAAAAAATAAGAACTTTAGGTTTCTATTTTCATAAGCACAAATGTACAACTTCCATAAAGGTGAAGATGGTCCTGATTGAAAGAATAATTTGTAATCATTCTTTTAAATAGTTTTAACAATATGACGTAAACTGTTTACTCCGGGGAGTCTAGAATCATTTACTGAATCCATGGTAAAAGTTTTTGTTACGATATCCTTTCTATGCCCTTTCCACTGAATAAAATAATTATGCAAAAGATTTCAACAAGATTTTAAACATATAAATATTTGCGAAAATATATTATATAAAATATTTGCTTTTACTGCCTTGCCAGCCCTAACCTCATTTCACCATTCATGGAGGTGGCAAGCCAGCCGATCCCCGTCCCAGCACCGGCGGGTCGCAGGTAATATATCGTATATCGAAGAAATGATGCCAATTTTTTAACGTATACAACGCAAAATGTGCTTTATTTGATAATCTGAATAAGGCGTATTTTTGAAGTGGTAAGATATATGTGAAGCGTTTGAAAGAAGATAATTGGTGTATTCGAAGATGCTTTGTTCATGCAGAACTACCTTATGCCCGTGACTTCGTCCATGTGAATGTAGATTATAGAGGATGCAGAAAAAAATGCCTATGTTCTTTCTTGGGGTTCAACGAAAGTTTGTACCGAATTTCATGATAATCGGTTGATTAGTAAAGTAGTGGAAGAGTTGCAAACAAAAAATCTATTAAATATACTCAATTTCGCATTTATAATATTAGTTAAGAAGTTAGGATATATATATATATATATATATTAAAAGAATCGCATTTATACTTAATATTAAAAGCTGAAGAATTAGTTTTGTTAGTTTAAATTCTCTAATCTCCGGAACTTCCAGACTGATTAAAAAAATCTTACGTTAATAGAAAGCTGTATCCGGATATAAAAAAAAAGTAAAGGGATTTGTGTGAAAATTCACGTGGACAAAGCTAGGTGGATATAAAATAGGTACTACTTATGTAAACAAAGTCTAAACAAAACTTAGATTAGTTTTGCCTAGCCTAGACTAAACACTAATGTGAAGAGGGACATTGGGACACAAAAGAGGTCTTAGACTAAGATCCTAGAGACACTGGACCTACGTCATTTAAGCAGATACATAGAGAAGGTTGTTTTTAAGAAGGTATACGAACTTACTTGCCTCCTTTGCCTTAACTGCCTCGGTAGCCTAGTGGTCCTAAGCGCGACTGCCACGCTAGAGGTCTTGGGTTCGATTTCCAGGTCGAGCAAAAAGTGTTATTTGGGTTTTTCTATGAAATTCTCAGTAGCAGCTCGGAGTTAAGATTTGTGCCCGGTTAATGTCAATAGGCTTGCCCCCTATTACATGGGACCTAACATACCTGCGAACTGTGGGTGCACATTGTTACACCTCTGCCTAACCCTCGGGGAATACAGGCGTGATGGTATGTTGTTGAACTTACTCGCTTCAATGTTGGGCCCTTTTTCAGGTCACAGGTATAAACGATATTATATTTACTTACGTTTAAGTGTGATGGCTGGTTTTTTAGGATGTTGTCAAAACCTTACGTACAATATTCCCAGACAGCTTCCGTGGGCTATAAGTTTAACCAGACGCTTGAAATGTTCTAACTTTGAAGCGTCTTACATGGAAGTAAATTTGTAAGGCCTTTATGTTTTTACTTAAGCAAGAACGCATAACATAAAGCCAGCCTCCTCTCAAAATTTCAGCCATGCTAAAATGACATATGTCCAAGGACACTGGGCTCTTAGACCATTTCAGAAAAACAAAAGCAAATCTAGAACTAAGTCTAAACTTTTGTTACTTATTTTTAAAAACAGAAAGGACTAAAATAATGTATATATGTAGGAGAGATTTTTTTTATTTACATAAGTAGACCAGCCCCGCATTATTCAAATCTCGTTAACTACGAACTGCCTGCACCAGTTTAAGCCGGTTTAATCCGGTATTATCCGCTTATAACCGTTAATGTGCATCTTAGCGGCGACCGTGTTTTATGTTAGGTCTCCCTGACGATGCGAATTTTTGGTCTTCCTTAAAGGATTCTCGAGATTTGGATTATATTAGTTAAATGTGCTCATTTGGTTCAAGAAGGTTCCATACTTATTGGACAGTGTGGTGCAAATCTTATTTGTAATTTTTGAAGATATGACTGCCTCGTTGGTCTCGTGGTCGCAAGCGCAACTGATAAGCGAGGGGTCCCAGGTTCGATTCGCAGGTTGGGCAAAAAGTGTTATACTGGATTTTTCCATTAGGAATTTGCTTAGTAGCAGCCCGGAGTTTGGAAGTTGGTGGTGTGACACCCCCGTGTTTCGGAAAGCACGTAAAGCCGTTGGTCCCGGCTGTCATTCGTAGATCTTTGACAGTCGTTACGGATAGTCAGAAGCCAGGAAGTCTGACAACCAATCTAACCAAGAGGTATCGTGTTGCCCAATAACTGGGTTGTGGAGGTCAGATAGGCAGTCGCTCCATGTAAAACACTGGTATTCAGCTGCTCCGGTTAGACTGGAAGCCGACACCAACATAGTTGGGAAATGGTTAAGTAGATGATGATGAATTTTTGAAGATATGAGACAGATAACATACATAAGTTATCCCGGGTTCATTCATAATTTTACGAAAATGTAGTCTAAACTAGACGATGTACGAGAAAATACGATTACTTAGCTTAAATATCACTTCTGGCAATGTGTTCTAAAGTGCCTGAATTTTTAAAGTGATGGTGTAAGAGTTCATCGAACTTTAAGTAGGATTATTTACACGTACGTCCTACGTAGATGCCTCGGTAGCCTTATTTATGGTCCTAAATCCTAACTCCGAGCTGCTAATGAGAATTTCACAGAAAAACTCTACAACACTCTTTGCTCGTCCTGGGAATCGAACCCAAGACCTCTAGCGTAGCAGTCGCGCTTGGGACCACTAGGCTAACGCGGCAGTATTAGATACTGTGCTTATTTATACATAAACTTTCACGTTTAAGTGCTCGGCACTAAACACCATTTATATTACCAGATATTTACTAACTATACTTTAGCCAGTACTTGAACAGGTACGGCCAACAAAAGAGATAAGTAACCAGATCGTCTAATATAGTTGAAGTTGTTTTTTAAAACCGGAGATCGTTTTTAAATGAAATTTATTTTAATTAAGAAACTGTTCATTTCCTGTTAATATAAATTAATAAAGATAAAAATAAATATTAATTTATTAAAATTGATAAAAATAAATAAATATTTATTTTAAAATATAAATTTAATTCAAAAACATTTATCGGTTTTTAAAAAACTTTGAATTTGTTAGGCGACCCTGGTTACTTATCTCTTTTGCTGACTGTACACACAGTTGGTATATACTGCAAAGCCAACCGTGAGGCATACCAGCATTCATCAGGCAGCATGTAATAGCTTTGTTTCAACGGAACTGTGAGCACAAAGGGTAGGAACACGTCTTTTCAAAGTAGAGATGCGCCTGAAAATGAGTACTGCTTTACGTGAATGAGTATTGAGGTTGCATAGAGGATTCTTGGGTTTAGAGATTGTGTAAAATAGGGTAAGTGAGCTTTTATATTTCTTGTTTAAAAATACCTAATTGACGAATGAAAAAACTGGTATATTTCTTTTAAAATTGTTATTTTTAGCATTCAAATAGCGATGTTAAAGTAATATTTTTTTATGTTAATTTGTTAACTGTGCCGTGGAAACCGTTGTCTTGGCCTAATTTTATTGGACAATATTGTTAATATTTTAATTATTAAATTATGTCATAAAGGTTAAATACAAAAGCTATATTTTGGAAAGAGAGGGAAATGTGTCGCTGGAAGGACGCCCAACACTCGGAAAGCTTGGGTTACCGAAAAAAAGGTTGGGTTTAAATAATATATATATATATATATTTATGTGATTTAAAGCACAAGCCTTTAAAATTCAAATACCTAAGTCTCACTTTCATTCCATACTAAGATCATAATAAATGTATTTTTACACAGCCAAAAAATGTTTATATAGATTTACATCGTTCGCATATTATATGAAGCCGTGTAACCTGAATAAGTTTTCAGCTTAGAACCTTAAGTTCGTGGAAGTTTTGAAGCCTGTAGGCGTTCCTAACAGGCTGTCCAACTTTGGGGCTGTTTTGAAGTCAGGAGTAGAAGTAACGTTTTATACCATAACATTACGTAACGCCTGTGTACCCTCGAGGGGTATGAATAGCTGGTCTCGTTTAACACTGTTATTTTACTTACGCAATTCGTCACATACTATCACGCCTGTATTCCCCGAAGGGTTAGGCAGAGGTGTACCAATGTACACCCACATTTTGCCGGTATGTTAAGGTCCCATGTAATAGGGCTATTGCCATTAACCGGGCACAAATCCTACCTCCGAGCTGCTACTGAAAATTTTATAGAAAAACGCAATAACACTCTTTGCTTGACCTGGGAATCGAACCCAAGACCTCAAGCGTAGCAGTCGCGCTTAGGACCACTAGGCCAACGAGGCAGTTAGAGTATCGAGTTAGAGGTATCGTGTTGCCCGGTAACTGGATTGTGGAGGTCAGAAAGACAATCGCTCCATGTAAAACGCTGGTATTCAGCTGCATCCGATTGGACTAGAAGCCGACCCCAACATAGTTGGGAAAAGGCTAAGCAGATGATGATGTTTATTTTTACGACAGCTGTACTGTTACATGCGTCCGTGAACACGCATCGCTTTACAGAATAACACAACTGCTAGTTTGTTGTATCACACAAAAATACAGTTTCAAACTTCCAAATCAACAAGGGAATAAAGAAACAATTCGTCTAACAAAATTTGTTCCAGCATGCTCTTTTATGTAAAACTTGTGTTATAACAAGTTGTGGAGTGCATTACTCACGGAGCTATGGTAGTTGGCAGCTCAATGAATTCCTTGCACAGTTTCTGACTAGTTTAAACGCTTTTGTTGAGTAGAGTAATGCTGCTTTGCGTGTAATTTTGTATTTAAGACTACGGTCTGCATAACATTACATACCATTACACCTGTATTCCCCGAAGGGTTAGGCAGAAATGTACCATTGTCACCACCGTTCACCCACAGTCCGCCGGTATGTTTAGGTCTCATGTAATAGGCGGTAAGCCTATTGCCGCTAACGGGGCACAAATCCTAACTCCGAGCTGCTACTGAGAATTTCATAGAAAAACCCAATAACACTTTGCTCGACCTAGGAATCGAACCCAAGACCTCTAGCGTAGCGGTCGCGCTTAGGACCACTACATACTACAACTACATTTACTAGATGTTTAAATGCTCTGCTGTTTCTACTCTGTATTAACACACTGTATGTTTTCCAAATAAAATAAAATAAAAACATAATTATATAAAATGTTACTGGTGACTCAAATTCATTGCTCTCGAGTGCATATTTACGTTAGCAGGGCTATGCTAAGCCTGTAGGACTGCGAACAAAGGACGAGCCACGAATGCTATCCCATAGCACGTGATAAATAGCGCAAAGCACACAAAGGCTGCTCGAGTCTCCTGAATTGATGTCCCGTCCACCTATTCATCAGTACATATTTAGTAATATATAATAGCGGTTCTAAGAACTGCCTCGTTAGCCTAGTGGCCCTAAGCGCGACTACTATGCTAGAGGTCTTGGGTTCGATTCCCAGGTCGAGCCAAAAGTGAAATTGCGTTTTTCTATGAAATTCTCATTAGCTGCTCGGAGTTAGGATTTGTGCTCGGTTAAGGGCAATAGGCTCGCCCCCTATTACATTGGACCTTGACATACCGGCGAACTGTGGGTGTACATTGTTACACCTCTGCCTAACACTTCGGGGAATACAGGCGTGATGATGGTATGTTTTATGTAATGTTTAGTATAACAAAGCGAAAATTGTACAGATTCTATCTACATACTACGTATATCTTTACGTAAAACAGAAAATAGATACAAGATCAAAATGAAAATCCTGTTACACACGTTTATTTTCCAGCTTCACGCGGCTAAACCTTTTTGTGACGTGTTTCATACACCTTTGTCTATTTTCTTAACAAATATTTAGAGAGTACTTTCGTGTAGAAAAATCTTTCGCGAAATAAACAGTGCCAGTGTAAAATGATCCGCTTGTCTCCCCGTTTTTATTGAAAAAAGGAGGAACGTAGTTGTGTGTTGGAGGTCTTGGTGTAATGGATGTTGTTCCCGACTGAAAGATGTCTATGATTGGAGATTCTTTTGTGACTTATACGTATTTGTATTGATATAGAATATCGTCAACGTTATACAGAATAAATGTGTTATTCACTTGACTGCCGCGTTGGTTGGAAGCTCGACTGGTTCTGGTTTCGATTCCCTGGTTTGAACACAAAGTGATTTCCCATTAGGAATTTTTTTGTATATAGATCTCCGTGCCTCGGAAACCACGTAAATAATAATAATAAAATATAATTTTATTCAGGTAACAAATACCCATAAATATATTATAAAAAATACTGTTAAAAAAACTGTCTCGGTAGCCTAGTGGTCCTAAGCGCGACTGCTACGCTAGAGGTCTTGGGTTCGATTCCCAGGTCGAGCAAAAAGTGTTATTGGGTTTTTTTATGAAATTCTCAGTAGCAGCTCGGAGTTAGGATTTGTGTCCGGTTAATGGCAATAGGCTCGCCCCTTATTTCATGGGACCTAAATATACTGGCGAATTGTGGGAGTACATTGTTACACCTCTGCCTAACCCTTCGGGGAATACAGGCGTAGTTGTATATATATATATTTTTTTTTAATTTATTTAAGTTTTTCTAAGAATGAAAGTACCAACTTAATCACGAGAATGAATCATTTTTGCAATTGAATAGTGTATGAGAGTGAGAGCAGAGGGAGTGCAACTGTGTTTGCGCACACACTTGTGCACTATAATATCTCCTGCGTACTTGGTGCCTCCATTGAGATTAACCGAAATTCAGTCGGATGAATAGTATAAATATGAAACTTTGGTGCGTTCTGGATATCACAGTAAATAATTGAATGCAGTCGAATTTACTTTTTATTTTTAAATGTTTATCCTTTTTCCTGCACAATAATATTTCTCTTTGATAAAATGATGATTGTTTAACTGAGGCAAATAAATATTTCATGCATATTTATTAATAAATGAAGCCTATATTTAAAATAAGAAGGTCATTGACTTGGTTTATTATATTTACCTAATAAATAATAAAAGCAGCCTATTATTGTTCCACTGCTAAGCAAAGGTCTCTTCTCATACAGACAAGCCATGAACACAGGACACCATAAAACGGGCCTGTGGACGGTGAGCAATGGGTAGCTCACCGTCCTTACGTTGCATAACGACAGGCCGTGTCGACGGCGCGTTCGTGTTCCACGCGCGCCTCAAAGAGATGTCAGCAAAAGGAAGGGGCCACTGAGGGCCGATGCCTGCCGGGGCTGCGGGTTTTTCGCAAGAGATACCGCGCCCCCGGAACGCAAAGGGCACAAGAAGGAACAAGGGTGGGTTTTAGTCAGTAAAAGTCTGACACTAAGGGCGGGAGAAGTTATTTGATGATTTCCCACTCACCAAAAAAAAAAAAAAGGACACCATAAAACACACATATTTTGACGCATAGTCTGGCGTATTAGTACCTACATATTACAAGCCAGAAAAAAATTTAGTGTATTGTCAAGGGTTCAAAGAAAAGACTTACTTATAATTATTTCATGGAAGTATAAAAGTATCATGGCAAAAAAATTGTAAAGGAGAGCATAATTTACTTACGACAGGGCCATAGAAAATGTCAAATCGAACCGTTCACCGGATTTGAAATCTCAACTTGGAGTTTGTGACGCGGGCGCCTGGACTGGGCCATCACCATATAATTTTTTATTTACTTAAAACATACATAATTTTCCTTTGGACAAAGCCTGTGTAGTTACGTAATAATACAGCACACAAACTATTACCTAGATCTTAGTGTAGGTAACTATATATAGTCTAGATTCCTAGGTCTCCGTACAAAGGAACGTACGGTTGGCTGCAAGCAGACCCTTTGTTCACATTTCAATGTTCACGGTGATTCCAATGCTGATCATTATTCTATAGAACTTCATTGAGGTACGAGTATACGATGTTTGTGTAACGCTGCCAAATTGTTTATAGTAGACGATAAACTTTGAAGTTCAAAAATTTGATGTCTGAATACATAGGTACGAACTAACTAATATTATAATTGGAAAAGTTTAAGTTCTGTCTATACGAGGCTTATAATAGAACTGTATAGGATGCTCTCTACTGGTCGGACAAAATTTAATAATAATCAGTCGACACGAAAACAAGAATAGATGCAAAAGTGACTAATTCTGTCTGTACTGCTTTCACTGCTAAACCACTGAACAAATTTTTATGAAACTTAAATGGTGTACCCCAGAAAGCAGGCTACATTTCAATGCACATTTTCGTCAGCGTCCACGATAACCGGTATCCACGTGATCGAACCCGCAATCAAAAACTAGCATTGAAATTGTGCCTCCAGCCTTGCTCTAGCTATAAATATTTAGCGTGTCTAGATTTTTTTGTTATATCACAGAAGGTGGCGAGCAAGCTAGCGGCTCACCTCATGATAAGCGGTTACCGCTACCTATGGATAGACAGACGATTTCCTATAAATTCATTGCATTCAGTATTCTTTTGTGCACTATACTAAAACGACAAATAAAAAGTGCCTCGTTAGCCTAGTGGTCCTAAGTGCGACTGCTACGGTAGAGGTTTTGAGTTCGATTTCCAGGTCCATCAACGTTATTGCGTTTTTCAATAAGATTCTCAGTAGCAGCTTGGAGTTAGGATTTGTGCCCAGTAAATGGCAATAGGCTCGTCCCCTTTTACATGGGACCTAAACATACCGGTGAACTGTGATTGTACACGAGTACACCTCTGCCTAACCCTTCGGGGAATACAGGTGTGATGGTATGTGTTATATGTGTGTCTGTTGATAACTTCTACAAATCGCGCATAAACAAATAGCTATTTGTTTTTTAATCCACTCTGAAACAGGATTAGATGGAGGCGTCTCATCGCGAGGCGTGAGCAAATAGAACGACGTACTTACACTATAGTTCCTCGAGCAGACTCTAAAATATGAATTTATGCTAAACTCTCCCACACATAATCTACAAATCTGAGCTTACAGCTTTCTGTAGATAGTTGGGTGAATTCTAATGAAGATCCTGTAATACGGTTGGCTGAAATTGATTGTGGAAATTAACTAATTATATTTTACAAATAAAACTATTTTAATGATGTTAAAAATACTATTACTTATTTTTTAATCATTATATGTCGACCTGTGTGCGTTGAAACAAAACCTAACACTATGTCAAATTTAATTTATTTTTTAATTCCTTTATTACATAGATGTAATATAAACCGGTTTGTGACAGATAGACAAAACGTTACCTTGTAAATGTTTAATTATTATTTTCTTTTTTGTTTTAAGGTATGAAACGTATTTTTTATTAATTTTCATCGATGCTCTCCATCTGGGAAAAATGGAGGGTTACATCAAACTCTTACCGATAAAACCCCATAGTTCCTACAGCAACCAGACACTGAGTTACGGAACTCTAAAAAGTAGGAAAAGGAGCCTATATATTTGATATAGAATGGGACGTGTGTAATGTGCTGAAACGACGATAGAGCACCACCCTGTTCCACATAAACTATCGATGTGACGTGTATTCATTGACCACTGTCACCATTTATTCTCTTGTTAGTGGTACTAGAGAATGTCTCGATGCAGAATACCCCTGACATGGTCTCTTACATGGTAAAATGTATACCATTTTTCAATGTATTTGTAATGATTTTGAATAGAAGTTTGATAATATTGTCGTGGTAGTATTGGCATATACTAATTGATGGCTTTTACCTTGGCCAAAAGGTAAGGCATTGCCATCCAACGTGGCAATACCGCCAGTCTTTTGGGCACTTTTTCAGTTGACGGCGATGCGGAGAAACTTTTTGATGCCATATAGTTTTAGTATCTTTTTTTTCGTTATTATTAAGGTATTTTTTTTCTAATGTTAAGGTTGTAAATATTTAATAATAATAAATTCATTACTATCTATACTTTCATCATCTGCTTAGCCTTTTCCCAACTATGATGGGGTCGGCTTCCAGTCTAACCGGATGCAGCTGAATACCAGTGTTTAACATGGAGCGACTGCCTATCTGACCTCCACAACCCAGTTACTACGCAATGCGATACCCCATAGTTAGACTGGTTGTCAGACTTCCAGGCTTCTGACTATCCGTAACGACTGTCAAAGATCTTCAAATGACAGCCGGGATCAACGGCTTTACGTGCTTTCCGAGACACGGGGGTGTCACACCACCAACTTCCAATCTCCCGGCTGCTACTAAGTAAATCCTAATAGAACAACCCAATAACACTTTTTGCCCGATCTGGCAATCGAACCCGGGACCCCACCGTCATCAGTCGCGCTTGCGACCACGAGACCAACGGGGTAGTCACACGGGACAGTCATTATCCTTTATTGTTGTAATTAATTTAATTATTGAGAGATTGTGGGTTTTTTCGTTTTAGCTAAACTGAGGTTATTAATAGTTACCAAAACGTGAGCTTTTAAGTAACTATATGCCTTTTTCTTTTAAAGGTAGTCAGAAATTTACATCCTTATCATGATCCTTGGTTTTATTGACAATAAACGAGATATGAAGGCAAAAAAACGCTCAAAATTTAGTCGCAATCTCATCTTGGCGACAATCAATGTCAAAAAATGAATGTTAATTGGAGGCATTTTTGATAGATTGAGACTGAAATTGGACTGCAATCGTTCCTAAAAGTTAGTAAAATTACTCCCCTGAAATTCTACAATTTTTACACATAGGTAACTTCCTTCATTACCATAATTCCCTTCCTTCAAATTCCACCCTTCAGCCGTCACATTTGAAGCTAATTGACGTAAAATGGTCCCCGATTGAAAAGTTAATCCGGTTTCATCCGGATCAAATAATAAGTAGTACCTATTTCGTACCAATTTATCAGCAGCTATCAATAGATAAAACGTTTTTGGTCAAAATATTTACGTTGCGAAGTTTATCGGTGTAAAAATATGAATTCAGAAGCATTAAAAAATAACTAATTGATTGGTAATGATGACTAACGCCTGTTCCGTTTAGGCATAAGATGACTAGAGCTTGATGAGTATATTTATGTATAAATATACGTATATTTACTTTAAAAAATTAAAGATATAAAATGATATTTTGGTAATTAGACCCACACCCACTTAAAAAAGTGTCGATCAAAACATGACTATACCTTCTGTAGAGCAAATTGTAAATACAAGTTTACTTATTTAAAAAGCAACGAAAAAAAAATCACTTTCTCAACTTAAATACTTTCAGTAACAATCAATTGATAGATGTCCTTTCCACACCATCCATTTTCACCATAGCAAGACCATTAATTATCTCTCATTGTACTCTATGGAAACCACAAAGCAACATCAAATTTAAAATTGGAAAATTAAAGAAAGAAAAAGAAAAGACATATACCACGCATTCATTTTTTGAATGCGTTCTATTAAACTCAATTTAAATTGAGAACATTTTTAAGCAGCGGTCAAGATTTTCGAATATGCGCTCGTAAAGGAAAAAGGTTAAAAAGTGTAAAAAATGGGTGAGCGGTATACCTGAACAACAATATCCTGACCTTCTATCCTTTCGGGGATTACATGAAGAAAAAACCGGCCAAGTGCGAGTTGGACATGAGGGTTCTGAGCCAGCGTACAAAATTTAACACTACATACAAAAAGAACGCATTTCTTGTATGGGGACACCCTTTAATTTTATTATATTTTTTTGTAATAATGTCCATAGCAACACACACTCTGCGAACATTTCAAGTTTTATTCTGGCCTCCAAGATACAGGCGCTGCCTAGTTTGGGGACCGCCGTTATTTAGAACACATTTTTAACTAAATTGATGTAATTACATAACAACATAACATACCATCACGCCTGTATTTCCCAGAGGGTTAGGCAGAGGTGTACCAATGTACACCCACAGTTCGCCGGTATGTTTAGGTCCCATGTAATAGGGGGCGAGCCTATTGCCATTAACCGGGCACAAATCCTAACTCCGAGCTGCTACTGAGAATTTCATAGAAAAACTTAATAACACTTTTTGCTCGACCTGGTAATCGAACCCAAGACCTCTAGCGTAGAAGTCGCGCTTAGGACCACTAGGCCAACGAGGCAGTTCGATATTGCTGATTTGTTGTATAGTTCGAGACTGTTGTAATTGTATCAGCATATCATAATATTAAGTACTTTCATGTGTATTTTGTTTTGTAACAAAGGACCAATAAATGAATATTATTCTTATCAACCTAATACAGTTTAAAAGACACACCTAAATTAAAGTTATAAATAAATCAAAGCAATCATAGTAATGTTTATGTATTCTCCAGGCCGATTCCGCCCACGGCGGCTAATCTTAATACAGACTAGCCAAGTACGCAGGAGATATTATAGTGCACAAGTGTGTGCGCAAAAACAGGTGCACTCCCTCTTCCCTCACTCTCATAGTCCGATGGGACGGCAATCCGACACAACTGGGGAGAGATCAAGCGCAGGACCAACGGGTTTACATGCTTTCCGAGGCACGGGGGTGTCACACCATCAACTTCCAAACTCCGGGCTGCTACTGAAAAATTCCTAATGGAAAAACCCAATATCACTTTTTGTCCGACCTGGGATCATAATAATACACACTCTGTAAAAATATATAGTGTCTACCTACTACAGTTCAAAAGTTACAGCCCTGATACTGGCGGACGGGCAGAGAGAGAGCGGAGTCCTAGTAATTTAGATACGGAACCCTAAAAACGTAACAGATTTTCAATATATCGATGTAATATTATTATATCGTGACTATTGAAGTGAAAAACCTCACCATTCCTCTTATTAAAGTAATAATAGGTGCTTGACAAAGCAGGCGTCGACCTCAATAGCCGCCATTGAATACGATCGCTGAATAAAATCGTACAATACAGGTAACATTTACAGTTCACTTATCAACGTAAGTGGAGTGATATTGTAATACTAGTTACATTCCATTTAATATAACGTTACAACGCTATCGTTATTTTAATAAGGTCTGTTATTTCATGATAAATTTAAAAAAATGTAGTTTATTCGCCATTTTTTAAGGTTATTTATCAAATGATAGAAATAAATAGAGTAAGTATAGGTGTACAAAACAATAATATGTTTATTCTTTCTAATACTTTTATCTTTTAGTAATGTTATGAAAGTGAAAATGTTATGCTTTAATCGATTATGTTGGTGACATTCATGTTGTAAGTACCTACGGGTTCATAATCGATTTATTTTTACGAGGTAAATGATGAGGTGATATGTTCATATTTTTAAGCTGACTGCCTCGTTAGCCTAGTGGTCCTAAGCGTGACTGCTACGCTAGAGGTCTTGGGTTCAATTCCCAGGTCGAGTAAAAAGTGTTATTGGGTTTTTCTATGAAATTCTCAGTAGCAGCTCGGAGTTAGAATTTGTGCCCGGCTAATGGCAATAGGCTCGCCCCCTATTACATTATTACATGGGACCTAAACATACCGGCGAACTGTGGGTGTACATAGGTACACCTCTACCTAACCCTTCGGGGAATACAGGCGTGATGGTATGTTATTTATAAGCATTTTCGCAATTTGAAAAAAAAAACACAAAATTAAAATATTTAAGTTACCCTCGACAGAAGAAAAAAATCACTACCGTAGCTAACAAAAGAGCTGATAACTTGGAAACCGTTGCACCGAGTACAAATACAGCTAAGAACACTCCCGACTGATTAACCTTTTACACACAAAAAACAAAATCAAAATTGGTTCATGCGTTCGGGAGCTACGATGCCATAGACAGACACACACGCACAGACAAGTCAAACTTATAACACCCCATCGTTTTTGCGTCGGGGGTTGAAAATAACCAGTGAACCAAAAGCCGTCCTGTATATATCTAAGGAGATGCCCAAACTAATGATTTTGATGTTCTTTCTTTTATTATTTATCTACATTTGTGAGTTACACGTATATAATCACTAACGTACCTAGATTGATACATATCAAAATTGTATGCAAGCTGTACGCGACTATACAACCGCAGTGCATCAACACTTTGAATTGATGAATAGAGTCGCACCTTCGATTGATTGTTGCAAGGTACAGGTGCGCACAGTCGTATACCCTTTACCGATATTTCGACCTAGAATATTAATAGATATAATTTGCGTAACTTACATGAATATTATATACTAGCCTGCTACTGTGTATGGAAGACTAGTATACTACAAAACATTAACCGTTCAGAAATAAAGTGGCACTCTATCAGTGATATTATTAAAAATCGAACCAAACTATTTGGAATTTACCTCTTCAAAAACAACTAAACACCTTCACCTTTTCAAATATTGAGTAAGTGTGTGTTCCTCTTTCACGCTTAAACGGCTGAACGGATCTGTATGAAATTTGGCATTCAGATAGATTGTAGTGTGGAATAACACATAGAATATCAGGAAAAATTTGCGAGTCCCGTGGGATAAAATTTGACGCGGACGAAGTCGCGGGCAAGAGCTGGTTAGTAATATGTTCTTAGTATTAAATTCTATTTAAAATTTTTATTGACATTCAAATTATAAAAAGAAAATATTTTTAGAACGAATTGTATGCAGTATAGAATGTAAAAGTATTTACATAGACTAATGTATGTAAATTACACCTCAATATCTCTACCGTAAACAGAGGCTGCGTGGATCGTTTGACATTGAAATTCCAAATTCCTGAATTGTTTTGTGCTCGTAATCCACGCCGACGTTCCTTCTTCATACCATCGTTAGACATTACTGCTAACGTCATAAAATGTCTGATTTTGACAGTTATTGTATTTTCATAAATTATACGGGTAAACCGGGCAGCCGGGTGCTTCGGTAGCCTAGTGGTCCCAAGCGCGACTGCTAGAGGCCTTGCGTCCGATTCCCAGGTCGAACAAAAAGTGTTATTGGGTTTTTTTTTTAAATTCTCAGTAGCTGCTCGGAGTTAGGCCCGCCCCCTATTACATGGGACCTAAACATACCGGCGGATTGTGGGTGCATTGGTACACCTCTGCCTAACCCTTCGGGGAATACAGGCGTGATGGTATGTGTGTGTATACAGGGTGAAAGAGCCATAGTAACGGAAACTTATACCATGGATTCATTCATACATTTTGACCGCGTACATGATACATGAATATTTAATAGCAGTGAGACAATACAGGTATACAAAAAACCGTAGAAAATGCACAGAGAATTAGAAGACAGCCTGTATTGGTTGTACATTTATTTATAACTCCACAAAAACTCAATTATTAAATTAAATTTTTCTTAATAAGACTAATAATTCTATTCTACAATATAAAGCTATGATCAGACAATTAAAATGTAAAGAAAAGACAGCGCTATTTTTGCTCCAGCCTTACATAAAACATTTAAGCCTCTTAACACACAAAACACATTGAAATTTAAAAGATTTTCTAAAGATGACGTCACAATTTACTTAAACTCTGACAACACTGTATTCTGTACCGTGTGTAATGGCTTAAATTAACAAACGGTAGGACAAAGCATGTTCCACGTGAGAGCGGTTTACCAGCACGTTTTAGTGTGCACGAAGCCTTACAGGTGCATTCCCACAATGGACAAAAGGGACAGCCTCCCATTCGTGAAATTACTGTAGTTACCTACAGAATATGTGGCCTGTCCTCGCTGTTACCATTTTAATGTAACGCAGTGGATATTTTAGCATAGTCTGAATATATTAATCATTGCAGTTCTTTGTTTATTAACATACCTATCCCATTGCTGGGAAAAAATATTCCCATCATCCGATCCCCAAGATCCATCTATTTTGGGGGTCTTCTAAATAGGTCAGGTATCAGTATGAAGCAGTTCCATTAAATCTGAAACACTTGTGAGCACGACTGTCTCATTTTGATACACGATGACAGCGTTATTTCAGTACAACCATTACAAAAGAAATAGAACTCGACTGTACTATGCATTCATTTCGATACGTACGCAGAGAAAAGCTGTCTTGTTCCCACAGCGGACTGTAAGGACAGTCATGTACTGGCAACCATGTTAGTGAACTGCAAAAATCACCCTTACTGCTACGGCTCAAAGGCGTTGTCAAAGTCAAGCTGTTACTGTGCAGTTGATTGTACATTAGCGAACAGTAGCACTGATCGTAAAATGCCACTCGCTTCCGGCTCTCATAGTGTTGTGTCTAATACTATCGATAGAATTTTGTATGACTATTTGTTAATTGGAAAACTAAATAAGCCGTGAAGATAATAGAAAATTAAAAAAAAAAAGGGAAAAAAAGAAGAAAATTTAATCAGAGATCCTCTAATAGTTGAACCAGTTTTAGGTTTATCTATAACTAGCTTCTGCAACGTTGGTCTGATGGTCACAAGCGCGACCGATAAGCGTGGGATCCTGGGTTAGATTCCCAGGTCGGGCAAATATTTGTATTGGGTTTCCTATTAGATGTGCTCTGTAGCAGCCTGGAGTTTGGTAGTTGGTGGTGTGACACCCTCGTGCCTCGGAAAGCACGTAAAGCCGTTGGTCCCGGCTGTCATTCGTAGATCTTTGATAGTCGTTAGGGATAGTCAGAAGCCAGGAAGTCTGACAACCAGTCTAACCAAGAGGTATCGTGTTGCCCAGTGACTGGGTTGTGGAGGTCAGATAGGCAGTCGGTTCGTGTAAAACACTGGTATTCAGCTGCATCTGGTTATACTGGAAGTCGATCCCAACATATTTGGAAAAAAGGCTAAGCAGATGATGATGATATAACTAGCTTCTACCCACGACTTCTAATGCATGTTTTTTTGTCACGGTGATGTTGTGCGTATAGCCTATACTATTCCTCATGAGAGGAAAATATAAAAAAAATCCCTTACATTTAGAATGAGACTGATATGATTATGTCAATTTGACGTGTTTATTGGAAAGACGTCAACAAATAGAATTATTGCAAGTCAGTCGACTTGCAATAATCTCATTTATATTATTTGACTATATTTATCATCAAATTGAATCCACAATTTCAAGGAATATTTACCAAAAAATATGTCATCCCATTTACATATCCATATAAATATTGAGATGTCTTACAATACAAAGCCTCATATTTGTGCAAAGTTTTTGTGGAGTTTTAAAAGTAAACAAATGAATCTTTACTTATTTTTTTAAATCTAATAAATTATTTTTTATTTCGCATAAATCGTTTACTTTATTGTCTTGTTCTATACTTTAGTTACTTATTGCCTTCTGAATACTATCTGTATATACTCTGCTTATTAACGTCATCATTTCTCAATAGTTAAAGTGTACATAGCTTTCTTTTTAACAATTTAAATCGTTTATAGACACAAAAACACAATTATATTACTAATCTACCAAGCATTTTGTTTTTACAACTAAAATTTATATTTCTTTATCATTATCGATTCTTTTCCCAGCCCTATCTCCTAGTTCCAAGCACATTGTGCGACATTATCGCTCATCCAAAGGTAGAGATACAATATCGATAAATGAGGTACAGCTTTGCGTGGCCATGTCCACATTTGATGCTATTGTGTCCCGACACAATCTTTATGAAGCACTCAACACCACATTTACTGCAACGAAATACGGTTCAATATTGCTTACACCAGTTCGATATGCTTTTGGTTTGTTGGACTGTATAGCAATTTTTATTTTGCTGTTTGTGTAGACTTTATGTTTTTTGTGTAAGGTTGAATTTCGATTGAACATGGTGCCTGCGGTGTGTCTGTGTCAGCTTCAGTCGGCTTCTGCGTTTCGAGTGTGTCAACAGACTTCTGGTGGGGAGTTCTTTGTTCGAGTATCTATTTCTGATGTATTACAGAATAGATCTATTTTATTATATCTAAGTTTGTCTGACATTTTGAAAAACTATTTGCAGGAAAATAAGAGAAAAGTTCACCTTTATATTTTTTTACGACATGACCTTTGACATTGACCTTTTCAGACTAGATGCATTTTTTTAGTAAAAGTCTGAGATAGTAAGTAAAAAAACAGAAAAGTTCCTAGTTTCCTAAAAGCCACAACAAAGCGACTTACAAGAAGAATCCTCTTAAAATATCGACGCTTTAATGAAAATTATACCTATTTGTTTACCGACCGCAACCTTTTATAACGCCACGAACATGGATACTAAGCATGTCCTTTGTTACTTGCTACCATTGTGGAAACCTTTGACATTTGATATCCTACCCAACCTAATGGCCAGCTGGATATAAATATTCACTCTGTCCAACATCTGGTTTTTCTTTTGTGATGTGACGTGGATATTTTTATAACGGTAGTACTAATACAAAAAAATAACACCTGAATTTGTTGTGTCAAATAAAAAGTATTGTATAACGAGCACGCTTGTAATCCCCAAAGGGTTTAGGCTTTGGCAGAGGTGTTAAACACAAGCCCGGTATTTTTTTGAAAAAATACTAGCGACCTGCCCGCGACTTCGGCCGCGTGGGTTTATTTCACGCGCGTTACGTCTTTCGTTACTGCTCCGCTCCCGTGAGTCGTAGCATGATGTTATATAGCCTATGTTACTCAGGGATAATGTAGCTATCTATTGGTGAAAAATTGTTAAAATCGGTCATGAAGTTTCGGAGCCTATTCGTTACAAACAAACAATCAATCAATAAAAAAATATTTTCACTTTGTAATATTAGTATAGAAAAAAGTTAAAAGTAGTGTTGATGGAAGCGCTTCAGCGCATTTGGTGTTTGCCATGTGAGATTTTATCGTGTGTTGTACATACACATAGATACCATCACGCCTGTATTTCCCGAAGGGTTAGCAGAGGTGTACTAATGTACACCCACAGTTTGCCAGTATGTTTAGGTCCCATGTAATAGGGAGCGAGCCTATTGCCATTAACCGGGCACAAATCCTAACTCCGAGCTGCTACTGAGAATTTTATAGAAAAACCCAATAACACTTTTTGCTTAAACTAGGAATCGGACCCAAGACCTATAGCGTAGCAGTTGCGCTTAGAATCACTAGGCTTTGGAGGCAGTTTGAAAATTAATGTAGGTATTTATAGACATAATTCTGGTGTCATTTCTTAATTTTGTACAATTTATGAATACAAGTATTTTATTATTATGGTGACTTTTATGCAAAGTTCGTCGTATTCACTTGTAATTCTATAATTGCTGCATACAAGTATTTAAAAACATTTATTTTTTACGAGGGAAAATTCTCGACCATTATTCTCCTACCTTTTGGAATGGGGAACTACATTCAACTCTTTTTTTCTGGTAAATGACGTTCTTAAGAACGTTTTAACGGTGAAACTGAAGTGAATAATTTGCCTATGATTTGACATTGTTGTTAGGAGTTTATCATTATTTGAATTAATTTGGAATGATGGTAATTTGACAACTCACGTTGATTTCTTTGGGTACAAAGAAGCGCCCACACTTATTTATATTATAAAAACTCAAAAATAACTGCATCGTTAACTTTGTGGTCCAAAGTGCGACTGCTAAGCTAGAGGTTTTGGTCTTCGATTCCCAGGCCGAGCAAAATGTTATTCGGTTTTTCTATGAAATTCTCAGTAGCAGCTCGGAGTTAGAATTTGTGCCTGGTTAATGCACTGGTACACCCCTGCCTAAATCTTGAGAATACAGGCGTGATGGTATGTTATGTTAACTCTAAAATACTATCAATACAAAATTTGTTACATTCAGCTTCGTAACATTATACAAAAAATCTAAAATCAAATCTATAAACTGCACTTTACAGTTGATTAAAAACGTAATTCAATTAAATTATTTCCAAATATTTGGTCTACCCGAAAACAAACGCGTGACGATCAACATTCAACATTGAATAAATGTGGAATTATTTAATTAATTCGTGCTAACATTCATTATCTAGAGTAAATATTTATGTTTCTTTATCAATATAACGTGGACGTGGTGGACCTTAACGAAGAGTTCCGTCATATGAATGTCTGATATGATTTTATTTTGTAAACGTGCAGAAATTAGTATGCGTAGCTTTTGAGATATAACAATAATACCAGTACTTTGTCACACTGCAGAGAAAAAGCCTTAATACACACAGAGAAGGAACGAGGATCGATCACCACGCTTGCTCAAGGCGGATTGGCAATTTTAGAGAAGTAATTAATTCTACAATCACGTTTTCTTACGATGTTTTCTATTCAAGATAACATTTGAAAGTAGATATGAATTGATAAAATTACATTACCCGGTATCCAGAAATCAAAGTATGAAAGACAGGCAGCTAACCAATAAATCTTCATGTGTGGTGCGTAGCATCATATAACTTAATCTTATTTTTCGACGTTTAAGTGCGGAGAGGTGGTCAGACTCTTTACTGACAAAAAAGCACTCCGGTTTTCCCTTCTCACACTTACACAGGGGAGTCGGTGAACGGCGCCTTCCACAACTCCCAATGTTGCTTCAATCAGCCCCAGGGGATAAGGCTTTAGTTCATGTACGTAATTGAAACGGTAGTACGTTTTTATATGTTGTCATTACAATTATTTTACTTCTAAAAGGAAGCCTATTGTAATGTAATTTTTTTTTAGACTAGTTTATTTATTTCAATCATAAAACTTACTTAAATAATAATTGGATTACAAACTACGAGTATGTACAGTTTATATAAAAAACAAAAGAGGAAGCTGTCAATGGGACAAGTGCCCAAAAGGCTGCCAGCCTTTTGGGCAGATTCTTTGGCCCAAGAAAAGCCCAGCCCTTTGGTCACGTGAAGAGTCGAGCAGTCGCTTGGTGATGTTACAAAACCCTAGACGAACGCTCGGACCCCATGGTCCTAGTGTTTCAACCCCAAATGGCTCAAACATATAGCTTTCAAGAAGGTTTTGCTAGGAAGATGGGATGTATTTACAAAAAGATGTGTTGTTGCATTTACTAGTATACTAGATAAAGTCATACAGCGGTAAAGTTTGTTTATTGTGGTTTGTAAGTAGTAATTTCTGAAAGTCCGATCGACAAGTTTCCATTTATGACATACTCGATAACCATGCGAACGAAGTCGTGTGCAAAAGTCAGTACCTATCGCATACTCTGAGTCACAATCTACATGTTTGATCATAATCATTTATTTGCGTACCATAATGTGTTTAAAGATGTTACACGAAGGCACATCAACATAGCAACATTTATACGAGCAAAAGGTCAATCAAAAGTACTTGTCCTATGAATCTAATATTTAACAGTTGGGTAGTTTATAGGTAGGAGACGTCAGCATAGAACGCATTTAGCCACAGGGCCGAATCAAAGGGGTCATCGGCTTCAATGAGGACAATGTCATCGTCAAAAGCTTGTATCCAATAAATTGACACTAAAATAGACATAAAACCGAATATCTCACGAGACCAATCACCAAACAAGCGCGTATTCAATGTACACACAGCCTTATAGTAACCCTACCCTCATCAAGTGTCACACAGATTAAATAGCGGACAAGAATAAATCGAAATAAATAAAAACAACATACGCACTGGAATAAAACTCTGTAATTTCATTAAAAAGGGTTTTTCAGTCGAAATATTTCGTTTATATTTTTTCGGAATAATGACTGCTTGCTTCACCGTGTCCCTTTGAAAATTTCACTCTGGCAATGAAATATGAGGGCGGTGTTGCAATAATTTTTGCCTAGCTCTAATTGGTTGGCAGTGCAGTAATGAATTGCCGGCGTGCGTTTGAGTTTTGACCCGTTTAAGGCTTAGCCTGGATGTGAGCGGTGCCAGGACGCTAAGTACTCTCCACTCGCAACGTCTGAATGGTTGTTTTTACGTGCCTTTTGCTTGTACAAGTAAGAGGTGCTAGCTAGCAACATGTTTCTTAGTGAGCTAAGTGTGTGCCAAGCGATGTACAGACATAATTTTAAGAATTAGGTCTTGTTTCAATGGACCATTGACTTTCTTTTTAACCACCGACGCAAAAACGATGGGGTGTTATAAGTTTGACGTTTCTGTGTGTGTGTGTGTGTGTGTCTGTCTGTGACATCGTAGATCGCGAACGCATGAAACGATTTTGATTTAGTTCTTTTTATTTGAAAGATGAATTAGTCGAGAGTGTTCTTAGCTATGTTTGATGGAAATCGGTTTCAAAGTTATCAGCATTTTTGTTAGCTCCGGTAGGGATTTTTATTCTTCTTTCGCGGGTAACTTAAATTTTTTAATTGTTTGTATATTCTACCTAAGTGAAATAAGTCAGGAAAGAAAAGAAAGAAGAAGGAGAAGGAGAAAGAGGAATAAGTATTGATACGAGACGAAGCAGTAAACACCACGGAACCTTGTGTGTATATTTTTATTAAGGGACCAACCATTAAGTATTTTTAAAAAAACTATAAATATGTTGTCATTTTTATAGTTTTTTTTTAACTGCCTCGGTAGCCTAGTGGTCCTAAGCGCGACTGCTACGCTAGAGGTCTTGGGTTCGATTCCCAGGTCGAGCAAAAAGTGTTATTGGGTTTTACGGTAAATTTCACAATAGCAGCTCGGAGTTAGGATTTGTGCCCAGTTAATGGCAATAGGCTCGCCTCCTATTACATGGGACCTAAAAACATACCGGCGAACTGTGGGTGTAAATTGTTACACCTCTGCGTGACCCTTCGGGGAGTACAGGCGTGATGGTATGTGTTTTTTTTTTTCAGTGTTGGTCCCATAGTACTTTCAACTCCTAAAAGATGTGCAGTGAAATAAAACTCAGTCTATATTATAATACCTTTATAAAAAAACCAGCTTCTGCTCTCGACTTCGTCCGCGTGGTTTTTTCACCCGTATTCGATTACGTTTTTGGGTACTGCTCCGCGCCTATTGATCATAGCGTGATGTAATATGTATAACCTATAGCCTTCCTCTTAAAATTGATTACCTATCACAATTTTTAAATTCAGGTAGGTAGTTCCCTCCAATAGCGCGTTCAACCAAACAAACAAAATTTTCAGCTTAATAATATTAGTATTGATTAACAAATCTTAAGTATCTACTATTTTCGGTAACTATGTCAATCAGTCCGTTATGTTTGGAAAAACACTGGGAAGTAGTAATGAATACAAAAAACTGAGATAATAAAAATATTTCAAGTTAAATTAGCCCAAACTATTATCGCCTTAATTTTTTCCACGAATTAATAAGCCAAAAAAACCGGTCTTGTCGCTACCGAGAATCCTCTACATAATTATTAATGCAACTGTAATAGTAATAATATTATAATAATGTATGGACACAAACAAGCTAATTAACAATAACTGGAAGATAGCGCTTTATAAATACATTGTTTTACATTAAAAATGGTGGTCACGAGATATCAGCGTCGAACAATTACATTAAGTGACGTAATTACTATGTTAATTGTGAAGACACTTACTGCATACTTGCATAAGATGCAATCAGTTATTTCCTAGGGTCGCAAGACAAATAAGCGGTTCGGAAATTTCGGTTCGGTACTTTCGGTTCGGCATTTTCAAAACTACCTTTGATAACATTATAATATACTAACCTCTGCCCGCAACTTCGTCCGCGTCAAATTTGATATATCATCACACGGGAACCTACATTTTTCCGGGATGAAAAGTATCCTATGTGTTATTCCACACTACAATCTACCTCATTGCCAAATTTCACCCAGATCCGTTCAGCCGTTTAAGCGTGTGAGAGTACCAAACATCCATCTATCGTCTATCTTCACAAACTTTTGCACACACTCACGCCTGTATTCCCCGAAGGGTTAGGCAGAGGTGTAACAATGTACACCCACAGTTCGCCGGTATATTTAGGTCCCATGTAATAAGGGGCGAGCCTATTGCCATTAACCGGGCACAAATCCTAACTCCGAGCTGCTACTGAGAATTTCATAGAAAAACCCAATAACACTTTTTGCTCGACCTGGGAATCGAACCCAAGACCTCTAGCGTAGCAGTCGCGCTTAGGACCACTAGGCTACCGAGGCAGTTAAAAGTTAACTAAGTAAGGAAGTTAACTAGGTAAGTTAGTTAGTTAAGTTAGTTAGTTAAGTTAAACTTTTGCATTTACCATATAAGTAGGAAATAGGATATTAGTAGGATTAAAAATGCTTAGATTTAATTTAGTAGGATATTAGAAGGCTTATGACAATATAGATACGGTACTTTTTTGTGTTTCATTGTATTTGAAGCAACCAAATTGAATCATATATAACCCCCGTATTCTCGAATGAAAAATTAATGTGACAAATTATCGAGCGCGCGTACGCTGCTATGATTGCTTAAATGAATTATTAACAACCAATCACAGCAGCAATTACGCGAGCTTTACAATTTGTCTCATTCATTTTTCGTTCGTACGTATAACTGAATCATTCATTATCGGCCTTATTTCTACGCCTTGCAAAATGAATCAATTTGGTTGGACTGCACACACAAAGTACAGCCTGCAGAATCTCTTTAGAAAAGAATCATGAGCAATTTGACCTGCCCTATGTATACGAGCCAAAGTTATACCACGAGAAAGATTTAGTAAGCAGCTACATTTTTATTAGGGCGGTATTTATACAAGGTGTTAGTTTTAACAATTGACGTCCATACTATACGGGAGTGTAGTGCTTATGAAAATAAACCACTTTCACAATGAAATCAAAATTCAAATTGCAAAAAAAATCAACTGTTCTTTACTTTATGATTTTACGTTTCGTACTATAGTAAAAGTTGTTCATTTTCATGAGTACTGAACTACATTAAACTAAGTCCCTCGTTTACCCTAACACCCTGTATATACTTCCTGAAAAGCTAGAAATATGACCTTTTTTTATTTAGCCTGTAATATCCCACTGCTGGGCAAAGACCTTCCCAATTCTTTCTTAATAGATATATGAACTTTAATACTTTTAAATTAATACCTTTTAACGTATTTATTTAACGCCGATCCCACATTTATCAATCAAAGTTATACCACGCGAAAGGCCTAGTTACAAGCTCCAATTTTGCTAAAACAACATCACTGTACGCTGCCGGAGAAACGAGATATTTATACTTTAAATAATAAAGTTGAGAATTTGTGTATTTTTTTGTACCCCTATGTAGCTATAGCGTTATAATTTGCAAAATACGAAAGAATTAATATAATATTTTGTTTTGTAGAGACACAGTGAGTCTAGTCACGAGTCACGAAGGTGATGGCGAGACCAGGACCAACTGGATAGAAACCTCCAAAACTGGTGGGATGAGGGACTGAAACGTGAAGGATGGAGGGAATGAAAGGAGGCATGGCAAATACCTCAAGAGTGGGACAGAATATGCTATAACAGAATAACAAAAAATAGAGAACGAAGGACTCATTTTCTTGATGTGTTGTGACATGACCTAATCTTCGATTGACAAGTATTTGTACGTAACTGCCCCGTTGGTCTCGTGGTGGCTAGCACGACTGGGGTGCGGGTCCTGGGTACGATTCCCAGGTCGAATAAAAAAAGTTTTATTAGATTTTTCCATTAGGAATTTCTCAGTAACAGCCTGGAGTTTGGAAGTTGGTGTTGTGGTACCCCCGTGCCTCGGAAAGCACGTAAAGCCGTTGGCCCTGCGCCTGATCTCTCCCCGGTTATGTTGGATTGCCATCTCATCGGAGTATGAGAGTTAGGGATGAGGGAATGCATCTGTGTTTGCGCACACACTTGTGCACTATAATATCTCCTGCGTACTTGGCTAGTCTAAATAAAGATTAGCCGCCGTGGCCGTGGTATAATACGAGTAACTATACAAGACCTTGTATTCACAAATAATTCAAATAAATTATATAATTTACGTTTGTGTTAATTACAAATATCCGAAACAACAGAATTTCGAACAGAACAAAAGTACAAAGAGCTGTCAATTAAAATATTAGCCCGTCACCAGACAAACGGCAGTTAAAATTAAATGGAGTGTTAAGTTCGGCCGTTTATCATGCACTCCGGCCGAGGTCAGACGCTGGAAGGGTTAACAAATGACCCACACCAATCAGGCTTAAGAGAACCCGGCTTTTAACCCTAGATATGGAGTACTTATGGAACTGTTTTTTTGTAATAGTCTGTTCTATTCGGAAATTGGTGTAGGTCTGTACCTACTCCATTTAGGTTCGTAACGTTACATGTAGGGTATAATTTATCTTAGTTCTACAAAAAAACACAAAATTAAAAATGTTAAGTAACCACTCACAGAAGAATAAAAACCCTTACCGCAGCTAAGTCAAAGTCAAGTCAAAGTCAAATCATGTATTTCAATTAGACCATTAAAAGGCACTTTTGAACGTCAATTACATGTTAAATTAAAAATATTGAATCTAGTTGCCCATTCCAAAAGTTGCTAACAACAGGGCTAATAACTTTGAAACCGCTGAACCGATTTTCATCAAACATAAGCTAAGAACACTTCCGACTAATTCACCTTTCTAACAAAAAAATCAAAATCAAACAAGTTTAGGTTGCAGAACTAACTCCAATTAGAGATTGGAAAGATACTTAACATACAGTTCCTTTAAAAATCATCTGATCAGGATTCTGACGAATATTCTTCAACTCGAGGTACTGTATGTAGACCGTAAACTAACATCTAAAGTGTAGTCAGAATTGAGAAATAAAGAAACATTTCCTTAGTATTTAGGCCATTTCACGAACGAAACATTTTTACCTTTTTCATTGGGAAAATTATACAAAAATAAACAAAAACACATCAACACATTACGCCATCACCTTTTCCTTAATATATTCAAGCTCATATATAAACGTTATAAGCAGTAAATCACGACACACGTCTCAACTGGAAATGCCAGCAAAAAATACGCGCTTTCAAACTGTCACATGTACTTGTGCCGTCAAGACGTCTGTTTACCATTTTTTCTTTGAAATAAGTGAAAATACACACAGGCACCAAGGATAGCTAGCCTGTTTTTTTTGTGAATTTTTGGAGGTACATCATAATTGTCTCTTGTTCGTCAATTACGGGTGGTGTATTTTGATTTCAGCATTTCAAAATTATTAGAGATACACTCAGAGCGAGTGTAGTGCTCCTGACTAGACTATGGCCAACTAGATGCAGTGCCCAAGGTGTCCCTACACCTGCACTATAGACACTTTTATAAATTAACTTTTTGCGGCTATCGGAACTCTTTGTGAACACAGCTGATCTACATATTGTGATCACTGATTGTTAGGTTAAAGATCGACATCAAACCCAGCAGCTGTGATTAACTGCAGGATCTGCTTTGGGCAATCTCCATTATTTTATAAAGGACATCACTGATGACGCGATAAATGTGTACCTAAATGAAAAATAGGAAGGGATTTACTTAAAATACCGATTCGACAAGAGGAAGAAGAGGGTGCATCCGAATTGTCCGGCGCGGCGCTGGTAGTCATTCCTTTCACCATAGTGACTAACTACATTTTGCTTTACTTTGCCACAGCAATTATTTTACCTATAACTTTCTAACTTTTTAATTGATTCTGTTAAGAAATAGTTCAAGTCTCAGCTAGACTTATTGTCTTTTCTAGAAGTAATTAAACATCGTCGTTACTCTTGGAAGTAATATCGTGTCAATAAACCCGTGATGTAAAAATAATTTATAGAAATACCAACTCTTAAACCAATTAAGAAGTTTGTAAGCCAAGATGAAATCAATTTAGATTCGATTGGCACTTGAAACTTTTAAGTAGGTCAATCTAAAATTAAAATTAGAAAAAGTATTGAATTGCTTCTTATACTGTTGAACAGGCTATTGGGAAAACAACTAACTTAATTAAACAACTAGATTAAATTTATTTTTCTTTTTGATAGAAAAATAAAGAATTTGATTTTGGTATTTACAAAAATACTTACATTTGTACTAATAATACCACTCCCATTTCTTCCACGGAGAAGGCACAAGCATTGATCATTACGATTGGTGAATTAGCAAGTGTAAGTATCAGAATTGCAAAAGTCACATTGGTACTTGCCCGTTATTACACCCATACCCTACCTACTACATATTAGATAAACCATTCATTTTTCATTCCAATCACTTATTATCTGTTTAAATTGATTTGGCGTCCGTAATTAACACTTTTAATCACATTGTACACCTTTTTTATAAACATAATATTTAAAATTCCAGGCATTATTGACATTTTCCCGCTCTGTCTGATTTGACAGCTGTCATCATGTTGACAACGTCATATCCAAAAAGTATATAATAAAATTTCTTTGTACCACACTGCCATTATTATTTTATACCGTGTAAGTATGCTAAAGATGGACTAATAACATCCTGGACCTACGTCTCAGTGTGTCTCCTAATTAAATGGATTATACTTCGTAGACTGCGTGGCGTCGAGACGCACGTCCTCGCATATCAAATTACTTTCCGTTTACACCAGTTACGAGTATACAATGTTAGTACGAGTTTGAAGTATACTAGATTTACGTGTACCTCCACAGATCTAAATAAGTCTCTTGATGACTGTGGTGGATAGGACTGATGATTATATTAAAACACTGGACGAGGACGCAAGTGTTGCCCACAAACGGTGCCCAGAAGTAGTGTGTGTTGTTTTATTGAATGTTGTGTGTTATTATTTTTGTTTCTGACATGTGTATTGAATTTGATTTTATTTATTTATTTATTTTATGACGTATATGGACTAATACTGGTTTGTAAGTTGTTGTTGTTTTTACTAACAATATTGGATTGTTTTTATCTGGAAATAAATGATTGATTGATAAGTATACCAGAGGAGATATAATTGAGTAAGGAAACTTTTCAATGGATGTTCTATGTTAGGGTTGTGGTTTCCGCACTTAATCCTAACGTAGACCATTGAACGGGAGCCGCGGCAGGGGTTATTCCAACCAGCCTACCTCCCTCCAGAAGCAGATTAATCTTCCCGGTCTTCTCAGGGCGTCCGCAAGGGAACTTTGTCTCTTCAATGGTTAAAGTGGATAGGGACATAGATAGATGTAGGTCTTTAGCTTGCTTTAGTTTGGCAATTACACGGGAACTAGCTCTTGCCCACTGTTCCACTTACGTTAATGTAAATTTTGTCAATCATATTTTCCTATCTTTAAGGAATAGTATTTTTTTCCGGACGGCTAAGGTCTTTTCTTGTACTCATGACAAAGTGTATGCAAAATTATATCATAATCGGTTAGTACTTCAGGCGAGAAAGCGTAACAAACAGACAAATAATCAAATTCATGAATTTATTTTGAATATTACTAGCTTCTTTCCGCAACTTCATTCGTAAGGATTTTTCATCCGCGTGTGTTGTTATTTGGTTACCGCTCCGCTCCTGAGTGTCTTAGCGTGATTTTATACAGACTATACTATTCCTCATTAATCTGACTGTATTATATAAAGTAACAATTTTTCTATCCCAAAAATTAGTTCCGGAGATTAGCTCGTTTAAACATACAAACAAAAAATTGTTTAGCTTATAAATATATTATTAAAGATTTAAAATACCGTGCTCACAACACGAGGCAGGGCAAACAACTGCTCTATTAAAAAAAATATATAAAAACAATCGCCTATTACCTATTACTTTTAATTGAAATTCCTTTTTCGAGTAATAATTTACTCGCCAATCTGTGCAGCAGTGTGTCAGACATTTATCTGTCATTTGAAAGAGCTCATATCCTGAGCGGCGTGCCCGCGTGTCATTCGCACCGAAATGATACGGTGATAAGAGATGTTATTACTTTTAAACGTTCCACCCTTATTACTATTGTACCGTGGGGTTGGGAGTGAGGACATAAAACTGATTTCCATGTCCAGGTAGAACATAATGGTCGTTGTTGGAAATGCAAATAAAATATTTCAGAGGTCTGTTTTGTAATGTAATTGGTTGGTAAACCAGCCGATGGCCTATTGGAAGTCCAATTCTATTAATTAAAGAAGTTGAAAATCTAGTCGCCATCTTATCTTAGAGACTCTTAATGTTATAAAAATGTTGGTAAATTAATGACTACTCTATCAAGAAATACAAAAGTTAGAAAAAACCCAATAACACTTTTTTCTCGACCTGGGAATCGAACCCAAGACCTCTAGCATAGCAGTCGCGCTTAGGACCACTAGGCCAACGAGGCAGTTAATGATGGTTGTTGACTGTAATTATTAATAAATATTTTCAACATAGCCAAATTAAGCTCGTTGTAGTCACGCAAGTTTGCGAGCGCTTGTGTCCAAATATTGCTTCCGTTCTATCTTGCCCAATGGAACTGACTTTATTACAGACTTGCAACAGAACATGTTCATTTGCGTATCAGATTTTGGGGCAAATAAATATTACATAGCCAAATAGTGTTATAAGTACATATAAATTTTGTACACCCCATAGACATATTACAGTGATACACTAATGCTAATTGTAAGAACTGTATTTACCTGCGACAAACAATAAATATGAGTATGTGTTTGTAGAATGAACAATATGAAACAAAGTTTGGCATACAAACACAACTGTCAGCATAATATTCCTGTTTACACAAAACAATTTACTTAAGTACATCAAGATACAATAAGTGAAACACAGAAACAGAACTTTGAGTCACATCTTACTTAAATTAAGTATATTAACTTTGAGATGACAAATTCTAACAAAAGACCTTTATAAAGAATCTAAACGTAGCTTCTTAAAAATGGTTGCGGAATTTGTTCTGTAACTCAAAGGGCATTAGGAGGAACAAGGATGGGTTTTAGTCAGAGTCTAAGAGTTTCACACTCCCTTTCGGTTCACCCAGAGAGAAAAAAGTAAAAAAAAAAACCTTCGTAAAAACACCGGTGAAGTGCTAGTCGGGTGGGAACACGACGGGTTCCGTACCACAATACAATATTTAACACTACATACAAAAATAACAGGATCGGTGGAGCGACGATCTTCCCTGGGTAGCTGGTAGCAACTGGATGTGAGTTGCCGAGAATCGAGCAAAGTGGCTTGCGATTGGAGAAGACATATGTTACAAGCTGACTGTGGACTGTTACAAGCTGATGATGATGATGACAAAAATACCACGTTTCTTGAATGGATATCCTCATTAATTATTAATTTATTATTTGTTGTTCTTCTAAGGGTCCATTTTTTAATCGTCATATACCTCTTAACGGAGACATAAATATGGCGGTTTGACAGCTTTTATATAGACAATAATTATGTCAAACTGTCATATTTATTCTTCAGATAAAAATTGTCTGACAATTGAAAAATCAGCCCTTAGTGCATCGATGGCAAATAAAAGAATAATCATAAATACCTAAATAGTATTTTTTTTTTTTTGGCCAAAAATTCACCCACGACAGCCCATCCGCTAACGCAGTCATTAGGTCCTCAGGTGTGCAGACGATAGGGCAATACAAGAATAAAAGGTGGACTATGGTCTGCGGAGAGGCGCCATGTAGGCACTGAAGGTCGGTGTCATCAGCGAAACCCCACAGTTGAAGATTCTTTACTACGGCCGACTTAGGTGCAAATTCTGTTTAAAGTTTTCCAATACGGCCACGGCAACGTCTGCCCAGGTGGATTTATTGGTGATTTAGCGCCTATAGTAACACACACTCTTTTATAATTCCAAATGTCTGTCAATTATGGCTTAAAAGATACAGACAGACAGCAGAATCTTAATAATATGGACCTGTTTGGAACCCTTTGGATACAGAACCCTTAAAAAACTTTATTAAGAAACTCGAGTTACTCAAGTGGTGCGGACTTGAAGGAAACTATTTAACAAAGTTAGCATATTTGTGCGCGATAATCTCAGGAACTACTGACCCGGTTTTAATTAAACTTCTGACAAGTTTATAATTGTTAAGTTGCGTGTGTCTAACTATGTGTGGATGGGGAGTTTTCACTGTACAAGGAAAATGGTTCCGTGGTATTTCTTGATGTTTGTTGTTTTTAAACTCTGGCGAAAATAGAGGGGTGTTATAAGTTTGACGTGTGTATCTGTGTGTGTGCATTGTAGCTTGCAAACAACTGAACCGAGTTTTGATTTACTTTGTCTTTTGTTTGAAAGGTTTTATTGATCTAGAGTATTCTTAGATGTAGGTGAAGAAAATCGGTTCGGCTCTTTGAAGATGATCAGCTCTTTTCTGGGCTTTTAATGGATGTGAGCATCTTTCATAGGTCCGAACGGCTTTTGTTTTTTGCCCAGGGTTTTTACTTTCAATTTATCTATTAGTTTAACAGTTTCATCTGATAATTAGAATGCGTTGTGTAGAAGGAGTTTACGGAGATGCAATGGGAATTACGGGTTGAATAATTAAATTTATAAAAAATAAATTATTTCCGTTGCGATGATTCCACGTTATTCTCGCCTACAACTGCTCAAAATTTAATTAACAATATTGCCTATATTATTTACCTTCAAATTTTAGTTTGCCAGGAACCCTTACAAAACAAACTTTCTTTCAAACCGGTACCTATCTACCTACGTCAAAACACGTTGCTCTTAAACTGAAATGTTCTGAGATAAAAGATAGGACATGCCTCAATATTGCATAATACCTATAAACTTTGAATGTTGACACTTTGAATATTAAGCGGAGTTCCGATGAATTGAAAATTCAGAAGCCTTGTTTAGGTAATGATAGGTTTGGTAACTGAATATTTTTGGAATATCAAAATAGGGAGTTTTAGATTTTTCTTGAAAAATAATGAGACATTACATCTTTCTGTTTATCATGTTTTATGAAGTGGCATCCCAAAGCCGTCAGATCTACGTCATTTCAGGATAGAATTTTTTTCTAAGAATAGGTAGGGGACTGCCCCGTTTGTCTCGTATTAACAAGCGCGACCGATGATCGTGGGGTCCCGGGTTCGATTCCCAGGTCGGGCAAAAAGTATTATTGGGTTTTTCCATTAGGATTTGCTCAGAGCAGCCCGGAGTTTGGAAATTGGTGGTGTGACACACCCGTGCCTCACAAAGCACGTAAAGCCGTTGGTCCCGGCTGTCATTCGTGGATCTTTGATAGTCGTTACGGATAGTCAGAAGCCAGGAAGTCTGACAACCAGTCTAACCAAGAGGTATCGTGTTGCCTAGTAACTGGGTTGTGGAGGTCAGATAGGCAGTCGCTCTATATAAAACACTGGTACTCAGCTGTATTTGATTAGACTGGAAGCGGACCCCAACATAGTTGTAAAAAGGCTAAGCAGATGATGATCATGTAGGGAATTTTGTTGCTCAGATTTTGTAATATTAAGAGTGAAAAATAAACTATTCTATTCTATTTAGCACAGCGATCTGAAATGAACCGCCAGTTGCATAATCCCTTGTTTTTATTATTAGTTAGGTATAACTGTTACTTATTCATTTTAATTTAGGAATGAATAAATATGTATAAAAATAGTGCTTTGCCCGCAGTGAGGTGGTAGCATTCAAGCTGATAAAGGATCAAGAGTGAGGAACCTTATTTATATTAAAAAATGTCTTTTAAAATATAACTAGCTTATATAGCCCGCGGTGTCACCCGCGTAGAGTTACGCATTTGGTTACTGCTTCGCTCCCGTTGGTTGTAGCGTGATGTTCTATACGTATAAACCTCACTCTTGAATCACTCTCGCTATTGCTAAAAACTGCATTAAAATCCGTTGTGTAGTTTAAAAGACCTAAGCGTACATACAGCGGGAGCGACTTTGTTTCATCTATATATATATAAAAAAGCTGTTCGTTAGTCTCGCTAAAACTCGAGAACCGCTGAACCGATTTGCCTAATTTTGGTTTTGAAATATTTATAGAAGTCCAAGGACGGTTTATACCGCGGGGTATGTAGCTAGTACTAAATAAAGATTAAGTGGGGTTGTTATTGATCATGTAGATATGTAAACTGTTTTGTTCAGCTCTTATTTAAAGTGATATTCTTTTTTGTCCGCCTCTTCCTTTCCTACTTCTGGACGAAGGCCTCCTACTCACTATTTCCATCTTTCACGTTATTAAATTAATTACTGATTGTTTTCAATAAGCTTCTACGTTAAGAACAAAAAAATTGCTTTCAGCAGGACAACACTTGATTAACATAAAAAATACAACTCACATTGCGGCCAAAGAAACATTCCAACGCCAAAGGGTGGAATGCTCGCAATACATATTCCGAAAAACGAGTAATTTTTCGAGTAGGGACAAATTCTAACCCCTAAATATTTTATACCCTTGTACTTAGGAACATAAAAACCAAGTCGTAACCGACGAAGATTAATTTGTTCTCATATATTATGCGACGGGTAAACCAATTGTATTTTTTATTACTAACAATTATGTTTGTGCATTTGTTAACAGTTTTATTTCTGTGAGTTTTAACAGCCATTGTTTGATTTTTAATTAAGTGTTTTACTCGATTATTTATTAATTAAATATGTATGTACCTTAAAACTCATAAATACATACCATCACGCCTGCATTCCCCGAAGGGTTAGGCAGAGGTGTACCACAAGCCCGCCACACTATTGACAACCACTGCAACTTCTGTAAGCCAGAATCAACAGTGGAGACCGCCAGAAGAACGCCGAGGCAGAGGTGTACCAATGTACACCCACAATTTGCCGGTTTGTTTAGGTCTCGTGTAATAGGGGGCGAGCCTATTGCCATTAACCGGGCACAAATTCTAACTCCGAGCTGCTACTGAGAATTTCATAGAAAAACCCAATAACACTTTTTGATTAACCTGGAAATCGAACCCAATACCTCTAGCGTAGCAGTCGCGCTTAGAACCACTGGGCTAACGAGGCAAAAAAACTCATAAATAATAATAATAAAAAACCTCATAGCGCATGAAAAGGCTTGTCTTCATCGCTGTCAACGGGACGAGTGCCCAAAAGGCTTCAAGTAAATTAAATCAAATCATCTATTTCAAATAAACCATTATAAGCACTTTTGAATTGTCAAGGAGTCAGAGTTCAAGTCAGAAAGTTGAAGCTAGCAGCCATTTCTATAGGCAAGAATAAGCAGGAAACTTCATGAACATTAAAATCAATGAAATATAACAAATTTAATTCCCATCATTCAGCACAATGTGAAACCCTTTAAGAAGTCGTTTATAAACACAAGTTTAAGCTGCTATACGTCTCACTATTGCAATCAATTCTCAGCCTTATTTTTAACTTAAAATCTAGACTAATTTATAAAGCTGAAGAGTTTGTTTGTTTGGTTGAATGCACTAATCTCTGGAACTCCTGGTTAGAATTGAAAAATTATTTTTGTGTTGGATAGTTTATTTATCGAGGAAGGCTTTAGGTTTTATAACATCACGCTACGACACACGGGATAGGAGCAGTACTTAACCAAATACGTAACTTAGCGCGAGTGAAAAAAAGCACATGTTATAAAATACCGCACAAAATTAAATTACAGTCACAAAGGCATGTTGCGCGGTATTACGGTTTCTGGTCCTATTTACGTTTACTGCAATCTCTACCTTCATAGTACGTATGTAGATAGGTAGGTACACGACCATTCATGTCAGGCTTTACGAATATCTTTCAGTATGAGAGTCACGGCGCGGCATTGCAAATGTAACGAGAGTCGCGCGTCGTGACGAAGGGACGCTTATTATTTCCCCGTACAAATTACAATACATCGCTTTTACAAATTGTATCCGATATGAATAACACAATACTAGATAATAAACCATGACGCCTGTATTCCCCGAAGGGTTAGGCAGAGGACGATATGGATATTGTTCGTGAAAATGATCATTTTTCTGAATGATCATTTTCACGAACGAGTGCAGTGGTAACATACATTGTCTTTTTAATTGTTTTAAGTTTAGTAATAATTTTTGATATTTATACATATCGGGTTCAATCAGAGATTGAACGCAATAGAAAGCTAAATGTTATTCTTATTATTTCGCTGTTTTATTTTCTTCTGGAAACCATACCTGGAAATCTTCTGATTACGAAGGTATTGAAGGTCAAACCAACCTACCCTTACCCTTACCTACCTAATTAATTTGATGGATAGAAAGCACAGTTATCAATAATGTAATGAATCGTATGAAACTTGAAAATTGAAGATTGGAAATATAAATCAAACCAAAACACAGATTCCAAAAAAAAATATTGAAAACATACACATATCGGATGAATTCCTACCTTCATATTCTTAAACATAAAAACCCATCTCCTTCCCTAACTACGTAAAACTAAAATACTCATTCAAAACTTCCGTCCAATTTTGTATTATATGTATACAGCTGTTGAATCACTAGTATAAAACTTACTTAAGTAATAATAAAATGCAAAAAAGGAAGCTTATAGGGCATCAAAAAACTCATCCGCATCGCTGTCAATGGGACAAGTGCCCAAAAGGCTGGCAGCGTTGCCACGTTGAATGGCAATGCTGATTCTTTGGCCCAAGAAAAGGCCAGCCCTTTGGTCACGTGAAGAGTCGACCAGTCGCTTGGCTATTTCACGAAAAACAAGATGAGCGCTCGGACCCCATGGCCCTAGTGTTTCAACCCCAAACGGCTCAAACATATAGCTTCCAATAAGGTTATTATATTTGCGCCGTTTGAGGTTTTCAGCACCAGTAGCAGCCGCCCCAGCACAACACGTCGTGCTAGGAAGATGGGATGGCGCAAGGGTGTCGACGCATGTTGCATCCCACACCAAAGGCCTACCCAACTTCCAAAGCAATAATGCAGAGACCAGATGGGATGACTATAAAGTCATCCCATCTGGTCTCTTCCCATCGTCGCGTGCCAAGCCAATTGGCTCCAAAACAGCTGGTACTCCGGCGGAGACAAGAGCACGACGGATGATGTCATTAATGCTGGCGTGCCGTGCTATGCGGCCAGCGCTTTTACTGCATGACAGACCATGGTGTCCGAGGCAGTCTACAGCTTCACCGCACTGACAGCGGTGCGGAGCCCCACAAGGAGCGCCCAAGCGCAGGCATGTAGCGAGCCGGAATGTAGAGTCACTCAGCATAGTGCCTATGTTGGGCGACGGAAGTGCCTGAAGCCAAAGACCCGACTCCCACTCACCCACAGCCAGCAGGCGGGCACGCTCAGCAGAATTGATGGACGTATTAATTAAATTATTCCGTACCAACCTGCAGAGCGGCTCGTCCCATAGTCTTTGGGAAGATGGGTTCACGAGTCGATCTGTATCCGGGCAAGTTACTTTCCAGGCGTTCACCGCTTCGGTCAAACACGGCACTTCAAAGTTAATCATTGATGTTGATAGAATCTTCGAAATTAACTTATCGGTGCTGTGGACAGAAGACAAGAACGCCGGTAAACTGCAACTAGAAATTTTACGGATGCCGAGACCACCAAAACGAATGGGAAGTGTGGCTTGTTGCCATGCTCGGTCATCCAGGGCCACATTGAGAAGTGATGTTAATGTTTCTCTAATAATTTGGTCAATTTTGTCCAAAAGGTGTGGGTGTTTCCAAAGAGGTGAAGACCGAAGGTAATATATAAAATTTGGGCCAAAACAACAATGTCTCAAAAGGGTAAAAGCAGAATGTATATTGATTTTGGAAAGTCTGTCCGAAATATCATTGAACTGATCAATTTTTTCGTCAATGAAAGGTGAAAAACTATCTTCCAAAATTGGGGAACCCAGGAGGTGCAATGAACTTTTTTCTAAAATTTTGATCTGTGGGGCTACTGCATTAAATTTTTCCAAAGTCGATTGTCTGTCGGTAAAGTCAGAAAGGTAAATTTCGCATTTGGAGGGGTTCAGGTCTAGACCAATAGATTTAAAGTCTTCTTTCAGTAATTTGAAGTCCTTCAAAACGGTGTCTACATCACCTCCTAAAGTTCCATCATCTAAATACCACACGTTGAATTTGGAATTTAGTTTTTGAATAATGGGATGAATAGCCAAACTGAAAATAACTGGCCCGAGAGGGTCACCTTGTTGGCAACCGACTGCAGATTCTAAAACATTGCCTTTATATTGTAATTTAGAAGGGTGTCTGTAACATTGCCATAAAAAACCATAAATTTCAGGAAGTTCTTTTTTAACTTCGGCCAACAAAATGTCCCTATTTACAGAATTAAAAGCGTTCTTAACGTCAACCTTGAGGATGACCTCACCCTGATTAGAATTTAGGAAGGTAGAAAGGGCATGTACGGCAGCCTCGCAGCCCCCTCTGGAACCAAAACCAAGTTGAAGGGGCTGGAATTTGTTGCTCAGCGATTCGCCGTATGTTTTGCAACAAATTTTTGCTGCCATACGTCTGTAAGTACACCCCACGGCAATGGGCCGAATACCGCCGTCCTTCTTACGTAAAGCACACAAGTTGGCCCCGTACAAGACGTCAACGACGGCATCGTTCACACCGCCGCAGAGCATAAGTTTAACTAGAGCCGCAAGCTCCTTCAAAAGCGACTCACCAGCTTCCCCAGCGCCCGAACTCAATAAATCTTTTAAATGCTGTGGAGTCAGGCCGTCCAGGCCGCCGTCCAATAGAATTCAAACTTTAACAATACGAAACTTGAGTGGTAAATCCAGTAGCTATTAATTGTGCCAGAGTCTACTTGCAAACAATACCAATAAATATTGTGGTGAATGGTAATGCACCGCCCATAAGTGAACTAGGATGTTGGGCAAATGAGTCATTGGTAAAGAATGGCATATAGTTAAGTCAACATACTAGCTTCTGCTCGTGATTTCGCTTGTGTGGAAGATATGTGTGCCATAAAACATAGCCTACCGTAACTTACTACCTAAAGTAGCTTACTATCAGTAAAAGAAATCTTGTAATCGCACCAGTTCTTCCAGAGATTACCGCAGACAAACCAAAATGTTTCGGGAGGTTCCTGCACCTCATCGGGCGGGAGGAAACGTCCGGGTGTCACCATTGTGTGGATCGCCCCGAGGACACGGTGGAGCACACCGTGGCGGTATGCCCCGCTTGGGCGGAGCATCGCCGAGTCCTCGTGGCGGCCATCGGCGGCGGCGAACTCTCGCGTCCGGCCCTGGTGCAAGCCATGGTCCGGAGCGAGAGGGAATGGGATGCAGTCGCCTCCTTCTGCGAGGCAGTAATGCTTGAGAAGGAGGCGGCGGGACGGTTGAGACAGCGGTTCTCCCGTCCCAGCCGCCGCGGTAGACGCTCCGGACGTCGGGAGCCGCGAGACGACTCCCGGCCACCGTAGATACTGGCCTGTGGACGGTGAGCAATGGGTAGCTCACCGTCCTTACGTTGCATAACGACAGGCCGTGTCGACGGCGCGTTCGTGTTCCACGCGCGCCTCAAAGAGATGTCAGCAAAAGGAAGGGGCCACTGAGGGCCGATGCCTGCCGGGGCTGCGGGTTGTTCGCAAGAGATACCGCGCCCCCGGAACGCAAAGGGCACAAGAAGGAACATGGGTGGGTTTTAGTCAGTAAAAGTCTGACACTCCCTCCCGCCCCGCCCAGGGCGGGAGAAGTTATTTGATGATTTCCCACCCACCAAAAAAAAAAAAAAAAAAAAAAAAAAGACAAACCAAAAAATCTTAAAAACTAACAAACTTTATCAATACTATTATTATAAAGCTAAAGAGTTTGTTTGTGTGTTTGAACGCGCTAATCTCAAGAACTACAGGTTCGAATTTAATATATAAATCGTGTTGGATAGTTCATTTGTCGAGGAAGGCTATAGGCTATGGAACATCACTCTATGACCAATAGGTGCGGAGCAATAACCAAAATCATTACCTAATGCGAGTGAAAAAACCGCGCGGACGAAGTCGCGAGCAGAAGCTAGTCTCTTTATAAGATTAGTACCATATACAAGATCGATCTACAAAGTTGAAGGTTTTAATTCAGATATCTTAGAAATGATTATAGTCGTCAATAGACGACATATGACAATTATCCATGCCAGTATCACTTAGTTCAGCTCGATTTTTTGTACCTATAAAATGCTGGACACTGAATCTAGCAAAGACGTATCTACACATCATCTACTTCACCTTTTCCCAATTCTATGTTTGGGTCGGCTTCCAGTCTAACCGGATGCAGCTGAGTACCAGTGTTTAACATGGAGCAACTGTCTATCTGACCTCCACAACCCAGTTACTAGGCAACACGATACCTCTTGGTTAGACTGGTTGTCAGACAAGAACCACGAATGACAGCCGGGACGAACGAGTTTACGTGCCTTCCGAGGCACGAGTGTGTCACACCACCAACTTCCAAACTCCGGGCTGCTACTGAGCAAATCCTAATGGTCAAACCCAATAATTTTTTTTGCCCGACCTGGGAATCGAACCACGAGACCAACGGGGCCGTACTAGTTAGTTAACCTAGAAAAGACGTATGATATACGTTAATTTATCTAATATTTTCTCAAAAATTTCAGCTGTGCTAAAAAGACATAGCGAGACTGGGATCTCAGTTCAATAAGCACCGTGTTTCAGTGACAAGAAAATATTTTGTAGAAATTGATAAACTATGAGAGATTTACACACTGAGAAGCTGTAATGTGTGACCGTCACACTAACCGAATATTAAGCAATATATTCGACGCTTTGCAACAACTTGATTTAACAAGTAACTTGCGAATTTGTATAACATTTCATCGAGATACGGCATGACCGCGACGAAGAATAATGCAAAATATAAAGTAATGTTACAAGTAAATACGCACTCGCCTTGAGCACTATGTCGAACAGAGCTACGAGCATTCGCAGAAACGCTATATTACATGGAAATGGCAGTGTAATTTGAGCGTTTGTTAGTTCTGTACCATTCGTGAGAATGTTACATTACATCGAAATGCAGATGTGTATTCACCTTTACAAAGTAAAATTAAAGTTATGCTACGCGATGCTACGACGTGCTACGAGTTTTAATCGCGTAGCTGTTCAAGCGTAGCGTAGCGGCGTCTTCTAAGAAATACAAAAGATTCTTTGACTTATATTTTCAACTTCATCAATTTTATGCAAAATAGTCATTTAAATATTAATATTTTTTTAATCTATTTTCAAAGTTGTTTTGAGACTTTAAAAAAGAGGTTAAAAGTCATGGATTAATATCTAATGGTTTTATTTTTACATTCAATGTTGTGGCTTAGGGATGTAAAAAAACTGCATAAATATTTCCATTGAATTCCACTTCGCTTTTCGAAAAAATATTGATAGTAAATTTTCATGCAGCCTGCAGCAAAACTGCAACTGACAACAATCAAACACCAAAAAAAAAAGTAAAAAAAAAATACAATTTCATCGTCTGTCGTGGTGACGAGTGTTAAAAACCGGTATTCCATCGATTTTTACGGTTCACTTGATGAGGGACCGCTTTATTGACATTAAAGGTTTATAGAGTGTCAGATTCCAATTTAGTGCCGCGCGACCGTTTCGTGCCGATAAACTTTGACGGTTTTTCCATCATCTGTCTGGTTGGGATGCGTTAATTGTTTATTTTATTTTAAAACTGCCTCGGTAGCCTAGTGGTCCTAAGCGCAACTGCTACGCTAGAGGTCTTGGGTTCGATTCCCAGGTCGAGCAAAAAGTGTTATTGGGTTTTTCTATGAAATTCTCAGTAGCAGCTCGGAGTTAGGATTTGTGCCCGGTTAATGGCAATAGGCTCGCCCCTTATTACATGGGACCTAAATATACCGGCGAACTGTGGGTGTTACATTGTTACACCTCTGCCTAACCCTTCGGGGAATACAGGCGTGAGTGTATATTTTTTTTTTTTTTTTTTTTTTTTTTTAAAATGCCGGAGGGCAGCCCTATTTATTTGCTCCTCAGATGGAGTGGGATTCGATTTTAAAACGTTTATTTTGGGCACTGGTTTAAATGGTTCGGGAACAATAAAACGGTTGTTTTTTATGATGATAAAATATTTAACTGCCTCATTGGCCTAGTGGTCCTGACCGCGACTGCTATGCTAGAGGTCTTGGGTTCGATCCCCAGATCGAGCAAAGTGTTATTGGGTTTTTCTATGAAATTCTCAGTAGCAGCTCGGAGTTAGGATTTGTGGCCGGTTAATGGCAATAGGCTCGCCCCCTATTACATGGGACCTAAAGATACTGGCCCCAGGATGAACCAGTAAGAATTTTAAGTACATATACCTATTTTTAAATCTCACCATTTAAAAAGAAAAAATATAATTGACTAGTTTTTGCCTGCATATTTTTCGTGTGGTTTTTTCATTCTTGTTATGTCTTCAGTTACTGCTCCGCTCCTGTGAGTACTGGCGTAATATTATATAGACTATACTATTCCTATTAAATCTGGCTATCACACTACCAAAAAAAAATCGAATCCGGCTGGTAGTTTCACAGATTAGCGGATTTAAACAAAAAAAAAATACTCTTCATCTTTTTATGCAAATATATACTTATAGTATAGAATATAGATCAACAAAATGCTGTGTTGAAACTAGTTGCATTTCGAGAATGTAAAAACAAAAAGCGATCTTAGTACTTTGAAATTAAATCTCCATTTCAAACTTCACATTTTTAAACACACAAAAGCGGAATTTAAAAACTTTTAACTGTTTGTAAACGGCTGCTGAAACTATTCTCACGACTAAAGGCGGACAATGTAGGGTATTTAAATCTCGGCCAGGGAGGGACCATTAAAAAGCGCTAAAACAGAAATCAACGACGGACTATAAAAACAGACCCTCTCTGCGCGCTTCAGAAAAACCGTACAAGTCATAAGGTGTAGCAGATAATTAGGCGTGGTTTCCACCTGTGTACCAAATACCCTGTTCAACTGTATCTTTTACCCTGTTGTTGACTCATTCGTTAGTAATAATTACCAATTTATTCGGCAATTTTCTTAGAAGCATACATCATCATCATCTACTTAGCCTTTTCCCAACTATGTTGGGATTGGCATCCAGTCCAACCGGATACAGTTGAGTACCAGTATTTTACATGGAGGGAGTGCCTATCTGACCTCCACAACCCAGTTTCTGGGTAACACGATACCTCTTGGTTAGAGTGGTTGTCAGACTATCCGTAACGACTGTCAAAGATCTACGAATGACAGCCGAGACCAACTGCTTTACGTGCTTTCCGAGGCACGGGGGTGTCACACCTCCAACTTCCAAACTCCGGGCTGCTACTGAGCAAATCCTAATGGAAAAACCATAGAAGCATACATCAAAGGGAATTAAATCGAAGTATTTTTCTCAATTTAACTTACCTGTTGGTTATTTGTAGAAAATAAACAAAAGAGCATTTTTCTAACTGTTGTAGAGCAATTATAGTTATACCTTGCGACTTCCACGCTCTTGGTAGCACAATTTCTTGGTTTCCCGTTTTTAAAAGACCCTCCTTACAGTATGGGAAATCAAGCAATTGTCCTGTCCTGAATTGTAACTGTCTCTCCAGTAGAGACAACTATGTTAAACAAATGTTATCATGGAAATAGAAGGGTTAAAGAGCTGTGAGAAACTCGCTGTCTCTCAGCCCTCGTACCACACCACAGTCGGAATTGTGTCAAATTCCGTGCGGAGGTAATCAGCAAGAATTATAAGCTGTCCATGACGTAAATCCGACCTATCTGGCCGAACATCCTTTCACGGTTTGTTTGTTCCAATTGCTGTCGACCGACGCCAGTAGCCCGACACCCATGATGCCGATATTGTTAGGGGGGCAGAGTTTAACGCGGATCGTCTACACCGACGGCCAAACGGATTGGCTGGCAAGAATAAAGATACGGCAAACGTTTCGTAAAATGGTTTGCTATTACTTTAACAAAATGCCTTAAAATTGTATTGTGTTATGTCGGTCGGGCGAAAGGTACAAAACTTTACGTAACGTAAAATTAAAAAGTTTGTTTGTGTTGAAGTAGTTTCTTATTTTTCTTTTGCGAAGTTTTAGCTCGAGATTACGAATCGTAATATAAAGGTTAAGTGCACTTACGTTTGTAATAATAAGTCTTTATGTAAACGGCACACAATATCCGATAAGTATAAATTATTAAACCTAATTAACTGATGACTTTAATATTAATTAACTGCCTCGTTAGCTTAGTGGTCCTAAGCGCGACTGCTACGCTAGAGGTCTTGGGTTCGATTCCCAGGTCGAGCAAAAAGTGTTATTGGGTTTTCTATGAAATTCTCAGTATCAGCTCGGAGTTAGGATTTGTGCCCGGTTAATGGCAATAGGCTCGCCCCCTATTACATGGGACCTAAAGATACTGGCGAACTGTGGGTGTACATTGGTACACCTCTACCTAACCCTTCGGGGAATACAGGCGTGATGGTGTATATATATAAATTATTAAAATACGTAAATAAACAACACACAGAGGGTTAGGCAGAGGTGTACCAATGTGCACCCACAGTTCGCCGGTATGTTTTAGGTCCCATGTAATAGGGGGCGAGCCTATTGCCATTAACTGGGCACAAATCCTAACTCCGAGCTGCTACTGAGAATTTTATAGAAAAACCCAATAACACTTTTTGCTCGACCTGGGAATCGAACCCAAGACCTCTAGCGTAGCAGTCGCACTTAGCACCACTAGGCTACCGAGGCAGGTCAGGTAAATAAAAACGTTCAAAATCTAGTCGCAATCTTATCTCAGCGACAATCAACGTCAAACAATGTAGGTAAATTAAAAGTAATTTTTGACCGATTGAGGCTAAGATTGGTTTGCGATTGTTCCTAAAACTTCGTAGAATTGTGGCCTCTGAAGACAAATTCTCGTAATTAAAAATGTTGATAATTTAATCGCAATGTCATCTCAGCAACAATCTATCTATCAAGACTGAATGTTAGGAAAAGTTGCCCCCTTGATGGAAAAATAATCAAATTTTCATTTTAACACAAGAATCAAATGGGAACCCAAGATTCAGAAAACAAAGCCCCTCCAATGAATCAGTAAGGTTTTCAATTACGGAACTTTTCCACTTTTCCTCACCTTTTATTTCCTCATAAAACGTCAGCGAGGAATTTGTCTACATTTGATATCTGTCTCGTGTCCATACTAAAGATTTATACGGGCGACAAAGAAAAAATGGGGGTCTGAAACTGTAATTTTATGAGAACGAACATAAAAAGTTCAACACCTACTGATTTTTATTGAAAAGGAGATCTTTTTTACTCGTCAAAGGGACGTACAAATCTATAACGAGTATGTCTTTTTGATTTGTGAGTTTATGAGACCAGTTAAATTTTTATGTTTTGATGTTCATATTATGTATTTCTACTGATGACTGCTACGCTAGAGGTCTTGAGTTCGATATCCAGGTCGAACATATCGTTATTGGGGTTTTCAATTAAATTTTCAGTACCAGCTTGGAGTTAGGATTTGTGCCCGCGGTTAATGGTAATAGGCTCACACCCTGTTACAGATCTAAACATATCGGCGTACTGTAGGTGCACATTGGTACACCTCAGCCTAACCCTTCGGGGAATGGAGGCGTGATAGGTGTGTGTTCTACTGATGAGTCGTACGAGTACTACTGAAAATAACTAAAACGATTATAAACATCCATAGTTCTATTTCTGGATATTTTATTATGTCACAAAAATTTGTCAAAGTAGTTTTTACACGCGTTTGCGTGAATGTCGGTTATCGCGGATGCAGATCAAAACGTGGATTGCAAAAATAGCCTGTTCTCAGTCTCCAAGGTTTCCCTTGATCATTACGATCGGTTCAATGGGTTTAGAAGAACTAACAAATAAAACAGAGTTTCTATTACATTTATACGTAGATAAGTGTGGACATGGATTAGACTAATGACTTACCAGCTTTACAAGGGTCCATCCCAAGGTCTCCAGAGTCTTTGTGCTCAAAACTCATAGACAATAGTTCATCTATCGTATATTTATGTGGCTCGTCCCTCCCCTCCACCGAGCTTACTTCGAAGACTGCACACACTAATATCGTCAGTATCGCGCTGGCCGCCGCGGCGGACGCACGACTTTGCCGGAAAGTCATTATGTGAAACATTTTTATTTACACTTTGATCACTTCGGCATAATGGTTATTGTTATTTTTTGGAATTATCTGAAACAAAGAAATAATAATTTAAAGTAGAGCTGAAGTTTAAAACACATAAAATAATAGGTTTCAATATACATGTTTTTTTGTGGAAATATAATAAATACAGAGCATGAAGGTGGCTCAAGTTTAATTTTATTTCTTAAACTTGACAGGTTAATGTCGAAAATCAATTAACATGGGTAAATAAATGAATCACATTCCATTCAATGAAGAAAATACGCGTCAGTACATAGGAGCATTACAGTTTAATTAATACGAGAGTACATTAACTGCTATTCAAAAGCAATTCAAATACATGGAACGGGGTCTTTATAAAACTTCCAAATTGGAGTAAATACATTCGAAGATTCAGATGGAGCCGATCATGCCTTAGTACTCTTAAAGCCAAGACTAACAAAGCCAAAACATTGCAGAATCATGTAAGTAAAAAAATATTATTATTTTTAAAAACATCATCATCATACCATCACGCCTGTATTCCCTGAAGGGTCAGGAAGAGGCGTATCAATGTAATAGGGGGCGAGCCTATTGCCATTAACCGGGCACAAATCCTAACTCCAAGCTGCTACTGAGCATTTCATAGAAAAACCCAATAACACTTTGCTAGACCTAGGAATCGAAACCAAGACCTCTAGCGTAGTAGTCGCGCTCAAGACCACTAGGCTAACGAGGCTGTTATTATTATTAATGCTACAATGTTGTTTTTCTTTATTACTGCGCCCCACAGCTCCAGGCATAGTTTGTCATTCTATAGCATAGCTACAAAAATACAAACTTTTACTATAAATCAAAAGTCCCCCTATCTCTCACGGGATTGCTCGAGTATGCTTTGTAGGTCTAATTCAATTGTAACATAGCATCTCTGAATCACACGGGCTTTTTATTTGGGTCTAAAAGTGTATTGGTTATCCGTAGACAACTGATATTTTATGGTACCTTAGCCCATAAGCGGACTTCACTGACAGCGCACTTCATAGCGTATTTTGATTCTGAAGTATTTTACAAATTGATAAAATCTAGATGAGATAAAGGTACTAATATCTAGATGTGTGGTTGATTGACCACATGTCTTATTATTATTATTTTTTTAAATTTTAAAATGCTGCCTATTATAATTTCATACGTTTAGACTATTTTAGTACAGTCCCCCTAAGCCAGGGAATAAAAAACAATACTTCAAAAATTGTGTTCAAATGTTCTCTGAAGCGTCAAATGATTCAACTTACACATAACAAAACACAACATACCATCACGCCTGTATTTCCCGAAGGGTTAGGCAGAGGTGTACCAATGTACACCCACAGTTCGCGCGTATTTTGGGTTCCATGTAAGCCTAATGTGAGCCTATTGCCATTAACCGGGCACAAATCCTAATTCCGAGCTGCTACTGAGAATTTTAACTTGTCATCTGTTTTGTTCGTTTAGTCATGAGAACTGCAATTGTATTTTCATAAGAAACGTAAGCTCACTGTTCATAGTACTTAATGCCTTTTTCTCGTGACTTAAATAGGTGCAGCTAACGATTTAAATCTTTGGAATAATTACACAAACAAACAATCCGACCCTACTAAACCGATTCGGAACACAGTAAATGTTCGTACATTTAAAACCGTGAACAAACAAACTCGTACGACACCACACGACAGCGTCCACCATTAGCGGTACAAACTACGGATAGTCTGAAACAAATATCTATTTGTTTTTCTAGTTTGCATTTAGCGAGACTAGTTCCAGTGATAGGGAACTAATTACAAATAGAACTAGTTGGCCATTATCTTTGTTTACGTGTTTGCAAATGATTTGCTTTTATTGATAACGGAATTCTACGTAAACGTCTCAAGTATGTGATGTGAGTTTTAATCAATATCAAAGTCAAATCATTTATTTCAATAAGATTATTAAAAGGCTCGTTGCCTGCCTCGTTGGCTTAGTGGTCCTAAGCGCGACCGCTACGCTAGAGGTCTTGGGTTCGATTCCCAGGTCGAGCGAAAAGTGTTATTGGGTTTTTCTATGAAATTCTCAGTAGCAGCTCGGAGTTAGGATTTGTGCCCGGTTAATGGCAATAGGCTCGCCCCTTATTACATGGGACCTAAATATACCGGCGAACTGTGGGTGTACATTGTTACACCTCTGCCTAACCCTTCGGGGAATACAGGCGTGATGGTATTATTAAAAGGCACCTTTGAAACTAAATTACAAGGAAAATAAAATTTGAATCTCCAAGTCATTCAAGTTATCCATTCTTAAAGGAATAGAAAATAGAAGATTCTTGTAAAATTGGATTCTTGGTTCTTGGAAATTTTTACTTCGTCTTCCTTGCACCTACTATATTTTGTCTCTGCATCACCCTAAGGTAGGCTGGTAGAAAATGCCTAAGGCATTAAGTCCGCCTTTGTACGGTGTATTTTGTTTTTCATTGGTGCATAAAGCTTTAATAAATAAATAAATAAATAAGATTATTTTATTTGTATGGTTTAATGCCCTGTCGTAAGCAAATGTTTAGGTAATTGACAATAACGCATAGTGACAAGAAATAAGGTTTAAAATAGCGATACGTTTCATGTTAGTTGAATCGGATAACCACAAAAATAACAGTAATTTTGAAGTTTTCTTTAAATTGTGAAAAAAAAATACGCGGCTCAGTGAAATTATTTATAGGTATGTCTTTAGTTCATGAAATTCCCTATAATGTGATTACATAAAATTATATAGTTTGCGATCAAAATTCTGAGATAAATGCTACGATAAAAAAAATTGTATGCTCTCCTTTACGATTTTTTTACCATGATACTATTATACTTTCATGAAATATTTATAGGTAAGTCTTTTCTTTAAACCCTTGACAATACACTTAATTTTTTCAGACTTGTAACATGTAACGCTAGACTATGCGACAAAAAATGTGTGTTTTACGGTGTCCTGTGTTCGGATAGCCCCTTAATTACTTGACCTCTTCACAGTACTTGTATATAGGTTGCAACTGAACAATTTTCTAGATAAAAAATAAAAAAAAAACAAGAAATATCAATTTTAGTATTTTGTGCAATTAATTCTGACAAAACAAACCAACCCATAATAATCAAATTGTCAAGCTGATTCAATGTGCCAAATGATACATTACAATACCTCTATACAGCTATAACAGTTCAGTCTATATTATAATATACCCCCATACAATCACGCCTATATTCCCCGAAGAGTTAGGCAGAGGTGTACCAATGTTAACACACAGTTCACCGGTATGTTTAGGTCACATATAATACGAGGCGAGCCTATTGCCATTAATCGGGCACATATCCTAACTCCGAGCTGCTACTAAAGCTGATGCTGCTTTTAACACATTCTAAATTAACTAGTGTAAAATATCTAAAATTATAACAATTACTTCGAAAAATGCAAAGGATTTTTGAGTGGGCTTAGCAGAACTAACTCCGATCTCTGCTGAACAAATACATCGGAAAAACTGACGTTAAGAAATTGTTATAATAGTCCGAGAAAACGATTCATATGTTTTCAAAAATAGACATTCTAAGAACGAGAATATTTTTTTCAGTCTAATTTTCGGAACAAAAATTGAAAATGGAGCATGTTCCAATATCAACCAAATTTTTCTTTTTTCATAAACACTTTGTCCAATTCATTTTTTTTCAATTTGTGACCTCAATCGCCATTCCATAAGCCGTTGACCCTTTAAAAGGAAACAAACTTTAGTAAATAACATTGACGTCCACTCAAGATGTTTGTACATACCTACATATAAGGTACATAAGTCTATCATGATGCTTTTATCTCTCACGGGGTCAAGGGGCCCGGCTCAAAGCAGGGCCGCCCCTAACCTATCCACGTGGCTGAAGAGGCCGTACTTATCATCACGACATGCCCCTCTTGAGGTCAGAGGAACCGTTACTTTATATTTAAGACAGGGATGGGTGAGTGAAGAGGCTCTTGGGTATGTTGCCATTTTTGATTGTTTCTTCATTTTTAGGGTTCCGTACGCAAAGGGTAAAACGGGACCCTATTACTAAGACTCCGCTGTCCATCCGTCGGTATGTCATTATGCTGTATCTTATGATCGTGATATTTAGACAGTTGAAATTTTCAAAGATGATATATTTCTGTTACCGCTATAACAACAAATACTGGACAGAATAAAATAAATATTTAAAAAGGCTCCCATACAACAAACGTGATTTTATTTTTGCTGGTTTTTACAGATAACGGTACGGAACCCTTCGTGCGCGAGTCCGAATCGCACTTGGCCGGTATTTTTTAGTGTACTTTGTTTGACTTCTTCGGTAATTTTTAACTAGCTTTTGCTTGCGTGCACGTCTGCGTTAATGTCAGAAATCGTGACTCGTTGAATAAAAAGTATTCCATGCTGTTATCTAGGTCCCAAGAAATCTTTGTCTTCAATGACGAGTGGTTCAGTGGTTTAGTAGTGATGAAGTTGCAAACGACTAAATAGTTACATCCAAAATTTTATATTACGTTGGAAAAGCTGACTTTTTAGACTGCCTCGCTAGCCTAGTGGTCTTGGTACTGCTACGCTAGAGGTCTTGGGTTCGATTCCCAGGTCGAGTAAAAAGTGTTAGTGGGTTTTTCTATGGAATTCTCAATAGTAGCTCGACGTTAGGATTTGTGCCCGGTTAATAGCAATAGGCTTGCCTCCTATTACATAGGATCTAAAACATACCGGAAAACTCTGGGTGTACCAAAGTACACCTCTGCCTAACCCTTCAGGGAATACAGGCGTGATAGTAAGCCTCGATTACCTACTTAATAGGATTTTGATTTTCAATTCTCGCTTCGCACAACCATACGCTTCACACCAATATTAGAGAAACTTGTATGGACATATTTATTCGTACAACATTGAACTATATTGCTGCATGAATAGAGTATTTATTTCATATACTTTAAATTCTCACCCGCCCTCCACTGATCGCCGGCCGGTGTGACACCATTTTAATTGAGCTTCACTGCTACAGTAGACTAATATCTGCCTACCTCCCCAAAATAAACCCCTTCGATCAAATAAGGGAGTAACAAAAAAAAGACCTAACAGACTAATGTTTTCATCCCTGTAAAACAAATTGCTTCGATAAAGTTCATCACAGTACACCCTTTAAATTGAACATGGCGAATTGAGAACTTTTTGTTACGGAGGGTCTAACTTTCATGATGTTCCTGTACGCCGGTATAAACCCTTATGTATGGCAAATCAATATCAGTTTTCGTGATTTATTTATTTCAGTCATAAAACTTAATTAAATAATAATTAGATGACAAACTACGAGTATGTACAGTTTATATAAAAAATATAAAAAAGGAACCTTATAGGGTATCAAAAAACTCATCCGTATCGCTGTCAATGGGACAAGTGCCCAAAAGGCTGGCGGCATTACCACGTTGTATGGCAATGCTGATTCTTTGGCCCAAGAAAAGGCCAGCCCTTTGGTCACGTGAAGAGTCGTCCAGTGGCTTGGCGATGTCACGAAAACTAGATGAGCGCTCGGACCCCATGGCCTTAGAGTTATCGTGATATTGGAGTAGGATTTTTAGATTATTAAATTGGTTGGACTGCCTCGTTAGCCTAGTGGTCCTAAGCGCAACAGCTACGCTAGAGGTCTTGGGTACGAGTCCTAGGTCGAGCGTTATTACTATGAAATTCTAAGTAGCAGCTCGGATTTGTTAGGATTTGTGTCCGGTTAATGGCAATAGACTTGCCTTTTATTACATGGAACCTAAATATACCGGCGAACTGTGGGTGTACATTGGTTACACCTCTATCTGACCCTTCGGGGAATACACACTTTTTATTAAATTAACTTCTGAAGTAATAGAAGCAAGCATCACTAAGGTTTTTGTTTACAATTTCTTGGGCTTTTATTGTTTGAAAGGGACCCTAATTATTTTTTCAAAAACAAAAGAAAACTAAGTTAAATTTTTTTGCATCAGTTATCTCCGAGTCAAACATCGAGTACTTTCGGAGATTACCGGGAATAAACAGACACTCACGAATTACCCAAATGAAAGATAATGTCGATCAAACTTACAGCAGGTACGTAAGTCACGGGTTCGAATCCCAAACAGAACAAAAAATTTTTTGGCCTATCGATCCGGATCTGGTTCTTGGTGTTAGTGTTTGTGAATTTATATGTTGGTCAATGCGCCCACGATACAGGCAAAAATCCTAAACAATTTATTAAAAAAAAAAAAAAAAATAATTAACCCCCGACAGAAAAATAAAAATCTCTACTGCAGCTAACAAAAGATTTGATTTGACTGCTGAACCGATTTCCATCAAACATAGCTTCGAACTAACCCAACTAATATACCTTTCAAACAAAAAAAAACTAAATCAAAATCGGTTCATGCGTTCGGGAACTACGATGCCACAGACAGAAACACACACACACACACGTCAAACTTATAACACCCCGTCGTTTTTGCGTCGGGGATTAAAAAAGTATCTAGGCTTCACGACATTTAAAAACCATAGTTATCTGGAACTCAAGAGTGTTGGTCATCGTTCCGTTGGTCTCATTTAGGGCAGTGGCACACCAACAAAAAGCATTACGACCGGTACCACAGTGATTGACGCCAGACCTCAATTGATAAGCCTAGCCTTAGGTTTTGTTGTACGTTTCTTATCTAACTTGATTGATTGAAGGGATATTTCTATTGTGCTTCTGCCCTTTTGAAAATAAGGCTATTGATTAAACAAAACAAACCCACTTGAGGTTTCATTGTTTAAAATTGCCTAGCAATCCTACTACTAATACTTACTACTTCCTACCTAATATTATTAATGCGAAAGTTTGTGAGGATGGATGGATGGATGGATGTTTGTTACTCTTTAACGCTTAAACGGCTGAACGGATCTGGATGAAATTTGGTACTGATATAGATTATAGTGTGGAATAACACATAGGATACTCTTTATCCCGGAAAAAAAACGGTTCCCGTGGGATTATATATTAAATTTGATGCATTCAAAGCACGGTCGATCGGGGACAGATTAGGCACATGCTGTTTTCAGGTATCATCAATGCATTGAAACTATACAAAAAAGATCCTTACTCTCTTACTTGTAAGTGTGATACTCGAATCTAGTTTTTTCGTCTGGCAACTCTCGGAGATCTCACTATTTGTTGCATAATATGATCTGAATAACTTCTTAATGGAATTGTACATAAAGTCAAATTTACTGCATATTATGGAGCTACGTAAATGAATATTTCCGCAATATAACATACAATATGAAAGCATCCACAAATGCAGTGAAACACTAGAAAATTAATTTTTCACCGCTGCCATCTTGCTATTGTAAGTGCAACCACATTAAAGTGGCAAAATTTCATAGCATCGTACCAAGATAGGGTCTAGACGAGTGGAGTGACGGTGAAGTGGACGAAATTGAAGCTACCCTGCCTCGGGGAACATTACCGGTAATGTAGTGATTGTAAACAAGAGCCATGTGAAGGTAAGGGAAGTCTGTGAAAGTTTGGTTGTTGAGATAGTCCGAAAGATTTGGGAGAAGTTATTTTTAACCCAGCCCCTCCACGCCCGTGTTTTTAACTACACCGTCGGTCTCGTGGTCGCAAGCGCGACAGATGAGCATGGGGTCCTAAGTTCGATTCCCAGTTCGAGCAAAGTGTTATTGGGTTTTTCCATTAGGAATTTCTCAGTAGCAGTTCGGAGTTAGGATTTGTGCCTGGTTAATGGCAATAGGCTTGCCCCCCCCCCCCTTCTTCCATGGGACCTAAAACATACCGGCAAGCTGTGGGTATACATTGGTACACCTCTGCCTAACCCTTTGGGGAACACAGGCGTGATGGTATGTATGTTTGTTTTATGAATCATAGTAAAAAAGCCGGATTCCTTTATTTTATTCGCCATCATTTTTAAGGTCAAATATGGTAAACTTAACTCCCCACTAGGAACTTCTCCTGTACATATTTTACGCAAATTCAACCAGACCCGGAACTACTCGTAGGACATACAGACATTTGTTCCTTGCAGGAATAGAACCCACGACGCGTAACGTAGCAGCCAGTCATTCAACCGTAAAATAAGTGGTTAAAGAATTATTTCAATATGATATAGCAGCCGCCACGAGCCTTAAGCACAAACGTCAAGTTTATTTTTGGGATTTTGGGTTTCTTTCTCGGTTTTTTGGGTCACCGACACTGCACGCAATTGGTCTATCAGTCTGACCGATAGTCGCGCAGCGTCGGCGACTCAAAAAACGCAGAAAGGAATCCAAAAATGTACTTAACGTTTGTGCTCACGACTCGTGGCGGCTACTATACAAAGATAGTCTCGAAGGGCTTTATTACCAAAACCGAAATATTAATGCATCACAAAATATCCCTTTGTTACAATACTTAGCGGTTGCCAACTCCTGAACCTGCTCACAGCATAGTTTGTAAGTTTGCTAAGTTCCACTAAGTTTAAGTAAGATAGTTGGGGCTTTGGAGCCAGTGATGATGGTTTTTTAATAGGGAAACAATACCCCAGCGATTACCGAGGGTCGGAAGTTTCCCAACGTATTGTTTTGTACGTGTTTATTGTCCTACTCTAAGAAGTTAATGGCTGTATGTTCGGGTATTGGGCTGGATATGTCTTAAACTTGTGCTAAGTTGAGCGGTTTTAGAATGGAGTATTAACGGCACTCTCTGGGGAGGGTAATATTGGTATGTTGGTAGCATGATTATGGTTATGTGGTGATGTCGCCCCGGTTGTGTCGGATTGCCGTACCGTCAAACTATGAGAGTAAGCGAAGAGGAAGTGCACCTGGATTTGCGCACACACTTGTGCGCTGTAATATCCTCTGCGTACTTGGTTAATCTGCATTAAAATTAGCCACCGTGGTCGGAATTGGTCTGAAGAATACATTTTACATGTGATGTGGATGCATCAATGGTCTGTTTTGTAAAAACTTGCATTGGTAATTTAAGTATTTAATTTGTCTTGGTATGGGCATGTGAAGAGGAGGGATGACACGCATGTGACCAAAAGAGTTATGAATGTGGATGGATGGAGGGGAAGAGGGAGGAGAAAGAAAATATGGATGGATTGCGTGAAGAATGATATGAAAGAGAAGGGAGTCAGCGATAGCATGACGGTTGACAGGACAGCGTGGAAGAAGAAAACGTGTTGCGCCGACCCCAAGTAACATGGGATAAGGCCAGGAAGATGATGATGATGAGTTTGGTTTGAGATAAAAAGACCACGATCAAAGCGAGATCCAATAAAATAATTAAACAACATAAAACATTCAATAGTCAAACAAAAAGTTCTATTTCAAGGTAGACCCTAATTTGATAACTTTAACACTTACATTGATATTTACAAACCCTAATTTGCCTGAGTTTTACATGTTAGGCTATAAAGAGCTTTATTTTCTTGACACTTTAGTTAAATTTCTATTGACATGAAAAAGACAAAGCTTGATTCTATTTTAAAATGAAGAATATTTTTTTATGTTTTTTTAGAACGTTACAAAAAAATATTAAACTAACCTTCTCTACCTTCATCTACCTAGCCCTTTTCTAATTGAGATGGAGTCGTCCAGTCTAACTCGATACAGCTAAATACCAGTATTTTACATGGAGCGACTGCCTATCTGACCTTAACAACCCAGGGTAATACAATACCCTTGGTAAGGCTGGTTATCAGGCTCTGTGGCTTCTGACTATCTTAACGTCAGTAACATTGCTACTTAAAACAAGTAAAGGCGATGGCGCGTCCTACTTTCCGAAATACCTAAAACTCGAAGGCCGGTTTATCGGAAAGTTTGACGTCCTAAACAAAAAATTTGTTCATCCACGATACAGGATAAGGAGTGTTATGAACTTCGGCGATAAGCCGGGGGTCAGGGCCGGAAGATACGGCCTGTCCGGGCGTCCGGCTGTTGGACGGTTTTTTTTTATTTTATTTTCGACGAAAAATGTTTGCTGATATTTGTGGTTGTTATGAATAAGTCCCATGACTGTTCACTAATAGGTTTTTGCAGAAGTATTTATTTTGTAGATTAATTATTACCCAAAATACTCCCCTTTCTGAAAAGTCCTATTCATATTCATTTATACCTTGGGGTATTTAAAATGTGCTCATAGAAAATAAAGTTAAACATTTTTTTTACTGCCTCGTTGGCATAGTGGTTCTTAGCGCGACTGCTACGCTAGAGGTATTGGGTTCGATTCCCAGGTCCAGCAAAAAGTGTTATTGGGTTTTTCTATGAACTTCTCAGTAGCAGCTCGGAGTTAGGATTTGTGCCCGGTTAACGGCAATAGGCTCGCCCTCTATTACATGGGGCCTAAACATACCGGCGAACTGTGGGTGAACATTGGTACACCTCTGCCTAACCCTTCGGGGAATACAGGCGTGATGGTATGTTATGTGAATTGTACATTTGTAAACACAACCTACAATACAGAAGAAATTCCTAGCGGGGAACAAAGTTTTTTAAAGAAAAAATAACACTTTTTCCTCAAACATACACACATAGGTACCCATACACCTACTTTGTGGCTCGTCCTTAAAGCAATTACTATAATTGGAACATGTACCTTCAGTCGATTTTAGTTAGAGTAAACTTCGGATTGTGATAGCATTAAGATGACATCACCATGTTCATTGAATACGATTTGTAAGGGTTCATCGTTCTATTGAACACGACTCACAGAACAGTAACCTCGAATTTCTGAAAGCCTATTCAATTTAATATGTAGTTTAATCTCGTGTAAGCGATTTGATTGTCTGGTTATTTTAGGCAACCAATCACTATTGCTAACTTAAGATTTGTTAGTAGATTTCTCGATAAAGAATTTTTAATTTCTTTTTTTTTGAAAACGTCCCATACTAGGATTTTTTCCTGTATCGTGGGTGCGTTTACAAATATAAAAAACTCACATGACATCACATATCATTACGCCTGTATTCCTCGAAGGGTTAGGCAGAGGTGTACTAATGTACACCCACCGTTCGCCGGTATGTTTAGGTCCCATGTAATAGGGGGCGAGCCTATTACCATCAACCGGGCACAAATCCTAACTCCGAGCTGCTACTGGAAATTTCGTAGAGAAATCCAAAAACACTTTTTGCTCGACCTGGGAATCGAACCCAAGACCTCAAGCGTAGCAGTTGCGCTTAGGACCACTAGGCTAACGAGGCAGTTAATAAACTCACATACACTAATAAATATAATAATTGGCCATATAAATATTAATAACAGACACTCAGCGCAGCAGCCAATCGCTCAGCCACTGCGCCAACTATAATTCCATCAATTGTATGTACAATTTCCTTTTCACATATGTAATGAACAAAATGCAGTAAAGATAAGGAAGAGCTTTAGAAAAATTTCATTACAATACATTTATCTTCTTTTTCGAGAATAGCTTTTGCCATTTTTAAAATACTGGCCAGTTAGGAAAGTGATAGCTTGGCTAAGTGCCAAGGGTGTGCCGGACGTACAGACAGCGACATTAATAAGGTATCCCCCTCGCGTTAAGTGTGAGGTCAAACCGACTTAATGAGTTGTGGGTCGAGATTTTTGAGTAGCATAATATCTTGACATTCAACCGAAACTGACGTAAGTCATTTTGCGTCACCATCGTGTGGCATAACTAGGATTTATGTGTAAATAGAAATGCAGCTTAAATTACGCTTTCACAATACAAGCTTAGAAAAGTGACTAGTTATAGAGGAAGATTGGTCGCTCAAGGAGGTGACTTACTACGCAGGGTAGTTGAAAAAAACCTTTTTTTAAAAGAAACCATTACACCTGTAGATATTCCCTAAAAGGTTAGGCAGAGGTGTACCATTGTATACCCACAGTTCGCCGGTATGTTTACGTCCCATGTAATAAGGGGCGAGCCTATTACCATCAACCGGGCACAAATCCTAACTCCGAGCTGCTGGAATAACCTATTTGTTATTATTTTTCTGTGCACATGGTCTGGCTAATAATTATGTTTTCTTTCTGTCCAATGATAGCTATTTTATTAAATTATACTTCGGTACATAGTATAAAACAAAGTCGCTTTCTCTGTCCCTATATCCCTATGTATGCTTAAATCTTTAAAACTACGCAACGGATTTTGATGTAGTTTTTTTTTAATAGATAGAGTGATTGAAGAGGAAGGCTTATATTTATAATAACATCAGCATTGCACCCGTGCGCAGCCGGGGCGGGTCGCTAGTTTAATATAAATACAACAAGCTACCACAAACTACCCCAATATATTAAAACAGTCTCTCGTAACTACATTATCATTTAAACAGCACGTTTGTTCTAAGTACTGGCAATCAGCATGCCTAATCAGCCAATGTTCTTTGACCTCTAAGCTTGAATTCATTCAAACATGTCCTCGCCACACCACACTGAAGAATAAACCTTATGAGGCAACGGTAAAGTTGAATTTTCTTTGCATGGCAAAGGTTCGTACGACGTAATGTTCCGTAGCTTGGTATGGAGCATTGGTCACCGCTATCAGGGGGTGATAAGAGTGATACATTCCAATAATAAATGGATGCTTTCTTTGTACAATGGCAGTTATTGAGATTGGAAACTATTTTGTGATGATATTTTAAGGGAATTGCTTAGAAAGAAGATGACAATACATACTAGAGAGTTATTATAAGGTAAAAAAATCGTATAACTTAGAAATAAGTAGGTTGGTGTGAAGGGTCGTGATGACTGTGGTTAGGACATGCGCCGGCCATAAGGTAGCGGGTTCGAATGTTCAATTCATTTGTACTTTTCAAGCTTATCCTGGACATCACTGACATCTGTGGGGAAAAACATCGTGTGGTAACATGGACTTCTAATTTTAGTAAATCTGAAATCCACCTTGAACAAGCGAGGTGACCAATGCTCGTGCCTGCTCTGTATGTGAAGAGGCCTTGCCAAGGCAAGGCCTCGATTTTTATTTGTCCCACTACAGGTAGTGGGACAAATAAAAATCTAGAGTTATTAATAAATAGGTAAACAAACATCCCTTGAACTGCTGGAAGGTTATCGACATCAAAATTAGATAACATTGTACTTAATATTGAAATTGTTTCTTTTGCTAGTTACTATGTGTTTAGATTGTTCAATATTGCACAGCAAAAACAACAACATACTATCAAGCCTGTATTCCCCGAAGGGTTAGGCAGAGGTGTAACAATGTACACCAACAGTTCCCAGGTATGTTTGGGTCCCTTGTAATAGGGGGCGAGCTAATTGCCATTAACCGGGCACAAATCCTAACTCCGAGCTGCTACTGAGAATTTCATAGAAAAACCCAATAACACTTTTTGCTCGACCTGGGAATCGAACCCAAGACCTCTAGCGTAGCAGTCGCGCTAAGGACCACTATGACAACGAGGCAGTAAAAAAAGTCTTTAACTTTACTTTGTATGGGCACATTTTAAATACCCCAAGGTATAAATGAATATGAATAGGACTTTTCAGAAAGGGGAGTATTTTGGGTAATAATTAATCTACAAAATAAATACTTCTGCAAAAACCTATTAGTGCACAGTCATGGGACTTATTCAAAACAACCACAAATATCAGCAAACATTTTTCATCGAAAACCAAATAAAAAAAAAACCGTCCGTCCGCTTTGCGGCAGAAATAGGTATGGTGATAGTACTTTCCCGGTCGAGCTTCTTAACAAAGATATATGATATGTTATAGTAATAACATAACATTTACGTGGTATTTATAAAAATAGGTAGCTATTAGCTCTCTCAAAGCAATCAAGTTCAAAAAGATTTATTTGTATACATAGTTTGTCTATCTATACTTATAATAAATCTGTAGGGAGGTCAATTCTGTACATGAAATATATTTCCAAAATAACTATCAGGGGGTGATTAGGGATCGATACTGATGCCAAAAATGCAATCAGTAAAATTTTTGTCTGTCTGTCTGTATAACCGTTATAGAAACAAAAACTACTCGACGGATTTTAACGAAACTTGGTACAATTATTTTTCATACTCCTGAGTAGGTTATAGTATACTTTTCATCACGCTACAATCAATAGGATCAGAGCAGTGAAGGGAAATGTTGGGAAAACGGGAGAAGTTACTCCATTTTTTAAGCTTCCGTCGCGTGTGCTACCTTAATGGTTAAAGCTACACATAAATCAAGTATGACGGAAATGTTCTCCTTAAAATTATATAAAAAATATCCCACGACAGCATATGTCTATCTTTTATGGTTGACGCACAATATCACGTGTAACTCCCGATAGCTTAGCAGTTCGAAGCTTTCTGATTGTATTTGTCTACTCTTACGTTTATAACACTCTCAGTCATCCCTAATTCAAATAGTTAACATTATTAACTATTCCATAAAAAAGAATCATAGAAATCGGTATAGAAACACATGAAATATGGAAGGACATAGGCTACATTTTTTACGAAAAACGACGTAAACGCGGAGGAAGTCGTTGGCAACAGCTAGTATACAAATAAATCTTTTTGGTACATATAAATAGAAAAGTTTCTTTAGCCAGGGATTAAGCGTAGTTCAAAAGAGAGACATTCCGCTCATGGCCATCCCCATTTAGACGAAAAAAAATGGATAAGTTTCAGTAGCAATAAGTATTTTTTACTCTCTTCTTTTATACTACTTCTAAGGCTTAATTATAATAAAAAGATCCAATAAAATATACGCGACGGATGGGAAATGAAACTAGACATTCACAAGAGATTATTTGTTTAAAAATCAGCAGATCCATACATGTTCAAAATGTATAATGTAAATGTTTACAAACATATAAACTGACATACACAAGCAACCAAACCTGGAAAAACTACCTGTATACAATAAAAATATTTGAACCGTACCGAAGTCGAACCCATGACAGCCAATCGCTCAGCCAAAGCGCCAAGCGTACCGCAATCCCTCATTACTGACTGGCTAACTTTTTCACTACGACCATAAGTTTTTTGTGAAGTTTGATACCTACTAAGAGGATACATTTAGAACTTTAGAAGATACTTAAACAAGCGACATACTTTAAGGGAGTGAAGTGCTGATCAAAATAAACCACTTTCTCAATTTTTTTTTTTTTTGGTCGGTGGGAAATCATCAAATAACTTCTCCCGCCCAGGGCGGGACGGGAGGGAGTGTCAGACTTTTACTGACTAAAACCCACCCATGTTCCTTCTTGTGCCCTTTGCGTTGCGGGGGCGCGGTATCTCTTGCGAACAACCCGCAGCCCCGGCAGCCACTTTCTCTATGAAATCAAACTTAAAATTGCCATTAAAAATCAGCTGTCCCTTACATAATGTTGAGTTATGCGAACATAGATGTATGGAGCAGTTAGTTTTTCTTTTCAATTTTACGGTTCGCACCATGACAAAAGTTGGTCATTTTCAAGACTACTGCACTCCCTTAAAGTAAGTCGACGTAAGTCGTCGTAAGTTGACGACACGGTTGGCGCAGTGGCCGAGCGATCGACTGCTGCGCTGCGTGTCGCGGGTTCGATTACCGCACGGAACAAATATTGGTATGACCTACAGATAGTTGTTCCGGGTCTGGCTGTTTGTGTATGTGAGTTTATATGTATGTAAACGCACCCACGATACAGAAGAAATACCTAGTGTGGGGCGACGTAATTAAAAAAAAAAAAAAAAGTCCCTCGTTTACCCTAACACCCCGTATAGTTCTTAAACATTTTCTGATAACTTTAAACATAACAATGTTATAACCAATTTGTCTCGTTCATTCACAAACATAATCTAACCACGTTTGTTATCAAAGCTAAGCCCTTTACAACATGACGTCACCAAACCGCAGATATTTGTATTAATTTTGACACAACGTAAATTAAACTGTCAAGTTACGGGCTTAAGTGTAATTTGTACAATGACTTATCAATTAAACGTCTCGGCAATGTTTGTCAAGTGCTATTTTAGTTTAACGTCGTATCATCACATACCCAAAATTTTCCTGACAAATAAGAATAATAAGAAAAGGAATAATGGGGAAGTATAATATATTACATTAAAGCAAAAGGTCATTTACTCGCTGATTAAACACGATATCTCAAAAACTACTCGACATATAAAGCTGAAATTAGGCAGGTAACACACAACACCTCATCCTTCACTCATATTCTGAAGGAAAGTCCATCCGACACAACCGCTTTCGAAGACACGCCGGTGTCGCACAACTAACTTCTAAACTAAGAATCGAAAAATCCAAAAACATTTTGCCCTACCTAGGAATCGAACCCAGAACTCCACGCACACCACTCGCGCCGCTTGCTACAAGACTAACAGGGCAGTCAGTATCTAAGCTTAAACTTTTACCTTAAAGCTAATAAAGGAAACTGCATGAATAACCAAATCATTCTAGCATAGTTCAGCAAAATTTCATGTAAAGCTTTCAGAATGGTGAACTTACCGTTCAGGTTTCACGTTGAAAGCAGTATTTGCTAATTTTACAGTTTGATCAGTTAAACTAAACAGAGAACAAAAACAGCAAAGCTATAGTTTTACTAGAGGACTGCGAAATACAAACATTGTAGTACTGTTCCGAATGGAATTTACTTCCAAATGTAAAATAGTTTTGTGCCCACGCGTTTACATGCATACAATTTAATTTTAATTGCACTGCTTTGTGTGAATATTAATAAACTGTAATGGTTTTCTATATTTGGCGAAATATTTTGTTTTGTTATTTTTAAAGAAGTACTAAAAGAAGTCTTATTTTTAACAAGGTAAGGTAGGTTATTTTTAGATTTAATGTAGGTTGACTTATGATATTTTGTAATATATACATACACACCATGACGGCTGTATTTCCCGAAGGGTAGGGCAGAGGTGTAACAATGTACACCCACAGTTCGCCGGTATGTTTAGGTCCCATGGAATAGGGGGCGAGCCTATTGCCATCAACAGGGCACAAATCCATAGAAAAACCTAATAACACTTTTTGCTCGACCTGGGAATCGAACCCAAGACCTCTAGCGTAGCAGTCGCGCTTTGGACCACTAGGCTACCGGCGTAGTTGTAATATATACTTTTTGTTAATATCTAAAATTGATCACTATTCTCATCTGTTCAAGCATCACTTTATCGTTAGACTCATTGTAATAATATCATGCATTTAAGGCACTGAAAAACATATAAATTCGCCTATAATGAATTAAATTAATTAATATTAGTTATGCGTATTGTAAATAGATATTTCCAAACATTTTTAACAAATCCATTGAGTGTCATCTTAAACATATTTCTGAGAATCTGTTGTTTTTAAATGACATCTTAATTACCAAACCACGATTAAGTGAACTTTTAAAATGACCTTTCAGTACTTCAAAATATCTATACTACTGATTAATATTCTGTCATCAAAATTAATAACAAAAACGTATTACGTATCTTGAATAAATTAAGAACATGGCTGTTATTCATTTTCGATTGCTCAACTTATTTTTTATTTAATCGATAATTGCTTCTTTTTTTAAACAACTCACAATCGTGCTTCTCTTTCTTTTCTATACAGTCTGATAGTGACCGCACTTCAGCTGTTCTGTCCGCGTATAAAGCTACCTTTATCTCGTCCCATTCATGCCAAAGTGAACCTTATTTACCAAAAAACAATAGACAACCGTCTACGAAAACAAACAAACAATGTGGCCATGCGTATGTAATTACATTAAACATAAAATACATCTTGTGACACCTGAGACCGAACCATTAATTACCGTAGCCGCTTGTTTACCTTTCTATTATGTTAACTAACTATTTATTAGCTTTTGTGCCTATTATAATAAGGTACGGAACTAATTGTTTGTCGAGAGGGTGGGTGTGACCCTTTCCTCTTTGTTTGTGATCATCAATATTTATCTTCAATTATGTGTTATAAATAACTCGGCTAGTAACTCAAGCAGTAGTATACAATATTTGACAGTCATAAAGTTTGTATACTTATATTTTTGTTATTGTACATACGTATCTTGCGGTCTCTGTTTTAAAGATTATTAAAATTGCTAATAATTAACATAACATACCATCACGCCCGTATTCCCCGGTGAGTTAGGCAGAGGTGTACCAATGTACACCCACAGTTCGCCGGTATGTTAAGGTCCCTTGTAATAGGGGTTATTGCCATTAATCGGTCACAAATCCTAACTCCGAGCTGCTACTGAAAATTTCATAAATAAACCCAATAACACTTGTTCGAGCTCGATCTCAAATCGAACTCAAAACCTCTAGCCTAGCAGTCAATTTTTCCAATGCTTCATGCCGTGCAAGCCGTTGACATGGTGGTGGGAATCGAACTCGCGACATGTCTTTCTAACCACTGAACTATGCGGCTTCAAATTATAAATGAAAACTAGCTTTTGCCCTCGACTACATCCGCAGAAGTCAAATTTAAATCCGTTCTTAAAATCTGTCAAATACTTTCCGAGATTTCATGTATAGTCAATGGGTGACCAATCGCTTTTAAAACAAAAGATAACCCACATTCTCATAAGTATTACGATCAATTTTCATCCTCTTAACACCTATGACTAATACTAGACTGCAAATATTCCCCGAGAACGAAAAAAAAACTCACAAAGATGAATCAACAATCCAATAGTTATGTTCCCGTCTCATTTCTCTGTCACCGGGCTATGAATGAGAAAATTGACGTCGCTTTATAAAGTGTACCTACCTTGTGTAATAGGTACACTGCTAGCCAGGTTCATTGTAGTAGTTTGTAGTAGTAACCTAGTTGAAGTAGTCTAGTTGCAATTTGCACGGCAATGTAAACAGCTGGGGAATTTGTCTTCGGAAGCCAGAATTCATTATGTACTATTGTCACAGTGCAAAAAAGGTAATTTTTACTCTACGCGATTGTACTGGCAGTAGAATCCATCTTTACTCTTTATCATTAATTTATTTATTCATTTTATTAGCTTGTTCTCGCTTCGTCCGTGTGGATTTTCTTTATGGATACCATTTTTTTTTTAAATAAAATGCTTATGCTAATCGTTCATACAGTAGCTCTTCATAGGTGAAATAATTTTTAAAATCGGAAAACTAGTTTTTGAATTTATCCACTACAAACAAAAATACCACTCCTTCCTCTTTGTAATATTAGTTTGGATTACTAAAAAAAGGTAAAAATACAAATAGTAAAAGTTATTAAAATAAAATAGAGAAACTACTTTTGTTATTAAGTACATTTTTCGAAAATCGTATATAAATGTTCCAATTTAACAGGCAAACAAATAGGAATATTGTATTTACCCTCTCAAGAAACAACAAAAATAAATAAGTACCTACCAAAAATAAAAATGTTTATACCAACCGTAACTTCAAACACAGGTCCACTACCACAGTGCACTCGTTGGTATCACTATCACTTATCACTTACAGACACACGGTCACGGCGGGCTCCCGAGGGCGACTGAGCGCGTCACACTCGGGAGACGGTACTGATGATGAGAGAAGTGTTATGCACTTTTTGAAATTGGAACTGTCAATTTATTTTTTTCATTATTTTTGTTAATACCTGTGTAATAATTCCCTCTTCCTTTCGAAGGAACATCTTTCCCTTTTTTATTTTCCTCTCTTTACTTTCCCAGAAAGTATTGTATTTTAGTTTTCCTATTTGCCGCAAAAGTCTTTTTAAAAATACTGTTATATTCTAACTCCCCTTTTACTGTATTGTCATGTAAATGACAAAGTCAAGTAGTAGGAGACCGTTCCCAAGAAAAATCAAAATAGTTTGCCATAATTTGAAAGCTAAACAAAAGAGTAATCGGTGCCACATACAGGGACAAAGCACTCTTAGAAAAAAAGTATTAACTTAAATCATCGGCTTGAAAAGAAAAAGAATTAGGCTTTTTTATATTTTCATAACGTCCTCTGAATATAAAGGCATTTCAGAACATTTTAACCGTTTTAATAAAATTAAATTTAACTACCTAGTACTTAATTAAACAACATAACATACCATCACGCCTATTTTCCCCGAAGGGTTAGGCAGAGGTGTAACAATGTACACCCACAGTTCGCCGGTATGTTTAGGTCCCATGTAATAGGGGACGAGACTATTACTATTACTATATACTACTACTATTATTATTACTATTTTTATTATTATTTACTTAATTAAAATATTTCCCAAAAATTTAAATGTAACAATTTCTTTACAACTTTTGCGACAGACTGTACATTAGTTGTCCTTTATTTAACCATCTGTCAAAAGCGCTCACAACAGACGACTCATTCCCGTGTTAAAGTTTATCTCGCATTGTAAACATCGTTTTCATTTACCTACTAGCTGGTTAAGTAATTATTGTAATGAACTACCGACAAAGTGATAATTCTTAAAAGGAAGAACCAATTGGGCTGTAGCCACCATTATTACCCATTAATTCCAAGACACGAAAATAAACTGATTAACCAACTATATTTTAGCTCTGAAAACACTATTCGATTTTTTTACCAACGTACCCCGGTACACAGTTCGCCGGTATGTTTAGGTCCCATGTAATAGGGGTCGAGCCTATTGCCATTAACCGGGCACAAATCCTAACTCCGCGCTGCTACTAAGAATTTCATAGAAAAACCCAATAACACTTTTTGCTCGACCTGGGAATCGAACCCAAGACCTCTAGCATAGCAGTCGCGCTTAGGACCACTAAGCTAATAAGGCATTTTAATATTTTTTTGTAATTTTGACTATTGGATAAATACTGTATCGTGAGTGCGTTTACAAACAATATAAACTTGCACACACAAACAGCCAGACACAAAACAACAATTTGCAGGCCATACAAATATTTGCTCCGCGCGGCAAGCGAACCCGAAACACACGGTGTAGCAGCTAATCAAAACCGATTTTTATAAAAATTGGTATGGGGTAAGTTTAAGCCCCAAGAAAGGACATAGGCTATACTTAGTATATATTGCGATTACCGACATTTCCGGACAAAGTGGCGGGCAAATGCTAGTATTAGTACAGATTATAAGCTTGTAGTTCTCACATACATTTTGATTACTGTTAATTGCCTTTGTAGTTACTAAACTCTAATGGAACTCAACCAAATTAATTAACTATGTGTTTACTGATGTAATTACATAGTTGGGATACAAAACTTACGAATTAATTAATTAAGGATTATTAAAGTAAAAAAACTATGAAGCCTTTTTAGGCTGTTGTTAAAGTTCAAATTTGTTTATTTACTGAAACTTATAGATAGACAATACCTATTTATTAAGAACTGCGTTTAACGGATGTAATAACCCTCCTTCTGGCGCAGACGGGTAAGGTCGAAAAAAATTCCACCATTTTTATTTTACACACACACGTACCATCACGCCTGTATTCCCCGAAGGGTTAGGCAAAAATCCTAACTCCGAGCTGCTACTGAGAATTTCATAGAAAAACCCAATCACACTTTGCTCGATCTGGGAATCGAACCCAAGACCTCTAGCATAGCAGTCGCGCTTAGAACCACTAGGCTATCGAGGCAGTTTTTATTACAATTTGTTTAAAACATTTTTTTTTGGTCTAGACCATACTTTCTGCTTACTAAGATATATAAGTGTAAAGATCCCATTTTTTTAGGAAAACATGTTTTGTATGTATGTTATAGTAACCAAGTCATAACCTCACGACAAGTCCTTTGTACTACAGCATCATACCATCACGCCTATATTCCCCGAAGGGTTAGGCAGAGGTGTAACAATATACACCCACAGTTCGCCGGTATGTTTAGGTCCCATGTAATAGGGGGCGAGCCTATTGCCATTAATCGGGCACAAATCCTAACTCCGAGCTGTTACTGAAAATTTCATAGAAAAACCCAATAACACTTTTTGCTCGACCTGGGAATCGAACCCAAGACCTCTAGCGTAGCAGTCGCGCTTAGGACCACTAGGCCAACGAGGCAGTTTACTACAGCAGTAGTTAAAATTTTAACAATGATTGATGTATCAAAAGTAAAAGTAATTTAATGGGCAGTATGGTATCCGCCATGAGTCGTGAGCATAAACGTAAAGTTCTTTTTTGGGTTTTTGTGTTCCTTTCATAGATTTTTGGGTCGCCGACGCTGCACGCGATTGGTCCATCAGTCTGACCGATCGCGTGTAGCATCGGCAACCCAAAAAATGTACTTGATGTTTGTGCTCACGACTCGTGGCGGCTTCGATACCTATGCGTTGTTGACATATATATAGGGTGTCTTTGAACTCGCCGCATTTTGAAAACCATCACTAATGCATCACTTGAAATCCTCCGCTTATATTTTCTCGTTACAAAAACACTTGAATATAAAAAGAGGCACATAAAATCTGAGACGGTTGCTCCGCGAGTGAATACCGCCACAATTCAGCTGGATTTATTTCGCTGCCGTCACTCAACGCGGAATAAATTCCCCCTGACGGACAGACGACGCGTCTTATCCATTGTTTTCCCACTTAAGTATTGGTCTGATTTGTTAGGATAAAGAAAAAAAAATTACCGTACGTCTCGGCTCTCAAAAATGCTACTTGTGTTTATTAAGTACCCATTTTGAAAATTATGTAGGTGTAATACGGATTATGGGTGATTGTAACGACATTTAGTTGGACCCCGTTGGTCTCGTAGTGGCGAGCACGACTGCTGAGCGTGGGGTCCTGCGTTCGATTCCCAGGTCGGGCAAAAAGTGTTATTGGAATTTCTCAGTAACAGCCCGGAGTTTGGAAATTGGTGGTGTGATATCCCCGTGCCTCGGAAAGCACGTAAAGCTGTCTTGCGCCTAATCTCGCCCCAGTTGTGTCCTATTGCCGTCTCATCGGACTATAATGTTAGAAAAGAGGGAGTGCACCTGTGTTAGCGCACACACTTGTGCACTATAATATCTCCTGCGTAATTGGCTAGTCTGAATAAGGATTAGCCGCCGTGGCCGGAATGGGTCTGGAATACATACATACTTGAGTCTAATGAGAACTACAGAAGTTTTTTTTTAATAATGCGCAACTTATTTTATGTAGAAAAATAATCTGCGCTACCAATTAATTAGGTACAGCACCTATAAGAACTGCAGGTTTAGTGGTAGTATGTAAGTGACCTAATAATCTCTTCTACAACTGTCGAAATATTTTATGATGGCTTCTGCGAAAGTCCAGTCGTAAAATTTGTTCTTTGCTGACGTCGCCTTTCAGCTTCATAGGCCAAGTAGTTTTCGAGATTTTGTGATTAGTCAGAGATCAAATGAGTGATCTTTCGCTTTTAAAATCATATATCGTCGCCGTGCAGTGAAAACCTTGTGCTTGCAATAAGCATAATTAATGTATTTAAACTGGTGAAAATAAATGTATGAAGTGTAAATATAGTTGATTTCTGTTTTATTACATTACGAGTAATAAAAAATACTAGTAATAAAATAGAAAAACGTACATTTACTTCATTGACTTGTTTTTAACCTGCAGTTTCTTCTCCTGTTGAAGTTGCGCTTATTAGAAGCACAAGGTTTTCACTGCACGGCGACGATATTTATAAACATTTGGTTCTCACATCATATCCAATTTTCCCAATCTTTTGGCAAGAATTACAGGAAGCCAAATGAACGAAATGCGCTATCTGAGTAATCAGTCACACTTCCAACTTTTCCGACTGGTCACCATAGCTCATTAATTTACTATTTCCGTACTCTTGCGCACACTAAAGTGACAAACTTTTCAATCCCTGATATATCGTCGATACACCAAAACCCTAAATTGTCGACCATTAATACAAAATGATATCTAAACGACTACATTTCTCGATAACACAGAGATTTATTTCAATATAAATACTGAATAATAGGCGACCCTCGTCATAGGCGGACATAAGGAGTCGAAATTCGGAAGTAATACGAATTTTGTACCTTTTATATTACTTAAAGGGAGTTTTGTAGTTTGCGAGACGGCCTATTAATATTTGATGGTATTATGTATCTAGACAGATAAATTTATTGGTTTTTCTTTGACCCCCATCAAAGAATAACCAATACAATCTGTCTGTATACATAATACTATCATCACTGTTTTGGACTAACCCGTAAAGGTACACAATATGCCGGTGGCACGGGCCGCCCCTAGTATGGGCGGCCATATCGGTGGATATACAATGCATGCTCACCGCGGTGCATAGACGTCAGGCATGCCGCCGGTATGTGTGTAAGAGCCATTGGCTACCTATAGTACTAACTCATAAAGCAATCAATCTGAAAACAGAAATAACTGCGCATTACAGTTCTCCAAGTAAAAGAAATACCATATTGACAGCTGTCAGATTAGTGTCATTTTAGACATCACTAATCCGAACCGATTACGATTGAAAAGATACAGCCGTGTGATAGACGGACAGCTAGACATATAGACAGCTGAGTCTTAGTAATAGGGTCGTTTGGCACACAAATATAAAAATTAAATGAAATGAACTAGAAAAATAATCATTTTCATTGCTCGTATTTTAGCTCGCCTCTCGCACCTTGTCATTTTGTCGTCGGCGCTATAAAACTGACAGCCCATCACGAAGTCATTCGCGCGAGTATTTTTAATTAAGCCCATTACATAGATCTTCTCTCTCCAAAAATAACCGTTAAAGTGAAGTGAGGGTGGTACTACACTAGTAGCTATTATTTATTTATTTTATTTTATTTGTAAGGGACAAAACACAGTTACATGTTAAAAGCTGTACAATAAGTCCTTAAGATTAATTACAAACATGTAACCCACTACATTGTCCACATATTAACAAAAAAATGCACAATTATGTGTGTAGTATTATACAATTTAAACTAGCCTACATTTACATTACCATTACACTACTCCATTTTAGACAGTATATCTATGGTCTTTTTCTTAAAAAGATGGTTTGAGAGGGTAAATATGTCCAACTCCATGAAATAAATGTTGTATGCCTCTACTAGGCGACGAAGGGGCGCACGTTCCCCGGCGGTTCTCGGCGTTCCTCGTCAGATAACAGTTCTATAATAATCTTTACGAAAGACACTGTCATGCTATATGGTAAAGGTTTGATTCTCATAATGACAAACGTTCAAAATCTAACCGCAAACTCATGTCAGCGACAGTCAATGTTAAAACCTTTTTTTTGGAATAATCCGCTATGCTATTCCCAACCAATGCAACTCCTGAAAGCCAGAATCAGTATCGACCATCAGATAACACTGAGGAAATGAAGCTCAACGAGGCCCGGAAAAATGATTTAAATGAATCTTGAATCCCGCAACGAAATTAATCAGAAAAGAAGAGCGGAGGAGTACGAGAAAACCTACAATGTAATCGCCACTTCCCTCCATAACAAACAGAGGGCAGAACAGAACTTATGCTCACCACGACATCAAAACGAAATGCTTTACTACAATATTAAGTACAAAGCATTGAACTAAATAGTGGACTGCCCCGTTGGTCTCATGGTCGCAAGCGCGACTGATGAACGTGGGGTCCCGGATTTAATACTCAGATCGGGCAAAAAGTGTTATTGAGTTTTTCCATTAGGATTTGCTCAGTACCAGCCCGGAGTTTAGAAGTTGGTGGTGTGACACCCCTGTGTCTCGTAAAGCACGTAAAGCCGTTGGTCCCGGCTGCCATCCGTAGATCTTTGACAATCGTTACGGATGATCAGAAGCCAGGAAGTCTGATAACCAGTTCAACCAAAACGTATCGTGTTGCCCACTAACTAAGTTGATTAAGTACAAAGCATTATTTCAATTCCTATGCCTCAGTCTAGACACAAAGCTAAGTTAATCCCATATCTTTGAATACCAAGACGTGAAACCAGGATCTAAACGATGACAATAAACGCGGCACGGGTACGAGCATAAAATAAATAGCAGAAATATCTCAACTTACAGTGGATTGGTGGCTTTAATGGAGTGAAAATAAAGAGAGTGAGATAAAACAGTTTTGTGACGAAATACGTGTTGATTTCAGTTTCTGTATAATGTACACGCTTCTGTGATTGTTTAAATGATCGTGAACAACGTAATTGGTGATAGCGGTGTTGGATTCTTCATTATTTTGAATAGTTTGTTGTTAATGAGTTTTGATGATGGCTTGGATTATTAGAAGAGCTTTCAGAAAACTCAATTTTATTGTTTGTAACTTTTAAAAGGAAATTATAAATAAATTCTGCCTCGTTACCCTAGTGGTCCTGGTAGACGCGACTGCTACACTAGAGGTCTTGGGTTCAATTCCCAGGTCGAGCCAAGTGTTATTGGGTTTTTCTGTATAATTCTCAGTAGCAGCTCGGAGTTAGGATTTGTGTTCGATTAATGACGATAGGCTTGCCCCCTATTACATGGGACCTAAACATACCGGCGAACTGTGGGTGTACATAGGTACACCTCTTACCTAACCCTTCGGGGAATACAGACATGATTAAGACATCGTCCGTGATAAAAGATGGAAACTTAGACATGTTAGGTTTCATATCTTGAACAGTTAAAATGACTTATGCAATAAAACGAGTAACGAAAACGTACTAATACATGGGTTTATTCATATCAGAACGTAAGTTGTTACTTACGTCAAAATTTATTAAAAGTTTCGTTATTTTACGTTAATTATTTTTAAATCATTATCAAGCATGAGTTTTACATAAACACACCATCACGCCTGTATTCCCCGAAGGGTTAGGCAGAGGTGTACCAAAGTACACCCACAGTTCGCCGGTATGTTTAGGTCCCATGTAATAGGGGGTGAGCCTATTGCCATTAACCGAGCACAAATCCTAACTGCAAACTGCTACTGAGAATTTTATAGAAAAATCCAATGACACTTAGCATGAGTTTTATTTATTTATTTAGGATCTCCAACAAAAGATATACACAAATCATGACATACGTTAAACTGTTATTCCTGTAAAATTGCATTATTGTGTCTTGGTTCATTTTAGCAAAACTAAGATCAATTAAGTTTTAATTAATAAATGGATTCGCTGAGTCTCCCCATTCTTTAACTTATTACTCAACTCAGTCACTCATTATTCACTCGACTAGCAATTTCACTGTTGATAAATTACGTCATCAGCTGACTAAGTGACGTCACGAAATTCACGATGGAATAAAAAATTCTGTACCTAAGTGCTTATACATAATTTAAGTTCGTGTTTCCGTTATGTCGGTCATCCATCAAAAAGTGGAAATTAAAGTTAATTATGTGTGTTGACGCCATCTGGGTAGTTTCGAAATGACTGAGTAAATTTTCATGCTGTTGATTTTGATGGCAAAATTTTTGATCAAAATATGAACCACCAGTTTGTAATCCGTGTTTTTTTTAATTATTATTATTTTGGTTGTAGCATTTGCTTTTCTTGGCTTAACCGGCTAGAATGGATGGCACGGGCCTAAGCCAAGTGTTCACCAGTTGGGGTAAAAGTTGGAAAAGTAGGGATAGGGGCAGCGCGGTTTTGCGCTGTAGATTGAGCGAAAGGTGAGGGTGAGGGTTCGCATTGTAGAAAATTCCTCACTAGTCTACACGTATTTAATATTACTGCCTTCTGTAGCAGGTGGTGCGTGCTAGGGGGCAAGTTCAGGGATGTTAGAGACTGGTGAAGTTAGGCCTTGCAAACGCGTGGCCATTCCAGAGACAAACCCTATAAACCCTCCTTAGAGAATGTACATTATAGATCTTAGAAATTGTACATTATATTTTTTTACATATTTGTAGTTATCCTAAAAGTATAATATTACATTTTACGTTTTTATAAAATGGTTTCTTACGGATAAAGATTGAAATTTCAAAATAAATGTTTACTTGTTTTTCATTAAAATAATGGTGGTGGTTCAGCTGGCAATATTTATAAACCAACTCCTGCTTATTTTTACGGTGTCCTCCATTCGAAATTAGTGACAGTAAAATATAGAATAGACATAGAAAAAGCCATAACGTCGCCACACATACTAGTAAAATTTACGCGTTGGTAATTCCGTGTAATGTTTGCCAAAAGTTATGAGGTCAATTTAACACGCCATTTTTTCAATTTATTTTCGCGTAATTTTGGCAGATGTGTAACTACACTAAAGTACCTATGTGTAAATATTTCAGTAAGTGAATAATATACATACATAAACTCGCGCTTTTTTCCATGGTGGTAGGCAGAAAACACAGAACGCCACCTGGTACGAGTACGATCTTTACATACTCCTTTTGCGTCGTCCTCGTTCATACATCTGGTTATACAAGCACACCGTTTACGAGTACTGCGTACCCTTTAAACATACTCTTTTAAATCTTTATTATTACATGCTCTAAATGTAAATAAATAATAATGAAATCATGTACTGAATCATAATGGTAAACATTTTCCTTATGATGTTCCTTCAACCCTATATTTACTGGAAGAAAGAAACTACAATTATAAATTTTATCAATTAATCAGATTCTATAATGCACACATTAATTTATCACTATACATTCAGACAGATAAAACAGGCCGTACAAATTACTTCGGCTCATTAAAAGCAGACGAAACAAATTGCAAGGCATCGGCCATTTAATTCCAAGCGATTGTTATCAACTTTAAGCGATAATCGCTTGCAGTGCTTGCTTCGTTTTTGGTAACAGAGTTCATTATTAAGATAATAAAAATAATGTTTTTCTTCGTAAAACAAAAATAGTCATAGTAATGCAGGTCTATTATTGTCCCACTGGGTAAAGGCCTCTTCTCACGAACAGAAGGCAAGTGCATTGATCACCACTATTAATAAACAAGGATTGGCAATGTCAGATTTATATTTATTGCAAAGTGCAGGTAATTCGAACTGACTCGTTGGCCTACTGGTCCTAAGAGCGACTGCTATGCTAGAGGTCTTGGGTTCGATTCCTAGGTCGAGCAAAAAGTGATATTGGGTTTTACGGTAAATTTCACAATAGCAGCTCGGAGTTAGGATTTGTGCCCAGTTAATGGCAATAGGCTCGCCTCCTATTACATGGGACCTAGAAACATACCGGCGAACTGTGGGTGTAAATTGGTACACCTCTGCCTAACCCTCTGGGGAATTCAGGCGTGATGGTATGTCGTTTTTCCTTCACCAATGTCAGTGATATCTAAGAAAAACTTAGAAAGCCATACTGGTGATTGCCTATATATGGTCGCGAACCTTGTCTGAGAGAGCGGACACCTTAACCACTGAGCCACAACGTCATCGTAAAACAAAATTACCAGAATATAAATAAGTCAAAGAGCCTTTCATGAATATGAAAGCCAAAAAACTACTTTTTTGTACCAAAAATCTTACGAAAATTGACCTTAATTTTGTAAGTTCATTATCTTTGCAAAGAATGTAAGTTATATTTAGATTAGCCCAGCTAAGCCACTTTATTTTAGTCGCTCACTCAAAAAACGTTTACCTTCAAAGGTAAAAATGTGTCAAGTAGTTAGTCTACGTAATTTATAATTATTTTATTAAAACATTACATTTACATGAAACCTAACCTTTTAAATTTTTTTTAGTAATCAAGCTTAGTTACCTAACCTTTTATAAACCTTGAAAAGAGTCAGGTTAAATTAGAAACTGAATTTTTACAGGTTTTATAAATACAAAAGCAATCATCAAACTTTTTATAGGTCAGATGAGGAGAAAATAATTTTCGGTGGTGTTAAAAATGTGGTTACAAGAATACCCTTAACCAGCGGCTGATACAGAAACGGGCTAAGTGTGAACCGGACACGCAAATAAAGAATTCCGTATGAGTATATCGATATTGAAAACAAGGAAAAAAAACAGGTTTGTTGTATCAAATAATTCTCATAAATTTGTAACTTAACTTTTTTATCTGGGTATCTATATCAAGACACGAATGAACCGGTTCATCCCAGACAAGCGTGTTCCACCTTAGGCAGCATCATCACTATACATCAGGTGAGTTGATTGGTCGGTTGTCGGGGCTGCGGGTTGTTCGTAAGAGATACCGCTACCCCGGAACGCCAAAGGCACAAGAAAGAACATGGGTGGGTTTTAGTCAGTAAAACTCTGATACTCCCTGGCTAGGGCGGGGGCAATAATTTGATGACTTTAAATCCGTTAAAAAAAAGGTGAGTTGCGGTCCAACGCATGCCTATTAGAATATATAAATAATAACTTCATTTATTTTTATGACACACTGAAAATTTTATACGGATATGTAGTATGATTCATAAGGTACAACCCTGTGACAGAGGGATACACGGATAGGCGGACTAATGAGTGAGAGCAAACGTACTCTGTCTGTATCCTGTATCCTTTGGACACGGACCCTTAAAAAGAATGAAGATCAAAACGGTTTACAGCTTTAGTACGGAAATTACGTAATTTAAAACTCCCCAAGGAGAATCTATTTCCAGATCAACACCAAAATTGAACGGAATAGCGGTACTTAAAGGCAAACATTTTTTTCAACCTGAATTTTGTTACGACGAGGGGTATCTTAATAAAAATGTAAATCTAGTCGCGTCTCGCGTGTTTAGACGTCTGCCGCTCTTTCATCCCCGAATAATGAGTCACCCTCTGCCTTTTTATTTCCGGACTATTTGCGAAGTGATTTCATTTCTTGTTAAAAGTTAAATTCCTGTTTTTTGAGCGACGGGGGCTTCCGCTGGCTTATTCATGTTCCTTGTCTGTTGATTTGATTATAAGTTGAGGAGTTGCATTCTTTAAAGCCATTTGTTGGAGTTCGCTTTGAAATTAATTGGACCTTTAAAAAGCGATACGGTCATACTAGCTAATTAAAAAAAAATGCAATGTTATTCTGTCATCTCGAAGTAGATGAAATTGACAGCTCAGTTCAAGCTCACTTTCCTTAAATTCGCATTAACAATTCCACAGAATAACACCGCAAACGAAAACGATTACATAATTTCGTTTGATTTTTCATTTAGACTTTGAAATGAAATTCCTAATATTGAAAGACTTGACACAGTTCCATTATTAAATTATTTTTTTCTTAAATTCAATCCTTTCATTGCTCTAAAGCTTTTAACTGTATTGAATTACAGATAAAAGTCTTTCAGCACTTTATCTCGGTATTGTTCAAGTGTTTCGCAAAATCCTTTTTAAGCTTCGACTGTATTGTTCTTTTTTGGCAAACGAATTTAATTATGCGAAGTAATAGTGGGGCCGGTACGGCTTTCGTGCCTAAGTTATGATGTCGACCTACTTCTGGCTACTTTCGTATTCAATTTTAATTCCAAATGGTGTTCTATAAAACCGATTCCACGAAAGTGCTTTGTATTGAAATACGTATAATTGATATGTACAATGACATTAATTAGTGTGCCCGGTTAATGGCAATAGGCTCGCCCCCTTTTACGTGGAACCTAAACATACCGGTGAACTGTGGGTGGTACATTAGTACACCTCTGCCTAACCCTTCGGGTAATACAAGCGTGATTGTATGACAATAATTAAACTATAATAATGTGATAAAGATACGTTTTTTTGTTTATTTGTTTTAACGCAATAATCTCTGGAACCATCAGTCGTATTCGAAAAAAACTTTCTGATAGAGAGCTACGCTATTGCCATTATCTTATGTTATATAGCTATGTTGTATACTACACTTTGAGTTTTATACAGAAAAAGTCGCAGATAAAAGCTATAATAAATATATCTACTGAAAAAAAAACAGTAAAGTCGGCATCGTACTTGTTGGTACACTTACCATACCCAATATTTTCTGTATAGTATAAACGTACCTGCAATGACACAAGTTGATCAAAGTCAAAAACCCGCCAACGCATTCCATCTCGGACATTACTCGGTAAAAGTAGCAAGGAGTACAGGCGAGAGCAACGTTTAATAGGTACTTTGTACTTCTGTACTTGTCGCCGACAAATGAGAAAAACGTTCAAGGAGCGTAATTACGTTCCTATACCCTCACTGTGTGTGCTTTTAAACATCGTGGGCGATGGATAAACCACCCATATACGCCTGTATATACAGGTTACGACCGGTCCGCGACTGCGTCCGCGTGGCTTATTTCCCCCGCGTTAAGTTACGTCTTTCATTACGGCTCGGCCCCGTGTGTTGTAGCGTGATGTTATATATATAGCCTATGCTACTCAGGAATAATGTAGCTATATATTGGCGAAAAAATCGTTAAAATTGGTCCAGGTCCAGGTCCATATACTCTCGGCCGAACCTATAGACCCGGCCTTTATACATTCTTATGAATGATAAAAAAAACAACTAACTAAACGTAAATATGCACTTGATTTGTGATGCCATCCTAGAATCGCGGGATTGCTTTCTTTAGGTCAAATATTTGTAGAAATCGTATACTTTCCTAACGACAAATTAACTTAAGCCGCCTAAATGGTCGCGCGTTATGCGGTTTCAGAGGAATTTCCTCCCGCGAACGCTTTGGAATTAGCTTCAGGGTTTTCCCAAAGGTCTACAGTACGGAGTTCTCCAAGTTGGAAGTGAATAGATTTTTAAGGGCCAGCAACGCAAGTGTGATGCCCGTGGTCTTGCAGGCGTCCATGGGTTACGCTTCACCACCAGGCGGACCGCACGCTTGTTTGCCAAAAAAATCCATTATCCGATCCCTACACATTACGCATGCTCCAAGCACAAAGTGCAGTACGAAGCATTACGTGTCATATCCGAACGAGATAGATAGCGATCGCTTTGATCCAGATTGCGATCCCCATTAATTGGACACTGATGCTTATAGCGAGCCGGTTCGTTTGCTTTGCGTTTTTAAAAGATTATGGTAATTGGCTTCGTGTTTGTTTGGAAATGTTGCAGAACGGTGAAAAAAACCATTTCGGTAATTGGTTTTAGCTATATGAGAAAAAAGGAGCCTTGTTTAATTTTTTTTTGCACCTACCTATAGATGAAGGTACCTACAGTCCAAAAACCTATTTAGTATAGTAACCGGCACGACACGTGAGCACAAACTTCAATTTCATTTATGGGTCTCTTTGGCGGAATGAAGGAAGCGGGGCGCGCCGACGCTGCACGCAATACACAGCCGATCGATTCTATAAAAAATGTCAACTAAGCTTGAGGTGTCGTGACGGCTCAGTGGTTAAATCAGCCTCATGCATGAGGCTGAGGGTTTGCAACCGGGCAAGGCAAGTAGGTACCAATGTAACGTTTTCTATTTCATATGTAAGTAATGCGAAAGAAGCAAAACCAAGCTAAGTATAAAAGTATCGACAAACGATTTACGAAAAAATCCAAAATGATTTAAATAAACGACTAACATTAAAAATAATTAAAAAAGTCAACTTCTGATTAATGAAATACCAAGTTACGCTATTAAGATATTGAACGAAGCATAAAATGTTACTCAAAGCGAACACTTAAAAACTTGTCTTCGTACAAAATACGACGGCTGCTTATGAAAAGATTCCAGCTATGTTAATGGATATTATGTCACGACTATTTGTATGTGCCTCGTTAGCCTAGTGGTCCTAAGCGTGACTGCTAATCTAGAGGTCTTGGGTTCGATTCCCAGGTCGAGCAAAAAGTAATATTGGGTTTTTCTATGAAATTCTCAGTAGCAGCTCGTAGGTAGGATTTGTGTCCGGTTAATGACAATAGGCTCGCCCCCTATTACATGGGACCTAAACATACCAGCGAACTGTAGGTACATTGGTACACCTCTGCCTAACCCTTCTAGGAATACAGGCGTGATGGTGTGGACTATTTGAAGTCTTGCTGTATAACTTTGCTAACAGAAGTGGCAGATATCTTAAAAATTTAAACTAGCTCTTGCCGGCTACATAGTCCGCGTGAAAGTTGGCTTGGTGGCAGACGTAATCGCGGATAAAAAGTTGTCCTTGTCTTTTATTAGGATTCAAATTATCTAATATCAAATTTAATTCAGTAGTTTAGCCATAACTGCATCGTTGGCTTAGTGGTCCTAAGCGCGACCGCTACGCTGTAGGTCTTGGGTTCGATTCCCAGGTCGAGAAAAGTGTTATTGGGTTTTTCTATGAAATTCTCAGTAGCAGCTCGGAGTTAGGATTTGTGCCCGGTTAATGGCAATAGGCTCGCCCCTTATTACATGGGACCTAAATATACCGGCGAACTGTGGGTGTACATTGTTACACCTCTGCCTAACCCTTCGGGGAATACAGGCGTGATGGTATTTTTTAGTTTAGCCATAGAAGAGTAGCAGACAGGTACACGTCTTCGTAAATACTTAAAAATGTTTAGACCGATTATTATTGTAATTTATTTAATGGTAAAACATAGATTTCGTGTTTTAATATACTTAACTTATAAACTATCATAGTCTAAAATAATATTAAAATGTTCGTACATGCTTCCTTTCACAGCTAAACCACTGTACTGACCATCCTGAAATTTTTCGTACATAAACGGATATAGGGTACTTTTTATCCCGAAAAAAAAAGTATTTTTCCCCAAGAAAACAACAATAACGTTCTTATGATAATATATGGCGCCACGTGTCTTTAGAATCATGATTGAATTTTAAATATAACTGAAATTTACGCGTACAAAGTCGCGGGCAGAAGCTAATAAACTATAAAAACCTGAATTACCTCAAACCCTGTTCAGAAACTCTACAAATTGTACATTATTACATGATCCTGACGTTACGTTATATTATTTTGTAATTACATAATAGTTTTAGCTAAAACAAACACAAGTTTACGAAACCATCTCAAAGGTTACACTTTGGTCTAAAGCTCACAACATAGCCCTTTAATTAAAAACAAACCGACCCTCCTTCATTGAAACTGTTTCGTGTATAAATTGAAATTAATTTGTCACTGTCTTTACCATACTTTCTACCAACTCGGCTAGAAGTGAAATTGGCAATTTTCAATGGGTGCCACTGGACGACGAGCTACACCAACATAACATACCATCACGCCTGTATTCCCCGAAGGGTTAGGCAGAAGTGTAACAATATTCACCCACAGTTTGCCGGTATGTTTAGGTCACATGTAATAGGGGGCGAGCCTATTACCATTAACCGGGCACAAATCTTTACTCCGAGCTGCTACTGAGAATTTCATAGGAAAACCCAATAACACTTTTTGCTCGACCTGAGAATCGAACCCAAGACCTCTAGCGTAGCAGTCGCGCTAAGGACCACTAGGCTACCGAGGCAGCAACACCCCTGCCCATTCATTTGTTTCAAACAATCAGGTGCATTTGATGGTGATGTAACAGCCCTAAGTTAGGGTGTGCGTACCTATTGGCTATATGTAGATAAGGTAGGTACCTATTTACATATGTCTGTGGAATGACAATCGGCAAGGAAAAGTTTACAGTTCAAGTCAAACGTGAATTGGATTTTTCACCCTTTCTTGTCAATTTCACGAATGTAGTGATTCTGAATGCTTTCAAAGCGTTTGAGCGTCTTTACAGGATGTAAGATAATAAAAATACTATGGTTTTAGTAAAAAAAAATCCTACTTAATCGCACTTGGGAAGGCCAACAGTCTAATCTCTTGTGATCTATATTTATAAATACTTTATTTCATCCCTAATGAAAGGAAAACCCGTTACCTTTATTAAGCCTCTAATAATGTGACAGTCACCTATTCAAATATTTAAAAAAAGAACACACACGTGATATTTAAAAATAAAACAAAATACGGCCAGTAACGAACACAACCACACGATATTCCCCACAATTTCGCATCAAAGCGAAAATTTAATTCTTTCTTCAGCCTCTCCTGTCACGCCACGTCTACGTAGATTACAATTAATTACCCCTGACGAAGTTCCTGACGCGTCAGCCTGATATAATTACCTACCTTAATAACCCTTCAGCGGTTCAGCCAAAAATTAAGAGGAAAATAAATCAGTTATGTAATAAACACAGCCTTGCTGAAGAACGGTTTAAGTTGGCTTAGCGCATATCAAATAAGTTATATTGGAGAATTTCCGCAGTTTCTCGTTATAAGTTTCTTTGCAAATTCTCGGTACATAGCATTTAGGAATTCTTGTTTTTCGGAATCAATTAAGGATTTTTTTTTTAACAAAAGGTCCCAGGTCTTTGAGGGTGGTTAGCGCTGAACAAAGAACAATGATTTTGAAGCTTCATTAAACTCGGGAAAGTTATAAGAGTTTGCCTTATAATATTGATTAGAATATTCTTTCTCTAAATAAAATGAATACGGTGAAAACATTAGGTACGTATAACTTTTAAAACCATGGGACCTAAAAATACCGGCGATCTGTGGGTGTAGACTGGTACACCTCTGCCTAACCTTTCGGGGAATACAGGCGTGATGGTATGTTTATGTATAACTTTTAAAATAAAACGTCCTACTTATCTAGTTTTTCTCATGTAATTCTTTGTTCATAATCGTTTTATTTTAGTTACTGTATTGTCCCAAATAAGCTCTAAAATTACGCTTTTTGCAAGTCACCAAATTGCAAGTACCTACTGTTGTATATCAGTCGCCACGAGTCGTGAGCAGAAATGTCAAGTTAATTTTTGAGTTACTTTTGGGATTTTTAGGCGCGCGGTCCAACTGACGGATAAATCGGGTGCAGCGTCGGCGGTCCAAAAAACCCAGGCAGGAACCCAAAAATTAACTTGACATTTGTGCTCACGACTCGTGGCGAATACAAGACTAATTAACATGTACACTTGGTATGCAAATAAATGTTCGAGTTTGAAATATTATCATAATGCTTACAGCATATTTTTTTTACATACATATTTTTTTAAACATAAATTACTCATGTGTGTGCACGCACGGGTAATTTATGTTTAAAATATATATGATTTGGCCTACCTACAATAATATTATGGTAGACAAGTACCATCGTTACTACATGATATGATAATCACGCTCTCTTGGACGTCAAGCTTGAATGTATTGTGTGCGCGGACGAATGGAAGACGATCTTGTCAGTTGGAGTATTGTGAGCTGAGCTTGCGAATGCTACTGATCAATGACCGCTTTATGTCAAAATAAACACACACACATACCATTACGCCTGTATTCCCCGAAGGGTTAGGCAGAGGTGTAACAATGTACACCGAAAGTCGCCAGTATGTTTAGATCTCATGTAATAGGAGGCGAGCCTATTGCCATTAACCGGGCACAAATTCTAACTTCGAGCTATTACTGAGAATTTCATAGAAAAACCTATTAACACTTTTTGCTCCACCTAGAAATCGAACCCAAGACCTCTAGCGTATCAGTCGCGCTTAGGACCACTAGGCTAAGGAAACAGTTAAAATAAAATAATAAGTAAATAATGGAAATAAAGAAATAAATAAGTAAATAAATACATAAATAAATAAATATTAATAACCCACTTCTTTATCTAACATCATAAACACTAACACACTTACTTTTCCATTTCCAGTCCAAAGAAAGCTAACAAACACGCAATCCAAACCCGACCTTCCTTTACCAGCAACAATATCTCAAGCAATCAAGGCTAAAAGCCGTCTCGGTACAAAACTAACGCACCAACAAAACAGTTAAACAACAAAATATCAACCTGCCACGAACATTCTCAGGTTGAGCGCTGTAAATCGATGTAATATCGATATATCGGTATATAATCGATATAAATTAATGGTCTGTCAGCGACAGGCGGGTTAGGGGTTTCACATTCAGTTGAATACGATATTTCAGGCTTTGTGTTGTAACGTACAAGGTTAACCCTGTTTTGTAGATGATGGGCTGTTGTACATTTTATTTGGATGAGTGGATGGTTGAATCTGAAAAGATGAAATAAATGTGGGTGTATAATGATAAAATACTAAAGGAATTATACGAAACCTTTGGGATTACATTTGTAATTTTTTTTGCATGCACAGTTAAAAGCTTAGATAATTGGTTGTACGAATTTTGGTAAAGTACCTACTATAGATACTCTGCCTAACCCTTTGGGAAAACACAGGCGTGATTGTATGCCATGTCGACGGCGCATTCGTGTTCCGCGCGCGCCTCAAAGAGATGTCAGCAATTATTGGAGAGGCCACTCAGGGCCGATACCTGCCGAGTCTGCGGGTTGTTCGAAAGAGATGCCGTGCCCCCGGAACGCAAAGGGCACAAGAAGGAACATGGGTGGGTTTTAGTCAGTAAAAGTCTGACATTTCCTTCCACCCCGCCCGGGGCGGGGGAAGTCATTTGATGAATTCCCATCCGGAACATAAAAAAAATACGTGATTCTATGTTTTTTTTAAAATTGAGTTCAGTTCTGCCGAAAAGAGCCACGCAAGAATTTTTTTTTAAACTGTTTTTTTTACGTCAATTTAATTGAATATGCCGAAAAGAAACAGGTGTGATTTTTAGGTTATTTTAAAATTGATCTTAGGTTTCTCGAAACGAACTAATCCATAATCTGTTAATCAATGATTAACGTCACACTAATTCTATCTATACAGCAATACCAATTCCATGTACAGCGAAAACGTACGTTTAGCCACTAACCTGTCTAATTGTAAACAGAATTCGGTTTAGTTTTGCCAACACATTTTTCTCACTTATCGAAGCGATGAATGCAGATATTTTGATAGCCCTAGAAAACCCAGTTTTACTTATTATTCCGTTCACTATTCACTTACCTATGAATACTACATTAATGCAAATAGAAAATACACGTGTACACACGGCTACATATTAAGCTATACATTTCAAGTTTTAAGCTGACCTCTCATCGTATGGAAACTTATACAATGAGAGATCAGCATAAACTGGAAATGCATAGCTTGATATGTAGCCGTATTTACAGTTCCAGTGCAGTTCACATTTGTTCGAGGACACTGTGCTCTCACGCACAGTGTTAACAAAGTGGAAATTTTTAATTAACCCCTAGATTTTAAGGGTAATTTTAATGATATCGTAGTTCGAAGTTGATACTGAAATAATATATGAACTTTGGTTTTACTGTGATTGAAATACCATTGTGAAAACGCGCTGGCGGAATACGGGACCAGCTAGGGATCAAAGGGCATTAAGTTAACTCACTTATTTCCTTTTTAACCGACTTTAAAATCAATTGTGTGTATGCCAAAAATTCCAAAATGTACAAATATATAAATTCAATTTGAATTGAATTTCAATTTGACTGCTTTGTAAAAAAGAAGGAGGTTCTCAAATTCGGCTTAATATTTTTTGTACACTGTATTTTTCTTAACGTGTATTAGGCTGATGGTAAGCAGTCACGGCAGCAACCGGTTGCCTGAAACACTAAATGAAATTATTAAGTTTTTAAACAGTGTTTAAAAACTTAATAATTTCTTTAAAAAAACCCATTATTCACTCCAAAACTATACCTTTATGTAATGGACCTTAATACATCTTACAACTTACAATAATCAACTTTAATTACAACCACGAACGTTATAATTCAAGTGAAAATCCTTTATCTTATTTTCATCTATCTACCAGTCTAATTACTTATTCCGTGAAAGCTTAAAGCCCAGGGCCGCACTGTGAAGGTTACAGCAACGCATCGAAGCTGACACTAAAGCTATTTCCATCCAATTTGTAACCGAGGTCACGTTGCAAACTTCGTTACATCGCAGTAGTTGCACCGCTGTATGACGCAACGTATTGTAGTGCTTGTCTTTTGGCAAAGTAATGGAATTATACCAAACGTTGGAGATACGATACAGGCTGATTTTAGTTCACTAAACATCTTTTAGGAGATGAAATTATTCATGAATATGATCAGTGTTATTTGACCAACACCGTAATATGTTAACAAAAATCAGCTGTTTTATACAAAAATGTACTAGAATACATTTTCCCTGTGCCTCACACTAGGATTTTCTGCTGTATCGTGGGTGCGTTTACAGACATATAAACACACATACACAAATGGCCAGACTCAGAACTATTTGTAGGCTATACAAATATTTGTCAAGCGGGGGAATCGGACCTGCGCGCGGCGTGCATCTGTCAATCGCTCAGCTACTGCGCCAACCTTGTCGCCAATTTATTTATTTATCCTGAAGTTCAGAAATGTGACCGGTTAAATTATGACTTTTTTCTGTAAATTGAACAAAAATGACTAAAATGTTGGGTCACTTCCCTAATTGCACTAATTATCTACTGGACTTTAATAATTGTTCGCGAAAAAGTGCATTTTATTTTCTTTTTTTGTAAAGCTGGTTTATGAGTCATTTTTCTCAGTCGACCTGCTCTAGTTGCATGGTTTTTAGACCGCATTTTTGTTCCTGGATTATTGCCAGAATCTGAGTTTCTGTAGACACTGTTTTCTTCACTTAGCGTGTCTGACGTTAGTGGTAAACATTATAAAATACTTACGTGAATTATGTTCACAGTTTGACCCAAAAGTTTTCTACTGCAAAGTCTCCTTAGTCAAAGTCAAAGTCAAAGAAATTATTTAAATTAAACTATTTTGAATTGTAAAGAAGTCGGTTAGTTATTCAGAAAGTTGAAGTTACAAACAAAAATAACGTTTAGGAATAATTAAAAAAATAGTAGTGATGGCCCGCCTCTCGTGCACGAAGTTCCAAGTTCACGCACAGGCAAGTACCAATATGAGTTGTCCTATTTAATATGTACTTTCTAAGTTTATCTTGGACAATACTGACATTGATAAAGGTAAACATCGTGAGGGAGCTTAGACTTATAATAAATATAATTCATGCCTTCTCTGTATGAGAAGAGGCCTTTGCCCTGCAGTGACCTTTGCCCTGCTTAAATAAGCTAGTATTATTATCATAAGTCGCCTTAGAGACTTACTACCATACCAATACCCCGAAGGCTCTGTAGTTCTATTGTGTAAAAATCTTCCTCGGTGAATTTATGTGAAGAGTGCTTGAGGACAATTGTCAATCACTAGCATCAAGAAATGATAACTTACCACAAGATCATGCCTGGATTTTGGTTGTTCGTAAGAGATACCGTTCCCCCGGTACAAAAAGGGAACAAGAAGGAACATGGATGGGTTTTAGTCGTAAAAGTCTGATACTCCCTCTCATCCCGCACAGGCCGGGGTAAGCCATTTGATGATTTCCCATCGGTATTAAAAAACCCCAAGATCATTGTCATATCAGACGAGTGACGTCCACTGCTGGACAAAAGCCTCCCTTAGATATAACCTCAATCTCATTCCACCTTTTTTTTTTATCAGACTCAGCAATAATTACCGGAACAATTATTAAATTTCCATTTCACTAAAAGATTTTTCCAAACGAGCCTACAGTCCTCAAAACCATTTCTTTCTTAAGAAATACGAAAAGATTTCAAAAATGTAAGTGGTCCAATTAAATCGCTAAGTTAATAGTTCGTTTAGCTTCCATAATAAATTCAGAGAGGTTTCTAGAAAGCTTTTCGTATACATTATTCAATTAACAGGACTGAGTCAGACCAAATGTCCGAAATTCGGGAAAGAATACTTTTATCTGGAACGGCCCTTAGATTAGTTCAATTACGATTGTCGCTCAATTAGTTGGTTTATTTTTGACTGAAATAATTATTAGAAAATCGGTCTTTGGGCTTGTACACACTTAGGAGACTTCGCTGGCAGTGAATAAAAAAGTAGTTAAGTTTTACATTCTTCATCATTTAATTAATAGAATAACTAACTAATTACTGGCTAGTTAGTTTACCCTCAAAATTCATAATTTCGAAATTGACATTTTAAATGTCGTACGACATTTTAAGTTGTGTATCATTCAGAAATTAGGTCTTGACGTTTAATTACTTACTGACCAAAAGATTATTTGACCACGTTTTTTTTAATCTCTTCACCGGGTTATTTAACTAACCGATATATTTAGCTTTTTATGTCATTGAATGGCAAACAAGACAACGGCCCACCTGATGTTAAGTAGTCACCGCTACCTATGAACGTCTGCAATACCAGAGGCCTTGCAAATGCGTTGCCATCTCAGAGACAAAGTTGGAACGTCTCATGAGCCTGTAATACACCAGCACACATATCGTGCAAACCGGAACACAGCAACGCGAATTTGCGGGAGAAATAGGTATGGTGGTAGTACTTCCCCGGACGAGCTTCTTCACAAAGAGCTCTACTACTACTACAAGCTATCAGACATAATCATCTATATTGAAAAAATATTTGTTATTGTTACCCAAGATAGAACAGTTAACTGAAACTAATGGCCATGTTATTTACGAACCCATGTCGCTCCAAGTTCATGATTGATAAGGTCACGGTCAAGGTCAAATAACTTGTGAGGAAAACTATTTGCTGTGGAGGTTCAGCAGTTAATATGAATTGTTTCGATCCGTTGTTATCATGAGAAAGGCAGACATGTGCTTCTGTAAAGAGATATAAATATTTAATACTCGCTTCTACCCGCGACTTTATATGGTTATAACTCAATGTAACCATAAAACAAGATACTAGAAAATTGTGTAGCTTCCTATCAGTTAAAGAATTTTTGTAATCGCACCAGTAGTTCTAGAGAAAACCTCTTACAAACAGAGCAACAAACCTACAATGGAAAATACACTAAGGGTTAATAAACATATCCGATTTTCGAAAAATCAGACCTAAAATCATCATAAACCTGTAGCTTATTGGATTTGGAATCAAATTTTAAACCCAACATCATTTTAAAACAAAGATATAAATAACATCGTCACCTATTTAACTTCATAAAAGCAAGTGTTCTCACGATTCACGTACCAGGCTCACATAATATACGAGGGGCATCCTTTTCAGCGAAAGTAAACTAATATTAAGGCTCCGGTCAAACTATTAGCTCACATTAGTGACGGTAATGTGTGGCTATTAGGGCGATCCATAGATGAGCCCTGTTAATAGATGTTAGCATAATGTTTTAATTGATGATACTATGTTAAGTTTGATATATTTTTTTTTTTGTAACAACAAATTATGTTTAATATTCAAGTGTAAAAACCCGCATTATATTATAGCCTGCACACTGACCTAAATCAAAGACAAAGTCAAAGCATATATTTCAATTAGACCATTTACAGGCACTTTTGAATTATCAAGAAGTTACCCATTCAAAAAGTAGAAGCTAGTTGCTCGTTCCAAAACGTAGGTCTCTATGGAGCAAGGAACTCCATGGCCACTCTTTTGAAATTGGTTTTTACAAAATCTTGGTTACAATATTATTGTTGCATCTATATGTGAATACAATGAAAGTGAATAATAATAAAAAACAATACAAACAATGATAATAATAAAGTACTTAAGCCATGGCAGTCTAGAGATGACCAATCGCAACTGACAGCGCCCGTTCACGAACATGACGCGTGGATCAGCACCACTTAGCTCAACTATCATGAAGGGAACCAAATGATCCAACCCACGCGCCACCATCAGCTAGACATTTAAGTGAGCATGACAAAGCTGTCATCCACCATGCTCGTTGTGTCCAATATATAATAACTGAATAACTAAATGGCTCCATGGTACTCACATTTACAAAATTGAAATGAATGATGATAGATTATATAAAATTAAGGTTTTCAGTGAACCTATTCGACAGATGATCTGTATTTAAGAAAATAGAAATAAAAATAACGGTACGCGTTATTAAGATTAATAAGAATATAAATAAAAAGGTGGCAAGGAACATCCCTTTATATTAATATATATATATGTATGTATTAATTTGTGAACCCGAGTGACTGTGGAGCAGGACCAGCATTAAACCAAGCATTCTTGTCATTAATATAATCTTCTAACTTATAATATGCTTGACTACATAGTGTGCGTTTGATGCAAGTTTTAAATTTTCTCTCATTTAGTTCGAGAATATCGAGCGGTATTTTATTATAACATTTTACAGAGTACTCCATAAAAGGAGTGTGTACTTTAGATAATCTGAAACTTGGCTGATCTAATTTGTTCCTATTAATAGTATTAAAATTATTATTAAAATTATACCATCAAACTAATTAACCTTAAGCAAAAAAAAAATTAAAAATCAATATTTATGATATCCACGCTTACTTTTACATCATTCTGGAACCGAAAGCCATAAATAAGCTCTATCATAGTCACAGAAACTATTGGCACTATTATTTTTACATACTTTTAAATTAATTCCAAAAGTTTAAACTAAATATTAAATACCTCCACGACCCCTGCACATGCACCCAATAGCACAATATTTTATAAAAGGATATTTTTCACACCGTAGAAGTTGTTTTCCTGTAACAATTTTTGCTCAAACTTACTTAGTTACTTAATTACTTTTAACTGCCTCGTTGGCCTAGTGGTCCTAAGAGCGACTGCTACGCTAGAGGTCTTGGGTTCGATTCCCAGGACGAGCAAAAACTGTTATTCGGTTTTTCCATGAAATTCTCAGTAGCAGCTCGGAGTTAGGATTTGTGCCCGGTTAATGGCAATAGGCTCGCCCCCTATTACATGCGACCTAAACATACCGGCGAACTGTGGGTGTACATTGTTACATCTCTGCCTAACCCTTCGGGGAATACAGGCGTGTTGGTATGTGTGTTACTTAGTTTCATGCACAAAACGCGTAGTTAACGGCTATACAATTCTATATCTTATTACAGTCCGTCATTTATAAAATCTGAGCTTTGTAGGCTGGCCTCTTTCTTTGTGTGCCTTCCATACATACGCAAGCTAGTAGCAAAAACGAAAATAATCCTCAGACGAATATCCAAGAATAGTTCTACTCAAATACTTGTCTTTTACGAGTATTGTGTTTGTATGTACATAAGTACTGTAAACACAATCTACGTCATGCTTGGACTGTAAAAATAAAAGGCTCTTTTATGAGAAATCCGCAACCTAGACTGAAGTGGACATAAAACAAATGATTTTAGGGTTCCTTGGGTTACAAAAGAATACTAGTGTTTTTACCAGGATTTAAAGACCGACCATTGGAACGGAAAATAGACTACGAAAACAACTCAAGCCTTCAAAGATAATTTGATGTAAAATCCATATTATATTTGTTCTTTCTAAATGAGGGTTAGGCAGAGGTGTAATAATGTACACCCACAGTTCGCCGGTATGTTTAGGTCCCATGTAATAGGGGGCGAGCCTATTGCCATTAACCGGGCACAAACCCAAATTCCGAGCTGCTACTGAGAATTTCATAGAAAACCCCAATAACACTGTTGTTTCACCTCGGCCTAACCCTTCGGGGAATACAGGCGTGATGGTATGGTATGGTTTCTAAATGAAGTGGTACACATGACCGTTTCATTTGCAGGTGCAATTAGATATGACAATAACGTGAGCGCCATTTCCAGGTAGACATTTTATATTAAAAAAAAACTAGGTTCTGCCTGCGACTCTGTCTGCGTGTAATTTTTTTTACCCGCGTAAAGTTGCGTCTTTATTTATTGCTCCGCTCTCGTGAGTTTTAGCGTAATGTTATAATATAGCCTATAAGGAACTGGGCTATCAAAAACAAAAATATTTATTCTAATCAGACTTGAAGTTCCAGTGATAACCGCGTTCAAACAAACAAACAAAAAACTCTTCTGGTTTCTTATTTTAATATAGATAATATATTAAAAACCACAAACCTCTCTAATACTGTAAAAGCTTCAAATTTGAACGAAGCGAAGAAGGTTTAAAAAAGTAAATCCAGCGACTGGTCGAAATAGCGGTAAAAAAAAAAAGAAAGTGAAAAGTACCAAAATACGGCCCCACTCGGTCCGGTTCACACCCCGCTTTGACCATTTTTTTTTTATTTTGCTAAGAGCTAGATCTGCGCTTGTCACAAGTAAAATGTTTCACTTTTATTTCTTTAAAAACGTCGGAAAAGTTATCTTTTACAATTTAATAAGTTAATGTGTAGCGTGGTGGTTCAGTGATAAAGACGCTGCTGGGAACTGCAGCTGCATGCTGCAAGAAGTGACAACAGTGACTGTTCTTAACATTCCACAATTGCGCGATTGGCGTGTCGCGTGTTATATTCCCACACGGAAAAAATATTACACCTACGATACAGAAGACATTCCTGGTGTTGCTTCAAAGTTTTAATATACAAAAAAAAACTATCTCTGAATGGAAGAAATTTCAAGGTAATTAAAGCATGAACAAAGAAAAAAGATTGCATAGTGACCGTAATTTGCCAATGTCTCTTGTAAAATACGAAAGATATTTTATGTTAACAACGATCTTACAGAAAAATTTAAGTAACCCCCGACAGAAGAATAAATATCCCTACCGTAGCCAACAAAAGAGCTGATAACTTTGAAACCGCTGAACCGATTTCCATCAAACATAGCTAAGAACACTCCCGACTAAAAAACACACTGTGACACGTCAAATTTATAACACCCCGTCGTTTTTGCGTCGGTGGTTAAAAACCGAACATAATTAACGACTTTCACTCAACTCACTCAACATAGCTAAGAACATTCCCGACTTATCCACCTATCAAACACAAAAAGAAACAAAATGAAAATCGGTTCATGCGTTCGGGAGCTACGATGCCACAGACACACACACACAGACACGTCAAACTTGTAACAAACTGTCGTTTTTGCGTCGGGGGTTAAAAAGTACAGATTCAAGAAAAAAAATCGGAACAAAAACACATCAGCTCCATTTACTCTAGATCTTAAAAAGCTACAAAAAAGCGTGTAACACATACATGTCACACATATTGAACGATTGACAAACAGTCAAATAAAACAGCACCCAGATTCCGTTATTACTGGGAAACGTCAGTAAAGGGCGTACAGTGACGCGATGCCGACGCCGATGCGCGACAACCAACCCTGGATTATCTTGGATATAGGAATTCCAATAATATTTCACTAGCCGCTCACTGTGGGGCGAAATATGGTACAAGTTAGAAGAAATTACGAGGCAATGAAATTGGTACTAAATTATCCACAACTTTAGGGCTTGTAACGGATCTGTACGTTAAGATAATCGACATGGTTACTTTTGAAAACCGTAATCTATACTAATATCATAAAACTGAAGAGTTTATTTGTTCGTTTGGTTGAACGCACTAATCTCGGGAACTACTGGTTGGAAATGAAAAATTATTTTTGTGTTGGATAGTTCATTTATCGAGGAATGATATAGGCTACATATCATCACGCTACAACACACGGGAGAGGAGCAGTAAGACTTATCTTAATGCGGGTGGAAGAAACCACGCGAGCGAAGTCGCTGGCAGCAGCTATTCTATACTAATATTATAGCTGGTGATTTTGTTATTAGCTAAAGAATTTGTTTGATTAAACGCGCTAGTCTCAGGAACTACTGGTATGAATTCAAAAATTATCTTTGTGTTAGATAGTTCATTTATCGAGGAAGGGTTTAGGCTTTATAATATCGCGCTACGACACGCAGGAAAGGAAAAGTAACCGAAGACGTAACTTAACGCGGATGAAAAAACCACGCGATCGAAATCGCTGGTAGAAGCTAGTACCTTTAAAACTATAAATATTAAATAAACCATAAATATCTATTGTCCTAGAACTTTGTTTTAAGATATTCATATTTTTTATTAGTATTTTAAAAGCGTGTTCATGAAACCAAGTTTCATTACGATCGATTTATTTATTTATTTATTTATTAAAGCTTTATGCACAAATGTAAAACAAAATACACCGTACAAAGGCGGACTTAATGCCTTAGGCATTTTCTACCAGCCTACCTAATAAATAGAAAAGAGAGGGAGAGATTTAATAGTTCTTCCGTGATGTGGTAACAAACAGACGGACAAAATTTACCTATCTATTTTAGGACTCAATCAATCAATCATAAGGGCTATTTAAATCCCATAACAAATTTTTGTGCCAACAAAATGGGTAACTAAGAACTACTTTATTTAAAACGCCTAATCTCTTCACGTAGACCGCAATATTAGGACAGCGCAGACTATCAAACAGTGGACCTTTGCATTCGGAAATCTGGCTGGCTTTGACGTCCCATTAATTTGTGCAACTTCCGCCCACCGGCTTTTAGATTCGCGATTAATGTTGGCCAAATTGATTTACAGTTGGCACGACTTCTGGACTTTAAAGTTTGAGTGGAACGCTGACCAAAACAAATTGTTTGTAATTGATTGGGCCAATGTGTTGGTGATTTATGATTGTAAGCCGCGACATTTGGAATTAATTTTAGAAAATGTTTGAATAAGTTTAATGCCATATTTTGTTTGATAGGTACTCCTTAGAGTTTGATGATAGCCACCCTGGTTGATAATTAAGTATGAAATACATTCGAAACTTCCAAAAACTATTAATCATTCTAATATTTTAAAGTGGGTACAGTTTGTTGCTTTTTCGTTTGTAAGAGGTAATCTCCGGAAATGCTGGACTATTATAAAAAATATTTCACTAATAGAAAGCTACACTACTGCCGTGTACCTTAGGATTCGTAAATCCACGTGGAGATAGTCGAGTCGCAGTCTAATATAAAGAAACATTAAAGTCTTGCTTGACGAATCTCGATCGCTTTTTCAAGTCCAAAATTCTCTCAAGCCAATCCACATGATTGACTCCCTATAATAATGATAACGTCAGTCACTCCATTGAAATCGTAATGAAATTCGATCACAACCGTAACCACGATTGCGATACATTTCACTCAAACGATATCAATCAATATACCCACTTAGAATTCTCGCAACCTTCAGGAATCGTAACGACATAAAGCATCTAACGGAACGTATTTGCTCACAATCCGTTCAGAAATTAGCATTCGCCGTTCGTCCCCAACGTATAAAATCCTAAACCAATAAAGTCTAAAATGGTACACGAATGTAAGGTCACACAAAAGTACAGGCTTGCGAGATTGAATTTCTCTGGACCATTCGCTTGAACAAAACACTCAATTTGAGATCAAGCACTTTTTTATTGGCCCAATCTACCGCCTTAATTTGAAGTGTAAAGGAACTTTCGTTATTTAAAAGCCGATTCTGAACGTCTTAATTTAATTTTTAGGGTGTTGTGAATGTCGCTAATAAATATGAAAAAAGTCAATATTACATTTTATAGAGAGTTTAATAGTAATACTTTGAGTAATGAATGTAAAATCAAATATGGAAAAGTAGATTCAAATCTGTGGAAAGCAGTTTTCGTATGCCAAATTTATTCTATTTAATTCAATGCGTACACATCTTGGGCGCATTACGTATGTATTTCAATATTAATAATAATATAATAGTAGTAACTAGCTTGTGCTCGCGACGTCAACCGCATGGAAGTCAAGTATATCATAAAAAGCCATTGTTGTAATCGGAGCAATTCTTCCAGAGATTACCACTTACAAACAAACAAATAAATATATACTAATAATATTAAAAAAGGAAAGATTTTTTGTTTGTTTGTAATGAATAGGCTCCGAAACTACTGGACCGATTTTAACCATTTTCTTACCAATAGATAGCTACATTATTCCTGAGTAACATAGGCTACATAACATCACGCTACGAGGCACGGGAGCAGAGCAGTAACCAAAGATGTCACTTAACACGGGTGAAATAAGCCACGCGGATGAAGACGCGGGCAGTTCGCTAGTACAATATAAAACAATTTTTACCTCTTTAAAATATGTATAAGTAAGCATTTATAAAGATTTTGAAATTATTTGATAGATACGCAACGTCAAGTCATAGATTGTTTTGACTTGTTTATTTCATTTATTTTAGTACCAAATCGAAATATATCAAATACGTTCAGTTCACATATTAATGTCCCTCCTTTTAACGTCGGCAAAGTCGGGTAACAGACAAAGCAAACACAGTACAAAGCAGTAGTATACCAATAAAAGAGTGCGCAACAAAGGCGAAGCTATTTGCCTCAGAACCAGGATTACCGGACGATATTTAATTTCTTCTGTGAGCAATCTACAAGACTTGGAAATTGAATCAAAGCAGATAGGATCAGTTTTTTCCATTACAAAGTGGGCGGGATTCACCTCGATCGAGGAAGATTAGAATTTAATAGGGTATATTAATGTAATGGGATAAATTATTTTTTTGCGGAGGTACCCAGGGCCTTAAAGGTTTTGCGGACAGCCCACAGCTTTTGAAAGAAAATTGAGGTTCAATTTTCATTTATTTGGATTTACATAACTTATAAGTATTTTTTTTTTGGGATTACTAAATAATAATGCCTTGGAAGTTAGGTAGGCCTTTGGTGTGGCATGCAACATGCGTAGACAGTCTTGCGCCATCCCATCTCCTTAGCACGACATGTTATGCTGGGGCGGCTGCTACTAGTGCCGAAAACCTCAAACGAGGCAAATATAATAACCTTCTTGGGAACTATATGTTTGAGCCGTTTGGGGTTGAAACGCCATGGTTGAAGGGCCATGGGGTCCAAGCGCTCATCTAGTTTTTCGGGACATCACCCAGCGACTGGTCGACTCTTCACATGACCAAAGGGCTGGCCTTTTCTTGGGCCAAAAAATCAGCATTGCCATACAACGTGGCAATGCTGCCAGCCTTTTGGGCACTTGTCTCATTGACATCAATGCGGATGAGTTTTTTGATCCCCTATAAGCTTACTATTTTGTTTTTTATATTAACAGTACATACTCGTACTTTGTAATCTAATTATTATTTAAGTAAGTTTTATGATTGAAATAAAATTTATTCTAACTTTTTAGTGAGGTTTTTAAAAAACCTTCTCATCAAACTTTAGAAGCTAATTTCTAAAACACATAATACATGAGGTATAAAAAATATATCACAACTTATTTTACCCATCATCATTTTGTATTGAGCAAAAATAATTGCTGGAAAATGACTTTTATTTTTGGTGTGAAATCACTACGTGTGATCGCGTGCAATATAACGCATTCAACACATTGTACCTACAGACCGTTGCATACAGTGGCCGTGAGGATATTAATCAATGTTTAATATTTAAAACCTAAATTCGGAAAAACAGCTCAGACTTTGTCCTTTACTATCTCCTGCATTCAGAATGTTCCCAGGTATGGTCTAGACCAGAAAAGTGAACCATGATGGGAATAACATGAAACTTTCAACTTCGTTAATAATTTGTGCCTATTTTTACGCCCATTATTTTGCACATAATAATTTTAATTGTAAGTTAGCAAGCATTTTAGGAACTTTGCAGTATAAATAAATCCAGGTTTCCTCACAATGTTTTCCTTCACCGATGTCATTAATATCCAATAAAAACTACGAAATTCAAATAAAATTAAAAATTTTAGGTAAATCCCGACAGAAGAATAAATATCCCTACCGCGAAACCTTGAAAAGGCTGAACCGATTTTGATAAAACATATCTAAAACACGGCGCTAGGAAACCTGCTTTGAATTTAAAAAAACTGCATTCAAATCGGCTCACCCGTTTAAGAAACACATAGACACGGCAAACTTTTAATACCCCTCCTTTTGAGCCGAGGTTAAAAATTACATACATATACGTAACTAGCGAACTGCCCGCGACTTCGTCTGCGTGGTTTATTAGACCCGCGTTAAGTCACGTCTTTGGTTACTACTCCGCCCCCGTAGGTCGTAGCGTCATGTTATATAACCTATGTTACTAGTGAAAAAATGGTTAAAATCGGTCCAGTAGTTTTGGAGCCTATTTCGTTACAAACAAACAAACAAAAAAATCTTTCTTCTTTATAATATTAAGATAATAAGCGGTTTATTATAAAAAACAAACGAGCATCAGGCTCGTAATTCCGTGTCCAAATATGAGCACTATATGCATCGCACCATAAAGGTCACGAGGGTGCCCAGTAACGACCTCTTGGCTGGCTGCCGGCGAGGCAGTAGAGCCACGTTACACCATTAACTAGCGTGATGTAATGGGCAGAAAGAAAACACATTACTCTTGCCCCTTATATGGGCACTTCGTTATGGGGGGTAGTTTTTGTGTGTAAAAATTACTTTCCTCACCTTATATTCGTTTATTTATTTAGGACTAGCTACTCTCTTTGACTTCGTTCGCGTGGAAGTCAAGTGTACTATATACATAATTATAGTACTTGGCAATGGTGTAGCTTTCTATTAATGAAAGAAGAATTTTTGTGATTGAACCACTTCTTCTAGATATCACTTCTTTTATAGAAACAAACAATGTAACCTCTTAATAATATAAGTATAGAAATATAAACGAACAGAAACACTAAGTGTTGTTGTCTCCTATACTTTTTAACCCTCGATGCAAAAACGACAGGTAGTTCTAAGTTTGTCGTGTCTGTGTGTGTGTGTCTGTGGCATCGTAGCCCCCAAACGCATGAACCGATTTTGATTTATTTATTTTTGTTTGAGAGGTGACTTAGTCGGGAGTGTTCTTAGCTATGTTTGATGGAAATCGGTTCAGTAGTTTAAAAGTTATCAGCCCTTTTGTTAGCTGCGGTAGGAATTTTTGATTTTGAGTTTTTCAAGCACCTGATTAAAAAAATAATGACGTGATTTTGTTATATATATTCCACTGCTTATTAAATAATAACAAAAAAAAATCAAATTTCCTTATTTATATACCATTACGAAAATAAGACTTGAAATCCTAATTAATTATTTTGTTTAAATAAGTACATTATACTTTTTCCAAATCTTCCTTATCTGTTCATTTATATTTTGTTTTCATATCTGCTATCTATAAAAATGCTATCTGCTAATTGCTATCAATAAAAACTTAAAAAAAAAAACTTGCTATATTCTGACCCTAAGAACTATAAGCAATTAAACTCAGATAGTTATTTCATTGAATAATATTGTTTCAGCTGAAACATTTGAACCAAAATGTAATACTTAAATAACGTTCCTTTGTCCAAAGTGTAAAGTATCTGTTAACAAATTCAAATAGCATCAAAATACAGTTGTTAACATGATAATTATATTAAAAGCTTCTCAAATATTTCAATTGTCGTTTGCCAAAACAGCATCGAAAAATAAAATTTAAACAAAAAACCCTTTTTATTCATAATAGCTTGGCCGTATGAAAAAAAATCTTCAAATTAAAAAAAACTTTATTGAAATCTACTTACCGATACAAACGCACAAAGCACGATACAACTTATATCGCGAGTTGGGCACCCAGCGGACAAGCTCTCCGGCCCAGCGACGCGCTACGACTGGCCGCCCGCCCCGCTACGAGCTACGCGCTACGACGCTACGGCGTAGCTACCAACGTACCTAGAATTTCGGTACTTTTACATGAAGTAATTTTTTTACTTCTTCTAAGAAATGTGTTGTAATTTTTTTCTTTAGCTTAAGATCAAGGTAGGCTTTCTTAGAAATGAGATAAATAGACTAGTACAATATTTTCTGTTTTACATTAAATTCACAAGACTGACCTATTCCATAAGTTTTTTGTCAGGTACCTAATGTATTGTTTGAAAGCCAAGACGTAAACCATTGTATTGTGTAGGTAGCACTTAGGTTTTTTTGAAAAATGACACGGTATTAAATTATACAATTTTTTTATTAACTTTGCAACAAACTAGCTACTTTCCCCGCATTCAATTACATCTTTAGTTACTGCTCCGCTCCCTTTGGTCGTAGCGTGAGGTTCTATACGTACGTACTTTTTCCTTAAATCACTCTATCTATTGACGAAACCCGCATTAAAATCCGCTGTGGAGTTTAAAAGATCTAAGCGATAATCTACTTCTGTGGGAGAATTCTTGTCATTTTCCGACTCCACACGCAGGCAAGTCCACGCAGGCAAAAGACTGTCTTAACACCTAATATCTTTCTTTACCCGTACATACAAGAGGTGTGTATACAATTTAGACACCAATCAGGTACATTACATTCTAACCGAAACCGCGCGTCAGAAAGAAAATCTATTCCAATATTTTTTCATAAAAAATGTCTCTCCCTTGGACATTTTTACTTATCATCGCAATCAACAGACAAAATATTAAAGCTGTTGAATAAATAAACAGCAGTTTCATGGCGCCTTAGAAAAAGAACCTTTATTTGGTCTCTTCATTCACGGCCGCCATCTCGGAGGTGAAAATATTATATATTTTTATCACCTTCCAGTCTATTGAAATTTTTATGCTGACGGCATTTTTAGTAGAATCTTTTGCGGTAATAGAAATATAATGTGAGGAATCTATACTAATATAATAAAGCTGACGAGTTTATTATTTATATATTTGTTTGTTTAAGAATGTTGAAATGCTCTAATCTCTGGAACTGCCGACTGGCAGTTTCAGCAATCCGATAGGATTGGGATAGTTAATTTTGTAAAATTATGTTATCCAGATTCATGAGGAATAGTGCTATATAACATCACGTTAAGCATATAGCACCACCTAAGGGGCGGAGCAATAACCAAAGAAGGTGAAAAAACCACGAGAACGAAGTCGTAAGCAAAAGCTAGTCGTAAAATAATTTCATTCCACTTCATTTTAACAATACACAATAGATAATCATACTCACATACCATCACGCCTGTATTCCTCGAAGGGTTAGGCAGAGGTGTAACAATGTACACCCACAGTTTGCCGGTATGTTTAGGTCCCATGTAATAGGGGGCGAGCCTATTGCCATTAACCGGGCACAAATCCAAACTCCGAGCTGCTACTGAGAATTTCATAGAAAAACCCAATAACACTTTTTGCTCGACCTGGGCATCGAACCCAAGACCTCTAGCGTAGCAGTCGCGCTTAAGACCACTAGGCTAACGAGGCAGTTAATACAATAGATAATAATATACAATAGATTATAAATAGACAAAAAATATTTTTTTACCTTTTCTCATGAAATCGGAATCATTGTCAGAGGATTTAAATAAAGATAAGAAAACTAAATAGTGGGTAGGCGTATTTATTAAAAAAGGATAAGCCGTATAGGTACATACTTAATCCTACTCTCTGTATGTCAATTAGAAGTATACAGAAACGAAACAACATCCAAGACAAAGGCGATTTTATTTTGTGCGCAACATTCCTTCGTTGTCTTAAGATTTATAATGCGGGGCTTGAAAGTCAGCGGATTCTTTTGAACTAATTAGTTCGCACTAATAGAGTGCCAAGCAAGCGCACGTAGGTTAAACTAACATCCCTACCTTGTCGCTATTCCACTAATTCGCACTAAGCGTTTAGGTACAAATGTCTTTTATAATGCGCACAGCAAAAGAGTGGAACTCTCTACCTACGTCTGTATTTCCGAACGCATTCAACCCTAATCTCTTCAAAGTTAGAGCGAACAGGACTTTTCTGGATAAGCTCACTCCGTCTTCGCCTTTGTCTCTGTTACTTCTGACGTAGACTAGACTCAAGAAGAAACCCATTCCATATTTAAAAAAAACACATAAATTAGATCAATTTTAAATTTCAAAAATACCCGTGTGGCATATAATACTCGACGTATTCTGTCTTTATAATCATCATTGAAAGCAAAAGAAGTGATGTTTTAATCTAAGAAAGAATAAATTGAGATAACCAGTCGCGCGACTGGTCTGCTCCTACGGCTGTCTCCATGGGAGGCCTATGTCCAGCTGTGGACATCATTCAGCTGATAATATGATGATGATGAACCAACCAGTTGCAGGTTTTGCTAGCAAAAGCGTCGCTTGATTCGGAACTACTATCAATAGGGATTTGTACATAATATACATGTTTTCCCTGAAACGCTCGTTATACAAAAGTTGTCAAGTCATGTTTTGGTCAATACGTAATTAAGCTCGATGAGGGTAGATAGAATGAGGGCACTAATATCTAGGCTTGTTAGTCAGTTTCCCATCCAATAACTTTAAATGAAACATAATTCAAAAGTACCTATGACTATGACATTAAAAAAAAATATAATTTTAAAATCAAGTTATTTATCGAAATTGAATCGACCTTGAATAATCGTATTGACCAAAATATGACGCAGAATAACTTTGTATAGAGCGCGCTGTTCGGTAAGCTCTTTTCACAGGTATTCATTTTTTTTAAACCTTTATAAGGCAAGGATTGTCTTGCGTTTCCATTTAATATGAATAAAATTAACGCTGAAGAGTATCTCTCACAATTCAGTGCATATTAGCGGTAACCGAAAAAAACTTCAGATACATAATACGAATAAAGTATGTGGCTAAAAAATACACACGTAAATGTCGTCCTCGCTGGCTGCAAAGCCTCGCGTAGTCGACCTTCTGATGCATTTAAGTTAATCCTCACAATTAACGAACTCAAACGGGCAACGCACTACGAATCCCTTTACTGCCCCCCGAAAATGCCCGGAGATTAGCAAAAGAAGAAAGCGGACAATAAATATTCTTAATCCCCCTAGATTATACCTAAGTACATTTAGTATTGTAATCTTCTCGATTTGTATGGATAATAGTGTTTATTTCTGTCTTCAACCTTTGAGTAAATTCTCTTGAATATACATTTAGATTTGCATGAATAATCGTGTTGATGGCTCTATTTTCACGAGTGGTTTTGTAAAAATAAAGCCTGAAATAAAACCGAATTATCTGCTGTTGTAAAAACAAACCAGTCAAGAATTCCGTACCACCATACTTAATATTACATACAACAAAAAATACATTGTTTGTATGGTTCAGATAAAATATAAAAAAAAATACATTGAATTAATCAGAGTCTGATGTCGCCAATCTTTGGGTAAGCGTGGTGATCAATGCTCGTGCCTATGAGGTATGAGAAGAGGCTTTTGCTCTACAGTGAGACAATAATAGGCTGATATTATTATTATAGCGGCAACAGGAACTTGTTAATATATACAGTCAGTGGCATCAGATAAATATCCGCCAACCAAGTAAATACTAACTACAGTGGATTGACACTTAACTTCGTTCACTGATTTTAGACCGTGTCTTCATCAGAGATGTGCGAGGATGCGTGGCGAGGAATGTGGATAAAACTAACCAATTACAGCGCCAGCTTCGCTCAAGTTTTAAACAAAGAAGCGATGTCATTGGTCATTCTCACACACATCACTCGTTACGCATCCCCGTACTTACATCTCCGCTGGAAATGCAGCCTTATAATGATTACAGTTAGGTACGAAATTTCCCTTGACCGTTACCTAGCCGATCTATCACAATTATGTATGTAACGATGTCGATTAATATTTATTATTATATAACTATAAGTTTGTAGGTATGCATGTCGGTACTTGAGCGTCTATTACTGGCTATTCATCATAGCTGGGTTAGCCAATACTCCAGTCACTACTTACAATTAAAAACATAGCATACATACATAGTTACCTACCTTTTGTTACATACAGTAACGTGTTCGTCACTCTCTGGGCTTCTAAAGCGTAACTAAAACTAACTAACGTGGGCGTAACTAAAGCTTTTATTACTACTAGGTAGGTATTTCTAATGAAGATATTATCGGGTACTTTATACATTTTAATTTTTGAACTGCTCTTGGTAGACACAGTTGACCACTCGACGTCATCAAATCCATTATGAGTTGGGCATTCTATTGAAACTCCTTACTACGCTAGGCACAAGGTCAAAGTTCTGCCACCGGACTTCCTGATAAACTGTACCTAAACATCTAAAAATATCACCAAAACTGGCAAACAAAAAAATCTATAATCTAGACACACCATTATACAAGTCTTAAACAACAGATCAATTCATTTACTACCTACCTCACCCACTAAAGTAGCTAAATTGTATCGACGTTTTCTGCGAAAATTAAATTCATTTGGGTTCATTTGCCTCGCCTTTTAACAATTAATCGGCTTTATGCGTAATTTCAGGGTATAAATGAAACTTGGTCGAGAACCCCGATAAAAACCTCAAGGGCATTTAGGTATTGTATTAAAATTCTATCTGATTCAATAAGGTCTTTCATCATCTTTTAATAAGAATGCATCTTTGTAATCAAATTTTTGGATCTGGAAAAAATTGGCACAGAGATAAATAATATTCTGGAATAGCACATGGGTTACTTTTTCTCTAGGAAAAATTTACGGTTCCCGTGGGACTGTCGCGGACTGGTGGAATCTAATATGTAACCATAAGAAAAACTTCGGCGATGAAGCTAAATAACATTTACCTACCTTGGTTCTAAATATTTGTTAGGTAGGTAAGCAGTTACCTATACTACTACTATATATCTAGTAGTCGCCACGAGTGGTGAGCACAAATGTACACAACATTAATTTTCGGGGTTTCGGGTTCCTTTCCGGGTATTTTACGGACAGTAGGCCGCCGACGCTGCACGCGATTAGTCCGTCAGTCGGAACGATCGCGTGCAGCGTCGGCGCCCCAAAAAAACCCCAAAAGGAACCCAAAAACCGAAAAATTAACTTGACATTTATGCTCACGACTCGTGGTGGCTAAAATACCTAAGTCCTTTATAATTTTTGTGTTCAGTGTTGGTTTAGCCTACCTACTAATTTATTATTTTGTTAACAAAAGCGCTCATTCCTTATCAATCAAGCTCGCGTGAGTAGAATTTTTCCAGACTTCTTTTTTCATGGTCGTTACAAATGTAACGGACATTACGCCTTATTTCTTTATCTAAGTGTTAGGTAGGCTTTCAAATCTAAACAGTTGGCAAAACTTGATTTTGTTGTAGTATCATAAAGACGGCAACAACCGTGTTTTGGACCCATTAGGTAAACCACATTACGGCAAAGATTGGCCTAAACATTGTACCTAATTTAGAAGTAGGTAGCTAAGCTACTCTTACCCTCTTTAGAGTTCGTTAAACTTTCAATTACCGTCCTTTTGTCATCTTAACCGGGGATAAATCACGGAGCTGAAAACCCTTGTCCTTACCTAATATTTTACGAACATGTTAAAACGTCTGAACGTAAACCAACAAAGAAGGTATTTTTTCCACAAGGTCAGTACTTTTTTCAGACAAGAACTTTTTGCGGAGGACTCTTTCAATCAAAGTGAGGAACGTGAAACGCCAATAAAAATTACCAGTCCGACTGGCTATGCTCTGGACGGCGTTCGAAGAAAAAATACGTTTTAAAAATAGAGCATCGAGTTCTATAGCAAATACGTCACTGAACTCACGTTAGCTAGCGCATGTCGAAATATCTTTTACTACTTAAATCTGAGAAGTAAAATGATCTCTTTCTAAATTATAATTGTAATCTACTAAGTACTTTATACTTACTCTAGGTCTAGGTAGTAATCCTACTAACTTTAATACAGTTTATTTAGAGTGTACCTGGAAATCGTATTGTTTGGAGTGTTTCGTGCAATGGACAGTGAAAATTGTTACGAGGATTTTGTCTCAGCGTGGAGTTTTCTTTATTGTCTTTCAAGGAACGCTTTAATTCGCTCCTGGGATCTTCCAAACGGATGGCTGAATAGCATTCGTCAACCATTTAAGCTATACAGTAAGTATCCGAGTCAGTAATGAAATACATACTTAACCAAGTTATTTTTGTTGTAATTTTAACAGCTTAGCTCCGTTTTACAGAAACTTTTATAGAAGTGCAATGATGGTTGACGTGGAACCTGTTATTAATTTACATGAACCAGATATTCACGGTAATTTTATTGGATGCTTTATGCATTAATTATATTTAAAGAAGATTTTTAACTAATGATATTATTATTATTGTGGCTCTTCATAAATAATTCAAAACGCACCGTTGAAGCAAATACGGGGCGCTGTTTAGGTCGAGCTGGTAACACTGGTTAGCAAATGTCAATATTATATTGACAGATTGACTGACAGACATGACAGAGTTGTTTGTTCCAAAAAAAGTGCAAAAAAATGGCGGCGATTGGAATGTGTGAAACACCCGGCTGCAAATCCGTTGCACAACTACAATGTCCAACATGCGTAAAACTCGGAATACAAGGCTCGTTTTTCTGTAATCAGGACTGCTTCAAGAAATCTTGGAAGAGTCACAAAATAATTCACTCGTTGGCGAGTAAGTGCGATGTAGGTTATGTTACGGTGTTAGGTTACTAGTCATTATCTCAATGTGTATTTTGTTTTAGAGGGTGAGAGTACAGATGTTTCTAATGTGGAATACAACCCATGGCCGTCATTCAGTTTCACTGGGAAGTTGAGACCGTTCCCGGCGGGGCCGAGGCGTACGGTGCCACCGCATATCGGTCGTCCAGACTATGCTGATCACCCGACCGGGTTCCCTGCGTCGGAACACGCAGCGAAGGGCTCCGGGCAAATCAAAGTGCTCGATGATGAGGAGATCGAAGGCATGCGTGTGGCATGTCGGCTCGGGAGAGAAGTGCTGGACGAGGCTGCCAAGTCAGTTTACATTAATTGATCCTGACAAGTTTTAATTCCGTGATGCCTTAAATTGATTGAAAATATTCTTAAGTTAATCTAGAGTACCCACCTACCCGAAATAACTATAATTTTTAAAAATCTTTCAAGACAATAATAGCATTGCTTAATTCATTTTATCGGAACTTTAATCATTTGGGACATTTTCACCTCCTTCCAATAAGTTCTCGTTAAATTAGTTAATATCATTTCATTCAAGCTCAGTTTAATTTTTGTTTTCATCTAGCCCATCTATTGATAGGTGTTGCAACAGACCTAAGGGACTAAATACTCTTTTCAGCTCCATTCAGCTTTTGTATATAGGAAACACCAGTTTTGTATCGCATTCAGTGGCGGAAAGCTGAATATGCATGTCTCCATACTAGAATATGTAGTATTTTCTATGGAAAAAAGCTGAATGGAGCTGTAAGTCTGTTTCTCCAAATGATAGAGGTCACTATTGCTCTTCTAAAATAAAAATAATTGTTATGTTTTCAGAGCATGTGACGTAGGAGTAACAACGGATGAGATTGACCGTGTTGTTCACGAAGCATGTATTGAACGGGAGTGCTATCCCAGCCCCCTAAACTATCACAACTTTCCTAATAGCTGCTGTACCTCTGTCAATGAGGTTATCTGCCACGGCATACCTGATTTACGTCCTTTAGAGGTATATTTTCACCCTATTTTGATATTCTGTGTCTGAGCTGATTGCTTAATAAGATTTCATAATAGTTTTACTATCATCCTGCCATTTGCAATAGCATCTTGAGTAAAATAATCTCCATGATAGGATGTACTCAATAAACACTTTAGTGACAATAGCTTGTTTAAAAATTCAAGTCATGTTCTAGAACATTTGCATATAACCACATAATTGTTATGAGATTATTGACCTCAGAACAGCTTGGCCTTTTTGTTTTAGGTTGCAAAACTTGTGTGATATACATTTTTATTGACTGTTATCTTCTGAACGAGCAATAATAAAACTGTTATTCCTGTTATATTAAGATTAGATCATTTATTCATGTGATGAAGGTGTGCTAAATAAATAAACACTGTTTTATTTTACAGGACGGTGACATCTGCAATGTGGACGTAACAGTCTATCACCGAGAGTTCCACGGTGATCTCAATGAGACATTCTTTGTTGGTAATGTACCAGAATCCACCCGGAAGCTTGTTCAAGTTACATATGAATGCTTATCGAAAGCAATTGAGATTGTAAAGCCGGGTGAGAAGTATAGAGAAATTGGCAATGTTATTCAGAAGCATGCTCAGGCCAATGGGTTCAGTGTCGTACGGTCCTACTGTGGACATGGAATACATAGGCTGTTCCACACTACACCCAACGTGCCACATTATGCCAGTAAGTATAAGGAATACTTTTTAGTTTGATGATAACTGATTGAGTCTAAACATGACTTTCTATGGTGCACAAGTCCGTTTTAAGGGGCAGGGCCAATACTCACAGGCTTTTCATTTCATACTTTATGATTTTAACTTTAGATATTTTAAATCAGATGCTGCAGTTTTGTGTTGGTAACTAGCCTAAAATTATATTTGATCAACATACAACCTATTAAAATTGCCTTAAACATGAGAATTTGGCAGTCTACCTTACTACAAACACAAAATAAGAGAGACACTTTTATCTTTCAGAAAACAAAGCAATTGGAGTGATGAAGCCAGGCCACTGCTTCACTATTGAGCCTATGATCAATGAAGGAAGCTGGCGCGACGAACAGTGGCCGGACCGTTGGACCGCCGTCACTGCTGATGGCACCCGCTCTGCTCAGGTATGAACTCGTTAACTGACATTAAGATGCAACAGACAAACAGTAAACAGCGGTGATCATCGTCGACAGTCGCCTGAAAATACCTCTGATTTTTATATTCAAAATTTTATTAATTAATTTAAATTTTATAAAATCACTTTTTATCTTACTGTATTATTCGTAATTAATTATTATTGTATCTTCATAGTGAAATTGACATTTGTATTCAGGACTCTTTTGAATGTATTTTTTTTTTTTTTTTCCAGTTTGAACAAACATTACTGGTTACGGAGACAGGATGCGACATTCTCACAAAACGTGGCGCAGGTCGGCCGTGGTTCATGGACCAATTGGACAAGCTCAATGAGCTGTCCTAGGGACCACACCTGCTCATCCAATGAGGTGAACATAAACCCATTAAAAATAACCTGAAAAGGCCTTAGACAGGCCTTTTTAAAAATAATCATAAATGTTTTGGACTATGAGTTGTAATAAGATGCTTTCTTCTAAATGAAGACTGCTCGAATGTTTTTATAAATTTAAAAATGAGCTTTGTAATGGAATGTTTTGATGAAAATCGCTTTAATTTCTTTATGTGAAAATCTATATAAATAATCAAATTGTCCAGTACACTCAAATTATAATAGTATGTTACAGATGAACAAAATAAGTGTTACTATAGTCGTTTTCATACATTTATATACAAAGCTGCAGTTTCATGTGTATATCAGCAATGTTATGTGCAATATACAAGTATTCCATCTCAGTAGAAGCATAACGTAGGATAGATAAAAACAACTAGGTGGAAACGGTTAAGAATTGTAGTTTTTTAATGAAATTGTTTTGGAATTTGAGACATGATAATTTTTAATTTCCACTCATAAAAGTACAACACATGGTTTGTCATCATTTTAAGAACGGTCTCAAGATATGCACAAGAAAAGAATTGCATCAAAATCAAATTCGAATTAGAAACTTTGTCTGTATTGCATTAAGCGTTTCTTGACTTGAAAGTCATCTTAAAATACTCTTATGTGGTTTATGGGTACAATGTATAAGAATGGTGCAATCATCATGATACTCAGCTGACTTTACCCAGCGCTGGGTATAAGACTCTTTTTGTGCCAATCTCTGATCGCCTGTGGCATTCTTAGCAAGGTTCTAACTGTGATGACACAATGCCTTTGTTAAACTTACATTCTAGGCCCTATTATAAAAATGCCAATACTCTTCTAAGGAAAGAGACAGCACTATACATGACAGGTATCACTATCCCTATTTCGCTACGGAAGCTACTACCACACCCCCCTTGTATCATTACTTGTGGAGGCTATTGTAACCTTCGCAAAACTTACACACAGATTACGTGCCTATCTTAACTGACCTAGCTATGACTGATATTTAAAAAGTGCACTTATTGTACACCTGTTAATGGTCATTTTTAAAGAATTGGTCTCAAAAATATAGGACAGATAATGGTAATAATATTATGCATGTTTCAAAGGCTAAGACTCCATTATAAGTTGGGGGTTTTCTTGAAGTAATTTGTTCTAGGTTATTCATTCAAGGTTATCCTTTGTTTCGACTAGGTACTTGTGAGCGAAATAATTCATCAAGAAATTTTTTTTAAATTGTTTATCATGTAAAACTGAAATTGTTGCTATGTACCGTCGTGAACAATTACTCAATTGTTTCTATACTAAATTCGGACCACGAAGTCCTTCATAAAAAACGTGGCTAGATTTTACTTTCGTCGTTATAAAGTTCAAAATGCAATAACTGGCTCAAAAGTTTATACTTGACTAAAGTTAAAATTTGTTTTTGTTATAAGACGGATAAGGTTCCCATAGAAAACAATCCTTTAATTTGATTTGGTGTTGCCAAAAAGACTCACATTCCGCAGTTAAACTCATTCTTATCGCCAAAAAAAAATAATACTTGTAAATTAAATGTTATTGCAATTAGGTCTTAGTGTGGTCCTTGACACACGTAATATTTTTACTGTTTTGAATTTCAACATAGTGCAATTATTATATGGCATATTTTTTTTTTTTGTATGTTCCTATCTACTTATTCGTATATGAGTTACGACCAGAAATGAACTAGAAACGTCGTTAAACTAAAATACAATATTTTTTTTATGGAATTGAATTTTGTAGATTGTAATAGCAATACAAACATAAATGTAAAGTTATATTGTTTTTATTTTAATAACAATTTGGCATTTATATCAATAAATAACAATTATCCTAAATGCACTTAGCTTAAACATTGTCCCACTTAATAGTAAACCCGGAGTAAAGTTAAACCAGTATTAACTTCAGTTTAACAACGAGTTTTTCTTGGTTTTAGTTCGGTATTGCTTTACTTCAGGTTTATTAATATGGGAGTTTGGGTTTATTTCTTCACTTTAACAGCAAGAACTATCAGGGTTACATACATAAACTCACGCCTTTTTCCCATGGGGGTAGGCAGAAACCACAGAAAACCACCTGCTACGATCCTTACATACTTCTTTCGCCTCGACCACGTTCATACATCTGTTCATACAAGCACGCCGGTTACGAGTACTGCGCACACGTCCTTTCTGAAGAACCCCACCAATAAGGTCAGGGTAGGTCTTTCTAGGGCGTCCTCTCCCGGCGTTGCCACTCACATCTGCCATATAAATCCCTTTCGTTAATCGCCTCTCACTCATCCCCTCAACATGACCGAACCCTACTATACCCTAACTATAAGCTTTAGTTGATTATAGCAATGTACATACCATCGCGCTTCTATTACCCGAATGGTTAGGCAGAGATGTACTAATGTACACCTAAAGTTTGACGGTATGTTTAGGTCCCATGTAATGGGGCGAGCCTATTGCCATTAACCGGGCACACATTCTAACTCCGAGGTGCTACTGAGAATTTCATAGTAAAACCCAATAACACTTTTTGCTCGACCTGGGAATAGAACCCAAGACCTCTAGCGTACATGTCGCGCTTAGGACCACTAGGCTAACGAGGCAGTTATTATAGCAATGTAAATATAAAGAAATAAATGTGAAAGCTTTAACATATTTACTAGAAATGTAAATAAACCTTGAACCGACAAATCAATTTGCAATACTCTGAATTTTATCTTATCGACTAAAGAATGTACGAAAAAGTGAAGAAATACCACCTTTCATATCTTACGATTATCAACTACTATCTATAACTACCTATTTGAGGAAAAAATGCATATTTACAGGAATTCGAAGAAAAAATTATAAATTTATGATAAAAATCAATCATGTCTGCTCATATTACTAATCACATTAAAATCTATAGAATTTATACAAATCCGTTCACAGAAGTTAGTAATAAAATATATCCAGTATATTTATTACTAGCTGGGGTTAACATGCCTATGATTTTCTTCTGTCAAAAATCAAACTATAAATTAGTTAGCAAACACAGAAATTTTAAACAAGCTTAATATATTTTTGTTCTCAATTGTAGTCCCCGACATTAAAGTTGTTTATACAAATGAGTACTAACCCTTTCGGGTTCCAGGTAAAGAAAAATGTTATGGATAAGATTTATGGTCAACGCTTATAACAAAGCATCGTTCCGACAGCAACAGCCCGGCCGAGATCGCTTCAAAACATGTAACCGTTAGCTGCCAACGCGCCGCCCGCTAGCTGTCACCTTTGTCTTGTCATTATAAATCATATTTTAACGCATATTGTGTAGAGCCCTTACTTGAATGGCAAATTATTTGCTGTGTCGGAGCCGTGCAGTTATAATATGCGTCGATCAATAAGCACCATTCTGAATGAATCGCACAACACAATCGACTACTTTATTGACATTTTTAACAAGAAGTGGCAAATTTAAAGCGCGGCAGTACCGGCCACCACCAATCCATTGAAACAGTTTTTAAAAGATGTCAAAAAACGATTTCTCCTATAGATTTTTAATGGTGCCATCTTATCCAATTGCCCTCGCATCGTATCGTTGTCTAACATGATTTCTACGATCTACCAAACAAAAATATTAACTTTACAAGTCTTCATAATCTTCAAAAATTAGTTCACCGTAGTAGTCATTCTTCTCTTTTAGTTTGAGCCCAAACTGTGTGACCTGATTGGTGTCGACTCCCTGAGTTTTGTCGGCAGACTTTATGGTAGCTGCCTTCCAATTGTCCACTGCGTCTTTTCTGGTTACAGCGTCTTTGACTTGCTTCAAACTCGACAGCTTTGATACTATTGCATCTTTCTGAAAGTGAACAAACGAAATAGTCTAGTATTTTTCAATGGCAGAATCTTATGAAAAAAAAATATGCTGCAGGATTTTTGTTTCTAGGCCTGTAGGCTATTCTGAATCTGATCGGTTAACATTCGGAAGTAGCTTTGATTTGGTAAAAACATTTTTTTTATTGCGTGAAATATTAATCACTAACCTGTTTTGGACTGTCAACATAACTAGCGTATATCCTTAGAATAGGTTCCCCAGTTTTGTCATCAAACGTTAATTTGCTCTTTGGTGGAATCTTTGCCTTCACCACAGCCACCTGCGACAATGTGTTCGCTGAATTGACAATGTTTTTAGTATCTGCTACAGCAAATAGTCTAATTGGAGCCCTTCGAGATATCAAACTTGCTTTTTCTTTATTGAAATCTTGATCTTCGGTAATGGTTGCTTCTACTATTTGTCCGGCATAAACAGCCCCTTCTTGATTCACTTTAGGTTGTTTATCATCGGCCCGCACCAACGTATAAGCTACGTTCACTGAATCTGCTGATTTTGTAAATGGAACTCCTCGAAGTGGTTTCAATTCAGTTACCGTTTTATTCTCTGGTTTTTCTTCGTTTTGCACAAAGTATGCCTTCATATCTGAGCTGATTGTCGTTGTAGTTACATTTTCGGGTGGCTTATAGACTGGCGAGTTATCTACTTGGGCTAGTGCTGCTGCAGCTCTAACGTCGTTAATGGCGGAGTAAAACCCATTTGCAATAACATTACCTACGCTTTGTCCAATCTGTGCGTAGTAAATAGGAGTTGTGTTTTGTTCTGTGCTACTTTCAATTATGTACTTCACCGTCGTTGTCGGTGGCTCTGTTGCAGCTGGTACTAGTTCTATTGTAATATTTTCTGGTTCAGGAGGTGGAGTATCTTGCTCCTGTTTCTCTGTTGTGTTTGCAACAACGAAAGGTTGGGGTACTAACGTTACAACAGTGCTTTCTTGTGCCTCTCTTTGCACCACCGCCTTAGGCTCATTCTGCTGTGGTGGTGTGTCTAACTGTTCATTTTCTAGAAGTATCAGTTGATGATGATGTTCTTGCGGGTGAATGACTTGCGCGTGAACTACTTGTGGATGCATTATTTGCGGATGGATCACTTGCGCGTGTATCTGTGAAGCTTCCGGCTGCAAATGGACTTGATTTGGAGCTTCAGCTGCGTACGGAATAAATTCTACGGATGGAAAACGTTGCAGAAGCTGGCTTTGAAGTTTTTGTAAGAACAATGGATCTTGTTGGTATAAGGCGTTTGGTGGTATAAATAAGCCGTCGGCTCCTGTGTTTATTAAGTCTTGTTGCGTTGGCAAGGCGCTCTGTAAAAAAAAGAGAATGGCCAACTTTACAGAAATATTTGTACTTTGTAGGCAATAAAATTAATGAATCTATTTGCTGCAGGTTTTAGTAATTCGTCCTTCATTGCTGAAAACTCGTCGTTAGGTCAACTATTTGTTTTTTTTTGTTTCTAAAACGAAGCTTCATGATTTAAGAGACCCTAATCCTGCAGATTACGTCACGGTAATACGTAATGCCTATATTCGTATGGATTCCAAAACTCGAAGAGTGACAAGAGGTGATCCTGTGAAACATGCAAGGCGAGACGAACGAAAATTGGTCTTTACTTAAGGAATGCAAATTTAGATCTATTAGCCCAAACTTTACCTGCATTGGATAGTGCTGCTGCACAGCTTGTTGTTGTATGGCTTGATGCTGTAAGGCTTGATGTTGATTGATGCTAATAGCTGGCAACGAATATTCAGCTGCCAGTTGTAAAGCCGCTCCGTTTCTGATTAGTGCCTGCAGCTCTGGCGTTGAGAAGGACTGGAGAAATATCAAAAGTTTGTGGTTGGTACTTGTGCTTAAGTCCGGTCAAATAAAAACATTTACGTTTCTTATACTCACTGTAGCTTTGGAAAATCCTATAGGCGATTCTATTTTGGCCACCCGGTATTCATTCTCCGGATATTTTTCTGTTACTTCGTAAGACGGTTTAGGCTGAAATGTATGTCGTAAAATATTGTTTCATCGATATTGGGTTAGTAGTCAATTACTTGTGGTTTCCGAACCGCACTTTGGTAAAAGTGTTATTGCTCCCAAATTGTTTAACTTAATTCTCTATTTTTACCAAAAATGACTCTCTAATGAACTGAGGATAAGTACAACGGAACCTTCCAATTTGGAGGCCCTGAGGCTTAACGCCTCGTCATGGATCAGGGGCTCCACTTCTGTAGGTTATAGAGTCAGGGTTGTTCGAATATAAATGGTCGTCTCTTTAGTTCATAAGCAAAGTTGGACTCGAAATTCGAATCTACTCTTTGGTAATACATCTGAACATCAAACTGCATGACTTAACGTCTATAACAAAGTCTTACTCACCGGTTCCGAGGCAGGGTTGTCGGAGGATTCTATGACAACGATGGGCTTCTCAGACAGACTCAGGTTAGGTGCTGGTATCGTGTGGATTGCACCTGATGGTCAAACAGACCTAAACCAAAATGCTTGCGACCACAGCAATGGTTACGTCACAATTCACGCAAAATCTTTATTTTTCCCTTGATTAAACTTGACTGAACCAAGTGAGATTTTGAAATCTTGTGACATAATTTCTTGCTGTGGACCAATGCTTAAAATATTTTTGTGCGTTAAGTGCACGAAGTCGAAATACAAACCAAACTGTACACTAGAAATTATCGTAAGAAATTCGTCTTCAGAATAATAAACCCCAGGAATTTCTGCCTTCGCAAAGAAGTAGACTGTCCTTGCTTGCCAGTCTTGTTTTTAAAAGAAAGAAAAATGATTGCATTCTAATTATCAAAAGTAAATCATTATTTTGGAAGTATTTAATTTAAACATACCGGCGAACTGTGAGTTTGCATTGGTACACCTCTGCCTAACCATTCGGGGAATACAGGCGTGATGGTATGTTGTAATTTAAATTATTATATATAAGCAGCCTAGTTGAGAAAATTATGAAACTAGTCATGCAATAGTACGAAGGTAACAAGCAAACTATAAAATTTAAAAAAAGAACAGTTTCCTCAAATCAGTTTTCAGAAGTCTAAGCAAGAGTTTGACCTTTATTCCGAGGTAGAGTAAGTATAAAAATAGCAAGTGTTGTGCAGTGCACGCTAGCTAGGCAACCTGTACCACCGTCAGTGTGTATCACGGGCGCGGATGAGGCTGTCTTCACGAACTCGTACTCCGGAGTGACGGGTGACATGGGCAGACGGCCGGTGGTCTTCCACGGCCCTCCCGCGAACATATTGCGGGTTGCTGACGGAGCGAAGTGCTTTACTGCGTATCTAGAATATCAAAAAGAAAAGGGAAAGTATGAAGGTAGAAATACAACGGAATATTGAAACAGGTTGGCAGATTTCTCGAATGATGACGGCTTAATGGATATTGCCAACTTTATTCAAAGAATTGCACTTGAGTATTCTCGGGTAGATGAAAATGTAGATACCTATCCAACCACATTCTAGAACATTATCAGTAGCGAAATGGCACAACAAAAATAATGCTTAGCTACCTGAAGTTCAATCACATTTGAATATTCTCCATATTTAGCCGTTAATTAAACCGCATGTCCTATTCAGGTTTTAGCGACAAAGTTTCGGTAAGAGATGTACACTACCCACGAGCAACTTGTCTGACCTTAAAGGTAAGTGAAACAGACCTACTTCAATATTAAACTCCTCATTTCTTATGGGAAAGTATGTCTTCTCTTTTAAAAAGCATTAAACATATAGGCTCGCCCCCTATGACATGGGACCTAAACATACCGGCGAACTGTGGGTGTTCATAAGTACACCTCTGCCTTACCCTTCGGGGAATACAGGTACGATGGTACCTATGTTATGTTAGGCTTATAATGCGGCCGTTGGGGCCAGACGGTTAATAATAACGTTTTTAAGGCATGTCTTCTACATACGCTAATCTTTCTCACCTTTGGGGTTTCCTATACAGCACATACGGTGCTCGATGTGAGGCAGCCTGTACGAGCCTGGTGTGAGTCCATGGCCTCTGCAGGTTCACTCCCGGCCTAAATGGCGTGGCAGGTCGCAGCCTGTTGACTGATGACATGCGGCTGATGTACACCGCTTGTGTCAAGGTGAAGAGCGCTAGGTAGATTATGTAGACCTGTACATTAGAAAGTTATTAGAGTTTTGAGTTAGGGTGTAGGTATCTACCAGAGGCAAGGTGAAGTGGTGGAAACCTAATTCAGTACCTATGTCCTCTAGACTAGCTATTTCATCTAAAATCTGTATCAAACGGCAGAATGCTAAAATATCTCTCATCTTGGTTTGTTTAACCAAAGGCGGTACATAGGTAAGTGAGTGGATCAATTCAGAAATCAGTTTTAACAACACAAACTACTACGGATCCAGGCATCAAAATATGGTAAAGCATTTATTTTAGAAGAGTAGATAATTATAGTTTCTGGCTCATTCTTTTCCATGCGAAACTACCTTTGGAAGGGGTAACTATATTCCATCATGTTTATGTATACCTAGTACCTTTTATTGGTCGAATTAAAATAAAATTATGATTGACTTTATTTCCTTTCCATATATGTATGCATAAAAGATGTTACTTATGTCTTAAACTTTAGAAGTACTTAAGGGTCTGATTGAAATTAATAATGTACAAAACTGGAGAAAATAAGCCACACGCCCACAATACGGTGCCACACACGTAAGTACATAAATATACGCAATTACTCAGTTACAAGCAACGAGGCGACATTCCGTATATGTAAGGCACCGGGGAAAGATGTCCGGCGACCGGGCCGGTTACTTACAAGACGTGAAAATTGTTCCCACTAAACGTTTACTCGGTAAGTGGCGGTGTGGCGGTAAAATAAAAGATACCTATGTCGACATTCAGTTTATTATAGTAGCTGGTATATTTAAGCTATATATTATATATATTTATATGTATATATTATACTGCCTCGTTGGCCTAGTGGTCCCAAACGCGACTGATATGCTAGAGGTCTTGGGTTCGATTCCCAGGTCGAGCAAAGTGTTATTCTGTTTTTATATGAAATTCTCTGTGGCATGCTCGGAGTTAGGATTTGTGCCCGGTTAATGGCAATAGGGTCGCCCCCTATTATATGGGACCTTAACATCAGTTTAAAGTGCCTGTAAATGGTCTAATTGAAATAAATGCTTTGACTGACTTTGAATAGACTGCTCCTTTGATCTCGTAGTCACAAGCGTGAGTGTTGATCGTGGAGTCCTGAGTTCTGATTCCCATTCGGTTATTGGATTTTCTATAAGGAATTTTTGAGTAGCAGCACGGAGTTTGGAAATTGGTTTTGCTTCGGAAAACACGGTAAGCCGTTGATCCAGCAGGACCAATGGCTTCAGAGGAGAGATCAGGAGCACCTGATCTCTCCTCTGAAGGGATAAAAAAAGGCCAAGAAGCGCTAAGTGGCAACAGAATCCCAACAAAATGATAGAGATGATGAGTTTTGCTCAAAAAATCCTTTCAAGCTTCACAATTTTCACCAATATATTTTTGTTAAACAAATCAGTCTGAGTACGGATGTCTATGAGTCTGAGGCAAGACTTATACATTATTGTTTTATAGGAAACTAGCGACCTGCCCGCGAGTTCGTCCGCGTGCCTTATAACAACCGCGATAAAATACGTCTTTCGTTACTGCTGCGCTCCTGTGTATCGTAGTGTGATGTTATATAGCCTATGTTACTCAGGAATAATATAGCTATTCATTGGTAAAAAAAATGTTAAAATCGGTCCAGTAGTTTCGGAGCCTATTCATTACAAACAAACAAAAAAGTCTTTCCTCTTTGTAATAGAAGTATAGATTATTGAGCAAATGGCAATTTAACATGGTTTTCAGCGATCTACTCCTACAGAACAAAATATTTTTTCTAAAGTCTTCAAGTTTCCCAGGCATAATGTATGCAATCGCTTCACCTGCAGTTATCAACGTGCTCGCATATCTCTGCTACGTGCACAAAATGTTTGCAGTGAAACTGTCACGGCTCGATGCGCGCGAAAACGAGCGATATTTATATTTTAATATGAAACTGAAAGATTCTTAGTTATACGATGCAGGTACATAGTAATGGAGTTTGATAATAATTATGACGAAATAGTAATTAATATCAATAGGTTCGGTACGATGCCAATTTAGCATTGGTTTGCGTGTAGCTTGTTGGTTAAACCCTGCCATCCTAAGGCCACAAGTGTTTAAGCGTGGACTACCTGTACTAAAGCAGTGGCTTGTACATAGACAAACAAAATTGGCTTAGCTGATGAACTAATTAACATTGACCTTTAATATCTCAATAAGGAGGAAGGTTGCCAACCAGGTAGAGTCCAGATAAAAAAAAAAATATGGTTTTGCTATAGATTAACATATAGGCAACTACTTAACTTCCGGTTTCGTTATGTTTTTTTATATATTATCTGATATTTAGAAGAAAGAAAAAAAAACCATTTATTCCCGCAAAAATGAATCCCAGTAGGTACGTTATAAAATTGAGCTATGACTGGTTGAACACAAGCCTGAAAAGTATCAGCACAAATTACCATGGGCCATGCATATTTATTCAGACAATCTTGTACCTATCTATTCATGTAACAAAAGAATGCATTAACATCTTTAATTGTTCGCAATAATAACTGAAAAAATAACTAACGTAGACATTAGGAATCCGGCAAACGTCTAAAGCGAACGAAAAAAGAGCATTATTCATAATTAATTTAGGAAAATTCGCGTAAAACAGTCCTCAAGCGTGTCATCACGCAATATGTGATCGCCTGGACACGTTAATAGAATTGTATTACTTATTGCATCATTAGTGCTTGAGTAGCTCATTTTCCTAGTTCATAAGTCATTGTCAATGAATTTCATCAACAACAATTAGTTAGTAACTAGGAAAATAAAAATAACCCTCAGATTATAGGAAACAACAAAAAAAAACCATCTATTTTAGGGCAGTTCATCAAATGACTTCTTCCGCTCGGGTGGAGCGGAAGGGAGTGTCAGACGCTTACTGAATATAACCCATCCCTGTTCCTCCCTTCCTTCCAGAGGGCACAAGAAGGAACATGGGTGGGTTTTAGTCAGTAAAAGTCTGACACAAGGGCGGGAGAAGTTATTTGATGATTTCCCACCCGCCAAAAAAAAAAGACTGGTTGTCAGACTTCCTGACTTCTGACTCTGTAACGAGTGTCAAAGATCTACGAATGACAGCCGGGACCCACCGCTTTACGTGCTTTCCGAGACACGGGGGTGTCACACCACCAACTTCCAAACTCCGGGCTGCTACTGAGCAAATCCTAATGAAAAACCCAATAACACTTGCCCGACCTGGGAATCCCCACGCTCATCAGTCGCGCTTGCGACTACGAGACCAACGGGGCAGTCTTTTCTTAGAATCAATGTTATACAATATTTATATACAGCACGATATAAAAAAGCCTGCAAAATACAAACTTCTTAAGAACCGTTAATGTTGTCCAGGAAACATACCCTGTTACAAGACCGGTTATAGGTACATTGTCGTAATGTTAAGAACACGAGCTAAGTCTATAAATACTTACAGGGAAGGGCGCATAAAGTTGGCTTAACAGCTAGATTTATTTTATAAACAGCATTCCGAAAGCAATGTAACAACATTAGAAATTGAGATACACGACGCGTAATTACAAACGAGACCTACATTCTCATAGGAAACAGGAAAACATTTGGGAAATGATATTAGAGCATTCGTTTTTCGCTTGAACAATCATTATTTTATTTTTTAAGTTGCTTCCATAGGAAACAGGAAAGAAACGATAAATAAAAAACTTTTTTTTTCTCGTTTCAACAATCACCAAATTGTCATTTTTCGTTTATTTTACTTTCTTCTGCTCGCGACTTTGTCCGCGGTGTTTTTTCACTCGCATTAGGTTACGTCTTTCGTTACTGCTCCGCACCTATTGGTCGTAGCGTGATGTTATATAGCCTATAGCCTTCCTCGATTAATGAACTATCCAAAACAAAAAGATTTTTTCAATTCAAACCAGTAGTTTCTGAGATTAGCGCGTTCAACCAAACAAACAAACTCTTCAGCTTTATAATATTAGTATAGATTGATTGGTGGTTCATTTTGAAATGTCCGCTTGTTTATTAGCTATAAATAATTGATTACTCTTAAAGAACAATAGATCAAGTAGAACATAGTTAACTCAATGTATCTAATGATGAGCTTAAGTTAATATTATGTACCTAGGTATTGATACTACTATTTTAAAGCTAAAGAATTTTTTTGTTCATTTGGACGCGCTAATCTCCGGAACTACTAGACCGGTTCTGAAAATTCTTTTCTAATAGGAAGCTTAACGTACATACGTATATAAACTCTCGCCTTTTCTCATGGGGGTAGGCAGAAAACACAGAACGCCACCTGCTACGATCCTTACATACTTCTTTCTCCTCGTCTACGTTCATACAAGCACGCCGGTTACGAGTATTGCGCACACGTCATTTCTGAAGAACCCCACCAATAAGGTCAGGGTAGGTCTTCCTAGGGCGTCCTCTCCCGGCGTTGCCACTCACATCTGCCACATAAATCCCTTTTGTTAGTCGCCTTTCACTCATCCTCTCAACATTACCGAACCATCTAAACGCTAAGCTAAACATCTAATATATATCACATCTCAGCTAAATGTAGCTTCAAAATATGACCCATTTATCCCCGAGTGCCATAGGTCATATTTTTTTTACATAAAAGTGGGATAACTGCATTTCTTTAATCTTTTTTTGAACACTGCATGTGATTTGTTTTCCTAACATTATTTGCTAGACTTGATAATTATGTGTAGTCTTCTGAGATGGGTGTAGGATGGGGACTTAACACTCGCGACCTCACTTGTAACAGTCAGCCATACCTACACATGTATTAACTGTTGGATGATTGCCTCTTAATACCTTCCTAACTTGCCTAAGCTGCCTCGGTGGCCTAGTGGACCTATGCGCGACTGCTACTCTAGAGGTCTTGGGTTCGATTCCCAGGTCGAGCAAAAAGTGTTACCGGGTTTTTCTATGAAATTCTCAGTAGCAGCTCGGAGTCAGGATTTGTGCCCGGTTAATGGCAATAGGCTCGCTCCCTATTACATGGGACCTAAACATACAGGCGAACTGTGGGTGTACATTGTTACACCTCTGCCTTACCCTTCGGGGAATACAGGCGTGATGGTATGTTATGTGATGGTATGTTACCTTCCTAACTTAGCAGACGATAGTTAACATCAATCGCGTCTCAAATGCCAAGATTTCAAGGAAATCCTAGTTGTACCAGCTTCCTATGATTATCTCAACATAATGTTGGTTCATGAATTTTCCAATCTATCATTTTGTTCGATGCTTTCTCTATAATGGATAAAGTACACGTTTTGTGGGTTCAATAATAGAGAGTGTTGGCACGATGGGGTCGTTGTAAGGTATGTTTAGGTCCCATTTATAATAGGGGGCGAGCCTATTAACCGGGCACAAATCCTAACTCCGAGCTGCTGCTGAGAATTCCATAGAAAAACCCAATTACACTTTTTGCGCGACCTGGGAATCGAATCAAGACCTCTAGCGTAGCACTCGCGCTTGGGACTGTTAGACTAACAAGGCAGTTAATTTAGAGGTGTAATGATATAAAAGGACGGAAATAAAGGAAGAAAATAACTGAAAACATAGAAGGCGCCATCTTTGTATTCAGTCACGTAATCGGTCCTACTGACTGACCAATCGCGTGCAGCGTCGGCGACCCAATAAACCCAATAAGGAACCCAAATATCCAAAAATTTACTTGGCGTTTATGCTCACAACTCGTGGCGGCTACTATACTTATAACTAGCTGTTGCCCGCGACTTCGTTCGCGTTTACTATTTTGTTGGTTTCAATTTTGTTTTCGATTTTTTTTGTTATCAACGTAAATAAAATAATAAAAATAACCTAAGTTACTTCTTATAACATTAGCTATCTGTGAGTGAAAGTCCTGTCAAAATCCAACCAGCCGTTTCGGAAATAAGCTGGAACAAACAGACAGACAAAGATTTCAAAAATTGATTTTTTTATGTTAGTACCGTATATACTTTCATATGCAGTTAGTGAAAAGCTTGTAATTTGAAATTACAAACAGACCCTTCAATTTTATTTATTTGTATAGATTTTTTGCTGTTTTTAATGATTGGACTTTTAACTTACTCTTTTTAACTTTACTGCAATAAGTATTAATACCTATTAAGACAAATACATGGCTTCTGCAACTGAGGTGCACTGACGTGCAGTAAATAAAGCAGAACGATAACGGTGTGCAGTGTACCTACACAGTCTAATAGCCACGGAGCCGCTACACTCGGAGAAAAGTAGCCAATGTTACCATTACTTATATTTAAGTGTTGGTCAGAACATGGGAGTATGTAAATAACTGATGGTAATGAAAATAATTGAAGGCGTATCTATGTATCTATATGCAGCAGGATTTGTTGAAGTTGCACGGGTTTCTGTAACGGTTGTGGGAGTTTCTCTATCATGAAATAGATATGGCGAAGTACCTACAATTTTCAATTTGTGAGTTGCTAATTGATCAATTGATTTTTAGCAGTTGATTTTTAATAACCTTTTTACTGCTTCCTGATAGGATTGCCAAAGCAATGTTAGTCATTTTAACGTATTTCAATTTACCTCAAACCATTTGATAAACTAACTGGAATCAGAGCCAAAACTTACACAAATATCTGTAGCTTCTTGTCACGTAACACGATGTCAATAAAAAATAAAAGAAATGAATATTTGTTTGATAATAATTTGTTAAAAACACAAAATTAAAAATTTTAAGTAACCCCCGACAGAAGAAAAAAATCACTACCTACCGTAGCTAATAAAAGAGCTGATAACTTTGAAACCGCTGAACCGATTTCCATCAAGCAAAGCTGACAACGCTCCTTACTAATTCACCTGACAAACACAAAAACAAAATCAAAATCGGTTCATGCGTTCGTGAGCTACGATGCCACAGACACACACACATACACAGACACGTCAAACTTATAACACCCCGTCGTTTTTGCGTCGGGGGTTAAAAAAGAAGTTTGCTTATCCAAGTAAAATGTTGACGGCAAAAAGCAACAAGCCTGGAGTCACTGAAAGTATTTTAATGGCTATTAGGTACAACTAATAGGTAACTGCCTCGGTAGCCTAGTGGTCCTAAGCGCGACTGCTACGCTAGAGGTCTTGGGTTCGATTCCCAGGTCGAGCAAAACGTGTTATTGGGTTTTTCTATGAAATTCTCAGTAGCAGCTCGGAGTTAGGATTTGTGCCCGATTAATGGCAATAGGCTCGCCCCCTATTACATGGGACCTAAATAAATTTACCGCGGTGAAGGTAATTGATGTCGCCAGTACCTGTGGGAACCAGCACGTCATCTATCTCTCCTTTCCCTCAATTAAGTTTTTAAGCTCATGTGAGATTATGTGATTATCCTCTAGGTCAGCGATATGTGCTTGTTCTGTCTAGAACCCCATAAACTATTACCTAGGTAGCTTCAAATCAATGTTGTTTGGACAAAGACGACTTCTGTTTTTAGGATGTCGTGAACCGGGTACCTAGTAGAGCCTAATAAAGAAGTTTATCCGGGAAAGTACTATTACCACACCTATTTCTGCCCCAAAGCAGCGTTGCTGTGTTCCAGTTTGAAAGATTTGGGTGCCGGTGTAATTATCTACAGGTACATGAGACATTTCAACTTTGTCCCTGGTATTGCAGATGTCTATAGGCAGAGGTGACAACCTAACATGAGGTGGGCCGTCGGCTTGTTTGCCATTCAAAGATGGTTATAAAAAAAACTTAGGTGATCTGCGACTTGCACATAACCATTTTTATTATAATTCTCATTTTTTTCCATTTGAAAACAGGCACGCAGAACAAGTTTCCAAGGAGCAATTCTGCAATATTTTTTAAAAATTTCGCATTCTGTCACTTCTTATTTGTCACCTGTCAATTTCGATCTGTCAAAAATGCTTTTTTACTTACGTTAATGACAATACTTGTCGCTGAGATGAGATTGCGACTACATTTTGAACGTTATAAATACGAGAATTGGCTTTCACTTCACCGATGCCGCATTGTAACAATTGGTTCTATATGCATATTACAATAAATACTAGATATTAACTTAAAATAACAAAAGTAAAAGCGACAAGCAATAACGTTCAGTTTGATGCGCGGATGACACCTAACATCCAATGCCGACTGTCATTACCGGCCGATGTGAAATCTGAACTGGTTAGTCCAGCCATAGTGCTACTTCTTTCTAACGCTGTGTATGTACTTATGTGTTAAATTGTAAGGCGTAAGAGGAGATTACTGCTATCATATACTAACAACTAAAGTGGCAGCCTAGGTATGCACGATAGTTAAATCTCACGGTGTCACGCATAAAAGTAAAAATTCCATGTTTTGTCTATTAAGTTCAAGTATATAATACTTTTTAACTTCGTCTCAGGGTCACGGTTATTCTGTAGAGGCCCGCAGTGGCCCGGCACCAGTCGGGGATCGCGGAAGGCGCGTAAGTTCCCGGGATCCCCGGCGTAAGTATGGGAACGGAACACGGGTGGTTTTTAGTCAGTAAGAGTCTGATAGACGTCTCCGCCCTTCCCAGGACGGTGGATATCGATGAAGATTTTCCACCCGGGCAACAAAAAAAGAAATGGGTTACGGTTATTGTGAGCACCGCAATAACACGTAGGGCTCTTTTCTAGGTTGGCTTTGCAGGAGCTAAAATTCCAATTGGTCATGCATTGATTGGTGTCTAATACCTATAGATTCAGCGCTAGGTTTTCTGCGATTGGAATTCAAATATCACCAAAATACAGTCATTTCAACTTATTACTCAATAATTGCTGTTATTTTTCCTGCCCCGTTAGCCTTGTGGTCCTCAGTTCGACTGCTAGCAGCTCGGAGTTAGGATTTGTGCCCGGTTAATGGCATTAGGCTCGCCCCCTATTACATGGGACCATTAAACATACCGGTGAACTGTAGGTGTAGACTCGAACACCTCTGCCTAACCCTTCGGGGAATACATGCGTAATGGTGTCTGTTATTTTTCCTTTATTTTCATAATGAAGTATAGTAGGTTCATTGGAAAAACAATCTTAACTCGCCAAGCGCGTTAAATCCGCGCGAAAATAAGTGCAGACGTCGATTCTAGCACGATATACACAAGTACCACATAGGCGCGCACTCGAAGGCCACAAGCCGGCCTTGGTAATGAACCTGTCGATCCTGCTATCAGATTTATGCTAACACAGTTTCTCCTGCTCAGATATACATTGCATTTTAATTGACAGATTGTCATGCAATGCTTGAGAGCTTGTGACTACATCCTGTATTCATAGGGAAGGGGAAAATTGTAAATGTTTTTTTTATTGTTAAGGATTCCTCCTGCATTGTGGGTGCATTTACAAACATAATTATTAAATTCACTTAATCAAACAGCCAGGCCCGGGACAACTATCTGTAGGCCATACACATACTTTTTCAGAGCGAGAATCAAACCCGCGACGCGCAATTCAGCCAATGCGCCAACCGAGTCGTCAAAGAATTTTAAAGTCGTATCTTGTGTTTTTCTTCTTCTTTCCATTTCAAATTACAAAGAGTTTTTAACATGACAATAAAAACAATAGCCAAAATGATAGGTATAACGCAACTACTTATTACTTTCTAATATTTGTCATTTTTGTTAATTTAGTTTGCCGTATGGCGATAAAAAATTATTTACCAAAGCATTTATTAGCCTAATATTTTGATTGAGAAAGTTAAAAAAAATAATTTTTATGTCTTCCAAAACTATGTAATAAGTACCAAAAACAAACCTTCATAATATCGAAGATGATCACAGATCGCACAAAACACTTCGTCCAAGCACAAACAGATGCAATTACAGTCACAATATTGTTTTCACTAACAAACGGAACCACAATTTCTTTAACTTGCAACACTAGAACTCATCGGTAAACTATTACAACAGCACTGGACTGCTGTCTGTTGGTTGTGGAACGCGAAATAGGTCACCTCTAGACTTTATACCCACCCCCACTAGTCATTACATTGGCTTGGTATCTTGAACAGTTAGTATAACATTGTCGTGGTAAATTACTACTTAATTACTAGAACTACTTCCTTCATCATAGCGGGCTTATAAGGGACTAAGGTATCATAAGAATTCGTCAAAAAAAAGTTTAATTTATTTAAAGAAGTTTAAAAATTGTTTTCTAAATTATATGTGGCGATCAAAAGTTTTATTGAAGCGTAGGTCGTTATTAATATATTTTGCACTGGTAATAATAAGTAGTTTGCTATATAATAATAAATTCAACGTATAGAATCTACGTATGATAATATCTTATGGGGGCTTTATGTAACTACGAGTGTATTCAAATTATCCAAGTAAACATTTTTGCTTGCAATTTAATTAAAAGTAATATTTAAGGCTTTATGATAGAAGATTTATTTATTTAAACTTGTTGCAACAAAAGGTAGGTTCAAAGGCGGACTTAATGCCGAAGGCTTTCTCAACTAGTCAAATAAAGTTAGTGAAGAGCAGGAGCAAATTATTGACGGTAAAGATTCTTTGAATTGACCTTCGTTATTTAATAAGTGTTGATTGCTTGTTACGTAAAACCCATGTTACATCTGAAAAGATAAAAACATTTTCTGAAAACAATTTTAAAACTATGGTTACCTAAGTAATAATCATACCGCGTAATTTCTCGTGAAGCCATTTTTCATTTAGACAAATTTCAGTAATGCAGTTAACTACATTACTGAAATTTAAGCTAATAGTTAATTGGTTAGTTAATTGAAGCTTCAGCTTCGTGTGGTTATTAATGGACTTTGTGTCAAATTAAACAAGATTATTATCAGTAGGCGATATACCGATAACGCGACATTTGATGCTTTGTAATTAATATTTTGCGTATTAACACTTAAGTAATTTTTTTTTTATTGTACGGAGAAATTAATGATGTACAATAAATAAGAGTGTAGGTACATTAGCCAAGTATTAACAAATTATATCATCCATGTATTAGAGAGTGCGTTTTTCATCGGCGCTGGCGCACGAGTCAGCGACTCTAGCGCACGCCAACTGGAAATCGTCGCCGTTGACCGGTGACAGCGACGCATTTTCACACTAGTTTAAACTAGTTTTAACTTTGTTGTCAATATGCTGTTCAGGTTTAGGACTCTTTAACAGAACAGCGGTGTAATGTAACTGTTGATATAATGACGATGATGTTTGCTTTGATTTCACCTCATTGATCTCTGTTCAAAAACTCACCTGTATGCATAACAGCCATGATGACGGCAGCTGCCTCGCATCGGACCTCGTTGGACCGCATCTACACGAAAAATTGAAAAACATCCACTTAATTATTGTTTTTATGCATATTATTCATTTATTTATTTGTATATACATATAAGTAACATTTTAAAATAATAATATAAAAATAAAAACATTTTAAAATATAAAAAATAGTAGCCCACCGATATCGGAAACAGGGTCCAAGCTACCATTACGTTTTATTTTTGATTTTAAACAGAATATGTAGATACTCACGCTCTCGAAGTATCTATTCTTCAGATAGCTATCCACACGTACAACATTTTTTTTTATTACAAGCACTGTGTGTCTTGAAAAAGCCCCAGCTGCAAGTTGAAAATTTTGAGCAAAATGCTTATTTTCACATTTGAAGAGAACTATGTGACCGCTGTCAATGACAAACATTTTATTCTCACAAAACTTGAAACTACCCACTAAAGTGTCATGATCCTATCTCTATTTAGTTTTTTTTTTATTAGTTAGGTGTAGTAGTAATACTGCCCCGTTGGTCTCGTGGTCGCAAGCGCGACTGATGAGCGTGGGGTCCCAGGTTCGATTCCTAGGTAGGGCAAAAAGTGTTATTGGGTTTTTCCATTAGGATTTGCTCAGTAGCGGCCCGGAGTTTGGAAGTTGGTGGTGTGACACCCCCGTGTCTCAGAAAGCACGTAAAGCCGCTGGTCCCGACTATCATTCGTAAATCTTTGACAGTCGTTACGAATAGTCAGAAGCCTGAAAGTCTGACAACCAGTATAACTAAGGGGTATCGTGTTGCCCAGTAACTGGGTTGTGGAGGTCAGATCGGCAGTCGCTCCATGTAAAACACTGGTATTCAGCTGCATCCGGTTAGAATGAAAGCCGACCCCAACATAGTTGGGAAAAGGCTAACTAGATGATGATGAGTAGTCGCCATGAGTGGTGAGCACAAGTGTCAAGTTAATTTTCGGGATTTCGGGTTCCTTTCTGGGTATTTTGGGCCGCCGACGCTGCATGCGATTGGTCCGTCAGTCGGACCGACCGACAGCGTCGGCGCCCCAAAACGCCCGGATGGAACCCAAATACCGAAAAATTTACTTAACATTTGTGCTCACGACTCGTGGCGACTAATATATGTGCTTTTGCATCAATAAACAACTTTATTTATTGTTTCTAGGTGCAATTATGTCTTAAATGACGTTCCAAATAAACATGTTTTGTCCATACGTTTTGGTGAAGGTAGAACAACGGATAAATAACATAGCACTAGTTGTTTAAGGAAATGTTATAAACCACTAGTGTAATTAATGCTTCCCTTCGTCAAACGACTTTTACAACTTCCGCACAATTAGAAAAGTAATCTGATGTTAATGATTTGTGGCAGTGTTCGGAGTGGCAACCTGTCCGGAATTCGCGCGCCGTGTTCAAGTCAAAAAGGCGTTGATTAAAGCCTACGAGTGCTGTAGCTTGTGGTTATTTGTCACGTCGCCTCTGAATTTATTGCTCTAAGAAAAGACATTTCCTCAATTATTATTAAATTTCCCACTATGCTTCCATTTAGGTGATCTGCGCTGCCGAAATAAATACGTTTATTTGTACATAAATGTTATGCCAGTGGCGGTTTTGTTTTCTGCTTTGAACTGTTAATACGCATTTTATTTTTACACGGTCTCTAAGTCCTTCCTATGGACTCCTCAAGAAAACGTCAAGTGAGGTTAAAGTCAACAACCTCCATTAATTGTTCCTCCAGCACTTTAATCATTCTGAAAGTGAGCGTAATGAAGCCCGACGCACCAGGAAGGCGGGTGCTCAGTCATGGCTCAGCCTTATGTAAAGTTATGGTTTTTTATTTAATTTCTATGGTGTTTCTCTTCCGCCATTACCATTTTGAAGGCGTTAAATTTAGATGAGGTTATGTCATTGAGGATTTTTGATGGTGTGGGAGCGAGAAGACTGCATAGTTGTCTCGATCGTTATTTTCGTGCATTAGTTATTGTTGGTGCGGTATAATACAGCAAGAGATATTCTATTATAATAATAAGTACATTTCTAAACAGTGCTGTAAGTTCACAGTGAAAGTAACATTAAATGGGGAGTGTAATAAATAATTTAAAATGTTAAGTAGTTGAAATCTTAAGCCCAATAGTACCTTACCTTAGTATAATACCTTTCACTGAAAAAAAGAGAAGTCTTACTTCTCTCTCTAGGTACTATTTTTCTTTCAATAGTCAGCAATACGTTTGGCGAAGTTTTAGTTCCGAGGTTTTTGGGATAATCAGATTTTTACATTGCCAACTAAATTACTATTGGTCAAATTAAAGTGTGTATTTGTTGCTAGCGCCTTAAGCAACTGTAAAGCAAATGTGTGTTACTGTTATTTTGCTTTAAGTTCTTCAGCTCTTTATTAATATTAGTATCGTATGGGGGCTGACTGCCTCGGTAGCCTAGTGGTCCTAAGCGCGACTGCTACGCTAGAGGTCTTGGGTTCGATTCCCAGGTCGAGCAAAAAGTGTTATTGGGTTTTTCTATGAAATTCTCAGTAGCAGCTCGGAGTTAGGATTTGTGCCCGGTTAATGGCAATAGGCTCGCCCTTTATTACATAGGACCTAAATATACCGGCGAACTGTGGGTGTACATTGTTACACCTCTGCCTAACCCTTCGGAGAATACAGATAATGGTATATATCGTATGGGTGTGTAGGTTTGATCTATAATGCACATGAAGTGCATAAAAATGTAGCAATCACATTTTACAGTACCTATGTAAAAATTTTCGTAAATAGATAGACACATAGTACCTACCCACTAAATAAAATATCAGAAGTATGAAATGACCCATTCACGACGTTCAGTCTTCTAACAGCTGAAAACATATTTTACCTAATCTTACGAGTATTAATTACATATACCTTCTGAGTCGTATTTCAGATCTTTTTTTCATCAGTGTCATGGCATTTATTTAATTCAAACCATTTAGTTCCACAGAAATTCCCGTTGAAATAAATACGGCAATATTACAGAGTATTGTATTGCAATTTAATAGGCATAAACTTTTTGATAAGTCAGTGGGTAAGTACCTATATACGTACAGTTTATCATTAACCCAATCTGTTGCTTGAAGGAAGTAAACCGCGACACTGTTCATGGTTAATTTCCTCCATAATACCGGATGACTAAGCTCTATCAGACGAAAGATCGCCGTGTAAGAGCACGCAACCAATTACCTGTAGTTCCTGGAAGATATTGATATCTACCTAGCTATTAATAAAATTAGTGTTACTGGGAATTAGGACATGCGCATTAAGATCAGCCGATTTGCCAACCGACTTACTAGATGTAACAGAATTTCACACGTAACATATCATCACGCCTGCGTTCCGCGAAGGGTTAGGCAGAGGTGTACCAATGTACACCCACTGTTCGCGGGTATGTTTAGGTCCCATGTAATAGAGGGCGAGCCTATTTCCATTAACCGGGCACAAATTCTAACTCCGAGCTGCTACTGAGAATTTTATAGAAAAACTCAATAACATTTTTTGCTCGACCTGGGTATCGAACCCAAGACCTCTAGCGTAGCAGCCGCGCTTAGGACCATTAGGCTAACGAGGCAGAATTTATATTATATGACTTACACGTTCTTCACAGTAGTGCTATTCTGTGAAAATTTCGTTTCATGAATTTACTTGAAGTGAGCGTGAGCTATTTTCCCACCTGAAGCAAGAGCACAGCACTGTACTGTACTTTTAGTGTACAGCTCACTTTAATTAATCATGGAGGCAGATTCTTTCAGAATAACACTGTCTCACAGTTAACTATCAACTGTCTTACCGGCGTTTGTATATTGCCGCCATTATCGATGTTGTTGAATAGGAATCTAGTCCAGGGTGGCTTGACTTTGACTTTTGCTCTGCAGTGTCGCAAAACTTACCTATAAATTTTATAAATGGTGTCATATACCACTTGCCTGGTAAATTTACATAAGTTGTTAAGTATTTAGGTAGCTCAAAGAGGTTGGTGCTGTTTTCCATTCGGATATTAAAAAATCTGAATAAAAAAGTCTACATTCCTCGATGTCCGATGAAGAAACTATTGTGAAGGACCCAATTTTGTAAATTTTTGTAAGGGCTTCTGTTATCTTCTACATTGTTTTATGATGTCCTAGACACTGATTTTTTTTCCTTGGCTAGTGAGATCGGACTGTTTCTAATCGGTGACAAAGTGCTTATCTATCAACTTACACATTTTAAGGGTCATCATCATACTAATTTAGTAATTTGATTCGACGCAGCGTATCTCACGTAAGGATTGGGGAACCAATGTAGGTACTAGACAATAAAAGAATCTTATAATTATGTATCACACACCTTCATCATGTATTTACAAAAATAGTAAATTACATTTAATACATAACGTAGAATATAAATAGCATCTAAATATTACTTATTTGAGCATTATTTACAAAATAAATTTAAATCTTTCTACGCACTTATAGATAACACCAATTCATCAAATAAGTGGCTTAATAAATTAGATACAAAAGTTGTACTAGTAGGTACGACAGTGTACTTCACATTATTTCCAAATGCCCTAGTTTAAATATATACAATTATTATCTTACATCATGTAAACTAGAATGCAGCAAGTTCACTTTACGACTATTATATTGGAATTAAATGAAGTAGAAACACACGCACGAGACGTGTGAGTAACTTTATGAATATCCACAAAATAAATACAAAATCATTGAACTTTTTGATCGGCAAATCTTGAGCTGTAAATTTCTAAGACAAAATCGAGATCGATATAATATATATATCGATACACATAATTAGTTCATTTAGGGCTGACTTTTCAGTCCTTGAATACGTATTGACAGTTTGACAGCTTTGATATAGAAAGAGTATCAAACTGCAACATTTATTCTACAGATAAAAATTATCTGACGCCTAATAAATTTGCTATTCGTCATAAAGTTAATTATGCTGTCTCCTGTTTAAACTCCCCCGCACTGAGCAACCTGTCTGGGCTCATAGTTAGGAACATGAACAGACAAATGCAAAAATTGAAACACATTCCAGCTGTGTTTCATTCAATCTGTGTACCCAGACCAGCTGCTTAAGTGCGTTAATTTTATTATTATTAATTTAATACATTTTACTCTTCGTAGGTACTACTGGTTTCGGAAGTTAAAAAAAAAAAACAATTTTAAAATGTGCACGTGTTTTTTGAATTGGGTAAGTTTCAGTCGGCGCCTGCATTGATTTAATTTGTTAACACGATTTTTTGGTATTCCTCGGTAGAACATTTTCATTTTCACTAACATTTACATCACTTAATAATCCTTTTACTAAATTATTACTTAAATAATGTACCATTCTTACATTGCTTGTAATGAAACTTGGCTCTCAAAACGTGTATTTATGAATATAAGCAGTCTTGGAGACCAATTGCAAATTTTCAAAAATCTTTTTGGCTCAGTAAAAATATGAGTTATGAAAGAAAATAAAACTAAAGTTGTTACCACCAATACATTACTATGAATAATAATAATTAGTGATGGTAATAATGCTGCAGCTCCTCAGCATTGAGCAATGAATGCTGGTCAGGGAAATCTGGAAAAAAAATAGAACAAATTAAAATCTTATTGACACTACGTTTGTTTTTGTATTTACAGCTCAGTGAGTCTTAAATACACAATTTAGTTTATTTTTGTATGAAATCTACTTTCTACATAGAGTGCTATAATGTTATGTCAATATCTAACAAAACGAATGACGAAGGCGTAAAGATGATTTATTATAATTATTATCTGTACAGGTACGTACATGGGTTTGTGTTCAATTTTCTTAAAAACAAACTCATTATTCTTGAATCGCATCGCAAATTCATATTTCACATTTTGCTAAATCAAACCAAAGAAATGACTATTTTCACAAAATAATGAACGCTACCACTAGGGTAGTGTCTATCAATTGACAATTTATTTATTTTTGACAGATATTGACTTATGGAAGCGGTTGTACGAACAATTACTACATGCACATGAAATTATGATGTAAGGAGAGTTAGTCCTGTAGTCGTTAAGTGTTGTTAAATGGTACAGTAGACTACTCATAGTCAAGAGGAGGTAGTCGCAGTCTATAGAGCGGACGAGTCAGTCTTCGTCACATACCTTCAGTCAGTCAAGAGTCAGAGTTATCGCACTTGAACAATCTTGTTGCCTCGTAGATAGTATTTCACGTCTTGTCTTCTGTTCTGTTCTGTGGTTGTCTGTGGTTTTTCTGTGGTCGTGGATGTGGTAGATGTGGTGGTGGTGCTAGTGGTGGTGGTTAGGGGGTCGAGGAGTTCCGCGGGAAGCACGCCAATCTCATTGTCAGAAATTACAGGGGTGGGCAGGAAAGGGATCTGCCCTTTAACTAACATCTCCCGGTACGCATCTAGATCGGCTAACTTGAACTCTTCAGAGGATCTTTTCTGCTGGTTCATGTAAGCTGTGACCTTTTTTAAGTTATTGCTGATTTTCTGAATTTTATCTGCCGTTAATCTGGAACTTTGCTTTTTAACCGTGGGGGCGACTGAGCGTTTGGGTGAGGCATAGTCGTAGCCGTGAGGGGGCGTTCTAGGGTCGTAATCAGGGTAATAATCTGCGGCGGCAGGTTGACCATATGAGTTGACTGCTCCCCACGACATGGGCTTGAAGGTTGGTATGGGCTGTGGCGGAGGGGGAGGTTGGTAGGACGCTGGTGCTGCAGGGGCGGTTGGTTCTTCGCCGTATGAGGTCGGGTACGAAACCGGTGGGTACGCAGGAACGCCGTACGAAGGGGCAGCGTACGAAGGAGCAGCGTACGAAGGAGCAGCGTACGAAGGAGCAGTGTGAGAAGGTTCAGTAAGAGAGGGAACGGTGGAAGAGAATGCGTTTTTGATAGCGCTGTAGACGGTATGGAGAATAGAGGGGGGCGGGTCTAGTGGCGTGTGTCCGGTGTGCTCCGAGTGCGCTGTGTCCAGGGTCTCGCTCGGCGGGACTTCGCCCAGCGGGGTCAGTATGACGAGGCCGGCGTGGACGCCGTTCAGTTTATTCCGGCCTGTCTCAAAAATGTGTCGGTCTTAGGTGATTTGTTGTTAGTGTTGATGATGGTGTCGTAATGATATTAGTATGATGTGCTATTTGAATAACAAATTAATAACACCTATCTACTAGCTGATTTTGATACAATTATTGTTTCAATTATTCTGAAACTTCAGCTTTGCTTTGGTACTTAGCAGGAATATTTTTGTTTTATATGGTAGTGTTACTAATAACGATTTGAATTCACACAAAGCAAATGATGAAGTTTTCAGAATCTAACATTTCAACATTTTAGCTGCAACACTGCATATTTGCTTCTACTGCTATATTTGCTGGTACGTTTACGAGTTAACTACTAAAACTAAATAACTAAGATCATTTCAAACTACAACGAGCTGTCGTCTCGCCAAGCACAGTACTGAACCTACGTCATTTTGTACCTAATCGGTTGTAAAAGTGTGGTACATCTCGAGGAGGCTGTGGCGATTCGTGGTGTCCTAAAATGAACGCACTTTAGTCACATAATTAGGTCCAAATTCGTTGTAGATGCTGAAATAGCTGGTTACGGATAACTTAAATCTAAGTGGCAACTTCTTTTCTCTCCTCTTTTTTCTTGGGACAAGGTAGATATGGGTCTTACTGTTCGCCAATGACTTCTTAAGTTATCATTATTAGAATTTGTTCCCATCAAGAATACTACTAGAGCACACGAAACCACCAAAGTACGTGCTATGAAGGTAATAATTTAATATCTGCGTGTTTGTCTTTAAATGTAGCATCAATTACAAATGGCGTCACGGGTAATGGTTGGCGTTATTTGTTTACTAGAAATTATAAAAAATATTTTAATCGGAAATGCCGCTTTGGTGTGTGGGAATATTTTAAGTGTCTACTTTTTTAACAGTGTTACTCTAGGTATCAATTTAAATCTGTGTTTTTGTTTTTTAATGGAATGAAGGAACCTTTGGCTTGTAAAGAGCCGGGATTTAAATAACCAATCAGATACAACAATAAAATACTATCGAGTGTCTAATACGAACGACGCTGTCAACAATATCACAATTGGTAAAAATATTGTAAAAATGCTTGTTAGTAGGTTCTTATACATGTGCGAGTGTGATACTTGTGTATGTACCTACTTGAATTTTAATTACGAATAACTGTAGATTTAAGTACTTTCACTGCACAATTCTCAGAGGAAATACGATATAAGGGCCTTTCTCTGTTGTATCCTACGATGTATTGAATAATGGACACAATTTAATTAGCAATAAATTTTACCTACTTATTAAAACTTGGTAATTCTAACAATTCCAATAATATTATAAAGAAAATAATAATTGGTTACTACACAAATGGACTTTGAGGTTATACAAACATAAATTAAAGTAGACAAGCTGTATTGTTCCAAGCTCCTATAGATCCAATATGTATTCTTGTATCAGTAGTTTTGTTTTTAGGGGCATTTGACCCTATATTACAAGTTTGAAGGGATATCCTCACAAGCTATTACCATGGTCGTAGACGAACGGTAATTTTAGTTGGTTTTTAAAAAAACAGCTGTTTCATACAACAGTGCAGTACCTACGCAGTCAAAATGTATGAAACAGTTGTCTTGTTTTTATGAAATCGGCGAAAAATTATAATTTTGTAGAGTCTACAATCAAACTTTTTTAATAAAACAATTAGTCCATGTGATACATTGGACTATCTCACAATGATTACAAGATCAACTGTTGTACTGATGATCAAAAACTTTTGTTTTTGTACTTATACCAACGGAAGTAACATATGTAGATACTTCTGAGTATTTTTATAAATGTCTTATTTAGTAGGACAATGCTCAACAGTACACTGCGTCGCTTTTTAAAATTATGAACAGTGCATGCCATCTTGATTGTATCTCTCTTTATTTGGAAGGAACCTATCTACTTACGTCCGAAATTAATAATGTATCTCAATATACTACTTTGATCCGCGTTCGTTGACCGTTGTTAGAGTCTGCAAATTTGATATTGCAATTGAGGCATAAAATGAATGATGGGCATTCATCGAATATCTCGAGATGAAATCGATAGTCGAGAAAAATGGCCTAAATTATTTAAGTACACGAGACATTAATTTAAATAAAAGTTTAACAATGTCCAACTGTTTCATACTAGTTGTTTGTCAATCAATGAGCTTATAAACATTGACACACATGTAAAGCTTAGCTTGATGTATAGTAGCGGCCACGAGACGTGAGCAGAAACGTTCATTTTTGGATTTTTAGATTCGCGCCTGGGATTTTTGGGTCACCGACGCTGCTTGCGATTGATCCGTTTTAAAAACCCAAAAGTGAACTTGACGTTCGTGCTCACGGTAAGTAGAACATGGTCAAATTATAGTTATATTCTTACTAAGTACATATTGAAGAAACTTAAATGCAATTTCAATACATACTGTAGTGTCATGAGAAATTGTACCTATTACTGGTATTTGCACAAGTCTGCTGGTTCCTAGATCATAGAGCTTGCGTTAAACCAAGTGTAGTTTACCGAATGAGTGTAATTACGTAAGTGTGTCGTATTTACAACATTGTGAGTATAATTCAGTAAAGTATAAGTTACACTTTGACAGTCATCGCTTCTTAATGATGTCGTAACCATAAGAGATGGCGTGGATGTGAGATAAACAGCTGAAGTTAAGTATTACGAGTTGCTGCTTTCATCAAGTTTACTTTAGGACTTGATAATTTGTTAAATAACCCCAATATTGAGGTTAACTGCCTCAGTAGCTTAGTGGTCCTAAGCGCGACTGCTATGCTAGAGGTTTTAGGTTCGATTCCCAGTTCGAGCAAAAAGTGTTATTGGGTTTTTCTATGAAATTCTCAGTAACAGCTCGGAGTTAGGATTGGTGCCCGGTTAGTGGCAATAGGTTCGCCCCCTATTACATGTGACCTAAACGTACCGGCGAACTGTGGGTGTACATTGGTACACCTCTGCCTAACTCTTCAGGGAATACAGGCGTGATGGTAGGTATGTATTAAGGTTATATCTATGTAAAGTCCAATAGATAACATTAAAAAAGACTTAAAGGGAAATTGCCTTAGAGATTTGAAACGTTGCAAGCTTAGTGAACAAAGGATGATATTTTTCTGTAGGTAGTGTAGAAATGTTGACTGGTTTAACTTCATTTTAGTGGTGAGATAAACACGGGTTCGCAAATAGAACAACTTAGAACTGACAATCCAATGTTCCAATGTGTTCCAATAATTATTTTGAAAGTGATACCAGTGCCTAATTTCCGTAGAAAAAAAGTACCTAAAAGTAACGCCCAGAATTCAAAACTTGTACAGTACCTACGAGAAAAGGCATTGATCCTGCAAGCTTACATACTGATATGTTTATTCCAACAAAAGTGAAGATATACAAACATCTCTCTAAAAATTCATTAGCCGTCCCTCGTACTTCTTGCAATAAAAATAAGTATAAGTATGTACATCAAGTCATACTCCATTTATTGTTAACCACGCACCAAATAATGATGACCAATTTAATTTCGCAATTGGAAATTTATATTGCGCTCAAATGACGCAACTTCTTACATCCGATGAATTCAGTAACAATCCTAATAACTATTACTCAAAATAACGACATTCTTATCTGCCACTGCAGCGCCAATTGCACTTGGGTAAGGCTTATGCAATAACGAGACAAGAATAGTAATGCATTGGGATTTCTTTCCGAATTTCTTTGTTATTGACGAGTCGTCCGTGACAGGATTTTTTGAAGAGCTTTTTTTGTGACAACTGTAATGAGCGTAATTTGTCATGTTGCAGTTATTTTTTTCAACAAAACTCATTCTGTAAAGTGCAATGACAAAATTAAGCTTTTGTTTTGCATCATTTTGAGAGTGAAACCATCTGTAATTAGTAGTGTTTAAATCCTGTTTTATTAAATTGTTACAGATTACAAAATAACGAACCAAAATATTTAATTACAAACATATTTGTGTAACTTGTAAGCAAATAATACGTTTTAGTTATCTAAATGATTAATTATTTAACTTGAAACATTTTATATTTTCCTCGTGGTAACCTCCCATGCGATATCAAGTTACGTAGTGAAAGATAATATTATCGTAAATATTAAAACTATCCTCATTACGTCATAATGCAAATGTTAACTTTTAAATGAAAATTAAATAATAATATTATCAATCTTGCAAATTAGCTCTCTCTACAATGGGTAATTAAACATTTAATAGGCAAGTACCCAAATTCTTGCATGCATAAATATGTTTGTACTAAAATGTTAACAATCCGAAATGCTCCTAGTTTTCTCTCAAAAAACTTCTGTTCTCGGAACATAAATATGTATGAGCTTTACTATTGCCACATAAGTACCTCTTTATTATAATTATCATATTACATAATAATTTATACTTTGTTATATAGTTTGACAGTCGAGATACTTGTCAATGTTATATGGTAAGCTTTAGCTGCTTTCTCTGTTATGAGAACTGCTTAAAAATAATTACTACTGACGTTATTTGGTTACGAAACCGAAAAAATACAATTACCTACCTAGCTACACAGTTACCAAGAAACTATTTTTTATTTATTTAAGTATTATCGAAGACTTACAACTACACAAGACAAAATAAAAAACAGCATTTTTGTTCTGGAAAAAAGATGCATTTCTATGCAATCAGTAATGCAATTAGCTACTACTGAAAAATGATTTTGGAAGCGATTAGTTGATTAGCAGATAGAGAGATACTCAATAATGTCACACATGATCACATCCGCACAACGCGCGGTGTTCCCCACTCACAATTTTGCTACTTTCATACGTGATGTGTGAAAGTGATGAGTGATTTGCGTCAACAGTCGATTATTGTAAAACGACAAGCCCTACATGGGTCGAAAGTTGTACAGAATGTGGCAGGTCTAGTTCTGTGGTCTCGATTCGTGCGCCTGCGCCCGTGACCACGGAAGGTCGCTGACTTTGGGTATTTATATCTATGCGTGTGTTTATAGTCTATGCAGTTAAAGTGCCAATGGCGAGGTCGTACTTTAAATTAAAAAATATATTTGATATAATAAAACAAATGATTATTTCTATTATTTTTTTAGGTCTTGGTCTCGATTCCCAGGTCGAGCAAAAAGTGTTATTGAGTTTTTCTATGAAATTCTCAGTGGCAGCTCGGAGTTAGGATTTGTGGCCGGTTAATGGCAATAGTCTCGCCCCCTATGACATGGGACCTAAACATACCGGCGAACTGTGGGTGTACATAGGTACACCTCGGCCTAACCTTTCGGGGAATACAGGCGTGATGGTATGTTATATGACAATAGCTTTTTATTTTATTTCAGTAATTGAAAATTAATATCGAAAAGCCTCATTTCAATATAAAAGTAGTTAGAGGGATTTTAGGGACTTTTTACAATCGCATATCCGCACATTGCTCTGTTCCTCACTTTTAAGTACACATATCAAATACTTGATGCATATTTATGACTACTTCATTTGTACTACTAATCTAGTCATGCGGTGTGTTTCATAAAAACTGGTATTAGCTAAGTTATTTCAACACACCAACTAACTAAAACATTAAAGGTAGAGTAAGTACCAAATTACTTATTTTTCCAACCATAATTTGTCAAAAAGGTAACGCAAGAACGTTTACCGTTCATTGTAACATCCTTTCAAGACAGTTAGGTTTAACAAAAATGATAGATAGTCTGTTAAACGTTTAATTTATTCCGCCTATTCTTTTCTTTGCTCGCTATTGCATAGTCTGTTTAGTCACCAAACGGTCGGTTAGACGAAAAGACTTTACTTTTTAGACGTTCAAATTAATGTTCTTTGAAAGGTGTTATGCAATAACTGCGTGGATAATTGAAAACTTAATTTTTATTTTATGTACAGTAATGAATAAGAATTATCAAGAGTTTATCCAATATACGTCATAACCTAGAAGGTAATTAAATTTTGTTGGTTAAAAATGAAACAAAAAAGAACCGCAATTTTATGTTTTTTCAAATATTGTTGCATTATATTAATTTATAATTATATAAAGTAGCATTACATAATAACAATTCCTTCGGGATTATTTATGACATCAGCTTCATTAGGTACGTTACCGATCGGTACTAACTAGGTTAAAAAACAACGTTAACTATAATTATTATTTCGTGAAACAATGAATATAGGAACCTACGTAATAATATTTAATTCTCAGCCGCGTTTAGATATGATTCAAGAAACGCCTATTTAGTCCTAACTTGATTAATATCATTTTTAGGGTTCCATACTCAAACGGTGCCCAACAGAACCCTATTAGTAAGACTCCACTGTTTGTCTATCCGTTTGTCCGTCTGTCACAGGGCTGTATCTTTTAAAACGTAATAATAATAATAACCATTTGAAATTTTCACAAAATGTGTTACGATGGCCGCTTTACCAACAAATAAGAAAAAGTTAAAACATTAAGGAAATCCCTATATTTGTAAAAAATGTTCTTTTTTTCTTGTATAATGTGATAACTATCCAACAAAACGTACGGTGGTGCGGATTCCTTCGAGTGCGAGTACGACTCGCACTTGCCTGGTTTGTGTATCAAGTTCTAAGACTTGATTCCCAGATAATTACTACTTATAATTCACACCACTGTACAATGAGTAATATTGTACAACAATCATCTCTCACTGAAATACGAGCATTAACTTGCAACATTGCCGTCCTATGTATCATTTACCGAAGTTGCAACAACTCTTGCATAGACGAAGTGTAATGTAGATCTGATAACTTGAAAGCATACCTACACATGGTACTCATGTATCATCGTAAATATTAATATGATCTTACAGTTACATTTAAAACCGGCTCGGCTTGATCCGTGACATAATACACTTTCACTGAAAGGCACCCGCAGCCGCGCCTTACTAAATCTTAGCAACTGTTACGGGCATTGTATGGCTTCCTTAAATGTTACGGAATATTACACTATTACATCTTACACTTCCCTGATCTCTAAACAGAGATAGTTTCGAAATAGGTCCCTTTGTTGACATTTTGCTATTGTAAAACTTGGAATTTATCCAGGTCATTCGATCTGAAGATTACCTACTGCGATTATAAATGTAGAATACAAAAAGAGGCCAGCCACGCTTAAAAACGTTGTAAGTAAAGAGATATTTAGTAGAAGTAACGAAGCAGTACTTCTCGAATTAAATCAGTTGATAACATTTTTACTATTATTATGATTATGCGCTAATTTCCAAAACTTTAACTCCGATATTTTAAATTATTTCGCTAATAGGAAGCTCCGTTATCAATGAGTGTTATATTTTATTATAAAAAGGAATGGAAATCCGTAAGATAATTCAGATGAATTGTGGCCAAATCTAATTTTATATATTCTTTCATTAGATCAACGCAGAGACAGTTGCAATATCAGTGACAATATTCTAGGGAAGTTTTTATTTTATTAATCGAAAATGAACTAAAATAAAACAGAATCGGTCCTGTTTAACTTTGTGGAACTTTGTAGTTCAAAATGGCGTTATTACGTGAAAGATAATGAATACCACACACAATTTTCAATTTAATTTGTGATATGTTTTAGTTTATGGTAAATTAATAAATGAAAGCTACTCAGACATATCGCTGCGCTGGTTTCCCCTGACCCTTATGAAGTAGATCGTTGAGAGAGACTAGAGATATCATCATAACGTCTTTTGACCCAAAAGAGATATTTTGAGATCCAAATAATTATTTTGGTAAAAGTTAAGATACACAAACAATGAAACAAGATTGTTCCGCAAATCATGGGAAAATACGAAATTGATAAAAGTTCCAATCTTTCGTTATTGTCTCATATTGCAATAGCCATCAAACTCAACATTATTAGGCGAATTACAAAATCACATACTTACACAGCTATTTGTCTGTCAAGTATTTTGAGTTATTTCGTCATTGTCAAACGTCTATTTCCGTTTGAAAGGGAAAGTCTTATGTAAATGAGGTGAGGACTTCGCTGCGGTTTTTGGGCATGAAAACCGACCATTGAATGCCGAACGTGTCGTAATAGGCAAAATGTGGGGTTTGAAAATCATGCTCAAGGTTAAGACAAAATTTGGTCGCGAAGGCTTTAAAAACACTGCCTATTAAGTGAACATCCGTTAACTTTGTTAGGCATTTTGCGTTGAAGATAAAATACGATATGAAACATGAAAAGCGGGGTCTAATTTAAATAATTATAGGCATTATAGTAGCCTAGGTAATTAGCGTTCTAGACATCCATCGCCCGACCCCTCCATTTAATAGCCTTTTGCCATAAATGAAAGTAAATGTAAAAGGAATATAATTGTAAGAGAATTTTGAAGATCAACCGTTGCTCTTAGGTGCAGTTTAATGATTTATAGCTTACTTTCCAATACCGATGACGTAGACACTTCCAAGTCCTGAGTTAACGTCACGTGCTTCGTCGACGACACTCAGGATGTTCTTTGCAATCTATAATACAGTTTTACAATGCAGAACACTTTGAGACAAAGTCATGAAATCTGTTCTGCTTTAGAGTGCTAAAAGAGAAAATGTGTGCGAGCCTGCTAGAAGACGAGACTTATAAGAAGAAGAAGAACAAGAAAAGAATCGCTATCTATTATACATAGCCAACAGAAGAATCAAAATTGGTCGCTGAATAGCGTTTACTCTTTATATACGACATTTCATACATCAAAAAATTTGTGTGCCCGCACACGATCGACATTAGTGTCGGTATATTGAAATTCATAAACAGACACCAATTCGACGTGAGCGAGCACGTGTTTCATTACATTAAAAATAAACGATCCTGAATAAGTATCAATACTGGAAATAGAATATCAACTCTAGTCGGTATGGAAAGAACCGTCTAAACGAACACTAAAATGTCTTCAAGAATGCAAAGCGAAATGAAGCTTAAGTAGACAAACAGGGCCAACAGGCGAGAAGACTGGAACTTAATACTCTTACCACAATTCACTGACTAGGTCAAAATAGCGATACCATAGCTCCGGTGAGGGCATAGGCATCGGCTCCTCTGAAACAGCATCTACTACTGAAGACATCACTATCATTTCTGAAAAAAGAAATTAAAATATCAAAAAACTGATTCTCATTTTTGTGACAAAGCAATCGAGGCCCCCATTATAGCCGTGTTCATTTTAAAATGAGATTCCGAATTCTGTTCATTCATATAATGAAAACGGTGGTAGGTTACAAAATTTTCAATAGTGTGAAGGGTAGAAACCATTGCACTAGAAATTACCAAAGATACATCAACTATTAAGAGCAATAGTGCAGTCAGTCTGCAAATCAAATAATCTACAAAGTCGTATTTTATATATTTCAGTAAGTATTGACATCTTTTTTAATAGCAATTACCTTTACCAGCACTAACAGGTAGCCGCCATCTAATAATCCATTATCCTATTCAAAAATACGAATTTTAGTTCTAAACTCTCATTAGCTCTCTCATCTTTTTGTCATTTCGTTGCAATTATATGTATATTAGCATCGGATGCAATCAGTGTCATGTCAAGCGTACACCAATTTTGTGAGGTAATTCAATTATGAGAAATCTGATCTATCTTTCAGTTTCAATCTCGCAAAAAATTCAATTAATATTTGAATCAGCTACAATATTTTCAATTTCACAATTTGCTTTGTTTGCCTGTATCCTTACCTGTTTTTTTCACTAAGTTTCACGATTTGACCTTTTTGAATAATGTATTAAAAAGGCTATAAGGGTTAATCTTATTACGTAAGGTTAAGGACTTGAGATGACTTCACCAAAACTACGAATATGAAAAGACTAACTAACACTAAGTAACATTGAGCAAACATTTAGTTGGAAAACGACAATAATTTTCCCCGTGGTAAACCACTGTTTAAGATAGCTGGTGTTTAATGGTGTAAAACACAAAAGATTGTGCTTATGGGCGTATGCAACAGTACTGGGGCCGTGGGGATATTTACAGTACAGTTGAATATGTAAAATATATGTTTAGCCTAGTGGTCCTAAGCGCGACTGCTACGCTAGAGGTCTTGGGTTCGATTCCCAGGTCGAGGAAAAAGTGTTATTGGGCTTTTCTATGAAATTCTTAGTAGCAGTTCGGAGTTAGGATTTGTGCCCGGTTAATGGCAATAGGCTCGCCCCTTATTACATGGGACCTAAATATACCAGCGAACTGTGGGTGTACATTGTTACACCTCTGCCTAAACCTTCGGGGAATACAGGCGTGATGGTATTTTTATTAAAATAACATGCAAAAAGCCTCTAGAAGTTTCAGTATTTATGTAACCAAAAGATCCCTTGGTATGATCCAGAACAAGAAATGGATCGCAAAGTTCGAAGATCATAGAACTTTAGGCTTCGTTTACACCCATATAATATAAATATCCGCAAGTTTCGTACCGTTTTACCAAACAAATAATTTCGTATTCAGCACAAGTTATGGTATTTAAAATTTAAATATATTCAAGTGCAAAATGTTGCCAAAAGTAAAAGTCGGCTCAATGAACTCGCTGTACGAATATGACCTCATTGGCAGTTTAACCGACTGCGGATGATGAACGTAAGGTGTCAGTTATGTAAGGGACAGCTATTCGTAAATAATTCAGTCATGATATATTGGCTACCTATCGACAAATTGTAAATTATTGCTTACCTAATTTTTCTTTTAGGATTCCGTACGTTTAAAAGAAATAACTAAATAACAAGATTTATGTTTTAAGCCTAATGTTATATATTACAAACTAATACCTAAGTATACAAACAATCTGTTATTTACAAAATACGTACATATTACCGCTATTCAATTCAAGCCCAAAATAACTTGCTAGGTATTTTGAAAATTAAAATCCTATTGAATGTAGTATAAATACTTAATTGTTTTCAAGTCAATGCCAATACGTTATTGGCAAAAACTTAATAATATTTTTCAACTTGGCATTAATACGTTTTAGGTAATTTTAACAACAACATTACTTGATGTTCCTATTGGGGAAACAAAATTGATGTTTTTCGGACGCGAATAAAGCGATACCTTTATTTGGCTGAATATCTGTACCTAATAGCCTCAAGGTGAATAACAATGCTATGGTATAATTAGAAAATAACATCCCGTAGTACAGTCAGCAACGGAAGATGGTTGTTTCAATCGTGTAGACTAAACACGAATGTGTAAAAACATCGGCACAGCTCAATTTAGAATTAATACAAAAGTAGTATTTGTTGCAAACAATATGCAAATTAACTGATTAATAAAAATTACAACGGATTTGAATAGACCTGATTGAATAAAATAATCATATTTCCGGAAAAGAAACCCCATATTGTAAGTATAAAATATCGACTGTCTTTTACGTAATAATTAAATGAATAGAAAATATATTAAAGTTAAGACCATGTTTGGAAAAACACCATTGGGTTTATGATGCTAGGTGGCTTGACGATAAATAGCAATGTTTATGTAACAAGCCTAGGAAATAGACTTTATGTAACAATGGCCTAGATAAAACACTAAATGTTGATATAACTAGTGATAAAAACTAGCTAGTAAGAGGTTCGTAATTGGAAGATCGTGGCTGAGAGTTCAATAAAATCGAATTAAATACCACAAAGTCTGCGGGTTGTTCGTAAGAGATACCGCGCCCCCGGAACGCAAAGGGCACAAGAAGGAACATGGGTGGGTTTTAGTCAGGAAAAGTCTGACATTTCCTTCCACCCCGCCCGGGGCGGGGGAAGTCATTTGATGAATTCCCATCCGGAACATAAAAAAAATACGTGATTCTATGTTTATTTTAAAATTGAGTTCAGTTCTGCCGAAAAGAGCCAACCAAGATTTTTTTTAAAAAAACCCTACGTACTTAATTAAATATTTCAGTCATCGAGAAAATTTAGAGTCTTAATTAGCTAGTACCACTAATCAATTGAAAATTGACATACTTTTTATGATCTGTCGAAACACGATTCCCCCATAGATGCATGCATGCATGCATTAGGGTAATGTAACGTGCCACTCAAAGCAACGAAAAGTCGATTGAAAATAAATCACATTTTTAGGGCTGACACAACGTGTTATTTTGTTTTGTGTCTTGAAATTATTGGTAAATCATATCTACTGCTACTACAATTTTCCACAATTGCTGAAAATTCCGTTAATACTATGACTAATTGATTGCAGTCGCAAGGGCATTGATTCACGTCAATATTTGTTTTGCGAAAAATTGGTAGCATGAGAATGATTAATTTCATTCTACTCTTTCGATTCACTTAGCCATTTCTTACTAATATGATGTAGTAAATAGTATGTATAATATCAATTGCATAATTTATGGAATCAGCAAGTCATATTTTCACACATTCACTTTTAACATTCCTATTTGTAAACGATACCATATTTACGAGTTTAATGCTAATAGGATGTAAGTCCTCGACACATTAAACTTTTGCCCATTAAGTGTACGAAAATATTGCAACATTAAATCGTTCGTGTTTGAAAATAAGTCATCGTTTATACCTAACTTAAAGTTATTATTATCAGTTAATAATTGAGTATTGAGTACTTAAATGTGTAAAATACACATTTAAGTACTCAATACTCAATCTGACATACTAAAATAAATGAGTCGTAAAAAAACATTAAACAGATACTTATTATTATGACAAATTGCATTTCATATTTTAATTTGCTGCTAATTTATTCTTTCGATATCTTTTCAAAGTGTAGTCGCAATCTCAGTAACAATCAATGTCAATAATGTACGCATATTCAATATATATTTGGCAGATAACAGCTGAGATTACAATGCAAACGTTTAAAAAAAAAACACTCACTCACGCCTGTATTCCCCGAAGGGTTAGGCAGAGGTGTAACAATGTACACCCACAGTTCGCCGGTATATTTAGGTCCCATGTAATAAGGGGCGAGCCTATTGCCATTAACCGGGCACAAACCCTAACTCCGAGCTGCTACTGAGAATTTCATAGAAAAACCCAATAACACTTTTTGCTCGACCTGGGAATCGAACCCAAGACCTCTAGCGTAGCAGTCGCGCTTAGGACCACTAGGCAAAATACAAGAATTATCCTTCTTTTCAACGGTTTTATATTAACGGTCAGTTTTATAAATCTATATTCTTAATGTTATTGTAGTTTAAGGAAAAGTATGAGCCATCTGACTTACCAAAGCATAAAGTCTGCCAAATGGGACTTTAATGGCGACAAAATGTAAAGTTTTTTAAAGCTTTTGTCACTTTGTATTTAATCCCACGCATCGTACAAAACATTGTAATTACACCATGCTACTCCCACGACAATATCCATTACCACTACCGGACGAGTTGTGTAAGCTTGATGCATTTCATACAAATCTTATGTAACCACTCAGTTCCGGTGAATCGGGACCTCTGACCGGTCGCATTGCATAATAGATTGAAGATAATAGATATGTTCTACTTTGTGTATTTTTAAGATGTATCGATTTCTTGACCATGTTAGGTAACATTGTTTGCTAGAGGCCATCAAAACTAAGATTACTACTTTATTATGCGTTTATTATATCGATGATGCTTCCTTATTTCCTGTTAATTTAATAATGTTATGTTCAAACCATTCACTGATTATGTATTTTATTTAAGATTTAACTTGATTAATTAAATTGACTGGATAGCTGAAATATGATTGTCAGATATCGTTATTTTTATCACCTACGTTTTCTTTTCCGCTTATTAAATCCAGGCTTCCTAATGTTAAGGATTTCCGAACCATATGTTTTTAAACTAACAAAATGTTCGCGTAATAACTTGTACGATAATGCGTACAAACTCTTGGGCTATTATGTTATATAATATTATTACGGAGCACTTGTAAAAATGTGGTTCTTTTTGTTGACATTCTGGTTTTTTCTTCGTAATCAAAACGAGTTCATATCTCAACTGTATAGTAGGCCCAGTCAGCTATTAATTTTTTGTCTAAAATCATGACTAATGGGAAAATTTGTACGTACTCGATAGCGTTAATAATTATTAATAATCGATTGATATTATATATACGTTAGCGGCATCAAATAGGTTAAAAAATCTCACTAGCCACTCTGGTATGATTCCTCACATTCACTGTATTCAAACTTAATAAAGTCATCGGCGAATAAAGCAAGTTTAAAATTCAATACTTTTAATCAGCATCTACGGCGACACATTATTGTCTCATTTTAAAAACCTAATCCTGAAAAGTGTCCTTAAATGTAATGCCTAAATATGCACTGTGACATATTCAAGTCTCGGTGGTTAGCCGAGCGTTAAAAATCCAACAGTGCACTTTTATTAAGGCATTACATTTAGGTTTCGTCTAGTGTTCATTGAAAAAAGATGTATCAGATATAACAGTAGATATAATGATGTCCTTACCGTCTAGCTGCGATGGGTACTTGTGGGCAGCGTATCCCGTGGGTATGGAGGGTGCAGAGAAGTGCGCGGGGGCAGTAGGCGCGCCGTACGCGGTCGGGGGCCCGTACTCAATGTGCGCGGTCGGAGGGGGTCCGTACACAGCTGTCGCTGGAAAATTTTGGGAGAAAGTTTAATCTTTGCTTCTTATCTCGGTTTTTCTCGTGCTCATGAATAATTTTGAAGGGCAAACGTCATTTAGGGTCAACATTTTATGTGTTTGTTTATAGAACCGGAGATGAGCATTCGAGAGTTTCGTTAAGAAAGATCTTGTTATGATGGCTTAAGGCCAACTCTTGTTAGTAAAAACGTTCAACATATAGTCCCAATCTCATATCAATAGACACATATTTTTGACAGATTGAGACTGAAGTTAGAACACGAGCTTTCCTTAAACTTACAACAATTGCCACACTAATAAAGGTTTTTTAACCTTCGTTTGTAGGACGTTTTGTTTATTTTATCTTTGGAACGCGCAATAATAAAAATAGTTACATAACGCCATTGTACAGAAGCGTTAAATAATTATATCTATTGATACATGAGCTGCCAAATGTATATAAAAGGCGACGCGACCCAGTTCAATACATAGTATGTACATATCATTATCCTGTCGCAGCAACTAAGCCTAATCTATGTGACCTCATAGCCATTAGCCCGTACTTCGTCACGCTAACTCGGTAACACCAATATCATCTACTACTGATCTAACCGCAGGTATGTAATACGTGTCTTTTACGTAACAGGACAAATAATGTTGCCAATGCAACGTCACCCGTTGTTTGTTATGCATTTGCATTTACAAGAGTAGGTTAGAAAACAATGCGGTTAGACGGGGAATTGGGGCATTTTTACCATTAATGTATGTACCTGTCATAACTGCGTCAGAATACGTCACTGTATATCCTTTATGTATTCAATGTAAATTATGTTTATTGCCTTTGTCGATTTGTTTACGTATTATTGTCATTGTTATAGTAGGTAGGTCTTCCTACATAATAATTATATTTGACTTATCAAACTTGAATATGCCTGAACGCATTTAATTACCTTATAAAGCCAAATAAACAAAGGAAATAAACCACAGCAGCTTAACAAACAATAATATATTTATTACATTTACATAATTTAATATTATCTAACAAAAACAAAATTTGACATATATTATAATACTCGCTGATGTGTGAGCATTCAATTTATTAACTCTTTCTAACACAATAATACAACATCCATTTATAACATTGGACAAATAAACGATAAATATAAATCAATATAAACTATTTGCCATTTACATGACAAAATATCACTAAAATACAGTTATTTCAACAATATAATTTAGTAACAATAATGGCAATACTTTTATAGGCTCGCCCCCTATTACATGGGACCTAATCATACCGGCAAACTGTGGGTGTACATTGGTACATCTCTGCCTAATCCTTCGAGGAATACAAGCGTGATGGTACGTATGTACTTATTATACTATAACAATAATAATAACTGTAGTTATTAGGCCGCTTTTTGCAGATATATGGTTTATAGTCAATATTTAAGGAAAATTTATGGAAATGGAATTAAATTTATGGAATTTATTTATGAAAAAGAATCGAATGGTCATCGCTTTTTTTTTTTTTTTTTTTGGTGGGTGGGAAATCATCAAATAACTTCTCCCGCCCTGGGCGGGGCGGGAGGGAGTGTCAGACTTTTACTGACTAAAACCCACCCATGTTCCTTCTTGTGCCCTTTGCGTTCCGGGGGCGCGGTATCTCTTGCGAACAACCCGCAGCCCCGGCAGGCATCGGCCCTCAGTGGCCCCTTCCTTTTGCTGACATCTCTTTGAGGCGCGCGTGGAACACGAACGCGCCGTCGACACGGCCTGTCGTTATGCAACGTAAGGACGGTGAGCTACCCATTGCTCACCGTCCACAGGCCAGTATCTACGGTGGCCGGGAGTCGTCTCGCGGCTCCCGACGTCCGGAGCGTCTACCGCGGCGGCTGGGACGGGAGAACCGCTGTCTCAACCGTCCCGCCGCCTCCTTCTCAAGCATTACTGCCTCGCAGAAGGAGGCGACTGCATCCCATTCCCTCTCGCTCCGAACCATGGCTCGCACCAGGGCCGGACGCGAGAGTTCGCCGCCGGCGATGGCCGCCACGAGGACTCGGCGATGCTCCGCCCAAGCGGGGCATACCGCCACGGTGTGCTCCACCGTGTCCTCGGGGCGATCCACACAATGGTGACACCCGGACGTTTCCTCCCGCCCGATGAGGTGCAGGAAGCTCCCGAAACACCCGTGTCCGGTGAGGACCTGCGTCAGGCGGTAGGTGAGGGCGCCGTGGCGCCTCTCCAGCCACTCCTCAAAGAGGGGACTTACCGCCTCTATTAAGGCGTGCCCAATGGTCATCGTTTAATATCAAAATCGGAAAATCCTATTGTTAGCCGCCAGCGCGCCACTCGCGAGCCGTCGCCTTTTTTATCTTGTTATTACAAAAAAAATATTTTAACGGACACTATTTAAAGCCTTAATTTTAATGGCAAATACATTGATGCGCACTGTTATGAGGAGCGATGACCTTAAAGATGCGATCTTTAATCTATTTTTCCCTTAGAGGCGAAATAGTAACACCAGTATTAACTATACAATTCTCGAGATCTAATTGGTATTGGTGTAACTTAACTCCGAGGCAATAATAAAGGAGTAAAGTCTAAAGTTAATATATTATTTTCCTTACTTAATAGGTAACAAACAAATATCTACACCATTGCATTGTCTATCATCAAGTTATTTGTGTTTTATCCTAAATTTAGGATGTACACAGAGTAAACTTATTATATTTTCATAACTAGATGTTCCTGCGATTTCTAGCGGATTTTAATAAATAAGTATTGAACAGTTCTGAATTTGCTTGTCATTATCACAGCCGGCTATCGCCTCATCTTCAAGTTGTCACGCTCCGTCTATGCTTCAAAGGTCCATGTTTTGGCAGTTATTCATTCCGTATCTAAGTATAATCAGAAAATGGCAATCATATTGTAGTAATGGAACAGAATCATCAGTAACAATCTTTGACTTACTTATTACATGCGTAGTATTTATTAATTATCTAAATGTGTTACAAGTAACAACCTACTGACACAAATGTTACATAAAGTATGTAAATAAAAATAATTGCTGTTTATTTGGGCCATTTAAGTATCTATGAGGTACCTACATGTTGATTATATAACATTTTCACATAACATAATATGTAACATTATTTATGGCTCTAATTAAGGTTAGTTTTGCCAAAAAGCCAACCTACAATTTCTCAATTTAAATAATTTACATCAAAGTAATAATTTAATACCAAATTTGTTTCATTACTATTCAGCAATAACAGTTCAATGAACATCCAAAACTTAGAATAAACAAAATAGCATCCTAACTATTACTTCGACAAACGGGATAAATTTTAACGTGACTTGGTTCGATTTAGCAAAACTAAACAAAGTTAATTGTTAGTGAAAAGTTGGATGAATAGTTGGATTTTTTGTTGAGCCCCATCATGTCCCGTTGAGTAGCTTGTAGATTGTTGCACAAAAACCTTTATTAATGGGATTAAATAAATGTTAAATTTCATTATTATTTTACGTCAAAAGCCTTTTTTTCAAGCCGCTTCTGATTTTCTCTGCATCTTGATAAGCACGCTATAAAAACTAAAAAAATAATTTCTAATATCGAGCTGAATATACAAGTATTCATTTATATTCAGTTTCATTAAAAAACCTCAAGGAAATCTTTAAATCAACACTAATATTACAAATGTGAAAGTGACTTTGTGCGTTTGTAATTTCACCACGGCAAAACTACTGAACCAATCGTCATAAAGTACGAACAGGTAGCTTGAGATCTGGATAAAAACATAGGCTACCTTTTAATCCGCTACTTCGTCTGCTTTTGCAAAGCTGACGTAAACGCGGAAAACGTCGCGGGAAAAAGCTAGCAAATAAGTATTATAAGGTACAAATGTGATAAAAGAATTATCCTAACTTGTAAAACGCTAGATAAAGTAATGATAAAAATAAGGCCTGATCCAATGAAATTGATCTAATAGGTTATGACTTTTTTTTTAAAGTATGAGTTAAAGCTGCCAAAATTCCGTCGAAGTTCTTCAAAAAATATAATTCCAAGCATGGGCACAGACACTACCAGCAGCATTACCGTCTAAAATCTAAAGGAATTATTACTCACAGTGTGGTTTCTTGTTACTAAGGGCAGCGGAGCTGACGATCTTCTTGCCCAGGTTGCTGACGACGTCTCCCTTCCCTGAGATGACCTTGCCGAGGGTAGCGGCGAGTGCACCACCTCCCTTGATCAGTTGCCCCTTGAGGATCGTCACTCCACCGGTGATGGCCTTAACAGCTTGGAACAGAGTGAAGAGAATTGACTTCTTCAGGCCCCAGTAGTCGTACTTCTCGTCTTGCTGATGCTGGAAAGGCAGGAGTGGTTAAAAAAGAGGAATTTATGTTGAGTTTTTGTGACTGGTCAGGGCAAACCTGAAATTGTAAAAAGGTTAGGGAGATGATGACAGACGACAAAAAGACATAACATACCATCACGCTTGTATTCCCCAGAGGGTTAGGCAGAGGTGTACCAATGTACACCCACAGTTCGCCGGTATGTTTTTAGGTCACATGTAATAGGGGGCGAGACTATTGCCATTAACCGGGCACACATCCTATCTCCGAGCTGCTACTGAGAAATTCATAGAAAAACCCAATAACACTTTTTGCTCGACCTGGGAATCGAACCAAATACCTCTAGCGTAGCAGTCGCGCTTAGGACCACTAGGCCAACGAAGCAGTGTTTATTCATAGATCTAAATAATATTTATATATATTCATCCATTTGGTAGGTTTGTCAATTATTCATTCTCATCATATTTAACTTTTGTGCTTTTAACCTGAAAGCTTTCTAAATTTATCTAATGTACTCTAAGCTCCAGGAGCAAAATCTTCAATGTATAAATAAGAACGAGATCCTAATAAATATATTCCAAAAGCTTACCGGTTCATAATTATACCCGTGGCCTTCCTCCCCATGTCCTCCGTTCTTGCTAGAGGCTGATGAGATGAAAGCGGACGCTTGGCCCAGCAGGCCAACCTTGCTTTGTAGCCCTGACGATGCTTTAGAGACCACTGAGGTTATTGCTTGGGCTGACGATCGCTTTGTCCTGATGGAAGAAATACAAAATATTTATTATAGCCTCGGTAAAATGTGGTTATCTCTGATTCGTTAGAGTGTATTTTATTCATGCAAAAGATTGATGTTCTTGAAATTGCTGTAGGTACCTCATGATCTCTTCAGCTGCTAAACCTTCAGCAAGAGTTTCCAGCTGCTGTGGAGTCATTCGGCTGATGGCTGCCATGTCAATGATGTCCAGGTATAGCTGTGGACCCTGCGCCGGCGCTGGGGCTGCCAGCGAGGATGCCAGGCACACCACGCAGATCCATAACTGGGGAAAAAACTCGAGGTTAGACAAAGATTTGAAAACATTATAAGAGCTAGAGATCCATATCTCTAGCTATTATCATACTCCATAGTATGATAATAGTTTTCAATGATATATTCTCATTTTATGAATTAAAAAGTCAGCACACGCCATTTTTTTTATTGTCATCTTTAGTCTCATCCCTAGTATTACATCACGTTCAGTTACAAAGAAGGCAGACGACTTGTTGAACAAAGCAGTTAGCCCATTGTCAACAGCACATAAAGCTACTTCAAATAAGTGTCCTCCGCAACACATTTAATAATAAGCTAATAATGGTTCTTGGCGACACAACCAGTCTTAACAATAAATGACGTAGGAAAGAGTAACGTTACATTATTTTGCTCCATACGGCTCGTTATCGTTTCCACATTTCCCGTACAATTTAAGTAATAGGTAATTTCAAACAATAGCTATATTGTTTCAATATAAACATTGATATGACGACAGAGCGCGGTCGCGGGCCGAGCCTTGGCAGTGAAAGAAAAGTGAAAGTTTTTTATGCGCGCGCGTCGCTCTGACGTCATCCTGCATGGTTCCGCTTGGTGGGGCCACGATTCTTGCGGCGGAAGCGATCAGCTGGAGACACATTTTTGTTAAATAATTGATTGTTTTTGCAATTTTGATCTTTTTCATTGCATATTTTTATTTTTTACACTACTTTTCTAAATTAAATTAAATATATTTCAATTACAAAATTAAACTTTTTAGCTTCAGGTATAGGAAGTGGAGCATTAATTCTTATATTCAATAGTTAAATACCTACCTACTTAAAGTTCACCTAAATCTGTTTTGACCGCGATCAGATTTCAAAATCGCTCGTTTAGTTGCCTCGAGGTTATTGACATAATATATTTATATAAATTCCTAAGATCTTATGTTAAGACAAAAATAAAATATATTTTGTAGATTGTGGGTAGTAAACAAAAATTTCTCTAGCTATAAATAGGTTTAATTTAACAGAGAATTTAAATAACTACTGTTTGGCGGTTCGTAAAACTATGGATTTGATAAAATTGCTCATTGATTAAAAGTAGGTTACTTTCTAAAGTCTAAATTATAACTCATAAAATAGCTGGAGGATAAACGTGTTAAGAAATTTTAACAATTACGGACGTAATTTGTAGAGAAACAGTGAATTACCTATTGCACTAATTTGAAATGGAAAATCTGAATGAGAATATTTTAAACGTTGTTCTTTTTTTAAATCCGCTTCCATACTGACTCAACTACCGATTTCAGAAAGCCATTTTCATTAATTAAAAACGTCCAAAATATAGTCGCAATCTCATCTCGGCGACAAATCAATTGCAAATGTTTAAGACATATTTTTGAAAAAATGAGACTAAGATTAGATTGCAATGGCTCCTTAAAGTTAGTCCCATAATCAATTCTATTTCTGCCTACCCCAAAAGATGTTCAGTATAATGCTAAGTAAACTGTATAACGGAAGTTTATTTCCTAAAGTGGCTGCGACGGCGTCGATGTGGAAAATTGGTGCTACGCTACGCCAAGCGAAACATACGAATGGTTTGAGCTATGGGTGTTGGAACACGCTCGGGCATGGAGATCAACGCATAAATATTACACTATATGGTGTGACTATACGTGGTGTATCATGTATTCTTTATTTGTTGCTTAAATCCCTTAAGAATTAATTGAAATAACTACTTTATAATAATCATAAAACATACTTAAATGATAATCAGATTACAAACTACGAGTATGTACAGTTAATATAAAAAACAAAAAGGAAGCTTATTGGGCATCAAAAATCTCATCCGCATCGCTGTCAATGGGACAAGTACCAATAAGGCTGGCATCATTGCCACGTTGTATAGCAATGCTGATTCTTTGGCCCAAGAAAAGGCCAGCCCTTTGATCACGTGAAGAGTCGACCAGTCGCTTGGTAATGTCCCGAAAAACTAGATGAGCGCTTGGACCTCATGGCCCTACATGAAACTTGTTGTATGGATAGATATCTCAACATATCCCCTGTGATAATATCGCACCTCAGAAGAAAGGCCTTTAAGTACCTGAACTGTTAGTGGGCTTTGTTGAATAAATAAAGAACACAAACAAACGTTCACCATTGATTGGCATACAACCTGCTGTCAGACATTTAGGCGTTTGTCCCACTAACACAGCGGTGCGGACGAATTTTTCGATGGCCTATGAAATCCCTTATAGCCTCTTTATACATTGTAGATACGTAATTATTAAATTATTATTTTTTTATTAAAGTTAATAGGTCAATGTCCCACAGTATAAAAAAAAAGCATCTACCACTTTCAGGCTACACTTGATCAGGATCATGATTTAATTGTCCAGACAAGTCAAGTCAATGTTCTATACACAATCAATTTTACGTATGTGAAGTAGTTACAAACACACGTAGTAATTGCAAAAATATAAATGCACAGTTAACTTTGCGTTAATGTGAGACAATACGACACTCTTTCAGACTTAATAGCGATAATTATCTTCATTTAATTTCCTGTTTGTCCGTTGTAAACACAGAGAAATCTGGCTATGTAGGTCTTATGTACACAGACCATAACGAAGAAAGTTTATTTTTTCCATAAACCCATGTAAGTAGCAAAGTGTCTATTGGATTAGCAGTAGATGTGTAAAAATGAGTTTCTTTTTGTACAATGTCAAAGTTGACATCCTAATCTGTTGCCCAGAAATATTTGATTTTGTTAATGTTTAGCTTAGCGTGAATTTTCTAAGAGATCCCTAATTCGTTTTTCACGCTCGCGTGGGTCGTAGCGTGATGTTATATAGCCTATGTGACTTAGGAATAATGGAGCTATCCTTGGTGAAAAAAATATTAAAATCGGTCCAGCAGTTTCGGAGCCTATTCGTTAAATCAAACGAACAAAAAATTATTATTTATCAAAGAAATTATGAATTTCTTTTATAGACTATTATCTAGATGAAATATAACCATAAAGAGAAAATGGTTCGCTACTAATTTTTATCTGCTAATTAGGCCAATAAACTAATTCATAGCATAGGTAGCTACTTAAAAAATTAGCGACTTTAAAGGAAACTGTTCAATTACAGGTTACAGTCCATACATAGAATGGCAATAAAAGTGTCCTACCTACACAGCAATTTGAATGCAGTGGAGCGTCGTAATAGCATATTGGTACCGACCATTTCCTTTTAAGACATTTTTTATTTCAAACAATGGGCGGCAAAGAATGACTATAATGTCGTAATGTCGCGTCGCTTACATAAAACGTTAACATTTCAGGAATTTTTGAAAAAGAAAAAGATACTTAACAAAGCCGTTTACACGTTCTTTCCGTCATTGCCATCATTTCCTTTGATTTGGACCGTACCTCGGAACTTTTTAGTTACGGAGATACTAAAAGTTAAAATTTTCAACTTTTATGTACGTATTTTTACTAAAATAAGTTTTAAATCTTCTAACTAAATTCAAATTGCACCCACGATCAATCTACTGTTGCCGTCCTTAAGCACAATATTTTGCATACGTTACATTGCGCACTACCATCAACTCTGATTCTCCACACCGAAAATGAAAGTGGTCCCAACAATAATTTTTGCTTAATATTACTCAGTTTGATGGGCATTTTGCATAGTTAACGGCTGTGTAATACTTCTTGTTTTACCCTGTATAAAACTACGGTCATCGCAGCGTCGGTAAAATCTATGGATACCAAATATCATCAAAGGTTGTAGAAAGTCTGTGGTGATGTCAATGTTTGATCTTTGATCCTCTGCGCCTGTTACGAACGAGATGTACTTACTTTTTCAAAAAGAGTGACGAGTTACTTTTTTGTACTTATTGGTAAACTATTGTTGGATTAATGAATTGTATCCATGAGTAGATACTGATTTTGTCTTCCTTATTTATTAATGTACATAGTCAAATAAATGGAACTGCAGTGTTGTTAATTTTAAACATCTGTTGAGTCTTCTGGCTGAAGTTATTATCAATATTTAAAAAAAAATTACGACTTTATAACTTTAGTTCAATTTTAATAGAAAACCTTTTACTCTTGTTATGTTACAAAAAAGAGTTTACTACGGATACGGATGTCCGGCGGTGACTCGTAACAGGGCACAGGTAAGTATTTATTAAGACAGAAGCTGTCGCCTTTCATAGAAACACAGAATGAGTAATCAAAGTAGACGTTCTCTCATTTCAAAGAAGTACATAAAATTAATGAATAAAGAATTGTGCTCAGCTTTAACATTTGCATTTAATAACATAGGTAATGGTTAATTTAAAACACGTTTTATCTATTACATTAGTAAATAGAGGTTTTCAGTTGCTACTTTAATTAATCGTTAGTCGGATGTCCGCGTCTGACCCCGAGATGACACTTCCTATTAAGAAATTAAGGCCATAAACTTACATAATATACATTTTTTATACGTATTCACGAATCTCGTTTCCTTTTAATGTGACGCAAGTAGGACTGACGAATCCGTTACCACTAATAACTTGTTCGCTGTTAAGTAATGAACATAACAGTAACTAGTTTAAATAGTGGAACTATGTTACGTATTTGAGGGATTGTTACAATATAATCTGCGCACATCACATCTTGTAATCTTCAGTCACAATCTGCTAGTGGTTACAGTTGAAGCACATCTATGACTGGAAAATCCATGTGGCTGCGTAATCATGATATCATCACATCTTTGGCCCGTTTCCTATTATATTGGGGTCAATTTCCAATTTAATCGGATGCAGCTGAATACCGGTGTTTTACATGGAGCGCCTGTCTGACCCCCACAACACAGTTAGGTAACAAGAAACCCCTTGGTCGTCAGCCTAACCTTCTTCTGACTACTCGTAACGACTGTTGATGATATTCGTATAACAACCGATACCAACGGCTTTACGTGTTTTCCGAGACACGGGGGGCCAACAACTTAACTCCCAGCTATTACTGAAAAGTTCCGAATAAAAAAAACCAATAAACTTGGCCCGACCTGAAATCTAACATTTATTCTTGGCAGTCGTACTTGCAACTGCACTAACCGGACCAGATCAACAGAGCAGTCAGCGTAGTCATCATAAAAGCCACGAAATCCAACTAATTTTGCGTGTGAAAGATTACAGAGATAGATGCAAGCAGTGATGGAGGCAATTGAAAAGGTAACATGATTCATCGAATAAATAGAGGCCAAGTTTTACACAATCATAACGTCATAAAAATGAGAATTGTTAACGTCTTAGCATAAGAAACTTTCGCTTAACTCCCGATCTAACAAAACGGAATACCATTCACTAGCAAAAATGCTCCAACGGCAGTCTCATACGAGATACATTCACGATCTTTAAGGAAGCACCTTCCGTCGGCGTTAACAGCAACACTGCTGTCATTAACGGGTGTGTACAAACCGGATTGTCTGTGAAAAACCGTAGACTACTTTCTTTCCTTCTCAAATCCGGTCTGCACACATGTGATATTAATATTTATTTTAAACTTTTCCTCGTCGATTACTAGAGAATGGTTATTGGTTTTGTCTCATGTCTGTCAGATTCGTCTGACTCAGTAAGTATCATAATGTTTGACCTATTTACAGAAGAGCATAATTTTGGAAGAGAAAAAAAAATAAGCTGAAAATTACAATCTTACTCCTTCTACTGTTATAAACACGGAACCCTGTGAGGATAAATGAATGTTTGTTACTCGTTCACGCTGTTAATTTCTTTATCCCGTTTTTGTGAAACTTAGGACTTTAGTTAATTCTGAAGTCTACGCAAAGGAAATTACGGATAGAAACAAAGTTAAATATATTTTTAATGCAGCTAAATATATGGTGCTATTTATGATATCCTTTCAGAAGCAATGTTGCATTGTGTAAAAAAGTATTTTAAAAAAACCCAGTAGATGGCTTAGCTGTTATTTTCTCCCTCATCTGCAGGCTACATGTGCTCAACTATTGTTTACTACACAACATAATGAATGGTTTGTTTTGTATTATGTCACTCTATGTAGTCGGTATAAACCAGTTCACTGAAATGTTCAAAATGATACAATCATTTGTCAACTGGTTTAAATTAGACTATGTACCCACGGATGTAGAACAAATGCATTGTGTTCATAAACTGGTACCTAAACTTGATGACCTAGCTTCCCCATGAAAAAGTAAACTCATAAACAAAGTTACCTCGCTGTTAATAGGTACACCTAAACATCCTAATCAATACACTTGAAACAGAATTATTCCTGTGATTCCTTCAATCACCTAAGTTGCTTTAAGTTGTACGTTGATCAAAATTATCATCATTTAAAACCTCTTGAAAATATATTTCATGGAAATAAGACTATTTCACTAACTATTCCACGGACATTCCCGTTCTACTTTGACAGATCTCCCTTAAGATTAAGATTAGGAAAACACGTAAAACCGCAGGTCCTACGCCTGATCTCCCCTCCGTCGTGTCGGATTTCCGTTCCATCGGACTATGAGAGTGACGGAACAGGGAGTATCCTCTGCGTACTTGGTTAGTCTCCATAGAGATTGGCCGCTGTGACAGAAATTCACTCGGGATGATATTAATAATATAAGATCAGAAATAATTCTTTTTGTATTCGCAATCGTGTACAAGTTCCTATTCTGCTGCTATTTATTCGTTGTATTAAGGCCACAATAACAAATAGGCGTAACTTCTATGTTTTGTCATTGTGTAATATGTTGAACTGGATTCAATCGTTAACATCCAAATAAAGTGAATGTGCCATCATAAATCCTACGTAACGTTACATGGAGGTAAACATCATCCCAGATCTATATCGCAATAGTGAGCGTGAATTGAATCTTACAATCGAATGTTACCGAATGTAGATTACAAAAGCATGTAATCTTTGCATTGAATCAATTTTACTCTTAAGTGCATGTGAAATCTTTCATCTTGTATGTTTTTGTCCTCACGCGAGTTGTGTGATTATATAGAGGAAAAATAAATAAGAAAAGAAAGTTAGTTTGGTCCCATAAGTAAGCAATCAAGTGATCTAAGTGCAGGTATCTACGTCTAATTGTATTATTTTTTCATTCCTCTTGTGTAGCGTGTCACTAAAATAGTAAAAGCTACATCACTAACTTTTCCTTACTATTTTCAATAGTGTAAATGTAGGGAATTGGAAGTTATATTTTTGTCTATGGGCTAGTGTTTTTTTTTTAAATTTTACACAAATTCGCGACTGCTTCCCAACTCATTAGAATTTAATCAAAAACGATGACATTTATTGCAACTATTTTACTGTCACATGTAAATAAATAAACAAAAACACTCTTCAGATTTATTTTTATTTGTATCTATAGATTAATTAAAATCCGCCATAATCTCCATTTAAAATGAAGATAACATTTCCTTAATGCATTTTCTCTGCGCAGGAGTGTCTGCCTGAATTTTTGCTCTTTGCGGTGAAAGTTAGAGTGCAAGTCAAACACACACAGGTACAGTGCACTGCCGCGTTCGTTGTGATAATAACTAGACAACATAAATGGTGAGTGTATTTACTTGTCCTCATGCTTATTTCCTTGTAGGTCAAATAGTACTAAGTATCTTTAGTTCTAGAAAGGACTCTGTCTGTTTTAATGTTAACGTGTTTCATCACTTGTTGTTCAACTTTTTAATTTATACGGCTAAATGTCGTGTTGCGCAAGAACACTATCAAGAGACGGTACATTATTAAGGTCGTACAAAAAAAACGTTAAAATGTTAGTGTTTTTTTTTTTTTTGGGCATGGGAAATCATTAAACGACTTCCCCCGCCCTGGGCGGGGCGGGAGGGAGTGTCAGACTTTTACTGACTAAACCCCATCCATCTTCCTTCTTGTGCCCTTTGCGTTCCGGGGGCGCGGTATCTCTTACGAACAAGCCGTAGCACCGGCAGAAAATGTTAGTGGATGCTGTTGAATAAAAATTGTACAGTTAAATTATATGTAAATGCAAACCCGCTAAATTATATTTAAATGGACACTTTCCTTTAGTCACAGACGATACAAGTTTCTGTCTAGCCAAAACCATGTCACAAGGCAAATTGGCTTGAAAATGTGTTGTGGACCAGACGGAGATCCGGTATGCGAAACAGTTCCAGATTACCACTGAGTCATAACATTACTTAATTCAGAGTTAAGTAATACATGCGTGTCATTTTTGTGGGTAAACAAATTAGTCAGACATAATATTACACCTCAAATACGTACTCATTAGTTTTTATAAATCATTTCAATATGCATCAATGTTTAGTAGCAGCCTGAAGTCTGGATTAGTGTCCAGAACTATTATACATAAGGTTTAATAATTGAATAATGTTAGAAATTACTGCATTTTTTTTTAGTTAGACTAGATGTTTCTTTTTTATAGTTTGACAAAGTAATAGAGCCTTTGTTGGTAGTGAACATGAGCCATTGTTTTATCTTTTATTGCTAGCAACTTAAGAATTTTATTGCACATTACGAAAGCTTTATTATCGACCTAGTGTCTAATCGATGATCAAATCAGTTATAGCTTTATTATACACCTTCAAGAGAAGACAATGGTTTATTGACACACTTCACCATGGTCAAAACTGTGGTCAAAATGTTACTAAAGGATCTTTCTGTGTCTTCTTATCTAGGTCAGTAATCTGTCACCATTATTTTGGGTCAACGAGTTAGCTACTGTTACATAGAAAATAACTGAGAAAATTTCTAAAACAATGTTTACAATACAGTTGCATAATGCGTTGTTTATTTTACAATATTATGTAAATATGTTACAATGTTCTATGGAATTGTAGTATGTGACTTTTGAACTCTCGTAAGCTTGTCTGTCTGTTTGGGCTTGAGTGTGAGAAAAGGGGTCAATCGAATTGTTTGATCTTGTTACAAAACGATTGCAGCGGATGAATTAGTTACCTGTCGTATATAATTTTTCAGGAAAATCATAGTTTCAAATAGGCGTAATAATTCTGTAGAAAAGCAGCAAAATTATTACATTCAAGCACTATAAAAAATACTTGATCATTGTCACTCAAACATACAGGAGGGACACTTTCCATCGATAACTCAGTCCCGACCGACTAAATATAGTAATGTTTATAATTTGACCGACACCGGACGATGGTAGTCAGAAAGCAAAACGACTTCACTTTCAATGTACTGTTACGTTACATGTCAATGTCCGAACATGATCGAGATTATAGGTAGCCTTAGCGCAGGCAAATAATGTAAAAAGACTGGAACTGGTGTGGCATTTTTAAGTTCTGAAGGCTAATAAATCTCGTAATTTAAAATTTTCAAGATCTAATTGCAATCTCATTTCAGCGACAATCGATGTTTAATATTGGTGAAATAGAGGCATTTTTAACAGATCGAAACTGATTGGAATCCGAACTTCCCTAAAAGTTATCCTGTCATTTTATAGGTATACTGAATCATAACGATTGTTGAATAGGTATTCAAAATACGTTCACCTTTTAAAGCACCGAATTTGAGAAAGTTACTTTGAATAATATATTACTTAGCACTCCTAAGTTAGTAGCCATTTTGAAACTCATTATAACAGATTTGTCTGTGGTTTTCTCGAAAATTCTTCGACAGACTTTATAAAAAAAGTATCATTGACATTTTCCTAAATGAGTAAAGTATAAGGGGACTTATTATCCACACAATAATTATTGCAATTACAGAACGTTACGCGAGTTACTGCTCGCAATGACACGTAAAGAAGGTTGTTCACCCATCCTCTTTACGTAATACAGAGAAAAAAACCGGAGACAGGTACACAAGTGTGCCGAAGCATTTAAAGAAAGGGAAACTTGTTTACCATTCCATTCTGCTGGTTTGTTGGAAGATACCTTTGTGTGAAATAGCATATTAATATACTTATTAATAAAATTCGGAAGTTTATTAAACCCATATTATTACGTTATAAGTAGATAATAAAAACTTAGAGTAAGTAGGCTGACTATTATCTTTTGCTTTTTTATGTATGGACGCGTTTACTGCCTCTTTTGTAAGTGCCAGATACGGTGCATTCCTAATTTGAAGTGTTGGAGAAAAAAGTATGGAACAGAGAATTTTAGAAAAGGAGTCTAAAGGCAGTCCAACATTGGAAGTGTCCTGTAATGTAATAATCCAAGATTCAATTTTGAGTATTACGTTCACTGATGTTCCTATATAGCTTAAATCTAAATTGTTACATTACAGGCGAATGTAGATAAGGGCAGTAGTTAGCTTAAGCTGTTTTCATGAATTCGTAATAAACTAAAATGTATTAAAAATCTAATTACACATACTCAAATAACATTTCCCGTTAATCCTAATTCCTTCGAAACAAGTAGTACTAATAATTCCGTAAATATTTGCTTCCCTCGCGTCATACTTCTATTTGCCTTACTCAGAGTAGGTCCTAAGAATAACAGAATATGTGACGTAGTATTTCGCTAATAAATATTATTGTAATTTATTGTGTAAATATCGAGCAGTTTCATAACCCTAAGTATCTAGTTAGGCTTTTACTAATTACTTTGATAAGTATTTCGTAAAAACATAACGTCTTCTGGCCACTCTCAACTTGTTGATAACGTTACAAGCTAATAAGTATGTAGGTAAGTACCAATAAGGAAGTGCGTTATTCTCTTTTGAATAAAACTAAATAAACGACACATTCACTTCTATTGCATAAACATGACCGCTTTAAAAGGCAGTAGAAAAAATGTACGAACTGTTTTATAAATAAGTACACTTGGTTCCGTAAGATAAACTCAATAAGGTACCAAACGATTCAGTATTTTCATGGGATAGTGTAATTACAGATACCCACTCGTCACAATAATGGATTTCACCCTTACGAAGCTTGATTAACGAAGAGTTCTCAAGATCTAAACTAGGCATAGTAGCTGCCATGAGTCGTGAGCACAAACGTCAAGTTAATTATTGGGTTTTTGGGTTCCTATCTCGGTTTTTTGGGGACGAGACTGCACGCGACTGATCCGACTGACGAAGTAATCGCGTGCAGCGTCGGCGCCCCAAAAACTGACACTTGTGCTCACGACTCGTGGCGACCACTATACCTATGTACCTCTCTCTCTCAAATTGGGGTCACTGCCCCAAACCTCACCTCGAACAAATTAATTAGGCACTAATAATTACTTTAATTTGTAAAACTTCGCGTGTGTAGTATCTCGGTTTTCCATTGAATATGGGATTCATTAAACATGCGTTACACTATGATTAAGTTTACTTCAGATAGGTATCTTACGAGTACCTAATTGCAGTATCCTATACTTTATAACTGAACAACAATGAAAATGATGAGAATATTTATGAGACCTAAGATTTGAACTTCAAGCCTTGGCACAATATCTGACATTATTGTTTAATATCACACGGCTTTACGACTATTTTATTATACCCATGTAGCAGTATTTTGTTAATGTATATTTAATGACAATTTGACCTCGATTTGTGGTGTCGACAAGGTAATGAAAATAACAGGATGAGAGGATTTTATTCCAAAATATATTTAAAAAAACTACCTATCTACTCTGCACATACCATCACACCTGTATTTCCCGCAGGGTTAGGCAGAGGTGTACCAATGTACATCCACAGTTCGCCGGTATGTTTTAGGTCCCATAGAATAGGGACGAGCCTATTGCTATTTACCAGACACAACTCCTAACTCCGTGCTGCTACTGAGAAATTCCTAATGGAATTGAACCCAGAACCCCATGCTTATCAGTCGCGCTTGCGACCACGCGACCAAGGGGGCAGTTTATTTTAGTTTCTATCTACCTACTATTAATACATAAAACAATTGTAAAAGGTACTCAATAATTTACAGAACTAATGTACGGAACTAATACAAGTACGGATCTCTAAGGTGCGTTTTAACAGCAAAAAGTTCAAGCGTAGATAATTAAGACGTGTTGAACTCATAACTTGCATAACCTTTCCATCTCGTCCGGAAGAACATGCAGTCAGCGTAATAGTGATTTTGCACTTTTTAGAATGGCTCATAGTAATTAGCGAACCGAAAAAGTGTGTTAATAGCAGCTTATTTAGCTTATTGCAGTTTATCAAGAATTTACTTATTTCATACCATCAAAGAAGTAGCTTTACGTGCCTACTTAAAGCCCAAGATTGCTAAACTTCCGGATTTGTATGTATGTATTGTTTGTTGTAACTGTCTCGTTAGCCTAGTGGTCCTAAGCGCGTCTGCTACGCAAGAGATCTTGGGTTCGATTCCCAGGTCGAGCAAAAAGTGTTATTGGGGTTTTCTATGAAATTCTCAGTAGCAGCTTGGAGCTAGGATTTGTGCCCGGGTAATGGCAACAGGCTCGCCCCCTAATACATGTAACCTTAACATACCGGGCGAAAAGTGGGTGTACACTGGTACACCTCTGCCTAACTCTTCCGGAAATACACGCGTGATGGTATGTTATGTATTGTATGTCTTGTTCCGGACGTATAAAAACGAAGTACAGCTGAAGTTTCGTAAAATTACATACTACAACATGCAGCTTTATAGCGACAAAGATAACTTGCAAAAACGTAATAAGTACTTGTTGTTCATTTTAATTTATCAGAAATCGTTCAAGCGAAAATCCTATTGTGTAATGGAATCCTTTATTTTTCAAGAATAGTTGCAATCTTGTTTAGACTGAAAAATAGTAACAGCTTTGAATTATGTACAATTGTAGTTTTACTTATATTTTAGCCTAAGATTTGTATTGTCTAAAATCTATTTTTTGTAAAATAATTCTAATCCTCGTTACTGCCTCGTTAGCCTAGTGGTCCTAAGAGCGACTGCTACGCTAGACCCCGCTCGCCCCCTATTACATGGGACCTAAATATACCGGCGAACTGTAGGTATTCATTGGTACACCACTGTCTAACCCTTCGGGGAATACAGGCATGATGGTATGTATTAATTCTAAAACCCGGAATCTCTTACTATGTACCTATATATCGATGAAAAAACAAGTTCCTTTCATTTGACTCAATATTACAGCTAAATGGTGTTTTACTTTCTGTACGGATACAAGAGCTAAAATAAATATTTTTTTTTGCATACTAGCTGTTGCCCACGACTATGTTCGCGTTGTGGTTATAAAACATAGCGAACTGCCTGCGACTTCGTCCGCGTGACTTATTTAATCGGCCATACGTTACATATTTGGTTACTGCTCCACTCCCGTGAGTCGTAGCGTGATTTTATATAGCCATGACACTTACTAACAAAGTGGCTTTCTATGGGTAAAATGATTTTTAAAATAGGTTTAGTAGATCCAGAGATTACCCCTTACAACCTCACAAACTTTACCTCTTTGTAATATTAGTAAAGATTTGTTGGTTGGATTTTTTTTTTCTTCTGACCAACAACATGTCATCACGCCTGTATTCCCCTAAGGGTTAGGCAGAGATGTACCAATGAACACCCACAGTTCGCCGGTATGTTTAGGTCCCACGTAATAGGGGGCGAGCCTATTGCCATTAATCGGGCACAAATTCTAACTCCGAGCTGCTACTGAGAATTTTACAGAAAAACCCAATAACACTTTTTGCTCGACCTGAGAAACGAACCCAAGACATCTAGCGTAGCAGTCGCACTTAGGACCACTAGGCCAACGAGGCAGTTAGTAGCGGCGGCGGGGTAGCTTTCTTCTGACATATTTTCTATTTACTGTATAAGCATTGATCTTAAATTCTGCTTCAAATGAAATACAAAACAATGAAACAACACGCAGTAGGCGTAAGTAACAAATCGACACGCAAGTACAATGCGTGTCCATACGCTATTTATTTATTTATTTATTGCAAAGTTATATTAGTTTACTATTGTTTTATATTCACTTAATTATTTAGTGAGAATATTTCTACCGACTATCATTTACTTGTTTTCTTCGTAGATTAACAATGACAAATTCACACCTTTTTGTTAACGGGCTTTGTGCGAAAAGGTGAAACTTGACAATGGTTGAATACACTTTTCATTGCGCAATAACATCTGTATGTATCGTAAATATACACATTTCACTAAAAAAATCAATTAACAATTACTAGAAAATTGTAGTTATGACATTAGTGTTTATTCATCAAAATAAAATTAATAAATCAAGCGACTTTCTTATATTTTGTTGTTAAAAAAAAACTGTTTCGTTATAGGTACGAAATGCATACTGTTAATCGTAAAGTATTGTTATAACGTTAGGGAAATTACCTACTTTGACATAAATAATAACATAAATTCCGCAGTGATGCGATGCTGATGTGTTAAAAATGTCTCTTAAAATAATACATGACTTACCTTTATATTACGTGTGTTCATCATCCTACACAATCAGGCCGCGAAAGTCACTTAGCACTTGTTTGCACTGTCACCCCACAAGGAAACCAACAAACACTCGATTAAAAAAAATACAAATTCCACAAATAATTGACTATCACGATTATGGTGTCCCGTTCCAGAAAAAAAATGGTGGCCGGGATGACGTTTGTAATGGTGCGAGTTTAAATGCAACTTTCGCGCGCGTTCGCTAAGACGTCTCACTCTCACTGGCCACGGCGCCGCGTTTTCTTTTTATTTAAACTTGCAATCCCCTCTAGCGATTGTGAATTATCGCATAATATCTTGTGTTATCAATACGCTATTTGGGACGAACGGTGCCTCTCGTCTTAGGATCTAAATGCATTAATTACTCTTAAAATGTAAGTTGTAGCTACAAAAATTACGTAATGAAGTATGCGTAGGTACCTGTCATTACCAAGTGAACGAGATAATCCTATATTTTTAAGTTAATAATGCAGAAACAAGGTACATAATTTTGTTAGATTAAAAAAATCTTTGTTATTCTGTGCAAGCAATACGAAATATATTTGAAATAGGCCGCAGACCGACTTTTAAAATAGGAAATTCTTGACATACTTTTCAAGAAAAGACATCAACGCGTGAGCACTATCGCACTCGGAAAAATATGTTTACTTTTAAAACTTTAAACGGTATACCATATATGTTTGCTTGTATAAATTGCAATAATATACAGCTAATATTTAGCGTAGATCTTTTGAATCGTCATAATAAAATGACTTTTTTACAAAAATGACAACCTCCTTCAAAAACTAAAAAGTGAAAAATAACTTTAGCTTTATAGGTCAACGAGCTCAGGGGAAAAGTCATTTGATGATTTCCCATCCGGAATAAAAAAGCTTTGGAAGTCGGCGGCTTTAGTTCTATTTGTTGTTATGTATTGCCACCGACTTCCAAATCTTTTTCTACCACCACCATACAGACAGAGACAGACACCCCTTAAAGTCACAAGAAAGCAGAATATGCTAATTCGTTTACTTGGATGACATATTTTTTTCAGTAATTTAATTTTTTGTTACCAAACTACTGAACCAATTTTGATAAATTTTATATGGGACCTTTGAAGTATGACCTATCAAACAAGAATCATCAAAATCAATTCATAATTGGCGGAGTAATCGCGTAACCCACAAACAAAAAGAAAACATACAGACGAATTGATAATCTCCTTCTTTTTGAAGTCGGTTAAAAATTGCTCGCACCTTATTACCCGTAAGTATCTAAATCACTCCACGACACTTGTTACATTTATAGAAAGCTCCCCATTATTTACTATATTGACTACACAGCTATTTACCATTAGTACACACATACCACACATACCATCTCGCCTGTATTCCCAGAAGGGTTAGGCAGAGGTGTAACAATGTACGTACACCCACAGTTCGCCGGTATGTTTAGGTCCCATGTAATAGGGGGCTAGCCAATGCCATTAACCGGGCACAAATCCTAAATCCGAGCTGCTACTGAGAAAATAGATAAACCCAATAACACTTTTTGCTCGACCTGGGAATCGAACCCAAGACCTCTAGCATAGCAGTCGCGCTTTATTTTTATTTTATTTTATTTTATTTGGGAAACAAACAATCATACACTGTATGTTATATCAAGGTACACAGTATGCTATAGGTAAATGTACAATCCACTACATTTCCACATCTTACTAACTTATATAAGATACAGTTTTGGTAAACTTAAGTAATAAAAATACATATTATAAAACAACAATACAATTTTTCGTTGTCTAATAGTTAAATACATAATAATTAAAGGAAAGAAAATAGAAAATAATTAAATTAAAAGTTTTGAGCAAGGCGCATAACAATTTGTTTTTTAAATTTATGTTTAGATAGGGCAAATACATCGATATCATTAAAGTTATTATTGTAAGTTTGGACCAATCTCTGGAGCGGCGCTCTTTCCCCTGCATTTGTACGACAGGGAGTTGTAGCAAACAGTGGATAAGAGCGCGCCTCTCGTCTCATAACTGTTCTAGGTACAATATAGTATATTTTACGTATCAAATCAGAGCAGTCAAATTTATTGTGTACAAGTCCATGAAGCATCACTCCTTGGAGTAACAAGCGTCTAGAGCGAAGTGTTAACAGTTGAAACTCACTCAATGCGTCCTCATAGGATAAGCGTTCCATGCGACATTTGTACTGCATTGTACTAAGGAACTTACGCTGAACTCGCTCTATTGCAGTCTCATATTTTATATAATAGGGATCCCAGATCATACATGCATATTCAATTTGTGGGCGAACTAAAGAATTAAATAAATACAGATATGTGGTCGATCGTTTAAAATCTGACGTAGTTCTCATCACAAAATTATACATTTGAAATGCTTTAGAAGTAATTTTAGCAATATGTAGGTTTAAGTGAAGTTTACAATCAAGAAGAACGCCCAGGTCACAGATATAGGTTTCTTTATCCAGAGTCTTATTACAAAGTGAATAATCGTACGTTATTACATTCTTATTTTTAGTAAAATTTATGTATTTGCACTTAGGGATACTTAGTATTAATTTATTATCTTTACAATAATCAGATAATCTATTCAGGTCTTCCTGCAGTAGGCCGTTATCAACAGTGTTTTTTATTGTTCTAAATACCTTAAGATCATCAGCGTATAGTAGGAAGTTACTATTCTGAAAACAGTTACAAATATCGTTTATGTATATAATAAACATCAATGGGCCAAGAATAGATCCCTGGGGAACGCCTGAAGTCGCCAGAAATGAGTCTGATTTGTAACCATTGCTCACTACAGTTTGATTACGATTGCTGATATATGAACAGAACCAACGCAGTAAGTTGCCTCTGATGCCATTAAAGGCTATTTTGTTTAATAAAATTGAATGGTCCACCCTATCAAAAGCCTTTTTAAAATCAGTATAAACAGCGTCGGTCTGATGTCCTGCGTCCATATTATTAAACAAATACTCTGTAAAGATCATTAGGTTCGTCACTGTAGACCTATTTTTAACAAAACCGTGTTGCTCGGGTATTATATTGTGCCGCAAGAATGGATAAATGGCCTGATGAACGAGTTTTTCAAATAATTTTGCAAGAGTACTAAGTATCGAAATAGGTCTATAGTTTTCTATGTTTAGTCTAGATCCACTTTTATGTACTGGTATTATATTTGCTTTTTTCCACGTAGACGGAAATGTACCACTTTGAATACATTTGTTGAACAACATGGAAAGAGGCGTACAAATTGTTTCAGCTGTCCTCTTTAGAAAATAAGGCGGTATGCCATCAGGGCCCGGGCCCTTGTTTATGTCTAACGATTTTAGTTGTCTGCAAACTTCATGGACCGTGAAATTCAAAGTACAGAGACAGCTGTTATTGTCATTACTTGAGTCGGAGGCTGGGCACCATCCAGGAGAGAGACTAGAGGGCTCATAAACTGACCGAAAAAAATCTGAGAACAAATTACAAATTTCAACTGAGTTGCTAGAAGTTACGTTATTGTAGGACATGCAGGTCGGTATACCGGACTTGCCTTGCCGATTAGCGACGTAAACCCAAAAGTGCTTAACGTCTTTGGGAATACCATCCTCAACACTATTTACGTACTTATGGAAACATTTGTCACATTCCTCTTTAAAACGCTCTCTATACAAGGAAAATACTTCGTAGTCACTAATATTACGGTACTTTTTCCATTTAGACCAGGCTTTCTTTTTATACCTAAAGATATGAATGAGCGGTTTAGAAAACCAAATCGGGAAGTGCGAGTTTGGTGGCTTCGACAGCGGTATGCGGTTTTTTATTATACCATATAAGCAGTTGTAAAAAGTATCAATGCACTTATCAGTCGAGTCACCCCCCAGAGTGCCCTAAAAGGACGCTTAGGACCACTAGGCTACCGAGGCAGTTCACCATTAGTCTCATTATACATTGTTCATTGTTATTGTTCGGTGCTGAACTTGGGGTCCTGGGTTCGATTTCCAGGTCAAGTAAAGCGTTTATTGGTATTTCCGTTAGGGATGTCCCAGTATTAGCCCGAAGTTTAAAAGTTGGTGTTATGACAGCCATGTGCTTCGGAAAGTGCGTAAAATCATTCATCCTGCGCATGAATTTTCGCAAACGTGGCGAATTAGTATTCCATCGAATTATCAGAGTGAGGGAAGGAGTACACTTGTTTTTGCGCACACATTTGTGCACATATCTCATACGCGCTCCGCTGTCGTATGAATTATTTTGAAAAGTACGTAACTAAAATATATTTTTTATTAAAATCGATGCTAAACGCCATTTTCTATTTCTTGTACATATTTGGGAATTACATTCACTGTTTACCCTTTTCCTTAAAAAATAATATGCACACAAATATACATACATACACATATACAAACAATACACATGCATACAAATATGATATATATATATATATATATCATATTTGTATTATTTTTCATTCAAATTATATTAGAATAGTAATTTGCTTAAACTTGTGTGTAGAAAATGTTAAAATATTTAAAACAGTAGTTAATATTCATGATCTATTGGTTATTTAAAAACTTAATATCGACAACTTCTATTCATCTCTCTCTCTTATCATTTACGTAGAATCTAATTTCGAAATATGTTTTTAAGAAAAAAGTAATAGACTATCTTGGAATTTACAAGATTTTTCTTAAAATAACTCTACTGATCTACTGCAAACCATAATCATCAGCGGTGCCATGAATGATTTATCGCACTAAAGGTAATTTTACGTGCTTATACTTGTTACACTAGTTAAAACTATGTAGGAAGCTCTTAGATGCCCATAATGACCCCAATTACATTTATTGCTTTTCATAATAAGTTGTGCACTAATCATTGAGCGTTATTGGCGATTGTCGGTCAACTTAGCATGGTTGCAACATGCAGTGAATGGATGCTGTCTGATGTTACAATATATGCGATCAGATACTCCGTCCGTTTCGACATTTTATATTTCACATGTATTAGATAATAATGTTAATTTTTTTCCTATGAAGGAAGTCGTAGATTGTAATTAAGGAAGTTAAGTAGATATGTTTTGGCTAGTCGGATTATTGCGACACAGTCGTCGAAAGAAACTGACTAACTATCCAAAATGTTGCACAGAAAAATGTTGCTTTTCGATATTGATTTACTTATTTTTTGTAAGATTTGGAACTGTACTATCAATTACCTATTAGTTCCAGGCCTATTGTTTGCATACGTTTGTTTTTCTTGAGAAACTTTAATTAGACACGGTGGGCAGTGGATCACTATGGAAGATTATTGACAGACGGCAGCACTACCGCAAAGCTCCACTGCTGTATGCGCCGTGTCTGCCCCTCGACGCGCCGTAGATATCTATTTAAGGCAAGATAGGTATTTGTCTGATGGCATCCTGAAAGGTAATTTAAAAAATAAAGTTACTTGCCACAAGTAAGAGCTTTTGACTTAAAAAAAAGGAATATAGGTATTAGTTTCTTTATCTAATACATTTTTGAATGTATAATCTTACAATCACTTTAGAAAAAGCAATCATTACATAATTATGATATACATACGTAATGTACCTACCTTGTACTACATTTTTTGCGAGCAATATTATATTCAACTACATTTTCTTATACACTTACATCATCAATATATCTCAGGCCAGACCATGATATGTCATATAAGTGCCGCCATCCAGCAAATATGTAGTACTGTTTTTTTTTTAGATATCAAACTATGTACCTACGGTTACATCAGAATTGGTTAAGTGATAACCAAGCAAAAGTGCTATGCGAGACAGCCTAAGATACTAAATAAATTGTAAGTATTATGTCGCAGCATAGTAGCAGTCCTCTCTTGCATTTGTATTTGTTAATCCTTGCGAGAGTTTTCAGCGCAACCGAGGGAGGGTTTACTATGAGAATATAGGTAAGCTGTAACTACAGTACCCACGCACCAATGTAAAAGTATTTAATTAGTGTAGCTTTTCAAATTAGAAATACTACTATCATGTAGCATTTTGGGTTAACTTTATGCGACAAGGATAATTAGTATCACCCATTGATATGAAAACAGTTTGAAATGAATAGTAGGTGCGTGCGAAACGGGTTATTTCCAATGATAAAATCGCTACATTTAAATACCCTTCAGGCCCTTAGTATTGATTGTTTCAGCGAAAATTATATGATTCGTGCAAATTAACAACAGACAAAATTGAAATGCAGTCAAGAACCAAGAGTTAGTCACTAAAGCGATAAAAAGTTATAGTCTAGAACTAAAAAGCGGTTTATCCATTCTTTTGGAAGTAATCATTGACCTGCGGTGTCACACCGCATGGTACCACCGCGTAGATTGTTCGCGATTCAATATTTCGTTATGGTTCCTATTACAACGTATTTTTAATAGCACAGAATTAGGGACAGTGCCTATCGTGAACTATTTTAAAGTCATGACAAAGAAAAAAGAGCGCTGTTAAGGGGAAAACAGTGCTATTTTCCCCTTAACAATTTTATTTGGTTGGTAAAATCTTGTTGGTTACGTGTTAATCGGTACCTTTGTTAAATGCTTGTTAAGTACTTACGGAGTATTGTCCTATTTGGAGCTATGGTAGTTAAGGTATTAAAGCCTTTACATTCAAAATCACAACATTAAAAAATTTAAGTAACCTCCGACAGAAGAATAAAAATCCCTACAGCAACTAACAAAAGAGCTGATAACTTTGAAACCGCTGAACCGATTTCCATTAAACATAGCTAAGAATACTCAGACCAATTCACCATTAAAAAAAAAACAAAATCAAAATCGGTTCATGCGTTTGGAAGCTACGATGCCACAGACGGACGCACACACAGACAAGTCAAACTTATAACACCCCGTCGTTTTTGCGTCCGGGGTTAAAAAAGGCTTATCGTCAACACTAGGTATGTACCATCTTTATTTTAGGTAAGTTACACCATCATAAACCGGCGAACAGTGGTTGCACATTGGAACACCTCTGCCTTACCCTTTGGGGAAAACAGGTGTGATGGTATGTATGTTACACCATCATGTAACTTATTTAATTAGGCTGTTTAACCTTTAAGAAATATCAGCTTGGTTATAAACTTACCCACATAAACTCATAATATTTCAGTAAAACCTGATACAGATGGTTCAGGTCGACACAGGATGTTTTGCCGCCATTGCACAACGGCTTCGTTCATCGTTATCTAACCCAACATCCTAGTGTGCGTCCGTCGACCTGCGTAAGAGTGATTCAAGCGCCGATTTCATTGTAAAACTTAATCGACTATGTGCAATAATATTCGTTAAAGAAAACGACCGACGAAGTGATAGCCTGTCATTATGGTCAATATAATTTATGGTCAAACTCCGGGCTGCTACTGAGCAAATCCTAATGGAAAAGCCCAATAACGCTTTTTGCCCGACCTGAGAATCGCACCGGGACCCCACGCTTATCAGTCGCGCTTGCGACTACGTGACCAACAGGGTAGTTCAAATTTTGCAATTCGTGTTAAAATAATAATGCCGCCAAGAGCGAGTCGATCCAATTTATATTTATTTATTTCAGACATCATTCTGGTCCATAGTAATACATACATTTATAAACTAATTTAAAAACACAGATGAAAACCCATAACAAGAATATGAAAAAAAGTTTCCAATGATTCCTGCGCACACTTTATGTTCTTTTATGTAAAAAATTTAAGGTATGCAATAGAAAAGGAACGTTGGGAAAAATACATAACGTTTGGCTTTGCTAGATTTCTTTTTACAGTTGTTATAATAGCCGGGAGAAATATACAGGCCACTATCTTACTTAAGCAACACTATAAAATACGCTTACGCAATATATATGTACTTATATATTGCAGTTACCCAGATCCTACTGGTGGGTAAATCCAAAACCTCGAGTCCCCGATCCGGGACGAGCCAACTACATGCGTCCGGTGTTACACCATTATAACTTGCGAACGTTTTTTAAATAAAGTAATAGCTAAGATGGCATACTTTCAAAGCATATATAACTCGATGTTACTCATATCATCATTCATTCAAGTTTCGGAACAATACCTATTTTCCCTTGCATTCAAGAAGATTGTTGCTGGATTGTTATAGATACACAATTATTGTTGAACAGGAAATTCTTTGTAATACATAATAAGATGTTCTTAGATAATGTGAAAGAAAATAGGATCATGAGATCATTATGGCATATTCGTAATTGGCTCGTGTAGTCATTGGGGCAGAGAGATCCAGTATCCGGTAAATTTGCACATTTATATCTGGTATCTGTACGTATTTTCAATCATTGTAAAATCACCCTATCTTGTGCCTTATTTGTTAAATGCCCAAACGACAGGTAAATTGAATAATATTGTGTAACTCACAGCTTATAAAGTCGTACACATATTGCAGACCGAGGAATGTGTTTAAACATTACATATCCAATTGTTATGTTGACAATTTGGCTAGGAAACAGGGCGCAACGCATACAGCCAGTCAACAGGCCTTCTATTAGAGAAAAACCTACCTTATACAACTGGCATAGAGTCAAAAGCTAATAGGATAGCAGTAGAGTGGTTGCAAAAACGTTTTTCCAAGACGAGGCTTTACTACGGCATCTATTTTCACATTTTAATGACATAACCTGACAGTTTTACATGAAATCAGTGTCATTACATATAATTAAACTTTAAGAAATTTTCGTCATTGCTGTGTAGTACAATGCTCATGACATGCACTAGCAATCTTCACATGCAATACAAATAATTAAACAGACAATTGTAGTTCACGTCAAAAAAAAATAACGATGGGTCTCTTTGCTAACCCTTACCTTCATGATATAAAGTTTTAGTTGGTTTCCTCACGCACAAACTTGATAGAACAAGGATAAAATCCAATAGGAAAAAATATTTATTGAATCCTCTCTTAACCCATATCATCCCAGTGTTCCATTTTTGAAAAACACTAATTTAAAAATGCGTTCAAAAATTATAATAAAAAAATAAAAAAGTAACTGTTTCAAAAATGGAACACTGGGATGATAGGGGTTAATCAATTGGTACAGTTGAGGTAATATAAACCATATTTTATTTATTACGTCATGACGTAATCTATTTGAATAAATTAAATTAAAGAGTCCATTTGTTAAATAAAAGCTTTTTATTAAATGGATATTTCTGAATTTTTTATCTGCATGTCTGTTTGTTCCGCCTAATCTTCTTAATGGCTGGACCAATTTTGACGGACTTTCATAGACAGATAGCTGATATTATGAGGAGTAGCTAGTAAATTGAAAATCATTTATCGGCCTATAATGACAATGTTGGGTCTGAGGTACGTTGAACTCTGAATAGGCTGTTTGTTCATCTATCTGTTTTCGGTTTACAAATGATTCAAACATGTGGTTTAGATACTATTATAATGGAAACAATAATCAAGCTAACAATAGAACTGCCTACACCATTGTGGGATCATAATTACCTAGCTCGCCTGAAGTTCACTGTAACAAAATTCATCCAGAAAGTTATGCTTGTTGACAAATGAAAAATGCTTCGTTAAAAATCATGAAATTATTTTACTAGGTACTACTACTATTTTATCATTAAGTGCCGCAGGCTATAAGTTATGTACGTGACTATCACGCAGACGAAGTTGCGGGCAGAAAGTCTATATAAAAAGTGTATCTAATGGGTCCTAAGTTTTTACCTTAAACTTACCTCCGTTTGGCAACAATGTATTACATCCAGACTGCGGTCTCTACCAAAGTACCTCAATCATAAAAATTGAATGCCTTTAAAGATTATGATCTATTATTAAAATTGTATTGAGACATTTTGTGGGATATAAAACCATAATTCGTAATTATTAGGTAAGTTGCAGGGCTTGTGGCCAATATTATAATGACTATTGTCTATTGATTCGTGTACTTACATGCTGTACAGTAAGGTGCTGGTGGACTATTATCAAGCATGATGTCTTATGTCTATTGCCTATGGAACATTGATGTTTTTTTTTTACCGTATGCAACTTTGTTTCACCTCCATTCGAATCTTTACTACTATCGCTTACTTAAGGCCCAAATAGTCCATACAGGCTTGTTTCAAAGATATTTTAAGATAAATTTAATGTGATAATTGGTTCACATTTTAAAACCTACAAGCGTTGTGTCGCACTTCTTCTTCTGTTCCATGTAAAAGTCAAACTCAAGTCAAATCATTTTGCCGGGGCTGCGGGTTGTTCGCAAGAGATACCGCGCCCCCGGAACGCAAAGGGCACAAGAAGGAACATGGGTGGGTTTCAGTCAGTAAAAGTCTGACACTCCCTCCCGCCCCGCCCAGGGCGGGAGAAGTTATTTGATGATTTCCCACCCACCAAAAAAAAAAAAAAGTCAAATCATTTATTTCAATTAGACATGCCATCTGGCTGTGTCTTAAATAAGACTCATCCCATCAGTCATCAATTTTATCAGCTGCTTAGTCTAGCGTTATCAGCATGATGACTGTATAACGCCTACAAGATTAATTAAAAAAAAAACCTGTGCCATAGGTTATAGGTACTTACATGCAATCTATGTGAACGCAGCATCATCCAATATTGACGTGTTAAATAATGTGATGCAATATTCAATAATCACTTAAAAGTTGTAGTTGTTAAAATCAATTTATGCTATCTAGTTAAACATGGCGACTTATAGATAGATAGGACGTAATCAGTGATTTTCATTTCTGTAATAACCCCTATGTTTTGTTATAAAATAAGAATAAGGAAAATTATGGGCCTCTATATAAGCAGCGTTGTGTAATATCGTAAACAGTTGTAACCTGCTTCTAATTGAAACAACACCGTGTAACAACTAATACAAATTATTACAATATCTTGTTAAAAACATCAGTGTTAATAGTATTAAAATAACGAGTCATTTTTGTTGCGACTAATATGGCGTCTTTCGCAGTTGTTTTATTAACGGTAAAAATATTCGTAACTTTTGATAAAAAAAAATTTTTTCCTCTTATTTTCAAGCGTCATTGTACTTTAAACATATATATTATTGAAGTCATTTTAAGTATAAAAACTACGTTTTTTTTTTTTTTAATATTAAACATAAAATTAATGTGTATTTATTTGTTTTACAGGCATCTCTTCTTGTGGTAACCAGCAATGCTGCTCCCAAAAGTAAGATCCTAAGTGGTGATCAAATTATAGAATGATTTAGAATATCTTTGAATTTCACAATTTCTTTATAGCAACTTGGTAAGAAATAATTTTATTCTCATCAATTTCCAGAACTTCACATTACAGTTCCAAAGGAGTGTAATGGAAACGGATTCTGCTCCATCAGACCAAAAGGTTACGATGAAATCGAGAAGATGATTGACAGGCTCCTGCCGCCATTTCTGATTGTAAGATAATAATTTTTAACTATCAACTTCTTCAGCCCGTATCTAATTTAAAAAAAATAATGAATGCATTTATTTTATTTATTTTTGTTTGAGGTATTTTGTCTACATTCTAAAAATTTTCTTGATGTGTAACGTTTATATGACCACGTTTTACGTTTTCTTTACAGAATTTAGACAGTAGATCTGGCACCCCTATCCCGCAGCCGTCTGACGATGAGGATAATTGCCAGAGCGAAGTGAAGGTAAGATTTTGAGCCTTCACACTTCTAGGTACTTACTTGTCTACGAAAACAGTAAACTGTACTAAGTATACTGTCAAATCAATGGTGTTGGGAAAAAAATATGTTTATTTTTTTAAGTAGGTACATTATTTTCCAGCGTAGAAACTTTGATAACTGAATTTTAAACAATGTGTTTCAGACGAATTCAGTGTACACCCACATGGATTCTAGTAGTACGAAAGTGGATATCATCGTACAAACTAAGCTGCTCCCCCAAAGTTTAGTAGAAGTGACATGCAAGTAAGTCATTCTAATATTTAGATATATCTATTTTATATTTGTTTATTTAAAATTACCTTTCCATCAAAAGTTTTGGAAAGGTTATGGAACTGCATCAGTTTTATCAAAATCCTTTCTTGTACATGAACCATCTCTGTATTTAACTCTTTCTAGCCGTATCGTGTTCCCACAATCCATCTAAACATTACATTACAATATGTTTGTATATAATAATAATATACGCGTCGAATTAAGAATCTCCAATCATTTTTGAAATTGATAAATACAATATCATATTTTTAAGGAATAAGTAAAACAAAATAAGCTACGTATGTGTCATCATAATGAACATTGTTTTTGTTCTTATAGAAACAGCGACAGCCAAAATCGAAATTTGGAGAATGGTGGTCCGCAATGCTTCACAAAGTTGGGGCTCAACGGCCTCTATATGGAGCTCACCTGCAGGGAATCTAGTGCAACGAGGTCCCTGCTAGTGTTTGACCCTGATGCAAATAGCCTTAAGATGAAGAATTACACAATTCCGGTATCCTGCTCATGCCATATTAAAGATTTGTAAAAAAAATGTGAATGACAACATTTTTATGCTTTTACTTAAGATAAATGTAGTATTTTTTTATTTATTTTATTCATACAAAGACGTTACATTCCGTACAATGTATATTTTTAGGATGATATAATTTCAGGACTAATAATATTACTTTCTTTGTTTAACATTAAATTAAGTAAGGACAATTTCATAGTTTAATAATAAGGAAAATACCTAGTACTTACATTTTTTTTATGTTGTCAACTAAAAAAATATATATATATCGGCTATAAAAAAATGTACCATAAAACTGAATAACAGCTTACGAATTAATTTATTGTAAATAGAATTTTAAGACTGAATCACTACTACTGTGTCTTCTTTTTACACATTGTATAGAGTTTTCTCAATACTCCTTATAAGTATTAATAAGTAGTATTTTATTATTTTAGCCACTTTACTTTTAAACATTGCTTAAAGTTCAGTTAACTTATGCTTAACGACGGCTTAGTCTAACATTTATGACGTTTTAAACGTGCCTCTAAGAAATGTTTATAATATTAGGTGCTAAATATCAAGTTAAGTCAAATTATTATTTAAAAATGTGTACATACAGTAATACCAAAAAATAAATTATGAGCATCAATTTAATCTTTTATTGAATTACCTTTTATGATCCTTGTAACGCATATACTTCTTGAAGGACTAGGCACAGGTGTACTAAGTAACAAGCATGACTATCTATAAAGAATTTCAAAACACACAAAATTAAAAAAAATAAATAACCCCCGGCAGAAGAATAAAAATCCCTACCGCAGCTTACAAAAGAACTGATACCTGGTAAACCGCTGAACCGATTTTCATCAAACATAGCTAAGAACACTCACACAATTAAAATAAAAAAAAAATCAAACTCGGTTCATGCGTTCGGGAGCTACGATGCCACCGACAGACACACACTCATAGACACATCAAACTTATAAGACCCCGTCGTTTTTGTGTCGTGGGTTAAAAAGACACTTAACGAAGCCGAAAATTACAGTGATATGTAGATAGGTAACCTTGCCAGAGCATTGATGCTAAGAAGAATATAGAACTTGAGAATTGGAAACTTATTGTATTTTACCTTTAATAAAATGTTACCTTTATTTCCGTTATAATATTTCCAATAAGTACAAAAAATTCTCTCTCTCTCTCTTTCTTTTACCATCACACATACCATCACGCCTGTATTCCCCGCAGGGTTAGGCAGAGGTGTAACAATGTACACCCACAGTTCGCCGGTATATTTAGGTCCCATGTAATAGGGGGCGAGCCTATTGCCATTAACCGGGCACAAATCCTAACTCCGAGCTGCTACTGAGCAAATCCTAATGGAAAAACCCAATAACACTTTTTGCTCGACCTGGGAATTGAACCCAAGACCTCTAGCATAGCAGTCGCGCTTAGGACCACTAGGCTACCGAGGCAGTTTCTTTTGTACTCAAGTAACCCTTTTTAAGAATATATATTTACTTTAACTTCTTGATTAATTCTTAAATGATCTTATGATACCTGGAGGACCATTTTACTAACTTTTAGGAACGATTGCAATCTTATTTCAGTCTCAATCTCTCAAAAATACCTCTTATATACCTACATTTTTTGACGTTGATTGTTGCTGAGATAATATTAGGTACGACTAAAAGTAACTGATTAAAAATATACCAATATTTATATTTACAAATGACAGTGACTTAATAAACCTCTGCTACGCATCAGCAGATGTTAAATAGATCTAAAAAAAAATTATGTAGTTTCATGTCCTAAGTGGATAATTTCGCGTCACATAACATACCATCACGCCTGTATTCCCCGAAGGGTTAGGCAGAGGTGTACCAATGTACACCCACAGTTCGCCGGTATGTTTTGGTCCCATGTAATAGGGGGCGAGCTTATTGCCATTAACCGGGCAAATCCTAACTTCGAGCTGCTACTGAGATTTTCATAGAAAAATCCAACAGCCTAAGAACCTTAGAACTCTAGCGTAGCAGTCGCGCTTAGGACCTAGTGGGCCTAGTGGCCAACGAGGCAGTTTTGTCGCGTTAAATTATCTATAATTATAAATATCTCTCTATACTACTAACTCCCGCTGCGACATGTTGGGAATACCACCTATAAATAACAAACAGTTGCAATAGAACCAGATCGTTATAGTGTCTTTTATGGTTCACCTATGTACAACTTTATGTCCTTAAATTTAAGCAACCATTTTAATTGATTCTAAAAGCCACAAATATGGACCACAATCACTTATCAAAACTTTTTCATCATCGAGTGCTTCATCACCAAAACCGAGCGAAAAATTATTGATTTATACAATATTATGTATCATCCCGTTATTCGGAATGACGCATCGAAGCTACTTTTATGAAAGTTATAATTATGTATGTACCTATCCTCTTGCGTAATGTTATTAGGCTACACATTTAGATAAGTTTCTCCTGCGTGATCAAATTAGGGTGCAATGCGTTTTAGACTATTTAAATAAATACCAGTATATTCCCGTTTGTCTCACCGCCGCGCCATCGTGCCTCACAAGGGGGTGAGCCTAACTGAAAAAAAATCGACAAAAAAAATCGATCGGGCTCTAGAGTACCAAAAATTGAAACTTAAATCGCATTAGGGATACACCTTGGGCACGCCTTAATAGAGGCGGTAAGTCCCCTCTTTGAGGAGTGGCTGGAGAGGCGCCACGGCGCCCTCACCTACCGGCTGACGCAGGTCCTCACCGGACACGGGTGTTTCGGGAGGTTCCTGCACCTCATCGGGCGGGAGGAAACGTCCGGGTGTCATCATTGTGTGGATCGCCCCGAGGACACGGTGGAGCACACCGTGGCGGTATGCCATGAGAAGTTATTTGATGATTTCCCACACACCAAAAAAAAAAAAAAAATTAGGGATACACCTGTAATGATAGTTGTGAGGGCGATTTTTAATAAATAAATGAATAAATTATTGTAAAGGACTTGGGCTAATAACAATTTTTCGTTACATTACATTTGGCGATTGTCTTACTCTGCTTTTTAGAAAAAATGAGACGAACGGGAATATGTTCCTTAATTAATGTCATTCGTTCCATACAATACTATTTTACATCTAATATTATTCGTCATATTTCGCTAATTACTTTTCAAATTAGGTACTTGGCTGGATCAAAATCTGTATAAAACAGGTCTGTTGCACTTCATTAAATAAAATTGCAACTAACTATCGTAGTATTAAATCAAATAAGTGCATCAAATAAAGTAAAGCTTTCGACGCTTGGCAGTCTGCCGGTACTCAGTTAAATAAAGCAAGACTTTTTTAAAATCATGCCACACATCAAATATTTTGGAATTGATATTACTGCGTAGTGGGTACTAAGGAAACGCTGCGTCGACATTGTTTTTGACAAGCACACTAAATTAAAGGAAATTTAAATATGTAATTTAATTTTAATTAATGGTTAAACCCAGACTTACTCAGAACAAAAGGGCATATACTAATCGCCAAGATATGGCGGCTGCGGTTGTTTGGATTGTTCTATTGTATGAATTTCAATGAGTAACGCTTTTTAAAATTAAAATATTATTTATCATGCTTGCAAAAAATTGTTTAACTAATTTACTATAAATAAGTACATTCCTACCTAAAATCGAAACAGTTTCATGCGTAACGAGCATATGCCCGTGACTTCTCGTTCAATAACGAGAAGTCCCGTGACTTCTCGTTCAATAACGAGAAGTCACGGGCATATATAAAATAGAACCAATGTTCTATTTTTTATTGACTTGTTAATCTAAAGGTTACCGCTTTGAGCTGTCTTGGTAACTGCGGTAGCCTCTACTGTAATAATATAATTCTACTAACAATTATCAGCAGATCGGAGTTAGGATTTGTGCCCGGTAAATGGCAATAGACTCGCCCCCTATTACACGGGACCTAAACATACCGGTGAACTGTGGGTGTACATTGTTACACCTCTGCCTAACCCTTCAGGAAATACAGGTGTGATTGTGGTAATAATTAACATCATTATATACTAGCTTTTGCCTGCGACTTCGTCCGCGTAGAAGTGAAATATACCATAAAACATATCCTATGGCACTCGGCAATAATGAAGCTTTGCATCAGTGAGATAGTTTTTGTAATTCGACCAATACTACCAGAGATCGTCTCTTACAAATAAACTTTACCTCTTTATAATTTTAGTAAATATACATTTAGTATAGTACTGTTTGCGAATTAAAAGAGGATGTAGTGACAAAAGTAGATAAGAGTATGCTTAGGTGGTTCGGTCATGTTGAGAGGATGAGTGAAAGGCGACTAACAAAAGGGATTTATTTGGCAGATGTGAGTGGCAACGCCGGGAGAGGACGCCCTAGGAAGACCTACCCTGACCTTATTGGTGGGGTTCTTCAGAAATGACGTGTGCGCAATACTCGTAACCGGCGTGCTTGTATGAACGTAGACGAGGAGAAAGAAGTATGTAAGGATCGTAGCAGGTGGCGTTCTGTGGTTTCTGCCTACCTCCATGGGAAAAAGGCGTGAGTTTATGTATGTATGTATGTAGTATAGTACTTATTGCGTCTACTGTCATGTCGTCGAAATAAAGCAGACAACAGTAAGCTGAATTTCATGAGTAATTTACAGGTTTTTCCTTAAATGATGCGTCTGCGCTGATATAAATAGTCAATTCATCGTATAAAGGAAGCGTTTATACCGCATATACACTCACACGTCCGACGAGTTAAACGTTGTCAATAATAACAATAATTGTTAGTCCACTACAACGTGTTTTTAAACATTATAACTAATTTAAAATTAAAATGTATCTCGTTTTGGTAAATCTGTGTTTGGTAAGTATTTATTATATTAATTAAAAAGAAACACTTACTAAATAAATTATATAAATAATAAATATTGGTAATGTCCAAACTAAAGCCTCGTAGAAACTGGTTTACCCCCCTAAAATTATGTGTATTTAAATCGATACCCATAAATAAAAATAAATATTCACTGCTAGAAATGTGACCTTAACTCTACCAATGACCAAACAACTTAGTCTACTTATTCGTCTCTGTTACGTACTTCTATTTCTCCCCTTTTTCTTTTACCTAGAAAACTACAGACCATAGACAAGTGCTACTATACCTATCATTGAAGAATTTCTGGTGATTGATCCTGTAGTTATGAAAATTTAATATGTCAAGATATTTTTATTTGTTTTGTGTGTGATGTTACATTTAAATTATAATATTGTTTAACATTTACTTTCTTATACCTACTCTACTTTAGGGTTTATTTTTGAATACCAGCAATTTTCTATACAATTTGCAATACGGCACTTTGCTGGTTTTTAAGTAATTTGCAAACTGTGTAAGTAAGTAAGTAGGATATGTACTCGTATGCACACAAGTACATATCCTACTCAAAACAGGTTAGAAGAATAAGTGGGTGATTTACCAAATTCAGTGATTTTTCTTAATCATTTTCAGGTCGTTCTTCACATAGGCTCAAGATCTGCGCAAGCAGCAGCAACTCCTATAGATGGAGAACTTTTGTTCGACTCCGGCGATCAAAACATATGTAATTATCATACTGTTTATTAATAACAATTAACTTATTCTTACTATTAAGGCGGGTCTATACTTTGCGCTGCGAGTCTAGACCCGGCTTTATATCCATCTTAAGGACGCTCACAATGTTGTAATACTACCCTATATGGCTAACCTGTGTCTATAAACCATAAAGTGGTCATCATTAATATCAACATTGTCAAGATCTTCTATCTTAATTGCGCAATGAAAACATTTGTACCTAATTATTATATAACCCCACTTGTGAGTTCAAAGTCACTATAAAGTTACTGTAAGCTATGGTTTGTGGTTAATTTTATGGTTTTTGATAATCAATCTTATTCTACAGTACCTAAGTGATGTAATTAATTGACAATACCTACACTGTCCAAACAGCTTAGTAATGATTTATTTTTAATATTTGATTTTTGTTTTGTGTTTGAACTGCCCCGTTGGTCTCGTGATCACAAGCACGACTGATGAGTGCGGGGTCCCGGGTTCGATTCCCAGGTCGGGCAAAAAGTGTTATTGGGTTTTTCTATTATGATTTGCTCAGTAGTAGCCCGGAGTTCAGAAGTTGGTGGTGTGACACCCCCGAGTCTCGGAAAGCACGTAAAGCTGTTGGTCCCGGCTGTCATTCGTAGATCTTTGACAGTCGTTACGGATAGTCAGAAGCCAGGAAGTCTGACAATCAGTCTAACCAAGAGGTATCGTGTTGCCCAGTTACTGGGTTGTGGACGTCAGATAGGCAGTCGCTCCATGTAAAACACTGGTATTCAGCTGTATCGGGTTAGACTGGCAGCCGAGCGAAACATAGTTGAGAACAAGGCTAAGCAGATGATTTAATTCTTGTTTTACAGATGAGATGCCGGCATCATGTAAAGGAAAAAGCTTCTGTTTTGATGAAGGAAATGAGTATCCTCATGAAAAAATTGCGGAGCTGTTAGATAACATGCCATTGGTGAGTAATTTTTGGACCTAATTAACCTAAGATTTTATTTAGGATCCCGTAACTAATTGGCCAAAAGTAAACGAAGACATACTGGCACAATTATGTGCACTAGCAAAGAGTGCCTCAAGCATTGAATCCACCTTTACGTTTTTGTTCCATAAAGTTTAAATAAATCTTTTTTATTTTGTTAATATATAGCACTGTGATATACGAACGAACGTCAATACGACATAATATAAAGAACTTAGGACTTGTGCTATTTTACTGGTGTAAACCATAATTCACTTGTTACAGCCGTTGGATTCTGGAATAATGACAAGTTTCAGCTTTCGCAAGGGAGATGAAGCGACTGGTAATACTGACTGTCCAGCCGACACCGCTTTTGTTGTAAGTATAATTCGTATCCATCAGAATCGCGGGTTAACTTAACACTAACCCAACGAAAATATAACATTGCGGCATGCGCATGCCACTGTACAGCTTCCGCATTCTAAAAAGACACACGTTGTTGCGAGATTTCTGCAACAAAACAAGACTGGGTATCATGTGGTAATAATTATTATCCAGATGGTTTAAAATCACTACTTATTTTTCTTTAATCTTGGTTCTAAATAAAGAAAATGACAAATTTCGGCGTTGACGTTGACAGTAACTACCATTTCTTTTTATTTTGCAGGACAAACCAATTTACTATATAGTCGATAAGAAAGATGTAGTCAGAGTGGTTGTACAATCGCCTAAGAAGTTCGAGCAGATCTACAGCGCTAAGTGGTGCCAGTGAGTATTTAATAACATTAATAAACAGCGAGCTAAAGCTAGAACTAGCTAGATCCATTACGTCGACGTGGGCCACGTACGTAGATCTAGAGGCGTAATTCATTACAAAAATTGTATATAGCTACTAGTTGCAGAGTCACATTAGAACCACGTCACGCGATGCAATGCTACGTACCTACTAAACGCTAATCCAAAAACGCCTTAGACGTTTGCATCGGTGTAAATGTAGTTCTCAAGTTAAGTTTCGAGGATGACATTATCATAGGATCATGTTGAACGTGGTCTTTCAACGAATCTTCAAACTAGATCAAAACCCACAAGATGCCCTAAGTTGATATGAATAGGAAAATGCAATTTTACGCTCATTAGTGGAGAGAATTAGCATAATCGCAATCAGAGAGGGCAGAATATGTTAGTGTTTACACTGTTCACATAACTTTAAATCACTATTCATGGTAACCTTTATTTGCCTAGGTATTAGGCTAAAAATATTATTATACGAAACATTAGATTGAAAACTACGATGTATCTTTCTTCAAGTTAACGCTTACATTTTTTAATTTCAGATACCCTGGACAAATAAATAGAGATACGCCACATTTCTTGAAGGGATCCCAAATCCTGCAAAAGTTTAGGGTTGAGTGTGTCGACACGTATTTGGATACGGAGTTCCTCGTGTTGTCGGACGAAGACTTTGGCCAAAGTCTTGAACTCGCTAGCCCAAAGGGTGGTATTCCAGTGTACTGCAGATGCAGATACTCAGAAAGAGGAGAAGACTAATAAAAAGGAACGTTTGAGGTCATTCAATCGAATTCTTTAAAATGCATATAGGTAAAGAATTTTAAATACTTTTGAATTTACCTTACACTACTGAGAATCCCTAAACTTGCAAAATATACAAAAATCTGTGATATATTATGTGTGTATGTAATGTTGTAACGCAATCTTTGAAAATTTTACTTGTGCAATGAAACTCGATTGACTAAAAACGATAGAATATATATTGATTTAAATTATGTTTTGTCGATTTAACAGTGTTAAGTACCTTTTGATGCCGTATAAATATTTTTTTTATAATAAACCTGTAAATATGATATTCGCAAGAACTACAATTACAAATTCCAATTTAAAAAATGAAAAATAAAAATATTGCCACAGTTATAAGCATTTTCATTGATGACCTGTAGGCTGTAGGTAACTAATGTAAAATCTAACTAGAAGATAGGTAAGTTTTTAAAAGTTACAAGATTTTACAATCAAATAGGTATTAATTGTATAAACAATGAATACCTTTTTGATTGTAAAATCTTTGTGATTGTTGAATTGAGTAAGTATGGATCTGAACCTCAGTCTTGAATGTTCTCGTCAAACACGTCTATGAACAAAATACACAACAAAAATACTGCGTATGCCACATAACTTTTTCTAAACATATGCAGTGGCAGATTTCTCATGCATAGGATTTAAAGTAGGTATAAGCTAGATCCATATCTTCAATCTTTTTGATGTCAAGAGCCAAGAATGTGGGACATCGCAGTCCACAATATAAAGTAAAACATAAAGTGAATAGACGGGCACAGCAGCTTGACGACGTAAATAACGCTATGCTACGTTTCATAATTGGTTTACGAGAAATAACTTGGTGTTAAATGAAAACAAAACTAAATGTATAAGATTTGCTTTACCGAACGTTAGAAGTCGTGCACGTAACGTTATATTGGATAAGAACATACTCGAATTCGTCGACAAGACAGTTGTCTGGGGGTTACGCTTGACTCAAAGCTGCAGTGGAGTCCTCACTTAACATCTCTTGGAGGGCGGTTAAATTCAGCCGCTTACGCTGAAAAATCCGACAATTAACAGACGTGGATACCGCGAGTCTAGACTATTTCAGCTACTTTCATAGCATCGTGTCTTACGATATTTTGCTTTGCTGCAGATATAGATTATATTTTTATTCTGCAGTAACATCTTGCAGTAAAATGGAGTAACATCTCCCGTTTTCTCAACATTTCCCTTCACTGCTCTGCTCCTATTGATTGTAGCGTGATGAAAAGTATACTATAACCAACTCAGGAGTATAAATAATAATTGTACCAAGTTTCGTTAAAATCCGTCTAGTAGTTTTTGTTTCTATAACGGTTATACAGACAGACAGACAAAAATTTTACTGATTGCATTTTTGGCATCAGTATCGATCCCTAATCGCCCCCTGATAGTTATTTTGGAAATACATTTCATGTACAGAATTGACCTCTCTACAGATTTATTATAAGTATAGATAAGCTGTTTTTGTAGATTGTCAGGAAGTCTGACAACCAGTCGAACCAAGAGGTATCGTGTTGCCCACTAACTGGGTTGTTGAGGTCAGATAGGCAGTCGCTCTATGTATGTAAAACACTGGTATTCAGCTGCATCCGGTTAGACTGGAAGCCGACCTCAACATGGTTGGGAAAAGGCTAAGTAGATGATGATGATGCTTGCTTAAGCTGTGCATAACGTTAAATTGAATATCTCGAATAACTTATTTAGTAAGTTGTATTATTAGACTGAATTTTTAAGTTCTAAAAGTAAGATTTTTAATGATAATGTAGGAAGTGTATAGTAAATACTAAATACACTGATTGTTTAATTGCAATTGTTTGTTTGCAATAGGCTCGCCCCCTATTACATGGGACCTAAACATACCGGCGAACTATGGGTGTACATTGTTACACCTCTGCCTAACCCTTCGGGGAATACAGGCGTGATGGTATGTTATGTTTAATTAAAAATTATTATATCTTGAAAAAACATATTTTGTATTATTCTTTTCTTTCATTCATTTTATTTTTAGTTAATACTTAAGTTTATCCGGCTATAGTTCAGTTTATTTTCACACCCATTTTAATTCAACTATTTGTTTGCGTGCCTTTATACATAGGTAGGATAGCACAGTCAAAGTCAACTTTGCGGGACAGGGAATACCAGATTATACAACCGGGATAAACCCGTCAGCTGTAAAAAATAACCCAAAGCTAATAATAGAATCTAATAGGTATTAGATAAATAACTAGTGATACTAGAAAAAGGACCATAAACGCCAGATTAAGTTATGTGCGTTCCCCATTTCTGAAGCAAAGGCATCAATATAAAAAAAAAACAACGATAATAAAAAATACATTGCCATTATTACAATGGCTAAATCGTATTGGCAACCGGGCTTCCTTTGAACTTTTTTATAGAAATCGATAATTTCGTAATACTTGGCATTGCCAAAAAATGCCTCTGATTTGTCAAAATTTTTCGACATTCGTTGTATCTGAGACAAGATTGCAACTAGATTTTTAACGTTTTTAATTAGCAGAATTGGCCTTCAGGTCCACCTAAGTCGAGACAGGCCAGGATACTGTAATGCTCATGAGTGACAATACGACAGTCACATCACAGGGGATGCCTATTGTCATGTTGTGCTCTTATACTTTAATTACCTACCTGCCTGTTTATCTAAACGCCAAATTCTAGTAATTAAAATCTACTGAGACACAGTCTTATCTCAGCAAAAATGAATGTTAAAAACTTGTCAATAATGTACTTATATGGAAGGTGTTATTGGCAGATTAAGACAGAAATAAGAATGCTAACGTTCTTAAAATTATAGAAACGTCCTTCAGATTTGGGCCAAGTATAAAACTTGCCGATGTGCTATGCAAATAAAAATCTACAGCTTGGAATCGCTTACACCACGAAGATGATCACATACAGTGCAAGTCTTCATAAAATGCATTTATGAAATGGCTGGAACTAGACAGGAAAAATAAAAAATAAATCTTTTATTTTTCTTGTGCTTTTGTTATGTCAGCGCTATATAACTATGATGTATGTAATGGTGTTCTTATTTTTTTTGCTATCACAATGTATACGACCACTGAAAACGAAAATTTAATGATAAAACGACTGAAAAATATCGGCCAAATACGTCAGGGAGATTCCTGTGACGAGGATAAGTGACGTAAGTGTCGATAAATTTGCATAATAACCATACAAATGTATGCCGTAAAAGGATATATTTTAATTGCCTTGCATATTATTATTATGTAGGTATCTAAGTACCTATCAGGGAATGTGGGGTGGCCCCACAAGGTACGAGGGACCTATTCGACAAGGATAAATGATTGCAACAAGCTATAGACTAAATACAGAGAATGATGTTGCCCACTGAATTAAAATTCCCCCTTTACAGCCAATATCGCGATATCAGTGTCATCGCACAAACCTAATTCTACTGTTTACAAACGTTCAAAATCTCATCTCCGCGACAATCAATCAAAGAATGCCAACAAATTAGGCAAAATAAGGCATTTTTGACAGGTTGAGATTAAATAGCGACCGTTCTTAATAGAATTGCCCCTGACTGACAGTTGAAAGATCAACATACAAAAACAAAGTTAAACTTTATGCTCTAACTTTTCATGACGATGAAATGCAGGCCAGTTCTATGCAACGCAGACGTCGATCAAACTTGACACGTATCCTACTTCCTCTGCCGGGGCTGCGGGTTGTTCGTAAGAGATACCGCGCCCCCGGAACGCAAAGGGCACAAGATGGAACATGGGTGGGTTTTAGTCAGTAAAAGTCTGACACTCCCTCCCGCCCCGCCCAGTGCGGGAGAAGTTATTTGATGATTTTCCACCCCCCCAAAAAAAAAAAATGCTACTTCCTACAAATAATAAGTATGATTGTTTGTAAACTTAGAGGTTTGACGTAAAAAAATCACGCCTAATTGGCTGAACGCACTTGAATGGAATTTGGCATACGGATAGACCATGACTGGATCAGGACCATACTTTTCAACCCAGTTGTAATTTTAACGTTTTCTTATACTCATATAATTAATTGCATTCTTTAAATCCACAGTAATAAGGTGGACAATTGTGCGCCCTGTAGGGCACAGCAACACTATATCTATACTAATATTGTAAAGCTGAAGAGTTTGTTTGTTTGTTTGGTTGCGCTAATCTTAGAAACTGCTGATTAGAATTGAACAAATCTTTTTGTGTTGGATAGTTTATTTATTGAGGAAGGCTATAGGCTATATAACATCACGCTAGGACCAATAAGTGCTGAGCAGACCAAAAACGTAACTTAATGCGGGAGAAAAAAACTACGCGAACGAAGTCGCTGGCAGACAGAAACTAGTATATAATAAAATTATATAATGTATACATGTGTGTGTACCGCTATAGTAATTATGTAAATTTTTATTTTGACTTATATCTTTAATAAAAATTATTTATTTTATTACATAATACAATAAAAAAATAACAACAGGATTGATACCATTTGGCAATAAAACTTTAAATTATTTTTATTAATAAAAATACATACATACATACATAAACTCACGCCTTATTCCCATGGGGGTAGGCAGTAACCACAGAACGCCACCTGCTACGATCCTTACATACTTCTTTCGCCTCGACCACGTACATCCGTTCGTACAAGCACGCCGGTTACGAGTACTGCGCACACGACCTTTCTGAAGAACCTCACCAATAAGGTCAGGGTAGGTCTTTCTAGGGCGTCCTCTCCCGGCGTTACCACTCACATCTGCCATATAAATCCCTTCCGTTAGTCGCCTTTCACTCATCCTCTCAACATGACCGAACCATCTAAATTAAAACTAAATATGTTAACTAAATATTGTTATTATAAACATTGACAGCAATATGATATTATATTTGTAAATGAGTTAATAACAGCCTCGTTAGCCTAGTGGTCCTGAGCGCGACTGCTACGCTGGAGGTCTTGGGTTTGATTGCCAGGTCGAGCAAAGTGTTATTGGGTTTTTCTATGAAATTCTCAGTAGCAGCTCGGAGTTAGAATTTGTGCCCGGTTAATGGTAATAGGCTCGCCCCCTATTACATGGGGCCTAAAACATACCGGCGCACTGTGGGTGTACATTGATACACCTCTGCCTAACCCTTCGGGGAATACAGGCGTGATGGTATGTGTGAGTTAATACTATATTATCCTAAATTAATATTCTATTTGTAAATGAGACCAATAGTAAAACGCGCGGGCGAAACAGTTGGCAAAAAGCTAATTGTGGTATTTAATTTTCAGAGTGCAGACACTTTCCTAGACAAATGGGTCATCGACTGCGATGAATCGCAAGTCGAAAATAACTGATGACGAATTTGGTGGTTTTCATCGGTGTTAATAAGAACAGTAAAGGAAATTACATGGAAATGCACAAAAGTTAAGAAAATGTATATAACCCTAAATGCCCTTCAAAATACACGAAATTTACGATCTTATTACTAGAGCAAGACATTAAATAACTACCTCATTGACCTAGTGGTCCTAAGCGCGGCTGCTACGCTAGAGGTTTTGGGTTCGGTTCCGGTTCGGTATGAAATTCTCAGTAGCAGCTCGGAGTTACGACTTGTGCCCGGTTAATGGCAATAGGCTCGCCCCCTATTACATGGGACCAAAACATACCGACGAACTGTTGATGCACCTCTGCCTAACCCTTCGGGAAATACAAGGGTGATGGTATATTATGTTTTAATATTAAGTAATACGTCAATCAAATTGTAACTTGTTAGCAATTCAAAGAAATTATTGCACAATAAATCGAAGCTTAGATTTCTGACGTAATGCTTTTATTAACTATTGCAAGCACGGGAGGAAAACAATAACAGTGTTTCTAAAACCTTATTAATTAGTGTGTTTAACTAACAATTTTCCTCAAAAGTGCTCTTCACTATAAATAACGGGATGCATTGAACAGATATACCAGTCATACCTTGATCTTTGAACGGGGAGCAACAACCGCTAACAAAAAATACATTTTTATATTTCAAGTTCGTACTAACTTTTTGCAAAATAATAATTTTATAATAAAATGGCGAAAATGTGTTTCTCGCTCATCTTTGGAATTTTGGTGAGTTTTATTTTATGCATTTCCAAAGTAGTCTCATAAAAAACTTTTTTAATACCCTTAATTAATAATAAGTAATCCTATTTTTATATCTAAGTGGTATTAAAGTAATACATAGGTAGCATAATTTCATTACCACGCTTCAAATTTCGCTCTGTTACCGAGAATCACTAGGAAAACCCAAGAACACTTTGTTCGACCTAAATGATAATGCAGCTAATATTTTTTTTAATTAATTTACTTTCGTATTACGACCCCGTTCCATTTCTCATAAATTATGCAAAGTACAAAAAAAAATCATTAGATGGAAAACAATTTTCTCAAAAATCTCGTTTTGAATTTTCAGTTCGTTCTTCACATTGGTTCAATGCACGCTGCACCTGAACCTGCGCCTGTAGATGGAGAAATTATCTTCGACTCTAGCCTTGAAAACATAAGTAACTATCCTCCTTTATTTATTTTTACACTCATTTATTTTATTTTCATTTTATATCCATCTCAAGAAAGCTCACCGTTTATAATACAGATCTATATGAATACTCTGTCTATAAATGATAAGTGGTCATCAGTATTATGTACGATACCCAATTAGGGGGAATTCTACTAACTTTTAGGAACGCTCGGATTCTAATTTCAGTTTCACTCTGTTAAAAATGCCTCTATACCTAAATTTTTTGACATTGATTGTCGCTGAGTTGAGATTGTGACTAGATTTTGTCAATTTTGAATATAGTTGGACTTGAGTTTACACCATTTTGATTAAGAATTACACACTGCTGTACTATCGTGGTACGATAGTTATGTACGGCATCAAGACATCAGTAAACCTGACATACAGATTGTGTCTTAGGAATAAGGAAAATTGAACCGTATTTTACGTCTTGGATGATCCAAAAGACGACCTTATTACTATTATTGTTTGTTTAAATACTTACTTTTTAACATTAAGTAGTGTACAACTTCAAGATCAAAGTGCATTATATTTATACGTATGTAATTCATCTGCACGTGTGTATGTCACTGAACTCCTCCTAAATGGCTGAATCGAATTGAATGATTTTTTTTGTGGGTGTGTGTGTGTGTGTAGCTTTACGAATGGACTGGGTAGGTGGCGCTGCAAGTAATGTTCGGGTAGGACTGCTAGGTCCACTAGGTTGATATAACAATTAATCACAAATGTTTTTTTTAGTCGAAGAAACGGCGGAAATTAAGATGCCGGAATCTTGCGCAGGGAAATCCTACTGCTTTGAAAAGGGTCCGAACTACCCCGAAGACACGATTGCATACCTTCTCAAGGATATTCGTAATTTGGTAAGGAAACAAACTTTTCAATTTTAGTTGAGCAATTGGTAGTTATTAATCTATTTTAAATAACATGAATTACTTTCAACAAATTATATATAATTAAATCCATACATAGTATTTAAGCCAACAAAGGTACCTAGTTGCTTTTAAAATCCATGGGAATATTATTATTTTATTTCAATTTTAAGTTGTTTTTTTGTGTAAGAGGTAATTTTCTGGAGGCACTGACCTTGTTACAAAGATTTTTTTCACTGAAGGTACACTATTGCCTATTGTCAAAATCTATGTTTTATTGTATACTTGAATTTTACGCGGACAAAGTCGCGTACAAAAGCTAGTAGGTATCTAATATTTAGCATCTATTATTACAGAAAATGGATGATTATAGCCCACAATCCAGCATGGGTAACCGCAACGGCGATAGTAAGGACCAGCAAGATTGTCCTGACGACTTTACTGTGAGTACCTTAACGTCCTCAGCTAACTAACTCATTTACCTAAAGTCGAAAAGGAATCGCTTTCATTTTTAAGATTAGCCATACCTTCATACCTTGTCTATATGTGTGTGTATGTGGGTGTCTGTCTGTGACATCGTAGCTCCCGAACGCATGAACCAATTTTGATTTTGTTTTTTGTATTTGAAAGGTTAATTAGTCGGGAGTGTTCTAAGCTGTTTTAGTAAACTATTTCACCCATAGACTTTCTTCTGCTCATTCTTCTCCTCATACATGGAATGGGCAACTCACATACGGAATATATTTCCACACAATCCAACACAATTCGGCCAATCAAACTGGATTAACAAAAAAATGTTTTGCTTTCAGAAAGAACCTATCTACTACATCACTGATACGAATGATAAAGTGAGAGTGGTAGTGCAGTTAAAGGATAAGTTCGAACAGATCTACTCTGTAAGGTGGTGCCTGTAAGTATTTATTGTTGTTTTTTTTATAATTGAATATAATATCATTCCCCAGCATAACCGTCTTCAAGTCATCACTGCATTTCCTAAGTTCTCTCGGTTACGGCACTCGTCTTCGCAGTACTTACCTATTCATCATTTATATTTTCGTAGTTAAAACAAGTAGTTGACAACTTTATGGTGAATTATTGGAGTGTGGACAATTCTTATATTGTTAAAACCATGATTAGCATCATTAACTAGTGTATATAGTTTTAAATGATAAGGTTATGGTTTTAAAACACTGAAATATCTTAACTATTAAAAATATCTTGAAAAGTTTCGCGATTCTGAGTACTTTTTTGCAATATGTTTACCTCAGAAATATTGCTACTATCAAAACCAAAGGCACTTGCAGAGGACTCAAATTCATTTAGCTATGAATTTAATTTCAAAGTCGTTTAAGTTTAAATATACAGTATCTACAAATATTTTATACTTATAATTGTCTGTTTCAGTAAACCTGGACGAATCACAGAGGACACGCCCCACTTTTTGAAAAGTACTACTCTGGCAAATTTCGACATTGAATGTGTCGACTCAACGATGCCCTTCGACTTCTTTGTGCTGCGTGATGATGTGGATCCTGAAACTGGGAAACCCTCGCCCAAAATGGAGATCGCCAACGCAAAGGGAGGCATCCCTGTATGCTGCAAGTGTCGATACGATCCTAAATCCTAAAAATATTACGACCAATCAATAATTTCAGACGTTAGTGAGACTAACTTGTATAACAATTTTTCATTGGATACCTAAGGGATTATTGGGAATTAATCGATCTAAACCAGAAAGAAAATTTTGATGAATTTGGTGTAGGACGCCTCTATGCCTTCAATTACAATCCTAAAGATCGGATAAAATTGTGATTTTTTACAATAAAACCAAGAAAACTTTGTGTGGCAGCGACCGATAATAGGATTTCTAAATTGGAGGGCAAAGAGTGCGTTTAACTCTTAGTTACTATTTATTATTATGTTTGAAATTCAATTATTATTTATGTACATTCAATATGATTGTAGAGTATTCTTACATATAGCTATTAATTCAATTAATAAATTGCATTTATGAAATGACAGAGTTTTGTTTTTATTATCCCAAGTAACTCACACAATACAGAAGATATTACCTTTTAAATAACCTATTCATATACGCAGAACTGCCTCGGTAGCCTAGTGGTCCTAAGCGCGACTGCTACGCTAGAGTTCTTGGGTTCGATTCCCAGGTCGAGCAAAAAGTGTTATTGGGTTTTTCTATGAAATTCTCAGTAGCAGCTCGGAGTTAGGATTTGTGCCCGGTTAATGGCAATAGGCTCGCCACCTATTACATGGGACCTAAATATACCGGCGAACTGTGGGTGTACATTGTTACACCTCTGCCTAACCTTTCGGGGAATACAGGCGTGATGGTATATATATATATATACGCAGACAAGTCTTTGATAAACCGTGTTTAGGTGGAATCTTAAAAAAGGATTACAGTGGTATTATCATAAGATGCCAATGGATGCGTACTACTAAGCATACACCGTCTGCCTCAGAGAGGACACTAAAGTATCATATGACAGTAGCTTTATTACAGGACTTTATATATTAAACAGTTTTCATAAAATTCGTGTGCTTCGTAAAATATTTTTTTTGGTACGAAACCCTAAGCACGCAAGTCTCACTTGTATGAGAGACAAAAAATGATGAAAAAAATGATGATGGATTCAAGTCAAAGTTAAATCATTTCTTTCAACTAGACCAAAGAGCACTGTTGGACGCCATTTAAAACAAAAACAAACTAGAATCTAGTTACCCCCTCCAAAAGTTAGTTTCTTTTGGAGAAAAGAAATGGGCAAGAAACTCCATGAATACTCTTTCATAACACCAAAAAAAATTTCCAATATTTTGTATAAGATTTTCACGATACACTCCAATCAGCCCGATAATGTAGATTCACTCTCAAATGGTACATTACAATAAAAGTACGCAGTATCTCACGCAGCTCTTTACAAAATCTTTATAAATACAACACATACCTACATATAGAATAAAACAAGTCAACAATGTAAAAACCCAGTTATGCAATTGACATAATTAAATTATAACAATAGTTTAATTACAGACAAAGCTAATTATTTTAAAATACTTCTAATAATATTCTTACAGATCCCTCATTTATTTACACATACCATCACGCCTGTATTCCCCGAAGGGTTAGGCAGAGGTAATAGGGGACGAGCCTATTGCCATTAACCGGGCACGAATCCTAACTCCGAGCTGCTACTTGAGAATTTCATATAAAAATCCAATAACACTTTTTGCTCGTCCTGGGAATCGAACCCAAGACCTCTAGCGTAACAGTCGCGCTTAGAACCGCTAAGTTGACGAGGCAGTTAATAGCTAATTAGCTAATTTATTTAATATGAAATAATTAAATGATTATAACACTCAAGAATAACGCAGCATTCTAATACTGAAAAATTTTCAGACCCGCGGATCCAGAGTGTACAGTAGACGTGCGTTAGTGCGTACATACAAAAAAAAATTCTTCAGCTTTATGATACTAGTAGGTATATAAGTATTGATTAAAAGCACTTATTGTATAGTGGAGCGAGGAGGCTTTAAGCCTACCGCCTAAAACAGTTTGCCTTATGGATCTACTTAGTCTTCATAACAGTGAGAAAAAGTCCAGCCAGGGATTACTACAAAAGACGAATCGATAATGGATCGATGAGGTGAGGGAGAGGCAAATCTCCTCACGCCTCAGCCGCCGTAACAGAAGAAGACGCCCCGGGCGTCGGGACTCGCAGAGCACAAGCTTCGGACGGCGAGTGTCGTATGGCTCACAGTCCAATAAGAACCAGACCCGGTTCGAGAGCGCGTTTTGTTAGTGCCTGCCAGGGTTGCGAAACTTGTTCGAAAGAGTTACCGCGACCCTGGAACGCAAAGGGCATTAGGAGGAACACGGATGGGTTTTAGTCGGTAAGAGTGTGACACTCCCTTCCGCTGCGCCTGTGGAAGAAGTCATTTGATGATTTCACATCATTAAAAAAGGTGTTACTACAAAAACCCATAACCCAGTCACGAGTTTAGCTAATCCCGCAAACTATGCCAAAACCTACGCAGGTCGCGCGATGTCAGCAAACTCACGAGCCCGTTGGACACGCCTTTTGCTTACTCATTACTATTTAAGGCTTTTTAAGGAAACATCTAAGCAGTAAAGTTTTTAATGGCAAAAACTCATGGTAGGCCTTTTAACAATGGGATTCCGCAATCTTCGTAGAGATTAAGCTACTATGACGTAAGTGTTGGTCAGAAAAATAGTAATTCACAATCGTTTTGGCAATCTTCCTTGACATAAAACGTTTAAGAAATAGATTCGAATAATTTGGATTACTATCTTTATGGTCTAAGGGAGTACGTGTCAAATTAATTTCTATCAATAATTATATTAGTTATTCCCGTAACGTTTAGGAACGCTCGCATTCTAATCTCAGTCTCAATCTGTTAAAGATAACATTTTTAATATTTCTGACAACTTAAGACATTGATTGACCCTAAGATGAGATTGTGACTAGATTTCGAAAATAATGGCCGTTACGTATTTTCGAGAGAGGTATTGATACTGCTGAATTTGGGAAAGCCCTAAGTGAATTCTTTGGAAATAACGTATGTTAGCTACGCTAGCCTGAGATGAATACATTATTCTGAAGATATTTTCCAAAGCTATTATGTTGGTTATATTGGAATTTTAAAAGTAACAATAGCTTTACAGCAAGTTGCAATTTGTGACTTGCTCCTGATACATAGGCCAAAAATAACCGTTTGTGTTAATACTAGCGGTATACTTGGAAATTCGTGACGTTGTTATTACATTTGGTGCGCACAGGAAATCATTCTTTTTTCCATCATTATTTACCTAATAAATTCAGGAAATCCCCGGTATTTAAATACTGTAATTCCATTCTAACTAAGTCGAGTTCGTCATGTAGTACTGACAAAGCTTGTGTTAGTGTGCCCAGTTATATACCATATAAAATATAACTTTCTGAAAAAAAATGATAAAACTAGCTCTTGTTCGCTACTTCGTCTGCGTGGTCTTTTCATCTGCGTTAAGTTACTTCTTTGGTTCCAGAGATTAGCACGTTGAATCAAAGAAATAGCTCTTCAGGTTATTATATTCTAGTATAGATTGTTAGGGCAACTTGCACTATGCACAATTATCCATTATTTTGTAATTCAACCTCGTATAACAACTAACTCTAAGTTTAACAATTGGCGTAAGTGAGCCTCACAAGATTTTAACTACTAGTACCAGTACTTTACATGACTGTAAAATTGTATATAATAAGTCTATGCATGAACTTGACTAACACAAAATAGATTTTAAACGTACTTATGCAGTTATGGGTACATACAACGTATAGTAACTACAGAATTTTCCTATTAAACACGCAACTACGTAAAAGGAAAGAGCTTTGAAACTAGGCCACAAGATGACGTCAAAGTTTGAATGACGTATTACATTGAATTCACCACATTTTTTAAACCATAAAACTACGTACTGTTTTCGCACGCTTATGCAGTCTTCTGCATTTTCTCCTATATCTAGTATAGGGCAAATTAAGATTCCCTACTGTCATAACATATTGCACACTCAGATGACTAGAAATATGAAACTAATACGCAACTACAGTCTATTCTGAAATTCTTGGTCGTTAACTGCTTGCCTCAAGCTCCCTTCACCAATATCACTGCACTGCAGGTCTGCAAGAGTATACCGAAGTTGTGAAACCCTTAGGTGCATATACTAGTCCATTTTGGTTTACGATCTCGTTAAGGAAGATTACAATGACGTACTTTGCGCTGGCTATCAAGAAAATCACTGGCTTTCTTTTTCGAACTGCATAGCATGGAGATACGTCTTAAGTGGTAGTGATACTCATAAACGAGGTAATGACAAAGACCACAACATTATTTTATACGCAGTATCACTATTAGACTCCTTGAGGATCAATCCTATAATCAGAACTATAACAAATTATTATTGCAATAAATATATATCTAGTTAGGTAGATTCTTATAATTATTATAATTATGAAGTACTTTTTTATTCTTATTAGCGATAAGACCGCCGTTTGTACCATACTAGTGTGTCGCTCGAACTTTGTACTCGTAAAAAAATATCTTAAAGCACTTTTTTAGGAAACGTGAAATTCGGAAAAATATTATTCATATTATAATTATTATGTTTATCAACGGGTTTTATATCTTAGAGAAATGTAAGATCAACTCATAGCAAGACAGAAAAACGCCTTCAGATGCGTTTTATTTTTTAAGTACCAGCAGTATTTTACAAAGCATTTTAGTAATAATCTTGGATAATTATTTGAATAAAGAAACAACTTATTGGCCGTGTGCATTACTATTACGTAATGTTTTATTTGTTCTTGTAATTATTATGAGTGCTATTACCAAATATTTTTTCTTACAATTAGTATTTTTTAGGAAAAAGTGTATGTGGCGTTCTGTGGTTTCTACCTACCCCCATGGGAGAAAGGGCGTGAGTTTATGTATGTACAACAAAAATTTTGTCAAGTGGCGTTTACAACGACAGACGTTTTTTAGTAACGCAATACCAGATTTTCCGTAAGTATACGCTGTGCTTTATACAATAAATATAAATACAAAGACTGTATCGTTGTCGCACATATCAGCATCACTTAGTGGCCGTCGAGACAGAGACTGGAGTGCACGTTTCTTGTAGTCGTAGTCTGTGATCGTGTAACATGTACGTGGGAATTTGCTTTGTTTTTGTGAGTACTGTATAATTATGTCGGGTTTTATGATCTACGTATGTATTTACTTATATTATATTAGCGTGATATTAGCAGCTCTTCTTTTATTTAATGGTGGTGTATATATTGTGTTGTTGGTTTTGGGTTTTGCGTACCATATTCGTTTTATTTAATAACTAAAAGGAAATTTCTTTGTCACAAAATAACAGATAATAAAATAGAGATGAAGGAGAATCAATGTCAAAAATCATTTGTTCAAAATCATCTGAGAATCAGCACTTTTTAATGACAACAGCTATAAAAGGCAGTGTCCAGAACACCCGCACGCCACCTCTTCTTCTTTAAAGTTTAGCCGGGAAAAAAAAGTGGCTCACCAAATTCCTTACAGCTACACGTTTTTCTATATAATATTAGTTATTTATACAACAAGTTGCCACACGAAAGTAATGGCAATATACCAAGAAAACAATTCAACTAATCAAAACTAAATTATTGAAACTATCTGTATAATATTTAAGTTTTAAGGGCGTACATTGGGCAATATCGATTTTTATCCATAGGACTGTAAACTAGTCATTAATACTATACCTACCATCTTAGTAAGAAGAGAAAATTAAAATTAATCCTAAATAAATAATATGAATCAATATTACATAACATAACATACCATCACGCCTGTATTCCCCGAAGGGTTAGGCAGAGGTATAACAATGTACACCCACAGTTCGCCGGTATGTTTTTAGGTCCCATGTAATAGGGGGCGAGCCTATTGCCATTAACCGGGCACAAATCCTAACTCCGAGCTGCTACTGAGAATTTCATAGAAAAACCCAATAACACTTTTTGCTCGACCTGGGAATTGAACCCAAGACCTCTAGCGTAGCAGTCGCGCTCAGGACCACTAGGCTACCGAGGTAGTATAGTATGAATCAATATTAGATAAATTTAGTCTTTTGCCCAGTAGTGGGAAAATCCAGGTTGCCAAAAAATGGCCCGTGAAAATCCTTTCAATCTGAATAGGCACTATTGCCTACTTATAACAGTACTTTAAGCTAAATAAAGCTGTCAAAGTATTGTGATACAATCATGGTTCATTTATTAAAGCATTAGAGAAATAACGGCAGTTTTGTGTCATATTTTCTGAAATTACTGTACTTTGGCGATATATTTTGCAAACGGCTAGTAGTCTACGTTCATCATTATCATCATCATTTCGTAGTTTACAATGCTTTATATTTATTGTAAACTAGCTTCTGCCCGCGACTTCGTCCGCGTCAAAGTGAATTACTTGTATTATCCCCAGGAACCGGTTATTTTTCCGAGTTAAAAAGTAGCCTAGGCGTTATTCCAGACTATAATCTATCTATGTGTCAAATTTCATTCAGATTCGTTGAGCCGTTTTAGACTGAAAGAGTAACAAACATCTAAACATCCTCACAAACTTTCGCATTTATAACATTAGTAGAATTAACGGAGCTTACTATATGCCAACATTAAAAAAATAATGTCGTTGTAACGTTATATTGAATAGAGTATAGATACAAATTACTTGCCAGTATAAAAGTATCTGATCAATATCTTTAAACGATATTTTCAATATGACATTTAAATTAACTGCCTCGTTAGCCTAGTGGTCATAAGCATATATTGTTACACCTCTGCCTAACCCTTCGGGGAATACAGGCGTGATGGTATGATGGACATCTAAATTACTCAGTAAAAGGACTTGTTTAAACATGTTTGCAGTACAGATTACCTGTATCTATGTAATTATATTTACCGGTTGGTTTCCTCTCTTGTATGCTATTTACCAGCTTTCTGTATAAGCACTTAAAGACGGGTTGTAGGCAAGGCCTGTTTCAATATTACAATCATGTTTCTGTTTAAGTTCTGCGCACATAAGGATGACGGATTGTCTGTTAGTTAACACGTATAGAGGACATGATAAGATTTTGTAGTACGTTCTTTTTTTTTTGTATATTTTAAGGTTGACCGTGACACTGATTAATGGTGTAAGTAGGTTTAAAATTTGTTAAGTATCGATTACGCAAAATGACGTAAAAAATATAATTTTACTTGTTCTCTCCACCTGTACTGAAAATGTTTAGTCATGATCGGTGGATCTGTATAGCTAGAAGTGAGCATTCATCAGCAAACGATGAACACTATTTCACTAAATATAGTATCAAAACAATATGGTAACCTTAAAAACATAACATACCATCACGCCTGTAGTCCCCGAAGGGTTAGGCAGAGGTGTAACAATGTACACCCACAGTTCGCCGGTATATTTAGGTCCCATGTAATAGGGGGCGAGCCTATTGTCATTAACCGGGCACAAATCCTAACTCCGAGCTGCTACTGAGAATTTCATAGAAAAACCTAATAACACTTTTTGCTCGACCTGGGAATTGAACCCAAGACCTCTAGCGTAGCCGTCGCGCTTACGAACACTAGGCTATCGAGCCAGTTAACCTTAAAAAATAACTGCAAAAGGCCTATGAACAAATTCCTTCATCTCGTTAGTTGATTAGCCTCTACTTAACATATGTAGTTGCGTCAGTATAGCTTATTTTACGATGACTAACTTCTACTGGCAACTACGTTCGCGTAGTTTTTTCACCCGCATTAAGTCACGTCTAAGGTTACTGCTTCGCACCTATTGGTCGTAGCTTGATGTTATATAGCCTATAGCCTTCATCAATAAATGGACCATTCAACACAGAATTTTTCAATTCTATCTAGTAGTTCCTAAGATTAGCGCGTTCAACCAAACAAAACAAACTCTTCAGCTTTATAATGTTAGTATAGATATAATGTCTATCACACCCGACATATCTGCATCACTTATGCAGTTCATGATCAAAGTGACAATGAACTATGATAGAACAATGCATTGTACTACCGATAATGTTTATTCATAGATTTAGGTTTCAGTAGCAATTTTCTTGTTTGGTGAAAGTGACGAATAAGTTAGCAAGGATAAGCTTGTTTGCTTTTAACATTAAATAATGCTTCCAGCTCTCTCTAGACGTTGTCTCAGACGTAATAAAGTGTGTGAGGATACATTCGCAACATAACACTATGCTACAACATTTAAGTAAAACTGGTCACGCTTGTCACTTGCTCAATGAGCCGTGGAAGAAAATAACTACTATGTAGAGCCCTGCCACAGCCAGAAGGTGCCGCGGTAGACCACGCAACGGTTAGCAAGTCGACAATATCGGTCTGCGCACTAGCCCTGCTAGAGCAAAACACGTGGAAGCCATAGTTAGGGGGACGCCTGTACACAGTAACTGTATCCCCGTACCAGTAGTAGTAGGATAAAGTAAAACTATTAAATAATAGAGCCAACCTACTCTAGGAGATAATAATAGATGAATAATAATGATAATAGAAGATGATAGTGGAAATTATATTTTTCCTACTCCTCCTCTAATCTTTTCTGATTAATTTCGTTGCGGGATCCAAGACAGTTATATCGTTTCTCCGGGACTCGTCGGGCGTCATAGCCTCGGCACTCTTCTGGCGGTCTCCACTGTTGATTCTGGCTTACAGAAGTTGCAGTGGTTGTGAATAGTGTGGCGGGCTTGTCTAGGAGATAAGTAACTGGGCAAGGAATATAAGCAATTATTGCCGTTTTGTTCGTGACCGCAGTCTGCTTACTTTGTAAGATAATTTTAACATCGTCTGACAGTCAACCTTTCCCCACCTCGTTTTATTTACTAAAACAAAGAACGTATGCTCTTTTACCATATAACTTTGTTTATTCATGAAGGTACCTAAGTTAAAATCAGCCAAGTATGTAAAATATTCCAAGTTATCTTTTTACTAACGTACCTTTTCGGCTTGTGCTTTAATCCTTAATAAAACGCATACATTGGCTTACTTCAAAACAAGACTAAGTGGTTTCTTTCCATATTTGATGGAAGTTAGAATGCAAGGAGATTGAGATAGAAATCTACGTCGAATTTGATGAGTGTACGTTCCGGCAAATTATAATTTGGTATACCTAATGCAAACGTCTTGTAAACTAATGGTTCTGTTTACTACCAAGTTACTTAATTATGAATAGTTTAACGGGAGCACCGTTTAGTCCGTCTCATGGCAAACTTACGTCACAATATATTTCCATAATTCTTTTGTGTTTCATTATTTTAGTGATGTTAATTATGCAAAAAAAAAAAACAACGGAATCATATCAGTGACGCACTTGATTATAATCTACTTACCTACATTAGCGTCACACTGAACCGTGAGTCAACAGTTAAAAAGGAATATTTCATTGCGTCATACTGGTTTAGTTATGTTTCAACTTTGAACAAAATTAAAGTTTTGACATAATACTCTGAAATTCGCGAACCAAACCTTTACAGTGAGATGAACCATGTCAACTTACTAATCATCCTGTATTAGTGTAAAAAGGGGACATCCTAACAGCGCGCTTCGTATCAAGTCAGTTCGTATCTTAGTCATATTTTAGTCAATAAGTAATAAATCCATCACATTTTATAGATAGGATAGCAGCGCCGATATCTAGACTTGCGATTAGTCAGTTTCCTGTCTTTCTAATTTTGAGTTACGTATCATTTTGAAATTCAGGAATTTGACGGGAGACTGACTAATTACAATCAAAGATAAAACTATCCTCTTTCCATGTACAAAATGATATCAAGTTTAATAACTCATTGACTAAAATATGACTGGACTTCTCTTGTGTATAGAGATCGCTACTGGGTAAGACCCCTTTTAAAAGAAAACATATTTACTAACATTGTGTAGCGATTAACAAAGAATCGTGCAAAGAAAAAGAGACCGAAAAACCGTGTTATGAGAAGACTGAAGTTAATAAGATACAGTTTCTCGAATATGCATGCATGTCAAATTTCTAAAGTGTCAATTGGTTTGACAGTAGCGCAACTACTCAGTAATTAGTGAGTTTCTCGAATCAAGAATAAATTGGTGTAACTCCTAATAAATGAGTGAACTTACATTTTTAATGTTGATATTTATGAGAAACAGATAAAAAAAAATAGGTATTATGTTACCTACTTAATTATAAAGAATATTACGCCCGACCTACAAACAGTTCAATCAATCTCATTGTTTAAGAATTATACATAATTAACAGTCTTGTAATTAATAGCATAACTGATAATTTGACTTGATTACGACATTATAGACAGTATTTACAGATACTTAGGATAATAACAGATCTTTTAGAGATAAATAGTTTTATATGGTCACCTGTCGACGTATTCCAAAAAATAAAATCCGCCGTGAATTTAAGTGAAGTGAACTTGAGACAAGCTGGCATCCCTACCTGATACTAAGGATTTACTTCACACCTCACCTCAAACTCACATCGCCTTCACCGCGGAAGCTTTTTATAGAGTATCTACCTAACAATGTTGTAATTTGTCTGTTTACCATTACAGTGTGCGCTCAGCAGTCTGCAACAAACAAATGGAGCGACTACCAAAAATGGTAAGTAACCATACTAACAAAGCAAGCTCACAAAACATAATCGGCATGAACATGACCAAATGAATACTAGTCGTCTACTACGATTACATCTAGAGCTGGTATTTTATTCGTCTTTATTTTGCTACTGGTATAGTAGACGCTACAAGTCGTGAGCACAAACGTCAAGTCATAATTGGGTTCGCTTCTGGGTTTTTTGGGGCGCCGACGCTGCACGCGATCGGTCCGACAGACGGACTATTCGCTCGCGTGCAGCGTCGGTGACCCAAGAAACCGATAAAGGAACGAAAAAACCCAAAAAATGAACTTGGCATTTGTGCTCACGACTCAAGATGGTTACTATACATATGTATTATGTACTTCTTAAGAAAGTAGCAAAATATTAAAAGAACGATGAACGCTATGAAGTGCAATTTACCATATATTTCTCAAAAATCATTACTAAGAGGTCACGAATATTAAAGTGGCCACTCAGGGCCGATGCCTGCCGGAGCTGCGGGTTGCTCGTAAGATATACCGCGCCCCCGGAGCGCATAGGCCACAAGAAGGAACATGGATGGGTTTTAGTCAGTTAAACTCTGACACTCACTCCTACCCCGCCCAGGGCGGGGGAAGTCATTTGATGGTCTAAAAAAAAGACACGAAGATACATTACTATAAGTACACTTGGTGCACAATTAGTGAAGTCAGTCTTAAAACAAGGCAATAATGTCGCGCACATTGAAGCGACCCCGATAACCTACCTATGTAATTTAATTTAATTAGTTGTATTCATACGTATAATACATTATTTTTTATCTGCGGTTTGTTGACATCGTTGTCATGACGTATTTTTTTTTATTAAGTAGGTCATTACAAATTATGTTTTTAACACAGTATAATACATAATACCTACACATTATTTTATTATTGTGAATATAAGGTAATGCCTTCTCTCTCAATCCTTTGACCTAAATTGTGTTCATTACCATACCTCTACTATCGATCAGTGTGATGTATTGTTTATAATAATTTCAGCAGTTGACGACTCAATGATTGTGTTCCCGGGACCAACCCAAGAAGTCACCAATCGTCATGGAACCGCAGACGTGTCTGAAAAGTGCAGGGACAAAAACTTCTGCACAGTCAAACCTTCCGACTACCCTCAGGATCTATTCAATAGCATGTTTAAAGGAAAGTTTAAGGTGAGCTGTCAAAATAATTAATTAACCCATGAAAATTATTTAAGGATCACATTTGCAAGTTGAACATCAAACTTACGTGAGCGTCATCTTGTCAAAAGCTTTAGTTTATACGGTGCTTCATAATGATATATTCTACGTACCCTTTATAATTGTTTGTTTATTTTGGGAAACAATTTTATATATTTTACTGACTAAATATTCATGTGTTTTCAGGAACCAGCCTTCCAGCCAACTTACATAATGACAGATGATCGCCAAGGAGACCCCGACGATGTAGACAACTGTGAAATTACCGTCACGGTAAATTGTTTTTTGCACCTTTTTCAATAATAATTATCTTGACATTTTAAAATGAATTTTTGTTAACTAAATGCCACTCACTTGAAAGGCAGTATGTATATTCATGTTTTGTTCAATGCAATAAAAAATACCAGATGTGCGTTATTTTAGCATGGCTGTAATTTTAGGATTTACAGAGGAATGCTCACTTGCTTGCTATAATACTGGGCCCTTTTTCAAGTATCAAAATTATAAGGAAATTATTATAATTATTATTACTTTACTTCCGTTCAAGTGAGATGGCTGGTTTTTATATCTATTTTAGAAGGTATTGTTAGAAAATCCATTGTTTGTTTTTGCCAGAAACACTTCATAGGCCATGGTTCCAGCCAGACAATTTAAGAGTTCCGACATTTAATAAAGCATATGGCTAAAGTTATGGGTCACAATAAATTCTATCTTTCCTTAAAATTTCAACCATGCTAAAATGACGTAGGTCTGGCTATTGTGCGTTCTTGGACTATTACCTGCTTCAAACACAAAAGCTGTGTATGTAAATAAACAGTCCAAAAAGAACTTGTTTAGTGGGTTTATTAACCGGTTTTTTTTTCATATTTTACGTTGACGGTTTTTTTATTCAAGTTGATAGATAGTTAGGAAATTTGAAATTGTAGGAGGATGCAATTATGAAAATATATCAGTTGCTTTTGTAATAAAGCATGTCTTAATATCATTTCAGAAATATTTATCGTCTAGTAATTTTGTTAGTTCATTGATTGACACTATACAGACTATACTTCTCACACAATAGTCTAACATTCTGATAAATTTACCTATCCAATAAGAAATATGAAAAAAGAAACATACCTGCGGTTTTTCGCATTATTAAATTATCTATAATTTAATTAAGTTTTGTTAATCATCTTAGAAATCCTATCAATGTTTTAAAAAAAAAAACATGCCTTTACACAATTTCTCCTCATACTTACAGCAATTTCATTATTGCTGTTATAATTATTATTATTTTAAATGATTTACTGGACATGTAAGTGATTAATACAAACAAAACTAGTGTTATTTCGTAATCCTTTACGTCAGTGAATAAATACGCAGGCAAACGGAACACGCGTCGCAACGTTTTCAAGGTGTTTTCCTCAACAACAAAAATAAAAATTAATAGATGGATTACTACAGTGCCATTTGTGATATACACAATACCCAGTAAAGCAATGATTACAGCATAGATTCAAAAATACAGACAAACAAATACACCAAGGATTTCTAGCAATATTCAAACTCTATTCATAGTCTGAAAAAGATTGCTTATAACGCACATTACAAAGCCTATGTAATTTTGCAACATTATTTTCATGTAATTTATATGTCGTATCTACCAACTGATAAACAACAGTACCTAGATATCTCTATAAACGGTCACTTTTTACTTGAAAGTTTTTGGGACTAATAATAAATCTCTGTGTCACTAATCTTATGTTTATCCAACTTCAGCGACACGTGTCAGCAGTATGACCGTGAACCATACCGCCTTTTTAAATAACTTAGTAGTTAAATACGTTGATAAAATGAAATCACGACTTTGAAATAAAGCATGACACACTGAGGTCTGGTTGCTATATTGACTTATGTTTATGTCCGTTAAACAGCATCATTATTAATTCCTTAAACACTTAAGGAGAGAGAACGAGAGGTTCGATGTTTCATAATGGTCCTAAAATGTCATGATCTGCCAAAATCAAAGTCAAATTATTTATTTCTATAAGACCACTTTTGAACTTTACAAGAAAAAAATCATTGAATCTATTTGCCCTTTCCAAAAGGTTTGTCGCTTGTTATGTAGTACAGCTGCAGGAGAAAGTCTAATTCAGGAAGAGTTGGACTTTGTACTGTACCACTCGTCCCATTTACAGACTGTCTTCAACTTCCATATCTATTATTCGATATCTTAGTATAGTAGCCGCCACGAGACGTGAGCACAAACATCGAGTACATTTTTGAGTACTTTTGGTCGCTGACGCTGCACGCTACCGGTCCAACAGACAGATCATTCACGTATAGCGTCAGCGACCCAAAATACCCTGAAACGAACCCAAAATCCCAAAAAAGAAACTTGACATTTCTGTTCATAATTCGTGGCGTTCTATAGGTATTCGTCCTTTCTATTGACTAAGTAGTTCAATTTCTAGCCATTTTTTAGACATAATACATTCTGTTTGTTTGGTCGACCTTTATCTACCCTTGTTCCATCCACATCTATGCTCATAACTTTTCACAAGCAACACGTCCTTCATTCCTCCGCATCACAACTCATGACAACAGATTTTCAAACTTGTTTTATATTCACATTAATGAAATATGATTATTTTACTTGACAGTACGAGCCTCTATACAAAGTGAAGACTAAGCAAGGTGATTGGCGCACAGTCGTTCAAGCTCCTGAGGAAAATTATGTGCAAATGGTGCGACTAGAGTCTTGCAAGTGAGTACACAAAGCATCATACTTGTTTTACTTTTTATCTCACCATGCAAGGAGTTTCAGAGTTTAGGAAGTGAAGCTATAATAACTAAACCGCGCCGTTGGTTTCGTGGTCGCCATCACGACTGCCGAGCGTGAGACTCTGGGTTCAATTCCAAGGTCGGTCAGTATTATGCGGTTCTTCCATTTGAAATTTCTTAGAGTTAGCCTGGAATTTGGAATTTGGTGGTGTGACACTCCTGTGCCTCTAAAAATACGTATAAAAGCCGGTAGTCCTGCGCCCGGTTTCGCCTCGGTCGTATCGAATTCTGTCTCTTTGGAATATGAGTATGACGGAAGGATTACAATTGTATTTTTGCACACATTAGTTCACTAGAGTAACTCCTGCTTACTTGGCTAATTGAGATTGCCGTCGTGAACTCTGGGTTTAATCTACTTTGTTCATGAGAATAAGATTCATAGACTCTGCACCTCGTTACTGCGTGCAGATATTACCAATAGATGATTATTATCAAAATCAATTATCATCGTTTTTTTTATTGAGACATATTTAATGGGTACTTTTGAAACTGAGATTTGACTCGTTTATTTTTCAAATATTAAACTTACTTAAATAATAATAGCTTTTAGAACACTGCATTTTATTGGTCTCTGATGAAGCCCAAGACAAGTTTTCGCGTTATTAATTAACTGCTGTTATTAACTGCAGTCTAAAATGCATAGCTTTCTATTCAGAGAAAGTTTGTTGGTACCTTGCGACACCGATATTAGCTTGATACTTTGCTCGTCGAACAAAATTAGTTTAGAATTTGTTCGAATGTTTATCTCCAGGACTTCAAAAAATCCTGTCCAGGTGGACTTCTTGCGGCTAATATGATGATGATGATAAAATGTGTATGTCATTTTCATATTAACTGCCTCGTTAGCCTAGTCTAAGTGGTCCTAAGCGCGACTGCTACGCTAGAGATCTTGGGTTCGATTCCCAGGTCGAGCAAAATGTTATTGGGTTTTTCTACGAAATTCTTAGCAGCAGCTCGGAGTTAGGATGTGTGCCCGGTTAAAGGCAATAGGCTCGCCCCTTATTACATGGGACCTACAAACATACCGGCGAACTGTGGGTGTACATTGGTACACCTCTGCCTAACCCTCTGGGGAATACAGGCGTGATGGTATGTGTCATTTTCACCTTTAGTTTAGCCAACCCTTCTGAAAATACAAACGTGTAACTATTTAACGTGACCCTATTCATCATAGAACTGATAGTCATAATAATTAAAACCACTAATCAAAATGCTGTTTCTATTTTACAGGGAAGTTGGAAGTCCTTGTTTCACGGAATTCAAAGTGCCTCTGGGTCTGGAACCATTTTGCAAACAGAAGTACACCGTATGGGAGTTTCTCGTTCACGATGGCAAAGATGGTACCGAAAAGGTCAAGGTTGACTTGCCCATTTGCTGCTCCTGCCATTACAAGAACAAAGGATTCTAAAAGGCTGAACAATTCACCTACACAAGGGAATCTAACAATAACTTGAATACGAATAACAACTTTCCTGCGGCTTATGTTAATTAACCTGTCTCTTGGAAGCTTTATCATTAGAATTGTAGTAAAAACTTAAACGCCATTTTTAAACACTTAAAATAAAATGTATTTATTTATTTTAATAATGGCATTGTGATGCAATTTTCTATTTCAATTAAGCCATTCACAAACCTGATTTAGATAAAGACTGACATCGAAATTAATGTTCGACAAAATTGGAACAGAATTGTACGCAAGAGGCAGTTCCTCAGACGTACTTCAAAATGAAGATGATGTGAGTTGGCAATCTATTTATGTTCTTTAATATTCCATACAACATTAGATTATATTCTACTTTATTTATAATAAGTTAATTTATGTTACAACGCTAAATTAACATTTTAGTTTAAGCCTCGACTGTGTCTGATTCTAGAAATTCGTTCTACTAGTCAACTTTAAGGTTATAAAAATATTAAACTTTCAACAGAATAGACGTTTTTTTATTCACTTTTACTTATTAAATTCCTTTGGAGGGGGAGGAGAGTAGGCTTAGACAGTTCTTACTAACATACAACTTGATGTTGAAACTACCATAATTATAATTTTAGTGGGGCCTATTACTGAGGTCTACCAAATACAAAATTTTGATATTACTTTTTCTATTAACGAAATACCTATTTATCCTGTACCTGTCCAATGAGTTACATTGCTTAAGCACCCCAAAGTGCTATACTTTTTTCAATTCTTAGCATTTTCAACAATATATTTGCCGTAAAAGTATCAAAAGCTTTGCTCAGATCTAGAAGTCTCTTGTTGAGATGTGCATCAAAGAACATGGTATGTGTGTAATACCTTCAAATTGGACCGAAAATTCGTTTGAACGAGATCTAGTAAGTAGTTTTTTTTTTAATACGTCGTAAATCGTAAACCGTAATTTACCTTTCATTCAATCAAATCAAATATAAAAATGCTACTACGAAGCCCTTCATGGGCGAGTCTGACTTGTACTTGTTATAGATAATGGTAAGGAAACCTTCGTGCGCTAGTTCGGCTCGCACTTGTCTGGTTTTTCGTTGTAGAACCTATGAGAGGTAAGTTGTCGACATGCTAATGAAAACATTAAATATCTACCTAGCAATGACGATATAAGCCAGAACGCTGCTTGGTTAGATCGCGTAGGTGCTGTATTTCCTTCTGGGCGGTGAAAAATGCATATAGTAACGAATAAAACGTTTTTGTTTTTTACAACACAACAATTGAGTTCGCCAAAGTTCCTTCTATCTGAAGAAAGTGCAGCACCTGACGGGATGGCGCGCAACGACGGAGTTTTAGTTGTCGAATTTGTATACAACATTATAACAGTAATTCTAGACAACAATGACCATTCATACTCTGGTCTGAAATAACAGCATTGGTAGAAACTGCTTCTTCAAAAAGGGTAGGTACCAAATATTACTTATTAGTCAACTTTAGATCCTACACATGAACACGAGCTTTCACAATCCACTGAACCAAACGCAGTTTATTAATAAGGTCAAATGGATTTATAAAAGTAGTAGTGTCGAAGGTTGATTTACATTATGGGGAGTGTATTTCAATAGGGTTGAGGGCAGTGGAAAACTGACTAAACTCTCAAAATAAACGGTTAATGATATGCGATTATTTCTTAAACAATTATTTTTTATCAACTTTTTCCAAACAACTTCAAGTCCGTCAGCGGCAAAGAGAATTGTGATAGTTAAGAGTCCGCTACCAGCGCGCACTGTAGCGCAGTACAGTACCGCATGTAGTATCTAAAAAGCCCAACAGATTTGGAAGACTGGCAGAGCTTTGTCTAGAAAATCAGTTTAGGAAAACATTCGTGTACTTTTTTGTGCATACCAAGCGATATTGCAGAAGTTTGCAAAAGCGAGGGAAGCTTTTACCAATCTGTTGACTTAGAACGGGTTCTGGTTAGTAACAAGCCAATCTGCAAAACTTTCACCCAGATAACACGGTAACGAGCAGTGTTATTGACTTAATGATTTGATAAGTGCTTCGATAAATACGCCCCAGTCGTATAATTTCACTGCAAGTCAATTATACTGCAGCAAGTAGGGTAATCTCTCTTCTTATCTTGACGTTATTCTGATCTCAGATAAGAGACGATTTAGCTGGGTAACTAGGTTCTATGCCAAAAAGGTAGAAATTATCCCTAAACCTAGTCCCGACAAGGTAACTAGTTTGTAACAAACTAACTACACTAATCTAGTTTCTAGTTGATAAAAACGACCACTTATATATTAGCATCAACAATTCCGAATTTAAATTAAGATACGTGTTCTATCAAAATCGACAAAGCAGTTCCGGATGTATAACACGCAAATGTAATGACAGAAGCGCCTTAGGCGCTATGTGCTGTTGTTTTTATGTTAGATTGCATGTCAAGGAAATATATTATACTGTAATTATGTATAAAACATTATTATCTTAACAGTAGACGAACAAAAAGTTCAGAACACTGGGATTTCTACAAAACAATTGGACTAAAGACAGTGCTATCATCCACATTAAAATAAAAACTGCATTTGAAATAGCGACTTCGCATTTTACATAACCTTGTGGAATTTTTAACCGATTATTTTAATAATTATTTATATCTTAAGGAGTCGAATTCCTTAGCCACTTAAATCAGTGATTTAAAACGATGCATTCGTGTCTATTCTATATCATATAAATAATTCATATCAAATAAATGGTGTAAATTCATCAGGCCTAAAAGTAAAGATGAGGGTTCCGCAGGGTTCAATATTGGGTCCGTTTCTCTTTCTAGTATACATTAATGATTTACCTCATTTACTGAAAGACCAACCTCAAATGGTGTTATTTGCTGATGATACTTCACTGATTTTGAAAGTAAATAGGAAGGCTCAACACCTTGACGACGTCAATAACGCTATGCGTGAGGTTCATAATTGGTTTACTACAAATAACTTAGTATTAAATGAGAAGAAAACTAAATGCATAAGATTCGCTTTGCCGAATGTTAAAAGTTGTCCATGTTACGTTATATTAAATAAGGATATACTGGAGTTCGTCGAAAAGACAGTTTTCCTAAGGATCACGCTAGACTCAAAGCTGCAGTGGGATCCTCACTTAACATCTCTTGCAGGGCGGTTAAGTTCAGCCGCTAACGCTGTCAGAAAAATCCGACAATTAACAGACTTAGATACCGCAAGACTGGTCTATTTTAGTTACTTTCATAGTATTGTCTTACGGTATTTTGCTTTGGGGGCGGGTTGCAGATTTAGATTCTATCTATATTTTGCAAAAGAGGGCTGACAGAGCTATCTATAATCTTTGCCGTCGTGAGGCTCTAAGGGAATTGTTCAAAAAAAATAATATCATGACGGTTCCATGTCAGTATATATATGAAAACATTATGCATATTCGAAAAAATCTTCATCTTTTCAAAAAAGTTGGAGATAGACATAATTTTAATACTAGAAATAGGAACAAATTAGATCAACCAAGTTTCAGATTGTCTAAAGTACACACTTCTTTTATGGGGTACTCTGTCAAATGTTATAATAAAATACCGCAGAATATTCTCGAACTAAATGAGAGAAAATTTAAAACTTGCATCAAACGCACACTATGTAGTCAAGCATATTATAAGATAGAAGATTATATTAATGACAAGAATGCTTGGCTTAATGCTGGTCCTGCTCCATAGTCACTCGGGTTCACAAATTAATACTTACATATGTATATTAATACAGGGGGATGTTTCTTGCCACCTTTTTATTTGTATTCTCATTGACCTTAATAACGTGTACCGTTATTATTATTTCTATTTTCTTACATACTACAGGTCATCTGTCGTATAGGTTCACTTAAAACCTTACTTTTATATAATCTATCATCATTTATTTCAATTTTGTAAATGTGAGTACCATGGAGCCATTTATTTATTTAATTATTATGTGTTGGAAACAATGACCATGGTGGTTGAGGGCATAGTTATGCTCACTTAAATGTCTTGCTGATGGTGGCGCGTGGGTTGGATGATTTGGTTTCCTTCATGATGGTTGAGCTAAGTGGTTCTGATCCTCGCGTCATGTTCGTGAACGGGCGCTGTCAGTTGGGATTGGCCATCTCTTAACTGCCATGGCTTACATCTTTAGTACAATTTTTTTTTATTGTTTTATATTCATCTTCATAGTTCTCACATGTAGAAGCAACAAGAATATTGTAACCAAGATTTTGTAAAAACTAATTTGAAAAGAGTGTCCATGGAGTTTCTTGCTCGTTCTTCTCCATAGAGACCTACGTTTTGGAACGAGCAACTAGCTTCAACTTTTTGTATGGGTAACTTCTTGACAATTCAAAAGTGCCTGTAAATGGTCTAATTGAAATAAATGTTTTGACTTTGACTTTGAATTACCATAATTTGATACGTGAATGACTCACGTTAATAATGGAGTCTCTTAAAGTCAAAGTAGAAGAAAAATAGAAGAATCTCCCACCTAGTCACAGAAAAATAATAATAGAAATTATTCAGGAGTCAATCATTATGTAGGTAGGTTCTGTATAAGAATTAAAGAGTCAGCCAAAAAATAAATTGTATTACTCATTTCTGTCAGAAAATAACGTTTTGTACATTTATGATCTTTTCAATAAAAGTCTTCGATTTAATTTTTTCAGTGATGGGTTGACGGTTGACAGGACGGACTAAATAGGAAAATTTGTCGCCTACCCCAAGTAACGTGGCACAAGGGATAGGCAAAGGATGATGATGGTTTTTGTGGCTTGAATTAAGTGAAAACAATACCTTAGTAATTTTTCTTACATAATAAATATCCCGTATAAAAAAACACGACATTAAACCAACTGTATCGCTTCTATTTCTTCGCCAAATAGGCATCGGGAATCTTCCGGGCTTATAAACCTAAAGAAGAGTTGTCGTTATAATGGTGCAAATTTAAAAAATATAACTTTATTATTGAAGGCGGAAGCGCTAGAGTAGCCCGAAAAATTCAAATTTTCTTTCGTTTATTTTGAAATTTGCAACTCAATATTGGGTTGTACGCACCTTAACCACCAATATCACCATTTGTGTGTTTAACATTAATGTGTGGGTTGTGTGGTTATTATTGTTTTTATCAAACTTTACAAAAAAGTACTATCAGCCGTTAATTACTTGACCCAACCTTATTCATTATTTCTTTTATGACCATGAGATATGGAGAGATATGAAAATAACAATTTCCTCCCTTCCTTCAATAGGAAATTGAGATTACTCAATGGAAACAGAGATAGCTAAGTACGCAGGAGTAGATAGAGTAGGAGGAGGATATTATAGTACACAAGTAAGTGCGCAAATACAGCAAAGGAAAAGGCTTTTAGAATATTATCACTAGAAAACTAATTAATACGGGCTGCTCATTATGCACATAAACACCAGGAACGCAATTAACTTTGTTGCTACGCTGTTTAATTTATTATTGTGATATAGTAATTTAAGGAAAAATACTTGGAATAGGGATGTGTACCTGTATGTCGATAATTAAATCTTCCATTAAGTATACGGGGTCTAGATGGACACTAACGAATTTTATTTTTGGATTAAAAAAATAACTGTTTTTGTTTGTATACAAAGTAACGAACACAAACCATATGCACAAGGGGTCGTGGAGGTACTCGTATTAAAAGTTTAGGTCTAACATCTATAACTTGTGTTCATATGAAACGGAAAATAAAGTAGGAAATTTCACCTTCAATATTTTTTTATCAAGAAGAAGAAGAGATAGAAAGAAGTGGCGTCACGCATTCGACTTCTTTATTAAAGAGTCTTTATAAACCAATATTCTTATTGAGATATTTGAGAAATATTGACAAATTATAATTTAAAATAATCCACAAGTTATTCTCATTCTTTTAGTACGTACATACGCTCATCATCTTTCAGGGTAAATAATAAATAATAATCGATGAATCACAGAAGGTCGAATAGGTAGGGATCCACAGAATAGAAAGCACATTACAGTGTATTGTTCAAGGAAATCAATGCCGTTCCTATTAGCGTCACAAAATGTAAAAATACCTAAAATAAAAAAGATCGCAGAATGTCAATATTACCACAGCTATAGTACTTACTGCCACGGGTACACACAATCATATCCCATTATTAACTAATATGCTGATTCCAAAGCAGGTGCTTATTAGCCAAAATTACTAATAATGCTCCTTAATTGCACATATTAGTGTTCATATTGGTGTTCGGTAGAAATGGTAAAATCATTACCATTAATTTACTGAGTATCTTTTACAAAAAGATAGATGCGCATTTCTCAATGGTAGTATGGTACCATTTATAATTTTGCTTCATTTGAAATGTTGTCTTAGATTTCCTGAATCTATATATACTAATAATATAAAAGGTGTTTTTTTTTTTTTTTTTGTATGAACACGTTAATCTCCGGAACTACTTATCTAATTCTGAAAATGCTTTCGCTAATAGAAAATTAAGTTATCCTCGAATGCTATAGACTATATCTGACTAGCAAAAATAGAAAAGATCCTTCAAAAAATGTATACGAAGTTGCGCGCAACAGCGAGAGAATAATAAAGTTATATAAATTGATTACCGACCTTTGAACTTGGAAAGCGAATAGGTCAGCTGTAATAATAAAATCAAACAGAAGGATGTCCTTACGAGCAGCCATTATATGACGGTCTACCCCGCCTCCTACATTGTCCAGATTTTTATAACGTGAAGGGGAATATGAACAGTGAGCGGAAAGTTCTTAAGACAGTGGTCGAATGACAACGCGACGACGCGTCTTGAACCAGGCCGGTCAGTTCAACTGTGCACGGCAGTTGACATCTGGTCGCGAAAACAGGTGTACGTGCCGCTATAATCGATATCGGTGTTTCGCTTAAACCGCATGCCTACGTCATAATCAACACATAAATAGTGTCGCGGTTCGATATGTAATTATTGAGTGACCACTACCCGTTGAGGCCGGATTTATAAAAAATAATGTTTTGAGTGCCACAAGTGCAAAGCAATGGCCTGGACACTACATTTTCTCGTTTGGATAACTGTTGTGAGTTAATTTTATTATATTTATTTCGTCAACAAAGTATATATAGTGCAGTTTTTATATTATTTTATTGTGTATTCAAATTAGTTTACTTCTTTGTTATTATTGAAGGTTCCTTTGCTGTCAAACTTGAATGATTTTAAACGCCAGATTCACTTCTTGGTTGTAAACATTATTGGTAGATGAATAAAAGTCATACAATCATAGAATCTGGCGTCCCACTATCATATTATAAAAGACATAATCCTACACAAAAATTGAAAAGAAAGTTTTATTATTAATAATCTATTATTAAATTTGATTTCAATGACGATACATTATAAATGGCACAGAGCAATTCACTTGTACTTTTAGTGTGTTCATAACGGCAATGTCATGAAAGTAAAAGTGTTGTCACTTTTACCGCGCGCATGTTATGAAGAGCACGAACGATGATATCGAGTGCTAACTAAATTAATTGCATTATAATGAGCATTTGATTATTGTATCTGAATGTGGTTAGATACATAAACATGATTTTGTACTTGTAGTTGAGGAAACTCCGTGTTTCATGTTTGGATGAATGTTAGCGACTTCGCTTACTAGTTTGACGTAGGTGCCGGCGTTTTAATAATAATAATATCTGTACGACCTACAAGTAGTTGTTAGTTTATATGTTTGTAAACGCACCCACGATACAGAAGAAATTCCAAGTTTGAGAAAGGGATTTTAAAAAATGGGTGACTATCCTTAGACGAGTTTTAATTAAAGCCAATAATATTCACAAATCGGACGTTAAGTATAATTCAATGGATGATGAAAACACTGATGATTATCTATAGACGCGTCAAGGAAGGCGGAGTGACTGGAAAATTAAAATTAAATAAATAAATCCTCGTATAAGCAGTCGTAGTATTGTGTTGTTTTCATTAAAGTCAGCTGACTATGTTCACAGCTGTGAAATAGGAACAAAACAAAATGTATTATTCTTTCGGACTATTTATAAGCCAACCGAATATATTAAATAAAATTGAATTAATTAAAATATTCTCCAGACTCCATCATTAAATAATAATAACATTAGACTTTAATATCGTTACAACGCTATCGTTATTTCAATGTTAGCGTAGGGGAGGTCCATGTCCAGCAGTGGACATAATTCCGCTGATATGATGATGCTGATATGATATTGTTTTGTTTGTTTCTAAGTTTTAACCCCCGACGCAAAAACGACGGAGTGTTATAAGTTTGACGTGTCTGTGTGTATTTCTGTGACATCGTAGCTCCCGAACGCATGAACCGATTTTGATTTAGTTTTGTTTGTTTGAAAAGTATATTAGTTAGGAGTGTTCTTAGCTATGTTTGATGGAAATCGGTGCTTTATGTTATCAGGTCTTTTGTTGGCTGCGGTACGGATTTTTATTTTTCTGTCGGTGGTTACTTAAAATTTTTAATTTTGTTTTGTTTGTAAGAGGTAATCTGATGGAAATCCAATTACAAAAATCTTTCACTGACAGATAGCTACTTACTGTAATATCTGAGTATCACGGGATATGTTTTATGGCATACTTGACTTACACGTGTACAAATTCGCGGTCAGAAACTAGTTTCATAATAAATACAAAGCATTGCCGATTTACATAAACATTTGGCCGCTATTTGTATATTGCTATAATAAATAGAGTAAATATGTCCTAAATGGTTTTGAAACGCGACACGGTCCACACACAGCTGGATTGATAACCGTGTACAATTTGGCTAGATCGCAAATTGCATTTGTTATCGACTATTAGCACTGCTTACGTCGCATAGAGGTATTTGAACCACAACATCGACGTTTATATTAGAAACAGTTATTATGCAAATACTTGACTTATTTTCTGCTTGCTTTTCCTAACAAATTCCTATTAATATACCTACCTTTGAACGCAGATACTATTGTGTTTATCGTATCTGCATGTACTTCTGTTGTAATGAACATATTGTTTTTACTTTGTCATTATCCTACAGCACGGTTAAATGCACTGTGTGCATTGTGGATAATACATTACATTACAAAATACACTGTTTCCCTAAACTCTTAGGTACCTACAGCAATAATCAAAATAGCACATTTATAAATCAACTAGCACTTTGTCCACAATCTCGTCAGCGTCGATTGCCTACTTCCTCTACAATCTCAACAGCACTTAGGCCCGCTTTGAGGGGTAGTTGAAATAAACGAATAACATCAAACTTTACTGTTTATCGTTCGCATTCGTGCCCAGTTTCGTGCCAAGTTGATTAATGGAAGAATTATAATTCTTCATACAATTGAATTCCCTCATTACCCGTTCAAGAGTTGAATTTCCAAAAATACTTTTAAGTCATTGCCTTTATTATAAAAGTTTCGGTTGTGCGCCGATACGTCAGTCAGGTTCTCGTTTTATATAAATACTAGCTTCTGCTCGCGACTTCGTCCGTGTAGTTTTTTCACCCGCATTAGCTGCTCCACATCTAATGGTCGCAGCGTGATAACCTATAGCTTTCCTCTGTAAATTGACTATCCAACACGAAAATAATTTTTAAATTCGAACCAATAGTTCCTGAGATTAGCGCGTCCAACCAAACAAACAAACCAACAGTCTTCAGCTTTATAATATAAGTAAAGATTATGTAGATTATAATTGAATTTAATATCTGTATATTTGCATTAGTAACGCTATAGGTACGTAGGTGTTAAAAAAAACCAAAATAAGACTTGTAGCGATTGGGAAATATCGGTGATGATAAAATTTCCCAAATGCTTTTATTATTCCTGTATATTATGGTAAAATCTTTTATTAGATTATAATCAGCATTCATATAAAAACCCATTTTTTTTTAAACTTATAATCAGTTTGTACGCTATCTTAATTCGGTATCTAAGGGATATATAAATAGATATTGCAAAACTTGAATGGGAAATACAAACGTTATTAGATCTATATTTGGAAAAACCAATAAACAAAATGCTAATCAATCTCAGCTAAATAGTATCAATATCTTTATCAGTCTTGTTTAATAAAGACACGATCTATGCGAGAGGTAATCCCCACGTTAAGCAGGTTTTATAATTTTATTACATAATAACGGTGTCCCATACCTACTTATTATTTTATTAAAGTAAGACAATTTTTTTTTGTCTATGAGTATGATTATGAAGAAAGAAATTAACTATTCATTGATTTCACACTACCATTGTTCGTAATAAAATGAACAATAAAACTAAACATATAAAGTCCATTTTTCATGTCGACATGAAGCTAGAGTCATGTAATACAATAAAAACAATATAATACTAGCCTATTTTTTAATATCCCACGTAGGGCAAAGGTCTGTATTTATACAGAGAAGGCATGAGCATTGATCGCCATATTTGGTCGAACTAGATTGGCGATTCCAGACTTACATTAATTTTAAAAAGTCCGGATTTCTTCACGATGTTTTCCTATACGCTTGCTTCAAGTAATATAATTATGAAATCAAAAATATAAAATGACTTTTCAAATTAGAAACCGTAAGTAATAACTAACAAAGTGGCAAATTGCTTATCACTGATCTTATAGATCGACGCGAAAAGGAAGTTAAAACTTGTTTTACCCATTTACATAATTATGTAAATATATAACAAATACAATCCAACGAGGTTAACTTCCTACGTAAGCCGCTAGAGTCAATCAACTAAGGGAAGCAAAGCCTGAGGTGCAAGTAGGCGAAGGACAACACGACTCTTATATTTGTGACCAAAGTTTGAGTATCAGAGATTGCAGAGGTTCCTAATGCTCGCCTAGTTTTTGGTGCCATCGCCAAGCGCTTTGTCGATTCTTTACATACCTAGATGGCTGACCCATTTTCGGGAAATACCTTTTGGGTACCTTTACCGCGGGCAGTAATCATTTTAAACCCTGTAAACTTTTTCTGTTTGGTGCCTCTAGCATGTATTATTGTTGTCTTTTGATTTGTACAATTAGATAATAAACTAAAACATAATAAACGTAACATTTTTATATAGTTTTCTAATAATACAAAACATTGAAGTATATAAAAACACCAAATTAAAAATTTTAAGTAACCCCCGACAGAAAAATCTAAATCCTACCGCAGCTAAGAAAAGAGCTGATAACTTTGAAACCGCTGAGCCGATTTCCATCAAACATAGCCAAGAACAATGCTAAATAATTCACCTTTCAAAAAAAAATCATAATCGGTTCATACGTTCTGGTGCTACGATGCCACAGACAGACATACACACAGACATGCCAAACTTATAACACCCCGTTGTTTTCGCGTCAGAGGTTAAAAACAGTAGAACACCGATATTGGAACCAAGGTCCTAGCTACCGGTGGCGGTCAGGACTCCAGAGAGAAACCGCCGTGAGAAATCGTGTTCATATATAGATATAATCAGTTTTATTCTAAAAAAAGTCACTTGGACGTTATTAATAAATTCTCGGATGTTCAGAGTTAAACTATTGGACTGAGATATCAAAGTTGCCAGACCTTATTAAAAATACATTATTGCCAGACAGTTTCCATAACGGTTTATGGTAAGCTGAAAAGCACGGTGCAGAAGAGGAAAGTACTCGGCAGTATGTGAAACAAGATAAATGTTGTTTTACATAGATATGGTTTATTTTTTTTCTAAATCACGGAAATAATATTAAGCTAACTGCCTCGTTAGCCTAGTGGTCCTAAGCGCGACTGCTACGCTGGAGGTCCTGGGTTCGATTCCCAGGTCGAGCAAAAGTGTAATTGCGTTTTTCTGCGAAATTCTCAGTAGCAGTTCGGAGTTAGGATTTGTGCCCAGTTAATGGCAATAGGCTCGCCCTCTATTATATGGACCCATACCGGCGAACTGTGGGTATACATTGGTATACCCACACCTAACCCTTTGGAGACTACAGGCGAGGCGTGGTGGTATGTGTGTATGTAATATTAAGCTATTAGGAGTTGGTGCGTCCATAGATCTATCATATGGGTGTGCCAAACGTGATATTAATTAGTCAATATTTGCAGTTCTTTGCAAATCATACACAACGTAGGTTAACTTATATTAAACAAGTTTGTATAATCATGGAAGGCGTTGAAACAAAGATGTTAAATATAGCTAGTACTTTACATACATAGTACCTATGAATTTATGATGCCATGATACGCAGTTAATCATGCTTCGTGTTTCATTTAATTAAGGTAAAATACAATATTTTATATTTTCTTTATCGGCTCTTCCTAGCCATGTTGTATTTTATAACACTGTACTCGTAGGTACGTTTTATTTTACAGTTTAATCTTTTTACGATACTAGTTCCTGCTCGCGATTTCGTCCGCGTAGTTTTTTCCCTCGCATTAGGTTACGTCTTTGGTTACTGGTCCGCACCTATTGGTCGTAGCATGATGTTACATAGCCTATAGCCTTACTCAATAAATGAACTATCCAACACAGAATTTTTCAATTCGAACCAATACTTCGCGTTCAACCAAACTAACAAACAACCACTCTTCAGCTTTAATATAATATTATAATTTCATTAAATTCGGTATGTATTTTTTTTGTGTAAACTCGTTTTGTAAACTCTTTCCTATTTCTAGTACTAAAGCCATATTTGACAAACGTAAGTAGTCATCATCATCATACCATCACGCCTGTATTCCCCGAAGGGTTAGGCAGAGGTGTACCAATGTACACCCAGAGTTCGCCGGTATGTTTAGGTCCCATGTAATAGGGGGCGAGCCTATTGCCATTAACCGGCAAGCGGGTAAGTAGTCATTGGTCGCATAATACTATATTATTTTCTTTTATGGTTCTTACTGACGATTTGAGACTTCCCTTTCATTTAAAAGGGGCCTGCAGTGCATAAAAAACAGTAGATTGACTTGTAATTGTCGTACTCGAGCTCAAGGCATCGTTCTCGTTTAGTTCTAACATTCGGGTTTCCCAATGACGTTTTTCTCAGACATATGCGCTCCTATATAATTATGAATCGCGTAGGTATATGTTTCATACCATAGAATGATGACTTTAATGGACATTTTCCGAAATCAATATTTCCGTAATAGGTATCTATGATTTGTTCCAATTTCTATAAAATACTTATAGATTTTTACCCCCGACGCAAAAACGACGGAGTGTTATAAGTTTGACGTATCTGTGTGTGTGTGTGTCTGTCTGTGGCATTGTAGCTTCCGAACGCATGAACTGATTTTGATTTAGAATTAGCTATGTTTGATGGAAATCGGTTCAGCGGTTTCAAAGTTATCAACTCTTTTGTTAGCTGCTTTAGGGATCTTTATTCTTCTGCCGAGTGTTACTTAAAATTTTTAATTTTCTGTTTTAGTATCGTAGAAGTAGAAAATATCTTCAATTATATTGTAGAATGTAATTGTTTCTAATTAGGTAGTATGGTAGTCATAAAACTGTGATTTACCTACTGAGAATATATTTACATTATTTTCCCCTTTTATTATACAAAAGAAAAGGCAATAATATGAATAATATCCGCTTGCCCAGTAATCTATTACGTCCATATAGTTTTAAAGACGTCAACAGTCAACACCATGGTGACATTTCTTTTTAAAAAATAGGTTGGTATGTTATGGTTGACGCATATTTAGAAATTTGGCAATGCCTGCTTCAATAAAAGGGAATTATAAATAGGTACCTACATAGGTATATATATTAAGATGTTTGGGATCCCACTGAAGTCGCATTCACACGTCATTTGCATGATCTACCAAACTACGAAATAATATTAATTAATGACGTTTGACTGCGGGTTTGCAGAAACAATATACTTTGCATTGTCCTTTATTATATTTTGATAGTAATCCTATCCTACTAATATTATAAATGCGAAAGTTTGTAAGAACGGATGGATGTTTGTTAATCTTTCGCCGTTTAAGCTTAAACTGCTGAACGGATCTGAATGAAATTTGGCACTGAAATAGATTGTAGTGTGGAATAATACATAAGATACCTTTTATCTCGGAAAAATGTAGGGTTCCCGTGGGATAATATACCAATTTGGCGCGGAAGAAGGCGCGGGCAGAACCTAGTAACACATAAATGTACCAACTTAGTCTTGTTTATAACCTTTTGATGGGTTTTTTGTCGTAGTCGGGTTTTCGTTTGTTAACTTCATTTTTATTTAACATAAAATATTAAAAAAGTAAGCTATCACTGGCAAAGTGGCATTGGCGTTAGTTGTATGCTGAATTTTTTTTTTAAACTTAGCCCCACACTAGGAATTTCTCCTGTATCGTGATGGGTGCGTTTACAAACATACAAACTCGAAAATCACAAACAGCCAGACCCGGAACAACTATCTCTTGGCCATACAAATATTTGTTTCGTGCGGGAATCGAACCATCTAACATTTACATTATTCTTTACAGTTTTACAACAGGGAAAGCCTACTTTGACAAAATGTTACCATTTTTACGAGGTGATATCCCCAAATGAATATGAACAACATCCGCTATTAAGTTGTATGAGCTAAATATCCATAGTCGTTATGACAAGTATTAGGAACGACGTCCGGCTGCTCGTCTGTCATTTTACAGATGTCGTAATTCTATTAACGTTTTATTTTTAAAGCGAATTTAATTATTGCTTTCATTTTTTAATATTTTTTTATCGTGCTGTTTAGATTCAGCAATGTAGTTTCTGATAAATCCGACACAACTTATCCAATACAATGAAACTTCAGCTTTTACTATTAAGTACCTTATGTAAATTGTGTAAAAATACTGACATGCTACAAATCCCGATTCCACGATCTTAAGTACATACCATCACGCCTGTATTGTCCGAAGGGTTAGGCAGAACTGTATCAATGTACACCCATAGGTCGCCGGTATGTTTTTAGGTCCCATGTAATAGGGGGCGAGCCTATTGCCATTAACCGAGCACAAATCCTAACTCCGAGCTGCTACTGAGAATTTCATAGAAAAACCCAATAACACTTTACCCGACCTGGGAATTGAACCCAAGACCTCTAGCGCAGCAGTCGGGCTCAGGACCACTAGGCTAACGTGGCAGTTACGATCTTAAGTAGTTGAATTGTTAAAACTGAATAAATCATATTTATTACAATTTTGTCACTAACTATTTATAATTTTTTCCATTTCAATTGACTAAAATATTTTGACAATTGAATAAGTGATCGTCGTTTAATGAACTTCTGTATAAAATAATTTTTGAACGAATAACTCAGTCTAACTCTTAAATTCTATCGTCCCCCACTACTTTGAAATAGGTTACATTAAATTACGAACAAGTCACTGAATTGTCAATTTCGTTTAATTAGTCATTGTAAATATTTATAGTCTAGCGGACACTCGAACATGTTTTTTAATTACTTACCTCATTAGATGCCTCTACTCTTTAATTTCTGGACATTACTTAGCTCCTTCTGCAATAGAAACCTACCTTGATTGTTATAAGACTTTAGCTAAATATACAATTGGGTACTTGACACCACAAATCCATTGCCATACTTTTAAAGCGCTGTCAAAATGCAATTCCTGCACAGATATTGTATGGAAATAGTAAACTATGACGTCATTTATTTGCCAACACAATGGATTAACCATTTATTGATTTTAAAGCTACTAAAAATAAAATTTAACTGTTACTTAAATTTTAATCAGATTTTTACAACTAAAACAAAGTGTTATTTAGAAAAAGATGCGTCTTGAAATTAAAGCCCAATTTAGGACTTTAGTTAAGTAATATTAAAATTATGATTTGCATCGTTTAAAGAACACATTTAAGGCTCGCTTACGCCAGTGAGGGTTATATTTTGTCTACGGATTCGATGCTAACAGTAGACCCGTTATGTTAAAATGATTTAATTTCATATCTTGTTAGGAACTAACTCTTAGTTAAGTTTTTAGCGCAAGGGGCTTACGAGTCAAATTTCGTAAATCTTAAGAAAATAAAGATTACGTAAATCGGTTATTGGTTGTACATTTAAAGAAACCAATAAGCATACCTACCTAGATAAGTAATATACTATTACAAAATTCCGTTATTACATACCTAAATATATTTATGATGATAATAAACGTTTACTAAACCATGATAATAACAGCCATTAAGACATAAAATATAACAACTTTAGTTACAAAATATTGCAAATACTTTTAAACACTTAACAGTAACTGTTAACCTAGATGTTAATGTCTTTGATTGGACGTTTGCATACATAGGTACTGTATTAAACCATCTACTCTTATGTTTTTATTTGTGAACTGCCCCGTTGGTCTCGTGGTCGCAAGCGCGACTGATGAGCGTGCGGTCCCGGGTTCGATTTCCAAGTCCGGCAAAAACCGTTTTTGGGATTTTCCATTAGGATTTTCTCAGTAGCAGCCCGAAGTTTGGAAGTTGGTGGTATGACACACCCGTGTCTCGGAAAGCACGTAAAGCCATTGGTGCCGGCTGTCATTTGTAGATCTTTAACAGACTTTACGGATAGTCAGAAGCCAGGAAGTCTGACAACCAGTCTAACCAAGAGATATCATGTTGCCTAGTAACTGGGTTGTGGAGGTCAGATAGGCAGTCGCTCCATGTAAAACACTGGTACTCAGCTGTATCCGGTTAGACTGTAAGCCGACCCCAACATAGTTGGGAAAAGGCTAGGCTGATGATAATGACTCGTATGTTTATATTGTATACGTAGATAGGTAGTATAATATAAAAAGCATTCCTAAAGGTACTTCTATGAAAAGTTGTTTTGAAATTCCTAAGCGATATTTTGTTTGTATTTGACGATAATCATTTTGACGCCATATATAATTAACGCATAACATATCATCACGCCTGAAACACCCACAGTTCGCAGGTATGTTTTTAGGACCACCTACTACCACTACACCACATACCACTATTACATGGGACCATATATAATTACCTACATACCATCACGCCTGTATTCCCCGAAGGGTTAGGCAGAGGTGTAACCAATGTACACCTATAGTTCGCCGGTATGTTTTTAAGTCCCATGTAATAGGGGGTGAACCTATTGCCTTTAACCGGACACAAATGCTTACTCCGAGCTGCTAATGAGAATTTCAGGGAAAAACCCAATAACTCTTTGCTCGACCGGGGAATCAAACCCAAAATTTCTAGCGTAGCAGTCGCGCTTAGGAGCACTAGGCCACCGAGGCAGTTACCATACAATATAATTAACTTAAACTTAATTCAATATTTGTTTATATAAATATTTTATAATGTATTTTCAAAACACGGCGCTCTGGAAATACATTAAAAATGAATTGGGAAAACCAGCTTGTGTGGAAAACCGTACCGTTTAACTATGCTCAATTATTCAGCATCCAAGCCATTAGTTCCAAAAAATATAAACATTTAGCTTCATTACACTTTAGTTACACGACGGTCAATTGAATTTATATTTTAACGACCTTCTGCCCGAAACTTTGCTTGTGTAGATTTGAAAACTAAGTCAAAATTCTAAATTATCTCAAGGAAACACAAAACCGGGATAGTATCCTATGTGTGTGTATATTTGTAGTAGAATAAAAAGGAATATTTCCTTTAATAACCTACTTAAAACCAATCGTTTTTATCTAAAGGATTTAGCAGTTTTGGAGAAAGTGCCTACTTAAAAGATACATACATACATAAACTCACGCGTTTTTCCCATACATACTTAAAAACCGTGCACAACAAGTAAGTTATTTATTTATTCAATAAAATACACCAGGAGCATATACATCAAACCTTGAAATATAGTGCTTCTAATGTAGCCACGAATTATACATAACGTTCCCAAATAGATACATAGGACAGGAGCTGCTAATAATCTAGAAGTGAAAGCAAAGTTAAGAAAATCAAAACAAAAGAAAATTAATTACAAGGGAAGGTAAACATGTCACAAGCAACAAAAAAACAGAGTAAAATTATGCACTCAATCTCGAAAAAAAATATCGGTTTTCCGAAAAATGTCCTATAAAAGGTAGCTCACTAAGAATTCAGGTATATCCGCATCCAAGCCATAAGCTCTAAAATATTTATTTATTTATTTACAGTATGGAGGACTTACAGCTAATACTACAGACAAACAAGGGAAAACATATACACCAGACAGCCAATTACAAGTCCTCACGTATAGCTATGGATTAAATTATATTTTGTGGTGTGAGCACAAAAACAGAAATCACACTGGCTTTATATAAAAAAAAAAATATATAAATACGTTGCTTATATATATATATTATATTATATACTATATATTACCTACGAGGCTTAAGCACCTTCTGGCCGAGTTCACACTTATTGTGAATGGATCCAAATCATATTCCTTGCATATGTCATTGAAATTTCTGCTTGCACGCACAATATAACTATTCTGCCTATAGTTCGAGAATGTGTGAGGTACACGTAAGGGTGGATTGAATCGAAATGTTTTACTTGGCACATTAAAATAAAATTTTGATAATAACTCAGGGTTATCTATATTAAATCATTCAATTTGATTACACCAAAAATACCACAATAGGGATGCACCGTCATTAAGTGTCACATCCATAAAGGTTCGCAAAACCGACTTAATTTGCTAACCGCAAGATGCATCCAATTTGTTGACCCTAATATGTAGAATTGTGTCTTCTGCCGCGGTCTCTTGGTCGCAAGTGCGACTGCTGAGCTTGGGGTACTTGGTTAAATTCCCAGGTCGGGCAGTGTTATTGGGTTTTTACATTAGGAATTTCCGAGTCGCAGCTCGGAACGGCCATATCGGAATTCCGTTCGATCAGACTTTGAGAGTGAGGGAAAAGGCACCTGTATTGACATCTATGTTTGCGCACACATTTGTGCACTATATTGTTTTGTGCGTATTTACTTGGCTAGCCTCCATTGACGTTGGTCACCGTGACCGATATTTGGTCGGATATATTATTTTTATGATATAAGGACAAGAGTTATGTACCTACCAATACTAACCCATGTTTTAATGCTTGTTTTTTGTGCACGAATTTTTGATGCATGGGCACTCGGTGTTGACACACATAAAATTCCACGTGTTGTTTTGTAAAATCCGGTTCCAATTTAATAACAGTCGCATTGTAGAAGTCAGAACTTACATGTACATAATGAACGATCCCATTAATTATTATAAAAAAAGCAAAAACAATTTGAAGTAATTATTTTTATGCTCACAAGTACATTTACAGTCGTTTGACCGAGGCCATGCGCTGATAAATCAATTGATACGGCTTTAGTTACTTAATAGAACACAAACAGAGGTATATGGGACCATGATGGTGGAACACCCATTAGGTATAGACCGGAAACATTATTATGATACATTATCAAAATTGTTACTAAAAAACATGTTTATAGCATACACGTGTATAATAATTTGAAGTCACAGTTGTAGTCAGTAATGCCATAAAAAAAAACATTTAGGTAGCTTGTTGTTACAGCATGTGTGTGTATGATCGAATCCAGTTCACATATAACAGGTCATAGGTTATTGTAAATAATGGCTAGATATTATTCGTAATATCGATTGTGGAAACAAAAAAATTACCAAGCGACAGTTTGATCATGTTGTACATTACAAATTCAACAGAAAAAAATTATTTTAGACTGTACACACCTATGGTTAGGTATACAACACAACCGAATTGCCGCTTGGTAAATTTTTCCTTTAAATCATCGATGTGTATCTGGATTAATTTGGCATCAAACTTGATACAAAATTTTCCTTTCGTTAGTAATGAAAACGTAAGCAAACAAAAAAACACTATACACTTCGAGTTCACCCACAGCTATGACGAATTGTTGGCTCAATATAATTTGCCATACCTGTTAACGTACAGTGGTCAGCCGAATTGGTATCAAATTCCAATCATTTTTTACCTAAACAATTCAGCCGTTTTTGAAATAGTGCCTTCCAAAATCCGGTTCTAAATAAATACGGTAGTATATAGCATTACGTATTCAGGTATTTCCGCGTCTATCCTCTGGACATCCAGTTAGGTACTTTAATAATTACACATACCATCACGCCTGTATTCCTCGAAGCGTTAGGCAGAGGTGTACCAATGTACACCTACAGTTCGCCGGTATGTTTTAGGTCCCATGTAATAGGGAGTATACTTTAATAATTATTATTTATTTAACCCTTAAACACTACACAGTAAAGTTCAGCTTATCAAATATTATTTCTGAACTAAACTCCGACACTACCTTTTCATCTTATGTAACAAGCATTGAACTTTTTACAAACCGTGACGTTTTAGCTAACTACCTAAGCTACGTCACAATTGGTATTATGTTTTTATTTATTTTGATCTGTTAGGAAGTAGTTACTGTAACCTCTGAGACGTTATCCCCGTACCAGAGGTGTGTGGGGGGCTCTCAAGTAATTTGATTTAAAGGCAGTGTTTACGGACATGATCCAGAGCAGATAACTGTCCTAATATAAAAAAAAAAACAATCGCCTTTTATTTTAATTTTGTATTCATTCTGGAATTCACCTGAGTGTTTGGATAAAAATGTAAATTTCGGTTTAGGTTGCATTGACATATGACCTTTACAGTACCTACCTACTGACTAATGAGCTGACATATAACAATTATTGGAAATTGCCAATTGTTGTACCTACCAAAGTCACAGGAGTCCTGTTTAATCCAAAACAAGAATCATACGGAAGTAGGTAATACCAGTTTCGGATTTCTCCGCGTACAGCCATGACGTTAATTTTTATTGTATTATTTTACATCTAGGTATATTAACTTTTTACCTGCTTTCGTTATTTACTACGCTCATTAAGATTGGCCGCTGTCAAAATCAACCTTGGACGTGTTCTTAGAATTCGATTTGCGCTGCACATTGCAAACATCACAAAAAATGGGCACAGACAAACATACTACATAAGCATACGATTTAACTGAAGTATTTTAGAAGATTGGAAGACCAAGAAAATACTGTTATTTTTTAAACATACATACATAACTCACGCCTTTTCCCATGGGGGTAGGCAGAAACCGCAGAACGCCACCTGCTACGATCCTTACATACCTCTTTCGCCTCGTCCTAGACTTTATTTTTTTAAGTTATCTTAAACACGATAGGATTAGGAGTACACTTCTATTCCACTTCACAAAAAAGGTTGAAGTTTTTTATTCTATAATTAGGCAGCCATCTCGTTGTCGTCACGAATACCAACGATTTACATTCGATCTCTACGTCTTTACCTTAAGTACTTAGAAGTAGTTATATTTAATCATTTATACTGTAAAATTAACAAACAGTTTATTTCTGTACTTAATGATTAATATTTATCTGTACTTGGAATACATAAATAGCTGGCTCCTACTGTTTATTTTTAAGACTACAATCGTTATTCTCATGGTCAGTTACCTACAGATTAAGGTTAAATAGTGTATAAGGTGTGAGGCTTTACCTACATGTGCTTCTTATAATATTTTAGGGACACCCTTTACTGTACTTCTTTCACTTTTTGACCTTTGCAGGTCCAAACCTTCAATTGTATTACGGAGTAGTCAAACGGACTATCTACGGCAACCAAATCGACACAATTTCTTAAAAATTAAGTACGCGGGTACCTAAGTATAACATATTTGTCTAAAATAGTGCCTTTATCAATTTCAGATGGCAGCATCAGCATACAAATGCAAGCACACCTCTTACTCGAGCTCGGACAGCGACACACGTTATCCTCACGACTATGCGAACCAAGAACCCGTAGGAATCCCTGACAACCGTGCCTATGAACGGATGAATACACGATCAGCTAATATATCTCCGGCCGGCTACCCGTCCAATGTTCCAGACGGTGCAATCTCCGCCCAACTTAGACTAGGTGAGCCGATGCCGACGAGGACCGAAAATGAATCTAAAGTATTAAGTTGGAAGCATAATGCAGAAAGTAGACGAGGTAATACACGTGTATTTCACATTTATATTTACACCCTGTATAAACGCCGCCGCCGTATGTACAGACAGCGTCATCAATTGCTAACTCCTCTTGCTTTAAACTTTGTTTGAAAAGAGGGTTACCAGTTGACGACGGTGTCTCTTCTACAGCGTTTATACATATGTAAATATCACATAGTCACTACGCATACTACCCATCAAACTTAAGTAATATTGAGCAAAAATGATTGCTGGGCAACAACTTTTTTTAATGCCCCTTGTGAATATTGGCATAGTTCTGTTATGTCTCCTGCTCGTTTGTAGGGAAGTGGAAATTATATTTTTTCCTACTCCTCCGCTAATATTTTCTGATTAATTTCGTTGCGGGATCCAAGACAGTTATATCGTTTCTCCGGGACTCGTCGAGCTTCATTGCCTAGGCGCTCTTCTGGGGGTCTCCACTGTTGATTCTAGCTTACAGAAGTTGCAGTGGTTGGTAATAGAGTGGCGGGCTTGTTACATTTAAAAAAAAAACTTTTTTTATTGGTGTGGGTAATTACTTGCACTTACGAGTGCATGCAATAGTGCAGGGACTGTTTGGTATTTAAAGAATACTTAGGCACAACATATAAAACGTTTCCGTAAAAAGAAAACAACTTTGACCTTCGAAATCTTCATAACCAAAAAGTTCCCAGGTAAAATCAAGAACAAAAAAAATAACACAATGATGAGTAGATCATGTAACTTTCAGCTTCATTAATTATATTTTTTTACAACCGTTATGACTAAACAGTTTAGAATTGATCAAATAAATAGCAACTTTTGGGTAGAACCGAGTTGACCTTTCAGTATGTACACATCGTTTAAATCTAACTGCACCACACAAGGTCGGCCATTTACATTGCTTGCAATAGGTACAAAGATTATTTTAGCACTCGCGTCAGTGTCGATAATTTCCTCCTTTTACGCACTGTATACGGTCAGCTTATCGACAAATGTTGCGATAATTCGATGGCGTAAATTTTAATTGAAACACGTTTTTCCTCTAACACCACAATGACATATTTAATTGCCTGTAGTTGCATGTTATTAGTAACTAGCTGTTGCCCGCAACTTTGCCCGCGTTTCCGTCGTTTCTCGTAAAAAAAAGTAGCCCATGTCCTACCTCACGGTTCAGTGGTACTGATGTAACAGACAGATTAACTTTCATATTTTATTAGGGAAATATAATATGTCAATCTACAATACTGTTGAAAAATATCGCAATACGGAACCGCACAATATTATTGTTGATAGCTGTGCCCGCGACTCCGTCAGCTTGTAGTAAGAGTAGACAAATATAATCAGAAAGCTTCGAACTGCTAAGCTATCGGGAGTTACACGTGATATTGTGAGTCAACCATAAAAGATAGACATATGCTGTCGTGAGATATTTTTTATATAATTTTAAGGAGAACATTTCCGTCATACATGACTTCTGTGTAGCTTTAACCATTAAGGTTGCACACGCGACGGAAGCTTAAAAAATGGAGTAACTTCTCCCGTTTTCCCAACATTTCCCTTCACTGCTCTGCTCCTATTGATTGTAGCGTGATGAAAAGTATACTATAACCAACTCAGGAGTATGAAAAATAATTGTACTAAGTTTTGTTAAAATCCGTCGAGGAGTTTTTGTTTCTATAGCGGTTATACAGACAGACAGACAGACAAAAATTTTACTGATTGCATTTTTGGCATCAGTATCGATCCCTAATCACCCCCTGATAGTTATTTTGGAAATATATTTCATCTACAGATTTATTATAAGTATAGAAGATATGAGATGTTAAGTTTATTTACTTATCGAATTATCGTCAATTTATAGATGAGGTTCCTATCTACCTGAGATAGGTAGGTATAATAACAATAAAACCGTTCTATTAGGTATTGTCCCACTGAAGAGAAAAACCCCCCGGCCCCTGGCCTGGAGGCCTTTCTTTATACAGAGAAAGCATGAGCATCGATTACCATATTTGGTGAAGGTGGGCTGGCGATATCAGACTTACATTAACCATAAGTCCAGTTTTCCTCACAATATTTTCCTCCACCGATGTTTTATTTTGTTTAATTTAGTGTGTGTGTGCCTGTAATCTTCCTGTTTGTTGTTGGTCTTGTACCTTTCGCATGCCTAGTGGGTTTAATTTTTTACACTATGTACTGTGCCCATATTTGCGAAATAAAATATATCTTATCTTATCCCAACATAGTTGGGAAAAAGGCTAAGCAGATGGTGATGATGATCTTATCTTATCTTAGTGATGTCTAAGATAAACTTACTTAGAATGTACATGTGATAGAAAGAGAAAAACTGACATTGGTACTTGCACGCGCCCAGTTGCGAACCCACAACCTCATGCATGAGAGGTGGGCGCCTAACTACTGGGCCCACACATCTTCACATTAATTTTTACGTCATCGACTCATCGTAAATTGACGATAATTCGCTAATTATAACTATTTTCTAGAACCATTGTTCTGCGTTGAACCTATGTAGGTACTTACGCAAAACAATGGGTCTCGACAATAGTGAGCAATTGAGAGATTTCTTAATGAAAATTATTTGATATCTACATAATTATAAATCACTAATTTTTGTCTGCGACTTCGTGCACGTTTTTTTTACGCATATTACGTACGAATCTGCCTATCATGCAAAAAGATTGTTTCTAATCCGACTAGTAGTTCCAGAGCTCAGCACGTTTAAATTAACAAACAAACAAACAAAACTCTACAGTTTTATAATATTAGTATAGATATTGATTGATGCAGGAAGCAGTACGTTTAAAAAAATATTTATCTGACACACGATGTTGCGGGGTGACGTTTGTCAAGTGACGTGGTTGTCTTCAGAAGTACCTATTCTCAAGACAACCACGTCACTTTACAAACAAGTATTCAATAAAATATGTTAAATTAATTTTTATTGTTCCATTAGCTTTTGCGCGATTGCATCCGCGCGAATATGGGTTATCGCGGATGTAAACGAAGTCACGGATTATAAAGTAGCCTATGTCGTTTCTTGGAATTCAAGCTTAGTCTGTAGCAAATTTCATTAAAACCGATTCAGTAGTTTAACCGTGAAAGCGTCATAAACAAACTTACTTTCGCATTTATTTTATTTATATATTATATTAGTAAGGATTAAAATAAAAACGATAAATTAGCAATATTTTTAGAAGCTTCCTTGGACTTGCGCCCTATGAATCAACTAAAAGTGTCCTAGTTTTTCACACTTCTAACTTCTTGATAGACTATTTATCCATCATTTACTTACCTATTGTTTTATTTCATAAGTATGACGTATAAAACTGAAAAAAGTCCTAAGTACTATCTTATGCATTACTTAGACAACCAAAAAACAACAAACTCATCAATTTGAATATAAAAAACGATATTATTCGCTTGCAAATTACCTTATGACTACATTGTCTCCGGTTTTAAGGTTAAATTGTACTCGCTTCATAAAAACCGGCTATTCTAACACGGATATGTAATTGTTTTGTTTTTTCTTTGCATTGATTACGTTGAGATAATCATTCCGTACAACTTTTTCTTGACGAAGTAACATTGCATTGTATATAATTAAAGCATGAATGAATGAAAATCATTTTTGGAGTAGTTGCCTTTTCCTATGTGGATTTGGATGATTTTATTTCATAAACAATTTTTACATTGTATTGAAAGCGTAGGTGCACACAAAACAAAACTAAAATCATTTCAAGATAAATACATAGATAGCGATATTATTATAATACTTAGACGACAAATCTGTTAACAAAGTGACTCAGTCTGATGGTTACTATGTGTAACGGCTTTTTTTTTTTTTTTTGGGTGGTGGGAAATCATCAAATAACTTCTCCCGCCCTGGGCGGGGCGGGAGGGAGTGTCAGACTTTTACTGACTAAAACCCACACATGTTCCTTCTTGTGCCCTTTGCGTTCCGGGGGCGCGGTATCTCTTACGAACAACCCGCAGCCCCGGCAGGCATCGGCCCTCAGTGGCCCCTTCTTTTGTTGACATCTCTTTGAGGCGCGCGTGGAACACGAACGCGCCGTCGACACGACCTGTCGTTATACAACATAAGGACGGTGAGCTACCCATTGCTCACCGTCCACAGGCCCGAATCTACGGTGGCCGGGAGTCGTCTCGCGGCTCCCAACGTCCGGAGCGTCTACCGCGGCGGCTGGGACGTGAGAACCTTTGTCTCAGCCGTCCCGCCGCCTCCACGTGATGTCTTTTGACGTCCCGTATAAAATAGTATTAATTATGTAGTCTTATGATTTATGACTAAAAAAACATCAATAAATTTCACATTTGACGTTTATAATGGTGGACAATTACAAACGTGATGAATGAGACAGCTAATATACAACAAGTGTGTCATAGATCAATAATTAATCTTTCCAGGCGAAACTACCGACAACTCCAAGATTGTATTCCCTGGACCAACATCTGAAGAATTTCGGCTGGAGATACCAGAACATTGCAAGAAACTTGGAATTTGCGAAGATGTTTCAAACTACCCAACAGAACAAGTGAACAAAGTTTTGTCAGAGGTATGTATACATTTCTATTTTTCCTTAAATATGTCTAATTTACCAATGATGCAGTTACATTTTTATGGGTCTACTGAATGTATGTATCTTAAACACAAACATTCAATGACAATTCTTGCAAAGCAAATTCGTTTTCAATGATACATAAAGCATCGTTTATACCTATTTCTAATACCGTTTTCTCTAATTATTTCCAGCTCTCAGATTTAGACATGTTCCAAGATGACAAACCGGACTTGCCACCGTTACCAGACATCACCCAGAGGGTAGGCCCTCAAGAAGAAAATGTAGAGCTGTGTCAATTTGAGGAAAAAGTACGTTAAGTTCCTTAACCCTTTATTTACCACAATGATAAATTCAGAGTTACGATAATGAACCTTATGAGCTTCCTCCACCCATAAAATTCATATCAGTATCGGCAAACGAAGGAATGCTCGATAATTTATATTCATATTTTAACAAAATATTTTTTGCACCATTCTTATCCCTGTGTATACCTTTACGACATACACTACAGTATACGTAACGGTGTGGAGATGTCGAAACGTGCAACTTTTGTTGTATTTTTTTCTCATAACATTTGCTACAATTTTTAGTTGTAAAAGCTTCATTTATTATATACAATGATAAATTTTTCCGTTGTTTTATAATTTTCAAAATGTCATTATGTCTAAACTTTCTGTGCCCCTTGAATGTTCCTTTGTTCATGAAATCAAAACCGGCTCCATAAACAACTAACGTATTTGGTTCTTTTCCAAAATATTCATCCACAATTTTATGATTTGTTTTTTGATCATTTATATATTCATCAAACTTTAATCTTTGTAATCTTCTCTGCTCGTATATTTTCTGTTGTTCATCGAACCACTTTAGTTGAAATTTAGTATAATCTTCTACGTTTGAATTTTTACAACTGATTACTTTTTCTAAAGATTCTCTATCATTTCTTATTTTCAAATCAACATCTTTTGCAAATTTCAATCTCTTCTTTTCCCTTTGATGTTCCTTTGTTTCCCAAACAACTCTTCCCTTTTTCAAAGTTTTAAATCCAAAAGTATCATCAGATGGTTTTCTATTGCATGTTACAATTGATGTTTTGGCTCCAGGATCAACTGCAATTACTTTTTTGTACTTTTTGTACAATTGGTTTTCATTTTCATTTGCAGTTTCCTCTTTCTTTAAACGTTTAGCGTTATATTTATCCTTTTTTGCAACCAATCTATTCATAGGTAATGAAACACAAACACCATTTGTACTAAAACTCCAACCAAAATTTTTAGGTATTGAAAAATACCGTCTCCAGTATTTTTTTGGGTCATTTTCTGAAAATTTAATCCAACTAGATGGTGTGTTTTCTGTATCGACTCTACGTAAAAGTTCATGTAAGCATCTAGAATCATATTTATAAATTGGGAAAACGTTAAAAGATTTTTTATCATTTCCATACAATTCATGTTGAATTTTTACAAATAGAGGAATATGCTTCCAAAAGTTTTGTTTCATTTCCTTTTCTGAAATTTTATTTATTTCAAACCATTTTCCAATTTCATTATCGCTATATAAAAAGCATTAAATGTAGAATCATGTATTTGTGATTTTGTCAGTTTTTCAGAAAACTTGTGATACATGTATGTCTTTAGACGTTTGAGTGCGTGAAGATTTACATTTGTCTCTAAAATTGTCTTGTACTGATTTGCAATTAATGTTAGATTGCAAGTTCTTCATGTTCCATTGTATGTTGTATTTTTATTTAAAATTTTATACTTTTCAATAATGTTGAGAGGGTCTTTTAATTTGTGATTTTTTCCTTTGAGTATATGTAAACTGTAGTGGATCAAACTTGGGAAACAATTGTTGAAAATCTTCATGATTATAATAATTTTTAAAGAAATGGTTAACCAAGTACGACAATTCTATGGTCAATTTAGACAATTCTTTTACATCTGTCCTTATAGTTTTCAACAATTTTTCTCTCTTTTCAGACAGATGACATATAAAAGAACACAGTCCCTTTTTGATACAATATACTGATATTTCTAGATCTTCTTCAAGTTCTGTTTCTCTTACTCTTCTTTTGCGTTTTAAACATTTGGAACTAGAAGATCGAGCATGGTCATCTTTTCCGCAAAACGGACAAGGCATCTTTTAGATTCTCATTGATATTCATAGAACCTGTAAGAAATTTAGCAAGTTTTAGTTACCTATACTATTCATATTATTTAGGTTTATATAACAAATTAAAGAATCAAAAAAAGGTTTGAAATAAAAAATCAACTTATATTTATTCAATAAGGTTAATATAAATCGTGTGGATAAATATGTATATCATACTACACATTGCCAATTAAAGGGTATAACTCTAGAGTATTGATTACAGCATTTGTAATCCAAGTAGTGCAAACAGCCCTGCTGTGTTTTTTTGTTAAGTCTTGATGCAGTTGTTCAGCTCTATTCAGCTTTTGTCCGTATAAACGGCCAGTTTTGTAACACATCCGTTCAGACGCGGAAAGTATGCGTACGCATCTCCATACTAGAATAGTGTTTTTTTTTTTTTTTTTAAAAAACTTTGCCCCATACTAGGAATTTCTCCTGTATCGTGGGTGCGTTTACAAACATATAACATACACACACAGCCAGACCCGAAACAACTATCTGTAGGCCATACAAATATTTGTTCCGTGCGGGAATCGAACCCGCGACACGCAGCGCAGCAGCCAATCGCTCAATGGACAAAAACTAAATGGAGCTGAATAAGTGTATCAAGCCCTGATTGATTGACTTTCGACTGGCCACACTAACGATGATTATGGATAACATTTAAATTAAAAGTTTTGGTTATTATTTCCAGTTCATGTACCCGAAAGCAGCAGTGGACGCCTATGGAAACTGGTACGTCGTGCTACAAGGTGACCCGAAGCAGGCATTCAAGGTAGAGGTTTGCAAGTAAGTAATATTCGTTTCTAATTGGTACAAGCGTTGGTAGGCCTGTTTTTAGAAACATTGAGGGGGTATTTCACTAAAACTCTAATTAACTATGCGGCTAACTAATTAGACGGTAAATTGTTCGTTAGCTTACATTTGCATTTCACCACATAGGTACCTATTAGTAAAGAATGACGAGATTATTGAACACATAAAGGTCACGAAAAGTGACCTACAAGCATTTAAAAACGATCAAAATCTAGACGCAATGTCATCTCACCGACAAATAATGTACAAGAAGTATGTAGGTAAATTTATTAAATACACTTTTCACCAATTCTGACTGAGACTAGATTGCGATCGTCCCTAAAAGTTAGTAGCATTGCTCCCTGACCTGTCAATAGTGTTCTTTCTGCAAGTTTGGATTCTTTGTCAGGTTATAAGTAGTATTTAAATTGATAGACCATGACAGAATATTGAATTGTAGAGGTAACATTAACGTTTGACAGAAATTGGTGAAAATATAATTTTATTTCTAGGTCACATTTAGGTCATGTGGATAATTGTTACGGACTACATTATTGATATATTGGTGGAATACCCCCTGAGAATTTTATATAAGTACATATAAAACTCAATTAACATTGATTTGATCATGAAAAAGCTGTTAGTAATAGATTCTTTAATAATAACTATGGCTACTTATAGTCTATGGGCTTATACCTAGGTCATCTACATGAATGTCATGTTAAAATCTTTAACAAGCAAGAAAAACATAAATAGGTACCTAATGAATGAATGAACTCAAGTACAGGCTCGCTTTATTAATTAATTATTGTACAGGTACACCTCTGCCTAACCCTTCGGGGAATACAGGCGTGATGGTATGTAGATTAAATGCAGGTTATTATATTAAATTGATAACCAAAAGAATTCCAGCTTCATATTTGAATTTGGCGGGGTACAAGCGGCCTTTTGAAGGTAGGGCTTTGGAAAGAATACTTAGACCATATTCAAAACTTTTTTATATTTTTTGGGACCGCACAAAAAAGTTACTAATTCTAAGACGTTGCTTTATTTTCTCTGAGATATTGACCAACTTCTATGTAATCAATTTATTACAGAAATGAGAGCAAGACCGATGATGAATGGCAAACTACGGAGATAAGGGAAGGGAAATGGTACTTTTACATACATTTTTCATCATGAGTCAATAACTGAGTGGCTTGAATTTAAATATATTTCATTATGTGCAAATGCAGGCCTTTCCTAATATTATGGCATTGCTTTTTTAACTAGTATGTAACTCAAATTTAACAATTTGAACCTCATAATTTGGTCGCTGTTGCAATGCAAATAAGTATATGTTTGCAACCAAATCAATAGGAGTAGTTTTGCTAAAATAAGCAGCCGCTGTGACAGACAGATGGACGAAGTCGCAGTATTTTAACAACTGTTCTTTTACCGTTTTGGTACGGAACCCAAAACTATGGAACATGAAACTGCATGTTTTGCTTGTGTCTTGATAAATGTTTTAACAAAATATGGGTAAGATAAACCGCCTGAAACTTTGTGACTTAACTGCTTAAGCAATGTAATTTCCAAAGATTTCAAACCATATTTTGTTTTATTTCAGGGAAGAGTCACCCCGGTGTTCGGGTATCGCAGTGTTCGTAAACGGATACGAAGGCCGTTGTAAACAAAAGTTCGTGTACCGAAAAATGGCGGCGCTTGAAAAAGGTACCAAAGTGGTGAAGACACTGAAAGTGCCCAGTTGCTGCTCCTGCGTCGCCAGACTCGTCCTAAGTTAATACCTAACAGTTGACATGTGTGTTGTGTGAATCATGACTAATTTATACTAGAATGAGAATTGGTGAGCTACACTGTTTCATTAGTCCTACACCTGGATCGGACGATTTTCAACGGGAAGGAAGAACGTAGACCACTACAAATACCTTTTATATATTGTAAACTATTACAATCCCTAGTCGATTACGAATTATTGTAAATTGTATTTTTAAGTCTTAGATACTTATGCAAGACTTCCTTTAGTGTTAATAGTACTAATGAATACTGTGAATAGCTGAAGCCGTTTTCGACAAAATGTTCAGCAATCTAGCCTACATATCGGTTTGTCAAATGTGACGATGACGCATATACCTTATCTCCTCTTTTATTGGGTTTTTCTGTGAAATTCCCAGTAGCAGCTCGGAGTTTCGATGTGTGCCCGGTTAATGGCAATAGGCTCGTCTCCTATTACATGGGGCCTAAAACATGCCGGCGGACTTTGGGTGTACGGTCAACAAAAGAGATAAGTAACCAAATCGTCTAATATAGTTGAAGTTTTCTTAGAAACCGGTGGTCGTTTTTAAATGAAATTGAATTAATAAACTGTTCATTTTCTAGTAATAAAAATAAATTTCATTCAAAAACATCTATCGGTTTTATAAAAACTTTGAATTGATTAGGCGAACCTGGTTACTTATCTCTTTTGCTGACTGTACATTGGTATACCTCTGCCTAACCCTTCGGGGAATACAGGCGTGATGTTATGGTATGTAGATACATAGGGGAGATCCCCTAGCGCGAATTTCAAGAGTATTTAGTCCACACCTGGAAATTAAATTTTGAAAATTTGACTGTTTTTCCATACAAAAACTGTCAGTCATCAAATTTATTCCACGGATAAAATAATTATACTAACTTTATAAGTTTGGTGAAATTCGCTCTTAGGAGAATGGAGGGTTATGTAACATTTAATGGTTAACGATTGATTGAGAAGCTGGTAATTCTATGTTTGCTTTGATATTGGAAAAAATTAAATACAAAAGCTGTTGCAAACAGGCACTCTGTTCTTTTTAGGGTTGCATTTTCAAAATATTAGTTTTAAAGCCTTTAAATAAATCTTAGGGCCGATTTTTAAATCACCAGATAACTTTTATCTGAAGAATATGTTTGACGGTTGGACAGCTTTTGTATAGAAAAATATGTCAAACCGCCATATTTACGCCTCAGATAGAAGTCAACTGATGGTTGAAAAATCGGCCCTAAATCTCAAAACTTTATTCTGAACTCAAACTTAGCTAAGAGGCTATTTAATTAGTCATTACAATTTATTATACTTTTAAGTAGATCTTTCCCTATAACCCTCATATGGGTTGGATTAAATTTAAGATAAATAATTTTAGATAACTAGACATTTTCATTATCAATATAAATTTTACTTTATTAATATTATACTATAAAGAGGTACAATTGTTTGTTTGTTTATAAGACGTAATCTACCGAAGAACTGGTCTGATTACAAAAAATCCTTCACTGATAGAAAATCATCTTATAAGGTACCTGTACGAGTACATATATATACTCTATGACTTCCGCACAGACAACGTTGCGGGCAGAAACTAGCTAGCTAGTTTTGTATACAATTATCCGTTGGATATAATAATATATTTAGATAGGAACCTACCTACTTACATTATCGATGTTTATTGTCATTTATCTTTGAAGGTATTTCAATTAATGAATTCATCTCAATTAACATTGAAATAGAAAAATTTGACTTTTTCAATTATTTATTTGTAGGGCGAAAGGAACATTATCGGTTATTGAAGAAAAATCTGCTGTTCCATGCAAAAGTGCAACGCCTGCACGATTAAAATGTATGGAACAGCTTCCTTTTTGTTTCAAATTCCTTCGTTCTTAGAGTAGGTACTAAAGTCATTGTATAAGTTTCCGTCATTATGTTCCTTCCATCCCGAATACCTACCTACTAAGCGAAAAACAATACCTGCAGAACAGATAGTCATTTCTAATAATAAACATTGTCTAGATTAAAAAATAATAAACGAATACAAATTTAAACTGGTTTTTAATGTAACTTGGACGTAAACATTATGTGGATATGACCTTCACATTTATTTATCATACGGCTTAACGCTGACTGTTAAATATAGGTACTTAATTTTATTAAGTGCCTCGTTAGCCTAGTGGTCCTAAGCGCGACTGTTACGCTAGAGGCCTTGGGTTCAATTCCCAGGTGGAGCAAAAAGTGTTATTGGGTTTTTCTATGAAATTCTCAGTAGCAGCTCGGAATTAAAATGTGTGCCCGGTTATTGGCAATAGGCTTGCCCTCTGTTACATGGGACCTCAACATACCGGCGATCTGTGGGTGTATACTGCTACACCTCTGCCTAACCCTTTAGGGACTACAAGCGTGATGGCATGTTATGTTAATTTTATTACTTGGCTACCTATTTTTAATGACATAATTACACATAACTACAATGGTTACGTTATAATTAAGATCATGATGTCATTGTTATCCTTCTGCTCATTTGAATAGTAAGTAGCTATAGGTACGGTCAACAATAGAGATAAGTAACCAGTTGTCTAATATAGTTGAAGTTTTCTTTGAAACCGGTGGTCGTTTTTAAATGAAATTTAATTAAATTAATAAACTGTTCATTCTATCGGTTTTTAAAAAAACGTTGAACTTATTAGGCGACTCTGGTTACTTATCACTTTGGCTGACTGTACATAATTTATTAACACACACGTAATATAATAATATCGCACAGATAGGTATCTGTGCTAAATTATTATGTGTGTACGTATTGACTATGCCTCCTTAGCCTAGTGGTCCTAAGCGCGACTGCTACGCTAGAGGTTTTGGGTTCGATTCCCAGGTCGAACAAAAAGTGTTATTGAGTTTTTCTATGAAATTATCAGTAGCAGCTCGGAGTTGGAATTTGTGCCCGATTAATTCTCTCTAACATAATACATAATTAAGTAAGTTCTACTTAGGTACACACCTAAACATACCTATCCTTTTCCAGTATAAGCTGCCCTCTCATTGTTGCGAAATCCTGTACAATGAGAGATCAGTATAAACTAGAAATGCATAGCTTAATATGTAGCCGTTTCCTGCCGGGGCTGCGGGTCCTGCCGGGGCTGCGGGTTGTTCATAAGAGATACCGCGCCCCCGGAACGCAAAAGGCACAAGAAGGAACATGGGTGGGTTTTAGTCAGTAAAAGTCTGACACTCGCTCCCGCCCCGCCCAGGACGGGAGAAGTTATTTGATGAAATCCCACCCACCAAAAAAAAAAAAAAAATGTCGCCGTTTGTACCTACACGTACACATGATATGAGGTCGTTGCCCGCATCAGCTGCTGTTTTCATCTAAATATTTTTTTAAAGTAGGTACCTATTCATAGTATCTACCCATATCGACTGTTAATTATCTCCAGTTTATATAAAAATACCTCTATAGATGAGCTAATAGTACCTATCAACCACAACCCAGTCATTGGCATAACACGATAACTGAATTAATTTGGCCGAAAGTGTCATGCCAATAACTGGGTTGTTGTCGATAAGTGCTGTAACTCAATTAGCTCCACCTGATACCTATTAGTAGTCTGGCTGTCAGACTTTCGGCATCGTAACTATCCGAACGACGGTCAAATATGGTACCAACGACGGGAGGTCGTCGTTGGTTCTATATTTGGCCGCCGTTCTTCTTCCGTCTTAGTATGAAATAGATGGTCACCCATCCACGGAGCTACCTCGAAAAGAATGTGATCGCGTAATAGATTAACAAAAATATGGCTTTCCATAGACTCACCTGAATAAAAGAACCATGGAGCTTTTACAGAGGGGACAGCTGAAATTTCACTGCAGGCAGCTTTTTTTGCTTAATGTAGAGTGGATGCAGTAATCAGTCCTATAAAAGTAAAAAATAGAAGTTAGGTATTGACGATAATAAAAAATAATTGAAAAACTACACGAACAAAACGAAGCGGGTAGCATAATTTGTACCTCATATTATAAGACTCTCTGGTTTCATTCACTTTACCTATTCAGTAGATTCATTTTAAATAATAACTTGAACTAAAACTCTTCTCAATTAATTGTTTTGTTATTAATAACGATTCAATATTCAAGAAAATGTTAAATTAAACAAACAAAAGCAAAGACAAATTCTTTTTCATCTGTTGTTGCAATCAAATTAAATCTTTTAATATTATTAACTGCCAATATTTATATTATTTTATTTTTGTCAAAATGAAATGAAACTTTACATTTTATAATTCTTTATTATTTAATTAGTTTGTATTTTTTTTTAATTAGGTTTCTGATAAAAATTCAAAAAAACAGAACACTAATTTTTGCTGCAGTGTAAAATTAATTTAGGTTTGACCAAAGTGCTGAAAAGACAAAGTTACAAATACTGCATATTGTTGTCAATGAATGTCTAATTGTCGATGTTTGTCACTGTCAAAATATACTGTCAGTATACTGTCATCAGTGCCATTGGATTCCCAAAAGTAATCAAAACAAAAATTATATTCTGTTCTGGTCGTAGGCATAAAATGCTATTTTCTTTAAATAAAAAGTCATTGATAACATTATATTTTTCATTTCTTAGGCCTTCTTTAGTACTTGCTCAAACTAACATGTCTTCTGGTAACTCGGATGCGGGTAAGTCTACATTGCTGGATTAAAATAATAAAACATTCAATCATTATTTCCTTACCGACTAATCTAAACTGGTCACAGCTTTGTTTGCTTATTCAAATAGCTTGTAAAGCGACCCTCTGACCGTTGTGTAAACATTCTTACATATTTTGTTATTATTTGAAAAAACTTAGTAGCAATAATTTAATTTTTCTTTCATTATGTCTCGTCGTCACTTACTACTACAGTCAGATCTTTTTCTTTCTGTTAACGTAGGGTCCTGGGTTCGGTTCTCAGGTCGGGCAAAAATTGTTATCGAGTTATTCCAGTAGGAATTTCTCAGTAGCAGCCCAGAGTTTGTAAGATGGTGGTGTGACATCCTCGGTCAGTGGGTCCTCATGCCTCGCAAAATAATGTAAAGCCGTTGGTCCTATGCCTGATATCTCCTTGAGTAAGTACACCTGTGTTTACGCACACATGATCATACCTCCTGCATACTTGGCTAGTCACCATTAAGATTGACCAATTTGATCAAAATTGGTTTACTGGATACTATTACTCTACTTTCTTATTCTACAACATTTAGTTACAAATGTAACTAGATAGGTTTCTAATTAACATAATTTAAGTAGCTAATTTATGATTTTTCAGACAAATACTCAGTGGCATATGTTACTGTTCCTGACACAGATGTTGGTAAAACTATTGGTCATGGTCTCGTGAAGAACAAATTAGCTGCGTGTGTCAATGTGATACCACAAATAACATCTATTTATGAGTGGGAGGGCAAAATCAATGAGGACAGTGAGGTAAATAATCTGATATTTTATTTTGTTTTCCATTTATTACATATTACATCATTAATGAATATATTAGGTGGATTTTGGTCTTTATGATAATAATTAAGTTCAGGAACGTTTCTAAATGTAAGCTCTCTGTGCCTTGAGGAATCAATTTCTAATTACCAGTTTACCATTTAAAAATATTCAAAATAACTCTAAAATATTGCTAAAATCCAAGCACAAAAAAGTTAAGACTGGTGCCTTTGTTTTTAAGGAAAGAATATTGTCAAATGACTTCTTCCACCTTGGGCGCACCGGAGAGGAGTGTTGGACTCTTACTGACTAAGACCCATCCATGTTCTTCCGTATGCCCTTTGTGTACCAGGGCCGCTGTGACTCTTTTGAACAAATTCCGCAACAAGACTAGTGTCTAATTTTACTCTTTGGCATCTTGCAAAAGTAAACCTATATTATTTATTTGTCTATATAATGTCATCATATCTCAACTTTCAGGCACTGCTGATGATAAAAACAAGAACATCCCAAGTGGACAAACTGACAGAGTTTGTTCGGACAAACCACCCTTATTCAGTGTGCGAAGTGATCTCACTACCAATCAAAAATGGCAACCCACCATACTTGAAGTGGATTGGGGAAACTGTGCCTGAAAAGTAGAATAAAACAATTAATCATTTACTGTGGACCTAAATATACCGGCGAACTGTGGGTGTACATTGTTACACCTCTGCCTAACCCTTCGGGGAATACAGGCGTGAGTGTGAGTGTGTTGTGTGGAAACATTTGGGCCAAAAGGAAGAAATTCTAGTATGTCTGTTAAGGTAAAAACGGTACGGCAATCAATTAAATTCAATTTTATAGCCGACCTTAGCGCATCCCTCTTAAAGCTATTGTAAATGTTCTTTGATATGAGAGATCACAGCACTGACAGAGCAGAGCAGAACTCAACTAAAATACTATACTATACTACATAAATAGAGTTGAAAATTGTGTGCAAAGAATAATTACGAGCAGCTTTTGTTATCTGGCACACAATTACGCAATTATGAACTCTATTTCTGTATTACATATTTTACTTTGCATTAACCCCTACAAAGCTTTCCCATTATATGACTGATGACAGACCTCACCTTAATATGCTTAAAACTGCCAATGGTTTTATTGATCAACTTTGTTAGATACTATCTGTATTATATTTAGGAATTGTTTTTCCTTGCAATAGTTAAAGACGCCGTTGATGCTGTGTTAAACGTGACCACCAACTGGGCTCAAATTACTCTCATTTATAATTATAACTATCGATTCTAAAAGGAGAAGTTTGTAACGATAGAAATATAAGTAAATTATTAAGCCTTAAGGAAAAATAAAAAATTGAAATGAGTAGTTTTGTTTTAATAACTTTTAGTTCCAGATACGGAGAATGGCAACAAAGCATACCAGAGGAAACAAGTATTCTGGCGGGCTTGATAAGGCTTTATAAATATGTTGTTTTTTAAGGAATGGGTAATTACTGTATTTCCCTGATTTTCTTTTACCATTATCACATTTCTGAACTAAAGGCAGTTCACGGATGTGATGCGGGGCGGGGGATTGCAATTTTCCCCCCTTTCTGGACTGGGGTTACCTAATGCCTAAAAAGGTACTGCTGAGATTTGCCCAATAGCTAGGTAGATATGTTTTAATGTAAAATTGCTCTCCCTTCCACCAAATTCTTTAAAAATAATAGAATTATATACTAAACAAGCAATGGAGGAGTACAATTTTAAATTAAAACATCTTTACGCATTTCCTAGGTAAGTACTGTGAAGGTTGTTCACCGCATCAACCTGGCTGAATTAGTTTGCATCCAAACACTCAGTCGAATTCCTTTTTGGAACTCGAATGAATTAGAATAGACGGTTTTTATAAGTGAAGGCACTTGTTTGGCCACCTTCGAGTCGGTGACGTATCAACGAAAATATATATAAAACGTTCGTGTCTTTAAATCATATAGTTGGAGCCCTATAGTGAAGTAGTAATCACAGTACTTACCTGCTGCAAGAGGTGCCAAGATATGTATCTACCTATTTTAAAATACCCCAGTTTCAATTAATTTATCTTTAGGTGGTGTTAGTAAGATTTAGCTGCGGCAAATGTGTTTACCTGCGGTGTATGTTGGAAATGCGCCAGCAACCTGTTACCGTCAGTAAGTCAAATCCAGTAATGTACCTGCTTATGGTAGGAACGGGTACCTACTGCCTACCTTAACTTCGGCTTCTCGAACGAAAAATTACAGTTGTTGATAATTCAGTCAGTCAAAATTAATTTGACAACTTGTCAAACAATAAGGCGATAAGATTTGTTGATAATTTAGTCAGTCTAAGGGCTAATTTTTCAATAGTCATTACTTTTATCTAACAAACAAACATGGCGGTTTGACATATTTTTCATACAAAAGCTGTCAAAATGTCATGTTTATTCCTCAAAATAAACTTATCTGGCGATTGAAAAATCAGGCCTAAATTAATTCGTCACATTAATTTAGCGTTGCCTTTAATGGTCTTATGATTTTTGACTTTGCCTGTACCGGTCCAGTCGAAGAGTATTCTAATAATTCAATAAATGTTCATGGCCGTCCAACCACGATCACTTAACAGAATCTGCTGGTGTAATTCCTGGCTGACAATGCTATTGTTGGCAATTTCATACCTTTAAATTGATTGATTGTACCATTATTGGCTTAAGGACACTCCAAAGAGTTAAGGTTGAGTGTCGTGCAATTCGTCGTAAGAAATAGGGGAGATCAAAGTTCCACTATAAAACTGAAGTGCCTGCCTACCTACCTATTGTTCGTAGCTTTGAAGGTTCATTGTGAATTAAGATGTCTATTCCTTAAAAGACCTCTATTCCGCTACGTATTCTCCATGATTTATGTAAATTTCACTTAGGTGACTCTCACTTAAAAACTACTTACAACTTAACTTGTCTAAATGTCTAGTATTTCCCTTGGTAAGTAATTAGGTACCTAATAGTAGTAACCTAGTATGTACTGACTTCATTCATGGTAGGGTAAATATTAGCACTACTTTTTGCCCGCGTGAATTTTCTTAGGGATCAAGTTTTTTTTTAACAACACATTAAAGCCCTTAACACTCAGATATAACGTAGCTTCCTATCAACGGAAGAATTTTCAAAATCGGATCAGTAGTTTTCGAGATTATCGCGTTCAAACAAAGAAACAAACAAAACTTTTCGGCTTCATAATATTAGTATCAGATTTACAAACTTCTCTCGTAGTAAAAGACAACTTTTAACACCAGTAGAAAGGGGTACATTAAAATGGCATTGGAACACACGTTTGGCAAATATTTCTGCCACCATGGAGTACTACCAATCTATATGCAATATTTATGCCACCCATTTGGCAACGAACATTAATATACGATGTGGCCCCAACTTGCCATTGTACAGTATTCAGAGCGTGAGTACCTAGTACCTACCTAGGTCGCGTACAGTACTGGTTCTGAGTTTTTGCCTATTTGGCGTTTTGCCAAACTGGGTGATTTACCCTATGATAATGTACGTAATTAGAAACTACCTAATACTTTTTAAAAACAAAATAAAAATAGGTTATCACTACGTAAGTAGCAGTTGGATTTATTGATGAAAAGAATAACAAAAAGTAGTCAACTATAATTGTATTGTAACATTATGTATAAAAAAAACCCTTTCAGTAAATAAAATACGCAAGTACTTAGGTCTTACTAAGTACTTACATACCTAGGGCATATTATGAAGTCGTACTATCTACCTATAAGTTATTTAACACAGTTGCCTAGATACAGTCTTTGTGACTTAGTGTGCCTATGCTTTATTTTGAAGAAATCTCCATAACCTTGTAGGAGAAAAAGGTATATTTTCAGAAATCGCTAACTGGTACCAACAATAAATTAAAATATTTATGTAGTCAGTCCTCTCCGCAGCTATACTTGGAACCAAACAACTTAATAAATAATTCGACGAAAATACCTTGACGCGATTCAGTAAAGCGCTCTGTTCAGTGTCAAAACATTTAATTTAAAACGATGTGACACTATGAAACTTTCTTACAGGGCTCACTTACGTAACGTGTAATACGTCTCTGTTACATAAAAACTACCATTATCTACTAATTGCCTCATTTATATTAACTGGAAACGTACATAAAACATAGACTGTGTGTAACAAAGAAAAGACAAATGGGTACTTTTGGAACGAAACCGAACACATCTTCGGTCGCATTTCTCTCCACCAATCATAGCGTTCGTAGACGACGTCTACGAGTTTCGTAGCGCCCGCTGACGCAGTAGGGCGGCGTAGCACTACGCTTATCGGGACACAGGCTGAATACATTGACCTTTGTTAAAATCGCCGAAATTCAGTTTCAATTAGGTACGTTACCTACCTACAGCTTGGAGAGAAATAAAAGTACTCGTGTGTCGGCACCGCGTGGCGTCGGACGTAATGTAGGAGCAGTTCTGTTATGGCATCAATAAAAATCTTTACGGAAACATCTGCAGTCATAAAAGCTGTCGTATCGGTTTCGGCGATGCTTACGGATCGCGACGAAGAGTGAGGCTGAATCAGTTGGCTCGAGGATCGGAGGCGAGAAGGTGGTGAACGGGGTGGAAGGATGGTCATGGTTCCGACGGGTCGGTAGTGCAGTGCGGCTCGCGCCGGCGCGGATCGATCGCGCGAGTTCGACCGCGCGGGGCGCGGCGCGCTCGCTCAGTCGCGCGCGGTCACGGCGTGCGGGCGCGCGCATCACTGCACGTGCATGGCGCGCCTGACTGGATGCCTCGCGCCCTCGGGGAATGGCTTCGTCCGAGGAAGAGGCGACTACAGCGTCGACCGACTCTTATCCTGAAGATGATGGCTGCCTCGATGTCCGAAAATGGTGGTGCTTTCTGCTGTCGTCGATATGCACCTTTATATGCGGGTTACTCGTGGTGGTACTATGGCGCGGGGCTGCGTACTTCTGCTGCCGCAAGGAGCCGGAGCTGGCGCCGAACGACCCCAAGCAGAAGGAGCAGAAGGCGGCACGGCAGGGCAAACAAGAGTTCGAGGGCACGTTCATGACCGAAGCGAAAGACTGGGCCGGCGAACTCATATCCGGTCAGACCACCACCGGACGAATACTGGTAAGTACTGCTTCTCAAGTCTGCCAACTTCTCAGCCTTAATGTCGCAAGTTAGCTCGTTCAGAGGGTCCCTCTCAATATTTCATAGAAATGTTCGCCAGGGTGGGTAATTACTAATTCGCGTGGCACTGTTACATTAACATTCGTGTGATACCTTGTAACTTTCAATAGAATTTAACGAGATATTTTAGTACGAATTAGTTGAGGTGACCGCATCATTAACGAGGGCTCATCGGTTGCTTTCACCGTTAAGATTAGAAGCCCCTGCTATTGTATCAATTAAACGCGAGTATTTTGACACAAGTTGTTTTTACTATAGTTACACAATATTGATGTTGTCAATAGTAGGTATTAGTACGCCAGGTAGAAGATTAGCTCGCTTACATTTGTTTTTATTCAGAACGGTGTTCTAATAAGTGCAGTGATCTTATCATAATATTATATGCGGGTAGACTGTATTGAGGTAGGTACTCAGTTCACATTCACAATTTATATAATGTGGGTATAAGAATATTTACAGTGAAATAAATTCAGCATCATTTGCAATAAGACACCTCCATTTCAGCAAATTAATTTCGAAAATTAGTTGGATCGTGAAACTTCTTACTGGTGGATATAGCGGACACAGCTTATATTCCCGTTAAGTGGTGATATAAAAATAATGCTGAACGCTAACCCAAATCTGTTCCATTGGCCCATTGGCCCACACCCCTACGACGGCCAGTGATCACCAATGTCATGACGTCACATACCCAACCTTGGAAATTATACACTAGTTTGTACCAATATTGGTCGTTTAATATTTACGACTGGATTAATCTTTAATCTAGTGCCCGTTTATTTTGTGTAAAGAAGTTTTATTTATATTTAATTTATTATGAGAACAAGTAAGAAATTGTAAGGAGGCGTCCACAAAAAGTTTTTTTCTGGAATAGAATTGTAAATACCAAGCTTTGTGTATGGATAGGAGTGGGTTTAAGTTCATGAATAGTGTAACGGGTGGGGTAGAACTCGTAAGTTTACGTTCACGAGCCTGACGCCATGGCTAAGACACTATTGACGTTCTTCTTATCTGAAACAAACAACCAAAACACAATACGTTAATGATTGGACAAGTACCTACTAGAATACTTATTTAATTGGATTTAAATGCTGCTAAAACAAAACAATACACGTCAGAATTTCATCCATTTTACGTTATAATTTTGTATATTTATTGATTGATTAATGTTAAATTTATTCTTAGCATAAGTTACAAATACATATTAAACTGCTATTGCATAAAGTTATCTATTCAGAATAACTTTGTCATAGTTAATTTAATTACTGTGGATTGGCTCGTTTTCGTTGAACTAAACCCAATCACATATAAAATTTCTTAATTGGATAGAAAAAAATTAATTAAGTTATTATTTATATCAGTGACCAACCTATGTTTTTTCAATAATAAAAAGCATGGTAAAACACATTTTGACACAGTGACTACCTACCAATTAATAATGTCTTCAAGGACAACTCAATAGAAACTAAATTACAAACATTTTGAAGTTTTTCAACTATGTGGGAACAAACACACATGTTGACACAATTCTTCTACTCAACAACTACATAATGCAGGTATACGATATATAGGTAGGTAGATATTTAAACCTTGCGTTTTAAAAAGTACTTATAAGAAGCATGCTTTCATACAATATTCTGCAGTAATTAACAGCTTGTGTAATTAATAGGAGCATTGAAATTTTAACATTTTGGTGTATCGTACCAATTTAGGGATATTAAGATTTTTAGTTAAGAATTCTCGTACTTTTAGGGTGTAACGATAGAAAAAGGTTGGTAGGTAACCACCAAAAATAAAACGAAAGTCATATCATTTATTTCAAATAAACCATTTACAGGCACTTTTGTATTGTCAAAGAGTCGGTCAGTTAGTCAGAAAGTTGAAGCTAATTGCTCGTTCCAAAACGTAGAGAGAAGAACGAGCAAGAAACTAAACTGACACTCTTTAATTAAAAATGTATTCGTAATTCGAACTATTTTCAAATTATTAATAAATAAAATGTCAAAAGAAAAACTAGGTACTGGCTGACATAACCCAACTTACACACACCTCTGTATGTAAGTTGGATTAACTTTGGTTAGCTAGCAATACGGTTTCACCATGTAAGTACCTCTGTTAAAAAACGGATCGTTCCATTTCCCAATCGATGAGAACCTTTAGTTAACCCTACTGATCCTTTAAAAGGATTCTGAAGGTTACCTGTTAACCTGTTAACGCTTCTAAAACATAAAAGGGTTCTCTGCTAAGGTATGATTTATTTACTAAGGGCAAGGTAAGGGTTTCGTACACGAATCGGTTATTAGGTACATCTTGAAGTATGTATTTATTTGTCACAAAAAATGGTAGCCGTTTCTGGGATACCTAAATAAATACATACTTCATAATGATTATGATATTATGTGTATATTTATTTATTGTTATCTCTGTTTGTTTACTACCTCAATCTTTTATACTAATAAAAATAAAGCTGAAGAATTTATTCGTTTATTTGAATGTGCTAATCTCCGGAACTACTGGTCCGATCTGAAATTACTTACGCTAATATGTACCTACGTTATCGCTGCGTGCTATAGGCTATTTTGTATTATACTTGAGAATCTGTAAGAAAATCTACGCAGAAAAAGTCGTGGACATAAACTAGTGAGCTGATAAGAATTACGAATACTCATTTTCTACGCACAGTCAAACTAAAACATTACAAAACAACACGGGAACTAAACCAAAACAATTGAAAATGATAAATTTCTTATTTAATTGATGTCAATGTTATTCACAAAAGTATAAACAATTAACCATAAACCATTGAAACCATGGGTTAATATTTTAACAATACTCATAGTTAATTATTATATATTTTTTATTCTTGCTATAATAGTTGGCTATATTTCTTTTTTATAAATTGTCATAATCTTTTAACTGTCTTCAGCTTTTTATATTGATCGTAAAATAAGAGGCATTATTATAAATAATACAAATTTTCCAATAACAACAATAACTGCCTCGTTGGCGTAGTGGTCCTAAGCGCGACTGCTACGCTAGAGGTCTTGGGTTCGGTTCCCAGGTGGCGCAAAAAGTGTTATTGGGTTTTTCTATGAAATTCTCAGTAGCAGCTCGGAGTTATGATTCGTGCCCGGTTAATGGCAATAGGCTCGCCTCCTATTACATGGGACCTAAACATACCGGCGAACTGTGGGTGTACATTGTTACACCTCTGCCTAACCCTTCGGGGAATACAGGCGTGATGGTATGTATATGTGTGGTACAAATTTTCTTCACCTTACTATTTTTTTTTTTTTTTTTTTCATATATCTTCATTATTTATATATCAGAAATATTTACCTTTTATCAAAAGTCGTAACCTCGAAAGTCTGACATCTAGTTTTACCAAGAGGGATCGTGTTACTCAGTAACTGGGTTGTAGAGGTCAAATAGGCAGTCACTGCATACTTATAAAACACTGGTATTCACCTGAATCTGGTCGACCCCAACATTGCTAGGAAAAGACTATGCAGATGATCTTAACCTTTTAACGATCATAATATTTATTTATTTATTGACACATATAAAATTATACCATCAGTACACTAAAACCAAAGCGATACTATAAGAAAACTAGCAGAACTACCCTATGAAAAAAAATAACAAAAAAAAAGAAATTAACACACTATCCCTCTATAATTCTATTAAGGGCACAAGAAGGAACATGGATGGCTTTTAGTCAGTAAAAGTCTGACACAATGGGGGCGGGGAAAGACATTTGAAGATATCCCAGCCGTAAAAAAAAACCGTCTATAATTAACCGCTCCAACAAATTTCAGAAACATTACGGAAAGGAAACCTATGAGCGTCATACAGAATGATCATACTAACGCAATATGAATCACGTCAATGACCTAATACCCACAAAAACTCAACATAATAAGATTACAGTGCTGTAGACGAATTACAAGTGCTAAGTAGGCATACCTACTGTTGCTAGGTAGCAATCGCGTTACACGTTACTCATCCTTAAATCTATTAGCATAGTCAGTAGATTTGATCGTTCCGAGGTATGAGTAATAAAGGAAATAGATTAGTATTGAATTGCATACGGTTTAGTAATCTTAAGGATGGACCTTTAAAATACGATCGTTTTATCTGCATTTGCATATTTCATACCATCCCACCTGTATTCCCCGAAGGGTTAGGCAGAGGTGTACCAATGTACACCCACAGTTCGCCGGTATGTTTTAGGTCCCGTATAATAGGGGGCGAGCCTGTTGCCATTAACCGGGCACAAATCCTAACTCCGAGCTGCTACTGAGAAATTCCAAATGGAAAAACCCAATAACACTTTGCTCGACCTGGGAATCGAACCCAGGACCCCATGCTCATCAGTCGCGCTTGCGACCACGAGACCAACGGGGCAGTTTCAGTTGCATTTTCACTTCTGTAAGGGGTACCTATGGTAAGCATCTTTCACATCCAGTCGGGGTGCGGATCATGCGCCAAGTGTATATCGAACTACCGACTTTATAATGAAACGGAATACGGCAGCATATAAACAAAAGAACGACGAAACATGCGTACCTACTTCATAAATGCTCACGGAATAAAACACGCTGTTCTTTTATTCAACACTAACCATATTCACAAACTCACTCTCTATTCAATTCAAAAAAGAGTTTTTGTTCAATCGGAGCAAAACTTTTTTCAACCAAATAATATACTGCAAATACCATTGACAGACACACTGAGCGGTGTTTTCTTTTGCTTGGAAAAGCTGTCCAATTTTATAGGTATATACCAGCCACTGCTTTACTCAACTGTACACAGTTCCAAGTAAATAAACTACTACTAGTACAAATTAGTGGCCAAGTGCATGTACTATATTACTCGAACGTCATTCACAGCCTCTGAGCTTGGCAACCAATGCATCTCCATAGCGCCAATAGTACGCCCACCGTATTTAAAGAACATTGTATATAAACGGATATCCCACCAAAGATTTACTTCCATTCCAAAATTTCTAACATACCATCACGCCTGTATTCCCCGAAGGGTTTGGCAGAGGTGTACCAGTTTACACCTACAGTTCGCCGGTATGTTAAGGTCCCATGTAATAGGGGACGAGCCTATTGCCATTAACCGGGCACAAATCCTAACTCCGAGCTGCTACTGAGAATTTCATAGAAAACCCCAATAACACTTTTTGCTCGACCTGAGAATCGAACCCAAGACCTCTAGCGTAGCAGTCGCGCTTAGGACCACTAGGTTAAAGAGGCAGTTCAAAATTCAATGAATGAAAAAATACTTATTGATACTTGCTTATGGATTCACAGGTGGTCTATTTTGCAAAAATCACCTCTGATAAATTTAGGTGCGTCGTGTGCTTGAGGTAAGCTGTCATCCCAAATTCACCGAAGGAGATCGTTACAGTATAGCTCTGTGGGTTGGGTTTTATGGGGCGTAAACTGAAGCTACTGGGAAACCGAACTACTTAGGCGGAATTTCACGTAACTTTTATTACTAGTATAAGTCTTTTATCCGTAAAAGACGGAATATAATTATATATATCACAGTTTTCGCTTGGAAAAAATTGTTTAAAATTCAAAATTTATTCACAGACTAGCTAAATACCCCGCGGTACGCAAAGGGCACAAGAAGGAACATGGGTGGGTTTTAGTCAGTAAAAGGCTGACACTCCCTCCCGCCCCGCCCAGGGCGGGAGAAGTTATTTGATGATTTCCCACCCCCAAAATAAAAAAATGCCAAGTTAATTTTTGGGTTTTTGGGTTCCTTTTGGAGCTTTTTGGGGCGCAGACACTGCTCGCGATCGGTCCAACTGACGGATCAATCGCGTGCAGCGTCAGCGGCCCAAAAAACCTATACTAGGCATAAAACTGACATATAAGCTCTCGGGGATAATTGTATCCTGTATAGCTGCTTAAATATCTACTATGTAAAATGTAATTACCTATGTGTGGTGTATGAAAAAAAATTGTGATGGTGTTCCGAAGTACAGCCTCAAATACCAGTTATTGTTTTAAATATAATATTCATAAAAACCGTGAAAAAGTGGAACTAGGTCACAATGGTCATCGTGTAACTAGCTCACGTACCACGGATCACAATGAATGTTTATACTGAAAATACTTCACAAAAAACCCTGTTTGTATCACGACAGATACATAGTTCCCGCAGGATATAAGATGATATATTGGTACACTCTGAAATCTGGTTTGAAAACACTTAGGAATCGGTATTTTTAAAAAAAGTTCAAACTTAAAGAACTTTTAATCGAGTAACTATTAATTATTTTAAAAATGTGCCAATTACGTCAATTGTCATTAACACTAGACCACAACTAATTGTAATGCCTAAATTAACTTACCATTCGATATTCAACTCTAAGCTCAGTGTTGAAACTTAAAAATTCAACATTGCAATAATATTACGCATTACTTTTTGGTGTCGTCTAGGTATTAGTGAAAGCGGGCTTTAGGTCAGTCCTACCTATATACACCTATATATGATGTTATCAAAAAGGCCTTTAGTTTCATTTGTAGTAAATAACAATGCGTAAAATTATATTATATATATTGTGCTACAGTAAGAGTGAACCCAGACCACCTCCAATAATTAAATCTAATCGCAAAACGTAATCACACAAGCTTCTACTAAGTATACTCCAACACGCTCTAACAAGCTACCTACTCCTCTAACGGTCCCGTTTCTGGTAACATCGGCACAGCTCCGCCCGGAGCGGCCCGGACCGGCCCGGACTCCCGGCACCACGCGATGGCAGACCGTGACCTACTTTCCGCTATCGATGCGCTGCGCCCTGTAGTTCAAGTACGTTTTCCCTTTCGGCATCCATTGATGCGTTCTGTCTCATGCCTCATTACTACACAAAGAAATTCAGGGTAATGGTGTGCGTGCAGGGGATATGGCGTCTTTTTAAACGTTTTCCTTGTAGAGTTGTGTAATATGAACCTATGTGTAGACTGAAAGGTATTTGTGAAGATTGAGGGTGAATATTCCGGGTGGTGTTTGAACTTGATGTAATCTAGGAATTTAATGAAAATGTTCAATTTTAAATTTACGTTAAAAAGAAAATAATGTTTCTTTTAAATCAGCATAATACCTACTCGCTTACTTAAAACCTAGACGAATGGCTTGAAAAACAAGATTTTTTTTTCATACATTATGTAATAAGCATAGGTTTTGCATAGAAGAAATTAGCTACTTCCCACATCTTCATTATTTTGCTGATTGAACATAAAAGTCAATGTTTTCTAACTACTACACATAGGCAACAAAAAATCGTTACTGCCACATGCCTAGTCGTAGAACAAAAAATGTAAGTTTACTTATGCAAATGATTTAACGAATACATATTTCCTTCTGTGTTTTGAATTATTAACATAACCGAATAGTAGGTAGGCATTTCATTTCTGTAGGCGTAACACGAAAGGGCTAAAGTAAAGGTGTTATTCGACTCGATTTTTTAAATTGGAAGGACGATTATCCTATAGTATTTGGTTTATTTTTGAACGACATGACCAGCATAATATCACACATTTGAATAAAGCCATCAAATAAATATTATGTAAAAAACAGGTATTCCTAATTTAAAAATCGATCGATGTCACGTACCGTTTGTTCGTACCTTGTTCGTAACATAAAAAAAACATTGATGAATCTTTAATTTCTTTTTTATTAACTTGCAATAACTCATGACAGTGATAGGTGCAAAAATTTTTTTCGATATAAAAGCTTAGGCATCGTATACATACCTGACTGATTTGACTCCATGGCATTTTAAAAAAACGTATATATATGTACTCCCTGCAATTTTTCTAGTTCCATTTTCAAATGTATTCGATAATGACGACTACGTGACTATCTTTAAGAAAAAAATCCAAGTTTCTGTGTTAACCGTCTATCCTTGAAAAGATATCAACGCATGCGCTCTTACTTGTTTTTGCTTATTTTTCCTTCGCCTGTTCATTGAATCACAATATTGCTTTTTTGTGGTATAAATAACTTATATATGAGTTTGTTTTGGCATTGGGACTTGCTAATCAATACACGAATTTGGTACCTACCTAATCAGTAGTTACCTAAACATTTTGGTTTATTTGGAAACCAAAATTCAATGTAGTAAAAATACGAAGTGGATATTATAAAAAAAAAAAATTTACGCCCTATGTATTATTTAGGTCCACTGGTGACCATTACAAGTATTAAATTTCTAAGCAAGAAATAATAAGGGACTATAAAAAAAAAGTAGACAGATCACTGGGTCGCCAAGTTTACGTCATTTCAGGGACAATAAATTAAGGAATATATATATTTAAGAATGTATTGCGTACTTACTATTGTCAATGCTGAGCAATCTTCAGTTATCATGTAAAAAGTTTAAATATATAAAAAGCAACAGTCACACTTGGAAGTACCTAAGTGAGTAAGGTTACTAAAAATTTGCCCAGAATTGTAGCCATCAAGTACCTGACAATGCCTTCTTAACTAGGTACAAATTTCTCGATATATTCTTAAAATTTAAACTAAATGACATAGGTTTGACGACACTGGGATCTTAGACTAAAGCTTTTCTTTTTCATCGAAAATAACCAGCCCTTCATCAACAAAAGCGAAACTATTTACTTTCGTTTTCTTTATGAATCTTCCCTCTAAGTTCGAAGCATCGCGTGACGACCCACACCGACTTGTCCTTGTGTGGACGACCGACGACGACGTACGTATTTATTTATGATAAACACACGCCACTGCAGTCTTTTATATTATTTAATGAGGTTACACACCGCCGTGCCGTAGTATTTTGGATCATTGATTCCTTTTTTAAATAAATTATGTACCTAGGTACTAGCAACTGATAAAATAGAGCTAAAAATAAAAATAAATAACCAGTCTATTTTTGTCTCACTGCAAGATAAAAGCTTTTTCTCATACAGAGAAGGCACGAGCATTGATCACCACGCTTGCTTAGGGCGTATTGGCGATTTCAGATTTGTATAAAACAGACCCTTACAGTAGGTACCTATTTCACTTTTTTGTCTAACTAAACCCAATCCTTACATAGCAACATACAATGATTTGAATTTTAAACATCAGGTAGACAATTCCCGTATCATTAAGAAAGTTCGCATTCAAACCTCAATCTATCAAAAATGCTTCTAATTTTCATACATTTTTGACAAGTTTGTGACATTGATCGTCGCTAAGATGAGATTGTGAATAGATTTTGAACATTTTCAGTTACGAGAATTGGCCTTCTGATACCTAAACATATAGAAATATACGTTTAATAAAATATCACCATTAAACTTCTCCTCCACCAGAACAGACCATTGTACTGCTATGCACATGCAAAAATGCATTTCAAATAGAATTGCACACAATACCTTCAACGGTGACCCATTAAACTTTAAACTCGGCTAGTGTACAGCCAACCGCACATCGATGGCAACAACTTCACATGAACAGCGCCCCTATCTCGTAGCAGTAAAGTCGAATTTCGTAGTTCAAGTGTTACAACTTTACTGTAGGAATAAAATGAAGCGAAGTATTGTTAAACGACGTCTTTGGTATTAAACCGACTACATTCCAGTTCTTCCCGCAGAATATAAGACGCAACTTACGACTAACGTTTCGTGAAATTCTGGCGAACACCCAAGTAGAAAGGATTCTTCCCATTTTTCACTGAGTAAAAATAGATTTAAGTATAAATAAACTTGGCTGACTTATTTAAAGATTCCTTAATAAAAAATATGTACCCCCTTCCTTAAAAACGTTGCTTAAATTTAAGGTAATTTTTAAGCTAATAATAATAATAATTTTGGCAATCATTGTGCCGATAGTCTTGACGGATAATAGCGTAACAGCCAAGAGCCTCGACCAACACCTCAGGAGGCTCTCGTTGGGCAGTTAGATCAAGAGACTCGGCGCGTATTGTTGGGAGATTCCTTTCTCAGGAGCCCTGACCACCGGTAGCTGGGACCCTGTTCCCGATGCCGGTGGGCTACTATTTTTTATATTTTTAAATGTTTTTATTTTTTATATTCATATTTAAAAATGTAATTTATATATACATAAAAATAAATAAATGGAATAATAATTTTAGCGTATCTTAACAAAATAATTACATCGAATTACACAAGGTTAGGAGGTAAGTGGTTTCTAATTATTTTCTTATTGCTTTTACTACTTAGTTAATAGGTACGTACTTTCTTTTTTTTTTTATTCTAGTATCTGCTAATTAGGTCACGAAATTATATATTTGAATTAAATGAGAAAGTAAGTATGATTTACGTATAGAATACCTAGTGTCATTCTATGCATTTTCATACAATTATTTTAATTTGTATTATTACATACCAGAAATTACAATGTGCATTCTTGTATGAATTGTACAATATTGCTATAATTTTTTTTGGCAGTGCAATAATCAGTAAGCGATAAACACTTTTCAACTTTCAAATAGAACCGTTTGTCCTGTCTGCATTTGTTTCAATTTTTTAACAAATGAAAACAATATTTATGAAAATTACATCCAATTTACAATAAAATAACCTAAATACCTTTTATAAAGCATTATTAAAATTCCTAATAACTTTTCATAGTAACAAAGCAAGTAATTTTATTTATTTATGCTTTAACAAGTAGTCTACAATTACTCTGTAACTATACACAACAACATTTCCCTATCCTTCATGTAAATTGTTTCCAATGCTTCTCAAACTTGAATAAAGGATACTAATGTGTATTCAGCTGTACAAATGCCTTCATGAATTTTTTAAAAGTTTATTTATATAATTAAAATTAATACACTTATCTTTCGTATTGTTACAGACAAAAATGTAATTGTAAAATGCGGGGGCCACATTATATCTACAACGTTTACTTTCTGTGGTACATCAAGACCTTGTGGATTATGTATACATGAACCCTCATTCTGACAAATATACTAAAGATTGCTTGGAGCAGATCCGCAGTGATATCTTAAAGCATTTCAATACAGATCCGTCTGAGTACTCAGTTGTATTTACAGCAGGAACAACATCCGCTTTAAAACTAGTGGTAGAGTCATTTCAATTTTCCCCAGTTGATGATGATGATGTTAATGACCCGTCATCATATAAAAAATGGATGCCTGAATAGTCATTTAAAAAAACAATTATGTAAAATAAATAGCAGCTGGTACGTTCTACTAGATGCAGCTTTGTATCAACAAGTAGATTAGATTTGTCTGAGACAAAGCCAGACTTTGTGTGCTTGTTGTTCTATAAGATGTTTGGATACCCAACTGGATTGGGGGCAATTTTATTTAAAAATAGTAGTAGTGACACACTTTGCCAAAAAATGAATTTTGGAGGTGATACAGTTGATTTCGTGTTAAGTACAGATGATGTTCATGTGAAAAGGAACGACTTGTATGAAAGGTAATTACAAAAATCAATTTCCTTTTTATCATCTTTTTGAAATGTTTAAGGATCATACTCGTATCAGATGGAGTTCCATAGTTTCTGCCTTCCCCCATAGAAATAAGGCAAATCATTGAACAGAATTCTTCAACATAACAGATAAATAATTTAAATTCAACATTCTAAATAAAATCTAAGAAGTTACTGAAATTAGGTTCCCTCTTTTTTATTTCGCCTGTTATAAAGAGATAACAATATTCTAGCTACCTTGATATCTGTTGGAATTAAGGAATATTCTTGGGTCAACCGCAATTTCAAATTGTAAAGGCCAATAAGAAACATGCATGCAGTATATTTATAGAATTTGATCAGTTGTTCTTAAAATTTTACAATAAGTAGTAAAAAAAAGAATTTCCTGATTAACTGAATGTCAGTTAATCAGGAAATTCTTTTTTTTGTTTATATAAATGAAAAGCACAAAATATGTACAAATGATTGTTTTGTAAATTAATATGTTGAATAATAATTATTATGTTGTTAATTGCAGGATGGAGGATGGAACTATACCATTTTTAGCAGTAGTTTCTTTGAAGCATTGTTTTGACACAATGCGCAGATTTATACCTAAAACAATTTACGATGATTGGATGACAACCATTTCATACCATACATTTTACTTAGCCAAAGACCTTTATTTACAACATAGTCAAAGTCAAAGTATTTATTTCAATTAGACCATTTATGTGCACTTTGAATTTTCAAGAAGTTACCCATACAAAAAGGTACATAAAAATGGTAACAAGGCTGCAGTAACATACATGGATGCTTTAGTGATATTAAAGCACAAGGTGGAATTGTTACATTCAACCTTCTAAGAAATGATGGGTCATATGTTACTTGCAATGTTTAATTATTTTTAAATTCAATTAATTTCTAAATTTTGTAAGTAGCACGTGACGTTCTGTTCTTTTTGCTTAATTCTATGGGGAAACAGTCTAAAATTAGATCGCAAATAAAAACCTACATACTCGTAATTCACCATTAGTTATATACTTGTAAACTTGTGAAGTCAAGAATGCAACAATATATCATATTTCTACACACTGTATAACCGTTTATTTACTTCATACTGTATACCCCTACATAGAATAAATAGGTACCCTTACAGCGGACTACCCTAAACGAATAGAAAGGGTAACAAAGACGCGATATTACTGCGAAATACAGTAAAAGGACAAACTTATTTGAATTTATGTCAACGACCGCATTCCCTTTATTTTTGGAAGGAATTCATGCACAGACGGTTACGTTACCTATGTTACGTTAGTTCGACTATGTTATTCACACTTTTGCATACGCTAAATAAACAGTAGGAATATACACATTTTAATAGCATAAATTTATTCATTCTATTAAAATGCTCATTTCAATAAACAATATGTGTTGTTCATTTTAATAGAATTCATTTATTTATTCTATAAAAATGTGTAGCATAAAATACCATCCAATTAGGAGAAATAGTAACTTTCGTCTGTGGGTTCGTCCGCTTGAAAGTCGGTTATCGCAAAAAGAAAAGAAGTCGTGGATTAAAAAGTAGCTTAAGTCCTTAATCAGGCCCTAAACTACCACTTTGTCAATGTTCGTACCAACCATCGGTTCTGTTTTTGTCGTGATGAGGTAACAAACATACAGGCAGTTACTGTGGACGAAGTTTTCTTCCGCACAAGGTTAGGGCGGAATATTAGGTAACGATTCAGTTTTTCCCTTAACATTTTGAGAAGCATCGTCTCATACATTTCAGTATGGCCACTTATGCGTCACTTCGTTGCATCGACAGCGTTACATAAGACTGATCGACCCACAATCAAATACAAATCGACCTCGTATCGTGAAAACGGGGTCTCCTATTCCTGATATAACCCTGTCAGACCTTCCCGTCCATCAGCCTCAGTATTTTATTTAAAAATACACCCGTTGCGTCGCCATTTTTGGTCAACCGACTGTGGTCTGACCTTTGAAAGCGGGACTTATTGTTTATTCCTGGAGTTGTTTGAATCGATTTTGTCTCAAGTGGAAGGTTGAGAGAATTGAAGTGTCTTCGAGTTATGAATATTTTAGTTAAGATTAAACGTTACTGTAGGGGACTGTACTGACACTGCACTCCGAAAAATGTTAAATTGTTATATTTTGGTAAATAACTAACTTAATTCGATTGAATTTTGTATAGATATAATAATAATATTTAGTTACGAGATTTTAAATTTCAACTCCTTTTGAAATAAAGATATTTGAGTGTAATCTGGTTAACCGTAAGTCCAGAATGCCTAAAAAAATAATAATACAAAACGTTCAAAATCTAGTCGCAATCTCATATCAGCGACTATCCATGACAAAAAATATGTAGATTTAGGCATTTTTGAAAGTTGAATAGATTGCGATCGGTCCTGGAATGTATTACCTAAAATATATTAATTTATGTAATATATAAATTAATTTAATGTTTATTTTATTCAGGTATTGCTATTGTACTTTTATTGATACTTTGATTGAATCTAAGTTAAAAATAAAAATAGTTTTAAGTAATTCAATCAATTTAATTTAATCTAGAATATATGTGCATTCAATTATTTCTATTTCAATTTAATTTATTTTCAATTAAATTTTAATAAATTTACTACTAACATAATTTTAAAACTGTTATAAACTGTTAATACGCATCAGACTGAAATAAACGATGTTCTTTTTCTTTTTTTTATATCTATAAAATGTCATCGAGTTTAGTTACCTATAGCCAAAATATAACTACATTACTTTTGCATGGAGCGCGCTGTCGATTCAGTACAGTTCCCTGTTTGTTTCAGTGAACATGCCTTGATGCTTCACTGATCGATGCTACCTACGCGTTTTGTAACTTACCTAATAATTAATGAGGATTTCTTCAAAGCCTTATGTATCTATATATAGATAATTTTGCGTAGAAATTATCAATATCTATTATCTATACCTACTTTACATTTTAATGAGGTAAAGTGTATTTGTTTGTCTGATTCGAACAAATCTTTCACTGATACACTAGTACCTAAGCCAAGTGCCATAGGCAATGTTATACCTAGTTGACTTCCACGCTGTCAAAGTCGTGAGCTCGTATTTAATAAAAGCTGTCAATAGCTGCTATTATTATATTAGGTATTTACTTAATCATTGTAAATTAATAGTCTGCACACTAGAAACTTGTTAACCTTTTAAATCTAGAAATAAATAAAAAAAACAAGTATATTTAGGTTTTAAAATTTATTTATTTTCGTATAAGTATCACTAAAAAGACATTTATAAACTTTATACAATAATTAAAACTCAATAATAATCCACATCATTCAGTTTTCGACCTAAAAGTTCTTTGTTATCGTAGATAGACGTATTCAGAGGCACTCGTTCCACACAGGATTTTAAGCGATCAATCAATAACCTAAATTCCGCCATCTATCACCCGGCTATTCTGCTAGAGAGAGCCGAAATCACGAGCGCCCTAAACAAAGAGGCCACATAGCCCACGTATGATAGCCGCCCTAACGGGCTATTACGCATTCCGATAGGCGATAAAAGCCTTTATTTCGGTCTCAAAGTTCGAAGTTTATTCAAAGTCTGAATCTGCAATATCGGTTACTGGAGTCGACTCATATTTGGGAATGTCCCCATATTTCTGCGTGTACAATTGGTAATACTTTCGTGTTTCTTTGTTTGGAACCGCTAGTCTACGGAACTACTGGATCGATTCTGAAAATTCTTTCACTAATACCAAGCTATGTCATCTCGTAGTACTGTAGACTATATTTTATTATAAAAAGAAATAGAATCTATAATAAAATTCACGCGAACGAAGTTGCGGGCAAAATAACTCTGTACTAATAATGTAAAAGGAGATAAAGTTTGTTTTTTATTGTTTGTAAGAGTTAATCTCTGGAAGTACTGGTCCTAATACAGTAAATCTTTTACTGGTACAAAACTACGCTATTGCCGAGTGTCATATGATATATTTTGGGGTAAATTGTTTTCATGCGGACGGCAAAAGGTAGTTAGTCTATAAAATGTTTTCATATTTCCTCCAACCAGGTAACAAAAGCAACTTCTAAATAAAATTATTATACAAATTCAAATGAGCTGGTTGTTATCAAGATTCCCTGTGTAAAGGTCAAAGGTCAAATGTATTTTAAAATGAAAGATAGTCGGTCTATGTTAATGTCTTCATTTTGTGGATTCGGGCCCTTTGAAAATAAGAACCGAATCGTTGCGATATCTAAGCTATTTTTAAACCTCAAAGAAAATGTGTCAGCGTTTTGCTAAGAATGCTTGGTTTGCTACTTTATTGCAAACGTTATTTCTACTTTAGATTTAATAAACACATACCATCACGCCTGTATTCCCCGAAGGGTTATGCAGAGGAGTACCAATGTAAACCCGCAGTTCGCCATTATGTTTAGGACCCATGTAATAGGGGGCGAGCCTATTGCCATTAACCGGGCACAAATCCTATCTCCGAGCTGCTACTGAGAATTTCCTAAAAAAACACAAAAACACTTTTTGCTCGACTTGGAAATCGAATCCAAGACTTCTAGCGTAGCAGTAGCTTTTATGCTAATAATAAAATCAGTCTATTATTATCCCACTGCAGGGCAAAGACCTTTTCTCATAGAGAGAAGGCACGAGCAGTAATCACCACCCTTGCTCAATCGATCGGCGACTTCAGACTTAAATTAATTATAAGTTCAGATTTCCTCACGTTGTCAGTGATGTCCAAAATTAACTTATAAAGTACATATAAATTGAAAGAATCTGTTTGATGCTTGCCCGGATTCGAAATCAGAACCTCATGCGTGAAAAGCGGGCGTCGTAACCAATGGGTCATCGCGGTACAGTTTTTATGTTTAAACAATATTTATATTAACAAGGTGAAGCGAGCAATACCTACCCGTACCCAGTGCGTATAGTGCGTATTACACAGCGACCCGCTTGGCACTCAACTCACATTTTTTTCCATACGTGAATACTTACTGTTTTAATTAAAACATTTTTAGCCAGGTCTAGTAATCCACTGAATATTAAATTTTTACAACCATTTTGTAATATTTTACTATACTACCTTATTCCACGAGTTCGTCCGCGTGGTTTTATTAACAACGAAGAAATGTTGTTCCCGAGGAAAACAACATCAATGTTCTAATATAATGTTGTTCTCCTCGGGAACAGATCTTTTTTTCGGGATAAAAGGTACTTAACTACCTACCCTATGTCCGTTTCTGTACAACGTATATGCAAAATTTCAGGCTGATCGGTTCAGTGGTTTAGGTATGAAAAGGTAACCAACAAACAAACTTACATTCGCATTTTTAATATTAATAAAGATACTACCTGTCAGTCGCGGATTGTTCCGCGTGAATTTTATTGCGGCTCCCTATTTTGTTTTTGTTTATATTAAAATAGAACCTAGAGCACTCACGGATAATGTAGCTTATTATTATCAGAAGAATTTTATAATCGAACCAGAAGTTTGAGAGATAACGCGTTAAAACAAACAAACGAGCTCTTTAACTTTATAATATTAATTAAAGATTTAAACAAATTGCAATTTAATTTTAATAAACGAAAGCTATTTAGGAAGTCTTTGCGTAGCAGTGTGATAATACAAATATTAAAACAAAGCAAATATCTGATAATTAGTATAATTTTCATGTCCTTCATTTACGAATGTCGCTCATATAATACTGATACCGACACCTACTAACACACGCACACATGATGCTTGTCTAGGTACTTAGTCAAATTATGTAGAGGGGACATTAAAACCTTGCTCATCGTGAAAATTGTACACTGAACAGCACCTTTGTAGGTCACCTGTTTGACCATTTCCACTCCAATTAGCCTGACCAATGCTCTAAATACAGACCACTTTGCCAGATGGTGCTATCGATAATATACTACCATTACACACGTGGCAGGACCAATCGTAAACTAACGCAGTTCCAAAGACTTTTTGGTTTCGACAAAGGCATTTCAATAACAAACGTTCATCAATTATTTTGCGTTATTCTCTGAAAGTCGTTTCTAATAAGTAAAGCCGCTCAAAATCTAGTCGCAATCACATTTCTGCGACAATTAGTGTCAAAATAGGTAAATTAGAGGCATTTTTGACAGATTGAGACTGAGATTAGATTGCGATCGTTCCTAAAGGTTAGTAAAATTGCCCCCCGAAATGGAAAGTAAAACTGAATTGAACTGTGCCAACCACTTAAAAAGTCAGGTAAGTATGGCAGCTACTGATAACATACAACGGCTTTGTGCCGAGTAAAGTATTAAAGACAAATCTAGGTGAGGTAGCGTACTCGTTCATCACTCACACGCACAAAGCCGCATTCCCCCTAGCCAGCGGTTACAAGGCTTCTGAGGTTTCCTCATTTACGACACCCTTACTTATGTCGCGTGACACACTGCCACCAATACACGCTGAAAGTCTGTAAGTTACTAGCAAATAACATTTTCAACTCAACGAGTAATGCCCTCTGAAAGAGAATTCATCGGAATCTGCCTGAAATAATCCTTTCTCTTCGATAACACTGTTTTTATCCCCGACTGGGGGATAACCAACTAAAATAATTCATTGTACTAAACCCATACAATTCTGAACGTCTATTCCTTATCTGAGAAATAAAGCCTTCTTGACACGAGACAAAAACAAGACATCTCGGGCGGGCTGGCCTCTTCCTAATCTCTGCTATATAGGTCAGTGGGCGGTCCCTATCGATTGCCAGCACTTGTGCGTTCGCAGGAACGTTCGTTTTGTCGTTAAGTTTGTAGCCGGCCTTAGCTGGAGATCTTGAATTATTTATATATTATTTGGTCGTTCTGTATTGTGGAGTAGTTGAAGTAGTTTGTATGCTGCACTAGTACAGTTTGTAGTGTCGGTATCTACTGAAGTGGGAGTTTAAGAGACTACTTAAGTAGAATACTTGGGAATGGGGTTCCATCTCTCAATTTAAGAACACCATCTAACTTATTGACGCAATTCAAAATACATTCATTGACAATTGTACTGAATGTGTATAACAAAGGACTTGCTTCAATACATCAGTGGACTGCTAAAGTCAGATTTGAATTTTAAAAAATGTCCTCAGCACAATGACGACACGCGACATAACTTTTACAGAAGCAAAAAGGTACCTTTTAGAAATGACAATCTATACAAATAAATAAAATTGAAGGGTCTGTTTGTACTTTCAATTTACAAGATTTTCACTAAATGCATATGAAAGTATATACGGTACTAACATAAAAAAAACAATTTTTAAATTGTTTGTCTGTCTGTCCGTTTGTTCCGGCTTATCTCCGAAACGGCTGGTCCGATTTTGACGGGACTTTCACTCGCAGATAGCTGATGTTATAAGAAGTAACTCATGCTGTTTTTATTTAAAAAAAAATATTTCGTTTAAATTTAAAAAAAAGAGGTTTATATGCGAAAACAAAATTGAAACCAATAAAATAGTGATCATGAACGAAGTCGCGGGCAACGGCTAGTTTTAAATACATTACCTTTTACAATTAACTTTAAACAACAAAAGGCCATGACCACATAATAATAGACGTGTCTCCTCCATTTGTTCTACTTTATTTTAAAAATAGCCACTATAGTGTACACGTTAGTTGGTGTAGCAATGTCGCTGATACGTGACGTCAGCGCCCCAACCCCCTGAGACATTGGCTAGGAGTCGGATCAAGCGAGTGGCTAGACATTAGTCTCGTCGGTGCCACTGAAATGTTATCAGACGCGCGACGCCATACTATAGCTGACCTAAGTGCTTTTAGATATTTTAAGGGGCTTTCTCAGGTTTTTGTGGGGATAACCTTGAAGTTGGAACTACCTCGTTAGCCTACTGGTCCTAAGCGCGACTGCTACGGTAGAGCTCTTGGGTTCGATTCCCAGGTCGAGCAAAAAGTATTATTGGGTTTTTCTATGAAATTCTCAGTAGCAGCTCGGAGTTAGAATTTGTGGCCGGTTAGTGGCAAAAGGCCCGCCTCCTAATACATGGGACCTAAACATACCGTCGAACTGTGGGTGTTCACACCTCTGCCTAACCCTTCGGGGAATACAGGCGCGATGGTATGCATGTATGTTGGAAGTCCTCTTTGTTCTATTTTATCAACGTTGGCATTTAAGGATTTTTTATTGTAAAATCATCAACAAATCTTTTACGAGGGAAGTAGTTATAGTATTTTGGATACAATTACGATTACTTATTTTTTTTTTTTATACTATGAACCGGAGATTCGCGCCTTTAAACAAAAAAAACTGATTTTCTTCGGCTTTATAAAATTATAGTACCTATATAAAAGCGTTGTAGTTTATAAAATCATGTTATAGTAGTCGCCATGAGTCGTGAGCACAAACGTCAAGTAAATTTTCGGGTTTCCGGGTTCCTTTCTGGGTATTTTGGGCCGCCGACCCTGCACACGATTGGTCCGTCAGTCTTAACGATCGCGTGCAGCGTCGGCGCCTCAAAAAATCTCGAAAGGAACCGAAAAACCGAAAAATTAACTTGACACTTGTGCTCACGAGTCGTGGCGACTAATATATCAAAGTCAAAGACAAATCATTTATTTCAATTAGACCATTAAAAGGCACTTTTGAACGTCAGTTAGAAGGTAAAAAAAATTAAAATATTGAATCTTGTTCCCCATCAATACAGACAGTCAATATAGCAGTGTATACGTGGCTATAGATATCTTCGCAGACGATCGTAAGTGGCGTCTAGAGACTGTGCACTAATGACGTCATACAAACACTAACTATCTAGCAAACGGGGTGAGAGACACTTAAGGATCGTAGCTTTTTAATGGTCTATTACCAGCGAGTCCACAAACTTCGAACTAAACAAACTCTTTAGAAGCAATTTTACTATATGATGTAGCTACATTCTAGCAAAATCACTTATCACTTAGCCTGAATTTGACGCACCCTACGCAATCAGATATCGATGTCACAAAACAGATGGTCGAAGGACGAAGGGCGAAGCTTTTATTTGGAATGTGACCTTAGCAGCTAGCTGGTAACATTAGGTAATCAATACCGTGATGTAGACCTACTTTGGTCAAAAGCAGGGTTTGGTATGGAGCTAATAGCCTGCTATGTTATTGTTTAGATTGTTTTAGCTAATGTACCTGTATTACCTTTCGTTTTTGTTGATTCCTTTTTTTTTAATTGTTGGCCATTGGTTTTCTCTACTTATGTCTCTTTTTTCGGAATGGCACCGCGCATGTCAACCAAGGAGGTTGTCCGTTGCTTAACCGGACTTTATTGTGGTGCCTGAAAAATCAAGGTCTCCAGCAAGGGCTTAAAACGTATACTAAGCGGCTTACTATGTGCTAAGGGCACCTACCTGGGGTAAAGACCTTAACTTAGGGCGTCCCTGGGAGAGGACAGGCTGGATCGGTTCTTACTTGGGTTTTTCTATTTTCAAACTGTTTTATACCAATTATGACCTGTCATATAATAATGAGATGTGTAGCATCACTCTTGCTGTTGATTGTGATTATCGTTGCATTCTATATTTACCCGACTACGGGAAAGCCAAAGGAAGGTTACGATTTTGACAGGCTATGTATGTATGTGTGTGTGAGTATATGTTCACCTGTTCCCTTATAGCTCCTAAACTACTTGTCGGAACTCGACAAATGAGGTATCGTTAGAACCGTCTTAATCGTCTGCTGAACATAAGCTCTAGCGGACAAAAATCATTAAGTAAAAACAAAAAATAAGATAAATACGCCGAGTTTGGTATCATTTGAAAGGGCTTCTCTTGTACATCTCCAAAATATTGCTCAAATTTAAAGTGGCGCCATCTAGAGGACAAACAATCATGTGTTTAATAAAATTTAAGATAAATACACCGTGTTTTATATCATTTGAAAGTGTTACGGTTGATACCTATATAACGTGTGACTACGGCTTTTCTTTTTGTTCTGTTCTTGATCTCCAGTAACCTTGTTTATTTCAGCACCCGGAAAATCTTGTTTCATGCTTTTTCAGTGTCGTTTTTTGTCGTAGTTTGGTTTTAGTTTTTTTTTACTTTTTTTATGGATAGTGTGTTACGGAACCAGTAAATAATTGGAACTGCTACTTGTAAGCATCCATTACGAGGTGTGTAGCAGTTTTGGTCGGCATCATTACTGGGGAAATTTTGTTTACACTCCGCGACCAAAGTGTGACTTTATGATGTATTTACGAGAATGCTGCGTTTTAGTAGTTGTTGACACTGTTTAACAGTTTAGCCAGCACGTCATTATAATTTAAGCGTAAATGTATGGCTGTTTCTTAACTAGGTTTAGGTCTATCAAAATGAACCAACCCGCGTCAATATTTCTCCCATTTTTTTAAGTAATGATGTTTTATACTTAATGCTGATTAATTTTAAATCTATTCTAAACATAATTTGAGAATATACATTGCCGGTTTTTGCTGAATAGTATTGTAAGACATTTAACACTGGTGTAGGTTTGATTCAGATTCCGTCTCATCTTCATTTGCTTTCTTTTATTCTATTTTAAGCCCTAGGTTCGTCAGTATAACGTAAATAATGATACATTTTGGCCCATTGCCTAGGAGCACAATTAAGTAAGTCATTGCACTCGGATGACACTACAACTTGATCTGAACTGTTGTTGGTACATGCGCTCATTCACGCCGGATACCTCGCGGTGTTGGCAGGGAGAACAAGGCACCACGTGCGTCCGCACGCTGCTAGCTTTAGTATTTTTAATTACCGAAGAAAGTGTCATTGTAAATAACATTATATTCTAACTATATAATATTATAATTGCAGCCATTTTAATACAGCACTAGCTGCTTTGCAATTTCCGAAAATACCTGAATATTAAAATCTTGGCAAATTTAATTTAATTTTCAAACATTTGAGCTCACTATTATTAAATCAATGACGTCATTAGTAGTTCTCAGCCAAATCTTAAAAATTAAGACATAAAAAATTGTAATGCAAAAACTTCAGATCGTCGACACTCCCACTTTAATGACAAGACATGACGTGTCAGCGTGTGTGAAAGAGACAAAGGACTCCGTGTGTCTGACGTCACAGACGTACGTTGGCAAATGGCATAGTACACTCTCTGGCAGAACGCCACCACAGCTGTCTCCAAATGTCCTCTCAGTTATTAACAGAGTATACGTATTATTTATAAAATTGTATTTGTTTTGAATCATAATCTGATTTCACGTGACTAGATCCACTACATCAACTTGTAATGTGGATGACGGTATTGGGATCGAAAAATAGAGTGTGTCAGATGCTCATTCGAGAGCTGTATTAGTTAGCTGTGGAAAATAGGTTATTGTAGTGAAAATTAGCGAAGAGATACGACCCGTCTTCTTAGAAGGAGACTTCCATAAAGAAAGTTACCTCCTCTTTTTTTTAAGTGGGTATTTCTCACGGGTTGTACAAAAATCAAATTCAGCTCTTCATTGTGAGATATTCTACAGCGGATTTTAGTCTATGAATAGATGAAACCTAAAAGTCAAGTCTTTGATTTACTTTTATTTTTTGCTTATAAAAAATACTTTTCATTGTAAGTTATTTTCACCAAGATTTTTAAAAGTTTTAAGATAACCTATCTTTTTGAACCCGTAAGTCTCCTCTATGACGGCAAAGGCCAGCGGCTTCTCTCCACATAATATCTCGAGTCCATAACATATAATATTCATTCTGTACACATACTGTATACCCATACATTACATGCTCACGTCATGCAACGCAATCTATCTAATATTCAACGGGGAGAGGCCCTGAGCCCTGACCTATTACTTTGGTAAGGCTTCTACCATGATTTCATCTGCATTTTTTTCCCAGTTACATTGCGAATTTACTATGTAGAACGTAGTGTATGTAGTATATGTAATATACTACGAATTATTATTATTTAATCATACCTAAAATCTTAAGGTTAAGGCACCCGTCTCCCATGCATGAGGTTGTGGATTCGATACCGGGCAATTACCAAGGTTACTTTTTCACTGACATCGGTAAAGGAAAACATTGTGAGGAAATAAATAATATCAATCTGAAATCTCCAATCCGTCATGAGCGAGCGTGACAAACGCATGAGCCTTCTATGCACGAGAGAAGATCTTTGCCCTGCAATAGTTAAAAAATAGCCTGGTATTATTAATATTTTAAAGTCAATTCATTTTATAAGTGCGTGAATAATTTATCTCTTTTGAGTAGGAAGTTACGAGTGTGATTTTACTGAGTCACATTCATAAATCTATTAAAATATCACCTGGATCTTTTTATTTTGTTAGAATAATCATCTCGCCTTTCGACAGGCAAAAAACTCTCGCGAAAATGTAATATTATAAAAATACGAAAGTAACTCTGTCTGTCTGTCGTAAACCGCTGAAACGATTTTGATGAAATTTTGTAGGTACAGAAATAGATGAGACCTCGGAGAAGAACATAGAAAAAAAACAGAAAAGGGCTTGAAGGGATTAAAAGTTTGTATGGGATTTCCGTCATTATTAAATATTTAAGCAGTAAACTTTTTAAATACAAAGTTTCATGGAAATTAATGTCGATCAAGCGTTTTAAAAAAATTAAAAGAGGCTGCCCAAAGTAACTAGGTACTCTACGAAGTCGCGGGTAAACGTTAGTGAGCCTTAATTCCGTGATAAGTGATTGCCTACACGTCTACATTCTAAGAGATACCTAGATATGCTAAATGATCGGTTCGATTGCAATGTATCATTAGGGTAGGCGGAGCTTAGTATTGTGTGGAATTAGTCTATCTATACCGACATCCTATAGTATTGTAATGTTTGCAATTATGTCAATTGGCTTCTGCCTACTTTGCTTCTGTCTACGTCTTCGTTTGCGTAAAAGTCGTTTTAGTAGTAGTAGAGCTCTTTGTGAAGAAGCTCTTCCGAAGTAGTACTACCACCATACCTGTTTCTGCCGCAAAGCAGCGTTGCTGTGTTCCGCTTTGAAGAGTATGGGTGCCGGTGTAATTACAGGCACATAAGACATTTCAACTTTGTCTCTGGGATGGCAACGCATTTGCAAGGCCTCTGGTATTGCAGATGTCTATCGGTAGCGGTGACAACTTAACATGTAACCCGGGGGCTTGTTTGCCATCCAATGACATAAAAAAAGTCACGTAAGAACCATAAAACATAGCCTATGGCACTTGGCAGTAGTATGGCTTTTTATCAGTAAAACAATGTATGTAATCGGATCAGTAAAACAAAAAAGACGAACCTTGCCCTGCACTATAATTAACTTGCTTGATCATTGGATTTCCTTAATGAAAAATATCCGAAAAAAAGTTAACAAGAAAATCATAGTTCATTAATATTCTCATCAATATTTTTATTTCAGTGTTCGAAAATTTAATTATGAAGCCCGCTGAAAACATGTTTACAGTAGAGCACTGAATACGGTACATTACTCACGATCACTCAACGTCATGAACTAAGTCGTATTGGAAGCACAAAATATCGTTAAATTATGTGTTTATCAGTGTACGAATTACTCATAGATTCCATTTTTGACTTATATTAACTTCTACAATCTTATTAACTAGATACTAACTTCTGCCTGCGTCTTTGTTCGCATGGAAGATATGCCATTAAATATGAGTTGATTTTTTGTTGTTGAACCAGCACTTCCAGAGATACCCTCTAAGAAACGATGGTTTTCCTCACGCTGAAAAACGTAGTATTACACCCGTGAGCATTTATCATCAAATAACTTCTCCCGCCCTGGGCGGGGCAGGAGGGAGTGTCAGACTTTTACTGACTAAAACCCACCCATGTTCCTTCTTGTGCCCTTTGCGTTCCGGGAGCGCGGTATCTCTTACGAACAACCCGCAGCCCCGGCAGGGCTATGTGCACCTTATCATCTTTGTCTTGTTACTATAGAAGTGAGTCTTTAGAAGCTCCGTACTCATAAACAAAACTCAATCCGTCATAATTAAATATTTTACACCCAGTTTTAACTTTATTCCAAGCTTTGAGCCAAATATTTTATTTTGAACTTTATTCCGACAATGGTCAAGTCTTAATTCAAAATTGACAACTTAGATTCTAAAGTCAGGTTTCATAAGAACTTTGCCGTAGTCGCAATAAAGTTTGAATTGCTAAAACTAGAACTCGAATTGTATTACGATATCACTGTAAATCAAATTATTATTCTTAGTTAGTATAAATGCACTTTATTTAAGCAAATGTTCTATTATTAGTGCTCATTAAAAAATCTATCAGACCTGTCATGATAATGTAATGAGTTAGGTTTCAAAATCAGTTGACTATTATAAGAATACTAAGTTCCTAATTTCGTCTCTTTATGGGCTTGTATTTAAGGCTTTCATAACACAGGACGTGTCCATTTTTTGGCTCCGACGTGTTGGTCTAACTGCTAATTAATTGCATACTTATGTTCAGTTTAATAGATAATCAATCATTGTGAAACTGTATGCAGGAAATCTCACTAATATTATAAATATGAAAGTTTGAACGGAATTGAACTGAACTGAACGGAATTAGCTGAAATTTGGCACACGAATTGAAATTAATCTAGCTTAACACATACAGTATTTTTTTAAATATCCAATGGAATAGAAAGGATTTTTCGGTCATAATTCTGAAATATGCACAGACAAAGTCGCGGGTAGAAGCTGTTTCCTTTGCTCATTTCATGATTAGTAACATATTAAAAGTCGTTTGTATACAAAAGTACTACTAAAAGTCATCTGTAGTATATAGTTTCATACGCAAAATACATAACACATGAAGACAGGCACTTTCCACAGCTTGGAAACCACTTAAGTCATTGCGTACGACGTCTTTATATGCCATTAGATATTAGACCTGTTCATGACGTCAGAAATGGGGCGCCACATGACGTCACTAGTGGACGATTATTGTGCACTTCAAGATAAGAGATAGGACACTGAGTGAGTTTAGATCAGGAGTATGTGTTAGTGGTAGTAATTACATTTATTAAGATCTAGCTTTGCGTCCATGTGAATGTCGATTGTCGCGAATCTAGACGCTGATTAAATAGTAGAAAAAAATAAAGTAAATATTATCAAAATCGGTTCTGTACTTTAGTTGTAAAAGTGTCAAACAAACAAATAAATAAATAAACCAATTCACTTTCACAGCTCAAATATAAAAAAAGAAATCTGATGTTTCCTACAAAAATCAGAATTATTATTTTTTCATATTTCATGCTGGGTCCCATAGTACGAGTTGTTCATACATATTTATTAGTAGGTACTTTCATTTCCTGAACTAACCAGTACTTTGAAAGTCAACCTGTGTTGTGTAGAATCTATGTTTAATTTAGTAACATTGTCAGTACTTACATACAAATACAATTCGTTACGACAATCCTTTACTAATGCAATTGTAATTAAATTTCAAACCAGCAATGCTTTGCCAAACATTCTTAAGAAGTCCTTCAGCAATCGGCACTCTTTAATCCGTTTAGGAGAACAATCGTAATAAAAATATGACGTATGTATTATTCATAACTAGTTTTTATCGATGAATACTAAACATGTCATCGGATGTTGCCTAATATTTGGGTGTGACGTCACGCTCCCTGACTAAAAGGAGGTACGACTTGGTGTCACGTAGAGCAATAACGTTGTGCCCTGAAATGTTATTATTACTCGACACATTACTTGTAGTTTATTGCCCAACATTGAAAGCGAAGCGTCTTGAAATTTTATTCAGTTTATTCGTATGTTATCTACTTCCGTATTTATGTATGTAATCTATAATTGAAAGAAAAGAGTGTCCATGGAGTTTCTTGCTCGTTCTTCTCTATAGAGACCTACGCTTTGGAACGAGCAACTAGCTTCAACTTTTAAATGTAACTTCTTGATAATTCAAAAGTGCCTGTAAATGGTCTAATTGAAATAAATGCTTTGACTTTGACTTTGACTATATTTTAAGAAAAGTATCCGATGCTATAATAATTTCCGTAATGCCGACATTTTCTAAATAAGTTTCCATGAAACCAAATCTACCTTTTTATTTTTCTATCTAAATTCCACATTCGTTTGTTTTTCGCAAGCCACAGAATTATTGTCTAATTTGCAAAGACAAATAGACACATAAACAGTAATATACATAGGTATATTTCTCCATTTTCATACCATATTTTTATATTCCACATATCCCATAGAGGGAAAAATACTAACAAGACTGTCCTCATATGGAAATAAATCCAAATTACGTCTCCGTAGTCTGACTCATGTATTGTCTAGACCAGGACGTATAGCCAGAAGTCACAGCTATTTATATTAAGTTATCCAACGCTGTCTGGCTCGCAAAATTAGGGAAACTATTGTCGTTCCCAGAATGTCACATCCCGTGGCCTGGCTACTAGAAATATCAAAGTCTCTCCGAAAATAGTTTGATGGACAGGTGAATAGGTAACTGGGTAAAAAATGTCTACAGCATAGGTTCTGAACCTGTGGGTATTTATCCCTACTGGCGTAAAAAAGTTAGTAGGTATTAGTAAATAAAACTCACGAATATATGTTTTTATTTTAAAGAACTTTAAAACTTGGCGATGTTTATAACTGATTTGTCCAAAACATTTACAACACCCAACATTGTTACGAATTTGAAACCTTGACACCTAATTTGCATTCACTGTCGACCATTTTGAAAACCATATGAGTTTGATAATAGGTTTCCGTATACCAAATTTTACGTTAACTTATTGCATAAATGTGTAAGATTGTATGAACACAGAATATACATGGATATCTAGATACCATTTAAACAATCTCAATGTACTTGTAACAACCAACTTACCTCACATTTGGCGCCGTTATGCTGCAAAAAGCTGAAAGCTTTTTCAAACCTGACGTAATGAAAGAAGGTCATTCCCATTGGCAGCACTATCGTCACACCCACAGCCTAAGTTCAATATTGGTCTCGTGTCAGTCACCCTGCACTATTCTAGGTAAACACTGAGGATGTCTAGCACGTGAGTCACTTTAGCAAGTTTTTATCGCTTTTTTGGGATACAACGCAACTGCGATGCGTCAGAAGACCTATTCCGCTAACTAAAAAAGTTAAATATAAATCGGCAAAAATGTGGGTTGACATTTTTGATAGACTGAGACTCAGAACTGCCTCGGTAGCCTAGTGGTGCTAAGTGCGACTGCTACGCTAGAGGTCTTGGGTTCGATTCCCAGGTTGAGCAAAAAGTGTTATTGGGTTTTTCTATGAAATTCTCAGTAGCAGCTCGGAGTTAGGATTTGTGCCCGATTAATGGCAATAGGCTCGCCCCTTATTACATGGGACCTAAAACATACCGGCGAACTGTGGGTGTAAATTGGTACACCTCTGCCTAACCCTCCGGGGAATACAGGCGTGATGGTATGTTATGTGTGTGAGACTCAGATTAGATTGCGATCCTTCCTAAAAGTTTGTAGAATTGCCTCCCAGGTATTGGACATGTCTGTAAGTGGCGGTGACCACCTAAGATTATGTGTGGACCGTCGGTTTGTTTGTCTTTCAATGACAAAAAAGAAGTTAAAAGAAGTGACATTACTTTTAGGAATCTTTTAATCCTAAATAATTCATAACTTTTATTGTGGGGGCCGTAACAAATATTTAAACTCGCATACACAAAGCACCAGGTCCGGAGAATCTACCTACTACAGATAGGGCTAGACACCCTGGTGGTTCCTATGCCATTTTATACGGTAAAAAAACAATACGCGGGAAGTTATTTTCTCCTTCACTGCATTTGTTTTTAGCAGGTCCATAACGATGACACGCCAGGAATTTGTTAAGAAAGTGATCATAGACTTATTTAAAGTAGTCAAGGCCAATGATGTTGGATCTCCAAACAAAAATAGATAGGTAGGTGATCATGGTATTCTGTCGCTTGTTTTTGTGGATATTTACACGTGTTTTAGTTCTAATAGTGGACGAATTTAGAATACTTTGGAAAATTCTCTATCTGGTTTTCTTTCAGTTTTAAGGCTTATCAAGATAAAACTTAGATTGCAGGCTGTTTAACTCGTGTTAATTCTTTTGATTGACTGACTGAAATAAAAACAGCCAATCAATTGACTTGACATTAATTTTTAATGCTTATCCTTAACGCATTCCCTGTGAGCCACATAGTTATGGTTCAGGATGATAGTGTTTTTTTTTTAAAAACAAGCCCACGGTCCACCTGATGTTAAGTAGTCACCGCTACTTGTAGACATCTGCAATACCAGAGGCCTTGCATTTGCAAGGCCGTTGCCATTCCAGAGACAAAGTTGAATTGTCTTATGTGCCTGTAATTACACCGGCACCCATATCCTTCAAACCGGAACACAGCAACGCTGCTTTGCGGCATGAATAGGTAAGGTGGTATTACTTCCCCAAACGAGCCCCTTCACAAAGAGCTCTAATACTACTGTTTATCAATTATGTCTGCTTCGCGGGAAATGAAAGTCTTCTATAAACCACATCGATTTAAATAACAAATACACTAACCAATTCACACGACCATTTCCGATATGAAAAAATCTATAATTGAAATAAACCTCCAATTAACAACCGCGTTAACTCATTAAGATTGTGACGCCGCAGCGGCGAGTCACATAGCTGAAATTAAATACACATTAACTGAAATGAAGCAACAAATGAATAAGTACATCTAGCGCTAGACTTAGCGTCATACATAGTATTCAGAAACATCCAAAATTAAATAGTTTTTATGCAATTTCATTTGGACTGCCTCGTTGGCCTAGTGGCCTTAAGCGCGACTGCTACGCAAGAGGTCTTGGGTTCGATTCCCAGGTCGAGCAAAAAGTGTTATTGGCTTTTTCTATGAAATTCTCAGTAGCAGCTCAGAGTTAGGATGTGTACCCGGTTAATGACAATAGGCTCGCCCCCTATTACATGAGACCAAAAACATACCGGCGAACTGTAGGTGTACATTGGTACACCTCTGCCTAACCCTCCGGAAAATACAGGCGTGATGGTATGCAGTTTCATTTACAATATTTCCAAAAAAAAATTGTAATAAGAAATATTAATCACGGACGCAGACAAAGCCGCTGATAGAAACAAATTCATATCCTTATCCAGGTGTCAAACTACCTTTACGCCAAATTTCAGTACGATCAGTTCAGTAATTTTGCTGCGAAATGACAACAAACATACAGACAAAAGATACTTTCGCATTTGTTTTTGTCAATGTCATTAACACGTGTAACTAGATACTATCAAATTGCTTTCAGCTTCATCCTCATTAATATTTTGACGACCATGGTCGCTATTGTGACTAATAAATCAATAGCAGATACTCCTCAGCGTATCATCAAAACCAAAACTCGGCTAACCGGTACCACGTACAGTCTATATTTACCGCGCTATATTTGAAACGGTCGTGTCACAAAGAGCGACATCGTCTCGTTATTGCTTCAGTATAATTGGGTACGCGACTTTAGACCCTATTGACATCGGAAAAAAAACTTTATTTGATGTCATTTTATCTTCGATATTGATAGAAACGGTTTTATCGTCTTGTTTAGCTGACACAGAAACATACCATCATACCATCACGCCCATATTCCCCGAAGGGTTAAGCAGAGGTGTACCAATATACACCCACAGTTCGCCGCTATGTTTAGGTTCGTAGTGGTCTTAAGTGCGACTGCTACACTAGAGGTCTTGGGTTCGATTCCCAGGTCGATCAAAAAGTGTTATTGGGTTTTTCTATGAAATTCTCAGTAACAGCTCGGAGTTATGATTTGTGCCCAGTTGATGGCAATAGGCTCGCCCCCTATTACTTGGGGCCTGAAGATACCGGCGAACTGTGGGTGTACATTGGTACACCTCTGCCTAACCCTTCGGGGAATACAGGCGTGATGGTATGTGTTCTTTTTTAACCCCCGACGCAAAAACGACGGGTTGTTATAAGTTTGACGTGTCTATGTGTGTGTGCCTGTGGCATCGTAGCTCCTGAACGCATGAATCGATTTTGATTTATTTTTTCTTTTTTATTTGAAAGGTATATTAGTCGGAAGTGTTCTTAGCTTTGTTTGATCGAAACCGCTTCAGCGGTTTCAAAGTTATCAGCTCTTTTGTTAGTTGCTGTAGGGATTTTTATTTTTGTTCGTTTTAGTTCTCAACTGTCGCATTAGGGTTTACCCTGTAATGATAGTATCAGCTGTTATAAATAAATAAATCCTGTCTAGAAAATATTATCGAGCTTAAATACTTATTGACCAAAATATGACTACTTTTTGTATAGAACTCACTGTCGGGGCAATCTTCTAAAAGTTCAATTAAATAAAGAATAAATAATGTCACATGCTCCGAAAACGTTCACTGAAACTGTTAACGAAATAATTGTTTTCTTTTGGTCGGATACAAGTGTAGATTGGCATGTAATTAAGAAGTTTACGTAGGTAACGCTCAGGCGCGCTTATTTTCAGTCAGAGCTACTGAATTTTATAAACATCAAAATACGTAGCAGGTGGCGTTCTGTGGTTTCTGCCTACCCCCATGGGAAAAAAGTGTGAGTTTATGTATGTAGGTATTACAGACTATTTGACTGGATAAATTATTTTACATGATGCATTAGATGAAAACTGTGGCATAATATTATATATGTACCTGTATGTATATTGAAAGGTACTAACCTCAACAATGTACTTGCCAACACTATGTTAGAGGCGTAGATTCTACGTCTGCTCTATCGATTTCCCAGTAAAAGTATTGGCAATAATGCAATTGACTGAGAGGTCGTTCTTGGTTTGGGAACAGCGAATAACAAACGCGAAAGCTATCGAAATGTCGCAAGTGTATTTTTAAACTTAATAGGTATATGTACAAATGGAAGACATACTTTGTTGTTTGATGTCCCACGTCAGACAATCGGTGACTGATTTTTTGTCGGATATCCCAATACTGGTGTCCTACAAAAAGTTGGTTCTACCAAATTATGAAACTTTTAAACGGTCCGATAAATAGATCCTACAAAATGTCAGGCGTAGGCGGACGCCCTACTAACACTTTGAACTCATCATATAAGTAAATATTTATGAAAAATATAGTGTCACAAAATTCAGATTTATTAAATACTTCTGTATTTTAGAGAGAGTTTAAATACTTTACCACCATCCATAATAATATATCCTATTGATTATAATGTAACAGCTATACAAAATCTCCTAAAACATCTCATTATTGATATTATGCCCTTAGATTACAATTAGCTAGTTGTATTGTATTGTATTGTATGTTATGCTGGTTTCCTAACTTCAAATCTCAGCTCATATTTTCCGCACGCGCTGTTACGCGGAGCTGCTAGTTACAGATATAAAAGCTACTTAAAACAACAATAATACTACACCCAAATTAGGTATTTAGCATAATACAAACTGCAACTGCAAGCAGTATTCATATGAGTATCTAACAAAAGAAACACAGTTGCATTATGTGAGGACAATAGGAGCCATACAACACTTCTGGCAAACACATTACAACTGAAATTGCAATTCCGGCTAGTTCACAGATTTTTTGTTGCTTTCACGGAATATTTAATTACCCGCGTGCTTTAATTATCTGACAGAATTAACGGGAAGTGTTAGTTAGCAAAGAAGGGCAAGATATTTGGGAAGTCGAAATTGTAACCATCGCGGGTATTACTTCAATGAGGAGGCACATGAGTGTGAAAATGGGCACAAACGAAGAGGGAAATATACCCAGCAATGGGCAATGATTACTTAGTGCCATCTCTTCATGACAAATATCAAAATACCCCCACCCATGATTCCATAAAGACCTCTGTTCTGAATTTTTCATCAACATTCTCGTAATACCAATAACGAATAAACCCAAAAAGCATTTTCCTGAATTTCATATTTCCCACACGAAGCAAAAAGGCAAACAAGCCGACGGCCCGCAGCTTACAGCCACCTGCAGCGGATATAAATCATGGAAGTAAAAATCCGTTTATCGATACAGGGAAACGTGTAAGAGTAAATGTGTGTAACCTTTATTCAATATGCTGACCGTACACGGTTACTGAAGACGAGAGTAATACGTTTTGGCATTTTTATTTGGATTTTCCAACTATACAATATCCACTCTGATGCTTGGCTTTCGTCATAATATCTCTTACCGTTAACGTTCTTGATACATCTGCGCCCTAATTGTTCATGGACATTGGGTCTGGACCTACTTCAATCCTTTCATCACTCTGTTGTCGGCCTTCCATCACTCCATCACCAAACGAAGAAGTATATATCATATAGATATATACTTAAATATTTACAAGTAGAATGAAATCCAGAATTATCAAGTTTGTTTACGTTCAAATAACCAACAAACTAAAAATACAGTCTATAAAGACGAATTTCATGAGCACGAGTAGAAACTCTACTCTCTCTCTACTCTGTTCTCTTTTGTGTCACTATTTTGATAGTGACACAAAAACTACTTCTCCCCACCGGAATGACAAATGTTAAGGTTATTTATAAATTGTCTAATCTTATTTTCTAAACGGCTATTGAACCAAGAACGGTGTGTATTTCTACTTGATAGAACGATATACAGAACTTGATAAAAAGAGCATCAATTGAATAAAATACTTTGAAATTCTAGTAATCTATTTCCATCTAGGACGACGCCCAAGGTTCCCAGTTTTCTTGCACCAAAGCAATACTAAAATTATTACAATCCGACCTTCGCTTATTAAAATCTTGTTTTGACAAATAATACTATCAATAATACGAGTTTTATTGGTTATCAATCAAAACACGTGTTCGTGTTTATGTCGCTTTTACGAATCCGTATTTTATTTATTATTCCGTATCGTGCCAGATTTTAACATTCATCGTTAAAACTTTAGACATGAAGACGCCATACAACTTTATAAACACACTAAAGTAATTTATGGACGTTCCTAATTCTTCTAACTTTATTATATTTGTTGGCCCTTGACCTGTTTCAGTCGTCGTGGGACACCAAATTATGTTATTTGAGCTAAATACAAAAATCTGTGACCAAATACAAAAAGATTTGCCAATATCAGCGCGCCCTGTTGGCTTACCATCCAGTGTAGGGTATTAAACGGTTAAATCTGCCGTCCACTCAAAGTGTCGAAAAACAGAGCTTGCAAAAATACACCTATAAATATTTTAACGGAACCCATTACACATGTGGACGGGGTCACTGTTGACCTGTATTTTTGCTCATTCGGGACCCCGGATTGTCGAGTTTAGCGCCATAAAATGAAAGTGTGCGTTTTGTTTAATTGTTTGTGAAAACGTTGTAAAAACTGGGCGTGTAATGTTGTTCAGTGTGACTTAATAGTAGCCGGTCGTAAATCTATTTCTGCTAGATACTAGCGTCGATCTGCGGTGAGGCCTGAGTGGAGTTTATAGGATTAGTCTTGCGTTGGTATTTAATTTTTTTATTTTTTCCTGAGGAAATTTTTGATTACCGTGGTCGGGAAGCGGTGGACTATAAAACAGTGGTAAGTTTTAATGAAACCATGTTTAATCCCTCGTAGTTCATTACCAGTTTTAGGACACGATAATATTAATTTATTAAAATAAACTGGTTTAATAAGATCTCTATTACAACGGGTTTCGCAATCCAAAGTTAACTTCAGGTCTTTTGTAATCGCACAGTCTTATATCCACGTTCAATTTTGGTAAATCGCAAAATATGTGAGTGACCTTTCCAAACTCGCCCACAACAAAGTTCAAATTCTACACTATCTTTTGGCAATCTGCCCAACGTACGTATATAAGGGAAAGTGCCATCCATCACTATAAACAAGGTCTTAACTACCGTCCCCTCCCCACACGGAAGTCAACTGATACCTTTAGGCACTAATCCCAACAGCCATTACTGTGAGCCGAACCTACGTAGCTCTACAGAGATTAAACAGCCACTAATCATTGATAGGGATGTTACCGTCGCATATCCGCAAGCTCCGCAACTATCGGATACATCTGCGAATGAAGGGAAATGGATATAACCTACATCTCAAAATGTAATGACGTTTTATTTAAAAACTAATTAGTAGGTACTACAAATGATTTATTCATTTAAATCTGATTCAGAAAATCTTTCGCTAAAAGAGACCTACGTTATCTCTGAGCACTATAGGGTATATCTTATTATCGAATATCAAAAGAACATTCGATACCTTAACTTACTGATAGCTACCAATCTAAGCATTTAGCTGACTTAGTTATTACGCTGTGTTAGTTAACAACTAACTAACCCAGCGGTCCTAAGCGCGACTGCTACGCTAGAGGTCTTGGGTTCGATTCCCAGGTCGAGCAAAAAGTGTTATTAAGTTTTTCTATGAAATTCTCAGTAGCAGCTCCGAGTAAGGATTTGTGCCCGGTTAATGGCAATAGGCTCGCCCCTTGTTACATGGGACCTAAACATACCGGCGATACATTCTTACACCTCCGCCTAAATCTTCGGGGAATACAGGCGTGATGTATTAATAAAGTGTTTACGTTTCTTTCCTTTATAAACCTGTATATCTGAATGTAACATGCATCAATGATACTCGCAAATAGTATCGGGAAATCTGACACCGCTATTCACGTTGTCATAATAGAGGTAGTTAGAGCAATTATTGTTGTCATTTAATCTAAGCACGCTCATGTCATCAACACCGGAAGATTAATGACTGATTGCAAATGTAACGCATGTCGTGATGCTCTAATTCATCGTTTGACCTTTGGTTACGATGAGAATATGGCGCTAAATTAGGCGTTTAAAATTTAATTTTTTATTTAGGTTGGTAGTTTTAAGTATGTATAATGTATGTAATCTCCAAAACGGCTGAACCGATTTATATAGAAATTTTGTTAGCAGATAACTGATGTTATAAAAAGTAATTAAGGCTACTTTTATTTTGAAAAATAATTAGGTTACCGTATAAAAAATTAAAACTCTGCAGATAGCCGACATTTACATGGACAAAGTCGCAGACATAAGCTTGTACAGAACAATTTTATGCTGACCTATATTGCACGCTTTTGCTATTTAGGGTTAGGTTTGACGTTTTGTTAACATTAGCTTTACCGAAAAATCGTGTAGCATGTATAGATAATTATATCCGAATCCAAAAATATCCGCATCAAGTACCATGCCTAATCAAGCCTGTGCGACACCTCGTTACAGTAGAGCCATGCCGTGGCCTGATTTATGGCCTTCAATTCCAGTCCACGTTTCATTACGCTCGTATTTCTAGGCCGGCTGCGTTCGAGTGGATTTTAATTCGTAAGAAATACTTTGACACTTTTATAGCTGAACGGTATCGTCGGGTTCTCGACATTTATTGCTTATACATCAATGTCTACAATTTAATATGTGATTTTTGAGCTGTTTCGCGGCATTATGATCACGTTGTGGATGCCTGGTTAACGTGATCATTATGTTATTGTTCTATTTAACCACAACACATGCTACGGACCACATACCATCGTGCATACATACCATCACGCCTGTATTCCCCGAAGGGTTAGGCAGAGGTGTACCAGTGTACACCCACAATTGGCCGGTATGTTAAGATCCCATGTAATAGTGGGCGAGCCTATTGCCATTAACCGGGCACAAATCCTAACTCCGAGCTGCTACTGAGAATTTCATAGAAAACCCCAATAGCACTTTTTGCTCGACCTGGTAACCGAACCCAAGACTTCTAGCGTAGCACCACTAGGCTTCGGAGAATACAGGCATGATGGTATGCCAAAGTGAAGGCAACAAGTTGTATAATAAAATGCTATCTCTATTACAAATTACTAATGTTGACATCATAATGTTCCATCCATTATATCATCACAAACTACGATGATTAGTTTTGTTTACTTGTCCGACTTTGTTGACTATAACTTAATCCTCCAGATACCAATGCCGGCGAAGGGTTCCGCAACTTTCCTTTTGCAACAAATTTCTCGGGCTTTTATATTGCCATTAATCATATAAGGGTTGTATTAGACTATTGTGTATTTGTGTAACTAAGTTAACATATAAAAGTTTATTAAAATAATAAGACTTTGTGAAAAAAAAAATAAATGACGTATATATAATTTATTCCTTTTTTTAGGTTCATTAATCTATACTATTGTTTATTTGTTTTATTGCGCCATTCTCAGAAGCTACTGGTCTGATTGTGAAAATTCTTTCGCTAATAGCAAAATTCGTTATCCCTGAGTGTTAAGAGTTATATTTTCTGCGGGTTGTTCGTAAGAGATACCGCGCCCCCGGAACGCAAAGGGCACAAGAAGGAACATGAGTGGGTTTTAGTCAGTAAAAGTCTGACACTCCCTCCCGCCCCGCCCAGGGCAGGAGAAGTTATTTAATGATTTCCAACCTCCCAAAAAAACCAAAAAAAAAGAGTTATATTTTATTATCAAAGTAATCAGGGTCCCGTAAGAAACGTCCGGAAAGGTACGAAATAAAAATTAAAGTTAAAAAGCATAGAACACGTCAAGTAATTTTTTGGGTTCCTTTCTTGGTTTTTTGGGGCGCCGACGCTGCACGCGATCAGTCCGACTGACGAATCGACCGCGTGGCTCTCTTATTCAATATAACACAAACAAATACTGCAGTTCTAAATGTAAATTAATTTATTTAGCAAATGAGATATTTTCGAATCAACCAAACAGAAGCATTGAATAAAAGATTTATCCATCTGTCACACAATAATTGATGAAATAATCAACGGTTGGAGTGAATGAGTTGAGTGTACTCTTTGATCTGCAGCTTGCGAAACGAAAACTCAATCAGTAAAATGGATGATAATTTAAACACAGAATGAGAAAAGATTATTTACTAGATTTTTTGAAATTAGTAGTTATCTCTAAAATAAATTCACTTTCCGCCGTCTGTACGCTTAGATCTTTTAAACTGCGCAACGGATTTTAATGCGATTTTCATTAATAGATAGAGTGATTCAAGAGTATAGTTTATACGTTACGTTATACTGCTCTGCTCCCATGTGCCGTAGCGTGATGTTATATTGCCAAACCTATTACTCATGAATCTGGCTATCATATGCAAAGAGAATATTTCCAATTCGACCGGTAGTTCAAGAGTTTAGAATGTTTAAACAAACACAGAAAAAATCTTTAGCATTATTATAATACTAGCTTCCGCCCGCGACTTCGTCCGCGTCAAAGTTAATATATTATCACACGGGAACCGTAAATTTTTCCGTGATAAAAAGTAGCCTGTGAGTTATTTTTCACTACAATCAGTTTCAATCAATCAATCAAAATCAATTTGGCACTGAGATCAGTGCCAAATTTCATCCAATTCCGTTCAGCAGTTTTAACGTGAAAGAGTAACAAAAATCCATCCAGTCTCTTAAACTTTTGCATTTATAATATTAGTAGGAAGTAGAATATAGATAGGATATATATAAAGCTGAAGTTATTTTGATTGTCAGGTCTTCCTAGATCTGTGCAAAATACGATCCATACGAGAACTACATAAAAATCCTGACCCAATTCATGCAAGTACCCGCTCACACACAGACACACATATCTGTCTACACAAGTACCTACCCGCTATAACTCTAGTATTTCTCCCAAGGCGTCTTTCCGGAAAAAAGGTCGGTTGTCGGCAAAAGATATCGTCGTCAAATCGTCGCATCAGATCTCAGATCAGACAATGGTCCGCAAACTTTCCACAGACAAATATCTAGGTCCAAGCTTTTATCGGAACTTTATACTTTATAGATGGAACTATGAACATCCTTGGAGTAACCTACTAAGGTTCTTTGTAATGAGAACTTCGTCGGAATTGGACTGTAAAATGAGGTGATAAGTAGGTTGTACTCGTATTATAAGAGCCGCAATCTGAGAGCCAGTAGGTAAGGCTTTGGTGTCATAAAGATACGTTTTCGTCTTTATTTAGATTTTTGTATTCATGTATTTAACTTATAGCAACTTGTAGTTGTGCATGACTCGAGTGTGGCCAAACAAGTGCCCTTAGATAATATTTAAAAAAATAACCTAATTGCTCCTTTTTCTACAGAGTGTTTGGAATAAAAGTATTTCTATCAGGTGTCGCAGTGTCGAAATCAACGAGGCAAATTGCCTCGTAGGCCTAGTGGGCCTAAGCGCGACTGCTAAGCTAGAGGTCTTGGGTTCGATCCCCAGGTCGAAAAAAGTGTTATTGGGTTGTTCTATGAAATTCTCAGTAGCAGCTCGGAGTTAGGATTTGTGCCCGGTTAATGGCAATAGGCTCGCCCCCTATTACATGAGACCTAAACATACTGGCGAACTGTGCGTGTACAGTGGTACATCTCTGCCTAACCCTTCGGGGAATTCATGCGTGATGGTATGTTATGTCTCGCGGTGTGTAATCTTCACGGTGACAAATACAAGGCTGAATATTACTCAACTAAATGGACCCCAAATAACTCTAAAAACCTGAAAACAGACAAAACATAGCGGTTTTAAAACAAACCCATGTTACGTCGTAACAATTTTGCCATTACATTTTTTTATGGTTTTATTCAAGTTCGAAGTCAGTGGCGTGACACGGGGACATTAGGAGAGTTCTATCTGTCGGCTAATTGCGAGCGCAGTCGGGAACTTTGCACATAAATAGCGTATACTATCAAAGTTCGTGGTTGTTTTACGGCTTTTTCCGTCCGCAATATGGTCGTACGTCCAAGGTATGTTATAAGAGCGCGCGTCGGCGCCCGCCGTGCGCGTTGTCGACGTTAATGTGCCAAATAAATACTAACTCGTTGAACTTTTTTAATTTTGTGTTTTTACTAACAAGGGTACGAATATACAGTTGTTTTTTTTTTTTTTACTAAAATACTACAAATTAGGTTAACACACTGTGTGTTCACCTCTGTACGTTAACCGTTGAAAATCTATGGGAAAAATGTGGAAAACATTTTTGCTATTTCTTGAGGAAAATATTGTCATCCTTCCCAAGCTGTCCTTTCATAATTTTTCTTATCACATTCATTAATCTTCAAGTGAGGCCCTTACTCAACATTTTTGTCAGCGCCAAATAGGCAATTTGTGCATCCGGGTAACCACATTTTCCTTCTTATGATATTAGAACTTTCCTCTCTAAAATACATCGGAGCTACGCTAGTACTACGTCATATTACAGTTATGTTTCTGCAAAGTCTGCCTCGTTAGCCTAGTGGTCCTAAGCACGACTGCTACGCTAGAGGTCTTGGGTTCGATTCCCAGGTCGAGCAAAAAGTGCTATTGGGTTTTTTCTATGAAATTCTCAGTAACAGCTCGGAGTTAGGATTTGTGCCCGGTTAATGGCAATAGGCTGGCCCCCTATTACATGGGCCCTAAACATACCGGCGAACTGTGGGTGTACATTGTTACACTTCTGCTTAACCCTTCGGGGAATACAGGCGTGATGGTTTCTGCAAAGTATATATCTACTACAGAACAGAGATGTAAAATGTTTTAATTTGAAGGTTCATTTAGAAAATTCAAAAGGTAACGGCTATTTTGTCACCCCATTTGTTTATCCCTAATGAAAATAAGTAAAAACAAAGGGCTTACGCCACGGCTCCTTTCCTGCGTCTAATAACGTCTAGCTGAAAAGAAAAACTCCTAAATTTCGCTTCTACTGAAGCTTACCGCCTCGCCATAAGTACACAAGGCCCCTAAATACTTCCTTACTTCTGAAGAAAATGGAAAAGTCCGAATAACGTTACGCCAAGCATTCAGTTTCCACCCCACTGACTCGCCCCCGTATTTCTAAGCTTGTTCATACTTACACGGGTTGAAATTTCCATTAGACGCAAAGATAAAAGAAGCATTTTCAGTGGCCTGAAAAAATGGCATGCTTCGCTGGTTTGAATTGGATTAAATATATCAGATATTCTTATTTGTATAGTTTAATTTGTTAAAAAAGGAAAAAGTACGATAATTTTGATCAACAAGAATTACGTTATACGCTAGACCTATTTGAGGAATATTGTTTTATTACATTTTTTGTTTAGTCATAAAATCACAATCACTTTAGGTGCCGTGTCATTCTCAAGTTATCACAGTACATGTAGTAATTAAAGTTTTTTTTATATATATTTAAACATTATGCACAAGAAGTATATAGTACGCCAGTCAACCAAAGGCGGTGAAGAGATAACATGTTAGGTGCAAATTAATGAAGTAGTTTATGAAGTTTTGATTTCTCTTTCTTTAATTGAGATTTAAATAAAAATCTTTGTATGCTAACTAACACATATGTATACAGCATACTAATTTATTAGTGCCAAAGTGCAAAATCATTACAACCCTAAGTAATAAACCGATCCACAACAAAAGCATTTAATATACTCGTTACATCGCTTAACAATGTCCTCGTCGAACCACAGTGCGGTAACGAAGGGTCAACGACCTATTAAAATGCCGTAAAAATTGCCACTTATAAATTTCCTCTTTACTTTCGGAAAAAACGAAAGCCTAATTGTGAGTTAAATAGGTGTAATTTATGGCAGCATAACGTTGGTTACAAATAAGTTTGAATGTGTATTGTTCATGCTTACCCTGAACCGGGTCAGGGCCAGACAGTACAGGTAACGAAGCGGTACCGTACGAGACTAGTTATGATACAAAAGTTCCTGTCGTGTTTTGTTTATTGAACTTCAGCCCGTCTGCAGCTGCCTTCATGAAACATTAACTAAAGACATTTTCTCAAAGGCTTACCTCAAAGATCTTACCTAACATCCTTGGCAAATGGATTGAAGATTACTGCGAGCAATACAAATACTTAAGCCGAATGTCATCCCCTTTGACATAATCCACCCAGGGTGAGAGACAAGGTGGTCCCTTCGGCACGGTCTAAATCTCAATAACTTTCTCAAGTCAAGGCGGTAACCTTGCCTGGCACGCCATCGTTTCCGTAATTGGATATCGACCACTAACGAGATTAGTGAGCTGCGTGCACCCGCGGCCCTTGTAATCTAATAATATCCATAACTCGACACATTACCTTAAATTCTCCTTTACTGTGTAATAGCTACTTTGTCTTGGAATTACGAAAGGTTTCAAGTCATTTGTAACCATTTGTTATTTAGGGAAAATGTCCTAGAAGGAATGAGCATTGATCTTACATGCCTGCTCACATTGTGTAGGCGAATTTAAATAATTATAATAATTATATTTAATTAATAATAATTATGCTCTTTCATGATGTTACGTTATCTTTTCAAAGCGTTAGATTTAATAATTCATATTAGCACTTACGGGGTATTGAACTATGTACTAGCTTTCAGCTGTGAAAGCGAGCCGGTGGGAACCACAAGGTTCAGTTAAATGTTTAACCATTTTTTTATTATTTAACCTAGTTTAATAGGTAACTTTTGACTGAAGAATAAATATGACTGTTAGACATATTTTTCATACAAAAGCTGATAAACCGCTTTATTTATTCCCCAGACAAAAGTAACCTGGCTATTGAAAATCGGCTCTAAATATGGTAAAGTGGTGTCAATATAAATATAATAGACGTAGTCATTTCTATTCATGCCATTGAAAAGGCAAAGTTCAATCAAAATGGAAACACCATTGCCGAATATTGACTAATGATTACTTATGGCCGACGTGGTACCTTATCATAATTTTATTTGGTACTTAATATTACACGTACTGTGCCTTATAAACAAAATTCTTATGATCTAGAAAAAGTGAAAACATTTTGATATAAAACTTTTATGAAAGTTCGTTGCTCTGAACCTAATGTTTACCGATAGAAATCAATTTAAAAACCTTTTATGAGGTTGTGCACCCCACAAACGGCGGTTTCTCCAAGTGCCAAGTTGTTGGCAAGTTGCCAAGTCTGACCACTTAAGTGACAAGTTGATGCAATTTGAAACTTGGCCTTTTACTCCTCAAAGCTTTGATGCAATGGCGGAAATTATTTAAAGAGAACATTTATCGAACGTTTTTGAACTTACTCAACTAGATAGAAAAGTGAAGTTGCCAAGGTTCCTTTATTTATGTGAGTTCAGCAACTTTTGTGGATCTCGGTTTTTTGGCGATTGCTGACCGTCGGAACAAACGCGTGGAGCGTCGGCGCCCCCGCCTTCTTCATTCCGCCAAAGAGACCCAAAAATGAACTTGAAGTCTGTGCTCACGACTCGCGCCAGTTACTATATCTGTATTATCTTCGTACCAAAACAAATGTCGTTGTTAGCACATTTTTGGTTAAATGGTAAATGCTACTTAGTCGGTACATAAGTTAAAAATACTATTTCTACACGACATTTTTTTTAACTTGGTCTGGTGGCTATTGAAGAGTGTGTACTACTCTGAGAAAAAACATAGAAACTACATAACTCAATGCTTGCATTATCTATTACTAACAATTACAGAGTTTCACTTGGTACAAAATCAAAAAAAAAAAAATCAAAAAAATGGTAGTTGGAACAGAGGGAGTGGTCTCACCACACCCGAACAACAACAGACCTTGTATCAGATAAGCATCACTATTCGTTCAACCATAATTGTATACGTAAACAAAAATATAAAATACGAGAAAAACACAAACATACTCACACTTTTACGATATAAAACAATATGTTGGAAGCTATTCCTATGCTAATACAGCATGATTTATCTAGAAGGATGGACTCGTCGGCACCCACGTCACGTCGTGTCATGTCACGCTTTTTGCTTTTAAGGGATGAACCTCGTCGCGTCATGAAACATGTATTAGATGCAAGCTGATGGTATCATTATTTTAGTACCAGTATAAACTACGGAAATCCAAGGTCTTAAAACATAATTTAGTTGCTTAGATAAAAACGATTTCAAAACGAGTATAACAGACTTAGGCAAACCAAAATGGCTGCCAAACTCAAACGGGATTGGTCGGGTCACATCAGCTGTATACACAGTACCGTTAGGTAAGAGTCTCCGCACAATGGGTGCCTGATGATGGACGGCATCGCCGAGGAGTGCCCAAGAAGAGGTGGCAAGATAATCAGGGCGCGTATCACGATAGTTCGTTCTATAGGGAAAAGAGTTCCTGGAGGGACTCGGGGAGGCCTTTGCCCATCAAGGGCCAACGAAGGTTAGAGAAAAAAAAGATCAAACATCGTGATAAAACTTTTACAATCTATCATTCATAAAAAAACGCAGCTCTATGAAAATATCTGTCGTTTATTTATGAAGATTAAGAAAGCTACAAACTCATATATATATATTTCAACAAGTTTACGATATGAAAACGTGGTCGGAAGTTATTCCCATGTAATACGGTGTATCTAACAGGATAAGCTGATGTAAATGTATGTAACTCGGCTAATACCTGATGTATTGTTATTATACAGGTTCAATATTGTAATAAGCCAGATAACGTTTATGTTAATACAGAAAAACAGTTTATTAAACACTTGCTTCTGCCCGCGACTCCGTCTGCGTGGAAGACAAATGTTCCTTGAAACACCTACCCTATGGCACTCATTATAAAAGTAGCTTTTATTTGTAAAAACAATTTTGGAATTGGACAAGTACTTCCAGTTTGTTTTTAACAAGCAAAAAGATATAAATCCATTCAAAAAGATCATCGCAACATCGAACTTTTGTAAGATAACAATACTGTCAGGCACAAAGAGGATTGTGCGAGTAACGTTAGCCGCATGCTCTACTATGCTGGGTAAAGGTGTCCATATATTAAATGCCTCAAGATAGACGTTATCGCCAAAGCGGGCACACAAAGAGGTGCATGTATTCTTTATTTACGAGTAAATAAAGAATACCTGGATAGATTTGGGGGAGGCCTTTGCTCAGCAATGGGTCATTACAGACAGGCAAGTAACAAAATGAGGAACAATACGGAGAACATCCTTAACAAAATGCGTTAGTACCATTAAACTTAAATCGACTACTAGCTTCTGCCAGCGACTTCGTTCGCGTGGTTTTTTTCACCCGCTTTAAGTTAGGTATTTGGTTACTGCTCCTCTCCTGTGTGTCGTAGCATGATGTTATATAGCCTATAGCCTTCCTCAATAAATGGATCATCCAACGCAAAAAAAAATCCAATTCAAACCAGCAGTTCCTGAGATCAGCGCGTTCAACCAAACAAACAAACTCTTCAGCTAATATTAGTATAGATATAAACAACTTGCGTAGTTGGAAATAATCCTCTAGTTAAACCTATCTGTATCCATTGATTGGATAAGTATAATACAATAATAAAAACACAGTAAAACGTGACATTAACTCGGTCATTAATCGCATTACATTATTACAAATGCAACTACTCATCAGATAAACAATGCCACGAGCTTGTTAGTGATACATCCTTTTGTATGCATCGGAGAATCGCGAGGAAGCATGCAATTTACATCTATTTCCATCAAACGCTCACTTATTACGAGTATTATAACAAGGTTCCCTTATATTAAACTACGTCATATTTTCCGGCTTACGGCGGAAATATGAACGCAATTTACAGACTTCTTGAACATCGGAATATCTTTATTTATAATGATGCGAATACTTTTGTGTAACATTGTTTTAAAGGGATTGTATAACAGTAGCAATTTATTCTGTTTTTCTTTCGAAGATACAGTTCACTTTGCTGTGTTTTGTAGTAGGAATTTTTATTTAAACTGCTTTTATAAGCTTCTATGTAATCTTCTTCATTCTGTTTTCATCTCTAAGGTAAATAATGTGACGTAATTAATTATCTTCGAATCTACCAGTCATCACTTTATTAATAGGCATGTTCAAGGTGCCAAGGATGCCCACCACAGCTGATTCATGTACCTAATCGAGCCACAACTTGAATATTAACGAGCATGTATGAACTCATAAACTATACAAAATGAGTTAGGTACTAACATAGGATGTCTACACCCAGACCTTGGACTACTAATTAGGTTTATTAAACAATTTATGGCCGTTTATGGGTGAGGCAGCCATTATTGTCAAAGGAAGGAAATTATAGTTTTACTGCACTGTAAGGCTAAATGGATTATTGTTAAGACTCCGTGTATTATACTGTTAATACAGAACGGCAACTCTATTAGGCAAATTGCGTTCAAATTCAAGTCGCAATGTAGTATCAGACTCAAAAAGGTCAATTCTCGAATATTCAGTCGCAATCTCATAAGATAATTAATGTCAAAATCTTGTCAAAAAATGTAGGCAAAATAGAGGTATTTTTGACAGATGGTGACTGAAATTAGAAGGCGATCGTTGTTAAACTTACGGGAATTGCTATTCACAGTGCCTAGTGTGATTTTTTATATGTACTTGACCGCGTTTACGTAAAGTTCAATTTGTACTAAAACTGAAATGGCGCCATCTTGTGACATCTATGTAAAACAATTGGGTTCGGTGTTCCATATTTCGAAATAATATTTTTAAATGAGATTTACACCAATTCTTATTGTTTCGGTTTATTGAATAAGTTTTTTAAACTCATTGCTCAAAGGAAAAGTATAAATTATAAAGAGCCTTTATTTTGAAACTAATACCCAGTAATTTTAGTTTTTTTATTGATATCTTTGCTAATGGATTGTTCATCCATCAACGTCTTTCATAACGTCATTGATTTCCAGTCGTTCCGCCTACTAGCAGGTTATTGGACAGGTAAATTGAACCAAGCTAATAAACGAATCGTTTTCTCTAATCATCGGATGATTGCAAAATTCCTTAATTATGATTCGTTTCAGTAGATACCCATTATTTTATGATACCTGTGACGTGTTTAAAAATATATTTAGATACCTATTTACAGACATCTCTGACATCTTCATACAAAAACGAGTAATCATAATTTACTTGGAGAATGCTACGTTATATTATGTTTCTAATTTCTTAGACTTATTCTTAATTATTTTAATTATTCTCGCTTTGTAACAGTAATTATAGTAATTAAATTATAACATAAAATGTAGATTTAACTATGGAAGTGAACAAGGCGTAGACCCTGTAGCTCCGTGCTACGCTACGTAGCCTTTGTTTTCGTAGCGCTACGCCGGCTACGCTTTTACGAACCGTATTCAACCCCCTTGCAAAATAGTTGAACAAAGACATAATAAATTATTTTAACGTTACGTAATTTTTTGACTGCTGATAATGGGATCCTGGGTTCAATTCCCGGGTCGGAAAATGTATTGATGAGTGATTCCGTTACAAATTTATCAGTAGCATCCCGAAGTTTAAATTGTCATCCTTAGATCTTTGACAGCTGTTACGAGTAGTCAGAAGCCCGAAATTCTGACAACCAGTATTACCAGTATTATCGTGTTATTCAGTCACTGGGTTGTGGAGGTCAGATACGCAGCCGCTTCAAGTAAGACCGAGCCCGATATAGTTGTGAAAAGGCTAGGTGGATGATAGTTATTTTGCAATACAGTTGAATACTGTCTGATATGAATATTTAAGCGTTACGTAATTTTGATGTGTAGCGACACTGTACTACCTTATTAGACTAGTGGTCTTAAGCGCGACTGCTACGCTAGAGGTCTTGGATTTGATTTCCAGGTCGAACAAAGTGATTTGGGTTTATCTATGGAATTCTCAGTAGCAGCTCGGAGTCACGACTTGTTCCCGGTTAATGGCAATAGGCTCGCCCCCTATTATAAGGGACCTAAACATACCGGCGAACTGTAGGTGAACATTAGTACACCTCATTTTTTTTTTTAGGGATTGGAAATCGTCAAATGACTTCCCCCGCCCTGGGCGGGGCGGAAGGGAGTGTCAGACTTTTACTGTCTAAAATTCATCCATGTTCCTTCTTGTACCCATTGCCTTCCGGGGGCGCGGTATCTCTTACGACCAACCCGCAGCCCCGGATTGGTACACTTCTGCCTACCTCTTCGGGGAATACAGGCGTGATGTTTATTAACACTGTATTAAAAGCCACAATTGTTTCTCCATTTCAGGTAGTGTTGGTGTTCATCCTGAGTATAGCATCGCTCATAATCTACTTCATTGACGCGTCCAGGTAATAAGCACTCCCTATACCTCTCAATTACATTGCATCGCTAACATTATTAATAACTTACTAATCTTGATAATGCTGAATTCAAGGAACGCGTGAGTCAATACTCATAATAAATGTGGTCGAAATCGTTTGCTGAATAGTCCTATATGTAGCTTCTGTTTATTTGTCAGCTGTGATATATTAGTGAAATAGCTTCCAGTGAACCTGTTCCTAACTGTTGTTGTGTCCGATAGTGGTGCATGTGCTATATACAGCGTGTTTGATTTCAGTGAAGAGGTTGAGCGATGCCAGAAATGGAGCGACAATATTACTCAGCAAATCGACCTTGCCTTTAACATATTTTTTATGGTCTACTTTTTTATACGAGTAAGTTGAACTTTTCCTATGATAAAATAATACCGGCTTCGCGTCGCGCTGCTGGGCAAACGCTTCTTCAGAAAAGGCACGAGTGTTGATCACCACGCTTGCTCGAGGCGGAATGGCGATTTCAAACATTCATTATAAGTCCAGGTTTCCTCACAATGTTTTCTTTAACAAATGTCAGTGATGGCCAAGATAAAATTACATAGCACATATCGTAAATTGAAAAAGTTACATTAGTATCGATCCTACAAACTCATGTATGAGAGGTGGGTATCTTAATCACAGGGCCATCACGACATTTCCATAAAATTTTCCCATATTGTTTATTATTTCGATACCAACTTTTCTCGGAAGTTCAAGTCTCTCGTGATAATATCATTATGACACTTGACGAGAAACTTTAATTAAAATGACAAAACAAATGAGTTGTGTACTTGTTGAAACACGTGGACGAGATAACGTTATCACCGTGTTTGTAACGCTTACGAGAAAGTTTATCAATCGAAGACTAAACAAATATGTCGGAACGATGCCGTTCTTTGTTTTTCGACTTCTGTCAATGTTTCTACTCCATATTATTGATGGGTATTTTTCATGCAAGCTTATTTTTTATTTACCAGGAACCTGAATAGGGGTCATTGTACTCATCATTATGGATTTATAAACAACTTTTACAATGGGACCAACGCTAATTAAATGAGAATTAACTTGAAGCATCGACTCAAAAAGAGGAAGACTCTGAAATCGATACATCGATTAATCCATACATTTATATTCGTATAACTCGACAAATGTTTGGATCTTTTAATATGATTGGTCCCATAATTAACAACATAATTAATAACAGTTATGCGTACTGATGAGTACAATGCCCCCTTGTCATGTTTCAGGTTAACAAAAATATAAACTTGTATAACTTACTCTTTATTATATATTTTATTTAACTTATTTTTTACATATTAATAAAAATAAAATATATATATTTGTAGTAATATTTATTATTCTCATTTATTTATTATTAATACATATAAATTATATTTTTAAATATTAAAATATAAATAAAAACATTTATTATTATTATCATGCTGTAACTACAAATTGTATACCGTGTGTTTATTTCTGTTTCAGTTTATAGCAGCTAGTGACAAACTATGGTTCATGCTCGAGATGTATTCATTTGTAGATTATTTCACGATACCCCCATCCTTTGTATCAATATACCTGGATAGAACGTGGATAGGTGAGTACAGCACACATATTATCGTAGCTTATTGCCTTTTTTCGCATGGGAAATTATCAAATAACTTCCCCCTATGCGGGGCAGGAGGTAGTGTCAGACTTTTACTGACGAAAATCCATTCATGTTTCTTTTTGTGCCCTTTGCGTTTCGGGGGTGCGGTATCTCTTTCGAATAACCCGCGGCCCCGGATCTGACTGCCTTTATGATCGTATGGTGGGTTCGATTCCCAGGATGGGCAAAGTGTTATTAGATTTTTCCATGGGAATTTTGCACCTATCAGTGAGGCTTAATCCCGTTACCTTAAACAAAATAAAAGAATTATGGTAATGCCATATAGATCCGCCTACCCTTTAGGGGAATGCTGCTATCACATTTTATATACGGTAGCTAATACATGTCCTGTTCTGTGAACTAAATCCAACATACTTATTGGTTCACCACGCTACAAAAGATTTCCAATCGGCTTATTGAATCTCAAAACGCAATCTACGTGTCAGTTGTCCTACGGTCGCTATTGATTGGAACAGAGATCGATCTTCAGATTGCATTACGGAAAGCGGCCGATAGACAAAGTGACGATGGATTAATTAATCAATTATCGTCATGTCATTAAGAGACGGCAAAAAAATCATTACTAACTTATGGGACTGTATTGGCAAAAAAATTATAAGATAATTTTGAAATGCGTACTGCTGTCTATGTTATTTAATGGAATTGTTTTTTGGTCATCACCACAATCTGGTCCATATTTAACTTAACACTCATTGGTAACTGCCTCGTTAGCCTAGTGGTCCTAAGCGCGACTGCTACGCTAGAGGTCTTGGGTTCGATTCCCAAGTCGAGCAAAAACTGTTATTGAGATTTTCTATGAAATTCTCAGTAGCAGCTCGGAGTTAGGATTTGTGCCCGGTGAATGGCAATAGGCTCGCGCCCTATTACATGGGATCTAAACATACCGACCAACTGTGGGTGTACATTGGTACACCTCTGCTTAACCCTTCGAGGAATACAGGCGTGATGGTATATTATTATTATTATTTATTTTTTTATTATTATTTATTAGGAAAATGGAAATCTCAGATCGATTTATCAATATTTATTAATTCTGTATTACGATTGAGTACATTTCAAACATGCTTACATCAACCGAAAATCTAAATACATCGTCCCTATTTATAAACTTGTTTTATATTTATGCTAAATACAAATGTCTCTGTTCCAGGGTTGAGATTTCTCAGAGCTCTACGCTTAATGACCGTGCCTGATATTTTGCAATACCTCAATATATTAAAAACATCGAGCTCAATTCGGTTGGCGCAATTAGTTTCTATATTTATATCAGTGTGGCTGACCGCTGCCGGCATTATTCATTTGGTAAGTGTTCGACGTAAAATATATTGCTCTGTGTGTTTGTTAATCATGGAGATTCGGGAATTATTATTCTGATGAACTGCCATATTGTATTGTGGGCAACAGCTATACGCAAACTAGAATGAAAGAAAACGATTTTTAGAAAAAATACTTGCAAAAACGCAAATTATTTATTATATTAAAAGGTAAAATTGTTTGTTTGTTTGTAAAAGGCAAATTCATCGAATACTGGTCAGATTACAAAAAATCTTCTTCTTAAGTTAATGTGTAAATTCTTTACTTTGGATTTCAAATTAGATTCGTGATAGCTTTGTTTCCGAACTTAGGACGTCCCCAAAGCCCAAGCGGCGTACGTACCTACTACTATTTTGGTACCAGACTTTATTTATTGCGATTTCAATTGTTCACCTGATGTTGTGGTGCACCAGTCACACTATCTCTGACTTTCTCAATTTGTCGTGTTTCAGCTGGAGAACTCCGGTGATCCGCTAGATTTCGAGAATGCCCAGAAGCTCTCGTATTGGACGTGCGTGTACTTCCTTATAGTCACTATGTCCACTGTAGGTTACGGTGACGTCTTCTGTCACACAGTACTTGGAAGAACATTTTTGGTTTTTTTCCTCCTCGTCGGCTTGGTAAGTTTCACTTTCAACTGTTCTATCTAAATCTCTATGAATTAAATATTTAATGAAATGAAATACAAATACAAAGTCAAATATCTAAATTATCTTTGCAAGGGGACGCAAGTCTCTAATTTTTTTCTGTAGTGGCATTTGGAACACCACATTTCTCAATTTTCAAGTAATTAAAAGTAGTTTCATACTTTCTCACGGCTACTAAGTCGTTACGACAAGCTTGCGGTCCCTTGTACGAGGCTGAATTATTAACAAAGCAAAAGGAAATATAACAAACATTTGCAGTGTAACGGTACGATATAGTTCACATGGGACTTGCTAGACAAGTGGTTGATCGCACAGCTCGTTGAATGATTGTAAGCCTGCCTAGTGCACCATGTGTAGACAGCATGACGTTCCGATGAGGCTCGCGAGACGCCGAGCGGCGCCCCGCCCGGGCGGACTCCTCGCCGCCTTCTTCTGACTTCCCGGCTTCGGAGGACTATCCTTCGACTATCGCCGACTACTCAATTTTAATACGCTTTTTTTCGAGCGGCTGCATGGGTGTATTTCGTTTTTTCTTTTGCTTTGTTACGTGATAGTCACCACGAACGTGCCGGAGGATCTGTCTCGCCGCGCTTAGAGTACGGAGTGTACTGGGGACTGGTCCGAACGAGATACGTTGCGCGAGCGAGCGCGTGTGTTGCGCGTAATGTCGCGTCATGTCGCGTCTTGTGGCGCCCGCCGCCTCGGCGACCCGGTGCCGCGTCCCACCCCTCCCACTCGCGATGCATGCCGCACCACGCCTGGCTGTGTTCAGTTGCTCACATCACCGGTAGACACACACTACTTCCTTTTATTTTTATTTCGCTCCGCTACCGGCTACATTTTACGACTCAGCGTCACCATAGAGAGCATACCGATCTCAATGTGGACATTGTCGTGCACCACTCGATGGTGTCCGCGTGCGGTCGGACAGCATGTTCGATCGACACCGTGGTCTGTTGCAGGCAATGTTCGCTAGTAGCATTCCCGAAATTATAGAGCTGGTAGGAAGTAGGTCCAAGTACAGTGGCGAGCTGAAGCGTGAACATGGAAAGAGGTATCCGTTTGATAATATAAAATGGTCGGCGAAAGTGAAAGCGGTTCATCCCGCGCCACGCTCGGAATGAGTCGCCCGAGCTTTCGGCGACCATGTGGAATCATCACCTTATAAGAAAGCTTGCTCAGTGCCGTCAGATGTATTGTGTTATCTACTCGTGTTCACGCGCGAGTCCGTCGGCGGGCGGCGGGCGGCGTGTCGCCCCGGTGCTACGAGCGTGCGTCGTACTGCCGGGGCGAGCGCCACCGCGCGGCCCGCCGACTCGGCCCGCCCGTGCTCGCGTCTACCAAGCGTCTATACCGAATGCCCACCGTTTTTAGTTTAGGTACCGGTCGAACCGATTTCTTTTTAAGTTCTGATCATCGATTAGTTAGCGTATGTATCCTTAGGCTTTGCATGCACCCGGTCACGAGTCCCGTCACGGCTCCCGCCGCTAGCGTAGCTCGGCACGGCACCCAAGTCCCGCACACCCACACACAGCCACAGCCACACGCAGACAGACGACACTCACCGCACACAGCCTCGTGCGCGAGGGGGCGGGCCGGGCGGGCGGGGCGGGGCGGGGCGGGCGCGCGGGGGCGGGCCGGGGGCGCGGCCACTCACCTTACGGTGTTGCTGTGTATCGTAGGCTGTGTTCGCCAGCTGGATCCCCGAGATCACGGAGCTGGCGGCGCAGCGGAACAAATACGGCGGCCGGTACAACAAGGACGTCCGCCGCAGGTACCCTGCTCTCACGCCCCCGCTCCACGCGGCTTCCTGCCTTCCTACCTCTCACGGTTTCGATCTTGGTTGATTGAATGCGGAGTTTGCTAATGAAATTTATTAATCCTTCACTAGAATCGGTCTCTCGGTGCCGTGGCGCATGCTCGAAGAGTTAGCTCCCGGCGGCCGCGCCCCTCTCCCCGAACTAGAGAGACAGGCGCGCGGTCGACCGACGCACTACTACATGCCTTTTTTCGTAAATTTTACTCGAGATACCGTTGAGCTTTTTAATCCTTTCTAACGAGACTAGATCTGGAGAGAGCCGATGTAAAGTTTTGTAATGCTGTCGATGAAGTAGTGTTTGGTTTGTTCGCTTGCACACGATGCCTGTCGCCACGCTGTAGCGCTAGCTCCGGCACTCGCCACAGTCCCGCGACACACAGCCAGTGCCGCGCCCGCGCCGGCCCGCGCCGCCGCGCTCCCGCGCCTCCCGCCACCGCCGCGCGTCCGCCAGGCGCCGGGGCCAGTCGCCGGCGCGCCGCCGCCCGCCGGCCGCGCGCCGGCGACTCGCCCCCCGCTCTCGGTTGAATGAATGTGAACGTCTTGTTTTGTCTGTCGGCGTTTAGGCGATATTTGCCAGTTGTATCCCAGAGATAATTGACTTAATCGGCACTAGACCCAAGTATGGCGGCACCCTCAAGAATGAGCGGGGACGCAGGTGAGCCGCTGTCTTCTCTCCGTTCCGTTGAATGTGTTCCGTGTTGTGACATCTATTCTTCCTTTTCCTCTCTTAGCACGCTTCTGTGTTCTCACTTATCTTGGCGGGACGCAAGTCCCGCAAGTTGTCTTTGTTTTTATGAGTCGATATTGATTGTAAATTACCTTTGAATTGATTTGAGTTCAGTTGAATAGTGAACAGCAGATAGTGGCTAGTGTTATCGCTCGTCATTATAGGTATCATGATTATGTTCTGTTAGTAAACGTACGTAAAGTAAAGGAATGTTAACGTAAAGCTTAGTTACGGAGAGTTAAATGTTGAGTGGTACCGTACTGTAGTGCGTTGTTGGAGTTCTGGTGTGCGTTGCGAAGCGAGGCGTCGACAGCTGCTGCCTGTGGGCGGCGGGCCAGCCTGCGCCCGCGCGGCCCCGGGGGGCGCTGTAGACGCGCGCGCACCACCCCTGCCTGTCCGCCAACCCCCCTCGCCCCGCCACCCGCGCCGTCCGCCACCCCGCCCCCCTCCCGCAGTCCGCTCCGCTCCGACTGTACTCCTGCCTGCACGACTTACTGTTACTTGTACTCTTAATGTTGACCCTCTTTAATGTTTTTGATCTGTAATGTAATTTTGAATCGACCCCCTCGGTTATTTTAGTGTAATGTATTTTCGTAAATATATTCATAGAGCGTGGCAAGGCTGTGTGCATTGAGGACATTTTTAACGCAAAATTAGTTTAGTTTTATTGAACATACCATTTGACATGATTGACATCATCCTAGCAACGATACACCAATCATTATAAGAAACTTTTGGATTGATTTTGGAAATTGTTTGCAATGTTTATGGATCGTAAAGATACAAAGGTAGACAGATTTAATGTTTATATGAATAAAAATGAAATCAGTTCCTTTGCCACACCTTAGATGAATACTAGTTGCATGATCGTGTAGACATGAGCTGTTTGCATCCCTGGGTTTATTTAACTTTCTTATTTTCTGCTCTGTGATGATTTTTCTGAACCTTCTTTATGTTTTATTTTAACAACATTAACCACCATCATCATATGGACTGTCGACTGTCACATTTCAACAAACGAAGTGTCCACCATACCGATGTGAACTTATTAAGAATTGCGACTCTGGCTCCGAAACAATATACAATTTTATTATTATATACAAACATTATACATCTGTCCAAGTGATTACATATATATCCCAAATACATAAACTGTACTGAGACGCAAGCTTTTACTGTTTATATAGGATTTTTATCTAAACACAGTACAAAAAGCGTAATATTGTAGATGCTTTAGCGTAGATTACCAAACTGCAATATCAATTGATTTTAATTTAGGGAAACACGCGCCATACTGACACGAACTCACAGTATATATATATTTATATATAAACCACGAAGATTTACAAAGTAACTAGATTACAATTTGGATACTACTGGACAGATTTAAATATATTTTGCTGTGTCTAGATAAGAATTATATACCTACACACGCGGATTGTTTTGTTGTTTTTCAAACGACGTTCGCTTTTTCAGTCCTTTGAATGAAACATTTTTATAAAATAACAAAACCTTACTAAAAATGTTGCAATAATTAACAAACTACTTCCATATTAATTTCATTACAATAAGCAGGTATTTATTAGATTGCACAGTGTAGGACAGGATGCTGTTTGTGAGACCACTAAATAGTCTGCGTGTTAACATGTAGTTATTCAAATCATCACACAAAGTATTCTATCCCATGCAATGTTTGCTGTTATTGTTGTATGTCCCCCCTAAAGAGAACACATTATGTCCTGCAAGCGACCTATTACTACCCCCTACCCATAGTCGTCGTCTCATTTATTTTATTTTATTTTATTTTTTAGTGTGGTAGATAGTTACACAAATCCTGAACGAAACTGAGCTTTCTAGAACAATGTTCATTTAATTGTGGCTGTAACATCATCGTAGATTTTTATTTTTACATAAGTATTAATTTTTAAAAGTAAAGAAAAAAGTATTGAATACAGGCCACAATCTAATGAGCATATAGTAATTATGAACGTTTTAATTTGCAAAGCACGCCATTGATTTATAAAAAAAAAATTAACTACGATGAATGTAGTTTTTGAAAGTATATGAATGACCGATTGGCGTAATGAAACAATGGCGTGCTTGATATAAATGTAGCTTCTCTCTTCACGCTTCTATCACTTACTGTTTTGTTTAACCCTGCCGTGACCTTTTTCTTTCAATATTTTATTATGAGTTACTTCCGTCTGGTCCCAGGTGTTAAATAAGACTTCAAATTGCTGTTACTTCTGTCTTTTCCTTACTTATAAGATGAGCTTTTTGAAAATTTGCTTCTGAAAAAAAACATGCCAATGTAAAGTTTTTCCAAGTTCTAACAACACGAAGCTTAAAAATAAATGTCAATTTTGCAATTTTCCAACTTATCAAGCTTTGAGACTTTCTGACAACTCGCTTCTGAAGCTTCTTTCTTTGTTTTTCAAAATGCAAATTAATTTGGTAGATGCACCTTGCGCGTGGCTGAGTGGGCCGGTGGTATAATACAGTTGTACGTTTTCAGGCATATAGTGGTCTGTGGACACATAACATACGAATCAGTGAGCCATTTTTTAAAAGACTTCCTACATGAGGACAGAGAGGATGTGGACGTCGAAGTTGTTTTTTTACACAGGTATGTATCCACACAATGAGTTTAATTAAGTATTAGAATAATCATGCAATACCTAGGCAAATGTGACTTAGGAAAATATTCAATATGACCTCAAAAATTAAAAATGAAACTTTAATTGATTTCACAAGAAAATAATTCTAATCATCGTCCATGACAAAGTAATTATGAGCGATTGACTCGGAACCGCTGTTCTCAAAAGTAAAAAAAAACAGACGAATATTTTAAAACTAAATTAGTTAAAAGGGTACCTACAGTTAGTATGACATCGATGAAAGCTGGTTTAACGAATCTTTTGCTTGAATTACGTTTTAAAATGTTCTCCTACTTGCCATGTTGCGCAATACAAGAAGTAAGTAGTTTATGGAGCTACTGATAAGGATACGTCTGAAAATTATTGACATCAAACATATTTTCAAGTTAATTGAGATGAGTCGTGATGTGTATCAAGTAATAAAAATACTGAACAAGTTATGAAACTCGCTGGCGACATGCACACGCGTCTGTGTGCTGTGGCTGTGGCAGCAGAGTCACGCCCCCTGCGTGACTGTGTGAGTGTGTGACGTAGCTTGTGGCACTGTCGAGGGCTGGTGTGTCATGTGTGATCGACGACGCTTTCAGAAAAGAGCCCGACCTTGAGCTGGAAGGTCTCCTCAAGCGTCACTACACCACCGTCGAGTTTTTTCAGGGTACAATGATGAATGCCGTCGACCTTGAACGAGTCAAGGTTAGAATACAACCATAGAGCAGGCATTAGATTAACGCACGGCCGTAATTCTCATTGACGCGTCTACGTGAATCAGTACTTTTTTTATTTATTTATATGTGCATAAAACAGAACTCTTTCTTCTGTAAAGATGCTGTTTTCATAGTCACAGTAGGTATTGATCACCTTGGTAACGTTTATCTTGTGATTATTTTGATGCAATCATTGCTTCGCACGGTGCTGCGAGGTCGCCCACGGTGCCCTCTGCGGAGCGACCCCGCACCACCACACGACTGCGTATTTTGGTACATAGAGTTGCATGGTAAGGCCACGCCAGGCGGCGGACTGTCCGGTAACCATGGCCAGCGGTGTTAACTGAGCGTTCATGACAGGAAACCGCCCGACCTGGAGCTCGAAGGCCTGTTCAAGAGACACTTTACCACTGTGGAATTCTTTCAAGGCACCATTATGAATCCAATCGACCTTCAGAGGGTGAAAGTAAGTAGCAATGCACACACGACAAATAATCAAAATGGGCGTGGTGTCGGTTTGACGATGTAACATATTGTCTAGAGTAGAGCGATGCTCGTTGACTAACCTTTCCGAGACGTCGGCGCGGCGCTCGGTACCCTTCGCCGCTACTGAGCGCCGCTTGCCTGTCGCTGAGTGCTACTGAGTGTTGTCGGCAGCGCGGCGGCCCCCGGCCCCGACTGTGTCCCGCCGCGCTCAGCCCGCCCACCATATGTCTGATTGGGTGTTGTTGCAATGCTGGCCCGTTTGTCACTTCGATATCGATTTTCTGTACGTTCCGATGGCAATATTGGCATTAATGGCTGCCGAAGAAAGGGTTTCCATTTCAAAATTTAACATTTTATAAGTAGTCGAGTACAGTTATCGATTGTCGATATTGTTGGGTAAGTGAGCATGGCTTATGGAATGATGGCGCTTGTCTGCATGGTAACTTCTTCTTTCAACCCCACCTGCTTCCTATAAAGTGAACACCACCAAGGGGAACTCGTTGAATTCAAATCTAGTAAAATTGGCTTATCAAATTCGAAATTTCTCAATACGTAACTAAATGGAGTCGTGGTGCTCATTTTTATACTTCGGCCAAAGATCTGCATGCGCAATCTTCACGCTTTTGTAAACCTCCGCTTGAATTGAGAGTAGAACTAAATTAAGTAAATATTAGAATAAAGTCTACTAAATTGTTATCTGTCTTTCCTCCTAACAATGGATGTGTAAAATTTACTTTTCGGTAACTTAGTGTGTACACGTTTGATTGGTAAGTGTTGTGATCCTATAAATGTTTATTGCTTTAACGCAAATTGAATTCCCCCAAAATTTGCATCGATATGTAAATGACTTGCTTGGATAAAACCAATACAATCCAACATTCTAATCAAGTATATCCAAATATCTGTTTAGTTAGTGTACCGATTTGAAAGCATCATTGTTGTAAACATAATTGGAAACTATGTCCCGAGCTGCAGCTTGATTTTAAAAGTGTAAGCGTGTCATACAGATGGTATAAAATGGTTATCTAAAAGCGAACATGAACTTTTTTGATGAAGTCCAGGTCCCAAAGCAAACAAATGCAGAACTCAGCGATTTAAAAAAATCCACGATCGCTTTTGAATTCCCTGTTCCAGCATCTAAATGACACGCGCTTTCCGACAGAGATCTTTAATACAGTTAAAACCTAGGTACATGAAGCAGATGCGTGTCTGGTGCTAGCCAACAAATACTGCCAGGACCCCGACGCGGAAGACGCCGCAAACATCATGAGAGTAATCTCCATCAAGAACTACTCCGACGACATACGAGTCATCATCCAGCTGATGCAGTACCATAATAAGGTAGGTTTCATCGACCGAAGGACCGACGACCTTCAAAAGTTTGGTGAGGCAGGCTGGATGCGGAGAGTGGAAGACATTTTGTTGTGCGGGTGTGGCTTACGCGTTCATCTTCAATAACTCTTAATACATATCCAAATCTACGTACGATGTTACAGGCCTACCTCCTAAACATTCCATCTTGGGACTGGAAGCAGGGTGACGACGTGATCTGCCTGGCGGAGCTGAAGCTGGGCTTCATCGCGCAGAGCTGCCTGGCGCCCGGTTTCTCCACCATGATGGCCAACCTCTTCGCCATGCGCAGCTTTAAGACGGTCAGCGTTCTTCTTTACTACATCCCCTATACTTTGTAAACATGATCCTCAAGTACTTTCAGAGACCGACCGCTCGAGGCACTGATCCTCGGCCGGATAACGATTAGTCGCTCTCTGAACGTACCACAAGTTCTAACGATACTATGCGGCATTTCCACAGTCACAAGAAATGGCTATATGGACTAATGACTACATGCGAGGTACCGGCATGGAGATGTACACCGAGACACTAAGTTCAACGTTTATTGGGATGCCGTTCAAACAGGCCGCAGAGTAAGTGGGCAAGGAACGAGACGCTTTCAATAACGTGACACGAGACAAAGTCACACACCAAACTTTTTATACTTTCCAAGTGTTTGAGCATTCCATACGGTGATTACAGGACAATCAATACTAACCTACTACGAAACGCATAGCTTATCATTTTAGTGTTTTTGTTCATTTTGTTTGCCAGCTTACCGTCTGTGGTTTTGAATAAATATCAATGTTTTTTTTCCGATTTCATTGTCATAGGTACTGCACTGAATAACGTTAGCGGGTAACATCTAAATATAGATGCAAATAATATAGGGTTCTGACATACTAATTGTGAATAGTTGTGTATAGCCAGCGAGCATCGAGGAGTGTGGCCGAGGCACGGACGCGATAGCCCTGTCGAGGTGGCTATGACTAACATGGCACGAGCTTTAGCGTCTCCTATTGGTTGATTGCAGTCCCCCGACACACAAGCTTGGCAGAACGATTACCTGCAGGGTACTGGCTGCGAGATGTACACCGAAACACTGTCGACATCCTTCACGGGAATGAGCTTCCCGCAAGCGAGCGAGTAAGACTCCCCTCGATCCTTGGGCCGCCTGCACCGCACCGTAGACACTGTGTGCCAACTTGCTAACCCTAGCTACCTGAGTGTGCACTGATTACTGATAACCTAGACACGAGTAGGCTGGATAAGTTTAGAACTAAAATGTCTTTCTGATTTTCCAGAATAGATTGTGCATGTTGAATGGGTAATATATTAGACAATTATATTTAGTGGTATGTATGTAAACTACTGTTCGAGCCGATAGTGAATTGCGTTAGTCATCTAGTGACGGCACCTTTTAAAATTATCTAACTTTATCAACTATCTTTTTAATTATGCACACATTTACGTAACTACCTATATTTTAAGTCACTCAGGATACAATTGATTCATTTTTCTTTTGTTAGTGAAACTCATGGTTCCATAAAATTATTTCAGTGCAGTAAATGAGGAAATTGTAAATATTCTGTCATTGATTTCAATCATTGTCTTGACGCACTTCTTCTTGGGCTTCATTGCACGTGATTCTATTAACTTAACTAAAACTATCATCATCTTCGAGTGAGTTGTTTAAGGGTTTGGGTACATCCTGATTGACTGGCTTCCTCCTCCAACTATCGCTTTCTCTGTCGTACACCTTATTCGCTGAACACAATACACTATGTATAATACGCACTATAGTAATTAGAATATGCATGATAACTTGGCATATATTATGTGTAGGTACGTCGCATAATCGTATGTATGTATTTGGAAATTTGTAGTACTGTTGTAGAATCTCAATTAGCTAAAAATGTAGAGTAGAACTGTAGAATCCAACAAAGTTGTCGTCTGTGGCATGTATTTAAATCTTAAAAGGTTTAATGTCTCTGTTACTTACGATTAATGTGTGAATACTTTGAAATGTAGACTTATGTATAATGTTTATACAAATACAAAAACAATCAGAAGTTATCGTAGAATAATTTCCAAAATGAAACAGATTGGAAAATAATTCTCATTAATTTATGCTTACGTATGCGTACGTTAGCTTCTCATGTAAGTATTATTTTATAGAAATTATACAATTTGGTAAGTTTATGAACACGAATAACAAACACCCATCAATCTCAAACACAAAGCTAACAAAAACAGAAAAAAAAATGAAACGTTCTAATTTTCGGCACATTTTGTGTCTCTCTTCTAAACTAAACAAGGATCATTGAAAACGAATTCTTATGACAGATTAAAATTTCGGACCTCCGGTACATCATGTCTATCCTTTAGGTTATGCTTCACGAAACTCAAGCTGCTGCTGCTGGCGATCGAGATCAAGGGCGAGGAAGGAGCTGACAGCAAGATATCTATCAACCCACGCAGTGCCAAGATACACGCCAATACACAGGGATTCTTTATTGCACAGTCCGCGGATGAGGTCAAAAGGTAATAATCATGGGCTTTATTTTCATTTTGAATTGCAAACTAATAGATGCTGGTAGATTGGTATTCTTATCGCCTGGATAGTGCAAGGAAATTAGCTCCTGTTAAACGATAGCATTTTTCCAAAAACAATAATGTTGTCTTCTGGCTGGTGTCTTTTGGTCGTTTATTCTCTTCAATCTAATCTTGAGTAGCCGGGAGTAGTGTCAGTTTTATCTTCTTAGTACTTACTACGACTATTATCATTCCAGAGCTTGGTATTATTGCAAGGCCTGCCACGAGGACATCAAAGACGAAACGCTCATCAAGAAGTGCAAATGCAAAAACTGTAAGATCACTGTATTGCTATCATAACTAATACATAACCTAACTTTGCGAGACAATCTGTACAGAATTCTCTACATACAATACTTTAAGCTAACCTTTTAACTTTGTACTATTCTGTGACATTCTTTCTGGAAATATTTAATGTTGTAATGAACTGTGTCCCGTAATATGTATGTGTCACTTACACAAGTGTGAGCACAAGGTGTTCACAACACACGTAGGAGGAGCCCTGGCGGCACCGTCCACACAGACTCGCTCGACCTCACACTGTTTTCTTTCTAATTGTGCGACATTAATGAATATATTGTTCGGCTAAACTTTTAGTGACCGCGCACCAGCGGAAGGTTGGAGCCGACATAGGTAACTTGCACCACACCTAACCTCACAACTTGACGTTTTCCGATATTTATTTTTCGTGTCTATAATTTTGTTGAGTTGCTTTAGTGGTGTTGCGTCCGTACCTCACTGACTGGATCGGCTGCAAGGCATTATCTTGACCCGTGCTCGTTCACACCCTATAATTTAGCGATCATTGTGTATGTCCGCTCGCTCGTGAATGGATTCCGCCACAAGATGCAGCACTCCAACACTTCACCATTTTTCTGCCTTTTGAGATATTACTCGCTCTGTTTCTGTATCAATTGAGAGGATTTAGTGCATCATACAATACCGCTTAACATTCACATACCCAATCAGGACCTGTACATAGTATCACACAGCAGTCACTTGTCAAAATTATACCAGGACACGCAGTGCGGTGCGAATCAACAAGAGTTGAACATATTGCTATGATGCACTTCTAAGCCCAGCACAGACAGTACAATGCATGTAAACATTACTAATATGTAGAACTAAATAATATCGCAAACTGCAAGTGCACCGTCATGTCCCCGAACACCTAGATATAATAATATAAATGAATCCATGAAAGCATGTCTCAGAACGAAAGGAGTGAAGATCTCAAACTGCTGATAAAATTGCCCATCGAGAGTGAGCTTTGGAGGACAAAGACTTATGACGACAGTTCCGGCTTGTCTGTGCTAACAACAGTGACTAACACAGGGAGGAAACTAAATGCAGTCACGATTCATCACATTCATCCACGCTTTTGACAGAATCAAATTCTTCCGCTCCGACATCTAGCATCACTGCACAGAATTTGATTCTACCAAACTCACATAACAGAATAAATCATGAACGTTAGGACCGTATTGTCAGTGTTTGGATTTTTACAGATGTTGGAATGATGATGATGCAGACTGGGATGGTGAAACAAAGTCTTAATACGTACCGTGCCTGTCTCGACGGTACGGGAACGAAATGACAAATATACCGTATTACCGTACCTTACACACGTATAGTTTGTTTGCATCAACTAACCATTATTGCTATGGACGAATTGGAACTGGGCTACAATATACCTATGCTAATACACGAAAAAACGACACACGCAACTAGTATAGTGCAGCTAGACTAAGACACTATATTAACTACAGCTCGCTTAATATATACGACAGATATAGGTAGAGATTATAAGAGTAAAACACAGTTCACGGCTGCAACCCCAATAGGAGAAGTGACTTCTTAATTACTATCCAGCTCACACTCAGCGGTGTCTCCTATAATGATATCTGATAATATTCTCCAAGTCCTTGTCACAGATTCCAGTTTGGGCGGTAGTAATGAGAAGTCAAACATAACTACGTCGTCATCAACTACTTCTTACTCAGAGACAACTACCTGCTTTGCATCTCTGTCTGCATAAAATCTATTATTTGCGTATCTTCTGTAATACCCACAATTTAAAACAGGTTAAAATGGATTGTGTAACAAGTGAGCTAAACGTATTGTTTCTCGGTTCAGTGGCTACGTTCAGGAAGGGCGTACGAGCCGTCCAGATGGTTGGCAGGGCAAGTACGTAACCTCAATGTTAAGATTCAGTGTACATGTCAATGTGATGTTTAATACGCGACATGTGGGGCGGGTGACTCCCGGCCACCGATCGCATAGCAAACGTGTCCTGTTTATCATTGTCTTGTCTTAAACGTTTCTATATGTGCATTTATACAGCAGTTAGATGTTTGCCTCTCTATTAGCCGATATTTAAAACATCGAGAGACATAATGTGATGTCGTTTATTTATTTTGGTGTTGTTGTTATTATTATATTATTATATCTCAAAATATTTTTCTAGGAGTATTTTGATCCCTGATTTTCTGCATCGACATAGTCCCTCAGATATTGATGTTGTGAAGTAATAGATTTTACAAGAAGTTAATTTGTAATTTTTTTATGCTTAAAAGTTGAAAAGATGATTTAATGATCCCCTGCATAGGGAACGTTTAGATGCTCCCGCCTCGATAGAACCGCGAGGACTCAGCAGCCGTTAGCTGCTGCGTCCGATCTGCCGAACGATTTGGTATACTCGCCTTACAGTTATCACATACATCCCCGTAATATTTACGATTCTGTAATTTCATTTGAACCAGCACTTTTTATTACGCTCAACGCCATTCTAATCACTCCATGTTTTCATACCCTCATACCCTTTGCATTAGTCATGGTAATACCTAGGGATTTACTTTCATTTAATTCAAAATGTGGATCATAATATTATTTATAGCACGTAGAGCTTGTCTAATAGATAGATACTTTCGTTTTGTGTGTCGTTTGTATTCGTAGCTTTATGTCTGTTGCATGACGTTGTGGTAGGTATGTTATGGTAACTGTAGCAGTAATTAGTTGTGACTAAAACTTTAATTTTTTTAAATAAGTAATTTGATTGTATATCGGTTTCATCTTCAGCTTTCTTTGGAGCTTCTCTCTGAACGTTCACGTACCGTAACATTGTGCTAACTTTTTTTAAATCTAACACTTTAGAATCCTAAACACCTTTTTATATTAATTTATACGTTCCAATATTTAAAGTGCTAATCGCTTTCAAAATACTTGACAAGATGAAACCGATGATTGTAATTTTGAAATGATCTGAGTCAATATGGACAGACCGGCCACACGCTGTACTATATCGCGATGTGCTGTAGGAACTGTATTTACTGAGTGGAGTGGAATGCGAACTTGTGCTGATGTTTTGCAGATGATCACCATCCTCCCCCCACCTTCACGCCGCCAGAGTTGCCCAAGAAGGTCCATGTTCGAGGTACATCTCAGGCTCCGAGCCGAGTGTTTTTTTTCCGTTTTCCTTTTAATCATCGGCCCACTGAACCATTTGACCGGCAATATGCTTCGTCCTAGGTTACCGGAAGGTACCGTGCACCTAGTTGCTTTGTCACGCATTATCTCATAGCGAGCACTGACAACTGGCGGGTTGCCTCTGGGGTTATGCGCTTCTCCGCATGTACCCGGCTGAACCGTAGTTACACGACTCACTGTCGCTCCGCCGAGCGACAGTTCAACTAACAGCCTTACACTGAATTTCACGAAAATTCCCGACTAACAAAATTGTAATGAACACGAATCTAAATCATTTTGTTTTTATTTTACTTTTGCATTCACTATTTCAATGAGTAATAAGTCAACGACGATTGAATTGTTTCCATCGTTCTGTGCTTCTTGGTAAACTCTAAAGCGGATGTATTATCATTTGTGGTTTGTACCCTCTGCCGCGCATTGCAAATATTCATGGCATTGCATTTATTTGTCTGAATGATTAAATACCTTTGAAAGAGTTGCCAATTCATGGATAATTTTATGATTGTAATGCAGATCAAAAAAATACGGCAGCTGCCGTCTTGACTAATTTACAATTTGATTTTTTAAACTTAAAACGTAATTCGTACTTAATTAATTTTGTCCATAATTGACAGCGCTGAATTGTGAATGCTATGTGGGTACCTACATCTATGCTTTTGTTGTAGAATATTGATTAAGAATACCTACATAATAAATAATGTTTTGATTGAACCCAAGTCACTTTAAAATAATAAGATTTAACTTTTGAATTGAATAAGAATATTTTAAAAGTTCAGCAAATACCTGTAAATTTAGATTCCTGTAGATCCCTGTAACCTTTAAGGAAAATTGCAATAATTATTTCAAATCAAAACTCACAAGCTTTGCTGCTTATACACCTCCATCAAGTAACATTTTTGCGTAAATTGTTCTTATTACCTTTCAGGTGAAATTGCGAGAGAAAGAGGGGAGGATACTAGTTGTAAGTATGAGCAGTATAACAATGCAATTCGCCATCATCGAATGACAAATTGCAATGCATTTTTTTGTTGCCCCAGTCAGGCAAGGACCTTCAATTGTGAGGCTTTTCCTCCATATTGCAACTTTGGCTTATAAACAATTATTTACTTCTGCGTATACAAACCATGTCAAAATTTCTGCCAATTTTCATATTTCATAATCAATTCTAAGCATAAGTTTTGGATGCAATGCATTGTTGGTTAGTAATGTAACACATTCGGCAGATTAAATTAGTTTGACGTAATTAATTCAGTTATTGAGAGATTGTGGGTTGCATCGGTTTGTTCGTTTGATTTGTTGTCAAAATATCGCCTGTAGTAGGTAGGTACTTGTTCGCGGTTCGCAGGTCAGTTGCAGATGACTGTTGCAATCACACTGAGTGCACTCAAAACGTTCTAATGCACGTAGCGAGCGCACCGTTGTTTTAGTGCGTTCGTGAACGCATTAAGATGTATGAAAATGTTACATTTAATGTTAAATTACATATTCGAATAAATGTTGTGTTGCAAATAACCTGTACCGGCCTTTTACTATTATGTCATATTAACGACCAGGCACCGATTGGCCATATAAGGTAATGGAATACACACACAGGGAAGAGTACAAGGCTATGGACAAGACCTTTGCCCAGTAGTGGGACAATACGAGCAAAAAAGAACTTTAGTGTAAACAACAAGGCAAGCTAACAAGAAACTGACGCCATATTGTTTTCCTTCAGTAATTAATCGCAATCACCGGAACGCAGCGCCGACAACGTTGTTGTCACCGATGGCAAACCAGCTGATGAATACCACCACAACAAGGCAAGTCAACAAAGTCAAGCCCAACGTGAACAGGGCACCGCCCGATACGTGAGTCTACCACTGAGTAATATTTATACAATTTTAATTAATAAATGTTAACGAGTGGTGGTACATGGTGTAGCTTAGAGTGTATCAGTTGGTGTTAAGAACTCATGATAGAATTGCAGAAGTTGAATACTGTTTCAAAATACATTTCTGTCTCTGGGAAACCGTTACTATTTCCTTTCATACACATGAGAATATTAGAGTTGAAGAATCATTTTTCTCTATCTCTTGTCTGCATTTTGATATTTTCTTCAAAAATACCGAGATTTTCCTTCAGTCATGTATCATCACTCCCAATTTAATAACGCTATAATTGGAGCTTTCTCTGGAACCAAGCAACACAATCCGTGTATTAATTTTATATAAGTCAAAAAATTTCGTGAAGATTTTGGTGAAATTCGGCTTTGGAAATTCATTGAAACTGGCCGCTCTTAACTCCAAAACATGGTCCAACTTATAACAAATTGCTAATGCAATAAATTAAAATAATGAGTATAAATACATTCCATAAAGTCTCTTCTTCTTTCCCTGATTTCTCTTTCTATCGCGGCTTGTTATTCGAGTAATACTTTTATTTTAGCACGACGTGCACAAAGCACTCAATTGATATAATACCTGTTTGCACATTTATTTTCCTAAAAAAAGAAAGCGAGACGACTCTTTGACCCTGTGTTACAGGAATCCCCAGGATCAAGATACCAATTACCAGGCCTATCACCTTGCCTACGAAGTGAAAAAACTCATGTAATTGAAAATTATTCAGCTAGATCATTTTATTATCAGTAGTTTTGATATCTGCAAAATACTTGAATTCTTTTACACGAGTTAAGTCAGCAATGTGTCAATGTTGCCTACATTGGGTCTGCATTGCACGGTCCTCAGACTCAGCAGTGCAGACAACTGCGCAGACTTTTCTCGATTATGTTCGTAGAGTGTAGTTTGCTTGCCTCACTAGTCAAATATTTTAGTTCCGAATACGTTTAGGAGTTTTTTTTTTTCAATATTGTACCGTGTACTGCACTTGAATTCTGCACGACACACTACTACAGCATGTTTATGCCACTAATGTTTATACACATTTAGTATCTTTGTCTGCGATGCGCATTCTTGTACATACAGTAGTTTAGATATTTTTGTTGTCAGTCCTACCTACAACACAACCAGTCGCTTCAGACTGTATAACTTGTGAAATAACCCTAAGAAATAACTTGATTCTGCTCAAGAATGTTTGTTATTTTAAATGAATTCAGTCAAATGTTGTACTGCCCCAGAATCCAGTGTAGTGAACTAGCTATCTTCTGTAGTGGCTATTCTTATTTCTTCATGTTCCCCATACCTAGTAACAAAAGTCTAAGTTTTATCCCTGTAACCTTTCAATCTCCTGTACTAGATTAAATTGAAAACAATAAATAAGAACTATAAAATCATCTACATAAACACGTTTTATTCAGACGCGCACGTGAGTCCATTTAGTAAAAACCTTTACTCAAATCTAACATTTGTACAGGCCAACGAGTAGAAGCAGTGGTGGTAATCAAAACAGCAATGGCGTCAGCCTCCCCGCGGGCCTGGCTGACGACCAGTCGAAAGATTTCGACTTCGAAAAGACTGAAATGAAGTACGACTCCACTGGGATGTTCCATTGGAGCCCCGCGAGGAACTTGGAAGATTGTATATTAGTACGTATTTCTTGATGACATCTATTATTGAATGAGGACTAAAATTTAAAAATGGTTCCCCCTCTTTTATTAGTTCCCAATATAAGAAAAATCTACTCTCTGATATTAAAATATGTTTGCCAATCAAGTTCATATTATCTAATACTCAATCACACTACCATCTCCCTCACAGGACAGGAACCAAGCGGCCATGACAGTTCTGAACGGGCACGTGGTAGTGTGTTTGTTCGCGGACCCGGACTCACCGCTCATCGGGCTTCGTAACCTGGTGATGCCGCTAAGGGCCTCGAACTTCCACTACCACGAGTTGAAGCATGTGGTTATCGTGGGAAGCGTCGACTATATTAGAAGAGAATGGAAGATGTTGCAGAATCTACCCAAGATTTCTGTTTTGAATGTGAGCCACAGTTTTACTACAAGTCGGAGTTTTGTGATCTGTATCTTGTTTCATAATTATTGAATATCGACTTGTTATTTTCTAATCAACTGTTTTGTTCCTCAGGGTTCACCGCTAAGCCGGGCCGACTTGCGTGCAGTTAATGTGAACTTGTGTGACATGTGCTGCATCCTATCAGCGAAGGTGCCATCCAATGACGATCCAACGCTGGCAGACAAGGAAGCTATCTTGGCTTCGTTGAACATCAAGGCTATGACGTTCGACGACACGATAGGGGTACTGAGTGCAGGAGTGGGGACGAACGGGAACAGTGCGGCGCCGCCGCCGCCCGGACAACCGCCAGCGCCCGTGCTACTGCAGAGACGGGGCTCCGTGTATGGTGCCAATGTGCCTATGATTACTGGTAATTCTGTCTTCCTATGAATTTTTACGTGTCTTCAAATATAATCCCTTTTTTAATAAGCAAATCATGTTAGGCAATTTTGTCTCCTGACGGGGAACAATAAAGAAACGAAGCTAACCTTTAGCCATGTAAAGGCTTCACCAAATATTACCTCAGCGACTTCTAGTTCATGTTCCACTTGTTCCTCACCAATCAACAAAGCTCTAGTCTCATTATCTTGTATCTCTGTCTCACAGAGTTAGTGAACGACAGTAACGTGCAGTTCCTGGACCAAGACGACGATGACGACCCGGACACGGAGCTGTACCTGACGCAGCCTTTCGCGTGCGGAACTGCCTTCGCCGTTAGCGTGCTTGACTCACTTATGTCCACGGTATGTATCAGTACCTACCCCCATAATAATCCATTTTCTGAAAGGTTTGTTCAAGAGTTCCACGAATCGGGTCCTCCATTACAACTTTCGCATATGCCCGATTCTTGTTGGTTGCGGCTACTATCGCTTTTGTATCGGTTACATGATAAGTATATAAACTTTTTTCTAGTTTGAGATGAAAATTGATGTGTTGTAGCTATGGCTTTTCTGTATCCTGCGCCAGTCTACTCGTCCTGATCCTTTGAAGAGACTAATGCTTGATAATGTTCCAGACTTATTTCAACCAAAATGCCTTAACGCTGATCCGCTCGTTGATCACGGGCGGTGCGACGCCTGAGCTGGAGTTAATCTTGGCTGAGGGAGCCGGCCTGCGGGGCGGGTACTCCACGCCAGAGAGCTTAGCTAATAGGTAACTTAACAGCCTTTCTGATCACTGTCCACCTTACTGGCCAAGCTCGGGTTTGACTAAATAGTATTTGTTTCTAGGGACCGGTGTAGAGTGGGTCAGATCTCGTTGTACGACGGGCCGCTGGCGCAGTTCGGCGAGGCCGGCAAGTACGGCGACCTGTTCGTGGCCGCGCTCAGCACCTACGGCATGCTGTGTATCGGTCTCTACCGGTTCCGGGATACGTCCTCCTCGTGTGATGCCAGCAGCAAGCGATACGTCATCACCAACCCGCCTGATGACTTCTCACTGTTGCCTACCGACCAGGTTAATGTTGTTGATAATATTGAAAATATTAGGGACCTAATACTTTAATGCAAGAAAACCATTCGATGTTTCATTAAACATAATCTCTCCACATCCAGTACACTTAAGAGATCTCAAAGATCATAAATTTACATTGAGTTTCTCAGTTCATTAGCTTTTTATATCATGTTGTGCAGGTGTTCGTCCTGATGCAGTTCGACCCGGGCGTGGAGTACCGCTCGTCGCGGCGCGCGGCGGCGGGAGCGGGCGGCAAGGACGACGCCTCCTGACTATTGCTGTGCAGCGCCCTCACGGACGGGCCCTACTCCTACATCTAGGCTGTAGGCCCCCACTCCGACAATCCTGCCCCACCCCGCCCGACACCCGGGACGCGCACGCCGCGCTGCGCCCGCTCGCCTACGTGACGTGACGTGGCGCGGCGTGCGGCACATCCGTCCCCGACTTGACCCCAAGCATCACTCCCGCACTTTTAACCTCGACTCTCGGGTAAACGTCCACGTATTTTCTAGATTTTGTCCCGACTTATTTACCAAATGGGAGTGGTGCTACCTCCAGTTTATTTTAATTTTATCAACAGTATATGTTAGTATTCTAAGTTGAACACTTCCTGCACAGCAATCTACACTCCTCAGACGCACTCTTGTATAGACTAGCATTTGTTTGTTTAGCGGTATCTATTTACTAAAAACAATAATATAACGTAAACTTAAAATTATAAACACATCGATGTAGTCTCCTATAGCGACTGCTCACGCAGTGCATAGCACCTCCATCGGTTCAGAACAATAACTGGATAATTATAAGCCACGAGTAAAGCAGCCTATAGGAGCCATGGCAGAGGATAGATCTAATACAAGCTGTTAACAATACAGACTTTATAGAAAGCGCTTTAAGAATATAGAAAAGCTTTCGGTGTCTAGGATAAACGATTAGGTGGAGTTCAGTAAAACGCTGTTGTTAACAAGTATAGGTATAAATTTTAAAAGTACGAACGTAATTTAAGGCAACAGTAGAGAGTTGGAAATTGAAATGTTATGGCACAGCACACCAGATGCATTTGTCTGTGTATACCGGTAGTAAACCGCTGATATCAGGACTTTTCATGAGGTCGTTGCTTATAAACAACATGGGCTCCCAATCTGTTGCAGACCAACCGTGGGAGCGGGTGATTTACAACAGATCGCATACTGAGAGACGTCAGGTATATGAAGCTACCTCAAAAGTACTGACTACAGCGGTAGACACTGCACGTTTGACTCACAATCCAAGTTGACACGATAAAAAAATATCGACTTTCAATATTGAAGTAATTTTAACTGAAATGATACGGTGGTGGTTTAGCAATAGGCTTTGGTGTTGGGGATTAAATACACACATGCATACCTACACATTATCGGCTGAGTCCTGACACACCTCTTTATCTTTCTGCAATAGTAGGCTTGGCAACTACAAGAAATATCCCATACAGTGAGCCTAACCAATGAGGAGCTACGATTGGATCGGAATGGGTGAACCTAAAAATTGATGACTGGTTTTTAAATACAATATCAAAGAACCAACTATTGTAATACTATCTATTTATCAAATATTTAACTTGTGACAGTTTCTTCAATAAACTGTAAACGATTTCTTATAAAGGACAGTTTCTCTGCTGTCATATTTAAATTAAATTCTTCTTCTATTTGATCTAAGGTCTCTTCAATTATTTGTAAGCAATGCTCAACGAAAGGAACCTTTGGAACTTTTAATTGCATGTTGGTTTCACGTGTAAATGGACATAACGTAGGTGTAGGCTATCGCTTTTCTTAGAATATCCATTCCTTATTCTGTAGTTTTCTTCTGTCACGTTTCACGTAATTAAGTGCTATTTTTAAAGCTGATATATAGACATGTTATAAGCATTGAAGGGTTATTCATCGACTGATTGTTAAGCACATCATATCATCATCGATACTTTGTGATTGTACGAAGTTATTTTAGTTATAATTTTTTAAGTTTTTAGATGTTTAATTTCCTTTTTATGGGTTCACATTGAATTCATCATTTAGTTTTAAGACACTCTGCCATAGTCAAACTGCACGTATGGTAGTAGTCTGCATACAGTTCCATTGCTCATTTTTAATCCTCTTTTTTATTAAATCTTTATATTACTAAGGTTAGACTAGTTGAATATTTTCATGCAGAATCGAATAAATATACTTTCCTGAAAGTTGAGAAAGAATGACACTTACTTATTTGACGCGTTATTTCATCTTAAAATCTGCATAAAAGTATGTTCAACTGTTACAAGAACATAGTAACTACAAGCCTCACCTTATAGTACCACGTTTTTGTTTTATTTTTTTAATTTAATAAAATTATATTATGCTATATTTTTTATTTTTATTTTCTTTTTTTTTCCTGATATTTGGCGGGGGGATTGTCAAAGTGGACGTGAACATGGCGCTGCACATGAAATACAAATGAACTGAAATAATTTTAAAACTACGAAACGATGCCATTGCGAGATTCGTTCAAATTCGAAGATGGTTTTTTGTTTGCGAGGGACACCGAGTGCGAAGTGTAATTTTGCTGTAAATGTGTGATATTATTTTCGAATCGTTGTTAAAATAGATAGGCTTCTGAAGCCTGCAATGTATTTAGTGTTAACTCCGGGTGCTTTGACGATTGTGGACTCTCATAGTTTACTATGTTGATTGTATTAGATAAGATGCTCCAGCCGGCTGCACGCACCTCGCGCTCACCAACCGACAGACAAGCATTCGGCAGTGCAGCTGGTTAGAGGTCCTTTTTTTAGAATTTATTAGGCATTAGTTAACATTGCCTCACCAATTAGAATCATTACAGAACGTCGAATAGTACCTAATACAACGTAATGCAATAATTATTAAATAAAATACAAGATGTTTGATGAATATTATAAAGTACGAGTACCCCACGGAGCCAGCTACGCGTCGCACGCACGCAACAGCACTACATTCATTATATTAATACCTAATAATTAAAAATACCTCAATTTTACTGATAGTAAGTCTTTGAAAGTATTTAAAGTTTGATCAAACATCCTGTACATAGATATCTTTATCACAATCATATAGATATCATTCATTCGAATAGAATAGGCAAAACCGGCCTTAATTACAGATACATAGGTTACTGTGTAAAGTTTCACGAATATTCGAATGTGTGCTCTTGTCCTGAATATCCGAGATTGCGTCTTCGTGAATATTCCAAAGTAAGCGCTCTACGAATATTCGAAGTCCTGAGTACTCAACCTGGTCATTTTGGTCCAACAACGGACACAGCACAGCTACCCTAGTTCGTAAAGGAATTGAATGCAAACATACTGCCATATTTTTCTAAAGTCAATACATTACGCATAGAGCAAAAAGTACCCGAACGAAAAAGTACAAAAAATGAGGCTATGTATATGAACGAAAATTCCTGCGACATTAATTTAATGTTTAAAATATAAAGTGTATTAATATACTCTAAAGTACAAATTGTACTATATTAGCACACTCGAATCTGTGCAAAAAAAAGGAAAATAACCTTCCTTATTCAAGAAGCTAAAAAAACAATTATATTATATCACATATAACCACCAGGAGTAATGAAAATTGTAAAGTTATGAGATGGTTGTGCACGATAGATTATTATTTATGTAATTAAAACTAATCGGTCTGTCCAAATATTTAATTAAAATGATCATATTGGCTTATCCCGCCGAGTCGGCATCGCCAATATGTCTGCCAAGGTAGGGGGCGAGTCGGGCGCCGGCATCGGGCGACTTACTGACCACCGCACACAGCCGAGTATAGTGGGTTAGTCGTAATTTGAGCTTGATATATCGGTAAGTAGTGACCTATGCATGGAGCCCTAGCCAAACTAGGTACCTAATATTTAGAGTACCGCCGCGAGCTGCATTCGACACTCAATTTTTAAAGTTTTTAGCTAGAATGTTGTAAATAGTCAAATGTAATTTTGTATGTTACATAAGAATTTTTCAATATACGTCTCCTTTGCATTAAAATAGAAGGCTACGGTTACATTAAAAAGTTTATATTCAAATACTATCGTGTGTAGTTTGTTGTGAATTAGGCTTCGATGTCACTGTATGCTAGTTAGGTATAGAGTTCGGACGTCTCATTGTATAAATGTAAAATACACGCTATTGACTTGGGATTAAATATGAATGTTAAATAAGTATTAATATTAAATGACGATTTTTCCTTTAATATTTTTATACAGCATTACAATATATTTATCGCAATTAAAAGTTTATAGAGGTGGGTCAGTGTGCAATTTAAAAAATAAAAATAGTGTTTAAAATTGTATAATCGCCTTAACGAGAGAGAATATAGCTGAGTCCTTCTGCGTGTGTTCGCTTGACGTCTAATGTTACCATTATTGTTTAATATGCAATGTGTATGTACCGTGTGCATGTTCATGAAGAAACTTGTTGCTAGGTGATACTAGTAGGCAGAATATCGTAAGGGTAGCGCGCTGACAAACGCGCGGTCGCCATGCGATCCTGTTACATTCTAAACGCGACTTTAAATTATTAGGACACAGAAGTAAATTAAAATATCACATTGTTTGACGAAGCAGGATTTATTGAACGTAAGCGGATGTAACTTATGAAAATAAATTAAATTATGAAACGTTGGATGTTGGTGCAAATATTTTAATTTGCTTCTGTCTTCAATTTTATCACACAAATTGTCACCGTTCGTTTGTTTTACGTATTTTTTACTAGATAATAAAGCAAATTTATATTAAAAATCAGATTTATACGACAATGTGACGTGCGCAAGTATTTAGTGGTGGTGATCTAATCGTCTTAGCTCTTCGGATTAGAATAAAATGTATGGGATCTCGACAAATGGCACGAAAACAACATTTCTTATATTGTAATTAAAGTATAAATTTGCAAAGCATGTGTCCACTGAAGGGTAAATGGATACCAGTGGGAAAAGTATTAATTGGCTCTACTAAAACCTAATCCAATTTAAAAATTCATAAAAGAGTACAAGACATCTTCAGATGTAGACATTGTTTTCTGTTTTGAATCCTTTTAGTGAACCGAAAAACTAAAGACGCTTTATCCATCATACTTATTTTTCCCGCAAAGCAGCTTTGTTACACTGTGAAGGTTGTGTGTGTCGGTGTAATTACAGGCACATAAGATATTTCAGCTTTCCCTCTGTGATGGCAACGCATCTGCGAGGCCTATGGTATTGCACAGGCGGCGGTGACAACGTAACATTAGGCAGGCCGTGGCCGTCAACTTGCTTGTCCTCCAAAATATGAGAAAAGAAGCTCACTTTGTTTAAAGGCCGAATTAAAACTATACAAACACAAATTAACTACTTTCGTTACATTTTTTAAATAAAATGCTGATGAGTATTTCATCACCACAAGCCAGTGGGCACATGCTTCGGCAACACGAGATGAAGGTAATTTAGATATTTCCGCCCCTGAAATTTCTCTCTACGATTCAACGATATCTTAAAATCTACGAAATCACTTACTAGATCGATAATTATACAAGAAAACACTAACTAAAAAATTGCCTACTAAGCATACTTAGTAAATCCATGTTCCGTGTAAATTAAATTCTAGAATTAACAACATTGTTGACTATTGCTAATAGCTTGAGGTTGTTATCGTTTTTAGAACGGACAAGGTGAATTTTTCATGTATTATATATACGTATATATATATATCTTACGCTCTATAACGAATGTTCGCTAGACCCTTTTTGTAAGCTGACGCCATCTTACGTGTTGTTACACTAGTCCTCTCTTATTATAGTAGTATCAATATATTAATGATGGCTGTGAGATAAAATATTGTAACAATTTAAATTTATATTGTGTAAATGAAGATATAAAATAGCAACATAACTGAATGCTCTATCGCAACGAGTCTGGTCTCAAACTATGGGTTTCTCTGTCCTATTATCAGATTGGTTTTCGTTTAAACCTTTGTTTGTGCATACGGTTTGAATTGGAACCAAATGTTATTGACCCCTGATAATCGGGCCTGTAGGTATTATTTTGGCACTGTATAACCATGCATGATATAGTTACTATGCAAGTATAGTATGGTAGATCTTTATTTTCAATTTTCTAGTTATATATTAAGTACCCATACACCATATAGGTACGTATGCGTACTTATTGCTTTTTGTTTCTTAGATAACAAATTGAACATGACAAACAACAGATTCAGAATTCAGAACAATTATCAAATGTCCATAATTACTTTATTACATGCATCCTACACAGTGCCAAAACAAACCAAACGTTTAGTTCATTTTGGCGCTAAATACGCCTCGATACAACGGGTTGCCAAATTAAGAAAATTCTGAAAGCGATCATAATACTTAACGTAAATTCGAGTAAAAAATTAATAATTTATAAACCAATGTTTGGAAATGATCGTGTAATTCAAAATTAATAAAAGTTTACGCAATCTATTGGTTTTAATGCATTCTAATGGCAACCCAAAATTCAAGCTCACAGCTTTCTCCGCAGTTGCTCAAATTTTCAGCATAATAACCCCATGTTTCACCGCTTCTAGTTAACCATTTACAAACCACCATATGACATATGATGTTACATCTCCCATGCACTCGGACGACATTTTGTGCACCTACCTAAACAAAATGGCGCCCACCACGGGCTATGTAATATTATCAGACTGTTCGAAATATATCACACCACGAAAACAAATTATTTAATATTGTTGATGTTGATTGTTAATAAAATGCAAATAATGTAAATATCAAAATAAATTCTGTATTTGTATTTGAAAATTTGTTTTTACTGATACCCCTGATATTTTTCACCTATTGTATTATCCTAGTTAACATAGGCGAGCGGCAGCTTTCATCGAACTGGAAAATTGCCCAATTTTGTTTCAAAAGCTATACCAATCTAGATAAAGAGACGAGGTAAATCAAAACACAAGGTACTTTATAGAGAAAATATATATTCATAATGTGGCGTAGCATTCAATCACCAACGAAATATTTATGTACACTCGAAAAATAGTGCATCACAAACAAGAATTAATCACAAACACATTTTATATCATCTAAAGACAAGTAAAAAGACTAGAAAGTAATAATAACCTAAGTACAGGCTCCTACTTACATCACCAGTGAGATAATTATACAAAAATATTGAACTTTGTATGTACAATATTTGGTGACAATGTGTGGTTTCATCAACATTTCCATACATTTTATCAACCTCTAAATTAATAATAGACATACCTGAATGAAATAACCATGGCATAACATAAATTGTGCATTTATTAACATTACAATCCAAGAGTTTTGTCATCTCAGCGTCACATCGAAATGTCGACCTTATGAAACAGAGATAAGGTTCATTTCAGTGCATGCAGAAATACAAAATAATTAAAGATAAATATATAGGCGAAGTTTGTAGAGATGAAGTGCTGATATAATCTTTATTACTCACGAATCCACCACATTTCAGCGTAAGGATGAGTAAAAACGAACGATCTTCAATGTTGAATATACCATGACATTTATTATAACTTCCTAAATACCACTTCAAACTCCAATAATGGATTATTAATGGAACGAATGAAATGAATGATTATAATAACTAAATATTATTTGTCTTTGGTTCAGTAATCCAGACTTTTACATGCTAACAGCATGCATTGCTGAGATTCAAACACCCCATAACAATAAATTGTTTTTGCAGAATAATCTGAATTTCGTACGAGTTTTAAAAAGGATTCAATTGTGTTTCACTCTATCCAACTGGAACATAGCTCTAGGTATGGACTTTCTAGTTTTAACATTATGTTTTTTAGCTGAGCCAATCGAAGCTTTCTTCTTTTCTTCCTCTAAAAGCAGAGGTGGCAAGGAAACTTTTCTAATACTATAGTGAGATGAAATACCGTTGGGAAGCCTTGTGACGTCACTCTGCGGTATATCCGGCGTGCTTATAGGTTCTAATCTTGTCAAATCTCTATGCCTTGCAGTTACAACTCTACTATTCATCAACGCGTTTCTTTCCGACGCGCTCAAAGCCATGTTCCCGTAATGTCTAGTATCCAAAGAAACAAAAGACTTAGCACTATTTCTATCACAATTTAAAGATGAATCTGGTCTGAGGTTCCTCATCCAGCGAGAGGATGCTAACTCAGACCTCAGAATGGATGGATTATGTCTCTTTCTATAGGGACTGTGAATGTGTATTGGTGTGATTTGGAGGAGGGAGCAGAACGCATCGGGTAAGTCTGATTCGTCATTATACATTGGGTAGAAGGATACCTTTTCTCTGGACAGTCTGTGCTCGCCCAGGTCATCGGTGACGGAGACCCTCGGCGAGTTCTGCGGCGTGACGTCAGTGCTACTCTGCGAGAGCCGCTCCTCGCTCTCACTGAACTCGTCGTAGTCGCTGTAATGCATCGCGATGATCTCGTCGTGCTCCATCTGTTTATACGACAAACGCTTTTCGGGCAATTGTATCCCTTTACCGACGATTCTGAAAATCAATAGTTTGTACTTAAGTATTTATATATTGAAGGTCATACCTGTTATTAGTTAAACGTCGTGCCATGGTAAAAGTGTCACGGACGACTGCTTTTAATTTGAATGACAAGACGTGAATTACAATTGAGGTACCTTTGATAATACCAGTGATTCTTCAATGGCCGAAATTCGATCTTTTTTATTTGAGCTTTCTACACTACGGTAACTACCTATTCAAAACTGTAACAATGCAAAATTTCACACTCCGTGCATGCAATGCGCTTCGAGAGGAGTACAAAATTGTCTCTTCACGAATTATAATGCGTTTCACAATATTCACAGAATATAAAATAAAACAAATGACAACTTTTTTCTAATTTCAAAAGCCCTCATAAAAACCGCTTAAATATACAAAATACACAGAAAGCAGGGTACATTTTGATCTCAATGGGTCAAAGGTACAACTACTATTAATAATCGCCAACCGACTCCGTGTTTTAAAAGAATGAATAGTTGAAAATGTATGCTAAGTCCGAATTATTTTCATACAAATTGCAGCCTTGGCCACATTATTCATAACAACTGTGACCTATAATTTCCAAAATATGTAAAATACGAAAATGATCGTCATATTTTTAATATTACAGAACGTTTAGCTATTTACATAGTGAGGCTTGGGTCAGTATGCCCCGCGCAAGACGAATGAGTACATAGTACTCAACGCCTTGACCTATTGAACTCCAGTAAAAACTGTGGCTACCTACAGCACGTGTGAAACATGAAGCTGGGATGTATTGATCGAGAAATAAAAGCAAGTTCGACTATAAATAATAAATGTGGCTTTCATGTTAATATTTTTCTGTTTTCTATATAATTTTATGGAATTCAATGTCTTTTAAAAACTACAATTAAACAGGTCCTGGCAACCAGAAAAGTCGATAAACAAATGAATAAGCGACTTTTGATAATCGACACACAATACGGTGACCACGATAATAATTACAAATATTGATAAACGACGACAAATTAACTGAATACGCTTATACTGTAAATAGAGACCACATTGTATACTGTATACTTGAGGGGAATATCTTGTGGAGTTACGCAGGGAACGATTCTTTGCCCACACTTGTGAAAAAGGTTTCACAAGAGTGAGCAAAGAATAACTAATTCCCAAACGAACATTGTTTTTAAGGGCAAACAATGTTCGTTTGGGCAATTAGTGTCATTACCGTCTTGTCTAGATCGACTAACATTTTGAACACTGCAAGAGCTATCGCCGTTAACAGATGATAATTCATGCTAACATGGAGACGAAGTCTTCCTCACCTGAGTTGTGGATGCAGCTGCCTCCACTGTTTACACTCATCAAGTATGTTTGGTCGAGTGCACTTCTCTCCATCCTCATTGTACAGAGTCCTCTCAATCCGTTCCCACTCGGCCGCTAACGTCTTAGTGGCTTCGGCTGTGTTACGGCGCAATGCAGACCCTGAACTACTGTCACTTTCCTCACTGTGGAAGTCTGGAGTTCCTGAAAGGTTATGTCAAATTAAAAAAATCATCTCACTCGATTTCGCTTTTTGCTCAACTTTTTCATCCGCGTGAAGGTCAAGTATACAAATCAAAAACATTCTATACAAAACATCCTATCACCCTCGCCAATAGTGTAACTATCTATCAGTAAAAGATTTTTGTAATCAGACTTTTCGGTGATTCACCTTTACTTAAGTGAACTAATTTAAATGTAGAGTAATGTGAGAAAGGCCTCGAATCTACCTAGCTGTTACCTTAGAAGTCAAAATTGCTGGTGGTGATATATTAAATATGTGGTTAGTAAACAAATTAGATGGTTCAATCAGTCTAGGTATGTACGACAAACCGGGACAGGATGATACGATTGTTTACGACATGTCTGGAATTTTAGCCCTGTGCTATGGAAATAGGGAAAATATGAAATTGACAGAAGTTTTTATATAAAAAGTGTAAAATAGAAAATTTTTTGAGCAGTTTATTCACAAAAAGTAATCATAAATGAATGAAAGTAAATTAAGTTTGTTTAAGTCTGCTCCAGGTTATATTACTTTCAGCAACTGCTGGTCTTTCATAACATTGATACAAAATGTCATGATTTCAAAGTTCGGGATTTTGCCAGGAAAATTCATTTTTAGATCTGGTAACCCTAAATCCATCTAACAGTTTACTAAATACTGGGCTACCATTGTGGGCTCAACCGCTATCTATAGTCTTACACTTCTTTCCTTTATTTCACCTTTGAGTTAAATAAATATGGTTTAATAAATGTGGACGATATTGATTATTCATAATTATATTTTACTTCAACATAAAAAGGCCTCTATAATATATGAGTGTGTGTGCTATTTGTTGTATCTCCATAGTCACAATCAGTGCTTACAATAAATATTCTATTTTTTGTATAATGATTTTCAATTTATTAGTTTGTTGTTAGTTTTATACAGCATTGACTTGTTATGTCAAAATGAAATTAAAAAATGCCTCTAGTCAATAAGACAATAACGAATGGAGATTCAGCTAATTCAGTTCACTGCAAGTACTGTTAGCAATATAATTATATACAGCTTGGCCCAGTATTACCTACTCAGAGAATTTATATCATCACTAATGCTAAGGAATAATTAGTAGTACAACCAGAAAAATCACCAAATCTGGATAAGATTGATGAAAAATTATTCCTATTATAGCTAGTCTAAACATTGTCACAGCTAGGCCTTATCCTTCATATTTTCATAGAAATTACTCCATTAAAGGTTTATTAAATAAATACAACTAACTTAATATATTTTGTTTAGAAGTTTTTATTACTATTCAGTATTTTTTGGATTCCATTTTTAAATGGAAATCTTATTACTATCCCTGTGTGGTCTGTTACGGGACAGTTGTTATAGGGCTGTATTATTAATAGTAGTAGGTAATTAAGACTCCATTCATTTTACCCTTTTTTTTTTGGTGGGTGGGAAATCATCAAATAACTTCTCCCGCCCTGGGCGGAGCGGGAGGGAGTGTCAGACTTTTACTGACTAAAACCCACCCATGTTCCTTCTTGTGCCCTTTGCGTTCCGGGGGCGCGGTATCTCTTACGAACAACCCGCAGCCCCGGCAGGCATTCATTATACCCTTAGACAAAAATATCAGCCCCGTTGGTCTGGCAAGCGCGACTGATAAGCATGGGGCCCTGGGTTCAATTCCCAGGTCGAGCGAAGTGTTATTGGGTTTTTCCATTAGGAATTTCTCAGTATCAGCTTGGAGTTAGGATTTGTGCCCGTTTATGGCAAAAGGCTCGCCCCCTATTACATGGGACCTAAAACACATACTAGTGAACTGTGGGTGTACATTGGTACACCTCTGCCTAATCGTTCGAGGAATACAGGTGCGATGGTGTGTATGTAAAAATATCAGTTAACGCTGTTATTATTTCAATGTAAACATAATAAGCTTCGATTATTTAAAAGCCATTTGCATTAAAAAATATCACTAAAATGTAAATGTATGATAATTATTTTGAATACAAAATTTTTGCTATCAACGATTTTTTGTTTTTTCTTCGCCTGGTATATTTTTAAATTAAACTGGAGGATTAGGTTATAAATAAGATGTTTACCTGTCTCACTTTCCGAGAAAAAGTCCGAAAAAGGAGTCCCGGCCCTTTCCAAACTGTTTACCATGTAAGGCTGGACCTCAAATGAATAATTTAAGTTCCGATTCACAAAATTGCTCGTGTTCGCTGACAAAGGCGGTAGCTCATGTGCAGAACGGTAGCCGAACTTTTGCTGATTAATATTTGGCAAACAATCGATTAGTTTACTTATATTTTTCTCCCGTGCCGATAAATAGTTTCGCGCAGACATAATCAAAACGAATTCAAGACGGTTTTGTGTTCTAAGCCCATAATTGTGGTTCTTTACTAAACAACTTTAAATTTCTGTTACTCTCATTACATTTATCGAATAATTTATTGAAAACATTACATATTTTATGTTTGGATATAAATAAATCAAATCAACACAACCACAACAGAAGAAAAATTAGAAATGTCAATATATATTGTCATCAATATGATCGACAGACAAGTGACAATTGTCTTAACTGACACTAGTGACAGAAATGTGTGCATGGTTCATGTTCTTAAAAGGATCAACACACAGGTTTGTAGTTAAAGTAGACTGGCATTTACAATACATCATTTTGTAATGACTATTACCTAGCTAGTGGTCACCCGATCTAAAATCTCAGTTTAAATTGTTATGTTGCATTTTATTTTCTTTTGTAGGTATATTGACTTTCTGTTACACTTTCTTGTATCTTTAGAATATAATTATATTTATGAATAAAATTCTGGATGTAAGGTGATTTAAGGAAAATGCTGTTAAGTATTTTCGATATTTCCGTTTTAATTTTAGATAGTTTAGATTTGTAAAAGTTGTAAAGCACAAACAGAAATCTAGCAGAAGATATTTTAATACACAATAAACAGACATTGTGATAAAAACAATGTTTTGATCGACTGGCGAATAAGAGGCTTCATAACTTGTTTTGCTGCTTGTCTGACCGGCAAGATGACGTAAAACTACTTCTATTAAAATCAACGCAATCCATGAACGCATCTATTCGGTTTCCGTTTGCGCTGTCAGCTGGTCGGCTCATCGTCTGTCAGTGTCAGTGAGTTCTGTCATAGCAAAATCGATCGGTGTGTAGTGTGAAGTTCTGATAATATTTAGGAATAAAATATAACAAAGACTAAAAATGTCTAAAGTTACTACAAATACTGGTGATAACACTCAAGATGAGGTAAATATTAATGCCTGGTTTATCTCATATACTATTTGGATTTTCCACGTTTGCCGCCTTTATCTGTCGTATCGATAATCGTTTATCAAAACTATATTTTGTTGTAAAGGATTTGAAATTTTGCATATTTTTTTAATAGATCTAAAAGTACTTGATAAGTGTTATATTGTGGTCTTAACGGTGTGTAATAAATAATTAAAATGACGCAATGCGCCAAACTGCGAGGTGATGACAGTGCTACTTATATTTTTATTAATAGCTGAATGTGTGGGATGTTTAAAACCGCTTTTTATATAAAAATATACCCTAAGCATGGGAATAATGTCAACTAACTTCTGAACATATATGTTGAACTGTATACAAGGCAGCTAATTAGGTTTATTATTCAGGTTCCTATGTTAAGGTATATTCTTCTGAATAATTTAATTCAAAATTCATAGATTCCTATTTTATATATGTACTGAAATCTTGTTATAATATTAAAGGTAACTATGGAATCATAAAAAATACTATACTATTATTTTGTTAATTAATTGAATATATTTTTGAACTTGGGACATCCTAGAAAACATTATTCTAAGATTATAATAAATTGCACAAGGCATTAAGTCCGCCTTTGTATGGTGTATCTTTGTTTACATTTGTGCATAAAGTTAAACAAATAACTAAATATTTATCTCTACCCTCCTCTATCTACAAATACCTTAGTAAAAATCCATCTAGCTACTTTATAGTAGTTTGATTACAAAAGTAACCATGAGAAACCCACATAATTATGATATGATAAAAATACAGTTAAAATAAGATAACATTAATTCCAGAAAATCTTGATGCCATATACATACATCCAACAAGTACCAGGGAAGCAGATAAGGCAGAAGCTAGCAGCAGCCTTCAACTACTGGCTCAAGATCTCTGATGAAAAGCTGCGAGCTGTGGGAGAAATTGTGCAGATGCTGCACAACTCTAGCTTGCTGTAAGTTATAGTACTCAACTTTTGTCCTATCATTCTTGGCACAAGAAGGTGAACATTGCAAGCAAACCCATTGGTCAAATAATTATGTGAGGATGTTTTGACCACCTTCCATAACATTCTGATTTAAACATTTGACAGATAATACAAAAAAAAATACAGTTTATGTCCACAAAACTCAGTAAGCAGCCAATGGAGTGACTTGAAAGTTTTACAAAATATTGATCTTTTTAATAAAAAAAAATATTATCTTTTTTAATTATTCATCAGACTGAGTCACTGGGAAGTGTGGCCAGGTTTGGCTTTTCAATTTAATAGTGTCTATTGAGACAAGTTGATTATGCACCAGATTTTAAAATGAGAAGGTGAGATGCTTTTTTTTCAGTTAACGGTAAATATTATGAGCAGAAATAATAATGTATTGAAATCCTTTTCTTAGGAGAGACTGGCTACATCTTACAATCTGATTGACTTTTTTTCACGGTAGGATAAGCTATTTTTCTAAAAGTGATATGAGAAAAAAATTCAGTATTTTCTTATTAACCTAAAACAAAATAGAATAGAATTACTTAATATAAGAATATAAACCTAATGTTTGTAAGTAAAATAAAATTTTTAAACCAGCTACAAAACTGAGCTAAGCCCTAACATTTTAATAATGACATTCACACCATAAAAATAAAACAGTGTGAATGTGCACTCTCAGATATCATTATCACCTACCTATCCTTAATCAATTGAGGAAAACATTTTAACAAATATTAGTGTTAAACTTTACAAGTGATGTATCATTTTGTACGCAATGTATGTGTGCCCTATTCATTACTATTGTTGGATATCTATTTGCTATTCATCAAACTCTTGTTATTATCGCTGAACAAATAGTAAGCAAGGACATTTAAGGAAAAATAATGCAGAATACACTACTATTGTAGGGTCGCATATATAGTCTGTATAAATAATGAAGTGTGAGCATAGTATCAATGGCTTGACAATGAGTGGAAATCCCGTTCGGAAAATCTGGTTCCAATCGAAAATGAGCTTTATGTAACTGTAATAGCGAGGATAATGACGTTTCCCTTCCCCCGCACACGACCTACTAAATTCGGCGAGTGCGATTGTATGGAAAATTATGCGTAAGATACTAATCCGTTACGCCTACTCTTATGATAAGTTAAAATATTACATAGGTACCAACCTTTTTTTTTCGTGGGGAAACCCTCATGGGTGCCCTCCGTTTGGGGTAAACGGAGAGTTATATCGGACTTTTACCGACTAAAACCCCACGGTTCCTCCTGTTACCATAAGTCGGGAGGCCGATATTCGCTTGACGCATAATCCGCGCTCCCGACTGGTATTGGACCGCCAATGGCGGGCCCCTTCACCATATGCGGCCTGTCCTGCGACCGGACATTCCACAAGAAAGACGCGCGCGAAATGCTGCGCGTCTCCGTCACAGGCCTATATCTGGTCAAGCGGCGAACTGCCCCATGTTCCTACCTAAACTATGTAATTCGGGCCCCTTGATTTAGTACTTACTACAGTAGCTATGAACCAGGCGCCTGGAATCCTACTTGCTAAATTCACAAATCTAGACAATGCGAGTGTCCTTATTATTTTCGGAGGTTAGCATACGCGACACCTTGCTTACTTCGCGGACTTTCTATACAAAAACTCTGCAATAGCGAAAACACAATGAACTGATTCATACATTTTATCGAGAGAAGCGAATTTAAATGTAATTGTATGGATCAGCGGATTTTTTTTCGCAATTTCTGGACTGGTGACTTAGTAAAATCTCATTTTTAAAGAGTACAAGGACCCCTTTCGAGTCGGATATGGTTTTCTTAACACATCCGTAAGTCCATCTATAACCCGGAATCAATTGTCCGATTTACATTTTTGTTTCCAGTCGAAGACTAATCTGGATCAAAATTTTTTATGGGGCAAATCTGGAGAAAGCATATAAAAATGATGTTATCCTGTTTACTATTATATTGATCTTCTATCGAAACGATCCAACACCCAATATCTCAATAATTTATTAATCATCTACTATAACGATTAATTAATGGTTCTAAGTATCCAAAAGTTACATTTTAAATTATTTTTCGTAAAATATCCAAAGTGAACTCAATTGCTTCCAAAAATTAGGAGATATTTTGAAATGGATTCGTTCATATTGGCAGAACTTCAAAATTTAACCTAATCATATTCTATATGATCTGGCCTATTGTTACGTACATTTGGCATGGTTCATAGATGCCTTGATCATGTTGCAGCGTCAAACACAAGCTACCGTCAGCCCAGCAGGACACGATTGACATTACTTTCTTTAACGCGTGAGTGAAACAATATTCATTAATTTGCTAATCGGTGATTGGTCACTTTTGTCCTGCTCGGTGTGGTCATTGGTCGAAGGTGTGGTTCTTCAGTTATCAAATACTCTTTTTTTCTGAATTTGACATCAATGTATAATGTAAATAGGGTATGGTATTTTGCATGTATGGGAAGAGGTTTACTCGAGCCAGCAAGCACTAAAGGTGGACGGTGATTCTCAGAGAGTAGGTACCTGGATACTTGGGTTACCAATATAGTTATTACTAGTATCTCTCGCCCGCGACTTCGTCCGCGTAAAAGGCGGTTATCGCGGAATTAAAAGTACCCTAAATATGTCCTTTCTTGGGGTTCAAACTTACCACAAACCACATTTAATCAAAATCGGTTCAGTGGTTTAGTTGTAAAAGCGTATTGTTTAGGCGTATTGCGTTACGGTTTAGTTGTAAATATTAGTATGACTACGTCGTTAGCCTAGTAGCCCTATGCGCGACTGCTACGCTAGAGGTCTTGGGTTCGATTCCCAGGTCGAGCAAAAAGTGTTTTGGGTTTTTCTTTAAAATTCTCAGTAGCAGCTCGGAGTTAGGATTCGTGCCCGGTTAATGGCAATAGGCTCGCCCCCTATTACAATGGGACATAATGAACACAGCGAACTGCGGGTGTACATTAGTACACACCTCTGCCTAACCCTTCGGGGAATACAGGCGTGATGTTATGTGTTCTGTGTAATATTAGTATGGATTTGGTATAGTTTGATACTTACAAATATGTGTTTCTAAAATATTTAAATTCGTTGCATCTTGCAACAAGATTGCCTCATTGCTGTTATAATGCCAAATAAATCAAGATTCATAAGCAGCTAGGTAGGCATCAGTAGTCAGTAGGTAGGTATCTGCCTCAGACTTAATAAATTGTCAAGCGAGACAGATGGAATGTTTTTACTTTTACAACGTCATTGTGAATATTTTTTGTTTAAATCATCATCGAATTTAATTATATACAGTATACCTACCTAACTGTTCATTACACGTACTCACACGTCATTGCTGGGAAAAGACTTATTTCTGATGCGAAAGTACTGTTTATGGTAGCGCGCAATGTAAGGCACGCAAAACGTAGGTACACGGGTAGTGGATGTATTAAAGCGCCAAAAAAAGATAGAATATTTAAAACTTGTTTCCGTAAGATTAGAAAATATGGAACTTTAACCATTATTATTTCCAAAAGAAGAAGGTAAGGAAACGTGAAGGGAGGAGACCCAGGAGTGGGACAGATTAAGTTAACAAAAAGAAAAAGTTCCCAAATAAGAGCCAGGACAAAAAAAAGTATTAAAATAAAAAAAAAAATAAGTAACCCCCGACAGAAGAATAAAGGTCCCCACAGCAGCTAACAAAAGAACTGATAAACTTGACGGCTGAACCGATTTTTAACCCCCGACGCAAAAATGACGGGGTGTTATAAGTTTGGCGCGTCTCTGTGTGTGTCTGCCTGTAGCATCGTAGCTCCCGAACGCATGAACCGATTTTGAGTTTGTTTTGTTGTTTGAAAGGTGATTTGGTGAGTCGGGAGTGTTCGAAGCTATGCAAACATAGCTAAGAACAGCCGCTGAACCGATTTCTATCAAAATAGAAATCGGTTCAGCGGCTTCAAAGTTATCAGCTCCTTTGTTAGCTGCGGTAGGGGATTTTATTCTTCTGTTGGGGGTTACTTAAAATTTTGATAAAACATATCAAAGTACGATCACTAGGAAACCTGCTTTCAAATAAAAACAAACCGCATTCAAATCGGTTCACCCGTTTAAGAGCTACGGAGCCACAAACACGCAGACTCTTCGAACTTATAACACCCCTGTTTATGAGTCGGGGGTTCAAAAATTAATCGTTATGATGGTTATAAAATGTAACTGTCGGCTTCTTTAAGTGGCTATAATACACCTATTATTTCCTTAACATAGACAACGCATTATCATAAGCTATTTTTATGTTCTTTTCTTATTCATATTAATATAAACATATTGTTGAATTAATAACGGCGGTGTTACGTAATGTGTTAGTTTAATCTGCATACAAGCATATTTACTGTGTGTCATATATTTATAACGATTAATTATTTTTAACTGCTCATACACATTTTAAATGACTCATTTTGTTAGAGGTGACTTTTATTGTCATGGCAATAACTCGTACACCAAACATACCATCACGCCCGTATTCCCCGAAGGGTTAGGCAGAGGTGAACCAATGTACACCCACAGTTCGCCGGTATGTTTAGGTCCCATGTAATAGGGGGCGAGCCTATTGCCATTAACCGGGCACAAATCCTAACTCCGAGCTGCTACTTAGATTTTCATAGAAAAACCCAAAACACTTTGCTCGACCTGGGAATCGAACCCAAGACCTCTAGCGTAGCAGTCACACTTAGCACCACTAGGCTACCGAGGCAGTTACACCAAAGTTGCGGGAAATTACTAAAATGTTATAATGAATTGCTCCGAAATTGGAGAACATGTCGAACTGTCATATTAGGGTTCTGTCATATATGCGTTTGGTGCCAAATTGTTGCGAAGCTGGAACAGTGCGAGTTTCGAACTGCAAACGGAAGATTGTCATTTTTCACAGATTTCTATTGAAAAATCGACTCTCAGTAAACTTGTTTAATTTGTAAATCTCTCCCTAATGGTAGGTAAAATTATGAGTAGGTACCTACGTCTTTGTAGTGTACAATAATAGGGGTTAAGGTCTCGACTCCTTCAAACGGTGTTCAACCGTGAGATACAGTTTAGATTAGTTAGATGTCACGGCAGATATTCCAATGAAACACACATTTCATTAATTATAAAGAACGCACTCAATACGCGTGCACTCGTTACGCGTTCAATGAAAATGGGTGACTGGTGCAATTTGTATGATGGGATGGTATGGCCTATGTAGCAACAGAAGGCCAATTAACTAACTAAATGACGTTCAAATTCAAGTCGCAATCTAGTTTCAGTGTCAGGAGGGCTAATTGTCGAAACTAAAAACGTTGGAATTTTTATCTCGACGATCAATGTCAAAAATTTAGATAAAATAGAGACATTTTCAAACAAATAAATAAATAAATTTTTGACAGATTGAGATGGATTAAAATGCGAATGTTCCTAATTGGAATCAAAACTAAAACTCTCACTCTCTCTCTACCTTTATTTACCTCTCTCTCTCTCTCTTTCTCACTCACACTCCTCCTTCCTCTACTCTCTCTTGAATGAACTAGAATGTCACAGAAATAAAGTAAAAAATTATAATATAAGTTCCGATTATTAAATAACTTTGCCAACCCACGTCAAAAAATCTCCCAATTTCCGAAGTAATTGTGAGTTGGAGAACTAAGCTTAATTGACTACGTTCACGTTTAGCAAAATCGAGTTAAACATGATTAGGTATTTAATAAAACTTTGTTTATTTTATTCCCTGAAACGAAGAATCAATTTATTTTTATGTTTTCTGCTTGACGCGGGCTTGTTATTTCAAGAGAAACAACTTTTTTGTCTTCATAAAAACATGGGATTGTTTTTGAAAAGCTTAAATTTCTAATCAACCAGATTTTTTTTATTGATATTTGTTGAGTGTTACACTCTTTAACACTAAGTCGCTTTTACACTGTCTTAATATTAGTTATAATTCCAAACTGATGCTGTCAAATTATTTTATAGTATCTCGTAGCGTATGTAGCATGTGAGCAAGCCTAAAATACGGAAAAATAAATAATGTTCTATTTTCGTCATATCTGAAGGTAAAAGCCGGTTTTCCTTTTTATATTTTCAGGCTTTTTACCTTAAAGTACTCATGAAAACGAACAACTTTTATTGTTCGTATTCATGAGTACTTTCACGCCCTGAAAAGTGCTCAGTGATTTCAAAGTTAGTCTACGTAACAAGTCCCACATAAAGAGGGCGGGCCAACACCCATCAACTGTGCCCAAATCTCGACTCCAGGCTAGGTACAATAATTTTAATTTTCTCTAGAATCGACGATATTCAGGACAACTCTATCCTGAGACGCGGTATCCCGGTGGCGCACTCCATCTACGGCGTCGCGAGCACCATCAACGCAGCCAACTACACCATGATCGTGGCGCTGGAGAAGACGCAAGAGTTGGGACATCCTATGGTAACTTTGTTTTGAGACCGAGAATTATTTGCGACTTAATCAAAGCAAGCGATTCATTCAAATTAGTATTGGTAGCTCTCTGCTTCGTACTGAAAATGTTTTTGAAGTAAAACTGGTAAATGCATGATGAGAGCGTTACGGAAATGAGTGTGATCGGGCGAACGGAAGTTGAGAGGAAGATATAAGTTAGTGGATATAGAGAGAGTACGTTATGTTTCGTATATTACTGTGGCAGCAAGAGAGAGCAGTGCGCGCGCTCATTTTCTTTTTCTCTTCCTCAAGTGACACGACTGAAATTCAAACTTTTTTTAGGCAACAACTGTGTACACAGAGCAGCTACTAGAGTTGCATAGAGGGCAGGGCATCGAGATATACTGGAGGGACAACTTCCAGTGCCCCTCCGAGGAGGAGTACAAGGAGATGACCATCAAAAGTGAGATACTGTGTAACGTTGTTTAACTCTACCGTTTATTATAACTTGCCTTTGAAAAATACCAATTTGATGATTATACTTTGCATTATATCTAGTACCTGCCTAAGAGAAAATATAAGATCAAGTTATAGTCGTTCCAAAACACGAGCGCCCCTTAATGTCATGGCCATCAGTGGCGACGACTGCATGCACCTCGGTTCCTACCGTCTTCCATTTCAGAACATCGGCTATTCTACCGCCAGTGAAAAATGTCACATTCAGTAGTGATTATTGCATTTTCCGAATATTATAATCACACTTATTGAACTGACAAACAATGAAAACGCGAGCAATTTTTGCTCCGGCTTTTCTCTTACGATCATTTACCCCTGGCCGCTGATCGCCATACATATTAAAGTTTCAGCAATGACTCGCATGCATACGAGAAATGCACCAGCTATAAAGGCCGCTGCACACTTGTAACACCCGACGACACCTCACGCGTTCTTATTGGCTAAATAACGAAGAGTAGCTTCACGATATGGAATATGGCTAATGGCCTCGCTCCACTGATGTAGTGTTGCGTGGCGTGTTATAAGTCTGTTGCCGCCCTAAAATAGTCCCTTTATGTTGTAGAGACGGGCGGTCTGTTCATGTTGGCAATCCGTCTGATGCAGCTGTTCAGCGACAACAAGGCTGACTTCACCAAACTATCCGGTATCCTCGGCTTGTACTTCCAGATCAGAGACGACTACTGCAACTTGAGATTAACTGAGGTAAATTCACCTGCCTATCCAAACATCAAATGATTTGACATGGTGGTGGTGGTAGGCCCACTTGTACCAATAACTAAGTAGGTACTAAATACATTTGCCACTAAACGAATTTAAAACATCGTCCTATTTCGATTAATCGTTTGACGGTGATAGAGACCGGATATCGATTTAAATCGCTATAATAAATACAACCAATCGATTGCGATGCGAAAGTAACATACCATCATACCTTTACGCCTGTATTCCCCGAAGGGTTAGGCAGAGGCGTAACAATGTACACCCACAGTTCGCCGGTATGTTTAGGTCCCATGAAATAGGGGGCGAGCCTATTGCTATTAACCGGGCAAATCCTAACTCCGAGCTGCTACTTGAGAATTTCATAGAAAAACACAATAACACTTCGCTCGAATTGGGAATCGAACCCAAGACCTCTAGCGTAGCAGTCGCGCTTAGGACCACTAGGCTACTGAGGCAGTTTTTAAGGCCTTTTTAAGTAAATAACTGTGTAAGGCTTTTTTTTTGATAAATATTGTAAATATTCATTGTATTTTAAACTAAAAAAATCTGAAAAAATGCTAAATATATGAAGTGATTAGTGATGCAAGTGGGCTTAAGAGACCAGCCAGCATATTTGAATGAAATAAATTCCTATTTTTTGTACCAGCTTTTTAATTATGCTAAGTACAGTCAAGGACAACGGAACTATAGAGAATACATCATAACGTGATATAATAAACGTAATATGTACAGTACACAGAAAACAAGAGTTACTGCGAGGACCTCACGGAGGGCAAGTTCAGCTTCCCCATCATACACGCCATCAGGCACCCCGAGGGAGACAACCAAGTTCTTCGTATCCTTTGCAAATTTACTTAGAATATTTTTTTTGTAGACCTCCTTAGGCCGCTATCTCACTGGCGTTTTATGAGCGTGTCGTTGCGTAAACGCCAACGCTATCTATATTATATATCTATATTGTTACCTATTGACTCTGCTAACTAAAGTGGAAATTATGTTCGTAGGTATAGAAATGGTAGATAGATAGATGGGCAACAAAATTCAGTAATTTTATTTTTTTTTAATTTTAACATGTAATTGACGTTCAATAGTGCCTTTTAATGGTCTAATTGAAATAAATGATTTGACCTTGACTTGCACACGACAAGGTCATTTTTGGGTTCCATTCTGGGTTTTTTGGGTCGCCGACGCACACTGCACTCGATTGGTCCGTCTGTCGGACCGATCGCGTGAAGCGTCAGCGCCTTTAATGTTTGTGCTCACGACACGTGCCGGTTATTATACTCCTGTTCTTTTTTTTGATTAATTTTATTGCGAGGTCCAAGACGGCTGAATCGTTTCTTTGGGACTCGTCGAGCTTTATTTCCTCGGCACTTTTCTGGTGATCGTCGCCGTTAATTCTGGCTTTTACATGTTGCAGTAGTTAGCGATGGTGTGGCAAGTTTGACTCCTCTACAAGTCCTCCAGAAGTCGTATTCTTAATTGATTTAGACATTGGTTTTACCCCTTTGCTAACTCGTCAAAAGTACATCAAATGAAGCAAAGAATGTATTTATCAATTCACCTGCAAACGTTTAATATTATGACTTCATAATAACATCCAGTGGGAAATATCACATTTGGTTTAAAGCCTAATTATCTAGTGCTAAGTCACGGCAAATACACCATTTTGTCGAATCGGTCTTGAAGTCATAAACAAAAAAAATGGATGCCCATAGCGCACTTTTAAAACAGTAGCCAAATACTTGACCAACAACAAAACAAAAGAAACTGTTTCCTTAGCCCCATCTCTAGACATACTCCGTCAAAGGACCCGCGACCTAGAGGTGAAGAGGTACTGCATCACGATACTGGAGAGGATCGGCAGCTTCGCGTATACGAGGAACACGCTGCAGAGCCTCGACGAGGAGGCCAGGCGAGAGGTCAGATACTTGTATTCTTTTTCTAACTTTAAACAATTCGCCCACCTCTCATGCCTGAAGTTGGGTTCTCATGTAAGAAGTAATGTGACTGAAGTCAGACAGTCTGATAACCACTATAACTAAGAGTAACTGGGTTGTGGAGGTCAAATAGGCGCTCCATGTAAAACACTGGTATTAAGTTGCACACTGTTAGATTGGAAGCCGACTCCAACATAGTTGGGAAAAGGCTAAATAGATGATGATGCCTACCTACTTTCTAAGTTTATCTTGGACATCGGTGTAGTAAAACGAGGAAACCTCGACTTAATACTAATTTTACTATAGCTCTGTTCTCGTGCCTTCTCTGTATGACAGGAAGCCTTTATAATAATAAGATATTGTTTAATGCCTCTTGAGGACAGTCAAATTCAGCCTGCAATACTTCCAGGTGGCCAGACTCGGAGGAAACCCTCACTTAGAAGCCCTTCTCGATGACCTGCTGAGCTGGCGACGAGACGCGCCCCACGACAAGCTTGAGAACAACGTGTAAATACTAGTACGTTCACTAGTACGCGTGACTAGGAGAGGTGGAAAGGGGGATTAATTTGAAATACATATTTTGAGAGGTTACAAAATTGTGATTGAGGTCGGGACAACTGCAATATTTCTTTAATTCACGAACAGAATCAAAGTGTTCCTGTGATCAGATTGCATAATAGAGTTCTCAAGCTAGACAATAACATTAACCTCAATCTAAAATAATTACTAGCTGAAAGAATTTAAATATAGGTTGGTCGCCCCTTCCTAGTTACGCATACAAGTTCAAAAATCCAGTAGGTTCAATGTTTGTAGGAGAGACATGATTTTTTTTTGGTTTTCATTACTGTTTGTTTATCTTGTTACTTGTAGGTAGGTATATACTTACCGCTGGGCCAATTTCCACGTCGCAGTTATCTCTAAAAGTTCTCATGATATTCGTTTTTATATTTCAAGAATTATGAAACTATAATGAGAAACCATAGAGTATAACAAAAACCGTAATGAAAATTAAAAAAAGGGATGTTCCATATTGATTTAAATAATTTTGTAAATCGTATTTTTTTTCTGAACTAGATTGTAGATAGAATGACCATCCAATTTTTTTTAATTGTTATTATTACTGGTTAATCTTCAAACAACGATGAAAAGGCGATATTTTTGTGTACATATTATGGTATGTTTTTATTCAGTCATTATGATGTATTTTACATTCCGAATGTTTTAATTAGAAGGTGGAAGGAGTATAAGTAGAGTAGACAATTAATTTAAAAGACATGATTAAAGTAATTTGTACCTTACATCTATCAAAATACGGCTTAAATTCCTCTAGCTTCTATAGAACATTATTATTAAAAATATCACTTGACTTAAAAAAACATTTACATTTTGTGATATCTTGTTAACTTAAAATGTTAAAGATTTTCTAATTGGTTGCTAAAATATACTTGAAATGACAATATTTCATAAAACTAAGGGTATTAGGTTATTTGCGAACTCCAGAGTTCTATTAAGTATTAATTAACAAGTTTGGGGTATTAAATATTACTCATGAAGTTCATAATGCCACAGTGTAACTCTTTACAGTTGGCCAATGACTGTACTCAATCATTGTTGCCCTGTGGCCATGCGATAACACTGCCATCTATCGCGAAAATATTGTTTGCTTTGTAACATAAACGCGTTATGCTTATTACTTAAATCGCTTTGTACTTATGCGCACTAAATGCTTAAATATACGGATTTTGTTAATTTTGTATTGAAATAAAACAATTGTTATGGATCATTTGGTTTTTATTTATCCCGACGAGATTACAAAGTAGATCAGTATATAAACACAGAAATAAAACAATGTTCCGTAGCAATGGTTTTACATTTTTATTAACTTTTATAACAACATTATGCTATGATTTTTGATAGGTTACAATCTCTAAATCTTCCAGCATTTATTATATGAATTCGGTCGCTGAATCATCGTTATAATAAAATCCTCGCAATGTCAAATAAAATAAAAATTTTCCCTATAATATAATAATAAATAAAATCAACAAAAATGTATGCAAATCATAAAAAATTAACTTCTTTACAAAGCTTTCTTGAACATTTAGTGATGTTGCAGTAGTAAATAAAGAAGAGAAATATTTAGAGAGATCAGCATCCTGATCTTGATTATCCGAGCATAATATTATATTAATTTATAGTTTTTGTCTATTTGGACTCGCACCCTGAGGATTTTGGACCACAGTACAAAAGGGGACCCTTTAAATTCTTAACTTTATTTTATTTTATATTGTTATAGTGGTGGCGGTATTAGGTTTTTCCATTAAGAATTTCTCACTAGCAGTCCGGAGTTTGGAAATTAGTGGTGTGACACCCCCGTGACAGCCGGGGCCAACGGCTTTACGTGCTTTCCGAGGCGGAAATCACGTAAAGCCGTTGGGAAAAGGCTAACCAGATGATGATGATTGTTATAGTGGTTATAGAAAAACACATTCGAATTTCAAGTGTCCACCACTTACATTTCAAAAGACATAGCCATATGGCAGACAGCGAAATCTTAGTAATAAGACACTCTTTGTGTACGGATTTCCAACAAGTATTCTCTTCTCTCATGTTCATTGTTGCTATATTTATCTGTATTTTCGCTAGTCACCTGTTCGCGTTCAAAATTGGGTAGATGACACCATGTCAAAACGCGATTTCCCCATAAATTGTGTATGACAATACTAAACTATGACGTCACTTTTTTGTTCTTCAATTCACTAACTATTTATTGATTTCAAAGCAACTATAAATCTAATTATTATTTATTGGTGTCTACTACCCAATTATATAAACTAATACTTAAGGAGTAGCTTCTTGGTACTAGCTTGGTTAGATGTTTAGAAATTGGTGTATTCATATTTCTATATTTGATATTAATGGCAGCCAGGTTGTGCCCACAAGATTACGTAATATTCGTAACTCATATTATCCTTTAAAAAGGCGATTTATAGAACACAATAAAATACATTGTTGCAATCATTTTAAGCCTGTACATACCTATGTATCTATTTACATATGAAATTTTTGACTGCTGCTTTCATCTCCGTCATTTCCACATATTTTATAATAAATTGCTCACTAGTGTGCGCGTAGCCTAAAAAAATGTTAGTGAATCATGTCTAAGCTACATAATAATTCCTACGATATTTTGGAACCTTCAAAAGTATTTACTTTGTATAAGTACTTAAATACCTATAATATTTCTTGTATAATTGGTGACGTACTTAGTTTTTATAGTAGGTACTGGAAATGTAATTTTTATTTCATAATCATTTTTGTATTTTGATGTACATTTTGAAGTAAATACCTCGATTTCGTAGCAATGTAAGGTATAATATAGAGACTGCTCCGTTGGTCTCGTGGTCACAAGCGTGACTGTTGAGCATGGGGTCCCGGGTTCGATTCCCAGGTCGGGCAAAAAGTGCTATTGGGTTTTTCCATTAGGATTTGCTCAGTAGCAGCCCGGAGTTTGGAAGCTGGTGGTGTGACACCCCCGTGCCTCGGAAAACACGTAAAGCCGTTGGTCCCGGCTGTCATTCGTAGATCTTTGACAGTCGTTACGGATAGTTTGAAGCCAGGAAGTCTGACAACCAGTCTAACCAAGAGGTATCGTGTTGCCCAGTAACTGGGTTGTGGAGGTCAGATAGGCAGTCGTTCCATGTAAAACACTGGTATTCAGCTGCATCTGGTTAGACTGGGAGCCGACCCCAACATAGTTGGGAAAAGGCTAAGTAGATGATGTAGGTATAATATAGTGTTTCAATTTAGTTAACCTTTTGACCGCCGCGTCACAAAAGCAAAAACGTGCCCTCAGCGCCAAGCTACGAATTCATCCTTTAACACCTACAAAATAGTAGTGAGTTCGGAATTATATCGATGTTGTTTTACGAGTTTTATTTACATTTAAAAATCTGTCATGTGATCGCAACTGTGGCGTGCTGGGCACATTTTGGTTTGTCATCTATACATGACTGCGGCGGTCAATAGGTTAAACTAGTACATTCCGCAAAATTAGACATTTGCCATTTATGAATCAACAAAAAAAAATATTTGCTCTTGTCGATTTTATACCTCTGGTTGGTAATATTAGGAGATTCTAGAATCTAGTATACGCCTAAAGATGTACTTAGTAGACTCTTAAGGCTAGCCAATAATGACAATAATAGCTTCGTACCAAGTTTTTGAACATTATTGTATTTAAATAATAAATAGTTTTGGCGTAGGTGGAATTTGAGGCAGACATATCCCGTTTTTGATATAAGTACCCCAATTTTGCAGGCTGAATCATAAGATCATACATATACAATCGATTTAATACAATGAAATATATTTTACCAGCTGTTTGTGTGTTTGTCTCCATGAACACTCGCCGTAGACATAATACTAATGTTTTGCAATTATTAATATTAAAGGTGACATTATTATGATAAGTGTTTCGAATCCCATTGTTGGGAAGTTTGATGAACCATTTTTAACAGACGTAACAAGTTGTCGGTTATTGTTGCGTTAATTTTAACATCTTGTTAGATATTGTGTTGATTTTTTTATATAAATATAAGTTTTTTTTCGAGATGTTTGTTATTTTATTTTTATCATATCATCTTGTGTATGCCTTTTGTAAGCCAACTAGTAGAATTATTTTAATACGGCAGCCTTTCACAGTTCACTAGTTGAAGAATGGCCGCATATAAGTTTTCAGTACTATTCTAAATTCAGTTTCTTTGAAAGATCCTGGCCGTAGAAGTAGAACAATTATTTTTTATTAAATTACTTACATTGTTAATTAGACACGCTTTGTCTTCCAAATTGTGACAATAATTATGCTTATCTATCTATAATAGAGTTTGTAAGAAAATTTCCACACGTTTTTAAAATGTCCGTGTACTAAAAGAAATTACATATTACTAAGTATGATAGATACCACGAACCACCAAAACCCACCACCAGAACCACGAAGGACATCATTCAAGCTCGCTTAAATTTACCTAATTTCGAAGTAAATAACGTACATACTGATGTAACCAAGGATATTATCATAATGTAACAGTATTGATGCTTATGTGTTAAGCATATACCCAACTAAAAGTTGTCTTGGATAACAATACAGATACCAGGAACCAATTCCCGTATAAGAATGTCCTTATTTTAATCTCTATTCTATCTTTAAAAAAAACCTTCAATTTCCTACAGTTTTGGCAAGTTTTCGACATTGATTGTAGTTGAGATGAGATTACGATAAAAATTTGAACACTTCAAATTGTCCTTCTTATCTTGATGCTATTTTTAAACGTAACATTCGAAATACCGTATTTGATGATGACTAGTGGCCTGACAAATGATGCCCAGTTATGTAGGTATAAGGGTTATGTATGATGTTCTCTCATGGTTTGGCATTTAACTGCTTAGTCTGGGTTTGACCACCAACCTTACAATAAAGTTTTATTTCTCTACGATTCAACGACATAAGTAAGTAGACAGGTATGCTTCCCGGAAATTTACTGTTAATTTTCCTACTAAATTTTAAGAAAGCAAGTTTTAATAATAACTGATCTTTTTAACGAAACTGTCATCTAAACATATCTAACGGATCAAAAATAAAGCTTTGTGTGAATGAACAGTTGTTTTATTAATAGCTCACCAGACCCAGAGTGGCTTTGTGCCAATCTTCAGACGCCGTTGAGCGAAAAATTCAATATCAACGAAGTATTTCTATGATCATAAATATTTTTGTTAACAGTGTAATCCAATTTTCTGAATGTATCTATTTTTTCAAATATCTACGATAGAAACACATAAACATACCATCGCAGCTGTATTCCTCGAAGAGTTAGGCAGAGGCGCACGTACACCCACAGTTCGCCGGTATGTTTAGATCCCATGTAATAAGGGGCGAGCCTATTGCTATCGATATGAGAAACGAACACAACACATCTAGCGTAGCAGTCGCGCTTAGGACCACTAGGCTAGCGAGGCAGTTACAATAAATATAAGTCTGAAATCGCCAAACCGCCGCGAACGAGCGTGTGATCAATGTTCGTGCCTGTTTTGTATGAGAAGCCTATGCCCTGCAGTGGGACAATAATAGTCTTGTATTATTACCTTAAATCTGTTTAGATCATTGCGAAACTGGTTTCTTTGTTCGCACTGAATATTATTTAAATTATTGGGACTCGAATGACACGTGTACTTTAGTTTGAAGGTAAAGTAAGTATAGAATTCGCAGCTGTGTGTGTGTTTGTATGATCGATAGTGTTTTTGTAAAGTCATTTTGAATAAAACACTGCGTAATGTTTATGTACTTTATTAATATTTTACAGTTGTCACAAACTACAGAACTGCGACTCTACTAGTCAAGGTATTTCGTTGGATCAAAATGCTCCTGAACCGTAACATATCAACATAAATAAAACTAACATTACATTAAATTATGATTTATATTAATTAAATTTTTTTCATAAATCGTCACAATAAAAGAATATTACATTTTAAAAATCTAAAATCATATACAAATAATCTCTCTTATTGAAACTAACAGACGAAAAAAAATCAAAGCTGATTTTTAATGGAAAATATGATGTCTGTATCACAATGTTATGGACACTTAGTTCCCCAGTAGATTCACTAAATATACATAAAGTTACATTTTTAAGCATTTTTTTGTTTCAAGAAAGCAAAAGGTTACGTTATAAAAGCTATTCTTCATATCAAAAGCCTCAGTACAATCGCTAGACGCGTTTAGCTACAATCGAATACCAAAATTACAAAATCCCATCGAAGGCGAATATCGAAAGTTTACTAGACACTGCGAACAAAACCTAGTGCTTTATTGAAATATTAAGTTACCCTCCATTGACGCAGAACATAGCTTCTCTATATGAATTTGACTTGGTAATTTTATCATCCTTAAAATCAAAGTTGGCAAGTCATATTAAATCAGTCATTTTTAAATGTTATTTAACTTTGAGCTCTCATACAATTAATCCATTGATGTGTCTTATTAGTCAAAAAAATTAATAAATTGTCAAGTCATAAATATAACACATGAAGGAACTTTTAAATCCCCGACCCCCTTCTGCAGCATTTGTCGAGATTGGGAGGCAGTTAATTCTCGCCCTCTAACTGTTACTTCCCCAAATAATATCATAAAATGTATTATTTATTAAAAAGTTACGACTACTTTAGTCAGTTTAAATAAAAATGTTAAACACTAAAAAGCGTCAATATAAGAGAAGCATGTTTCGCATTAATGGAATGTGCACATCTATAAAATATATTACAATTTAATATCATAATAAAATTAATACGAATTCATTAGCACACTATAGTAAGAATTAATAGTAAAACGTTCATCGTTCACACTGAACACAAGGATTGTGATTTTATCAGGAATATTTATACGTAACTAGTGATGGGCCTGCCATCGTACTAGTGGCGGTGGTCGAATTTCATCATTCCTATTGTTGAAGAACTCAAACTATGATAAAATATCAATCCTTGTCTGCACACAACATTCGTCATCAGATGTACCATTTTTCTGTCCGTACGTGTTCATTGTGATTGCGTATTTTGAGTGATAAAAATATTTTAAAGCGTCTTAACAAAGAATTTTGTAGAAAGGTAAGCTTGACAATATTGTGATGACTTAGAAAAGGGTTCTTAAATAGCAAGTTAAAAGTAAATATTGTCATAATTATGTCTAACATCGAAGCACCAGCTTAGTTTAAATTACACAAAAGAGACAACACGCAGTTACTAGTTGCCAAATATTGGACCAATATTGTGTAACTGTGACGTATGATGACGTCACGACAGAACGCAGTTACTAATAACAATTGTGAAATTCATACCATTTCCCGGATAAGTTGGAAAAATTACTTACACATTTCCAACGGAATCAATGAAACTTGACTCTCTTTAGTGGCTCAAAAAACTTTACCTACTCGTTATTACAAACAAATTTGATTGTACATTTGGACACGAAAAACGCATTTTTCATACAAACTCGTCAAATTGATCGATCGCTTCATATAAAAAGCTTTTCTTATTTCCAAAAGTTGTAAACTCCAAGACATTTGTTCAACGAGTGTACTCATTAATAATGATTTGTGAGCCACAAAGGCCCGCGTACACCACAAATCACTAAATACATTTAGCGCTAAACGAATTTAAAACATCATTCTGTCTCTTCCATCTTGAAACGATTGACAGAAACAGAACGATGTTTTTGTATTCGTTAGTGAATTGTGTTCCATTTCTAAAATATAGTTCAAAATACTCAATCACAAGGTCCGTATCGTCATGCACGTAGTGCGTTGCCAGCGAGCGCGTGCGTTGTGAGGGGACGAGTGGAGGAGGTCGCTCACGGGATCCAGCCGACCACGTAGCTGCGGCTGCGCGTGAACTGAGTCAACCGCCGGACGCGACCGCCTGCAATGTGGAAATATGTTATTATAAAACAATTTCCTTTTTGGAGTCACCATTATTCCAGTGCGAAGGAAAGCCCTATACGTCTCTATATATTTTTTGCACTGAAACAACGATATTACTGGCACTCCTCTAAATCATCGTTTCGTTGTGATCAAGAGATGTTGCTATTCGTCCCGCTCAACTAATTCTTTGTCTCGCACGAGAACCATGAAGGCTGCAACATGGCTCCGGGTCGTAAGATGTAATAGAACTTTTCAAACTTAAGCAAGCATTCAGTATCACAACTTGAGCATAACAGGTAGAGTAAACCATTGCTTTGACATTATTTTGCCAAAGAGTTTTTCAAAATAATTAAACCGATGAATTGAAATCAACAATATACTATTTGCTTATAATGCTAAACATTTTAGACCTGAAATTAAATATTTATTAAACTTTTTTCTGTATGCAAGAGCCATTTAGAATTTTTTGACGCTCACCTTTACAATCACAAAACTAAGCATAAAATATATTCTAATTTAATTAAAAAAAAATTAAAAGCCTTACTTATGGAAGTAGGTAAATTAAGTGTGGTAAAATACGTGAATTTAGTAATTTATAAATAAACTACAAAAAATTATACAAAAAAGAAACTACAGCGTATTTGATTACAAAGCTATTAATAGGAGGTATAACTAAAATATTATATGAATAATTAATAAACTAAAAGACATTATTATTATTATAATAAATAGTAATAATTCACAAGTATTTCAGTTGCGAAGCGTTATTATGTAATTGTTAGAAATAAATATTACTTAGTGTTTGCCGTTTATAAAATGGAATGTTTTAAGTGTCATTAATTATACAGAGTGAGTTAAAAAAAATCAGCTGTTCCATGTGTTTCGATCGTGTTATAGTGTTTTTTATACAGCTGATTTCTTTTTCATATTTCAGGGTCAGACTCATAGTACAATTTGTTCGTATTCGTGAGTACTTTCACCTCCTGAAAAATGGCCAGTAAATTAAAAGCCAGCCTATATTTATATCTTGGTAAATTATCTGCATTAATAAAATTAATAAGGGAATTGAGCATGGCATCATCATTGGGTAAAATATGCATGGAACGGTGCAAACATGCTACACTGGGGGGTAAAAAATCTGCCTGCAAATGCACACAACATTATTTTGCATAAAATATTTCAAACAAGTTTAAACTTACTTTCCACTAACAAATGTTTTGCCGGCAAAAGGTGGGTATTAATGTTACGTACAGAATAATCGACTCAGTTTTCGTGGTCATAGGTTTCGGAATTGCGTGTGACCAAAAACTGATTTTATTACAATATAGCCTGATAACATTTACTTTTTACAAGAAATTAGTTTCTGCCCGCAACTTTGTCCGCGTAGAGGTCACTCGGCAATAGTGTGATGCTTTCTATCAGTAAAAGAATTTTTGTCATCGGGCCTGTACTTCCAGATATTACTTTTTACAAACAAATTACCTACTTATAATATGTATTAGTATAGATTGGTCAATTTAATAAAATGATTATTAATACCCGTAACATTTTAAGCTGGGGAAGCAGTGGAATATTACAAAGCGTCATTAATTTATGTCTAATTTGAATTTTGAAAAAAAATTGACTAACAAATGATTTGAAAATGCCAATAGCATGATAAACGAGTCAATTTCAACAGATTTTTAAAACAAGTGGCGTGGAACTACATGGCTATTGTCTAAAAAGCGTTTTTTTCTTATTTAAATAACTTATATATGATTGATTGTGTTAAATGTCTTTGAAAAATTTATTGCCTATGTAAAGATGAAAAAATATAATCAACACTAATTATTCAACGATAAAAAAAAATTGATATCTATTGAAAATGACCGCTGTATTTCAATGTAATGACGTCATAAGCGTAGTACAAGAGTATAAAACTTACCACATGCGACAGTTCAAGGCTCTAAGCGCTGTTCTGGCTCCGTCGCTGCTGGCGTACTGGAATGCATACACACCGACACGTGTCACACATTTATATACACATATCTCATCACCGATGTTCGCTAAATTGAGATTTGAGTAAGCAGACATAAGGGATAATTTAGTATGATTTTAGTTGGAGATTGGACCTATTTAAACTGAAAGGGGTTTAAAATTAGATTTAGATTCGATTGTAGAGATTAAATATAAATGTTGTAAACGTGCCTTGTTTACTGGAAGTTAATAGCAATGTTAAACTTCAATGGAAGCAGTAAAATCCGCAATAACAAATCTAAATGCAAATCAATTTGTAACAAGATCAAGGAGTCTTTTACTCAAACAGTCTATTTTTAGCCTACTTGAGCGGCCATTTTTCGTAAAGCGAACATCGGTAACGTGGTAGGTTCATTTAAAAATAAATCATAACAAAGGATAAACATATATTAACAAACAATCATTTCAATCAGTTTCATAACACAAATTCAAAGTTGGAAATTAACATCCATGCTTATCATAGTCTTCTTTGTCAATTTTAGTATCAGACGATCATTCCGCATACATTGTTAGTAGTCACATCCATGCGTGTCATTGAGTTCAGGAAAAAAATCTCTTTTATTCATGGTTCTAGTTAATTAATGCTAAACAAACGTTTATGACTATCCTGTCGCAGCTGGAACCCCATAGCTTCGACGTAGGCTCACTAAGCGTATAATCTTGATTAGCTAAGCCTTTGCGCTGTGAAAAACCGTTATTACCCGAAAAAATAGCACGGCACTATCGTAATTGGCCATTTACATTCGCGCCAAAATAGATGACATTTTACCAATTTTTTGCGGCCATTTCTATATATTATCGGTCTGTTCTACGTTCCCCTCGCTGCTAGAAATTAAATTGTTAACTGTTAAGGTTTGTAATAGAAAACACATCAAAATATATTAGTTTCGTTTTAAAATTGAGATTTTAAAGGAAAGAGTTTTTATGGAATTAATGTAGATATAATAGTATTTGAGAGTTATAAAGAGTAAACAAATTGTTATACTAGGAACATGGCACTTATGGCGTTTTTTGTCGCCAATATCATGTCATATCGACTAATGGTATATTCTGTAGTGCAGTTTTATAAAAAGAACAACTTTAATTTTTTAAAAGCTGTATTAAATAAACATCCGAATTCAAATATCTCTTGTGACATGACGTAAGTAGAAAATTGACCAATTTTTATTTGTCATGATCATGGGGTCAACTTTTAGGATTGTTCGATTTGATTCTAATCTCAGTCACAATCTGGAAACAATACCTTTGACATTGATTGTCGCTTAGATGAGATTGCAAATAGATTTCGAAGATTTTTAATTACAAGAATTGGCCTTCTTTTTTTCGTCTTATTAGATTCGACGAGTGTATGAGTATTTTGTACTGAACAACTGTTGGCAGATGTGAATAACTTATTTTTTTTTTACTCCACGAGGTGATTTGAATGTCTCATTTTTTCAGTCCCAAGAGATTGTCTACGATAAAACTGCACATAGTGTATTTGTGTAAGTGTTCACTCAATCAGCCGGCATTATAGATAAGCTGTAACAAAAGCGTAGTGTTGTTAATGCCGTGCCAACAATTCACGTGGGCCTGACCTCCTGCCTATTGGCTACGCGCCCCCTTTGCCAGTTGGTTAAACATTCTGAACTGAAGTCGCAGCGTTAGGTCTTTCCGTACTGGAATGGAACAACATATCTCTCATCTACTGTATCACACATGTGTCTTAAGTGTCGTCATGTGAATTAGAACAATTTTGTGCCAATTTCATAACAAAATAAATACTTATATTTTAAGAACGTTCACATTTATCTGGATTCTTTTAAAATTTCGTGCATCATAACAAAAATAAATCTGTTACATAGCAGTTTAAAAATAAAGTGTAAAAAATGAACTATGGGAATGTTTCATGATAGATTTTAACATATTCTCCGAAATTTATAAAAAAAACGCTTCTATACAGAGTTTGAAAAGTTATTTATGATTATGTTTGATTCAATTAGACCGCTGTGCAACTTGCATTCTCAATCAAAAGGATACCCTACAATACAGAAGAGGGGATTATCTGACGGCACAGAAATCGGTACGCTGTCATGAAAATACAGTCGTTCGGAGACCTCTACGCCTGACAAATCTATACGCGCCAGACTTTGTACTGTTCCCCACTTCTGTACATAAGTGAATCATTGATCTTTTTTATGTATATTGTTCGAATTCACATAGAACTGTGTATAAACATCTACAAAAAATAGAGAATAGGGGGTCACGCGGTGTGGTGTGAGTTGCAATCAGTTCGTCACTACTCACGAGTGCAGGTTGGGGTTAACATCAGGTGGAGCCGCTAGGACGAACCGGTCCACTTGCCCGCCGGTAGGATTTGGTACTTTATCTGTACTCTCTTCTGCCTTCGTTTCATCTGTTACGGGTGCTACCGTCTCGCCAGCAAGGCGGTCTTCTGAAGGCAACGGTTGGACATTTTCGGTAGTTACCGGTTTTTCCTCACCACTAGTAATTGTTTCGGTGGTTATTGGTTTTTCAGGTTCTGTTGCAGGCTTTTCCAGTTCAGTAGCGACTGGCGCTTGAATACCATTTGTCACAGGTTTGTCAAGTTGCAGAGGTCCATCGCCTATTGTTATTGAGGTAGGTCTATCGTCTACCTCAGGTTGTGGCTTGGCCTTTACAGTAAGAGACGTCTCGGTATCTACTGTTTCGGAAATTATCGGTTTTGGTACTTCCTTGGTGGGTGTGACAGACTCTGCGCTAGGTGGCGTCATGTTGAAGAAGCTACTGTCGATGCCCACAGCCGGTGGGCGGCCGCGCGGTCGCAGCAGGCTCAGCGACACGCTAGCCTTCTTTAGTACTCGGCAATCTGATTGCGATAATCGATTTCATTTATCGATGTTGCTTGTGCCTAATGGGTAATCGATAGCTCCTTGTGAGCGTGACAATGCTTGATAATTATCTTTTTACAATGTTCTGTTCATGACGAGTTTTAGCACAAATGTATAATTCATGATTTGTATGCCAGTTAATACTTGGATGATATTCTGTAAACATTCTGAGATCGACTATTTATTTCTGACATACATTAAAAAGTAATACAGAGTTTTTGTACTGTCTTTTTTTCAATTACACATACAAGTAATTTTCATTCGTTCTTTTTTACAATGCAGCAGCTTTAACCGCTGACAGATAACTGCAGTTTCAAGCAGCTTTATCGCTGACTCGCATTACACACAAGCATAATTTGTATGTACAGGTGTTTGTTTCTCCAGTGGTTCCCGTGTCCCGACTGTTAATACAAGCTGAGGATGGGCTGCTGTCGCTACAGGCGCCATACGTGCTCGTGTAGGCGTGGGGGGTTACTATCGGGGTGTGCTGACTACTACGTGTTGGCACTGATAGGTACGTGTTATATTTTAAATTCGTTTCCAAAATATCATGGTCCCTCACTAATCGGGGATCGATATGTTAAATTATTACAAATTTAATTTTTCAAATTCTGTATGACATTTTCTTTCTAACCTATTTCTAAAATTTCAGTGACAAACAACAGACCAACCAGTAGTATGTCAACAACCGCAACTATACGTTTGAGGATATAATCGAAATGTGATTGTTTTACGACATATTGCGCAGGCGCCGGGCGGATGTGCGGGCCGCGCCATCTGTGCCATACCGCGTACGTTAGATGCTGTGCCGAGAGACTGGCTAGTTCAGGCAATTACAGTTATTATTCAAGTTTGGCATTGGTAATATTATCATCATTTTGCAGTGGTTCTGGTTTTTGGTTGATTGAAAAATTGAAAAGCTTTTGGCATAGACAAATATAAAATATTAATGAGTTTTCAGCCAGCTATTGGGCATAAGTCATACCTATATTTACGTAATAATCATCAATAATATGATTACTTATTATTTCTGTAAAAGAACAATAAAACCAAAAGCCAATAACTATAAGATAACTGCACGTGTCTGAACTCGCCTAGAAAATGTGTTGTCATGATACAATCAAATGATATTAAAGCGACGTTCATACTATGAATCGTGTTATTTGACACTTGAAATTGTTGCACGCCATAGTGAACTCTAAAGTTCAGAGTGAAGAGTGAAAGTTCAATGCAAGATAACAGTTTGTGGTAATACATTTTTATAGTCCATTAAATAGATGTAAGATGATGTTGTTTGAACATGGTAGTAACATTTATTTTGATTTGAAATGTATGCAACGTCATCATCTCACAAAATGCGTAATGACCTGTAATAAAACTATTAAATATTCATCTTAAAATAACTTCACTGTTGAGATATTTATATGAGCTTATGCAATATAAGCTATCCATGTGTACTGCTGTAATATTGGACTGTAAATTGATGGTGGTGTAAAGAAGATTGGATAGTTTATTCATGTGTAATGCCTAGTAGTCAAACAATATATTTTTATAATATTTGAAACAATCATCGGTTCGTTATTTGTCCCATAAATTGAAACTTCGCTGTTGTGTTAACAATATTCTTATTTAGAAGAATAATTAAAAATGAAAACAACCGATTTTGTATTTAAACGGCATCTGTTCCGGAGTAGATGTCTACATAATTAATAAAAATATGAGTAATAACCGTATACCGAAGCGAAATAACAGATAACCAAATCGTCTTTGCACCAATTATCTTAATGACATATGCACTGATTACATACTAAAGAAATACTCGGTTTATACATTCATCAATAAGGACACACACGCGATGCTTATATCAACAAAACAGACAGTCAATTCTGTAATAATCACCCTCGGTGAATTTAGATAAAGTGAGCTTGAGGTGAGAGTTATCCCATCTGAGGTTTAAGGATTCTCAACTCACCTCAAACTCTAAATTCACCAAGGAAAATTTTCACAGAATAGCCCTGCTATCATGACCAGTCTCCTATTTCTCATAGAGTTCTGCAGATATAAGGCCAAACCCCAAAATACATTATTCCAGTATTTAGGACATGTTTTTCAAGTCCCATTTTGCCTCACTGTACATGTATGCTAACATAAAAATGGACTTCCATAGCGATCGATGTGTGTTGCTATAGATTGTCACACATCAGCGCCGACAGTGTCTCGTTACCCAACTTCGGGGGCAACACTAGCACCTTTTAGGAACCTGGAATCTGTCAAAAATGCTTCTGTTCTAGCAACATTCTTGACAAGATTTTGACATTAATTGTTGCTACAGTTGGAAAAACGAGACTAGGTAGGTAATTTTTGTATGTAGCTTAAGAGTCTGATTTATCGAGCATCGCCTAAGTGTGTCCTAAGGAATATCCGCAAGTATCCGCTTAGTACATAATCCCTGGTACACGTATAACACTCACTTCTGTCGATGTTCCTCTGCAGATGGCTGGCGATCCTGTGCCGTGCGTCGCTGTACTCGAGGTGCAGGCCGAGTCGCAGCAGCGTGGGGTTCTGTTCCACCAGAGATGTGATCTCCATCTCGATCTTGTTGCCGAGCACTTGCGACCGCTGTGGACGAGATACAAAATTAGTACGAAGCAATAATAGTTAAGGTGTTTTATTAAAAATAATGTTTTTGTCCAAAACGGCGCAAAAAGTGCAAACGGAAAATATGATGATACATTTCTTTTTCTAAAGATGGCTGCAGATGTAGAAGCACTTACACAAGGTGTTAGTTTAAAAAAGGGTCTTACTTTAAGGGAGTGTAATGCTTACGAAAATAAACCACTTTCACTATGAATTCAAACTAAAAATTGCGAAAAAAAATCGGCTGTTCCTTACATGTTGTCGAGTTATGCGAACGTAAATGTATGGAGCTAGTGGAGTTAATTTCTTTTTGCGATTTTACGTTTCACACTATAGTAAAAGTTGTTCATTTTCATGAGTACTGCAAACCCTTTAAGTAAGTCCCTCGTTTACCGTAACAGCCTGTATAAATATTCCAAAAACGTTAAAAGTTACTTCAATTATCCCGGTGATCCCAGTCTATACCTGTAGTCACTGTAAAATCTATCAGTTTTTCCTTTATTTGGTGTAAAATACAAGTACACTCTCAGCAAGCCTCATCGTTCATCACATCGCTACATAAGATTAAACTTGAATCCTGGCCAAAACCCACCTGGTTAGAAGCACGGAACTCTTCAACAGTATTGGTGTCGAGCAGCGCCTTCACAAGCTGCAGCACTCCCCCGGGACTAATGAAGTTGGTCTCCACGTTAACGACCCGTAGCGCGGAGTTGACCCGCAGCGCGTCGGCCAGCAGACCCGCGGTGCGGTCGTTGAGGCCCACGTTCACGAGGGACAGGACCTCCAGGTGAGTGTTGCCCTTTAGTGCTTCGAATAGCTTCTCGAATTTCTCGTCGCTTATGTTCTGGGAAAACGTGATGTTTATTTTTAATCTTAAACAGTAATTGGTTAGTCTGTCATTAGAACATTGTACTTATGATATATAAATTACAAAACTTGTTAACTATAAAGTGTTAATTGATATTTTTATCACTTAAGATCTTAATAATTTGTTATGCTATCAATTAAAAAAATCATAAGCTTTTACACAAGAAAGGCAGGCCATTGGCATCCGTGAAATGTGTGTGATGCTCACCTTAATATTATTCCAATTGAGATCAGTGAGCTTCTGGTCATTCTGTTGCACCCGTGTGATGGTGTCGTCGGGGTCTGTGTCGTTGGGGGGGTCCATGGGGTACACCTGCAAATATAATGACACACATTTTATAGTTACGGAAATTAATCTGTTTGTGTGGCTTTTGAATCGCCACGATCGAGACAGGATCTAAGATCTTCTGCCGTGTGTCGTAGCATATAGTATGTTATATAGCCCTCATTACTTTGGCTATCACATATTTTTTCCAATCCGACTGGTAGTTCTAGATATAAGCGCTTTTAATTAAACAAACAAATAAACTCTTCAGCGTTATTATAGAAATCTAAAGTTATGGAGATCTTTGAATACATTAGACATATCATGTCACACACCATCACGCCTGTATTCCCCGAAGGGTTAGGCAGAGGTGTACCAGTGTGCACCCACAGTTCGCCGGTATGTTTAGGTCCCATGTAATAAGGGGCGGGCCTATTGCTATTAATCGGGCACAAATCCTAACTCCGGGCTGCTACTGAGAATTTTATAGAAAAACCCAATAACACTTTTTGCTCGACCTGGAAATCGAACCCAAGACCTCTATCTAGCATAGCAGTCGCACTTAGGACCACTAGGCTAACGAGGCAGTTAGCCATATTATATAATATGTATTTACGTCAATAACACAAGGATTACTGTAGAAAACAATACAGCCAATAGACTATTATGGATATCAAGTTTACCTTAGGTTTGGTGGCTTTAGTGATGCCGTCCCAGCCGAGTCCGACGGGCTGCCCCTTGTTGAGCAGCGACGCGTGGTACTGATCCTGATTCATCATCGAGTGGAAGCCGAGGATAGCTGGAAACAAGTTCAAGTAGTTATAAGTATATTGGCATAACATCGCAAGCTCAAGACAAACAGTGGTCCTTTTCTCTTCAACCGTGGTTATATTTCTATAAAAGATTTTTTTGAGAAGATTCGAATTTCCTGCTCCATTGATGGGATGTTTTTGAGAATATAAACAGTTGGTTTAGTTATATTTAAAATCAAGAGTAAGAACACAAAAATTACGAAAAAATAGCACAATTTCCTAAAACCATTTATACGTCAATAAAATTTTGTATTTCTAGTGATAATTGTTTTGACAACACTACAATATTTTTTGCAACAACAGCTTTAATATCAAAGCATAAATTATCCGTTAACGTTACCACTGAAATCTAAAAAAAAATCACACGAAGAAATGAAATGCATCATTCTTCCACCAAATTCCAGAAACGACTGAGTTCTCAGATTAAGACAATAAATAATGTGATTTTTTAATATTAAAAGCTGTAAATGTTTTATAGTTGTATGTTACGAAATAAAAACTCTTTCGTTCGCATCTTGTACAAGTTGCAATGAACTCAAGACAATGCTGGCTGAGCGCCAAAGCATCACGTTGGTACATATTGTCATTACAAAAGAAAATTTCCTGATTTCAGCCATCATAAATAATAAGAACTGTCGTAGATCTGTCGTAACAGCGCCTCGTTTGACGGTAACCGTGTCAGCCGCGGTATTTAGACGGCACTGGGATTATTACAATATGTGGTACTAGGTTAGCGAGCAAATATTTCTTATTCACGACTCCTGCCAGAAAGAATGGCGAAGCGTAAACTTTGTATGCATACCATCACGCCTGTATTCCCCAGAAGGTTAGGCAGAGGTGTACCAAAGTACACCCACAGTTCGCCGGTATGTTTTTAGGTCCCATGTAATAGGGGGTATTGCCCATTGCCATTAACCGGGCACAAATCCTAACTCCGAGCTGCTACTGAGAAATTCATAGAAAAACCCAATAACACTTTTTGCTCGACCTAGGAATCGAACCCTAGACCTCTAGCGTAGTAGTCGCGCTTAGGACCACTAGGCCAACAAGGCAGTTACTTTGTATGCATTTTGTCAATATTTGAAGACGGATATTTCCTTAGGTTTAGTATACACTAGTATTTGATTATTTCAGAGAAGTATTTTCACAGTCGATTCTCTTATGTAAGCAACAATCCAGTGTAATTTATAGCTGATTGGAATAGATGAGTTGAGAGAGGGATTTAATGCAATGTATCTACGGCTTATAATTTGGTAGAACTCTATTGGTTGCAATGTACTGAAATAAGCTGGGTAGTTTGATTGTAGTGGGGACGGATTAGTAAATTAATATCTACGGATTTCTTGGCATGATATTTACATTTGCACTAGCTTCCGTTCGCGACTTCGTCTGCGTCAAAGTTAATTATTATTATTATGTAACGGTTTAAAAAAAACGGTATAAAAATTATCGTATGAGTTGTGCTACATCAATAATCTATATTTGTGCTATATTTCAGCTAATTTCGTTCAGCTGTTTAAGCGTGAAAGAGTAACAAACATACATACATACACATTTGCGTTTATAATAGTAGTAGGAAGTGTTTGTATAGAAAACTATCCGGATTAGGAGGACCGTCAAATTGACGTCCTGTTCTGTTTTAAGGCCAGTGTATTTGAATGAAGCTACTCTCGTATACCACCACAGCGGTAACGTAGGAACAAATAATGACGATGGTCGCCGTTTGATGAATAATCATTAGACATTAGATTGAGACGGATTAATAAGAAGGGAAGTGACATACCAGCCAGGTCAATGATCTCCTCCTGCGAGGCGTCGGTGAGAGCCTGCTCGTACTCGTCGCCGAGGTCGATGGAGATCTGCTCGTCCGCGTCACGCTGCTTCTCCGGCACGGGCGGCGGGATCCACTGCAACATTGCACAAACGTGTTAACAAAACTCGGAAGGTGTTCACACTAGGTCTATCGAGCCTGAGTAGCCACACGTTCGCTGCTGTGAGTGGTTACCTGAATTGTCATAAGTAATTTATTCATTTGTCGATAACCAATCAGTTTACGGTAGTTTTTGATAAGTACCAAAATGAAAAAATATTGTGATTCATCCATATAAGCGAAAGCCAATTTTAAACCTTACATCGTGCGGCTTTAAAGGCCATTTCCCAAACTAATGATTATCATTGACGCCCTTCAAAATAACGAATGAAATATCAGTATTAGTTCTAGCTATAATGGACACTTAATAACCCAGAACATGTCGATCCAATAACATAAATGTATTCTGAATTTTATTTGTAATTAATGAAATGCGCTCATTACTAATGAATTCACTGATCACTTACACTTATCATTATGTAAACAATCCTTGAACTGTGGAACCTTTACCTACGTGCCTATTGTCGGTCTCGGCTATCACTGTAAGGTGTATTGCTTTTAATTATTCAAATGACAACCAATTCAGTCCACTGGGACACCAGTCTCCGCTATGCGAGACATATTGACGGGCCAATGTCCACCATACGCCATGATCTTGGAGCAGTGGTGACGCAACAAAGTGCGTTTATATTGGGTTCGTCACCATAACTCGTAAGTCAGGGCCGTTAACATTGGCCAGTATTAACAAAAATACTAGCCTATTACATTAACTACAGGGCAAAAAGCTTCTTCTTCTTCTTCTCACATTGAGAAAGGAGTATTGATCATCACGCTTACTCAAAGCAGATTGGCACTGACTTATATTATTTATAATCCAGGTATCCTCGCGACGATTTCCATTGTTCAGCAATTGCTCGTAATGTCCCAGATGAACTAAGAAAGTACATATGAATTGGATTAGTTGCACCGGTACTAGCCCGGGATCGAACCTACAACCTCATGCATGAGAGGCTGGGCTATCATTACATGGACCCAATAAGTCTAATTATCAAATTTATCTTCTCTTCCGTACAAACCTTCTTTCCACGAACAACTCCAGCAACGAAGGGCTTGATTTCAGGTCTGTCGGGCGTCTCTAGGGCTTGCTTGTTGATGTGTTCTATCAGCTTCTTGCGGTTAAGGGGCCCCGTGGGACCCTTATCGCAATCATAGTTGTTGCGTTGATCTGGTGGCAGGAAGTTGTCCTGGAAGATGTGTTAAGAAGTTGTATTAGAATTGAATTATGTCAACTATGATTTACGAATCTATAAAAGCGAAAGGCAATCATTCATCTTGAAAACTACTTTATCTATGAAGCTGAAATTTGGCAAGTCGGTTGGTGATGTCAGCTTAGAACTGATTTTGAGGCAAGGCAGAATTAACTTTCATAGGAACACTTTCACAAGCAAAAGTTTGTATGCCAAAGTAAAATATTGGGTATTTTTATATACACCAGCATACTAATTAATATAACATGAACACAGAACTTGGGTTAAAAGCGACAGTCTACAACTTATGAATCAGGGACATAACTATGATAATTGAATTTAATATCAAACATTACATTGTTTTGGCTTTCTTTATTTCAAATTACTTATTTCTAACATTGACATGAATGCATACAATCACACAAAAACATTAGTTGAAAAGGGTAATCTTCAAAGTCTTATTATTTTTGGATAACACGATAACCTTTATTATTTTCAAATATAGAATAAAAATAATCAATAGATAAAATAGACTGCACCCATCATGTATAAATCTGTTTTCTATTAAAAAATGATTCATATTCCTTATTAAGAATAAATGAACAGGTAAAATGGACATTTAATGATATTTGTTTATCACTTCACTGATAGCTAACCTGCTCTGTGCTGCACTGATAACCGATACATCATAATCTGTTTTCAATAATGTATCTTATACAAATAACTGCCTCGGTAGCCTAGTGGTTCTAAGAGCGACTGCTACGCTAGAGGTATTGGGTTCGATTCCCAGGTTGAGCAAAAAGTGTTATTGGGTTTTTCTATGAAATTCTTAGTAGCAGCTCGGAGATAGAATTTCTGCCCAGTTAATCGCAATAGGCTCGCCCCCTAATACATGGGACCTAAAGATGCCGGCGAACCGTGGGTGTACATTGTTACATCTCTGCCTAACACTTTGGGGAATACAGGAGTGATGGTATGTATCTTGTACAAATGAATAGTAATACACTTTTGGTTACCTCATATAGTACTGTATTATTAGTAAAATAACAATATACCTACTTGTGTGTACAAGTGTGATGAACTTATTTTGCTAATACCTACTACAATCGTTTGATTATACTGTGGAATGATTTATGGAACAATGATATGATATTTATCGAAGCCAAGGATTGCATTAAATATTAGTAATTTGATTACATATTAGTTTTTTTAAATAACATTGGATGGCAAACCAGCCAACAGGTCTTATGTGAAACTACTAACTAAAAAAGATCTTTTCTTTTTTAATTTAATAAAATTTTAAATGTTACATTTGCATATTTAAATATATGCAAAAAGTATACAGTATACTTGAATGCAAAGAAGCAAAACAAATTGATAGTTATGAAAATAATTAAAAACAGGTAGGTACCTTTTGGTTTGGTTTTTTTTTTTTCATTTTGTATTCATAAGCTAAAAATACCTTCCAATTGTATCATTAGGTTAATTTCAAACATTGCATAGTTTATAATTATACATTATGATGGTCAAGTTTTGACAATTGGACATAATTGAATTGAACCAAGCGTAAAATTAATTACGGCATACTAATACATAACTATATAACATATTATCTAAAGTTTTTGTAAAAACCTTTGAAAAAAATAAGTTTTAATTTCTTCAACAAGTATACTAGCACACTAGGTATATTCAAATAAGAGCTCAAATCTATTAATTAAAACATTAATTTGACTAATTAAAGACAGTTTATGAGAATTTACCTACACTATTCATCAAACTAAAAAATATAAACAGGAACTACTCTCAGGACATTGTTTCCCACATATTTGGAAGACTGCCAAACTTTAGGATATACTTATTCATTCATAAATTGTGATAAAAGAAAATATTCCACTTTAACCAACCATAAACAAACATTTTTTCAAGGCAAACACTTCTGATAAAACCTCCAAGGTGAACAGTGAGAAATCTATGGTTTAACAATGAGGCATGTAATTTGTGTGAATGTTAGCTGCATTATCCAACAGTACTGTGTGGAGTGGCCTTCAATATCAATTGACTTGGCTGATGATGTGAACAGATTGTGAATGTGGGTGGAAAATTACATGAGAAACATACCTACTTTATTATGAAAAATGTTAAAGTTAGCATCACTTTGCAGAAACGAGAGCCAGGTGTTGTGGTGCAATTATCTAGGCCCAGTTAGTAAAGTTCATTGACTGATACGGATAAGGTTACAATTAACTAGGTTTGCAAATTCTCTCAACAGTCTGTTGTTCTTTTTTAATATTATGCATGTCACTTTCTGTCTTAGAGATAAAGTAATTATTTAAAAATTTTACTACAAGGAGATGCATTTTTGTATCTTGTCAGATTACTTATGTGGACAGAGTTTACTCACATCTGGATCAACCTCCTTGGCCAGCATGGTAAGTTCTTCCTGCGACAGCTTGGCCAGCAGCTCGTCGACGTCCACCTCGTCGTAGGCGGACAGCTCTCGTCCATATAGCTTCGCAGGCGTCGTCATCGTCGTAGTCTTCGTCGATGACGATTTCTAAAAACACCAAAACACTTCCTTTACCAAACTATGTTTCGCACTATTTGAGGTTACTTTCCGATAGAGGATGCACTAAATAGTAACCATGAAAAATATTATCAGCTAAGTTACGTAAGGAACACAATCAAACAGAGAAATTGAAGATAAAACATCAATAATTGACAAGACACTTTCGGCGTTCACCACACCCACAAATTAATAAATGACGACATTTTTATACAGCACACAGCTAATATTTTGTAATTTACTATTATTCATAGTTGTTTGTATTTTGATCAAATAAAATTTTGCATCTTCTTACATTTTTCAAGTGAATAAAACTTTTTAGTAACAATAATTTGTACAGCAGACGTCACAAGCGCCCTCTTCCAATGACAATTTTACACTAAAAGAAGTTTAAGTTAGAGCGAGATGGAGGTAAGCAATTGTAGTCGCTATTCAATGAGGTTTGAAAGAGATAGAAAATAATCAACTGCGATGATAGAGAAGGGATTGATGCAAGGAGAAAATAAAACTTATTCGATTCGATACCGGTTTCTTATCATGGCGCTAAACACAAATAACAAATTCACGACCGTCAAACATTGTCGAATGTTTCACTACGAAATGAAACCATAATTGTCTACCTATTTAATTTGAAATTAATTGTAGGTTATGTATGTCATCCCCGAAGATGACTAATAAAATAAAAACAACGTTCCATTCAAAACAAACAAATAGGTGAGGCTTTGTTTCAAAATCGTATTGATTTCTGAAATTTTAGCTAAATTGCGAAACGATATCACAATTGTAAAAGGATAAGACATGCAAATTGAATTTGTTTATTTAAGAAAATTATAATTTAGTACCGACTAGTAGGTAGGTATCTATATTTTATTGGTACCTACTCTCAACAAGCCCCCCAATTCCCATTGTACGTACAAAGAGAAGTGGAAAAAGAGTAGGGAAACCTTTGTAATGCAGTAGGAAAATACAAGATACCTATCTATAATAATTGCTACTGGTTATGTACTTAAGTACCTACCTACCTTACGTATGAAGTTTATTGCTTATTTTTTATTTTGTTGTTAAGATTAACTTGACAGTTTTAAAAAAATAGTTTCATTTTACTATCGTATGGTGGTCTCGACACTACCTACATAAAGGAACTTCAATATTTCCCACATATGATTTTTAATATCTTATTACCTACTTATTGCTTGCATAGGTAGGTGCCTAATATGATAGAAGTTAAATACCGAAACCAAAACTTTAATCAAAGGGAAGTAGGAATATCCACTATTTACATACAGTCAACATCGTGTGTTTATTACCGCAACACACAACTGATGCGACCAAGTTGTTTCGTGACGAGCGCGCTAAATATATGCTCAACTATAATGGAATGATTACGTCACATACCTACAGTGTACTGCCATGTCTGCCATACCAAGCCTATCCCACTAGTTATTGAACCCGCGACCTTTGTAATTATAGCAAACATTGTGGCAACTGCATTATTATGTACAGGGTGAACTAGTTGCGAGCTGTTGTTATTTTGATTATGCAACGCACTAAATTGGAAACTGATAAGTTTATCAAGGTCAACGCAAGTAAACAACGAACGTCTGGCATCATCAGTGTAAATTAGTTTCTACCTATATTATCGCATTATTATCCTATTACCTATTAACATTTCGCTGTCCGTCTGTCACCAGGCTGCATCTCATGAACCGTGATAGTTATACAGTTGAAAATTTCACAGATGATGTATTTCTGTTGCCGCTTAGCACAAATACTAAAAAACAGAATAAATTACATATTTAAGGGGGCTTCCAAACAACAAACGTGTTTTTTTTGCCGTTTTTATAAATAATGGTACGGAACCCCTCGTGCGCGAGTCCGACTCGCACTTGGCCGGTTTTTTCAGAATGAGAAGGTATGTTTGTGAAACTGTGGAAGTTACCCAGCTGACTACCTACTCCCCAGCTGCAGCTGGCTGCAGCTTACGGAAACTTACAAGAGAGAATAAGAGTATGATCTCTGTTGACGCTGTTTTATGAAGCACAAGAAAGAGACACGAACAAAGCTACTAGAATTTGAATGTAGGTAATGGGTTATACACAACCCGTGTTTGATATTGTTATTTAAATAAAAATGAATGTTTCTATGTTTGTGTTGTGGTGATACTTTTTTAGGTTTTTGTAAGGCCCAAAGAAAGAAAAACGTAATAAAAATCAGGAATAAAGTCGTGGACAGCAACTAGTATCATGATTCCTGCTTTATTCTGATTTATCAATATTTTATTACTGTAGCTTATTAATTTTTTTGCTTATTTAAATAATAAGTAATTTACCATTGCAATTTTAAAAGAAATTGTATAATACTAACTACTTGAATAATAACTAACTACATCTGAAAATAACTCACATTTAAAAGTCAACCAAGATACCTATGCTTGCTATGAACAACTGCACGTGACTTACATTTAAATGAACTTGCTATGTACAATAGTTCCCACGAGTCGTGAGCACAAACATCAAGTTTATTATTGGGTTTTTGGGTACCGCGTGAAGCGTTGGCGGCCCAAAAAACCCAGAAAGGAACCCAACATACATACTGTCACGCCTGTATTCCCCAGAGGGTTAGGCAGAGGTGAACCAATGTACACCCACAGTTCGCCGGTATGTTTTTAGGTCTCATGTAATAGGGGGCGAGCCTATTGCTATTAACCGGGCACAAATCCTAACTCCGAGCTGCTACTGAGAAATTCATAGAAAAATCCAATAACACTTTTTGCTCGACCTGGGAATCGAACCCAAGACCTCTAGCGAGCCCAAAAACCCAAAAAATAACTTGACGTTTGTGCTCACGTCCCGTGGCGACTATTATACCAGACCTACGAATGTTGTAGTCACGAAATCGTTAGACATTCCAAATAAATAATCTTGCAGTGTGATTTGTAGAAACAGATTTATTTTGATAGAATCATTTTAGGGTTAAGGTCTCAAAAATCACGCTTAAAATAGAATGGATATTGTTTCGCTATTCAGCCATGCGTGGGCGCATTACTATTTAATATAATATTCAACGTCACATTGTCAAAATACCAAGTAGGTACCTACAGATTATTATCTCGAGGTTTTAGCAACAATTTATTTTTATTTAATTAGTTAGCAAGAATATGTTGCTTGTACAATGGCCATGCAGCAGATCCGATATTTTTTATTATGCCTACTATTTGTACCTAGGTATCACAAACTTCCTACCTAGTACCTACCTAACATAATATGCAGCGAGCTATTTACCTTAATTAGCTAGGCACATTTTTGCCCATTCGAGTCGAAAATTGTATCACATACCCATTGCACCTTTTATTACATGACTTAGCATATATTCGCAATCTCGAAAGCAAGCTGTATCTATCATCATAGATCGTTTTAAAAACAATAGGCCCATTCAATACGTTAATTTGTAGTCGTTAGTGAGCATACAATGCAATTAGCGCTGTATGTTAGGTATACCATACAGTAAAAACGAGAGAAAGTGGGAATGTAACGCCAGTGAATATAGGTAGCTTAATTAAATTATAGCAAAAAATATATTGCATACCAAAAATAATAAAAACATTCATTGTAAAGCTACCTTTTTATGTAGCTCAACATGTACCTTATACATAATTATATGCAAGTGGTTAGGTAACGGCAATGGAAGACAGCAGACTAAGAAGTGATTGATTTGAATCGATAAACGTTTGTTCCTGTTGACCACGCGACGCTGTCGACCGCTGGCTTGAAGCCAGTCCGCTATAATTGGTGGTCGCCACACCAGAGACAAGTGGTATTCTTAGCTGTCCATTCGGCCACTGGCCTTCCTACTGATACAAATTTTATTCTCATGAAAATAAATAATAATTTGGTTGCCGTTTGTACTTGACCTTGTACTCGATAGGGATGTCTCGAACGTTCATATCCAACACTGCATTTCAAATTGTCTTTAAAACCAGGTGACTAACCTATTCGACCAGTAGAAAAAAGTTTTTAATGCGGCATTCTAAAAACCATAAATGAAATAGACGAACATATACAGTATTTACGTATTTATCATTTGTATCTACTAGTAGGTCTGTGGTGTAGTCTATGGTCCTTAAATGACCAACATGACGTTTTTGTAATGTGTAGAAGATATTTTGAAAGTACATAATAATTATTCTTATTATGGGTTCTTTGCCATTAGGTCCACCATATCCAGTATCCCCAATAATTAGGGGTGCAAGGTTTGCTTTTCTCTTTGCTGGTATAATATATGGGAGAATCAAACTAACAACGTATAGGGCCTCGGAGAAAAAATGGCGCTTGGCTGAAGCAAAAAGAAAGCTTAGTCGTGATAAGCAAAATGCTATTTTGAAAGCGCAAATAGCGGACGAGGAGAAGAACTTTTTTCCACAAGAACAGGTTAATTCCTCAAAGGATGAAAATGAATCTGGTGCACCAAAGGCATACCTGGTACCTCCATCAAAAACAAAACCAAAACCATGCGGGCATGATGCTGATCGCCCACAAACCTCTGTGGAGAATGCAGCAGCAAAAGCTAAACCTTGCGAATATGATACTAATGTTCCAGAATGGATGACGAGAGCTGAAGCAATACCGAATACATCTGGGAATGATACTAATACAACAGACACTTTCATGGTAACTACAGTGGAACCAAGCGTGGAGGAAGGTACTGTCCCAAAAGCTATCCTGAAACCTCCACCAAGGACGGATAATTCTGAGCATGTTCCTGTTCTCCCAAAAGCGCATCTGGTACCTGCATTAAAACCGCAACCATTCGATCCTTCTATTACCTCAGCACCAGAAGTATACGTTCCTCCCCCAAATCCGTATGCAAAGTCATATGAGGATGAGCTAGACGACCATGAATAAATAACACTTTCCAATATACTTATAGTTAACATTAAATAATGACGTGACAATAGTTTTTATTTAAATGGGTATGAAGAATCATTCATTTTCAGAAAATAAAGGTGTTAGGTACCAGATTGAATCATGTGTTAGGACCTTTGGTTAGTGGGTTGTGTACCTGTGCATATTTAGTATGTATTTTCTTACTCCTCCGCAAATCTTTTCCGATTAATTTCGTTGCGGGATCCAAGACAGTTGTATCGTTTTTCCGAGTCTCGTCGAGTTTCATTGCCTCGGCGCTCGTCTAGCGGTATTCACTGTTAATTCTGGCTTTCAGGAGTTACAGTGGTTGGGAATAGTGTGGCGGGCTTGTCCCATAAAATATTAATAAAAAATTGCCCGTTTATACCTAGCATGCTAGTTCATTTTAAGTAATTTCATTGGTTCATATTTTCGTAATATAGCTACAAACACACAATATACACCCATAGTTCGCCGGTATGTTTTTAGGTCTCATGCAATAGGGGGCGAGCCTATTGCTATTAACCGGGCACAAATCCTAACTCCAATAAATAAATAAATATAATTTATTACGTACAGCAAAGTCCTGTTACGAGATTAAAAATCAGCCGGACTTAGGCTAATTTTGAGCCCAAGACACGCCGGTGTTGACACTATACAAAATACATAATGTAAATGCACGTTATCGTAAAGCTAAACTACTGCCGCAGTGGACTATCTGTACTAAGCACATATGACATGGTACCTATGTCGAACAACAAAGCGAAACGTTTACTTAACTTGAGCCGATCCAGTGTTGCAGTAAGACAAATAACTTTCCACTGTGGGAAAGTTAAATTAAGAAAAGCTATTAAGTACATAGCTAGTTTTCACCGATCCATAACACATTGGTGTCATTGTACACGTGTTAGGTATATTTAACATTCACACGAGTGCAACACTTTCTACGGGTGTGGATGGAACCGTAGGTCATTTACAAGAAAACACGTTTTATGAGACAAGTACTCGAACGAATGCTCGTGACTACAGCAAAATCAGTTTAAAGGCTTTAGCTGAAATCTAAAAGTATGCAGAGTGAAGATATATATTTACCTCTGTTTATATTAATCTATTTGTGTTAACTGCAACGTGACTCGAAGTAAATCGGCTTTCCAACATGGTGTTTGGCGAAATCGAATGAATAAACTATTGCGTGACTTTATCTTGCTGGCGACAGTGGATCTGGGTATACTAATTGTTACGTAGGACAGTGGTGGAAGCCTGTGGCTTCCTGCATCGTAAATTGTAATATTTCAAAATCAATGTCAAAGTCAAATCATTGATTTCAATAAGCCAATCAAAAGGCTCTGTTGCCCTTTCTAAAAGGTTCTTCTGTATTGAGAAGAATGCGCAAGAAACTACTTACTCTTTTAAATAAATTATTTACATTAGAAATGTAGTTTTGATTTTAACGCAGCGCAGTGTTGTTGTTAGGTTTTGCAAACAACGTGTATATTAGTCGCCACGAGTCGTGAGCACAAATATCAAGTTAATTTTTCGGTTTTTGGTTTTTTTCCAGTCTAAGCTAACTCTGTTTACGGTAATGCTGCACTCCAATAGAGCTATTTACCGGTTGCTGGCGCAGCGTTACCGGTTCTTGTGCGTTCGTTCAATCAATAATGAGTCACAGGGAAAGGTTTTTTTTGCATATAAGCTGCCTAAGTACTTTCCTGGAAATTGTTTTGTCAATTTGTCAATACCTGAAGGGTAAAGACCTGATTTGATGGTTTTTGCAATGATTAATACTGTTTTAGGCTGGAGTTCGATTTTTTTTTATAGCGACACTGTACTTATCTATACTAATATTATAAAGCTGAAGAGTTTGTTTGTTTGGTTGAACGCGATAATCTCAGAAACTGCTGGTTCGAAATGAAAAATTCTTCTTGTGTTAGATAGTCCATTTATTGAGAAAGGCTATAGGCTAACATCACGCTACGACAAACGGGAGAGGAGCAGTAACCAAACCACGTAACTTAAAGCGGGTGAAAAAACCACGCGAACGCGAAAAGAACTCGAAAGCCAATTTAAAAATAGAATCCGATACCTATCCTACCTCACAGTATCTTAATCGGATATTATGCACGCAGAATTAGTTACTAATTAATTTGTAATTCTATATGCCGTGGTCGTGCACGCCATGTTTCTATCGAGAAGCACCAATAGATGCAAATTACTGTGGAATCTTCTCTACTTTAAATTCTGGTGAAAGGATGAACTGTCTCAAAAATAATAAGTAAGTATTCTGTATTCGTTGGTGCATTTTGTCATTTACAAGATAGCGTCTCCGATGTGAGCACTCGTAGTGCGTACAAACGCTTTTATCATAAAGTACATTACAAGATACCTACACTTACTTTGTTTCATTTTATTTTATCGTTGTGTTAGCTTTTCTTATCTGCACAACCGTCCAAAGAATTTTTGCCGTAACAATTATCAAGGCATTGGCGAAGATTGTGTGTGGTTAGCCTTTTTGTGTTGACTTAGGAATCAGCCAAGTATAAATTTTGTCTTGCAACATTTGAAACCTTAATAACATTGACTAGCTTCTGCGCGCGAATTCGTTTGCATAGATTTCTAAATTAAATCCAAAATGATTCTGTGGGAACGGAAAAACGGAATACAAAATATCTTGTCTAAAGCTTGATTAATATGTGTTGATTAGAGTTAGCCTACACTGGTACACATTGTTTGCAAAACCTAACAATATCGCTGCGCTACGTGAAAATCAAACCTATACATTCCTAATTAAATATAAATTATTTATCAATCATTCATCATTTATTAATTATTTTTAGAATTTCTTGCACATTCTTCTCAATACAGAATAACCTTTTAGAAAGGGCAAAAAGATTCAATTTTTCAAAAGTGCCTTTTGATTGGCTTATTGAATTTATTTGACTTTGACTTTGATTTTTAATTGTTACAATTTACGATGCAAGAAACCACAGGCTTCCACCACTGTCGTAGGTAACAATTAGTATACCCAGATCCACTGTCGCCAGCAAGATAACGTCACATAATAGTTTATTCATTCGATTTCGCCAAACACCATGTTGGAAAGCCGATTTACTTCGAGACACGTTGCAGTTTACACAAATAGATTAATATAAACAGAGGTAAATATATATCTTCACTCTGCATACTTTTAGATTTCAGCTAAAGCCTTTAAACTGATTTTGCTGTAGTCACGAGCATTCGTTCGAGTACTTGTCTCATAAAACGTGTTTTCATGTAAATGACCTACGGTTCTATCCACACCCGTAGAAAGTGTTGCACTCGTGTGAATGTTAAATATATCGGGTGGATCGGTGGAAACTAGATAACAGCTTTTCTTAATGAAACTTTCCCAAGGTGGAAAGTTATTTGTCTTACTGCTAGACTGGATCAGCTCAAGTTAAGTAAACGTTTCGCTTTGTTGTTCGACATAGGTACCATGTCATGCCGTGTCGACGGCGCGTTCGTGTTCCACGCGCGCCTCAAAGAGATGTCAGCAAAAGGAAGGGGCCACTGAGGGCCGATGCCTGCCGGTGCTGCGGGTTGTTCGCAAGAGATACCGCGCCCCCGGAACGCAAAGGGCACAAGAAGGAACATGGATGGGTTTTAGTCAGTAAAAGTCTGACACTCCCTCCCGCCCCGCCCAGGGCGGGAGAAGTTATTTGATGATTTCCCACCCACCAAAAAAAAAAAAAAAGGTACCATGTCATATGTGCTTGGTACAGATAGTCCACTGCGGCAGTATTTTAGCTTTAGGATAACGTGTATTTACTATCATACATTATGTATTTTGTATAGTGTCAACGCCGGCGTGTCTTGGGCTCAAAATTAGCCCAAGTCCGGCTGATTTTCTAGTCTCGTAGCAGGACTTTGCTGTACGTAATAAAGTACAACAAATTAAATTAAAAATGTTGAGTAACCGCCGACAGAAGAACTCTACCGCAGCTAACAAAACAGCTGACAACCTTGAAACCGCTGAACCGATTTTGATAAAACATAAATGTAAGAACCATCGCTAGGACACCTGCTTTCAAATAAAAAAAAACTGCATTCAAATCGGTTCACCCATTTAAAAGCTCTGCCTCATTAAGACGCCATCGCCTTGATGCCGTCGCCGGCGGTGCAGGGTTGGCTACCTCTGGCATCCGAAGGTCGCCATGTCGCGTGGCCATGGCATCTTCACAGTCCGTTTATTTGCGATGCGTCCGACGTCCATTCCGCTAGGAATGGATTGCACTTCTTTGTTATGTATGTCGTAGAAAAATGGAAAAGGAAACTATGGGTTCATCCTTTTATATTAGACTGGATCCAAATTGGTGTTCTTTTTTTTTAAGCAACAAGAATATTGTAACCAATATTTTGTAAAAACCAATTTGAAAAGAGTGGCCATGGAGTTTCTTGCTCGTTCTTCTCCATAGTGACCTACGTTTTGGAACGAGCAACTAGCTTCATCTTTTTGTATGAGCAACTTCTTGAAAATTCAAAAGTGCCTGTAAATGGTCTAATTGAAATAAATGTTTTGACTTTTGACTTTTTTAACTTCTGGAGATTTGTTTGGCGACTGAGTGAGTAAGGTGCAGTATAAACATGTACATTATAGTGGCAACGTCGCCAAGCTGCCAGAGTATCCAGTCGCCACGTAGAGAGCCGTAGCTCGAGATCAAGCTTTCAAATTGGCGACATTACAAAATCGTCGCCAAGTGAGTTAGGTACCACACACTTCAATAGTACCTGCTTGGAGACGTAGCCGGCGAAGTCGCCACGGCATCTTAATGAGGCAGAGGTCTAAGAGCTACAGTGCCATTTGCCACAGACAGACACGTCAATCTTATAAAACCCCTCTTTTAGAGTCGGGGGTTAAAAATATGATTTAACGAAAATACTTAAAACGGGCTAAATATGCACGGGTACACAATCCACCAACCATTTACTGAAAATGAATGATTCTTCATACCCATTTAAATGAAAATGATTGTCATGTCAATATTTAATTTTAACTATAAGTATATTGCAAACTTTTATTTATTTATGGTCGTCTAGCACATCCTCATATGACTTTGCATACGGATTTGGGGGAGGAACGTATACTTCTGGTGCTGAGGCAATAGAAGGATCGTATGGTTGCGGTTTTAATGCAGGTACCAGATGCGCTTTTGGGAGAACAGGAACATGCTCAGAATTATCCGTCATTGGTGGAGGTTTCAGGGTTGCTTTTGGGACAGTACCTTCCTCCACGCTTGGTTCCGCTGTAATTACCATGAAAGGGTCTGGTTCCGCTGAAGTTACTATGAAAGTGTCTGTTGTATCAGTATCATTCCCAGACGTATTTGGTACTGCTTCAGCTCTCGGCCAATCTGGAACATTAGGATCATACACGCATGGTTGAGCTTTTGCTGCTGCATTCTCCACAGAGGTTTGTGGGCGATCAGCATCATGCCCGCATGGTTTTGGTTTTGTTTTTGATGGAGGTACCAGGTATGCCTTTGGTGCACCAGATTCATTTTCATCCTTTGAGGAATTAACCTGTTCTTGTGGAAAAAGGTCCATCTCCGCTCGCTATTTGCGCTTTCAAAATAGTATTATGCCTATTATGACTAAGCTTTGTTTTTGCTTCTGCCAAGCGCCATTTTTTTTGTCTGCAGCCCTGTCACTGTCATTGTTTGACCAAACAAAATCTTGAAAGCTAGTGCCTGTGGCCAAAGCTATGCCTAAAAATGTTAGTCATTGTGGCATTTTTTGGCGTTATCGAGGAAGAAGCCCCAAAGAAGAATAAATTATTTATCTTTTATATGGATTTTTAATTTTTAACCATTTTGAATTCTGGGTTACGTTTCGTTACCAAATTACCTACCATAATGTCAAATCATAGAGTTTACGACCTCTTTACCATGCGAGATGCCTAAATTGTTTTAACTGCGCGAACCTGCAGTCGCAGCTAACTTCTGAGCTGGCGTTAAGTTTGAATCGTATTATATCTGATGTTATACAACATAACATACCATCACACCTGTATTCCCCTAATTAGTAGATTAAAGCCACAATTTTTCTTGTTTTTTTTTTTAGCAGGGCATACTTCCCGTTGCTATTGCATATATACTTTACGTTATTTCATATGAATTGGAAACAAATTACTGAAATTACCTACTCCTCATTCCTAGTTTTCATGAATAATTATTGTATAAACTAGCTTTTAGTGAGTTAGTTCAATTATTCATAATTCCCGTTAGGGATACAACTCAATTGTGGGCCACTTCTGCCATATTAGCGCACTTGCCCGACCAGTTCAATATAGTTCGTTTTCTCTCTTTTTTTCCTGCAGGCTTACGCGAAAGTTTCCATATTTGGTTTTGTACCAGAAAGCTATTTCGAGCCTGTTAGGCCCACATGCGGCAAAAACTAATCTCAGAGTTACTAACACGAGGTTAAATTACAAAATGTCATGCATACTACGCCTCTGTTAGCAACTATCTTAAAGTTCAAACATAACCCTAGTTGGTGCAAGCGGGCCTTGTTTTACTAGTGTAGTCGCCACGAGTCATGAGCACAAATGTCAAGTAAATTTTTGGGATTTTGGGTTCGTTTCTGCGTTTTTTGGGCCGCCGACGCTGCACGCGATTAGTCCGTCATTTGGATCCGACTTCTATAACAAGTAAAATATAAGAAAGTACGGTTTTCTGCCTCCTGCTTACCACCATAAATTGACCTCATAACTGAGATCACATCTATTTATTTCTCTTAATGTAAACAACATAGAATGAGATGACCTTAAGTAGGTATATTTAAAAAGCAACTTTTTTTTCCATATTTAACTTCTACTTAGGTCTGCACCAAGCCTATATGCATGAATTCTGAATCACATTCTTTACCTATCGAACATTTTAATGGCTACTGTTTTAGTCAGTGCAATAAACTGTAACAAAGTTTGAAATGAGCGCGGGTGGCAACATATTTAATCTGCTTGCAAACTTGCAATTTTTTGCATGAACAACTTTATGTCCCGTTACTTGCAACCAGTTTTGTTCCATTGTGTGTCATTATTTACAGCTTTTTGCACATTGCAGAAACGTGTCACAAAAAGAAATTAGTTTAACGGAAATGTGCTAGCAACACTGAAGTTGTTATTTCGATATCAATATTCTGCTATTGGAAAAGTTAACTAAGTACCTATTCAATGTAAGTTTTTAAATATTGTCGTTCTTCAATTAAACCATATCTACTTGATTCAGGCCTTACTATTGTAACTTATTTATCTTATTTTGATTCAGGAAATTCACCTAATTATTACTGTATTATGCATCATAGAATTATAAATTACCGTCCCGTAATACGATCAAAACACACTTAGTAAACGCTCCGCCATTTCACAATATTACAATTTACGGTTTTGTAAGTACCTTCACGGAACTAGTTGCAACAAACGTCAAAAGTTTATGACATCAGATAATCCAAAACGTCAGTTGGAGTGGATATCCAGGCCACTGATTGCTACAGTTTGTTGTTTTCGAACTCAATGTAACTCAATGTGTTAACAATATTGCGTGAGCAAAACATTTATGTCTTGGATGAGAAGAATATAACGGAAATTATAATAATATAGCTTCGAATACTGCAAAATAATAGATAGAAATATGATATATCTCAGATGATTACATGTTAAACAACTGTGACTGTTATCAATAGGTATTTTTTATATTTATGTATATTATGTAACAGTATTATTCACTATTATTTCAGACTAGCTTTCAAAGATCAGGAAAATATTAACCTTTTATGTTTAGTTTTATAAGACTGAAAGCTTTTTACTAAATCGAAACGGAACTGTAATTCAAACAGTAACCACTGATATCTAGGTCTTGTGTAGAAGCAATAAACTTTCCTACTACCTACGCATATTTAAAGCTTAACAAATATGAAACAACACAATGTTGCATCCAAATTATATGTAATCTCAATATACAAATAGCGTTTATCGACAAATTATTTATTGTAATTTACTTTGCACAGAGTTTTAATCACTTACTTACAACCATTTAAGTGCCGTTTATTGTGAATTGAAAACTATATCACATGAACTTATAGCGATTTCAGCAGGCCATGTTCTGATAAATTTAACAGACAAATACTAACATTAAAAACATCATCATCATCATCTACTTACCCTTTTCCCAACTATGTTAGGGTCGGCTTCTAGTTTAACCGGATACAGCTGAGTACCAGTGTTTTACACGGTGCGACTGCCAATCTGACCTCCACAACCCAGTTATTGGGCAACACAATACCTCTTGGTAAAACTAGTTGTCAGAGTTTCTGGCTCCTGATTATCCGTAACGACTGTCAAAGATCTACGAATGACAGCCGGGACCAACGGCTTTACGTGATTTCCGAGGCACGGGGGCGTCACACCACCAACTTCCAAACTCCGGGCTGCTACTGAGCAAATCCTAATTGAAAAATCCAATAACACTTTTTGCCCGACCTGGGAATCGATCCCGGGACCCCCCCAGGCTTATCAGTCGCTCTTGCGACCACGGGACCAACGGAGCAGCCCAAACATCACATTCTTTTTATTAGATATTTACTAATTTTGCCTATAGATATAGAATCATTGTATAAATAACTTCTTATACCTTACCTACTACAATCTAAAACGATTCATTTATAGTTTCAGCTACTTGTACTCTTTGGGCTCGGGATCGCGAATATTCGCGATCACAATAAACAATACAAACATCTATATCCATATATATATCTGCATCCATAACGATACGTGAACACGACTGGCTGTTATTGTTTTAATAAAACCGATTCAAACCACGTCCTTCATTTATTAAGAGGTCTTTACAACTTGCGTATGATGATGAGCAACAGTGCAGTCAATTTAACAATATCTCGAACATAGACAAATTTATAAACACATCTACCTGAAAATCTCAACCTACACTAACAAATCTTATGATTTACAAGCGTTTGCCGATACCAAAACATTCCCAGTTTCTATTTATAAATGTTTAACAACATTATTCGTGAGTTTGGCGTCTAAGCTCCGGGCTTGCGCAGCGGTTATAAATTTAAAAGCCATTCAACTTTGACGATCGTAAAGATTTTATTATTTTTTTGCATAATCACTTCATTATTAGAAAAGAGTAATTATGGATAATAATTATTACCAGCTGTCTTAAATATTTCAAAGTCAATGCAAAATAATTTAAACTGACAGAATATTATTTTGGTGTGCCAAAATAAAAGTTGTTTGTAAAATCCACTAACTACATTAACGGAGTATTAAAATCGATAACAATGGCCTCACTTAGAACTAGCGGCTATCGTAAATCGATTATATGTGTCGAATCGATTCGACACATTTCACGATACACTCTCACGGTTCATTTTACTCCTTTAACCGAACATTATTGGTAGAAATGAAAAGTATTATCGGCTTAATGCCGTGAACGAATATTGCGTGAGAGATTCAAATTTAGAATTAGGTGAATGAAAGGTTCGACTCTCAAACATTTTGTTGCCGGCTTCCTTATTGTACAGTTACGTGCCGTATTATTGTAATTAAATCTAATTTCATCAAACAGTTGAAGCCACTTGAAGCTATTACTAAACTCTGCAGGTTTTTCCCACAGTTTCAGGTTTACATAATACTGTACAGATGATATTATATCGTATTTCATTGACGTCAGCAGCATTGACCCCATAATTTTATAGTCGGCGTCCTAATTATACATTTATCATGTTAAATAAGTCCTCATTAACCTAATTCACGGGGTCATGTTAGGGCGTATTATATTACATGTCCAAGTGCTATTAAATTATTAAGTACTACACCATAACATCCTCAAGGTAGTCACTTATAAAAACAACAATATTTCAGACAATAAAGTTAGCAACTAATTATGTTATATTTTGCACCATTTTAATATTAAATAACATGGATTCACTCTACTTAGCCTGTATATTTATTTATTTATGGTTAGCTCATAATTTTCTTCAAAAATAACTGTGAAAATATAATTTGGAATAAATGCTAAAAGGGAACCCCGTCAAGAAATTTCCTTAGTAACATGTATTAAGTGGGTTCTAATTCTTTAGAATATTTTATATTCTTTCTGGTTTTACCACCTCTGATCTATTCAAAATTGAAACAAAACGCATCAAATGACCTGCCAAGTAATTTAATCTGTAATTTAATTCATTCGAGGATGATGAGATAGGGCCGTAGTGTGTTATTATTCATCAGTAGGCAATAGTAATTTAAGTACTAAGAAGTACGTACTTAACGTGTTGAAGTGGTTTAGTAGTAGGTAAGTACATAATATGGTATCAGTACTCGGAAATTGCTAAACTAATTAGGTGCACTTTCAGATGTAGGTGAAGTAATAGTTGTTAAGTCCGTAGAAGACCATGCAATCTGAGCTAAATCTATAAACAAGCTTATCGTGACGAGTGGCACAGTTTTACTCTTATTACCTACAGACATAATTAGTACTTAGCAAACGTAAACTCAACAATAATACAAGTTTATCGAGATAAAATATACATTTAGTTGATTAAAATGCCTTATTTTATTCAACAAAAACTTAGCAAACATTCTCAGGGTATCTAAATTTTTATATAAACTATATATTTCTATGGACGTGTCATATGCTCAGCTGCATAACGGCACATGGCACTAAAATTTTCATCTTGACATACTCCAATCCTAGTACAATATTTATTAGAACCAACATCCGAACCTTCATATACACACGTTCCTCACACGTGGCGTGACGTAAGCTGTGTATGTTTTGAGAATTCTAAAATAATTTCGCAAACAACAAATAATGTAAATAAAAATAAACATTAAAAATAGTTAAAAACCAATAAAAGATTCGACAAAGTGAATTGGAATTTATTGGACAATTTACTACAGTTTTATTTTTATTTCCAGGTTTTACGTTTTATTGCTTTTCTTTTTTCAAATTGCGTCTAAAAATATATTGAATCTAAACATTAAATAAATCATAGTTTAGAACTGTTTCCAAGTACTTAGATAATCTATTTCGAGATAGTTGGATATTTCTATCTGCAAAGTAATAAATAGGATGAACTGTGAACATTCCTTGTCTTGGTCGCGTTACCGACGAAGGTCAAATGAAACGCCCACATCTGAACAATAATATCACTTGACTCATTTCCTAGTCGCAATTGGGTCTAGGTAGGTTTATAACTTTATTTATGCCGGAAACATGTTTTATGTGTATCATCGGCACTTGGAATTATTGCAAGAATTATTATTAAATAAATAGCTCAAGGAACAGGAATAGGTGTGAAAATGTTATATTCACAATAATAAAATAAAAAAATAGTGGCTTTGATGCTGCTCTTTACATTCAAAATATTGTATTTCTTATGAAAGAATGCGTGCAGGTGGTGTTCATAAATGTTCAGTTATTTATTTGGAATATGTCAGATTGAACCCACTGCAAAGATTTAATGCTACATCCCGATAATGCATGTTTTATTCATCGCTATCATAATTATTTCAAGAAAAAGCAAAACCTGCCTTGGTAGCCGTGTGGTCCTAAGCTCGACTGCTACGCTAGAAGTCTTGGGTTCGATTCCCAGGTCGAGCAAAGAGTTATTGAGTTTTTCTATTAAATTCTCAGTAGTAGCTCAGAGTTAGGATTTGTGCCCGGTTATTGGCAATAGGGTCGCCTCCTATTACATGAGACCTAAACATACCGGCGAACTGTGAGTGTACATTGGTATACCTCTGCCTAAGCCTTCGGCGAATACAGGCGTGATAGTATGTATGTATGTAAGCAAAAGCATTCGGTTCTTGCTAGGCTATGCGATGTTTTAAATTCTCGAGAAAAACAAAAGTGCGTAACTATCGTGTCAATATCTAGGTAACACATTCCTTTTAAAATTATAATACAAACAATTTGAACGCATGAAAACTCGAATTTCGTAAAATTAATAGAATGCACCGAACATTTGAAATTACGTAGTATGCGATATCCGGCGGCAATATGGCAGCAAACGTACGTAGGTCTGGCCCATTTAATGCGATTGACGCAATCGTGCCATCGCATCGCATCGCCCTTGGATCGATGCAGTATTTTACCATTTTTACTACAATCATCTGAGGTTTTGATCAAAATATCTGAGGAAGGGAAAGTTGTAAGAAAATCTGACGAAAGAAAGTTGTTTGTTTTTTTTATTTTGGAGAGACTTTTTCTGTATTCGTGATTTGAATTCGGAAGCTATTCAAATGTAGTGGTTTATTTTTAAAAAGTTTTGTAAAAGTGAAACTTAGGTACTTATGTCCAAAATGGACGTTGAAAATGCCGCAAATAATGCAAAAATGCAGATACAGTTAACTTTAATCAAGCATTCTTATAGTACAGGTTTAATGCTATTTAGGAAAGAGGTGTTATTTCTCGCAGTTTTTATAACAAAACAAATGTCAGAACTCTCCATTCTCTTTGTGCGACGATGCCAAAGAAAAGTGTGAAAATATGACATAATAGTCATAGACAATTGTTGCCAACATTTACCGATCATTCGAATCATTAAACAGCTGTTAGTTCTGTGAAATCTGTGAAATCACCACTTTATTACCGCGTTGTATTTGTGTAAATGTCTCCCAAGGTCCGAAGAAATCGTCTTTGGGACTCCAGCCGGTATATTCTGTAAAAACCTAGAATTTAAGTAGTTGAAGTGAAGTTGATGTAAGTTGTCATCGATACTAAGAATGCACAGCTCATCTCAATCTCTATTCATTTAAACTCACGTAGGGAGGTTTTTACAGAATAGTATCTACTGCAGTTTAAAAGTGGATTCATAGGCACCTCGATCAAAAAGAGGAAAAAATTTCTTCAGTCCTTTCCTTGCCCACATTATATTTCTAAAAACATACATACCATCACGCCTGTATTCCCCGAAGGGTAAGGCAGAAGTGTATCCATGTACACCCACAGTTCGCAGATGTGTTTGCCGGCCGGTGTGTTTGTTTGTTTGTCGGTTTGCTATTTCTAAAGAACCCCAGTAATATCTTATGCAGACAGGAAGTCTTTGTTCCTAATTCATTTTCGTTGGCACTGGCCCTCTCCTATCTCCTATGATAAATCTAACCTCGAATAATTTACTACAAATCGTTTGCATTGTTTATTTGTAAACTAAAGCACTGTACAATGTTCATTTAAATTAATTACTTCTAGGAAGAACATGCATAATATCTACACTAATAATGTAATTTACTGCGAAACTTGGCTGCTGTTGGTGCAGAAGTCAGACTAAGAACTTTGTTGCAGGGTTGATCTCTTTGAAACCTGTATGCGAACCAAAGGTCTTCGATGTTAGACAAAGAGTATGCCTAATGAAGTCGGACAGGACAAGCAAGACGTGGCGATGACAGGTAAAGTAAGGCTACAACAGAGTGGCGTTCAAGGACAGGAAGAAGTGTTAGCTATCCGGCAGCGAAATGGGCAAACGACATTTTTGCCATTGAGGGCAGAGCCTGGCTAAGGCTGCTGTAGAAGCAAGAAGATTGGCACAAAGACCCAACAGTAGCTGAAGTCGGTTTGTGGATGATGATGATGCTAAGTGCAAATCTGTCAGCTCACTGAATTGTTCTTCATCTGCAATGCCACAGAGATTTGACACTAGCAACAAATTACAGTGCGATTACAAAAGTCAGGAAATGAATAGTTAGATGTTATTAAAGAACGAAAATAACAGCTGTTTCTTTCCGTTCCTTCCTGGCATTGAACCGGAAAAACGCACAAAGACACGTACATAATCCGGATAAGACGCACCGTCTTGGACATTTCCTGACAATCATAATTTCTAACAAATGCCGGGGCACGTGACAATTTACTATCTAGTTATTCATAATCTGCTTCCTGCCTATGATTTATATGCTAACCTTGTTTCTCCAGAACTTTGCTCACACTCCATTAGTAGACAATTTGGCAAACTTGTGCTTCTATAATTCATTTGAATTAATTATGAATAATTTGCATTGAGTTTGTACTTTATGTGGACAAGATTACCTACAATTTATAATACAAATGGTTGCGGAAAATTTTCTAGGGAAGGATTTTGCATGCATGATCGTGAAATGAATCAGTAGATGCAGCATGAATCGGGTCAAAATGTTAAAAATTTTGTATTAATAAACTAGGTATAATTGGTTAATAAAGAAATCTTCCTTTTAAAAGTCACCCCTGATGTAGAATACATTGTTTACAAATAGGTATTCAGGATTAATTTTTTAGCATTTTTGTCCAATTCGGACTAAATCGTCAATGCGTTACCGCGTCGGCAATATTTTGTCAAGAAAACTAACAGCTAATAACAAAGTTTATTCCTACATGACCAACGAGTACCAATGAACCATTTGAATTTCTTGACAGAAAAAAGAATCGGCACCGTTTTATTTTTTGCGAAAACTGAGTGAAACATTTTAATTTCGGGTAAAAATCACAGTAGCCCATTCTTTTGAACGTTACCGCCTTGCTTGTACAGTAACATTTTGCAGCTAAGTTTGATATTAATGCCGAATAAACACCGATCGACATGCTTGATATAAGCCATCGTGATATTGAATAATGTAGCGCTCATAGGACGATAAATGGCTCGACAAACTAATCGTGTGTCGTGCGTTGTCATTCGTGACGTGACGAAAGGTGCTTGCTATCTGTCGCCGTTCGACGCGTTCCCAGGGCGTGCTCAGAATTTAATATCACTATGTGAACTTCTTAGAGGTTTCCCTTCTTTGTTCTATTTGGATTTATTTTAATAATGTAGAAATGTCATGCGAGGTCATGACATCACTTGGTTTTTCTAAATATATTTTCTTTATTCCCACGACTCTGCGGGTATTGTACTGTGTTTAGTGCTAGCTTCTGTCTGCGACTTTATCTGCGTGGAAGTTAAATATACTAAAATACATATCTATGATACTCGGCAATTGTTGCTTACAATCGGTATAAGAATTGTTGAAATCGGGCCAGTAGTTCCAGAGACACATAACATACCATCACGCCTGTATTCCCCGAAGGGTTAGGCAGAGGTGTACCAATGTACACCCACAGTTCGCCGGTATGTTTAGGTCCCATGTAATAGGGGGCGAGCCTATTGCCATTAACCGGACACAAATCCAAACTCCGAGCTGCTACTGAGAATTTCATAGAAAAACCCAATAACACTTGCTCGACCTGGGAATCGAACCCAAGACCTGTAGCGTGTAGTCGCGCTTAGGACCACTAGGCTAACGAGGCAGTCTCGGAGTCAGTTCCAGGGAATACTGACATATAAAAAAAAACAAAATAGAAAAACAAACTTTACGACTTTATTATAAAGTCTTCTTTTCAACCCCCGACGCAAAAACGACAGGGTTTTGTTCGAAAGGTGAGTTAGTCGGGAGTGTTCTTAGCTTTGTTTGATGCAAATCGGTTCAGCGGTTTCAAAGTTATCAGCTCTTTTGTTAGCTGCGGTAGGGATTTTTTTATTATTCTGTAGGAGGTTACTTAAAATTTTTAATTTTGTTCTATATAATATGAATACCTACGTGATTTTTTACCCTAGATTATATTAAAGTAAATATGGACTTTTTTGAACATTCTGCTCCATAATAACATTATTATGGAGGAAAATGGGCAAAAAGAACTCCATATTTCATAGAATCTAGTTAACTTTCTATGGTATAGATACCTTATCGAACTTTCTTTTGTAAATAAAAGCAGCAATAAAAATACCCCATAAACTAGTTTTAAAATTGTTCCATAGTCCCCGCAAGCAGTTAACGTGTCATAAATTCCATCGCGATTTCAGTGAGATATCGCTCACAGTAGGTACAGAATGAAACTTAATGAGAAATGTAACTTTATTATCGTTTTTATTAGCTTTGGAGTTGATAATATAGTTCATCAGCTGAAAATGTTTTACGTAACAAGGTGTATAGCGCTTGTTTTTATTTGAAAGGGAAAACTAGAAGTCACCGAAGAGACTTAATAATTACATTTAATTCCTAATTTCATCAAAAACAATATTATCACATAAACTAAACTATTACTACAAAAACTTAGAAAAACGGGAGAAATTCTAACGTAAGTCGATGAATTTTTTAGGGTTCCGTACCTCAATTAGTATCGTTATAGACCACGAGTACAAGAAAAAGTCTCTAAACCATATTTTTTAACTAGATCTTAAAAAATAGGGTGCGTATATTTTTTTATACGGGTCGAAATTTCAAATTGAAGCTACTAGTACAAATGGGGTATCATTACAAAAGGGCTTGATGTGCACATTGCAAAATATATTTTATTAATTTTTTACGACGCATCATTTCTTATTTATAATGAAAAATATAAAAAAATACAGTTCCCTTCGGTCTTCGAGGTCTTTGAAACGATTAATAAAAATTTAATTTACTTTTATTTATTTCAATAAACTATTTATTGAATTCTGTAAATTATAATGATCTTACGTACGGAACCCTCGGTGGGCGAGTCCGACTCGCACTTGTCCGGTTTTTTTTTAAACTAAACTCTGATATCAATACCCATCACATCTATGAAGTTTCTCTAGCTAATTTTATTTAGCTTCCTCCCTAAGAACTATTAGCTACTTTTTTCTTGATTAAATGTATATATTTGAATGACAATAGGCTCGCCCCCTATTACATGGGACTTAAAACATACAGGCGAACTGTATTGGTACACCTCTGTCTAACCCTTCGCGAAATACAGGCGTGATGGTATGATGATCATAATGTCCTTATCTACACACCTGACATCGTGTGTGCCATTTCATAATGAACAGTTCAGTAGGGACGGCGTGAATATGTAACAAACAAACGAATTAGGATTAGTATGTTGTTGTAGAATAGCCAGCATGAGCCTGTAGATTGGTAGGTACAAAATCAAGGTAACTAGGTACTTTATACTGGTACTGCACTGGCCCCATTGAAAAATGTAAAAGGCAGTTCAAAAATCGTAATACAGCTGTCACTACAACTTCTCTGCAATAAAATTGTTTATGGTCGGCCTGCATATACTTCATGAACGTTATTCGAGATACAAAATTAGCTCAGGACTAGCGGCCATGACGTGTGCTTACTCATCCAATAACAGCTCCCACAATATCATAAGCAATCTTGGTCCTTCCTACAATTTCATGGCTGATTCACACAAAACTGTTCTCCTTGAAATGACAACAAACCTACCTACGTTCAAAAAGATTATTTCAAAATTATGTGACATTTCTTTGTGACGTACGATTACAAATAGATATTACGTGTACTACGAGATTTTTCTATGTGTTGTTGTGATTTGGATGATATCATGTCATCTGGCTGCGGGAATTTGTTTAGTTCGGCGTACATCGGCGGTGTGGTGAAGGCGTTCCGTCCGCGCGGCTATTTCGATCGTTCAATGTAAGCTCGACACGGTTGACTCGGTCAAACGGGATTATTAACCCTTGCACCGCTCTATCACTAAACAAACGTAAAGTTGACCTTTGTGAATCATACGTTTTGTATCCGCGCTTACTATGTACACACAACCTTGCTTTATTTTTATTTTTAAACGCAATGCTTTTATTTGATTTCCAAAAATGTACGTATCTCGGCGAGGCGAAGCAGTTGGATCTATTTTAGATTCGTCTGCACGCAATTCAACAACGTCGTATACTAAAACGTTTCCGTCAAACGAATTTCATCTTTATTATGTTACAGTTACGATGCTCGTTTGTTTGTTTTCAGTTGAATGTAAACAAAAAAAAGTTGTACTTTTAATTTTACATTTCATTGTACCCTTGTTTATGTGACAAAAATGAGCAATAAAATGGTTTTATATATTCATAAATTAATTGTTTAAACCAAGAAGTGTAGAAATCTTAATCAAACCTCATTCTTTAGTTTTTCAGCTTTCATTCTTGCATGACAATGTTGAGAAAAATATTCCAAAGATTTTCTTCGTTTCATGTTTTCCACAATACGTAGGTAGTTCATAATGTGGTATTGTTCACGTTTAGCATAATTTTGGCCCATTTAGCGATAGTTCAGTTTGTTCTGTCGGGCAATTAGCACTTTTCGGCGGCTGTCATCGAACCCGCGCGATGGCGTGATGAAACTGTTTACTGACGCCGACGTGCACTTTTTTAAGAGATTGTTCACAAATAATGAAATGTTGGCTTAACAAATAGATATGACAGACTATGAGAAAAGAGGCCAGAGCAAACCAGAGGTAGATCTTAAAAGCCTTTGCACTAGCTCTGGAATAACTGGTTTAAAAAACAAACGAGCATAATTAAAACTAAACGCATTTTCAAATGATGCAATGCTTTTTAAATTGGCGTAGCAACTGATTCTTTAAATAGGCTACGAAATTGAGCTACGCAGGCTACGACGCTACGAAAGCGCTTGCTGAAATAACAACGTAATTATACCAAAAATAATTCATTTTATTTACAGCATTAAAACATATTAAAGCTATTTTATTGTTGTTTAATCATTGAGTTTTCAAGAGCTTACGTCACACCTGCTGAGTTTTTTTAAAGGTCAAAGCCCACAGATATTCTAATGCGATCCCATTTTCTCTTTCTCAATCTGTCTGTCAGTTTGTAATCGAGATTCATGTTTGATCAGATTCCAAATCAAAGAAAATCCCAGAACGAGGCGCGTTTGACGAAACCACAAGCAACATAAACTCACAAATTCTCGAATATAGCAGGAAGATACATCCAAGACTTAACATATGAGATATACAGCTCTGAACTCACCTCCTAAGCTTCACAATAAGTCAGTGGCTCACGTCATCCCTAAAACGAATATAAACACAACTCACCCGGCCGAGTTCATTGACCCAGGGATTCTTCCAAGATTCTAATAACAAGCTACTTTCTTCACTGTTTTGATATTATTATAGTTTATCGACAGTTTGCAGGCGTGTCTTGTCGACGCGGATAAATCTATCCGGGTCACTTACGCTTTTTCGTGTTTGTACAATACTTTTCAACGACTCGTTTTTATGGAGAATTTGTGCAAACACCTTGTTGATCGTGTGTTTACTTAATAGTAGGTTAGCTAAACATTTGCAAAATGGCGTTTATTTCATGATAGTTCAGTGGTTAAGACAAAAATCTGATCAAATCCGGGCAAGTACCAATGTGACTTTATCAATTTAAGTTTTGTGTTTTTTTTTTTTGTTTTCAATTTATAACATGAACTTTCTAAGTTTAACTTGGTCATCACTGATATTGGTAAAACCATTGTGGACTTATAGTTATTAAGTAGATAGAAATCGTCAATCCTCCTTGAGCCGCTCGCGCCTTTTCTGTATCAGAAGAGACCTTTACCCTGCTGTAGGACATTATTGGCTGATATTATTATTAACTGCACATTTACAGCGGATCAAACTCGAGAAAGTAAGAGTAAAGAAATGGTAATTCATTATGTAGTAAGATACTGAAAGTCTGCAAGCTAGTGTTTCGTATGGGAATACATCATTGCAGTTATTATGTATTATATCACTTACACAATGTGCTTTCTCATCTCATCTCACACTTTCATTATGAACCAATAGGTAGATGCTGCCTCTATCATGAGTTTATGTACAACCAAGAACAATGGCGGTTGACAGCTTTTCAACCTTATAAATAAGTGTGTAAGTGTGAAAAGTGGTTTACCGCCATTATCCGCGATTGTACCTACTCCATATTAAGACAACCGTTTAAACATTTCACTTTAGCATTTAAAAATGAATGAGTTAGATACAGATTATTAAGCTGTTATAGTGAAGATGAATGAAGTGACCCACAAACAGAAACCATTGAATGCCTAAGATTAATGAGACGAAAGAAAGAAGGAACGTGTCTGGCTAGCAAAATATGCCTTGTATTGAAAAGTACGAGAGTACCACCAGACCGTTCCTTCATCCATCAACAATGCCATCGCGTGCCATGCACGGACCGTCAAAAAAATGTCGGTAGATACGTTCTAGTGGGCATAGCAGTACAAGTTAAAGCTCTTCCCGTGCCTGATACGTTCATAGCACTGTCATGGTATGGTACGGTATAGTGGGCAATTTTTTTTATCATATTCTTTCTACTTTTGATCTGGGTCATGTATTCTTAGTTACAGTGCTTACGCTAGTCGTAATGCACCAATGAACATGTTACAGCCTACCTGATTTACTGTTGCAGGCTCCAACATTGTCTCAAGGAAACTAATATTTCAGTATGTGGAGCAGTGGATGCAATGAATCATGCCAATTGTTTATACTGTGTTTTCTAAATTAAACATTGTTAGTACGCCACCCAAAATTAGAAAATGTAAAATAATTTTGAGTGTGTAAAGAAGTGGTACATTTTGAAGTCTACGGAACAGATTTATCATAGGCTAGTGTACCAATGCACACCCACAGTTCGCCGGTATGTTTAGGTCCCATGTAATAGGGGGCAAGCCTATTGCCATTAACCGGGCACAAATCCTAACTCCGAGCTGCTACTGAGAATTTCATAGAAAAACCCAATAACACTTTTTGCTGGACCTGGAAATTGAACCCAAGAGCTCTAGCGTAGCAGCCACGCTTGTTACCACTAGGCTAACGAGTCAGTTTGAATTTAAATTATATTTTTTCTGTCTGAACGTACGATATGAATAGATTTTTCTAATATTTGGCATCAGTGTATAGAAAGTCTATGCTATTGTCATACAGCAAAGCCATTATTTGATTTCACAGACACAACACATCAATTCCACATGATTTTACATTGTCGCAACAAAAAGAAACGAGCCATCATAATTTCTTCATTTCTGTGAAGACACGAGCATTTCCAATTACAAAATGGTCCATTGTTCCCAAACAAAAGGCCATTCACTGCGCCGGCGCATTATTTTGACGTGCATCACATTGTCTCGCCACACGACTCTGGTTCCACGCTTCGACATTATACCTTGTGAGTTGAGATTTGTGTTACGACATCCGAAACTTACAATTTCTGTTGTTGTAATGTCAGAATTGGGACCATTTTGTCGATGCTTTTACTACTAAAAACATCGATAAACTGGTCTAAATTCTAAACGGCACATCACTACTACGCATTGGCAGCAAAAATGTTATTAACTAAACTTGTTATGCAATTAAAAAAGGGGATACCAACTGAAATTTTAGTAGCTTTCTACATTTTGCCAATGTGGCATTACACGACTCATTTAACATGAGAAAAATAGACGAGAACAGGGTCCTTAGTCGCCAGACTTTAGATAAAAAGACATTTGCGTAACGTATATAAATTAGTGTCAACACAAAAGGTCGGTTCCGACCATCCTAATTAGCCGTTCACGAAACACTTGCGCTACATGGGCCATAAACAAGAAAATATTAAAATACAGGAATAATTTGTTAGAGGCTTGCGCCAAAAACAAGTACTTACTGTAAGAAATAAAATAATATTTTAGATATTCATAAAAAAAAAATACTTAAAAAATATACATCAAAAAATCAGAGCAGATTCAAGTTTCTTATCGATAGAGTTAGCAATGAATGCATGGCAATTTATGAAGTAAGTAAAAGATAATTTTTGACACAACTTGTCATTTAGCTGTCAAAAGCCTGTAGAGATCAAAAGCTTCCTCATTTTATGTCCACCTTAATTTTTTGGACAGACATCCTACTGACGGGGACTAATAGGTGTTTCGCTGTACAACGTTGTTTTTCAGTTTTCCTAGTAATAATTAATTTGCACTTAACGATGCAAAATAAAGAGTGACTCCAAATTTCTTTTTTACAGGTCGTGAAGCGAAAATGATGTAATTTTAGACTAGTGCGTCAGTTGATTTATAAGAGCGGTGACAGTTGACGGTGGAACTCGCCTTCACCTTGGTCCGAGAGCTGGTTTATATCAAGGGGATTCTACATTGACAGCGCCCGTGACACCCGCGCTCTGGACTTGTCCAAAATAAACATCTCTAACAATGATACAGACGAGACGCAATAAAAATATAAATGTCCCCATTCTCCGTCTCCCTCATTTGTTAACAAGGTGATAATGAAAGTAAAAAGATGTCATGCTCCAGTGACATTTTACGTATCACTTAAGCCTACTTGCAATGGTCGTCTGTTGCTAGCCACGTCTTCGAGGCAAAAATATAACGGCGGCGCGGGTCTCGATCAAGGCCAATTAGTTGAGGATCCTATTCACTTACTGAGGGTATCTGTTTCCTTGTGGTGGTAGTGGTAATGGTCTCTACAGTCTCCTCTACCATCTCGTGGTCGCCGTCCTTGTCGGTCCATGGTCCAAAGAACTCCGACATGTTTGCCGTTATATTCTTCTGCACCCACTACACTGAACTCCGAAAGACCTTTGACACACATTCACTGCACTTCACAGAACGTTCACAAATAAGTGGTCGATATCACACATTAATCGTTAAATAATTTATCTTGTGATGACCGTTTTAAACTTCGATTTTGTCGTGTACTTCAGGTTCGTTGGGTGGTGTGCCCATAGCGCATTGCTGTGACAACCTTTCAAAACGGATCAATATTCGCAAAGCGTCGTCAGGAGCGTTTTCTGGCGCTGCACTGCGGAGACGGCCAGAGTTGATGTTGTATAAAATCCTACTGGAAAACTGAAATAACCGGCGCGAACAAAAAGCACCAGCCAAAACATTTCACGTGCGGGCGTATTATTAGTTGGACGATCTAGCCGAAAGAGTTAAGTGTCGCGCTGGCCTTTTGCTACAATTATTCCTGATTGATATTGGTATTTCTGCTTGTATTATTTTGCAACGCGAAATACCACCTACTTAATGTACCGCGGTAGTCCCGTGCACGCTCCACAAAATTTACTTTGACATAAACTGCCTCTAAATGTCACTTTTAAACGCTTTGTTAAGCTTGCTAACTGGTTAATTTTCGAAACAAATATCCCGATTGCAGGTTTCGTCTCTTTGTCGTTTATATATTTTATGGTGGAATTTCGATTGCGATTTTGACACGTTACGAGAATTGGCTCAACATCAGAGTTTTTATATTATCTAAATTAAATATAAGTATTTATATCAAACCAAATGTCTGCAGTTCGTTATATTCTGATTTTTTTAATCCCTATTTATTTAAAGTTACAAAACGCAATAACATGAAAAAAAAATGTTTAAATATTTGTACTATAGTTTTATATTAGCTTTATAGAAGACAGGCCATTTTGCTGATTTTTTTTTTTCTGAAAAGACAACTTCGGAATACAGACCGTTATCTTTAGTAAATACTTATTGTTAATTTATTAATAAAATATAGTAGTGTTAAATATCGTGTTCTAGTGGTGGGATACTTTATTGTATGTAGCCATCCAGAGCGGCGGCGTCGGCGTAGGCGCTGACAGCTCCTCCACTTAATATAAATACGCGGTTCTCCTAACAGCGCGCGATAAATCTGTTGCATGCTTCGGGGATTAACGCCCGACACGATATTTTAGCGGCTATATCGTTATCGATAAAGTCCTTTATCCAATGCAGTCACATCACTAGACTCAACATAAAACAACAATTTAGACCTTACAGGAATTAGAATATGGTTCAAAATCGAATGGAGCCACAAATTATGGGTCATCCCACAAATATTCCAGGTTTTTATGTATGGACTGGTAATTGGATCGAAATCTCTTTCATGTGGAGTGATCACTGGGTGATTTGCGAATCCGCTGTAACGGATGGTAACAGTTCGGAAACTCAAGACGTTAATGAGAAAATGTGAAGAATTAATCGTATTGTGAATTTTTGTGCCAAGAAACATTGCTTGTCACTTGCGAACGTGTAGAGAAATTAAACTCCGTGACCAAGGTCTAAGGACTGTAAAGACTTGTCACTATAAATTAAATTCGCATAAAGAATAAAGAGAATATAATCCATTGTGAAAAAAACAAACCATTTCCTGTGTTCTGGATTGATTTTGTTAGTCAAGTTTTTGTATCTTTTTCTAGCTGGGACTTCAATTTGTGCTAATATTATAAGGACGTGAAGTTTATTTTTTTTTGTAAGAGGTAACATCTGGAAGTACACGTCCCAATACTACAAACACAAAAAATATATTCCTGATGACAAATTCTATCATTACACTTCCAAGTGTCATAAGCTACATTTTATGGTAATTTTGAATTTCACGCCAGCGAAGTCGCGGGCATAAGTTAGTGTTAATATTGCCCATTTTTTTGGCCGATTTCGACAAAAAGTATTTTAATAGCACTCAGTATTCATCCGAATACCTACAGTGAAACTAAATGAGGGTTATGATTTTAGCAATCTATTTGTATGTATATTTATTACAGGAATGTCTTAATAGACATATAACTGCCTCAGTAGCCTAGTGGTCTAAAGCGCGACTGCTACGCTAGAGGTCTTGGGTTCGATTCCCAGGTCGAGCAAAAAGTGTTATTGGGTTTTTCTATGAAATTTTCAGTAGCAGCTCGGAGTTTGGATTTGTGCCCGGTTAATGGCAATAGGCTCGCCCCCTATTACATGGGACCTAAATATACCGGCGAACTGTGGGTGTAAAATGTTACACCTCTGCCTAACCCTTCGGGGAATACAGGCGTGATGGTATGTGTTAATGTCTAAATAGACGTAGCAATAGAAATATCGGTAGAGCGAAACGTCACAATGTTACAAATTGATTATGATATGAGTTGAAATTTTAATAATCAACCATAGGCGTGTAGATATAAAGTGAATTATTACATAAAACGTTTTATTTCGAATTCCTTGAATGCTTGATTTTTTACGATGTTTCATTAATTTCCACGGAACAAAGTCATGGTGAATTTGGCATATGAGTGACGGCAATTTATTTTTCTAATATTTCTTTGTAGTTTGAAACTTGTTAAGGGATTTTAATGACTAAATATGTGTCGCTAGGTGCCCTACATGTGTGTTTTTTGCTGAAAGAAGCTAAAATATCTCACGTGCCTGTACTGTCAGCGCCAATATACCCACGATTCCCACACAGCAAATAAATCACCATTCAAGTTAGGACTTTAAAACACGTGCGTTAAAATCGTTTTTATAATGAGTAGATAAAAAAGGCGACGGCTTGCGGGCGGCGCTCTGGCATCTAACAGTTAGATTTTTCCACGCACTCTGTAGCCGTGTCGGAGCCGTGTCGAACAAGAGCTGTTGTAATGACCAATGATTATTACACACATAACCGATGAAGCGTCGGATGCATCTGTTTATGTTCTGGGATGGTCCTGTGACACGAATAGCATTGATCTTTATTGTTAGCTACTTGATTTTATGGCCCCTGACACACGCGTGGCGCAATAAACATAATTCTTCACAACTACTCCCTTCGATCTTTCAACAGGTACCTATATGTATACAAGAGCGGACAATAGTGATTGACCAATTTTCATCCTTAAAACTAAGGGTATAAGGGTGAAAACTGGTTAACCGCCATTATTCACAGTTGTACCTACAGGATCCTACAATAGGGCTATTGTAACTAGCAATACTATTTGTCGATTGGATAAAAGGATACATCCGAAACACAGTATTTAAAACAATAAACGTAACCTACATACAGAGAACATTAATTTTATGAGTACGGCCGGCAAAAAAGGTTAAATTCAACACGATTTAAAAAAAAACACAAAGGAAGGAAAATCGTTAATTTCTAAGTATAGAACATTGTTTTACATCTATTTATTATGTATTTAATATTACTAAATTAATAATAAAGCGCGACTGGTACGCTAGAGGTCTTGAGTTCGATTCCCAGGTCGAGCAAAAAGTGTTATTGGGTTTTTCTATGAAATTCTCAGTAGCGGCTCGGAGTTAGGATCTGTGCCCGGTTAATGGAAATAGGCTGGGACCCTATTACATGGGACCTAAACATACTGGCGAACAGTGGGTGTACATTGGTACACCTCTGCCTAACCCTTCATAATAGTATGTTATGTTCAAAATATACAGTGTAGTGCTCTGATATTATTTTCTGTTTATATACGATAACGTGGCATTGAATAAAAAAAACGTTATTTAAAACATTGTTTGACCAGATAGGTCAACATTTTATGAAAATATAATTTTGTTTTCAATGTTACTTTGCTGTCCGTACAATACGTTTTGTTAAACAAATGCATTACAACATTAAAAAGCACAAAAGGTGACATTATTACATAGTCTAATACAACATAGGTAGGTACTGCGGGTTGTTCGTAAGACTGCGGGTTGTTCGTAAGAGATACCGCGTCCCCGGAACGCAAAGGGCACAAGAAGGAACATGGGTGGGTTTTAGTCAGTAAAAGTCTGACACTCCCTCCCGCCCCGCCCAGGGCGGGAAAAGTTATTTGATGATTTCCCACCCACCAAAAAAAAAAAAACATAGGTAGGTACGTGTACTTCCAAATGCGTATCTAGTAAATATAAATCCTGTGTATTTTGTTTTTATTTTGTTGGTCAATATACCAACATAATAAATGTTGACAGAATGCCAATACGGAATTTCAAAAACCTTAATTTGTTTGTATAATGTGTCCTGAAAACTACGTGGTAAAGCGTTTTTCTGTTCACACTTTGTGAAGTGTCAAATAATAAATGGAAGGAGAACTTTTTCTTGTGATCAAAGTGTAGTTCCCGGTAGCATTGAGTTACTTTCATATTAAGTTTAGGGTCGTTAAATAACTACAGTGAAATTTTATCTTCTAGACGTGTTCATGCAATTTTCATAAATACCTATTTGAATACTTATTTATAATCATATCAATAATAGTGTGCGAGTTAATATGTATACAAGCCCTTATGTACCAATAGTAGGAACGGGTAACACTTTAGTTTTACGCTTTTTGAAATGACGCTTGTGACGTTGCGCTTGTACATAATTGTTATTAATTTTAGCAACTTATTCAATATACAAATCAAAACAGAAAATATATATATTTTTTTTTCAGTAGAATATCATATTGATGTAAACGTAAACTGTGCTGTTTTACCTTACACGTGTTACACAAACATAGTGCATAGTGCAGTGTTGCAAAACGTTTCCAGTATCACATGTTTCCAAAACAATGTTGCGAACTTTGTTTACCTTATGGTAAACAAAGTTCGCAACATATGAGACACGACACTCGTGATTGTACTATTATCACCTTGGCATAATTATTTGTCGCACTGTGTTTTCACTGAAGGTGATGATGACTTACCGACATTTTCATTTCCACGAGGAAGTAAGTACTCACGTGATGTCTCTCGCTCCATCATGGCGACGCCAGCCAAGGTCACTTACCTGCAATTACAGTCCAAATTAAATATAATGAATGGCTACAATTGTCAAAAGGATCATTAAAATCTCGTGGGATAAATGATGATTATTTGGCACAAATATTGGGCCAATGTTGGTGTGTTGTTGGTACATTTATCATTTTCATAATAATTAGCCCGTAAATGTCTTTTGATGACCCACCTGATCGTGGAGGGGAAATCTTTCGGAGAAATACCAAGACACCAAGGTCGTCGCCCGCGCCGACCTCCGCTAATACTAAACGTTTGTTTAGCGACATGTCTCCGACATACGTGTCGCCTGAAGATAGATCGAAACGTTTTCAAATATCGGAATCTTTAGAAAAGTCCTCGCCAAATTCAAATTTAAACACCAGTAATGTGAGCAACCCGGTCCAAAACAATAACAGTACCGACTATTGTGATTTAGTTTCCGAGGCATCTTCGTATCTTTCTAGAATAAATGATCTCGTCAATGACCAAGGGTCCCGCATTAACGTTGCAAATAAAGCCGCTATCATGGACATGACTCAGCGAGTTACGGCCATTGTTTCTATGTTAGCATTAAAATCATCTTGCAATGAAACTAAGTTAGCCAATACGGAACGCGAATTAGACAAACTTAAATTAAATCCCGGTGTCACTGGTGCAAATAATGCAAATAATGAAACCAAAAAATCCTATGCAGATTCGCTAAAACTTCGCTTGCCTAAAGTGGCTCCAGTGATGGAGTCGCGCGCTCCGCTGCCATGTGTCGTCGCGTACCCCACCGCCGAGCGCTCAGCTGATTACGCGTCATCATCGGCAACTAAACAAGCCCTTATGAAGGCAATCAAACCAAGCGATGACGGTTTTCAGATTGTAGGCGTTAAAAAAACCGCAAAGTCTGGCGTTGTACTGCGTGTCGCTAACGAAACGCAATTAAAAAAGCTACAATCGGTTGATGCCATTAAGTCCGCTGGATTGCGTTTAGAAAAACCAAAAGGCCGTAGGCCCCGCATACTAGTTAAAGACATTCCATCATCAATGGAAGATAGCACTTTTTTGCTCGCGTTATACCGGCAAAATATTAAAGATGAATTAGCCATCAAAGAGGATGATTTTATAAAATCAACAAAAATCATTCGTAAGCGTTCCACTGACAATGGTCGGAAATGGATAGGCATTGAAATTGACTCTGCGATACGGAAACACCTAGTATCGACCAAAGATAAATTATTTATTGATTGGGCCACATGCCGTTTCATTGATGATCTCGACGTAGTTCGGTGCTTATTTTGTCAACAGTTCGGTCACGTGATCAAGCACTGCACTAGCAAAAAACCTGCCTGTGCTAATTGCTCGGAGGCACATGAAACAAAAGAGTGCCCCCATAAGAACAAATTAGATTACACACCGACTTGTGTGGCGTGTAAACGTTTTAAAAAACCGTTCGACCATAGATGTGGGTCTGAAAACTGTTCCACCTACAAATTAAAACTTGAGCAACTTATTCTAAACACTAATTACTAATAAGATGGATAGTTTAAAAATAGGACAATTAAACCTTCACAACGATAGAGTGGCGACTTCCGAGTTAGATAAATTAATCATCGAATACAATTTAGACATTGTACTTGTTCAAGAGCAATATCAAAATGCGCGCTTACGTCACAAAGTAGTTCAGCTGGATACCAAAGCACGAGCCGGAATTTATGTAGCACGTTCTGCTAACTTTACAGTAACTTCTTTGCGCAACCTCATGACGTCTCACTGTGCTGTTGCGGAAGTCTCATCAGCTTCCTTTAAAGTTTACGTTGTGAGCTGTTACTTTCAATATTCAGACCCTGTTGCTCCTCACATACATAACCTCCGTCATGTCTTGCGGTCGCTCGCGGGCTGCAAAGTCATCGTTGGCGCGGATGTAAACGCGTCATCGTCCCTATGGTATGGCAAGGTTCGGTCTACGGATTCCGAACGACGTTGCGCTGTTGAGGATTTTATTGCTGAAATGAACCTGATGATCCATAACACCCCTGACGCACCACCTACTTTTTGCAGCCAAATGGGCGAATCTTGTATTGACGTCACACTTTCTAGTGTAGACGTTCGCTTAGCTAGGTGGCGTGTCCTACCGGACGCATCTTGTAGTGATCATCGCCTGATCGTGTACGAATTTGTTTCTATGTTTACTCAAGGTCCGTCCCATATTACGGGTAATTTTAGATATAAATGTAAAGGCGCGAACTGGGAATTTTTTAGCTCGCTTTTTGCGTGTCACGCCAAAGACTTCACTCACGACGGGCTGTCGGCTGAAGAAAGTGCTGAGATTATGTCAGACACTTTTACATACTGTGCTGACATAGCTATTGGTCGCGGATCAATCACCAATATTCGTAGATGTGATTGGTGGAGTGAATACTTAGTTGAACAGCGCAAAAGTTACCGTAGAGCGCGTAGACAGGTTAATAAGCTTAAAAAACGTAAGGTTACCGGAGACCTGCTTACTTCTGCTTTAAATACTCTTAGAATTGCCAGATCGCGCTACAGAGCAACGGTGGAAAAATCGAAGGGTAATTTATTGCGAAAAATTGTAGAAAAACTAGATAAAGAGGGTCCATGGTCTCCCTTGTATCACGAGTTTAAAGCTAATAGATTGGTCGACCTTGCATACATTGAAAACATTAAAGTTAATAATAAACATACCACCGGTATCGAAGAAACGACGGAAGTTCTTCTCAATACCCTTATACCCGATGATTCAGCGGCCAGCGACAGCGAATACCACCAACAGATTAGAGAGTGGGCTGCTGTGCCACCTGAATCACCAGCGTCAGATCTACCATCTACTGACGAGTTCATAAATGTGGTCAGAAGGCTACCGCTCAATAAATCATCAGGGGAAGATAAAATATCTAATAGAATGATCATAGAAGCGTGTAAAACAGCGGCAGACGCGATCTTAACTGTTTATAACCGATGCATTGCGGGAGGCATTTTTCCTCGAATTTGGCGACATGGCTTTATACGGATAATTCCAAAGAGCGGCGACAAGCCCCCGGACGATCCAAAGTCATATCGACCCATAACCCTACTACCATCTTTGGGAAAACTACTTGAGCGCCTTATAGTACCACGCTTGCTACCGGACGGGCCAAAATTTCATAACAATCAATTCGGTTTCACAATAGGTAAATCTACTGTCGACGCGGCCCTTTCTGTTAGAAACGCTGTTAATTCATCCGAACATAAATATGTAATTGGGATCTTCCTCGATATTTCTGGGGCTTTTGATAACGCATGGTGGCCTATGCTTCTACTTAAAATGAAAACCCGTGGTTGCTACAGAAACATCTATTCTCTTGTTTGCTCTTACTTTCTAAATGGTTCCGCGAAGCTCAAACTTGGACATTATTCCGCAACGAAGTCGCTAACCATGGGATGTCCTCAAGGTTCGGTTCTCGGTCCTTATTTATGGAATTTAGGTTTTGATGATTTCCTCGCGATTCCACTTCCATGCGGCTGTTCCTTAACCGGTTACGCGGACGACGGCCTTCTGCTCATTCAGTCAAGTACTCGGGCTGGACTTGAGAATTTAGCTGACACATGCCTACGTTTAATATCTCAGTGGGGCGATCGAAACCGTTTAACCTTTGCACCGCAAAAGACCTATCAACTCATTTTAAAGGGTAATCTTAAGTCATGGCCTAGTATTAAATTTAATAATGTTCCCGTTAAACGAAAACAATCCGTGTGCTATCTTGGTTTGATCTTGGAGAAGAACTTTTCATTTATTGACCACATTAAAACTGTAGGAGAAAAAGCCAAAAAAAATTTTTATGCCCTAACGAGAATATCTAAAGCTACTTGGGGTTTATCCTTCTTAACTTTAAAAACTATTTATGGGGCTACTTACCTAGGTTGTATGTGCTACGGTGCACCTGTTTGGGCCGATAGGGCCACCATAGGGGCGGTACGACGTAAATTGCTACAAAGTCAACGGTTAGCTTTAATATTTTTATGCAAAGCGTATAGGACCGTTAGTACTGAGGCCCTACCAGTACTTGCAGGTGTACTTCCAGTAGATCTTGAGGTGCAGCGACGTGCTGCAATGTACTATTCTGCGCGAGAGACCATGGACGCAAGCTTTCTAACACAACGGGACCGTGCTAAGATCTCTAGATTATTTAAACCGCAGACTGACGTCTGGGAGGAACTTTTATCCGAATGGCAATGTAGGTGGGATAATTCCATTAAGGGCCGGCACCTCCATCAGTTCTTTCCCTCAGTTCGTGAACGGCTGGCCAGAACATGGCTGGAGGTGGACCACTGTGTTGCCCAATTTCTCACAGGTCACGGCAACTTTAAGAGTAAATTGTTTTCTTTCAAGCTTGTTGCTTCTCCCTTGTGTCAATGTTCTACATCTGACTGTGAATATGAACAGTCTGCTCATCACATTTTATGGGAGTGTAATCTTTGGCAGAATGAACGAAATATAATGTTAGACAGTATACTGGTTACATCCGGTGTAGTTTATTACGCGGACCTCGTAGAAACTAGAACTAATTTCCGTGCGTTCAGGCGTTTTTGCCATACCTATTACTGGAATCAAATGTAACAGCTCACATTAGGACCCACTAAGTTAGTAACAATTGCAAACCGTGGTGCTTGGCAATCTGGGCTTCTCCCAGTTGTAAATATCCCCTTGTGCCTATTGGCCTAGTTCTGTTCTGTCTCCTGCTTGTTTGGAGGGAAGTGGAAACAATATTTTTTCCTACTCCTCCGCTAATCTTTTCTGATTAATTTCGTTGCGGGATCCAAGACAGTTTTATCGTTTCTCCGGGACTCGTCGAGCTTCATTGCCTCGGCGCTCTTCTGGCGGTCTCCACTGTTGATTCTGGCTTACAGAAGTTGCAGTGGTTGGGAATAGTGTGGCGGGCTTGTCCCATTTAAAAAAAAAAAAATGTCTTTTGTTGAATATTTACTTCCTAATAAACCGAAGAATGAACTGTAAAATATTGGAACACTATTCATCTTTAGGCTTAGCAGGAGAGCACTAAAGTATTCAATTCGAGCTGATCTCCGAATTGGAAATACGTTTAAGTATCACTTTGGAGTAATTTCTTCAAACAAAATAAATATTACGTCGTCATCTGCTTAGACTTTTCCCCACTATGTTGGGGTCGGCTTTCAGTCTAACAGAATGCAGCTTAATACCAGTGTTTTACATGGAGCGACCGCCTATCTGACCTCCACAACCCAGTTACTGGGCTTTGGATACCTCTTGGTTAGACTGGTTGTCAGACTTCCTGGCTTCTGACTGTCCGTAACGACTGTCAAAGATCTACGAATGACAGCCGGGATCAACGGCTTTTCGTTCTTCCCGAAGCACAGGGGTATCACACCACCAACTTCCAAACTCCGGGCTGCTACTGAGCAAATCCTAATGGAAAAACTCTTTGTTGCTATTAACCGGATACAAATGCTAACTCCGAACTGCTACTGAGAATTGCATAGACAACCCAACAACACTTTTTGCCCGACCTGGGAATCGAACCCGGGACCCTACGCTCATCAGTCGCGCTTTGCGACCACGAGACCAACGGGGCAGTCAAAATAGATATAAATCTATACTAATGCTATAAAACTGAAATGTTTGTTTTCTTGCTTGAACGCGCTAATCTCAGAAACTACAGGTTTGAATTGAAAAAATATTTATGTGTTAAAAAGTTCATTTATCGAGAAAGCTGTAGGCTTTATAACAGCACGCTACGACACACGGGAGAGGGGCAGTAACCAATGACATAACTTGACGCGGGTGAAAAACATAACGCGAACGAGGTCGCTGGCAGAAGCTAGTATAATAAAATAAATATTACGTACATTTAGTCTAGGTAGGCACGTTCGAGCTACAAATTAACGAGCTAATTAACGATTCTTTGTCTATCCACCGAGACTCACAAAGGAAGATACCATATAAGTACAAAAGATTTTGTAGCTTCGAACGACGAATAAAACTTGGCAGCCTGTTATTTAGTCGTAGTTACCATTTTCACTATCTAATCCTAACAAAAACAAAAGAAGAAAGCTACACTGCTTCAAATCTCTTAGATTTCGCTTTTTGAATCTACAAAAAAAATGCAGAATCATAGACACCGGAAGATCAACTCAGCGACAAAATGTGACAGGTGGTAAAGAAAGCGCGGGAAGCGTCCCTGTCATTGGGCGAGGACATAGCGCCTCACCTGGCGTCGCCCGTGACCTGCACTATAAATACCGGGACACATCCGTTTAAAACCCATTATATAATGACATTTGCGTCACTCAAGGCTGTTTGCAGATTCCGCGTCTCTTTATAGCCTGACGTCACAATTTCTTAGCTTTCGTCAGCTGTCTTGGGCAGGTAAAGTATAAACTGAAAACAAGAATTTCTGGGAAGTTTGTTTTAGAACAGCTAATGAATGGGAGGGTTGTTAGCCGCTACGTAAACGTATATATTTATATATAATATCAAACACTTACCTACCTACCTAGGTGATAACAATATACTTATTATACATAATCATTAAAAAATAGTTTTGAATAATAAAATTGACAGATGTTAAAAATGTTACCAATAATTAAAATAATAACAAAAAGCCGCAAGTTACATCTTCAGATCATAGTGATTATTTTTTTTGTTGTAGATACGTGCTTTGGAACTATTCATCCGATTCTGAAAATTCTTTACTAAAGGGAAGTTACGTGAACAATCCACGCGGACAAAGTGGCGGCCAAATGCTAGAAGTAAGTAGTTCGTAGTTTTCGCATCGAGGAAAACTTATAGAGTAATTGTCTACGCCGTACGCAAAATCAATACCTACATGACCGTTGAACATTATTGTAGCGTGCTACGCAACTACGGTTTAAAAAATAAGATTGAAAAAAAGAAGAATAGACAAAAAAGAAGATGAAAGTTCCATTAGTGAATAAAACGCTCTTTATCCTTATTTCAGTGTATATGTGTGTGTGTGTTTAGTCTGCATGAATTGAGAACTGTAAATTAGATCAAGCTCGTCTGTCTGTAAGATTGATCGCTGTTCACTAACTGAGACATTAAGCACTTAATAAACGGGATCACTGTTACTGGACTCTGAAATAAATACATAGAATATTTAATGAGTGTAAAAACACAGTTAACAAATCAGTAAATTAAAAAAGTTACAAAAATTGTTTCCATCATGGCGGTCATATTTGGACCATACCTGAAAACATTCTGGTTACATAGATATTAAGGGTCAAAATTTCAACTCTTTTCTATGAATTATTTAACAATATTTTTTTGCACCCGAAATAAGATTCATTTCCTAACAATAATTTTTGCTCAATTTTAGTATTTAGTTTTTGACTATGGGTGAGTAACGGCTATGTAGTGCGTCTTGTTACGTCCTGTATATTCTTGCTATAAGCATTATATAATGTTTACTTTCTTAAAAACTTAATCAGCTTATCGACGCGAATCCAAACTAGTTTTAACCTCCTCTGTTTACAATAACGACATTTTAATGAATATTTATCAGCATTTCTCGTCGTGTGTGGCTGCGTCTGCTCGAATGACTCCTACATATTCAGTAGCTTCATCAATGGATGTATTCAGAACGGTTTTGTAGGCAACAACGGGGCAGGGTGATGCAAGACGACGTATAAAGGCGTTTACTAGATACCCGAGTGTATAAAAAGGGTATGACTTTGAAAGGAAGTGGAGCGAAAAGTTTTATTATGAAGATTTTAATCGTTGAATAGTCGCTACGCTGGTGGCGACACCAAGCGGATCAACAAGAAACTAAGTCTTAGATAATACATTTGTGTTTCAAACTATTTGTCTAAACAAAATGAGAATTGTTTTCACTCTGATTTTCATTTTGTTTTCTCGCATTAGAGTTTGTTTCTTTTTCATGCTTTTTGTGCCTATTGAAATAGGCAGATCTAATCAAATTAATAATAAATAATATTTCTAATCCTAATGCGGCACAAAGACAGGGGTGCCTGTAATGACTCAGCAAAAAAAATCTTGCTTTTGCTCTTTCATTCAGACTGAACTAAATGTATAATATCCTACATTTTTAGACCAGTTACCAGGAAGCACCAGACATGTCACCCAATCCAGGTCAACAAACGACTACAAATTCGCAGAGTTGTACAACTTTTAACACAACATTACTGAAGATTTATGTACTTTTGACATAGTTTTAATGTTCTTGTTTTAGTAGTAATTACGCAAGAGTATAAAATGTATGTTTTATTACTAGGATCACACCCTTTTCGATATCGCAACTAAATAATTAATGTGTGTAAGTAGATAGGTAGGTAGGTACTGTAGATACTGCCTGGTTTAAACCAAACTAACCTTATTTTATGCTAGCTTCTGCCCTTGACTTCGTCCGCATCAAAGTTAATTATTATCCTAAGGGATCCCTACATATTTTCGGGATATTCTAATAAAAAAAGGGATAAAAAGTAGCCTATGCGTTATTCCAGACTAAAATCGATATCTGTGCTAAATTTCTTCTAGATCAGTTCGGCCGTTGTTTGATGATCGAGTCACAATTACCAATCTTTCCAAACTTTTGCACATAAAGTAGGTAATAAAGGTTTCTGTAAAATAAACTGTGGTCTAAATTAGAAAGATTTGACAGTCGGGCCACGAGGGCTGAAAAGAGTATTCACTAATATTATAATATAATAAGCTCAATAAGACGAAATACTAATTTATAAGAGAGTCTCAACTCTCTTATAAATAGTAGATTATCTCTAGTAGATTGAATCTCCCGGTATATAACAGATACTAAATATATTTTTACTCTAGTCGACAGTTTTACAGGGTAATAAATTCTAATGAATATAATAATCATTAGAAATCGTGAGGAACGTTATACGGTAATAGTTAATTATGCTTATTCATTTGATTATGAAACACGGAAATCGTTCTCTGATCTTTTTACCTTTCCGTATATCAAACCAACACGTTAAAGTTTACGAACAATTTGCCACTAAAATAAAATTAACTACCTGATATATTTTGATTCGTATTGGAAACTTACCGCGGAAGATTTTACGTTATATAGGAAGTTTAGATAGCTATCATCGAAATGAAATAATTAATGTTTCCTTGCATCTCATAATTGTGTTTACAGGCAACACTGGAGCGGTTTTGGCAATCGTAGGCGTGAATCGTGAATGAATCACTGGTTGCACAGTGTGTGCACGCCAGCATGATGTGGACAAAATATTATTGTATTAAAAATTATAAGCTTGCAGGTTTTGTTTACTTTAAAAGTTTACTTTATAAATTGTTTAAATATCCGGTGGCTTCAAAATAATGTAATGGATACCTATTACTCGTATGTACCATAAAACGTTTATGACTAAAGTGCAATATATTTATTATTTTTTTCTTTTAGAAATTCACTTTTTAATTTTATAGTTTTATTTTTTTAAATATATTAGGGAAATATGCAATCAAACAACTATTTATGTGTGAATAAAAAAATATCCCAACCTACTACTTACAAATGAAATAAAATCTGTATAAACCTGAATTTAATCAAGGATAAGAATCAAAATGCACTGTTATAAGGACCTTCACAAACCCAGACCCAGGAAAAGCCCTTGGATGACTAAGAATATGTAAACAAAAACATAAATTAATAAAATAAATGACTAACAAATTGCCCTTGGCTCTTTATATCTTTGGTACGAATAATATGTCACTTCACGGCACATCGTTTATCGCTTTATTTATTTAATAAAATTTATTATATTCGTCATAACTCCAAAGCAAGTGGGTACAGACTCGCCGTCAGAAATTATAAATAATATCATCATTACTGAAATAGCTTTCATCGCCTTCTCGTCAAATTTGAGTTGTTTTGCGGTCATGAACCCCAACCGCAGTGAGTTATTTTAATGGTAATTATTTTCGCTTTATTACTAACAGATTATAAACGAAAACATTCCGCTAACATCGACAATTTATTGCGGACAATGCATGTGCAATTGCGTCGTAGTATTTGCATTTTTGGCAAGCAATCAGCACAAAAAAATGTTGATAGATTATTTATGCGTAAGTATTTTTTTTCTTTTTTATTTACATCTTACTCCATATCCATATTAGGTAAAAGAAAGAGAGCACAATTAAACATGAAAGCCTTTTTTAAATAAAGTTCCGAAGATGACAAAATATGTCGGTACGTTTAAAAGGGGAATGCTCTATCGTACCCACACAAAACGAAACACATCACCTTCCACGTCAATAACTTCTTTTTTCAACATTCTCGAGATTGAAGCTTTCAAGACTTAAAATAAGAAACAACAAAATGTATTTTGGTTTAAAGAACGTTAAAGAAATTTGTTGTCATTGCGTGATAATTTTTATAATTCCGACTAACTTAAAAAAAACGAAATAAGTTTTGGACCTTGTTTGACGGTTTCCCATAAGTTCTTCTTTTATTATAGATCATTTTCGCCAATGTTATTTCTATGTAAACCTACAATTGACACAAAAAAAATTACAAAGCGCCACACAACTTTGGCTCACATTCAACTAAATGACTAACACGGCAAAATCTTTGTTTGCCCTAAAGGGAATATAAACCTAAAGATATTTTTGTCCACGCTTCGGCTCACTGTGCTGTTGTCCGGTAAATTATATTCGGACAGCTGCAAGTGACGCGTGTCTACTCATCGATGTAGGTTAATGCAGGCAGCGACATCTCTCCGACGGGGAACGAACTAGCGTTTCCGACGATCGGCGCTGGCGACGTAACAAAGCGTAGCTTTTGCCAGTTTCAGCGTCTACGTCTGTTGAAACCTGTCGTTTGACAGCTGAAAGCTTAGCCTATTAATTGACAACTTTTTATGAGCTGTCAAAACACGATTTCCCTATAGAATTTGTATGGCAATAGTAAACTGTGATATCGCTTATTTTCCAACTCAATTGATTTCAAAGCAATTTAAGGTTTAATTTTACTGTTAATTGAAAATGAATCGGTTTTTCACGGTGATTTTGTTTTAAAGTTGTGTCTTGGGTTAATAGTGCCAACTATCCAATTGTTTTTTAGTTCCTTTCTTGTTTTTGTTATAATCTCAAAGGACTTATCAGAGTTTCCACTCCTCTTTCGAGTATTTAGGTATCCAATCAGAACCAACGTAGTAAAACCGTCCCAAAACGTCTCAAAGTTTCTATTGTGTTTGTAGTTGTATTTATAATCTATCTTTGACAAATAATATTATAAATAAATACTCAAAGACATAAAACATTTACCTAGTTGTCAATCTATTTTTGGAAGTCACCGTCATCACGATTTAATAGCATAGTTTAAAGATAGTCATCGACGTCGTTCTTTCGAATGTGCAATAACCTGATTTTGAATTAAAAGTACCAACTTTTACTGTTTCCTCAGAAATCCCCTTGTCTTTTATTTACAACGGTCATAATGTTTTTTGTGAGCGGTGTTCCATTTGTTTCTGCGGTGACTCAAAGCGTTCTTGTGAAATATTATGCACATGCACAAATGTATCATGATGAACCTTTCTTTGTAGTTTAAGTTTGTCATCATATCATGACAGTGTGAATTTATCTGAGCTCTTATTAATCTGACCTTGGTTTTCTAGAAGATTGTAAAGTGTACCTAATTAATTTCTATACTTAACGGTATAGTATTCCAACAGTGTCCAGAGAAAACACAATTTTATCGCGTTGTGTATTTCAATTGTAAAGGTTTTGTTAAATTTGTGTTAAATCATACTCAAAACGTGGCAGGTTTATAATTATACGTATAAACTATTAGGTCTTGTCCGCGACTGGAAATTAAACTTAAATCTGCCTCCTATAATAATCTACGAAGTATAAACTACCATCATGACCAACTTCACATTCATAAGTCAAGTACTGCCTCGTTAGCCTAGTGGTCCTAAGCGCGACTGACACGCTAGAGGTCTTCGGTTCGATTCCCAGGTAGAGCAAAAAGTGTTATTGGGTTTTTCTATGAAATTCTCAGTAGCAGCTCGAAGTTAGGATTTGTGCCCGGTAAATGGCAAACGGCGAACTGCGGGTGTACATCGGTACACCTCTGCCTAACCCTTCGGGGAATAAAGGCGTGATAGTGTCTGGTCAAGTATCTAGTTTTCGAGATTTCGTATTTCTTTCGCTTTTATAACATAAGATTTATAAAAGACGCAAACATCGAAGCAAAAATAAAATCATCAACCCACAGTATTCTATTAATTGAACCATTGACCCTCGCATCACAAATAGATCGCCCATGATATTGATCTTCTCATATCAATCAGCAAGAATATAATCCGATTTGTCAATACTAACAACTATGACTGACAACTGACTGTCAATGAGTTTGATCGACTGACGGCTTTAAATAAATCATTTTGTATGTGCACCAACTCTACACACCTTTTCATGCCAATGTGCTACTATTCGGATCGATATGTAAGTATGATAGTTTAAAATCCCAGACTCGTCAGACCTATATCATTAAATTTAAGCACGGCTGAAATTTTGAGTATCTGTAGATTTGACTATATCTTGAAAAACATTCAAAAACCAGCCGTCTCACTGGAACATAAGGAACTTTTTAAATATCAAATCTCAGTTTTAATCTGTGGTCAAAAATGGCTCTAGTTTACCAAATTTTTTTGAAAGTAGTTGTCGCTGATAAAAGATTTTTAATATTCAGTTGTTTTATTTATTATAAATGTGCAGTTACAGTCTTCTTGTACTGCAAAATACAAAAAAATTGTAAACTACACGAAAAACAAACCATGTACCGATCATTTATTTTTGGATTTCAGACACTTAAAATAGCGATATTTTAAGTAAAACCAATGGCTTCTAAGTTCGACAACAACGCATAAATAACACTATAAAGAAGTGTATAGTAGTCGCCAGTGAGCATAAATGTCAAGTTAATTTTTGGGTTTTTTTGTTTAGGTTTTTTGGGCCGCCAACGCTGCACGCGATTGATCCGTCAATTGGAACGATCACGTGCAGCGTCCGCGCCCAAAAAAACCCCGAAAGGAACCCAAAAACCCAAGAATTAACTTGACATTTGTGTTCACGACTCGTGGCGACTAATATATCCTTATAAAATCTAGTGAAAGTTAACAAAATGCACAAAATACCGTAAACGAGACATCAAAATAAGTCCACCATGTCTAGCTCCGAACGACGAATTGACGAAAGCTGTCATTTTTTGCGTGACAATTTCACTCTTGTTCTTATCGATTTTAATGCACGTACCGATACGTTCAACCGATTCAAATCGAATTCATGGTCCAACCTGGCAAAAAGATTATTTTTTAAAATAAGGTGTTTCGTTACCGTTCTTTGACGATGTGGTACGTTAAAAAGTGAAAATTGATCCAGTAATGCTGAATTGATTAATTTTTTTAATAAATTGACATGGTTTTCAACGGAGATATTGAAGACTATTTTGTATTTAATTATAAACTGTTGGAACAGCTGTCTCTCAACCAAAAGGATAATTATTTAATCCTTTGTTAATTGAATCGTTATTTTATATTATAACTTAATTTATCAACCGATGATTAAAACTTAGTAGATATTGTAAAAGCATTGAAGTATTGTTTAAATACTTATTTACATTCCATCACGTCTGTATTTCCCGAAGGGTTAGGCAGAGGTGTAACAATATACACAGGTATGTTTTATGCTCAGAGCGATACCCTGTGCTCCGGCCAATGGTAGTTGGAGGAACACCGAGGGGCATATCCCACGGTGTTCCTCCAAAAAAAACATACCGACGAACCATAGTTCGCCGGTATGTTTTTTTTTAGGTCCCATGTAATAGGGGGCGAGGCTATTGCCATTAACCGGGCACAAATCCTAACTCCGAGCTGCTACTGAGAAATTCATAAGAAAACCCAATAACACTTTTTGCTCGACCTGGGAATCGAACCCAAAACCTCTTAGCAGTCGCGCTTAGGACCACTAGGCCAACGAGGCAGTTGTTTATTGTTATTCATTAAAAAAAAAGTGTTTATATTATAAACGTGAAAGTAAGTCTATCTGTCTGTTTGTTACGCTTTCACGACACGACTAAACCGAATTTGATAAAATTTTGTACGGGGTAAATTTGAACCCCAAGAAAGGACATAAGATACTTTTTATTCCGCGACTTTGTCTGCATGCGCGATCACCGACATTTACGCGGACAAAGTTGAGGGGAAAAACTAGTATAAAATATCAAGATCAACCATACTCGATTCAGTTTCACGCACCAGCAATCAGCGTTAAATCGAGACGGTTACAATTAACATTACACTCGTAGCTGTATTTTCCATCACAGCCACAAGTACCGTAGCGGTCAACAAAGCATTACAAGCGGATTTCTTTGGCTATCTTAATAACACCTTGTACAAGTTCACTGTGCCAAGGTTCTAGGAAATACTACTCGCCAGGTGTTTATTTATATGTGCATTTCGATTGGAGGGTAGTACGTAACCTCGGCCCTGTGGGAACGGAATGCTTCAATGGCTTGCCACTGTGTACTATTCATTAATTTCGTAGCTCGTCACAGTCGTCACCAGCCCGAGGTGAAACTCGTAAATGTCCGAATTGTAACCAGAAAATACATATGTTCGTTACTTGCACAAGTGTGCAAGCTGTATTTGCCGTTGTACATACAATAGCAATTTCTAATCGTTGGGTTTTAAAAAGAGTGCGTTAAAAAATCAAAATCATTACAATTACTTTAAAAATTGGGAGAAATTTTGACCGGGATTGGTTTGTTTTAGCATAGATTACTACAACTACTAGTACAACAGTAACAACTAGTACTACAACTACAATATTATTATATTGTTTTAAATCGTGAAACTAAACCACATACAAGCCCACAATCGCGCAGTCTCTCTTTAAGAGCTGTGCCACTCTCCTACTTATTTTATAACGTCGCTGTGCTTGACAGAGTCCATAATTGTTTCTATTTATTAACACCTACCACATTTATGTTCCACATAAAGTATTGCAATAAATATTTGAGATTTTAAATCAATAAATTTACTATAAAATAATAGATAGCGAGTCAAAGAACCCTAATAAAATAATTAATATATTGATCTAAAACTAACTTTCATCACACCAGCCCGGCGAGCTAATAAAAGTAATCTTCTAAAGTCATTTTGATATAGTTATGCGCCCATGTCTGCCCGTTTCGCAACACTGGGCCCTGTGACGGACGGCCAGTGGGCGGCGTCTCATATTTAATCGTTAATTGGTCTCGTTGCCACATTATGCAAGTGATAGCCAGATGAAAATAGAGCGTGAACACAGAAGGCGACGATAGCTATCTTATTTATAAGGTTTTGAGGTCCGCCTATGAGATTAATCGTAGTGACGTAACAAGGAGAGTTAACTAGGAAAGATTATCGAGTGTGCGAGGCTATAGAGAGCTTTTAGTTTTTAGAATCACAATCAGAAGGATTTATATCATGAGCTCATGATCCATTGCTTCAATTTTTTGAAAAAATCGTCAGCTTAGCAGCGTGGATTGAAAGCCCACTTCTTGCTGGAGCCCACTCTAGCTACAGTTCACCTGTACTGAGAGACATTTCCACAGAAACGACCGACTAAACCCTAGAGACGTACCTACATTAAAAGGAGTCATCAAATCGAACTAATGGTTTATCGTAGATTTGATACACAGTTATAAAATAAAAACATTTTAACAAAAAAAGTTAAAAATAACGTTAGCTTTTGAAGTCGGCGGCTTTGGTTCTGTTTGTAGTTTTGTATAGCCACCGACTTCCAAAGCTAAAGTTATTTCTCGTTTTTTAGTTCTTTTTCGCTTTTCAGTTATTTCGACGGTTAATTTTTTTTCACATTTTTATTTTATAATGTTTTGTGACCATAATCTTCTAATTACTACATACTTGTTGTTCGATTACTTTTATTGTATTACACAACTCAGTAATGAAATCTGTTAGTATACAATAAATCACCCCTATTTTCCCACCCTTAGGGTGAGATTCTTTTTCCAAATTTAAGATAAACTTCAAGGTGTACCGTATCTAATAAAAAGGAATTATTAAAGTCGGACTACTCTGTAAAAAGTTATGCGTGGTTTTACATTACAATCAGGGAGTGAACAATCAATCATCCCCTGTTTTCCTACCCTTAGGGGTATACCCTTTCAAATGAAAATCAAATTCGGCCTACTCTATAAAAAGATATGCGTGATAATACATACAAAAAAATTATATATACGCGTCGAATTGATATTCTCCTCCGTCTTCTTTCGTCGGTGAAAAACTTGATTATGTTACAGTCGTTAATGATGCGCTTACTTGATTAAGTAACATAACATACCATCACGCCGGTATTCCCCGAAGGGTTAGGCAGAGGTGTAACAATGTACACCCCACAGTTCGCCGGTATGTTTAGGTCCCATGTTATAGTGGGCGAGCCTATTGCCATTAACCGGGCACAAATCCAAACTCTGAGCTGCTACTGAGAATGTCATAGAAAAACCCAATAACACTTTTTGCTCGACCTGGGAATCGAACCCAAGACCTCTAGCGTAGCAGTCGCGCTTAGGACCACTAGGCTACCGAGGCAGTCCGTGATTAAGTACTAGGTAGGTAATTACTTAAAGTTGTGACTTTCTAAGCAATCGATGCCACGACACAACGGCAAAGATTTCACATAGCCTTCATAAGGTCCAAGTGTCCACCTCCTTTTTAGAGAAATATCCAAACGGTAAGTTGACATTTCCCATGACCCAAGGGCTAGCTTCAACCTAAGCGTTGCCATACAATGTGGCAATGCCGTCAGTTTCTTAGGCACATTACCAGTAGACAGCGATGTGAAGGAATTGTTTGATGCCTTTTTGTTATGTTTTAATTGATTCAATAATTTATTTTATTCTGTGTTTATTCTCGCTTTTTAAATACTGCATATATACAAGTCTTCAATATAATAAGATATATTATTCATAAGTTTCCTTAAAATCGTACAAACCGTTATGGAGGCCATAAGTGATCTGATCACCGACTTTGACCGAATGCACTTTATTATTTTGTCTGTTTGGGTTCGCGCAATGTCCGTACCTGTACATGATATATTGGTCTGAATTCATTTTTGCTGTAAATAGACACGAAACGATTTATGTGTTACCTTAAAAGTCTGCAAAACAAGCGATGAATCTACTTTTACAGTAAGATTTAAATAATATTGAGATTATATTGCTATACTAGGTTTTGCGTGCGACACCGTTCGCATGACTGTCAACAAGCTCGTGGATTACAAAGTAGCCTATGTCCTAATCTGGATCTCAAGCTAACTCCTTGTCAAATTCCATTACGATCGGTTCAGTAGTTTTACTGTGGTGACGTGAAAGACAGACAAAGTTATTTTGTCATTTTGGATTTTGAGGACTGGCTAATGCTCATGGCGTTATCGATTATCTGACTTTGAGGTATCTAATTTATACCGATAGTGTACTTTACCGTCAAAATCTAAATTCCTAACCTATTTCATTACGTAACAGAAGTTGAACTACCTAAGATTTGGAACTGAATTGAAAATTCCTACAAACCTGAAGATGAAATATTCTACAAATTATTCTTATGTTGAAGTATCACAATATTGTCGTCGGATCGTTAAACCAGTGTCGCCTGTCGCGGTGTGATTAATAACTTTATGAAATGTTCACCGATCTAGACATTGAATCTAGACAAGACTGCCAGAAATACTTCGAACGACGAAGTCTGGTACGTGCATAGCATATCGATTTATATAATACGCAAACAATAATACATTATAATCATTCTTGTTTTTTGTAATACTCAAAACTAAAGCTGTGAAACCGTGATCCGATTTGAAAGTATTTAAATTATAACGTATTCCATGGATGACTAACTCGCGTGCCTTTGCGGCGTTACGATTATCATACGAATTTCATTTTGCAAATAAAAGGTTTAAAGTTTCAACATTTAGTTTTATTTTTCCCCATTAAATCACACTATGACTAATGAAGCGTCATATCCAATCAGCCATAGGTATTATTCTTTTTCATGTCATTAAAAAAATGCACGTTTACCAATAAAGGTTCGCCACCACTGAAGTACCTATTGTAAGGCCCAAAGATAGGAAAATGGCGTAGCAATGTAAAAAATTACAAAAAAAAAATTGTTAAGAAAAGGCCAACATTTACGATGAACGGAACCATGACAATGCAACGCTAACGCAAAAAAGAATTTAGAATAGAAGTATCCCATTCCTTCTATCGGGTACCTTAACAGTTTACGGCGGCGTTTCCACACTTTCCCCTAATACGTTTACGATGAGTCCAACGACCTGTGTGACTCACTTCACGCTCGACTTTTATCACAATTAGGTCGCACGTAAACTTTATGCGTAAGACACTCCTAAGTGGTAATTAGGAGATACTTAAATTGAAGTATGACAGTTAGGTTGTTCATTAAATGTAAATACAGTTTAAAGTATATTAAATTTTACTGAACGCGTTTTTATTGTCCTGCCTGCATTAACTACCTATGTGTATTTTTTAACAAAGTATGGCTAGTGTTAAGGATGATGGATTTATAAAGAACTGACATCATCTAAATTGTCGACAACGGACAAAAATCTTCATAAATCCCGTACCCTTTTCTCGGACGCCCCTGAGATAATATTTTTACAATAAAAATAAAAACTTTGTTTAATTAATTTTTTTAATTCATTAAGTAATCAGGATTCGGAATTGCGTCTGGGGTGACGCAGAAAGCTAAGCAAACGAAATATAGACCCTGAGGTAGACTGGTAGAAAATGCCTAAGGCATTAAGTCCGCCTTTGTACAGTGTATTATTTACATTATGTGCAAAAAGATAAATAAATAAATTTATTAATCACTAGCTGTTTCCCGCGACTTCGTACTTGTGGCTTAATTCACCCGCCTTACGTTACGTCTTTGGTTACTGCCCCGCTCCCGAGTGTCGTAGCGTGATATTATATAGCCTATGTTACTTAGGGATAATGTAGCTAAGTATTAGTGAAACAATGGTTAAAATCGGCCAGTAGTTTCAGAGCCTAATCGTTACAAACAAACAAACAAATCTTTTCTCTTTATAATATTAGTACAGATAAACAATTTATAATAGAAAGGGAAATTAACAGCAGCATCTTTTTGAATAAAACGGCAGTCTTTGGGAAAACTAATACACAAAAGAAGTTGATAAATACAAATAAGTTTTAACCCATATCATCCCAGTGTTCCATTTTTGAAATGGTTACTTTTTTATTTTAATTTTTGAACGCATTTTTAAATTAGTGTTTTTCAAAAATGGAACACTGGGATGATATGGGTTAAACAAATTTATAATATACTAGCGAATCGCGTCGCCGGCTGCGCACGGGTGCAATGCTGATGTTAGTATACATATAAAACTTCCTCTTCAATCACTCACTAACACAACTGCCTCGTTGGCTTAGTGGTCCTAAGCGCGACTGCTACGCTAGAGGTCTTGGGTTCGATTCCCAGGTCGAGCAAAATGTGTTACTGGGTTTTTCTATGAAATTCTCAGTAGCAGCTCGGAGTTTGGATTTGTGTCCGGTTTACAGGCAATAGGCTCGCCCCCTATTACATGGGACCTAAACATACCGGCGAACTGTGGGTGTACATTGTTACACCTCTGCCTAACCCTTCGGGGAATATAGGCGTGATGGTATGTGTGTGTCTTCAATCACTCTATCTATTAAAAAAAACCGCATCAAGATCCGTTGCGTAGTTTTAAAGATTTAAGCATACATAGGGATATAGGGACAGAGAAAGCGACTTTGTTTTATACTATGTAATGAAATGGAATTCAATTGGAGCGTCACGTATTTTTCCACATACTGCGAAAATAAATATACAAAAGAAGTTGATAAATAAAAATAAGTTTAAAACAAATCTATAATTCTAAATGGAATTCAATTGGAGCGTCACGTATTTTTCCACAGACACCAAATAAAAAATATGTTAATGGACACCAATTATTTACCCTAGATTCTTTACCTCTTAGCGCAAAAAGTTTTACTTTCGTATGAAATATTTTACATAAATAAATAGGTAGAATTTTATTATTTTAATGACCACTCCACATCATCATTTTCTCCTTATGAAATAGTTATTTATTGCGTCATCAAGTAGGTTCTATTAAATAAGTACCTTCTTATGTAAGTACAATCAGTAGCGAAAGTTAGCAAATGGAATATTTTATTCTAGAAATTTGATGTTGTTATTTCAATAGCCATGTCTTTAATGGTATTGGTCTTGTACTTATCAAATAGTTACCTAAGTGTGTTTTATGAAAAAATTGCTTTTGCCCGCGGCTTCGCTCACGTTAATTTCGAATTTGACAATCAATTCGGACAATACTCTGCTAGTTCAATCAAGATTCGAAAGCTACGTGGCGCCATCTATTATCATAAGGACGTTAATATTGTTTTCCTCGGGAACAGTACTTTTTTTCGAAATGAAAGGTACCCTATGTCCGGGTCTGTACACCTGATAACTTATAGGTACGTACAATTTCAGGATGATCGGTTCAGTGGTTTAGGCGTGAAAAGGTAACAAATAAACAAACGTACTTTCGCATTTAAAATATTAGGTAGGAAACCATGGAAACATAAACTAGATGTAATGGGTGGAAAGGCCATCCAACACCCAATCCAATCAACCAGGGATAACAAAAACTTTTATTATGGATTTAGTATGTATGGTTCTAGAGGAAAACAAATCAGGTGTTCCATACATTTTGCAAAATGTATGGAACACCTGATTTTGTTTAGATTTTTGTATAATATAACAGCAATTTTTTTTGGTAAATGTTTTCGTTACTCCGTATATCTTTCGTAAGAGATACCGCGCCCCCGGAACGCAAAGGGCACAAGAAGGAACATGGGTGGGTTTTAGTCAGTAAAAGTTTGACACTCCCTCCCGCCCCGCCCAGGGCGGGAGAAGTTATTTGATGATTTCCCACCCACCAAAAAAAAAAAAAACCCCGTATATCTATACCTACATCCTTGTAATAAGAAAAGATTTCCCATCATATAAACGGAATTACGGAAGTCATAAAAGATCTGAGCTATCATGTTTTACTATTGTTTCAAACCACAGACAATGAAGAATGCGAGAATAACGACGTCATAGGAAAAGTTGTTTCGTGGTCTGTGGTTCTTTCTACATTTTACTAAGAAGCGAAAAGTGCAAACCGACCCATAACACAGAATCGCAAAAATATTCACATTAGATATTAGTATATTAGAAAGAATATTCCATTCTCATTCGCGGATCAAAAACCTTTACCCGCCTCTTCAGTTTATATTTATTAGAGTTAAAAAAGTACCAAAACAACGCCATGTCTCGACGGCCTAAATTGGGCATTTGCAACATGTATGTGCAGCCTGGCAACTCTGTGCAAAACAGTATTTTTCAAGCCACGTTGCACAAAGATTGCTGGTAATCTTTTCAATGTTTTGTCATAAGTGATAATATAAAATATGTATCAAGTATGTACTAGCTGGCTCGGCCACGCGTTCCTGTGGCTCGAAGGAATAAACAAAGCAAATGTTTATTTATTATTTATCAAGTTTTATTCACAATAATGACGGACTGCCATACGAACTTTCATTCCCTATTTCAACCCCTTCTCGCGGTAGTCTATGTCCTTCTCCAAGGCCTAATCTATCTGTACCAATTTTTATTAAAATCGGTTTAGCGGTTTAGGCGAGAAAGCGTAACAGACAAGAGTTACTTTCGCATTTATAATATTAATAGTATGAATTTAAAGCCCTTAGCAACAGCCAGAGACAACATAACCCACTGGAACACTATATATTCTGCGAAACGTATGTCATCAATAGAATATCGTTCTACTAGTTAAACGTAAATATTCTGAAGTCAACGTCCCAGTTTCAGAGCACAACAAAAGAAAAAAAGACCTTATTATTACTAACACTAACGTTTAAATCTATTTTTGGACGGAATGAACTATTTATATGTGTGAACTGTTTAGATCACTTTAAAGGAAGCGAAACGGTATTTGGGATAGCGTTGCTCACGTGCCAATGACCTTACTAGCTATTAGTAATGGATATTTTTTAGGGGACTTAATATTCGTTCCTTTGTTAGGTGAGAAAAGGCCTTTACCCAAGAGTGGGGTAATAATAGGCTAGATTTTTGTAAAAACCATCACTCTGCTGTGATCACCCGTCATAATCATCATCAGACCAGCCGAACGGCGTCCACCACTGGTTAAGGCCTCCCCTAAAGAAAGCCACAATGGCCGATCTTGCAATGATCAATGATTCCCCATAGATCAGCATTATGGTGAGCGGTAACTTGCTTGCCATAGTTACGACGTGTAGCTGTCCACTTTCTGTTCTGTGCTAATCATAGTTGTCATTTACTACGTTTCTTGTCTGTTGTCTCGTATTTCTGTGATAATTCATCTATTTTTTTCTTACTTATATTTATATACCAGTTCTTGCCTGCGATTTTGACGACGTGGTTATTTCTTACCCACGTTAAATTACATCTTAGGTTACTGCTCCGCTCTCGTAGGTCGCAGCGTGATGTTTTATCATTTATATTATTCCTCATGAATCTAGCTATCATATGCAAAGATTTTTTCCAATCCGTCTGGTAGTTCCAGAGATTAGCGCGTTTAAACGAACAAACAAGAAAACTCATTAGCTTCACTATATTAGTATACATAGATAACCTATTTAATCATCAGGGTATAATACAAAACAACAGACATACTATCACACCTGTATTCCCCGAAGGGTAAGGCAGAGGTGTACCAATAAACACCCACAGTCAGCCGGTATGTTTTATGCTCAAAGCGATACCCTGTGCCCCGGCCAATGGTAGTTGGAGGAACACCGTGGGATTTTAGTTAGTAGAAGTCCGACATACCCCTCCGCCTTCCCCGAGGCGGAGGCAATTCCATGAGGAAATTCCATGAGGAAATTCCCACGAGAAAAAAAAAAAGAAAAACACAAAGCGGTCTCATGTACTAGGGGGTGAGCCTATTGTACCCATAAACTTTATGCTTTAAGACGTCGTAGTTCTACGTTTGATGATGGCTTCTACAGGGTTATTTGTAAAACAATGACAACCTTGCAGGACTGTATTACTATCATCATAAACAACAACTTTTGTTCTATGAATTTTTACAGAATCAAGCAACGCAAGCGCATTGAAGTGAATGACCGACTGAAGGATTTCCGTAAAATTGTAAATAGGTCATGTACAAACACCCCCGCCGCCCTAACCCCGCTCCCCTCGCTATTTTACTATCGCTTTCGTTTGCTTCGCATAGACTTCGTAACATTTAGAGCGTTCAATTTAAATGTTTTTATTTTTGTATGAAAATCTGATGAACTAAAATATGATAAATTTTTAAATGTCATAGAACAAAAGTTGTTGATTATGATGTTAGTAACATAGTCCTGAGAGGTTGTCATTGTTTTACAAATAACCCTGTATATTAAGAAGACGAAAGGTGATCATACTACGATTACACAGCCATCAGTTCTTTTTAGGGAAACGAGCAATAAAGATTAAACAGCTGATATATTTTGTATGGCTGCATGTAATACCGTGCCAATGACCTTTCCGTGTGAAGACAAACTTTGTAATTAATAAAGGTTGAAACTTTGAAAGCAGTGGAGCGTGTCCCAAGATAAGTAGCATTGTAGATAACTTCTACTGTTCCTGGTCTTTTTTTTTTTGTTTTGTGGGTGGGAATTCTTCAAATAACTTCTCCCGCCCTGGGCGGGGCGGGAGGGAGTGTCAGACTTTTACTGACAAAAACCCACCCATGTTCCTTCTTGTGCCCTTTGCGTTCCGGGGGCGCGGTATCTCTTGCGAACAACCCTCAGCCCCGGCAGTTCCTGGTCTATGACGTAATATTTACAAAACTGCTCGAGAAATTACCAAAGACTTAAAAAGAATATGCTAGACTTAAAAAAAAACGCTGGTAACTGCTAAATTTACAACAAATATTGTATGAATTCGAAGCAGTGTGATTGAACCAAATTCTAGACGTTTTCTGATATTAGAATCCAAATGGATATATCGGGACACCAGTAACCAAAAATTACAAGATACAATCAACATTTACAAAACCCACTTTATTTTAGCCCTGAAAATTCGATTAATTTTCAATTAACTGTACGATTAGATTTGTAGCTGCTATGAAATCAATAAATGGTTATTCTATTATTTTGTCAAAGTGACGTCACAGCTTAGTACTGTCGTACAAAATCTACGGGAAGCTTAAAAATGTATGTAAATTGATCAGTATCTGACTCCCACTCTATTTTACAAAACAACAAAACGATTCTTTAATATTACATAACTGACTGCCTCGTTAGCCTAGTGGTCCTAAGCGCGACTGCTACGCTAGAGGTCTTTAGTTTGAGTCCCAGGTCAAGCAAAGTGTTATTGGGTTTTTCTATGAGATTATCAGTAGCAGCTTGGAGTTAGGATTTGTGCCCGGTTAATGGCAATAGGCTCGTCTCCTATTACATGGGACCTAAAAAGCATACCAGCGAATTGTGAGTGTACATTGGTCCTCTGCCTAACCCTTCGGGAAATACAGGCGTGCTGGCATGTTTATGTGTAATATTACATAACTCAACATTTCACGCCCAAAAAGCTCATTAAAACTCACAATCCCCATGAACTTCTAACCTAGAAGCTCAAACACTTGAAGAAATAAAGTAATGAACTTTCTAAGGTCGTTAAAAAGAATATTTAGTTTAAGAAATACTCGTTATTCGTGATCGTACGCACAATGCATATCACCTCGACATTGGAGCTGCGACGGGCGACGCGCGGCTATTTCTGTACCCGTCCGAGCTCGTTTTTCATCTTAGTACATTGTGAACGTAATGCAGTAGACGAAATAGATAAACAACTGTTATGTTTCTGTCATTGTAACACTTATTAACTGAAAATCTTATCATATTCAACTGAACTTAGATTCGACACTCATTTGAGTGACGGTTTAGTGAAAGAAATTAAAATAGAGAAGCAAGTCAATGTACCTGTTCTAATTTTAAATAATTAATCACCTGAAATAAACAAAGTGTGAACAAGTCTTCGAACTTTGCAAATACTATTGTGAACGGTAGTTAGAAAACTGAATACTGGCTGAAAATATTTTGTGAAAAACATTTTTCTTAGCCATTTTCATATTAAAAAACAAGCTTTACCTACTAATATAATAAAGCTAAAGCTGTTTATTTGTTTTCTAAAACTTTCAGTTGGATTAGAAAAAGATTGTAAAACATATTATTTGTAATTTGCTTTCAGCGTCAAGAGGTAAGCCGAGGACTTAATAAAAGTCGCGGGAAAACGTTGAATGCGGGCAGCGCAGGACCGGTCATTGTGGCATCTTTAGGGGAGGCCTATGTCCAGCAGTGGACTTCTTTCGACTGATATGATGATGATCATTTATTTGAACTGCCTCGGTAGCCTAGTGGTCCTAAGTGCGACTGCTACGCTAGAGGTCTTGGGTTCGATCCCCTGGTCGAGCAAAAAGTTTTATTGGATTTTTCTGTGAAATTCTCAGTAGCAGCTCGGAGTCTGGATTTGTGCCCGGTTAATGGCAATAGGCTCGCCCCCTATTACATGGGACCTAAACCATACTGGCGAACTGTGGGTGTACATTGTTACACCTCTACCTAACCCTTTAGGGAATACAGGCGTGATGGTATGATTTATTTGTAAATGATAGCTAGAAGCCTGAGGAATAGTATAGACAAATTATGACACCACGCTACGACCAATGGGAGCGCAGCCTGCAGTAATCAACGAAGTATTGAAACGCTAGTGAAACTTCGAGATATATCTAGTAAATTGAACAAGGCAAATATTTAACTACGCCATAACAGCACGTGTTGACCGCATGAAAATAAACGGATGTACGGGAACAATTCCAACCAATTTTATTAGGAATTCAGTTTTGGCAGCAAATAGTTTTTATCTAAATTCGACCATCGTTATTTACTGTTCATTTAAAGTTCACAGTTTATTACAATGGAAAACAATGAGCCAAACACATCGTCGGTACAATGATAGGAGTTTTTCTTTCTATTCATGATGCAAAATATAATAAACTAGCCTTTGCCCGCGTAATGCTCGGTTATCGCAAACACAGACGAAATCGCGGAATTAAAAGTAGCTTATTTCCTTTCTTAGGGTTCAAACTTACCCCATACCAAATTTCATTGAAATCGGTTCAGTAGTTTAGTTGGAAAGCGTACCAGACAGACAGATAGATTTACTTTCGCATTTATAATATTAGTATAGACTTAAGACCATTGATTCGGCTAACATGAATCAAGAATAAGCTATACCATCACGCCTGTATTCCCCGAAGGATTAAGCAGAGGTGTACAAATATACACCCACAGTTCGGCGGTATGTTTAGATCCCATGTAATAGGGGGCGAGCCTACTGCCATTAACCGGGCACAAAATCTAACTCCAAGCTGCTATTGAGAATTTCATAGGAAAACCCAATAACACTTTTTGCTCGACCTGGGAATCGAACCCGAGACCTCTAGCGTACCAGTCGCGAATAAGAAGAAGAAGAGCAAGCAGAAAAATAGGCTATAGATAATTTTACATTTGTAGAGTTTAGGGGCTAATGCCCAGAACATGGCAGTGTGGAAAGTTAGACTATGGATTCTGAAGATGATTCAAGGGGAAAGATTTACGTAAAGTTAAAAAGAGTTATCGAGGAAAACAACATTGTGATTCAAAATTCAGATTCTAAATTTAATAATGAAACCATGGACAACAAGCATGTCGACGTTGGTTGATCTATTTACGCGACACGTTATTATACCAGACCTATTTATTTATCAGAAATCTAGATCATGCCTGTAGTAAAAATATGCACTTGTATTCGTTTATTTATCGATTTTTATACACATAATACGAAACAAAGAAATTGAAGCTTTCTCATAACACACTTTTCCTTTTGTTAACCGACTTCTAATTCTGTAATCGCCAATCCGCCTTGAACAAGTGTGGTGATTAATGTTCGTGCCTTCTCTGTACGAAAAGAGGCTCCTGCCCTGCAGGACAATAGCTGGTGTTGTATTTTATTTTACATTACGTATCTACTTCGAAAAGAAGCTTTTGCCCTGCAGGACAATAATGAGCTGGTATTGTATTTTTTTTTATGTATCTACTTCTATCGTTTAAACAAAATCAATAGGAACCGAAAATTGAACACATCCCACGCAAAAATGATTTGAGTTTTTATGACTTAATTCCTTATGGATTCTGCTTCATGAAGACTGAATTTATTTCAGTTAACGACGAAGTTTCAGTGAATGCTGAATAGGTCATTACTCATCGCTACCTCTATACAATGATATTGGTTTCGTCATACAACCTCATATTTTACTTTTTTGCTTATAACGAAACAGTTTATTGGGTTTTACCCGCTTTCATTTACATCTTTCTCATTTTTCTGTGAGAGAGAGAGAAAAGTTTGATGTTATATCATCATCATCAACATATCAACCGTAGGACGTCCACTGCTGAACATAAGCCTTCCCCATAGATTTCCAAAAGGACCGATTGGAGTATTCCTTATGAATTTGACAAAAACATTGTTTCCAATCAGTCTGGAAGTTTGGGATACTTATTAGCGCATTAAAGACAAACAAACAAAAGATCTCTTTACCTTTATTGTATTAGTATTAGTATAGATAAGAAACTTAAACCCATTTGTTTTATTTGTCTTGGTATTTATTTACTTATTTTTACTTTATGAACTGACATTCTTCATTTACACGCTCATCTCACAGTACCTCAAACGTACTGTCAAAATCGCGTTCAATTCATCCGCAAACACATCGCAGGTATCAAGTGCATGACTGCATGATTTTCAAAAAATCACAACGTCTCGTCATTCCGTCGAAAGTTAATGCCGTAAACAACAGAAATTGCACACGTCTATCGCAAATATAGATAAAACATTATATTTATAAATAGTGTCTGTGAAAATTAGAAATAGACACGTCCTGACTTCTCCCGACACTATGATGACATTGAATTAAGTTTTATCGGTGTCAAAGAACCTATTAACATTTTAGCGAAATTTGCGTTTGAAAAGTGTTCATTAATTCCTTTATATTTGGGTCACCGGCGTTCATGCTGATAATGTTGTTTTTGTAGAAGACAACACAGCTTTTGTGGGTGTATCATGTTGCTGCAACGGAATACCTCAAAATTCTAGTTTTAATGAGGTTTATTAAGTTTTATCGGCTGTTACTCGGAAGACAAGTATGTGGAGTTATTTTGATAATACCAAATCAGCTATTTAATAATAAACTAGCTTTTGCCTGCGATTCTGGCCGTGTGAATGTCGGTTATCGCGGATTAAAAAGTAGCCTATGTCCTCTCTTGAGGTTCAAGCTTAGTCTGTGACAAATTTCATCCAAATTCGTTTAGTAGTTTAGCCGTGAAAGCGTAAGAAACCAACAAATCTTTCTCATTTAATACACCTATTAGTATCACAACTGCCACATTAGCCCAGTGGTCCTAAGCGCGACTGCTACGCTAGAGGTCTTGGGTTTGAGTCCCAGGTCAAACAAAAAGTGTTATTGGGTTTTCCTATGAAATCCTCAGCAGCTGCTCGTAGTTTGGATTTGTGCCCGGTTGAAAGCAATAGGCTCGCCCCATATTAAATGGGACCTAAACATACCGGCGAACTGCGAGTGTACAGATACACCTCTGCCTAACCCTTCGGGGAATACAGGCGTGATGGTATGTTATGTTATGTAGTATCACAATAACAGGATCCATAATTATAATTTAATTTAGGTAGAGATCAAATTTTAATGTTTGTAAATATTCTTCAAACCCATATCTTCCCCACTGACCATGAGGAAAATGTGTTTGTATAAATGTGTCAAGAAACTCGTAAAGTCGTGATCTCTTCTTTTATATCATATCTAGTACTTCGGGAGGTTTCTAATAAATCAGGTGCATTTCATATTATTAACAACCGTGCCGACCTTAACGAAAGTAGAGCGGTTTATTAGAGCAAAATAATTTGACAAATTACATTCAGTCTCTCTTCTTATTCTCGTGTGGCTGACGCCTTAATAGATTGCGAGATTAGTAATAGTGTAAATTAACTTGTAATTTCGTAATAATGATCATGTTGTTGTAAACTGATAGGACTAGATTTGTGCGTGCGTGAATAAATAGTTTCGTGCACGCATTGAGTCGATAGATATGGATATTAATATAAATATGCAATTTTTTTAATGTATTCGCAACATATCTAGATTTCGTTTTGCCATTGATGGCAAAACAATGCATTTCACAATACCTACGATGAAATATGGTTCTAATTACTTGTGTGTTAGGCACTTGTCTCATTGACAGCGATGCGGAGGAGTTTTTTGATGCCCTACGAGCTTCCCCCTTTCTCTTTTATATTTTGTACTTTCTAATTTTATTATTAGGTATTTATATATTTTGTGTTCTGTTAATTACGAATTTAGATTTTATTTGTAAAACAATTCTCGATTGCTATTTTTTTCTTTTCCTAGTCGAATGATTGTGTAGCATTTCGATATTTGCACAGTGTACTCGTTTCGTGTCCAGTCAGCAGTATTTTGTCAATTGAACAACAACAAACGTTGAAAACACTGCTGGGCGAGCAATGGCTGACCGAATTCGCGCGTTAATCCCCCGCCAACGATTTGTCCGTACAGTTTTAATTATATCCGCTGCGTTCCATTTTCGCGCTTCGCGACCCAACCGTGCCGCAACGGCTTCCGCGACTTGACGTTGACCCGATCGACGATCGCCCGTCGATTGCATGATGGACGCATGGATAAAATTAAACTCACCACGCCAATTTACGTTCAACAACCCTAACTTGCGATCGCAATCTTCTAGAACAACCTGTAATGCACAATGACAAGCCATACAGTTTGTTTTCGCAGTAAAGCATGTTTTATACCCGGTATAATGGCGGACAAGCGTGCGCTGGAGCGCGATCAAACGAACGGGATGTTCCGTGCTCGTCAATTAAGGAAAATCGCACATTTGGCAATGTTCCCGAACAGTTGTTCCACTCTCGAGATTTTAGCGTTTGATTCGCGAAACGAGAAGCGCCCATGTCCATTTAAGGCGGTATTGCAAACTTGCACAGGTTCCGAGTCGGGCGGCCTAAAACTGGCTCTCGCAAAAACTAGCCACGAGGAATTTGTGTCAAGAGAGTTGTAAATCTCGTAGACTTTTTATTTGGATCATTTGCTTAGACATTTTGAGGAGACAAAAACTATATTCTTGTGAAGTAGCAGAACGATGATACAGATCACGCTACGTGTAACGAATCGGAATTTATCGTTGTTGACGAAAAAACTGTTCACTTCTAATTAGTAAAGATGTCCTACAAGCAGTTTGACTTTGATGTATTCTCTAATGAACAAGCGCTAATTAGATGTTTCTAAAAAATCAAATCACCAATTTTCTACATTCGTACGTAATGCAGCAGTCACTTTGTTTAAGTGAACAAAATACTGTTATTGTGAACAAAAGTGCCTCAGAAATTATTGGCAGTCGTCATAGCTAAATAAAAATTATCATTAGAATCGTTAACATCGCAACAGTGCACGCGCATCTACTCGTAATTTTCATTTGTTGAACAACTTTCGTTGAATCGATGTTTTGCTTTGATAAAACAAGAAAAATAAAACTTATAATTTTCATTAGGTATCTTTTTAAATATAAAAAGGTCAATGCTCCCTGGGCGCTCTATGATTTTTAATGAACAGGATATTTTAACAATGAAACCATTTATTTTTAAATAAAGTTATTACTGCATTGTTTACACATTACACTGTCGTCTCATTTTCTACTAATTAAGAGATTTTAAGCAATCTTAAATTACGTTTCTACCTACATAAACCTTGTACCGTTACTTCCTGGACTGTGACTACAAAAACATAAACACTGTAAGTACCAGGGGCCGTAGCTACCGCCGTATCAGCTATACCAAAGATATGGGGGCCCATGTAGCAGGGCCCCCATGAACAAAAATTCGTAAAATATTATCCACTATCTCGCTCAATCTCTAAGGCCGTATGCTAAACTTCCCAGGAAAATAGACACTGTTTCTTTTATGACAAATCCTTTCCCTCAATTAGGGCTTAGCCGCAGTTAGATCCTACAGTTCCGTCTAGGGCAAGCCACACCATTACAAATACTCAGTATTTGTAAGACATACCTTTTAAAATATTAGGTTTGCTACATACATTTTTCTATTAACAAGACAAGAAATCCTTCTAATCTATGACCCTTTTAAATAAATACATAATTCTCAAGTGCTTAAATGCCGAGCAACTCACATAACACATTATTATCTCACGAATCGAAATAGAATCAATAAAAGACGGCGTTAAGCGATGTGGAAATAAAAATATTCCGACAAAAATCCGGAAAACTGGAGAGGATTGCAATTTGTTCGGAGATCCAGACTATTTCATGTCGTAAATAAAATAAATGGACGCCATATAGCTTAGTGGATATGACCGGAAGCCTATGTTTTAAATAATCTCATTGAATTTTAGAATATTTAGGTGTACATGCATGAAGTAGTCTTATTAACGCATACCTATGTTCCTAATTCTAATTCCAAATAAATAAGGCAATATTTAATCTATTTAATATTTAATCTAGGTCTGTGAAGACTGGAGTGACCACTTTGCACAGCCGGTCAAAATTGCTATTACGAAACGAAGTTACATGTTTTTTTCTATATAGGTATTATTACTGTTTGTAAAAATCAGATTATACCTGTATTTCTTTCATCAGTGTTGTTAATATTATAATCAGAGCGCGAAAAATAAAAGTATCCACAACAAAAATGACTGGTGACGACAATAGGCAAACTGAAGCGTAAATTGTAACAGTTTACTGTCGACAGTTTTTTTTTAATAATTTGATTTTTTAGCATCAGGTAGAAAAACCGATTTTTTCGGAAGGTTGATACCTTCCGAAAAAATCGCTCTCTCATCCGGAACATTCGCCTTTATACAGTCCAAGATTAAATTTTGAGCATTACAATACCATACAATACAAGATGTATGAACGTGGACGAGGCGAAAGGACTCCTTAAGGATCGTAGCAGGTAGCGTTCTGTGGATTCTGCCTACCCTCATGGGAAAAAGGCGTGATTTTATGCATATGCATACAATACTTAGAGATAGATCGATTTTACAAATTGAGCTCCTGCTAACTACAATAACGTTACAAATTGTATTATTTCAGATTGCGCTCTGTAACATTCGAATCTGGACTGTTACACTACAAGCGACTGCTTCCAGTAAGAGAGCACCTTTTTAACATGATTATAAAATAGGGACACGTGAGTCATGAAACACCCTGCGGCTTCATAGACATCAATGACTCCACCTACGGCGTCAGCTGAGCATGTTGACTGGCTCGGCACCCACGATCGATATGACCGACTGCTTCCCCCAACATGGTGACTCAGGGGAATTTCCTGTCTTCCATAAGACTTGGTAGGTACTTACAAGGACATTGACACTAAATTAATGGTGAATTAAAGATTGCTTTGAGTGATAAAACGTGATAATACGTGATCTGGGCCTGGCTTAGTTTTCTGTTACGATAGGTCAAAGAATTATATCTATAACTACGCTAGGCACTATTCTTTTATAATTACTACACCTACTTACTGAAAACATTAGGACTTGTACAAGTTTTTGAGTTTAAAATACGGGTGAAACAACATTAACCAATAATTCCAATAAACAACTTCTCTTATAAAAATACACCTTATTTCAGCCCTGAAAACCCGATTAATTTTCATTTAATTGTGAAATTAGATTTTAATTACTTTTTAATCTATAAATAATTAGTCAATTGAATTGGCAAATAAGTGACGCCACTAGCGTACAACATTTATCAAGAAATCGTGTTTTGACAGCTAATTAAAAAATATAGTAGTACCTATAGTGTTCTTGAGTTTTTCTATGAAATTCTCAGTAGCAGCTCGGAGTTAGGATTTGTACCCGGTAAATGGCAATACACTGGGATATTACATGGGACCTAAACATACCGGTGAACTGTGGGTGTACATTGGTATACCTCTGCCTAACCTTTCGGAGAATACAGGCGTGATGGTACGTTATGTGTTATGATGTAAAAAAATAAGTCGATTGATTGGACTCGTATTGCAAGTGCAGCGTCGCACTCGGTATTGCAATTTTGAACCTTTAAAAACCTCTGACGTTCTTTCCAAGTTATTATGCAATTATGCTGCATACAGTTACTATAACAGTTACAGCATCTGTATAGCGCGTTTAGCGTGCATTTGTTTATACTATGCTTTTCCTTTGGGGAAATCGTCAGAAAAAACACACAATCCGATCAATATTTCGTAGAACTATTTTTGTATTATCCAGTACATATTTTTAGCTTACCGATTAAATAATTATTATGTGTTTCAGTGTTCAGTATTTTTTGTTTGTTTATATTACTTTTTGTTTTTGTAGTTATTTAAGGTTCTTCCAAGTGGAATCTTATGACAATTTGGCATAAAAAGTTACTAGCACGATTACTAACGTAATCAGATAGTTATTCCAGGGAATAAGCGCAGCACGTCACCTGTATACAAAAAGACAACAGTCGGTGTGTAGTTCGACACCCGGCATGTTCCAGTGAGACAGAGAGTTAACATACCATACCTATTGAAAGAGTTCTCAAAACGCCGCTTGCCTATTCTATATCTTATTTGAATCTACTTTGATAATACAGCTATCAACCTTGGTAGCTTTTTAAAAACTGATCCCTCATATGTTTTTTTTTTGTTAGGCCTAGCAAGTTTGCTGCATGGGTTCAAGTCGTTTTTCGAATAAGAAATACTTGAAAATTGGAAAGACATTCTATGGCCAGTTGTATAAACTATACAACACCGCGAATCCGGCGAAAAAACGGACGTATACAAGCGGCTTATAGTCCTTTGTTTCAGTAATATTACAAATTGAAATGAATAAAACCTTCAAACTCATCATATTCATAGCCTTAGCACGTCCACTGCTGGACATAGGCCTCCCCCATAGATTTCCAAAAGGACTGGCTGGAAGCGACCTGCATCCTGCGGTCTTAATCAGATCGTCCGTCCACCTCGTGGATGAGCGTCCTACGCTGCGCTTGCCGGTGAGCTTTGCAAACTCATCAAATTGTACGTAACGTATATTTCCAATTTCAAAATCGATCATAGTAAATATATACCTTTTTCATATATACTAATGTTACGTTCACTCCCCACGTCGTTTAGCGTTCTTGTTCACTTATTTACTAATTCGATCGTAACTGCGTAACAATCCAGTCATCAGCAATCATTTACCGTGACAAGTAGATAACTAGGTGATACGGTGGCAACTTAGCAAGTAATGGGGCATAACGCGTGACGGACGAGTGTATGATTGAACCTATGTAACGCTGATTTCTTGTTCCCTAGGTATTATCTAATCAATTTTTTATTGACTTACTTTCTGACTTTTTATTTTGCTAATAATCATAACGATGGAGATGCCCATAACCTATGAAGACATGTCAGAATGTGTAATGTCTGTCATCTTGTGTATCAATTATCTGATTGAAAAAAGTGTCATATTAATTGTATGACACGGCGGCCATTTTGTGACCACATTGTATTTTTGTGTAAATTAGGGCCCGTATAAAGATACTAGTCAGTGCTAATAATCCAGTAATTTGCTCTAAAAGATCACACTACCTTTCTAATGTTAACTGAAGTCTGATTTCAAAAAAGTGATTCTGAAAGTAAGAACTTTTTAAACTTCTTGCTTTTGGTTTGTGGTTTCTATTATTCTAAATCTTAACAAAACAAATAACTCGTCCAATACGTAACTAACGTATTCAGCACTGTATTAACTACTAAGGCCTTGTGGTTGGTACGTCGAGTACCAAAACACGGCCGGCCGGGCCCCAAATAATTACCCACATGTTTTCATAAACGCCCACTGCGTTCTCAGAAACGCAATTCGACCGTGCAGCACTAATTAAACGTTACAAATTCAAAATACTCAATGTACACGGTGTCGCAAGTTGTTCAATTTTTAGTTTGAAATCGATATTTTAAACAATTTGCTCAACTTTTGGCTGGAAATCGATATTAGAATCGGTTGATCATTGGGTAAATTTTTAATTACTCTGCTGATATCGTAGGGTTAAGTCCGGGAGACAATTAACTACATACCTAAAATGTTTAAATGAGATTATACATCAGAAAACTAATTTTCTTGGTTTTTATATGCTTTCTTTCTTATAGGTTCACGTAGGTACCCACTATGGATATTAATATTATAATTATCTTATTAGAGTGGAGTTCAATATAGGGTCAATACTAGCACCAGTAGGTCACACAACAAATAATGCGAAGCAATTGTAATTGTTTCGTAAGATTACGGATCACCATTAATTTTGAGAGCCAAACACCACATTTGGTGATCTCAGTGTTATTATACAACGCAGATGTTATTCATTTTAATGTTTTTGTGGGAGGTTATTTCTATCGCAGTCTGTGTCCTATAATGCGTAGAATATTCTGGACACGGTAGCCTGAACTACCTCTATGAAGTATAGATCATCTAAACATCGCAAAAAATAAATTTCATTCAAGCAAAGCTAGCTCTTATTAGATATTTGCAAACTGTTGAAAGATATACTGGAGTTAAACTGTTCCCAAGTAAATATTTTGATAGATTGCTAGTTTTTTTGTTTTGCATTGTGTTGGATATCTGTAGCTACGTCGTCTGTGACGTAGGCGAATGTTTAGCGTTCTTTAGAATACTGAGAACGACTCGCAGCAAATACCTTGGCATGCATACTGAAGCTATTCCAGTTTTTTAGACTTTCATGATAAACGTAGGACAAAGACTTGCGAAGATAAGAAAACTATTAAGGCTGATACACTTATGAGCTCACACAATTAACTGAAGCATGTGCCTTAACTTGTGCAGCTTGTCTTTGTGGTTTCGCGTAGGTTTTGTACAACGCCACCAGCTGCTCGTCATTCATCATTACAGTGTAATACTGTGTCCCTTTGATGCGCTTAACATAATCGATCTTCGAGACAAAAAAACAAAACCATTTGCCAAAAAGATTCATCCAAATATTTTCGATGTCTTGAGTCAGGTATGCAAGGACAGTGATGTCAAATAAACATACGAACTCTACTGCCAGACCACTGTTTTACAACCGCTCATAATATAAAATTTGTTTCGAACTTTAAACAGTGGAACATCGAGGATGTTGTTCCCACTCGTGGTGTACCAAAGTTCGTTTTTATAAGTGTCCCATTAGGATGTTTACGAGTGTATGATGCAGGTAGCTGAGTACGTACCTACTCGTATATCGGTTTTGCATTCAAAGCAACTGTAAAGACCTAAACACAAGTGGTTCGGACGCACACATTAATGCTCGCATTCGTATTGTGAATAAACATCGTAATGTAGCAGATAAACTAGGATGAGAGCCAAGACGAAAATATGCCACGGCGCGTTTTTCCATTGGTTTCTGCGCTTTGGAAACGAACAGTAGTCGCCACAGAGCCGACAGACATTCATTGTTACTGGCATGGAATGTGATAACAGCAGACGACTGCTATCACTCGTGCTGGTGTCGGATGCTGCACGTACACAGAATAATATATTAGTCACGCTTGAGATTCATTACATGTACCAGAATACATCTCTAATGACGACACTTTCTTCTAAAAGAGAACGGTACACACTAGTCGCCTTGTTGTTGTTCTAAGTTCTACTTTGTTTCGGTGGATACCGGCCGAGGGTGTGGTGTGTAATGAGTTATAGAAAGCGTATGTACCTATTTTGTGTTGTGTGTTCATTGTGTATCAGTGTCCCATGTTTGTGTATGTCTTGCAAGGTCACACGTGGAGTGGTCATGTACGAGACAGGTCGATGCACACGCGTCAAGGTGGGCACGGAAATTTTCATTCAACCGCCTGTTCTATTTACATCGCCGATTGCCACAAATATTGTAAGTGGCGCATCGCGCGCGCACTTCCTCCACACTGACGTAGGTAACATCGGACCTTCGCGTGCCATACACTCGAACCATAACAGATACTAAGGTTTAGGGGCCGGCAGCCGGCTGGGACTCCTGTTCCAGTGTGATCCCAGAATACTTTTGGACATCCGGCTGTCCGTCATCGGACGTACAAAAGAGAGAAAGAGCGCTATTAACAGAGCTGTTTGGTGGTTCGTGAATGACAGGCGACGTCCCGAGGGATCGGCGCCGCGGCGGGCGGAGTGCGCGCCGCGGCAGGATCTGGTGTTTACGTTGTGTTCACTGTCAAACGTGTTATCTGTTATGTGAGCAGGTGCGTGGCGCTGGCGTCGCGGCGTGCGCGCGCGCCGGCTATATTTGTGTCGCGCGGGCGTCGTTACATAAAACTGTCGTGTGTCGATCCTCACCTCCTCTATCTTGAGGCTGGTGCGGACCACCTTGCGGGTGACCGCGCTCTCGTATGTCTCCTCAATAGTCTCCGCCATGGTTGCGAATCGCGGGCGCAGCGGGCGACGCGCGCGGTAGTTGCGCCGGTACTGAGCGGCGCGCGGTTATTTTTAGTCAGCGGCGTGGTTCGGCCGCCTCACAGTGGTGTAACTGGCACTCGGGAATCGGGGTGGCGATGCCGATGGCGGGCTGAGCGATACTGCCCGGCCTTCGGGCCGCGGTGGCGGTTAGGGGCGCCGCTACAGACGCGGCGCAGCCCCGCACATCTGTGTTGTGACGCGGATCCACTCCGGACAAAGAGCCTCGATGACGCTGTACACAATGTTATTGTCTGATCAAAACGGGTTCCCAAAATCATAACACTTTTGTACTAGGTACTGAAATTTCCACACAAATTCCACTATCAACCGAGAATCACATTCCTTTAGATAACAGTTTATAATAAGATGTTTCTCTTCATCAAAAGTCAGCTGTTTTTAAAGTGAGTGTGTGTGGGTACAATCGTCGGCATCGCCAATTAACAAATAAGCTGTATCCAGAAAAAAACACTTGTACATCTAGTTTATAGGAAAGTAAATTGTAACCAATAATACACTATTGATCAGTTACAAGATTATTCCACTGAAAAAACATAATTATTTTGAAACTACCCTCAACACAAAAATATGTAACTGCTAACGCCATCTAAAAGAAAACTACTAAACTAAAATAAAACTGCCACTAGATGGCGTTAAACACACTTATGTACGAAACATGTTTTGCCGTGTTTGATTAAATTTGTGGTAATAAACAAAAACATTAGATCGATGCGTAAACAGGATATTTTTATGAAAATGTTCGTACATTTCCATGCTAATCGATTAATGGAGTTTTACTGGCGGGCAAACCAACAACACATTCGACGTCATCCAGGCGATGAACAATCATGAATCCCTTGGCTGACACAGGCCAGAAAAATAGTCCGAACCTCGTATAAATTGGAATACACAGTGCAACGAGTGAAATGAACGGATGTAAAACAAAATTACTGTTTTCTTTAAAAAAAGCTGAATAAGACGTAGGCAGACGAATATACAGCATTACTGTCCTTTAACGTCAAGGGGAACTATTTTAGTTTCAATGTTGATCAAAATCTTCCGGGACAATTTAGCGTATTTTTTGCTATTTATTTTAGTTTCGAATTTAGCCATTCATCTATTCGCTTTTCCACCGGGTGGAAGGGACAGCACGCGCAGCCATGGATTTAGAACGTGATTAAAATTTTCAACCCTTTTTCTTTGAGTCACCTGTCTATAATCCTGTACAGAGTGTATGATAAAAGTATGGGGTCAATGGAGAGGAGATTTCCATCAAGTATATATTACTGTCTGTTCTTGAAAACTGCCTCATTAGCCTAGTGGTCCTAAGCGCGACTGCTACGCTAGAGGTTTTGGATTCGATTTCCAAGTCGAGTTAAGGATTTATGTCTGGTTAATGGTAATAATAGGATCGCCCCCTATTACATGGGACCTAAACGTACCGGCGAACTGTAGGTGTACTACATTGGTGAACCTCTGTCTAAACCTCCGGGAAATACAGGCGTGATGGTGTGTTATGTTGTTTTTTGTAAAAGCTATTATGTAACCAGATAAAAAAAACAAGGCTTCTGAAGTTTTGGTTTGTAGCAGAAATACGTGAATTTCAAAACTCAGGCTGGCGTATCCAATTACATTGAGAAGAATTGCAAGTGACATGGTGAGCGTCTCCTGCTACACTAAATGTGAGGCAACATTAAGTATACTTGTGGGTATACAAAATATAAAAAATCAGTCAATACGTTCAAATGTTTATTTTCATTACACAAACATGCAACATATAAATTATTGTATAATAAATATGTACGCCTAACTCTAGTTTATAAATTTCGAGATACATTCTTTTATACATACATATGTATATATCACTTAACGTATATGGAGTTTCCGTTTTTATCACAAAAACCTGGGCACTGCCCTGGAATGAGAATATACCTCTATGCCTCTTAGTTTTTTACTCTATGGCAGTTTAAACGAGGCATGTTATTTTTATGATGGGAAACTCCATATTGCACGCTATAATGTCACTTTTCAGCTAATACTTAAACATATTTTATTGTATTTTTGTTTCGCCTCCGGCTTTGTGCTGCCACTCTATTCCACTTGGCTGAAAAATAAAAGACAATCCATTAAACTTGACGTCAAACTCAAATGTGGAGTAAACGGGGTATTTGAGCATTTAAGTATACCTAAGTATATTTAAGTATACTTCATTCAATATAACATTTCCTTAATTATTGGGAAGCTTTGAGCCGGTCCAGATTTTTAATGGGTCCCGACTTTTACTTAACAGAATTCTAGACTACTTGTTTTTTTTTCAGTTTTTTTGTTCATGTTTTACGCAGTCTCCTGTCGTTGTCGTTTGTTTCTGGGATGGCAACGTATCCGCAAGGTCTCTGGTATTGCAGGTCTATAAGTTGCGGTGACCACTTAACATCAGGTGGGCCGCCGGTTTGTTTGCCATCCAAGGATATTTAAGAAAAAAAAAAAACAAGTTTTTGATATTTAAATTGACTTTTCTTCATTGACAATGCCGGACGGGTCATCAAGGCGATCTTTGCCTAATAATGGTTATACTAACATGACACGCATGGTGTTGGTGAAACCGGAGCCCTGCTTCCACCCGGTGACAACGACCACGCTATCGCCGGTCTTGATGAAGCCGCGAGAGCGACCGAACTTGAGGCCGGACTGTACGCGGTTGTCTACGTCCTTCAGCCAATCACCGGCCGGGCCCTCTGTGGGAGGGAAATAATAATATAAAATAATGTGGCAATTAACGATAAAGGCTCCATGTGATAGGAGAGAAGACACCATTAATCCATAAATTCAAGACACAACTTCTCTAAAATAAACACAATATACCCTGAAAACTTGTTAATTTTAAATTTACTGTAATATTAGATTTTTAGTTGCAGTAAATTCAATAAAGTACAAGTCAATTAAGCTTGCAAATAAATGACGCCACAGCTTGCTATTCTTATACAAAATCTACTGGAGAATGGAGTATCGACAGCTCAAAAAAATTATATTAATTGATTAATGGTGTCATTAGTGTTGGTTGCTGCGATTATGAATGGTACCTTGGTAGACGATGGGCAGCACGCCGCGGTAGAGATGCGCCTGGCGCGCGGTCTGCGCGTGGCGGGTGACGGCGATGATGGGGCAGCGCGGGCGGTACTTGCTGAGCAGGTGCGCCGACTTGCCCGACGTGGTGATGACGACGATGGCCGCGGCGAGGCACTTGGTGGACGCCTCCACTGCCGCGATGGCCGTGGAGTGAGCGGGGTCGATCGGGGGCTTGACCTGCACGTTGTGTTTTTGATAAGTAATATTTTTTGGAATGATAGCTTTTCATCATACAAAGGACATTATTTAATTTGGGCAAAATTATGTTGTGCCCAAAGAAATGTATTACTATTATTTTTTACTATAGGATCTGTAGAGAATTATCTGAACTGTCTACTAATTATCTGAGAGCTCGATTTAGATAAAAGAAAATAGTAAAAAGTAAGCTTCTTCATATAAAAATCATTTTGGTAAAAACTATTGGTGTTTCCTGTGATAGGCCAATAACTACATTATAAGCTATAAAACATTAAAAACCGTTTATACAATAGGAAAGAAATAATATCTTACCTCAACAATCAAGTCATTGAACAGTTGTCTATGCCAAATAGCAGCTTCGGCCTCCTTACAAATGTTAGCCATGGTCAGCACACACTCGAGTGGGTAGTCTCCCTTGGCCGTCTCACCGGACAGCATGACACAGTCGGCGCCGTCCAGGATGGCGTTAGCGACGTCGGAGATCTCGGCGCGGGTCGGCCGGGGCTTCTTCACCATGGATTCCAACATCTGAGTTGCGCAGATTACTGGTTTTCCGACCTGTGTGGTTGGGTTAATATTTATGTTGTGAATTACTTATGTTCTTGAAATCATAATGAAATAATGAATTTAGACAGAGCACACTTTTGTATTTTTCTTTGTATATACAACAACCTGTACAATATTGTTTGTTATACAAGGACAATAGCTAATATTATAGTGTAAAGAAGAGCTAGACTTGTCAGCAAGAACGACAGTGGGTTGACTGACTAAATGTACACAAGACCAAGGTAATTGTCTATTATCAGTCTTGAAGCTTCTTACAGAACACCCCAATACTATATAGTGATCGTATGCTTACCCTGTTGCAGCGAGCAATCATAGTCTTTTGTGCGAGGAACACCTTCTCTGGTGGGATCTCAATACCGAGGTCACCGCGGGCCACCATGATGCCGTCAGACGCCTGGAAACAAATTAAATAGCATGCCATTAGGAATGGAATCAAAGAATAACACAATTTAAATAGCTGATTTCCTTAAAACCATAATGTAAATTATAATACACATTGGGGATCACCACCAATGAATTGGTGATATGTACAAAAAAAATTATGCACAATAATCTAAGATTCTTATGGCGGACGGTATCTCATGTTACTGGAAACCTGCTACTCTCCTCCACAATCTTCACGCGAAAACGACTGCTTTCACATAAAAACAATCACCATAAATGTGTAGTTGATACCATTAACTAATAACTGTCAAACTTCAATTAATAGAAATTTTGTATTTATAATTGCTTTGAAATCAATAATAAGTTAATCAATTAAATTAGCATAAATTTGTCATCACAGCTTACTTTTGCTTTACAAAATAAATGTATGGGGAATCGCGTTTTGACAGCTCACATTGGTGGTGTCAAGTACCCAATTATTATATACAGATATTTTCTAAATAGCACTTTAAAAGACTACATTTAAAGTTTAAAACCACATTAAAATGACCTCAAAACTGGTTGAAAGTCATCCATTCATCAGTGGTATCTAGTTACTACTGCATTCTATTACCTCTGACCTACATAGTAGTAGTGGGAGTATGGATCGCATGATATAGAAATTGCAACCATCCGCCAATTTCATCCAGTTGTAAATCTGACCTGATACGCTTGTTTGAACCAATTGCGTTGGCATTATGTAATGCTAGGGTAACTTTCGACTCATGTACAATCGAACAAGCTATATAGTATACAGCAAAAAAGTATTCATTTTTACACTACATGAAAATTTAATAGCAGTCCATTCCATTTTTATTGTGTGCATAATGAATGGAAGGTGATCTTGCCAGAATGCTTGAAGTGGTCTCTGAGTAGAATTCATAATAGGTATGCTTTTTATCTACCTTTTGTTTGTCCAAAAACAAGTATTTTATTGAATTCATACTACTGTGTTGTCAAGCTGATTTACTGTAGTTGGTTTATCTGTTGTTAAGTAACAAATAAATACATTTTTTGTAAGTTTACCTAATAAAAGAATTGACTGTACTACCACATTGAAAACATTGTTTAAAAATAGTTCCAAGTTAGCAGCTGGTATACCAATTAGCACGTAAGAGTATACATATTGGACAGTTATCTAGAATCAAAAGTCAAAACCTGTGCTTTATAGAAAATCAAAATTTCATAGACAAATTTAATATGTATGGAGGGCTACTGCACAATAACGGCTTTTATTATTTCAAACATATTTAATTATATTAATAATGCTGTCTTCTTGTATCTGTTTCTACACTGGTATTTTTTATCTGTGAAATCTTATAATTGGCTTAAATACTACTCCCATGTTCTTACTTTCGTACCTCGCTGTAAAATTTCTGAAAAATTTAAAATAAAATATATAGCTAAACATAATATTGACTTACTGTAATAATTTCATCAAGGTTGACCATGCCCTGGTGGTTCTCGATCTTGGAGATAATCTTGATGTTCTTGCCCTTATCTCCGAGGATGCCTCTGATCTCCTGCAGAGCCGCGCCGTTACGGATGAATGAGGCGAAGATCATATCAACCTGGATTTGACAAAAACAAGACATAACATTCAGGCTTCTCTGTCTTTATCCTGGACATCACTGACATTGGTGAAAAAAAACATCGTGAGGAAACCTGGATTTGTAAAACATAGGTCTGAAATCGCCAATCCACCTTGAGCAGGCGTAGCAATCAATGCAACCTTCTCTGTATCAGAACAGGCCAATGCCCTGCAGTGGGTAATAATAATAGGCTGGCATTATTATCGTTTTTACTTTATAAAATTGTGCCAAAATTCACATTTCTATGTTGCATAGATTGTAAGTAAAACCTTTTTGTGACAAACGAAAAATACTGATCTTATAAGAGTTCCGTTTTTTCCTTTAGAGATACGGAACCCTAAAGATTTATATCGAAGCTCTTTATTTTAATTTACTTCTTATTACTGAATTCTAGGATTTAAAAGCCGAGATCTAACTCAGATACATTTTAGCAGTAAGATACTATATTTAAATTACTTTTTACATAATATTATAATTGATGACATCGTTTACTTGCTTTTGTTACTATTTATTACAATATTTACGTTAGTGATAATGATAATAATTTGTTGTCCTCAGTTTCATGGTCATTGTAATAAATAACATTGTGATAAATTGAGCGCACACATACAAACATGTTAGTAGCACCTAAAATACTTGTAAACTTCTAGTGCAAGAATGCCTGAAGTGCACTGAAATTTATGGAGGAAAATAATATCAACTATAGTAATAATATTCTGATCACGGTGGTCAAGTACGCAGGACATACTATGATGCACTAAGTGAGTGCATTAAGTATGTGCACTAAGCGTTTGCACTACATAGGTGCACTCCCTCTTCCTTCACTCTCATAGTCCAATAGGACGGCAATCCGACACGACCAGGGAGAGATCAGGCGCAGGGCAAGACCAACTCTGAGACCTAAAATTCAGATTTGTATTTAATGTCGTTATGCCAATTTGAACGTGGTTTATATGCAGAACCTAGTACCAACTTCTAACTGATATCATTGTGTGCGAGGATGCTTATCTTGGGAAGTTCAGACATTTATTTATTTTTTACGTCGTGCTATCGAGACTTGATAACATATCACAACATTCGCACGTGGGTCTCACTGTTTTTTTCAAGACATCGATCACTGACTTGTGACGGCATTTCGTGCTGTCTGGTTTTTTTATCAATGACTCGGATTTATGAGTGTCTTCCGATTTCGGTGCAATGAACAGTTGTGGCGAAAGATGACGTCATTAACACGCTTGGCTCGCGTGTTCTGTGAAGTTTTTTGTTGATTTGCGGTACATATTATTAGGTACGTTCTTTTTTTTGTACCTAATATTTATACGTGACTGACACGACGCCTTGCAGATTGTATGATTCTAGACTCTTTTATAATAAAAACTTTTATTATGATATTAGCTGAAAAAGATAGCATCTACCTCATTATAAAACTGGATTAACTTGAATGATTTCTATAAAAGGACATCACGCCAACAGAAACATAATCAGCAAACCGGCGCGTGATTCGATATAGGCATATGGCTAGATACCTATTTTTTTCCATTGTTACTTTTTGCCAAATTTATTTTTAAATATTTAGGGTGGTTGGTAATTTGACAGGGTTGCTGTACACATAAGCGGGTCGGCACATTCGGTTCGGAATTGTCAATACAACTTGTGATATCGTTCTATTAAAATGCTGACCCGCTTATGAGCATATCGAACCTTACATTCCTTGAAAGGGGATAATAAACTAGAGCTAATTTGCCACGAATTTGGCCCGAAAACTTAGGGTCAAATCTGGGTTGATTTTGAACAAAGGATGTTTTTGAAATTTTTGTTCCACATTAGGCAAACAAGCGGCCCACCTTATAAAAAGTGTGTCCCTCTACTGGACTTCTACATCATAGAGGTATTTCAGGTCTCTTCCTATCCAAAAGAAAGAGCCACAATGTCTCACGTGTCTGTAATATGTGACCTTTTATAGGTACCTATCTCTAAATAACAACTATTGACCTAGGTATCTGAATAAGTAGGTATGATAGGGTTGAACTCAACTAGAACTAGGGTTGCCCCCATAATTTAAGCGTAAGTATAAAGTATTTTTATTTTTTTGTTTATTTTTATAAATAATTAAACAAAATCTTCAAATATCGAAAAAGGCAAATTCAAATATTTTCGCACACGTACTTCATTGCCCTCATCTATACTAATATTATAAAATTGAAGGCTTTCGCTAGCTTGAACGCACTAATTTCGAAAAGTACTGGTAAGATTAGAAAAATCCTTGTGTGTTATATAGCCCGTTTATCGAGGAAGGTTATAGGCTTTACCTACGGTAGCGGAGCAGTAGCCAAAGACGTAACTTAATGCGGGTAAAACTAGTAAAGCTAGCGAGGTAGAGCTAGTAAAGTATAACGGGTGGCAACCCTAAGTATAACTATCGGATGTTCGCTGCAGCACGCTATTAGCACGTTACTGCGAAATGCTCTTTACAATCATACGTGGAACTATAGGTACATAAGTGTATATGTACCACATACCTACTTAATATTGATATATTTTTTGAATTAATAGACGTGTTAGCATGGCAATTAATTGCGGCTCTTTAAATAAATTGGTTGTTTTTCCCGAGACTGCCGAAAACATTATAAATGTGCTAGTAGTTACCGATCCTACCAAGGTAAGAACTAGGTAATTATCTATACTCGTAGTAGTAATTTAACTGTAGTCAAAATAAAGTTACGTCAAGGTATAAAAAGAAACACTTTAAATGTAGAAGTTGCATGTAAGGCTATTATCGCAAGCGTTAGTTCACGTGAACCGTGGGCGTTGACCCCGTGACTGATCAGCTGTTGTTTTAAATTTAAGGTTTCCTTCCGATTAACCCGTGATTTTTAATTCACCCTGTTTTGCGGTATTTAGTTGGCGATACCTCACCTACATGATGTATATCGATCTAATCGTACCAAAAACACCGTCGATAGCTGTTCACGAGGTCAACGCCCGCGGATCACGTGACCTGCGTATGCTATAGCCATAGAAAAAATACTTTTAAAAACCACTTAAGTGTTTCCATTCAAAATTCTTAACCCTGGACATGTACATATAATGTCATAGATACTTACGCCCTGTTCAACACCGAAGAGCAAGTCAGACTTGTCCTTCTCGGAGACGGCGGGTAAGTCCACGGGCAGACCGGGCAGGTTCACACCCTTGCGGGATCCCAGCATACCTGGTGAACGGATATCATTTTGTTGTAGGTATTTACGAGAGTAATGACATTAAAGAAAAACGTGTAGGCCCCTGGAATGGTGCACTGACAAAATAAAAAGGAATGCAGGACAAGCCTGGATGGTAAAAACTAAAGACCGAAAGATGTGGAATAAGATAGAGGAGGCTATAAGATGTCCTTATTACAAATTTATAAACTAATAAATAAACCTGAAAATATAATTAACAGTTAACATTGATTCTAATTATATGTATACCTATTCATTAACTTTAACCTTTTGACCGCCACGTAAAAAATCAAAAACGTGCCCTCAGCGCCAAGCTACGAATTCACCTTTTAATACCTACAAAATAGTAGTGAGTTTGGAATTATATCGATGTTGTTTTATGAGTTTTATTTACCTATAAAAGTCTGTCATGAGATCGTGACCGTGGCGTGATAGGCACATTTTGGTTTGTCATATATACATGACTGTGGCGGTTAAAAGGATAAGGAAAAATAAAAGGAGGACTTCAAATGGTTGTACTTGCAATGTAATCTGTTTTAACATGATTTAATTGTCTATTCACTTTCGACAGTAGATTCACTGTTCAGCCCGTCTACTCTGTATGAAGATTATTTTAACATCGTATAAAAGTATCTCAAATATATAGAATACACGCCTCGGACAACAAACTGCTGACGCGTCTACGCGCGGAAAGAGCGATGGTTAAAATCTGTAGCCCCGCGCTACGCTGCGCGGCGCGGTTCAATGTGATAATCGCCTCAAAATCTCCTTCGCTGAATTTAGATAAAGGGACCTTCCCCTGAAGCTAGCTTAAAGAATAGCATTACTGGTTACTCAGTAAGAAGAACTTCTTTGAACAGTATTTGAATGGGTTTGGTTGTCTGTAGATTCATTATAATAATACATCAGTCCGGGTGTGCGACAGATGTGCTGTCGAATTCATAAGTACCTATCTCGCTTCATAAAATAAATCTGCTCATAATAGACATCTTTTGAAATAAAAAAATGTTTCATGTTGAATACTTTCTTTCACGTTTACAGATTAGGGGACCATTCAAACTCGTTTTTTGTTAAACATGTTTCGCGATCAAACAGCTGTTCAATGTAAAGTATTAAACAAGGTGTGGTACATGTCGAATGACTTGATTACATTAACAAAAGTGAGAATTGATATCAGAACATTTGCCGAAACGCACGTAAAGAGATCTGGGTGTAGACCTAATGTGAATCACGTACAATGACATCATACTGCTTACAAAATGGAGCTGGCTATAAACAATTTGATAATCTATTTAGTGCATTATGCTACGATAGACGAGCCACGTATATTTTGAATTATTTAAATTGTGCAATTCTTTTTTTATAATTTTATGAATCATCATGGTCTTCCATTTTCCATATTACGTAGCACTGAAACAGTTATTCTTGTAGGAGTGTTCCTTCAACAAATATCTTGGCCTTTCTTCGATGGCAATGTCAAAAATGCATTTAAATTAGAGATTTTTAACAGATAACTGCCCCCCCCCCCCTTTATTTCTACAGAAAGGTCTAAAAATCTTTGTGAAAACTTACCTCCATTCTCAATGGTGCAGACAAGAGTATCGACACTGGAGGACGAACATATGATGGAGATCAGGCCGTCATCTATGAAGATCCTGTTGCCAGGCTTGACCACGTTGGTAATGTTCTTATAGTCCACGTAGATGACGGAGGCTGTTCCACGCTCTGCGTAACCAGGGTCGGTGGTCAGCTTGATGGTTTCACCCTTCTTTAGTTCCACTTCCGCGGAGCCACCCTGGTTATAACATTAACGGTTTGAGGATTCTGTCTGCTTAGAAAGTATTTGCTTTGCCTTCCACGTTTGAGTACTTAAAAATCAGAATAATAATTGTCAAGGTTTAGGCCTTCAAGTAGTAGTAGAGCTCTTTGCGAAGGAGCAAGTCTGGGGAAGAACCATCACCGCACCTATTTCTGCCGCAAAACAGTGTTGTTGTTTGAAGGGTATGGGAGCCGATGAAATTACACGCACATAAGACATTTAAACTTTGTTTCTCGGATGACAACGCATCTACAAACCCTCTGGTATTGCAGATGTCTATATGCAGCGGTGACTACCTACCATCTCGACTAAAGTTCCTAAAAAACAAAAATAAACACCCTTGACAATGCATTACTCTTAATTCCGAACTACTTACACCTTCCAACAAGCCAGTCCTGATCTCAGGTCCCTTAGTGTCAAGAGCAATGGCCAGAGAGAAGGGAGTGCCAAGCTTTTCGCTGTAGTTCTTCTCAGCAATGCGGCAGTTCTTGATGGTTTCAGCATGGTACTCGTGCGAGCCATGGGAGAAGTTCATGCGGGCGACGTTCATGCCAGTCTCCATCATGCGCTCTAGCATGGCTGGGTCACGGGATACCGGCCCTGGTAAAAAACGATATGAACGTCAATTGTTATGATTTTTTTAACCCCCGGCGCAAAAACGACGGGGTGTTATAAGTTTGACGTGTCTTTGTGTAGCATCGTAGCTCCCGAACGCATGAACCGATTTTGATTTAGTTTTTTTTGTTTGAATTAGTCGGGACTGGGATGGAAATTGGTTCAGCGGTTTCCAAGTTAACAGCTTTTTTGTTAGCTGCGGTAGGGATTTTTATTCATCTGTCGGGGGTTACTTTACTTAAAGTTTAATGCCTCAAGACAAAAAACGTAAATCATTTTGAAACTCACCGATGGTGCAGATGATGCCGGACAGACGCACGTACGAGGACTTAGAGTCGATGTCCAGGGTGCACATGTTCTGTAGGTGAGAGGGCGCGTTGGCAGCCCCCAACTGCATCGCAGGTTTGTCATTGGAACCCGCCTACAAAACATACAATTCTTTAAACTATGTCCTTTGCAGGAACAAGATGGTTTCTTTCCTGAACTGAGAGTCAAGGCAGCCGGCCTATTCTGTAAAATTCTCCCACGGTGAAGTAAAGCTATAGGTGAGATGTTAATCCCTGGCATCAGCGCGATGGCGGCTCACATAACTCAAGCTCACTTCTTCACCGCGGAAGGTTTGAGAACAGAATAGTACTGTTGGACTCCATCTCGAAAATGTAAACGTAATCCTAATGGCACACAATGGACGTAATGACATAGATAGACCATTATGTGCTGTGGGTAACGTTATGCTTAAACCTACCAGAATAATTCTACTAGACTTAGAAAAAAACCGCAAACTCTTCATTTTTACCACCCGCCCGACAAATCATTAAACGTTTAACTGAAGTACGTATCTATCTATAAATCTGGGTAAGAACTAAGAACTCACATAGAAACGTATGACGCTGTTTATTGAATACAAACAGAACGATCACGTTTGTCGTGTAAATGGAGCGGCTATTCATGTACCTATGTCAAACAAATAGGAAATTTCTGGAGAATTTATTACGGTGCGGGGGGGATTTTCAGCCATATTATAATTGCTATGGATGTACTAAAAGCTGGCTTTAATAAGTACCTACTGAGCTTGGCGTTATTCGTTACGTAGGTATTACAATAATTAGCGTTCTTCATACAAAAATAGTCACCCCATAGCGCGCGTCATACAAAATGTAGTTACCTATACCTAATCATATTTTGTTCAATAATTAAACTCGATGAAATTAAAAACTTAATTTCTAAACGATAATAAGTAATTTAAAATCTCGTACAAGATTTTAATACCATTATCATTTTGAAATTTTGTAATTTGACAGAATATTACACAATTTGACAGATATTGGTACCCATAAGGCCAAAACCTATTGACAAAATTTCATCAAGTGGACCGAGTGCGATATTGGGGAAAGTCCCATTCATTAAAGCCTTGTCAGACTGAAAGCTGCTAACTAACGTAAAAATGCATAGCTTTTACGTTTATTATGGCTTGCTTCTGCCTAACTGTGTCAGGAATCACAATCGATGTGGACCTGGAAACTAGTTCTACGAATAATGTTAAGTAGGTAATTACCTACTGCAGAACGCAACAATATGGAATACCGCATTGAATTAATGTGTGGAAGCTTTATTTAGCCTAATAATTGTTTGGCCATTAGGGCTTCAATTACATAAGCAAATTCTACGACACGACTAATGTCTATTTTCACCAACACTGGGCGATAGCTAAATGTTATACGACTGATGTGATTAAATTTTCAACCCTCGGCCCTGAACTGAGCGTTAAGAATCCGACAGTTTGCTTTTGGGCCACAAAAGGTTCTGTATCATTTTAATAAAAATAAAAAGAGCGATTTAAAATTACAAATTCTGCAGAATTCCATATGCTACGAAAATAGAAATCAATGCAGCTATGGCAAATATATTATTTTCAGTAAATACGAAAATCAAGATAATAGGTACCTATATGATCTTACCTATAAATAAATATGTGTATGAAAACATGTAGGTTAGGTAGAATATTATAATTCACAAGTTGTGATGCAAAGAGCCACTTCTGCACTAACCTGCTCTAATAGCATTGACATTGATGCACACTCATTCTTGTAATTTTGACAATAAACTAGCACAACTACTCATTTTCTAGTCGTAATATGAAGAAAAGAACCACAAGCGCTTCATTCACCGTCAAAAAGGTATACAAAATAAAGATTTTGTATACCCTTTTTCAAAGCAAATAAAGATAATATATTATATTCTATTTAAAATGTAATATACTTTTTTGGTGTGGTAACCTCAATAAAAGTCTGACACTACCCCCGCCCAGGACGGCAGAAATCATTCGATGAATTCCCATCAGTAATAAAAAAAAAGCACAGTATTATGAGTAATTTAGTTTTAAATATGCAAATGTTGCTAGTACCGTTTGTGCGTTATACAAAAACTTAATTATACCTTATGCCCTAATTTCCTAGGTTGACATTTTAAAATCATAATGATTAAATACATCTTTGGCATTATAGTTTTTACTAGTTCATGTCTGCAACTTTGTCTTGTGAATGTTGGTTATCTGCAAGGTTTTAATTTTATTGTGCAGGAACTGCCTCGTTGGCCTAGAGGTCCTAAGCGCGACTGCTACGCTAGAGGTCTTGGGTTCGATTCCCAGGTCGAGCAAAGAGTGGTGTTGGGTTTTTCTATGTAATTCTCAGTAGCAGGTCGGAGTATGGATTTGTGCCCAGTTAATTGCAATAGGCTCGCCCCCTATTACATGGGACCTAAAAATACCGGCGAACTGTGGGTGTACATTGTTACACCTCTGCCTATCCCTCCGGGGAATATAGGCGTGATGGTATGTTATTGTTACGGTGTGCAGTACCCTAATTCTTTTTCTAAAATAAAAGCAGCCTATGTTAATCCTTATCACATCAGCTATCTGCCACTGAAAGTCTGGTAAAATCAGTCCAGTACCATGTAAAAATTGATATGGATTTAGTAAGAAGCTGTTATTTTGTCATTACAAACAGATACCTAAATTTTTATAATCGTATAGACTAAGTACCAATGAACATGACTACACCGGTGACCCCTGTCGAAATCGAACCTTATGGTCATACCATGAGACTACAAAATGGTTAATTTAAATGAGTAATGCTAGGTAATTTTCCACACAAAACAACAGGAAATGATTACAATAGGTTTGTTTTAGTCATAAGACTATTCATGTGGAGTCATGTGCATCAAACTATTGAGTTGTTTATGAGATCATGTTGTCACCATAGAGCATGGTTCTTATTTCAAACTGCAACAACAACACTGCCATAAAAATAATGTGTCTCGGTACTTGACACATGTATAAGATTAAAAAAAATATTTATTAATTATGGAGACTGCAGTGATCTATTTACTTTTTCACCAACTTCTTGATTTTATTTATATTACATTTATTTCAAGGTTTAAATTAAATTAGGCCCAAATATATATCTTATTTTAAATAATTAATTAGGTAAGTACCTGTTTAAAATTTCAATTAAAAAAATCCAGGTAACATTTTGCATAAAGTACCTTATTCTATTTATAAATAAACAAATACTTTTTGCTTTTACATATATGTTTTTTTATTAATTAAATAGTAAAACCTATACAATTAGTTGCAGGAAATCAATAGAATAATATTGCAACTATAATTAAACATGCATAGCACTGATAACATTGATTGCTTGCTATTGTGATTATAGCTGATACCACGTAATCTTAAATGGTTCTGCACAATAATGTCTATCCCTATACTAAGTATACTGTAGCTATCTAGGTGTGAGACTTCACAATTCATTTGATAGACATTTAAACGATTTCTATACCTACATAACACTTAAATTTTCACATAAAACGCATTCTTAGCACTCTTACATAAAAAATAGTGAAATATTTTAATTAGGACGACAAAACCGGCGTGAAAAATGATCGCCAAGGTAACCGCAAGAGCCGTAACAAATAGAAGGCTCACGTAATAGTAATACGGGACTAAAATAGAATAATAGCATACAAAGGGACAATACCTCGACTTTGCCATCGTAGACTGTAGTAAAAACCATAGCGACAGTGTTTTTAGGCAGAAATCTATCACTGAACAACGCGGGAGGTCGGACTGCCGGCTTTCGTGATCTTGAACTGCCCTTCCGAATGAAAATCGGATTCCCGCAGCGCCGTGCGAACTGAGTTGCGTACTTCGTGAGACGCGAGCGGCGCGCGCAGAACAACGCGACCACCGAGGGGTGAGTAAAATCACCGAACCCAACTAGACCACCTATTATTACTTGATTTACATCATAATACGTTCATAAAACGAATTTATTTGTGCACGCTGCAACTAATTGGTCTAAACCCTTTCAGTGCAATGAGGAACTCGATCGGTTTCCTTCTAAATTTACACATTTGAAATCTTGCCAATATTGTCTCTTGGTTAAAACAGTTAGTACTAGTTCTTACATCAATTACAAGTGATTTTATATACGTGTTGTCGTTAACAGTTATTTCAATACCATTATGTTCAATAGTACAAACTTCCAAAAGTCGCTTAAGCAGTTGAGCAATGTCGTATTTATTTTTACCGCAATTATTGATTTGACAATATTGACACGTCGTTGTCAAACTTGACAATTCCAACTTCCGGTTGGTAACACTTTTATTTCCGTAATCCCCTTCCAAATCGATTTGCAGAGGTAAAGAACATTTTTTTGGCAATTTAGTTAATTATTTTAAGTGAACGGCAGCGAACTTCTCAATCAAAATTTGAAGGTACATAAAGGTTGGTTACCCATAATTTAACCATAACGCTGGTTTGCAAATAAAGGTAATATCGAAATTTACTAGATTATCACTATTTCATACGTCCACATGTCAAGTAAGTATACAAGGGAATGTTTTATAATGTTATTCTGTATTCTCCCGTAATATTTGAGTCTTTCTTTCTACGATTTCTTGTGTTTTTATGTTCTTCAAGGAGATAAACGAATCAAATAATATCGTCTATTTTTTAAAAAACCTTTTACCATCATTAGCCATTTCATTTAATTAATATAAGTATCCAAACTTCATGCACAAAACGCAGCACATAAGGCTGACTTAATGCTATTTTTGTTAATAACTTTTTATTTTATTTTCCAAAACTACTTCCACTAATCAATCTGCAACATCATCAATACCAAGTACTTAAAAAAAAATCTTTATTCCAATAAACATACCTGCTGTTTTTAGTTAATGCTTTTTGTATCGCTTTAAGTTAGTGATATCGATGCTAGGTCAGTGTCGCTATCGTGTCATTTATGCAGTTTTATTTTGTATGGAGGAACATTGTGCTGCCTGACATTTTACTGACTTATATTTATTTAACGAGTAGGCACCAATTTATTATGGGTTTCAATTTAATATTCAATTTTTATGAATCACCTATGCAAGTAAATGAATTAAATCAATACAATAGTGTTTGCACTTTACCTCACCATTAGGACCGAATCTACTTTACTATTCTCCACTATGTAAAAAATTACCCATCTTATTTTTCGTATAAATGTATGTAGGTACGTATGTTTGCTCCTACTTCAAATAATTAATCATCGGTGCATGTAGGTACCTACAAAGCAATAATAGAAAGGTACCTACAGTGTAAAATTATATAGATATATATACATATCCAGGTACCTACGCGGTTAATTTTAAATGTTTATCATTTATCTTTGGCTGAATTTTTAATTTTATGACTAAGTACGTAGGTACTGAAATACTTTTAATACAATTTATATCCATATGTAATGTGTATGTAATGTAAACATTTACTTTAAACTTGGTAGATTAGTAACCAAAGTTATTAGCTGGAATCACTAATAAAACGGTCTAAAAAAGTTGTACCGACCTATCTTCCTAAAAGTTTGGCAGAAATGACCTTTATGACAATATCATACTAAATTAAAGGCTAATTAAATATTATTCTTTATTTGTATAATAAATAATATAGCATTTAGTTACTAGGTAGTCGTCTAAGTATCTACCTTCAGTACCTACAGCAAATTTAAATACCTACCTGCCCATGTAAATTTTAGGTTATAAAATTAGTAAAAGATAAATACATTGATCATGTTATTGAAAAATCGTAATTATGAAATATTAGGAGAACGTTTGAACAAGTTCAAAAATATCAATGACATTTTATTTTAAGAACAAAAAATGCCGGTGATGTTGGACATTTTGTAATTACCTACAAATACTGTAGTTTTAATTTAATGTCCTGAGGCCAGTGTTGATTGTACTATTTATTAATTGCACCAGTTAGTTAGATTGCGTTATATTAAGACTTAGCTTTATTCGTTTCTATAGTAGCTACCTACACTCGGGTGTTAGTATGTATGTACATCTATCTATATCTGTGATAATAAAAAAGTTATAAACTTTGAAAACTAACCTAACTTTAGTTTTAATATGTGTAATATAAAAATAAATATGTCTACTTACAAATGCCATTGTTATGATAATTTAAATTATTATTTATAATATTCAATTGAACATGTAATTCCGCAATCACTATCACACAACTTTCTGATATTCTGTAGTTTGACAGCAGCTATGCAAGGACTTTTAGAGGTCAGCTCAATGTCATAGACAAGTAGGTAATCAGGTAGCCACCATTGTGTGTCGTCAGACCTACCGAACACCGGCATAAATAATGTTGGTAATGTCTTTTGATAATCAAAACACTGATTGTATACTATTTTTCAGAACAATATCATAGAGCCCGAATTCATTCAACGCATCTATTGTAGGGAAAATATTTTTATTTTTTGTCAGTTTTGAAATAAAACTTACCAAAATGTTTACAACCTATGCCACGATACCTACTCTTATAAAATATTGGAAATTCGAAACAATTCTTTTTTTTTAATTTAAAGCAAAACTAAAACAAAATAATTTTTTAAGCTATAAGATAAGTATTTTAGTTGATAAGCGCCTGGCTTAATTTTAATGGTTTTAAAATCATTGCCAATCATCTCCCATGCCGGTTAAATGTATGTATTCATTGTATTGTTGGTTAAATAATATATAATAAATACCTAACTTACTTTTGCGAACCTACTCCTTGTTTCAACGGCCTTCATTTTGTTAATTTAAATCAAATTAATTAATAAGGAGACACGTTAACACACTGAAATCTGTCACTGAACTGTTCCCGGTGACCCGTCGGTTTATCGTCGAAGTAATAATTCTACCTATACCCTTATCTTCATCAGCTGTCAATAAATTAAACCTCACAATTTGCTACAATATAAAGTTGTCCCTATCTTCACTAATACGTTATAGAGATAACAACTAATCCCAAGAGGATCTACGTGTAAGCAAACGAAAACGAGTATTATTAATTAAATCAATTAATATTCTTAATAAACGCTAATAGATTATCGTCGTTTCCGGTTTTACGTCCAAATATGTTAATTATTATCTTAGCGCCTTGTTATTTTAAGTACTACTCTAACTTAATTTTATGTGAGACGATAAAAAATACAGTGTTTAAAATTTCAGCTTCAGGAAATGTCTACATCACAGCTTCTTCCCCTTTCGTTTGCACTTATCTTGTTGCTCGACGCAACCCTGCTACATAAAACGGGCTTAAGACACATTGGAGTGCAAAATATGTGTTTTGAAATCTAACAGGCATGTCCACTGCCTGAAAAGGAAAAACCGCACCATACCATCCATTAAAATAATAACAAAGGTCATTGAACTTATTTTTATTATCCAAATCGAATTTACAATGAAAATGAACGATAATAATATTTTGTTCGATAATAAAAACAAAGTCGTATAGCTACTGACAAGAATTTTACCTTTTTCAAAGGTTTTGGAATGGCATCCGCATTAACACATAAAAATTAAGTAATTTAGCTTCAGTTGAGTACATAAAAGTCGAGCTTAAGTAGATAAGTCGATGACTGTAGCAGTGAACTATTATTATTATTATAAACATTCCAACTGCTTTATAAAAATACATTGAAAATTACGCTTAGTTTAAGTTAACATTTCACCATTACAATACTCGACTTTCTTGGTTAAGACTAAATCAAAATAAAATTTATATAAATTTTGTATTAATTTTCAGCCATACATTTGTAATAAGACAAAGTAATTATTTACTGCAGTAGTCTTTGCAAGATTCAGTACAATGAATATTAATACTATTTAAAAACATACATTATTGCAATAATTTGTTTTCATCAATGTCTTATATCCGAGAGAATTTACGTTTCGCAAGGACAACTGCAGTTTCGACTTCAGAACAGACTATACATATTTGAATATACACAAATAAAAGTAAAACTAGATACAATTTATTTATAGCTGCCATACAAAAATACACAGTATTATCATGGTAGCAAGAGCTAGCCGTAACACAATAGCACAGTATTCAAAAGTTTGTAAAAAGAAAGCAGTCGCATTTCGTAGCAAGCAGTATTGATCGTTGTAGTCTCGTAGTTACTGTAATTCTAAGTTAGGTGACTACTCTGTGCGTAAGTTTAAGATGGAACAAGCAAGTAGACGTTTGAATGAAATTTTCTGATCGATCCAGAAGGTTCTGGAATATACTAGACTAATGAATTTGTTAATGTCTCACTTGTATACTATGTTTTTCTATAAACTAATGACCATTTCACTACCACAATTGACGCCTACTTTACTGAGGCACTCTTATGTAGGTACTCAACGATTTGTGACATTGTTTCATATGAAGCTTCGACCAACCATCTTATCAAGACACAGTCAAGATTATCTAGACATCCAATACAACTCGAATGGATGATGATTATTGACAAAATTGTATTTTTGACGATATCTTCGTAATTTATGACATTTTGCACCTGTTCTTACATGTACTATGTGAACTACTAACAAAAAGTGCCATAAAAATATATTTTCTACTTTTGTCAACATGCTAACTCTTTTATTATCATTGATTGGATTGAAATTGTAACGTTCATCGATATGAAAACTATAGAATCACATTGGTCTGATCACGCCCCCTACTCGGGTTTGTAGCTAGCTGCGATCAAAAAACGCGTATTCTGAACTATATCTTATTATTAGTAGTATAATAGTTTGTAAAATGGTTTTAAATAAATATGTAACGTTATAATTGACGGGCACGCGGTGAGTTTGGACCATGGATTGTTATTCTATGATTTCAAAAGGGAATATAGTAACTTCTGGGCATTACAATTCGGAACAATTATACTTTTAGGCCAATAAATAATTTCGCCATCAGCGCAGTTATATATTTAAATACAGATAAAGCATCAACGTCAATATACAATCGGTAATACATTAGAAGGTACATTCGATCTATTTAATTCTTACTCGAGTCCATATTGTCAGATTGTAACAAGTGAAAATATTGTGAATGTATTTATATGTATACTTTACAATATATTTTGATCGATCTCTATAACATCCTAATATAATATTTTAGCTACATTCATAATATCACGTCAGGCCGACACACACGGTCCGCGCCTACTTCCTATATGTCTTTTTAAGCATCTAAACGAACAGAAGACACGGCTCACAACAGGACGATCGCTAAATGAACAGTCAAACGTCGCGACACTCACAGTCAAGTCGCGTCAGGCAACCTCCAGGCGCACGTTAACTGAAGCGGAACGAGTAAACTAAACGGTTCTACACACCTTCCGATACAAGAAGACCATCCTACACTAAGTATCCGATTTAGGGGGGTCACATAATCCAAATTACCGAATGGGCTCGGGAGGTGGGAGAACCTGAAACGGTAGATACGGAGCTCACATCGAGTACTACTAACGACTAGGGCTGCGGACGGGCGCGGGCGGTACTAGCCGACCTCGCTCTTGACGTAGAACAGCAGGTAGGGCGTTGCGGCCGAGCGCATCTCGGGCTCGGCCGATAGCAGGTCCTCGAACTCCTCGTTAGAGATGGGCTTGACGAGCTCGTCGTCGCACGCCAGCCACGCCGCGGCCGGGCGCGCGCGCGGCACGCAGCAGTCGCGCGCCGTGCACGCGGGCGGCGCGCGCGGCCGACTGAACAGCGCGCGCATGAACCCGCCCGGCGCCGCCTCGCCCGCCTCCGACGCGCGCGCGCAGCCCGCGTCCGCCGCCCCGCCCGCACCCGCCGCCCCGCCATCGCGCGCGTACGCCACATAGTGCCCGCCCGTCAGAGTCTGGCCCAGGTGCATTATCACGCCCCACAGGATGTATCTGAAAGTTATACGAGCATTCTATGTTATCCTGATTGCAGTATTTTAGAGGGCAAAAACTAAAAAATTAAATTGTTACGTTATTAGCAATAATGGCCAATGGTCTCTCACAGTCGGCTTGCTCACGTTTGTTTCTAACACAGTTATATCTCTATACCTATGCGTGGGCGGTTGTTCAGGCGGTCTCTTGGCACAAGGTTCGCAAAAGCACGGCATCAGTAGCGGTGTTGGCGCGTGCCTCGTGATTTTCTCCATGCCGCCGCTGAACCGCTTGAGCTGCAGCACGAGCAGGCGTGGCAGGCGCGAGTACGCGACCGAGCGACGCGCCTCGTTGTAGCGCAGGCAACGCTCACACCAGTACTGGAATATGATGATCAGTAAAATATGCTACCTTATGTAAGAGCTAATATTAGTACCAGATTTGCGCAGTAGTTTTTTTTTCGTATTTAGCAGGGTAAGGCAATGTAAGATATACGATCTACTATCCCTAAACCCCATGTTCATTCTATACATGTTACTATTCAATCTTAACCTGTTCTTTGACAATGAAGGTCACGAACAAGCAAACAAGTACCTTATTCTGATCCCGCAGGTACTCAGTCGAGAGACAGGCAGCGCGGAAGGGCTCGTCGTCCGCGTCGTCGTCGGTGACAGGCACACACAGTTCACATACTGCCTGCGCCTTCTCCGTCACCGCCTCGCACTCCAAACACATCGTGCGAACTACCATTGTGCCTGCAATATGATAACGACTTATTTTGTAGTTATGTAGTGATACGAAATAGACTCGTCTTCAAGAAGCGACTATTTGAGAAATTAATATAATGGGCTGTAAGCTACTTAATACTACATAAATCAAATACCGGTATAGGTAACACCAATCTGCTTATCAAGCGTTGTGAGATTTGAAATACAAATGGCGTCTATCAATGTTGCTAAACAAGCTGATGGTTCACGTGATGAATGGTAGGTCTTAGCCAGATTTAGACACGAAATTGAAATGTCAAATGTGCCGTAACTTTTACTGATGGACTTTGATCAATGAATACAGTCATATAGCGCTAAACATACATAGCATCAATCTATCCCTGTCGAATTGTTTTAAGTCGATAGAGATGGAATGATGTTATAAATATGTACTAAAAGTGTTCAGTGACTAGTGATACAAGTGAGTCCTGAAGTCCTAAAGTATTACCTTCAAAATCATCAGCGACGAAGTCCCACCCAGGTCTAGATCTCTCATCTCTCTCAGGGTCAGCCGGCGACGGAGGACGGTCTTCAGTGGGTGATGCTCGACTCTTGTCAGTAGTCTTCACTTCTTTGCGTTTTTTCCACGACTTCCGCAGGTTACCCAGCGTTGGCTTGCCGCCATCGCTATCTAAACTAGGTTGGCGTCCTATGCCATTGCTAAAATGATAAAAATCACCGTTTTAAAGGTTAGTTTGGCTTTGTTTTCTAATTATTAGACACCACCTATCAATTGACATCCTGTTTATGAGCTGTCAAAACGCAATTCTCTGACTACTACTAGTCTACATTGTATGTCAATAGGGTACTGTGACGTCTGGTACAAAAACCACTTAAAATCTAATTTTACAATTGATTGAAAATTCATCAGGTTTTTCGAGCAAAAATAAAGTATGTTAAGTATTATTTCTTTTAGGAACGATGCATCTTGAAATTGTTCGTTATTGGTGTCTACACACATGCAGAACAAATAGGTAAGGATATACATACTTGCACAAAAGACTTTCACAAGTATGAATTAGTGCAAGCACAGCAGTATTACACTGACTTGTAAGTATATCATAAAGCGTGCAGCTACCATAATATTTAAATTCAAGTCTGAACCAAATGGGTAAATAAATAAAAGAGGATTTATGTTACCTGTCACCATTTTCATGTATCTGCAACCTACTGGCGCGCGCACTGAGCGCTCTGCACGTTTCCCGGATATTGTCCAATATGCAGACAAGTAGCTCGTGGGCATCCTGTTGTCTGTTACCTGTATATACAAAACTTATGTAGATTTTTAAGTAATATTTGCTAATTTAATAAAGATTAATGATACATATTGTATTTTCTTGCTTTATACACAGATTGCATGACGTTTTCATGTTTATTATACTACTAGCTTTTGCCGGCGACTTCATTCGTGTGGATTGTCTTACGGATCTTTGCCTTGCTTATTTAACCCACTTGAAGTTACGTCTATGGATACTGCTCTGCTCCCTTGGGTTGTGGCTTGATGTGGCATGACATTCACAAATAATGTGCCTTTCTATGGGTTAAAGAATTTTCCAAATCGGTTCAGTAGATGCAGGGATGTACGGGGTAAACCTTACAAACTTTACCTCTTTATAATATCAGTATAGAGTATAGATATAGCTTGTAGCACTCAGGGATAAAGAAGCTCTCCTACTATCGAAAAAAATTTAGTTTCGGCCTGGTAGCTCCCAAGATTAGCATGTTTAAACAAACAAACATCAGCTTTATTGGTAGCTTTATTTATTTATTAGCTTTATGCACATAATGTAAAAAAATACACTGTACAAAGGCGGACTTGATGCCTTAGGCATCAGACGAATTCTCGCCCTTTATGACATCCTCAATCACAAAAAGACGTAACTCACTCATTGTAGATTCCAATTTCAAGATTTTTATATAAAACACTGATCTGTTTATTATTATCGTTTTATGGCAATAAATAGGATTGCCTGTTTCCTATGTATTTTTAATAAAGTTATCTGTCAAAAGATAAAACGGTAGATAAAGTTCGTCATGCACCATTTTCTAACAGTTTCGTTGTGTGGGTGGCACTGGGAGGGTGACGATTCCATGAGTCATGCTAGGCAAACTATTTGTAACCCAATCAATATGCATAAATATTATATTTCGATCAATACGTGAATGTTATCTTCTGCAGTGCTACAATATCAGCACCTTTGCAGTAATCTTGATGTAGCAGATTTATGATACCAATGAGATGAAATGTGCCTATCAACATCACGGATGTTTTTCATTAAATATACCTGCATAATAACATTTAAGATTTTTAAATAGTGCTTCTAAGTTAAAATCCATAACAGCATATTTTTATGCATAAAATAATAATTTTATCACTTTATGATATGACTAACGTGTGACTATGACTTTGTCCCTGTATATTTTGTTACAGATTCTTAATTCCTTTTATATAATATGTACAATATACCCGAAATTACTCCAGATATGACGAAGCTTCCTATTAGCAAAAGAATTTTTAAATAATAAAAAAACAAACTATTCAGCTTTATCATATTAGTATAGATTTGAAATAAGAAGTAAAAGGCTTATGTTATGTCACTATACCCTCAAAAGTGGAGTTGACATCTCTAAGTGCAGCTAAGAAGGCATCAGCGGCGTAGGGCTCCGGGCTGGCGTCTGCAGAGCTGCTGTTAAGGCACTTGCTTTCTGCTGCTCGTAGGTTGAAGTATGTCTCGTGGAGCTTCTCGGTTGCTATCTGAAAGGGAAAGAGATATATGTAATTACTTAATACATATGTCGAAGTTTTGACTACTCAAATCATTTTCATAGGAAATTTCTAGGTAGGTGTTTTGTAGTTAAGTGGCACACAAGACAACACAAGGACCACCAAACCTTGCATCCGAGTGCACATAAACTCTTAAACCTGACAGCGGGTGTAAAAATGATGATGAGAAACTACTTTCTATAGTCACCTTCCACATAGCTGTGATAACAACAAAACTTTCATACATTTTATGTCATACTAGCTTCTGCCAGTGACTTCGTTCCTGTGGTCTTTTTTAACCGTGTTAAGTTACGTCTTTGGTTACTGCTCTACTCTCGTGTGTCGTAGCGTGATGTTATAAAGCCTAAGCCCTTCCTTGATAAATGAACTATTAAATACAAACAGAATTTTTCGGTTCAAACCAGTACTTCCTGAGATTAGCGCGTTCAACCGAACAATCAAACTTTTTAGCTTTATAATATTAGTATAGATATTTCGCCTTGTCTCATCAAGTGTGCAATACAGTGTATGATAACTTTTGTCAATTAAGTCTTACAAATGAATTTCTGAATTAGCATGGTGATAAATGTTGTAAGTAATGTTATCTATGCAATACAAGTAAATATTATAATCATCAAATCAATATTGACCCAAAAATTCTTTATTCACAAATTGGATCTACCTGATTGGGTTATCATTATCAATATTTTCTTATCTGATAAATGGTGACCCTCATCTTGCTTATGATAAACGAAACAAATATATGATTAAGAAAACAGTTCTTATTACAAGTACATACAGGAAAATGATAGGTATTACTCATATTGTCATGCAATAAATCAGTATACAGCCATATTTTCGACAACAATATTTACAACTCTGCTGAAATTGCGTTCTTATACTTATCTTCCTGACATCTACTTAGAAAAACTGATATAATGGAAATTCCCAATGCTGAGATTATATTATGTGACATATTTTGACAAAAACCACAAAATGCATAAGCATGATTTTTCTCTTACATCATCAATCAAAAGAAAGAGTAGCTTTGCATAATTGACAAATGCAGAGACTAACAAGTAACAAAATTAAAAAAATTGAGTAACCCCCAACAGAAGGTACAGTCCATATCGCAGCTAACAAAAGAGCTGATAACCTTAAAGCGGCTAAACCAATTTTGATAAAACATATCTAAAAACTATCGCTAGGAAATCTATTTTCAAATAAAAAAATCCATATTCAAATCGGTTCACCCGTTCCAGGGCTACAGTGCCAGAGACAGACATACAGATACGTCAAACTTATAACACCCCACTTTTTGAGTCCGGGGGTGAAAAAGATTATACATTAAATAAAAGTCAAAGAAATACCTGTATTTTACTTTTCCCAGCACTATTGTCAGATTGTCCCAATGACAGTAAGTCTTTACTGCTCCAAGACCTGGTCCCTGATGATGCCAATCCGGCTGCACTGCGGCCAAGAGAAGAACTCTTCAGCCTGATGCTGCCCAGCTTCTGTTCCACACTGGCGAGGTCCGACACAAGGTGGTGTAGGTTGTGCAGGAAGCGTGGTGCATATCTGGAACAATTATGGAAAATTATTGATTGCGATGCTTGTTGATTTGGGATTTCACAATACAGCAGCTTTAATTAGTAATATGAGTATTGTATTTTCTTCTAATATTAGTCTAGAAATTGGAAAAAATATTACGGTCTATATTAGAGAATGATATTTAGTTGAAAACTTGTTTTAACAAATACAGTGAATTTACATCTATGCCTAAAAGATCTGTGATATAGTATTGTTCTGTAATATGCATCTAGCATCTTTCTACACATTAGCTTTGCACCTTTAATAACAACTAGTCACAAAAAATCATGACAATTTTTTCATGATTTCAGCAAAAAAATATTGAAACAAGACTTGTAGTATTGAAAATAGCAATAAACATAGTTACCGTAAAGTATAGAGAACACTGTTGAGGAAGCAAGTGTTCCCCAAGTTAGATAAAGTGGCAATGGGAGTCTTCCGCTGTTGTGTGCTCCCTGCATATTGAATGTCCGATGTATGGTGGCCATTCAACATGGCAGAGTTGGCTAAAGGAGACTCTGAGAGTATCAGCTCTAGCTCTGATGATTTTTCTGTAACAATTTCCTTAAATATTAATATGATCGAAGAAAATAAGCAGATTTTAGTTTGTTGATTAGTACCATAGAGGATGTCTTTAAACAGTGGGCAACAGTTATGAGTTTCATGATCATTCCATAGTTATTGAGAATTTCCATAATGTTGGATTTATGGTTATGAATATTGAAGCTAGCACTTTCTACATGTAACAATGCAGTTTTATATTTTGAGTAAGTTTGTAGGTCAATATAATTGTTGAATATATTGAATAAATCAAAATGAAATTATCTTTTCTCACCACTGACAGAATACAATTCGAAAATAAATTTTAGGCAGATACACTACACGACACAGGATTTTCCTCGATAGCACTGAGTACAATTGCATTAAATCACCGGAGTGTTGCACATCGGCGGCGTCAAGTACCGGTATAACGTTACACAATACCTGGCTTTGCTGTCTCAGAAAGAGGCTTCAATCTCTTTGCAGCCGATAAAGTATTTGAATATATACTCTTGAAAGACCTCTTTAAAGGCTTATTCTCTTTATTACTATTAGTAGATTGCTTGTTAAAAGGGTCAGTGTTCTCCTTCGAGCACTCAGACGGTTTCTTATTTTCGTTGCTCAAATATGTTGCATTATTCCTATTTAATGACAGGGAAAATCTAGATTTGTCGACTCCTTTTTTCGTTTCAGTCACAGAGTTAACTGGCATCTTCAGCATACCTGTAAATTAAGAGTGTGAGTAGTAATTTTACGTAAAATCAACGTAAAATTCAGAGGCCACTTCGCAACTTTCCCATGGCATGTCAAGGATAACGTCAATATTCCCACTTTTTCGTTTGGTTTACTTACGTAAAAGTCTTCATTAGGTACATTGACTTACATTATAATGTAAGGCAATGTATCTTCTTTAAAAACTATTTAATTATAACTGAAAATATGTAAAATTTAACCGCGAACAGCCCCATTGGAAGCAGTCGGCCATATTGGTTTATTTGATTGATGATCGACGTCCGTCCGTCTGTCCTTCGATTTCCTAGTTCTATTTTGTTTATGGATTTGACAGTTTGGTTTTCTTTTACTTAAAACCTTGAATTTCAAAGAATTCTCGGCACAAATAAAACATAAGTAAATATACTTCGTCGTAGCAATAGGCACCTACATCCATTCAATTGTATTTATTAATTTTTCGTCTCGGTTTTAGTTATGTATTTGTTGTCTATGCACAACGTGACTAATTCTGACATAGACAACATACATGAAGGGTGCGTTCGAAGTCTACATTGAACGGTATTTTGAGAAAAAAAAAAACCCTAGAATTACCAAAGAATTACTGAAATAGATAAATTTAATATGATGTGTGAGATTTAATAAAATAATTTAATGATTCTTCTGGTATTCTTTTGCGGTTTTGCTTTTAAAATATTTTACTAAACTCTATACAAATTCCTACTTACTCTATGGTTTCGGGCTTGGTGTTGGTTGGTTAGTTAGATTAACTGGCGGGAATTCGGAAATTCTGACTGATTAAAATTGGAGATGGAATTTTGTATTTTTTTTTGTTATATTTTATTTTAACTTATTCGATCTAGAGAAGTGCTCAGAAAGATAACAAGAAGCTAAAGTAGGTAAGTTATTTGTAGCCATTGCTATATACACTCACAGTTACTAGTTTTACCGCTTAAGTATTTCTTTTTAGATGTATAATGGATGTACCCAGCGTAGTCCCCGTCAACACCATCCCTTCGTCTTAAAGGTAGGTTTTATCAATAAATGATAAAAGTGCTATTAGGTATTTACTGTGAGCAGATATCGTAGTAGGTTATCCATTTATTAATGGAATGCGAACGAGTTTACAATTCAGAAAACTATGTACATTGTTTTCTTGCTTTCTTCCTAAAGTTATCAGATGGTAACTTGGTATGTACTTACCTTACTTACCTATTTAGAAGGTATGTAATGTAATGTACTAGAAATGCGTACCGCTAATTATTACCGATTTTTTATACTGTATGTTAACCTAATTGTAAGGAACCTTTGTAACGATGGATAATAAACTTTTACTTTACTTTAATGTACAGTAGGCGAGGTACGGAGCAATAAATGAACGCTGCCTAGGTATTTTGCTAACGTAATTGTCATTTAGGTCGGTATAATGCAACGTGATAGTATCCACCAACAGTATCTACCCATTACTAGTATTTATATTTCAATCTTACCCTATCTGCCTACATAATTATTGCGTAACCATCATCCACGTGGCTAGTAGGAGGAACAAGCTTTTTTGTGAAGGCAAATAGACGAAACACCTATAGCTACCTACCTACTTAAGATTTATAAGGTAAGTAGTTAATTTTGAAGTTTGGAGTGTTGCGAAATTTGATAGAAAGTGTTGCCGCGGCCTTGGAACGCAAAGGGCATTCCGGAACAGGGATGGGTTTTACTCAGTAAGAGTCTGATACTCCCTTCTGCTCCACACAGGGCGGAAGAAATTATTTGATGATTTCCCATCCTTATGCCTAAAAAGGTCGGTAATTTCAGGTAATGCCAGTGAACTTACAATAAAAATCCTGACTCGCGACCTCCTTTATAATGTTTCGTTGCCCTAATTGTTTCAACCCCATTTGTAAGGGATCATTATTTAGATTGTTCTCTTGACTGTAGAACAAAGTGACGCGAGCATCTTCGTTACGACAGCCGCAGAGGCTGGTACGTAATTAAAAAGAGATTTTCCAACCCTAAATTTAGGTTATAAAAACCTGTTGAAATGTTAGTGATGTAGGTACTCAGAAAGCATGATGGGATGTATTAATACGGAGAGGTAGCTTCAGGCTTGTTTATAAAACAGATTGGCGTCAAACCTTCCCCTGAGAGTTTTGTTTGCAATCCGCGTGGAAATCGGTGTGCATTTATTTATTGTGTGGAAATGTTTCGTTAGGGTTGCGTCCCAAATGTGCCATCTGGCATTTGATCAAACTTAGTTTCATGTTTCGTGTTGAATTTGATATGGATTCTTCCATTTGTAAAATTGGTTTTATTCATTAGACAGTTGGTCATTATTGTCATATTCTTCACCAGATACTATACAATCTAACGGCTATCGGTAGGTTGAATCTGAGTCTCTAATTTCATTTCACCTCACTACGTTCCGGGTGAAGGTATCCAGTCTACGATACACGGTATTTTGTTCAGACTACATTTAACTACTGCCAAGACAAAAATAAAGTCTTTAGATTTATAGGTATCCTTAGCAACTTGTTCAGTCGGCCGGGTCATTAATTTACATTATCTTGTGTTAACTAGATTAGAAATTCAAATGTGTGTAGGAGAAGGTAAGTAGATATCAACCCACATAAATGTAGATAGTGGTCTTATTCACAATACATGTGTGGTATCCTCTGTATAGCTTTACCAGAGCTTAGAATTAATTATTTACGTCCCTACATAAAATATTCTTTGTGGACACAATCAATTGGCCGTTCGAAATGTGACGGGACTTGTCGAAAGCGACGGTATCTATAGGTACGAGATTATAGAGTAATAAAGACCCAAATCAAACTATTGCTAAGCTATAGGTACCCACTCCTGGGAAACATTTGTCTGCCCAGCACGCGTACCTAGTGATTAGGGTAATATCCCCTAGGGGTTGCTCCTTGTAACGTTATCCGTAACTTATCTAAACATTTACATATACTTTGAAACTGCCGGATTACAATTCAAAGATTGATTAGCGAAGCGAACTTCCAATAAAGATAAAGATATGTCAAAAAATCGTTTGTACAATCTCATTACGAGAATCCACTTGATTAATTGTTTTTTCAGCGGAAAGTAGTTCTACTGAAAGCTCCATTAATCAAATGATCGTGCAGTTTTTCTTACGAAATAATATTTTTAGCATGTAGCGGGCGGCACACACTTGTTTAGTGAACTGAACATACATGTATGTAATAGATAGGTGGGTAGTACATCTTTATTAGGTATGTTTATTAAAGCTGTTACCTGGGACTTCGACCATATCTTTGGTCTTACAGGTTCATTTAATAAAAGCCCTTTTTTTCTTCTTCTTCCAAACATGTATTTGTTTCTTCGGTGAATTAAGCTAAACATTGTCAGTCGGTTAGATAGGAGGATAAATATTACATTCGTAGAATTAAATATGCAATCTGAATCCTTTTGAGTAACTCAATCCAACTGCATCGAAGGGAGCAGCGACATTATTGCATTTTTCATTTTATTCCTCTTACGTTCAGAAGTTTCAAGAAGATTAACTTTTTATGGAAGTTCTGTAGATGAAGGAAGATCGTAAGGTAGGTATGCATATAAAAATACAGATGTTTTCTTCCCAATGGAATTGTATGAAAGAGTCCATTGTGGGTAGTGCTATTCATTCCAGTAATTTGTATGAGTGAAGTTTTCATAGGTGTGTTTTGTAATAGGTGTTATTTCTGTTCTCCATGCACAAGGTTTTAGAGACATCACATTAGGTACTTATGTCCTCCTATTCTTCTATTATTGAGTTGTATTAGTGATGCTATAAAGAAAAAAAACCTCGAAGCAAGTCACATAGCAGAAGAGTTCTATTCTACATTATTAATTATACTAAATTCTCAAGTAACAAAACCCAATCTGTAATTCTGTGCTATTCTGTTAATAAACATTTATTCAGTGATCGATGCTGAGTGGACGGGTCCAATAATACAAATGCAAATTGCTGGCAGCGTCAATTGCGCCGGTGTCAATATTGAACAGGAAGCGGACCGCCCCTACCGGATCCCGTTACTGAGCACTAAGCGTAATGTTAGGACCGTTTCAAAATACCGACGCAATTTTGAAGTGGGCTTTTGTTTTTGTAATGAGATTGGACCTAAGGGTTGTAGGAATTGTTAGAAATAAAAGTGTTTCAACACACTTTATGCTTATTGAATTTGGGGTATGAAGCTATGTTGCTATATTGTTCCTACTTAGCGATGATTGCATAGAAGCTGCTTAGATACTAACAATCATAGGCAAGCAGTTAAATCTGTAATCAAGTCGTGTTCCTCCTACTGCGTGGATAGTAATCAGTAGATTTTGTTGGATTCTTATAATCGACCCGCATGGCTTAACTTGGCCTTGTCTGACCTTGGTTCAATTTGGTGAATAAAGATCCATCCATTGAAGATTTTAAATGGGTTAGCAATGCGGGCCGCCAATTGGCGTCCAAATGGAGCTAATATTTGTGCAGGCATACCACTGATGTTCATGCATGCTTTAGCACAAATTACATGTAATTATTTTACTTTTTAAAATTTTTGTATTCCAAAATTACACAAAAAATTGGGATTTACTTTCAAAAATAAAGTTGAACCCTAATCTGCTAACAAAAACTGGAAGATTAGCAAGGGTTACGTGAACACATATAAAATAAAAATTTTGTTAAATTTACTTAGGTCTTAATGTAAATACCGGATCCTAAATTAAAGAAAGTGCTTTGATACTTTAAACCAGTTTTATGTAATGCAAACTTCATGCTCATGCATGAAAACATAGTATTTGGAACTTTTTTAGTGCTTTCCTATATTTCTGAATTGTTCCAAGCCGATAACACTAATTAATTAAAATCTATATAGATGCTGATCCCGCGAAAGATAATATCCATATCCATGGTGGTGTCACTGGACAGCCCATAAGAGTACCTACCCCCAGTAAGAAAAGGGAAAGATGGATGAATTATGTGAAAGATGACATGGCTAGGATGAGAGTAAACATACCTAAGTATATGAAGGCTGACAGAGATGAATGGAAGAAAAAGGCATAGTGTGTCGTCACGGTAAACCGTTTGGGGTTTTACGAAATCTCGGATTACGCCGTAGTTTCATCATAGTAGCATAAGGAACAATTTTGTTTGTATTTGCTGTTCAATTTTGTTTTAAACTTCATGGCAATTGTTTTCTTAAACTGACTGTAGTTATTTAACTACTTGCACGAGTCTCGGCTTTCGATCGGTTATTATAGAACGTTAACAACGTTGTTGCAGCAACCATTTCTTTTTAGATAAATAACAATAAGAATGAGATAGTTTTGCATTCGTTCTGGCATAAAAATAGTAATTCTGTGTGCAAAATTTCGTCTGAGTCAGGTTTAAAAAGACTTGACGCAGCTCCAAGGTTTTATCTTGATTGTATTTAAATATTTACCTACATGTAATTCAATCTGTATTCCCAACAATGAGCACAGTATTGCAGGTTGCACGTTGCAATAGTGGCTACAAATTGTAATTTCAAGAGTTCTTGTTACGATTTTATTGCCGTATATAAATTCACTGCAGAGTGCATGCGAGGAAGGAACATTACTCTACAACTATGCTCGACAACGATTGCAAGTGACATGCTACTCCAGACTTGGGAAGTCACATCCATTGTTCATAATCGTCCTAATTTATTTATTTTAACTTCATGTACAATAGTGGTACTTTCGTATAAGGCGTAATGTTTGTGATTGTGAATAGGATGGTGTTTTAATGATGATTCTGATGTGGAGTGCAATAAATGTTATGAGTACGAGTTTGAAAGTATTTTTCATATCTTCGTATTTTGTTTACAAACATTTAAAATCACATACACAAACAACTAGACCCGGAACAACTATCTGTAGGCTATACTAATATTTGTTCCGTGCGGGAATCGAACTCACGACATGCAGCGTAGCAGCCAATCTCTCGGCCACTACGCCAACCGTGTCGTCAAAACATATCGTGTTATAAAACTGAAGAGTTCGTTTGTTTGGTTGGCGCTAATCTCAGGAATGGTTGGTTTGAATTGAAAAAATATTTAATGATTTGATAGTTCATTTATCGAGGAAGGCTATATAACATCATACTACGACCAACAGGTGCGGAGTAGCAACCAAAGTAGTAGAGTAACCTAGTAGTAACCTAGTGCGGGTGAAAAAACCAAAACCTAGTCTAATAAATATATTCTATAGTTAAAATATGAAAACAAAAGAACCAATAGATCTACAACACAAATTGTAACTCAAGCTCAACAATCAGGTATACGTAATGAAACTGTACCGTTTGTTCAACCGTGTGTTTCTGCTCGAATTAGTACCTACAAGCATATTAATTTAACTGCAACAACAGAAACTGGTTGTGCAAAATCACTCGGTTCTTCACGAAGTTTTTCTTTGTTTTGTAGATTTTTCTTCCATTTGTTGATCATCGTCCCCTTTAGCCTAAAATAGTCCACTGTTAGATATAAACCTCTCTAATCGCAGGCCATGTGTTTCCTAATTGTCGGTCAAAAGTAGGTAAGTATTTACCTACTTAATATGGTGTAATATATTAAGAGAGATGGCTGCGGAATTTGTTACCCTCTTTCCAAGGTTATTTAATTTAGGTAAGCGGTACCTTGAAGCTTTTCGATAGGTACAGACTCCCTGATATCTGTCCCTTCACTTCATTAACGGAATGTCCGCAACCGTTAGCTTTAAAAATGTTTGACTATAAATATCAGCCTTCTAGAGCCTTTAATCGACATTTACTTGAGATAAATAGAATTTCCACGTGCCTTTGGAGTCCACGAGATATATTCCCTCCACATACCTTTAGTCCACGAAGTGCCGGTTTTTGTGAGCCAAACGGTCATTTGATGACTGGATTGAAAATAAAATAATAACTATGGCATCTTATTTCTCTGATAATGATAATGATCATACTCGTATTGTAAACCGGTAGGCATCAGTGATCGGCAAGTGGAAAAACATTTTAATGCTGTACACGCACAAATTTTCTACATAATACATGTCAAATTTATTCGTTCCTAAGATGTAATTTTAAAGATTTTACATGGATATAAAGTTGTGCCTTTAATTAATTCTGTTTCATCGTCGCTCCGTCACACGATTTTGTTCATCAGTAAATTAATTGAACTTATAATTTGCTAAATGGCGGTGCGCTTTAGTGTTTTTAAATATTATAGCATTTCAATTTCACTTTGCAGGAAATGAAGATTTCCGATTTCGAACATGCATAACAACCCCAAGACCATAAAGGAATCCATAATATCTGTAGATTTTTTCATAGTTTGCACAGATCTACAGACTTATAAATAAATAACGAGAAGTATTAATATTCCGTCGGCGTAAGTAAAGATTTTCACATTTTTCTATTAACTCCAGCCAGCTTCTGGTTTTGGGCACACTTACGCAAGTTTCCCTAACACTTTTATTACGAATATTATCGTCAGTCGGCTTATTATATATCTGTGGTAGATTTTATTTTTGGTCCATGTGACTTTTAGTTATTTTTATTTCGAAGTAATGGCTTTGAATTATTTATTTTGCGTACGCTATAACTCTTGGTTATACATTAAAATGACATTGTTTGTTTGAGATTTTCTCAACTTTTCCTTTATTCATTCGCACCTAGATCTAAGTAAGTACCTACCTTTCTACACTTATATTCATTTCGACTACTACAAAATAATAACCAAACAAAACGACGCTGAAAAAGTATGAAACAAGATTTTTAAGATGCTGAATAAACAAAGTTACTGGAGAAACAAGAACAGAACAAAAAAAAAGCCCTAGTCACACGCTATATAGGTACCAACCGTAACACTTTAATAACGTGTGACTACGGCTTTTCTTTTAGTTCATCAAGGATCTTGGAAATGTACAAGTAAAGCCCTTTCAAATGATACCAAACACGGCGTTTTCATCTTATTTTTTTTTACTCAATGCTTTTCGTCCGCTAGAGGGCGCTACATTAAGTTTTTTGACACGTCCTCAGCGACCGAATAAGACGGTTCTAACGATACCTCAATTGTCGAGTTCCAATAAGTTTAGGAGCTATGAGGGAACAGATGAACATACACACACATACATACATAGCCATGTATGTATGTGTGTGCATGTTCATCTGTTCCTTCACTGTTGTGACAGGCTTGTCAAAATTATAACCCTTCTTTGGCTTTGCTATAGTCGGGTAAAAAATATAGGTTTTTATGTCTTTGTAAGCCAAATGTAAGTACGATTCGAATATTACTATTACCATGTTCAAATTGAAAGGCATGACTGAACATAATAATCCAATATAAAAAATTCAGAATCCTTTGAATAATATATTTGTCTATTTTCTTTTGGCTTTTTATTGAATAAGAGTGGCCCTTTGTGTTTTAAAATAGTTTCCGTGTATTAATCGCATTTGGGAAATTGGTGACTGGACTCTGGGTTAACCCTAAATGTAGAAGGGCTTCTGGATTGATTAATCATCTTCAATTATGAGAGCTTTACTATTACAGTCCTTACCTTAGTATACCCGTATTAACCTAGTCATTGGGTTGAAGAGGTCAGATGACAGGCGCTCCGGGTCAAATAGTTTTTCGTCGTATCTAATTACACTGGACGTCGATCTCAATAGTTGGGATGCCTAGCGAACATCGAAAATTGTACATGAAGAATTTTTTGGCGACGGCGCCAATAGTTGCTAATAATTTAGTGTATACTGTACAGGTATATAAACAAGTTTTTCATCGAAACCATGCTGTGTGAACCTCATTTTTAATATTTTTTTCTCTACGGTTTGAATTATGCGAAAAACACTTTTTTTAAATTGACTCTGACTAACAGGCGGTCTTCTGATATTATTTTCAATCTTTGTACCTATCTATTTTACTAACGTACTATAAAAATCATGATCTCAGGAACAGCACATGAACAGCATTACCCTACTGCCATTAAGGTTTCTTCGTCTCTTAAGGAACCAATGAAGCTTGAATAGTAAAGGATGTTAAATCAATATAGTTCATTAAATAGCGATATTTGATCATTGGGTCGATTGAGCAGAAACAAACGTCGGTGTGAATGTGTGGTGTGGATACACCATTGTATATCGAGTCAATGTATGTACCTAGACATACATTGACTGGCACATTCAAGAAACATGAACCACTAAATTAACTTTTAAGTACCTACCTAAAGGAATGTTTCATTAAGAATATAATTATTCTAGGAGTAATGTTTCTTTTAGTGGTGTTTAAAATAACATTGAACATAATGATAAACTTTTACTTATTGTACACATACCATTACGCCTGTAGTCCCCGAAGGGTTAGGCAGAGGTGTACCAATGTACACCCATAGTTCGCCGGTATGTTTTTAGGTCCCATGTAATAGGGGGCGATTGTAAATCATTCCATTATTGTCATTTCATTATTTAATGTAAAATAAAGTTAAACATGTAATATTCTAAACGAATACTAGTATAATAATACAAATTGGCAACAGATAAATTTTATAAAAATATTGACGTGGAAAAAGACTTGCTTTAGAAAATGGATGTTTTTGTACTAGTTTTACCTTTACCAATTCTGTTTTTGTTAGAACAATCTGTATTAAAATATACGGTACGCGTAGTTAGATACAAAATCCTAAATACATCGAGATCAGTTAGGAAGATGTTCCGAAGTATTTACCTTACCTGCCAAACTCGCGGTAAAGTTAGTCAGCAAAAGATAAGAATATTGAACTTTCCGACTTGCGGTAAGCCAAGTACAAAAGTTTGCTCTGCTTATATCTGAGTAAAAAATCAGCATCAAAAATCGAACTTAGTATTTACTTGGTTATTGACCTACTTGTTTTATTTTCTGTATAGTTTACTACCACGTTATCACCGCGTTATTTCAGGAATGTCCTTACTTCGCGTGGGTGTCGCCCTCACAGCAAATTGGGTACTCTAGTGAAGGGTTACGATAGGCAAAAAGTACTCTTGTAAAACAATCAAAGTTGTATTTTTTCTTGTTCTTTTTTGATCTAGTCTTCTGTCACTGCTGGATATAGTTGTATTTAGTTTAATTATTTTATGGCAACACTTGGGAACTCAATATTGTAGCACTTGATTTTGATTTTAATCAAGCTCTGTACCAACCTAAACTAGGTTTATGTCGTTTGTTTGTAGATTCTCGTAGGTGGCATACATTTGGCGTAGAACTAACCTTCTCGAACTTGCGGCTAAAACATTTGAAGCAGATGCTGTAGTCATCACCATTGATCATTAACTCGTTGCTAAGTCATTATCGTAGAATAATACTTTTGTAAAAATAGTGAGGGAAAAATAATATAAACTATTTCCTTCTCAAAGTATTTACCTAGATAAATTCGAGTTAGCAATTGGAACAAGTATTAGATACAAAAGTTTCACCGCGATCCAACAGTGGCATTTATCATTGCTATCAAGTTGGTTACGCCAGATATCAAGCCAAAGTACTGTTACAAAATGTCTTGTGGAAAGTACACATATTTTTATTCAGTAAAAACTAGATTTAATTTGGTTCATCTCTGTAGTCCCCGAAGGTTTAGGCAGAGGTGTACCAGAGTACACCCACAGTTCGCCGGTATGTTAAGGTCCCATGTAATAGGGGGCGAGCCTATTGCCATTAACCGGGCACAAAACCTAACTCATTTCATAGAAAAACCAAATAACACTTTTAGCTCGACCTGGGAATCGTACGCAAGACTTCTAACGAAGAAGTCGCGCTTGGGACCATTAAGCTAACGAGGCAGTTTTGTTTAAGAATGCACCAAATATCACCCACTAAGTCCAGAACTCTACAGAACTACGAACTATACATCGGTATAGTACATACAATTTTCATGCATTAAACAGTAACTACCACTCAATTACTCGTGGTGCATCTTAGCTTTAATGAGAGAAAGATGGCGCGATCGTTGTAGAGAAAATCTGCTGATGCGGAAAACAGCCCAGTGCCATTTGCGGTTTTGATTACCCACCTCAAAGGTAAGTACGGTTTAGTATAAACTGTCGGTACTGATAACATATTTTTCATTTTGTATATCAAGATTTTTCTACTACAGATGTGCTCATATTTATCTTTCTTACAGCCATAGATTAAGATCACATTCGGCAGATCTTCATTAAACAAGGCGCAGTTTTGCATCCTCGTCAAATTCAAGGAGGTAACTGTGCTAGTGATTTAATTACGAATTTATAACAAAACCAATAGGTTTATATTTTATTCTTATGTCTTTTATGACAATCTCATAAAAAATTTCGAGGATGAAAAACTGCACCCGATGCTGAGTGGGTTTTAGTATTCTAGAAACGCTATATTATCTAGAACCATCATTATTAGGAACTGAATACTTAACATCACCAGCATATTTATGATATTATGTTAAAGTTCATTACCCTCTTAACCGAGACACTGGACCCAACATAATGTGAAGTGGATTGACCAGATGCGTTAGAGTCCTTTGTCATTTTCAGGACATTAGCTATTTTCCTTTGCTGTTGTTCTTAGTATAAGTGGGTAATGTTCCCATGAGAGGTTTCTCACGGTACTTTAAATATACGACTTCGAACTCGATAAGGTTAAGTATAGATCCCTTTTTCAAGTACGTAAGTACCAACTTCCTGACCTTCCTACCTTTTTAGACTTTTCTGAAGTAGGTAGATATTTTTAAACAAATAAAAAATATTTTGAAAATTTTCTTTCTTGAGTCGTTATATAAAACACAATATAAAATATTTATTAATTTTATTTTTTAATTTCACATAGAGTTTCTAAACGTTGAATAAATACAAGATGTCGTTACATTTTACATAAAAAATGTATTTACATATGGTTTTATTATTTACATAGTTTATTATGTTATAGGTAATGTAACGTATACGAGTAACTTATGATAGGTACCATTTATATAATATTATAATAACTTAAATAGTACTGGTATGGTAAAATTGTATCAGGATTTCAGTTTTATAGGTAATCTGAGCTATTCATTTCCTACCGTTAGAGTTACCAACCTTTTGGGTTTGTACGGACATATATGTTCGACTCTTAAGCCCCCAGTCCTAACTTTTCACTGGGCTAGAAAATATGGGTACTGAAAAAAAAGATAAAAAGTAAGAAACCTAGACTTTTTTTTACAAAACTTCGGCTTTGTGTAAGGACTTTCAAATTTCATAAAATTAACCCTGCCTACAGCGTAAAGTTACATTACTTATGCAGTCTTACGATAGTCTTAAAACTGTGGTAGCTTTGTGAAAACTCTGGTGTAAAATAATAAGGAAAAACAAAAAAAGATCTTTTCTTTTAGAAAGTGTGGACTTGTTTAGTTTGTTGCTCAAGCATATTTAACTTCAGAAAGTTTTTCTAGCTGTAAAGTTTTAAAATTCCTCGTTGTTTGGGCCTCTACTGGGTGTCAGATTAAACGAGAGGCGTAGTACCTACTTTTAGGGAGGGTAGTACCTACTTATTTAAATTAATAACGTTTATTATGGAATTAACCTTGAAATACCCAAAAAGAAATCAGCTGTACCACATATTGACGAGATAAGCGAACATTAAGTAGGAAGATGCTTTTTTACGATTTCAAGGTTATTCCTAAAGTAAAAATGTTTCATTTTCATGAGTACTACACTCACTTAAAGCACGCATATTATAGGCTAAGAACACGACTCTTAGCCGCACCGAACCAGACATTTCGGTCCACGGTTTTTTCGTTCTAAAACATGAACACAGTTTCAATTACATCTCAATGTGCCGAGTGGGGTAACGGTCCCTCTTTTGCCAACATACAAAATTACACAGGCCCGTAGGCTTACATATTGTGAAGCGATGTGGCCCGTGTAACGTAACAAGTAGGTACTCGTACTTTCGCCTGTGTACCAACAAAAATTGTTGAGCATCATTGCCATAAACCGGTTCTTTTTCTCGGATTTTTATGATATTTACGACTATCCGGATTCCGGATACAGAGAGAAAATAATAAAGTACAGTAATTTTAACAATACCACAGCGTCGAAAATTGTGTACAATCATAGATATTGTTACCTACTCACATTAACGGAAGAATGTATCGGAAAACAATAACTAGAGATCAGATTTTAGATCGTTTCGATATCGACGGTTCATATTGAAGTATCTACTCCGAAGTCAGGTTTCGATACGTTCCGGACCTATATTGCTAAACATCGTCTGTGCATGCGAATTTTGGCATAGAAGCGACGTCGCGTCCTCAAACCTTTATTGTAACGAACTTTTTTTTTACGGATAGGAAATCATCAAATTACTTCCCCCGCCTTGGGCGGGGCGGGAGGAAGTGTCAGACTTTTACTGACTAAAACCCATCCATTTTCCTTCTTGTGACCTTTGCATTCCGGGGGCGCGTTACAAAAGATTTGTTTAATAAAAATGTCTATTGCGTTTGGATATAAGTGCTTAGAAGACTGCGAAAGAGAATTGAATATGTAGTAGCTTTTTATAATTTTTAAGCATTTCCTTGCAGAGAAAATTGCGTAGATTCTGATACTTATTTACTATACACCACTATATTTTAATTAATACAAAAAAATGGGGCTCTGTCGGTATCCGTTACTGACCATATTTATGTAGACAAAAGTAAAAAAAACAAAATCCCAAAATTGTCCACGAAATTTTGTAATAATTGGTAAATTCATAATTGAATCAAGCATTCATAACCATTGCTACTACAAAATACTACGCGCAGTACTTTTCCATTTATTTTTATTTTTATCGCCATTCATAGTTCCCGGCAAACTCGCGTCGAGGCTCAAGCCACGGCCCTTTCTAAGACGTGTAAGTAAAACAGTGCTAATTCATAAACGGAAGTGCGAGCACGCTTTTAAAAAAAATATTTGCATAAATTGAGTGACATTTTGGTATATAAACAAACGCTTATAAACTATAAACTTTGCTGTTCATAAATATTATTTATTGAGACTTTACATATATGATAGCAAGACCTTCTATAATAAGCCCTATAAGTATATTTTGTACTAATTCAAAATTAGTGGTGTAGAATAAAGTAAAAAACATTGAAACTTCTTGTTTTTATTTATATCAATCGTTGTTATTTAGTTGTCAATTTTAATACAAGGTAAAAGTTTCAAAAAAGATGAAGCCTTTCAGCTAAGTGCACTGGAAGGAAACCGACTGTACTTGTCTACTTAGATACTTAAATTCGAGATTCTTTGCTCCCAACATTAAATTTTTTAAATGACGACGCTCCGAGTTAAAAGTTTTTACTTTTTGCTAGTAAATTGCTCAGCTGCATAGCAGTATGACTTTTAGAGTTAATAGTGGTATTACTCTTAGTCTGAAAGCATCTAGCGACAAAGTTTTCTTCAGTGCATACGACATACAGCTCTAAACTCTAATTGGTTAAAGTCATTTTTATTCGTGAAGAAGTAACATGAGACTGCAATATGTGTATATTATGTGAGATACGAGCATATTATGTTAGTTTGTAATCGAATGTTATGAAAAAGGTACATATAATTGAAAAAAAAATACGAAGGAAAAGATCTGGAATTAAAGATGATCAAATGGAAAACAAATGAAGTTTTTTTTCCCTCCTGATTGGATACATTTGTTTGATTAAACATTGTCCTTGATTTCGATAATATTATACATGCCACTTTCGGGTGTCCAGGAACACATGACTTATAACACATATTATTACCCAATGATTATGAAGCCTAGACAGATGACGATTTTACAATAGGTATGTAATAAATATTTATTTATAAGTAAATACACTGTATTATTTAGATATAAAATCTGTACATTCAATTTAATATCTACTTACACGTATTATTATTGTATTTACACTATACAATCTTTTCAAAATTTTCATAAAAATTCTTACCCTTCCATCATTTTTAGAACACCCTCAAAACCCTTTTTATTAAATCAAGCTACAAAGTTTAACGCAATTATTTATTCATTATCAAATTCGAACGGCCTTTTTCATGTAAAATTAATAGCGTTAGCTTAGAGTGATTAGAAAATATACCTACTCTTTGATAAAATACTTATTACACTTACAATAAATTGCAACTTTGATAGTACATAAATAAATCAAGTTATGTTAATTTTAGGTACCTATGAACCATCGATCGACCTTTCAAAGACCTCTTTTCAATATTAACTCATAATGTATATATAGAAAACGTCTTTAAAACATATTATAATTATATTAGTTAATTAATTAATTACGTATATTCATTTGTGCAATTCGCTTAAAAATATTTAACAGGAGGAGCCAACAAAAATCCAGAACCAATCGAAGCTAACAAAATATCAAAATGTTTATAGAATCAATCAAACCAGATGTATGTGTTTGATTGATTTGCAAGGCCCCTGGTCTTGCAGATGTATATAAGTAGCGGGGACTACTTAACATCAGGTGGCCCGTCGGCTTGTTTGCCATCCAATTACATAAAAATATATTTATATAGAAATCGTATTAACAAAAGAAATTGCATTGTACGGATTGCGCCATTTTATGTTAGCATTTTCTTTTATTGTTTACACAATACTCAGTTTTGACTAGTATACCACTTAAATTACGTACTTAGAACTAATGTTTTACACAAAATTGTACTTGCAATCGTTTATAACGCTCAAGTTACAAGTGACTGTTTTCACACGCGCTGTTTCGTTTAGGCGTAGAGGTCGTGAGGGGTGCGAGGCGCTCGCGGTCCGCGGCACTCGCGTCATATCCACGTGCGCTCGGTGGCGTGCTGTGCTTGGTGCGCGGGGTGCGCGGCGTGCGCATGCGCGTCAGTGTTGCACGCATCGTGCGCACCGCCCGCGCCGCGCCTCTGTCAGGCGGTACTCACCAGCGTCTGGTTGTAAGTGCTATGCATCGAAATTCGGATAGTGCCTGTTGGAAAATTTACCAAGTTAAATTCTGTTATTTTATCTTTGCTGCCCGGTTACTCACGGAATTTATGACAAGTGTTAGTAATCAGAATGACAGTTTGTAGATGATGAAGCCGCTGGTACATGTGAAACATCGTAGGAAAAAAGCTATGGGAAAGCAAAAAAAGATAAAAGGGTGTGACGAACCGAAAGAAAACAGCTTAACTACAGACGATTTCAAAGCTATCACGAGTGTGTCATGTTAGATCGTTCTATTATAACATCGATAAGGTCAGATATAAAATAACTGAACTTGGCTCCTCAGTATTTCTTACTTGTGTATTTTATTTGCATGGAGCAAGTGGGGAGAGCCAGGTGGGTTTTTGATGAATTTTGTCGTCTTGAATAAACCTATGAAGAAGAAATTCTTATCCATGAATTGTACCTAATATTCATTGAATATTGAAACGTTCTAGCTGGAGAAAATATGAATAGAGCAATTGTTTAGGTTAAGATAAGTAAAAAACTGTACCATTAACATAATGAATTTGATGACTAGAAATAAATGAATTAACTTCGGAAGTATTAGATTGGAATGTCTTTTTTATGTTTATGGTGTAATATCTCGTCAGATATGTGAACATAAAATGAATTATGTACATGTAATGATGGTCGTAGTTGTAACTTAAATTCAAATTCCAATAAAGTTAAAAAATCTTCAATACAACCAAAATTTATAATAATGAGAAGCATCTACAGCAAACTATTTTCTAGAACGACTAAAGAGAGTGGTTTTAATCAGCTTACTGGTACCATTCTTCCTGCTAGGGGACAAGGATCGGACTGATCTATCCAGACGTTCTGTTCCATAGCCCCTGCGTCTATCTAGCCCACCTCCACCGAATGCACCGCAACACCAGAAGAATTGCTTGAAACCTCTTCTAAACCTGCGTAAGTGAAGGTTTTATAACATTATCCATATACACCAGTATCTACGTAACTGACCTCCACAGCACAATTTTATGGGTAATGCGTAACCCTTAGCGTAAAAGTTTTATGCCACGGTGGCATTTAATAAGATTCGTTAGAAAAAGAAATCTAATAAACATTTTGGCTTGGCTAAATTAATGTTATAAGTCTAAAATATAATCTGGTTAGGAAGGCATCTTTATTGCCAAACTTTTTACAAAATCAGAGGTAATTTTTGAAAGGTATTTTTTAAACTGTTTGGGTCTAATAGATTATTTTCCAGACCAATGATTTCTGCTGATACGAGAACAGATAAAACGATAGTAAATCGAGTGTAGAATGTTATAACATTTATAAAGGAATATCAACAAACGTTTCGCAGAGTTTCGTCCAATAAGTTTAAGAGTTCACTAGGCGTTTATTCACGGTCCAGAAAATATAAACGTTTTACGCAATAAAAGTTTGACAACTCTGAAAACTTACTTGGAATTCATCCAACAGTAAATGATGGGATTGTACATGGAGTTACTCATAGCCAGCCAATAGATGCCCAGGTATATTTCTTGAATGTGAGGATAGTTGACGACGTCCGGGTAGTATGATGTGACCAGGAAGTATACGTGGAAAGGTAGCCAGCAGACGGCGAATATTACCACTACTACTATCATCATTTTCACTACCTGTTGAAAAAATGTGCAAAATTTTGTTTAGTTTTTAAGAAAGTTTGTCTTGTGTATTATTGAAATCGAAATTAGCGAATCTTTATTGTTTCGGTTTTGTAGAAGCTCTGGCTGGGTGTCTCCCTGGCCCGGTTCGCCCCTCTTTAGTTAACCTGCGTCCCCCAGACTCCTGTAGAGACTCTGACTGGTTAAACCAAGTTTAACTTTATTTTAATGGTTTATGATTACTCTCGTAATGAAATAAAAACTGATGGAATATCGAAAGATAGGGACTTTATAAATAAAAAATCATCATCTAACTACAACAAGAAGTAATAAGCCAATCGCTGTTTATTATACATAAGTAGTTTTTCGTTCCGTCAGGGACGACAGTAACTCGAGTGTAAATACAATTCCAAAATCTTTAATTGCCTACAACAGTTTGCTTTGTCTAAGTTTAAGGCTTTATTTGAATTGAATATGTTAAATGTAAATAATGTTACAACAATAACAATCTTCCGAAGTACATATTATTTCAGTAGATTATTATAAGTTTCAGTCAGGATTTGATATACAACATGTTCCCAAGTTTGTCTTTGAACAAACATCAACAAATCATTTGAACTAAAAGTTTAGGCTGGCACATATTGCCAGGGGAAGGTCAGGCCAACCCGAGGGAAATCAATTTCTTTAAAGAGGATTCCTTAGGAATCCGGAACCCATTATTAAGAAAGGAAGACAATAGACAAAGATAGAATGTTTAATTTACTCAGGATATAATATTTCAATACGGATTTCAGTGAGCACTGGACCCTTGAAATGCGGTCGTCAAAACCGCTTAGGAGTTTAAAAGAGATTTTAATAAAACGAGGATCAAATGTATTCTTCCAAGACATTTTAATAAGCTCTGAAATTTGAAAGTTTTGAGGATCTGCTAGAATTGTTGATGAGTATTGAAAACTGGGGGTTATTTATAAATACATAAACCGTGAAAGATTTTGAAGTTAGATTGATTGCTTAAATGTCGGATAATTATAGCAAATTAGGATTCGTAGCAGCTAGATTAGTTAGTTATGGGTATCTATTTCGTCTTTACAAAACTAAGTAATATATTGTCATTTTCTTTAAAAGCTTGGGACGTTTGCTTAATATAACCAAATTATTAATTTACTTATCAAGCACATGGGAATATTGCGGTGAATATATGTCTACAGCTTAGACGAAATTGCTTTTGTCACATTCACGTGCATTTCCAACTAAGTCGACCTTATTGTAAAATGAGATACTTACTCAGGTACATCCAACTTGAGTTTTTCATGGATGTTTTGATAAACGTGTTGTGTTATTTATTCGTGAGAAAATTGGTTCTTTATGACGTAGGAAAATTTGCTTAAATTACATATGAAAACATCAAAGCCCAATAACGTTTGCGATGATGGCTGTTGTAGAAATAAGTAATTATGTACCTCATTTGAAGTAATTACGATTCCATCGCGGGGACTTAGATTGATGTTTTGAACTAAATCAAATGAGGTGTGATGTCATCTATCATTTCTAGTTATACCGTATCATATTGCATCATTTATGTTACTCATATACTAACCCTGCGTTTACTCTTGACGTTATCCAGTTGTCTTTGGGTGCATTCTCCGATGGACTGCGAGCCCCATAGCTCAATACCGACTCTTGAGTACGTGTACGTCATCGACATGATGGGCAAGAAGTAGGTAAGCACCATGAATGCTACGTTGTACCTGTGAATTGTGGTTACATTAAAAATTATTGAGGTCAGAACGTATTTCATGCGTTATTGCTTCGATTTCACTGTAAAACAAATGCTATTATGAATAATCTGCAACATTTCAACACTATGTGAGCCACTTACCAATATTCAAGCTGAGACCTCGTGGTAATACCGTCGGGCCATTCGGAGAAGCACACCCGCCTGTAAATCACAGCATTAAAGTCGACCAAGTTACTGCCTAACATTTTACAGTCGTCAAGATAATAGTTTTCGTGAGTGCCACCATTTTGGACGGAATTCTGCGACAGTTTAATTGTAAAATTTTACTAAAAGCTTTCAAGGAAGTTCTTTTGTAGGTACTTTCAAGTTGATCCCACGAAACTTTTTACTTGTATTGAAACTTGTTATTTTGGATTATGTCAAACATTTCATGATTGGTACAAAATTGAAGAGTTCTTTGAAAATTGGCTTGTTTTGTAGCAATCGGGTTTTCTACGCTGACATACTACTTTAGATTTGCTGCGAATTCAAAAAGTTTTCGGACGACTTTTTTGTTATTATAATAAATTGGGAATTTGGATAAAATGTCTTTATTTTCTGTAACGATTTTGAAAAGTTTAAGTTTATTTCACCTTATTGATCCATCAGGCAGAAAATCCATATCAGTGGTGAAGTAGATGAGGTTGGGTGCACTGAGGATGGAGCTCCACACCCAGATGGCCGCCGTAATGCCGAGGGTGGCTCGCTTACCCAGCCTTGGCTGTAGCGGACTCATGATAGCCACGTATCTACGGAAAGAAAAGTGGTAAGTACTGATTGGTAAATAAACAAAATTAAGTACATGTTTGTAGAATAGTATAAATACAATTTAATACTTCATAGTGTTAGAACTGTCTCGTTATCCTAGTAGTTCTAAGTGCGACTGCTACGCTAGAGGTCTTGAGTTCGATTCCCAGGTCGAGAAAAAAGTGTTATTGGGTTTTTCTATGAAATTATCAGTAGCAGCTCGGAGTTAGGATTTGTGCCTGGTTAATGGCAATAGGCTCGCCCCCTATTACATGGGATCTAAACATGCCGGCGAACTGTGAGTGTACATTGTTACACCTCTGCCTAACCCTTCGGGGAACACAGGCGTGATAGAATGTGATAGTGTTAGTACCTAATATTAGTGATGTTAATACTAAGTGGTCACGAATATGGGTCTAATGTGAAAGACTAAGTGCGGAAACCAAACCCCTCATAATAGTAAGTGGTTGAATAGGTACCAATACCATAAAAATACTTGTCTTAAGTAGTTCAGTCCATTCTAAGCCTGGCTTGCAGAAATCTTGTCAAAACCATCGGCCATTTTTTGTTATCCATTTACTTAGGTACAATTTAGTATAAGTAGCTAGGTAATTAATAGCACTAGTAGGTATGCTAAATAGATGATGCTTTTTAGGTAAGTAGACTATGTACTTTTACTGAAAATTTTAGCAAAATCAGAGATTTAGGACTAGCGCTGGAAATCTCAAGAGTTACTACCTACTCAAAGCAATAATTTTTAATACTTTATTAGAACGACTAGCGCGATAAAGTAAATCTCGTAAAGTGCTACGCTGTTCTTTTATAATGTGCATACAAAATAACACTTCAAAAGATAATATGTACCTACATAACTGAAATATTTAGTTAATTAGATTACATACATAAACTCACGCCTTTTTCCCATGGGGGTAGGCAGAAACCACAGAACGCCACCTGCTACGATCCTTACATACTTCTTTCGCCTCGACCACGTTCATACATCTGTTCATACAAGCACGCCGGTTACGAGTACTGCGCACACGTCCTTTCTGAAGAACCCCACCAATAAGGTCAGGGTAGGTCTTTCTAGGGCGTCCTCTCCCGGCGTTGCCACTCACATCTGCCATATAAATCCCTTTCGTTAGTCGCCTTTCACTCATCCTCTCAACATGACCGAACCATCTAATTAGATTAGTTATATTTATTTAGTTTATTTAGTTAATAAATATTCACTGAACCGTTACTCCTCATTTTTTTGTGCACACAGGCACAGAGTACGTGTTATAAAATTGTGTGGGTATCTACTGCTTCTTGTTACAGTTAGCATCATACAACCACTAGATTGAGATCTTTAATCACCAGAACTACGTCATTTTAGCGTGGCTGAAGTTTTGAAAATAGATAGAGGTATATGCCGTTAAGATGCGTAGGTAATTATATTAGTCGCCACGAGTCGTGAGCACAAATGTCAAGTTAATTTTTGGGTTTTTGGGTTCCTTTCTGGGTTTTTTGGGGCGCTGACACTGCACGCGAGCGGTCCAACTGACGGACCAATCGCGTGCAGCGTCGGCGGCCCAAAATACCCAGAAAGGAGCCCAAACACCCAAAAAATAATTTGACATTTGTGCTCACGACTCGTGGTCACTACTATACTATCTTCAGTACTGGGTTTTTTCAGGTTTAAAACGTACCTTACTCACTTACAGGATATAGGCCCTATATTGTGCTAGCAAGTATGCATACCTTCTTAACGACATATTCTTTTACTTATCCTGAACATTTTAGCTACCTATGCTGTGCGACTATGGGATCTAGGACCGACCTATAAAATAGTTTTTTCTCTTAACATAAATTAGTAGGTGACCTGACCATATTTTTCTCATATAGGTTGGTACTAAGTGAATAAAGAAGCTACCGGGGTGTGGTGGCGACAGGACAGGGCCGGTAATAGCCCCAGCGATGAATATAGGTAATGGATTTCCTATGTTAGGGCTTATTCTTCGAACATCGGTGTATCAGCGATATTAGCTTTTTATAGTTGATCGGAAAACATTTTATGTAGGTACTAGTCGGCGCTGCGCGGAAATTTCATGATATTGTAAGTTATTAGGGTAATCGAAAATATAAGAAAATAGATAGGAAAATTTAATGTTTTGTATGTATTCTTAAGCAAGGTACTTTGTAGGTCATTCATAATTTGAGCATAACCAAAATATCCATCAATATTCTATGAAGTCTTGCTATTTTGTACAGAAGTTTTTAAAAGGTTAGAACCTTTTAAAAACTTCTGTACAAAATAGCATTATGCTTATGCTAAAGATAGCATAATTCCTATTTCTTTTTCATAAATATATTTTACCTATTTAATAAAAATCGGCCAAATGCGGGTCTGACTTTCATGTAGGTTGTACAATATTAAACACTACATGTACAAAAGTACATGTTTCTTGTATAAGGACCTCATTTCAATCTAAACTTTATTCTACTTTTTATTGTTTGTTTAGTGTTTGCCGATTACGGTTCAAAAAGTACAGCGCTGTGACGGACGGACATGCAGCAGAGCCTTAGTAACATTGTTCCGTTTGGTATCCTTTGGTTACGGAACCATAAAAAGCGCCATTACTTACCTTCGGATTTTCGAACGAAAGACTAATGTGACAAATAATCAACTTTGCGTAAGCTGCCGCGATTAGTTACAGCAGCTTACGCGCGCTTGACAATTTGTTACCTTAATTTTGCGTTGATTTTCGCTCGTGAAACCGGGTGTTAGAGCAACAAATAACAAATTTAACAATAAGTCTGACTTTTCTTTCGAGATTCGAGATTGAAAGCCCTTGGTCTTTTTATTTATCAAATAGTATACCATACGAGGCTTGTGACTTATTGTAAATTTATTGTTGTTGACAGCAAAAATCCCCTTGTATGTTCGTTCAACTTCACACTCATAATAACGCGGAGATTTTGCATGTAAATATCGATGGAAATAGGAAAATTACATTTATTTTCTTTGACGACTTTCCGCCTTGTAGATAAAGAGAAAAAAGAAAAGAAATAGCTTGTATCAAGATTTGTTTTAAATGTGGGAACTTCATTTGTCTCAATTTGTCACGAGTTAATTGGACTGTGATGGCGGAAATAGATTGCTGTGTGTTTTAATTGAGATGGATATTCTTAAACATAGTAACAGGAAAGTATCAGTATTCTACATTCTTCCTGGTAGCATTCTTTTATTGTTTTTGTGGATGGGAAAACAAAATCTGGTTGTTAACACATTTTAGCCTCGTAGGTATGTACCTATGTAGGACATTTTTTTAAATAAGTGACGAAAAATTCTAAATCTTTGTAATCTAGAATCTTGTACTGAACCCATGGTATAAGTTTGCGTCACCTTGGGATAATCTACCATTTTTAACCCCCGACGCAAAAACGACGGGGTGTTAAAAGTTTGACGTATCTGTGTGTGCGTGTGCTTGTGTGTGTGTCTGTCTATGGCCTCGTAGCTCCCGAACGCATGAACCAATTTCAATTTTGTTTTTTTTTGTTTGAAAGGTGAATTAGTCGGGAGTTGTTTAATGGAAATCGGTTCAGAGGTTTCAAAGTTATCGGCTGTTTTGTTAGCTACTTCGGTAGTGATTTTTTTCTTCTGTCGGGGGTCACTTCGAATTTTTAATTTTGTGTTTTTTCAGTGTGATTAAATGTGTCTCTTAGAATTATTTATTATTGTAGAGTGTCAACTCATAAATACTCACCTGTCTACGCTGATAGCCAGCAACGTAAACACAGACGCAGATATGCTGAGCACAGCGATGAACTGACAGAATTTGCAGTAGAAGTGTCCAAATGGCCAATCAGAGTTCAGCATATAGGTAAAGTTGAAGGTCACGTTGAGAGTTGATACCATCGCGTCTGCCACCGACAGGTTCACTGGTAAACATAAACATGGGTTCACTTTGATTTTGTGGCAAAACGTAATTTTTTTTTTGTATAAATGAAATTATTTCAAGGATTTGTTGACGAAAACAAGATTCGCAATAACATGAGCATAAAATATTAATACATTTTCTGAAGACATTCTAAAATTACCAACATAATATAAGCAAATCTCGCAGCTTTAAAGTTGCTTTCGTTTTATTTGGGACTAAAAACCCGGAAGGGGCTTCTGTAATTAAAAGCGATGTGCGAGAATGCAGCCTTCACATTTACACATTATGAAAGCGCCGCGCCGCCGAGATTTTGCATACAGAGTTTATAAACGAAGTTATCTTGCTGTGTTTTCATTTTTGCGTTGGAATGTTAATAGATAAACTAATTCTCTTAGTTGTTCAGGAAACAGCAACGAATTTACATTCATAGCTAAATATAGGGCTCTATTTAGGGCTTTCAAAATTAAGTTATGTGTGAACTTCAATGCCATTTGCCATTTAGAACAACAAGTCATACCACAAAGCTCTCACGTAGAATTAATATTTTTAAATGAAGTGATCCTGATCAAGTACTCACCTAGAAAGTAATTGGTGACGCTTCTCATACGTTTGTTAGCGAGTACTATCCAGATGACGACAAGGTTGCCCACGGTGGCGACGACCACCATGCCTGCGAACAGCACCGTCCATAGCACTTGCCGCCACCATGGTAGGATGAAGGATTGGTACGCCTAGACAAACAAAACGCAATTCATATTACAATAATTATAGTTGCTGCTCTAATCTCTGGTTTAAAATTCAGAAACTATGTTATGAGTTGGTTAAAAATTAGTAGGTACTTATTGTCTTATTGAACCTACTGGCATTGTGAAAACTACAGTTTCGATTCAAGTATTTATTAAATTTCCTAGGCTGTCTAAATAAAGCGGCAGACGGACGCTTTACGGTAGTATGAGATATTTTGTTCGGAAACAAACAGAATAGAAGAATTGGATACAAAAAATAAAAGTTTCGAATAAAATGTATTTTCTGAACGAATTGCGAAACGGGTAGATTGTTGCTATTGTATAGTTTAAATCGTATTAACGTTCAAGCGAAAATAGCAAATTTTGACGTTATTTTTATACGACCTGTTTAAAAGTTAGGACTAGAGAAATACCTACCTAAAAATGAATCGTATTTCAGGTAGGTATTTCTCTAGTTTTTCTTTGGCAAGAAAATAAACCTAGGACCTTTTTCGCTCTACTCATTTTTTGAAGCAAATTCTTGGCCACTTATGAATTGTTCATTTTAAACCCAGCTAATAAGCATACAAATTACAGTAAGGAAAATAAATATTTTTAACAGTCGCAGTAAATTCAGTGTATATAAACTTATGTAATAATTCCTGCAGCTCTGGCAGATTTGGTGCAGTGCCCATTGCCCTTTCATATTTGTCATACTTCTTCCTTTCCTGCTTTGCATTTATATGAGTTACACACACAAGACACACATAATATAACATGAGTAGATATGTAAGCTTAAAATAAACTAGGCTCAGTGTGAGCCTCTCTCATTCATTCGCCGCTTTTTTTATACGTTCTCGCGTCAGCAAAGATAGAACCCAAAAGATAAGAGTTGATTGCTACCGCGCCGGGGGCTTAGTTTGAGTACATCACAACGGGAAGTTTCGGAAATAAAGATGAATTCGAACATAGATCGTATACGTTATTTAAAGTTCTAAAGTTATGGTTTAATAGGTTTTTGTCGCTCAATTTTATTTAAATACTGGTCTTTCACAGTTCCATGCGCCTTTTTACACCAGCGAGGCAGCGAGCGCTAGTTGATATGGGCTTTTCAAATCTAGGCAATATTTGATATCGTCCACTTTCCTACGATTTACCGATTTAAATTGCATATATACTTCTACAAAATACATGTTCTGTAGACTAACCTACAGAATATGTATTTTGTAGAAGTATAGGTATATATGCAATTTGAATCGAAAAATTGTGAAACGATAGCCCGTTATGCAGGTCCTTAATTCGTGCATACTAAATCGATCCAATCCAGTCATGATTGCTTGAAAAATTACTTATTAAGAAGCTTTCTTTTTACCTCTGTCGCATTGTGGCTTTCGTTAACATATCTGTTGTTGACGTCATCGAAGAAAGTGACGTAGAAGTTATGGTCGTGGCCGGGTGCGGTAGATCTGTTGGTTGCTAATGTGGGCACGAGGTCGTCCAGCATCGTACCATGGGACTGTTCCTGAGAACAATAGAGAAAAGATATTTATTAATTTAATTGGCCATTGAAAAACAACAAGCTACAACATGGTTGGATGTTGTTGCATTTAGTAACATGTAACAAAGTTCTTATGACCTTTATAGTTAGACACATCTGAATTTAAAGTAGATCCCGTCGCCAAAAACATTATTCATATATTATTCACATCATCAGAAGTAAGAACATCGTTTTCGTAAACGGGCGGCCCGTGTCACATAGCTGTGATACCGGCCTAAAATCCGTTTTCATGCGTTGGCAAAGTTGAGTTACTCACTTAAATAAATCTTGATTGCGGCTATAAGTCAGGTCTGTTCTCGGAAATAGAGTTTCTATGACATGTTAACGGAGTTTCAATTTACGACTATCGTAGGTACCCAGGTAGGTACCTAGTAATCAACCTTTTGTATGGGAAATCATCAAATAACTTCTTCCACTTTAGGACCGGACGGGAGTGTCAGACTCTTACTGACTACAGCCTAGTAAACCATTAAGTATACCTACCTACCCAAAAATAAATGAAGAATAATTACATGTATATTTAACACTGTATAGATCACATATTACAAGAACGCGCTCGTTAGATCTTTACTAGGCCGCACTCGGAACTGTTAATGCCCATTAACGCATTTTAATATCGTCGTGCGTAGGAATACACCCAACACTCATACAGGTTGATAAAAAAAAATATTCAACTGATCGATAATAATAAAATTAATCTTTACTTGACAATTTAGTTTCGAGCCAATTAGATTATACAGTGTCCAAATAAATTCTACGACTGTATAAAAACAAAATTCAATAATATTGTGAGAAATCTAAATATAATAGGAAAATAAATAACACTAGTAAAAGAAACAAACAACTCTGGATAAATAATAAAATTGATAACATGTACACAAAAAATACGTATTATTTAAAAAATGGGTAAATGATCCAACAGATAAAATACAACGATTAGAATATAATAAAATCAGAAATAGAACATAACATAACATACCATTACGCCTATATTCCCCGAAGGGTTAGGCAGAGGTGTAACAATGTACACCCACAGTTCGCGCGTTTGTATAGGTCCCGTGTAATAGGGGGCGAGTCTATTGCCACGAACCGGGCACAAATCCTAACTCCGAGCTGTTACTGAGAATTTCATAGAGAAACCCAATAACACTATTTGCTCGACTTGGGAATCGAACCCAAGACCTCTAGCGTAGCAGTCGTGCTAAGGACCACTAGGCCAACGAGACAGAAATAGAACTCATAACATAATTGAAAAATGTCCAAATACATGTTATATGGAACAAATAAATTGAATTTTGCGAACCTATGCCAAATTTTAAATACGTTGTCTGGTCGCAAGAAAAAATCGGTGGATGAATATATACTCACGCCTGTATTCCCCGAAGGGTTAGGCAGAGGTGTAACAATGTACACCCACAGTTCGCCGGTATATTTAGGTCCCATGTAATAAGGGGCGAGCCTATTGCCATTAACCGGGCACAAATCCTAACTCCGAGCTGCTACTGAGAATTTCATAGAAAAACCCAATAACACTTTTTGCTCGACCTGGGAATCGAACCCAAGACCTCTAGCGTAGCAGTCGCGCTTAGGACCACTAGGCTACCGAGGCAGTTCAGTGGATGAAGTAATTTTAAAAGCCTTAAAAAACAAAAATATAGATACAAATTCCATAATCAGAATAGATGTAAAAAGACAAATTAATGTTTACTTTAAAAAAGCCTCAAACGGCAGTTTTCTTAAATTAACCAAAAACCTAAATACAAAAAAAGCTCCTGGAGCGGATAATATTAAGTGTGTTGACATAAAATCCATTTACAAGATGGCAGGTGTTATTGCTAAACTAATTAATGCTAGTGTCAAACAAGGAATATACCCGAAAGATTTAATATTAGGTATTGTGCGACTAATATGTAAAATAGGCAGCCATGCCGACTATGCAAATTATAGACCTTTCACTATTCTGCCAAGAAAAAGATATTAATATATTATTATTGACAAGATAGTAGAGAAATACATTTGTAACCATATACAAGAGTTTTACACAAAAAAATGATGTATTGTCTAATACATAATACGGCTTTAAACCCAATAAGGCGACCTCATAGCTGTTATCGAAATTTACGGATGAGGTAAATACGTCTCTCGGTGATAGAAATCATGTAGTTCTGCTATTCATCGACTTCAGCAGGGCGTTTGACAAACTTAGGCATGACACATTGTTGACCAAACTAGATAGCTCTGGAGTTCGTGGACCTACGCTTGAATGGTGTAAGGATTACCTTAACCTACCGAAAATACAATGTTAAGATCAGTGACGAAATCAGCGATGCCATTGAAGTCACTGAAGGAACAGCGCAAGGTTCAGTACTTGGACCCTTTCACTATCTAGCATATGTGAACGACATGGATCACGTCGTCAAACAATGTTCTGTCTATCAGTATGCGGATGATACATGTCTTGTGGCGGCACACAAATACGTAAAAATAGCAGCTCACTGGATGCAATGCGATTTTACTCAAGTTTCCAAATTGGGCATACAATGCTGGATTGGTTTTAAATGCAAGTAAAACCAAAATCATTAATGTACACTCGAACTATCTAAACACATAAGTCCTTTTAAGATAATTGCTTACAGTCATAGTTGTCTCTACTCCACTGTATTAGATCCAGGTCTATGTATATGCGAGGTAATTGACCAAGTAAACCACCAAATAAACTCTAAAAATTGTAAGCTAAAATATAAAAAATACTTTTACGATAACATAACAACTATCGCATTTTAATAAAACAAAAAAATAATATAATAAAAGAAAAAAACCTAATACACATGACATGTATAAAAGTTAAAAACAAAATCAAACAACCTGTATTAGAAATATTTACGTCGACTTGTAGAACCAGTTTTTTGGAATCGGTACCTACTTACGATGAGCCAGTAGTTCACGCGCGAATACATGATTATCGTCTAAATAATAAGTTGACAATATTGTTAATTTCCTTTTTTTATGTTTTAGTAATTAAGTAGTGTGTACTACTAACGAATGCGAGTATCAATTCAAACCATTTCTGGTTTACTTTTACAAAACCAACTTTAAAATGTGATCTTGGTAATATATAAAGAAAAAAAATTATCACTCTTAAGGGAAATTCTAAATACAACCATTTGTTATTGTGTTGAGAATTCATAACTCCACAAAACATCCATGTAGGGAACAGTAATATATCAATATATTCAAACCTGATAACCAATATTTTCTATTTAAAATATAGCTATATTTCCATTATCACGCGACCAATAAATTGTAACTACAAACAATTTTGATAAAATTGCCATTGAACACTACATCAGTGTTTGAAATAGGTTTAAAATCAGGTTTATGTTATGTAAAGCTTAAATAAACTACTTAATTTTGTTATCGGTGATCTAGCGTGCCTCCGTGGAACACCTAACGACTTCTTTATTGTACGAATCACGATGCCAAATGGAACCTTATCGGAGTGTATTGTAATGTATTTCTTGCATGTAGACTTTACTTTTTTTTCTTTCAAGATGGTTAATCGATTTTTCATTCTTTTGTATAGACTTTTGATTGATGTTACCTGAGTTATTTATTTCTTTAATTTGGTTTTTGGTGGGTTTCGCCCCACTTTGTACCTTTCCTAATGAAAGAAAGTCCTTGTATGTTATCACGCACGAGGAAAAAATAGAGAGTTAAAAATTGTGTGAACGAATTGAAAATTATGTCCTATTCACTTTTCCACTTAATTTCGTTTTCAAACTTTTTCATCGTCAAGCCGAGAGTAGGTCAGCTTGTAGCCAGACACAAGGAGAATGTAATTGAGGTTAAATATTTTTTAGGGAACCCTCTAACGAAGCCTTAATTAGAAGGTGATTTTTCAGTGGTTTTATTAATGCCTCAAAGGTTAATGAATCAAAGAGTTTGTAAGTACCCAACACAAACGTAGGCGGTAAAATAAAACTGTAAAATTAAAAAGTTTTGTTTTTATTTGTAAGGCTCGAATAGAAAAGGTTGTAGCGTGTCTTTTTATATTCTAAAAATGGCTGGCATGCTTGAATAGGCAGGTACCTAGTCATCATCATCTACTTAACATTTTCCCAACAGTTGAGTACCAGTGTTTTACATGGAGCGCCTGCCTATCGGACCTCCACAAGCCAGTTACTGGGCAACACGATACCTCTTGGTTAAACTGGTTGTCAGAATTCCTGGCTACTGAGTATCCGCAACGACTGTCAAAATTTACGAATCACAGCCGGGACCAACGGCTTTACGTGCTTTCCGAGGCACGGGAGTGTCACACCACCAACTTTCAAACCTACTGCTAGTACTGAGCAAATCCTAATGAAAAAACCCAATAACACTTTTTTGTCCGACCTAGGAATCGAACCCGAGACCCCACGCTCTTCAGTCACGCTTACGACCACGAGACCAACGAAGTACAAAAAGGTACATCTAACTAATTGTACCTAAGTCACCCACGCGTTAATTTCGCTCTCTTTTGGGATAAAACAAACGGATCGATGTGTGTAGATTACCTAATGGAAGAAATTTAAGCCCGTAATGAAATAGAGGGGCGTGCCGTGTCCGACCCGCGCTGTCAACATATCCAAACTGACGATTTAGTTATTAGGTGACAGAAAATTCTGTTGGGCTGTTATGTTTATTTTACCTTAGTGGTGGCAGTTACGGAGAAGGTTATTAGTGGAACGGTCTCTACGTTTTAGTTCTGCTTAAAGGAACTGTCTTTGGCCAGGCGGAAAGTCTTACCTCCTGTAGTTAATAAAAGATTTTATGCCCAACAGTGAATTAAAGTGCAATACTAACAACTACATTCAAATATCTTTTCTTGTATATGGCGTACAACAATGCCTTTTAATTGTCTTATTCAAACAAATAATTTGACTTTGACTTTGCATAAGGTTTAGTTAATTTTTAATTTCCAATAGTTTACTAAAATTGGTACTTTCTAGTTTTCTAGGCACCTACTTATATCGTCGTACTGTATGACAAATTACCATAATTTACTCTTTCATCCTCCATTTAACATTCACTATCGCACATAAGATGACACGCAGCTGTCACATTTTTCAATCTAGATAGCTATCCGACTAAATGATTTCCTGAAGGCGTTAGAAATGTCACAAAGATTTATTTTTCTCGCTTTTCTTAGGGGAGACTGCAATTTATTATGCCTACTTCACAGACGGACAGTTTCCTTTGATGTTTCAAAGATATTAAAGATGGTTATATTTGACATTTGTAGAGGGATTATGGTGTGATTTTATTTTGACGTATGATAGTTGGGGTTCGTCTATTTGGGAGAGCAATTTAGTGTATCAGAATCAGAATATTGGCGTCATCGTCGGTTATTAGTGAGCTGATCAAATTTAATATAGACTCTCTGTGTTATTTATTTCAATCATAAAACTTACTTATATTATAATTAGATTACAAACTATGTACAGTTCATATAAAAAACAAAAATAGAAGCTCATAGGGCATCAAAAAACTCGCATCGCTGTCAATGCGACATGACATATTATATAAATTAAATGTCGAGAAAGACGGAGGTATTAGTTGACTATACATATCTAGGTTTAGATTTCATTTATTAGGTAGCAATTCATTGAAGTACCTTAATTAAATATTAGACTCTATCGACCGTAATTGTATGGTAATTATTTGATGTAGATAGTACAATAATTTAGATATGACAATACATAAGTAATACATAATTCAATGCTGGCACTAATCTTCCATAGTCCACAGTATACAGCTGTGTCTCTCGGATACTCTATGTAACGGGTCGAATGTCGCTTTGAATATTGTATGACGCTGCAATCGAAATTCTCCTTGGCTACGTTCAAAGGTTTCTGGGAAAGGGACGATAATGTTTTTGTGCTCCAAACGTTATGTAACAGGTTGAACATGCAAAGGTTGTGGTAGATATCTAGGTCGTTTTAAATTTATGAAGTGTTTATAAGGTGGCTCGGAAAGTGATCGTTGAATCCATACAGGCTACTATTGGCCAAAAAAAGGAAAAACTATGAAGGTCTCTTTCATCATCTTTCAATCCGGGGCTGCGGGTTGCTCGTCCGGGGCTGCGGGTTGTACGTAAGAGATACCGCACCCCCGGAACGCAAAGGGCACAAGAAGGAACATGGATGGGTTTTAGTCAGTGAAACTCTGACACTTAGGGCGGGGGAAAGCCATTTAATGATTTCACATCCATAACAAAAGAAATCTTTCAATACCACTATGGACCAGATTTATTAAAAAAGGATGGAATTTATATCAAAAGATCTGTCAAGTAATTAAATTGAAACTTATAAGAAGGTATTAATAAAACCGTTCATACTACCTACTTCTCTTAAGAATTAAAACCAAGTTTAACGTAATTTCCATAAAAAAAAGTTAGCTCGAAGCAACTCTTTAAAACAAAATTGTGGTATGATGGTAAATGTTTTACATGTTAAACCATTCATATTGTTACCTTCATAATCGCATCAGTTCATGTACAAAACGGAAGTTCATCGCAATAAATATTTTAGTACCTTTATTGGAGGGATTCCAGTTAATTAAGCAGGGATTAGTTTGCCAAGCTTAGTGGCCCGCTAAATGTTTGAACCAGACAAATGTTTGAATAATTACTCGGTAAGATATTCGGTGTTACGATAGCGATAGCTTTCGATTTTAGTATAGGTACTTGTAGTTTTCGAGAATTGGGTTTTTAGCACCATTAACCAATAATTCTAAGAGACTTCTTAAAAAAAAACTGTTTATTTTAGCACTAAAATCCCGAATTATTTTCAAGTAACAGTAAAATAAGATTTTTAGTTACTTTGAAATCATGAATCTATTGATTTGGCAAATGAGTGACGTCATGTGACGTCATAGCTAGCTAGCTATTGCTATATAAAATCTTCGCGACGAGGCAAAACATTTAGAGAAATGGGAAGTATTTTTTACCAAAGAGTAAAACAGAACAGGCTATGAAAAAAAAGTGAACCTTGTTTTATTTAGAAACACGTTTTTAGGTCTCAAGTTATCTATTTGGCAATAAAATTTATGAAGCCTTTTATGTTATCGCGTGGATATGAAAAATGTACAAATTATTTGTAGGACACGAGTACGTGAAGTACCTAGGTCCTGTAGTATAGGTTTTAATAGATAGGAAAAACAAGAATAGCACAACTTTTTTTAGAAACCCAAAAAAAGTCTTATCTATACGAGTTCTAACTTTGGTCTGAGCTTAAACCATTTAATTAATTTTTGTACTTTGAATATTATTCTTATTTCGCATGAGTTTGTAATACAACATTGACAAGTTAAATTTGAATTTAATAACTATCTTATCTATTTCTGTGTTAGGAACTTTACCCTAGTTAGAAGAAAAATCGAAATACAAAAACTGACTAGACGTTTTATGCTTGAACTGGTTTTGTGAATAAGATAGAAAATGTACTTTATTTTTATTCAATAAATATCAATTGTCTGCATCTATCTGTCATAAAAAAATGTGAGAAAAAAATACTGCGCGTGCAGAATATCGTTTGTATTTTCCCGTGTAAACGTTAGCCAAAGGAAATTGGTTGCCACGGTGGCGGTGGCAGCGATGAGCTCACTCATTGGTACCTACTCACTCTATTTGTAAACAAAAACCGAGGGCCTGATACGAGCGTGCGTAGTAAATTCGATTCGATTTTACTAACTTTGAGGGAACAATTGTAATTTAATCTTCGTGTCAATCTGTCAAAAATGTCTTTAACTTACCTAAATAAAAACATTGATTGTTGCTGAGATTACAACTACAACGCCCCGGTAACACAATACCCCGTAATAAGACTGGTTCTCAGACTTTCAGGCTTCTGAATACTAATAACGACTGTCAAAAATCTATTAATGTCAGCCGGGACTAACGGCTCTACGTGCTTTCCGAGTCACGAGCACTTACTGTGTATGAATTATTATTATTACTCGTATTATCAAAATGCTATAGGATAGTCATATTTTCAATTCGAAAATCGGCACGTATCGAATAGTTTTACGGTAGCGCTCTCGTGCTAGGCCCGCGAGTCTACCTACGTGACTTCTCCTGAGTACCAATTCCTAACGTTTACGTTTAGATTTCATGTTGGCAAACAAAACAATACCAGCTTTTGTGTCATGTTTATACATAACTGCCAAGTAGTTCGTCATACCCTTTTATTAACCTAGGTCAGTACTTATAAAGCACAAATACACCTGTTCAAACTTTTACAGTTAGAAGTTATTATGAATATTCCGAACAATTCTCACAATGGGACCAGCCCATAATATTATTGAAACAAAAACTGTTTTATACATTTTGATTGTAAAGGTGTTGCATTTTAGTGCCGCACTTTATTCTAGGAATTATCGTCTTACTTCATTTATGGATAAGTAACTTAATTAAGTTCAAAATCCTGTATTTGTCATATACAAACTCAAAGAACTTTACATTGTGGTTCAGAATCAACTTGATCAATTAATGTTTTTATTCAATTATACGCCCGTAAGAACCCCTCGCTTCGGGAATATTGATTTAACAGCAATTTTAACTTTATTGTGGTGTACTATACACAAACATAAGACCCAAAAGTATTGTGTATAAACGAAGACTAAGTATACGTTCTTCATTTATTTTTAAAAACTATTTGGAAACTCAAGTTGTAACCCTACCAGGGACCGTATTACATGGCATTTTTTTTCAGTGCGAGAGAGATGACTGATATCATCATCCTTTTTTAGCGACATTGCAATTACTCAACAAATTTTGTTTATTTCTACTTTTGAGAAATGGCCAATTTTCTGTAAAATATGCCCACTATATTATGTAAATGCAGCTGTCCGCTATATTATGTTAATAAATGGAAAAATATTGCATAAATAGAAAATTATATATAACGGTTTATGCCAACTACCTTTGCGAGGGTTACGTACCTACATCTGACGGAAAAGGGTAGGATTCTTCCCTCAGGACTCGTAAAAGATGACTAAAGGTTAATACTAGGTAAATAATAAGTCTTTTTCCTTATTAAAATGACTTATGTTGTATTTTCCACTTATTCCCGTTCTATCAGCAGTTAAAATATTGACAGCGTCATTTACATCAGGCGTTGCAAAAAATATTTAGGAAAATCGTAGGTACATCATAGAGTAGTAAAATTATTTATTCTGAAAAGCATTAGCTCCTCAAAGTCACCATTTCGCCCAAATTGCGTTGTTTTCTGATGCCGTATACGTTCCGTGAAGTTTTTCCTTAGCACAAGGGCATGGGGTTCCCAGAGTAGATCGATAAGCGGTGTTATACTTACCTTTTTTTAGTCATGTTGATTGTTGTTTAATTTCATCTAAAACTTCAAGGTAAGGCATGTACTCTATGCATTAAAAAAACCAGTTGTTCTTATTTCGTTAAGCACCGCCATTATCTACACAGCTTTTTCCGTTTTTGCAACTATCTTGGTGTGGGCTTTCAGCTTAACAGGATGCAGCCGAAAAAGAATCGAAATTAATTTTATTGGTGGTTACTTTTTCGACATTCATCATTAAACCAGTCTTTACAATATCCCGTTCATTTTTCTATTGTATTGGAGCAGGCCATGGACATGGACCGTGCTCCCAGTAGACGTGAAGCGACTGTTTTTTGGTTAAAAGTAAATAGAAGTTACACAGTAAAGGCCGTATTTATTAAAATAAAACAAAGTTACCGAGTTTTTTCAGGTTTCTGTTTTATTTTTAGTACCTCTGGACCCTTTTTGAGGCTTGTAGTCATGTTGATAATATGACTCTAAGAGACAAATAATAAAACGGGATGAGGGCGGGTTTTACTCACGCTCAGAGAATTCAATGAATTAAGGTGGTAGGTATTAAAGCGGCCATATTGAATTCTGTCAAATTCTGCTTACTTTTATGGTGCTGTAAACTTCTATTACTAGGTTACGCTTACGTATTTTATTGTTTTAGTAATGTCGACGGTTTTTAGGTTGTTAGGCTTAGGAGCTATTATTTTAGGTTTGGGACCCGACGTAGTCCGAACAAAGTGCCTACTTCATTAGGCTCAAAAGTAAAACTCACAATGGCAAAAAGGTCTAGGTGTAGCTATTTATAATAAACTAAAATCGGGTTTAATTCTGTCAAAAAAATATCTACCCACAGAATTCTCCCATGGTTGGAAGCATACAGGGTGTTAGGGTAAACGAGGGACTTTCTTTAAGGGAATGCAGTACCCATGAAAATAACCAACTTTTACTATAGTATGAACCGTAACATCGAAAAAAACATCAAATACTCCATACATTTTAGTTTCCATAACTCGACAACATGTAGGAACAGCTTTATTTTGTTTTTTTTTGCAATTTTAAGTTTGATTTCATGGTGAAAGTGGTGTATTTTCATAAACACGACACTACCTTAAAGTACGGCTCTTGTTTTAACACCTTGTATAACTGTATTATTTTGAATATTACATAACACAACATACCATCACGCCTGTATTCCCCGAAGGGTTTATTTTTTTTTTTTTTTTTTTTGGTGGGTGGGAAATCATCAAATAACTTCTCCCGCCCTGGGCGGGGCGGGAGGGAGTGTCAGACTTTTACTGACTAAAACCCACCCATGTTCCTTCTTGTGCCCTTTGCGTTCCGGGGGCGCGGTATCTCTTGCGAACAACCCGCAGCCCCGGCAGGCATCGGCCCTCAGTGGCCCCTTCCTTTTGCTGACATCTCTTTGAGGCGCGCGTGGAACACGAACGCGCCGTCGACACGGCCTGTCGTTATGCAACGTAAGGACGGTGAGCTACCCATTGCTCACCGTCCACAGGCCAGTATCTACGGTGGCCGGGAGTCGTCTCGCGGCTCCCGACGTCCGGAGCGTCTACCGCGGCGGCTGGGACGGGAGAACCGCTGTCTCAACCGTCCCGCCGCCTCCTTCTCAAGCCTCGCAGAAGGAGGCGACTGCATCCCATTCCCTCTCGCTCCGAACCATGGCTCGCACCAGGGCCGGACGCGAGAGTTCGCCGCCGCCGATGGCCGCCACGAGGACTCGGCGATGCTCCGCCCAAGCGGGGCATACCGCCACGGTGTGCTCCACCGTGTCCTCGGGGCAATCCACACAATGGTGACACCCGGACGTTTCCTCCCGCCCGATGAGGTGCAGGAACCTCCCGAAACACCCGTGTCCGGTGAGGACCTGCGTCAGGCGGTAGGTGAGGGCGCCGTGGCGCCTCTCCAGCCACTCCTCAAAGAGGGGACTTACCGCCTCTATTAAGGCGTGCCCATCCCCGAAGGGTTAGGCAAAGGTGTAACAATGTACCCACAGTTCGCCGGTATGTTTAGGTCCCATGTAATAGGGGGCCAGCCTATTGCCATTAACCGGGCACAAATCCTAACTCCGAGCTGCTACTGAGAATTTCATAGAAAAACCCAATAACACTTTTTGCTCGACCTGTGACTCGAACTCAAGACCTCTAACGTAGCAGTCGCGCTTAGGACCACTAGGCCAACGAGGCAGTTATTTTGAATATTAATGCTGAATAATTTGAACCATGGCCCCTGTATACTGTTGCATGCACAATGTTTAGCGTGCGTTACATTGCGTGCTATAAAAAAAATGCTTCACACCAAAAATAAAAGTTGTTTTCTGGAATAATTTTTGTAATTTAAGTTACTTAATACGATGGTCAGTAAGCGTGATCAATGGCTGTGTGATGGGAGTTGACGCATTCCGTATGTTTTACTACTAAATAAAACATAGTCATTCTTCATACCACAAAGTCCAAAACTTTTAACTGTTTCTATCTAAGTAGGTACATTTTTCCATCACGTACCCATTTTCTTTTTCTCAATCATCCACGTAATTTTTCAAATATGGCTGAGTAATTACTAAGTTTAATTCTCGTAGCACTTGCTACGACAAATGTCTACGGGCTACGAAAGTCAGCGTTTGGGCGATCGCGTAAATGATCCGTAAAGTTTTTGTTTGTCTTTCCCAGATTTCACGAGTCCGTAAGCTAAAATAACTTTGAATTGGTTTTATTTTCCCTTTTATCTTCTTTCGTACTGGCTATACTGTATAATCTTTGAATCAATTTGAAACAGTAATATGGTTCTCAATTTCCGTATTGTTTTGGAAATTCTATCTAACTTTTTATATTGTTAAATATTTTAGGTGATTTGATTAGCTGTTCCTTTTATTATTTGGAGTACATCAACAGCTGTTATGATAACAGCTGATTTACTAATCAGTCTTTATCAGGCTTTTAAAAACCAAGTAGGTCAAGTCTTTCGCATCTCGGAAATTGAATAAGAAAAAATGAAGATAATAGGATTTGCTTACCAAAATCCAATTTACCGTCGGTCTATAGATTTAATTAAAAAATGGGATAGAAAAACGAAGAAGCTGCGTGTTTTTTTTAATAAGTGGAGATAGTTAACGGTAAGTAAAAATGTACCTAATCTTGTTCTAAGCCAACAAAGAAAAAATCTTACAAATTACCTAATAAATCGGCCTGTAGAATGCAAACTTGGCCACTGTTTACTTCAAAAATTAAGACAGTGTCCTGACGGCAGCGTTCATTTAAAGCATAAGTTTACAGTTCCTACAATAAAATCACTCACACTTTAATTCTTAGTTTAAAAACTATAACAAAGTCTGGTCTAGTTTCTTAAAGTAACTAGAATCTTAAACTTTTCTTGTCCATTGTCTTACCATTACTATTTGGTACCTTAACTAATCTCTGATCCCCAGGGTTACAAAACAATTAACAAAAGCCCCTATTAACAAAATTGGTGAGCCAAAAGAAGACGTCCTTCAGACACCCTTATTCCCTATTCAAGTGTTCAAGGCAACAATCGTAAAAGTCACGTTAAACGTAGCAGTTTTTAAGTACCTAATTCGTAAACAAATAGAAGATACAATTATTTTGAAGTTTTGCTTCTGAATTGTACCTAATAAGGTTTGTCATCACTATTCCTTTTCTTTAATACTTTGATAGGTAATACCTACGGTTAATATGTACCATCGGTTTTTACTCGATCATTAAATAAACACTATTTTCTATTTCTACCGAAATGGTAGAAATAGAAAATAGTGTTTTTAACTAAGTTAAACTACTTGGACCAGTTCTGTTAATTTATTTTGTTAAGAAATCCACCTTAAAGACTTGATCAGTGTGACCGGATTTAATGATAAAAGTCACTGAGAAATTTTGTTAAAGATTCGACCAGCTGATACTAGGAATTCTCAGCACACCTCAAGCTTGTAATGTACTAAAACTACCTAAATATTTTTATATACCTTCGTATATAAAAATATTTAGGTAGTTTATTTAGCTACCTAAATATTTTTATATACCTTCGTATATAAAAATATTTAGGTAGTTTTCTATTATGTATTAACATTATGTGGGTAGATGGGTGTCTTGTATGTCAGTCTGAATATACATATAACCGAGTAAAGTTGCTTTATTCCTGACTTTGTACTCTGGTTTCTGATGATTTCTGAATATCTCAAAGCTGTCTTCGCCTAAATTCACCAAGAGAGATACTTCGGTGCACGCATATCGGTGAATGCGTTTATTCGCGAAAGGCTTGCAAGCGGCACGTGTGGATTACGAAGTACGACCTAATGGCGCGCAATCTACGTGTCTCACGTGTACTGAGCTAGTGCTGTCTGCGATATCATCAAAAGCTACCGGCTACTTGAATATCATTATATGTATAAGTTGCAATTAAAAATACACACCAAAAAGTTCCAGTAATTGATTGCGTGACACGCCAGTCTTACGCGCTTAGCCCTAGCTAGATGGAGCCAGTGTTCGGATCTATAGACCGGCTGCCCCTTCACAGAAACATTATTTTGAAACCGAATTATTGAACCATAATAATTGCAGTTTGGCTGCCTCTGCGTTTGAAGTGAGTTCATGTTATTCTTATCATGTAAAAATAGAATATTTACTGCTGGTTGCCGGTTGCTTGTGCCAAACATAAGACACAAGTGTCTACGTTTTAGAGAGACATTAATTATCTGTGACAAATAATTATAAACTCACTTATTACACTGTCAAAACAATTTGTCAGACTCGTTAACGTAACACGAAGATACAAGTTCAAGGGCTCTTTACCCTATTTAGGCTTAATTGATGTATTTGAGGCGTTATTACAAAGGGCGCGGACGTCGGCGGCCAGAAACATTGGCAGTCCGAACCGAAACTATTGTATGGTTTCAATGAGTTAATTAACTCTCTGGAATTTATTAATTAGATACGCACTGATGATAGACAAGTATTCATTAATTATTAGATCTATGAAAATATTGTTGATTGAAATACTTCTACAGTACCTACGTAGTTTAATTAATTTTCAAAATAATTAATCTATAAGTAAACCTATATTAAGGTTTACGATATAGATTAATTATTTTGAAATTAATTTAGCGATACATATTGAATATCGATTTCACACACTAATTAAATTAATATCCCTAGTTTTAAAATTGTATCCATAAACACTTAGTTACGATAATGGAGAATGAGGACGTTTATTAAATCTCTCATCCTCATTTATAATTAAATAAGGATGTATATCCCTAGAAAATGTGTTAAGCCAAAACATTACTATAATTAAACCCAAACAGTTAAAAGTAGTCAAACTGTCACAAATAAAGTTTTTAAGCAAACACGACAAAAGAACATAAAAAAGGCAGGAGGCGTAACGAAATATATTTTATTTCCTCGAATAAATAAGCGGCCAGTAAAATCTTGGGTACTAGGCATTGACAGAGAAAAGTTAGGTTAACTAGCCTTTTTGATGTCTATCTTTCTAGCCCTTCTTCATAAACTTGGGCACTGAGTCGAGCTTACTTATAATTTCAGGCAAGATCTTTAGCATAAGTCCGCTTACATGCTGGACATTAATAGTTTGTATAATTGATTGATAATACTCTGTATAAAGAAGTCAACCGTCTTACAAATCTAAATAGTGAAAAATAACTTTAATTTGGTAACCACCGCAGGAGTATACCCCTTCGAACAAAAAAATAATTACGAAAATCGCACATGAGAAATTCGTGTTCAAAAATAAAAAACCTCAAATACTTATGCATCGAGCACGGCAGACAGACACGCATTCTAAATATTTCCTATCACCGGAACAATATAACTTATTATACCATTTTTTTACACAGGTACAAGTGAAATAGTTATCTGTGTATTTTGATTAAAATAAAATAGATACAGCGCTGTGGTAAACAAACTGACGACGTAGATTGAACCACAAATATGGTACCCTACTAAGTTTGTCACGCTAAAGGTTGTATCAAACGAAGCTTTTAGAGCTATACTTATGCTGTCTAATTCACCGCGTAAAAATATATATGAGTGTATAATGAGAGCTCTTTACAATGTTCTGTTTCAAGATTATGTTTCGAAAAATAATAAAAGTTTTTATAATTTTTATGTAGGGATCTGTCCTGATAATGTTACAATTATAAAACAAACGTTTAATTTACGTAGAAATAAAGCCGCACTTATATATTTATTTATTATCTATGTTCGGTCTCTATATTTAATTTAATTAAGCTCCTGTTTCAATTATCTGAGCACGAATGTTTGCCGATATTTCTATTTGTAAATCTTTAGGTCTTGGCCCCGAGATTTGCTTTTGTTTTTGGTTTAGATTAAATTCAACGCCCCGAGGTGGGTTCCACATTTTCTATTTACACGCAGATAAGTAAAGTATCAATATGATCGTATGATATTTCAATAAATCTTCGTACGCCGCCGTCAAAGCTGTTACTAGGCAATAAAAGGTTCCTTATAGATTATAGATACCTATATAGAGAATGTATGCTGTCAGCTATACTAGCTCTAAATTGCCATGACAATTGCCTCACTAGTTCCTGCCCGTGACTTCGTACGTCTGGTATTCAAGTGTTCTATAGAACATCATAGCTTAGAACACGGGCACCTCTTATAATGGAAACCACCTCACCTCCTTATAACATTAAGTGTAGAACACTGAGAACATGGGTATTCCTTTCTAACGAGCGCACTATTCTATTTCCATAAGCTGTATATTTATCAGAAAAATAATTCATTGACAGTTATCGAAATAAAAAAGTTACAAAAGGTACATTAATGTTGTCATGATGTTGAGCGTATTCTCGAGCCTCTTCGCGAAAATGGCGGAAATGTGACTTTTATTTAAACATTACATGCATGCATAAACTCATGCCTTTGTCCCATGGGGGTAGGCAGAAACCACAGAACGCCACCTGCTACGATCCTTAAATAGTTCTTTCGCCTCGTCCACGTTCACACATCTGGTCATACAAGCACGCCGATTAGGAGTACTATATTATTTAAGCAAAATAACATATTACCTAGTTGATACTCCTTGATTCCTTCTCTATTGCAAGTAAACAGACACAAGCACAAGCCGCAAATGAAAAACTTGAAGTTTATCCAGTAAATAAAAATCTGTAGGTAAGTGGGTCGGTACTTAGTGGAAATAATATTCCAAACCTTTATTTTTATTGTGACATAATATAATCTTTTATGACTCCGTATTTTTGAGAATTTATGTCGAACTATAAAAGTAATAATGTATTTTTAATAATTTCATAAAGCAGTATTTTGTTGTAGTTGTTGCGCGTGGTGGTTTTCAATTTTAACCTTTTAAAAAAAGTGTCGTTCATAACAATTAATCTGAATTTATTTAGTACATAGTTGACTTGCGAAAATCACTCTTTTTCTCGTACAAAAAGCATGCCAATAGAATCCTATTACTAAGTCTCCGCTGTCTGTCCGTCCTAATGTCATAGGGCTTTTTTTTGTGGGGGGTGGGAAATCATCAAATAACTTCTCCCGCCCTGGGCGGGGCGGGAGGGAGTGTAAGGCTTTTATTGACTAAAACCCACCCATGTTCCTTCTTGTGCCCTTTGCGTTCCGGGGGCGCGGTATCTCTTACGAACAACCCGCAGCCCCGGCAGGCATCGGCCCTCAGTGGCCCCTTCCCTTTGCTGATATCTCTTTGAGGCGCGCGTGGAACATGAACGCGCCGTCGACACGGCCTGTCGTTATATTAAACGTAAGGACGGTGAGCTACCCATTGGTCACCGTCCACAGGCCCGTAATGTTATAGGGCTGTATTTACGTTTTAATTGGTAGAAACCGGAATTTTCTCAGAGTATTTACTACTATGGCCGCTGTAACGACGAATAATAAAAAAAAGGAAAACTACAGGGTGTCCACATACTAGAAACGTGTTTTTTAAAGAAAGAACCCCTCGTGTGCGAATCTGACTCGCACTTGGTCCGTTTTTTATATTTTATTAACGTTAACCCATTTATTTCCGATTAATTACAGTCAGCTGTGTCGATCCGAGGTCACTTGACTTGAGTACTGAGAGCCGACTGCATAGAACAATATACATAGATTACATGAATAATAAATGATTCGTCGTTCGAGTAAAAGGTTCTGTTGTTACCTACTTCTTGCATCTAAAATCTTTTATTGTTCAGTAAAAGAAGCACTAAGTCCTTTTGAAATACTAGGTTTAAATATGGTTAATACTTTTAACAGCGTACTCGCATAACAATTCAATACTGCTCATTTCTTTGTAAAAAATACTTACACATATTATTCGCAAATACTCCATTCAACGCGAGAATATTAATGGTTCTCGCTTGATCCAACTTTTGCGTAGTTTGTATGTTAAAGAGATAATAGGCACTTACATTGGGAACTGTTTTATGTTCCTTGAGAGAATTTCTTTAAACGAATCCGACAATATACTACAAATAATTTCCTTCTTCCTTAAAGCTTTTTTTAGCCCCAGAAGAGCATTGAAGATTTATTTTCTTGTCTCGTTAAAAAATATTGAAGGTCTAAATTGAAAAATATACTTACGGTATCAAAATAATATATTGAGATTGTCATAAAATAAAACAGTTTGATTTAAGAGAAAATTATAGTATTTCTCAATTAAGTGTGCTACTAAGTTCTACGATGTTGTAGCTTAGAAACTACACACACTACGTACACTTAGGTCAGTAGATTAGAAAACACTACCTATTTTCAGCACTCGATGGCACTCCACGCTTGCTTATTGGCTAAATGACGGAGACTATCTTCACGTCACTTAAAAATTAGCTCCACTAGGAAAGCCAATATAGTGAAACCCTATGTCAACTTTACCATATTATTATACGATGTTGCGGAATTTGTTTGAAAGAGTTACCGCGGCCTTGGAAGGCAAAGGGCATTAGGAGGAACACGGATGGGTTTTAGTCAGTAAGAGTTTGACACTCCCTTCCGCTCCGCCCAGAACGGAAAAAGTCAAATGATGATATCCCATCCCTAAAAAAAATAGGCTAATAAAACATTCATTTATTCATTCTTAAGATGAAAGTGGCCTTGCCTTACTGACATATTAAATTATAAATTTGTGACCTAATTATGTTCCACGTTATTAAAACCATACCTAACATTCACAACATTATAACAATAATTGTATATCACAGAGAACGCTTCCCTGCTAGCTAGTGTACATTCACAACACAAACTATTAATTGGCTCAAGTAAACGTCTTCTGTATTATTATATTACCATGCAAACAATACTATGCAAGACGTTTAACTGCAAGTGGTATTACAAGAAGACAGTACAGCATGGAACAATAATGCTGTTATCGTTAATGAGAACCGTACAGCTAATGCATAAAATATAACTTACTATTTTGAATGATGACCTACATAGATCAACTTGCGTTATATTTGATTAATTGAGTGTAATAAGACGTAGGTAAATTTCGTAAAATCTCAAGTTTAGGACATTTTAAATAGTTATAGGTCTCAATTATTGACATTGAATGTTACATTTCCATGGTTGTAGATGAAAATTTAGCGATTCTATTATTAGATGTCTCAAATAAGCGGGAGCATACATACTCATACATTTATTTTATTAGGTGTTGTTACAAGTATACGAGTACCAAAATTTTACTTTTCTTAATTTAACACCATCTGTCATCTAACAAAAAGACAATAAAATCGCTTAAATGTTCATTGATGGTGTATTTAAAATAGAGTAGAGTAACTGGTATTGAAAAATTTCCGAAGGGGCTCCGGTAGGAATCGAGGTAAATGGAGTCCTCGCCACTAGTGTCAAATAAGTCCTGTCTCGTCCCACTTTTTCCCTAATCTTCTAATTTCCACTCGAGCTCGTTGTGGTCCTACGATTGTTTAATTCCCCTGCCATAGCCTAATACGTTTGCGGGTGAATTCTGGAGATTCCTGATAACTGAAGATAAAGTGACGTCACTGATCCCGCAGACTAAATCCGTGGCGTATTGAAAGGATATTGAATTGGAAAACACTTTTCGAATTAAGGCTTGAGTGGATTTGAACAGACATGTAGGTAAGTACTTCTATATATTTAATCTTTTATGTATTCGTCGATATAAGGTAATTAATTAAGTTCGTATGAAAGGAAAATCACAGTGAAATCGGTTCAGCAGTTTAGAAGTTACGACACCAAGAACAGAGACCAAAGTCTTAAAACTACATCTTCTCATATAGAGAAGGCATGAGAATTAAATCATCACGCTTGCTTTAGGCGGATTGAAAAATTCCAGACTTATAGGCTTTATAAGTTCAGGTTTCCTCACGATGTCCAATGGAAGGCAAACTTAAAAACTACATTGAATAGAAAGTCAAAAAGTTATATTGGTACCCGTCCGGATTCGTAAAACACCTATAAAAGAAGGTGATTAAAAATAAAAGACGTTGCCACGCACTCTTGTGTCGTGGGTGCTATTATAAGCAAACTAGCTGTAGACCATACTTGACATTTTGTCCTATGAGGCGATCGAACCCGTGACACGCAGCGCAGTAGCCTGTCTCTCAACCACAGTGCCAACCGTGTCGTCACTGATTGAACAATTAATTATGATGAAGGTCTCCGCCCACTACAGCGTAAGCGATGTTCGCGATGGTCACAGCTGACATACATCCTACAAGTTATGTCCCATACATTGATAAATTATGGCCGGCGACACTTTTAGGTCAAATGGTATCGTGTTAATGTAAGCGAGGGTAGCTTTTTGATAAATCGTTGTGTATATTTTAAAATGGTCCTTTTGTTAGTAAATGGTATATTTCTTTATTATGTAAATTAGTGTTGGGATGTGTTGTCACCAGGAAAAGTAATGTTTCCTTTCTCCATTTGTGAAATCATTGTAAGTATGTGAACTCGTCATGGTCCGGTAGTTAAGCTTCTGCATGAGGTTGTGGATTCGAAGCCGAACAAGTGAGTACTGATATGATTTTTTTTTTCAGTGTACTTTTACGTTTTTCGGAAGGAAAATATCTTGAGAAAGCCTGGACTTATAATTAAAAAAAGTTTGGAATCGCCTTTTTGGCTTAAGCAAGCGTGGTGATCAAAACTCAAGCCTTCTTTGTATGAGAAGGCTGGCTACAAAGGGCTTTGCGCTGCAGTGGGATAATAATCAGCTGGTTCCATTTGTATAAGTTTGTAAGACAGACGTTTTGTAAAAGCCTACTCAATGGGTGGTCCGTCGCACAATGCTACGTTTCGCACCTTTTCTTATCATTTTACACTAATTAAGTAGGTATACAAGAAAGTAAATCCAAACGACATTTTAATACAACTATGCCAAAAAGAATATTTTTTTGGAATAACTTCAAAAACGTTTTTATTTGTACTGTGGTAACACTTGTAGTCTCAGATCCTTAATTGAAGGGTGTCGTTCTAAAAATGACGTCATTCTAATATAATAGGAGCGATACTTAGCCAGCTATCAGAAAGTTGCCGCACGATTGCACGCCACTTTATAAGTATTTTTGCTACTAAAATATACGTATCACGATGATTAATTTAAAGTTCTTCAAGTAATAGGTATTGGCGTGTTTCTCACAAAAGTAAATGATACATGACTCAAAAACTGTAATGAGATTTTCAGTTGTCTACTTATTATCATATCATAATTTTCATATTAAGTTATTTGACAGAAAACTCAACACATGCCTTATATTATATATCTTATCTGTAAAATTTCTTCAACTTTAATTACTTATTAACCAAAATACGAATAGACTATTTTCTTATCGCGCGCTGTCGACAGAGTCCCCTTAATATTATTATTTAGAATCCCTTCATCACATTATCTCTAATTAACTGTAAGGAAAAATATCGAGAGAAGACGGGAACTGATAAGAAAGGTCAGACGTCGTCAACATTGAGGCAAGCTGGGTGATCTAGTACTGCTCGTTTCATCCCTGTATGAGAACAGGGCTTTAATTAACAGTCTGAGTAATAAAATTTCGTTGAATATTGTAATATTGATAAAAAATTAAATAAAACGGAGGAAAAATAGTGTACCTATTTTGTTCCACCTTTTATCAAAGCGGAAAAAATTAAGGAAAAATCAACCTTTGTTTAAAGTCGGTTATTATTTTACAGACTTATTATATTATTATATAAGTTTGTATTTATACAACCAACTTTAGGAGGCGGTACGGTACGGCTTATTACAATCTGATACCTTTAGTACTCACAGTAAGTAATCCACCAAATGTCGGTCGAAACGACACCATCTTGTTATATTTTAATACGTTATGCAGGATTATTAGTTAATCCTCGTACGAGAAAATTAATTAACGTTACTGGAAAACTGAGCTAAACTTTTTTTATGGGATAATAAGCGCTCAGGATGTTCTTATTATGTGGGCTAAGGATATGAGGAAGGTTTATCAAAGTAATAATGTTCAATGAATGGTAAACACGGAGCTCCGTATGAATATGCTTAGGGATCATCATTATGGACCATAGCATCATATGACTATTATTAAACACTAGCTTTTGCCTGCGTCTTTGTTTATTTTTCATTTAAGTCAAGTATACTATAAAAGTAGGTATTACTTATGGCAATCAGAAATGGTCCTGTGGCTTGCTATTTGTTTTTTTTTAATCTGACCAGTAGTTCCGTAGATTACCTTTCACAAAAAAATAAGTTTTCGAAAGGCCTATGACCTTCCCTCCTCTGTCCATTCCTTATACTTTTGTTAGTTTAAATAAGTTTTGTATATATTCAATAAAGTACTTCAAATTAAACATCTTAAACAAAAAACGTACAAGCAAACCTTACCTGTTTATAATATTAAATAGATAGGATGGTTATTTAGAAACTCATCTATGAGACTTAATTATACAAAATTGTACTGATTTCACTCGCCGAACTATCATTACTATTTGGTTATATGATAAAATGCTTTGCCACCTCTCAAACACCACACAATATAAGAGAATGTTTGCAATGGATGACCGAAAAATTTCACCAACTTAATCGGTTAACATTTATTGAGATGTTTGCGATTCTTCAGTTACAAAATTGTGAACCGTTCCGGGACACGTCTGTGGGGACTATTCCGAGAATTTTATAATTGGACCTGAGAAGATCGGGGTTCAAATGCATCGTATCGAAACATTTATTGGAAATACTGGAATCGGTCTTGAGTTTTTTTGAACATACCATCAAGCCTGTATTCCCGGAAAGGTTAGGCAGAGGTATATCAATGCACCTTTCGTAGTAGTTCGGTAGTTCGCCGGTATGTTTAGGTCCCATGTAATAGTGGGCGAGCCTATTGCCAATAACCGGGCACAAATCCTAACTCCTAACTGCTGCTGAGAATTCCATAGAAAAACCTAATAACACTTTTTGCTCGACCTGGGAATCGAACCCGAGACTTCTAGAGAAGCAGTCGCACTTAGGACGACTAGGCTAAGGAGGCAGTCTTGAGTTTTTTATTACGATAATTCTTTACTATGACACATAAAGATAAACAGACGGATCTAGAATGATAAATTAACTCAAGCAAGTACTACATCACATAGACGACGCTATCTTATCGAAGATTGCCTGAAAAATAATCCATCTAACTGGAAAAGTCGGAAAAACATCCAATCAGTCTAGAAAAGTCATTATAGTTTTTGCCATAAAGCACACGACGAATAGAAAACAATAAAAACTTCGTGAGAACAAATGCTGCAATAGAAACCCAAGTACTGAATCTAATTCAAAGAAACACGCTGCTATACCAGACATTGATAAATGAAGGCACCCTTTTACTGTCTTGAAAAACCGGTCAAGTGCCAGTCGGACTCGTACACGAATGATTCCGGACCACTGTACAATATAAAAATAAAATATCTATATATAAGGATCCTCTTTAATAATCTTTATGAATATTTATTTTAATTTGTTGTTAAAGTTACGATAAAATATAAAATCGACACTAAAAATTTCAACTGTACCTATGAACGGTTTGTAAGATACAGCTCGCTGAGAGACAGGTAGACGTATGGCGGAGGCTTAGTAATAGGGTCCTGTTGGCATCCTTCGGATACGGAACCCGAAAATCCTTCGGGAAAATTCATTCCTTACAATTTTCCTCTATAACAGGAATCTTGGGGTGCAAACAGAGGTTTTTCCGCGATCTCTTTTAGCCACTTAGAGACATTTCCGTCGGCTGCTCCGTGATGGCATACTTAAATCCACGGCGCATATTGAATAGCGGTGTTAGATTATTTTAGGAGATTTTCTTTTATATCTAGGCCTGTGTGGTTGGTTTTTAATAACTTCCTCGAAAGCATTTTAGTAAGAGGAACCTTTTTTCTTTATTTATGCTTTTGCCTTTGTTAAGTCCCGATGAAAACAGGGGATAAGTTTAATGTGTGTATATGTGTCTATGGTACTGCATTTCCCAAACGGCTAATTTTTTTTTAGTAGTCAAGTTTTATTGTCTAACAAAAAATACTAAGGAGGATTCTTAATTCGTTAAATAAACAAATGATCGGGAATATTCGTATTACTTCGAGATCCTGTCTTCGTAAAGCCACATTCCTACATAAGACGAGCGACACCTCTTATTATGCAATAAGAGCTGATAGAATTCAATATCTGAACATTCCGTGAGGGCAGAACATTCCCATGCACGCAGTGATGCGTCATCTGATTGTTGTAGACAACGCATAATATTAATAATATTTTAATGCGAAAGTGTCTGTTTGTAGTACGCTTTTTCAGGTCAACCGATGAAATTTTAAATTATTATATTTTAACTGCCTCGTTAGCCTAGTGGTCATAAGCGCGACTGCTACGCTAGAGGTCTTGGGTTCGATTCCCAGGTCGAGCAAAAAGTGTTATTGGGTTTTTCTATGAAATTCTCAGTAGCAGCTCGGAGTTAGGATTTGTGCCCGGTTAATGGCAATAGGCTCGCCCCCTATTACATGGGACCTAAACATACCAGCGAACTGTGGGTGTACACTGGTACACCTCTGCCTAACCCTTCGGGGAATACAGGCGTGATGGTATGTGATATTTTTCTTGAGGTAAATATAACCCCTAAAGATACAATGAGATATTGAAGTTAGTATGAAACAATTTGATATCCATGTAGATAAAATCGGGGGCAAAAGCTAGTCTTAAATAAGCCATGTTGAGTAATACCTATTACGGCATAAATAAAGATGCCCGAATTTTCACGACATAAGTTGGTTCGTCAATTTTCTGTGAAAATCGTCGTCTTCATGATTACAATTTGTCGGTATTCAAATCGAAATCTAATGTTTTTTTAAATAGAAGATTGGCAATCATAAGTAGGTACGTAAACCGATGTTTTGGTTCAGTAGGAATTCTAATTTAGTATAAATATTAATATTTTATGAAATTCCTCACGTTGACTTTTTGTCGAATATTTAAAGATTTTGGTACCTTTACCATTAATCTTTTCTTTTATTTAATCGAGAATCTAGAGACATTACGATTCGAATTCTTTTTGTTATCCTGGCGGATTATTTATGGATTCTTTAGGTAGCTATAAGTCGAGCTTTCCTCTACTTTTAATTGAATTTCGTGATGGATATTCTTTCTTATCTCATAATTCTATCTTTCTTTGCTTGTCTTTGCAGTAAATTAGAAAGCGTTCGTAATTACAAATTGTTCAAAAGCAGAACAATTAAACATTGCTTAGTTACTACTTGTTCCTGAACTAAATAATTAAAGTTAGACTAAGTTTCACACTTGGCAATCTGATGATAACTTGCTGCCTATTGTATGTGTTTAATTGTATTTGAGTTTAAAACCCTGAAATATAAGTTTAGCTACCAAATAACAGATAGGCATCAAGTTTTTAGAAATAGTCACAGAACTACAATTTGTATATTATGTATAGTAAACTGCTAGTAGGTATACAAAAAGATTAATTAACGACTTTCATATTTCTTTTGTTTTTTGAGGTTATCAAAAATGGAAGGCCAGACAGGTTTAACTTTCAACTTCGAATTAGTTGCTAACGCGGCTAACTATGAATGTCGTGACACATACACATATGAAAACTTTTTAAAAATAAAATAGAGCAGAGCAAGGCTCCGGCTTTGCATGTGTATGTGTGCGGGGCTCCAACTTGTATTTGATTGAAAGGCAGTCTTCTGAGTTTAAAAATCCTTCTATATAAAAAAAACAAGGCGCTGATTATTTTGAATTTGAATCGTTTTTGGAATTCCTCTGAGTGTTTGGATAAAACGAAACTTTCCAGCCAGTTTGCATTGGTACCCAACCTTTACATGAGCTACTAAACCGCAAAGTTCATACAGTCGTACAATAGACATAATTAAATAGGCAATACGTTTTGGTCTAATCAAATTCGCATATATTTAATATCAATATTTCGTCTGGATATTAATATTTACACAATGAAAACATGCCCTAGTAAATATTTAGACATGTAGATATCTACATATTTAACAATCTACAAGACTACCTAAGTAAATAATATGTGCATTCAACGGTAAATACAATGCCACCGTAAACTTAGCTCCAATATTTTTGGTGTATTATATAATTTAGGTACAGGTAGGTATTATATAATTCCAGTTCATCAGTCTAATTATTTATACGGGGTGTAAAACACACATCACTTAGCCGTTACCTACGCATTTTGCCACTCAAACTAAATACATAAACACCATCACGCCTGTATTGTCTAAAGGGTAAGGCAGAGGTGTACTAATGTACATCCACAGTTTGCCGGTATGTTTAGGTCCCATGTAATAGGGGGCGAGCCTATTACCATTAACCGGGCACGAATCCTAACTGCTACTGAAAATTTCATAGAAAAACCTAAAAAGATTGGTCGACTTGGGAATCGAACCCAAGACGGCAAGACCTCTAGCGTAGCAGTCGTGCTTAGGACCAAGCTAATTATACTACAAGAAGATTATTGCTAAGAACCAACTTTTAGTTTTGGTGTGAACATCCTCTTATCTTAGATAGCGCGCAATTAAAAGTTTAGTTGAAACATATAAAAATAAAAATAAAGTTAGTACTTTGGCCTTTAATATCTCCGTAACGTGCAAATTCCTTCAAATACCAAGGTATGGTCCAGAACATGATTGCAATGATGGGGGAGAGCTAGTTACTTTCAGCTTTGTTAAGTGTCTCTTCACACTTGTTAGTAATTTAGTATCGTTAAATATTATAATATTAATATTTATTTATAACATACATACCGATATAGGCAGAAACCACAGAACGCCACCTACTACGATCCTTGCATACTTCTTTCGCCTCGACCACGTTCATACATCCGTTCATACAAGCACGCCGGTTACGAGTACTGCGCACACGACCTTTCTGAAGAACCCCACCAATAAGGTCAGGGAAGCTCTTTCTAGGGCGTCCTCTCCCGGCGTTGCCACTCACATCTGCCATATAAATCCCTTTCGTCAGTCGCCTTTCACTCATCCTCTCAACATGACCGAACCATCTATCTATTTGTTTATTTCTACTTATTATTCTCTCTCTCTCTACTTACTTTTTTTTACTCTCTACTTATTTTTTCTGCTTTCTACTACAACCATCTATTTGTTTATTATTTAGTATAAACAAGCGTGGTGATCAATCCTCTTGACTTTTCTGTATGAGAAGATAATTTACATAAAAACAATATTTTTCTAGTACCTTCGTCGATACCGCAAAGTTTTTTCAATTAACTGACGGCAAAAGTTTTCAGCTTAAGCTAACTAAGACATAAATCTTGGAGATTTATTTTTAAAGAGCTTCGACAGCGTGGGAGGCTTTATCATAAGTTTCAAGACTTGGCCAGTCTTGGCAGATTATACCCATGGATATTTAATTGAGAGTCTATCTTATTGCGTAATCGCATCAAGAATCTTTTACTTTACAGATTACTTACGAGTCATCTTTGTTACCGCTTCAACTAACTAAAATATTAAATAATACAGCATAACAACTTATTGTAATACATTTTCTTAAGAATATTTATGGAGTTTCTTGCTCGTTCTTCTCCAAACAAAACTACCTTTTGGAACGGGCAAGTAGATTCAATATTTTTAATTTTTTTACCTTGAAATTGACGTTCAAAAATGCCTTTTAATAGTCTAATTGAAATAAAAGATTTAACTTTGACTTTAACATTCATTCCCCAGAGAACAATACTCTTTACATGCATGTGTGAATACGAAAACAATTCGTCTGTGAAAGCACTCCGGATCAAATTTTATGTCGTATCGTATAGGAGTTTAAAATTCTGATTCAATATGTTGGAGTGGGCCAGTTTACGAGGGAGTTCGCAATGAAACTGAATGGTGTGGACTGCTGGCATATTTTATTTGCTATCCGTTTGTGTGACTCTATGCACCAGTTGGGAATATTGCCAATTTGATAGGTACTTTTTGTCATTGTAACGGTTAGAGGGTTGCATACTATTTCAGAGGAAGTAGTGTAACGCTGGGATTGAACTCGTATTTAGTGAAGAGAAATAAATTATTGGCAGCTTTGATAGTATTGAACGAAGTCTCGGGCAAAAGCTAATGTTTTCTTATGAGCTGTATATAAACTGTCGTATTTTGGCTCCTTCTAAACCCGAATCTCACCAACAGGTAGGTAGGATTTCATTAGTTAGGTCCTAATTAATTCTTTTCCTAGTTATGAAAAATCGATGCCACAAAAAATTTATACGAAAAGGAAAATAGATCTTAAGCTTTACTATGTGTACTTTAAACCCCAGAAAGATTTTCAATGAACTTAAAATCAGCTTATATCTAGGATCCCCACAAGTAGGTCTGTGTATTGAAGTTTAATAGCAATTTGTCGAAGACGCCATTTAATCCCTTGGGATAAGGGCGTATTCAACGGGAATAAAAATATGTAGGTATACTTTAACCAAGCTTGAGAATATTGCGTAAATAAATACATAAAATTACTTTCTAAATTTCTCGGAGGTGTAGGAATAGGTGTAGATTTACACCAATATTTTAGTAGTTGCCTTAGTTGAGTGTATTGCCAGAAATAAGGCAAAACTCCTGATGCCAGACTGTGCTGCTACTGAGAATTTCCTAATGTAAAAATCCAATCACACTTTACCCGACAAATCTAACCTAACCCTCACTAGATCAATGAGGTAGTCGGTGGTATAAACACAAATGAATTACCACCTTAGTAGTCAAACAATACAGCTTTAATTAAAACGTTTATCAGAACGGTTTTGTAAGATTTATAACAATTTACGTTTGCTTATTAAACCTCGAAGTAATAGGAGTGATAAATATGGGTGACTAAACTGTCAACATAATAAATGTTCGCACAAGTCGCATGTGTCGTGTCGTATGGATTGCGGTCGCTTCACTAATACGAGCCATTAATTTGTTGCAAATGTGTTCCGATACTAATTGTTTGTTGAACTCATTTCCTATGCGATGACCAGTATAATGTGGATGTTGACTACCTTGTCAGTTTCGTGATCGCAAGCACGAATGTTGAGCGTGGGGTCCGAGATTCGATTCTCAAGTTGTACTGGGTTTTCCATTACGAATTTCTTATTAGCAGCTCGGGGTTTAGAAGTTGGTAGTGTGACACGTGTCTTGGAAAGTACGTAAAGCCGTTGGTCCTGAGCCTGATTTCTCCGTAGTTGTGTCGGATTGCCGTTCCATTAGAGGATGAGAATTAGGGAAGAGGAAGTGCACCCGTGTTTGCGCGCACACTTGGGCACTATAATATCTCCTGCATACTTGGCTTAATCTCCATTAAGATTAGCCCCCGTAACCTTAATCGGTTTGGAGAATATTTATGTATCCACAGTATCTAATACATATTTCATAGGTATTATTATTCTAACCTCAACCAACTAAGCTTGTACAGCTTGTAAGCTTGAGCTTGTTGACTTGGTAGTGTTTTGCAGTCTAGGGGCAAGATTCACAGGAGTGATGACGTGGTTTTGTGATTTTATGGCGCGACTTTGAAAATAACAATTGCGATGAATCCTATACAATTGATTAAAAGTATCTGACTATTGACGTCCCAGACCGAGGTCCCAGTCCCAGGTCTTTTAGATTTTGAGTGAGTGATGTCTAGACATCTTTAATAAGTGTTCAAAAATATATTTTTGTATGAATTTATTGACACAACTTGACAAAAAAAACGAAAATTGTATTCAACCAATAATATTTGACATTTTGGAAGGTATCGTTGTAATCGTTTTTACAGTCATTTTAAACTAAGTACCTATTAAATAGTTAAATATGCTGATAGCTTAATAAACTTAGTGCTTAAGTGCACAGCTATCCGGGTTCAACGTTATCTGAATACGTGCACACATTCACTTTGAAAGCTTGTTTGTCTTTCTAAGATGGGTGTGTACTTATATACCATAGGAAGACAGGATCGTGCTGAACATTGACATATACCGTCATTATTTTGAAGGAATATTACCGACAATTGATTTTGTGGTACCTACTCAGAGTTAGTGCATTGCATTTTACAATAGTAACATTAATAATACGAGATCTTTAAAATCTCTCTATCCCTACTCTGTCCTACAAAGATTTCAGTATCTAATGGAGTTCCTAGACGCAGAAAATGTAATCGGAGAAAGTAAGTATTGTATACGAGGTTTAAAAAGATTGTTTAAAACATTGTTTTTACGGGGTTTTTATGCTTTAATACCAATATTAAAAATTTAGGTATATCATTTAATACTTGATTTCGGAAAAAAATTGTTAGAACTCCGACTTAATATCTCCGCAACCATAATCTTCCCAGGTATGGTCCAAAGTTTGGCATCGTAAATGTTTCTTTTTTTGTTACCACCCGTTATGTATTTACTTGTGTAGTCACAACCATAGAAACGGTTACGGCTGCAAGTACCGCCATTTTTATATAGCCAATTTGTATAGACTAAATAATAATTTTCCATACCTATTTCTTTGAAACAATTTCTGTGTTGGATTTTTTATTTCTCGCATAAAGTAACTTACTATTCCTATAGGTACGTAACTTTGATCGTATTTCAATTGAAACTGGTTGTTTGTTTGGACCCACTGTAAATAATTCAAACTATTGTGTTATTTACACAGTCCCGTCCCTACTATAATGAATAATTAATTATCGTTTAACGTGGGGGTTATATTAAACAGCATTTTATTTGTTTAAATGTTGGTGTTAAAAATTTTGTACGGAAATTTTAATAATGTGCCATTGCCCATTAGTAGGTAATGAACAAACACACCTAAGTATATGATAATAACATAATCTGCTTATAGCATTCCCATTACTGGGAAAAGGGGTACCCTTTGTTAGGTTCTGTGTAAGTATTACCTATATATAATGGTGGGTGTGTAAACATGTGCTTAAAGTAACAAAATTACATTTCATAGAATATTTACCTCCTTTACCTAGTATTTACATTATCATAACATAAGCTGCTTATACTGTTCCCACTGCTGGGACCCGACCCTACCCTTTGTGAGAGATTACATGTAGGCACCTATTAACGAATATCAAATTTTAATCAATGTGAATGCTAAAATCTGTCGCTAGTATTCATGAATGCGAATATTCCGTTTTTAAATCGAGTTCTATTTTGAGTATGCTTATCTAAGCATCTGGTTCGGTTATGAGGGGATGAGAGAAGGTGACTAACAAAAGGGATTTATATGGCAGATGTTTAAACGTGGACGAGGCGACCGAAGTTTGTAAGGATCGTAGCAGGTGGCGTTCTGTGGTTTCTGTCTACCCACATGGGAAAAAGGCGTGAGTTTATGTTTGTATGTATGTTCTACTTTGACAGCTGTCTAGCCGAGCGGGCATTCGCATATGCGTACGTGTATACAAGTATCCTTTACATCACTAGTACATGTATAATCACGGCTGTAAGTCTAATAAACTCACAAAATTACATTTTATAAAACATCCATCGGTAGCCTAGTGGTCCTAAGCGCGACTGCTACGCTAGAGGTCTTGGGTTCGATTCCCAGGTCGAGCAAAAAGTGTTATTGGGTTTTTCTATGACATTCTCAGTAGCAGCTCGGAGTTAGGATTTGTGCCCGGTTAATGGCAATAGGCTCGCCCCCTATTACATGGGACCTAAACATACCAGCGAACTATGGGTGTACATTGTTACACCTCTGCCTAACCCTTCGGGGAATACAGGCGTGAGTGTTTTTTTTTTTTTTTTTATTAACTCCTGATGTTTTCCTAAGTGTTAATAAGAATTTGAGCTCTAAAATCTTATTTATAAAATACATTTTTGTTGATTTAATTTCCATCCCGATACAACAAAAGGTAAGTCTATTTTCTTCTCGATAAAAGGAATTTATTCGACGAGCGACTACTCAAGGTAGTCCAAATTAGATTCTGTATACATATTGTTTTCACATCTTCGAAGAAGATAAAAGTATTGATCCATTAAACAAATGTGTAAGGGCAATAAGTCTGTTAAAAATAAATTCTCACTCTGCGTAAAAAAGATTCTGAATATTGTTGTGTAAACAATATTTCTTTGGTAAAAGTTTGTAAAATTAAGTGGTTTTGTTGGAAGTTCTTCATTATATTTACATTTGAGATAAATATCTATTTATATTTGTAACATCTTTTTAACAATAATAATTATTTTATTTTTTATTTTTTTTAATTATATCTTTATCATTTAAACTATGTAATAATTTACAAAACAGGTAGGTACCTAAGATACTAGGTAATTGGTACATTAGCTAGGTACATCTAAGTAAAATTTTAGTTAGTACCAACACATTACTTAAAAAAAGGGAAAGTTCTGTTACTTCGAAAAAAAATCGTGTTTTTAGTTACCTACGTTAAGAACTTAATTTTTTTTCAACTTTTTTGTTTTTTATACTTGCGTACTTGAATCTTCAGAGCATTTTGACTTTCGAAACGAAATATTAAAGTAGTGAATGCGGTAGCCTGGCCTTATACTCGGATTTTACATTAGTAGGCAATATCACAGTAGAACTGAAATTTCCATGCGGGCTTTGTGAAGCTTTATTATATTTAGGAATTGTTATCTCAAGTAGGCTTGGCGTAAGCCCTAGAGCTTGACATGAAATTTCAGTATTTTGTTAAACCATAAAATCCTTTAGATCTAAGCTATTTTCTTGATATGGGTTTAGAGGAGAGAAAGCGTAAAGTTTTATTTAGATCATTCAGTTTATGTGATATTTCAACCAAACGAATTACGCTTTCTCGCAGTGTCTATAGAATTATAGTGCTCAAAGCTAAACTAAAACTTCTCAGTTACTCACTGAAAATATTGCCGCGAGGTACTTTCAACTTTAATAGACTAAATGAAGGTGTAAAATAAGTTCCTAACTATGTCAACAACTAGTCGTTAAAACTTATTATCTTGAACGAGGAATTTTGTTTTATTCATGCTCTTTCTGTTTTCAGGTTAAACACTTGTAAATAACCGTATGTAGAACTTTAAGTTGGTTGTTTGATGTTTTACTGTTGATCTGTGCCTTACTTAACTTTATTGGTTAAATAAATTACGATTACGTGTAGATAATAAATATCACAATGTTAAAGGCGCGTAGTCTTTGTAGCTAAGCCTACGAAGTATAGCACGTTTCGTTTCCAGCCTAGCATAGCCTATGTAGCCAGCGTAGCATACTTTCATAAGTTTTATACATCCAAAACGCGTACCTCCTATTAATTAGTAGCAAAATTAAAAAGACTACCGACAGCGAGCTTCATACAAAAGAGTCTAGTTATATTTTGGTTATAAGTAATTAAACTCTATGAAATTTTGTAGACACATTAAGGCTATTAATATCTAGGCTGTGGTATTCCGGTAACAGCTTAATTTTAATGTTGTAACAGAAAACTCGAGATTAAGAAAAATGGGAATCTGATTAACCACAAGCCTAGATATTCGTATTATTGTCCTTTTTAGTACAGTCATATTCTAGGCTTGTGATTCGACAAATGAATTCTGAAAAGTTTTCCGGGAGTTTTAAAAATATGTACCTAATTTTATTTCCGAATTTTGATGTTCCCACTGTAATATTTATGCCGCTTGACGATAAATCCTCTATATATAAAATTAAACTACACAATATTTCCTCCCATTTATGTAATCATACTTAATTTACTTACTATAACCATAGTACAAAATTCATAAAGTTTAATTATTTATTTACCAGAATATGACCAGACTACATTTGTAATTTTTTTAATATTCCTGGAAAATATATTGGTAAGTAAACCATTTCATTTTAAGTAGAAACGTCAGACCTTAATGAATAGATTGTTATTCTTGGTGTCAAATTTCCCTCATGACGTGTCGCGTGTTTATAGTTGTCACGATATGTCAGTAAGTTATTTGTGTTAATTTAGCTGTCCGACATGTACGCTGAATTACAGTTTAACATTCAATTCTAAGAAACAAAGTGAGTTAACAAAGACCTTTGACTTATCTATGGAGGCTTGTGTTTAATGGAAATATTGGCCTCTGTTATGGAAACGGAATGTTTTATTAACTACAAGAACATAAATGTTAATACCAGCCTATTATTGACCTCATTACAGGGCTAAGGTGTTTTGTCATGCAGAGAAGGCATGAGAGTTGATCACTGCGCTTGGCATTTCAGACTTATTCTTTCACGTTGTCCACGTTTTCTCCTGATGTTTTCATTCAGATGTCAGGGATATCCAAGGTAAACTTAGAAAGTGCATATGAATAAAAATAGTCACAATAGTATTCATTCGGTATCGAACCCGCTACCTTATGCAAGGGTTGCAGGCGTTTATACTACTAAGTCATCACGACTCAAGAATATGTTACATTTAAATCAATTTGTAAGGCTTTGAGAAAATCTGAGGTCGTAAAAGCTCCTAAGGCTGTATTTATAAATAAAGTAAATACGACTTCTTGTTTTTAGTATATTACTATGTTAAAATTGGTGTAACTGGCTCGGTAACCTAGTGGTGCTAAGTGCGACTGCTACGCGATCTTGGGTTCGATTCCCAGGTTAAGCAAAAAGTGTTATAGGGTTTTTCTATGAAATTCTCAGTAGCAGCTCGGAATTAGGATTTGTGCCCGGTTAATGGCAATAGGCCCGCCCCCTATTACATGGGACCTAAAACATACCGGCGAACTGTTGGTGTACATTGGTACACCTCTGCCTAACCCTCCGGGGAATACAGGCGTGATGGTATGTTTTGTAAATTGGTGTAGAAATCGGAAATGATAAGTGCTTATATGCCAGTCAAGCAGTTCTATTAAAAACTGCAATTTTAATCCGATCTAGATCTAGGATCTTACAGCTTGTACAGTTATAGACAAAAGTCGATAATCATTGTTACTTTTACATAATTATCATAGATTGTACATTAATTTTGTATTTCCTTTTGATATTGTGCTTAATAAGTAGGACTTTAATATCATACATTGTTAAACGATTTTGTGCCTGTTTGTGACTGACAGTACCAGAGTCGTTCAACTTTAGTACTAATAATATTGTAAATAGTTAGCGTTTATTCAAAGAACTGTTCTACTCAGGGTTCTGAAAGATAAAGATCTCATCTCAAAGGAATTCCTTGAGCGCGAGTGCTACTGGACGAAGATAAGAAAATTAATAAAACACTCTTATAAATTTATACCAAACATTCCTTTTATGTTTCGTTCCTGTTAACTATTAGTTTATAAATCATTAGCTTTTGTCCGTGACTCCGTCCGCGTAAAAGTCAAGTATAACATAAAACAAGAATATGGCACTCGGCAATAGTGTTTAGCTCTCGGCATTAGGTACCTCTAACAAACAAAAAATAAAGAAACATACAAACTTTACTTTTGTATAATATTAGTATAGAGTCCTAGCAGAAACGCCTAACAAGAAAAAACAGTTTGGCAGTTTTGTTTAAATAAATATTACGACCATACTTCAGTCGTACAGAACATTGAATAAGATTACTCTATTTTTGCGAAATTCTGACAACTCGCTCATTTTGCATTAGGGAATCCCCTAAAGAAAAATCGCCAAAGATTAAATTTTGACTACAAATACAAAAAGGGTAAAATAATTACATATAACTTTGCTGTGCAAACACAAAAGAATAATGTACAAACAACTGTTGATTTTAATCGGGAAGGAGATCACGTTCGAAATAAAATGATGCATAACACAGCTTAGTTACAACACACCTGATTCAATTTGTTTGTATGACTAACACGTCTTACACGATATTAAAGAAAGATAGGAGAAACACGAACAAAGACAAACATTATTTATAAAAGAAGAAAGAAAAACAATAAAGTCACCACAGTAAGTGACAATAAAAGTCGCTCGAAACACGATGAAGAAATGATTGTGTCCAAGTTAATGTATAAGAGAAGATGTACTTACATTTCAATCTTTTTTAAATAAAGATAAGTTCTAAGGCCAACAATAATAGCCATAATTCTTAACAATTTATTCGTAAAGTTAGCACAAAAGTCAAAAGTTGTCATAACGGAAGTAACGCAATTATTTAAATGGCCTCGGTTAGCATTGCTGTAATTTAATTTACGCAATTAGAGTGATCGGTTTAGTCCGGCGTGTCGTAAATGTCTATCATTGTAAATCTTCAAAATTAAATGCCTTAAAATCTTTGATTCTGAACCGAAAATGATCTAAGGAAGATAAGTAATGTCAGCTGTCATCTTAAGATTGTTACAGGACAAGACTTGGTATTGAAGAAGTTCGTACATTCGTTGCCATTAACCGGGCACAAATCCTAACTCCGAGCTGCTACTAAGAATTTCATAGAAAAACCCAGTAACATTTTGCTCAACCTGGGAATCGAACCCAAGACCTCTAGCGTAGCAGTCGCGCTTAGGACTACTAGGCTAACGGAGGAGTTAAGCCGCTCAGCGTAAGTATTGACATTAAAAGGAATGATGTGAGTTTTTATCCTTATCACGATGTCTTGACCCCATATTGTCTATTATACTTATGGTTACATACCTAATTCCTAGTTTCCTAACACGAGTAATTGGCCAACACATAGGTAAGCGTTACAGACTAATTGCTTCAATAGAAGCAACAGGCAGACGTAGCGTTGTGCGGTCTCTCGACTCACCTCCATGGCCTAACGGGAAATGCCCCGGTGAATTAGATGACATCAGCTGGGGAATCATGATTTAGGTCATTATTTGTTTGGCATAGAGACAGTGATAATTAAAAGATGCTTTTAGGGTTGAACGAAACAGAATAATTACCTTTTGTTTACTACCTGAAGTATCTTTTGTGTAGAAACTAGAGTTTGAACTTTAAAGTTGAATGGTGGACGAAATAAAGAAATTGTTACGTGCCTACTGAAATAAATACTGTGTTCGATTGATTAAGTCTTTATTGACATATACATATAATTTTTCTGTCCGAGTGTATGTCACTGAACTTTTATAACTCTTATAAGGCTGAAGTAATTTCAATGAGTTTGTTTGAGTGGGTCCCTGAATGGTTTAGATGCACAATCAAACTCGGCTGGTGACGCTGCAAGCCAACATTCGGGCAGGATAACGTCTTTTGCGCCTGCAAGTATTATTTAATATATTTTTTAAATCGCCCCCTATTACATGGGACCTAAACATACCGGCGAACTCTGGGTGTACATTGTTACATCTCTGCCTAACCTTTCGGGGAATACAGGCGTAATGGTATGTTTTAAAATCGTGATACTGAAATATAATTCTTTAATTTGGAACTCATGGTGATATGATCGGTGATAAACTTATTCTTCTCATTTTTTAAGCGCTGACGCAAAAACGACGGGGTGTTATAAGTTTGACAAGTCTGTGTGTGTGTCCGTCTGTGGCATCGTAGCTTCCAAACGCATGAACCGATTTTGAATTAGTTTTTTTTTGTTTGAAAGGTGAAATAGTCGGGAGTGTTCTTGGCTATGTGTGATGGAAATCGGTTCAGCGGTTTCAAAGTTACCAGTTGTTTTGATAGCTGGGATAGGAATTTTAATTCTTCTGTCGGGGGTTACTTAAAATTTTTAATTTTATGTTTTTGTTTGCAAAAGACATAATAAAGAAAGTACGATGCATTGCATTAGGTAACACAATATTAAAAGTATGTAAATTAATATTAAAAACTGTCATATAGCCTGTATTAAAACACCTTGAGGCTTTGAGAAACACATAATTATATGAATTATACAAACATATGAAATCTCTTCACCACATAAAATTTTTTTACGTATTAAAAGAAAAAGTAATGTTGGAAGTGCAAGAGCTTGGAAAGCACAGAGAGTTGGGGCCCGGGTCACCTGTTGAATGGGTACAGATAAAGTGTATGTGGCTTCTGCTTTGTTAACTGATAAAGTAGGGATTTTTTTGTCTTTTTAGTGAAATTTATGGTTGAGAGAGTACAGGGTTAGCTATTTTAGTGGTAGATTGTTAGAGTTATGGTTTTTTATAAAGAGATACTAGCTTCTGCTAGCGACTCCGTCTGCGTAGTTGTTTTTTAACCTTTTGAAGTTATGTTTTTCTTTACTGCTCCGCTCCGGTCGAGCCTATACTATTCCTCATGAATCTGCCTATCAAATACAAAAATGTACTTTCAAATCCGACTCTTACGATTAACGCGTTTTAACAAACAAACATTTTTATTAAAAAGGAAGGTTTGTTTGTTTGTAACAGAGAAATCACGAAAGTCGCGGTCACATAGTAGTATTTAATGTAAAAGTCTAAAACGTCAATAATTTTTCCACAGTAGATCTTTAATTGAATTTAAACCAGTAGAAATATACATATACCAAATTCAATTTACAACAATACCTACACATAATCTACTTGTTTGCGTTATCAATTGATTGGATTATTGTACCTCATCAATTAATTAATCAGCAGTGGTAATTAAATTTATTACCCGCTAGTTTGGTTAATCACGAATGGAATTCTTTTTTGGACATAAATAGGTAAATGTAGAAACCATATAAACTTTTTGTTTACTAACCAGACTATTTTGATGAAATTAGACCCAAAAGACTCATTAAATGGGACGAGAGTCGAGACAGACAGAGATAAATAAAAACTACGAAATTTAGTTTCGTTCTTGTATTGTACGGCAATCTATAGTTCAGTTTATAAGTCAATATACAATAAAGTCGCTCGTTGCTATTAAAAGTCGTTATTATTATACATGAAAATACAAATAGAAACATCAAAACCAACTTATTAACTAACCACATTCGTGTCATCCTAACCTTAAACAGTTTTCTTACAAAAGTGATGGTAGAAATACTACGCGTAATGCGTATTCCATTGAGACTGACTGGCCAGTAGATCCAGATCCAATTATCCAATAGCAACTGTCAATCACACTTAGGGTCCGGTGAACTGGTAATGAGTACGACAGGACTTTAAAACGGATGCTGGGACAATCGTAAATTAAGTTTGGTATAAATTGATTCCTTTTTAGCGTGATAAAAATTTTTCGGTACTGATTTTTTTTGGTGATTTTTATGCGCTCGCCTGCATGCATTTTTTTTTAGGGATGGGGTATCATTTAATTACTTCCCCCGCCCTTCGTGTCAGACTTTTACTGACTTAAACCCATCCATCCATGTTCCTTTTTGTAACCTTTGCATCCCAGGGGCGCGGTATCTCTTACGAAGAACCCACAGCCCCGGCAAGCATCGGCCCTGAGTAGCCCCTTCAAAATTTGCTGACATCTCTTTGAGGTGCGAGTGGAACATGAACGCGCCGTCGACACGGCCTGTCGTTATGCAACGTACGGACGTTGAGCTACCCGTTGCTCACCGTCTATAGGCCCGGAGCGTCTACCGCGGCGGCTGGGACGGGAGACTGCCTCAACCGTCCCGTCACCTCCTTCTCTAGCATAACTGCGTCGTAGAAGGAGGCAACTGCTTCCCATTCCGGCTTGCTCCTGACCATGGCTTGCACCAGGGCCGGACCCCTGCATGCATGAGGTTGCGAGTTCGATACCGGGCAAGTATCGATACGACTATTGCAAATTCAGTTTACGTACTTTCTAAGTTTATTTCGGTCATTACACACATCAGTGAAAGGAAACATCGTGAGGAAACTTGTACGTAGAATAAATATCAGTCTGAAATCATTAATCCAGTTTGAGTAAGCGTGGTATTAAATTCTCATGTCTTCTCTGCATAAGAATAAGCCTATGCTCCATAGCCGGGCAACAATGATTAGTATTATTTATGTTGAAATATTGTAGCACAGAGTTGTAAAGTAAACCTAAAAGATAGTTTTTTCCTATCTTTTCTTGAATGAGACATCTTAACTTCTTAAAGTTTTACTGACATGACGTACATACAGTGACAGCATTTAGGAGCAACTTGAAATTGATGTTTCGTAAAATATGTGATTGCCAATTTTGCGACATACACGACGCGTTTTCTAGGTAAAGTAGCAAATATATTTTGGAAACATTAATGGGTTTCCCAGAACTTCGACTCGAAAACTTCCTGATATTTCCTTCTTCACCGGTCTGTTTGTGACAGCTTGTTTTTAATATAAATTTATGGAAAAGTATAGCAGTAAATCTGACAAATCTTTATAGCTCTATCAAACTGAAACTTAGTTGACTCGTTTGTATATTTTAGTGATTTTCAAAGTATTTCACCGTTAGGTATGCTGGCGGTAAAATAAAGTTTGTTTGGTGAAGAATTTGTGAAGGATATGTGAAACTGTCATACTGAGAAATGATAAAAATTACAATGTGGGATTTTAGATCATTATAAGTTCCTTTTGACGGTTTTTCCTGTATCGTTAATTTGTTACATTTAGAATGAATATAAGACAATCACTTTATATAACGACTACAATAATAAATAAGTTTATTTGTAGAAGAATAAATTGGCATTTCGTGTTTTACGTAGGTCGTACGCACTGCCCTGTTGGCCTCGTGGTCGCAAGCAAGACTGATAAGCATGGGTTCCCGGATTCGATTCCCAGGTCGGGCAAAAAGTGTTATTGGGTTTTCCCATTAGGATTTGCTCAGTAGCAGCTCTGAGTTTTGAAGTTGGTGGTGTGACACCCCCGTGCCTCGGAAAGCACGTAGAAGCCGTTGGTCCCGGCTATCATTCGGAGATCGTTGACAGTCGTTACGGATAGTCAGAAGTCAGGAAGTCTGACAACCAGTCTAACCAAGAGGTATCGTGTTGCCCAGTAACTGGGTTGTGGAGGTCAAATAGGCAGTCGCTCCATGTAAAACACTGGTCTGCATCCGGTTAGACTCGAAGCCGACCCCAACATAGTTGGGAAAAGGCTAAGTAGATGATGATGACGTAGGTCGTGCGAACCAAATATTAAGTTGAATATGTATATCACACATCATGCATGGAGGAGGGCGCATCATGCACACACACACACACAGATATGTATACCATCACGCCTGTATTCCCCTAAGGGTTAGGCAGAGATGGTCCTATGTGCACACACAGTTCGCCGGTTTTTTTAAGTCCCATGTAATAGAGGGCGAGCCAATTGCCATTAACCGGGACATTATGCACATTTCTGACGTAATGTTCTTGTAACGTTCTTATGAATCGTTCAATACATATAAAAGCTCAAATTAAAAAAAGTATTTCCGTGTATTGTAACGTTCCTGTGAATGCTCGTCGCTGTGTTAAACGTAATGCTCACGGTGTGTGAACCTTACCTATAACATTCATTACTATTTTGCATTTACCCATCGTTAAAATGTTATAACTACTGTTCGTGTGTAAGTGTCTTTGAATGTTGCACATATTCGCTCGTTGGGTCATAAAATCAAGTTGTAATCAAAGCTTCGTGCTCAATGTTCGGTATTAGAGAAGTTCGATGTTTTGTTACAACTGAATGCTCAAGTGTACTCTCACCTTTAGTTACCACAAGTACCTATTTAGGATATAGGTACTTCTGGCGAAAGCTTCCTATTACGAGACAAGTATGATTAATGGTGGCAAACAAGGACCTTTATTTCTAAAGGCTCTTTCTGAGTACTACCTAACCTACACACTAGTGATAGTATTGTAAGTCTTAATTTGTTGATGTATAGTACGAATGACGAATAATTTAATCATAAACACAAATATTGAAGAAAACTTTGTTTTTAAGAACAATGAAGCAGCCATAAGGTCCAAATCTACAAACACTTTTGATTTTGCAATTTTTTATTTACCAGTAATCTGCAGATGGTTATAAAAGTAATTAAAAGGCGGAAAGTCAATTGCCTTGGGAGTCATAAATTCCAAACAAACAATTAAAAGGGTTACAGAGATTTTGAAACCTATGGCAATAAAACACATGATTACCTATTACACACCTTTGATTACGTGATGTGGATATTAAGAGTCGAATATTAGCGTTTGAAACGTCCTTTTAACTCGATTTATGGAATTGGTTTTGGGGTTCTTCCTTAAATGATTTTTGTAATTACTGGTTGTAAATATACTGAAGGCAATTTTATAATTCAAACATAGAAAGAGACCCCAAAGAAATCGTTTGACATTGGTGCAAAAATATAAAATCGTTTTTATTCAATGACGTGGATAAAATGTGAAATCGCTCGGTTTTCTCAATCAAGAGACTTAAGTAAGACTAATTGAATGCTTCATTCATAAACAGGCTTAATATTCTCATGTCACCGGTCTAAATAAATAGGAAAAAATTACAGGCTATCTGTTTTTTTTATGAAGCTCTTTGGAAAATAAAATGAAACTGATAAATGTAGTGTCGTATATTAGACTTTGCTCTTCTGTCCTATGTGAATAAATGGCACAGTTTGTATTCATGTCAGCTCGTTGCTGCTAGTGTTTTTATCTTTTTGCTCAGTCGACTGTGTTTTTAATGAATACTAGCGAACCGTCCGGATACGCATACGCGGTTTTTTCCGGTGATTTAAAAAAAACTTTTTTTGGGGGAATTACGAACACAATAAAAAAGAATCAGCCAAATCGATCCAAGCGTTCTCAAGTTGTGCGCTCAGCGACACAATTAGACATAATTATTTATTTATTTAAGATTTATTACGTGATCGTATTCGGGGGAATTGGTTAGTATTTGTTTACTTCTTTTTTTGTGTTGCGTTGCATTGTTATTTTTTCGAACACTAAGTAAAATTGACACTTCTTAAATGAACTTTCACGAGGCTTCTGTTTGTTTTAAATAATAATAACAAATCTCTTCATCTATTTTAGCTCGTTGCTGATTGTGTTTTTCATATTTTTGCTCAATCAACTTCTTTTTTGTAAATAAAACGTAAAGTACTTTTATATTTTTGTATCGCTTGGTTATTTTAATATTAAATAAAAAGCTAAAATTACCATTCATTATCTGGAAATTCACAAGGTTTTTGTATTTTTAAAGTCTTATTTAAATACAAAGTAACCATTTCCTAATAATCTTTACACAGAAAAAAAAAACAACCTTTTTCGTACTGTCCCTTCAATAAAGCCTGTACACTTTATTGACACACTCAATAAATGGGGTTCAATTTAATTTATCTCAAGTTTAGTTAAAACGACTTGACCCGAACTGTGTAGCAACATTTACCCTTGTTTTGAATTACTTGGGGCCTTACAGAATGGCTCTTAACGAGAAGGCTCAAATGACCAACCGATGACGGCGGCGGCCGCGCAAATCTGTTTTTGATTTCGAAATGTAATTAAGATTACAAGGGTTAATGGATTTACAAATATAACCGCACAGCTATTGATTGTTGGCTTTATTTCCGAATACGAAAACATTGGTGAAGGAAAAGTTTCACGAATGGTTGAGGTTTGTATCGCCAAAACGATTACCTATTCAGACATTTACTTTGCTAAATTGCTAAATTTTGGTAGGTATTTAAAGAGAAAAGGCGTTTTGCGATTTTCCTTATATCTTTCCCTAATTAATTATTTAATTTTTTCATATTTTTCCCGTATTTCTAGAGAATATCTCGAAATACGGGAAAAATATGAAAAAATTATGTAACAAAATACTTAGCTCTGTTGTTTCATTAGAACGTAGTGGTAGTACTAAGAATGAAAAACCATGTTGAAAACTTGCAATTTTCCTTGAGACAGTTATCTATGTTGAAGGTATAATGTTTCATTGTATGTACCTACTCAATGTTAATTGAATGAACATGAAAGTAAAGGGCACGTTCGTAAGAGCAGGTTCTGTAAATATGATGATGATTGTTTCTTTATTTCATAGTTGTTGTGTCATTATTACAGTAGTCTGTCTAGACACCACTTTATTATTTATCAAGGGCGCAAATAAGATTACCTCTCATATTTATTTTGTCACGAATATAATACTTGTCATACAGACCTACAAAGATATACAAAGTTATTTTTGAAGGAAACCTGACAAGGGGTCATTGTACTATTCATTATGAACAAATTTTATTAAGGGACCAACTCGTACAAGCGCACAAAAACATTGTGTCGAGTTGTTTTTGCGCGTAAAAATAAATGACATACGAAAAGCCGATATTAAGCACAGTTTTCCAATTTTTTTTTATCGAATCTGATAAAAAACATTTAATATCATGAGAAATGCACTTAATATCATAGAAATGGTACGTTATAGGTACTGAAACAGCCCTAAGGGTGGAAATAAACTTGAGTTAAGAATAAACTTGGCTAGCAACAGCCTGTTTATCAGTTTCTCAACTTTCCCAACATGCTTTGGTACATTTTGAAAGTGTTCTCGTGTTCCGCTCAGATGTGACGAGATGTGGTTTTGAAAGAAAACAAGTGGATGCTAACTTTTCTTATTTATATTATTTGTGGCAGTTCTGCTCAACAGAATAAATATTTTTCTTTGTTCTTTTTATTCTTGGTAAAATGTGGGTGTATTTTGGGTACGCCTCTGCTTTACCTTTCGGAGAAAACGGACGCGATGTTACATTATTTATTTTTTATTCTTAGCAATGAGTCCAATTACGGATATCGCAAAATCCAAAAAAATGCTGCAGTGAATATATTTTTTATTAAGGTTATATTTGTATAGACTTTGCCTGTATGTTAAGTTTGTAAAATATAATTATACTAATTTATTATTGTCCCACTGCAGGGTAAAAGCCTCCTCTTCTCATACGAAAAAGGCACAAACGCTGATGACAGTTCCTCTAGGCGGATTGACGATTTCAGGCTTACCTTAATCTAAAGTCCAGATTTCCTCACGGTGTTTTCCTTTACCGACGTCAGTAATGTCTAAGATATACTTAGATATTGTATATGTCGTAGGTTTATGATAAAATCAAGAACCAGCAGAAGACAAAATTGTTACAAAGCGCCTTTACCAAAGGGTCATCAAGATACTCAACGGTGATTAGATATTATCAAGCCATAAATATACTTGGGAGAACATATCAGCACAGCGCTGGATACTAACAATCACAGGAGAGTATTATCGTAACAGTAATTGTAAGCTCTGAGCTTGCAATTTGTTGTTATCTAAAGTAAGGTTTGTGACTCTGTTATACCGATAATTTTAATCTCTTTTATTAATCCTTTGAGCAGAACATAGTCTGGTCAGTTTGTTGTTGAGATTGAGTAGTTCTATATGTTTGTTAGTTTGACTATTTCGTTGGTCTTGTGGTTGTAATTGCACAACTGCTGAGCCGGGCTTGAGTTAGATTCAAAGCTCTAGCAAAGTCCCAGAGAACACGGTGGAGCATACGGTAGAAGTTTGCCTTGCTTGGGGGAGTCAAAGTCAAATCACTTATTTCAATTAGACTATTAAAAGGCACTTTTGAAGGTCAATTAAATGTCAAAAAAAAATTGAATCTAGTGGCCCATTCCAAAAGGTAGTTTCGTATGGAGAAGAACGGGTAAGGAATTCCACGAGCACCGCCGTGTCCACGTAGCGGCGATCGGCGGCGGCGACCTCTCGTGTCCGGCACTGGTTCAATCCATAGTCCAGAACGAGGGGGAATGGGAAGTAGTCACCTCCTTCTGCGAAGCAGTAATGCTACCGCGCGAGGAAGAGGCAAACATCACGCCCCAGCCGTCGGGACGGCGGGAGTCGCACAGTGAATCCTGGCCACCGTAGGCGCGGTCCTGCTGACGGCGAGTGTTGAGTGGCTCTCCGTCCTACCGGAACCAGGTCCAGGTCGGCGGCGCGTTGTATTCTATGCGCGCCTCAAAGAGATGTCAGCATTGTAGACGGGCCCGCTAGGGCCAGTGCTTGCCAGGATTGCGGAATTTATTCGAAAGAGTCACTGCGGCCCTGGAACCCAAAGGGCATTATAGGGCACAAACGGGTTTTAGTAAGTAAGAGTCTAAAACTCCCTTCCGCTCTATACAAAGAAGATGTCACTGACCGGAGGAAGTCACTTGATGATTTCCCATACTAAAAAAAAAGGTCTAGCCAAGTAGGTTTGGGTTTTTCCATTAGAAATTTCTAAGTAGCAGCCCGATATTTGGAAGCTAGTGGTGTCACGCCCCTATGCCGTGAAAAGCACGTAAAGCTCATGCGCCTGATTTCTCTATGGTCGTGTCGGATTACCGTCCCATTGTTATCATTACAATGGGGTATATACCATTATTATACTGCTTACATAGCTAGTTTCCACTGCGACTTGTTGCCGTGACCAGAATTCGATAATAATAATATTATTAAGTTTTTCCCGCGACTTCGTTCGTGGCAAAATTCCAAACCGTACATTTTGCAGCGATAAAAGCCTATGTGCTATTCCAAACTATAATCTATCTCTGTGCCAAATTTCATCCAGAACTGTTCATCCATTCTGGGGTCATTGAGTAACAAACATCCATCTATCCAAACTTTCGCATTTATAAGATTTTTGTACGAAAATATATTATCACATCCAATAGATGTTTCGAAAAACATTTCAATGCAACTAAATTGATCTTAAAATAGCTACATCATGCGGACTTATTACATTGTGACCCCAGTTCACTATAACTGTACGTGATGGTATCAATTTTGTTGCGTAAACCGAGCCTCGCCGACACAATTTAGCCAATAGGCGTTTAACAAATTGCCCGGGATGTTGAACGAATCTCTGTTATTGGAGCTGGCACTATAGGACCATGTTTTATTTATTCTTTGTGAGAGTAATGGAGAATACGTGTAGTAGAAAATTGGAATTATTTTTGTGTTACCATTATTTACCTGTAGTTTATGGAAGGTGTTCTGTCAATCATATTATCTTAGAGACAACCCCGCCGCTTCAATTCCTAAAAGCCAGAATTAACATTGGCTACCACCAGAAAAGCGAAGAAATGGATGATGCCAGTGATGTCCAAGATAAACTTGGAAAGTATTTTTGAAGTAGGTACTTGAATTTACAAAATGTTGATTTATTGTTTGTTTCTAACCTTGTGTGTTTTTTCTTTAACAAAATGACATCAACCGTTGCTTAGCGGGATTTCAACAGAAATAACATCAACGCAAATAAAGTGTCGGCCAGTGTTTGATATTTCTATAAGTTTTATGTTCTCCAACTACTAAATCTTTCCGCCTTTAATAAGTCCATCTCCAAATCTAATTAAGATTCGGAATGTTTACAGCTTTATCTCACGACCAATGTTTTTCCAATGCCACGAGATGTTTCACTAACCGCCCGTTTGTTTACTAAAGTGTGAATTAAAAAGTAAATCGTACTGGATTTGTAACTGGGACATGTTACAACTCTTCGCAGTGTTTACTCTGGGTGCAAACATTTGCATCGGTTCGGCTATGATGAAAGGGTGGGCCGCAGACAAACCGTTACTTCGAAACGTCTCGATGTCCGTCACTTGCCATCTATCCACGGAGGATTTCATTTTGTGAAGTAAACAGCAGTGTATGTAAACAAATAGGGTCAGGGCTTTGGATCGCCGCCAGTTACACGTGCTGGTATGAATGTCAAACTTCTTACATCGTTTGTTCAGGAAATGTCAGAAAATGATCTTTGGTTTTCAACATTGTAGGTATGGTGTCGAATATTTTTATATTTTTTTCGAGAGCTAAATCCTCTGTAACTACTAATAATACTCCCTTTTTATTTGAGTAATAACTCTAAGTATTTTGTTGTTACTCTGCCTTAGGCGGTAGACTTGGTTCCTCTCTTTCACTCTCTCTCTCTATAAATTAGGTTCTATTGTCTATTTGTATTATACAAATTCAACAAATCAATTTCAGATGTTTCCGCTGATCACTTATCGATCGTATTCAGCAGAAGTTTGGAAACTAGTCTAAACTAGACCGGAAGCGTTGGAGGCCATGTTCAATTCCAACTGGAACGCGGCGGTTCTCTCAATTGATATTGTGTGCTCAGTTAAGCAGCTTGTTCACTTATCCTTCAGTATTGAATGCAACCAGAAAGCTAACTCTTGTAATTACAATTGTTTGTAATCTCATCTCAGGAAAATTTAAAAAAAATTAGACAAATTAGACGTACATCATATCTTTGACAGATAGATCTTTGAGATTAGAATGCTATAGTTCTTACGATAATACGGGAATTGCCTCCTGGCTTTGAGTAGCTATCGAAGCAAACCCATTAAGTTGCTCTTTTTAGGGAAATTTAATTGTATGCAGAATAATACTACGAATTTACACCTAGCTACTGAGACCTAAATTTGTACTAGAAAGGTTTTTGAAAACTTTCAGAACCACTTTCAGATACCTATATTATTTAACATAAATTGATTTTATGATAAACATGAAGAAATTATGCACTTGTAAACTTCAGGAATAAGATATGTTTGTATCGTGTGTAGAGTTGTGGCTTTTCGATGGACGTACGTGTTTTGTTTATGTTATATTTGTATGATGCATGGTTCTGCCACTTCCAGGTTTTAGGAGGGACAAACAAAGACAGTTCACTGTAACTAAACACATTCTTACTTATTTCTGGTCTGTAATACTGTGCTAATTAGTGAACTAAATTGGTTGGCGCAGTGGATGTCTCGGGTTCTATTACCGCACGGAACAAATATTTGTATGGCCTACAGGTAGGTTTCGGGTCTGGTTGTTTGTGTGTGTGGCATTTCATATGTTTGTCAACGCACCTACGTTGCAGGAGAACTTTCTAGAGGGCGAAAACGAAAAATAAAATTGGCTAAAAATAAATTGTGATTCAAGCTGTGAATTAATTAGAGATGAAAAGGAATCTAAAAAAAATATTTGAAGAAAAGACGACATTATTTATAGATACTACTGTCTAAAATTCTCTAATAAGATTTGAAGCCGAATGGGAAATTGCTTGACAAAAATAAACACAAAAAGCTATTTTAAACAGTTAAATATTTGGCGAAAGAAATAAAGCAGATGTACTTTGATAGTGCGGTAATCAATATATCATCGAGATATGATGAAGATGAGGCTATTCATCTCTAAGAGAATTATGATGTGATGATTACTGGAAGCAATCATGCGGCTATGTATATTATAATGTACTTCAGAAGTGTGTAACAATGAGTTCGCAAAAACAGATTCTTACTAACGTAGATAAGTTGGTAACGTTGGCAACAAAAGTCATTATTTCGGAATAATAATTATTTAATATTACTCTTAAATAGTTCTTATTTTTTGGTTAAATATTTGATAAACTTAAAACTGCCTCGTTAGCCTAGTGGTCCTAAGCGCGACTGCTACTCTAGAGGTCTTGGGTTCGATTCCCAGGTCGAGCAAAAAGTGTTATTGGGTTTTTCTATAAAATTCTCAGTAGCAGCTGGGAGTTAGGATTTGTGCCCAGTTGATGGCAATAGGCTCGCCCCCTATTATATGGGACCTAAACATACTGGCGAACTGTGGGTGTACATTGGTACATCTCTGCCTAACCCTTCGGGAAATACAGGCGTGATGATGTGTTAAAGTATGTGTATGGTATGTAAACTTAAAACTTGGCAAGAATACCTAAGTTTAATATAAGTTTGAAATTATATATTTTTTTAATATAAACAAACTGTCAGCCAGACTTTCGTATGATATTAGTAAGAATTTGGTATAGGAGTATGACAAACAAGCTTCACAAACTTTCCATATTCTTAGTTCAGTTCCAAAAATACTCAAACTAATTCAACCTTTAATTCCACATACATACCATCACGCCTGTATTCCCCGAAGGGTTAGGCAAAGGTGTTCCAATGTACATCCACAGTTCGCTGGTATGTTTAAGTCCCATGTAATAGGGGGCGAGCCTATTGCCATTAACAAGGCACAAATCCTAACTTCTAGCTGCTAGTGAGAATTCCATAGAAAAACCCTATAACACTTTTTGCTCAACCTGGGAATCGAACCCAAGATCGCGTAGCAGTCGCGCTTAAGACCACTAGGCTACCGAGGAAGTACCTTTAATTTCGTAGACTGTGCACTTATCTGAATATTTAGTAACATGCAACGTTCAAAAACATGCAGTGCAACATTTTTTTATATCCACAGGCTATTGCCTACTGCTTCATGCAAGCATGATAAATGACGCATGAGCAGCTAGCAACGATGATATTTATTGATATTTTTACAACTGAGCAATAGATAAAAAAAGTTACGACTATACGGATCACATAATTTGTTATGTTGCTTCTGTTAGTTAAAACTCATGCACACACAAAACATCAATTTTTTAAGGCCTGATCAAGGCCTCTGATAATTTCCTTCATTATCTCAGTGTTTTGACGCCATTGTAAATAAACGTTGTGCAACATTGTATCAACAACATGTTTATGTTGTACTAAAAACATGTTTCTGGCCACACTGCGCGCTGTAGGTAGAGTAGAAATATGTGTACAACACTTTTTTAATAACCCTAAAACATGTTGCTGCAACAGAACTTTCTTGTGTACTTTTTGTTTCCCATGGATTAGTAGTTGCTTTAAATGTTGTGAAGCAGATGAACAACAAGCAACCAATACCCCGAGGGCTAAGGTTCTCCAAATGTTATAACTAATATTAAGGCTAACCGACGTCTCTTTATTACTTATCCAGAATGATGCGTAGCTTTTATAAGATCGCATTATCGCCACGAAGCGCTTACGGGCAAAAATAGCTCAAAGCGTCTGTTTTCAAGAACTAATTATTTTGCATCACTAAACACAATTTAGTAGTAACATAATTTGTTTTCAAACCGCCTAAGTCAGTAGGCAATTTAAGTTTTTAGGCTACCTTATTCATTAGTTTTATTTTTGTGGAAGGAATCATTGCGGATCGTAAAATTATAATTTAGTATTTTACAACGTTCTAGTTCCATCGTTTCAGGGATTTTATATCAAAATAAATATTCTTTGTCCTAAGTTTTGTCTATTGTGCCTGTATCGTGAAAATTATACTTAAACATTCTACATAAATGCCTTTTTACGTTAAGGGCATTTTCTTATAGAGCAATTCCTTTGGTTTATTTACTCTTCCACCATTTGCCTTTTGTTTTGTGTTCATAAACAATTCAATGTTTAAATAAGAACAACAAACATAAACTTAAGATTGATTATGATTAGATTTCGGAAATGTTTGTCCTTATTTAGGTGAGCGGAAGAAGCCTTCTCTCAAGAGGAATATAGATCTTTGTCTTTGACATGGTTGATCGATTAATTATTTTATCTTTACTTCCCTTCTCTTCTCTTTCATAGTATAAAACAAAGTCGCATCCCGCGGCCTGTCCTCTGTAAGCTCAGATATTTTAATCTCCTCAACGGATTTTAATTCGTTTTAAATAAATGGATAGAGTGATTGAAGAGGAAGGTTATACGTATAAAACATGACGCTTTTTTTTTATTGGAAATCATCAAATAACTTCCTAGGTCCTGGGTGGGGAGGGATCTCCCCCGCTGTGTCAGACTTTTACTGACTAAAACCCATGTTCCTTCTTGTGCCCTTGGCGTTTCGGGGGCGCGGTATCTCTTACGAACAACCCGCAGCCCCGGCAGGCATTACCCTGAGTGGCCCCTTTAAAAATTGCTGACATCTCTTTGAGGCGGTCGTGGAAGACGAAGGCACCGTCGACACGGCCTGTAGTTATGCAACGTACAGACAGTGAGCTGAGCAGTAAATAAATACGTCACTGAAACGGGTAACACGGGATATAAAGCTAGTATGTTATAATACTAAGTGCATGGTACCTATTAGTTAACTATAATAATATTAGCCAATTATTGCAGAGCAATATTTTGACTCAATAAATTAGTTTTGTTCTACTATAAATAATAATCATGTTATTATGACAATAATTATACCATATGCAACTGAATTATTCAAACTTTTAGTAATGAACAACAATATGTATGCTCGGGCTTTTTAATAACAAAATGGCAACCTTGGTGCGAATTATGTGTAATTTGACGCTGTTCACATAAATAAACAAATTAATGGCCGGTTGTTTGAGTTAACTGTTTGTGTTCCTGTGTCGCCGGGAAATGACATAATCATTGGATGATGAGAGTATAATGAGATTAGGTGTCCTGCGTAATTGTGAAGTATTGTTATATGCAGTTTTATTTGTGTGAGTGGCTATACCAGTCTCTATATTAAAGTTAAGAGCAGTACTAAAATTTCACGAATAATTTGCAGAAAATCTGTTGCTACTGAACACCACGACACGACATGATTTGCGCAGTGGCTGAGGGATTGGCTGCTGCGATGCTTGTCGCGGGATTGATTCCCACTGTAAACAAATATTTTTACGGCCTACAGATATTTGTTGTGTACAAATGTTTGTAAGTGCGGGGTTAAGCAATTTTTTTATAGTTAAGTGTTTTTTTAAGAAACCGAATAAGTTTCTATTCAGTAAGCTTATTTCGTCTAATTTCCTGCATAAATAAGTTTTAACCTAACCTGAATTCGCCTATAGGCAAAAAATAAAGCCATTCATCACTGAAATCCGCCACATGTTAGAATATCTGCGAAACTACATTAAATTTACGAAGAGTAATCATTTACATTCGTAGTACCTGTACGTTGGTTACAGCTACCGACAGTTTTCGTATAAATCTATCCACACCCACTCTATTAAGGCAATCTATTTCAAACTTTATAAAGGCGGAAATAGGTACTAGTTTTATTAGATACTTGTTGTAGACCACAAAAGTTATGATTAACTTTAATGTTCGGGGTTTTTCAAGACTTATCTAAAAATAGACTGAATAGTCCCGTCGAAATAGATTGTATGGTGATTTTAATAGGTCATGTGAGGATATAGAAAAATGAAACAAGATGGTATCTTAAAAATGTTAGGGAACAATACGAATATAGTGGAATCTCGTGATATTAGCTGGGCGCAATTAATACCCACGTAACACTTTATCGTACTCCTGTAATATACTCATCATGTAATAATCTTGTCACGAGTGACTATAATCATTTCTAACTTTTATTTCCCATCGCCTAGTGATTTAGTATGAATTTATTTTGTCTTTATCATCATATCAGTGTATAGCCGTGCAGTGCTGAATGTAGGCCTCTATTAATTTATCCTCTTACAATATAGTAATTAAAATTAATGTAAACTACCAAATGAACGTCGCTCCGTTAATTTTTGAATTACGCCGATCCATTATAGATTTCTCTAAAAAACATTTTTTTTTTTTTTATCGCTTGAACAAAATTTATGTCCATAGTAATCTTATAAATGCGAAAGTAACTCTGTCTGTCTGTTACGCTTACACGACTAAACCACTAAAGCAATTTTGATAAAAAAAATCGGGGTAAGTTTGTACCCCAAGAAAGGACATAGACTACTTTTTATTCCACGACTCCGTCTGCGGCCGCGAATAACCGACATTTACGCGGACGAAATTACGGGCTTTAGTAAAACAATAAATTCACAGGTGTATAAATGAAAGCAAACACATAAACAACACCAGCTCAATGGAGCATTGCCGGAGTTAAGCCGAATGCCAATAAACAGTTCAGAATTCTTCAATTCTTCAGCTGCGTTCCAATGTTTGTATAAGTTTTACTAAGCTTATTCTAAATCCGACGTTTGAGATATTTATAACAAGGAAGTAACTATCTTACAGAGAAATTCATAACCAAACATCACGACTGTATTTCGTGAAAGAGTAGACAGGTGTAGAAAATTGCTATCCGTAATTCAACATGAATGATGTAATCTTCTATAAAATTATATACTTCTTTTCGAGTCGATCGACTCGCTTCAAATTTTGTTTTTTTTTTTTTAAATATTATATTGATTTTAAAAGAGTGTTCATAATATTTTTTTTTTTTTTGCTTGTTTTTCTGTTTATAAATCTACTGTTTGGAATAAGCAAATAGCTTTAACTTTCTAACTGACTGACTCCTTGACTATTCAAAAGTGCCTGTAAATGGTTTATTTGAAATACATACATAAATGGTTTATTATTACACCGCGTTGTGGTTTTGAAGTTCTGCATAAAAAAGAGCAAATCTATTAGCATTGACCTGCTCAAAATTTGGACGTTGATTAGTTTACTGCATTACAAATATGTAGCTTTATGCATTTTTAATAATTTATGGGATTCGGTGAAAATATTACGAGGTTTCACCCGGAAAAGGAGAAATAACCCTAACCAAGCAACAGTGTTAAATTAAACTTGACAGTAATGCGTTCATTTCCAGACTAGATTAATCCAGTCGAGGTATAATAATATTAGTAAAGTGGGTACATACTTTAAATAGATTAGTTTCCTTAGCAGCAGAAAGAAAAGTAATTTACTAGATTATGGAAATAGGCTTGGTCTAGATTAGTATAAAGTACGTTGATATCGCTGGGCGTGTGGGTTTGTGTTGGAAAATGGTAACTTAATTAGGCATAGTGTTTTAACAAAATATAAGAAAGAAGCAAATTGTGTTACCCCTTCCACTCGATTAAGCGCGCCTTAGGAGTCACGGAAGCATAATATTGGCCATTTTAAAATTTGTATCGCTTGAACTCTTCCCAACTCCTCTATATAAATTAACACAGCGATTGAAAATTCAAAGTCTCTTTCGAAAATGTTAAAGATAACATGAGTCAAAGCGATATTATTCTACAGTATTAATTATTAGCTGAGTTTCACTGAAACTCTGATTAAACAAAACATGAGCTCAGTGAAGAGCAATCGGTTAAGAAAAATTCATTCATAATGAAAAAAAAACAAACCCTTGACTTGTTGATGACGTCAGTACCTATTTTATTCCCTACTTTACTTTACATACCTACGCATTATATCCGACATAATGTCGCGAATTCATTAGGAAGCAAAGTTGTGCACATTGTTTCAGCAACATGTTTTTATGCTGCAACATGCAATGGCAAACAAAAAATCATCTAATAACAAGAAATGTTGTTGGCAGTAATGTTGTAATCGTTGCAAAACATTGTTTGAAATGTATACAAAGAAGCGAGGCTATGAGACTTTTGCCTTTTTTTTTTTTTTGGTGGGTAGGAAATCATTAAATAACTTCTCCCGCCCTGGGCGGGGCGGGAGGGAGTGTCAGACTTTTACTGACTAAAACCCACCCATGTTCCTTCTTGTGCCCTTTGCGTTCCGGGGACGCGGTATCTCTTACGAACAACCCGCAGCCCCGGCAGGCATCGGCCCTCAGTGGCCCCTTCCTTTTGCTGACATCTCTTTGAGGCGCGCGTGGAACAGGAACGCGCCGTCGACACGGCCTGTCGTTATGCAACGTAAGGACGGTGAGCTACCTATTGCTCACCGTCCACAGGCCCGTATCTACGGTGGCCATGAGTCGTCTCGCGGCTCCGGACCATGGCTTGCACCAGGGCCGGACGCGAGAGTTCGCCGCCGCCGATGGCCGCCACGAGGACTCGGCGCAGCTCCGCCCAAGCGGGGCATACCGCCACGGTGTGCTCCACCGTGTCCTCGGGGAGACTTTTGCCTAGCAGTAAAGATTGATAATGAATTATAGACTCCCGTTTGACTATATCCTCGCTGATAACGTAATTATATTGACATTTTTAGCGTTTATATTTCAAAAATATTAAACAGCGTCACAGGCCATCTGTCAGGAAACTTGCGTCCCAAATTGTATACAAAATGGCGATGGCGCTACGCCATTTATCCCTTTAGCTACAAGAGCTAAACTAAACAAGTGCACCCGTACGGCCGTACCTTTATGTTTGTTTGCTTCTTCCCATATAAATTCCGATGAACAATCATAATACACCCACTTCAGCCGTCAGGTTTTGGCAACAATGAGCTATTGGTTTTAATAATAACATAGTGTTGTGAGCTTTGTTAGTTTTAAACATAACTGTTCTATCGTATAGATATCCGATCCCAATAAACTGACGTGTATTGTGAAGCTTGTCAGGTTTGCTATCCATATTTTTTAAAATCTTATTTTCTTAAGATCAAGCTTCGAAGCTTGATGTCCGACATTGTTCTACCTGTACATTTGACTGACATAGAAGTACTAAGTGCTCGATGTTTTGTTTTGATGTTCAGTAACAATAGAAACATTACAACCCTTTCAGGTTTTAAAAGGGTTCATTAGAGCCGTAGACTACTTACCTATCTATTTGTCGTAGGTAGTTCAACTTCCATTTTTTTATTTATTTTTTATTTCAGGGAACCTACCTATTCATTAATAATAGTAGCCTTTTATTGTCCCACTGTTTTTTATCTCATGTAGAGACGGTATAAAGTGGATGAAAAGATCGTTCTCATCACGACGTTTTGTGTCCAAAGTAAACTTAAAAACTACATATTAAATGAAAAAGTTATATTGGTACCCGTGCCCGTGCATAATGGGCGGGTATCTTAACTACTGGACCATCACGAAATCACGGACCATCGTTAGATTATTAAAAAAAAAACTTATTTTATTACTCACTCATATTTTTACAGTCTGTATTGCTACGCAAAATACTATCTTCTAGTTCGCTATAAACATTGGAATTCGGTTTAAAAATAGTGTACGAATACATTTGATGTTATTCAATAAAAATAGGTACCTATAACTAATCTGTAACCTCAAACTCACTTTACTGACGGAGATTTACAGAATAACGCTAGTAATAATGCTAGTAGGTACTGTGATTACCATACAATTGATCGAGGTACCGGGTGGGTCAATTTACAAGATTAAAACTCTTTTATAATTATTATGTCGTATATTAAATGATCTCTATTATTTTATTACTAGCTTCTGCCCGCGATTTTGTCCGAATAGTTTTTATGTTACATAATCTTTGGTTACTGATCCGCCCTCTTGGGTCGTAGCGTGATGTTATATAACCTATACTATTGCTCATGAATCTGGCTATCAAATATATCATCACGCCTGTATTCCCCAATGGGTTACGCAGTGGTGTACCAATGTACACTCATAGTTTGCCGGTATGTTTTAGGTCCCAATCTGGAATCTGGCAATCTATCATATACAAAAATATTTTTTCCAATCCAAATGGCAGTTTCAGGGATTAGTGCGTTTAAATAGACAAAACCACTCTTGAGCTTTTTATATTAGTATAAATTTATGTAACCTATTTCGCGTTTTATTAGCCCTCATGGCAGACTGTCAATACTATCTTATTTTATGCAGCGTTTATCTCGTATAGTAGTAATATTCATAAAATAAGGTTGGATAGGTTTGAAGCAGCCAGTCTCTCCAGCACTGACTACATTAAACAAGTAATTGAAAGACGGGAGCAGTGGCATAGATATAGCAGCGCCCGCGTCACTAGGCATGAACTGAGTTGTTCTCATAGAATTAAATTTCCGTATTTTTAAACATGGAGAATTTTAACACATTATTTAGTCCCAGCACGGAGTTAAGGTCAAATAAAAAAAGTTTGTGCACTCCCTAATACATTACAATGAGATCCCAACCCGTTGTCACCAAAACAGTAGGTGTGCCAACACGTATGCCCCAACGGTAGTAAAAACATAATCTAACAGTACATTATCTCCCGAATCCAGGCGAATCATCTTGAATTCTAATCTACGTTGGGATTTAGACTCTAATGTTCGTCCTTGTGGTTTGTTCTGAACAATTTGTAGATTAGACGTTTAAATAGAGTTCAAATTACGATCCTGAATATCGATTAAGTCTTGATGGAAGGTTCCCTCACTTAGGTAATTGATACCTCACTGGATACTATTGGATCTCCGTAGGTATTTGTATTTACCCAAATATTTAGTGGTGCTACTGGTATGAGCGTTGTTATTTGTTTAGGCTACCATGCGTTATCAGCTCTTCCGTCAGTCGTCATCAGTGATTATGTCAAAAAAATTGTACTGTCTTCGGGAGACCTTAAGGCCCAAAATCAGTTAACGCTGCGCTCTATATAAAAGGAATCTGGTATTACGTATTTTGGTTAATAAAGTAATTAAAATTTACCAAAAAGTACAAATTGTTCCGCTGGTAGGTTTGTTTGTATTTAGTTTAGTTAGGGTGGGTACCCACATATATTACTTTATACCATTTTCGTAGTCTTGCTTACTTTTATGTAATAGTCATGCTGTATACGTCATATTTAGGAATACAGTCTCGACCTGAACTTTAATACTCTGTGTTACCTGTACTAATGTTAACAAATAATTTGTACTTGTGCTAAGTCAGTTTTTCGTCAAATAACATAATTTCTAAATGTTAATCAAGTTTAATTCTCATACGAAGTATTTATTAATGTTTGTATAATTTTAAAATTAAGTTACATAATATTTTTGTGAACATGTACGTCAGTCCAAACTGACACAGTCTCGCAAGTTCAGTTTCGGCTTCTCCGTGTTTGGTACACTTCATATTATTTCTAGATAATTTTCTTTTTCATTTATAGTATCATTTACTATGTTTGTCTAGGTTACACGTACATTGCGAACGTGACTGCTTATTGAAAAGAATTTCGAAAATGGAGTAGTTGCGTTGACACCTCTTTGCGATTACGTTATGGAAATTCTATTTTCGTTAGCAATATTTATTTGTAATATGTAGAAATATATTCGTGGATAAGTTTTATTAACATATACCCAGTAGCAGAGCACTGGGTCTATATAATTATACATGATAACTGGCATTAGGGTTGTCCCACTAGAGCGATTTACAAAGGGTTAACAATTTTGCGCTTTATTTATTTATTTTACGATTATCATATATTATAAAAGCGAAAGGTCATACACAAACTGACGAAAAAAGTAATCACGAAAACTACTTGACCTACCATTAATCTTACTACATCATAATAGATATTAATATGTATTTAACTTCCTTGTGAACAAAGTCGCGGACAGAAACTAGTTGCACTTAAACAAGTAACCTCAGTCAACAGAAACATTGAAATAAATAAAAGATTAATCACGTCCACAAAAATCTTTCCAACCGTTTGTAACCAAATCTCCGTGAAAATCATTGAGAAGTAATGACAAACGGTAGTTCCTTAATGATGAAACGGAACAGTAACTTTCAACCCGACTAAATGAAGTGTATGGGCGTGGGCGGAGTTGATCGATATGCCATTAATCATGTCCACGACATGGGACATAGCATCTATTGACCTAATATTACATACCATCACTGGGAATATTGTTGTGGCCTTCACAGTTTCTGAACGGCTATGGGATGAAAATGTGAGCCGCTTTTCTTGAAAGGCTGTATATAATGAGCCTTTCGTCATGATCTTTAGAACGCTTTCTTTTACGAAATTTTATTTAAAATTTGAATTTAGAATTATTGTAATTCTTTTTAATGTTTTAAATAGAGACCTTGATTAAAACAATTTAATTCAAACGTTTCTATTTAAAACTGTTTAACAAATTTTCCGTAAGTAGTTAAAAGAAAACACCAATTGCTGAGATAGTAGTAAAAAAATATAAAAAGTATATTTATATTTAGCTTACAATCCTATTTACGTGTAACATTATTGTGTGATAAAATAAAACAAAAAAAAAATTCTCGGTTCCCTATTCATATAGAGTTATAGACGATTTTAGAGACATTTTTTATGCTCTGAGAGCTTTTACTCTTTTTTACATACGCAACTTACACTAATACTTGTACTACTAGTATTTAAAGTTTCGTTTATATTTTATTATTAATTTATATCAAATAACGACGATTTCTCAACAAAGACACCTACGATCTACTTATACAACAGGTAGACTTCAAACCTTCACACAAAAAAGGAAACGTTATTAAAATTCCAATTAAAACTAAATGTAGCACTTAAAGTCTGCTAGAACTGCCGACACAAGTGACGCTGATGCACTTAGCTTCGCGCAACTTAACGCCCACTTTAACGAAGGTAAGCACAAAGTTAAGAAAACTTAGAGCTATTGCAAGCTTAATAAAGCTACTATAAAAGTGGCAGTTAGGACAGTGTAGCTGTAAGAGAAGCTCGTCTATCGTAGATAGTCTAGAGCTGTCAAAGTGGTGCCTAAAATCTGTTTCTATAGTATAATGCAATATGTGGAACTTAGAAATTAATGTTAAGATATGATGAATGAATTAGAAAATTAATTTATAATTATTATGAAATAAATCTTAATCATTTGTACGCTCGCTTGCAGGCAGAATACAGTGAGTTTTAGGTAAAGATCTTTACTTTGTAAACGATGTATTTTCTCATAGTTCGATGGGGCGGCATTCCGACACAACTGAGTAGAGATCAGGCGTACAATCAACGATTTAATGTACTTCCTGAGGCACAGTGGTAATACAACACCAACTACCAGACTTCGACTACTAAGAAATATCAAATGTAAAAAAAACACACAAAAAAATAACCGGACCTGGACATCGAACACAGGACCCCATGCACAGAAGTCACGCTTGCAGCAATTACAGAGGTATAATTGTAATTACAGCGCTGATGCGCTGTAATGCGATGCGATGTGATCTTCGCATCACACTCCTGTCTTCATGAATGTGAATCAAGATCATAAAATTGTGGTAGACAAAAAAAAAATATCTTTCTTAAGTTCCTGGAACCCCAAATACTAAAGGCGCAATAGGTACTGAAAGCCATACTCATGTAATCAGCACGCACTTTGGAAACTGAGCCAGTATTTACAGACCATAACGTTATTGGCTGTATGCGCGTTATGTTTGCCATAATATGGCCGATGTGAAAAAGAATATGGTTGACGTCATACCTCGAAACTGAAGGTCGCTAACCTACCCTGGTGACGTGTGGACATGTTGTATGTTTTGTTATTACTAAATTATCTGTTCAGAGGTCATTTTTAGAGCTACGAATTCCAATATTACTTTAAACGGTTTAAAATCTAGTTGCCTCTAACTGCATCGTTGGACTAGTGGTCCTAAGCGCGACTGCTACGCTAGAGGTCTTGGGTTCGATTCCCAGGTCGAGCAAAAAGTGTTATTGGGTTTTTCTATGAATTTCTCAGTAGCAGCGCGGAGTTAGGATATTTGTGCCCGGTTAATGGCAATAGGCTCGCCTCCTACTACATGGGACCTAAAAACATACCGGCGAACTGTGGGTGTACATTGGTACACCTCTGCTTAATCCTCTGGAGAATAGGTATGTAAAATCTAGTTGCGATCTCATCTCAGTCGCAATCAATGTCAAATATGAAAATATATAAGATTACATTGTGATTGTTCCTAAAAAGGAGTAGAATAGCCTACTGGCTTTTCAATCTTGCTAAAAACTGTGGTATAGATACCTACCGAAAATACCGCTTAGTTACCTAAATCATGAAACTATTGATTAATGTCTGTAACAACTCAAGGATTACTAAAATGATGTTTTAATCTCATTTCAAATAAAACTTTTATATTTAACGAATATTATTGTAAGATCACCGAGATCGTTCAATACATATTTTTATAGCGGTGTTTAGTCAGAAGTAATGAAATAACAAAATATTTAAGATATGCGTACCTATTTTCATCTAAAAGAAAAATATACTCCGTATGTATTAAAACATCAAATCGTTGCTAGAGATATAAACGAAAACAATAGCGGAACATCTCAGTTTCATATTGAAATGGGTACAGAGGAATATGTACTAATGGCCATATTACACGGTTCACTTAATATATGCCTTTCAATTTAGATGAAGCAACCAAATGAAATCATGTAAACATAAAAGTGAACCACTCACTCAACTTACACGTGTCTATAATTTCCGCGCCTTTCAACCAAAGTGAATCAATTTGGTTGAACCGTGTAAATTTGCCGCAAGATAGATATGTCAGAATTAAATACCGCACACCTTTGAATGCGATAAAAAGCAGAGCACAACTTTTTCATCGTTTCGATGTTCAAATGTGATACGTTACGAAACAATCGATGTTTCTACAGGGAATCGTTTGATGTATATTTGTAATGAACATGTAAAATTGTGAATATAATGGTTTATGTCAATCAGATCTCTTTACGAACGCCGGAGGTGACGACACGTCGCGTCTGAACACGAACTTTATTTAACATACAGTTGATTCTTGCGATCGACACAAAACAATAAGCAATGGTGTCTGTTCAATATTTGGTAGCATGTTGTTTCTTTAGTGTGTAGGAACCACAAATAATATTGTTCAGACAACAATGATGTTTTAAACAGTCAATAATTTGAGACACACATTTTAGTTATACCATCGAAATCTAAGTTGATGTAGTTTGTTTTGAAAGAGAAGCAAGTTCTTAAAGAATGTGCAGGCTACCGAAAAGGCCATAAAACAAATGTTAAACAAAATACACAGAAATATTGTCGCCTATCTAATAAAAGAGCAATATTGTCTTATATCTCGATTGATGGCTAGTTAATAGGCACTATGGAAGATGATATCGTCTGTATATTGAATAGTGCCCCTGAATGCCAAGTGTATTTACCAACAATTGTCACTCAATTAACTGCCATGTTAGCCTGGTGGTCCTAAGCGCGACTGCTATTTATTTACTAATTTATTGGGTTTTGTTTAAAATTCTAAGCAGCAGCTCGATATCAGAATTTGTACTCGGTTAATGGCAATAGGCTCGCCCCCTATTACATTGGACCTATACATACCGGCGAACTGTGGGTGTACATTGGTAAACCTCTACCTAACCCTTGGGGGAATACAGGCGTGATGGTATGTTGTTGTTATTGTAATTGTCTCTCTCTTTTGTATCGTTTACGGACGTAAAAGTTTGGTCACCCTTTAAAAGTTCATCAAGAACTTTTTAAGTCCATAGATTTATTTGTTTTTGGGATATCCGATAACACTGTCACAAAAGGTCTAGAGCAATTTACATAAAACGTATCGTTTAGCCTCATCAGTCAGTATATAAAATCTACTACTTGATGTGTGAATTTTTCATAAATATCATTGCAAATGAGTCCAGCTCTGTAGTAACATGCAATACATATGGTTGACCTCGAGAAAAAAAACGAAATCTAACTTTGTTAGTGTAGTTACGGATTGTAAAAGTTCTATTAATAAACGTATACAAAGTAGTACATTGGCAGTTCTCTGAATTTGAATACGTATGTCTAAATTATTTTTCTTCTGGTAAAGCGGATGTCATGTTTATGCCATTAACCGGTAATCATTCAAATTTTTATTAATCGAATTATATTGGAAATAAAAATTATGGCACAAAAATGTGTGACTTATTTTTTTAATTTTGTCTCACGTATAATTTGCGCATCAATTGGACACCAGTAACCAATAATTATAAGACACGACTTCTCTCAACAAACACTTTAATTTACCGCTGAAAACCTGATTAATTTTTAATTAACTGCCTCGTTAGCCTAGTGGTCCTAAGCGCGACTGCTACGCTACAGGTCTCGGGTTCGATTCCCAGGTCGAGCAAAAGTGTTATTGGGTTTTTCTATGAAATTCTCTGTAGCAGTTCGGAGTTTGGATTTGTGCCCGGTTAATGGCAATAGGCTCGCCCCCTATTACATGAGACCTAAACATACCGGCGAACTGTGGGTGTACATTGGTACACCTCTGCCTAACCTTTCGGGGAATACAGGCGTGATGGTATGTGTGTTAACTGTAAAATTAGATTTTTTGTTGCTATGAAATAAATAGATATTCTATTGTTTAAAGATTTTGTATGACAATACTAAGCTTATAAAAAGTATATCAATTGATTATTAGTGTCTTCTACTCTATTGTTTCTGCTTATGATTTTTATTGCTGTCTGCATTTCATTTCGTACAGGATATATACTATAACGGCCTGTATAAAAAAGTTTCCTAGCTCCACAGAGTAGGTTAAGCTGGATCTCCACGATACAGGCAGTCAGTTGTTTGAAATGTTGAGCACCGGATTACACTATCAATATTTCCCTTACGAAGTTTCTAGAAAATACTGATAGATTAAGGTATTAAGTCACTCCATGAGCTAAAGCACAGCTAGAGAAACCTATACAAGATGCTTTTACTGTCCTTAACTCAATTTATTTGGGGTCGCCACAGTACCTACTTCTTTTTCGTCTCCATGCCGTCTATATTTGCCGTCATTTCTGAGTTTGCTTTCTTCCTAGCTATATCATCTTACAAAAATCCTTCCATTTTCCTTATTTTTGCTTATTTTTTCCTATAAAAATATCTTAATATTGTGAGTAATTACGTCATGTGACTTATCATATGAGTAAGTACTAAAAGGATGGTATCATCATCATCATGTGTTGACTAGGTGCGTAGAATTCCTGTTTATAACACACCTGCTTAATATTTAAGCTCCTATACGCGATTTTTTTTAAACCCTGTAGTATAGTTTTGCTTTACTGCACAAACAGGCTTACTCTCACATTAATATTAGTGAAGATGTACCGTGCCATCCTCTCAGAATGTGTATTGCTTTCACGTAAGTGGATAGAATTCCTTTTTCCTCGACGCCACCGCGACATTCGCCGCATTTAAATGTAGAAACCTGACAAGATGAAACACGATTGTTTTTTTTAAATGGATTTCCTTGCATTTATACATCTGAAGTGATGGAGAATCTTGTTAAAAAGATGAGATTGTTTAAAACATTTTACGTAACTGCTACAAGATTAGGCGAATGGAGTATGTAAGAATCGTAGCACGCGGCGTTTTGTGGTTTCTGCTTACCTCCATGGGCAAAAAAGCGTGAGTTTAAGTATGTGCGTTACTAGATTTTAGTTGTCTGAGTTTTAATTCCAGCTAATGGTTTTTAGTCCACAATACTCGTAAATTGTAAACAACCCATTATAAAATTTAAATAATTTTTATGTTTCATATGTATTAACCAATAACTTTTATAGTTTGGTGTAAACTGTAAGTATAGGTTGGTTATCTATAAATAAATAAAAATAAAGTATAAAGTTACTGTAACCCACAAAGTTAGCAATAGTGTGCTAGAAGCGACACGCTGCGCTGTGACTATCAAGATAATCAATTTCCTTTAGACACGACTCGCATTGAGTGAAACGCATTCGGTTTCATTTTCCCGTCTTGGTATTTCTTGTACAAACCTATCAATTTTAATTGACGTTTCTAGTGGATTGTAGTGGAGTATTATCTCTGTAGTAATAAATAATGGCAGCTTGGAAAAAGTTCATTAATTACGAACCTTCGTATTTTTTATTCATGACATAATATACCTAATATTGATTAAGAAGGGCCTTTGTATGAAGTGTGGGTATTGTACGTGCTTAAACAATGGACTTGACTATCAAAACCTGCTGAAAAACAACATATCATAGTAAAATAAATAAACTGAGATCACAGAGTTGCCCCGGCGACCTACGTCATTTCAGCATGGCGGGAATTTTGACAATATAATAGAGGAATATTATTTAGTTAAGAAGGTATGCATACTTGCAGTTTTTATGCTGAGCCTATTTTCAGGTATCGGCTCTAAAAGTTTATTCTCGCTTACTTATATTATAAACACGCTAATCTCAGGAACTACTGGTTTGAATTGAAAAATTATTTTCGTGTTGAATAGTCAATTTATCGAGGAAGGCTATAGGCTATATAACATCACGCTACGACCAATAGGTGCGGAGCAGTAACAAGCTTGCTTATTGCGGGTGATAAAACTACGCGAACGTACGATAAAACCATGTATAGTAGTATGACAGTTTCCTTAACTATGTATTTTGCTATCAATTTTTTTTAATAAACTCAGTCGTGCTAAAGTTGCTTAGATTTGGCGAGTTTCGGATCTAGGACCAATAACTAATTATGTTAATAATAATTATAGATGTCTAGTAGAACCTATGTAGGTAGTTATTTATGAAGGGCAAAGACGTGCACACCTACAACCTTAATTTCTTTGATTTCCCTAGCTCCACTTAATATTATTCATAGATATAATTACAAAACTACCCACGAGTTCAGAAGTGTTTTTATAACCGCCCACTTTCTTTGTATGACATCATCTCTTTGTGAGCAAACGACTTCAAATATCACCTCGAAAGTTGATTCATAATTTTGTATGTCAGTCAGTCTTCCTTAATTAACAAGAAAACAACATTTCAGTTTTAATTTAAATCTGACGAAGTATGCAAAGGTTTTATTAAACCAGCTAATAACGGTTGGAAGGGAAAAACGTAACGAGAATTTTTGCCATGGACTAGCTACTACAAAGTTGATATATTATTCCACGGGAAGCGTACATTTTTCCGGGATATAAAGTATCCTTTGTGTTATTTCACACTACAATATATTTTAGTGCCAAATTTCATCGAGATCCGTTTAACCGTTTAAGCGTGAAGTAACAATCATCCATCCATCCTTACAAACTTTCGCATTAATAATATTAGTAGGAAGTAGGATTTAGTACAAGATAGTAGACCCTGCGATGAAAATGTTAGTTGATAATTATAATAAAAAAAACCAACTGTTTTATATCAAATATAACACCTACACGCCAGCTGATTTTTAAACCGACTTCAAAAAGAAGGAAGTTCTCAATTCATCTGTATGTCTTTTTCTTTCTTTTTTTGTATGTGTTACGCGATAACTCCGCCAATTATGAATCGGTTTTGACGATTTTTTTTATCTGCTCCGTTAAAGGTGGTTCCATAAATTTTATCGAAATTAGTTCAGTAGTTTAGTAAAAAAACTAAAAAAAAATATGTCATCCAAGTTAACAAATTAGCGTATTTTGCTTTCTTGTGACTTTTAAGTGGTGTCTTGTTAATTTACGTAGTATAACTTGTTTCGTTCATGGATTTGGATGACAGGTAATTGATACTAAAAAGCGAAAAATGAAAACTTAAAAAAAAATACAGCCTTCTTCAAAAAGTAAATAGTTTTTGAAGGAGGTTGTTTTTTTTTAATAACCGGTGATAAATACTAACGCTAGGGTGTCTAATCATGTATTGAATCCATGGTGAAAGTTTTAGTTACGAAGTCTCCTTCCACTCCGTATTTTAATGCTTGACACTAGGTCTTCACATTCCTTAATTCTAGGTAGCAATACGATTTTCATGAATACCAGTTAGGTATGTCTGTTATTGAAAGTCCACACGGGTCCTATCTCTTAGAAACAATGCGGGACCCGACAGCAAGCATCTGTAAGCGCCTCGTGTCTGCACCGACAGTTTCGTACAGTCCAGGCCAAAATTGAGTACATACTTAGTGTAGTTCAACAACGATTTTCTTCTAAAGCTAAATTATGAGGCGTTGTGCATACTCTAAACTTTTGTAACACAGATATTTTTTATGAGAATTTAAAATAGAATTTTCTTTTTTCGATTTTGTTCAATATAGGTAGGTATATATATTTGTGCTCCTAACTGTATCTGCACCAACTGACATTCCTTCTGAGAACCGATTTAGCGAGGAATTTTAATATTTAAGGATTGACAATTGGAAATGTAACTGCAGTTCGTATTTAGATTCAAATAATGTGATTAATTTTGACGGGATTTATTATCAGCTGGAAATAACTTGCTTGTGGGAAAGGCTTGCTGAAATAGGTACCTAAATATGTAATATTACCTGCTATCTAGGACGTGCCTAGATCTACGTTACGTCAAACACTTAAATATTCATTTGAAAGAGATTCAAGCACTTTTACTACACGAAAATGCTTTTTAGGTGTTGTTAAAATATTCATACAAAATTTTCAGGCTCGCCCGAGCTCGTTAGTTATAACTAAAACCTTTAACAATTAAAAGAAAATAATCAATTTTTAATACAAAATTTTTGTTCATGGACGTATGTACTACTAAAATACATGATTAAATTTAAATAAGTAGTGATATATTTACAGAATACAATTGTTTCGGTAATCTACCTATGGAAAAGATAAAACAGAAATACACATACTCGTAGTAATATTTTAAAACAAAAAAACACCTTAACAATTACTTATAATAAATCAATGCCATAATATATTTAGAACTTCAATAGGGGGAGTTTCAAACTAAGTCATACGATTGTTCAACAGACAAACGTTAACAAAGTTATAAATGTTCGCGAAGACAGTAGCTTTTTGAAATTTTACCTGAACTTTACAATTGAATAGCCGACAACATGTTCTAATCATGTTCTGTTTCCAACAAATTTCTATATCTCCAAGCATTCCAAACTTTTACCCGTATAAAGGAGTTTATTCGAACAGTTGTAGTCGCTGTTCAAATATAACAAGGCAAGTTTGCAACGAAACCACCCAGATTCCTTGTGATTGCGCAGTTTCCTTATCTCTCTAAGAAGATATTATCCCGTTAAACAAAACGTTTATTAAACTACCCAGTCTGCATCCCAGCCTCTTTTTAAGTAACGAAATTTAATCTATTTTTGAAGCGATGTAAAGTTTTTCAGAGAAACTCTGTGAGGGTTTATGAAAACCCATTAAATATGACAATGTAGTCCGAAATTGGTTTGCACCTGAAGCTTTTACGCTGTGCCTATTAATAAATACTGATAAAAGCCAAATAACAATGTGTATTGCTTCACTGTATTATATTATGTTTAAAGTTTCGGCAGCAGGATATTGCATGATCATCTGTAGAGTGATCCATTTGTGCTAATTGATTCGGGGAACGAACGACAGCGGGGAAGTATCATCTAATTGATTGTTTTTATTGATGTTTCGCGGCTTGTCATCTCGTGTGATTTGGACGAAAAACATTGGTACGACATTATCACAGGGATATTAACAATTCCGTCTTTACGGGTGGGTTAAAAAAAAATCAAATCCAAAAATTACGAACACAACAAAAAAATAATTTTCGCAAGTTTTGTGCTTAGCAACACATTTTGTCATTTATTTTTATATGGTTATTTATTTTTATTTAATTACAAAAGTTACGGTTGAAACCAAATACATAAATTGAATATACAATAATTAAAATAGAAGAGAGGCAAATAAAATACAAATATACATTTAAAATATGTAGAACAAAGTTTAGGTACCTACTCATTACTAACAAACAAATTACATTAATTTTAGTCTAGAAGAAGCAGCATTATGTAAACTTAACGTACATTTGACCGACCTATTTTTGAATAAGAATACCTACCCCTATCATTTATTTAGATTGAAGGCTTTATTTAAACCAATGGGTAATACTAGTGCTTTTCATTTTTTAAATCAGACTGCTATAGGATAGTCGAATTCTTAAATCGAATACTTTTACGTTACTAAGTAGGTACCTAAAATAGGAGCGTTTAACAATACCGCTCTAATTTACTCCTCAGGGATTCCATGACGTGATAGTATGACCTTAATAAAATTAAGGCAAAGTACCAAGAAAATGCGTTATGACGGAACATAAAATCACATCCTACGATCGAAACAGTCGATTTTATTGGTTTCCAACATATCCGACATTCTAGAAACGATAAATTAATTTGTTATGTTGTCCCACATTAGTTTGGTCTCATGGTTACATCCGCGACTGCTGAGCGTTTGATCTCGGATTTAATTTTCAGGTTGGGAAAGGTGTTGTTGGGTGTTTCATTAGGAATTTCACAGATTGACATTTGGAAGTTTGGTGGGGTGCCACCCTCGTGTTTCGGAGAGTACGTAAAGCTGTTGGCGTCTAATTCCCTCCCCGATCGTGTCAAGTTGCTGCCCCATCAGATTATGAGCCAGGAAGGAGTGCACCCACTTGTGCACTATAATATTATGTATAGTAACTGCCCCGTTGTTCTCATGGTCGCAAGGGCGACTGATGAGTGTGGGGTCCTGGGTTCGATCCCCAGGTCGGGTAAAAAGTGTTATTGGGTTTTTCCATTAGGATTTGCTCAGTAGCAGTCCAGAGTTTGGAAGTTGGTGGTGTGACACACCTGTGTCTCGGAAAGCACGTAAAGCCGTTGGTCCCGGCGTTGGTCCGGCGGTTCGTAGATCTTTGACAGTCGTTATGGATAGTCAGAAGCCAGGAAGTCTGACAACCAGTCTAACTAAGAGGTATCGTGTTGCCCAGTAATTGGGTTGTGGAGGTCAGATAGGCAGTCGCTCCATGTGAAACACTGGCATTCAGCTGCATCCTGTTAGACTGGAAGCCGACCCCAACATAGTTGGGAAAAGGCTAAGTAGATGATGATGATAGTAGCCGCCAAGAGTCGTGAGCACAAACGTCAAGTAAATTTTTGGGTTTATGGTTTCCTTTCTGGTTTTTTTTGGGCGCCGACGCTGCATGCGATCATTCTGACTAACGAACTAACCGCGTCGAACGTCGGCGCCCTAAAAAAACTTAAAAACCTAAATTTTAACTTGACGTTTGTGCTCACGACTCGTCGCGACCACTATACTTGACTACTTTCCATTGACATTGGCAACAGTGACTAAAATCCGATTGAGAAAATATTATTATTCCTGAAGACCATTACTCACGATTACTTCAGGTTCACAAGACTCACAGACGAAGGGCCCGTAACGTGTACCCAGCCTAAAATTGTAATTACAAATGAGAATGTTATCACGATCTTCAAACTCCGAAACCTCTTTTTCCCATTATTGAAGCAGATATTGTAAAAATATGTGAGCTAAATATTTTGCTTTATAATTAAGTTAATGTAATATTATGTTGTACTTTAATCAAAATGACGGTTTTTAGGGTTACTCTCTAAGGATAACGGCCTGTTTTTAGTCATAATTAAGTAATTACGGGTAGGTATATAAATAAAAAGTATTTAGGTATAAATCAGATACCGCGTAAATAAGGGTTATTTTAGCACTGTAGGAACTTTGGCTCAAAACAGCAAAAAGCATTTGACCAGAAGTTCTCGTCTTTTAAATGACAATTGACGACTCGGTTGGCACAGTGGCCGAGCGATCGACTGCTGCGCTGCGTGTCGCGGGTTCGATTTCCGCACGGAACAAATATTTGTATGACCTACAGATAGTTGCTCCGGGTCTGGCTGTTTGTGTATGTGAGTTTATATGTTTGTAAACGCACCCACGATACAGGAGAAATTCCTAGTGTGGGGCAAAGTTATTTAAAAAAAAAAAAAATAATAACACTATCGACACAACTTTTTATAGTTTGAATTATATTACTTTTTCTGTAACATTTTAAAATATTGGAAGTTTAAACGTTTTGCCGTTTTAAGCCAAAGCTTACTTACAGATTGAAAGTAACACGCATTTAAATTGCCTAATCTCTACATAATATAAAACAAAGACGTTTTCCGCCGTTGTAAACTACGCAACGGATTTTAATGTGGTTTGTCAATAGATAGAGTGATTCAAGAGGAAGGTTTACACGTATAGAACAATAAGCTACGACCAACGGGAGCGGAGAGCGGAGCAGTAACCAAAGACGTAACTAACCGTGACACCGCGGGGTATAGCTAATGACAAATAATTAGTTCAGTTTTTAGGCTAAGGTGGAGTTCATTAGGAGTCTATTCCCAGTACACAGCAGTAAACACGTTATAGAGATAACAGGAGATTAAACAACCTTATTTTGTAAAACAAATTAAACATCGGTCTGCACATTCAAAGAGTTGTTGCCTTGCCAACTCGCATGGAATAGAAAGTTGCTAATGAGTTGCTTTGGCGCCAATTAATTTGAGCGCTCCTACAAAAAGGACAGGTAACTGGGAGAACAGCTAGGTTTATTAAGTGGCTAGTAATGAGGAAGATAAATAACAGGTGCAAAAACACACTTTTTTTTTTTTTTTGGTGGGTGGGAAATCATCAAATAACTTCTCCCGCCCTGGGCGGGGCGGGAGGGAGTGTCAGACTTTTACTGACTAAAACCCACCCATGTTCCTTCTTGTGCCCTTTGCGTTCCGGGGGCGCGGTATCTCTTGCGAACAACCCGCAGCCCCAACACAAAACACACTTAACGAAGCCTTGTTCTACTTATGTTGCGATTATTTTTTTGCTCTGGATCTAAGATCTTTTTGGTTACGGAGATATTAAAAGGTAAAGTTTAATTTTATTTGTACGAAAACATCTCTAAATTCCCTGGGGAACTTCAAGTTTTAAAGTCCGATGGTTTGTTTCAAGCCCAAACCACTGAAGGTACAATCACTTCCCTATATGAACAAAGTAGGGGTTACGGCTAGTTAATATTGGATTCTCAATTCTTCCATCTACGCTAGCTGTAAGCAGTTAGGCGCTCTGTACACCGCTCCTTAATTACATCTTCTACGTGAGTCTTTTAAGGTAAAGATGAAAGATAAACAGACTTGTCGTCATGGCGGTTTTTAAGACAAGGGCCAAAACAATGGCGGGTGACGTCACGTGTTATAATTAAGATGGTTTTAAGTGATAAGAGGCCGCGAATCCAGAATTTTTAGGCGTGTAAAAGTTTTTTAATGTTTCGTGCGTGTTGGTGTTGTTCAAGTTATTAGCATACTAAATTGGATTAAAAATCACCGGCAGGCAAGAACCTCATAAAAGCTAAATTTGGACCTACAATTACATTTTACACGTATTCATTTTAATGGAAGAGAACCTTTTCATTCTTGCTTCGGAATTAACAGCTTTTAAAAGGTAATTTAGTACAGCCGACTCATTATGGACAAATCGTTCTGTTCTTTTAATGTGTTCTTTTATTTAGATGTTCTATTTTATTGTTTCAGCAATATGCTCTGACAATTTTCCAATAAGAATTATTGATAATAAACTAAAAGGTATCACAAATAGAGTTGATAAATGTGTGTAAGACATAATGCTACGTGGAATTTATTATTTTGCACGCAATTACGCAATTTTCTGCTCTTTTTCTGCACCCTGTGAGTTCATTATCTATTAATCAATGAAAGCTGCTCTCTCTGTGTTTAACGTACAAATAATTTTGCCATTCCAGTTAGGACTTTAAATTGTGTGTATTTTGTACAGTGTCAAAATAAAAAGTTGTACGGTGTATTTTGTTTTACATTTGTGCATAAAGCTTTAATAAATAATAAATAAATGTCAAAATAAAAAGGTGACAGCTCGACAGCTGGCAGCTAACAGTTAGATTTTTCGAGGCGGCTATTAGCAGTTATTGCGAGTAATTTATCTCCAGTCGCTTGCATCTTACGTTCTTCCTCACATTACGAACTAAACATGTATTTATAAGCAAGCGTTTATTAAGATTCGCCTTCCCCCGTCAAGCGCGTCACGCATAACTTAAGCAAACAATTAACTGCTTACAACGTTATCACGCTGTTGTCAAACAGATGATTCTCATTCTGCTATATTAACCGCAAATTATGTAGTGTTTAATACCGAGGTATGTTTTACTTTGTTATGTGTAGGTACCTAGTACGGTTTACGTAGTTTTATCAAGTTACAAGCTTTTTTCTTTGAGTTAAGTTACGTCTTTGGTTACTGCTTCGCACCTTTTGGTCGCAGCCTGATGTTATATAGTCAATACCCTTCCTCTATAAATTGACTATCCAACACAAAAATATTTTTTAAATTCGAACCAGTAGTTCCTGAGATTAGCGCGTTCAACCAAACAAACAAATAAACCTTACACCTTTATAACATTAGTATAGATTATAGACAAGATTTAGCCTGCAATTCCTTCTGCGTGGAAGTCTAGTATATCATAAAACATATCCTATGAAACTCGGCAATAGTTAAACTTTCCATCAGCGAAATATTTTTTGTAAACGGACCAGGACTTTCAGAGATTATTACATCCAAACAAATAAACATTTTTAACTTTTTATAATCTTGTTCGAAATATCTGTATTTCCCATAAGAATTATAATTCACTTACATGAGAAATATTAAATCTAATGTGAAAACATTATTGATTCACATAGGTACAGTCAGTGTGGGCCAATAACAATATACAAGAAATATTTCAAAAGTGAAAGGTAATCTACACTAATATTATAAAGCTGAAGAGTTTAATTGTTTGGTTCAACGCGCTAATCTCAGGAACTACTGGTTTGAATAAAAAAAATGTTGGATAGTTTATTTATCGAGAAAGACTAGGCTTTATAACATCACGCTATGACACACGGGAGAGGAGCAGTAATTAAAAACGTAACTTAACGCGGGTGAAAAAAACCATGGTAACTAAGTCGCTGGCAGAAGCTAGTCGCTAATAATAATTTGGCAATAATATTATAAGAATAAATGATAATATGAAAATGCATGACTACTGGACCATTATGAGTTTTATTAAGTCACAACAAGTTCCAAGAAAATTAAGTCCAAGTGAAAGTTAAGCTTATCGTTTAAACTGAACTGTAATTACCAATGCCGAACGCTAAAGAACAAAAAGAAAACTTGGTGTTGCGGCTAACCATGGGTTTTAACACTTTAATTGGCCGTGGCTATCGACACGTCGCTAGTTAAGTGAGAATTAATGGGGAAAATTAAGTGTTAATTACTTCGAATTAACTTCACACTCAGTAGGAAGTCGTAGTAAAACAAAAATGTAATTTAGAGTTATTTATTTTCTTTATCTGTGATGTCTCAAAAGAGGACGTTTAAGAATCGTGTATGAGCTTGCATTAAATTAACGTTTTCTGTTAAAACCTCTGAAGATAATTATTATACTCTGAGTTCACAGCAAGTGGTACCTTTAAGAATAATATGAGCACTATAATTTAAACGTAAACATTTTTCTGTTATAACTTTAAATTGAGCTAATTATTGGGTATTGCTTATATCTCTTTGTTAAGTATTATTTTGTATTGCTGTGTACTTACATTGTTATCACATTATAGAAGCAACAAGAATAATGTAACCAGGATTTTGTAAAAACTTGACTGAAAAGTGTCAATGTCAAAGCATTTATTTCAATTAGACCATTTAAAGGAACTTTGGAATTCTCAAGAAGTTACCCACACAGAAAGTTGAAGCTAGTTGCTCGTTCCAAAACGTAGGTCTCTATGAAGAAGAATGAGCAAGAAACTCCATGGACATTTTTTTCAAATTGGTTTTTACTAAATATTGGTTACAATATTATTGTTGCTTCTATATGTGAAATCAAGGAAAGTAAATAATAAAAAAAAAACAATAGAAATAAGTAAAGATGAAAATAAAGTAAGCCATGGCAGTCAAAAGATGACCTATCCCAACTGACAGCACCCGTTCACGAACATGACTCGTGGATCAGCACCACTTAGCTCAACCATCATGAAGGGAACCAAATGATCCAACCCACGCGCCACCATCAGCGAGACATGTAAGTGAGCATGACACAGCCCTTAATCACCATGTTCATTGTGTCCAACACATAATAGCTGAATACTGTGTCCGTGAAGTTTCTTGGTCACTCTTCTCCATACAGACCTGCACACGTTTTAGACCGGACAAGAATCTTCAACTTTCTGAGTAATTGAACGACTCTTTGACTTTTCAAAAGTGCTTGTAAATGGTTTAATAAAAATAAATGCTTTGACTTCACTTTGAGTTCAGGGCAAGTGGTACCTTTTAGAATTGTATGAGAGCTATATACACATTAATGTTTTTCTCAAATTAAGCTAATTAACATGCTTTGAGTTTACGTCAAGTGTACAATATGTATGTAGTTCGTGCCCACAATAAATTTCTTGCTTGAGCTTGTACATTTCACTCAGGGGATCAATTCTAGTAACTTTTAGGAACGTTTGCATTCTAATCTCAGTCTGAGTCTAGATATCTAACAAGATTTTGACATTGATTGTCGCAGAGATGATATTTCGACTAGATTTTTACTTTTTTTGACCTCCTGATCATTTTTCAGTTACCTAAGTTGGTAAATATTTATGCTTATAATCAATTCATGCCCACAATCAACCCAATAGAAACCCTGTCTCCAGGCCATAAAAATCAGTTTTGTTAACACAAAAATATAAACTTTGAAACTATTTTCCAAATCAAATATTTATCTAAAAATAACGTTTTGAAGCCTCAAACGGAGCTTTCTTTTCAACTTCTTACATAATACGTTGTGTAGGCGTTTTATAAAACTAAATTGTTTCCAAATCCACAAGGAAGCTTTAAAGTTGCGTTATTTTTGTTTGTACTAAACCATTGGTACCTTCTACTAATATTTACATTGTAACTTGGAAGTTTACAACCCTTTATTTGAGTTGTCCTCAACTGCTAACCGCAGGCAAATGATTTTTTGTTGAAACAGGTGTTGGCGTAATTTTTGTGCCATGCCGTCTGAATACGAAAGGATTTCAAACATTTTATCGCTTTAAGCGCGTAAAGACAATATTTTTTACGACAATATAATATTGTATTGATGTTACCAAACGGGAGCGTTACGAAGCGGGCGCGACCCGTCTAGCCTTATTTGGAATTATAAGCCCCCTAAATAAAACAAGATAAAAAACTAAAAAGACAGATTCAAAATAACCTTTTTACATGTCTTTTTTTTTAAGAAGTAGGACGATTTTTTTCGTTCGATTCTAAAAGCGATTATTTTGTGGTATACTTGATAGATTGGGCTTTACAGCTGTTTTTATGTCCAAGGATCAATTACAGTCTTGTTAATGTTGTTATTTTTCTTCTTAACGATCTCATCTCGTGTTACCAGGATGAAATTTAATCGATGTTACGTTATTGTGAAGGCTTTTCTTAACGACTTGCCTAATGGTGTTTAAAAGTAGCTAAAAAAACGAACGTTATAACGATAACACCGTGACGGATTTAATTTGTATCTAATGTAAACACAATTTGCTGGCAAACATTATTGAATAAATACATACATTAATAATACAATAATATCAAAAAGTGTAAGGAATGGGTGGGGGCCTTTGCCTAACAGTGGGACAGTAATGGTAGAAAACAATCACAGCCTATTAATGTACCACTGCAAGACAAAGGCCTCTCATCCAGAAAAGGTACGAGCATTAATCACCACGCTTACTCTAGGCGGATTAGCAATTCCGACTTATATTGATTTTAAGTCCACGACGTCAAATAAATATCTAATAATCAAAAATAAATTAACGTCAAACAAACTGTCTTTTTTGTATTTTTCAATTTTCATAAAAAGCTTAGCCAAGCTTGCATATGACAGTGAAAAATACCGAAAAAGAGATTGGTATGGAAAACAAGAGCTGCCGCTCTGAGTGACGCTAAACCAAACTTTTTCCAATTTTTCAGGACTCACGTCATATTAAGAGGAAATTTATATGAATCCGAATTTTGTAACCGAGTAAGTTCTGAACAAAAGATTTGAGGAATGAGTGAACTTTCTGGCACATTCCAACTACCCCGCGGATCTTCCAAAAGTTGTTCTTGAATATCTTAACCATTGAAGTGGTAATTCGAAAAAGTCTATAGGTAATGCTTATTTATCAAATAAAGCTTTAAAAGTTTCGGAACGAACAACAAAGGTTTAAAATTTTGATTGTTGTAAACAAGAATGAAAGGGCAAGCCGTGTCTAAATATTTGCTTCGTTTCTGAGCGCCTGTCGAACACAAACAATTCAACGCGAATAGAAAATGGGTAAATCGCGACCTACAACTATTTTCGACAAAGGACAATGCCTAAGTTTTTCTCGTACCTTTATTGATATCTAACTTATTATTGCGATTGAATCATGCGAGAAGAATGCCAATTTTATTTCTTTTGACACAAGCTTTTATTGATGCCATTTGGTATTTATTCATTTGTTCAAAAGATCGAAAAACGGCAATGCCACTACATTGCCGTTTTTGTGTCGCTGTCTCGCTTGGAGGTCTCAGATTCTCATAAAACATACAACTATTAACGAAAAAAGAAAAATATAGGGACACAGTATTTATATCCTACATATTCAGTGTATCTTTTGTTTTTTATCTTTTATATTGCTTCAATATTAGAGAAGGAAATGGGCGACAGCCAAACCTCAAGTTATGACTTTTTACTCTGGCTATTAGATTGGAAATCGGATCTGCAGTTCCTTCTAATACGTAATTTTGAAACATCTCTCGACACGCGTTTCCTCTTGAGACAAAAACAACTATATTAAATATAGGTACATTAGTGCCAGTAATGTGATTTTCATTAAGTTTTCTTTTTACCGTCTTCTTGGCAAGGTAGCAAGATAAGTTTGTACAAACCTAATCTGTACCTCAGAATGTCGTAGTGGAAATAAATTGGACAGAGAGTGGTTGTACATACTAGAAAACTGAGGCCTATTGCGCCAAAAATTTAACTTAGAAACAGTTGATAGCATTGAGGTTTCATTCTGTGCCATTTGGGACGCGTGATTTAAGTCGAGTTGTACCCTTTTTGTGATTTTTATATTGAAATGGTTAGATTTTTTTTTTGAAAAACGATTTTTTTGGTCTATTTTACGTTTTTATATCTGCTATAGTTTTGCAGATAATTAATGCAAAGTGATACAACTGCCAGGATTTTAGCAAAAAAAAAGTGAATATAGATGTCAGTGTACATTTTAATTTTTAAAATGCACAGTGACATTGAATGTTTTTATCTACAAAAGAAGGTACTTATGTATAACCTAGCCCACTTAGTTCATGAACTAGAATTTTTTAAATCATGTTTTTGCTCTCCTGTAATTTATTGATTTTTGATTTGTATCACTTATCACAGGAGACACAGAATTCCAAATTAGAAACGTCATAATCTATGCCAGTAATAAACTGAGAGTTAATAGATAACCCTGCTTGGCTGGCGCAAGCAGGCCTTACAATCTTATTTTAAGGTTAATATTTAAACATAATAAAATTTCAGTAACTGTGGCGCTTGGTAAAGAAAAGTTTAAGCTGTTAAGATACTATGGTTGAAACTAAAACACCTGTATGAATAAAAAACTTTTTATAAAGAGGTATACATACAGATGAATATAGACCCTGCTTTTTCCTATTGTAAAGTCGGTTGAAAAATGGTTTTGATTTCGATTAGGTAGTTCTAACAACAGGCACTCGAATGCGCAATGCTTCTTGTTAGCGAAACCAGTCAGGGAAGCTCAATTTTATGCCTTTAAAACCAGAGACAATACATTTTCAGAGACAATGACGCCTTAAATATTATAATTTTTTTTTCATCGGTTTTACGGCAAGCCAGCGACGTGGAAAGCTTTTGTTTTAATGCGCCGTCTAAGGGCCCTACCACACCGAAGTGGGCAACACAGTCAAATACTGCAGTAGAAATTATATGAACGGGTCCACAATTCTACATCAACCCAGGCAGAATACTGTTACAGTATCCGACGGCGCCCGCAGGCTGTTTGCTCCGGTGTGGTCGGGTCTTTAGACAGGCGAATTGTGTAGGTAGGTATGAATCCGACGTAATTTGAGATAGTGCAATTATGTCAAACAGACTAGCGGCCGCCAACGCTTCTGTCTAAAAATAGGTGAGATAATTAATTTTAATTACGTTCCTCCTTTAATATAAATACACAATATAAGTAAACAGTTACACGTTAATGTTAATTATATTGAGATAGCCTGGAATTTTTATCCTTGTCGTGATGTATTCTTGTTTTATTTATTTACTACAACTAGAGTTTGCCTGCGACTTTGTCCTTGTCATTTTGTCTTAATCGCTGATAATGTAACTTTCCTTATGCCGAAGAATTTTTAAAATTAGTCAAGTCGTTTTTTATTTTTTCCAATATACAAACAAAAATAAAAATATTTTCTCTTTATAATATTAGTTTAGATAAAGAATAAGTATGTGCCAGAAATTTGCGTGTTCCCCATTATAATCCAATATCCCAGGGGCCCCTGACCTACGTCAGCTTATCGTGTCTTTTTTTAAGAATGGATAGGATACTTGCTAGATTCAATGTTGGACCCTTTTTGAAGTATTCGTATTTCCCTCACGTAAAGTTCCGACCATTAAAGCGTCTAGCTGAAGTTATGACTCAAGGAAAGTGTCAGGAAATTACAATAATATGTTGATTTACAATATCCTGCAAAACGCATCTATTACAAAGCAAGCCGTCAAACTTGAAGCTAGGTGAGAACCTTTTTATGCCTAATAGCTGACAAACGGGCTCAGCATTGAATCTAGGCATACTTTCTTATCTATTTATTATTTATTCTGGAATTTATTATTTCTGAATCTATTCACATGATTATAACGTAGGCAGATCTGTCAAAGTTGGGATCTCAATCCATTACGAATGCCAACCCACAGCTTCAATTTAATATTAGGTATTATACCTCTTTAAATAAATTTAATAAAATCCCAAAAATCCATTTCCATATAAATCTGAACGGTATAACTTTTATGAGACCTAATATTTAATGATATATTTAAGATTTATTACTTGGGCATAAGTAGTTGAAGATTCAGGGATCCGCGTGAGTATATACGGTACCTATGAAATAACGGACTGTTTGACCTTGCATGCTTGTATAAAGGTCATAAAATATTTATTGGCGTGTACGTAGGTATGTAATATTTATAATAAGGCTTAAAGAAATAAACCACACTGGCAGTAAATAAACATTTTCATGGCTCATTTCGGCCTCCTGCAAAATACTGTTAGAGGCACACTTAGCAAAATTTTTTAATTAAAATATTACAAGTACCTATTTTACCTACTTGAGTTTCTGTCTTGTGTTCTATAATTTCTACATTGTGTAGTTATTTACACTATCTGCAAAATAGGTTTAAAATAGAGTTTAATGAACCAAACTAATACTTACAAACAAAAACTGAAGAAGAATGTCTTTTTTCAGCTTTCAAATAATTCACGTCTTACGATAATAGCGTCTAGTTGATTTTATTCACAGAGAAAAGTAGGTACCTACAAAGATAACTTTAAAAACATCAAAACTTTTGAACTTAACTTAGAATCTCTTAAAACCGCAGAAATATGCCAGTAAAATATAACGTCTTATAAAAACGACTTCATCTTATCGGGTATAAATATCAGTATTCATAAAATTTGAAAACCTCAGGGATATTATTATGATCCGTACCATTTTCGTAGTATCAATAAAATGGGCGGGTGTTCCTCGCAGAAATACCGACTGTTTTCATTCGAAGAAATGTTAGTTTGGATTACTTTCTTAGTAAATATACAATACAAGACAGATTAGTGTACCGTAAAATGATAGATTTTGGGACTTTTCCTTCCTCATATTGATGTTGTTTAGGAATAGATATAGGTACAGTTAGTCTCGGAGAGATGTTAATGTGAACTAATTCTATTAAATTGTTATCATCTATTGCACAAGGATAAAGTGCTCGTAGATAGTGAACCAATGATGCTATTTACTGTTTTTTTTTTGTTCACATTTGTCTTAAAACATAATTTTGTATACATCTAACAATAACGTTGTAAATGAATAAAAAATAATGTGTGAGACTAATAGACGAATACAATATTCCGGTGCGATTGATATTGATATTTTAAAGTAACTTGTTTACAAATAGATCTTTCTGAGGGCGACTGTACGTGGTATGTAATATGGGATTTGTTCCAAATAATAAAAATAGGTACGTTTCAGTAACAATAAGTAATTGTGACTCCGATGAATACAATAATTTATTGGTTTTTCGAAGATTTTCAATACAAAGGTCCGGGTACCAGTAATTGTAAAGTTACACCTACTACGCATATTTCGTCTCATAAGATTTGTTTACAAATTTAATTGAAATAGTTACCTTTACCTCTGTATTTTGATTTACTTGATTTTTTACACAACGTTGCTTTTTAACAGAAGAGTATTTTTATATACGTTATTTTTAGCAAACGGCTATCGGGCCTGTATTAGCTAGTTTATTATGATATTAATACTAAAATTGCACATAACGGCAAAAGACACACGATTTATTTTGGATTCTTAAAAGGCACCAAATTAAATCCTTTAATGAAAAATGTTTCATTAAATTATTTTATTAAACCTGGTACGTATTACTACAATAATTAATGATTATCACATACCATCACAGCATCACATGATTATCATACTAGTTATTAAGTAGTATTACCAACTAATCGTTTTGTATCCAGCTGAGATTGTATCTGTCAACACATTAACATAATCTGGCAACATGCGGTAGCAATTTTACAGATGGCCATTTAAAATTCGGTACTAAACAAATCAACACACAACTCAAGGACTTACATTAATATTTCTGCACGTTTAACATTTTTTCTTTATCTCAAACAGTTTATATCTGACGATACTAAGATATTATAAATCACTCACCCTTTTATAGTTTCTTTAAACAACGTAGTTTTTATCGCTCCGATCTGGAAAGAAAAATCATCTGTTTTAGTGGGATAGGCAAAATATGTAGGTACGTATTTAAAGGGACCTGTGTTGTCTCTATACAAAGGCAATACTTTATGTTAGATTTTAACTACCTCGTTAGCCTAGTGGTCCTAAGCGCGACTGCTACGCTAGAGGTCTTGGGTTTGATTTCCAGGTCGAGCAAAAAGTGTTATTGGGTTTTTCAGTGAAATTCTCAGTAGCAGCTCAGAGTTAGGATTTGTGTCCGGTTAATGGCAATAGGCTCGCCCCCTATTACATGGGACCTAAACATACCGGCGAACTGTGGGTGTACATTGGTACACCTCTGCCTGACCCTTCGGGGAATACAGGCCTGATGGTATGTATTAGACTTGTCAGGAGAAAGGCTCATAGACGCGCAAATATTCTGTAGCTCCTGGACGTACATGTTTAAATCACTTATTAAAAAAAACAACAAATTCATACATTTTAACCTTGTTGGTTATGTTTATGAAACAGCTGTTCTTTTTACCGTCGAGAGAAAGAGGAGGGGATTCTCAAGTCGACACATAGCTATGTATTTTTTTTTTATTTATTTATTATGGTACACCAACAACAAAGTTTCAATTAAATTCGTCATCATCATCTTCCTGCCCTTATCCCATGTTACTTGACGGCGCAACACGTTTTCTTCTTCCATGCCGTCCTGTCAACCGTCATTCTAGCGCTGACTCCCTTCTCTTTCATATCATTCTTCACGCAATCCATCCATCTTTTCTTTGGCCTCCCTCTTCCCCTCCATCCACATTCATATTCATAACTCTTTTGATCACATGCGTCTCATCCCTCCTCTTCACATGCTGGCGCTACTTTCAAACTTCCTCTAATATACTCATTCCATACCTTATCCATTCTAGTCACACCACACATCCACCTCAACATTCTCATCTCCGCTACATGCAATCTTTTTTCATCCGTCTTCTTCACGGCCCAACATTCCGATCCATACAATACGACAAAGTCTCAATTAAATTAATAAGTTTAGTATTACTGAAGCAAATTAATATTACGGTGACCTTGTCACTAACAGGTGTGCCGCTGCTATTATAGTGTTGTATTACAATGTTATGTAAAGTAAAAACTAAGTGACTAAAAATTGTTAACAGAGTATTGTAGGATAGGTATTGCATTTACATTTACTTACGTAACAGTATGAATTACCTACTTAAACTACCTATAAAAGATTGTTTTAACCCCCGAACTAAAAGAGGGGTGCTATAAGATTGACTTGTCTGTATGTCTGTCTGTGGCACCGTAACTTTTAAACGGGTGAACCGAGTTGAATGCTGTTTTATCAGAATCCGTTCAGCCGTTTCAAGGTTTTCATCTCTTTTATTGGCTGCGGTAGGGATGATTATTCTTCTGTCTGGGGTTACTTAAAAATGTAAATTGTATTAATAAGAGTATATATAAAGAACGGATGGATTAATAAGGATTAAAAAATTACAGCGCTTGTAATCTTAAATTATGTACCGAACCCATGGTACTAGGTTGCGAGACAATTTTCTTGCCACCCTATAGTAGTATTTATTTTTGACGGCACGGTTGGCGCAGTGGCCGAGCGATTGGCTGCTGCGCTTCGTGTCGTAGGTTCGATTCCCGCACGGAACAAATATTTGTATGACCTACAGATAGTTTTTCCGGATCTGGCTGTTTGTGTATGTGAGCTTATACGTTTACTACACACATATAACTTCAATTTATATTCATCCTGTACCTATAAATTCAGATTTCGATTCGCCACTTATCACAAATAAAGCAACTTATGACGGCCATACCATCCATCACTTAAGCAATTAAGTGGCCAGAATCCAATTAAGTGTGAAGCCCCCATATCATTGAGTGTTCGACAGTTACAGTTAATTTCGTGTAGTGTGAAAAGGCCTGCAAATAGAGAGGACACTATTACGCCGGCTATGACGTCACAGGACAAAACAAATATTGGTGGGTTTTGCAGGTGATTTATTGGCTATTGGAAAGTCAAATTGAAAGGTTTTTTCATGTTCTGCAGTGGTTTCTGATGTCGTGGTCATCAGAATCATGTCTTCATGAAGTAATTATCCCGAATTGCTGATTTTTTAAATTTTCCTATTCGAACAAATTAATGTGTTTTGTTTGTAAGAGGTAATCTTTGGAATTCTAAGTACCTACAGCTCAAATCTATACTAATATTATAAAGCTGAAGAGTTTGTTTGTTTGTTTGGTTGGACGCGCTAATCTCAAGAATTGAATTGAGAAATTATTTTTGTGTGGATAGTTCATTTATCGAGAAATGCTATGGGCTATATAATAACATCACGCTACGTCCAAAACGTGCGGAGTAGTAACCAAAGACGTAACTAAACGCGGGTGAAAAAATTCACGCCAACGAAGTTGCTGGCAGAAGCTAGTTACATATAGACAGAAAGCTACATTATTGCCGAGTGCCATAGGATTGTTGTTTTATGGTAGGTATATTTGACTTCCACGGGTAAAACCAAGCATAACATTTATACTTTACGTATCATCTTGACTGCATCATCACATGTGAACAGAAGACTGTTAATGATACCGATAACTAGTCGTCCATATGAAAAAGCTATACTATTCGATGCTAATGAAATATCGTACAAAATGTTTCAAGAGTCATCTTTTAACAAAAGCAAATACGGTACGTGTTGGGAGTTCGTAATAGGAATCGTTTAACCCGCGAGTATCGGATTCATATTTCAGTATCGAGAAAACGTAGTTGTCACATCTTTTATTATTTTCGGCGCTATTTTACTTCCATTACTATGCGATAACTTTGTTACTAAGCCCCTTATTATTACGGATAAAATGAATGGTTGTTGGGTAAAACAGGGTTTTATTTCGGTTTCAATCCAGCGTCAGGCACATGGGCTAAGTGAAATAAACATAATTTCTTTATTTTTAACCCCCCACGCAAAAACAACGGGGTGTTACAAGTTTAACGTGTCTGTGTGTGTATGTGTGTGTGTCTGTCAACGTAGCTCTCGAATGCATGAACCGATTTTGTTTTTATTTTTATTGTTTGAAAGGTTAATTAGTCGGGAGTATTCTTAGCTTTGTTTGATGAAAATCGGTTCAGCGGTTTCAAAGTTATTAGCTCTTTTGTAAGCTACGGTACTGATTTTTTCTTCTGTCGGGGGTTACTTAAAATTTTTTATTTTGTGTTTCTATAAGTTTATTGATAACACATAGGTATATTTGGAGTACATGAAGTACTTAACAAAGTATCAACATAAAAACAAGGCAAAGTACGTATTGTACACGCAAATTGTTGGGCAATCCCTGTTCTCCTAGCTAGGTCACACAGTGATCTGTATTAAGGAGAAACAGATTAATTGCATTAACATTGATGCGTTCAAGTTACTTAAGTCTAAAGTAAAGATACATGGGTAAGGCCCGGACTCCATCAAAGCGGAGAGGAGAGGAGATGTCTCGTAAACAACCAATAGGATACTGGGTTGTGTTAAAACTAAGCGGTGAGATGTGAAATAGTGCACGCCGATTGGCTGTATGAGACATCTCCTCTTCTCGCCGCTTTAGTGGAGTCCGAGCCGAAGGGTATAATTAGCAATGTGTATTAAAATGTGAATTAAAAAATCAATAATTCTACGAAGCTATGTGGGCAATTGTGGGGTCTTTCTTTCTTCTTTAATTCAATATTGTTTGCTACTCTGTAGTATTCCACCCGCTGCTGTGCCATACCTATGTATTTTGTTTCAATTCCATGCGAGTAAATCCAAATCTGGCAATTATTACCAGCTTTAAAGCTTACTATATCTCCGCCACAAACATTTCAACAACATTACCAATTCCATTTTTAAATCTTACAACCAGAAGCTGTTAAAATGACGTCACCGTGTTTGTTTTTTTTATCACCTTCACGGATTCAATATATTGTTGCTGAAACTGTAAAAATGTTATGGCGATTTTACAGATTTTGTTGAGAAAATAAACAGAATTTGCCCAAAGCAATGTGGGCAGTATTCACAAAGAAATGTAGGTACAAGGGCGAGTACTTCCGCATAATATTATAGTATATTTACTTTGATCTGCAAACATTGAGTGGTTTATACTAAAATGTGTGGTTTAGGTTATCGTTTATGTAGATAAGTAACAGGTTTTTAGAAATAATTCATCAGGTATTTGTTTAAGTAATTTTAGACTTGACTCAGAATTTAAAAGGTGTTTTGTTGATAGTTTAGCGTGTTCACAAAAGTTGCTGTCATAATACAATAAACAGCTACTAAAAGGTTTGTGACACATGAAAGCTGAAACACAGCGTAATGGACATACATATTTATAAAGTTTTTTAGAGTTCCGTCAACAAAGGGTGCCCTATTACTAAGACTCCACTAACTGTCCGTCTGTATGCCGGAGGCGTCCTATTACTAAAATTCCTCTGTACGTCTTCCATAGGGCTCTATCTTTTAAACTGCAATGGGTAAACACTTGAAATTTTCTACCTAGGCTTTTGCGTTGATTTTGGCTCGATTTTATTTTATAATAGTATTGAACCCTTCATGTACGTGTCCGACTCGCACTAGACCGGTTTTTTATTCTTTTATGGATGAGAGGCCTTTATTATTGTCTCTATACACATGCATCTAGTTTAAGGATCACCGTCTTTTAAATAAATGTATTTTAACAAGTCAAGTACATTTATACTCGTCTGTATTAGCTCAATCATGTATTTTGTTTTAATTGTGAAAAGTAAATATATAATGTATTAACTATGACACTCGCATATTCTTTCCCTCTCTTGAGATGTCCTAAACAAACGACAAATCCGTAACAAAGTTTTTCACATGCCTCGACACTAAGAACCTACGAACCTAAAGGAAAGGAGGATGAGAGTCGGCTGAAATAAGCCGTCGTCAAATACGTTTTAATGTTAAACCACAATGTAGGACTTTGGGGGGTTTAGCTTCGTGGGGTACGAAGATTGGCCTGTTTTCTTTGAATTATAATAACACAAAGGTTACGATTATATTATTTGCTTTTACGACGCTTCTTATTGGTTTTGATTGTGGCTTCATTTGTGCGCGCAATTTTGTCGCCTTTTTTACTCCATTGAATGGTTATAAAATCGGTGTATCATTACTATATTTCATATTTATAGTGTGTAGTACCTACACATGGGCTTTATTTATATGTTAGACTAGTAGCGACTTCGCTTGCGTGGTTTTTTCCAGCCGCATTCTTTGGTTACTGCTCCTCTCCTGTGGGTCGTAGCGTAATGTTATATAGCCTTCCTCGATAAATGAACTATCCAACATAAAATTATTTTTTCAATTCCAACCAGTAGTTCCTGAGATTAGCGCGTTCAACCAAACAAAGAAACAAACTCTTCAGCTTTATAATATTAGTATAGATTACCATTACCAAATACGTTAGTAAAAAAAAATGTTATGTCCCAGTGGTCATGAAACACTGGCTTCATAACCGGGCTCGGGCAAATGCCAATTAATTTCATCTATTTAAAAAAAAATGTTTTACTTATATGTAGGTACACAGTGAATAAATACCTAATTAACAAGCCTTAAAATTTATATATGTTTTAAAGTAAAACATTTTAAACTGCAAGAGGCAACCAGAAATGAATTGCGGCATCAATGTGAAAATTAATTCAGCAGCACTTCTACATGTCCAATTAAAGCCGACGGGTATTTGGTTTTTGAATTTTTAATAACTCATTGAAATATTACAGAGGAAATTTCACCAACGCGTCAAATTGTGATTTCAATATTGCTGTAGACACTAAAATGAGATTATTTTTTAACTGAAGACCTCTAGCGTAGCAGTCGCGCTTAGGACCACTAGGCCAACGAGGCAGTTCATCTATTAGACATGATAAAAAAACAATGTTTGTTGTAGACATTGTTTTGTTTTTGTACACAATTCAAATAAGCGGATCAAAAACAATTTTTGCGTGGGAAAAAATGTGAAGAAATTAAATATTGTGTGAAATACCACACACCTGTTATTATTATTTAATTAAATTTTAATCCCTCGTTATTTTGATAACGAGATTTATTTTTGAAAAGGGACACCTACCTATTTGCTTCGTTTTTACGCCGCTTTGTTCCGCGATACCGCTGTGAAATACAATCTTTTTCATACATTACTTTACTACTTATTTACTCTGTTGTCTAGACTACTTTGATGAAACCTATTAGATATGTTTTTTAATAAATATTTTTTTAGATGGGAAATCATCAAATGATTTTTACTGACCAAAACCCATCCATGTTCTGTCCTGTGCCCTTTGCGTTCCGGGGGCGCGGTATGTCTTTCCAACAACCCGCAGCCCACAGGGGCTGCTGTAGATATGGCTATGGTGGCTAGCAAACATTAATTCCTTTTTTTGTAGGTACAAAGAAAATTCGATATGGAATAGTTATGATAGCTATTGTAGACCGAAGACTTCAGACCCAAGACTTTGGATCACTGCTTCTACCGGGATTTCAATCTACTGTGATTAAAACTAGTACATTTATTTACGACTTCGTATATTGAATTGTTAATCATTAGAATATTATATTTTAACTAGCTTCAGCTCGCGACCTCGTCCGCGTAGTTTTATTTTTAAGTTTCGTCTTTGGTTACTGCTCCGCACCTATTGGTCGTAGCGTGATGTTATACAGCCTATAGTCTTATTTTTTATATTCAAACCAGTAGTTTCTGAGATTATCGCGTTCAACCAACCAAACAAACAAATAAACTCCTCATCTTTGTAATAGTAGTATAGATATCTAGAAGTTATCTTAACTGCCAGCAGTAGTGACAGGCAGACATACTCTTCTTAATTTAAAGTAGCGTTTATCTCATAACATACCATCACGCCTGTATTCCACGAAGGGTTAGGCAGAGGTGTACCGATGTACACTCACAGTTCGTCGGTATGTTTAGGTCCCATTCAATAGGGGGCGAGCCTATTGCCATTAACCGGACACAAACCTAACTCCGAGCTGTTAATGAGAAATTTCTAATGGAAAAATCCAATAACACTGCTTGACCTGGGAATCGAACCCAGGACCCCATGCTCATTAGTCGCGCTTGCGACCACGAGAATAATGGGGCAGTTATCTCATAGCATGTGTATAAAATGAGTTGTATACGGCTTATCCAGCCAGAGCCGTTACGTCAAAGTTTTCTGATATTCCGGGCCTATTTTTTTCGGCAACCATTCATTGAGTAAATTGATCATTATCATAGGTGTTGATGTTAAAACATCATAGTATTAGACAGCGATGTTTCCATTTCTTAATAGCAAGCCGACATTTTTTCTGGGAATTTATTGAAAGCTGTCAGTTTGAGATATAATGAATCCGGCTCGATTCTAAGAATAATATAAATCGTTTCATTGAAAAATGTGTTCCTTTCAACTTCAATCTACTGTATAAATATGGCGCTGGTATTAAAGCTACAAACTTTACTACCCATTGAATAACAAGTGCGATTTATTTTGTTTCTTATATTTTTTTTTTTTTTTGGTTGGTGGGTAATCATCAAATAGCTTCTCCCGCCCTGGGCTTCATCGTACTTCATCGTCGACCCGACGCCGATGTGAACCCCTCCTACCGTTAGTTGGGATCCCGACGGTGGCCTATTCCGAGGCTCATGAAAACACATGGCCTCAGATTTGTGCAAGGCCACCTCGAGACCCAACCGCCGGATCCTCTCAACGACTATCGCAACCCCGCGTGTCATTAAGTAAGTCGGCCGCCGCCTCGTGCGACCTTCCCTGCGCCCAGACCAGCGTGTCGTCGGCGTAGTTTCTTATATTTGAACACTAGTTTTTGCCCGCGATTTCTGCATGCATCTAATTATTTAAGTTATTAAATATTTGGGTAAAGGGATTCGGTGCGTAGTTTAGCTCGGTAGTAACATTTATTCTTATTATTTATTCGGTAAAAATAAAAAGACTAGTTTCTGCTTGCGACTTCGTTCGCATGGTTCTTTCCCTCGCGTAAAGTTACGTCTTTGGTTACTGCTCCGCTTCTGTGTTTCGTAGCGTGATGTTATTATAGCCAATAGGTACTATTCCTCATGAATCGAAAGATTTTTCCCAATTCGACTGTTACTTTCGAAGCACGTTCAAATAAACAAACAAAAACCTTTTTTAGCTTTATTTTATTAGTAGATGTTGATGAATAGCTTGCTTTCTAGTGTTTTCGCCACAGTGTATTGTATTTTTTCATTACTTTCTACTCTTATCCTGTGTAACAACAAACGAAAAGCGACAATAATAAAAACAATGCGATGTTGAAGGCTTCCATTCATTCAGTACAGTCGCAGCACAATCAAAATGTCAATTGAACGAAAAACGTCTATGTCTGTAACGTTTTTTGGACGATAACTTGATTATCGATACATGCAAACGTCGCAGTGAGTGGCGGCGCGATTTGCGTACCTACCTTTGCTTTAATTAACCACACTAAAATACGTAGATAACTACCTAATTATGTATTACAAAACTGTCACTTTTGGTCTTAAGACAATATATTGTTTAAAGAAATTACTGCTTTATTTTTGTCTCTTCCAGTTAAATTGTGTGTTTGATTTCTATGTTTACCTCATAATATTGTTTAGTCAAAATCCTTGTAATTTTCATTCAATTGTAATAAAACGGTCTTCGTCGCGTTGCACCACCTTTTGTGCAACTCCAAAACCGATTTCATCGATTTAAACATTCGAATGAGTCTCGATTTTACGCGATGATTTCGTTTTTGAATATCCATTGTTACTTAGTCTAGGCATAGAGACAGAATTAGAGCTGATTGGCTGCTTGTCATTGTGGGCAATTTGTAATAGTCAAGTAGAGGAAATTGCTTGTTGTCAGAAGGTCAAATGTAAACGGAGCTGGTAGCTAATTGTGTGTTCATGATAGTATTCCTGGACGTGTAAATGTGACACTTATAATTGCTTTTACCATCATACCATCACGCCTGCGTTCCCCGAAGGGTTATGCAGAGGTGTACGAATGTGCAGCCACAGTTCGGCGGTATGTTAATGTTTAATTGGTATTAGTTCTACCAAAAGAGAGTGTGAGATAGTTTAGTGTAGTTTTAGCAGAATTAAGCTCATTTATTACCTAATGTCGTAATGCTCATTTACTAGTATATAAAGCAGAAGAGATTTTTGTTTGTTTGTTAGTTAGTTTAAATGGGCTAATCTCGTCAATTGTCAGTCGGTTTTTTTTTAATTCTTCTTTTTTATGATAGCCAAATTTATGAGGAAAAGTATAGGCTGTAGACACCACGCTTCGGCACATGGGCGCTGAACAGTAACCAACGACGTAAATTATCTAGGGTAAAAAAACTTAGACAAAGTCGCGGGCAGTAGCTGTGTATTATACGAGTTGCCATTTAACGGTACATAATTTAAGCTCGGAACGGATGCAGTTAAATATGAATAATTCAGAATAATAACTAAAGTAATTTAGAAAGCTATTTAAGCTGGTTTGCTAAAACCGCAGGTTCGGACGTTGACGTACTGCGGACAAGCCTGAATAGGGGAAACTAACAAATGCGTTTGCATCATAGTTTTAAAATGAGGCCATTAGACCAGTTTGTGGAGAATGAAAAATTTAAAGGAGTTTACCGGCCAACTTGGAGGCAATGACGTAAATTTTTTCGACTTAAGAAAAAGAGTATTACATTGCTAAATATAACAAAATATAGATATACTCTACGATATATGCTTGCTGAGCAGCGACAAAAAAGAATACCAGCATATTATTGTCTCACTACAGAGCAAAAGCCGCTTCTCATACAGAGAAGGCACGAGCATTGATCACCACGCGTGCTCAAGAGGCAGGCTGATTCCAGACTTATTATAAGTCCAGGTTTCCTTCTGATGTTTTCCGTTACCGAAGTCAGTGATATGGACATCCTCCTTAAGAATTAGAAAAGGTTACATTAGGACTTGTACGCACGAGCGTGCCCGGTTGTGAACCCACAGCCTTGGGCATGAAAGACGGGCGCCTTAACTACTAGGCCATAAAGAAATTTTTTATACCAAGCAAAGTAAAAGTAAAATCTGTTCACAATTATTTTTTATATTTTTTTGCGAATGGTATCTCGCAGACCAACCTGCTGCTTAACCGTATTTTACTGCGGCGAAATGAAAACTAAAAAAAAATGTAGGAAGACGTACTCATACATATTAGAGCTGCTACCCCGTACAAAGTCACTTTGAAACATCTTTACCACTCTTAAAATGTTTTTGATGACGTAAATGCGAATCGTTATTACATGTCCATTTCACTTCATTGACTCTTCCTTGTGGGCGAGTCTGTCTAAATCTACCGAAATTAAAAAGATTACATTATACAGGGTGTAGCCAGACACATCGCATAAACTACGCAAACTGTCAATCAAAGTAAGTAATTTTGAGCAGAAATTATTGTTGGGAAATGAGTTTTATTTTTGGTGTGCACAATGTAATAGACGCAAAACATTGGTTTACGAGTGCATCGAACAGTAGGTACCCGGTGCAGTACAGGGGGTCCTAAGAGGTATTCAGAGTTTAGATATAGTTTAGAGATAGGGTGAAAAAAAAACATGTAAAAAAAGAGACGTGTGCTTTAGACCACACGGCTAAAGTAAAACTTCAGTCGTGTCACTTGACATGCCACTTAAGAAAGAGAGAAAGAAAATGAGCGCACGCACTGCTCTCTCTTGTTCCTACACTAATATACGAAACATAACACTCTGTTTTTCTATCTTCATTAACTTATATCTCCCTCTCAACTTCTGTTCGCCCGATTACACTCATTTCCGTAACGCTCTTGTTACACATTCATCAGTTTACTCTCCACGTTAAGCGTGCGTAAAGAAGTTTTACTTCAAAAATGTTAACTTTGACCTTATCTCCGTAAGTAGAAGGTTTCCGGGTATGGTCTAAAACAAAATTATTGATTACAATGATAGGAAGAAACTCAATTCAAATCCATTATTTAGTATCACGTGTCATATGGATTTTAGATTAGGTACCTGTACGTCATAAAGTAGAAAGTAATTGATGACGTATTAAGAGCTAATCGTACGTGCCCATGGCCTTGGGGAGCAATTAGTATCTATTAAAAGCCCATCAAATTATAATCCAAAATTGTTTCGCCTTGAATACGAGTAAAATGAAATGATAATCTATACATAGGTGGTGAAAGGAACAGTGTTATATTTTTTTTTACTTTAGTCTCAGTACATTCTAGACTCTAAGCGATGTAACGTATTATCTGATAGAAAACGAAAAATCTGCTGTGCCATACAAAAGCGCAACACCTGCACAGTCAAAATCTATAGAATTGTTTTTTTTTTCTCAAAAACATGCGAAGTATGTATTCCCTTGGGTGTCTAGAATCATAAATGAAATCCGCGAAAAAACTTTTCTTTACGTACCAGACATTCACGCCTGTATTCCCCGAAGGGTTGCAGAGGTTTAACCAATGTACACCCACAATTCGCCGGTATATTTAAAGTTTTCGTTTCGAGTCCTATATTCACGTAAAAATAATGGTTTGATAGTAATTAGGATGTATATTATAAATAGATTAGTTCAATCAAGATCAAAATTAAAGCAATAATTTAGGTTATGACAAAGTTTTGTAGTTTATTTTTATTTTAATCATTCATAACAACAGTCTAATATTATACGTGTATAAAGCGCCAAGAGTTTCTTTGTATTCTTTCCTGGTTGCATAATTTTTTGACTAAAAATGTTACGATTTGCATGCCAAAATATCTTTGCATGAATATTCTATTATACAAGTTTAAGATATAACTGTGTCCCATTTTACTTGACAGACTTTTACGATTTTCTTCGGATGATAAATGGCGTGGTTTCATTAAATTTTTACTATTTCCAAAACTTTTAGTGTTTTCTACAAGAATTATACAATTTAATATTTTTATCAGTAAGAACTCTTTTTTGAACTCTTGGAACAGTTCATCATTACCAGTCTACGGCAAAACAAAAAGGAAGGTTATTTCCATACATAATAATATTAATTTCAGCCCATTCTTATTCTACTGCAAGGCAAAGGCTTTTTCTCATACAAAAGGCCCGAGAATTGATTGCCACGCTTCCTCAAGGCGGGTTGTCGATTTGAGACATATATTTTTTTTAATTATATTTTATAGCATAGTTTTAATATTACTTATAACATTGTTTTGGTTTTAACTGTAAAGATGTTATAATTGTGTGTGTGTAAATAAATAAATAAATTATTAATAGATTCTGGTTACATTACGATGTTTTTTTTCACCGATGTCAGTGATGTCCAAGTTAAAACAGTCACATTGGTACCCGGTATCAATCAAGCGTGTATAAGCGGTGGGCGTCCTAACCACTGGACCATCAAGGTATTTGCGAGTTCTCTGTATTGAGTCCTAGTATATATAGCTCTCACACCTCTTCATATAAAAACATTTTACTGACAATAATTAGTTGAAACCCAATTTTAATCAACCCATTCATGCTATGTCCAATGTTATTGTGAATATTGAATAACACCTATTACGTCGGTTCTAATCCAATTTGCATTCATGTCAGGTACAATGTGTAGCCACAGTTGAACATTTAAAGTTGGACTTCAAATTGGTTCACTCGTCCGTGTATTTGCGGAAAGCTTAAATTCACCATGAAGGGAGTGTACAATGTCATCCAATTGGCAATAATTAGCGATCGGAGGGTCGAAGCGTAGGTCTCTAATTGAATTCGCTGAAGTAATGTCATTAGCATGAAGTTTGTTTAGAGACTTAATTGAATTCTTGTTGAGGATCACATTTGGTGTGTGATGTTCAAGATTGTATGCTGTAGTTGTGTCGGCATTTTTTATTAGCCTGTAAAAGGCCTTTCCTAAATCTTTTCAAGGGGATAATTCTATTAACTTTGTCAACTAACTAGTCTCAATGTGTCCAAAAAACTATTTTGTTGTAACATTGGTTGTCAAGATGAGATTAAGACTGGATTTTGAACGTTTTTATTAGTAGAATTGCTTTCTGGCAGTTTTTTCTTGTGCCACCAGCTGTACCAGCTCTTCTAGTGGGCGTCTAAGTCATCTTGTCAAATGAAAGAAAGAAAGAAAAACCATTTATTCCCGCGAAGGTGACCCACGTTACATAAAACATTTTGCTTCATCAAGTCCAAGACAAAAAAATAGATTGTATAAAATAGATAACAAATACAAAGAAAAAAAAAAATAAGTATATTGTCCAAGACAGAATTATTTATGCGCCCCTACCGCGTTCGCTGTTTCTGTTCGTTAACTAAATCGTTCTGTTTCGACTTCTACGGAGCACCCAATCTTAAGGCACCCATACAGGTGGACATTTTCGTTTGCCGTTTCATCAGGAAACATGTATTTAATTTGTGTTTGCAGCAATTGTTTCTGTTACCAGTACATGTAACCACGATTTCCTCTTATTTTATTTTGTTTTTATTTCTTTTTTTTAATGCGATACATAAACAATTTATTACTTACGCGGAAAGTATTACCCACATTAACTGTTTCTGTGATTTAAGACACATTAAGCCGTTGTTTGGGCGGTCCCGGCTAATGTCATTAGGCAGTTAAACCATTTTAGAGGGACGTAACTGTGTTGTAACTTTAATATGAGTAAGATTTGGGCAAAATGGGAAAACTGGAGTACCCTAATGCCTGGCTATCACCGACCACTTATTTTGAGACGTGCTCTTACAAGATAATCTTTCTGAAACTAGATATTTCTTTTAGTAACAAGATTCTGAAAGTATGTTTTTCTTCTAGAATCACAATGAGAGTTAAAGTAAATGGTTTTTTTTTTTTGGGGAGTGGGAAATCATCAAATAACTTCTCCCGCCCTGGGCGGAGCGGGAGGGAGTGTCAGTCTTTTACTGACAAAAACCCACCCATGTTCCTTTTTGTGCCCTTTGCGTTCCGGGGGCGCGGTATCTCTCCCTCAGTGGCCCCTTCCCTTTGCTGACATCTCTTTGAGGCGCGCGTGGAACACGAACGCGCCGTCGACACGGCCTGTCGTTATTTAAACGTAAGGACGGTGAGCTACCCATTGCTCACCGTCCGCAGGCCCGTATCTACGGTGGCCGGGAGTCGTCTCGCGAAAGTAAATGGTAAGGTAGCTACTTTGTGCCGATTTTTTAATCATTACGTTTTATCTGTGTAGGAATAAAAGTAATGGTTTGACAGTTTTTGTATAAAAAGTATGTACAACTGTCATTTTTATTTTCTTAAGATAAAACTTGTTATTGAAAAAACAGCCCTACATATATATAAACAAATTTTTCATAGATTACTATTTCAGAGAAATCTATGATAAGTAGATAGTGGATACATACTGATGCGTCGGTAAGCAACAATGGCTTTTATTGTTAGCTCTAAAATAACATTTTTCATAGAAATGCAGATCGTGATTATAATTTTCACGGTATTTCTTGTATGGATATTCCCACAATATGTGTTTTTTATGAACAATAAATAAGTGCATTTCTGCATAAAATTGACAATTGTTCAAGACTTCAAGAGCTATGTAAATCGGTTGCTATCCAACCAATAGTCTTGACATGTTCTTGGTTTCATCACTCACGTTGTCTTGCGGTGTACAATCATTAATATTGGCGGGTGAGCCAGCATTAGTTTACAAATAGATTTATTTGTTGACAACTGCTGCTGTGTAAATTACATTAAAATGAAGTTAGTTTGTGATTTAAGATTAGTCATAGAAGATTAATCATATCACATTTATGTAGGTACCAGCTTGTCTTGCTAGCTTTTTGGTGGACGTTTTTATTCCTTGCCCGGTTTTAGTATTTAAACTTTTTTTTTTAATAGATGTTATCATTATTAATTTAAAAAAAAACCCGTTGCCCTACACTAGAATTTTCTCCTGAATCGTGGGTGCGTTTACAAACACATAAACCCCATACACAAACAGCCAGCCTCAAGACAACTATCTATAGTCCATACAAATATTAGTTCCGTGTGAGAATTTGACCCGGGACACGCAGCATAACAGCCTATCACTAAACTAGATGAGCAAGTAACGCCTTTCTCCAAGAAAAGAAAATTGTCTTCTTTGTAAAACCTCTTTTTTCTGGCCACTTGAAACACATCACCTTATACAACATTATCACCACGATATCAGTCACTATCGATTGCCTATTACAATTTTATTTCCAACGGAGACTCATCGAAGAATCCAATCTTCTGTCCTAACAGCGGCACCAGGTGGCCTGGCGACCATTAGTTACAATAAGTGTCTCGACTGCTATTAATTTATGGTCACTGTCTGACTCAGCGATGTTTAATAGGCGAATTATAAGATTTTCTATACGCAGGACTGGCTATTTGTATACTGTCTCCCGTACTTAATGTAAGCTAGGTTTTCTATTATATTTTGTAGCGTATTACCCAACGGTATTGTGCTTTAGTTGCTGGATGCGAAAGCCGTGGTTCAGCTTGTTGCGGTATTTGTCCTACTTTGTGCATCTGTCAGAGTTATCTTTTAAATTCGAATCAGATGCAACACGGACCTATTTTGTATGTAAGTTTGTTACTAAGTAACTTCGTTTTGTAGGACTCCTACCCACAAGGTGGACGGACAACCCGATTAAGACCCCAGGTAAAGCTGGACGCAGACCGCTTCCAACTGGTCCTTTTGGAAATCTATAGCGGAGACCTACGGTTCAGCAGTGGACGTCCTGCGGCTGATCTGATGATGATGATGAACTTCATTTTGCAACAAACTCTGTGTTAAGTTTTTAGGGTTGTTTTACACTTAAGATGAGCCGCCTATTCGGTTCGTATACATCCATCCATCCTTCGAGAACATAAAAACGAGATAAAAGTTGCCTATGTGCTATTCCAGATTATAATCTATCTCTGTGCCAAATTACATCGAAATCCATTCAATTTTCTGACGTGATTGAGTAACAAACATTCATCCATACGAACTTCCGCATTAATAATAGTAGTAAGATTACATACAGATCATTTGGAACAACATTTTACTTGTAATATAAAAAATAAAAGTCGGCGGCTTTGGTTCTGTTTGTTATTTTGTATTGCCACCGACTTCTAAAGTTTTTTTTTTTCGGGATGGAAAATCATCAAATGACTTATCCCCTGAGCTCGTTGACTTCCAAAGCTAAGGTTACTTTTCACTTATTAGTTGTGTGTTTTGTAAAAAAGTTTTTATTTTTCGCTTTTTAGCATCAATTTCCTGTCATCCAATTCCATGAAGAAACAGTTACACTACGTAAATTAATAAGACACCACTTAAAAGTCACAAAAAATACGCTATTCGTTTACTTGAATGACATATTTTTTTTCCGTTTTTTTTTTACCAAAGTACTGAACTAATTTAAGGAAAATTTATACGGGACCACCTTTGAAATATGACCTATCAAACAAAAAAAGAATCATCAAAATCGATTCATAATTGGCGGAGTTATCGTATAACACACATACAAAAAAACACGCTACTACGCTTGAGGTCTTGGGTTCGATTCCCAGGTCGAGCAAAAAGTGTTATTGGGTTTTTTTATGAAACTCTCAGAAGCAGGTCGGAGTTAGGATTTGTGCCCGGTTAATGACAATAGGCTCGCCCCCTATTACATGGGACCTAAACATACCGGCGAACTGTGGTATGTTATGTTATGTAAAAAAAAAACATACAGACGAATTGATAACCTCCTTTTTTTTGAAGTCGGGTAAAAAATCCAATAACACTATTTGCTTGACCTGGGAATCGAACCCAGCACCCGACGCTCAACAGCTGTCGTGCTCGCCACCACGAGACCAACTGGACAGTTGTATTATATTAGGAATTAATATTATTATGGAAGTATGGTTCTTTATAGTTTCAATTATGACGCACTAATTTATATTCAAAGTATTATGACTGCGAGGTGTTGTGGTGAGCTATATAGCTCTTTGTGAGGTTCTTCGTGTCGCTAGTTTTTCACGGTTTAGCAATAATATTCTATTATATATTTCTATTTTTTTTTATATATTTCGGTTATTTTTTTTTCTATTATATTTTTATTATATATTATATTCTAATATTGCGCCATCTTTTGTTTCGCACACGAACTGTTTGACTGTAAGGCTGTAGCTCGCACTCATTTATCTTTCAAACTTGTTGTGAAATATGTCGTGTCGTTGGAACGTGAACACGCACATGTCACACAAATCCGGTGATTAAGTAGTCAGTTATATTAAAACGAAAAAATGTTACTATATTTTTTTTTTGTTTAACTTTATGTAAACTCAAAACAACGAGAGTAAGAACATACCATCACGCCTGTACTCTCCGAAGGGTTAGGCAGAGGTGTACCCACAGTTCGCCGGTATGTTTCGGTCCCATGTAATCGGGGGATAGCCTATTGCCATTAACTAGGCGCAAATCCTAATTCCGAGCTGCTACTGAGAATCTCATAGAAAAATTCAATAACACTTTTTGTTCGACCTGGGAATCGAACCCCAGAACTCTAGCGTAGCAGCCGTGTGTAGTTACAAGAGTAAGAACTTAAAAAAATACAGTTCTAAAATTTATGGAAACCTCAGCTTAATAACTCTTGTTTTTATTATTCATTCAGCGTTCCTTTCACACTTTTTACGACGAAAAAGGGAAATTCTCCACCGTGTCAACACATTTACGTTGACGTTTACTAACTGAAGGTAATGACAGGTTACTTGCCCACGGCTACCAACATAACAGAATGACAAATTGTCCTTGGCGCTTAGGGGAAACCGGGAACTCTCGAGACTTCTTAAAAAGAGAATACTTTTAATGTTTATGTTCGTTTCAAAGAGACTCATTATTCTTCTTCAGATTTTATGCAAAGGTGTGCTGAATTGTTGACGAACTATAAAAGAAAAGTTACGTTGATTTCAAGACAATATTACCGATAGGACCTTCCAAACTAACATAGTCTTGTCATATTTTAGTCCATAAGTAATGAAATCCGATGAAATTCTATAGATAAGATAAGGGCACTAAGATAAATAGCTTTTTTTAAAGGATGGGAAATCATCAATTGACTTTCACTCCGGGTGGAGAAATTATTACCGCGGTCCTTTTAATATCTTTTGCTTCCAGGGCCGCGGTAACTCTTTCGATCAAATTCCACAACCCTGGCCGGCAATATAAACAACCTAATAATAAAATTTCGTACGACATTTAAAAATCATTTGGGTCTGTGGAAAGAGGAACAAGAGTAATAAAAAACAGGTTATGAAGCTTCAATGTGATTTTAAATAAATTTGTGCAAGTACAACAGGTTTTAGTATTTGAAGTGATCAATGAGTATTTTATAAACAAACTAGCTTCTGCTTGCGACTTCGTCCGCGTAGTTTTTTAATCCTGCATTAGGATATGTTTTTGGTTACTGCTCCACACCTATTGGTCGAAGCGTGATGTTATATATCCTAGCCCTCCTAGATAAATGAACTATCTAACACAAAAATAATTTTCCAATTCAAACTAGTAGTTCCTGAGATTAGTGCGTTCAACCAAACAAACAAACAAACTCTTCAGCTTTATAATATTAGTAAAGATTAAAACTTGGACTGCCCCATTGGTCTCGTGGTCGCAAGTGCGACTGCTGAGCGTGGGGTCCTGGGTTCGATTCCCAGGTCGGGCAAAAAGTGATAATGGGTTTTTCTATTCGGAATTTCTCAGTAACAGCCCGGAGTTTGGAAGTTGGTGGTGTGACACCCCCGTGGCTCGGAAAGCACGTAAAGCCGTTGGTCCTGCGCTTGATCTCTCCCCGGTTGTGTGTGATTGCCGTCCCATCGGACTGTGAGAGTAAGGGAAGAGGGAGTGCACCTGTGTTTGCGCACACTCTTGTGCACTATAATATCTCCTGCGTACTTGGCTAGTCTGCATTAAGATTAGCCGCCGTGGCCGGAATCGGTCTGGAGGAACATTTTTTTTACAAAGAATTGTCAAGCACGCGTAAGCAGCTGTGATTGGTAGTATATCAGTCAACCAGACCAATGGTAATAGTAGGTAATTGCGCGAAATAACATAAGTTTAAACAATTCTTTTTTAGTGTAGTTCCTAGTTGTACAATTTAATATTCAATAAAATACTCGTGGGTTTATCGACTACTAAATGGCTGAACCACCAAGCACGCAGAGCTTTTCATTTTCACGTTGAGCTAAAACGATTTCGTCTTGCCAATCCTTTGACACCTCCCTAATAAATAGGTACTTTGCCTACAAAATACTTTTACAAGCTAGCGAATTGATTTCTTATTTACTTCTTATTATATGGCTGGAGAAATGAACAAGAAGCGCTCTTTTTAAAATGCCGAACAAAAAAATCAGACCAAATAAGATAAAATAAACAATAAAATGGTTAACAAAACAAATTCACCTTTTCGTTCAAATGTCACGAGATACAGTTAATTTATAACACACATACACAACATCACGCCTGTATTCCCCGATGGGTTACCATTGTTAAATTTAATAATTTACTATGGAAGAAATTCGAAAAGTCTCTTAAAATTGATTTTTTTCGGTAGCCTAGTGGTCCTAAACGCGACTGCTATGCTGGAGGTCTTGGGTTCAATTCCCAGGTCGAGCAAAAAGTGTTATTGGGTTTTTCCATTAGGATTTGCTCAGTAGCAGCTCGGAGTTAGGATTTGTGCCCGGTTAATGGCAATAGGCTCGCCCCCTATTACATGGGACCTAAATATACCGGCGAACTGTGGGTGTACATTGTTACACCTCTGCCTAACCCTGCGGGGAATACAGGCGTGATAGTATGTTATGTTATGTGTTTCATAAAATTCTGTGCAAGTCGGACTTTTCATAAACGTTTTTCAGGATATTGTTAAAACCAATATAATATATATACACGATTGCCAGACAATTTAAAGGTCTGAACTTACATAAGGTGGCTTGAATGTACAACAATATTATTATAACTCTATTTAATTTTTTTATTGCCTCGTAGCCTAGTGGGCTTAAGCGCGACTGCTACGCTAGAGGTCTTGGGTTCGATTCCCAGGTCGAGCAAAGTGGTATTGGGTTTTTCTATGAAATTCTCAGTAGCAGCTCGGAGTAAGGATTTGTGCGCGGTTAATGTTAATAGGCTCGCCCTCTATTACATGGGACCTAAACTTACCGGTGAACTGTGGGTGTACACCTCTGCCGAACCTTTCGAAGAAAACAGGTGTGATGATATGGTTATTTTTTCAGTCAGTTTTATGTACATAGAACAATTTTTATACTCTACCCAAGAAAATAAGTAAGAGAGGTATCTTCAAAAATTCGCTGTCCACTGCTTGAGTAGTTTTAAGTTACAGAAGATGTTTTTAATATTCCACTCTAAATTGAAGTTGTAGAGTAAAATATTAAAAACATCTTGTATTTTATCCATACTCATGTTCACTCGTGGAACGACAAGGTTAAGCTATTTTTCTTTTTCGCGAGCACATGTTTGGCAGAAAGTGTACAACGGAGTATAATAAAACTTGCACTAGAAAACAGTCTTCAGCGCTGAGACATAAAACCGCTGTCACCATAAAATGGTTACTAAAAACTTTACGTAGTCAGAAAAGTAATATCATGAGATTAATCTTTGAACTCTTTGACTGTAACTAATAGTATTCATGTGCAAATATTGGCGAACAAGTTTATAGGTACCTATTTGACCTATCGGGCTGAATGACGTCTCAAATATTTGCGGATTCCAAACGGAATCGACTATCTCGATAGCAGACCGTCAGTCATTAATGTTTGACGTGAATAAATGTTGGTATTTGGAGGTTCGACTGAGAGAAATGGCTTCAACTTTACATAAGCGTTTGTGTATAGAGAGCTGGATTCGAACCGCCCACTCTAAATAGGACTGGGTATCTTCGGAGGAGGCCGTCACCTGTAGAGGGATTCTTTTTGATAAAAAATACTTAAAATTTGAAATCATTGCATAATACTTTTTTTTTAATATCTTTATTTTAAGGGACACAGTTCACGTCAGCCCCATCATAAACTAATCTTAATTATACCAACAACAAAAAAATTAAAATAATTGAACAACAAAAAAATCAAATAGTGCCTTAAATATTAACTAATCTATAAATCATTTTTGCCTCACGACACATAGGCCGAGCCAGAAAATGATAAAATATGCCTAAGTCTAACCTATTTATATTTAATTCTCTAATAATTATATTTCTCTCAGATTCGTTCCTGGCGCACTCCACCAAAAGATGTTGCACATCCTCTCTTTTACCACAAATTTCGCAATTGGGCGAATTAACTTTTTGCATAAGATAAGCAAAAGCTCTCAACGGCATGTGCCCGGAACGAACCCGATGAGCTGTTACCACAGTACCACGGGTAATGGCACTGCTATCAAACCATGGAATAAGAGGAGGTTCCTTTTGTAATTGCATAATACTTAGGAAATAAACAAAATGTATAGATGCACTTTAACAAACCGCTTAGAATATAATTACTAACACTATAAGTACGTAGTTTAATTTCTATTTTCATTGTGTAAACTAATTTAAGGTTGCCAGAAAAATAAGGCTTTTTGTTTTTTATTATTATGTACAGAGAATTTATCCATACGTTGTCAGTTTCTTTTCATTATTTCTATTATTTAACAAGTTCACCTATGTACTTGGTTAGTCTCAGCCGGCGTGGCCGGAATTCAGTCGAGAAAATATTATGTAGTCCCCCCAATTTTACTAAATGGTAAAGATATAAGAGAAAGAAATATTATCATGTAATAAACATCATCATTACAACTGTCATCAATAAAGATATCGCAAAAAAAATGGTGATCACAATAAATAGAGCATAGAATAGTGCCAAATGTGGAAATGAGATGTAGATGTGGTCCTAATAAACATAATCTAATACAAAATAGTTTATTCATATGTGGGGCAGCCATTATTATTCAAAGATTTATTGGATTGGGTTTCCATTTGACTTCACACGCCTACGTCTGGTCCCGCATATGTTAGGGTTCTTGAGGACCTTCGTTCATGGAATCAAATGATCTCTGATTATTTACTGCCCTAGAGTTAGCCTAGGAATGACTCTCTACTCTACAAGGCTTTTTTAACGTAGCCCAGTACACGGCCATGAACAATAATAGACTCCCGAGTGAATTTCGGTAATAGCTGCCAATCTCAATAGAGACTAGCCAAGTACGCAAAAGATAATATACAAGGTGTTCGTTTAAACAAGGGACATTCTTTAAGAGAGTATTGTGCTTATAAAAATAGACCACTTTCCCTATGAAATCAAATTTAAAATTGCAAATAACAAACAGCTATTCCTTACATGTTGTCGAGTTAGGCGAACAAAAATGTATGCAGCAGTTGATATTTTTTTCGATTTTACGATTCGTACTGTAGTAAAAGTTGTTCATTTTCGTGAGGTCTGCCCTCCCTTAAAGAAAGTCGCTCGTTTACCCTGTTGTGTGCACGTGTTTACACAAACACAGGTGTACTATCTTCCCTCACTCTCATAATCCGATACTAGGCAATCAGACACGACCGGGAACAACGGTTTCACGTGACCGACGCATGAGGTTGTCATACCGCTAACTTCTAAACTCCGTACTGACACTCAGAAATCCATAATAATAAAAATCCAACAACATTTTACCTGACCTGAAAATCGTATCCAGAACCCTCATTCAACGAACCCTAAGGACGCTCAGGAGTTGCGTTTGTGTCTATAAGCCCGACGGGAGCAGCTAAGTAATATAGTAGCTGCCACGAGTCGTGAGCACAAACGACGGACCAATCGCGTGCAGCGTCGGCGACCCAAAAAACCCAGAAAGGAGCCCAAAAACCCAAAAGTTAACTTGATGTTTCTGCTCACGACTCGTGGCGGCTGCTATACTGAACTGATTTAAACGCGTAACCACTGCGGAGAAACTGCAAAGTGCTGGTCACTCAGCTATAATAGTTTCTTATCAGTAAACACAAATCAGTAGACTTCCTAACCAAGTAACCAAGTTTGAACAAAAACCAAGTAACCAAGTTTGAAAATCTTGTTGACTGTACATAACTCAACTTAGTGATTTAGGTAGCATCGTGTGCAAAGTTTGGTTCCTAACTTGTTAGTAATCAGTTTAGTTTATTTTGAGACCTTTCAAGGGGAAAAGGGGTAAGTTAGATGGATAGAACACACGATAGTAAGACATAACCTTTTAACATGAATTCAGTTCATGATTTTAGAGCTCTAGAACGTAGTAGTAGACCTCTTTGTGAATTAGCTCGTTTCGAGAAGTACTGGCACCATAACTATTTCTACCGCAAAACAGCGTTGCCGTGTTCCAGTCTGAAGGTTATGGGTGCCGTTGTAATTAGAGTACATGAGATATTTCAACTTTATCTCTGGAATGGCAAAGCATTTGCGAAGCCTTTGGTATTGCAGATGTCTATAGGGAGCGGTGACCACTTAATATCAGGTGGGCAGTCGGCCTGTTTGTCATCTAATGATATAAAAAAACACTATTCAACGCTGAAAATGTTCATAGGTTTTCTACATTAATGTAGGAGATAAATTTCATTGCCACAAACCGGCTACTTTAGGCTGATACTAAGAATTTCCTGTGAAAAACTCCAACAACTTTGATCAACTGAAGGATCCAAGTTAGGACCAATTAAGCAGGCCTATACAAACACATTTTCTACAGTTTGTACTCTTTGTAGGCAAAAAATAATTGCGAAGTCAGTAAGCTTTTTCAGATTTTCGACCGCTTTTATTCATGCTGTGTGCTTTCACAGGAGTTGTAGGACTGTTTGCGGGTTATACGGCAAAAAAAAAGAATATATGAGGAATATCCTTTTAAATACAGGGAATGAGAGTAACGTATATCGTACTGGCCGAAAATTTGCTTTTGTAGACGTGGTAGTGGAATAAATAATAAAATAGTACCTAGACAATATTATAGCTTTTTATATCAACACCCAGCTCATAAAATGAACTGTGTGTACTGTGATAAAGATCAATTTATTCAACAGGGGATTTACATCAAAGTGTTATTTACTAGTCGTGCCCCTCAACTCCTGAAATATTATAAACTACCATGCAATTAACGATTACACCTTTTGTTCAATACAATTTTAAAAATAATTTAACATACCATCACGCCTGTATTCCCCGAACGGTTAGGCAGAGGTGTACCTATGTACACCCACAGTTCGCTGGTATGTTTAGGTCCCATGTAATAAATAGGTGGCGAGCCTATTGCCATTAGCCGGGCACAAATGCTAACTCCGACCTGCTACTGAGAATTTCATAGAAAAACCTTATAACACTTTTTACTCGACCAATAACTCAATCGAACCCAAGACCTATAGCGTAGCAGTTGCGCTTAGGACCACTAGGCTAACAAGGCAGTCAACGAATTTGTTAATTACATATTTAAAAAAGTAGTTATCAGTTTTTTTATCCACAAATGGTTAAATTTTAAGGTATTCATTAATTATTAAGATACTATAAACTATTCTGTCTAGTGCCATCAAAACCGTATAAATAGTTTAATCTAAAAAACATCAAACAAACAAACTCAATTGCATGACATTAGTACAGATAAAAGCTTAGACACGGTACTACTGAAGGGTGCGGTAATACATTACTCATATTCAGTAATAAATTAAAGGTTATTGGATAATAAGCCTCCGCCATTTTTATGGTGATACTTCATCACATTGAGTAGGTATAGGTACTTACATAATATATGGTGGTGTTATTCCCTTAAGGAGCGATTCGTTTGTCGTAAATATCGTGCTGTAAGTAAGATTTCATCGACTTTGGGCCTTTCTTATTGAGCCGGTTGTTTTAATTGTGGAGCTTGGAATAATAATACATAAACAATTACAAAAATCGTAAGAGCTTCCTACAATCAATAATGGTAATTCAGGATAGACCTCCTAGATAAAGAAGCAGATTGTGGGAATAGACACATCAACCACCTCACAACTACTTGAAGCCCCGAGAACACTAAACTTGCTCCCTTTTACCAGGCTGGTATTCATCATCCGTTTAGCCTTTTTCCCAACTATGTTGGGGTCGGCTTCCAGTCTAACCAGATGCAGCTGAATACCAGTGTTTTACATGGAGCGACTGCCTATCTGACCTCCATAACCCAGTTATACCTCTACCTCCTGATACCTCTTGGTTAGACTGGTTGTCAGACTTCCTGGCTTCTGACTATCCGTGACGACTGTCATCGATCTACGAATGACAGCCGGGACCAACGGTTTTACGTGCTTTGCAAGGCACCACCAACTTCCAAACTCCGGGCTGCTACTGAGCAAATCCTAATGGAAGAACCCAATAACACCTCTTGCCCGTACTGGGAATCGAACCCAGGACCCCACGCTCATCAATCGCGCTTGCGACCACGAGACCAACGGGGCAGTTATACCAGGCTTGTGTTATTTAGTATAAAACTGATACAATTATTGATTTAGCATATTATGTGTATTTAGAATATACTTAAATCATATGTATAAACACAAGGTAAGGTCGTAAACATTATATTTATGTAGAATATTTACAAAAGTATTGTAAGCTATCTGAAGAATGATTGTACCTCCAGTAATTTTTCTAACCTTTACTGTAATGTAGCCTAACTTTATTAATTTATTTAGTTCCTACTATCCGAGTCTGGGATTTAGGTAATTAATATAGAAGAGCTTTTAATATAGCAATTAGGTACGAAAATTAAGTAGTAAGTAATTAGGTTTTGGTAATTGAAGTAATGAGAATAGTTCTCTAAGTCATTTTGGTAGTTATTTTTCTGTAATATTGAACTGTTTGTCGTGTTGGGCCAGTAGTTAAGGTGCCAGCTTCTTATGCATGCGGTTGCGGGTTCGATACAGGGCAAGTAACAAATAATTTATCTAATTCATATATACACCGCTGACATCGGTGAAGGAAAACATCGTGAGGAAACCTGGATTTATAACTATATAAGTCTGAAATCATCAATGGGATAGATGACACCATTTAAGTAACAATAATTCCAAGATACAACATACTTCTCTAAAAAAACACTTTATCTTACTTCTGAAAACCTGATTATTTTTTAAATAACTATACAATTAGATTTTTAGTCACTTTGAAATAAATAAATAGTTAGTGAATTAAGATGTCAAAACAGTGACGTCATGGTTTAGTATTGTCACTCAAAATCTATGGGGGAATCCCGTTTTGACAACTCATAAAAAGTATGTCTATAGATTAGTGGTGTCCTTGAGTAAGTGTGATGATCAATGCTCACGTATGTGTAGAGGTCTGTTCCCAGCATTAGAACAATAATAGATTGGTATTATTATTTATTGAAGTGAATATAGAATGGATCTTCCATTAGTCGGCTCGGGATACCAATCTACGGTAAAATAAACGAGACACCCGGGTGAATTTGAAAACTTTTCCAATTACGAAGTAATAAAATCGAAGAAAAAATGCATGCGGCTTACAGATATTGCAACGCTGTGTTGGCGGCACATTTTCCAGTTTTCATCATGCCTTTACAGAAATTTGCTTGTCCACTCAATAATTGTGTATAGTTATGTCAAAATAAACCAACCAAAATTGTCTCCCTTTTGGAAGCAATTTGAGCATTTTTCTAAGCATAAGATTTGGATGTACCTTGAACCATTATTGCTAGTTAGTAGTAGACATTTGCTATATTGAATTAGTTTGATATAAATAATTTAAGTATTGAAAGATGGTGGATTGGGTTGTTTTGGCAGAACTAACCTCAGTTTATAGTAGTAAATTTTAAAATTAGAAATAATATCTGCAATCATAAAAAAAAAAACAATTTCTTGTAAAGAAGATTGGACAAATAACCCTTACTTATAAGTGGCTCATATAATAGTTATTTATCTTTGCTTACATCACAGTCTATAATTAATAATAATATACGGTCTCGTATGAAAAGTCACAACCGTCAAAACGTGTTATGGCAATCTGTTTAAAAAATACAATTCCTTGACTACAGGTAGGTTACCCGCTATTCTTTTCTAACACCGAACACATACAATCAACCGTATGCAACCACTATACAGGTACCTCTTAGCACTGTATCGTGACGTCATATCTCAGTACTTAGGGCCTAATGCTCTCATCTATTAGTGTCATATTATTATGTTTATGTATGAAGGGTTTTCGACATCAAATAGGTAGGTAGGTAGGTACTTGTATCGTCGTTAGACGCGATATAAGATGTTTCTGTAAATAGACCGCGGTGAGAAACACGGGTAAGTAATAAAGTGGAGTTAGCGCTGGAGGGTGGTCTGAAGCTCATTAACTTGAAATAATTTACGAGTTTAGTACCTGGGTGTTACAGTTAACTGAATACCGACAGGGTAATAGTAGGTTAGTGGTTCGGATCGCTTTTAAACTAGGGTGACGTTATTTTTGTTTAATCTATTTACATTTTTATGGTTCCAAAACTTAAAGTTACCATACTGAACCATTACTAAGATTCAAAGTCAAAGTCAAATCATTTATTTCAATTAGAGGCACTTTTGAACGTCAATAATTCCGCTGTGTGTCCATCCGTCCGTCTATTTCTGTGCAACATACAGATCCGTTTAGCCGTTCTGACGTGACTGACTAACAAACATCCGTCCATGCAAACTTTCGCATAAAAAATAGTGGTAAGATTATTAAAATTTTAAAACCACAATAACCTTCATGTTTGTCAATAGGTATTTAAAGCTTTTCATGGGGTATTGCCATGTTCAAATTTTTATTTAAAAAAAAAATAACACCTTACTAATAACACCGTGTGTTCTACAGGTATTTAAAAGTCAGATTTTCAGCGCAAATAATATTATTGAAGTAGGTTTGTAATGCTGACCGACACGCTACGCGTGCCAAAGACCTCAACTACCAAACATTACTTACCACGAGCATAAATTTTAATATGGTAACAACTGGGTATATGCGGCCGTTTTATATGGCTTTTATAGTGCCAATGTATTTTGTAATACGCATATTATGCTTCAGTACTGAATATATTTTTAATACTAGTACTACTGGTAGGTATTATAATAACTAATGGTCTAGGATTCCAGAGTCGCCGCTATAATATAATAAATCTGAAGAGCCTTTTGTTTGTTTGTTTGGACACGGTAATCTCTAAAACTCCCAGTCCGACTGAATTTTTTTTTACATGATAGCCTGTTTCATGCGGTATAGCCTAGGTCATAAAATACCAGTGCCTGCCAGGGTTGTGGAATTTGTTCGAAAGAGTCACCGCAGCTCTGGAACGCAAAGGGCATTAAGAGGAACACGGATAGGTTTAAGAATCTGACACTCTCTCTCGCTCCACACAGGTCGAAATAAGTGCCTCGATGATTGCCCACCCTAAAAAAAAAAATAAGGCTATAATATTATACTATCACATTACAACCCACCACAGCGGCGGAGCGATAACTGAAGACGTAAATAAACACTAGTGTGTAATAATATCTTCACTTGGAATTTCGTTCATCATTCGCAATAAAAAAACTAGGTAGCCTAGATAGGATACCCATTGAACCTTTCCTCATTGCTTCGGAAATACGAGGGTAGGCATTTCAAATCGGTTTGTATCCCACCTTTGATTAGTGACGAACCTAGTTCAGTCATCTGCCATCAAAGCGGGCTGGAATTGCAGAACCTAGGTCTTGCGAAATAATCGCCAATTGGTATGTTTGTCCAAAGATATCATGTAGGTTCTCTTATTAACGTTTTAGATATGAAATCGGATTTTTTGTGTTCTACTTTCAAACGATATTTTTATTTCGTTTTACAAAGTTCTAAACAATTTGTTAAAATAAAATGGATGATTGACAGATTGATGTCAAGTTTCAACGGACTGTCAAAATATACCGGGTGTTAGGGACTTCGTAACGGAAAGTTTTACATTGAGTTCAGTACATGATTTTAGACCCCCAAGAGTTAACTACTTTCGTCGATTATTACAAAAAAAAGGCTGTTTCATACATTTTAGCCTTTTGTATGGAACAGCTGATCATTTTTCTAAATATTCTCTAGACCGATTTCGGCCACGGCGGCCAATCTCATTGGAAACTAGCTAAGTTCGCAGGAGATATTTTAGTGCACAAATGTGTGCGCAAACACAGGTGCACTCTCTCAACCGTCACTCTCATAGTCCGATAGGACAGCAAACCGACACGACTGGGCAGAGATCAGGACCAACGGTTTTAAGTGCTTTTCGAGACACGGAGGTGTCGCACCACCGACTTCCACACTTCGTGCTGCTACTGAGAAATTTATAATAGAAAAAATCCAATTACACTTTTGCCCGACCTGGGAATCAAACCCGAGACCCTACGCTCAGCAGTTGCGCTTGCGCTCACGGGATCAACGGGGCAGTCAGTTTTAAATAACTGGCTAATTACCAAATAATTCCATCGCTTCACGTCTCGCTTGAAAAAAATAAACAGCGGTTCCCTTGTTGTTTGGTTAAACTAAACACATCCACGTTATCTAGGTTAAATTCAGAGTGTAGGGCAATGATGTAAAAATTAATTGCTTCTCGTAATTTTATCGTAATATTTTTCACCGCCTATATCAGATATCTATCAGATTCACTGTAAGATATCATAAATAAACAGTCTTTATTTTATGATTATTTGTAAAGACAAAGAAGATTTGTTCCTAATATTAGTAAGTAGGTAGGTACTATAGAGGCTCTAACTGTTTTTTCCATGCTTAACACAGTAAGTAATAAAAACAGTTCAATTTATTTATTTAGGATCTCCAACAAAAGATATAGGTACACAAATGATGACGTACAAACAATAGTCAACAAAAGGTATTGCCTCCTTTACATATAGGAGACCACAGCATTCCCAATAAAGTTAACAACTAGCTAACAAAGTAATCATAATAAAAATTACAATAAAACGTATACTTAAAATAGGTTTTCTCAAAATCATTACTATTACTTCAAAAAGTGGAAGAGATTATGAACTGTTCGTTCTAGCAGAAGTAAACCCAGTTATTGTTTTACAAATATGTATTTTATAAGTATCAAAAGAAAGTTCATAATGTTTTTTTAGATTTTGCACATTGTCATGCGTGCGCGATCACCAAAGTATGATTTATTCAAAACTAATAAACTCGTAGAACATTTGGTTTCGATTCACGTTTATATCAAAATCTATTTTAAAATTTTGTTTATACAACGCGTAGCCACGGTGAGTTCCGTAATAATGTTTCAAACAAGTGCGTTGTAAATCATATCTTTTTATTTAGATATCATAATTTTGAACGTCATTGCGATTCGTAGTTTTACGGTGTAACGTAAAGAAATATCGATCAAGATAATGGAGGTGTTTTGTAAAAGTCTTCATGTAAAGCTTTTTCACGAACAGTCAGGGTAAAGGAAAATATATTATTACCATCTAATGACAGTGACTACATCCACACATATAGGTAAGTTAAGTTTACCTTGAAAAATAGGTATCCTTTAGTATTCGGCAATAGTGTAGCTGTCCTATCAGTGAAAGATTGCAATCGGATTCAATCTCAATTCTTTATTGCATTCCACCATGTAGGCTTAGGTAGGGCTGGCATAGGGTTTGCCTTATTGGAGGCTGTAAGTCCTTACTTTGAGGAGTGGCTAGAGAGGCGCTACGGCGCCCTCACCTAACGCCTGACGCAGGTCCTACCGCCTCCTTCTGCGAAGCAGTTATGCTAGAGAAGGAGGCGGCGGGACGGTTGAGGCCGAGAGTCTCCAGAGAGGGCCTGTGGACGGTTAGCAATGGGTAGCTCACTGTCCTAACTTTGTATAACGACAGGCCGTGTCAACGGCGCGTTCGTGTTCCACGCGCGTCTCAAAGATCTATCAGCAATTTTAGAAGGGCCACTCAGGGCCGATGCCTTCCGGGGCTGTGGGTTGTACGAAAGAGATACCGCGCCCCCGGATTGCAAAGGTTTTAGTCAGTAAGTCTGACACTGCCTCCCTCCCCGCCCAGGGCGGGGGAAGTCATTTGAAGATTTCCCATCAGGAAAAAAAAAGACGACAGTAGTTTGGTTTGCTAAAACACAATCTATTGTTGTTCTTTCAATTGTCTTAAATCACAATTTTAGTAACCACAGTGCGCATACTTCCAACGTGTGAATATTTAAATTAAATAAAAATATCTTTATGTGTTTCTGAGTTGGCAGGATGTTCGATATCCGTCGCTGTGCCTACGTAACAATGATTTTATGCAAACAATGTTCATCGAAATAAACCAGAAATCGCTTTATTTATTGTGTTAAATTTCAATCTCTACGACCTGATTGTAGTCTTTGTAACAAGTTTTGATTGCAATGACGACCCAATACAAATGTAGTGGAATCCGTTTATAATGGCATCGAAGGGAAAGAACAAACACATCATACTAAGAGGACGTCATACGAAGCATTTTGTAGATATTAACAATCGCCTGTTTTTGTTAGTATATATTTATTTTAATAGAGGGAAAAAGTTTGTTGAAATAACTGACAAATCACTAACAAATAATGCGTAATTTTCAACTATCAATTACCCACTCAGATTCAAAATAAAAATAAACCAAGCACGCGTCTAACCTGTCGCGGTTTCGATTCCTGAACGGTACAATATGTGTATGGATAGTTGTTTCGGTTCTGGGTGTTTTGTTTTTACCTGTGTTTATTGTGTTAATAATCGCAATAACGATGTAGAAGAAATCCCTGGAATGAGGCAATGTTTTTTTAAATAAAAACATTTTAATTTTTTATTAACTGCCTCGGTAGCTTAGTGGTGCTAAGTGTGACTGCTACGCTAGAGGTCTTGGATTCGATTCCCAGGTCGAGCAAAAAGTGTTATTGGGTTTTTCTATGAAATTCTCATTAGCAGCTCGGAGTTAGGATTTGTGCCCAGTTAATGGCAATAGGCTCGCCCCCTATTACACGGGACCTAAACATACCGGCGAACTGTGGGTGTACATTGGTACACCTCTGCTTAACCCTCTGGGGAATACAGGCATGATGGTATGTGTGTGTGTGTGTGTAAATTTTTTATTCGACAAGTTGTTTCAATGTGTTTTTATGCCTGAATATTCATATTCATATTTATTTATTTGCGTACCATAATGTGTATAAAGATGTTAAAACAAGTCTTAGAGCTAAAGTATAGTTATGGACTCTGATAGGGCACAGCTACATAGTATTAACTGAAAACTAAAATTTAACAGTACAATTTTGAGAATAAACATAAACAATTCTTATGAATTAAGTTCTAAATTAAGTAGATATTAACAGTTTTAATATTGTCAATATCATTAACAACTGAGATCAATAGTATCATTTATTACGTTATTGCAGATATTTACCTATATTTATAAATTATGATCAATAGTATTATTCTAAATATCAACTTCATATCCGCCTGAAATATTCGTCCGGGGTACCCCGACTTTGTCCTAGTTTAGAGGATGTCCGGGAGTCGTCCGGGTGGGCTCTCCAAAAATGTCCGGTTAAAACCCGGACACCTTTTGGGTCAGGGGAATCCCGATTAATTGACAGATAAGCAATTAATCAAGACTATATTAACATGAAATATAGACGATGTTTTTATTTTTATTCAAAAATATTTTTCTCTGGATTTAGGCTAATGATCTCAAATTCACTCAAATGTCCGGGGTTTTTGAAGATTTGGTCCGGCCTGATTTAGGTGATGGCAGCCCTAGTCTGAACTATCTGTAGTGCAATTTGTATGAACATCTGTCCACTTATCCGACCCGAGTTCCAGATGTCACCAAAGATTTAGGATCGAGTTTTCTCGTGCAATGTCGGATGTGTATTTCACGCAGCGATCCAGTTAAATTGTAAAAGATTAGATACCCTACTACCTCTTTGTTAAACATTACTGGCGGTTCAGTGGTTTTGCCGTGATGCGCTAACGAATAGTCAGACATTTACTGTCGCATCTATAATAAACTAGCTGTTACCCGTGACTTCGTTCACGTGGATATTTTTACCCGTGTTTAGTAACGTCTTCGGTTACTACTCCGTTCCCGTGTTTTGGAACGTGATGTTATATAGCCTCACAAAAAACGTGGCTTCTTATGGGTAAAAGAATTTTCAAAATCGGTTCAATCCAAAGATTACCTCACAAACTTTAAGTACCTCTTGATGATAATAGTATAGATGTGGACTAATGCTCGGTTTTTTGAGGTATTTAACCGGAGTTACTCTATTCCATAGTGATTTCGATTTCTTGTTCCTGAAGCCTTTATTATGAATTTATCCTGTATCGTAAGTGCGTTTACAAACACATAAACTCACACCCACAAATTGCCTGATTCTGAGCAACTATCTGTAGGCCATGTAAATATTTTTTCCGTGAGGGAATTGAACCCGCGACACGCAGCGCAGCAGCCAATCGCTCTGCTACGGCGGCATCTGAATTTCACAAAATGGATTTTGTCTAATTAATGACTATTGACAGTCTATCTAACTTAAAAAATAACTCATAAATCATTTTCAATTTATGTAATCCATAGTAACTCTGTCTATCTGTTAAGCTGCTAAACTAATTTTGATGAAATTTGGTATGAGGTAAGTTTGAACCATAAGGAGGGACCATAGGTTACTTTTTACTTCACGATTTGGTCTGCTTCTGAGATAACCGCCATTTACGCGGACAAAGTCATGGGCAAAAGCTAGTTTTTTATAACATGCCGAACAAAAAATTTAATTTTTACCTTTGTTTGATACTCTGTATAAACTGAACTATTTGCTAAATCTCTCATCAAATCTGATTTCGTAGTATTTGTTTTAAGCTTCATTAATTTCCTTTTGTATTGTATTTATTCAGACAATTTAACAATAGATGAATGGAAAAATTTCTCTTAACAAATTATATTTTTTGCCTTTGAAGTCAAATAGTTGCTTTACCAATGTTGAATTTTCTATTTGAGTGAACTTGTACATGGTTTCGCTTTCTTGAACTAACTTCATTACTTGGATTAAGGAGGATACGATGCCAGTAAAGCGAGTTTAAGACGAAACTGTAATAAAGCTGTGTAATGTAACGAATTTCCCATATCCTAAAAGCAGTATTTTGTTTATTATTCAAGTCGTATAATAACTTTGTCAAAGTGCTAATTATAAACTATATACTAGGAACCCGCCCCGGTTTTTGCTTGGGCGATCCAAATGTTTGATATATCCGGTGGTATTTCCAAAAATTGGCGATTCAGACTTATGTTAGTTATAAGTCCAGGTTTTGCTCACGATGAAAACGTCGTATACATCGTAAACATCGACATAGGTAGAGGAAAACCTCTACCTATGTCATAAATGGAGAAAAAATAACAGTTGAATTGCCATCACTGAGCGACTAATAATAAAGAAAGTTTACGTCACAAACACACAAGGCATTGTACATTTTAAATCTCTTATGTGATGTGGTGGTGGAAATTCATTAATGTCAAGGTGTTGTTATTTGGTAGTTATTTAAAATCAAATGGAATCCAAAAAATTATTAAACTTTTTCTTATTTTTGGAACACGACAATGAAGAGAACTAGGGGGCAATTCTACTAATTTTTACGACCAATTGCTATCTAATTTCATTTCAATCTGTCAATAATGCCTCTAATTTTAGTAATTTTTTTGACATTGAGATTTTGTCCGTGGAATGTTATTGCAACTAGATCTTGAATGTTTTCAATTAGTAGCCTTCTGATTTCGAGACATCATAATATTATTAATTTTGTTATTTTGCTGGGTACAGGGTTGAAAAGATTTCCAAACAATAATTTGAATTGCGTAGGTGAATGTCAACCAGATCGTCTAATAAGTAATAATATAATTTGGGTGATGCCAGCTGTGAGATGTCAAAAGTCAAAGTCAAATCGTTTATGTCAATTAGACCAATAAAAGGTCCCTTTAAACGTCAATTACATGAGAAAACTAATAATATTGAATCTAGTTGCCCGTTTCAAAAGGTAGTTTCGGATGGAGATGAACGGGCAAGAAACTCCATACATAGTATAGTGATTTAAAAAATGAACTCACTTTGTGAAAATTCTTCTAAATAGACGAAGTGGACCTTGACATCACACATATAATGTACCTATTACTAGCTTCCGCCCGCGACTTTGTCCTCGTGGCTTATGTTACGCTTTTGGTTACTGCTCCGCTCTCGTGGGACGTAGGCGTTAAGCTATGTTACTCAGGAAAAATGTAGTTATCTATTGGCGAATTGTTTTTTTAATCGATCAACTTTCGGTTCAAAAAACAAACAAAAAAATCTTTCTTCTTTATAATGTTAGTATAGACATAGGTACGTGGAATACTAAATCCTCGAAATGTTGGTACGGAAGTGCCGAGAAATGTACCAGGAAACAATAGTAAATAGGTATGTATGTATTCATTATCGCTTCATAGCACTTTTCCTACAAAAGAACATAAATCTTCTTACTGAAATCTCCTTACCTTTTCTTCGGCTTTTTTTCGGCACTAGAAATAGACGTGGCAATAAGAATTAGGCCAATGAGATGGAAAATACAACATACCCTCGATCTTAATGCTCCTCGACAAACGGAAAACATTTGTGTCTATCCAAATACTTAGTTTTCCTTGTTATTATCTACGAAAAGAAGAATCTTTTGGGGGCTTAATTATTTAGGAAGTTGGTGTCATTGTCACAGGTGCGACTGCTGAGGGTGGGGTCCTTGGTTCAATTCCTAGGTCGTGAAAAAAGTATTCAATAATACTTTTAGTTTGGGGCTGCTACTAGGAAATAACCATTCGATTATTCTTTCAGAAATTTCTTAGCAGCAGCCCCGAGTGTGGAGTAGTAGTACCTCACTGAACATGGCACAGTCATTTCTCAAAAAAGTTGGCATTTTTTAATAAAATATTTTATTACGTAATTTACTGGTCCCGACATAATGCAAAAAAAGCTTGTAATTCAACAATACTTCCCTCTCATAATAGGGTCATAAAATCCGCCTCGAATAGGGACAAACTTTGTCCATTATTCAATAGAACAATTTATAACAGTGTTACCATACTCCGCTTTAAATAAAGCCAAATATGTTATGAGCGCACCCAGTTTCGTGGGTTGGAGAATAATTTGCAAAACTCAGAACAGCAAAGTTTAAAAAACTATTTATTAATTTTATTCTGACGTTTGTCTTACTATAATAAAAGAATAGAAATACTAGCCTATTATTGTCTCACTGAAGGGCAAAGGCCTCTTCTCATACAGAGAAAGCACGAGCATTGGCCACCACGCTTACGTCAATGTGTGTGTATGTTTATGTGTAGTTTAGCATTTTATTTGTGTAAAGTGAAATATTGCGACGCATAACAAACGTAACATACTATCACGCCGTATTTCCCGAAGGGTTAGGCAGAGGTGTAACAATGTACACTCACAGTTCGCCGGTATGTTTAGATCCTATGTAATAGGGGGCAACCCTATTGCCATTAACCGAGCACAAATCCTAATTCCGAGCTGCTACTGAGAATTTCATAGAAAAACCCAATAACACTTTTTGCTCGACCTGGAGATCGAACCCAAGATCTGTAGCGTAGCAGTCGCGCTAAGGACCACTAGGCTAACGAGGCAGTTAGATATAATATAAATAAATAAAAATTACAAGGCAATATTGCTATGTTAAAACTTAAAACTAACAACAAAACAATACAAATTGTTTCATGTTGTCGCATCGATGAGCATTGATGAGTAATCACTGCAGTTGACATTCAATTTAAATTGTCCTAAAACAATAAAGAATCTGTGGTAAACAAAACTAAAAGCTTTGTTCCTACAATAGGAAATTGAGTCACTTGCTGCCGTTGAACAAAGGTAGGCACTTTTCATCATATCAACTGTACCTAAACAGTTTTAAGTGGTTAAATACACGTATCTTTCTTTTTTTTTTTTTAAATGTTGCCCCACACTAGGAATTTCTCTTGTATCGTGGGTACGTTTACAAACATATAAACTCACATACACAAACAGCCAGACCCGAAACAACTATCTATAGGCCATACAAATATTTGTTCCGTGCGGAAATGGAACCCGCGACAAGCAGCGCAGCAGCCAAACGCTCAGCCACTGCGCCAACCGTGCCGATCTAGGTATCTCTTTCTCGCTTCTCTTCGTCTTCTCTCTTCCGCTTATTAGATTTTGTCGAATCTCTAAATATCGAATTTTTTAATGGCTTAACGAACCTTCAATCTGAATGTTAAATAATAAACTTAAGAACTTTTGCGTGATTTCTATTAGGTACTAAAATGTATTCAAATATTGTATTATACTGATTATATTTATTATATATTTATCAATTTAAAATTTAAAGTAAACTTTTGGTTACAAAGACGACTTTTGTGTCGGACATTTTTGCTTGAAAGCCTTTTTCGAACGCTTCTGGATTTTTGGGTGCATTTAAAAAAAACTTTTTACGTAAAAGGTTGGTTTTAATCTTATTATCCCACCCAAATGGGCTACATTTTATGTGACAGCAATATAAGTGTCAGCTACCTAACCTTTATTTACTAATTTGTACTAATATTATAAAAAGGAAAGATTTGTTTGTTTGTTTGTAACGAATAGGCTCCAAAACTACAGGACGGATTTTAACCATTCTTTTACAAATAGATAGTTATATTATTCCCGAGTAACATAGGCTATATAACATCACGCTACGACTCGTGGGAGCGGAGCAGTAACGGAAGATGTAACCTAACGCGGGTGAAAAAAGACACGCGGACGAAGTCGCGGGCAGGTCGCTAGTCAAATATAATCTAGTCGCAGACGTGACTTCTGAGCATTAATTCTTATATTCAACTCCCAGGTCAGGCATAGTGGGTTATAAATTGCTGTTAAAAATCCGGAGACTGGATTTGTGCACAGTTGACGGCAATACACTAGCAACTCGGCTCCAATCACATGGGACTAAATATAACCGCCTCAATGTGGATGTAAAACTTCTGCCCAACTGAAAGATTATTATAATAATACCAGCCTATTATTGTCCCAATGCAGGGTAAAGGCCTCTTCTCATACAGAGAAGGCAGGAGCATTGATCGCCACTCTTGCTTAAGATGAATTAGAAATTCATATACAGGGTTATTTGTAAAACAATGACAACCTCTTAGGACTCCGTTACTAACATCATAATCAACAACTTTTGTTCTATGACATTTAAAAATTTATCATATTTTTTTTTCATCAGATTTTCATACAAAAATAAAAACATTTAAATTGAACGCTCTAAATGTTACGAAGTCTATGTGAAGCAAACGAAAGCGATAGTAAAATAGCGAGGAGAGCGGGGTTAGGGCGGCGGGGGTGTATGTACTTTTTTTTTTTTTTTTTTTTGGTGGGTGGGAAATCATCAAATAACTTCTCCCGCCCTGGGCGGGGCGGGAGGGAGTGTCAGACTTTTACTGACTAAAACCCACCCATGTTCCTTCTTGTGCCCTTTGCGTTCCGGGGGCGCGGTATCTCTTGCGAACAACCCGCAGCCCCGGCAGGCATCGGCCCTCAGTGGCCCCTTCCTTTTGCTGACATCTCTTTGAGGCGCGCGTGGAACACGAACGCGCCGTCGACACGGCCTGTCGTTATGCAACTTAAGGACGGTGAGCTACCCATTGCTCACCGTCCACAGGCCAGTATCTACGGTGGCCGGGAGTCGTCTCGCGGCTCCCGACGTCCGGAGCGTCTACCGCGGCGGCTGGGACGGGAGAACCGCTGTCTCAACCGTCCCGCCGCCTCCTTCTCAAGCATTACTGCCTCGCAGAAGGAGGCGACTGCATCCCATTCCCTCTCGCTCCGGACCATGGCTTGCACCAGGGCCGGACGCGAGAGTTCGCCGCCGCCGATGGCCGCCACGAGGACTCGGCGATGCTCCGCCCAAGCGGGGCATACCGCCACGGTATGCTCCACTGTGTCCTCGGGGCGATCCACACAATGGTGACACCCGGACGTTTCCTCCCGCCCGATGAGGTGCAGGAACCTCCCGAAACACCCGTGTCCGGTGAGGACCTGCGTGAGGCGGTAGGTGAGGGCGCCGTGGCGCCTCTCCAGCCACTCCTCAAAGAGGGGACTTACCGCCTCTATTAAGGCGTGCCCAGCACGAGGTTGCGACAGTCGCTGTCTCCATGTCGCCATGAGATCGAGCCGGAGGTCGGCCCGCCGAGCGGCAATTTGCCGCGGTGGCGGACTCTCCCCCCGGCCTAGTACCTCCACGCGCCACTCGTACAGGCGCGCGAGGACCAGCGCCTCCAGATCCCACGGCGGCAATCCGGCAAGGAGGCTCGCCGCCTCCCCCGAGATCGTGCGGTATCCTCGGATGACCCTTATGGCGATCACCCGTTGGGACGCAATGAGGTAGTGGGCGGCAAGTCGCCTTAACCCCTGCGCCCACACCGGGGCCCCGTAAAGGGTCATCGACCGCACGACTCCCGCGTAGAGCCTCCGGCAGGAGGCGTTTGGTCCCCCCAGGTTGGGTAGGAGCCGCCTAAAGGCAGCCCCGGCCCGTTCCAGTTTGGGGGCCAAACGTCGGAAATGCTCCGCGAAGTTCCACCGGCTGTCGAGGACGAGTCCCAGGTACTTCATCGTCGACCCGACGCCGATGTAAACCCCTCCTACCGTTAGTTGGGATCCCGACGGTGGCCTATTCCGAGGCCCATGAAAACACATGGCCTCAGATTTGTGCAAGGCCACCTCGAGACCCAACCGCCGGATCCTCTCAACGACAATTTTACGGAAATCCTTTAGTCGGTCATTTACTTCAAAGCGCTTGCGTTGCTTGATTCTGTAAAAAATCCTAGAATATTCCTTAATAGATTATAATATTCCTTAATATATTGTTATACATTTCCTCGCAATGTTTTACATTACCGATATCTGTGACTACATCTGAAAGAGTACTTATTTACAATTTTTTTCCGTCTCATCTGAAAACATCAGCCGATGTCTGGCCAGATAAAACATATCTACATAATCTACTAGTATGTTTTATCTGGCCAGACAAATACAATTGCAAGAGCAATAAAACGATCAATGAAGGGAACAAATTAATTGTACATCAACCTTGAACAGAGTGATCTGTGGCTCGTGTACCTAAATTTCTCATGTGTTAATAATACCATCGTTAACGCTTGGTTATGTACAATTAATATACAATATGTATACCTTAAATTATACAATATACATGCTGCTTTTTGAAGATAATAACTTGGAGTTACGCGTATCAAAATGTTAATGCGGATAGCTTTGTAAGAAGATTTGGCATTAAAAAAAGAGCGTTTATCAATGAAAATATACTGCCTAATATGCATAAGGTGCTCTGGGAAGTCGTTTCTGCTTGTTTAATGAGCATAAGAATGTACAAATGCACATAGGTACTTGTTATGTGCGTGGGGGCCTGGGTTCTAACTGCTCTCGCTAACTGGTCTCGTGGTAGCATGTGCGACTGATGAGCGTGGGGTCCCGGGTTCGATTCTCAGGTAAGGCAAAAAGTGTTATTGGGTTTTTCCATTAGGATCTGCTCAGTAGCAGCCGGGAATTTAGAAGTTGGTGGTGTGACATCCTCGTGCCTCGGAAAATCGGGAAGCACTTAAAGCTTGCTGGTCTTTGCGGTCATTCGTAGATCTATAACAGCCTCGGTAGCCTAGTGGTCCTAAGTGCGACGACTACGCTAGAGGACTTAGGTTAGATTCCCAGGCCGAGCAAAAAGTGTTATTGGGTTTTTCTATGAAATTCTCAATAGCAGCTCGGAGTTAGGATTTGTGCCCGGTTAATGGCAATAGGCTCGCCCCCTATTACATGGGACCTAAACATACCAGCGAACTGTAGGTATTATTTGGTACACCTCTACATAACTCCTCAGGGAATACAGGCGTGATGGTATGTCATGTTAGGTAAAGTAAAAATTTTGAAAGAAACGAGTACCTAATCTTTCAGTTAATCAGTTTCTCGTTACAAAACTTGAAGACAAAAAGATGATGATTTTAAATTATTTGAAAGCAATTACTACACGTTCAATAAAGCTGCACAATGTGACAATCAGAACAAAACAAAAGCGTCAAAGTATAGGTATATATTTTTATCAGCAATTTGCATATGCAATGTGCAATTGTTATATATTAAAAACATTATTAACGAACAAGTTTTATCAATATTTTATCATTATTTACGACAAATACAATAATAATGTTAGCTTCCAGAAGACTGAGATATACGTGGTAGTATTCAAACATAACAAACACAGATAAACGAATATAAATAGTGTTGCAGCAATAAATATAGATATCAAGAGGAGTTTAGATAAGATTACGATCAGATAGTTTGTTCTTTGTAGACATTTGTTACCTACGAAAAACATAGTATCGTAGGGGAATGATAGTTTTCAAAGGCATTGTTGTACTTTATGATTATCTAGGGAAATTCCAAGTTCATGGGTATTATCGTTAGACAGTTGTGTTGATTGATTGATTGAATTGATTTATTTATGTAATTGCGTTGGGTTTTCTTTTTTTTTAGGTAATTTTGTTGTTTTACGGTAGCACAATAATTTGCACCTGATATGTTATGTATGTATGTGTCCTAGTGGTCCTAAGCGCGACTGCTACGCTAGAGGTCTTGGGTTCGATTCCCAGGTCGAGCAAAAAGTGTTATTGGGTTTTTCTATGAAATTCTCAGTAGTTGCTCGGAGTTAGAATTTGTGCCCGGTTAATGGCAATAGGCTCGCCCCTTATTACATGGGACCTAAATATACCGGTGAACTGTGGGTGTACATTGTTACACCTCTGCCTAACCCTTCCGGGAATACAGGCGTGATGGTATATATATGTTATCTCTTCACCATTTTGGTTGTCCGTTAGAAAATGTCGGCCTTTGTACTTTTTTGTTGTATGAAGTTTTAATAATATTTTAAATTTAAAACCGTTATTAATTTTGTGTTATTATTACTGTAGGTGTTTATGATTCGGTATTATGATTATATTTCCTTATGGGTGTCATCATTGTTCGTACCTTCTCTGAATGAGAAGAAGCCTTTGTCTTGCAATACGACAAAACAGTCTATAGTATTATTTGGCGAATAAAAAGTTGGGCTATAGAATAATAAAATATGAGAATAATAAAAAATAAATCTTATAATAAGCAACATAGAAAAAAATATGCACCAATGTAGGTAGGTTTGTGTCTGTATCAGTGAATCAATTTACTAGATTTATATAGATATCAGCAAGTCAAGGCAACGGCTAGTGGTCTTTGGATTAAGCAAATATTGTACTACAACGAGTATTCTTGTTTGTATACTAAATAAACTTTATATATATTTTCTATGCATTTACCTTTTAAACTGGATGCGTGTATCTACTTATAAAGTAAGTTTATCATCAAGCTGGACTTATACCATGCTAATAACAGTTATACATAAAAAAAGACATAAAAGCTCCGATTCCGGGTCTTGTTTGTACCTTTTTGGCATTATTACCCCGAAAATTGCTTATACATAATCAAATACCTAAAAACCAGTTGTAAGCTCTACGGGTGGGCTAAGAGATAGCAGTAATTTTTATTTATTTTTAATTATTATATTAAGGTCTATTATAACACATACCATCACGCCTGTATTCCTCGAAGGGTTAGGCAGAGGTGTAACAATGTACACCCACAGTTCGCCGGTATGTTTAGGTCCCATGTAATGGGGGGCGAGCCTATTGCCATGAACCGGGCAAAAATCCTAACTCCGAGCTGCTACTGAGAATTTCATAGAAAAACCCAATAACACTTTTTGCTCGACCTGGGAATCGAACCCAAGACATCTAGCGTAGCAGTCGTGCTTACGACTACTAGGCTAACGAGGCAGTTATACTAAACGGTCTACGGTCTATTATACTGAATCTATTCGTTCGGAAAACTATAACACAACAATTTCCTTTCATTATGTCAGTAAGTTCGATAGGCGCGTTCTAACAATGATATTTCCTCGAACTATACACTCACGCCTGTATTCCCCGAAGGGTTAGGCAGAGGTGTAACAATGTACACCCACAGTTCGCCGGTATATTTAGGTCCCATGTAATAAGGGGCGAGCCTATTGCCATTAACCGGGCACAAATCCTAACTCCGAGCTGCTACTGAGAATTTCATAGAAAAACCCAATAACACTTTTTGCTCGACCTGGGAATCGAACCCAAGACCTCTAGCGTAGCAGTCGCGCTTAGGACCACTAGGCTACCGAGGCAGTTTTATTTCCTCGAATATCGTAAGAAAGCATGTTGTATTTCATGTTAACAACCAATTTTTAAGTTAAGACTGCGTACTAGTTGAGATTGATCTAAAAAATAAGGTTAGAAGGTAAGAAAATTCGTACTCCTATCTAACTTCAGTGAGATAGTTTTTAACCCCCGACGCAAACACGACGGGGTATTCTTAAGTTTGACGTGTCACTGTGTGTATGTGTGTGCGTCTGTGGCATCATAGCTCCCGAACGTATGAACCGATTTTGATTTAGTTTTTTTGTTTGAAAGTTATATTAGTGAGGAGTGTTCTTCACTATGTTTGATGGAGATCGGTTTAGCGGTTTTAAAGTTATCAGCCTTTTGTTACCTGCAGTAGGGATGTTTATTTATCTATTTTATTAATAAACTAGTAAATGAACAACAGACAAAACAACTAACAAAAGAAGAAAATTTAAAAATTTGAAATTTTTAAATTTCAGTCTTTATAGATGGATTTTCCAACAGTTTTCTTGTTAATAATAAATTAACACAGCAAAAAAACAATCAAATCGGTTTAGCTGTTTTGGAGTTTGGCGCTTAGGAACAGAGTTTGCCATTTCTTAATTTTTATTTTGTGTATAAATGACTTCTTACAAAGTAAGTAGTATTTATTCGCAGGAAATACAAGTGTTACTACGTGTTCAGCTTTAAGAAAACGTGAAAATAGGTTATTTAATAAAATAGTTTTATTATAGTAATAAAAAAACGAAATAGTACACTATTTCAGAATTATATTTGAGTGTAGAGTATGAGACAAACAATGACATTATTCCTCTAGGATTTTTTTCATAATTCAATTACACCAAGTAAAAGGGAGAAATTTCTATGGTAGCCAATTTGTTATTTAAATAAAGCAGGAGTAATGTTAACATATTATATTGTTATGTTTATTATTCCATTCTCATAAGGCCTTATTTAAATGGGCAAACCCCATTGTGGTACAAACGCCAGATGTCACATGGAAGAACATATCCTATTGCACAATGACTACCAGTTAATTAAACGTATATCTAGATACTGCCTCGTTAGCCTAGTGGTCATAAGCGCGACTGCTGGGGTTCGATTCCCAGGTCGAGTAAAAAGTGTTATTAGGTTTTTCTATGAAATTCTCAGTAGCAGCTCGGAGATAGGAATTGTGCCCGGTTAATGGCAATAGGCTCACCCCCTATTACATGGGACCTATACATACCGGCGAACTGTGGGTGTACATTGGTATACCACTGCCTTACTCTTCGGGGAATACAGGTGTGACGGTATGTATGTATGTATCTAGACAAAGCCAGACACACGATATGTTTTGTACCTATAAAAAATCTTTGAGGTTTCTTTTATATGTCAAAATCAGATCAAAGAACATATTAGGAAAACAAATGGCCGTATCGGAAATTATACAACCACAAACAGGAAACTTATTGTTACATTTTGAACATTTTCTTTTTGCTTTGAATTTCTATAATAAAGTGTTTAAATGGCACAACTTTTTTAAAATTCTTTTGTAGAATTAGAACCATTTCTCAGAGTTTTACACATAAATAAAACGTAAAACAGCCATGTAAACTGCCTCGGTAGCCTAGTGGTCCTAAGCGCGACTGCTACGCTAGAGGTCTTGGGTTCGATTCCCAGGTCGAGCAAAAAGTGTTATTAGGTTTTTCTATGAAATTCTCAGTAGTAGCTCGGTGTTAGGATTTGTGCCCGGTTAATGGCAATAGGCTCGCCCCCTATTACATGGGACCTATATATACCTACGAACTATGGGTGTACATTCTTACACCTCTGCCAAACCCTTCGGGGAATACAGGCGTGATGGTATATTTATTTATTCTATTTAGAAAAAAAATTAATAGGTATTACTTTCAGTATTACAATCGGCAAAAAAGGCAAAATACAGGCGTGATAATATGTTATGTAAAGCAGCCGAAAAAATTAACCTACTAATATTAAACATTTGGTACATGAAACTTAGTGGACATTGACCGATGTCACAACGAACTTTTGTCCTAATAACATAACCATTTCAACTAACTAAACTAACAAAAGGAACAAGTTTGTCCTCTGTTGGATTTTTTAAATAAACACTCGAAATTGCTTTGAATATTTACCTTACTACGTTCCATTTTGCCTTGATGTTTCTCTGTCTTGACGCAGATGATGCATTAGCGATACATCTACTTATTAAATATCATCAAAATATCTAAAGGTGGTCTCTCACCAGCGAGAATTAAAATTGTTAGCCTAGTGGTCCTAAGCGCGTCTGCAACGCTAGAGGTCTTGGATTCGATTCCCAGGTCGAGCAGATTTCGTTATTGGGTTTGGGTTTTCCTATAAAATTCTCAGGTAGTAGCTTGGAGTTAGGATTTTGTGCTACCCCCTATTACATGGGACCTAAACATACCAGCGAACTGCGGGTGTACATTGGCACACCTATGCCTAATCCTTTGAGAAATACAGGCGTTATGGTATGTATGTATGTAAATACACTATCTATGCAGCAATATAAAAGGGTCAGCCTGATTTTAATTCTCGCCCTTCCAATGAACGCTACGCCTCGCTGGTGTGAAACCACCGTAGATTAGATCACTTACAAAGTCTGTCCTCTGTGTTTCCCTTTTACACATTACTAGGACAATTTTTTATTAAATCGCTTAGTAAAGTGGAAATAGTGGTAAGCAAACATCCGTTATGTGGCGAAACGGAAGTATTCGCTTTCCGCAACCCTCAAAGGGGTTGACGCTTTTAAGACTCATAACTCAACTGTCACTTCTGCGAACTCCCAACTTATGATATTGCTGACGTGTGATGGAAAGAATCAGCACACTGCTGAACGTTGTACTGAGGAAATGTGTCAGCGATTGCTGATGTACTGTCCTGGTTTTAACGATATGACATGAACGATGGTTGTAATTCTAGAAAAAATAAATTGGAATCTTGTCGATAATTTTAATGTAACATACCAACACGCCTGTATTCCCCGAAGGCTTCGGCAGTGGTGTAACAATGTACATCGTATACCCACAGTTTGCCGATATGTTTTTAGGTCCCATGTAATAGTTGGCGAAGCTATTGCCATTAACTGGGCACAAATCCTAACTCCAAGCTGCACCTGAGAATTTCATAGAAAAAACCCAATAACACTTTTTGCTCAGCCCGGGAATCGAACCGAAGACCTCTAGCGTAGCAGTCGCTCTTAGGACCACTAGGCTAACCAGGCAGTCAATTTCAATGTATATTAACCAATTAGGTTTATGAAAAGGCATAAAAATATAAAAGAAATGGAGAAGGACGGAAGTAGGCACTGGTAGTACATTTCATCACTAATCTTTATTGCATATTATTTTTTGTCGATCAACCAATCATTTCAGGTGTAGGCTACGCTTAATAACACCTGTCCAAAAGACAGCTGACAAAAAGGTCTGTGACATCGAGATACGGACGTGGTGTGCATTTGTATTCCGAATATCCAATTTGGCAAAGGAAATAGGCAACATGTTTCCATCTCTACTCTGAACTGAAAAAATCCAAATATTCAAAGTAGTCACGAATCATTTCTGACTAGCATTATCTTTTCGACAGAGTATCTGGTTTGTTTATTCATTTATTACACTATGTTTCATTTCTTAACAGAATCTATACATACATACATAAACTTACGCCTTTTTCCCATGGGGGTAGGCAGAAACCACAGAACGCCACCTGCTACGATCATACTCCTTTCGCCCTGACCACGTTTGTACATTTAGTCATACAAAACCAATGGCAATGACAATTAAGACAGCGACTTTCTGCATTAAAATTTAAAAGAAAAAGCTAACAAATCTCAGTTATAAGACTGGTAGCAGAAGAAATACAAGCCGAAAGCATTCACGGTCTAAATGCTTCAAATACTAGCACTCATAATCTCGCATGCGGCATTTTCATCTCGACCTAGACTTGCCATTTCTTCATATCTTCCTCAGTGTCACACTTTCTTTGTTCACGCTTACCCCTGTCTTTGTTTGATACAAGGGAAAACAGGAATCAACCCTTCCATATGGTGACGTATGTAAGCTAAATCCAGTTGGGTAAACCGGATTTTGAAGCTCTGTATTTAATCTCTAGAATTAATCCGATTATTTTTATGTTCGCTATAAAATACGGTTTGTTTATTTTTGGATAAAGTACATACGCAACAAATAAGATTAGAATTGTAAACCACGTAGCTTTTATTATAAGAATTTATTTGATTTTGAAACCGCCTAAAAACTTACGATCCGGAATAATTTTCTTCAAACGCAGAATCACGTTGGTTTCATAAAATATTGAATAGTTAAAACAATTTTTTTAATCACCAGTGTAGTATCGATAAAATTAATTGATTATTTGTAAATTAAGTGTTAACAATCACATAAATAAGTTAGCTGCCAATGATAAAATTACGTTGCTGACTTTATATTTTCCTAACAATAAAATATAACACGCAATTTTGTAAATAACGAAATATTATGATTATCGTGATTATAATTAGTCATATTTCACTAAAAAAACATCAAAAGTGTCGGTCAGCTTCTAATTCTGAATTACCCTTTTTTTTGTGGGTGGGAAATCATCAAATTTAATACTTTAAAGACTTAAAGAACTATTCGAAATTATATTTAATTAATGTGAGATAATTAAGTAATACATAACTTACCGGTATCAAAATAGAAGCTATTTTTCTGGAGCGCCTGTGAAGTTCACAGTCACTTTCAAGTATGAGCTACGACGTCTTCGTATAAAACTTGTATATTAATCATATTTAAAAATAACTAATGTCTAATAATATTTTTAACACCTACTGTATTGTTTTAGTAACTAATTAATACAAATTATATATCTAAATCAGCGGAAATATGAATATTTAAACACTTTGAAACTAATTTAAAAACTTTTCGTCACATGAATTTTTCACATTGTCATTCACAAATTTCGTAAAATTACAGTAAATTCCCGAAATATTACCCACAGATTATACCTATTGTAGAGTTTTATTTTTAATCTAACTTTTTATTGTTACGATAGTAGAGCGTTCAGGCAGCCGCGCCGCTCGGCTCGTGTTCATGAGTGCTACGTCGGAGTGACACTGCTGACCCGGCGCTCTCCGATCGCGATTTGAGTTTCGAACGTAGATTCGCGCAAACGTCAAAATGTAACCTTCACGACGCTTAGTCTTTGGAAGTCAGATACCGAAAAATAATAGTGGGTAAAGATAATTATTATAATGAGTACGCATAAGGTTTATAGGTAATATTTGATTACAATTTTCCTAGAAAATTTAACGGGCAAAGTTCAATATCGCGTGGTTTTGTATCACTACCGAGGATTTTCAAAATTTTTAGCCGTTAATTAGACAACATTTTGAAACAAGAAAATAAATTAATTATAAAGCCTAGGCTTTTTCATAGACCGCCTCAGTTCTGGGAACTTTTAATGTCTGTTTCTTATTTTTTTTAATAAAAAGTGAATATAAACTTAATAAAGTCAAGCTGTTGCGCCAACGATGGGTGGTTTTTTCAATACCGGGTAAGTTAAGCTGTCTAAGGGAAAAGATTCAGGAATATCTACTCAATTATGATAATTTTATTGGTACCTTCGTGAAGTGTAGCGCGTATCGAGTAACACGGATATAGGGATTTTCTTTAGAAGTTCCCGTGAATTTATTGCTTAAAATGTTCGTGTTTTAGTATACTTTACGAAAGCGGAATGTTTTAATTCTGGTTCGTGTAAAAGTCACTTCTTTAGGTATTTATAAATTAATGTATATTTAGATGTTTTTATTTATTTTCTTTTACTGTTTAACCACTAATTTAACAATAAATACCAATTTTATTGTAAGAAAGAATTGTATATAGAATATTTTTACCCAAATATGTTTTAAGTTCTGGCTCGTAATTTATTGTGAAATGTTAATTAATCTGTATTGACATTATTTTTTCTTTATTTGGCTTTTGGTATTGTTCTTCCTACATAATTACTATCATGTTGTCTTTCTAGAAGTAACTTGGGATCACTGTGGTAAATATTAATTATAGTCTAAGCATTAATTGCTTTATTTTAACTGCCCCGTTAGCCTAGTGGTCCTAACCGCGACTGCTACGCCAGAGGTCTTGGATTCGATTCCCAGGTCGACCAAAAAGTGTTATTGGGGTTTTCTATAAAATTCTCAGTAGCAGCTCGGAGTTAGGATTTGATACATGAGACCTAAACATACCTGCGAACTGTGGGTGTACACTGTTACACCTCTGACTAACCGTTTTGGGGAATACAGGCGTGATGATATATTATGGTATGTTATGCTATATTTTGTCAAAATATGTTGACAGCTGCGAAAAGATGCAATGATAAGAATGGTGTTATTAAACTCCAGTGGTATTTTCATTCATCTTTATGCTAACACAAAATGCTGATGTCTTTTGATCTAGCCGGCGAGCGTCGCGACACAGATTACTCTTTCAACAGTTTTGTCGATCAATCAGGGGATTTTTCATTCCGTTTTCATCTCATCAAAATCCTGAATGTTGATTTAAGGAAGTTTTGCATTGTAAATAAAAGTGTGGGGACCGTGTTGACTTAATTGATCTTTTTCTATCGCATCTCTACGAACTAAAGATACTCCAGGGAATCGTGATCATCTTGTGTACAAACGATGAAACTATTTATCGGTATTAAAAAAAAAGTCATCTTTTCCGTCACTTAAGTACAAATCCTATGCCATCAAAATGAATGGAACAGCTGATTTTTTTTTAATAACCGAGGAATTTTTTTAGCTTTGATGGTTCAAAAATAATGTAATGGTTCCATGGTTAACGGTTGTATCGCGATTTTTCACGGATTAAAATAATTACGTCTTGTTATAGCAAAAATAGGCTCCATTGTGAATTAACTTATAATTGTGCTATAATTGCAGTGCCGTCCTGTACGAAAATAAAATTAAAAGTTTTTATCTCCGTCCATCTCGACACTCGTGTTTTGAACTTTATTATATACGGTAAAAGGTCGAGATTTCACTCAGACTTCTCCATGATCCATGTGGATTTCCCAAAGAAAAAACATAAAGTATTTTCAATATTGCCATTGACAACTGTAATGTGAATATGAAACAGCTGTGTAAATTAATAAATAGCAGTAAAGGATTTGATTAATTTTTAACACGCTCTCGAATGCCTTGCAAGTACACTTGTGTAGATAAGATAATAATATCGCGTATGTCAACACTCGATTGCTGGTCATGTTATGATTCCTGTAACTGTACACTTGGGAGTGCAACCGTCCGAAGCAGCATATATAGATAGGTAAACTAATCGGCACGAGTCGTGAGCACAAACTTCAATTTCATTTTTGGGTTTTTTCGGTCTCCGACGCTGCATGCCATTGGTTCGACAGACGGACCTATCGCGTGCAGCGTCAGCGACCCAAAATACCAAAAAAAACAAGAATGAACCCTAGAGGATAGTCGATTTTCATATATTGAAAACAAGAGAAAAATCTATTGTTTTGTTTTGATTCAAAAAATAAAATGTCTTCATTTCCATTAAAGTTAAGATCTTTATTTAAGTTTTAACCTATTTTACTCTTACATCCTTATAAACATACCATCACGCCTGTCTTCCCCGAAGGGTTAGGCAGAGGTGTAACAATGTACACCCACAGTTCGCCGGTATGTTTAGGTCCCATGTAATAGGGGGCGAGCCTATTGCTATTAACCGGGCACACGTCCTAACTCCGAGCTGCTACTGAGAATTTCATAGAAAAACCCAATAACACTTTTTGCTCGAACGAAAAGAAAAGAAGACCTCTAGCGTAAACTCTTAGAGACGCCCTCGTACCCTTATAAACTATCGATTTAAGGCTTGCTATCAAGGAATTTGTTTTAGCTGCAGCCAAATTTTGGTCTTTACAAATATTTCATAACTTTAGCACTAAATCACTATGAACCACTATGAATCACCATGATCGTATGCTTTGTACGAAGCTAAAGAAAGTTATTAAAATTCACACACACATACCATCACGCCTATATTCCTCGAAGGGTTAGGCAGAGGTGTAACAATGTACACCCACAGTTCGCCAGTATGTTTTAGGTCCCATGTAATAGGGGGCGAGCCTATTGCCATTAACCGGGCACAAATCCAAACTCCGAGCTGCTACTGATAATTTCATAGAAAAACCCAATACCACATTTTGCTCAATCTGGGAATCGAACCCAAGACCTCTAGCGTAGCAGTCGCGCTTAGGACAACTAAGCCAACGAGGCAGTAGGTAACGAGGTAGTAGTATTAAAATTAATTTGCTTTGATAGTATTATTGAGCTGCTGCAAGATCCTTTTGTTTTTTAAAATAAATGCAGTAGGTACCTATCTAGTACCTTTAATCTGAATTCATAGACCTTTTACAAAGTTACCGCCATAGCCCAGCGAATCAATAAGTTGAAGTGACAGTGGGCAGGGCACATGACACGCAAAGCTGATAGCCGATGGGGAAGCAAAGTTCTCGAATGGAGACCACGCACCGGCAAGCATAGCGAAAGACGCCCACCCACAAGGTGAACGGACGACCTGATTAAGACCGCAGGGAGGCGCTGGATGCAGGTTGCTTCCAGCCGGTCCTTTTGGAAATCTGTGGGGGCGGCCTATGTCGAGCAGTGGACGTCCTGCAGCTCATATGATGATGATGATGACACACCTTTTACGACTTTCCCGGTCTGGTTCTAACCAGATAGATAGATTTTAATCTAATTAATTAAAAAAGATTGACAACTGCTGATAACATTACGAAATGCAGTACTTAATACTCATTACCAGTATTCATGCACTTTTTACGACTTACCTTGTCTGAAAAGAATCTAATCAGACTATTTGACTGATTAGATTCTACCCTGTGGGGAATTACCCAGAGGTTAGGAACCTATGGATTAGATGTAGATGCAATGTTATTTTACTCATTTATGTTAAAACAGCTAGATTTGCATTTAACGTTTTCTTTTAACTATTACTCGTAAATCTACGATGTTTTGTCTGGACGTTTATAATTAGGTAAGTGTAATTCTGTTTTTTAAATATTGTTTCAGTAAATAAAATATAAGTATTATATACAGTACAAAATCTTGGTTACAATATTCTGTAGAATATAAAAACCAAATTGGAAGAAAAGAGTGTCCATGGAGTTTCTTGCTTGTGCTTCTCCATAGAGACCTACGGTTTGGAACGAGCAACTAGCTTCAACTTTTAAATGTAACTTCTTGACAATTCAAAAGTGTCTGAAAATGGTCTAATTAAAATAAATGCTTTGACTTTGACTTTTGACTTTGAAGTAGGAAGTAGACAAAACATTTTCTTACTATGGCGTTTGCTAATATTGTTTGTTTAAATTTGATACATTTCAAAGTTTTGTGAATACTGCAATATAATTTTTCACGTAGGTACTACGTTAATGGTATCTTGCCTGTTGTTTATAACACCCCATCCATCACGCCTGAAGATTATTTCTGTGACATTCTCAGTAGCAGCTCCGAGTTAAGATTTGTGCCCGGTTAATGGCAATAGGCTCGCCCCCTATTACATAGGACCTAAACATACCGGAAAACTGTGAGTGTACATTGGTACACCTCCGCCTAACCTTTCGGGGAATACAGGTGTGATGGTATGATGATAAATAAATAGTGTTAAGTTACGAACTAGCACAAATGCAAGTTACTTAACTTAAACTAAGCTAAATGTTATTTACACGACGCTGTGTAGCTAATAAGTGGATTACATACTAATGGAAAATTAATTACTTTGTTTGTTTGTTGCACTTTCAAAATTAAACATTTTGGCCTAATTGAAGTTTAGAAAACTTCAGCTATAGAAAATTTGTATCTACCTACTAGTATTTCCCTGCGACTTCGTCCGCGTAAATTGCGGATTATTATTACAAAATGCTGATGTTATAAGGAACAACTTAGACGTTTATCATAATAACAGACATGGACGACGCTCGTCCGGGGATGTACTACCACCATATGTATTTCTGCCGCATAGCAGCGTTGCGGTTTTCTCGTTTAAAGGGTACGTTCCTATGGGTGCCAGTGTCTGCGGGTTGTTCGCAAGAGATACCGCGCCCCCGGAACGCAAAGGGCACAAGAAGGAACATGGGTGGGTTTTAGTCAGTAAAAGCCTGACACTCCCTCCCGACCCGCCCAGGGCGGAAGAAGTTATTTGATGATTTCCCACCCACCAAAAAAAAAAAAAATGGGTGCCAGTGTAATAACAAGTTAATGAGACATTTCAACTTTGTCTCTGGAATGGCAACGCATTTGCAAGGCCTCTGGTATTACAGAGCGGTGACCACTTAACATTAGATGGGCGGTCCGCTTCTTTGCCTTCCAATGATATTAAAAAAAAGCCAGCTACCACACAAATACTCCGATGATAACCGTCATTCACGCTTACCTAGAACAGCCATTACCTAGAATTTATGTAAATAAACTGGTAATTTAAATTGACTTATAGTCTCGAGAAATTATTTCTTGCTAAAATGAGGTTTACGACAAATAAAGTGTTCATTTAGTAATTAATACACGATTGACGGTTCGAAGAAAGGTTGTTACTTATTCTGGGAATTTTGAGCCACTTCAGATCAAGCTGAGACGAAGTAGGTACTTGATTAAAGTTGAGATATCTAATAAATCATATTTCATTTTACTATTTGTAAAAATAATTATTTTAATAGCTTATTTAGCACTAGCTATGCCTGTGGTTTCGGTCGCTTATTTATCATCATAATTTTAGCACATAATTAAAAAAAAAGGTTAAATGTTATACGAGAACAACTGTCGATAATTAACCCGGATTCATACCCGGGTTTATTATCGACGTTGGCTTACATAAAGGTGTTCGGGAAATAAAAAAAAAAATTAAATTAAAAATTTTAAGTAACCCCGACAGAAAAATACAAATCCCTATCGCAGCTTGTTAGCTGCGATAGGGATTTTTATTTTTCTGTGTATTTTTGTTTTTGTTTTAAAGAGCTGATAACTTTGAAACCGCGGAACCGATTTCCATGAAACATAGCTAAGAACACTCTCGACTAATAAACCTTTCAAACAAAAAAAACTAAATCAAAATCGGTTCATGCGTTCGGGAGCTGCGATGCCACAGACAGACACGTCACACTTATAACACCCCTTCGTTTTTGCGTCGGGGGTTAAATACAAAGTTAGCTATGGCTAAAAAGCGACACCCTATATCTTTTGTCAGGCAAAGCACAGTCGTCCATTGTAACTATGTACCTACACGATTTCAGATTTATATTAATTATAATTCCTCGCGATGTTTTCTTTCACCGATGTCAGTAATGTTCCAGATAAACTTCAAAAGTCACATTGATACTTGCCCGGTGTTGAACCTACAACCTCATGCATGGGAGGCTCCCGGGAGACTTAACTACTGGTTTATCACGAAATACTCCCTACACCCTAATGTACCCTAATGTTATGTTAAAAAAAAAACTTTAACACAAAATTTTATCAGGCCGACTGAAAATATCTTAAGTACTCATTTAATAAACACCTTTTATTAAAAACTAGCTGTTGCCTACGACTTCGTCTGCGTGGCTTATTTCAATCGCGTAAAGTTACGTCTTTGGTTACTGTTCCGCTCCCGTGTGTCATAGCGTGATGTTGTCTAGCCTATGTTACTCAGGAATAATGTAGCTATATATTGGTAAAAATGTTAAAAATCGGTCCAGTATTTTCGGAGCCTATTTGTTACATTCAAATAAAAAAATCTTTCCTCTTTATAATATCAGTATAGATGATTAAATGGTACAGCACAAACTGAAATACGGAAATAATTGGCCTTATAACAGAGTTTCATTTTCGGTATAATTAAAATTAAATTGACGACGTACCCTGCCGGGTCGTACGGCAAAGTTTGCCGTTCACTCGGGTATGAAATCAATATAGCACCTACCTATTGATATTGTCAATATCATACTTCATTAATTTATAAACTATTTAAATTACTTCATGACTGCCGTATACCTACAATATTAAATATTCTCGCTAACTTTATAGTAGGACCTATAATTACCACAGAACATTGTAAATTTTGAAAATATGATTTGAATAGGTTCTGAAGGAAAATCCTATTAATTAAAAATTATTTAAATGGAGCCATTTTTTAAAGATGAAGACTAAGTTTAGATTGTGATAGTTCCTAAAAGTTAGTTCCTATAATTGCTCCCCAAATTTTTAAGACCTTTATTTCGTAAAAAAAATATCAAGAAAATCTCTTGAAATATTTCAAATAGTTATATAATTTTCTTAAAAATCCAATTTTTTTAACCCCCGACGCAAAAACGACGGGGTGTTATAAGTTTGACGTGTGTGTGTGTGTCTGTGGCATCGTAGCTCCCGAACGCATGAACCGATTTTGATTTTGTTTCTATTTATTTGAAAGGTGAATTAGTCGGGAGTGTTCTTAGCTATGTTTCATGGCAATCGGTTCAGCGGTTTCAAAGTTATCAGCTTTTTTGTTAGCTACGGTAGGGATTTTTAATCTTCTATAGGGAGTTAGATAAAAATTTTGATTTTGCGCTTTTTATATTCTATCCAATAAATCAAAGTTTAAAATTCTTCGAAACCGAACCTATATTACAACGGAAACTCTTTAAAAGCCATTGATAAGTTTCTACATGATCCTGTAATACGCTCTCAGCCGAGAATGTAACAGATAAAAAGAGTCTAGGCGGCTTCATAAAAACATTCATAGCATTTTTTCTTGGGTAAGATATGTTCTAACATTATAGGTAGGCACTAAACATAAAGATAAGATAGTAGATATATAAAATGGACTTGGTTTAAATATACTCGTGAATAAAAAAGCTATGTATGTTAATTTGAAGATTTCGTTCGTATAAACATAATAATATCTTAAAAAAACAGCTTTTTACTAGATGTTTACACGATACTTATACAAAAAAAAACCATTTTTTTATTAATCACCAAGAGTCGTGAGCACAAATGTCAAGTTAATTTTTGAATTTTTGGGTTTTTTTGGGGCGGGGACGCTGCACGCGATCGGACCAACTGACGGATCAATCGCGTGCAGCGTCGGCCGAATAACAATCCTAGAAATGAACCCCAAAACCCAAACATTAACTTGACATTAAAATTTGTGCTCGCGACTCGTGGCGACTACTATAAATTTTTTGTCCGTCTATTTAAGCTAGATGTAAAAGACGAGTTAGTGTGTAAGAGAAGATTAGCTTAGATGCAGTCACGTCTGGACCGATTTTGACAGAACTTGGACTGGTTGCTAGCTAGGAGTAGGTTAGACGATGTCGCAGGCAGAACCTAGTCTAGATATAAATACAAAGACGCATTATACATTCTTCTGCAAGTATTTCTGAGGAACTGCCTCGGTTGCCTGGTGGTCCTAAGAGCGACTGCTACGCTAGAGGTCTTGGGTTCGATGCCCAGGTCGAGCAAAAAGTGTTATTGGGTTTTTCTATAAAATTCTCAGTAACAGCTCGGAGTTAGGATTTGTGCCCGGTTAATGGCAATAGGCTCGCCCCCTATTACATGGGACCTAAACATACCGGCGAACTGCGAGTGTACATTGTTACACCTCTGCCTAACCCTTCGGGGAATACAGGCGTAATGGTATGTTTGTGGTATTTCTGAGGAAAGTTTTCAGTTTTAATTAGAGGTTTCGTTAAACGTTCTCGAACAATTTGAGTTTCACTTTTGACTTTGCACATAGTTTTATAAAAGTTGTAAGTATGTCCATAAAATGGACTTTGACGACAACGTTAGCTCGCTGGCTGAGCGACTGGCTGCCGTGCTGTATGTCGCAGATTCGATCCGGAAACACATTTTTGTATAACCTAGAGGTACCGGTTTTCCGTTGTGTGGTTATTTTTATTTATAAGTTTTTAGATACCATCACGCCTGTATTACCCAAAGGGTTAGGCAGAGGTGTAAGAACACCTGTACACCCACAGTTCGCCGGTATGTGTAGGTCGCATGTAATAGGGGGCGAGCCTATTGCCATTAACCGGTTACAAATCCTAACTCCGAGCTGCTACTGAGAATTTCATAGAAAAACCTAATAACACTTTTTGCTCGATCTGGGAATCGAACCCAAGACCTCTAGCGTAGCAGTCGCGTTTAGGACCATAAGTTTGTAAGTTTATGTTTAAGTTAAATATTATGATAGGTACTTATGTCGAAAGTTTTCGAATCAAATACGCTAAAAAACTGGAAAAAATATCCGAGATCCAGCTAAATTCAGTAAAAGTTCTTGGTAATGAATAAAAAACTTGGTTCCGATTCCGTATGCGTCGTCACGTGCGCCCGTGACCACGGAGCGGTTGGGACCGAACTGTGATGTTATTCCACTTTCCCAGAATGTATCCTTCATTGGAATAATGTCATTAATTTTGCGCTGATTTTTGTGGAGATGATACCATTGTTAGGAGTAGCTAAAATAAAAATTTCATTATTTGGGGTTCCGTGTTCCATGGGTCTTTATCGGGACCTTATCACTATGACCTATGTCATGGTGTATTTAAACAACAAATAGTAAAAATAAGTACTTTTCAAATCCTCTCCTTTATTATTACATATTTTATAGGTATTACATTTTCTTTTTTTTTATATTTCACGTGTTTTTTCAATTTAGTGTTTAATATGGTACAGTGGTACGGAATCGCCGGGTATTTGTTTGTATTAAAATAACAGGTGGCCATATTGATGGGAAGTAGCGCTTAAGGTCTCGATAATCTCCGAAACTAGGTACTGGTCGCATTCTGAAAATATATTCGTTAATAGGAAGCTACCTCATTACTTAGTTCAAAAACCGGCCAAGTGTGTGTCAGACTCGCGCACGAAGAGTTCCGTACCATTATCTAAAAAAACGGCAAAAAAATTATGTCTGTTGTATGGGAGCCCCCGTAAAAGTTAATTTTGTTCTGTTTTTTAGTATTTTTTGTTATAGCGCAAACGAAACATATTATCTGAAAAAATTTCAACTTGAGATACAGCCTGGTCACAGGCGGACGGACGGACAGCTGAGTCTTAGTAATAGGGTCCCGTGTTACCCTGGTCCGGAACCCTAATAAACTATATTTTATAATATAAATAAAGTGATAAAGACAAAAGCAAGAAGGCAAAGGCTAGTATAATTCTATATTATATCAAAGCATCGTAACGTAGCGGGGTTGAGAAGGCCGAACAATGACGTAATAATTTTCCGTCATAAACGCAGGAGAAAGGAGCACTTGTTTTCTATTGTCTGTATAATTAATAACCCCTTACGTGCTCTTAATAACACCTAAGGGATGCAAGCCTATATTGTTATAGGTACCTACCCGAGTAGAATGGATTCTATAGTGACCCTTAATTCCTTTAACTAAGGTCCGTTTCTTTGTTACCGTTTTTTTGAAGTAATAACTTTTTTAGCCGCGTTGAGCGATTTTTGGTAGGGCCAAAACTTATGGGTTCGCGTCACCAACATGCTAATGTGACGTATTGCGTCAGACTGGGGACGTGCAGCGGCCTGAGTACATGTATATATACATGTACACTAATACGTGGATGCTCGACTAATATTAATAATTTTAATTTACATATTAGGAAAAATTATTATTTATACGATAATTAATAAAAAAATAAAGGTATTCCAAAGTTTTAAGTTTTGACTTCCATCAGCAGCCCTCATGACTGTGAACAATAATTATCCGTAGACCACATAATTTTTTTTTTTCCATTTTTCGGGATTCAAGCCAATGTTGTTTGAATCCCGCACACAGCGAAGCAGCCGGTTGCTGGTTTTAAGCTGAAATTTTGAATAGAGATTGTAAACATCAATGTATATACCCTTTCCGTGACACGCTACATCAAACATTTTGGATATTTTTCTAGGTGTTTAGAATTAACAGTGTAATAAAAACTGCACGACTTGGCATGAAATCTCACAATTTTTCCGGGTCAAAAAGCTTTCTACCGATTTCCTCAAAAAACTAAATGATCCTTGCTTTTATTTAGGAATACAACAAAAAAAGAGAAGACAAATACCAGTAACGATTAAATAAATTGTTTCAGAGGCCTTTTTTAATATAGGTAGCTACTGAAAAAAGCCATTTTTTGCATGAAAAAAAAATGGTGGAATCTAGAAAAATGTGTCGTAATTAAATTCCGTTGGCGCGTTATTAAGCTTTGTCCGGCATCAACTCGGAATATTGATGCGATGTACTATGTAATTGAGTAAAATAATGGCATGGATATCACAATGAACTGCTGGGGTTTTGAGAATATTAAACAGAAAATCGTTTTAAAAGTTACAACATCAATCATTAAAAATTAAATCAGAAATTTGTGATCACAGCACCTAAATATGTGATCAAAGGTGTGGATTTTCAAACATTATCAAAGTATTCCTTTTACCACTTGACCAAGTAACATGGATTATATTTTTTATTTTTACCAGAACTAGTATAACCTAGCCTATCGTCCCGTGCCCGCTTGACGTTGAGTTTCGGGACACCCTGTATACAAATATTGTAGAATCTTATATTATTATGCACGATTTTATCCAATATCCATATTAAATTATATACCATATTAAAGAACTCGCGTAAAATAATTATAGATTAATTTATTTCAGGTAAATTACACTCATGTGAAAACATAATCATTCAACAGATAAATAGAAATAACATAAAATTCTATTTAGAACTGCCTCGGTAGCCTAGTGGTCCTAAGCGCGACTGCTACGCTAGAGGTCTTGGGTTCGATTCCCAGGTCGAGCAAAAAGTGTTATAGGGTTTTTCTATGAAATTCTCAGTAGTAGCTCGGAGTTAGGATTTGTGCCCGGTTAATGGCAATAGGCTCGCCCTTTATTACATGGGACCTAAATATACCGGCGAACTGTGGGTGTACATTGTTACACCTCTGCCTAACCCTTCGGGGAATACAGGCGTGATGGTATATTTATTTATTCTATTTAGAAAAAAAATTAATAGGTATTACTTTCAGTATTACAATCGGCAAAAAAGGCAAAATAATAGCATTACCCTGGTTGAACCCATTCACAAAGAATACCACGAATTTCGAAAGTATAAAACCTCTTTCCAATATTACCCTTTACAGGTCAAAAACTGCAGTACCTACTTACAAGAATGTTGCCATTTCACAGTTTCATTGAAAAAGAATGAAACATATAAAGGGGCACAAAATTGGTATCTACATAATAAAATGGCTCTACATGAGTTAACAGCAATAAGGGCTCTCCAGACAAACGCTTCGTATATTTCGTTACATTCTTACTCGGAAAAATAGTTACTTCTTTATACCGTGTCTAGACGCATAAATGTAAAATTTGCTTAGATAAGGGCTCTTATCAATGTGACCTTTACAACTCATTATGTGCTTTCTAAGTTTGTCATGGACATCGGTGATGGAAAACGTCGTGAGGAAACCTGGGTTATCAACTAGCTTTTACCCGCAACTTCGTCCGCGTAAATGTCGGTTATATTTAAAATTCAGTCATAATTCGAAAGACATGTGGCGCCATCTATTATCATAAGAACGTTATTGTTGCAACTAGCTTCAACTTTTTGTATGAGTAACTTCTTGACAATTCAAAAGTGCCTGTAAATGGTCTAATTGAAATAAATGACTTTGACTTTGTTGTTTTCCTCAGGAACAGTACTTTTTTCAGGATGAAAGGTACCCTACATCCGTTTCTGTACACCTGACAATGTATATGCAAAATTTCAGGATGATCTGTTCAGTGGTTTAGGCGTGAAATGGTAACAAACAAACTTACTTTCGCTTTTATAATATTAGTTAGGATACAAGTTTGAAATGGCCAATCCGCTTTCAGTAAGCATGGTGAACAATACGTAGAAGATTTATGACCTTTGCCCTGCAGTGAGACAATAATAGGTTGATATTATTTTTAATTATTATAACGCTCTTATTACCTCACAAATTAAGTTTAAAAAATATCCACATCTTAAATTGTAAATGAGGTCTTAAGGTGAGAATACACTACACTACTAAAGCATATGCTTGTAACAGAGCATCGAGCTAATGTGTCATCTGCTCACGAGTCGAACATTGAGCACGACACTCGACGCTTCGTTACAACTTGGTAATACAAACCAAGGGGCGAATTAATTGTGTAACAATTCATCGCACAAAGATATAAGCGCGAGCAAAACGTGTGATGCGGACACGCTATTTACAGATCCAATATTCAACGGAAGGTAAATGCAGCGTTGAGCATTCACAGAAACCTTACTTGACTTTTGACTTGGAAATACTTTTTTAATTTAACCTTTTGTCTAAATTACCAAACGTAGGAACGTTACATTACATGCAAATTGTCGAGAAATTATGTTGGTGTATATCCTTCTTTAGATTTGGTTGTAAAATGAAATACCGCAATCCTAGCAAGGCAGATAGAAAGACCCCAAAATGTTATACTACAAAATAATACACGAACAGTTTCCACTTCAGTAACTTCAAGAGGTCAAATATACCTTTCCAAATTCTCACAAGAAAATAGCTTTGCTTTAAGCTTTTACAAGTTCTACCTCGAGGCAGAACATGGTACAGCTTAGATTTCAGTTTATTACAACAAATACTATTCTCCCTAAATATTGAAGATACTTAAAGCATCTACCTATTTGTAAATGGGTTCAAGAGTCTTAATAAGTACAACGTCAGGAGGTAGTTAGAAGTGGACTGTAACGACAAATGTCTGTCCAAGGGCATATATTGGGTATATCTTGATTTACCCTCATTGAAATGAAATATAAAAGAATTTAGATAAAGAGTTGGTAAACATTTTATTTTATTGAGCCATTTTGAAAGATGCTCGGTAGTGACTCTCTTGCAGATATGTATGTACACACACTCTACATAGATTTTAAATACAAGCTTATTTTACTAATTAAAAATGTTCAAAACCTAATCGCAATCTCAAGTCATTGACAATCAATGTGATGAACTTGTGTTATTTCTGACAGATTGAGACAAGTCAGTAAAAATAACTCTCCTGATAAGGCAACCATTTTGATTCAGACATGTAATAGTTCTGACCATGGTTGCAGACATCATTGATTTTAAACCTTAATTTATTTTTTTAGTATCATATTATTTACACTGCCACATTCGTCTCATGGAGAAGACTGCTTGACTTTAGAGCGTAGGTTTGGTTTCAATTCCCAGGTCATGCAAAGTGTTATTGGGTTTTTCATTAGAAATTTCTAAGTAGCAGCCCAAAGTTTGGAAGTTGGTGGTGTCGTATCTCAGATGGCATGTAAAAAAGTTGGTCCATACCCATAATATAATACTTTTTTTTTTTAGGTATTGGATATCATTAAGTGACTGAGGGAGTATCAGACTTTTACTGACTAAAACCCATTCATGTTCCTTCTTGTGCCCTTTGCGTTCCGGAGGCGCAGTATCTCTTACGAACACCCTGTATCCCCGGCAGTACTATAATACTACTACTGAAATATCTTTTGTATAGGGAAATCTCCATTGATTTGGTCGCCGTAACTGAAATTCAGTTGGGACTATATTACGCAGGTAAATACCACGTAGAAAATGACAAAAGGCCGAGAATAGCTTCCCAAAGTCCCTTAGTGTTTACATATCCACCGTCACCATTCCCTAAGCTCCCATTACCCGGCAGGTATAGAATCCTTCTATCTGTAAATACAGTCCGCGTTGTATTATTGCTTCCGAAGCTATTTAGACATCAAACGATCGTGGCGGGAAACATTCCCGCAACCACAGGCATAGATTAAAAAATAATCTTGTGGATACGAAACTTCTGTTCCTATATTTTTATACAATAGGAAGGCAAACAAGCTGAAGACCCACCAGATTTTTAGAATTGTATCGCTTATTCATTTATTTATTTATTTCAACTGCCTCGGTAGCCTAGTGGTGCTAAGTGCGACTGCTACGCTAGAGGTCTTGGGTTTGATTCCCAGGTCGAGCAAAAAGTGTTATTGGGTTTTTCTATGAATTTCTCAGTAGCAGCTCAGAGTGAGGATTTGTGCCCGGTTAATGGCAATAGGCTCGCCCCCAATTACATGGAACCTAAAACATACCGGCGAACTGTAGGTGTACATTGGTACGCCTCTGCCTAACCCTCCCAAGAATACAGGCGTGATGGTATGTATTTATTTATTTATTAAACCTTTATGCACAAAAGCAAAAAAATACATCGTACAAAAGCGGACTTTATGCTTTGGGCATTTTCTACCAGTCAACCTTAGGGTGATGCAGAGACAAAACATAGTAGGTGCAAGGAAGAGGAACAGAAAATTTCCAAGAATAAAATATAATAATAAATGTATATATACATACATACAAGCAAAATATACAAAGTAGAGAGCGATCAAAATACTTAGGTGGAGAAATATAACAAACTAATTGTGGGACAGGTCTACTAACTTCTTATGTAAGTGCTCGCGAACTTTTACCTTGAATGTGCTTATAATATTTCATTTAAATTCTATGGTTTAGTTAATAAAGGTAGATTTTGAGTTACTATAAAATATCAGTAATACCTATTAACACTGAATCTTGCAGTTGAAATAAATGATTTATCTAATTTTATTTAAAATGGTCTGGCGACTCGTAGGTTTGCGCGGTCATCAACAATCCTGCTTTGTTTTGACTTGGGACGTCACGGATAGTAATAGGTTGGCAGAAAAAGGGGTAGGTACAAAAGAAAAAAATTATGATTCACTTCTATACGGCTTTACAGATCTTTGCCGCAGGAAAACATCGCGGTATCACATTATAGAACCGGATGGATATAATCACTTGCTATTGAAGATGATTATGAAGGTTTAAATGTCGGACTGTCGGCCGGAACAAGAGTTTTTATATAATTAAAATGGAAATATCTGTCGCCAACACTCTATTTGGTAGCCACAAATCGTGAGGCGTTGTGCTTAAATGCACTCCTTGGTTATGAAGTTTAAAAATGCGTAAATGATTTCAAAAAACAAACGTTTTTGGCTTTTGTTTTTGTAAAGATAATGGGTTGTTTGTGTAATGATTCCTGGGTGCACACGTTCGTTGTTTATGAAGCGAAATTATTGTAGTAAGATTGGCTTTTTGAGGGAAGGAAGTAAATAGGTATGAAAATAATATACCCACATATAACACAGCGTGTCACAGAAAGGGTACCTATAAAAAGCAGGGTAGCTTTTGTCCAGATTCTTAACTACTTTTTGGAATGACCAATTAGCTTCATATTTCTGATTAACTGAACGACTCCTCGACAATTCAAAAGTGCCTGTCGAATTAAAATAAATGATTTGATTTGGCCTTTAACTATATTCATGCACACGGGGACAAGACTGTATCTGGTTAAAAATATATTATATTCAAAATATCAGATCATAACTAATAACTTTTTAAAATGTATAATATTATTTTTAAGTTTATTAAATTTAAAACGTGTCACCGCACTTCGAGGTTCATTATCCTATCCTGCCACTTTTCAATATTAAAATTTCTAGTACTTATCTCTCCTGGCAAAGTCTGTGCACCTAGTACAATCCAATTAGGAACAAAAAAAGAATTAGGAACAGTTTTTTTTTATTAATTACATTATGTATAAAAAACATGTACCCATTTTTTTGTCTCTACTGTACCAAGATGATATTAAAACAAGACGGCATATGATATTTGATCCCAAATAGTCTCACTTACCAATTCATTCTATTAGACGATTGAGCAATAGATAATGGACACATAAGAGACATCTGACCTCCTTTATTTTTATTTGACACGTTTATGACGCAATATCGGCTCTATTAAAGTACTAGTATTACTGTATGAAAAAAAAGACAACCGTTTGCGTGCAGTACGACAACAGCACTGCCAGGGCTGCAGCACTCTTGCACCAAACGTAAATTGTAAACCCAAAGGGCCAGCTCTGTGGCGCGTGGAGGTACTAGGCCGGGGGGAGAGTCCGCCACCGCGGCAAATTGCCGCTCGGCGGGCCGACCTCCGGCTCGATCTCATGGCGACATGGAGACAGCGACTGTCGCAACCTCGTGCTGGGCACGCCTTAATAGAGGCGGTAAGTCCCCTCTTTGAGGAGTGGCTGGAGAGGCGCCACGGCGCCCTCACCTACCGCCTGGCGCAGGTCCTCACCGGACACGGGTGTTTCGGGAGGTTCCTGCACCTCATCGGGCGGGAGGAAACGTCCGGGTGTCACCATTGTGTGGATCGCCCCAAGGACACGGTGGAGCATACCGTGGCGGTATGCCCCGCTTGGGCGGAGCATCGCCGAGTCCTCGTGGCGGCCATCGGCGGCGGCGAACTCTCGCGTCCGGCCCTGGTGCAAGCCATGGTCCGGAGCGAGAGGGAATGGGATGCAGTCGCCTCCTTCTGCGAGGCAGTAATGCTTGAGAAGGAGGCGGCGGGACGGTTGAGACAGCGGTTCTCCCGTCCCAGCCGCCGCGGTAGACGCTCCGGACGTCGGGAGCCGCGAGACGACTCCCGGCCACCGTAGATACTGGCCTGTGGACGGTGAGCAATGGGTAGCTCACCGTCCTTACGTTGCATAACGACAGGCCGTGTCGACGGCGCGTTCGTGTTCCACGCGCGCCTCAAAGAGATGTCAGCAAAAGGAAGGGGCCACTGAGGGCCGATGCCTGCCGGGGCTGCGGGTTGTTCGCAAGAGATACCGCGCCCCCGGAACGCAAAGGGCACAAGAAGGAACATGGGTGGGTTTTAGTCAGTAAAAGTCTGACACTCCCTCCCGCCCCGCCCAGGGCGGGAGAAGTTATTTGATGATTTCCCACCCACCAAAAAAAAAAAGGGCCAGCTCTACCACCTCCAAATAGGCACTATTGACCGGGGTCAAATCTACACAATTTTAGGAACGATCGCAATCTAATCTCTGTATCAATTTGTATTTTTTAAAGATTATAATTGAGAGAATTAGCCTTCAGATTGAAAAACAAAAATAAGAGAAATTGTGTGACATAATCTGCCAAGCGAATTAATCGAAAATTCAATCATTATTTTTTTATTAAAATAACATGGTGTTTACCTAAAGCCTTTTAAAATTCACATACTGGTTGGTAATGCTAATTCTCTTGCCAAGGTAAAAGCCAGCCTTACGATTGAAGCAATCAATGCTTAGAGACACTGCGTTTAAATTTACCCTAAGGGAAAAGTCTCTCAGTTCAGTTACGCGGAGACATGGGTCCAACACGCAGTCGGCTTTTAGGATATGTCATCTAAAATGGAACTAGGCCGGGACTACACGAAAGTTTGGTTTCTGGTTCAAACCGGGGCCATGATTCCGGTACGAAAATGTACGTGAACTGGAGGCGAATATTCGTTGTTATCCGTTGTCCGACATTAACCGGGTTCTCGGTGACTGCTTTTGCTAATACAGCAGGGATAGACTTATAATATTTACGCAAAAAGAAATTTGTTTATAACAAGTAAAAACTCAATTTATTATAGCATTAATAAAATAACGGTCAAATAATGGCAGTTATTTTGTTATGTTGTTACAATACCAAGAAAATATAAGAAAAAAATTATTAAAAAAAAAAATTAAAACTATAAACTTCAAAAGAAAAAGACGAAAAAGAAGGTTGTTAAAATTACTGGTGGTATTTTTTTGTAAATGGCAAATTGTCTATGTAGCTGTATATTTATCATGAAATAACGTTTGTTCTACGCTAATATTGATATAACGACGTCATTGTAACGTTGTAAATTTTCTAATGTTATATTGAATAAAGTATAAAAAAAAATTTGGTACTAATTCCAAATTGAAATGGTCTAAAAAGGTGATAATATAGACAGTATTTACAAACATAATATTATATACGCAAATAAATAAAATTATACTTGTTCTTGATATTGTTTTCCTAATAAACTGAATATGAATTTGTAAGACTCTCAACGTAAGTGTCTACTTATCCGGCGAAGATGAATGAGCCACACTTAAAAAAAAATTGACTAACATTTACCAGCTACGGTCTCATCAAGTCAAAAGATAATTATGCCAGTTTCTACTCACCTTCGAAATGTACAGATTTATATTCTGTCTGTAGTCGCTGTGAGATTAATTAATTCACTTATATACAATTAGACTGGAAGCCGATGCCAACTTAAAAGGCTAAGCCGGTGATGATTGTCACTATATGGTGTCTAAAATTTTTACTCATTTGAGTTTGCATCATGAATACATTACTAACATACATCTATCATTAAAAAAGTGAAAATGTAGGCGTTAAAATCTAATATCGTTTACTAGGAGAAAATAAGTTACTTCTAAAGAGTGTTTAGTAAAGCTATTAATTTAAAAAAAAAAAAACCTTGCCCGATTCTAGGAATTTCTCCTGTATCGTGGGTACGTTTACAAACATATAAACTCACATACACAAACAGCCAGACCCGGAACAAATATTTGTAGGCCACACAAATTTTTATTCCGTGCTCGAATCGAATCCGCGACACGTAGCGCAGCAGCCAATCCCTCAACCACTTCGGCAACCGTGCCGTCGTAATACCGATCAAGTTTACAACTGAAAGCATGCAATAAATAACTACGGTAATACTATTTAAAAGCCAACATACTCGGACAAAATATAGAGCCATCTTGTCTAAAAGTTACTTGTATAAATCCTGCGCTTGTACACGTAATGCCACTACATCTATTGTGCAGCCACAATGTTTAACAAACTGCTAGCTTATTGCCGCCGAGCGAATCGTGCCCGTTCCTTATATAAAACTATATGTTTCCTCTTTTTAGTAAATTTCTTTTTACAAACTCGAGTTTACCAAAGTGTTTTCAAAATTTTTTGTGGCTTTTCTGATGTCTACTTTTTTTTTTGACCCAACTTTTTTTTCACGTAGAATCTACTTACATTACCTACCCATATACTTTCTCTTACGTTTATTAAATACACACATACCATCACGCCTGCATTCCCCGAAAGGTTAGACAGAGGGGTGCCAATGTACACCCACAGTTTGCCGGTATTTAGGTCCCATGAAATAGGGGGCGAGCCTATTGCCATTAACCGAGCACAAATCCTAACTCAGAGCTACTGCTGAAAGTTTCATAGAAAAACCCAATAACACTTTTCACTCGACCTGTGAAACGAACCCAGGACCTTTAACGTAGCAGTCGCGCTTAGGACCATTAAGCTAACGAGGCAGTTCATAGTTATATATTAGAGACTAGTGTGGCTTCACGCTTTTTACCTCACCATTTGCGCAGTGCCGTCTCAAATATGGATTTTCCTTCATAACTACGAATAAGTGGGTTTTGTAGAAATAAAAGGTACTTTATATTGTGCAGACTCTTTTGTAGTGTGTAAATAAGGGGAGGTCAATGATCCCATTCAACGTTAAATATGACGAAGATATTCATTGTTCCTTATAATAATTATTATGTGATGTTTCTTAATATTTTGCGGTAAAACGAACAATGGATAAGGTTCGATAACGTTTGTATTATACTAGACATTAACCTGTCAAATGGTGAATGAACTTTCTTATTAACTTGAGAGACGAAAAGATCTATGTCTCCTTAGTCGGGGTTTTCGAGTAACCAGTAACTATGCCTTATAACCTGTTACATTAAAGACACAATTGCATTGCGAAAATATTAAAGATAATTTCTTGGCTGAGATTTCAGCATCTTTGTGAATGAAACCTTACTAGCAGGTACAAAGCTCTTCGCTAAACCTTCTTATTAAAATCTTTTGTTTGCTCATCATTGTTGAAGCCTTATTGTTTAAAGATTTAGAATTAATACTGACACAATTGTCGTAGTGAAGATTAAAACATATACAACTTCACAACTTCTCTTCTGTTTTTAATTTGTGCCTATTATGAAATAGTAGACTGCTCCGTTGGTCTCGTGGTCGCAAGCGCAACTGATGAGCACGGGGTCCTGGGTTCGATTCCCGGGTCGGGCAAAAAGTGTAATTTGGTTTTTCAATTACTCAGTAGCAGCCCGGAGTTTGGAAATTGGTGGTGTGACACCCCCGTGCAGAAAGCACATAAAGCCGCTGGTCCAGGCTGTCATTCGTAGATCTTTGACAGTCGTTACGGATAGTCAGAAGCCAGAAAGTCTCACAACCAGTCTTACCAAGAGGTATCGTGTTGCCCAGTAACTGGGTTGTGGAGGTCAGATAAGCGGTCGCTCCATGTAAAACACTGTTATTCAGCTACATCCGGTTAGACTGGAAGCCGCCCCAGCATAGTTGGAAAAAGGCTAAGTAGTAGTATTATGATATAGCAGGTAGTTTTTAAATCAGATGTTAAGAAAAAACTACAGCATAATATGCAGAAATTGAAAACATGTAAACACGTCTTGATATATTAGTTTAATATAGTACCTATTATATAGTTTGGTATAGTATATTTTTAAACAACTGATTTAAATAAATTCTATGTCTTATGTAAATACAGGCACACGAGACATTTCACCTTTGTCACTGGGATGGCAACGCATTTGCAAGGCCTCTGGTACTGCAGATGTCTATAGGTAGCGGTGATTACTTAACATCAGGTGGCCCGCAGACATGTTTGCCATCCAACGACATAAAAAAAATATCGTTACAAATATGCACTACAACACGATCAAAATGCATTTCTTTTTACATATTTCAGAGTTGATTCCGTAATTAAAATTATTTATTTTCATAAGTATTTTAACGCCTTATAAGTTATATAATGAATTAAAAGTCATGTCGCATTAAATACTTTGTTCCGCTAAAATAAAGCATTACAACAAAATATCAAAACAAAAGAACATCCACACATATTAGAAGCCTCTCTTTTGATGCCCATGCCAGTTTGCAGTAAATGAAATAAATGTTGGCCCGCATCCAAACCGCACCAGAGCCGTCGAGCTCACGCTTGTACATCGAACCGCGTTGCGGGACTGGTGTTAACAGTACCCGGTCCCCGAGTACCAACTCAGACATGCTATTTTAACACCCCAGAATTTTGCTCCAAGTTTCAGCATTTCTGGAGACTAGATCACTTTTAGTGTTCGATTTTACCTAAAAAATAGCAAACTTTCTGAAGAAACGACTTTTGTTTATTTGATTCTTTGACTCAACAAACAAGGCTAAGATGTGGAAACTACATTGTCTTTCGTTAAAATAATAATACCAGCCTATTATTGTCCCACTACAGGGCAAAGGCCTCTTTTCATACCTTGAAGACACAAGTGTTGACCACACTTGCTGACGGCGGGTTGACGATTGTACATATAAATTATAAGTCTAGGTTACCTAACGATTTTTCCTTCACAGATGTCAGTAATGTCCAAGATACTTTGTAAGTACATATAAATTGAAAAGTCATATTGGCACCACCGACCACACAGGGTCATCACGACATTCGTCTTTACCTATTTTTAGTTAAGAGTAGCCTAAGTTTACAACAAACTTAGGCTGCTCTTAATTGTTCTGGCTTGGTGAGTAACATGTCTGTGTGAGTCGAACTGACTTTCTCTATTCCGCAAACTATCAGAACTTGGTTTGAAATTGAAAAAGTGTCCAACTAGAACATCCTCTATGACGTCACAGTGAGTGCATAGCCTAGTTATGCCAAAGGCCGTTCTTGGTAATTTTCAATCCGTAGTTATTAAAGACACATTTATTTCCACAGTTTCGTTATTTATAATATTCTGCTGGTTATTTTAACTGGTAGAACAGTGTAGGTACTGGATGAGTACCCTCATAAGTAGTTTTTGGCATGAATACTTACATTTATTTATGTTGCTCATTTAGATCATTCCTTCTAGATTAGCTTTTTTTTTCAATGGAATATATTTTGGTCATAGTACCTTATTAGGCTCGATGAGTTAGGATAAGGGGTCTAATATTATGTTCGCTTGTGTTTTGCCAGTTTCCCATCAAAAACTTTTTACTAATTTTAATAGATCTCTGAACAGATTTTAAATTAGATAGTATTAGTGCAAAATTGCATGTAATTTTACTTTCTGACTATAATATGACTAGACTATGTATTCCACTATATATATTTTGTATGAAGCGTGCTGTCGGGAATGTTATATTAACAAAGAATAAAAAAAAAAAATGTTTTTATTTAAATATCAATATTTAAAAATGTATTTATAATATAAGTATAACAAATACCATGAATGTAAAATAAAAACAAATCTTTTATTTCTGAAAATTGCATAGGTACCCATACTAATTTTGGAAATCTAGACAGTAAAAGGACTTTTGAGTCGCTTATATCGATTATTTCATAGAGAACATCCACCTACCCGCTCTGTTGTAAGCAAAGTCTATGAAGAATTTATAAACCGGAAAACGGAAAAATTAATATTGAAATTCCAGAAAAGGACTTTTAACTAATAATATTAATTTCGAGAGGCCCAAAATTAATTTTGATGAGTATTATTAACCGTGAAAGTTTTTCAAACTTAATTCGCATTATTAATTCCAAACTTCACCTTTCCACCCAAGAGGTTCTTAAAGAGGTTTTCAATTTAATAAAAGTAAAAATTTTTGGTAAAATATACATGAGGTATATTGGACATAAAAACAATTGGCAGTCATGGAAACTGTCGACAGAAGTGAAAACGTCATATTACCAGCATGTCGGTGACCCGTTCACAATAGCATGTCGGTGACCTGTTCACATCAGCATGCCGGTGACCCGTTCGCGTCAACATGTCAGTGACCCGTTAACGTCAGCATGTGGGTGACCCGTTCTCGTCAGCATGTGAGTGACCCGTTCACGGCATGTCGGTGACGTGGAGTCATTAACATGCAATCCTTTAAAAAATTCAAAACGTAAATCACTAAAACTGCACAAAAGTGTACAGCAGCCGAAAGACATACGAGTGTTCAATGGACGACGAGCATCGACAGACGGACAGGGACGGACCGATCGCGTGCGGCGTCGACGCCCTCTGCGTCCTTCATTCCGCCAAAGAAAACTAAAAATGAACCTCTGCGCAGGTGAATTCTGTGCTCACGACTCGTGGCGAATACTGTAACACAATACAGTCATCACTTATGTAAGTAATTACTTATATAATAATGTGGATATGATAGAAGCCAAAAAATTACGACCCTATCCCCTGAACTAGATGGAAACCTGTTTACATGTTTATTATTAAAACATTGTAGGTGAGCTCGATCTACTCGTAGTAGACCCATGCTCAATTTGAATACTTAAGTCGAAATAAATTATAAAGTATTTTTATAACGTAGTTATGTTTCGAATATCTGAACTGAAATTGCCATTTTCAATCATTAATGGTCCGTCCGATATCCCGATGGTAGTGGTAAAAAAAAAGTCTAATCGCTAGCAATAGGCAGCATTCCTCAATATATAAAGGCCTCCCCACACAAGTGAGATATTATCAACAAGGGGAATATTGAGATATGTATCCGTTGAAAATTTTCTATAATATCACCCATACACAACATGGCATTTAAACTCCCCTGTCAAAATATGCACCCACACGCGTCTACAGAGGCCTTAATAAAACCGACACAAAGCCAAATTTTAGCGAATACCTACACACATAATCCAACCACATTCCCATTCTGTATGACCACCCACACAAATTTCTGTCCACGCCTAAATGCCCACGTATTCGCATCTGCTCTGTCCAATGTTTTACGTTAGTAGGGATAATAGTTTTATAGCCTCAAAGTACACAGGTTACACAGCTACATAATTGACATCAAACTAAACACTTATTTTAATTGATGTGCCCAATAAACGTGCGAGTCGATGGAATTAACTAAATAAAGTCAGGTGGTGCGTTGGTTGGTGTTGGTTCTATCGAATAACACGGTTACGATGGGTTATATGAACTGTTTGGGCTAACATTACTGTTCCTTTTTACTAGAATTAGGTTAGGTTAGGCTATCTATAGCTAGATAATCACTCGATTGCAGAAAGCACTTTGTACATAACCATGCTTTAGTTAATGAGTTAATATCGCTAATTGATGACAACAAATCGTATTAAAGTATATTTAAATATGAATAACTGCCTCGGTAGCCTAGTGGTCCTAAGTGCGACTGCTACGCTAGAGGTCTTGGGTTCGATTCCCAGGTCGAGCAAAGTGTTATTGGGTTTTTCTATGAAAATCTCAGTAGCAGCTCAGAGTTAGGATTTGTGCCCGGTTAATGGCAATAGGCTCGCCCCCTATTACATGGGACCTAAACATACCGACGAACTGTGGGTGTACATTGGTACACCTCTGCCTAACCCTTCGGGGGAATACAGGCATGATGGTATGTATGTTAAAGATGAATAATTAATTGGTTCATTGTTACAAAGCAAAATATATTTACTTTAGTTATGTAAGTATATATTTATAAAATGTCTTATATATGGCTGTACGGCCGTCCCCAAACTAGGCAGCGCCTGTAACTTGGGGCTAGAGTTGCGTCTAACTTATGTTTTAAATCAAGATACTTGAGAACGGAGAAATCTTTTCATTTTTACTTTTTATTTTATTTCTATTAGACAGAAGGACGTTTAGATGAGCGACAACAATAGAGCTCTGTTTGGACCCTTTGGGTACGGAACTCTTATAAAATCGCTTTTTGTCGGTCTGTCACAAAGCGGTTACATTCTTTTTTTTTAAACGTTGCTCTCGTACGGGTATTGAACATTAACAATTATTGAAACTTCAACAAAATAAAGTTGAGAACGTAAAAACAACGCGGCTTTGTTGAAATTCATTCTCCAATAAGCTAGTTCATTTCTCATTCACCTTTCAACTTGGACATGTTACCGTTTAGCTTCACGTCAGCCCTATAAGGTACCTAGAATGTTACATTTACGATATCCACCTATAACAAGGGTACGCGTACGTAAATATAGTGTCGTAAACGAGATAGATACCTTACGGTAGGTTTATTTCGTTGGAACTATTTAAATATGGTAACAAAGTTTGGTCATCCATTACTCATAAAATGTTCGCAATTTATTTATACACACCAATAATTTGTTAATGTTAGGTGTAATGAAGGAACGAAGCTGACGTGTCAAGGTGACTTAGAATACCTATATGTAATTATTGTAAATAATTGAATTCCTCACCTAAATATTTTTCAATTCAAGTGAGTACTTCTTGATTGATTTTTGGTGGGTGAAAAATTTATGGTTTTGCGTCACCGACATGCCATTGTAAGCACGCCGCCGACATGATAATTTAGATTAACAAAACGTTAAAAAATTTAAATAAGTTATCATTTATAACCAGATTTCATTATTTTAATTGGATATGTTTCAGTCACGAAGGCCTACAACATTACTGCATAAAAGTGAAATTATAAGTAACTAATGTATTGACTATACTTTGTATAAGTACCTAACAATAATTTTGATAAAATCGGTATATATATCGGTATATAGTAATCAGAACAAACCATTTCAACATTTTTTTCCTATTAAAGTAATTACGTACGACAAACTACTAAATTAATAATTCTGTGCCTCCGATGAAAACTGATACAACTTCAAAATGACTACTTTTCAGTAGAGCGATTTAAAGTTTTATTTATTTTAAATTTAATTTAAAAAGATTATTATCTATAATTTTACAGAACACTCAATGTTAAATACAAGTTACATCGTTTTTCTTTAAAATTACAGGATTTTGTAACATTTCATTAGAAAATTAGGAAAATATTGAGGAAAAACTGTCAACTATATCAATGTGCACCGTCATTACGTCTGTGTAAACTAATGTACGTTAAGTAATATCAACTTACACCACACATGCAGTTCTCGTGAAGACTGATATCATAAAATATGTTTTAGTATATACACTGATAATATTGATGCAAGAAAAATGTTGTTGAACAAATCTAATATAACTTTATGCTAGAAATCAGTCTAGAATTATAAAGTTTACTTAATTTAATATTTATTGAAATATATCACTTGTCACGATGTTATTTTTTGTGTATAATGCTACAAGTAAACTTATATGTTCAAGATCTTCGTGCAAAGTGATATTTGTAACCAATTTTATTTAAAGCTCTTGGTATTAAAAATAAAACACACATATTTAAGATACAAAACTTCACTTAATAGGCTAATATCCTAGCCTAATACCTTCTGCTCTTACAACGTTTATACTTGATGTTCCTGTCACCCCTAGAGACAATCTTACCTGTTTCCAGAACAGCTTAACATTGGCTCTGAAGTTATCAGCGAACTTCCTGTTATACTTTTTTTCCTTCTCATCCTTCTTCTTTTTTACCATCTCTTTCACTTTCGGTTTCATTTCGGTGTATCATTTCTTCACTCTTTCAAAATCATCTGTAATATTCGTTGCCTGATTCATCCTACTTTGGGCCTTACAGGCTAACACGTTAAGCCATGCCTCTTTCTTCTTGTTCACAACCTCTTTTACTTTAGCATCCACCCAAAATCATTCGTCCTACTACCACATTTCTTTCGTGCTAGACCACATACCGTCGTGGCCACTTGCACCATACTGTCCCTTGCCAAATCCCAGAATTCCTCTAAGCTATAATCATTCATGCTATTAAATACCTTATCCGTCTTCTCTTTAACTGTTTTCTTATATTCTTCTTTTACTTTTTCTTCTTGCAGTCTTTCTACTTTTATTCGTTCTAGAGTGGTCACAGGAACTGGAACTCGGTGACGCCAATGCTTGATAAACTATCCACTCGACACATTACTAGATAATGGTCAGTGCCAACATAAACACCCCGATATGCTCTTGTATCTGTAACCTTACTCTTCAATATTTCATCTACAATCACAAAATCATTTATATTTGTATACTTCTACTATCATGCCTTTCCCACGTATACCTGTGAATCTTAGCGTGATTAAACATAGTGTTCATCACAGAAAAGTTCTTCTCCACACAAATCTCTAGCAAATCCATACCATTCTCATTCACTTTATCATCTCCAAATGCAGAGCCCCGCTTGCAGAGGTAAGGCTTAAATAGTGCCCGGACCCAGACAACTGGCACGCTCGCGGCTAGGCCCTCCCCTAGCCATGCAGCTCTCGGCACGGCAACCTTAGCTTGGAGGTTTAGTAGGTACAACCTAATGCCTTTGTCGCCTTTTACGACACCCACGGGCTGAGAGGGGTGGTTCTATTCTACCCGAAGACTACACGGGTTAATAAAAATAAGACTAATACGTACGTTGTAAGCTATAGCGATCCGCTGCGTAGGCGCGTGCGTGCTCTCCGTCTAAAAACTTTATCGCCACTGATCGTAATGCCGCCCCCTGTGACCGCGCAATCCCCCGCGATAGAAGAAGTATCACTATACACATTTTTTTATGCCCTATTTTAAGTACTATTTACGTGTATAATAATAATATAACTTCACATGTATCATTTGACACAAACAATTTTTTACTTTTGTCTTTGTGTTAACTGATATGTCTGAAGTTGTACCAGTAAATTACGCACATGTCTTCGTGTAAAAAATATAACTAAGTTTATATCATTAATCACATTCATTTAAGATAAAGTTTACAAATGTATTGGAATATAACTTAAGACATATTTTTTTACACGGAGCACTATTTAATTTTTCAACATTTTTAACGATTTATGTGGAGTTAAATTATTTTACACGTCATTAAGTATTAACACATAAATTTTTAGGCCTACTTGTATCACACTATCTCTGGAAATATAACTCGTATCAAAATGTCGATTAGACAGAAATGTGCAGATTTTTTTTCTGATACAAGTGCATTTTAAAACTCCAATTTGATACAACTTGAGTTATATCAGTTTTCACCGGAGGCACAGAATTAATAGTATAATAATGTCACTTTCCAAAATCGTTGTAATTACTTCGAAAAATAGAAAAAAAACACGTGGGTGGGGTTCCGTTTGATAGGATTAAACCCAATTGACGTAACACTCCTTTATACGGAACCAACCAGTATTATTGCACTATAAAATGACCTTTAAACCCACAATGAGCCGGATGAAACTGGCCACCGTCATGAAAACGAACTAGTTCATGTTTTGCACAAGTTTTTTGAACAATCCCACAGAGCCTTAATGAGGATGACGTCAGCAAAACTGCTTCAGTTAAGTGCTTCGCTTTCAAAAAGTTAAACGAGATTTACTATAGACGCTAATAACACATCCGTTTTTCGTATGAAGGTTAAGCTTACAATGATATATCAAAAGTGACATTTAAGTAATCTTTCATGTTTTCATGTAACTTAGCTTATCACAATTATTAGAAACTAGCTTCTGCCCGGGACTTCGTCCGCGTCCAATTTGATGTATTTGTTATTCCACGGGAACCGCACATTTTTCCGAGATAAAAAGTATACTACGTGTTATTCCATACTACAAATTTATCTCCGTGTCAAGTTTCATCCAAATCCGTTCAGCCGTTTGAGCGTGAAAGATTACCAAACATCCATCCTTACAAACTTTCACATTTATAATAGTACTAACTGTGCCCGGGGCTTCGTTCACGTCGACCTAAGTGTTACTTAACTAATTAAGTATTGAATACTATGTCATCATAATCTTCCAAGCAAGTCGTTTATAATATTATTAAAGCTGAAGAAAAGTCTCTACTCGCTATTAATTGAAAAATGTTATTATAGTGTAGAAGATTTTATTAATGATAATTTTTAATATTTCATGTGCAGTAAACTTTTATATACTTATTAAATATTTTAAGATAACTGTTTCAGTTTTTAAGATTGTAGATTATATTTCTTGTAAGTAGTTAATTTTGTTTTGTTTTGTTTACATTCTTTTTTTCCCATAATATTTGTACGCCTTCACGACAAAACATAGCGCTCATATGTTTAAATCCAAAACCTTTATGTAAATACCTATGTTTCACAAATAAAAGTCTGATTCTGATTCCGATTCTGAATAAATAGTATAGGAAATTGGATAATTAAAAAAAGAAAAGGCCAGCCCTAGTGAAATCATGATCTAATTGAACTAATTGACTTTGACTTTTCAATTGGTAGTTTTTACAAAATGATCTTGGAATAGTCAATAGGTACGTACTTCATGCTAGTACATTTAGCTACTAGGAGACGATAAACGAAAAATATATGAAAGCTTTTACCATAAAACTTTAATGTTGCACTCTGAAATAAAAAAGATACAACGAGTGATTTGGAACCTTCTCCAGTCACCTTGGCAATGGCTCTCATAGATTTAATAGCTTTGTAACACATCTATATGTAGCTATGATGATGACGTATATGTAGTCTTGTTAAAGTTCAAAGTCAAACGGATTTTTTGTTTCGAATTACGAGATTTATTTTACAGTTGGCGCAGTAGCTGAGCGATTGGTTGCTGCGTTGCGTGTCGCGGGTACGAATCCCGCACGGAACAATTATTTGTATGGCTTACAGATGGTTGTTCCGGTTCTGGGTATTTGTGTTTGTGAGTTTATACATTTGTTAATGCTCCAGCGATACAGGAGAAATTCCCAGTGGGAAGCCGTAAAAAAAAACCAAAAATAACTAAAAAATATATGACATTGCAAAATTGTCCCATATTGTTCATTGATAATGTTACTAAGACGCCTTTTCCTCGCAGTGAGACTTAGGCTGGCATTTTTTTTATTCCACTTAAGTACATCTCAACATTCACTTAACCACATACGGTGTATATTTAGTACATACATACATACTATCACGCCTGTATTCCCAGAAGGATTAGGCAGAAGTGTACCAATGTACACCCACAGTTTGCCGGTATGTTTAGGCCCCATGTAACAGGGGGCGAGCCTATTGCCATTAACCGAAAATAGAAAATATAATAGAAAAACCCAATAACACTTTGCTCGACCTGTGAATCGAACCCAAAACCTCTAGCGTAGCATATATCATATAAACACGAGGAAAACACTTAAACACGATATTTACGTAAGCTATTTATATAAGTATTTGCAAGCGATTTGAAGATTGATTCTACCTCCAGTGATTTTATTAAAACATCTGATTATTTTTCTTACTGTAGCGTGTATGATACAATACAATATATTATATTGTATGTCATGTATTTACGCAGAAAAATGTACGGGAATAAAGAATGTGTTTCCATGTCTTCCGTAATCAGAAATTTATCTATTGTTATATCATAATAGATGAAATATAAAGAATTTTGAAGATGATATAATACTACCATCGATTTACCTGAATTTATTACCGTTTGCTATAAAACACAACGTCTCTCTATCTGTCTGTTAGGGCACTTATAACTCGAGAACCACTTATACGATTTACGTGATGTTTGTTGTAATTCATAGATATTTTTCTGGCTAAGTTTTAGTATATCTATTTTCTAAGGAAACTAGTTTTTGGTCACAATATCTAATTTACAAAATGTCAAAATTACACAATAGCTTTGAAAGATGCTGGGTTGCGTGCCTTCGGCGAAAACTTTTTTGTGGAAGCGTAACGTACATTTGTTGTTATTTGTATTTATGAATTGCGAGACTTTAGTTTTGCAGGATCCCATGTTACTTTTGTGTGTTTGTTTAGAAGCGCTAATCTCTAGAACTACTAGTCGGATTGAAAAAAACCTTTTTGTGTATGATAGCTAGATTAATGAAGAATAGTATTGGTTAATAACATCACGCTGCTAAACACGGGAACGGAGCAGTGACATCAAACGTAAATTAAACGGACTAACAAAACCACGCAATAGATAAGTGTGCAATAATATCTATACAAGGTATAAGAACTTGCTTCTATAAAATATAGGTACATACACATACCATCACGCCTGTATTCCCCGAAGGGTTAGCCAGAGGTGTAGCAGTGTACACCCATAGGTACATAACAACACAAACATACAGGTACATAATGATACACAAATTCCTTAAAATCTGGCAATACATCTACCCCACGCTTCCTATACAAGATTAGTTTTGTACTGAAATATTGATATCCTAAAAAGAAGTCATTGCTCTCGAAACTACACCATTTCCTACAATCTCATTACGTAGTATCATAATTATTATAGCTCAAAGGAAAAGCAGCATAGCTTAAGTAACACTAGTTTGAAGATAGATATATGTATCATAACATTATCACATTTGGTTTACTAAGGGTTCGTTCAGACGTCACAACAACACAACAGCAGAAATGTAGTATCGTAAATATTGCTTTTCACCTACATCGCTTTAACATAATAGAAGTAACAAGAATAATGTAACCAGAATTTTGTAAAAACTTCATAACAAAGAGTGTCCGTGGAGTTTTTTTCACGTTCTTCTCCATAGACCTTATTCATAGACTTACCTACGTTTTGAAATAAGCAACTAGCTTTAATGCGGACAATGTCGCGGGCAGAAGGTAGTAAACTATGTATTTAATTAATACAACAAGCACAATATGAATCACTAGTATAAAACACTTAAGTAATAATAAAATGCAAAAAAGGAAGCTTATAGGGCATCAAAAAACTCATCCGCATCGCTGTCAATACGACAAGTGCCCAAAAGGCTGGCAGCGTTGCCACGTTGTATAGCAATACTGATTCTTTGGCCCAAGAAAAGGCCAGCTCTTTGGTCACGTGAAGAGTCGACCAGTCGCTTGGCTATGTCACGAAAAACAAGATGAGCGGACCCCATGGCCCTAGTGTTTCAACCCCAAACGGCTCAAACATATAGCTTCCAATAAGGCAGTAGCAGCCGCCCCAGCACAACACGTCGTGCTAGGAAGATGGGATAGCGCAAGGGTGTCGACGCATGTTGCATCTCACACCAAAGGCCTACCCAACTTCCAAGGCATTATAGTCATCCCATCTGGTCTCTTCCCATCATCGCGTGTCAAGCCAATTGGCTCCAAAACAGCTGGCACTCCGGCGGAGACAAGAGCACGACGGATGATGTCATTAATGCTGGCGTGCCGTGCTATGCGGCCAGCGCTTTTACTGCATGACAGACCATGGTGACCGAGGCAGTCTACAGCTTCACCGCACTGACAGCGGTGCGGAGCCCCACAAGGAGCGCCTAAGCGTAGGCATGTAGCGAGCCGAAATGTAGAGTCACTCAGCATAGTGCCTATGTTGGGCGACGAAAGTGCCTAAAGCCAAAGACCCGACTCCCACTCACCCACAGCCAGCAGGCGGGCACGCTCAGCAGAATTGATGGACGTATTAATTAAATTATTCCGTACCAACCTGCAGAGTGGCTCGTCCCATTGTCTTTGGGAAGATGGGTTCACGGGTCGATCTGTATCCGGGCAAGTTACTTTCCAGGCGTTCACCGCTTCGGTCAAACACGGCACTTCAAAGTTAATCATTGATGTTGATAGAATCTTCGAAATTAACTTATCGGTGCTGTGGACAGAAGACAAGAACGCCGGTAAACTGCAACTAGAAATTTTACGGATGCCGAGACCACCAAAACGAATGGGAAGTGTGGCTTGCTGCCATGCTCGGTCATCCAGGGCCACATTGAGAAGTGATGTTAATGTTTCTCTAATAATTTGGTCAATTTTGTCCAAAAGGTGTGGGTGTTTCCAAAGAGGTGTAGACCGGAGGTAATATATAAAATTTGGGCCAAAACAACAATGTCTCAAAAGGGTAAAAGCACAATGTATATTAATTTTGGAAAACTATCTTCCAAAATTGGGGAACCTAGGAGGTGCAACTAGCTTAAATGTTTTAAATAACTTTCAATTTCAAATGGTTGGATGGCCTCTAAATGGTTTAATAGCCGGGTTCAAATTATACAAATCAATGCCCGCCTCCTGCATCTGACTGACCCAGCTGAGCGATAGTTTCTCATGGTGATAACAAACCATTAACCGACACGACTCATCATCTACTTAGCCTTTCCCCAACCATGTTGGGCTCGGCTTCCAGTCTAACCGGATGCAGCTGAATATCGGTGTTTTACATGGAGTGACTGCCTATCGGACCTCCACAACCCAGTTACTGGGCAACACGATACCTCTTCTATTAACCGACACGACTATCGAATTCAAATCGAATCACAATTATCGTTGACTCCACATTCCACATGCTGGTAGCCTCATGCGCGAAATTGAGATATGTTTTGATCTTTTCTTTTTCAGCTTATCCGAGGTATTTGAAGCAGATACCTTCTACCGATTGAGCTGAAATGTTGTATACATACGTGAGTCAGATGACAATGCAATATAATGATATCATGGAGATGGTCTGATGATGGAGTCGGAAGGTGGCTACGGGAACTTAGAAACGAAACAACGTAACCCTATCAAATTTGTAGTCGTTTGATTCATCTTTAGGAGTACTTATAACAAGCGTTTATTTAAATGCGCTAAAAATAATTTACTATCAACTTAAAACGTCATTACATAAATTATATGGCATATAAGCTTGTCTCGAGATTAGTTTTTAACTATTTTAATGCTGCCACAACGCAACTTCATTCAGTTGCGGTGACCCCCGCCACGCTAATTACCCATTGCCAGGGGGTATTTTTACCGCCGTGACGTTGTGACTCGTCTAAGCAAACCTTAAGACCTCCTCCAGTGAGTAACGAGGCAAGAGCTGCATTACTAAAGACATACGTATCTCTTAATGTCTCTTATGATTTAATTAAAGTTACGTCTTCAACACAAACTTGTTGAGAGGATGCGGAGAGGATCTGAGTACGATTGTGTTACTAACAGTATTGTGTGAAAGCAGCTTCTTGTCTGTAACAAATAACATTCCTAGGATGGAAGATTAGGTAATGGCCACAGACAAATATCTAGAAAAAAGATTTCTAACTTAGTTTTTCAATAATAGTTCATTAAATCCGGCTATTCTATCTAGCAGTCATGCCATGATGCCCCAGTGGCTTCTCATGCATGAGGTTGCGGATTTTAAACCGGGGCTAGTACCAATGTTACTATTTCGATTTATGTGTAGGTACTTTCTAACTTCTACATCTAATCTAATCTTGGACTTCGGTGAAGGAAAACATTGTGAGGAAACCTAGACTTGTAAATAATATATGTCAATCCGCCTTGAGCAAGCGTGGTGATCAATGTTTGTGCTTTCTCTGTATAGGTAGCGGCGTTTACCCTGCAGTAGGACAATAATAGGCAGGTATTATTATTATCAAGGGGTTGAAATATGTAGTCCGGCTGAAAAGTTTTTAATCTGAAGGTAAAGGTTTTTCTGTAGTTTTTAGACATATGCCAGCCTCATGGATATGCTCGCAATATGCTATCAAACCTTTTACCCATGTTCCGTTTTACTACATTCTAAACACTGTCACGAATATGTTGTAAATAATGCTAACAATCGAAATACTCGTAAAATAACATTTATTATACAGGAATTGGGTTCAGCACGGAATACTTATAGACCCATTATTTCTAGGATTTATTTACGGAACATTGTGAATTGTTAACCGATAAGTTTTAATGGTTAAGGATTATTCTTGATTTTAGGTGATTTTGTGATGTTAGGTTGTTTGTACTCAGTAGTAAAATGATGGCCTATTATTGATCTACTGTAGGGCAAAGGACTCTTTAGAGAAGGCGTGAGCATTGATCTACATACATGCTCAAGACGGATTGTGTGCGTGTTTTTATTCACCAATGTCAGTCATGCCTAAAAAATTCAAAGAGAAAACGTCACATTGGCGCTATAGGTACAGTAGTTGCCACGAGTCGGTCCGACAGACGGCCCAATCACGTGCAGCGACGGCGCCCCAAAAACCGAGACAAGGACCCAAAAACCCAAAAACTATTGTGTACTGTGCGTAAGTTATTAAGTGCAATAATGTTGTGCATGTAAGTTATTTAATTCTTATGGAAATAAAGACATTCGAACCTCAAAATTAACTTGATGTTTGCGCTCACGACTCGTGGCGGCTACTTTAACTGTGTCATCACCACATTTTGTTTGACTATTCAAATGCTTTCATATAGCAACATAAATAGAGGTTTCATCAATTGATTAGCTCATAATTATGTAATTCTACAAGATTAGACGAAAACAAACGTTAATTAAAGAACCTTGATCTAAGTAGATCAACTTTCATAGTGAAATTTTTCCAATCCTTACCAACACAGGAATAAAACAACACAATCAGTTTTACTATTCGCCTAGGAATGGTACTGCATTGCAAAAGAAATGCACTCTGCGGGGACACAATATCGATGAAAACGTCGTATAACGCAGGAACACTAACTTTGCAATATGAAAGAGCATTCGCATTTTATTAGGTCGTCAGCGCGACCCACATGTCCTGTGGGCGACATAAAAATGTTCGCAGATCATACCAACGAAGGATAGGTGGAGTTTATTTGTTACGGATTGGATTCTTCGGCACACACAAAAAGTGCTTCCGCGGGTTGTTCGAAAGAGACGCCGCGCCCCCGGAACGCAAAGGGCACAATAAGGAACATTGATGGGTTTTAGTAAGTAAGAGTGTGACACTCCCTCCCGCCCCTCCCAGGGCGCGGGAAGTGACAGTACTATTACAGTAGTTTGATGATTACCCATCTGAAAATAAGACAAAAATAGTGCTAAACGTATTTTATATTAATTGTCTCTGGGTGTGTGGTCTAGCATTTTTGCTGAACTGGGCCTTTTTGGCATAGCTGTGGGGCACACAATGATTTTCTTCCTTTTTTAGTCAAGTTAAAATAATTTCGATACGGCTGCAGCATCTTTCTCCATACTCTATTATTAGTCATCCGTGGTGTAAGTAGTAGTGTTTATACCCAGGCCATTTTCTTAAGCTTGTTCGGCTGTTCCTTTTTTTGCGTCATCTCAAATAAAACATTTTGCATATTTGGAAGAAACCAGAAAGCATTTTCGCTTACACTTTAATTTGAAACCGTTACCGATAAACTGACACTAATACTCTCGTATATCACCGGCCCAGACCACGGTAGCTTATGAAATAGCCGGTCCGATTTCAATGATATAAATTGACCTGACATTATTTGGCCTGTGATAAACGACTTAGATAAAGATGACGGGTACCGGGTCCTCCCGGGTCCCCCTAGGTTCCCACTGGCTTCACTAGGCCACATTTGTAAGCTGTCAGTTATCGGATGTACCTACATTTTGAGGACACATTTTTTTACTTTTTTCTTTTTGTTTTTGAGAGTTGGAGGGCCCGGGTCTAAAATATAACGTGTATTTTTTTGTTTTTCTTTAGCTAAATGTATCTTGAATATCTTCCAAAGAAAACATTGAGAGGAAATTTGGACTTGCAGTTAATAGGAGTGTGAAATCGCAATTTGTCTTGAATTATTATTCCAGTGAAGTGTTACAAAGGGTAAATGTGCCGTATTTTTCTAATTTTCACGTACCCAATTTATAACTACGAATAAATACACACATTAAATATTTCTTTTTCTACTTCCAGATTAAAATTATAAATATGATCTACCATAATCTAGAACAGTATATTTCTCACAGACGACATTTGTAGACGACCCTTCACAGCTGCGTCGAACCGGTGGCAGCCACTCGAACAGTTCCCGAACGAAAACAAAACACTTTCCTAGAATCGCGAACGTTTGTCTTGTTCCCAGTTTTTGTTCGTTCAGGAAACTCGTTCAAGGCTCCAATTGGAAGCACTTAGGCAGCTCGTTAAACCGATGAGTCCTTCAATAAACTAGGTAAACTAAACTTGTCCTTTATCAACATTTTGATGTTTGTTTACAAAATAGTTTGCGTTAGTCAAACAGTTTAAGTATTTAATTGGAATATTTGGTCAGGTTTACGTAAATAATTAGTCAATTAATGTGTGACTAAACTATGCACTTTGAAGGTGTTGTTTAAGTAAGTGTTTATAGATGACGCGTCCAATAAACATGTTCGCAATAAAGGTAAGGATGCCAGGCGTCCGGATAAAGCTGGACATAGTCAGGTTTTTTCGATGTATATACGGCCAAATTAGTTTGTGTCTGCCTTGTACTGTTTTCATTGAGCTTTTGTACATTTAACTCAGCAGAAGATGGGTTGTTTAAAAAAAAATAATTGAGTTACATTTTGACAGAAAACTGATATTAGGACCCATACCTACCGTGGCGGTATGCCCCGCTTGGGTGGGGCTTCGCCGAGTCCTCGTGGCGGCCATCGGCGGCGGCGAACTCTCGCGTCCGGCCCTGGTGCAAGCCATGGTCCGGAGCGAGAGGGAATGGGATGCAGTCGCCTCCTTCTGCGAGGCAGTAATGCTTGAGAAGGAGGCGGCGGGACGGTTGAGACAGCGGTTCTCCCGTCCCAGCCGCCGCGGTAGACGCTCCGGACGTCGGGAGCCGCGAGACGACTCCCGGCCACCGTAGATACTGGCCTGTGGACGGTGAGCAATGGGTAGCTCACCGTCCTTACGTTGCATAACGACAGGCCGTGTCGACGGCGAGTTCGTGTTCCACGCGCACCTCAAAGAGATGTCAGCAAAAGGAAGGGGCCACTGAGGGCCGATGCCTAACGGGGCTGCGGGTTGTTCGCAAGAGATACCGCGCCCCCGGAACGCAAAGGGCACAAGAAGGAACATGGGTGGGTTTTAGTCAGTAAAAGTCTGACACTCCCTCCCGCCCCGCCCAGGACGGGAGAAGTTATTTGACGATTTCTCACCCACAAAAAAAAAAAAAAAAAAGGACCCATACCTACCTACAAAACATCTCAAAGTTGTATTACTAACGAAGCAAAATATGAACAGACTTCATATTTTCGGTACAATCGTAATTTACTTATAACTACATGTACGCTAAGGCAACATTATGAAATAACCGTATCCATTTCATATCAGCTATATTCCAATTATATCCTTTAAAAACATTACCAGTTAAGGCAATTAAACTTGAACTGAAAATGCAAACAAAGTAAATTATTTCATTAGAAAGCGCGGACTGGTTTGTGGTGTGGACTCAATCTGTAGAAACGACTCAAATGAGCTACATTTTAATGCTTACTAGATTTATCTTCTTTCACGTCAATTTCGGTTATCGGGGCGCCGACGAAGTCCTAAAATAAAAAGTAGCTTATGAAGTAGCTGATGTCCTTTTTTGGGGTCCAAACTTACCCCGAACCGAATTTCATCAAAATCGGTATAGTGGTGTAGTCATGAAATACTAAGTTACTTTCGCGTTTATAATACCTGTAAATAAATTTTACAGACTCTTTTAAATTGTCAAATCTGTTAGTTGCTAGTTCCAAAATGTCGATCAATAATTAAATACATACCATCACGCTTCTATTCTCCGACAGGTTAGGCAGAGGTGTACCAATGTACACCCACATTTCGCTGGTATGTTTTGGTCCCACGTTATAGGGGGCGAGCCTATTGCCATTAGCCGGGCATAAATCCTAATTCCGATCTGACTGATAATTCTATAGAAAGACCTAATAACACCCTTTGCTGGACCTGGGAATTAAACCCAAGACCTATAGCGTAGCAATCGCGCTTAGGACTACTGGGCTAGATTAGTCGGAAGCTACATTCACTGTAGTCATACCTTGGTTATCATTAATTCCCTTAAATATGCTAAGCATTAAGGACCAATTTCTATTAACTTATGACCTGCCTCTGCACTTTTACCTTTGCGTAATAAAACCAGTAAGTATATACAGAAAACCTAAACCTATCAAGTTCAGTGCTCCATAATTGGTTACAGAATGTATGCACATCACCCGAGGGAGCCTACAGTACGGTTAACAAAATAATAAAGTCACAGACTTCGTGTGTTAAGAATTTTGTCAACTTACTTGAACTACAAGTCATAATAATTATAACTCCAAGAAGCATGCTCTTGTTTTCGAATAATATATTTACTGCTTTTTTATATATTTTAGAAGTATATTCTGAATGACATTTAAATCATTGGTTTATAATATATTAGGTTACAGTAATTCTTATAGTTCATAAAAAAGTATATGCATTTCCATTTTTCAAAATGTTTTGTTTTACTATTATTTTTACTTAGCTTCTACGTTTTATTTTAATCATCAAATTGCATGTTCAGCATCCATCTTCGTTCACCATATATGTTGTTTTACTATCCCTACGTCCCCGAGCGCATTGGTCGCAATCTCATTTCCTTGTCGTTTTAAAGCTCGCTTGGTCGCTAAAAATCATTTATCTGGTGCATTTCCACGCGACCCGATTTGTTAGTGTGTTAGTTCGTGAATGTGTTGTGTGTTGTCTATTTTTATGACCCGTGAAACTTTTCGAGTGTTAATGTTTTATTTGTTTTCTGTGGAATACATTGTTTTTATTATTATTCACAGGCTTTTGCTTTTATTTTTAACCGACGAAAAAAAAAACGGAGGGGACTCAATTCGACGAGTATATTTTTTTTTTATATGTATGATCACGCATCACATTTTACAGAGTAGTGCGATTTTAATAATTCTTTTTTTATTAGAAAGAGTATACCCCGAAGTTGGTCCCATATATTAATTAAAATTGGGATCTATACAAAACTACAAACAGAACCAAAGCCGCCGAATTCCAAAGCTTAAGTTATTTTGAAGTCCTTTTCAGTTTTTTCGGCGAATCTATTGTTTTGTTGAAAAGTTCTTTAAAAGAAGATACCGTACCTACCTTTGATACGGTAATAAATATAATAATTAGTTATTTATAATATAAATATAATAATAAGTTTTTATCTTTTTTGTGAGAGCGACAAGTGAATGAGTTTACTAATAAAAAAATTTCAGGATTTAATTTAATTTTTTTTTAAGGATATAATTATGTAAATGTATGTAGGCTAGGTTAGGACTGGCCAAGACTATCCAAACATTCCCAAAATAAAACGTACCTTTTTACAGGCAAATAAAAAAAGAAATCTTCAGTCATTTCTCTGAATTCAAAACAGAGGTCATTTTCCTGATCCTTTTGACGAAGAGGACCCTGAATAAATAAATACTTATTAACATTATACGGGTGCTTTACAAATAATTGATGATGCTTATTTTTTTTTCGATTACAGTCCAGTCCGAAGGGTTTCTTACATTTGTTTTACATATTTATTACCTCCTTGCGTTATTTTACCACTTTATGCATTGGATCGAAATGGATGACGCAATCTAAAAAAAAATAGGATTTAGATGTGACATCCTGCCAGAAAAAAATTAAAATTAGTCTTTATGAAATTAAATTGATTTTCACATTACAATAACGACATTTATGTCGGTGAAGGAAAATATCGTAGGAAATAATTAATAATATTATAATTAATATAAGTCTGAACTCGCCAATCCACCCTGAGCAAGCGTTGTGATCAATCCTCGTGCCTTCTTTGTCTGACTTTGCCCTGCAGTGGGATAATAATATTCTGGCATTATATTTATATTAGAATTTCTGCAAGAGACGCGTTTTATTAAATCGTAGCCTGTAATGTATTTACTCAGTTATTGTAGTCAAGTCTGCGTTGGATCAAATCATTTTAAGGCGCATTCATGTATATTCAATAAGTAGAGGACTTCTATTCAATTTGAAATTAATATTTAAAAGAAAAGTAATAACATTAAAAATGCAAGAGCATGATTGGATTTCTACTTAAATATTGCTTTAATTCTAAATATATTTTGGTAAACGACATGACACTTCATTTACTGAAGGTATCCTAAGCGAATAAAATTTGCAATGCGAAGTTTGCATGTTTACCAACATAGTTTTTTTGCTTTTTTAATGTGTACTAATAATCTTATGCAAGTTTTTTGAAACTCTCTACTATTATAAATGCAGAACAGCTTAATTGATCTGGATGAAGTTTGGTACAGAGCTAGGTTATAGTCTGAATAGCACATAAGCTTTTATCACGCCTGTATTCCCTGAAGGGTTAAAAAGAGGTGTAACAATGTACACCCACAGTTCGCCCGTATGTTTAGGTTCCATGTAATAGGGGGCGAGCCTCTTGCCATTAACCGGGCACAAATCCTAACTCCGAGCTGCTACTGAGAATTTCATAGAAAAACCCAATACCTACCACTTTTTGCTCGACCTTGGAATTGAACCCAAGACCTCTAGCGTATCAGTCGCGCTTAGGACCACTAGGCTAACGAGGCAGTTATCCCGAAAAAACTCCTCGTTTTGGCGGAACTATGATAATTTTAGTACTAAACAGTGACAAAATGGATGTGTCAGTAACCCTAAAGACTACCTGCTTTTATCAACAAGTTTTCTTAGTTATTTTTTTTTTGCAAATACATTAACTAAGATAGATAGTGTTGTAACTAGCACCTCCGGTACTACTCGTATTACGAAAAAATAAACTTGTTGATTTCCCTGAAGAGTACGAATGCAGCGAACTAGAAACTTTTACAGCCGGGTTCGGAATTTGTGTACTTTTTTTTTTCGCAATTCTGGTTTTACAAAATAGTGTTGGTGATGTCGTATTGGGAAAAGGCTAAAGCGGCGAAATGTGTCAATTCTATAAACTTCTGGCTATCGTTTAGGAACCCTTTAAGAGTCCTAATGGCTCCGTGGTTAAGAAGCGTGTCTCCTACACATGAGGTTGCGGGTGTACCAATATGACTTTTTCAATTCAAATGAAGGCACTTTCTACATCACTGATTGGTGAAGGTTCCCTCACGATGGAAACTTGGACTTATAAATTAACTAGCTTCTGCACGCGATTTCGTCCCCGTGGATATTTTCACCCGTGTTAAATAACTTCTATGGTTACTACTCCGCTCCCGTATGTCATAGCGTGATGTTAATATGTTACTCAGGAATGATGTAGCTATAAATTGGTGAAAAAAACTCTTTGTAATATTAGTGTAGAATAGTATAGAATGATATAGATATTGTTAATTAAGTCTGTAATCGCCAATCCGCCTCGAGCAAACGTGGTGATCATCGCTCATGCCTTCTCTCTATGAGAAGAGGCCTTTGTCCTGTAGTAGAAAAATAATACGCTAGATTTATTATTTACCTTTTCATGAAATTGAGACGCATTTTTGTGTTTTTTTTTTTCATTTTATGTCAGCGGTGTAAATATAATACAGAAAACTTCACGCTGTAGTAAAACTTAACAGCTACGGAGAATAGAGTATGGAAATAACTATTGCACATAAATAGAATAAAGCGATTGTCATAAATAAGCGGGTACAGTAACGTGCAAAAAAAAGTTAACACTTGCGAGAAATTCAAATGTTCTTAGAACTTTCGAACAAAGCAAGACATAAACCTCACTTTGAAAGTAATTCGATTCTTTAATACGATTCAGTGATCAAAGAGAAAGCATACGTGAAAGAATTACTTTTCAACACGAATAAGAAAATTGCTCTTCAATTTAGCTAAGTGTTCATTTTTTTTACACACGACTTGTACAATCCCTTAGATAAATTTCTGTCACAAATTGTTTCAAATAATATTCGTTTCGGGGCAAATCATACTTTCCAAGTATTATTTTATTCAGAAACAAAGAATTCTTTTGACTATTGAAGAATCTTTGGTTTTTATTTATAATGTTGAATAGTCTTTTGTGTTGAAGGAGAATTATTTTCAGTTGAATTTAATACGAGTATTTTCATTTTTTGAAATTATAACGTACCTATTCTTTTTAATTTTATAGCTTTTAGAAGTAGTAAAATAGAACTTTATTTTGCGTAGAATATGGTTTTACATATTTTGCTTACTCACTTTATAAAACAAACCTTAAGATTGCCGTGTCGACGGCGCGTTCGTGTTCCACGCGCGCCTCAAAGAGATGTCAGCAAAGGGAAGGGGCCACTGAGGGCCGATGCCTGCCGGGGCTGCGGGTTGTTCGTAAGAGATACCGCGCCCCCGGAACGCAAACGGCACAAGAAGGAACATGGGTGGGTTTTAGTCAGTAAAAGTCTGACACCCCCTCCAGCCCCGCCCAGGGCGGGAGAAGTTATTTGATGATTTCCCACCCACCAAAAAAAAAACCTTAAGATTACATCAAATACCTATAATATTATAACTGACAGTATACAGTGAAAAATTATTTCCCGTGCTGACAAGCACAAAGCCTGGGTTACAGTAAGGTAAGATTCTCGTTCTAGGACTACGTATCATAATCTAAAGAGATATATTTGCAAAGAGAATATTATACGCATTAAAATTGTACATAAAGACAAAGATATCTTGTATGTCTATTTTGTCTTTGTCTCGGCAGCTGACATTACACAAACATTTCGTTGTAAGATGGCGGTAACTACTTTTACCTGTTGGGCTGTCAACCTATTTGAGAAACTATAGTAATATAATCAAATTGAAGTTTTTTTTATTTGCTTGTTTGTTTAAACGCACTTATGGGTAAAAATACCAGTCGAACAGAAAAAAGAAATGTTTGTATATGTTAGCCAGATTAATGAGGAATACTACAGGCTATATAACATCATGCCAGGACTTACGGGTGTGGAGCAGTAACTAAAGACCTAGCTTAACGCGGGTGAAAAATATCACGTGGACGAAAACGCTGGCAGAAGCTAGTCTTGTATAAAGTCTAGCCTTTTCATTTTTACACCTTTTTTTTTTTTTTGGTGGGTGGGAAATCATCAAATAACTTCTCCCGCCCTGGGCGGGGCGGGAGGGAGTGTCAGACTTTTACTGACTAAAACCCACCCATGTTCCTTCTTGTGCCCTTTGCGTTCCGGGGGCGCGGTATCTCTTGCGAACAACCCGCAGCCCCGGCAGGCATCGGCCCTCAGTGGCCCCTTCCTTTTGCTGACATCTCTTTGAGGCGCGCGTGGAACACGAACGCGCCGTCGACACGGCCTGATTTTTACACCTTGCACTGAATAAATAAAAACTGGGGTACAGTGCTGCTGTTACCGAGCTAAACCACGCGCCGATCACCTTTACTTATATTTATCCAAATATTTAATGACTTAAATCGTTAGATATATGCGAAAATAGTGTGTTTAAAATAAAATCATCTTGTTTAAATACTGACGTTTTCATGATTTAACTAATAATTTAAATCTAACTAATAATTTAAATTATTAAATAAGTTAGTTAATTAATATTTTTAAATCGCCTGTCCTGTTGGTCTCGTTGTCGCAAGTGTGACTGACGAGGGTGGGGTCCCGGGTTCGATTCCCAGGTCGAGCAAAAAGTGTTATTGGGTTTTTCCATTAGGATTTATTTGCTCAGTAGCAGCCCGGTGTTTGGAAGTTGGTGGTGTGACACACCCGTGCCTCGGTAAGCATGTAAAGCCAGTGGTCCCGGCTGTGTTTTGTAGATATTTGACAGTCGTTAGGGAAAGTCAGTAATTGTCTGACAACCAATCTAACCAAGAGGTATCGTGTTGCCTAGTAACTGGGTTGTGGAGGTCAGATAGGTAGTCGCTCTATATAAAACACTGGTACTCAGCTGTATCCGGTTAGACTGGAAGCCGATCCCAACATAGTTGGGAAAAGGCTAAGTAGATGATGAATTAGTAATTTAAATCGTTACTTTTTCTACCTTATGTCAACATGCAGTAATACCTGCCTTCAAATAACATCAAACTATGTTGATCCAAGACTTACTTATTATAATCATTTTCTTTCACGACGCCACAAAAACGCACGGGTTTTTGTGAACGGCTGTATCCGTCGAGTGCAGAGCGTTGATACTCTCGTATATAATATACGACTTCATTTCTTTTACGAGGTCTCTATGTGTAATAGGAATATGTGTCAGTCTTGCCGCTATTGTTCAGTTATAAGCTTTTTAACATTTTTTATGAGCATAAGATGAAACATAAAATTTGTATGTGTTGTGCGTCTCATTTTCTTGCTGAATTTTGAATGTTAATGTGAAAATCTGTATTTTTGTTTATTCGCATCTTGATGATTTCCCACCCGCCAAAAAAAAAAAAAAAAAAAAAAAAAAAAAAAAAAAAAAAAAAAAAAAAAAAAAAAATCTTAACGGCTGAACGGATTTCGGTGGAATTTTGGACACGGGTAGAACATGACCTGGATTGGGACATAGGATAGTGGGTACGTTCCTGTAAGATAATTTTGACTTTTAATAATTGTAAGCTGTCCAGATGACCTGCTCTGCAGTATGTAGGTACCTAATTTAATTGTTATTCATCTTGTGTGGCTAATATATTCAACCATCGTGGTTAACATAAACGAAATAAGTACTAGATAAAGTATTTTCATTATCTACAGCTCGGAAAATTACTAAAGCTCGTGAATAGTTTGCAGTTGAAATGATTCAATAGGCAATGTATTGTTATAAATCCAAAATTGATTTGTAAAGTTACGTGGTCATCTATAGACGTGGCCAATTTAAAATTCGGGCTGTTTGGAGTGGAATCTGTCGGGTCGTTGAGTTCGTATGCCCATAGACTTTTTAAGGTATTGTCCAAAAGGCTGGTTGACAATTCCCCTGACCTAACAGCTTGCTTTTACCTTGGCCAGATTCTAAGCATTGCCATCCAATGTGATATTAATAATTAAAAACATTTCTAGAAGTGAACTAGTCAGTTAAAAGGCGTTTTTACATGACACTCGACCTGTAATTTTCGACATCCATTCTTCAAACTTATGATAAACCAGCAATGTACACTACTAACTCTCATTACTCTGTCTACAAAGCTCATTCATCTGTCTCGTTTACAGACAAAAGCGGAGCGGAGCACTGAATTAGTGATGACGTGTCTGTGAACAATGCAAGCCTCACGTGATGGTTTGCACCTCATTATCATGTAAGTACAGTACTGTTGTGTGTTTATTAGAGATAAAATTAAATTAAAAAAAAATAATGCCCTATTTTACCTCTGGATAAGCTATTTCAACATACGATAGCTGGAAAACTACTGTGTAGGTAATTTGTGAATATCATTATCGTTTTTTCCAAAATCTGTGAATGCAGTTGAGACTATCTCATAAAGTTATGGATGGTCTCCTAGCAACGTGTTCCTGTAACTATAACGGTCAAGATACCTGCCCTTACTGCTCCGTCCCAAAAATCCACCCTTTATTATAGGGGTCCTTGAACATGTACCTTCAAGCTTAATTTCTAATTATAATGCGATTGGGCACTATAAAGCGCATTCATATAGGGGTGATGGTATGTGGAAGTGCTATGATCATATGAAGCCAAGATTAAATAGAAGTCCAGAAATGGTGATTGCGTATTATGGACTTTATGGTCAAATGTTATAAAATTTATTAAATTCTGCTATGAATTGTTTATTCGAGTTATGTTTTACAATCTGACAAGAACATAAGTCGTACATTTATTTATTTGGTTGATCGAAATAATTTGATTAGTTTAGAATCAACCCGCCATTCTGACGTCAGGGTGGCTCACGTGCGTTTTACAATATTAAAGCTTGTATAACATTTAAGAAGTTTTTAAACTGTGTTCCCATATGAACAATTGACAATTGAATTCGCCCGCCAACCTGATATTAGGATGGCGGCTCACTTTAAAATGATGTTTACTAATCATACAAACGCGTACTTTTATACTTATTTTATTTTAAAAACGTACATTTTACGGACATTTATATAGTTTATTTTTGATCTATTTGGAAGTCAAACACCCGCGATTCTGATGAATATAGTAAATTCATCCACATTGTGATCAATTTTTTAATATTATTATTTAATTGCGATTTTTTTTACTATTTAATGCATAGGTCTATTATATACCATGCCAACACCTGAACCTGAGGTAAATATGCATCCGATTATGTCATAAGTGTGTGATAATATCTATTAAATCTTGAGGTTCTATAATTAAACACACACACCCCTAATATCACACCCACATATGCCACACTACCAAAATACAAATTCTCACATTACAACCGTTGGTAAAGTTTGACATACAAAGCTAGTTATTGTTAATGGGATGAGCACTTCCACTTAATGATATTAATGTTAAAACTTCGTGACGCATGCCAACTTTTGACTGGTGTTACTTAATTTTTACGTTAGTATCAATTTACCTACTTACATTTTGTTTGAATTTCATTAAATATTTTAGTCACTTGTGTGGTTACGTTACGTATCGTACGTACACATTCATCTGATAAAAACATCAGGTAAATAAGTATGAAAATTATACATAAAATCTGTTTAAATAGATTTAAAATCTAGAGATTTTAAGTAGTTTATTCTGTACTGTAAAAGTAAATTTACACTCTAATTTCGGCAACAATCGTTAAAAAATGTAGGTAAATTAGAGGCATCTTTGACACTGAGTCGAGGTTCTGTGAACGTCAGCAGTTAGTAGTTAGCATTAAACTTTACTTTAGTATGAGTACGTTAACGTTTAAATTATTCCGAAAAAATATCTACAACAGACAACAAGAAAAAAACTTCGATTTGAGATTCCTTTCTTCAGATTCTTGTTCCTAATGATAAAATGCGCTACCATCCTAGAGACAAAGTTGAAATATCTCATGTACCTGTAATTTCACCGGTACCTGTATAGGTACCAGCAGCGTTAAGCGGTAAGCAGCGTTGCTGTATTCCGGTTTGAAGGGTATCCTTCAAACCGGAATACAGCAACGCTGCTTTGCGGCAGAAATAGGTGTTTTTGTTCAGGATGGGAAATCACCAAATGACTTCCCCCGCCCTGGGCGGGGCGAGACGGAGTGTCACAATTTTACTGACTTAAAGCCATCCATGTTCCTTCTTGTTCCCTTTGCGTTCCGGGGGCACGATATCTCTTACGAACAACCCGCGGCCCCGGCAGGAAATAGGTGTGGTGGTAGTACTTTCCCACACGAGCTTCTTCACAAATAGCTCTACTGCTAAAACATTAACATTCTTATTAGTTCACTTAAAACACTTTATTGACAGCTTTCGAACGCTAAAATGTTATTATTTCTCCGCTAAGTCGTTCATGGAACTACTTGTTTGATAATATTGATATCCACATAACGTTTTTACTTTTTCAGTAAATACATAATTCATGGTTGGCTGGGACTCGATATTGAGACTACACGTGTCGTGTAGGTACTATCCATCGATCTTTTTAATGAAAATTTATACGAGAAAATGTCGCAAGCAGGATATATTACACAATTGTTATTAAAGAGAAAGTGCCGTGAGAGATTGGTGGGGTTAACCTTATGCAGTTTGTGTTTATGCAGCGGTGGGGGGTTCAGTTACTTCCAGGTTTTATAGTAATTTTAACAATAAAACACAACTATGATATTAGTGAAGACATCCAATCTAGACTTATTATAAGTTTTAAATCGCTCATCCGCCTTAAACTTGGGGATCAATGCTCGTGCCTTCTCTGTATGAGAAGAGGCCTTTGCCCTGCAGTGGGACAAAAATAGGCTAGGTTTATTATTGTTTAATTTTTGAAGTACAACTTCTTTATACACGCTTGAGTTGGGCAGCTAGCTGATAAATGCGGGACGAGCGCGTTACGGAAATGAGTGTGGGCGAACGGAAGTTGAGAGGGAGATATATGTTAGTGAAGATAGAAAGAGAGAGCATTACATTTCGTATATTACCAAGAAGTTTTACTTCAGTCGTGTGGTCTAAGGCACACGTGTCTTTTTTACGACACTAAGACGTAACTGCCGTTATTTTACTAATGCTACTTATATAGTATTATACATGGTATTATATAATACATGGAGTAGATATACATATATACCTAAACGAATTAAACTATTTATCAGTCAGTCAGATATCGTAAGAGATACCGCGCCCCCGGAACGCAAAGGGCACAAGAAGGAACATGGGTGGGTTATAGTCAGTAAAAGTCTGACACTCCCTCCCGCCCCGCTCAGGGCGGGAGAAGTTATTTGATGATTTCCCACCACTCCAAAAAAAAAAAACAAAAGAAAAAAAAAGTCAGTCAGTCGAAATAATATTAAAAGATATTTGAAAAGCCATTGAAAAACGACCGCAGTTGCAAACTATCCTCTAAACCCATGTCTAACAATCCCCTTTCGTTTCCCGTTTAGACTATTACTAACAACCAAATTTACGACGTTTTCCACAAGTCCATAATTATTCATTCTTTATAACGTTAATTCAAACTTAGTCAATGTCGGTTAATTATTCACTGAGTGTCGTTATTAGAATCTTTGACATCAAAGGAGCCGACCAACCTAAGAACCTATTAAATGCACCCGGCATGGTTGGTTATCATCTGGGAATATATCATAGCATTTTGAACCTTTAATTTAGATATGCAAGGTTTTAAATGGCGTGGTCATTTGCTGAAATAAGCGGCCTGTTCATGAAAGTGAGGTTTCTGTAGTACTTTATTACAGCAAATATGGGTGAAATGTGTCTGAATATTTAAATATTGGGAGTGTTAATAAAGTGGTAAAATTAACAATATGGCTGCCTAATACTGACCTATTATGGCAAAGAGGCTTTTATTATTGGGATGCCTTATGCGTACCTAAGTATTGTAGTAATATAGAACTCTTTGCATCTGCATCTTCTCTTTTAGGTAGGTATGTGAATTATGTTATATACATAACACTGAATGTAACTGTTGGGGCTTGTCGTAAACGTAAATTGAATCGATTTATGGAATATCGATTCGATTCCAATATTTTTTTGTTACGTGTCTTATGTGAGTTGTATGGAATAATTATGTTTTCCATTGTGATCACTAGACGGCTCAATTTCTACAAAATTGAAGTTTACGTTAATGCGATAAAGTAGGAAAATTAAACTGCCTCGTAAGCCTAGTGGGCCTAAGCGCGACTTAAGCGGTCAAGCAAAACGTATTATTGGGTTTTTCTATGAAATTCTCAGTAAATGTTCGGAGTTAGGATCTGTGCCCGGATAATGGCAATAGGCTTGCACCCTGTTACATGGAACTTAAACGTACCGGCGAACCGTAGGTGTACATTGGTACACCTCTGCCTATCCCTTCGAGGAATACAGGCGTGATGGTATGTTATGTTATGTTAGGAAAATGAAAAGAAACAATTGACTCTCAAGCACTCAGTACACTCTAGACACTTACTAATTTTCTTGTCCTTGATATTAAGTAGGTAAATGTACTTTACAAATTTCCATGAAGTATTTAAGTGCTTTCTTTCGTCCTAAAATTTGTTTTAACCTAAAAAATAGCTGTCATACCTCTAGTAGATCGACTCACTAAGTACAAATACTTGCTCCGAATATAATTGAACAGAGCAAAAACTCGCTCAGATAAACTCGCTCAGATTGGCATTGGCCTATCTTTATTTAAAAAAATATTGGTAGAGAGAAAGGCATTTTTGACAGGCTGAGACAAGATTAGTTTGCGACCGTTAAACCTACCTAAAAGTTAGTAGAATTGTACCCTAAAAACAATTGGTTTTTAGGGGACGTAATCAAAAACACAATCTCATCTGAGCGACAATCAAAGTCAAAAACATAACAACATTGTTGATTAATTAGAGGTGTTTTTGACGTATGGACACAGATTATAATGCGATATTAAAAATACGAGTATTGCCCTTCTGATTTCATTCAATTTCCTACCTAAATTGTTATTACCAACATTCGTAATTTATAATTGAAACATACATCATTGTCGTACGCTTTTTTATATACCCCATAAATCTTGTCTTAGTACCTACCTGAAATTTTATGGACTTCCCAAGAGAGAAGTGGAATACATAATTATTTACGCATGTAGGTACCTTATTTTTGTCATGAGATAGAAAACTCAAAGTATTAAAAATAGTTATATTTTTCTCTACTTTTCGGGAAATCAACTAATTAAAACTAAGCTTAATTATGTCAAAAACAGTCGGACACTCAATCTTTTGGTAAATTAAGTCAATCTTATTTAGTATACCAAACATTCCTACATTATTGTCCAGCCATAACAGTTTAATGAACGCGCCTAAACGTATGCAACGAATAGATTTTAAAATCAACGTTTTAAATTAATCATACAAATAGAAAGTTGGAAGAAATGGTAACGTGTTTTTGTTCTTATTAGCGAAATTAAATCCGATTGAGCTGATAGTAATCACAGTTATTGTGAGTAAGAAACAATATAGGCTAGATAGACTATCTAAAAAAAAATGTATTCTTTTTGCTTGTCTTGCAAAAGAAATACATTATATTTCACCATCGCAGCACAAAAAAGACGAGTCCCAAAACGAAAGGAACGAAACACAACAAACGTGAGAGGACAGTAAAACTGCAGCCATTAACATAAACGTGAATTTAGCTAACAGCATGTCGCCTTGCGGACTCATAAAACGTTCAAATAGAGGTTCCAAAGTGTTATCTCGAAATTCCAACGAGATTGCGGAAATTCATTTTCCTTGAAGACAAAACGAATCAACGTTCCAGCTTATAAACGTTATATTACCGCAATCATTTATAAATTACTAGCTTATGCGCATGACTACGTTCGCGTGAATATCAGTTACCTGCATGCTTTTATTTTTCTTGCGCGGTACCCTAATTATTTTTATAAAATAAAAGTATTTGTAGTAAAATTACTGATCAGCACCATGTAAACTTTGAAATGCATTTAATAATATGCTGTTATTTTTACTACAAACTGCCCCGTTGGTCTCGTGGTGGCAAGCACGACTGTTGAGCGTGGGGTCCTAGGTTCGATTCCCTTGTCGGGCAAAAAGTATTATTGGGTTTTCCAATCAGATATTTCTCAGTAACAGCCCAGAGTTGGGCAGTTATTGGTGTTACACCCCTGTGACTCGGAACGGATTGCCGTCATCGGAGTGTATCTGTGTTTGCGCACACACTTGTGCACTATAATATCTCCTGCGTGCTTGACTAAATTTGCCGCCGTGACCGGAATCGGCCTGGAGAATACTCATTTTTACATTACAAACATACACCTTATTTTATTTATTTGTATAGATTCAATCCCCAGACAATTTTAATGGGTCTGTTTCTCCAACATCTACTCGTAAATCAAATGATTAAGTCATTGCTATTTACGTTACAATTTGTGGAGACGTCTTTCAATTTTGTGCTTATTGATACTGATTACTGATCTCTGGATAGAAATATTAAGTAATTGAGAATAATGAAGTCAATTTCAGTGAGAGTTTTAAATGATCGTGTTGGTAGCGGTACTATTATGCCTTCATAATTAAATTCTACTATCCTACTTTTGTTTTTATAGGCGAAAGTTTGTTAGGATGGATGGACGGATGGATAAATGGATAGATGGATGTTTGTTTGTTACTTTTTCACATTTAGCTTGACTTAGTATATCCCGTTTTTCGGTTTCATTGTTCATTGTTGTGTTTGTCAGTTTTTGATCCCGTGGGATAATTTAAGGCTTTATTTTGAAGTCTATGCAGGTGAATCCGCGAGCAGAAGCTAGTATGTAATAATAATGTTAAAGAAACAACGACCGACCACCATAATTCTTATGGAAATTAAAATTAACAATTTTAACTAGCTTCTGCTTGCGATTTCGTCCGTGTCAAAGTTGATATATTATCCCATGGGAACCGTAGATTTTTTTGGGATAAAAAGCAGCTAATGGTGTATTCCAGACTGTGGTCTATTTCTGTGCCAAATTTCATCCACGGCCGTTTAGCCGTTCTGGCGTAATTGAGTAACAAACAAACATCCATGAATTCAAACTGTCGCATTTATAATTGTAGTAAGATCACAGTTCACAGTTCATCACAGAAGATGAAAAATCTTAACAAGCAATTATTATCAGAATTGGTATTGGTATGACGGACTGGTATCTGTAACTTCGCATCTCAGCGGGTATTTTGCGTAATATTTATCAGAATAATCGAATAAAAAAAACAGTTTTAAAAAAACGGCAAAAGCTCTTTAATTACAAAGTTCACGTCGAAAGCAAACATGAAGGGTAATATCACAAGCATCTAAACAATAGAAGAGTTTACAAACTGCCAATCATGTGAAACTTCGATCCTCCAAAGTATTTGATGTAGAGGCGGAGGTTTTGCCTAAAGCAAAGTACGTCAAAACTGTCAAAATTACCATAAAGTAAACTTCGATAAAGTAAGGAACAACACACACTGAAACGACAAGGTACAATAGAAGATACGGTAAAGAACTTCGTTTACTATACAAAAAGGCACACTGTTAGTAAAAGAATTCCTTTTTACCCCATATATTACACTGCTTCTCGAGGCATCTCGAGGCGCTGCGCGACGTAGCGAGGCGGCGGCGCCGGTAGACTTGTGGTATGCGAGAGTTTGTTAAGCCAGTGCTTCGTGTTCAAAACCACCAACAATGACACGGTTGGTGCAGTGGCCAAGCGACTGGGTGCTGCGCTGCGTGTTGCCGGTTCGATTCAATCACGGAACAATTATTTGTTTTACCTAAAGATAATTATTCCGAATTGGCAGTTTATGTATACGAGTTTATAAGTTTGTAAACACATTCACTATAGAGGACAAATTCCTAGTGTAGGATAATGTTCTTCACGCGGCATGCAGATGCGTAGAGCGGAACAACTGGCCACTTCACGTCGCGTCTCGGTGTGAGGTAACCCTAAGACAATATGACGTGAATATGGACGTTGGATATTTCTCGTTTACTAAGCTAAGCTGCAATCGATCAACGGGGAGGATAATATTAAAACATCGTCCATCAGTTAGTCTATCATCTTCGAAACCAATAATGTCTGCCTAAAGGTTGTTTGATGAATAATTTATCTATTCTGTTGAGATATCGGACAGATTTGCGACAGTTCGGTTATTGGGGGTAGCATGCAAATAGATCTTATGTTGAATTTTTATCCTTATGAGAAACAATACATTTTAATATAGTGCTCTCTTCCTGATTCTGTCGGATTGCCGTCCCATCGGACTATGAGAATTAGGGAAGAGAGGTGCACTCCGCACCTTTGTTTGTGCACATACTTGTGCACTATAATACCTCCTGTATACTTGACTAGTCTGCATTATGATAAGCCGCTGTGGCCGGAATCACGGAACACTGTGGAAGTACTTTGACGCTCAAACTTTGGCAATAGGTTCAGTATATAATTCTAGACATACAAGGGTTAACATTGTTCGTCGTTAATTAAAAAGATCAGCTCTTCCATACAAAAGTGTCATACATTTCCAATAGCTACAATTGCAACATGTTTGATACAGCTGATATTTTTTAATAGTGTAGAATAATATGGCCGCTGCAATAGTAACAAGTTGTATTTTGTTTACACTATAAAAAATAAATTCCATAGATAAATAAACTAACGTCAAACATAAATTCTCCATAATAGGAAATCAACGAAATAGAAAACGTGTTTCAAAATGATACGATCAAATGGAACACTATAGTGTCCGGCAAAGGGCAGTAAATATAGGGATTATAAGGGAGTTGGTCCCCCATCTGTTATCTAAAACCATTAATATCGCCTTAACATACGGTAAAGAATCTGTATTGAGGCGGAATTTGTTACCTTCCTTAAGGTTTATGATCTAGGAATGACAAAACTCATTAAAACAATACAATTAAAAATTTAAATATCCCCCGACACAAAAATAAATCTCTATAAAGTAAAAATATTTTTTTTTTTTACTTTATTAAAATAATCAATTAATACTTTTAAGATAAGCGTCGCCTTGTCGGGGGCCAGCTTACATATTTTTCATAGATCAGGTCTTCATTATTTTTTATTTGGATTCTGTTTTTTTTTATATTTTATTTACTTACCGGTACTTAGTAGATAGTGTGTAAACATTTATAATTATTTTGTAATAAACTGTTATTTTGACTTTACAAACAGACATTTCAATTTAATTTATTTTAATCGACTATGGATACTAAGATTGAAACCCAAATACCAAATTTATAAAACGGCTAACAAATAACAGCTTTCATAAATTTATTTTTCAATTCGAGACTGATCTGTTTTCGAATAATGCGGAACGCTCTCACATTGTGTACCTAAATTTTGTATGAGCATGATTCATGAAGATTTCCCCAAAGACTTTATTTGGGGTTCGTCATAATCCACTGCTGAATCTTTTACACAAATACCCCTATTTGTAAAAGGAACCTCACACAAAACAGTAATGAGTAGAATGTTAATATCCAAATTGCTGTATTTATACAGGTCGCCTGAACTTGGTTAATAAAAAAACAAGTCTATTTACATGGGATGTGTCTTTTGTCCAAAAGTTCGGGTGACAGGTTTGAAAAAGGTTGTGAATGTTCTGAATTTGAATCTCTTGTTGCCGTTTTAAAATGGCGCACCGCACCGCTTACCTTCTGAAATGTATGGTCCAGCGAACCCCGTCAAGGCTTTTACCACCTTGTTCACTAGCTAATATTATGAGAATATCTCATACTAGCTACTCTCTTAATATTTATTTTAAGAAATACGACAGAAAAGGTCTGGTTTGGTAGGTACTTGGATGTACTTCTGAATCTGTAAACACTAATAGGTTAAATTCATTGTAATCCGTTGCTCTCATATCACACTCTTAGCACCGTTGCTGTTTATCTCTCGAGGTTTTCGAAAATCGAATTCGATTTAAATCGAGCCACTCTTAATTTTTTTTTTGTCTAATGGCAATTTATTAGGATTTTGTGAATTCAAATTAGGAACAATGATACACGGAAACGATCTTTTAGCCTGACTCGATTTTGGAGAGTGTAATTCTTTTGAAAAGTAGAAGACATCTTACTCTTGTGAAGGTTAGCAACTGCGTCACGGCTTACCGATTATCATAAACAGGTCGTTACACAGTCCATTCGGCAACCGTGGAAGCAAACTGAATTGTTAACGCCGGAAGAATAAGATTCCCTCTATTACAGCTTTGAGGAGTTAGTTGTCTCCACTCTGTTACAATGCTGGTGTTAGACGACCATTTTATTCCACAGTCTTCAAACATTCACGTAAATAGCCATTCGATTTGCAAACATTTTTAACATTTAAAAATCGAATTGCAATGTCATCTCAGCGAAAACGAATGTCAAAAATGTAAAAATGAAATGTGATTAAAATGCACATGTTTTAAAAAAAATACAAGACTTGCCTAAAATGATTTCCGCGCTAAAATCCCTAAAAAAGTTTTTCCTACACAAAAGTTTATTGAATTTAAATAAAATGTAAGCGTGTTGCTGTCCAAAATTTATTATAAGCGCTCTGAAACCAAAAAGTTTTAGGCCAAAAAGGCTGAATGTCAAACAGACACTCTCAGTGTTGACTGAGGGAATTTAAAACTAGGCTTTGTGAAACGCTTTTGGACAGACCAAATGTTTTACAAAATATATTGTATTTATATTCATATACTTACTCACTTATGTAGATAAATTGGTACTGTAAGTATCTGTTGTTAATACGTGAGTGCTTTCTAACTCCTGAAACTGAAAATTTGAATTTAGAATGATATACAGTACAAGTGCTTGCTTTCCTTTGTCAATAATATGACCTTCACGCTTTATAGAAGATTTGTTTGAAAATCTTCCTGTTCACTTCTTGTATTTTTTTAAAGCCATGTTATTCTAACTATGTAACCGTGTAATACAATTGAATTTAGTTCTGCCAAAATGAAGTAATCCACGTCAAAATCCCATTTTTTTATGAAATCAATGATTTTAGATTTAACGCTAATTAATTTTAAATCAATTCTAAAGGACTGTAGGCATTTTTTTTAATCGGGCCATTTTCACAACATTGCCCAACAATATTAAAACCCATGTTATATGAAAGCTCATAGAGTGTTCTTCATTTCATTTTATGGCAGTTAAGTTCAAATCCAGCGCGAAAATGGTATTTTGGACATAATGTGGACTTTTTTTGCTGGATAGTGATCTAACACAACAGGCGTGTCGAACTATTTTGCAATTACTTGAACAATTGAAAGATTAAGAGTGGACTTGTTTTTTCCAAAACCCATAAAGAAACGGTAACACTATACGTAAATTAAAAAGATAAACACCAATGAAAAGTCACAACAAACCACGCAATATCGTTTACTTGGATGACAATTTTTTTTCAGTTACCTATAGGTAGTTGTAGTTGCTGATTTACACTAGAATAAGTCTAAATACCTAAACTGCCTCGTTAGCCTAAGGTCCTAAGCGCGACTGCTACGCTAGAGGTCTTGGGTTCGATTCCGAGGTCGAGCAAAAAGGGTTATCGAGTTTATCTATGAAATTCTCAGTAGCAGCTCGGAGTTATGATTTGTGCCCGGTTAATGGCAATAGGCTCGCCCCCTATTACATGGGACCAAAACATACCAGCGACCTGTGGGTGTACTTTACTACAACACCTCTCTCTTTCCTCTTTAGTAACCTAACCCTTCGGGGAATACAGACGTGATGGTATGTAAGCATAAATGATAATTTTAATGTATTTGTCTGGTACTAATTTATGGATATTTTATTTAGTTATATCGGAATAATAACCAAGCCACCTCATCTATTATATTTTGATAAAATTTCTATGTAGACTGAAAGCATAGGTATGTATATGTACTTTCAAATAAAAATAATTTTCCAAATCAGTAATTCTGATTTAACAAACATACCTCCTCCTTTTTTGAAGTCAGTTAAAAATTAGTTTAGTTTATTCCGAATAAAATCAAAAACCAAAGTCTAATGTCAAGTTATATCTAAGTTGAGAATTACCAATAAACTGAATTAAAAATGCAACAAAGACCGTTAATAATAAAAACTAGAGCAAAAAAGTGAAAAATTTTGCTTGTATCGTAAATATCTGATTCCTATCGTAACAAGCTCACCTAGTGAGGTGAAAACCGGTAAACTTCAACAATTTATATGAGCTAGGTTACGCTTTAACTAATAGCCGATCATTAACAACTTTAGTTCGTTATTAGTTATTTTGAACGTTGTTATGAAACCCTCGAAATTTTCCTTAGTTATTTTAAGGCGTTAGAATATTCTCGAAAGGTCACCTCTCTTTAGTTCGTTTTATTATGATCGGAGGCTTTGAACCTGTGCAGTGTGCTTGTGTTCTACTTTTGAACATGCACTTAATGTTGCCAACAGTTTACGGTTTATTGCAAAAACGTCAACATTTTTAAACGTCGAAACACAAAGCTGATACTGTTCTTATATTTGACTTTCTTTTGATTTTTTTTTATGGCTACTATTGTTACCCGACTGCCAAGAAGTTTTGTTTTATATTCGTAATTTCTATTGGGAGCTCAACAAATATTTTTTTATTTTATCTTTTAATTGCTAAAACACCACATCTAGGGAACTGTATATTTTTTAATAATGATGTGACTATTAAAATTAATTTGTACCATATCTACCCTATTCCTTTCTTTTTCTTTTTGCTTTATTCTCATTAGATAGGACTTGCGACTTGAATAGGTTATAATTAGTATCTACTAGAAAATGAAATGACCTTTTGAACGTTCAAAGAAACTTTTTTTCTTCGTAATTAAATTTTCTCCGACAACATTTACAGTGAGGTTTCCCTCAAAATACAGCGTACATATATTTACACCTCCATACCACATTTATTTTATTTATACATATATTTTTGATATTTTTTTTAGTTTATTAATATATGTACTTTTAATACAACAGTATTTTCTTCAAACATTGTAGGAAGAACACATTTGATAACAAAGTTGAATTAGTTTTTGGATTGTCTATTCTCATTGTTTATGGTTGCTGGGCAGAAACAGCCTGAAAACATCGTGGGAGGTTTACAGGATAAAGGTCTGATCAGAGGTTTAGTGTCTTTGGGTATCTTGACAAGACAATCTTAGGCTTTACGCCAGTAATACAGTAAAGTAGGTACCAATATAGTGTAACAGTGTTCGTAATTTTCTCAAAGACAAAATAAATTTTACGTGCGTAAACCCAGAGTGTTATACTTAATGTGGAGTACTGAGCAACTTCCATGAGTAAATGATTTTATAATGGAATGGGCAATAGCACTAGAAGGAACATGGGTGGGTTTTAGTCAGTAAAAGTCTGACACTCCCTCCCGCCCCGCCCAGGGCGGGAGAAGTTATTTGATGATTTCCCACCCACCAAAAAAAAAAAAATAAATAGCACTAGAAATATGTTTGTAAAATTAGGTTAGTAGATCTTTAAGTGTTAATCATCTTATATCGCTGATCGAACCTTTGGTCGTATCTGAAAAAAAAAATTGTAGAAGTCGGTTGTCTGTGTAAATATGCAGTCGTACCTGGTTTAACCCAAAGGTATAATGATGTGAACATCAGCACCTGCACTTTACCTTTACTCCTCATTTTTTCTGCAGATCTTCATTTGACCTACTTTATTGCCGCGTGGGAAAATGTAAGCTGTAATACGTTTAAATGTGGAATGTCGTCTATCCAATTCGATTATATCTTTCGTGCCGAATGTCACGTACAGTGCACCTATTGTGATTTGAAAGAACTTTTTTAAATCTAAAAAAAACTCCTTGCTTTGTCTATATTGCTAGAACAAAATTATCTGCGCAGTGGCGCCTTGATATTTTGCCAAATTTACAGTTTACAGTCAATCTCAAATTAGACTCTTCATGTATGAAGAGTTAGTATGGAGCACACATATGTGCACAAATACAGGTGCAATTCCTCATCTCTCACTCTCATAGGCCCATGAGTCGGTAGTTCCACTACGAGTGGAAGAGATCAGGCGCCGCTTATATTTACTTAAAAAGTTTTACTGCCTTAAAATACAATAGTACAAAAACCAAAAACCTCAGTAGGTACCTACTAGCATTCAGTGCGGAAATAATGACGTCACCAAATATAAAACCAACAAACTCTCAAACCAATCTTGCCTGTTAGGTTTAAAGAACTTTATTTCTCATAAGAACTTAAATAACAGTTCGCTTATAATGAGATACATAATGTGATTATAACTAGTACTATTATCATTTGTTACCTCTAGGGTGTTGGAGACATTTTGTTAGTATTAATCTGTTTCATTTTATTTCTAGTGTTTTGATGTGTTGCCTTAGTCTACGTTTGAATATGTTTACATTGTTACATTTTTTTACATCTTCCGGTAAACTATTAAACAGTCGTGCTCCTTCAACTAAAATCGTTTTTTTTCCATAATTAGTGCGAGCTTGCGCTGGTTTTAACTGGATTTTATTTTTATTCCTTACGTTGTATGTTATATTTTTCATATGTAGTTGTATGTTTGATTGAACAGATTTGGTGATGATTTTTTTAATAAGGACGCAAGTGCAGTATGTGTAAAGATGAGTTATATTGAGTAATTTAGTTTTTTTGTATAGTATTCTTGTCGGAGTTAAATAATGATAGTGAAATAATGTCTTTATAATTTTGTTTTGTGTTCTTTGTAGTGGATCTAGGTAAGTTTTCGCGGCTGACCCCCATATTTCAATCAGATATTCAAGATGAGATTTAACCAGAGAGTTATATATTATTTTACGTACTTTTTTTGGAATGCAGTTTGAGACTTTACGTAATGCTGCTAGTAATGTTACTAACTTTGTTTTGATATGGTTGATGTGAATTTAGTTTCTTGTATTCATGTAAGTAGGTGAGCAATACGACTCTGAACTTAAAATGGCTGTCCGAATAGCCGGTTGTGACGCGTTAAAAGCTATTACATTCTCAAGTCTAGACTCAACAGAAATCGGAAGGCTTCTAGTACTTGTGTCCAGCTTAGGATTTAAAGTACATACGTTGTACTGTCGCGAACGTAAGTACTAAGAATGGAAGTGAAAGGGCCGAGTATAATAAAGAATTTGGAACCGCGATTCATGCAATTAGGGTTAATATTACAGGAATAAAAAAAGAAGCAAGTTGAGCAAAGTTCTCGAATGGAGACCACGCACCGGCAAGCGCAGCGTGGACATCCACCCACAAGATGGACAAACGACCTGACTAAAACCGCATGAAAACGCTGGATTGACGCTGGTTTTCAAATGGACCCTTAGAAATACCCCGCGATTAGAAAACAAACAGTTATCATTGATTGTAAACTATTTTTAAACGCAAACAGTAGTTCCGTTAAACAAAAACATCACTTTGAGTTACTGGAAACTCCTTTACGAAGTCCAAGAGCACTTGTTTACGGATTCAGTCTCGTTAGTCAAACAATGCAAACAGAAAACAATAATGTGCAGTTATTGGAAAACACTTCAAACTAAGCGATAAGTATTGGATGATAATATCAGCATCGTCTTACCTTGTTTTCATTTTTTATTTAGAGATGAAAATGAAGAGGTTGTCAAGTTGATTACGTATATATTGTTTAATCAACGACCACGCAATTACGCTTATCTTTTTACAGAGCTATTCATTCTGTATTGAATAAGGAATATAAAGGTATTCTTTCTTCATATCCTATTATAAAGAATTAATCGTCAAAATCGAACTAGTGGAAACCAATAGGAGCAATTTCAAAATATATTTCTATATTGGTCCTATTCCATAACAATGGAAGTAAGGTTCGTAGTAGTCGAGCTCTTTGTGAAGGGGCTCGTCCGAAGAAGTACTACCACCGTACCTATTTCTGCCGCAAAGCAGCGTTGCTGTGTTCCGGTTTGAAGGGTATAGTTGCCGGTATAATTACAGGCACATGAAATATTTCAACTTTATTTCTGGGATAGCAGATGTCTATGGGTAGCGGTGACCATTTAACATCAGGTAGGCTGTCGGCTTGTTTGCCATCCAATGACATAAAAAAAAAACAAAGTCAAAGAAAAAAAAACTTTAATTTTAAAAGTAAAAAAAAAACAGGTATTATCCTTTGTACACTCACTAAGTTCACTGGTAACTTATCTTTATACTAGATCTGATTTCGATGTTTCTTTGTTTATTCAATAAATAGAGTATACCTCGAAGTTAGTTCCATTAGCACCATTTACATCGATAGTACAACTAGTAGGTACAGGTGCTGTAAATGTGCCATTTAAATTCTTTCAACTTGACCTCTCCGAGTCCCGTCTAGTGCACTTTACACATTTGATTCGTTCGTACAGTGCACATCAACAGTGCCATTCTGAAAAATCTGCCTCGTTGAATTTAAGGTGAAATAAACTTGAAGTGAAGTGTCATCCCACTTGCGGTGTTATTCTGTAAACTTTACCCTCTGTGATCTTTTAAAGTCAGCTAATATTATCCTACCGGTTGACGACCTACAGTCACATCACCAAAGAGTCGAAAGAGTTACCGCGACCCTGAAACGCAAAGGGCATTAGGAAGAACACGGTTGGGTTTTATAGTCAGTAAGAGTCTGACACTCCCTTCCGCTCCGCCCAGGGCGGAAGAAGGATTTGATGATTCCCATCCTTAAAAAAAAATGCTCATCTTTCATTGCTCAAATGTTAAGTGTCAAATTTTTCATAAAGAATGCGAGAGAGATTTTATAATGTAATTATGCAGATTAACTGTACCTACCTATTTCGTTATTAATGCTGCCTTTCTGAAGTTTCGCCTCGGAGCAAGATAGATAGGAATATTATCTTAGCTTAAATTAACAACGGGTTCTGAGCTGTTCGCTTACAGTCTAGATTCTGAGCTAGATTTTGATCTAGCTTAGACTTTAGACTGTAAGCTGTTAATGCTGCTATCAGTTTGACGAAACTTTCTCGCTTTTAGTGAAGGGGGTATATTGGTACACCTCTGCCTAACCTTTAGGGGAATACAGGGGTGATGGAATGTGGTATGTCTGGGATAAAACATAGCACAACAAGACCACGCCGCGCGCCGTCGTTGTATTATATTATCAGAAAGTATAATTAGTATATTTCAAAAGTTGTGTTTACATGTCGCCATGTAATAGAGAGCGATTCTACTAACTAAACATAACATACTATACCAATACGCCTGTATTCCTTGAAGGGTTAGGCAGAGGTGTACCAATGTACACCCAAAGTCCGCCGACATGTAATAGGGGGCGAGTCTATTGCCAATAACCTAACCAGGCACAAATCCTAACTCCAATCTATTACTGAGAGTTTTATAGAAAAACCTAAAAACACTTTTTGTTCGACCTGGGAACCGAAGCCAAGACGTCTAGCGTAGCAGTCGCGCTTAGTACCACTAGGCTAATGATGTGGTTAACTAACGGTAGATCTATTAACTAAGTAATATTTTAGTAAAATGACTTCTTTATCAGCAATTAATAAGAATACTACTAAATACCTACTCTACGAAGAAATTGAGTGGAATGGGATGGGAATTCGACACGGCCGGGGAGAGATCACGCTCAAAACCAACAGCTTTACATGATTTACGAAGCACTTGGGTGTCACACCGCCATCTTCAAAACTCCGGGTTGGGTGAGTGACTGAGTACAGTTTTAGGATCAAGCCAAAAGAACTGCACTTCTCAGCAGTCGACCTTACCGCCACCGGACCAGAGGGGCATTAATGTTCCCATACTGCATTTTACAAGACGATTTTCTTTGCTAAACTTGTGCCCTTAAGCAACAAACATACATATTTAAATATTGGTAAAAAAAATAGCAAAACCAAGGTTTCCATATTTCTACCATAATAAAAGTGAATAAGGTTTACTTTTCAGCACATTTTAAAGATCATTTTATTATTAGTAGATTTAAATAATGTTTTAAAATTATCATCGCTCAGAATGATTCTAACACAAGTAGTATACAGTTGAAGTATCTGTTTGTAATAACAAAATAACAGCTTTTTACACACACACATAACATACCATCACGCCTATATTCCCCGAGGGGTTAGGCAGAGGTGTACCAATGTACACCCACAGTTCGCCGGTATGTTTTAGGTCCCATGTAATAGGGGGCGAGCCTATTGCCATTAACCGGACACAAATCCTAACTCCGAGCTGCTACTGAAAAATTCATAGAAAAACCCAATAACACTTTTTGATCTTTCAGATGTACTTAGCCTGTAGGGCGGTAATTCGTCGATCCGTACGAGTACGAGTAAAATGGAGCTTTTTACTAAATGCATAATTATAAATCAATTATGAAACTTTATCATCATCTTCCTGCCCTTATCTCATTTTACATGGGGTCGGCGCTACACGTTTTCGTCACATGGAACTATAATATGTGAAACTTTAAATACCAAAAAAAATGACTATTTGTTCCGATTAATCTCCGAAACGGCAGGACCGATTTTGACGCGTCGTTTACTGGCAGATATTCTACGGAGTAACTTGGGCTACTTTTATTTTAGAAATAAATATTTTACTGTTCCGTGCCAAAAAATATATCTGACACTTACGCGGTACACTAAAGCGTTTCAACAATAAAACTGAAAGTACAGTCTTACGAATACCTAACAATATCCTTAATAACAACCCTCCAATTAATTAATTCATCTAACTGTAGGTACCTGTTAGATTTAGGGGTCATTACACCAATTTACGAGTTCGTGCTCAGGCTCAGTATAGTCGCAAGTGTGTGGCAGGTCTATTCTTTACGAGTCTTGTAAACTTGTTTATTTATTATGCCTATTAACACCTCACCTCCTGAAGGAAGAATGATCGTCGTCGTGACGAGCGAACTATCGTTATGTTTCTGAAAAATGTGTCTCTATTTCTGTATTCCTTGCTTATTTTTCGGGTGTCAAAGTAGACCCTCCACTTTGACAACCAAAAAATAACCCAATAAATAATTACGTACTAAGATTCCGCTGTCTGTCCGTATGTCACAGACTTGTATATTTTGACCTGTTTAGGCAGACACTTGAACTTTAGTGTCTCTTCTTACAAAAAATTAAATAAAACACCTGTAACTAATATTTTAAAGCTGAAGCGTTTGTTTGTTTGGTTGAACGCGCTAATCTCAGCTACTACTGGTTCGAATTTAAAAATTATGCTTGTGTTGAATGGTTAATTTATAGAGGAAGGCTATAGGCTATATAACATCATGCTACGATTAGTAGGTGCGGAGCAGTAACCAGAGACATAATATAATGTGTGGTGATAAAACTACGCGAGCAAAAGCTAGTTATAAATAAAGTAAAAACAACTAGTGTATAAATAATAATTTTAGTAACTGCTTATAAAAAAGTACTTTATAATAAACGACTGCCTCGGTAGCCTAGTGGTCCTAAGCGCGACTGCTACGCTAGAGGTCTTGGGTTCGATTCCCAGGTCGAGCAAAAAGTGTTATTGGGTTTTTCTATGAAATTCTCAGTAGCAGCTCGAAGTTAGGATTTGTGCCCGGTTAATGGCAATAGGCTCGCCCCCTATTACATGGGACCTAAAAACATACCGGCGAACTGTGGGTGTACATTGTTACACCTCTGCCTAACCCTTCGGGGAATACAGGCGTGATGGTATGTTATGTTTATAATAAACGAAACAAAGTGTATTTATAGATAACAACAAGTAACGTAAAAACGATTTACTTAAAATGAACATTCTTTCTTCCCCCTTTTTAGGAACGCTTCATAATTGCTACCTGTCCCTTGTCAATCTCATGTCAAAAGGATAATAGACCGAGATCCCAAGGTCGCCAGACCTACGTCATTTTAGCATGACAGAAATTTCGGGAATATACAAGGTGCAGTTACATGGGACCTAAATATACCGGTGAACTGTGAGTGTACATTGGTACCTACACCTCTAGCTAATCCTTCGGGGAGTAGACGCGTGATGGTATGTTATACAAGGTGCAAAATTTATTACATTGTCATAAAAGAGAAAAATAATATAATATGACAATCTTTCAGAATATTCCTTGTCTCTTTACTATCACTAGCATAGTTATGTCCTTGATTTCGATAATGATACAAAGCAGCATCTGGTATATAAGAATTATAGTTAAAAAGGTATGTGTACAGTCACGAGCATTAACAAAAACTCTCGTGAATGAACCATTGCAACGTTGAGATAAGACCGACTGAATTTTAATGGACCCTTTGGGATCAAATTGTTTTAAAATGTTACTAAGAGTGTACATGTTTATGCTCGTGACTGTACTTGCTAGCATCAGTGCTGGGCCTGCAGGTGACAGGACCTGCCTAGTGGTGGTGGCTAGTCAATACTTGCCCGGGTTTGAAAGAATGCTCAGATCGACTCCCGTGCCCCAGAGAAAGATAGTTGGAGGAACACCGTGGGATTTAATTGGTCCGAAGTAGTCCGTACACCCCTTCGCCTTCCCTGAGGCGAATAAGAATTTTGATCACGATAAAAAATAGTCGTTAATGAATAGGGTCAGATTCAACAAAGTGTTAAGCAATTAAGAATCTATCAATGATAGGGTTTAATCCGAATTAAGGATTGCTTGCCGAGATTCGTCGGATTCGTTTAGATAACAAATTAAATTTCAATATCACGCAAAATCGACTGAAACTTTGATTGATCGCTATAGTTAACTAAAAATGATGAAGCGCTTTTTGAAACTGCTCAATGTTTCTTATTCGTATTTTTGTTTTTAACTGATTATAAAAAAGAAGTAGGCGTTTTTCAATTATATTTACTTACTTTTTCATTCTGAATAACGAGAAAACCAAATGTAAAACAATATTGTTTTCATGTCACGTTAATTTAATGTTTAACTAGCTTCTGCTCACGACTTCGTCCGTGTAGTTTTTTCACTGCATTAGGTTACGTCTTTGGTTACTGCTCCGCACCTATTATGTGTAGCATGATGTTATATAGCCTATAGGCTTCCTCGTTAAATGGACTATCGAACACAAAAATATTTTTTCAATTCAAACCATTACTTCCTGAGATTAGGGCGTTCAACCAACCAAACAACCAACAAACTCTTCAGCTATATAATATTAGTAAAGATGAGCTGTACTCAGTAATATACCTACTCATCACCATTATCTGCTTAGCCTTTTCGCAACTATAATGGGGTCGGCTTCCAGTCTAATCAGATGCACCTGAGTGATGTTTTACATGGAGCTACTGCCTATCTGACCTCCACAACCCAGTTACTGGGCAACATGATACCGCTTGGTTAGACTGGTTCTCAGACTTCCTGGCTTCTGATTATCCGTAACGAATGTCAAAGATCTACGAATGACAGCCGGGACCAACGGCTGTATGTGCTTTCAGAGGCACGGGGGTGTCACACCACCAACTTCCAAACTCCAGGCTGGTACTGAGCAAATCCTAATGGAAAAACCCAATAACAGTTTTTGCCCGACCTGGGAATCGAACCCGGGACCCCTTGTTCATCAGTCGCGCTTGCGACGACGAGACCAACGGGGCAATTAGTAATATACCTACTATTTACATAAACTATTGTTAAAAATAGGTCATATGATAATAATATCATATGACCTACTTTTTAATGAACACGAGTATCACAGATACATTAAACTTTTATCTAAAGTTCATCGCTAGGCGCCAGCCAAAGGCTGCTTATCCTCCAACGCCAATCGTATTTACCCATAAAAATCGTAAAGAAAGTCCTGTCTTCCGCTCTATTGACCAACTGATCCTCGACCGGCTTAAAGTCACGCACTATTGACCTTCAATAGCCTTGCGCTCACACGCAGACCCCCAGACAGCGGAATAAGTAAATACCTAATTATCTAGCATGACCCCACTTAGCCGGACAAAAAATTTGGATAAACTTGAAAAAACGTTTGTAAAAGGAACAAGCGACCGAATTTCTACACGATTTTGTTCGCCCTTCAGCATTTAGGGCTGTCACTTGTCGACTTTGTGAGAAGAATTTGTATGATTTATTTATTCAAAGTTTTTGCACATAATGTAAATAATACACTGTACAAAGGCGAACTTAATGCCTTAGGCATTTTCTACCAGTCACCCTTAGGGTGATGCAGAGACAAAACATAGCAGGTGCAAGGAACAGAAAGTTTCCAGGAATAAAATATAATAAATACATATATACATACATACAAACAAAATATACAGAGTAGAGAAAGCCAAAAAAGAAATACATATGTGGAGAAATATAAGAAACTAATTGTGAGACAAGCCTGCCATCTTCATAAGAAGTGTTCACGAGCTTTTACTTATTTATCCATGAGACTTAATTTTTTTAGAGTTCCATACCAGGACTGTCTCGCTAGCCAAGTGGGCCTAAGCGCGACTGCTACGCTAGAGGTCTTGGGTTAGATTCCCAGGTCGAGCAAAGTATTATTGGGTTTTTGTTATTGGGTGTATTTATGTAAATATCATACCTACATATAAACCTACTTTCCATTTTTAAATATGATATTTAATTCCATATATCCAATGGACACCATCAGTGCACAATTTGCGTAGGTTTATAAAACGAACGGCCTAGTACGCACGGAGTAAACTGAATAAAATAGAAGATACGATATTATACCGTTACTTTAGTTAGGAAGGTTTTATTCACATCAATGGGTGATGCTGATTCTATTTGTGCTTATCGTATAAAAGATTCACTTATTCAATACTTACTCAATTTTAAGACTGCATAAATAAGATAACAGAGGCTAGAGGTTCTGGGTTCGATTCCCAGGTCGAGCAGAAAGTGTTATTGGGTTTTTCTATGAAATTCTCAGTAGCAGCTCATAGTTAGGATTTGTGCCCGGTTAATGGCAATAGGCTCTCCCCCTATTACATGGGACCTAACCATACCGGCGAACTGTAGGTGTACTTTGGTACAACTCTGCGTAACCCTTCGGGGAATACAGGCGTGATGATACGTTTTTAAATAAGATAACTTAAAAAGAAACGTTTTTAATGCCATGTTTTAGTATCCTTTTTTATTATTATTTGTTGTTCTTTTTCGTATGGAATTGAATCAAAATACTGTATTCTTAACTGCTATATTGTTAAATTGTTAAACGCTTGTCGAATTACCAAATCTAAAATCGACTTCAGTCGAATCTATTTACGTTACACCCATACTAGGCCTACGGACTTCTATTTTTATTACCAACAATATTAAAAACGGGATCATAAAATAATAGATCAAAAGAAAATCGTGTTCCCTTATTGCGTGCCCATTTCTGGTTTCACTCTCAATTTACTCCTTTTATCTTTTTAATATCATCCATCTATATTTGCAACTCACCCACGTCTAAAAGGGTTGTATCAGCCTCAGGCGCTTTGAAATTAAGCGGTTGGTGCCGAACTGCTACGGCCCTGGAGCAGCGCGGGTGTTGAATGGCACACAAACGGTTATTTTTTTTATACGGTTGGCACGTGACGTTTGTCGTCCTACCGACGTGCATGCGCAGTACAAGTGACACATGGCGCTCTCGACGTGTCAAATATATGTAACAAGTACTTAATAAATTTAATTTTTTTAAGACAAAATAATAAGGATCCCTACCGTAGCTAACAAAAGTGCTGATAACCTTAAAACAGCTGAACCGATTTTGATAAAACATATCTAAAAACCATCGCTAGGAAGCCTGCTTTAAAATAAAAAAAAGGTATTAAAATCGGTTCACCTGTTTAGGAGCTATGGTGCCACAGACACGTCGAACGTATAACATCCCTCTTTTTGAGTCAGGGGTTAGAAAGGACGTCAGTGCCAAAATCAAAATTAGTAATTTTTAATGATTTTCTATTAATTTTCCGAGTTCTTTAAATACGCAATATTGAACTATCTGTGTGCAGTCCGAGTCCCGTACTGCCCCGCACATCCCTTCCGTTTAAGTTAAACGTATTTATTCTATGCTTATTAAATCACAGCTCGACACCTTATTTTCGTTTCATTGATAATGACTGGTCAAACATACTAAAGTTTTAGAATGTCATTTGGCGTAGATCCAGGGAACACATTCAGCAAACGTGTACGCAGCGTTAACGCCTCGTCAACGCGACGTATATTTGTTACTATCACTTCTATCCGACATTAGCTTACAAACCTACTAAAAAGCATATGCCAGATTGTGACAAAAATGGATGTCATGCCAGCGTTAAGACATAAAAGTTTTTTAGGCGGGAATATTATTTGGCTCTAGATTGGCATTCCAAATAATGGAATAATAAAACTATAAGCAGTTAATTATTTTCTATCTACCTATATGGAGGTATTACTACTTCCTCTCGATCGTAGTAAAACTCCGTGGTAGGTTAGTGGGTAGTTAACTCGTACTAAACCGTTTAGGACTCTCTCAAGTAAGATTGTAGTAATTTCACACACCTTTGAGTTATAATTGAGCGTAATTCTGCCATAACTAGCCAACACACAACATCTCTATAATTAAATTAAAAACATCATTTATTTTCAATATTCATTTGTGTACTATCCAGCAATAACGGTTCATCCAAACCTTAAGTCTAAAAAATTAAGATAGGTCTGAAAAAATAAATCATCACTTCGAAAAATGGGGGAAATGATGTGAGTTTTGAATTCTGGCTTTAAGAATTTCTTTAACCATAGATTATGTATTGTCAACCCTATGTATTTTGTCTAAAGGTACCAAATGCCCCGCTCGTGATTTCGGCCCATTTAACGGCAATGAATGGCTCACCTTTAGGGACATTCTTTACAAGACAAGCGTTATCTAAGCACTATAATATGATAATTTGTAACAAATGTTTCTTTTCGTCGCTTGACATCCGCTGTTTCGATATTTTGATAACATGAGAAAAACCTTATTTAAAGAAGTCACACGCCATCATACCATGACCATGTAAGAAATCAGGCAAAAACAAAATTCTTCATATTGAAAACTAAGACTATGAGCATAGCGCGGTCATGGAATGTGTATTGGGCAGATTCCTTTAATATATTCATCCCATAGCGGTCCGTATACAATATATTTGCAACGATACTGAAACCGTTCTATATCTAATAAATATTCATAATCAGAGGGCTATTTCTAGTAACTTTTACGAATTTTCAGAATCTAATCTCAATCACTATCTGTCAAAAATACCTCTATTTAACTTACACTATTGAGAACACTTTGATATTGAATGTACCTAGCTGACATCAGATTGTGACTACATTTTGAATGTTTTTGATTACGAGAATTGGCTTTCACTTATGACAAAAACGAATTTTGTCTCAATAAACGAACGAAGAGTTAGGCAGAGGTGTACCAATGTACACCCACAGTTTGCCGGTATGTTTTGGTTGTGGGACAGGGGGTGAGCCTAATGCAATTAGCCGGGCACAAATCCTAACTCCGAGCTGCTAATGAAAATTTCATTGAAAAGCCCAATACCACTTATTACTCGACATGAGAATCGAACCTAAGACCACTAGAATAGTACTCGCGCTTAGGACCACTAGGCTAACGAGGCAGTTCAATCAAATCAGATTCAATTATAGATCTCAATAAAATTTCCAATTAATTAGGGTACAATGTGAAAAAGGTATACAAAAAAAGTTTGTAAAAGAGTTTCTATTTTTTGTGATCAGAGCTTTAATTGACGGCGAATCCGAAATAAACTTGAAAGGCGTCGACGAATAATAAAATTAAGTAATTGTGCGCTCCAATACTTATTGTTTAAATTAAATGAGTTTTGTTCCGCTTCCAAGAAACGATGTTTACAAAAATTTAATACAAAAGTTTGTATTTCTATCTATGAATAAAATGAATATTATTTGTAAAACAGTTGTATCTTATTCGTCGTATCGAGGTTAGGGCGTACACATCAATTACAAAAGGTTGCGGCTTCCCCCTTCTTTATGAGAAGAGACCTTTCCTCTGCATTAGGACAATTCCAATTGTTATCTAACATACCGTCACGCCTGTATTCCTCGAGGGGTTAGGCAGAGGTGTAACCAATGTACACTCACAATTCGCCGGTATGTTTTTAGTCCCATGTAATAGGGAGCGCGCCTATTCCCATGAACCGGGCAGAAATCCTAACTCCGAGCTGCTACTGAAAATTTCATAGAAAAACCCAATAACACTTTTTTTGAACAGGTTACAATTGTCCCACTGCAGAACTTTTAAACATCAGTTTTACCGAAATCAAATTTGATTTGAATAACATTAGGTTCCTTTACGTACTAAGATCTCCGCAGGTGCGTTCTGACTACTAGAGATTGCCCATACGTTTTGAATGTTCCCACCGAGCGCTTTAGTTTTCGCGTGCTTTTCGTAACGTACATTTGCATAATAAATTATAACATACCATCACGCCTATATTCCCCGAAGGGTTAGGCAGAGGTGTAACAATGTACACCCACAGTTCGCCGGTATATTTAGGTCCCATGTAATAGGGGGCGAGCCTATTGCCATCAACCCGGCACAAATCCTAACTCCGAGCTGCTACTGAGAATTTCATAGAAAAACCCAATAACACTTTTTGCTCGACCTGGGAATCGAACCCAAGACCTCTAGCGTAGCAGTCGCGCTTAGGACCACTAAGCTACCGAGGCAGGCCCAAACAATATTCTACTGAAAAAAGGACAATAATAGGGAGTCAGTGATAGCATGACGGTTAACAGGACGGCATGGAAGAAGAAAACATGTTGCGTTGACCCCAAGTAACATGGGATAAGGGCAAGAGGATGATGATGATGAATCGTACTGTTACAAACACACATATTACATACATTAACGGGGCCACGCCCCCGAAGTCGCGGGCAAAAGCTAGTCAGGAAGAAAAACAAAACACAAAAAAGCCTGCAATCATAATAAATACCAACATTTTTATGGCCAGTATAGTTTATTCTCGGATTTTTTCTCGGAGTTAGGTATTGTGCCCGGTTAATGGCAATAGGCTCTCCCCCTATTACATGGGACCTAAACATACCGGCGAACTGTGGGTGTACATTGTTACACCTCTGCCTAACCCTTCGGGGAATATAGGCGTGATGGTATGTTATAATTTATTATGCAAATGTACGTTACGAAAAGCACGCGAAAACTAAAGCGCTAAAAACATCTGTTGAAACATGGCGGAAACATTTTGGCAGATATTTTAGGTGACATTTTAATTCTACTCATACTGTTGTATTTATCACACAATTTTAAGTTTTAGGTGCAATCGCGCGGGTTGCAGATTTTTTTAAAAAGGGTCTCCGCGGCCATGGAACGCAAAGGGCATTAGGAGGAACACGGATGGGTTCTTATCAGTAACAGTCTGACACTCCCTTCCACTCCGTTCAGGGCGCAAGAAGACATTTGACGATTTCCCAACCTTAAAAAAATAATGCAATTTTACGGCGCACTAGCCCTCCTAGTTCACCACACTATTTCATAATTGGTTTTACATGATATATGTTAAAATAAAAGAAAATCTACCTACTATTTAAATACTTTATGGTAAAAAACAAAAAATATCAAGGAATTACAGCTTATTTTCCTCATAATTCGTAACTGCAAGTATAAATAGTAAAAACAAAGCGTTGAACCTGACACGCAGTTATCTTTACGCGGCAACATAAAACGCGCTATAAAAGTAAAAACCTCGAAAGTCCAGGAATCAGGAAGAGGCCAACGACCCACTACAGCTATGAAAACACTAAACAGACGAACAGTCATTACTTGAAACGGACGCAGATAAAAAGACCTTTAGGGACATTTATTGTAGACCAGCTGGTGGTATTAAGTATATACAAGCTTTTGACTGCGGTTTCGCCAGTGTGAAATTTTTTACACATCCCTAAAGTTAAAATGTAATTTTCAGGTAATTAGATAAACAGTAAAAAGAACAAACTCTTCTACTTTGTACCTGACCGAATTTCGGTGCCGGTAGTCAATCAGAATACAGAAATACTCAAGAGATATTATAGTGCTCGTCCCTACTCTCATAGCTCGATAGGACGGCTATCCGACACGACCTAAAATAAATCAGGCGCAGGATCAACGCCTTTACGTGCTTACCGAGGCACTACCAGATTCTAAATTCAAGGCTTCTACCGAAAAATTGTCAATAGAAAACCCAATAACTCTTTGCCTGATCTGGACATCCAACCACTGAACCAACAGGGCAGTCAAATGAGCCAACGGAGTCGTCAGCTAATACTTGAATAATTGTATTTGAAATGAGATGAAAGTTAGCGGTTATTACAAATCAATAGGTTTTTGTACGTGATCAAAGTAATACGACTCTGAAACTATAAATATTTCAGCTTCATTGGAGATCAAGGCGTTCTATTTTCAGAAAGGAATTTATATTAAAATAAATAGTACACGTACATAATTCGACCTTAAATCTTTCACAAATTAAGGGCCACTTTGCGGTGTACTATTTCGGGCAAGGGTTTAACGGCGACCCGAAAATAGATCAGTTGTTCCGTCCTTGCTGTGTCCTTAGTAGATGGTAAAGACCTTGTACATGTTTTCTCGTAGATTGTAAAGATTGTATATCCTTTACAACGTACTAGTTACTGCCCGCGACTTCGTCCGCGTCAAATTTGGCATATTATTCCACAGGAACCGTACTTTTTTCCGAGATAAAAAGTATCCTATGCATTATTCCGAACTACAATCTATCTCACTGCCAAATTTCATCCAAATCTTTAAATCCGTAACAAAGAGTAACAAACATCCATCCATCAGTCCATCCATACTCACAAACTTTCGCATTTATATTACTATTAGTAGGATAATAGGAATAGGATAAATAGTTTCGAGTTTAAGTTTAGGGGCGGATTATGTCCATTAGCGGGTGTTTCGGTCAAAACATGTCCGAAATCCCCATCATAAAGTCAAAATAGCATAAATAAAAACTTGATCCAACAAAACTAATACAAACTCCGTAGTTCGCCATTAACATGTAAAAGCTTCCAAAAATTTGAATTTCCAATTTTATCCACTTTGACTGAAAGTTCCGTGAACACTCATTGCATCGGATTATAGTTTATATTGGTCTTTTTTAGATAAACTTTATGTACTGCATTTGGATTTCGTTTGGCTGGCTGTAGTTACTCTAAAAAGTTGTAGGGTTGGCCAAACTGGTAGATAAGAAGTGGTCTGGGTGTATGGTCAGCAAGAACCACCATACACCATACCACGGAAAGTTTTCCATTCAACTGTTAAATATAACTTAAATTTTGGTAGAGTTCATGTAGGTAACAAAGCAAATTATTTGTATTAAATCATTTCAAAATATACGTATTGATAATAGCAATTTAAATACATTTTAGGAGGTAGTGACGTCACTGGATTAGCTATTTTTTATTTTAAAGCAAGGAAAAATCTAAATTTACAGTCAGTTGAATATTAATCGGATTTTTAGGGCTTAAATAAAGTGGTTTTTAGAGAGGTTGTGTTTTGGAAGTATTGGTTAGCAGTGTCTACATTCGTATTGCCAACTGCCTCGTTAGCCTAGTGGTCCAAAGCGCGACTGCTACGCTAGAGGTCTTGGGTACGATTCTCAGGTCGAGCAAAACGTGTTATTGGGTGTTTCCATGAAATTTTCAGTAGCAGCTCGGAGTTAGGATTTGTGCCCGGTTAATGGCAATAGGCTCGCCCTCTATTACATGGGATCTAAAACATACTGACGAACTATGAGTGTACATTGTTACACCTCTGCCTAACCCTTCGGGAAATACAGGCGTGAAGGTATGTATGTACATTTGTATTGTAATTAAAAATCTTAATTTTAAAACATTTTGACTTTTGGTTCGTCGTCATCATAATATCAGCCGAACGAAATCCATTGCTGGACGTAGGCCGCCCCTATAGATGGCTACAACATCCGCTCCTGCGCTTCAACATTTCTCAATTTGTTTTTATACATTACAACTAGAATTTGTAATGCTTGTATTATTTTAAAGTCTTCGAAAAATCAAAATGTCCGCACAGCTCACAAAATAAATCGACAAAGCGCACAATCGCCATTAGTGAACAAGGGCTGAAAAATAAAAAGAAGAATCCAGTTCACCCCTGAACATAATCTGTAGTCGTTTCTCAAATCACATTTGAATATTATGTTTTCGCCAAATCCACCGCTTGACGTTTTACATAAAATGTTAAATCAAAATAAAAACAGCTAGGCAGACATTTTTTATCGGATTATCTGCTTTTTAAAAGCGAAATATTTTTTGATTTGTTTTTTGCTATTAGTTTCTATAATTTTTTTTTCATGAATTTGTAATGAAATGTCTGTGCTGTTAGCGTAATCTTTGTACAGCAACCATTGTGCGAGAGACAGCAAATGATTGCTCGATTCTTTTTTATTTTTAATTTACCACAATGCCAAACTTAACATAAACTTTATAGAATTAAAAATAAAGTCTAGATTAGCTTCTATTTTCTTTTAAGTGATAAAACGAAATTGTATTTGTGTTCTTAAAAATAATTTTAAACAAACAGTTTTATTTTTATTAATGTGCGTGTGTGATGCTGGGAACATGATCTGTACTTACTAATATTATAAAGCTGAAGAGTTTGTTTTAACACGCTAATCTACACTACTCCTAATCCGATTCTGAAAATTCTTTCGCTAATAGGAAGCTACGTTATGCCCCGGTACTATAGACAGAATTTTATTATGGAAAAAAACACAAAATTAAAAATTTTAAGTAACCCCCGACAGAAAAATGAAAATCCCTACCACAGCTAACAAAAGAGCTGATAACTTTGAAACCTAGGACACTCCCGACTAATATACCTTTTAAACAAAAAAAACTACTACTGCCTCGGTAGCCTAGTGGTTCTAAGCGCGGCTGCTACGCTAGAGGTCTTAGGTTCGATTCCCAGGTCGAGCAAAAAGTGTTAGTGGGTTTTTCTATGAAATTCTCAGTAGCAGCTCGGAGTTAGGATTTGTGCCCGGTTAATGGCAATAGGCTCGCCCCTTATTACATGGGACCTAAATATACCGGCTAACTGTGGGTGTACATTGTGACACCTCTGCCTAACCCTTCGGGGAATACAGGTGTGATGGTATATTTTTACAAAAAAAACTAAATCAAAATCGGTTTATGCGTTCGGGAGCTACGTTGCCAAAGACAGACACACACAGACACGTCAAACTTACAACACCCCGTCGTTTTTGCGTCGGGGGTTAAAAATTAAGGATCCGTAAACTTGCGCGGACGAAGTTGCAAGCAAAAGTTATTGTTACACAATAGTTATTATACACACTGTTCCAAGTTTACCTGATGTAATGTTTATAGACTAAACTTGGATTAAACCCACATAATATACTCTAACGGAACCATTTATAGAACCCAAACATTCAAAGTCAAAGTGTTATTTGTGAAATTTTAGCCCACATTAGATTGTTTAAACGTGCTAATCTTTGGAAGTAACCGTCGAATTGCAAAACAATCTTTTATGGATTGTAGCCACATTCATGAGAAATAGTACAGGCACTATAACATCACGCTACGATCGACGGGAGCGAAGCAGTAACCAAAGACGTACCTTTTTTTTAACGCTAGTATATCCTCATGGAGTCAGTCGTTTAAGCGTGAAAGAGTAATGAACATCCACATATTCATCCTCACAAACTTGCGCGTTTATAACATTAGTAGGAATAATAGGATACTATACCTCATAAATCCGGCTATCTTGTACAAAAATATATTTTTTCAATTCGACACAAACGCTCAAACAAATAAAAATATCTTCTACTTTATAATATTTGTACAGATTGTATCCTATTCTATTGTGACTAGCTAGAGCGCCAAGACCAAAATACTGAACCTGGCAGACTGCCGCGAACTTCTTTACGTTTCAAAAACAAACCATATTATAATAAATAATACAATACTATTGAATTATATGTTTACGGCCCAGAATTTGGACACTGACTGCGTTGTTGGTGGCAGCCATTAAATCTTCCTCCGTGCAGCTGTAGGGCACGCAGGGCACTATGTAAGATGGCCGTACCGCACCAACAGCTGAAGCCGCTGCCATCGCTGAATCCGCACCTAAACATATTGTCCTTGCTTCGACCGACCTAAGTTCGGAGTCTATTTAATAATCCATAATATCCAGATAGGCCATGGCAATTTATGTTCAGGCAAAAAACTTATCGCCGCGGACAGAAAAATACACAGATACACACTGTAACAAGTTATACGATACCCGTCGAGCAATATTGCCTTCAAAGCTGAATCTCGACTAGTTTAATACTGCTGCAATTACATCCAGCAACATAGTTGGACTAAAACCCGCCATTGTGTGACAACAGACTAACTAGCCAACTTTACTGGGAGACTAAAAGCTACCAATACCTAGCTAGGAAGACCTAGCTAGTTCTTGTAGAGAATTATTGCCCCCATTCAAACACATTTAGAACGGCACTGAGTTCACTGGAAGCTACATTTGCTGTACGTTATCTTAAATGCATTTGAAATTTATGATTTTTAAATAGCTTGTGGTCTATTTTCCTCTTGTCTCCAAAGAAAGGTGACTTTCGTAAGCCGCTTGTGAATAGTCCACTGAATTATCAACAACCAGCAGCTTACATCCTTTCGTGGATTTGTTACATGAATGTAATCACGCCGATTAATCTCAATGAATATATTATAGTAAGTGCATAAGTGTGTGCACAAACACAGGTTCACTCTCTCTTCCCTCACTCTCATAGTCCGATGGGACGGTAATCCGACTCAACCAGGGAGAGATCAAGCGCCGGACCAACGGCTTTTCCAGTCATGGGGGTGTTATATCACCAACTTCTTAACTCTTCCGAACTTAATTACATTTTTTGCACGACCTGGGAATCGAACCTAGGGCCCCACACTGAACAGTCGCACTTGCGAATACATCACCAACATGGCAGTGTATTTAACATAGCGTATTAAACAATGGTTCTCATACTAAGTAGCGCCTATATAGCCGAATAATGTATTTCAAATAAAATATATTTATTAGAATTTATTTTGAAGAAAATCTACAAGGTTCAACAAAATTCTTCCTTAAACTCAGAATAATATTTCGTCCAAAATTGTAATGATCTGAATTCGTTAGGAATGAAAACCGACCCAGAGCTAGTCGGGAAAATAGCCTTAGGTGTATCTTGTATTTGTAAGGTACCTTTTTGCGTGAACCGTAATAACAAAATGTTATGTAAGCTCAAAAGTCGGACAACCTTTTGAGAAAATAGAGTAGGATATAGGAATATTCCAGCCAGTCTATTCTCGTAAAGTGACTCTATGCTAAATTCTCGTGAAGTGAACTCACCTCTATTGATGAGAAATGTTACAGAATAGATGGGCTGACCGCAGTACTCGCATTTTTAAGAACGGTAGCATTCTAATCTTAGTCGCAGTCTATCAAAAATGTCTCTAATTTAAAAACATTTTTGACCGTCGTCTCAGTGATCTTAGTCTGAGTCTATCCGCTGGAGACGCTCCGGGTGTCGGGAGCCACGAGACGTCTCCCGGCCATCGTAGACGCGGGCCTGTGGACGGTCAGCAATGGGTACCTCGCCCTTCGTACGTTGCTGACGACAGGCCGTGTCGACGCGCGCGCCTCAGAGGGATGTCACCAAATCGGAGGGGCCAGTCAGGGCCGATTTCTGCCAGGGCTGCGGGTAGTTCGAAAGAGATTCCACGCACCTGGACCGCAAAGGGCACAAGAAGAAACATAGATGGGTTTTAGTCAGTAAAAGTGCCTCCCCCCCGGGGCGGGGAAAGTCATTTCAAGATTTCCCATACGAAATAAAAAGTCTGTCAAAAGTGCCCCAAAAGTTTACCTACATTGTTGTCAAGATTCTGATACACTTAATTGTCGCGGAGATGAGATTGCGACTAGAGTTTGAACGTTTTCAAGGAAACTGACCTTCTAATGTTTTATCTAGCTAAATATTAAACTATCCTCAACATAGTTCGACAAAAATGCGATATAAATAACAAAACTTTCATAAAACCGGGCAAGCTATTCAAACATCCATTTTCAACGGACGAGTAGAGACACAAAACTGACTTTATTCTCAGTTATTTAAGTTAACATCTTCAATATAACTCCTTGTAAGGTGGAACAGACCGTCTGGCGTACATCTGCCACCAAGAATTGGAAGGTTTTTGTATAAAATGTACGGAACTTGCAACTACCTTTAGTTGTATAATATGTGTTGCCTTGTACCTTTTTGTTGCTGTTGGCTTCCCTTCTTCGGTAAAATCATGAATATTTTGTGGTTTACATACCTACCTATATCCTACAGAAATGTGTTTCAGTTTTTATAATTTTTGGCGTTAGGTGTTTTTATCTAATGTTCAAAAATAAGTTAAGGTTCATAAATAATCATATAGACCTACAAAAAATTACACACAGTTAATTATCTATATATATATAATTCTATTACCTAATAATGAGCGCAATTTTATCTCAGTCTCTACCTTTATTGACATTGATTGTCGCTAAGATGAGTTTGCGGATCGATTTTAAAAGATTTTAATGAATAAAGCAATTTTTGATTCATTAGTCATTTATTTATTAACAATAAATTGTATCTGAATCACAAACACATTAAATAAACAACATGCAAATACACAAAAATTCACATAACATTTGATTTACTGTATTCCTATGTAAAGATGCTACTTTTTCTCATCCCACTAGCAAAAATAGACAAAATTAATGCACATAATGTATGTTAAATAGAAATATGATTTGCAAATGAAATTCACCACGTTTCAAAACGTTTGCTACGCTTGCTACAATAGTGTAGCCTGCGTAGCGAGAGCTACGCCGTAGCAACCAAAATGAATCCTAACGAGGGAAGTCGACTTTTGTTATCCACAAGGTTCATTAACCTCTCTGTTTTCCTTATCTTTGTATAGTAATTATGTATATCATGAACACAAATGTACTGCCAGCATTATTACCCGTCTTATGTTCAGAGATAACAAGCCCAAAGTGATCCAACAGTTTAATTTACATACATCATTTGGCCTTGTACACTCACGAGCATAAATATGTACACACTTAGCAACATTCTAAAGCAATTTCCTACAATTTTTTTTATTAAAATGAAAAAGATGTTACGAATATGATATTCTAGTTTCCATATTACTATGAAATAGATGTTATACAAAAGCAGGAAGTTAGTTTTCGAAAAAAATGCATGTGTATTTTACCAAGTGTCTTCACGTTTATGCTTGCGACTGTACTTGTATAGTATAATATTATCTGTGGCCTTGTAGACCATACACATGCTTCATTCATTACACACTGCCACTAATTAGTATGTTTAGTTAGGTGCTCTTAATGAGTTTGGGCCTTTGTCTCATTAAGTTAAGCTGGTGAAATATTTAACATGGCCGCAGTATTAAATGATACATATTGTCAGCATGTTTAGCGAGTTAATTTGAAGTTTGTAAGCTGTATATTATTTAAAGTTTGTAAGGTGTATATTTGCTGGGTAAATTGTAACTAGGGTTCCATTTAACATTTTGTTCTAGTTGCAAAAAATAGTTCGCGTTACTTGAATTTTAACACTTTTCTGTCCAGTACACACTTTCAAGATTCGTATTCAAAGTCTAAGTCAAATCTTTTATTATAATTGGGTCATTAAAAATCATTTTTGAACGTCATTTACAAGAATTAATAATTAAATGAACGTTGCCGCTTTCAAGAGGTAGTTTTTTTTGGCGAAGAATGGGCATAAAACTCCATACTTACTGTATTACAATATTTGCATATGCATATCCAGACCGATTCCGGCCACGGCGGCTACTCTTTATTAGACTAGTCAAATACGCAGGAGATATTATAGTGCACAGCGTGTGCGCAAACACAGGTGCACTCCCTCTTCCCGAACTCTCATAGTCCGATTGGACGGCAATCCGACACAACCGGGAAGATATCAGGCGCAGGACCAACGGCTTCCAAACTCCAGGCTGTTACTGAAAAATTCCTAATGGGAAAATCCAATCACGCTTTTTGCCCGACCTAGGAATCGAACTCAGTCAATATATTTGCGTCCAGAATCATACAAAATTACACATGCATGCGATATACCTTGTGTGAACTGCTTTAAAATAGTTACATAAGTTAGGGAGAAATATTAATATTTTACCCGATTACGGTAAAAGCAAAAGTTGGGTTATAATTTATCCAAGTTATGTCTGAACTTCGAGGTCAGTCTTTACATCTAATACTACTACTGCTATTGGTAGAAAATGCCCAAGGCATTAAGTCCGCCTTTGTACGGTGTATTTTGTTTTACATTTGTGCATAAAGCGTTAATAAATAAATAAATTAATTAATTAATGGGGAACTTATGCGAGTCGCTTGCAATGGGAGTCTAATGTACTGCATTAAATATAACTTGAAAAAATAATATTACAATGCTTTCATTATTTCTATATTAGCTTGTAATAAGCTCCGTTGCTTTACAACAGATATAAAAGCACACACACATACCATCACGCATGTATTCCCCGAAGGGTTACGCAGAGGTATACCAATGTACACCCGCCGGTATGTTTAGATCCCAGGTAATAGGGAGCAAGCCTATTACCATTAACCGGGCACGAATCCTAACACCGAGCTGCTACTGAGAATTTCATAGAAAAACCCAATATCACTTTGCTCTATCTGGGAATCGAACCCAAGACCTCCAGCGTAACAGTCGCGCTAACGAGGCAGTCAAATATAAAGCAATGTAGACTATTAGTCATTTACAAAAACAAAATCACCAAAATGCAGTAACTTTGATGATATGGCGTAGTGGCTAAGTGATTAGCTGCTGCACTGCGCGGGTTCGATTTCCATATAGAACAAATATTTGTATGCCTAGCACGTAGTAGTTCTGAGTCATATTGTGTGTGTGGGGCAATTTTTTTTTAAACAAAACTAAAATTTAAGTACACACCCAATAGTTCAAAACAAACTTAAAACCACCTTATCTTTTCTTTCCTTAAGGTTGAAAATGTCCTCATAAAAACTTCAACACAAAGTATCCCTTGTCTGACGCCTAAAAGCATAGTGAAAAAGGCGGGAGTGACGTGTTTATTTTCATTCACGCTATTTAATACATTTGCCAAACATTTGTATCAGGCAATAAAAGGCGAGAATGTTTTTCTGGCAGTGTGCCCGTGTCAATAAGTAGTCGTTAAATATTGAATTGGTAAGGCACCAAGCCAAATCAAGAATTGGTCACAGGCTACGTGATTACATGGTCATACTGTTATAGAGATTAAAATTCTCCTTCTTTCAATATTGTCATGTTAAATTATGGGTGGTTGACGTCAGTTTTTCTGTTGGTTACATTCTCGCCCCATATTACATGGGACCTAAAAACATACCGGCGAACTGTAGGTGTACAATGGTACACCTCTGTCTAACCCTTCAGGGAATTCAGGCGTGATTGTATGTATGTATGTATTTACTTTTGATGGTGATTTGATTTCAGTATTGTTCAAATATTACAGTTGCCTATGATGATAGGAACAATAACCGCTGCCAGGTTTTTGTGTAAAATTGTTTAACTAGAAATTCGGACCGCTAAATGTTACCGAATATGTTTATAATGTTACCTAATTATTATAAGGAACCAGCATAACAACAGTTTGTAAACTTTATTATTATTTATTACTAGCTTCTGCCCGCGATTTCGTCCGCGTCAAATCTGATATATTATCCTACGGGAACTGTACATTTTTCCGGGTCAAAAAGTATCCTATGCGTTATTCCTATAACACTACAATCTATCAAAGTGCGAAATTGCATCCAGATCCGTTCTGTATTAAACATCCATCCATCCATCGTCACAAACTTTCATACTGTTACTTCACCAAATAAACAACAAATCTATTTAACACTGACGGACATAAAACTACATCCTAAAACATAATCTAGGTACAAGGCAACACGTGGCATCTACAGTCAACGTGTACGATTTGAAGAGTTCCCAGGAGTATTCTGAGACAGGAGTTACAAGTACTTTCTGAACAACAAACCCTCTTGAGGGGTTCAATATATTGTTTACTTTATACTTTTGTAAGGTAAGGTCTATATTTGTCGAGATTTAGATAAGAGGAAAAGGAGAAGTAAACAGATAACTGTTACCGCGGTTCCGCTTACTAGTCTATAGAAATATTATAAAAAGTAAATATTTTTTGTTTGTTTGTACCGAATGAGCTTCGAAACTACTGGACCAATTTTAACCATTTTTTTTAACAATGGATAGCTACATTATACTTGAGTAACATACACTATAAAACATCATGCTACGACCCATAGGAGTGGAGCAGTAACACAACAAAACACGAGTGAAATAAACCACGCAGACGAAGTTGTGGGCGGATGCTAGTATTGATATAACCTGAGCAAGTTTTTCTTTATAAAGAAATTGAGCAACAATTCTGGAAAATTGTATCAAAATCTGGAACATTTCTGGACAATCAAAGTTTTGTTGAGAAAGTTAAGTTCCACTAACGAAGATGGATCCCATCTTAATTTATACAATTTGTAAAATTTATTTGATTATTTATTCTGAAATGTCTAAAATTTTAAAATTCTGTCCCTATTTTGGATACCCTTTATTTAAACAATTATTTTTGGTTACGCGGCAAGTGTTTTCATCATAACCATTAATATAAAAGAAATATACAGGGTGTTAGGATATATGAGGGACTTTCTTTAAGGGAGTGCAGTACTCATGAAAATAAACAACTTTTAATATAGTACGCACCGTAAAATCGAATAAAAAAATCAACTTCTGCATACATTTACGTTCGCATAACTCGACAAAATGTAAGGAACAGCTGTTTTTTTTTTGGCAATTTGAGTTTAATTTCATAGTGAAAGTGGTTTATTTTCATAAGCACTACACTCCCTTTAAGAAGGTCCCTTGTTTAAACTAACACCTTGTATATAAATAAAATACGCGTACGCGACCATCACGAGTCTGCTCATAGCCTGTAAGTGTGTTTTATTGGTTGAAAAAAAAACTTGAACTTGGACAAGTTTATTTCATTCAAGTCATTTAAGGCTCGTAATATAAGACGACAGGGTTTTTAAAGTGGAATGTACAGCATAAAGAAGTTGTGTAGAGTGGTCATGTTTATCTTAATAAAAAGAAAACCGACATTCCTTATGTTTATTTTATTACCTACATCACAGTTAAACTATTTTGCACCGTGTACTTATTTATTTTATTAGTTAGGTGTACACCAGGTCCACCCACAAGGTGGACGGATGACCTGATTAAGACCGCAGGAAGACGCTGGATGCAAGCCGCTTACAACCGGTCCTTTTGGAAATCTATGAGGGAGGCCTATGTCCAGCAGTGGACGTCCTGCGGCTAATATGATGATGATGATGATTTGTTAATACTCAATTTAAGGAGTCAAAAGTGTTTATTGCAGCACCCCTTGTCGAACAAACACTTATCTTAGAACCAGCGCCGATGAATGACAAGCCCTTTTGCAGAAAACCGTATAGCAGACCGTGGAGATAATTAGGAGAAGTCGCTTACATATTTAAACAAGCAATTAACGTCACCTTCAACGCATATACCTTTTCCGGTGTTTCCTGGGTAAAAATAACATCGTAATTTGAATTTTTAAATAAAAATATCACTTTTCAACACATAATTTTAGTTTGTCAAAATATCAGCAAAATTCACATGTATAGTTTGGTTTTGGTAAATCATATAAAAGAAAAAGATATAATCATCCTAAACAAAAATAATTAATTAATCATTCTTAAATAGTTAAAGTCAAATCATTTATTCCAATTGGACCATTAAAAGGCTCTATTGAACATCAATTAAAAAATGAAACTGGTCGTAATTTTTCATAAAATTAAGAGAATTTATCGTACATGTGTAATCATAAAATGAAAATACTTATATTCCTAATCATTAAACATGTCAACATATTTGGGCAACCCTCAAAATCTCAACCCGGCATAATTCTACCCTCATTAGTCGAACCAACAATAACTCGTATAAACATTGTTTTTATCAAGGGATCCTCATTAATCTGTCATGCGACATAGCCGTGTCTAACGTGACAAATTTGATTACTGCCCCGACTTAATGAGGGCTTGGGAAGCGCAAAGTACTTCGGACAAGTCCCTGAACCGGCAGCGTTTTGTTTCGGACGATGTACTGCAAATTATTTAAAATTTTCGGCCAGATTGAAGCAACTTTTCGAAGTTGATTTCACGTTAAAAACCACAGGGAAATGAGTTTAGTTGGAATTTTGAATAGTACAAAAGTCGTGCAGGGAAATGTGGTTTGTTTATATGCAATGGTGTAATAAAAAAATACATTAAAAAAAAATCACGAGTGTACGTGTGAGGATAAGAGTGTCCGTAGAATTTCTTGCTCGTTCTTCTCCATAGAGACCTACGTTTTGAACGAGCAACTAGATTCAACTTTAATCTGTAACTTCTTGACAATTCAAAAGTGCCTGCAAATGGTCTAATTGAAATAAATGCTTTGACTTTGACTTTGGTCACATAACCGTTAACTACGCCAAAGCTGAGTAACTTTGAGTAAAAAATTTTGCTGCACAACGACTTTTTATTTTAGTGTAAAAAAACAGTCTTTATGGGAGTGCGCATTGTAACGCACGCTAAACATTGTACAGTTGTCGTGAAGTGTGTAAAGTTCAGTTATAACATTTTAAACCTTAATAACTCCGTAACTAGTACCGATATGGTATGGTCCAGAAAAAAAATGCAATGATAGGAAGATTACGTAAAGATATATGTTCTTTATACCCATACCCTCTTACACCGAAGGGTTAGGCAGAGGCGTACCAATGAACACCTACAGTTTGCTGGTATGTTTATGTCCCATGTAATAAGGAATGAGTCTATTGCCATTAACCGGGCACAATATTTTTCTAGTACACACACACATACCATCACGCCTGTATTCCCCGAAATACACCTCTGCCTAACCCAGGCAGAGGTGTACCAGTGTACACCCACAGTTCGCCGGTATGTTTAAGACTCATGTAATATGGGGCGAGCCTATTGCCATTAACTGGGCACAAATCCTAACTCCGAGCTGCTATTGAGAATTTCATAGAAAAACCCAATATTACTTTGCTCGATCTGGGAATCAAACCCAAGATCACTAGGCTAACGAGGCAAATTTTTCTAATAAATCTGTGTTATTGCCAAGTTAAAAAAAAAACCCTGTTGTGAGTTACCTACAGAACTTGATTCTTTACAGAAGAAGACGTAAATAACTTTGTATGTCGTAAAAATAAAAAAAAAAACTTTACCCGCTGTAGGACTCGCGGGACTGTTTGTATCTTTATTGCTTGCGTAACCCTGTTTCACCAACTTTGTGTTACTTATTGCTAACTAAAGTGCCAAATAATTTAATAACTTTTTAGAGTTCCGTACCACAAATGGAAAAGCGGAACTCTTACCAGAACACTTTTTATCTGCGAATCACAAGGGGTTTTTTTTATTTGTCTTGTAAAGTGGAACATATCCGTTTAGACCCTTAGAATTTGTAAGTATACTGAACAAATACTCATTTCAGACTCACCCAAATATAATTTACTAGCGAAACGTACGAAAGTACCGTAACGAAAGTTTCTGAAAATATAGGTGCCTTGAAATGCATCGTAAGTAAACAAATAATACGATTAGATATTCCTGTTTTATTACGCCTCTGTAAGCGACCTACCGTGGGTCGTAGCGTGATGTTATAAAGCCTTTCTTTTTTGTTCAAGATGGAAAATCATCAAATGACTCCCCAAATGGCAGGGATTGTCAGACTTTTACTGACTAAAACCCACCGATGCTCCTTCTTGTGCCCTTTGCGTTTCGGGGACATGGTATCTCTTACGAACAACCCGTAGCCCCGGTAGGCATCGATCCTGAGTGGTCTGTCCACTTACTGACATCTCTTTGAGACGCGCGTGCAACACGAAGGCGCCGTCGACACGGCCATGTTATAAAGCCTAAAGCCTTCCGCGATAAATGAACTATCCAATACAAAAATATTTTTTCATTTCAAACCAGTAGTTGCTGAGATTGGCGTGTTCAACTAAACAAACAAACTAATTAGTACACATTTTAGTCACAGAGGGCTCTGCACTCTCTCCTACGCGTTCTTGTTCATGTCAAGTTGTAACCGCTATTTCTATATACACATACATATATGTATAAACTCACGCCTTTTTCCAATGAGGGTAGGTAGAAATCACAGAACGCCACCTGCTGCGATTCTTCTATGCTCTTTACGCATCATCCACGTTCATACATCTGGTCATACAAACACGCCGGTTATGAGTACTGCGCACCCGACCTTTCTGAAGAACCTCATCAATAAGGTCAGTGTAAGTCTTTCTAGGCCGTCCCCTCGCTGCGTTGCCACTCACATTCGACATTTAAATTCCTTTTGTTAATCGCCTTTCACTCGTCCTCTCAACATGACCGAACCATTGCTATTTCTCTTTATACTTTTTATTCAACAAGTCTTCTCTTTTAATTATAAAATTGCACCACTAATATTCCTTTTGTTTCGACATTCTCTTGGAAAACAATATACACGTTTCAAGTTTCCATATTAGATTGTGTCTAACATTATGTCTACACCAAGCAAAGTTATGATTTATATTTTCACAATTTCTCAAGTATTTTAATATTAATTATGTTTCTCATGTTACAATAGCCAATAAAGGTAGTTTAGTATTAATATTTGTAGCAAAGCTTAAGTAATAAATTATCAAAAAATTTGCTAAATTAATAGGCCAATGTTGAAGATAACTAATTATATTTGAGGCCCCTTTATTCTTGTCGCCCCAGGAAAACCCCAGGGTTTCTGGGATGCCCAGGTCAAGTAAAGTGTTATTAGGTTTTTCCCTCGCTAGTTATGTCGGATTGCTGTATCGCTGAGCTATGATAGTGAGAGAACAGGGAGTGTACCTGTGTTTACGCACACATTTGTGCTCTATATGTACTGTATACTTGTCTAGTCTTCACTGAGACTGGACGCCCTAACCGAAATTCGGTCAGGACTAAATATTAAATTCATTCCATCCAAGTTACGCCGGCCAAGTTTTACCCCAAGTACATCTTCAGTGTGTATCAATCAGCGGTTCTCGTTAAGGATGATTCTGAAGAGCGACGCAAGTACTATGATTAAGGGGAGGTTACACACTCAAGAAAATAAACTTCCTTCAATAGCTGACCGCGAGTTCGTCTTCTTTACGAAGTTCGTAGAGGTCACAACTTGTGAAGTCTGGTGTCTCAGATTGTCATGTAATTTATGTTGATGTATTCCCGGCCTATGTTAATCTGGGGACTTTTTCGTGTATAAAAAACAACGTAGGTATTTACATAAAAATGGTATGACACCGTCAAGTATTACATAAGTTGGTGTAGTGTACGCCACGAGTTGTGAGCATCAACGTCAAGTTAAACGACGCTTCACGCTATCGCCCCGACTGACGGACCAATCGCGTGCAGGATCGGCGACCCAAAAAACCTAGAAAGAAACTCAAACACCCAAAAATTAACTTGACGTTTGTGCGCACTACTCGTGGCGGACACTATACTAAAGAGGTAGGTTGACAAAGAGTGGTTTATACCTAATTCTATTTATTTTATCACTAGAGCCGAAATTCACACGAACAAAGTTGCGGGCATAAGGCCCGCAACTTTGTTCGTGTGAATTTCGGTTCTTTGCGAGGTTTTTTTTAACCTCCGACGCAATAACGACTGGGTGTTATGAATTTGACGTGTATGTGTGTGCATATGTGTGTGTGTATCTGTGGCATCGTAGCTTCTGAACGCATGAACCGATTTTGATTTTGTTTCTTTTGTTTAAAAGGTGAATTAATCGGAAGTGTACTTAGCTATGTTTGATGGAAATCGGTTCAGCAGTTTTAAAGTTATCAGCTCTTTTGTAAGCTGCGGTAGGTATTTATATTCTTCTGTCGAGCGTTACTTAACATTTTTATAACATCAGCTATCTACCAGTGAAAGTCCCGTCAGTAAAGCTGTTTTGGAGATTAGAGGGACAAAAATTCTCAAAATTGTTTTTTTTTTCGGCAACTTTTATTTAAAAAAAGAAATAGGATCCTGAACCAAAAAAAAAACCCATGACACAGATAATATTTATTATAATAATATCCCCAAAAAAACACAAACAAGGTCGCGAGCATAAACTAGTTGTCAAATAAAAGCGCTTGGCTTTAAAACAAAAGTAACACTGATGTATATGAAACTCTCCAGTAAATTGGCTTATAAAATCGATACTGTGGATGTTAAGCGCTGGCCACTTTACGAGTGGAAGGTCCCCACGAAATATTACGTCCATAAAATTGAAAATTATTTTGTCGGTAAGCACGGCTATAAATTGATTGGGCTTAGTGTAGCGAGCTTAACTACACTTTTAAATTGAAACCGACTAAACAATATTATAATGTACACATACCTACATACAATAACGCTTGTATTCCCCGAAGGGTTAGAAAACAATGTTTTAAATAAAACATTATTTTAAATTATTTTTCTCACCAATTCTGTAACTAATCAAATATTATTTATTCTAAATCTTAAAATTATTTTGCTAATAAGAAGCTAAGTTATCCCCGAATACAATAGGTACTACTTTTTGGGTAGCCGACACTGCACGCGATTAGTCCATCAGTCCGACCAATCGTGTGCAGCGTCGGCAACCCAAATAACCCAGAAAGGAACCCAGAAATAAAAAAATGTTCTGAATATTTGTGCTGACGACTCGTGGCGGCTACTATATTGGAGTATTTTACTCTATATGAGAAAATATCTAAAAATATATTATTGAGATAACGTAGGCAAAAACCGTTAGTGTTAATTTTAGTTCATAAAATAACAATATAAATTTTAAAATTCAATTTAAACTTTTTGAAACCTTAGCCTAGTGGTTCTAAGCGTGACTGCTACGCTAGAGGTCTCAGGTTCGATTCTCAGGTCGAGCAAAACGTGTATTCCCGTTCGTCCCCTCGACTTCGTCCCCCGAGGGGGACGAACGGGAATTCGTTATTTATTTTCCCGATGGTCCCTCAAAATTTTTTGGGGGGACGAATGGGAATAATTTATTAATTCTTTTTTGGGTCTATTGCTCCCACTAAATAATATAAGACTGGTGGTTTTAATTGGTAAAAAAACAAAATTGAAATAAAAATCAGTCATTTATTAAGGAATAAAAATCACAGTAAAAATCACAGAATCAACTTTGCGATAACTCGCAATATTTTTATATATAATATTTTTTTAATTATGAATAAAATTCTCCTTATAACTAAAAATTATGATTTAAAAATCTGTGTATACAGATTACAATAAAAAAAGTCTGTATTATATTACAATTAAACACTACAAACAGACTTTTTACCATTCAGGTTGTTTCCTTTTGAAATATAAGTCACTATTTTTCGTAGAGTTGCTTATATGTATGGTGGCAAGATTTTACGTTTTACGTTATGTAAGTGATTAGAAAAGTTTACTCATTATTTTAACACATAAATAGGGTCAGTAAATTATCACACTTTCAAAAGCAAAATTAAATAAAATACCTAAAATATCACGAAATCACTTGGTAAAAAGTCTGTTTGTAGTGTTTAATTGTAATATAATACAGACTTTTTTTATTGTAATCTGTATACACAGATTTTTAAATCATAATTTTAGTTATAAGGAGAATTTTATTCATAATTAAAAAAATATTATATATAAAAATATTGCGAGTTATCGCAAAGTTGATTCTGTGATTTTTACTGTGATTTTTATTCCTTAATAAATGACTGATTTTTATTTCAATTTTGTTTTTTTACCAATTAAAACCACCAGTCTTATATTATTTAGTGGGAGCAATAGACCCAAAAAAGAATTAATAAATTATTCCCATTCGTCCCCCCAAAAAATTTTGAGGGACCATCGGGAAAATAAATAACGAATTCCCGTTCGTCCCCCTCGGGGGACGAAGTCGAGGGGACGAACGGGAATACACGGAGCAAAAAGTGTTAGTGGGTTTTTCTATAAAATTCTCAGTAGCAGCTCGGAGTTAGGATTTGTGCCCGGTTAATGGCAATAGGCTCGCCTCCTTACACATACCAGCAACAGCTAAACATACCAGCGGACTGTGGGTGTACATTGGTACACCTCTGCCTAACCCAATACAGGCGTAATGGTTTGTATGTATGTTCAAACTTTTCAGGTTTTTTTATATGTTCTTTATCAGTATGAAATAGTAGCCACCATGTTATTACGTCATTCGGCTGTATTAACTAAAGTGACAGCTGTCAACTGTCAATTGATCGGCAAATCCGCGCATTTGTTTTTACAGCTCACTAACGTCACGAACCCACGACCACAGAGTAAATATGGCGTCCATTGCGTCCTGCATTTTCGTCAAATTACGCGCGGACAATGTAAATGTTTAAAGCATTTTTAGGGTACTTAGCAATTAAATAAAAATATTGTGTTTTGTTTTGAAGTGGTATATTACTACACTATAGAATCTAATTGAGACACTTTTCAAAAATGAGTGTAATACCCTATTTTCCTTTAAAGTTCATGAAATGCAGTATCATGTGAATGTTTCCTGATTTTTCAAGCCAGCAGTTTTTTGCACTTTAAAGTTTAATATTTCGCAAATGGAGCATTACATCGAAAAATAATTGTAGCCACCCCCAAGTAATTTTTGAAGACCATTAAACGATACCCCACACAATGGGGTTGACGAGGGAAAAACATTCATCCCCACTTCACATGTAGGGGACCTACACTAAATATTTTCGAAAATTATATTTTACCACTTGGTCGGCGTAATTGATATTCACGCTCCTACAAAATTACAGCTTTCTAATACTAACGGTCTCTTAGCAATACCTCGGACAGACAGACGGACATGACGAAACTATTAGGGTTCCTTGTCAGAACAACGGAACCCTAAAAAGATAGTCATTAAAAAACCCACATGGACGACGTTGCGGGCAAAAGCAATAGGATTCCTATAATAACCGAATAATACCTATAATACTTATTTTATAAAAACTACAACCAGTGCATATTTTTTTCACTTATCTGATATCTGGGAAATATGGATTTCCGTTATCCGCGTAAGCTGTAGTCGTTTGTACGGAACGACATACTTAATGTCAATGGTAGGTGATAAACTAGCAATCTGTCGTTATGTGCTTTGCAGTGAACACCGATCACAACAACTGAGATGTGAATGGTAAAACATTGATTTATGACACAAAAAATGAAAGAATTTTGACCGTTGACCCTTATCTCCTGTAGGAAAGAAAAGAATCTATGGCGGAAAAAAGTTGAAACAAAATTGAAATCAAAATCTAGTCATAAACATTCAACTTGCCGGGGAAAAATAAAGCGTACGGTTAATAATAGTAATTTGAGAATACCAAGTGTACCTAATCTAATATCTCTTTCATTGAATTTTTAACAAAATACACTAATCGCTTATGAAGCCGCCAAGTGTTGCTTTTATGTTTTTGAAATGCATGCATGTACAATGCATTCTTTAAATTCTAAAATGTTTAAAAAGGTCGTATGTTCAAATTTGGAACAGTGATGTCAACAAAATAATAGCCAGTGTGTCGGACTCAAATCTGTATAAAAATCTTTTTTTTTAACTTTAATATTTTAATGTTTTAGCCCAATACATCCATCATGGAAACCCACCGTGACTCGATTTACGAGTCTTTAAGTTTTGGAAAAAGCAGCGATTTGAAAAAATCTTTTTGCATTTTATAACCCGTTTATCGAGGAAGGTTATAGGCTATATAACAACACGCTACGACCCAACGGAGCGGACCAGTAACCAAGGAGGAAGTGACGGGTAGAAGCTAGTATGATATAAAAGTCAGTCTGCGTTATAATAAAGTGTAGTTTGGAATCCCACACACCCGGTACAGTGACCATCTCATATTACAGTATATAGTTAGAATAGGTACAGACAGCGTCATCCACTGGTAACACCTTTTTTCGAACAAATTTAAATGCAGGAGGGGTAACTAACTGATGATGCAGTCTGTACCTACCCATGAATGTTTATATTTTCTATCAGCCTTTTCCAATTACTGGCCTGTGGACGGTGAGCAATGGGTAGCTCACCGTCCTTACGTTGTATAACGACAGGCCGTGTCGACGGCGCCACCAAAAGGAACCAAAAGGAAGGGGCCACTGAGGGCCGATGCCTGCCGGGGCTGCGGGTTGTTCGCAAGAGATACCGCGCCCCCGGAACGTAAAGGGCACAAAAAGGAACATGGGTGGGTTTTAGTCAGTAAAAGTCTGACACTAAGTGCGGGAGAAGTTATTTGATGATTTTCCACCCACCAAAAAAAAAAAAAAGCCTTTTCCAATGTGGAACGAGAAAAAAGAACAAAATATTCCAACATCCCTTACACCTCAAGTATCGTCTATATTCATAAACCTATTTGCATATAATATTCAAATTCTCGTAAATCTTCCACAATATTTTCAATAAAACAATGTAGGCAGATACAAAGTTTCTATATTCGCGATAAGTGAGAGATTCATCCCGAATAGGTTGGCGGGAGCCCAGACTTTACCTGGACTTTGAAGAAAGACGAAATTGATCGAATTAAGATGGAAACGGAAAACTGCCAACCCTTCATGAAAATAAAATAAATATACCATCACGCCTGTATTCCCCGAAGGGTTAGGCAGAGGTGTACCAATGTACACCCACAGTTTGCCGGTATATTTAGGTCCCATGTAATAGGGGGCGAGCCTATTGCCATTAACCGGGCACAAATCCTAACTCCGAGCTGCTACTGAACCCTTCATGAATAGAATTTAAATAAAAACTAGGTCACAAAACTATTTTTGTTGGCAAACGACCATGATAATAATAAAGTAATTGCCTACACATCCTGTAGTTGCAATATATGCATAACAAACGAACACTTGTTTAGGGCAACATATTGTAACATGGGTCTAGAATCTTGTACTGCATCTATTTATCCAATCCTTTTTCTTAATGTTAATATATTCTATTTAAAAGTGATTTTTAATGGTCTAATTGAAATAAATGATCTGACTTTGACATCGCAGCAGGGTCCACGTCCATAACTTTTTTACCATGCACCAATTGTATACATATTATGTAACTGTATGCAGTAGATACTTTAGAGTCTTTAAAAAAAACTATCACACATCACACAGAATACTTGTCAACACGCTGTTTTAACTTCCCTCGTAAACTTGCTACGAAACTATCAGCGCAAAGAAAAAAAAAAGAAAATCGACCAGTCGCTTCAATTTTTAAAATCAGCTCTCAAAGTTTCGCAAAACAAAGTAACCTTGAGTATATTTCATCACATACTGAATATTGTTCTTTAAAAAGCACTTATTGAACAGTTGGCATCTATCAAATGATAAATATTGTACTATAATAAAAATAGAGCCAGTCGGAATCGATCAGCCCGCATAGTAATGTGTTTCATCTCCATTGTTCCGCATTCACGTCTCAAATTGGTCGATTTAATTATTACCAGACAATCCCTTTGTATGTGCGATCGTGTTGATCAAACAGGCGGTGCGTGTCTGTGGCCTTCCCTGAATTGTATTGTATGGAGGTTAGGCTTTGTTTTGATGTGGTAAGTAGGTGCCTGTAGCTGAATGTTCCTTAAGAGCGAATGTACAATCAATCGTTGATGGTAGATTATAGCTGGCCACTCGTTTAGCTATAGTCTTACGGTTGCAAAGCAGTTTTTTATTAAAAATAAAACACAAAATTAGAAATTTTAAGTAACCCTCGACAGAAGCATAGAAATCCCTACCGCAGCTAACAAAAAAGCTGATAACTTTGGTACCGCTGAACGGATTTCCATCAAACAGAGCTAAGAACACACCCGACTAATTCACCTTTCAAACAAAAAAAAACAAAATCAAAATCGGTTCATGCATTCAGGAGCTACTATGCCACAGACAGATACACACATATACAGACACACACACAGACACTTTTTGTTTGAAAGGTGCATTAGTCGGGAGTGTCCTTAGTCATGTTTGATGGAAATCGGTTCACCGGTTTCAAAGTTATCGGCTCTTTTGTTAGCTGCGGTAGGGATTTTTATTCTCCCGTCGGGGGTTACTTAAAATTTGTAATTTCGTGTTTTTGTAAGACAACTTCAAAAGGATGAGCGATTTACCACAATCATGTTAAGTTAAACCCAAGTTTTCACATAATTTAGCAAAATTTTCACGTACTCCGAACACTAGGTATCCTTCACAGCTATAATTAGCTGGTAGTTTTAATTGGAACCACGAAGCAAGTACTAAGAAAGTTTCATTTTGCTGAAGTTCTGGCAACTGGAGAAATAATCTGGTGTGTTAAAGTAGTCATCTGGAAGTTCTGGAGCCAGGCATGCTAACTTTCACAGTTCTTACGAAACATTGGTACCTATTGCAACATTCTCTAGAGATTGGACCGTTCTTTTATTACACTTACTATAGTTCTCTCGTATCTGCCTATTTGAAATGTTTCGTTCTTCCTAGAACTGAACATTTGTACCCCAGATTAGCATAGGAAACCAAGAACTAATTTGGGTTACAATTTTAGTGATAACAATAAGATTTGTGGCGACGCAAAAACAATGGAGTGTTATAAGTTTGACGTGTCTGTGTGTGTGTCGGTCTGTGGCATCGTAGCTCCCGAACGCATGAACCGATTTTAGTTTAGTTTTTTTTTGTTTGAAAGGTATATTAGTCAGAATTGTTCTTAGCTATGTTTGATGGAAATCGGTTCACCAGTTTCAAAGTTATCAGCTCTTTTGTTAGCTGCAGTAGCGATATTTATTTTTCTGTCGGGGGTTACTTAAAAAAAAATATTTTGTGTTTTTTTTGATACTAGCGTCTTCCTTCGACTTTATCTGTGTAGTTTTTTTCCTGCGCCTTTTGTTACGTCTATGGGTACTGCTCCGCTTGCGAGTGTGGTAGCGTGACGTTATATAGTCTATACTATTCCTCATGAATATAGCTATCATATACAAATACTGTTTCCAATCTTACTATAATCAACTATACAAAAAAACATAAAAATACTTTTAAAAGGAAATCTTTAAACCGAGCATTCCATCGATCACAGGGGCAAATAAATTGCTTAGTTCTCAGAACTGATTTCTACAGCTCGCTGAGAACTGTTTCTTTTATTTTGTTCTCCACGTAAAGGCATTGATCCATTGAAAGCCATGCACCAGCTACAAAAGACAAGTGAATCACTTTAGCTCTGCTCCACCTTAAGTGCATAAATATGATTGTGCAGGGCATTTGTATCCTTATGATGAAGTCTTAAAGCCGACATTGTTATAGCACGAAAGAGATAGTGCTATTTGCCCCGTATAGCTCCTTCTCCCTCTGTCACTAACTGACTGGAACAATGATTGTCCTGATAGACAGCATAACCACAACAATGACGCGATATTAGCAGCAAACAAGCCAAGCTTTGATTGTGACAATTGAGCTTGCAAAATGTGGCTCATTTTGTCCCACAATCTCTTATTAATTAGATTAAAACAACATTGAAGCTCATGCTAATACGAGTAGATTTTAAATTAATTAGCGTTAAAAATCCTAAATGTAGAAAAAAAATCTTCCAAAAATTGGAAAAAAATGTTGACGTTTTGATCGTTTTGACACTAAATCCAATTATTATTGCACTAGCTTATTTTAGCACGTGGCTTTATCCGTCCATGAAAAAAAGCCTATGACATTCACAAAAAATGCATATTTCTATAAATAACCAAATTTTTGTGATCAGACCAACCAGTAATTTCAGAGTTTACATAAACAAGATAACAAATAGATTTAACCTCTTTATAATATTAGTACCTACATATAAATCGTTTAGTACAAACCATCATACATACCATCACGCCTGTATTCCCCGAAGGGTTAGGCAGAGGTGTACCAATATACACCCACAGTTCGCCGGTATGTTTTGGTCCCATGTAATACACATGTAATGCAGTAATGTAACATACATGTAATGCACAAATCCTAACTTCGAGCTGCTACTGCGAATTTCATAGAAAAACCCAATAACTCTTTTTGCTCGAACTGGGAATTGAACCCAAGACCTCTAGCGTAGCAGTCGCGCTTAGGACCACTAGGCTACCGCGGCAGATAACTGCCGCGGTAGCCTAGGTCTATTACTAAACGATAACGTTTAGTAATAGACCGTTTACAGCCTAATGACAATATTTCTCTTGTATTAAAGCCAAACTTACATGAAGCATTTAAACATAGAACAGTCAAGCTCACCCCACCATCTTTACAATAAAAGGTTAATAAGATTTGCAATCAGTCCATATAGCAAGTTTTATGACCCATTAAAGATATCAGCGGGAGGATTAACTGGAGTAATTCGGCACTCCTCGCTATCAACGTTTTGAAGGCAACTAATAAAGCGCTGAAGTGCGACACAGACAAATTTCTTCGGATTAAAACACTATCGAGGAGAAAATGAACTCGTTAAATGTAGGCTAAGAATAAACAATTAATGATGAAAACAATTTAGAGGTTTGGAGCTAACGACAACTATCTACCTAGCCTTTTCCCAACTAAGTTGGGGTTGCCTTCCAGTTAAACTGGATGCAGTTGAATACCAGTGTTTTACATGGAGCGGCTGCGTATCTAACCTCCACACCCCAGCAATTGAGCAAAACGATACCTCTTAGTTAGACTGGTTGTCAGTCTTCCTGGCATCTGACTATCCGTAACGACTGTCAATGATCTACGAATGACAGCTGGGACCAATAGCTTTAAATGCTTTCCGAGAAACGGGGGTGTCACACCACCAACTTCCAAACTCTGGGCTGCTACTGACAAATTGCTATGAATAAAATAACACTTAACACACATAATTTTTTTTGCTCGACTTGGGGAATTGAACTCAGGACCCCACACACCACCACCACTACCACAACACACCACCACCTCCACGAAGTTGTCTATTACAACTTTTTTTCGTAACGATGTCATTGGTCGATTCGCAGAACGCCTTAAAGACAAAATATTCATGGGCTTGACCTGGACAAGCAGGTCTAATCCATACTTATATTGTAAATGCGAAAGTAACTCTGTCACAACTAGATCACGGAACCGATTTTGATGTTTGCTACGGAGTATGCTCATTGAATTTCAAAAAAGGACGTAAGCTACTTTTTATTTCGTGATTTCGTCTGTTTAACGCGGATGGAGTAGCGGGCCAAACCTAGTAGTTAATCTAGAGTATAGTAGCACTGGAAGTCGTAAGAATACTAACCCAAATAATTATATTACGTTGACAACTCTACTCGTCTCTAGAAACTAAATGCGTAGTACATTTCTCGCTAATACCTCCATTAGTTTTCTACTCTACTTACTTAGAGAGAAACAGATCGCAATAAGAAGACATAATTTTAGCCAATATGTCGTGAGTTCCAAAGCCATCTAGATGCTTCTGTGACATTGTGATTAATTCCCTAGCAACTACCAATTCATCTCGACCTCTCAAGTAATACTATGCTGGTAAACTTCTAATGAGAATGTAGGTCTTCTTACGTTGGTAGCTAGGTACAGTTGTGTACATCAATCAGTAGCGTGAATCACGCCATGCCAGCGACTTCGTGAAACAACGGTTTATAAATGAACAGTTTATTGTACGTTTTAGGATTTATTGTTAGGGAAGGACAGTAGTGTAACTCAACCCTAATTAATTATGGCAAAGTTTTGTACAATGGAAATTGGTAGAAACTACCTACCATTTGTATGAAAATTAAGTAGGTACTTCTAACAGACCTACTTGACAGAACAAAGAGGCTCAATAAATTTACTTTATAAATATGTAAAAAATTACTAGTGTAGCTAACAAAAGACCTGATAACTTTGAAACCGCTGAACCGATTTACATCAAACAAAGCTAAGAACACTCCCAACTAATTAACCTTTCAAGTACAAAAAACAAAATCAAAATCGGTTCATGGATTCAGGAACTACGATGCCACAGACAGACAGACACACAGACACGTCAAACTTAAAACACCCCGTCGTTTTTGCGTCGGGGTTAAAAACAATAAATAAAAAGTGTTAGAAGAAACAAAAACACTTAAATCCAACCCTTCACCACGTCCTGCTTTTCATTGAAAGCTATAAAATGTTGTTTTTTAAACATTGTCCTACACTAGGAATTTATCCTGTATCATGTGTGTGTTTACAAACATATAAACCCACATACACAAATAACCAGACCTGGAAAACCTAACTGTAGGCCCTATAAATTGCCATTGCCATAGCTCATTTTTGCTCGATTGGATTCAATCCCATGACATGTAGACGACACGACATTCAATCGGTCAGCTAGTCCCAAAAAAGGAGATGTACTTGCAACACTGACGTCACCATCAATAAAAGTATCAATCCAAATCAATTAAAACATCTGACTCACACATGTCAGGAAATATTCCAGCCATTTTTCATACCAATGGCAATCAACGAGAAATGTGGCATAATTTCAATATTCCGATCACTCGTTGTGGGCGTCAGCCGCTGATTAATTTAAAATTCAACAGACCGCTTTGTACGGAAAACTTTGTAATTACAGTCTCTTTGGACGAGTTGAGGGTCTAACTTCTTCTCATAGTTTTTCTACGAATATTATTCTGGTATTGACAGTTATAAAAATGGCCGATTGAAAAGAACTGGCCAAGTGTAAGTCGGACTTGCACACGAAGAGTTCCGTATCACCGTACAATATTTTTATACATTAATTAGGCACAAAAGAAAACATTTATTGTAAAAATTAATATTTATTTTTGACTTTATTTCATTGTTATTTATATTTGTTAGTATAGCGGCCATGATACCTACATACTGTAAAAAATTCTAGTGTCTACATATTTCAGTTCAAAAAATGTGACAGAGCCACAGAAATTAGGGTCTTGGTTTTTACTAATTTTACTAAGACTCCATTTTCCGCCCATCTTTGCTTCTGGAAATAGATTTAATTATATGCTTCAACCGTAACCGTTATATTCAAAGTAAAATGAATAATAATATAGTTTCGTTGGAATGGAACATCGTAAATGCTCGCCGCATCATTGACACTCGACCAGTTGAGATTACAAGTGAAATGTGGTGCAAGAAAGCCTCCAAAACTCACAGTTAAGGATTGATATTTTATTTAACGTAGGTACTACGACGTATCCCTGGGACACTTAAACTAAAGACTGGTGAGCCACCACCAAATATAGAAACAAAGCTTAATAATTGCACCAAAAACAAAAATTACCACAAGGTGGAATTTCAAAAATATGTCATTCATAATAGGCCCGCGTCAACAACTAACTCGGAGTTAACTGATAACCCTTAGTCTTTTACCTTAGTAGTGTAGTCTCATATCAGAAGTCTATGAGCATATTTTGACACTCAGTGACAACGAAGTAAATGGTAAGACAGGTCGAGGTCTAACTCTCGTGTTGCCCAGTAACTGTGTAACTTCCATAACCCAGTAATTGTGCAACACAATAGGCAGTCGCTTCGTTTAAAATACTGGTATTCAGCAGAATCTTATTACACTGGAAGCTGACCCCAACATAGTTGGGAAAAGGCTAGGCAGAGAGATATGTCGAAGTTCAAATTCGTAACGTCGTGTTTAGCGATCTACCTTACAGGTCTATCGTTCACTGACCCTTGTCATATTACGATTATTTATTTGTACACGGCTTACAGCTTTTTATTATCGTTTCGATAAGAATGTTAACGTATGTTAGGACTTAGAAGGTAGACAAATTCCATTTACAGACACGCTTGCAAAGATGTTTATGAAAATATTTCGCAAACCATTTTTAACGTGACTTCTCTTTATATTTCCAAATAGAATTTGTTCTGGCAAAAGCAAACCATTCCATTAAGAAATTGAATTCCATTTTTCGAAATAATTATAATGATTCTTGTTTAAAACATATAACACTAGACATATAGAAGCAATAACTTAATTGTAAACAGTGTCCGTGGAGTTTCTTGCTCGTTCCTTTCCATGGAAACCTACTTACGTTTTGGAACAAGCAACTAGCTTCAACTTTTTGACTGACTATCTTCTTTACAATTGAAAAATGTTTGTACTATATGGTTTACTAGCTGTTGCCTTGGCTGATCAATTTCTAATAAAAATCTATTGATATTGCTGCGTACATTTGGCAAACTAGCCAATTAATTTGGCTATCTATCGTATCTAAATAGATATAGTTACCAAAATACAGAGTAGATTCAGTGCCCACATTTTTTTTTTAATGACAATTTTTTTTTTCATTCACTACAAACTTATCCTAATTTACCTTTTCTCTGCGACTTCTTCCACGTGATTGTCGGATACGGCAGACGTAGAAGAAGTCGCGAAATAAAAAATCAAAATGAATTCATCAAAATCGGTTTAGTGGTTTAGTCGTGAAAACATTACACAGACAGACAGACGGTGAAACTTCGCATTTATAATAATGTTTATAATAATATAGTATGGATAAACAAAACGATATTCATCTTGTTTAGAAATAACTGTCATGATTAAGTTAAAACCTCACAAAGCTTTTTCATTATTAAAAAAGCCATTTAGCCTTATTCAATATCAAAAAACCTAACCTATTTAATCATTTGACATGCCTAATAATATTAAAAAGCGAAAGTAAGTTTGTTTATTTGTTACGCTTTTACGGCTAAACCACTGAACGGCTTTTGATGAAATTTGGTACGGGGTAAGTTTGAATTCCTAGGAAAGACATAGGTTACTTTTTTTAACCATAACTTAGACATTTAGGCGGACTACGACGCAGGCTTAAGCTAGTGTCCTATATTTAGGTATGCAAAACTATTATAATTTGTCGTCTAACTCGTTCTTGTATTTCGCACATACCATCCATCTTGGGTGATTAGCCGTCGGTTTTTTTTTTGGTAGGTTTAAAAGCAAAGATTGACTTTCAATGTCTTAGTTCAGCTTTTATGATGAGTATGTACTATTAATAAAGTCATCATGCTAAATTGCTAAAGATTAAAATATTATCATGTATCGTGGATGTGTTAACAAACATAATGTATAAACTCACTTAAACAAACGACTAACTACAGACCATACATTAATGTATTGTCTCTTTCGAGAACCCTACTTAGTTAGGCCACTGAAATTCTGAAAAAACAAGTAACTGTTACGATTTATTTTTACTGAATCTAATTTATTTTCAGTTTAAGGACACACACAAATCGTAGATCCTCTGCGCTCTCGCCGCGTTTACACCGTCTCGTAACAAGCAAACAGCTGGGACCCAGAGAATATTGGACATTGAATAATAAATGTTATAGAATTAATCATCCAATACTTAAACGTAAAACAGTACAAACGTAAAAGAGTATGTATGGAGTTTCTTGCCCGTTCTTCTCCATACGAAACTACCTTTTGGAATGGGCAACTAGATTCAATATTTTTAATTTAACATGTAATTGACATTCAAAAGTGCCTTTTAATGGTCTAATTGAAATAAATGATTTGACTTTGACTTTGACTAAGATTTTGTTAGAATTTCCCGTACTAATCGGCTCAAATTAATTTAAAGTAAAGCAAATTAATTTGTTGGAAATTAGGGATATTATTTTGTCATCTTAGAAGATGGGATTGGTTAAAAGAGTTCTGTAAATCGCTTAAAGTTCAATTACGTGTCCATTTGTACCCACAAGAGTAAATAACTGTTTATATTCATACTCTTATTTATATTCGACCGTAAATCTCCCAATTTGTTACATGACGATGTGACACGAGGCCGTAGTTACCCTAAAATGGGCCACTTTTTCACACAATCCATGTAGTGTCAGGCACAATATTTTAGCTGTCAATATATATTTGTCGGCATTACGTGTACATATAAATTCGACATCCGACTATTAATTTGACCGAATGATTGCCGCCATTTTGTTTGTTACTATTTTTTACCGCCTTTTCACATTTTATGTGGTTTCGTTAGCAATTGCAGTACTCCATCAAATACGAGTTTATTTCGAAGAGAATTTTCTGTGAATTTTCTGAGTAAAATGCGGCTAGTTTCTTCATCTTAAAAAGATTTCTGAGTAAACCACTCACTCCGAAGCTTTTTGTCCTAATAAATTCTTTAAATCAACTTGATATATTACATTTTTATTAAATAACACAGCCGCCACGTTAACATTATTTTGCTGGTAAAGTACTAAAGTAAGTACTGGTTTTCTATACTAATACTTATTATAAAGAGGAAAGTTTGTTTGTGAGGTTGTAAGGGCTAATCTCTGGATCTGCTGAACCGATTTTGAAAATTCTTTTACCTAAAAAAAGCCACGTTATTTATGTGTGTCATAAGCTATATAACATCACGCTACGACACACGGAAGCAGAGCAGTAACTAAAGACATTACTTAACACGAGTGAAAATATCCACGCAGACGAAGTCGCGGGCAGAATCTCTTTTAAGAGACCCTAATAGAATAGAGATAAATATATAGGTTAACGAAACAACCTCTTTGCTAGTTATTTAGTTAATCAGATTCTATTTTGTTCAAAAAAAGAACCACTTTAAAAAAAGAATGTAGAGGGAGAGTTTTGGGAATTGGAAATCCCGCCGCGCCGGGGTATACAAAACATTACTATAATTTAGTGAATTTGCTTGCACAAATTTCCACAAGCAAAATTTGCGTTTACTGAAAGCTTTTCCATGTCGACACGACGGAGAACTGAATTGTGGTATTATGCGCTCTTCACAATTGCATATTCGTACAATGTGTACGAGTGCATATCATGAAGTGTTTTTTTTTTTTTTTTGGTGGGTGGGAAATCATCAAATAACTTCTCCCGCCCTGGGCGGGACGGGAGGGAGTGTCAGACTTTTACTGACTAAAACCCACCCATGTTCCTTCTTGTGCCCTTTGCGTTCCGGGGGCGCGGTATCTCTTGCGAACAACCCGCAGCATCATGAAGTGTTGAGGAAAACATGAAGACAATCAAAACTTATACAATCTGCGGTAGATGCCTGCAGAGGATTTATTATTCAATAGAAAGAAAGAAAAAAAAATATTGATTTTAGACCCACACAGGAAGTACATCATAAACAATAAAAAAGGATACAGAGAAGTAAATAAAAAAGACCTGTGCGAGTCCAAAAAGGTCCTCGTCTCAGCGTAACGCCATGATATTTAATTCAATAACATTAGTTCAATTAAATTTAATGATTTATATAGCTTCTGCCCGCGGTTTCGTCTGCGTAGACTTTACAATTAAACCAGAGTGCACAAACTCTCCCATCAATCCCATCCGTGAGTCAAGTTTCAGCTAATTTCGTTCAGCCGTTTAAGAGTGACAGAGTAACAAATATTCATCCATCCATTCATACATCCATCTATCCTATCCATATCCATCTATCATTTTAGCTTTTATAATAGTAGGTAGTGGAATTAATCAACCTATTCGGATTTCACGTGGGGTCGATTTTTCTGTGGACTTTTGTCGGAGTTATAAATATGGCCGTTAACAGTTTTTATGTAGAAAATGATGTCAAACTTTAATATTTATTCTTCCGATAAAAGTTATTTGACTATTTCAAAGTCAGCTGTTTTAACAGCTGATTTATTAGCAGCTGAGTTATTTATTCATTATTACTATTCCATATTCTTATAGAGGTATTATTAATAATACCTCTTACTATGTCCAGGATAACAAAACGAATTTCCTATTCCATGGCTTTATCTCGACAGTGCAGATAATGAAATACTAACAAATAACAAAATTCCTAGCATTTTTCAACAAAACTCATCCCATTCCGAGTTTATTCTAATTAAAAACAAGGTAGATACATTGACATCGCACACAGTCCAGTTAATCTACAGCGAACCCAATTTAATTTGGACAACACTCACGTTTGGGTTGCCAACAATAAATATTGGTATCATTCAGAAATTGTTAGTAGTGGAAAATGGTATTAAAGTAGCAAGTAATAATAATTTTATTTTGTTCGTGGCTTGTTTGGCGTTTACAATGTCGGATATTAAATTTTTCACTTGTGATAATCCGTTGCTTGCACTAAGCTTCTCGAAAAGCATTTTTGTTATTTGTTTATTTATTTAATTTAGTTAATTAAAACGGCAAATGTCCAATTACATGAATTAACATAGAATAATGAATATTAAAATAAAATAAGCATTCAAATAACATGCAATACAAAAAATAAATTCAATTATATGCAATTCGTTGATAAAATTATTAATAATTATTTGAGTAAATGGTTAATAAATTAATTAAACACATCACAGACTAACATAAACTCGGATGTAACAGTGGACACCTTCGCATACTGTCTGTCTGTTGTTATGATGTTTATCACCTAATTAAAGAAATTTTGAGCGGTTACGACTAGTCGTAACCGACCGATGGCGATGTCCCGAAAAAAAAGGTGTTATCACCTTTATTTTTCGGGACATCGCCATCGGTCGGACCAGACAAAGAATCAGCATTGCCGTCCAACGTGGCAATGCTGCCAGTTTTTTAGGCACATGTTCCATTGACAACCTTCCTCTTTTTGTATAAATCGTACCTTATAATTAATAATAATAATAAAATAATATTATTATAATTATTTATAAGCTTTCATCATCATCAGCCCACAAAAGTCCACTGCTGGATATAGGCCTCTTCACTTGCACGCCACTTAGCTCGATTCTCGGCAACTGTCATCCATTTACTACTAGCTACCCTGCGAAAATCGTAGCTCCGCCGAGCCTAAGGGCAGCTTTGTATACGTTTAACTCGGGTTTTAAAAGGTAAAAAATGGTAATTCTTAGAAAAACTGATGCTTACAGCCTACCCAGAAACATCAGCGGATTTTCCTCAATTCTCAACTTCTACATTTACAATGATTGTCAGTTAATTAAACGAACTTTTAAACAAAGGCCCACACGATTAGGGTCTCCAGTCATTAGCCGAACCCCATTGATTCTTAGGGCGACGAGTTGTGAAAGGACATCCGTCTCGGATCCGAAGAACCTTTGATATCAATGCAGCGATAGGATTTGTGAAGGTCGTTTGCAAGTTCGTACCTACCTATACCACGTAGATAGGTTTTGTTACCCGTTGATAAGTCCTAAGATCGTAATACTAATAATTGAAATCATAACTTAAATAAATGCGAAAGTAAGTTTGTTTGTTACCTATTCACGCCTAAACCTCTGAACCGAACATCTTGAAATTTTGTATATATCTCGGTTATCAAATGTACAGAAACGGACAAAAATACCGGTTTTCACGCCTGTATTCCCCGAAGGGTTAGGCCGAGGTGTACCCATGTACACCCACAGTACGCCGATATGTTAAGGTCCCACGTATGGGCACAAATCCTAACTCCGAGCTGCTACTGAGAATTTCATAGAAAAATCCAATAACACTTTTTGCTCGACCTAGAATGGAACCCAAGACCTCTAGCGTGCACTAACAGTGGGACAATAATAGGCTTTTTTTTTTTAGGGGGCGGGAAATCATCAAATAACTTCTCCCGCCCTGGGCGGGGCGGGAGGGAGTGTCAGACTTTTACTGACTAAAACCCACCCATGTTCCTTCTTGTGCCCTTTGCGTTCCGGGGGCGCGGTATCTCTTACGAACAACCCGCAGCCCCGGCAAGACAATAATAGGCTGGTATTGTTATTATGTTATTATTGTTAATCAGTACCTTACTCCTTGAAACTGTAATATAACCTTGGAACTTGGCCCTTGCACCATCTAGTTCTCGATTAATATATACCTATATTATAGCAACTGCTCCCGACCAGTCAATCGGAGAGTTTGTCTAATGATGTCTCTGAGTTTGCTTTAATGACCATAAGAGTTAAAGAAATATTGATTTGATTCGACATCTGCCGACGAATGTCGCCCTTGGAACAACTTCCGCGCCCAACTTTTCTCTTAAAGCCTTTCAACGAGTTTACACAATCGATTCGATGGAACAAGTTTTGAGAGTTTATAATTGTTACTGACGTACTTACAGACGTTATCTAAAGATAATCAACCACTACTTAGTAACTTAACTTTGACTGACCGTTATACAGGGTTATTTGTAAAACAATGACAACCTTGCAGGACTGTATTACTATCATCATAAACAACAACTTCAGTCAGCAATAGCGTGCAGCATCGGCGCCCCCCGCCTCCTTCATTCCACCAAAGAGACCCAAAAATGTTCTTAAAGTTTGTGCTCGCGCTCGTGCGGGTTACTATACTGATTATCCAAATATATGGATATAAGTGATTAAAACAATATATATTTTAATTTTTCTGATTTTGCTTCCCGCTCGGACAGATAGCAATCCAAAATGTACTCTTTTAACCACAAAATAACATTCAATATTAAAACTCGTTTGAAATAAAAATTAACCAATCAGATAACGTTTGACAGTGGACACGACAGTGCCGGCACGCCAATTTGCGCCCATTACCGGTTATGGGCTAATGAATTACGTCACGCCCAAGCGCAGCTTAATTAATTAGGACATCGGAGCTCACACGATATTAGGCACGTTATTGATAACTTGTTTTGTTAATGTTTTAACAGCCGTCAGCCAGAAATGTATCGGTATTGTAAAAACCAAATTGAAATGAGTGTCCGTGGAGTTTCTTGCTCGTTTTTCTTCTGGAAGACCTACGTTTTGGATCGAGCACCTAACTTCAACTTTCTAACTTTTTGTCAATTAATTATTTATTTTTGACAATTGAAAAGTCCGTGTAAATTAGTCTAATTGAAATAAATGCTTTACCTTGACTTGACTTGGTAGGTATTACGGGATAGTATAATATTAGCCTTATCAAATTGCAATTGATTTGTGGTCACATTCAGTTGTCTTTGGTTACTGCTCCACTGCCGTATGTCGTAGCGTGATGTTATATAGCCAATAACGCATTTTTTTTTCAATTATTTCTGATGTTAGCGCCTCACAAAGCTACTACTAATAGATAAGAGACTGTTGATTTGATTTTTAAATTAAAGCTTATTTTGCTAACTTTTACTCGTATATTCCACGGTAATGTTGGTTATAACGAACGCTGACGAAGTTGTGGAATAGAAAGCAGCCTATGACCTTCGCGAGACGACTCCCGGCCACCGTAGATACGGGCCTGTGGACGGTGAGCAATGGGTAGCTCACCGTCCTTACGTTTAAACAACGACAGGCCGTGTCGACGGCGCGTTCGTGTTCCACGCGCGCCTCAAAGAGATGTCAGCAAAAGGAAGGGGCCACTGAGGCCCGATGCCTGCCGGGGCTGCGGGTTGTTTGTAAGAGATACCGCGCTCCCGGAACCCAAAGGGCACAACAAGGAACATGGGTGGGTTTTAGTCAGTAAAAGTCCGACACTAAGGGCGGGAGAAGTTATTTGATGATTTCCCACGCCCCAAAAAAAAAAAAAGCCCATGACCTTTCTTGGGGTTCAAACTTATCCTGTACCAAATTCCATAAAAATCGGTTTAGTGGTTTAGTCGTGGAAACAAACAGACAAACAAAGTTACTTTCGCATTTATAATATTAGGTATGTATTTTGCAATCATATAGTAATTGCAGCCCCTAATGTAAAACCATTTACTGATGCATAGTACACAGTATTTTATAGAAAGCGATTCTCAGCTTTGTTATGAAACATGACAGAAATTGAAACTGGCAGGGAAGCTATTACGTAGCTTTCGTTCACAAAGGCTTATTTGATACAAAATGCATGGCGCGAGACATTTCATTACGTATCTTTGTGCCGGATGTCCAAATTAATGAATTTTTGAAATGGAATTTCAGTCTTATTTTAACTGTTTTTTTTACTAGTTGCTTCTAGTTAAGCAACTCTATTTATTAAAATATTTCTCATATGACGTCGTGATATCTTTGTGTTATACAATTAATAGCGTGGAGAAAGCCAAATAAGTCATACTAAGTAAGAATTATGTCAAAGAAGATGTCTGTAAATTCTGTTTCATCTGTCATGTAATAAATAAATTAAATATATAAATAAAATATAATAATAAACTATTTTTCAAATAACTATGAAATTATAAAAAACTAGTGATCTACCCGCGACTACGCCAACTAAATAAAGCCACGCCTTTATTTCACCAACGTTAAGTTACGTCTTTGGTTACTGCTTCGCTCCCGTGTGTCGTAGCGTGATATTATATAGCCTATGTTCCTCGCCGTGTTTCTTGGCCGATTTTAATTTTAAATTTCACTTTTTCTCATCTCCTCATATTTTCATATTTTGTTAATATCTGCCTCGTTAGCCTAGTGGTTCCAGGCGCGACTGCTACGCTAGAGGTATTTGGTTCGATTCCCAGGTCGACCAAAGGGCTATTGAGTTGTTCTATGAAATTCTCAGTAGCAGTTTGGAGTTAGGATTTGTGCCGGTTAATGGCAATAGACTCTCCCCCTATTACAAGGGACCTAAACGTACCGGCAAACTGTGGGTGTATATTAGTACACCTCTGCCTAACCCTTCTGGGAATACAGGCGTGATGGTAAATTATATAAAACATGCGTTAATCAACCGATAAAAAAAAACATAATTATTCCCTATTTGTTATTTTCTTTATATATTTAGTTCTTGGTACAGAGGCCAGTACATCAAGCTACCCCAATATGTTAAAAATAAAGCCGTGTATAAAAACAGACAGCACAAGGCTTACAATTTCAAGAGCGACCTTTTTAGGCTACGAAGCGATCCTATTCCATTTCAGAAGACACCTGTCTCGCCTCACGGAGCCGTCAACCGATTCTTCACTTACTGTGGACTGGGGTTTATATAATAAATCCATTTTTGTAGGAAGGTGAAAAAAGATTTGTCACTATTTACTGAAAAATTACTTGTTGGCGCATTTTCGTGAAATTCATCTCGAGAATTGTTTGTCCTGCGTGAAGATAGTTCAAGGGTGAAGAAAAATGGTCTTGTTTTAGGTCGGTTAAATCTGTTTCATGTTTAATTATCCTATAACTTATGCTAGTGACTCTATTCTATCTAGGAAAATTGTACTACTATTAAGCAAAAGTATGTAAGGATGGATTAATTTCTGCTACTCTTTCACGCTTAATCGGTTGAATGGAATCAGCTGGCACATACATATAAATATAGATACAGATCCAGCTAAACACATTGGATATTTTTTAAACCATTTTTGTGTATCCGTAGAATAATTTAGGACTTTATCTTAATTTTGAAGTCAATGCTGGCGAAGCTGCGGACAGTAGCCAGCAACAGCTTGTTTCTTGTACTTACATACAAGAAATGACAAAAGGCATTCTGATATTATTACGATACAATCTAGTCCATTTGTGTGTTATTTATGTAAAGTTATTACATACCAGCACGCCTGTATTCCCCGATGAGTTGGGCAGAGGTGTACTAATGTACACCCACAGTTCGCCGGTATGTTTAGGTCCCATGTAATAGGGGGCGAGCCTATTGCCATTACCGGGCACACATCCAACTCCGAGCTGCCACTGAGAATTTCATAGAAAAAACCAATTACACTTTTTGCTCGTTCTCGAATCGAACCCAAGACCTGTAGCGTAGCAGTCGTGCTTAGGACCACTAGGCTAACGAGGCAGTTGAAATAAAACAAATGAAATAAAACAACAATAAAATCAGAAATATTGTATTTGTAACGTAAATCGTTGCAATAATATCCTGAAAACTGTTTACTTGAAGCTGCTTAAAACAATAGCTATGAATGAATACATCCGTGTTTCTATTGTTCGAAACAACTTACTGCAGTAAACTCTGTCGGTGTATTTTCATGCTAATCTGTAAGCCTGACTGCTGTGTATTCAGAGGTATAAAAAACAGGGTGTACAGCCTCTCTCATCTCTCTCTCTCAAAAGGGAGGATCTTTCGACCAGACGGGTGTTGTGTCTGGTGGGCTACTGCCCGACGGTTGTTGTCGGGATGTTGTTGTTCTATTAGTATTGTCTGTTTGTTGTATTAGTTCGCATCTTAGAGCGATAGATGTCGCTACAGATATTAGTTTTTTTATTTTACCGTACGCCTGTATACAACAAAGGGTAAAGCGGAGCGTACCATTGTAGGCCCACAGTTCACCGGTATGTTTAAGTCCCATGTAGTAGGGGGCGAGCCTATTGCCATGGGCACAAATTCTAACTCCGAGTTGCTACTGAGAATTTCATAAAAAAACCCAATAATACTTTTTGCTTCGTGTGCCATGCATGGTGATGGGGCATAGTCTTGACTTTTCAATGCAAATAATGCAATTTTTTTTGTCTCACAGTTTTTTTGAGATGAGATATTGTAGTGTGGGTCAGACTTATTTAAGCAAATAGAACCACTATTAATCTAGCTGTATTCATAATATACTCGGGTCATTATACATGAAATTCAAGGTCTGTAAACCTACCCATACATTCACAACCAAAGCTTGTATGTTGACTATTGCATTCTCTTTTGCGGCATCTTCTAATGTCACTGACACAGTAACAAATCGATCGTCAGTCAAATTAACTGATACATCCGCAATATCTTTATTCACATCTGTTACGTTGATACACACAAAGGATACAGACCAAGGAAATCCGAAATCCTAAAAAGAAAAAAAGGTTTGTTGGTAATGCGTCCAGGTTAAGAAAAGATGTTGAAAGCTTCTGGGGACCATCACTTCATTTCCATTTTGATATTACTTTACCTTGCGCGCTGTTGGAGTTTCAACACTCGGCTCAGAGCCGAAAATCGAAAATCCAACAACTGAAATTACAAAGTCATATTAAAATGGTACTGTTTTAAGATATAGTAGGCCCCCAGTTTAATAACATTATTTAATACAATTAACATACATAATATACCATCACATCTGTATTCCCCGAAGGGTTAGGCAGAGGTGTCCCAATGTACCCACAGTTCGCCGGTATGTTTAGGTCCCATTTAATAAGGGGCGAGCCCATTGCCATTAACCGGACATAAATCTTAACGCCGAGCTGCTACTGAGAATTTCATAGAAATACCCAATAACACTTTACTCGACCTGGGAATCGAACCCAAGATCACTAATAAAGCAGTCGCGCTTAGGACCACTGGCTAACGAGGCAGTTGATTATTAATAACACATTGACCCACATCGGCGCCCTCTTCTATGGCTTCCGGATTACATCCAGTAATATTATTAAGTTCTTTAAAAGAAGGTGTATGTTGCTTACCGGGAGTTTAACTTTTAAATGCTTGGACCCTTTATGCAGTGTGGATTTTTTATTATAATAAAAGTTTTGGGTATATAAATAAGGCCGACCTGCATATAAAAAAATCGAAAAGAATAAGTAAAGGACACTAGGCAAAAATGTATGAAGCTTAGTTCAGCCAAAACAAGCTAACCCACCAACTCTCAACATTTAAATTAACATTGTTAGATTACTATCCAGTAATAACAGTTCAATTTAGAATTAATCAGCGTTAAATATTCAAAAGTATTAAACGTATTCTGGTTCTTTTTAGTAGAACTAAACACACTATCCACTGCTCTCTTCTATGAAACCGTAAACATACGAGTAACAGAGAAATCAATGACTTATCTCATACGTACCCTCCGCGAAATCGCATTGAAACTCAGGATGAACCTCCTTGGCAAGTACTGACCAAGTCATTATAGCTAGAAGTAGTGGAAATATCAAGTTCGCCATTTTGATCACTTTATTTCTGCGTATGCGCACCCAATACGCGGTAGTACTTAATATAGTCTGCATTTTGCTACTTTAATAATCGATTGCGTGTTACTAATTAGATTTTTACTATGCATTAGGTATAGTATTATTCAAATCAGATAAGCTATAGATAATTTCGTTTAGGTATAAGCAAAATATTCTAAAACAGTTGGTAATTTGACATGTATGTATTCAACGGGCCGATTCCGGCCACGGCGGCTGATCTTAATGCAGACTAGCTAAGTACGCAGGAGATATTATAGTGCACATGTGTGTCGGCAAACACAGGTCCACTCCCTTTTCCTTAACTCTTATAGTCCGATGGGATGGCAATCCAACACAATCGGGAAGAGATCAGGCGCAGGACCAACGGCTTTACATACTTTCCGAGACACGGGACTGTCACACCACCAACTTCCAAACTCCGGGCTGATACTGAGAAATTTCTGATAGAAAAAAACCAGCAACACTTTTTGCCCAACCTGGGAATCGAAACCAGGACCCCTCGCTCAAAAAACTGCAAGTACACTTTCCATACTGTAAGTACCAACGAGTAATCGGATCAGTATTTCCAGAGATTACCTTTCATAAATACACAAGCAACTGTTTTCATTTTGGATTAATCTTTACTAATATTATATAGCTGAAGAGTCTGTTTGGTTGAACGCGCTAATCTTATTAACTTCTGGTTTAAATTGAAAACATATTTTTGTGTTGGATAATTCATTTATCGAGGAAGGCTTTAGGCTATATAACATCACGCTACGACACACGGGAGAGGAGCAGTAACCAAACACGTAACTCAACCCGGGTGAAATAAAACCACCAGAAGCTAGTTTGCCCAAAACGGTACAAAGTAATTTGGTATACAGACTGACTTACGTCAGTCAAAATGTATTTAGTATCTCGTTCCAATTATGAACACGTGTATCGGCTATACAGTGTACTGTAAGCGTATCCTATAGCCTGCATCGCTGCATTAGTGCTTTAAAAAGTCGCCGTGTGTTACCGCCCTTATTCACAAATTTATTAGACCCGCATCATACGTTGGCAAAGCAAAAGTTTTGCCACATAGGACTTTGTGGTCGAGCGTATTGTTTTGGGACTTATTTTCAGCATTTCCTATTCAAATAGTCGTGAAGGGTACCTTTATAAGGTAAAGTAAATAAGTGTGGAAAATTTTATTCACTGGGCTTTTTTTTTACTTTTATTTAATTCATATTGGTCTGCTCTTTCACCTCCGGATAACCTCCGGTTAGCGTTTCCGGCTGATAATAAAAAGCAAATGAGTCTCATTTTAAATTTATCTGGAAGTAAAGTTCCTATTTCTCTGTGGAACAAACCTTCAAGATTTATAAACAATTGAAGCTGTTAGTTATCTCTTTTATATTATCTTTGCCAACAATACACGTGGGTTTTAGGTAACTGAAATCAAACCTCCTATACGACAAGAATCAACTGTATCACAATGGACACTGATTGTGCACGACACAATACCTAGGCACTACATATACTTACGTCCGGTATATAACAGGCCGCATACAGCCGACAGAAACACTACATCAGAAGTTTCAACCTTTCTATAATTGACCTTAACACTGTTTCCACACCGAGACGATAAAGTCACTCGCCGTTCGCTCCTTTCTCTTACTTCTTACAAAACGAACCAACCATACAATCTCTCAATAATTTAATGAACGATGTCAAACCTACTCTATTCTTTAAGTATTATGTATACAAAATAAAATAAATAAAAAACAATTTATAGGCCCGATTTCAAAGCCATCTTTTACAGACAACATATGGATGGATTACTTACGAATTAAAATAACTGATGCAATTTATTTAAAACATCAGCTGACAATGTTTGCGACCGCTTACATTTTAGTTACTTAACTAACTTATTTGATAATAATAAAAAAACCACAAAGTATGTACAATTTATTAAAACGCTAGGAGGAAGCATATAGGGTATAAAAAAACTTGTCTGCATCATTGTCAATGGGGCAAATGGCCAAACCGCTGGCAACATTACCACATTGTATGGCAATGCTGATTCTTTGCCCCAAAAAAAAGGCCAGCCTATTTGTCACATGAAGTGCCTAGGTACGACTCCCGAAAAAAATGGTAAGCAGTTACTATCTACCTAAGAATAAGATATAAATATTCACAAACATAATACGGCTTGTCATGGGAGATATCCAGAGCTTTGCGCTAGGACAGCGAAGAATACTATCAGGTTTGCAGAATTTGTCGAAAGAGTCACCGCGGCCCTGAAACGCAAAACGCATTAGGTCAGTAACAGTCTGACACTCCCTCTCCACCCAGAGCGGAAGAAGTGATTTGAAGACGTCCCAAACTAAAAATTAAAATTGCAGTGAACAGAAACTTCAGCAGAGTTCAATCCTTCTGTTTTATCTACACTATGTCAGCAGTGAGCTAGAGCTACAGATGATACCAATTTCACGCCAGTACAAGGACTGAAAAATAGTGAAGTGGTCTTGAAAAGTATTGGCTCGGCGATTTGAAGTTCTCACATATTGTGCACGTGTTCGATGCGACTTCCTTTTATCAAAGTCATGAATTAGAGTTTATTATTGGAGTTTGGATGATCCTATCGTAGTATCTGAGTTTTCAATTTGATTTTACTACAAGTGGACGTTCTGTTCGTGTATTAAAAATGTACCTAGCTATTTCAATGTCATGTTAATTTTTGAACGATTGGATTGTAATTTCAGTGTGATTCTTTGACTGAACTGCCTCGTTAGCGTAGTGGTCCAAAGCGCGACTGCTATGCTAGAGGTCTTGAGTTCGATTCCCAGGTCGAGCAAAATGTTATTGGGTTTTTCTATGAAATTCTCAGTAGCAGCACGGAGTAAGGATTTGTGCCCGGTTAATGTCAATAGGCTCGCTCCCTATTACATGGAACCTAAACAAACCGGCGAACTGTGGGTGTACATTGTTACACCTCTGCCTAACCCTTCGGGGAATACAGGCGTGATGGTATTTAAATAGAGGAATAAGTAGTTAATAAAGTAAGCGCAACGCCAGAACCCTTTTTCAGGTATAAAAAGGGACCTTAGTCACTTACATTTAAGTTCAATATTATATATATATTGTTAAAATCCTTTATTCGCTACTATAGACATTTTCAGTGAGCGATAAATTCATTCAGACGCTTTTGATCCGACCTGCGGACTGCAGTAATACATGATGGTATCCTTTGTAAAAGGACTCTTTGACAATTATTGTGGCAGATCACAAAAGCAGTTCGAGATTCGATTCGACAGTATTATTTTCAGACTAGCTCCTGTTCGCGACTTCGTCCGCGCAGCTTATTTCACATGCGTTAAGTTAAATTGTTAGATACTGCTCCGCTCCTGCCAGTCGTAGCGTGATGTTATATAGCCTATGTTACTCAGGAATAAAGCAGCTATCTATTGGTGAAAAATGGTTAAAATCGTTCCAGTAGTTTCGGAGCTTATTCAGTACAAACGAACAAAAAAAAATCCTCTAATATTAGTATAGATATAAGACTGAATTCGAATTATTGTGCAAATTAAGATTTAAATGATGATGATGATAGATTAGAATCGCTCTTAAGTTAATACTTTTAAAGCTCTTATTAATTTATTCCTTTTGTCAACTAAAGTGTTGTCTTTTGTTTGAAGGGTCGGTCGCGATTATAATAGAGATTAATTTATTTGTATTTTGGGTCATTATTGTTATATTCATAAAAATCCTTAAATCTCCTCCTTTTTAACTGACTGGGACCTGAGACCTGGGAACCTTTAGTTTATGGAGATATTAATTATCAAAGTTCGTACTGTCTTCTACGTTTTTTTTTGTAACCCTGGACGCAATAATGACGGGTTTTAATAAGTTTGACGTGTCTGTGTGTGTGTGTTTGTGTGTCTGTGTCATCGTAGCTCCCGGACGCATGAATCGATTTTGATGTAGTTTTGTTTGTAAGGTATATTAGTCGGGAGTGTTCTAAGCTATGTTTGATGGAAATCGGTCCTGCGGTTTTAAAGTTATCAGCTCTTTTGTTAGCTGTGGTAGGGATTTTTATTCTTCGGTCTGGGATTGCTTAAAATTTTTAATTTTGTGTTTTTTTACGAAAATAAGTTTTAGATGTTCTAACTAAACTTGTAAAGAGTTTGTTTGTTAGTTTGGTTGAACGCGCTAATCTCAGGAACCACTGGTTTTAATTTAAAAAAATATTTTTGTGTTGGATTGTTCACTTATCGAGGAAGACTATAGGTTAAATAACATCACGCGACGACCAATAGGTGCGGAGCAGTAAACAAAGACGTAACTTAAAGCGGGTGAAAAAAACCATGCGAATGAAGTAGCTGGCAGAAGCTAGTATTAATTAAAACAATTAATACAAGGTTATTAATGTACGTAATCCTAAAATTACTTTCGTATGTTTTTAAATACGTAATGATTGGTCAAAACTGCTATATTTTAAAACCTTGTTTTTCTTCAAAGTTTAATTTACTACTAACACAATTAAGTAATCAACGATTTCAAAAGAATCGTTCATCTCAGTCCTTTTAATCTCCAAAAAAGTTGATGCCGACTGTATTTCGTGTTTGACGTTCATTACGCACTTAATATGTATTAACTGAAGTTAAGTTCGGGTTGGTGCATCCATGTTACTGGAGATTTAGGTCAAGGGGTCGGTACCACGCTGTTACAGATTTTATTACTGTTGGCGTTTGATGTATTCAAGATGGTGGCATCAATGTTTAGTAGTTTGGTATGGGATATTAGAGAAAGTAATTAAAGTAAGTTCGATGATTGGGTACTTCACATCCCCGTTGACTGCCCCATTGGTCTCGTGGTGGCAAGCGCGACTGTTGAGCGTGGATCCTGGGTTCGATTCCCATGTCGGGCAAAAAATTTTATTGGGTTTTTCCATTACAAAAATTTCTCAGTGACAGCCTGAAGTTTGGAAGTTGGTGGTGTGACTTGAAAAGCACGTAATGCCGTTGGTCCTGCGCCTTATCTATCCCCGGTGGCTTGCCGTCTCATCGGATACATTATATTAAGAGTGCACAAATAACATAAGAACATACCATCACGCCTGTATTCCCCGAAGGGTTAGGCAGAGGTGTAACAATGTAAACCCAAAGTTCGCCGGTATGTTTAGGTCGCATGTAATAGGGGGCGAGCCTATTGCCATTAACCGGGCACAAATCCTAACTCCGAGCTGCTACTAAGAATTTCATAGAAAAACCCAATAACACTTTTTGCTCGACCTGGGAATCGAGCCCAAGACCTCTAGCGTCACGGTCGCGTATAGGACCACTAGGCCAACGAGGCCTAGTGGCCAAACCAAAAAACTCAATCAAAATCGGTTCATGCGTTCGGGAGCTACGATGCCACACACAGACACGTCAAACTTACTAGTATAACACCCCGTCGTATTTATGTCGGGGGTTAAAAATATCTATCAGTGAATTTAAGTGAAGTGAGTTGTCCATTCTGAGCAACTCACTTTACCTAAATTTGCTGAGGAAAATTTTTACAGACTAAGACTACAGGAAATCAAAATTCGTTTACCGCTACCAAGACGTACCCAGCCTAGTTTAATTATGTAGGAACAAGCTCGTAAGGGCGGTTGCTCATACAATTATACCTGGGTCGTCACACCGTGGAGCCCCACTAATTAACTTGAAATCAACGCATGCCTTAAAAAGAATGAAGATTATTATAATATTTAAGTTTGTATGTCATCACTACATAGTCTAAAACAAAGTCGCTTTCTCTGTCCCTATATCCCTACGCATGCTTAAATCTTTAAAACTACGCAACGGATTTTGATGCGGTTTTTTTTAATAGATAGAGTGATTGAAGAGGAAGGCTTATATGTATACTAACAGCATTGCATCCATGCGAAGCCGGGGCGGGTCGCTAGTTAATTTTATTATAGAGTATGTTAAATAATTCTTGTTTTTTGTTTGTGTCCATTGACTATAATTAAATGTTGTCCAACCAGTATTGAGTAATCTGCACAGCTATATCATTGGCCTCGTTTAGATCGTGGATGGTGCAGTTGGTTGTGCTCGATGGGCAACTAAGAAGGTGACGCATGTCCTGTGATGGTGCTCCACACTGACACTGCATTTGGGATGGGTGAAGATGGGTTCTCAAATATATTGAATGATTGGTTTTAATAGAAAAAAAACGCTTCATGAATCTATAAGTTAAACATGTATTTTCCATTCTTTGATGTTTTATTTTAGTTTTCTGGTTAAAATTGAAGGTCAAAGTTTCAACTCTTTTTACGGTTTTTTTTTATGAATAATTATTATAATACCAGTGTATTATTGTCCCAATGCAGGGCGAAGACCTCGTCTCCTTCAAAGTATGCACAAGCATTTTTACAACGCTTGCTCAAGGCAGATTGGCGATTTCAATCTCATACTAATTATTATAAGTCCAGATTTCCTTACGATGTGTTTTACAAACATTAAGTGAGTATACCACCACCATACCATCACGCCTGTATTCCCCGAAGGGTTAGGCATAGGTGTACCAATGCACACCCACAGTTCGCCGGTATGTTTAGGTCCCATGTAACAGGGGACGAGCCTATTGCCATTAACCGGGCACAAATCCTAACTCCGAGCTGATACTGAGATTTTCATAGAAAAACCCAATAACACTTTGCTCGACTTGGGAATCGAACCCAAGACCTCTAGCGTAGCAGTCGCACTTAGGACCACTAGGCTACCGAGGCAGTTAAGTATTTATAATGGTTCTTAAGTAAGTATTTTTGAACTAAAAATAACTATAAGTCGTTTTTCTTTGCCTGGGGAGGGGGGATTGCGTTTCTATTCGTATTGGTCCCTTAGCTTGTAAGAGATGGCAGGATTTTGGACCTTATAATTTATAACTTCAGTTTACATCCGATTTCTCTTAGTAAAGTAGTGAACAATAAATAAAGAGATTTTAGGATGAAATTTGCGACACGTGAATGTAATTTATTTATTTATTATGGCATGTGGTGTAATTCCTACCGGTGTATTCTACGAAAATCTCCTTCGGTCAAGTGAGGGTTCCTTGAGATGAGGATGATAGTTCACTTTCTCCAAAATTTACTAAGCAAGATTTTTACACAATATCACTGCTGTTTGCGGTCACCTTTTCGAAGAGATGACGTGTTATTTTCAAATTTAATGATTGACGGTGACTTTGCATAGTGCTACTATGTATTTTCAGCATTTCCGCCATTACGCCTTTAAGCTCGGCATTTTCATCACACGCCACGCGTAGCACAGTTACGGCGTAGCACGCCCTTTTGCTACGGCGTAGCGAACGCTATGATTACAATCTCACTAGCCTCCGACAAATGTTTCCTTTTTATAAATCTGATAAAACAATTTATCGAATTTATAGTAATGACTATGAATATTCAACGCTGATTTATTTTATAATCTATCTACTCTAAGCATAAGGTTGCGTGTACATTGACCTATTTTTTCTGGTTCGTAAGGTAACGTGACGCATGCCACATTATTTAGACGTAATTGATTGAGTAACTCGGTAGCCTAGTGGTCCTAAGCACGACTGCTACACTAGAGGTCTTGGGTTCGAATCCCAGGTCGAGCAAAATGTGTTTATGGGTTTTTCTGTAAAATTCTCAGTAGCAGCTCGGAGTTAGGATTTGTGTCCGGCTATTGGTAATAGGCTCGCCCCCTATTACATGGGACCTGAACATACTGGCGAACTGTGGGTATACATTGGTACACCCGTGTCTAACCCTTCGGTAAATACAGGCGTGATGGTATGTTATGTCGATTGAGTTACTGAGAGATTATGAGTTGGCAAAACTAAGCTTAAATGTAACATAGATTAGTTATTACTTATGTCTTCTTGATCAAGTAAATAACAACTTTATGTCACTTGGTAAAGTGACGTCATTATTTATTAAAACACTCTGGGAAACATTTACTCGTCTCATACAGTTCATTAAATAAACATGATGATGTTCCTCTTTCCGGAAAATGTCTCTAGTTCAATATTCCCGTATCGTAAATACGCTTAGGGATAATAGTGTGAGGTCGAGGCCGTTTCAATTTCCTATGATACCGCTTTGCCGCCGCTCCATGTCTGAAGTGTTCATTGATGAATATATTTTTTTTGGCAAAATTTTGAGACAAGCTCACGTTGCTATTCCCAGGATACTGCAACTCCTAAAAGCCAGAATCAACAGTGGTGATGATTGATCGGACCAACGGCTTCCCAATTTTCAATCTCCAGGCCGCTACTGAGAAATTCGTAATGGAAAAACTCATTAACACTTAGCCCGACCTGAAAATTGTAGCAATCGCGCTTGCGATTACGTTGGTCTAGCGGGTAAGCAAAGACATTGTAGTATCGAGAAAATAAAATCCAGTTGACCGACGATGTGTTTTAACACAACATTGTAAGGATCATTTTGCTCAATTGCAGCAATTTTCGATGTCCATTGTTAGTACAACAATGTAACCTTCTACTAAGTATAAGTAATTCACGGTGAAGGAGCAATATTTTCCGGCTGTAAATCCTATTAATATTATAAACTGGCACTGGGTGACAGCTGATGTCATAAGGAGCAACTTACGGTACTCTTTTATTGGAAAAAATAATGGGGTCTTTGCAAATATTAAACATAAACATACCATCACGCCTATATTCCAGGAAGGGTTAGGCAAAGGTGTACCAATGTACACCCACAGTTCGCCGGTATGTTTAGGTACTATGCAATAGGGGGCGAGCCTATTGCCATTAACCGGGCGCAAATCCTAACACCGAGCTGCTACTGAGAATTTCATTGAAAATCCCAATAGCACTTTAATCGACCTGGGGATCAAACCCAAGACCTCTAGAGTAGCAGTCGCACTTACGACCACTAGGCTAACGAGGCAGTTACAATAAAATGTTAATGAAATATTAAAATCACCGCTGATAATCGGCAATTCCGCGGACGAAGTCGCGGGCAGAAACTAGTTCTGTATCATTTGTATTAACACTCCAATTAGCCACTAATATGTCTGATCTTATAATTTGGAAATATCATGTTTCCCTTGAACATCAATTATGACCGTTTCCACTGGTTTACCATTGTTATCATTTGCTGGTATAGTATTTAGTGTCAGTAATAGAACACATTTCCACTTTTCAATACTGTTTCATGTTTCATTTTTTGCATTTTGGATTTGAAATTACAACTGTTTAGTTCGTAGTTGATGAAATTAGCGGTCAGTAAGCCGCGTCGGCACCTGGATCGAGCGCTAACTACCTTTTTCATGGACTTCCTTCGTCGTGGGGATGACGGAGGAGCATACCGGACTCTCACCGACTAAAACCACCGCGGTGTTCCACCTTTGCCTTTGGTCGGGAGTGTGGGATTCGCATAAGCAATCACCTCTCCCCGACAGGCCTCTACCCGCTGTTTCTCAGCAGATCCCTGCTCCCCGTACAGCTATGTACCTACCACATCATTCGAGATAACCGATATAAAAGCGGACGAAGTCACAGGTAAAAGCTGTTGTGCATACACCTAAGTAAAGTTCCTTTCAAACTGGAACATAATAATGCTGTGTGGCGGCAGGAATAGGTATGGCTTCTCTGCTCTTCGCGACAAGCTCCTTCACAAAGAGCTCTTCTCAAATATTATGCTTCCATATATGCATTACAATGTTTCTTCCCGTTATCTTCGGCATATTTATGCTGGCTTTGTAAGCTTGCATACTCGTGCATGTAACACGGTGTATCGCTTATTATAATATTTCAGCCGAGCGGAGCTCGTCATACACAAATGTTTGCATAGCTGCCGACAACGTCTTCTCCCGCGCAAGTTAACAGCAACGATTACTGAATACTTGGATGTTGGATTTGATGAAAATCTTGGGACGTTTTGGCTCAGAAATGTACAATACACCGAGATATTGTACCACTTTTAAAACTTTTTTTTTTCGGATGCAAAATCATCAAATAACTTCTTCGGGAGGGAGTGTCAGACTTTTACTAACTAAAACCCATCCATGTTCCTTCTTGTGCCCTTTGCGTTCCGGGGGCGCGGTATCTCTTTCGAACAACCCGCAGCCCCGGCAGAGGTATTACAACTACTGGTCCAAGAGAAAAGAAGACGGAAGAAATCTGTCTTCTTATCTATATCGTATTTCAAACGCATAGGGTGCCTAGTAGTTAGTGATAGCACTCATCGTAACAAACAACTTTCCCAAAAAAACACGACGTCTTTTCAAAAGATCTGCGGACATTGTAGACGCTTTCTCACAAACGCGTTCTTTACAAAAATAGAGTAGCCGCCATGGGCCGTAAGCACCAATGCCGATTATTTTTGGGATTTTGGGTTCCTTTCTTGGTTTTTGGGTCGACGACGCTGCACGCGAATGGTCCGTCAGGTGGACCGATCGCGTGCAGCGTCGCGTGCCATGTCGCGTCCTGTAAACATTTTAGCTAATCAGATGGAAATATCAGGGATTATTGTCTCAGTACCTCATCCAAATAGAACGCCTTAAACCATGTGAATCGATTAATACCAATTTGCGTTAGTCCTTCGTCTATATTGTGAACTAATTTGTATGCAACTAATACGCCGTAGTGGACGTGCTATAACAAACCCGCTTACCACAAACTGACTTCCATGTTTGAATTTATAATTAGGTGTGGTTCTACCAAAATGAGCCAACCCACAATCCTACTATCCTACTAATATTAAAAATGCGAAAGTTTGTGAGGATGGATGGATGTTTTTACTCAATCACGCTAGAACGGTTGAACGGATCTGGATGAAATTTGGCACAGAGATAAAGTACAGCCTGGAATAACACATAGGCTACATTTTATCCTTTAAAAATGTACCGTTCCCGTGAGATAATATATTAACTATAACACGGACGAAGTCGCGGACAGAAGCTAGTCTCTTAATAATTAAATTAATTAATTACCTACGTCTATCAATATGCCAAATGTGTTGCATTTCTATTGAGCAAAAACAAGTACACTTTTGCTAAGTACTGTAACAGTATCAAGTAGAAATATATTCAGGATACATTAAAATGGCCTATGTGCTATTTCACACTATAATCTATCTGTGTGCCTTTCATCCAGATCCGTTCAGCCGTTCTGGCGTGATTAACTAACAAACTTCCATTCAAACTTTTGCTTTATGATAGCAAGTAGTAAGATGAATGTAAAAACATTGAGATAACAAAGTTGAACAAAATAATTAATAACATACAGATTAAATATTTAAAGCCTTAAAATTAGATAATAAAAAACCTTAATAATAACAAAAAAGAAACTAAAACTCAATGGCATCAAAAAATTCCTCCGCATCGCCGTCAAAAGGGGAAAGTGCCTAAAAGACTGGCGGCATCGCCACGTTGGATGGCAATGCTTAACCTCTGGCCGAGATAAAAACCCACTTTGGGTCACGGGAAGTGTCAACAAACCGTTTACATAAATACAAATAAATTTATTTTCATAAATTTAATTTTGTTTGACTAATTATTCCTAAGAGAGAGAGAGTCACAGAAAATTATTTCAGTTTTATGAATTGAGTGGTGTTATTTTTAAAGCCACAAAAGTACCTTCGTTCGCTTGAACTTGAACGTATTCAAGTTCATAGTTTCATTTAAATATGTAATTATCATATTTAAATTAACTTGTAAAGTTTATTAAACTTGAAATAATAATTTTAATTATTTATTCATTATAATTTCTATTTTTAAATGTTTTTATTTTTATCTAAATATTTTAAAATGTTATTTATATGTAAATGTATTAAAAAGGAGATAATTAAATTGAATAATTAAGAATACATACTACAAAGTAACGAAATTCTTCGTCGCAAATATCTTAATTATAATAAGGTTAAATCTAATTAATTTAATAGCAGGTCCTACACTGTATAAAAAAAGTATTTTAAATCCTACTCGGCGTCTAGGAATGGCGAAATCGTATAGACGAAGCTGTAAGAGATTGAATTAATTTTTTAGGGTACAAGGCGAAGGTCCCATGTCCATGGTTTTAAGTCTCATTATTACAAGCTTTAGAACAATAGAACAAATCTAAGAAATAATTGTTATATAAAGTTCTGAATAACACAGATGAGTTACCAAGTTATCTATCTCTTCTCAGCACGTCATGGTCACTAACCTTTAACCCATATCATCAAAGTATCAACAGAAGAGGTTATTCCGCGCTACCCTACCCACTACTTCCACTCCAGTATTGTTTACGCTACCTATAAAAAGATACAATTTTCCTCCGACACCACTTTATCCAACCAAGTGTTATGTAAAGGGAAAGCCTCAGGAAAAGATAAATTCGATGTATCCGATTGTGTGAAGCTTACACGTAAGACTACAACAATTAAGGTATTAAGAACCTTATGTTAAAGTGTTTAAGGTTAAGTTCAGATTGAGAGAAATGGACCAAATATAGGGTCAAGAACTATTGTCACCAACGGAATGTATTATGTATAAAAGGTTTTAATAACAATGGGTTTTGTAGTGATGTCGGGATCAAAGGTATTTGGGCAATATTTGTGTCATATCTATTGAGAAAGGAATACTTTTAGAACTTTGGGGACAGACTTATTGAAACGAAATGGTCATCTATAAATGTAGTTTTATATGTAGATTTTTATAGGCCAAGTAGATATAGAAAGTATTAATTAGGTATGTCGTACGTGCATCATGAAACGATTCTACAAATAAAACTATAAGATTACGTTCCAAACAAATACAAATTAATGTGTCAAATACCTCCATTCTCGCTTTGATTAAGGGGATTCACTGTAACATTTTTAGCATCTAACCAATTTTCATTTCAACTATCTAAAATTTACAATTAAAATTTTGGTTTAAATAAAATGCTTCATTTTTCGATTGAATTACTACATTTAATTTCAAGTTTCATGACCAACACTTCAATTTACATAAGTACCTGTCTCAGTTCAAATCTTAGACGTGACTTGTGAACAAATTTTTTTTTTATGCTCCCAGATATCTGTTCCATTCACGCCGTGTCGCTCCATCAAACCGTGTAATGGAACAGAAAGTAAATAAATTTTCTCTATTCTCCGTTGAACGGCAAAGTTATATTTTTTCTTGAAAAATGTTAAAATTATTCATTATTCTGAGCTAAGTTGCAATACTGAATGACTTCACTATAGTAATGTTATGGATTTGGATGTGAACAAAAATGTGTGAAGATTTTCACTTTTTAAATTTTGATTTTTTTACTAGTATAATAAAGCTGAAGTCTATTTAGGGTTCCGTACCCAAAAGGTAAAACGGGACAACTATGTGCATTAACTTCATTTATTAACATGCAATACACGTGCAAACGGCTTCCGATTATCGATTTGCCCGCTGTACGCGATGCTCTGTATGCATCGCACCTAAGTTGACATCACACCACAACGAACAGAAGCAAAACTATGATTGACTAGCGTCATATTTGATATATTATCCCACGGACACCATACATTTTTTCGAGATGAAAAGTATCCTTTGTGTTATTTTACACTACAATCTATCTCAGTGCCAAATTTTATGCAGATCCGTTCAGGCGTTTAGGCGTAAAAGAGTAACACACTACCATCCATCTCACACATACAACCACGCCTATATTCCCCGAAGGGTTAGGCAGAGGTGTAACAATGTACATCCTCAGTTCGCCGGTATTTTTAGGTCCCATATAATAGGGGGCGAGCCTATTGCCATTAACCGGGCACAAATCCTAACTCCGAGCTGCTACTGAGAATTTCATAGAAAAACCAAAAAACACTTTTTGTTTTTTTTAACCATCGATCTATCCTTACAAACTTTCGCATTTATAATATTATTAGTAGAAAAGGATTGGTCGGATGACTGTTGAACGAAGCAGAGCCGTTTAAATATTAGTATCCAGTTGGTTAACCCTTAAATGCGCGTAATTTTTAAACGACATACTTCGATTTTCTCCTCGCCGCTTCGGTGGTACTTTCCTATTAAAACATCGCTCATATTAAAAGCACTGTTAAGTTCTTTTTTTGTATCTACTCTTATTTCTTTGTCTCCGCGTGACACAAGGTCAGGTTCCGTAAATTCATCGCTATAAAAAAGAGCCACATCACACTAAAACACATTAAAGAAAATATTTACTAACCTTTTGAGCCAGCACCGCGTGCAAAAGTAATTAGTTTACTTCAAAAAGTACTTAATGAAGGCTCTTTTACGAAAATTGTATGTAAACTCTTACAAAGAGGCTCGAAGGTCATAACAGCTTTATAATGAACGTGTAAGGTAAGGGTCAGTTCACACCAAGACACATTTAAATAGAGCGACTCAAATTATAACCTCATTTACTACACGATAAAACAACAGATTTCATTGTGAGAATTCAGAATACGTTACACTATGCAGCGCTGAATTCTCATAATGAAATCTTTTGTGTAGTAAACAAAGATATATTTTGAGAAATGTGCGCGCAGCATCGCATCGCTTCGCGTCTTGAAGTGAACTGACCCTAAGGTTACACTCAAAATGTTTGGTCTCGTCTAATATAAAAATAACATAACCTAAGTACTAAACCAAGGAACTTGAAGTCAACGTTCAAAATGATTGAGAAAAGTGAAGTTCTTGTGGATTTTTCGGTCGGTGTATAAACAGAGTGAGAAAAGATACATCACAAAGTCATAAACAACGCATAATTATCTACTGCTCATCAAACTAAGTAACAATGCGCAAAAAATATTGCTGGGAATCGACATTTATTTCTGCTGTGATAAGTTTGTGGTAGCGTTCAATGTAACGCAAAACATTCTGGGTATGCTGCGTGCATTCAACAGTACAGCACAATGGCCAAGGGGATATTGCTTGTTTGTTTAACAAGTAATAATTTTATTTTAAATTTGAATACCCGCCGACAGAATAATAAAGATCCCTACCGCAGCTAACAAAAGAGCTGATAACCTTCAATCGGCTTAAACCAACGACACTGGTACCTTATTGTATAAGCAGAGCTCATTTGTAGGAATTGTCTCCTAAATGTAAGAAAATTAGGGGAAATGTACGTGTAGATAGAATTATAACAATAATGTATTAATATCCTCCTGTATTATACCTACTATATAGGTACATTTGATGCACGAAATGTGTTTTAGGTAAAGTAGTAGTAGTCTATCCGACAGATGGACCAATCGCGTGTAGCGTGGGCGCCCCAAAAACCCCATAATCGAATCCAAAAACTCAAAAATATACTTGACGTCTGTGCTAACGACTGGTGGCGGCTACTATACAGAACAATAAATGAGCATTGAGTACTAATTTATTGTCTCATTAAGTACTTAACTTCGCGGTTTTCATTTGCCTGTAATTATTTTGTTTACAGGTCTGATGTCAATTGATTGCAGGAAACATTATGCGGTTTCAAACCCAGACACGAGTTGTTTGTGAGCCTAGAATGAACGCACAGAGTACACGTAACGTAAATTAGATAGATTTTCTATTTAACAATACCGGTTTCACATATAGTGTTTTCTTTAATGTTTACGTTTCTTTATATAATGTGAACACTTGCTTACGAAGTTGGCAGACTCGTCTCACAATTAGTTTGTTATATTTCTCCACCTATGTATTTTTATCTTCCCTATTCTGTTTATGTTGTTTTAAATATATGTATTTATTATATTTTATTCCTGGAAACTTTCTGTTCCTTGCAGCTACTATGTTTTGTCTCTGCATCACCCTAAGATTGACTGGTAGAAAATGCCATAGGCATTAGCCTTTGTACAGTGTACTATTTACATTATGCGCAAAAAGTTTTAATCAATAAATAAATAAATGTTTATCAATTTATACCAATAAGCACAATAAAGCTGATAAGTTTTCATGTATGTTTATTTAAACGCATCCATGTTTGGAATTACCAGTCGTATTGTTTTTTTTTTTAAATATAATATCCAGATACATGAGGAATGGTATAGGCTACATTACATCACACTACGACACACGGGAGCGGAGCAGTACTAGTTTCAAATAAATATAGAATTTCGTCTTACATAGTAGATATACGATAATACATATTTTTTATCAGGGTATAAGAAATACAATGTAAAATATACACTACCTGACTCCTGACAATTCCAGCGCTGACGACAAATTTTGCTCATTACAGTTTCATCTCTATTCCTAATGCTGACGAGTCAAATTGGAGTGAAACATCAACAAAGTTAGCAGTTTCTTTCCGACACACTCATCAAAACAAACAACTTTATTTGCATTACTAACTACTCACACAGAATTGTTAAATTACTTGACAAGTTGCTGTTACATTAGTAATTTTGTTTAAAATGGGGCACAGCTTCTACAGGCAAATAAAGTCATTTCCAAGTTGGTATGTTTATGAAAGGTATAGAATCCGGCATGAGTCGTGAGCACATAATTCAAAATAAATTTTGGGTTTTTTCTGAATTTTTGTGTCACCGACAATGCAACGTAAGGACGGTGAGCTACCCATTGCTCACCGTCCACAGGCCCGTATCTACGGTGGCCGGGAGTCGTCTCGCGGCTCCCGACGTCCGGAGCGTCTACCGCGGCGGCTGGGACGCGCGAACCTCTGTCTCAGCCGTCCCGCCGCCTCCTTCTCAAGGTGCAGCATCGGTGCCCCAAAAACTTAGGAAGAAACGCAAAAACCTAAAAAAGAACTTGAACTTTTGTGCTACGACTCGTGCCGGTTACTATACTCTGGAAATACTGATTCGACTACAAAAAATATTACACAGATAAAAAGCTGCGTTATTCAGAAGTAACATAAGATACTTTTTCAAGTGAACTGCACGGTTCCTGTGTCTAGTCTCACATTTGTATTGATAAAATGAAAACACTCAGTGAGTCGGATACTGGTTATCCAGGGCTTTGTTTTTATTTCATTCCTGGTTCTCCTTTTCTCGGTAGTGATCTATCTTTAGCTCGGAGATTACTTCTGATACGTACCTAACGGCACTATTGGCGCTGTGGCTGCATGATTGGCTGCAGCACTTCGCGCTGCGGGTACAATTCCCGCAAGGAACAAATATTTGTATGCCTTGCGGGTTGTTCAGGGTTAATTGTTTGTGTATGTGAGTTTCTGTGTTTGCAAACGCACTCAGGATACATGATAGGTGCCTAGTGATGAGCAACGTTCAATTATTTTTTTAAGTCCGTACCTGTATACTTGTATGTATTTACGTGTACTTTCTATAGTATAAAGTTTAACACCCATAAGAGAAGACGTGACATTTATTAATAACCAAATCAATGCGTATAGACATAAGGCTTAAAATAAGTTGTTTGTTACTTTTGACCTAAATCCTTTTTGAGGAAGCAAACAAGAAAGTGTGCTGGTGAAAGTTATTTCGCTTGTTATCCTTTTACTAGATGGGTACAAGTTCGTCTGGCATTATTCCAGATCTGAGCTAAGCTGAAAATATGACCAAACTTCAACGTTTTATCGAATTCTAAGTTCGATTTCTGTAGAAACTTCAGCAATGCCGCCAGTTCCGTTATTATCCAATTTCCTGAGACAGGGACACTCAAATAGCAAGAGAATGCAAGAAACCATTTCATTTCCTTTAATGGAAATCTCGCAATATTTAGCAAGGGTGCAACGTGCAACTATCAACTCTCTCGACATTTATCGGGAAAATCCAATAACACAATGTCAAAGTCAATTTTTTTTTATTGCTGACTAAGTGAACAATGTTGGTGTTATCTTAATATGTTAGCACTAGCTATCGCCCGCAACTTGGTCTGTGTGAAAGTTTATATTATATTATCCCACGGCAACCGTACACTATTCCGGGATAAAAAGTACCCTATGTGTTATTCCACACTACAATCTATCTCTGTGCCAAATTTCATCCAGATCCTTCCAACCATTTAAGCGTGAAAGAGTAACAAACATCCATCCATCCATCCATCTATCTATCCTCAAAAATTTCCTCATTTATAATATGAGTATTAGTACGATAGTAGGACATACTCGTATGACAGAAGCCTTTACAAGCATTACAAATGTAAATGTCAATAATTAAAAGTACTTAACTAAAAGTTGTATTAAATTCATTTTTACATGTAGTAATTATAATTAAGATCAAATTGTAATTATGACTTTAATCATGATTACAATCACTTTGCCCGACACAATTTCTTGGCAGAAAATAAAAATAGTAAATGGCGCATACAAAATTTCTGATAAAAAGCTCGTCTCCATGTCAACGTGACTAACTTACTTATAAAATTCGCACGATGCAAAATACAAGGGTACGCTGCCGCTGCAGCGGTTAGCCGCGGCTTTGCAGGATAATTGCGTCAAACCGGAGTATCCAACATAAATAATAACCTGCTTTAGTGAACACAGCCAATCCTGTGTCGTAGTACAAATTAGCAATCTCTACATTATTATGTGCTAGTTTTGTAACTTATGCTCGTGTCAAATTTTTTATTCCACGCGTCATGTTCGTGAACGCGTGCTCTCTAACTGCATCTCTTAACTGGCTTGCTTTTTTTTTGTTTTATACACCACTATTTTTTAATTAGTACATAACAAATGGGGCTCCAAACACAAATGCTGACAAATGAGTGAGTGAATGGGGGACAAATGGTCCTAAGCGCGACCGCTACACTAGAGGTCTTAGATTAAGTTCCCAGGTCGAGCAAAAAGTGTTATTGAGTTTTTCTATAAAACTCTCAGTAACAGCTCGGAGTTAGGATTTGTGCCCGGTTAATGGCAATAGGGTCGCCCCCTATTGCGTGAGACATAACATACCGACGAACTGTCGGTGTATATTGGTACACCTCTGCCTAACCCTTTGGGGAATACAAGTGTGATGGTATGTATGTCAAAACCTTTAATTGCAGCAGGATATTAATACATTATTATTATAATTCTATCTGCACGTACATTTCCCCTAATTTTCTTACATTTAGGAGACAATTCGTACAAATGAGCTTTGCTATAGACTAAGGTACCAGTGTCGTTAAAACTACGTCATTTTAGTTTTGCCGAATTGGGATCAATATCGAATCTTTAAAGCGTTTGACTAAAGTCATGGCCCACATAAAGTGTCTGCCAATAACGAATTATGGTTAATACTCGTAACAATATCCTGTAAAACATATACCTACCTATCATGTGATGTGTTCGCGGACGAATAGAAGACGATCTTGTCAGTATGTTTGGAGTATTGTGAGATGAGCGTGTGAATGTCGTTAACAACAACAACAATATACCATCACGCCTGTATTCCCCGAAGGGTTAGGCAGAGGAGTAACAATATACACCCACAGTTCGCCGTCATGGTTAGGTCCCATGTAATAGGGGGCGAGCCTATTGCCATTAACCGGGCACAAATCCTAACTCCGAGCTGGTACTGAGAATTTTATAGAAAAACCCAATAACACTTTGCTCCACCTGGGAATCGAACCCAAGACCTCTAGCGTAGCAGTCGCGCTTAGGACCACTAGGCTACCGAGGCAGTTATAGAATGTCGTTAAATACATAATAATTAATGTAATTGGTCAATGGCCGTTATAAGTTAAAGTAAAATAATTCTATAAAACAAATCAACCGTCAAACTTGACACTGCATAGAATCTAGCAAGACCTATACCTATTTACCTTCGTAACTATATAATTGTATATAGATAACTCCATTTGTCCTCAAAATTTTACCATAGTAAAATGTCGTAAGTCTGACGACTCTGGGTTCTCGGAACATTACAAAGTCCTAACATTCTGTGTGCTTGTTAGTCATTAGCACCAGGTGTCTACTAAATTAGGTCGCGTCTTGATGCTTTTATTCGTAGAAGTTTTAATTTCTTTTAACGTAATACTTGAGACAATTTTTGGGAGAATTTGGGACTCGTTTTTTTCTTTTATTACATATATTTTATTTTATTTCCCAACAATATTTTTACTCTATGTTACATAAGCTATCGGCCCACGATCGGTGCCCGTTGTACCGTATACACCATTGACCTGCACCATCAATGGTGCAGAGGAGACTAATTGGTGATCGATTTTTTTGTCGGAGAGAGAGGAACATAACTTGAATTCTAATATACCAACGCACACGTTCCACAAAAGTCGGTCCCACGAAAGTTTGGATCCATTGAACGGTGCGACAATCGGTCCTACTAGGTAGGCGTCAGGACCTCAGTTTGACGGGATACTTTCGGGCGCCGACGCTGCACGCGATCGGTCTGACTGAAGGGCCAATCGCGTCCAGTGTCGGCGCCCCAAAAGACCCAGAAAGGAACTCAAAAACCCAAAAAATAACTTGACGTTTGTGCTCACGACTCGTGGCGGCAACTATAGGCGTATTTAACGACAACATGTCTTTTTACACCGCGTATAACAAAGGAATTTAGTTAAAATACTTCGTCGAACTATTCATTTATGACGTCAGTTCATTAAAATTCCTGGCCCGACATAACTTGGCAATAATCCGAGGCTTCAGCTGAATATTTCCTATCAGCTGATCGAGTTTCATCGTGGGCGGACTGCGTAGGATGAAGTACGGAGACAAATGATAAGAAACTTTTTCTGAAATATATTTGACAACTTATTAGTGCGATATTGGAGTTTTCGACTGATTTAGAATTCTGTACGTAAAGGATTATTCCAGGAGATTTTTAGAGAGTAGACCGACTAGTGGCTAGTTCCTTTACTGCTAATTCATACGGTAGATTATAGTAGATGTAGATATTAATCCTATTCTATTAACCCTAAGATTTGATAAGAGACAAACTCATGACATCTCAAAGTTAGTAAGATACCGTTTTAGGTGATTTTACTTAATTGGGCCACTTTCCTCACTGCGATCTGCATATCGGAGAAAATCTCCCCAAAACTATTCTTTGGTTATGATTTATGGTGATTATCTACACATTAAGTAACACCTGAGTTAACTCATCGTAACACGCGTTTACGCTGAGTATACAGTCACCGTCAACAAACGTCATATTGCAACTATGCATTTATAGGAAATCAGATACAATTATTATTTTTGCATTATATTCAGTCGGGCATCAGCCGCCAGCTAAATATCCTGTATTTTTATAATTAAATTAATATTGTAATAAATAAATATTTTTTTAACTAAATTCCCGACCGCCGAAACATAACTGGCGCAGTCGGTAGGATCGCGACGTTCTAAGATCGAATCCAACTCTTCATCTTACGGGCGACGGTTCTCAAATCGTTCTTTCGCGAACTACAAAGAACTTATCGCGCGGTCGGACACCTGTACGGTCATCGGGATAAATCTCCGGAGAATTGGAGGAAGCTGTGCTGGACGAGACCCTACTCGACAGGAGATGCAGTGGCTGCTTTGGTGAGTGCTCTTATCTTACCAAGTGTCCTTGCTATATTTCCTGCCTTATTTTAATTAATGTATTTTATGTTAATCGATGTGTCTGTCTATAAGCTAAAATCGCAGTAGGCAACCATAAAACTATAATATTAGCGTTAAGTAGATCACGAGCAAATTCCAATCGATATTCGACACCTCTATTGTTTTGCGTGAAACGCCACTACGCAGGCAACTTTCAGTAAAACAATGTCGCTCAGAGACTATGATGCCAACTATAAACCATATAAACTATTAGCAGATTTAATGCCTAAATATGATGGCAATCCCAAATTACTTAACTATTATATTAGGGAAGTAGAAAACTTATTACAGCTTACCACCGAGACAGATCGTTCGCACCCAGCATTCATTTGCTTAATTAAAAGTAGGCTCAGTGGTCCAGCCATAGACGCAATAGCGTACGAAGGTCACTTAAACTCGTGGCTATTAATTAAGAATGCGTTAATTAGGCGCCTTGGTGAACCACGAAACGAGATACAAGTAATGCAGGAGCTAACGCGAGTGCGTAAATCTAAGGCTGAAGACGCCGAAAGCTTCGGCAAACGCCTCCGTGAGCTGTTAGATACTCTGTATTCCGTAGGTGAGCATGGTAATAAATCGTATTACGAAAAGATGGTTATTGAACAATTCATAAACCAGTTAGATTTCCACGTCTCGTTGGGCGTTCGAATCGCCAAACCGGACACCTTCGAAGAAGCTATCATAGCGGCCAGACAAGAAGAGGCTAGGCTTTCATATAATAGAGCTAATTACCTTAATAATAATCCATCAACGTCACAAGCAAAGCCAAAGGAGTTATCTAAACAACCAGGCAATAATAATCCCATACGTAATACGACACACCCATTTGTACCGGGCTTCATTACTTCCCCACAAAGTTTTGTACCACTACAAAATAGTACGAGTCCTGAACAGCGTCAACAGTGGGTACAGTCCGTATTGCCCTGGAAAGGCAAATCAGCATCAGGTAACTATAGACCACATAATTCAAGTAACTTTAGGAATCAGCCTAACATTCCAAAACCACCGGTCCCGACGCCAGTATCATCGGACGTCACAATGCGTACGGTAGGTAAGCCAGAAAAACCACAGTTCGCTCAGCAGTTATTCTACATACCAATTCAGATGGCCACGGAAGATCCACCAGGACCCAGTGATATGGGACTCTATAACAATGTCACAGATGACAACGGCATAGTGCTTGAGCCGAATGTTATCATGAACGAGCAAGAGGTAGGTTGTGACCAGGATTTTACCTTAGACACCAACCAAGACAACCAGACTTAGTTTCAATAAACTTTCAGACAAAAAAATATTTACCGTATATAATACTACCAGAGTTTGACGGTAAGTTTCTGTTAGATACAGGGGCCAGTCACTCAACTATAGCAACTGATGTAGTTGCAGGCACCATATTTGAGTACTGTGTAGAAACAGAACCCTTTCAAATTAACACGGCACACAGTTCATCCGTTCACGATAAGGTAGTGTATCTTCCTTTACCTCCCGCGTTTAATAGCGATATAACACATAAATTCCTAATATTTGACTTCGATCCTAAATATAAAGGTCTGATCGGAATTGACCTTCTGCAAAAACTTAAGAGTAACATTGATTTGAATAATAATGTGTTACGTACATCTACGGCGGAAATACCGATACACTTTAGTTCGCCGCCTCAGAAAATAAGCATAGAACCTAGATGCGAAAAGATAGTTAAAGTAAAAACCAACTACTTGGATGGGCAATACCTACACGACGAATTAATTTGGTCAGATGGTTTAATGTCCCCAGCAGCTATAGTTAACGTTACAAACGGTTCGTTTAAGACATCGGTAATTAATCATAGTGATCAAAAGAAATGTATCCCGTTTAACCCGTCCATCGAGTTAGAGAAATTCTCCAATGTCAATGAAACACGTCATTGTCACGAGGTTAATACCATACAGGTTCAAAATAACATTGATCAAATATTAAACGAAAACCTTCGGAAAATTCGTACAGATCACATGAACGACGAAGAAAGACGCGAAATAACCCGGTTATGTTATCAGTATAGGGACTTGTTCTATGCGGATGATATACCACTCACCTTTACACACGCCGTTAAACACGAGCTTAGATTAAGCAATAAAACACCAGTTTTTGTACGTAGTTACAGACAAGCTCCTAAACAACGCGAAGAAATTCGTAAACAAGTGGATAAGCTCCTTCAGCAAGGCATCGTACGGGAGAGCATATCCCCCTGGTCATGTCCTGTGCATATAGTACCAAAAAAACCCGATGCCTCAGGCAACATTAAATGGCGACTCGTAATTGACTACAGACGACTCAATGATCGTATCATAGAAGATAAATATCCCTTACCGAATATACACGACATATTAGATAGATTAGGACGAGCGCAGTATTTCACGACCCTAGACCTTGCTAGCGGTTATCACCAAGTGGAAATGCACCCTAATGATATTGAGAAAACAGCATTTACAACTGAACGCGGACACTATGAGTTCCTTAGAATGCCTTTTGGACTCAAAAACGCACCAAGTACATTCCAAAGACTAATGGATCATATCTTGAGAGGCATAGACAATGTTTACACCTACTTAGATGACGTAATAATAATATCTACGTCATTGCAACAACACATAGAAAAATTAAAACAAGTATTTGATCGATTCAAAACACACAATTTAAAGATCCAGTTAGATAAATCACAGTTTTTACAAAAACAGGTTAACTTCTTAGGACACGAATTAACAGATGAAGGTTTAAAGCCAAACAAAGATAAGATTAAAGCCGTCCTTAACTTCCCCTTACCCAGGTCGCAGAAGGAAATAAAAGCCTTCCTAGGTTTAGTCGGTTATTATAGGAAATTCATAAAAGATTTCGCCAAGCTTACTAAACCAATAACCCTTTGCCTTAAGAAAAATAGTAAAGTCATACACTCCCCGGATTTTTTAGAAGCTTTCAATAAGTGCAAGCAAATTCTAACTAACGCCCCAATTCTACAGTACCCGAATTTTGATGAGCCTTTCATCCTCACCACCGATGCATCTGATGTAGCACTAGGTGCGGTATTATCCCAAGGGACAGTAGGATCCGATAAACCGGTAGCATTTGCATCACGGACGCTATCAGATACAGAGTCGCGTTACTCTACAATAGAAAAGGAGCTGCTTGCCATAGTATGGGCCATTAAATACTTCAGACCATACCTTTACGGCAGAAAATTCATTATTTACACGGACCACAGGCCTCTCACCTGGCTAATGTCATTGAAAGATCCTAACTCTAAATTAACGAGGTGGCGTTTAAAACTCTCAGAATACGACTATAAGGTTGTATATAAGAAGGGCCGCCAAAACACTAATGCAGACGCTCTATCGCGTGTTAAAATCTTCTATGGGAGTGCCGACTCTCTAGCAGTTAATTTGGATGATAACGAAGACGACGAGATCATTAATAGAATATTCGAAAATGCACGTAGGGAAGCTGAAAACCAAACAGACATACTAGCACCCAATGAAAACACACAACCACAAAACCCGAGCGTTCCTGAGTCTTATATAGGTACAGATAGCATGAGCGTAGTGTCAGCCGAACCTGAATTAGTGTCTACAAGACATACACAGCCTGACAATGAAAATAGAGGCATACCCATAATTATTGACGCTATCGATAGGCAACTTAAACAGTTCCACATAAGGTCAACGCCCGGATCCACATATAGAGTAGATAATAGATCCACCAACTCGAAAGTAGTTATAAAAGATGTCTTTATCCCAGTGAATAACACAGAGTCAGAGATAATCAAATTCCTTAAAGAACATACCATCGCGGATCGTATATTTCATTGTTACTTTCATAACGAAGAATTATACCATGCCTTCTCTAGAGTTTACACAACAATATTTAACGACAGAGGTCCTAAACTACTTAAATGCACAAAACGCGTAACTTTAGTAGAAAACAAACCCGAACAACAAGAGTTAATTAAAAATTATCACGAAGGTAAGACTGTTCACCGTGGTATTCAGGAAACGTATAAGCAGTTGCATAGAAATTATCATTGGCCGAATATGCTTCTTACTATTCAAAGATTCGTTAATCAATGTGACACCTGTTTGAAATCTAAATACGAACGCAACCCTCTTAAACCACCGTTAGTTATAACCGATACGCCTCGTAAACCGATGGAACACATATTTATGGATTTATATTCAACCGGAGGCGCAACGTTTCTTACAGTCATTGACAACTTCTCTAAATACGCCCAGGCAATCCCACTAACAGCATGTAGCAGTGTTCATATAGCCGAAGCATTGCTAAGCGTTTTCTCAGTATTAGGTTTACCAAATAAGATAACCACAGACTCAGACACTAAATTTGACAACGATGTTATTAAAGAAATATGCGCACTACATAACATTCACATACACTTTACTACACCCTATAACCCTAACTCTAACTCCCCTATCGAACGTTTGCACTCTACGCTAGCTGAAATAATTAGGATACAAAGAATGACCAACAAAGATGACCCCATACAGCTAATTATGAAGTATTCTATAGTAGCATACAACAACGCTATTCATTCGGCAACAGAATATACACCTCACGAGTTATTATTCGGACACACAGCATCCAAAAACCCATTAGAGCTATACTACCCAAAAGAATTCTACCAGGACTATGTTATTAAGCATCGTGCCAATGCAGAAGCGGTTCAAGAATGCATCGCGGCACACGTGTCCAAAAACAAGGAGCAGGTGATTGCTAAACGTAACCAAGAAGCGGAGGAAATGAAATTCAAGGTAGGTGAAACTGTTTATAAACAGGTAGCAAAGTCAGCACGCAGTGACAAAACGAAACCAGTCTTCAAAGGACCATACAAGATTATACACCTTCATCCAAATAACGTGGCTGAAATAATAGGTAACCATCCAAATTCTAAGTCCATTAGGGTTCACTTCAAGCTACTACGAAGGCCTCATCTTGTTGCAGGACCGTCATCGCAGGAGCCGTCGTGCTCAACACAACAGCTACCGTAACCATTGCCCATGTAGGTAACGATAACGGAATCCTCCTCCTTAAACAAGGTCAACTCCTTAAACAAGACAACTACTTTAGCCTTGCTTGCGTTTACAACGTTACCAATTTACACTTTACATCTATCCAACTAATGTCTCTATATGCAAGTACGAAAACCGTTGAGAATACAGCATCTGGAGACTTACATAAAACATATAGGAATCAAATAGAATATAGCTTTAGTGTTATAGGTAAAAAGATTAAGTTTTTAACGCCGCAAATTAGAAAGCGCCGCGGTCTTATAGATGGATTAGGTACTGTCGTTAAGTCTATTACAGGTAACCTCGACCACGAAGATGCAGCTAAGTTCGAAGAAGAAATCTTAAACATTAAAAACAGAGTTAGAAACGTTCAAGATTCACAAAGGAAATCCTTAGTTTTAGCACATAATACAATAGAAGAATTCAGTAAACAGTTAACAAAATTAAACGATAATCAGAAACATTTAGCTAGTTTACTACATAATATTACTAATAATTCCAACGACTTATCTAACCGTTTACATTTCTTAGACATTTACGTACAGATAGATTTTAGTTTACAGATAATTTTAGATAGGTTAATGTTATTAGAAGATGCTATGACTTTTGCGCAGATGGGCACCATGCATCCTAGTATCATAAGTCCTCAGAATCTAGTAGAGGAGCTAAGAAATTTAGAAAATAGATTTTTTCTTAAACCAGTAGCTAGTATTAGCATTAGTAACATATACAGGATAGAAAAGTCAATTACAGTTAAAGCTTACAGCACAGAACACTCGGTTAATTTTATTCTCGAAATCCCTTCAATTACCCCAAAAACCTATGACCTTATTCACCTTTATTCAATCCCGAATAAAAATAACCTTACCATTATCCCTAAATCCAAATACCTAGCACTTGGTAACGACGAGTACGCTTACCTGGAAGAAGATTGTCAGCCACTGACCGACAACACCCAGCTCTGCAAACTCCTCGACACCAGAAGAATCGAAGACACAGATGACTGCATACTATCACTCATTCAGCATCGCCCAGCAAATTGTACTTACGCCAAGATGAACTTAAGAAGAGGAAAAATTCAGAAGATCGGAGACAACAACTGGCTACTTGTTCTCAGAGAAGATGAAGTCACCAAAACACAATGCAACACCAAGACAGACTACAAGAAACTATCTGGAATTCATCTCGTTACACTAACAGAAGACTGTCAGATGTACATCATGAACAAGACACTGCGATCTCACACTGACACGTTCGTCACGAACGAGGTCATACCGCTACCGGAGCAGCATCAAGTCTCGGAACAACCAGTACAATACGAACTACAATTAGAAGACATTTCACTTGACAGCATCCATGAATTGATTAATAAGGCTGCCGACATCTCCGTGCCAAAAGAAGATAATTGGCCTATCATAGCAACCACACCTAGCTGGAACACAATCATCTTATATATCCTACTGGTTGCTGCAGCATCCTGGAAGCTGTACCAATGGAAAACTAAGAACATCCCGGAGGACACCAAAGACAGCGCGGACGCCGTAAGAAGCAAGAGTTGCTTCTATCTTATGGAGGGAGGAGTTAACTCATCGTAACACGCGTTTACGCTGAGTATACAGTCACCGTCAACAAACGTCATATTGCAACTATGCATTTATAGGAAATCAGATACAATTATTATTTTTGCATTATATTCAGTCGGGCATCAGCCGCCAGCTAAATATCCTGTATTTTTATAATTAAATTAATATTGTAATAAATAAATATTTTTTTAACTAAATTCCCGACCGCCGAAACATAACTCCTGACAGAAGAAAAAAATCACTACCGTTGCTAACAAAAGAGCTGATAACTTTGAAATCGCTGAACCGATTTCCATCAAACAAAGCTAAGAACACTGCTACTATTAAACTGCCTCGTTAGCCTAGTGGTCCTAAGCGCGACTGCTACGCTAGAGGTCTTGGGTTCGATTTTCAGGTCGAGCAAATTGTTATTGGGTTTTCCTACAAAATTCTCAGTAACAGCTCCAAGTTAGGATTTGTGCCCGGTTAATGTAAATAGGCTCGCCCCTATTACATGGGACCTAAACATACCGGCGAACTGTGAGTGTACATTGGTACACCTCAACCTAGCCCTTCGGGGAATACAGGTGTGATGGTATGTTACCTTCTCTAAAAAAGACTTTTTTTTAGCCTTGAAACTCCGATTAATATGCAATGAACTATAGAACTACATTTTTATTTGCTTTGAAATCAATAAGTAGAAAGTAAATTGAATTGGCAATTAATTACTGACGTCACAGTTTGCTAATGCCATACAAAATGTATGGGATGTCTTTTCTTTTACGCAAAGAGCTTGCTGGCGTCATAAAACCAACACCTACGTGAAACGTCACAATACATGTCAAAATATTTGTGCCACAGACTAAAAAAACTGTACGTTCACCTTTATCCATAAATGGTTCTACTGAGATAACTAGCTAAGACCATTATTTCACGTTACACTGCGTATTCCTTGTTTACAGGCCTATTGAACATCGGGATAGGCATCTCATTCGCTTCTTCGAGCGCGTAAGTCGACGCCCACAAATAAAAACTGAAAAACATTGTGAACAAAATGAAAATCTAGCTTTAGTTGATATATTGCGTTAGGGATTTCAATATTGGTGAAAAGGGTCCCGAATATTTTCGTTAATAAGATTGTCTTTGGTAAAATCTTTATTTTTATGATACTAACTGCCTAGCTGAAATATACTTCTGATAGTTCAAAACCATTGAGTTATGATGCTAATCTATGCGTCATGCCCGTGAACGGAGGTCGGCACTGAAGGCCAATTCAACTAATTAAAAACGTTCATAATCTAGTCGCAATCTCATCTCAGAGACAACCAAAGTTTAAAAAATTTGTAGGTAAATTAGAGACATTTTTGAGCAGTCTTTATCTGAGTTTTGAGACTCTGACTTAGATAAGATTGTGATCGTTTCTAAGTTTGTCGAATTGCCTTTCTGTAATACACGATCGATCCCTGCCTTCAACCAGCAATCTTAGATTGCAATTAAATGATTACCTAATTTTGATTCGCTACTATTGTCAGCAGCTGATGTTATCAAAGACAATATAGAACAGCTCAAAGACAACCGCATTCAAGATCAACCTTAAAATAGCTACTAAACACTTGGCACAAGTAACATCACAAACAGCCTTAACAGTTCACTTGTCAAACCTGTCAGGTACAGTTATATTTAAATTAACTAAGGCCTAGAATACAGTTTATTAAACATCTGTTGGTGAAGCAAGGCGGGCGTGTCAAAAACCACTTAAACCGAACAATGTATCCCTATTTCCCGTGACGTAAGCGCCGCCATTAGCATGTTTGTTATGTATAATAACTCTGACAATCCTGACGTGGCTTTTTGCGTCAAACACAAGTTAATATATAGCCAGGTTGCAGATCAAGCGGGGAGGTAAGGGAGTTGCTGTTGGATATTTATTTTGCCTTAAAACTTAAAAAAAATAAGAAAATTTTTCCTCTTTGCTAGAATTTAAGTTTTTGTGGTTCGTCTTGAATTTTGAATTTATAACAAACTAATTTGTTATAGACATGGAAATCGCATGTCCCATCTTAGTAACACAAAATACTTTACCATAGATCTGTTCACTAACAAAGTATTGAAACATGTAGGTATTCTACATTTATAATTATTCGCTTGAACTTATGTTTTGTAAGTTTAATCCGTCGGAAGTAAAACGATGTTCACAGCCTTCCGCCTACACGATACTTAATATTCATGGTTATTTATAGATACATCAAATTTATGTTCCCGCGTCAGAAACACGTGAGAAGGGGGTTTGCCTACTTAAGACCTACTTATACCGTAAAGTCCTTACACCTCTACGCTGTCAAATACGATTGTCATATTCATATTCATTTATTGCAAACCATAATGTGTATAAAAGGTGTTACATGAAGCTTAGAGCTAAGGTATAGTTATGGATCCTGTTAGGGCGCAGCAACATACTCTTAAAATTAAAGATAAAAATTAAAAATACAGAATTAAAATTAAAAAATAAATTAAATTAAGAAATAAGCGATAATAATAATAATCATAAAATAACATGTCAGGTAGGTAATGAGTTATAATTAGGTATAGGTGTTGTGTAGGTACAGGAAAGAATTTAAATGTCAAAATGTTTTATTTATCGTCCAAGAATTCCTTTAGAGTGTAATACGATGTTGATATAAGGTATTCTTGGAGACTGTTTTTAAATCCTTTTTCATACTCTATATCCTTAATAGAATTAGGAACCTTATTATATATTTCCACACACATGGCTAAAGGTCCTGAATGGAACATTGTTAATTTAGAGCTAGGTAAGGCTAGTTCATGTTTGTTTTGACGTCTTTTTTTTTTTTTAGTGGGTGGGAAATCATCAAATAACTTCTCCCGCCCTGGGCGGGGCGGGAGGGAGTGTCAGACTTTTACTGACTAAAACCCACCCATGTTCCTTCTTGTGCCCTTTGCGTTCCGGGGGCGCGGTATCTCTTACGAACAACCCGCAGCCCCGGCAGGCATCGGCCCTCAGTGGCCCCTTCCTATTGCTGACATCTCTTTGAGGCGCGCATGGAACACGAACGCGCCGTCAAGTCAAGTCAAATCATTTAATTCAATTAGACCATTAAAAGGCACTTTTGAACGTCAATCACATGTTAAATTAAAAATATTGAATCTAGTCGACACGGCCTGTCGTTGTGTTAATCGTAAGGACGGTGAGCTACCCATTGCTCACCGTCCACAGGCCCGTATGTTTTGACGTCTAACACTGCGATGTTGTGGGCGAAGGTCCTTAGTCATAATAATAATAATATCAGGCAATTATTATACCACTGTAAAGCAGACTTCTCTCATGCAGAGAAGCCACGACCATGGATCACCACGCTAAGTCAAAGCGGCTTGGCGATTCCACACTTATATTAATTATAATTCCAGGTTTCCACACGATGTTTTCCTTCAGTGATGTCCAATATAAACATAGAAGGTATCTACATAATTATGTAACTGCAAAAGTCAAACTGGGTTTCGAACCCAGAACCTCATGCATGAGAGGCTGCACCTTGACCATTAGGCTATTACGATACGACTATTGTAATACGGTTTACAATAACATGAAAAATATTGGATGAAAATCCATGCATGGTAAATTTTCTTTTGCCTATTTATCTTTTAAGGAAACTACATATCTACCCATTAGAATTTGGCAATTGACTTAAATTTCAGCGAAGAAATACGGTATATTAGGAGTTGATGGAGAGCTTTTTTTTGACCGAAAATGAGTCATTCTCTGTATGGCCAGTATTACCAACCTAAGAACGAAAATTCGTTAATCGTTACACTATTGGTAACGGTATTCATTTTCAATGACTGGAATTTGGTATTCCCGGCAAAAGAGCTACCCGAAAGCATTGGATAGGGGTAAATTGAATATCCACGCACCGCCCTCGCCTTTTATACCCAGCCGGCTCCATAGATATGTTTTAGAATAACTAGGTAGGTATTTGTTTGCAGCAACCCGCAAACTTTTTTTAAAAACCAAATTGAAAAGTGTATCGGTGAAGTTTCTTGATCGTTTTTCTCAATAGAGGCAACGAGCAACTAGCTTCAACTTTCTGACTAATTGACCGACTTCTTGACAACTCAAAAGTGCCTGTAAATGGTCTAATAACATTGAAATAAATTGTTCGACTTTGACTCCTTTTAACCGCTTAAGCATGAAAGACACAATCAATTTCATCCTCAAAATCTTTCGCTTTTACATTTCGCGTTTACGATTTACTATAGGATGTAGGATTGAAATAATAATTTATTTATTTATTGTTTATTAAAACTTTATGCACTCATGTAAAAAAATACACCGTTTAAAGGCGGACTTCATCCCTTTGACATTTTCTACCAGTCTACCTTAGGGTGATGCAGAGACAAAACATACTAGGAGCAAGGAAGAGGAATAGAAAATTTCCAAGAATAAAATATAATAATAAATACACATATACATACATACATACAAACAAAATATACAAAGTAGAGAGAGATCAAAATACATAGGTGGATAAATATAAGAAATTAATTGTGGGACGAGTCTGGCAACTTCTTATGCAAGTGTTCGCGTGCTTTTACCTTGAATGTGAACCGAGTGGTCGCCATTCTGATATTCTGAGGAAGCGCATTCGAAAGGAAAGCCGCCTGGACAAGAAAAGAAGATTTAAGAAAACCACTACGGTGAAACCGTATCTACCTACTTAGTTTTAGGTACCACGTAGTGACCCAGGTAGGTACATCTTGAATCTACCTATCTGCCCAGCCTTTCTCAACTACTATCGGCTTCCAGTTTATCCGGATGTAGCTGTATACCAGTATTTTACATGGAGCGATTGCTTATCTGACTTTCACAACCCAATTACTGGGCAACACGATACGTCTTGGAAAGGCTGATTGTCAGACTTTCTGACTATCCGTAACGACAACCAAAAATCTCCGAATGACAGCCGGGACCAACGGCTTTACATGCTTTCTGAGGCACAGGGGTGTCACACCACCACTTCCAAACTCCAGGCTGCTACTGTGGAATTCTTAAAGGAAAAACACAACACTTTTTGCGCGACCTGGAAATTGAACCCAGGACGAGGCCAACGGGGCAAGAACATCCTGAATATTACAGCATAACAGAAGAAGCCTCTAATGCAATATTTATATTGTTGTGTCCCCTTTTAAATCTGGTAAAACAATCGAGAGAAGTGAGTGCTTTAAAGTTTTATAGGATGTGCAACTCGCAGCTCCGGCCACCGAATAATCCTACATAATGCCTTCTCCACACTCCAGAGATCGTATCCACATTTTATATCCCTTCTATAAAATATTAAACGCCTCCGAGACACCGTGGGATATTTATTATCACTACGAATTACTCTGCTGGGGTGTAGACGCGCGCGCGGGCACCGAAGTGTACCCTGAGGAAAGTTAGTGTAAAAGCTCATTCTTAAACTTGCTGGAAATAAAGTTTGTACCAAAAATTCTACTTCTATGTATTGAGAAACTCCCAGGTCCTGTAAAATGTGATGGGCGATGAATCACTCTATTATAAACTTACACTATGCTAATGGATCAAGTTTCTAGAGTTTTCCTTTTCATAACTTCAGCCAGACTTCACGAGCAAAAGCGTCTGGCAAATTTCTTTGAATATGTAGACAATGGTTTTTTAAAATAAGTACTGCACTGTTGGTCTTGTGGTTACAAGTACGACTATTAGCATCCTGGATTCGATTTACAGGTCGGGCTAAGTGTTATTATGTTTTTCCATTACGAAATTTCTCAGGAGCTGCCCGGAGTTTGGAAGTGCGTTGGAAAGTGCTTGTAGTCGTTCCTGGCTGTCATTTGTAGATGTTTGACAGTCGTTAGGGTAGTCAGATGCTCGGAAGTCTTACAACCAGTCTTACCAAGGGATGTCGTGTTACAAAGCAACTGGGTTGTGGAAGTCAGATAGGCATATGCTCCATGTAAAACACTGGGAGTGAGCTCCGTTTCCTTAAGCCGACCCCAATAGATTTTCAGCACACATACCATCAACACTCCTATAGTCCCCGAAGGGTTAGGCAGAGGAATACCAATGTACACCCACAGTGCGCCGGTATGTTTAGGTCCTATGTAATAGGGGGCGAGCCTATTGCCATTAACCGGGCGTAAATCCTAACTCCGAGCTGCTACTGAGAAGTTCATAGAAAACCCCAATAACACTTTACTCGGCCTGGAAATCGAACCCAAGATCTCTAGCGCAGCAGTCGCTATTTGTATTTTGTAGTGATGATTTTTAACAATATACTGTAAAACATACTTATCCAGCCATCACATTTGAACGTAAGTGAGTCAAATACTTTTTATACTACTTGAAAAAGACGCCACCATTGAAGCAAGCAAGTACCTACTTACGCATCCCTTGTAAACGACATATTCCTCTAACTATAATCTACAAAATCGTGTGTGATGTTTACGTCCATAACAATTTGAAACCAGACACAATAGCCCACCTAAAAACGAAATTGGTGTCATTAGGTACAACTAACGTTTTTGGGCCAAAATTACCTAATCTTGAACACCCATTATTCTCCCACAACGTCAAGTTACATTACCTATTTAGCACATAATGTATAAATGGTTTTTATATGTATAAGTAAAATGTCTAAACCAACCAAAAGATTCTAAATAATAAATGGACTTTAGTCTGGCTGGGTAGGTCGTAAATTAGACTCTTAGTTCACAACCACCACCTCCGAACAACCGACTCCGAATAGCAAACTGTCGGCCGGACGGACCTAATTTTACGTAATCAAGAAACAGTACCTACAGAGTACCTACCTAAGTAGGTACCTCTGGGACAAACTCAATAACTTTAGCAAATAATTTTGCCTTCAGCTTTTGTAGTTGAATGATTTCTGAGAAGGTTTTGTAATAGATAACTAGTATTGTGTTATGATTGCAAGGTTATTACTATCTGTACCTCTATACTAATATTATAAAGATGAAAGATTTTTTGTTTGCTCCGAAACTGCTGGACCGATTTTAACAATCTATTCACCAATAGATAGCTACATTATTCCTGAGTAACACAGGGTATATTAAATCACGGTATGATCCACGGGAGCGAAGCAAAAACGAAATACGTAACTAAACGCGGGTAATATAAGCCACGCGGATGAATACGCGGGTAGGTTGCTAATCGTTAATAACTTAATTCGGTAGTGGCTTATCTAAGAAAAAGAGTAGATAGGTACTTAGTTAAAAATAGGTGCCTAGATAAAATAATGAGTGATTTATTGCAAGCTCTGCATCACTACCTGCCTATTCAAGTTAACTGAATCACAAACAAGGATCCTTCGTTAGAAGCCTCTTCAATAAACTCTTCTTCATATTTTTTTGTTCAATGTCTTCTACTAATTGATTTGAAGTCGATGATGTTTTTTTTAACTGCCTACTAAACAAAACCAGTAGCTTACTTTGAGTTGTTAACAAAATTAAGCCATACGTGTATAGTCCTCGTATAAGAGCTTAAAACTTTAAAATATAAGTAATATGTGGGGGTCACAAACTCATGAGAAGCCTCGCCGAGATTTTGAAGTTTTGTAAGAAATTTATGTTTTCTCATAAATGAGAAACTACTCATATTATCATGTCTGTTTATCGGGTGTTCTCGAGGCTTATTCGCGAGAGTTTGAAGGCAGCAAGAAAGATTCATTATTATTCATTAGAAATTCTCAGAAAACTAATGCATGAAGTGTACGCTGGTCTAAAGATGGAACGCTTTTAAAAACTTGTTCCACGACAAAAAAATCGCTTGACGCAGCACTTAGACGCAGCATATTGTTTTCTCTTTCACACCTATTTAAAAGAATCTTACTATCCTGCTGTCACATTGCGTGAATTTATTATCTGTTACAATTTTGATATTTGTGTTGTCAATTTTGTCATTAGCATTTGTCATTGTCAGTTTGTCACTGTTTTCTTGTCTGGATATTTTAAATAATTTTCTTATTAAATACCTCAGTAATTTCTCTATACGTTAAACTGCATTGAAAACTAAAATGTCAGCACAAAATTCGCCGGTCAAGACGTCTCGCTCACCAAGTGTTATTGAAACAGCGGAAGACTTCGATAACCAGGTATTTTATTATTATTAGGTACGCCTACTTTTCTTTATTTAAGCCTAATAAATTATGTATCCTTGCGTTTTTCCCAGGACACATTGTTAAAACATGTTGATATAACAATAGTGGAGTCGGAAAAGCGCGCTAATGGAACTTTGCACGTCCGTGATCATTACACCGTCTATCTAATCGATCTAAAGTAAGTGTTTCTGTTCTATTGTTTCCTTAGAAAATTAGCCGTTAATTATGCGTCAATTAGCCTCATTACTCGTGCCCACATCGTTTTCAAACGTAGCAAGAGGCTGTGATTATGATTTTCAAAGCTAATTAGGTCATATCCTTTTCAAATTCGTGCTGACTTACTTTCTGTTTTTGTTGTTGTTTTCTGATGTTTTTCATAAAGAACTTAAAGGCATATACTGCAGTAGACGCTATCTGTTGAATGCAGAAATTGCCTCAATTTGAATTGATAATTTCATTATAATCTGTTGATAATACATTTATAAGCTTGCTACTTAAAACACAATATGTTGTATTAAAGGTATCTTTCTAAATTGGTAGATAATATCAAAATAATGAAATTATCAGCTGGTATGAGTTAAAAAAAATCCACTACCTAAGATAATGATTATTAATTAAGTACATTTTATTTAATAAATTTCTAACTTCTTCCAGAGTGACTGATCCAGAATATAGGCTGGTGCAGTCAAAAATCAGTACAATATGGAGACGGTACACAGAGTTTGAACAGATTCATGACTACCTACTAGTTACATACCCACATGTTATCATACCACCATTACCGGAGAAGAGAGTGAGTTTAATTTCCTTAAATATATTCCAAACGCTTATTGAAAAGCCAATATACTATAGCCCACCAGTGCATGGTGCATATGCTCACACTGAAAAACCAGCCCAATATTTTTATAGGATATTCTTGTATATTTTACTGATATGAAAAATGAACAATGTTTTCCTTTAATAGTTATAGTGTTGTCACATCAATACATGGAAACGCAGTGTCATGCATAGGTGTCATCACAGATAGTGTGTTCAAAATGTCTTTATATTTTCCTAAAAATAGAAGTGAGTCAGGCCTGTATTTTAAAACAAGGTGTAACAATTTATAGAACGTATTTACACCTGTAAATACGTTCTATAAATTGTTACACCTTGTTTGTTATCTATGCTCGACACCTGTCGAGCATAGATTTAAGATATTTAGAGTCAAAACAAGGTTTGCATTGTTTATGGCCAACATTATTTTTTATCTGTAATAATAAAATTTATATGGGCCACTAACAATTTTCAAACTTACCTAAAAGTAGATACAGATCACATGTTTCTATTTAAGATTTATTGTTTGAATATAATTCTAGATAATGTGTTTATTATGATTCACTCACCCCGAGTGTGAATAGTGAGATACAAGCAGAATAAAAACACCATAAGTTAAATGTAAAACACATACCTATTGTTCATAAAACAATACTAGCATTCATCGTAGTATATAAAATTTTCGCTGGGAATGCAATCAATTTAAGCAGTGTTGCTGTATTCCGCCTTGAAGGATTTGGGTTCCGGTAAAATGACAGGCACATGCAACATTTCAACTTTGACTCTGGGATGGTAACACATTTGCAAGGCCTCTGACATTGCAGATGTCTATAGGCAGAGGTCACCACTTAACATCAGGTGGGCCATTGGCTTGTTTGCCATTTAAAAATGTAAAACTTACTTTTATATTTGTAAACACTAGAAAAATATTATTCTCTTCTTATCGGATTTATGTAATATTATTATGCCTGTCAGATATATATATTTAAAACAGATAAAGTTGATAAAAATTACACAAGAAAGTCACAACTTGTTAAGAAAGTTATTTTCTTTTAAAACCATAGATTGTTAAATATGAACCTGCATTAATTATTACATGTTATTTTTATAGGTTTGATAAAACATTAAAATATCTCGGATTATTAATATTAAAGTTTAAAATATCAAGCGTGAATGCTCTGGGGGACAATTCTACTAAGTTTTAGAAACAATAGCAATCAAATATCTGTCACAATATTTAAATAATGCCTCTGATTAAACTACATTTTCGGATTAAATGTCACTGTGATGATATTGCCACTTCATTTTTTACGTTTTTGATAAGTAGAATTGGCCATCAGGTTAAATATAATCTATATTATTGTTCAGGTCCTATATGCTTGGAGGAAGTCAGACACCACAGACCCTGAGTTTGTGGAGAGAAGACGCGCTGGGTTAGAGAACTTCCTGCTGCGGGTCGCGTCGCACCCTCGTCTCTGTTTTGATGACCAGTTCATCAACTTCTTGCAGCAGGAACATGGCTGGCGGGAAACTATTACTGATAGCGGTTAGTAATAAGTCAATACTTCTGAAATATAAGCATAGTATGCAGGAAAGCCCTTTGGAGTTTGTCCAAAAGAGAAAATTATAATTTATACAAGTTTGACATTAGCAATCCGCCTTGAGCAATTGTGGTGTTCTATGCTTGTGTTTTCTCTGTATGTATCGAGGTCTGTGCCCTGTAGGGGGAAAATAATAGGCTGGTGTTATTATTATTGTTTTTATCTTTGATTCCAGGGTATATACTACAAGCTGAAAACAAGATCAAATCATTATCAGTATCAATCAGACTAAAAAAGCCGGACCCAGAGATTGAGAGTGTTAAAAATTATGGGAAACAATTAGAAACTAATTTAGGAAACTTTCTTTATACTAGGTAAGTTTATATTTCGCATCTACGTAAGGCCTAAACTATACAGAGCCTTAACTAATACAAGGTTTAATTACAACTACCTTTGCCTGAAACATAACTAGCCCACATAAATTTTAATTAAACTTGAAATACCATAACATCTGTACTGTTAAATACACCCCATTTCTTTTTTACTGATGGGAAATCATCAAATGACTTCCCCCGCCCTGGGAGGGGCGGGCCGGGAGTGTCAGACTTTTACTGACTAAAACCCATACATGTTCCATCTTGTGCCTTTTGTGTTCAAGGGGCGCGGTATCTCTTACGAACAACCTGCAGCCCCGGCAGGCATCGGCCCTGAGTGGCCCCTTCTAAAATGGCTAATATCTCTTTAAGGTGCACATGAAACACAAACGCGCCGTTGACACGGCCTACGCTGGCCGGGAGTCGTCTCGCGGCTATCGAAGCCCGAGTAAATGCACCCCTAAGCACAAAACTTTGTTAAAGTAAAAAAAAGAGATGCATCGTTTAATGGACAGAATGCATAGTTGATGTATCCATTATCTCCATTTTACACCCTTACAACTTTCAATATATTAATTTGTATATATAAATATTTCAGATCAAAAATTATAGAAAAGAATTACGCATTATGTAAGCTGCACGCAAACTACGGCAAGTTGTTCAGTGAGTGGAGCGTCATCGAGAAGGAAATGGGCGACGGACTGCAGAAGGCAGGGCATTACTTTGGTATGTTAGTGACTATCTTACTTTGGACACATACCAGTCTGGCTGCTAGCTCTTGTCCACGTCAATTTTCTGTACACGGAAGAGAACACAAAAACGGGATAAAAATTATCCTTAATGTTAGGCTAGATCAATATCTTCAATGTGTGCCAAATTTCTGATAATACTGTTTATTTATTGCATTCTTATTGTAAAAAAAATAGGATATATAACTAGTATAAATCTTAATCTTAACTGCCTCGTTGGCCTAGTGGTCCTAAGCGCGACTGCTACGCTAGAGGTCTTGAGTTCGACTCCCAGGTCGAGCAGAGTGTTATTGGCTTTCTCTATGAAATTCACAGTAGCAGCTCGGAGTTAAGATTTATGCCCGGTTAATGGCAATAGACTCGCCTTCTATTACGTGGGACCTAAACATACCGGCGAACTTTCTTGATTGGTAATCTAACTTGAATATTGTTTTTTTTTTTATTTTCTAAATTATTCGTTCTTCAGACTCAATAGCAGACAGCATAGACTCAGTAGCAGAAGATGAAGAGCAGCTAGCAGACCAATTGAAGGAATACCTGTTCTACGCGAGCGCGTTGCAGCAACTGTGCAGCAACCACGAGACGTTGCAGCGAACGTTAGAGAACGCGCAGGACACGCTCACTAACAGGTAACGTTGACATAGAACACTGACTTTTTTATAACAACTTATTACGGTTTTAGTAGTAAGTTCATGAGTGTTAGAATATTAAAAATTAAGTTATATAGTTGCCACCACGAGTCGTGAGCACAGATGTAAAGTTATTTTTTGTGGTTTTTTGGAGTGCTGACTCTCCACTCGATTGGTCCCTCATCGTACCGATCGCGTTCAGTGTCGGCGCCCCAAAAAACCCGGACGACGACTCGTGGCGACTGATATACCATCATACCATACTGCAGAGGTGTATCAACTACGCGACCACACGACGCCGTCATTTCTGTGCAGTAGTTTGTTAGTTATATAAATTATGTATTAGTTTATAGTTATTGTTTGTATGCTTATAAATGTATTGTTTTATGGCCCTTAGTTTTCTAAAATACAATAAAAACAAAATAAAGGCTGAAATAAAATCTATAAACTAAGTGATCTCTTCTCATCCCCTCCAGGGTATCCGAGCGCAGTCGCGCGGCGGCCGGCAAGTCGGGCATCATGTCGCGCCTGTTCGGCACCACGGACCCCGACATCGTGCGCGACCAGACCACGCGTGCGCTCGACTCCAAAATACTCGCTGACAAGGATGCCATTGAAAAGGCTAAGAGCGATTTAGAGTAAGTAGTTAAATTCTAATTCTTTTGTTATACGTCATTGGATGGCAAACAAGCTGATGGCCCACCTGATGTTGAATAGTCACCGCTGCCTATAGACATCTGCAATACCAGAGGCCTTGCAAATGCTTAGCCATCCCAGACACAAAATTGAATTTGTCATGTGCCTGTAATTACACTGGCACCCATACCCTCAGAATTAGAAATGGTGGTAGTACTTCCCGTACGAGCTCCTTTATAAAGAGCTCTACTACTACTCAAATTATTAACTGAGGATACATCAATTAAAAATTTGAGTAGTAAGTAGAGATCTTTGTTTGTTTTTTTGTTAGCTAACAAATAAAATTAAAAACAAAAATACTTTTTCTCATAATTGTTTATTTATGAGATTAGAAAATTAGATATGCCTGAAGCACCTACAGTGGTGGATTTGAAACTTTTTCTTTAATAATGAATAAAGAGTCATTTACTTCGTTGCAGAGAATTTACCAAGAAGGCGCAGGTAGAGATAGAATTTTTCCAAAAACAAAAAGACAAGGATCTCCACGAGTCCCTCGTTAGCTTTATTACTCTGCAGGTGAAGGCGGCGAAAAAGGTTAGTGTACATTTACATAATTGGGTAGATGACACCACTAATCAATCGGTGTACTTTTTAAGAGCTGTCAAAAGGCGATTCCCCCATTGATTTTGTATGATAGTACTAAACTATGAAGTCACTTTTTTGACATCTCAATTCACTATTTATTGATATCATATTAAATAAGTCGAATTTTATAGTTATTTAATTATTATTCTAGTTTCCAAGGCTAAAATAAAGTGTTTTTTAGAGAAGTTGTGCCTGGGAAATATTGTTTAATAGTGTCTACCCAATTTTGAAAATTTATCAAGGGATGACAGTACTTGCGAACACGAACAACTTTTATTATAAGCGCATACTGGAAATAAAAAAAAAATCTGTTGTTCCATACCTTTGATCATATTGTATTGCATCTTTTTATAGAACAGCTGGTTTTTTTAAATTCATATTTCGGAGTTACCTACTTCTATTTAATGTAACCCTCTGAAAGATACAGTGAACATAAGATTAGCCTGTATATAATATTTTTTTATTTGACAGAACTTACAAGCATGGACGCAGATCAAGGAATGCCTTCAAAACATGCCATAAGCCCCTTGAAGGAGTTTTTATACCAAATGTACCTACTGTACTGTACGTACCTAACGTTAGTCTTACTACTTTTCTATCTCACTTTGTAAGTAGAATTACTTGTGTCGTTACAAAAATGAGTAAGTTTATACTGTGAAATATTTTTATACCCGAAAATACAACACAAGTACATGAGACATTTCAACTTTGTCTCTGGGATGGCAACGCATTTGCAAGGCTTCTGGTATTGCAAATGTCTATAGGTAGCGGTGCAGTGACCACCTAACATCTGGTGGGCCGTAGGTTAGTGTGCCATCCATTGACATTAAAAAACAATACTTCTTGAGCGCACGCGCCGGCACGGGGCGGCTACAGTCGTAGACGTGTTCAGAGCATCAATTGACCCATTAATTGTTCATCTGAATACAAACGCTGCAGTGGTGGATTTTGTACTGCACACACACATCGTATTAACGACCTGCACTATAGAAACATAAAAAGGGTTCATTGTACTTAAGGTTGCCAGATCCTTAATTCGGAGAGCTGAAACACCAGCCGGTTTAGACAAATTTTTGAGTAAAATTTGTTAAAAAAAGCCGAATTTAAAGTTGAAATTAAAAAATGATAATATTAAAAAATTAAAAATGATTGTATTGAACTTTATCGTAAAATCAACTTCTAATGACTTAAATATACAGCCTAGCTAAGCCTAAGGTAAACCCGGACAAGCCGTACACCGACTAATTTGGATGGACACGCATCCATAAAGCCTGATTATGTCCGGTTTTATCCGGACGCCTGGCTGTATGAAACTATAGGTACAATTAGGGTTATTTGTACCTATAATTATGAATTTTTTTTTCTATGGGACCAAGAAAGAGAAATCACCGGATCCATACATTTTGTCGAGTTTAAGAATAATATATAAGTGTATGGAGCAGCTGTAGTTTTCTCACGTTCATAATTTTTCAGGTCTCCCTATTCTGGTTAGCAAGAAATAAGGTTGATGGTACAATGACGCAAAGTCAATTTAAAAGCGTTTTGCTTGTAAAATAACGATTGCAACTTTGAGAAAAGACCCATCTTACAGTAGTATTATTTTGAAAATACTTTGTTCGATAAAAAAAAAATTGTTTTGTTAATTTTATCCATTTGCAACATATTTATACTCATGACTGTACGTTTAAAAGCAATCGCAGCTTTTTTAGCGCAATGGGGTTGTAGACATACGCTCTATTGATATTTTTTATATGAGCTGTCAAAACGCGATTCTCCCATACATTTTGTATGGCATTAGCAAACTGTGACGTCAGTAATTAATTGCCAACTCAATTTACTTTCTACTTATTGATTTCAAAGCAAATAAAAATCTAGTTCTATAGTTCATTGCATATTAATCGAGTTTCAAGGCTAAAAGAAAGTTTTTTTTTAGAAAAGGTAACATACCATCACGCCTGTATTCCCTGTAGGGCTAGACAGAGGTGTACCAATGTACACCCACAGTTCGCCGGTATGTTTAGGTCCCATGTAATAGGGGGCGAGCCTATTGTCATTAACCGGGCACAAATCCTAACTCCGAGCTGCTACTGAGAATTTCATAAAAAAATCCAATAACACTGCTCGACCTGGGAATCGCACCCAAGACCTGTAGCGTAGCTTTCACGCTTAGGACCACTACACTAACGAGGCAGTTTTAGTGAAGAGAAGAGGTAATTTTAGAGAAATTGTGTCTTGGAATTATTGATAAATGGTGTCAACTACTCAATTTCGAAAGTATTCAGTTATAAACTTACTCGTTTTGGTGCAAATTCTATAAGTTTTTATCTCTTATAATTTATGTATTTTATTTATACTCATTTGTGAAAGAAAAATCTATGTTTAAAATATCTCCTATTAAAGTATTTTTTGTTGCCTTAAAATCGTGACTGCAATCATTATAATAAAATGACGTAACTGTTTTAATATTACATCGAATTTTTATTTAATTTAGTAAATTGTTTTGAGATTTCAATCACTATACCTATTGAAATTTTATGATACTTAATTATATTCCGATTTGTATATTTTGAACCAATATAACGTCGTAACCCATTCCATATCAGTAAATAATTAATTATATTACGTATATTCATGTAAAAATTATATTATTAGTATTTGTCGGTTCTACTGACCGCAATCATTTTTTTTTTCATATTTACCATTAATATATTAACTAACACCTAAATGTTCAAATAAGGTATATTGAGTTCTAGGGGCCAATGAGAATCGGGCAAGAAACGCTGCGTTTGCGCCGAGAGAACTAAGCTTTTGGAAACTGTTCCAATTACAAATCGTAGTAAAAAATAATAAGCTAATCACAATGAGTGCCTACATTTCTCATCCATAATTAATATTATTTTTCGAAGTAGAAACTAATTGGGACAGTTTCCAAAAATCTAATTAAATACCTAATTACCTAAATGTTAGACAAAGACAAATACCTAACTCTGTACATAAGTTTTAAATAAAAAATACTTTTATCAGAATAAAAAATACTTAGACCATTTTTGATAAATCTGGATTGGGTTTAGTTCTGCCAAAACGATCCTGCCCACGTCAATATTTGTCTCATTTCTAGAATAAATTTTAATTAATTTGAATATTTAACGCTGTTTCTTCTTAAATATTTACTAAGCATAAGTTTAGGATACATGTTGACCGGGGGGCCTACCACCATTTCTTATAACTGTACTATTTGAATATTTCTTTGTAATTACAATTGTTGGATTTTCAACCCTCAGCTCTGAGCCGATCGTTGAAAATCCAACAGTGCTCAAGACCCCTTTTATTGCTGGAAGGTATTGTAACACATGTGATTGATTGAATCAGTTAAACGAAATCAATTGAATTATTAAAAGATTGTGGGTAGGCTCGTTTGGCAGGACTAAGCACAATTGAAATCCAACATTATTCTTCTGCTAACCAAAAAACCAAAGGAATATAAACTTCTTGCAAATGTATATTTATAAACTAGTCTGTAAAGAATGTTTTGTCACACAAACCTGTTTACCTACGTAACTAACTTTTGATTTAAAATAAAGATTTTTACCATAGTAATACGATATGTAACAAGACACGTCACATACCCGCAAATTAATTAAGTAACATTTCCCTTTTAACCACCACGTCTAAAAAGCAAAAACGTGTTCTCAGCACCAAGCTATTAATCCTATAATACCTACAAAATAGTAGTGAGTTCAGAAATATATCGATGTTGTTTTATGATTTTTATTTACGTATAAAAGTCTGTCATGGGTTCGTGACCGTGGCGTGATGGGCACATTTGGTTTATCATCTATACATGACTGGCGGTTAAAAGGTTAAGCAAAAATTATTATTTGGAAACAACTTTTATTTTTGGTGTATTTGGTGTATTCGACCAACGTCCTTTATGAATTTCTAGTATCGTACGAAAATACTCCTTCTATGGTATCGAATTGTAAACAAACACCAACCGTATAGCGTATCTACTAGTACCTACAGTTGCGTAAAATCTATTTTGCTGGTAAAGTTAAATTGATTTCCTTGCCATTATTTTGTAAATAACAAATTATTGTCGTCTATCTCAAACATAAATACTCATCTGTGATTGAATAACGGAATCAGACATAATTTGTATTAAGTAATTAAAGTGTATTTTTCTTTATTAGTCTAATTTGGTAAATAAAGTGTAGGTACCTCAATTATTTATCTGTCTAGTTCAAATTTAAAATTTGCTACCTCGTATCTTACCCGCTCGCGCCGCCATATTGAAATAATGGCGCCTAATATTATATTTTTGACAATATCTTCTTTACGACTCACTTTACGGTACAAAACTTAATACATATTTACAAAATTAAACTATAGAAAATTTCGTAAAATTTATGGAAAAATCATTAGTTCTGGAGTAAGTGGTTCCGTTTCTCGAACGTAAGATTATTGAGACAAATTGTCATTCGCGCGTAAACTGCTCTAATTGGTTGTTGATAATTCAGTCAACCAATTACAACGGCTTGCAACATTAATTTTATGTTGATTTTCGTTCGATTTATTTAATTTATACCGTATTCCAAAAACAATATGTTTAAAACTTTCTTTCTGTGTTTTTCATGAGAATGAAAAATCTCATGATTCCATAAGTACCATTATTGTTTACCAAATAAGACGTAACGAAAAAAACTGTATATTGTAAAATTATAATAATATAATAACATTTATATGCTACGTTAACTATGTTTAATTTATGTTGATTATTTTTGAAGTATCGATGAATCAGTTTTTAATAAACTTCAACACTTTTTAAATCTGTTTTTGATTCTTATATCTCAAAGTCAAACTCAAAGCATTTATTTCAATTAGACCATTTACAGGTACTTTTGAATTATCAAGAAGTTACATTTAAAAAGTTGAAGCTAGTTGCTCGTTCCAAAGCGTAGGTCTTTATGGAGAAAAACGAGCAAGAAACTCCATGGACACTCTTTTCTTCCAATTTGGTTTTTACAAAATCTTTGTTACAATATACTTATTGCTTGTATATGTGAAAACAATAAAGATGAATATAAAACGATAAAAAAAAATTGTACTATTTAAAGATGTGAGCCATGGCAGTTAAGAGATGACCAAACCCAACTGACAGCGCCCGTTCACGAACATGGCGCGTGCATCAGCACCTTTTAGCTCTTCTAAACATAGGTATTGAAAATCTCCTAACTGCTACTCCCATTTCTTTTCTATTTTAGCAATAACTAATTTAAAATAACCTGATAATAGATAGATCTCATCTATCATTGATTGCAATCAGCACGGTAATTAAATAATGTTATCTCTATCTTTTGCAACATTCAAACTCCAAAGTTTTTAGAAAATGGCGCGCAGAGTGAAAATCAAATTGAAAATTTCATATTCATATCAATGGGTGATGTACAATTCGAAAATTCAAAGACCAATACTAAAAATATGCGAGGGTTGTGCTAGACCTGCTTGAAGACCTGTCGCAATACCTTCGAACTAAAACTTGCCAACAACTAACTCAAGGTCAAAGAAAACAAACAATTTCCTTCCAGTCAGATCGATACGTTGCAGTAAACTATGATGGAAAACAAAGGAAGACCCTAATAAAATATGAATGCTATGCGGCAGCTATGAAGAAGGTAAACCATATGTCGCGGTTGTGGCGGCCAGTGAGTTCACACGTGATAATTGCCCGCCAGCGATGTTTTACTCATGGATTTATCGATTTCATGGGCTCGTAACATTCTATTTTATGTAGGGTTTGGAGGTTTTTCATAGGGGTTACCTTTTAGATGCAATCGAATAGATAGAGGCTTGAACTTGTTATACCATAAACATGCAAACATAATGGTACCTGTACTACTAATTTCTAAAACTTAAAGAGTTTGTTTGAACGAGCTAATCTCCGGAACTGCTGGTCCGATTCTGAAAATTCTATCGCTAATATGAAGCTACGTTATCCCTGAAGTGCTATAGGTACATAGACTATTATTTTATTGTGAAAAATTAGGGATACGTAAGAACAGCCACGTGGACGAAGTCGTGTGCAAAAGCTTGTAAACAATATATAAATAAACGGTAAAAATGAACCAGGTAATCGCTAAAAAGCCACCTATTCATCATGACTCTACTAAGCAGATACCGTACTTGTCTCAACATGATTACAACACGTAGATAGGTAGGTGCTGCAAAAATAAAGGCCAAATAGGCATTTAGATAATTTAAGTAGGTACTTAGCAGCTTGGATTTCATACCAAAAAACAGACGTATTTTGGATAATTTCACTCCTTGACACACTTTGGGACCAAATTAATAATCTTTAGATACCTACCTACATAGAAATAAAAAATAATAGCTAAGCGCAAACCTCGAGAACGGCTGGACCGAATTGGTTAATTCTTTTTTTGTTGTGTTCATAATTTCCCGAACAAGATTTATATTTAACATTTTTTGCAGATCCACTGGAAAATTTGCACCCGTTCGCTGTAGGTAATAATATGGATAAACAACTAGATATCTACCTACTTAGGTACGCTGTAACTTATATCAATTCTGTGATATTTTCAAGGCTTTGATAATACCCACAACGTAATATACCTAAAGGTAGGTAAGTGTTATCAGTACCTACCCACACAGTTACAATAGTTCTTACAGTATTTGTTTTAAACATTAAGAAACATCTAGGTAAGTACCTATTTGTTTTAGCAAAGTGAGGAGATGTCGTTGTACGATATTGTATTACTCTGTACACCTATTGTGAAACTTGAAGATAACAAGTCAGAACATTGTCCTATAGCGAAAGAGATAGTAAGTTGGCTTCTACAAGAACTTTGTTAGTGCACAAAGCTTTGTATGTATCTCTTGATGTGAAATCTAAACTATTGTGATCAATTCCAAAACGCAGGTAAAGTTAATAATAATCTGCCAAGTTTTCAGTGTCGGTGGCCAATTTGAATAGAGGCTCTATATATAGACTCATATTGAGCAGGAGATATTATAGTGCACAAGTGTGTGCGCAAATGCAGGTGCAATGCACAGAGAAGCAATGCAACAAAGCCGGGAGAGGTCAGGCGCAAGACCAACGGCTTCACGTGCTTTCCGAGGCACGGGGGTGCTACTGAGAAATTCCGTTGCCTGATTCGGAATTAATAACCAAGAGCCCGTGCTCAGTATTAACTACCAGTCCACCATGACCACGAGACTAACGGAGCAGTACCTACCCACTTAGACCATCCTTATATTCCAGTTAAACAGCTGTATAATAACTAGATGTAAACAAACTGAACCTCGTTGAACTCCGGATCGCGAAACGTCGTATGCGCACTGTCGTGTCAAAATGTAGGGCGAATGCATTATCCTGAAGCTAATGTATTGGTTCCACATTTTAGCAACATTCTGCTTATGTTAGGTCGTTGACTACTACGCCATATACCCTATTTGTACCGCAAATAATTTCCGGTTTGAAGGGTATAGGTGCCGGTGTAATTACAGGCACATGAGTCATTTCAACTTTGTTTCTGGGATGGCAACGCATTTGCAAGGTCTCTATATGTATAAAGTAGGTAAGTACCTCTATTTTGATAACTTTATGAGATGTTATCAACTGCCGTCGGAACTAGACCAACGGCTCGTTATCGGGCGTTGCCCTCGCGAACCGACTCCCAGCCTCATACCAATTGCAAGTAGGACAGTACACAGATTTAAGTCATAAAATTTTAAGTATAAGCACTTCTGTCTGCATAAATGATTAAGAACTTGGTCTGTTTCCTTCGTTTTCGAGATAAATCTTCTGAACCTGTCGTGTTTGAAGCCTTACCTTTTTTTTTTCTTAGGAATATCCTCATGGATAGGTATCCTCTTCGTGTGGGGAGAACAGAGGGTTATGTCGAACTCTTACCGACTAAAACCCCAGGGTTTCACTTGCTACCAAGAGTCGGGAACCCGATATTCGCTTGACGCATGATCCGAACCCTCGAGTGATATTGGACCGCCGTTAGCGGACCTCTTCGTCATGTGCGGCCTCTGAGACCTATCTGAAGAAATTGATACTGCAATTGATACTTTCCACTGGAAAATAAAAAAACTTAAAAACAGGCCCGCACTGCCAGTTTTCTAGATTAAACAAACAACTCGTGTAGTTCTAAAATGAATGCGCAGAACGAGCTGAAATTTAATAAACACCTACCGAAATCGAGCACTCGGATCAGTTGCCGATAAATTTCGACGAAATATGCAGAACACTTTCGAACAGTAAAATACCTTCCCATCTGCCTATTCCTCCCGGGAAAACTATGAAGCGGAAGGTGCATTTTTTTCCAGATTAAAAAGGAAAAACTAACAAAAAAATAAGCACGTATTTTTCCCATAATAACCATTACATTATTCTTAAGTTTTGAAGTAAAACAAGAATTAACGTTGCAGTCGCCTTTTAAGAAGCCATAAAAACTGCCATTAGTGTAACCAACTGTGCTATTTAGAGAACGAATCTACGGTTATTTATATTAAAAAGACAAGGAAAAAATAAATAGTTGAGGAAGTACTAATTCCATTTAAAATTGCGGTTTGTCTTTTCTGCTAAAAAATAATTTTCTTCCAAAAGTTACTAAATAGTAGGGTATGCCCAGGCCGACGGCGCGTTGTGTTGCCCGCAAGGGCCAGTGCCTGCCAGGGTTGCGGAATTTGTTCAGAAGAGTCACCGTGGTCTGGAACGCAAAGCGCATTGGGAGGAACTCGGATTGGTTTTAGTCAGTAAGAATCTGACACTCCCTTCCGCTCCGCCCAAAGCGGAAGAAGTCAATTGATGATTTACCATCCTTAAAAAAAGGTAGTACCTAGCAATTAAAACCTAGCCACACACACGGTGTCATACAGTGATGCAGCACAATATGAAATAACTGGTTTTGATTACGTCATCGTTTAATATCTTACTACAAAATGCTACGTATGGATTATCCATAAAAGGTAGGTAATAACTATGCTTATTATCTAGATATCAATCATTACATGCGAATCATAAAACTTGTCACTCTTCGCCGAAACATTATTCACTCTTTTACAAAATCTCTGTTTCAGCAAAAACCTCCAAAGACGAACAGTTTCTCTGATCTTCCAAAACAAAAGAAAATTTTTAATCAAAAATTTCTATTTTATATTTTCACCATATAAAAAGTTGAGCACGTCTGACTGCATCAATTATTCGTGAAGCCACGTCCACTTAGAATCGATAGTAAAATGGGTCACTGTCATAAACACAGCCGTTACTTACGGACCATTACTCACATGGCCATTAGACCGACATAAATCACTTTCAATAAGAACATAACATCCCAATTCTAAAATACACCTGGAAATACGCGCGGAAAATTCAAATTTAGAACAAAGGAAAGATAAAAAGCGACTCGAAATTTAAATTTCTGCCACCAAATCCGACCAATAGCAAGCTTGTTCGAAATTTAAACTCAAAAATGAAGCACCAGCAAGTGAGTGTCGATTACTGGGCAATGTTAAAGTCTATGTTGATGTATGGAGTGCTGACTGTGCTGGGATGGATGATGCTAAGGCTGTTCAATGCTGTGTTTTCTTTGCCACGGAGGTTGAGGACTCAGCAGGAGAACATACAAGCGACTTTGGAGGAGTTTCAGGTTAGTAAAATTAAAGTTTAAAAACAGATTCATAATTATATATTTTTACTTTGACGACTTTGGGGTTTTACTTTCCTTTTAGACAAAAGCCTGTATCTTCAGCAATTGCTATGAATAGATACACTACGAGGGAGTTTATTTTCTTACCTTTTTAAATTACCAGACCCTACAATTCCATGTTATAAAAAAGCATTGGTTTTGCCCGTCTCTGGGATATATTGTTTTTGAAGCCTTTTCCGTTTCTTCATTCGAATCGATTTTAGGTAAATCCTTTCTATTTTAATTACCTTATAGTACGTGGGCCCAGTACGTGGCCACGTTTATCGTGATTCAGTGGCATTTTTTATATGCTCCAAGGGGAGGTGTAGGGACTCCTTTGTCGCTGAGAAATCAATAGTTTTTAATGCTCTTTGATTCTTAAATGTCTTTCTATTTTTTGTTATCGCTTCGTTGAACGTGTACAATTTGTAGTTGAGTTTTCACTTGCATTTTTTAAGAACGAATGTTTCTAGAACTGGTTTTATTTCGACTCGACATTTAAACCATAAGTTATTATCATGCCTTCAAACATGGTTACCTACAGTAAACGCAGTTCTAACAGTACCTATATTTACTTAATTACTACCTTTTAAACACGCTTATCGTTATTGTTGTTGAGCACACTTCCGCACCCATTCATTAATGAATAATATTTGAGCGTGCGCTCCTAATATTTGTCTTTATATTATCAGGTTACAGTCAACATTTAGAGAAACAAATATTGATTGTTTTTATTATTTCACGTGCAACCTTTTGCGCGCGACCTTTTCCGCGTAAATTGTGTCGGTTACCGCGAACGCAGACAAAGTCTCGGAATAAAAAGTAGTCTATTTCGTTTCTTGGTGTTCAAACTTACCCCGTACCGGTTATCAAAATCGGTTCAGTGGTTTCGTTGAAAACGCACAACAGACAGACAGTCAGACCGACAGAGTTACTTTCGCATCTATAATATTAGTACGAATGGCTTCTTCAAAACTTGGTCTTTTTATCTGATTCATTGATAGTTGCCTAGTAGTCCTAAGCGCGACTGCTACGCTTGAGGTCTTGGGTTCGATTCCCAGATCGAGCAAAAAGTGTTATTGGGTTTTTCTATGAAATTCTCAGTAGCAGCCCGAAGTTAGGATTTGTGCCCGGTTTATGTCAATAGGCTCGACCTATTACATAGAACCTAAACATACTAGCGAACTGTAGGTGTACATTAGTCCACCTCGGCCTAAGCTTTCGGGGAATACAGGCGTGATGGTATGTGTAGCTTTTGCCCGCGACTTCGTCTACATAAGCACATGAAAACGTTTACAATTTATCCTATGTGTTAAGCTAGGTCTTACGAGAACTTACATGCATTTCCAACGGTTTACAGAAACGCTACCCCGACCTAAACGTAACAGAGGATGACATAAAGAATGCTGAAAAGGAACTAGAAGAATGGAACAAAGAAATGGATGAAAAAATAAACAAGGATAAAGAAGTTCCAAATGAAAATGAGCCAGTCAAAGAAAAATCTGATACGTCACCTGCTATTGAAGACAAAAAAATTAAATAAGACACAGGAAAACTAACTTTAACGTTTAGTTTTCAAGGTTTATTTGTGATCGATATTTTGTGACGTAGGCGCTTTCTAGTCAATACCTAGACTTTTATTATAAGTACTGTGTTTTAAAATGGCAGCCGATAGAGGTGTGGTAGATAGAAGAAACGTCTGGTGCATAGTAGGTATGTAAGTGGCCTCCATTGTTCGCACTTAGGACCTGTGCAGACCACGTTTTTTAAACGCGCCGTTGACGCGCTTTTGTAGCGATACAGACGCGATACGCACGCGAATCAGACAAAAACAAACTGCTATGTGGAAAGAAAAACGCAATGTCGACGCGCGTTCCCAAAACGCGCGTCAGCGGCGCGTTTAGAAACGTTGTGTGCACAGATCCTTAGATTCTCAATCGGTCCGTTCTGCGTGGTGGGTCCCGGCTAACATGCACGAGGTTTTTTATTAGTAAAATTGGCCTTACTACTACTATTACGATGAATAGTCGAATTCCCGATGTTCTCACATTAAGTAGTCGAACACACATTCTTACAAAACTATTATTAAACACAATCATACTACAAATCCAAATTAGACACTTGAACGATATTTTTTAACTTAGAAGGCAAAGTTCAAACATGAACGGTCATAAAATAAATTGGATCTGCTTATATGTAGGTATAGTTAAAGTTTTGAACTTGGAAAAATTTATTAAAATATTCAATTTATACTTAAGTAAATAAGTTTCTTATCTATTACAGGTGCAAGTACCTACCACCTATGTTCCTAATTAATAAGCATTTCTTTAGTTTTTGTATTATTTCATTTAAATAATGTAAATTAAATCCTAATAACGGGCCTGACATGTTCTTACAAGAATAAAAGCCCCTAAAATAAAAGATAATAAAAAATCTAATATTGTTCATAAAATATCATTAAATAAACAATAATTATCGTCAACCTACTAGATTAATTACAAAAATATTTATATCCGGAAAAATAGTAGGTACCAACTTTAGAATAGAACAAAAAACCAATTTATGAATTTTATTTGACAGCTCTATAGATAGAGCAGAGCCTATGTAAAAAAGTTGTAAAAATGTAATAATTCAGTAATTAAACGCCATAATTTAAACCATCCTATATCTTATCAGCCCAAAAACTTTTACTACTTCCTGACTCGACCGAATGACTAATACAATGAACAAATAAAAGACAAATTTTCGTCATCATGAGCATTCCTTTTGACATAAGATGGGGGGACTTTATATACTACCATACTACTAATCAATTGACATACTCTTTTTAACCTGTGAAAACGCGAATCCCCCATAGATTTTTTACATCAAATGTAAACAGCGACGTCACATTTTTTACAACTCAATTGACTTACTATTTATTGATTTCGAAGCAATTATAAATCAAATTTTACTGTTAGTTGTAAATTGATTGGGTGTTCAGGGCTAAAATATTTTTTTTCTTTGTAAAAGTTACGTCTTGGAGTTATTGGTTGATGATGGTATCTACTACTTAACTCAAGCCCCATTTATATGATGCAAGGTCCGTAAGTAACAAGATTGAAGGAACAATGTCTTACACGTTCTGTACATACGGTGCAAGTTTCGTTGTTAAAAATGAGTCTCAACACTAATGCTACTTTGTTAGTGGTTTTGATCTGCAGCAGATCTATTCTGTAAAATCTCCCTTAGTGAATAAGGTGAAGTGAGTGGTCAATCCACCTAATAGTAGACATTGACGGCCCCAGCGAAGCTTGTCATTCACTTGGTCTAATCAATGTGTTTAGTAGTACATTTCAGAATACTTCAAAAAAAAAGGAACAAAGAAACTCCTCAGCTTCTTATAATATTAAGTATAGATTTCAGATTTACCACAGTGTCTCTACGAAATACTGTTCCTATACAGGGTAGAAGGGACCTCGTACCGAAAACTTACCATGGATTCAGTACCTACATGATTCAAGAATCCCAGTTTATATTTATAGTTTGTTATGCAAACAAATCGAATCAGAAATGAGGAGATCCGCACAAGAGCCAAAATTATCGACATAGCCCAGCGAATCAGCAAGTTGCAGTGGCAGTGGGCAGGGTATATGTCACGCAGAGCTAATGGCCGATGGGGCCGCAACGTTTTCTAATGGAGACCATCCACCGGCAAGCACGGCGTAGGACGTCCACCCACAAAGACCTGATCAAAACCGCAGGAAAACGCTGGATGCAGGCCGCTTCCAACCGGTCATTTGGGAAATCTATGGAGGAGGCCTATGTCCAGCAGTGGCGTCCTGCGGCTGCTACGATGAGGGCGATTAAAACAAAATCAGGTGGGTCTGTGTCGGCGCACTCGGCCGTTGGTATGTCGTAAAACATCTATATCAACGAGTCGCTTTGAGTGTTAAGATTGTAAAAACTATTTTGTTACAGTCCGTTTTTCTGACGTGTGACGCTAGCCGCCACGAGTCATGAGCACAAACGTTAAGTTAATTTTTGGGTTTCTTTCTGGAGTTTTTGGGACGCCGACGCTGCTCGCGATCTGTCCGACTGCAGGACCAATCGCGTGCAGCGCCGGCGACGCGTGGCGACTCGTGGCAGCTACTATATCCAAATGTGATTTTAAAAACGTTTTACGTCAAAAAATCAGCTGATCCATTCAAAAGTGCATCATCTACATGGTCAAAAAACAGCTACTTAAAGTCAAAGAACAGCTGTTATAATAACCTGCATTTATCACCCATGAAGAATTTTACCATAATTATGTCAGTATATATTGTGTTCAAGCAGCATAATGTCCAAATTAATTTGGGAGTCAGTCATGTCGACTGCAGACTTGCATTCAGCAGAGTTAAGTTCACGGTTGGATTCACACCGCGGTTCACAACCCAGTGAGCTATGTCGACGCGTAGGGGGATGCACAAACATGCACTTCAAGAGTGGTAAAGAATATTTAATTATAATTTGTGGCTGGATGAGTATTTTGACATCTTGGTGATTATTGCAACTTGCAAATATAGTTATGTAACGTTAGTAATTGCGTACCTACCTATTTCATGAGAAAAAAAAAATATTTATGATTTATGTATAATTCAATTAAAATTAAAACGTAAAATAATTACATATTTACGTAATTATTCGTTTTTGGTCTAAATTCGTATCTATATTTTCAGAACATAAACTGCTTTGAATAAAAACGAGGGCAGAGGTTTTTGTTCATTACAAAAATGCCTACTAATTAAAAACTATTTTTTTTGTAATTTGAAAAGAACCTGACACAAAAACTCCGCGGTGAGTGAATGAAAGTATCTTTTGTACCGTGCAGGGAGCCGCGAGACGACTCCCGGCCAACGTCGACGCGGGCCTGTGGACGGCGAGGAATGGGTAGCTTACCGTCCGTACGTTGCATAACGACAGGCCGTGTCGACGGCGCGTTGTACCACGCGCGCCTCAAAGAGATGTCAGCAATATTGAAAGGGCCTCCCGGGCCTGCCGGGGCTGCGGGTTGTTTGTAAGAGATACCGCGCCCCCGGAACGCAAAGGGCACAAGAAGGAACATGGATGGGTTTTAGTCAGTAAAAGTCTGACACTGCCTCCCGCCCCGCCTAGGGCGGAGGAAGTCATTTGATGATTTCCCATCGGTAAAAAAAAATACCGGCAGGAGGCCTACCACTATATTTCTTAAAACAGTGCATTTTAATATTACTTTGTAAATTTGTTGTTGAATTTACAACTGAGCCGAGCTTTGAAAATCTAAAGTTACGCAAGGCAAAGTAATATTAAAATAATACTCTTAGCTTAGCCAATGGTCAACAAATGAGAGATGTCATTTAAATGTAATCAACATGCATCTGAATAAATTAAACACATCTCAGTCTTCTGTTCAACTGTTTATTTTTCAATGTCAACTGTAGGTCAACTCTTGCAGCTGTTTCTTGCGTCTTAGAAAAGGAGGATTGACTTACTCATCACTGTGAGTAACGCGTTGGTCATAAGTAACTTGCAATGCAGCAATATGGTCTGATTGAATTTAAGTACCTAGATATGGCTAGATGAATCACTAATTTCTGCCGAAATATGAGATCATTATCATACCTATTCTTTATTTACAATAATACGATAAGTAAAGGTAACTCAAATTCATGAAAATAATAGGTACGGTACCTAAATCTACTTAAATCCAATCATACAGTTATGTCAATAATGTCAAGTGCGTCGTATGCATGAATGCTGGCAGTTGCTCGAGAAAGCCTAGGCCCTAAAAAAACAGCTACATTCTATTTTTAAACTCAAACAGTTGGCGGCGCAATCGATACTTGGCTGGAGCACTCCACTAGACTACAATAGACTGGTCCAGGCATTCACCCCATGAAATTCAAGTTCCAGAGCCCACCGATAGATGGCATTAAACTAAATAATACAAAAGCTCGCGAAACCGGCCCCCCGAGGCGTGGTTCGAAGAGCTTTCACCCTAGCTAAAACATTATTGATCGCTGGTTAGAGTACTAATGTAACAGTAAATACACGGCCGTATTCGGCGTGTTTATTGTTATCATTTGAGTCGTCGATACAAAGAATATGTCCTCGATGTATAGATAAGTTATCAAATGCCGGTGATGGCGTAGTAAACAGTGGGAGTGTTAATCAGTCTGTTGCGTGGTGCTCGGTCTGTCAGGCGCGTCGATTACTCAATTAACTATATCGTGATTAGTGATGTGTGTTGTGTATTGAACTGGTGACTAGGTGATCACCATGACGAGGTCCAGCTACCGGCCCCTGGTGCCCAGGTCTTCCAACAACTCTTTGGATACAAGAGATAATGGGTGAGTTTTAATTGTTTTTATTTGTTTTCAAGTAGCAATACACTCATAATATTATTAAAATTAAATAAAGTAGTTACAATGTCAGTTTTCTTTGGTTAATTTATTTTGCAGTCAGCTTTATTTATTACATCAAATGACATCTGAATTTTAATGTAAATATTTACATAATAATTAAATAAATTAGGTAAGTATTTCATTCATTGTTCCACGGAATGTAAAGATAATGTCGGGTACCTGCATTTAAATTATTATGGTTCCATATCAGGTTTTGCAGAGCCTCTCTGGCTCACTGTTCAGGAATGTGGCCACCTTTTTACGATAGTCATTTAGACACTTGAATCATATAATATAATCCACCCGCTTTACAATTTGTGAACGAAATCTTAAACTAGATAATTCCTACCGACAAATTATTTTTAGAAATAATAATTATTATTTAACTACCTTATCGCCATTTATGGGAGATTGACCACAGAAGGCGGTTCATAGAGTTAATTGGAATGCAATGGGGGAGACCTTTGGCCAGTAGTGGGACAATAAAGGATAAATAAAAAAAATTACCTAACCTAATTACTTAAAAATATCACGCTTAAGAGCATTTACTCGGCACGGTATCTTATACAAACTGTCAAATCCACACTCATTGAAATAAATGAACCGATTTTAATTAAATTTAACACGTGGGTACATGTAAGATACTTACATGGCATAAGTAGTAGCATTAGTACCTAGTAGTGGAGCTCTTTGTGACGGAGCTCGTCCGGGGAAGTACTACCAACCTACCATACCTACCATACCTATTTCTGCCGCAAAAAAGTGTTGCTGTGTTCCGGTTTGAAGGGTTTAGGTGCCGGTGTTAATAACAGGCACATTAGACATTTCAACTTTGTCTCTGGGATGGCAACGCATTTGCAAGGCCGCTGGTATTGCAGATGTCTATAAGCAGCGGTGACCACTTAACAAAAGGTGGGCCGCTGCCTGGCTTGTTTGCCATCCAGTGATATTTAAAAACAAAGAGAAGTTTGAAAAGTAAGGTACCTAGTTGAGAATATTAAAAAAAAAAGAGTTTTAATGTTAATGTAAGTAGAGCGATTTAAAGTCTTCCGCAGAAAACTTAAAAAATAATAAAAAATATTTTTTTACATACCATACAAGAAACGTGTTTTTTTTTCAGCATTCTAGCTTGATTTTAAATTGTACACCGGTATAAAACCTTTGGTCGGTTTTTTAAATAACGAAATGAGTTTATTTTATTTATCCTGGTGATACCATTCCATTTTAGGAAGTTTTAACGTCAGAGATTTATAGGTTATCAAGGAAAATCCTTAAAAATCCTAACATCTGCACTTGATATGATCACAAGCGCAAAAAAACTTTGCTGCAGTAATTACTCATTAAGAATACTCTCAAAATATTAGATATTATCATTTAAATCGAAGATATCTTTTTAATTAATTAATTAATCATTTTTTTCTACTACAATATTGTCCGATCTAGACATATCTAAGACAAAATGATAAGGAAACTACTTAAATAAATGCATTATTTACACATTATTAACTAGTGAGGTAGTTGCTATGAGATGAGGAAGAAGGAAAAATAACTTGTTTTTTTATTCTTTAGTTATAATGCGTTTTAAGTACCTACCTACTATCTTATCTTTTGTGTTTACAAATCACCCCTACCTATTTATATGTGTAATACCTTCGACATTATTTCCGTTTCTATTATTTTTTTGTTATCTCCTCACTAAAAAAATATTGCGCATGTGTTACGTATTTGCATACATTTTTCCTGTAGGTATGGAAGTACCACTATGTAGGTAAACTAGCTTTTGTCCGCAACTTGGTCGTGTGTGTCCTTATTCTGATCCCAAGCTACCTGTTTGATGAAGTTTCATTACGATCGGTTCAGTGGTTTCGTGTGATGAGGTAACAAACATACAGACGAAGTCACTTCTGCATTTATTATATTTGTGAGGTTGTGGATTTATCTGTCTATGCTTTAAATCTTACTCCATTTTATCTTTCTACTTCCCCTATCCCATTTCATTACTGAGGTCAGCACAATACATTTCCGCCTTCATTTCTCCCACGTCAGCTGTCAGGATGTTTTCCTCGTCCAATTCCCCTCTATGAGCTGTCAATACACGTAATTATTCACTCCCCCCCACATTTATAATTATCATATAAACGACATTATCGTTGCCTTGGTCCTTATGGTATACTGAAGTAAGACCTGTGACATAAAGAAAATACGTCCAGTAGGTACGCGTTACGTAAGGACTGTAGAGGCTCTGGCTGAATGAGCCAAATATAAACTTATTTTAGATGATTATATGCTATGAGATAGTGCTAGATTTATATGAAAAAGTAAGTAACAGATCGTGACTACGACTGTTAGAAAAAAATATAATATATTAGAACAATAATGTACTTTAAAATATAATTAAGTAGCGAACTGCCCGCAACTTCGACCGCGTGGCTTATTTCACCCGCGGTAAGGTAACTCTTTGGTTACTGCGCCACTCCCGTGGGCCGTAGCGTGATGTTATATAGCCTATGTTACTCAGGAATAATGTAGCTATCTATAAGTAAAAAAATGGTTAAAACCGTTCCAATCGTTTCGGAGCCTATTTGGTACAGACAGCGTCATCAATTGGTAACCCCTCTTGCTTTAATTTTTTTCCAAAAGATGGTTACCAGATGATAACGCTGTCTGAACAAACAAACAAAAATATTTACTCTTTATAATATACTGCCTCAGGAGCTTAGTGGTCCTAAGCGCGACTGCAACGCTAGAGGTCATGGGTTCGATTCCCAGGTCGCGCAAAAAGTGTTATTGGGTTTTTCTATGAAATTCGCAGTAACAACTCGGAGTTAGGATTTTTTCCCAGTTAATGGCAATAGGCTCGCCCCCTATTACATGAGACCTAAACATACCCGCGAACTGCGGGTGTACGTTGGTACACCTCTGCCTAACCCGTCGAGGAATATAGGCGTGAGGGTATGTGTGCGTCTTTATAATGTTAGGTAGTATAGATAATCGAATTAACCAAGTTCAAATTATACGTAATTCAATAGTACCTACCTAGTAAGATGCCTCCACCTCTACAGTACCTACTTGGTCATTATTCCAAAAGAAAATAAACCGACCAAGGTACTTTTTTTATGTCACTTTTATTAGAAACGTCCTATCTGTATTTAAATGAGGGATGACTTGTTTGCCCGGTCATTTGGGGAAAATATTTGTGACCTTCAAGAACTTTTAAGGTTACTTGGCAGAAGAACGGAAAACTTATTCTTGGTAATAACGCTGGCATGGCAACAGACCAGAATAGCTTGGAATAGGGAGAAAGTTTAGGGAAACGAATTGGGAAAGTTTGTGTCATCTAATGAAAGGCGACAAGTTATAAGCCGAGTCAGTGGTTCTACGAATTGGACGCTTGAATTAATAAGTTAGTGCTTAGTAAAAAGGCATCTTGGTTTAAAACATTCAGATTGCATATACACCATCACGCCTGTGTACATCCACAATTCGCCGGTATTTTTTAAAGTCTCATGTAGGCGGCAAACATGTAACAAGACACAAATCCTAACTCCGAACTGCTACTAAAAATTGCATAGAAAGCACACAAAATTATTTTTTTTAAGCAGCTAACAAAAGAGCTGATAACTTTGAAACCGCTGAACCGATTTCCATCAAACATAGCTAAAAACACTTCCGACTAATTCACCTTTCAAACAAAAAAACAATCAAAATCAGTTCATGTATTCAAGAGCTACGATGCCACAGACAGACACACAGACACGCACGAGGCAGTTCAAACACTCAAATTGCAGTCTTAAAAGCTTAAAATATGGTTTGATAGGACATCGAACGGACATATGCAATGCTCGATCCTCGTGTAATAAGGCACATTCTTTGTCCTACAGAGAAATAATTAAATAACGTGCTGACAAAAGATTTCCAACGTTTACAATCCTGAATTCTTGTCAATATTATTAAAAATATAAAAATTTTATGTGTGATATAATTTTTATTTTTTCATGTCGTAAACAATTCAAATAACTTATTTGAATTATTCAGAAAACGTCTAACAACAGTCATAAAAACAATACTACCGCTACTGACTTTACACGTGCCGTGTCGAATCGCATACGCAGTTACTCTTCCATAGGAAAAGGGTTTTCATTGATCAACTGTCACGATTGATACGCCATCTTAAAAAGAAACAAATGACGAACAACAAAGAATGAACAAAAGACGGTAGAAGTGAGCTAGAGTGACGTCTTGAGTCATGGTTATTAAGGCGCTGTAAGAAGCGAATGTTAAGGTAATTAGGTAACGCGCATGGCGAAAACAAATAAGGTTTCGAAATAGCGATGCGTTTAATGTTAGTTGAATGGAATGATTACCTATAAAAGTTACAGATGCAGTTTTCTTTAATTCAAAAAATTATACCACAGTGTAGACTTTGTGTATTTTTAGAATTGTGCGACGAAAAAAGTTTCTCTTTTATGATTTTTTGAAATATAAGTATTTCCTTTGAACTGTCTTTTTGGCTTTTAATATGTATCAATACGCCTAACTGTGCCACAAAAAACAAAGCGTTTTATGGTGTCCTACGTTCGGATAGCGCCTTAATAAAACACGCATCGTCTTACTAAACTATGATCAATAAGTATAGAACCAGGTAGTTCATGTCACGATGTGTTTACTTGGTGAGTGAGTAATGCACTTTGGATGGATGATGACGGTCACCGAACGCAATCGAAGTGCATTCACATGAACCATAGTTGGTGTAGTATATTGTTACATAGTCATTAACTAAGCATTCTGCTTATCGAACTAAGTAATAGCAATAATTCTTGCAGAGAAACGACTTTATTTTGGTGTAAAATATCACTGGTTTTGTTGCCACCCAGTGTAATGCACGTAAAACTTTGTGCGTGTGCGGTGTGGGTATGTAACATCACAGGGAGTCTTGGGCGTATTTGAAAAACTTGGAACTTTTAAAAATTGTTTTCTTATAATCATCTCACCATTACGCCTGTATTCCTCTAAGGGTTAGGCACAGGTGTACCAGTGTACACCCAGAGTTCGCCGGTATGTTAAGGTCTAATTTAATAGGGCGGCAAGCCTATTGCCAATAACCGGGCACAAATCCTAACTCTGAGCTGCTGCTGAGAATTTCATGTAAGCAAAAAAGCGTTGTAATTTTGACCTTAAATATCTTCGTAACGAGAAGGTTGCCAACTAGGTAAGGTGCAGAAGAAAAAATGACCGCAATGGTGGGAAGGCTAACGACAGGTCGTGTCGACGGCGCGTTCGTGTTCCACGCGCGCCTCAAAGAGATGTCAACAAAAGGAAGGGGCCACTGATTGCCGATGCCTGCCGGGGCTGCGGGTTGTTCGTAAGAGATACCGCGCCCCCGGAACGCAAAGGGCACAAGAAGGAACATGGGTTGGTTTTAGTCAGTAAAAGGCTGACACTCCCTCCCGCCCCGCCCAGGGCGGGAGAAGTTATTTGATGATTTCTTCCCCCCAAAAACAACAAAAAAAAATGGTGGGAAGGTTATTTAACTTTCGGCTTCTTTAAGTATCTTTTTACTTTATTATAGGTACAGTAGATTATGAAAGTACTTTAATTCAATGTTTATTTTGTTTTGAGCCTTACCCGTAATAATCTCATCAAATTAGAATCAGTTTCTCACTATTGCGTCTCTAAAAGTTGTAAATGAAACAGAAATAGAAGTTGCATTTGCTAGAGTTCAGTCGTAGATAAACAATGTTATTTTTATCTCTCAAGTGCCGTAATTATCTGTGGGACTTTTAATAAAGTATTTGTCGAGACATAATTGTATATCTCGTTACATTTATAACATTGCTTCCCATCGACCATTAACAAAAGAGACTAACACGTGGACTTTAAATGTAGTGTTTGTGTCAGCACTGAACACTGGGGTGGTTTTTTGTCAGTAATAGGCTGACAGACCTCTCCGCCCTCCCAAGGGTGGTGGACATCCGTGAGGATTTTCCACCTCGGCAAAAAAATAAATAAAAAGGTTCGGTAAGAAACAGGCAATTTCGTTCACCCTTTTAAGCGAGAAAGAGTTATAAACGTCCATACATTCCTGCTCACAAACTTTCGCGTTTATTTTAATAGCAGTAGGAATATAATGTAAAGAAGCCACACTTTAAAAAGCCAATTACGCCATTGTTTGTTATTATTAAGGTTTTTTTTTATTTAATCTTAAGGCTGTAAATATTTAATCAACATACCATACCACCGAAGGGTTAGGCAGAGGTGTACCAATGTACAACCACAGTTCGCCGGTATGATTTTTGGTTCCATGTAATAGGGGGCGTGCCTATTGCCATTAACGGGGCACAAATCCTAACTCCGAGCTGTTGCTGAAAAATTCCTAATGAAAAAACCCAATAACACTGCTCGACCTAGGAATCGTACCCAGGACCCCATGCTCACCACTCGCGCTTGCGACCACGGGACCAACGGGGCAAATCTTTAAATTAATAAATATTTAATCTTTGAATTTAATTAATAAAATATCTTTGGATTGTACAATTTACCCAGTGTATTAAAGAATGAAGTATTACGCCATGTTTTACAATAAAACAGGCTTTTTCATAATTGTTAAAAATGATGGTGTAATGCATTAACATTTTGGACTAAATTGTGTTGATTTGTTTAGCCCCGATTAGATAGGAAATCCTAAAAATAATCTTTCAATAATCGACTGTCACCGATGAAATAAAATAAAAATCACAATGAATTGTCGATAAAACAATTTTGATTGATCTACCGACTCGAACATTTGTATTGACATTAGGTACATAATACCCAGACTTTGCAAACTTAGCTTGGTAGACATTATTTCTGTGACGTGTCCTCGAGACACGATTTTATCAGAATATTGGATAGTCAAGGCGCAATCTTTTATGTTTCTTCACATATTTTTTTTGTGTTCGAGTCGATAATTGAGAAAATGAACGAAAAGTCTAGACGAGATCGAGGTGCCGAAAGCGGTTAACAGTATAAGTAAAAGAACAGTGATTTAAATAGAGGTAAAAATTAGACCATCTTAGATTTTTATAGAAGTTCATAGGAATCTGGGAAGAAGAAGAAAGATCTCCTTCTCTTCGTGACAAGATCAGTAGAAATATGCGAGTTGAGAGTCACTCTACGTATATCCCGTCTACCTACTATCTACTGTTTATCCCGATCCTTGCTCAAGCCAGCACGCACCACTGAGCTCTATAGCTTTTTCTTCGTCTCTAATATATGGTGGATCGGATGTCGCCTGGCTCTGCTTCGACACCCTAAACCGAAGGCCCCACTGGGTATGCCCTTACAGTATAATCGATTACTTTATAAGTTTTATGCCTTGGCTGGAGGCCTTTATTTATTATGGTACCACAGAAAAGTCCGGGTATGTCGCGCGCTCCATATTTATTACAAGTCCAGATTTCTTGATGACATGTTTCATTATCGACGTCAGTAATGTCTAAGATAAACTTAACGTAGAAATTTCATATGTTTTAGAAAAGTCACATTGATACTTGTTCAGTATCGAATCCGCAACTGCACGAACGTCGTGCGCCTAAACCACTCGGCAACATGAGATGCCGAACAAGTTTATTCTAGTTTTTTTTTTTAACAAGATTTTATATCGTACTGTCATGCAAATTGCACATTTACGCAAAATTTCAGCTCTATCGAACATCGGGAAGTGGGTCAAATTTAACTTGTAAGATTTAATAAGCCACAAACACCAAGACAGGTGAAAGTAAATAAAAGCTTGTAATACAAAACATAAAAGTACCAATTCTACTATTCACCATTTGCACTCCAATAACAAACGTCATAAAGGTATTATAGATCCCTAATCCTCATTGGAATCAGGACCTTAAAATCATCAATTTCGCAGCATCAATAATTACGCCCTGTTTAGCGATGGGACAGCCTTGATTAACCATCGTTCACACGCTAGCACAAACGTGACAGAGTGACAGTAACAATTAGCAGCCGTTTAGATAACAAGCAAGTTAATTAGTCTATCGATAATTATTAGTAAACAATACATGGGAGATGATGTATTTATAGCGTGTAAGTAGAGATCAGTACTTGTTTTGTTTTCTCCGTAGTTAGCATATGGATTAAATATGGCAACTGTTGTGTTTCTTTTTTGCATTGAATTTTTGAATTGTTTTTTTTTTTTGGGGTGGTGGGAAATCATTAAATAACTTCTCCCGCCCTGGGCGAGGCGGGAGGGAGTGTCAGACTTATACTGACTAAAACCCACCCATGTTCCTTCTTGTGCTCTTTGCGTTTCGGGGGCGCGGTATCTCTTACGAACAACCCGCAGCCCCGGCAGGCATCGGCCCTCAGTGGCCCCTTCCTTTTGCTGACATCTCTTTGAGGCGCGCGTGGAACACGAACGCGCCGTCGACACGGCCTGTCGTTATGCAACGTAAGGACGGTGAGCTACCAATTGCTCACCGTCCACAGGCCCGTATCTACGGTGGCCGGAAGTCGTCTCGCGGCTCCCGAATATAGATTGTTATTGGCGATTGTACAAGACCATGATCAATAATATGTAATACTTAAGATCCAATGGAAATCGCTGCGTCGTTAGTCTAGTGGTCCTAAGCGCGACTGCTACGCTAGAGGTCCTGAGTTAGATTTCCAGGTCGTACAAAAACTGTTATTGGGTTTTTCATTAGAAATTTCTTAGTAGCAGCCCGGAATTTGTAAGTTGGTGGTGCGACACCCCCCGTACCTTCGAAACCATGTAAAGCCGTTGGTCCCGGTTGTCATTCGTAGATCTTTAACAGTCGTTACGGATAGTCAGAAGCCAGGAGATCCGACAACCAATCTAACCAAGAGGTATCTTGTTGCCCAGTAACTAAATGGAGAGGTCAGATAGGCAGTCGCTTCATGGAACACAGTGGAATTCAGCTGCGCCCAGCTAGACTGGAGGTCGACCCCAACATAGTTGGGAAAAGACTAAGCAGATGATGACTTCCACTAAAGGTCAGAACTTAAAAGCGTCTCAAACTAACGTAGATGTAGTAACTATGATCTTGGACTATAATGTAACTAATTAACTGCATTAAAATTCTACAAGCTATTGTCAGCGTTCAATCGTACTTTGACTCAACACATGTCAACTTAAACATAATTTACAATGTTAGTACGTCAAGACACGTGTACGCGTTGTTTATGTAATCAATCAATGTTATGTATACAAACACTAATAGGTAGATCATATATAAGTAATAACACGGTTTGTTCTTATCTTTGATAATAGGTACCTACAGTTGTGATAACAACGTAGGTACTTCCTATTTTATCTTTAATTAAGTTCATTTTAAATTAAAAACGTTGTTTTCTAGCTATCGTAAATTGCGTTTCACTATGTAAATATTAAAATCATGTGCGTACATAGTAAAACATTATTTACCTACCTACTGATGAATATTTATAGAAGGTAGATCTGTAGGTATACAATATGAACCTACGTACTTTAGAGGAATATTAAGTACATTTTTGTCGCGTTCAAAACGTCGAAAAATTGGATTAGTCGAAAATCCATAATCCTTACCTACTTTTACTTTAATGTTCCATACCAAGAATTTATCATCATCTACCAAGCCTTTTTCCCAACTATGTTGGCGTCGGCTTCCAGTCTAACCGGATGCAGCTGAATACCAGTGTTTTACATGCAGCGACTGCCTATCTGACCTCCACACCCCAGTAACTGAACAACACGATACCCCTTGGTTAAACTGGTTGTCAGACTTCCAGGCTTCTGACTATCCGTAACGAATGTGTAAGATCTACAAATGACAGTCGGGACCAACGGCTTTACGTGCTTTCCGAGGCACGGGGGTGTCACACCACCAACTTCCAAACTCCGGACCGCTACTAAACAAATCCTAATGGAGAAACCCAATAACACTTTTTGCCCGACCTGAGAATCGAACCCGGGACCCCACGCTAATCAGTCGCGCAACCACGAGACCAACAGGGCAGTTCCATACTAAGAATTTATGTAGTTTAAAAAAAACTTGAGAACATGTTGGAACTTCGTCGTTTAATATCTCCATATCCAAAAGTTGCCAAGATATGGTCTACAAAAACATGATAGCAATGTTGGGAAGAATATGTAATGTTACGTACGGCCACGTTAGGTAATTGTTTTTTATGCTATTGGATGGCAAACAAGCCCACGGCCCACCTGATGATAAGTGGTCACCGCTACCTATAGGCATCTACAATACCAGAGGCGTTCAAAATGCCTTACCATCCCAGAGACAAATTTTAAATGTCTCATGTGCCTGTAATTACACCGGCACCCATGCCCTTCAAACCGAAACACAGCAACGGTGCTTTGCGGCAGAAGAAGGTATGGTGGCAGTACTCCGGATGAGGTCCTTCACAAAGAGCTCTACTACCACTAAATGTATTTTTCCATCAATTAGATGAGCACACATTTGACATGTTCATTAAGATGCACGAAATCACTACTAAATCTGATTTCTCGCTGAAAGGAGATAATTATGTAAGTCAAAGTAATCAACGCAACTCTACTGAACATTTTTAAAGTTATTAAAACATTTTTAATTTTTTGAAACGCGCTTGGCTTTTTAAGCCTGAGCGTGCATTTTTAATGAACTCTTTTCATAAAAATATCGGCGCTTGAAGTTGAACGCACATATTTGCTTTCAAACCTGAACCCGAGTAGTTGAGATGAAATACTTTTTTTACCCTTTGTAGGGAGGAACGTTAAACATTCCAAAATTGTACCACGTTTGAGTGTTTAAGACTCTGTTACAACAATTATGAATTCCAAGATTTAAAGCTTAATCTACGACTAGCTTTTCCCCTCGACTTCGTCCACTTAAACGTCGATTATATTTAAAATTCAATCATGATTCGAAAGACTCGTGGCGCCATCTATTATCATTAGAACGTTATTGTTGTTTTCCTGAAACAGTCCTTTTTTTGGGATGAAAGGTACATTATGTCCGTTTCTGTACACCTGACAACGTATATACAAAATTTTAGGATGATCGGTTCAATGGTTTAGGCGTGAAAAAGTAACTAACAAACAAACTTACTTTCACATTTATAATATTAGTTACCTTCTTCGCTACCTTCGTCGATCCCGTGACAGCCCAGGGGTTAAAGCGCCCGCAATTTTAGATTCGAATCCGGGCAAGTGGCAAGTACTTTCTAAGTACAACACAATTTTTTAATTAGTACAAATACTCAAAGGGCTTATTATAGAAAGTCTTGTTGTCATATATGAAAAGTGTCAATTAATAATATTTATAAACAGCAAAGTTATTAGCGTTTGTTTATATCCCAAAATGTCACTCAATTTATGGAAATATCTTTTTAAAAAGCGTGCGCGCACTTCCGCTTATAAATTAGTACTGCGCGTAGTATTTTGTAGTAGGAATGGTTATGGATGATTGATTCATTTATAAATTTACCAATTTTGACAAAATTTCGTGGACAGTTGTGGGTTTTTTGGTTACGCAAATATGATCAGTAACGGGTACGGATAGAGCTAATTAAAAATAGTGGTATAACACACCACTATTTTTAATTAGCTCTATCAGTGAGACATTCACTGACATCAATGAAAGAAAACATAGTTTGGAAATCTGGACTTATAGTTACTAGTCTGAATTCGCAACTCCTTCTTGAGCAAGCGTGCCTTCTCTGTTTGAGAAGAGGCCTTTGCCCTGCATTGCGAACATAATAGGTTGGTACTATTTATACCTACCAACATACATACTCACATACCTGTAATGATCTCTTTGTTCTAACTTCTAGCTTCTAACATGTAGGTACTTATTAGTTTTGAAACCTCATTAATCCATTGTCCTAAGTTCATGACCAGTAACATAAATAGTTATACAATAATGAACTTTGGTGGTTTCTTTGATATTAAACAAAACTATTACCTGGGCGTTTACGTAAGTTAAACGTAGTAGCTATTGATTAAGTTTAATGTATTTAGGGAAGCCTGATAAGGACTGATATTTATGGCTTTATTTAATTAAAAGCTGCCACTGCTATTTTATGTAATGTTTGTCACAAACCATTCCAAACTGCTATTTATTCGAGTAATATACTGTTGAGGCTCTGACTGAATGAAACGTATTATTTAGAATCTTATTTATTTACATTTTGGTTTGAGATTAAGGCTATTTTTAACCACCGACGCAAAATCGACGGGGTGTTATAAGTTTGACGTGTCTGTGTGTGTATGCGTGTGTCTGTCTATGGCATCGTAGCTCCCGAACGCACGAACCGATTTTAATTTACTTTTTTTTTTAAGTTGTATTAGTCGGGATTGTTCTTAGCTATATTTGATGGAAATTGGTTCAGCGGTTTCAAAGTTATCAGCTCTTTTGTTAGCTGCTGTAAGGATTTTTATTATCCTGACGGGGGTTACTTACATTTTATAATTTGGTATTTTTATTTATATATAAGGAATGAAGAGATTGACAGACCATCACTACGGCTGACGGATAGATGAATAAAACGGATACTAATATTATAAAGGGGAAAGATTTTATTGTTTATTTGTTTGTACCCAATAAGCTCCGAAACTACTGGACCAATTTTAACCATTTCTTCACCAATAGTTACATACATTATTTTTGAGTAACATAGGTTATATAACATCACGCTACGACACACAGGAGCGAAGCAGTAACCAAAGACGTAACTTAACGCGTGTGAACAGTCACCTACCCAAACCTAGTTAGATATGTATAAAATCATATTGACATAAAATAAGTATTGATCCAACATATTTATAACGTGTTTCAATCAGAGTAAATCTTAATAAACCATTCCACCTACAATACCTACCTATCTTTTGGCACCTTAATATAGATATTTAAAACTAGGCAGATTCCTAAATAACATTGCCAATATTAGCCAATCTGCTGTATTGGCAACAGCTGTTTTTGTTACATGAATATCTGCAAACCTATTTACCCAATATTGGCCTGGTAGTGGTTTGGATAGCAAAGAGTTTTTATTATATTTTTTATGTACAAAGACGTACCTATCAACGATACATGAAAAATGACTTTTCTTTCGATATCGGCTTTGGTTCTCTTTGTTTTTTTGTATTGGTATTCACGACGAAAATAATTATTTTTAAAAACTTTTACAATTAACAAAAATATCAATGAACATACAAAACAAATTACATAGAACTTTCTCCTTTTATGTAGTCAGGTAAAGAATGAAATATATTCTTCTACAGTTCCACACACTACCTGTAAATTGATTAATACTTTTTTAACAAGCTGAACTAGCTAAATAAACGATTGTTGGAAACAATAAACATTCAGTAACGGAAAACAGACAAATCATATCTAAATTAATAAACGACTTTTGTGGAAACATACAGAAGCAAACAAACAGAATAATAATGGTTATTTACTTTTCATTATTTGTTATGTATTATCACAGTTATCACTTTATATAAGAAGAAGATAATTTTGAGATAAGAATTTATTTTGCCGTCGTAGTCAAGTTTTAGTATTCTGGGATAAGAAAATAAAGCACCAAAAATGTGCATGAAGTTGGGTCTTTATGAAATTGCCGTTCTGCGGTACTGGCCATTTGAAATTAAAGTAATTTTTCTTTGACTAAGAAAACAGACAGAGAAGCCACCGTTAAACAATAATTTCGAGACACAACTTCACAAAAAAAAAACAGTTTATTTTAACTCCAAAAGCCCGATGAACCTTTAAATAACTATGAAATTTTTAGTTACACTTAAATTAATAAATAGTTAGTAAATTGAGATGTCAAAAAAATGACGTCATAGTTTAGTATTGTCAGACAAAATCTACGAGGGAATCACGTTTTGACAGCTCATAAAAAGTACTTACGTCAATTAATTAGTTGTGTCATCTACCCAACTCTAATTTCAAATTAGTTTTATTTTAAAAACATGGAGTTTGTTTTCGCAATATTTTGAACATTGCGTGGCAGAGGGGGGGGCGGGCAAGAAGCCCCCTCCCCCTGATACGTCACCCGTGTTGCATTCTGCATCTGCCAGAGAAGTCTCGCGAACATTTACAGCAACGGAAGATAGTGTTTTTGAGATAAATATTTGACCTCGTTACGTTGTATTAAGTATCAAAATATTATCAAGACTTTGTTATGTCTGGTGTACCTGGAGTGATGTTTTCAGTTTAGGATGCACCTACACTGTGACTTATGTGTGTAGTGTCTTATCATTTTTACAGAATAGTTTACTTCGTTTCAAATTGTAATAAAAACAGTTTCTTTTGCATTTTTAATCGGTGTAAGAAAAAATAGTTTTGAAAGGAGATACTGTGTAAACTTTCTGATTTTTTTTAAATTTTTTTGTTCCATTAGGATTGTTACATGAGTTGTTGCTGAGTTCCTCAAAAATTGACGCACTTGGAGATGTGTTTGGAAAAAAGATTTAGTAGTTAGCTTATTTGAACTCAATCATAGACTCAATTCGCACTACCGTGGAATGTGTCGGAATATAACTGAACACCTAATAAACTTTATCTACATTATTTAACTGAAAAAAAAACGATTGCCCGTCTTCCAAAGTATTCTCACGAATTCCGGAGAATCGAATCCGCGAAATTCGCATTCGCGCGCCGTTCTGTTCCGCGCTGGTGAGAATAGAGCCTTATGATCTTGTACAACAGTACAGGGAATATTATATTACGTTACAATTATGCAATATTCCACAACTATTTTGGCCCGAGGAACTAACCATTGCATTTGAAAATAAAACCTATTTATAATAACTAAATATCGTTTCGAAAATAGTACTAGGTAGGCTACGTAACATTTGCAATCGATATTTTAAGAAATATAAATTGCGTAGTTAATTTGCGTTTTTTTGCGTAGTTTGTTTTGCACGGTTGGCGCAGTGGCTGAGCGATTGGCTGCTGCGCTGCGTGTCGGGGGTTCGATTCCCGCACGGAACAAATATTTGTATGGCCTACAGATAGTTGTTCCGGGTCTGGCTGTTTGTGTATGTGAGTTTATATGTTTGTAAACGCACCCACGGCACAGTAGAAATTCCTAGTGTGGGGCAACGTTTTAAAAAAAAAAAAAAATAATAATTGTACCTAACATGTAACATTTATGCTCGTGACTGTACCATATTCGTACAATAAAGCAGTATATTGCACCTCCTAATATCATACCAAAATAATCACTAGATACGTTTCATATTCGTGTTGTTCCTTATCACTATAATCAATAGATACGCTATTCATATCACAATGATAACAGTTTGGGCACGTTTCAATGACGAACCTGTACGGGTGGTCACGTGTACAAAATTCCCGAAAACGTGCCTTTTATTGTACATTATGATTGTGTGCCCTTAAATATAATTTCATTGTTTTGTTTCATGTTACTATGTAGTTGTATTCAGCTTTCTGTTATAATACTGGAAGCCAAACACAGTACAGTATCATCAATTGATTACCCCTCCTGCATTTAAATTTGTTCGAAATAAGGTGTTAGCAGTTAGCCTTATCCATTCAACACATTACGTATTATTTATTTCTTTGTTACCTCTTTGTTGGATAAAAAATTTAATGAATTTATTAAACCCCCTCGCTAAGTTATAATAAGATAATGTCAGCATAAATAAAGTATTTTTAACGGAACTCGTTTTAACTTATAGCGTTAATGAGAAGGTTAATCTAACCCACGGTTTCTCGAACAATGGTGCTGTAATTGGTTGTTGATAATTAATTGAACCAGTCAAAACAGCTTACGCCCGCTTTACAATTTGTCCCACAAATTTTTCGTTCAAGAAACAGATGGTATATTCTGTCTGTCTACCGTTATATGCTGTCATTGTATCTAATATGTAGTACTTAAAAAAAAAAAAAAAATACCATCACGCCTGTATTCCCCGAAAGGTTAGGCAGAGGTGTAACAATGTACACCCACAGTTCGCCGGTATATTTAGATCCCATGTAATAAGGGGCGAGCCTATTGCCATTAACCGGGCACGAATCCTAACTCCGAGCTGCTACTGAGAATTTCATAGAAAAACCCAATAACACTTTTTGCTCGACCTGGGAATCGAACCCAAGACCTCTAGCGTAGCAGTCGCGCTTATCACCACTCCTCCCACCTCCCACTCCTTTTAAAACTACGGAAAAATAGAGCGACAGAATAATATCCCACTTAAAAGTTCTAAATTACATAATTATATTCTAAAACAAAAAAAAGTTACCTTCAATTTGAAAAGGGGAACACAACATTCTACCATAGGTAAATATGCCGCTAACTTATCAAGATCCAAAAATTATGACTATTAGACATTACCCCAAACTGATAAGTTTCTAATAAACATTTGACAGAACCAGTTGACCTTAATGACATCCAAAGTTTTGTTTTCAGGGCGGGTCAATAAATTTTACGACTTTGGGTACGCAGACGTACTAACGGCCAAGTACTTGCAAAGTTACGAACAAAGGAGAGTGAACTTAGTTCGATCTTATCGGCCTGAATTGAACAGTACTTAGTTACGAGTTTGCCCTATTTTCTATACGAAGGTTGACTCAATAATATTATGAAAATAATACCTGTTTAATACGAACAATCTTAATGGAAACTAGCCAAGTACGCAGAAGATATTAATGTGCTTGAGTGCGTGCGTAAACACAGATGCACTTCCTCTTCCCCCATTCTCACAGTCTGATGAAACAGGAATCCGACACGATTGAAAAGAAATCAGGTGCAAGACCAACGGCTTCACGGGCTTTCCGTAACACGGGGGTATCACGCTACCGATTTGAAAATTTCGGGCTGCTACTGAGAAATTTCTAATTCAAAAACCCAAAAACACTTTGCCCAACCAGGGTACCGATCGTAGGACTCGGTTAATAGGTCCTTTGGTGCTAGGTCTTAATTAATAAACTATACATCACCAAACTAAGTAAGACACAAGATAGAACTTTTTGTATGGGTAACTTCTTGACAATTCAAAAGTGTCTGTAAATGGTCTAATTGAAATAAATGCTTTGACTTTGACAAAAGAGCCTTTATACTTTATTTAAAAAAAAGCACTGCCCCACACTAGGAATTTCTTCTATTTCGTAGGTGCGTTTACAAAAATAATAAACTTATATGCACAAACAGCCAGGATTCGGAACAACTATCTATAAGCCAAACAAATATTTCTTCCGTGCAGGAATCGAACACGCAGGAATGAATCGTGAAGAAACCTTGTTATCATATAATATCTTTCAAAATCACCAACTACGGCAACAACAAACATAACACACACATACACATACATATCAGTACGACACGCTCCCCAGGATCATAAATTCCACGTTTTACGGCACAATCTCATCATACTCGCAACTCATTCCCGACTTAAGCTCTGCTGACATGGAGATTATCACGCGACCCAGATTAATGCAGAGAGAGTCAAGTGCGAGCTGTTTTTACTCGACTACGGAGAGTTTTGATTTTAGCAACCGTCATGCTATCACTGACCCCTTTCTCTTTCACATCATTCTTGACATGTTCCATCCATCTTTTCTTTGACCTTCCTCTCCCTCTCCATCGATCCATTTTAACAATGTATTTTCTCCTCATGTATAAAAATAATGCTCCGACCGCAACGAGGTGGTAAGACCAAGCAAACAGTAGCTAAGGATCCAGAGTGAGGAACCTCCTCACTACGCGTGGCTTGTCTAAAACTACTATCTTCTACATCTGACTCTTGAGTGAAAGTTTCTCCAGGTATTGGCAGAAACTTTTGGCTAGGTACCAAACCATTTTTTGACACGGCTATAGGCACAACAATTGTTGAGTCCTCATTCCACATGACGGTAACCTTTTAGTTTTTTTTTTTACTATGTTTAGCCTTGTACGGTATACCCGTAAAACCACAACAGCATGTTAGAATACTGTTTAACAAACACCATGTTTATGATCGTCGTTAACCTCTTTTCTCCGCCAAAGCTTACGTAATTTAAGGTTACAAAAATATTCAGTTCCTGTATTTCAAAACTTCTGGTTTCGTAACCAACCGTATATTTGGTAACCTAAAACTGTTTTTGTATAAAAAACTTGTATAATTATACCTTTTTTTTGGTGCGCGTTGGAAATCCTCATGGACTTCCTGCGTCGTGTGGGTGATAGTGGGGCATGCCGGACCCTTACCGGCTAAAACCACCGCGGTGTTCCACCTCTGCCCATGGCCAGAGGTGTGGGATCCGCATAAGCATTCATGTGATTACACTTAAAGGACCGATGGTCATGCTACGCTACGCTAACCTATTCTGTGCTACGCTGCCCTTAACATAGCTACGTTACCCTTCGCTGTACTTATTATGCTGCGCTGCGCTGTGAGGATATATAAAGAGAGAAGAGAATAAAAAATTGAAATTGGATTGGATCCAGGGATAAGATGAAATACATTTTTTTATCGTTCAAGATAAATCGTTTAAGTCCGGCTGAGGAAGTATTCATCACAGCTGTCTCGTAAAACCCAGAGGCTCTAAACGTCTGCCGTCCATATTATATCCATAGGACATAAACCTTCTGCTACAAAACTTTTTAGATTAAGTTAAGTTGTAAAACTGGAAGGATGTTAACCGTTTAAAAGGTTTAGTTAACCGTTTTAATAGAAGATGATCTTGTAATTACTTCGATCTAATAAAATTAAATAGGTAAGACCAATTGCTATAGTCGATAAGACCGTACGCTGTTATTTGTGCGTACAACAAGCGAAGTATGGTAAGGCTTTTTTTTTTTTTTGGTGGGTGGGAAATCATCAAATAACTTCTCCCGCCCTGGGCGGGGCGGGGGGGAGTGTCAGACTTTTACTGACTAAAACCCACCCATGTTCCTTCTTGTGCCCTTTGCGTTCCGGGGGCGCGGTATCTCTTGCGAACAACCCGCAGCCCCGGCAGGCATCGGCCCTCAGTGGCCCCTTCCTTTTGCTGACATCTCTTTGAGGCGCGCGTGGAACACGAACGCGCCGTCGACACGGCCTGTCGTTATGCAACGTAAGGACGGTGAGCTACCCATTGCTCACCGTACACAGGCCAGTAAAGTATGGTGAGGCTAAGACAAATATTATTAGGTTATATTTTATCCAAAACATGAAATCTCTGCCAATATTTTCTTGCTTGTTTTTGGGATATTATATGTTGGTGCTTGGTTTCATCCCGCAGGTTAACCCTGTGGAGCCTTAAGAATTAGGGCCTGCAGTCAGGCCCTAAAACTTATGAAGTTAGCGACTACACTAAGGCTAAGGGCCCGTGGGGTGCCAATATTGGCTGCTGAATCTAATTTACCCTCATACCTTACAAGTATTATTTTTATGTATGGAACATCATCAATTTACTTCGTCCACCCTGGAACGAGCGGAATGGAATGCCAAACTATTAGACTATTACTAACGAAAACCCATCCGTGTGTCTCCTAATGACCTTTGCGTTCCAGGGCCCCGGTGACTCTTTCGAACAATTTCCGCAACTCTGAACCTTACAAGCTTAAAACAAATTTATGTCAATATTCATCGAGATAAACAAAAGCGACCTTTCAAAGCTTTCTCCTCTAGTACCTAGACCTAGATTATCCAGAAAACGCTGATCTACATAGAAGGTGATTGCGAGAAAGCAGGTTACAACTCAAAACTTGAGTACACAGTAGGCACTGGGCCAGAAAGCACTCCAATACATATTGCAAGCTTTGTGGCTACCTCAGTACTAGTGGGATTGATGTTTTCCATGAAATGTGAAGGGGATACGATATATATCTGTAGGTACTTAAATAATAAAGCTGTAAAGTTTCTTGTTTGTTTGTTTAAAGGCGTGAAATCTCTATAGTTACCCTTAGGATTGGAAAAAATATTTATGTATTGATAACTATTAAGTTCATGAGGAATAGTATACGCTATATATCACCATGCTACGTCACACGGGAGCGGAGCAGTAACCAATTAAAGACCTAACTCAACGCGTGTAAAAAAAACAGCATGTGGACGAAGTCGCGCGCAGAAGCTAATGATGTTATAAGTCGTTATACGCTTTAAGAGGTGTGAAAAGTCCTCTATTGAAAAAGGAGGAACCTCCGACTGGACGGGTGTTGTTTGTGATAGGCTTCTGCCCGACAGTTGTCGGGATTTTGTATATACCAAAGTGACGGAGAACTTTGACATCGCGACGTAGGAAACGTCAGTCGTAGTTCGCAAGCGGTACGATAGGTGTCGCCACATGCCCTTTTACGCCGTAATATTGACCATGCGTTAAAAACGTGAGTGTGGTCGTAAAAGTAGGAAGTTGTACCAACATATTTAATACATAAACGGGTACCTTTAATGTTTCCTAAAATGAGGGCAACGCGTTTAATGTTCAACGATTTCGGGGCGGCAATGTGCGAAGGTCGCACGGTGTGTCCATAACTCATTTCGGCATGTTAAGTACGCACTTATCTACCTACGTAATATTAAATAAGATTCCCATACCTAGACTTTATCTTTTCCAGGATTTGTTTGTAGAAATGTTATAGCTCTTTGACCAGATATAAAATTTCCTTTAATTGCAACACCCACCTTTTTACTAACATAGAGGTTGGATTTCTAAAAATCTCAGTAGGGCTCACCATTGAGGCTAAGAAGTACGCATAGGTATCTTATTAAGAATATATCCCTCTATCTATACTCAAAATTACGACCAAACTTAAATGACGTGGTCTGATAACACTAGAATCTTGGACCAAAGCCTAAACCACAATAAAAAGGTACCTTAATAACACATACATATCCCAGCTCACCACATTATGAAACCAACGTGGAAACTGCCACTCGTTATCGGCAAACCTAAGAAAATAAATAAATAGCAAATAGGTACCTACGGATTTTTACAGCCGTATCTTGCCACTCATCAAAATATTCAATAAAACTGTTGTTTACACTACCAGAAACATAATTCTTACTGTTGTACGCAACTGAGATAAGTCTTGTTATACACAATGGTATTGCGTCTGAGCTATATTAAGACTGGATATGATAAACTCTGAGGGCACGCACGCAATCACACTGTGTATATTTACTAAACACGCGGTCGAAATAGTGTAATACCAGCCTATTAATGTCCCACTGCAGGGCAAAGGCCTCTTGTCATACAAAAAGCCGCGAGCATTAATCACCACGCTTGCTCAAAGCGGATTTTTCAAAAACAATCCTAAATTAATATAGTATTAGGATCGGAAGGGGATATTACGACCCAAATTAATAACCTAAATCAAACAGTTTAAATTAAATGTTCTGTTTCATTCAATTTGGTCTAAAATCGCCAATCCGGCCTGAGGTTCGTATTTTCATAAGTTAATTAGGTACAGAATCAAACCATGGTTCGTCAGCCTTACAGACCTTTAACATTTTTATTTACAAACAAAAAAACACCTTAATACACGTGTCACTGAACTTAAAATCAGAACACGTCCACCGAGTCCACGTGCCGTCCCTTCATTACACACAAAGCCCCTCGATTGATCAAAACCGTGGTAAACCAAGTCGATACCTATATCTACCTACTAACTAATACTATATGATATTGAAGAATTTCTTTATAATTTTAGACAAATATCAGTAACTTATATTTTGTTAAAATAATCAGTAGCCAACTGGAAATTCCATTAGTACAAATCTTTAGCGATGCTGAAATAAACTGTAATAAATCTACATAAAAAAAAAAATGAGCTTCAGAGATGGACATTTCCTCGAATCAGTCGGAAATTGCATTAAAGATTTTACAGTCTTGTATCCGGTAACTCTTATTTCGTCAATAAACAATAGAAATTCTCGATGAGTAATCGATGACTTTATAACATACCATCACGCCTGTTCTCCCCAAAGGGTTAGGCGGAGATGTACCAACGTACACCCACTGTTCGCCGGTATGTTTACGTACCATGTAATATGAGGTGAGCCTAATGCCAATAACCGGGCACAAATCCTAACTCCAAATTGCTACTGAGAATTTCATAGAAAATCCCAATAACACTTTTTGCTCGACCTGGGAATCCAATCCAAGACCTCTATCGTAGCAGTCGCGCTTAGGACTACTAGGCTAACGAGGCAGTTGGCTTTTTAATAGTCCTTTCTTTAATAGTATTCTGTGATGATACATTTCATTTGCGCTCTTAATAAGTAGGTAACTGGGTACTTATTATTAAGTAGTACTTGGAGAGTTTGCGACATTGAAAAACTAATGAGATGTTGGGAGAAAAAAATACATTTAGAACAATCGGTACTTCTTTCCCATTACTGTTTGCAAACATTTCAAAAGGACTATTAAAAACGCTCATTAATGGTTTCTACCAGACATTTTAAGCTCCTGGCCATGCTTTTCACTCATTTACCGTTCTACAAAAGTTGCGGAAGAGGAAAATGGAGAAAAAATTGCACTCATTTTAAACAACGTGAAACTATTCGCCGTAATAATTAAGTTTCAACGGAAAACTGGTTCCGTTTGAGGCTTGAGGGTTTAACTGGACGGGGTATAAAAAGTCCTATCTCATAGGTACCTGTTGAGTACTAGTAAACTGTTAAGTATTAGTATTCTGCTGTTTTATTCTCGTTCAATAATTTCCACCTACTATATTATCTTTTCACCACCTTTGATTGACTGGTAGAGAATGCTCAAGGCATTAAGTTCGCCTTTATACTTTTATGTTGCATAATGTTTAAATAAATGAGTAAGCCCAACAAACTAAGGCAACATTTAGCAAAATTTATTTCTGAGAAGTTAATTATTTTTTGAGTAACGTATGCAAACTATTGTGCTAACATGAAGTATGGATCATGGAGGTATTTAATGTTTAGTCGGTCTATTGCAAAACATTTTTATAAAAAAAATAACTTTAGCTTTGGAAGTCGGCGGCTTTGTTTCCGTTTGTTATTTTGCCACCGACTTCCAAAGCTAAAGTTATTTTTTACTTTTTAGTTTTCGAAGGCGGTTGTCTTTTTTTGTAAAAAGTTTTTATCTTTGGCTTTTTAGTTTTAACTTCCTATAATCCAAATCCATGAAGGAACAGTGATACTACGTAAATGAACAAGACACCGCTTAAAAGTCACAAGAAAGCAGAATACGCTATTTCGTTTGCTTGGATGACATATTTTTTTCAGTTATTTATTTTTGTTTTACCAAACTGCTTAACCAATTTCGATTAAATTTATATGGGACCACCTTTGAAATACGACCTATCAAATAAAAAAAGAATCATCTAAATCGATTTATAAATGGCGGAGTTATCGCGAAACACAAACAACACATGCTGCATGATGCATGCTGTCGCATTAGGTTAAGGCCTGTAATGATAGTTGTAAGGAAATAAATAATAAATAAATAAATAAACATTTTTTTTAAGTCGGTTATAAAGTCCACGAGGCTTAGAAATAAATAATTTGGATTGTAGAAACTATTATTGGAAACAATAACTTGTAATGTTGTATCTCTTTAAAGGTTAGTAATTTAGTTGTGTTTCCAAAAGTAATTTGTAATGTGTTTTTTAACCAATAAAGCTCTCTTTACAGAGCAACAACTTTGGGTTTTTCATTTCAATAAATAAACTTGTAATGAACCACTTATTACATACTGTTGGATCTTTGACCTTTAATATATTCCTAACCCGAAGAAGCCAGAACAAAAAAAAATACCGCACTGATGGGAAAACGTGTAACTTTCGGTTTTGTTAAGTGTTTCCAACTTGTTTTTGTCTTGGGCTTTTGTAAACAAACATTTATAAGTTATGTGCGTGCGTCACTTTTACGTGAATAAACGGTTATTCTTTATTTCCTCTTTTCTTACACATTATTCTAGTATATGAACTAACTGCCTCGTTAGCCTAGTGGTCCTAAGCGCGACTGCTACGCTAGAGGTCTTGGATAGGATTCCCGAGGTCGAGCAAAAAGTGTTATTGGGATTTCTTATGAAATTCTCATAAAAATGAGCATTTTTAACAGTCCTTTTGAAATGTTTGCAAACAGTAATGGGAAAGAAGTACCTATTGTTCTAAATGTATTTTTTTCTCCCAACATCTCATTAGTTTTTCAATGTCGCAAACTCTCCAAGTACTACTTAATAATAAGTACCCAGTTACCTACTTATTAAGAGCGCAAATGAAATGTTATCATCACAGAATACTATTAAAGTAAGGACTATTAAAAAGCCAACTACCTCGTTAGCCTAGTAGTCCTAAGCGCGACTGCTACGCTAGAGGTCTTGGGTTGGATTCCCAGGTCGAACAAAAAGTGATATTGGATTTTTCTATGAAATTCTCAGTAGCAGCTCAGAGTTATGATTTGTGCCCGGTTAATGGCAATAGGGTTGGCCCCTATTACATGGCACTTAAACATACCGGCGAACTGTGGGTGAACATTGTTATACCTCTGCCTAACCCTTCGGGGAAACGGCGTGATAGTATGTATGTATGTACTATTAAAAAGTAGACTGGAGGAACCTCCATCCATCGTAGTTGTTTATTATTTTTGTTATATTTGCATATTCAAAGCTCATTTTCTTTGTCGGAACAAACAACAATATCAGGCTTCAAAGAAGATAGGTACATACACACACGGGGTGTTTTGGCAGAATTTCAAGAATGCGTCATATACTGTCTTCCTATAGGTATGTACCTGGTGCCTATACGTATACATAATCACCATACCATCACGCCTGTATTCCCTGAAGGATTAGGCAGAGGTGTACCAATGTTCACACACAGTTCGCCGGTATGTTTTAGGTCCCATGTAATAGGCCCCCTATCCCAGCCTATTGTCATTAACCGAACACAAATCCTAACTCCGAGCTGCTACTGAGAAATTCCTAATGGATAAATCCAATAACACTTTGCTCGACCTGGGAATCGAACCCAGGGCCCCATGCTCATCAGTCGCGCTTGCGACCATTAGAGCAACAGGGCAGTTGGCTATACATGGTAGAAGGAATATCGTAACACAGATTGTTACCATGGTTTCAGCTAATGATACTCGACCCCCCCCCCTACCAGGACGAAATTTCTGGCCTGCTATTTAACAAAAAACAGCTGTTATTTCTTTTTTTATATGTTATCATAATAATTATGAAACAATAAGAACGAAATGCTATATTCCACTTATCCTTTCCAAGGAATGTAGATACTGTCTTAATATAGCCCAGTGGTGTTGTTTATCAGTCTTATGTACTGGTGTATGACTTGTTTACGAGATATGCGCGGTAACGCCAAGATATTTTATTACGCTCTGTAAGTTACAGTTATTGCAGATAACCTGTGCATGGTGGTTGTTGTTATGTGGTAGGTAACTTTAGGGGTGAACAAGGATTTGAAGTTAGGATATTGAACAGGCGGATAAAAAAGGATTTTTGCAAAAAAAAAAACAATCGCCTTCAAATACTACAAAGTGAGATCAAAACTCCCCATTTTAATAGTAAATTGTTAATCCTAAGCATATGTTTTGGATGTAGGTCAAGGTCAAAAGTCAAAGTCAAAACATTTATTTCACTTAGACCATTAAAAGGCACTTTTGTTATTACTATTATTGCTGACTAGTAATGTAACAGATTTGTCATATTAAATTATTTAAACGCAATAAATTTTACTATGAGAGTTTATAGACGCTCGGTTTGGCAGAGCCAAGTTCAAATTGCAATTTGAATTAGGGTGGCATAGCGGGATATAATCTCACCATACCGAACTGCCGCACATCCCTAAACCACGCAAACAAGGAAAATAAAATAAATAAGTATTTATCTGTGTTGTTACATAAATGAGAAAGTTGGCTAATAACCTGTCGCTACTTACTTACGATAATCTCCACACTTTATGGCTTCTATAAACCTTTGGCACTTCAACGTGTATCACAATACAAACCAAAAAAAAACATCTTCAATGTCACCGGGCAGCACCTTTCTACGTAACCTTCGTATTAGGTAAAACTCTTCTCAAACACCAAGAAAATAAGGTCAAATATCAGACGATTAAATCTTACCAAAAATATCTAGCTTCTCAGTTCTGCTAGTAATTACTCCCAAGGGAATCCTTCGCGACGTCATTACCATTTTAATGAAACGCTGCGAACCTACAACGTGATGGAGACTCGTCACTCACGCTCGTTTCGGTGTAAATGCGGCTGGGCTGTTAATTTCAGGGACTGGCGGGCTGCCAATACTTCGTTATGAGTATTGTCAGTTTTGTTGTCAAAAAGTCGTAAAGGAAAATGGTGGGGATGTTGTTGTGGATATTTTGATGTCGTTTTAATATTCCACTTGATAAAAGAAAAGATTACTGGCAACGTTTGGTTGAAATTCAATCTTAATACCTACCGTCATGGTAGAAAATTGAAGAAGTTTCTCATCTAGAGATAGTGGACCAGATCTGTATATCAAATGGAATCAAAATAATTAAAGCTATATTACCCGTTTCCGGGAATAGTACCTACTTCAATATGGAAACAATAGTGTGGCTCAAAACAGTACTTATTGTAGCTCATCATGTGCCTAGTCTTTTCCCGCCTATGTTGGGGTCGGCTTCGTTGGTCTCGTGGTCGCAAGCGCGACTATTGAGGGTGGGGTTCTGGGTTCGATTCCCAGGTCGGGCAAAAAGTGTTATTGGGTTTTTTCATTAGGATTTGCTCAGTAGCAGACCGGAGTTCGGAAGTCGGTGGTGTGACACCCCCTCGGAAAGCACGTAAAGGCGTTGGTCCCAGCTGTCATTCATAGATCTTTGACAGTCGTTACGGATAGACAGAAGCCAGGAAGTCTGACAACTAGTCTAACCAAGGGTATCGTGTTGCCCAGTAACTAGGTTGTGGAGGTAAAATAGGCAGTCGCTCCATGTAAAACAGTGGTATTCAGCTACATCCGGTTAGACTGGAAGCCGACCCCAACATAGTTGGGAAAAGGCTAGGCAGATGATGTTGGGGTCGGCTTCTAGTCTAACCAGGTGCAATTGATTTCCAGTATTTTATATGTAGCGACTTACTAACATATACCTACTCGTTTCGTAAATAAACAGAACAGAAGAACTGTCACCTTTATGATTTATAAAAAAGGTACCTTTATAAAAATATGTATTTCATTTCCCTGTGAAGTCAGCACAAACGTAACCTCAAAGAGACTTACGACGCCATTAACAACAAATAGAATGTGTAAAAGTGTCCTCCGAATATGCTCTAAATAAATATATATTTGAAGACATTAAGTTATAAATAAACACATTATGTTAAGATCTTTTTTAATGTCAAAATTATTATCTAAAGTTATTTTCAGATGAAAGGTTATTTCGATCTCTTTATATACCATTATACAATATAAAACTACCATATAAAAGCTTTCAGAATAGATATATGTGGGATTGAACCATCGAAAAAATAGCGGTTTATCTTTATTTTTATTTTACACCGAAAAATATCCTTGTCTTACGTCTTACGTCATATTTTTTTCTCTCTTTTAAACGTCATTATTTTTCTTAAAAAGATTACATGTCATGTCATCAATGAATAAAAAGGTTTATTCACGATTAGCCATTCCCACACGGCCGTCCTGACTATTCATCTGTCCCAGATGAAATATCTTCTTCTCCTGTAGCAATCCAGGATTTCATCGGATAAGCAGAACTAGTCGTGTTAATTGGGCCTTCTGTATTTCCAATTTTCCTTACTGCGTAACTGTCTTTACGCTTTTAATCAATAATTTCATACGGCCCTTTCTTTTTCTTTTGTAGCTTCTAATCTTCTCTTCTTGTATTCTCTTTATAAATTCTCTAGCTTTATCTCTTAATTCTTGTCTTTTCTCGTTTAATCTTTGTACATTTTCTTCTTCAATAATTTTCAGAACTTCATCATTTCGATCTCTTGTCTTTACTCCAAACATTAACTCGAAAGGTGTCATTCCAATACTTCTTTGATAAGTACCGTTCAAACAACGTTGTACACTGGGTACTCTGCGATACCATTTAGTAGGATCATCCGAGCTAAGTTTACTTAAAACGCCTATTATGATCTGATGGATTCGCTCTACTTGCCCGTTTCCTCGAGGTTGTCCAGTCGTAATCAAGTAGTGATTGATATTCTCATTCTGACAATATTCTTTGAAATCGTTCGACGTAAAAGCGGCATTTCTATCAGTAATTATCCGTTCTGGTGAACCAAAAACTTGTTGTTGCAGGCTCAATTTATTTAATGTTTCTTCCGTCGTCAAAGTCTTGACAGGGTAGATCCAGGTAAATTTCGTAAAAGCGTCGACCACCGTGAGAATGTACTTATAATTCTTGTTAGTAGAAGTCAGAGGTGGTCCTACATGATCTATGTGGTAGGTTGACAACGGCACATCTCCTTTATCAATCGGGTTGTAGTCTTTTATCAACTTCTTTACTTCCGTCGTGTAACTTGAGTCTTCTACGTCATATTCTTCATCTTTGTTTTCTACTAGCATCGTCAAATGCATAATGCGTTCCATAAAAATACCATCTTTAGTGAATTTCACTTGAAAATCTTTCAGTATCGGATTTCCAATAATTAAATTGACTGGAATGTCGTTATCTTTAACAATATGGAATGTAATATCAGAGTATTCATCATCAATCTGGACTTCAGCCGTGACCGATCCGTCTGTAATTACTCCTGTTTCTGCTATACCAGTTAAACATATTCTTGAGTCTTTATATATCTTAACATTTTCTTTTATCTTTTCAAACTCAGCCTTAGTTATTAAGTTAGCGTCACTTCCTGTATCTATCAAAGCTAACATTTTATTTTCTCCTATCTTTACCGTCTTAAATGGTACTTGATCCTTCTGTTCTTTTAGAATATTTAGGGTCTTTTTCGGTTTATTAGGACAATCAGGTCCTTTATGTCCGAATTCATTACATCTGAAACATTTTATGCCTTTTGAGCATGCAGAAGATTGATGGTCTAGGTCGCCACAGTTATAGCATCTTTTCGTCTCAAAATTTGAGGGTTTTCGGTTTCCTTGATAGTCGGACGTTGAAGGAGTTGGTCGTAAATCTTTTTTGAATTGGTTGTATATCTCCAACTTCTTGCGAAATTCCTTAATGTCTGAAGCACCATATAAAATAGCTTTGTTTGATTGAGCGTCTCTTATTCCATCAATCACGTATTCAATCAATGCTGTGTCTTCAACCTTTCCGTGTAAAGCGATTTCTTTCATTGTTAGGAAATACTGTTGGTACGTCTCATCATTCTTCATTTTACGTGCAACCAGTCTCTTGTGAATAATTGCACTATTAAGTTTTGGACCAAATTCTTCTATGAGTGCCCTCTTAAGGTTCGAGTAGTCCTTCACTCTTCCGATTGATCGCAAAAACAACTTAACAGTACCTCCTAGAAGTCTCTTGGTGTAGACAAGTTTTTCGACATCAGTCCACTTCATTAAGTCAGAAACGTCTTCAAATTCTTCTATGAACTCATTTATAGGATAAGTATCATCTCCGGTAAAACTATTCATCGACTTTTCCAAATCGCTGAATGAAATCTGCACATCAACATCTTGATAGTCTTCTTCTTGGGTATGTTTCTTCGGTGCCATCTTTGTTAAATTACCTATCTTTACGTCTTTATATCTTCGTCTTTGTTGAAAGTCTTCTACTGTCCACTATATTCGAAATTTAATTCATATCCCTATCCCGGACGAGCCCCCAAAAGTTGTGGGATTGAACCATCGAAAAAATAGCGGTTTATCTTTATTTTTATTTTACACCGAAAAATATCCTTGTCTTACGTCTTACGTCATATTTTTTTCTCTCTTTTAAACGTCATTATTTTTCTTAAAAAGATTACATGTCATGTCATCAATGAATAAAAAGGTTTATTCACGATTAGCCATTCCCACATATATATAAGTACCTACAGCTTTAATCAAAGTCTGTCAGATGAATTGCTGCACCCGCGATGGTAACAGTGACTTCTACCTATCTCAGCGCTGGACAGTCAACATGCCAAAAACAATAGTGGAATCGAACTAATTTAATAGTAAAGTAGAACTTATAGGCATTTTATGAATTTTAAGAAAACTTTACCGTTTGACAACACATACATTTAAAAAGGCAATACATTATCTAGAACATGGCCAATGACAAATTAAAATTTTCGCTATGAATAATTTTAATAGATTCATATAAACAACATAAGAATCTAATCTAACAAAAAGTGTTCACGAAAAAAATTACCAGAAAATCATCATCTGCTTTACCTTTTCCCAACTACGTTGGGGTGGCTTCTAGTCTAACCGGATGCAACTGAGTACCAGTGTTTTACATGGAGCTACTGCCTATCTGACCTCCGCAACGTAGTTACTGGGCAACACGTCACCTTTTTCTTTGGTTGTCAGACTTTTTGGCTTCTGTCAAAGATCTACGAATGTCAACCGGTAAAAAATTAACCAGAAAAGTTTCACAACAAAGATACAGTAATACATACTTTTCATTATTTTCTGAATGTTTGTGGTAAACTCATTCAGCTCAAAATCCCGACACACCATATTAAATGTACGAGAAGCTTTTATAATTGATCTTGTACGATTAAATGAGCAGAGAACGTTCATGTGACAATAATGTCTTATCCACTTAAAATAGTGACTCCACAGTCTACAATGTAATTTAACGAGTTTACTCACAATGTGCAATTTCCTGCTTCACCTTATAAGACCCCGGTTTAGCACTAAATTAATTCTAAGCCCGGTATAGAGATATCACGAGCTTGTTTATTACCTCAAGTTATCTGTATAACTGTCTTTCTAGACAAGAAAATACTTAATTTACGACTTGTACCTTAGTAAATAATTTCTAGGACTCCTCAGCTATTTATCTGCAGAGCGGGCAATATTATTATGGATATAAATCAATAGGTTTATCTGATTCTAGCGAAGTGCCCGCGACTTCATCCGCGTGGCTTATTTCACCCGCGTTTAGTGACGTCTTTGGTTTCTGCTCCTCTCCCGTGTGTTGTAGCGTGATTTTATATAGCCTATTTTACTCAAAAATAATGTAGCTAATATATTGGTGAAGAAATTGTTAAAATCGGTCTAGTAGTTTCGGAGCCTATTCATTACAAACAAACGAAAAAAACGTTCCTCTTTATAATATTAGTCTGAAATCTGATAAAAAAGGTCATTTATTTACAGAAGCGATTTAGTCCATCCTAAAAGGAATCACTCAATTCTTGGAAGCCCACAACATTTATAAAGGATGGGCATTTTTTATACTGTAATATTCTTCAAACCGAATTTCGGTTACGACCGCCAATCTGCGAATGAGGACTATCCCAAGTACGGCGGAGATATTGCAATGTACAAGTGTGTGCTCAAATACTGGTACACTCCCTTTTCCCTTACTCTCATAGTCTGATGGGATGGCAATCTGAACCTCTGGTCCGATATGAATGAATCTTTTTAGGTTATAAAGCCTGTTTAAGGTAGCCGCGTCGTGAGGACAAACGTTTATTTTCGGGTTATTGGGTTCGTTTCTGCATTTTTTCGGACGCCGGCGCTGCACGCGATTGGTCCGTCTACATCCGACTACGTGCAGCGTCTGCCCCCCAAAAAACCCAGGGTCGAACCCAAAATCCCTAAAATAAACTTGACGTTTGTGCTCACGACTAGTGGCGGCTACTATACCAAGTCAGGCACTACCCTACGACCCACGGAAGTGGAGCAGTAATCGAGGACGTAACTTAACGCGTGCAAAACCGCGGGCTATTGCTAGTATACAAAATATTACTGCCCGTATAAACTCAAGGTCTCGACTGCCTGGCACTCAATGACACGAACAAAAATAAAGCAACAAATCTCCTACACTTATTACCCACATCCATCTTTAGATGACTCACAAGTGCACGGGGGGGCCTCAGTCCCGACAGCAAGCGTATTGGAGCCCCCAAGGCCGCTCTACTTGTGTCGCAGGAAACGGTAATCGTCACCTAACATAACTAGATACAATAGGATGAAGATCATCAAGTAATTTGTCTTGTTTGATCAGATTGACACCATTAGCTCTTAGAGGAAATGGAGTACATGGCCTGGTTTGACCTAATAACCTGAAGAAGGCGGTAGGTTAGACTTGCACTACGAGTTTCAAAAAGGGACTAGACACCAGTGAAAAACACATCATCACACAGACTTTTACTGTGAATTTTGTTCATGATTGTAGGCATCCAAAGTGGTGAAAATTACAGTCGGTTATTACAAAAAAATGTTCCATTCGGAATCTGAAAAATATTATAGCTAGGGGTTGGGAACGGTTGTCCAATTTGTTTGAAAGAGTTACTGCGGCCCTGGAACACTAAAAGAATTTGGAGGAACAGAGATGGATTTTACTCAGTAAAAGTCTGACACTACCTTCTGCTCCGCCCAGGACGGAAAATGCCATTATGATTTCCCATCCCTAAAATAAAGAAAAAATAAAGTGGGATTTAGAACAATACTGAAACTATGGTATAAGTTTGTGTACAGCTTCAAGGAACAGTGATGACAAAAGAGCAAACAGAAAGATCAAAAGCATAAAGACGATCAAATTATCGCTAAAATATTATTAAGCTATTCTACGCAGCAGTTCTTTTTCGGCTTCTTCTATCGTCTATCTCAATTTGTCAAACGTAATTCCAATCCCAGGCTAACATTTAAGCTTTATCAAACGGAAAAATCCTAATTACGCTTTTTGTACGTTGTAATCCGGACTACGCAATTAACCTAGGTCCCCAGGGCCCATAGCAGTACTACCTAACGAAAAGTATTTTTGTAAGTTCTTTCACTAACTGACGTTGCGTTGTATGCAATAGTGTCTAAAGTTGAACAACACGACACGTTTAAAATCGTGTTAAAATTCATACCAACGCATTTATTTACACATTCAAAGTTACAAACACACCAAAGAGCTTTTGAACTTCGGAATGAGACTAGGTGCAAGAAAGCAAGATCTAGGTTGTGTTAACAGCAACCTGAATGCTCTCTCAAAAGTAGGTCGGGTTTAACTTGTTAATGAGTAGGCTTGCACTCGCCCGATATACAAGCCAGGCTTTTAAAATTTTAATGTGAAGTGCGGTAGTTCTATTTTAAGCCATTATTAATTATGGTAATGGAAAAGGTCAGAGGTAAAGTGATCGGTTTCATTGCCAATTCTGGCAAAAACTTAAATAGGATTTTACTTAATTTCCCGATTCCCAAAAGCCCAAGGTATAAAACGTGTTTGATAATAAATTAAAAGAAGCCTTAACTTAGATTTAACTTCATGATTGCTGACTAACCTTGAGCTAATAACAGAAAATCCATACAAGTACTTACACAGAAATTCGTTTTCCCTATAAAATTTGTATTACAAGCACGATTTTTAATATACCTAAACTCGAGGGATTACATCTGAAGGTTTCATTGGAATAAAACCAAATCGAACAAGTTGATTGGATATCGTAAACGTAGACCCACATTCCCTTGAATTTCAGATACTTATCGATCATCCTTCATCCTTTTATCAGTATCCTGTCATCATCATTCCCCTGGCGTGACCTCGTAACGTTTGAAACGATCGTAATTTGTGCAAAAGCATTGAGTTAGAACATTTCCCCCCGGCATGTTATCCCGGTACCTAATAGTTATTTAGGTCGGCACGTTGGCCAGGGGAATGATAGAAACGTGTTGAATGGTCCTTCTATTAATTAAACTATATCTGTTGGCGTTGGCCCTGTTTGGATAAATTAATGGATTAGTTTCTTTGGTAAGGTGTCTTGATGTTTATACCCTAGAGGGATGAGAGATCTAAATAAGATATAAACAATTTAATGAATTACTGGTTTATATTTTTGCTGAATATTCGTTAAATAGTCGTTGTTTCTGTTTTTTATGTCAAAATGAGTAGTTTTACTAAATGCTTATGAATGTGTCCTATACCAAAGAACCAACTTTATTTTGTCTGTCTGTTCCGGATAGTCTCCGAAACTATTCTTGCGATTTTGACATTATTTCAGTAACAGATAGCTGAAAAGTAACTTACTTGTAGGGTGTTTTTTTAAACATAACATACTCTCACGCCTGTATTCCCCGAAGGGTTGGCAGAGGTGTACCTATGTTTTTTTTATTAGAAAAATAATAAGAGTTTAAGTTACGAGTCCAAGTTAAGAGAAAAAAAAAACCCTGCAGATACGGATTCATGCGGACAAAGTCACGGACATAAGCTGTTATTAATTAAAATCAATTCCATTCAGGTCACTATACTAAGGACAATGGATAATTTGATATAAAAATATGTTTTAACGACCATAATGGTGATCATTAGCGAAGCATGCGATAAGATAAAAGAAAAAAAAGAAAGCTTTTTTAGATAATTACTATAATTACATGGAAACCTTATCTCTTCGGGGTAACTTTTGGTCACAGATATGTTAATATCATACCTCGGGGCACCAAATTAATGAGATAACATCCTTTTTGTTACAGTTATTATTATTTATATGTATTTATATTTTTTATTTGAAAAAAAACATTGCCCCACACTACAAACGTATAAACTGACATACACAAACAATCAGACCTAGAGCTACCTGTAGACTATACAAATATTTGTTCCGTTCCGCACAGGACTTGAATCTGCAACACGGCAGCGTAGGATCACTGCGCCAACCTTGTCGTTTTTGATGTCGATGGAAACGAAAGTATCGAATGTGATAAGTTACAATTTTAGTACATTGGTTAAAAGATTATGAAATGTTAATTAATTATGAGAATTATACTGTCGCTAGTTGTTTCAACCGAAAATCCTTGCTGCGTGGTGGTTCCCTAATCTTAATAAAAAATAGTATTAAATATAAGCCACGTAAAGACATCGTTGAACTATCGGTTGAACATATTATTGAGCTGTCCTGTGTTGAGCTAGATAAGCATGTTATAGTGTGCGTCTACAGACCCCCAAATTACCAAAATTACTCTATATTTGAGACAGTAATGGAGGATGTTTTAACTAATCTTGCAAATAATAATAAATCAGTAATAATTTGTGGTGACTTTAATATCAATATTTTAGAAAATAATTCAAATAGCAGTAGATTAATAAATCTCTTTAAATCTTTTAACCTGTCATATGTTTTTCTAGAACCAACACGTATAACTTCGACTACTGCTACATGTATTGATAATATTTTTTGTTCCTGCAACTACTTAGATAAAGCCATAGTTAATTTACTACCTTCTGATCACAGCGGACAAACTGCTACTTTTGAGTACAACAAACCATTGCAAAAAGTGCAGATACAGTCAAGACCAGTAACTTCTGGTAATCTAAATAAATTTAATAGCACTTTGAATAGTAAGTTACGTGTTCAGGGCCTCGATTTTATTGGTGGTAGTACTTTGTATGAAGAATTCTTTTCAGTGGTGCAAACTGAGTTTAATAATATTTTTAAGAAAAAAAACCAAAACAATTTGCCCAAGATTTTTATTTAGTGATTGGGCGACGAAAGGTATCAGGAAAAGTAGGGAACGACTTTTTGAGCTGTATGGCCTTAAGCCTTATATAAATACTGAAAGTTTTAACAAGTATGTTGCTACTTACTCAAAAATTTTTAAAAATACCTGTAAGTCAGCTAAATCCTTGTACATTAGCAACAAGGTTAAATCAGCAGATAATAAAATAAAAACGGTTTGGAAAATTATTAATAATGAAACTAATAGAAACAAAAGACATAATGCTGATTACTCTCTAGAGACTTCCCGTGGTCCCATAAGCACAAATATCGATGTGGCGCAGGAATTTGTAACTTTTTTTACCAATATTCCAATTAAAACTACGGAAACTTTAGATTCCTCGCCCTCACTTGCCATTGATTTACTAAAGGCGAAAGTTTCATCCTGCCCTAAGGAATTTAAATTTAAACATATTAACCCTCAGGTTATTATAAAGACTTTCAATCAGCTCAAGATCAAAGTGACCGAAGATCTGTGGGGCATGTCTACTAATGTATGTAAGTCTATTATTGAGACAGTAGCACCCTATTTAGCGTTAATATTTAATTTGTGTATAGACCAAGGGGTTTTTCCTACTTTAATGAAATACAGCAAGGTTATACCTCTATTTAAGTCCGGAGATATTAAAGACACCAATAATTACAGACCAGTTTCGGTTTTGCCGGTTTTCAGCAAGGTGTTCGAAAAAGTGATGCTCAATCAAATGCTCAATCATTTCAACTGCAACAACATCCTGCACGATCAACAGTATGGTTTCACCAGAGGGCGTTGTACTACTGACGCCGGTGTCACTTTAATTAAGCACATCTTTAATGCATGGGAGGACTCACAGGATGCCATTGGCATTTTTTGCGACCTCTCGAAAGCATTTGATTGTGTTAATCATGAAACTCTCCTCCTTAAGCTTGAGCATTACGGACTCGGTCAACTGGCGCGAGCCTTGATAGAATCGTACTTGAATGATAGATTGCAGCATGTTCAAATAAATGGTGTAAATTCAACAGGCCTAAAAGTAAAGATGGGGGTTCCGCAGGGTTCAATATTAGGTCCGTTTCTCTTTCTAGTATACATTAATGATTTACCTCATTTACTGAAAGACCAACCTCAAATGGTGTTATTTGCTGATGATACTTCACTGATTTTTAAAGTAAATAGGAAGGCTCAACACCTTGACGACGTAAATAACGCTATGCGTGAGGTTCATAATTGGTTTACTATAAATAACTTAGTATTAAATGAGAAGAAAACTAAATGCATAAGATTTGCTTTGCCGAATGTTAAAAGTTGTCCATGTCAAGTTATATTAAATAAGGATATACTGGAGTTCGTCGAAAAGACAGTTTTCCTGGGGATTACGCTAGACTCAAAGCTGCAGTGGGGTCCTCACTTAACATCTCTTGCAGGGCGGTTAAGTTCAGCCGCTTACGCTGTCAGAAAAATCCGACAATTAACAGACGTAGATACCGCGAGACTGGTCTATTTTAGTTACTTTCATAGTATTATGTCTTACGGTATTTTGCTTTGGGGGCGGGCTGCAGATATAGATTCTATCTTTATTTTGCAAAAGAGGGCTGTCAGAGCTATCTATAATCTTTGCCGTCGTGAGTCTCTAAGGGAATTATTCAAAAAAATTAATATCATGACGGTTCCATGTCAATATATATATGAAAACATTATGCATGTTCGAAAAAATCTTCATCTTTTCAAAAAAATTGGAGATAGACATCATTTTAATACTAGAAATAGGAACAAATTAGATCAACCAAGTTTCAGATTGTCTAAAGTACACACTTCTTTTATGGGGTACTCTGTAAAATGTTATAATAAAATACCGCTCGATATTCTCGAACTAAATGAGAGAAAATTTAAAACTTGCATCAAACGCACACTATGTAGTCAAGCATATTATAAGTTAGAAGATTATATTAATGACAAGAATGCTTGGCTTAATGCTGGTCCTGCTCCATAGTCACTCGGGTTCACAAATTAATACTTACATATGTATATTAATACAGGGGGATGTTTCTTGCCACCTTTTTATTTGTATTCTCATTGACCTTAATAACGTGTACCGTTATTATTATTTCTATTTTTTTTTACATACTACAGCTCATCTGTCGAATAGAATTACTTAAAACCTTAGTTTTATATAATCTATCATCATTTATTTCAATTTTGTAAATGTGAGTACCATGGAGCCTTTTATTTATTTTATTATTATGTGTTGGACACTACGAGCATGGTGGTTGAGGGCTTTGTCATGCTCACTTAAATGTCTCGCTGATGGTGGCGCGTGGGTCGGATCATTTGGTTCCCTTCATGATGGTTGAGCTAAGTGGTGCTGATCCTCGCGTCATGTTCGTGAACGGGCGCTGTCAGTGGGATTGGTCATCTCTTAACTGCCATGGCTTACATCTTTAGTACTATTATTATCATATATTTTTTTTTTTAATTGTTTTATATTTAACTTCATTGTTTTCACATGTAGAAGCAACAAGAATATTGTAACCAAGATTCTGTAAAAACCAATTTGAAAAGAGTGTCCATGGAGTTTCTTGCTCGTTCTTCTCCATAGAGACCTACGTTTTGGAACGAGCAACTAGCTTCAACTTTTTGTATGAGTAACTTCTTGACAATTCAAAAGTGCCTGTAAATGGTCTAATTGAAATAAATGTTTTGACTTGACTTTGACTTTGACAAGTTCCAGTATCTCCTAATAAGTATCAAGACGTTTTTATGTAGCACACTAATTTATACCTACTTACATAAGAAACAACTTGCAATTTTCTTTGAAAATCTTACCTACAAAGTGTTATTTCCTTGCACTTACAAATCTCTGCTAAAGAATATATGTAATAACTATTACTAACTACATCTCTGCTATCTAGACGGTGTGTCAAACATATTATACATAATGTAGTGTGTGTTCGTCGTAACAGATGGCGCTACTGGTCTGTAGTATAAAACTATAGCTTATTTACGACTGGTAGCTGTGGTACTTCTAGCTTTTTGTAGTTTCAGCTATGATATTTCAAAACATGTTTTCTCTACATTTTACGGGGTATAAAAAGATACATTACATAGCTGTTAACTGCACATGCTGCCCATCAAACTAAGTACCGTTGAGTAAAATTGATTGCTGCGAAACGACTTTTATTTTTGTTGTCAATCACTGTTCATGGTAGCGCGCAATGTAACGCTTATCGATACACAGGGGTAGTAAAAACTTGTTTTCGTAATAATAAAGTTGCAATTTTGATCTTGAATATTTTAGTAACCTTCTGGTTTCCAGATTTAGATAATACAATAATCGCTATGATGGGAAGTACACGCAACTTTCACCTTCGCCAATTGCCTTAATTTTGCTTACCACAAACCTAAACAGGACTTACTGTACTCAGCATTATAAGCAACTTGAGGCACATTTATTTTCGCGTACCTCGACAAAATGAATGGATTAGCAGTTTTTTTTATAGATTTTTAGATATGAATGTCAATGACCCCTCTACAGACTACATAAGTTACTGATAAACAAAAAATAAGCTCGTAAGCTGTCTTGGCCTACATCTAACTGTACATATCTATGTAAGGACAAATAGTAAGTACAATAATAAATAGTATGTAAGTATCTATAGCGAGTACTGAGAGCAAAAGTACAAACAGATGTCAGTTTCTGGTAACTGGCTGCAGCTTGCATGCGAGTGCCCTATTTTACATGCTAAATGTATTAATGACTCATATGGATTATTATCAGGAGTCTTATGTCATCCCATCTGTAATCCTGGGACAAGTAATTTTTGTGTACAACCTAACACAAAAACGGGAATGTATCTACCTACATGACAAGTAGGTAATGAAGATTTTTTCACACACTATCTCATTGTTTGTTGAAATTTTAAGAGTGGTCGCCTACAGTTTCAATATTTGTAAATATCTGAACATCATTTACGAACACAATTTTGCTGTCAATTCTTCATTTGTAACTCTTTGAAGTAAGAAGTTCATTTAAAACGAATATTTTTAAATCGATACGATGGATACGTATAATTTAAAAATCGAACACGAAGAATTTATGCCAGTATTTACCACTAGTCCAATGAAGCGGTCATTACCATTTCTATTTTGGATGACGTCGTCTTGCTCTGCGTAGGTCTTATAACATCGACAACAAAGCCATTTCATTTAAAATTGAATCCAATTAACAATAGAAACATTTCTTAAAAATATCTCCTCTATAAAACTTTTTAGGCCATTGAGCTTTAGAAACATTTATTTGAATATTTTAGCCATTATTGCAGATCGTTGAATGTATATTACACAACCGTATGCAAATTATATGAATAGTAATCACGCTGCCAGCGGACGGAGTTTTGATGAAAATCCTGTTAAATTTCTGATAGGCAACAGATAATTTAACTTTGGCGGGCTTACAAATTAAATGATGTTCGATTTTTCCCGAACAGGGAATTACTTTATTTTGTAAATTTTAATAAATTGATCCAGAACAATTTTGATAAAATTATGAAACAAGTAATTTTTTAAAAGTGTGGAGTTCCTTTCCTATTCGTCTCCATAAAAGATCAACTTTTTTAAGGGGCAAATAAACTGAGTTAATTTTTTTTTCGTGTAAAATTTTGACGTTACATCGTGGCTTATTTGAAATAAATAATTTAACATTGACTTTGACTGAAATGTGCTTTATCAGATGTATTTGTCACCTGGCTCAACATTTATGGTTATCGGTAGTAGAACCTCTTTTACTATATTATTTTAGATAAGTACCTACTCAAGTTTTGAAATTCGAATATAAAGATTTGCTGTAGCGCTAGGAGCGCCGAGTTTCTAACAGTAAAATCGACATGCATCAAACAATTCCAAATTTGAAAAATAAAATGTCAAAGATCAAAGTCCGAACTCGTCATAATACTACGCGGTCTAGTCACGTGTACGTGCGGTTTACTAGCGTGACATTTACTACGATTTTACCGCGTGAGAACTTTAGAGATTATTTGCACTGCGGTGCAACATATTAACGGTTTGTCGAGTCTGCAGGGATTAAAGTTATTGTTCTAGTTAATTGGATAACCGAGTTCGTACTGTGGTTTTTAATTGTGATCGCAGTTATGTCAATTGGTATTTTTAAAATATTTCTTAATGTAGTAGTCCTGGAATAGAGTTTCATAGCCAATAGGTATAACAATTTTTTTAAAGTATTTTCTTGGTACAGACATCGTCATCAATTGGTTACCCGCATTGCATTAGAATTCCTTCAAAAGTGGGTAACCAGTTGATGACGCTGTCTGTACCCAATTAGCGCAGGCGGTTTTTTTTATTTTGTTTGTAAAAGGTAATATTCAGCAATTTCTGACTACCTGGTAAAGGTCGAGGGAAATCGCTAGATACGGGCAGCGCAGAATCAGTCATTGTAGCTATTTTAGGAGAGGCCTATGTCCAGCAGTGGATATCATTCGGGTGATATGATGAAGAGTCTGGAAGGTCCGATTACAACATTTTTCTTTGTTACAAAGCTACACTCTATTGCCGAGTGCTATAGGCCATGTTTCCGGACAGAAACTAGTACTTAATAATTATTTAAATCTTGTCAGAGTCACTTCGCAAAACCAGAGTGCACTGTAACATAATCCCTAAATCCACGGACCTGAACATAAATTTCAGTTACACCTCAGTGCGAAATGGCCTTTCTACAATATGTATCGTATCTGGTGGCTTGCCAAATGGTGGGGAGGCAGTGACCACTGCTGTATGCAGCCAAACCACGGCGCTGTACACTATTAAATAATGCAATACCACTTAGTTTTGTGCTTATGTGAATACTATAAACATATAGTAGTAGTAGAGCTCTTTGTGCAGGAGCTCGATCGGAGAAGTACTCCACCATACTTATTTCTACCGCAAAGCAGCGTTGCTGTGTTTCGGTTTGAAGGGTTTGAGTGCCGCTATAATTACAAGCATATCATGCATTTTAATTTTATCTCTACTACACTGGCTACTACTAATTCTGCACATAAAATCACATCTGTATTCCCCGAAGGGTTAGGCAGAGGTGTACCAATGTACACCCATAGTTCGCCGAGTGGTACTTATTCTGCTTACAGTATATAGTAGTGGTCCTAAGCGCGACTGCTACGCTAGAGGTCTTGGGTTCGATTCCCAGGTCGAGCAAAAAGTGTTATTGAGTTTTTCTATGAATTTCTCAGTAGCAGCTCGGAGTTAGGATTTGTGCCCGGTTAATGGCAATAGGCTCGCCCCCTATTACATGGGACCTAAAAACATACCGGCGAACTGTGGGTGTACATTAGTACACCTCTGCCTAACCCTCTGGGGAATACAGGCGTGATGGTAGTATATTATACCAAAATGCTAAAGAATAGTTTGTATTTCCAATTCAAAAATTACTCTTACGTTTTTACTACAGTGCCTAAAGTATCCCTACACCTCCACTTTAGAGGACATTAACAACACTACCGATGCCGCGATAAACATGGCCTACTGGGCCCACATATTGTAAGGGGAAAAAATCTAAACGATTATCTAAAATCACGATGAAAAGAAGAAGACATACTTAATATAAAATTTATACAAGATTGACATTATAAATTTAAACGGGCTCCTCATTAAATCTCGGCCACAGCAATTTAGAGACAATTATTAAAATTTTTAGCTCAAAGGACGAGCTCAATTTTATTATCCGTAAAAAAAACTTTAACTAGATTGTAACCTCACGACTTTTTAATTAAAAGTCGATGACTTACACGCACATAGAGGGTCCCTATTGTTATATTGACGATCAAACTATTGGCCGATTTATATCAATCGTGTATCTATTAAGCCTAATTTGTCTGTAATAACAGTGCGTAGATAATTACCTAATTACTTTACAATTTGTAGCACATCGGTAATTGAACAGTTAATTAGGAGACCAGGTTACACTGTTTCAATAAAGTACACACTATTTTCTAACAATACTTTGAAGCCTAAATATTTGATCATTTTGCTTCAAAAGTGGTATTTATAAACTATGTCAAACTAACTTCTGCCCACGACTTGTGTATTTATAATATTAGTAGAAACTAGTAGGATAGTAGGACTTATAATAAGCCCCTTTCAGGCATAACAAAATAAACTTTTTTGAAAGAGGTTACGGTAGGAAATATTCTAAGAGTTTTCTACCTATAAAAATCATTGTACCTAAGTCCTAGAGTAGATTGACTCTTAGTTGCACTCGTCCTTACAGCAGGAAGTAGTAAGAATCCATGGATACCGTCAATATAACCCATATTCTTAGAGTCACTTGCATCGATTCATAATTTGGTAACATAGAAACTACTTATTAACATACAAGCTTTTGCCGGTGAATTCTTTCAATAAGAAGAAAGAATAAGATAAGAATTCTTTGCAATAGGCTCGCCCCCTATTACATGGGACCTAAACATACCGGCGAACTGAGGGTGTACATTGGTACTCCTCTGCCTAACCCTTCGGGGAAAACAGGCGTGATGGTATGTTATGTGTGTTATGTTCTTTCAGGAGAATTTTGTTACAAATCCTATTTCAATTATCTATACTTATAATAAATCTGTAGAGAGGTCAATTCTGTACATGAAATATATTTCCCAAATAACTATCAGGGGGTGATTAGGGATCGATACTGATGCCAAAAATGCAATCAGTAAAATTTTTGTCTGTCTGTCTGTCTGTCTGTATAACCGTTATAGAAACAAAAACTACTCGACGGATTTTAACGAAACTTGGTACAATTATTTTTCATACACCTGAGTTGGTTATAGTATACTTAGTATACTACAATCAATAGGAGCAGAGCAGTGAAAGGAAATGTTGGGAAAACGGGAGAAGTTACTCCATTTTTGAAGCTTCCGTCGCGTGTGCTATCTTAATGGTTAAAGATACACAGAAATCATGTATGACGGAAATGTTCTCCCTAAAATTATATAAAAAATATCCCATGACAGCATATATCTATCTTTTATGGTTGACTGACAAGATCACGTGTAATTCCCGATAGCTTAGCAGTTTGAAGCTTTCTGATTATATTTGTCTACTCTTACGTTTATAACACTCTCAGTCATCCGTAATTAAAATAGTTAACATTATTAACTATTCCATAAAAAAGAATCATAGAAATCGGTATAGAAACACCAAAGTTATACATGAAATACGGAAGGACATAGGCTACTTTTTTTGACAAAAAACGACGGAAACGCGGACGAAGTCGGGGGCAACAGCTAGTCGGTAATAAAATATTTAATAAAAGAATTTTAATTATCGGACCGGAGATTAACGCACTTAAACAAAACGTTCTACAGCGTTACACTAATAGTATAGATAAGCTATAAGGATGTAACCTCAGGAGAAATTAACTTGTATAATGCTTCACCAGCCCCTAATAAATAAGGACCGACACTTAAAAGCGTTCCGACGCCACATCGCAAATATGGCGACGTCACCCGAAAAGTTTCCTGAGGAAATTATGCGTTGCCGCGTCACATCGTCAGCTGTGACACTAAGAGACTAAATTACACTTATTCAGCTCTATTCAGCTTTTTTCCAAAGAAAACACTAGTCTAGTATGGAGATGCGTACCCATTTTTTTTTAGGGATGGGAAATCATCAAATGACTTCCCCTCCCCCCCTCAGTGTCAGACTTTTACTGACTAAAACCTACCCACGTTCCGGGGGCGCGGTAACTCTGACGAACAACCCGCAGCCCCGGCAGGCATCGGCCCTGAATGGCCCTTTCAAAATTTGCGGACATCTCTTTGAGGCGCGTGTGGAACACGAACGCGTCAAGATGTGTAGGTACCCATGCGTTCAGTTTTGAAGGATGCAATACGAAACGCTTAATAGAGCTGAATAAGTGTAGTTAGTTCCTATAAGGGCAGAAGTATGTTGATCGAAGGTACTTTTACTACTTTCTTATAACTATTGTGGGGTACAATGAAAACGTACTCATATGAGTACCAATCCTCGTAACTGCGGTTCATTTACGACTTTGTTTGTACCATTTTACCATAATGTTTACTACAACGGCTAGAGTTAAATGTACTGAGAAAAATAGAAGTTCAAACGTCTAAATATAAGCTTTTGTTTTGATCGCAAACAACGTCTGAAATTTCTTTGAATGTCGTTAAATATTTATGAAGTAAAAGATAAGTAACATCTCTATTGTTTTACATAGAGAATACGGTATTCTTGAAACATTAATTGATCGTAATTCAAGAAATAAAACACACAGAGATGTTATTCTACAAAATGTTAACCATTTCACAAAAAAAGACTCGAGAACTAGAATATACAACATTGGAAAATTATTATTAAACGCCGTGATTATAGTTAATTAGGGGTATATGAAACGTAATGGTTAGTTACCTTTTATCTTTAAAGTCATAGCTTGAAATTGAGAATTAGTTATACATCGAGTCACTGTTTTTTACAAAAGAAATACTGGGTTTTGTTCATAGACAAAACAGGCAATAAATAAGGCACCAGCTTTGTTATTTCGTAAAACAAATCTTAGGTAAATTTAAATGAAGTGAGCTCGAGGCGAGTTGTATCATCGATGGAGATTTTTATAGAATATACCGATACAGATTTCAATGGCAAGCAAGACCTTGTTCATAAAAATATAAATAATAGCAACAGCAGTGCCTATCACTTTGTATACGACGAATCTTTTTAATTTATTTTCAGCAGATACTGGAAACTATATAAAATCGAATCATACCTAAAAGCGAATTGATTTACTTCAACACTATAAAAATCAGTAAGTATATTATAAACAAACTGATAGGTTCAGCCTGTACTGACTCATTTAACGTTTCTTCAAGGAAATCTGAGTGTTGTCTTATTTTTACCGGAAACTTGGTTTACCGAGCTGACGATTCCTGAATTTCATGAACACAAGTTCTTAATAAAATTGCCGTTTTCCTGTAACCTCATTTCTGAACATCTGAAAATTATTCGTTATTCGTGAATTTACATTGTATTTATATTAGTGTTACAAGGAATTTAGCTCGAAATTTGAATTGTGAAGATAAATATAGAATGGCTGGATGATAGATATTATTATACAATCTATTTATATTAATTTTATAAAGTGGAAGAGTTCATTTGTTTGATTTTATCTCCGGTACTACTAGTTCAATTCTGAAAATTGTTTCGCTTATAGATAGCAACGTTATCCTTGAGTGTTATACGCTATATTTAATCGTCAAAAAAATTTGAGATTCTTATGAAAATTCACGAGCAAAAACTAATCGTCAGTATAGGTTGCAATAAGACCAGACGTAACGGGGGACGCCAATGATAAATCTTTGATTGGTACATTGCTGTTATATCCGTTAGAGATTTTAATCACGACTATTAGGGAACCTATTTCTTAATAAAATATGGCGTATTTATTTCACCACTTTTTAGCAAAATCTTTGAATACACTCACATACGGTAAGTATTAAATTATTTACAACATTGTTTCACATTTTTTTTTTTTTGGTGGGTGGGAAATCATTAAATAACTTCTCCCGCCCTGGGCGGGGCGGAAGGGAGTGTCAGACTTTTCCTGACTAAAACCCACCCATGTTCCTTCTTGTGCCCTTTGCGTTCCGGAGGCGCGGTATCTCTTGCGAACAACCCGCAGCCCCGGATTGTTTCACATTGATACAAGATTAAAGGTGCAGAAAGCGCTAAGATGTTTACTGCGTCCTGGACACATTGTATGACCCGAGATGTTTAATATAATTATAATATACATTTTGTAGGAATTTGAACTCTAAACGTTATCGTATAGTAACAAATATCTAGTAACACGCAAGTTCGTAAAAAGGCGGACAAAGTGGTATAGTGTGTAGAGATTTCCCTGAAGTTTTCAAAGGCGATTTTCCTGTAAAACCAGGAAGTTTACGAGTGTGTGGCTTCACTTGAACTGACGACAAGTTTCGACCTCGCTCGATCGCTTCAAGAGCTCATGAATAAAGTCTTGAGTCTGAAATACGAGTGTGAGTAAAACTGAATAGAATTCTTCAACGTGAACCGTCACGTTATATGAAATACAAGGTGTAATCCTAAACCTGAAACTTATTAGTTCGGAATCGAAAGTAGACTAGTTTTTAGTAGATTTTCATGATAAAAATATTTTTGATCAGGACACTAATTGTTATTATCAATTTATTACTATAAAAAATTGTTGGGTTGTCTGAGGTTTTGAGTCAAATAATAATGTTACCTACTTAGGTACATGCTGCGGTAAAGTTTGTTTGTTTCCAGGAGGTAATTCTTAGAAGTACTGGTCCGCTTTTAAAAATTCTATTACTGATAAAAAAGCTACAATATTCTCGAGAGCTATAGGCTTTTAAGGTTTTCTTGACTTCCACATGAATGAACCGCGGGCAGAGGTTAGTTTTTCATAGACTAAAGTCGAAGTATACAGTTCGAACGTAGACAAAGATAAGACATAACTTATGCAATAGGAAATTCACTGTAATTATAGGAAAACAGTTCACATCTTTCTACGATGGACAAACTTTCTAAGAACGCCCGGGATTTTAGTTAACACATTTCTCATTATCACAACGTTCTGTTTGGCTCTCAACCAAAATCGTGGATGAGAGTCGTAACAGCGCTGAATCACATCTCCATCGCAAGGATGCGCGTGAGTCGCAGAACGCGTAACTGAATTGTTAATCATGATCTTTGTTAAACTTATGCGCAATATTATGAAAGTAATAATTTTGAACATTATTTTGATCGTGTCATGTATTTTTGTATGAGTGTTTCCACCGACCCAAATTAACAATGTTTATCAGTGTTTTATGATAATCAGTTCTATTCGGGATATCATAACAATGCGTTGTAGACTTTCGGGCATTTCACTTTGTATTATCAGGTGTAGGTAGGTATCTATTTACCTACAATGAATACTATAGATAATTATAACTAGGTATAAACAATTAATAATATATGTAGGTAAAAAAGTACCTACATATAAGTACATGATCGCTTTATGAGAAAGTCGTACTAAGAAAAATAAAATAACAAGTCACTTATTTCGTCACATTAAATCCAAGGAAAAGAAATCTAAGGGCTTTGATAACAAGATTTTGAAAGTATTGCAGTTAGTGAATTGTTGAGTGTATTGGTGTAAATATCTTAATATTTATTATATATGATTTTTATTTATACGTATGCAAGCAAATAGGGTACTCATGGCTTTTTTTATTTTATGTGTAGACATTTGTATAGTTATAATAATAATTTTAACGCAACGGGGACAACGGAAAGTAATTTTAATTATATTACTAAATTCCCTTTGTCCCCTTAACGGGGACATGGCCTGCGGGGACAACGGGAATACGTGGGCAAATCTACATATAACCTACCATTATAATCAAGATTATAATAATGGCGCCAATGATAGTCACACTGTCGTCGGCGCCACCACTACGCCATCACGCCTAACTCTTTGATCATAAATTCGTGGCACATTCTATTAATCTTAATGTAAATAAACGCACATTTACACACTCCTGCTGTAACGTGCGTACAATATTAATAGGTGTACAAAAATAATAAAGGAAGTACCTACCATGTTTGAGAAATTCCTAATACTCAACTGCGCTATAGTTATCGTGAATTGTTTTATTAAAAGAGTTTATCTAAAAAAACACATCAGTTTTTACGATTACGAATCACCGTTCCGATAAATCAAAGTAGATTGGAAACAGATTGTCTTTATATTCTGGAAATTGAGAAGTTACCAGAATTTATTTCGCACCTCGTTACTGAACTACGAAATGCACGAGTTATGATTCTATTCGCTTAACATTTCTTAATTATTAAGAAATATTATTTATGGGTTGATATTTATTCATACTAGTTTTTGTCCGCTACTACGTCCGCGTAGAAACGTTAACTTAACTTTGGGCAACGTTTTTTACCTTTAAAACACATTTTTTTCAAAAACGCTTCGAGAAATGTTTATTGATTTTTAATAATGTGCCTTAAAACAATGTTTCGTGGTTTTATCTTCAGTAATATACTATTACAACCTCTTCAAGCCCTTTTCTTGCAACAAAAGGTAGCCTATGTCCTTCTCCAAGGTTTAGACCTTGGAGAAGGACATAGGCTACCTTTTGTACCGATTTTAAAATCGGTTCAGCTTTTTAGGCGTGAAAGCATAACTGGGAGACCGACAGAGTTACTTTCGCACTTATTAGTTTTATTCACGCGAACAAAGTCGCGAGCGAAAGGTTGCTCACACAATTTTGCCTAAATATCAGAGTTTGAAAGCCTTTTCATTAACTTGTTAGGGTGAATGTTCCTTGTTCAACCTTTTAAACCCTCGATCGTCATCCTAAGGCCTAAAGTGCAATGAACTCTGCACTAAGTGAGAAAAGCTATGTAAATTGTGCCTACTAATGGCTTCTAAAGTTACAACTAAGCTGTCTGATCACGAGGTAATGAATCCTTTCCAATGGAAGATGACGTAGAAAATTAGATTGAAAAGAATTAGAATTAAGTGTGTTTTTTGTTGGATAAGGTTACGTTTAAGAATCTGTTAAGTAATTTAATTTAAGTGAGGTAGTATCAAATACTGAAAAGTGGTAATGATGAGAAAGTGTAATGGCGGTAAGAGTGTAAGTATTTTTGTTATATTTTCTTTTTATTATGTCTGTCAATGGAAGTTGGTTGTAATTCTTCTACTTAACTGTTTGAGGTGCACAAATAAATTTTCAATACCAAGTAATGTATTCGACAACGTTAAAAATAAATATTAAATCAATAATCATCATCAGCCTAGCCTTTTCCCTACTGTAGTGAGGTCGGCTAACTTGTGACACTGGCAGCTAACATTGTCAAGGAGTCATCCAGTCAGAAAGATAAAGCTAATTACTTGTTCCAAATAGTAGGATTGGAAAAGAACAATTTAGAAACTCCATGAACACTTATCACCTTGAAAGAACTACTTAATTATTCGTTACTTTCAAAATGTTCATTTTCTTCGACTAAACTTTTCCTTGTCCTAATTATTTCACAAGTTATAATATCTCGACTAAGACTGCCTAGTTAGCCTAGTGGTCCTAAGCGCGACTGCTATGCTAGAGGTCTTAGGTTCGATTCCCAGGTCGAGCAAAAAGTGTTATTGGGTTTTTCTATGAAATTCTCAGTAGCAGCTCGGAGTTTGGATTTGTGCCCGGTTAATGGCAATAGGCTCGCCCCCTATTACATGGGACCTAAACATACAGGCGAACTGTGGGTGTACATTTGTACATCTCTCCCCAACCCTTTGGGGAACTGTATTCCCCGAAGGGCGTGATGGTATGTAAGTTATAAAATCTCTCAGACTTCACTTTAAGTAGTTATCTCTTGTTACAATTTCTGTCATAGTTTCAGTTGGATGTAGGTACGAGTAGTAGTAGTCAAAAGCATTCAAATTGCGTCTTCTGCATTCCGCATAACATCCTGTAAGTTTTCAAGTGTCTGGAGAGCTGGAGATGTGGAAAACAGACAGTTTTGTTCGACACACGTCGCTGTAATGGAATGTAAAGTGGTTTATTTACATAATAGGTGCCATTTTGTGTAGATACTAGCTTTTGTCCCCGATTTCGTCTGTGCGAATTTTGTTATGGATCTCTATTTTTTTTAAACAATTTTGTTAATAAAATATGTATAGCATGTAGCACACGGGGATCATGTAACATTAGCGAAATTATTTTTCAAAATCGGATCATTAGTTCCTGTACTTCCGGAGATTAGCGCGATCAAACAAACGAAATAACAACTGTAGCAGTATGGATATCATACCATCACGCCTGTATTCAGCGAAGGGTTAGGCAGAGGTATACCAGTGTACACACACAGTTCGCCGGTATGCTGAGGTTCCATGTAATAGGGGGTGGGCCTATTGCCATTAACCGGGCACAAATGATAACTCCGAGCTTTTTGGTCGACCTCGGAATCGAACCCAAGACCTTTAGCGTAGCAGTCGCGCTTAGGACCACTAGGCCAACGAGTCAGTAGGTAGTAGTATGGATATGTGTGTGGTAGTATGGATATGATAAAATGATGATGATAATGAATAGTTACCCAATAATAGGGAATTCATTCGACAAGAATAGAACTGGAGTGACAACTATTTCCTGGAAACCACACCAGTCATAAAGGGATCATTAAAAGAATCAGACAATTTAAATGTTTGATGATGAAATTCTGGAGAAATTCCCACTTAAAATATTTCTTTGGAATGGAATCTCAAAGAGCTCCAATTCTTGTCACCGTCTATTTTCAGTTGAACGTCGTCAGAATACCAAAAATCCTAACTGATGACGAATCTGACTCACCCATTCATTTTCGATGACAATGAATATCAAAACAGCAAATTATTATAAAAATCACGGAAAGTATTCGAAGTTTCCTATAGTTGTAGTTTTCCTACTCTATTTAATAACTTTATTCTTTTGTTATCTTACACCAATCTTATATTTTGTGGTCTCCTAACCTGTAAGGACCTCCAGAAAATTAGACGATAGATTGAGACAGAAAATGAACCAAAGAAGAAGACACATTCTCTGTCACTTCGATTATTATAACAAAATGTCAGAGCTCAAGGCAACAATTGGTTTTAAGAACCAGTACTTTCACCTGGACCTCTCTCTCTCTCTTTGTCAACCTGTATCTCTCCGATGTTGAGTGAGATCACTTTCATTGCACATTGGTGGCGTCACGCCAGCTCCCGGTGGCTACTAATGGTTACAACAAAGTTTTTTAAACTAATTTTACTGTTACGAACACAACATTAATATAAAGAATATTCATTGATTGCTTCATGCAGATATTATTTTTAAAATGAGCTTATTTAACATTAATATACCTGTTTTTGTTCTCCAAATAAAAGTTTTGATTCGTTTTTTTAATTTTTTTCCTGGGTCTTCCGCGTCCTACTCTTAATTAAACATGAATAGGTTGATTTCAAGACTCGTCTTTTCTTTGTCAGTGAGAGAAGGGTTCTCCAGTAGAACAATTAGGTACATGGTTCTATTAATAAACATGATCTTTCTATGCTGCAATAGAAACGGCTCCTACTGTTATAAATGCTGAATCTAATAAAGATTGACAACCGTTTTAGTGTCGCTGTATACTGTGACGGAATATTGAATAAAACTGCGGAATAAAGTTGGATATAAAGGGTATGAGGAATAGTATCACAGATGCTTTATATTCACGTTTTAGTGTTTCGTATAAAATGGTGATAGTAACCTCTTTCTTTTTAGTATCTAAGCGTGTGACTTTAGGTACTTATATTAATGGAATGCATAAATGTGACAGGATAGGAATAGAAGAAATTCACTACTGATTTACTACTACTTTTGTATTGGCTCAATAAGGGATTTTATTTTTACTGTATAAAATAATGTATTCTTCAAATTCATCCTCAGTAAAGTGAGCTTGAGGTGAGCAGGTGAGCTGTTATACTACCTAATATTAGAGACTCCGATGTCTTTTACGGAATAGACTGGGTGGTCCATACTGGAGATTGAATTAAACTTGTTACATTAATCTTAAAATTTCTTACTTAGAAACGGATTAGGTACCATAGGTACCTACTGAATTAAAGGACAAATATTGCTGAATTGAAATAGTTCAATTCAGCAATATTTGTCCTTTCATTCAGTTACACTGATATACTTCCATCAAAGTTTTCCAAATAGATAAAATAAACAAATCTAAAGAATGTTGGACTATAATTAATGGAAATAGGTTAATTTTCTTACGTTTTTCGTCTATTTATAAAATTCCTTCATTGATACTTAACACCGAGCACGTTTCAGTTACGAAACAGACGAAATAAAGCTGTCGGTATCCTCTCATTTAAAAATAGAATGTTCCTGCGACACGTCTCGAGGTCGTTCAACTTTGAAAATTGTAAGAATATTATGCAGTAGACGATAATGTTTTTTGTTTGTAAGATCGTGTAGTAGTTGGTAGTGTTATAAAGCTGGTTTTATTTAAGCTCTGCTGACGTTATAGGCAAATAGAATAAGATACAGAGGGAATATTCTAATCTAATGTAGCCTAGGTTTTTTATTCACCAAATCAATATTTACAGCCTTAAAATTAGAAATCCTTAATAATAACAAAAAAGAAACTAAAACTAAATGGCATCAAAAAATTCCTCCGCATCGCCGTCAACCGGAAAAGTGCCCAAAAGACTGGCGACATTGCCACGTTGGATGGCAATGCTTAACCTCTGGCCAAGGTAAAAGACAGCCTTTGTATATTTTTACATAAAATCTTCTTATTTCATTAATTCTAAAGGCCCAACCACACTAGAGCGAATAACTTGCGGTTACAATCACGCGATCAACAATATTACGGATAGCGGCTGCAGTTTCCAATCGCGGCTGCACATGTTATCCGCTTCAGTGTGGCTGTGCCTTTAGAAATAAAGAGCTCCTGAAACCCATTCATCATTGAAGTGATCCTAATTATGAAAAGTATTGACTTTTCAGCCGAGCCGAGGAGGTGCTGTGCTTGTTAATTAACAAACGATCCAATCGTCGAGTCCCGACTTGTTACGTGAATACGCAACAAAAAAGTGAAAAGTGACACGGTCACCCATCCAATTACCGGCCATTCAATCAGTAACTGAACGCCATCGAGTGGCCGATATAACCTCCCACTCGTGACTCTACGTTACAATAGGCTACCGGTATTAAACATGTCCTAATAACAGCAGTTACGCTAGTTTTCAACAAAGTTCCCATAATGATGTTGACAGTACAAGTTTAATGACTTATTTCCTTAATAGACATAGTGAATGGATTCCTAAATTATAGATCTACTACCAAATCAAGAGTATGTCATGTTAATATACCTACAAACTAAATTGGTATATCGTCAAAATCTGTTCTAATAAATAATGATATCATAATTATGGGTGAACTCTATTAGGTCACTTTGTCTGACCCGTGTCTATTTTTTTTACAGAGTAGACACAGGTCAGAGAAAGTGACCTCGATGAAATTAGATGGAGTGAGCTTAAGTAAGTCGTCATGCCACTTAATACTAGGGACAACTCACCTCACGCTAACGTCACGGAAGAAGATTTTTATAGAACAAGTTATAAAGTAGCTACTGTTAGAGATCAAATCCACTACTACACCAATGAAGTAGTCTTGAAAAAAGCAAGTGATTTTTGAACGAAGACTTTTACAGATTCAGTTCATGATTCCAGACACACCTTGGTATTCGATACAGAAGTGCAAAATCTACATAGTCAAAATGTATGGAATAGCTAATTTATTTTTTATTAATTGACGAATAATGTTAGCACTTAGGGTCTAGAATAATTTACTAATATATAATAAAGCTGGAGTTTTTTCTATTTCGTTTATTCGTTTTATTTAAACGCGCTTATCTCTGGAACTGCTGAACTGAACTGAATTTTTTTTATATACGATATCTTTAGCCAGATTCATAAAAAATAGTATAGATTAAATACATAACTACAACAAACAAGAGCGAATCAATAACGCAAGTTAACGGGAGAGAAAAGAACAGGAAGAAATTCGGACGAAGTCGACGGCAGTAGCAAGTTTAATAATAAATAATAATACCATCACGCCTGTATTCCCCAGAGAGTTAGGCAGAGGTGTACCAACGAACACCCACAGTTCGCCGGTATGTTTTTAGGTCCCATGTAATAGGGGGCGAGCCTATTGCCATTAACCGGGCTCAAATCCTAACTCCGAGCTGCTACTGAGAAATTCATAGAAAAACCCAATAACACTTTTTGCTCGACCTGAGAATCGAACCCAAGACCTCTAGTGTAGCAGTCACGCTTACGACCACTAGGTTAAAGAGGCAGATACAGAAAATAGTTATCTAAATAATGATAAGTATATAATAAATTCTTCTAAATCTATTATTAACAAGTCTAGTATTGAACGGTTTATGAGAAAATCTAATGTTCGTAGATTGAGTCAGAGTACTGCCTCCTACGCTCTGTCTTGTTTTAACCGATTCATTTCTTTGAATCACCATTATAATATCGATTATGATTTTGGACTATCATTATTTTCGTAAGCCGTATCTAGAAGTTTCTTATTATGCTATGTGCAGGGCTGCGACACCTATATAGGGTAAAAGTGAGCTTTTATTTTCAGATAAGTGTCTGTAAAAAAATACTTATACAATATGATTAAAAACATCGTTATTTTAATTCATTGCTTACCTTTCAATTAATCGGTTTTCCCGTGACTCAAAAAGTTCACTTGTTAAAAATCTCGAAATTTTGAAACCCCCGTAAGCTCCCTGAACAAATCCGGCGAATTCCGGGCGGATGCCAGCCCTATGCTGTACCTACTCGTAGATTTATAACGTACTATTTCGGAAATTGCTGATGTTATCTGCAAATATTGTATTTGTACAACCGATGTACATAAAGAAAGGTCGCTATGCCCCTCATCTATCGTTATCAGGGTTACATTTTGTGACGTTTGTTTAGGTAATGAGAAAATGTGAATGCATTTCAGGTGTCTATGTCTAACAAAAAAGTATTAAATACTAAGTCTATGCAAGGACTTTTATAAAATACTAGCATTTGCATGCGAATTATTTTTTTCTAAATTTTGTATAGTCTGGAGCCGTCAGGGATAAAGCAGTTTCCTTTTAGCGAATTTTCCAAACCGAATCATCAGTTCTGATTAAAGAAAAAATAATCAATCTCTTTAGATTTATAGTAGGTAGGTAAGTAGTATATAGACGTTATTAGGTAGGTTATGCATTTGATTACCTACTTTCAACAATTACTGTAAAATTACAAGGAATGCTCTTTTAAAAAAAATCAAAATCGGTTGTCCGGTGGCTGTCTGATCGCTGTCATCCTAACATCACACAAAATCTGCTAACGAGTTGTTTAAACGTACAAAATAATCAAAAAATCTTAGGCAAATTGGCCAACAAAAAAAAACACAATCACTTTAAATAGCATTTTACAACCATCCCCTTTAATCAAAAATAACGTTTAAAATACGCAACCAAATTAACTTCTTTTATAGCTAACTATCATCTATTTAGCCTTTTCCCAACTATGTTAGGATCGGCTTCCAGTCTAACCGAATGTACCAGTGTTTTACACGGAGCGACTGCCTAACCGACCTCCACAACCTAGTTACTAGGCAACACGATACCTCCAGGCTAGACTAGTTGTCAGACTTCCTGGCTTCTGACTATACGTAACGACTGTCAAAGATCTATGAATGACAGCCGAGACCAACGGCTTTACGAGCTTTTCGAAGCACGGGGGTGTTACACCACCAACTTCCAAACTTCGGGCGGCTACTGAGCAAATCCTAATGGAAAAACCCAATTACAAATTATTGCCCGACCTGGGAATCGAACCCGGAACCCCACGTTCATCAGTGTGCTTGCGACCACGAGATCAATGAGGCAGTTATGGCTTTTATAGCCAACCTTTTCTCATTTGTAATTATGAGCACGTTTCCATTAAAACGTGTAACTAAAGTACTAAGAAAAACATGGCGGCCTGGAAATACTAGAAAACGTGTGTTTATTCGCGTCTCGCGTCCCTAAACGTTTCTTATTGGCTTTACGTAACCGACGCGAGCCCGGAACACTCGGAGCTTGTTGCTATGCTTGCGTAATGGTGATGTATTTCTACCGGGTTACAGAGATTTCGATCTTCAGAGGTGTGACCGAAGCACTGTCTACGTGAGAAATTTCCTTGTAGACTGAGATCCCAGATTGGCCAGACTTACATTAATATTACCGTCGTTGAAAATTTTTGAATTAAACTTGCTAGCTTCAGGTTTAAAAAGTAAGACTCGCTTGCGTTCAAGTTAGGCAGCTGGAGCTTATATGTTTAACAAAATATTGTTAGCCAACATACATTATTTCTAAACACTTTCTGTGGGTCATAACTTCAGCCAGACCCTTTAGGCATGGATGCGAACTGTCAAGAGTCTGCCTAAAGCCTTTAAAAAGAGTTCGGCTATATCCTGTAAAACATAATATATCAAAAACCAGCCGCCATTCCCAATTTCAATCACTAATTTAGAACCCTTTTCCTTTTTTTTTTGTAGTCTTCATTGTGACTGACAAAGATACACCAAAATCTTGAAATAGCAAATGAGAGAGAGAAAAGTAACAAAAAAAAAGGAAATGCGAGGTGGGTGTGTCAACGACAAATACTCACGTGTTTCGAAATGCGTTGCCTATTTTGCTCACGTCAAACGCATACGATGTCGCGTAGGTGTCAATTTACGTGAACATTTTAGAGAGCTGCAGTTTTAACGAATTTTTGACTCTGTCACTACTGTAGATGTCCAAAATTAGAAGCAACATCCATATAATATCATAGCTTCTGCCCGCAACTTCATCCGAGTGGTTTTTGTCACCCGCGTTAAGTTCCTAGTTAGTCTTTGGTTACTGCTCCGCTCCCGTGGGCCGTAGCGTGGTGTTATATAGCCTTTACTATTACTCATGATTCTGGCTATAGTACTTGCATACCGATTGTTACTTGCGTTCAAACAATCACACAAACAAAGAAGAAATCTCTTCAGCTTTATTATATTTGTGTGGATAACATACATACCATCACGCCGGTCTTCCCCGAAGGGTTAGGTAGAGGTGTACCAATGTACACCCACAGTTTGCCAGTATGTTTTAGGTCCTATGTAATAGGGGGCGAAGCCCATTAACCGGGCACAAATCCTAACTCCGAGCTGCTACTAAGAATTTTATGGAACAACCCAGCAACACTTTTTGCTCGACCTGGGAATTGAACCCAAGACGTCTAGCGTAGCGTCTTCAATTAAATTCAGTTAAAATGAACATCCACTATGCAATGCCCGACTAATGTGACATCTAGATTGTAGATAATATTAAGTCTTCGATAAAGTTTCTGCATTGTTCTGTTAGAACTTTCTGAACAATGGTCTCGAGTCTTCGTTGTGAGTGCTCCTTGTGGGACCGGAGTCTGTGAAGGAGGCACTTGACGATAAACCCGGCTTTGCCGCCGCATCTCAACAAATCGTTGATATCTTCAACATTTTCACATTGCCATGCTAACAACATTTGAGGACATGAAATCTTAATGGTAAACTTTGCCGTAAAATGAAAGAGAATAAAAATATTATATACTTACAATACACTTCTACGCGCGACTTTACCTGCGTAAATTATCCCATGGAAACAGCAAACCTAACCTATAATAAAAAAATGCCCTGTATTAAACAAGATGTAGGTATCTATGTGTCCCAAATTACAGCTAATTTTATTAAGCCATTTAGGCGTTTATATTAGTTCTAGTATGGATAGGATTCCATACGTAAATATCAATCTTTAGAAAGAGACTGTCAATCTGGAACGAATGACAAAGATAGCGCTCTACAAAACAGAACTGATTAAAACTTATTATTAACTAGCTAAATACCCCACGGTGTCACCCGCGTTCAGTTAGGTCTTTAGTTACTACTCCGCTCCTGTTAGTCGTAGCGTGATGTTCTATACGTATAAACCTTCCTCTTGAATCATTTTATCGGTTCAGCCGTTCTCGAGTTTTAGCGACACTAACGAACAGCAATTGATTTTTATATATAATATATAGATTCCATACAGACCATGCAAGTACTTAGGTCCCAAATTAGTTTATTATTCAAGAACTTAACATGAAAACATTGTCCCAATGAAATATATATTATTAGAGGATAATAGTCCGTGCAAAGTTCCACGTATGTAAAATGTAAGGTCGATGCTTGCGACCTGGCGCACTGTGTTTATATATAATTCATTTAATTTGGACAATGGCTGCGGCAGAGTTTCTGGAAAGGCAATAAAGAACATTAATGGCCAACCGGGCCGAAACTAGTTCCTGCTGAAAAAGCTTTATCTGTAAATGCTTTGGCTGATTCCAGAAGGGGTTTTTTTGGTACAATCTTCCTTATCGCGGCTTGCGGTAGAAATAAACTAGCAAAAAACGCCACGGAAGTAAAAGGCATAATGTTCCCACCAGGCGATCTTCCTTCTCTTTTTCCTTTGTATAAGGAATTTGTTATTCGATTTTTCTTTCGTTGTTATTTTACTAGGAAAACTCCGCCAGTGTTTTTGTAAAATGTAGTAACCTCGCAGCAGGCGCCGCGTGGCCCCGCCAGGGTCACCACAACACATGAAAATAAAAACAAAACCTGAAAGAGAGCAAGGTAGGGGCACATATTACCTAAATGACGTTCTTCCAGAATATATTAAGTGAAATATTAGGCAATTTACATTTTTATAGAGCCAAGAAGTTACAATTGCCGGGGCTGCGGGTTGTTTGCAAGAGATACCGCGCCCCCGGAACGCAAAGGGCACAAGAAGGAACATGGGTGGGTTTTAGTCAGTAAAAGTCTGACACTAAGGGCGGGAGAAGTTATTTGATGATTTCCCACCCACCAAAAAAAAAAAAAAGAAGTTACAATTAGGGCTAGACCAATTTGTACCAACCAAAATGTCTTTATGAATTCTTCAATGTCGTAGTTTACCGTTGATAGACTCGTCATACTATCTTGAGATCACGACAATACTCACATTAGTCACTCTGAAATCTATTTTCAGCACTAAATCGGCTTGTGCTTGACAAAGAAATCTAGCCACACTTTCAATTAATTTAGTCGGACCATCACTCTGTTATCGACAATTTAAATAGCTTATTTGATTCGTCTGAAAGATTTTCTATAGAGCTTTTTCATCTACCGAAGTCGTTTCCCCAGGTAGGTAATAAGAATTAATCTGTTAATATTATCAATATACTTTGTTATGTTCTTATTATATTACTTACAGCCTCAAAACATGGCTATGTTTTGTAATAAAAGGTTAAGTCCTACCTAAACGTGTGTGTACCTTATTCTTTTATTTGATATTTTTTCCCGACTACGATGTAGGTTTTATAGATTCGATGCGATTCTTTGGTCCCTTTTTTCATGGGAATATCGCATTTGTAAACCCTTAGTGTGAGGTCATTCGAATGTAATTTTGTGAAATGTCAGTTGCGTAATTTTCAGTAAACTGTAAGTGACAACTCATTTTGTGTCGCTGTGTGGCACAAATCGGGCTGTTGTATAAAAGTAATGGAGCGTAAATTACGCGACTCACAACACACAAAATGACATTTAGCTTCACACTTACAGTCAATTTCAATGATTTTCAGATATAGTAATGATTTTAAGATATATAATAAAAATCTTGAACTTAACCGTTCTTAAAGTGAAAAAGAAGTCAACTTAAGTATTGTTACAATGACTTACTAATAAAACGTTCAATAGTGTATAAAGGAATCATGAAAGAAACCTTTCGATTCGGATTTTATATAGCACGTTTGATGTGAATGAGATCACATCAAAATCCACTTTCGAATATCGCGTACGGAATCGGGACTCAATACATGTTGGTGGCCCGAGGCGATCACCAAACATTCGCCTATGGATTTCCACAGATCCTCGTACATTTCCGTAGGTTACATGACGTATCCGTGGCCCTGCCCTGTGGCGTCACCGAACCGGAAAATTTCTCGTCTCTCTAAAACACCCTCATATTATTTTATTTCATACGGAAAAGCGACTAGTTTGTTAACTTTATCCCGTCATTTTGGGGATCGCGATGTTCCTGACGGCGCTATTTCCGTTACTGGTAATATAAATTGGGTTTAGTTCTGCCGGAATGAACCAAGCCACATCAACATGTCTCCGCTTATTCATTTTAAATCTATTTTAAGCACGAATTTTGGATATAAGTACATTGACCTCTTTTTACGAAATAAGTAATGTAAGAAATGACATATTGAATTAGTTTGTTATACACTTAATTTAAATTTTTAAGGTTTATCTCGGTTTTGGCAAAAGTAGCCTCATTTATAATAATACTTGCCTGGCTACTTCTCAGATTGTTTTTTTTTCTTAGGAGGCCCCACAGCTTTCACAGCACGGATTCTTTTGGTGTTAACAAACCACATGGCAATATTTATTTAATACCTATACTCACAAAATTCTAATGTTAAGAAACATTTAAGTAAAAAATTTAATGTTTCCAATTGAATTCTACACATCACTAGACCAAGTCAGTTGACCTGTGGCAATAAACTACACACAAAGAAACAACTCTGTAAAAGATTTGTTTCTCGTGACACGTTTGTTATGATTAAATTTAAAAAACTGCCGAAATAAAAAAAAATATAATGAATTTTTAACGTTATTGCTTTTGAGCTGAAATTTTGAATAGAGATTCAGTACCGGATACACTCTTCACCCCGTTTGTATGGATATACCCTTTGCGTAACACGCTATACACTACATATTCAGAATCATTTTATCTAGAATTGTGTGCATCGGTAGTTGATATTTTCCATTAATAGATTTGAGATTTGGAGCACTAATAAAAACCAAATTATTTGTTATTGTTACCATTGCTACTTACCACAAAATTACATACCTACTGTTAGGTACTGTGGTCACACCCAACTAAATTATCTAATTGCTAGTCATCGTTCTGTTCCTATTTCCAAAATCTAGGTAACACAGTTTCAATTTAAGTACAGATGTAAAGTTACCATTTTCATTAATCATTAATTACCACATATCCACCGGGTTTTTGAGGTCAAACATACGTTTCAATAACTGCGGTTACTAATGAAATTTAAGGAGGATTTGTGATAATTTCCTATTTATAATTTTAAAGCAAACCGAATTCAGAAATAAAAATGGCAAAACATCAAATCTGGATAAACAATTATGTTCGTGCATTTCTTTTGTTTGAAACATAAATCTTCATCTACGTGGAAAGATTATATTTTTTTTTAAAAACAATGAATTTGCAAGCTATATGATTTCATAAGATTCGCAAATAAAATATCGATTTGAGAACAAGAGACATTATTTAGTTGTGTAGGAACAGGGAATCAGATCAAGTCAATCAGTCAGAAAGTTAAAGATACATAGTTGCACGTTCCAATCAGTAGGTTTCTATAAAGACGAACGACCAAGAAACTCAAACAACATTTATTAAATCAATAAAATAATAGGGTATTCAGGAATCGAGTTGACATCAATTTGATTCGAAATTGGAACGCTCAACTTATCGGTTGATGTTGACTATGTCCATCATCAATAATTTGTAAACTCAATATCGACATGGACCGCGCACACACTCACACGACACATATCGATTGTTACATTGTTTGCAAACAGAAAGCGATCCGCGTAAAATTGTATTTCCAAATGGTCTGCAGATTAGCAATATTCGACACTTTTCTGGGTTCTATACCTCAAGGGTGCAGCGCTATTAGACTCCGCTGTTCGTCCGTCTGGCACAGGGATCTATCTTTTAAACTGTAATACGTAGATACACGAAATTTTCATAGAGTGTGTGACTATAATTGCTAAAACAAAATATAACAGAATAAAATATAATAAGTTAAAAATTTATAAGGGCTTCCATTATATTGATTGTACGTACAAGATTTTTTTAATTTTGTATGTAGTGTTAAATATTGTACGGTGGTACAAACTCATCGTCGATCGTCCGACTCACACTTGGCCGGTTTTTATTACGTATTCTATTACGTTTGTTTAAGTTTTTCAAAGTTCACAATACTTGATAAAAATAACTTTTAACCTAAACCTATAACAATATTACATACCTAACTATCCTAATCTAACAAGATAACAAAGATTTAAGTACCTACATACTTCCTTAAATCTTCTGATTTTCTATAAGCGTATGTACCCAGCTAATTTAAGACAGAGACAATCTAAGATAAACTCGACGGCCTTTAAAATTAGTATTATCCCTAATCCAAGGTTGTCTTTGCTGTCTATCGCCTTCAAGGACAGATAAATTACCAGCATACGAGTTAAAAATAGACCTCTAGACTAAGCGCTAGTGTTCTGGAAGCGATTATAATGAACGATAAAAACACAATTTATCATTGTCTATCTTTGCGCAGAATCTTTAAAGTTAACCACGGGAAATGAAGCACGCTTTCATAAAGATTTTAAACCAGTATTTAACGCAATTCTTAATACGATAGAACCTAAGCTGTTGCAGCTAGAAAATCTTGTAGATGGCAAAATTTTCAACAATAAAGTAAAACGCCATATTTAAAAATTAACAGCACAAAGAATGATGACCTTTGTCCCAAAAAAAAAACAAGACACCACAAACCAATAGATCAATTGATCATGAGTTTGACGTCTGAACAGGACACACTGCTTTTTGTAACAGTGGTTTTGCAAAAAAAAAAAGTAAATAAAACACAAAAAAACAGTACCAATTTACGAGTTTAAACAAATTACATTTTGTTGCGGAATAATGAAGGCATGTGGTAGAACACAGTGCATCAGATACTTATTTGTAAAGACAAAGGAACACATGGCAACAGTCTGTCAATAGTGTCACGTGTACAAGTTACGATCTCTCTGTCTTCTGTATTTGTAAACCATCGCGTGAGGTACCTACCGACAGATAAAAACGCATTCATTTTGTCAGGGACGTACCGTGAATTTGTTGGGGCAGTAGGGGACCTGGGCTAACACTTATTGGGGGCCAACCTTATTAATCAAACCAGTTGTTTGTCAAAAATAAAACTGTTTGTTTTAATTATATAAACAGTACTACAGGAAACCAATTAGGACAATAATAGTACTTTAAAAAAACAGTGAGCCTGAAATGCAGTAATAGAGCGAGAACATAGTGACAAAATACCCATATATATTTAAAATTAGAGGTTTTTTTATTTGGGACCCTTTATTTTTATGGGGCCTTAGGCTGCAGCCCTAAAAGCCTATTTATAAATCCGTCCCTGCATTTTGTACACTTCCTCAACACTGTTGACAGAGACAAAGTTTGTTTTTCGTCATGGCCTCTTTTTTGTCGATTAGCTTAGGTTATTGGCATAGTAATTTTATTTCCGTGCCTGTCTGTGAATAAAAGTGGCATCAAACGCTTATCTTTGCACGCAAATCAGCTTCATGGAAAGAAAAAGGTTTCTTGGTGTAAACAATAGCGACCCTATTTTTCTTCTCAAATAATTGTATGAAGTCATTTAATATTTTAAGTACTTCAGGGTCCGCAGGTCAAAGTTCCCTAACCTAGACGATTAGAAATAAAGACCCGAAGACTTATAACCGTAGGTTACAATAATAATGAACAAAAAAAAAGTAAGTACTAAGGTAGGTGAGTAAGCAGTAGATAGAAGAACACTGTGGGGTTTTAATCTGTAGGAGTCCGACATACACCTCCCCCTTCCCTGAAGCGGAGGTAGTCCATGAGCATTTCACCACAAAAAAAATGATAAAGAAGGTAAGTAGTAAGTATAGTAACCGGCATGAATCGTGAGCTCAAACTTCAAGGTCATTTCTGGGTCTCTTTGGCGGAATGAAGTAGGCGGGGGCACCCTTTGGGGGACCAATCGCGTGCAGCGTCGGCGCCCCAAAAAACCCAGAAAGGAACCCAAACATGAACTATACTGAGGTGTAGTTATTAAGACGACTGCTATTTCTTTACGGGGCTAGAAAAAGATGGGCAAGAAGAACACAGTTAAACTATGTGCCTGACACAAAAATCATCTAACCCAGGCATGACTAAAAATCTTTTACCAATACTTATAAACTCACAGATAATTTATTAGCAAAAACAACCACAAACCAAGAAAAACTAGGTAACGCAATAATTATATCTAAGCATACAAAAACTAACGTACTTATATAATTATTCAGCATACTTGTGAAATAATCATATACATATTAACTGGCTTCTGCCCGCGATTTCGTCTGCTACCAAGTTAATATATTATCCCACGGGAACCGTAAATTTTTCTGGGATAAAAACTATCTAGGTATGCCTGTGCCAAATTTCATCCAGATCCGTTCAGCCGTTTTGGCGTGATTGAGTAAGAAACATCCATTCATCCAATTTCGCATTTATAATTTTAGTAAGATTGAATTTCATGCCTACATCAGAGTATTATTAATTCGTTAGGGAAATTACCATAATGAGTACTCCCGTGTTAATCACTGAAATCAAAGGGTTTTAAAGCTAATTAGAAAAAATATTTTATGTTTATTTATTAAACCGGGGTGAAAATGAATATAAAATCTAATGATGTACTGGAGACATCATTAGCTTTGGCAATATTTTTTTTTTTCGGATTGAAAATCATCAAATGACTTCCCCCGCCATGGGCGGGGCGGGAGGGAATGTCACGCTTTTACTGACTAAAATCCATCCATGTTCCTTCTTGTGCCCTTTGCCTTCCGGGGACGCGGTATCGCTTTCGGACAACCCGCGGCCCCGACAGGCATCGGCCCTGAGTGGCTTTTTTTTTTTTTTTTTTTTGGTGGGTGGGAAATCATCAAATAACTTCTCCCGCCCTGGGCGGGACGGGAGGGAGTGTCAGACTTTTACTGACTAAAACCCACCCATGTTCCTTCTTATGCCCTTTGCGTTCCGGGGGCACGGTATCTCTTGCGAACAACCCGCAGCCCCGGCAGGCATCGGCCCTCAGTGGCCCCTTCCTTTTGCTGACATCTCTTTGAGGCGCGCGTGGAACACGAACGCGCCGTCGACACGGCCTGTCGTTATGCAACGTAAGGACGGTGAGCTACCCATTGCTCACCGTCCACAGGCCCGTATCTACGGTGGCCGGGAGTCGTCTCGCGGCTCCCGACGTCCGGAGCGTCTACCGCGGCGGCTGGGACGGGAGAACCGCTGTCTTAACCGTCCCGCCGCCTCCTTCTCAAGCATTACTGCCTCGCAGAAGGAGGCGACTGCATCCCATTCCCTCTCGCTCCGGACCATGGCTTGCACCAGGGCCGGACGCGAGAGTTCGCCGCCGCCGATGGCCGCCACTGACATCTCTTTGAGGTGCGCATGGAACACGAACACTTAGCTTTGGCATAAGAATACAAAATAAGATGAGTAACATGTTGTAATCAAATTATGTGCATGTTTAGGCTACCATTCAGAATTGTTGAAAGATGATGGTAGTACTCTGTTTAGAATGTGTTCAATCACTCTGTCAACGTTGTAACAACACCGCAGGCATCTTTTGGTGCATGAGTAAGACTTGTAAACTATCACTAGCTCCATGGTTTGCCTGCAGTTTGAAGTCATCTTCATACACGAGCAATATTATCGCCCGGGCGATATACTAGCTTATTTGTTGACTCTTTGTTTTAGCGATTTCTCGGTTGATCCCTTAATAAAAGTTGCTCAGAATGATGAGTTCCATGACCTCTGTTCTAGTTTCTGCTAGTATTAGTTCTTATGGTGAACGATGTGGATTCCTATAATAGGTTTGCGTACCAGCATTTTTATTGCTCTGTTTTTTCTTCTTATAATTCACTAGCGATTTACCCCGCGGTGTCATCCGCATTCAGTTACGTCGTTGGTTACTGCTCCGCTCCTGTTGATCTTAGCTTGATGTTCTATACGTATAAACCTTCCTCTTGAATCACTCTATCTGTTTCTGATAATTGCATTAAAATCCGCTGCGTAGTTTAAAAGATCTAAGCGTACATACAGCGAGAGAGACTTTTACTATGTGAAAGAGTGAGAGGGAGTGTTTTTTACTATGTAAAGATTACTGTCGGGGTACCAATTAAAGAAATAGAATAAAAGGTTTTATACTTAAGACTAATTTACTTTTATCTTCCAGAGACAGTTTTGGTTTTACTGTTATTGCAAATTACTGAACATAAAACTTGTGACGAAGTTAGATTCAGTCCTTCTCCTGTTGACAATATATTTGAAAAATAATCTTACCAATTTACAGTAGTGTCGTGAAAGGTGTTAAAATTGGTTCCAATTAGAATTCACCATGCCAAGTAGGCATACCTAACATCTTACGTGACTAATCCGGAATCCCACGAGAAAGGAAGAAATTAATAAACGCTTCGATATCGATATCGCATTAGTAGCGCCGCAAATTCAATCATGATTGTATAACTTTTAAATTCAAAGCCAAATGTGGAAAGATAGAAACAAAACAATAAAAATCGGAACATTCGTCTTAGGTCTGTTTCATCATCTCTGCATTGACACTTTTCACGAGATGCCATTCAAAAATGGAATTAACTAACTTCTGCTCACGGCTTCTCTCGCGTGGAAGTCAAATATACCATAAAACATATCCCACGTCTCTCTACAATAATGTAGGTTTCTATCGGTAATATAATTAACTAATAAACGTTAATTTTTGTTATCAGACCAGAACTTTCAGAGATTACCTATTACAAAAAACTTTACCTCTATATAATATTAGGTATGATCTTTCAAGTAATTTATTCAGAACTTATCATTTGAAATTGGTAAAAAAGGCTGAGGTAATCCAAATTATAAAAAGTTAAATCACTTCGGCTAAGTATTGTTTAATGTTAGTTGATTGGTTTATTGAATACTCCAATGTTGTCAATGTTGAAACAGCTGTCAGCTGCCACAGCTCAGCCTACCAGTAAACATTCAGTACCACCACTAACGAACAAGTCGCTTAGAACCGGTCCAATGGTTCCAATAGATCAACTTTCCTTTTTATTTAAACCCACATCTACTCTAAGAACCAAAGCGTTGATTATGAAAACCAACTTATCTTTATTCTACTTGTTTACAGGTAAATATTCCACGTTTCTACAGCAGCACGTGATATTTTGGTAACTACGAATTATAACAAAAATATTTGTAGAGTCGGTTTGTTGCCATGAGATACACTTCTAAAATTGAAGTCGTGGCGGGATATAATGCGATATAGTTTGTTTGCTTTATAGATGTTGGATCCACATTTGCTTACGGCACTAGCAAAATCAATGAGGGCGGCGGCTTACTCTATGTCTCATTATTTAATCATGAAACAGCAGCGACACTGACCGCATTTTGGTTCGCAGCTTGTTGGCCTGCAGCATCCAACACGGGGAAATGCACCTACTTTCTTTCCACTGCAACTAGCGGGCTTTGGCTACAATCGCCAGCTCTATAACCAGTCAAAACAACACATGTTTTTTTGGTCAAATCCTCTTCATCATCTCTATCTTTATTTTCATAGAGTTCATATTAGCTTGTTCTTTTTCTATTTAAGCCCTATAGACACTGCGCACAATCCCGTTTATTTTTCCGTAGCGAGATGGGTGTACTCGCCGAGCTCGTTTAGTCGTCCGTAAGCCACGGCGCGGTCGGGCCGCGTTCGCGGGTGCTACAGTTATTAAGCTGACGATATTAGTGTGAGATCTGTTTTTTGGAACATGTGCTGTGTTTGATAAAGAAGATGACCGGTGAAATTTGCTGCAGCCAAAAATGGTATGCGTTGATTTGTGCGCGTAGCTGAAAGGAGAGATGCACTTGCGTGCTCTACTCTCACTCGAACGGACAACTGCCGGCATGAAGGGCCAACCGGTTTGGTGAGATCTCCTCCCGATCCTCACTCATGTAGAATAGAAAGCAAAGCCCTTAGCTTAGACCATTTTGTACTTGTCTATCGTTCGCAGTTTAAGTATTGCTTTTACGTTTATTTTTGCTAATCTTACGAATTTAAGGAAGCTGTAACATGTTTGTGGATCACGTCGTTAAAGATTTTGTGTATGTGTTTATTTCGGCACATCTTTCTTATTGGTCACACAACATTTATGTGAAGCTTTTTATTTCTTAGCAACATTACATAATTGCAGATGCACGTTGTCAAACGTGGGGAGTTTCATTAGTACCTCCACATAATGTGCGCTTACGCTTAACAATTGAAACACACAATGAATACGATTACGATTACAAAGGCGAACCCCAGAATTAATAAAAGGTGCTTTTACAAAATGAGTTTTATGAGATAATTAATATTCTTGTCATATCACGTTTTGTATTTGGATAACATCGTTTGTTTAACATTCGACTCTATCGGGTATTGGATAATAATAACCGAATTATACGGTCACTCTCATTGATTAGTTTGAAATTATTCGTCTTTGATGTTGTGGCCATTTCAAATTATTTTGCGATATCCATTAGGCATAATTGATGGTTGCTTCCACACCCCTGTTTACTGCTTAAATGACTTCTGAATGCAAAAGTAGGTGCAGCTTGTTATCAATTAGTTTAAAGCTATTATCTTTTCATACATCTAAATCTACCTCGTTTTCAATTATCCTAATGATAATGTTATTATGTTAAATAACTTTGTTTACAATAATTCTGAGAATTTTATCAAACTTAGTACACCTAACGGGTGCTTCGTAACGAGAAGTAAATAATGGTAAATTGTTTATCTATTACACAGAGATAACTCTGCGGATTATGTTTCTTTACTTTACAGAACATGACTGCCATATCTTAACTTGTGTTTGTTTTTAATCAACTGGGTAATATGGTAGAAAATTCGCGAGATAAAGCTTTTCATTTTATTTCAACACTTCTTCCATTCTTTCTGAACAAGATAAATTTTATCCGTTAAAAATCCATCCAATCCCAATCTCGATTTAAATTGGATCTGATTTAATTCCGTTGAAGTGGAAAAATCTTACTGAACTGGATTTCTTCAAAGTACATCAATTATGTCCTTAAAGTTCAAAAGAGCAATTTCTAACTCGGTATAAACTGACGTCTCCGTGGCACCTCCGTCCCCCTTTTTGGCAAGAATAAAACGTATATCCCTGAATTCAGTAAGAATTTAAAAATAAACAATCTTTGCTGTGTAATTGTATCTAGTCAGGTCATTGTCCATCATCACGTGCAACTACCCAATCTCTCATTCCACTTTCACAGATAATACATTAACAAAACACCAAATTATCACAGTACGATGTAGGTACCTGGTAAAACCAGAACATGATTTTTCTGCTTTTTTTAATTGAACTCAGTTTAACAATAGTAGAAAGTACTACCACCATACCTGTTTCTGCTGCAAAGCAGCGTTGCTGCCTATAGACATTTAAAATACCAGAGGCCTTGCAGATGCGTTGACATCCCAGAAACAAAGTTAAAATGCCTCATGTGCATGTGTCGCTGGAGGCTCTGGTATTACAGATGTCTATAGGCAGCGGTGACCACTTAACATCGGGTGGGCCGTCGGCTTGTTTGCCATACAATGACGTAAAAAAAAATTGTATGTCGTCAAACAAACTTTCTTAAGAACACGTTGACTTGTCATAAGCCTTTGATTACTTGATACTTGTAACATTGTTACCCAAAGTAATTATACGCTCCCCTATTTATTACAACCCCTAAGTTTTTAAACGAAATGAGGGAAGTATTGTATGAGAAACCCTAAAGTAAACGTTTAAAATGCTCAACTCATTTTTATAGTATCTTAAAATACTGTTCTATAGTTTAGCGAATCTTTCAGTTTATGGCTATAAAAATAAAATAACAATTTATTACCGGATCGATGCGTAGAAACAAATCTTATGTGTACCAACTATACTTGAGTACAATTAGAGCTGGACCGAGAATCGATCTTCGGAGAACCCTTTCATCATTAAAATATACACGTGTTACATAACTCACCTGGAAACTAGGTTTCTTAAACACGCGACAAGATATCGGAAACCGAACGGTAATCAGGGCCCTTCACAAACGCGTGCCTCCAACATGTGCCATCGGCTGATCTATCTAAATCCATCTTGCGGTGGTGTGGTCACGACTCACGAGTGTCTGCCACCGAGGTCACGTGACAAGGATCACGTTGCCTTTGCAAATCAAATTGAATTGAAACAATAAACTCACTATTAACCACAATAACTACGTGTCAATATATCGAATGCAAATCTTGAGAAAGTTAAATTGCATGTAAACTATTATTTAGTATTTCTACATTCTGTGTTTATCGTTTTCCTTAAATATGTGTTTGGTTGTATGCTGTTATGCTTGTTTAATATTCTTGTCATGTGGTTTTTGGAACTTATTGGTGACGGCATATACAGAAGGGATGTCCCCTTAATTTTAATGTCATTATACTTTCTGCTAAAATGAACCAAACTACAATATCTCAATGATTAAATTAATAATGTCAAACTAATTCAGTACGCTAAATGTAATACTATGTGTAGCCAGTAACGATAACAGTTCAATGTCCGTTTCAAAGTATGCTTTAAATAGAGTTTATATTAATCAGCATTAATAATGTGTTATTTATAATCATTACAATTTCTTCGAAAAAATAGGAAAATGGACGCATGTTGGTTTACCCTACCATATTTAACCACATTTAAAGAAAACAATGTTCAGCAAAAATCTTGAAATCTATTTACGGAAGACCGGGTGATTTATAGCTCTTAAAAAAGAAAATACAAAACAGTCCAAGTACCGCTTAAAAGCCACTTAAACACAATTTTAATGTGAGAACATTGTTTGAAATCTGACGTAACAGCGTCCGAACGCTGCAAACCGCAACAGTTATCAAAAATAAAGCGTAAAGCCATCAGCTGTTATGCTGTTGTTACAAATAAATCCGTCGGTCATTTGTTAGTCTGCTTGTACAAACTTGTACTGTTGCCAACATCCCTTACTTTCGTTTCAACTACGTCAAAATTGGATAAAGAATTTCTCCGCTGCAGCTGTATACAAAATTTTTCTACCGATAATTAAATGTATGGAAAAGAAAAACTATTGTTCGGTAATCAAGTTTTTGGGGTGGTAAATCATCAAATAACTTCTCCCGCCCTGGGCGGGGCAGGAGGGAGTGTTAGACTTTTACTGACTAAAACCCACCCATGTTCCTTATTGTGCCCTTTGCGTTCCGGGGTCGCGGTATCTCTTACGAACAACCCGCAGCCCCGGCAGGCATCGGCCCTCAGTGGCCCCTTCCCTATGCTGACATCTCTTTGAGGCGCGCGTGGAACACGAACGCGCCGTCGACACGGCCTGTCGTTATGCAACGTAAGGACGGTGAGCTACCCACTGCTCACCGTCCACAGGCCCGTATCTACGGTGGCCGGGAGTCGTCTCGCGGCTCCCGACGTCCGGAGCGTCTGCCGCGGCGGCTAGGACGCGAGAACCTCTGTCTCAGCCGTCCCGCCGCCTCCTACTCAATCGGTAATCAAGTGTACTTAGTATAAATATTTTATTGCCCATAGAAGTCTATAATTGGCTTATTGGTACAGTCCAATGCCATTAAAATTCCTGAAAATTCTTTGTCACATCTGAATACCTAGAGAAAAAGAAGAGAAGTCTTTGTCATTGTACATTTCAATAATGCTAAAAGCTTTTCAATTTTCATGATTTCCTTATCACAGTCTTGAAAGATATCTTTTCCTTTCTTTGCCAAAAGATATTTTCCCTAACCTAAAAGTTTTGTAACATGAAGATCCTGATTTTAGATAGCAAGGAGTGGAAAGGGATCGCTTTTAACACTTTTAATTTAAACTTTTTTTTATCTCCTTTGTATCACGAGCAATGTTCCGTGTTATCCGATCCGTTATCGACATTCCTTTACGAGTTGAATGGCATCCATAGGATACTGATGCCATGAACCGTATGTGACTATGACTCATAAAGGACGCGATAAAAAAAAAGGATAACAAAATAAGAATATGGAGGGATCCTAAATTGGATTGCCACGCTCGCAGACAAAAGGATTTTTTGTTGATAAGAATGTACCCTATTAATTTGTCTGGCAGTGTAGACTAACCAAAGAGAACAGAGACAGAAGAAATAAAAACGATTTAAAATTAAAGAAAAAAGCATTTCCAAATTTAAATTGTATCTTCTGAATGAAAGAAAATCTTCATTCTTTACCGAATGTAATTTCAAATTCCGTTTTAGTGAACGTAATTGTCATTTGTCATCATCAGCGTACAGGAAAGGGGGCATTGTAGCGAACCCTTTCTTAGCAGACTCTCATTAAAATTGTCGACGAACACTGTCCATTGTTCGCCACATCATGCTTGTGACATTCTACTGTTACGCAATGGACAATTTAAAGTGTTGCAAGGTGAAGACGACAAGTTAAACAATGTTTTTAGACATAAAACAAGGTTTTAGGGTTATTACGAGTTTCAAATATATCAAATGTCAATAGACATACTATTCTATTATACTAACTGTAAATATTATTTAATTCGTAGGGTTTAACTTATAAATATTTAAATTGTTAACAATTAAATACCTAATATCACACTCGACGTGTAGGTAGGTAGTGTAGTCGCCAAGTTAACGCTGCAAGCGATTAGTCCGTCAGTCGGATCGATCGCGTACAGCGTCGGCGTCCCAAAAAACCCCGAAAGGAACCCAAAAACCCAAGAATTAACTTGACATTTGTGCTCACGACTCTTGGCGACTACTATATTTTATTGTTAAAAATGGTTGCCAAACAAAATGGAATCACGCCTTTAAACAATACTCACTTGTTACTTTGTTAAAGAGAAATATAGCATCAACTTTTTGGGATGTTTATGTGAGTTTGTATGGATAAAACCTTTTATGGGATATCTTTTGTATTTCTTTTCCCTTATGGGATGTAAAAAGTAAAAACACACACCACATAGCCGTATATTATACAAACTGCCAATGTTACTTAACATTGAGCAAAACGCATTAGGTACTGGGAAAAAAATATTTTAGGTGTGAAAAATCAATATTTATGGTAACGCACGCCTCAAACTTGTTTAACAAAGACCTTCAATATCTCTGTAACCAGAAGATCCCCAGGTATTGACCAGAACAAAAAAAAACCGGCCAAGTGCGAGTTGGACTCGCTCACGAAGGGTTCCGTACCATTATCTATAAAAACGGCATAAAAAATCACGTTTGTTGTATGGGAGCCCCCTTAAATATTTATTTTATTTTGTTTTTAGTATTTGTAGTTGTACGGGAACAGAATTATATAATTTGTGAAAATTTCAACTGTCTAGCTAGCGCGATTCTTGAGATACAGCCTGGTGACAGACAGACGGACGAACAGACAGCGAAGTCTTAGTAATAGGGTCCCGTTTTTACCCTCTGGGTACGGAAGCCTAAAACGCAATGGTGGAAAAAACTTGTGTCTTTGTATTTCGTTATGTGCCTTCTTGTTCTTATACACTTATGTAGATAATACCGCTGTTACGGTTACATTCGTCTCTTATTAGTCATGTCTCTTGAGTAGATATGCTGATTTTGATCTCCTAAACCAGGTATGGTAAACCAATGATAAAGTAATTGGAACACGCCAATAAATGACAAAGCTATGTATTTGATCGAGACCAATAAGCAACAGCAAAAATCACACTAACTTTTTATTTAAATAAACAAAAAATAGTAAATATTACAATTCTTGTAAAAAGGAATTGCAAACAAAGAGTTCTGGTTCCATTTTTCTGAATTAAATGGCTAAGTTCTTAAGCGTCTTTGATGGCACGTCATAGTTACATATTATCTTTTTTATTAATAAATGTTACGTTCACCAATAACAATAACGATTCGCCATCCCTGTCCTAAACTATAAATATAAAAGCAAACACTCTCTTTGCACCTTAAAAATAACTTATTTCAATAACAAACATTGGCGAGACAAGCCCATGCCTGTTATATCATCAATTCATCACAAAAGCCAAAGTTGAAGCCGAACTGTACTGTCAACAAGGCTTTGTTACGAATACAAATAACTATCGTTATAAATTTTAACGATGTTTAAGGCCCCACAGCTCGGGAACTCGTCTCTTATTGAATAGATAGGAACGCTGCAGTAGTGTCGAGAGCCTAACGGTATTAGCACTTGGAATATAGACCAGTATATTGTTGATGACGTCGACTGGCTTGAATTTTGTAGGCTTTGCTACCGGTGTAGTGAGAATTTAACTTGGAAAAAACGCAATTAAAAGGGGCGAACTAAGTGAAATAAAGGACAATGTTACAAACAGTAGACGTTAAGGATTAAAGAAAACATTAGATTATTTATTTGACAATAGTTTGTTTGTCACACATAATAAAGGTAAAGAAAGAAATAAAACAGGAAAGTATCAACAAACAACATCGTGACTCGTTAAAAACTTCACCCTCGAAATCTTTGCGAATAAATCCTTATTTTTTCCCTTATCTCTCCCTGCCAACAAGGAAATAACCGCAAATATCTCGCAAATAATATTCCACGCCAGAATGACCTTTTGTAACACTGAAAGTACCCTAATTCCTTCAGGTCGTGACCTCTATAGAGGCGTTTGATGGCTGCCACAGGGCAAAAAACGAGGTAAAAAGAAGCTGGGTGGGCTCTTATCATATTGTCAAGCAATCTTATACTGTAAGGCTGGATGGTAATCTGATAATGCCGAGTCTCCCAACAGACTGACCAATAAAACCTTATATAGAATATTTTCTTGTGAAACAAAGAAAGGTACAATGACCGGGTTATGATACTAAAGAGCAGATTTTTATGTCCCCGATAAATCTACAGCAGCCTCGGCTTTTTTTTCGCAAAATATAAGCATAGTGTATATAAAAGATTGGGTAATTTAGAATTTGAGGTTTATTTTTTAATAAGGATCTCCAACAGAGGCTACACAATTTTAAATGAATATAATAATTATAGGAACAATTACTTGTGTGCTTTTCTAATTATAGGACATTTTAATTGATCGATGTGATCAATGGAAATCTTTGGTTGGTCCTAATATGCAGTAATTTAACTAAAATAAATGAGATGATCCCCAATGTTACTCAACTGACTGAGCGGGAAAGATAAGGGACTATAGTACTTACAATTTTCATTTACCAGCTTACCACCACCGTTTAGAGCTGTCAAAATATAAACTTCAACGTTTAATTATACAACATATTCTGACAATTTGCATAAACTTGACATGACAGGAGTTTTAGTAAATTCCTATGTCTTGTGCTATGTGCTTTAACATAAAAGCTATATCCGTCTGTCTCATGATTTCATCTTCTTTCACTGTAATTATAACTGAAGCAGAAAAAACTAATTGCAAGCCAAGCTGTATTGTATTGTATGTGAAGTGGAATAGTACACTTTTTGCTATAATAACAGCTTCAACTGGCTTAGTTACTAATTCTTAAATCAACCTCATCAGAAATGATGACATGTAAAGTAAAGGCGTATCATTATTACTGGCAACCCACTCTGTCATTACGCCGATCTCTCGCGTCAACCTATTTTGCTGAAGTATGTCAACTAAGTGTAATCTGAACTTATGACTAGTTATCAAATTTAACCCTGAACTCATTCTTACTCGTTCTATATCTATTCTGTATAAAACTCCTTCGGCAAACTTACCAGTTAGTGAACCAAAACAATCTTGCCATGTACCAGAAAAATAAAACTCATGTATGTCTTCGGTCACGAATCTTTCGAATCCACGTTTATACATAAAACTTTCCTAAAGAAAATCATGTGAACGTGATCTAAAAATAGATATTGAACTAATCGACAAAAACGATATATCAAAAACAATTAACTATCGATTTCTGTTATAAATAGTCCATTCTAAATTCAAACTTCTCAAGTTTGAATTACAACAAACAGGTCAACGTCACAATAGTAGGTCAAATGTCATGACCGCTTTCCTTGACATATATTTCCATATACATCTAATTTACTAGTGCATGTAGGCCATTTTACGGGGAATTTTAATACACTTCTGTTCCTAGTAATAAAATACATACCAATTTCAATAATTACCGACGGTACTTACCGGCAGGAATTTTTGATTCTTTTATAAAGAGACATAAATTCCTGCTGCATTGGTATAGTAAAAGATTATTCTTTTACTAATGGGAGAACATAACTGTGTAATGGACGCATTGAACTGTGAGAAAGTTTTCTGAAAGGCGATATTTCAACGTGTTTTCTATTAAATAAAATATGTTTAGTAGTTTCTCAAAAATTTGAGTAAGGAAACTGACAAGAAGTGACGACGTTTTTAGACTTACCAGTGTTAAAAATGTAATAAAAAAAACAGTTATACTAATAATGAAATAAAAAATACCACTTCGAATTCTTAACAAAACATTTTCGGTATGTAGAGCACACGATGTGCATTTAATTTTAAAGAGCTATACAGCATACTTAAAACAAAGAAAAATAAGAACATCTTAATTGATAAATTCCACACATATTTTAATTCTTAAACAAATATGAAATAATTCTATAGTTTTTTTACAAGAAAGTAATGTTATAAGCGCTAAAGTAGACATATCTTAACATAAAATATACATTCCATTACTCAGCTGAACAAACAGAGACCGAATGAAATGAACGAGATAATCAAAGTATTCGGACGAATAGAAATCACTGCTAGAATAATTCAGTAAGGCTTTGTCGTTGCCGGATTATTGCCGTAACTTTACAAGGACACAACATACTTAATAAATATGCCTATGTTATTATATGTATAGTGTTTGTAACATTTTTTTTTTCTTGGATAATAATTAAAAGTAATGAAAAGAAATTTATGCCATTTACATCGATGAAAGCATTTTTTCGAAGTATTCAAATCATCGCAACATCGTAAATACAACACGATTATTATTCCAAGAAGGTTTCCCGTCTCAGTTTTGTATTCAAAATGAAAGAAATCAATGCCTTCAAGAAGGCTTGTAAGTGTTTGTAATTTTTAAGGTTGCATCGGAAATAAAACGAATGTAATCGAATTTCACGATGTGAGATCAAAATTCTACGATTTTTTCTATTAATTTCTTGTCTGGTGTTAGGTATGTCCCTTAAAAAACTTCAGAAATACTGGTTTCTCATTTTAAACAAATAATGATCAATGCGTTAACAATACATCTTTGCATTTCAATGCTAAGGCTTGAGGATTTCACCTTTAGCCTTCCTTTGCGTTTAAAGCAAATAATGCTACTACCTACCTACTACGTAACTAAATACTAAGTGCGAGATAGAAATAGTCGAATGAATATTTTTACATGCCCTTCAATTAACGTAACATACTGGCACATAACATAGATCTGTTCATTTAAAAACGTTGTTGTTCTTTCATTCAATAATAAATTAGTTTGAAAATAGAATCCAAAGTTTTGATTCTAATTTCAAAACGATTTGTATTGCTTTAAAACAAATAACAGAAAAAAATGGTAACGGTAATTATTGTAAATATATAATCTAAGTATCTATGTTTAATGTATCTATTTACTTACCGTTTAATAAATAGATACTCACGCGTGGTGTAGATACCAAATTACTTTATTATAATTACTATAGCGACGATATACCAAGTGAACATACTAATAACACGATTAATTAATTATCAATCAAAGATTATGTACCTTCTAGTAATAAGATAGTTACTAATCTATACTCCTGCATTATCATTTTAAAATTGGCCTTTTCTATCAACCGATTTACCGTATCTTAATAGAGACATTTTATTATATTCTATACATATATCCTCATACAAAGAGCTTATTATCTTTCCTCTCACTCATTCATTAACCATTTTATATTTCTTATTCGCAAATACAACCGCTATTTCCCATCAGTTTACAGTTACCTAGAATACATACGCACAATGAACGTACGTATACATACATGAGTCGTTTATGACCCTAAGAATGATTAGTATAAATTAATACTTACATTGAACTAGGCTATCACTAGTAACCTCCTAACTGTACTAACGGAATCTGGGGCTAATATTCGCCAATTAGAGTAGGGCGGTGAACTAGCCTTAGTAATGGACATCATTTTAGACCAATAAGATCAACGGACTAAGAAATGAGTAATAAAAAGTAGTTCCGACCACCTCTCTTCAGTGACAAAATCTGTATCTAATTGTAACAAATTTCCCACGATTGTGAGAAAGTAGGTAAAGAACGAATGACACTTCCTTCCCGCGCAAATCTTAAATTCGTACATCGAAGCGAAAGTGTACCTATGGTGCTTATGATCCGTGGGCGTTGGTCATGGCCACAAATACATGTCATGTAGGTATTTGTATAAAAAAATAATAATGGATATTTCTTTCAAGTACGTTGACACTGACCAGACAGAATTTATTGGTTTGGTATGCGAGATTTATAGGCTGTCTAATCCGAGAAATGAGGTCAATAATTTGTAGTGAATAATCTTTTGACGTCATAGAGAAAACAAAGGTTTAAAAAAAGAAAGGCGTAACGAAGAGTTTCTCCTGTTTATGCTAATGAGTGTAAGAAGAAAACCACACAATGTTTTATAAAGAAAATTAGAATAGGTCGCGGCAAGCTAATTATGTGTCGAGCCAACGGCATCTCTATGAATCATCTGGCTGAAGTCTGAACTACACACATAAACGATAAAATCTGTTGGGCTTCAATTTACAGTCCATTACTGTTTACAAATCTATCAGTGAATTTCATATCGATGTGAAACCGTAATGGTGCATAAAACGTATTTAATATCTGTGTGGTCTAACAGTCGAACTCTAGTTTTCTTGCAAGCCAGTGTACCATAGTTAATGTTGTTTATGAACGTCACTACCGGCTCTACCGAGTTACCGTTAAAAGTGTGAAAAAATCGCACTGAGGCGAAAACCGAGTCGCTGATTGAGATTTCTGGGTCATTTTACTTCTTACTTTGACGTGAGTTAGAAATATCAAGTATTGGAGTCGACAAGCCAATTAAATGGCTATTGAAAAATATAAAGAAATGTGTTAATAAACGCATTATTGAGTTCAGCTCTATTTGTTTTGCGAAAAATAAATTTCATTTCGGTTTCACCAATTTCTCTGTGATTGGACGGAAGCTGAAAATATTTCACACGAGAATAATTGAATCGTGTTTGCAGATGTACCTTGTAATATTTAAAGTATCCTCACGAACATGGCTCCTACCAATGAATACAAAACAATACAAACAGAGGATACCCGCAGTAAATAAATAATGTGTGTACAACACCTGCTGACATCCCTACATTACTTACAGACCCAATGGAAATTCAATTTATTTGGCCACCTGCTCCCGTGTCTGATGCTCAAGTATTTCGTAACAAGTTCACTAAAAATAACAGTTCTTTGTTACTAGTTAGAGAACCTTTTAGAACTGTTAGGTATTTTAAAAGTATTCCTAAACAGGCTATACTTTTTTTTACAATATGTAGTGCAACGTTTTCGAATATGGTAACACTTTTTATTAAACATTTGTCGACAATGTATTGCCAGGAAAAAATGACCAGTTTAGGAGCTTCAAAAAATATGACAAGTGGAGTAATTATATACAAAGGGAGTGGTCGGGCCACACTAAAAATATCGCAGGGTAGGTAGGTATTTCAACAAAATGTGAAGTTTGGTCGAGCCATACTTGCAACTTTTGGTTACAATATTGACTATAATGTGGCGCTGACGCTGCACGCAATCGATCCACAGACGGACCAATCGCATGCAGTATAGGCACTCTAAAAAACCCAAAAATGCAAAAATTAACTTGACATTTGTGCTCACGAATCGTGGCGGCAACTATACCAAAGACGGTCCAAAATTTGTGTAGAAGTGCCATAAATATACAATTCAATTCACTGAGTTCAATTAGTTTCACAATAAAATTTTTTTTGTTACTCAAAATTGGCTGTTCCAAAAGTTAACATTTCAATATTATAGAAATTAAATTCTTTATTCCCATACTGTTCATTTACATAACATTGTTTAACATTGTATGAAACGAAATAAAAGCGTCACGGAACACAAACATGTTATCAAAATTGTAGATTGTTATAGCGTACAAATTGATTAATTCAAACAGAATAACTTTTGGATATTGGACTTCGTAACAAAACTCCGAGTTAGAAAAACATTGATTCAAATGAAAATATTTATTTACCATTTCGTATACTCCGTAAAAAGTCCCAATAAAAACTTATGTTAAAAATCTTTTGCAGAAAGAGATTTTTATACCTAAATAAACTACATAAATAAATTAATTTGATGAAAAAACTGGTACCTATTACTAATGAAATCGGTAATAAAACTTGCGTAGTCTATCAGACTGCTATCCATCGAGCGCGGTCATTGAACTATTTTTTCCGCCTTCAAATCTCGTTTTATATTACTTATAGAGGCAGTTGGCAAAAGTCTCAAAGCATTAAAGATATGATACGTTGTACTTGCCTGACTAAAATAATTGAAAGATAAATGACTGTAAGTCTTATAATGATGACTTATTAGTTGTTCTAAAAGTAATTTGTCAAAGTTGAATGCCCTCGATTCCTCGGAAGTAATATTGCTATCAGGCATGTCCGCAATGTGGTCAAATTTTTGTAATGGACATGAAAGTTTGTCGGAACTAATGTTATTGAACACATCGGATTCATCTTTATTATATTGAAGTGTCATTCCGTTTCTGTGTCTAAAAACACATACAATAGATAACGGAACGGCCTATTTGAGGAAAGATAGATGAAGTCATTAAGAAGGTATGCTTGCTTACTAGCTTCAATCCCAAGCCTTTTTTGAAGATAGGTTTTAAAGGTACTTTGCTCGCTCACGTTCAAGTGAGATGGCTTTTTTTTTTTTTTTTTTTTTTGGTGGGTGGGAAATCATCAAATAACTTCTCCCGCCCTGGGCGGGGCGGGAGGGAGTGTCAGACTTTTACTGACTAAAACCCACCCATGTTCCTTCTTGTGCCCTTTGCGTTCCGGGGGCGCGGTATCTCTTGCGAACAACCCGCAGCCCCGGCAGGCATCGGCCCTCAGTGGCCCCTTCCTTTTGCTGACATCTCTTTGAGGCGCGCGTGGAACACGAACGCGCCGTCGACACGGCCTGTCGTTATGCAACGTAAGGACGGTGAGCTACCCATTGCTCACCGTCCACAGGCCAGTATCTACGGTGGCCGGGAGTCGTCTCGCGGCTCCCGACGTCCGGAGCGTCTACCGCGGCGGCTGGGACGGGAGAACCGCTGTCTCAACCGTCCCGCCGCCTCCTTCTCAAGCATTACTGCCTCGCAGAAGGAGGCGACTGCATCCCATTCCCTCTCGCTCCGGACCATGGCTTGCACCAGGGCCGGACGCGAGAGTTCGCCGCCGCCGATGGCCGCCACGAGGACTCGGCGATGCTCCGCCCAAGCGGGGCATACCGCCACGGTATGCTCCACCGTGTCCTCGGGGCGATCCACACAATGGTGACACCCGGACGTTTCCTCCCGCCCGATGAGGTGCAGGAACCTCCCGAAACACCCGTGTCCGGTGAGGACCTGCGTCAGGCGGTAGGTGAGGGCGCCGTGGCGCCTCTCCAGCCACTCCTCAAAGAGGGGACTTACCGCCTCTATTAAGGCGTGCCCAAAGTGAGATGGCTGGCTTTAATATTACATGTTTTAAAATTAGAATATTGTTAAATCTATGCCTATTCAAAATTTTAGCCAACAGTTATCTAATCTACATAAATCAAACACGTAATAATGAAAATAATTATTTAAAAAAAAGGTACTCTGGTTTTAATGACCAGTTTAAATGTAATAAAGCGCATTGTATAATATCATGAAGCAACTTTGCACTCCCCCACAATAAGCTTGAGAAATATGACTTGGTAGCTAAGAACTGCTGTCGGACACGCCACTGTCGCCATTACTCCGCACAAACATGTTTTTCCCATCAAATTATCTTCACAATTTAAATAGATAACATCTTTTTTTATCTGAAAATCATTTTTGTTGTTTCCAGATATTTAACTAATCCGCAAGCAGGTGACCAGCAGGTCTATTCTATAAAAATCTGCTTATGAGAATTTTGGTGATATAAGCTGTCATCAATGCCACCTAATACTAGAGATTGACATCTCACGCTCGCTTTACCTAAATTCACCGAGAGGAAATTTTACAGAATAACACTGCAGGACGCAGGTTGATAAAAACAAAAGATTTAAAAATATATTAATAATAACATAAAAGAAACTAAAACTAAATAGCATCAAAAAGTTCCTCCGCATCGCCATCAACCGGAAAAGTGCACAAAAGACTGGCGACATTACAAAACAAAAATTGGTTTTAAAATACACACATAGCTATTAAAAATAATAAAAGCAGAGTTTTACCAGCTGCTTCAAATAAGCACTTCGATAAAAGGAAACAATTTGTTTTGATGGAGTTAATTCTTATCTTTGAACCGTACCATGAGCCTATTTATTTTTAAAGTATAAAAAACTAAGTTAAATTAACATTTCGCTGTATCTTTTTGTAGATCTACGCATTAACATGTGAATCTATTTCGCACATAAATATATGTATATTTAAAGCCAAAGTACGTCAGTATTATAATATTATCTGTGGCCAAAGTTTAGTACCCACAAGTTAATTCATGACTAATTCTCGGGCTTACTCCCCCATGGCCGATAAACGCTATATTTAGAGTCTGCTTAGTATAATGTATGTCAACTTTAAACCCTTTACACATTATGATTCATCTGTACGTGTGTATGTCACTGAACTCCTCCTAAATGGCTTGGCCGTATTTAATGAAATTTTTTGTGTGTTATTGAGTGTGTCCCTGGTTAGTTCAGATTCACAATAAAATTAAACCCGGTTGAGGGCGCTGCAAGCTGACTCTCAGGTCCTCTAGTATATAGGTACATAGTTTCGATGTGAACACGTCGTGAAATAGATTTTTATACGAATTGGTGTAGGTACAAAGGTCTCTTTTACGTAATGCCTGCGGAAGTCTATGGTTAGCGTTAACTAGACACATTGGCCATGAAACAACGGCAAGCGGCGCTCCTACAATATATTGAACTATAGGAAAGAACTAGATAGCTTATCTAGTACTTGATTTATTATATCTGCTAGCCACAAATGGAAATACAGGCACGATGAAACTTACTTTGTCTAAGTGAAGGTTGAACCGGAACGTCAATGAATCACCTTAGCCTGACGATAATATATGGCCGAGAAGCGAGTGTGTTTACAGATGTTAGAAATATTGAAATATATTGGAATAAAACATTAGTGCTAACGTTTTTAAGGTCGAAGATATAAACAGCTAAATGAAAACAACATTATTTTCAGGAAGCCTAAGTACCTACGAAGATCTTGAAACCAAAAGGGCAATTCTACTAACTTTAGGAACGATAGCAATCTCATTCTGAATCTGTCAAAAATGCGTCTAAATTACCTACATTTTTGACATTGATTGTCGCTGAGATGAAATTGCAATTAGATTTTGAACATTTATAGTAGATTTGGCCTTCAGTTTTCACTTCCCTTGATCAATTCAAATTCTAGCATGTTTTGTTTTTTACGTAACTTAGTGATTAAGAGCATGCGTGTAAGAAAATCGCCGGGAAAATGTTAAACAAGAATCGCGTGTTAGCAATTTAACTGAACGCGGTGAAATCTGCCCTTTGCAGTGTTTACCATCGCATTGCGGAGTGTTCACACAACGACCGGTCCAATTTGCAGAATAAAATTATAATACCCATCGGACCCACTGTAGGGCAAAGGCCTACTTCCAGAAATTACCTCCTACAACCAAAAATAAACAAAGAAATTGTACTTAGCTCTTGATAATATTAGTATAGATATCTAGATTACAAAACAAATTAATGATTCATTAATATATCCTCATCGCTTTATCTTCGGATTGTAGATAAAAGTTCATTTGCATTATAAGCTGTGATAAAATATATCCGTTAACACCCGTATAATTACAATGAGAACTATAAGCACAAGAAGCACGTGTTCCCCACACCCACCATTATTATGTATGCATACCACAAATTCTCAACGAGTACATTTCAATTCGACTTTAAACTCCCAAATATTTATACGCCTCGATTCATTTCCGCCAGATATTAGAACCGTAGAACTAATGAAATCATCAAAGCCATGATGGTTTATTAACTGCTAAACATCCGTTTCCCCAAATGGATCTAGGCCAAGTATTCAAAAATCATCATTATTCTGTGGATGTACATTGTTACACCTCTGCCTAACCCTTCGAAGAATACAGGCGTGATCGTATCATTATTCACATTAAACAATATCAGCGTCCAAATGCTCCTAAAACTAAGTTTATTTATGTATTTAAATTTCATGCAACAAAAAAAAAAGGCGAACTTAATGTCTTAGGCATTCTCTACCAACCAAAGTCAACGAAAGTTTATGTCCTTACAAAGTTTTGTATATTTAAATTCTTTGTAAATAAATGAAGAAATAAAAGTTTTATTGTAGAGAAATAAATAAAAACAGTAAAAGATTTATCCTTGATACAAATACCAAGTGCTTACCACCTGTAATCTTAGTAGCGTCGGCAATAAAAGTAATAAAACAGGAAAAACTTTCAGTGTTATGGTTGGCCTATTTTTTTTTAATATAACATTAACACCATTTGGTTTTAGTCTAGATAGTACTCTGCAATGTTCATACTGGATGCATTTAATTCGTACTCCAACATGTTTCTAAGTTTTCAAGGATTTACATTGTTTTTCTTTATCTTATTGGTAGATTGAGAGAGACGCATGTTGGCTAAAACTTAATCAAGTTTTTTATTATTGATTTGTAAATGACTAAAGGTTTTTCCAGCGACTATTTCCGCGTGGAAATCAAAGTTAAAGTCAAATCCCTTCTGAGCTGTCTTCTCTGTCTTCTACCAATGTAGGTACTACATTCCAGCCAAATTCAGTTTCTTAGATCAAGTAGTGTTTCGCTTTTGTATATAAATATTTGTTCAAAATTTTAACCACGTGGAAGTCAAGTAAACTATGCAGCTGCACAGCTAGTTATTTTAATGTAAATATAAATATGAAACGAACATTGAAAGCGCATGTAAAAGTGGTTGACACAAAGCCTCCGTGTATACAGTTGTATAACTTAGGCAAAGGCTACGTCGCCGACTGCCACGGCACCGACCTTCACAACTCGAGGGTCATGGCTTTCATGCAAAACGACTAATTTCAGAAGAACCACCATTTAAAGCTGTTCCTTTAACACGCCACGACTTCACAATTTACCGTATTATGTCTGCAAAACACGAAAAACATTGTGTACTGCTACTACTTGAACTCGAAGCTGGTTCAGTGTCTTTGAAGATAGAATAAATGTTTATTACTCACGTTTAGCAGATGTGGCCTTTTAGACAGCCGAATAAACTCCACAATCGCAGTAACCTGGTTAAAGCAGCGGTCAACCTATTTTACGCAAGAGAATAATTTTATTATTTTTTGTTTACATTTTCGGGCAATGTGCTAATAAAGTGTGTATTTTACGTAAGTGCAACTAATAAATAGGCAGCTGTATTAAATCATTTCGCTATTTGATCTTTTAAGACTTCTGAAGAAAAATGTATGTTAGTCTTGTAGGCACTTGTTGTACTGCTTTATGTTTCAGAGCACTGGACCCATTTATTTTGTTTTAAAAACACGAATAGTATTATACTTTGGTTGCAAACAAAACGAGAATTAAATCAACTACAATATTACTCAATTAACCTAACTGACTCTTCGCAAAACACTTAAGAAGATAAGAGCTTTTAAAAAACTCATAAAAATCTATATTTTTAGTCAATTAGAGTTTAATTGAGCACTGTCTTTGCTACGGTCGTAGCACCGTCGACTTATTAAAAAAAAAACATCCATAAATAAATTATTTTTCACTCGATTATCGCAAACTCGTAGTATTGGATTGCCTAGTAATTTTTACGGCAAGTTCTAATAAGATGTAATCACGAAAGCCGTGACCCTGAGCGATATTGCTGAACGCGTAAGCAAGAAGCTTTCTTTCTTAATTTATTAATCGTCCGCTGAAGCGTGATAAAGCAGATTGTAGACGGAAAGATAAATGATCATCTTGTATTCGTCAGTATTATCCGATTGACTTGATCAAGGCTCTTTGTGTCATATTTTCCTATATTCTTTCTCACATATGAAGCTTAGTTTTTATTTTAACATTGTTCAAACAACGTCTTTAATGTGGTGTCCCACAACACTTTTCTTTGATCAGATATCGTATGATTTATGTGAAAGAGTTATAAATTTGCGGATTAAAAAAAATGTCTAGATATTATTATAAATCTTAGCTAGTGAAATGATAAGTATATACTCACATTAATCATACTTTTGTTAAAAAGAAAATTTGAAATTCTTTTTTTTACTTGTCCGTTGGCAAGCCAAATTGCCGGGTGCGTTGAAAGGCAGAGTTACTCACTATACCAATCAAAATCATTTGAATTGTTGAGGCAGGATGTGAAGGTTAATCAGGTTATCAAGAATACATCTACCAAATAACTGAGAATCATTGAATTGGAACGGATGCGTTTCACAGTAGTGTGTGTAGTCAAACGAACATATATTTTCATGAAAGTTAAAAGTGTTAAAATAGAGTAAAGAGTAGCAAATTCAACTCCACAGCCTATCGATTTTACCAAGATTAGCATACAGCTGCATCCAAACAGTCGGCATAATCTATTTGTGTATCAAGCTATGACGTCACCTACAGTCACCTGCTACTAAATAAAGTGAACAGTTTTAAACTGAACAACCGCGACTGCACTTTCGTGGTTTGTCCTACATTTTAATTTTAAATAGACTCTGCCCTACATCTTGGCCCTGAGAGACGCCAGATTTATTTATAATTTTAATAGGACACTCGGTTATATTAATATTTTTTGTCGGTGCATGCATCATATGTACGTGGTGATGTTGGCTCCATCTTTCTTTGGAAGCAGTTGAAGCGATAAAGGGATTCGAAGGGTAATAAAAATAAGAATCAATTTATTATTCACAGTTACAAAAAGCACCTTATTAGGCTTTACATTAGAGTATGTATTAACATAAACAGATACTTTAGACAATAATCCCCGAATTACGTGGTTACCAGTACATTCGGGGATCGGCAATAGGTACTGGTTAGCATGAGTCAAATAAATGCCAAAAAGTGGACTTACCAAACTGATATGAGTACAGTCGAGTACCAACGGTCATAATTTCCGCATTTATTTATCAAGGTAGGTAATGTTAATAGATCCCTACTGGTCTAGTGTTCAAAGTAATGCCTGATAACAATATTATACGCATAATGCAGTGCAGACTTTTCCCTTGTGTATAGAAATCAGCAAGTATGTAAGTACCCACCGGCATTATTTTTTCCGTCTGAAAACAATGTGTAAGTAATAAGATTATAGCTTCTTAAAAATGTATACAAAAAACATAGGTATACTGCAATCAATCTTCTTACACTGTTGTTCGTTGTAATCATTAACTAAATATTGTGATATGATTACTTACTTTTGCCAACAGAGATCTGACCGATTTGAAAAGTATCACGCTGGGAACATGAGGCCCGGGTGGTCAGCCCGTGTCGCCTTTTTAACATGAGTATGTACCAGTGTGGTACACACTCAGATTTTTTATCAGATAACAATGACAAGGGGCATTTTTCAGAGGAAAGAGGATTTACACTGAAACATAACTTCGTAAAGAATCTAATTTTTTTTTCTGAAACAGTAAGGTAGATACATATTTCTTCATTTCTTTCTTCGCTTACCTTCATTTAATTTCAACAAAACCCGACCACTTGTTTAGTAATAAAAACGCTAACATACTCTTTACTAAATAACAACCACCTCAGAAACAATATTTTCTAACTGGCAACATTAATCATGTGGTCACGTGCGTGAGGCACACTTGCGACCTCGGCCGTAACCCTGCAGGGCTTCAGTAAGCCCCATAATGAACCACAATACATGAACCGTATTAAACATGCTTAACGAGCTAAGAGGATTTGCTATTGACGTATTTGCTGGCTCGTTTAAATATGGTGACATATTCCCAATACAATTTGAATACAAGTATACTACTGTGTATACAAGTCTGAATGATGTTCCGAATTGGAAAATGCATCGTGAAAAATGTAATTAGTTTTGCTGTGGGACTGTGGGCAAATAAATGATTCTGTAGGAGTCTTTTTGTACGTTTGTAAACAAATAATAAGGCAGATGATAACATTTGCCAGCTGCCTTATGATATTCCTTTCTACGTAAAATTAGATTCCAAATTTAAAAATCTTTTTTTTCCGCTTACTGCGTAATATTTTGTAATGTTGCCATTACAAATAATTGACAATGGACGTCAGCGTCAATTATCTGACTCGACCACCGTTTTAATGAACCGGAAGGTGTTATTAGCGCGGGATGAGGACTTTATATTACTGGATAAATGCTGTAGGTAGATGTAGGTGGGACTGGGTATTATCTATGAGATCACAAGTAACCAATGGAATATTCCATTAGATGAAAAAAAATAAACGTTACAAAAATAATAATTTTAAGACCATCTTTTCAGTATTCTGCAAAACTCTCCAACTTCAACACATTTTAATTTCATACGCGAAACGCTCAAATGTAAACTCGTTGGTTTTTACGGGCACCTTTTCACCAATTCGCCTGATATCTGTAAACAAACTACTTAATACGTCTAGTTTGTGTTGCCAAGGATTGCTTACGTATATACCTAAATATATTTCCACTGGTAACATCTCACCCCTACAAAAACAGCATCTTGACGAAACTACACGACGACAGTAACAATAGAAGTAGGAGTGGATGACTATGTATAGTCGAGACGAGAACGTCGAGCAGGGCTATAAATAGAGCACAGGTGACATTGGACAACCCTCTTCATATTAACAATAGTATAGTAGGCATCAGTTATCGATAAGTTCATTACTAGTGGCCATTAACCTATATGGATGATGCGTACATTTATTTTTTAAATTAAACCTGTAGGTACTTCAATCAATATGACATTAGAAAAATAACGTTACAACGTCATCGACATTTATATGTTGAAGTATAAAATGCTTCGTATTTGACGGAAAGAATAAGCCATTTACAAGAAAATATATATCGCCAAAATGCAGTCGTTTCAAAAATATAACCACTAAAAATATAACTGCCGTTATTTGGTAGTTATTTTTATAAATGGGTAGGTAAACCACATTCCAAAAAGTTCATACCTATGTTTAGCAATAAATACATTTAAACAGTCACTAAATCCATCTAAAATAATTTTATTAAAAACAGCTTTTGCCGCAACGTGGAATTCACTCCCTGCCAAATTTCAACTTCATAAGTCAAGTGGTTACCGAGATTTCGAGTTCACTCAGTGTGAACCCTTAGCTTTTATTTTATAAGAGGACATTTATGCCAAAGTTTATTTTAAAAAGTAACAAATATTCACCATATTTCTTTAATAAAATCTCCACCATAACTAATTCGTTTAGCATAGCAAATCAATAATAGTTAGAATTTGAGAATTTACAAATACAGTCTGCGATTTTTTCTTCATTAATTCTTTTTTTCATGTCTATTATAAAACTAGTTATAAGGTCGGCGCCATGGTATATTGACCTGATATTCTATCCACCCAGCCCCGCCTATAAAGCTTAGCAAATATTAGCCCCGGATTCATTTACCGTTTACATTAGAAGGTTTGTGCCAAAATACAATATTTTGTATTAATATGCTAACGGCAACTCCTTTGCTTCCAAGTTCCAGTAGAGATGTTGAATGGAAATTAAACAGTACAGTGCAGTAATGTAATGTAATAAAATATGTCTGCAGAACATAAGTTGCAACGTCTTTACCACCACCACCTACACCTAGTGTAGGGTGTAGGAAAGAAATACTAAAACTTTTTAAACACAATAAAAACTTATTATTATTTAATATATTTATGAAAATATCTTCACGAAAATATCTTGACTTTTAAGCATGACAATCTTAATTTGTTATTTTTCACATGAAGGGAACGGAGTATTCAGCTTTTAAAAAAAAGCGACGACAGAGAGTCCGTTCGGAAATGTAATTGTGTGTGACAGCCTCCCAATAATCGAATCGCGCCATAAACGTTTCCTTTTAGTGCGGAACCTAAAAGCACAAGAAAATAAACAAATCCAATAAATACTACCCATGAAAATAGTATGTACCTCCTAAAACAAATTTACGACACACTCAGCCAGTTATATCAGATTTTTCCAATAAAACCTCTCGTAACCGAATCATATTTCATTCGATTCCATACGATCGTCTCGAGTGATTGAAATTAATCGGTTCATTCTATTCTAGCGTGCCTATAATAATATTTTACTTTACGTATTACTGGCAGCTATTTGATCGTGAATTACCTATTTGGTGAACAAAATGTTGTGTTATGAAACCGTGCATGAACACGTGAGCTTCAAATTGAATCCAATTAGTATAGTTTATTTTAAGACTAAGGATTACTAAAATACAAATTGCCAGATATTAAGAGTCATTGTGGACTGGCTGAAACTAGAAACTGATTTGATTACACTAAAAATAATGTTAATACCTACGTCACAATATACATGCTACAGAGCCAATTTGTAACTAGGTAGTGGATGCTAAAAACCTCTTAAACTGTAAATCACAACCTGTTCACGTATTTCACGTGGCGATCCCAATGATTACGTCAAAATAAATAATGTTTCAAATGTATATTTAATACATTTTTATATATTATCGATAGAGCCGACAACCTAACAACAATATTAATAATACTAGCTTTTCCCCGCGGCCTCAGCCGCGTGAACACTCTTGCGGATCTTCTTTATTTAGAATGAAATATAGCACTCAGGGATATAATAATTTCCTATTAGCGGGAGAATATTCAGAACCGGACAGTAGTTTCGGATATTATCGCGTTCAAAAAAAAAAACTCTTAACTTTTATAATATTATAAGTATAGATTACTTTTTCCATTTCACCTCACGAGCGTTGAAAATCAAACAATGCACAAGACAAGGTAATATTATAATAACACGTAATGCGTTTCTAAGGATACATACGCTATGGCAATTCCTTCTTTTTACGCAGTCGTAAATCATGACAATGACCACGATTTAGCTAACCAATGGCTCACCAAAGAATAATTTATGACCTTTGCTTTGTAGTAATTTAATTTACGAGCAATTGACCCCTAATCCTTTCTAATAGATACCCAGCTAAAGCCCTTGCAACCAGGAGGCCTAAAAAAAGTCTCTTAAAATAATATCATTTTAATACTACTTAGTAATTGCAGTTGCTAGATTTTCAACTCTCAGCGCTGAGCCGAGCGTTAAAAATCCAACAGTGCGATGGTAGACCCCCAGACTCATGGATTTCGGGACTCATAAGCTTATATTACCAAACTATGACGTAAGCACACTTAAGACTTTTTTCCAGTCTTTCTTACAATGGCTGAAGACGTAACGGTTTAACAAAGATTTTCCTTCCATTTTACTAAAAGGATAGGAATTTTTCTTTTAAAACGTTTACTTTTTATGTAGAAAAGAAATAAAGGTTGAAAGGACTTGCCATTTCGCTGCTCACTACTTAGAGTAATGAGTTTTGAAGCTCCTCGAATGTAGTCCGTGTCCTACAACGTGAGAAAAACTTTTAACAGTTGTATAACTTGTCTTTTCTGCACGATACCTATGGTGAGTGACGCCATTTTGTTATTTTTGTTCTTTATTCAAAAACCTGTACCAAGTGCCAGTGCTTTTGCTATTGTAAAAAGAGGTCTGTTATTATTTTTCAATTGTAACTTCGTAAATAAATAAGAAATAGATCATTTAAAAAAAAAATATTTCAAATATAGAATACAGAATTGATAACAAGGTTTTTTTCTGTAGAACGTTTCACTTCCTACATATAATGTGAGTTTATTTTGTCCGTCCATGACCATCACTTTTAATTATATTATTGAGGTTTAGTTTCTAGCCAAGCTATTTTACAATAGCTATCGAAATCAATGTACGGGAAAGGGGGACTGATATGTCAATTCAGGTATTGACGGCTTTATTTTGCGAGAACTCTATTAGATTAAAACATTTTGTAGGTACACCTTTGTGAAAGTATTGTGCCTTGACACCTTATAATATAAAAAATATATATATATATGTTTAGCTAATTTGTGAAAAGCAATCAGCACCCATTTCTTTGAATTAAAAGTTGCCTCCACTTATATATGCTTTAATTTACGTATTCCCTTTTCTTAAACCTATTATTTTCATTCTGATGTAAAACATTTTCTTTACCTTCGCAGAAATCTTTAAGACAAACAAAATATTTCCCGAAAAGACTCGTTACTTTCTCAAGTGTGAATTTTCAGATAGACCCAAACACGGCTGGAAATTGGGATAGGATAGTATCTACACGATACAACACAAAAACTAAGAAACTTATTAGCCGCATCGTTGCACAAAGGCCTTCAGTTCTAATATGACATCAATATGATATTCTGTAAATGTCTTCTTCGGTGAATTCTGGCAAAGTGAGCTTCATATGAGTTGACCTAACATAAGGATAGAATGGACAGCTCACCTTAAGCTTATCGTCAACATCGTTATACCAGCCGAATGACGACCACTGTTGGATATAGGCCTCCCTACTGATAGTCACAACGACCAATTCTCCGCTCCCCGCATTCAGTGATTTCCCCCGACCTTTACCAGGTCGTCATCCACCTTAAGCTCGCTACACAAAAATTGGCCGATTTTTTTTTCAGAATCGACCGACAGGTTTAATTGAAGTATAGGTACTTCGGTTCTGTTAACAATACATTGAGGTTACTAATTGGCTAACGGCCAATCACTAGGTCGGAAAAATGGTTTAATCGCATGAATTCCGAACATCAGCGTCAATCAAGAATACAGTTATCGGCAAATAATGCGAAAGGCATGCGCTATGACGTCACAAGTTATGTTCTGTAGCCACGTTTCGTTACATTACTGTACAGTTTAATGTGTGTACATTCAGAAAATTAATAGGTAACACAGTCTTTTACAAAAAGGAGTACCTACTACTATGTAATAACTATGGCACTATTATTCATAATAAAAAGTACTACTATTGATTTTATTTAGCTTGAGAAATGACTATCTACAAGATTCACTCTCCCAAGATGTATTAGAATGACAAATGTCAGCATGAAAATTATATTTAATTATTATAATTTTTTTTTTTCAAAAAATAATCTCAATTGTCATAATCGCCCCGCTTGGTTAAGTATAGACGTATCAAATAATCGAAAGACTTATTAATTACTTTATATTTTTATCTATTCTACAAAACATGTCCTCAAAACAAAACATCTACATTTCAAATTAATAAAATCCTCCCTTGCTCTTCTTTCTTTTCGTGGGGACTTATGATCTGCCAGTGAGGGGGTGCCGAGCTCGTTGCGACTAAAACCCCCCGGTGTTCCTCTAAGTACCTTAGGCCGGGGCACAGGAGTCGCTTAGAGCCAGCCGTCCCTTACCATTCGTTATTCCCCCTGACTATATTTAACTTTCCTAAAAACTTAACAACCCTTTCACTCGATTTCGTTTATGTTTTGTTATGTTAAATACCTCTCATTTTGCCTATGTATCCTTGACATTACGATACGTGTAAACTCATAAATTACCAGCGTTTACATTTGAAAAGAATTTTCCGTTATAAAAAATACGTGCGATTTTGATTGCGCCGATAAATTAACTTCAGCACGGCAACTAGTGGTCTGGCTGGCTGGTGTAGAATTTTTACGATTTTCTACTGTTACTTTGTCTACTATTCTTATAACTATTAATACTCTATGTCTCGTTTGATTTTTATCAGGTTTTGCAGAGAGAGTAAGACCTTCTAGAATCTAGGGTAAAAAACGGGCCATGAAACAGCAAAAATAACGTACCTACCTACACGTTACCATTATGAGCACTTATCAAGAATGTCATCAAAAAAACTCTACAACTTATTTATTTAATTAAACAAATGCGTTCAGCTGCGTACAGTCTTTGAACTTTACATAACCAATTTCAATTTACTTTTTAATATTCAAAAGTATGGCACCGTCTCGTCGGGACCGTCTAGCCTTTGTTTACTCCATATCCTGTTTAAGTGCATAATGTGTATATTTATAAGGTGTGCCGTGGTGTTGCACAGTAACCAAGCGCGGACGTCGCTCTGGGACCGGGAGAGGGACGTTGAACCCAGTCTGGTTTCCACTTCGACGCTTCCGCACGTTGGCAGTGCTGCCACTATTTATTCACCTGCCGCACTCGATAATCATCTCGACGGTACATGTTACACCGAGTTGTCGGAACGTAATTCACACCTGATGGAACTTTAATAAGGCGAGATTGGAAAATATCATCTGAGCCGAGATGAAGTCGTAAAAAATTTAATAAGAACTTCTGCACCTGGCGTTATTAAATAAATTCAATATGCAGTTTACCTATATTTTATATCATGTAACTCATTATTATTGGTACCTACTTGTATAGGTGCCTACATAATACATTTTAATGCAAATACGACTACTATTGAGATGCTAAGTTATGAGCGTAATGCAGCGAATTCGTTCCAGATTTGAATGAAAATGCAATTCAACATAGGAACCAACATCTACTTAGGTAGTACCTAATTGTAAAGAAGTATGTATTTAATATAACTCAGTTCGATCATTCATCCATTAGCCGACATACCATAGCACCAACAGGTACCAACTCCGTCTGTCTGGCTTCAAGTTGCTCCTATTATAAATACCAAGATGGCCACCGTTTGATACCTGAAATGATAAACCAGACAGTGGCACTAACCAAACAGAAGATAAGATAGTTAAGATTAAACAAGTTAATAGTCAACTAATCTACGAAAATACTACGTCTTTGTTATTAGATAATAGTTACTTGAGATAAGATAGAATTGCGTTATTAGAAGATAGCTGAGTATAATCCGCGGTACGACTTTCACACGACCCATTATTTAATAGTTTTCCTACGAAAACGTGTTACCAACGTTACGTAACCATTAATAAGTATTAAACTTTCACAGTAATATCCAAAGGACTGTATATTGTATAAGGTATACTAAACTTCAGATATTATTACGATATAATAATATTTCCTTGCTCCCAAACTTTTTGGAAAAGCAACTATTTTGAAATGTTTTTAACAGATCTTTTATGATAAAAGTCGAATCACGAACCAAATCTACTCTAAAGGTGAGGGTAGATGGCTCAATAGGAGAAGAACAAGAAGACAAACTAGAAAAAGATATTTGTCATATTCCTACTTAGACCGAAGGTCCATTAACATACCGCTCATCACGTAAATGGATACCCATCCTGTTCATGCTCTCAAGCGTATATCGTTTACCGCATATCAAAACGAAGAAACCTTTGAGCAGCCGAACAGCGACCGTTTCCGGAGAATAATCACTAATCACGCACACAGACTAAACACTCGCTCACGTTCTTGAAACATAACTACATTACACACTGGCAAAGTGAGCTTACTACAAAATATTTACATTTAAGACTGACTTTTCGACACTTTTAAGCAATCTTCCATGGTATATGAACCCACCGTTTTACTTAGAAGCCAACTCGAAATTTAATGAAAAGTTATCGTTTCAAATATTTTCACAGACTTAAATTGTTGCATTTTTTTGTAACAAAGCAAAAGTTATTTCAGTTTTCATGCCATAGTAAAAATTATGTATATTCAGGCATACTATCACCCCCTCGAATATTAAGAGGAGCAATTCAGGCGGTCTATCTAAAAATGTCCCTTGATAAATTTAGGTTAAGTAAGTTTGAGGTTTAGCTGTCATTCCGACAAACTAGGGATTGACAGGTCACTTCAAGTCCAATTCACCTAAATTTGAACAAGGAAGATTTTAATAAATTAGTACAGCAGCTGTCCGTTTAACCGCGCCTTTACTCAGATCCATCGATCGGTGGGCGGAGCTCCTTCTCATCAGTATTCAGATAACGCAGAAAGTTCCGCTCGGAAAGGAAATCTGTAGTACAATTCTATTGTGTGTTCCGTTTCAAGTGATTGTGTTTAATTGCCTCCCCGCTTCCTCTTCGTTTGTGGCTAGCTGGAGGAAGACCGTTAGTTCAACTTTGAAGTTGTTTCGTTTATAAATTCCTTTTTTTTTAATTTAGTTTTATTATAATGATTATATTTCCTGAAAACTGTATTTGGTTTTCTGGTATTTTCTTTTCTTACATAAAGCTTATTTTCATGTGTATTGATAAACAGTTTAGAAATCAAATGGCCACTGAAAATATCCTCATCTAAACTACCTATAAAAAATTACAAATCTTTAATTCGAAATCCAGCTCTCACTTACTATTATTGCAGCCTATAGCCACTTGCCCAAACAGGCAAATAATAAAACGGTTAATAGCCATTTTCTCCAGAATCACAGAAACTCATAACAGTTTCGTTTTATTGCTAACTTTTACGACACAAATAGCACCGTGTATCAAATATTTAGTCAAGTTCAACCTAAGATAATATTCTGAAGTTGATAGTGTTGTACATTCACTTATAACTTTAGAAGCCTCATAATTTGATTGCATAGACTAGATATATCGAGTCTCTGCCTCCCTCCCCCTGTTCTGCTCAAACCGTCCTGTCTTTCTTCTTTACTGTCTGGAGCAAATAGCAGCAGACCTTGTGCTGCCATAAACAATGTTTTTTACTTCTTTTAATCTGGCAAAAGTAGGGTCAATCTGCTCGTTTATCTCGCTCGTCCCGTTAGAGACGAAAATATTAGATGTAACGTATACCTGTTTATATCAGTAGGTATGAATTTACGTAATACAAACGAAATACGTAACAAACACAATATCGGGCATGTTATCATATGTTGATATAATAACTTCTGGGTATGGAATCGCTTGTTGCAGGTACTGGTATAATGTTTCGATGAGGTGATATTGGTGATATTCCTACCCAAGTTATTACAAACTCAGCCAATCATAAACCGCATATAGCATCATGGCTGGCTTGTCATGATCAGTTAGAACATAAGAATCTTCAAAGTGCTCTAGTTTAAAAGTTATTCCAATATAGGAACTAAGTTTAAAAACCCATAATACTGTCTCTAATGTGGGATCCAATTGTTCCCATAATTTCTCATAATTGTCCCATCTTTTCCCATACTTTGAGACGAATACCTACGTTGTTATTCCATTGTGGCATTCCCGCACCAATTGGAATGCCTTTTCTAATCTAATTTTAGCTCCCGGCGGTCTCATGTGAGGCTATTCTGTATTTAAGGCGGCAGTTCTTTTTATCCTACGGCCTAAGCTTCGGGATTGGGGAATAAGACAAGCTTAGGCTTAAACCGTAATCTTCTTACTTAAGCTCTTTGTTGCTGCTTATTTTGTTCCAGAATAATCTATTTTTGTTTCCATTCCAGCCTGACAGGTGTCGCTTTGATTTAAAAGTTGCTTCTAGGCCGAGACAAGGAACCATGGGACTATTTACTTCTAATAATTCGTCTAAACGCCAATTCTCGAAGGCAGATTGAGATTGACATTGTAATATAATAATAATATATATACCTAATCTGTCAAAACAAACAGTAGTTAGTAAACGTTACAGAATTACTCCCCTGATCTTAATTTGCTTTGGATTCAACGTTTAGACATAACAGCCCTTTGTCAATCAACTCGCCTGACAGAATTGCGTCTGCATGAACTTGATATGATCCCCGAGTGTCGAGTGGGTCGGAAGCGTCGAATAAACGGTACATCCAATCATCCGAGTCGGCAGACAGCTTTGTACGATTCGTTCGATAGAATGAATTCACCGTTGTTGAAGCCTTTCTGCCGTAAACACGTATAGTAGTCGCCACGAGTCGTGAGCACAAATGTCAATTTATTTTTTGGTTTTTGGGTTCCTTTCTGGATTTTTTGGGCCGCCGACGCTGCACGCGATTAGTTCATCAGTCGGACCGACAACGTGCAGCGTCGGCGCCCCAAAAAACCCAAAAAAAGAAACCCAAAAACCAAAAAATAAATTGACATTTGTGCTCACGACTCGTGGCGACTACTATAGTGCGGAAATAAAATATCAATAATAATGTGCTAGTAAACTTTATTGAGAATTAAAGTAGGTTTCGGAAGTTACCACGCTTATGTAATTTGATTATATAATTGCCATTTGTTTAGATAACAGACAACACGTGTGGGGACGAGAAACGAGACACTCCAATAATACCACTGGCCTTTAAACCGCATTAAATCATAATGTTTATCATTCTTGATGCAAATTACCGACCTACTAATCGTAATGAAATCCACGCGATATAATTTTTATCGGTTTTTAAAATAAACAACGACTTTAAACTTCCGTAAATTTGGCTATTTTTGTTTATTGCGCGGTTTTGTGCAATCCCAAATCACTCGTTTGAGTTTTACTACGAGATTTGTTTCAATAAAAAGAGTCGGATGTAGATCGTAAAGTTTTATTTGAGGAAAATCGTTCGCAAACGACACTTTTAAACCTATTGCTAAGTCTGCGTATGAGTATATGTAAATAAAAATAAACTAACTATAGTCAAATATTCATTAGAACTCTCCCGGTTTGCGTGAGCCAAGTGCGTCACGCCACTCATGACGAGATTTCTCGATTTTTACCGAAGTGGTTATCTATAGACATGGAAATTTTACCACAAAAAGAACAGCTGTTTTTGCAATGACGATCGATCGGTGGCCTATTTTGGAAAGCAAAAATCATTGATATTTTTTAAATTTTTCTAATATCTGTAGGAATGTATCAACACTACCAAGATGTAATTTCAGGGAATGTACTCGAAGTCAACAACCTAGTATCTGTAATGGCCTCTTATAAAAACTTGATTATGTATGTAATGCTGCATTGTTTATTTTACTTAGTCATCAACTAGCACAATAGGCAGCTAGATATATCATTCCTATTCATAAATTTAATTTGTAATCGCATAGTTTTTTCGTCATCATTTTTATGTATGATCTTAGAACGCACTTTGAATTTTGAACGTGGAGATTCCAAAATTCTAAATCCAAATCGTGTCCGGATTTAGGGGATATGTCAATTTTGTTTTTTAAAAAGCAAAACTTCTTTCTCATTTGTGTCTATAGGTTGTATATGTACCTACAGGATACGTTCGTCGGTCACGTCCTCCGTATAACTTGATTGTATGGGGGGACGGTGACTATTTTTGAACAGACTGCTACAAACAGCTAATGACGGCAAATTGCCCCCTGCGTCTACCAGAATAAACCAACAAAAATAAACGTTGCGTGTACAATCACACGTGGCAGTAGACAGTTTAACAATTAAAATTATCTTTATTTAATCTAAATCGAAATAATCTAGGAATGGCTACTGAAACTGTTATTGTAATGGTTTTTTTGTCGAAACATGTCGATCGTATTTCGCATCCCACATGTTGGATTATTTTATGAACCCGAGAAGATTACGTTTTGCACCAAATTTAACGGACTTTAAAAATAACCGTGTTCTAAATTTTTTCAACAAAAATAACTTCAAAGAACGTTAAAATAAAAACATAACCATAGCAACTTAGTTAGATACTTAGGTATCTAAAAAAAACCCTTCTAGTAAACGATGTAAAAATAGGAAATATTCAAATTCCGGTGCTTCAACACGTAATATGGCCGAACATGTACACAATCCATCATAATAGAAAACAGTAACTTTGTCCACGGCCAGTGGATCGGAAACCACGGGTAATTGACGCAGCCGAACCGGAACCACCGTTAAGTTCCCGCCATTATTCTCTTGTCATGTTACCGTCAGGGCCGCCAATTGATTTGTTTTGAAAGGATTTGCTGGAATCTGGACATTGCAGCTTAAACAAACATGAATTTTGTCCTTACAACTAGCTATGTAAAATTATTGATGAAGTGTTGATGATGTCCATATTACCTAATAGGCAGGCACTGGTAAAATACTTACAAAGCAACAAAAAATAAGAAAATAAAGATAAGAACATTAAGTCAAACATTTGAACAAATAATAAACAAGTACCTACAAATAACAGAACATTATAGGTAACATGACATACCATCACGCCTGTATTCCCCGAAGTGTTAGGCAGAGTTGTACCAGTGTACACCCACAGTTCGCCGGTATGTTAAGGTCCCATGTAATAGGGGGAGAGCCCATTGCCATTAACCGGGCACAAATCCTAACTTCGAGCTGCTACTGAGAATTTCATAGTAAAACCCAATAACAATTTTTGCTCGACCTGGGAATCGAACCCAAGACCTCTAGCGTAGCCGTCGCTTTTAGGACCACTAGGGCAACGAGGCCGTTAACATAACAACAACAACAACATCAACAAACAACGTCCATGTCAACAACGATTAACATTATAGGAACTACAATTATTAGGTAATGGAAAGTTTTCATTCAAAATCTAGGCCCAAAGGTCACATCCATCCCTTCCAACGTCATGTCAAACAACCAAATAACAAAGCCAAAGAACCCTAATTCTCTAATACCAACAGAAAAAAAAGGAAATAACATCCCCATTTGGTCCCAAATCCTTTTTGTGGTGTCAACAGTAAATCACAATTTATTGTGTGTGTATATTTACGTTAGGGACGAGCTACCAGATATTAGAACAGCTTTACGTCTTAAGGTCGGAAAGTCAAAAGGTCGCTGTGGAAAACTTGGTCGTATTTCACAAAATTATTCAGTATTTATATTTGCTATCGATATGCCAAGAAGAAGAAGACTATATCACACACATACCATCACGCCTATATTCCCCGAACGGTTAGGCAGAGGTGTGACAATGTACACCCACAGTTCGCCGGTATGTTTAGGTGCCATGTAATAGGGGGCGAGCCTATTACCATTAACTGGACACAAATCCAAACTCCGAGCTGCTACTGAGAATTTAATAGAAAATCCCAATAACACTTTTTGCTCGACCTGGGAATCGCACCCAAGACCTCTAGCGTAGCAGTCGCGGACCATTTAGCCAACAAGGCAGTTAGAAGACTATATGTCAAAAAATAAATAAATACAATTATATCAAAAACAAAAAAACTGAAACTAGCGAGTTTTCAGTCAATGGCAGGAAGACCCATCCTATTAGGTACTATTATACACGATAACGTTTGTGCGGATTGATTAAAAGATGTCTGTCACTCTTTTACTCCTAAATAGCCTAACGGCATTAGCTGAGATTTTCCAAATAATATATAGATATTGATCAAGCTAGCTTAACACACTGGATAATTATTATTCCATTTTTTGTTTACGTTAGATTATTTAGGATTATGGCTTGATTCGGAATCCAATTTTATTTATTTAGGATCTCTAATAATATATACGCCAATCATGACATACAAACAATAGTCAACAATCGGTTTAAGTCTAGACGAAGTTGCGGGTAGACGCTAGTAATCAACATACCATCATACCATCACGCCTCTATTCCCCGAAGGGTTAGGCAGAAGTGTACCAACGTACACCCACAGTTCGCCGTTATGTTTAGGTCCCAAGTATTAGGGGGCGAGCTAGAAATCAAATATTTATTTATTCGTATATTTTAGAATTTAAGTCGCATTTTAAATTGGCTGCGGACGAAAATGACGCCCAAGCGGTACAACATAATTTAGCATCCTACAGTAGTATTGTTCTCCAAATTGGTAGGGCACCAAGGTACCTATATGTATTAAGGCTACATCCTAATTTTGCTACAGACGACAAAGAATATACAAAGGGAACAATTAATTATGTGCGTCCCGTTGCTGACGTAGACAGTGTCTGTGGTTTTTGTATTATTTCTTCTGCCAACTCGTATTTGGTTGACCGCACCTTAAATTCGAATTCAAGGCGTTCTCCGATAGCTTAATTGAGTTGTAGATTTGATAAGGATAGCTGTTCAATTTCCATCGTACGACATTAACTTTATCGCTGTTTCTATCATTTAGTATCAAACTAGCTAAATACCCCGCGGTGTCACCCATGTTCGGTTAAGTCTACGGTCACTGCTCCATTGCCGTTAGTCGTAGCGTGATGTTCTATACGTATGAACCTTCCGTTTGTATTACTGTATCTATTGATAAAACGTTACGTAGTTTAATAGATCTAAGCGTACAGAGGGACACACGGCGGCGGCGGCAGCGAGAAGCGACATCGTTTTTACTATGTAGAGATTTACAGTATTTTTCATGAACACGAACTCATAAAAACCATTATAAAATCTAGATTGTACTTAGATTTTATAGAAGAATACATACACGTTAACAGATATATAATCTACCTATAACATATTCAGGTATTGTATGCAAAACAGTCATTCAATTATATTCAATTATTGGCGTCCATACATCCATTTGGAAAGTATGAATTAAGCTTAATCTAGTAGCCATATACTTAGGCTAAACAATGCGTACTCCTATTTCATATGGAAATAAGACATCTACTATTTATTCATTCGTTTGAAAATATACCTATATACTTATACACCAAATACCTAAACGCTATAAGCGATACAAGTGACTGACCATTTATAATAATAATTTTATATTCGTATTTTAAAATACGAGTAGAAACAACTCCAATTAACTGTAATCAACTCACGTGAATATCGTATTAAACCATGTTGTGTCAAAGGTAATTGAGCGTCGCTCTGTATTGAGTAATAATAAATACTTACATAAAAATACCACTTACATACTTGTTGAGAAATCAGATTAGGTCAGTTTTAGAATTTTTTTAGAAAATGATAATCAACTTTATAAGCCCACTTTTACCCTCGATTTCGTCCGCGTCAACTATCTTCAGGTGTCTAATTGATTAGAAAAATTTTAGCGGAAGAATTTTCAGATTCAAACCAGTAATTTCGGAGATTAGCGCGTTGAAACCAAAAACAAACCAACCAACAAACAAACTCTTCAACTATAGATGGAACAGGTAGTGAAAATTATGTAAAATATGTACGTATTAATGTACTATTTATTATACTATTGCATATTTTATATGTATTTTTATAAACAATAGATTTTGAATACACTCATCCGAAGTACAAGATTTTCAAGTTACCGTTAATCAATAAAACAATTTTTGATGACGTCTCTCAGAAATGTAAACAGAAATTACCGTTTGCACTTTACAAAATTGTTTCAGTAAAATCAACCATAGTAATAAACTGCGACAGACCATTATATTGGCCAATAGTCGTAGGACTACACGAGTTATATGACACGAGTTCAGTGCCAAACTCACGTCATTAATAAAACTACTCCACATTGAGGGCCACGTGTGCCCAATATTAATGAAGCACTTTTTGTGCACTTTATACTAGATTTATCACTTGTTGATGACGTTTAAAATATGTGTCGGCAGTAGCTGCAGCTAGGGATAGACACAATAATAAAACCGACACCTATGGGAAACCGGAAAAATGGTACAATATTTCCGCTAAAAATTAAAACATTTTAGCGGTAATATTGTAAACGGAGACAAAGGTGAACTAATAGTGTTTTGGGAACTTTTAGATTTTCATAAACTAACCTTGCATATTCGATTAAACAGTGATTTAGAAAGAAAGAAACACCTAAGCCAAAGCAAAACAAACCACGACCATATCCACCAATTAGTATACCTAAATTGTCGGTGAAATTGTGCTTTTTCCTGGACCAGCATTGGACATTCGGTCATTGGCTGTCATTGGATATTTTTCACGATTACGGAAGAATTTTTAAACTATGATTTGTTTTAATTTATTTATTATCTTAATTTCAATTCATCAATGACACAAAAAAAGGTTCAAATGAACACTTTTTGCAAACCTCTTCCGGACTAGCCCCCAACGCCGTCTTAACTAGGACAAATCTCGAAAATCCCGGACGGGTAAAAGCCCTAGGTACCTGTACCTAACGATGATCCATCTCACTAACAACATATTTATCAATTTTACATTAACATTCGAGAGAGCAGTTTCTAAAACGTTTATTTTCATAAACATATAATTTGAAGACGGAAAGGGTACTTAAAATACCATTACGTACACCGATGATAATAGTGTTTATGACACTAGTTGTCTTCACAGCAAATGTTGGACTGTTCCTAGAAGATAAGTTTACTAATTTTAGAGCTAAGAATGAGTGGGAGAGGTTGTTTTGTAACATTATATTATTATTAACGGCTTGTGTAGGTTGGACTTAGAAGATTTATTGGCGGGATGAGGCATAACATCGTGAGAAACGGAACGAATTAGAGGAGCCCTTTGCTAAAGAACGAGACAGTACAGGCTAGCAAAAAAAAGCTTGTAATATGACATTTGCAATCAGTCATACAAAATGCTATGTTTAGTTATTTTGCTTGAAACCCCAACTTGAATCCGTAGCACATAGTCAAACATGTTTTATCATAAAGCTGAAGGGTTTGACTGTTTGAACGCGCTAAAGAATTACTGGTTTGATCCTGAATATTCTTTAGCTAGCAGGAATCTACGTTATCACTAAAAGCTATATTTTATTGTTAATTTATTCCATAAAATAATTTACGCGGACGAAATCGCGGGCATACGCATGTTCTTGTAGCTACTCAGATTTATCTATCTATATATTTTATCTATCATCTTGCGAATCGTCTCAGACATTTCATTTCAAAATGTTTGCCCAAATCTAGAAGATAATTTTCTGCAAAGCCGTATGATTAATGTTTTCATGTTGCTAACCTCAAAACTTAATGTTTCGGGCGTCGAGGTTAGGCCTGAACTAAACTGCGCTCATTTCTCAACGTAAATAACTTGACACCATCCTTGGATTAGGAGGTTTTAGGCAAGGAGAAACTAATATTGGTGAAAATGATTACGTAGACTGTAGCAAACAAAATGAAACCAGTTTGTCTACGCTACTGTTTACATAAGTTTAATAGTCGTATAATAAATCTGAATCTCATTTCAAAGATTTATGGAAAACTAGCTTCTGCCCGTGGCTTCCACTGCGTAGACTTCAGGTTTATGCCAAAGTCCTAAATTATCCTACGGGGACACAAAAATGGGAACAAGAAATCTTGCGTTAGTAAGATCAATATCTATATGAGTGTAAACAGCTAATTCCGCTCCCGTGTAGGCGTGAAAGAATAACAAACATATATCTATCTATTCATCCGCCAACTCAAACTTTTGCGTTTTAATAGTTTGAGGATGTAGAATAGTACAAAATATAAAAGGAACAAAAAGATTTAAAAAAAGTTATCCTAATTAATATTAACCAAAGCTAGATTATTGCGTATCATTCCTCTTGCTTTCGTCAGAACGAAAGCAAGGTAGTCTAAATAATATAGTACTCAAACAGTGTGTTAGCCAACAATTTGCGTAGGTGATAATACCGTGCTGCAAAGCGCTCGCGCTCCAGCGAGCGTTTGCTCATTACCCGTTCAATTCTTTTGCTGCTTTCTGTTATTTGGACTTTAATGACTTTTTACAAGTTTTTTTTTTATTAACGTCTTCATTGCATCTGGCCATGGTTTACGATTCGCTCAGCCTCGTAAAAACCGAACGTTGATAGATTAGCGGTTTACTGTTTTTTGTCGTTTTTAAAATACCGTTAGTTAGTTCTTTTTGTTTTTAAAGTTTTATATCATAAAGTGACATTGAACTGTGTAATCTCTGGATTTTTTTTTATTTGTATTAACTAGCTCTGAAACGCAGTATATTTTTTTTTTGTAACTGACTGTTTGAAAATGGATTCAGTCGTATCGATTCTCATTTGCTTTTCAACATTTTAATAAGGTAATAGATTAGTATATAGTACGTACTTGTATAAATCCAATATACATATACGAAAACAACTTTGACAAAAAATGGATCCCAAACAGAAACCTTTTCAATTTTATGGTTTCCAGTGAAAGGAAGTTATTATCAAGATCATCTTTTTCACCATTACTTATCTTTAGAGGCATTTTTCAAATAGATAGGTACGATCACTTTTAGTCCAAACAACATACTTTATTCTTGCCTAGAGAGTGTCTACACGCATCAGCGCGTATTTGGAATCCCCAGAGACGCACAAAGGACGTGACCCTCTCGGATTGAAATACCTCCTATTCGCTAAACAGACACTCTCCGACATTTATTCATTACCTGGATACATTATTCTCACGGCAATAAACCGTTCTTTTAGAAAAATTCCACATGTGTAAAGATAATGGCGATGAGTAAAACAAAACAGGGGCCCAACACGAGCGTGCTGACGTGAAAGTATTCGCTTCGATTTTTTTATTGGAAAATACGACTGTCGTTCAATAATACCAATTGACATACTTTTTATGACCCGTCAAAAAGTAATTGCTCATAGATTTTGTAAGGCAATAGTAAATTGTGACGTCACTTTTTTGCCAACTCAGTTGACTAACTATTTATTGATTTGAAAGCAACTAAAAATCGAATTTTACAGTCAATTGAAAATGAATCAGATTTTCAGGGTTACAATAAAGTGTCGGTTTAGGGAAGTTGTGTCTTAGAATTGTTAGTTAAAAAAGTTAGATAACCAAGCATTATTTTGAATTTAAAAATCCATCGAATTTTCGTTACGAGGGTAAATAGAGATGCAGGGTCAATCGGGGCAAAACTATAAACGGGATTTAAAAGTTAAAATAATTTAGTGTATTTCCAACAAGAACACTGAATCGTAAATTATAATTCAGTAAAAAATAGTAGGTCAACTCTTCTTTGGAAATAAATAAAATTATATTTTTTCTACAGTAAAATCCGTATTAAAGTTTCGTCCTAATACACCCCTGGATCCCTTTTCATCCCATTCTGCTACGTTTATTACGCGCGCTCGTGATAGGCCAACACAATCAAAGCTATAATGAGCAACAAAAGTGGCAATTATCAGGAGACTGTAACAGAAATAGCATGGTCCCTGGTCTACGTTGAACCCTCAAGGTTGAGCCAAGATTATATTAGATACTTCTCACAGCGCCAACAAAATATTTGCTTTTACTAAATAATAATTAGCGGCGGCGAAATGTTGTCGTTTCTATTGTTTTCGTTAGATAAACAGAACAAGCAAATAATAGAGAACTCGTTTATGGTGACAGTTATTTATTCGGGAACCAAATGTGAGATTCGAAATTCAATTTTCTTTTCATAGGCACAACGTTTCATCTACATTGTATTTTTTGTTTAGCCATAGCATCAATTTGTAGATGATCATCTATGCACAATTTTAAAAAATCGAACACTGTTCTAATGTTTTTTTTTTCTTTGTTGACAGGACTACGTCACCTCCCGGGGAGCCCTTGGTGCGGGCCCCGGCGGGCAAGCCAAGATGCCCGCCAGCCATATCTCGTCTCCGCGTGGAGAAGGTGGAGGGTGGCCTGGCAGTCGCTGGCGTCGTAGTCGCAGCCAACTGCCAGATAGTATTGCCTATATTTGGATTCCTGTTTATGCTTGTCGGATGTGTTTTGACTGGTAAGCCTTTTTTTTGTTATTAGTTGGTAAATAAGGGTTGTCAGCCTTATAGCAACTAGTCTAAATATCTGCCATAACAGAGGTTTGCCTTGAAGCGCCTTACCACCCAGAGATAATATGTCTCACTCACTAATCAGGCGCATGTACATTTACCAACCATCCCTTTACAACCGAATTATAGCAGTTATAGAATGACCAACTCTGCAACACGCCTAATTAAACGTGACAAAACAAAAGACTTCGTTCTACAACGTCCCACACAGACGTTGCAACAAAAAGCTAACCGCATGACTATCAACTGTATTACAAGGAACATCATACTCTTAAAGCCAGACAAAACACAAAACAGATCCGAAAACAAAAATACGTTCAAACCATCGATATTATAAATATTCCGATTTCCGTCGCTTCAGGGTCGAGGCTAGACTAAATCAAAACAGAAGCTTTTATTTGATTTTATAACGAAACTGGAAGCTGCAGTTTCGCCTACACTTGTTTGAATCCATCAGAATGTAGATATAGTACCTAACGAAGTAGAAAACGTATTTAAAACTGAAAATAGATGGCCATAATGATGACCCACGGCTCCCACGCCCATCCCAACTCGGTTTTATACAAAAGTATCTATACAAATAACGGATCAATAAAGGTACTTACGGTGACTGCAAGAATCTTCCTCATATTTGAACTACAACCCACTGAACATTATCTGACGGTTCATTGCGCATTTTCATCATTTTTCCAAAGAAAATCGAACTAAAATTGCGTTGAATCCGGGCTAAACGTATTTACATCAATATCGTGTCAGAATATTGTGATATATGAGCGTAAACACGGACGCTTTCCGTATATTTTTCACGCCACCTTGCATCCTTAGAGATAGCTACGTACAACTCTTCTGAAACTGTATTATTACCATGATATAGCTTTAGGCATCTTTGTTAGACATCGGACTTTCTAAAATTACACACAATATTAATGCACGTAACAATACGTAACCGACATCGTCACGAGAAGAATCTACATGTTTTCCAGAATGTCTTTTCGCAGCGTGACGACGAGAGACGCGTTTGGCAAATTAGACGAGTTCATAAGTTGCTTTAGTTGTTTCCTTGACAATTGCATTTAAAACCCTACGTACCGATTTCTATCAAATAAAGTTCTTAGGACACTCCCGACTAATTAATTAGTCTTTCAAACACAAAAAACAAAATCAAAATCGGTTCATGCGTTCGGGATCTACGATGCCACAGACAGACACACACACACGCACACACAGATACGTCAAACTTATAACACCCCGTCGTTTTTGCGTCGGGGGTTAAAAAGACATATAGCGTTAACCGCTATGTGTTGTGTTTTACGCATAGGTACTGCCCATCACACTAAGTAACATTGAGCAAAATGATTGCTGGAAAACGACGACATAATGTAACACACGCAAATCAATGTGTTTACCGGTGCATGCAACAAAAAGTACAGGGGACATTTAAAGTAATAAAGGTAGTAACAACATTTAAACCTTATTCATAAAAAAAGTTGTTACTTAGACGATCAAGAAGGAAAAGAGCATGTGAATTCACCTGTTGTTAGGAAGTCGAAAATCTGGATATTGTAGCACCTATATCCAGTTATAGACAGCGATGAGTCGAGCTGATTCTGTGAATACATTGTAAACGACATATTTTGTAACACTGGTGTTCTATTACAGCGGCATCGTATCGCGGTTGCGGTGAGAATGAGGAGCCGGACCACTACGCGGCTCGCATCGCTTTCACAGGCAACTCGCGAGTGCTAGGCCCCGTGTGCATCGTTGCTGGAGCGCTTATGACTATTGCTGGTACGTATACATAAGTAGTATGGTTGGGACTGAATCAGGGCATCATCATTAGGTTTGATTGGAATGGATTGATAAGCGGTAATCAATAGGGTGGCCGCCCGGATTGAATGAACTTTTATAAGGCCATTTTATGCAGTACATTGATAAGGTATCAACTTTACCGTCTTCATCAATAACACAAAATTTACAGAACTTGTATAAGCAAGCACCGAAGTCTCCATCCGTCAAGCCAAGGCACAACCATCGCAGTTATGTCAATTTATCCACATTTATTCAACTTTTGCCCATAAACAACACCAGTTTAGTATAAAGATACTCAGTTCCCGACATAGGAAAGAAGCGATTCAAAACTGGTGCTTTCTTTGACAAAAGCTGAATTGAGCTAAATATGTGTACTTAGCCCCTTATTCTTAGTACCAAGACCTCAGAAATGAGGAGGCGGTAATACCTCAAATAAGGACCTGACACGAGAGTGAATTTAAATTAGAGATTCGTGAAGGAAACACTTAGAGCTTGATTTGTAGAGTTAATGAACGGAAGCCAGTTATTATGGCAATCATAGGCGACAGAGTTGTGGTGATTATACGCTTCTGGCGTCGTTTGCCTAATACGTCATACATGACGTCAAACGGTTTCAGGTAGTCAGAGTAATTGGCTGAAAATACTGATGATTGCTCTTGCGTCACATATAATCAGGTTTCCTAACCGGAACTTAAATTAAGTATTCATTAAAACTAGCTTGTGCCCGCGACTTTGGCCGCGTGGAATAGTTACTTTGGGCAGCCATTTTTATTTTTAATCACAATCAAATTATCATAGCATCACATTATGTATAATTTTCCCGAAGACCCAGGAGATCTGTTTTTATAATTTTCATTAGAAAATATTTGTTCAAACAAAAAAATATACATGTGCTGATCAGATCTTAGAATTTTATCATTTCATGAAGTGTTCGACCATTTCATGAAAGGTTTTAAATGAAACTGACTAACAAAAGTCTTTATCACTGAAACCTTTATCTTTTAAGCAAGGACCGCGGCCAAATAGGGTAAAGGGCTCAAAGACGAGTTCACAATGAACCAAAAGGGTCACGCATCAAATATTGATCGCATTATGCTGTTTGAACTTACACGATGTTTTGTATTCATTATAGATTCACAAACACGTTATCTAAAATTGTAAACTGACGTATAAAAGTTGTTTAATTGTTTGTAAGAGATAATCTCTGGAAGTACTGAGCCTATTCCAAAAAATCTTTCACTGATGGAAAACAACACTTCTGCCGAATGACATAGGATACATTTTCTAGTATAGGTACTTGACTTTCACGCAGACGATGTAGCATAGTTGATTATCGTATGTAAATGCTTCAAAGCCATGTGCTAGCAATCTGTTTACACATAGGTGCGACCATGATCTATATACCTATTTACTTCTAGTAGAATGGGCCCGGATTTGCCTCATGAGATTGGATTAACCTAATATTGTCAAAAGGTTGTAACCTAGATACTAAATACGCAGAAATTGTAGCTTCTGCTCTCGAGTGCTTGTGACTTGTAGGCTTTTGAATTAAGCCAAAGTTCAAAATTATCCAGGACACAAATTATCCTATGTGTTAAGTAAGACCAATCAATATCCTATATGTTTGCCTCAGCTAATCCCATTCAGACGTTTAGGCGTCAAAGAGTAGCAAACATCAATCTATTATAATCTTTCGCATTTATAATTTGTAAGACGTAGGATGAGGATATCTAACTGCAATAGAACAGGCCGCTTTACAAAAACCTCGTCTAAAGACACCCAAAGACATCCAACGGCATAGAAACAGTTCGAACCTAAAACAAGCCTCATTCGACTTCCCTTCGTATTGACGCCATAATGCTCTCTAATACAACGGCTAAATAAAAGGAATGTCTCTATTCCAGGTATCGTGTTGTGCATGCTAATGCGAGCGGCCCAACGCCGGCAGCGCAGGCTGGCGTTCCACTGTCCCATTCACGGAGACTTCTACCCACTTAGCCCGCAGAATAGCAGAAAATATTCTCGTAAGTACTTAAGCTAACTTTGAATTATGCGTTAACTGTTTGTTTTAGATTACAGAAAATTTCCAATACAATCAAATACTTTAATATCTCTAATTCTCAACTTGGCAACATCTACTTAAAATATTCATGGATTCATTTTTAATATAGCAAACTGGACTGCCAAAAATAGTCGATACCTAATGCAATAAAATCGAATCAATTTTGAGCACTTTAGCAAACTTAAAACTTTCTACTAATCGTTCTAATTGCAGCTAGTGAGCGATTGAAAGCTCTTGACTAACTTGCTTTAAAATTGTTATTTTAAATAATATAACTTTTCCTGACCCTGACAGACGACCTGACACCTGGTAGGTAGAACCTCCTAGGAAACTGGTAAATCAAAAGAAACCAAATTCAATGCAGTCCTAAATATACAGGTTTGCTATGATTTGTTGTAAATCTGCGTTATTATAATGATGTATGCTAAGAAGTAGTAATGGGTGTTGCAGGCACTCCGTCTGGCTTATGGCGCTGGATGCGCAGCTGGCTGGGCATGGTGGAGGAGGGCGAGGCGGCGCGCTGCCCACGCTCAGCAGAGCCCGCCTCACCGGCGCGCGCAGACGCACCGTGTCCTCCTCCGTTACCTTTCTTGGTGCCCTCGGATTCTGTCGTGTAAGTATAATTCATTTTTTTTTTACCATCATCATCAATAATTACTGGAATTTTGAGAGCTGATTTACCTGGCAAAGGAGAAACGAAACTATTCGTAATCGGTACCTAAATGGAGAGACGAAAAAGTACTATTACACTGTAGTGACTACTAATAAATCTTGACTATCATTACAGAGGCATGGCGTCAGTACTTGGTGCTCCTCTTAGTCCGGAACAGACCTTCGGCTCCATCAAATCTCTCGCGATATCGAGGGAGGTCGCTAGCTTCCCACTATCGCGTTCTCCGACACCGCCACCATTGAGGTATGTATATAATACAATTAACATCCCGGATTGATACTGTGCCTCTCATCTCAGAACCGGCATAAAATGAATAGTTGGTTCGTTGGGCTGAAGGTAGCTACTTGCCAGAGGGCCGGTATTACAATGATTGTAGTCCCATAGCTTTCAAAGTCAAAGGTCACGCAACGCAAAATATTTATTTTTACCAAAACCAAGCTCTCTAGCATAATTTTCTTTATTTACAGTTGTCCGCCATTCAAAGAGGATCCGAAGTGTCTCGAGGACATACCGAACGCAGTGATCATACGTCCAGATTTCGACTGTGGATCACCGACGTGCAACTATCGCGTCGTGGAGTGCAAGCTAACCACTACGGAGGAGATACACCGCAGTGCCCCACATCACAGTAGTGTACATAGCGCGGAAAACAAACAAATGAGACCCAATACAGTTTCTATAACGATACCCGACGAAGGGAAAGGTTAACGATACGTGTTAGGTTAGACAATTTTTTAATTAATATTGTTCAAAGTGAGCTGGAATGCGCTATTCGGAATATTTGGCGTAAAGTTGGCGCCGACCAAATTGGGCGTATGTGTGTTATGCTAGTTTTATGCTCACTGTTGTTAGTCGTGAGCCCTCGGACAGCCACGATACGCCTAGTGTGGCCGCACCCTGATAAAAAGTGATGTACATATAAATTGTTTTATTTTAAGGACCACACAATATTATTGTTTCTTAATTACCTTTGTCTGCTCAAATAATCACGATTTGTCTTCCGCTACTGCTCACTTGATTGGACACCTCGAAATTGATCACAGTAATTTAATTGACACAAAAACTTGCTGCATTTACGTTTGTGCAGGATTTTTATTTATGCAATTTATTACCTGTTGTAACACAAATAGGGTGTGATGGCCAACTCTGGGTCGTAACTCGTGTATGTACAGTTTACAAAGGACCACTGTTTGTTATCCCAAACGTTCAGTCAAATAAGACTAACAGCCGGTTTCTGGAACGAAAACCAAGATAAAATTCAAGTCTAGTAATGTGATTTGCTTGATAATTTAGTCAGCCAATCACAGCAGTAGGCATGCGTCGAACAAAATGTTAGGACATTTTTGAATTGCTTTTAGAATCAGAACCCGGTTGAATAAGTTGGATGTTTTACCCTAGATTATAAATATCACAGTCTATCTCTATTAGCAATATATTGCGCCAAATATCATAAGTGTAAAGAGAGATTGGAATAAGAATGTCTATTAGATGTCAGATGTTTATAAATGGTGAAGTGTTTGATGTTATTTTTATTTTTGCTTCCATTTATTTTGAACTGAGCAGAGCATTTCGTTCATTTAACATTATGCATGTTACGTTAAAATAGTCTTATTTATGTGATACTGGAATTTTTGTCGGATGACGAAAATACACAAAAGAGTTAACAATTGAACTAAATTAATATTTATTGATAGGCAGTCGCCTACCTGCTTTATCGATTCGAACTGAAATAAATAATATAAAATTATGTGGTATATGCTATTGTAGCTAATAAAGTACCTACCTACGTGGAAAAATATAATGTCTAATTAAATAAAGTATCACGCAAATAAGACCGTCTAATGATTGTACCAATGCTCATTGTGTCGGCATTCTAGTCGTATCGTTCTATCTTATATTTTGTTGGTGTAATTAATATACCTTACTCATATTATATTATGTACGCGGTAGATGAAATGTATTGGCTCAGTAGGATAATCGTTCCTTATATTAAATAATATTTGTAGGAAATTGTCCATTACATTCGAACACGTAAAATTAGTGTAAGTATATTATGTAAGAGTACATACAAACACGTGCCCTAGATATAATTCCGATTGTGATATTTTTTTTATTTTTATCATTTTTTTGACCTGCAAACGCAACTATGTTGCGCCCGCAGAAGACGAGAGAAACTATAAGACAGAAGAGTTTTCTGCGGTAATCATGATCAATTTAATTTGAAACAATTTTGTATATAATAGTATATACTTACCTCCCTATTTCGTTGAATCATAAATCATTGTTTTGGTGAATGAGCCAAAGGGAAGATGCCAAAATAAAGTTCGTCGCGTCCATGTCTCGTATGATCGTTTGTTTTCACACTAAATTAATTAATTGTGCTCAGAAAAGACAATTATATAAGAAACGAGGATGTAGGTAAAAGTTGTAGTCCACGTGTATAATTTAGTAACTATTGGTACATAGGTACTTTATCAAGTTATAAGTTTTGTGATGAAGGCATTTATTGGCCAAGTTATTCGAAATTATATGGAATGTAATTTTTTTATAATCCGTAGGTAAGTGCCACGCCTAAATAATCTATAATAATATTGTATTGTATACTTAAAATAAGCTTATTTAATATTGTTATAAATTTAAGGATGAAAAATGAAAATACAAACTTGAGTTTCAAAATGAGTTCTTTTCTTTGACATTTTAAATCCTTATCCACCTTAATAATAAAATAACGTATGAACGTATTTTTTTTAGCCTAAAACAATTTATAAACTTTGAAATGTAGCTATGAAGGTATAGTATATACCAAACCCGCGGTGTCACCCGCGTTCAAATACGTCTTAGGTTACTGCTCCACTCCCGTTGGTCGTAGAATAATGTTCTACCTTTACGTATAAACTTCCTCTTGAATCGCTCTATCTATTGATGAAAACCGCATTAAAATCCATTGCGTAATTTAAAGATATAAACGTACAGACGGCGGGAAGCGACTTTGTTTTATACTGTAATAAAGAGAAAGAGATTAAATAAGTGGATACAAATACCCCCTGAGATCTACAACTACAAACCCGGTCCATAACCGGGTAACGTATCCTTGGTCAGTGGGTCGGCTTAGGGGCGGGGTATCCTTGAAAATCCATAACAATCCCAAAAAGCTGTCCGAGTTCATGGCGTATTGAAACGCGGTGTTTAGGTACGGAGTATACAGAATGGCTAATACATATGTGTATTGCAGAGTATTGTTGATAATATTATTGTAAAGGTACCTTAAGGGTAGATTGAGTAAAAAAAAAGGAGTGGATTTTATTTTTATTGCAACAAAAGAACGCGCCCCTTACCTGGTAGCTCGTAAGGGTTATATTGACAACTAGCTGATGTCTGCTACTTCGTCGGCGTGAATGTCGATTTTTTGCGGGGTTTTAATTTTTTTTCTGCGGAACCCAATTAAAAAAAAAAGTAAAAATTAACCTTAATTGCTCTTTACAACATCAGCTATATGCCAGTCAAAGTCCCGTGAAAATCGGTCCAGCCATTTCGGTAATTAGCCAGAACAAACAGACGGACAGACAAAAAGTTTTAAAAGATTGTTTGATATAAGTACCGTATAAAGATTCAAATGCATTTAGTAAAAAGCTGTTATTTTGACATTAAAAGCAGACAGTTCAATTTAATTTATTCAAATATTCAATTTATTTGTATAGATAGGAACAGCTGCCCCGGTGTAATGTAGATGTGTATCCCTTGTCCCCAAACAATCACGCACCTTATGCTACCTGTCCCGATCAGCTGTCTCTAATCCCGTTAATCCGCCTGGAACTACGACAGATGACATCGACAATATTATTGTAAAAAATAAGTCCACAATGGCAAATCGTTTACGGACTACTAAACACTGCTGCACCATGAGCAAAAGCTGCTGGGCAAAATAAAAAGAACATTTGTAGGTGTCGACCCACCCTCACCGACCCACAGTTGCTTTTCGGAGGTAAGTACCTACCTAGGTACTGTGTGTGCTTGCTTATAAATCCAAGTGTTTAAACGCGTTAAGTACCTAAAGAGATTCAGTACAAAGCAGCCTAGTGGCTGCTTTGTACTGAATCTCTATATATATTTAGGTATTAGTATACCTAAGAGGTACAAGAAAGGAGATCCTAATAGGAATAAGGTTATCACCGTTTGTGTGGTCTTCCTTGTGATCGCAGAACCTAGCTCGATTGTATTAGTATTCTCTTGACTTTATTGAGGAGCAAACAAGCCAACAGCAACTTCTGTACCATCCTAGAGACTAAACTGAAATTATTTCTCATGACTGATATTATACAGACTCTTCAAATCGAAAGATAGCAACACTACCTACTTGGCGACAAAAAACGCGTGGACAAAAAGCTCTTCATTGCAGTACTATCTGGAACAATTCATGAATAGATCATTACTCTAATAGAATTAAGTAACAGCAATGAGTTACCTACAAAGATATTCTGCAAAAAAAATATTTAAACCCTGCTTACTACTGTGGATACAGAAGGCGTAAAGATATTTAACATAAAAACCGGACGGAAACGCCCAAGTATGACGTAGCAAATAGGTGTTGCTATATTGAAAAAAATATGAATTCATGGTTTCTCAATGAAAGTGTAATTTCGTATCGTAACATTTGGCAAACAAAGATTCGATTGCTTTATAGTTATAATGCATAGAAACTAGTGGTTCATTGGTTTGGAACTGGGAAGATCAGTTACAGTAAGGCAAAATAGGTATAAAAAGCTAAAAATGGGCAGCTTACTTGTTATTTTCAAGTGCGTAAAGCAGCCTAGTTACCCTTAAAAAATAAGTAATCTTATACAGAAAATGAGTTTTTAAATAAAAAAATATTTTTCATACTGGCATTTTCTGTTTTCTTTGTACGCAAGTCAAGTAGCGCCAGCGAGTTAAAATGTCGGCCATCTTGAATCAAATTTCATAGTGGCATGTGTCTTTCCAAATATCAAGTGATAGCAAATAGAGCAATCGAGGAAATAGTTAAAACTTACCATAAAAAATTGCATATTTATAAACTAAAAATTGATAATTCCAACTGGTTTTAGACACTTCAAAAAATTAAAAAGATCACCAATAAAACAAATCAGCTGTTATCCGTCAATCGATGTCAACAAAATTACATAATTTTGTTTAGAAAAACAGTGCAGCCTCCGTTTTTAGTGTCATTTTGAAATAATCAAGCATGAAAAATTCGATCTATGTTTCAATGGACAAATTGATAAAGTAATGTGTACCCATCAGCTTTCAACATTGGCGACTGTGATTTTTTGTATAATGTAGTCCGCTGTAATAATAGATAATGGATCACAACAATATTATTGAGTGCGGTGGATTTTATTTTATACACAATTTTGACTCGGGAAATCTAGGACATGTGGAACGGGTGCCTACGGAGCTAATAAGTAAGCGCATATTTTGACAAATAACGTAAAATCGCAAAGTCCAAAGACTTGTAATAATTTTGGGAGTTGTTGCCAATTTCATGCCCTTTTCACGGACTTTTTGTTATTGTTGAGAACTCGAAATAGATTTGAGGACATTTCAATACAGTTCAAGTGCCCTGGTGCAACAACACATTCAATATTGGCTTGACACAGATATGAAATGCTGACAGCACAGCAAAGCAAGTTAATTTAATCAAATGGAATTTTCCATTATACTTTTTTATTAATGTCCCAACAAACCATCAGGGTTTTAGTATTTTCGTAAATATATTAATGTTGATGTATGAATATACATTAACATTAATATATTTTTAACAAAAACTACATGATAAACAATAACATTAACAAAATCATACTTGTGGGATACCTAGTTTAACACCTTTCACTTTTAATCCTAAATTTAAACTGTAGCTAGTAGTAGGTAAGTACCTACTTATTACCATCCTAATACGTCACACACAAAGGTCAAGCACAAAACCAGCGTTGGGCACACATGGTCTGGCACTTATGCTGAACTGGGCGTAATGGTGCAGCTGTAGGGCACACAAAGATGTCCTTATTTTTCTTTTTTAATAGCTTTTTTATTTTTGAGTGCACATGGTCTGTGTCAATAATCATTCTTTCTTTCTCTCTCATGCTTTTTCATAGATCTAATGGCTATATATTATTAGCAAAATATCAAGAATCTGTAAAGGAAATTCACGCATATAATGTTGCAAGCAAAATTGTCTATTTACAAGAATATTTCTTCCTCAGTTCCATCTGTGAACCTAAAGACGAATATATCAGAAACCCCGGACTATGAATTCAACCTGTGGACTCGGCCTGACTGTGCGGGCACGGAGTTTGAGAATGGCAACCGAACCTGGTTCTATTTTGGAGTGCAGGCCAGTGAATCTGGCGTACTGGTAATTTAACTTTAAAATTATGGTTGGTCAAATTATTTCTTGTTAAATGTGCTATTATAGAATCAAGCGTTCCATAAAGACATAGGAATGAGATAAAAGTACATTAAATCTTGATTACTTCAAGTAACATATGTCTTTACAAAGCTTCTAATATACATTTTAGTATCTTTTGAATTTTGTGTGTTCATAAGTTAAAAATGTTGTTAACAGGTGCGGTTGAATCTTATAAACCTGAACAAGCAAGGTAAGATGTACAACCAAGGCATGGCGCCGGTGACACGGACCCTGCCTGGCAAGCCTCAATGGGAGAGGATCAGGGACCGTCCTGTACATACGGTATGTATTTAAAATAAACCCTTAAATTGAAACCGGTTATTTATGAAATTGAGCTCTTTATTTGTGTATGGCTAGTAAAAGTATTACACATGCAAATTTTTTTTTTTAGTTTTTCTACTGTTTATTCTGTCGTTTGTATTGTGTATATGAGAAAAAGAAATATTTTATGGAAAAAGATTAGTCAACATAATTGTAAGGGCCGATGGTTTATAGTGCATCAAACATACTATAGTCGGACCTCAGGCATAAAGATTTAAGTCTTAAGACACTGCTTATAATAAAACTAGAAAATAAGTGCTCAAGCCCCACTACAATGGACAAAAATAGATACTTAAACCCTTTGTGGAAGAGAAAATAAGCAAAATACATTTATTAGAATCTTTACACACACACATATTTATGACAAACTCATTTCAGACGGATGACAACACTTTCACACTGAGCTTCAAATATCGGACTCCAGAGAACCTGAAAGCAACCACTTTCTTCGCTTTCACATACCCATTCTCGTTTGCTGAGCTACAAATAGCTCTTAACTCCATAGACTTAAAGATGCTGCCGTTACCACCCCCGCAGTCTGTCGACGATATCTACTACACTAGGGAATGTCTCATTTATTCTCTTGAAGGTAATTTTATAATAAATAGAAACATTCATTTCTGACACCATGTATCTATAATATTGTTTATTTTTTAATTCAAAATATCAATGTTAGTAATGTGAAGAAAGTGTTAGTTGGAAATTATTTTCTACCTTATTGTGATATGTACTAAGGTGCTTTGTTTAATAAATGCAGGAAGGCGTGTGGATCTATTGACAATTACTTCACACCACGGATTGACAGCAGAGAGAGAAGAGAAACTTAAAAACTTGTTCCCTGACAACCAGGAGAGGCCATACAAGTTTCAGAATAAAAAAGTAAGCTTGTTCCTTGAATCTAAAAACAGTATAAAACAAAGTGACTTTACGTGTAAGACTTTATGGCTACCTAGTTCTTCGCAATTACACAAGTGACTTTTAGAGTTTACTTTGGATATAGCACATAAATGTCGATGTTTTGATATATTGCCACGTAAGTAGATTGCACCCGTGCAAACAGGGGCGGGCGCCCTAGTATTAGTGTTAGTTTTGAGGTCATCGCTCACTATAACACCATCTTTCCGACACAGAAAATAATTTTCCATTTAAGTGAGGGCTTAAAATCGTGTGCATTAAAGTAGATTTTTAAGAAAAAACTTGACGACTCGCAGGCGTTACGTTGGTAGCTAAATGTTAGAATTTTCGAGGCATTGCTCGGGCCGTTGCGTTTCCAAGTAGTGGTTCCAATTTCCTGTCATCCAGCTTCTATATCATAAAAAAATTGCAGTAACTAATTCCTACGCACTATTGTATAATTCCAACAAGTTGTCCTTCACAATACTCTTGGAAATATTGCCAAAACCACGACATAGACCAATATCAACATTACTTTCCGCCACAAACCACAATAATATAATCAAAATCAATTTACATAAATAAAGTGTTTATAGATCCCTAAAAATTTTATTGCCGCATTATATTATGAGACAAATCGACATGAAAATAAAAATATAGCCAGACTAACAAATTGAAAACAATAATAATGATTTAACAATCGCACGCTATAGTGACTTACGATTTAAAATTAGAACGTTCTTAAATCCTGTTTTTTCTTTTTCATTTTATCGAGCTTCATGTAGTAAAGGCTTCATGCTTTGCAAACAAAAACATCAATTATTTATTAATAGCAGTTCTATTGCTATTATGCATCTGAATGGCAAGCGGTTTGCGAAGTATTTTGATAATAGCAATTTTTATCTCACGTCCTTTACATAGGCTATTGTATACGCTACAGTATTATGAATCTGTTCAGATCTGTTTCTTATTCTATCTCATTTCACTATGTAAATATTCAGTCGATGACAAGATACTTGAAGACCGCTTTAGAAATAACGAATACTACCATCCGTTCCAACGAATATAGCTAATGTCGCTCTGAAAGCGACCACCCGAAAATTGGGCTACACCCATCTGTCGTATACCAGATATTTATTGGACCAAACCCAAGATCCAATGGGTCCCTCTACATGACAAGCGATATCGCGGCAGCCTTATAGTTGTATAAGAGCGGATTTTGTCGGATATTTATCTAAAACAATTGTTAATAACGCACCAGCATCGTAATTTTTCTAGAAAATCGTAGCTCATTTTTTGTTTACTTCTAATATACATCGTTAACATGTTTCCAATAATACTGCAACGTTCCAAGTTGCAACATGACAGAGTTGCGCATTATTGATACAGCAACATGTTTTAGTGTTGGAAGAACAATACTAAAACTATGTTGTCGCAATGTTCCGCAAGTCTGTTTTCCAAAGAAAATAGAGTTTTATTGTGCCTGAGCACTAAAACAACTAGATTTAGTATTATTATTATTTTTCCTTGTATATGACAAAAATGCTTTTAATGGTCTAATTGAAATAAATGATTTCACTTAGACTTGACTTTGAAATCAAACTTATCGTTAGGGTTTGTACAATCTATTAGCAAACTAGTTTCTGCCCACGACTTCATTTGCGTAGACTTTAGACTTAAGCCTCTCATGGGAATACGGAAACGAGATAAAAATTATCCTATGTGTTAAGCTGATACAGCTAATTCTGTTCAGTAAGGGAAGGGGGGAGGGAAGGGGGAACAAACCAACATCCATCCATCCTCACAAACGGCCGTATTTATAATAAGTAGTGGGATAGGTTAGTAGGAAGTCGGATTATAATAGTGCTAGGTTAGGATTAAGAAGTAGTAAGACAGACTGACTAATAAACAAAACAATTTCCCTCAGGTAATCTTTATATCGGCACGAGTTCATCCAGGGGAGACACCATCAAGCTTTGTCTTCAACGGGTTTCTAAACCTGTTGCTGACGCGGAACGATCCTATTGCCATCCAGCTCAGGAGGCTCTACGTATTCAAGATGGTCCCGTTCCTCAACCCTGACGGAGTTGCCAGGGGCCATTATCGGACGGACACAAGAGGGGTTAACTTGAACAGGGTATATTTGAGCCCCTCGTTAACTCTGCATCCTACTGTGTATGCTGCTAGGTCGTTGATTAGGTAAATTATTTTTTATTTGTGGTTAATAAAATTCCTCGAACTGCCTCGTTAGCCTAGAAGTCCTAAGCGCGACTGCTACGCTTGAGGTCTTGGGTTCGATTCCCAGGTCGAGCAGAAAAGTGTTATTAGGTTTTTCTATGAAATTCTCAGTAGCAGCTCAGAGTTAAGATTTGTGCCCGGTTAATGGCAACAGGCTCGCCCCCTATTACATGGGACCTAAACATACCGGCGAACTGTGGGTGTACATTGTTACACCTCTGCCTAACCCTTCGGGTAATACAAGCCTGATGGTATGTTTTGTTAATAAAGTTTTTTGGAGTATACTCCTTAAGAATTAAGAATATTTATGCCCGGGGTATGAAAATGTATGGGGGTAAAATCAAATGTTACGCGCTATGCGTTATGCGTTACAAGCTACATTTCGCCCATTTCTCACCACAGAGTTTGCACGACTGCATGGACTAAATATATATACTAAGGAAACTCCAGTCGTGGGTCGGAGCTGACACGCATTATTTTTTATATTTTGTAGAATGAAATAAATTTGTGTCAGAAAGTGAATAAGAACCGAACCATTTTTTTTTGTAATACTTTAAATGTTTTTGAGTGACATTTCGATATGAAACTTGCAGTACAATATGTATTTTATTTATTTAATGTTAGGGTCGATTTTTCATTGGTTAGTTATCTTTTATCTGAGAAATAAAAGCGCAGTTTGACAGCTTTTGTATGGCAATAATGAGAACATGTAACTTTTGGTTTGGTTTGGTTTCGTTGTATGGGACAATACAGTCAAACCGCCCTCAAAATTTTTGAAACAAAAGTTATATGCCGATTGATAAATCGGCTCTCATCGAGTATGTTATTCATCTCTAGGTACTACCACTACGGCTGCGAGAAAGAGGACTTGTTCGATGATAGCAAGAGTTTCACATCTCGAAGCATCCAAAACATTAGCGAGAGTGCCGAGGTACATAACAGCGACTATTTTATTTTTGTAAATTACAACTTACACCACATGAAAGAATACCGTGACAGTCCTCCTATCAAAAAAAAGGTCTTGACAGACAGACAGACCGGTAACGAAATGATCCTATAGGGGGTTCCTCTTTTCTTTTGAGGTACCGTAACTCGTCCTGGAACTTTTTTTATGCGACAACAAACCTGACACAAGCGATCACCATAGCCTATAGACATCCACAATACCAGAGGCATTGCCATCCTAGACCTAAAGGTGGGAATGTCTCATGTACCTTAATTACACCGGCATCGGCACCCATATACATCAAATCGGAAAACATCAACGCTGCTTTGCAGCAGAAATAGCATGGTGTTAGTACTTCCCCGGACGAGGTCCTTTACTTGGTAAATTTTACTTATCAAAATCTCTGATCATTATTATTTGATACTATGATGCAATGTAAACATCTGCTTAAGATTCCGTAGAAAACAGGCGTGACGTTTGAAAGAAAGAAAACCATTTATTCCCGCGAAGGTGTCGCACATAACATAAATGTATTTCCTTATCAAGCCCAAGACAACAAAAAAAATTATATATAATTGGGAACAAACATAAAAAAAAAATATTGTGGACAATATGAAGACAGAATTGTTTATGCGACACTACCGCGTGACACGGCTAACGCTCAGCATGATGCAGTGCCCCGTGCACAATGACACGAAACCACGGCCCTGTTATTCAGGATAAGCCGGGATTTTTTTTATTATCAGATCTAAATATATCAACCTTTTTCCCACAGCTTATAGACACAAAAATGAAGAAGAAAGGTCCGCACTCTTCGTTCAAAGCCGGCGACTACTACAAAAAGGAAAAGTCCAACAAGGCGATTACCACTAACAAGTCATCTACTACTATCAAGGCACCGTCAACATTGTCAGACATTTCTAAGAACAAGTCTGTCAGCGGGGACGCTGCGCATTTGGCTGAACAAGTTAGTATGACAACATTACCTGAAACCTCTCATAGACTCAGCCATTGTATTTTGAAGCTTATTTCAATTGGCTTAAAAGTTGTTTGCGGTTAGCTTACAATTTGCAACTATTATTGAATTGTTTGCTTATCTACTGAGATTTATGGCGCTTTTAATAAGCTTCCAAATGATATAGCAAATTTGATTTGATCTGTATTTGTGCAAACACTCCTGAACTACCTTAGTTATTCAGGTCGTTATTCATCCTAATATTTTGAATGGCTTTTATACACTCCTAAATTATTTCTAATCGAGAATCTAAATCTTAAAATAAACGTCTTTGTTTTTTTAAAGATTCTGCACAAAACATAGTTCAGGTCTGCACGGGGTCAAACCAACGACCTACATCTTACAAGAGCTGTTATCAATAGTTGCCCCACTGTTGTTCATCCCATTCCTAGGAAAACACGTAATGCCGTTGGTCGCTGCTGTCATTCGTTGATCTTTGACTGTCGTTACGTATAGTCAGAAGCTAGGAAGCCTGATAACCAGTCTAACCAACGAGGTACCGTGTTGCCCAGTAACTGGGTTGTGGAGGCCAGATACGCAGTCGCTCCATGTAAAACATGGCCATATTCTGCTGTATCCAGTGAGACTGGAAGCCAACCCCAACGTAGTTGGGAAAAAGGCTAAGCAGATGATGATGTTGTTCATACCAGGACCCCAGAAATATTTATCTAGTTATGAGATCGCGGTTCGCCTGTAAACGTCCAACTAAGATTCGGTTCGCGTGAGCGACACTAACAAATCGTAGTAAAATCGTAATTTCTTATGACATTAATGATCCCAAAATCTTGGTATTTGAAACCATTGCAATGTTGCGTTATCCGAATATAAATGGTTAGTACTTAAATATCAATGATGTATTAAATAAACCACAATATTTGAACATTCTGCTTGAAATGCTTTTGACAATAAACTGCACTGAATGACTACTCTTGGTCTCGTTGACTGCGTCTTTTTTTGCTAAAGAAATGTGATTTCGTGAGCAGTAAAACCATTTCAAATATTTGTAGGGAAATAAAATGGTGTCTGAAATATTTATTTGACTGCAGGATAATGGTTCTTTTAAATAAAATAGCTTAGAATCGATTTACTTCTGTTTCATAAATCCTTAATTTTTTAAATCTAGGTACGTCTAACCTGCCAATTTTACCTCAACCAGTTGGATAGTTGATGCAATTAAAAAATCACTAAGAAACTATTTTTAGCGCTGAAAAATTTTATCGAAATATTTTAAATTTTTAGTTGTTTTCATATCATTGAACAAATAGTTAGCCAATTCAGTTGACAAATCAGTAACGTCACAGGTTACAAAATTTATAGATAAGTCGCGTTTTGACAGCGAATAAAAAGTAAGATAGTTCAGTATTGCCTACTATCCCATTCACATAATTCTACCCCCAAAGGAATAACGGGGATTTCAAGTATTATCCGAACATACAGATTAATGAATAATATCAGAAACGTGGGGATTATCTTGTAATTAATTTTAACATATTCTGTCATTTACCTAACTTAATCCTTGTATAATTAATTTTGCGTGTACCGATCCGTAAAAAATGCATGGATTAATATATCGTAGGGCTTATCGACTCAATTTGGAATAAAATCAGCGGAGCGTCTCTACAGCGGATTATATTGAGCGCTTTCATATCCTCTCGTTTGTAATTAAACCTCGATCTGATTAATCTTCTGACGTATGTACATATAATATTTTAAAATACAGTAAAAACTATGAATGAAACTTATTTCATTGTAGTCGGAACTATTCTTATAAAAGTTTTTTTTTTCAAGATACTTAAACAAAAACCATGACATAAAAAATTATTCGCGTAATATAGTCGACATTACCTACTTTAAAAAAAAAAACTATTTATAGTAATAATAACTTCAATAAACAATAAATGAAAATCCTTTTATAATCACCACATTAACTCACACGCTTTTAAACTAAATTAAAAAGTTTCGCGCTTTTCATAAAAAAATGTCATAGGAAGCCTAGCTTCCGTAGAAAATGTCAACCAAATCTACACCTTAAACTTAGTACAAATAGCGACTGTTTTATCGTAAAGTCCTAACTCTTTAATCTCTCTCAGGTATATGACATGAAGCTCCAAGAGCAGCCATCACAAACCAGCAACTTGTCTTCCAAGGCTTCGAACGCTGAGGACTCTTCTTCCTTACTGAACGACAATTTGCTACGGGCTTGCTTAGGGTCCACGGTCCACCTTAGTTCCAGTCAGGAGCTCAAGTTCCAGGCACCTAATCCGCTGCGACCTTTACGTGATACCCTAAAGAACAGTATCAGTCTGCTTATGGGGTCATCATCATCTGTTACTGGGTAAATATGAATTACTCTTTATTTCATTTAAAGAAAGTTGCTATAAAAAACTTACGTTATAATATGAATAAGTCAACAACATTATTAATTGAGTACTTGACACCATTAATCAATAATTCTAGCAGTCAAAAATTCTCTTAAAAAAAAAAAATTAATTAACTGTGGAAATAGAATTTTAATTGCTTCGAAATTTATAATTATGTATCTTCCGAAAACAAACTACACATTTTTTTTTTCAATTTCTATAATATTTCGCAACAAATAACGGCAAGGGCGTCTGCTGTTGTTGCAAATTTATTTTATCTGAAAAAATATGACACCCTTAAACAAAAATACCAGCTGGTTGACCAGAATGTCCCCTAGAGCCGACTCAGTATTACGTTGCCTTGCGCACTGTTGGATTTTCAACACTTGGGTCAGCGTCAAGAGTTGAAAATCCAACAACTGAAAGTACAAAGTAATATCAAAAAGGTACTTAAGAGGTCGTGTTAGGCCCCCTGAGCTTATCTGGCGACACGTCACACATACATTGTGTGATGTCAATTAACACAACAAATCCTTCACAGTGACAGTTTGATGAGCGGTACGGAGTCGCACATTACCAACTTGAAGATGGGATGGTGCCACGAGTGTCGCCTCGCGGTGTCCAAGCTAGAGGACACCATGCCTGGTATCACTAACATCGTGCCCGGATTTAACGCCTCTGTGGTATGTATTGCTTCTACTAAGGTAACATAAGTTCTAATAGTTTTAATAACTCGATCCTTGCCCGTCTTTTTTGTGTCGTACCATTTTCTTTTTGATCCAAATGTTCCAAAATTATTTAAGAAACTAAGATCAAACAAAGCAGCAACTTGGGCCCTTATCACACTGGCGTTTTTCGAGGCTAAGCGGGCACGCGGCTGGCGCGCAACGTTTCGCCGCCTGTGTGTGGCGAAGCGGGCGGTCGATTGGGACTGTACAAAATGGCTTCGTTCTGGCGCTCTCGTCTCGCTTTGAATTGGCACGAAAATCGCCAGTGTGATAACGCCCTGAAATACTACACAGAGTTGAAATGTATGTGCATTATATTATTCTGCGCAACATTTATTATCTTCCATGCATTATTGCGCAATTTTCAACTATATTGTTGTTGTATTTAAGTTCATTATTGATTATAAATGTACTACTGCTCAAGCATACTGTTACTCGGTCTGCGCTCACTATTTAAAGTTTTCTACTCATATCTATGATAGTTTATTAAGATTACATGTCTTTTGTTAGGAAAAAAATACTAAACTGCTAGTTAGGTTACGTTACTAAGGAGCTCTACGGCCTCCTCGAAAAACGACCTGTGGGCTTAAAGGTCAACCAGTAAGTAGGAGCAGTGTAAAAGTGCAGAAAAATCCTATAATTATTATTAGTATCCTTATAATACCCGCCAATTCCTAATATCCTATCCTGTCTTTATCCTATTTCCATCCAGGGCCGTCAATTTGCTTACCATACTACCATAGACGACTACAGAGAACACCAAAGACAACAAGTCGACGAGCAATCGAAGAAGGTACTATTACTCTGGTATCTTATGTAACTGATGAGTTATCTAGTAAGTTTTTGTCCTTTACCGCACGTCTGTAGTAACAGCGAAAACCGCCCTTACTACTACGAAATAGAGGTGCTTTCATTGTCACATGTTAATGGACAATCTTATAGTACGTCGTAGTAGATCTCTTTGTGAAGGAACTCGTCCGGTGAAGTACTACCACCATACCTATTTCTGCCGCAAAGCAGCGTTGCTGTATTCTGGTTTATGGTGCCTATGTAATTACAGGCACATGATACGTTTCAACTTTGTCTCTGGGATAGCAACGCATTTACATAGTCTCTGGTAATTTGGCATAACGAATGGAGATTCGTTATACTATTGGACAAATATCGTTATTTCAGTATAAGCATGTAATAAGCTTCGTTATTTTACGATAAATCTAAAGCAATGTGAAATATCGTAATATTTTTTTTTACCGGCCTGCACGTCAGCAAAAACAGGGCATTGATATATGTTTGTATGTGGGTTTTATTATTACGTTGTAGGGACTGTTAAACAAATTGTTGGTAACGTCCTTTGTCCACAGATACATGACCCGGAGAGCCTGCCAAAAGGTGAGAACATCCACTTCTGCACCAACTGCTTCAAGAGATACGTCATCACTGATTCCAACCAAGAAATCGTAAGTACTTCACTACTTTTTATCTAATGCAACAGTAGAAAAACTACTTCTAAAATTAAGACTTGATATTGTTAAGTTGCCCCACACTGGGAATTTCTTCTGAATCGTAGGTGCGTTTACAAACATGTAAACTCACACAACCAGACCCGTAACGAATATCTTTTTTTTATTGAGCGAAGAAAATGCCCGACGCATACCTCACCGTGCCGGGAGACGACGTGGTTATGTGGGGCTTGCACCCACTAAACCCTACTTTCGTCTTGATGGGTAGGCCGCTACGCATGATATTTTGCGACCCATCCAGGGTAGCTCACTTCTAGACTCCCACTTTTTGCCGCCTCGAGGCTCTCTCCTCCTTCAGCGATGTCCAGGTGCACATCACCACAACTTCAGGGCCGTGCAGCGTGGATGATAGAGTCCCCGATCTATCGTCCGCTGGCCTCTCTTCTGCTACCTAGACCAATCATACTCAACCAGCCTGGCCAAACAAAGCTCTTCTGTTATTAATTATTATGCCCTGTGTGTGGCACACCATCATCACGCCTGTATTCCCCGAAGGGTTACGCAGAGGCATACCAATGTACGCCCACAGTCCGCCGGTATGCTTAGGTCCCATGTTATAGGGAGCCAGCTTATTGCCATTAACCGGACACAAATCCTTACTCCAAGCTGATAATGACAATTTCAAAGAAAAATCCAATAACACTTGCCCGACCTGGGAATCGAACCCAAGACCTCCCGGGCAGCAGTCGCGCTTAGGACCAGTAGGCTAACGAGGCAGTTGTGTGTGTGTGTAGCAACATTTTCTTAAACTGTTATCATGTTATCTACTACAGCGGTGTGTCTGTTTGTACAGAAGCTGTGCAGCGTGGTGTCAGTGCAGAGCGTGGCGGTGTCGGCGGGCGACACCGTGGGGAACCGCGAGACTGACTCCAGCGAAGTGTACGTCGGCAACATTGAGGAGCCGCTGGTGCAGGTGCCGGCGCCCGTCATCGTGAGTAGCCCCATCCTCCTTCTAATACTGATATATACACTTAACTTCGTAATTAGGTTTCTAAAGAAACAAACATTGCTCACAAATCAATAGGAAAAAAAAACCACAACGAATTTCCGTCACGACTGACAATTTTAATCGAGACTAGCCAGATACGCTGTAGATATTATAGTGCACAGATGTGTGCGCAAACATATGCATCCCCTCTTCCCACAGTCTCATGGTCAGATGAGACGGTAATCCGATCCAACCGAGAAGACATCAGGAACAGGCTTCGAAACTCCGGGCTGCTACTGAGAAATTCCCAATAACACTTTGCCGACCGGGTAATTGAACCCGGGACCCTAGTTCTCTTTTTCAGTACCCAATTACACGAGATAGAACTATTGTATAGTCTAAAGTCAAAAAAAAATATGTTAATAGATATTTCAATCTTTTACTATAAATATATCAGTTGCCGTGCAGGCTCTTCTTCTGTTGTTTGGTTCGCTTAAATATTGGGGTGGTTTAATAAGAAAGAAAATTAGGTAACAAAAATGTCTGGGTTAGATGACTCCATCCAGTAAAAATGTTTTCCCTCCAGCCACCACCACGCAAGGAAGAGAAGCCCAAGTCTGCGCCAACGAAGACAGGCAAGAAGAAGCCGCCAGCGTCTGCCAACACTGCCAACAACAACAACAACAACAACAGCACCCTGCCGAACGTGAAGAGCTCGTTCAAGGAAGTAGAGTCAGGATTGTACCTGTACATAGATTTGCATGGACATGCTTCTAAGAAAGGTAAGGCATAACAAGTTTCCGTCAAAAAAGTTGCTGTTTTTCTTTCTTTCTTTTTTTTGAGGGTCTCAGTCAAACTTGACTATATCGCCCTGAAATTGGGTAATGACACCATTAAACAATAATTTATTTTACCTCTGTAAACCCGATTATTTTTTAAATAACTATAAAAATCTATTTTTAGTTGCTTTGAAATCGATAAATATGTAGTTAGTGAATTGAGGTGTTAAAAAAGTGACGTCATGGTTTAGTATTGTCGTACAAAATCTATGGGGGAATCGCGTTTTGACTGCTCATAAAAAGTATGTCAATTGATTAGTGATGTCATCTACCCAATTATTATTACATCATTATAGTATAAATCTTATAATATAATCAAAAACAAATATTTTCATGTAGTACAATGTTCTGTCTTTATATAAGAAAGAACATTAAGAATTAGACCATATATCGAATATATGAAATATTCAATATATTGTCTAATTCTTGAGACACGAGTAAGTTACTGCCAGTCAAAATGAGTCACCAATATTACGTTGCATTCGGTCACTAGACGCGAAATGAAACCTCACGATTGTTTCCGTGACTTATTTTGAGTGACGCAAGTTCCGCTTAATCTGTCGATTACTTTTGCGTATTAACTGAGTTCTTCTAGTGAAATTTTATCGGCTAATTTTGAGCGACGCATAAAAATTCTACAAAAGAACTCTAAAATTCTACCGTATCTTTAGAAATCAATGCTCGATTTATCAATGAGGTTTTTATATAATACCTTTGCGATTTATTATATTTATTCGAATTGGCTAACAAATCTGTTCTTCTGCAGGTATATTTATGTACGGCAATCACTTCGAGGACCTGGAGAGTTGTGTGGAGTGCATGCTACTGCCTCGCATCATGTCTATGAACAACCTGCACTTCCACTTTTCCTCCTGCAATTTTACTGAACGTAATATGTATCTCAAGTGAGTACTAGTGACGTCATGAAGGCTAGGTCACATCTCTATCATCCGAAATCAGGGTTCTGTTCAGACAAAAATATTGTATCGATATTTTTTTAAGAGCCAGTAGCGCTGTTGGCAAGAAAATTTTTGAAATTTAGTCAACAATTGTTTGTGACCGTGTAATAAATTTGGCTTAAAAATATTATAAGATTCGGTTAATATCGTTCAGATCACAGCTTATGCCTGAAGCTGGGATAGCAGAAAAATGAAGCCAAAAGAACAAAGACACATTTCTTGTTTTCATTCTTTTAATGTTTCGTTTCTTTTTCCTTTTTTTGTAATTTTTGTGCACAGATTTTGTCTGTGTTGAAATAACATACCCAAACCAGTTAAATAAAAACTACTCATGTATCAGGGACCGTCGTGACGGCATGTCCCGGGAAGGCTCGGGCCGGGTCGCAGTGTTCAAAGCAACTGGCCTTGTGCGCTCGTACACGCTGGAGTGTAACTACAACACCGGGCGGCTCGTCAATGTGCTGCCGCCCACGGTGCGTGACGGGCCCAGCTCCAACCCCATGGGCCCCGGCGCCCCCATGCCCCCCAAGTACACGCCCCACATCTTCGAAGAGGTAAACCCCTTCCAGGTTTGTGCGCCGCACGTCATCTAGGTAGATGTTGCGAAGCGTTGATTGAGTCGGCACTGAGAGACGATCGACGATTATGTGGACAGTCGACAACACGTGTTCAGGAACGAAATTCTTAAATTGACTTAATATTATTTCACTTCTTACGACAATAAAAAAATATATATTTCTGTTGAAAATTTTGTTAATGTGCCTTTTCTGTCATTTACGTAAAGCCCAACGCAGGCAGGCGAACATTCTTCAAAATTTTTTGTCTGAATCATAGAACACTATGCGTTAATCTGTTATGTTCTATGTCTTCTAAGTGTTTTATTTTTACAAAGGAAAACACAAAAGTGCGCTAAGGACCGTCCCTCGTCTACGCTAGGCTTTAACGTAAACTTTCTTTGTATGTTAACCTCTTTCGCTCGCAGTGTCGATATGTGTATGTATCTTTATAGTGTCATCGTAATGTCAACTTTTAGACGGTACGAACATAGATCCGTATCCAGTTATAATTTGATAACTAACTTAATCGGTATCTTAGTTGATTTCCGGTAAACACTAATTAAGAGTAACCATGGAGTTTCTAGCTTATAAGCATGGAATATAAGGTTTGAAGCGGGCAAACCAGCTTTAACTTCCTGATATACTTACCAACTGACTCCTTCACAAGTCTTAAATACATACCTGGGGGCCTACTACCAACTCAAAAGTCAGTTGGATTTTCAACTCTCGTGTCAGCACGGAGAGTTGAAAGTGCAACGATAGAAATTACAAAGTAATAAATAATACGGTTTTAAGATATTGTAGCTCTTGAGACCGTACTACGTATTCTTAGAGTCATCATTGATGAATGGTCTATGATCGGGTAGAAGAAAAATATACACTCTTCTGTTATTTAACCGTGGTAAGGAGTACATGCTAGATAATACATCGCACTTGGGTTGCCTAGGTAAATCGCGTATAATAGCCGCCAAAAATTAACTTGACCTTTGTGCTCACGACTGGTGGCGATGGCTATACCGATATTAAATAATAATATTACAGATGGGGGGATGTGACCGAAAAAATTGGATTACATTTTTTATTATTTTACATCGTCGGTGCGCAATTTAACTAGGCAACCTATTATAATCCTTACCATTATTAAATAACAGATAAAGGTATATTCTTTTTATACCGGATCTCGTACTGTAAGCGCGACAGAGAAAGATACAAAATAATTAACACCATCTCGTTTTCTCCATGGAGCAGTGATGGCTTTAACATTTCATAGTAGAGGTCTTGTTTTTCATTGAGGAAACTCTTAAAGAGTGGTTTATTAATACGGTCCTTAGTAAGTGAACACGTTTCAGGTAAGACAGTGTCGCGCAAAGAATCTGAATCTGGAGGTTTTCGAAGAGATAGCCCCCGCCGAGGTTTGTCTAAAACCTTGTACCTACCTTGTACTTATATACAACGTGTAACATATTAAACGCACGCTCTGAATGTAGTATGCCCAGATTCGGGTAATGAATCGATTTCAGTTATTTCTGAAATAGGCAATTTTTTGTACTAAAATAATTCAAAATACGTAATGTGGAATTCAACTTAAGTCAAGGCTATAAGGCTTTTTAAAACTCAGTTATAAATAAAATCTATCGAAAAACATAAATACTGCGTTTAAGTTTATATTATCGCCTAAAATTAAGATATCAAGTTTTGTAAATAGGACAATATTTAAGCACATAATGTAAAATTTCAGTGCTCGTATTATGATTGTAACCTAATGTTCTAATTGGAGTGTTCGAGAGCGTGCGTTATTCCAGTTACATGTTGTATAGTAAAAAATATTAAAATATTTAATTATAAATTATAAAACCGTTATATATTCTCCCATAATTATGTATTTGCTTTCAGTGAAGTAGTTTGAGCACTGCTTTAGTAAAAGTATCTAAATAAATGCTTTGTAAATATCTACCTCTTCAAAAATCTCCAGATAATTTATTTTTAATGTAAACACATGCTGCTTATGAAGCACTTATATACTAATGAATTTCTCAATATGCTCGGTTTCACTGACATGAGTGCAATACGTACCTAGTGTAAGTAAAAAGTAGGTAGTGTAAATAATTTAAATATTATTGTGGTGCCCAATTTTCAGACGTAATATTGAAACGTTGAATAAAGATGCGACAATATTTGTATAGAGCTTGCCTTTTTCTAACCAAATACTGATAATTATTAGCTTCTCCCCGCGGCTTCGTTTGCGTGGAAGTCAAATATACTATAAAACAAAATTTTTTAGCTTGCTATCAGTAAAAGAATTTTCGTAACTGGATCGGTACTTCCATAGATAACCTCTTACAAAAAAAATAATCTCTGTTATCTATCCTATTAATTTTACATTGTTTTATACAACACGGAAAATGTACTATGGAGACACCGTTCTTAGTTTTTATAAACCTTTTCTTTATTCAGCGTTTAGTTAGTACATCAGCTGTAGGACTGACACTCCAGAGAGTCGAAGCAGATGAAAATACTCCCTCCCTCTTTTTTTAAACAGCTCTCCTCCGCTCAATATTTATAAAAATTGTTATTGGTTAGTTTTCTTCTGCTTCACATCGGCGGAGTATCAATCTAAAGACGACTGTACATAAAAAATTATATCAAAAATCTTCAACTATTGAGCTCAATATTAGAAGCTTGATTAACTAAAAGTACAGCAACATAACCATGTCTAGGTGGGTCGTTCCCTTGGCGCGTCGATCCTGGACCTGACTGGGCAACATCCTAACTCGCGCATCCCCTGCTCCGAGCATCGCAACCTGACCGCCGTCAGGGAGTGGCTGCGCGCGCATACACGCACCATGAGACCACAGGTATGTACGGAAGACGAGCTTGGATGTAGAGAGTGTGCTAATGGATGAATTACCTATTTTATAACAAATGACGAACACACAGCCTAAGGGACATCGTGTGATACGAACTTTTGTAATGGATTCATTTTATGATACTAAACCCTTAAGGGATATCAAATTTTGGCGGTTATTAAAAAAAATGTGTTGCATACATTTTCGCCGTGTAGGTGTTACAGTTTGGTATGAAACAGCTAATTGTTATTAATAACCGTCGAAAAGAGATGATATTCTTAACATGAGCTGAACCTATAAAAAAACATAGAACTGAAATTATATTTTAAAAATAACCGATAATTTATGCTTTATTTATTGTATCGATCAATCTAAAACCCACGAAACACTATAAATCTGTACACAGTGGCACATACACGAATAACATACTTATGGTCATCGCTCACTTTAAGAGCACCGTTTTGATACGGCAACAGTTCGGCCGGAATCGAAGCGTTAACATGCCGCCCGTGTGCTGTTACTTTTTTTGATCTTGTCATTATAAAAACTATTTTAACGCATACTATTTAAAGCCCTGATTTATAAGGCAAATTGTTTGCTACGAGTATGTCGAAGCCGTGCAGTTAAAATAAGCGATGACCTTGCATGCTTCAATACTATACACACTTTTCTCTGTTTGTAACACTACGTCTTTAATTTTCAGTGTTAAACTACTAAACACAACAACTGTTTTATACTAGTCGCGGTAAGAATATAAAATTATGGGAGTGGAAGTGTGCCGTTCAATCTGATCATTTTAACATACACTAGAATGTACAATACTAAAGTTTTAAGAGTTCTAGTTGCATTCGACTCTGTATGTTACCATCAACCATGTGTGAATCATAATTGCCATGTTATATTTTAATGCTTGCGTTTCTTTCTAGCTGACCATGTCTCGCTTGCGGCCCAAGACTTCCTCTCCGTCTCGCGCGCCGCTGTATGCGCGCTCCAAGGGCAAGGTGACCGAAGAGCGCAAGGAGAACACATACGTCGGCGCCAAGACTGACTCGGAACGCAAGCGCTCCCCGCCCGTCCTCGCACCGCGCTCCGGACACGACATCATGAACCTCACCATGAAGTTCAGCAAGAAGAACGAGCCCGTCAAAACTGTCTCCCGCACCAGATACTTAAGCGAGAATGAACCCAAACCGAAAACGCTATCTACTAAACGAAGGAACATTCTAGCGATACGAAAACCGAATTCGAGTAAGACGCAGGTAGGAGGGGGCGTGGTGAAGGCGAAGGTGAGCCGGCGCTCGGCCGACGACGCGGAGAGCTCCCGCATGTCCGTCGTGAGCGCCAAGCTCAGCAAGCGCAGCTTCGCGCGCTCCTCGCTGCGCGGTGCGAGCGCGCGCCCCCCGCGCTGCCGCGCCATGGCGTCGTCGTCGTCCGACGAGCTGCTGGGCACGTGGGAGGACGTGTCGGGCGGCACGGCGCTGGGCCCGCACGACGCGCTGCTGGCCGGCAAGCGGCGCTCGTTCGCCGCGCCCGCGCCGCCGCACCTCAAGAAGATCCGCCTGAAGACCGCCATGTAGCGCCAGCCAGCGCCGCCTCCCGCGCGAGCCCACGAGCCGCAACCCACGCATGTCCATCCTATGTGAACTGAATTCAAGATGGCTCTTTTCGTGTAACTATTGTCCGGTCATCTGCCATGACGCAGAAAACATTTTTGATATAATTCGATAAAACATGTTTCTTTTTCTGTTATATGGCGGGTGGCCGACGCATCGGGCGACTAATCCACTGCCAGCCGCTAGTTACCTGTTAACCTTACCATCGGGAACGTTGGCGAAGCAGCGTGTGGGGGCACCAGACGAGTCGGTAACTTATGCCATTAAAATTATGTGTGATCTTATTTCCTTACTCTTGCTCTAGTTAGGATATTTTCTCGTTTTTATGTTTAGAATAATGTCGTTCCCGACTGCGACTTGCCACCTGTACGAGTTTACACGGTTGTTATAACACTTATATTTTATTTTATAATTTATTATTGATAGAAATGTTTTTAATGGCATGAGATATAAACTAATGTGAGCTAGTGTAACTTAAATTTTCATTGCTAATATTTAAAATAATAACTTCTCGTAACTCGTGATTATGTTGACTGACTGAATTAACAACATGTTTTGTGTTCTCTAGCATAATGTTTTATGGTTATGTCCATTTTTATCGTTTAAATTAAAATTGAAAGTCTGTATAACGTTTTACGAACCTAATTTTGTGAGTTGAAATTTTATTTATGAAAAATGTAGATTTTACTGTAAGGTTTTATAAAGACAAATTATTATTGTTTGTGGTGAATTATAAAGATCATCCCAACTGTAGGTGAGTTCAATGCTCATGGAGCAATGTTTTCAAGATGTGCTAATATACTACAATGTACTATTGATCTCATTTATGAAATTTAGCAGAAAGCTGGTTTCAGAGTGCTCATTCATTCAAATAAATGTTTGTGTCTATGACATGTTTCTAGTTACTTGATTCAGTTTAGCTTTAAATAAATTTGCAAAAAAAAAATGGAAACAGAAACAGCAACAGAAACAAAGTGTTTGTGATATAAAACAGCTACTTGATTTATAGAGGGTTTTTTTAGAATAATGTATGTTTCTTTAACATGTTAACTTGTCTACACGAATAGTGTAAGAGACGGAATAGGCCTCCCGGGGGCGCGTCCGCTACAACTTAGTGCAATAATTTTATATAAAATATAATATGTACCAGGAGGTTAATATACAAACGTCAAAACACACTTCGAAATTAAATGTTGTTATGTATAATATGTTTTTGGTAGAAATGCGTAGTGTGTATATTTTAAAACCGTAACTATTTATTTATCTGAATTATTAATATATGGTTAACATACAATGTTCTCACAATCATTTGTTTTTGTCAAGTACTAGGCTACCTTTCCTTGTCAAGTTTCTGTTTTGAATATTAGATCTTATCTGTTCTAATATTTTAAAACTGAAGAGTTTGTTTGGACTGGCTCGATTCTGATAATTCTATTGCTATATGAAGCTAATATAATCCACAAGTTATATACTATTCTGAGGCATGTCTATATTTGATACTAAAATAGGGATGTGTTAGAAAGTTCACGCGGACAAAGTCGCGGGCAAAAGCTAGTACTTTATGTATGTATTCTCCAGACCAATTCCGCTCACGACGGCTAATCTTAATGCAGACTAGCCAAGTACGCGGGAGATATTAGTGCAAAAGCGTGTGCGCAAACACAGGTGCACTCCTTCCTTAACTCTCATAGTCCGATGGGACGGCAATCCGACACAACGGTGGAGAGATCAGGCATAGGACTAACGGCTTTACGTGCGCCAACTTCCAACCTATGGGCTGTTACTGAGATATTCCTAATGGGAAAACACTGCCCTACCTGGGAAACGAACCCAGGACCCAGGAGCTTGTGCAGTTGTGCTTTATAACTATGAAATTTAGTCAAAGGACAGACGCCAAATGAAACCGACGCTAATTGTACATTTATTATTATAGGTTAGTTGTTGCCGTGGTATGGCACATAGCACCACCATCAAAGGTGTCAAGTCTAGCTAATTATTTGGCATAACATTGATAATATCCACCATGAGCATAATGGATTACATTTCAATGCCAACAGCTTGTCAGCAACAGATGTTGGATTACCAACTATGTGCCTATTAGGAGTACAAAGGTGTAAGGTACCCACAATCGATGGTAAAAGATACATAGTGTTGTGTTGATTACAATTAAATAGGAAAGGTTTTTGCAACCCATAAGATATTTAGAAACATCAAGATTCATGAATGTGTGTTTAGGATTCTCCTATTTTGTCTTTGTAAGCAAAGAGAAGGAAGGTAATGTCAAAAATGTTTTGTATGATTGGGTCTTAGAATTAAATATAACCAGAATAAAACACAGAACTACTGCAAACTCCTTTATTTAAAGTCCACAGTATGCTTAAACTAACAGATTACAACCTGCGACCTCTTCGGCCACCCTTCCTGCGAGTTGAGTCAGAGGGCACGGGGGTAACATCCTCAATGCGACCAATCTTCATGCTGGAACGAGCCAGAGCACGAAGTGCTGACTGAGCCCCAGGTCCAGGTGTCTTGGTCTTGTTGCCACCAGTGGCGCGCAGTTTGATATGCAGGGCAGTGATGCCAAGAGTCTTGCACTTCTCAGCAACATCCTGAAAAACAAATAAAATAAAAAGTTAATGACAAACTACACAGAAGGATTAAAAAGACAGGTTTTAATGATATCACATTATAAACAATAGTTAAGCTTTATACATTTAAATAAAATTGCAATACAATCAAGAAAGAGTTGTAAATACAAGATTGTGAAGTAAGATTGCTAGTTTGCAACACAAGTTAATCACATCAAGATGCTCAATTGATGCAATATCTAGACTTGGGAAACTCCTGGACTTCTGCGGATCGTAAACTAAGATATTTGACTGATTCTCATCACCCAAAATACTGACATAACCTTAAAATGTTTTATTAGTAATAAAAATAAAAATGTTGAAATCGGGTAATAGTAAACAAACCTGAGCGGCCAACATAGCGGCGTAGGGTGAGGCCTCGTCACGGTCAGCCTTCACCTTCATGCCACCGGTAACACGGGCGATGGTTTCCCGGCCAGACAAGTCAGTAACGTGTACGAATGTGTCATTGAAAGAGGCAAAAATGTGAGCCACACCGAACACTGTCTCGCCCACCAAGTGCTGCGGGCCCAGAGTTACCTGGACCTCCTCTTTCGCTACTTTGTTTTTTCTCGGTGCCATGGCTCAGCCTGAAAATAACAACACTGTCTTCAGAACCACTTTTGTAACCTTAAATATCTAAGTAATCCACACACTGTTTACCGCGTACAGAGAACTAGATATTATATTAGGGTTTTAACGATTCGGAAAAGGAATTATTTCTTTCTAAAACGTTTTAAATAAAGCATTTTTTAATAAATCTTCAATATACCTTTAGCTTTGAAAGCTGTCAAAAACTAGAAAGAATTCCGCATGTGAATGTTACCAGCTATTTACTATGAAAACTACTGATCACTTTAGAGCAGATTTTTCAATTGTCAGAATTATTAAACACTTAACACTTTTATCTGAAGAATAAACTTAAATATGCCAGTTTGACATAATTTCCATACAAAACCTGTCAAACTGAAATTTCTATTTTTCTGTTTTAAGTTATCTCACAATTGAAAAATCGGTCCTATGATTGATAAAAGAATAAGATAAAATAATTATGTCACTATCACACGAAGAATATCGCATCTATATTATTCAGCGACAGGGCTGTGCTGTTGCACATTTTCTTTTCCCTAATTACCTACTGGGAAAACAATTGGTAGTTTTTATTTTGTACTTCTAAAAAAATTACCACACCACTTTACACTAAGAACGTAGCAATACGCCTGTTATTGCGTTCAAAAATAAATTTATCTGTTAAAAAATATAATTTATATACTAAAAAGTTGTTGTAACCGGTAAATGTTAATAACTCACTGGTCTACCCACACCTGAATTTCACAAAATATTCTTATTAATTTACACTTAGGTAATTTATCATTCAGTATCAATTTAAATACTGTATAAACGAGCTTACGATTATGCTTATTCTAGTAAATGTTGCGAAATTTCATACTAATATAATATAACTATAATTATCTTCAAATAGTATATATTAACTAATTCATGATCACACCCTTAGAGCAATGTGACAACATCCGGAAATAGCGTACGTCATTGCCAACAGATTCTTATTTCATCGCATATTCGTTGCTGAGAAAAATCGTCGGTTTTAGCGACGTAACATATTGCAAATAAGTGTGAAATATTGTGATAAACTTCCTTTTAGCATTAGTTAAACTAGTTCAATTTTTAAAAGTGAGTATTTCATTTGCGTTTTTGTGTAATTCAAGTTCGAAGTTTCAAGTACGCGAATGACGTTCTGTCATTCATGTTACTCAATTCAATATTGTATTCTTACTACGTTTTCGATGTTTCAACGAGTTTGACGGCATGTGTGATGTGCGGTGGCATTGCTCAGTGATATTCCACTGCTGGCTACTACGACGTAATTGATAACAAAAAGATTTGCAAGTCATTACACATCCCATACGTTGATACATTCTTCTTTGTGATGAAGGTGGAGATGATGTCTGATGTATGATGGAATAATATTATTTCGTACGTTCCAGATTCAAAATGTTTATCTTGGATTGGTTCACTGGCGTGCTTGGGTTCCTTGGTGAGTAATTCTCTTATTAGACTGTAGTGGTGTATTCAAATAATCATAAACCAGGATCTAACAAAATGACCAAATATAACAGCATAGTGGTAAAGAAACTAGTGTTACAATGAAGTGCATTAGAAACTGGTATTAAATCTTAGTCAATGTTTGTGCTAAAGTAATTATGGTTTTATGTAACTTTAATTTCCACTTTTAATAATGTATCATTTTCTCCTTTTATAATTATGAATGATTACCAACTTGTTATCTAAGGAATAAACATTTGAAATACAAACTGTTGCACATTCTATTAAATAACTAAAGATGAACCTGTCTAGTCTGGACAAATCAAAAGTGCATAATGTGTGAGCAAACATTGTTTTTGATTATTGATAAATTTCATTTATTTATTTATTTTAAGAAACATCCATAACAACAGAAATAATTTCCAAATATCATTATATAAAATAAAATATATCATTCATGTATTTTTAGTAGTGGTCCTAAGCGCGACTGCTACACTAGAGGTCTTGATTGCGTTTCCCAGGAGGAGGAGCAAAAAGTGTTATCTGATTTTTTATAAAATTCTCAGTAGAAGCTTGGTTTTGTGCCCGGTTAATGGCAATAGGCTCGCAACCTATTACATTGGACCTAAAACACACCAGCAAACTGTGGGTGTACATTGGTACACCTCTGCCGAACCCTCGGGGAATACAGACGTGATGGTGTGGATTTTTAATTCAATTACAGCTTACCTCAGCAAACAATAAATATAAATAATCTATAGAGAATTGAAGCACAAACAAAGCAAGTATATATAAGTGGTGAAAACATGAAGGTCACTACCAATGAGCTTGGCACAGTGACCTATAAACCTCTTTGAGCCACCATATTCTTCCTTAAATAAAACATAAGGCATCTTTATTTATGAGCTGGCTATAAAATTGTGTATTGTGTAATAATTGTGTGCAATTTCAACTTCACTCAGAACAACAATGCAATTTAATTAAATAATGCGTTTACGAAATCTTAGAAAAATGTAACAAACGTTAGGTAATAAGTATGAAGTTACTTAATGAGGTTGTTTGTCTAACAGGTTTGTGGAAGAAGTCAGGCAAGTTACTGTTTCTGGGCTTGGACAATGCTGGCAAGACCACACTCCTGCATATGTTGAAGGATGACAGATTGGCGCAGCATGTCCCCACGTTGCACCCCAGTAAGTATTAAGTGACAGTACTACTACAGTAATAACACTGTAGACTTTGATAAGGCCATAGGCATCATGTTGTAGATCAAACGGGAAAGTAAACATATAAAATAATGCTACCAAACTGTCATGCCATAAGACAATGGCATTTTCTAAACTTAAACCTGTTAAGTTGTTACTTAGCTAGAAAACAAGTGGCCTTAAGTTAGTTGTTAAAATGTTGACACTAATAAATTATCCATAATATTAAGTTCAGCTGCAATAAATGCATACCTGTTGATCTAATGTACCCTTTTGTTAGACGAAGGTAGGGTTGCCAGATCCTAAATTCGGAAAGCCGAACCACCAGACTTGGCCAGATTTGTTGTCTGAATTTTAAAATGATAATATTAATACTTTATCATGAAATCAACTCAACTTCGTGTGTGTGTCTTAAAAAAGAACAAGCTGGACACTGACTAACGCATCCCTAAAGCTTATTTCCGACTTTATCTTCAAAAATTTTAACATCTTTACTGACCTGTACGTACATACTTATGTGGATTGCAAAATACTGGCTAGTAGACCTTGTGCATACATTAATTCTAATTTCATATTTGACATTTGTCTCATAAATTAATCAAGAACTGTTGATAAATTTATTTTTATTTGGTTTATAGAAAAAGTAATAGATTTGAATAATTTCAAGGCTAAGATCTGTCTATCATCACTCTGTCACCTCCTACAGGAATTAAAATAATAATAACAAGTGTATATTTTTTTTACATTTTGAAGCAACAGGCGGTAATAATATTAGTAGATCTTGAATATTCAATGCTCATAAAAGTTGAGTTTACAGTTTTCCGTATTTTTTATATTATTTGCATAAATGTAATGTACTGCATATACATACATAGATATTGATTCACAATTCTACGCTTCTACAGAAAGACTGTTTGGTTTCACCTATATAATAGCAAACTCGTTTTAATCTGCCAAAAAGTGGTCTTCCACATTTATTATAATGAAGGTGCTTTCAAGGTTGTGAAGCAGTCTAATTTCCTGTTTAGAATCAATTATTTTTATAAGTAGTTTTAGTAGCGTCATGCTGAATGGCATAATTATGACAATGTAAAAATATATTACGAACTAGCGAACCGCCCCTGCGTCACATGGGTGCAGAGTTTCCGACCTTTAGGATTGGCAGATCTAAAAATAAAAAATTACGAACACAACATAACAGACTCAGCCTAATCGGTCGAGCCATTTTCGAGTATTGCGCTTAGCACGAATTTAGCCATTATTTTTTATTTATATAGCTTTTAAGATAGATTGTCAGTGTACATATATCGATATTATTGAGTAAACTTAGGTACCAGTAACTATTCTTTAAATAATTGCAAACTTAATTTTCGTAACACATTTTAACTTGTTTTTTTTTATCGATTTCCTAGTTACGTCACACATATTTGCATCCTATTTGATAATCAAATAACTCATTTGTCTGCCTGATGTCGTGGAAAATTCTTGGTATTTCATTTACATTCTAGTAATTAATTGATATTTATTTATTTTGTAAAATAAGGTCACAGTTAACATCAGCAATGTAAGTGGGTTATATGCAGTAAAATAAATATTGATAATAAATGCAAATAAAAATAATATGACAACCATTGTCATACATACATCAACTTTAAGAATTTAATCACTAAAAAGACAAATATTTGTTTCAATATAGTACAATTTATTTATTATTTTTTGCCTCTGACGCTGACGCTGAAATGATTAAAATAAAAACTCCAACAAGAATATTTTATTATTTACTTCTAGCTACTTATTTAAAAAAAGTCTCACGTAAATCCATTGAGATAAAAATAAACTACTGAGTGGTTTTACCGTCTATCTTGACTAACATTATGTACGTCAACAATTCGCATACAGACTATGAAGATTTTTTTTAAATTTACTCTAGGATTTTTTCCTGTATAGTGGGTGCGTTTACAAACATATAAATTGACATAAACAAACAGTCAGACCCTGTAGGGCCATACATAAATATTTGAATTAAACCCGAGACACGCAGCGCAGCAGCTAATTTGCTTAGTTACTCCGCCAACCGTGCCGTTAATCATTAATGGCGGGGAGTGTTGGCTGGTCATTATTATCTTATATTATACTGTTGTTTCACACCCTGAAAATTACAAGATCCAATAGATTTCAGAGGTCAAAAACCTCGCTTCGTAGCAGGATTCGCTATCTATGAAAATGATATAAAACAGTAAAGTTTGATTTAACTATGTTGTAAGTATTAATGTCTGGGAGTTTTGGTCCGATCACAAAAATGAATTAAATGATATAAAGCGAGTTTATTGTTGAGTTGCTGCTATGTTTTATGGACGAGCGACGACCCTGCGAAAGTGAAAGTGTATAGGAAATCATTTTCGAACAACATTAGATATGCATTATCTACATACACATCCTCTATATTCCAGCGTCGGAAGAACTGTCAATAGGCAGTATGCGCTTCACGACATTCGATCTCGGCGGGCATCAGCAGGCGAGGCGCGTATGGCGCGACTACTTCCCGGCGGTAGACGCAATTGTTTTCCTAGTGGACGCCTGTGACCGCGCACGCCTCCCCGAGTCCAAAGCCGAGCTGGATTCTCTCCTGACTGACGAGACACTCAGCAACTGCCCCGTGCTCATCCTCGGCAACAAGATCGACAAGCCCGGTGCCGCCAGTGAAGATGAGCTCCGTCAGTTCTTCAATTTGTACCAACAGACTACTGGAAAGGTTAGCCACCAATATCTGTATTTATTTCTTCGGTTTCTGAGTTTTTCGCAAAGACTCTCAATATCTATAAATACAATTGTTATCTATTTCCTTTATCAGAGTGTTCTAAAACGCGATATCGATCCAATACCATTATCGAATATGACCTCCCGTGAAAATACCTCTCTAAAATGTACCTGAGTTCACAGATTTTTACAGCTTTGTGATAAATGAACAGCAATGACCGAAGTGTAGTGTCGCTAACGTGGAAAAACAGCATAATTAAATGAGTGCATTACTTTACACTATCATCCTGGTACTGTTTACAATTAGTATATTACGACCAACTGACCCAATTCACGAAATTCTTATCTTGGTTGTTTTTTACGACACGCGCCAATACTTGCGTACTGTTAACTGTACTGTTTAATTAAACTTATAGTTGGCACTTTCTTTAATTTAGCACTTCGCGTATTTGAACGAATATTCGCCAAAATTGACTATTTCCGTTCAAGTAAAATTTATTTTAAACCCCCGACGCAAAAACGACTGGTTGTTATAAGTTTGACGTGTCTGTGTGTGTGTGTCTGTCTGTGGCATCATAGCTCCCGAACGCATGAACCGATTTTGGTTTTTGTGTTTGAAAGGTTAATTAGTCGAGAGTGTTCTTAGTTTCTTCTGAGTTGTTTTCGTGAACTGCCTCGTTAGCCTAGTGGTCCTAAGCGCGACTGCTACGCTAGAGGTCTTGGGTTCGATTCCCAGGTCGAGCTAAAAGTGTTATTGGGTTTTTCTAGAAAATTCTCAGTAGCAGCTTTGTAGGATTTGTGCCCGGTTAATGGCAATAGGCTCGCCCCCTGTTACATGGCACCTAAACATACCGGCAAACTGTGGGTGTACATTGGTACACCTCTGCCTAACCCTTCGGGGAATACAGGCGTGATGGTATTTTATGTTATGTTATGTTTTTAGCTTTGTTTGATGGAAATCGGTTCAGCGATTCCAAAGTTACCAACTCTTTTGCTACGGTAGTGACTTTTTTCTTCTGTCGGGGGTTACTTAAAATTTTTAATTTTGTGTTTTTGTATATAAACAAAAACAGTGAACATTTGTACAAATATGAAGAGAGAAGAGTGCATTGTAAAACTTGTCTCACAGAAATGAGTCTCAATGATGCAACATTCTAATTTTAGAATACTGTTTACGAAGAAATGATAACTGGTTCATATCAGTGACTTTTCACGTGTTACAATACAATGTTGCCTACCAAAACAGAACTACCGTAGACCTTGTCCCTACGTATTATCTACTATTAGTAACTTATCGCCTCGTAAAAACATAAACGCGTTTGTATTTATTTATCAAGTCGTAAATTTTAAACTGGTCATGTTAAATTACGATTAAGGCATCCCCTCAAAGAAGCCATATTATCATCTGGGCGATATATAAGAATATAGGTAGCGATATTATTGCCCCGGTGTGGGAACGCCTTTATTTTACAAGGAATTAGTACTTCCCTATGTTTTAATTTGTATGTCTGATGCAATCGAGATAAGCACTTATAATCATGAGTATAAAATATATTTTTGTGTCAGAATCATGCATGAATAATCGGTGAATAGAAAATAGCTTCAGCAGGCTGTATCTTATTAATAATCATAAAAATCAAAGCAAATCTTTAGATTTAAATTTATTTGTTCATTAAACTGATAAGCATAATTAAGTACTTACTACGGTAACTTGTTAGTAGTTAAAGACATCTTGATATCGCAGATAACTTGAGTGTACTTCTAACTATAAATATTAGCATATTGCAATATATACCTTGCAGATACCATTTGTTGGCATGCAGTCTTGCCAAGGTTTCTACTGTAAATATTTTATAAACTCGACTTATTTCCGGAAGTCTTGAAATGATATCAAGTATCTACATAACATGTAAATTGTTGGTTTGTTTCTTATGTCTCATAAATAATGTTCAGCTCCATATTTGTTCTTCAGTGAAGTGGATTCAAGTTTACATTGTAATCTTTAAATTACATACTCCATAAACTATTACCTACTACTTGTTATATTTCAAGTGTATACCATTTAACAGATAAATTGTAACTTGTGTTTTGTGAAATGTAGTCCCTATCATGTAGATCCTATTATTATGCTTAATTAAAGTAGACTTACGTGTTGCTGATTGATGATAATATGAGTGTATTGTTTCAGGGCAAGGTATCCAGATCAGAGCTGCCCGGACGGCCCCTAGAGCTGTTCATGTGCTCGGTACTGAAGCGCCAGGGCTACGGCGAGGGCTTCCGCTGGCTGGCGCAGTACATCGACTGAGCTGCGCGGCCGCACGCACGCCGCCGCCGCTCGGCTCGCTTATACTCGCGTATGCTTCTCATATAAATATCAAAACGTAGCCGCCCAAACGCAATAACTCTGTGCCTCATTTTAACTTCTTTAAATTATCGTGTATTTTAAACAATTTGAACATGAAGTGGACTAGATTCTTCTGTACATATTTTGATGATGACTGATGCTTTTCTTTACTATAATTGCACTATTGACCAAACGTTGGTCTCAACTGCCTCTGTATGTGGTTACGGCGCTTCCGTTTCATTCGTGATGCGATCGCGCAGTTCGAGAGCAATAAGCGGCTACGTTTCTAAGATGTGTATATGTTCGAAACGCGCCCGTTTGTAAGCAGCCTGACTCGCTCACTAGTAATGCTTTATATTTGTAACATCTCGGTACCGAGAGTAGACGTTTACTAAACGAATCCTTTTATCATTAAGGGATCAACTTTCAATAAATAGTAATTTATTATGCTGCCTCTTTTTCATAGGTTAAGTAACTAATTCGGCAGTGCCCTGATCTAAGTGATCAATCCTCTGTATGTTATACAATGAGGTTTTAATCGCAGCCTGCAATAAGGATGCAAATATTGAAGTACTTAGTTACTAGCAATACTAGTGTTAAAGTACAAATTGTAAGTGTGGGCGAGCCGGTGGCGCGCCAGCATTACTAGTTAGCGATGTGTCATGTAATGCGGTCCTACGATATCTCAGCTACGAATAGCTGCTAGCTGTATTATTGTTCAGTGATTTTTGTTTTTGGCTGTAAACTACTGAAAAAACAATTGTAATTTTACGTAATTCTAACGATTGCGTCAGGGGTTTCTTCAAAGTTCTTTAGGTTTGTGAAACCATATAAATTTGTGTCTATATAAGTAAGGTAATGGTGCAAAGCATGGTAATTTTGGTATTATGTATGAGTTCATCGCCAAATATCTTCAATTCTTGCGACAGAGCTGCATCAATCTGTACAAGCAGCGCTGTCGCCTTAGTCCTCTATAGTCTATGTATAACGGTACAGACAGTCTCCTTCTCGCGGTCGAGTCGAGTGTAAGATACAATTTAATACAAATTATAAATATTTATTTTCTTATTCTCATTCCAACTTGAGTGATAGTTTTGACTCGATTATGTATTTATCAAGTAAAGCTCATTGTGTTGTATGTGTTAAAAGTGACGAATGTTATATTTTTGTAAATTATTTCAATCATTTGAATTTTCGGAATGTTTAACTTTAAATAGACAATTATAAAGAAACGGCTAGTCTACGTTAGTGGTAGCTGAGACATGAAATGAATTTAAATACTTACTCAGTTAAGGTTTTATAGTATACAAATATCTTCCATTAATACTATTTGACGGTACAAGTTAATGGAACCCTAACAGTATTTGATAATTTCAGTTTGTTTCAAGCGCAATCAATATGATCATTATCAGATGCGTATTTTGTTCAGATCAGATTTTAACCATCACATCGGTAAGAGATATTGTTTTGATGTGTTTATTGAATTCACGTAAAGCACGACACATGCTTGTGAAGTGGGCGGTGGTCGCCTGTCGCCTCGCTAGACAAGCCGTTTCCACTCATAACTTTGTTGCGATCAACGTGTGCTGGATATCCAGCTTTACTTAGACAATGTTCTTTGGTATATTATTTGCAGTTTAAGTAAAAAAAAAGTTTGTAATAAAATTTATATGAAATAAGCGGATGTTTCATTTTTTTAAACTTTTGTTAACCTCTCATGTGCCGGAACGTAGATCAATGCTCAAAATAAGCCAGTGTTAGTCTGCCGAAGAGTATATCTGTAATTATGTGACATTGAAAAATGAATATTGTACGTGTTCGCCCGGCATACGAGGGGTTAAGTTGGTGATATACAAAACAAACAAATTCTTTTTGTAAGCTGTATCAGCGGTTGAATAAATCACTTGAACTACGAAAACCACCCTTACGCACTGCTAAAGCTGTCGTCGAAATGGAAACTTACTAAGGAAAAATCTGAGCGGAAAACCCCCCTCTACCGGCGACAAACGGGTCTAGGGGCGAAGACTTGCCCCCCAACTAAAAGGACCCGCGGTGGCCGACTCATGGTAGCAGGGGGAGCCGTGTGTGGGGTTCTAGTCGATTTCTAGAGCATATTTATCTCTCTGTTCTCCACAAACAGGAAATACCAATAAATATAATCCCAAAGGATTAAAAAAAGGGGCCGAGGCTTTGCTGTATCATTTAGGAATACGGGTAAAAATAAAAATCTGTTTTATACTAATTAAAATTTTAATTATAGGAAAATAATGCAATAAAAATACTAATGTATAGAATATTACTAAAAGTACATACCTAGTTTTACAACTTTCAAAATGTTCTCTCATGAAAATAATTTGAGTCAAACTTTAGTGCAAAATGTATGGGAATGCTTTAAATAATATCGATGGAAATATAAATGAGAGGTGTTTAACTGATTACAAATAAAACATAACTAATCCATGATTATATTAAAACTGTTCATCACGATTCACTGCGCTACTGTCATATTTACAAACTGTACTCAAGATATGATATTGCACATTTAACACTTAAAATTACTTTGCATGAATTCATAACATTGGTAGACGGCAACCTGCGTTACAATAATTCCTTGTGCTACATACGATTATTTAATATTTCTCTATAGCCAGATCTTACAAGCGTCTTTGATCGCATTCCATTGATCCAACAACGCGTAGTAATGCGTAGCGGTAACGCAACAAGCTAACCTATAATAGGTTACAATGGCCACTACATAGTGAAATTCACGCGAAATTATGTGAGGTAATATCACATTTGGGACTATTTATTAAAAATACATAAATAATTACACTATCTACTATGTGCACGTTGTTTTATTCACACCATTTATTTGAGACGGTGGAACTATTATGTATAGACTATTACTTTGAGTAAATATTCGTAAAATAATTTCATCACTAAATGTCATGTCTTCTCTCGAAAATATATGTCTATCTCGAACGACCTTTCTTTCCTAATTCTTCTCGAACTGAATATGTATATAAACCATGTGAATAAAAGTACGCACGCGGGCATTCATACATAGGTACATTCAAACAGCCAACAGGTATACATCCACGTTCCTCCACCGTCGGAAGGCGCGATGTGGTATCCGTAGATCTAAGCTACGACGTTAAACAACAACGGGTCAGGCACATCGTGGCGCCACTCCATTAGAAATTATTATATTACTACCCTGTTCCAAGAAACGAGTATCGCTTAACACTGCGCCTACATAATTTCTAATAAAGAGGATATTTATATCGCTAAATAAATTGTGCTCTATGCATACTAAATGCAGACTCGTCTATTTGGTAACTTAACCTAACAATCACTGCTGAGATTTTCTAGTATACATTCGGTATACGCAAATATTGATTAACTGTGGCGAATTAAGTGCGATACTTCTGAAATAAATTTAATTAATAAAAGTCATTTAAAACAGCGACACAAAATATCCATAAAATACGTTTAACATAATAAAATTATAAACTTAGTCTACTCTACTCTCGTAAAACGTTCACATCTAAAACATTTAAATTCAATAACAACTTTTATATCGATTTAATATTATTTACAAAAAGGTTCCGATTGATTACCGCGACGGTTAAATATAGTTATAAAATTGAAGAATACCAGTTAAACTCTGTTGATATTGTCTTATTCGTAGAGGATCACACGTCAGCTCTGTCAGAGTGAAATCTTAAATAAGTCTACTAAATATGATTCATTTACTTACATGTAGTACAATCACTTTGGTACATAAAACTAGTTATCATAGCCTTTCCTACGCTAAAAGTCAAAACCAAGGGTTTTGTATATAAATGTGTACATGTGAATACTGTGATACAACATTTACGTTTACACATGAATATGCAAGTGGTGTGAACGGTGCTAGTGTCGTGCATTGGGTGTCTGCCTTGTCTTCGTTCAGTCTCCGATGGCAGGTCATCGTAAATTCTCAGTTCATCCATTTGCGACAGTTGGGAGCGCCGCACATGCACATTATCTTATGGGCGTCATCTTCAATGTCGAATTTGTAATCGTATGCCAACTGCGGAATAAAATAGATAAGATCAGTATGTGTTACTACAAACGTCCTAATAATATGTATATGTGTGTATGTTGTACAATTTAGTGCCGCATGTTCAATTTATAAGTCGCTATCTATTTGATCAACTTTTCAAATCATTATAGAATTTGAGTTCCATGTTGATGTAGTAGTCGCAAGCGCTACTACTGAGCATGACGTCCTAGGTTCGATGCTTAGGTCGGGCGAACAGTTTCTGGGTTTACCCATTTGGAATTCTCAGGAGCAGCCCGGAGTTTGTGATGGTAATATCAGTAGGTATTTAAACATAACTGAAGGTATTAGAAAACAAAAACTCGTGTTATTGTTGGAAATGGCATACAAATGTATGTGTGTGTACAAAAATAAAATCATAAATGCATGTTATTACCTCTTCCCCGCGCGCGATGCGTCGTTTCGCGAAGATGATGATTCGCAGGTGGCGGTCGACCTCGACAGTCTCGGCGACACAGTTGGGCTGGCACGAGTGGTTGATGTAGCGCGCCAGCCCGCCCGACAGCGTCGCGTCCACCACGCGCCGCTCGTCCAGCCGAAACATGTAGATGCCGCGGTTCTGTAATTGTGTGCATTGTTATTGTGTGTTGTTCTTTATAATCTCTGTAGTCCGTCTTTTCTGTAACAATCTTCTTCGGTAAGGATTTACCGAAGATTTAAAAATTCAAGCAAAAAGCTCAGTTTACATAGGGATATTTTAACAGAACATAAGTATTGGGTTGTCCAATTAGGGGGAAAAGAGCTGAGCCAAAGAAGTTCTCCTGTAGACGTAAACGAAACTGAAACGTGGACGATGATCGTAAAATTCACAGTAACTTGTAGTATTCACTTGTAGTATTCATTCATATTACGGTGTCACAACAGTTGCGACTGTTTCAACTTATGTATTTAACATAAACAACTGTACAGTATTAAAATCTAAGTATAAAATGACTTTTCTTACCTTAGCTTCATACTGTTTCTCCCGTATTTCCGATAGTTCGGAGCGAATGATCTCCCCGATGTACTCTATCACCATGGTGTGCTTTTCCAGATCCCGCGCTGCGTATAGACCCAACCCCTGGATTTTGGACCTAGAAACAATTATGACTATTTACTAATTGGTTCTTGGACTGTTTGGTCTGATACCTCAGGGTAGGGCCTGCCATCACCTAAATTGGCAACGTCGAAACAAACAAGAATGTCTAAAAACCCTGGGCATTTTGGTGAAATATAAATATTTTCCTGGACGACCCCCGAGAAAAATATTTTTATAATAAAAATAAAAACATTTTACGTTTTTTTTTATTAAGAGGCCATCAATTTTATTAGGTGTGTGATACTTTTTGAAAAATTCTTCCAGACCCTCCGGATTAATCCGGGATATCCCGGACGGGTGGCAGCCCTACCCCAGGGGATACAAATTCAGAAAGAGTCAATCTTTTTTCAAATATCATCATCTTGTTGACATGCTTTTCCATTCAATTCTAAGTACAGGCCTAACTATAGAAACATAAAAGCGCTATTGCCCAATACGATTTTCTCGTTCCACCAATCACCATCTACTCGAACATGTTCATAAGATTTTATAAGATCACACACACACATAACTTTCAAATAACATACAGAGCGCACTGCGGTTTTATTGAACGATATTATTATCGCAGAAATGCGACATACATACATATAAATTTATATCACGAGCAAAGGCGATCAAGTATTACAGTACGATAATAAAATCTTGCTGTAAAAAGTCGGTATCACAGTGCGCGTTAGCTCTAATTCGACAAAAGCAAAATCGGCAAACAAATCCATGGTTTGCAAACTGCACACAATAAGTTTGTAATTTCCTGTTCTCATTCTTACCGTATAGTTTGGAATAGATTGATATTTATTACTGTTAATATTTTGTACTGCACATACGTCATGCTTCCTTAAATATCTTTGCAAGCGGTGACGTCATGTGTTCGGTTCGTCGATTCTTCTTTTAATATGGCGTAGGTGCCGGCTAGACTTTGCGTCGTGTTCTACGGGTGCCGCCGGCGATGACTGCTCAACTTGCTGGCTGAGATTGATTATAATTTATTTACATTTATCAGGTCCTAGTTATTTATGCGCGATTCTCGAAAGTCAGTTTTCAAAACGATGACCTTTTTATTTTGCTTTTGAGGTTCACGTTTTTGCGAATGTAACAAACATGAAATCTGAAAAGTTTAGGTTCAATCAATCTTCGCAGCTAGGGAGGGTAACGGATAGCTGTGAGGTGTACCTGGCGAGATAGACGTTGTTCCGCCACTCGCTCTTCATCTTCTTGTACTGCGAGCTCTTGGTGTGCACGAACTGCTTGGAGTAGGGGCAGGCGGGGTGGTCGGCGGCGGGCGGCGGCGCGGGCGCGGCCGGCAGCAGCGAGCGCGCACAGCGGCGCCAGGGGGCGCGCGCGCGGGGCTCGGCGCGCGCGCAGCCCGACGGGTTCACCGCCAGCCCGCCCTCCAGCAGCGCCGAGCGCCCGAACTTGAAGCGGTAGTCCGTCAGCGTCTCTATGCCTGCGGGGGACCACACGTTACCGCTACTGTCTCTGTTCAGCGTTTATTTCATGCCGCATGCTGATTATTCGTCACCGACAGACTCACCGGGTAAGCTCTCGAGGACCCTGACCACGGCGGGCTCCGTCAGCCCGAACAGATCTTCTCCCGTGACGTAGTTGGGCCACAGCTTGAGAACTCCATCTTCACTGCGTCCTTCACGTAATGCTGCCACAGCATCTAATACCTACGAAGGATAAGGACGTATGTCTCAAGTTACGAAAACAAGTTTCAAGAGTGCGCAGATGAATCCAATGGATGTATCACTATGTCCTGTATACGTACGTTGGCCCAGGCGGCGCGCGGGGTGGGCGCGGCGCACTCGTCGCGCGGCTCGTCCTGCGCGCGCACGTGGAAGCGCGGCCGCCCCGCCTCCTCCGTGATCCAGCACAGGTAGCGGCAGCGGCAGTTCGCGCGGGACATTGACCAGTAGAAACGCACCTGATGATGCATGACATAAGGTTAGCGTCTCAAAATACTCATCATATATATGTATCTGATCTGAAATCACTAACTTCCTAAACACTTGTTTGTCAGAGATACTTACAATTTTATACCCAATAGGATAGATGTAGTTCGGCGTGTGGAACGCCGCAAGCTGATGCGGCAGCAGATGTCCAGGGCTCAGAAATATGAGTCCCCCCACCCTTATCAAATGATTGGTGTCAGAGTGAAGCATGACTGATGCTACTTGACGCTGTTCGTCGCGAGATATGTACACGCGGCGTTGTACGCTCAGGGTCGTTAGCTCGTTGTCTTTTTCGTTCTGTTAGGAATAAAGTGACGCGTTATTGCTAGTAGTTAAAAAGTTTATGAAAAATGTGTATTTTTATTGGAATACCCTCGTTTTTCTACAAATCTGAACTAGTAAAAATGTGCTATCAATTCTTATTTTTACCCCACTGCTTCGAAAGTTAATTTTATATTTATGTAATTATTATATTGTAATTGGAGTTTACCGAAATAAGAATAGCCAATCTACTCAATTTCCTTAAGACTTGAAAGGAAATTCATTTGAATATAATTCAAAACTGCCTCGTTGGCCTAGTGGTCCTAAGCGCGACTGCTACGCTAGAGGTATATATTTCGATACCCAGGTCAAGCGAAAAGCGTTATTGGGTTTTTCTATGAAATTCTCAATAGCAGCTCGGAGTTAGGATTTGTGCCCGGTTAATGGCAATAGGCTCGCCCCCTATTACATGGGACCTAAACATACCGGCGAACTGTGGGTGTACATTGGTACACCTCTGCCTAACCCTTCGGGAAATACAGGCGTAATGGTATGTTATCATTCGAAAAACAGGGGGTGTAACTATTAGAACAAAGAAATGAATTAACAAAAATCACAAAATGACTCACCTTCGGAGCATGAGAAGCGCAGAACGCAGTCTTATTCTTATAGAAGACACAGCTGTCTTTGACAGCGCACCCCAGGTGGTACACACTACCGCAGCGCACCTTGAAACAGCGCACCGTAGCGCCGAGGCGACGGCACACGGCACACGTCGCGTTAGAGCCGGCTGCTAGTGCCGTTTCTACGTTCATAAGTGCACCGCTTACAGTCTCATAGACACCTTCCGACCATAGAGCACAATTCAAGTGCACCCAACGGTTGACGTCACAGTTCAAAAGTCTCGACACTCCATCAGCCACTCCATCGCCTTGTATACCGCATAATTCGCATCTTCTCGAGTCTTCATTCGTCACCGGCATTATAGCAACGCCAGTACGGAATACCAGTTCAGTTAGCTCCCTATCAGTCGGTCGCTTGTATTTGACAGGTGGTCCGATACATCCAGGTGACCACGCCTTATAACGTATGCCTCTGTATTTTTCTCTTTCGGTACTTTGGTTACTCTTGTCGTCTTGGTCACTCTTCAGGTCTTCATCGAGCGCACTGACGTCATCGCCGACTTCTTTCATTAGCTCGTCGTTATCAAGGGAGTCCATGAAAGACAAGTCCATTTTCTCATCTTTGATGTCTGGTTTTATATCCAAATCGTCAGTCTCCATGCTTTCGGTCGATGCTGTATCGAAATCGTCTCGGTCTTTGGACAAGTTGGTATCGACGTCGGACTTGCTATCTTCTTTGACGGTGGTCTTCGTCTTTCCATCGAGGATGATATTAGTCGGGCGCCACGCGAAGCTCTCGTAACATTGTGTGCTGCAGAAGTACAGTTCTGAATCACTGTCGCAGAGAATTTCTTCGGCGTTCCCTTTGTTGGCGGATAGTAATGGAAACTCTGACGCTTTGGCTCGCACTACTGAATCTAAAATAACAACATCACAATGACGGCAGAATTTCGCCGCTCCGTTCAAAATACTTTGGATATCAATAGGCGTCCCTTCCTTGCCGTCTTTACCCTTAGACCTGTATAGTCCAAGCTTATGTGACGGTGGAGTTGCAGTTCTTTCTATGATTTGATACGACGTCGGTGGTGGTATGTGCAGGATGCCTGCGAGCTCTTTGAGCACACCGAGAATATCTTCAGCAGCACCAGATGTGAGGGTAAGTGTGACGGTGACATTTTCATTGGTTTCAGAGCTGCCTGGCGAGTCTCCACCTTTAACCTTGGCGGCGTCTGTGTCGAGAGTCTTGAGCGCCTTCTGGTTTTCTTCATCATTCTTAGACTGGTACAAGGACACCGGCTTCACTCTGATTGGCACGGGTGCTATGATCGGGATGATCGGTGATATCCGACCGGACGCCGAGTCACTATCTTCGTCTTCGTCTTCATCGTCAATGAGTTTGAGTCCCGGGAACCTGTTAGGATGTTCCATATCGAGACACTCGGGACTAGAGCAGCTAACAATGCTATCAGGCGTGTCGGTGTCCCGTTCTTTACAAATAAAGTCCAGTTTCTTATCCTCTGGATCGTCATCAAACAGAATCGGCTGGAATTCTTGGTCATAGAACCCTCTTTGGGTCGAAGCTGGCGGTTTCTCCGGCAAAGGTTCATCTTCTCCGAACGGTTTGGTATTGTAGTAATCGCCAACATTTGGTATTTTTGCATTACCAAACTCGCCGACCAAATCACCTTTCAATACGTCATAATCTTTATTCTTTAATTTTGTCAAGTCTCCAGAGCCGAATAGTGGACAAACGGCGAAGTTTGTAGTCAGAGCGGGTTCTTGAATTTGCATAGCGGGCAGTAAACGTAACTGGGCCATGAGGTTGTCAATAAACGTGTCGTAGTCCTCCTCGTACCGGGAGCCCTTGCGTGGTCTCTTCTTAGCGTTGGCCGCATTCAAATTGTTCTCAGCCGCTGCTTTCATGTTCATCTGTAACTGCTTTCGCTTTTTCTGCTGATATTCACGTCTTTTACGTTTCTTGGCTTCTGATGGAGTTTCCGGAGCATTGACTTCAGTGGACGTTTCCATGTTGACGTTCTCAGGGAATTCTTCTTTCATTGGCTGGTCAAGTTTGCCCTGATCAGATGCAGTTGACACCCCAGATGTTGCTGACTGTTGAGAGCTCTCATCGAGCAGTTCCTTCTTTACATCCATAGGAGTAAACGGTCTGTGTACGGGACTCTGTTGCGGAGGAGCAATCTCTTTCTTGATAGCTTGTTGCAGCTGCTGATTTTCAATACTCATTGGATACATTTGCATCGATTTCATAGTGGGTGAACTTTCTGGAATCGGAGTGGTCTCTTCTTTGTTTATCATTTTGATAGGCGGCTTGCGGACATCCATCAAGGATTGTGTTGACGTTTGCGTTAGTGGAGATAGTATCGTGGAAGTGGGTATAGACTGAATAGGGCGTGTATTGAAGGGAGAGTTCACTACGTTACTAGTCATAATATTATGTCGCGGCGAATTCTTTTGTATATCTACTTCTTGCGATAAAGATAGTGTCGGTGGTGGTATTGAAGGTCTCGCCAGCTGTGCTTCTAGAGACGGTATGGTGCCCAGCGCCGGCGCTGTTCTCTGTATGGTCAGAGTGCGCGGAGGCACTACTGTAGCTGCCGTAGTCGTAGTCTGTAGCAACTGCTTCAACAACACATTCTGGGACTCATCATTCTTTTGATTAACTGCCGACTGTTGCAGATTATTATTATGCTTATTTCCTGCGTCAGTAGCAGTTGTTGATGTATTTGGCTCGTCTGTCTCCATAGGTTCAGATTTGACTACTACCGCTTCTACACTATGTCTTTTCGTGGGTTGTATGTGACCAACGATGACTTCACTCTTTGGTTCATCGGTAGATTTCGACCTCTTTAGAGGTGATGTCAGTTGCGTGTGAAGAAGTTTGGATGACGTGATGAAATTGATGGAGCCAGGGGGCGCGGGTTTAGCTTGAATCTGGTTGATCCCAGAGCTAACAATGCTATGTGTGCGTACAGTTACATTCGGTGCTGGCTCCTTGTTACCCATCATTGGTCGAGACGTCATGACTAGAGCCGGTGGTTGACTAGTACTTATACTCTGCTGGTTGAATGGTAAAGTACTAGTATTTATTTGTCTTGAAGGTTGTAACAACGTATGGCCTAGTATACTGGTAGGCAGCGACTGATTTTTCTGGAATCCACTCATGCTGGTAGTTATTGTGTTATTCGAGTGCATCATAGTAGGAGGAGCTGTAGAATTATGTATTTTCGAGAGAGCTGGCATTTGAATGATTTGATTAGCGACCGATGTGGGTCCGGTGTCATCCATAGGAGAGAAAGATTGATTTGAGATCAACGGAGCGGGAGATTTCATTAAAGAGTTTTGTAGGCTTACTGGGGAGTTAATGGGAGAAACGGTAGGAGACTTCCTCATTTGTCCCATTGATGAGAGTGTGTTGACCCTTGTGCCGATCACTTGGGCAGCGCTCATGGGTATACTGTCCGTGCTTGGGATAGAAGAGGAAGGTTTATCAATCCTTTGTATAGGCGACGGTCTAGATACTGCGACCTCGACTTTAGAAGAAGGTAACAAGTTTTCAAAATTGACTTGTGTTGGCGTTGTCGCATCACTGCTCTTCCTCATGACAGGCTGCGTGTCCACTTTAGGCGTGTTCGGGTTTAGTGATGACATGATGGTGCGCAGTTGTTGCGACACATTCGCCATGTTTGACGTCAGTTCCGCCGGTTGTGACAGCGGTGACAGCTGAGGTACAGTTGCTGTCTGTAACGCAAGCCTCTCTGGCTCACGTTTCGCAAATGCAGACTGTTCTTGGTTGTCTTTCGGATCCAGTTTTGGAGTACTGACATTAGGATTCTGAATATTCGAATTTGCAGATTTAGGATTTGGTTGTTTCATGCCGTAAGTTTTAGTGTCATCACCAATTTTTTCTAGTATACAAAGCATATCTTCGAATGTTTCTACATGCTTTGTGCTCTCTGCAGCCTCATGATGTTCCTGCATTGTTATATCGTTTAAGTACCGCTCCTGAGACGGCGTAGGAGATGGTATGGATATTTGAACTGAGTCCTGCGCCATGTCCGATGTTATTTGCATGTTTGAATCTATTACCATTTCTTTGGTTTGATTAGCGATGGCTTTTATCGTCTTTACTACATTTTCTTCTGTTTTCTCAGACATAGGCGGCGGTGGCGGTGGTTCAGATATGCTCTTATTGTAAGCCAGCAGTAAGTTATTCGGTATGTTGTCCTCAGGTTTATCCTCATCATCGCCTTCCATGATATTGTCGGGAATTTTCTCCGGAATGGGATCAGGACTCTTTATGTCAGCCTTACCTAAAAGCAGAGGCGTGCGGTCGCTAAGACACAATGGGTGCGGCAGTTCCGTCTGCTGACTGATTTCAGTTTCTATGTCAATGTCTTTATTTGGCTCCTTGAACAATCCTGGTCTATGATCCAACTGTGGTGAACTATGAGAGCTCATTGTTGGTAACTGTTGGGACGTCGACGACATAGAGTTTGTATTCATGTCCTTGTCCTGATTATTATCGGACGAAACAGTGCTGTCAGGCGACGCAGCATCGTCCTGGAATATCTTCGCTGGTAGCGTTGCGTCATGTGTTACTGACAAACTGGACAGTTTGGAATTAGATAAAGCGAGCATCATCGGTTTCTCTAAAGTTTTGACTATTTTCTGTTTAACTTGGTGTTGTGTCAATATCGAAACAGGTACGCGTGGTGGGTTTATATTGGCAACTTTCGGTACGTTCGAAGATATGACACTTATGACAGAGCTGATTGGCTTGGAGAGTGGCGGCGTCGACATGTTGATCGTGAGAGGCGGGTTGGTCAAGTTCAGAGGAACTTTCTTGATCTGTGACTTCCCGACACCGCCCACGTGACTTGCCACGCTTGCAATGGGTACTGTAAGGTTCTTTAGTACCGGCACGGAGATAGTCTGGTTAGCTATCGAGACGGAAGCGACAGTGGCCTGTGACACTTCGTCGAGGATTTTAGTGTTGGTATGCGGAGACAACATAGTGGTGCTAAGAAGAGGTAAGCGAGCCCGCGCGTTGGCGGCCGAGTTGAGGATCTTGTACTGTTGCACGCTGGCTGGCTGCTTGCCTGTGGAAAGGCTTATGACAGCCACGGTCTTAGTAGTTGTCTCGGTTCGTGTAGGTGCGCGTTCAGTCGCTTCATCTTCAACCTCGTCGTCGGGTTTCCCGCTGTCGATGAGCTCTTCAAAGTCCTCTTCTGTCGCAATTCGTTCTTCAGGTGAAATGGCGTCGGGTTCAACCAGTACAATGTCATCGTCGTCTAGGTGTTCCACTAGTTCTTCTACGTCGTCATCGTCGTCAGAGCGCGTAAGTGAAGATCGAGGTTCATCACTACGAGATCCACGAGGCCCATAGTCTAGTGCATCGGGTGTATATACTACATAACTACGCGTGTCAGCTGAACTGGGCGAGTTGTTGGGGTCGATGATGTCTTCCACGTGGTGCGATGGCGTGTTGAGAAGGCGCGGGCGTGGAGGTGTGCGCCTCTTCAGTATGGAGACCTTGGTGAGGTGCGCGGGGCGGCGGCGCTCGTCGTCGCGGGGCGGCCAGCCGGGCGCGCCGCCCAGCAGGCCGGGCTTGAAGTAGCGGAAGCCCGCGGGCAGCGGCGCCGCCCCGTGCGCCCCGTGCAGCCCGCCCCCGTGCTCGTGCAGCCCGCCGGGGGCCGGGGACGCGGCGGGCGAAGCTGACGGAGTCGGTGTCCGCGCTACGTGGGGTGATCGAGCTACAGAGGGTGAGGCGGGAGCGCCACCCATGGGACTATACTGCTGTCGCTGTAGCATTTGCTGGCGCTAAAACAAGATAACGAACAGTTAGACACGAAATGCTTGAATCGTATCAATGTAGGTATGTCAACAAGTACGTATACTTACAGCCATCTCATTGCCAGGGTTCCCGGGCGAAGGTAGAGGCTGGGGACTTCCAAGAGGTGAAGTTTGTTGGCGACCACCAAAAGGACCGCCAACTCTTATACCTGACGAAGAAAAAAAGTTTTGACATTCTGCAATTTAAACTTAACTTTTCTAATGGTGGAATATAAAGTCATTGTAATACAATTACCTTGTTGATGATGTGGTGGTCTAGCAAATCGTGTTGGCAAAGGGGAGCAGCCAGGAGCGGGGCGGGAAAACCTGCCTGTGGCGTACTCAACCTAACACACAAATATAACAATATTCATTTAAGTAGGTACACATTTAAAAGCGAAACAAATAATTTTTAATTTAAAGTTGGCCTTACATTTTGCATTTGCGGCGAATGTGACGCTACTGGGCTTTGTATTTGAGATTGTTGATATATCTGAAAGGAAAATACACAGTTCAATTTCTATTCCCAAGTTCGATATCACGTTTAATTTCTTTAAATACGGCACTTTACCTGTGGACTTCGGCTAGGCGTTGGTAGTTGGGGACTAGTCCTTTGAGCCTGGAGTTGCTGCAAGAAGTGTTGCGGCGACATCGACGTCTGCATAGGAGACTGTTGCGTATGCATCGGCGACTGTTGCATATGCATCGGCGACTGCTGCGAATGCATCGGCGACTGCTGGGGCATCGGCGAGTGCTGCGACATCTGAGTTTGTTGCGCATGGAGAGGAGACTGCTGATGCATCGGAGATTGTTGTGGATGCATCGGGGATTGGTGCATCGGAGACTGCTGTACGTGCATCGGAGATTGATGCATCGGAGACTGTTGGTGCATCGGCGACTGTTGCGGCATGTTCGTCTGCTGCACATGCATCGGCGACTGCTGTGAGTGCAGCGGTGATTGCTGCGTATGATGAGGCGACTGTGTCGACGGGTGTAAGGGAGATTGAGACGTATGGTGCAAGGGCGACTGCTGCGAGTGCAGTGGCGACTGCATCGGTGACGTCAGGTGGTGGAGCGGCGATTGTGGCGCGAGAGAATGTAGCGGAGACTGAGAATGTGGCGACTGCACGTGTAATGGTGACATCGCAGGCCGAGCTCCGGGGGTCCGCGGCGTCTGAGGACCTTGTTGCATGGAGCTTCTAACTCCACCCATCTGCTGCTGTCCAAATTGCACCATACCACCAACAGACTGTGGCCTTTCTTGAACTCCTGACAGTTGCCTAACAAGCTGCTGCTGCGGAGCTCCAGATTGTTCTATGACGAGGGTACGACCACCTTGAAGCAATCTTCCTTGAGTGTTCAATGGTGATGTCACCAGACCTATCCTTTGTTGTGATATTGGCTGTCCATCGGCACCGATAACCGTCTGTTGAGTACGAATGAGTGTTTGTTGTTGCTGTATAGTCGCGCCTTGCAACCCCAGTTGCATGGGCCGGTTGATCGTGGTCTGCTGTTGCACCTGCTGGCCCTGATTCATGTTCTGATTCTGAGCAAAAACCGTTTGATTTGTCGTGATTTGTTGCTGGTTGATGACAGTTTGTTGCGTCAACTGCGGATTCTGTTGGCGCTGTTTTGTCTCGTATTCCTAAGGAAAAATAAATTAAAAAGGTATTAATTATTAAACAACACTAATTATATATTATTATGTATTATGTGGGTTTGTAGTATACCTGTATAAGCATGCTGTGTTGGCGGGCTTGCTTGCGCGCAGCCTCGAGATGCTTCTGTAACGCTTGCTGCTCGGTGGACACGCGTTGCAGTTCAGCCGCGTCGTTCGGCAGCAGCTCGTTGCCTGACTTGCGCAACTGACGCTGCTTACTATTCAGCGACTGCAAACCGAAAAGCCTCAAGTGTAACATCGGGCCGATACGTGTTGTGGAAGCCCCAGAGTTAGTCACAGGTTCGTTCGGTTACCACGAGCCCGGTGACGCCACCTGTAAAGTTCTATACGGCGGCCGGGAGGACGGCTCGCCACTACTAAGCTCACGAACACGAAAGCGCACTACTGCGGCTCACCTTGCGGATCTTCCTCAGCTTGTGCACCTCGCCCTCGTAGTAGCGCTGCTGGTCGACGGCGAAGGCGTTGAACTGCTTGAGCCACTGCTCGTACAGCAGGCGCGCGTGCGGGTCGGGGTCGCGCTCGGTCGGCGCGGGCGGCGCGGCCGGCGCCGTGCCACAGTACAGCGGGATGGCGGGCGGGGCCGCGGGCGCCGGCGGGGCGGGGGGCGGCGCTGCGGCCGGACCCGCCCACTCGCCGCCCTCGCGCTCCTGCTCGCGCTTCTCCTGCTCCAGGAGCTCCTCGAGAAGCAACGGTTGCTCCTGGTTTACGTTCTGACGGTTAAAGTAAGCCTGTTGACGACGCCCGGCCTGCGCCGTCGCCCGACACCGTTAGCTTCGTCACCGGTCGCGATGCTAGTTTCCTAGGGTTCCTAGTTTTGTCACCTAGCGTCACGTTTTGTGAATCGAGCTCGGTGCGTACGATACGACATTCAATACTTATATTGATGTATTCATAAACAGTTGTAGCCGGTTTAAGTGACTCTAATTGTACCTATCTCATCTTGAGTGTTGAGCCGAATGAAACAGTAGTTTCAAAACAAAGGAGAAACAATATTCTAAATTAAAATAACAAAAAATTCTTGGAGATTTTTCGACCACAAATTACGACAAGGTAACTACAGAATTTTCAGTCGGCTCGACTTTTACATTCTAACGAATTTTGAAAATATGTAATGAACTACATTTACTCGTGAAGTGAAAAATAATATTTCATAACAGTTTTACTAGATGTGAGTTAAGATAAGTCAACTAATAGTTCAGTGCGCATACTCTATCGATAAACTGTTTATTAAAAATAATAAATGTGAAATTACAACGCAGTGCCAGAATCATCTAAGTACATTTATAAATCGTACTTTTATATTAGCAACAAATCTAATTAACAGAAGATTACTATTCATAATTAAGAGTCATCTAGAAGTTGATTATGTGTCTGTGTAATTTACATTAAATTTTCTAAAAGTAAAATATTGCTTTAAATGATTCTTATTGATTTGTAACAAATACCTAAGACTGCAATAATTTTGGACTTGCCCAATAATGTCTTTTTTTTTTTCTTTTTCTTTTTCACCTTCTACGTACGCATTCTATATTCTGTGACTAGCAATACCCAATGAGAATGACAATATGAATCATGTTCATGATATTAGGAGGGCCTTCATATATACCAATAAATGATCATAATTGTAACGGTCTTGTACAGATATCAAATACATTTGTCTTTATCATGCATATTCTGAGCTTTCATGCTCGCATCACTCTTTTGTTTCATCTTGGGACCTCGCGTAACTACATTCATGCCAATTAAATTGCTTCTACCTGCCTTACGTAATAGCATCATGATTAACTACTATAAGCTGACGGCCCACAACCAATTCAAATCGAGTTTCCACCACCACTATTTCAGTAATACAAGATGAGACAGGTAATCCAATCCTAACGTCTACACTAGTCTTTACATCAAATAAAAAGATAATTTATAAAACATTTTGTTTATTTTTAGTGCTAGTTTGTTTAGATCGTTAGTGTCTTTGTGTTAGGAAGGATGCTGAAAAGGTACAAAGGTTAGTAGTCAGTACGCATGCGTGCCGCGAGCAAGCAAAGTAAAAAGCGTTAAAACAGACACGAATAAGGTGGTTAGCGGTGACAAGGCCCTCTATTCCGACTTGGACCCTCTAGAGACTAAGGAAAGGAAATCTAAGAGGAGGACGTAAAGGGAAGAGGAGAATACATTTACAGATTCATTTCTTGATTGTTTTTGTACTTTGGCAAGAATTTTGAAAATTCTTGGTAACTAGGAAATAAACAAGTGTGTTAGATAACAATAAAGAACAAGGTAGAAGTCGAGAATTCTATGTAGTAAAGGTTTGAACAAGAAGTTTTACAGGGTAAAGACGAAAGCCACGTTAACAATACCTTACTGAGGCTGAGGTTTTAAACAAGTTTTGTTCACATAGAGCATAGTCACGCGATGGCTATATCGGTAAAGTATTGTAACTGTAAACTTCATCTTTAACCTATAGCGAATCAATGCCAGGTCACGTGTGTATTCTACCCACAAATGTCGATAACTTGTTGATATTTTCTATTCTGTCCTTCGACACAGCCTTGGTAAATTAAGTTTTAGATATTATAAGATTTTGTGCCAATTTAGACAATGGAGAGAAATAATGTTGGACGACCAGAATGTGTATTACCCCATGACTACATTGTTACTTACAATACACACGTAACTTAACAAAAGACTCTTCAACTCTTGTCTTGATATCAAGGAGTGAAGGAGCTGTAATCCGGTAGGGGGTGCGCCTACGTGCGGACGTGGGGTGTGGAGGGTGTGGGTGCGGCTGGTGGGGTGGGGCTGACCTGCAGCAGCAGCGGGCGGCGGTGCAGCCAGTCGCCCCAGTCGGCCGGCTCATAGGGCGCCTGCCCGCGCCAACAACCATCAACCACCGACATGCAATAAACACCGCCTGTACTCCGCCGTCCATACAGCCTGCCGGACGCGCGCTCGCGCAACTCATACGACACATGTTGGATATAGAAACTGCTTTTGATCCTTTCCCTAACATTACCCTTCATAACGACGACATTGTTATAAAGGGTTTGTCTGGGTTATTACAAGGTAGGAAAGTACTGCTTGTAACGATATTTTCCTGTATGGTCGTATCAATTGCAAGCGATTGCATACCCATGCAATATTAGTCTTCTAAGCTTGTTGCGAATAAAACAAGCGTCCTCTTTTATTTCAGCGTATATATACAGTCGAAAGGATCCGCCACCGAAGCATAGACAAATTAATATTGCTTTGGATATGATTGCGCTAGTTCAACTTCACATTGTCTGCGATGCGATCGAATATCGAAGCGACTGATGAATATTGTTACTAGTTCACATTTATTGCAACACTTGTGAGACAGTTGTGACAAATCGACAGTGACTCGTAAATGTGAACCCAAGCTTACTGCATACATTTAAAGCCAATGAATTTACTTCGACACCGTCGCCGTGTCCAAACAAATTCATACAAAAAAAAACATGTAGATAAAAATATTACTGCATGCACGACAATGTATCCAAAAATCCTCCAAGACTATCAAAATACTTAATATTAGTAAGATTACTTAATCGTAAGTTTTCATTAATGGTGTGGTCTGGCAAGTAAATCATTATTAGGCGATTGTTGACGTGACACGTATGATAAACTTCTAAAGAGGTCAGTAATCATAAAGTTTGTTTCTTGAGTAAAAATAGAAGAAGCTGAGAATGGAAACGGTTCAAGTTTTGTTTAATCAAATGTATTGTTAATTTTTAATTTGTTGTTTTAGGATATCAATGTTTATTTAATTTGCAGTTAAGTTCAAATCAATAAAAAAATGCGTTGCCGCTTTTTGTAAGGGGATTAAACTCATCTCAAAGTTATTATTATTATGCAGGTTAATCAAGCATATAAATGTAGCGTCACGTCAAGAATCGGTGTAGCATTGTGTCGAATACATAATGTAGCTCGGCCTACCTGTGGGTAGGGCGGCGGCGGCGGCTGCGGCTGGCGGAGCGTGCCGGGGTAGGGCGGCGGCGGCGGGGGGCGGGGCTGCCCCGCCTGCCCCTGCCCCACTTGTCCCACCTGTCCCACTTGCCCACCCGCCACTGTTGCTGTGGGGAAATTCGCATTTCACTACTGCGTTTAGTACAAGTGTAATATTTTCGCAGCAATGCTTTCAGGTTGTTCAGATAGTCGTGAGTAGTAGACTTAATATGGACGTAATTGAAACTCTAATTTGGTGTTTTTATTATCGTGACTTGAATTGAAAATACGTATCAGATTTTTGTGTCACCTGAATATAGCTTTAAAGATGAAATCAAGAAAGTTTAATTTTAATGAGTGGTAAGTTGTATCGCTTAACGATGTCTCAATGCATTTAATCGGACCGCCCGCGGCCCGTGCTGCCTGTCGAGTGTGTGGCCACAGAGGTCACTGACCGGCGTAGGGCAGGTGCGCGAGCGCGACGGAGCGGTCGGCGCGCACGACGCCCACGGAGCCGTCGGCGGCCACGAGGCGCGTGCCGGCGGCGATGCTGCGGCCGGCCGCGAAGGCCGCGTTGACCTGCGCCGTCATAGCGCTCACGATGCTGGCGGCGCTGGCGGGGATACTGGGCCCCACGGGGCTCGGCCCACCCGGGTTTCCTCCCTAGAAATTGTGAATTCACTTTCAATATCGCTGCACACACCAGTTTCAGTGCTTCGCCAGATCTGGTGTTCATTTTTGAAGACGACGGGTACGACTTGTGATTTGAAAGTCATTATTTTGGTAACAAACTTTCTCCAAAACTATGTACATTAAAACACGTACTGAAAAAGTAGCAGTGTAATAGTAGTGGAGCATACTTAACTAAATATAATTGTATAATGTGTCCAAATGTCCCCATACCTGAGCGTAGTGCATGTGTTGCCCCGCAGTGAACTGTACTTGCGGTCGCTGTACCACTTGCTGGCTCATCACCTGCTGACCAGGTTGAAACTGTTGCGGACGCTGTTGCTATAAAACAAGACAATACGCTAAAGACTCTAAACTTTAAAAAGTAGCCTATAATCTATCTCTTCTTTTTTTTTTCATTTGGGAAATCATCAAATAACTTCTCCCGCCCTGAGCGGGGCGAGACGGAGAGTCAGACTTTTACTGACTAAACCCCATCCATGTTCCTTCTTGTGCCCTTCGCGTTCCAGGGGCGCGGTATCTCTTTCGAACAACCCGCAGCCCTAGATAATCTATCTCTGTGCAAGATTTCATCCAGATCAGTTCAGCCGTTCTGGTGTGATTAAGTAACAAACATCCAGCCATACAAACTTCCGCATTCATAATAGTAGTTAAATTTTCAGTAGCAATCCAAATATTAAGGAAATTGGTGTTTTCTTTTACCCGTATTAGTACCTGGTGATGTAACTGTAGTCGTTGCGGAGCATTTGTGAACATTTGCGTGAACACCGGCCGCTGAGGCTTGTCCTCGTTTTCTAGCTTCACTTCCGATTTAATGGCTTGCATTGCGTTCTGTTTGTAAGAAGACACAATCGTTACAAGTATAGAAGGAAACGCGATGAATATTTCAAATTGAATTTAAAAAAAAAAGAATATAACTGCATTCTTTTATTATTTTTTTTCTAGTAAAATGATTTTTAATTAGGTATTTAATCTTGTTTAAATTGTTTTGCCTTGTGTAAATGATATTGCACTATATTTAACTGTAAAACAAATAATATTAAGGTAAGCATGTACGCCTTGCTTAGTAAAAATAGAATAATAAAAAGCATGGTATAAAAATAAAAACAAAATAAAAAAAATGGTCAATTACATAAATACTAGCCTGTAGCGCCATCTGCTGGGTTGGGGTAATGACTCTCTGCACAGGATCGTTGTACATCTGTTGCGGCGCAGGAGTCGCCGGCGCTTCCAGCTTTACTTCCGTCTTTATATCTTCGATCTCGGATTTGACTTCCGCTTTAGATTCTATATTTTTGACAGCCTTTTGTAACTCACTGTACATTTTGTTATCTCGTGCCTGTTCGTGGTCATCCCTGGAAAAATTGGATTAGATTAATATAGTTTGTTAATGGTTCTCTAATTGGTCGACGCGACTTATATGCACTCCGACAATATAAAAAGAAAGCGAATAATACATTTGTAGTGATCACTAGATTTCTCATATGTGTGAGACTCAAAACTATTATATATCCAGCCCGTAACATCTTATTATTGACAATTTACCAAATTATTTCACTGAAAAGATTAATTTTCTTGTCCCAACCAGCATAACACGCCTTTTAACCGACTAAATTTAACCTTACCGCCATTACAAAAAAACTGAATTTAACCTTGCACTTCAAAAGAATATATTGTAAAGAAGACTTACTCCGGCTCTCTCTTAGCATGTCTCTCAGGCATGCCATCATCAGCTAACTCCAACCCGTCCAGTATGTGCTCCGCGTCATTGAGCGCTGCGAGTTCTGGGTCCGCGTATTCGAGGATATTGAACTGTTCTCCTATTTCTGCTGTTAACGTTTCGAACAACTCTTCGTCGTCCTCGCCGCCTAGTCCCGTTAGGATGTCACCCACCTTAGTAAAGAATTGTGGACGGTTCAGATACGGATTTAATACAATATCAATATTTTTGAGATAGTTTTGCCAGATAATGTTGGAAACTGCCCGGTTTGAGTGACAAACAGTTTATATTGCAATCATATACTTGCCACACAACTATACATTTAACATTTTTGGTTATGACAAATAATGTACATATTTCAGTTTGCAATGACAAGTAAAGCATAAGTTTTGAGTTCTAAAAAAGAAGGTAATGAAAAGTTCATTATACTATAACATACCTCTCCAATATTAGAGCCATCTTGCTCTAGTTTATCCATGTCTCCCATGTCCATCTCATCTGTACCTTGTTCTTGATTCGATTCTTGTTTATGTTCGTTACTCGGAGCTACAAAAAATATCTACGTTAGACAATCGTTGATTCTACAAGTCGATTATGTATAGTAAAACATAAAAATGTAGGTAATTTAGTATTTTAATCAATGCCAACTTAGCTTAACATGGAGTTACTGGCAAAGATTTCACTTTATACAAACTACCAAATAATGTACTCCACATATAAAACAAGTTGATAATGTCTTAAGTCAACTTGCAGAACGTTTATGGAGATTAAAACAAAAATACAAAGAAATAATGTTCCTTACTGACATTGTAAATTACCATTATTCTGTGGGACATTTTGTTTTTGTTCAACCATCTGTTGCGCACCGGGATTCTGGACGGCTTGTTGTTGAAGTTGGCTGTTGTCTGCTGACACTAAACGCTGTTGCATAATCACTAGAACAATTTAACCAAATTTTAAAGTAACCTGTGAAGTATACAGTACTGCCGACGTATCTTGGCGATCCTGAAGTTAGCCGATTAGGTGCACAGTAGACAATTTTGTTCCTAAAAGACCCATTGCGCAGCCAAACAGCTTACTTCAGGACCGCCGAGATAGCCGTATCTTTACGGTCCTGAAGTAAGCTGTTTACATAAATACAATACGGCCGACGAGCCGTACTGTATTTGACAAAAGTAACATAAAAAGGGTCACCGTGTGATACGGTCCAAAGTATTTACTTATTTATTTGTTTAAATCAGTCAAAGAAAATACATACTTCAATACATACAATAATATAAAATAGCTCTGCCTGTTTGAATTATAATCAACCTTATTTTAGAAGTTTATTTCGTACAGTTCAAATTTAGAAAAAATACTGTTCGAAAATAGAATAAAAAAGGATAGGAAAGGAATAGACTTGATAGTTAGTGTGTAGGACTGATTAGCGGTTGTGGTTTAACTTCAATAGAAATAGCGCCTAATCAACCCCAAGTGAGAGCTCCAAGTGCTCACAGTACTCACAGTGGTGGTCTGGTCGGTTAGCATGCATGAGCGGAGCCCGCGCACGCAGCGTTACGGGTAGCGGCTGACGGAACGGTTGGCCATCTCCAACGCCGGTTGACGGTGATCCCTCATTATGTTCTATAGTAAACACAATCGCTTTTAGAGTAATATATTGTCATCCAGCAAAATAAATAAGTAAACTCGATATTAAATTAAATTGCAAGATTATGTTGCTGTAACAATTTATACAGCTAAACCTTTATTTATCACAAACATAAGGCCATTTTCAATTATTATTTTTTATGAAATAATATTTTTAATGCTGTTCAGTTTTATATGTTTCATTATTTTATTTTGGCATTTATTCACCATTCATTTAATGTTCCGTACATTATCATAAAGCAAAAATAAAAACAATAATTAATGAACTCACGTCCCGGCCACATCTTTTCTGGATGTCTCTGCAGTAGATCTCTAAGCTGCCTATTGATATCTTCATTGTTCCCGTAGTGTAGCGGAAAGCGTTGCGCGGGGAAGGCACTGCGCGGGGCCTCGGCTGGGGGCGCAGGCGAGGCCGGCGGGGCCCCAGGCATAGGCGGCGCCCCGGGCATAGGCCCGCCCGCCCCCGCGCCCGCCCCCGCGCCCGGCGGGGAGCTGCCGTCGGGCGTGCGTAACCGCTGCATGGCTGCTTTTGGGTCGGATTTACGTGACAGTTAGCGCGTGACATCCATCAAGGCGAAACTTTATTAGAAATGTCACATTGCGAAAAGGCCGCTCATTGTATCACCCTTTTTATAAAGAGCAATAAACCTATCTTTTTATGCAAATTAGATAACAACTGACACATCAACACACTGAATGTTATTAGAAGAACATTAAATTTATTTCCATACAGCAAGGAAAGCACAACCTAGGCTTTCTCGCCATCAGGTCATCATTGGCCAAGTAACAGTCTGAAGGAAGATATATATTAGCACTTTTAAAAGAACAACTTCCGAGTACATTTTATTTTCATTTAGCCGAATCAGCGCTAGATTACCTCAATATGGTTGAAAAGACAACGACTCTGTATGGTGGGAGGTACCTTGCATCCTCTGATCATGTATGATCTGCTGCTGCTGCTGCGTCTGCTGTTGCCGCTGCTGCTGCAGATGTTTCCACTGCCGCTCCTGCTCGGCTTCCCGCGCACTTCGCTGTTGATTGCACGCCCGCTCTTGCTCCTACGTCACACGGCAGATGTTAAGACGACACCATTTGTAAGTACACGGTAGTCAATTGTCATTGTATATGGACAAAATCATTAAACGGACGTATCGAAAGTTTAAACGCCCGAGATATTTTGAACAAAGCTTGTTTTAACATAAAAATATCTGATCTGAATATTGTCTTTTCAGTAGAAATCTATTTCAGAAAGAAATTTCGCAGAATGGGACGCACAACGTTCTTCGGAGTGCGAACAGGACGCATAGCAGCGAAATTGTTTATGATATAAATTCAGCTAAAGACAAATTTCAGAGCAAATATGTTTATGCGTTCTGCACATAGAGCGTCTTTCAGTGCGATAAGTTTATTATATATTTGAAACAACGCACGCAGTCCAAATCCACATGAAACGCATCATCCAATTCCTTCTGCATGGCACCATCGCGCCAGACTGCGCTCGGTGCGTGAAGCTCCTAAGAGATAATACTAAATATTAATTTTAAATATTGTAATATTAAGTCGCCGCACCACTAAGTATTAGATTAATTGCAACCTATACAATGACAATCAGTTCCGTGTACTTGTTGTCCATTATTTTAACATGCTGTAGCTACGCAGGCAATTTTATATTAACTCTAATTTACATTGTTTGAGAAATGAAGTTAATGTTTTAAAATATGATTATTTTATTTTATTTACATTACTACAATATTATTATGGATATTTTCAGAATTGCTTCTATTTATTGTATACAAATCTGAAGTTTGTATTGCAGGTTCATCATATTAGCTCGTAATCTTGTATGGCTCAACATGGGCCTCTTTGTAAACGCTACGATGAATACTTGTGACATAACTTATCACTTAATTAATACAAATAAATACTACGTGTATAATTAAAATTATTAAATAATATTTCTTTAAATATGTCTATTAGTATGTAATGCTTCACATTAAGGAATTCCATGCTCATGTGTTAATAAAAATAATTCCGAACTATGAGATGCATAGTTAGTATACATTAAGTTTAAATAATAGAAACGTAGCTTTGATGAGTAGGTACTATGACAAGCCTGTAAACTTAATAGATACTAATTTATAATCCCATAATGATATGTTACGTCATGTTAATATTTTTACTATACACAATACCAAAAATAAAATACTGATACCTAATAATAACTATTTTTTACATAATTTATTAAAACAGCTCTATCTGTAAAATAAAACCTAATCCTAATAAATTAATTGCATAGTATAGAGTTGGGTAGGTAAACAACTTAACATCTATACCTGTAAACTTACAAACTACATCACAAAGCTTTGTACAAGAGCGAAACGACGCAAATAAATAAACTGTGAACTACATCGAACTGTGTTAGAATTGTTAGCACACCACAACCAGCCACCAACAGCGTCCAATGTTAAAGCCAACACTACCAAGGCAAAGCGAAAATAATAAAATCAACATTACGGAAACAGGGGACACGAGTCCGGGAGGCTTTCGGGAATCGAAGGGAGGGTAATGGTCTCGTATAAAAAAAAGCTTAAAGAAAATTAACAAAATAATCACACAGCGTCCAACGCCATTAAACAGCCAAAATTATTGTTGGGTGATGACAAGAATTTTAATAAAATCGGAGGAAGTGCTCAGGATCGCGTGGTGCGACGTCGCGCGATCACCCAACAAATCGAAACGTATCTCGCATATACACGCCACACGATGTGTTCGTGCCTCATGTCATGTTGTGGGTAACAGAGTGTAGACGAGGGTATCTGTAATACTGTTGATTGTATTCTCGCATAGATAGTTTGTACAGTTTAAAGAATTTGTAACGGTGAGCGTCAAACGTGACGTGTGATGCTGAGTGTTCGTGTGAGCCGTGTGAGGTGAGGGTGTGGTGTGTAGTGTATATGCGAGCGTCGCGTGTCGCGGTACCGTGTGTCGCGGGTGCGCGTGCGCGAGGCGCGGCAGCGTGCGCATGATCTCGGAGGGAGTGAGCACGCGGATGTGCGCGTCGGCCTCCAGGAGCCCGCCCGCCGTCACCGTGACGTTGGGCGCGCGCACCCCGCCCCCCGCCGCCGCGACTGCTGCGCCCGCGGGCGGTCCGGCGGGCCCGGCGGGCGCCGGCGCGGGCCCGGCGGTCGCCGGCGCGGGCCCGCTGGGAGCCGGCGCCGGGCTGGGCGCGCTGGCTGGCGCTGCGCCGCTGTCCGTCTCGCTGGCGCCGCTACTCGAGCTCTGTCGCGCCCCATTCACTTCTTAGTAATAATTCGAGAGTCCCGGGCGAGATCTCGTGGTCGCACGCTTCCGTCGAGTCGCTCCCGGGGGTTTAGCGGTCCATTAGAGCTCGTCACTCGACGCGTAAGTTAGCGCAATGGATCGGTAAGGCTAGTTGATTTGTCGGAAGGAATTCGATTGTGTATCTGACTACGCGGTGGGTATAGAAATCTGTAACCTACCCTCATGTGTGAAGTGAGAATGATATTGGGGTGTACTAGCAACGGTAAACAATGATCATTGAGACAAGTTGATGGAGGCCCTGAACAGGACGACGTGGCAAATATTATAATGTGTTTTAATAATGCGTGCACGATAACATCCTGCCTCATACGAAACTATAATATATGAATGAATAAATCAGTGCTAATCGACCCCGTATGCAACTATTTTTATCCCATGAAGTACAAAACATATGATAGAATACAAGTAATCATGTAAGTACTAGCATAGCTCATAGCGTAGCTAGAATGTAGAGACCATAAAAGTAACTAGCCCAAATTCGTTAACACAAGGTGTTTGCCCAAAAAGAGTGATGGCTAAACTATAGTGGCGAGTACTGTAGATCCTCTCACTTCATTGTTCAACTGCCGAGGTCTTGACAAATTACAATGTTTACACAAAAGAAAACTAATGATGTGCAACGTGTATCCTACAGCCGCGGTATGTACACTTGTGCTAGCGTTGGAACAGGCGACAGAATCTACAGCAGCCGTGGTATTAACAACAGGTAACACTTCCTAGGACGGCCGTGAGTGAGACAACCACAGTATATCGGACAGTTCACTAGACAAATATACTAGAACTAAGATACGTTTTTCAACGCATAGTGAAATACTCAAGGCTGCGAGTAGGACGACACTGAACGATGGTTCAGAATGGCCTTTCTAGCAACCTGAAGTGTGAATGACACACAGTATGAACACGGTGGTAAGTGAGTTGGGTTAGCACACACCACATCTAGTGACACACAAGCCTACATACCTGTTGTGCCTTCTTCATTCGGATGGCGCTCCTGTTGTCCCTGGCGCGTTGTAAATATGGCGCTTTTTGGTCGGACGGTAAGGCGCGCCATTTCTTCAGTATCTGCTTGCAGCGGTCCACCCAGTTGGGGAACTCGGTTTTCCATTCCGGATGGTTTGTGTTGGCGTATAGGACGGCGGATATTGTCGCCGCTGAACCTAGACCTACAGGGTGTGTGGTTTAGTGTTACAGATCTTATAACGATATTTACATGGTTACAATATTTCGGCGAACACTGCCGGATCAATTTTCTGATTGTAAGTTGTGTCTCAGTAATACGCTACATTAATATTTACAGTGAAGTTATTTTTTATATAAAACCTTACGTTAAATGTAAAACAAAGTGGTGAAACAGTGTTGCTAAACATTGTTTCCTGTAATAACGACAATTCAAAACAATTTTATTTATTAGAAATTTTAACGTCAAATCTCCATGTTGCACGCGATACAAATACATGTTGCTGAAACAATATTGCGCAACTTTTTTTCTCGTAAATACGGAGTCTTCATCAATTCAATTTGTTAATTTTAGTTTGAAATATGGTAAATGTTATGTGTACGTACTTTCGTCGGCGCGCATCTTGTCGGCACTGCGCTGGTTGTACGAGGGCGGCGGCGCCTGCGCGGTGTCCGGCCACGCCGTGTTGCCGCTGCCGCTCTCAGAGAACAACGGACTCATGGCACTGTTACTGCTGCTCCGGCAATACAAACAGAATGTGTCATATGTTCATTACAATTATCAATAAGAATAGTTTAACTCTGTACCATATTAGACGAGCCAAATTGCTTTTAATTTAAGACTTCTTTTGCATACTTATTATTATACCGAAGAGTTAGGTTTATTACTTGAAAAACTAACCTACGGGTTAGCCGATAATAAGACCAGTTAATTCCACGTACACAATAGCAAAAACCTATTAGTTAAAGTTAAAGTAAAAGACTTTAACATACTAACTCAATGTAGTCTAACGATATTAGATAACACCAGTAACAACATTATTATCCACTAGCTGTTGCCCGCGACTTCGTTCACGTTCATTATTTTATTGGTTTCAATTTTGTTTTCGCATAACCCTCTTTTTTTTAATTTAAGAAAATAAAAATAACCTTCTTATAACATTAGCTATCTGCGAGTGAAAGTCCCGTCAAAATCTTAAAAAATGTTTCTTTTTATGTTAGTAACATATATACTTTCATATGCATTTAGTGAAAAGCTTGTAATTTGAAATTACAAATTGACCGTTCAATTTTATTTAATTGTATAGATCACTAACCTGCTACCACCGAACTCAGGATACGGCGATGTATATTCCATAGGACTCTGCAGCTGCTGCCGTTGTTGAGAGTACGGCGTGCTTGCCATCGAGTTCACATACGATACCGACGACTCTTGCGATTCCTGGATATAACAAATAAGAATATAATATTAAAAATGCAGTCTCAAGGTTTCTTCTATACTTGTGGGACCCAAAAAACTACTGAAATAAAAGATATCCAAACAAGAGATAAAGGATTTGCAATTTAAAATTTGATTTTTAACTAGTTGTTGCCCGCAGCCCCACACATTGTTTTGGATGCTGTATCATCACTTGGCAGTCTCATTGCAATTGGATAAACGGTATAGGTACAAATAAATAAATTTCGCCCCTTACAAAAACATATCTGATGTTCCATACACAGGTGCAAATCTACAAAGTCAAAATAAATGCAACAGCCGATTTACTTTTAAAACGACGTCAAATTTCAATACTGGGACATTATAATAATGTTCTGAATCCTTGGTAAAGATTGAACTAAACTTAAAGATCGAATCACAAACCTGCGAGTCATCCGTGAGCACTCCCTTGAATATTTCGTCTACATCGTTGCTGTCCATGTCAGGTAGCCCGTCGCGCACCATCGCGTCTAGATTCACGCCTAGTAGCGACAGGTCGTCTTTAGGAGATATCGTCGATGCTTGCGAGGAACCACCCGTTTCTGTAAGGAAGAGGTGGGGAATTATAGAGGTGTAAACAAAATGTAGTTGAACAGAAGTATCTACACTGATATGGCCATAGAATACAAACTTTGTTTCAAGTGTCTACCTACTAAAGGTTTAAAAGATACAGGCTTGTGACAGATGGATATCATCATCTGCTTAGCCTTTTCCCAACTATATTGGGGTCGGTTTCCAATCCAACCGGATGCAGTTGAATACCAGTGTTTTACATGGAGCGACTGCGTATCTGATTTCCACAACCCAGTTACTGGGCAACATGATACCTCTTGGTTAGACTGGTTGTCAGATTTCCTGGCTTCTGTCTATCCGTAACGACGGTCAAAGATCTACGAATGACAGCAGGGACCAACGGCTTTGCGTGCTACCGAGGCACGGGAGTGTCACACCACTAACTTCCAAACTTCGGGCTACTGAGAAAATCCTAATGGAAAAACCCAATAACAGTTTTTGCCCGACCTGGGAATCGAACCCGAGACCAACGGGGCAGTGACAGATGGATAAAAGTATATAATATACTCACCACTACTAATCGTCTCAGTCTTAGTACTATGCACGGTAGGTATGCTCTCAGTAGCAACCGTAGGTGGTTGTTCGGCCTCTGCCGGCTGCGGTCCCAATATGGCATTCTTCAACGCCGTGGAGTCTTCAGTATGCTTTAGTTGCCCATCATCTATCTCCATCTTTATCTTCACTGTACCGTCTAAGTTTCCGGAGGAAGAGTCGTCCTTCTCGTCTTTTGGTTTTAGGGAGTTTAAGATATCTACTTCGTCCTGTATGAAGGAATTTATAATTATTTAATAACAATAAGGGTTTTAGTAGAAGAAACATCACAATTTTGCCAAAACCACGTAGGAACTACGAGATTATAAAATGTTGGAGTTTGCTTAGAGAATTAAAAGAAAATATATAATATAATACTACAAAATAAAACGGCAAAAACAGATTTAAAAAAAATACTTCAACCGCACATAAGACGACTCGAGCTTTATTTAAAACTAATTTAAAGCTATTTTATTGGTAGAAACCAATTTTTATTAATGCTCGAGTTTAGAGTTAGTTTGTTTTATAGTGGCCATAGCCGCTTTACATGATGAGTGAGGCCTGGCGCCATTGATTTTTAAGTAACAAATAGTAATCTACCATAACACAATTAGATTACGGTTGAATTTTCTAAATTCCTTCACATAACTCTAGCAACTAGCAGTTTAAACATACCGTATTTAGTGATATAATAACAGATGAGTCGTGATCGTTGAAGGTGGTTAACGCAGCGAGTACATCTTCACCATCACTGTCGGAGTTGTCCAACTCCCACTTGAAGTCACGTAGCTCGCGGTAGCCCTCCGGTGTGGCGGGGCGAAGGGATCCACCTGGACTCTCAGCAGGGTTCGCTAATAGAGAAAACCGAGATAAGGACTCTGTTGTACACCAGGTAACGTCTAATTTAGTCAATACAGCATTAGTACAAATTTCCTATCGCACTTACGCACTTCAATCGTGATAAACCTACTGAAATGATAATTTATATGAAGGAGACTTTGTGAGTGTTTATGTTATTTTCTCTTGAAACGCTCATAAACAACTCATTGGAGCTTTTGTGCTGCCCATAAATATAGCAAAGACCAATTAAATGCACGTTTTGCTTTATTACATTTTTTTAAATCCGTAAAAATAAAACCATATCTGGCATTATACACTTACCAGTTGACGTGACTGCAGCTTTGGTCGGCTCCAATAATTCCTTGCCAAAGAATGCTTCTTGCATGTATGAAGGGAATTGCTCCATTAGCTTAGAGCGCGGTTTTCGACGCGGCTTGCGTTTGTTGCTTGGCGATTCTGAATAAAAAAGGTCACTATTGAAACTCCCTACTCTCCTCACAACACAATCACGGACATCTGGGATTTATTTGCTTTCGAAATAAGGCCATAACTCCTTGATGCTCCGATGGTACTAACATATAAGCAAAAAGCTTGACTCTTGTCTCATCTTTAAAAACGGAAGCTCTATATCAAACCTCGTTTTACACATTCTCTTAAATACTTGAGCTACTTGCAAAACATACTTCATTGATATCTCACCTCCAGAAGCCTGAGTTCCATCTCCCTCCTTCTCTTCATCGGCCTGTGCCTTAGCCGTCGTCTGTCTCTGTCTAACAACAAACCCGCCAATGCCGAGCTTATTCAAGTTCCTCTGTCTCTTTCTACGCAGTACCGTGAGTCCTGAATCTGTTGTGTATATAGTGAAGCCTTCGGGAGGCGGCCCGTCGTTCGCGACGTTCCATAGTATGCCCTCTTTAAAATTTGTGTTTGGTAGACCTGTTTGATCAAATGTTTCATTGATTAAGCTACGTTTTCACCGGTTTGATACAGAAACGTATGTTCCGAAAAGTTAAAAAAAACTATACGAGTCATACTTCAACTTATTTGGCAAGTATTTTTAATTTCGAATAACTGACAATTACATTGCGTGCGCGGTTCTTATTGCAATCACATCTTTCATTTTCACCAACCGCGTGAATGTATTTCGCTCGAGTATTCGGTGAAGACGTTGCTTAATTTTTCGTTCAAGAACGTAATATGTCACAATGGTATGCCATTTTATATAGTTTTTAACAACGCTTTGTTTTGAACAGCGACTACACTAATATTTACTTGCAAATATTTAAAAACATTTATTTCATTTTATTCTCATAAAAAACTCATTCTAACTTGGATTCTCTTCAAAATTTGTTCATAAAAGTAGTCGTATGTCTTGAACTCACCAGGTTCTTCCTTAACTTCGGCCGTGCTGTCTGGCTTGGAGTCGTCGCCCATCTCGACGTCAGCATTCTGAACCACTGTTTCAATAGATGCCATTATTTCTAATCCACAATGCCAGCGTCGAACATACAAAAACTCATGTTAGATACACATCTTACATGTACTAAGTAAATATTAAATAAAAAAATTACATATACCTACATACAGCAATCATAAAATATTAAGCATAGATGTGATAAAGAAAGAAAAGGAGGAAACATTTAGCTATTCCTCAGTTTACGTATAAAATATAATACTGACTGGCATTGGGTATTAGAGCATAGACGTTTTATAATAAGCATATTATAATATGTGTACCAAAATAAAAGAAACTACCTAAAAACCATGCAAAGCTGACAAGGACACAACACGAACAACACTGATGCGTAATCACCTGCTTCTTTCTCTGTGTTGTCATTTTTAAAGCGTCTCTTGCGCCTCGTGTGCGTGATGCCCATCTCGGCCTCCAGCTGCTTCATGTGGTGCGCGCCGCGCTGCGACAGGCACACGTCGTCCACGTAGTACTCGCCCGCCAGCCCCAGCGACTGCGGCGTGGGCCGGGGCGCGGCGCGCGGGGCCGCGCCCGCCGCGCCCCCCGCGCCCCCCGCCTCCAGCGCGCGCGCCAGGTGCGGGGGCGGCAGCTCGCGCCCTCGACAGAGTACGCATTTGTATCTAGGGGGGAAATAGAACCATATTATTTCTGTCGTCATCTGTCTTCATACAAATGAAGTACATACTTTGAAGGCGTTAATTGCCTATGGTATAGACTTTAAGCAACCATCATGATTTATAGATCATTTTGTTTGTGGAAAGCCACTGAACAATATCTGAGCAGTTGTTGAATGCAGTGTTAGTGAATATAATAATATGTAAGATGCCAACATCAATCCCGATAACTTATTGGAATGATCTATGTAAAAAAATGTCAAAGCACTTACCCAGCACGACAGCACACTTCGGCGTCACTTTCGTTGCGTATAGAGTCACAGGACGCATGCAGCCAGCGCCGGCACCCCTCGCACTGTATGATCAGCTCGCCGTCCGAGTAGGGTTCCGAGCACACACAGCACATCACCAGAGACGCGCACGGAGCACATTCTAGATTAAAAAGATCATAAAATAAAAGCAATTTAAGTTATGTAAAATACATTTATTCAACAAAATTAAATGTAATAAAAATCTATATCAGGCCTGCATTCTCCGAAGCGAACTTCAATGGTGTATCGTATACAGTAGTCTTAATTGAACTGGGAAGTCGCAATCGATTTTTGGCGAGTGGCGTAACTTTTGAACACTTATAGAAGGCGTGAGAGCGTACCCGTGTAGTTGTCGCACCAGGCCAGCGTGTGGCGCGTGCCGCACACGCGGCAGCGGCGGCAGCGCTCGCAGCGCCAGGGCCCGCGCGGCACGTCGGCCAGCGGCGGGCGCGCGCAGTACGTGTGCCACGTGGTGTCGCAGTCGTCGCACAGCAGCAGCAGCGTCTCGTCGCCGCGCGCGCCGCAGCCCTCGCACACCGTGCAGTCCAGGCACCGCCAGCCCTGCGTCACTATCACCTGCGATACCTGCGAGACACGATTATAACTTATCAGACCTTACTACTTATAATGCACCACTTTTGTTGCGTCACGCTACATGAGCGCTTCCTGTATCAACCACGGTGCAACAATTACACCAGTACGAAATCTACTTAAAAATCACTCACCTTAATATTAACACAATAGGGGTGATACGTCTGTCCGCACTGCGCGCACGCAATAAGGCATCCTTCAGAATCGGTTCCGATAGCGCCGCACATTACGCACAGATCTTGCGTTAGGACGAACTTGTCTTTACTTGAACATAACACTAATTTATTCTCCACACCTAAAACAAGAAAACCAGTTTTAAATATCCTGGTTACTTCCAAAAAAGTGCTGGTAATGGCGTGAAAATCGTGTCTGTTACTCTACCTATAGAAATCTTTATACTCTGATGTTATTTATTTACCAATTTTGTACTCTTTAAATTTCACATTTGTCAAACCCAGTATAAACAGTACACATAACATTTATTTTATTCTTTTACATAATTAAAAAACAAATCCTCACCTGGATCATCTTCAGGTGCTTTATTATCAGGCGCCTGTGGCCTCTGCAACCCTAATCCTGGCACTCCAAAAACTCCTCTCATCTTTGGTTTAGATCCTCTCTTCCTCCCAAAGTCCAGAACTGATCGCTGTCGCTTCTGGAAACCCAGTTTGCCAGCCGGAGGGAACCCGCCCTTTAGCTTGTATCCACCTATCTTTTTCTTCGCCACTTTCGCTGAAACCGTGAAAGGCTTACCCTTGCCTAGACCCACATCCGGCTAGGAGAAAGAAAAAACAATCTTGTTGACTGAGGGACCTTGATTAAGTATAGCGATAGCGTCTATGGGATGTTGATATGTCTGGGCTCAAAGTGATCACACAAAAAAAAAATATACGAGTAGAATTAATAACCTCCTCCGTTTCTTTTCGTCAGTCAAAAACGTTCAAAATCAAGTCGTAATCACATCGCAGTGACAAACGATGTTAGAAATGTAGGTTAGACGTGTTTTACACTAATTGAGAATAGAATGATATAGAAAGACTGTAGTGTCTAGATGATAGTTATAAATAAAGAGAAACCAATTATCAGTAACTACGAATGAGAAAATAGCAAGTGTTTCTAAAGCAAATACAAGCGAAAAACGTTAAAAACAGTTACCTTAGCTTCAATAGCAAGAGGATCCTGCTCTTGCTGTGAATTCTCATCACCGAACGACGAGTCTTGAGATGTTGAGGCAACCGTATCTTCGTCGAAAGCTGTTAAAAGAAGCAAAAAATTGTATATTCTCTTAAAATGGTTTCTTACATTTTTTTTTTACTTTGGTCCTTACAAATCACGAACGCACGTCAAGTGAATTTTATGTCATTAACATAAGGTTGAAATCGCAATGAATAATGAAATGTGAAATGCAACAACTTTCAGGGTTATTAGTTACTCACATCCCGATTTGGAGCCAGTCAGCTGCATCTGAGCCTTACATATTGGACAGCTGTACTCATAAGATGGATTCTGTTCTTTCTTCTGTCTGTATTGCTGAGGTTCCGCGTCAGGATCACACATTCCATGCACGTATCTATACAGAAACATTGGAGTTACACGTTACGAAAGCATTAAAGGGCAGAACATGTTACAAAAGCTTAGTTTATTTCTTAGCCGTGTCCCCGCATGCGGAACGCGAGTTTATTAAAAACAAGCTTTTATGAGTCTGTAGTATCATCTATTTTTGGCAAAATATTGATCAATCAGACATTATTGTCTTAATGACAGACTGTGCCATTTTTTCTAATAGCAATTGCGATAGAGTAGCTTTTGTTTCGAATTTCCGAATAAAAGGCAGCTGAAGTTGTATGGGGTTGGTAACAATAGGATAACCAATGTAAATGTGATTACTGACCTCTTACAAAGTATACATCGTATCATATCTCTGTACGCGGCGGCGCGGTACGCTCTACGGCACAGCGGGCAGCATGATCCCTTATTCCGTTGTTGATAGCACGAGTCGCACACTGTGTAGTGAGCGTGCCAGCGAGATGAGGGACCCGCGCCTGGCGACCGCGACCCGCAGTCCGAGCAGACGCGACAACACTGCATGAAATACGTAAATATTGTTATAGTCCTAGTTTACCTAAATTATCAGCAATTCTGAATCTTCATTTGAGAATTTAGATGATATTACCACAATCGTTTGTAAAATGCAGGTACAATGTTATTGAAGTACTCACCTTACATTTCCATCCATACTTAGGCACGGTAGCCATGACAGGCCTAAGGCAGGTGGCGTGGTAGACCTTGTCGCAGTGCTCGCAGGTGACAGCGCGCGCGTCGTGCCCGACTGGCACTAGCCCAGTCGCGCCCGCCTCGCCGCGACACACCTGACACGTGCGGCACGAGCGACACGACCAGCCCGACCGAACGCCTTTGCAAATGTACCATTTATTATAGATAAATTGCATGACAGAACTTAAAACACAAATTCAACTTATTTATTTATTAAAAGAAACCATTGATAGGTACTTTTGAAAGTCATTTACATCAAAAAAGAATCAACATTTTTACTAAATCATTTTTTTTTTAAGTTTTTTTCTTGTCTTTATTATTTTGGATTAGAATGTAGGTATGTTTGTGTGTCTATAAAAATGCTGAGTATAACTTTTCGTCTTTAAACCTAGAAAAATAATAGAAATGTTTTATGTTAGAACTGTACATTAGTACATACCTGGTAACTGCGCGAGTCCGACACACGTCCCGTGGTAGTGCGCGCCGCAAGTAACGCACGTCATCAAGTTAGCGATATCGCCGATAGTTCTACACGTCCTACAGTCTATGTCTGCAGTACCTGCCAAACATATTTTCCTAGATGAATGAATGTCGGTTATTCGTGGAGTTTATACTTTTTAAATTGCTCACTTATTCAACTTACAAATAAGAGGCACTTGGTAAAGATGGTCCTTGCAAAAGGAGGACTTTGTTTGGAAATCCATGAATCCTGCAGAAGCAAGTACACATGGCAGGTGAAAATATTTGCTGCAGGTCATCTGTAACAAAACAATACAAACACTTGTGAAAATTGCAGGTAATCCATTTTTTATTTAAAATATAAAAAAAAATATTGCTATTGGTTAGTCTCGCTAAAACTCGAGAAAGGCTGAACCGATTTAGCTAATTTTGACATATTTATAGAAGTCCAGGGAAGGTTTATACGTATACAACATAACGTACGAGCAACGGGAGCGGAGCAGTAACCAAAGGCGTAACTGCACGCGGGTGACACCGCGGGGTATGTAATTAGTTTAAAATACAATTATTTAGAAAAATTTTAACACTACAAATACTTAAAACTCACTTTACAAGGTATGCTTGCACCATATCTGCTACAAAAGGCACATTTCCTCGACAAAGCGGCTGTCACTATCCCTTTGACTCTAGCTTCTTCCAACTGGTCCTTATCCTCATCGGCATTTGAAGCTGCCAACACCTGATCCTGATAGGGCGGGCTGAACTCAAGGCAACAACGGTGGATGTACAGAGCACCTGACGATACCACCCCTGCCAACTCCAAAATGTCTGCATAGCCAATAATGGACAATTCATCTGTATGCTCCATGTTGTATAGAGGCGTCCTGTGAGAGAATAAACAAATTAAATCAATCAACAATGAAGAGCAGTAAAGTACATACGTCATTCGTATATAAGTCTATTCCAGTAATGGGGACAGATTGTTAAATGATTCATATCATTGCCTATGTCCTAAATTGTACTATCACTTCACTTTATTTGCTATGTAATAAAATCTCAAAGTACCATAGAAACATAGGAACACCGTTTTAACTCACTTGCACTTGTTGAATGCCTTCTGACGCCTGCTCAAAGGCAGTGCGAGAGGATGTTGGTTGGGGTCCACAAGCTCTGGTGGTGGGGACACTAGGCCCGGGGTCACCGGAGTACTAGGAGTACTAGAGGGCGTGGTCGCCGTGGGTGTAGCCGCGCCAGAATTGGATATCGCAGGGGTGCTGACGCCATCTGCTTCACCAAGCTTGCATCCTACCTGCCGCATCTCACCCTGCCCTAACTGACTACGCTCACTTAGGTTGCAGAGGCCGCATAGTTTTCCTGGCCTGAACACAGACAAATAATATTTATTAGTGTTTTGGTGCTTAGATCAACTGGTTCGTATTATAATAATAATTTTATTAAAACATAATATTATCAATTATTAACTTGGATTTAACATACCATTTCTCAGGCATATAAGGTGGTTCTTCAGGAATGGGTGGAATTGAGAAATCGTCATCATCCATCATATCTTCGAGGGAGTCATCACGACTCCCCCGGTGCCTCTTAGCTCCCCTTAGAGAACCTGCATTCCCTCCTCTATATCTATTAAAAAAGTTTTCAAGTAATTATTTAAAGAAGACAATGTGATTTGATGAAACATGAAACAACAGGAACTAAGTATCAAAATGTTGAACCCAATCAGAGCAAAACCCAATATTTCAAAAATATGATAGACTGAGTGAGCCTTATTTACCTTCTAACTATCTTGCCCTCTCGAACCAACTTAGGGCCTTCCTTCCTCGGTCTACCTGGCCCCCTACGGCCTGATGTGAAAAATGGCCTTGTATAGGTCTGATGGTGGAAGAATGCTGGCTGGGACACACCACCATGGGGAGAAGCTGGTTCCTCGCCCCGCGGTGATGATGCACATGATGTTGGTGTTGATCCAGGTCCTGTGTAGAAATCTAAAATATTTTTTCTATATTATTTTGCATCTATTACACACTTCCATTTGTTTTGATTAATCTAATAATAAATCCCTAATTAGTTTACCCATATTGTATGCACTATTGTACACCAGTTATATTAAAGTTTAATAAATTAAATTTGATAGCTTTGCTTTGTTGCTTTGCTTTTTCTGACTTACAGAAAAACAACAAGGACTAAGGTCCACAAACCAGTGCTATGTTACAAACAATTTTTTTATTGTTTATGTTTTGGGTACCTGTGATCTTCATACAAATAAATTATTAATGATAATGCTATTTGTACCTGACGACGGCGGGGCTTCGCCTTCCTCTTCGGATCCATCGTCAGCTAACAAATCAACGTCCAAAACTGTATCGTCCTGTACGTCCATCTAAAATTTGTAAACAGAATTACAGACAGGTTACACTCCACCTCAAGTAAATATCTCGCGGTAGTTATGATGAAATTATTTACAACTAGCATCAAATCGAAGTAATGAGACCGCCATAATGAACGAGAACGACAGTCGACAAGTGTTATCCAAAGTAAACTTCGAAACTTACCGCAATACGCTGCGATGGACTCAAAACTTGTCAAATTTAGAAAATGAAACTTAAAGACGGTAATAAAATCATTTTACTATTTAAAATTACATTGAAAACACAAAAACAGAAAAATTACACGACTCGCGAAACGCGAACGAAACGAACGAAGCGCATAATAGTGATGTCCGGTCATCAACTAAACTGAGTATTCGACTATAATACGTGCGACGTTGATTAAATTAGTAAATCGATCCCCAAAGTTGTAGTTTTGATTGTTATTTTGCTTCTGTGCGAAATAAGTTTGTTAACTTTTGACATTTTTGTACTTTTGTTTAATCTAAAGTTTGTTTTGATTTTGCCTATATTTATCTAAAAACATTTTCACACATTGATTTTGTAAAATGGAACGTTGAACAAACTTGATTTGCTTACGTGTTTCCATTTTCATTGGTTTCTAAAATGATTAATTTCAACTTTAGGAGATAAGATAGTAACTTTAGCTGGATGTGTGTTGGGTCACACTTTTACACAGTTTTTTATGTATACTGTGTGGGTGTAGCACGGTACACACAAAAACGTACTGTCAGTAGCGGTTGTCAGAGTTCATTTTATCAGACAGTTAATAGGTAAACTGTTTCTAAAGTCCATTGGCTTTTTAGTGGACTCGTTGTGTCTCTCATCTCTGTCTATTTACGATACGTGTCAGCTAAGTCATTTCAAACTTAACACTGCGATTACTACGGTATTAAACAAAAATTAAAAACCATGAAATTTTGCCTGATTTCAATAATACTTGTGTTGACATTTAGCATTTCGTGTGAATCTTCACTGTTCGAAAGCGATTCTTGTTATTCATTTGGAAGTGGCAATGTTTTTCCCGGCGGCGCAAGAAAGATTGATCATAAATTACAATTTACTAAGGCGATGAGTAAGTTATTTGTATAAACAGTAAATCAGAATGAACTTACAATTAGTCCTAGTGATTAAACATAGCTAAACTTTTCGTTGTTTTCTCACAATTTCCAGTCTCAAAACCGGCACCGGAATGGGAAGCTACTGCAGTTGTTAATGGAGAAATTACTCAACTTTCACTGTCAAACTTCAAAGGGAAATACTTAGTGTTCTTTTTCTACCCATTGGATTTGTAAGTAAACACAACTATGTTAAGTTACCACCTGTATAGAAAACCGCCCTAAAGGCGACCCTTTGTCCACAGTTTCAATCTAGATAACCAAAACCGAAGTGTTTATTTTATGTAGGTACAAATCACAAAAAGTAGTCAAAATAATAATATAAATTATGTAAAACTTATAAACTTTGTGATACTATACACTAATCGACAGGCTGTACTAATCATTTCTAACCTAATTAATAAAATACAACCCTAACTATAGTAGTCGCCAAGAGTCGTGAGCACAAAATGTCAAGTTAATTTTTGGGTTCCTTTCGAGGTTTTTTGGGGCGCGGACGCCGCATGCCAACTGTCCAACTGGCGGACCAATCGCGTGCAGCGTCGGCGGCCCAAAAAACCCAGAAAGGAACCCAAAAATTAACCTGACATTTATGCTTACGACTCGTGGCGACTACTCTATACCTATCATTTATATATAGTTGTTAAAGTAAAACCATTTAATTTAATTTTTATTTCAGCACCTTCGTTTGCCCTACAGAAATATTGGCGTTTTCTGAAAGGGCGGAAGAATTTAGGAAGATAAACACAGAAGTGGTAGCTTGCTCGGTTGACTCCCATTTCACACATCTTGCCTGGATAAATACCCCACGGAAAGAAGGAGGCTTAGGAAAAATTAATATTCCACTATTGAGTGATTTGACTCACTCCATTGCCAAAGACTATGGTGTTTATCTAGAAGACGTTGGCCATACTTTGAGAGGATTATTTATTATTGATGACAAAGGTATTTTGAGGCAGATCACAATGAATGATTTGCCCGTAGGACGATCGGTTGATGAAACTTTAAGGCTAGTACAAGCATTCCAATATACAGATCAACATGGCGAAGTATGCCCCGCTGGCTGGAAACCAGGGCAAGATACGGTGCGTATCAAACAAATAAATTGATAATTATAGATAAGATTTCAATTTATATTTTTTAATCTATGCTTTTAAGTGTTTTTGTTAGATAAGCTTTTAATTTTTAATATTTTATCACTTACAGATAATACCAAACCCCGATGAAAAAAAGAAATATTTTGAAAAAGTGGCAAGAAATTAATAGTATTTTTTTGAGAATTTTAGTAGAATAAACCGGAGCATAATAAACTGACACATTATTATCACAAATTCAGTTAATACTTGAGAGTAAGGAAAGGTACTTATAGTTTAGATGATTTTACTGTATTTTAGTTTCATTAAATTTGTGAAAGGCTAATCAACACAAAAATTTGTTGCCATGCGATAAATGTGTGGTTGACAATACCAACCATTAACATAATCACTGATTCCATTTTCAAAATAATATGCTATGTATGCTTCAACCTAGTTCCCTTTATCAAAAATAAAATGTGCAGTAGGTACAGAACAATTTGCTTACGTATTAATTATAGAAAAATAAATACTCTTATACAAATTGCTGCATGAATTTAATTAATTTTTATTGAAATTAATCATCAGTGTTAATAGTAATATACTGTTAATATATACACATCAATGTGAGTTGTTAAAGTTGTGCAGAATTAGTAACAGTTAATAAAATAATATTTGTTAAAAAACATCACAATAACATTACCAATATATATAATTTTCAACATCACTGTTAAAAGACTGAATGTGAAATTAAAAATGACTTTGTTTAGAATAATAAATAAGTACAGAAGATTATTTTTGTAAAACTTAATAAAATCAATTTCTTAATAAATTTATCAAAAACAACTTGATATTTTTAATTTATACTTATTACTTAGTGTAATTAATTTGACAAATTAGTTTCTGTATTGGTCATGCTGACCCATATAACATTGATCATCGAATACCGAAGGACTCCAATTTTTGTATTTGTACCTACTTAATAATGAAAATTGAAACTGTTGAACTCACATGTAAACTATAAAATCTAAAAAGTGAAAAATAACGTTAGCTTTTGAAGTCGGCGGCTTTAGTTCTGTTTGTAGTTTTGTATAGCCACCAACTTCCAAAGCTAAAGTTATTTTTTACTTTTCAGATTTCGAAGGTGGTTGTCTTTTTGGTTAAAAAGTTCTTACTTCATAATTTTTTGTGGCTATAATCTACTAACTACTACATGCTTAATTTTTGATTACTTTTATTGTTTTAATATTAATACACAACTAAGCATTGAAATCTGTGAGGGTAGGAATTTCATTTCCAAATTTAGATGGGACCAACTTGGGAGTATACCCTTGCCAATAAAAAAAGTTTTATCAAAATCGGACTACTCTGTAAAAAGGTATGCGTGTTCATACATATAAACAACAACTTTGAAAGAAAATGAGGTTGTGCCCTGATATACTTACTGAATACATTTGTGTATTCAGTACTTATATCAAGAATTTTTTTTTAAGAGTTCCGTCGTCTGTCCCCGGAATCCATCATCAGATCTATATGAAATATAAATGGGACCATCCCTTTCAAACAAAAAAATATATATATGCGTCGAATTTATAACCTCCGTTTTCTCTCTTCGGTTAAAAATATATATAACATCCGAATTGATAACCTTTTCCGTTTTAAGTCGTTTAAACCGTTAAAAAAAGTAGAAATCTGAACAGGCGTTACATTACAGCTGCCATTTAAACTGATTAGATAGATGCTTGCAATACTAAAGTAGGTACCTACTTAGTATATTAAACGCATCTATTCGGAGCACACTGCACAAAGTATGCCGCGCCATTTAATTTAAGTAATTAATAGCAGTACAAGAACTAATTTAATTTATTCTTAATTTGTCAATGTCAAGAATAATTTAATGTATAAAAAAAAATACTTAACGTATTATAAAGCATTTCAATTTAGAAAAAAATCGCGCCGTCGAATAATGCATCAAACAGTGGCCGCGTATCTACTATTTACCCTACCGTACCGTACGTATTCTAGTAAATAAATACAAAAGCACTCCACGGTTTATCTTTATTATTTGATTTCACAACAGTATCAAAGTCGCAACCTCCCATACGTGAATCCGAAATGATATAAAAATATAAATAGGCGGAAAACATAAAGATTCTCATTTATAAAATTGTTTTAATGGTACTCTACAAACTGTGTTCTACACATTTATCTATTATGTACCTACTAATAGTTTTTGTCACCCGCGTTAACCTACGTCTTTGGTTACTGCTCCGCTCCGTGTGTCGTAGCGTATTATCTCATAAATCTAACTATCATTATACAAACATATTTTTTTCAATCAATCTAGTGGGTCCAGAGACTATTGGAATAATAGTCAATAGTCTTAATTTATTAGGGTATCTAGATGATTATATTCATTTATATAATGGGTATAGGTACGGTAAAATTCTACTCGCACGACTAATAACAGCATCTACGGGCCACGGTCGGAACTTCTTTCGTGAGCATGTTTAACTTGGTGCTTCGTGTCTTCGAGACTTCGATTTTTTGATGAAAGTTCTTTCTGTCGTTCATACTTTATCTGATATTTATATATAGTAGTTAAAACCACTTTGTTTATGCCTAAAGATAAAAATCATGTAGGTTTCCGATAAAATAATTTAAACTTATTTTATGACAGTTTCTTATATACTTTATAAATATAAAAGAACAGAAAATTTGAGAAGGTATTAAGTACTTACTACCTTATACCTATGTAACTCATGACTCATGATCGTTTTATAAAATTATCTTGGTGTTTATTGGGATCGGAAGCAATACGAAAGTACAAAAACAAAAATCATTATTTTAAATTAAACTATATTAGGAGATCAAAATACAAAGTAGGTATCTATCAGCTAAAGACACACACGGAACTACTAAATATTAAAATTAACTAGTCTAGTAACAGCAGCATTTACTACATTACAAGACAGTCAATGTACGTACGCATCCAAAGTAAGAGATATTTTTTTCGTATAGCGTAAACTTGCCATCTCGTCAAAATTAGTGTACATTGTTATGATTTTAACAGATAGACCGGAGCGTTAACCGCTTTATTTTACGCGAAGTCTCGTCTCTAACTCTAATTTTTATTTTGTCAGATTCGCAACTTGAATTTTCATTCATATACTATGTAGGAATAAGGAAGGTCAAAAAGTTCGCGGAATAGAGAGGAATGGGCTACAAATAAAAAAAACTAATTATTTTTCTTTAAGCCTAATACTTGTCAGATCTTTTATAAGTGTATTTATACCTTCGAAAAAAAAAGTGTAGGCCTTCAAAATACGTTGAAATAGCCGAGTTCACTTCATCATCGGTATTTTTTTGGGGTTAAGGTCTAAGCTGCCAGGTTTGTAAATGAATAATAATCTAACAGGGCTAAATCTGGACTACACGGAAGTTGGTTCAATATTCCGAAGCCGCATCTGCGTAGGGCGGCCATCGCAACATGGCTCTTATGAACGGTGCATTGTCCTGCAAGAGCAGCACATTTCGAGTCTATTATCGCCATCTTTTTTCCTTAATGGGGTCTTTTAATTTTTCTAATTATCTGGCATAGTATTTTCCGGCAATATAAAGAAAAAGGTATCACTTTACAATGGGTCAATAAAGAGCCTTCTGTATCAAATAATTCACCCCTATTTTAGCTACACACTAAAAACTCCATTCCGCGAACTTTTTGACCCGCCCTCTGAGTAAGGTTCGTACATACGTACGTACCTATCTACATCACGCACAGAAAGACGGCTAAGGTGAAGAAGATGGTTCACCGATTTCGACATGAGTGTCGACTGGTTCTTTCTTTGTTTCTGTTTTAGGTTTTCTATGTTTCTTTTTCGACCTTCCCTTTTCCAGAGTAACCAATTTGGGTGTAGTTGATTTCTCTCTATTTTCCTCAATTTCCCGTATTACTCGGCTTACAATCCTTCTAGGAACTCCCGTAGCTTCTGCAACACGATCTTGAACCTTTTCAAAATAGTCACTGTCGCATTCACCTTCAAATAGTTTGGCTTCATGAAGAAAATATTCATAGACACAGCAAACAATGCTGCGAGATTTTTCAAATAAATGCTTTTCTTGTTTCATCTTACTGGCCATTTCTGTGGTTACAACCCAAGTCGGTAGTTACAACAACTGTTTATTATTTCTTGATTAAGTGATGCGCGACCAAACCCGACGCCAAGTAAAATGCGATTAACTGTGTGGTTTACTAGTGAATCTTAAAGTGAATGAGCGCGTTCCACGATGCAAATGAGTATGCGATTTAACTAGTGCCCGTCGAGCTACGAGCTAATATCGATTTTGCTGCTGAGACGAGTAAACCTTTTACCAGTAAGCTATGTTACTGCTAAGTGCTAACTGACTGAAATACTGAATGTCATACTTGATTAGGGTTGCCATCCGTTCGGGTTCCCCCGGATTTGCCCTAGCTTAAAGGGCATCCGGGAGACGTACGGGCGGGGCTTCATTAATTTGTACTCCGGGATTTAAAAATTATTAAATATAATTATTATTATTGAGTTGAAAGAGTTACCTCAAAAATTATAAGACTGAATACATATATACTTTTAAGATTTTGGTTTAAAAATGTCATTGAATTATTAATATTTAAAGTTTATTTTTTCATAACATAATTAATAACTTATGTTTTATTCTCAAAATAAAACAAACTGTAACAAGATTCTATTTTGAACCGACGCAAAAACGGAGGAAGCCGACACTTACTTATGTAATTTTTGTATAACAGAGTACTAGTACAGTTGATAATTATTATTTTATTGGAAAGGATATACCTCGAAGTTGGTACCATACTTTGGAATAAAATCTCCAATCCTACGGGTAGGAGAACAGGGGATGATTGATTGTTCACTCACTGATTGTAATGTATAACCACGAATATTTTTTTTACAGAGTAGTCCGATTTTGATAATTCTTCTAGTAATTAGTAGATTTTATTTATAATTTAATCGTAAGGCTGGCAATAATGCGACAGGGCCCTGTCTCCCTGTCTCTTATTACACAACACTATAAAGAGCTTCACTACACGATTGACAGCGCGGCAGGAAAGCAGGGCAGTCGGAACTACTCGATCGGCCTGACCCTGTCTCCCTGTTTCTTATTATACTAACCTATCCCTGCTGGCAGGACACGACAAATCGTGTGATGTATATAGGCCTTTTAGTGAAATTGGAGATTCCAATAGTTAAATTGTCTACGATTTAGGACAGTGGTGTTATCAGCGCGCTACGATTTAAAACGACTAGTCGGTTTCCACGCTTTGAACAAAACGGAAGCTACCACAAAAGCTACAACAGAAGCTATCTAGTATATTTAATTATGATGTTATCTAAATACAATATGACCACTGCGTCGGAAACGATAATATTAGCCACAGAAACAGAAATAATAATTAAATAAATTAAATTGTATGGGGAAGTGCCCTACTTATACATATAAAAATGACAAAAAATATTTTAAATAATCGTTACGCGATGAAGGCCATAAGGTCTTATTGGAGTTTTACAAAAATTATGAAATGCGAAGATAAAGACATTTAAAAAAAACGAAACGTGTATCCCAGTACGTTGCTTCTTCAGGAATGCGTCGTCTTTACGATTTAATTTAGTGTAGTGTGATCACCACAACATAAGTTCCTAAATTGATTTTCTACAAATTAGATAGTGTAATAATTGCTTAAACCAACATTCACGTAGACACGTAGATAAAGTCGCAGGTATAAACTAGTACCTACTTAACCCCTCAATTGTCGGGCAGACTTTCAAAGTTCGAATTCAATTATAAACTAAACTAATCTCAGGAACTACTGGTTTGAATTTAAAAATTATTTTTGTGTTGGGTACTTCATTTATTATAACATCACGCTACGACACACGGGAGAGTAGTAACCCAAGACGTAACTTAACGCAGGAGAAAAATCACGCGTACGAAGTCGCTAACAGAATTATTAAGTCTTTTTTAGTGATAAAATATTAACAATCTTGAAACAACAAGTCACTCGATTGATAGACGATTGCTCTGTAGATCCAAACAAACATCGATTATTCCTTGTTTATGACATCACTACTTTTAAAATAGTTTGTAAGTAAACAGCTTAACAGCGCATTTTATTTAGTGTCAAATCATAATGTCTGTCAATAAATAATCAAGTCAACAACACGAAAGGAATGACATTATTAATTCTAACTTGACCATAACTTATCAATAATAAAGTAACTAAGTCCATAATTCTAAAGAACCTTGTTGTAAATATTACTAAAACAATAGCAAATAGTTTATAGTATAATAGTGATAACAAAGGCAAGTGAATTTGGTTTCAATATTATTTAGATCTAGTTTGATTTGCTGATTACTTTATTTCATGTTTTAGACGGTGGGTGAAGGAATTTAAAGATAGCATGATGTTTTCTTTCTCTAATTCGCTAGTTTATGTTCGGAATGCTCTTACTAAGGCGAATATACGTACGTATCTGGGCAAAGATAAATATTATGAAATGATTATCTCACTTCTCAATAACGCATGAATGCCTTTTGTTAGGTATTGATTTAGTATCCGGTGTTTTAATGAATAATGCTTTATTAAAACCGTTGGTCTCTCGAGAATAGCACTAAACTTGCAGCTATAAAATCTCAGATTTAATGTTTTATATTTTACACATTACAAGTCTTGTATAATGCAATAAATTCTGCACGCGGTATGTATTTGTCATCTCTATTCATAGTATATATAAATGTGCACAGGTAAGATTAATTATTACAAGTCATTTTGTAGTGGCTTTGAGTATTGTTCATATTATTTTATTTTTGTGGTATGTGGTTGTGTACTAATCCTATCTATAAAACAAAATGTAAAAATAATACATATATTTTTGCACAGCTTAAACTAATTATACATTTAGTGTTAAATATTGTGCCAATCTGTGTGTTGAGGGCTTTCACTCATTCAAAAGAAACAGTCTTTAAATAAAACATTGATTTAAAGAAGAAAAAAAAATATTTAACTGATATACATAAGTATACTGACACTCTCTAAGACCTACATTAAAAAGTAAAACTAATAAATATTTACATGATATTCTGTCATGTATATATCTTACTACTATTATAAATGCGAATGTTTGTGAGAATGGATGGATGAATGTTTGTTACTCTTTCACACTTAAAGGGCTGAACAGATTTGGATGAATATTGGCACTGTGGGTAGATTGTAGCATGGAATAACATATGGGTTACTTTTTATCCTCGAAAAATGTGCTGTTATTAATTTGACATAGACGAAGTCATGGACATAAGCAGAAGCATTATATACTATAAAACACAGCAGTATTGGCACTTTAGTTGAATTAATTTCATTATTTCCATCAGCAACTTGCGGTATATATGATTAATCAACAATTTATTACAGACCTACTATACACTCGTATAGTACCAGTACACCCAGGTACAAATTCATATAGTTGCAACGGAGATAAATCAAATATGGAGGATCTTAACCGAGTACTGAGCTATGATGATATGCTGAAGGTGATCAATGAGCCCAGGAAGGTAATCATTGATGTCCGTGAACCTGATGAGATAGAGAGCACGGGCAAAATACCATCCAGCATTAATATACCATGTAATTTTTTTTTTATCAGCCATGTGTATTAAAGCAAGATTTTGAATTACGTTTTTTATAAATCTAAAACAGTATATTGGTATCAGTAGTATATGTATGTACCTGTATATATAAAAATAAATTAATCAAACCATGCATTATTTTTGTCAATATAAAACTGATTGCTTTGAAGTAGGTGGCACATTAGCTTCATTATTTTCAATACAATGTTATTGATGGTTGCATTAACAATGTATATAGCAACTCTTACTAGCCATGAAGTCCCAGTTAGGTTCTCAAGTGCCTACTTACATCTAACATTGTTATTGTCACAGTATCATGCGTAAGTGAGCTGAAGACCATGTCGCAAGAAGACTTCAAACGCCAGTTTCAACGTGACAAGCCGACCAGTGATGATGAGCTTATCTTCTATTGCCGTAGTGGCAGGCGGTCTACTGAAGCCCTAGGCAAAGCACTGAAGATGGGTTACAAAAAGTATGTAGCATATAGATAAAGTATTTTTACATTTTTTTTTGTTTGGTTTTTAATGGATTGTTTTGTTATTTATTTTATCATTGAGATTCTAAATGATAAAATTATTTACAAGCTTTATCCAAAATTTTAGAAGAAAGTTCGTAAATTATTATTTTTTTTATTTGTCCCACTGCCAGGCAAACGTCTCTCTACATTTCCTTCTACTCATCCCTATGTGTTGATTGTAAATAGCAAAATTAAATTTACTATTTTATTTAGATATCTTGTAATCTTTCTTAAGAACAAATAAATTAAAAGCACAGATATTTGAATGGCACAAAGGTTTGAAGAAACTATATACAATATTTAAATATTTGTTTCTTTTTTCAGCTCTAAAAATTATGTAGGAAGCTGGACGGAGTGGTCAAGCAAGACGAGGTAGTAAGGTTTGCAACTGATTGTAGCAAAATTTATGCTGATAATAAAAATGGTGCTATTGATATTTTCTATCTTTCATTTAATATTGGATGGAATTGTTTGAAATCCTTTGAATTATAACAAATAAGTTGTCCTAGCTGCTCTTTATGTATTAACTTCAAAATTATCAATACCTAAATAAAGTAATTTATGTGAAGTAACTAAGAACAACCACAGGGCATTATCATACCTCAATATTACAAAACAATATGATATGGTTGAAGTTGAATGCACAGATAGTTTTGAAAACCACAGACAGTGATAGTGTAAACACAAAATTGATAACATAAATAGAATTCATTTATTTTTTAACACAAACAGATAATATACTTATCATTATTCAAAAATTTACAGTAACACAACAGCAAATTGGCAAAACAGAATAACCATTACTAACATAATTTACAGATTGCTGCACTGGTTCTTGGTGGCCCAATCAGTCCAACTGCCAAGATAGTTCTTTGCACTGGAATAAAACAGAAAAAGTTAATAATGCCAAAATGCGAAATGATGACATCTCTTACTGGAATTCCCTATAGAATCCTGACTCTAATTTAAGAAGAATACAAAGTGAGCAAAATATGACCAACATACACAAGATTCTAAAAGATTGTCTTCAAAATTTTTAACATCACTTATTTGCCAATAATTTATTAACTAGTTATTAATTATAAAGCACCATGTATAAATAATTGTCTGCTGGATAAAAGTTAAATAACATACTTCTTGTATCCTAAGGTGACAGCATTTTGTTGTGCCATGCCAGACCTTTTACCGATCATACAGTAAAATATAATCTCAGTATCTTCTGCTGGCTTGGGTCTTTTGTAAGTCTCCTGAAAGACTTTTTCAGGCATAGTGCCCAGCACAGGTGAAACATTACCCACTGTAAATACAAACAAAGTTGTTTGTTAAACAAATAAATTCCTAAATAATAATAATAATGGCCTATTATTATAGAACAGAACAAAGGCGTCTTCTCAAACATAATTATAAAGTAAAGGCATTGACCATCACACTTGCCCAAAAAGGATTTGTAATTCCAGACTTACATAACATACAACACGCATGTATTCCCTGAAGGGTTAGGCAGAGGGGGGCGAGCCTGCTGCCATTAACCGGGCGCAAATTCAACCCTGAGCTACTACTGAGAATTTCATATAAAAAACCAGTAACACTTAGCTTCACCTGGGAATCGAACCCAAGATCTCTATTGTAGCAGTCGCACTTAATATATTGATTATAAATTTCCTGCATCAGTAACAGTGATGTCCAAGATAAACTAGGAAGGTAGTACCTATGAATTGAAAAAGTCAAAATGAGAGTAGAGGCACCTTAACCACAGGGCTATCACAACAAAGCTCGTTAGGAGTGAATTTAAGTATTGGTAAGAAAAATAATGATAACTTACATGGGATGTTAACACTGTTTGGAATCTTGCCATGCTCTTTGATTTCATCAGGTTCTCTAACATCAATTATTAGAGTATTGCTGTTTGCTGTTGCCTTTTTGACATAGTCATAGTCTACAGTCAACTCGTCAAGATTTACTTGTACTGAATAGGAACGCAATGTCACTATTTTTGGTACATGTGAAAATGGTGTATACCTAAAAATACCTGATAATAAAGAAAAATATTAGATTATTTTGAGTACAGCTATTATGTATTTATTTTGAATCATTTTCAGGTATTATATTTAACTATAGACCTATTTAAACAAACATGATTTGTTACATTGTTCTCTTATTGTAAATGTACAATCAACATGAATGTTGTAACTTACATTTGTACGATTTTATTGACTTCAAAAGAGTGTTCATGAAGTTTTTTGCTCGTCTTCTAAGTCAAATCATTTATTTCAGTTAGGCCATTAAAAGGCACTTATGCACATCAATTACATGTCAAAATTAATAATATTGAATCTAGTTGCCCATTCCAACAGGTAGTTTCATATGGAACAGAATGTGAATCTGTACCTAAATTATATCTATTTTTTTTTTTTTAAAAGAGCATTCTTTAAAAAAAATATATTTAATAAGTTGTATAGATACAATTCCTAAATAATTGTAATATTTAATACCAATATACATTTCAAAGACAAGAAATCAGTGTGTAAGTCATACTCAAATGTAGAATTAAATAATGTCGAAGAGAAAAATAATTAATCAAAACCAATTACTTATATAATTAAATTAGCAACTAGTAGATTTTGTTAAAACTTTAAATTGTCATTATGGAGCAGGACCAGCATGTTTCTAAGCATTATTATCTTGAATCTAAGAAACCTTCTGTTAGGAAGGAGCTTCAACTTTCTGACTGACTGATTCCTTGGCAGCACAAAATTATATGCATAAAATTTAAAAACAATATATAAATAGTTGGCTTATGCTCGAGTTTGCACCAACTTTCATCAAACTTTTATCAAGTTTCAATAAGTTACAGACACGAGACAATCTTAAAATTACATTACATATTGTCTAAAACGAATAGAGGTTAATCCCGTAAGTTCTAAGTTTTGTACTTACAAGATAAATGACATCGTCTCAAACAGTTTCTTATATTTATACATCCCGTGGCCATAACTGCCTGAAAAGGTGTCGGAAAATGCCGGATTGCCCGTGCAAACATTTTTAATTAGCTTTTTTGAAAAAAGATATTTTAAACTACCAAAGAAAAATATTCAAAATTCAGAACCACTGTTCGCCTGTTCTGGATATGTATTAACTTTGTGAGTACGCAAAATAAAACTTAGATTTTTTTTCTAATTTCTGAATTTTATACTTTTTGATTTGACAAGTGACACCGTAGGGTAGGGATGATGGCGATCTAAGATCGATAATCGAATAATTGATGTTTCGGGCCAAAAAAAACGATATAGGGTACTGAATCGATTCAGTAAAACTTTTCAGATTTTTTTTACGAATGTGAAATCTTCAAATAACTTCTCCCGCCCTGGGCGTGGCGGGAGGGAGTATCAGGCTTTTACTGATTAAAACCTATCCATGTTCCTTCTTGCGCCCTTTGCGTTCCGGGGCCGCGATATCTCTTGCGAACAACCCGCAGCCCCGGCAGGCATTGACCCCGACTGGCCCCTCCAATTTGCTGACTTTTTTTGAGGCGCGCATAGAACACCTACGGCACCGTCCATAGGCCCGCGTCTACAGTGACCAGGAGTCTTTTCGCGGCTCCCGATGCCCGGAGCGTCTCCCGCGGCGGCTGGGACGGGAGGCACAACCATCTCGCTCCTTCTCTAGCATAACTGCTTCGCAGAAGGAGGTGCCTGCTTCCCATTCCGTCTTGCTCCGAACCATGACTTGCACCAGGGCCGGTCTTAAGAGTTCGCCGCTGCCGATAACCGCCACGAGGACACGGCGCGGCGGTGCTCCGCCCGAACGGGGCGTTCGTTTTTAGGGATCGTTTATTATGGTATCTTTCTTGTTTTTCATAAAATGGATTTATATTTACATTGTAAATGAGGACCAAAGAAAAAAAAATGATTTTTTTTTAAATAGATTTTTTAGACATCGATTTTTTGTGAAACGATTCATCAAGTTACTATTCGAATCGATTTAAATATCAATTGTTTTCGCAAATAATCGCCATCCCTACCGACAATCGGTTGACGACTGGCAGAACAATAACAGTAACTCTCACTCACTTACTGTCACTATCCTGTCAGTCGTTTCTCGTCAGCTGAAGTCACTGACGTAGTTAACCGAATGTGTGAGCGAGTTGTACTGTCATTATTAATATATTTTTTTATTCTAGTCCATAGACATGTCTATGGAAACAATAATAGCTTTAACTGATATATCCATGAAGCTGTATTTGACAGGATCTCTATCACAGAATGTTTCCGGGTCTGGCCCCTCTGGGCCCATTCTGACCTGCCTTAAAGTTTCATGACTCACTTCCTTTCATCTAAAAGAGAGATTAAGCAGAGAAAAGCAAGACATTAGCGTTGGTCGCTAATTTTAATACGGTTAAGTGGTCAATATCATACTATGCTTTTTTTCATCATCATCATCGTATCAGCCGCAGGACGTCCACAGGTGGACCATAGATTTCCAAAAGGATCGGTTGGAAGCGGTTTGCATTAAGCGTTTTTTTTAATGGCTATAAATGTAGATCCACATACTTTGACACATGGTATCACTAAATTTTGACAGCTGACCCCATCCATCAAATCAAAAGCTTTTAAGCTTGAACATAATTCTTAACTTTTCGTAATTAACATTATCTCCTTATACGTTGTAAGTGTTTATGTGTTGGATATTCAATTAAATGAAACTAAAGCTATAGTTTTTTCATAATGAGTGTGACTTTTTATGTCGAAACTCAACGCATCCTCAATACCTTGTGATTTTTATTGTGTTCTATTTCTATGCGGAACAGCAGTACCTATGACAGTATCAATAAACATGAGTAACTTATCTTATTTCCAGATGCTAAAGGCATAACATACAGGAGCAAACGAGTGTAGTTGGTCAGTCAGTGGTGTGAAATGGTTTCATGTTGAAATCTATCAGGTCATTACGTTAGCAAATATGGGGTCCATGCGACCGACTGGAAGGTTTCTATCGTTCGCCAACAACATCCAGAGGACACAGAAGCAACCTGGTAAATGAGTAACTTTAACATGTCAATACACTTGATCACATACCTTAGCTATGATTCATAGATACAATATGTCCTTGTTTGTATTTGCAAATACTATTACAAATTATGAATGTTAAAATGTCTTTCGCTTCAAGTGTCAAGAGAACGAAATACTTTTAATATTTGTTTGGTATAAAACATATCCTTTTGTGACATGTGTGTGTGTATTATTGCTGTGGTTCAAACCTACTTTAATAAGAAGGTTTATCAGATTTCCAGATCCATTCGAAAAAAGTATAACTTCTAATATTCATTACCAAGCTGCCGATAAGAGCAACTTAATGATTAATTCTGAAAATATATGTTTTAATATATAAATATGGCAATAGGCTCGCTCCCTATTACATGGGACCTAAAACATACTGGCGAACTGTGGGTGTACATTGGTACACCTCTGCCTAACCCTTCGGGGAATACAGGCGTGATGGTATGTATGTATATGTTTCAATCTTCAGTCTTATGCTTACTTACTTTATTTGTTTGTATAGTGCAGAGTGGGTTTCCACAAAGTCTATCAGGCAGTGAGACAGATGTGTCCACATCTAATGAGAACCTGTCACGAGAAGAGCGCTATGTTGTGCGACACACAGCCAGAGTAGAGCCACAGGGACAGGAGAACCAGGCTCAATCTAACAACAATAATCGGAATTCTCTCAAGGTACAATAACGCTTTTCCAACATAATTATAACAGATAATAAAAAATCTGTCATCTTGAACAGTACGCTTGCATTCTTAGAGAGCTATTTATTTAATCTAATCAGTTGTCAAATCTCATATCAATGTGGGCCCTAAATTATGACTTGTAGTTAAGTATAATTTAGGTCATCATGGCATTACAGCTATAAAGCAGCATATAAAATGACAGCAGGTTTACTAATTAGACCATTTAATCAAGTTTTAAAAAAGTTGAGGAACCTTCAACCGTCTGTATCACATATGACAGAATAAAGTATAACAGTGCAATAATAAGAGCAGAAGTAATGTGCACATGTCATTTTGCTTTAGTCAATACCTAATATTTTGCTGTGTGCGAACTGTGGGTGTACATTGGTACACCTCTGCCTAACCCTCCGAGGAATACAGGCATGATGGTATGTGTGTGTAATATTTTGCTAACAACTTCTTACCTATCTATTATATGCAGAGGATTTATTTGCACTTAACCCATGAGGAATTGAGGAGCAGCATCATAATTGTGCGTGAGCCATAGTGGCCATAGCAAGTTCTTAATAAATTGGTCCTTTAACTATAATTTTAGGACAGTGTAACGGGCAGCAACCGTAACTCCCTCAAAGACTCAGTGGGTGGAGGCAACAGCAACCGAAGCTCCCTGGATGTGTCCTCATCTTCATATAACACACTCATCATACATAATCAGGACGACTCTTGGCCTCCCAGACCTACCCCTATCAGGTATGAGCAATTAATAGCAATTAAAATTAAGCTTATTATTGTAATAAAACCTTAATAATTTGAACAGAGCCAAAATTAAGCTTATTGTTGTCATAAAACCTTCATAATTTTAACAGAGCCAGATTTATAGGAAAATATTCCAAGGAGCAAATATTTACAGATTTATTCATAGAATTCGTACAAAAAGTCATGAATATATAGTATGTTCTATGTTAGTGGTGTGGTTTCCGGTTTCCTTTCGTGGACCATTGTACGTGAGAATATATAGTATTCTAAACTCCTAATGTATTCCAGAGAACACGAACGAACTAGTAGTGAAGTGAAACACCCAACCACACAGTCTTCGCCATATCACACACTGAAAAAGAGCGAAGGCATGAAGAAACCTAGTGGGATACCTGTACCCAAGATGCATAAGGAACAGAATATGACCACAACTGCCAACTACATTGATATTGGAGGCCAGAGGATTTACACTAGTCCACCTGACCATGGTGTTCAGGTATGATACTCCTCATTTGAAAGTATGTACTAGTTTTTGTTACTGTTTGATTACTGAAGCAACAGTTGTTTGATACAACTTTTTATACATATAATATTATGTTAACTTCTGCTCGGATTGAGTTTGCTTAACTACAGTATCGTGCATATCATACACTTAATTCAGATTCCATAAAAAAAAATTACTTCTTTTCATGGTTATAGTCTAATATCAATAAAACTATCTATCTACTTTGTGAAAGTCGAAACCCTGAGTTTTATTTATTTTTACCTACATTATACCAAACAGGAAATAACAGAAATCCCTGATGACTTTCTCAACCAATCATCAGTGTTGAAACACCTAGCTAAGGAAGTCGCGCAGTCGCCGACCCCGCGCGGGCCCACTCCCCCCGCGTCGCCTCGCGCGCCCGCACCTCCCCGAGACGACTCTAGGAAAGCCAAGGGGAAATGTTCTAAAGCTAAACTGAGTAAGGAGAAACTGAATCTGTCGAGGTCACAGCCTGATCTTACAAGGTGAGTTTATAAATGGCCAATAAAGTTGTAAAACAACTTTTTATAAAATATCTATATAAAATACAAGTTCTTAGTTCACAAATATAGTCGGAAATTATATTTATATTATTTGACTTTAATTATGTACAAGCGAACTGCCCGCGACTTCGTCCGCGTAGCTTATTTTACCCGCCTTACTTTACGTCTTTGGTTACTGTTCCGTTCCCGTGTGTCGTAGCGTGATGTTAGGCGGTTATCCCACTGCACCACGCCCCGACGCGTAGCGCGGAGCGGCAGATTTTAACAGCGTATAGAAGAGTTTCAATTTATATAGAAAGCACGCCTAGGACCACACACTGCCGTGACGCATCTACACGCGGGGTTTTTAAACCGCGCATGGCGCCCCGCAGCGGGACGCTTCGCCAGTGGGTGAACTGCCTTATATAGCCTATGTTGCTCAGAAATAATGTAGCTTCTATTGGTAAAAAAATGGTTAAAACCGGTCCAGTAGTTCTGGAGCCTATTTGTTACCAACAAACAAAATCATCTTTCCCCTTTATAGTATTAGTATAGATAACCAATGAAATGGATGAATAACAACATGTATTGACATGTTGTCATGCAAACCAACACTAAAAGTCATGGAATGTTTTGGTATGGACACAATCAAAAGGAAAAATCACCTTTTTATTGTGTCAATACCAAAAGATATCATGAGTTTTAGTGTTGGTATGCCTGTAAATAATTACTCCTTCCATTTTAAGCTATGACCTACTAACATCTATGACTTTACTTTTTTTTTTTAATTTGTCAGGATTTCTTATTTGCATTTCCGTTATCTATGCCCAGTGTGGGTGTCCGCGCAGTGCCAGGCGGCTCAGAGTCCAGCGGCTGGTGCAGCGGCGGGGAGGGCGAGCTAGAGGAACCTGATGACGCATTCACTGCTGTACTCGACGCTTTAGCCGCTGAGAACCATCAGCTCAAGAGACAGCTTGCTGATGCCTGTGAACGTGTTGCCAAGACTAATAAGGTGAGTTTCTTGACAACAAATCAAAGTACTTGTAATTTCATATTACTTTGGTAAAGAAAGATAAATAAATATTCTTCATGGCACACAAAACAAACAAAAGAATACCATAATGTAGGTGATGCAATAAGCGGTTTTATTTTTTAATTATTTGCAAACAGCAAATGTTGTAAATATTTAAACCCTTTGATGCCAACTGGTCAATATAGAAGCTAACACAATGTAGTACATTATTCGACGGATACATACTCGCATTTCACAAGCGATCTATACCGGATTTATAAATAATAAAGATAGAAATAGTAGGTCGTGTGTCGTCATGACCTTCGAAACTTGAGTGAAAGCCTTGCATCATTTCATAGGAGAGTTTTATTTCTAAGCTTGAAGAAGAAGTGGAGAAGGTCCGCACAGCTCATGAAGAATTGGTGGGATCGTGCGAACGTCGGGAGCGGCTGGAGCGAGCGGCGCGCGTGCGTCTGCAGGCAGACTGTCGCAGACTTCACGATCTCAACCGAGCGCTCAAACAGCAGGTATTTTACACCCATTTTATAGCACCTCTGGTTAATATATTTTTTATGCAATCTACAAATCTACTGTCTAAATTATTATCTAGACAAAGAATAAGAGACATTTAAAATTTTAAAAAGCTCTGACATAAATCATACATGATTACACCTGTGGAGTATGCCCACATTCATTACTCAACTAGAAAAGATGTGCATCAGAAGGCCGAACAGGTTTTCATAAATCATAGGTCGATCAAGTCACCTTCAAACAACAAAAAAAATTGTTTCTTCCGTTTGGGAGCTATGAAGCCGCACGCGTTAAATATATAACACCTCTGTTTTCGTCGGGGGTTAAAAACAACTTTTGATGAATTAGCAAACAAAAATACGTATAGAAAAATTTGACACACTTTCAAGCGAGGTCTCCAGGGCTCCATGGTCGCTTCAGATAGTGCTAATGTCGTCATTGTTCCAGCATTAACTTAGTTTCATGTTTTAGGTGGAGTTACTATCACAAGGGGTGCGCACTGAAAACGAAAGCAATGCGGAAGCGTTGCGCAAAGAGTTGCAGAACAGAGAGATGCTCATCGCACAACTCATCACACAGAGTAAGATGAACAGTTTTTCCTTTACATTGCTCAACATTTTGTGCACTTAGGCCCATATGGCGGTATGGTGGGTGCAGTGGCAGCTGCGTTGCGTACAGATATTTATATGGCCTACAAGTAGTTGTTCTCGATCTGGTTGTTTGTGTAAGTGAATTTCTATATTTGTAAACCATTACGTTCAAAGTCTAGTTGCATCCTAATCTCAGCGGCAATCAATGCAAAACATGTAGGGAAATTAGAGGCATTTTTGACAGACTGCAATCGTTTCTAAGAGTTAATAGACTTGCCCTCTTATAACATACCATTACGCCTGTATTCCCCGAAGGGTTAGGCAAAGGTGTAACAATGTACACCCACAGTTCGCCGGTATGTTTAGGTCTCATGTATAGGCTCGCCTATTGCCATTTAACCGGGCACAAATCCTAACTCCGAGCTGCTACTGAGAATTTCATAGAAAAACCCAATAACACTTTGCTCGACCTGGGAATCGAACCCAAGACCTCTAGCGTAGCAGTCGCGCTTAGAACCACTAGGCTGACGAGGCAGTTATAGCGGGCATACAAGGTATATAAGGGGTTATATACCTTGTATTTTAAAACTTGCTTAAAAGTAGTATTTGTATGCAGACAAAGAGTTGGCATGTGCCAAAGAGCGACAAGAAATCGAGATGGCGGCGCAACGCGCCACGCTGCAGGAGCAGCGCACGCACATCGACATCCTCGACACCGCGCTCACCAACGCGCAGGCCAACGTCGTGCGCCTGGAGGAGGAGGTGAGTCACATAGTTATACACAGTTTTAGATAGGCTACATAACGGGTGTAAAACGAGTTTTTCATATTCAAATATTTATATAGCCTACAGATAGTTGTTCCGGGTCTCGCTGTTTGTGTATGTAATTTTATATGTTTGTAAACGCACCCACGATACAGGAGAAACTCTTAGTGAAGGGCAACGTTTTTTAAACAAAAACAAAAAGGAATTGTTCCCATTATCTCGATTATTTTTTCTTTGGGACCATACCTGGGAAAGTTTGATTATAGTGATATTAAAGATCAAGGTTCCGACTTGTTTTTTATGGAAGCACGTTTAAAATTTTATAAGTTAAATGTTTCAACTGATCTTGAATTATCCCCCGCCCCGTGTATGCGTACGTAAGCACAATGTTTTCTGCGCGTGTATAGTGATTTTTTACACTAAAAATAATAGTAATTTCCATTTTTTCTTATTGTTATGTTTAGTTGATTAAATTCTTTTGCATCCGGTGATTCTGGCAGCTGCACGGGGGCTGTTCTGTGCTATTTCCATTCTATTAGTGCATTTAAGCAGCTGAAAGTTTAGAGTTTATCGTACTCGTTCTTTAGCGTTCTTCTTGACAAGTTGTAAAGTTCAATCGTTATGCGCAGTGTCGTCACGCCGGTGGCTACGTGGAGCGTGTGATGGGTCTGCAACGTGCGCTTGCGTCACTTCAACAAGCGTCTGACAGGCGCGAACATACTGAGAGGAAATTGCGCGCTCAGTTAGAGAAGGAGTTGCAGACTCTCAGGTATTGCCTTTACGCGGTCTATGTATTGTATTTTTTTTTAATTACTAGTTAAAGGTTAGCAGATCAGCTCACTTCACCTAAATTGATTGGGGAACATTTTTATGGAATAAAGAAATTGCATAAAATATAGAAGTAAACCAGTTCTATTACACATGAAAGACGGCCAGTTGTTGTTGGTGTGCGCTTCTAAAGTCCAACTTAAGTCCGCCGTTTGCCTATTATAACGATGGTAGAATGATTCTCGGCCGGCGGATGAGGCCAGCCGGCGTAACTTTAGTCGTTGTGATGAATATTTGTCAAGACATTCTGAGTTTGCAGGAAGCGCGAGTGCAACTGCGGCGGCGCTCGCGCGGCGGGCGCGGCGGGCGCGGCGGGCGGCGAGGCGGAGCTGCGGCGCCAGCTGCGCGAGCGCGACGAGCGCCTGCTGGCGCTGGAGGGCGACTGCGCCAAGTGGGAGCAGCGCTACCTGGGCGAGGCCGCCGCGCGCCAGGCCGCCGTGTCCGCCGCCTCCATACCCAAGTGCGGCCCGGACGCTGCTCGCATGTCGTAGTCAGCCGACCACCCATATTACACAATTGCACTCTACTTCGAGTAATTTATGAGAACTTCAAGCCCAAATATTTGATTCGTTCGTAGATTCTGAACACCTTGAGTTGAATAAATGCTGTGTTTATTATTCAGAAAACCAATAAATTCTGCGAAAACACGGCAGTTACCCTAGTCTTAGTCAGAAATCAAGTAAAGTTTATTATAAATCCTAAATGTTTTCCTTTCCGATCGAAATATAACCGATACTATCGCATCTAACCTTAACAGAAGTACCATTGTAACTCAAAACAGTTCCGTTTTCAGGGACGCCAAGATCGCGGCGTTGGAGAAGACGTCGGCCGAGTCGGAGCGGCTCATGGCGGAGGCGCGCAACGAGAAGATACGCCACATGGACGAACTGCATTCTGCACAGAAAAAGTTAGCTGACTTGGAGGGCAGGTTGGTTATATGAGAACCTGTACTAATACTTTTAAAACGGTTTCAAATTCTTTTTTTTTTCTATCCTGTAATGTCCCACTGCTGAGCAAAAGCAAGCCTTGTCAAATTATATTGGAAAAAAAATCGATAAAACTATTTAATACATATTCTATTTATTATGCCAAAATAGTTTTCATACTGTATAGTTTTATATTATCTTTGAATCATAAACCTCAAGCTTGTATAATTCCCAAAATGACGCCCATTTTAGTGTGTATTCATCTCTCGCCCTCCCTCAATAAAAGTATGTATTTCTTCAGAGTGAAGGAGTTGGAATCTAAAGTGGCTGAACGTGACGCGATGATCAAAGTCCTGCAGAAGCACACGAGCGCTGCCTACGACAGCGGCGCCTCATTAAGGAACAACTCCAGTCGTGAAGAACTTGGTACGTTATTATGCACTCAATGAAGTGACAATTAGCATAATGATAAAACCATTTATTCGAATTTAGCTAATTTTACCGTCCAAAGTCACGTAAGCAACGCTTTCAATACGACTTTACCGCTTAATAGCTGAATGAAATAGCTCAATTGGCGTAAGTAAAGCGACTAATATAGTCAAAATTAAAATAAACCTTAGTAACTTTTACGTACGGTTGTAATTGCTATACTTAAATCACTCCTCTGTAATAATAGGTAGTGTACTTGTGGAAACTGTTACCTTTTTATGTTTTCGTTGAGCATTTAAGCAAAAAAGGCAAAGTTTATAATCTCTGGAAGCATGCATCTGCATCTGGCCGTATTATAAAAACTGTTTTCGCCAATAGAAAGTTACTACTGAGAGTCATAGGCTATGTTTTAGTGTATATTTGACTACTATGCGGAGAAACTCGCTAGCTAGCCAGAAAATTAATTAAGGTGTTTTTTCAACAGTGGGCCTGTCCTCGGGTGCGTCGTTCTCGAGCGCGGAGGGCGTGAGCGGCACCAGTGTGGCGGGCCGCTACCGGCACCTCGCGCGCAGAAACTACTCCCCACATAATGACAACTCTAGCGGTAAGTCGCCATGTCTCTAGCGTTCGAAGACTTCGCAATTCAACCAATCCTTTGTTGAATACACAGACAATTTTCCAATGTATAACTTATTTACTAGATGAAAAGAGTTCAAAAGCGAACTGAATAAGCGTCGTATTGCGTGTCAGTTCATCAGCTGTATGCTAACGTGTGCCGTGTCCCGCAGGTTGCGGCTTCGACAGCACGTCGCTCCGGCTGGACGAGCAGCTGGCGGCGCTGGAGTCGCGGCTGGAGCGCCCGCCCGTGCCCGCCGTGAGTTACCTGCCGCCGCAGGACGCGCGCGCGCATGCCTCCCGCGACTACTACTGACACACTACACACTTGTAACATTACACACATCATTATGCCCACCCAGGCTAGTATGCACAATGTGACAAAACCTCTCCTCGCATCATCTCGCACCGAAATGAGATTTATAAATAAAGGGTGTAAGAAGTCTCTTAACAAAGCCGAAAGTTACATATACTGCCCATCATTACGATATTTTTTTTGTAGACCACTCCTTGTTATCTTCTGGTTAAGGAGCCATTGAAGGTCGAAGTTACAACTTTTTTTATCAAGGTTCTGCACAAAAACCAGTATAAAATATTATGACTAAACTTAAATATCGCTCCGATGCGTGTACTGTTGCATGCACCCGAAAGTACAATGTTTAGCGTGCGTTCCATTGCACACAGAAATACGGTGATTTTTCACACCAAAAATAAAAGTTCTACCCTGCAATCATTTTTGCTAAAAGTTACTTAGTTTGATGGTATACGTAATTAACAGCTATGTTTTGTGAGTTTTTACACTCAGTATTCAGTTGTCTCGCGAGACAATGTGAGAATTAAACATTGCGCGCATGCTAGCCAGCTCATTTGAGAGGTTAATAAAAGCCTATCAATAAATCTGCTATCAGATCTCTTGTTAGTTATCTAAAAACATAACTAATAATTACAGTTGACACGAAAGCAACCAGTCAAGTACTACATGAGATTTAGACATGGCTTTCAACACCTTTCCATAAGTATGTACAGCGCGGGACTTGAATTTACAATTCACTGAAAATTTAAGGCCCATTGTCAAAGTTAAAAGATTTAAAACAAAGAAATATTAAAATCGATTTAAAGTCTCGAAATGATAATCGAATCTGCATTCTTCGATCGATTAACAGATCTCTCGAACTAAGCATTTTTTTTATCAAACTTGTAAGTGCAAGTTTCCGACTAATGTGAACATTCCTCCGATCGATTCCGCTTACTCACACAAACATTCCGGCGATGTACAAATCACGAACTACGCTTCGTTTTGTGTTTTGTTCCGTGTGATTTTATTCCAAGTGTTTACCTAACCCTAACCATAGAATAATAAATTCGTATAGATGTGAAACTCGCTCCACACCCGTACGCCTGTAAAGGCTCTTGTTAGCTCGAGCTAAAATATGATTGTCAACATTAGATTGATCGCGTGCGAGACGCAATATGTGTGCTGCAAGTGGTTATATACAATCCTGTGGACCTATCACCATACAACAGTATTATATTAACATCACTTATGAATTTCCACTGTATGACTAACTTTTAGGAACGATCGCAATCTAATGTCAGCCTAAATTTGTCGAAAAATTCTCTAACTTAAGCAATGTAGGTATTTTTCTAACATTTTTGTCGCTGAGATGAGATTGCTACTATATTTTGAACGTTTTTGATTACTAAAATTAGCCATCCTGGACGTTGAATACCAAACAGGGAAAATTACAAAGTAATATTAGTATAATATTGTTTTAAAAGATTGTGGTAGGCCACCTAATTGCATTGAACGTATTTTACGCCCTAAAACTATGGGCGTGTAGTTTGAAGAGAGAGTTTTGGATCTATATATTCTTAACACAGATGAAAGACAGTAGAAGTCTGAACTTTAGTTACATGACGTGCCTTTAACCGTGTCTTAACTATGAGTGTTTTGGTGTCACGTAGCTGATAAGAATCTCCGTAAATTATATTTACAACTGTTCGCTTACACTCCACTAGTATCGACCTAGTCTCTAAATTAAATTATATAAATTTTAAGTATACAAAAGATGGGGTGCCTTACTTTGTATCAGAATCCCAGTTAAGAGATCTACATATGGAGGTGGAGGAGCAGAGTCCTTTGTTGCCTTGGATGGTTCAGAATGAATGATGGTTACTAGAAAAGATTCTGATTAAAATAAGGACAGAATATATTCTGTAGATTTATCATGATCAGATATAGTTTTCTGAACAGTCTAAAGAATCGTATCCAGCCACTTACATTCCTGTTTTATTAAATGATTCAATATATAAAAACTCTTTGCTGCTTAAAAATATGTTTGTCACTAATTTAAATTAGGAGTTTAACCTCCTCACACATCTCCCATGATCGAGATCTAGAAATAAACTACAGCGGTGTTAGTGAGGCGACACAGGATCTTGGTGATGAAGGTTTGCTGTGATCATTGAAGAATATCTTAGTGATGGAGAGATGACCACTGATTAATCCTTTGAATCGTTGAGACATGCTCATCCTTAAGTAACTTCCTCCTAACCTCCATGCTCGATGGATTTTGAGAACCTAAACAAGTTCTTCAGTCCAATTTGCTTACATAACATTTTCCAGAGAAATTGAGTGAGTTTATTGCCATCATGAGGCGTAGAGGATTAATGGTACCAGATTCTGGGATGCTATCTGATTAAGTTGATTTGAATGTAGAAAATAGTAAGGCATCTGTCATCAAACTTGCCAAAATAACACATTACCACACAACAATATTATTAAACAACTGAGTACAGTGGTAACATGTCCTATCAAATATAGAATGTTTGTAAGAAATATTGTACAACGTGAAAAGGTAACAATTTATTGATAATTACTTCATAAATGATATTTCGTGTGATTCTGATTTTATATAGAAGTAAAACAGAGGCATTGGTCACAAAAATATGCCAAAGTTAGTACCTATAATATTATTATTTTTTCGGCCCATTTATGAAATGTATTCCTTAAAATGAACATAGATATAAGAATTACGTTTATTATTGTATTTATTTTGTATTAAAACGTGCTAAAGGATTTGTAATTATAATTGTTTTGATGCGACTTTGCTTTTGTGCCTATAATTGAACAAGATAAGTCTAATTGTTTCTTTAGAATTAAATAAGTAGAAGTCTCTTTACTCCTAAGTTGCCTCAAGACGGTGTAGCACAAGCACGGCCGCGTGATCACTAAGAGATTAATTTAAAATTATTTTTATTTATTGTAAAGGGTTGATTAGGGCGATTTTATTCCTAAACACAGGTATACACTGCCGTGTATGAACCTAAAACGCCGTGTTACGTGATAAAGCTAAAAACCCATGCAGCTATGGTTTACGGAAAAATATTCCTTTTGTAAATCTCATTTATATAGATATTGAATGCCTATTGTGTTATTATTACCAATGTAAACAATTAATATAGAACAACAGGTGCTTGTGAACATATAGAACGTAAGAATCGAGTCATTATACGACGCAAAGTTTGATCAGATTGTACAGACGAACATAGACATTTTTGTCAGAATTAAATTAACACATTTTATATTGTTTTTACCAGAAAGTATATACGTAGCAGAAAACTGTTTACCCATATCGATTAATTAATCGATTTATATTCGCCGTTATTCCCGAGGCTTGATTAATTAAGTATTAAGGAATTGTATACAGATATATTTTTGTAACTGATGTATTCGATGTAATATTAATCATATTTTTAGAAGCATGTTTTAGAATAAACATCATGTTTTGTTTGTTGTGGTTTTAATGGCTGTTCCTAACACGTAGAGGCTTTGGCAGTGTTTAACCCCAAGTTTCTGAGAGATGTTAAAATTATCAGCCATTCTAAGTTGTAAAAAATCCCTCATCGAATAAAGATGAATGGAGTAAGATTAACGTGAATTCTCATCCCATCTATAATACTATTCTGTAAAAATCTACCTTTGTTTTAGGTGAAGTGAGCGTGAGATGAGCTGTCAATTATTTAGGTGGGACGCCGATTCGCCTTAAGTCCACTTCACCTAAATTCACTGAGGGTTTTTTTTACAGAATAGAACCACTGCTGCTAGATATTGACAACTCACCTCAAATCTCTACCTAAATTCACGAGGGGGATCTTTTACTGACTAGCGCTGCTGTTTGATCTCACGTAGAGTAACTTGGAGATAATATGTCAATTAACACTATTCATAGGCTTGTTCTACCTCTCAGAAACCGGGTGTTAGATTATACCCAGAATAAAAGGCGAAAATGAACAATGAACAAATTTGCCTCCTCGTAATATTAACATTAATGTATTCGCTTTTGTTTGGAGTGTTGCAGTGATAGCCTACTGACACTGTTATAACACGACTGCTCTAAATAGGCCACTCTCAATCTCACACAAGTACCTACCTATACATAATACTGATAAACCTTTCACTTAACACTTTTATCTAGTGTTGTTTGACTGATAACTGTGGGTCACACGAAAGATGAGTTGTAATTACTTTGTTGCCGCAAAGTATTTTCAAACACTTTTATTTACATAATAATTAAGTAATTAGGTTCACATTATTGATGAATATTTCTTGGCCAATGATTGGCTTTTAATGTTCCATAGTAACGGATTAGACGGCAAAAGTCTCCTTGTATATTTATAATTGGAGTGGTCTTACTAGAGTAGTCACGTTATAACTTTCTTCGGGCAGCGCCGCTTCCGTAATGAGGTAAGAATCACTAATTATTGGCGTTTGTTTGTACCTATTGTTCTATTGTGCCGGTTCATTAACTCTATAACCAGTGTTACCACATCTGAACCCAATTATTTTTAGATCATCATATTGAATATAAAGAAATATTACAACATTTTTTAGTCATGGAATGTGTAACGAATGGAATTGGCAGTTTAATGAATGATATTGTTATAGCGGTCATATTATTATATGGCGGCGTATGCAAGGTTACATCATCAAGGCGGACGGGGGTTCATGCCATTTTATGGCAATTATATTATAACAATAAAACTACCCTTATTCTGCCAAAAAGGTATATCTACACCCACTAAGGGCAGAGAGTTATTATACCTAATACTTCAAGAAGTGAAGAGGCTACCTCAAAATAATTTATGGATAAATAAAACGCATATCCATGAGTCGTAGCGTAGTCGCAAAAACCTTAGCTCAGCCATAATAAATCCAATAAAATGTCAAGGCTATTGGAACACAGTGTAATTTTCTAGTAGGTATTCCAGTTTTTAGGTCGCAGTTAAACTTGCTAAGTACCCACTTACACGGTTAGCTATACATTTTATAACAAGAAAAGTAAGTCATATACCTACAATACTACCTACTTAATTTTTCTACGATCGTTGACTCGCTGTGAGCCAGTATTGAACTACTTTTTTAATTGAAAGAGATAGGAGAGGGTGTTAGGTCCGTAGTTGATATGTAACTACAACTGGCTTTGTCTCCACAGCGTGGGCTATGCTGCTTCCCTGGTCTGGGCACAGTGGGCGCGCGGGGCGGTGGGGGGCGCGGCGAGGAAGCCCTACTCCTTGAACGTCAGGGCCGCGCCTCGCAGCAGACGCGCTCCTCCAGCCTGCCGCCCCCGCCTTCCGCCCTGCCCCGCCCGCCCAGGAAACCATCTGCCAGGAATACAAGATACGACCGCTTGGAACATAGAGATGCTCGTAAGGTAAGGTCTCTTAGATGAACAGACGATTTTTAGTACCTAGTCATTATTACGTTACGGTTTGCACTTACCTTCGACAAAAGCACGGCAATGGGTAAGGTCGTCAACAATTTCAAATTGAGTAACGTAACAGCGCATTCTTCAGCCAACAGCCAGTGGAGTGAAACATAATAATATTATGATTATTTAGTTACCTAGCCCTACAAATATAAATTAGCTACTCACATTAGGCAAGCTATCAAAATAGACCACGTAGGTACGGGAAGCTGTGATTATCCTTGTTGTTGCCAGCCGGAAAAATACCATTTCTGATTACATCTACGCAGTAGTTTTCCCTATATCCGCCGCTACGAGTTAATTTTGTGTGGCATATTTTGTTTTGATAAGATGGGTTTTTTTGGTTGAAGGCTTAGCAGGAAACGTAAATACCTGTAATAGTCATAAGGTTGAGATCACGAACCAAAATTTAAAAGATTTCATTTATTTACCAAAATTTTGAGTTTTGATCCTTCATTACCTATGAGGAAGAACCGACAAAAAACTTCTCCTTGGAGCTGACGCAGCACTTCTAAGAAACTGCAACAGTGTTACATTATTTTATGTGGGTGCAGCATCTCAGGTTCGGTTACTTACACAAAAAATACCATTAATGGAATAAAAAAGATGAAATGGCTGGATGACTACAAGTTGGAAGTGGCTAAGATTTATTAAGAGTTTCGTTCGGCGAATTAAGTAATAGGTACCATAAGCCTAATGGGCAGTATTTTTGCCCTACTTTGCAACCCTGTTATGGTTTTGACTAGAGCACAATTTGAAACCATTAACTAGATCACTTTCTATCGCAGAACAGTCAGCTATCAATGTTTTTTATTTAAAGTAGGTACTGACGTCAGCCGGGATCGTCCTGCTCTATTTTTAGTCCTACCACAATTTGTGACAATGTGAACAAGCTTAAACAAAGATTCGTTCTATTTACAGCGTTAAATAAAATCAACAAATCCTTAGTTTTGTTAAAGGTAAAACTAAATTTAGTTCGCCAAAAAGCTAACTGCGTCTGTATTATATTGGTGTCATTGCCCTTTACTATGCCAAGGCCGCTTTATGGTAACAACATGATTATAGTGTATTGCTTTATAATATTAGCAGTAGGTATTGTTAGTACATTGCTCCAGATAAAGCCCGAGTGCATTATTTAGGAGTTAAATAAAAAAACATGTTTTTTAGGGTTTTGTACCGCAAGAGGAAAAAACGGAAACCTTATTAGATCACTTTGTTGTCCGTCCGTCTGTCTGTCTGTCAAGACCCTTTATTTCGGGAATGCGCGGAGGTATCAAGTTGAAATTTAAACCGTATACTTAAATCTACGGTCCCATTAAGTGGTGAAAAAATAAAACTTCTAAGTTGACGTAAAAAGAAGATACGGCTTTTTATTCAGCAAAAAACACATATTCCCTTGAGTGTCGAAACACTCAAGGGAATCAAAAGTTTGGCAAGTAACATCCATATAGACCACAAGTACAAGAAAAAATCTCAAAACTATACATTTGTAAGTAAATCTTAAAAAATAGGGGGTTTTAATTTTTTTTATAGGGATCGGAATTTCAAATTTAAGCTACTAGTTTAAATGGGGTATCATATAAAAAGGCTTGATGTGCACATTGCAAAATATATTTTATTAAGTTTTTATTCCTTCTAATTTATTATGAAAAATATAAAAAAAATACCGTTACCCTCTTTGTCTCCGAAGTCTGTCAAACGCAAAATTTAAACTAATTATAATTACCTAATACCTAGATATCTAAGTAAATAAATATACAGCAAAAAAATAAATATATATTTATTTAATTTACGACTTATTTATTTAAATAAACTATTTATTTAATTCTGTAATTTATAATGATCCTACTTACGGAACCCTCGGTGGGCGACTCGCACTTGTTCGGTTTTTTTCTCCGCTCTGGAGAAAATCGGGATATGTGCTATTTCGTGTTGTAATCTCATATGAAATCTGTCCATGGTCAGCTACTAGGTACACCGTACTGTTGTCTGGGTGTTAGGGCCTCTTCTCGGTAAACTTACACCCTTTAATGTAAGGGGTGCAAAAGATATCACACAGCTGTTAACTACACATACTTACTATACATCAAAGTGAGTAATATTGAGCAAAAATGATTGCTGGGAAATTACTTTTAATTTTGGTATAAAAAACACCATTCATAATAGCGGCGCACGATGTAACGTACGCAATACTGTGCTTATGGGGTGCATGCACCAGTACCGGGCACGGGAGTCGTCCTCAAATTTTATATGTAACATTTAAAACTTGTTTTCGTACACCTAAAAATAAGTTTGAACACCTTTAATATCTCCATAACCAGAATATATTAATGAACCTAGGACAAAATTATCGCAATAATGGCAAGCGCATGTAGCTTTCGGCTTCGTTAAATGACATTTTACATCTGTTATTTTGAGAAAGAGAGAGTCACGAGGAAACAGCGAGGCTGACTCGGCTCTGACCTTTTCCGACTAAATATGACTATCACGTTGAACGGAGATTAACATGACGTTATACGTAATTTAAAGAAACAATTTATTTCAGGACTCAGACGGCTCGGGGTCCATCGCGTCAACCGCATCACGAAGCTCTCCCCTACCATACGACACCGTTCGCAAACTGCCCTCCGTGCCTACATCTGCATCCTTGCCCGCAGCGGAGTCTCGGGAATCGCTAGTCCGTCCCCGGGACTCCAGCCTACCTTCGCCTTCTAAGTTAGCGGTGTATGCAGCCGCCAGGAGAAGGTCCGCAGAGTCCGCGAAAGATAACAAACGTACACATCATTATAGGATTCAGTTTTAACTAACGGAGAAGAAGATGAAGATGAATGCAAGACGTATTTAGCTTAGAGAGTGTTATTTTCTTACTGCTGCCTCTGAACACAGAACGATCGAACGTATGCTGAAATTCGGACATTTCAGAGTAACTTACCAAAGATTAAAACAAGAAGTAAAATAAAAAATTTAAGTAACCCCCGTCAAAAGAATATAGGTCCCTACCGCAGCTAACAAAATAATTGATAACTTTTTAAACGGCTGAACCGATTTTGATAAAACACATCTAAGAATTTGAAAACAAAATATGGGACCTTGGTACCTATATTATTAATACGTAGGTACAATTTTACATGTCCTAAACACATGTTGTTCGCTCAGCCGTGGTCCTGAATGCCCTTCATGTAACCTGATATTGACGTGTATATTTTTAGTCGGAACACTGAAAATAAAGATGCCAATATCATGTGTTTATTAACATACCATTTTACCTATCTACGAATGCGCAAAAACATTTCATGAAAATACGCGAATGTTTTCCTTATTTCTTCAATAGGGAGAAAATTGAACTCTAATGCGTAAAGAAACGAAACGTAGATAATTAGTGTGGTCTTTGCTTTTCAAAGTATCGATTTATCATAGCCATTGTTTTGTGTAGATGGATCGAAGTCCAATTAATTCGGCATAGCAGACCATTGACCTACTGATTTATTTTACTTTATTTATAGGCTTGTAACGATGAAGGAAAATAAAAGTAGTTTTTGTTTGTAATGAATTTATTTGACTGCATTATTTTTTGTAGGTATAGTGAAAGATAGCGACATTCATAAATTCGATCTCAGGGAAAGTCCTGATTCCGAATCTTAAGTAGGTAAATATAAATATATTTAATAATAAAAACCGTGTCCACTTTTTATAGACTGCCAAAAGATAACGAAATGGCAGATTATTTTGAGGATGTCAAAATAATTAATTCGGTTACTGCCTACGTGTTGTACGCCTAAATTGGAATATGCGTGGGCTACTTTGAAGTAGCCCATGGCATTTTACTTAGGAGTTGGGCGTGAAAGTAGTAAGTTTACAATGATATAGGTGTCTGTTGGGACATGGGACAATGACACTTGCTGTGGCCTAGCAGGGTTCATGTCAGGTGCGTGAGTGCAATAAAATATTTGAATAATACGAAAATACATAAGTACGAATTTGATAATCATTACGATGTAGCAGGGCCTGTTTCACATAATTGATCAGAATTAATTCTCATTCCCAATCTGTTCGATATTTTTTTTATCTTTTGAAAATCAACAATACGTAAACCAGGACTTATCAAGTATGTGAAACAGGTCAATGGAGATTTTACGAAGAATTTATGAATGTAGAGGTTTGTTAGTGTTTTATAGGTAGGTCGTAACTTTGAATAACGATATGAGTAAGTACCTAAGTATTTACAAAAATTAACTTTAATGACCGTTGCTGACATTTATTATTGAATAGGTAAAGTTTCATGTTTGCGTGTGTAATTACTCGGAGTATGCTATGGCTAGCTGGGCTTAAGTATTACAGACAATAAAAAATATAATTAGGAATATCTGTTTCAACAGGAGGCGACTTAAGTTTCCGTCTTTTAATTTATTTATTATGAATTATGATTGTTTACGAACGAAACAAATTGTTTTAATTTAGTTAAGAACTTTAATCAAACTAAATTGTCTATTGTTATATTTCATAACTTTCACGATGTCTAAATAATCTGAAAGTCAATCAACTCTGACCAGCAAGTCGGAATTAACAACAAAAAGTACTTAGTTCTCTTTGTGTAAACATTCATCCAGTACTCATATAAATGTAAAAGAAGCTTAAGTTATTATTTAATGTATTATGAACGCTATACCTACAATAAATAACGTCGGCATTCAAGACGTCCGCGGTAATTGGAACTAATTAAAGGTTAGTTTTACTTTATTGCCCGCTGGAGCGCTCTGCCGGCAGTCGATCCGTACGACTTTATATTTCACGTTTTAATAATTGCATTTAAAGTCTGAATATTAAAATGTATTAATAGCTCAAGTAGATATTAATGAAATGCTTGTTTTCTTGTTTAATTAAAGCTCGATGATCGTTGCAGCTATTTCGGTAAGAAATTGTTTGTATTACGGCAGTGTCGGGTCAGTCGCCAGTTTGGTTGTAAAGCCCGATTTACACGTCGCTGTTCCACGAGTTTTTATTTGTTTCTTTTGACGCGACAGCGCGCGGAAATTTGACTTGAAATTAAGTTTCTTAAGTAAGAGACGGGAAAATTGGTAAATGCTTCCGCGGACTTGTTAACTTTCTTTTTAAAAGATTATGAATATGGTATTTTTATAACCTACAATGTTTTATTATTTTTCTCCGGAAAAAACCTTGTTACCATCACTGTAAATAGCGTACGTGTGAAGTGGGTTGTTACGATTTTGTGAACGATACGTACCGGTAGTTCTGACTGGAATACAATATTGTGTTCAAACAATTATTTTCAGCTTTGAAATATATTGTACCGAATTTTAGAAACCACTAATTGCTATTGATCGAATAAATGAGAGCGTTGCTACATATGTTTTTCTAGTTTCATTTTCGAAATAACTTATTCTTTTCCGTATAACTTATCATTTTCCGTTACAAAATTATGTTTTGCTAGTGATTTACATAATAATAGCGGATTTCTTACCCCGAATTTTGAGAGCTCATTAAATTGAATCCGTTGATAAATATATATATATATATATATATACCATCACGCCTGTATTCCCCGAAGGGTTAGGCAGAGGTGTAACGATGTACACCCACAGTTCGCCGGTATATTTAGGTTCCATGTAATAGGGGGCGAGCCTATTGCCATTAACCGGGCACAAATCCTAACTCCGAGCTGCTACTGAGAATTTCATAGAAAAACCCAATAACACTTTTTGCTCGACCTGGGAATCGAACCCAAGACCTCTAGCGTAGCAGTCGCGCTTAGGACCACTAGGCTACCGAGGCAGTTGATAAATCTCATGCCAATTAATTTGATTGACTGTTGTGATTATTCGGTCAATCAAACAAAGCAGTTAATTTGGGTTTGACAGCGTGTTAATAACTGTTTGTAGTTTAGCTCTGCCAATACCAACGAACCCATGTCAAAATATTTTACATTTTTCGAAGTACATTATTGTATTATTTTAGGTATTTCGAACATTTCGAATGTACTATTATTGCTGTATAATTATAACACATTTGGCATAATTAATCAGTTTGATCTATGTTATTAATAAATTCTCGAGAGACTGTGGGTTGGCTCGCTTTCACAATTTAAGGATTAAGCTCAATTTGTTGCCTCTACCATCGACAAAAGTGAGTATCAATAGCGACACAGCAACACCGGCATCGGCAATATGTTGGTAAGTAGCAAGCTTTACGACCTATAAAAGCAATTGTTGTCTCCGGCAGAAATGAAACAAAAATAGGTCCATGTCACAATAGCAGAAGATCGATTTTTGTAAGAGAGACGCCGCAACAAATATTGCTTTTTTTTTTTTTTTTGGTGGGTGGGAAGTCATCAAATAACTTCTCCCGCCCTGGACGGGGCGGGAGGGAGTGTCAGCCTTTTACTGACTAAAACCCACCCATGTTCCTTCTTGTGCCCTTTGCGTTCCGGGGGCGCGGTATCTCTTGCGAACAACCCGCAGCCCCGGCAAACAAATATTGCTTGTGCTATTCTAAGGTTTATACGATTTATAAAAAATTATAACGATTTATAAAAATAAATAATCAAATGAATAAATCATTTGATTATTTATTTTTATAAATCGTTGCCCCGCACTAAGAATTTCTCCCTTATCGTGGGTGCGTTTACAAACACATGAATGAACTCACATACATAAACAGTCAATCCCGGAAGAACTATCTGCATCATTCAATTATTTGTAACGTGCAGGAATCGATTCCGCGACACGCAGCGCAGCAGCCAATCGCTCACCACTGAACCGTGCCGACATCTACGACTATTTGAAATGAACACCATCTAACGTCTAACTGAGTAACTCTTTATTCATCAATTGATTGTTCACACTATTTTTCAAAAGCGCTAGTATAGGTAGCTGTTGTTCCGATGTTCCAAAAGGAAGGGGGTGGGAATCGAGTTGTATGGATTCCTCGTCACCGCTAAATTACATCATGCCATGATACCATTTGATACTGTAGCTACGATAATGCAATATTGATTGATCAATAAAGGACATCATTAGGAGTGTCTCGTCCTGTTTGCTTTGCACTTTGACCAGTGCCAAGGATAAGTACCTGTACCTGTACCAAACACTGATAATTGAGTTTAAATTACACCTTATATTTTTGTTAGAAAGGATTAACTAATTTTTATTTTTAATTTTCACCGATTTCGGAGAGTAGATAACGTACGTAGAAAGGGATGCGGTCCATGCTTATCTTTATTGTTATTGTTATCACATATAGTAGAAGCAACAAGAATAATTTAATTAGGATTCTGTATATACTTGATTGAAAATAGTGTCTATGGAGTTCTGTACTCATTTTTCTCCAGAGAGACCTACAACCTACGTTTTAGAACGAGGAACTAGTTTCAGCTTTCTGACCAATTCCTTCACAATTCAAAATTAATTAAAATAAATGCTTAGACCTTGACTTAAGAAAGAAAAGATTATTCAATATGCCTGCTATGGCATCTATCCAGCGTCGACTTTACTTATCCACACAATTCGGAAGAAGATAATGAGATCTAAAAAAACCCTTAACCCAAAAGTATTTACTTATCATTGTCAGGACTGCCCGGAGGACACGGCGCAGCATACACTGGAGTGCCCAGCTTGGGCAGCGCAGCGCCGTGAACTCGTCGCAGCGACAACTGCGGGTAGCCTCTCGCTCCAGGACGTTGTTCTGACTATGGTCGGGAGCGAGAGTGCTTGGGACGCCGTCGCCTCCTTTTGCGAGGAGGTAATGACCGCCAAGGAGGCGGCAGAACAGGAAAGGGAGGCTACTTCCTCCCATCCCACCCGCAGAAGACGCACCAGGCGCCGGAGGGCGCGAGATAATCTCTGGCCACCGTAAAATGAGGCCTGCAGGCGGCGGACTTGAGGTCAGTCCGTCACCAAAACAGAGACAGGCCCGAGAGTAAGGCGCGCGTGGTGTTCCCACAAATAATCGGATTAACTTGGATGTATTAATGCAGAAAGGAACGTCCTAGACATCTTGACTCAAGCCAAAGAAAACAAAACAATATGCTTGATATAAGGATTGCGAATAAATACAAAATAATAAATGTTAGCGTGTTCCTGTAAAGGCAAATAGCTGAAAGTAAATTCTATTGCTAAGTTATAGCGTAGAAGATATTTTGAATTTATGACTTTCCTTTCTTGTTATTGAAAGTAAAATATTATACATGAATAAGATTGAATAAATTCTTGAATGTTCATACAGCGGCCTTGATCCTGACATTTGCGTACCTAACGAGAATGAGGCCGAGTGGCGGCCTCGCTCGCCTGACCGCCTGCGCTTGCGCAACTGCTTGCCATCGTGCGCTGTCGACCGATAGCCACTAGCCACGCGGGGCCACGCTACTACCACGACGACAATGCAACGACAGAGGTAAACGTACCACCCTCCATATCGATATCTCGTTTTGACACACGACATAATACAAACGGCCCAACCTTCCTTGTAATGACGCTACGAGCTATCGATAGTCGCCTACAAATGAGGACAATCGAACAATTTACTGTTCATTTATCAAATTGATTTGATTAAAGATTTATATCAATCAACTACCACTCAATTCAGAGGCTGTTGTAAGTAGATACAATAGATTAATAATGATAATGATTTCTAGGGTTTTCAATTAAGATAGAGATCGAACAACATCGTAACTTGTAGCTAACCACTTACGAATTTCAGCTATCGTTATGTAGGTAACTAGGCACTACAAGTTGTTGAAAGCAATTACGAGCAAGTAGATTTTGTAAATCTACAGTTATCTTCGGCCAAAACAACAACAGTTCTGCATAAAAATGTTGAATCAAGATTACCAACTTTAACACTCCGAAATATAGAGAAGCTTGGATAAGATAAATGTTAACATTGTGTTTACTCAGACCGTGGGGATACGCGGACATACGGTTTGTTGTTGTTTAAGATAAACAAGTGAAATTCGTTCATATGTCAATAAAACACGGTGGTCGCACAAACATCGTTATCTCACAGCGACAACATTTTATGGACAAAGTTCCATAGAAATAGAAAATGTGTTTAGTGTGTTGATAACATTATATTTTATTACATTTTTCCTCTGATTCGATACAAATAAATAAATCAGTTTCTTTGATAGGTAATTGCTTCGCAAAATTACGTTCTTCCTTACCTCAATATTATTTTAAATATTTCGCTAATATCCCTGATGTAAGTAGCTCTGAGTACGTAGGCTCTGATTGAGGCGAAGTACTTAACTATTCTCAAACTATGCCGTACTTATCTTTTATGTATCTGCTCCTCAAATAGCTCGTTAATTTCCGGAGAACACGATAATAAATGCTGATGTTCGTATAATTATAGTGTTTGTTAATCGATATAATGAGCGGAGCCGAGCCGTGGGCGGAGCTCAGTAAATCACTCTTTCCGCGGTACAATCGGCTTTATCTGTATCATACGACATGCGAATTGTAGTTTAGTAAAACCTTGGAATTGTGAGATCATTTAAGACTAGGTCAGAAATCAAAAATTACTGAATGATCGACGTCAGCCACCGGAAAAAAACGGTGTGGTTATCTAAGTGATTAATTACGTGTGTTTCATAAAAGTTGTATGTTTTTTTCATCTCTCGTCGCAATTTTGACCACTCTTGATTGCCTCGCCCGGAGGTCAAGACAGTTCTATAAGAAGGCCTGTGTTCGAAGAGGTAGTAATAATAGATTAATGCGCGTTGTTATTTGCCTATACTTATGGTATCAAACCATATTTCATACCAAAGATAGTCTACTGATGTGACTGCGTGTTTATGGGTTTTCATTTTCCCTTAAATATTGTATTAAAGAAAATAGAGAAATGGACCTAAAATGTTTCCCAGAGGAACACCATGCGTTACTCTTCATAAGAGTCTATGAAGTTATTTATTTGTTTTTTTATAAGTGAATTATGGCCTGGTTCCTTTAATATTTAAAACTAAGTACATATTCAACCTTAAATATTTCTAAAACCTGTCTGCTATTGGCCAAACCTGATCTTTTAACCGTGTTGAATGCCATAGCTAGTTCATTTCTAAAGACAATTTAATTGCGATAAAAATGGAGAGTGATGGTCTTACCTACACAATGCGGCGTTTCTGACAGTCGCGTGTGTTCAAGAATGGTGATACCTGATTAGCGAGACTTGGTATCTAAACCGGTTGCAAGCATTTTTTGCGATATCGACACGAAAGCGTGCAACGGTGCGCGCACGCATTCGCTTATACTGTTGGTCTTTAATCAAAATATTAAACATAGACGGTGTTTCACGGTTTACCTCGTTAATATACGTTAATGTAATATACAAGACGGCACGGTTGGCGCAGTGGCTGAGCGATTGGCTGCTGCGCTGCGTGTCGCAGGTTCGATTCCCGCACGCAACAAATATTTGTGTGGCCTATAGACAGATGTTCCGGGTCTGGCTGTTTGTGTATAAGGGTTTTATATGTTTGTAAACGCACCCACGGCACAGGAGAAACACCTAGTGTGGGGCAACGCTTTTTTTTTTTTTTAAGGAATATTATTGTCTCAAGCACAATATAATATAAATTTTTGTACATTTAGGTACCTAACTTTACATAATAATCAAACATGAGATAAGAGCTTGAGGAAAAACGGAAATCGGGAAGGTCTAGTTATACTTAATGTAAAACATTGTTAATAAGTACACAGCTTTACCTGCTAACAAATATCCTCGTAAACAAAGTTACAATATAAGAGCACAAATAATAGTCAATATTGACTACATACTTACTATAATACCTACTTAAGTATATAGGTAAATGCACAATTACAGAATAAACAGATAGAGATAAGTAATTATCGCATTGTCACAATATTACTCAACTGATACGTTTGACTCGGAGAGTGGCATGCGTGTGGAAATAAATAAATACATAAGTACCTAGGTGAGACAGTGAGTCGCCTGAGCTCACGATAGAGATGACGGGACGAATAGAACTAGAGGCACTGAAAAGTTAAGGATGGAAGGAGTGGAGGGAAACCTTTGCGCAGGAGATGAACAGAATAGGATATAGAAAATACAAAAAATTATAAACTATTTTGTAACTGACAGAAGAATAAAAATCTCTACCGCAGCTAACAAAAGAGCTTTGTAACCGCTGAACCGATTTCCATCAAACATAGACTAAAAGAACACTCCCGACTAATTCATCCTACAAACAAAACAACAAAATCAAAATCGATTTATGCGTTCGGGAGCTCCGATGCTACAGACAGACACATACAGACACGTCAAACTAATAACACCCCGTCGTTTTTGCGTCGGGGGTTAAAAAGTACTCAGGTAATTCCCAATTGTCCATACAAATGTCTACGTCACATTATCAATAGTTCCATTAATTATAAATATCTAAAAGTGTTTTTATGATCTGAGAGAATGATTATCAAAGAAGGATGACGATTGTTCTTTAATATAGTGACGCCCATTTATTATCTGCGAGTGTGTCTATCTGTTTTATAGTCTTTATTATCTGTGATGTTACTGAACTACGTTTTATGGCATTCTTCCGACCAGATCTTCGTCTTAAAATATTCCGTTCTTAATATATTTTCTTTTTGCGAAAAACTAAATACCTAACTTTTACCGTTATGTAAATAAAGCAAATATATTATTACAACGTTTTCCTATAAAGACTATTGTCTATTTAAAGGTTTAATCTTTCTTTACCTAATTATATTATGATGAATGATTAACACCGATTTGTCCGAACGTAAAGTCGTTAAGTAAGGTCGATAGCTTTTGAGTGAGTCATTAAACTCAAATGACGCATACAAATTCCCATAGTCACATGTGTAAAGGCAAAGTTAGCGTCCTTTTTTATTTCTGAGACTAAGTGGGGGGTTTACCCTGTAAAAACACTTTGGTATAACCATATTGGTTTTTAATAAAAAGTAGAGACCTCATCAATTAAACCTAAGTATATTATCTACCTGCCTAGTACTTACCTACAAACATTTTTCCTAAGACTACCAATAAAATTTAAGTTCTTAGTTATTATTTGTGTCTCTCATTGCCACGTCTGTTGTTTGTTAATATATTATCAAAGAATAAGCGCTTTGCAGAATCCACGATTGTTCCCATCGCCTGGATTTAATACAAACCGCAAAAAATCGAAAATGCTCAAAGAAAAAGAAGAATGAATAGTTGTAGTAAGTAATATACTTCTTCACTACATAAACGCATGCAAGTTAAAAAATAGGAAGGAGTTAAAGAATAGGAAGGCTTTAGGCCCGAAGAAAATATTTTAATGCTTCAAAGTAGGTAATATTATAAACCTCAAAGTCATTAACCTTCCTAATAACTACGGAGCAAAGTACATAGTGGAATTAAAGAAGGAAAAAAAAATGAAAATCTCGTTTTCTGAGCACGATAACCTTTAGATTAGAGTATTTACGCAAATTATTTCCTTTTGTTGTCTAATCGAGGTCAAAACAGGTTTCAAATGTCTTTGTCTTGCTCTATAGGCTTATCGTTTTGTCTATTAAATTTCAAATGTCATCTAATGATACACCTTGACCTGTCTCCCATGTAAAACGTTTGTTGTCCTGCCCACACTTAAGTTTCTTTTTATTTATGAATTTGACCACTGCTTCTTATCGACAATGGCAGGATTGATATAAGAAGAAAGAAAAAGGAGGTAATGCTCAGATTTCTTGTCTGCAACAGGAATTGACTAAAAATATTAACATTAACGTCATCCATCCACAACCAATGTCCATCAACATCCATCATTATCACTAATTCACGTCCATATAACAAGCGTGGCGACACGTGGCAAATCCCTTTACGATAAAAAATCACTATACAAACCGCAACAAACTATTTACTAAATCACCTCGAACCCAAACTATACTATTCAAACTCGTGACAATAAGCTTGCAACTCGATCCACTTTCAACTTGGCAATGGTTACGTCAAGCCCTTAATAATTTAAAGCTTCTCTTTGATGCTTCTTAATAATTCATCGGATCAGACGAATAGATGCAAACTTGGTTGTTATAAATCGATTCCTCTTGACCCAAATCCGTGCGGGTCAAAGCCATGCCATAGCTGAGCCGGCCAGAATAATAATGTCTGGTTGGACTTGGATTTTTAATAAGCTTTAAGCCTTGTGATGTTCTTTTCTTTTTATGTACTTTGTCTGGCCTTCATTACGATTTTCATGTTGTTATTTTCATTATGTAAACAAAAGTCTGAACTGCCTTGTTAGCCTAGTGGTCCTAAGCGCGACTGCTACGCTAGAGATCTTGGTTTCGATTCCCGGGTCGAACAAAAAGTGTTATTGGGTTTTTCTATGAAATTCTCAGTAGCTTCTCAGGAAGATACAGGCGTATGTTCATGTGTATGTTAAAAGTAATCTTCTACTATTTCTATCTATCGTCCCAGATTCTGGTCCTTAGATCCGGTAAAATGTGGTAGGTTGGTTAAATGTAGGTATCTGATATGTAATAATTAGCATCATTACCTAGTGTGCGGGAACCGAACTCGTGACACTCAGCGCAGCAGTCAATCGTTCAGCCATCCACTGCGCCAACCGTTCCGTTGCGTTGTAGTTTAGGTAGGTACATCTAGTAACAGTCGTTAATTTCTGCAATAAACACGGCTATTAAAACGAAGCTTATATTCAGTTGTCTCAATTTGAATAGGTACTTGTCCATTGATTTTTGGCACCGATTGTATCCACGTGGCGGCAGTTGTTTACAGTCCAACAAACCAACGGCGATGCATAATTATAAGTTCAGTGCACTTAGATAGCAAAGTATATCATAATCACTTAATAATGGTCCCATTAGATACTTTAATAGCCTATGTATTTATTATTTCTTTCACCACAGTATGTAAATGTTGATGAGTAGGTAGCTATACGATTTTTTTATTAACCAAATACTCATACATATTTACGTAATATTCTTCCTATTTTTAAAAGGTGAATGCCATCACAAGGCCAATTCTCGTAATTAAAAACGTTCAAAGTCTAGTCGCAATCTCATCTCAGCGACAATCAATGTCAAAAATCTCGGTAAAATAGAGAAATCTTTGACAGATTGAGATCAGTTGTACTCTGTCAAAAATGTGGCTAAGGTTTGAGCGTTCCGTTTTTCGAGTGTATGCATGTATTTTTCTTTGGCACGCCCTACAGCCTAAACGGCATGGTGGATTTTAACATATCAGGTGTCGTTAGATTTGTGTTGACTATGGGAGTAACATAGGCTACATTAAAATTGAAAAGAAAAGAAAGGACGATTTTTGGCGCCATAAACTGTATTAAAAAAAAATCTTAAAACCTCTCGAGTTGGGTATCAAAACAAAGGGTTTTATAAATAACCTCCAAAAATATATGCAACTTGTATGTTTACATATAATTTGGAATGAAAAATTCTAAAATGAAAATCAAAAATACTAAGAACAATTTTTATCCCTCTAACCATTTAGAATAATTTATTACGAGATTAGAATGCGAACGTTTCTAAAAGTTAGTACAATTTCCTCTCTAAAGTCTAAGTCTCTAAATTTGGAGGACTTACTTAAGAGAGAAATCGCAAGGATATCCTCACACGAGGGTGTTAATTCAATGAGCGATGAGTTCACAGAAGCAACTGTTAGATGCGCACGATTGTCGTGCTGCACCGGCACTGCGCACGGACTGTTTCCTTGCAATTTACCTACTATTAGATAATGATTGGTTGTGACGTTATCTTGTTGCATCCTTTTAGTAGACTAGCTTATGACAACATTATTTTCAATAGGTGTAACCGTGTGATGGTTATTATAGGACTAAAGTTTTATCAGCGTCGAGTGCGATGCTCCTGACTAGACGATGGCGCAGTTGCTGCAGTGCCCAAGATTTCCCTACACCTGTACCTTAGAGGATACTGAAAATGTCACTGATGCCGCGATAAACATGGCCACGTACTGGACTCAAGTACTTACTAAAAAATAATAAAAAAAAAAAATTGTATCTATTCGAAAAGAAGAAGCATCGAGTCCAACAGTTCGACCTGTAGTGATTTCCGAGTAAGGGCGACACTCCACTGAAGCGGACAGAATAGAAGCGGAAGAAAATTAACCAACTTAGCATGCTCTGCACAACCCGTTAAAATATTTGTACTCCATTGGTTGATTTTCCTCTTCTCTCCGGTTCGGTGGAGAGTCACCCTAAGGGTCAACTCCGGTAACCCTCCAAAGCAAACTGTTGGGTTGCCTACAATAAATAGAGTCGTTAGTATTAACAATTAATGGCTTGCCTAATGGAAGCTGTTCGTCGGATTAGATTAGGAACGCACAGACGTTTTATGTAATAGCCAATACAACCCGTCAATGAAATTATTATCGTTACACAGAAATACGTAGATATTTATGCATATTCAGTGATCCTGCAGAGTTGCAGTATCAATTATAACATTATTATTATATAAGTTTAGTGCTTATTTTTAAGTAGTCATTCAAGGAAAATAGAAAATGGCGCCACTATTTGTAAATATAGTGCCGGAAGGACAATGTGTAGCGCGTGTATGAGCTTTTTGTTTACATTCACAGATTATGTTAGTCAATAAATTTGTTTTTTTTTTGTCGTGTGACCATCTTTTTGGGGTGAAAAACGAAACAAGAATAAAATTAAAAAGAAATAAGTTTATTCTAAAGTTAAAAATCAGGCCTTTACTTAATTTCAATATTAAACCAATTACAGGCACTTTTGAATTGTCAAGTAATCGGTCAATCAGTCAAGAAGTTAAGTGAGAAAGTTGCTTTGCTTGTTTTATTTTCAATCACACGACGCCGACGTAAAACTTGTTTTGAATAATATACTCAGTTTAAAACATCATCAGGTAAGCACATTACCGTACATCAGTGTGCCATTTCCACACGTACGTAGACAAAACGAAAAAAAACGCTGATTTATCAGATGAGTTGCAAAATTGCATAATATTATGAAATTGTCACTGTTATACGTATAGCTACTATTATTATTTTATGAGATTACATAAATTTTAATGTAATAAGCGCGCTTTCTTTATTAAGAAAGAATAAAATTTAAGAAATCATGCTAATAAAGTTAGTGTTAAACTCGATGGAATGTGACAGTAGGCATTTTTAATTTCTTTGTGAATCTAAGTCGCCGAACCATTGATGTAAGATTCTTTTAGCAATCTAGGTACCTTCACCTTTTTCTTTGCCGTGGCAAAATGTCAGACTTTCTTTCAAGATTCAAGTGGTCATTCACAAGGTGTCAGTCGACCTTGTGCCAACGACTTTCATACCTAACCGGAATATACCACGTTACGACATGTTATATAACCGTAAGAATTACTTATGCAAGAAACTGTAATGTATACAGTGATTCCATCTTGAAAGGCTAACAGCGATTCGTGATTTCGACTGCACCTAATTAAAAGGCTTACTGACTTTTACCTTCTTGATGGATGTTGAGTTCCTATTTGTTTATTTCCGTTTCCATTTGTATAATAGGTATCTGTTTCAGAATTATATTGAGTATCTACGTACATATTTATTAATGTTATTTTTTAATATTACTATGTGAGTTATACTTTTCAGTTTTTGTCATTCATTGTAAACTCATAGACAGGTGCTTTAAACTTCAAATTATAACAACAAATGCTGCTATACTAAATTAAAATAAAAACGCTGTGTGCGACGCATGCGCGGTGCGAGCGACGCGCGCGCTATGCTAACCCAATTCCAGTGGTATCGGCTTTCACAACTCGTTGCATCACAGCCACACACACAATGCAGAGATGTGCGAACTTATCTACGTTATATAAAAAAATAATTACTCTATTCTATTCAATACGAGATATATAAGGGTTTAAGTAGCAAAAAATAGTTGTAGGTCTGCCACATGTCATCAAAAACTAATTAGGTAAATCGATTTCTCTTTTGGAAAATAGTTGAAGATGTTGAATATGAAAAACATTAATCAGATAATTTTAGCGTAAAACGCAAGCGGTAATAAAGTCCAAACAAATAATTTCGTAGCGTAGCCTAGCGTAGCTTTGTGGGTTTTCTACTTTTTCACCCTACGTGCTACGAAAACGATTTGAATAAAAGCATTGAGGTGAGGCAATTTATAGAAATATTTATGATTACGTTTTTTTTAATATTTTCATCGGTGAATAATAAATTGCTTATTAATAATAAATACATTTAACTAAACTGTGGTCCGTCTTTGAGTTTTTCACTTAATTATTATTATTATTATTTATTTATTGCACCTAATTACAATATAATTAAGTACCTAATATTCATAATGAAAATAATTAACTTATTACTGAATATATTTAATGAACCATAATCTCCGTTATTAATCTCAAGCTCTGCTTAATTACATTTACATATACTTACCTTAATTTGCGTTAAACGGTAATCAGGGTACTAGAAATAGTAATTAGGTAAGTTTTTTGAAATCCGCACTCGTGTGTTGTTCCAAATAATAACAAATATTTGCTAAGATATGCAGTAGGTATGCTTTTTATGGAACGATTTAACACATAACCTGTTGTCTAGGTCAAGTGGGCCACGAAAACGCTACATTACCTTCCTATACACGTACAATTTGTATTGTTTACTCACAGGCCTCAGCACGATAACCTAAATATCCTTAACTTACGACTTACGATTACGCTAGCACTGTAATAGTTCTAGATTGTTTGTTAGGTCACATAGAGCACGGAACAAGGATTACTTAAACTTGAATGTTGAATAAATCACCAGAATTATTATTTAGCAGGAAGTTAAAAAAAATGACTACCTTGGTCTTTGAATTAATGTTAAAAGTAGATAATCACGGCCGTGTACAGACGAGTATTTTATTTATTGTGTTAGGTTAGTGGAATAGAAATAAAAATGAAAGTCCGGCTATTTTTGTTCCCACGCATATTGTCAATGACTTTGAGAAATGGGTGGCTATGATTGTGGTGGGCGAATAATCTTTTATAGAATGTGTCATGTGGCTCTGTTTACTTTGACAGAAATAAAACATTAGCTAGAGATATCTATACAATAATGATATGTATGTAGCTGAAGAGTTTCCCTGTTTGAACGCGCTTAAAGGATATATAACATCACGTTGCGGCCCACGGGAGCGGAGCCAAAACCAACTATAGTACTATACTAACCAAAAACGTAACTATAGTGCAGGTGAAATCGAGGAAATAGCTAGTTAGAGATATTTCTAAACATACCTACTTCTATAAATTCAAATGAAACCACGGTAAACGGAAGCCTAAATCTGTCGGTTAACACCGATGTGTGACGTCTAAACTATTTAATATTTACTACCGCTCGACCATTATAGTTAGTTGGTTTATTATTCAGTTCGGTCAGCACAGCACAATAAATACATCTTCATATTATAATGAATAGAGTTAGCTATAAATTCTATATTTTATCACACAATCTATTTTTGAATTTACGATGCAAATTGCCAGATGAAAAATAATGAAGAAAAATAGAAAAAAAAAAACTTATATTGTCTCAAGTTAAGTTCAAAATAAAGTTCTTAAAAACAATAGCAAAAATAAAACAAGCGTCTCAGAAAGGAGGTAAAACGGTATCTATGGCAACAATATCAAAGTTACCAGCTGTGTTTTATTTAAATATAGCAGTTACATAATTTAGTGGCTGGTCTTTTAAACAGGAAGCAACATAATATAAAGCAATCGGTCGTTATTTCAATTGACCGCGCGGCCTTGCTGTGTCGAGCCGCACTTGACGAGATTGTCAGATAGGCAGGAAATAATGTGACTTGCTAAAATAATGTAGCAGCATCTCGAGGTTGTGGTAATTTTATCTTCTTTTCGTGTGAATCTTAGTTCTGCCAAAACGAGCTATCCCGCAATCGAATAATAATAAACACATAACATACTTTCACGCCTGTATTCATGGACAGATATACAATGTATATCCCCGAAGGGTTAGGCAGAGGTGTAACAATGTACACCCACAGTTCGCCGGTATGTTTAGGTCCCATGTAATAGAGGGCGAGCCTATTGCCATTAACCGGGCACAAATCCTAACTCCGAGCTGCTACTGAGAATTTCATAGAAAAACCCAATAACACTTTTTGCTCGACCTGGGAATCGAACCCAAGACCTCTAGCGTAGCAGTCGCTCTTCACACAAAGAACCAGAACTGGCACAACTAGACAACTATCTGTAGACCATACAAATATTAATTGTTCCGTGTGGGAATCGAACCCGCGACACGCAGCGCAGCAGTCATTCGCTCAGCCACTGCGCCACCGTGTCGTTAAATGCCAAATGTGTTACATGAATATTGAACATTACCGGATAGTTATTGATGTATTCTCCAGACCGATTCCGGCCTCGGCGGCTAATCTCAATAGAGACTAGCCGAGTACGTAGGTGATAATTATTATAGTGCACAAGTATGTGCACAAACACAGGCGCACTCCCTCTTCCGGACTCTTCCCTAACTCTCATAGTCTGATGGGACGGCAATCCGACACAACCAGGGAAAGATCAGCGCAGGACCAACGGCTTTGCGCCCTTTCTGAGGCACGGGTAGTAATGTATTGTACATTTCAATCCTAATTTAAATTAATCAGCCTGTATAAAAAATCAATTACTTTTACTTTGAAAAAAAAACCATCATACCACCACGCCTGTATTCCCCGAAGGGTTAGGCAGAGGTGTAACAATGTACACCCACAGTTCGCCGGTATGTTTAGGTCCCATGTAATAGGGGGCGAGCCTATTGCCATTAACCGGGCACAAATCCTAACTCCGAGCTGCTACTGAGAATTTCATAGAAAACCCCAATAACACTTTTTGCTCGACCTGGGAATCGAACCCAAGACCTCTAGCGTAGCAGTCGCTCTTAGGACCACTAGGCCACCGAGGCAGTTAAAAAAAAAAGGGATTAATTTTAACGTTGGTTGTTTCCACAAACATTTTTTTTTCGGTACAATAGGGGCCCGTGAGGAATGGCTCTGGCAGCAACAAAATCTGATAACGTTGTCAACGCAGGGCTGATTCTGTATTAGTCATACAGACTCGGCCAAACTCTGTTCGCCATAATGACTCAAACTTTTTTGTTACTTAAAAAAGAAACAAACAACTAAAATTAAATATTTTTGGTTACCTACGTTTGTTTATTTTTCCATGTCGTCGTTAATAAGAAAAACTATTCCGTAGGTGAGTGGCCTTTGGCGGAAAAGCAATAGGTAAGTAATTGCTGTAGGAATTTTCATAATTTATAATCTATACTTACCAATATTAGAAGACGTAAAGTTTGTTAGTTTGTGAAGTTGAAGGGGGTTGCACGCTACGACACACGGGGGCGGAGCAATAACCAAACACGTTACTTAACACGGATGAAAATATCCACACGAGCGAAGTCGCAGGCAGACGCTAGTGTTTAATAAACGTATGATTCTCTTTCTTTTTTATAAATTGGGCTATTTTTGCGCTATAATCAATAATTCTTTCTAGACACAGTGCCAAAATTTATGTAATACGTATAAACTGTGTAGTGGGACATAATAATATATTCACATTCACTCCACATACTTACTTTTTACGCATATCTTTGTCCATTATCATATCACTTTACGATATCATCTCATTGTGATTACATGCCATAATAAACATTAATCATTTTAACGGGGCTTCGAACATAGCTATAAAAACGCCAATTCTTGTGAAACCTTTTTAATATAATGTGTTTCATGTGCTAATGTAAGTACGTACGACGAAACGTGAAGAAAAAGGCGTTCAAGAAAGTGACGCGTTCTAATTCCAAACGTGTGTAAAGCGCGTAACTGCGCGCCACGCGTCACGTTTGACGTGTATCTACAAACGTTTACATCGATTGTTGGATAGTAGGTACTTGACAAGCGACAGTTTAATTCAATTATAATTTCACTAAATCACGTATTTTCTAGGATTATCTTGGACATTATTGACATCGGTGAAGGAAACCTTGACTCATACTTTGCGCTACCGTAGGACAATAATAGGCTAGTTAGGTATATCAATTTTATAATCTTTTTTATTTTCTTTTTCGTTTTTAACTGTCTATTTTCAGTAAATCTATACTAATATTATAAAGAGAGAAGATTTTTTGTTTGATTGTAACGAATAGGCTCCAAAACTACCATCATCATACCATCACGCCTGTATTCCCCGTAGGGTAAGGCAGAGGTGTACCAATGTCAAGGTCAAGGCCCTATGTGAGGTCTTGTGTGTGGGGGCGAGCCTATTGCCATTAACCGGGCACAAATCCTAACTCCGAGCTTCTACTGAGGATTTCATAGAAAAACCGAATAACACTTTTTGCTCGACCTGGGAGTCGAACCCCTAGGGTTACCCCTAGCGTAGCAGTCGCGATTAGGACCACTAGGCTAACGAGGCAGTTCCGAAGCTACTGGAATGATTTTAACCAATTTTCACCAATAGATAGCTATATTATTCCAGCTATACATATAACATCACGCTACGACCCACGGGAGCGAACCAGTTACGAAAAACGTAACTTAATGCGGGTGAAATAAGCCACACGGACGAAGACGCGAGCAGTTCGTAATTTATATGGCAAATCAACGTTTGCCGGGACAGCTAGTATTTTAGTAATTTCTTAGCTGTCTCAAAAGCAATAAGAAAACTAAAATATAAAAAAATCTTGTATTTCGCAAGATACTGAGCGGTGGTTCGAAACGTAACTGTGTCAGCAATGATAAAAGTTACCGTAAGCGGCTATCTTTTTTTTAGAACGACATACGCAGGAATTCAGATGCCAGCGATGAAACAGATTCGCAAATGTTACCCAAGCCAAATAATGCGAAGGACACATCTAAGGAAGTGAACCTGTAGACGCATTCCTAAAGAAAATCAATAATATTTACACTCGTATATCTTTCCTTGCGAAATCTATCTTTGAATAAATACCTAACATAAACAAACAGTTGAGCTATGTCGACTCGTTGCTAATTAAATAGGCCAGTCCCACTCACAAGGTCGTGATCTACATTTTCTCGAGAACTGTTCTCGGAAAATATCTTTATAAACCGCCTGAATGTTGGTTTTCGCGTCTATTTACCATTATACTGTCTGTTGGTTTTATCTATACTAATATTATAAAGCTGAAGAGTTTGTTTGGTTGAACGCGATAATCTCAGGAACTACTGCAAGGTAATTTATAGGATGCCCACTAACAACGGATTTTGCTACAGGTCCGCATGAATGGTCTGAGATCTGACACTTTCACACGTACAAAGTCGTGAGCAAAAGGTGGTGTATAATAAATGCAAGTAATCCCTTTTCACACTCGTGAGTAAAGGATTATAATAACCTGCCAAAGTGTTAATTGTCAGCAAAAGGAAGGGGCCACTGAGGGCCGATGCCTGCCGGGGGCTGCCTGGCGGGTTGTTCGCAAGAGATACCGTGCCCCCGGAACGCAAAGGGCACAAGAAGGAACATGGGTGGGTTTTAGTCAGTAAAAGTCTGACACTCCCTCCCGTCCCGCCCAGGGCGGGAGAAGTTATTTGATGATTTCCCACCCACCAAAAAAAAAAAAAAAAGCCCTACCATAGATAACAAGGTTACAGTCTCTCCCACGCGTTTTTATTTACGGACTAAGGACCTGGGCAAAACCACGCCGCAGTGTTAAGCCGCTACATTTGTTTATGATGAAAATCTTCATAGACCTATTTACCCAATATTTTCACTTCACAATTTTTCACGAGTGTAACGCGAGCTTCAGTTTGTAACTCGTAGTAAATTGTGTTTGATATACAAAAGCGTCGTCACGTGGCTTTTCACGTTGGTGTTGCATTGTTTTGAACCCGTGATTGTTGATTACAAACGTCAAGAAAGAAAACGACGTAATTCTTTAGATATCTATCAGGGATGTCATGGATATGTTTCGGATACGGATATGGATGCGCAGGATACGGGTATATGAATAATATTACACCGGTTTTAACTTCGGATTATCCGATAGTTTTGGATAGTGTTAGTTACTGATATTATACTTTTAAGTTAGTGTAAAAGAAAAATACAAAATAATGGATTACTGAGTAATATGTCTAAGCAATAGAAATTTTAATAAAAACTATCAATAAAATGCAAGATACGCGTGGAGCGAGTGTGTTGTGGCAAAAAAAACCTATCATAAAATGTCTTATTTGGACTCCGCCCCTACCTGAAATTATCCGAAACTTTTATATCAGATTCGTTTACGGTTCCGGATAGATATATTTTTCGACTATCCAGTAGTTTCGGTTACGGTTACGTAGCACCATAACGTCTCTGATATCTTAATATTTATGGAGACTAGGGCGAATTATTTATTATTAAAATTACGTTTGCATCCTGATTGATGGGACCAAATTGAACATTCTGTTATGGTATTTTTTTGTCTTTTTCTTTTTCTTATGGTATTTAATGTTATGTTTTCTCTAGAAGTCAACAATAACATTACGTTTTCTTTAAAAGTAAACAACATTGCTGTCATTGTTCCTAGCCATATGTTATGTCAGTGTTAATTATTTTAAACTAGATTCTGACAGCGACTTTGTTCACATTGAAGTTGATATACTATTCTACGGGAACCGTACCTAGCCTATGCGCTATTTTAGACTATAATCTATCTCTGTGCTAAATTTCATCCAAATCCGTTGAGCCGTTCTGACGTGATTAAGTAACAACCATCCATGAATCCAAACTTTCTCATTTTTAATAGTAAGTAAGATTATATTGTAAATAATTAAGTAACATATAACATCATTCATCGTTATCTTCACACTTAGTAGGTATTTAGAAATAGAAATTACGTTACTCATTTGCTTATCTGAAGCTGTGCAAGAGCGTTACGTGATCAATTGAAAATTGACACGTAATCTTGAACTGTCGTTAAATATTTAAATCCAGAATTAACGTAGCATAGGGGCATTCGCAAAACACTTATCAAGTAAACTCCGTAAACCATGGATGTTATGGAGCTCCGTAACTGAATCTGAAAATATCTGATATTCGAAATAAAAATCTATCCGGAAACGTAACCGAATCCGATACACGTAAAAGTTTCGAATAGGGGCGGAAACTAAATGAAACGAAGTAGAAACGAATAACGTTTTTTTTGTTTATTATAATAATGTTTTTGCTTTTTCAATAAGTACCTACTTATCATTTAAAAATTAGTTGCTATAATGAAATCACTTATAAGGCTAATTGCTTTATGATTGTAGTATCAAATGATAAACAAGAAGTACAATCAAATCATTACTTTTTTGAAATTACTTTTTACAATCCTAATATTCGTAACAGAAAGTATCCGAAACTATCGGATAATCCGATATAGTTTCATATTCGTACCCAGATTCGAAAATTAAAATATCCATAACATCCCTGCCGTATACCAATTAACCTCGTGATCAAAGGGCCAAGACAAAAGCCATACATAAATTGTCAAAGCAGTAATGCTTTGACAATTTATTATAATACATGTTTAATAACAACGTAAGCTCAAGTCATAAAGACCAGAAAATCAAATGAAACTAATGGAAGTGGAACAAAAACAAAACCTTCCCACGTGTTCAGAGAACAATGACATCGGAAAGTTGTGCGAACGCGGCGCGATAGCGAAGAAAGTCGACGAAATACATCAACCGTGATCAACCATCACCAAGATTTTATAACTTAAGTGTTAAAAAGAGTTAACACTATACAACAGTACTAGCCCGTCACCCTCTCGCTCGGGCACTCGGGGATAAGTAACGAGTTTCCTGGCAATACCGCGGAACGCGATTCAACCGTGAACTGTGCAAAAACGCAGCGCGCAGAGAAATTTGCTTCATGTTCAACTTTTTGTTGCGTGTTTGATTGCTACATAACGGATTTGTTTTTATACTGTACTTACGCTTTGTTGAAGATACATATTTTGCTTCAATATCAAAAACAGACAGTAACTTACCTAAATTATTATAAAATACTAACTCTATCAGTAGGTAGCTACTATCTACCACTAATGATATTAAAAATATATTGGACCAGTAAAATTATGAAAACAAAGACATCAACTCGCTGAAACAGCTTGTAAAAACAATAATTAACAATGCAACAAACCGACGCGCTTCATAAACACGGCTGAAAAGGCCGTTGTATACAGTAAGTACTAACTCTGCCGTACTAAATAATGGCAATAACTTTGTTGCCGAAGAAGACTTTAAGCTAATAACACCCCGTCGTTTTTGCGTCGGGTTTTAAAAAAATATTTTTTTTTACTCAAGCCTTCACTTTGCTAAGTGTTCGTTTGTTACCAGTGTTTGCAATGTGGCCAAACTCATTTCTATTTCCAATGGATTATGCTTTTCAATACAGTCACACGAAATATGTGTCAATGTCCTTTTACGCCACAGGTCCTGATGCACTGATCGTCGGAGGCCGTCTCTATCGGCTGCACGCACGTGCACGCCCCTGCGATCTCCCGTCATGCCATGCCATAGCGGTGATAGCGGGATTAGCGGGCTCTTCGGCTCGTTTCGTTACCTTTCGGCCTGACTCGCGACTCGCTCGCGTCCCCAGCTTGGACGTGATTGCGAGAGCGAATGAGACCTCGTCCCCCCTCTACCCGCCCGGGGACAGTACCTACTCGCTTGACTCAGTCTACCTCGAGTCTCGCCCGGGTGTGGACGTCTCGTCGCTCGCAAGAGCGATTTTGGCCGTATCTTAATTCGTGTGTTCTCTTCGAATAACCTTAAAAACTCTTGGAACTTGCTATAAAACTGGATGATACGCTTCGCAGGAGCGCTATCGAAGTGACTAAAGTTAGTTTTGTGGTGAATCGGTGACAGTGAATTGGAGCTGGTCGCGCTACGTCTGTCGTCGTGCCTGAGTTGGCGTCGTCCCTCCGACTCTCGCGAGGTAATGACGAGACTTCTCCGAGGAGAGCGCATACGTGGACAGAAACCGGATTGCGGTGTCGTGCTTTTAATGAAATCTATTTCTTAAAAAAAAGTTAGTGCAAAGTAATTGGATTCGTTTCTCGCCACGATTGGCACGGAGCTGAACGTAGTTTAAAAGACGTGTACCGTTAGCCGACGTCGCGGTCGATGCCTGCTCGCGGAGGCTTTCGTTTGTAATGCTCCTGGTTAATACGAAGTTTATCTTAAGTTAAGCAAGTGGAGCCGCGTTATGCTACGATCAGCCATGATCTGCAATAGGCGATCGCTGCCGCTGACTGACTTAAAATAAGGAAATGTTTACCGTGTTAGCATGTTTCAATGCCATTATCTTGATAAAGACGGTTACGTATGCGGAAACACCGATGAGCAACTTTATTGTTCCTTAATCAGCGAGTGTTGAACATCTGGCCTTTGTTAGATAGAAAATTGTGGAATGTAACGTACTAAATAGATATAGGCTGCACGAAGCGATAAAAAATGAGAACGCTATTTTCTAATTAGGAAGTTATTTTGACAAAAACGGTCGGGTTCAAATGGTAGTCAGCTCCACAAAAGGGCGTGGCAAGTGGCCAAGTGCTTCAAGGCTTTTGGGACGGGTTTTTAAATCGGGCTCTACGAGTGTGCCCACTTGAGAAGTTTCGACATCGCAGACGAGCGTTAGGACACCAGACACGCAAGCTTCAATGATGCTTCTGGTCAATCTGTTAACCATTTATCATATGACAAGTTTTAGTTGAAAAAATCACTTACCTACCTACCTATTTACAAATGTGTTCAAACAATAAATAAACACGGTTTATCTTTTTTGTTGGCCAACCAACACACCCCACCTCAACTAAAAAGTTTAAAGTAGGCGGGAACGACGAAACAATTGCTCAAAGTTCAGCAGTCATCGAAATAAAACTTTCTAATAATTTCAATGGGTGAGATGACTAACGCGAAATGGATTTATATCTTCTTCTTACGATAAAAACACTTTATTTTGAGTACGACTGCAGTACTGCACTACGTTTTACTAAATAGGTACAGCTATACGTTTTGAAGAACGACGATAATTTACGCCAATATGTCATGACAATAATAAAACGTACAGTATTATCCCGAAAACATGATTTTCGATTTATAATAACTGGAAAAATAAGCTCTATACAATAGGAAGTCATGACAACTTCGCTGACGATTTCAACGTGAAAATGACAGGGAAATGCAGGAAAATGAAACACAAGGTTCGGAAATATGGACCAATATTAAAGCATTAAACAAAGAGGCGACGAAAGAACGACATGATATGATGTTGGTCGTGCTTTCTCAACATTACGTCTATTTATAGAAGGATGCCATGCGCGATGAGCTGGGGCGGTCGGTCTGCGCCAACTAACTAGGTCGCGATATTTGCGCGCGTACCTGAACATGCGCAAGCGACGCGCAGTCAATGACACTGCACGAAGGACGTGAAAATCTACCACTAAATAGGCCACCTCAATTTCAAAGTTATAAAAACAATCCCCATACATCAATCATAATAAATTGGATCTGACAAGATTTATTAAGTTCTAGTAAATGTTGAAATATTAAAAGACGTCTCTCGGATGCGTAGGAATGTTGGATTAATCTTGGTTATCGGAGATGAATTTCGAAGAATGCTCCCGAATAAACGGGTCAAACACCCAAAATAACGTGAGCAACCGGAAGTTTTTGTGAATCACGCTTGCAGTTCGATGTCTGCATTTTAATTACCGTACATGATGTTATGATGAAATGTAATGGATGCTTATTTAAAACAAAGAGTTCATGACAATGTGTTAATTATGAATAAGTAAGTGAATCCAAAGATCTGATTGAGTTGGGTCCAAAGATCAAATTGAAGAGAATGTCGACATGTAACGAATGTTTGGTGGCCCTTTGTCGTAGTTGGCAGAATGTCACTTGTTTCCGTGACGAAGGGTGGAGGCAGTGAACGACCGAAATATGGCGTGAAAGATAATTTCTCGCGGTTGGACCGATGTCGTCAGCTGATAGCCGGAGGTTAATGGCCTCGGGCCTCGACTTTGTCTCGGTGCTCACGCTCGTATCGTCCTATTCCACACCAAGTTAGGTCGATGGGTTATCGGATTATTTTATTGATACAGTAGATTTGAATTGATTGAATAATTCTGTTAAAGAATGTATTTCGAATTTAGAACCCAGGGCTTAGAATTCCTTAAATAATGAGTACCTACATATTTATTGTATGATATGAGAATGTAAACTTCAACTTTATACATAATTTTGATGAACATAGATCGGAAACAAGGAAAAATAGCTTCAATGATACAATAATATTGTGGCACGAGTTACTGGCACGACCTTGAATTTAATATTTTAGCATGTCTGTTATAATGAATAGCAGAAATGCAGACAGACAACGCAGTCTCAACCTTGATATTAATTGTTAGTCAAATGTCCAAATATCGTAAAATTGGCGCTTGTACGGTAATCAATAGTCACATTGTAAAAGGAAACAGACATTGTGATATCGGGCCCATGACGTCACATCCTCACGAACAGGCAAGGTTAGGCGTTCGGCAGTAATTGAGCAAGATTGCCTTCCACGCGTCCATGATTCATAATAATTCATCGTATGAACCGTCGGTTTGTCTGATTTATGTCCATTAATTCGCGAGTCTCGAGGATTCTGGATTTTGTCTCGTAAAATGCGTGAAAAATGTTATTTGCACCAGAAACAATCGAACCCTTTACGAATATAACATAATAATAAGTTGCAAAGCTAATAATGTTTAATATTTATGATACTCGTCTCACATTAATAATGATGTTTTGATTAGCACGATGGTTCCTGCTAATAGAAACTAATCCACTTGAGTCGACTCTCTACATATTGTTGTTTCTCTCGTAATTGGGAGCTATCTCCCACGTACCCAGGGTTAAGATAAATAATAATTTGTAGGTAACATGTGTTTGGGTCATCATCTACATCATCTACTTAGCCTTTTCCCAACTAAGTTGGGGTCGGCTTCTAGTCTAACCGGATGCAGCTGAATACCAGTGTTTTACATGAAGTGACTGCCTATCTGACCTCCACAACCCAGTTACTAGGCAACACGATACCTCTTGGTTAGACTGGTTGTCAGACTTCCTGGCTTCTGACTATCCGTTACGACTGTCAACGATCTACGAATGACACCCGGGACCAACGGCTTTACGTGCTTTCCGAGGCACGGGTGTGTCACACCACCAACTTCTAAACTCCGGGCTGCTACTGAGCAAATCCTAATGGAAAAACTCAATAACACTTTGCCCGACCTGGGAATCAAACCTGTGACCCCACGCACATCAGTCGCGCTTGCGACCACGAGACCAACGGGGCAGTTCATGTGTTTGGGTATGAAAAGAAAAAGATTGACCCTAATTGACCCCTGGGGACAGTATGGGGACACCAGCCTGAATAAAAGAACCCGGAAAATGTATGAATCTGATGGAGAAGTAAACAGTTGCCTTTCTGAGTCTTTTTTGTACGGTCCTTTGATAACGCTTGCAAAAATAAACTTCAGAATATTAAAGGCAATTACCGAAGTCGTTTGACGAACGAAAAAACAGCGTACTGAAAAGGCAAATAAAGAGAATATAAGTACCTTGTAGAAGCCTATTAAGCGCACTTTATTTCAGTACCTTTTACATTTGCCATCGTCGGAGTAACGAAGTTATCGATATTTCAGACCAGACATAACTCAATAATGCCTTTTATAAACAGCTTTGTTATTGGCCGTCCGGCTGACCGTGATTTCAGGAGTGGTTGTCTACTTTGTAAAGCTAAATTCATTTAACATCAAAGCAAGGTGCCTTACTTATAAAAGTAAGTAAGTCTTTTATACCAATATATTTGTATTATCAAAATACGTAGGTAATGTATGTATTTTTACTAGAAGAGTAGGTAATGTGTTTATCAGATCAGCCTATGTGTGTATCAGATGTATATTAGGTATATTGAAAAGAGTTTCCGTGGTTGTTTAACCCCCGACCTAAAAACGACGGGGTGTTATATAGCTCGTTCTTCTCCATAGAGGCCTACCTGTTTTGGAACTTAGTGACCGACTCCTTGACAATTCAGTGCCTGTAAATGGTCTTATTGAAATTAAAGCTTTGACATTGTTACAGTATGTTTGTTCTTGCGTCGGGGCCGCGGGGGTTAAATACACACACACGTTTGTGTCTGTCTGTGGCATTGTAGCACCAGAACGCATGAACCGATTTTGATTGAAATCGGTTCAGCGGTTCCAAAGTTATCAGCTCTTTTGTAAGCTACGGTAGTGATATTTTCTTCTGTCGGGGGTTACTTAAAAAAAATAATTTTGTGTTTTTAAATGTGTGTTGAACACAATTATCCAAGTCGCACTGTTTGCAGTTCATATTCACACGTTCCCAGTTACCTATAACTCCAATCAAATGAAAGTTGTTGGCAGCTTCCGCCGAGTTTTATTGGCTAAATACTTGTTGTTGTTGCATATTTATAACACTGCTTTTATATGCATAACTAACAGCTACGTAACGTTACGTTATACTCTTCCTTGAAATAGCCAATGCTACAACTTTATTATTCGGTCTGTGATTAGTACCTTTTATTCAAGAGCAATAAACACATATTGGCAGTTAGCAATAGACTTTACGTAATAAATATAAATCAGGAAATTAATTCTCCATGTAACAATAGTTCGCGTGTTTCATGTATGTATGTAGGTGATACAGTTTGGAGCGATGCAAGTTCCGGATGCGATGCGCGGGCGCTCGTTGCGAAACCGCGGCCTCAATCTACGATCAGGGTCAGCGATATGGATTGCTTTATCAAACAATTTGGTTGACATTGGTCTATGTTTTTATTACCTTGAATGACTATTTGTTGCAAAAATCGAAGTAGAGTCTTAAAATTATAATTAACTATCGCAATATAAAGCCAAGCAGGTCAAACCGAATTGAAAACAAAAATACCTACCTCCTAGATAAGGAGAGTCGGATTTGAACCTAATTGGTTCAATTAAGGACCTACATAAATTGGGTGCAAATTTAAGAATTCTTTCCAGATTTGCGATATTGCTGAAAATATAAAAATTCGTCAATACTAACTATACTCAAATATATATCGTTAAAACTAGTTTAAAACTGGAAAACTTCAAAGGTATAGGTACTGGAGCTTCAAAAGCGAGTAATTAGCCTAGTATTAGTTATAACAGTTAAAACAGGTTGTGCAAAGATTTAACGAGGCGACGCCGACGGCAGCGACCATCGGCCACCGCGGCCACTTTCACCGCCGCCATCTTGCGGCCGCCATGTCATGCGTTTGCGCCGTTCATTGACGAATTGGCACGCCTATTGTTGCTCGTGACGTCACGCACGTCGCTGTTTCGGGAAAATCATTCTTGAGAGCACGTTTTTACATTGAACATAATATTATGAAATGGCATAAGAACTTGTAAAGTTACAAGTTCTTACCATCTCACACGTGTTTTCAGTAAGAAGTCATTTTTATCTTTTATTCTAATAAATACCTATTGACATTATGAATCTTGATATCGTCTGTCACTATTACAAAGGAAATATGGTAAACATTCAAAAAGAGAGTAAATTATGATGATTGATGAAAGTATGATATATCTACCTACTATTTTTTTCTTTTAATTCGGAATGGTGTTTCATAAAAACTATGATTTTCACAGCATATTCATCCGAGAGGATACTTTCCCTTATAAACTTACATAACTATACCCCTTTCGAGGTTGGATTTTCAAAAATCTTGAACACCTATTAAATAAGTAAGTATTTTTATTAGTTTAAAGAAGTACAGATTTTATTATGAACATGCTTTCCCTATATTATCGGTAGCTAGGTAAAACTTCCAAAAATCCTGAAAGCTTTTAACCTGAAGCCTGAATACCAAGTGTCATTAGGGTACATAGAAATTGATGTTTGGTTACTTGGTTAATTAAGTCGTCCAGTTGATTATTTTCGTTGATTTATTTAATAGATAACAGCTTCAAAATACCTACCAACAGCTAAAAACTGACGTAACTTGGATTCTAGAATTATGATTAAGAGTGTCGCTGGTACGGCCTCCTAACCCCCTAAAGACTCATCGTTAAGCGTTATATGTTGGGGACGTATCTCCCGCAATGGACATACAAGCTAATATGGTCAGAGTCTCAGAGATAAAGAACACACTACTGTATGTCCGTATCAGTTATGGAAACGGTCTGCATTCCACAGTGCTCCCAGTGCCAGTGGGTTAACATGACATGCTACTACGGCAAGTGCTTCATACATTTACGCTGCGATTTAACTGCGGTATTTATATAATTTCGATTCTGTTTAAATCAACGATAGCTGTTTCGTTTCATATTGACAGTCGGTTGCGAAATATGATGCATTTAATTTACAGAGCACTCACCTGATCTGTTGAGTATCGGGATTTAATACTCATACCATGTCTCAAGAGTCAATGATATAAAATATAAACTATTATTATGACGTTGGCAGTTCTGCTGTGGATCAACTCTCGTTTTGCTCTTTAGAACGTATTGCTCTGTAACTTTAAGTAACGTAGCGTGTAAGTTAGCCAATAAAATACTGGTATTCTTTAGATATATTTTGAATGTAAGTAGTTGCTACATTCCGCGTTTCATCCTTCCTACAATTTGAACTATGCTGCAAGAAAAAATAAAAGTAAAAGCTTTAAATGTTTGCAGTTAAAAATCAATCGGCTTTTTTATTTTTGTTTCGTTGTCTGTAAGAACCTGCGTCCGGTCGAATACACAAGAATTTCTTTTGAACATTTTTAGCATTTCTATTGTTAAGTTATTTAGCCCTCAAAGGATATTAAATCCATTAAGGTGTGTGTGTAGACAGATAACATAGACGTTTCAAAGGAAAAAAAATATTTATCAGATACGATTTAGGTACCAGACCGATTTAGGACGGAGTATAGAATAATATTCCTGGAAATAAGCTATTTTCTTGCAAAAGTATTATATTTCAAAAACAATTCGACAAATTTATTTTCGACTTGGGTATTTTGGGGACTTTGGGAATATTGATATTCAACGCCTTGTATTGGAAAAAACTGTAAAAAAAAAATGAACAGATTCTTGTCAACGATAATTTAATTCCTATTTAAGTAAGTACTTATCCGTGATTCTGTTGGATATTCCTCTGTTGATAATACATGACCATGATGAGCATGAGTTACCTAGTGACAAAATAATCAGGTATGAAGTGTGCTAACTTCATAAATTAAACGATTGTCTATGGCGTGTATCCTTGTTGTTGTTAGCCCAGTATTACGCCACACAGATGGCGCTTTGGTAAGCGTTCATGAATTCCTGTTGGGTGCAGGTCGTATTCTGCTTGCCCTACACCTAGTAGGGCAAGCAGAATACGATCTCAGATGGACCATGGTTTTTTACACAATACTAACTACTGCCCGCGACTTTGTCCGCGTGGATATTTCACCCGCATTAAGTTACTTCTTTTCTTACTGCTCCGTTTCCGTGTGTCGTAACGTGATGTTATATAGCCTATATTACTTAAGAATAATGTAGCTATCCATTGGTGCAAAGCTGGTTAAAATCGGTCTAGTAGTTTCGGAGCTCATTCGGTACAAACAAAAAAGACTAAGCTTTCCTATCTATGAACTCGTAGAAATCTTCTTCAAGGTCGTGTATCACTTGCTATTTAAGCACGTGTAGTGTATGTCCAACCCTAGGGAATCGACGAGGTAGTCTATTTTCAGCGAAAAGGTTGATAAGAATAACTGTTTTATATTATAATACATTTATTGCCACGTGTAGGATTCTCATTATGTTAATGTTGCCTATGTTCAATTTCATCAAAATCGGTTCAGTGATTAAGTCGAGAAACCGTAACAGGCAGACAGAAAGAGTTAATTTCACACCTTGTTTAATCGACTCTATTTATATAGAGTAGTTAACTAAATACTTCAGTTTGTCTGCACTTACCAATAAAAGAGTATGTTTGTTCGTGTGAGCGCGATCCGGTTTTGAAAAATCTTTCGCTAATAAAAAGCTACTCTACATTATCCCTGATCTATGAGTGCTATATTTCATTAGGAAAAAAAAATAGGAATCCGTAGGAAAACTCACGCGGTTAAAATCGCGAGTAAAAGGTGGTGAAGTATATTATGTACACTTGTATAGCAGGTTGACAGTTTACTTCATAAAGTTATCTATTTATACTTGAATAAGTAGGTACTAGGACTGTATTTTCATGTTTTGTGAAGTTTCAATAAGTTCATTATCCTTATCTGCCTATAACAGTCCACCAAATGTTTAATTAACTGGGTAACCATGAAATATCTAATAATTTTGGTCGTAATATCTAATTATCTACAGTTTAAAACTATAACTAAACTACGAAGGACAATCTGTGTACATAAAACATTATGCACATGCTAATTAACAGTTCTACAATGATTATAAATGTAAAGAATAAAATGTAAAGAGGTGCATTTTGTGAGGATGTAGGGGGTAATCTCTGGATCTACTGAACCATACATACTTACACGCCTGTATTCCCCGAAGAGTTAGGCAGAGGTGTACCAATGTGCACCCACAGTACGCCGGTATGTTTAGGTCCCATGTAATAGCGGGCGAACTTATTGCTATTAACCGGGCACAAATCCAAACTCCGATCTGCTACTGAGAATTTCATAGAAAAACCCAATAACACTTTGCTCGACCTGGGATTCGAGCCCAAGACCTCTAGCGTAGCAGTCACGCTTAGGACCACTGGGCTAACGAGGCAGTTCAGTTTCTACTGAACCGATTTTTAAAATTCTTTTACTCATAGAAAGTCACGTTATTGATGAGGGTCCTAGGCTATATAACATCACGTTACGACCTCCGGGAGCGGAGCAGTAACCAAAGACGTAACGTAAGGCGGGTGAAATAAGCCACGCGGATGGAGTCGCAGGCAATTCGCTATATTTTATAACCGCAACGCAAACGACGTCGCAGGCTAGTGTTTGATAAAAACATACACAATCTTCGAAAAGCCAATGTTTGATGGCAGTTGGCACTTCTCCCACTCACCATAAAAACTGTGGCATCTCGTTATTTCTGTGCCACATGTCAGCCAGATGAATGAGTTGTAAATTGGAAAGGGAAAGTTGATTTTAATCAGCAAAATGAGCAAATTATAATATGAAGTACCGACTTTGAGTCTATTTGAATTCTTCCTAGAGAAATGCTCTAGAAGTCTAGTGGGACTGGTGAAAGCTTTAGCCAGCATAACTCCATTCCACAAGGTTAGGTTTTTTTACGTCTGCTTAGACTGTGCCAGAGAGTCTGTCAGTGCGCACAACTATTTTGTCATGTCATAGATAAAGACGGTTTTTTCTTCAACGTTTTTAGGGTTCCGTACCCAAAGGGTAAAACGGGACCCTATTACTAAGACTCCGCTGTTCGTCTGTTACCAAGCTGTATCTCAAGAATCGTGATAGTTAGACAGTTGAAATTCACAGATGATGCCGCTATAACAACAAATACTAAAAATCTGAATAAAATAAATATTAAGGAGGGCTCCCATACAACAAACGTGATTTGTTGCTTGTTTTTATAGATAATGGCACAGAACCCTTCGTTCACGAGTCCGACTCGCAGTTTTTTTTAAAGGTTATATTGTTGCGAGTGTGAGCTCCAACATTCGATCAATGTTTTCGTGTAGGGATAAAAGGCTGCCTTGTTCGAAACAGGTTCGTCTATAAATGGTTCCATGAAAATTAACCAACACCCTCTAAATTCTTATAGCTGTCTAGCCTACACTTAAAGGGAAAGGGCAAAAGAACAGTCGTTGACATCCCTTCGTTAATAGAACGCCAAATATCCACTTTGATATTATGATGTTGGATAATTTGATTTGTGATGTTAATACTTAATTCTCGTTCATTTTACGAGAGCTATATCATTTTGGTAACTCAACAAGTCGATTTGACTGTATTTCTTAGATTTCTACGCTGAATGTTATAGGCACTGCCGAAGCGTAGACGCTACGTAGGCGACCGACGCGTAGGCGAGGTGTAGACTCTGCGTAGATCGCGCATAGACGTTGCGTAGACGTTACGTAGTAACCGCGCCATATTATAATGATTGTAAATCTGTGATGATAGTCTCATTCTATTTTGACATTAATTATTATTTTTGTTGCAGATTTACAACTTACAAATATCCGCATCGATATTGCCAGAAAAAGGTAAGCATAAGTCGATAATATTCGTGGACATAATATTCTTATTTCTTGGAGATATTTTTATAATACAGTAAGTACTTGACCAATAAATATCAGAAAATCAACCGTTCAAATTGACTATTATGACGGATGCTTATAAATAGCTTCGACGATCGACCTTCAGGAGACTTCTTGAATATCCATTCTCATTAATACATAATTACCTACTATCATGTACTTAATTGAGTATGTGTTTTATTTAATTTGATAAGTTAACATACTGGCCTTCAATAGGATTTAAATGTATAACCTTGGAGGGTTTAACAGTTGAACTAAATTTCAATTTCTGGGAGTTCCGAGTGAACAGTTTGTGACTTTATAAAATTTTGCAAGGTTTTTGGTATAAATCGCAAGTCGTAGACTTAAGGCAATTGCTCAAATTCGTTTCGTAAAAAAGAATGTTATGACCTCGAATGCCAGATGCTCAGTCGTTTTGCCGAGATACATGTTAAACATTTGTACCTACATGTATATTAGAAATTCATCCGTCCAAAAATTCCTCGAAGAGCCCCGAACCCAGATATAAATTATAGGACCGCATTTTTGTACTACCTAGATAATCTGGATATACTAGATGACATTTATCATAAACATAAAATAAAATGAGGACATACCAAGAGAATTATCACATTATAACACTGAATATTTACATTCGTGTCCATCCCACTGCATTCTTGTTGCAAAACCTCATAAGATTCTGTTGTTTCGCATCTATCAGCTGTTTACGATTGTCTAACATTTCGATAACCAAGCCTGTTCCAACAATGGCCGCTGCGCTGTATATTCATAGGACGCAAACTGTCCGTAGAAAGCTTTACTCCGTGCAAACAATAGCTTTACGATTATGACGGTCGGTCCGTGCCTCCGATATGCGGAAACGAAAAAAGTTTTATCTTCTCCTTTTTTATGTAAAGTACTTTGTCTGTGCCTGTTTAAAATATACCAGCGGATGTTATTGAACGGGCCTAGTGATAGTCGTTTGATTTTCAGACTTAATATTTTTATTGGAATTCTATGAAGGCACTTCGCGTTCCTTTGCGTCTTCATTGACATTTGCAAATTGCTTTATTTTTAATTAAAAATTGAATGGAAAATCCTTTATTAATCTTTATATGGGTAGTTACTAAAGTCCGGTAACCGGTAGTCCTTCGAAAGTTTTATCTGTTATAGCTTTAGGATTTGGACGTGATTGGCTAAATTACTTATTTATTTATAGTTTTATCATCAGTTTATTAATAGCTTTAACTTCATATGATACGAAATATGAATAACTATAATAGTACCTATCTATCGGTATATTTCGTATAAAACAGTCTAGTATCGTCGTAAAACGGTCGTAACCTGTCTAGAAAAGTTTGCAGAATTAAAATTCATGGCCATTTAGAACGCAGAAAAACTGTTGTAGGTATTTAATAGTTAACTAGCTTTATTTTCGTAGGTGACCGTAATATTATTCGTCCAAAGTTCTGACGATGATTTTTTTAACGTTAACACGACAATGAATTCGTACGCCTACAGATAAAGTGCCAGTGACATCTGGCGTCACCTTGGTTTATTTATATTTTGTAAACATCATTGTGCCGCGGTTCTGCTTATGAGTTTTATGACGAAATTGGATTCGAGAGAAAGTGAGTAGCGTTTTATGGCTTTATTTTTATTACCGCCATCAATCAACAAACAATCAGGAAATGTGGTCGTTGAAAATGTGGAATAGCTAAGAGCATTTGCACACTCAATCACATAACGTCAAAAAATGTTCTAAATTCGGATCTATTGCGCTGACGAGTTGCGCACTAGATCCGAACTTCCTCCGTCAGGATACTTCGGAGTTCGGAACGCGCGCGTGCGCATTTGCGCAAGCTGTACAAACCATCGACTATTAATGCTTACAAGAGATTATGGGAAATACAAATAAACTACATTCGTAGAGATATAATCAGGACTAAATGTACAAACATGATTATTAAAAGATATGTATGTAGGTAAACGTGCCAGCGCTCGCTCGACCCAATTTTTAACCAACTTAACAAAATAGAAGGTTATCTGTCCGACCCGCATAATATTATAAACCCAGCGCCTCTGCTTAAAGCCAACATTTATTTGGTTTTCGTATTAATATTTAGTAAGACTGCTGTTTCCCATCTGAAATTCATATTGGAATCTGTTTACCTACATTCTAAAATAAACATAACGTACTACGTTTACTCTGTTTTGCATTAGCATATTTAGAGCACTAATAAACATGGTAGGTTGATTCTTTGTCTCTTGTATTATTGTTATTAAAATAAATGTAAATCCATACGAGTTTGAATTAGTAGAAATAGAGTCCTATTTTAATTAGGGTCAATTTTACCAAACTTTAATACAAGACCTATCTAGAATAGGTCTCTTATTGGTGGAATAAAATATACGTCTGACTATTTGTGTATAAAAAACTAGATATTTAAATGAATTCGTCGAAATTCTTTTAGATCCATATCAATTAATTTTCCGTTAAAGCTCTATTAATAAATTCCATCTACAAATACCTAGTTATTAAGGTAAAAATAAATTGTTAAAAGGTATATCTATCTTTATCTCGAAGCACGTTTGTAATAGAATGCTGTCTAAAACATCTGCTATTTCTATAATTAGTACATCCGGTCAAATAATGTTCTATTGTTTGATTGTAAATAACATTACTTTGTTTATTAAAGAGTTGATTCAAGTAATGTTACAACTATGCGCAGAACGTTTGCTAAATGTACTGACTTTGCAGAAAATCCAATAGAAACTTGTATATGGCGATGGCAAAGCGACTTTTTGTATAGGGCTATTTAAAAAGAAAACGTGAAAGTAGGATGAGAATCATTGAACGGTACAAGCAACCAGATTATGAAGTTTATCTTAAAGATATCAATAATCAATATTGATACCTGTAAATCGGCAGATAGTGTAATCTTGATAAAGTTGTGTGAAAACTTAGATGAATGTAACTTACCTATTAAAATAGCAGTATTTTACAGAAATTCCAAACAAACAGAGAACCACTTACAAATTTACATATCTACAAGGTAACAAATCACATTGACTGGATTTTTAATGACATTTTAGAAAAGTAAGTAAACTATGAGTTGAACGTTAAAAGCTTTTTTAAATTAAGTTATTTTTATGATCACCTTGACATTTTTTTATAAAAGGCGTGGTTGCGAAGGGTTTAAAACGTTTATAATTCGCCCTCCGTGTATTCATCCTTAAATAATGAACTTGACCCAGAAGGTCGGGTGGCGGGCTCGGTGCTCACTTGTCTCGCCCGGACGACCTTCGAAAAAGTTTTTGTTACATTTGTACGATTTGTTCCTAAACTGTACGATTGTCGCTGAACTTGTTGTTGCCCCATCGAATATATTCGGCTTCTGCTACTGTATACGCACAGTAACTTCGTGTTCGGTGATTTTGGTACTTCCTTTGAACACCAACTGATAAATTAATTAACGTTAGAAAAATGTATAAAGTTAGGAGCATATTTAGGTACATAAGGATAGGTCGCCAACCAGGGTATAACATGTAATCAGGTCGTACGATTTAAGGAGGTAATCTATACATACTTTAATACTAATATTATAAAGCTAAATTGATAGAACGCGCTAATATCCGTAACTCCTGATCTGATTCTGAAATAACGTGGCATTTTTTCCCGATTTCTACGCGGAGACGTCGCGGGCGGTAATTAATAAAGTACTATACATAGAGTTTTGCTCTATACTTGTTGAACAGAAGTCTATAAGTACTATATTTATTTATTTTACTTTAACATAAAAACGGCCCTTGGCCAATTACATTAGTTAAATGTATAGAATTTTTAAGAGAAAATAATAATAATAATAATATACTATAATAAATACACACATATAACATAAATTGCTAACTATAAATTATATACTATTGTTTTCACAATTGAATTGTCTGAATCGGGGCTGAAAGACATTTAACTTATCACTGAGTATTTAGACCATGTAGGTACTTACCTACTTATTTTTTGTACATGTACATTAAGGTGAAGCAGGCACTGACCCCGCTGGGTCATTCATTACAACTCACAACCCTACAGAGACTCGTGTCTAAAACTTAATTTACTTCAGAAATGTTTGATTAATGAATCGGCCATGAATAAAAATGTACCCACAATGAACTACGTCACTTCTGTCAGTAAAAATAAGCAGTAAGGCAACTGAACTTAATTATTTATTCAGGGTTTTATCGAAAAATAAATAGATACTCATTTAAAACAGTTCCCGCGAACAAAGGTGACTGGTTCTGAGTGACTCAATAAAAAAAAAACTGTTTCGCAGCTCTTACTTTTTAGGTTTTAGTCAGTAAAAGTCTGACACTCCCTCCCGCCCCGCCCAGGGCGGGAGAAGTTATTTGATGATTTCCCAACCACCAAAAAAAAAAAAAAGCTCCTACTTCAATAAGAAACTATTGATTTTATATTTAAATTATAGGCCCCTCCACACAGGTGGGACATCAATTTCAATGATATCCCACGCGACCCTACCCACATAGGTGACGTACACAACCTTCGATATATTATCTCCCCTGGTATAATATCACACGTGTGTGGAGTGACCTTTAGCTACTTAGGCCTCGCACCAAAATTGTTTAAATCGAGACGTCGGGGGCTGCAGGTTGCAAGTCTAGCAAAAAAGTGTCCGCTACATCGAATTTGATTCGCAGTGCAGCGACACAATGAAGTTACGGTGTCGTGGTGTCGCCGCTCGCGCCCGGGGCTCGGGGGCCGGGGACCGGGGCCGCAGGTCAATGACGCCCCGCGTCTGGGGCCCGCAGCCCCCCGCCCGTGCTTCGCCCCCGGCCCCCAGCCCGCCTGAACCAGTTCTACATGTAGCTTACCGTCATCTCTATCTAGTTTACATCGAGTACCTACCTACTTGCTTACCTGCCGAACATTCTCCTCCCTAGCTTACAGTCTGCGAATATTAGATTAGAAATATTCATCCCTACGATCGGGTTCAACGGGTCAAAGCAGAAACAGCTCTTCAAAGAAACTTTAAAAGCGAATCGAGCCAGCCTATTCGGTGTAAATCTCCCTCGATTAATTTTGAGCTTGAGGTGTGCAGCTGTCATCCCACCTACGCTGGGGATTGACTGCTCATGGTACGTCCACTTCATATAAATCCACCGAGACAGATTTTATACAGTAGGTACAGAACTGTAGATAAATTATCTTAGTTTCACTTAAACTAGCTTTATTTGTAAAGAACTAACCCATTTATGTTATTTTAGAGAAATATACTAATAAGCTATTATAATTTCGTTTACCCCTTTACGCGTCATACACCTACTGTAAGTACCTACTTCCTATTTAGAAATAGATCTGTGCATTTTTACTTCTTAAACTCACATCGATTAAAATTTCCATCCAAACCACATGGTACAGCACCATGAAACATACACGTGACACGTAGTAGTCATCTTGACAATGACATTCACAATACAAGCGACTCAGTTTGAACAAAGACATCAGTGTCACGATTTTATAATTCGTCTAACTCAACAAAAAAATAAGTAGATTAATTATGGCCAATTCAAAATGCGATCGTGTGCGGCCGCTCGAACAGTACCAACAAAAACTGAAAATGATCAACAGATTGTTTTAGATGGTAGGTTTATCGAGGTGGCGATGTCCGAGTAGTCAAAAGCCGGCGTGGCGCGGTCCGGCGATGTCGCAACAATCGCTTTCGCAAATGGTTTCGTAACACCGAATGCCGAAAATAGTCGAAAGTTACTTCATGTTTTTTGTCATCACCCACGTTTGCTTTCCGGTCGTTCTGTAAAATATATATTCACGGTATTTATTTTTGCTGAAATGATACTTTACGGCTAGTGTAGATGTCGAAGCACTAATTGAATTAATTGAACGTTTAAGTATTGAAGTACCAGCTGTAAGGTGTATTTTTCGATGGTTGGTCTACTGCAGTAATAGGTTTTATATCGTTGTCAATAGTAACTATTTTCTTAAATTATCTGCAAACAGGAATGGAATCCTGCAAGATAATTTTAATCCAGGATTTTAGGGGACTGAAGATTCTTAATCTCTCGAGATCCCGGTATTTGCGATAAGATTTTTCTTGCTTATAGCTTAGATATACCTAACTGGCATACGATAAAGAAATAGAAAAATACCAGGGATAAAGGTCATGTTGAGAAGATATTCGGTGGTAAATAAATCTTTACATAAATGCGCTTTTTCAATGCACAATAAAAAAATGCCTTCGCTCTTATAACCACAACTTCGTTTTCCCTCAATTCCGCATGCCTGCCGCAAAACCCTCAGTCCCGTGAAAACTCAATTTATGAGCGAGATTAGTCCCACATATGGCATGCAAAATCCCGATATTTTGGTATCCCGATATCCCGGTATTGCATTCCCTCTACCGTACTGGAATTTAATCTTGCACATCACACAATTCGCTTATCAATAACTATTACTACGTACATACGTACCTACTGCACGTAGCGTAGTAATGGACTTCAAGTTAGCAACTCGAACCACAATATTGGATAAAAATTCACCCAGAGCGTGCCTCATAGACTCATGAACACCTCACTTTACTATATCTCTATATACTCTTCTTATTGTAGAACAAAGTGCCAATATTCTCAAATTGCGTCTAGACAACCTTGAACATTCGGAAGAAAAATATGAAATATACCCAATGAATTATTGAACTTGCAAGTTAATTAATACGTTTGCTGAGATATTACAAATGAAGGTTAAGGCTTGTCGCCGCGCCGGCTGCTATTTGCGTTTGCAATCATAGAACAGCAACTTGGTTTAGTACCGTGGGTAAATTGCTTGTTTCAATGAAGGGAAAAATGACATGTAGATACATAGGTATACGTCCATTTTCCATAGCGGGAGTTAACAACGGTATCCTGCAGTTCCAATCGCTGCCACTGATAATGACGTACGCTCAGTAGCTTGCGTAACTGCCGCTTCGTGCTGTGAACTTATCTTTTTAAAACAATGAGCATTAAGAACTGAGCTAAATACTACGTAATAATGAGGAATTATTGTTTCAAACATGCTTTCTTTTTTAATGAAGGTCTCTGAATGCTTCGATCTGTTCACTGAGTTTGATAAAAGAATTAAACTGAATACTCTCTCTTTATACTCGTTACTGACTGATAGTGCTATTAGGTACCTTTTTTTAAGGATAGGAAATAATCAAATGATTTCCTCTGCTCTGGGCGGAAGGGAGTGTCAGACTCTTACTGGCCAAAACCTTTCCGTGTTCGTCCTAATGCCCTTTGCGTTTCAGTGCCGCGGTGACTCTTTGTAACAAATCCCGCAACCCAGGCTTGTTACTACCTAACAAAAATATTTTGGGTTTTGCCTGCGAACAACGTAGCATTAATATGTCTCCCGTAAATACTATCTAATTCAAATGAGAGGGCGTGAAACACGGTCAACCCTAATTAAATATTTGATGATGATTCCTATTTGCAGTGTTGTAACATTCCACCTTCCATAGCCATTTCACATGTCATGTTCCGATTTCATTTGTTTGCTTTAGCACAGTTTTGCGAAGCAGATAACATTAATCTTACCTACTTAGGTCGTCGTACTCGAAAGTTTGTGGGAAAAAAATGTGGCTTACCACGTGATTTTAATAGGTACATTCGTCAATTGTATTGATCGAATTGATTACTATGCCTACTACCAATAAAACGTGTTGGTAAACAAGCGCTCATTGTATGTGTAAAAAAACAAATTACCTACGCAACGATTTGATCATCATCAATCTCCCTTTACTCGCTTCATTGCGTCCGTCCGTTCCTGACTTATAAAATCAGAAGTTTGCCATATTGTTAAAAACTTATTTGTCTGTATTAAAATTTTTAGAAGACTACTCTTAAAAGTATTAGAAAAGAGAACGAGAAGTACTGTTCATTTTTCTCTAGCCTGTAATGTTCCACTGCTGGGCAAAGGGCTTCCCTTAAATCCTTCCACTTTTTTTTTTGCACTCGCACCGATAGGGCTGGTTCGAGGTGGCCTCGAACCAACCCTCTCGGTGCGAGTCAAGGTCTTCTCGCCACCTCTTCCTGGGCCGGCCTCGGCGACGCCGACCTTCCTCAGGTACCCATTGCCTGGAGACTTGCCCACCGATCGCTGTACATGCGGCTGACGTGACCAGCGCAATCCCACTTAGACCTGGCAGCCTTTTTGCCGACTTCCATAATCCCAGTTTAGGAGCGCAAAGTGGTGTTCCGTATTCAGTCTGATCTTTTTACGCCCAGAATGCTGCGCTCCATTGCTCTTTGGCACACTCCAAGTCTCTTCAAGTATCTTTTAAAAATTGTTTTCCTAACAAGTTTTTTTCTTAATTGTGTTGAATAAAAGGGCTTGTGATGCCTGCACGTGCCTGTACCCAAATAAAATTCACAGGGGGTTCCGATAGCAACTGAAACGTGTTGCGAATGCGGGCCCTCTCCCCAATCAAACAATGACAGTTCTGCCAACCTGTCCCAGTGACACCTGTTTTTACAGTAAGACCTGATATAGGCGAACAAGACTTCCAGCTACTACAGCTCACTTCTGATGTAGTTACGAGCGAAGAACATCGAACAAAGATCGATCAGGTTCGTTACAATCACTTGACCCTCGTTAACGTCTTTAAATTCCAATACAAATATTGTCATGGCTTGACAAAACCACTGTTTGATTGAATCATTCGCCAGTAAATAACTATAATAAAGATTGTTTCCAAGTAACACGTATTTAAATTAATATGGCAAGGAAATGCAGTCGCCGTTGTCAGCAATATTGGCACGATGCCAAGGTCAACAGTTTTAAAATGTTTTTTTATGGTCTGAATTCCATATTGATTCGATATTCCTGGCATGAACGTAAATTGTAGAAAGTAGGTAAATAATACTAAAGGGAATGTCAAAGAACATTATTCTTTTAGTAATGTTTTATAAAACCCAATGTACCTACCAACCTAATGATGATAAAAACTATATTTAAGAGTATTAGAGTACGATGGACGAACGGCTCGGCTGTGTACACACGGATGTGGCCGAGGGGGTCAACGGTTTTCCTTGGTGGGGTGTTCACCTTCCACGACCTCATTCGCTGCGTATTGTACTACTCGATTAGGTAAATTGATGTATTCTGCACAGTAATCACAACTCGACTGCTTTTATAATGTGCTGAAAATAAAGTTCCTATTGCAAATTAAACGGTCCCGCGGGCCAGATGTTTTACTTTGTACATTGTCTGTAGTTGTTTACTAACTATTCATGGCTGCACAATGACTATTGTTTGTAGTGGTTACATTAAATAGATAAATAGATGTGTATCTTGGTGTTCACATGTCCTGAAAAACAGAAAATCGATACTAGGACTTCGTGTTTAAATCTAGAATCAAACCCAGCTAAACGGATATGTTGTCGTCGAAGTAATGCTAGACTGCTAGTGATAAGTACTAGTTATACCTAATAACAGTGTCTACGTGTTACTTACTTTACGACACTGACATGAATCTCAAGAGTCTCAAGCCAGTGATTACATCTTCTCGCAGGCGGAGAAGTCCCGTTCAAGTATTTACACGAGAAGATTGGCTTTTTCGTCACGGTGACCTGGGTCGACGGCACAAGCTAAACTAACTTGCCACCACGTGTGCCCGCGGTACCCGGCCGTTGATACACCTGTTCTGTAAATACCGTACTGTCATTGTTTACCCTCTTACTTTGAAACTTTTAGATACATTCCATGTTAAAAATCAAATTGCCTTATCATGGGATGTATGGTAGTGGTAATTGGTATGGTGGTTAATAAATAAAATATATTTAATAAAATATAAAATAAATTTGGTTTTCTTCAAGATTTGAAATTGGAAAGTAAATTAAAAGCCACCATTCGATACAGGTTGCTGTTGCTTGGGCGCTTCTAGGCGACCGACTTGCAAACCTAGGCTCCTGTAACATTTTTATTATTTTTAAACAAATACTAAGCATGTAGGTAGTCATTTTAGATAACAATACGTGAGCTGTACAGTTTAAACGTTTATTCGATGTTTAATTATACTGTTTACACAATCGTTTACATAAAGCCACCTCCATCACCTTCACAGTTTGTTGACATTTTCTGACCCCGACAAATTAATTTATTTTCAAGAAAGACAGGTTTCTGCTTTTTTTGCAAATCGAATTGAACACCTTGAGTTTACCAATTCCGCCAATAAAGGTCACCGAATGACAGCGAAATATGGTTTGTTGTTCTCTCTCTGTACAATTGTATTCGTAATCAAAAACAGACAGGTATGGCAAGCGAATGCACGATAACAGTAACGTTTTGCTTGATGCTATACTTGATACCAAGTTGAATACACTGTAAACTGCTGTGAAAATGGAAATGGAAATTGATAAGTGATTTAGCTGCGTATACAAAGTCGGTAAGGAAGCATGTTTTAAATATTTAAGTGAATCGAGTAGCGAACAGGCGAGCGAGTGGCGCGCTGTGCGGCGTGCTCGCAACCTTGCGGCGCGCGGCGCAGGTCAGATTTTTCGAAGGTCGATGACTCGCCGCCTGTAATCGCTGCGAGTTATTATTATTTGTTAACCAACCCCGGGACTAGCGTTTCGTATCGGAGCTCGCATCGATGCGTGGAATGGCTGTCTCCTTTCGATAATCCCGAATGGGTCCGTTTATCATCACCCCTAACAGTTCATTCAAATCATTATTCTGGTGGTTACAGTGGTTAGTTTAATGGCAATTTTGGTAAAACAATTTAAATACATGTAATAAAAATAAAAACAATACTGATTTGAGTAGTGTAGTAAAATATCGAGGCACATGTTGACATGTTCTTTACGGCCCGCATTATTGCGATAATTTTTTTATACCCTGACGTCGTTTCCTAACAATATTTGTGCTCAATATTACTTAGATGGACGTATAAAAAAAAACGTATTCTTAACTTTCAACGTAATCTGTGTGGTTCCATGAGGAGTCACATGTTACTAATAAATTCACTAAATGTCGTGAACGTGAATAATTTAGGTGAAACAATACACGTTGATTACGGACGACGACAAAATGAAACGCAACATTGTTAGCGGCCTTCGAGTTGCGCAACATCTGCGGCCAAGATCACGACAGACAAAAAGTAAATTAATAGCTTTGATAACGATTCCAAAATGGGGCTGGTAATATGGTTCAAATATTGTAAGATTACGAGTTGAAGGAGAGGTGACAGTGCATAATAAAATGTAATGTAAGTTTAGTTACAGATAAAAGTGCTACAGCGTGTAGCGTGATCGTGTAACTTGTTGTATAAGTACTCGTAATGTGTGTCCTTCGGAGACATTAACGATATCCCGAGAATTTCGGGCCGGTAACAAACCCCAGATCCCGAGACCCGTGGTCGAATCCTCTACATACAACTTACTATAATGTAAGTACACGCTTAGAACAGTATGTATACTTGTATAGTAAATACTATGTTCAGTGGTACCTTACACAAGCGTGAGGCATACAACCGTGACGCATCCGACGATCTATTATTCGCGTACCGGGAAAGCCGCAAGAAGAACGTTTTTCTGCCACTTACTTATATTTAGAGGGATAGCTCACCGGGATCAGTAAACTGAACACTATGAACCTAACTTTATCCTCACATAGTCACGCCCTCGCTACATTGTGTTGAACTTGACGTGGCGTGGGCGCGCTATTGTAGCTCAACGATATTGATAGTTTGTCGATGTTCGTGTCCAATTGAGATTTTAAATACGGATTTACAACTTACATTGGCTAATCTAACTAAGTAAGTGTTTAAAATAATTATGACCATAACGAATTAGTCGTGAAAATTGTTGCTGCAGATGACACCACTTCTAATAATAAGAATAACGATAAGATAAAACTAATCTTTTAAAATATGATGCGAGTGTGTGTGTGACGTAACCCAAGTTTTTATTGTATCAATAGTAAATCACCAGCTAGGTATAATACAAAAGGGCAATAGATTGTAAAGTATTTTTTTGTAAGCTTAACAAAAAATACTGACATCCCTTCCCTGGACCTGTGTAAACGAGAAGTCAAACTACCTGCTGTGGCTCCGATCACAAATAATGTAGTAAATGGGGGACCCTTCCCAACTCATGTCGTAGATGTTTCACAAAAAAGAACTTATTGAAAAAACGTCGTGTCGTTGGCGTTCTATTATTAAACGCAGCGTCTGCACTCTACAGGTTTATTTGATTAAAGATCGCTTATAAGAATTCACTGAACGCTTTCAACTTTGCAAGACGTCCAATTACAGTTTTACTTTTCTTATTTTTACCAAGAATATTCTTAGAAATTATTTTTCAAGCCATATTAGGTACTAGTTATCGGAATATTTATTTGTGTACTTCTGCTTCTGACGGATGCTATCGATATAATTAGGTAGGCGGGGTGTTTCCCACGTTATCGTCAGATTATTTTTGGAAGTACCTACCTACCTATCCGAATTTCTCATCGTAAAAAACATCGATGTGGGCGACGTAGCCATGAGCGCAATTTACTTATTTGAATTCGCAATGAAAACGATATCCGAGTGGAAGTCTAGCTGAAGGTTAGATTCGCGAAGGTCAGACAATTGAATGGCGCGGACGCGGGACGCGAGTGAAACATGCGTTTATCTACAACTGCGTTTCTTTTAACGTCATCATTATTTTTATGAACAAAATATAAAAAGTCCTTCCATGCCAAAAAAGTGATTTCTAACGTTCCCATGAGCCATGCATCATTCAGGGTTCGCAGACTACTACAGTCGTTAAAGTATAATATGTAACTTTGCATCATCACAATTGCGTGGTTATTTCTTCATGGGCACTTACCGATCACATATTTATCAATTTGCACACGAAAACTCCAAGGTCTAAAGAACTTTAGAATATGCAGTTTTGATTTCTAGGACAGACTTGCCGTTTAGATTGACGGATCCGATTAAACTCGCACTAAATTTTAAATACTAATTAAATTTCATTAAACATAATTCCAATGCAATAAACACTTCTTTTCTTTAAACATTTTCAAACCAGACGTAAATTGAAAACTGCGATGATGATTCGTCATCATCGCATAATATCATTTGTTTCATTTTATTTTGCTGGTCATTGACACCTGGTTTTATTATTATTGTTAGCGTCTGTGGGTATTTATTTAAAAGATAGGTACCTGCCAGCGATTGTTTATTACGTAAGTCATACGCAATCATTAGGCACCTTTGTGTTTTGCCTTATATTCACACAAATATCTTCTACATACCTGCCTTTACGGTCGCAATAAGTTTATTGAATTCGTCTCGGATTTCTATTTTTACCCGACTGCGGAAAATTATGATATTAGCAGTCTATGTGTGTGCATATCTCCCGCAATATACGTCGTATAAGTGTAAACGAATAAGGTATCTTTGGAAGCGTGATGATATTCCGCTGATTAAATATGACTTCAGCGAAAATTCAAAATGGCGACAACACCGGGCACAAAACATTTAATCAAAAATTAAATGAAAGTAGATAATGTAATAAGTAATAATAAAGATTTTGTACATTCTATTTTACATCAAACCCAATTTATTCTCGAACACAAGTCTATTTTCAAATTGCATCTTACTTTGTTTCTCGGCAACCACGTCTGGTGTGTCTATGATTGCAGTGAAAACTAAGAACCGCAACCTTCGTGGAAAATTAACTCAGCGAATAAAAAGATAAGACCTGACGGGACTGAGTGCGGAATTCCACTAACAAATTACATTTCCTATCTCTACAGTGGTAAAATAAAAATAATATTCAAAATAAAATTCTCTTTGTTAGATTAAATTCTTAAGATTTTATACATCCCAGGAATATGCCGAATTAGGTGGAAACGTCCACACGTCTATAATAGGAAAGAATAATAACTATTAATAATAGTATCAGGTTCCCAGTTATCAACGAATCAACAAACATCAAGAAAAAGGGAATGTAGGTAACTACCAACGTTATAAGTATTATGGATCCTGATTCCATCCTCTAAGAGTTACGTAGAATTGTAGGTTTAGGTAACTGCCTCGTTGGCCTAATAGTCCTAAGCGCGACTGTTACGCTAGAGGTCTTGGGTTCGAATCCCAGGTTGTGTTGGTTGTGTGTGTGGAAGTGTTGTTGGGTTTTTCTATAAATTTCTCAGTAGCAGCTCGGAGTTAGGATTTGTGCCCGGTGAGTGGCAATAGGCTCGCCCCCTATTACATGGGACCTACAAACATACCGGCGAACTGTGGGTGTACATTGGTACACCTCTGCCTAACCCTCTGGGGAATACAGGCGTGATGGTATGTTATGTTGTAGGTTAGGTAAACTTGCACTCCAAAATAATAGAGGCGACATTGCCATTTGCCATTATTAACCGGGCACAAATCGAGACTCCGGGCTACTAAGTATTGATATTTTTACATATTTATCCAAATCAACCGGCTAACAACGGATGTTCATAAAATATCCGTATATATCCGGCTAAAATGGATAAAATGCTTGTTAGCGAAAATAGGCGCTTTTATCCGCTTGGTCAAGAACCTTTTTTACCGGGTTAACATCTTTAGGTGAACAGATGAGCGGTTGAGCACCATTACCACTATTCAAAAGCCCAAGTGCCCAAGCTCAACAGTCTTGAGGACCTGATAGAGCCTTCACTCTTTCTTAGTTTTTATTCCTTTATTATCCCTTTCTTTGCTCATTCTGACGTCTAAGCTCTTCATGCTTTTACGCTTTCGTGCTAAATATAGGATACTTCGAATAGATAAAAAAGAAATAATTCCATAACTAATCTATAATTTTATACAATAAATTGGACAACAATGCGATTATTTCACCCTCTTACCCTCCATTGTTTACTCAACAATTGAATAGATAATATCAAAATAGGTTCTAGTAACGGAAACGGAACGAGGTTTAACGTTAAAATGTAAATTAATGGACCTAATATTTATGAATCTAAGTAGGTACGAGTATTATGCGCATATTTTGCAAGCACTTATAAAGCTACTATTTTTCTGGTATTTCCACATTACGACCGGCGACCTTTATCGAGGTTTTAGTCGAGAAACTTATATTATATAGAAGTTAATGCAATATCAATGACTTACTTACTTGACTTAAAACTTCTAGTCATTTTCTAAGTTCAGTCATTAGCAGTATTCAATTTTGGATCGAATCATCATCGTCATCATATCTTCATCTTCCTGCTCTTATCCTATGTTACTTGGGGTCGGCGCAACACGTTTTCTTCCATTCCATCCTGTCATGATATCACTGACTCCCTTTTCTTTCATATTATTCTTTACACAATCCATACATCTTTTCTTTGGCCTCCCTCTTCTCTTCCTCTCATCCACATTTATATTCATAACTATTTTGGTCACATGAATATGAATTCTAAATTCAAGAAACCAAAAAGGTTGAAAGCTACATAAACTTTTTATATTAAAATGCTGATGAAAGAAATGACATTGCTTTGGTGTCATTGCGACATTTAACAACAAAAAGAAAACGTGTCTGTCACTTGTCGATGACTTGTCATAAGGGAATGTAGCAAGCGAAAAAGCGCAAAATCGCTGACCTAGTGACCTAATTGTGGTGTCCATGAGCCAAGCAAGGTCAACCTGCGCTCTTGTTCGCTTGTACTTTTATACCGATCACTAAACTCGATCGCCTACTTACCAACATTATTTAAAGCTCGTCAACAGGTTTGGGACTGGAATTCTGGCACAAGTAATTTATTACTGTTTAAACCAGGACTAAGCAGACTAACTAACAACATACATGCTAAATCCTGCTTACGGTTTCCTGTTAATTTTTAACAAATAAAGAATGAGGAAAGTAGAGCCTGATTTATGAATACTTTAGAGCGATTAATAAAAGTACAACAGAAATCAAATCAACATTTCCATTGTTATTAGGTCAAGTTAGACATGTTGACAACAGACTTTGTGACTGGAAGATTTGTATCTCTCTACTCTCGAATGTCACCGAATAACAAATCTGCGAAGTCAATTTGCAAACGAATCAGACTGTTCGTTTTCGGATCACTGGTTGTCAATGTCAATAATGATTCCAAACTCGAAATAAAAATATTCAAACTGTAATTTAAATGATTTCAAATCTTATAAACATATCTAATTAACAAGTGGTTAATGTCAATTAATTCAAAAACGTGATCATATTTCTACTTCAAGTTTCCTATTCAGGCGTTAACACATCCAAAGTCAGGGCCAACTCCTACTCATTATAATCAAGATAGGCAATTAGTGACATTTAGGCCGTCAATGTATATTTGTCACCATTAAGTAGATAATGTAAATAGCAAATGAATATAGTAATTTGATAAGTAAGTGTCATTGAACGTTATTTGTTTAAAGATAATTTACTCATTTCATATTATCTCTGTTTTGTTGATTAAGTGAAGTCAACTGTGCAAGTGTGCAGTGCCTAATGGTCTGTATATGTCATACTAGATTCCAGATTTGCGATCAGCAATGACGTCCAACCCCCGGTACGAAAAACCGGGGTAAGATTTTCATTACAGTCTGGTTGCCACAAGAAACAAAAATGGCCCGGGAGTTTTAAAAATTCGTCTACTTAAAGGTCAGACAGGCAGTTGTGCCATGTACCGCTTTTTGTATACGTAGTGCAACATTATTTAAGAAGCTGACATTGTATGTAAAAACTGTTCTATTTTGCATGAGTGCGTTAAGTATCCTGAAAACATACCATCACATACTATCACGCCTGTATTCCCCAAAGGGTTAGGCAGAGGTGTACCTGTACACCCACAGTTCGCCGGTATGTTTAGGTCCCATGTAATAGGGGGCGAGCCTTTTGCCATCAACCGGGCACAAATCCTAACTCCGAGCTGCTACTGAGAATTTCATAGAAAAACCCAATAACACTTTTTGCTCGACCTGGGAATCGAACCCAAGATCTCTAGCGTAGCAGTGGCGCTTTAGACCACTAGGCTAACGAGGCAGTTATCCTGAAAATTCTGGAGTAATTTTTCACCGATAATCGACTCGGCCAGGATGCGCCGATTTTGTTTTTGACCTACTTTTTCTCGGCCGTGTGCGTTGGTATACTAGAATTTATATGTCCCATTTTAACCTACCACAAAACGGCCGCCGATTATCGGTCGTGGGGGAGACCCATTTAGATGGGTGAATGTTTGCGGTTTATCACGGCATACCTATGTATTTTTCATAACTTTTTATACAATTAAAAATAAAATCTTAGGCCGTTAGACTGGAATCCGACCTCAGCATAGTCGAGAAAAGGCCAGGCAGATAATTACGACAGTCAAGTGATGCCAAAACATAACTTATAAACTAAGTGCCTACTTATTAGCAAAAGTTATTATGGTTGTAGTTGAAGCTATGCTACGTAGTCTGACCGTGTTTTAAACTGTAGAATGACCTTTAAACCTAAACATTTATCCCACGCATGTCTGTAGCGTGTCATATCACTACGATTAGGTAATTAATTACTTAACCCACATCGATATCGCTTGCTGCATCTGTCAAATGAAAAACAACGACATTCCTAATGACGCAGTGATGTGACATCATAGTAAAGTTTGATCAGCGCTCGTCGCACGTGTAAGCCGTATAACTCCTAAGTGTGACACCTCACGGTGCGACCGTAATTTAATAAGGTTTGTATGCTGCCTGCCTGACCCGAGTAACGTAACATCGGGTATCGTAGCTCGTAGCGGCTCAGAGACCGTTATGCCACCGCTACCGCGCTGCACTACTTTTATTTTGTAGTTTGTTCTCTTAAATTCACTGCTAGTTTCACCAAAATGTAGATTACCAGAAATTGGTGTTCAGTGCACTTGAATTATTAATAGAACTAATTATTTTTGTGCTATTCAATCAAACTGGACTAAAGTATGATTCGGAGTTTTGGAGCTATAAGTTACTTTAAATAAATCAAACTAGATCGTATGACCCCGTGTATAATGCATATATGTAACACAATATTCCCTTATGCACAAATATATAGCATTTAGTTCCTGTCTATAAAAAAAATTAAAAACTTTCGCATACATTGCAAATTTTCTATCATCGACACATCGCGTGAGTACCTACGTGACAGGATGTGGTCACGTGACATCGGCATCGTGACAATATTTTTTGTAATGTTTTTCAAAACGTGTCAGTTTATAAGTTGCGCAACTGGTCAAAGTAAGTGAAATTTTGTTGCTAACCGTAGCGGAGATATTATGACGAACTTTAAACGCGACCTCGTTACGAAAAAACGGAGTAACGTTATTTCGCTCAAGCCTCAGAACTCGGCGTGTATGACTGGTCGAAACTCGACGATCGCTTGGAAAGTATTCGCTTGCAAACGGTCACTTTCTCTAGAACAGGTCCCAGTCTTGATCCAACCGCGGAGGTATCTGCTACGTGCTTACAGGCATTGCAATGACTCTACCGACAGTGCAAATAAGCTTTACAATTGTGAAACACGTGATGTTCGGCTGACCGGTTGATTACAATGTTAAAGTGCTGAGCCTGAGGTAAACTGTGTGCGTGTGTGGCTTAACCATATAAGAATTATTGACCTTGGCGGTTTCGTAATAAGATGACGATTTTGCAATACCGAATATAGCTACCTAATATATCTTTAAGCGAATCGAATTGGAAATTTTTACATTGCCAAACTCGTGAATACGGTACATTACAAATTCTCTGTTCGCATGAATGTCGATGTTATTGGCTTTGCAAAATTTAGTGTGGACGAGGAACAATTGTGTCTTCCGTTAGTCCTATAGTATCCACTATTGAAAATAGGATTCAGTAAAGAAACTGGTAGATAAATATACAAATGGCCTATATTTAACTAAAAGTAGTTTCAACAGTTTTTTTAAATGTCTACATTTATCGTCTACGCTATTTTTGCTACGTACACAACCATAGAACTTGTAGAAGTGGCACAATATAACTAACTACAAAGATCAGGAAAATAGTAGCATTCAAAAAAGAAACAATTTCTTTTAAAAATATTCTAAGCTGTACTCTGTACCTAGAGAATTACAAATTATTCCCATCATGAATCTGTATTACCTCGATTTGAAATAAATTCGACCACGGTGTCGTCGATAAAAATTTGCAATCACAATTTAACAGTAGCACCAGAACCAGCGAAAGGCCCGTTTTGCCACGAGTTAAATTGCTGCCATTAAAAATAAATAAACTGGTAAGGCAATGACTTGGCATAGGAATGAAAAAAAAAAAAAAAACGATCGAAGCGCGAGACAGAGAGAGGTATAGAACCAAACAAGTGCGTTACCCCCACGAAGATTATCTGCGTATATATTTTTATTTATCTCTGTGTAGCGGTCCGAGCGGGCACTGCATGAGGATACATCATGTTTATTAAATTCAACATCAATATTTGTCATTATTACACTTTCAAATGAGTTCATGCCCGTTACTGATTTTGCTTCCTCAAGCGTAATGAAAACAGATTTTAAATTTTATTAGTCACCAGTTTTCACCTTCATTGTATTAGATAACACTGTCTTACGCTTAAGCCCTAATTACCCTTTATCTATCTAATCTATTGTAGTTATATAATCGCCACCGACATTATGTTTAGGACACAAGTCTGTTTTAAGTTATCATTAATGAAACGAGTTATTTATTTCTCAACATGCCTTCGTTGCTTATCGTGGTTAAATTAGGTTTGTAATTAGTTTGTATGTAAAATTAGCTGAACCAGTTTGCGTTTATTTAGTTTTGTCAGCTTCATAACGACTTGTTCTTCGAGCTCTACTAGCATCTACCTACTAAGTATTTTTTAACAAGGAATTTAAATTAAAGCTGTCAACCTTGTTACAGCTGATAATTTTATTCAGTGACATTGTCTGACATTCTTGGTGTACCTATATGTATTGGATGCATCTAACTGTACTCATTACTTATTGTAAAACAAATACAAAATATACCAAAGATCACGTAGGAGAAAACAAAGGCTTCCCAGTAACAAGATATTTTAATAAAAACGTAGTAAAACTAACAGGCGATGAATAAACAGACGAAGAAGAAACATTCAACGCCATAAAGATTGTTTCCATGGCCCTTATAACCTCAGCTTACATTTTATCGGCTCTTATCAGCAGCTATCTCATTGAAGCAAGTTCTTCATTTGGCGCTGATAATAATTTATAGATAGATATTGATAACTCTTCAAGAAAAATTAAAAAAGAATTGTGATCGTTTACAGTTTTAGTTAAGCAATTCGACGAGCATTGTTATTTGCTGTAGCAACTACGCGATGACCTTTACGCTCGGGCGCCTGACCATGAGAAACTCTGAAGGTTGCGTATACTTCTCGGATGGGCGCTCAGTTTTCAGTTTAAGACTTCAAAAGATTTATCTCTTGGTCTAACATCATTAGTATATGCAGCAAAAACTCCTGTGGCTCGTGCAGCTGCACAAGAAACTCCTATCAGTTCTATAGTGTCGCACTGCACAAAACCAGCCTACAATCTTCTGTCTGACATTGCTGCTGTGTGTGTGTCAAGCCAATAGGTCGACCAACCAGTCGACCAGACGCTCTCCCTCCCTCGCTTTGTCCTCCGTCTGCCTGTCCACCCCCCCTCCCCCTACGCCCCTCCATTGCGCCAGCCAGCCAGTCAGCGTTTGGTCGGCGGATAGACTGCACGTCTCGCGTATCAGATACTGCTGACTTCTTTACGTCATAGTTAATTTTGTGCTCATTTTAAAACTCATACAAACCTAGTAAGTGACACGTGTCTTATCATAGCGCTCTTTATTTAAGGACGTAATTTCATCTTTGGTGATTATCGACTAAAGTCATAAAACTTACTACCGCTTTGTCTTGTTACAGGTACCTACTTGGAACTGGGTGTGAACCCAGATACGGTGTGTGTGGTTTTATGTAATCTTATTTATACTGTTATTGAAGAAACTCACAGTGGAGTTCGTGAATTATCCGCTCAGTGTTTGTGCAACGACAGAATTGTATCAGAGCTAATTGATTTATAAAAAGTGCAGTGTACACTTCAACGATAGTTCTCTGATTGTTATGCTCTGTAAACAAGTGATTTGTGTCATTATTGGATTGTTATCTATTTGGATTCTCAGCAGCTAAATGGCCATTGTAAGTGTTTTTCTTTTCTTTATCTACTTTTATGCCAAATATTTTGTATTGCTGTACGTACAATCGACACGAAGTTATCATCATGGAAAAACATTTTAATATTTTTCTTATAAATGTTAACAAGGTCGGGTTAAGGATTCTCAATATATTAATTTTTACTTTGCATTTAATAGCCGTTGTTAAGAACAATATTTAAATCGACATCAAAAATAGTTAAAAAGAACCTAGCATATCAACATAGACTAAAGACGGCATTAAGGCCAGGATTCATAACAAAGTGCAATTAACTACGTGTTAATCGAATAATGAGAAGGAATATACAAAAATAATTTCAAAAGCGTCCATAATACAGTGGAAGACAATTAATTACCTGATATCCACAAAACAATAGAAAATTAATTAGAGAAAAAAGTCAACCAGTCAGTTACGTGCAGGCCAAGATTTTTTGTCGGCAATAAATTGTGATTCGGAGAGTTCAGGCAGGTGCAGTGAACATTCTACGAATTCTCACGCTCGCTCGCTATGCTGGCCTTCTGAATCTATTTGCTAGTGCTACATGTATAAATTACTCATTGTGAATTGTTGAGCAAGGCTGCAAAGCTAATGAGACATCGAGATTGCGAATATACGGGCGCCATCTTTACGATTTGACTGACGCGCATCGCGACCTCGTGAGCAAGTTCACTAAATTTAGAACACGGTTGACATTCTGTGCTCTCGTTGCTTGTTTAAACGTTTAATCACTGTTTACTACCCATATAAAGTTGTAAAACTGAAGTGCGTGTTCGTGTTGAAAACACCCAGTTCTACGTAAAATCGAAAGTATCAGAATGTTTCTGATTCCAATTTGGTGAAAATGCTATCTGCTCATCAGTCAATTCCTATAAAATTTTAGTTCGGTGTGTCGCTTAATTTCTTTAGAGGATCTCTATTTTTCTGGGCTAATTTAGTTATTCAAACTCGAAGTTCTAAATTATTGTTTCGTGAATCGCAAACATGTGGTAGCGAGAGCTTGGTTCGCGCTCATGAAGAGGTATATAAAGTGGGTCAAGGCACACTCGCGGGCGGCTGGCGTTTCCTACTCGCCGCAGACACTGACGACACAAGGAAGGCACTCGTTATTCGCACTTTAAAACAACCTCCACTGATATAAACTGCTTACGACGAATTATTGTCAGAAAACCGATAGCAAGAATATGTTGCAAGTTCAAAATACAAAGTGATTGTAGGTATAGTTCGGATTTAAATATTTTTTAGGAAAAATATCTTTTATGTTTGCTATTAGAAAAAATCTGGTATCAGTAATGCCTAGAATAAGCTTGAAGAATCAATGGATGCGAAATGTGGAAGGAAATTGGTGTTACAATTTAGAAGCTTACGTTGCTGTGTTACAATTACGAGCCACTTGATCATTTTAGGTCAAGGATTTTATAGATAAACTCAATACTGCCACCTACATTGATAATAATCGATAGGACCGCTTTCCTTTTAGCAATATTATTGTTTAAATTTGCAAATGAGCCTTTGACTGATTGTTGTGTACACAAACAGTTTAGTACGTACCTACGTATTTAGCAGATAACAGCAGTTTGCACTAGTTAACGTTTGCGCCGAGCACCGACCCACTTAGATACCGACTATCACTTACCGTTACGATAACGTCCGACCACTTTCTCTGCACGCTCCATTTCGTGAAATACCTCGTCTTCGTGTTTGTTTACTTAGTATGCTAGTGCTAATTTTGTATCCACATTGACTTCCATGATATCAATATTTCTTCACTTTACAACTGTTTTATCTTTATCATTCCTTAGTTCAAATTTTTACTCCTATTTCAAAATAATCCATTAATCACCAATAGACTGTTTATCATCTATATCAATAGTTTCAGCTGTATTTATTATGATAACCATTGCATATTATGTATTTTGTTTAACATAAAAGTGTCTTAACGGTGCTAGTGATAAAGGCTGCAATAACGCCAGAAAATATGTTTTGAGCTTGCCCAATACTGGAAGCTTTGTGCTTAGGATTTTAAAATATACTCAACGGTATAAAGTAACGGTAAGTTTTGCGAATTCCGTCTGCTAGTCATCATGTGTGTCTCGAACAGCACGATTATCGAATGTAACATTGACTTTCACATTTTTTGAGTCGTGTGGCGCTGATGTAACGCAGCCCGCCGCTGCGCCCGCGCCGCGCCGATGCGATTAGGTAAACGTTGCGCGCAGCTTTCACCCCACTTTCACCTCTATTTCCGCGTTACTTGGAGTCGCTCATTGGCGCTCATTTATACAGATTATTATTGCATATTGCAACATTTTTATGTTCGTTTTATGTTGTTGTAGCGCGTTAGCAGCTTTGGGACCACACATTGTTCTCATTTTAGGAATTATATGTGTAGGTACTTATTTTATGCACTACATGGCAAATCTTTAAGGTATTCTTTCGGCGACAGTTTTAACTTACAAATTGCAAATCATTAAACTTCTTTGATAATTTCTGGAAATCGAAAGCTTTTCTAAAGTCTGCTTCTATATATCTTTATTGAAAGATGACAGACATCCTCTGCCATCTTTCAATAGTAACATTGCTTTGTGTTAAATTGTTTTATCGCGTAACTAAGCACTGATATACCTATTATTTACATTTATATAATTCCAGAGCTATATTCTACAAAGGTTATCTATTTACGAGTAGATAACGAACGCGCTTCCTATATACCTACCGAGTGGTAACGTGGCGAGTAAAATACATAAATATATAATAGAAATGTACGATACTTACGTTAAATGTTAAATATTCTTGGAATTTGTAGTTGATTTGCTCGAGTTCACGCGAATATCACCTGCTTACCCATGAATCATATATTTTTTTTGCTTTTACTTTATAACTCAGGGCTTGGGCCAAATCTTAGATTAGATAATTTAGAATTTTTGTCAAGTTTTCCGTGTACGTTACCTGAAAATCGTGGGAATAAATTAGCTCGATTGTTCAGAGAGTTTATGACTTGAGACTATTTTATGCTCTATGTACATTTCACTGTTTCGTACAAATATGTATGTAACTCTTTTTAAAACGGCTAACGTATATTTTAAGAATTTGCAGAATTTTAATTAGGTTTTTGAAATTGGAATGACTAAAACAGGTAGTGCAGAAGAGTGTCCTGACATTGGCCCCGTGACCGATAGTGAAGTTCCTTCGTCCGCTATTCGTTTGCACAACTGTCTAGTTCCCATTCAACTCGGTACACACATCACTACATCATCGTCAGCATCACTACACTCAGCCATCGTATGCAGCTCTATTATAGAATCGTGCGAAAAATTATCACTGGTATGTGTTATGTAACCGCAACAAATGTACCTAGATAGGTACTGAATTATGAACAATTCTATTACATGCAGGAAACGAACATTGTTAGGTAATTACCGTTCTGGTCATAGACATCGTTGGCACAATTTTTTTAAATATTTCATTCATGTGATATATTACAATTACATTTAGAAATGGCGTTTTCATTCGTGTTTAATTGCGTATTTGGTTACTGCTTCGCTCCCATAGGTCGTAGCGTGTTTATAAATAAGTCTATAACCTTCCTCAATAAACGAGCTAAATAACTCGAAAGGCATTTTTGAAATCCGATCAATAGTTCCTGAGATTAGCGCGTTCAAAATTCAAACAAACAAACTCTTCAGCTTAAAATAGATGAAAAATTGTTTTGTAAAGGTCAAGTTATTATTAAATCGTCTTTTTAATAGGCCAGTAAATTTATGAAGCTGCACTTAAATAATAGTGAGCACTGAGCAGGTTCGTGAGTTGTTTGCGAATTGAAGTAAGTACGTACAGTTGCAGCCAACTATTGACCCACTGACACACTAACTGAAGGAAAACAACTTAGTTGAGTGTCACAATCGACCCGCCGATGTAACTATCGAGATTACTTTCGTTTACGATAAACGATACCGATTTTTAATAAAATTTTAAGGCAATAATTTTAAAACGAATTTATGGTTTTAATCAATTTATTAATGACTAATTGCCATTCTGTTTTTTTTATATTTATTAATCTAACCTTTAAACATTTGCATTCGTATTGTAATCAATTAGGTTATCACAGACAGCTTAGTACTGTTCTGCGGCGGTTATGTGGGACGGAGGCACTCACGTGGTTTGCGGTGTGACAATTAGATTCGTCTCACCAATTTATCACGTCCTTTGACGTACCTTGTAACAAGGCAGACTACTACCGCAATTTATCTAATCGAATTACACACTAACGATGCGAAGAAAGTTATAAAAAAAAAAAGTTCGCGCGGTGTTTTTTTTTTAAATCGGAATTTCCCTTCTCCACGCACCTCTCGACGGGGCTATCCTACTAATAAGTTCGTGAGGATACCCGGATGAGATGGATGTTTGTTATTCTTTTTTATCCCGGAAAAATGTACGGTGGTATAATAATTACATCAAATTTAACGGACGAATTCTCGGGCAGAAGCTAGTAAGCTCAAATAACTAGTATTTTAATACATATACCTACCTATTAACCATGACGCTCTTATCATTATTAAATAATATGTTATGCACGCGTTCCACATTTTTGTTATGTTATACTTATCTGGCAACACCGCAATATAAAATAATAAATATTGCACATACCGACATGCTCGCTCAATTATTGAATTTACTAACGTGAAAACAGACAATGCACCAGTAGTTCTTGGAACTTGTTCGTAGAAGTTATACCTAGATATAAATAAAATTTGAAATAAAGCGGAAATACCTACAGAAAATGCACGATCAGATAGCCATTCAGCAGTGGTAGAGAAAAAGAAAACGAAACATACTTACGTATCTCATGGAAATAGGTAGCATAAACTACATACATAATATATGTATACATACTGAGCTATATAACTTTTGCGTGAGAAACAAACAGCCTGCCTATTGTTTTTTTACCTACGTACAATAACATAGAAAAATTCGCAAAAATTTTTAGGAACAAATTGCCAGCACACAATTTTATTTTTTCCTTATTATGTACCTATCAATAGCATTTTCATTCATCAACTTTCTCGATAACAATGCGTGGGTTTAATGAAAATCACAATGGAAATAACTTTCGGCTAGCCAAGAGAAAAACAAACAAAGAATTCCGTAACTTGGTAAGAAGTTTCTAAAAGTCGTGACATTTCTTTTACCTAGTTTGACATAGATGTATAGAGAGGGGTAGAGAACAAAAGGCCCATCGCACGATCTTTATATTGTTAGTGAATGTTGGAGACACTCCAAAACGTCGAGCTCTAGTTGCTACAATCTTAAAATAGACCCTGTAGGTATTTTATCTCAACCTATTTATGAGAATACACAGCTGTTCGCTCCTGTAAATCGAAAATCTGAATGAGAGATTGCAATGCAACTGTTATATGATCGGGGTTGGTATGGTGGCGTAGGACGGCGGTGTCCAGTGAGACTCTTTTGTATTTGTACTTACTTATTTTAGTCAATTGAAATTGGATGCGCAGTACTTGTAACTAGCGTACTTGTAGGACCAGTGTATGAACGTGGATGAGGCGAAAGGAGTATGTAAGGATCGTAGCAGGTGGCGTTCGGTAGTTTCTGCGTACCCCTTGGGAAAAAGGCGTGCGTTTATGTTTGAAATTTGTAAAGTTTTATACGATCTTCGATATTTTCCCTATTATAATCACTTAGCTCTACTATATTATACGTACGTTAAGTTATATCATTATAAAGTGTTGAACACACTTATACGTGTTAAAATTCACTAACTTTAGACGTTATTTATATATTTTTGCTTCGACTCATTTTCCAACGAAGTTGGAATTCCTGTTGCTATATCAATTCTAAAATACTTCAAGAACTAACTAACTAGAAGTATTTATATTATTACGCATTCATTGTAGTATTGGTGAGCTACAATTTTCCGTAGAACATATACAAAATTGTTGTTGGGCACCCCCGTGACTACACAGCGTTCGTCATGATTGTTATTCTACATACGTCTCGAGTTTGTTTTTACAAAGGCACTGATTCGGTTTATGTACTTTACCTTATAATGAGCAGGGTTTCTCATTAAATGAATTAATTTACGGAGAACTAACTTTTGGAACAAACGTACAAAGATTTTTAATTGTTCTATTTTGCTATTGTAGGCAAATTACGTTAAGTTCAAATAAGAGTAACGAGGTAATTGCGATACATATGATTTTATTCGTAGCATAGTGTTGTAAATGCACAAATCTTCATAGAGGATGAAAACATAAGATTCAATAACAGAAATAGAAAATTAGAAACGTATACAATGCAGGAAGTAAAGGCAATTGGAACTGGTCGATGTTAGTCGGTCGACGGCCATAAACAATGCGGATCTAATAATAGAGGGCGCTAGCAACACTGATGAAAAATAGAACACGTAATGTGGGCCACAGCCGCTCCCGCGCCACTCCGATACGATTCACTGTACGGAGTGCCGAGATCCTTTGTAATCTATTCTAATCTCTAAATTGTTAATTTGAAAAACGTGGACAAGCAGCTCTTCTAGGAAATGGTATTGTCTTTTTAATTGTAACTAAATGTTGCCAAAAAAAAACGGTAGGGACAAGTCGGTATTCTATAATATGTCTATGGAATGAAATTAAAATGAACTGTTGTATATTTTTTAGTCTAGACGTAAATAAATTGCTTAGCAACGAGAATAAGTTTGCTACTAAATGAGACTGAGGGATCTAATAGGGATGAATTGTAACAATTATATATATTTATCAATTTATTGTAGGTGCCTACTATGTGTACGCAAACATTTTATTGCGAATAAATAATTCATATTTTTATGGATTTGTTTATAGAGGCCCTTTTTTTTGTGACCGCTTTTATTGTAGTGAGCGAATACAAAAAGGGGTACAGCTATAATGAGACAACACCAGTTATTGCGAAAAAATAAAATACCTATCAACTAATGATAACAGAAATATATTTTTCAAATCAATTCCATTTTTTTACCGACCTACAAACTACCTTCATCTACAAACTAGTTGCAGGCATTAAAGACAAAAAAATATAGAGCGAGGTGTTTGTTCAGGGAATCAATTAAATATGACCCTATAGGGGCCCATAGTGTAAAATGGCGGGAGAGTCGATATAATTTTCATTCCCCCACGCATCCCCTTTGCCATTATTTGCCTTGGTTCCATGGGGAGCGCACGTTGGGGCAGTAGGTATGATTTCTATACGGACGTGACGTACCAGGGTGTGGGGAAGATTAATTGACTCTGAAATTACTTTGGTGCTTTTATTTTACGGTGGTTTTATTGCTTATGGAATTTAAGAATGCAACATGTGTGCATTATTGAGTGTTCTCGCGATTATGTTAACATTGGTCGTTAAATGGCCCGATATGAAAATACGAAACCTTCCTTCCTCATGAACGAATGTACAATAAATACTAGTTTTTACAATGTCAAAATATATAGGTAGGTAAGTACTTAGTATACTTACGCGCCATTTGTAAAGCACCTATTGATAAAGCTACTAAATTCTGATCTTTTTCGACACGCACAAGCAGTAAGCACTTGAACAGCAACTGGGAACTCCGCCTCCAATATAATTCCCGCTAAATTAAAACTATTAAAGGTTTACGGGATATTTTACATATTCTCAGAACTTCCCATTTAAATCGTATTAGAATTTCTAAGTATCACGCGGTGACTCGTTACCTGACACCTACATAGTAATATCTCATCTAGTGATCTCATACGATATTAGTATTAATAGAATTTGCGAAACTATAGGTATAAAAACGTTATAGAGTCTCATTTCAATAATGAAGGAGACAAAAAGTACAGACATTACGATTCACCTTGTTTCGCGCGGCTCGCGGGGGCAATGACCCGCCACAGCTGTATCGCGTCTGTGTACGTAAATAGTGTTTCACACACGCGCGAGTGCGCTCTGTTATTGAAGAAAATTTTGCTGTATTTTGACGTTTACATACATTTTTACATACGTCAATGATGGTTACATTACAGATCTCTGTAAGCAGTTTTATGACCATCGAAGCGTCTGCATATATGTATAGTTATTATTTTGTGCTTTGTTCGTAAATTCGTAAGTAGGTAAGTGATGTCTCAAAAACTTTGATTTTTCTGTCCGTATGTAACGTCGTACGTCACTAATTTCAATCGATTGAGACTTAAATAGGTAAAGATTATAGAAACCTACGAATAATTTGAAACAAGAAATAATTCACATTAATTAGGCATTACAATTTGTAAGTGTTGCGAAGAGGAAATTAATTTAACATCAGAGAGAGAGCAAAACATCTTTGGCTTCTGTTGGAATTGAAATAGGATCAAGTTACGAAGAATGAACTCCGGTTTCTTATTAGGTAGGTAGGTATAAGTATAATTATAGTTTTCATCACTTCGTACTACAGCGTAATAAAACGTTGCTCTATAGTTAGTCTATTATGATTACGTGGTGTTTACATAATCGTACACACGGTGCACAAAACAAAATCGTCATTCAGAATCAGAACATGCCTATTGTGTATTTTTATTCAACAAAATCGATTTAAAAGTCAATTCGCATGATGTGCTGAATCGTTTGTCAACGGATGTTGGATGTAGGTCAATGTCCATTTGGTGCAACACTTAACTACCTATCTGTGTGTGACGTACGTGTGCTGTAAACTATTGATAAAGTAACTAATGTGTGTTTATAGAACATCTTATCAATAGTTCACGACGATAATTTACTTGATTTATCGCCTTCAAGTTACTGCGTATGGCGGCTAGTTCGTATTACTTCTTTAGAGAAACTGTTTTACTTACGTCTATCAGGGTTTTAACATTTCTCATTTCTCATGCTTCCGTTAACACTTTTACGACTCTCATGTCACGAATTCACGATATTATAACGATATACATATAAAGCTGCTCTCAATACTAGTGACATCTATTCAATAAATAAAACACGATTGTTATAAATAATAAATGACGCAATCAATTATTCTAGACCAGATATGTAACGTTTGCTCTTAAACTAACCTTGAATTTGCTGTCTGCCAATAGCTAAACGGTATACCTAGTCGAGTCTGGGTAGGTATAAGTGATGTTCTCTCGGAGACATATGACACAGACACGCAAGTTCACACTACCAAGTATGCGTACTGAGGTTCGACGATCTTTTTCGCCCATGTGTGTCACCCCTAAAGTGGGCGATAGACGTTCGAGTAAGTCTATACTAGTATTAAAAGTTCGACAACCTTTTTCACTCGTGCTTCATTCTAAAAGTTCATTAATTGAGGGTGACACAATAATTATGTAAGACGTATACAAATATTGTCGTGCCATTAGTATGCGTACGTACTTTCTAGTGCGTCTATCGCCCTCTTCACGCAAACTTTTCAGATGATTTTATGTACAGTGGGCGTCGAGCTTTAGGTAAGTACGCGTACCACCTGCTTGTCTGTCAAGTTTATAGTAGGTCAATATTAGACGAAACTGTTAACCGTCATGTCACCTTGAGATGCCCTGTACACCCACCTGCCCTGCGGATTTGGCCACGGTAGATAAGGGAGATTGATCTATTCACAAAGTACCTCTCGAAGTAACTCACGGGAGGTTTCCATTCATTTCAGATCTTACTGGAAGTGAAGCCGGAGACATGAACGCGTCTAGGGGTCGCCACTCTCATCAAGCAGGGTAGCCGCCGCCGCTGTTATACCACGTAAGTTTATTCTTCCCAACAATTTGCTTCACTGAACTGCCTCGGTAGCCTAGTGGTCCTAAGCGCGACTGCTACGCTAGAGGTCTTGGGTTCGATTCCCAGGTCGAGCAAAAAGTGTTATTGGGTTTTTCTATGAAATTATCAGTAGCAGCTCGGAGTTAGGATTTGTGCCCGGTTAATGCCCAATAGGCTCGCCCCCTATTACATGGAACCTAAATATACTGGCGAACTGCGGGTGTACATTGTTACACCTCTGCCTAACCCTTCGGGGAATACAGGCGTGATGGTATGTCAATTTACTTCTTTTTTGGTACGCTTAACGCGGGCCTTCACCGTAATTATCGACGCCGGGTAAAAATGACAAAAACCCCGGAAATTTTAGGTTTTTGCCAGACGTCTCGGAGAAAAATATTTTGCAATAAAAAAAACATCGTTTACATTTTTATATTTTTAAATTTAAATTATTGCTTATCTTTTAATTAATCGGGATGTCACTAAAATTATCAAAACTTTTTGAAAAGTCCTTCCAGTCGACACCCGTTCGTACTATAAACTAACCGAATCCCTATGGGTAGGATGGCAGCCCTAACCTAAGGTACTGCTACTACTGGATGCCATTGTTTTAAAATTGCCTAGAGTTCAGTGTTTTGTAGGCATCATTTTGCTTAATTCCGATCGGCAAAAGTTGAGATGAATAATTCGCATTATTGTAGTATGGATTATTATTTATAAAAATATACACATTTTATGCTCTGATGTCATTAAGGAACACGTCGAGGTACTTTAAATAGTCTGAGTAGGTACTTTAAATTAACATCTATCATGATAGATTTAACATAGCGTACAGTTAGAGTTCTAAATTCGAATAAAATGGCTAAAGAAACCAATTTATGAAATCATGAGTTTGGGAATTGATTAAAATTAAGTTACATCTTGCGCTTTTGTCACGTCGCCATTAGCATTCATTCGCAGTTATTTTTATGTAAATTACTTCGTCATAGGTAATGCTGTAGGAACAATGCCGAGAATGCAAATGTCGTAAATCATAAGTTATCCTATTTAACAGTCTAGCTTCAATTACGCATTGTGTTTGTTCTTTGCTCATTATTACAGCTACCATCCGGCCGGGATTACCCGAAATGGCCCTAGTTTAAAGGGCGTCCGGAAGGGGTTTAAAAAAAATGTCCACTTTTTGTGTCAGTAGATCCCGATTACTTGAAAAATAAGCAAACGATGTTTTATTTTTCATTGTATTTGTTTTCCTAATTTCACCCAAATGTCAATCCAAAAAGTTTTTGTAATTTTCGCCCTAGGTTCGGTAATTTAAGTGAGGCAACCCTAGTCATTATCAAAAGGAACACAGCGTCCACAGCAAATAATTGTTTGCAGGCTGCCAAAATGCGTTTTACTGTTGTTCATGAGTAAACGAATTTCGCGGTGTGGCAAGGTATTCGTTACAAATCAAACAACTGTCAATAACGAGTTGTAGCCGGTTTCGCCCCACAATGAGAATTGCTAAGTATTCACAAGTTACGCAGTGTAATGGAAACAATTAATTAATTCACCTAAATAATTAATGAGTAATGAAATAAACTTTTATCATTGGAACCAACGTATTTGTAGGAATTTATTATAAGTGGTCAAAAGTATTTTCTTTACGTCCATCTTGCAAAAGTTACTTGATAAACAGACGTACGATTTTCTGATAAATAATAACTATTCATAAGGTAAGAGCTAAAAACCTGTTATGTAAAACCAATTCCGGTATATTTCTATTACATAGCTAAGCTGATTTTACAGTGTGGCGTTTTCATAACGGAATCCGCATAAGTGCAGTACGCGGTAATTGCATCTTGTAACGCACCGATGCACACATGCTATTATTTAGTTTTAACAACGCAATTTTAGGTTTGTTGTATGATTAACTTTGTAATTACGGAATAAAAGCTATTGAACATAAAGAAATAAAACACAAAACTGGTTAAAGTTTCAAGTTTCATTGTCTACGAAGTTGAGCTCGAAAGCAGTTAGACGCTTTCTTGTTGTTCACTTTTTGCGTTTAAATATAAGTAAATCCACAAAGCAAAACAATTTTAACTAACTTTCCTCGAATCCTTGTAGAGTAAAAGGGCTCTATGAAGTACCTATTTTAAAACATTAAATAAAGGTAAATATTCTTCCTTTCTTTCCATAATTGTTTTTCTGAAGTTTCGTTTTATTTTCGTATTTACCTATTATGGACTGTAATCAGTTAAAAACATACAGATAAGATAGAAAGCATAATATTTCATACCAGTTATCTTTATTGCCTGTAAAAATGGCTTCAATTAATTTTCAGATCGACCAATGCTTTTTATAACACAAGTATATTGCTAGTAAATATCTTAGAGTTTCGTTATCTGTGATTATTATTTCCACTCGTGCAATCTTCTGACGTCTTCAATGCGTAGAGATATCTACGTGCGATATGAGTCGCGGGGTCATTAACCCCGTATCTTACAGACGGTCGAGTAGGTGACATTGACCTTTCTAGAAATCACAAATAGAGTAAGGGTCGATCAGTCTTTCTGTAAATACTCTGTAGGGAGTAAAGATTACTGGAACATAATTGGACCGTAGAATTAATAATTATTGTTCGTCTGCAGACTGGATTTAGTAGTCTGGTCCAAAAATAAAAGTCTCTTATAAGGGCAGACAAGTTTTTTAGCCCAAGTCCAATCAGATTTAAAGGTATTTTTTACCGCAATAGGTATCTAATTGAGTTATTTTAAAGGAGAAAACCAATTTCGGTCTGCAACAATCACATTATAGCCAAAATTTACCATTTTTGTCCGTCCAATAAAAACAATAGCTCATTTGTTATCGTTTTACATACCTAGTATGTATGTTTATCTCTTCATATTTAACGTATGCAACTATGCTATGTATCTACAAACAAAAATAGGTAATATTAACCTAAGTAGGGTGTAAAGCGTAAACCAACGTTTTATTACTCAAATCTAACCAAAAACACGTTCAATCGTATGTATTTGCGATATTGATTTTGTTTTTGTTATAAAAATTTGACTCATAAACAAAGGAATGTCAAATCAAACTATTCTAGTTATTCGCTGTCGATGCAACTGTTCGGATAGTTTACCCGGGGCTCGCAGCTCATTCGTCACCGTTGTCAGGGCTCGATGCAATCGATCGAGGCACGTCGCTTGGAGACCAGCTTCCGTCCTCCGGGCTTTACAAATATGCGCTCGGTAAAACGCGTCGCTACAATTTCAACAACAAACAATATCACACACACACATTTAATCCGATAAAAGTTCGATGTGTATTCGCTCCATTTTCAGTACATTAGCACTTGGTAAATAAACGTCAGAACTTGAACAATAAAAGTGATGCTTAGACAAAACATTTCCTTGTTATCCCGGGGTGGATCGAAAGAACAACAAAGTAAGTACCAATAGTTTAACTTTCCGGATGTTTTCAGACGTAGATACGTAGCAAGATACTAAATGTTTGTTTGCGACGTAAAAAAGCAGAACGCGTTCTTTTTACCCGATTGAGTGACGCATAGGGTAATGTTCCTTATAAATTATTATTAACTAAGTGGGCGATAGACGTACAAACAAGTACGCGTACTCATGCCTCGACGATCTTTTTCGCTCTACGTACGCGCGAAATTTGAACGTAGATTTTTAAGTACTCGTAATATTACTTACTGCTAGTCGTATTATACATACCATCACGCCTGTATTCCCCGAAGGGTTAGGCAGAGGAGTACCAATGTACACCCACAGTTCGCTGCTATGTTTAGGTCCCATGTAATAGGGGGCGAGCCTATTGCCATTAATCCGGCACAAATCCTAACTCCGAGCTGCTACTGAGAATTTCATAGAAAAACCCAACAACACTTTGCTCGACCTGGGAATCGAACCCAAGACCCCTAGAGTAGCAGTCGCACTTAAGACCACTAGGCTAATGAGGCAGTCGTATTATGTTATGCTGAAAATGATAATGAAGATTCTTGAAGCCAGTTGCTAACAGCAACAGCTAGTTAATTAACATTCGTTATTCCTTGATAAGTTGTAATTTGCAAATAATTAAAGAAAAACCTTAACACTGAAGGTTGTTCTTAACATAATCGTTGACTCCCAAATAGGTATGCGGTACTAATTACTTGTGCTGTTGATTGTATTGCCCACAGAACATAAAACAAAAGATGTGTTGTGGTATCGTCATTGCTAGAAATACCTGAGACGGAGAAGTATTGTATGTTCTATTAGATAATTAATGTTTCATTACATTTAGCACGTCATGCAAAATAATCTCAGTAGTAGAAAACCTCTATGGCCATACTATTTTTCCTTATTGCAATTAATTTGTACGCCTATAACTTATCTTATTTTTATTTTTTTGTTAGGTAAAAATTCAGACATTATGATGATAATATGCCAAACACAAATTGTAACTTGTTTAGCAGGAATTGTGGCCAAAAAAGAATCGCTAATTAATTACACGGGGTTTTTGACATTCAATCGAATGAAGGTCAGTTAACTTTAAGCAAGATACTCATGCGGAAGTGGGCACAGTGTGTGTAATATCACGAATCTATATGATCGTGCATATGTGTGCGTGCGGGAGCGAAGTACGCTCAAGGGCAGCCGCCGGGTAACGACCCACCACGCACCTTCGACAAGTCGTGCGTTCAATATCGATATCGGTATTTAAACTCGCTCACTGCGATGATTGATGAATATCGCTTTTACTAACATTTTGGGATTATATTAACAAGTACTTGCGTCTTGTGCGTGTTGTGTCCATTTAATAAAATATGAGAATGATGTTTATGCTTTGTTTCAGGTGGTGCTTAGAGGAGACGGAGTATGGACGTGTCTTTTAACAATGTAGTGGAAGGGACGCGCCAGTACTTCATGGGGGTGCCAAAGCAAGCACAGGCAGACGGCGCCGGTCAGCCCTTATGGCCACCAAATGCCCCTTTACCAGAAGAAGGAGCTCCAGCGCAATCCGGGGCTCCAGCTCCGTCGTCACGTCCGCCTTCTGCCGCTGCAGCCCCCCCTTCCGCCCCGAGCTCGACGCCTATTGCAGCTCCACCACGGCCGCCCTCAGAACCTATTGAGCCTGAACCACACATTATCCACAAGGCTACCGTAATGCGCGAAGCGGCAGAGAAGCGACGGGAGCAGCCTGAAATTGAGGACGATGAAGAGGCAGTGAGGGCACTTTCACCTCCGTCGCACATAATCCGCAAGCCACCGCGGACGCTACCCTCGCCCGCACCTGCACCCGCTGCTCCATGTCCGTCACCCGCGCGACCTCCATCAGCCGCGCCGCTGCAGCCACCCACGGTTCCAGAGTCTCAACTGGAGCCTCCTGCACAGTACCGTCCACCTGTACATCGCGTGCAAACGCCGACTGCTAGGCAGACTGATCACTATGCTCCAGGGCGGCCTCCAGATCCATATCCCACGTCACGGCCACCAGAACAATACGGGCGATATCCATATGATGCAAATATGTCAGAAGCAAGCAGAAATTCTCATGGACCTGTAGCTTCACCTCAGCCTTCGACACATTCACGCCATAGCCCACAAACGTATGCAAGGTTATCGGGGTCGATGCCGCAACACACCGCGTCGAGATTACGTGATGTAGCCGCACAAAGTCCACCTTCACAACGATACCAAATGCAACCTGCGCAACCGCCGCCACTACCTAACGATCGTGTTCCACCTATACACCATCCGCAGCCAGCGCCTACACAGAGGCACTCGGCTGATAGCAGATCAGCGCAATTGCAATATGCATCCCTACAGCAACGTCGAGATCCATCGCCTTATGGACGACCAGCGTCACACATTGACAGGCATCCTGTTGTACCACAGCGCAAATATGACCACCAACAAGCATATCCAAGTTATCGACCTACACCGGTGGCGCAGCCTATTCAAAGTCACCATGTAGATACTCACCAGCAAGTTCAATACAAACACGCACCGATGGATGTCATGGCAGCACATTACTCACCTAGACCACAAGAACGTTCGCCAGTGCCAATCCCACCGCACCCACATGATGCTGTTCGCTTGCCACCACGTGCTGGGTATCCCAATATGAGCAGATCTGTAGATACAAGAAGCAGTTACCATTACCCGACACCTTCAACATCAACGTCTAGGTATGGACCTAGTGCGCCTGTTCCGATTATTCAAAACTCAACGCAATCAAGATCTGGTTATCGTCCAGCAGCTGCACCTAAAACTAGCTATGAGTATGCTCCTTCAGCTCCCGTCCAAACGTCGCCCGCACGATCTACGGTAAAACCTGGTTACCCTAATCAAGCGCGCATGACGGTGTCTGTAACGACACTTGTGAATCAAATGAATCAAACTAAGCAAAAGCATGAACCCCCTGTTGCAGTAACGCAGGTCACTCAAAGTAAACAGAAACGAGAATCACCGTTAGATTTATCTGTAAAAACAGTCAAAAATTCAGCTGACTCGTCGACGACTCAAGAAGACGCAGTAGATTCAGCGGCTGAAAATAAAATGATTGCATTGCCTCACCGTCCCTCTTCGTCCGGTAGCCGTCACGCACATTTACCAACTACAAGCTATGTTGCATCACATAAAGTGGACTTTGCACCAAATTTTACCCAATACGGGGATAGGGGTGCTGCGCATGGATATGTAGCACCTGCACAACCTGCACATCCCTCTCTGCGTTACAACGGCACATATGAAACCCGTCGACCAGTACCGGAGGCATATCCTGTCGAATCTCCCCATCCATACCAAGAACGTAGCATGCCAGTGAGGGCCGAATACGTTCCTAAAATTGATCTTACAAGATCTCTTGGTGAGCAGCGTCATCCTGATAATAGAATTCGTGATGACCGGCATTTTATTATAGAAGAGAGAAAACGTCCTGCAGGTCCTATTGTTAGTAACATTCCGGAAAAGATAGTTCGTTATGAAACCTGGACAGCAGATAGTCGGATAGATCATCTTAATCAGTCTGCTAGAGAACAACGCGAACTCATGAAACAGCCTGTATATAGTTATAGCAGATACAAACAACATTTGGAAACTTACCAAAACGAACAAAAACGACCTGCCGTTTCTGGCGTCTATCGGGAACATCATAGTCAAGCAAACCGCAGATACTCAAATAATCCTTACCACCCTGAACTAGCTCGTGAAACGAGCGATTATCACGCCCACTATCATGATAGGAATCCGTCTGTTAATAGCCGTCATCATGTTATACAAAAAATTCCGAGCCATAGAGATATTCATTCGCATCATTTTGATCCCTCCAGTGGAATACCTGCTGATAAAAGGGTGCTAAGTATACTAAGAAACAGTTTAGAAACAAAACAAACAGGCTTTGTAGAGCCGCCGAGGCAAGCGAAACAGGTTCCAGACCTCATCGTAATAGACGATGCAGAAGATTCAGTGATAGATATCACAGATCTTACAAAGGATAATGACGCAGAAGTGGCATCTAAAAATTTCGCTAAATTTACTTTAAATCACCTTACTCCCAACTTACACCAACATATTCAAATGCCTAAAGCTGTGGATTCAATACCTCGCGATTCCGATTATCACAATAGTCCAGATCCAAAACCAATATCACCTGAAAATGATGTTGCATCCAGAATAAGAACAAAAGCAGAATTAAAAGTAATGCCACCATCGCAAGATACCATGGCGAAGGCTGAGAAGAAGCAGATACCACCTGAAAATGAAAAGTTAAAATTACTCCCTAGAAAGACTCATTTATTTAATCAAATAAGGGAAGACAATTTAAGACTAGAATCAGTGATCAAAATTGAAGAGCCACCTATATCAATGATTACAGAAGTAAAAACAGAACCAATGAACATTGAAGAAATTGAAAAAGACGCTGAAATTTCCATTAAAACGGAAAATATTTTAGAAAGTTTAGAACCAGTAGGTAGCCTAAATGAAGTCAATGAACCTCCTTTTGAAGACCTAGACTGGGCAAATGCATGTGACAGTTTTATGGAACAGCTAAAGACAGGTTGCCATAAAAAGAAAGTAAACAAAAGACGGATTGACGCCCCTGAGAATGAAAATGAAAGTAAAGTCGATATGATACTAAGCGTAGACCCCGTTGAATCTAGTTCGGAGAAACCGTTAAACGAAATATCTCCTTCCACTGTGGAGATCCAATCACCTGCAATTAATATTACGTCACTCCCAGGACAGACCACGCAGTCCGTAGGAGAGTACACAAAACTGACGGGAGAGACCACCAAACTGGTGGGAGAGACCACAAAACTGGCGGGAGAGACCACTAACCTGGCGGGAGAGACCACTAAACTGGCGGGAGAGACCACTAAACTGGCGGGAGAGACCACTAAACTGGCGGGAGAGACCACTAAACCTGCTGGAAAAACAACAAAACCCGTGGCGGCAACCACTACACCTGCTGAAATGATCATACCACCTATTGTCATAAAACAAGAGCCGATGGATGAAGATGATATCAGGATGGAAACTGAAATGTCAGTTATGCTACAACCAGTTTCGGTAGAAAAGCAATCTAGTAAAAGTGAGAAACGTAAAAGTGATAAAAAGAATGATAAACATAAAGAAAGCGATAGGCCTACCAAAATGAGGGCAAAGGCGAAAGTTAAAATAGAAAAACCTGATCATTCGTTATCTAAAAGAGAATTAAAAGAAAAGACACCAATTAAAACTGTGATAAAAGAAGAATGCGAATCTACAGATGATGACGAGCCACTTATAAAGAGTAAGATTCTTAAAGAAAAGGAAAAAAGTGATCGACTCAAATATCAGTTGTTAAAGGACTTGTCAGAGAAATCTGCGTATGTAAAACTTGAGTGTTGTGATGTAGATGTAAATAAAAATACTAGGAAATCACTGGATTCTACAGTAACAAAGGATAAGGAAGAAAAACAAGGCAAGGGAAAACTATCTAGGCAAATGTCTAGATCTAAAGCGAAATTGTCTATTGATAATAACAAAAATGAAAAACAGGATGTTAATTCTAGCTCCGATAGCGATGATGATGATATTAGTGTAGCAAGAAGACTTCGAACGCGTAAAAATACAAAAAATGAAGACAAAAGTACAGTTAACTCAAAGACTCCAGTGAAATCATCTCCCGTAAAGAAACAAGACAGCAGCAGCGCAAGTAACAGTTCTACGCCAGTACAGAAACCAACATTTGGCGATAGTTCATATTTTCATCCAGGTTGGGAAGAAGAATTATATAAATATAAACGTTCTCTTCGTATGCCTACTAGACTGATTGCAATACCACGAGGGCGTTCCGGGGGGCCGTTTGTTCGAGCGTCAGGTGCAATTTTTACACGAGGTTCCACATCTCTACCTGATTTGGATCCTGCACCTCTCTCTCCAGCTCCTTCTTCAGCACAATCAGCTGCTACCGATGATTTGTACGCACGACGTCCAGATAAACTCACCCTTGATAGCGATTTGGATTCGAACTCAAGTTATTCCACACCAAATAAGTTACATTATGATTCAGAAGCATCCACTTCCACTGTGTTATCCTCAAAGATTAACAAAAAAAAAAGTAGTTCCATTGTAGATGTTTTGATTCAAAAATGCGGCAAAAAGGAAGAAAGTAGAAAAGAAAAAAAGATTAAAGATAAAGATGAAAAAACACCAAAAGCCATACCTAAAAAATCGTCGAGTGAATTGCTGCCGACACCTAGCTTAGGGCTGGTAAAAAACGGAAATAAAGGCAGTTACAGTGTAAAGAAAGAGAAATTGATGGAGGATATATTTTATTTAGGAGCATTTAGAAAAGAGACTGTAACTGCGTTTAGAAATTCATTTATTAAAGACACAGATGGTCTAATTGGCGCTACAGAAGAGTTTGCGCCAGTCGTTCTAAAATCTAGGACTAGAACAGAAAGTCGAGTGCTTAAACAACGAGCAACGATCAAAGAAGTATTTGGTGATGAACGGCCAGCGTCTGCGCCTCCGACCTCTTGTCGAGAAGATGTACCCGAAGAAAAGGAAATAAATATTGTGGAAATAAAGAAAGAACCAGAGTCAAAGCCCAAGTTCAAGCCTAGAAAAATAGTAAAAGACAAACTTAAAAGAAGATCTAGTTCAATAAGGGATGGACTACGAAGCACTAAGTCACTTAAAAGGAACGATGCTAAGGGTCGACTAATGCGTTTAAAAAAACGGAACAGCATAATGAAATCACTGAATCACAAAAGAACAAAAGAATTGTCAGCGAATAAACATAAAAATGAAAATTCTACTCAAGAAGATAAAGACAAACCGAAAGTAGAAGGTACTTCTTTGGCTCCAACTGAGGGTGTAACTACAAAAAGACGCCTAAAGCGACTTTTTGGAAGAAGAAAATTTAGTTCAGGATTTGACTATATCAGAAAGAAAAAGAAAATAATACGTAGAGAAGAATCGACCACTAAAATTCGCAGACCAGCTGTCAAGCCCAGTCCCGAATCAGTCCACGATATTAAAAAAGAGATAAAAGGCTGGTTCATCAATAAAAGTATTGGAGAAACGCATCTCCATCGAGCTGCCAGGCTGGGATACACGGTAAGTATCTTCTACCAAGTTCGTGACATAATTAACACATATTTGAATATAGTTAATGAAAACTTTATCTCATTTACAGGATTGCGTAGCTTATTGTTTAGAAAAGTTGGAATCAGACCCGTCAGCTAAAGACAACGCAAGTTTCACACCATTACATGTGGCAGCCGCGAAGGGTCATGTCAGAATAGCTCGACTACTTCTGCAGTACGGCGCAAACGTGTCTGCAGCCGCCCAGGGAGGAATCAGGTTTGTTTTAAATTTTTAAACAATATCGAATATAAATACGATTATAGTTAAGAAATCCAGCTAAAGATGAACATTATTTACAGACCATTACACGAAGCTTGTGAAAACAGTCACGTAGAAGTGATACGTTTACTTCTTGCGTATGGTGCGGATCCACTGCTCGGTACTTACGCGGGTCAAACCCCTGAAGAACTGACGGAGGGCCCCGCTGCCACACTACTGAGACTACACATTGCTGATGTACAGGGGAAGGCTGTTGAACCCTGGCGGTTTCCTCCACCAACCGAACTGATAGGTATGAAAAAGCAAATACCCACTTTCCACATGCGTTCATTGTGTGCACATAGTTTGAAGTGTGTCAGTTCTCGAGACATCCTTCAAATTTGTAGCGGGAGAATAGATGTAATGCTACAGTTTACTACGTGACATTTTGTTATAAGTAACTATGGGTATGACTTGCAAATTATACACGAATCCTATACTTTATAATATGCATACACCCAGATCGTTTGTTTATAGGTCATACAAATATTATTAGCTCATTGCCGGCATTGAACTCAAGAACACTTAATCAGTGGGACTGGGTTTGCCTCTAGCGAAGTTGTCGTTGTACCTGTTTTACCTTAATGAAATAATGATTACAAATATAATTTTCAGGACATATTTAAATCTGACCGTAATTCGCAATCGTAAAGATCGAGGAAATAAAATTTTGAAATATTAATTGTTCTTATTTCAGATCGTGAGGAGCTAGGTTGTGACGTGCTGTCGTCCCCGCCCCCAGCCTCACCGCCGCCGCCCCCGGACTCTATGATCGAGATCCAGTGCACCGAGGCTCCACTGCCGCCATTTTACAGCCTGAGGACTCCCACCGGCCAACCGGCTGACGGGCTGTGGTGTTTGCTGCAGGACATTACAAATTTATTACAGGTAAACATAATATTTACTTACTTTTTATCATCAGCTATAGAAATAGACTTCGGCGGTCGTATAAAAACTTGAACTTCCGCTATGCTGTGATCCAGCTGTTACCTAGGTAACCTACTTTCACCAAGCCTGAGGGGGTTCTACATACTACCTTACCATAGCCGTTTTGCGGTTTTCACTTATGAACGCGTCTCGCTAACGGTCGGTTGGACCGCAGCAGTTAACTGTCCGCTTTTGTAAAGACTTATTAAAAAAATCAATATAATAATGTATTTTATTCTTGATTCCTGTTAACACATGCATATCTTACTCATGCCAACCTTTATCAATTTCCAGATCAAATCAAAGGACAGTCTATTAAAACAGATCCACTGCGGGTCTGGGTCTCCCAAAGAGCTGCTGCGCGAGATTCGGACGCAGGAGTTCCTCGAGCGTGCGCAGTGTCATCAGCTGCTCGGCGCCGGAGAGAAGGTCAACGTGCGCGCGTCCAAGGTGGCCCTCGTCAGGGTCACCGACAAGCTCAGGCAGCTGCTCAAGATAGAGACTGTATTGGTTAGCTGACACTAGGAGATACCCTCAGGCCGCTCGACTATCAAATAACCATAACCCTCTACGGAGGAGAGGCCTAAATTAACTTAAAGATATCACATTGCCCTAATTTGTTTTAAAAGCAGTTTTTTTTTTACGATTGGATAACTTCCACGTCATTTTGAAATTGTGTTTTAATGTGATAGAATTGCAGTGATCATAGCGTCCGTTATGACACTGCCGCTATGAGCATCCCTTGAACCAAAATGACTTAATTTCATTATTCTTGCTGCAGGATAGCAATTAAATAATGACATAATACATATAACATTGTTTTTAAATAAACCCATAATACACGTTTGATTGGAGACGGCTCAATAACGAGATCTTAATACCAAGCTTGACTGATTATTGTAATGTAACATGTATCTCATTTAAGAACAATATTATAAACATATTCGGTTTATGAGACTGTGTATTTTAAGGCAGCCATTTCATAATCAATTGATTCTTGTCTCACTCTAAAGTCTGGCTTGTGAGATGTTGTGTTTACTAATGAACAACTTGTGTAAATATTGTAAATAGTTTAGTTATTATTAATGCGTATAGATGTTGCTTTAAATGTTCGATATTCTCATGGGTGCTATTTAACGTTGGTGTACGGTGTATTGGGTAGATAGGTGACTAAGTAATGAACGCTGCGACGAGATGATTAGTGTAATTATATTAAAATTAGGAAATTAACGACATGTAGTTACCACACTGTTAATTGTAAGGCGTTAGCATAATCTTATACTGTGTGTGCAATAGTATACGTGGTTATCTGTAGATGATTTGTATGTGTTTGGAGTGAAGTTATCAGTCACAGGGTTGGATGGCCTTATGCACGCGACTGTTGTACTTAAGTCATCGAGAGTGAACAAGTGCAGTATCGTATGCGAGTAGATTCTATGAACATTATCGTGCGCTCCTCGACTAGTTCTTCTATCTGGGTTTTCCAGTAAATGTTTCGTTATCAATAACATCACCTATGAACCGTTATAATCATGTTTTGAGATTATGCTATTAACTTGTTTATCAATTTTAATTTTAAATACGGCATTTTTTGTTCTTTGTTATGTTTGCTAATATTGTCTCCCCAAAATATTTTTATTAATATTGTACAATATTTTACTTTAATTATAAAATGAGTTATGTTTTTATATTTATACAGTCCTGTAAAAAAATTAGGAAAATTAATAAATCATATTACGCATATCGCAAAATTAAAATAACAATGTAAATAAGATGAAAGTGAAACTGTCAACAAATTATTTTTTAACTTATTTTGGAGTGGCAAATATCTGACCTAAGTAATGCCAGTAAAATGTTTTACACAGTTAAGTAAGTAGATGTTTTATTCATGTGGCAATATTTAGTGCAGCACACAAACTTCTGTATAATATTTTGGGATTTTGTACGAAAGTAGTTAGCAGTTTTTTAATCAGTAGTCAAGGCCATGTTCCGCCCTATCTATTTATTTCTTTGTGAAAACAAAAAACGAGGAAGTACATTATTAATCTGTGATGAAATATTATTAGGAGAATTATCTTGCGCGCGGAAAAAATGTATGAAAAATAATGATAATTTTTGGAGTAAATGTAACTAACGATTTATACAGAATTGTATACTTTTTCTGAATGGTACCGAAATCGTGTAATGTTTTATCTGTTTTAGCTATACCTACAGTATAAGTATTACTATAATTATTGACTCTTATTTCTTGTTGATAACATGGAAAATAAACCGTGAACAATGAAACATAATATTTTATTCGCTACCCATACAAAAAAATATGTGAGCGGACGCAACTCACCCGACGTAGGCCACTAGCCAAAGCTGGCACACTTAGTGCAATTTATTTCAATACCACTGTTTTCAAAACAGTGACGCCTTGACACGCGAAGAAATGGGGAAAGAAAAAATAGAAATATATAAAATAAATATACCATCACGCCTGTATTCCCCGAAGGGTTAGGCAGAGGTGTAACAATGTACACCCACAGTTCGCCGGTATATTTAGGTCCCATGTAATAGGGGGCGAGCCTATTGCCATTAACCGGGCACAAATCCTAACTCCGAGCTGCTACTGAGAATTTAAAAGAAAAACCCAATAACACTTTTTGCTCGACCTGGGAATCGAACCCAAGACCTCTAGCGTAGCAGTCGCGCTTAGGACCACTAGGCTACCGAGGCAGTTATATATATAAATATATATAAATATAAGTATATAAATATAAGTTATATATATAAATATAAGTCATAAATAAAATCTACCACACATGCTAGTGACTACCTGTTACCGTTAAAAATGTAGACAGGGACAAACAAAAACAAGTCTAAAGCTGGGTTCTAACGACGTGCGAAAATTTTTGAGGACTCGCGTATTTAGGCTGGCGCAAACGCCCGCCACGCCCCACTGTGGGCTGGATTTTGAGTTTCATACTCGTTTGCTTTTTTTAAAAGCCGGGTTTTTTTCACTGAATATGGATGTCTTGATCATTATTAAACTTCATTATGAAATATAGGATTATTGGAGTCAGTGTATCTATTTTAAAACACAAAAGTTTAAAAAAATATATGGATCTAGGGTAAAAATATCTCCGGAACCGCACGTTTGACCGTAACATCCTTACAGGCCACATCCTCTATTTATTGGTGATTTATTAGCATACTTCATAATTATATCGAGGATAGGTGCGGTTTTTTTTAAATCGGAGAATATTTTATCTTTTATGTTGTATTTTCCGATCACATTTTATAAACAGGTGAGTAGTGCTGGTCCTAATAATTGAAAAAGTCTTAAGCGTACCTATATATGACCCCCCCCCCCCCCTAAAGAAATTAAAAGTACAAAGATATAAATGTTGTATACTACGGCTTATCATCTACATCGCTACTTTCGGAGCCCGAGTCTAACTCTGAATCGGACTCCAAGTGAGAGACATCGTAAAATTCAACATCTTCGGGCTTGTGAAGCAACAAAAGGCCCAGTGTAGTACTAAAAAGCATTTGCTTCTTTTTGCTTACCATCTTTGTTCTTGTTGCCGAAACAAGAGGATCAGATAAAAGAAGAAGCATGTTGAGTATGTCTTCTATGGAGGATTTTCTACAAAGTTTTCGTGCTTCTTCTGACAAACTTCTTATGGGAAGAATTGCGTTACTTATAATTATATCCGCCCCATGTAGTAGCAACTTGTGTACACTCGAAGGCATGTAGAACCACTCATACTTCTTTGCTGTTTGAAGAGCATAATCTTTAAATTTTTCTACGACTATTTTTTCACCACTTGTAATGGCTTGCAGAATTACGACAAATCTGGATTAACTCTTCTTCAAGTCCAGTGATAGCAGCTGTTTTGGCAGGATGCTCGAAAAATCGTCTAGCAGTGTTTCCGTCATTAATTGTTCAAGATCCCTGTTTCACAACATCTGCTATAAGATTTAATTCAGTCTTAAAACGATCCTGAATTCCCTTTTTTCTCGATTCGAATATGGTTTTATCTTCATTACTTTCTATTGCCCATTTTTTCAGATGTAATCTGTACGCTATATGTAAAAGACATTTCATGCTTTTAAACCGCGCAAAACAAGGATGACAAGCCAAAATTGTAAAGGTTTGGTGAGACATCTCTTTTCAATATCTCGTTAATCTTGTTCATTTCTGATGGTTTGGCCGAACAGAGGTAACACGTAGCACTGCACTTTACTTCCGAAAGATATGTGCATACGTTCCCATTGATCATGGTCATCATGAGGTCATGAGTGACCGTGTTGATACCACATTTTGATGCTCGATTCTTTTAAATCGTTTTCTTTTATCTGCTTTGCATGTTCTACTACCACAAACTTACTTTCTTTTATGAAAGTAAATTGTACTGGACGGCAATATGATGGTGAGCAGGGGCTTGGGTTAGTCCAGATAATTTCGGCACCACGTGTTACTCTCAATGGAACCAAAGAAGTAATAAACATACAGGAATCGTTATGCTCTCCTTCCATTTTCCGTTTGTATTGGCTTTGATTTGACGCTCCATCAAAACCCCACTTGAAAATTATAAAAAGATGCCTAATTTCTATATTTTTGGACAAACTCTCTAAAATTCTTCGGGCTGTACTATCAAGAAGGCTTTGTAGCACCATTTTAGCTGGTAAATCAGTCACTAGTGCAATTAGAAAGTACAACATAAAAAATTAAAATATTCTTCGATTTTTATTAAAAACCGCACCTATATCTGAAGTACGCCAAAAATTCCCAAATAAATAGAGGTATCACCGTGTGTAAGGATATTACGGCCAAACATGCGGTTCCGGAGATATTCGATATTTTTACCCTAGCTCCATATATATTTTTTTACTTTTGTGTTTTAATAAGCAACCCCCGACAGAAGAATAAAAATCCCTACCGCAGCTAACAAAAGATCTGATAACTTTGAAACCGTTGAACCGATTTCCATCAAACATAGCTAAGAACACTCCCGACTAATTCAACTTTCAAACAAAAAAAAATTGATCAGAATCGGTTGATGCGTTCGGGAGCTACAATGCCACAGACAGATACACACACAGACACGTGAAACTTATAACACCCCGGTGTTTTTGCGTCGGGGGTAAAAATAGATACACTTACTCTAATGATCCCATATTACATAATGAAGTATAATTATGGTCAAGGAATCTATTTCCAGTCAAAAAGACCTGACTTTAAAAGAAAGCGAACGTAAGAAGTTATATGAAACTTAAATCCAGCCCACAGTGCGCCCGTGCGTAGCGCGGGCTCGCCTGTTGACGTGTGCACGCTCGTATAAATCGGTCGGCGGGGCGCGACTTCTGATATCCCACACCGTGAGAAGTCAGCCTAAAAATAAAGATAAATTAAAGGTTTCTGTCGAAAATTAGTAGCCGCCATGAATCGTAAGCACAAACGTCAAGTTCATTTTGGGTTTTTTGGGTTGCAGACGCTGCACGCGATTGGTCCGCCAGTCGGACCGATCGCATGGAGCGCAAATTTATCTACATTTCTTTTTACATTGAGATTAGTCTTTCCTAAAAGTTAGTAGAATGACTCCTTAATGATGTAAGTCGATTTTAGTTCAAACGTTCAAAACTCACAGTAGCATGTGATAAGTGTGTTTCTGCCATAAGTTTGCAGTGTGGCAATATACAAATAATTTACCTGACTAGTTGACTACGCAACATACTAAAAACTAAGCACGTCAAATGTGACATATTTACATCACTAAAGTTGAATGAATGAATGCTTTTCTTTCTTGAATGAATTTAATTTCGAATCGGGTTGGGCGAGGCATTATTTTCAAGGTGTTTGTCATCATCAAGCTATTTTCAAATAAGAAACGTATTTTAAAATGAAACTATAAAACACTTGTTCATCATTACAAAACTAATTCCTGTGTGAGACATGAAATTAATGTTATTTATTTCTTCGTTTTGTAACAGAAAATGAAGCGTGTTTTGTTAATACTCGCGCTAACAAGTTGTGTGTGGAGTCAAGTTCCCGAGTCCAGCGGTACGTTCAATCCAAACTATCCTCAACAACAACAAATATACCCAGATAATAACCAGAATGGAACTCTGTATCGTCCAAACTCACAAACTGTACCTTACGGCAGCTTTCCCGTAAACGGCAACGACTACAATTCAGGTCAGAGTTCGTTTTACCAAGATAATTTTAGCTCTGATAACTATGGCGCCAACGACAATGAAGTTGATCCACAAAATACGGCGACATATTACGCCGGCTTAGATTACGAGGAAAGATACAAGTGTCCACCAAATTGGATCAGATTCCGGGAATCTTGTTACCGCTTCACTAAGTCGCCGGACCGCCCTAGAAATGAGGCTCGTAAAATTTGTTTAGCTTACGAAGCCGACCTAGCAGCTGTCAATAGCCCTGAAGAACATGGATTTATCATTACAAATCTAATGAGGCTAGACCCTCAGAAAGGGTCATGGTATATTGGTGCACATCAACAATCTCCTGGGTATTGGTCGAATGAAGCTGATGGTTCACAGCTAACTGGATTGGAAAATGCATTTTTTAATGATCATTCACAAATATACACAAGTTATAACTTATTGCCTCGTGATTACTTAGTGTACAAGTTCTCATACCCGGACGGGGGGCGCTGGGGTTTGTCTCCAGTTGAAGGTACCCAATATTATCACTTCATCTGTGAAGGACAAACACAAAGATTGCACTATCTTATAGAAGAAGAGAGATCATTTACATATGGATTAGAAACTTTTGACCCTGAGAGAATACCTAGAGGACCTTATTTTATTAAGGAACCAGTGGACACTATCTATGATCCAATGAGAAATTATCATGTTCAATTGACCTGCTTGGCAGGAGGGTATCCTGCACCTGTGTACAAATGGTACAGAGAAGAGTATCAGGTTGACAGCCCAATTTTCAATGAAATTGATCCTTTAGTTGATACCAGATTTGTTTTAAGTGGTGGAACACTTATGATTTATGGCCCTGATACTGATAAAGACAATGCAAGGTACCACTGCACAGCTTCTAATAAATTTGGCACAATTAGATCAGAGTCCGTGCGGTTGTCCTTTGGTTTTATTCGGGAGTTCAATCAAAAGAGGTCTGTTGAAAGTGGTAATCAATATTGGGGCAAAGTAATGTACTGTGATCCACCGTCTTACTATCCTGCAGTTAATTTCTTGTGGGCTCGTAACTACTTTCCCAATCTTGTGGAAGAAGACAAGCGTGTGTTTGTGTCTTATGATGGAGGCCTCTACTTCTCTGCTCTAGAGACTATTGACAGGGGCAACTACAGTTGTAATGTCATGAGCAAGGTATCTGATGCAGGACGCAATGGACCATTCTTTCCACTCTATGTTTATCCACATTCTGATTATCAGCATCTTAAGTTTCCAAATAATTTCCCCAAAGTATTTCCTGAAGCACCTGTAGTAGGGCAAGAGGTTCGTCTTGAATGTGTTTCCTTTGGTTACCCAGTGCCTTCTTACAATTGGACGAGAATGAATGGCAATTTGCCAAAAAAAGCACGTTTGAGTAACTATGATCGTGTCTTAACAATACCTAACGTTGGGGTAGAAGATGAAGGAGAATACTTGTGTGATGTGAAAAACGACCGGGCGCACATATCTAACAGTGTATTCCTAAAGGTGCAAGCCATGCCCAACTTTACAATTCCCCTAGCAAATAAGCACATGGATAATAAAGGCGAGTTACACTGGAATTGTGAAGCTTTTGGTATTCCAGATGTAAACTATACTTGGTGGAAAAATGGACAGAAACTTTCAATGGACACTTTAGAACCTGATGATAGAGATCGTTATATTATCCAAGATAATGTATTAATAATAAAGTACCTAGATCCTACCAGAGATCCAGGGATGTTCCAGTGTCAAGCTAAAAATCAACTGAAAGGAAGCTATTCAACTGGACAGTTAAGGGTGTTGTCTTTGAAGCCATCATTTAAAAAGCGGCCACTTGAATCAGAGACTTATGGCTCAGAAGGTGGTAATGTTACATTGAAGTGCAACCCTGAAGCTGCTCCTAAACCTACATTTACTTGGAAGAAAGATAATATTATAATCGGCGCTGGCGGGAAAAGATTTATTGCCGATACTGGAAACCTTATAATTCGGCAACTGTCTAGAGATGACGAAGGCGTCTACACTTGTGTTGCCAAAAACCAGTATGGATCAGACGAAAGTAGAGGACGATTAATTGTACTACGCGCTCCACGCTTCCTCGAGCGACTGCCTCCGCGAATTACCACACAAGTGAATACAGTTGTATTCTTACATTGCAATGCTGAAATAGATCCCATGTTAGACACAGCTTACCTTTGGAATCACAACGGAATTCGCATGAAGGAAGCAGCTGATTTGTACGCCGACAAGAGAATCAAAATCGATGGAGGTGAACTTACTATTTTAAACGTTAGTTTATCAGATGTCGGAGACTACGAGTGTATTGTAAAGTCTGCAATCGGACGTATCTCAAGTCACACTCAATTGCGTATCGAAGGACCGCCCGGCCCACCTGGCGGCCTGCAGACGCTCAATATTCAGCGTTCCTCAGTCACGCTTGAATGGACTGACAGCAACTCAAATGGTCGTGCTATCACTAGCTACATGGTTAGTGGTCGTACCCACTGGAACGCTACGTGGTACATGATAAGCGAGAATGTAGCCAATGTGATAGAGATCGACCGATACAATGGTCGTAAACGTGCCACTATAACTACGACTCTGATGCCATGGGCGATTTATGAATTTAGGGTGCAAGCTGTAAACCTTTTGGGAGCTGGAAAACCCTCGGCACCTAGTCCACAATTCTCCACTCCTGCAGATAAGCCATACGAAGCGCCTGCTAACGTGGGAGGTGGCGGAGGAAAAACTGGTGATCTCACTATTACTTGGAGCCCCTTGCCATCATCTAAACAGAATGGGCCAGGCATTTACTATAAGGTATTCTGGCGTCGCAACGGCACCGAAGTCGAATTTCAGTCGTTGGCTCTCAAGAAGTACGGTAATATCGGAACGTATGTGGTCCATATATCGACAACTTACTTTTTTACGCCATATGATGTGAAGGTACAGGCATACAATGATATCGGCGCGGGTCCAGAGAGCAACGTAGTCACTATATTCTCTGCGGAGGACATGCCGCAGGTGGCTCCACAAATGGTTTACGCGAGATCCTTCAACTCGACGTCTCTGAACGTAACGTGGAACCCCATTGACCAGTCGCGTGAAAGATTACGCGGCAAGTTAATCGGGCATCGACTCAAGTACTGGAAGCAAGCAAACAAGGAAGAGGAATGCATTTACTACCTATCCAGGACGACGCGTCATTGGGCTCTTATTGTTGGACTGCAACCGGATACATACTATTATGTTAAGGTAATGTATTTATGTTCCTAACAATCACAAAGCATAAATAATGAAATATGTATTATTAAAAGCTATCGGCGCGGTGACTTCTTGACGTCAGAAAGTCACACAAAAACATCAAATCTTTATCTCACTATTTTTATAGTCAACAATTTTTTTTTTGTTTTATGTTTTATTTTATTTATAACAAGTATCTTGTATATTTGTTAAGGTAATGGCCTTTAACTCTGCGGGCGAGGGTCCTGAGAGCGAGCGCTACCTGGAGCGAACGTTCCGCAAGGCGCCGCAGAAGCCCCCGGCTTCAGTCAACGTATGGGCTTACAACCCGACCACTGTGCGCGTTGTATGGCGTTACGTACAACCCACCGATGAGGAGGAACCCTTACTTGGATATAAGGTATATTTTGCATTATTATTGGAAAGGACACATTGCACTTACAAGACTCAGACTTTATAAAAAGATAAAAATAGCATTGCAAAGGTTATCTTCTGCAGATATCTTTTTTGTTAGGAGTGCAAGGCAGTTTTCGGATGGCCACACACTGTACCGTTTCAAGTAATCGATCCATTGCGTCAACAAAATGTCAAAATGATGCAAGATTCCCCATTTCATCCACATTTTGTAAGTACAATAAAATGTGTAATCTATGTTTTCCAGGTGAGAGTATGGGAGATAGACCAGGATATGAGCACTGCAAACGACACGATAGTACTAGTGGAAAGCAAACTGGAGGCTTACGTCATGAACCTTACCCCCGGCAAGTCCTACAATCTGCGAGTCCTCGCCTACTCGAACGGTGGCGACGGCAGAATGTCCTCGCCGGCTATTACCTTCCAAATGGGTGACTATCACACAGACTCATACGGCTACTCAGCTCGAAGCTCCGCCCATAAACAAGATATACAAACTTTTTTATTCTTTACCTCATTTCTATTAAGTTTCTATGGTAAATGGGTAATCTCGTGATGACATAATCGCAGCTTTTTTTTTAAGATTATGTATTTTTACTAATGTTAAAACATTCCTTTTTTTTTTGTTAACTGATTTTAGGTTGTGATATATGCATCCGGCCATTGCTTTCGCTCAGAACTCGAATAATGGTATTTTATTGATATTTATATTTTTTCTGATCATGAGTTTGAAAACTACTTATTATGGTAACTCTTTAGGGCTTTAAGTTCGTTTAACTTGTGTAACTTTATTTTGTCTGTAGATGTAACTATAAGACTGTGTTTATTTCTTTTCTGTTTGTACTGAAAGACTTTTCACTGCTTTAACTCAGTAGCACAAAACATTGCAATCATTTCTTTTTTTATGAATAATCGACTTTTCTGTTAAACAGGTCAAACTATTACGTCGATAGTTGTAGATACATAATAGGTATAGATTTTAAAATGATATGTAGTTTTACATCTTTTTCATTAATAATATGTATATTCTACAATTTTTTTATATTATGTAATGTCCTGTCAATTTTTATTGACAATAAGTACTATAACGACATTTGATATTACTTATTTAGTAAGCGGAATTTTATATGAAATTCTTCAATAATTAGGTCCATATCACATAGGGTAGACTAAGAATAATATTTTGTAATTGTGTAACAGCTATTTTTGTAATATAGCTACCACCAATCCGAGCCATTATATCATTGATCTGATTTATTTTTGAATATAAGCTTAATTTTATATTTATACAAGTGTTCAAATACAAGGATAGGTAAAACAAAACATGACATTTTAATTTCGACTTATTTAATATATTAGGAAGGCTATGTAAATCGAGTACAATAAATTAAATCGGAATTTTTCGGAACCAATATAACTTTTTAAAACAAGTCCGAATCACGATCATTTAATTCATCTGAGTTATTATTGCATATACATTATTTTAGTTTGAGTAAACAGAATTTAATATGGAGTAATAAAACTATGAATATGTATGAAAACTTATTATAAATACACTAATCCCGCCTATTGTATGCCTGCTAAACGAATCTCAAAATTTTCCGATTATTGTTGTAGTGTACTAGATGTAAAAAGATATGAAATGCCTTATAAATGTTAAAATTATCATTGTAATATGTATTTGTTTCCAGTAAAAATCTAAAGAAAACGAAAGTGTTTTTGTTTCATCTACTGTGTATACTTATCTCATCTTATCGAGTTATGGTCAACGATTAATGACCAGTAAAGTGCCCAATATAGTGTGCGTAAATATAGGTGAGTCCAGCACATGCTGGACGATAAATGGAGAAGAAATGTACATACATTTATTCTGTTACAATTCTATTTTAGTTCTTCCAGTTTCATTATTTAATTGTGAACTGCTCGAATCATGTAATTATTTACCGTGCCTAGGGGTACAAAGTATGATCCAAACTGATCATAATTCTTATTTTTTTTAATGCTGGCACTGCGTAATTGTGCAACATTTTATCATTATTTCGCCATTGTAATGACATTTAATTTACACAGGGTAAATTTTGTTTTACCAAGGTAAAACAGACTAATTGAATATAAAGCCAGCGGGACGAATTTATAAATATGTAATGGGTATACATAATGATTCCTGACACAGACGGGGTCGCGGCAGACCGAGGAGAAAATGTGCGGGACGCCTTGGATGTCTTCCTCAGGACACAAGTGGAACGAGTGGGGGTAGGACTTTACCCAGGAGTGGGACCGTAACGGCTAGCAAAAAAGTACTTATACAACTTACCTGTATGTATACATCTACACACACACACACCCTCACAAACTATTAATTCCATTTATTTTTTGCTTCACATTATAATACACACTTTTTGTTTAAAAAAAGTTTAAACCAGCGTTACGTAAATAATGGCCATACCAGCTGAGTACATACAATGCTGGCATTTTCAGACTTCCATACCCATTTGGGTAAACTTAAGTACACAAGTGACTTTGATAAAATATTTTTTTTACTGCACTTAAAAGTTCCAACTACCCACTAAAGACCAATCATTTTTGACTCAATTTTAATTTTATTTCGATCCCACGAGTATGTAGAGATTTGCAAAGTTACCGTTTTTGACCGAAGTTTTAAGTGATTTCTTCATTCAAGTTTGTTCTATAGGTACTCACTGATTCTTACAGGCGTCACTGATTGGTAGAGTTTCTCCCATAATGTCATACTTAGGAACCTAGAAAATAAAACATGACGTGGGATATTAAATTTTTAATTATAAATTTAAACAATGATAACATTTTATCACAATTTCTTGTATTTTACCTTACGTTTTAAACATTTAGCGTCTACATTATCTAGTAAATCAACTCCAATAGAGTTCTTTCTTTTCAATAAACTCCCGTCTTCCGTTGGCTGCACCTGTTTTAGAGGAAGCAGTCCAACTGCGTATGGTATATTATTTTCTAACGAGGAATTAATATTATCAACATTCGCCCGAGGTTGTTCATTTTCCTTATTCAGATCATCGCTTTCATTCAATATGTCTCCCCATTGCTCTGTCTTGTCAGTGACAGCCTCAGTCAAATCTATCACAGAATGTTGATACTGGGATTCTGACGCCATTGCATCTTCAATCTGACTCTCATTACTGGTTTCATGTTCGTTACTCTCGTCAGCATCATTTTCCCCGGGCTCCTTGTTATTCATATCTAGATTACCCCACTGCAACCCACTCGAGGTCAAGGTTGCAGACAAGTCTCCATTGCTGTTCTTCGAAGAGTTTTGTAACTCTTTCATATTCATATTATCGGAGTCGTTGTCGAACACGTTAGGGACATTAAGCGGGTTCACGTTATAGTTTTGAACGTTACAGTCAGGATTAGAATTTAAATTTTCTAGATCATCTTTTACAGATGAATTGTGTTGTTGTGCCATATTCATTTTGTTCTCGATGTTCATCAAGTCTTTTATAATTTCGTCTCTCTCTTGTGCTCGTTGATCGACTTGTGTGCTATCCTCGTAATTATTTTGTTCGTCATCAACATTACGTTTAGGCGTTGCCATGAGACAATCTAGAGCGTCTTCTTTAAATACGGCACTTTGTGGAAGTTGCAACCCAAAGTCATAGCAGTCTTCGTTTCGTCTCAGATCTTCAGAATTAAGATGATTATATTGTTGACTTAAACTGGAACTTAAATGAGAACTTTTTGTGTCAAGAAGCGAAATACTAAAGTTGGTATCTAAGGAAGTACTTGCTGGACATAATTGTTCAATAACTCTAGCGTCATGCAATTGCTGATCTTCGTAATATTTTTTTACGTCATCACTCATAGATTTCGTAAAGAATTGCATATCGCCATCGATGCAGGAGAAGTCATGTGCATTCACATGATCGATTGAATTGTTATTTTCTTGTAGGCGCGGATCTAATACCACATAGTTTTGTTGCTCTTCAAAGGATTCTAAGTTGTCAGGTAGTATCGCGTTGAGACTGTTAATAGTGTCCTCGGTACGATTGTATTGTGATGAATCTTTGTCGTAATCAGAGTTAGAGCCGTAACCTTTACTACCTAGTAACATTTCTCCTCTTTCTATAGACTTCGATAGATCATCAATGCTCTTTATTTCGCTTGGGTCTGCCACTTTTTCGATAATATTCGGTTGTTCTATAACTTCGTATTGAATTTCGCTGCTTTGCACCATGTCCAGTAGTACTTGTTCATTGACGTTAATGTAGGAGCCATCACCGGATTCAAATAGTATAGGTAAGTCGGTAGGAAGTCCAGCGCTTTTCAATGCGTTAACATATTGCGACATGGCAGTGCTGATACCTCCTGTGGAGGTGTCAACGGAACTGATGGGGTTGGTGTTAGAATAGCTGGTGATAGTTTCGTTTCCTAAGGAGTGTTCCTTATTATAGGCGATGGTGGGATCGAGCACGTTGGACGATACCGTCTGGTCCAAATACATAAGGTCGTTGTCAATGTTCATGTAGTTTGTGGACGATTCTGGGCCACAGATGCTAATAACGGCTTGCGAGAGAGTCACTCTGTCCATGTAGTCCTGTAACAAACAGATTAATATTATAATGGGATTTTATTTTCAATATTTATTATATCATCACATTAAATTGGTACAACTTTGGCATGGTGTTTTTGAGAAGGACATAATGACTATTATTTGGTAGGTTACCTGCATGTGCCTAGTCTGCAGATGTTTCAGCTGGTGTATAGCCTTGCGCGAATCTTGTTCGCGTCGCATGAGAGCGCGTTCCGCCGCGCGCCCTAGTGCGCCAGCTCCGCCCTCCCACGCTCCAGTACGCTGTAATAAATAAAATGTATGTATGTAACCCAAATTGACTAATCTTTTAGTCCATATTATCCTGAAGTTTCGAAAATCAAGCGAGAAACTATATTAGTTTAAGGGGACTGTGGATTCATAAGTATCGAGTCTAGATATTTGCCGTTCTCCGACCTACGATGCGAGAACCCCGGCACTGGTGCAGGTAACTCCGCGTTTTATCTGAACAACTTTACTTCTCACGAAATCGTAGTTCAACGGGAGTACCAACGCCAACTGCCCAACGAGGTAGCTAATTTTGGCATGTTGTCTTCAACCCACTTAATGATTTGCTAACTTAACGTGGACCATGTTTGGTTTACCTGGTCCTCATATTCATGACTCTACTTACCCTGGCACTAGGCCTGCCGCGGCGTGGCTTGATAGCTCTCGGCGCGTCTGAGTAGTCCACTGCAGGCGTGCTGCCTCCGTTCTCGATGTCAAAAGGAATACGCACTACCATATCCTGCTGAAAAGGGGTATATTGAGGAAGATAAACATAGGTGTTATTCTGAGAATGGATGGGTTCTGGGGCCGCTCCTGTGGAACATCGGTTACGACGGGGTGCTGGGTGCTGACCTCCTTGAGGGCGTTCGCCGGCGTAGTCTGCTACGCCGACGACACGCTGGTCTTGGCGCAGACAAGGTCGCACGAGGCAGCGGCCGACGGCGACGGCGGCGGATTGCGATAGTCGTGGAGAGGATCCGGCGGTTGGGTCTCGAGGTGGCCTTGCACAAGTCCGAGGCCATGTGTTTTAATGGGAATTTCACTCTTTGAAGAGTGGCTAGAGTGGCGCCACGGCGCCCTAACCTACTGGCTGCCGCAGGTCCTCATCGGACATGGGTGCTTAGGGAGGTTCCTGCATCTCATCTGGCGGGAGCAAACGTCCTGGTGTTACCATTGCGTGGATCGCCCCGAGGACAGGGTGGAGCACACCGTGACGGTGTGCCCCGCTTAGGCGGAGCATCGCCGGTCCTCGTGGCGGCCATCGGCGGCGACGAACTCTCGCGTCCGGCACTGATGCAAGCCATGGTCCGGAGTGAGGGGGGTATGCAATGGGAAGCAGTCGCCTCCTTCTGCGAGGTAGTTATGATAGAAAAGGAGGCAGCGCGACGGTTGAGGCAGAAAGTCTCCCGGCCCAGCCGCCGCGGTAGACGCTCCGGGCGTCGGGGGCCGCGAGACGACTCCCTACCACCGTAGACGCGGGCCTGTGGACGGTTGTTCGAAAGAGATACCGTGCCCCCAGAACGCAAAGGACACAAGAAGGAACATGGATGACTTTTAGTTAGTAAAAGCCTCCCTCCGCCTCGCCCTGGGCGAGGGAAGACATTTAATGATTTCCCATCCGTGATAAAAAAGGGTTATTCTAGACTATCACAGAAGAACCAGAATACCAGGTTAGTACCTAATTATAAATATCTGTGGGAAATGCCTCTAATTTACCTTAATTTGTCGCTGAGATGAGATTGCTCCGACTTACATTTTGGACGTTTTTAATTAAGTAGTACCTACATTATTGTCTTTCGAATAGAGATCCAAGATCTAAAATACCTGTAATTTAAGCTATTCCTTCTACTATTAACGTAAGTATCTATTAGGTGTTCGACTTCTCACTCAGTGTGACGCCAGATTTAGCAAACGTAACTAGACAGTGTAATTACTGTTTTTAAGCAATTTTAGCCTAAAATCGGATAACGGTTAGTATTTTTTTACAAACCTTATTATTATTCATTCTACTATCCACCGGTTGGCTAGTGCTGGTCGCAGGTGCAAGCTGCGAAGATTGTGGCGCCTTACTGTCGTTTTCCTTGAAAATGGTTGAAAAGTACATAATATTATATTCAATACCACGATCGAAACAAACCAAACCAAAACCTCAAACCAAACCGGGAGTTTGGTTTCCGCACCTACCTATTCCTCGATAGTGGACCATTGTGCGTACAACTTTATAGTATTATCTTGTTTTTTATAAGTATAGTGGTCATAATTTCCTGTGGCTTACCTCTAAGTAATACAGGTAGGTAGTGAATAAACAACTAAGTAACATGTTAAACAACACGTCTATATACAATGCAATAAAATGTGTGAAATAATCATCAAACCATACTTTATCTAGATGGCTACAAACATAAGTACTACATAGGGTACCTATATATTAGGTTTCATTTCTTGAGTTACGATCATTAGATGTAAAATAAACCATTTTTCCTAATCTATATTTTATTCAAGAAAAAATATAATCATTACCTGAGAATGTAAATCAATAAGTGATTGTGGAGGCCTGTTTATCACCACTGGTGGAGTGAAGATAGGCATTTCACCTAAAATTTGTACACATTATAACCATAATTAGGTACGTTTAAGATATCCTATTTTGCTTGCAAGGTATAAGAAATCCCAAAAACAGTAAAATGAGCCCTTACTTACTGTTATTGGCAATGCCAAGACCTTCCTTAGTAACCTTTGATAGTCCTTTAATCTTTAGAAACTGTGCCGCAGATACTAGTTCATCTAAATTCTCTTCTAAGCACTGAGTTTTCCCGCAGTACATGAACTCCACCAAACATTTTAATACGCTAAAGCGCATCTTTAATATTATAAGTGGTTCACCTGCTTGCTTTTGTAGAACCTCCTTAAAAAATAAAGCCAAAAATTCTTAGTTGGTTTGGCGGCAATTTAAGTTTTTGTAGAAACCTATGTAAATAGATAATTTATTATTTAATGCAAAAATACGTATCTGGGACATTTATTTTACTATTCAAATAATAGGTAATAAAAGTTTTACCTGAAAGTAAGCACTACTCGCAGCAAGTACAGCTTTGTGAACGCGTAAAGTGTGAGAGCTACACATTAGTGTCATGTCCACTAAAGCCTGCATTTGTAAGAGTTTACCAAATCTTGACATTAAATGCTCAGAATAATCTTCATAGTGGAGACTATAGCGTATCGGAGCCATTTCAAAATATGATTCAAAATATTCATCACAACACTAAAGCAAATATTATGTCAATACTTTGATAGGTTTTAAAGAAAAGACAATCGAAATATTTGAATGTCAATGAAAAATCAATTATAGAACGTGTTTATGCCCGATAAAAAAAGGTTTTGAAGGCGAACAAATTTTTTTTTTAAAGTTTGTTTTTGTTTATTATCTTATATTATAATGAAGTTTTATTTAAGAATTTATGAAATAAAATAAAAAAACCACATTGTTTCAGACTCTCAGTCAGTATTCCTAGAAGGGGTATAGTAGCTGTACTTGCCTACTTTTATCTAGAAAGTGGCTTAAAGATAAGTTTGGGTTAAAAGAATAAAAATAAACTAACTATTGTTGGAGTCTTTTTAATCCATTAAAAATGCAGAAAAAAATAGTAAAATGTTAGAAAATGAACCTATTACAAATTTGTATTCATAGTGGATACTTCCAATAAATACTTAATGTTCACGGAAAATTTACTAATTAACAAAGTTTGAAAAACAACTCATTATGTGTTGAATTGTATAGTTAAACGTAGACATTCTATCACAGACTAATTAAGTACTCAAAAGTTGAACTTATACAATAGGTACAATTTATGTTACAATCAGACCCTAATAGGGAGATATTTCAGCGAATATTATTTAATTTATATAAACGGTTGAGGAAACTAATAATAGATAGTCATACACTTTGGAATGTAAGTAGGAATGTAAGTAATGATTTGTTCATAAGGCACTTGGAACAAATACAGTGAGATTATAGTCAGATGCGTAAATATTAGATAGATAACATCACAAAGTTCTGTATTGTAAGTAAATTAAAAATAGTTTGATTAGAATAAAGTTTGTCTTACAATCCATTATGGAAAGTTTATACCAACTATAAAACCATTAAATAGATGTATAGAATCTAATCACATTTAATTATATAATATCAAATTCATAATTAACATGTACTTAAATCGAACTTTTTTTATTAAGGAAGAGTTAATAGACTTATACAAGATAAAACAAACTCACTCAAGACATAAATAGATTTCTAGAATAAATATGTTTAAAGGTTAAATTAAAGGATAAATGCAAATATAAGCTGTAGGTAGTCAATAATCCAGCAGATTCTGATGTGTCCACATGCTTATAGATATCCTCACATTATCCACATTAGTATTTTTATAAAATACAAATTTGTAACATTTCCAATACTTTAGGATCTTCTTAGAAATCAGTTCCTATACAATACAATAGCTTTTACGTTTTACCCTTACCTCCCTACGTCGAAGCTCATAAACGCTGTGCCACAGCCGCAAAGCTTTCGCACGACTCACGAAATATTGGAACACATTCTGAATAATATCTGAGATAGAAATAAACCCATTTCAAAATATATACTTACATACTTGCATCTTCGCTGCATCTAATATTAATTATATTTATTCTGTTTGTTTGTTAATACCTATTTCGCTGGATCAGCATGTGACTGTCGTTGTATGTGTGTAGCCGTAGGTTTCGTTATTACTGAACAATTTCAATCGCAATAAAATAGCGGATACAAAATACATGTGAATTGAAAAATAAGTCTTTATTATCTCTCATATTTATCAAACATAATGAACGATTATTTAGTAGCGGTTATTTTATTGCAATATAATTTAATCGCGTGGCATTATGGCAGTCGTATTCAGAGTATTTAGACCTGTTTAAAAAAGTTAAAATAATCTATCCAACCTTCTTTGGATAAAAAAAATAATCATAGACAAAATTAATTTATCACAAGACCTTTAGGCGGGAACATAATAAAAACAAAATATTTTGTACCTAACAACTAGACAGCATTATTAACAATTACAATATTTCGAAGAGTTATTATTTACTTACATTATGCACTACGATATTGTCATACTAATACGTGAATTAACATAAATATTACATTCCATCCCAGATATTGCAGAACAAAAATTGTAAAGAACAAAGTTACAGCCATGAGTTCGCTTACGTACGAGTCCGTTATTTATTTTGATTAAATCCAAATACGTATAGAAAAATATTTTTATTAATAAAACCGTTTTACGTTCGTTTTATACAACAGGATTGCATAGGATTCTATCATGTTTCAGGTAAGGATAATTTCAAAAGGTGAACTTAATCGATATTTTATGAGCTTATTGAATTTCGAGGATAAAGCGTATGCAATATGAACTTGAAACCTAGGTGTCCTTGTGTACATCAAATGAAAAACGCGAACGGAAATATTATTATTATAACAGTAATAAGCAAAGAACGAAATACTTAATTTGCAGCAGGTGCGAATGAATGAAAACGTATATTTTTGATCTTCATAAGGTATCGCAATTTATTATGTAATCTTATAATAGAACCCTATGTCAGCCTTGATTATTAAATTATAGTTACTTTGTATTTTGATTATTATGGTGTACAGGATGTGTACAGGCAAAATTCTTAGACAACTATATTGTTAACAGATTGACATGCTAATTGACAGCTATATAAATAAACAAAATTTTACTCTTTATTAAAAGAAATATAAAATAAAATCGAATTAGGTACGTAAAGTAATTTGTTAAAGTAATAAAATAATCTTACATGAACACTTTACATAGGTTTGAGTAAATTTGTACAATACATAGCATGTAGAAAAAATAGAGATTCATTTTATAGAGATCGTTCAGTGAAACTAGATCATTGCCAGTTACCATGTACTACTTACTACGCCAAATAATTGAAATGTTTTCAGTAACAGGAATTTCATAATTTATTCTTATCGAAGGTAATTGATGAAAAAAATAATGAAAAACAATTAACAGTAGTTTAATAACATGATAAAATATTCATGGACCGCATTTTAATGGCGTAATAAAATACTGCTCTCAAAATTAGCTTAACGAAAATAATGTACTTCTGAAGAGTATTAATATTTACGTATGAACTTCTTATTACATTGCAAATAATTATGTACGTTGCTTGAGAGAGACAAACTGAGCAATGGTCTGTTTCAGTGGCAGGTTACATTAGTACTAATATTAAAAGCAAATTACAATATTTACACCAGCCGACAATATTACATCTTGCAAATAGGTATCTAATATACACGTTAGCTATTTGTTCATATTTAAAATAACCACTCGAGGTTATATAATACGCTCACGAGTCCCCAGTAATACTTAATTATCAATTATTTTTAAAAACTCCTCAGGGGAGATGTGGACGTCTTCGGGAGGCGATGTGTCGGTCGCGTTAGGGACGGTGTTTTTGAGTTCACCGAAGGTATAAGTCGTTCGTTTTTTATTTCTAGAGTTGGAGACGCGAGGCGGGCCCGGCAGCGACGCCTCGCAGTCGAGGCTGGCGCGCTTGTTCCAGCAGAAAGCCTGGCGCGGCTCCGCGCCCGCCGACATTGGCATCGCCAACTGTACTCGAGACTTACACAACTCATTATCACTTAACTGTCGTTTTAACTTATCTTTCCCCACGACTAGCTGGAAGCCCCTCAGCCCACTGTCGCCGAGAGATTTGGCCAACTCCACTTCACTGAGCTGTCTCTTAAGTTTCGAAGACTCAGTCGGACTGGACCGAGCCGGCTTATCGACTAGACTGTTTTGACGTGAAGTTCTACTGCCTCCTTGCCTGGAACTTGAATTGTGCTTGAGTAGCGCATTGTCGTGTCGACTGCTGCCAGATGAACTGCTTGTATTTGTGTTACAAGTATTAACATCATTGGCGTTATTTCTTCGTAGCGATTCTATAACATTGTAGAAGTGTTCCAGCTCAGAGGTGCTGCTATTTCTGGATCTGCTTATATTGTTTGTACTATGTCTATGTGGGCGGATTTGAGCTCTGGGTAAATGGCCGTAGCTGCTCTGTCGAGCTATGCCGGCGCCGACACTGGTCTGTCGTCGAGGCATGTTGCAGCTCTTAGGAACGAAAGCATCTTGTGACATCATTATATTTTCATAAACATGAGCGTTTTCATTTTCTTCTTGTGATATAAGATTTTGGCGGCTCTCAGTAGTCTCTTTCTTTTGGCCAACGGAGTTACTCTTTTTATGTCCACCGCGAACTTTAACATCCGGTATTTTCTTCGTTAATTTACAGTCACTGACACTTCGAGGTAGTAAATTAGCGTAACCATGAGTTTTGTTTTCTTGGTTTTGTATTTTTTCTATTTTAGGAGCACTGGGAGTTGCAGCATTTTCTGCTATCCTTGTGGAGTTAGAGAGCTTCGGGACTTTATTGGATGGATTGGCTTTCGCAACATCCGCAGGAGCTGGTTGAGGTACCACTTCGTGTCGTTTTCTGTCCACGTCGGGCTTAGAAGATTTGTCTAGAACGACTTTCGTCTTATCACTTTTGCATATTTTGACACTGAACCTAAATGGAGGTTTGAACACGACTTGCAGCCTGGCCTTCTCGCTGGACAACAAGTTGGTGGCGCTTTTGGACGGTCTAGTTTTTCTAGGGCCTTTCTGTACCTGTCTATGTGCTCTTTCCGTGAGACCAAGGGGTATGGATTTAGATTTAGGTATGGCAGTAGGTTGCGGTGAACTGAGCAGCCACCTTTGCACCTTACTCAAAGCTTCGGTGTCTTTGATCGGAGAGGCGGGGTGTTTCTGCATAGAACTGTAGTCTATTATTTCTTTTTTCATTTTCGACTTGCGTTTTTTAACTTTACCTTTATGTTTGGAGAGTATCACATGTTTTGGTGATTTGCCTTCGGCGTTTGTGACGATGACTGTGTTTTCTTTTGCTATTTTAGGAACTTCTTCTAATTTAGCTTGACTATTCGGCTTCTGCGAACAATCAATTTAAATGAAATCAACAAAATGTTCTTACTCGTAATTGATATCAGGAATATTATAAGAAACTTACCCTCTTCTTATTGGCACTGTGTAGCGGAGAGGCTTTGTCTCCTAACTTCTTGTGGTCTTTCTTATTGCGATAAGCTCGAGTTCGTAGAGCCACTTTCTTCTTAAGAGGTAGTTTTGACCTGTAAAATCATCAAATAAAAGCAATAATTTCCATCACTAGTAAATTAGAATTCATTTTAGATGCACTAGAACTTTAAATGTTATAGATCTTTGTTTATAGCGTGTGCTAGTAGTTATGATAGCGTAAGTACCTGACAGCCGTATGAACGATCAGGCCTTGGTCAGCAGCGTCAGGCAGGCGGACGGTCTCAGTAGTAGAAGAGTGAATGATGGTCACAGACTTCAACTTCTTGCCGTGACGGCCCAAGAAACGCGTACTTGCCACCTAGAAGTACACAACATAAATTAGGAGTTTTTATTTACGCACGATATAAGTGTAGCTCGTCTACTAAGTGTATAAATCATGATTGATGATAATGATGACAACATAAAATGCATAGAAATGGATATTGTTTCAACCTGTTACTTTAATCGCTAGCAAAATACCTATGAAAGGTTGGGTTATCAAAACTCGTATACAATTCTAGCTTGTAATTATGAACATACTTCGGTACTTGTAAACTAGCATACTAATATAAAGTTTCGGTAATATACCTTCCCAGAGGAGCTATATCTAAACTAGACACTAACACTTAGTGTCTATGTCTACCGCAACGTCAAGTGCGCTGCAGCAACGCTAAATAAAACAAGTTCATTTAATATTGATTGTCCACTGTAAAAAAATAAGGGCTGGTTCGATTCCACCATATCTATGTCCCATAAAATAATCATTGCAAGTAAATAATGTTTGAACACCAACATTAATTGGGTAGATTGGATAGAGATTAGGATCAAAAAATCCTAAGAATCACCTTTTCTTTTTCAAACTGATTTAGCTTGAAGTCTGAACCTACTTTAGAATGTACAAAAAATGGATGACTCACCAGAAGAGCGATAACTGCTAGCAATATCAGCAGCACCGCGTACCAGTGCTTGAGCACCCATCGCTTGAAACCAGCAATACTTTCGTCCGACAGCAGTAGCTTTCGTAACGTAGCTAGCGGACCTGACGGGTCCACCTCGCGGCAACGTTGGAACACGTCGCAGTACCTGGAATTATATGAAAGTTTAGCTGTATCTTCAATTGAAAACAACACTTTTGCTATGGCATCGACTTAGAACATAAATAAAAAAATCTTAGATATTATTTTTAAATTTCTCTGGCCTGACACAACACACACAGTATGTCGCAGTACCCTGCTTAACATTGGAGACGCCCCGGCAGAGAAGAGCAACTGCCGGGGCTGCGGGTTGTTCTTAAGAGATACCGCGTCCCCGGAATGCAAAGGGTACAAGAAGAAACATGGATGGGTTTTAGTCAGTAAAAGTCTGATACTCCCTCCCGCCTCGCCCAGGGCGGAGTAAAACATTTGATGATTTCCCATCCCTAAAAAAAAACCTCTCCTTAGTAACACAACAAAACCCGTTTCTCCACTTAGCGCTTTATAATCTCTCCCGGTCAACTTTTTAAGCTTGACGGCCCATCTACCAGTTGGGGGAATAACCAATTTCTAGTTTTATTTAACTTACCCATTATAATCATTACAGGGCGTGCCCGGTTTTGCATACATGTCAGGCACGTCATACGGCGAAGTGTTCCATTCGAAGGAGGACTGGCAGGTGCCGCCGGGTTTGCGGCAGCACAGCTCGCACGCCGAGCGCGGGTCGTCCGCACGCGGCGCGCACTGGCACGACTCCAGCCCGTATGCCAGGCAGATGGAACCTGTGCACTCCTGGAGATAAGAAAATAGGAGAGGTGAGTAATGTGAATTACATGGTTAGAATTAACTGAACCTTAAAATTTGTATATTCCAAATGCAGTCTACCGTCTGATACTACAGCTTTAAAATGGTAAATATGCCTTATATCTTACCGTAGCAAAAAATATCGGGAATTATCGTATTAAATTATCGGGATGCTTTAAATTGGCTTATGTAGCAAAATATTATCACAATGAAAGCTAATACTCACTCCCATATAACACACGAGTTCCTTATCACAACGTGTCCTATTTGGTTTGTGTCGGCTTTGTGGGCAGTTAGCTCGTTTGCCGTCACAGAAAGCTGCATCACGACATCCATTGTCAGAGCGACATTTATCACGAAACTTGAGGGTGCACGACGCAGTGCAGCATGGACCCTGGAATATTAGCATCGACATTTTTGAGAAAAAGAAAAATCATATCAGGTACTTATTTTTGAGCTAATCAACATTGCGTTGCTGGCTGACATTAATAAATTAACTGCTGTAGGTACATGAGATAGGCTTATGTATCCAGGGTATTTCATGACAATCTCGGTGTAGCTTTAATTTTCCATCTACAGTAAACGTGTCACTGCAGCGAGATTCCTAACCCCGCGTTATCGTTATCACAAAGGCTAGTTTTACTTTCTAATATTTGAATACCGTACCTGGCTAGGACTGCAAACGCTGTGTTCAGTAAGCGTACACGGTTTGTAGTGCGGTCTAGCAGCCTGTGGGCGACAACACACGTCCGTACACTCAGAAGCCCAGCCACAGTCACATTCTTCACCTTCTTCCACTACGCCGTTACCGCATATAGCTGATTGAGGTTCTGAAATAATGTTATTCCACATAAACTTGGTGAACCTCAAAATATCAGTTTATTTTAAATGCGGACCAAAACTTAAGTTGCTGTTTGAGTTGCGATTGCGACGCATCATCTTAGATTTACTACGTTTAAATGCATCTGTTGGTACACAGCATCTCATACTGGTTTTACATTAGCATCACATGCGACAAGAATGAAAAGAGATCTGCTAAGTTTAAACTTCCATAAAAGGCCTAATTACCAGTAAAGCATCCCTTCGGTGATCTCGCTTTGTTGTTAAGCACCGGGTCAATAGCTCTGAGCGAGCACGGCGAGAACTTGTTGTTGTTCTTTCTGTCGCCGCTGGTTGCTCTGGCAAACATTATGTAGTTGCCGTCCTCGCCGAATGGAGTGCATACCTCTGGGTCGTGCTTGAAGATAAAACAATGCGTTAATTACAATTATTATTATTGATAATATTAATTATTGTTTTCATTAGAGCAAATGAAGAAGCACAGCAAGTCTTTGAATATATGCTATGCAAAACTGTACGTAACTTCGAAATAATTTAATTACTACGTTTCCGTATTTCCATGAATGGGACCCAAGCAACTTCATACATTGCGCAGTGCAGTTCTTAGTAAACTATGTATCTTGAATCAAGTTAGTAGCTAGTTAACGCAAGCCTGGCGGCATAAGAAGAAACAAGATAGGAGGGTAACAAGTTTCTATAGCAATAGTAAATTGACAAAAAGTCATCAGATAAGTATCTGCAACATGATATGTAGGAACTAAAAGTTTTAACCTACCTAGATAATTCAAAACCTTGGAAGAGAATTAACTACAAAGTTTTCAGTTATGTTGAAAGTAAAAAGTCAATAAATTACAACATACCGGCGATCCGAAGTTGTGTCCGATCTCATGAGCGAGCGTCACGTGACTGACGGCCGGCGGCACGTGCTTGCCGTAGTTCAGCAACGTCACTATGCCCGTGTTCAGGGACTTCATGCTTCCGCGGTAATGCTACCAAATAAAATTAAACGTATAGCAAAACAAAATAAAACAATAAAAATATTTGTTAAAAAGTCACACTCACCCCATTCTTCTCACAAACGCCACCGGCATTTTTCAGATCACCTGTCCAAGCCAGCCCAAGTGTACCCATTTCGAAATCTCGATAAGTAAACATGTACGCCAAACAGAAGGCATCATAATCTTCCTCTGTAAGAAAATACATCATAAATCATCTATAACAATTCCACTTCTATAAAAAAATTAAATAAGCCTTCTGCTTTTAAGCGCTTCTAATTTATTAGTATAATAGCTTAACTTTGTGGAATTGCCCTCCAGAGAGCAGGCGAGCGGGCTGCTCTCTTTTGAATGCCTAATTGAATATTGATGAAAAAAGGCAAACCTGAAAAAAGCTCCAAATACTTTTCAACCCCGTAGTTATTAGGAAACCTATAGGCAGGATCTTTTAGTGCATCTAGTGTGTGGACTTTAATTCTTTTAATCATAAACGTGATGTTGTCTGGTTTTCCATCTTGGTTGAAATCTGAAACAAGTTTTACCATCAGTAAAAAAAAAAAGAAAATATAATTAAGCCGGTGTGTCTTGCTTGAGTGAAGCTAAAATATTACCTGTCACTTTATATATTGCGTTAACTTTCTGGACATGACGCGTCATGACTTCAATACACGCCTCCTCTGAGCCGTATCTTTGATAGAACATGTGATCGGCCTGCAAGTACACGAGACACGTAGTTTTCCTCGGATCCACAGTTGCTCTCTTGTTCACATGTCGACCGTAGTCACTCGCGTTCGCCGACAACACTGTGTACCCTACTGGCTCCTTTTTGACTATATCCTTACTAACAGTTACAACTCCAGCTTTCGTTTTTATTACTTCGACGTGTGTCTTTGGCTTTGGTCTCGATTCTTCCGAATCGAGTCGCACTTTAGTTATGAGGTTACTTTTATCGATTTTGGTTTTAGGTTTTCTAGTGCTTAACTTATCACCCGGCTCGTTGTTGCTGGTGTATGGAAAGTCTAAGTCTAAAGGTAATTCGGGATTCTTCTTTGGCTCATCGTCTTGCATTTCGTCTTCGGGGAGCCATCGTTTTTTGCGTCTATGTATTTCACTACGGAGATCTTCAGTAAAATTGTTGAGGGGTGAGTCTTTTATGTTTCGATGATCGGTAAAGTTGAATAATTCAACTTCCTGTCCTAAAGTTCTTTTCATATGGAGTAGATGTGATGCGCACGGTGCCCCTTCACTTGTATCATGTGGGTGTTGGACGTCTGACCGTCGATAGACAACGCTATGCATGGAAGGATGGTCGATGTTATATCGAGATATAGGCTCCACATAATATTCTTCGGTAGGAGTCCAAATTGTTCCGTCGAAGAGACCATCAGCTGTGATAACACCGTAAACGTGAGAGGATTCGTCATCTAAAAGAAAAGGTCCATTATTTTTTCCATTTGATTGATACACATAGCTTAATGAATAGTTTAAAATAAATAGAGAATTTTAACACAAAGACTGCAGGATTTCAAAATAAGCCTTTGAAATACAAACAACTTGGGGACGCTGAAATAAATGGCAGACGATATTTTATGCAAACTAATTCGAGGTGCAAAGAGCCTCGGGACTCTGAATGAATTAAAATCACAACTTGCAGTCGCAGTAGGGGAGGGATTGAAACCGCTCATAAATAACTGTAATTACTGCTCTCACCTACACTCCGTTTCTCCTTCATTCATTTTCTGGCAGAGGGCACTAAGCAAAAATCGGTTTGTAAAATAACCGCGTAAGCTTGTAATGGACCAGATACCTTCTGATAAATGTTTTTAATGAGGTCTGATGTCTTTAGGGATAAAAACAGAGGCTGCATTATTACGGGCGGTCGAATCGTTAGATCGAGATTTTGAGTAATGGTGATGCGTAATTTAACGGAAGCCACCTGCCCCAATTCTTATGGGATTTTGATCTTTGTTAGAGTATAACGAACAAAGGGAGAATAATTTAAAAGCGAAGAATTTTAATAATTGGATAAAATTTGTGAAGGGTCTGTGATTTATGAGCCAAAACTTTTTGTGTTTGGAATTTGTTATTTTCCCTTGACCTTTATAAACATTATTAATTCTAAATATTTAATAATTATATTAAATAAACCTAAACAAAAAGACGAATTTGCTCGAAACATACTTCATTAAACTTACGAAGTAATTTGTTCAAAATTCACTTTGTCTCCAGCGTTCCAGATGGGTCGCAGCACATAATTTCCTTTTATTAAGTTAGTCACAGAATGTAGAAGTTTGTTGGGCTCATGTTTAATTGGTTGTTTCAAAGACTTGAGAAATAAGTGAAGGGTTGGAGTATGTCTAAAGTAAGCACTCAACTAAATTATATTTTAATTAAAACAAAACGGAATTTTGTAATGAAGTAACATTACAGACGACTGATTTGTTTTATAAGATGGTGTTGGAGACACAAATCCATTATTGGCAGTCGCGTAAAATCCTGTTGTCCACTTATACAAATCCTATATTTAACCAAAGTAACAGCATACAATGCATTTAGTAACTATTTCACTTTCACATAGTACAGTTAGACGATAAATTTACGGCCTAGCCGCTCATTTACCAAGTTGTAGAATCAGCCATTTCAATTTGAACTGTAACGTTAATTAGTAAACTTATTAACGACAAAGTCATTTTAACAGGACTTTCGCTTGTAATTAAAAGAAACCTCCTACAAAGGAGTAATCCGTTTAAGAAAAACAATGTAATTCCGCAGCCCGCCGAACAATTAATGGTGGGTAGGAATAAAAACGAATGTTTGGAACTGCAATGATGGAAATATATAAATCACCTCTTTTGTCTCGGGTTTTTGCCAATTGAGGGTTTGAATCAAAGGTAATTTATGTAGATAAACCTCGCGGAACGTTGTTTTTCAAACATTTTATTTTAATCGGAGTAGTGTATGTAAGTACTTAGTGTTTGTTTTTAGTATAGTCTGTGGAAAATTTTAAATATATTATTTTAGAAACGCTCTTCGCTTAACGTATTTAATATAAGACATATGTTCAAATAGGTTGCAATATGACTATTACTAATCTAGCTGCACGTTCTATTAACTCATGTATGACGGCACTAATTATCGTCGGTTTAGCTACCTAAATACCTCTCCTGTACCTACTAAGAGACCAATCCGATATACCTACACTACGAATTGCCCCGACAAGCTCGGGAATGGCCGTGGAATTCGGTTAAGTATTAAGAGCATACAACCCTGCCTTACATCATGTATTAGGAGGCTGCATGAATTGGCACAAACGAGTCGGCTCGCACGTGACTGCCTTTGCTACAGTTCCTCATTGTGTAGGGTTGACGAAATCCTGCTTATGGTAATGAGGACCATCGTCTATTTATCTTTAATATGTGAATATAATTCGTATATTTATTATGTTGAAACCTTTGAATAATAGTTAGCTACTTAATTAAATTTGAAAGGTCTTCTTAAGTTTTTGCAGACATCTACTTTTGTAGGGCATTAACCAAAGCTCTCTTAATTAGCTTCTAAAAAAATATTAAGAATCATTTGAAAGCTCTAAAAAGCGAGGTAACGATAACTGTTATAAAGATAGCGGTTCGCCGTCTCTGTCATTTTAATTAAATCTTTTAATTATATTACCTAAGGCCTGACCTTTGGGAGGCGAAAATAAATGAACGGAAATGTAATTTTCCCAGTAGTAAAAGTGTACCATCGATACGGTCCCATTGTTTGCTGTACAGTCAACCCTGCGCAGACATCTCTCTTGGCTAAGACCCGGGATTACATCACTAATGTTTATCTGATGCCGATGCCGCGGCTAGATTATGTGATGTTTTATTGTGTTCATCGCAACCTCTGTGTATTTAACGCAGCAATTATTTGGTTCTTCGACCGTTATTATAATATCGAATTCGTATTTTAATTACTGGGTCGGTTGGTAAGATTTAACAACAATAATGGTTTATATTTAGTAAGAGTCCATTACATTTAATTATGCCTTTGAGGCTTTGACGTAATGACGATTGATTCGACCTGGATACTCACCAGAAAAGGTTATAAAGTTAGTAGGTAACTAGGTATGTTCTGGTGAAATTCTATTACAACAAGGCCCTTACTACTTTGTGTTATCATGCTGACCTTAACGTAAATTAGAATTAAATGACCCGTAAAACCTCCAATATAAAATACCGCTCACTTTCACATCTAACAGGTTACATCATATCAGGAGAAACTTTTAGGCTAGACTGAACTTTACGCTATAAATTTAAGCACATATCTCACATCTAACGTTCATTTTTACGAAAAGGGAACATTTTTTTTCGGTAAGAAGAATTTTATAAAGAGAAATAGCTTGGAAATAATAGCTGGCTTTGAAGAAAACTTTTGACATGATAAGGTTGTATCTGTTACTTAAGGGCTGATAAGCTTCTTTGCGTTTGAGGTCCTGGGCTCCATTATAGAACACGTTATAAGGATTGCTCTTATCCCGGTGAAATGACAATAATTACATAAGAAATCCGTTGAACTATAGATTTCTTAGGGTTAAGTGAAAAAGTTTATATTAAATACAGACATGGCTTATTAAAATTCCTTAATGGCTTCGAAGTTGTGGTCAAAACAGCGTGTAGTGTTAATGTAAGGTTTAAATAAAACAATTCAGCTAATCAACATGACAAGGTAACTACAGCACCACAATAGCTAATTTCCCCACAGTGATTATTATAATTCGCGCGAGATGTGAAGCAACTTTGAGTTCTCACACTTTACTTTTTTATTTCTATCATAAACCATCGACGATGAGTTGGATGAGACTTTACTGATATTATTTCTTATAAAATATTCCTAAATAATGTTTTCCTGTAAGAAAATTAAGATGTGAATTGTGACTACATTTTGTCAAGATAAGATTTTAGAAAGTAGCTTTAAATTGGACTGAAAACTAACCTTCCAACTTCCCCGAATAGACCTTGGCAGGATTAAAGTCTACCTCACCGCCTGTTGAATGAAACTGGACGCCGTCTGCGAAAACCGAGCTGGGGTCCGGTCGTAGCACCAGCTTGAACTCTCTGTAACATTAAAAATGGCTGGGGTTATTAAATGAAGTCAATCAAAAAGTTACATAAAAACTATTTATCAAGATAGTTCTAAAAATAAGATGACAAATTATTACAAACATCATACATGATTTTGTGGGTTTCTTGGAATCAGACCCAATGGGAGGCCATAGAAACACTGGCTAAGAAGGATGAACGTAGTAGGTAGCATAAGCCGACAACACAGCCAACGCTAGCCGCTGAAAGATGCTTTTAAGTCCGAGTAAAATAGAATAGCCTAGTCGGAAAACGGACTCAGGCAACAAGATCATTTTCGTCTGTACTTATTTTTGTAAAAAAGTTTATAACGGAAAGAAACTTCATTAATCAATATTGTTCTAAAAGAACAACTCGCAGTGTTAACGCAAAAGTGCCCTTTATCTTCGTAGCATTAAGCTCGCGGTGGTGAAGTGCGCGAAGTTTCGCTATTTCACGTATTACGTCCGACCTCATATTATGTTCCTACAGCACGTACCACTAATTATGATTTAATGCTATTCACACTAAGTTCAAACTGTTCGTATTAAAATGTAGAGCACCAGTGTAATGGCTAATAAATCAGACGTGTAATTCTGATATACTGGGCCTCGTGCCCTTTTATGTTTTTAGTTGGGTAACTTTTATTTAAGGTACATTTTATTAATGCGAAGGTAATAGCACACTTTCGGATGTGTTAGCCGTTACACCGGATAATAATGTCTGTATGCTTGAATTTTAATGACACACAAACCTGTTCAAGGTTCGCGTTCAAATTTCCGGATTAAAATAATGTTAGGTGCTGGACGAGGAAGCGACAGTTGGATTGATTATGCTCATAGTAATGAGAGGAGGACACAACAACCTGAGGACGACCTTACAGGGGGCGCCATTAGGATGTTAAGGGCAGATAGACAAGGAAAACATCTTTACTATAGCGGATTACATGGGATGCTTTTACAAATGTCGAGCTTAATTTTCCATAGATTAAAATAACAAAGGCGAATAATCTTACAAAACCGAGAAGATTAAGATTGAAGGATTTGTTAAACAATCCCCAGAGGAGTCACGAGTCGCTTTGACAAGTTACCGCAAAAGCAATTCCCGTATTCTGTAACATGACTCTGAATACAATAACGTCTCATGATAGTATTGTTATCCTACAAAGGATTCTCTCCAAATACATTTATTCTTAGTGAAGCGACATGAAACATTTATTTGTATGACTCAAGTGATTTTATCGCTGTTTGTAGACGACATAAAACGTGAAAAGCTTTAGATTTACTTTCTACTGTGCCTAACTGAACAAACGCTTTATTTATTTACCGCAGCAGACGAATAAGTATGACGAAAATAGTTGAGCTAGTCATGCTTAATGATTGATTTAATCATAGTTATATTCAACACGGTACCTATTTAGTACAAACCATATTGGAAATAGAAAAAACACAATAATACATAATAGGTATATTCTGAATTCTCTGTTGAACAGTCGACAGTCGCGGTATCGTAATCAAAGTGAATCGCATCACTATTTACGAGGCAGATTCGAAGATGTAGGGCGTCTGTAACTCAATAAAATTTTCACAATTCCCCCAGATTGGACGTCAGAAGCGGCACTAACGAGCGGTATCTAATGATGTTAGACGAATAGACGGTCGGATGTCGCTCCTGTTTGTCTGATCTAACTTCGTTATAGGAAAACTTGCTCTGATTTCAATCCAACAAAACCGATGAAGTGTTCCTCTCGACGGCGGATTGGAGAAGTATTCAAGGTGGTGTGGGTGATCATTATTTTCAGCACGATTTTTACCTATACCCGGTGACGCCGACGTAAGGAATTCCAAGTGACATACGACATTAATATTGTGGCCTATGTGGTGCTTTGATACTACTGGAAGCGTCACATTGTAGATATCGGAGTATTTTAAGAATTGGAAAAGGGTCTAAATACCATCCTCCTTGTTCATCGATCACGATTCTTATTAATCTCAATTAAAAGGGGAAGTTTTGTAGCAGAGGACAGTTGTGTAAGCAAAGTTAGTTCTATTTTCAGAACTTCTTATATTTTTTATGAGTAAAGCCTAGTTAAGTTATTTTTTTCTTTTGAAGAAAACAACCTCAAGTGTTGGTACGAAACTTATCTTTTTTCAAAGTTAAATAGAAGAAAATACATACTTATAAATTTCTTTTCAACAACCAAGTTCTCTTCTACGCATCTTATTTATACCTACTTCTTACAATGATTTTGTTATGCGTACTTCTCACTTAGGTATTCAAACGGTTTTTTATGTACGTTGAAGAAATGCTTACCCAACTTAATTTAAAAGAACGTTTACCGTAAGAAAGTTTCAACTTTGCTGACGCAAAAAATATCGACTTGAAGTTTAAGTACCCACTACCACCAGGAGCAATTACCATCTTAGTAATTAAGCAGATATTTATGTAAAGTCAAGTATAGAAAATGCCTAACGAGGCATAAAAATAACTTTTTCATTACGAAATTGAGTGAGCGCCTCGGAATTTCGCCAGGTCTATTGTTTACCAACCGGATTTCTAACATGATTAACAAATTAATTACCTGAGTAATTCCATTGGTTCCGCGAAATTAACTTGAAATAGTCTCAAGAGTAATATTTAACTCTGACTTGAGTAAATATTAATAAGTCGACAACTTATATTTGCTGGGGTTTAGGGACTTAGTTCTGTAACGAGATTAGTGCGGCGGGTTATTGAGTTGGCGGGTGTGCTCGCTTCCAGTCGATGAAGTAGGTTACCTACCTAATACAATATTTAATTGTATACAGTTGTGAGATACAGAACCCGTTTATATGTGACTCTAAAAGATACAAATCAGTCGTCAATACTTGTGAATTTACTGAAAGATGATATATGAGTTCGTATATGTATGTAAAGCACCTATACCTAAATAAATAGCTCCAGTAAACATAATATGATTTTTATTAACTTTAATTTGGCACATGGTAACAATGAGGACGGAGAAAATAAAGTAAAATTTCTTCACGATTCCTCATCTTCAGAAGCTTAACAGAGTCGACAATGATTAATAAACATGGCGTTTAAGTCAAAACAAAGTGACAGCGAAAATTCCGCCTTAACTTTTATTAAGAAGTTGGTGTATCAGCGCTCGTCCATCCCTATTTGTTGAGGGTAGATCAGACCTGAAAACTCTGTAAGAAGTTATTAGCGAAGGCAATTTCCAGAAGCCATTACTCATTTCTGGTAACAAACAGGCTTGGAGGCGGCCTGGAGGCTTCCTCGCAGTGTAATTGTCGAAACCCGAGCTCGGGAATATTAAGTGATGACGTCACGGGGAAGTGGTTTCACGTACGTTCACCGCTGTAATTGAACTGAAGCCTAATCTTGTCTTCTCAAAATAGGTTTCAGGTAACTTAGGGCGTATTATTACAGGTCCCTCGGTTTACTTGAAATGTGTTCAATGTATGTGGGTAAATTACGCGTTTAATTTACGAATTCTGTAGTATTTTTATCGCCTTTTACAACGTTATATACAACGTGTACAGGTTGTATACGAATGGAATGACAAATGAAAAATAAAAGAAAAATTAAAAAAGAAGAACGTTCACACATATGTTAGTAATGTTAGGACATGCCTTGTAGGATAGGACTTTAAAACTAAAGGTTAACACAGACTATAATGTACAAACTGCCCCGTTGGTCTCGTGGTGGCATGCACAACTGTTGTGCGTGGGGTCCTGGGTTCTATTCCCAGGTCGGGCAAAAAGTGTTATTGAGTTTTTCCATTAGAAATTTCTCAGTTACAGCCCAGAGTTTGGAAGTTGGTGGTGTGACACCCTCGTGTCTCGGAAAGCACGTAAAGCCGTTGGTCCTGCCCCTGATCTCTCCCCGGTCGTGTCGGATTACCGTCCCATCGGACTATGAGAGTTAGGGCAGAGGGAGTACACCTGCTTTGTGCACACATTTGTACACTATAATATCTCCGGGCTATTTGGCTAGTCTGCATTAAGATTAGCTGCCGTGGCCGGAATCGGTCTGGAGAATACATTTATAATGTACAAACATGAAAGGAACGAATCATGATCAAGGATTCATCAATTTCTGAGAAAAGAAAAGTTTTATTGTCTAATGAAAAGTTCTTGGGATTGTTGAAAGTTTCAGTTTGGTCAATACCTCGTTTGAGAAACACAATTAAACTTGCGGTTAGTTCGACAGTTGTTAGAGGTATTTTGAATACGTTTGTAATTATAAATTCAAACCTTTGATTCCACTAGAAATGGTTTCTTGAAATTAATTCATGTTTCTATGCAACGACGATCTAATATAAATTTCCTAGGTTTGAGGCTAGGAAAAATAACATCTATGATTTCACTAGCAAACTTAGGTAATGATTCGATCAGATTGGGGTAAAAGCTAAACGTTATACCAAGGTCAAATAAATAAGTGGAGGTTCTCTGAGAGTGAAAGTAGTCATGAAAAGCAACCCAAATCAAAATATAATATATAAGGTAAAGTACGTACCTTATGGTTAGTCGGACAACATTTATGTATTGTGTAAACCCACCTAGTTATACGATGTTTTCTCTGCGGGCATTAATTATAAAACTAATTCATACTTAGCCACCGTTGCTAAGTAATGGAGCCTTAATATTTCGGTCTAATTCCAGCCTTGATAATCGTCACGATATTTACGTTAGCGTTTAATTAATTAATTTTGGAAACTTACTCAAGTATAATTTGAATAATCTACAACTAAACTGGGTCTCGTTATAAAAGTTAGGTGGGATAAAGCGTCCGCGGGGGCTGTTCATTTCTATATTAAAATTTTAATAGGACTCAGAATCCAGAGCTTTTGAGATTAGATGGCGGTGTACGTTGCGCAGGTTTACCAACCGTGATGAAGGTACGCTCGATGACACAACGCTTACCCTCACAAAAAATGTATTTATAGCCAATTTTCCGAGATTTGCTTTTAATTAAGTAAAGGTATCTATTTTATAAAAGTTAGGGTGAACGTTGTCGTTATTATGTTGCATAAGTTTTTCAATTATTCACTTTATTAAAAATGTATAATCAGTTTTGTGGCTACTCTTCGGAAAAATACGTATACTGCGAGGCACTTCTATATAAAAATAGCTAGTGCAATTTGCCTCTCTATATATCTCTAATTGAGTACCTACATCACAATTATTCATTGTTGAGTGCTGGACTCGTACCAGCTCGTACAGTCAAACGCATGTCCATGGTAACGATTTGTGATTTCGTAGCAGTAATAGCGGCTTTTGTAGTGTTTCTACTAACGTCGGGTTGACCGTACCAGTTCGTACACTTGGGCAGGCTGCAAATCACATGGTCTTCAGCTTTATGTTCCATTTAGTGCCGCCCTGCGCAGCCGACCACGCTACGTTTATTTCCGCTCTATAACACTCTGTTACACTATTAATTCCTAACCAACTGCAGTTATTTGTAAACATTTAACTTAAGTAATATTGCATGATCGTAAATATGCATTTCGTTTTGCATATGCATATTGCTTATGTTTCATTAATGAGTTTAAACTAATTTCGGCGTTACCAGAAAGACTTTTGCCCTTATTTTTAAACTAAAACAAATTAATCAGTAAGTAATTGTAATAATTACTAGATAGGTTTTCTCTCTAATGTTGGGGGATTAAATTTGCTAAATACGTGTAGCGACAAAAAAGTAGAACGTTCCATAAACAGTACTGAGTACGGCATTATGTGTAAATCCAGTTTTAAAACAGGTCACGTAGTATTGTTAACAGCTAACACTAAATTTTGTTGTGGTGTGTCCACGAATGTCGCATATCATGCTGTGCAAACAATACGCACAGCATTGCGTTACTATTACCATATTAAAATATGCAAAACGTATTATGTCCGAAAAGTTTGTAATCCTAGTGTGAATCAGTGGATAGAATGTGGTAGAAACGCTTGTATGGGCCAATAGTTATTTTGCGTAGTTTACGGGTAGATATAATTTGTTAACAGATAAAAATAAATTAAATGTAGCTATAAAATTTAATTCAAAGTGAAATTCCGTAATGGGAACTGGATATTTTTTTTTTTAATTAAAATAATAATATTCGACCACAATCACAATTTTATTTGTTTACCTGAGAAAAATAGTGTTGTGTCTGTGCTCAATATGCGAGAAAAAAGCGGAGCCTGGCTCTAGCGTTTAATTTGATTAAAAGACACGGGAAAAAAACATAAAATATTCCTCCCTGCCCTACCTTATTTTCAGGTGTGTGTTTAACAAACATCACAACATGATTTAGGATTTCAATAGACACGCGTACCTAGTCTACCAGTTTATTTAACAAAAAATCAATAATCACATGTCAGACGGTTTTCACGCATATTTACAACAAAATGTACAACGTATTTTGTGGTTGAATGTGCCGCATTACATTAATCTCTTTGATGTTATCTGTGAAGCGTAATTTAAATTTAAACACCTTTCTGTACTGTTGTCTCCGTTTGTGGCGACTCTCGTTGCGAGTCGATGGTTTGCTCCAATTTCAAGCTTCAACGCGGGTAAATGCGTGGTAGCTACTATCACGACGTCTTATGTAACTAAATCTGCAACCGCAGCATTTTGTTTACACATTTCGTGCATTGAAGTTTCATCATTTTTGTGCTGAATAAAGTAGAAAACTTTATGCACATATCTTTAGGTATTTTGTTTTTGTTGGATACGGTTTGGATAGGTAGCTGTAATGTTGTGGCTAACTAACTTAATTTAACTTTTATAAACAAAAGTAGCACCTAACTATCAAAGTAAAAATATTAAATATTATTTTAACCATCATTATAGAAAATTTTCAAAATATATAAACCTAATGAGACACGTTGTGAGGTTGTCTTGTCACGCCACATTTTCTGTGCCGTGACATGAGTAAAGGAAGAAAATGCGAGTGAGGCAGAAAGCTAATTTAAATACACCAGGCAAGGCAGAGGTGAATTCCTTTTACGCTCAGTGTTTCTTGAGGGTTAAAACCTCATCTTGAGTAGATCGTCTCAGTCAAACTATGACGTCCGCCTTTAATACACAGTCAATCGGCCGCTTGTACAGGATTGCCTCTTTTCGAATGAATCATTTCGAACTATCTGACACCACAATGAACGATATTTGAAGACATAAGTAATATGTATTAAGCATTAAATTTTTTCTAATCACCAAGTAATTATAACATAAATAATATGATATAATTATAATATGATAATTTAAATATGATACGGGAAAGTATAAAATACGTTACATATTGCTTTGTGGTAAATCCGTGGCAATGCTGTGATGCATAACTTCGACCATCAGACTAGATTCTGATTAGCATGTGCAAAGTGGTGGAACAGTTTGTTAGCGTCTGGATGCAGTTCCCAGTACACGGCGCCGCGCGTCACGTCCCGAGTGCAACAACATCAGATAAAATCTCGTGGATTTTACACTTCATAACGAAAATTAAAACGAACTTTGTTATCTCAAGTTTAATCTCGCGTCGTGTTTTTCTCGCCCATTATGATAAATTGGCGTGTAAACAAATAAGTTGACTTTTACTCGTTGCGCAAATTAGAAAGCAAAGTTTAATTAAGTATAATGGAGTTGTTATAGAAATGCTTTTAACGAGTTGTTGTTCTTTCACGTTTAATTAATATGTCCTTGTTTTTGTAATGTTTAATTAGGTAAACATGTCGGAACTATCGTAAAATCATTTACCGATTCGTAATATAAGTAGGTATTTACCTTCTTTCTAGGTCGAGGACTAGTACATTATGTCTGTAGTTAATCTTTATTATAAACAGCAGCTATTTATCGCATAAGTTGGAAGTCTAATAGAGCAGGTAACATTACTTGTTTAGACGCAGGTGTTACGGATTATTCTAATGACTAAAGTCAAGCATAACTTTGTGATAGAGTATTTCATGCTACAAGTAGATCCTTCCTATGGAAGTGTTTTGTTTATTCCTAAATGGCAGAAGTGTTGCTTTCGGAATGAGGAAAATTGGGATTAACCTGATAATTACAACCTTTAGTTACCTAACGGTTTTCAAATGTATCTCTGTCAGGAACATTTTCGGTCCTCAATTTAATTTGTATGGAACCGATTTAGTATACCAGCCAGTCGATCTTCCGGTTGAGTTAAGTGGTGGTTATATTCAGCCTGACGGTACTGGCATAGTCCAGTCCGTGATCCCAGCACTGCCGTGACGCTACCATAACATTATGTGATCATTGCAATTCGTGATGTGGACCACAACCGTACAATTGGCCCGTAATACGATTAAAATGGAGTTTCGGTGTAACGGCACCGCTTAGCTATGTGTGTCGTTACTTCAAATGATTCTATTAACTGGCTTTGGTTAAAGCGGTTTGCAATGTCCCGCTGACAGTATTTGGTGGTCTAAGTATAATTGTGGGTTTAAAAATAAACGGTATTTGAGAATTTCAAAGTAGATTTAAAAAGGAAATTCTATAGGTACTACTATTATGAAGTTTTGTTTGCTTTTATTCTACTTTACTCTTGTATCCTACTTTATAAGAGAGTTACTGGTCTAATACAAAAAAAAAAACTTTTAGTGATAGATAGCTACACTATTTCCGCGTTACATAGACCGTGTTTAAGGTATACTTGACTTCCGTGCGGACGATGTCAAGGGAATAAGCTAATATTATATAAACTTGAGAGCTTAAGAGTTTTCCGAACGTCAATATGCAATCGAGTTCATTCCACAAAAAAGCTAAACATGATGACTATGAAAAAAGTCATCTTATCACGCAACAATCAACAATGATACCTAAACCTAGTAACAATTTAAATTGTGATCACTCACGACTGCGCCGCTCAGCTGAAGAATCAAGTTGTTAACATCAATTGCAATCGCTTGTATCCTACTTGTCCCACTTCCTATTTGAATAGATTGACAACCAATCATTTCGTTAACAATTCAAAACATAAAAGCCAATTCCTGTTATGAAAAACGTGGTATGCAATGAGGATTTCCTTTGGTAGAATACATGCACACGTTTAATAGGTGTGGTAGGCACGGTATGGATAGTGTAGGTACTCTGCTATGATTAGGTAGAACCCAGCATTTTGAACTTAAATCTAGGCTAGTAAGATACGGAATATGAATATATTAGTTAAGCATAAAAAATATCCCCACCAACCACAGGGTGCGGGGTTTTATTATGTGTAATCATATCAGTGCATATTCATATGATTGTCATAGATATTCGTAGAAAAGCCAGGGCCAACCCTAGGCGAAGCGGCTATCCGCTACAAACAACATTGTTTGTTCTTTAATTATAACTTGACTGGCTTCTGCGCGTGACTTAGTCCGCCTGGAAGTGAAATATATCATAAAACATATCATATTATGAAATTCGGCAATACAGTAGTTTACTATCAGTAAAAGAATTTTTGTAATCGGACAAGTACTTCAAGACAAGCCTTACCTCTTTATAGTTTTAGTATAGATAACAAAGAAATGTATCAAAATCGTTTTAATTCATGATCCATAGCTATCCGTCACCAGCTGTATCGTGCAGCACTATCTCCTGAGGTTTTTAATTGTCCAGATTGATTCCGCTATTCCTCCTTCAGTGAACTATCAAACTAGCCTGCCATCAATATCGTTCGCTAGGTAGTAAAGTGTACATGGAAGTCGCTGGGGACCCTTTGTTCACACTGATTAATCCTACGACACCGTTATGGCGACAAATTGTCAATCATGGCTTACAAAGCAAGGACTCAATATGTTCTAGAATACACCAAAATTACAACGTTTAAGATAAGAGATAACCTATCCTTCAAAGGATCAAAGCATTGATTAAATAGTGTTAGTAATAATCAGAAAATCCAAATACATATTTCCGGGAAGGGGCACTGAGGGGGAAGGGGCCACTGAGGGCCGATGCCTGCCGGGGCTGCGGGTTGTTCGTAAGAGATACCGCGCCCCCGGAACGCATAGGGCACAAGAAGGAACATGGGTGGGTTTTAGTCAGTAAAAGTCTGACACTCCCTCCCGCCCCGCCCAGGGCGGAAGAAGTTATTTGATGATTTCCCACCCCCCAAAAAAAAAAAAATACATATTTCGAAAGATAAATAATTCAATGTCATATGTGTGGGTTTTCAACGTCGAAGACCAAGCTTTTGTGATAGATATGAAGGTCAAGATATTACTCCTCAAAATCTATAGTAATAAAGATAACTAACGACCCTTTCCTCCCATATTGTTCTCTTCATTTTCAATACAGCCGAGAAGTCTACCAATGATACCTACGTAGTACCCAGACGTAACACAAAATATTATTGGGGCGGTCTGAGAGCCCTGCCTCTCAGACGAGCAGTATTGATAGACAAGCAACTCTTATGTGATGTACCCATCAATATTCTCAATGGATGTGACTATTTATTTACTGCGCGATAGGTACTCTTCAGGGAATGCTGAGAGGGAAGTGGAAGTGGAGCGCCGCTTTGTTGTTTAATGGCATGATCAAGTAGTGGAGGAAGTGTTGAATACTTCAATAGCACGCATAGTACGGCGTAAGTAGACCTGCAACGAGTTCAGAAGTAGTCTTTGTAAACTGGAATTATGGTCACTTGTGTTACATATTACACTAAAACAACTGTTTGCAAACTACTTACAGTAACCTCGATCTAATAATGTTATACAGAAAAACCAAGCTAATAACCATTTATAATATAGGTAAGTATAGTTGTAATTGAAACTGCCAATTAGTACTATCTGACACAATAATAGCCCAAACGTTAACGTTTTAGTCGGTCCATCCAATATTGAATGTTCATGATTAGGTACAGATAACAGGTATTTAGTTGAATCAACAAATTGAGTGCATCAACTTTGTGACCGCCGCTTATCATATAGCGGTATCATTCAACATACCCGATCGTCACCAAAGATAATCTGGAATCGTCGGTATAAAGGGCACGTTCCACTATATTGGCGTAGGAACGGTTTAATTAAGGGAATGGAGCGGCCAACGGCTGATGTGCACGCTCGCCGTACACAACTTACAAATGGATTAGTCTGAAACACGTTCAATTAACTTATCTGAGGCGATGAACTGCTGTACCGAGTGCGAGCTTCCTTTTGAACCCCTGGTCTGAGTGGACACACAACATTTTGGGAGATTTTGAGCGGAAACGCTAGCTCATGTGAATCTGTGTAGTTTTAGATGTGAGTGATACACACACAGAATAGGTCATTTACTCATTATTTTATGGTCTATGCGAAAAGTTTGCAGGGCGAAGATTTCTTCTCGTGCAGAGAAGGCACGAGCTTCGATTACTACGCTGAAGATTAGCAATTTCAGACTTATTTTTATATAAGACCAAGTTTCCTCACGATACATTCGTGGTTGCGAACCCATACCATGTGCATAAGAGGCGAGCGCCATAACCACTTGCCCATTCCGACATTGTGCTTGAATATTAAGAATGTGCAGTATCTATAGCTACCTAGTCGGACTGTCAAATCACATAAAACGATTTGAAGAAACACGTCACGGTATTAATGTTCAGTTTGTCAGTCTTCAAAACAAATATTTGACGAATCGTACAAACAAGCAGCATTCAATGTTAAGCTCGTGTCCGTAGTATTTGCCAAACAACTCGTGTCCCAGTGTTACGGACGTCCTAATACACACAGATATAATGGCATGCCTTAATGCTCATTTAATTGGATATGAGCTGCCATTACTCATGTACAATGGCCACCCGCTTTGAACACGACACATACAAGGAGATCTATTAATTATTCATTTCAGTCGTATGCTAAGTTGTAGTGTATTAACCCTTCGTAATTTTGATACAAACAGGATTTAGAAGCTAATGGGAAACTGTAATATTGGGGGTGTGCAGATTCGAAGCTCTTGTTTATTTATAACGAGACGGGGGGAATGCTAACTATTTGTTTTGCATAAGTAAATGAAACAGATGAATACACGAAAAGTTTACCTCTGTATTCAGATTTTCAAATAGATGTTTGTTTAATTAACTGACAGCATACCTATTATTTGTGTTTGTAACTATTGTAAGTGTAGTGAAATTGAAGACTGAAATAAAACATAGTAAAATCTAGGTATACGTGATTGATGAAAAGTTGCAACAACCAATTCTTCTTTTTTTACAAAAACGTTACGTCACGCTATGAATTTCTTCTAAGTATATCGTGGGTGCGTTCATAAATATATAAAATACAAACAAACACATAATATAAACGCATTACAAACATATAAATATATTTAATAAGAAGAAAACAGTTTCCATCTCTTATTAACATCAAAATGTGCTCTGCACAGACCAATAACCTTTTTCTCAAGTGAAATAAGATTCTACTTACTTTTTAGGTAAAAGTTTGACGTAAGCTATAAAACCTGGGTCCTCGCTAATTTTTAACGTACAGTATTAGGCGCAGTTTGCCGAGTGCCAAACTCTTAACGTCGTAAACTTCAGCTTATTTTTTTTTATCTCACTACAAAAGCTAAAAGAATTTTCAAGAATTTTACTTTAGCAAGCTATTTAAAGTTTTCTTGAGATATACGGAAAGTATTTTTAAACAGAATTACGGTTTATAATCGAGTTTAGTGATAATTTATACGAGAATATGTCTTTATAGTCCAAAACTTCTTATTCTTAAAAACTAGGTACAATTTTTGTTATTGTATTTAGGTATTTACAATAGCTACTAAAAAGAGTTTTAACAGGTTTCTCAGTTACGCTGTATGCGCAATTTGTCTCACATAAAGACAAAAAATACCATTAAAATCATAATTTACGATACCAATAGTAAACACACCAGTGATTAACGGTAAAGCAAATCACTACATGACCATGAAGTCACATAACTTGTAAGACATTGGCCTCTTCGTAAAAAATATTTTGTCGATTTTTCCGTTACAATCTAACATTGAATAATCACTTAGCAAAGCAAATCACTTAGCCGTCATGAGTCATTAGTCAACCTGCCTAGTCACATATCTACTTCACCGGTTTAATGAATTTCGTGACATACAATTTGCTACGCTTTAGTATTTTAGAGTTCCGCACTTTCATACGACGCGGGAAGAGATATTTTATATCCTATCTATTTGAATTTTTGTGATAAATGTGAAGGTGTTAATGAATATTAACATTAGAAAACCTGCCTGCGAAAAACGGCCTGAATAGATAGATAGGTTAGGCGTACGATAGACTACTTGCAGATGAAGACCGCCACAACCCTCCGGTTGGCTCGAGGCACCTACTTTAAACCTCCTAATAAATAATAACATATTTGTCACACAAATATTATATCTAGACACGCGGTAGCGTGTCGAAGCCAAGGTCAAGCTAACAGAACTGGCGAGTGGCACCGTGTGTAATTATTACACGAACCATTTGGAGCTACTTTTGACTCCCTCATAACTCAAAAACTATTTTACATAAACATGTCAAATTTGCCTCATGTATTGAGACTCGCGAGATATACATATATGTGCTCCAGATTTCATAAACACACCTCAAACAGTTATTTAGATATAAACGTGCCATAATCGTCATTTTTATCACTGACTGACCTATTGATCAAAATTATAACCCACTTCCAGATGACGTAGAAAGTTGAAATTGGTCATCCAGGTAGGTACTTGGGTTAAAATCTGAAATTAGTAAATTTTTATAATTTTATTATAATTTTTCAATTTATTGATTGTATTACGGATAATTATACTAATAGTGCCTAATTAAACTATTTTTCTAAATTTCTGTTTATTATTTTGATTTTATGATTAAAACAAAGCCGTATGTATGTACGCTTAGATCTTTTAAACTGCGCAACGGATTTTACTGCGGTATTCATCAGTAGATAGAGTAGTTCGATAGGAAGCTTTTATACTGATAGAATATCACACTACGACCTACGGTAGAGGAGCGGTAACCGCAAACGTAACTGAAAGTGGGTGACACCGCGGGGTATTAGCTAGTAAAGTATACTTAAAGAAGATAATTCGCTATTTTTCGATCATAAAATATAGGTACATTAAGTAGTTTCTGTACAAAAAATAATTATATGCTATCAAAAACATAAATGTGAAGTAAGAGTCAATTTCTTGTTTTATTCTTCTGATTTGGCTTGCTGGTAGAAACTAGCCATCGAACAACTCTTCTATGACTGTTTTAGTAGTTACCCAATAATAATTAGTGTATGAGAACTAGCCAAGTCAGGCTTTAGGCTTCAATATGTAAACCTATGTTATAAGTAGAAATGATATTTTAAGATGTTAAAAAATATTTTATGTTGTTCTAATTAAATTTCAGGACTGACCATTGATCTTGGCACCCATTTAGATCTCACTTCTTTTGTAGTTGAAGTCAACAAGCAAGGCGTTTAACATTATATTGAACTTGGCTCTCATTTCACATTTATGTTTTTGATGCGATCAAGTATTATCAATATTTATAGTTATTTGTAACAATGTAAAATTATTAATGGCGAAATGAAAATGAAATGTCTTACTTGTTGTGAGCATGGAAGGACAATCGCAAAGGCGGTGGCGGGGGCTCGGGCGGCGGAAGCGCGGCGCGCCGAAGCCGATGTCCACCCACGTGCGCGTACGCCGCTGGCTGCCAGTGCCGCACAAATGGTGACAGAGACAACCCTGGAACAAAGAGATTAAAGATCAGAAAAGTGTTTACTTTAGAGTTTGATTAAATAATTAAATATCATCAACCAGAGCGACTTTCAAATAGATTGGCTGCTAGGCTAACTGAAAGTCAGCGATTTTAATAATTTAGCGATATGGTACGAAATGGTTGAAAGTTGAAGGGCTAAAGCGTTCTGTTTCGTTCAGATATTGGGTTGTTAACACAGCAGATTGTTCCTTTTTTGCAGCAAGAAAGAAAGGTCATTTGCCGATAAATAGCATGGCCACAAACACAATCCATGAAATAGAAGAATGCCGAATATTTGGATTGCAAGAGCTCACGCAGCTTTGGCATACCTGAACAGTAAAAAAATACATGAAAATCATTCGGTTTAGCCCCAAATTAATTATTTAGTTGTTCTAACTGTGACCCGTTAACATAGGTTAAAGACATGGTTACAGACGGTCAAATGGAGGTCTCTACAATAAACAAAATAATAATATAATAATCAACTATTTCATCAACTATTTAATCAAATATTCAACTATTATCATTCTTCAAGTAGATCTTTCAGTGTTCTAATTAATTATGGACTTATTCAGAAACATTTTCATTGAAACTTACAAACGATTTTACCTTTGGAATATTAATAACCGTGTTTAAATCCACCGATACACACTTATAAATAATAAATTCATTGCCGACATGACAGGTGTAATGAACATTTACATAAAAGTATCGTTAAAATGCAGCCCTACAAAGGATTTTTAATTAAAATTTTCGAAACGATAGACTTCTGATAAATCATAATGATTGACGGCATTTTAATTGAAATTAAAGTACCTATTTATACAAAATTATTTAGTAATCGAATGAAAATATATCGGTAGGTATTAAAGATACTTTAAATCTCTCTACACTATTATCATTTAATTGTTAAGTTTTGTTTAAGAATTTTAATAATGAACCAAAACATAAGACCTGGGTACTACAAGAACATCCTAACCCTTACAAAACAAATCTAATACCGTCCCTCAGTTCACACGCACATGATTAATTAACTGACGAACAAAAATTAATACAGTGACGCGTCCAATTTAACAAGATCGCTATCAGATATCTAACGCTGCAATTTATCACTTCAAACGGAAATATGAGTCTCAACTCTCAACATACCACCAACGTAATTGGAAAATCAAGTGCAATATATTTCCTAACCCGAGTTCCCCCGAGACTTTCTAGGATTTACACGCGTCTAGGATTCAGAAGTTAGCCTAGATTAGCACCGGCAGCATTGGAACGGGATTTATTGGGACTGTGTGCCGGCTAAACTACGTATGTCCGACAGATGGTCGGGAATAGTATTATTGTTTTTGGATTACGAGTTTTGCTGTAAGCATATTAAACAAGCGAGATTTTTAGTTACTTACTTGTTTAAGTAAAGATAGGTATTTTAACATTCTCTGCATGTAGAATCTATACATTTTGACAGTTTGCATAAATAGATTGTTAGAGATGTAATTTCAAGACTTTCAAAAACAACAATGGCTTTCAAAGCAAAAGTACAAGAATAGAAAACTGGAAACGCATATAGAAAGTATATTAAAATAATATGAAAGCAGTCTGAAAATATTGGCAAGTGTAATGCACTCGTATGCCAGCCTCGTAGTGAATGCAAAGTGTATAATTTTTCGCGCCATTTGCCTATGAGCGTGAGACGTGCACTAGATGGCGTCGGCGCGAAGGAACGTGACTCCACCTTCGCCGACTTGTGACTACCCAACACTGTAATATAGTGAGCCAAACTTCGGCCAAGTATGTACAAGTTACCTAATTTCCAAGTCCTTTATTTGTTTCCGAATGAAGCCAGCTGAACTGTTCACCGACCCAAAGAAACAGAAATTCTTTACTGCGATACGGATGAAAATTTTCAAGTTTCTGAAAATTAGCAGTCCGTGCATACTGCTTGTTCTCAAAGACCCAATAAGATGGATCTTGGATGTAAATACAGTTTGAGTTTGTTTAATTCCCAGTCGTCTAGTTCCATTGAAGGACCTTTTTTTTCACACTTTCCGATTTCGGGGACGTAAACATTCTCTCGGAAAGAGGACAGGGTCAATTCAGAGTATTCAGATTCTCGTGAATCTGAATACTCTGAATACGTTGAATCTTTTTCCCCATTGACGTTTTTGTGTAAGGAAATTGTTTGCATACAGAGGGCATTTAATTTTGTAGACAGATTTGAAGTAATGTTTTATATGCAAGATGTATTTTATCTTACCAACATAGCATATGACATTCAAACTTCATTTGAAGCATTGTATTCAAAGTTGTACGATTCATAATTGCGGCTTGTAGCAATCAAACGTTACATATTAACTTTCTCTTATCTCTTTGTGTCTGAGCTATTGTCAAGTCAAAATACCAGTGGGCATAGTTAAGATACGAACGCGTATGTATGGTATGATAAAGCGATATTGTATTAGAACTTCTCACATTGACGTCTCGTTAACGAGAGGCAAAGATGACTATGGTTACGACACCCTTCAATATCTGCGTTTACCTACCTACTCGAATAATTATTTACATAATATAATAATATAATTTGTGGAATAAAAATAACACAGAACTAAAAAAAAATGGGGTGACAAACTATACCTACGCATTACAGAAACGATCCTTCTTCAAAACAACAGTTGATTGAAGGAAGGAAATGGAAACATCCCACACAAACAAAATCTTATCAGGCCTATTACATTTTAGTTCACGAAAATTCATTTACCATGTCAATCTTCCTTTAATAAATTTAAGATAGCAAGTGTACAAAACTTTTGACAACAACGACCATTTAGGGGGATACTGAAAATTTCAGTTGCCATGGCAGCCCTGCTTTGCACAGTTCGCACTTATTTTATTTATCGCGAAATAAATGGAATAAATACTACAAAGCGCTGCAGGTGAACCCGCTGCAGATGAAACAAGCACTTTATGCTTTGTGAAATGTAGGTACTTATGTATAACATGCTGGTTTCATGTTGGTTTACTTTACAGGGATTCAGTTTACATATCCTCGAGCTAATAAAAGTTTCAATTTAAATATTGCACTAAACGTTAAACAAATAACGATGTCGTAATTAAAAATAACTGGTTTATGTTTTTACTATGGTTCGTTAGGTCTTGTAGGTAGGCTTCATATTTTTTACTAGCTTCTGCCAACGACTTTGTTCGCGTGGTTTGTTTTACCCGCGTCAAGTTATAATTATAAAGCCTAAAGCCTTCCTCGATAAATGGACTATCCAACACAAAAATATTTTTCGAATTCAAACCAGTAATTCCTGAGATTCAATCGCGTTCAACCAAACAAATAAATAAACTCTTCAGCTTTATAATTTTAGTATAGATATGTACTTGTTTACATTCAAATGATAGTTTACGATAATCTTTAAAAAAAAAGATTAAAAATGGTGACCAATCAAAGATGTTTATCATGCCAGTTCGTTAACAAAGTTTAGTGATGAGAGTTTCTGCGCAATTTCTTTTAAGGCATGGGTTATATTTTAAATAATAACCCATGCTTTTACACAAATAACAGGTAATTTGATTATTATAGAAAGACTTTTATGTAAATTATAAAAGTTTTCTTTTCTTTTTTAATTAACTATTCTACTTTAGTAGATCTATAGAACATAAATATACAGACAGGCTGTATAGATTTAGATGTTGAGCTTTATTGATTGCGGTCACAGACGCGCGTCGCTGCTTAGACTCCACAAGGAGACATATTATACAGTAAGGCTTCTTTTAAAGCCTGACTGAACGTCGTTTTGAGAAGAATTATACCTTTATTGAAGCTGAATAAAATCAATAGCGTCTTCCGCTCTGGCGTGGCTAATGAAGGCCGCTTGAATGCTTACTAGCTTGGCGTCGCTCAGTCCAAGGTTTAATGGGAAATCGGATTCTATGTCGGTGTCTGCCGTAGTGCACTCCAGATTAGTGCCTGTGATTAATACAAACTGTGGCCGTCATATCTCCGGTCTGTCATAGACAGATGAAAAATGCGTCCGCATCAAATATCAAAGGGTTGATCTGGCGGCAGATGACTTTGTAGCTGGCTTTTGTTGTACAAGCGTTTGTTGTCGAACATTATAATATTGCTGTCATATTTCACTTTGATTGTTTAGAACTCGAAATATGTCGAGTATTTCTTTGACCGCAATTCTCTTGATTTTGAAAGCGTTGTTTGTCAGTGTGAATAATGTTTTTAACAGAACTCTATATCGTTATCTTGATTAAGTCTTTTGTTATTTATGAGGAAAAGATATCCACTTTATCTTTACAACGATCCGTCCATAACAAAGTTTGTGCCATGGTAATTCATTTCATAGTTATGGATGATGACGGCTTAAACAGAAATATTTTACTATCGGTCGCATTATCGCAAACTGTACTAATTCAACGTTCAGTGACACAGCAATCACTCCAAAAACTTCTAAAAGAAAATTTATTTCTAATGTTATATTCATTGGCGAATTTATCGGTCTGGTAATTCTGTCCCGCATTGATTTGAATAATCTTTATTGAAAAAAGAAGAGCTCTGTCTTCAAAGGTTAGCAATCGTTTTTAAGTAGGCACAGCTGCACAAAAGAATACGAGCATGTTTCTACTTAGATCAGTATCTATCGAATCGAACGAGCGATCAGTTCATTGGTTCACAGTTTCAGTATAATATGAGTATTTTGTTACCGCGGTGAGTGCTATGAGAGATCTCATTAGGGTAGCGGTAGTGCATCCGGGTAGCTACGGTTCACATAAATGGATTTTGTATGTGACGCACTTCTTGCCAATAGAAAAAACATGGCGCGAGGCGGAAATGTGAAGCACTTGTTAACTTTGAGCGTTATTGAAGAGCATCTTAGAGCACATACCGGCGAACTGTGGGTGTACATTGGTACACCTGTGCCTAACACTTCAGAGAATACAGGCGTGACGGTGTGATGTGAGAGAAGCACCTCATGTATCAGCTTCTGTAGGCCATTTATTGCGATTTTATTGAATGAAATATGAAACAAAGTCTTGTAGATCCCCATTCAATATAGTAAGAGACAAATAACGGTTATAGCTTTAACATTATTTAGGACTGATTATTCAATCATGAGATAACTTTTATTTGAGGAATAAATATGACGGTCTGACAGCTTTTGTATTGAAAATATGTTGAACTGCCATATTTTTCTGCTTACTTATCTGGCGATTGCATGTTTTCGATATTTCATTATAATTATATAAATAAATGATTACGTCTCATGCAATGAATGAAAATGACAATGATGAATGGCCAAAAACATGCAGATTTTTTTTTATGGTAACTTAATTGCTTTTCTGAAAGCTATAATGGGAATATTTAAAGCAATTAATTTTCTTTCCTTCTTCCTATAAAGAATTTTTAAATAAAGGTTTCAAAACACAGTTTGCGTGTAAAGCACTCGCAAATTGTGACATAATTAAAAATATCAGAAGGATTTTTAATTTAAAAACACGATCTTCACAAGTTAATCGATCGAGTAAGCCTCTGTAAATTACAGAGTAAGTAATAAAGTATTTTTAACGATGAAGCGAGACCGAATTTATTACTAATTGAATTACGGTAGCGTTTATGAATATCGTACTTTATATTAATTTTATTCAATCCTCGAATAAGTATGAAAATTACGTTGTAACTTTGTAATAATGGTGAACCTCTAATTTATTAACGACCGCTGTGATTAGGTTCATTAACAGTTTAACAAACTTCTCTTAGATTTATGAGTATGTAGGTAAGTAATGCTAACCAGTCTTGAGCACGTAAAGAAATTCTTTATATTCTATTCTCGGGCATAATTTATTAATGAGAAAATGATTGTTTGTTTGAGATTCTATGCTGTGCTGTGGGAGATACGAACAGCTGTCATGTCACAGTTGCAATTATTGATTTAAGAGTATTAAGTACCCGCGTACCGTAATGTTTTGAAAAAAAAAACATCACATTTTTAAAATATCCTGTGCTAAATTTAGACCTACTTTAGGATTAGGAGCAATCTGAACAACCTAAAAGTCTTTGTAAGTTTAAGAAAGATAGGACTTCGTTTTTAGCCTTTAATAAACTGTGAACTGATTTTCAGGTATTTCTAGAAAAAAGTTTTAGAAAATAAATCGCCACAGCGAAAATAAAATGTTTGTACATACTGAAAGAACTTTTTGAGCTACACCTACAATAAAGCTGCTATAAAACAATAATATTCCGAAGTTCTGTCATATATTGCGTCAAGAGCCGTCGGGCCGCTCGATGAACCTCGTATGTGAGCTATTGTCTAGCTCTTATCTTATCAGCGCTATTTCCTTTCCCTGTGTTTCCTTTTACGTTTAGCTTTCAAGTTATTGTTTATTGCGTTGGTAGAATTCCTTGAAAAATAATTAAGCTTCTCTAGTACTACAGTATGTTTATAGCAGATGTCAAGAGCATTGTAGTTCTAAGGATTATATGTTTTATTTCTCAAGAAAGAAAATTTACAAAACTTGGATACACCTAACTGTACTTGCAAAAAAGTAAGTACGTACTTATATTACTAGGTACCTAACATACTTTGTCTTTTTTATTGTTTCTTATCAAGTAATGTAATGTTTTCATAAATTTTATAAACCAATCTAAAAATAGACCTCTTATAAAGTGTTTCTCACCTAATTTGTGTGGAGGATCTTCTAGCACAAATTATTGTTGTCGTCGTCGTCTCCTTTATGGAAAAGGGTGATTAACCTGGGTTGACGGCTGGGTGAGCAACCCGTGTGTCGCCCACGCACTGCTGATAGTTTACTTATGAACTACCTACACGTGCCTATGATGTTGTTGAGACGCAATTAGTGCTGGTAACAATTAAATAGTATTATGGCTCCTTGTGAAGGATCACGTTCGACCATTGTATGTTAAATAGGTATGGAGTAGCATTTTCTGTCTCATCTATGGAAGTGATAGGTAGACTAAAGCCTAAAACTTTTATATCTGCGAGTATGGCACCTGTTCTATGCAACTGTACCTTTTCTATACATTACAGAACTTTTTCATGGATGGAAATAAAATCCTTACGGTAATATTTATTAAAGTTTCGTACACAAATGGTGTCGACCTCTGTCTGTCACAAAGCGGTATCTTTTGAATCGTCATGGGTACACACTTGAAATTTTCATAGTGTGTATTTCTATAGCCACCAAAACAACAATGAATAAAGATATTATGAAATATGTTATTTTAAAAAAACAAATAAAAAATATTTTTTTAGTATATTTCTGTAATACATCAATCTTTTTAAGTCTAGTATTTTATAAAAAACATTCCGGCGACGGTTTTAGTACCAAAAGCGAGACTTAACACTTTGAAGGACACTAAACGAGACACAAAAGAAGTTTTATTGTTATGACGCCTATGGGCGTTTAGTGTCCTTCATAGTGTTAATACCAATTAGGGGATGTAGAAATTTTAGGAGTTCAGAAAGAACAACTAACGCAGTGAGAATAATTGAGTATCACCACCTTATACTGTGCTCGTAGAACCGGGCTGCAAGTTTGAAATTTCCCGGGTGGCTTTCAAATTCGGTATATAGTTAACTAGCGAATTCTTACCAAGAATTTAGTGCGGCGTTACAGATAAGCGAAGCAAAAGCGTTCAACGTGTGTCTAATACTCAAAATGTTATAATATTTAGGAAACAGTCTTAATAAGCTTTAAACGGAGCTTTATAAGTATTCTAAGAAAACATGAAGCAGGTACTAAATAGATAAACTTGAAATCTTTACTTTGCGTGTGTGTGTGTGTGGCATGTGTTTGTGCTGTGTATCTAGATTTTGAACATTTTTAAATGGCCTTCTGAACAGTTTAATCTAAAGCCTAGTAATTCTACTAATTAAAAACGTTTAAAATCTGAATAGATTTTGAACGTTATTTTTTTTTTTAATAAAACGTTGCCCCGCACTAGGAATTTCTCCTGTATCGTGGGTGCGTTTACAAACATATAAACTCACATACACAAATAGCCAGACCCGGAACAACTATCTGTAGGCCATACAAATATTTGTTCTGTGCAGGAATCGAACTCGCGACACGCAGCGCCGCAGCCATTCGCTCAGCGCCAACCGTTTGACATTGATTGTTGCCGAGATGAAAAAAAATGAAGATATTAAGCATTTTTGACAAATCGCGACTAAGATCAAATTGCGATTGACCCCTCCGTCATAATAACATGAAATCACAAGTTTATATATTTTTTAAACATTGTTGGATGGCAAACAAGCCTACGGGCCACATGATGTGAAGTGGTCATCGCTGCCTATCAATCTGGTATCTGTAATACCAGAGGCCTAGCAAATGCGTTGCCATCCGAGTGACAAACTTGAAATATCTCATGTGCCTGTAACTTCACCGGCACCCAAACCCTTTAAACCAGAACACAGCAACGCTGCTTTGTGGCTGAAATAGGTATGGTGGTAGAACTTCCCCGGACGAACTCCTTCACAAAGAGCTCTACTACTACTATTAACAAAATAGAATAATGATTCGAAAGATAACGATCTCCTAAATGTAACATGTCCCACTAGTCAAAGTGAACGAAATTGCATCAAAGCATTCAACACACTGTTTTGCCCATTCACGAATACACCAAAACCGTTACAGAAGACAGATAACTTCTCGAACACCTGTTTGCAGCAGTTTGTCACTTGTGTGACCGCCACTTTATCCGATAGCTCGAAATCTCGAATACCTCCAACGTTCGCCATTCAATGGGAGCCGGCAAAATGTTCAAGACCTCTGGCAGAGTTTCGCATAGCTCCGCCGAATGGTCGGTGCATCGCTTTTTGTTAACCACTCGTACTGCGCTTAATCCAATTAAAGTTCCGAGTTCTGCCGTCAGTACGACGTTCAGCTGTTTCATTAAAACTGTATTTTATAGGAGTAGATCTGCTTAATTATTCTGACTTTACACAGAACACCTTTTCACAGAAAATCAGATCACTAGTTTGGGTAAACACTTTAAAAAAAAAATATCTTTAGTTAAGTCCCCTGCCTACGAATCATCGAGTTTCTAAGAATTACTTAAAGCCCTTTCATATTTCAAATAATTAAGCATTAACATGGTAAGAACTTTTGATTAATCCTTCATAATACGATATCAAAATACAGTAGTAAGTACTTAATCCTAAACATGTTTAAAGGTTAAACTGTCTAAGTAATCCGATATTTAGTGTACTTATCTCTCCGCGATATATGAGTATGTACACACTTGGAAATAGTTGGTAGAGCAACTTGAAAATTATTTAGTAGGTAACCACCAAACTAACAATTAAAATACAATGAATATGCGAATAATTTTAATTGGCTACGAGCTTGCTAACGTTGCAAAACTAACTAGAATTGTAATTGAAACAATATTTCGTTAAATAAGCAGGTATGAGCTAGCCAATGTTTTTACCATTGCACTCTTAATATTTATTATGCAGCGGACAATGGGTGCATAATTTATACATTACTGAAACATTTTCAGGTGGTATGTTAAAGAAGTATCGTTCCCCTTGAAATAAGCCCCTGTATCCACTTACAGGAAAGCATGTACCTACGTAAGTAAAGCATAGTGGGATTGATTATTTATAAATTCGACCCATGCAGTGTCGGTCCCTCCGGGGAGAGTGACATAAACATCTGTTGTTTATTCATCGTGTCCTCCGAATATCGCTACACTCCTCCTTTCCCTTTACGTGTCTATTTTTGTTTGTAAAACGTGTCTTTCTAGAGCCTTTCGTACTTGGAGATAAAACAAAACGAAAGCAATCACTTGAGTTTAATACAAAAGTCCTTGTATACATACATGTTTTAACAGTATACAAAGCCTACAAAATCCAGAGTTTAGAGTGGGGCTTAGTTAATATTTTGAATTTTAATTAATTAATAGGATTTTATTAAGTCATTGTTATTTCTGCAGAATTCAGAAGACAAAATATGTATAACATGGATCTAGCAATCCTCAGAATAGCTTCGCAAACTTCGTATTTACGAAACTATTTCCACCTCTTCGAACCTTTAGAGAACAGCAGTTATGGTAGCTATTCGAACAAGGCAATGAGAACCGAACTGGCATTCCATTGCAGGTTGAGGAGAGGCAGGTAATCAAGTGTCATTGATCGCGATGAATGCTCGGCACTCGCTGTATCCTCGTCGAGCTCAACCCTGCGTATGTGCTATTGGTTGAGTATGTAACGTGTAGGTACATATCCTCACATGACTATGAGACTTGTGACGTTCGGTACATCTATCGCACCTGTGGAGACATTATACGTGGACTGCCGTATGGACTCGTTGGTCTCTTTATGATACCCTGTGGTCCTTCAGTCTTAAAGCTTATACATATTATGGTGGTGCACTTACTTACTTAGCGAGGATAACTTCGTTTATTAGTAAGAATGTACACTTCTTTTACCCCACATTCTTTTTCGGTAGTGGAAAATGAAATATCGAGAAAGGTACAAGATGAGTCTATAGTCCAGGTCCATATAAAAATAAATCCAGGTCAAGTAGGTAGAATTTAGAACAAAATGTCCGATAAAAGACTACAACAGACCTCCATCATTACGGCTTCGTAGTTATCACTTCAGTGGAAAGCAGTACCTAATTGTTGGGAAAATATACAGAGTTAAGCAACTTTGTTAAGCTAAAATAAACCAGTTTGTTATTATTAATTAACTGTTCCTTCCTGATTAAAGTTTCCGGTACAAGGGTAAATATACACGTCAACTCACTTAGTAAACACAACTCGAGTTTGGCAAAATTCAAAACTCATACCGACGTGAAATTCTATATTGTTTACTTTGAGGATTACTTTTCTTTTCTGTTTGATTTGAGTGACCGATTATTTTCATTGTATTGCTAAATAAAAATTGTGACTGAGATGGAGCCTCGTGCCTGAGATATACTCATATACCTAACTGGGAGTTTAAACACAATATATAGTGCAGTTCTGTGTTCACAGACAGAGGTAAGCACCGCCTCTAGGCTCCCTGTGATGCATTAATTTGCTACGGTTTAAACAGAATTACTCTAACACACTCGCTACTGAAGTATTCTACATATTTATGTATGTACTAGTCCACTTTGTTGATGCGCAAATTGGTGAAAGATCAAACAAAATGGACTGGCGATTAGGTCAATACTAGGAATGTAAAAATCCCACCGCGTCCACCACGAGTTGGAGAGCCAACGTATCAAATTCGACCTGAAACCTTGCCAAACAAGGTGCTAAAATGAAAATGGATCATAAAATTATTCACGAAAATAAAAACGTGAGATGAAAAGGCTATAAAACAAAGCCTAGCGTTGACATATTGCAGAGCACGCTTACATTGTTAAGTCAAAATAAAAAGATATAAACATGAATAAAAGCGCAAAGATAAGGAACGTTATTTATTTTGTGAAACAATTTGGAGCACCGTCAGACTGGCTGTAAACACCGAGCCACCATTTGAACAGGGAAATTCCGAACTCGTATTTATTATGTTCAAGTATTTTAATTTGAAATTTAAATATTTCTGGAGAACTCATACAGCTTGATGCCTGGAACTTTAATTAAGTACAAAAATATATGTCGTTTTATGAAGCTCATTTAAAATTATACAAAACCAGTGTTTTGTTACTTAAAATTCTTTCACATTACCAGTGTATTGTATCCTCATTCATGTTTATGCTTGTTGCACTTGTACACAGTGGTGATAAAACCTGTTTCAAGTTCGTTTCTTTGATTGGTCAATCAGATAGTTGATTTAAAGAAATGCTTCCGCAAAATTGTGGACGACCTTCGTCACGGCGTCGTGAACATCTGCTAATATAAACACATCAATGACTCATTTATGCTATCTCAGGTGCGTTCCGAATACCAAATACCGAATACATTACTCGAAATGCGTGTCCGAATTGTAGAGACAATCGGAAACTGGGTCATCGTGCAAGTGGAACGTTAATAGAAATCGCTAGATTAGATTTGACAGGTAAGCCACAAGCGTTTGGTGGTGTGTCGGTAAATTGACTACACTTAGAAAACCTGAAGGTGGTAACTCATGCATGCTAACAGTTTTATGGATCACAGAAGCTCAGCCATTCTAGGATTCGCCCTATCTCTTTGCCAAAGTGTTTGCACGAAATGAAAGCTTAAAGTTTAAGCATTTTCCTAAAAATACTAGAAAAATGTTTATTGGTACTGACTCTTCAGAAATCCAGTTGATTGTTTCCCAGCAGCCGGCGATCCCCTTCAATAAGCGAGGACGGAGAGCCGACCTTACATCAGTGCAGACTTCCAAAGATTAGTATTCTCGCCTCGTACGCCACACGCAACTGGCGTCAACTACTGAATGAAATGCGACTCTGCTACGTTTCTTATTTACAAACTTTAACGAACTTTAGCCAAGCCAATATAGCTTTTTGTGCCTTCCAATAAAGTGGTAATGAACTGTAAATGTGTTGTCAGCTGATGAGATCAGCGTCGTCATTCACAACATTCACGCACTATATGTTATGTGTGCAGCTCAGTGGGTTATAAGGTCGAGTTATATAAACGTAACGAATTTTGTAAATACACGCGAGAGTTACTAACAAGTACCTACGTTCATTACAACTGGTGAAACGTAGCGTAATTTCTTTCAATTTGTACGCGATGCTAATTGTTTTACCGGAGGCAATCGTTGAGCGTTTTCCTTTGTATATGAGTCCTGGTTCTAAAATCTTTTACAGAAATACATGTAGGTATTCTAATATTTCTTTACGTTAATGGTAATTATTATTTATCATCCTTTACATCCCTACCTGAACGGATGAGAATCTATATTTATAGACGTCGAATGTAATTAGAAGAAGTTAAAATTTGAAGGCGATCCACAAATGATTGTTAAAACATATGACGCCACCCATGGGCCATGGATTATATTCACACTACAAGGTAACAAGGTGTCATCCGCACCCGCACATAACGAAGACTATAATCAGTGGAACCTTCACCAAGGTTGTGTAAAAAGCGGAAGAACTTCAACCTTCGCCTGTGCAGCACTGTGTAACGAGGTACATCGAGCAAGTTATGTTACTCCAAACTACAGTAATATGGGCTTGTCGACTATAATGATCAACTTGTAAAATGACAGAGATTTTTAACTATCTCTAAGTTTCTGAATTTAAAAAGCTGTGCAGTGGGAGAAAAATATGTTCCTATACCATGTACTTACTATATATGAAGCAAGGTAACGATTACAGTATATCAATTTTTTTAATAGGCATCTTGTCACTTTTTTATGCTAATCACTTAAAAATTTAAATAATCTCCTATAATTCCTCAGTTAATGGAAATTAATAATGTATTTATGTTAAAGCGTGGGTGAGAAAGACCTTACAATAACCGGGACATAAACTACACGCTATGAACCTTCTCTAACGCAGTTCAACCTTCATCTCCGTCAAGAATTTTCCTGTTTCGGATTTATCTTTCTTTACTTTATTTAAATCGACGCTCCGATAATAAGAAGCCTCCCCGTTTGGATCATCTCCAAATAGCTCGGCCTTGTAAAGCAACCGGTCGAGGTCGCTATTGTGTCCAGATCTCCAAAACATTGTGCTCGACTATCTTATGGGGTGCCCGCTTCCATTTTAACGTACGGGGAATATAACAAGTGTGAAGAAGACAGCGATGAAAGCGCCTTTAAAGTCGAGAGACTCAATACATTCGGTCTCCTTTATGTGAGCTTGCCAACACATATTGTGCCAGATATTTCAAAAATATGTTCGTGTAAAGGCGAGATTAATTTCATTGCTATAGGTATAGGTTTATAGGTACTAATGTAAGCACTTGAACAATAAACACTGGTTTTTGGATAACAATAATATTTGTCGTTTATCTAATTCTGAATTATATTTAACTGAAATCCGAATTTCTGCTTTGAATATTCAAGTCTTTTTACGTTCATTCAATCGAATAATAATTCGTTCATGTATTCTGGCTGTAATTGTACGTACAATATTCCCGATAATGATCGCTGTAATTATTTTCAGTTAAACACGGCGTGATAAATGAGAATCGTAAAGCTAACAACAATACCCTTCAATTACTTATGCTCCAGAACAAGGGTAATGTTGCTTGCTATGCTGAATCACTAGCTCGTTTGGGGCATGCATTCGTTACCATATAAATAAGAAGAACATAAATAATTAATGGTCCTTCGATACGAGCCAACTTTGATAATTGGGAACAGTTGTATTCGACGGCCCTTTGATTCTTTCTATACGTATTGTTGTTAAGGAGAAAATGGGAAAACAAGGCGCGACCTTGCGGCGCCGACTCGCCTGTTTATTTATGTTACGGTTGGAATTAAGGAATATGTAGGAAAGGCTATTACTTTAACATGTGATGCTTGAATTACAAGTTTTTACTTTCGGTTCAATGACATTTATTTTTAACTTGATTTGCAGTTCACTTATTATGAGAATAGTTAGTACAAATGAAAGTATACGAATATAATGTAGCATGCATTAGAAAGTAAGTATTATATGATAGCTTTTCTTATTCTAGGGTCTAATCTATTACTAATGAAACTAATTACTGCCCGCGACTTCGTCCGCGTCAAAGTTGATATATCCCATGGGAACACAAAAACGGGATTAAAATTATCAGCTAGAATTATATCTATACGTGTGTTAAATTTCGGCTCACTTTGTTCAGCCGTGAAAGCGTGAAAGAGTAACAAACATCTATCTAGCCTCACGAACTTTTGCGTTTACACTAGTAGTAGGATTATTAAATAAGATAGATTTGTGTTTTAAGGATTAATTATTTTGTTTGACATACAATTCTAGACGTTTTTTAAATTAACATAGACTGTCGCATTGTCACTATTAATTATGTTTTTAAGTAGGTTTTCGTATAATTTCGCCCACTCATATAATTATGCTTTTCTTGCCATAGTTGGTCTGTATTAGTTGTAAAATGGCGGCTTCTAGTGTCATATGTATATATTTTTTGAATAAATTGTGTAGGTATGATAAAGGCAACTACAGGATTATGTCACATAAAGGTGATGGGTGTGGTCTTTTAACAATATCCTGGACCTATTAACATCAATTCTTACAATCAGTAGCTGGTCTTTGATAAATGTGAACCCTCTTTCCACAAGTGAAGGTTAACTAGCCTATTGTAGTATGGTGGCCTTATGAAAAAAACATCGCCTATAATAGATTGTGATGATGACCTGATGAAGAATATGAGAATCTATTACTGTTAGGTAGGGTAGCATTTTGAATAAGTAGATATTGTTGCCAAGACTGCTAGCATTAGTGTTACAGTCAAATTAACTGCAATATTAGAGCCTCATACATTTTTTATCGATATAGGTACATACATAGTTCAATGGAATTGACGATTGATTAAAAAAAGAATAGCATGGTGAACACGTTTTAGCATATTAAAATTTAAATTAACAGTTTTTACCGAAAACAAAATTGTCCAACGTTATATTTATCCACTTACTTGCAAAATTTTACACAAATTCTCGCTCCATCTGATAACAAGATGAATTTCCAGAAACTGGTGCAATACTCAACCTTACTTCAATGGAAGCTTCTGTAAGTTTATAATCTCAAAATCAGAACCCTGTCCTGGTTTTGAAAAGAGCGTCGCAGCAAAGCTTTCAGACTTTATCTAGATACGTTTTGAGTTAGATACATGACGGCATCGGCTTTACTGTCGCTTTCATGCAGCATTCGACGAGATACTCTTGAGCTTGTACCTAGGCTGTGGTGCAGTACACCTGGTCTACGTTCCTAGTCTGTGGTGCAGTGTACCCGAGCGCCGCGCCGCCTACCTAAGTATATCACGTCTAGTTAGATTACATTGATCAGGGAAGCTAACGCTGGGTTATTTATTGGTTAGCACCACACCGCAGCGCACCTGCGATCTGCGTGGGAAATTCTGATAGAAAATGTTTTACTTTTCTGCCTGGCGCTTGTGATTAAGGTATATTTTAGTGAGCTGGATTTGTTGCTGGTTATGCGTCATAAATTGGTGCAATTTTATTTTTGTATTGATGGTAGGCAATATGTTTCGCATGGTTACTTGATTACATGGAGCATTATGCCCGTACTCTGCTTTAGTTATTAATAACCCACGCTTTTTTCCAAATATTGGCCAACAATCTTTGGAAAAACACCACAGGAAAACTCAAAATACTGATTATTACATAGCACTAACCATACAATATCCGGCAAATATTGCACAACACGAATAATAATAAGTTATTTCTCAATGAGTTTCATATCGCTTCAAGTTCCCATAATACAATATCTTGGAATAATATTTCCGGGATACTGCATCAACACCTCTCTATCACAAAGTAAATTAGGTACTACGGTACTTATTGGTTAGGAATACATCTATTCTACCATTTTTTTTGATAGCGGTTAACGGTGAACTCTGGTAAAGAACATCTAAAAATATGTTTTATTTTACAATGGTGGTAAACTTTCCAACTGAAACCCTATATTTATAAAAGATGAAACGTATAAAACTCCGCAGTACGTGTTCTGAGAGTCCAATTGTGAATGAAGGCCGCAGAAAGATTTGTTTCAAACTATATTCAAAAACTTTCCGGGTTTTCTCTGAAATTTTGCATGTAAGCCGAAATTCCGACGTTCCCACAAAGTATTCAGACTTTTTTGTACGTAAAAACTAGTTCCTATTCCTGTACATACAAGACTAGTTTGAGGGTTAACATTGTATAATCATGTAACGGGAGTGTACGACTCCCATCTTTGTAAAGGAGAAGTGAACTGTGAAGAACTTAAACGATGGCTATGCTTGTTAGACAACCTGAAATAGTACCTACTGAAATAAAAAATAATAGACTGAAACTAAATCCTAATTAGGTACTCTGTAAAATTTTAATCATAGTAAATAAACAAAAGCGAAGCCTTTTTACAAATCTACAAAAGTAAAAAACAATTTACCTCAATTAGTTAAATGAGCTCTTATGAATTTCAATTTATTTTCACTTCGCATAAAATGATTTCACACACAAGTAAACAAATTGGATTATATCAGGCGAACCGAAAATAAATATAATAAAACAATAAAACCAATGCGAGACTGTGTACTGAATATCTATAGCAATTTTTTACAAAGGCAGTACCTAGAGCTAAGAAATTGAATATTCTTTGAAAACAAAGATGTTTTAAACGACTCGGTTTTATCTCTCTGTAGCTAGACTAGACTTTGAAAATGAGGACTATAACAGTTTTTGTATCATATTTCTCCGAGCTATTGTTTTCAGGCTTTGGTAAGCACTCAAGTGTCCTCAGTTAGTGAAATTGCGTTACTTACTTGGTATCTTATCTCCATCATGTTACATTATATTTTTCCTTTAACATACATAAAAAATGGTGCTATTAAAACACATTCCTGGTCTTATAAATTATAGGTAAGCTGTGTACATAACGCCTGGCCACACTGGTCAAATACTGCAGAGCAATAATTGTATATATATAGTTTTAAACTAACGCGGGCAAAAGGCTACGGCAGTATTTGACCACTCCGATGTGGCTTGGCCTTTAAAGTCCAATTCCGCATACTGTCTTTATCAGGTACTGAACGCATTACAAATCTCTGTGCATACGTGTTGTGTATCGTCTGTGATCACAAACCCAATCAGGTCTAAGCTTTTCATAGAGAATAGATTAATTAATTAATGCAGATTACACAACAACACAGCTTACCTACACTATCTATACATATTACGGTACGAGAATATCATCGTCTATAGACGGTAATGAATCAAATCATTGCTGTATTGTAGGGTAATCAATCTCCGTACATGAGGGCATCAGGACAATAAGAGAGCGACCTAATTAGTGGATGAATAATGATGCAAGTAATGTGTGCTACTAGCGAAAGTGCTTAGGTAATTATGTAGAAGATTATAAGCCCTTTATCGTAACTCAGAAGTTATAGGTAGGGATCGGATATTCGGATAATAATATACCCAGTAAAGTTTTTTCGCTAGGAAAGTATGGATACGACTGCTATATTGATTTGAAGAAAAAATATCAGAGATTAGCTAAATATACATCTGATTATCCAATTCCTGTTTATATCCTGAATACAGGTCTTGGGTTCGATTCCCAGGTCGAGCAAAAAGTGTTATTGGGTTTTTCTATGAAATTCTCAGTAGCAGCTCGGAGTTAGGATTTGTGCCCGGTTAATGGCAATAGGCTCGCCCTTATTACATGGGACCTAAATATACCGGCGAACTGTGGGTGTACATTGTTACACCTCTGCCTAACCCGTCGGGGAATACAGGCGTGATGGTATATATATCCTGAATACAGGGTGTTTTCAGTTAAAATTGTTTTTTTTTGTGTTATCAATAAATGAATACATTGAAAACATGTAGAATACATGAAACACTGTTGGACAACGTTCATGGCGAATTCAAAAGTCTTACAAAACGTGGCGATTTTTAGTATTAAACTGTTTAGGTAGTATAATGTTAACGTAATTACCTAAGTTTAAGGTAGTAATAGTAGCTACATGCATTCTAATTTTCCTTACAACAAAGTCAATTCGTTGCCATGGATTTTCAGCACAGTATATGGATTACATTTGGTGCGTACGTCCGTAAAACATTCAACGATAACCTGAAACTTGTTATTGACAGATCCACTAAATTCTTATGTTTGTCATGCAATAAAGATCCCTAATACCTGCCAAAGTAAAGTTGATAGTCCTCTGCGGAAGAGAAAATGCGGAAAAGCTCGCGTGTTCAATTCCGAGCATTTCTTATTTTGTTCCGAATCTTGTTTTCTAATGAAAGTAAACACAGTAACAAAACAGTTTGTTTAATTAAAGGAAAATTCTTTGTCCCGTTTCATGTTTGTTAAATCCTTAGAATAGCAATATCTGTGTTTTGCTTCACTTATGTGCAGGACAATTTGCTTGTTAGACTACAAAATGGAATTCTTGGACTGCAATCATTACCGCACCTCATAAGTTAGAGATTCTTCCATTGTAACTTTAGTTAACCTTTTACACCCCCCCCTCCCCCCACCGTCTCCCTTAAGGGAGAGCAGTAAAATAAAAAAAAAACAATCAACTGCTCCATATATTTATGTTCCCATAATTCGACAAAATGTAAGGAACAACTCTTTTTTTGCAATTTTAAGTTTGATTTCATAGTGAAAGTGGTTTTTTTTTGGCACTACACTCCCTTAAAGTATCTCTCTTGTTTAAACTAACACTTTGTATAATACCTACAATTAGTTGTTGCCTGTAATAATAAAGTAGGTGCCTATCAGTGTATGTCGTAACAACGATAAGTCTAACGCAGTAGAACATTACAACAATGCATCGGCTTATACATAATTAATGCATATTTATTAGTGCATTGAAATTACAATAATCCCGCTCATTGGCTCCAATAAATCGCGACGACATTCCACGAACAACATTCTACCTGGCGAGTTAAACGCCCAACATTCTTAAATTGGGCATGCAACATTCAATTTCCACATTTTCCCCTCCATGAGGCAAAGGAAATTCCATCAACGGCCTGGTACAAACAAGGTTGTATTTAATGAGGGAGTTGACAAAAATTACCATAGAAACAAAAGCGTTATCTGTGACTGTTTGTACGAGTGAGCAATCTGACGATCGTCGGTCATTAAGATTTACGAGCTACTTGCTATCACTGACGTCTATACAAAAGGGATAAAGATAAGGGACGAAATAAAGCTTTTATGGAAATCCTTTCCGACAATCCAGACGATATAAACACTGGTTTTTCATTAAATATTTAGACTTTATTACGTACAGGAGTCGGACCGTGAATGAAGAAGGCTCCATCTGCGTCCAAGTTAAAAATCTTCAAGTAGATTAAATCCTTAGAATCTTATATTAATAGCTCTAATGGAATTTTGTTGATGGCAACAATTACTCATAATTTTATTAAAGAAAAAGCATGATAAAAGCTTTTTGTAATATACGCTAAGGAAAAATAAAAAAAACAGTAAAAGAGAAAGATGGCACAACATCGTAGCGCTTGTATAAATAGTACAGTAGATACGCATCAAATATGGGAACATGTCTAGCTTGCGCAAATAAAATATAATTGGTAGGTACCAAAAATCCAGGTAAACGGACAAAATGTACCTTTGCCTTCTACAAAACTGTACGAATGTGTTCAATGTGTAGAGAAAAATTTGAGCTGGGTACGGTAAATATAGTGTATGGATCTAATACTATGAAGATGAAATCATTCAAATACCTATAATGCTAATGGCAATGGCAGCCGCGGAGGCAGTAAAATTATTTAAAAGTTTATTAATAACGGAACCGACCACCTATTTTAATTGCAACATTAAATGTAAACAAAATATTACTATTTCTGATTGCATAATTAGACAAAAGCCTGATTAAAAATAAATCAAAATGCTTGAATGCATTACAAACATCACAGTGCAAGTGCAAACACAAAGTTACGCAAGTGTTACATTTCAACGAATTAATTAATGCAGTTTTATTCGTTTCTCCATTAATTAATGTGACATTATCACTAAATTAACCTACTAACCTTTACAACTTGCAAAAACTAAAATAAAAAAAACATGGTGCGCTTATTTAACACGCTACCGTAACTAATTGATTTATGAACACAATATTTACAAACATTTCAGCTAGTTTCTACAAAATACACCACAAGAGAAAAGAATATCATGAAATAAATGACTGATCTTTATTATTTCAACGGGATCCAATAATCCGTATTAGTTCAAATAGAACTGGAAGATTGATCGCAGGTCGTTAAATCCCGCATTACCGTCCAAACCACAAAGGAATAACGCGAAACTTGGGCTGTTACAGATATCCTTTTGTAACGCAAGAATTGTAGCGAACTAGGAGATCATAATATACAAGAAGGAATAGAATCAAAAAGCGTCGTGGCGTTCACAAGTGCGTGTTGGCAAGTAATTCGAGTACACTCGCGTTCGCGTCGGTACGCAATGAGGGATATTGCAAAAAAATCCAATAACAGTCATAGGGGGGAATAGGGTGTTCAGGAAATTGGAACGGTGACACCTCGCAGCGACGGCTACGGCACCTGTGCCAATTACACTTAGCGGCACGGAAAATTGCCCACATGGTGTACTGATTAAATTGTAATTTTCCAACACAAATATACTTTACCTCTGATTAAGTAAATTGCTATAAATAAATTTATTTTTCTAAGAGATGCCACCGCTACATTTCATTTTATTATTCTATCAGAGAAAGTATCCATTTCTAAAAACGGTTTTATATCTAATCTTATATTCGATTGACTATAAATCGTCAATCTCATCAATATACACGAAGCAAATTATATATTCATGAAATTCTGTTTTTGGCCCACTTTACAGTTTATTATAACAATAAAAGTGGTTTAAACAATAAAATTGTCCCACTGACCCACCGCTTTCTCGCGACCTTGACTTAACAGTTAACTGTCAGCATTTCTTTTCGGTTTGGTAACTGGCCAATTTGAACATGATGGGAATGGCAACATTTAAAGGTTACGCAAAATTCTAAAGTGACCTTCATGGATGCTGGATGCTCGCCAGTCCATGGTGCGACTTTGACCTAATAAATGAGGGCAAACATTAAGTTGCGAGCCAAAATGTTATAGGCCAAGTTTCAATAAAACTAAATTTGACTAATCTAATGTGAGTTGGAATTAGCCTACTTTCATTGTGACGCGGAGTAAGGATATTATTATTATTTTTAGTTATTTTCACCAAGGACTTGTCCGAAACGAAAAACACATTACATAAAAGACGGCAATGGTCCGAAATTTCAGAGTCGCCAGACCGACGTCATGGAAAAGATGATGAGGAAAAAAATAGACAAAAAATATGAAGGTATTTTCTAGGTTCAATGTTAGACCTTTTATAAGCACTTGGTTCACTTACGTTTAAGTTTATTTTTATTATATTGTTTGTATCTGCTAACCGGAAAATTTGTGTTGAAACTAGCCTTATGCATATATCTTAGAAAATTTTAATGAAATATATATTTTTTTTAAACCAGCCTAGTTAAAATGTCTAAGGTCAGGCGAGTCTAGGATTTTAGTGTAAAAGAAAATGCATGTTTGTAAACGACAAACACAGGTTTCTTTAGTCGTTTTGTTATATTTCACAGGGTTCACTACATAGAGAACTTATCGGAACTGCACGACCAAATGAGTTTCTCGATTGACTTAGTTTTACCCCAAAAACATTCAATAGGAAACAGACGATTTCTGGTGCGACAAAAAGTTTCCCAGACACGGACAAATATGAAAGTTTTCATTCAATATAAAGGACAAAAGATACCTTTTTCTTAGAATGGGACTTTAGACGAAGATTGTAGTCAATTTATTTGTAGAGATAGTGTGGCTCGTATCGAAAAACTTTACGTCATCACTGAAGAGTGACATAAAACTAGAGGTGTGGGGGAGTGCGGCCATTCCGCGGATTAATTAGCCGTGCAGGGCACTTGAATTTTGTCTTAACGATGCTCTTTTGAGTCGAATTCTCCACGAATGTTTGCGGAGACAGTTGTAGAGGTTATAAAGCTAGCGTTTACGGTCGCCGCAGTAAACACATGCTGTGGTCCGGGCTCCGGGGCTTGTATACCGACCCTCGTAAACGGCACGCCTCTAACAAAACGCAGGCTCCCTTTGTTGTGCGGAAAAAACAAGTCTAATCCAAATAGCATTGTGTTTGGCTTACAGAATAAATGAAAACACAATGCTTAAATTAACTAGTACAATGTGGATCGTTCGATATCGAACAACAAAAATCTAAACGAACGATTATACTGTAACAACTAAACTATTGAGTTGCCACCTACACCCCCGTTGCTAAGACAAAAGCAAACTCAGGTTAACACGGGTTCCCACTCGACGGGTTTAATAGGCGTCACCGGCTGATCGGATCGCGCCCGGGGCCGGCAGCGACGACGAACACCACTCACATACAGCTTGTGTTTTGTGAACAAAAACATCATACGTATTCCACATTTTTATTATTGTATTGTTACCAACAATATGTCTATCCTGACAGCTGTCTATAACGGATGAAAAGGACATAAAATAAAAACAGCTGTTCCGTAAAAAAGTGAAACAACTATACGGTCAAAATGTAAGGGATAGCTGATTTTTGACGAATAATTGTTTCTCTGTGAGTTGTAAAATCATGTACCGAATCCTAGGTAAAAAGTTTTTGTTGCCATTTCCCTTCCACACGTTATGAACAACTGTAAACCTCCCAACCCACATTTATCATAACTGATGTTGCAATATTTTCCAAATAGATACCAAAGGAAAAACATAACGCACCGTCTCTTGTTAAATTAAATTCATTTATTTCTGTGAAGCAATGAAATTGAGTGGCTAGATGTTGCATCAGATGTAATAAGTAGAAATAAAAAACGTTGCATACGAGAAATACAAAAGTGTTCCTTACCGCCGTAACTCACAAAAAGCAAAAACAAGACTTGTACGAGTCATCTGAGAAATGGAAGAGAAGCTTTAACTGGGACAAAGTTTCTGGAACAATCGTTATTTTTATTGTCACTCGAAGTGTTCTTGTAACATAATAATATGTTTATGTGTCATACGGGGCAGGGTAAGTGGTGAGACAGGCGATAGGAAAACACAAAACTGAAATTATTTCAGTACACGGCAAAAATATCGTCCAGGCAAAACAATAGCAGAACTAGGTTATTTATACGCTTGACAACGTTGAAATGTTGAATCATAAAGTTTTCCTGGGAATCCCTTCAGCTGCCCCGCTTTGAAGAGGAAATAAAGAGATTGACTCAACTCGGTCTGATGTTTGTACTGTTTTTGTTCACCCCTTTACGTATAAAGTTTACGGAACTCTTTACAGCACCACATTGCGTTGTTGATTTATATATACTCTGAGGCATTACGAAGTTAATGGGCCGTAAAATTATGCTAGTGGTTTACCCGGGTTGTTTCAAGAACATGTAAGTAATCTAACTACGTGTGGGAGCCAACGGAGGAAGGGTCTTCTTGCGACAAACTCTCCATTCTCGGGTGTATAACATATTTCGGAGCTCGTTCTGACAAATGTGTTTAATTTTCTTGCTTTTATTTTAAATGTGGACAGAACTAGTTTTAAAACACTATTGTAAGGCTTTTAGATGTCTTAACTTCAGTAAAATAGACTCGCCTACTAAAAACGACAAACAAAAGAAACTAACGAACAGAGAAAATTTAAAAGCTTGACATATTTGTGTTCATTATGTTTTAAAAAGTATATTTGTAACGGAAAATGTAAATTGTGGAGTAGATTATATTTTTGTATCCAAGGACCGCGTAAACCGGACTATATTAACCCTAGCGACTGAGTGAGCCCTGGAAAAAGCCCCAAAAATACTAATTATGAATACGATCAAAAAGTGTGAAGTAACACTAAGTACGACTAGAAAGAAATAAAAAGAAAGAAAAACATAGAAGTGAGCGAGTTCATTAGCCTTTCCAAAACAAAACAAAAAGTAGAAACAATAAAATTTGAGATGAGCTTTGTAGAACCGCGAATGTTGAACTGCCACAAACATACAACAAAAGAAAACTCGAAACTCCGTTGCTGTGAAGTTGTGATATAAATAAGAAAGTATCTGACCAAAGGCCCGAAATGTTCCCTTTGTTCAGGGGCACATTGTTGACTGAAACTATTCAATAACAAGTGTAGTTATGCCACAAAGCGCTTGCCTATTCCACCTGGCCATTATGGGACTTGGTAGTCAGAATGTAATTTGTTATTAATTTATAACGCGTACAAACCGAACGATGGAACTTGCGACAACAATTTTGGGTATTTCGAATTTTCGAAGTAATTTACTAAGTTCATAACAGGGACTGGCGGCTACATGATGATGGAAATTTCAATAAAATAACATGAGATTTTATTAAGTGAGAGTGGGTCATTGTTGTGCGTACCATTTATTGGCTGGAATGAGCCAAGTTATTTTTATTATTATTCTCACGCAAGTGGTGAGAATAGGCAATAATGTGAAGGCTTGGACCTTTATTACAAGTACAGCAATAGAAACAAATAATATTCGGAATAGATGGGCCTGTAACATACCATCTAAAACATTTTCGTGGCAAGCGATTACAGAAAGCTTACTGGACATTACAGAATATCACATAAAGGTTTAATATTTTTACAGATCTTTGTTCTTTTTGTTAGCTAATGTCAGGAAGGAAATATTACTTAAGAAAGAAACATTTACTTAGTTATAGTTTGATAGTCGATGTATTTCAAACTTCTAACAGCAAGAAATATCTACAGAGATCTGAAATCGTATTACCAAAGTCGAACGGATATGCAACTTGATACGTCTCAAGATAATAAACAATACCCAGATAACGTACGCCAATCAATATGTACATGCATCAATCGGACTCCTATTACAGTACATATACAAACAATTACTTATATCCATCATTCCAATGTAATGCAGAGATTACACTCTACTGCAAACTACAAAACATAAATCCTAGTCACAACGGATAAAAATAGAGAGGTTGAACAAATACAAGTTTACTTTCCACTGAACATGTTTCGGAGAAATATAACGTCTTCATCTCCCGTATTTACCTTTTTCTTAAAGATTTATGTACACAATAAATATAGGCCCACTCGCGCGCCCAATCACGCTCCCAATATTCGGAGAGGCTACGTCCAGTCCTAAGCAAACTCGACCCGGACCCCTAAAATGTCGATTACACTAACTTCTTTTCGCTAAATAAAATATAGCTAATTATAAAGCGTTATAATGTATGGACGGGCATGCCGTCATGCGTGTCACGGCTAAGTGAGCTAAAGACAGTTCAGATAGCCAAGTCTTTGATGAAGTGATCTGCATGGAAAGAGAAATGGTAAAAAGTCAATAAATTGTTGAGAGATCTTCAATAAGAAATTTAAATGTAAAGTGGACCTTTTATTTAAATCGCGGAATAACTATTTTCAACCCTTTTTACGCTGCAATGTCACGGCAAATTAGAGCGAGATTGTGGCGGAGGACAGGACCGGTAGAAAGTGTGCAACTTAGATGAATTATCTATAATGAGAGCTCTCATTTTCACTATCGTACATATTCATATTGTTATTTAGTGTGCATTCTTTACACAAAAGATTTAGAGAACCATAAAGGCAAATTTAAAGTTGTTTAAATATTTACTGGGTTCAGAAAGATTTAAAATGTTAACTTACGTAAAAGACCAGAAGCCATAAAAATTGCCACAAGAGCCCAAAACGTATTTAAGTCTGTAAAAATGACAGGTTTACGATTAGCGCAATATTAAAGGCCCAGGATTCCATTATCCCGGAGAGAGCCCGGACGTCCTAAGGGATGTCAAAGAAATTCACGTACGATGTGTGCTTCCCAACTAAACCCGATAACACATTATTGCAGAAACTACTTTTGAAATTATACACATTGAGTTCTCATATTTATCACTTAGTCACTGCCGAAAGAAATTGATATAAGTTCCTATTTTTATCACGAAACGTCTCGATAGAATATTTTACATAAACACGTTGGTATATTGAAATTGAATAAGGTTCGTATAAGTAGCGGAAACTCTAGTCTTCGAGAAACCTTTTAGTAGCTAAGACAGAAAATACAGATCACGTGTGCGCATTGAGTGCGCAAATACCTTATATCTCGGCGAGGTTATCTAAGCAATGACTTCGATTCCATATTCCGATAATAAGAAAATTGACAAGAGATTGGGTGGGGGAGCGTCCCGACAAGGTCACCTACAAGGGGCGGGAATTTTCATTGATTCTCAAGAATTCCCTTTAGGCTCAAGAGGGATTACCGATCATTTGTTTCAGTTTGGTTCTGTAAGACAGGGGCAACCAAGAAAATTACTCGTGCGTCTTGCGAGGACAAAATAAAAACATAAAGGGCAGACTTCCCTATTTATTATAAATCCATTTACAGGGTCCGAGGGATGTTTTTACATTGGCATACAGTACAACATGATGTCACGGTTTCCTTATCACAAAAAGGTTCATGTTTTTCGCTCATTATATTTTGAGAAAGCCAAGGAAATATGTGTTTATTTAGGTATATGTATGGTTAACATGCAGATATGTAATTGAAACACTTTTGTGGTCCAGTCAGTGCCCCACATTACCTGACTCCTTTTAGAAGTAAGAAGAGAGGAAGGAGGGCCAGGTAACATAACAAATTATGAATAAAACAGTAGGTATCTACATATAATCAAGCTCTACTTGTGAATGAAGAAACTAATATACGCAACACATGAGACTAAATGTAGTCAGGATTAACTTAGTTTCCATATGAAACGTTCCAGCAATACGGCGCACATTACTTCGAGATTTCCTACAATTCCTCTCAGTAAATCCTGTGGCCCTGGTAGAATCGTGACGGCATTAAAGCCATTCAAGATTGGATGACTGTTTCAATATTTACAAAGGGTAATTCTCTGTACTTCAATAAATTTCCTAAGCCAAGCTCTTCGTTCACTATACGCGGGGGCAAATAAAACTGCGTGGTGCTGTCCCAAGGAATCCGGGCTAATGTGAAAGCTTTTGCTGTGCTGAATTATGCAAATTTAATTTAAATAACTGACTTTGCCAGTTTAGCTCGCACGCCACTACGGGGCTGTATGAGCGAGGCTACATGTTGCTCGGAGCGCGTCGCGTGGCCAGCCTGCCTTCGGAAATAGCCTCACATATTTGTAACGTTAACGTTTCTACGTATTCCGCTAATTCTAGTTGGGTGGTGAACAAGGCATGAATATATTGACTTTGAAACAAATGTACTTGCCACTAAATTAATACAGTTACAAAATGTTTCTTATTTAAAAGGTGTTCGTTTGCTATACTTGAGTTACCTTTATATTTTATGAAAAACAACGGAATGTACTTCACGAAAGGTCTATTCCTTCAAGCTTTTTGTAGAAAGCAAAAAAACTAGATCTAAGGTTGCCTACTCGGTTTAACATTCGTCAACACTTTGTAAAGGCGCAAAATCCGGAAAAGGGTAACAAAGTGTATTGGGGAATATATTATACGCAACATCAAGACGTGTGACCCTTTTCCCTTTTAGCGTATTACATTAAAGAACCTATATCATATAAAGAACTTCAGAACAGTGACAAGTAGTGTGACAAAATGTGACAGACTACAAGCACCTTCTAATTTAGCTTGAAGAAACAAAGTCTTGTTAATTCACTTGGAAGCTTTTGTCGCGAGCGCCGCCAACTCAAACATTCCGGGACTTTGACGACTTTTGTATTAAAATTACATAAATGTTGTCTTTCCATTACGTCACTGTGGAACATTGTGAGTTTACATACCTGTCCACATGAGTTATAATTGAGTGCGATTTCATTCTCTTCACATTTTCGCTCGGTAGGGGAAACAGGAGGAGAATATAAAAGTGTGCTGTACAGTCATTTAACAGATGTTGGATACAAAAATCACAATACAAATTCAGCTTTCAAAGCCACACAGCTATACGTACATATCCTTGAGCAGCCAGCTCGTTTGACCCACATGTTAAACCTTTAAACACTTATAAAATAAAACTAGTAGTTCTCCTTCACTAGAAGCTGGATCCAATTCCCCAGCGCGTGATATTCACAATTTCCTATTTTACAACGGTTCGCGAGGGTCCTATAAACTTCTGTAAGAAGATATTATGGTGGTCGCCATCCCTCACGTTAATTGCTACTGTTTTAATCTCTTGGAATAAAACCCGTCCTAAACAAATATACGAGAGCACCTCGTTACATTTTACAATCATTAATGTGAAAGCTTCATTTTCCGACCGCGGAGAAAAGGACCAAATTATGACAGTAAGTATTATATGGGTATAGAATTGGCTATTACGTATTTTTTTCTACAATAGCAATTTAATTAAGGTCATTATGGTTTCTGAGAAATTCCTTTTTATATTATTGTAGATGGGTAAATAAATTGTACTTGTAACTTGCCGACGTAATATATCTTATAGGAAATAGTACTTATGATTTATTTATTTATTTAAACTTTATGCAAAAAAAAGTACCAAGGCGGACTTAATGCCTTAGGCATTCTCTACCAGTCACCCAAAGGAGGTGAAGAGACATGGGCATGACAAGACATGATGAGACATAGATATGGCAGGTGCAAATTATTAAATTAATGTAAGGCTACAAATTTGTACTTGAAAAAAAAAGAATTAAATGGGATTACATAAAGAAAATAAATTGTACAAAGGTACAAAATAACTTAAATTGTTCACACTAATATATATATTACTATAATATCTAATAATATACATAAAACAAATCTACTTATATACATACATACATGTAAGATTACGTATGTATTATGTTTCTATTTCGTGATAACTTCTCTACTACCATAATATAAAATGTTTAAAGGGTATGAGTCCCCAGTCACACATAAAGGATATCACTGAGACTATGCAACAGCAAATAATATGCAGGGACACGAATAGAATCCTAGAAGTCTAACACGAGCTAGAAAACTAATAATCAGTGTCATATTTTATCTTATTATCAGACTACATATTTTTTTATACCATGGGGTCCTAAAAGTGGGAATACTTGTAGTTTTATAAAATGTAAATGTAGACATTATTTGAAGTCCTGTTTATAATACGACCAAGGTCATTTAAACTGGTCAGCTTAATTTTATTAATTGCTCATGTAAATTCGACAAGGCGTGGGAAGCATAACTACTACCTACTTAACGTTTTATGGAACGGAAATATTATAGTTTTGAACATCAATATATTTACCATGTATTGATGTAGCCTAATACAGAACATGATAGATGCGTAAATAGGATGACGTCATCCTCAATTAGTAAGTCATTGAGAATTGAGTAGTTCAGTCACTTTAAGTACTTCAGAACGTGTAACTAGTGAAGTGTAGCAACATAGGTAACGTAAAGGTTAGTCTAGACTACAAATACTTCTAGGTAGAAAGTGTCTCTAGTCGAAACTATCTTTAGCCAGACATCCAATACTACTTAATTATCGTCTTATTTGTGATAGCAGCGTCGCTAAACGTTCACAATTTGTGACACCAATAAATATAATGGTAAGTGTCTCGGCGGGCGCTATCGTGGACCTTATAGCGTCCAGTCCCTGCTGTGATTAAACGACTACAATATAAATGATGAAGGCTGGCAATTAAGCGGACTCACCCACCACATCAATCACTCCGGAGATATCTAGGGAACTGATTTTGTTAAGCCATTTTTCTGGTAGCACACCCTTTCACTTGACATGTGGGTATCGACGATTTCTATTTTCTGTTTTAGGTTTTTTTTTCTGTAACAACGCCTTGGCCTACACTAGGAATTTCGTTGTTGTTTCGTGGGTGCGCTTATTATCATACAATCTCAGATATTACACAAACAGCCAGACCCAGAACAACTATGTGTAGGCCATACAAATATTTCTTCGATGCGGGAATCGAACCCGTGACACACCAACCGTGCCATCAAGATTATTAGTCTCCTCTGTAGATAACTAATAAGTCTGATGTATATAGATGAAAAGGAATTTAATCTTCGCCTGTGTTACCATTAAAGAAAGAAATTTGTTTGGTTGTCAGCTATTCAATACGGAATATTGTATCTCGATGCGTCACACCTCACTCGTGGTCATAAGCCGATATTTGCCCAATCATTTACCTGAAACAACAAGGAATATTTGTTAAAAAACCATGTAAAATATCGTTTTTAATTTTAATTAAATGGATCATATAAAAAATATGTTTTTAACTGTTTTACATTTTTAAGTACTTTGCTATTTAGCGAAGAGTGATTACAAAGCTGTCTAATGTGTTAAACCATCGTTACTAGCTGCAAATTAGTGTGCGCTACGGTTATGGTGAACTAGAAACCTCAGCTGATTTCTACAAGTTGCGCAAACGTACATCCTCAACGAATTTTTTACGTCCATCCAACACTCAAGTTCATCACGGAAATCATACCAACGATTGCCCAACAAGTTTCGATCTATTACAGTAACGTAGTATTAAAACCTCGTTATTGTTACGTAAGTACAAGAGTCACGACGTCTATGCACGACAAAGGTTAAATGACATTTCACGTCTCTTTGTCATCTTTACTTTGTCGAAGCTCGGCTTCATCGCAGTACGAGCGGCACAATAAAATGCAAGTGCAACGCTATTCGCCTTTGTGCCTCACAGGAATCCTATAAAGTATTTATTGCCTTGTTTAGTCGACATTCAAGTCTTTAAACGGTTTGAAATGAGCTCGCACTAGGTGATGTTCCGACGTACTGTATTACCGACGAGTACATAAAATACAAAGTCAAATGTAGATACAACACTGTCTTGTGGATTTTCGTACAGAATATTATGCAACAGAAGAGCTTTCGCAGATAAGGGTAATCTCTTAGAATCTTGACTTGTACTTTGCAGAAACATTAAATCTTGTGCAAGAATTTTAATATTTTTTATTATAATGCACGAAACTGAATTCCTGAAATATACTGTGAGACTGTGAATTATTTACATAGTTTCAGCAGAGTTGACCTATAAAGTTCGAAAATACTGGAACATATCGCATATTCAATAAGTAAGCGCACCTGTCTACTGTAAATATAGAAACTAGTCGTGAGTGAACTTTTAAAATACGCGTTTGCATTATTTTTATGTACAATATACGTGCTGTTCAACGGTCTTTATCTCAGAGTGATCATATTGATATATTTATTTTGTATTGCATTCAGTTGTTTTTGTGTTCTTACATGTTTTTAGACGATCGATCAATTAAGAAAAGTGGTGCTCAAAGTTAAAAAAACTAATCACAAATTTAACAAAAAAATACCAAGTAAAATATTCAACTTTAACTTTAATAAAACCGAGCGAATATTTGAAGTTCAGTAATGTTATAATTTAATAATCTCTAACAACAAGTGGATGTAAGAAGGTACCATGTTATGTTTTGTGCACTTACCAAGATTTAATATTGGATAAGCTTTTAACTAGAAAAGTGCTTTCACAGATTTATATTATGCAATAAAAAAAACATTACAGTTCATGACATCAAACAGCAGCGCTCTGTGCTAAAACACACGAGTGTTAATCTTCGTATACTAAAAACGGGATTCGATCGATCTCATTATATAGCAATACGTATAGGACGAGCACTCGTTAAGATAACGTTTCGATTGTCTTAATGGGGGCGGGGTTTAATTCCCGTATCCACACCCTTCGCTCCTGCCTATATGTTTACGAGTGCTTACGTGAAGTGATTTGTGTTAGCACGTGGGTATTTCGAAAGAAAATAGGTCGCGTGCGTAGGTACGGCTGGCTGGAACGATCACGATCAACCCTCAGTGAAACGACATTCATCACGGGACCGGCATCGAGTGTAGACGTGCCAACATCACCGCTGCTCCGGAATCGATGACGTCACTTGTCAATAGGCCAATTTCGACGGCCATCAATTCTGGTGGCTTTATCGCGGTCGCCGCTATGAATATGGGACAAACAACCCAATTTTTCACGTCATATCTAAAAACCTTTCTAGTTGGGGTATTTTGACATGTAGTATTCCGTCTAGTCTATAGTATCTTGCCCCAATACGTCTATGTCGAATTCTAAGTAGAATGGACGTTTCTTTGGCGTCGATGTGACACTTACCGGAGGGCATTCCGTTGCGATTTTACAATCGAATATTTTGCTGCCGTTAGCATATAAAACGGTAACAAAATTGGTAATACAAAATGTGAACAGAATAAACGGAAGTGCAGCAATTCTTCTTTATCACATGAACGCAATAATGTTAAAATCCTGAATACAAAGCCATTTATCGGCACTCAATTTCCTGCTTTCAATATATAAGTACGTAATACGTACAAGTAATGTCATACAGCATGACATAACGGCATTTACGATAATACAGCATTGTTTGTTGCCGTCACTCAGTGCCGAATGATTGATAGCGACTTTCGAGAGTGATGCATCATGCCGAGCGAGACGAGGCAACGATATTGAATAAGAACTGTGGCTTCGTAACGTGTTACCGTTTAATCATTTCGAATTAAGTTACACGAGTCACGGTTAAGGCCGTATTATGTTTAAATAGTTACTATTACTACAGCAGTTGTTAGTAGGAAATAGAATAATTGTTAGGTATTGTAAAAAACTAGAATTAAAGTAACAGTTGACTGTCAATGCCAGCTTATTTATTTCACGGCAGTGAGTTTGCACGATATCTATAATTATAAAATACGTAGCGTGTCCAATACAATAGGTTCATAATTATTATTGTGTTCGTTGAACGTCGCTTCCCGGATAGCTGCGCGGCCGTATGCGTGGGAGTGCGAGTGAACGAACTCGTGGTGACGGAGACGTGTGCGCATATTCATTTGCCACCCACGGCACATGAAGCCCCTGGCCCCTTTACTTAGCTGGATAGATGCGTGGTCACGTTTGACAATGTTTGGCTAAACTATTGGCATGCATTCGATTTCCCTCGATTTTAGCGAAAGGTTTCTAAACAATCTGGTAATTTATAATATTTGCTATGTTTGTAAAGCATAGCTTTGTATGAGACGTGTAGATGAGAATTTGAAAAGATGTAATTTGGCAAACGATACCTGTTGAGAACAATACATTAAAGCTGCCAATTCCTGTGAAACAATAGTAATTAAGTACAGTTTTATGAAGAACAAAATGGTCCTAGGAAAAAGTAATCCTGTTCAGATGGGTACTCTGTTAAGTTTTGTTAGGCGGAGTAGTTGCCACAGCCTGGCAAGTGCCTGCAGGCCCGCGGGACCGATCCTCCTCGTGATGTTCACGCCTACCTATCCACAGATTTTTTACAAAGTATGCGTACGAGGGAGTATATTCTCTAGCACTCCAGATTTCTGATATTCTCCTCCCCAACTTATACGGTCCTCATAAATATGTAGTTAACTTGTGTTGCTGAGAAACGATTCCAACAAATTGGAAAGTCATGCATAACAATTTAAGTTTGGAATTGAATTGTATGTCGCTAAGATTGCTGCTGTCGGCCCGTGGACGCGGTGAGTGTGGTGACTCAGATGAAACTCAAGGATCAATACATGATGCCACAAGTTAAATTTCTCATCCAAAACTGGGCTTTGTTACAGAATGTGGAATTTTAAGAATTTCCCTCCAAGTTATTTACTCTAAACCTGGTATTCATTTTTACGGCGTAATTAAGAAACACAAATAACGGCACACCAGACTGGCTTCACAACTTCGAAATTAATTTATTTTTAACTCTTTGAACGCTTTAATTTTTTCCATCTAGGCGTAAAAATGGAGCTTTTAATTATACCAACGCTAAAGCTTTTATTTAAATAGTTCTACGAAGTAGAACTTTCATAAAATAATATAATCCTCTGGAAATGTTCCTAAAGAAAACTTGGTAACAGTAACCTTTTAAAATTAAACAAGAGATACGTTTAACTTTCAGGAAAGTCTTTTAGGCAATATTTGTAATGACTTCTACATTGTACCTGAATAAATAACTAAACTTTTAACACAAATACTATGTGCAAAGTCAGTGTAAATAAAAGACAATCTGTCGCCGGGCTTACAGATAAAACACTGGATTTTGATCAAACATTCCACGTATAGAAAGAAGTCCCGTAAAATACTTTCGCACTCAAAATATTGGCGACGGGAACACACATAAACATAAAACACACAAAATATTGTAAGGTACACAGGGAACCCGAGAGATATTGATACTAGAAACATTTACGGCGTTTGCTTCACCGGATAAACCTCTGCACATAATATATAGCTCTAATATATTCAGACTATGACGAACGGTAAGAGGCTTTTATGGTCCGCCCTGGAAATCTTTCTTTACTTTGAACTCCGACTATGTTTATTGTGCAAATATTCCAATATCTCTACATAGTTATTTCAGCAACTTATAAATGTTGATGTTTGCGGCGATCCTTTTCAGTGGCTTGTTTAATTAATTACTTAACATATTATTTGTGTCAACAGTGTCGTTTCAAAGGGAGGAGGTTCGTTAAAGAAATGTTTTGGTGTGACAACATGGACAGGACACGTCGACAGCTTTGTGTACATTGCAGCAACTGCGTTTTTTTTGACTTTTTTATTTATGTAAGTAGTTATTACAGAAAAAATATCTGTAAGTATATTTTTGTGCTTAAGTACCTACTAGCTTTGGGCCGCGTCTTACAGGTCTTTTGTTTTTGATAATAAATTAAGCACTCAGAGATAACGTAGCTCCTATTAGCGAATTTTCAGAATCGGACTAGTACTTCCGAGGATTAACGTATTTAAAAAAAAAAACAAACTCATCAACTTAATAAATATGGCAGTATTCCGGTAACATAATAAAATATGGCGGAGATCTAATTAGCTCTGAACGTTGTATTTCATTTTTAACACAAAGTTACTATCCTCGCAAGGAAATCGTGTGTAGGAGTTTTGCGGGAAATATACGTTCATACACAGTTCAACACTTGTTTTTAAATGAAATTTATCACGAAAATTAAAAACTTGCCGCCAGTTGGAGCATATTCTCGTGCTTATGTCAAGAGGCGGGCTATAATGTATAAAAGCTCATATCGTTTATAATGAAAAATAACATATCTGAAGTAACATCATCAGCTTGTTTGTATTAATCTCGCAGATACGTCGTCGTAAAAAATCATTGATCAACAGACATCACATACAAGCATTTTTTGTAACATTTGCGGATATAGGTAAACTTCCTTGCACTTTCATTTACACATGTTACCTAGATGCAAAAACCCGTATTACTAACACCTGCATCCGTAACAGGGTAAACAGAGCACCCAGTTAGGAATTGGGTCACACAAGAAATATGGCCAGCAATAAGTCAGACTTGCAATCAAGCGTGGAAAGTGCAAGTGGCTGATCGCTTGAGAACACTTCTTTGCCACAACTGTTCAATTTACTAAAAGGTACCTACAGGTATATTTACAATCTAACTTAAGGGTTATTATTAACTGAAACCGTGCGACAGTTGTGTTATGTTAGTTCCAAAGCAGCACTAATTAAGTAAGCCATAGTTTATGCAATTAATAGGGAATCACTAACTTAACACTGAGTAAGTATTAACCAGACACGCTAACGTTTCTGTACAAACATTTGCGTACGCCCCGTGTGTGAGTGATAAGCAAACTTAAGCATGAATATTTTAATAACATAAAGTGTTATTCCATGAATTGTTCATCAAACTTCACGTTAATCCCATATTTCATAACGACCAAATTCATTTATTCCACTCCAGTTAACTCCGATTGGACGCGTTTTCTAAATATTGTTTTTTAATCTAAAAATGAATCAATCTCTACAATGAGAGTGGAAATCCGATATCTGATAAATATGAAAAAAGAAGTGATTCGAATCGTGATAAGTAATGCGGCCACGAAGAAGGTGCCGCCATTATGTCCAAAATAATTTGGACGTGTTGGGCCCGTTGCCGCTGCCGAGACGCTGCGGTCCCGTCACAACATTAACGATATTTCCAATCTCACGCCCGCACTCCTGTTTTATTAGATTTTTCACAAGCTCGCGCTATCGTGAATCTTCAGCGGTGCCAAATAATAATATCGAAATTCAGCGAAATTTGCGTTTCGCTCACCATTCCACGTTACCCTCTCTCCAAAATAAAAATGATAGGCATTTCCCAATGCCTTAATAGAATAAATCGTTTCAGCTGAATCGCATGAATAAAAAATCGTCAGCGGCACTTTTACCCGCATACCCTTAGAGGAGCCGTTAAACATTTAAATATGGTACATTAGTGAGTATGTTAATTAGCAAGTTTTATGCAGGCGGGCGCGCACAGATAGTTTGTGACGGTCGCCGGCCGCCGGTCGCGGAGAGAGCTCCTGGACGTTTTATTGCCACGTTGCTCAGTTTTGTGAAAAATGTAATTCAGCTGCACATTCGCCCACGTTCACGAATATTTATTCGGACAGTAAACTACGCAACTGGGAGCGAGCACTAATTCTACATACAAATCTGTTCTGTAAGCACTATAAATCAATGCACCGGGGCCCGAAGCACGTTTATACAAACAAGTTGGTTTTCGTCTCTTGAAACTGGACGTCGTTATTAAATCAAGCGAGTAAGGCGTGCACGGAGTCTGATTTCTGTGAGGGAGCGGACCGGTGCGCGGTGCAGCGGTGTGTGCGGGTGATGCGGGTGCGCGGCGCGCCGGAGGTCGTCGCCGGTGACCGCATGTTGCCGCACTTGCACCCGACAGATTTAATCAGGCGCCAACAACCGCAAACACGATCTCAGGGCGTTCCACTCCACCGACCACTTCACTCCTATCACTCCGCCATTATGCATCGTGTTAGTTTTTAACAGTTCTCGGAACGAAACCTTGCAGACACGAACGCTCGTTTTCTATTAAAAGTTCCATGTTGTTGAATTCATTATCACCGCGCGACGCATGGCAACGTGCACTCACAGCTCTGAGACAAAAGGTGCACTTTAATAAAAATATTAACGATATCGGCATCATCGTCAGCGTCATGCAACGAATTCGGTTTGTCACGATTCCGAGAAAGAAATAAACGAACAAAGAAACAAGGAGAGCATGAAATCGGTAAGAAACATGCAAATCAGCGTGATGTTGCGGAGCGGCCAACGAACCGCGCGACCTCACAGCCATCTCGGGGTTCAATATACGCGCACCACAATAAACCAAATTAATCTTCTCCCACGCGAGATAACGTATTCGGTCGGGTACTTAGCCACACCCGGGCTGCCGTGCTGCACGTACTAATAGCAATAACAACAGCCCCTAATGAAAGGCGAGAAGTCGTTCCGCACTGGTGTCAGCACATCGCTGACAAATGTGGAAATAATAGACACGCAGAACCTCCGTAATGAATTTGTTTGGATTAAGCAATTAGATAAACAAATTAATCAATTACTGAGCCGCAATTCCGCGTAAAATGTGATTGAAGATTGAGGAGTACATCAACAACAGCGGTGTCCGCGGCCGGGGAGGGCTCGGGTCGTACTTTATCTGACGCAATAAATTGCACTCGAGGCAATTTGTCGACTGTCACCGCTCGTTATCGACACTCTAAACTTGACTTAAAGTACATTTCTCAATCTAAAATCTGATGTCTATATCAAAACGCACTTAGATGCGGTGTTTGGTAATGTTATGTCGATAGGTATCAGTAGAGAGAGTAACTTCAGAGCCTTATAAACGCCATATTACTGTAATTCTTTGAAAGATAGGATTCTGTCACAGTTCGCAAGCCTCAAATAAAATATCTAGAATGCATCATTACACAAATATTGGCGTGCCAACACATCCATTTCTCAGAGGCAGTACAAGCATAATAAGAAGCGCGAATGCTGCGAGTTATACAAATTGCGTTTCATTCGCTCGCCACTGAAAAATACGAGCTTCATACAAAAAAGGGTTGGCCGGGATGGAGCGAGCTCTGAGTAATATAACAGGTTTGAAAGAGCTGGCAAAGAAAATCCACGTCCTCTGCGGAATTATTGTTGCGTTGACAAATGAGTCGCTACGGGCTTTTGCTGAAGTAACGCGATTAAATAAAGATTTAAGGATGTTTTAATTGTCATTATTCGCGTTTGATCTTTCTTTTTGTCTACTATTTACTGCAGCTAAGTTTCAAACTTCACCTCATTTCCGGGGCACATAAAGCCCAGAATTTTCGCACCCGAAAAACTTCTTCCTGTTTTTATCTTATAAATTGGGAATGTACACAAAACAACACACACAAGAACTGAAGACACGAAAAGAACTGGAAAAAATCATAACGCGTCAGCAGTTTTAGTTTGCTCTCGGAACTTTGCTCTCCGTCAGTAAACAACTCTGAAGACACAACTGTTTTCTGCAAAGAAATGTATTTAGGAATCAGCTACACGTCTCGGTTCGGAGAAAGAAGTCGAAAAACATACGTACGTGATATAAAAACATGTATTGATTTAAAATAGGCTACCGTTACTTTTTCCCGCGGTTAACTTTGCGTGTTCAGACTTGTTTACTATACATGGTACGACCAGTTTTTTCTGAACCTTGAAAAACGGTTTCCTATTTATTTTTACTTCATAAGTGTTTTTGATGCATTTATATCGCAGGATTTCACTTTAATGTATTCGATAAAAAATATATTATTTCTAATATAGATGTAAAAAAAATATATTTTGTTTCAAAAGGCCAACTAACTGTAACAACAAAGTTTACTACATACCTACATTTTTAAAACTAAAAATGAAATGTAAGAAACTTACATAAACCGAATACACAGCCAATAATATCAAATAGCACGAAGTAGGTACACAAATTCTATTAAAAGGAACGAACTAAGCGAAATATTTCACAAAGAAAACAATTTATAGTGAGAGGAAATTCAAAGCATTCGGGAGACGTTCGGATCACAAACTTGAATCGATCCGTCGTCCCGTGAATAAATAACATTTTCGCGTAATTTAACGGTAACATTCCGCGATTGTATTCAAGCAGCTATGGCGACGTCGGGTAGCACAAATTGCACCCGGTCGCGCACCCAGCGCTCTGAAAAATGCTTTCCTTTTAACAACTGGAAGGGGAACGGCGCAGGTTAAATGGTCATATTCAGTCAACTCTTACGTACAAATGGGTTCTTGTGTGCTTCCTTCGAAGCTTTGTTTTGGTTCGCTGCTGAACGTCTTGCTTTTAAAATATAGAGTTATTGTCTTTACGAAGCTGCAAAGAAATGTTGGGAACCGTGAGAAGTAAAAAGGTTACAGCGATACTACAATAAAAGCTTGTGAGCTTTATGCTGAGGATTATGTGTTTGACTTCCGTTGTGTAACGTTGGAAGAAGGCTAAAAAAGTATGAAATCATTTTCGAAAACATGGACAGAATAAAAACTATTCAAAGTTTTCCTTCTTTCTGCCACAACCAAATTAAAACAACAGCATCGTAAAATTAATAAAGTTGCTATTTATTTTATAATAATAAACCGAATTAAACTAGGAAAAGAGGAAGACGAAAACAATTTCAGTCACGAAGAGACGTTATTTTAAAAATAATTTGCCAATTTACATACACAACGTCATAAAGCAATAATACAACATGGAATAATAAGTTTTTTAATGCAATTAAACGAACCTCAGCGCTTAAGGGGAGCGTAAAAAATAAAAAGAGTAAAGGTGGCATGCTCGCTCGAGTGTAGAGCCACTTTAGACGGAAAGCGGGGAAGATGCAAACATCTATAACTTAAGTGCGGGTAATCGTAACCTGGACTACAGAGTCGTAATTGCGGCATTAGAAAAAAAGTTCAATATTTTCTTATATATATGCGAACACTATTCATTGGAATGAGTCCTTTATAATGCTTTTGGTCACGGATGGCTGGGGCGGTGTATAGCCGTGACCAAGTGCGCGGCAAAAGGCTCTAAAAGTGAACAGAATGAAAAATTTAACAATAAATGCGATTCTTAGAATCTCATGACTCTTTAAATTTCTTTTCGTTAAGCGAGCCGCACTGTTATTGTAGTTAAAGACCATTTTAACTTATACAATGTGTTTAATGGGGATATTTAAGAACACTTTAGATTTATTGCATGCGTATTATATATTGCGCCATTGTGGAGATGGAGAATGACACGTGTGACAGATGGCCCAGCTTTATTTTTCATTACATACGATATTACTACTCTGGTAAATATTTCATATGCATAATATACTACCCACGTGTATTTTCAAAAGTAAACTTGATACTTTCATTTCCCGAAGCGCCTAATATCCTTGTAATATTACTCGATTTGAAATTAATAAGAAAAAGCTGCAAAGAATACGTAAGTACCATGATTCCCGAAGTTCGAAATTTCGCCCGTTGTTGTAGATTAAACTGCTATGAGCAGGCTCCGTTGAGATTTAGGTACGAGTGCCGACGATTTTCACTCTAATCAATTCTTACTCAATAAGTTTTTAGCTTTTTCTGATTTCGTAAGTAGACGCCTTGCCTGCTTAAATTGAATTACAGTTTGTGGGGTAAAAAAATTGCTCGCTTAGGGGAAAGGCCACGGATTCCAAAGATATTAGGTACGGGTTTAGTAGCCATTAAGTACCTGAAACAGTTCAAGACGTATCAATATTTCTGTAAAACCTAAATTATTAAATAGGAAAACTAGACATCGTGTTTTATTCAAATGAGAATTTATAGTTTGAGCCCTGATCAACCAGAAACCTAAGAAATCATTCGCATTTACAAACACAAAGAAAAAAGTCCATTGAAAAGTTCAATAACTGGTATCCATCCGCAATCCGCAGTGACCCTTGTTTTATGGGACTCTTGCCCTCTATCTCTTTCGTTTAAATGCACTTCACAATCCTTCAGCTATCTCATTTACAATCATTAAACCCTACAGAGTACAGGAGTATCTACAGTGAACATTGCAGAGGGGTTGGCATTGTCCCACAAGGCAAAGGCTTTAAACCCCTTTTCCCCATTTTACATAGAAAAAAAGGGATTAAAAATAAAGAGACTGATTTTTTTGTCAGATTTTTTTAAATGTGATTTAAACATGAGTCTTCGTAAACAGGTAAATCATTCTACCGTGCCTATGAAACAAAACACATTTTTTTATTTTAATAAATGAAGTAGGTACTATATAAGTCAGAAGTACATAAGTAAGTACTTAAAATAACATATTGTTTGAAGGCCAAAGGGGCAGTCGTCTCGTGACAGCTTGCGGTTACGATGATAATAACATACCTACTACGACTTTTACATCCCCTGATAATACCATATCGATTCCTAATATTCCAACGAGGGTATCGCATTGGCTTACCATATCCGCAGATATTAAATCTGATTCGATGAGCCTGTCGGGTTAGGCAGTATTGTTTTTACTGGCAACATTTTTATATGAGTCCGCCATGTTGTGTGTGCGTTGTGCGTATAAAACGGTTTCTGTAAATTATTTTTCAAAAATGGAACTGGATTATTCCTTGGTCTTATCTAACTTTTGTTAAGCTTTTTACTTTTTTATGAGAATCAGTGATTTCTGATTTGGAAGGATTACTGGAAGAGCTTAAAAGAAGAACTTGAAACTCAACTTCATTTCAGTTAAATACATTTACACTGTAAGCATATAAAATGAGCATGAGCTCTGACAGTCGAAAGTCGTATCCGAAGCTCAGCACCGTTTGAAGTGGGCGAAGTTCCAGTGCCGAGTTTTAACGCACTTTGGGAATTCGGGAACTCCGGGTATGGTTATTTAAGTTGGTGTGCTTCATTAAAATTCAATATCGAAGCGAGTGAGGCTCGATATCGATCGCCGGCGTGTGGCGACGCCGGGGCGGCGTGACGCGTAAACAACGCACCGGGGACGCCGCTGCATCCTACCGCCCAACGTGGGGCTAATAGACAGTAAATATTCTGTTCCCTACACACAAGATAAACTACGTACACAGTTTTCACTCGTGTGTAAATGAAGCATGTCTTTGCCGGTGTGCGTTTCTCTAAAATGTCCTGTCTAGATTTAGTACATTTGCGTACTATCGGCAATCTACTTTCATCGGCATAAAATGTTTGTTGAATTGTCTGAACCGAACCCAAGACAAAAATATCTATTTAATAAACATAACATACCATCACGCCTGTATTCCCCAGAGGGTTAGGCTGAGGTGTACCAATGTACACCCACAGTTCGCCGGTATGTTTTTAGGTCCCGTGGAATAGGGGGCCAGCCTATTGCCATTAACCGGGTCCAGATCCTAACTTCGAGCTGCTATTGAGAAATTCATAGAAAAACCCAATAACACTTTTTGCTCGACCTGGGAATCGAACCCAAGACCTCTAGCGTAGCAGTCGCGCTTAGGACCACTAGGCCAACGAGGCAGTTAAAAAATAAATTATTAGTTTATTAGTTATTTAATGAATTAAATATAATATATATATATTAGGCACCGTCAACAAAAATATACATATAAAAACCTAATTTATTGTCGATTGATTTTAAACTAGTAACAATCCAACTGTTCAACAAAACCCATTGTATCACTACATACTTATTATCAGTGCGATTAATTAATATCAAACAGTAGTTTGCACACAGTTTAATTAAAAGGTAATTAATATTGTGTTCAGGTTACGTTTGGCTCTTTAAGGATAACTTAAAGAGAACACAATTCCAGCCAAGCTACTGTTGTTGCTAACTTTTGATGAATTCTAAGAAAATAACTCGAACTATTTCTGTTTTGAACATAAGTTACTACAACAACAAAACAAGAGCTTTAAAACCGAACAGAATTTGATGAAAAATATTTAGTTTTACTTTTGAAACAGATGGGGAAAATACATCTACGTCGGCCTCATAACAATCTTAGTAAAGTTTATAGAATTGTTTTATTTATAACCACCTAGTCCATATTTCAAACTCACTTTAAAAACACCTAGAAGGTAATTAATCAGAACATTTTTCCATACATCGTGTTCGTCATCACAAGTCTCGAGAGGCACACATACAGTCGTCACATGTCGTGTACATTGGCCGAATAAAATTGTCGAGCGTAAACAGATGCGCACACGGTCACATGAGCCACAATAGCTTGTCAGCGGCCACTGCACAATACAGTCGTGGCAAGGGCCCTCGGCGACCGGCACCTCCATTACCGGCCACGGCTCGTCACCGGCTTTTCACATCCAATGCTTACACTGAAAATAACGTTGAAAGCCCGCTATATAATTATTTTCCACCGGCTCAGCTGCGCTTGAGACTATAAAGCAGTTTATTGTCGTTCCGCCTGAGAAATAATTCTCGGTTTTGAACGTGGAGGCTTGACTTATATTTTATGATTATTTAAGGGACTGATAAAGTTTGTTGTAAATGTGAGATGTCAGTGTATCTGTTATCATTATTAAACAAAACAATGTTAATGTTAAACAAACATATGATTTGTAAATAACTAGTTTGCTGATAAATCTAACAATGCATTATCCTCGAACATCAAATCAAAGCGCTAGCCGGCTGACTATGTGGTTGCTATCATTTATTGATGACCATCGGTTATTATAATAACGTGATTACGCTTTAATGTGTGTTCGCCACAAATTAGTGATAATAATGATCATACATAGAATACATTGCTAGATTTTAGACCATTGCTGAAACAAGGGTCGTTGACTTTGTGGAAACGTATTTAAGCCGGTGTCAATACAATAGAATTCATTTCAACGGTAAGTGACAAGCGCTTAGACGTCATTAAATGGTTTAACAGCGGTTTGCGATACGCACAATAAACTCTATTGTTAATTCAATATATTTTTATTTTAAACACAGACAAAGTTACTAGACTACTTCTGTACACAATTCAAAATACAAATACCTACATACTTTAATGGACTATCCAAAATAAGTATGAAGTAAAAACAACTTGAGTAGGTATATTTTTGAAAGCGTTCTTTCTTAGAAGTCCTAACTAAATATCAATTTACTATATCAACAGACGGGACGAACGAAATTGAGTCTTCGAAATAAACTTGAAAAAATATAAGAAGAAAACTTGAGGATTCTACCGAATTCTCTCCTCTTCTTTCTTAATAATACAAAATCGAAAATGTATGCAGAACAGTTAAGTACCGAATTGAACTAAGTACTAAAAAAATGCATTAATTTTGGTTAGTGGTAAACCGGCTAAAAACTGTAATATATCTAAAATTTCATACCAATTTGACGTTATACTGTACTAAGTAAATGTTTTATATTAACATTAGTATTTATTTATTAAGTTAAGGTTGACTTAAAACATTTTATTTAAATAAATATAAGAATGTAAAATTGAGCCTGCTTTACCTATAATTTGCTTTATACGTTGCCCAGAACGGTAACGTATTTCAGTTTTTGCCGTAGAAAACATTACTCCCAGTATTTTTATGTTAACGAAAAGTGTTCGTGGAAATATTGGAAAAGCATTTAGCGGGATGTTTGTGTTTCATTATTTTACAAAATATTACTTGCAATTGAGCTGCTCATATTTATTTTGTTTTGTTATAAGACATGCCATTCTGTACATAAGTATAGGTTTTTACTGCTATTGATCATTTGTACAGAAATTCAAGTGTCAACATCATTTATATTACAAAAATACATAAGTCTTTGAAATGTAAGGTTGCTACATAAACAACAGCGCCGCATTAACAAATTCCGTAAACCATTAGTAGTCTCTGAAACTATCAAAAACATTCCGTAAACTTGCAGCACAGTACACGCACCACATCACAACACACTGTCTACAACTCCTGTATGATTAAATTCCTTTTGCTCCAGTCATCTGATATTGCAGATACTGAGAAGGGCTCAATTGCTAAGTCCCTTTTAAATTCAATCGGATCGCGTTCTCTCTCAGCTTAAAAAAGGAACACTTGGTCACAACAAGAAACGGTCGTGTTATTAATTTAATTGGAATGCCTGCTGCAGGTAATTGTGCATCGCAGTGTATTCATGAGTACCTACAGTGTAATTTTTTCTCAGATGTCTTATTTGGTAAACAAAAACGGTAGGAAAATTCTGAGTTTTTGCATCAATCATGCCGCCATACGGGCATGTAAAAAACAACACGATTTGAAACATCAAAAACAATTTCAAATTTAATACATTATACTCAAGATCGATATTTCGATAGGTATACTCGTTTATCAATTGTGACAAGAGAAAATAGATACACTTTACTTTGTATATTCTGTGTATTGAGTTAAAGAACGTTAGTGTTTCAATTCGTATTTTCTGTAGCGCTGGGAACTCGATGACTCGTTTATCTGTGGGAACGCGTATACCATTAGTTCATAATGAGCTGCTGATAGAATAGTTAAGTAACTTAAATGTATAATAAGGTTAAACGGTTTATTGTGTTAGAAGACACTTAATTACGATACTGTGTCACTAAGGCGGCTAGCCCACTGCACCGCGCACCGACGCGTAGCGCGGGGCGGCAGATTTTAACCACGTTTACAAGAGTTTCAATTTGTATAGAAAACACGACTAGGATCACACACTGGCGACGCGTCTACGCGCGGGATTATTGTACCGCGCAAGGCGCCCCGCGGCGGGACGCTTCGCCAGTAGGTGAACCGCCTAAGATACAATATGTTGCGCACTCAATGAAAAGCATAGTTCCTGAAGTCAAAATCAATCATTTGAAAAATTGGGTACTTAGGTAACCAATAATACCAATACACAAGTTCTCTAAAAAAATCTCTTTATTTTAGCCCTCTAAACCCGATGAATTATCAATTTACTGTGAAAATAGATTTTTTATTGCTTCGAAATCAATAAATAGTTAGTCAACCGAATTGGCGAAATAATGACGTCACATTCTATTATTACCATACAAAATCGCGTTTTAACAGCTCATAAAATGTACGTCAATTGATTAGAGGTGTCAAGCACCCACTTCCCACCATTTAAATATGAGTATTCCAACTATCAAAGCTATGACAAACGGATAGAATAATGGAAACAAAATACCATTTTTTTATCTTTTTTTACGTGGGGAAGTCCTCATGCCTCAGGATGCCCTCTGTCTGGGGTAAATGGTGGGATATGTCAGACTTTTACCGACTAGAACCACACGGTTCCTCCTGTTACCATGAGCCAGGAGCCCGGTTTTTCCTTGACGCATGATTCGCGCCCGAAACAAAATACTATATACTAAAATTAATGAATCAAAACTGCTTAAATCCACTGATATGAGTGGAACAGCAAGTACCAACTGCGAAGCACATTAAAAGGTACGTACTCAATTACCGTTTATCTTAAATGACAATACGTAAAGTACAGTCAGAGCCTATTATGTTTTAACAAAGCGCTTGCTAATATGTGCCATTAGAAACTTATGTTAAATTAACATCCAACTCTTGAATGCGTCAGTTTAGGTGCTCACATTTACGACGACATTCAACAGTTAGTACGCATTAATCTAAATACTATTACGTAGGGATCCTTAAATTGTACGATGCAGTGTTTTGATTTGTGTGCTTGCCTGTCTTAATCTTACAGGTCAATCGACTAGCATTTGCCCGCGAATTCGCCAGCATAAATTTCATACAAATCTATAGTGTTTGTGGTAATGAAATACAGTCTATAGTTCTGTGAATTAGCGCGTTAAAACAAACAAATAAACTCTGCAGCTTTATAATATTAATATAAATTTAACAATCGCCAAAACAGTGATAAGAATATTTTAATTTGGCGGGCTACCTTAACGGGTCCCTCTCAACTCATAGTCTGGCTGACGTTCCTCTTCAAGAAAGGGGCTTAAATTTTGATAATCTCAGGTAAACCGATTAAGAGTTGATTTAAGTAAGATTAAGAATATAATAATTTTACGATTAACGAGCTCCGCTTTGTTTCGACTTTAATCTTTAAAATAATCGAGTCATATTTGCACGAGTCTTTTTTCAAGACTTTTAAAAACATCAAGCAATTAAGGTCTGACTCAAACGACATAATAACACCCAACATTTTTAAAACACCCAGTCATTCCTACTCTTACATCAAAGGTAATTTTGCAAAAAGGCACCAACCATTGCTCACAGCAATATTGAAATGTAACACGCTTGTGCATTAGCGTCCTTCGTACCGCGAACAGTATTGTGTTACGAGTTCCTTGTACCTCTAAAAAAGTACTAAAATAAAAAAGAAAGTTCTCACATAAAAGTGCCGTATTCATGTTAAAGCTGTAAGTATAATGAGATGTTACACTCCACGCTAACTTTTATTAAGTAACTAACAAGTAACACGCCTTTCTAGAATGTTCCGCGGCATATGGCGCAAGAGTTTTGTTATAGTTCGCTACGTCTACAACTTTAGATCATAAATACAAGTTTCGAACACATGGCAGAAGCAACTGAAACATGATATTAACAATACTTACGGAAAAGCTGTTCAATTTATTTTTAAAATAAATTATTGGTGGAGACACTTGCTGTGTTGTTCCTTGGGTATCGTCCTACATAGGTACACTGGAGCTTTGATGTATATTGAGACTCCTAAAATACTTACCGCAAATTATTTTCATTATTCAGCCACAATCTATATATATAAATGACCCGATCTCTTTTAGCTCTATTACACGTGTATTGTTTCATCTCAATACATTCCATGAAAAAATGTATGATAATTTAAAATTATTCTTTCACGAAATAAAGTTATCTTAAAACGTAAGAATGTAAAGCTAAGAATGTAATTTTGTTAGGTACTACTAAATTTAATAAAATATAAGATTTCAATCACACTAAAGCACGAAAGTAAACATTAAATACTTCATAATGCACCCTCCATCACAAAGTTACGATCCTTTCTTCCTTCAGACACATTAACCAAGAAAAATATCTCACGTGCTTAAAAGAAATTTTTAAACTTTGACTATGTAAAATCCCGAACAACTTTTTAAGATCCCCCAAGGTAAATGGACTAACCCAATGCGATTTATTTAAGAACCGTTCGGCTCCTGCCAACTCTAAGTGCCTATTTAGACGAGGACGAGATCAACCGAGCGTAATTCTCTTATTCTACTCGTTTCTCTTATTTAAATAAACTCCTATTCGTTGGAAACAAACATAAGACAATTTACGCACAGCACCTTTTGAGTAGATAGATAAGATGTGAAATAAATCTAGTAGAAACCCTCGTAATCTAAGTAATAAGCTTGAATCTAAAGGTACTTTATTCAACCCGTCCAAATAGTTATCTTGTTGACATAAAACCTTTTCTTAGCTTTTCTTTAAGTTGAATACATCTTTGCGGTAATAATATGTTCAAAATCTATCTTAAAAAGCAATTTAGCAAAGTTTATCTCCAAAACTAAAACGATTTGAAACCAATACATAAATTATCTAAAGACTCGAAAATAAACAAATCCAAAAGTTTGTTTAGATAGATAAACATTGCTTAAGAACCCGCAGGTTTTATAGGTCTCATTAATAATGCGTCGTTGTTATACGAAGGCTTATATAGGCAATAAACATTAAATCAGGCTTTATATTATAGTGCGTCTACTGCAGTTTTTTTGTTTACATCCGGTAGTTTAAGTCCCCTTTTAGTATAATTTTATTGCAGCAAACAACATAGCGACCGTCCCTTCGAGGCTATACAGCCTTCCATACCCTCCCAGCCTGCCCATACGGGCATCGATACATTTCAATAATGTAGACATAACCAAAGACGATACAAGTGTTCTTAGTTCTACTAATATCTAACCAATGTATTAAAAAATGGTTAGAACGATTTGCTTCTGTGAGCGTCATGACCATACGTAACAAGGGCTTCCCAGATGAAAGTCATCGAGAGCGTGTTACACAATACAAACACTCGCGTCTTGTCTACACCTATATATCTTTTTCCAAACAAAACGTGATTCCATACAATGCTTTGTAGTCGGTTAGCAATCAATATTTGCAACTTGTTCTTTTTTTACGTCCGCAGCGTTTCAGTTTTCAATGCTAACACATTGGAAAAAAATACTGTTATTATTTCAACTACTACCTTTTATGGAAACCTCTATTTCGCCATTTATTATTTTATCGTCCTGTGGTAATGATGTCCATAAAAATATAGGTAGCCACCAAGTGTCCGTGTAACTATGTGGTGGACGTTTACGGCAACGTCCAGTGACCGCATAATTTTCGCATCTCGCCGGGGCGCAGACGTCGTCGGTGTCGCAACGACCGGCCTGCGGACAACTGCGCCACCAAATGTTCACACTTCGCTGTGTTGCTACAAAAATGCAAATGAATTGATACAAACGAGTCTTTATATCGACTTTTTCGTTTTCGCTACAATATTTTCATTTGAAACATTTCTTTGTTTATGCCTTGATACTTTGAGTCAATAAGAAGACTTAATTTTACCAAATATTGTAAGGCTTCCAAAAGGCCACGATATCTTCGTCTCTGTTCTATTTCTGTACGGATTCGCTGATCCGGTTTGGGTGTTAAAAGGTCATGTTTTGGGCATACGTCAGCCACTTTTACTAGTAAGCTCTAAATAGGTCAGTCAGAGAAGAGGTCATAAGAGGAATCATTATGTGCTAGGGACAATAAGCTCTCAAGGGGCTTGTTCCCGTCGACTTAGCGCTGTGACCTTTGGCGCAGTTCATTTGAATAATTTGCGACCAACGCAACACCATGTAGAATAGTAGCACAATTTCAAGCAAAATTAATTTACATACTTTGCTCTACAAGTTTCATTAAAACATCGAAACACTGAAGCTTGGAGTAATTTGAATAACGAATAAAACCGAGATTGTAGCTCACATAACGTTGTAGCCTTGCTTTCTGTAAAATAAGGCGGCCCTATGGTGCAATTACGAATCCGCAACGATAAAATGCGAGTTCCACTCACACGCCTAGGGATCCGCACCGCGAACATAAAGCCAAAACCTACTCATAATAATAGCGGAACTTACAGAACAACTATTTGAGGTTCGTTCACGTGCTACATTATTACATAGTAATTAGTGAATACCTAAGTGAACAAGTATAGCGCTGTGGTCAAATGAAGCAAATTAATTGTTGATTAATCCTTTGCCGCATTAGCGGGAACGCCTCTGCGGTCGGATTGGTCAGAACCCTTGATCACGTCGATGCGGCCCCATCAGTCATGCGGTACCTGACTGACGAGGGATGCCACACTGGCGCCCGGGATGAGAGCCCGGCGGACTACACGCAAACTATCATTAAGGCTCAAAAAGGTGCATGTCCGATCATTAGTTAAGCTACCGATTACAGATGGAGCGTGGTAATACTCTGGATAGAAATTAAAATCGACAATTTTGGCATTGGAAGAGTTTAGCGTTTCAGAAACAGAATAGACCCTTTTGAGACGCCCAACAGTCCTAACAACAGCTGAAAAATTATCATCAGTCTTAAGTGCTGATGAAACCATATTACTAAATTAGAGGTTTGTAAAAGTTTTTATTAAGTGCTCAACATAGCAGACAGCAAAGCAAAGTTTTTTATAAAGGTCGTAAACGTGGCTGATAACTCAACTTTTTAGCGGTAAAAATAAAAAAGAGCATAAAATATGATAAAAATTTATATTACAAGGCTAACAAATTGTCGGTGGAGTTAACCGCCTTTCGCTCGTTACTTATTCTCAGGCGTTGCTGATTAATTGTGGCAAGTTTGCCGTTGTCCGCAAGGACGTCGACCCTAAGCAGATAACTGCGGTGAGCCTTGTTCCTAACTAGGCATGCGGGGACACTTTCTAAGACGTGTGACTGACGGGGGAACATCCACTAAATTGCTTTATATCGAAGTAATGTGTTTGAAGAGAACCGGTCTTATTACTCTCGGGACTGAGGGAATTCCTGCGAAGCAATGGCTAATAACCATAATGCAAAATGTCTTCGCTGACAGCCTCATCTATCGCTGACGTGAAGAAGTATAAACCGAGATAATGTTGCAAATAAAATACTTTATATTGCTTATTCGAAGTATATGTTAGGTACGCGCACACACAATAAACGACTCGACACAGACAAATGTACATAAAAGGCTATTACTTCGAAGCAATCGACATAATATTACCATCAAGTTCTTAATCAAGCCGGTGTTGATTGTACTATAAATTAAATATACAATTTAAATGGGTTATATTAAAGGCTTTTTATGTCAACCTCGCTGCTCGGATATTGGCAGCGCATAAGTTTCAATATTGAAGCTCATTTCGAAGGGAACAAACGAGTTTATTACAGTAAACATGACTCATAAAGCCAGATCACTGGGCTAATAAAATGGCTACCCCTCGCTGTCTGTGAAAATACAGCGCCAGCCCAAACAGAACCCCATAACGGTGACCCTTTCCCATTTGTGCCCATGTCGGGAGTGGGGGAGACAGGGATGAAGTATTGCCACGTTTGGATCCTAAACAACAATAAAATCCGCAACAAAAATAGCGCAGAACGCCAACAAATTACTAGCGAACCAAAAACATGTTTCCTATACAAGATATATGGGGCTGCGTAAAGGGAGCGCTGAGGAAGTCAATAAATATTTCCCAATAACTTGATTACTACAGAGCCTTTGATGGAAATAAATGTACTGCTTGGAAACAGGTGCTGCCTCCGGTACATTAGGAGCTACACACGCATATTCAGACACACTTAATAGCTTTCTTGATTTATTTAACTTTTCAATTTTGTGTTTGACACGCAATCCAATTAAAGTTAACTACCAAGGGCGTTAGACGTGGTCAATGCTGATTAAAAATTCCAGGGACAGTTTTTCAGGAATGGCGACGAAATTTCGCTTTGTTCGATAAAATTCTCCGGACAATTCGCGTCTATCAAAATCAGTCTTCAAGTTTCTATCTTTTTTGTTATCTTGGGATCGAACGAAAATAGAAAACACGTTGTTTCACAGCTTTTCACGATTAAAGTAAAACAATAACTATTTCTATGTTAACCTTTTTTGCTTAATTAATAGCTAACTTTGTCTTTTACAGTGTTACAGTGTAGGTATAAAAATCTGAATCGATTACGGAAACTAAATCGTTAGATTTGTTAGTTCTTACACGAAAAAAATTATATATTTATTTTCTTAGTGCATCGTGGCCGGATTTGTTCCTAACCAAAAATAACGTGTCGTGTCCAAGGGTTTATCACAAGTCTTGAGGGATAAACATAACGCTATAACCGCGCCCCCAATAAAGCTTACCCTGGATAGAATTGAACGTTTTTAGCATCACAGGAACGTGTAAAATGCGGTTGCCCTTTATAATATTCACGAGGATACGTGGCAAAAATGTTCGGTGACCTCGAAATGGGGCTTTTTCCCGGAGGGCTCTCGCCGAGTCAATTTCGTAACACTTTGACCCTAAAGGTGCCGAGGAACGCTGCCTAAATTATCTTTGGGACGACTTGGAAAAGAGGTCACCTGTATGATAAATAGTTAAGCTCAGGTTAATGGGTTGGACGTTAGTGCAAAGTTGTTTTGTGTTGCGATGTTTAGTAAACACGTATTCGGAGAAACTAACAAAGAACTGCTTCCAACCTAATTGCTTTAAAATTGTCGCGCACTTGTGCAAAAACGTTGAAGTGTGAATTCTCTTTTATGTGCAGAACTCCATGTGCTGTCATTTGCATGCAAACAAAATAATTTATCTAGCATTCGCTACAAACAAACAGAATAGTATGAATTAGTGAGTGTCACTGAAGTCGGTAAATCAGGAGACGGTTCTTTGAGCCATCTGTTATGCAGTTGCCTTTGCTTTGGGGGATAATATATTCGTGTGCCCAAATTATCCCGGTCGGAATAATTTACAGTGACAAAGCCGACTAGTGAATGCGGTAATTTACGATTTGCACTAGTTATGCGAACGTAATTACAAAAACAAATGTCCAAGTCATTGACTCGTGGACATAGCGAGCCCACTGTAGCATGAAGAGAGAAAGTAGGCGCGTACTCATGGCATCGGGAATGTACGCAAATTGGGTTTCGATTTCTATACAGCCATGAATAATTAGGTTTGTATAGGAAAGTAAAAAAGGTACAAAAAGCCGGGCTGCGATTATGAACGCGCATGCTGCGAGTAATTTGCTTACGGACCTTTTTGTTGTGTTGGACAACGGAGGGTGATCACGGTTTCGTTGCAGCAACACTCCTGTTTATAAACCAACGTCGTGACACCAAACTAGAACGGCTAATATAATTCTCCGATACTCGTGTTCATCACTAATATACATATAATTATGATCGGAATGTATATTAAAACGGTGTGGGGGTGTGTGTATGTAGTTTAATAAAGGTACCTAAAGCATTTCATTACGAGTGTAATAATGGTCTGCCATATTCACGTTGCGGTGTTTGTTTTATAACTTGTAATTTTCATTACGGCAGCATTCTGATTAAAACATTAGTTTGACCGCAAAAGAACAATGAACGCTGCAACGTTGTACTACATAAACCTAATGTCTCATCTTTTTGTTTCTTTGGGAAATAGGGCTAGCACACACTGGTCCCACAGCTTGTTCGACTTGCAAATTATTAAATAATTGTCGAGTTACAATAAGAAAAAAGTATAAATTATTTTCTTGTTAATGTTTAATTGTCATTTTGTTGTTTCTTACCGGCGAACTGTGGGTGTACACTGTTACACCTCTGCCTAACCTTTCGGGGAATACAGGCGTGATGGTACGATTTTCTTGTTACGAAACGATAATAAAGCAATACCAGCCTATTTTTGTCCCACTGAGGAACAAATAACCACAATTGCTTAAAACGGATTGGCCATTTACACTTGTAATAATTATGAGTCTAGTTTTTCTTAGGATGTTTTCCTTGACCGATGGCAGTGATAGATAATCATAAAAAGGACTACAAAGTCACATTGGTACTTGCTCAGTATCGAACTCACAGATTCATGCATGTGTGGCGCGCCATACCCACCAGGTCATCAAGGAGGATATTATAAAAATAAATCTATACAAACAAACAAATTAAAATTACTTTACTTGGAAATGGTAATAAATCCATTTCGCTTGAAAAAAATATGATTTGATTTCCAAGAACGAGTCATGTTATCGAAGTAATGTAGAAACCTGTTAAACCTGAACAAAACAAAAACCGCCCGAAGTAAATAATAAAAACGTGGGTTCGTTCCAGTAGCACCCGATTAAATATCACGGAGCCTCGATACTATTAAACATGTACTGTTTAAAACAATCTCAAGAGCCAGTAATAACACGGCACATAATTCAGTGAGGTTCGGAGCGCGCGGTCCCCGGTGGAAGGTAGCTACAGAATACATAAACAGTTCAATTTAAAGCCCCAGTAATGCATGAGGGAGTAGAGAACTTCGGCAATGAAAGTAATGAACCCACTGTTTTAGTTCGCCTTTACGAGGTGCCTGCGGTTGCCGCCTATCACACCGAACCGTAACGATTCACACCTCGACGATTCGGCCTTTCCATTACCGCAAGTTGGGAACACTCGTTATATCTCTGAACTGCTCTGTCGCATTCGAACGTCGGTGATAGTCGGTGAAGTCATTATACGAAACTTAATCCTTAATGTCAACGGACTTAAAACAAATCCAAATAATATAGCCAATTATAAAGTCGCAACAAAGGCCCGTCCTATTAAATTTTGAATAATAATATATATTTAAGCTATAAGCTATATAAAAGACTTAAGATTTTAGAATAGTAATTGGAAATTACAGTCAAAGTTAAGTTACAAACTTAAATTGCACTTAGACCTTTGATAATCTTTTGAATTTAAATTGGTACCCTTTACAATGGAATTAAGAAAATAAATAGGGGCTTATAACTAATAATGTAGACTGATATTCGTGTAATCGTAGATGCCATTACAGAACGTGAATTATGCCGACTAGACTAGACTAAGCTTGGCACAAGGCCTAATAGATTTGCGCTGAAGGGAGGGGAATCAAACCCTCGTCTCTTATCTTATATCTAAACAAAACGACGCGCCGCCGACGGAGCATCAGCGTTAGTCATAAGTCTGACTAAGCAAACATTAACTTCCCAACTCGAGTCAGATGTTACAGAGTGTACTATAATTCTGTTCTAACACCTCTATATACGCGTTGTCAGAACATTTGTATTCATATAACTGCCGCACGATCGGTGTAAATAGCCATTAAGATTAAAGTGTGTAGAAGAGCGCAGCTGGGTCGTCTGCGGAGCAATCCCATTCAGCGGCAAAGTGTTTAAGTGGCAACACTAGGCGAATGATCCCCGGAGGTGCCTGTGCTACGACAAAGAAAAAAAAGAACACTGATCGGAGTACTTGGTACTACGACTTTTGAACACTAAAAATGTGTCAAAAGATGATAGAAAATGAAGTGTATCGTTTTCAATGAAATAACCATTTAGATGTTATCTTTTTATTGAAACGCTGAACATAATTTGCCGATCCTAATTACAAAGATATGCCAATACTTTTACAAAACGGTACAAAAACTGGCTTTAGCAAAAAATAATTACTGAATTCAGTCTGTTACAAAACATAAAATTTAACAGATAGTTGATTGATAAATAATTTATTTAGTGCACACCTAAAATCAATTCAAAATTGTGCGCAATGCGGCCCTAATCAAAAGAGCATTACCAGCAACATGGCCCACATGTTTAATACATTTCGCACACAGCATATTTATTTACCAACGTTCGATGGGCATTTAACTGCTGTATACGCGAACCAAACGGTTTCATCTGTTTGATTAGGTACATGTGTGTGTACCTAACTGTACGTAACATAAGTCACGCGAAAACATGCATGAATCTGCACAATGCCAGTGAATCTACAAACGATTTTCGTCGCAAAGGGCCCTCACATAAATTAATGTTGTATCAAAGAGACCGCCAACATATCGTCGCGGCAGTTATAGTCGAGAGCTAGGCGGAGGGTCCAGAGTGGCGTGTAGTGGCTTCCTCTTGTTCTCTAACCCAATTTGCAGTAAAGAGGGCTTCTTGATAGTGCTCTGATTTCATTTCGAATTTGACCACTGTGGAAGTGTGGATTACCGCCAGTGGACTAGACGGGCGGACTTTAAACTTTGAGTTGATTCTAAGAAATACAAAATTGAGTAGTGGTACCAGTAAATTGAATTTCTGTATCTATCTGAAAAAAATAAAAGTATTAAAGGATTTTCGAAAAACAATCTGGGGATTTTTTTTTCGTCACCAGAACATTAACCTTTAAACAGGAAAAAAAACGGATACAATTTAGTTCCTGTTTGATTGTATTATACAAAAGCAGGCAAAAAGCTTCTTATTTCTCTCAATGAACACTAAAAGACTTACACACAAGAACTGACTGATTACGTGCTCAGAATTATTTAAAAGTGTTGAAGTAAACACGTCCTATTAAGAGGAATGTCCTTTGTTTTAATTTTTAAATCATTATTTAGTGAAATAGATAAAACTGTTGTAGACTTGTAGCTAAAACTTTTGTCGTACACCATCATAGAAAAACCGGTGAATAGGAATCGGATTAAACCGGATTACCACTGTGTTAAATTAACAAGCCATTTAAAATAAATAGCTGACTTCGATCTTCGAGTTTTTAATAATAAGGGTCAAAAGGTTGTATTACTTAGCTTTGACTGATTTGACTTTGACTTGTTGGACTTACACCACTATTTTATTTAATAAATAAACATTACTCGTATTCACCTCAAGGGACCACACAAACATTTAAGGGCTGAATATAATAAGTGAATAGCAAGTACAACATGTGTTGCCACTTTATATATTTATACTGTCTCATTACTGTGGCACTTCGGTGGGACAGGCAGGGTCGAATGACGCCTTTGCCAAGGGTCACCTTAATTTAGCTGCTACCCTTTTAGATGTCCATGTTTACTCCTCTATTTTTGAGTCGACTAACCTCTTATTTGTACATCGTTTCTTTGTGAGATTCTGTTCAAGTTTTTTTTTTTCAAATTCAAATTCTTTATTTGCAGACTATGGGTGAGTTAAACAAGACGTTCTTAAAGTAAAATTATAAATCGCCATAATCAGGCTCACGCCATGCAAATTTAAATGCGACGAATTAACATCAGTATCAAAATATGTAGATTTTAGTTTTATTTTGTTTTACGCAAATACGAGTGCTTGTCTGTTTGTTTACTTAATCAACAACAAGTGGATCATCAATTCATCCCCCGGCAATTTAGCTTTGACCGTTGATTTTGTTAAAATAAATAAACGTTGATTAGACAGGCAATGGGAACAGCCATTTTAGGAATGTATACAGGTTGACGAGCAAGTGTTAAATCATTAAACGCGCTTCAAGTGCTGTTAGATTGAATTTTGGGACCGGCAGAATAAAAATCTTTTATAAAAATGTCATATTTTTTTACGGTAGGTATGTTTTTATTTTCTTTTTGATAGGCTCGCGTTTTACCACTAGTTTTAAGAAAATACGTAACTAAATAAAAAAGTAAGAATTACTTGTGTACATTTCACTTTAAATAAAGAAAGAAAGTAACTTGTATAATGTACAGTTTATTTTCTTTTAAAATAACACACGAAAATGAAAAAGTCAATATATCGCCATGTTATCTCTTCACCACATTTGGTTGACTGGTAGAGAACGTATATAAGGCATTTAGCACGCCTTTGTAGGTAACTTTTATTGCATAAAAAGTAAAGAAATAGTGATCATTCAGTTAACAATTTGTTCAAAACTGCAATCCCTAGTGATCAATAGACTAGACGTCACTTTACACTAATCTATGGTGTTTGCATAGAGTCTGTGTGTTGCAGCTTGCTAAATATTACACTCAATTAAAATTATGTCACATACACTAGCGCAGTAATAACAACTATATTGCGTTGACTAACATCAAAATGTTCGTTATTTATTGCGTAAACAATTATGGACACAGATATTATTCCAACTAGAATTTGTTGATAAAATACCAAAATGTATTCACTTCGTTATGTTCGCTCGATGTACATTAATTACATTTTATTCAAAGGCGAGTCCTTATTACTGTAATTGGAATGTTGGTCCGAATGAGAATAAAGCCTCTAATTAAAATTTCCTTTTACACATTAAAAGTAATACGGTGTTTAATTATGGCTTTGTTACTAAGAAGAAACACGTACAAATCGATAAAGTACGTACTTTCTTGTACTGTTTTGGTAACTGCTTTAAGTATTCGAAAAATGTTTTAGGTAGAGTAGAGGATAGATTGCTTGATTTTTTTTTTGTAAATATACCTAGGTATCTAAGGAAGGAGTTACTTTTGTTATTCTCTAAATCTGCCAAGTTTTATTTAACGGAAACGATCAAAAGTTTAAGCTTAGAAACTTCCTACCAACAGAGAGACTTACTTTAACACTAAATATATCAATATGTGAATACAAAAATACTGGCTGTTTCTAACGAGATAGTAGGGTAGGTGTCCTGACGATGCAGTAATATGTCTCTATTCCAAGTACTTTGCTAACACTACAATCATTAAATGAACATACTATGGCACTATGTTAACTACATCATCACTACGTAGAGTGCCAGAGAGTGTAAACACAATTTTTAGGAGCACAGAGGTGGACTCATCCATGTGGAAGTAGTTCGTACTGAGTCGCACCAAAGACGCCATTGTGCCGCCAGACGAACCAACATGGCGACTGTTTTGTGATAATCTTATGACGTCATAATGCATGAAGGTAATATGCAGGAGTAAGTTATATTCTGGAAGTGAATAGTGTTAATAAAATGATATGTTTTAAACTTAATTGAAGTTGTGATTCATACAAATTTTCATGAAAATAAGCACTACTTTACACATATATTTATTTAACACGACTTTTACTATTCATCAGTAATTTAACTGTACGCTCCATTTTCATAAATAAACACAGTTCACACATCAGATTCTCAAGCCATACCTGAAGACTTATTCTCGAAATCAAAAACGTTCAAAATCTAGTCGAAAATGTCAAAAATGTAGGTAAAATAGAAACATATATCGCAATTTGAGACTGAGATTAAAATGTGAACGATACTTTAAGTTACTCGGATTATCCCACTGATTTCGTAACACTTACAATCACAATCTCTTTTATTTTTTTCAGTTGAACAGTTATTGTTGATTGAGTTATTTACGTTGTCGAGTAGAATCATTTTGAAATATGAAGCGATGTATTAAGAATCCCCTTCAAAATAAAACGAGTTGTACAATTGGGGAGGTGAATAACGACAAAAAGTCGTAAAAAAATCGTAAACTTGAAAAAATCATTATCACAGCAAGTTGACATAACCAGAATGTACTAAGCATGGTTATATCATTGTGGCGAACGTTAAATCTTTTATACCTACTCCAAGTTTCCACACGCCGCCATTTACTTGATGAAAAATTAAGTTAATCAAACTTAGAACGGCGGCAGTTTGTGTAATTAACAGATTTATTATAGTGTCGTTATGTAGATATACTTAGCAGATTTAAATACGTGGAAATTTTCAGTCATATTATGAAAAATACGAAAGAAGCTCTGCATGTCTCTTTGTTGGCACGTTATGGCGGAACCACTGAACCGATCGTAATGAAAGACAAAGGTAGCTTGGGATTTAAATAAGAATACCGGTTACATTTTAATTCACGACATTCATGTAAACGGCGTCGCGGGTAAAAGTTTTATCATTAGGATAAAAGGCTTTACTTCAAACTAAAAATGGATACTAGGGCCTCAATAGCTCAATGTCAAAGAAAAAGCACCTCATTAGGTTGTTTTTTCTCTAAATTACGAGCTTATTCAACTATCTCGGCAAAAAATGAGAATACTAAAAAAGCGTAAATCCTAAGAAAAATAAATTACAGAATCATTTCCCAAATTAAGTTTGGTACCTTATTTCCAAGGGTGAAATTGTTTCATAATTTTGGAACAAAAAATCTCTAACGTTTCAGTAAGCAAGGCTCAAGCCCTTATCGAATTTGTTTCTCGTGCTCGTTATATTTTTTGGCCCGTAAAATGGTAGTCTAAGTTTACTTAGGCACTCGCCTACACATCAAAGTTACCCTTTTAAATGTTATTTAGTAAATGGTAAATAAGAACACGTGTTTATTTCAATTTGGTTTGTGGGATGGGCATAGAGCTGAAAAAGATGTTCCGTCAAACATAGTTTTACGTTTACAAACATAAATTCAAGCAGAATTTAATCACGGTAAGAGTTCTATTTAGTTATTAATTTTATTTATTGGCGTAGTAGCTTTTTAATATAGGTACACTGCACAAACTTAATTAACGTTTCGTGTACAAACTTAGATACATACTACCAAACAAAGTAATAAATAAAAATAGCGCATATTAAACTTTAGTGAAAATATTTTCTCAACGCGTAGAGAGCGTTGAAATCTTCCACACAGCTCGTAGCGCTACGAGTGCTCGTAACTCCGTAGCGCTACGCGGCTACGTCGTACTGTTTTGCCACTTGTCTGATAAAATTAAATAACGGATTAACTGTATTTGTTAGTGAATTCAAGTCAAATAAACGTACAAAGGTAACCACTATGTTCGTTAAACACAGCATTGTAATGTTATTATTTAACATAACAAAGTGCAGTAATGTAGTTTCCCGCTTCAATATTTCAATTTCGACAATAATGCCACTAAGTAGACAGATAATCCCGCGTCGCTAATAAATTATGCATAATTTGTGGAATATGAGTTTAATTAAATTAGGGTTTAAATCAGTTTTCCATTTACAAAATAAATATGAGCGCGGGTCATGTGGGAGTATGAATACTATTGATTCAATACGAATTACGTGAATGAAGTAAAACGATTTTTTATATCAGTGTTGTTTTATCCAATAGCAATTTAAATTGACATACACACACTTCCAATGTTTACAAAAAGAAATAAAAGTAAATACTGTTTACATTCTAAGAATTGCCTCTTACACAAAGCATTGATAGCGAGCAAAATAACAAAGTTTCGCAGCCGTTGCCAAAAGATTCAATTATACCGACAGTCACGGGCGTTTTCAAATTCTCTCCTATAAAAACTTCTACCAATAAAGCCTCCAAGGAGAAATACGGAACAGTGAACAGTTGATTCCCAAAAGAAATCTCATTAAAGTGTCTTGCATTGAGGACTGATTAACGTTCCGGCGGCGCACCGGACGAATACTGATGTTACCCGCTATTTACAACCGTTCCAAGAGATAAATGACTTCTTAAGTTAACTGTGTAGTGTTGTAAGGATATGTTAGTTCGAAACCGACCGTGTGATTCACATGGACACCGTTGTTGCTTCGTGAATTACCTATGGTAAATCATGTAGTACCAATGTGACTTTTTCAATTCAATTAATTTGTACTTCCAAATTTATCTTGGACATCATGAGGAAATATGTACATATAATGAATATTAAATCACCAATCCGCCTTGAGCGAGTGTGAACAATGCTTTAACCCTGCAGTGGGACAGTAATAGGCTGGTATTATTAGATCATGTAAGTCATGTAGTGGGAGTTTAGGAAGTATATTTCACAACATTGTAAAGCAGTCACGTGAATGCAAAATAAATGTATACCAAAATAATTAAACGTAAATTCGTCTTGGTACCACGTAACCCTGGTACCTACCACTTAAAGTAACGTTATTATTGCTTTAGCGCTGTAGGTACCTACTATATTAGCCAATTAAAAGATGAAGCACTGTTTATTTAGATCCTTTTCTTTAATGCAGACAAATCTCCAAAACGTCACCCGGCGACCTCAAATGCCTTCCATTCAGCTATTTGTGTTAAAAGCAACGATTTAAACGTTACGTTACGTTTTCAACGCTAAGAAAGATTGCATTTTCTCCGTGTTACGAGTTTCACTGATGGAATTGGGTAATAAGAAGCTATTTTGTTCCCGCTATTGTATTTGACCTGATTCTTTAACCTCATTGTAGTTGTTCAAAGAGAATGTTCAAGCAAAAATAACCAAATTTTTCGATTCATTCATTTCTCTTCATGTTTAAAAAATTGAGTAAACCTAATTTCAATGTCAAACATAGAAAAGGTCAAGAAAAGTATTTTTAGAGAGTAGTCGAGTACTCAATCTATAATTAAGAGAGTTCAGAACGAGAATACACGTCACAAGATAATTCATTCAAAAATTGTGAGTGGTAATTCTAGAAATTTTCCCTGTATAACAGAATAATGCTTGTTAAAGGCATTATGAGTATTTATAGAACTATTTTAAAAAAAGGAGCTTAAATTGAGTGGCACGTGCGTATAAAAGCAAAGCAAACATAAGTGACAAATACGGTGGTCCTAGCTACCATAGGTACGCGTATATGCTGTAAATATCCACTCGAAGCTAGTTCTGCAACTTGTTTGCCAAGAGTATGTTTGAAACGTTCAAAGTTTGTGCAAACAGTGATATGCGTTAGCATCCAATTTCACGCGGTGACGTCACGTTACAGCCCTCGGAACTCGTTAATCAGAGTCGCTGCTCAGACTGGCCGGCGCGCAGTAACGCCGTTGCTCCGCTAGTACCGATGCTCAGTTTAATGCTCACAATATTATGAGCGTGCGGATACAGAAGCGGTCTATTTGGAGGCCCATGTATGGTCAAGTTTTATGAGTTGTTTTGGGTTGCTACGATGATGATAATGGATTGTTAGGATACGTCCCTAAAATAGATGTTGTCGGTTGCTTATAGGTATAGTGTTGTAAAACTACCCAAATCTGTTTGATCCATTCATCGTGTCAAAACAGAGAACTACCGATGTAACTTTATATTACAGCCGACCAACCGACGCTCCGAACCACAAATACCTAAATGAAAACACGAATATCGAACCCTCGGTCTGGGGCTCAACGTACAAACAAATATCTAATAAAGGACGTGAGCGAAATAAATTAAACGATATGAAACCGAATTCTGTAATAAAGAACCCTAAATTCCATCAGGCGCAATTCGTTTGAACAGATCACTTTATAAGCGAATATAATTTTTCAATACAGGAAGACGTATGAAAGTGTTACGAAGTCGACGAAAGAAAATCCTTATAAATCTGTGCCCTCGCGGGCCTCAGCTAAAGGGGGGATTTGGTCCGCTACGCCTCCTCGCCAGACTTTCATTAAGTCCTCGCTTAAACGCGACAAAGCTTTGTGGGAGACTTTAAAAAGGGACGTAGGTAAACCGAACCAAGTCGTAATGAATTAAGTATAATAAAAGACACGATGTATACGATTCAGTGCCTACATAACGTGACATATGTAACATTAATTTAGGCAAGCTTCCAAGAAAGTTACCAATCACATCACCGAAAATATATTTCAGGAAATAAGATTTGATTTATTTCTGCGAAATCGACTTATTTGACGAAAGATTACAATTTCTTATATACCTTCGTAATGTAGGGCAAGAAAAGGTTTTTCTCTTCAAGATGGTCAGATACAAGACGGATGAAAGAGTGCTTGACTAGAACCATTGTGCGTTACAAACACAGCTAAACAGCGTAATTACACGCTCATTTATTGCACGCGTTACTGCGTGAGAATATGTCATACAATTATATTGTTGCACTACATATCATACATAATGACGTATTTACATCATGCTTTCGTTCCTGGCACATTCAACACACTGTATGTACCTACGTGTTGTCGCCGTATTACTGGAGCTGAGAGTTATTGTTATTACTGCAACCAATTGTTACTCGATAGTCCAACACCGCACGGTATTGGTAAGGATTCTTATTTACGACTATCACGAACGTCTAACGTGACGGGTGTGTTGTATGAATACACTTTGGGGAATAAATCGCGCACTCAACGCCACCGCGTCTGATCAACATCGCCACACTACCACCGGATTCGATTTCGGTAAAATGTATGGAGTTTACAAATACACCCGTTTTCAACGTCGTGCTTTTAACAGATTGTAGTATAGAGGAAGGTTTTCTTTAACTTATTATATTATTTAATATTCTTACTTTGGCCTATTAATCGTTTGCAACCACAGATGCGTCTCTATTTAATTTTGTATGTATGAAATTAATATCTAATAATATAATGAAGCTACTAACCGCAATTTAAACTGCGACCCTGCAGGTATCATCATTTAAGTAAAACAAATACAGTGCTATCACTGGCACAAACAAACGTTACCTAAAAACATTATTTGCACAACATTACTCTGTAAACAGAACCCACATTTAAATGAATAATGTAGATAGTGCAGTTAGCTAGGCACCCACATATTATGGAAATCACAATACATATTGATGTGTAACACACCGTTGGGCGACAGTTATAATAAGGGCGGTACGCATATTATCATCATATACCTATTAACGACACATACTGGTATATGGAGCGTGCGATACCATTCACTTAATCATTCGTTCATTGCGGATGTTCACTCTATACAGTATGAATGAACTCCTGAGCGTGGAACGAACATTCATATCCGTTAGCGATGCGACTGTGCTATTAATAACATGGTTTTTACTGCACTTTACAGTTATATATTAAGTGTATTTAATGGATGATTTAACATAATAAATCAGTAGAAGATACATTATTTCCTACAGCGATTTTCTCGACATACTTCCGCTTTTAGCCGTTTCTAAGTGATCCATCAATATTTACATGCCTAGCCATAAAACATTTTATCAGGTGGATGCCAATCTGTTCGACAAGCAAGGTGGTCTCGGAACTATCCTTTTGAGAGCTTCAAGATGTTCGTCGTATGATCAATCGGATAATCATCGGATAATCAAAACCTCGTTCGGCAACCAATATGTCTAAAAGTACAGGTTTACGTAAAATAAACAAACTGCATGACATCTGAATACTGTATTGGTACATAAACCACGCAAAATTACGAGCCGACCGAGCGCAATACATTTCATAATCACACCATTACGAATACGTTATAAATTCACAGATGAAAGCAATACCGTACACACATTATTTTAATGACCAACAGCCGGCTTCAAAACTTAATTAAGTTGTATGTATATTTGCAATAATATCGGTAAATCATATCGAATGGAAAATGGGGACTATTATTTCTTGCTAATGTTTATATACGATCTACGTCACACTAGTCGAGCCGGGTATAAGAACACGCGATGTAAGAAATTACGTTTTTAATCTTCATTTTAATAAATAAACAAAAGTCCCTTCATACTGTTAGGCGGTTGACAATTTGTATGATAGGTACATTATTGACTTTAGTATAATTAACAATACACGTGTCATGTATATAAAGGTCACTCGTTAATGGTACAATTTTAAAGTACCCATCACCGATTAAATAGTTATGTTAATAGCCTAGACAACTTATGTAAGTGTCCCAATTATCAATAAATTGAAGCGTACAGTCTCTCACACATATTTTCTGCTGAATGGTCGAACTGAAGAAATAAAATCCGAAGAGCTTTTTACAAAGTAGCAATCGCTATATAAAGCGCAGCACTTTTCAAAGCGATCGCTTCAATAGTTTGAAAGCATCACATGCAAATAACACAACGTGCTAACGGGCTTAGAAACAATTTTGAACCGAAACAATTTTAAAAACCAATCCATATCCCCACTACAAATAATTGCAAATGCGGTGATGATATTTTAATTCTAAGAATATCAAATAAGTACCTCTTTATCTACAGAAAAATGCTGTTATGAGTGAAGTTTATTGCGAATAGAGATGTCTAGCCAATACAGATAATGTCAAGGCTGTATGTGCCAAGTGCCAACAGCTAGTGAGGTGGCATTGAGAACATATTAGTATTAGTGACCCTCTCGCCGCAGACACATAGCGGGCGAGCGGCCGATCTTCCATGCGGCGAGACGTTAGGCATGTCATAAAAATATCTCAAAACCTGTAAACTATGTCTACGAAAATACTTGAAACGTATGGGAGAACTAAATGGATGTTGTAAAACTGTTGAGGATTTGTGAGCCCATTATGGGCGCCTTCCATGCGATGACATATCGATATCGTAAAAAGTTATTTAGCTTAGCATAAACGGTTTTCTTAGTCATCAAACTCATCTTACTAGGTACTATTATAAATGCGAAGGTTTAGATGGATGTATGTTACATGATCATGCCAGAACGGCTAAACGGATTTGGATGAAATTTGGCGCAGAGATAGACTTTAGTCTAGATTAGCACATATGCTACTTTTTATCCCGTTTTTGTGTTCCCAATGAATATATTTAGACTAGCTTAATTAAGAAATTTACTCAGACGAAGTCGCGAACAGAAGCTAGTCACTTATTAGTTATTTAAAATGTACAAGCTAGTGCTGCTTGATATTAAATGTTGTCTAGACAAAGCTTAATATATTCCAAATTCCAAGAAGACAGCCATGTTTAAACGCTTTGAACATACGTAGTACCTATAGATAACTTGAGATCTATCAAAGTTTAAAGTTCTCCGTAAATCACCTTTGTAAAACCGAATGGAAACCAATCCAGGTCAAATACAAAGAAAAAAAGTCTCTATTGAATATTTTGCCATCATAATTTCCGATCAATTTTGGCAGTAAGATATTGCTTAAAACGCTCTATAGTAAAAGTTAACTTCATAAATATTCACGCCAACTCCGTAGAGAAAATCCGATAGAAGGAATAAATTGAGTGGAGAGGGTTATATTGGCCCAGCTTTATCCGAGAAATGAAGTACTTATACAGCTATAAACTAAGCACGTCATTGTTAAAAAAGTAGATATTTAATAATGACTAGTATTCTTATTATTCCTCGAAAAATATTTAGAACTACGGCATCACCAAAACTGATAAGTACACGTACCACAGGCATATTTATTTAATTATTTACTACGATGTTCACGATATACCGTGAATAATTATAAATGGTAGGTATATCCTAACTAATATTATAAATGGGAAAGTAAGTTTGTTTGTTACCTTTTCACGCCTAAACCACTGAATCGATTATCCTGAAATTTTGTATATACGTTGTGAAGTGTATAGAAACGGTCATCCCGTAAAAAAGTACCTACCGTTCACGAGGAAAACAACAATAACGTTCTTATGATAATAGATGGCGCCATGCGTGCAATCATGATTGAAAATTATGCGGACAAAGACGCTGGCAAAAGCTAGTCTAATCTTTATATTTTTAAAAGCAACTACCTTTTACTACAAAACGTTCTGTAGCGAACAGTTTACCCAGGCTAGAACTTTATAACTTTCTTATTGTACTACTTTTACACAACATCTTCTAGTCTTCTAGTGCAGTGCACACACTGCACTCATTTTAGTTCAAGTACTTTTCCATTAGGCGCCGTTTGAACTTACTAACAAATACTTGCAAATTGATAGCTCAAAGGGAATCGATATAAAATACATCCCATGAATCCGTTCGCAACAGTTTCCGTTCACATACGAATTATACATATATGGAGAGGTTTAAACTGAATGATTTATGAGCACAACCAGCGCAACGCACAAAACTGGGCAAAATGTACGAAACATAACAAAATACTATCGAATAAGTTCTTACAGTAATCACGAAGCATTGAATATTGAAGTAAAAAATATATCCGGTTCAAACGCGTGAGTCACATATGCACGCCAAATAATAAATTGTATAATTATAAATTGGCTATCGTTGTTGGATTATTGATTAAAGCTGAATATAAAATCATTCCGACAGAAAAAACTTATTAGACCAGACTAAATTGTGTTATATTTTTTTAATTTTATTATAATTGGTTTGTGCTATGCTTTGAAAGTGTAAGCTATTTTTATAATGAACATGCGAATGGAGTCTCAATTTTATATTTGATAAAATATTATATTGCAACACTTGAAGAATTACGGTCTAGACAAGTCTAAAGTTTATAGACATTATAATACGGGTCACCTTCATGCCGCGCTCAACCTAAATCAACAACAACTTTATACATTTCAAAGTTACATTGTGTTTTGACTAAAACCTAATAGTTACTAAACATTAATTCTCGCGCTACTTGCCCTCTGGCTGTTGCTGTATTGTTACGTAAAACTCGTAAAAGCAAGATTTTTATACCTACCTGCACGACAATGATTAATGGGAACTCAGTGATGAAGCGAATAAGTATTCAATAGGCAGTTTTTCGCGCCTTAATATTTCTCTTCTATAATAATGTGCGCCTAATAACCAGTAGAGAGTGGGCTGGACATCGTAAACGTATAGCCAACGTTACTCATTGCAAGTATAAATAAACTAGCTTCTGCCTGCGGCTTCGTCCGCGTCAAATTTGATATAAGTATTGCCCCACAGGAGAGCTTTTTTATCGGGATAAAAAGTATCTATGTATTATTCCACACTACAATCTATCTCAGTTCCAAATTTCATCCAGATCCTTTTAGCCGTTAAAACGTAAAAGAATAACAAACATCTATCCATCCATCCTTCTTACAAACTTTCGCATTCATAATATTAGGTAGGCTAGTATTAGGAAGTAAGATTAACAACAAACAGAGATATAGGCAAACCAGTTCATAAACTACAAAACGATTCATTTGGTTCAGCGAAATGATTCAACGAATAGCGATTCAGGACAATTCGGTTTGACTATCTATTTTCCACAGACAACAGGCCCGTCGTAATGTGGTGCGGTGTGTTCAGATGACCGCATTCGCAACTAGGGCTTGCGGTCGTTTTACATCAGAATCGAAGGATCCTGTATTCAATCAATATTGACGCCACCGCGGATTTGGGAAATATTCCGTGAATCATCCGTAGCCAAGTCCTTTGGGTTCATTTCATAATATTTTGAGAAATTATTCATTTAATAATGTTTTATCGTTTTTGTCTAGTCTGAAACGGTTTTCAAGTAATAATATTGCCTCCATAAAGTTAACCTTTAACGTAATCAAACACATACCTTCCCTAATTCTTATTCTAAACACGCTTTTTTTACTGCGCAAGGGTTTCCCAACAAAATACCTTATCCAAAATTGATCAAGGGACTACCGAAGTTCAATTGTTCGCTAAATAATCCATTTCGTCCGAAGAAAACTCGCATAGCGACCAGCTTTTATAAGTCGTCGTCCAATAGCTGCTGGCCTACAAATTGGAGGATAGCCTGACGAACCTCCGAGATCGATGTTGTATCAAGGATCGGGAAACCTTTATCTTCTACAACGGAGTACGTGATGTGGTTTAAATTTTGAGTCAACGGCTCAAACGTGCTAGATATAGGTCTTAAGAAATTCTTATAACGGAAGATCGACACCGACACGGCCGTCACTCGTGTTTCTATTCAAAACTTGCTTTGAGAAGATCCTCAAATAATGTTATGTCAAAAAGAGCTTAAACATCGTCACAGTATTCAACTACATGTGTATACTAATTATTAAATGCTAATTCGAGGACAAAAACCCGAAACAGTTAAATATTCACGCGTCATACGACACACACAAAGGTCCCTGACACGCCCACACTTTTTGTTATTTAAACGAGTGTACTACGAACAAGTATTCAAAACATTACTCAGATTAAGCAAGCTAACATTTTTTATGAGGTTTTAAATCACACACGTGGGCGGAAGTGGGTTAACGATCCGTGATTCAGACGGAAGGACGATGCACTCGCCAATAATCCTCACATAAATCATGCCAAGTACTTATGGAGGTAATAAAGCATTACATATAGACACGACCGCACTGAGGACAGACGATGAATAGCAATCCCCTAGCCAGAACATTTAAATGAGGCTGAATTCATTTGAGAACTGGAAGTTGATGGGGAAGTAAATGCTATTCCGTCAGCTAACAATTTTACTGAGGAGGACGCCCTACACTAAAGCCCTTGTTGAAACTGTGCTTCATCATTCTACGAATCGCTACTGTAATGAACAAAATCATTGTGGTTTGTTTAATTCTTTACGCCATTTCTAAGGATTTATATAATAATTTAGTAATTAATACAGTTACTCTTATAAACTTTAAACACTTTTATAGCCTAACTTGAAACATCACGAGACAGCAATAGCCTTCTGGAAATCTCTATAATTTTAGGACCTAAGTACCTTCTTAAAGCAGACTTAAGTGTCGTTATTACACGCAATAAATAACACTGTTTACTTTGTGAGACCAAGTCAAAAGAATAAGGTAACAACAATAAGAGGCTTTTTACTTGATAAAGCGACGAAACAATTCGACGTAATCCCCTTTTCTATTGACGTGATGACGTCAGAGAGAATGTCACCGTAGAGTGGTAGGTTCAAGGCAGCAATACATTAGATATGAATTGGCTCAATACAACGGGAAGCCATTCGTTAATAGATTTTGTCAGAGTAGAGATAATATCATATCCAACAAAAACTTGTCCATAAGGCCCGATGTATCCAACCCTGGGCTTAAAACAAGGCTTCCAAAATCAAATTAAGAAAAATCATGACCAGATCAGATAATGCAACAATGAATAGGTACTGATTAACGTGACGTGGCTAGTGCACGCCTGCTCGTGTCTTATAGGTATGCGCATTTTAAACTTTCCACACCTCTTCCGATCTACTTGTACAATGTCACACTGTCACACATATAGGCGCGTACCGACCTTGCGATCTACAAGATAAGTACTGAGGGTTCCGGTTGCCGTGCACATAATAAAAGAACTGGTCTACTTATGATCAAATAAAGAGCAAACACCATGTTAGTAAATCAACTTGTTGTAGGTTGTAACCGTAAACCGATACTATAAAGTAGAATACGACAGAGAAACACGATATCGAACTAACTCAACACAAGTTAAACTGAACCATAAACCACAAACACATGCAGAAAAAGAAAGCCTGGTAATCATTTCCAAAAAAGAAAAATAAACAAAATGATGGCCACATTTCTCCACCGCACACAGAAAAACAAATGCCACGATTATCTCTGACCTTATTACATACTGACTTAAATTAATATGAGGCCCACCATTTCACGTTAAGCTGACAGACAAAAACCACACAACCACATATTAGCGTCCGCGGCATAAAATGTTGCATGTTTGTCTATGTCCGTGCTCATTCACAACACAACACATCAGGGTCGGCGAATTATCAAACAAAGAAAGGCACAGAAACATCAGCAACTAACAAAAACTGGAATTGGCAGATAAGAAAAGTAACTGGCTGGCTAAGAAAGTAAAACCTGTTCGCATTTAGGTTTTAGCCATATACAAAAACTTCGTACTACAATTCTAACGTTTTTAGTTTCGACAATAAAGACAACGAGACAGGATTTTGTGATTTATTTTCAGAAATCTCAACGTCATAGCACGGATTGTATACTCAATTAAATTGATCTAAACTAGTTAAGACCACTTGGCGGTCAAAACTGTACGTACACTTTGAACTTGTAATGAAACTTGAATGCCAAGAGGTGACTTATTAATCACGTTCTATTTAAGCCTTAATTGTAACATTTAAAACTTTGGTCCATTTATTATTTAGGGCGGTTACTTGATATTTGTTTTTGAAGATTATTTTTGGACTATTACGTAATAGTTGAGCGATTAAATCAATGAGTTAGGTTAAATCATTTGACATTACACAATTACAAAATAGTTGATCGATTTGTGAACTATAAATAGATAATTATTTGAATCCCAATGTGACGTCAAAGACACAATTTAAATCATATTTGAATAATCAATCATTGAATGAATGATTGATTCATGAATAAAACCACTGTACTTTCAACTAGTGTTCAAATTCAAAGAAACAATAATTTTACATAACTTTTTGACAGCTAACCAACTTCTAATACTGACTAAACTTCTGAAACACTCGCTGTAGTTTAACTTTTGACTACAGCTCGGACGTACGTATCCACACTGTACCGGCAGTTTATAATAAAGCCGACGTGTCACGACGCAGAGACGCGACGTCGCGTCACATTACGCTGACAGCACTACACACATTTTGAATTCATAATTAACGGAGGTACTCATTAATTCCAATTATATACATATGGCGCCTCTGATGGCAACCGGTCACCACAGCCTATTGAGACACCAAGCCACAAGTACATCAAGGGCATTACACATTACATTACCCTTTAAAAACCTAATCCCTCTAAACCCCTCTTAAAGAACCTCATACTGTACACCCTTTATTTGTAGGTACTTTTTCATCTTAATTTGTGTTTTATTTTAAAGAAACACAAATGAATGCACGACTTGCATTTTAGATAATCACGTTTGTATAAGAATTTGAAACCCCTTACAAAGTAAATCACCAAGGTACATAATTAAACCACCATAACTTCGTCAAGACATGAGACGGCAGCCGACAGTGAAACTTTCTCCATGTATAAATGAAGACACGCTACATGGGCAATACAATTACAGGAGTCAAATTAATAAGACTTTAATGAGACAATTAAAATGCCAAAATTCCCACGGAGGGAAGGGACGAAACCGCAAGCAAGCGTTATTCTATTCCGTTGCGGGTGTCTCGCACCGATGCCGTTATTGAGGCACCATGTAGGTTCTACGAGTGCTCGATTTAAACTCAACGGCAATTCGAGGTATAATTGAAAGCTGTTTCCTTAAACAATTAGGTTGTCAGCAGTGGGGAAATGTTCAGGTCGCTGGGGGCGTGCGCGCCGCCGCAATTTTCGAACAAATAATTACTTTTGTTGAAAATTTTCGCCTCAACTTAGGAATCCCAAAGCACGCGTCACTTAGGTATACCTGTTTACTGTTTAATCGTAATTAAATCCGTTTCAAATTTCCCCATAATGAGAAAATGAACAATGCACAAACAAGCCCTCTTCGTGACCATTTATGTTCTAAACGAAATGTTATGTAGACTGTATAAAACCTTCAATGAACATTCCCCGTCTTTATCCAATCATAATCGTCCATTTATATAAATTACTTAATTGCTACGATGACGACCGCTATATAAAACCATGCGTGTACGAAGCGAAACATAAACTTGACACAAATAGTGGTAAAGTTAAGAACGTTCAAAGATGCTCATCGACATATTTGCTTCCACGCGAAGTACATAGCAGTACGGTTCAAACGAACCGCGTTGAATATTACATCGCCGTAATACTTATTCCACTAAATTATTCAGTGCAACCGTTCGCCAATTACGTCGGCACTAGGGCCATATGTTTAAACACACTGTATAAAATTTCCCACAGTTGTTTTTATTTGGCCCGTGCAAGTGTGTTGTAAATCTGTGAGAACAGTGCGCCTGCAAACAAGAGCGGGCTAATAACAGGTTATGCAATGAAATGAACACGAACTAAACCGCAGAGCGCGACTCCGATGAAATTAATTGAGTAATTATGGTTGACTTCGAAATTTCACCGGCCTACGTGTACGTTGGGTAGTTGGAGGAAATTAGACAGCAAGGAAATGAGGGCATGTTGAACTGTGTCTAGACCGAAGGCACGTATGTACTTAGCCGTATTAAATTGAAACATTATTTCAATAAACATAAAGTTACGGTATTTCTTTTTTGCTAACATTGTTTTGGACTTGTTTAACGATTACCGAAAGTAGGCCGCGTTCAACCCACGCCTACACTCAAACAAGTACAATTAGCTTACTAGTTGGAGGAGACGAAAAAAATTAGTAGCTTCGAATAAAGAACTTTGTCTTGTCTAGAAATCATTTTCTGTTGTTTCGCAATTTGAACCAGAGAGTTATAATTGTTATTAGTTTATGCCCGCGACTTATGTCGCGTGAATGTTGGTTTTCACGGGGTTTTATTTTTTTGTGCGGCACATTAGTAATAAATGGTGGTACCCTTATTATTTTTATAAAATAAAAATGTTATAACACCAGCTATCTGCCAGTGAAAGTCCCGTCAAAATCGGTCCAGGCATTTCAGATATGTCGGAAAAAACAGACATACAGACACCTAAATCGTATTTATGTATTTGTGTAGATATCGACTATGCCGCAACACTTACCCATGTTTGTACCAAACTGAACTAGCGACAGATAAAAGTAGTCATCACGTACCTGAAACAAAATGTTTTTTTATTACTTAGATTAGATTTCTTAAATGAGGAGGACGTCAGGAAAATAGAGTATTTAACATACTCTATTTTCCTGACGTTGACTAGGTACATACATATATGAGTGCAGCGTGGGAGCGATGGATGACACAACGCAATTTACACGTTGATATTAAAGAAAATAATGTTATTTTTTTATACTTCATTATATTACAACTTGTATCAATTTATTTTTTCATAATAATAACCACAACATCTTAAAGACTACTCCAAGACGTACAAATTAAACTATGCATATCATAAAATTTAACAATGAAAATAAATAGAATCCGCCAAAGGAGCATGCGACAATTTGGAGCCACTTTTCTCAACTTTGCTCAACAGTGATGAGACCAACGTCATATGAAACCTCTTAAGGAGTACTTCTTTTCATTCTTTGGCAGCTAAGTGCAAATCCAGCGCGAAAATGGTTTTTTGGTACATTCTGTCATTTTCGTGTAAAACCTGGGCAAAGATTCCCACACTGTCCGACAGTGACAAGCACTAAAACACCATTTTCTGAACTGAGCTTCCATAGAATGAAATGAAGTACTCATTAAGAGATTTCATATGACATATGTCTCATCACTGTTGAGCAATGTTGAAAAGTGGGCCCAAGAATCATACAACGTTGCCCATGGTCCTTTTTATCCCTCCTTCAATGCATCTTTGCGCTCCAGGTAAAAATTTCGACAGGTTATCAAAAATATCTTCCGATGGCTTATTATTTTTATTATAACATGGGTTTATACATATTTGTTATAATATAATACTTTATTATAGTTTTGCTTTAGGCAAAACACAATCGTAATTAGCCAATTACATTCGAATAAAAAAAATTCAAATATGTATAAATTGGAGCCCCAATTTATACATATTTTTTTATTCGAATTGGAAGTTCATAAAATATTTTTCATTAATTTTTTTTCTATAAGCCAAAATTATCTATTCAGTGAGACTTCATATCAATCAATCATCAATTATCAACCAAGTATCACGAACTTTGTCAACCTTCCCTCAAATTCCTAGAGGTCAAGTCCTTTATCATGTCGAGGGCACGTATTTAGCCACCTATTTATAATTATTGCCTGTCTCACGGATAAGCTCTTCCGTCAGTGAATAATAATTCCTTCCGAAAGCAGGTGTCTCAGTTCGCAATAGGATCATTGCATGTAATGTTAGCCATTCATCGTGAACAGTGAACGAGAAATAACTTATTAAGTCGGCTACGCGACCTTAGACTTCTTTTGTATTTTATGTTTTATTAACATGTATCTTCATAATTAATGTAGTATGGACCGTTAGATTATCATTTGGCCTTTTAACTCCGCGTCTGCAGGCATAAGTAATTAATGCAGCTTTACAAATGTACCACAACAGGCAAGATTACAGTAATACTACAATCTGTTAGCAGCTGTTATTACATTTCCCGTCTTGCAGAATCCTTAGTAACGTTAGATCCAATAACTAAGCAGCGTTCTTGGACTTACGTACGCCTTGCTACTATAGGTTATAACCTATGGTAGCAACGGTGCGTTATATTATATGCTAGGTACCGATGCTCGCACTTAATAACTTTCGTGCTCCTTCAAGAATTTCGCGTAGACCTATAACTCCATTTCCTCCTCCTCAGAGAAGAACGGTGTTGGGATCTAACTCTCCATGTGCCAAGTTCTGAGGGCCTTTGATTAGTTGCAGCAATCTAATCGATTTCAACTTTGATTCTCTAACGAAGCAGAAGTCTAAAATTCTGAACGGTGTATCTGAATTTTTATGAAGCATCAATATGATCTATTAAATCTATGAATATTTGCATTATAGCAAAACTAAAACAGAAGTATAATTAACTTCATAATATGGTATTTACCTTTAGGTATTTGTTATATAGTTTAAAGTTGTAAAGCCATGATATTTCTATGTTCAAGATGTTAGTGTAAACAATTGTTGGTGAACCAAAAAGGTAAATAGGCTAGACCCGCATGCCGCTACCTTTACAAATTAACTGGTGTAGTAAGAAAACAAATCAAAAGACGAGAAAGAATGAAAAGTAATTTCCCTCGGGATCAATCTGCGTCCAACAAGTGCTTATAAGAATATTACATCTCAGTCATAATTCAATTATTATTTTTGGGGTGTAACAAAATCTTTGCCGCTAGGAAATAAAAATTAAAGTGTTTTCTCAAACATGGTCTTTTTATTAGGTTATCATGCATTAGATTACCTATTGAACTGCCCCGTGGTCTCGTGGCCGTAAGCGCGACCTATGAGCGTAGGGTCCTGGGTTTGATTCCCTGGTCAAGCAAAAAGTGTTATTGGGTTTTACCATTAGGAATTTCTTAACAGCAGCCCGTAGTTTGGAAGTTGGTGGCGTGACATCACCTTCTCTTTGGAAAGCACGTAAAGCCGTTGGTCCCGGCTGTCATTCGTAGATCTTTAACAGTCGTTACGGGTAGTCAGAAGCCAAGAATTTTGACAACCAGTCTAACCAAGAGGTATTGTATTGCCCAGTACCTGGGTTGTGAAGGTCGGATAGATAGCCCGGATAGATAGTCGCTTTATGTAAAACACTGGTCCAATTTAACTTCAACAGGATATACCGGAAGCCGACCGTACATTGTTGGGAAAAGGCTAAGCAGATGATGATGCATTAGATAAATAAAGTCTAACTACCAATCGACGAATATATCTATCTTACAAAAATATATAATACAATAAGAAACTCAATCTTCTTTTAGTGTTAAATAACGGTCTTATTTTTATTCATCACTTTAATACAACATTATGCTTCTTCACAAAAACAATTTGATAGCTAGGCGAGCCCGAAGGTGGCCGGAGATGCCCCTAGCAACTGGCCTGACCTTTCTAACGGCGAGAATATAAAAAGTGTGTTACGCCCAACTCGTCTCGCCAAATAAGGAATATGTACAGTTACATCCCGATTACTGTAAATATAAATAACATTAATCTTGTCTATTAGTGCCAGTACACGGATCTGATGGTCTTATATTATCTGCTTATTACATGATGCAAACTAATTTATACGCGGAAATCCGAAGACATAAGTTGAAGTAGACAGGTACACACAGACGTGGCCATGTTTAGGAAACTTATATGTATAATTGCTTTTTTTTTCAGCATTTGTGTTTGCTATGTAAAAAACAATCTTTTAATATGTAACTAATTTGAATTTAAGGTTGGCAAGTAACAGCACAGTTGAGAGGATTTTCCGTTATTGGTTTCTCAGTATTGACCCGGAATTTGGATTTGCGGATCTGGTTGACAACACAAGTGGCCCAATCGACATTTATGACACAAAGGACTTAAACACTATAAATACATTTTTATTTATGTATTGAGCAGCAGAATTCCAAGATTGTTGCTTGATTTAGCCAATTTAGTCAATAAACAAACATATAAGACGATTTCCTTATCCTTATTTTTCCTAAAGTTTTTTTTTTAACAAACTAAGCTTTGAATGTTCGTCATTATTATTAAAACGTAGATCACGACTACATTTTTTTTAAATACCTAATCCTTTTCCTATCCGGCTTTGGTCGTCAGTAAGCATCGGAGAAGGATGACGTGGTGACGTCACTGCATGCTCCATCGATGACTTCACCCCAACATGTAAACACGTTCGAACCGCAGCAGCCTTTTATTATTCAATTGTTGAACTTTAGCATTTTACAAAGCCTTGGAAGATTAGTTAAGTGTTGAGGTTACTGCACTGTCGCTTAGTGTTGCAGTTATGTGCAATAGGATGATGATATGAAGTGGAAAATGAAGATTCTCAACTAAATGAAACCTAGTTGACCTCCGCAATTTTATTTTTTTTTTTTTCAAAATGTTTATTTTATTTGAACAGATATGTAATACCTTGTGTCAAAGTACTCTAGAGTTGTTTGGATGTAGCATATCAATGTTTCTTTCAAGTTCTGATTGTTATATGAAGTTACTTCAACCTTTTAACATCCACAGCCATTTTAGTTACATATCAAAGTAAGCTACAAAGTACGGATTTATAGGCTCCTAAAAGAAACTGAAATGTTAAGAAAACATTCACGCTAAAAGCATCATAGACCCTAGCGTCTAACAATGGATTCACAAAATAAAAGACAAAAGCTATAAATTGAACAATCAAACAGGTTCTATTGCTTTATAAATAAAAAAGGTCACTGATTTCATTACTATTTAGATAAAATATTTAATACAATACTCATAAATTTTCGAACACCCACAGATATCATAGTCTAGACAAGATTCTTTCCAATATTAATGATTTCTTGTATCTACTTAGGACCCTATCTATTTTAATAAACTCCGGTAAACATTACTTGTTTAGACAAGCTATTTTAATTATTAACACAAGGTTTTAAGGGATGCCAATTACGAGTTTTTCTTCACCAACGAACTTTCTGATCCAATTAAGTAACCTTGCAGTTAAAAATGTTATAGGTAGTCTAGATTTCTCTAATCAAGTACGTGACGGGTTCATTCAATGTGACAACCGGTCTCTACTTAGCTCATTATAGACAGGGCTGGCCACATTGCGTCCGTAGTCCGTACCAGAGTATTAAACATTATATAACTCATCATAAACAGCTAATGTAACCACGCAATCTTCATAAACGAAACGTTGCCGAAAACCACGCCATTAGGCGTACTCCAGCAGAATATACGAGTTGAATACTCAGATAATAATCAAAATTTAATTATGGCTTATATCCACAAGACACGCGGCCATTAATTGGCTTGTGTCGAAATAATTGAGTAGCTAGAGGGATTGCGGGGAGGAGGCGACAGCTAGCGACCTTGCGGCTACCTTCCGTCTTCCGTTGACACACTACGCTAACGAGTTATATATTATTTTCTTGTCAAAATTGGCTCAGAAACTTAACTTTTCAGTAATTAAATAAGCATGTTATGTTGTAAGCATATGTATGTGTGCTTTGGCCTAATGAGTTAAGATTTCTTAATGTAGTCAAACTTATTCTTGTTTCGAAAATTTTATACCTTCGAGAAGTTATTAAATTACCAAAAATCATAAAGAGATCCCTCTAATAGTACCTACCTAAGTAACAAAACGCTTTCTATCCCAAACAAAATGTCTGTTTGAATATAGTGACAGCAAACGCGACCTTTGAAAATTCATTCTAAGTTTTACAATAAAAGCCACCGAATTTCAATTTAAAGCGTAATTTTGATGACCACAAAAAGTTATCCAAAAAGACAAACATGACGCATACAAAAAAGAAATTGCTTCTTTAATAGCTAGTCAGTTTTTAGCACGAACGGCGCCGTTACAAAAGAAACAACGGTTCGCTTTTTATTTTAATTAATTTTGCTTGTGGCGAGCGTGAATGTTACATGTGCATGAATAAAAAAAATGGCTTAGACGCATAATATCTATGCACGCTATTCTGCAATCAGACCTCTTATTTTTGTATTTATTTTTGGCAGACAAACTACTTCAGGTGTCTGATTTTAGATCGATAAACGTTTTGGGAAGAGCGAGACCCTCGGGAGACCAAAGGAAAGATATATGTATTGTGTGAAAGATGTTATGATTACAAGACAAAGGAGTGAATGAAAGCGTGGCAGGTAACGATAATGGAAGAAGAAATAATTTTGTTACGGAATCATCAAGTTATATTGAGGAAAAGCAGAAACCTAAAATTAATTATTGTAAGTGTATTAGAGAATCGTAAGAGCTTAAAAAACAATTCAATTTTTTTTGTCAAACCATGAATAAACTTTTTTATATTTGTGGATATGCTACTTATTTCGGCAGGACACAGTAAGTGGCATACATGGATACCTTTTTAATTTGTTGCCCTATAACCTTTGTAACTTAAACAAGCAATTAAGAGAGAACGCCACTACCACTATTTTACCGAATATGTTGTTTAAATTTCAAAGTAGGTTAAAAATCGATTCTAATAATTAAGTAGTAATTCACATACACAACGTAGTGTAAAAAATACCTTCAAATTAAAGTATCCACATATTATAATCCGGAATTAGCTATACATCGTAATATCTGGGTCCTGGGTAAGTGGGACCAATCAAGATTATATTACGTTAAAAATTTATTTAAAATAAATGGAAAAAATACAATGGAAACCATTGTATTTTTTTGCGGATGACACTAAGAAAACAAGTTTTCGGCGACCAAGGTTGTTCATTTATGAACATTAAATGTAGTGACGAAGACGATATAAAATTTAGTAAAGGTCAGTACATAGACGGAACAGGTTAGATCATTTTAGCTCCTGCGCATAAAATTATTGCTCAACAACCGGTCGGCCCTGCTAGATTCCCAGTTTATCTAGTCGCGGTGAGCCAAGAGATACCTACATTATGAAATTAATAATCCATACTACCAGTCTCTCGTCGTCGTGTCGAGTGTCGTCAGAACCAGAAGTTTGATGTACTTCGTGTACTATTTTTCTACGTTTCATCTTTATGAAAGCATATTTTAACTTTATTACTGGAAATTATAGTAAAGTACAGTTTACAGCTCATCAATGTCAAGACGAAACGGTTGGCGCAGCGGCTCAGCGACTAGCTGCTGCGCTGCGTGACGTGGGTTCTATTACTGCACGGAACAATTATTTGTTTAGCCCACAAGTAGGGTAGGTTTGTCGGATCTCGTTATTTATATCAGTGAGTTTACATGTTTGTAAAAGCACCCACTATACACGAGAACTGCTAACGGTGGGCAAGGTTTATTTTGAAAAGCAAGCTGTCCAGCCCTTGCTCCAAAACTTCAGAAATAAACGAACATTAAATAAGTGTTCTTCGTGCAATAATTCTACATTTGACGACAACCCCGATGGACGTCCAACACAATACGGATAGTAAAGGTCCGGCCTCAAGGTTACTTGCAACAGGAAGCACCAAACTCTTTTTTCTAACCAAACTACAAACACAAGCTTACTTATTGGCGTTTGTTAATCTGCGAAGTAAAGAAAGCTCTACTCATCTCTAAACACCCCAAATATCTGCTAAAGGAATGGGCAAGTAAATACATTACGCTGCAAAGGAATTGGTTCGCCAAAAAAGTGGCTGTTTATGGCAAGTCAATTTGTAAGCCAGTTAAACAGATTCCTCGCTATTGGTTTTCGAATTCGTGGCGCAGACAAATGCAGGTATCTAAATTTTTTTTGCTCTCAAAACATTACTGTATCTATTTAGTTCGATACATAAATTACAGCGATTGTATGGCTCGGACGGTACTATCTACGAATTGTTCAGTTCAGATATTGATATACGGAACTCATTTATGTAACACTAGCTACGTATGTACCCCGCGGTGTCACCCGCGGTTAGTTACGTCTTTGGTTACTGGTCCACACTCGTTAGTCGTAGCGTGATGTTTTATATATTTATGTATAAACCTTCTTCTTGAATCACTGTGTATTAATGAAAACTGCCTTATAATCCTTTGCGTGGTTTTTAAGATCTAAGCGTACAGATGGATGGCGGGAAGCAGCTTTGTTTTATATTATGTAGAAAAGATACAAAATATGATGTGTAAATCAAAGAGCACCTAGGTGAAAAATAAAGATTCACCTCTAAAAGCTAACTGAAGTTTTGAACACATGTAGGTAACAATCTTTTTCCTGGAATAGCAATTTCCAGTTTGGTTAAAATTCTCTTTGTGCATCTTTTTTGGCACGCCAAATAGCTTGGAGGTACAACGCAGCAAGAAAATGCATAGGAAATTTAGTGGGAATAAGGCGAGACTAAGAAGCACAAGTTACTAAACACTACAAAGGACTAAAAAGAGCAGGGATGACGAGTGTTTACTGTACAATTTATATACCATTAGCACTCATGGCAATTTGAACACAGCGGCCTCGCCAACACAATCGCTGCTGAGAGCCGAGTGCCGACGACAAATCCTGTCGCAATGTTCGCATCATTGATAATTGTGTTGTAATCTTATTATGTTGCTTACCCACAGGTTAAAAGCTATCAAGATTGAAGAATTCTTCGTATTTCTTGAGAATGAGTATTGTTAATTTTAAAGGTTGTGAAGGAATACTATAGGCCCCATTGTTACGTGCCTTCAATGGGTATCTTAAAACACAGTTTAATTATATATTTATCGCAGAGACCATTCAAATTCAGATTTGGCAAACATAATAAACGAATACAGTTTAGTTAATCGTTAACAAAAGTCCAAATAGATATTGTTTAACGACAGAATTTAAGTAGAACCGTCTAAAACTAAACTGCTTGCTGTTCTAATTCGCTGAAATATTTACAGCTGTAAAAGATTTCGCTAGTACTCGTACCTTTTAGCAAAACATTCCAAGTGGCGGCCTTTAACACTCGTTTTATTCGAGCCAAGTCGGGGCGAAGCTTCTTTGATAGCTCGTTATAAGGAACAAAGGCAACGCAACATCAAACGAGGTATTTCTTTACGCTGTGACATTTTAATAACGGTTCCCCAATTGGTTTCCCATTTTATTGTTAACGTCAATTTAACAATGGTTGGTCGTCGAGCGATAAATTGTTTCAATTGCGCGCTTTAGGTACCACCATTTCCATTACTTACCTGGATAACATAGTTGATATGACATTGTATTGAATTTCTGGATAGTTGCGACACTATGTATACAGTAAGTGTAGTATATTAACTACAATCTCGTAGTTTTACAAATCAAATGTGAAAAATATACAGAGCTATGATGATGCTGATGATGACAAGTTAAGTCTCTATTTCAGTTCTAGTTTTGTGTCTGTATGGAATAAAAAACATTTTTGATAACAAGCTATCTACCTCTCGGGTGTGAGATCTGTGGGATATCCAATTGATAGCAAACATCTTTTAAAAGTTCAGACCGATTCTAGTCAGCATGATTTTTACTTTGAAACAAGTTATTAAGAGACAACTAAAGATGTTTCTTATAGATCTTGACCAGCCTTTACTTATTCCCTGTATAATGTAAACGAGCTAATACGTAAATGTAACGAGGCACTGGGAGCCAGCGAAGTCATTTGCCATGTAATGAGACTCATTGCCCTCTGCAAACCAGTTCGATGGACGCGCGAACACAAACAGGATTCGCGGTCTGCGCCTTCCGTACTCGACGATTACGATCCAATTAGGTACGTGAACACGTTAAAATTGAAAATTTAGCCAAACAAACATTATTTAACCCTTTATCTCTATCTTTTTTTATATCTATAGAAAAGTGTTCAAGTGACCTTCTTTCTCATTTTAAAAGCTACTTGGCATCATTGCGTCCGCCAGGGGCATTGTGTCCGATCAGTCACGGTCTCGTTCATGATCGCACGAATAAGCTCGCTCTATCGGACGGTCCGCGATCATGTTACACAGTCATATTTCGTGATGAGAAATGACGAAACGAGGAAGTTTCGTGAGACTCTGCCGCGCGTTACTATCGCATCATCTAGATGTGGTGGAAATATTGCCAAAACACTTATCGATGTGAATGGTACATACTATATCTGCGGTGTCGAATCTGACACGATCACGATAGCACGTCTAGGCTCGGAGGTGGAGCTCCCTCGCGCCACGGTCCCGTTAGCCGGATGCCGCAGCGCCCGCTTGTTATGCAACTGATGTGTCCCTCGTTTGCCGCACCGACGCGGATCGTGCGTCGGCGGCGCGCCGTCCGCGCATGCGCTCACAATAATACAAGTTTTATAACCCAATTACTTTAAAACTGTACCTACGTTAACTACTTTAATTTATTCGTATATTGTTGTATAGGCCATTACTACTTTTTCACACGACTTCATATTTGAAGTTCAAACACTCCTCCATCCTACACAGACTCAAAAAATAACTTCTACTTAAAGGGTCCTTTTAACTTGTACGTTAGGCGGACTGCCCTGCGGGTTGTTCGTAAGAGATACCGCGCCCCCGGAACGCAAAGGGCACAAGAAGGAACATGGGTGGTTTTTAGTCAGCAAAAGTCTGACACTCCCTCCCGCCCCACCCAGGGCGGGAGAAGTTATTTGGTAATTTCCCACCCACCAAAAAAAAAAAAAAAAAGGCGGACTGCCGCAGCACAGGAGCAGTGTGCCCTGCACAGGGACGGCTGTCTTTTTTACCCGACTGCGGCAAAGCCAAAGGAAGGTTATGATTTTTTATACTATTGAAATGCCTGTGTCGAGGGCGCCATCCGGGTGCACTTTGATAAACCCTCGGGCTGCTACAGCGCCGCAGCAGTCCATTGTCCGAAACGAAACGCATAAATTGAAAGAGGTCTTAGAATTCAGAATACTTCTGTTCTGCCATGAACTTATTTCGTAAATTACGTCTTTTTAATAATGAAATAATCACGACGAACACAAAACAGTGAGTGTTATTTATTTGTTCTCAAACAACCAAACATTAGTAACATGGCATAAATAATGGAGGTAAATATTCGGTGTTTGAATTTCCCAAAATGGAACTGATATTATCTCCATGTTTAGTTTACTGGGCCGCAGATGGATGGAAATACTGAATCAATTTAAATTAGCCTTCACTACAAATCAGGTGGAATAAGCTGTTGGAAGAATGTAAAAAGCTAAGATTCAAATCGCTCCACATCCTTTTGTTTCAAAACGTAGTAAATTTATATAATTGACATTTACCAAAGAATTTTGGTTGCATGGCAACATAGAGTAGCGCCGTCCATCGCCGGCTCTCTCAGCCACTGAAAACTTTACCCTCAAAGTACATGTATTGCAATTAAAAGAAATTGTGAAAATTTCCCGGCAAACAGAACGGCAACTTATGCGCGTACCTCGACACGCGCATTAGTTGCCGTCGGAGAGGTGGCCCCTTTGCTACCAGATTATCGACTTGGGAAGCAATTTGTGGGGATTTGCAGGTGATCTCCACAGAATATAAAAAAGATGTTCCTTATTTCACAACAAATCATTTGCGAAGGTATATTAGACATCAGGGTGGGTACTTTTGGGCTGGTCATAATAAGATTTTCGCTAGAATATTTCGTTGTTTAAAAATTACTGAACAAAAGTTAAGGAAACTCCTGGGTTCGTTCAGACAAAAAACATTTTGTATGCAGATGTGTCCATGGAGTTTCATGCTCATTATAAAGGAACCTACCCACTACACTTAAGAATGGGTAACCACTTTCTGCCTAACAAAGTCCTTGACAACTCAAAGGGAAATGGTTTATTATTATTTTTCAAATTGGGTATAAGCAAGAGTTTAAAATCAAGATTCCAAGCGATTGTGTGTCTTGATAACATAGATATCCCAGGATTTGCTAAGATAGGAATTTCCTTCTTTTATATTACATTCTTCTTCTTTTCTTACATACTTTTGAAAATGTTAATTAATATTGTATTATTATAACAATAGTACTCAGTATGCAATGAAATTGTAGAAGCATGCCATATCCATTCCATGCCATATTCGTTATTTGAGAATACTAGCTGAAATGCTTAAAACATTTTCTTCATAAATTTGAAGGACACTGGATCTACCTAGTTTTATGGGAACCATGATATTATTGTACATAACCATATTTGCACTTCTAGAAGAATTTTGTCAAACATTTATAATGCATTGCTTCATAAGTTCAAAAAATTCATCAGCTCGACAAAACCTTTGGATAATGGCAAGTGACAACTATCATAATCAATACTTTATGACTGTAATAATATCAAAGGCGTTGACTTGTATTGTGTGTTACGAACTTAGACTTGTGGGACTATATAAAATATATGAGAATAATGGAAAATCGTGAAATATAAATTTAGTCGTTTACTTGAACTTGATACCTAGATTTGCATTGCAGTGTATTTTTCAGGCAGTATCATTTTTTACCAAAAAATTGTTTTTGTTTAGTCAAAAAATTAAACTTAATATTTTTTATTTTGCTGATGATGCGCCGTTGGGTCAAGATCAACTATAAAAAGAATGACAATAAAATAAATAGGTAAATAAAAGATGACCATATTTCCATTATTTTGTCCTCAGTTTTATTTAAGTACAGGCAAATGTTCGTTTGAAATATATTGTTCATATTTTTCTGGAAATTGTAAGGTCTTAATTTAATGATGTTAAAAATTAAAATGGTTAAAAACATTCCTATTGTCATGGAAAAATTTGTAACCGCATCTTTGTTAGGGTTGATAGACCAGTTCAAAAAAATTAAATTGTATGACTAAATTTAAATTTTTGATTTGGCTTGGCTAGCTGTTGTTTTCTTTCTACAATATTGATTGAAAATTAAAATGTATTAAAAAAGTTAGTATTTCCAAGGCAAACTATATTGATGTACATTTAAAAAACTGACTTATAAGGCATAAGGCAACAGCAACCCTAGTTTAATCACAACCAGGTCATTTTGCATTCATAACTATAACACGAAATTGTGTGTGAAGGTTGCCTAATACAAAATGTGAACAATTCACATGGTTATGTCAACATACATTAATTGTTTAAAGTTCTTACCTACATTTCATCAAGCATTATTATCATTCTATTCACAAAGCTTGACTTTTTGGTAATTATAGTAAATATTACATCAAAAAGAAAAAGAGAAGCTAGAATAATTTCCATTATTATTATTAGAAGCCATAATTCATAACAATCCTGTTGCAGTTATTATTATGTTTATGTGTTATGGTGTAGAATAATTTTGTTCAAAAATTAATAAAACAATTAAACTTTTATAAAGTTTAATGTCAAACTAAAAAGTGTATTAAATAAAAGGCATGCAGATTTTAAAGCAAGTTAATTTTAATACACAAATCGAGAAGAAACTAAAGTAAACAAAGTAGGTAATCTAACAAGCTTTTGATATAGACATGCATAAAGCTATGCTAAGCACAACCACAGAGGTAGGTGGCATCGAGAGGAGCGTAGGCGGCAAGGTTTCTCTTGTCTCACCTTGCGGAATCGGCGGCGCGGGGTCCAGCGGCGTCGCCAGCACTGCTGCCAGCTGCACCACCGCTTCCACGGCCCACAGCACCCCCCACATGTCCCACAACCACATCACAACACTCCACTATCTCATTATTGGCACAATATTCACACAACTTAACCAATACGAAAGCCTAACTATACTAATAACTTCTACTGGAACGATCATACTTTGGAAAAAATCATGTCGCAATATAACCGTTTACTAACACATTATCGAGCTCTATCTATCACATTATTCTACGACTCTGGAGTAAAGTTTAAAACAAGTGTTATTCAAACAAAGACAGTTACTGCACGTCATAACATTCCTTTGACTGCGAATTACGAAACAATCTACAACAGCGACTGAGTTACCACTAGCTCATACGAAACTCGACTACCTTCACCTTGTTGTGTTGTGACGTTGTGACTACCGTTCTGTTTGTGCTCGCCCGAATTTTGACGTTCAGAAACGAATGACAGTTCAAAATCGAATAATCTACTCGAAATACTCGATTACCTATCGAAAATGTTAAAGCACACAGAACAAAATCTTTTAAAAATTACGGTCTCTCCTTGTGTTTGTACGTTTTTATTTTGCACGAACATGGGTAATATGGCTGAATTGGTGGTAAATCTTCACGTCCCAAGGTCATTACAAATTTTGCCATATTTTCTAAGTATGGCAATTTCATTTGGTAGTCCAACGGCATTAAAAAATCACTCGCTGGCTCCCAATGCCCATTGACAAATCTTGCAGGTTGGGAAAATATTCCATCAAAGTGTAATCCGAAAGATCCTATTAAAACATAACGTTTAATTGGTAACTAAAATAGTTGTTTTACTTTTCAGTTCCTATATTAACCAAGTCGCATTAAACGACACATTATCATTAAATTATATTGGTTTACATTACCATTGCAAAGAATTCCTAAATTCACTATGTGATCGGGACTGGGATCGATACACCACATATTTATCAAATTTATTACCGCATTAGCTTTGTTTCTTGCCTCAGTTGCTTGTCCTTGAGTATACTTTTTCTGAAAAAAGTTTTTATTATAATTATTATTCAAAGTACTTACCTACTTATTTAAAAAATGTAAGTACCTAAGCATATTGTTTTAAATAAATATGAAGTACTTGCTTTTATTTCAGCTACTTTCATCCATAAGGTATCATCAAAATGCATCAAATAATATAAAGTTCGCAATTCTGGATTTATTGATCCAATGATTAGAGTAGAATTCTTCACCCTTGTGAATCTTCTATAAGGTTCGAAACTATTATACTTGTGCACCGTTGTTCTAACATCCACCAGATGGCTTATTCCAACAAATCCCCACACAGGCGGACAAAATATATTTTTCATGGGCACTTCGGCGATTTTTGCTACTATTGGTAAAATTTCCATTCCTATGTCCGAAGTCGCAACAACTATGTTACTTTTGTCAGTATTAACGCTTTCTCTAAGAATTGTAGCGTTATAACATGCTGGCCCTACGTTTGGAAAAATGATATCCAAGTAACGTGGACCTGAAGCGTCGATCATAAGGGCTAAATTTTTCATTTTTTTTCTGTTTTCACGCAGCCATTCGCCTATGGATTTAGTCTCTCTGAAAAATACATAATGTTTTTATTGTTGCTATGGAATTTCTTGCCCATTCTTCTACATACGAAACTACCTTTTGTTTGGAAGGGGCAACTAGATTCAAGTCTTTATTTTTCTTGCATAATGTCACGTTCAAGGGGTCTTTTAATAGCCTAATTAAAATAAATGATTTGATTTTCACATATAATGAAAAAATAAATAATAAACAAAATATGTATTTTTTTAACATCCCCAACCTATGTGGGGTCGGCTTCCAGTTGGTAGAAGGCTAAGCAAATGATAATAAATTATATTTTCTTTTCGAGTAACTTTAGATTTCGCCATTGTTACTTACTTAAATGGTTCATGGTCGAGGACTATCAGAATATCCGTACTTGTAAGCGCCGTTCCAATTTTATCAACATATTTCACAACTTTGCCTGGAGTATCAGTCTGAACGTAAGAACATTCTTTTTCTACATGTCTCATGAATGTTTTGGAACAGCAATCATCATACAAGAATATTTTATTTATTACTTTATTTCCTCGCGTGAACTCGGGATCCAATAAACCCGAAATCAAATGCATTGCTATTATATGATGGGCACCAGAAATAGTAACAACAAAAGTATTCTTGGGCGGAATGTCTAATATTTGATCTTTATGTATATTTTCTTTGATCATAACATTTTCTAACTGAACCTTTTTTTTAAATTGTACAATATTGTCTAACAATCCTTCGTATTTTTCAGAAGCAAATAAAGAATCGAAGTTGTAATACGAATAACAATAATCTAGAAACTGTGACGCCCCACCGATGTAATGTGCCTTGCTGCCTTTCATCAACAATTCTTTCCAAACTATAGGTGATTCCGTATGATGCCATTTGTTTTTCGTATTAATCTTGCGTAACCAATCCTTAAACAATTATTTAAATATAAAATCAATAGCATCTATCGGTTAAGTTAAGAGTAGGTAGTTATGAGTCTACACTCATAAATACCTACTCCTAACCTAATAACAATTTGCCCTTCCTGGGAATCGATCCCAGGACCCCACGCTTAGCAGTGCTGCTTGCGACCACAAGACCAATGGGGCAGTTCAAACAAACCAACGTGGTCTTTTCTTTCAACATTTAATAACATACCTTCCAATCGCCAACCGGTTTTTCGATACTATAATAACAAAAGCTTGGAAGATGTTGTGATAGATAATCTGCCAAAAATACGGTTTCCGCGAACGCACTGCATTGTGTCTCACCGGCAATTAAAATACGAAATACCATGATCAGTTACAATTCGAAACTATTTATGGAATTATATAAATTGAATCAATCAATCCTAAACAATCTATTTGATGAATGACATCATTTTGACATGATCATGACTGAAAGACAATGTTATCTTAATATTTTTTTCTCGTAAGAGTAAGGTGCCAATAACGTATTAAATAAATCCTATTTTGTATGACGAAATGTTGGATGTATTTCTATGCAAAGGATACTAACTTAATAAAAACCGTGGTCATAGGCGTCTAAGTTTTATACCTAGTAAAAGTGATCACCGAGAAATAAAACTGACGATAGACTTTTTGTAAGGAAAAACATAGTGTCAAAAATTCAAAATATATTCGTCCGTTATGTATAAAAGTCTGGCAACATTCCACTTTATTCGGTTTGCGTTTAGGTAAACAGTCACAAAAAGCGAAAGAAAATCGAGAACTTTGATCGATTCCACAATTTCTAAACGGAACAAAGACCGTCAGTTTCTGTCTTGGCTTGGGGTGCGTTCAATGCAGAGTATAGTGACGTTCAATGTACAGACGGTTCTGATTCAGGTTCAGTATTTTCAGTAAAATTATTATAGTGTGGCAAACGCGAGTCAATGGTTACACCATATCTGTCACGTAACGCATATGGAGTATGGACCATACGAAATATATGTTTCGTAAGAATATTATTCTTATTTCAATAAGACAAAATGGCGGACATTCCACGATCTGACAGGTTTTTCTTGGTATCTTCATAGGTATAACCCTATAGCAAGGACATACTGTCATTAGGTTGTCTACCGAACAGCTGTCAACTGTCAATGTCAATCACTGATTTACTCATCAATGCTGCTGATGCATTTTATTAGAAAAAAATGTTAGGTTAGTCTTTAAATAAGTTTTATTTCCGCATTAATATAGTGTGTTTTCCCTAAATCGTTACTATAAAATATGGCTAATCGAAACTGGGGATTTTGTGACTTATTCATCAGCAAAAGTTATGATTTTGAGAAATTACACCTTATAGAAAAACTTGGTTTTAATACAATAGCTATTAATACACACGTCGAAGAACCTTCAGATGAACCCAAAAAAAAGAAAAAGAAAGGAGAAACCCGGGATAAAAAAGACTATGTACCTTCGCCGATTGAAATTCCAAACCATATTTCGAACATAACAAAGCTAAATATTTTGCAAAGGGTGACAATAGAATTCTCAGACTCTGGTGTAGCTCATAAAGTAAACCAATCTGAGAACTTAAAGAAGTATGACATCATTGCTGTGATACCTAAAACTTTACAAGCATTCCAGTATGCTTGTGGCGCTATGGATGTGGATATAATAACATTTGAACCAGAAAGTAAGATCCCTTTTAAAATCAGTCGAAAATTGTATTCGCAAGCTGTGGAGAGGGGTATATTCTTTGAGTTGATGTACTCACCTGCAATAAAAGATTCAACATCTAGGAAGAACATAATCAGTACTGCTCACAATTACCATGCCATTGGGAAGTCACGAAACATCATTGTAACTAGTGGTGCTGAGAATCACATGCAAGTGAGAGATGTGCATGATGTCATCAACTTGGGATTCATACTTGGGCTAAATAGCAATGAGAGCCTTAAAGTTGTGAGGAACAACACAAGAAGACTAATCTTAAAAGCAGAAGGAAGAAAGTGTGGTAAGCACTACATGCTGGTTGACCCAATAAGTGAAACAACCAATAAAATGTCTGACAATTATATTGCATAATTATTTTTTTTTAACTAACCCTATTTACAATTTCAATTTGTACAATTAACAATATTTACTAATTATTCATCACAGACAAATTACAGTGGGTTTCATCTCTTCAGTATAATAAATTATTTGATGCCATAGTGCATTTTAGCATATCGCACCGTTAGGATGAAAACAACGTGACTCAAAAAAATTACTTTTAGGGAAATAGCAAAACAAGTTTTAAATTTCAGAATTTAACACTTATTTCCCTAAAAGTAGATTTTTTGAGTTACGTCAATTTCATTCTAAAGGTGCGATATAATCATTAAAAATATAACAATAATGGCTTCTTTGCAGTTCAGTCAACTCAATACCTTAGCATAAAAAATATTTTAAAATGTTTTTGGTCTAAAAGAAGAATGAAAATACTGCCATTTAATTCCTTGGTACTAAATAACCATAAGAATGTAAGTTCAACATTACATAAATTCATAGTTGTGCTGCTAGGCTGCTGCCACCACTCATACACAGAAATAAACAGAATCAGAATGTATTTAATTTGTATGGCCTGTAATTTGTGTAACTATTGGATTATAGTGCACTAATACTAAATCATTTGTTCCTCCGAGGATTAAGATAAGCTAACCACAGATACTTTTTTTCCTGGATGAGTGGTTGAGATTCCATTGTGCAGCTGAACAATAATGAATAAATATACTCGATATACTAATTTGCTTTTTGTACAAACACAATAATATTTATGTTTTAGTTACCCTCAGAAAGATGTGACAGAAAACAAGTTTCAGTAAATTGTTTATGTCCATTGCACCAGAGTAATGTTTTCATCTATAGAGACATGCTATTTACTGTAACATCTAGACAGTTTAAATGGCCTTTTTTAAGTATACATTTTTCTGAGGGTGAACAAGCCTAGCATGTACCTATCTAAAACAACCATTCCGGGTTGCACATTTATTCTGATTTTAAATGTTCTATCACATGATCTTTTTCAAACTTCTCTACAGCAGGATCCGCTGAGACCCGCGTTGCATTTAAAGTAGCTTTCGTCTTCGTTTCCTCTGGGAATGTGAACCCATCTGCTACCCACCTGAACCTAGATCAAAGGAACATTCGTTTTTAGATATACACTTCTAAGCAAACCTAATGAGACTGAATATAAGACATCTAAGGTAGAAAGAAGCTAAATCAGTAGCAGTAGATACCTTGCGTCTAGCGGCAATCAGGGGAAAACGATCCGATGAAATACTAGGCATGTTTGATAATGTTCAAGTGCCAATGCTACTAGAGAATATTTATATGCGTGGGTAGAAATAAAAAGGACCATATCAATTTTTATAATGTATTATTTCAAATGCAATCTCAACGTTTGGTACAAGATAATACAAAATGTATAAAATCCGCACACTAAATATAATTACTCTACTCACAAACAATCGAGATTCACTCACAAGACTTACATAAGCGCCCTAACATGGTTGTTCTAAGTACATTACAGAATAACATTACATATTTTATTCTTGTGGTGTGTTCTAGTTTATTTTAATGATAAATTGTAGCACCACTGGCATTATCTCGTCAACTTTATACATTAACGTAGGTATTTAAACACACTACATATATTGTGCTAAGTTGCTAGGGTATATGTGTGACCTAACTCTCCTAAAATACACTGCAGATTGCGCGTTAGTAATACGAAATAATTATAATGAATTCTTCGAAATGGGTTAACTGTATAATATTAACATGTTGTGTGCTAAAGGCCATACGATAAATTCCCTGCAACGGAGACCTAAGAAGACTAGAATGTTGTATCTGTTAGCCTCGACATTTGTAAACCACAAGAAATAAAAACAATATTAGTTCATCACCATTGCAGGGTGAATTTGTGTGATGTAAAATTGAGCAACAAAAGTTTACATAAATCTATTAGTTATTCTAGAATAAAAACAGTCTTCAATGTCTTTTATATTAAAATCACTGTGTGATAATATGAATGCACAGCGCAAACCAAAAGAAATTGAGACAAGATAAAATGTGGATTCATATAAAAGGACACCACAATAGCACATTTTACAATTTCATGGCAATAATCAATTAATTAAATCTTACACAATTGTTTAATTTAAAATAATAATAAAACTAATTATTGTAATTCATTCACCAGTCACATTTAGTAATTACATAGACGTAACGAAATAAAATAAATAATCTCCTGTTCCTCATAACTTTAACAAATTCAGTCTCATTGGTAATAAAAAAATCAAATTTATTCTAGCGAGTCTTTCCTCAAAAACTTTACAATAGTAATTATATGACACAATTTGTATACAATAAAATACTAAAATAGGAACCGAAATAGATAGAAATCAATTGGTAGAAAATAAATGCAATAATCTTACTATGCCTACCATGTTAGTCAATACATTGTTCTTTTACTATTTTTATTACTTTGTCATTTTCTGTAGTGAACACTTATTTTAAAGAAAAACCTAATAATTTAATTATTAATAATACCTATTAAATTGTCATTTATTATTATTTATTACATTAAATAAGCTTCAACTATTCTGAAGTTAAACTATTTCAGAAGAGGAGACATTATTCTACAGCACAACATCTCCATGCTTTAATTTTGCCTTTTGTTTTATTTGTATTTAATTATAAAAATGTGTGAACTAAATATTACCAAAATTTGTTCACTGCGCTAGTAATAATAATTATAAAATGATGAACCAGATCTGTGAAAGATATTTTTAAAGTACTTATACAAAAACCATCCAATTCCATATCGCATACGTATTGTGATTTAGCAGTCATACAGGATGGTTGTAGCTGCCAAATGAGAGCGCGAGCTAAACGCGCGGTGAATTTTCCAGAACTTGATACAAAGGACGTAGGCAGACGTCCGTTCAGTTGTTGAGGAAAGACACGCAATGCGCGACTGTGTTGACGTTTTCCACCAACCTGTTGTACAGTTCCCGGCGCACACTCGCCGTGAACTTGCTGACGAGGCACAATGTCACCGTGCCCGCGAATATGGCATTGTATAATAGAACGAGTTTGAAGTTTCCCAGCCATTCGATGCGGCCGAACTCACCCAACAAATCGAAGTTCGTTATACCTGGTTGAGATTAAATATAGATTTAGTACTGTACAACCTCTGAACTGCCTCGGTAGCCTAGTGGTCCTAAGTGCGACTGCTACGCTAGAGGTCTTGGGTTCGATTCCCAGGTCGAGCAAAAAATGTTATTGGGTTTTTCTATGAAATTCTCAGTAGCAGCTCGGAGTTAGGATTTGTGCCCGGTTAATGGCAATTGGCTCGCCCCCTATTACAAGGGACCTAAACATACCGGCGAACTGTGGGTGCACATTGGTACACCTCTGCCTAACCCTTCGGGGAATACAGGCGTGATGGTATGTTATGTTTGTGTTCAGTACTGTAATAGTCACCCAGCCGTATTTGGTACCAGAAAGTCGCATTAGAAAATAATTCTGAGGCAACTTTTTTATCTCCCTTTGAGAGTCGCGATAAACTGATCCAAAATATATTTTATCTAGTTTTTCTCGGTAATTTTAATAGGGTAGAAATAAATTAGGTTTAAACTAACCCAACATCTTAACAAGCAGAGGATGCGCGGTGGAGTAGGCCAGCAACAAGGTGCAGTGCGCGATGATGCGCGCTAGCGGGGTGCGCCGTGCGCGCGGAAGCACACGCAGCGCCCGAAGCGGCGTGCCCAGCCCCGTCAGCGACGCCGCGTACAGGTACACGATCAGGAACGCCTCCAGCACTGCGCCCGCGCAGCCCAGCTTTGAGAGTGATGCTATACCCAACGTAAATTGCTGGAACGTAAAGATGTACTCATTAAAATTACATAATACTTTAGGTAAATCGATTCTTAAAGGAAAGATTAGCTTGGAACTGCTATACATCGTGTTTATGGTACCAACCCTTGTGCTAAGCGGCAAAGCTTTGATTCCGATGAGCAGTTCGAGCGTGTTCTGAAGCACCATGAGCACGGTGATAGTGGTCAGTGCGAGTAGCAGCAGCATCGCCAGTGGGTATACCACGTTGCGCTGCAGAGACGACGTCTTACGCTGACTCTCTACTTCCTGAGGAGAGAGGAGGAGCAAAGCATTATAAACATAGCTATAAAAGGCAAACAAAAAATTCCAAAAAAGAAACAAAAAATGTTAAATCAAGAAATCGGTGCAAATATGCGAAAACCGTGGGCAGCAGGAAATTCATCATTTTCAGTGGAAAGGCATCAACTCCTGGATATACTCCCACCGCTTATATGCGTACAGGCGACCACCTCCGCCATTTAGATACCGTCATTTGCTTTTCAGTTCATCTTGTGACTACCCAAGCTGCGCCTTTCGATATGCAATCGTGATGATAACTTCTATAACATCGAAGTTTCTCTTACCTTTCTCATGGCCACGACCCTGTGAAGCCTGTCGCTGAGTCCGGCCTGAAGCGCGCCGTTCCTCAGTCGAAGCAAGGGCGTCTCCTTGCCCAGGCGCACTGAGGCATGCTGGCTGTCCTTCGTTATAGACACGTCAGCGTCCAGTGGTGCCGATATGTCGCCGCGGTCAGGGTACATGGGCTCGGGGGATATGTAGCCCACTCCTGGAGAAGAAGAACAACATGATTTCATGTAAATATAAGAAAAATACTATGATACAGTACCGCTTAGCCTAACTATTTTAATTAGGCTGCTCTGTTACCACAAAACTGTTTTATCCTGTTGTAGTAAGGTATAGGTATTGGTATGAACTTCTTTCAGCTTAAGATGTACTTCGACGATATATGTTTTGGATTCATAGGTTAAATCTCACATTAAACATTTAATATTCGTAAGTACTCAAAGAGTCAGGACCAAAAATTTAACATCCAGCCACAAGAATTGTAAGATAAGAACTATAAATATAGAAGTGGAGTAGGCATTATACACCAGACATTTATTGGTTAAGTACAGTTTGTTAGGTCCGTTAATGATAACTTGTTTTAAAGATAAGATGGTTAGATAAAAAAAAGTTGATAAACAAATTCTTGTTTTCAAAATAAACAGAAAGTCCGTCCGCTTGCTTTTGTGTTGCACAACTCGTCCACGGTACGTTCGTTAACCTATCCTTGGCTGAGAAATTGTGCGGTTGTGATAATGTTTTCAGTTTCTACGAAGATATTGAACATAAATGCGAGGTGGAAGCAATGTAACTAATTTCTGTTATTAAACAAATATAGCAGCTGCTCCATGTATTTGTATTTTTATGCATCACGATGAAAATGTATGGGCCAGCTTTTTTTTAATCCGTTTTAAATGTTTTCGTTACTACGGATTGCTTCCAACAATATATTTAGATGCTGTGTGACAATATAAATATTGTACTGAACTTTAAAATTCTTTAGGAACAAAGTCTTGCCTTCCTAAAGCCTGTGAAAATGTACTGCTGAACTTGAACCACTGACATAACACGAACAACCAGGAAATATATTAATCAATAGTACGTAATCATTTAAATACCAAATGATTTATTATCTTAGGTCATTTCGTGGTAATAATCATGAATACAGATAAGCTAATTTATCCGATCCTCCTCATATTTTAGGAGACAAGACTTCCGTGCATATAAATCGAGGTGTATCCATAGGTTTCGATTCAGTCGCATATTTAAAACGATACGGTAACAGAAATATCCTACGATAAATATAACATGACTGCATCGCTACATCACATCATAGACAATCTAGAGTATTTGATGAAAGACGAATGCAGATGAATGGATCTAGAAGTGGCAAGTTCGTATGTAACATAACATGACGGCAGCTTTCCCGAAGGATTAGGCTTGTTTCGCACGTACCACAACGATATAACGTGGGCTGGCGCTAATTAGCAAGAAAATAAATAGGACCACATTTTACTATCTCGCTCGCGAAGAACTAAATCGCCAAGACACGTTTTTGTAGTTACCGCAACGCAAACTAGATGCTGCAGCGAAGCTATTTACCTACATGGTACCACTGCTCGGCCACTTTTTGTCGATGCGTTGTGGTGTGGTTGTCGTACGTGTATAAATAGGCCCTAAGGCAGCGTTCTTCCTACGTATAGTACACCCACATTTTTTTAGTCATGTTAAAATACTGATCAGGTAGACTGACTGGCAGGTTATTTTACTACATATTATAAATGCGAAAGTTTTGATGGATGGATGTTTGTAACTCAATCACGCTTGCAACACTGAACGGATTTGGATGAAATTAGGCATTGTGATAAATTCTAGTCTGAAATAGCACCTAGGTTTTTTATCTCTGAAAAAATGTACAGTTCCCGTGGGATAATAATAGTTATTATAATTAAATAAGTGCTAATTATAAATGCTGATTATATTAGAAGATTTATTATAAACTGATGATATTTGCAATTGTACGGTGTCATAGACAATGTTTGTAAACAGGACTATTGTTCGGATGCTGTGTTGGCGTGCTCATCATCTCATTATGACATGACGAAGTTACGCAGTTTGTTGACTAGTGCTATTAAAATCATCATAATACCATTTCTGTGAGGTATCTCAAAGACAGCTTCCATTACTTATGCTAGAATTTTAAATTGAGAGTAATGATCTTTGCCACTATATTGCCTTGTTGCCCGCACGCACTGGTAATAATTGTGGTTCAGTTAAGGAATTAGGCTCAGTATAAGAGCACCGCTTCGACACAGCGAATAATTTGCCATTAAAATAAAGATTTTAAATCCTGTTTATTAAAGGAAATTTTATAATGATATAAGATAAAATGTTGAAAAAAGGAAGCAGTTTTAACGGTAGGATTTTTAGAGGCGGTCCCGGTTAGGTCGTTGCCGTGGCCGAGCAGTGCTGCTATAGTGAATGGTGACCATGTAGAACATAACCCCTGACTAGCCTCTAACGACACCCACGATACGAAACAGAGTCTATTCTTTGCCAGACTCCACACAATTTTAATATAAAAATACTCGCAATACTAGAATAGCTGTACAAAAATATACCAACTGCACCAATTTATGTTGTCGTTACCGTCAGAAGTCTTGGCTCATTTAGTTTTAAAGTCATAAAAATCTTCAGACGATGTCAAATGGTGGAATGTGTAGTTGATGAAACATTATACGTCGATTAGGCGCACCCGAACCGACTGGCATTGAGGATACGTTGTCACGTGGCAAACATTAAACAACTGATGAGCCCCATTGCATACCATGAAGTATGTTTCGAGCTCACGTTTATTATTCCTGTCCGAATAAGGAATCTTAAAAGAATAATACTATATTAACCACCACGCATTCGGGAACTATTATTATTATTTCATTTATTCAATTTAAAGACATAGATACCATTTATATTTTTAAATGTTATTGCAAAAGTAAAAATCCCATCAGTATCAGGGAATCTTTTAACAGTACGCGTCGTGTCTAGAAGTACCGCTTGCTGAATCAAGCCCTTGATCACACTTATAATTATTATTGCTATTGTTATTATAAATGTAAAATGACATATAACTGCCTCGTTAGCCTAGTGGTCCTATACGCGAATGTTACGCTAGAGATCTTGGGTTCGATGGTGGTGGGTGGTCGAGCAAATGTTATTGGGTTTTTCTATGAAATTCTCAGTAGCAGCTCGGAGTTAGAATTCGTGCCCGGTTAATGGCAATAGGCTCGCCCCCTATTTCATGGTACCTAAAACATTCCGAGGAACTGTGGGTGTACATTGGTACACCATCTCCCTAACCCTTCGGGAAATACAGGTGTGATGCTATGTATGTGATATAACTTTGGAATCTTTATGAAAATACATTTGTGTATGTTTATACGAAATTGAAATGTTAACAGCAGCTTGTGAAACCGAGAATCATCTACCCGGAATACAAAGCCGCTGCCAACATTATGAACATCTCTGCTACCATCAAACAGATCATCCGTTCATTTCAGTTAACATAGCTACCGCGTAAATGAAATACCTACCTATCAGAACAAATAAACAACTCATTGTATATTCGCATAATCTGCACAAATAGAATCTTAATTAACTGAATCATATGTGCGAACACAATCGTGCTTGTTGACTGTACCTACTCTATATTGCCCTACGTAGTAATTTTTATAAAGTACTAAAATCTTTCCAGTGCGGACTGCGCAAGATTCATCGGAAATATACGATATGATAAGAACCAAGTAAAATAAACAATTGAATAGTAGACACAATTAACCAATTATTTCAAGACACAACTTCTTTAATTAAACACTTTCTTTTATTCCTGAAAACACAATTCATGTTGAATTAACTGTAAAATTAGATTTCTAGTCGTTTTGAAACCAATATATTAATTAGTCAATTAACTTTGCAAAAAGTGACGTCACAGTACCCTATTGCAATGCAAAATCTATGAGCTAATTGCGTTTTGACAGCTCATAAAGAGTAAGTCAATTAATTGGTGATGTCTAGTACCCAATTAAAAATAGGTACGTACTGATTGATCATTGTAATCTAATCAGTGCGAACATACATTTTGAGGAAGATGACTTGACAATATCTGTTAGAAGGGAGCCATGACCTATACACGCACGGGCATGGCGACAAAAAGTGTGCCACTTCGTAATCATGGACCTTTTGTGATATTGTTCGATAGGGTCACGGCTTATCCGTTAACTTAATAATAAAAAGTAAAAAAAAACTAAAACCGTAGTCGGGTTTTAGTTTTTTACTTTTTATTATTTAGTTGTGTTAATTTTTTTGTCCGCTTGAGGGCGCCACATTGATTTTGATAAGTATATGTGAAGCCCTTTTAAACATATGATGTCAAACACGGTGTATTGATTTTATATTTGTTTTTTACTTAATGCTTTTTATCCGCTAGTGGGCGCTACATTGAGTTTTTTGACACGTCACGTAGCCTATGTGCAACGGACGATTAAGACGGTTCTAACGATACCTCATACATAAATACATAGCCTGTCAAAATCATAACCCTCTTTTGGCTTTGCCGTAGTCGGGTAAAAACATCATCCAGAAATTCATCATTCCCGCATTGATTATTCAGACACCGCTCTAATTGACAGACTGAACATGACTCAATTACAACAATAGATGGATGGAACCATCTTGTGATAAAAATATCGTTACTAGTCAACCATAGAATTATACTATTTTTGCTACAAGTATTTTAAATAACACTAATGTACAATAGCTTTTTTCCGCATGTACATAGTGGCACGTGTGATGCAATTTTAAAACATAATGTGTTGGGAAGGTCGCTTGTTCTGCTCGTAAGGTCAAGTCCACGTCACACGGATAGGAAGCAACGCAGCATCATTAGGCACATCATAGCGACTGTAGTATCCTTGTGTACCTATGTGAGAGGTTTTGGCTACTACATTGTTTAGCTAACCTTCTAAACTAGCTGATAACATAAACTATTACGATGTACTGTTACTTGATTTATGTTCGATTTGCGGTACATTCACGATGAAAACACTTACATACGTGCTTTATCTACGTAGACGCTTGTATCTTCGTATCTTCTGATTTAGAATGGCTGCTTCAACAAAATGTTCTTGCTCATTAAACGTTTCAGTTATAGGTAAAGCTATTGCTCTATGCATTTTAATTCTATCCGACAATTTGTAGGAGCAATCCACTAGTTTATACCTTAACGACTTACCTTTGATATTTCAACATTTGCTGAATACTAAACAGGCACAATAAAGAGGTGAGAAATGTTACCACACCGTTATGTTTACCTGTGGAGACAGCATTATTTATCCTCCGCCTGACGGTTTCCTCTTCAAACGAGTACACGTAATACTCCTCGTTCAGATCCCTCAGGAACTGCGGCTTGACGAGCACCCCGCCGACCACGCCGAATAATCGCACGAAGCCAAGCGGAGTAAATACTGTACAAACAATGACTGTTATTAGTAAAACGGCGATCGCAATAATTATATCGATTGATTAATGAATGAACGATGTGTCATATCATCTCTAATTTTGTCATCGACATGACTTCCGTCCGACAATCCAAACATGTTTGGGTGATTGTTGTTTGAGTGAGATTATTTGTCTTGCACTATAAGCAATAAGCTTATAGTGTAATTGATGGAAATAGAGTATCTATTTTTTTTATTGTGTATTCATTCTGGTTTCAAAGTGGACAAAAAGTTGTAGTCTCACACCTACTAATCGTCATAATTATGTTAGTTACGTGTGTAGCCTTTTTGTTTGCAGTCAAAAGTAATTTTTTTGATTCACTACGCGAATATTAAGTAGTACATGCAACACAACTTTAAAATTTAAGAAAAACTGATACTAGTATTCATTTATAGCATATTCTTATTATTCCACTAAGTTTACAGTGAGAACACGTGTCTTAAACATATAAAAATAACACTCGGAAGCATTTCTAACTCACCTTGACTTAAATATAGATTCGACTAGAACATTAAAAAAACATCTCAAGAGCGGCCGTAACATGTAACTTACTAGCTTAAGATGAACTGAATGAAATGAGTGAATGACGTACACTTTGTGCAAAAAATACTAGCCGTTACGGAAAATAATAGACAAGCTTTTTTTTTCATGTCCCCTGACATTTGGTTTAGCTTGACACGGTTGCTAGGTAAACTGTTATGTCAATGCAAATTGTTTTTGTCAAGTAAACAAGCTAATACACGCGATTTTCTGATTGTTTCGCCAATAATACAATAAGAATGAGCATTGCCAACAACCCAGCTTTAAAGGATAGGAAAGCCATAGAATTAGATGAAGAATTTAACAACTTCATGAAAAGAGTCGGTGAAGTATCGAATCTTGTAAAGGACATGGCTGGTGGTGATCGAGTTAAGGCAGAGGCAGCTAAGATCATCGCAGACCAATATTTAGATGGAAAACTACTAGTTGAGGACGACGTTACGCTAAAAGTGAAAGAAAATCGCACTCTAATTAATGAGAAAGCATTTAAAAATCTCCAAAAGGAAGATGAGGTGAGCAATGCTGCGACAATGATGCTATTTCTAGTAAAAATTGATCCCGTTTATCACTCTACGAAAATAAAGCCCCCTTCTCGAAAGCTTCGCTCTTATTATAAGAATAGTGCAAGTCGTAGGGGAACCGAGAATAAACAGGTTTTAAAGTTAAATTCTTTAGGAGGTATGCTAACGATCCTGTTTTAACGACAAAGAAACATTTATAAATTACACAATTTCAAAACATTCCATGACATGGTTTACGTTCTTAATCTAAGTCTGAACATGGAATTAACAGAAGTATTCGAAACGGTTAATTGTATTACTCAATACATAACTAAACTAGGTTATCAGAAGAACACCTAGGTACCTGTACGCTGCATAATATACCGAATGTGTAGTAAACCATTTATAAGAACAGCGTACCCAGCCATGCACTTTGATTAGTGAAAAATCACTTACGTAGGTGGCAAGTATAAATATTTATGTTTTTGTGAACGACAATAGCACAATAACATGCCAAAGCGTTATATTTAACTAAATAGGTACCAGTTAACACGTGGGCCTGCAATTGGGTCGTTAGAACTCGTAATAGATTTATCTAGGTCTGATCTGATCATGTAATTAATGGGGTCTACCACGAGACCGCGGTGGGCCAAATTCGGATAAGTATCGACTTTTCGCGGATGGTTTATTCATGACCACACCTGCAGCATGCATTTCTAAACGTCATGCAATGCACTTTCGTAGTAGACCTCCAAGATGCGAGTAGGTGCATGTTTCGTATTATATTATCAGTGAAAGCAATTTGGCTCGCGTTTCTCTATAAATAAACATCCACCGCGTGTGATACCTACTGTTGTTCTTTTCTATTTGCAGTGCGGATAGAAATATTCATGTTCAGTGTTTACATACATTACGATGAGGCGTCTTCGATGCCACACTATACTATCGATCTCTAAAATTAAATTAAATGACGCGCTACGAAAAGATAACAATAACACTAATGTATTAGGGTGGGAAAAAATATATACCTATACCTATAAACATCTATTCTATTATTTATTGATGCCAACGAAGCTTTATTGCTGCGCCGAACAAAAAAAATATTTCCTCATTATTGTTTACGCACTAGGAACCTATACTTTTTGTACAAGCGTAAACTAAAGCTAAAGTTCTAATTCACATACACGTGTCAAAATAACGTTTTGGACAAATCGGTCAGTAGGACAACGTGTCTAACCGAAGCCATGACTGTCTATACAAAATATTTACTTTGTCAATCACTACAAAGTAGGAACCAATCGGAAGACAAGTAGCCTGGCATACATACAAGGAATTACTTGCATAGCGGCCTAACCCTTTATCTAATTGTAATGATAAGACTGCCAGAAAGATTAGAACTTGGTTGGTAAAATAAACTAGTTTTTGTTTATTATCCCTGCATATTTCTCTTGGTATGCAGTATAATATGCTAATTACGGAAAGTAATGAAGTGTAGGACACTTCCTTTAAGATCAATCTAAGTATGACTCAGATTTATCAGTGTTTTGTGAGGATAGTCCCAATGATATAGTAACACAATTTTATAGCAGTCATTAGCACTATCTCTAAAGTCGTGATAAAGGAATTAAATAAGCACCTATGTACCTACAATTTCGTAATATATAATGATGAATTAATCGATCGAAGGTCGTCCTTCATAGCTTTTACTTTAATTGATTGAAGACAGATTGTAAGTGTATAAACATAATTATTATATTGTTTCTAGTCTACCTATAAACCTTTTTGCTATGCGGGTCCATAGACAAAAGGTTTATGTACTTAGGTATTATACTTGTGAGAAATATCATAATGATTTCATTTTAAATGTCTCAGGGCGAGATGGGCAAAGAAGCATGGATGGCAGAAGTGAGTAAGGATGCTGAAAAGCGTTTTCAAGATAAGAAGGTTCGGCGTGAGCGAGCTGACACGCTGAAGACCCAAGCAATGAAAGCGTTCCGCCGCGCTGAGTATGACAAAGCACTGTCATGCTACAACCGAGCTATTGACCAAGTGCGAGACGACGCCATGCTGTACTGCGACCGAGCACTAACTAAAATAAAGCTGGGAAAATTCGACCAGGTCAGTTCTACGACCGTTAGCACCTCAACCATTTACCACTATTTTCGGATAAGATCAAAGTTCATAAACGTGACTAGTTTATTTCCAGACATCCGAGCAATATTATTTTAATAATATCGAAACTATTTTCCTAGATGTTGTTATTTTAATTTTATTGGCGTCTTATCGCATCGTTGGAATGGAGTAGTGTTGACTCTGGACTGTTTTCGTTAAATACTAACTATTGCGGATGCGCACGTTCTCCCGGATCCGCCAAGAAAAGGATAGCAACTGATTATTGTATTTAAATAATGTATGTAAAGATAAAAATGATAGGCAAGTTAGAATAATCATATCCATAAATTATACCTAACGCAGCTTTATCTACGTCGTTATTAGATTCGATAACGCGATTATCGCACAGACAACTTAATGAGTAATAAATAATTAATTAGGAAATGATGAAGAAAGTTCATCGTTCTTTGAGAAAAGTTCTAGACCCTTGTTTATTGTATCATTGTTTTGAATCATGGTTGGTCTTTCTGTATTCCGGTAATTCCCGTTTCAATAAAGCGTTGTTAACTTTATAATAAACTCATTAGATTAATAATTCAACACCAATATGGGTAGCGCACGTTTGTTATACACACTTATTAATCATGAGCTGTAATAAATTATTTATGCTTTTACCAAGTACGCGACACATGCCATGTAGCTGCGTTTGTTGAGGATAAAGCTCTTTTAGGACTGAGGTCAACTAGATTGCATCGCTATACCCGAGTAGGTACATAAGTACAACTATGTTAAATGACATTTTTATTGTCGAAATATATTTGTTGATGATCGGTTAACAAATATGCAAAGTGTGAGTGTATGTGTGTTTTCGCTTTAAAAAGCAGTTACCTACGAGAAATATCTTAACGCACAATACGCAATAACCAGTAACCACACATCATGCAAACTGAATAAATATTGCATGGGCTACTTTAACGTTCGATGTCTAATATTGCTATTAACAAAACGTTTACCATAATAATCAATAGATACTTGGGCGAAAACTACTAGGCACGATGATATAAGTAGCAAAGTATAAATTGCCTGCACTTGGCATAAATAGATAAAATTCCGCTCTTGACAGCTTGCCAGTTCATCGCCTTTCTACTAATACGATCATAAAATTATATACATACAAAAGCGCACGATTCTCTTACAGGTTTATAAGGACTGTGACCTGGCGATTCGTCTCAACGAACACAGTTTTAAAGCTCGCCTTTACCTAGCTAAAGCGTACAAAGAACTTGAAGAAATGGATAAACTGCAAGAATCCATGAAAGAATTGGACGAAATGTTTCCACAACACCTGGAACTCATCAAAGACTTTCTTGAGAGAAAAGAAGATTTTCAGAAAGAAGAAGAAGAAGAAGAAACCGAATGAAAAGAGAGATTTTAGAAAATTTGATGCAATATACTAAGTGCAGTACAGTGCAGTTTATTACTTAATTTATTTAATTTTACAATATTGCAAACGTATACGCGACGATAAGACACGGTCGCCATAGTCGTGCATTGTTGATATATTCACGTGTAGTGTATTTAACTAATAAAGTTTTATTGGATTTGAAAGATTACAGCTGGTTTAAATAACCCTTATCAGCGCAGTCATATCGATAAACAATACTTATGCTCTACTTCACAATCATCGATTGTTTATTTAAACTTTATGCAACAAGGAAATAAAAAGGCGGACTTAATGGGAAAGCCCAAGGCATTAAGGCATTGAGAACTTGAGTGTATTATCATAATTCTCTGGTAGGACAGAGAATTATGATAATACACTGAAGTACGGTAACTAGCTAAGGCGGCAAGTCTCCACCCAAATTACTTTAATATCAGAATGGTATTGTTCCACCACATTGAAAAAAAAAACAATTTAGCCCCGAGTTCGATGCACTCTACCTTCACTAACGACGCACAACGAAATAAACAGAATGTAATAATTAGAGGTCAATGTCTGCGAGTGCCACGTGACGTCACGTAACTTAAAGCTTCGATGGACCTTAGCGCAAACAAACAAACATTCGTAGAATTCTTAATAATAGCATGCAGGGCATGCGCATACAACCAAGGAATGTAAGAGAATATTGTATCTACGTTGTAAAATACTCGCTATGTTCATGTGCAATTTGCTAGAAAAGTTGCATAGAACCTGTCTATGCGTAGCCAGTTTTTACAATAAAGAAAGTGGGCAGGCTAACGACCGATCCATTGATAAGCACTTGACGTCGGTTAAAAAGATTCTTAATTTAAAAATAAATGACCATAGGCATGAAAGAACTCACCAAGTAACATTAGAACTCCGACGAATGACACGCAGGAATACAGGAAGGGGAGGTATGTCCACAAATCTGTGAGCAAACAATAACAAAAATGTTAATACTATTTTAACATACAATACATTTGATACGCGTCGTCGGTTTGATTGTCAGGGCCCCGGGGTACTGATGTGTTACGACGACGGGCATAGCAATCAGGACAACACGATATGTCCTCGACCACGCATAGATACAGCAAATGAGTCGTTTAACTATGTTTAGTATTTAAATACTAAAGTACAGGATGTTGTCCCGGTGCTAAATCTGTAAGGCAAGTAGCACATGACAGAAAAACACACACTCGCGTGCAAAAAAGAAATAGGACACTCGTCAACATTCAAAAGCGATTTCTTCATAGAATTTGGGTTTCATATATTTAAAATGTTTCATGCACGTACATATCTTCGTAATCAAAATTAATTGAGAGTCTAATAAATCGCTTTAGTTGCCCAGTGTCCTTCAATTATATTTTTTGTATGTGAGTGTACATTATCCATAGCATTTTACAAAATTTAGTTTAAAGAATAAACAAATATATTCTTGGAAATGACACTATGTTTGAACCAAACTGATCAGTTTCTCGAAACTAGCACAGTGTCCAGTGCAATCGGCGCATCCATTAACATTGACTACGGCCGAACAATTACTGTTCGCTTGCTTCCTTCACACTCAATTGAACATAGTGGACATGAATATTATTCACGTTGACTGCACTACTTGTAAATCACAAAATACGAGGCAGTATTACATTATCATCTGCCTAGCCTTTTCCCAACTATGTTAGAATCTGTTTCCAAGCTTAACGGATGCAGATGGAAAGTATTTTACATGGAGCGACGGCTCGTATCTGACCAAGCTTTAAAGTCCGAGCTGCTACTGAGAAATTTCTAATAACTCTGCCCGACCTGGGAACCGAACCCAGGAGGTTACGCTCGCAGTTGCGCTTGCAAGTATGAGCCGCTCGGACCATTTCAGTACTACCTACATAAAATATTTAATATAGGAAGTCATACTAATTCTCAGAATAGCGAGCTTCAAACGAGCATGGGAGTGTTTCTATAGTAGGTGGTTTACCATACCATCTAACTTCAGTGGCATATGCATGCCTTTATTTTGGCTCAGAACTCAGAAGAAAACTTGTAAAGAATGTCACAAGGCACTGTCCCATGTCCCGAAAGTGATTTTATACACGTAAATAATGCGTACTCACTTAGCAGAGCATCAATACTGGAACGGTCGCCTTCTAACCACGCTGAGATAACGTAGGCCAGGCCCAGCATGGCAACACCAAGTAACGCGAGGACTATGAAGGTTTCATACACCCTGCCTTTCAGGCCCCGGCATCCAGGGAAACCGGCTGACTCCGAAAACAGATACGCGAACGGCAGGAACACGAACATCGACAGGTTTGAAAACAGGAACACGTGGTTCCATAACCCTGGAACAAGTTTACAATTAAATCTGAAAAAAACTTAACTTTTTGGGAGTAAATAGTGTCGTACACAGTACTTGACACTTTGTTTGGAGACTGAGTAGATCCAGAACCCCTTAACGCAATATCATTGTATACAGAAGAAGTGAAACAACTGTCAGGTACCTACCTAAGTTAAAGATAAGATTACTCTTAACAATACATATTGAATTTATGGTAAAAATATAAATTATTGTAGAGTAACAACGATGTTAGCAATTTCCGGATTCAAAAAACTGATACTGCTTACGCGTCGTAAAAAAGGCCTCTAATAATGGCGTATTCGTAAAATGTTACGATGGCTATATCAATCATGTCTCCCCTCCGCGGTTATCTGATAGGTACGTCTATCACACATGAATTACGCAAAGGGAGAGACAGCAGAGGCGACGCTTTATGCTCTATCCAGATTTTTACTGACTAAAACCCATCCATGTTCTTTCTTGTGCCCATTGCGTTCCGGGGCAGACATCGGCCCTGAGTGGCCCCTTCTAAAATTGCTGACATCTCGTTCAGGCGCGCGTTTGAGAGCACCAGCCTATAGAGCTTTATTTGAGATGGCTTTAAGCTCCTAAATAGAAAAATCAACTCTCCCATATGACCTGAAGTTTGAATCCAGGATACTTGGCCGTAAGCCTTGCATTCACCAAGCCATTGTGGCAAGTTGTTAACTATATAATATTAAAGAACTAAACACTTTTGAAATTATTTAGAATCAAACATAATTTAATAATTTATGTTATGTTATCATTATTGATTTATTATGCAATACCCACATCACCTACATTATACTACATATTTCTAATGTACTAGACAAAGAACAAATATTTACTCCAAACAGAAATTGTCTGTTTACCTATACCTTAGTTGGAAATTTCAACAAAAGCATAGACTATGGTGTCTTAAAGTATTGTAAACATACACCTAAACATCGAAATAATAAGGGTTACTATGCAATGCTACTCAAAGTTACAGACAAATCATTGAGTTCAATTAGATCATTAAAAGGCACTTGAATGTCATTCACGTAAAAAACAACAAACAAGATCCAATTTGTTTTGTTTTTAAAGGAGAAAGAAACTCTATAGATTCTCTAGAAAAAAAATATTACTATAATTTGTATATGTACTAAGTAACTCCTTGGCCTTGAATTTAAAATGACTATAGATGTCAAAGCATTTAGAATATTTTTGGAAACAATCATGATTAATATTAATGACTTATAAAACTTACCCTGTATAAGAGAGCTGTTGAGCCATTTGACATAATAACTGTTTGGATACAGTATGAGTACTTCATTGCTCACTATAGATACTGGTAGTAAGAGAGCAGATCCAAGTGAGACAGCTAGTGCAAATGTACACAGCCATAGACTAATTCGGTAAACTTTCACCTCATCTTCATCTCCAGTGAAGTAGTCCTCGCTGTCTCGACGTCTAAATTTCTCAATCAACATAAATGACACAAGGTACAGCAGGATGAATAGCAGTAGGAAGATCTGTAACCAAAAAAGACATGATATTAAAGGTTTATCATCAGTGTGTATGAGGTTTGGTAAGATTTCCACCACTATTCAGAGAACTTCTTCTGTATTTTTTTGTATTGTTTATGTGTACTTTTACATGAATGTATGGGTCCACTTTATAAAATACCTTATGTTTTTAGTAAGCAATGACTTATGTAAAACTCTTAACTCTCGTATTCAAGCCTAAATAAGCTTGCTTCACTAAATTAAGGGCAAAAATTCAGGAAGAACAAAAAATATATTATATCTACTAGCATTTTTGTTATATATTGCTAAAATTCTTAGCTGCATTTTAGATAACGAATTATTATTCCTCCTTGACCCACATAGCTTAATGTATACTTAATTAGCTGTCACCCATTGCACTGCTGAGTACAATTCTAACATTACCCCAGAACCTAGCATGGGTAGTATATCTCTCGAAATTAAAAAATGTATTGTCATTATTAAAAATAAAATTCAGGAATACAAGCAGCTTGTTTTAAAATTTTGAGATTCCTTGCTTTAGTTTATAAATATCGTTTTTTTTTAACCATACAAGGGCTTCTCACCAACAAATACTGCTCTTTGAAAGAAAAGATTTGTTATCAATATTGTCATGGACATCATAAGGTCAACCCATTTGTCAAAAAGTTGATGACACGGAACACCAGTCTATTTGTTCTTTTAGTAAAATAGCTAGGTTTTGCTTTAGAACTGAGAAGTAGAATAGATTTTGCGAACCTATATCATATCCTATACGTTTTCTATACAATTCGAATCTAGTTTGATGAACCAGACGTAAACTTACATACGAATTCGAGCAAATTTTGTCACACGGAGAATATCTTGTTGTTTAGACTGCCTAGGGCATAATAATAATAGCCTTTGTTTCGTTAGCTACTCACAATTTGTTCCCTCACGTTGTTGTGGAATATCTGTTCGCGCAAGTCTGCCTCATCATCATCCATTGTCCCGATTTTGTATAATTCTTATCTTGTAACAAATATTAGTGTTTCTTTTCTGAGTCTTTCATTGAAATGGCACTTCATTTTCAAATAACATTACATTTTCCTGTTAATTAATAAAACACCCCACTATTCACAACACTTAGAATTTTACGTACACCGCGAAATTGAATATATGAATCGACGATGATGATTATTATTATTTTAAAATTTATTTTAAAAGTAGCACGCAACGCAATGAATTGAAGTTGTGAATGTAATAAAAACACGACAACCACCGTGAGTGAATGTAACCGAATGTCAGACTGATTGAATGTCAGTACTCTCTGATTGATGCTGTCAGGTTATGGTTTGTCATGTAATGTCATTATTGCCAATATGGAAATAGTATGTACCACACCAAAACAGACTGAAAATAGTGAAAAGGTCACTGTCACTCAGTTGTCACTTTCTGTCAAAAATTGTAAACAAAAACATAATTTTTCTTGCAAATGACATGCGATTCTCGACAAGTGGTTTCACGTACTGCGTGAAGAAGAAACAAGTTGTAACATGAAATTGTATTATGTTCATAGCTAAAAAATTATGAGCGCCTTGAATAGTAAGTATTAACCGATCATTGTGGCTATCTTTAGGGGAGGCCTATGTGCAGCAGTGGACGTCGATCGGCTAATATGATGATGATGATGAATCTTTTATCACCCTGGCGCAGGCACCGGTTTGTATAATTATGTGGCATGTTTCAGATAGTAGTCACAGTAGTCCAGAATTTTCGATTAGAATTGTGGTATGTGATCATTACTTGAGTAAACCAACGCCTGGAATAGATGTGATTTATTCAGATTTCCGAGGGGCAGATATAAAACAGGTATGACAGTCATATTGCTGCTAATTATCTACATTTATACAACCTCAGATCAAATTGATCTCGATCTGCATCCTCCTAAGACCATTAAATATGACAACTTCATATTCAATATAAAAAGGTTTTTTTTTTTTCTGAACCTTACTGATTGTTTTATTGAATTTAAATACTTGACACAATATTATTCAATGTCGACAATAAGAAGAAATTGAGGCAGAGGCTATAAATTATCTTTGTTGGTGTGAGCACACCTTCTTTTACTTTTTAAAAGCAATCTAAATGACAATCTTTCAGGTGCCAGTTTTAAGGATTTTTGGACCTACCCCTGATGGTCACAAAGCATGTCTTCATATACATGGAGTATTTCCATATTTTTACATACCATGTCCAACACCAAACCCACAACCCCAATTTTTATATCAGGTATGCCATCAACACTACACCAGCTGTTAATTTTAAACTTTTGCTCCCAGGCGTAGAAATACTTTTTTTTATTTGCAGATTGCGGCTAGTTTAGATAAAGCATTAAATATTGCACTAAAACAATCAACATCGTCAAACCAACATGTGTACAAAATATCACTAGTTAAGGGATTGTAAGTACTAATCGACTATGAAAATTACTTTATTTTTTTAAGTTAGATCAGTAGTTTTGAGAGCATAATGTAAAAAAATTTTTACAGGCCCTTCTATGGTTACCACTACAAAGAACATCTATATCTAAAAGTATTTTTATACAGTCCTGGTCTGATCAAACAAGCCGTAGAACTCTGCAGTAATGGTGCCATTTTAGGCCAAGCTTTCCAACCTCATGAGTCTCATTTGAATTTCACACTACAGTTTTTCATAGATTTTAACTTATTTGGAATGAGCAATATTGATTTACAATGTGTAAAGTTTCGGAAAGCAGGAATATCACAAAACAGCAGTGATGCACAAAGTCCAAATGAATTTGGACTCAAACCTGAAAGTTCCTGCTACTATGAAGCAGATTGTACTGCATCCCATATCATTAACCGCCAGAGAATAGGCAAAGGCGATGGAATTGAAAATCCAGGTTTAGAAGAAGTGTGGAATCAAGAAACAGAAAGGCGGAAACAGTTAAACATTTCTCTAGCTTCAAAATCATTATCTCAAGGCAGAATAAAAGCTGAAGAGACTGAATCACATTATAAGTTTGAACAAATGTTTTTGATTAAAATGTCCAATTTAATTGATAAGCCTGTGATAACTGAAAGTGAAACTAGAACCCTTGAGATAGGACAATATCCTGCTGAGAGTATGGAAGGAACACAGTTGTCCAATGCTGTGGATGTTAGTGTTCATCTACCTGACGGTTCTTTGGGGGCAAGTTTTAATCAGACATTGAGAGGGAACTTTTCCAACAGTGATGATTTTGATAATACACTTGTTGATGAAAGTTTGGCTCTAAACAGTAGTTTGTCTGTACACTATAGTCAAGTTTTATGTAAGTATAATCCAAGAAATTAATTAATAGCATTTCTTTAAATAGCACAATAAGAAGCTCATTTAATTCCTGCTTCTTTCAGTGAATAATGAAGATTTGGAACTAGTAGACATGTTGCAAGATATGGACGAGAAACCAATAGAAGAAGACAGTGTGATGGGAACACCAGCTAATGTGGAGCAGGATGGAGATATTGATTCTGATGATGCTGAATATTCAAGAATATTTGATGAGGAAACTATCATTCTTGATCAAGATAAAAGGTAGGTACTTGCCTATCTATCCCCATAAAAATTATCATGTTTATATTTTAATATACTACAGTGATGTTTATTTTAGTAAAGATGATGTAAGCGAAAGTTCTCCCTCATGGAATGATTCGTTTTGGGATGGTGCAAGCATTCCACAACTAGATGGAACGTGTGACGAAGAACGTAAGTAATGACCAACTACATGACCATTTCTTACTTCACTATTATCATTATCTGAAATAAAAGACATTACAATCATAATATCCTAATCCCTTATAGATACAAAGAAGGTAAGAAAAAGAAAAATGAGACCATTTAAACTTGGTTTATCAAGACCTAAAACGAAAACGAAAAACGAAAATGAATCGGATGATAAATCAGAATCTACTACGGATATAAGTCAAATGGATGAAATAAATGTTTCCAGAGAAACTATAGAAGATATATCTAATTCACATTTGAGAAGACTAATAAAAGCTGAACCTGAAAGTATTTTAGATAAGTCGATACAGTCTGATGAAGGTGATGTAGTGCAATGTAAAGTAGAAAAACTAGAAAATCAGTCAATTGTAGATTTAGTAAATAAAGTAACAAAAGAACATTTACAGCCAGCGGCAGCAGAAGCTTATGATTTAAAGAAACAATTTGAACCAAAAGCAGGACCTTCAAATACTAAAGATAATAATTCATTTGATCAAATCTTCCATGATAGTGATAATGATATAGATTCTTCCTTTGAAAGCAATAAACTAGGTATAATAAGCTTCTATGATAAGTCTAAAGTATTTGATGTGTCTCTAGAAGGTACTAATAACGAAGTTAGTGAAACTCAAGAATCCGTTAAACCTAAAAACTTTGAACCAATGTTCATAGAAGTTGATAAACGTGAAACTATAGACGTTAATTATTCTGAAGTACAAATGGAAACTGACGAAGTACTCAAGGAAGTGAACATCAAAACTGAACAAAACACAACATTAATAGATAGAAAAGTTTTAAAAATATTAACACCTAAAATAAAACCTCCTACTAAGAGCTATGTATGCTCAAGTTTGCTACAGCATAATATACCTAAAGTAAAGAACCATGAACCATACTATTCAGATCACAAAGATGTAGGAGACAAAGTAGAGATAGGTCAAATGGTGTTGAAAGTAAATAGTAGATTATCGAGAGATCAGAAACCTTTCGAGAAAGTGTTAGATATGACTAGTATAGAAGAATGGCGTCATTTACTTTTTCTGCAAACTAATGAGATGTCTCAAGAATCTACAAAGCCAGACGCATTGAAAAGACTTTTGGCTGGCAACAGAAACTGTATTTTAGAACCCGTAAAAAAACCGCCGACTAGTAAAGAAATTAAAAAGTGGTTACTGAGCAGACATAGTGAAGTAAAACAAGAAGACAATACTGCCAATGATAATGATATTAGTAAACATATCGATGAGTTAGAAAATTCGCAAGCTTTAGGTCTAAAATATGAAATTGATAGCAGTATTAGTTTGGAAGTCAATGAAACGGTTAGTAATAAACATTGTCTAACAACATTAAAACATTCGCTCTCCATGACCTACATTACCTTATGAGTCTAATGTTTTGTTTTTTAGGAGAAAATTTATTTGAACAATAGTCTTCAAGTAACCATGCAACCAGATGGCTCATTTTTATGCTTTGGCAGTACCGAAAATCGTCCAGAAAGCGGCTCTATCGAGACTCCTATTGTTGATGCAAGTATCAAAAACAAATACTGTTCCTTTGAACCAAGAATGCAATAATACTCCCTAGCTAGCTATTTGTTAAATCTCGTTTAATGTTGGTATTTTTTGTTTAGGTCAACTTTCTTACAGTCATGGTTGCTGAAGTTCACACTTCAATCAGAGGGGACTTAAACCCCGATCCCGCAATAGATCCCATAGAAGTATTATTCATAACAGTAACAAACGATTGCCCGCCGGCCCATCGCTTAGAGAAAAGCCTTACAAAAATTATAGTTGTTGAGACATTTAAACCAGTAAAATATCTAGATAGATGTATTTTCAACGTAGATGTGACATACGTGGACAATGAAAGTGAACTTCTAGAAAAAGTTATCGAATTAGTGATGAAACATGACCCAGACATTCTGTGCGGGTATGAAATAGAAATGAACTCTTGGGGATATATCTTAGAGAGGGCGCAAATTTTAGGACTAGAGATAGTTAAAGAAGTTTCCAGAATAACGGAGAAGTATCGGCAGAAACGGTGGAGAGGGGACGAAAACGATTTTGAAGGAAGAATTATTGGCAGAATAATGTTGAACGTCTGGCGTTTGTTTCGTCATGAGATGGCACTGTCGAGCTATAGTTTTGAGAACTGCATGTATGAGGTGTTGAAGGAAAGAGTTCCCAAATACAGCTATGCCCAGTTGTCGACATGGTGGCGGGATGAAACCAGAATATTACGATGGATCCCAGTAGAGCATTATTTGACCAGGCTGTCTGGGACTGTGAGGATGTTGGAGAAACTTGATATCATAAGTAAGTATAATTTATTTGTACCATTAAAACTCAAAAGTCTCACAACTAGTCTTACCAAGCGTATCATGTTACCCAATTACCAAGTTGTGGAGGTCAGATTGGTAGTCGCTCCATGTAAAATACTGGTATTCAGCCGCACCCAGTTATACTGGAAGCCGACCACAACAAAGTTAGGAAAAGGCTAGGTAGATGATGGCAAATCTTCATTGTGACAGATTCCTAAATGTTATCGCTATTTTTTCAAATAAAGTCGATTGTATATAGATCGAACATCAGAACTAGCTCGTCTGTTCGGCCTACAATGGTGGGAGGTGCTGTCTCGAGGCTCCCAGTTCCGCGTAGAGTCCTTGATGCTGCGAGCGGCAAGGCCTCTCAACCTAGTCGCCCTGTCACCCACTGTGAAGCAAAGAGCTGCCATGAAAGCACCTGAATGTCTTCCGCTTATTTTTGAACCAGGTATGAAACATACTTTAATGATGCAGATCGATGAACCAAACGCATAAAAAACTCAAGTAAAGCTGAAAATATACACCTAGGTACTCTTAATATTAAATGGTTCTTGTTTGCTTATTTCCGAAACTATAAACAACTGGTCCAATTTAGAAAATTCTTTCGCTAATAATACTGTCGAAAAATTAGGGATCAGTAAGTTTCACGCGATAAAAGTCGCCGTCAAAAGACAGTTAAAATAAATTAGCCCCATTGGACATCCAGAGATTTAGTTGACCTGACTTAATTTTTCATTCTTTTCGACCTATGTCAAATATCAAACTATTACTTTTCCACTTAGATATAGTTAGTAATAATATTGATTTCTTGCCAGAATCTCGTTTTTACACCGATCCCGTCATAGTTCTGGACTTCCAAAGCCTGTATCCATCGATGATGATTGCTTACAACTACTGCTTCTCAACATGTATTGGGCGGGTGCAGAATATTAATGGGTACGTTTTACAAGTCAGCCACATAGAGAACTAAATAATATTTCGTTTAGAAACGAACGCATTATGGGGTGGATGGTATTTTAAAATTACCGTTTTATACGCCTTGTGCTTAATACGCGCTGTTTTGGTCTTCTTTACGCAATATCCTTTCTTTTTTCTATGAACATTTACTATTTTATTCTTCAATTCTATTAATTTATTCACATTAGTTTCCTAAATTGAAAAAAACTTTGAGTAATAGCTTCCCAGAGACATATTGTAATTTTATTTATTTATTAAAACTTTTTGCACATAATGTAAATAATACACTGTACAAAGGCGGAATGCCTTTGGCATTTTCTACCAGTCAACCTTAGGGTGATGCAGAGATAAAACATAGTAGGTGCAAGAAACAGAAAGTTTCCAGGAATAAAATATAATAAATACATATATACATACATACAAACAAAATATACAGAGTAGAGAAAGTCAAAAAATACATAGGTGGAGAAATATAAGAAACTAATTGTGAGACGAGTCTGCCAACTTCATAAGCAAGTGTTCACGAGCTTTTACTTTGAATATGAAACGACTGGTAATTTTGTATCTATATCTTATCAATGTTTGTATATTTCATTCTAATACATACTTGTACCATACCGTAATAGCAATTGGGGCATTTTCGCATAATATTAAGTATAGAGTAAATAAATCTATAAAACTTGTGATTGGCCATTCCTTGTATAATTATATTATTACTCCCTATATGTTTTTTTTCTAACAAATAAAATAAAAATAAATATTACATAATTTATATTCATTGCTTTGCCTCTTTTCAGTGAAGCAGCCTACGAATTCGGAGCATGGCGATTAAGAATACCAAAAGTCAAATTAGAAGCGCTGGTTAAAAAAGGATTGGTTCACTGGTCGCCTGTAGGAGTCGGGTTTATCAAGGCATCTGTACGTCGCGGAGTCCTGCCTGCGTTATTGAGAAGAATCTTAGCAGCGCGACAAGCAGTCAAGAAGAATATGAAAGTGCAGACTGATGAGGCCGTGAAGAAAGCTATGCATTCCAGGCAGTTAGGTAGAACACGTTGGTTAAATCAATCAAAATATACCTTTCCTTTCACTTTCTGTAAAAAAACTCGTTGCCCTACACTAGAAATTTCTCGTGTGTGTCGTGAATGCGTTTACAAACATATACACTGATACACAAACAACCGGACCGGAACAACTACCTGTAGGTTATAAAATATTAGTTCCGTGCGGGAATGGAACCCAGGACTCGGAGCGCGGCAGCTAACCGTTCAGCTACTGCGCTAACCGTCTCGACAACTATGTCTGTCTGGCTAAATAACTTCTCTTTGTCGATGGAGATGATGAGCTTTGATCCTCTGTTCAAAAGCACCTTCTTTTCGATTCTGTTTTATCAAAATAATCCTCATTAGACTATACTTTATTGTCTTAAAATTTTGTTCTGTCCACAAAGGTCTAAAGTTGATAGCCAATGTGACGTACGGGTATACAGCCGCAAACTTTAGTGGACGTATGCCATGCGTGGAGGTCGGCGACAGTGTCGTCTCCAAAGGACGCGAGACGTTAGAACGAGCCATCAAGATGGTGCGCCAGAGCACGCAATGGAATGCAAGGGTAATCAGTTCATTGTCAACATGATTGTATTGGTTATTTATGATGATTTGGTGATTTTTTAAATAAGAAAAGATTTTGGGACCTCTTTTATTTCAGTGATGCTTTACATGTTTTTGTTCCTGTACAATTGTATGTACCTTAAACTCATAGGGTTGCCGGGGCTGCGGGTTGTTCGCAAGAGATACCGCGCCCCCGGAACGCAAAGGGCACAAGAAGGAACATGGGTGGGTTTTAGTCAGTAAAAGTCTGACACTTCCTCCCGCCCCGCCCAGGGCGGGAGAAGTTATTTGATGATTTCCCACCCACCAAAAAAAAAAAAAAAACTCATAGGGTTAGGGTATTATCATTTACATTGTACTGTAATCGTACCGTTTCATATCGAAAATATTCGGCTACAGTAATTATGTGTAATTGCTGACCTGAGTTGGGGTGGATCAAATGGTTCAAGTTTTTACTCATATGCAAAATACACGCTTGTACTTAATTAGTCCGTTATTCCCTTTAAACAATGTAAGAAGTTATTTTATAACAACACATTACCAGGTAATATACGGCGATACGGACTCTATGTTTGTGCTGGTGCCGGGCGGTACGCGCGCCGAAGCATTCGAGATCGGGCAACAGATCGCCGACGCAGTCACCGCAGACAATCCCTCGCCTGTCGCACTCAAACTTGAAAAGGTAACGTTATAGAACTGAACTAAAGAGAGTTATGTCAGACATTTACCGATTTAAACCCCACGGTTCCTCCTATTACCATGACCCGACTCATGGTAATAGGAGGAACCGTGGGGTTAGCCCGTTATTCGCCACCCCCTGTCCTCTCTCTCCACGTTGTTGTCACCACGATGATACATCCAAGCTCATTTACCAGGTTTACCAGCCCTGTATCCTACAAACTAAGAAGCGTTACGTCGGCTACATGTATGAGAGTCCGGACCAGCAGAAACCCGTGTATGAAGCAAAAGGCATCGAGACTGTCCGGAGAGACGGATGTCCGGCCGGTGTTAAAGTAAGCCGGACACTTTTACCCTTCACAAACCCTTTAGAATACATACATAATCTCACGCCTTTTTCCCATTTAAATGCAAAATCAAATCCTTTAGAAGTACTGCATTTTTATGTCCTGATAAGTGATACCAGCTTCTATGTACACTTCCTAAAAGTGTCCTCGTTGCGGGTAGTCAGAACCCCCGAAATTCTGACACCTAGTCTTACCAAGGGATAACGTGTTACCCATTAACTGGGTTGTGGAGATCAGGTAGGAAGTCGCTCTTTGTAAAACACTGGTATTTAGCTGTATCCGGATAGCTTAGAGAAAGCCGACCTAGGAAGACTAGGCAGATAATGATGACACAAAGTAAAAATATCTTCGATTTTAGCTACTCCAGCGCGCCCTGTGCGAATTATTCGATACCGGTGACATGTCCCGCGTCAAACGCTCCGTCATGACCACGTTGTCCCGACTGGCGGACGGTACTCTGCCGGCACCGGAGCTGTTCTTCACTCGGGAGTACCATGGCCCTGCTGGGTACAGGCCTGGGGCATCCGCACCGCCCAATGAAATAGCGAAGTAAGTATATATATTCGGTGCAAGGAACAGCGTGACTGAAATTTTGTATGGAACAACAGGTTTTTTTTATTATAACTGTCGAAAAATTTTAACACTGGGACATCCAGAAACATAAACTACGTCCCCAAATTTTTTTCTGGATTTACGATACAAACGAATTTTGAGAGCCGAAGCATCTAAATAACCCAAAAAAATTGCCTATTTTGTGCACAGTTGGGCAAAAGCCTCCTTGCTTTTGCCCAACTGTGCACAAAAACCAAATCAAACCCGCCTATCTTATACGATCTCTGGCCACGTGTGCCCCGCAAGCGTTATTTCATTGTCATTCCACTATCGTCTGTCGACCTCGACAGCGAAGTCCTGCTATTAGTCGATACAAAGACTAGACTTAACAGAATTGTATTAATTTTTGCAGACGTCTTTTATCCCATGACCGCCGCGCCGCCCCGCGCTCCGGCTGGCGCGTGTCGTGGCAGGTGACGGCGGGCGCGCCCGGGGCCCCGCTCGTACGCCTCGCGCGCACACCCGCCGAGCTCGCGCGGGACCCCACCTTACAGGCGCACAAAAGCTACTACGCGGCGAGAGTGTTGCTACCGCCGCTGCATCGATGTCTGTCGCTGCTTGGCGTCGATGTTTTTAAATGGTTAGTAGACTACGTTTTGCAATCTCCTGCATTTGAATGCAAATTTTTAGATAATAGGTCATCATGACATGCTGTTTCCTTCTGAGCCAAAACAGACATCTGACTGTCTCTGTCATGAAAATGTCCAATAAATAACTATAGAGGCATTGGGTAAAATTCATAAACATAAATTCAATGAGACACAAACTTTGTGCCTCACACCAACGAGTTATTGGGCTTTTCCATTAGGGTGTTATTGGGTTTTTCCATTAGGATTTGCTCAGTAGTAGTCCGGAGTTTGGAAGTTGATGGTGTGACACCCCCGTGCCTCGGAAAGCACGTAAAGCCGTTGATCCCGGCTGTCATTCGCAGTAGATCTTTGACAGTCGTCAAGGATAGTCAGAACCCAGGAAGATAACCAGTCTAACCAAGAGGTATCGTGTTGCTCAGTAACTGGGTTGTGGAGGTCAGATAGGCAGTCGCTCCATGTAAAACACTGGTACTCAGCTGCATCAGGTTATACTGGAAGCCGACCCCAACATGGTTGGGAAAAGGCTAAGTAGATGATGATGAGTGAGACACAAACTTTCAGGTGGAACGAAATCGGATACACCCGGGAAATACAACTACGCGAGTCCCGTCCTACGGGCGGCGTCGGCATCGCGCGCTACATGTGGCGCGAGCGCTGCGCGGTGTGCGGCGCCAGGAGCGCGCGCGCCGCCGTGTGCGACGTGTGCGCCGCGGGCACGCGCGCGCAATCAGCTGTCGCCACCCTTGCGCTAAGGCTGGGGACTGCGGCCGAACATATGCAGTATTGTATCGCTGTAAGTATGCCCATAGTGCGACATGGTTTTAAATGAACGTAAACTTCTACGGCTACGCTGCCTCAAACAGATATCTTTCCTATTGTTTACAGATCTGTGCGTCATGCTGCGGCCACAGCCAATCTTCAGAGTGCATGAACACAGAGTGTCCAGTTCTGTGGCGTCGTAATACTGCCAAACTCAAACTTGCACAAATCCGAGACGTAGTCTCCCATTTACCACACAGTTTTACAAAAGAAAGCCTTGACTTTTAATTATGATGTATGGAAAAACATGAATATATTATTTTTTATGAAATTATGTGATAATAAATATTTACTTTAAATACATTGTATTTTTTTTTTTTATCGGATGTAGCTAGCGTACATTCCTATTGGTAAGTAATCTAACTACATTTTTTGTATTTTACTTGAATAGTTTAGTTGAATAATAATTTAGTGCAAGCACTATAGTTTTGCCTGAAGCATTTTTGAGTGCAAGTCTTAAAACAAGCGGGTTCGATCTTTATCGCCTCTGCGAGCAATTCCATATAATTATTATTTAATTATCGTTGGCGTTAAACCCGCAGGAAGCGCTTTCGCTTGAGCGATAATTTTTTACTTGACCCATCCTATGTCCCCAAACGAAAAACAGATACATCACTACACAAGAGTTGACTTAAATCACGCGACGACGCGTATGTTTGTTGAATCCTTAGATATAGTCTAAAGTTGAATCATTCACTGTATTTTCTTACGCGTAACACAATTCGCATCTTGTAATTCGTGAAACGAAGACTGTTTAAACACTGGATGTAGAACGGTTCCATCGTCGCAGAGCATAAAACGATCTTTATAAACGGTTCGTCGTCGCAACGACAACCCCATAGATTATTTATTAATACTGGTGGCAACCCACTGCCCACCGCTGTTTGACAGTGCCAGTGTCAATATTGTTTGTTTTGTTGGCAAAATCTCGATGAATCAGTAGAGGAAATCAGGAAAACACATCTTTTTAAAATTACTGTATCATTCTTAAATAAAACAACATGATAAATTCTCCTATTATGCAACGGCATGTGGAGCTACGGAAATTGCCCACAGCCTCTCTGCATAATTTAGCAACTATTTTAGAGATTAACAACGACTGGCAAAAAGTTGTGCCCCTCATACCGAAAGACTTGCAGAGCGAACAGTTTGTGCGTAAATACAACTATGAACATATGAGGTAACTATCCGTTTTTACATTAACTAAAAAATAATACCACATAAGAAAATATTCTTTACTTCCTTTCTTTTTACCAGGTTAATGGAAGAACATGCCAAAACAACAAACAGGACATGTGCCGAAGTACTGTTTGACGAATGGGGTACCTCAGGCAGAGTTAGACCAACTTTGGAAACTCTTATGAAGATCTTATATCAGGCTCAGATATTCAGAGCTGTTGATGAAATCGCGCGCATGCTAGGAGGTAGGCATACAACTTCAAGTATCCGATGCTTTAAGATCATGTATATGGTTACTGTATAGTATTTTTTGTGTTACAGAGCCGCCACCACCCAGGCCCAGCGATGGCCCAGCAGCTCCCATACCAATCAACTTAACAGCCCTTCTAAATGATGAAAGTGTAGAACAAAGATTAAACTCTATGGCCTCTATTGAAAGTGATAATCTTCATAACTCAAGCCATGATCAGGCCATGTGTAATCGCACTACAAGACAACTTAAAGAGCCAAGTGACTTCATAAAGTTTTCTGAAACCATACAGAGCAGAGATATACCTAACCTCAGTGCATTGCAAACTTTTGGCAACAGAAGTACTGCTTTAATGAAACATCAATCCAATTTGATAAACTTTTCTCGCTCAAATGTTATGACTTCAGGGGAGTTTCCTGACTTCAGTGCGTTAATACCTAAGGCTAATGAATCTGTTCCCAAAACATTTAACTCTATAACTACTGCATCAACTTCTACTGAGAGTGAATCATCTCAGGTTGATATGACACCAAACAGTGAGCTTTCCCAGTATGGAGCTGGTGGTAACTTAACTTCGGTACCAAACATATACAGCATAATTGATAATGCCATATTAGAAGATAAAAATTTGGTTCACTTTGATTATAGGGAGTTAGAAACTATTACTGAAAAGTTTTCTGAATCCTTTGTAGATAAGCCAGATGGACCAGTCGGGAAAATAGGAAGTGGGGGTTTCGGAGATGTGTATGTTGGCACACATGGTAAGCATGGGGCTTTGGCTGTCAAGAGAGTGAGAATTCAAGTCCAGATAAGCTGTGAGGTAGCTATGAAAGTGTTTAACACTGAAGTGAAATCGCTTTCCCATCTCAGACATGAAAATATTGTCCCTATATTTGGATACTCAATAGATGGGCCAACACCATGTATAGTATGTGAATACATTGATGGTGGGTCCTTGCAACAAAAAATTGCTGCAAAGGTACTAACAGAGCAACAAAGAATGAACATAATGAAGGGTACTGCTGAAGGTCTGAAGTACATCCACCACAGTGAAAGGCCAGCAGAATATGATGACAGTGGAAATCTATCCGAGTCTGTGTCTACCAGGAAAAGCTATTATCTTCATGGAGATGTTAAAAGTGCTAATATATTGCTAACTCGAAACTGTGTGCCCAAAGTAAGCTATATGTCTTTATTCCATTATTTAAAAAGTATATAAAAAGACAATGTTTACCTTATTTATGAATACCAACTGTTTGTCCAGTATACTAAATAACTTTTATTGTTACAGCTATGTGACTTTGGCTTGGTCAAACAACTGGAAACAACATTCATTGTCACCAGATCTGTGATGATGGGAACCTCGGCATACATGGCACCAGAAGGTTTCTCTGGTACAGTCACACAGAAAAATGATATCTTTAGTTTTGGTATAGTCTTGCTGGAATTATTAACTGGGTTGAAACCAATTATAGTAGCAAATGGCGAGAATAACAACATCAAAAATTATGTTGAAGATAATTGTATAAATGGTGATATTAGAAATATTTTAGACAGTGTTGTTGAGCACTGGACACAAGCTCAGAATGTATTCATACTAGCTCAGCACTGCTTACAGCATCACAAAAATGATAGACCTTCTATTGATGAAGTTTGTGATATTTTAACTAGACTAATGAAATGATAATTACTATTAGCGTCTGACTACTAGTATTTGTGGCAAAGAAAAGTAATATTTTACGTATATGTATACAAAGAATAAATGTAATAAAAGGCGAACACTCAACCGAGTGCCAATAAAAGTCTTTAATTTTAAGATATTAACTTTTCATCAAACAAAATATTTTACTGTTATTGATTTTGTTATAAAATGTGCCTTGTGCTTGATAATAAAGTATATATATGATATAAATCATTATGGTTAAAAACTATTCATTATTAAGAGGATTGTTTACAAACTTGATAAGTAGATATGTTTATAAATAAAACAACTAAGTACTTTAAGTAGAAATACTTTCTTTTATTGAATTAATCCTAACTAAAAAATCATTATTTAATCCCTTTGGTACTGATTCAAGACTGCTACATATTTGCTTCTTTTCTTCTTCACTACATAAATTAATTAATGTTAAAATTAGGTTCTGGATCTGTAATATTATTGTTTCTTCTTTGGCCACATACAAAATTTTAATTAGCACAGACAGCATCCTTTGGTCTGTAGATAACTTAAAGATGCACCAGCAATACCCAATCCAGTTTTGGAGGCACTGAAATTAAAAATATTTATTTAAAAAAATGCTATTCAGGAAAACCCTTTTGTTTCTACATCTATAAATTGTTTATCTCATAATATACACAGAAAAACTTAACCAACATCTTAAAATTTGTGTGAAGAAGTGATACAGTATAAAAAAAAAATATTAAAAATAAATACTAGTTACCTCCAAAACATGTTCAATTAATATTTCATAAACACCTTCGTTACAACACAAGTCTAAATTGTTGCAGATGATGTCTTTAAATATTTTTTTCTTCTTCACACAGTGTACACCATGAATCTCTAATATTTTAGTAGTGAAGTCAAAACAAACTGCCTTTCGATGTAAGTTTGTTTCTTTATTCAATTGGTCTATAACACTTGCAAACATGTCATCTAACTTTGTTTTCTGTGGGAAAAAAAAAACAACTGGAAAACGTTCAAATTAAGAAGATGTCTTTTGCAGCACAGCGATGCAGCCAGTGGGAGTTCAGATCATCTCAGATTTTATGGCACCAACTGCATCAGACTTGAATGCACTGCTCATATTATGTTAAAATTTGTTTAGCTGATTTGCTCCTAGGAAGAAACATAAAGAAATGCATGCAATGACATACAAACTATAAACCCATTCCTCTCCCCCTTACAAACAAATTACCCTGTGTTTGAACTCTATCTAGGTAAAATTGAGAATACCCAAGCCTTCATACCAATAATTCCTTAAATTTAAACTTACCTTTACTTCAAGTGGTAGATGTTTTAAGAATTCTGGAAAACATTGAAATAATGCTTTTGTTACTTCAATATCCTTCTCATAAATGTTATTCTTGAGGCTTCTATAAACAACTTCATAGTAATTACCAGTTGCAAAGCTATCGGCTTTCTGAATCAACATGAAAAATGAAATAGGTAAAAACATATAATAGGGATATTTAAGCAAGCAGTACAAAGTATCCATTAATAAATTATAAGACTCACTTTCCTAACATAATTATATCAAGAAACTTGTTCCAAGCTCTTAAGAAAAAAAAGTGTTTGTAGTTTATCACAAAACAACACATACCAAAGCCTGCATTGTCAGCACACAGCACTGCAACCCTTTGACTTTGTTAAAAATAATGTAGTCATCAATCAGGAGCAAAGCCACAGGCAATACGGCGACTGGGTTTACAATAACATTATATTCCTGCAAATAGAAAATGTACATAAATGTGCACATTATAACACAGATGTTGGCTTTATACATGAAGATGTATGGAATAAGGCATAATGGGAAGCGCAAATACATCAAGATCTCCGAGGTCAGAAGAATGATGACACATAGTCATGTAGGTGCCACATCTATGAGTAGGAGAATCGCAAAGTTAAATAAGTACTCATGCACTTTGAAATTGATAATATAAGTACCGCACCTGCACATTCTTTATAAATAAACAGTAGACTTCAATAAGACCCGGATATTTCTTAAAGTCATCCAATGTCATTTTCTGATGCAATTCTTTAATGCACTTATCAAAAACTTCTTGTGCATTGAAAAAATCGTCTTTTAATAATATTTCTTCGAATGTAACATTATATTTCGTTTTAAATGCCTGGTTCAATTTCGCTGGATAATCTTTTGCTTTGATGTTTTCTATATTCCATGGGCCTTCAGTTTTCAATTCCATGTATAAAATTAGTAGGGAGTACAGTGTACTTGAACATATTTCCGGCTGCTGCCTGAAATCTACATTTTCTACTAAATCTAATAATTTAGGAAAATACTGTTCCAACTTGTTAGTTCTTATTTGGTATTCAGAGTGGTAATCCTTTTCATGACTTGGTTTGAAAAGTCTACTTATTAAACAGTTGTTGATACATTCTTCAAATTTGACAAAGGTATCTATCATTTTTAGTTCCGGTTTCGAATGATAGATATTGTTTTATTTATATTAAATATCAAGTACCGACATAAATATGACCTCTTATACCAAGGTCTACAGTCTATTATTTTAGTACTCTGTCACTGTCACTCTGTATGAAATTATGAGGTCACAGGACCAAATTAGGGTCACGAAAAAAGTATCGATACCTTGCAGTATCGAGTACATCACATTTCTATACCGATATTTTTCTACTCGATACTTTCCATTCGAAACCTTTTGGATAGGTATCGTATCGAAACCGTTTTATGAAATGGCCTTTTTTTTACACTTAAAACTTGGTTTTACCGTCATGCTCATATTAGAACGTTAAAATTGCGTTTGGATACGCTCGTTCTGTTCCCAGTTCACTTCTTTTTCTTTAATACTCCAATCAAATCAGTCAATCATTCAATCGTTTGTCCTTGTTCTACAATTCATTTAATTCGATGTTAAATCATCGTTTGTTGTAATTAGTGGAATCGATCTTGATAAGTTTATTTCTTTAGCAGTAGTTATTCATTACGTCACGTTTTTTAAGCTAGACTGATTTATGGATATGAGTGCGGCGTGATTCGGATGACAGCTTTCGCAAAGCTCATCTTATAATAAAAAGACTTTATTATAGGTTATCGCCAAAACGGCTTGATAAAATTTTATTTGCATAGAATGGGAGGATTGGGAATTCAAATAATGCGTGAATAAATAATGTGATTTGATTTTTTTTTAATAAAAATTAGTTACAGTTGTTTTTATTGTTATATTATATTTATTTACCATTTTTTATGTTTGTACTATTAAAACTAGTTTATAGAAAGAAGTTTAGGCTCTAAAAAAGGATTGATACTTTAAAGTAGCGATATTTTTGTTACGATACTACGTATGAGTACAATATCGATACTTTCTGATATATACCAAATGGACCAATAAATTCGAGCTATTCTATCTCAGACTGTATATAACTAAGTTTTCAACAAAATGAATTTGACATTTGACAATCGATTGACTGATATCATTTGACATTGACATTCTGCCATCGACTCGGTTCATACAACTCTATTAGTATCTTCGGCTCACAGTAGATACCTAATAATTCCATGTTTCGCCTAAGGGGCTCCGCCCACGCCAAACTTTTTGTAGGATCGATTATCGGACCGTTCAATACATCCATAGTTTCGTGGGACCGACTTTTTGTAGGACGTGTGCTTTGATGTATTAGAATTCATATTATTTTGTAATACATACCATCACGCCTGTATTCCCCGAAGGGTTAGGCAGAGGTGTAACAATGTACACCCACAGTTCGCCGGTATGTTTTAGGTCCCATGTAATAGGGGGCGAGCCTATTGCCATTAACCGGGCACAAATCCTAACTCCGAGCTGCTACTGAGAATTTCATAGAAAAACCCAATAACACTTTTTGCTCGACCTGGGAATCGAACCCAAGACCTCTAGCGTAGCAGACGCACTTAGCACCACTAGGCCACCGTGGCAGTTATTTTGTAATCTAATTATTATTTAAGTAAGTTTTATGATTGAAATAAAAGTCATACTTTATTATGTATATTCCATTCTCTCAGACATTAAAATCGGTCATCAATCGTCTGAAGTGGGAGGACAGCCTTAACGTCTTAGAACGTAATCTCATTAATTGTCACCTGACACCTGAATTAAAGCACGTAGAGTTGAAAGATAAGTTGGATTGAGATATTTACTTTTAATTTGTTTTATTCTTTCTTGCATACCTAATTGTATAATGGCCGCCACAACTCGTGAGCACAAACGTCAAATTATTTTTAACTACACGCGATCGGTCGGACTGACGGACCAATCGCGTGTAGCGTCGGCGCCCCAAAAAACCCAGAAAGGAACCCAAAAATTAACTTGATGTTTGTGCTCACGACTCATGGTAGTAGAGGATGAAAAAAGAAAGCCAATTCGGATAATTTTAATTTGGAGTTAATGCAAGTAGAGTTTTTGAAATATTTTCTATTTCAGAATTTAATTTTAATTATTTTATTATGATTTATAAAACAAATAAATTAAATTAGTATGTATAATGAATATGAAAATGACAAATTAATTGCGCTTACGATTGATTTATTACTGGACATGTATACTAGGGACATATAATAAAAAAAAATCAAGATCGTTCAATCCAGTTCAATCCTTTTTGCCGAGTACTGCACTCTGCAAATTTTGATTTGTCAAATTCCCATGAGATTCTGGTAGTCCTGCTCCAAAAATAAGTTAAGTCTTCGATATTTTTTATTTTAACTAAATCAAGAAACTTTTAATTGTTACGCTTAAAACCACTTTGGAAAGAGTAATCAATGACAAAAGTTTATCGTTGGATTCGGTCACAAACCGGACAGCACAACAAGGGCAACATTGGGAATCATTCAGTCACAGATAGATGGTTGTCAAAAGTAAAGAAACTGTCAATAAAAGAAAATTTTATGTTTGTTGCTTCGAAGATTACATAATTTTCGAAGTAAATATACAAATAACTTTTACTTTAATGTCAAATTAACCGAAGAAATGTTAAAGTAAGTAGTAAATCATATTTATTATGTTACATTGTCTTATTGTGACAAGTACACAACTAACACAAACAGTTAATTCTCCTAGCTTAATAAAATGACCTACCATTATTTCTAGGTTCGGAATAAAATCAGCTGTTCTGGGCTCGGCGGTATATTACACAATTGATAAGGGAGTTTGGAAAGATAGTGCCACTACAAATGCTTTGTACGAAGAGCTCGAAAAAGGAGTATCACCTTATGTTGGGGAACTTAAAAAACAGATCCCATACGAGGTACTTACCTAACCTTAAATATTTATTTACTGCTGTACTCTTTTTATCTTATAAAAATATTGTAATTTCTATTTTGTTTGTAGCTGCCACCACTTCCAACAAATGATAGAATTTCATACCTGTTCAAATACTATTGGAATAGTGGAGTGAAAGCTACATTTAGCTTCTTGGTTGGGTTTCCTTCATACACAAGTAGAGCAGCGAGCAAGGCTTACGAATATATTAACTCTGCTCTGGATGCTGGTGAACAAACTGCAGTTGCTGCGACTGCCAAACAAGAAGAAAACAAATGAAGTTATGTAGGAAAACTTGTATTTATTCAAAATGTGATTATTGTATATGTGAAATAAAACCTAAACAAGGTTGATTATTGATTTTTTTTTTAGAATGTACACACACACACACATACCATCACTGTATAGACTGCACCGTTGGTCTTGTCGCAAGCGCGGCTGACGAGCGTGGGGTCCCGGGTTCGATTCCCAGGTCGGGCAAAAAGTGTTATTGGGTTTTTCCATTAGAATTTGCTCAGTAGCAGCCTGGAGTTTGGAAGTTGGTGGTGTGACAACCCCGTGCCTCGGAAAGCACATAAAGCAGTTGGTCTCGGCTGTCATTCGTAGATCTTTGACAGTCATTACGGATTGTCAGAAGCCAGGAAGTCTGACAACCAGTCTAACCAAAAGGTATGGTGTTGCCCAGTAACTAGGTTGTGGAGGTCAGATAGGCAGTTGCTCCATGTAAAACACTGGTACTCAGCTGCATCCGGTTAGATTGGAAGCCGACCCCAACATAGTTGGCAAAAGGCTGAGTAGATGATGATGACATAGGTGTGTATAGCTGCACACAGCTTGTGCCGTTAGTGGAAATTTAAATACAAGCCATAGGGCTTTTTAGCTTGATAATAGAAAGGCTATAATATTACTATACTGCACTTTTTCACACCGGCGAGGCAAGGAGTGGGTCAGATGGGTGTAAATTATTTGTGTAAATAAATAAGTCTATTCATGCAGCAATATATGGAATGTTGTACTGACAAATATTTTAACTCTTGTCTCGCCAATCTCTGGAGTGAAAGGCGTTGACTGTGTGGAGAGAATTGAGAACTTTGTTTATACAACATTTAAATTTTGCTGAGTACCTAAATAATACCTTTTTATTTCTTTGTAAATAGATATACCAATACTGCGCGTGCCCGAGTACCATTGCTGGTCGGCGCGGTACATCTTTCGGTGTAAGGCTGCTTGTCCACTGAATTAGAATAGGATTGCATAATTGGAGCGTAATGTTATGCAATCCTATTGGTTAATACTTCTCCGCTCTGCAGCCTCGTTCCGCTTCAGTGGACAGGCCGCCTAAAAGGGTCTATTTTTCGTAGGTGATGCGATCAACATACCCCCCACATCAGTCAATATTAGTTTTATGTTGGGCCGGTACTTATAAAGCTCAACTAAAATATAGATGAGGTTGTGTAAATAAAAACAAAGCCATACAAAAACAGCCCACAACTGTGGCACAGTTTGATTTATTCCTTGTTTGCAGTGTCACATATTTTACAACTTTACCTAATAATAGAATCGGCTCCATAAACATGTAAACATTTCCAAGCTTCAACAAATATTGCAGTTGACACAACACAGATGTGCTTCCATAAAACATGAAGGCTCACCACAATTTTAATATAAAACCATTAAACTAATTCTCTTTTTATAACATTAACTAGGTATTTTAAATGAAATAAAGCTTGGTTATGTTAATACACCTATGTATCTGACATCAACAAGAAAATAACGAAATAATGAAGTTTAGATCGGGAACAAGCTCTACAATATAATCTCTGTAAAAATTATTATCTCTAACAATCTTGCTTAACTGTTGTAAAAATATATACTCGCACCAATGTCACAAAATGATACAATATGGTATCAATCTAATATTTTTTAAAGGAATTAAATTTTTGTGCACATTACAAAGACTAATCATTTTTAAAAGGAATGGTAGTGATAAATTGTCTGATCAAATTATTAACTGCAATATCATCACTTTAGTGGGAAAAAGTCATTTTATGTACAAGTATTAAATCGTTCCAATGATGTAGAAGGCAATGAGCAATTACGTATTGAAAGCAAAAGAAAATATTTGTTTTTACTTAATAAAGTAGAAATAGCACACAAGTTTGTATTGCTTTTGCCACTAAAAGGTAGCTTGTAGGTATAGTCAACCTCTTATTGCTTTGTGCTTTACCACCCTAAGATTGAATGTCACTTGCACGTCATAAAATGTCAAGATCTAATTTTGCGGTGACAATTAATTTTAACCCTTTCAACCCTGATGAAGTTTCAATTTACTGAGAGGTCTTGTCAAAAATGGTAAAGCAATTACAAAGTTGAATATACCTTTACATTAAAGGTGGACTCTACAGTTAATTCTGATTTAACACAAGCCCATAATGGTTCACAGATTTACAATGTTAAAAATTTGATATCACTTAACATTTCCTAGATGTAGGTTTTAATGGCTTGAATTATAGATATCCTTAGGGTAGGTTGAGGGAAGCTGTAGAATTCATTTTGTTTATGTCCTGGGCAACCTGTTACCCGTTGCTAGGCAACAATTTCGACTTCCATTGGTTCTTCAGCACCAGCTTTCTTTTTCTTCTTCTTGTTAGATTTCGCGGAAGAGTTGAGGAGCGCCTGAAAGAAGTGATATATTAAAGCCATGACCTGTATTTCTGATTTTTGCTTAATAGTTTTATTTATAATATTTTTTCCTTTTTTAAGAGTGGTAATGTAGTAATGAATCAAACTGAAATGCGAATGATACGCAAATCGGCTCAAAAGCGTTACATTTAATTTACCCTGTGCTTGTTCAAATCACACCATGTGAAAGCATGCTTTGAAAGATTACAGGGAAAAAGTTAAAACTTACTGTACTGTAAAATAATAAACATGTATCACCAAAGTATGTATGTAGACACAATAAACTAATTAAAATCTTTAAATAATACCTATTATCATAATGGTACTCACGTTGAGTTCAAGGTCCTTGATACTGCGTTCACTCTTGCACGTACTTTTTTCGAAGGGCAATCCCGTGATACGATGCGTGCCGCTCGGTAACAGCAAGGCAGTAAACTTGAACTGTGCGACAAGCTCTCCAGGACGCTCGTACAGAACCTTTAAAAATGAATTATAATATTACTTGTACCTTATGTGATCCAACTAATATTATTAGTGTTTATGACTTGAAACAACAAAGAAATAGGCTAAAATTTCAAGAAAGTTGACATGTTAATAGCAAAAATACTTTTTAATGTGGTGAATAAAAGAAGTTACTATATGTGTATTCAGTTCATTCATAATGCTTAGTTTCAAAACCATATTTTATTGACAATTCCACTACTTATTTTGTATTATATATAAAATAACTTAATCATACCTGGAATGGCTCAATAAGTTTGTGGTTGACACACTCAACAACACCTAATCTTGCACTGGTCTCCTTATCAAAGCTACGAAGGTTAAAGGGCATTGAACCGTGTTTATTGCGGACCTGTCAAATAAATAAACATGCAATCAGTGTTGATAAAAATAAAAAAAAAGTGGTTGCAAAACATCAAGTCAAGCATTATATTATCACATTGTGGTTGCAAACAAAACAACTTTATTTGCAAAATTATCATTGTAAATTTTCCTGCTCTTACCTCACTATAGAACATTCTTGAAGCCTTCAGTTTCAATTGATAAACCTCATCAGTTTTCTTGTATATTGTACATCTGGTATCCATTTCTCGGCCCTGGAAAACAAAAAATGCAAAATAAATTAAGTAATCAGTATATATTTAGATAGACAAAGAAGTTCTTAACTGTTTTAATGTCAGTAAGATAAAACAAAAATGCTATTTGAAGCATTTCAGTTAGAATTTCACTTGTTTCTTTTCCCTGAGTACTGCCAAAAAATGTATGATACACTTTCTGGAAAGAATTCAGGGCCTTTTTTCTATGAAGCTTGACTATTCATGTTAATCTAATGGCAGAAGTTTTCACAAACATGTTACATATTAATACCCAAATATTAAGCTGATACTAACAACTCCTTCTCCAGTGGATACTAGAACATCCATCGCATACACTTCATAAGTCTCCAAAGTAGCCTTCTCATGTTCTTTACGCTGTGCCTCAGATGGGTTCTGGATGATGCTCTTTTCCCCATCAATTCGGAACTGCTTTAGTTGGTGTGAGAGCATGCCTTCTACAGGCTTGCAGCCATACTCTGCAGTAATCTTCTGGACTGCATCAGTTATTGCATAATTCTAGAAAATAAAACATTAAAGTATTTACTGAAGTATTGGTAATGAAGTATGTCCAACAAGTGTTATGAAAGAGCTGGCATGTATTCAAATAAGATTTGTTTTTTTCCGAAGACAGGAAAAGTTTTTCTTGAAAACAGTAACAAATCTATGCACAAATGCAAAACAAAAATAAGGCAAAAAAAAACAACAGAAAGCAAAACAATCAGACATACACTGAACAAAAACTCTCTTTGTCTTATTGCAAAAACAAAGATAAAAACATTTAAAAGTATACCTCATTACCGGGCCGCAACAACCTCAAGGCGGCTTCACTAGCATAGTGGGCAGCAAGGACAACATCAGCAGCTCGTCCTGTTGCCTCCACACCACCAACAACAACAGTGTGGGCAACCACTGCAATGAATCCATCTATGTGTGCACCTAGATCTCTGAAAATAATAATATTGCTTATAATAATCATACCTTTACAATAAATGTGTAATGTATGCAAACTAACCTCTAAATGTATTCTCTAAATTACAAAGTTCTTGTCTTAATTTACAAAAATTAACTGGTCAAAAACAAAACTGAATCATTGTTGGTGACCTAATTGGGACAACAGCTATTGAGGTTATAAAAGCATAGGTGAAGAGTTATGTATTCAGTATTATATTAATTAGTTTTTAACCGGCCTGCCTGTAGTAAATACATTTTACAATTACTGACTCGATAGCAGAATTCCTACATAATATACTGATGGTAAGACAAAGAAAAGAGTGCAATCAAACGAGTTCCGAACAAAGTTCACTAGTATACATACTTGACACTACTACTTACATCTTGGCCAGGTCACCCTCCTTGAGGATATAATCGTTTTCGCTAGGAATAGGCGAGAAGTGACATATACAATTATTCACCGAAACGCATGTTGAGAATGCAATACCCTTCTTGGAATCTTTCTCTTTTTTGAAAACCTTTGAAGTCTCGTCTAGAATTTGCTTGTCGCCAAATTCACAAAGTTCTCTGGCGGATGCTTCAGGCACACATTTAGCGATTAGCTGTTCCAGGACACCTGTAAATGATATTGGGATTGGATATAAAATGCATGTATAAGAGAATAACTTGGCACGGATAGCGGCACCACATTGTCCGCATGGCGATGACACGCGTCCATCGGACCAACCTACGTAGCGTAAGTTTGATCCTAAAGTCTAACACTGACGTGTACAGTATGATAAACTTTATACAATTTCACATGCACTTACGATTAACAATTTGTCCAGCTAGCTTGTACTTGGTCACAACCAAGTCTTCCGCAATAGTTTTCTCTACTTCTTTATCGTCAGCCATTTCTCAAAATTGTGGATTTGTGGTTGTCGGATATTAGCATTGAATTTTGATTGGGCGCTTAAGGTTATGGTCACGTGACAGAGGTAACGAATCGCAAAGATGGCGGGTAAATCATAATGCTATTTTTTAAAGCACCTGCAAAACTTTTTGCTACCGCAAATTATTATGATTTATAAATTAACAATATTTACATTTTTTTAATTGTAATTTATCTATTTAAATTATGCTAAGATTTAAAAACACAAAGATAAATTTCAAATCTAAAGTATTTCTTTCCAGTTACGGAATATATACCTATTTTTAGCATCAACGTACGGCACCGGCGATATTGGTTCGGATAATAGTTGAGTCCGGTCTAGTGATGCGCTTAAACTGAATGAATGCAAGGCATAGTCTTTAAGCATACCTACACGCAAAACATTCAGCTTTTATAGTAGCCGCCACGTTAAGTTAATTTTTGGGTTCTTTTCTGGGTTTCTTGGCGCCGACGCTGCACGCGATTGGTCCGTCAGTCAGACCGATCGCATGCAGCATCGGCGCCCCAAAAAGCCCAGAAAGGAACCCAAAAAGCTAAAAATAACTTGACGTTTGTGCTCACGACTCGTAGCAGCTGCTACCATACAAGCTTCTTGGTGCATAGGGTGCAGAGAGCTAAGTCAATTAGACTATGCTATGGAAAGAGTATGTACTTTACCTATTGCATCATATGTTGTACACCATTCAGTGTTACTAGAGATGCGTCTATGACGGTATAGGCATATATATGTGTCAAGTACCAATCGTCTGTCATTCACTCATTCACAGATCACTTGAAGTTGACATTGACAGCATTGAAATTGAAAACATTTTTGTAAATAATTAGAAGAAAATTTATTTTTAATTTTAAAATGGAAACTTCAAAAGAACTTATGTCCTTACTAAATGAAAAAGTAACTTTTGGAGAAAATCTTATTATTCAATTGGAAGCATTAAATGAAATAGATGGAGTTATGAAATTACAGAGGAAAATTAGGCAAGAAATAGAATTCTTGCGAAAGGTAATGCCAGTGATAGTCTGTCTTTCTATGAAATGTCTATCTAGCATAATAAGTACGTTTGTTTTAGCTACAAAAGTCCAAGAAAGTAAAAATCGAACAGCTATCATGTTCAAATCTCCGGCACCTCGGCGCGATGGTCGACTCCGCTCTGAGGCCGGGCGTTATTGCTGTGTGTAAAATCTTTCACATTAACGACACCTCAAAATTAGTTATTGATATAATTAGCGAAGAAGGAAGGGTGTGGACTAAAGGTGAGAAAATATAAAACCAATACCAACCTTCATAAAAATAAAATTCTAAAGTATAAAAGTTTTCTTTTTAATTTTATTATTACACTCTTCACTTTCTGATTTACTTATGATCTTGAAGCAGTTAAGTCTTATATTTAACTTGTATCTGTTATGTTCCAGTTATTGCTCGAAATCCTAAGTCTCTATCAGCGTTAAGCGCAGGCAAAGCTTCTTATGGAGCTCGATCAATATTGGACCAAGCCGAGGACTATCTGGAGTGTGCCAAGCTATACCCATGCATGTATCAACCTCCTAAAGTATGTTCAATTTTATTTTGAAACTAGCTTCCAGTTTTATTTTGAAACCAGCGACTTCGTTCACATAGTGTTTTTCTCCGCATTAAGTTATGTTTTTGGTTACTGCTCAGCACCTATGTTGTTCTATCTTCTATGTTAGGGGTGTGGTTTCCGCACTTAGTCCTAACATGGACTATTGTATGTGTCAGCACTTATTCGGTGTAGCGTGACCTATATTGCCTATAGCCTTCCTCAATAAATGGACTATATTAGTATGGCTACATACCTTATTTCATTGTAACTATTTCAATATTTTGTTAATATCATTCAAAGTTAAGTGTCTAGTAATTTTGATTATTTGTGTCTACTGGGATTCCATAACTGAGTCCTGAGACCTTAGTACTGAGTGCATTCACACAACTTCATTTTTATTAATTGTGGTACAATCATTAAAATCTTTGGGCCTATTTTCTAATGAAATATAAATACTAAATAAAGTAATCTTAATATTGCGTAAAGCTAGACACAAATATTATTTTTTATAAAAGCGTCCCTAAAATAAAATGCAGTACACAAAAGATTGGGAATTCCTGGCCCTGGAGTCAATTAATAGGTATCTATTAATTATTTTATTTTATTAGTATTATTTTTAGTGTACATGCATGTACATCTGTGATTCTCATGGCTTAATAAATCCTATATTGTGGATTTCAGGTCATTTTTGAATTTATGAGTGGCATAGAGGAGAATTTGGCTAATAAATTGAAAGCTGTTGGTGTAATAGTGAAAGGTGAGATACTGCCAAACTCTAATCTGTGTGAGGATAGTAATGACTCTTGGGATGACGAGTCCAGTGATGAGGAGTGTCTTCAAAGCAGGTAATAATGTACTTTAAATTAATTTATTCTAAGCATATCTTAAACATCAGATTTTCTTAAGGGTTTACACCAAAATTGAATTCATAAATATTAATCTACTGCTGAATATGACATTCCTTTGGTCTATTACAATACATGCTCCCTTACTCTCAGCAATCTGTCAATCTCTCTTATGGCTGAGTTTTATTTATATAAATTGGTGAAATTATTGGCAATCCAAAAATCCTACTCAGAGTTCAGACAATACCACCAAAACACACCATTTCAGTTGAAACAATCAGTCAATTAATTTGTTTATTATGTTACTTTCAGCCAAGAAACAGCTCTGAAAGAAATGTCAGAGTGCATTGATGAACATCCAGAAATTAATACACTAAACTTAGATGTAACAGCAATGATGGCATATGTGAGCAATATGACAAATGGACACTGTAATTATGTGTTTAAACAAGAAGTACTAACTCAGCAATCTGCATGGGAAACTGAGAGACCAGTGAAACCTGTTTTGGAAAGATTATTTAAAGGTAATGTTGACAATGACAATATCACACAAATTACTTTGACAGAGGGCCCACTCCACTACTTTTTGATTTTTCTAAAACAAACATACAGTGCATCTTCATCATCATCAATTGATAATATGCTAATTTTCAAGAGACATAGAGTCGAAAAATACATATTTGTAATGTCCTCTGATCACAACACAGTGGATGGCATTACCAATGCCTATAATACATTTTGTCAATATATTATTTGGTGTTACGCAATGTAATATTTGCTTGAGATTATCAATCTAATCTAGTGTTATTGTCGCAATTTTAAATAGTACTCATAAATTGTTTTTTTTTCAGATAAGACATTAGTGTGCTGCAGAACTGCTTGGGATGACTTTGAGAAGATTGTGAATAACTTAGGTGGGGCAATGGAGATTAAAAGAACAGAAGAACTGAAGAACATGGTCAGAGTGTATCCTGATGACTTTGGTGGTAAGAATGAATTATAGATGTAACATGGTAAAATAAGCTGAAAGGCACAAGACTAAGAGCTTTTATATGACCTCACACAGCCTCAAATCAGAATCGAGTCAAATACGTGTGGTGGGCTTTGGTTGGATGGAGGAGTGCCAGCTGGGTGATAACAACGGCCGAGGGAGCATTAAATCTACTAGTTCACAATTGACTGAAATACGTACATATATTCTCTGGTTTGTGTTGGATTTAGGGTGCAAGCGTTTTTTTTTTCATTATACATCCCATTCCCGTAAATTCCCCTGTATCGTGGGTGCGTTTACAAACATCTAAGCTCACATACACAAATAGTCAGACCCGGAACAACTATCTGTAGGCCATACAAATATTAGTTCCGCGCGGAATCCAACCCGCGACCCGCAGCGTAGCAGTCAATCGCCCTGCCACTGCTCAACCATGTCGTCAATTTATTTTTGTCATTTAATAATTTTCTTATACACCCATACTTTAAATTGTTTTCAGGCGAAGATGATTTTCCGAGGAAGAATTTAAAAGTTAGAGGCCATGTTAGATTAAGATCCAAAATTATTTTTAATTTTGGGCACAGGATCAAGGCTCTGACTGTTTCAGCTAATGAAGGGTTTGTCAGGGCTGCCATGCAACAGGTAATGTATTAAAAATAATAAATTGTATTATGAAGTTATGTAATAAGTAAATAACTTAACATATCATTTTTTTTTTATTTCCAGGGCATAACTTATGCGTCGTTTATTCATGAATCAAGAGCCTTAACAGAAGGTAAAGAGCCGACAGCTACAAAAATCTCATTATGATATATCTTATTTTTTAGCACTTATTACTATTCCAATTTTCAATCAAGATTGAACAAATTAATTTTGAATAAAGAATAATGTTCTTTGTTCTTTAGAATTATATAATAGTCTTTCAGGAAATTTTCTGCCATTTTGCATGTATTAAAAAATTAGGGTCGCCTTACCCTTCGGGGAATACAGGCGTGATGGTATGTATGTCAACTCAGACAAAGCAGCAATATGCTCGACTTTTTTCTTTGATTAATTTGATAGTGAACTAAATTCAATCCAATAGAAATATAGTTGAAAATAGCGTTATTGCGTGAAAGATATAAACGCTGTAACTGTATTCTTATTATGTTTTAGTTAATTACTCAATGAACACTATTCGGCCACATTGTTACGCTGTTTGCGCTGACCGTTAGCAGTAAATTAAAAATGTATTATCCGTTAGGAGTAGTAAAACTGAGACACAATTTAAATTTGCCTTGATCTCATGCTATGCAATTAAATATAATTCTAATACAACTACCTTAAGTAGTTACAAAAAGCTTATAATTATTACTATGATAACCACCCATAGACAAATAGATAACTTGTTACCTTTGGAGTACTTTGGACACATTTATTAAATTTGTGTTTTTGGTTGTTAAATACTTATTTTCTATTAAACTAATTATTTCTTGTAATTTACTAGTTTAATCTCTAAAATAGAATTTGTAGGATTGTAATATAGCTTTGTATTATCATACCTACGTAATTATGATGCCTCGTGGCATATTCTGTGATCACAAATAAATAGTATGTAATAATGCAAATATGAGTATTTTTATAAAAAATACAAAATGTGTTATAGTATGTAAGGCTAATAATTATTAAGGAAAATATTTATTCCTTTAATGTCCTGGATTATAGGGTCCATAAGGCCTTGCAAAGTCATTGGGTTTTTTCTTAAGGATTTGCTCAGTAGCAGCCCGGAGTTTGGAATTTGGTGGTGTGACACCCCCGTGCCTCGGAAAGCACGTAAAGCCGATGGTCCCGGTTGTCATTCGCAGATCTTTGACAGTCGTTACAGGTAGTCAGAAGCCAGAATGTCTGACAACCAGTCTAACCAAGAGGTATCGTGTTGCCCAGTAACTGGTTTGTGGAGAACAGATAGGCAGTCGCTCTATGTAAAACACTGGTATTTAGCTGCATCCGGTTAAACTGGAAGCCAACCCCAACATGTCGGTGAAAGGCAAAGCAGATTATTATTTTTTATTTTTTTTTATACTTTGTACATTAGGAATATCTCCTGTATCGTGGGTGCATTTACGAACATAGAAACTTACATACACAAACAACCAGACCCGAAACAACTATCTGTAGGTCATACAAATATTTGTTCCGTGCGGGAATCGAACCCGCGACACGCAGCGCAGCAGCCGATCGCTTAGCCACTGCGCCAACCGTGCCGTCAAGATGATGATGAAGGCCTTGCAAAATCCTGCGACTCACAGCACTTGAGGGCGGCCATGCCTGTTTATAGTACTCATGTTATAGCGCGTCGCCCTTGCTTAATTATCGCACAATTGGCATTCTAATAGAACTTCTCATCGGAATGGTTTGATCACAACAGCGAAGGTCAAGTAAGGATAAAGCTTGAAGCCTGAAACGGGAAGTTCTAAGGAAGGTGCTCAGTTTTAACGTCTACTTTCAATAGTACATCCTTCTAACCCACTATTTAGATTTACGAAATTGAACAAGCGTGATATTTAAACAACCTTAGGTACATATGTTAATGCTTGAACGTTGGACGGAGCAAAAGCAATATAAATTCGGAAAATATGGGGAATGTTATATCGGTGTATCATGAGGCATTTTCTATCTACTATTAGTACTCCACGATGCCATGATGAAAGCTTTCCATACGTGCCACACTCGATGAACACACTGGCATTTAAAAAAAAAAGTGCCGAATGATAACTTCTGATACGATAGCAATAGGATATTGAAATTTGATTCTTGTTAGAAACAATCACGAGAATTTTTTGGAATAGTCGAGTTTATCGAGTTAAATAATTTTATTTAAAAGTAACGAAGAAAACAAAATAAATATGCTCGGTATGTCAATGTCAAATTGACGCTGCGGAGACCTGACTTTGACAATACCTGTCACAGTGACAGACGCATTGTCAGTTTGTTTATGTAGACTGTTGCTTTTGACTTGATTTGAATGATATGAAAATGAATTTATGTTGTTAAAAAACAGTTTTAGCACGGTTTTAGCTTCTAAAATACTACGTTGACTACTATGGATACAGAAGAAATTGATACTCAATTTATAGCAGAAAATATTGGTTTTTTAGACAACTGTTTCGATAATTCATTCATATTACAAAGTTCTTTGCAAGTTGTAAAAGAACATTCCTCAGAGCAGAATGATGCAGAATATAAAAGAAGTGGAAAAGTATGTAAGAAATTTAACAATTATTCACAAAGCACCACTATAATATTAGAAGACTCAACCCAAAACTATCCAGTGAGATCTCAAATAGAAAGAAGTAATAATAAAAAGTTAAGTGACTGGGGCTTACCTGTAGAAATTACAAAAAAATATGAAGAACGAGGTATTACAGAAATGTTTGAGTGGCAGGTTACTTGTTTGGGTAACTCAAAGGTACTCTTTGATGGCTGTAACTTAGTCTACTCAGCCCCTACATCTGCTGGCAAGACCCTTGTAGCAGAGATACTAACAATAAAAACTATTTTGGAACGCCAGAAAAAGGTGATAATTATTCTGCCATTTGTTTCAATAGTTAGAGAGAAAATGTTTTATCTTCAAGACATTCTGTCCAGCTCGGGCATTCGAGTAGAGGGGTTCATGGGATCTCAGTCACCTCCTGGGGGCTTACAGTCAATTCATGTTGCCATATGTACTATTGAGAAAGCAAACAGCTTAATAAACAAACTGTTAGATGAAGGTAACATAACAGAGTTGGGTGCCATCATTGTTGATGAGTTACATCTGCTGGGTGATCCCAGTCGGGGATATATTCTTGAACTGCTTTTAACCAAAATTAAATATGTATCATCCAATTTAGATGAGGCACAAATACAAATAGTGGGTATGTCAGCTACATTACCCAATTTAGAGAGTCTAGCTTACTGGTTAGATGCTGAGTTATTTATCACACAGTTTAGGCCAATCCCTCTTGATGAATTTTGTTTAGTTGGGAATAAATATTATGATAAACAGGGAGAATATGTTAATACAATAGACTTAAGTTTAACTGCTGAAGGAGATAATGTTCTAAAAATATGTTTGGAGACCATTAAAGATGGGTGCTCTATCCTCATTTTTTGTATGACTAAGAATTGGTGTGAAAGTTTAGCACAGTCGGTAGCATCATCATTTTATAAATTGGGATGTGAGGGCAGTGAAGCCGGCTCTGTTTTAAGAAGTCAGTTAAAGTCTGACAATATTCTAGAAGTTCTAGAACAACTGAAAAATTGTCCTGTTGGACTAGACCAAGTTTTAAAGAAAACAATATCATTCAGTGTTGCTTACCATCATGCTGGACTGACATTTGATGAGAGAGACATTGTTGAAGGTGGATTTAAATCTGGGGCAATCCGAGTCCTTGTAGCTACATCTACACTGAGTTCTGGGGTAAACTTGCCTGCAAGAAAAGTCATCATTCGGTCACCCGTGTTTCTAAGAGAACCAATCAATATCTTGACATACAAACAAATGATTGGTAGAGCTGGAAGAATGGGCAGAGATACAAAGGGTGAGAGTGTCTTAATATGCACAGAGGCTGAAAAGAAAATCGGGTTTGATTTAATGATGGGCACCTTAGATCCTGTCAAGAGTTGTATTCAAAGTGAAGATAAATATATGAGGGCAGTGCTAGAAATGATAGCTAGCCAAGTGTTATCTACAAAGGAACAGTTACATTTGTATTCCAAATGCACTTTGCTTTACAATCAACAGGAGAAATCAGCTACACAAAACTGTCTCTTGGAAAATACTTTAAAGGAATTAAAAAACTTTGAGTTAGTAAGAATTCAAACTGAAGGGAATGAAGAGCATTTCATTGCTACTCCTTTAGGTAAAGCTTGTCTCTCATCATCAATGGCTCCAAATGATGGATTGTCTTTATTTTGTGAGCTGCAGAAAGCTCGTCAGTGCCTAGTCTTAGAAACAGATTTGCATCTTATTTATTTGGTAACACCCTATAGTGTGAGTAGTCAGTGGGGTAGCATAGATTGGATACATATGCTGACATTATGGGAGTCCCTCACGAAGGCTATGAAAAGGGTTGGAGAACTGGTGGGTGTACAAGAGAGTTTTATAATAAGATGCTTGAGAGGAGGTAACAAGGCAAGCAACATACAAAATAAAGTGAATATACACAAAAGGTAAGATATAACTTCAAATGGTACGGATGATTATGTGATTTATTAAATATGTCTGTCTTAATTTATTAAGGTATTTTCTATTTAAGGTTTTATACTGCCTTGGCTTTACAGGACCTAGTAAATGAGGTTCCATTAGCAGAGGTAGCAATGAAGTTTCAATGTGCTCGTGGCTTCCTGCAGAGTCTGCAACAAGGAGCCGCGACTTTCGCGGGTAAGTGGATATTATTTTTAGTTAACGTATCTTGGTTTTATTCACTGATATTGTAATGCTACCTTTATTTTAGGGATGGTAACAGCCTTTTGCCGTCAGTTGGGGTGGAAAAATATGGAAATGTTAATATCACAGTTCCAAGACCGTTTACATTTTGGAATCAATTCTGAACTGCTAGAGTTAATGAAATTGCCGTCACTTAATGGCATGAGAGCCCGAACACTTTTTGATTCAGGATTCGAATCAATATCCAGTATTGCATCAGCTGATGCAAATACTATAGAAAATATTCTACACAAATCTGTACCTTTTCAGAGTGAAAAGGAAAGAGATGATGACGACAGTGATGACATAAGAAAACGTAAAAAAATTAAAAGTATCTGGATAACCGGTTATTGTGGTATCACTACTAAAGAAGCTGCCGAGAATCTTATCAAGGAAGCTAGGAAACATCTATCTCTTGAAATTGGCGTTTCAGAAATAAAGTGGCATTCTAAATCTGCAGCACTTTCCGACTCTTTAGAAAGTACAAAAAATCAGGATATAAATAATAGCTTGAATGAAATAATAACTGACAAGGATCAAGAAATAGAGAAAAAAAATATTGGTCAGCCTAACGACACGCAAACATCATTAACCAAAATCAATGCCACAAATAAAATCTTAGACAGTAATCATCAAGTCGTGGAAGGGCGACATAGTTTAGAAGAAAATATTAGTGCAAATGTTAGTAATGATTCACAAACGAAAAAGAGTATGACCAGAGCTTTGAGTTTAGATAAAAATGAATTCTCGAAAATAAATGTAAATATTTCAAAAGAAATTGGCAATGGTAGTGAAAATAGTAGTCCATGTTTATCAAACGATATTATTTGGGATTCTCTAAATTTCACTGAAGCTGGTTTAGATAATTTAACAAAATTGCGTACATCTGATAAAATGTTCTCACCTAATATTAGTTTTGGCGAAAATGAGGAAAGACCAGTTGCGTCCGAAAATATCAACAAGTCAGATGTTTTGAGTTCATCTACACATAATAGTATGTCGACAAAAGACATAAGTTTATTTTCTTCAGATGGAGATAATTCTAGTTTATTTGAGGAGAGCTTGCCTATTGACTTAATACCCAGTAAATTGCTCGACAAAGAACCAACCATACTGTTAAGACAAGAAACGGCATCCGATTATGCTAATATCAACTCTAACACAATTTTAAATGCATTTAAATCCACATTAGTTGAGACTGAAGGTGATGACGATGATGAAAACGAAGATATAAAGTTGATTTATGAAGACGATAACGTCATAGAAAGAGAAGTTGCCAAATTTGAAAACAATCGAATTGCAGCGAGTTATCTGGCTAAGAAGAATCTTGTTGGTTGTAAACGCAGAAAAAATTCTTACAAAGGGATGCAACCTGTGATAAAAAAGAAAAAAGCAGAATTTACAATACGAGATGACATTAAAATGAAATCTAAAGATAGAATATGTAATTTGCCAAAAATTAATTGTCCTTTATCAAAACATTTTTCGATTGAATTCAATAAATACAAAGTGGATTGTTATGTTTTAAGAAGGAATGATATTATTGAGAATTTAGATGTAATCCAAACTTTAGAAACTGTATCCCTTCATTTGCTTTTGAAAAAAATGAACTTAGCTAGTAATGAAATTATAGGAAGCCACATTATTGGTTTACAAAAGTCTGTTCGCAGAGTCGTAGAAGGATATGTAGAATGCCCAATAAAAGGGATAGTCGTGTACTTGAATCAAGGGACAAGTATTTTTTTAGACTTTACATCTTTAGATAATGTACAAGTGTTGAAAGATAGATTACGTAACTGGTTTCAGAAAAACGCTTTGAATTTAAAAATGTTGTGCTCGAAAACGGTAAACGTTTACATAAAACGATGGCTTGGCTTAAATGTATCGACGAACTGTACCGATATTTCTTTAATTGAATGGTTAATAGATAGCACTGAAAAAATACCGAATGTTGATTATCTAGTAAGTGTCTGCACTTGTTCATTTTTAATTAAATTTTGTTATTTTTTCATTTTTATATATTTTTTTTTTGTATTTTGTATTTTAGACTAAAAAGTACTGTGGATTAGATTTCACAAAAATTACATTCAAAGTCGGCAACCAGCAAAAAAAGTTCAAAAATTTAGATACATCAGAAGGTCTGTGCCTAAAGGCGTGGTCAATTTGGATGATTGCTGAGAATCAAGAAAAAACATTACTTGCGTCGCTACAATCCCCACGAAGTGTCATAGGTGCGTAGAAATGTAGCGTCATTCGCTTTTTTAAATTCTTCCCCTTTCTTATTTTTTCATTTACCAATTTACATTAATGAAATTGTCGCACATAACGTGGAATAGGGATCTTTCAATAAGACACGAAAACGAGACAGACAAAGCGAGCACTGGATAAAATACTACTGGCAAAGAATACAGAATGAAGTTCCACAGTACAGGTCCTTCCGTCCTTAGGATCTTGATACCACGAAATAAAAATTCTCGATCACGAATTTATTAACGTCCATCAATATTGATCTTTTGTCAGATATCGAAAACCAAGTCTCGAAGATTCTAGCCAACTGCGAATATTACGGAATCACCGTAGACAAGGATCTCGCGTCACGTCTTTTGATTGATGTAAGAAATTCCCAAGAAAGTCTGCAAAAGAAGGCGTACAAACTTTGCGGATATCATTTCAACTTTAACTCTTCGAAAGATGTGGCCAAGGTATGTACCTAATAAGTTTTATAATACATACAATATGTGACAATTTTTGTTATAGTTTTGTATCAAATTGTAGTTCATATTATAGTTGTGAGTACTGTTGCCAGGTCCTGGGGTTATACAACGGCCGTAAAGTGAGCACTAAGAAAAGTGTGTTAACTTCGCACAACAGTCCCCTGTCAAGTACAGTTATTTATTGGAGGAAGCTTAATTCTATATTGACCAAAACGTTGTACCCACTCACCGAGAAGGCTTGTATCTACAGCGATGGAAATAGGTAGTATACCTGTTTGTATAGTTTTTTCAATGAACACGGCTAGTTTTATTTAGCTTTCGTCTACTGAAGGCGGGCTCGAAATGATACATTTTTATTAGCTTATAATATCACTGCCTCGGTAACCTAGTGGTCCTAAGAGCGGCTGCTACGCTAGAGGTCTTAGGTTCGATTCCCAGGTCGAGCAAAAAGTGTTATTGGGTTTTTCTATGAAATTCTCAGCAGCAGCTCGGAGTTAGGATTTGTGCCCGGTTAATGGCAATAGGCTCGCCCCTTATTACATGGGATCTAAACATACCGGCGAACTGTGGGTATACATTGTTACACCTCTGCCTAACCCTTCGGGGAAAGCAGGGGTGATGGTACGTTATGTTATAATATCACTAGCTTTTGCTCGCGACTTTGTCCGCGTAAATGTCGGGCGTAGACGAAGTCGCCGAATAAAAACTAGGCTATGTCCTTTCTTCGGGTTCAAACTTACCCCGTACCAAATTTCGTCAAAATCTGTTCAGTTGGTTTATAATGAAAGCGTAATAGACTAATATACTGACAGAGTTAGTTTGGCATTTTATAATATTGGTATGAGTTTAAAAATGTTTGTTTCGAAAATAGTCCTACGACTATGAGGCTGCGTTCATGCAATACTAGCTTTTGCCCGCGACTTCGTCTGCGGCAGAGTTGGTTAGTATTATCCCACGGGAGCCGTACATTTTTCCGGGATAAAAAGTATCCTATGTGTTATTACACACTGCAATTTATCTGAGTGCCAAATTTCATCCATATCCGTTCAGCCGTTTAAGCGTGAAATAGTAACAAACATCCATCTATCCTCACAAACTTTCGCATTTATAATATTAGTAGGAAAACTCCTGTGATTAATGACAGTCCGACGAAAATAGACACTTACAACAAAAAAAAAAAATTGAGACGTAGCCTTTATATGGTACGCAGTTTTCACTTGCAGCTCAGTGTTTAGTTGCTCTGCAAAATTCATTTGCTACACAACTTTCACTTAGTACCTAGCTTTTGTTTGCCGTGCCGTTTTCTCTTGATTAGTTAGATATTCAGTTGCGATTTCGGTATGGATACCCCTTTCCACAAATCTCGCAGAAGTGTTGTCGCATATGGAAATGCTGCCTATAGTAATTAATTATTTAAGAGCTATGTAATAAATCTGATAATAAAAAAGGCGATAAACTTCTGTACGGCAGTTTAAGGCGCTGTAATCTGGAAAAGCAATTGGTTTCTGTCAACCTAGTAAATTATTTCGTAAGAGAAAGGGGTCGATACAAATCTGTTTGGCGTTAGAAATGTTTCATACTTTATTAACAACACAACAACATACCATCACGCCTGTATTCCCCGGAGGGTTAGGCAGAGGTGTACCAATGTACACCCACAGTTCGCCGGTATGTTTTAGGTCCCATGTAATAGGGGGCGAGCCTATTGCCATTAACCGGGCACAAATCCTAACTCCAAGCTGCTACTGAGAATTTCATAGAAAAACCCAATAACACTTTTTGCTCGACCTGGGAATCGAACCCAAGACCTCTAGCGTAGCAGACGCACTTAGCACCACTAGGCCACCGAGGCAGTTTACTACAGTAGTAGTAAACTTAGTATACTTTATTAAGATTAGGCTACCGAGGCAGTGGTCCTAAGCGCGACTGCTACGCTAGAGGTCTTGGGTTCGATTCCCAGGTCGAGCAAAAAGTGTTATTGGGTTTTTCTATGAAATTCTCAGTAGCAGCTCGGAGTTAGGATTTGTGCCCGGTTAATGGCAATAGGCTCGCCCCTTATTACATGGGACCTAAATATACCGGCGAACTGTGGGTGTACATTGTTACACCTCTGCCTAACCCTTCGGGGAATACAGGCGTGAGTGTATATTTTTTTTTTTTTTTTTTTATTAAGATTAATTAAACATGCAGAGTAGCGACAGGCGTGGCGCGGTACCGATGAGCAATTTGAACCAATTGCCTTGTTACCTTCGACGTGTCAGATTGTATGTTATTAATCTTGTTCGCTTAAGGCTGAGACTTAATTTTCTGTTTGTTGGTTCTCCATTAAGATAAAAATGCTATTATTCCACATATGCTCTGTAAACGTAGTAGGTGGCGTTCTGTGGTTTCTGCCTACTCCCATGGGAAAAAGGCGTCAGGTTAAGTTATGTATGTGTGTTCGGTAATCATTAGCATTTCTTTCCCGTTTTTAACCAAATCCAATACTTTTATCGTAACGATTCTGAACCAAATGTTACGCATAATTATACCTAACTTTGCACAATGCTATGTCCGGTGTAGTTCTGCACGTACAGCGATCATTAGTTTATAACTTGCTCCCATGTGTGCACTCTACCCGAGTCTACATTTCTCTTCCCAGATTAAAACCGGACCCGAACAGTCTGATGTAGTTAAATAAACGAATGAAAAAAATATGAATGTCAAATAAATTGGACTTACTTTGTAAATGGAATACGTACGCGTTGTAAATTACAACAAAAGTGTTTTATTATAAGCAGTTTACACGTACCCCTTCGGGCGGTATGGGGGGGGGGGGGCGCCGGGAGCGGGGAGGGTTAATTAAAGTGAGAGCTTGCCACAAAACTTATATTTTTTATTCGCAGAATAAATCCGTCGTACACAATGTTCACTTGCACCGGCCGGATCAGTATGCATGAGCCGAACCTACAGAATGTGCCGCGAACGTTTTCCATCCCTTCAGAATATCTGCACAGTGTCGCAAATGATGACGTTGTGGAGTTCAACTGTAGGAACATATTCAAAGCCGCCCCCGGCTACGTCATTGTGTCGGCAGACTATTGTCAGCTGGAAATGAGGGTCCTGACGCACTTCAGTAAAGATCAGGTGTTGATGGACATTATGAAATCTGATATGGATGTTTTTAAATCTATTGCGGCGTCTTGGAGCAATGTTCCTGAAGAAATGGTAAGGTTGATTTATATTTTCTATGCTTTAGTGGCCCGTCGGACTAACCCAATAGGGTTAGTCGCCTCAGTGACTGTACTTCCTGTACTTTAAAAATACGTAAAACCGTGGCCTTTTCAAAACATAATTTTCAAACTAAGAACAAATTCGACCAAACTTTTATAATTCTTCTATGTACAAATTGTCAGTCGTTAATTTTATTTGACCTATATATATTATCAAACCTAACAAATAAAACATTCATCATAATAGCACAGACTAAAACACAGCATCACAAATCTGCAACGAAGCTCGCTATATTTAGCGCAACCGTTTCTTGTTTGTTAGTCTCTGAAGCCGCATAAGAGAGCACTTGACTGAACTCGACGTCTCTCATTATATTTAGCTTATAACTTTTTTACTCGCGGTATCGGAAGGATAAACATTGAATTATTAACAGGTAGACGATGATCTCAGGCAGAAAGCCAAGCAGCTTTGTTACGGGATTATTTATGGAATGGGTAACAAAACACTTGGCCAGCTCCTTGATATACCAGAGATGGAGGCGGCAGTGTTCATGGACTCGTTCTATAAAACCTATCCGGCCGTGCAAGTGTTCACTCAGTCGGTTATCGAAGAGTGCAGGGCAAAAGGATACGTCGAGACGCTCACTAAACGAAGGAGATATTTGCCCGAGATTAAAAGCAATTCTGGAGCTAAGAAGAGTGAGTATAAAAATAATGAACTACTTTACAGTTCATAAATTTGTTAGGGACGATTTTTATATTCTACTTCTTGATAATGCTTGAAACGGAGTCACTGTTCGACATCAAGAAAGATGATAATATTGTAAGTCGATGTTTCTCAGGATAAAAGCAGTGCTATAATTAAAAATACCTTTCTTATCTTTGTACATCAGGTGCTGCTGAACGTCAAGCAGTGAACACCACAATCCAGGGCTCGGCAGCGGACATAGCGAAGGCTGCCATGTGTTCCATAGACACCAGGACTGACACCCTTGACCCGAAGCCTCGCCTCATACTGCAGATGCACGACGAACTCATCTACGAAGTTCCCGAACAGCAGCAACAGCACTTTACAACCGTCTTGAAACAAGTCATGGAAGAAACCGTTAAGCTAAGAGTGCCTCTACCCGTTAAAGTCAAATCTGGCCTAACGTGGGGCACTTTAAAGGAAATTAAGTTTTAATTAATCATGAACATTCTATTTTATTGTTTAGTCTGGATTCTGTGATATTTTATTCCTTACACGTGATATTTTATCGTCTTATTGTAATGTAATTTGATTTTATAGGCAATAAAATATAGAATGTAGTAAATTGCTTTTTACTACACCTAAACGGTTGCTAATAGAAACTCATTCTTCGGTATCGGATAAGCATGCTATCTGACAGCATAGATTTTGTAGTAGGTTCCTATATACCTGCCTATAGCTGAAAAAACATTGCTGTATTTAAAAACTAATTTTCCAACACCCCTCACTCGAGTCCACTTGACATTAATATGAAAAAAGCCTTTCATTAACAACGCTGGATTCGAGCAAATGAAAAAACATGAGTAGGTACCGCCGGTACCGATATAATATACCTAGCAGTAACGCGTACTACAGCTATTGTTCGTGTCTACACTATGTATAATTAAGTAAAAATAAAAGCGGTTGCATATTCACGAAGTCGCAGTGAGAAACTTGCCAAATTCGTACAGTAGGACCACTTACCCACCATATGTTACTTTCTGCAAACATGGATTCCAAATAATTTGCTTCTCACTATTAAATCCAACAATTTAAGTGTAATTAAATCATCTACCTTTAAATAACTATAAATATGAAATTAAAATTAGTGATAAACGCCGTCACGACGTCGCGTCGTTTCAAAGTTTTAAATTATTTTACCTAGGCACTATGATTTGTTGAATTCAGATACTCTTTAGTTCTACCAAATATACTTCTACTTCATATTACAGCTAGATACTTAATTGTTGTGTGTATTTCTTATCTTTTAATTACCTATAGTGCCTTATAAGTGAAAAAATTCAATATTTTCATAGTAACTATCGGCGGCAGTATTTGAAATTGGTGTGTTGGGTATCGCAACGCCATCTCAGCGGGCTTTCCACGGGTTTTCCCGGTTTTTCGTGGCAGCGGTAGAGGTCGTGGGGTGCGCGCGCCCCCTGTGCGCAATCAATACCTGCGCCGTCTGCCGCCGTCCCGAAGGCTAGCTTGTCACCCTCCGTCACGTCAGCCGAGTGCCGACCGACGCGCTCTCACCCGACCATTTCACAATCCAACATAAATGATCTTTCATAATCCGTTCTCAAATGTATTATGACTAGATCCCTTAAAATGAGCGCGTTAAATCGCCAGGTTAAGCGTTCGCAAATCGGCTCGCGAGTACCGCGCGTGTCTTCATAGTATACCGACGATGGTGTACGATTGAGTTTACGTCTGATCTGAAACAGCGAAAATGCATCTTCACTTCGAGAGAAACGTAAATGCAAAATGCGACTGCTCCATCTTGTCACTGTCCTGGATGGGGAAGGTGCCCGACGAGCTGCCTGAGGTGAGTTTAACTCATTGTTCATTTTGGTACTTGCGATACCTAGGTCTCGCTGAAAAGAGAGTCCGCCACTTCGCTATGTATAATACTAATTTTAGATTCTACCTGTGTGTAATCTTACCTACCTATTTCGTGCGGCACCTAGGCCCAATGTCATTTTTTAAATCAATATTGGAATAACAATATGTGTTATGTCGAACTCACCTATTAATTGGTTAAATAAGGAAAATGGGTTAGCATTTTGCTTATTTAGGTACCAAAGTAAGTACCTATATCTTGGTACATAAAATGACAAGTAAAAGGAAGTACCTGTGTAGGTACTTTGGCATTTACTTTTGATAAAATCCATAATTCCATCTATGTAAATTGACTTTTAATAAGTAAGACATTAGTCCTAAAATAACATCGTTATATGGACGATAAATAAAAGCCTCATACATATTTATGTACCTCTCTTCATACGTGGGAATACGTACAGGTTCATAGTATCCTACTATATGTGGTACCTACTTATATTGTTCCATTATTCATTGTTTTGTTATACAAACGCAACATAGACCGCCCTGGTTTCAAGAATTTGTTTATGGCTATTGAAATAGGTTTAAAATATTTCAGTTAGATGTTCTGGAGCCACGCGCAACTGTAATCTATGTAACGCCGCTGAACCGAACAGTTGAAGCGGGCGTTGAGGGGTCCTATTCAATTAACCTTTCTTCGGCTTTCCTAGCTTTTGACCTATTTAATTCCATTTCTATGCAACACTCGTCACCTAGGGGTAATTTGGTCGCGCTACCGCGAAACATCTTATGAGAATGCAACAATGTATTCCACGATGGGCGCCATGGAAATGGAAAGAAAATAGCTTTTTTTACGACTGTCATCGAGAGGAATGAATAGATAATTTTGGGAGGGAAACCCGTCGGCATACCAATGAATAGTATATAGAGAATGAATGTTTCATGCATGTAATTTTTAAGGTCCTTGATATTGTTTTTATTTAGCATAGGCTAAAGTTTACCTCATTTTTTTCTTCATCTGTCTTCGTTGGACACTTACAAGTGGTTTTCTTGTGTGACCTATACGATGTAGGCAAAGATATACTATGATTCCATCTGTTATCGGTAGGTATGTTAGGATTCTTTCGGCATCATAAGGGCAATTCAAAATCGAAGTAGTCGCAATCTCATCTCAGACAAACAGTTTGATTAAATGAGAGGCATTTTTGATAGATTAGGGACTGAGATTAGATTGTGATCGTTCTTAAAAGTTAAAGAATTGTCCTCCTGTAATTTGCAACTTGCACATAAACACCAACCAAAACTTTTTAATCAAGATCCCGCTGTGACTAAGCATAAAACGTAAATTGTGTATTAACATAAAACTGTATGTTTAAACTCTATTTTATCATTTGTCTGATAAAAACACTTGGGTACCACCTTGTTAATTTATTCAGCAATTTATTTCTACAAGACGACAGGTCTGCTGCCGTCTCGTTGAAATTAATAAAATATAACACCGGTACAAAATATTTGGGATTGGGTTTTACTTTTCGTATGAATATTAAATTTAAGCGAATCGAGCCGTGAAAAGATAAATCACTATTTTCGTATTACTAATGGATATTTCGTTCAGACGCAGTCCTCGTGGGATCCTTGTCGCAATTTTTTAAATGGTCTCTCAGTCCTCATTAGTCACAGGCAGTTGGAGACACTGAACTATGAGCACGCTCCATGCTTGTAACTGGTTTAAAATTTCCGACCGATTTCACTTTTTAATAATGTCATACATTAGAGAGCAGCGGGAAAAAATGTCCTCTATACATTTTTCTATCATTTCTTTTAATAGTCTTTTGCCCTTCAATCACATTTTATTTAATCGCCTCTTTCAACTGTTTTTAATTGAGGCAGATAGATTATGTAGAAGTCTTTCATATATTTTATTGCCTATAGCTAAAATAATGGTGGTTCTATTTTAGTGAACCGTGGCCACGGATTAATTTTGTCATCGTTAGCACAACTCTCGTCAACCCTGTCGGGTCCACAATATGCTATACATGTGTGTTATATATTCATTTGGGAATTTGGCATTGAGTATAATCCATTTAATCGCATAAATTGAAAGGCTTATTTCAGTCCTCAGATGTAGGTACTTATCATTTTTATGACATGGTTTGGTTACATACATTTCAATTAGAATTTTCAATGGTAATCAAACCTCATTCGTCGTCAAAAACCATCATTACCGCCTATTCCTTTTCCAACTATTGGGTTCGGCTACCAGTCTTCCAGGCTTGAAGCGACTGACTATACCACCTCTCTAACCCAGTTACTGAGTAACACGATACCCTTTGATAAGACTGGTTGTCAGTCTTACGGGCTTCTGACTGAAGTTCTGACTAACTGTAACGACTGTCGAGGATCTACGACAGCCGGTGCCTTTAAGCTGTACGTGCTTTGCACAGGGGTGTTACACAACACTGACTTCCAAACCTCGATCCGCTACTGAGATTTTTTTAATGGAAAAACCCAATAACACTTTGTTCGACCTGGGAAACGAAGCCAGGACCCTACGCTCAGCAATCTTGCTAGAGCCCAACCAAGAGAAAATGGGATAGTTAAAGGTTATCAAGCATTAGGAACAGAATAAAAGTTGAGTCTAAAATACCCCTTCAATTTCATGTCAATTTGTCAACCTGTAGAATGATTTCCCGACAGGAAATGGTAGATATTGGTAAGAAATGTGTCCTAATTGGGCGGCGACGTATGGATTAATGGAGGGAAGGGTGTCGGATCGTAATATCTAGCTAATTGCCAATTTCGCCTTCGATCTCCGGTCTGCCGCCGTCGTCGGGACGGGCATGCACCATTACGTGCCTGTTAATTGCCTGGCTTCCTATTAATGCGCCCGTTCAAGTGAACATGCTATTTGTAGCCATATTGAAAATTAATTATTCGATATGTGCAGGTAACTCACGGCCTTTTAGCTTTACATTTGAAGTATAAATTCTTTTCTACGTAGGTACTAGGGCAACGTTTCAGTTGATTGCATTAACATTTTCTTCAGTGGCGCCAATTCTCTTGTGCCATAGGCACCTAGCCTGGCGGGAATGTTTGATGTGTTCTAACGAGGTTACCTAAACGGCGAAAACGAGAATGTACAAAGATTTAATTTGTTACCTACCTTAAAAGCTAGGAGTATTCAGGAGCCTCGTAAAGCTATCTGTAGGGTACTACGAGACCAGAGTTGGTAAATTACTTCCGTTCTTGAATGTTAATAGGTTATGATTTTTTTAAACCAAAGTTCAAGTAGAATGGTTGAAATTATTCATTACCACGGTTACTTTATTACATCCTCGGTTTAGCTCCCCCTTTCCTACTAACATAATATATTATGTATAAGGATGGAAGTACTTATCTTCATTTATGTAAACGTTAGACTTAATACTGCAATTAGGATTAACTCTATTAAGGATGTGATGATGCTTATCTGCTGAAATTTCATTTAAAATTATTTGTTATTTCAATGAAAGTAAGAACTAGTAGGTAATTATTTCTGTTACCACAGAATGCATTTCAATATTCATTGTGATCGGCTCACGCGCCTATTTAGATGATAGGCTGCAATTTAGAGACATCAATTTCACGCTGCACTGTTCGTTAATATTGGGTCAAGGTTTGATTCGAGGTTGGGCTTATTTAATTTGTGGCACAACTAAAAGTATGCTTTGTTCTTATAGGAGGAAGGTTGGAAGTTGAACCGAAACAACTACTATCAGGAGGGCTGGCTGGCTACGGGCAATGTGCGCGGGGTGGTCGGAGTAACGTTCACATCGTCGCATGCGCGCCGCCCGCACGAACTGCCGTTGCGCACAAATTACAACCTGCGGGGACACCGGTCAGACGTACGTATTCCTTTTATATATTTTATTTCGTGATTTTTAATTTTCTTTTTAATAGTATTGAAAGTCCCGCAACAGATCAAAATAACTAGATTGTTCAGTGGATACAATTGTATTTTGTTCCCAATTCGCAAAACGAAGTACCTAAGTTCCAGTGCCGTCGCATATTGATTCCATCCCGTCTGTTTTTTTTTTCACTAAAGCAGTGTAGAATTTCATTGATTTTCGATCTATTTCTGGGTTCAGTATATTTCTATCCGAGTCTACCCTGACCTAAAAAGTCGAATCCATTTGGGGTCTTTGCCAAAACAAAGTGAACTTAACGTTTTGACCTACCTAAATTCAAGTTTAACTTCAATTCACGATTTCGGCAATGGTTTTCGAATGGACATATTGTCGTAAAATGTCGTTACACTGTCATAATACTTGAGTTGTTTAGTTACCATTCTGAATAAATTCCCCCCTGTAGTATGAAATGACAGGAAATGTTATTTGAATAATGCAAACGACACGAGAACGATTGTTTGTGACCTTTTGATTTGTTAGGAAAGCGACATCCTAATTTCGCTACATGTCTGTGTAAGTGACATCGCGTCCATCGCGTGATGCTATCTCGCGAAAAGGGCAAAATTCTAAATATAGATTTGATTGGACTTACGTAAGATAGCTTAGGTACATGAGAAGTAACGGTACCTGCCGGAAAGTAGGCAGGTACCTACCTGCCTACGCATTTGAAAGGTTTTCTTCGCATTTGGTTTTGTGGAAAACTTGTTCACTGAAAGAGGTCGGGACAGTGCGGCCCCGCTAATGACATTCTATGAATACAACAAGTTCCCTTGAAAATCCGCGCATAAATAATTTTGACTGAAAATCATTTTGGTACTCGGGCACTAGAAAAATATTCCGCCCAATAACAGTTGAAGTACGGCAGGTACGCCTCTCTTGTAAAAGGAAATCGTACTGGTAGTTCTGAACTGAAAACCTGAAAAAGTTGCGAAGTTGCGACCTATTCACGTTAGAAAGTTCGAATTCGCTGAAATGTGGGAAGTAAAGATAAGCAAGCTGTGGTTTGCGCATTGGCGTATACGTTTTACAAAATAAATAAAAAGATCCTGCGGTCAGCTAAAAACAGATGTGAAGCGAGATAAACGTGCAATTAGTAGTAACGAAAAGCCACTACATGTACCGTATTTAAAATATCAGAAGAAACCTTAAAGTACTATACAATAAGAACAAGGACTTGATTGAAAATTGCAACACAATATAAATCCTCTTATAATTAAAATTATCCTCGAAACACGACCTTTCCTCATTAAAATGTACTTATTTGTGGACTTTTCTGGATCGTAGGTTTGAACTGCGGTTTGAACTGCGATTCAATATCTTTGCTCAGTATGGGACTCTTTTGTCCTCGTTATTGTTGTTCTGTACCTACATCTGTATTGTACTGGTACGTATCTCACGCGGCATGATTGAATAATCACAGGATCATTCAGTTGGAGGACATGTAAGTTGTTTGTCACAACAACTGAATGCAGCCACTCCGGCTTTCTATTTGCAGTCTATTCTGCATTTGTGTATTTTGAGTACCTTCAAACAATTGTAAGGCCTGTCGTCCGATTCTTTTCGGTACCTGCACAGTCTGCGACTGCGATGCTATCTACAGATTGTTATGACTTTATTAATACCACAAAGCCATATATTATGGTGCGCGTCCTTGTCCAAAATATAGCAGCAAAAAAGTTAGGTCCTTTTGGTAATTAGCATTCTTTATAAGTGATTTTTTTTCCAGGCCACTTGGCTTTAAGTATTGATACAATCACCAAAAGTCTATAAGTTATTGTTTAAGATTTTTTCAATTCATGAAATACCGCTTGTGGTTCCTAAAAAATAAGCAACGATAGTTCTTAATTACAACATTTACAAAATAACAAAGAAACCTGCTTATACTTATTCTCAAGCCTTGTGCTGTGAAATTCAAATTCTTCGTAAAATTATGTAAAGAGAGCTGAGGATGTTAAGTTTGCACTTTGCAGTCTCTAGGAGTTTGCACATCTTGTAGAAGAAAAAAGCGTAGAAATGAGTGGACTTCGTTAGGTTCAAAAGGCAAAGTCCTCGAGAGTCTTACATGACTTTGTTATAAGCCCCACCCCTATCGTGTTTAAGTGCCACTCGCCGTGGCCTACAGTGAAGCCCTTTTATATTTATCCAAGCATAATATTTGCAAAAATAACATTTAGGTACTCGTGTTGTGCCTATATATTCGTTCAAGTGTGGCGTCATCATGTTGTTAATAATAGGCCAAGGCAACACCTGCAGCCGACAGGCAAAAATGTAATTACCGAACTTGGAACTTTTAGTTATCGAGTCCAAATAAACAGGTAAAGTATTATGTAGTACCTACCTACTTGATAAATTTATATATTCTGGGGTTCAGAATATTTTACGAGTTTCCAAGTAACTTTAAGATGCAGAACCCCATGAGACTGTTAGGAATCAACTATTCCTAGCTTGAATGGGATAATAGAAAAGTAACTAGTTAGGTTCACGTAACTTACAATGATTTCAAGTCTTTACGGGTGTCTGGACCGTTACCAAGTCGTGGTATCTACTAGTTTCTATTCTGTAGACTTTTCTTGTTCCGATTCTTTACCCGGATACTATATGAACAACTGTTACAGATCTCCACTTGGTATTACATATAAGGTCAGTCCTCATCACCATTTCAGAATCATTCGAATTTGGTCCCTAATCTTGTCCACCATTTGTTACCTCCTTGTTGACTCTGTATAGAATAAGTAGACGGTATTTGTGCAAAAGCTATACGTTTACACTAAGAGTACTAACGTACACGCACTACTGTTATCTATACATGCGAGCTCATAAATTTAACGCTCAGTGCGGAGCCGAGAGCCTTGTGTCAAACGTGTGATTGCTAGCAGTGTGTGTAACGTCGGATTCCTTCGCATCCCGAGTGTTTTCTCTAAGTGGGTGTAACTTATATGAAGCGAAGGGCACGTGGAATGTGTAATAACATAGCGTCTGGAGCGCGACGGCTCTAATCTTCAAATATAGTCTTTTTTATACCTAGCCAAGTTATCTTAAGAAGCTCAAGGACGTTTAGACAGCCAATTGAGTAAAGAGACATTTCTTTATGTTAATATTGTTTTGTTGTTTTACTTGAGTAGTCAAAGCTGATATCTATTAGTAGCCATAAAGTTGAACGAGTAGCTTTTGTATCAAGCTCCGAGTTGGCAATACAGTCTTCAATTTATCGTGCCGACCGACGTCCTTGGGAGTCGTATTGTATTCTGTCGTTTACGCTTTTCTTTTACGAGCTGAGGAAAGTTTCATGCGGTAGGTTCAATGATAAAGTGTCGATGTGCAGTGTCCAAACGAAAGTGTATAGCACAAAAATGAGTAATTGGGTTTAGAAGCACTCTTTATACATATAACACTTTAAAGAGTAGCTATAGTGATAGATTGCAGCCGGCGCGTCGCATCGCTCAACCCAGCGTCCTCACTCCAACCGCCGAGGCCACAATCAATCAATTACGTTCGGCTAACTACTACAGGAGCTCTGGGGTGATCTACTCAAGTGCTGGACCTAATTCGTGGACTGCCTGAGAAGCAATAAGATGTACCTATTTGATAAGTTTCTGTAGGATTATAAGCCGGCAAAAATAGGTTTTATGTCTTTATTAAAGGCGAGTTTACTTAAATAAAGTACAGAATTAATGTTGCGAAAACTCTTAGCTCCTTTCTACTTTAGGAATTCTATTATATGAAACACTTTGAACGTCTGCATTTGTAAGTACGACTATACATTATTCAAGTACGAGTGTTTTACTTAGTACTGCACCTTACTTAATTAAAACTACGTACGGTAATTAATCTAGAGCTGTCACTAGAGTGGATTCTTGGCGCTGGATGTACGAGGGAATATATTCGTATTCACTATGTGCTCGTAGGTAGCTAAGTACTTAATCTTCTAGTTGACAAATTAAAAAGTTGGGATCGTGTGTGAGTAGTGGTACTTACATAAACTCCTTTTAATATCGTCTAGTTTTCTACTTACAACAAAAATTATGAAGTGTTTTATATTTCGGAGGGATATTTTAAAAACATGGAATAACGTAGTAAATAGGATAAAATATAAACATCGGTACCTTTCTTTTTAACCGACTTCCAAAAAGGAGAAGGTTTACAATTCGAGTGTATGTTTTTTTTATGTATGTGTGTTACGCGATATCTCCGCCAATTATAAATCGAACACACACACAGTTATTTTTCACTTTTTAGTTTTTGATGCCTTCAAAATCATCTCTTTCATTACTTTTTGTACCGAAACTGAAATTCATGAATAACGCCTTCAATCTCAAACCCTTGTATTCTACAATCAATCGTAGGCACTTAGGCAGGTGTATATTCAGAAAGCTTCCAAGCATAACTAGGTACATTATGTAATTAGCAGGGATTTGTGCGAATGTTAGGAGATTTATTAGTGCGTTAATTTGTGTTGATATAATCTCAACAGTATCAACTTATCTTAGCTCACTCCTTAAGGCAGCTCCCAAACTTAGTGCTAACTTCTTTTAATTATATGTTCGACTTTGCCTTCTTTTATCTGATGATAAGCGATAGTGCACGCTTGCCTCACCTGTTCACACTAGAATTTAGGACTCACAGGTTATAGCTAAATGTTTTATTCAAGTTATAACAGCAATTAAGGCAGGCACTTGCAGAGTATCCGGTTGGCCATTCAGTTGACAAACCCTCATTATTTGAAGCCAGTAGACCACGACGTCGACGACATATTTGTCAGGTGGTCGTTAGTTATAATTGAACATAATTGTGCACATCCCTTTAGCATACCCCTCCTGTATGCTTAATACTATGTTTGTAACTATAGGTCATCTTGGTGAAGTGGAACGAGCCGTATCAGAAACTTGCATCGTGCGACAGTAGCGGAGTGATATTCGTATGGATCAAGTACGAAGGACGATGGAGCATCGAGCTTATCAACGATCGGAGCACGCCGGTCACACATTTCTCTTGGTCACACGATGGTCGGATGGCTCTCATATGCTATCAGGTTTGTCCTTGATATCTATATCTATAGTAATTTTATAAGAAGCTGAAGTTTGTTTGCAAGCAAGAGGTAATGTCTGGAAGTTCGAGTCTGATTACAAGTATTTTATCTACACTATTGCCGAGTGGCACTGCTGCCTCCTGTTCGCGTCGCCGTATTTAAAGAAATGCAAAAAAATATATACATATATTACTCAGAAACCGTTACTTTCTAACAATGGTCCTATCATACGGATACAATGGTCCTAATAAGGTATCTTTAGAACCTTTCGTAAATCAAAAAGTTGATAATCTACAATGATTATCAACTTTTATACATGTAATATATATACGTATACACAATGATATTACTCCAAAATAAAAGATTCAGATCGGACTCTTTCTAACAGTTATAAGCTTTTTCGAAGTTAAAAAACTGATTTATTATCTGCTGAGACCACCAGGATCCTTCATATTTGTTCGTAGAATTCCTTTTTTGATGCTGTTAACCGGACAGGCACGGTTACGAATATGTGGTCGATAAATATTCGTCCGTGTGCTAAATTAAAGGGTAGTAAAATAAAGGAAGGGGCCCCTTACTAACCGGGTCAATAATGTAAACAGATGGCGAATACATTTAAGTTTAAAACACACACTTACACTTTCACAAACTTATTAACATTAACACGTAATTCCTTCTCGGTTTATTTAAATATTCTCGCTAAAGTTCTGAATTATATTTTAAACATGCAAATCAGACTTAAATTCGTTCGTTTAAAAAGCCATATGTGATTTAAATGAGGTCGTTAGGGTATCTATTACCTAAACCTACAGCTGAAACCTTTCAGTATGAGCTTGTTATAAAACAATGTTTGGGGGTGTCTTATGTAAGCAAATTGGATGTATTCTTTTGTCAAGTAGCCGCTATCGTATTTAGAACTGAGTGGCGAAAAAATAAGGCTTCAGCAATTGAAGAACTGTATTTGCTGAAAATAGATTTTCTAAATTCAATTTGTAATGATTAAGATCAGTTTATAGGACAGCTTTGTGGATTATATTCAGTTATTTTAGGATTTGTAATGAGTTTGAGTGAGTTAATTTATCGGGTTTTAAAATCCTATGCCTAGGCTAGTGGCATATTTTTTTCTTGAGTTATCGTCAAAGTCAAAACATTTGTTTCAATTAGACCATTAAAAGGCACTTTTGAACCTCAATTACATGTTAAAATTAAAAATATTGAATCTAGTTGCCCATTCCAAAAGGTAGTTTCGTATGGAGAAGACCGGGCAAGAAACTCCACTCCGTCAAACGAAAATATTAACTTGTGTCATTTGTTCTATCAAGTTCGCAGTTGACCGATTCGCTATTCAGGTATGGACACATCGACAACGTGTCAGTTCGATTTCGCCACGTGATGTTCATCCACGTGAATACAGAGCAAAGCCTCCGCCGGATCAGTCAAAACGTCGCAAGCAATTTGCTAAAAGGCTTCCCCGTGACGTCGAGAGGCGAATGTTACGTGACACCCCTGAACACAAACATACGTGAAACGTGCTAAGAAAGGTGTGCCGATTTGTCGGGGGCGTGCTTCGATTCTAATATTACTCGTCATATTGTCTCAGAGACTAGACGTCGCAGACAAATAACTACGTCAACGATTTATAGGTATGATACCTAGCGACTGTTAGAAACTTGGTTGTCACCAGTTACGTATTTACTGTACCTGTCGAAGTGTCGACGAGCTGTCGGTGTAATCATTAGTCTGTTGTAGACAGCAGATCTTGTAGGTCTATTTGTGTTCTAAACAATTCTGACAAATAAACGGGTACAGACATCTGATATTAACTTAATAATACCCACACAGCCTGCGATTACATAACAAATTGCTACGTAACATCACAGCTATCATTTACGAAGAGTGACGTCTTTCTTCCATTGTCTTCAGTAGCTCTGTCTACGATAACTAGGACACACAGACCTTGAGAGTGTGATTTTTTGGCCCAGTTCCTTGGGTTCTCTTTATGCTAATATTGGCAGGCGACCCAACACGGTAACACCCCTTGTGTTGGTGGAAAAGTTTTGCAGGGTGACAATAAAATCGTGAAATCGGTTAGGGGCGATAAAGTTTGTAGCGGTTGTGGGTCCAATCCAATTTATTATAACATCACGGTGATCGGGAACGTTATAAGCGATGAAATCTTTCGGGTTGATTGATAGCCCATTCTCTTCGGTTTACGGGCTTCCTTCATTGTTACATCCTTTCTTACTTATTTTTACGCAATCGCAGAAATATGTTGCGCTTATTTCTGTAGATTGAAAACGGTAAAGTGATATAAATATAAAGTAATGCTGAAATACCTATTATATATAAATAAAATTGAATGTTTGTCCTCTACGCGTTCCTACACTATTGATCAGATTGTGAACAACTTTGGTAGACTGTTCTGCGTACACCCGCGAAAGTTCCTGACTCAATAAAAAAAAGCCAGGGACGCAGTCACGCGCAGCACCTATAGTGTCTACCTAAATAAATAAAAATATCACTGAATAAACACAACTTAGGTATGTTTTCTTCATAACGTAACACAATGTTACATTATTTCCAACAAATTCGTTGAAATGGCTGCTTAATTAAGTAATAATGATTTACTTTAACTGTTACCTTCGTTACGTATTATTTGAAAATGAAACGTTAACAGTAATTACTTAAGTACATGTGAGTATATTTCAGTATTCAGCGTAACAAAGAGCTTTTAGTACAATATGTTGAGTGCTGTTGAGCGTTATTTAGACATCGGCTTCTCGCGTTTAATTAACTCACAATTAAGTCCTACTAAAAATAACTAAGCTTTTATTTGAATGATTGGAGTTTGTAGTAAATATTATACGTAAATATTATTATTGGCACCGTAGAGGAGGCTGCACTTGACATCTTCTTCCTTTTGAAATTCGTGTTGGCCCAGTGGTGAAGACACCCACCTCTCGTACCCAAGGTTGTGGCCCAGAAACCGGGCAAGTACCAACGTGGCTTTTTCAATTTATAAGCACTTTCTAATGACATTTTGGACGTCATTGGCATCGGTGAAGAAAAACATCGTAAGGCAACTTGAGGGCCTAGTCTACCACCATCGCCGAGAGTTGCAAATTTAACGACTAAAATTACAATGTAAGTTTAAAATGGCACTGTTTGTTTAAAAGTCTTTTATGATAGCCAGTTTCATGAGGAATAGTAACATCACGTATCTTAACACGGGTGAAACATACCACGCGAATGAATTCGCGGGCGGAAGATAGAAGAAGTAATTAATTGCAGACTTGTGTCTGAAATCGAAAATCCGTCTTGAGTAAGCGTGCTGGTCGTGCCTTACGTGAAGACGCCTTTTCCTAGAGTAGGTGAATAATAAACTATATTTCTTTTTATCAAACTTTTTCTACTCTTTCGATAGGACGGGTTCGTGTTGGTGGGTTCCGTGGCTGGCCAGCGATACTGGTCGTCCATGTTGTCGCTGGACGCCCGCATAACATGCGGCTGCTGGACGCCTGATGACAATCAGGTGTACCTGGGCACCGCCTCCGCGCAGCTCGTGGTCATGGACGTCCATGGAGCTATGGTGTCACAGGTCGGCGTACAAAAGAATTTGGTCCTTCTGCTTTTTGGTCGTTTTCTCGTTTTTTAGTTAATGTTTAATTGAATTATTTATAAGTTGTTAATAATGTGTAAAACTTGTGATCGGGGGGCAATTCTGCAAACTTTTAGGATCACTAACAATCTAATCTCAGCCTCAATCTGTAAAAAATGAGTCTTATTTACCCGCATCGATGGTCGCTCAGGTGAGATTGCGACTAGATTTTAAACGTTCTTAATAAGCAGAATTGGCCTTCTGATATTACTATACATCTAATAATAGGTAAAGAAGCGACCAAGGTAACAAAGCAATTTTACCTTTCTTCACCATACATTGTTTTATTTTACTAAAGCATTAAGGTTATTCATAATCCATTCTTCTTTTAATTACATAGTGAATAAAACTCCATAATTGATTACTCAGGTTCAACTAGTCGCGGAGGGCGGGATCACGTCAATGGCGTGGTCCTGCGAGAAGTTCAAGATGGAGGAGGGTGAGGAGGGTGGAGAGAACAATGGGGGCCACGTACTGGCCGTGGCTCTCGGGAATGGGGAAATAGTACTGCTGCGAGGACATGATGACGTCAGCCCGGTGCGAGTGACGACGGGGCTAAGAGGCAACACGCTCGCCATGGAGTGGGCTAACTCCAGAGAACTCCTGGCTGTTGCTGGTACACTTATTGCTGGTGAGTTAGTTAGACAACTTTCTAGGTCACTTCCGGATCCACCCAGGAAAAAAAACACTGTTTTGAAATTGACAATATCAATCCTTCTTCTGTGCAAGAAATGCCTGCGCGCTGAAGTTCCCGTTATAAAACTAGCGCCCCCGTTGTTGCTTCAAATGTCAATCTTTTACTAAGCTTAGTAAACTTAAAAGAGTATCACAATGTCAGCATTACAAAATGGAAATAACCCATAAAAGAGCCGAACGGAACTAGTCGTCACTGCACACCTTTTTTGCACGTAATCACCTACATATCGCCTCAGCCCGCCTCCTGAATAGTTTCTATGAGAACGTGATATTGATAAATTGATGTGTTGAGTGAGCCTTTCTATCGTTTTGATAAACGACGCATTCGTTTTGGAGCTTTTCAATACGTTACTATATTTACGAGCTACTTTGTGTATAGTCAGACATTTTTATTTGTTAAGGTTTTTTAGGTTCATGGTAAGGTAATGACGTACATTTAGCGCGGTTAAAGTATGGGTATTAATTTAATGTTTAATTAAATGTTCTATCAAACCATACATACCATACAAACATTTCTTCTGTAGCGGTAGTGAAGATACATAATATGTAATACAAGGATTAGCAAATAGGTAGATGGTCCCTTTGGCTAATATCTATTATCATATTTCAAATTCAGATCTTTGGAGAAAACGTGGAGTATTAATCTTTATTTTCATAGTTAGTAAGCAACAAGAATCATTTATCTGCAGAAAATACATCAGTCACTTTAACATCCACATGTTTTGTTGCGTTATAACACTTATAACACATATTTTGACGTTTACAGAAGCGGACGAGCCAGTGGACGCACCGCCTTACAAGAACGTCGTCAAGTTCTATTCAGATGTCGGAGCTCTCATCTATACCGTCCCGATACCTTATACACAGGTCAGTTCAACTGTTTGTACTGGAAAAGAACACTAATCATTTTTTACCGAAATATTTCAAGCTGGCTAGAAATAATAAATACTGTAGCGACAGCTTTCGCTCAACATGTGAACTACTACTACGAGATCGCGCTATCAAAGTTCGCCGCAACGTTAGCATATAAAAAAAATCCGGAATCAACCGTCGGGCAGTAGCCCACCAGACTCAACACTACTTGGAGGATCCTTCCTTTCGCAATGTGACACCCTGCCTCCCATACCTGAACAATATTGTACCAGGGCGCGGTGCGCGCGCTGACGTGGGGGCACTGCGCGCGGCGCCTGTTCGTGTCGGCGGGCGGCGCGGTGTGCACGGCGCGCGTGTGGCGCGTGGTGGCGCCGCTGCAGCTGCTGGCGCGCGTGCGGGCGGCGCAGGCGCTGCGCGACCCGCGCCTGGCGCCGCGCCTGCCGCTGCCGCCGCGCCTGCAGCCCGCGCTCGCCAACCTCTTCGCGCACACCATACGGGTAACGTCATGCTCATCTAACTTGGAATGAAAACTAATTTAGTACCTATACCAACATTTTATTCGATGCATTCACTACTGTCATAGTTCATAACGTCGTCAACAAATTGACCATCAAGTGAATTTATCCGTACATGCTATTATGTACTTGAAAAAAATTACGTACTTGTCAGCCACGATAATCAATGTTCCTGACTGTACGAAAAAGGATTTCGTAATGAACCATTACTATCCTTCCCTCACTGTAGTGCAACGTCCCCGAAACGAACGAGCTCCGTCTGTTCGTGTCGCGCCCCCCGGCGGCGGGCGGGCGCCTGCACTGCACCATGCTGCGACACGACGACGAGGAGGCGGGCGCCTACACTCTGTACCTGGAACACCTCGGGGGACTGGTGCCGCTGCTCAAGGGACGCAGGACTAGCAAGATCAGGCCCGAGTTTGTCATCTTCGATCCTCAAGCTGAAGGTATGTGGATTTATGAAGTAACTCGCACTATTTGTCTGATAATTTCTCGTATTTTTAGAAGTAAGAAGTAGCAATTTTGTAATTGAAGCTGTCTTATGGGTACTTCTTTCCAGGTCTTGGACTTTGGTCTTTAACTTGTAGCAGTTAACATGTGTGTTATCTCGTAACTAGCGGAGCAAGTGTCAAGCAGCGTGGTGGTGCGCGCCAGTAGCAGCAGCAGCAGCAGCGGCGCGGGCAGCTCGTCCAGCGGCGGCGCGGCGTCCCCCCGCGCGCCCCGCACGCCGCGCGCCCCGCGCACGCCCGCGCACGCCGCGCACACGTCGTCCTCCGACACGGAGCGGGAGGAAGGTACGATTTACATCTTTTATACGTGTATAATTTGGTTCAAAATCCACCTCACAACTGCGCCGGTTCATCCTACTTGAAATTAAGCAAAGTTTGTTTTGTCAGAAGTTAGGTATTTTCAGGATTGCCAAAGCAAAAAAATTAACTTAGTACAGCACCGATTATTTCAGATATAACTGCCATTTGAGCAGCAAAATTCAGCAAACTCTAACTTCTAGAACATTACATTTACATTTTTTTTTATTAAGTTATTTTTTGTGTAATTAAAAAAGTTTCGGAACTTCGAGGCACGAGCCATCCCGGGAACAATTCTCGAGATAAAGAATAATAAATCCCTCGATATAACTAATTCATAGTCGCTCTTTTCAAACCCAGGTTGTTCGGGGTCTCCGCGGCTGCAACGCCGCCGCCGGGCTCGGGAGAGACGAAAGGTACGAAGCTCCAGTGAGAAGGACGAACCGCCCGACGAACTGGCTTATATTGACTCGTTGCCAGAGGTATGCTACCACATGTGTCTTGTAGATGGGAAATAAACAAGTAGAAATTGGAATGTGTTTTGATCTTTATTTAAAACCTAAAATGACTTCTTTATGCAAAACGATATTTGTTCACACAAGTTCTTGTTGCAGGACGTTCGTTTAGTAGAAGTAACATCTAACATATGGGGAACTAAATTTAAAATGCATGGTTTAGCTAAAAATGTTCCGGCTAATCTCGGGCAGGTCACGTATAAGACCTCATTGCTCCACCTCCAACCGAGGCAGATGACTCTGATGATCACAGAGCTAAGGGATGACTACCCCGTCGGTCCAGACCCTACATTTAATCCAAACATCTTTTCCGAGGACGAAGAAGAGGTCTTTCAGTCCAACGATTCCAACGATTCGCCGTCGCACACTAATAATAATAATATCAGAAGGAAGCTAACTCTAAACGAAAGAATCAACAACACTAATAACATAAATCAGAATGAAAGTTACACTGCTAATAATAATAATCAGAACAGTCCGTCACTCGCGAGAGCGGAGTCGTATGAAGAGTTCCCGTACATCGACACTAACGAGACGATCAACAATGTGCCCGAGAGTGTGTACTCGACGCCCGTCCGCCACGCCAGCCAGCCCGCAGAGAGGAGAGTCAACAACCCGGCCGGGGTGCCCAACCGACACGCAATATCACCGTTGCGGTGCGAGAGTTCAGTCCCTACCCTGCAGTCGCCAAAGAACGCCGTCGCGCCCACAGACATCATATTTGAGAGACCCTCCCCGCAGACAGTGACGTGCGGAGGACGGGGGGACTTCTGTGGAGGGAGAACTGACTACAGCGTTCGCGGAGACAACGTCTCGCTCAAAGGAAACTTATCCAACTTAGAACAGCAATCGTTCAACCTCAACCTGAGTCTTGAGCCAAGTCGACAAGTGACGATCAAAAAGTGTGATAATCATGTCACAGACAACTGCCTTTCAAAACTGCGAAAAAACATTTGTAGCAGAGGTGAATCTGCTTCGTTCGAAATGAACACGAGGATTCTGAAGTCACTTTGTAACAAAAACTACGAGCATGAGGTGCATCCGGACGCTCTGACAAAGCGTGGTGACACTGTCAAACATTTACAAAAGAGCGAGGACTTGAAGTTTATTGATGAAGAGACTCCGGTGGATACCACCATAAGTAACCTCACCGATAAGGCTCGAGAGGTCACCGGTAAGGTACAAAGAACTACCACGGTGGTGCCCATCAGCCCCGTGTGTGCGACAGTCCCTGTGTACGACACCATGACACGAAGCTGCAGTGTCGGTTATCTGGACTTAGTGGACCCTCAGGTCCTGCACGCTCAGGTGAGTCTGACTGCTTTGCGCGGAGAACCACCCAGAAGACTGGTGCTCGTGAACAACAAGCGTCACAGGAAACAGAGGCGTCACGTCCGCGCGAGTGACGCCAAACAGACTGAGTACACCAAAACGCCAAGCTTACGACGATGCGGCAAGTCCAGGAGCCTCGACTCGAGTGAGATGTCGCTGACGGTGGACAAGAGTAAACGGCAGTCGCGGGTGGATTCGGTGTCTCCGAAAGCGGACGTGACGTCAGCGAACTCGAGTAGCCGGTGTAATAGTACAGGGGGGGAGGATAACAGCGGCACGAGCACGTCGTCGGGCGCGCGGCGGCGGCGCGACTACCCCGTGTGCACCGCGTGCCGCCTCGTGTCGCCGTACGACCGGCGCGACGTGGACGCGAGCACGTACGTGTGCGTGGCGTGCAGCTCGCGCGCGCCCCCCGCGCCCCCGCGCACCCCGCCGCCCGCGCGCTTGCGCACCGACAGCGACTCCGACTACAGCAAGTATTACAGTTAGTACGATAAGTAGATGCTTTACTTCACCCGCCGTCGAACACTACACCCTCGGCGGCGACACACCGCTCGTTGCAGGCTGTTGGATCTCGGGTAACGTTTCGACGGCTTCCTACTATCCCCGGCTGCACCCCTATCTCGACTAAAGGTAGACGTTAATTTTAGTTGGGAGTTTACCACCCGGTACATGGTCACTCCGCTCGTTTCGGCCCGCTCTCGGGTCTGCTCGCACGGCTGCCTTGACGCGACACCCTCAAGGGCTTGACACGCAACACTAACCGCTTCTACTCCGTAGCCGCCCGCTTCTCTATAGAACGCATGAAGCTTGCCTAGGACGGCACGACTCGGCATGGACACAGGTAGAGAACGACGAAATTTCATATGGAACTACAGAAGATATAATAAGTGTTCTATGTACAGGTTCGTTGGAGCAGTTAGCACTTCGTTTGTTGGCGTCTCGCTCATCGCGGCGTGCGGAGAAGGCGGGAGGCGCGGGCGCAGCGGGCGGCGCGGGGGGCGCGGGGGCGGCGGCGCGGGAGTGCAGCTCCGCGCCCGCGTCGCCCCGCCCCGCGCGCTCGCACCCCGCCAGCCCCGCGCCCGACTCGCCCGCGCCGCGCACTCCGCCGCGCAGACATCGCTATTCGTCCGCCTCGCCTATCAGGTCAGTTGGATGTCTTCGTGTAGGTTTACAAGTTGACATAGAGAGTAATGACAAAAATAAGCTAACTATTCTGACGTCAAAAGATGTTAATATTCAGGGGTAAAATACGTAAGTGGTAAAGTTACGACTTATGATTGTTCAGACGTGTGCATCTCCTTTTCGCATATATTTCAGGCAACTTTTAAACTCTCCGCTTCTGAATCGAAGAAGAAACAAGAAGCCGTCCGAAAGTTCCGACGACGAGTACTCAACCGGTGGCGGCTACAGTGAGGTCAATGGCAGAAACTATAGGGACTTGGAAAGTTTCCAGAAGGCACAACTCAGGAATAAGGTACCCGTCCTACTTCAGTTTGATGACGCGGTTAATTTTTAACTAAATTATGAGTACCATGGCGTCGAGTTTTAGAAGGTAAAGTCGTAGAGCTTAAAGTATTGCGCAGAATTATATTTTACACCCAATGTTTATTCCAAACCCTCGAGCGTGCTTGCTGCATTGGTTAAGCTGATCCTTTTCGTCCATTTTGAAAAACTTATTGTTTTTTATTGACTCACAAATTTTAAATAATATACTCTCGTTTCCAGATAAAGCGCGCCGGTGGCGTGGTGACCGCGACAAACTCCAGCAGCGACAGCCGCAGCAGCAGCGCGCGGCGCCAGCTCATCATGCACAACAAGGCGCCCATGTGGAACGAGAACAGTCAGGTGTACCAGCTCGACTTTGGCGGACGCGTCACTCAGGAGTCCGCCAAGAACTTTCAGATTGAATATCATGGCAAACAGGTGGGCTTGTGTTGATGACAGATTTGATTAGCTAAATCATACTCGTCTTATTTTCATGTGGTCCGACTGTCGACCTGATTAAGACCGCAGGAAGACGCTGGATGCGGGCCGCTTCCAACCGGTCCTTTTGAAAATCTATGGGGGAGGCTTACGTCCAGCAGTGGACGTACTGCGGTTAATATGATGATGATGAAATGTGGTTCCTTGGACAGTAATCGCGAGTCTGTGTCTGTTATCAGTGTTTCAGGAAATGTGTTGTATATGTAATTGTTGCAAATTACAAGTGTGTGTCATGTGACTTTAATACGGGGTGTGAGACACAAACTAACTCACATTCAGCTAAAAATACCATCACGCCTGTATTCCCCGAAGGGTTAGGCAGAGGTGTAACAAATGTACACCCACAGTTCGCCGGTATATTTAGGTCCCATGTAATAAGGGGCGAGCCTATTGCCATTAACCGGGCACAAATCCTAACTCCGAGCTGCTACTGAGAATTTCATAGAAAAATCCAATAACACTTTGCTCGACCTGGGAATCGAACCCAAGACCTCTAGCGTAGCAGTCGCGCTTAAGACCACTGGGCTACCGAGGCAGCTAAAAATATTGCTAAGAATTTTATTTTTGGAGTGAAAAGTCACTGTTTAATGTAGCACGCAGTGTAACAGACGCAAAACGTAACCTAATCAAATACACAGCTTCATCGCCTATAGTAATTAAATAATTTAATTTTAATTTCCTCAGGTAATGCAATTTGGACGTATCGACGGCAATGCGTACACACTGGACTTCCAGTATCCATTCTCAGCCCTGCAGGCCTTCGCAGTGGCCCTCGCCAACGTCACTCAACGTCTGAAGTAAACTCCATCCTCGCTCACGATAGCCGCGCGGTTCTTATAGCCACGCGGCTTTTGTAGCCGTGCGGTTCTTATGTGTGTGCCGTGTGGGCTGACCAGAGGGTAGCATGATACGAAACACGAATATATGTTTAAAATATATTGTTTTTTATTATACCTGAAGGAATGATGTAAACTACCGATGTTTGCTGTTTGGACTATCGCGTGGAATGAACTGTTTGCGGGTCGCCTGTTTAAATGTTTTCCACCTTGACGGACGCAGAAGTACGTGTGGGTACTGTCGTCGCTTGGCTTGTAGCGGATAGTTGTCATTGCTCATGAACTCTCATGAAGAGTTTGTTTCGTGTGAAATATCCTCTGTCAGTGTCCTTGTTAGTAACTGTCAAAAATTACTTGTTATAAGCTTTTTACACACACTGTCTTAGTTAACGCGTATCGATCAGCAAACTCGCCCATCCATTATTATTTTTTACGCAAGCGTAGATAGGATAGCTTTGTAAATTTTCAAATTCACCGTCTCAATGCCGAAAGATGAACAATACACCGGATTCATTGGGACCACCAACACGGACAGCGTTTATGTATAAGAATTCATAATCCCACTCTAGGCTGACTCTAGGAGCGTAAAGAAATATTTTTAGGTATCAAATATATTTTCACAATAGACCTAGTTCACTTATGAAATCATTTTGACTTGATGTATTGGCCTATAGTTTATAGTTCCCACCCTCTTGATGTTGTTGATCAGTTCTAAACATAGTGGTTAATTCTTAATTAGCCACAGGGTTACATTTTATACACAACTGGCTATATACCCCGCGGTGTCACCCGCGTTCAGTTAAGTCTTTGGTTACTGCTCTACTCCCGTTGGTAGTAGCGTTATGTTCTCTCGTAACCTTCCTCCTAAATCACTCTATCTATTGATGAAAACAGCATTAAAATCCGTTGCTTAGTTTATAAGATCTAAGCGTACAGAGGGCCAGATGGGGGGAAGCGATTTTGTTTTATACTATGTAGAGATAACAATATATTCTGTTACCTTTGGGATGATTGGTTAGTAATGCATATTGCGTTTTAAAATTACCAATCATGCGGCCTAGGTATGTCAAGTATTCTGTCAGGTAAAAAGTTATACCAAAGTCCACCATTGATATCGAAATTTAAATCTAGTAAAATAATGTGCGTTTAGCACGTTCTGAATAGGTCAATGAACATTGTTGTAATGTGTGTTATCTATAAAAGAATATTGTTGTCATTGTATAATTGTAACCATGTTCTAAGTGTTTTATCATTGGGTTCATGAAATTTTTCAATTCTACGTTTTCTTTGAGGCAAATGAACTGATTTATTGACTGTAATCCCTGTGTATAAAGTTATACATAAGTGCATACCTAGCAATTAGTATGAATAAGATAATTATGTTAATTGCACTTATGTTTTTTACTTTAATCTAAACTTACATATCTATGGTTAATTATTACTAGATTGTTAGAATTGTTATTGTCCTTATTTCTCATAGATTCATTTTGAAGACTGCACATCGTAAATATTTTTTGATACCCATTTTATTGAGTACTGTGTCGTCTAATTTAGTAACTCTTAATGTTAATTAAGTAATGTTAAATAAGCCAAGTTAGATTTGTTTCTGTTGCTCAAGAACTTTTTAAGTTTTTGAATGTTGTGGTGTTTAAATAAATAGATATGAAATGACAAGTATTTCAAATGTCGCCTGCTCAAGCTCTACTCTGAATACGATTAATTTCTGAAATGTATTAACATTTGTTTTTGTTAATATATTACAGATTTTTTTTTTTTTGTTCAAAAACATTAAAACAAACAAACATTAAAAACATTAAAAGTAAAAAATTTGATTATGGAAGATCACCAACTGCATCAACTTAGTAGTCACGCTTCAGGTTGAGTGGACGGCATTATTTACTGTTATTTCTTCTGTATTGTTAGGGAGAACGAATTATTATATCGATTGATCTATAAAGTTTTGTTATTTACAATTGTTTGTGCTGCATCTTATGTCAAGTCCGTTTTATTGGCAAAGCAGCACGGAACACTAGGGTTGTCTCTCGCTTTGTTTTTAATGAGCTGCCATTTTATGATAGTTGCCCCATCGCTTTTTCTTTGATATTTCACTTGTCCGTTGTACATACCTACTTTAGTGACAAAGTGTAAATAAAATATTCTCCAAGTAAATACAAATAGTTTTATTGAACAATAACTGAGTAACTGGGTAAACCACATCTGATCGAAGGCCGCGCGTCAGCCAAATAGGCGTATAGTTCTAACACTCGTTCACTGCCCCCTCGAGGCGGGGCACACTATATGCTAATCACTTTCACTGCCACTCTGTCCTGGAACATAGTCTGCATCATCTTCGTCGGATATTTCAAGGTCATCCAAGTCTTGAAACAGAGATTCGTCCACTTTGACTGCATCTCCTGAAAACAATTTAAATGTTTATTAGTGACGAGTTTGAAGGTTCCCCTCATCACAATTTTGTTTTTCCCAACACCTGAAAGCCAGCATCAGCAGTAAAAACTACCAGAAAGGCACAGAGAGAATGTAGCTAGATGAGTCCCGGAGAAAGGATTCTTGGAAGTGTCTTAGATCCCGCAAAAAATTAATCGGAAATAACAACAGTGGAGTTACAAAACACATAACTTATGGGCTGTCTGCTAATAACGGATTTTGCGACAGAGCCGAGTTAAGGGGGTATTTGAATTGCATGTGGGTAAAAGCTAGTTGTGATATATAAGTACAAAATATTAGAACTTTTTAATGTTTCATACTAACCATCATCAAGGAATTTAAGGTCAGACTCATTGAGTGTAGTGTCTCTCAAGAACAGCTCCCTGCCAGTCAGTTTGTTTTTATCCTTCGCCTCCTTTTCTCTCTTGGCTGGAATGCCCATGTCTATCTCAAACTGTTTCCTCCATGCCAGGAATGACTCTACTGTTACTCTGGTACCTTCAAACCTTTTCTGTAATGATAAGAAACAATCATGTGGATATAAATTATGAAGAGCTTTTATACTGAATGTAATAATTTTTTACATGTAAGAAAATACTATGCACATTGTTGCTTCAGAAAATTGAAACTGCAGCAGTTGGTCAACAATTATTACCATAGATCCCACTAATATTATACTTAGAAGATAGATTTAGTAACAGCAACACTTAAAAATACCATTTATGGCTTTAAATGTAAATTAGATTCATTTCAAAATATCCTAAAGGCAATTTCTGGTTAATTTTCAATTCAAAATTCAATTCTGGTCAAATCATACCACCTTTTCAGCTGTTAGTTGAAAATAATAAAGCATACCAATTCAGCTTCTTCTTCTGCCTTCTTCTTTGCTAGTATTTGTTCTTCTCTTTCTTTCTTGATAGTATCCCACCTCACATTGAGCCACTCCTGCCCAGCTGATACTAATGTAAATACCATCACCATCCCTACATTTTCATTTCCCTGTAAATAAATAAATGTTTTTATGATTACTTTAAAAAACTGTAAGTAAAAGACAAGTACAAGAGCTTAAGCCCTTAGCTCTTGTTTGTGCAAGTAATTGGCTGTTTATCGTTTTTGGGTATAGACTAGAATTTTATGGCATTCTTTTTACTAACCAAAAATATGAAAACTTAGGTTCAATAAGAAATCTAGTTTTAGCCTTACAGCCAGTTAGACAGAACAGACCCGAAACAATATAAACAAATGGTTACGGTTAGCTGCAAAATTAAACTAAAAACTGGATTACCTGTTCAGTTAAATGTGAGAGTAATTCATCCTTATCAACTATGTCATCAAAATTTTCTTCATCTTCTATTTCTATGACAGGCAACTCATCAGGGTACTTGGCTGTGTATGTAAAGACTAGCTGACATGCAAGACCTTCTCCTTCGTCGAAACCCTCAGACTTTATCGGTATACTAAACTTGTGGTATGGTTTTGTTTCAATGACTGCAATTAAAAGTTTAATAGTAATAGAGCTAGTCTTGTATTTTAAGATGTAGTGAAAAATAGACTTAACCAGTCTATTTCTAAGTGAACATGAACACACATGAACATGCATCTGAGAATAAGATGCTTAAGATGTACGTACAATGACCGGCCGGACCAAGGAAAATATGAACCTCCTTTAAAAATGGTTTTTGTTGTCTAAAACAGAAAGTTAGATTAGACGGCTAAGTAACTGAGTCTTAACTTACTTTGCATATCTCCATAATAAATAGAGTCTAATGCTTCCACTTCACTTGTCTGTTCGTAATGGTAATCCATGATTCTTATTTGGTTTGAAATTTCTTCAATATTCACACGTTTTACTTACGTTCACATACACATGACATTTTTTTAATCATCTGTCATGGCTGTCAATGTCAAAAATGACAAGATATTTGTTGCCAACTTGCCATGCTGTGTAGATGTTGCCATAGCTGTCTGTGGTCATTCTTCTGTACCATAGATAATATGAGGAAGGTCCGGCCAAGCGGGCCAAGCCAGCCACACAGCCAGTGTTAGATTAATCTGGCATAGGTCATGCATATGTAGCGACAGCTAGGTACGCCGCACGCCCTCCATCCGTACAGCAAATGACAAAGATAAAAGATTTCTATGCAATGGCAGACACAGAACCGCACCGAGTCGGCAACGACAGACGTGGTTTACGTCTGTTAAATCAACGTCAAACAATTACTGAAATCCAAAAAGCATCAAAGTCAAACCATTTGTCAAACAAACCTTCACTGAGGTGACAGAACAGAACTCGTTCGAAGTCACATACGCTGTGTTTTTGTTTTTATAGACGTGATTAATTACGAAATCGACACGAAGAAAGAGAAACAACTTAGCTCGTAATTCCTAAAAATGGATACTTCGGATTTATTGACAACTTACGTTCCTCAGTCGGATCCGGAACAATCTAATACATCAGGGTTAGTATCTACTTACTTCTCCTTTTCGTGTGGATTGACTCAATAAATTTTGTTCGACCAGTATAAAGCAACCTTTATAGCTCTATCATTGGCCTCGTTTAGATATTTACTTACCTACTAAAAACTCTCATTTTAGATGTAGATTATAGCTAACTTAAATTTAAGAAAGCTTATTTGATTATTTTTTATCTAAACAGACCAATTTTTCATATTTTATAATTTGTTGCTATTACAGAACTGTTCCAATGACCATAGTCTCGTTGGACGATGAAGACTTGTCGGATCTACAAGAACAAGTGATTGCGAATTTTCAAAAACCTAATGTACCCAATATTAATGTTCCAGAAAGGATTATTGTTTGTTTAGATGTTTGCTACGACAACCACAAATCGTTGTATCGCTTGGGAGATGGAACAACATTCTCTCCTATTAACATGATGAAGCGTGTTCTCGATTTTTTCTTACATTCTAAACATGCCATCAACAAGAAGACCGAGTTTGCCATAGTAGTATTAAAAGGTACAGAACCATGCTGGCTTCAAAATTTTACCAGCAATTTGAAGGAAATTATAAATACTATTGACTATATTAATCCTGAGGAGTGTTCTTCTGAAACATTTGATTTTAAGAAGCTCTTCCAATTGATCAAGCAAAATGTTGAAATACCAGAATATAAAGATGGAGAGTGCATACAGCCTCCTGCTTATGTTGTGCGTATGATTGTAATGTATGGAAGATCTAGTTGCATTCCAACAATTCCACAAGATGATGCATATTTTATCTTTTTAAAGAAACAGTTATATTTCTATATTGACATATTGCTGGCACATGAGGAAGAATGTTCATTTTACAAATGTGAAGAGATCTATGATGCACTTCAAGACCTGGATAATGGCTATTCTTATGTATATGAAGTATCAAGAAATGCAACTAAAATTCATGATTGCATTGCTAAATTACTTGCTCATCCTTTGCAGAGGCCTTTACAAAAAAACACTGATTATTTGTTTGGAACTAAGTATTAATATATGATAATTATTGTATTTTACTTTTTAATGTGACATTTTAGTAGTCACTATAACAAATTCATCAGCTATTAACATAAGACCAAGCTGCCCAGTTTGATATAAATCAAGATACCTACCTACCCCACAAAACCAATTGGTTTTTAGTACGTCACACAAAAAGGCGCCAAAATAGGCGAAGTTGCCCGTCGCAACGCTGCGATATGCATTTCGGCGTTATGATCTCGCACGAGTACGACTACGTTAACGATTGTTGAAAAAAAGTCTCCTCTCCATACGGTAGTTAACGCAGTGCTCACCGGCGCGTTGCGGTGCTGCATCACACAGCTTTTGTATGTGGCGGCCCTACATTCTGTATTCAGATCGACAATGATGGCTGAATATTGTTTAGTAACATATTCAAATGTTGCGCTGTGCTTCTATTCGTAATGGCCCCTTTTTTGTCGGCCGATGTTTATAATTTAAACAGAAAAAATAATGCTTTGGACCCTTTATATATTTCTGTGATGTTTTTCACGCTACGGCATCCGATAAACTCTTTGGTTGTGCACAGCCAGCGTTGGAAGTAGGTAGTGTGCCTTGACAGACAAATATTACAATATAAATAATTAAATTTAGGGATCATGATGCTCACAAACGCGCTTGCGACCACCTGATGATGTAAAAAGAAACAAGCAAACTCCTTTTGTGATAATTTATTTCAGCTCTTAAAAGGGGTTATGATTGGTATAAAAGAAAAAAAATCTAATACTATTTTATTACACAATAGTTTCAAATACTTAAAGACATTTATTATGTACTTTTAGAGTTGATCAATATTTATCAGGCTCCCAAGATTTATTTCACATCATATTTACATATTGCAGAAGCATAATATGCTGTATCATTTTATCTCTTTAATAATTTTGTGAAGATTAGACTGGCTAATGACACAATAATATAATACCAGCTATAATAATCCCAATAACTACTTACAGAATCAAGTTGTTAATCTAAATTTTCGGGCACAGCCAACATTTTAATTCCATACTTACCAATAGAGATTAATTTATAATACTTGCAAGTTGACTAATTTTGGATATGATTAAATCTGTTTTTTTTTTTAAATCATGAATCAATAAGCAATTTAATCTATTTTTTCATATTGAGCGTTAGCCAATGATTTATGCTTACCAGACATACAAATCCTATTATGTGGCCTCTTTTTTGCTTAAAGATAGATTAGCGAGACAATATTATGAGAGGAATAAAAATATCACGTACAGGCTGTTAAATGTCACAAACACGTAGCAAACATTTAATTACTATTAAAATAAAACATACTCGCCAAGCTATACATTTAAGTAAAACATTATAAAAATAAAAGTAACGTGTAAACAATTCATAAAAAATATTGATTTATTTACAAAGATTGATATTACATCTAAAGCGAATTTAATAAATCACTAAAAATTCACGTTAGTGTGCTTTGTTTCGAATCAATATAATAGAGACCAGCAGGTCAGATACAGAACATATCAATACAAGCATAATTCGGACAAAATGTAAACTGGATACAGGATAACTAATGGGCAATAGAATCATAAGTTAACTTGGTGTACTTGTCACAGCTATCTTCAATAGCATAATTTAATATATAATTTAGATGATATTTGTCTGTTATTTAGGTTTAGGGAAGGTTGTCAAATGGCATGTAGCACTAAATTAATGTTTTTTTACCATTTAAGCTGCAACACTTATCATCAATAGATTACATAATTCAGATTTTAATATCCTACTATCACTATCTGCCTAATGTCATTAGACTGTTAAAAAATTAAATAAAGCTTGTATTACATTAATACGTGATTTTCCCCAAAGTACAAATGATTGATCAACACGAGATTTCATACACATCAGTCACAAACATTTCAATCTATAGCTATAATATAATTACATCTGAGATCCTAGGGGTGTAATGTTACACTATCGATGCCTAAGATTTGACACTGGTTAATTTACGAACGAAATAAATAACTTCATGTATCAGTCTCAATATTTTAAAAACTATTTACAATATTGTAATAAATTCAGCCGTTGTCAAATAAAATACCGAGTGAATATCATGCGGAATAAGAATGAGTCAACAGCTACTCCTAGCCACTTTTATCACTTTCTTAAATCTGTACTCTAATGACCAGGGATACAGATTATATGGAATGATAAATGATTTTACTTACAGTACCTTAATTAAGCCAATATTTGTGATAGTAAAAGAGAATAATTAAAGCGTATAACCGCTCAGCCTTGTCGCTGACGCGAAATGTTACAACGAAACTTCCTAAATCGTACCATGAATTTTTTAAAATCGATCCCAGTTGTCCGGCCGCACCCGACCGGTCGCGAGCCGCTCAGTCGTCCACGAAGAGCCGCGACAGTAGGCGCCGCGCGTCCGGGGTAGCCTCTCACTAAACATAATTCACTGCACAGTCCTAAGGAAGTTGAGCCGTAGTTGAACGTAACACTCGCACACTCGGAGACACGAGCTCGGGCGTCCGCCGCGTGTCGACCGCCGCACTACTCTACCATACACGAGACGCGACGTCGCACGCGCGGCGCGGGAAGACGGGACTAGAGGGGGCGCGCGTCGTACGCGCCTTGTACGTGCAGACTGTACGCACTATACACAAGCACAGCGCGCGTCGTACGTGCAGACTGTGCACAGGCACAATGCACGCACGGCGCGGCGGGGTCACAGCACGCAGGCGGCGAACACCGCCATGGCGCGTCAGGGGGGCGGCGCGGCGGGAGCGGGGGGCGCGGGGGCGGCGGGCGCGGGCGCGGGGGGCGCGCGCTCCGGCACTGCGGGAGCGGCCTCGTCAGCGCCCGCGCCGCCGCCGCGCGACCTCATCACGTACGCGTACGTGCGGTACCTCTTTATCTGTCAAATATATTACCATTAGTAGGACACTGAAGAAAACACGCATGTTTTGACGTTTCGTTAATACTGACCTCGTATACGAGGTAGTGTTCTTTGTCGCGCGCATGCGGAGCGTTATCGCGCGCGTGTCGCAGTGCCGCGAGCTCCTCCTCCAGGCGCGCCGCACGCTCTTCGTGCTCGGCCAGCTGTTCACGCTGTCACAAATAATAAAAACACTTTGACTTGTTTTCACATTCATTCCGGATTCTTAAATTCTTTGATTTATTTTCATTCTTCTTATTGGCACTATTATTTCAAGTACAGTATAGTAGCAGTCACGAACCATGTTAAGCTTGGTATGCGTGCAGGGCAGCAATGGTCGCTGGAACTTGCGCTGCGAGCCGACCGCTCCCGCCAGCGGAGCCGCGGAGTACGCCGCGCACACGAAGTTTATCGTCTCAACCCACGAACATAACTCTTTTGAGTCGCTGTCAAAAAGGGGAATATTCTAGAACTAGCAAATGAATGAACCAGTAACAACATCAACCATGAGCTTTAGGGCGTATGAAACACCCAGTCTCGCTTAAAAGCGAGACTGGGTGTTTCATACTCTTATCGTAGAAAAAATACATTGTATAAATAAGAGTGGACGTAATAAAGCTGTCTTACTTACCTAGTTTGAAATAAGTATTCGGCTTGATCAGCAGTTTGCAATCTAAACACGTGTTGCTTTTTTGTGTAGTCGGTCGCTTTCGTCGCTAATGCGTGATGTATCCTGAATTGAAAATAATCAAACTAGATACTATTCAAGGATCGGAATTGTCGGTGTAGTCAACACCGACAACTCCGATAATAATTATCTGAGTATGGATATTATTACTACACAATAACAGTCACATTAATTCACAAACCTCCAGTGTATGTTCGTTCATTCAATTAAAATATTATCAAAATGCATGATTCTTTTTATTACCTGATAGCGTTATGTAAATTATCAGACATCTGACTGCGTCTAAATCCATGTTCGTCTTTATGAAGATACAGCACCAGATCTCGAAGCGTGCAGTAGAACATTTTCCAACCCCGACGGCCGAAAGGAGCTGGTAAAAATATTATAGCCAAATTAAATTATGCTCGCTCGATCATGTCTCAGATAAATTAAGGAGTTTTGTGGAAGAACTTAGGGTGCCAGGCGTCCGGACAAAGCCTGATATAGTCAGGCTTTTTGGATGTCTGTCTGATCAAATTATTTGATATCCATAGTAAGTGATACTGACTCTTCTTCCCGTTGGCGTCGACGCAACACTTGCGCATGACGTAGCCCTTCTTGTACTCGACGGCGCGCGACTGGTCGGGCACGTCCAGGAACGGGTTGCTGCCCACCCCGCGCGCCTCGCCCGCGCCTCCCTGCGTGGCCTCCGCGTCACTACACGGACATGATGGATTCATCAAAATGAAATACGTATAGATCTTTTGGATGATATAGTTTCAAAATGAAAGGACTCAATAGTTTTTTTTTTGTAGTGGGTATTTTTCTGTGAACAACATTGTATTCATACTAGTCTAAATAAATGCAAATGTTAGTTTGTTTGTTACGCTTTCAGAGCTAAAGTACTGAATCAATTTAGTTTAAATTTAGCATAGACGTAAGCTTCCTAAGAAAAGACATAGGCTAGTTTTAAATCTGCGTCTTCGTCTGCATACGCCATAATCGACATTCACGTGGAGGTGAAACTGCGTGTTATTTGTTGAGTATGACACTACATACAGCGCCCACTGCAGCGGCTGCGTGCGGATGGCGTGGTAGAGCTGCTTGAGCGTGTCGCGCGGGAAGTTGTCTCCGTCGTTGAGGTCGGCGAGGTTGTCGATGAACTCCGCGCACGACATGCGGCGGAACGTGCCGCCGCCGCCGCAGCCGTGCAGGTCCGTGTTCAGCAGCATGATGGCACACGTCAGCGTGTGCACCGCGTCTGTGCCAGAGGGAACAGGTATTGACTAGTTGGTTTGTTAATTGTAACTAATGTATATTCCTATGAGTCATTTTATACCCGACATTTTTTACTGTGTTGTTGGAGTTTTTTACTCGTTCATCATAGAAACCTACAATTTAAAATGAGCAACTCGCACCAACTTTCTGGCTGATCAACTCCTTCACAAATCAAAATGCCCTTGGTTTGATTTGATTTATAATTGACAGTAATTTTCAGTATCAGACTGGTTATTTTATACTTTGCCTACCTAAATGTCGTACAAAAGTAATAATATTCTTAGATCGAATTCGGACAACAGCACTGACGAGGCATGTAACTTATTACCCATACCTTGCGAGTTGAATGAGCCGGGGTTGCACTCCAGATACCGGCGCGAGAAGTGCACGAGCACCCGCTCGCGCTCCTGCGTCTCGCCGCTGAGCGCGAAGCGCGCGAGGAAGGCGCGCAGGGCCGCGTCCAGGGTGGCGCCGCTGAACTCGAAGTGGCGCACGTATTCTTCTGCTACCGCGCGGGAAAACTCGTTGCTGAGGAAACCAGAAATTATGATAATTAGCTACGCAAAACTATAGGCACCCCTAGGAATGATTGACGGGGGCTATATTCAATTCGACGCAATGACTGATGCTCAGTAAGTTCCGTCGGCTTAAAGTACACGCACGATTGTAGGCAATTATTCTTCATCTAACGATGTTCTGATGTTACATCGGTAGATTTCAGAATACAACTTAGATCTTAAATTTCAAGCCACAACAGATGGTTGGTCTAGTAAGAGCCCGTTGTTGTTCCGGTTACTAATATCAAGACTATTATTTTACATTTTATATAGATACCATTACTAACTTTTTACTCAAATGTCTGGAGACATCAGACTTCTTGAACCCGTCGAGGTGGTACAGCCGCTTCGCCAATCTCTCGGCTGAAGGTATGTCGACTGCCTTGGGACTGTAGTGGAACGAATGCAGGGAGTCTCCGTCAGAGCCCTCGTCTGAACCTACGTCGGACCCGCTGCAGAGCTCCTGAAATGTGTTCCAAATAAGTTAATAAACTGAACTGCAATGAACCCATTTTTATAGTACTTTGAAAGAAGACAAAAATGACGTGAGGTTCGTAATTTGTCCGCGTAGACATCTGAACATTTCCAATACCCATTTAACATTCAGAGTTGATTTAGACATAATTACGCCTGCCCTGTTTAGCAGCTTAGTAAAGAAAGTGTTACCAACAGCCTGATACATTGTTTCATGTATATCATTAACATGAAATAATAAACTGGTAAATGACAATAGCACGATTGCTGAGATAATTACGAATTGGTGGAATAACATAAATATATGTTCTAAGCAGTGAGACTATGAACCCGTACCTGATACCCTTGGTTCTCCGGTGAGTTATGTCCGTTCTCTTTACCATTCTGCGTATAATTACTATTGTTATTATTATTTACATTCTCCGTCGTGTTAGCGTTCTGTTTGTCGGGACCTTTGACTTGTATCACTATTCTATAGTCATTGTTGTGATCTCCGTTTAATGTGACGTCACTTCCGTGTTCGTTTGAGTATGAGGAGTTGGATTTGGCCCGTTTGTGGCAAGGTTCGGATACAAGTATCGTAGAATCCGAGTCGGAGGGATCGGACAGTTCCATCCGCGGACATTCGCGGCCTGTTTCGAACATGTCGTCCTGATCTTGATAGTCTGGACTCGATATATTCGATACTGCTTCTGATAGACTCATGTCGCCTGGAACATAAGAGAATAACTATCTTATTGAAGTTCGTAAACATTTTGAAAATACTATCTGGCCTCATATCATATTTTATCAGAATCGGTTCAGTGGTTTTTACCATTAAGCGGTCGGTGGTGGTGGTGCGCGGGCAGCTGGCGGTGCGGCGGCGTGGCGCGGGACGACATCACCGACGACGACGCGGACGTCGGCGACGCGGGCGACGACGACCTGAGTACATAGCATCCATGTAATAACATTCTATAACACTCATGTGACACACAACATGTAACTGGAGCAAGAACGAAACCCACAAGGTGAGTATAGAATAGTAAACTATACTGCGTACAATGGCGACGCAACATTGATTCCCGGTTTCAAGTTTCAGTTCTTATTGATTGACTTCTATAACTCTATAACATTACGGCTTTCAGGGTGTAAAAGTAGTTTATAATGAAATCAAGTCTTAAGTGTGAAAACATATCTGCTGTTTGCTACAAAAATGCACTGTAAAAAGATCAAAATGGTATGGAACATTTAGCAAGAGTTGTTCGGATTCATGAGTGCTTTTATCCCCTGAAAGATGGCGGGTGTATCAAGTCACCTTGTAAGTTTGTATGAATAACCAAAACACGTGTGTAAAATGGTACACTCAAAAAATTACAAACATACAAACATTATTTTAAAAGGCTTTGTTTATTTGAACTCATGTTAGTGCCCGAAAGGGGGTCAGTAGATATTATTAATAACGCTTTATTGCTGTAGTGTTAACAAGCACTGCTTCGGACTAAATTTCTGATATATATCTAGTCTACAAATAAAATAAGGGAAACGCTAAAATATATTTCTATATTTTTCTTCGCTATAGATTTTTTAAGTAAAGTATACCTGTATCTAGCTAGAACGGAAGAAATGAAGGGCTTTTAAAAGGCTTTAGGATTGGGGCAGAATTGTAATGTAAATACGTGTGATACCGTCACCAACGTGAAGAGATAACAATTTTAAACGTTTCCGATAGTTGGATACAGGCCGTAATAGAGTAGTTGACTAATTGTAAGAATGTCATTCCTTCAACGAAAAACAAAATGAAATAGTTCAGAAACTTATAGTACTTGATGTTTCAGGAACTTATCAATTGGTTAGTTGGTACCACCATCAATCAATTTATTTACTTTTTATGAACGCGATTCCTCCATGGATTTTGTATAGCAATATAAACGTGTGACGTCACTTATGGGGCTAACTCAATTGAATTTATAAAATCAAATTTTACAATACATTGAAAATTAATCAGGTTTCAGGGCTAAAATAAAGTGTTTTTTTTTTTGGAGAACTTTTATTTTGAAATTAATGGTGAATGGTGCCAGCTCTCCAATTGCACGTAGTAAGGTGAACTTATCAATTAAATGTGAACTTTTTAGGTATATGCGGCGCAGCAGTAGTTTTTTTATCAATATTTAACTCGATTAATTTTAAACGAAACTTTATTGTTTTAACGTCATACATTTAAGAAAATAGTCAACTACTCTACTAAATAGAAAATCTATATAAAAATAGGCACGTTACCGTTGGGACATGCCGTCCGAAATGGAAGTGGAGTTGGACGTGGCGCCCGATCCGTTGCAGTGGGTTCGTTCCGACGCGCACGACACGGGCGCGTTGTAAGTCCACACGATCCTACCACACACAACCGTCAGTCGACCAACTACCAGGCTAATATAGAGACCGGTTCACCACTCGCTAGTATACACGTCGAGCACCTTCTGTTTGAAGCGTTTATCGAACGTATAAACTGCGTTTAAGCGACGCTGACGCCGCGCCGACTTAATAACTGTGTCTACGCATACTTTAATTATTAATTCACTTATTTGCGTTTGGTTTTGGGATGATTTACAAAACTTTTTTATAAATGCGTCAGTTTCACATCGACAAGTATGGTTCGCATTCCCCAGATAACTTTTATCTTAAGAATAATTTAAAAAAAGTTTACCATTATATAGTTTCAATAAAAAATCTATCAAACCGCCATATTCATTACTCAGTTAAAAGATATCTGACGATTAAATAAACGGTCCTTAGTTAAACTATTTGCGAGGTACCTGCAAATGGTGAATCCGGTTAGGTTAATCAATAAGTTAAGTTGCTTTGCCGTGACAGAAATAAACCGAGCAGTGATGCTAACGCGAACCAGCGTGGTTAAAACAAAAGAACATTGGTTGATAAGTGTTAAGATTTATCGGCTCTAGTACGTGATGGCTGGTAGCACTGTATGGGAACTGGAGGTTTAGTCAATCTGAAGTAAGTGCAAAAATAATTCGACAAACCGACATTTTGTTAGCACAATTACTTGCTTTATAGTAAGTTACTAATATACCAGTGGCGAAGGGTCAATTATCATAAGTCGCTCTTAGCTGAATTAGAAAATTTGCCGAATTCTTTGTGTAAAATATTTGCAGCGTGTCATATTTATCTTTTTGGAAATAGTAGACACTGCTAATTGTACCATTTTTACCGCGGTAGTCTAGCTGTTGTTCCATACTTCTAACGGGAAGCCAGTAAGAATTCAATTGTTTGGAAAAGATATCGCCATCTATTCGAGATGACCCACAATGGCCAATGAGAGAATTTGTGCGTGCGTTTGGCCTAACAAATTGAGCTGCGCAAGCGCATTTGCCACTAGTCATCACGTCCTATGGCTAAAAAGTGTGCACTTGTGTCACCTGTCCCGCTCCGGGTCGGAGTCGGAGCGTGGCCCCGGCGTGGCGGAGTCCGGGCGCGCGTCCAGCAAAGTGTTAAGCGATGACGTCACGTCTTCCTCCATCTCGACCGCCACAGCACTGAGTGACGACTCCTTCTGGAACTTACGCCGCGATACTCGACACTGTTGTATTTACGTATAGCTAAAGTACCTGGTATGTTATCATTCTGGAAAGGACGCTCTACAAAGCCGGATTTTTTCTAAGATGATGATTGTGTTCAAAAGAATTCAGGATAATCAGATAAAAATGCATGTGAGAACGTGGTAAGGTTGCCTTGATATTTGTAAATAGTTGATTGTTGTATGTCTTAAATTACTTACAATGATCCACAGCTTTTTATATTACATCACGATGATCTTGATGATGTGAATTTTGTGCAGCATATCAAGCAGTTTGATAACAAAAGTGTACTATTAGAGTGTGTGTTACCTGCAGATGGTCTTCAGAGCGCGAGGTTCGCACGGCGTGATGCGCACGCGCACACACGTCGCTGCTGGCCGTGCCCGCACCGCCCGCCCCGCCTGCCCCGCCCGCTGGCGACGCCGGCTGAGATATGAACCTGTCACATTTAATGTTTAGCTTAGAGAGCAATTGTTTTGAGTTAGGTATGAGGTGGGTTGGACCATAGTAGAAGATGAAAGTGGTTAAATGGACTAAGCTAAATTAGAAATTCTGGAGTAATGTTGGTTGCTACGCCATAGCATTGTTGAGTCCAATAATAATATCTGTGCGGGACAAGTGATAAAGTGACAAAGTGAACTGATAAAACAGTGTATAGTTAATAGTTATAGTTTACATAAGGACTTATAGTACACTCTTATTTGATTCGTTGTATTCTTATCGTTATTGGATTTTATTAGATATATCGTTTTCCTATGTTTTATATTTTTGTTAAATAGATAATAGTTTATAGAAATGAAAAATGTGTAATTTGTAATATGTTTTTATAGAAAAATAATAAGAAAAACGTAAATAATGTCACACGGCTCTCGTTAGGGTAAAGTTTTGTCATACTTAAGCTAACTGTGCCGAAATCGACTCCTTTTCTTATTGGACGAAAATTCTCGTATTCTGATTGGCTGACCAATCAGACGGCGTAAATTTTCTTATGAGATTTTATATAAATATCGGGCCGGATTTCGGTGTCGACACAGTCGGCGAGCAGCAATAGAAGAAATAGGAAGAAAACAGGAACACTAGAAGAAAGAATAAACACCTTCAAGCCTTCAAGACTGGTTTTATTCCCCACCAACCCAGCAAACAAATGTGTATCCCGCACATTTAATGGTCCTTCGAGCCGGATATTGTGGGGAATATTGCCTGAAGATAGTGCTACAGTAGAAGCCTTGAAGAATAGTACTTCGCGTTCGTGTTAGAAAATCAGCTGACGTCATGCCCGTTACGCGCTCTGAGGGAAGGAGCCGCAAGCCGTCGAGTGAACAGAAGCCGTCATCGTCGGAGGCCACACCTGAGACCTCCGCGACCGGTACCAGCACGGAAGCCACATCCGAATCGACACAGACAGGGACAACTGCCACGGAGAGTTCCGACCAGACCCTCACCTCCGTGACGACCGACCCAACCACCGTGACTTCCGCCGCCACCACCGATGTCTCCGTCTCAGCCGCCAGCGCTCCCGCGTCGGCAGCTACTGAGCGCCCCTCCTCAGTCGCCAACGCGCCCCCAGCCTCGCACCCCGCTGGTTCCGTCGCTCCCTCCGCCACGACGACGCTCACCGCGAGTGCGAAATCGAAACAGCTGATGAAGCCGCCCGCCGCTGTCACTTATAGAGAAAATCGCCGTGACACTGACGCCTCGACTGTGAAACGAGTTGTCAAGAACGCCGGTACGTCGAAACCAACCGGCCCACAGCTCCTCCGCCCCCCTAGCAAGAAGGGGGGAGGGGGGGGATCGACATATAGCAAGACGAAGTCGCGGAAAATTGCCGAAGCAAAGGAAGATTTGCTCCGCCTCCAAGTCGAACTAGCTGCTGCACGCCTGGCCGCGCTAGAAACAGATAACTCCGACGAAGAAGAAGGAGAAGATGATGTCTCCCTCTACTCAGAAGTCAACGCTCGAGTGGACAACTGGTTGGATAACCAGGTGACTCGCCCCGTCCTAGCCATCGCCAACGAGCCTCACCACCCTCCGCCAGAGCCAACGATCGTCCACGAAGAACCACCGAAACAAGAAGAGGTTCATCGAACACCGGCGGGAGGTCAAGGTGACCTAGCCCTCCTAGCTGAAGCCATCACTAGGGCTGTCAGCGCCGCCCAACGACCCAAGTTCATCGAATTGCCTTTCTTCAGCGGGTCGCATCAGGAGTGGCTGCCCTTCCGCGCCGCCTACTACGAGTCTGAACCAATGTTCAGCACCGTCGAGAACATCAACAGATTACGAAGAAACTTGAAAGGGAAGGCCAGAGAAGCGGTAGAAGGGTTGCTCATCACCAACGCGCACCCTTCTGAAGTGATAAAGACTTTGGAATCAAGATTCGGAAGACCAGAGTCAATCGCCATGATAGAAATGGAAACGCTTCGAAGTTTACCACGCCTCTCCGAGTCGCCGAGGGACATCTGTATATTCGCCACGAAGATCTCCAACGTCGTAGCAACATTGAAGACATTGGGTTGTTTCAACTACATGTACAACCCGGAACTTGCAAAGACATTGGTGGACAAGCTGACGCCGACGCTTCGGTACCGCTACTACGACTTCTCATCGACGCAACCGAAAGAAGATCCCTGCCTCATCAAGATAGAAAGATTCTTCAAGAGAGAAGCTGAACTGTGCGCACCCTACGCGCTACCTGAACAGGTGGCAGCACCATCATCAGCCGCACCACAAAAGAAGACTCAGCGGGTCACTAACGTCACAGAGAAGAACAATACGCCGAAGTGCTTCGTGTGCGACGAGACAAGCCACACCAACGCGACGGAGTGCGACACATTTAAGAAGATGGAAGCCAATACAAGATGGGATGCTGCGAAGTCCAAACGCCTCTGCTTCAGATGCCTACGTTATAGGAGCAAGACTCACAACTGCCGACCGAAGCCATGTGGTGTCAACGGGTGCAAGTACACGCACCACGAGCTGCTTCATTATGAAAAGAAAATAGAAAAGGCTGAGAAGACAGAAAAAACAGAAAACAACGAGGCAACAGAAGTGATCAATTCGACGTGGACAATAAAGAAGCAATCCTATCTCAAGATCCTGCCGGTCCAGGTGACGGGGCCGAAGGGAGCTGTCAACACATTCGCGCTGATGGACGACGGATCAACGGTCACGCTCGTCGACGACGACGTCGCTGCGAGCATAGGAGCTACAGGACCCGTAGATCCACTGAAGATAGAAACCATCAACGATATGAAGACGGCAGAATCGGCGTCAAGAAGGGTTACCATCGGGCTAAAAGGGGTCAACAATCGAGAAGAGCAGATTCAAGCAAGAACAGTGAAGAACTTACAAGTCTCCTCTCAACGGGTTCCACGAGAATTAGTGGAAGGATGTCCACATCTATCTGACATCAAGGGACATCTCACATACTCCAATGCGAAGCCACGCGTCCTCGTCGGGCAAGACAACTGGCATCTTCTGCTGACTGAGGAGACCAGGAAAGGAGACAAGGACCATCCAGTGGCATCTCTCACGCCGCTCGGATGGGTACTCCATGGAAGCCAAACGAACTCCTTTGGTCAGAAGATTGACTTCGTGTCTCACATGAAGGAAGACGAAGATGACCTCGAGGACCTGGTGAAGAGATACTTCGAAATGGATGCCCTCTGCATAAACCCGAAGAGACCGAAGACCGATCCAGAAGAGAAGGCACTTCGAATACTGGAACAGAAGACTGAGAAGATCGAAGAAACAAGATACCAGACCGGCCTCCTCTGGAAAAAGGAAGACATCAAGTTCCCAGACAACTATGAAAATTCACTGAAGAGACTCTTCAACATTGAGAAGAAGATCGATCGCGACCCGGCCCTCAAGAAGAAGTACGTCGAACAAATGGACGCCCTTACAGAAAAAGGCTACGCCGAGCCCGCGCCGCCACAGAAAACTCCAGAGAAGACCTGGTACCTGCCTCACTTTGCGGTCATCAACCCCATGAAGCCAGACAAACTACGTGTTGTGCATGACGCCGCCGCCAAGACCAGAGGAGTAGCTCTCAACGACATGCTCCTCAAAGGTCCGGACTTGCTCCAATCGCTGCCGGGTGTCGTCATGCGCTTCCGACAGCATCTCATCGGGGTAACAGCGGACATCAAGGAGATGTTCATGCAGGTGAAGCTACGCACCGAAGACCGAGATGCACTGCGGTACTTGTGGCGCGGGGATCGCCGCGACGACCGACCTCCGGAAGAGTACAGGATGACTTCATTGATCTTCGGGGCATCGAGTTCACCATCAACAGCAATCTATATCAAGAACTTGAATGCCAAGCAGCATGAGAAGACTCATCCGGAAGCCGCAGCAGCCATCATAGACAAGCACTACGTCGACGATTATCTCGATAGCTTCAGAAGCCTGGAAGACGCAGTGAAGATAGCAACGAGCGTGCGCGAAGTACACAAGAAGGCCAGCTTCGAACTGAAGCAATGGAAATCAAACTCAGCGTCACTCCTAGAAGCACTGGGAGAAGAACACCACATAGAAGATCTGGAGCTGTACAAGACGGAAGAACAAACAGAACGAGTACTGGGCGTTATCTGGAAGATAAATTCGGACGAGCTGACGTTCAACCTCAACTTAGCAAGAATACCTTCGACACTAATCGAAGGGAAACAGCCAACGAAGAGAGAAGCCTTGCGCATCGTCATGTCACTCTTCGACCCGTTAGGATTCGCCTCGCCTGTCACCATCAGGGCGAAACAGTTACTGCAAGAAGTTTGGCGCCGAGGAACAGCGTGGGACGACCGCATCGATGAAGACTTAGCGGAGCAGTGGGAGTCGTGGATGGGACGCTTGAAAAGTCTCCACGACGTAGCAATTCCGCGGCGGTATCTACACTACAGCGACGCCGCCTCTCTCGAACTCCACGTCTTCAGCGACGCCAGCGAAGCGGCCTACTCTGCGGTCCTATTCTGGAGGGCAGTAACACCGGACGGCGAAGTTGGCGTGTCACTCATCATGGCCAAGGCAAAGGTAGCACCGCTAAAGTTGACAAGCATACCAAGATTGGAACTACAAGCAGCAGTCATGGGGACCAGACTCGCCGACACGATCGTAGAAGAGCACGAAAGGAAGCCCGACAGAAAAGTGTTCTGGACCGATAGCAAGACAGTACTCACCTGGATAAGGACAGGGTCACGTTCTTACAAACCCTACGTGGCTCACCGTCTCGCAGCAATTGAAGAGAGCTCCAAGGTCAACGACTGGCGCTGGGTTCCGACGAAGCAGAATGTTGCTGACGACGCAACACGAGATGTACCAACCGCCTTCGACAAGAATCATCGATGGTACAAGGGGCCGGATTTCCTGTACCTAACAGAAGACTCCTGGCCTATGGAACCTGTGAAGACAATAGCTGAAGAATCCTTCGAAGAAGAGAAGACGCATCACGTGATAAATAGAAGAAGACTGAAGCTAGCAGAGGGTTTACCTAATCCAGCTAAGTTTTCCAGCTGGGACCGCCTCCGATACGCGACCGCACGTGTTCTGCAGTTCATCGACCTCTGCAGAACCCCTAACCAGAAGGTCAACTACCGGCGGACTAAGAAAAATAGAGAAGCGGATCCCACATGGAGGAAGAACAAGCCGACAACAGCGAAACAGCAGACACCCGCACCAAGGAACAGATCGACACCTAACTTGCTTCCAGTCACAGCCGAGCTCCTCAAGAAAGCAGAAGAGCTACTGATGCGGTCTTCACAAGAAGAAGCCTTCACAGACGAGATAGACAATATGAAAAACGGAAAGCCAATCGCCAAGGAAAGCCGCCTTCACCAGCTTAGCGTCGAGTCCATCAACGGCTCACTCCGACTTCGGAGCCGTATCCGAGCGGCCGAAGACATACTAGAACGCGTCAAGAGCCCGCTAGTGGTCGACGGGGATCATCCAACGGTGAAGCTATGGGTACTGGCGGTGCACCGGCAGCTCCATCACGCCGGCGTCGAGGCAACGCTCAACGAGTGTCGTCAACAGTACTGGGTACTAAGATTGCGCCCAATCACGCGCGCAATCCTTCGGAGATGCCTCTTCTGCTGCATGAAGTCTCGAGAGCCGCCGCACCCGAGAACCGGAGACCTGCCAGCGTGTCGCTTAGCACATCATAAGCGGCCCTTCACCTACACCGGGGTCGACTACTTCGGGCCTCTCTCCGTGACCGTCGGACGCACCAGACAGAAGAGATACGTGGCCATCTTCACGTGTCTCACAACACGCGCCATACATTTGGAAGTCGCCGGCTCGCTCAGTGCCGATTCAGCGGTAATGGCGGTCAGACGCATGATCGCGCGACGTGGCTGCCCATCTGAAATTTGGTCGGATAACGGCACCAACCTGAAGGCTGCCGATAAGGAACTTAGACAAGCAATCGACGCGGCGACAGCGGAAGAAGCAACAAAGAGAACCATCTCCTGGCGTTACATCCCGCCTGGAGCTCCATTCATGGGCGGCGCCTGGGAACGCATGGTGCGTTCCGTGAAGACCGCGCTTGCAGCAACACTGCACGAGCGCCACCCCACCGAAGAAGTCCTCACCACTCTACTAGCTGAGGTAGAGTACACAGTCAACAGTCGTCCGCTGACCCACGTCTCCGTCAGCGCAGAGGATCCAGAGGCCCTGACTCCCAATCACTTCCTACTGGGAGGTCCTGGGCGCGTGCCACAGCCAGGCACATTCTCCGAACAAGACACCATCTCCCGGTCCAGCTGGCGAGCTGCGCAGAGGCTCGCCGACGTCTTCTGGCTCCGCTGGGTAAAGGAGTACCTTCCCGAGCTCCAACACCGGCGGGAGCCCCACGGACGAGGTCAAGAGGTCAAAGTGAATGACCTCGTGCAGATCGTCGACCCGAACCTGCCCCGCAACGTGTGGATACGAGGACGAGTCATTGTGGTGTATCCTGGGCCCGATAACATCGTGCGGACGGTGGATGTGCAGACGAAGGGAGGTGTCCTGCGCCGGCCGGTGAGGAAGCTAGTGATCCTGCCCCTGCCTACGGACGACGTGCCCGCACCGGAAAATAATGCGACGAAGTCGCACGGCGGGAGTGATGTGCGGGACAAGTGATAAAGTGACAAAGTGAACTGATAAAACAGTGTATAGTTAATAGTTATAGTTTACATAAGGACTTATAGTACACTCTTATTTGATTCGTTGTATTCTTATCGTTATTGGATTTTATTAGATATATCGTTTTCCTATGTTTTATATTTTTGTTAAATAGATAATAGTTTATAGAAATGAAAAATGTGTAATTTGTAATATGTTTTTATAGAAAAATAATAAGAAAAACGTAAATAATGTCACACGGCTCTCGTTAGGGTAAAGTTTTGTCATACTTAAGCTAACTGTGCCGAAATCGACTCCTTTTCTTATTGGACGAAAATTCTCGTATTCTGATTGGCTGACCAATCAGACGGCGTAAATTTTCTTATGAGATTTTATATAAATATCGGGCCGGATTTCGGTGTCGACACAGTCGGCGAGCAGCAATAGAAGAAATAGGAAGAAAACAGGAACACTAGAAGAAAGAATAAACACCTTCAAGCCTTCAAGACTGGTTTTATTCCCCACCAACCCAGCAAACAAATGTGTATCCCGCACAATATCATAGTCGGAAGCCTACTCGAATGACTTTCTGTTTCAAGTATATGTACGTGTCGTGTCTGTGAGGCGGTGTGTGTAAAGTTCATACATTTTACTAGCATGGTCTCCAACGAAGCCGGTGTCGGGCGAGGAGTTGTGTCTCTGCGCCAGCTCTACGCGGCCACACATGCGGTTGTCACTGGGCGAAGCTGGCGTTGAATTGTACCTGACGAATACAAACCAGTGTAATAAAGTTAAAATAGAAGGGTAATTAATAGCATCCGAGCTTGGAAGTGGAGTTGCGAACACTAGCCAATTTTATTATACCATAATGTACCTTAAGTATATAAAACCTAAAAATTTGCTGATTCATACATTTATGTAAGTGTTTTGAGGCTTAGTGCTGCAGTAAAAGTTGTTCCTAATGATGAGAACAATCAACCCTTTTTAGGTTACAGTAAACAAAAAGCAAGCTTGTATTGGCAGACAAAGTTTAATAGAAATAAATTAATATTGATGCGAAAAACCCACTACACGTAGATTATCTTCTAAATAGATCGATCTTAGTAAACTTAAAGTGACGTAGTATTTCCTGATGCGTCATAATTAGACCTTTGAAGGGGCGTTTACATTATTGTGATAAGTAAGAATAATTGGGACGTTAAAGTATGTTGCAGTCTACAACGATTGATAACAATGTTGACAAAGAAAAAATAGTTACAATGACCAGACTACTTTGTCTAACATCCGTGTTACACATTTCATCAGCCTTCATTTGATGTGTCACCTGTTAGAGCCTATATAAGAAGTGAGAGCTGTAAGAGGAGGCATCAAACGAATATCGACCTTATAAAAACAGACCTTTTGATCAGCGTTACAAAAAGATGACTTAATTGAATATCATCGGCGTACGAGGCGAACCTTGGCATTCAGACTGAAATAGCCTAGCCTATACAGCATAGAGTAAATTGTATTAGAGATAAACCTCCTCCGTTGGCCGCATCCGTCTTGTTTAAAAATACTCTGTGAAGTATATTGTTGGGAATCGGCGGGGCTCGAGTGGTAGATGATAGCCTTACCTGTGGTAGTGTGTCCGGTGGGTTGGTGCGTGGTGGTTGTGGTGCGGATGCTCGACGCGAGACAAATTGAGCATGAGGTCTCCGGTCATCATGTAAGCTTCGAACTTGGGCGTGGCGCGCCCCCGCCGCTTGTCTTCCACCCCCACAAGTGCCTCGCAGCTGTCCCCCGACTGCACGCCCGAGCCGTTACTGGATGAGTTGCTTGACGAGTTGCTGTTAGAGTTGCTCGACGGCGGTGATGCCGATCTAGCGGGAATAAGGCACTTAGAGATCGTTTAAGCTAAAACTGCACGGCACTCCCCTGTAGGTACGCAAACTTTACATTTAAAGTGTATGTAAAGGCAGAATAGACAAGAATGTTTGGACCCTGAGTCACCAATGAAATTAAAGAAATAATTTCCAATGGAAAGCCGGGATTCTCTTTAACACGGTTGTACAAGTTAGTTAGCCAGGGGAGGTACACTTGAGCTTCCCAGTCTCCTACTAGAGCTAGGGCACGTGTCAAACCTAAGTAAACAAGCCATGTTCAACTGTAGAGTACTACAGCCGACCCAATTACAAATAGGTTACAGACGATAAACTGCGTTTTCAGTACATTAACTGCGGCCGACACACTAACTTTCGTCCGCGATTGTCATGGCGTATGCGGCAGATAAGTACAACATTCATACGTTACGTGCTTGCCTTAGTTTATTATTTGTAGATAATAACCTTGTTTTCATACTAGATTGTTGTTTCATGAGGAGTTGCAATGCAAAAGATAAATATAGATACTGAATTAGTCAGAACATATCGGTGACCTGTGACGCATCCCGATAACTTAGATAAAAATAACCCGAAGGTTTTCGAGATGGCGCGGACTTCGCTCAAGAAAACGTACCCACTTAGCAACAATAAATGTACTACTAGTGTGAATTGTGTTGTGCAATTGTAAACAATATCGGTACTAGCTTTCTCTTGAATAGCAATAAAATATTAATTATTTTATTTGTAACACAACGGTTATTAAATTCCTTATTGTTCAGCACCATAAATACAAAAGGTCAAGTTTCGAGTAGTAGGTGGCATTGCGATATCATGTGGTAATATTCAATAATATTCTCTCAATAACGAGGTTATATTTATTTTCAAAAGTTCTACGCGATTTTTCTCAAATGGGCAACAGCACAGTTGGGCACGAGTTTAAAGGCACCAAGGTCCGCTTAAAAAAAACACCTCGTCGTTTTGCTCCATGCGTGTGTAACACTTTTGTTGTAGTAGCTTTCTAAGCGGTACAGTTATAACACTTTAACTTAAAGATCATACTTATGCAAAAATTAAAGCAGCAGGTTTAATAACGGCATAACTATTTACAACACCGTGCAACATTGTTTTATGTAAGTCGGAATAAAAAAAGCAGCTGAGAACATAATATACGAAACATGTTTAGATGTTCAATCCGTTTTAGAAAGTCGTTAAATCGATCCCATCAATTGGCAACAGCTGCTAATGTTTTTGGAATAATCTTAACCGCGCTATAAAATATTCAAACCTAAAATAAGCCAAGCATACACATATGCACTTCAAGGTCCGAGCATAAGATAGGTATTTTAATTATTTTGTATATATAATACATTGTGAGGATAATGTTAAAATCACGACTTTTGGTATTCATCGCCAGAACCATTGGTTATGATGTTATCATAGTTAGTGGGAGAAACATTATACTTAGTTGCAATGTGGTACGTTCCTAAAATACATGAATACGGGGTGACGTGTCGTCGTGGCGAGGGTGGTGACTACCCTCCGAGTTCCGTCGCGGCACATGCCACCAATAATCACTTATCACCGTCGGAAATCAGCTGTCGTACTATTAGAGGGGTTAACTTCCGATTATTTACCACATGCACCAGGCTTCACTCGTGAAGCGAATACAATCGGAACTAATTAAATGTTCACAGCACAGTCTGCGATTTCATAAAATAAATACCTATGTGCAACTATGTGTTTTGTTTTATGTTTTTATTCATTTAAACGTGGCCATTTACTGAGCCTAAATAATATAAAGCATAAAGTATTATAGACGTATCATCGAAACCAAAAGAAGAGGAATTAATTAATTACTTATTCTTGTATGAGAGTAACAAGCGAGCGTAAAATCGCTGTTGAAGCAGCAAACAAGCTTTCACAGGCATCAATGAGCTTATCTGTATAAAAATCACCACAGAAAACAGAAACTCACTTGTCGTGATTGGTGCGTGCGCCCGCGCCGCTAGAGCGCCGCTCGGCTGCCGCGGCCAGGTATCGCCTCACACTTGCTTTGATCTGTGGGTCTGCACACATCGGACTATCAGCTGTTATCTCACGCCCACCCAACCGCCCTGTAACTACCAACTTATGTACCATTCACTAGGAAAATAACACCGGCATCGGATCTAGATCGATGTGTCGAGATATTACATTATTAAGGGGAACAAAGCCACTGTGAACGAGAGTTATCCCGGCCCAGATCCCGAGAGCCACCTATAAAATTACTTCGCGTATAGCTACTCTTATTTGTGGCGGCTTACTTCGCAAACTCGACCAAACCACTCGGGGATAAAGGATTTTTATTACTTGCAGCTGGCACGATATATTCCCAGTCTCGAATGTCATAGTTCACATAGCACCACTAATACATTGATAAACAAGGCCAGAATATAATAACGGGCGAAACTTCACTGGCGCGAGGAGGTATCGATATGTGCGTAATTGTGATAAAAAAGCAAATCAAACTCGCATAATACTCGCAATTTCAAGTACCTATCTACTTATTTGCCAATACCCGTCAAAGTGAACCTTCACCACTTAATTTAATTCTACCTCCAAGTATACACATATACCATCACGCATATACATACTCCCCGAAGGGTTAGGCAGAGGTGTACCAATGTACACCCACAGTTCGCCGGTATGTTTAAATCCCATATAATAGGGGGCGAGCCTATTGCCATTTACCCAGCACAAATCCTAATTCCGAGCTGCTACTGAGAATTTCATAGAAAAACCCAATAACACTTTTTGCTCGACCTGGGAATCGAACCCAAGACCTCTAGCGTAGCAGTCGCGCTTAGGACCACTAGGCCAACGAGGCAGTTAAAAAAAAATACAATAAATCTTATACATATATTAATACTTAGTTCAAAACAAATAATCAGTGTTTTTTTGTAAAGGCCTCTGCAAAGGATGGCGCTTAGGACCACTACCGAGTATATAGTATATTTACAAAGTATATTTCGGCCTAAACAAAATTTTTTAAACTCACCCTTTCTCAGTCTTAAAGTGACGGGATCCGATGATAGTCGCAAGCATTTTAAAACTGTAACAATCAATAGAAACTCTCAAGGTACTGAAACTATGCCTAACGATTATCATTACAGTATTCTTTACATCAACATATTTAAAAAAACAATAAAGAAACATATCTATACTAATATTATAAAGCTGAAAAGTTTGTTTGTTTGGTTGATCGCGCTAATCTCAGGAAGAACTGGTTCGAATTGAAAAAATATTTTTGTGTTGAATAGTCGATTTATCGAGGAAGGCTACAGGATATAACATCACGCTAAGACCAATATGTGCGGAGCAGCAACCAAAAACGTAACTTAATGTGGGTGAAAAAAACCACGCGAACGAAGTCGCTGGCAGAAGCTAGTTTATAAATAAAATAGTACTCCCCGTAGCGAGGTGGTAAGACCCAAGCTGACGGTGGTTAGGGATCAAGAATCAGGAACCTCCCCACAATGCGTGTCGTATCCAAGACGGCCGCATTCAGTATCTCACCCTTGACCCAGCCATTTATTTATTACTAGACGACCTGCCCGCGACTTCGTCCGCGTGGCTTATTTCACCCGCTCCCGTGTGCCGTAGCGTGATGGTATATAGCCTATGATACTCAGAAATAATGTGGCTATCTATTGGTGAAAAAATTGTTAAAATCGGTCCAGTAGTTTCGGAGCCTATTCGTTTCAAACAAACAAAAAATCTTTTCTCTTTATAATATTAGTATAGATTATTACATAACTAGCTTTTGCTCGCGACTTTATTCGCGTGTTTTTTTTTCACCTGCGTTAAGTAATTAAGTTCCGCCTGTGGTTACTGCTCCGCACCCGTGAGTCGTAGCGTGACGTTTTAAAGCCTATAATACTATTCCTCATAAATCTGGCTATCATATACAAAAAGATTTTTACCAATCCGTCTGTTAATTTCAGGTATTAGAGCGTTACAACATACATACATAAAAAATCATCGATTTACGTTGTGATAACATCTTGATTACATGTCGGAGGAAATCAATTTTGCGGACTAAAAAGGTATTTTCTTACTGTTAGTCTGTACGTAGACGTGTGAAATGTGAATTGCGAGATTGCGTGTCGGTCACGAGCCGGCCATAACGCGATCATTGAATTAGTGCTAATAAGTTCAAAGATAGCGGTCAGACTTGACGTTTTAATAATAAGTATTCTTTCAATATTCGTGCGTAAACTTCGTGATTGCTACCGTGTACAAGGCGCCAGATGCCGCCATTCAGAATATTTAAACTTGGAGTCACAGTGGCTCTTGTAAAGTATCTACATACGAGATGAAATAACATTTTCAATTACACTCCAGTTATCTGTATGTTAAGAATGTTTCGTAGATAAGTGGCATGTGCGTGATAAATGGCAAATTCCTTACCTTCTCGGGTAGTGAACCGGTTTACATCAGTCCCATTAACCTTGAGCAAAACGTCTCCCGCCTCGACCTGTAATCCAACACGCGTATTCACTTATTTCAATTCTTATAACATTGGGCCTATTGTTAGTATGTGAGACTATAAAATATAGATACGAATAGGCTACACGTGGGCTTCAGTCCAGCTAGGCAGGTGCAGTGTAGTTACAGCCGAATGGCTATCAAACAAAACTGAAAAGTTACTTGCTACATTCAAGCTGCGGATTCAAGCTGCGGATTCAAGGAGTGACGATACTAACAATCGATCCAGTGATGGAATATAATGTACTATAAACATGCATATGCATGAATACCGCAGCCTTCAATACAAAGCAGTCAACACGTGACTGAGTTACAGGAGAAAGATCGGAGCCAAACAAGGTCTCAGTACAAAACCGGATAGGTGCATGTATGTTTGGCTCAATTAGATCACCTTCGATTTAAAATTTGGCTTAAGTAGTATTTAAGCAGTGACATTTATTGTTAGTATTGTATCAACGATTTTTGATGATGATCAGCAAGAGGAAATCCCAGATACAGATAAAAATCAAACACGGAACCATCTAAATACTGTGTTATCAAATCGAGCATGTAACATAATTATCATCGGCAAGGTTGCCGAATACAGACCTTAAATTTCAAACCACTTGAGCGGATACGTGAGCAGAGTACTATCAACTGCTAATGTAGAGTCACACACTCACACAGATGACAATATTATTAACACTGAAACTATCGTTAAACAATACTTTATTGACGATTAACAGCCGGTATCTCCGCATCCTTGCGGCGATGTCAATGATTCACTGAGGCGCAGTCCATTAATCATGACCGGTTTGTTAAAACCACTTCGTAACTTGAAACTCAAACAATCACACTACACGGTTCGTTTTATCTGTTGATTAAGGTCGTATTTATATTCCGATGCTGTTTCTGGTGACAGGACAGGATTTCCCTAGTACAGGCACATTACGTTGGAATGGATAAGTTTGTAATAGGGAGTAGCGACTGTGCGAGCGTCCGCCGCGCCCGCCGTCCCACTGTCAACTTGTCGTTATCACACGAGGGTCCGCTAATGGATTGAGCTTACAGATAAATTTGATCAAACTCCTACAGAAGTGCGTAACGGAAATATGAATTATGTGGCAGCTGGGCTCTGATGATGGACGTTAGGGTTAATTTTGAAGTTCCGTCGCCTAATACGATAAGCCTAACAGTTGTTTAACAAATAGAACATTAGAAACCTGTTTACAAACATATGATGCCATCTCTTGTTTTATAAGACTATAATGATAAATAGTTTTTTTTTAGTTTGTTAGTAAACATATTGGGGTTCCCGATGCGTAGTGCGGTAAAATGAGTTAGGTTGATCGTTCTATTGTAGGGAGGATCCTCCAACCTGGTCAGAGGCAGTGGACATGGTTCAGTTATCGTAAGAGGGCATTCATAACCAAAATTGCTTTAATTATTTGTTATTCAAATTATAGGCGTTTTAGTAGCGTATTTAAAATATCTGCAGTGTGACTATATATTCTTTGGAAACTGTAGATATTGCTGATTGTACACTGAACTTCTGAAAGGAAGCCGTTAGGAATCGAGTTGTTTAGAGTCCATGCAACTGGTCAGAAGTACACTTGGTGCAAAGCAACAGTCAGTTTCTATGAATCAAAGAGGTGTTAAAAGATTTGAAAGAGTGGTTATTTATGTGACGCTTTTCTTTGTCTGATAGCCTGTCTGTTGATATATGATAGCAAAGGAGTAATGAACGCGGTTAGACAGTGTTGAATGAAAGGCATCTAAACTAGTTTACGTGTTTGTTAGATGATATCACAAGACACGCTGACGTAGCATATTCTGTGGCGATGTCTTCCAATCAACTTGAGTGTTTGTTTATTTGTGCAATGTTACACTTACGTAAAATGTGGCATGTGTTTGCAAACAGGAATTTATTGCAGTCGTCTAGGAGCGCTCATGGGGCGGCCAGTAACTTCGACCGCAGGCACTACGCCCACTCGCGCAGACTCCTATTAGGTATGTACCACAGACGTGCTTGTATTTCTTTTAGTACTTCTCCACCTAGTTTTTGTTGTCTGGTACTTCCAATCGATTCAACATATAAATTATTTATTTATGAGTACTATGGATATCTCTAGCTTGTAAGAGTGAAATGAGCTCAAACGGACCGCGACCAGCTAGCGTGCAAAGTATATCGAATTGCCAATGCTACCCTACACTAGTGTTCACAAAGAGGGTCACTTCCACCGGCTGTCAATATCGAGTTACGATTAAACTTGACAACCTAAGGTTGTTTGGAAATTAGTCACGTTATAATGTCCTGTGTTATCTCCGTCGACTATGTTAATTATTCGGATATCAAGAAATGTCTAACACATTCATTTATCTGGAACTTGTTTTAATATTCTTGCTAAGATATTTCCTGTCCCGGGCTATGCTCGTCTCCCACGTCACCGTCCAGTTATAACAAGGCGTAAACTATATTTTATAACATGGAATCGTTGAATGAGCTGTTACAGACGTAGGTCATTATCATTTTACGGGAAAATAACATCGTTTGTATAATGTTACGGGCCGAGCGTGATTTCAGGATAAACTAGTTATTTCTCAAACTATATAATTTATGCAAAGTTGGGCAAACAGGGTGTTGCTTCTTTAAACAACACCGAGACTTAATTGCTCGATCGATTAATTAATACTTAAGTAATGAGTGTTGTTGTAACTTCTATGACGGTACAATAATTCCGAGGACAGTGTTAGTCTATTTTACGTACGACTATGTATAATTATGAACGACTAGTGTTCGACAGTCTACTTGGACTAAAGATTAAAGTTAAATTTATTTTTAATCTTTAGTTCTTCTCGGTTTCAGTGGATTGAAAATGTAATGTCCTGTTTTAAAAAAAGTGCGTTGTCCTACGTGTTATGTCCGTCTGTCTGAAGTGTGAAATGGATACTATTATCACTTTATATTGAGATACTTTTTCTTTGAACTTAAAATAGGTAGATAGAAATATTTTTAGGACTGCCTCGTTGGCCTAGTGATCCTAAGAGCGACTGCTACGCGAGAGGTCTTGCGTTCGATTTCCAGGTCGGACAAAGTGTTATTGGGTTTTTCTATGCTATTAGGTTATGATTTGTGCCCGGTTAATGGCAATAGGCTCGCCCCCTATTACATGGGACCTAAAAACATACCGGTGAACTGTGGGTGTACATTGTTACACCTCTGCCTAACCCTTTGGGGAATACAGGCGTGATGGTATGTTATGTTAAATATTTTTATAAGATACTAATCAAAGTTTTCCGAATAAAGATAAAGTCTAAAACAAAAAGAAAAAACAAAATGCACTATAATTTTTAAATTAATCGAAGGATTTTTGGCGTGGGTGTCATAGATAACCACGAACTTAAGCTAACATCAAAAGATGATCAATTGGTCAAGTTTAAAAAAATGCCATTCAAGTTTAATGTTAGATGAATGTGACAATAATCCCTATTATAACCGTTTACCGTAGAGCTGGCATTGTTTACAGGTTTATTTAAAAAAATATTCGGATGCGTACGTCATTTATATGATAGTAACGCTATTATGCATTAGTCTCATCAAATGTGAAAGGTCCATGAATGCGAAAGGCGAAAGTATGCGGAAGATAATAAACGTTAACACCAAACAGTTGTTTTACATACAACAAAACGTTTGAAAAAGAAATCCTAGGAAGATTTTTTTTAATTTGGTGGGATCCTTATAGTGGTTTCATTTTAGTTCTAAAATCAAAATGACTTCTGCACCAGGGCAAAATAATTAGAAATTAATATGAAAGAGGTGGACGGAATGTGGTGTAACTTTCGTTGGCCAAAGAGTTCTGTAGAAATCATTTTTATGGTATGTATATAATGCGGACACTGCTCCGCGGGTCCCGTAGTCTTAAGCGCAACTGCTGAGCGTAGGATCCTGGGTTCGATTTCCAGGTCGAGCTAAGTGTTATTGGATTTTTTTCCCCATTATGAAGTTCTCAGTAATAGCCCTCTGTCTCAGAAAGCACGTAAAGCCGTTGGTCCTGAGCCTGACCTCTCCCTGTCGTGCTGGATTACCGTCCCATCGGACTATGAGAGTGATAAGAGTGCACCTGTGGCAGCACACACATTTGCACACTATAACATCTCTTTCTCTGCGTACTCGGCTAGTCTTTATTAAGATTAGCCACCGACGCCGAAATCCGGTTGAGAGAACAATATTATTATTATAATGAGAAACATCTTGAAAAAAGTTTTCAGTATAAAATAAATAAATAAGTATGAATATGGATATGAGTAGACGAAAACCAAAGAAACAAGAGACGGATTCTGTAAAGGATGATATCGTCAGAAGAAAAGAGAGAGACGGTTGAAAGAGTACTGTGAAAGAAGGGGATTGTTTATAGGGGCGTCGACATCATATCAATAGGATACGGGCGGGATGACGCTGAGTACCACTGTACTAGATCTTTATCTTTGTTTTGCTTCAAGCAAGTTGAAGGTTGGCCAGAAATTATACAAAAGGTAATCGATGAATGTATGTTAGCCTTAGCGTTAAAATGGGAGTACAGTTCTGTACTGACGTCATCTTATGACAAATATTATTTGCTAGCAATTAGTTAGTAATTCTAATTAAACACATAATGAATGACATATTTTGCTCATACATGCTCTTTATTTATTGTTGTCGGTAGACCTTTCGGGAATTTATGTTAACATACACATACATACCATCACGCCTGTATTCCTTGCAGGGTTAGGCAGAGGTGTATCAATGTACACCCACAGTTCTCCAGTAGGTTTAAGCCCCAGGTAATTGAGGGCGAGCCTATTGCCATTAATTGGGTACAAACTATAACCTAATAGCATAGAAAAACCCAATAACACTTTGTCCGACCTGGAAATTGAACCCAAGACCTCTAGCATCGCAGTCGCGCTTAGGACTACTAGGCTAGGCGAGGCAGTTCAAATTGTTGTTTTTGTAATTTATGTTAACTGTATCCAAAATAGTGCCTTGTTGAACTTATAGATGTTTCAAAAATATTAATAATGTTCAAAGTAAAATACATATTTCATAACACAAATTTATTGGAACATACATTCTTTAAAACAAACGCATGCACCATATATTAATTACATAGTTTTGAAATTCAGTTGTTCAAAACGAAGGAAACCAATTAAGCTGCGACTTAAATTTCCTCAGCCCGTTTATTAGCGGAAAACGGTTTCTAATGATTTATGCGTTGCTGTCTGCGAACTATACACTTCATAGTTTTATTACAATAATATTCCCGATAACACAATACCGTTAATTGAAACCAGATGTGTAGGTTAATAGAAAAAATACAACAATAATGAATTTTTTATTCTCATCTTGTTTGAAATTGATAATCGACTATTTGTCTGAAAAACGTTTCAGGAAATAATTACGAATTGTAATCACGAAACGAAAAACTTAGGTGAAGTGGAAATAAAAAACGGAGACTTAACTGCCATGATCAAATACAATGGCTGTTTCAATGACGTCTAGTCTGAAGTTAATAAAAACGGTGTTCTGGTGTGAATGGTGATTATTAGAGTATCCTTACTTTCTTAATTATTAAAGGGACGTTGCAGACATCGCCCCGGATAATATACCTATTAGCGCAGAAAAGATAATAGCTTAAAATGAATTAATAATTATTAATTCGGGTGATATGACAATTTGAGACAGTTACCATAGCCACCATGGTAACAAAAGCATTAAAATACCAAGTGTTATGATTTGTATTGCAAACGCTTGTCTAATCTAAACATGCTGTACGTTATCATGTAAAAATGATCGATTACGCATGGACGTATCGTCCATGCGATTATGATCCTAGGCAATAATTAGAAGTCAAAGAACGTTTATCGTTTTCCTTTGGCATTATCGCAATCATCGTACAATAAATTAACTAATGACATATGATGCTAATCGCAAAACAAACACGTTTATTAGTTGTTTGTGATCGGGGCATACAGCATTGTGTGCTGTTGATGTATGACGAGATTATTACGAAGCTTCGGATTATAATACTTAACTATGACACGCACGAGTGCCGCAAAAAATCGAAAGCGTGAGGATTGCAGAAATGCAATTTTTGTAATATCTTAATAATCTCTTTAATTATGTAGTTGTTTTGACAACTTAATCTCGCCTTTTCTATAAATATGGTATGAAAGTTCCGACATAATATCAACCGCGCATCTTGAGGAAACTACCCAAAATATTCCCAAAAGATTTAATATATCATAATATTAGATGGGAAACCACAATGTTAGCCGTTTCAACGCACCTACATTATTTATCTGGCATGACTTGATTTGTTCATGTGTTTCTAGAGAACTGCCGGATATGTGCAGAAGTATCATAATATTATCATCAATATGATAGTGGGAATAAATTATAGTAAGATAATAAAAAAATACTATCAAACGACTTTATTGAAAGCAGCAAGTGCTGTGCTGTCTCTGCCACGCCTACCTGCGTGGGATTATGGGTCGTGTCCATGAATATAAGTAGTGAAAACTAGTCGACTTGTACGGATGGAATGCTACTACTACATTCGAGTACGTAAGTGACACGATTTCCGAGAATGTGACAGACATCTACTTAAATCTGCTAATGAAGTTAGGAGCCGACTTCTGAAAACCAGACATTGAATTGGAACGTCTCATCAGATGACGTGACGAGCACTAAAAATGTAGGACTGAATAGGTCAACTGTTAAGGCAAAAAAAAAAGATAAAAGTAGATACATACATAATTTACCTTTTACATTTACATTGTAAAAAGTTGTAATTCAAAACACGTGTTGCGAGTTGATCGCTGCGGTAAACGGCGACACCTAACACGTTGGTACTATCAACGTTCGACACAGCGTGATGGGTTGAGCATCAAGTGATTTTAGTGCCTATATTATAATTATAGCCCTAGAAATGTTCAGATTCTTTTCCATCTCGTTAAAGCATCGTGTGTTATCGTAACAGGTTTCATGACTTTTGAATGTAGCGTCACTCTCGCATGGCCTTCAGGTCGATAAAAAATCTCTTTGCAGTCACGTTTAACTGTAAGTAAAGTTCAGTAAAAAAAAAAAGGAAATAATATTCTTTTAATTTTTTTATCAGGTGCTTTGTTGTCCTGTATACAGGGATACGGGTCGCGATCGCGCAAAAGGGTTGTTATGCCCGAAAATAACCCATACCTTTTTAAAATGAACCATTTAGGAATGTTTTATTTTTAACTAAGTATCACAGGTACTTAAAATGAAACATAGGCCCCTTAAAAAATTGGTTGGAATATTGTTCAATTATGCATACAATTTCGTACAAGTAGTAGATGTTTACCCGCAAACATACGCAAGTATTTTCAGACACATTGTCATGAAGATATGTTTAAAATGGCCTTGATATAATTTGTCAGTGAATTAAATTCTATCGTCGTCGTCTGTTTGACCCAGTGTGTCATGGCAGTATGGCGGACTCGCAAATGCAGTGATGGTTCATCGCGTTTAATAAAGAGTTATTAGTTATTTAGTACACTGAAATTCAATGATGTCACTTGGTGGAACATAAAATTTACATATTCATTGCTATTGTACAAATTGTTGTAACAGCTAGTCGTAAAATGACGAGTCTATCAATAAAAGGTGGGGGCAGCATACAACAGAGAAGTTGCATTACCTGAGTTACAATAAGTTGGGTAACACTGGCCACTGAATGGTTCATCATTATACTGGTATCAGTTGTGCCAGTCTGCATCATAGGTGCAGCTCATGGAGATATAAGGCATTAACACCACAATGGCGAATTTAAAGTGAACATTTAAAATTCACATTTAAAACTCTCTCCTTCTCTTTAATATTCAAGAGCATGATAGTATAAAACTAATTAGTGTTTTAGCACACTATAACTTTGCAGTTGACACACTAAGGTTATCATAAATCAATAACATGTTCAAAGTCAGGTATTAGAAGGACTTAGTAGAGCTTGATAATGGTATTAAGTTGGTACAAAACGGCATTGAACGGTTTTCATTCAGGGTAAACAACAGCAAGTGGCCAAAAAAGGCACATTTAAACAACTATGGTCATTATGAATAAATAAAATTGACTTTAAATGTATTTAAACCGTATATAAATGGAATACCTAGGACTGTTTAAATTTAAAGTTATGCAGGTAGACAATTAAGTACAGGCAAATGACCTGCATAAATAGGTAACTAAACATGTTCTCCTTGACATGATAGAGACTAAGTAGGTAATATGATTGAATGGTTTTATTATGCCTCACAGATGCCGGTTGCAGTAAGCAGATAAGGACCTAGTACTGCATAATAAGAGAAGCTCTAGAGAATCTTTTTTATCAATACACAAGGCAGAAGTAGGCATGTTATGATTTAAAAAAAAAATTGTACTTTCTATTTTTAAAATTTGGCCTGAATGGGATTGTCACTATGTGGGACAGAATCAACAGTTTAAGGTACCAATGATTGAATACATAATATGGCATCATGACTTACAGCAATTATGACTCAGGGTTAGTCATTACTGTTTTGTTGAAAAGAAAAGTGTATCATGCCTTTAATATATTTTACCAAAGAAATCTATACAATATATTTTGCTCAGTAGTGAATATTTAAGGCCATGCTTAGATAATTTATATTTAATGATGACATAAGTATTCAAATGTTAATAAACTGCCTAATTATTTATTTGTTTCCTGTTTAAAACCTACTTATCATACATAAAATATTCATATTAAATCTACAATTGTAAAATTGTTTAATATTCTTGTAGCATCCTGATTAAACTACAACCATAACTAAGTCATGAATTATTTATAAAATTTAAGCAGTTAATTTACTGCAAGACAGATAAGTAAATAGTAGTAACTTTACTATTATGTCATTGTTTCAAACACCAGAAAAAGAAACAGCTGGTATAGTTTACACTAGTTACTTGTTGTATACCTACAGGTGTACACATTAATGAATGCAAACACAATGTAAAATTTTAATAGATAATTATTTAATTGTGATTTGATTAGTTTTAACAAAATTCAGAGTAGTAGGTGAATCATTCTGGAAAAATAGATTGTATGCACAATGGTTTTGGGTGTTTACTACAATATTACCTCCTCCATTACTCACCACAAAACCATATTGTATTGGGATTATACCAGCCAGAATAAATTACTTATAGCACCTTGAGTTCACATAGAAACTTATTAGATTTTGATGAAAAACATGTACTAGGTATAAGATTATGTAGGTACATAGAATTAGAAACCTCAAGACTACATATAGTAAAATTATTATTATTTACAAAATGTGTTCGAAATTTTGAATTACTAAGTTCTATTGCTATTCTGATCGACTTATTTTGATTTTTGTTTGTAACTACGAAAAGATGACAAATACAATGATAAAAGTAGGTAGGTAGGTACTTAATTTACTTATTATTGTATGCTTGAAAATAATAAATGCAATCTTACTTCACCACTTCGAGCGGCAGGGGAATTTTCTTCGATCTCGTATATAATATGTGGCAAACCGGCTTCGCCAAGCAAAGAGAATCCGAATCCCAAATTGTCACTACGATTCAGAACCACTAGTCTTTCGTCAGCCATATTCAGTGAACAGCAGCATTGATTATCATCCACCGAAGGATTTCACTATTAACACTTTAGAAAAACTACATGAGGGACTATTTAAAATGGATATTATTCAATTATAAAACGAAAAATATTCATAATTACAACACACGATAAAAAGCAAGCGCACCCAACCAAAGCGAAGACAGGCACAGATACATTATTATTTTGAAGTTTGATTTTTGATTTTGTTGGGGTGATATTCTCTTTTTGATCATTGCATGTCGCGTTAAGATATTATTTTATTGCTAAAAAAATAAATTGTCATCCATTAAGGGCGGATCGGGACCACAAAAATCTTTGATGCACATCATCGGAAAGCTAAGTTTCCGATGATTGAACTTTCATATGCTTCCTTGGAAGTTCAATGACGAAAGTATGCAAGAAAAAGCGTCTTAGAATACCGTTTGATGAGAATAGCTTGCTGCAGGCAAACCAGACCTCAGTGATGGTGGCGCTGCTGATATGAACAAAAATGGAAAATCTTGTTAAGTTCTACAGTCATTAAGTTCTTCTTAAACTACTAGCTTCTGCTTGCGACTTCATCCACATACTTTTATCATTCGCATTAAGTTACGTCTTTGGTTATTGCTCCACACCTGTTATATAGCCTATAGCCTTCCTCGATAAATTGACTATTCAACACAAGAAGAATTTTTCGATTTAAACCAGTAGTTTCTGAGAATAGCGCGTTCAACCAAAAAAACTCTTCAGATTTATAATATTAGTATAGATGTAGTTAAAATTAAGGCTGGCAGCATTCAATACACACTGTAGAGTCAATCTGTCAATGTCAATTCTGTTTCTGTCTGTCCCTGTGTTTATCTCCTCTGTCATATTTTTGTTCGTAAAATTAAACTATTGGATGCAATTTGTTTCAAATAAAAGTCTCCCAGTCCCGTTTTACTATTTCAATTACATGTAAGTGCTATTAATGTTTCCCTGAATTATAATTTTAATTACAGAACATTTTTTAAGTAATTTATATGTTAACTTTAAATGTCGAAAAATGATATTTTTAAACTTACCGCCGTTTTCTATGCTAAAGATTGAGTTTTGTATGCTGAACTTTGTATTTATTTCACTACGGTGGTGTTGTGTAACTGCCAAGCGCATATTAAAAAAAAAACCCAGTAGATACAGCAGCGGCAGTGAGGTTGCTAATGCTTTCAAAGTAATTAGATAAAATCATCAAAATGTACATTGTCTCGAACTTGGTAAAAGTTACCATACCCAACTATTTGGCTGGTTTGCCTATTCCAGATTCTATTGGTGGTTGGTTTCACCTTGGAGGTAAGAATTATACCATGTGTACACAATATTTTAATAATATATATGGAATCGTCAATGTAGGCCACCCTAGTTGCCCCAGATAATATCTATAATTAAATTTTTCTGTTTATTATCTAGCTGCTAGCTTAGATAATTTAACGGTATAAAGGTAGTAACTGTACTTGTTTCTTGCAAAAAGTACACAGTTATAACATCTAGGCATGAAATTATGAACTTTATGCAATTTAAATAAAATCCATATTTGCCTAAACCATTTCAAAGGTTGTTTTTGTGGTATTCCTGTACATTTTCAATGTCATACTTTCAAATCAAATGAATTGCCTTTGCCGCATGACAGATGATTATAGACAACATGCAACTCTAATTAAATTCCTTTAATATTTCATTGTATTTATTGTAAGTTGTAAATGTATTCTATCGAATGAGGTCGCTTCTGTGTAAACATTACTTATTTATTTTTCAGTCAAGGATTGGCTTGCCCTGATTCCACCTGCAGTAGTTGTGGGAGGCATTTCATATTACTCATACGACACAATTAAGAAGGCCCGATCTTCTAACAACAATCAAGTAAACCCCACCATCCGGAAAGATATCAACAAAGTGGTTGATTTTATCGATATTGAAGATATCACTGAGAAGGTGTCTCTTTGTCGTTGTTGGAGAAGTAAAAATGTAAGTTTTATTTACTGTTATAAAAATAATATGATTTTTAATCATATGATAGTCACATGATTTATGAAAATCAAAATAATCTTAATCTTAATACATCTACCAACTCTTTTTTGCTGAAATGCATTTCAAAAGACATTATTTAAGTAGTGTTTGTTTAATGATTTATTTATAGGGTCTCCCATTTTACAGGCTTAAAATGGCCCTGACTTAGTCGAACTTTATTAAATATAATTTTCCTTGTTATTTTATTTTTGCAGTCAACATCAAACCATGTAATAAATAAATTGAGTATGTTACTTAATAATAGTATTGCTTAGAGGTTATTTGTCATTCACAGCCTACATAATTCATTATCAGTTGACATTGATAACAATATCAGATAAGGAGTGTGTGTAAATAAATAATAGTGTGTCAAATATTATCTATAATAATCCAATTTTGTAAGCAACCCTAAACCATGACTATAAACCACCATAATTATTATATCATATCCATCATCCATCATTTTATTATTATTATTATTGATTATTTACCATAATTAATTATTATTTATTTAATTGTTTGCAGTGGCCGTACTGTGATGGGTCTCATGGTGCCCACAACAAGGCAACCGGTGACAACACCGGTCCAGTGGTTGTCAAGCACAAGGAGAAGAAGTGAGCAGTAATAACTATATACGTAAAAGGTGATAAACAAATTGTGATCATATATTTACTTAATACAGAAATTGTTATCCTATTCAAATACGTCATGCAATTCACAGTAACTAAAAAGATGCTCATTGTAACCCATAAGAACAAATATTAATGTTAAGTTTACTTTCGTTATTTTTTTTACTTTTTAGATGTTTTTTTTCTTGGTCACGGTTATTGTAGCCATTGTAATAAACATCATTTACCGAGTATTTGTAGATTTTCGATAAAATGAAATCAATAAAATTTTAGATTGTTATGGGAATGAGATTTTTATTTTAACTTAGTTCAGTACCTAAGCTTAATACAATCAGTGAGTTACGGAGAGACCATTTAAAATAACAAATTTTAGAGAAACAAATAATATTTTTCTTATTAAATTTAATTACCAAATTGCCTTAATTAAAAACATCACAGACATGTTCTGACTTTAAAATTATAAATAGGTAAATATTGAAACATGCCAGTAGTTTACATACACAATCATGTTTACTGAAAATGACTACAATTAACACTGTTTGTTCATAGAAAGTGTTATGGCACTATTTAATACATTTCCATGCAACCAGCAATTTAAAAGTTAAATAATCTTGCAAGTAAAGATTTTTCCATAATGTGTTAATACATCAAAATTTCAGTTTCTTAAAATAATAAATAATACAAATACATATTATACTTAAAATATCTATTATTTGTTACTGGTATTTAAAAAAGTAACAAAAAGTTGAGTAGAAAATAAAAAACACAAGTCCTGACAAAAATCAACCAAAAAGTTCAAAAACATTAGAACGACTTTCAAGCAGGTAGTCTGTGGTAGTTATTTTAGTTCAATCTTAGATTTTGTGTAACCAAGATCAATATAATTCCAACGATTTAACATTTGTGAAAATCCGTTTGCTTGTTTAGGCTGAGAGAGAAATATAGAGATTGATATGATAAACATATACCAACCAAAAACATTACCCTCTTTTCCACCTCCGCCGTGGTAGGAAGAATTTTTTGCAGACTTATAACTGCAAAATCTACTGGCTGAAAATTTTTTGCCTTGACTAGAATCAGTGGAGCCTGATTACGAGATTATAAAATCAATATAGATAGTGCAACACAATTTCACGTGTACTTTCCGTGACAAGGAACAATTTATCTTACAGATGGAAGCATATCTAGATACTATACAATAAAATTGATAAATCAACTTATCATCACAATTTATGTAACATTAAGGTTTAGTGTGCTCATAATAATTTAATTGTGTTTCATAATATGCAAGGATTCAAAATTATTCATATTCTATGAGACCTACTTAGTTTCTAATGATCTTTTAATTCTACGGAATTTTATTGTAATTCAGTCTTGAAGCTTCTCAGAAAGTTTGAAGATAGTGCCTCCAAAAAATGTTGTTCTTGAGAAATCGAGTTCGTGTTCAGGAGGCTCTTCCACTTACAATTTTCACAGCTGAAATAAAAAAGCGGTTAATTAAATATTTTCGAGTTTCTGGCGAAAAGCATCAGTAGTGTAGTAATTACCAATTCCCGATGTATATTGCTAAAACCACTTTTACCTTATTTTTTATTACTTATTCTTACTTTTCTAGCGTTTCAGGTAAAACAATTAATTAAATTGTTTCGTATTTGTAGTGACAGGCATGTAACGGTAATTTAATATAAACAATTTTTTTAATGAAATCGAAATAATACGGCGTTCCACATGGCAGCACGTTGGGCCCGTTTTTATCCTTCCTCACCAGTCGGTTTTATTAATAACAAAAACAAACAGTATTGTAAAATATGAAAGTCTACTTGCTATCAAAAACTTGTTGGTGCGGATTGCAAAAAAAATATGTTTTAAAATGGCTTTCATCTTTGACATCTACTTACTTCTATTCTAGTCTCGGCAATATTTTCTTCATTCCGTAGTAGCTCATGCTTGAGTCCATTACGTTTTCTGGAAAGAACACAAATTCTATTTTAGTTTAAATAACTCCCAACGCATATAAAAGGGGTTTAGAAGTTTCTATCGAAATGCAATACAACGAACAATAAACCGCTGCATGTCTTTGTTCGGCGTTTATGTCGTGAGAGGGTTATATTCACTTGGCATAACGCGGTTTCCGTCCCAGTTGACCGCTTCCTACGCACCGGGTCTCGGGAAGGCGCATATCGTATTACACCACACAATAGGCGCTTTATGTAAACTTGGAAGTTTGGAACGTACCAACGTACAAATAAATATTACGTTAGGCGCGACTATTTGTTTACTTAAGGTAATTCGGATTTATTGAAGGGGTTTTGGTATATTTACAAGTATATCCTCCTCCACACGATGAGCCCTGTGTAGGCGAGGCATACGATGCTGCAAGTGACCACGACCATGATGCCAGCGGCGGCACCTATGGGCTCTCCTCGGATACCGGAGTTTCGTACTTTCTGAGAATCCTTGCGGACCGCTTCGCCAGGAACTGGAAAATGAAAACAAATTAAAATAGATGCAAAGAATCTCTTTCGTCTATGGAATCCTTAATGACGCGAAGACGTGAATAATGCCATTTTAAGCATTAATTATATTGGACAGGATCATTTCAAATAGGCACGAGACTAGAGAGCTTATCTACGGCTCTAGGTGATTACATGAAGGTGAAACTAAAAACGGCGAAATGTAAAACTTTTTACCTTGCAAGAACTCTGCCTGGGAGTCGGGTATTGAGGGCACCTCCGCACGGGCATCCTCCGCGTCTTCGGGAAAAGTTGGCAAGTCCATATGCTTCTCATTGTCATCTCTAGAGTGAAGCATATCGAACACTTCTGATCTAAAGAGAGAGTTGTTTTAATTACATTCATTTCCTTATCACCTTTCGTATCGTTTAAGTATAGTCTACCCTGGTAATCCATGGGTCTCTTATAAAATTAAGAATCATCGTCCCAATACAGTGAACAGGAATTTATTAATTTATTTACTGTGAGCCCATAGTGTACTGTACTGTTTATCAACCCAACCTCTTGTTCCAAATCGCCTTTTAGTATCTACACTTTCGAAACCTACACGTCGTCTTCAGTACTGAGTAATGCATGTTTCCATTACGAGAATAGGTCGAACACTAGACGGCAAACCCAAGCATTATGTTTCTTACCTGCTGACACCATTTTTGTCATCCACTAAAAGTTTTAAGACAGTTGCGTTGGCTTCTAAAGTTTTGTAACGACTGTTGTCCTCCACCTCCTTTGCGAGTTCAGGCAGAGTACTTTCTTGTTCCTTCAATGTGGCCGAGTTCTCGCCGTAACATAATTTCATATCTGGAATTCAATAATAGGTTCTGTAAAAAGATTTTTCTAGCAGATTAATTCAAAGTGGCAAGTAACACAAATCAATTAACACGGCCAATGTGAAAGTTATTTGAAATGTCGAAAAACCGTTATCGCCATGTTAAATGTGTTCATTTATAACCAGTGTTAAGTTGTTAGCTAACAAAGAGTGAACTGCAGTTGACTTTAAACTTATCTAAATGCAAACATTCTCGTCGCCGGCCAGCCAACACTTCAATTAGTGGGTCAGGCGCAGCTTTAACTTAATGTGTACTTAACGGTGTTAAAATCCGGTTTCCCGGGTTACCAACGTCTGAGCTCATATTTAAGTATGTTATTTCCGAATGATACAGCGATTGATGAGGTGACTCATAGCCGTCTCATTGTTCAGACTAACCTCGTATCTCCAAGTGAAAGTATTTATCGGAGCAAATCGACTAGATCTTGTTAGTACGTAGAATATTAGCCAGAGGCATTGCGCCCAATACATTACTATGAAAGTAAGACTTCTCGAGCCGTAGTAGGTCGCGAAATGTTTCTTTTTTATCCTATTGTAATATTGTAAGTAATAAAAGTAGCTACGCGAAAACACACCTAATTATATCGATAAATGTGTAGTTCCAATGCAAAAGTCAAAGCCAAATCATTTATTTCAATTAGACCATTAAAAGGCACTTTTGAACGTCAATTACATGTTAAAATTAAAATTATTGAATCTAGTTGCCCATTCCAAAAGGTAGTTTCGTATGGAGAAGAACGGGAAAGAAACTCCATACATACATACTCTTTTAAAAAAAAATGTATTACAATAAGTTGTACAATTCCATAAAACTATACTGATGTCAAAACGATCTATAATAAAAGTCACTCAAAGTACTGCAATACGTACTCAGTGCCACAAATTAGAAATGAAAGCTAAGTTAATTGTAATATTAAATACATCTATACATTTCAAAGACAAGGAATCAGTGTGTGAGGCATACTCAAATGTAGAATTAATGTCGAAGAGAAAAATAATTAATCAAAATAAACTACTTATAGTTGATTTTGTCAATCGTCAATGCGTCAATCGTATGTAGGTAAGGTGCACCTATGTGTATGTAAAATTAAAATTATATTAAATATGCGCATTAATTCGCTAAATAGTATCTACTGTGTAGATAATAGAAAATACTCCTCTAGTTATCAAATTATACAAATAAATATTAAAGCGTGGCTTACACAAAAACCTGACTGATGATGCTACGTAATGTACCTAATGTTAATGATCATTTTGTAAGGTGTTTCAATTTTTTATTGTTTTTTTACAAAGAATCACTAAATCATTTAGAACGGGGATTTCCACACGCATATTTTCAAAGAAACCGTTTTTTCATCGACGAAGACAGTAATCAATCATTATTATTTTAATGCAGTTTGTATCTAGGTATTTCCTCAATTACCTGTATTTCGTAACCACACTGATGTTTCATCTATGTACGAAGATACATTTTCTTAGTAAACCCTTCGTCCGTGCAGTTCGTCAGTGTAACTAATTGGGCGACTAGGCAATTAAGTAATCTTGATCAGTAATGGTCGCGTTCATTGTGGTTATTTCCGTCAGCAATAGATTACCTAGCGCAGCAATTTATTTAAACATTGATTCCATAGTGTTTCAACAGAACTTAAATGGTATTATTGCCGCCATTCTCACGGCCCTTGCCGGAAGAATGGTAAACGCTTCCGCGTATAATCACTGAGCACTCACGAAGACTTCACATGAAAACTAATATGTAATTAATTCAAAACCATGCTTGGCGTAATAATTAAATTATACGGCTTTTGATGCATAAGCCAATTGACGGCACTAGTGTAATTTTTACTTCGTGAGTGTAATAGTTAAATTAGAGGTGTTCTTCTGTTTATATAAGATCAAACAAACAATAGTCTGAAGAAATGGACCGGACCTTCACGTAATCGATGTCTAAATATGCATTCACTATTCGATTATAAAAGTAAACAGACATGATCATATCAGTAATGCACGAACTAGAATAGCTCTGTGTATTGTGCTGCGTCAATTGAGTCATCAACATTGATAAAATTCAAGTCTTCCTTTGTCCGACAGTAAATTGGTTAACCGTTCTGTTATCTAGGTGGCATACTACATACTGTGCTCGCTAACACGTCCTTACGTTTAAATTTTCAATCCCTCCTTTAAATAATGTTATGTAGGTTTGTGTATCTAGGTTTCACCTACTTTTCATTTCAGTATCTTGGCAGGTCGTATTTTTGTTGTACTACATATTTGTATCTTTATCATAGCGTAACGCTTTGTTGTTTCTGATAACTTTATTTACTTTAGGTACTGTTATAATTGGGCTTAGAAAGCGTAGCCTTTTTGATTGGACTGTAACGACGTGTTTCGTATTTAAAATTTTATTCGTTCTATAATTTCTTCGTCTGGTAGTAGAATAATCCCTGAGAACTACATGGGCTCCGTTGAAGTACGTACTTGTGTGTGTAAACATTTACTGATGTAAGTACATGGGCTAATGGACTTCCGAACACACCGCTAACCACTGGACAGAACAATCTAAAAAAACCCAAACCGACAGACATCAGTGAACTTTTAAAAACGTAGTTTTTTTTCGAATTTAGTGTGGGTGTAGCTACATTAAAAGGTGCATAACCTTACGACGACAATAGACAATCGATGTTTATAACTGCTAGAGGTATCTCTATTTTATTCCTGATTCGATTCGATTCTTCATTTATTTCAAGTTTCTCTTGGTCAGATCAATGCGTTTATATTTACATATATGGAAGTAAAGGTCAGTTATAATCAAAGCAGAAACTTCCATTCGACTATTAAATCTGTATACATGTACATTGAACCGTGGTGACCTACGCCGGGAAAGGGAATAATCGACTTGGGGCCCCTTCTCTAACTGAGCCTGGTCACGTTTTGCCTATGTACCCCGCATAGGTAGCACTTATAGGTATCGAACTTTGTCTCTCACATAAATAGGTAATGCATACTATAAACTTGCATATCTACCTCGTTACTTTTTTATAAAAGTAGGCCTTACATGTTAGTTCACATCTGTTCAGCAGTTACACTATATTTGCTATTACATTTGCAACACATGATCTCATTTCATTAATAATATTTCTCATATAATAACGTGAACCAAGAACTCCAGGTACGAAGAAAGGCCACAATAAGGTAAATGTTTGAACACAAGTTTTACTCATTCACGGCCACCTGAGAAGCCAATAGCTATGAATCACTATGTAAATAATTTTACGCTACTACTACAGACGCCACTCATGTTTCTTGTATCTCTGATCTCATATAAGGTATATTTACATAACAATAAGAATGGGTTTCCTTATGATTCGCTTCCATTGCTCTTAAACTAATCATCGAAATCATGAATCACTCCCACGTAAATGATATTCTTCTCAGTATTTGAGTGTAACAAATTGTATACAATTAAAGCGCTATTAGTTCCGTGGTAATGAGTCTGCAGGCAGCAGTGAAGTGCTTCTTTAGATATTCAGTTATCGTGTTGGTTGGCACTGGACAATTTAATTACATAGGCAGTTTATCAATGTGTTTCAAATGTTAGGAGGTTCATTAATGATCGGCGGATAGGTAGAGTATTGTAGAGCTTGGTAGAGCTAGTTTGTTTTGAATTTATAGTTATTTTATCGACACTCAACTTAATGGAATTCATTATCCTTTTGCTCTTATTCCATTTGAGATCAGCGCGGTACGTGTCTTTCATCTCTTTTAGTGGTCATCTAAGAATTCACTGCCCTTCTAAGCATATCGTTTTTCATACAATCGACACTTTCCTTGGTCTGCTTTTCTTATACCTATCTATACAAGCATTCATGCATAACACTTTTCTTGTAGCTTACTTTTAATTCCTCTGCATCACGTCAGTCAGTCATAGGCGCTATTCTAAGACTATTTTACATTTCTTGACATTGTTGAATTGTGGATTAAGAAATAGGTCCGAGTTAAATAAAGAAACGTTTCAAGCGGGGTAGTAGTAGTGATGTCGCACTTTGCTGTAGTATAATTAGAAGCGTACAAACTGGCTTTGGCATAACTTCTTGGTGAGCGGCTGCTTATCACTTAGCCTGAACTTGTTCTGCAGCTCGGAACCAGTGGGTACATAGAAAGTTTTTGCAAGTAGTGAAAAGTTACTTCACTTCCTTTGCAAGCTTTCGTTTGAACACTTAAGGAGGAGACGAAGGTAGGTTCAAGTTCAACACCAGTACCTACACAGGGATTTGCATCAGTAACTTGCACTTATCTAGAGATATCCTGATTCATTAAGCTGTTATTATGTATTCATGCCAAGGTGCCACAAGACAAGGCTTGATGTGATGGTTTCTGTGCCAAGTTCCTGATTAACGAAATCTTAAGTACTCTTTTAATACTCTTTTTAGTTGGAATGATTTGTTGTTTATACTCTAGTTAAGTAACTTCCAATGGATACATACCCAAAGTGGCGACGATGATTAAACACAGGAGCTGGTTGCGCGCCATTTTATTACTTGTCCTGCAAACAGATAACCGATTGTATTATTCATGTTAATAGCGCTACTGTATGCGCTTATCTGCACCGCTCACACTTTACATATACCTACCTAATTGCGTAGATGGATATTGATAAGAGGACAATGACGATTAGAGCTATAATTTACAATTATTGAACAGTTCACGATTCAAGAATCAAACTAGTACGCAGATGGCTATTTATATTTTGAATGTTTTATGTAAGAATGTTTGTAGCTACGTAAATAAAGCCGACACGTTTTGCTAATAATAGAATATTGTTTATCTTATAGGTACTGCTCGTAGTAGATAGCCCTTGTCTTTTTTTTATTCCACCATTTTCACAATAATTTCTGAGTTGAGTAAGCTTCACAATGACTGACATATGCATGCACTGTCTAGACAAGTCCACTCAGGAGTGGTGCTTTCCTCATGAGACCACCTCAGATATTGACGTACATGGTTCTCATATGATCTGACCATTACAAGTAGGTAATTGTGTGGACTTTAAACTTCTCTCTCTACAAACTACTCTGAAAAGAAACATCTTTTCAGAGTAGTTTGTTGGGAAAGACAGACTTAATAAATAGATGTGTGAAAGTGTTATTTTCAACCGAGTGAAGCCCACTTCGCCAGGGTTATCTTTTAATTCAGAGTTACATAGCTGCTAACACAGCATGTTACATTATGACATTTTGTAATTCGACTTCGCGTTAGTAGCTAACACGGTTGTCGCAAGTGGCCCTAACAAAATAATAATCAATATTTATGAAATAAATAGATTAACAGAAACAAACTGAAACATGTTGTAGGTACTTAAATTATACAGGTCGGTACTAACAAGATATTCGAGTCACTTTCGCGATGTTAAGCTAGAAAACCAGTTCTGGATGAGAGCCCGATTATTCTAAAATACCTGGGAGTCGTCGCGAGAGATCCGGCCTTCGCAGGAAAACCACTTTCCACGATCAACTTAATTTTATGTTCACTGGTTTTTGTCACTATTTTGATCGACGTGATGCATGCGCGGGCGCCGATGTCCGTCCGGACGTTCGTCTGTGCCCGAGCCGTGCGGTATTCTGCGGAAGATTGCGCATGCGCCTGACGATGCCGTCGCGCCGCTCGACGGGAGCCTGAGACGCTGACCTCACTGATGCAGGAAACACTAAACTCTCAAATGGCGTAGATATGGCAAAGGTGAAATGATGGTTTAGGTGCACCTTTAAAGATCAACATTGGTGTTCATTAAACAGTCTTAGGTTTGCACAACATCTGGAACTAATTTTTACGCCAAATAAAGAACACAAAGACAGCGCTTTGCTAGATGAAACATCAAATAATGATGAGCAAGAAATAAAATTGGTAACACCTAGAGAAGTATACAACGAAATCAAGCGTCTTCGACTAAAGAAATCACCTGGCTACGATCTTATTACCGGAGAAGTTCTTAAGAACCTCCCACGTAAAGCCATCGTAAAACTTACGACCCTTATCAATGCAACGTTCAGGCTTAAGTCTGTACCTGACCTGTGGAAAGTTGCCGAAGTTATAATGATACCAAAGCCTGGTAAACCACCCCACGAAACGACATCATATAGGCCGATCTCGCTGCTACCGATCATGTCAAAATTATTTGAAAAGCTTCTCTTGAAGCGGCTAAAACCCATCATAGAAGAAAGAAACTTGATCCCTGACTACCAATTTGGATTTAGGGAAAAACATTCGACAATAGACCAAGTACACAGGATTACCAACATTATAGAAAAGGCTTTAGAGGAAAACAAAGCTTGCTCAACGGTCTTCCTCGATGTAGCGCAAGCATTTGATAAGGTATGGCACAAAGGCCTCATTAACAAACTAAGAAATATGCTCCCTAAACAGTTTGCTGACATCTTAGAGTCTTACCTATCACAGCGTATGTTTAGAGTAAGACAAGATGATGCACATTCGGAACTAAAACCGATAAAAGCTGGAGTACCGCAAGGAAGTGTCCTAGGTCCCGTCTTGTACTTATTGTACACTTGCGATATTCCTGAATTAGAGAACAATACCATTGCCACATTTGCAGACGACACAGCTATAATGGCCACAGGCGTCACTCAAAAAGAAGCAGTGAAAAAAGTTCAAACAGCCGTCAATATCATCTTTGACTGGACAAAAAAATGGCGTGTGAAACTTAATGAAACAAAATCTGTTCACATAGACTTCACAAACAAAATGCAAAATTATCATCCGATAAACATAAACGGTCATGTCATACCATACGAAAATACAGCCAAATACTTAGGCATGACATTAGACGCAAAGCTTCGCTGGAAAGCTCATGTTAAAAAGAAACGCGACGAGCTAGAGCTTCGCTACAAGTCGATGTACTGGCTGATAGGAAAACATTCTTCGCTGTCAGTACACAACAAAGTACTGTTGTACAAACAAGTCCTCATGCCTGTATGGACTTATGGTATTCAGCTTTGGGGCTGTACCAAACAAAGTAACATCAAAATTATACAGCGTTTTCAAAACAAAGTACTCAGAGGTATCGTTAATGCGCCCTGGTACATTCGAAATGACGACCTTCATAGGGACCTCAAAGTAAACCTCGTCATAGACATAATTAAAAAGAACGCCGAAGCTCATGAACGAAGGCTTCACCATCATGTGAACATCGAGGCTATCCAGCTCCTCGACAACACGGACATAGTGAGAAGGCTAAAAAGGACAAAACCTTTCGAGCTAATTTAGTGAAGTGTTAGTTTAATGTAGTGAAGTGAGTGCTACCTATAAAGAACACAAGAAAAAAGTGTCTTCCCCTTAATAGAGACAATAAGAAAAGTGTTAATGGACACATTCTTAGTCATAGTCTCCCTAGCAAATTAAGTCAAAATAGAATTACTCATTAGCTTTAGTATTAAGCTAGATTGTATTTTTTATGATGTAACCGTATTAGGACACATTATACAAATAAAAAAAAAAAAAAAAAAAAAAAAAAAAAATTAAACAGTCTCATTAGTTACCGGTAATTTTGTATCTATCTAAGCCACGGAGGCTGCAGCTTGAATACTAATTGATTTTCTTAGTCTTTATTTCCTATGGTAAATAGGTCTTAGACTGAGTCAGTAGCTCGATGATACGCAAGTCGAATGAAATAAAGAGCAAGGTATGTGTAAGTTGAACTATAAAATAATTTAACAAATAAAAGGATTTAGGTACTTAATATCGATTCGAAAAGATGGAGACCACTAAACTGTTGCCCATGACTTCCTTTCGACTCCCGTTTGAGATAGGACGTTAGGATATTTCACCCCCAAAGAGATGTACTCTTTGGGGGTGAAATATCCTAAAATCCTATTTTCTGAAATGCTTAGTTACCGTGTAGAGTGGTTTAGTCGGTGGGTTATAGCTTAGATATTAGCTATTCAGTCAGTGTGCCTAAGTATTTATTATTATATTTAAATTTATAAAATACATTACCAACCATCTACTATATTTATTTTAATACCCTTACTTGAGATGATAAAATCTCTCACAGATTCAACACATGCAAAGGCTTCAATATTGTCACATGTAATAAATTGTTCAAGCTAGTAAGTACAAGAAGGTACTTTTTGTCAGTTCAGTTCAGGGAGCCTGTTTGTACGTACAGAACTGCAGATTAAGATAAAACTTCTTTGTTTGTCAAACGTTTGGCGTGAGACACTTGCAGGGAATTCGCGCCATGCACGCTCCCGGCCCCGGCCGCGCCGCTCCGCCTCGCCCCGGGGCAGTGGCCGCTGACCCCGCCGAGCATGTTACAGACTTCATTTTAATTGACCTTTTTAACAAATTAAGCTTGCTAATAAAATCGCGTTTTATTTTTTGTATCGTCTTATTCGCCCAAACTTTCGCATAAATTGTTTGTGCATGCAAGTAGCTAGGAGTAATGGAGCCATACAGCATATATGGCTTTGGATAACAGCTCTCCATCTTTACGAAAGGTGTAGGACATATTATTTCCATAGCTCTGTGCGTGAAAAAGAAGTAAAAAAAACTTCAAAACTTGTTTTGTCAAAGAGGCAGCAGAATGATAACGGGGTCTGTGATTCTTTGGTGAATACGGTGTCTTTAATCTATGGATGCATTATGCCTCAGTGGCTAGATAACAACATAAAACACAAAATCATCGAAAAAATAGTTTTCCCTTTCAGTTTTTTATATATTTACCTTCTTTACATTCTATTCATTGTCTAAGAAATCTAATAATCTCCAGCGCTTGATGGATAATTCTATGGTTTCATGGCCTATTGCTGTTTCTTAACAGTATTGGCAAAAAATAAGATTTAAATGTGCATAATTGTAGTGGTGGTGGTCCACAAAAGCTATTAATGAAGAGCTAAAGCTAAAGTCGCCTAGAATAATTGCATAAAATGGCTAGACAGAAGTTAGAAGTAAAACGTGATATTTTTAAAATTTAAATCAAAATTTTGTAAAAAAAAAATGTAAAAACTGGTATAAATCGTTAAAAAAAATCGTCTATTCATCGCATTTTCAAAGATCTTCCACCAACTTATTAAACTGTTTCTTCTTCGATGTAGCTTAAATAACAGTTGATAGCAGGAACGTTTATGAGATTCGATGTAATCAAAAAAATCCAGGAGACAAAAAAAGAGAAATGAACGGAAGTCCATGCCCAGACAATCTTAATAAGACCAAACGTCAATGCAGTAGACACAGAAATAGAGAAATGGACGGTTGTCCATGTCTGAATGTTCTCGGTAAGGAAAAACTACAATCTAGTAGACATAGAAATAGAGAAATGGACGGGAGTCCATGTCCCGATGTTCTCAGTAGGAAAAAACTACAATCCAAAAGACATAGAAATAGGGAAATGGATGGGAGTCCATGCCCGGATGTTCTCAGTAAGAAAAAACTACAATCTAGTAAACAGAGAAATAGAGAAATGGACGGAAGTCCATGTCCGGATGCTCTCAGTAAAAAACAACAACAATCCAGAAGACGTAGAAAAGAAGAAATGGACGGGAGTAGCCCATGCCCGGGTGATCTCAGTAAGAAAAAAATCAGTAATTGCAGTATCGTTGTAGGCTGTCCGCCGTGCCCAGCGCAGCTAAAGCGGAAAGAAAAGTATTTAAATGAAAAATTAAAGGAGATATTCAAAATGCAGCAAAAGTTGCAAATACAACGAAAACAATTAGAAAAAAAGCGTGGTGCAGATTTGATAACAACGAAGAAATTAAACCAAGCTCGTAAAAAACTACAGAATGTCTGTGCAATCAAGATAGAAAAAAAGCCAGCTCAGAAACAGATTCAAGAGAAAATAAATGATAAAGTGAAATATAAATCAAAATGCCAAAGATGTACTGAATTACAATCAAAAGGCGCCATCGCCAGAACACAGTCAAAGTTTGGAAAGTTATGTGGTCCTGGTCGTAATTGTTGCAAAATAAGTAAATTATTTTTTCAGAAAATTATAGAAGCGACTCGTCATAGTGAAGCACTTTGTTCAGATTCTAAATGTAGGAAGTACCTTGCATCAGCTGCATCTGAACAAGAATTTTGTTATAGGTTGATGTTATCAAATGTTACTAACCCCCTCCCTTCTGTCAGTTGGTGTTGGCCATTTCGTCGTAAAATGACTTGTGAGATGCGAATAAAAAAACTAAAGTTTTATTTAGCCGCAATAGTTACCTTCATATTTTGGTCACCGTGTATGTTATTATGTTGTTGTGTGTTGTTTTGATGGAATCATGATTTACATTACAGAATACGACCCGCCCCGACCCGGCCCGGGTTTGCTTGGGTAGTATTTTACCATAGATTCAACTTGAAATGAAATAAAGCAATACTTTTCAAGACCTTTTTTAATTAATTGGCGAAACTACTGATACTGTAGGCTTTAGTATCTAAAGCCAATATGTGCAGTAATACGAAGACGTTGAGACAATGTCATCTATCTACACAATATATATATAAATACTAGCTTCTGCTCGAGACTTTAAGTTTACGTCTTTGGTTAGGGCCAAAGCATTGTTGTTTGCTTGATTGATAAAGCGAAAATATCAATCGCGCCGAAGGCGGTGTCGGTTACTTCCAACCAGTTCACGACTTACTTTTGGAGAGCATCATTAATTATTCGATAATTTGCCAATTTGCAATAGTATTGGGTATGTTTTAACAGCCATGTAATTAAACGAAGACCATTCAGTTAGTAGTAGTAGAGCTTTTTGTGAAGGAGCTCATTCGGGCAAGTACTACCACCATAAATATTTCTGCAGCAAAGCATCTTATGCTTTGTCTCTGTGATGGCAACGCTTTTGCAAGGCGTCTGGTATTGCAGATGTCTATAGACAGAGGTGACCACTTAACATCAGGTGTGACGGATGATTTCCCCAAAAAAAAAAAGGCTTGTTTGCCATGCAAAAAAAAACAATATGTTTTTTTTTTAATATTGCTATCGACCTCTGTTATTGCTACTGTTTTAAAAGAATGAATAAATAAATTATTTTGAAAATTATTACTTACTAGCTTCTGCCCGCGACTTAGCGTTCGCGTCAAAGATATATCCCCGGAAACCGTACATTTTTCCGGGATAAAAAGTATCCTACGTACACATACCATCACGCCTGTATTCCCTGAAGGGTTAGGCAGAGGTGCAACAATGTACGCCCACAGTTCGCCGGTATGTTTAGGTCCCATGTAATAGGGGGCGGCGAGCCTATAGCCATTAACCGGGCACAAATCCAAACTCCGAGCTGCTTGCTACTGAGAATATCATAGAAAAACCCAAAACAAAAAGTATCCTTCGTGTTATTCCACATTACTATGTATTTCAGTACCAAATTTCACTCAGATCCGTTCAGCCGTATAACCGTGTAAGAGTAACAATAACAAACATCCATCCTTTCAACCTCGCAAACTTTTGAATTTATAATTCTACTAATATTCAAAATATAAAATTTTGTGAAGATGGATGGATAACTGCCTCGGTAGCCTAGTGGTCCTAAGCGCGACTGCTACGCTAGCGGTCTTGGGTTCGATTCCCAGGTTGAGCAAAAAGTGTTATTGGGGTTTTCTATGAAATCCTCAGTAGCAGCTCGGAGTTAGGATTTGTCCCCGGTTAATGGCAATAGACTCGCCCCCTATTACATGGGACCTAATCATACCGGCGAACTGTGGGTGTACATTGGTACACCTCTGCCTAACCCGTCGGGGAAAACAGGCGTGATGGTAATTTTTTATATATTTTTTGGATGGATAGATGTTTGTTTCTCTTACACGCTTTCATCGTCTCAAACTTTCGCATTTATAATATTAGTAGGATAAACAATACCATTGCAAATCGGCAAACTATCGATAGTTAACAACACGTTCGGTTGATTAGCAACATACAGCCAACCCGATCTAGCATCAGAGCAGTTCGTGATTCCGATACTGCGTCCGAACGCAAAAAGTTGTCAATTCGCGATGCAGTATCGGAGCAGTCGCTAAAACCCGGGATTTGGATACTGTTGCAAAATCGCCGATCGCCGATGCTAAAAGTTGCGTGTGTGCTTTGGCTCTTACTGCTCTGCTCCCTCGGGTTATTTATTAGCTTATACTATTCCTCATGAATCTGTTTATCATATACAAAAATAATATCCAATCTGACTGGTAGGTTCAGAGATTTGTATATTATTTGTTACAGAATTAATTAAATGGAGCCTAAAATATTATTGACTAAAACAAAGCCGCGCGAACTCGCATTCGCAGCTAACTTCTGAGCCGCCATTAATTTTGAATCGTATTATACCTTCTTAACGCCATACTCCTCTATTTAGCCTCAAACAAGCATGATATGGTGGCTGGCGACTTTCGGAACTTGGACCATTAGGAACAAAAGAAAAATATTGTAACATCTTTAAATGGCTTTTGACCTATCAATTTTGATAGTTTGTTTTTAAGTTTTTAAGATTCATTTACAATTTTATACAAATTTATTATATGGTTAAGTCTTCGTTTATTATGATTAAAGATTATTCTACTGTTCTCGTGATAAAAAATAATGTATATGCACGGAAGGCCTAATATATTTAATAAGAGGCATGGATTTGCATAGATTACGAGTTGTAGGATTCGATACGTCAATTAGCAAACAAGAAGGCGAGAATAAGTTTATTGAGGAGCTTGAAGAGTATGTAAAACACTTTGAGAATACCTCTGATGAACAGAATAATGATACTGGTAACGATAATAAGCAATGTCTGGATGACGACATAAGTCCGCCAGGACCGTCGAAAAGAATTTTTTGTGACAAAATACGTCCTCTGGAAACGTTAAAAGAATATCTAGGCGACACCTCAAGTCCTCAAGAAACATCATTAAATTGTTTGAACGACAAAAATACTTCATTAGAGACATCTCAGATATGTCTAGGTAACAAAATAAGTCCTCCTTCGACGTCGGAAAAATATCAACATCATATCACAAGTCCTCCTTGGGCATCGGAAAGATGTCAACACCACATCACAAGTCCTCCTCTGACATCGGAAATATATCAACATCACATCGCAAGACCTCCAGGAACGACGAAAAAATTAAGATTCACCAAAAGTTTTATAAACAATGGAAAATTTACAACTCTGCCTAAAAGTAAGTTCGTATAAGCACTGACATTATTAAGCTGATTTTATTATTGTACATAAAATTATAGGAAGTTAACCATATGGGCCATTAAAAGAATTACAAAAAACACTTTTTTACAAAAAAGACTTCTTAAAAAACTAAAAAAAGTGAAAAATAAAATTAGCTTTGGAAGACGGCGGCTTTGGTTCTGTTTGTTGTTTTGTATTGCCACCGTGTTCCGTTTTTATTTTCCGCTTTTTAGTATCAATTTCCTGTCATCCAAGTCCATGAAGGAACAGTAATACTACGTAAATTAACAAGACACCACTTCAAAGTCATAAGAAAGCAGAATACACTAATTCATTTACTTGAATGACATATATTATTCAGTTGTTTTATTTTTTTTTACCATACTGCTGAACCGATTTCGATAAAATGTATATGGGACCACCATTGAAGCATGACCCATCAAACAAAAAAAGAATCATCAAAATCGATTCATAATTAGCGGAATTAAAGCGTAACACACTTACAAAGAAAAATAACATACAGACGAATCGATAACCTTCTTTTTGAAGGCGGTTAAAATAGGTCGGTAGGTACAAATTGCCCTGTCAAAAGAATCTAGCTTGTATAGTAGTTTTATATGAGTATTAACGTACGTATTTATTTGTAATGCATTCGGTCTACATCTCTCATGCGAGATTATTTAATTTTTTATACTCAATGTTTGTTTATTTTTTCCAGAAAAGTCGAGAATACGTGACCTCAAAATCAAAACGAGCGATGTAGATGTTACAAAACTGTTTCAGAAGAGTACATATTCACATCAAAAGTACCGACCGTTTAATTTGCTTAAAAGGAACTCAAGGATTCAACAAAAAGTAGAAAATGTTAAGGAAAAGAAAGTAAAGGATGAAGAAGTACTCTATTTATTTGCACGTGAAACTCCTAATTCTGTAAGACCTTGTAGAAAAAGTGCAGTGAATGAGAGAACGAGATCGAAAAAAAAACGCGACCCCAAATTACCGAACGACATCTGCGGTTTTCAAAAAAATAATAGAAGTATGAATCCATATCTATACAACATGTCTTGTTTCAATTTCCTAAATACAGATAAATTTTGCTTTAAAAAATCTAGAGGATTTCACCGTAAACTGAAACCACGGCCACCACCGCCAATTACTAATTGCTTTTGCAAACATCACGCATTTAGAGTACTTAACTATGCTTGTGAACAAAGCGATAGCTCAATTTATTACAATTTAGATAGACATCCTCACCTACAATACGATGATCAAGAAAATGGTTTAAAAAATGTACATATTACTGTTAAGGATGAAATGGTACAAGTTTCACCAACATCACTCAGTCCCGTGTCAGTAAGTTTTCGTGATGTGGGTATAGGTCCCAGCAAAGTCAAGCTTAAAGCAAACGACAACCCCAGCCCACCTAACATGTTGGAATGCAAAGAACGTATGTATCCCGAGATTCAGAAGCCGAGTCCGCAACCCGATACACCTAAACCATTTGCAGCGCGAGCTACCTCCTCACAAAATATTTTTAAACTAAGTGTAGCGGGTGCTACATCCGCACAAAATATACCTGAACCAAGTGTAGGGGGTGCAACCCCCGCACAAAATATACCTAATCCAGGTGCAATGTCTGCTACTCACGCACAAGATACACCTAACACGTATGCAGCGCGTGCCACCCGTACACAAGATACACGTCATGAAGTTGCTCCAAGAAGTTGCTTAAAGAAGCAAAATAAAACGAAAAAAATATTTTTCGTGGTGAAAAACCCTCATAAGAGTTTTATTTCCAGATTATTTCATCACATTACTGATTTCCACACAAATAAGAAATGTTCAGGAAAAAACTGTGTAAAATATGTTCTCTTTGGAATACTTGTTGTGGTGTGGTCTCCATGTCTGCTGGCGGTAATTCTGGCATGGGTAGTCATGTGTCCTGCGAGGATAAAAAATATTATAAAAACAGATACTACATCAAAAAGTTCATTTCCAACGATGAATCTTGATTTTATGCATAAAAAACTTTGTAAAAAAGACTCACCTTCTGAATACCAGAGAATGTGTTTTGAAAATTATACGCCGAGAAATAAAAGGAGTTTTATGACGTCAGTGGCTAATTGGTACTCACGCACATTTGGAAATTCTTTAAATGCAGTGATATCTTTGTTTAAATTTAAAAAGAAGTCGTCAATGTTTTGTGCTGGGTCTTCGTCTTTGCCAACAACTCATCCAAACCCAAGAAAGAGGTATACCTTGTTCTATGCGGACAATAGAGGATGGGTGATGAAACCATCACGACGTAGAAATACAAGATCTCGAACTGGCAGTCGAGTAGTGCAAAATATTCGATGTGAATACAAATCAAAATTTTGGCCTGCTAAAACAAAAAGGGAAACAAAATCATTAAAAAAGACTTCATGTCCAGTGCATGGGATTAACAATTATCTAAGGCATCATTTGTCGCCAGCAGGGGATGCCTATCCTTATGAAAATCCATGGGCCGGGTGTACTTGTTGGAATAATTCACACAAGTTCGCACAAGGTTCTTCTGTTTGTAATTTAGTAAAATCACGTCATCGTCCACGCCAACAGGTAAATATTCTATCGACATGTTTTTACTCAACGTCTGGTATAGCACCCGATTCAGCTAATGAAACAGTTAAAAGAAATTTAATACATTTTAATTCAAACAAAATAGCAGATAATGTGGTACAGGAAACTTTGGGTAAGGACCACATTAATCAACGAAAAAATGGAACTCTTCCATTTGGGGTAGTGTATAACTACCCCGGTGGACCAAAAAATCCGCTTTTAACAAATTTAAACAAATATAGATCTCAAAACTGTGAACATAAATCTGATTTAGCAGATAACTCTCAAACTATGTCTTCAAAATGCTCTCCCGGTTTACTAAAAAACTTGCAAAGACAGTATCCTAAATGTAAGCACCGAGCGGGCAATGCTGGCAACAAATCACTTTGTGTTCATCGTTATCCTGGTTTTACAGACATTACAAAAAGCATGCCACCAAAATCGACTCCCAGTTATAAATTGAATGGATTACGAGGACAAACCACTAAATGTAAAATGGCAGCAAACTGTCTTAGTGGCAAAAAGCATAAGTCGGCCATAGTGAATAATCAATTAAATACTCTCCAGAAAAATCTTTGCTGCCGAAATAACGATGGTTTAGCAGATAAATGTACATCTAAGTTGACTAAACAAAGTAATACAAGAAAAAAAAATAACGCACATAAAATACAGAATACCTCTAAACACATTGTATATCAGAAAGTTGCTAATAAACCTAGTAAAACGAAAAAAGGTAAGTCTGATATTACAGCCTTGCCAAAACAATATCTACATATACAAGCCTTGAAACATAAAGTCGATAACACCCCTGTTGCAACTCAAGCGAATCCAAGGACAGTTAACATCATGACAAATACTAATCGTGATAAAGCATGGAATTTCTCTTCTAAAAAGAAACACAAACAATGTACCCAAATCTACAAATATAAACATGGCACAACTCAAAAGCGATCGAGCACAGTTGACAACAGTTACTTACAAACTAAACAAATGTCTAAATATAAACCACATCAGATCGCTGCTGCAAGTGAAAAGCGATCAAACACAGTTGACAACACGACGAACACCAATCGCGATATAGCTTCAAATTGCGCTTGTGGAGAGAAATACAAACATTTTAAACAAGGTTACAAATATAAACCAGATCAGATCGTTGCTGCAAGTCAAAAGCGATCAAGCACAGTTGATAACACGACAAACACCAAGCGCGATATAGCTGCAAATTACGCATGTAGAAAGAAAAACGAACAATCTAAACAACGGCACAAATATAAACCAGATCGAATCCCTGTAGCAGCTCAAAACCAACCAAGCAAAGCTAGCATCATGACAAGTACCAGTCACGATATAGCTTTAAATTTCCCAAGTGAAGATAAACACGAACAATCTAAACAAGAGTACAAATATAAGCCAGATCGAATCCCTGTTGCGACTCAAAAAAAACCAAGTACAGCCGACATCATGACAAACACCAATCGCGATATGGCTTTAAATTTCCCAAGAGAAGAAAAACACGAACAATCTAAACAAAAGTACAAATATAAACCAGATCGAATCCCCGTAGCAGCTCAAAACCAACCAAGCAAAGCTAACATCATGACAAGTACCAGTCGCGATATAGCTTTAAATTTCCCAAGTGAAGACAAACACGAACAATCTAAACAAGTGTACAAATATAAACCAGATCGAATTCCTGCTGCAACTCAAAAAAAAACAAGTACAGCTGACATCATAACAAACACTAATCGCGATATAGCTTTAAATTTCCCAAGTGGAGAAAAACACGAACAATCTAAACGGGAGAACAAATGTAATCCAGATCAAATCTCGGTTGCAACTCAAAATAAACAAAGCAATGATAACATCATGACAAGAACCAATCGCGGTACAGTTTTAAATAGCTCTTGTTCAGAGATATACAAACAATCTAAACAAAAATACAAATATAAACCAGATCGTATCCCTGTTGCAACTCAGAATCAACCAAGCAATGCTAACATCATGACAAGTGCCAATCACGATATAACTTTAAATTGCCCTTGTGCAGAGATATACAAACAACCCAAACAAGAACACAAATATAAACCAGGTCAAATCCCTGTTGCAACTCAAATAGAACCAAGTAAATTTAACATCATGTTGAGCACCAATCGCGACACAGCTTTAAATTTCCCTGAACAGGAACACAAATATAAACCAGATAAAATCCCTGTTGCAACTCAAAAAAAAACAAGTACAGCTGACATCATGTCATCAAGTGACATTCGCGATGTAGCTTTAAATTGCCTATGCGGGGAAAACCATGAACAATCTAAACAGGAATACAAAAATAAACCACATCAAATCCCTGTTGCAACTCAAAAAAATACGAGAACAGCTGACATCATGGCAAATGACAATCGCGATATAGCTTTAAATTGCCCTTGCGGAGAAAACCACGAACAATCTAAACAGGAATACAAAAATAAACCAGATCGAATCCCTGTTGCAACCCAAAAAAATACAAGTACAGTTGACATCATGGCAAGTGACAATCGCGATATAGCTTTAAATTGCCCTTGCGGAGAAAACCACGAACAATCTAAACAGATATACAAAAATAAACAAGATCAAATCGCTGTTGCAACTAAAAAAAATCCAAGTACGGTTGCCATCATGACGAGTACCAATTGCGATATAGCTTTAAATTGCTCTTGTACAGAGATATACAAACAATCCAAACAGGAATACAAATATAAACAAGATCAAATCTTTATTACGACTCAAAATCAAACACACCCAGCTGACATGATAAATAGTCGTCGCGATATAGTTCTGAATTGCCCTTCTGGAGAAAAACACGAACAAACGAAACAAGGTTTTAAATATAAAACTGATAAAACCTCTGTAGCAACCCAAAAGCGATCGAACTTAGCTGACGACACGACAAGTATGGAACATAATTCTGCTTTTAATTACCATAGCGGTGTTAGGCCCAGCATTGCTAACAAAGATTTATTATCTATTCCAAGTATAGCTTACAAGGATCCGATTTGCTTTAAAACAACTTGCTTACCAGAAAGTCGCCCAAAAAAACAAGACATTTTTGTACAAAAACAGTCTTCTAAGATCGAAGCATCTGTAAATTGTGGTAGAGAGTACGAAATAAATAAAACAAAAGAAATGGTTTATCAAGAACAAACTGCATATAAAACAGAAAACAATCCTACAAAACCTCTCAGGCAAAAGGCAACTCTTGTTGGGAAAGCGTTAGAAATGAGTCTTTCAGTTGGACAACCATTAACCTTAAGACAATATCAAACGGAAGTGTTAAAAATACATTCTCCAAAAGCACGACCCAATAGTCCGTTGTTGGGAATAGCATCAGTCAGTTATTGCAATGTAAACTCCTCACAAAACAAACCGAATAAAGAGACGAAGCAAATTGCAACTGATAGTACAAATATACACAGTCATAAAATTATTTCAGCAAAACAGCCCCACACTCAACGACCTACACCAGCACAGTTTTGCACTTTACAAGAACAATCGCAATCATTCGGAGTAACTTCTGTCTATACTTGTGGAACAAACCAACCAACTGTAACTGAGAAGAGTTTGAAGAACCAGGTAACGGGTTCCAAATTTTATGGCACCTAAGAAAGTCCACATTCCTTCAAGAGAAATAGCTTAAAAACAGACAACACCCGGTCAATCTCTTCACTAGTATCGGAACATCTGCCATCAAAAATAACACGAGTTAATAGTTCGCAGTTAAGAATTGCATCAGACTGCCGTTGCCATGTAACCGCCGAACTAAATAAACCCGGTAACAAGAACGCTCAAATTGCATCTGATAGTAAAATAAAAACCCATAGTCATAAAACAAGTTTATTAAAAGAACCTCCCAGTCAACAGCCAAATATGCCACAAGCGCTGCTTCACACTTTACGAGAACAGTCGCAATCTTTTGTTGCAGCTCCTGGGTGTGTTTGTAAAACGAACCACCCAATTGTAGCCGAGCGGAATTTGTGTATTATGGTACCGGGTCCTAAAGTTTATGGCACTCCACATTCCTCTAAGAGAAGTAGCGTAAAAATAAACAATACTCTGGCAATCTTCTCACAATCACCAAAACAACATAAATATGATAAAGTCGATAACGAAACAAACCAAATTGCAACTGATTGCAAAAATACTACTGATGATGCTGATATAAAAATACTAAGAGAGCCTCCCAGTCGACAGCCAAATTTAACTCAAGCACGGCTTTACACTCTAAAAGATCAGTCGCAACCATCTAAAATTCCACAAGCAATTGGTCGGCTGTTAATACAATCACCAGTGTGCCGTTTCGGTATAAGCTCCGAACAAAATAAACCCGATAACCAGACGGCGCAAATTGAACCTAAGGGTAAAAATATACACAGTCATAAAACTACTTTACGAAAAGAACCGCCCAGTCAGCGGGCAAATTTAACACAAGCACAGTTTCATGCTTTACAAAAACAGTTGAAATCATTAAGTAGAGCTAAAATCCAATCAATTGTAACTGAGAAAAGTTTAAGTCACAAGGTAACAGGTTCCAAATCATACAAAGTAGAGACAATGCACTTACCGATAAATGCGGACAAGATGACCCCTCATTCATACCAAAATCAGCGACTTCTATATCCTCCAGGATCACAGGCCACACGCAACACAACGTTAGAAATTAATGGGCAACACAAATTTCCTCAGCACCTTTCTAGTGGGCAACCAGATAAGTTAAAAGTAGATACACTATATCGTCGTTCTCAGTTAAAACAATCAGGGACAACAGTAAAGAAACAATTAGATACAATTTCCCAGCAACCTAAGGCTAAACAAACGATACCAATAATTACAGGCAAGCACAGATGCGCAGGATGCGTACTTAAAACAGAACAATCATCAAACAACAAATTAGAACTAAATACAGGTTTGCAGAAGTTTCCAAGTGACGGTCCTCGATCTTCCGACAAGCCTCGATCACATTTTGCAAAATCACCTAAACATCAATTCAAATCGCCTTTGGGTAAAATTCTGCAAGATTCTGTAGATAAAGAAACATCTCAAGATACTCCAAAGTCAAGATTCTGGAGCAAGTGCAAGACACTCCTTAAGTTATTTAGCAGTAATAAAAGTCAGCAGCCCGAGCGTCTTTGTTATTGCTTGAAAACTACAGAATCTAATACACCAGTCCGACAAAGTACTTTACGACAGTCTTCTGTTCAGTCATGTACAGAAACTGATTACAGCCGATTTGTTTATAAATCTTCTTCTCAGTTTCGTTCTAGTAGTAGAATATCGCAATATTCAAGTAAAGTTAATAGTTTAGTTACGAGTTTAAGTTCTAAGTTATTTAGCCCTAAGAAAATTCAACAAACAAAAATACCTGAAAGTCCCACAAAGCCTCGCTCGGTGGTGTTTGCTTCTTTCCAGGAGTTTATCCCGGGATCTAAAAAAGGTGATGAATCACATACAAGACATTTACGACATGGACAGCCATCTCTTCGCTCAACTTTGTCAGGTCGTTTAAAACATACGTCGTGTCATTGTATGGTCCATGAAACGAAAGAAACATCATTACAAACCCCCAAATATACGCTAGGTGAGAAATTTAATCGCAGCCGTTCTCGACGTAGTCAGATATCAAAAACGAATCAAAACCTGCATTTGCCAATATATTCTACTCATAGTAAGATCAACAACACATGTTCAAGTCAGAAAAGACCTAGGCAGTGTAGAAAAAAAACCCGTCATTTACGTGAACCTTTGTTTGTGGTTAAATCATACTCATGCTTAAGTGGTATATCGAAAACTCCATCTTTACCATCGCATTCAAGTCAATTAAAGTGTCGTTGTCAACCCGACAACACCTTATCTGTACGACGTAGTACATTTTCCTTCCGTATGCACCCAACATGTTCTACAAGTATTATAAATCAGAAGTCTAGAACGTTTAAGGATTTGTCTATCGTAATGTCTAAAATTCCAATCAAGGGTAAATGTTTGTGTGATAAAACATTTTTGACTCACAAGGACGAAATCTCCTACCAGACTTTCAAAAAACCATTTAAAAGAAAATCACGTACAAAATTACAACACCTTTTACGTCAACCAAATAGAAGACCTCTGTTATCAGCTTCACTTAATCGATCTCAGGAAAACCTCTCCCGTAATGTCTTGACTAATAATCAAAGACCATCTGAAAAACATGATTCGCATGTACTTTCAGAGAAACAAACATTACTGACACAATGCCTCTATCCTAGTAAATCTATAACAGAGAAAATACTACCGTATAAAACGCAACCATATTTCCTTAGTTCTCAACTAAATAAAGACTCTTGTAAAACTAGAATCGCAACAGAGGGGGCTGAACATGGGAACGAACAAAAAATATTAAAGAGCTCATACAAAAACGCAGAAAATCAGTGTCCGGAAAACTCGAATTATACCTCAGAGGAATTACAAAAATTACATTTGATTCTGCGCGCTCGTTCCGCGAAGAAAAAACGTTTAGGCAGGGCAAATATGTCTAATAATGCACAGATAATGGGCCACGTTCAAAAATTACTTGGAACGAAACAACGGTTACGAAACATAAAGAGCCCACGAATTCAGATATGTCAGCAAAATCAGCCGAATCCGCAAATTCAGCCGAATCCGCAAATTCAGCCAAATCTGCAATGTGATCCAAATCCGAAAATTCAGCCAAATCTGCAATGTGATCCAAATCCACAAAATAAACCTGATCAAAATCTGCAAAATGCCACAATAGACAAACCACCTCCTGAATTGTTACAGCGAGACTCACCGGAGCAAGGACGAAAAGGTAGAACTGAGGGTGGAGTACAACAACCGTATCCTGACTTTGACCGTGTATCAATGCGTTATCCTGGTCATAATTATCCACGTAGACAATCAAAACAGTCGGCTTTACTAGACCGACCAGAACGTAATCATCCTCTTACCATTAGTAATCACAAACCAGCACCTGGAGCTACACCGCCTCAAAATTACACCGAACGTCGTTCTTATCCAACATATGCAAGTGCAATGGGGTCACCTTATGATGAATGCGCCCTCAGGCGTGCTTATAGCCGCCGGCCATTAATGTACGTACCACCTAAGCAACAGATACCAAAGACTGCTTTGATAAAACTACAAGAAAGTAAAAAAAAGAAATCTATAATGCCTAAGCACGAAACGCTGAAAGTAGTCAGCCCTACTAATAGTTGTTCTTTCCGAGAATCAATACGTAAAATAGAAAAGGAAGCATGGCCCAACGATATAAGCTGTCGTCCTTTATATATACATATTTTAAAGAAAAGGCCTGGTTTCTGGATTTACAAGAAATGGCCAACCCTTTACCCAACTTTCTTAAATTTTTATAAATTTATGCGGGCCCTAGGTAAATTTTTAGTATACTTTTTAACATTATGTTTTTGGAGTCCATGTTTATTGTGTGGTTACATGTGTTATGATTTATTATGCTTATAATAAAATATGTTCAGTGAACGAAAATATGAATCCGAAAAATGATTTTTTATTCATTTAGCCTGGCATGAAAACATCGTCTTCGTTAGTACTCATTTTTAACCGACTTCAAAAAGGACGAGGATGTTTCTTTTTTTTATGTATGTTTGGGCATAACTCCCGTCATTATAGACGGCTATGCAAAATTCATATAGACCTGATGAGGGATTCCGGAGAACGAACTTTTCAAAAAATTACAGCAAATCAACAGCGATTGCTGCTATCGCATAAATATGCATTGTTTACACAATCACACAACATAACATCACGCCTGTACAGATCTATACTAATATTATAAAGCGGAAGAGTTTGTTTGTTTGTTCGGTTGAACGCGCTAATCTCAGGAACTACTGGTTTGAATTGAAAAAATCTTTTTGTGTTGGATAGTCCATTTATCGAGGAAGGCTATATGCTATATAACATCACGCTACGACAGACGGGAGCGGGGTAATATCCCTATGATAGATAACTATGTTACGGTATATGGCGGTTATCACACCGCACCGCGCCCCGACACGTAGCGCGGGGCGGCAGATTTTAACATCGTATACGAGGGTTTCAATTTGGATTGTATACTCGCAAAAAACACGCCTACTGCCGACGCGTCTACGTGCAGGATTTTTGTATCGCGCAAAGCGCACCGCGGCGGCACGCGTCTCCAGTGGGTGAATCGCCTTAGGGATATAACTTTACCACGGCTTTATCTATCATACTGCGACAGATACAAGTTGGTAGGACTTTTACTGCTTGGTGACACACAGTATAAGATCTTGTACACGGGATGGAACGCGCGCGGGGTTGCGTAGTAATATAGACGACTAGCTTTTACCCGCGACTTTGCGTAAATGTCGGTTATATTTAAAATTAAATCATGATTCAAAAGACTCGTGGCGCTATCTATTATCATGAGAACGTTATTGTTGTTTTCCTCGGGAACACTATTTTTTTTGGGATGAAAGGTACCCTATGATCATTTTGGTACAAGTGATAATGTTACATAATATGCAAAATGTCAGGGTTATCGGTTCATGGTTAGACGTAAAAAGGTAACAAATAAACTTATTTTCGCATTTATTAGGATAAACACTAGTTATTTAGTTGGACCTTGTAGGTACCGCGCGGTTACTAGTTCCGCGCGATCATATGAACTTAGCTTATAAAAAAATTTGTCCTGTCCGAGTCGGGGTGCCCCAAGTCCGGAGCTCGCTTCGATATTTAGGTAAGCGTTTTGATATTATTTGGTGATTTAATTTAGGTGACAGATCTACTAAAAAAAGTAATCAAACTATACTTCATTTAAGATATATATTTACATAATTTGATGATTAAAGAGAGACCATTTTGATTTATATGATAAACAATATATTTCTTGGGAATAGATATTATTATAATTAGGGTTCCGTCCAACCGTCTGTGACCAGTCTGTATGTATCTCAAGAACCGTGATAGTTAGACAGTTGACATTTTCACAGATGATGTATTTTTGTTGCCGATATAAAAACAAATACTCAAAAACAGAATAAAATAAATGTTTAAGGGGGCTGCCACACAACAGACATGTTTTTTTGCCATTTTTATAGATAATGGTACGGAACCCTTCGTGCATGTATGCATACATGCGCACTTGGCTGTTTTTTTTTAGGGTTTTGTAGATTAGTGACAAATCTAAATTATGGTGACAGAAAATATTGTTGCCAAAAAAAAATGAACAATAAATTATCTGTAACATACGTAGATATACTTGACATTGACAAATAAAATGACATATTCAATTTTGATTTGATGGCGATTTGGTTGGTTGGTCGTTCAGCTGTAATTTTCACCAGAAGTGTATTGTTAGTCAATTGGGTTTTCGATTTATCGTATTTAATCCATATCCTATGTATTTTAATCCTTATTTCGTTTTAGTATAACTTGTCGATAAGCAGTTTTTTAATAGTTTTCATAAACCATTCTCCTAAATATACTGAAATATCAATACAATGCAAGCGGAAGAAAAACGCTCGAAAACAACAGTTGATTTGGCTTCTTTAGAGCCTACGGCGAGGGTCAAACAATTAGCCAACTATGGTGCTGTAGTAGATGTAGATCCAAACGTTCCACCTAGGAGGTAACTATACTATTAAACAGATGAATGTAACTACATACATAACTGAATTAGTGCACGATCAAGGTAAGATGATATGACGCATTTTAGCAATGAAAAACTGAAAAATTGGTACAAGAAAATTAGAGCTTATTATTTGCAAAGCCCTCTACTCATGGAAAGAAGGCACGACTATTGATCACCGCGCATGTTCATGGCGGATTTGGGATGTCTGATGACTTACATTAATTGCCTTGGTTTTCTCACAATGTTTTTTGTCACCATGTCAGTCATGTCCAAAATAAACTTAGAAAATATGTACATGTGTATATACTAGCAACCTCTTGCATGAGAAGCAGGCGCCATAACCAATATAGGTACTATACATGAAATATAATCAGAATAGAGAACCATTAAAGGTTCACCTCTAGTTGCATTAGCAATACTGAAAAACATTGTAGAAGGCCAGCTACTGACAGTAATAACTTATATGGTACATTTACATACACAAATTGTAATGATAAATAATTGTAAGTGCAAATAAATGTATACAGAATAATGGATTATGTGTATAACTAAAAGACAAACTCTTTGACCAAAGTGTTACAAAATATTTTATTTGTACAGTCTATAGTTGGTTAATGCAGACTTAACATACATGTTGTTGCTAGTATAAGTATGTCTCCTTATTTTAATATACCACTGCCAATCTTTCGAAGAGAATTTCATTTCATTTCATAAGATTGAGAATACATAATTCATGCTTTTAAAGTACCCATTCCTATTTCCTTGCACAATAGAATGTTATGTGACATATTCTTTTTTTATACATACCATCATGCCTGTATTCCCCGAAGGGTTAGGCAGAGGTGTACTAATGTACACCCACAGTTCACCGGTATGTTTAGGTCCCATGTAGTAGGGGGCGAGCCTATTGCCATTAATTGGGCACAAATCCTAATTCCGAGCTGCTACTGAGAATTTCATAGAAAAACCCAATAACACTTGCTCAACCTGGGAATTGAACCCAAGACCTCTAGCGTAGCAATCGCGCTTATGACACCGCCACCAGGCGCACCAGGCCGCACCAGGCTAACGAGGCAGTTACAGTTCTTTTTTTATTAAAATAAGTAAATGAATATGATCATGCCAAATAGAAAAACCCCACAACACTTTGCTTGCCTTGGCTTTTGTACCTAAGACCTCTAGCGTAGCAGTCGCACTTAGAAACACTAGGCTAACGAGACAGTTGAATATATGGTTGGTTGAATAAATATCTTCGAATAAGTCGTCATATTCCTCTGTTGGTTCAGTAAAGTACTATTGAGAATTGACGATAATGTTATGGCATGTGAAGCATTTTATTTATAATTGCAGTTATACATATTATTATCTTACTATGATATAATATTATGTACAGTGTGTAGCTAATTTTGATTAAAAAAATAAATTTAAAGAAATTAGTTTTCTAATGATTGATTGGATGCTATTGTGCCCTACAACATCATTATAAATGCAGCAGCATAATTGTGCATTGTGAAAAAAAATTGTGCATTGTGTGAATTTTAAACATTAAATATAAATAATTTCAGGTATTATAGGTCAGGTTTGGAGATGGTCAGGATGGCTAACGTATACCTAGCAGAGGGTAGCCTGGAGAATGCTTACATCCTGTACATCAAGTTCATGACATTATTCTTGGAGAAGATTCGCAAGCACCCGGAGTATGCATCAGTTCCACCTTCAGTAAAGGCTGTGAACCAGGCTAAATTGAAGGAGGTGATGCCCAAAGCAGAGAAACTGAAACAAAAGCTTCTAGACCAGTATGCTAAGGAACATGTTGTCTATCATGAAGAGGTATATATCCAAATCTCTTATTTGAAGAATTATTTTTTAAATAAACTTATAATTTATCCTTTTGGCAGTCAAAGGTTAAAAGTTAGATGATAGTGGCATGCACAAAAAGGTGATGATGTCGGAAATGCAATTGAAAAACAATATGCATAATACTAAGTCATTAAAATTTGTTAGGAAAAGAAAAGGCGTGCTGCAGAAGAAGAAAGGAGAAGGCAAGAGAGAGAAGATGCGAAGCTGGCAAAACAACTGCAAGCCGATGAGAATAAGAAAGATGCACACACAACAACACCACATCTGTTACATGCTGTGAGTCTAGTTTACCGTATATACACTTAGACCTTGTATTGGGGCGAGCTTTCGTAGCGTAACGCCAGTATCTACAAACATGTTCGAACGAAAATGCCTCGTTATTCAAAACTATGCTTTGTATAGCAACAAAGAATATTTATATTATTATAATTGAGTTTTGAGAAGAGATATATTTAATTTTGGCTTGAAATAGGCCAGGCCAAGAGGTTCTTTGCAATAATACCACCAAAACACAAGAGCTAAGTGATTAGTTATGGCCACCGCAGGCAGACCTGTAATGTATGCATGCTAAACTAAAATGCAATAGAAATAGAATAAGCGATACCGCGCCCCCGAAACGCAAAGAGCACAAAAAGGAACATGGATGGGTTTTAGTCAGTAAAAGGCGGGGGAATTTATTAGATGATTTCCCATCCCTAAAAAAAAAAAGTATTAAATACCGCTTGGAATTAGTCTTGGTTTCAAACTTTATTTGTGATGTACGTATTGTTTTTATTAACGACCTGCTTATATTGCAAAGGTGCAGACGGTTCATAGTTGCACGAAAAGAGAATAATGTATGGTAAAAGTTGAATTGATTAGTTTGTGAGCACAAATGTCAAATTGATGGTGCTCACGACTCGTGGCGACTACTATAACTAAATTATAGCTGATGTGTTATATTTGTTACTGAACATTCTATTGGGTTTATTGGGGTCATGCGCTTAGTAAATTTAAATATAATCGGTTCTTTGGGTAAGTTATTTGTTATCACGAGTACAATCATTTGTTTAAATATTGGTCATTATTTACCAGTAAACCCTATACAGTTCATTATCAAATTAATTAATTATATATTGCTGTTTGTGCTGACCTGGTAACGATAGTCGCGTATTCGCCCTATGCGTCATGTTATAGACGTAATCTTTGCAGTCATTTTGGAAAATACAGTGATGAGTACATTCGATATCAGCAATACTTTAGATTAGATACGCGGATAGATTTGGCAGAGTGCTGGCTTCGGGAGTAAACTGCCTTGCAAAACCAGAGCTGCGACAGCTGTCAGTGTAACCACTTGATCCCACCGTGAATCCTTTTTCTTTGTCATATTTTCGGAACGACAATGCGTGTGCTTCCGCGTACTAAAGAAGTAACAGTGTTACATGTTGAGGAGTGTAGTCTAGTTTGTGTATGTTTATCGATGGTGATTCAGGAGCAGTGGGCCGTGTCGCCGTCGGCCCCGGCGGTGGACGACGTCTTGTACCCGGACGACTTCGCGAGCGAGCCGCCTCGCGCGCCCTCGCACCTCTACCATCCAGTGCCACCGATCATACCGCCCTCGCGGCCGCAAGTGTGAGTTTAAATATTAAAATACTATGTACCTAACTTACTATATGTTATGCATAACTTAACTTCAGTCCTGTAACCTGTAAAAAGGTAGGCAGAGCCGTATACGCCAAAACGCCAGATGAATTATAATTCCTTTCCAACAGGATGCGATCTTACAGGTATTTAACTCATTCGGCCGTATAGAATGTAATTTAACGGCGAAATGTATTATTCTATAGTGGCGCTGCGAGTGTGGAATCTTTGTACGGGGCTTCTCGCCTGCGAACGGTGGTGGTCCCAGCCGCACTGCTGGCGAGGTTCCTGCGCCTCGCCGCCACCAACACGTCGCACAGCATCGAGACCTGCGGCATACTTGCCGGGATACTCGTGAGTTAAAATTTACTCAACAATATACAATATTCAAACAGTAATGGCCAGGCACAGTGGTGTTGGTAACACTATTCAGGCCAAATTTTTGGCTTATTAATGTGGTTTCTGCTCGACCACACCTTAATATGGTTGTCTAGATTTAACTAAAAACTCCAGGAACTAAGGCACAAGCAGTAACCAGTAATTCAATTAATATTTCAACACAAACAGTTTCTCTGTACATTGCTAGTTTGACATATAATTATGATATTATGACGTCACATTACAGGAGCGCGATCAGTTGAAGATCACGCACGTGATAGTGCCAAAACAGACGGGGACGCCAGACTCTTGTAGTACTAACAATGAAGAGGAGATATTCCACTACCAGGACCAACATAACCTTATCACTTTGGGATGGATACATGTAAGAAAACAATTGTAACACTAGTGTTTGCCTGCGATTTTATAAAGTGGCTTTTATTATTTCCACTTAGGGTGTACTTCATAATTTTTTTTTACTTCTCTTTATCCAGTCAGCCCAGTATCCTGCCTTATTTAAACCGAATTTGTTCAACAAGGCAAAATGTTGTAATTCATATGAACTTGTGGTAATTAGTAACCGCTTTAATGCTATATTTTCGAGCGTTGGGTTCTTTATGTAACAGTTTATAACTCATCACAGGAAGAAGTAACTAACGTTTTTATTAAGGTCTTTGCTTTGTTTACCAGCATGACTGCTTGAGTCACTATTGTGACAAATTAAATAATATCTGTAATCAATATTGAATAAAGTACACAATGTTACTTTTATGAATCACACTTTGTCATATCTATATCTCATCAATTGTAGGTTTTTATTAGCTGATTATAATACTAAGATAAAACTGAATCAGCCCACTGATTACGAGACGTCAGACTGATAAACCATTGTTATAAAATATTCTGATATCAACACTTGTTGAAATATTCCGTTGTCATTTATTAACTAAGCTGGAAGGCTTTTTTTTGTTTAATCATTGCCCCCACTGGGTATTGGTCTCCTGTATTGTGTGTGCGTTTACAAACATATAAACTCACATACACCAACAGCCAGACCTGGAACAACTATCTGTAGGCCAGCCAGCTGGTTAAAAATAATACAAGTCTAGTAACTTACAGTATGAGTAACTGTTAGCTTTACAACAGATAACGTTTGTGACTGATTAAAACCAGACTGTCGATAACATTGATAAAAATCCGAACATTTTAGGTAGAAACAAATAAACAGGGAAAGCGTTCTATATAACGCCTGTATAGTATATAGGGTGACTGGTAATTAGTGACCGATATTTAAACACGTGATTGTACTCATGATTACAAACAACTTTACCAAAGAAACTTTTTTTGTATACTCATTAGTTTAATTTTTATCACTATATCAAAATTACTGGCGCGTGTGCAAAGTTCAACGCCCGATCAGCTGTTAGCGGCGAGGCCCGGCGCCCGCGCTGTCGACGCGTAGGCAATGTACATACAGCGCCCGTTTTCCCCCGCCCGCACCGCGCCGCTTGCCATGCAGTAGTTGGGTAGGTAAAAAATCAGTTGTTCCGGGAAGCGTGTCACACGCGCATTGATATAGTGATAAAAATGAAACTAATAAGTACTTATACAAAAAAAGTTTATTTGGGTAAGTTGTTTGTTATCATGAGTACAATCACGTGTTTAAATATCGGTCACTAATTACCAGTCACCCTATATATATTATACATACAAAATATGCAAGAAGCAATGTGCGTGTTTATCTGTTAGTGCGCTTATCTATCTATCTCGAGCATCATTTTATCCGCTTTTTTTACGAATTGTTTTCAGTGTTTGGTCTACTTACCAGAGCAGAGACGTAGGCACAGCTAGTATGCTAATCAACATTACTGACACGTCACGTTTGTTACAGACTCATCCCACTCAGACGGCTTTCCTTTCGTCTGTGGACCTCCACACTCAGTGCTCGTATCAGCTGATGATGCCTGAAGCAATCGCCATTGTTTGTGCACCCAAATATAATGAGTGAGTTAGACTTTCACACTATTTTTATTAAAAAATATTTTATCCTTTTTAACGTTTTCTAAATACCTACTATTTTTTTCTGTCATATTTTTTACTAAATAATTTGTAGGACGTTTATGAAACAAATGGACACAATATAGAGGCAATCGTGTTTGTGTTTGTTTAATTGCAAGAAAAGACTGCAGCTTTATGTTAGAACATTGTTTATGGATTTGTTAATATCTTCTGTAGAATGTTAAGGTTATCTTATAACCAACCAGCTTCGCATGCAGCTTTTAATCACACGTTATGTCTGATGTTATTTCAGAACTGGTTACTTCGCATTGACGCCAGACTACGGGATGCAATACATCACAAATTGTAGACTTACCGGTTTTCATCCGCACCCGGACGATCCTCCACTATTCCACGTAAGTATTACTTTATTGAACCTCTTTATTTAATTAGTTTGAACTTCGAAGGTTCTTATTAATGACGCGAGGTCAATACAAACGCGAAATTTCTTAAATATAAATATTTCGTTTTTTACTACGTTAACTTGAATAGTATATTTTTTACGATCCTTTAACGTAATTGAACACTGTTAGTCAATTTTGAAATGTTTTGATTCCGAGATGACATGTGCCATTTTTAGTATATCCATGAAAAAGGTGCTCATTGCAATAATTCATTTCCAGACTGTAACTCACATAAGGGTGGACGACTCAGCGCCAGTAGATGTAGTAGATCTCAGGAGATGAACATCGACTTTCAACGAATTCGTTCACTCTTCCTCCACAAGCTTGCGTTCACTCATAGTGCATTTATTAATTAAACGCCAAGTCTTGTGGCAGTCGCGGTCGGACGTGCGTGCAGCGAATATCTCGTGGCATCTCACTCATGTGTTTTATGACCACGGCAGCCACAAACGTTGGTGTATACTAGCTCGCTTTATTTCCTACGGATCATATCCAGTACTGTTCAATACCAAGTATTATTCGGAATAGTCGTTAGTGTATTGTAACTAATAGTGGATTAATGTTTCTTGTTTTGAGCGCGGAGTAGTAAGCAAATAGAGTGTTAATTGATGCAGCGGTCGCGTTACATAGTCACATGGCGTTACATGTTCTTAAAGTCAGAATCACAGTGTACTAAAAAAGAAGGAAGCGTACATTAATAACGCGAGGCTTAAAAAAATATCTGAAAAAATCTCGTGTGTCTTTTGTTGAATGCGAGATTTCTAAAACTTTATCTTATTTTTCAGTATGAAATTAGGTTATACTTAAAGATAATGCTTAATTTTTTTAAAGGTTTTTTTATCAAAAAAATACTCCCGTTTTTAGGTAGGTAGTTAGTCTAATACCTTACCATGTAACACCACGAAGGAAGGGGAGGGTTGAAAAAGTTTCTGAAAAACTTCGCATGATTAATGGATTACCCCAATGTTAATACCCCGACCAACTGCAACCTGCACCAACAATCTTAATGCACGAAATATTAAGATATTCCATAAAAACTTAAACGATCTAAATCCTTTTTTAGGGGATATTTTTGATTCGTTAAGAACATTGTCTTGTTTTGCCCCATAAAGACGTGACGGTGGCGTCACTTATAATTCCAACTAGCGCTCCATTCGATTTCTACTCTGTGTTTCGTAGCTGACTAGTAGGAAGCATGTGTTCAGTAAGCATAATCAAGCCTGTAGTAACTTTTGTATGACAAGAGTGGCATTTGTATAAGCGTTAGAGAAGAGCGGTTTGTTATTTAATGTTATTTGTTGCGTTACCATCACGTTTTTTAGATTTGTGTGAAAATAGATTATTATTTTATCATAGAATGTGATATATTATAAAAAAAATCTTCATAGATGCTTTTAAGTGTAATGTTATGTAAAAATATAAAAGATTTTATTTAATAGTAATTATTTTAAATGATTACGTTTGTTGAAGCACTAATAAAATAAGTTTACTTTTCAAAATTTTAAAATAATATTTGAGTAAATTACTGGTTAAGATTGAAAAGTCTTCACTATTTAATATATGCTTAAATTTGCTTGATTTACAACTGTTTCTGTAAAAATATTGATAACGATATAATTAAACTTTTCCGGCACTGATTAAATTGCTTTAGTGTGGAAATTTACTAAAACAATAATATAGATAGAGTACGAATGAGTTACTAAACTTTATTCATCAAAAACTAGATGATATTCCTTAATTGTTATGTCGTGTTCAATATAGCGAGACTGCAGAACTATAATTATATATTTTAAAATTAGGGAAAGTTTCAACTAACATGCCAGCGAATCTGACAGAATCGAATTATGCATTTAACCAAGCCGAAAAAATATAAAATGTTTGAATACCTTCCCTTCAATCGCTGATAATAACGTTGTCTAAATTGAGCTTTGTTTAATAAAATCTAACCCTATATTAATATTGTGTGATATACTATAATACGCATACACAGCCTGAAGACTGACGCTTAAAGTTTATATAAACTAGATTTAATATATTTATAATATATTTCTCGTCTCTTGTAATTTATTAGCTCCTTCATGGTTTTGACTACTCTTATTTTGTAATCTCAAACTGTTTATTTTGTGAATTGTAAACATTCAAAATTTCCAAAAGCTGTTTAAAAATATTTTTGTCTGTTCGAGATCTGTCTGTAAATATGTACGCTAAGCTGAAGGAATGCATTTCTTTTGTATGATAATTTTCATTGTATTATAATTATTAACACAATATGCAATTGTTTGACTGTACCATTTTTTATTTTGTGCACACGTGTCAATGTATCAGGTAATGTTATTCGTGCCATTATGTATTATAAAAATACTAATTGTTGCATATAAGGTGACACATTGAGAATGAACAAATGTATACAAGCGTATGATAATGATATAATCTCATTACGATTTGGTAAGTTGCAGAGATAATGAGAGTGAGAAATTACGGAAAATTATATTATTTGTACCAAGAAAAAGTCGTGTATATAAACTCAGACTGACTTTAATTCTATTATAGACTGAATGAGTATTGGTATAAATGATAATGAATTTTCGTATAAGTGTGAACCTACAGATAGATTGCAATCCGACTATGAAATGCAGTGAGAAGTTTTCATTACTGGCCGCGACTTTGACCGCGTATTTTTTTTTCAAGGTTCCCAATTTTTTACAATATTTTTTTATCTATTGTACACCCCGGGATACCGAAGCTTCCTATTACCGAAAGATTTATTTGGAATCAGACTAGTAGTTCTGGAGTTTAGCTCGCTTAAACAAACAATTCTTCAGCTTTTAAGTTACGTGACGGATAGTGTTTTCAATTTCAGTCTGACAGAACACTTACTGTATTGCAGTTGGAATGTATTCTGCCTGTACAGGATTATTTGATGGGAGTGAATATCTAACGTTAAAAATGAAGTCCCAGCTACTGTAATGTTAGATATAAATGTGCAATTAACGTCATCTAGTATATAAGAGCAGTCTTATGTATGTGTGATTCAACTAACATGGACCAATGTGAATAAAAAGTTTATTAAATTCATTAAATATGTTTTATTTATTGCACAATAGTCTATGGTTATGATATGCATCGTTGGCAGTGAAGCGAGACTATACGTTTATTATACTTCACACGCAACTACATAACATTAATACCGAGGTATAATTTGGGCGACATTGGCAACACTGCCACTTTAAAACATTACATCACTCTAGTTACGTAATAAGTCCAAGGCAAGCCATAAATAAATGTGTGATCGTTGTTTTTTTTTTATATACAAAAGCCGGCGGTTCTGTTATGCTTGTCTCATGTCGAGTACGTAGTCCTTTTATCATAATATAGTAGCCGCCACGAGTTGTGAGCACAAACTTCAAGTTCATTTTTGGGTTTTTGGGTCACCGACGCAGCACGAGATTGCTCCGTCTGTTGAAGCGCCCCAAAAAACCCAGAAATGAACCTAAAAATAAACTTGACGTCCGTGCTCACGACTCATGGCGACTACAATACCACAGTGTTCGGGAATTCTTGCGATTCTGGGTGATTGTAATATTTGTCGCCTAATTAATACACGATTTACACAAACATTAATTAATAATTACTAGGTTAAGAGGAATATATAAGTGTTAGTTACTTTATAAGTACACAAAGTGCATACGATAAGAAAGAACATTGCTTCTGTTTATAGATCTTAAACATTTTTTTTCGTCGTAACGACACACGACAACACCATTATAAGTGATTATGCTTATATTAATTATGAAACTTATTTACATTTTAATGTTGGTACAACTTACTTAAAATAATTATCGACTCGTATTACTAAAAGTTTTTACAGGCTACATTTCAATAAGGCACTCGGTGCTTGAATCATTTTCAGTAAATTCTTTTTAGAATTTTGAAATAATTACTACGTAAAATACTCATACAACACTTATATTTTTACAAATAAATAGAAATACAAACAATCATATTTTTTATTATTATTTTTTAATAAAACTAAATCTAAACTTATTTTCACTAACAATAAGACACTGATTAAAAATAATAAAACTAGCTAGGTAATTATAAGCAAGTGTCTACGTACGGACGTGGTGTTCCGGCTATCCCAAAATAAATTAAAAACAAACGTGTTTCTGACAAAAAACAGTGAAAACTTACACAGCTACTTTCTGCGCATCAACTTAAATATATAATAGTAATGCTTATGCTTATAAGTGAACACATCCACGTTAATAGCAAATCTATTATTCCCGTTTTCATTGTTATTGTGCATTATTGTATTGATGAAACTTTAACTCTCGGCGCTGAGCCAAGCGTTGAAAATCCAACATATTCAGGCATAACTTGGGAAACTACTTTTGTGTACATTCAGAAAACGCTATTGCGTAAGTATAAGGCACCATCTCGGATATGATATTCGTACTCACAAAGGCACTCTATATAACAATTATTATTAATAAATTATTCTATAATATAACTAGAAATTGCTATCTACTCTACGATATTCGCTAAGTAATAAATAACATGTTTCTAATATTTCTTTAATTTATAAACATTAATATCTAAGATGAAAATGTTAGGAAACGTTAAAATAATGTATTAATGGCCTGTTGCACCATCTCCGAATAAGTTCTAATTAAAATCAAAATCATTTATTCGTATAATAGTGATAGATAGTTAAGTAAGATAGGTAAGTACAAGAATGTAATAACATTGATAGAGTCCTCATAGTAACCATTCCTGGTATATGAAACTTAAATGCCTTTAATAATAACATTTTAGAAAAACTAAACGAATACAACCCATTCATACTTCTTAGAGTTTCGTAAGACAAGGGTGTCCCTATTGTAGTATGTTATTTTGAACCGTAATAAAATAAAATAATGTGGTACGGAACCATTGCACTTGTATTCATGGTTATTCCTTACAACTCTTTTGAATGTTGTTATTCATATCGTAAGTAGAACCCGGACACTGTAAAACAGGTCCTTAGTTTCAATAAATATAAGATTACATTGTTCATTTTGTAGAAATATTTATCATTACGAAGATTTACACAACAGCCCGCATCACCGCCATGGCAAGTAAGAAGCTCGACATCTTTACACTAGTGTCAGCCGATTTGCTGACTACCTTTTTGGCTTTGGAAGGCAGTTCCAAAGGAACAGTCTTGTTTATCATCCAGTAGTACACGTCTGTTTGTCCACGGGACTTCAGTTCGGGTCCGACCTCCTTCCTTATCCTCTCGTTGTAGCCGTTCAGCCATAGGATCTGGAAACAACATATATTTACATAAATACACATAGTTACTTCGTATTAGTAGGTTTTTACTTTAACCATTTTTCTTCGAAGCTTAAACTTCATTATTATGTTTAGAAAACCGGCTGATTCTTCTGGACAATGTTCTGTCTCACCTCATACTCAGTAAGCAAACTCCTGTCGATCAACTTTGGCTCGTAAGGTATTAAAGTGGCCTCACGAAATCCTAGGTAGCCGTTCGGTTTAGATATCACTTCTAGAATATTTCCCAAGCGCACTCCGTATTTACCCGTCTCGTACCAGCCTGGCTCTAAGAAACAAATGGCAATTGATTAATTAACTTCAGTGGTCATTTTAATAATGTCAAGGGAATTTGGAATAAAATAATTAAGTTACGTGCCTGCTGTGATAAAGTATCCCTCTCGAAGGGTGTGCAGATTGGTGTCTTGCCTGTAGTCAATTACAACTGGATCTGAAATAATGACATTTTCAATTTGGGTAAAAATTGCAAGAGAAGTAAAGGTAAGTTACATGCCCTGTTAGGGACGAGGGCGGGGTACGTTCAATGTCGGCTTTCAGGTTTGGAGAATTGGATAGCTGTTATCCAAGCATCTACGGATCGTATTAAAGTTTAATCAAATGGAAACTACAATAACTTTACAGAAGCTCTCGACTTTATTTGGTAAAATACCTCTAAGCAATATTTAATTACCTTCCTTACGGCCCAGGGCGGCGCCAACCCCATGTCCTGTGGGATGTGAATAGTCCTGGTTGGCGTCCCACAACGGCGCCCGCGCCACCGGGTCAGCATGTGCCGCGGGCAACGTAGCCGGTGTACGTAACCCTGCCAATGCTGCCAGCCCTCGCATTACCGTGGTGTAGGCGCGTCGTTCATCACGTGACGGAGCACCATAGTGCACGGTACGGGTTACTACTGTTGTCCCCTCTGTGAAATTAATACCGTAGTTAGTCTTTTTAATCTTTATCTTGTCATGAAGGTTAATGAAATAATAAATGTGTGTTGCTTTGTAAACGAAGAAACGACATATTAAGTTTATTTCTCTTTCCTTTGCAATTTCTATTGCTTTTCGCGCAATTTAAACTTCAACACATTTTTTACGTCTATGTCAAATAAACAACTAAATGAAAATGTGTAATACGTATTTTCTTTACATGTATTTTAGATGAACTAAGCAGAATTTACATGTATTCTAGATGTGCCGGTAGCGGTGGAGACCCTGGGTAGTTGGAGTAGGGCAGCGAAGGGTTTTGTGGCGGAATTGGGCCGCAATCTCGGGGAAGCAACCGGTGACTCCCGCTCGGGGTCGTTCTTGGTGCAAAGGTTGGCCATCGCTATTCAGCGAGGTAATGCGGCGAGTGCTATGGGTACGTTTGCGCCGGGAACGATTAGGGGCGGGTTATTTTGTGACCTTTAACTGTTAAGTTATTAATCTACTAGTCTTAAGTATTCTGTTTGTTCCTATAATTTAATAAAATATGACTAAGCAGAATTTAGATACCCATTTTTATATTTTTTTTGAGATACTTCTCCTTTTTTTTTTTTTTTTTTTGGGTGGGAAATCATCAAATAACTTCTCCCGCCCTGGGCGGGGCGGGAGAGAGTGTCAGACTTTTACTGACTAAAACCCACCCATGTTCCTTCTTATGCCCTTTGCGTTCCGGGGGCGCGGTATCTCTTGCGAACAACCCGCAGCGGATACTTCTCCTTGCTGTAGGACGTGGGCTAATTTTGATCCTTCTTCTTTCTGATCGTATTATTAGGGTAGCAAATGAAGTATTTAATTCTAATGACATGACATGAAGTTTGTTCGTAAATCTTATAAATGAAATACGTCACCATCATATTGTCCTCCAGACTGTATAACGAGTGTCGCGTTCTTGAAGATCATTTTGTTGGATGTGTTGGTGGCGCGGTAGTCGGGGTCCGCGGCGTTGCTGGCGTAAGCCACACGCGTCTTCATCGAGGGTCCGATGTACCCCGCTTGCGTCTCGCGGGTTAGGTCCGTTGTATGCTCTACCGACATCTCGCTAAGGGCAGATTTACTCTGGAGGGGGGACAAGAAGAAAATCTCAAAAATAAATTCTTTATTTTAAGTAGGAGGTAGTAGATATTAATTAATCTTTTCTCTCCTGACGACGGCGACGGTATCTAAAGATAGATTACCGACATCTTTCGATGCATAGTGGATGAATAGTTAGTTCAGGTTAGATTTAATATGACTGAAGATTATTGGTAATATTTATTTATTTATTGTAGCTGTTGGTTCTCCTTTAATAAATAAATAAATATTCTTTCTCTTCTTATTGTTGGAGACAGATTAGATGAGATAGGCCATTTGTCGAGTCTACGTCGAGATTGGATTTTATGTATACACAAAAGATCATGATAAAATAATAAAACCATTACCTCAAGATAGCTTAGTAAAGTGCACATAGCAACAGCATCCCGTAGGTGTGCTTTTTTCATGCCCTTAACCTCCGCCTCGTTTTTCTGCGCCTTCAAGTAGATGATTGGAGAGAGTAAGAACATTCGCTTGGCAGGGGGCACACTCTGCGCGATGGCCGCAGACGCTCCTCGCTGGAACGTGCCGGCTGCAGGGATCAGGATCTTTGACTCAGCTGCCCGACGCAGTTCTGAGTAGATGCTGGTGTATTCGTTTACCCTGAGAGAGAATTAAAGGTTTTAGAATCCGATTGGTGGGAAACTATTGGAATCCACAGACAGAGTGATTGCTTGCAGAGTCGTAGACGCAGTGGTACTTAAAAGATTTGCTTTGCAGTTTGATAGATGTTCAATTAAAGTTAAAAATGTTGACGTAACAATGTAAATTAAGTAAAAAATTTAAAAACCTTTATTATGATCTCGCAATTTACGCTTAATGGATGATGTAACCGCTCCTAGATACTACTAGAAGGCTGCCGGGTAAACGTTATATATACCTATGTAGGCTCGGGATTATCCAGCCGCGCTTGTAGGTATGGAGATTTCAGTTTTTTGGATCTGAGAGCTGTATGCCTTATTAATTCTTTGAGTTCAAACCACAAAACAAAGACAGGCAAATAATAATCAGAGTCGATGTCTATGCATGAATATTTTGATTTTATGATATCATTCACCTGGTACAGTTATTAGAAAAGCAGTTATACACAGCGAGTGCATCCCGCACATGTACAGACAGCTTTCCCGGCGGGACGAAGACCTTCACCTCCCGTAGACTGACCACCACGAAGGCCTTTAGCAGTCTCGCGTACGGCAAGTCCCTTCCTCGCACGTTCAGCAGCCACGCCACCTCGTCCAGAGCCGTCACTATAATGGCATCAGCTCCGACGGCGCGCAATTCGTTGCGGACCATGGTTACCTTGTCGCGCCAGCTTATACCTGAAATGGAAACCATGGTTGTTTGCGGTTACTGTTCTAACTCCATCCATTTCTTTCTTTATTTGCCAGGTAATGGTTCCTTGCGTGGAAGTCCATCTCTCTTTTCACGTGGAAGGTGTAAGTATTGTGTTGTTACTCCTGATAAATTAAGTCATACGGGTTTACTTTTTTAATTACTTGATTATTTTAGGGCTAAGCAGAACACCTATAGCTAGTAGGCTTGTGCAGTAGGGTACGTAAGTATACTTGTAAAAGAGATAGTAACCAGCAAATTCAATATCATAATTTTTGGCGACAGTTTTGGGGAAGTCGGGCCTGCGGCGGTCTGGGTCGGGCTCTTCGTTCCAGAGCTGATCCAGCAAGGAGGGGATGTGCACCAACTGCAAGCCCTCTCGTTGCAGGGCGGTCGACAGCATTTGCCACTCGCCCACAGACGTCAGCCGAGCGTCGCCTCCTACTCGGCCACTGCGTGCTAGTCGCTCCTATGAATAAAATAGATATTTGGCCTCATCACAAGAATATCATGAAAATAAACTCAAAGTCAATAAGTAGCATAGCACAATTTATTGAAATCAGCTCAAATGAGAGAAATGCTGCCGACGCTGTACGGTCAACCTCACGTTAGTTGTAACTTTTCAACTACTCAAACTGGTCTCACTGCTACGAAATAAAAGTCAAAGCCAAACCGAACTGTTACCATGGGCGTTTGGTTAATTGTATTCCTTACAGAGTTGTAGCATTAGATCAAAATAACACTGACCGATATCCATTCAGTAATAGTGGGTTGGCTAGGGTCATCAGCGTCGATGACGAGCCACGCGCAGGTGAGGATGGACCGAGCTCGCCGCACGTCGCCGGTCGGTACCCATACAGCGGCCCCGCCGTCGGCCAACACAGCACCAGTGCCAGCCCCGTCCCAGCCGCTGATGTATTGTAAGCGACGCTCAGGAATTAGGGGCTCTTCACTCTGGACGAAACATATCAGCGTATTAGGAAAAATATTATTCTTGGATTAAAAGTATGGCAGTACTGCAAGAGTAAATGTAGGTTATCGATATAGTTTTAAAGGATTTGCTGAAATGATGATAGTGATGACAACTAGGTACCTAATAATTCTGCCAACATTGATTTGAGAGATTAAGCTCTATGTTATTTAAGACTCACCAATGACGCGCACGTCATAGGTACTTAGTACAGTTATAAAGAAAAAGGTTAAACAAATCGCGATTGGTTTTTTAATTTTTTTTTAATTTTTCATTTGTAAAGTTAAGTATGTTTTTAGTATTTATTTATGGAAGACAATATTAAAGCGGTTAAATTGGCGGGAAAGAATACAAGAAAGTTTAAAAAAAAGTATGTCATGTAACATGACATGAACATGACATTCTTTTTTTTAAACTTTCAAAGAGTGGATGACGATGAAGTTTCTATATTTTAACCATTTTCATTAAAATGTAATAATCTTACCAAATGCTCATCGCTATAGAATATAAGGAAAGCATCAAAGAAAGCGTTCATTTGTGTGTAAGCGGAGTTCCTCATGGCACTACGGAGTCTTCCAAGCGGGTTGTTGACGTCCGTGGCATCGGAACAAATGGGTGGTGATGGTGGTGTCGCCTGTTCCTGTACGATAGTCAACGGGACCGGTGACATTGATGTGGTCGGTGGGAGAGTCGACGTTGTTGCCTGCACGGCTGGCGGTGCCAAACGCGCACCCCGACAAACTGAAAAAAAAAACGGCGCTTCAATTAATGCCGCATTCAAAATAAACCCACTGGTTGCTCTTAATAATAATTGCTGAGTGTTTTATCATCTCACGATTAAAACAGCATTTATTAGTAACACTTGGAATATCTCGTTTAGAACAATGCTTGATAATAATAGCTTGATAATCTTTGCAAGTGATAGAACGAGCTAGGACTACTGCCATATTTTGTTGTCCCTTTCTCGACGTACGATAACTAAAAAAGTTCACCAGAAGGAGAAAGCGGCTAGCGACAGTGGCGTTTGTAACGCGGGAATGTACCAGGGCATCATGTAGACCGCAGAGGTTGAAGAGACAGAAAGCTTCCAAAAGCTCACGGGTGCGACAAAGACGGCAATGGGACACCCTCCCGTTTTAGCTTTGTTCCCCGACCGCTGGGTCCTTTTATTGTTGGGGGCGTGTCTTACATTCAACCTTCCTATTCCTATAGCAAAGACCGACCGTAGTATTTATATCATGACAATGCAATGCTGTTATTGAATGAATCGTCAGCTTAAAGCCAACTTTATTATGGCCAAGGTTTAAAAATAATATGTTGGACCTAGTAACATTTTTGTGAACGATGTTACTTGAACCAGTAGTCGACATTTGCTATAGAAATGCCTAGTGCGATTCTAATGTGACCCATTTTAACCCTACGTCATTATAAGGTATATAAACAAATTAACATTAACACAATTTTATTATTGCGCTTATTTTGGCAAAGAAAGGGATATTTATTACCAAGTTAAGGTCAATGTTCGAGAGGTACCCAAGGGATGTGGTTCTATTGGAATGACGTCAACAACTAGCAGGAATTCAGAAGGCGTGAAGATGTTTCTGTCCTTTCCCTTTCATTCATCGCTCGGGGGTGGAGATTTCACCGAGTGATAAAATGAAGTATGTAATTTGTTACGCCGAAATGGCTGAAATGACGTCTGTAGAAGCCAGGAAGGCAGGATTTTGAAGCGGCCGAAAAGGATACTTGATGTTGTGTGTTTGACGTTAACGCTGTGAACCATGTAGGCTCAAATAAAAAAAAACTTCTACTTACGCAAGTATGCAAATATGCATAGTACAATACATAGTAAAATATTACTATGCAGGGTTTTTAACATTTATACGGATATCAAAATTTTTGAAATCATCCAAAAAGGACCGGTTTTACTTAATTCGTTTTTGGTCCTTTATTTTAAGTGCGATTCTCTAAAATTTTTCTCTGCATTCTTTCATACAACATATTTTTTTTTATAAAAAGAAATTACAAATATTTCATAATAATTACCACAAAAAAAACTGTAATTAAAAAGGAGAACAAAACCAAATGTCATGAAATAAAATTATTAGCAGTATGCATTCTTGTAATTCGTTTTATTTGTCTTTTTAGTTTCTTAGTTTTGTTATACTGAAATTTCTGCTGACGTGTATGTCCCTTAAGGATGTCTGTCGTATTTCCCAAAGGGACGAAATATCCTGCGAGGTACTAGGCTGGCATAAGATATGAGAGGTTTAAGTTTGAAGCGTCGTCCTGTTCAAGGATACTCAAGGATAAAAGGCAACGACCGTCGGCGACCGCAGTGTAGTGCAAGCGACTGCAGCGGCCATTCACTCCGTTACGTAGTTACTACATTGATAATGGTATTGCACGTCTGTGAGCGATAATTTACACTACTACAGATACAACATTGCGTTTACACAAGTATAAAGTTTATTAAAATTAAAATAATGGTATAACAAGTACACAAGCCCGATAAAGTCATGATTGTGTTTATTGTTTGGCTACGAAAGAAACTGCATAATTACCGGCATTTTGACAATGAGAAAACCAAAAAGCACTCTAAGTACTGCTAAAAGTCATTATAATTAACTATGTGGAATTTTGAGTAGGCACGTAGTATTTAGTAAAAAAAAGTTAAGCTAATGGCACTTAACTTTTTTTTTTACTTATTCCGTATTCAATCTTTCACTCATTAGGTTAATTAACCAAACACAAAACATAGCTATAACCTACTAATTTAATACATTTTTCTTTAGAAAAAAGGATAAGTTTACAAATATTAAGTTCAAAACATAATAACAGAAACAGAATGATGAAATCATTGTATCAAAATGATTCTATCAGGGAGGATTCCACTCAAATTGGCTCGGGTAAAAATCTAGAACAGGATTCATTCATCAGTAGGTACCCTTGGTATAACAGCGGTATGTGTTTATTTATGCTTCTCTCCCCCTCTTGCATCGGGTCGAACACGAGTAAACGAAAACAAACGAGTTAATACGAACGAATTTCCCATCTTTTCTACCAAGGAAGCATGATCACGAAGATGTAATTTTACATGACGTTTTACCTTTGTAAACGTCATGTAATATTGAAAGGAATCGAATGAACTTTTTTCCTAATAACTTTTAAAAATCAATTTCGTTAACGTAATTAAAATAAACAACACATTAATTCACAGTATAACTATGAGATTTTAGTTATTACGATGATAAAATTTAACTGGTGAATCGTTTATTTTTTAATGTGTCATTAACCATTATTCACAATTGAGTTATGTATCTATTTCTGCAAAAACTGACTACCGAAATTACAAAAAAATGCGTGTGCGTAAGAACAATGGTTTGCCCCCTTTTTATACTAGGATAATATGGGTCGCAGAGAGATGTCAGTTTCCGAAAGAACCGCCATGTCCGCCGTGATATTGTGTGGGGTGTTGTGTAGGCGGGATCCCAGTCCGACGGACTTTTACGATGACAGGGCATACCGGGGTGTGTGTGTGCCGCTCACTCACGAAAAAACGAAGAATTACAATATAATGGCCGGCTCCAAGGGCGCGATGTGTACCAAAGGACCAATCCACATAAATCAAAATTGGAATAGAAATTATGTTTTCCAAAATACACTAAATACGATGTACATAAATACGAACTATTTTCAAAATCACGATTAGGATATCGTGAATCCAATTTTTTTTAAATTCCGTTGTTCATATTAATAATGACGTAAACAGCATGGATTGTTTTATTATGATGTTCAATGTAAGTGTCATTTTGAAAAAACTCAAAAACCGTATAGAAACTCTGACGTAAACCCAAGACGATGGGTTCAATAAAAGTATTTTTATTAAGACGTCTTATGACGTCAACTATTACTAAGTTCTCATAATTTGGTAGGAGTCAAGTTCCAACTTTCCAAGGGTAAGAAAAATGAGAATGGCGGGACGACTAATCTGCCCTGGTACGTCACGCTTTTTTTTGTCTTCCGTAGATTTAACTTTAATACCTTGATCGTTTTTATCTTTGATTGGGAGGTTTTCTTGTCTTATTAAGTAGGTATAAAAATAAAATTCGTAACCAATTTCTAATGCAATTTACAATAATCACATAAGTCCCACATTGAATACACAGATAGAAACAAATTTTAATTACTTTTAAAATCAATAAAATAAAATGTTTTACCTAATCGATGTAACTTTTTAATGCTACATTAAATTTTGCAAAATCAAGCAAGTTGTTGATTGGTCGTCTACTACGTAACCCGTTCGCATCTAAGGTGGATCGTTTACTAGGAGCACCTAACTCGTCAGAAGGTGGCTGCTATTCAGTCTGAGTAATAGGTGCTTATTGCATACGAGAAGGTACATAATAAAACGTCACAGATATTGCGTATCTAATACTTGACTTATGCTATGTTTTCCGCGTAGCTTTAAATCAAAGTTAAGGCATCCGGGATGGAAAACTCTAGGTTAAGAAAAACGGTAAAAAATCATCTATGTTTTGTTTAAAAGCGTAGTCGACGCCAGGTTTAACAACAGACTCCTGAAAATAATAAGAAAAATGAATTACATTTTTTTTTCACATACGTTGATATACTTAAATAGTTACTTTCAATAAGAAAAAAAGACTTTGCAATATCTAGTTATTAATTATAGCAGAAAATTTAAATAATAATAATCCGGCACAGTCTGCTACGCCACGGCCGCTACGGCTACGACCTAGATAATTTTCATCTATACATTTTTTCTATTCTAGATATTTTCGTAGCACGTCGTAGCAAAAATTTGGTAAACATCTTTTAATATAGGAAAAAGTGAATGACCTAAGTTGTTTACCACCCAACACCTACTAAGTAATCATTATTTTAACTTATCATTGTGAATAACACAGACGGTTCACAACAACACGCTTGAGTTAACATTCGTACAGTTTGTGTGATAGTATACAATAAAATTTACAAGAGTAAAAATACTATCTGTGTTTGTAACACACAGGCGTGATGCCAATGCATACAGCGACAACGTGAAAGACAGAGATGGTATTTGTGAAGCATACTAACAGCCCTCCATAGCTGGTTGGTCTCTTTCTCCCAACGCGCGTTCAAAGCATTGCGACAATCGTTGGTTGGAGAGAAACGGAGGGAGGTGCGTGTGCAGTCAACTGCGGGTCTTGTGAAACCGGCTGGTAGTATAATGAAGGGCAATGCACCTCCGTGGTCGGCTGTTCGCCTGGTGCAATAGTCGCTGTTGACGCATGTCACTGCGTCACGGGGCGTGTGCGACGGCGCGAACTGCCCGCTTTGCTTCTGTGTTGTGGTTGCGAACCGAAGACAGACAGACACATTTGCATTGTGCTTGCTGTTCGTACGTAGTACACCGACATGTCAAACAATAACTATGTCTGTAGTAGATTACATCATACATGCGTGTTTTACATGTGTGTACTCGCGCTTAATTTTACCTAGATTATTATTTTAGAACTTATTCTCTAGGTACTTACTACACACATATTTCTTTTTTGATTCATGCTAATTGCATACTACTCATTATAAAGTCACACTATTTAATTAACTGTAATTACTGTGATATTTTACCGTGACAGCTCACATACTCATATTAATTACATACTGACACGAAACGCCAAATGAAATAAATAGACAGTCGGTAGTGTGGGTCACGTATGGTACGACCACGTGTCGGAAAGGGTTGCACATGTGGGCTATAAGTACCAGGGTAGCAGACGAAGGGTGGAGATTGAAATCACATGTGCTTCGTCAGTATGTGATCTCGATCAGCTGTTCACGAGGGGTGTGGAAATGTGCGTGTGTAGGGGCGAGGGTGTGATACCTTTATAATAGTTATATTGTCAAAACCTTGCTCTACGCTGCTGTAGCACATAGATCTAGGATGATGTCATCAAGGACGAATTTTTCGTAGCAGACGCTACGAAATTTGCTTGCATTCAGACGTAACCCAAGACTTTTGTTTAAAATTGTCGTATGTATTAAGTTATTTTCGGATGATATTTGTTCATAATTTTTTAACTTATTTTATTGTAATTGTAATTAGATAGTCCACTCGTATAATTATTATTCAAAATAACTATTCGATTTCGTAGAGGGTTTAGAAATATCCAATTTCAAAATAACGTAACGACTTAATACAGATTCGAAGATATTGATATTCTATAAAGTATGTCATTAAATAAAATATATATTTGTTGAATTTGTTTGTAAAATATGCAGAGCCAGTGAAATGTAACTAACATAGCGTAAAACCATAAAAAAAGTCGCTTAACAATAAAAAGAAACCATTTTTAAAGCGTTAGCCATATAGCTTGGGTGAGGGATATGTTTAAAAAATTAAGTTCATAATATAATTACTTTGTATGAAATATAAACTTCGCCAAAAATTCTAATGTTTACAGAATAATTATTTCTTTCTCACGTATTTATTACGTCAACTTTTCAAGTGGCAAACTTTCCTCCTGGATTATATTTTTTTCAAGCCCGCGCGTTTTAGTCTGCATTCCAAAGCTGCTATAGCTTCATGTTTGCCTGGTATTTGGGATTCAAGTGAGGCCATCTTTGTCGGAATTCTTACCAAAGAAAAATAACTTAGCTCCCAAGAATTTATGGTATTTTATTCGTATGGATGTTTCAATTTGATCTGGGTACAAGAAATTATTATTGTGAGTTATTTTAATTCGCTAGAGATAAGTGATATTATAATATTTTTGAAAATAAATAGAGAACTTGATAAAAAAATATGTAATTTTTTTCTAAATAGTTTGCAATCTTTCCGCCACAACCAGAATAACAAACATATGTCATTTAAGCTAAAGTTTTTTTTTTTTAGGTCTATACCTCGAAACGTAAACACGTCATACCAATGGCAAGAAGATTCTATGAATATAAAAAAAACGCATACAAAGAGCAAGTGGGATCAAAGGACCAGAACTTTGATACCGTAAACCAATAGGAATGCACGGGGTTATTCAGAACAAAACTTTAAAAGGTATTTATTTTCAGTGTTCAAATAAAATAGTTTGTTGCCAAAAAGGACTAAATTTTTTTTGGCTGAATAATTAATGATTTAGTTGACCTTTTTGAAAGCAAACTATATTATTCCAATGTTAAAATGCCTTTTAAAATCTTGTTCCGATTCACCTCTATGTTCCCATTCACCCCGATTGACAGTATTCCGTAAAAAATCCAGATTGGCAACGCATATGTATAAGTTAAATATCTAAAAAATTATTAATATTAAAAAAAATATTATTATTATTATTAATTAATTTTGAAACTATTTTGTTTAAATTAAAAGAAAAATAAAACATCGCCTACCTCACCGTAAACTTCATCGTTCGGCAGAACTACATTGATCTTTGTCTGGGTCGGCCCTCGAAGGTTAGTGAAAGCCCTTTTTGAATACAACTCTTACAGAATTATGTGAGCCTAGTACACAAAGTCATTGGGAGTGACATGCCCATTATTTCTTACTACAAAGAAATCCCTTCTGTCATTTACACCTTCTTCGACAGCTCTAGGCGTCCCTTTTTAATAATTTGCATATTTAATTACTGTTAATTATGTTTTTGTCTTTAACATTTCCTATGAGTGGAAGGCAGCTGCCTGTTTATTTGTAAGACAATAAGCTTGGTGAGAATGTTTGTATAAGAGTAAAAAAATATACTATTGAAAGTTGCAATTATAAATGTGCATCTTTTCACTTACATTGTAATTCAGTTGTTTGTTGTCAAATTATAATATTATTGGGGAGCCCTTTAAATTATTTATAATATAACACAGATTACTAGGAACGCAAAGAGTATAAGAAGTTCGAAAGGGCCGTCTAAGGGCCTGTCGAATTTCACGGCTCGGTTTACGCATTGGGCGTGGCCTTTCCGACCAATAAGAACGAAGACAGTTACGCAAGAAGTTACGCACGTTGGCAGAGACCCTTCTTTACCTACAGTTTATATCGTGTCTCTTTTTGTTTATGTTTTTCAACAGAAAGAGAAGCAAGACTTTATTTGAGCAAATGTACTTGAAAGGTTGCAACAGAACAGTCAACAGGCTGCGGCAGTGGAAACAGTACCTAAGTAAACCCACGGTTTATATTAGACATTCGAAAAGATGCACATAAAGATTTCAAAAAGAGGTACTATTTTGAGTTAGTTAACTACATTATTAGTAGGCACGTATGTATTAGTAACAAAGAAATGGATTGTGATGTTCTCAAAATCTTTAATGCAACTATTGTCCAATGCTACAGTTCACAATTTAACTAGTTTTAATTCATTGAAACTCATCCGGACCATGTTATTTAACGATCAGAACATCAGTAACAACGGTACTCATAGAAGAGAACCGTTTAGTTTCGTCAGTTGAGCGTAGAGACCTAGAGACAAATAAAATTTGTATTTTTCTTTAATGCATTTACATATCTCGAAATTGAGACCATGAGACTCGGGCCTTTGAAAAATGGTTGAAAGACCGGAGCCATCTCGCAAAGGACTGTTTGTCACTTTGCACAAAAGTTAAATGTGATGAAACACCAACTGACCCTAATCCTTGGTTGCAGTATTCAACTGCACCGAAGGACATCCACCGGTTATTATTTTGCTTGGATGCTAAGTTCCATAGAACTTTAAAATCTTCTTTTTTTTTCTAAATTGATAAACAAAACTATAATAATTGCGCTGTTACGCTGCTACATAATTCATAACACTTTAGTACTAATTCTATGGTATCGTAAGTTTCTTAGGATATTATATTAAATTAAAAAAAAATAAAAATTTAACTCTAATCATGACAAAAATAATTATATTAACTTCATAAAAATTGGTCCAGCCGTTTAGGATGAGTTCAGTAACATACAAAAGAATTAAGTAAATATAAAAACAATTACAACCATAAAATTAATTCTACTGCGTCGCTACAAAATCTTAGCTATAGATGAATGTCTTTTGCTGTGTCAGGGAATATAATACTGAATATGACCGATTTATAAGAGAAAACTAGAAAACACCGATAAAAATTGAACTGAATTAGTTAATTCTACATGGCTACAAAATTCGTAGTAAAAGATGAATCACCTTGAGAACTAAGTGAGGGATAGGGTTCTGTTTGTAAGGTTTTTTTTTTGCAAGCCATTACTGTGTCACTCCTGGGTAAAGGCCTCTCCCCATTCCTTCAACTTTTAGTTAGCCGGGTTCGCGGCAGACCGAGGAGAAGATGGCAGGACGCCTTAGATGGCTACCTTAGGAACTGGAGAGAGGAAGCACAACACGGACGAAAGTAAGGTTATAAATTTTATATCTGTATGATAGCGTGGCGAGGTCTGCTGACCCTATAAACGTCGTCTACAGCAAAGTAACACATTTTTTTGCAGTAATGAAATGAAGGAGTTGAGTATAATTTAGTAGAACCAAAGGACCAAATCTAAATTTGACGCCTTTTTTTATTTGTAACTTCGAAGGAGATTATCATTGATTTTTGCGAAATCTTCTGCGTAGACTAACTACGCTAAAGCTTAGTCGTTTGCGTTCTAATGTAAGCGAAACCCTAAATTATCCCATTGGAACATAAAAATACGATAAAAAATCTTTGAGTTAAGCTAGAACAACGTAATCAATTAGAATACAAAAATATTTGAATACTATTAAGTTAGAAATACTTATGAAAGAATAAGTCTTATATTTAAAATTCTCGTTTCACAATGTTAGTTACCATACTCCTCCGAAACGGCTGGACCGATTTTTATGAAATTGTGTGTGCATATCGGGTAAGTCTGAGAATCGGCCAACATCTATTTTCCACACACCTAAAAATAAAATATGGCAATACACCGTTTGCTGGGTCAGCTAGTAAAAATATATGGTTTATGGTAAATTACTATAATTTGTTTCCGGAGGCAGTATGAATAATAATCAAAAAAATTATGCCGTACCTTCTGTTGATACAAAACCCCGTTGATAAAAAAGTGAGTGCGTTTGGGTTAAAAATGGTGATCAATTTTAGTAGTAGTATTAAATTTTACCGCTGAGAAGTTAACATGCAATAAAAGAACCACCCAAAACGTTAAATCATGAATGAAACACGGTTCGTACGTAGTAAGTACTGTAGTAATAGTAAGTATAGGCAGCTGGCAGATGAAAGTGATAATTACGATGAACTTCAACACATAGACAGGTATACCTAACATACGATCGTATATGTGTACAGAACGGTTTATGTAGTGAGTACACCTCTACCTACACGTACAAAAATGTTTTATGTGTGTGTGTGCAAATACACAGTAGTTTAGCGACGGCGGCCATGACAGGGTTGCAAGGGGTGCACTATACACGGAAGCCAGCAGCTCGAAGAGGTAATTCAACCCCCTGATTTTAGTCCTCTATTACTAGTAAACTTGTTTAGATATTGTATGTTCGCGTGGTAGAAAAAGTGTCGGTATTTTGAATAGGTTTGGAAATGGCTTTAATTTTTATTTGTACATATTTAGGTACTTTCTGTGAGGACATTATAATCATATAATAGCTACTAATGTGGTGACATATAATGATACTCTACTTTTTAGGGTTGAATTAAAAATAAACGAACTTGTTTAAAAAAATCAAATTATTTACTTATTTAAATAATGCCGGTACCAGTACTTGCTACGGTAATTTTATAAATAAAATATATTTTAAACAAAAAAGCATACTTTATTTACTTGGAATAAAAAACCTTAATTTGTAACAATATCTAAATAACTCCGATATCATATTCTGAAGATGAATGACCTACCCTGTGATTTAAGAATTATAAATGCATTACTATAATGAAACTTCCCTTTAAATTATTTATTAAGTTACATGTAAAACCCTGAAGGTACTGTAGGTATTTTCGCAGTTTCAAATGTTACCTCTTATGAGAGATCCGAGCTAACTCTTGTATTGTTCTGCAAGCCTAGTACGCTTGTGCGCGGTATTGCTGCGGATCCGACTCCCGACAACCAAAATGGATGCTACGGCACCGGTTTGTTGCTCGATGCATAGTCATCTTAAATATGACTTAATTTGTAAAGGACCCCTTTATCTTTTTTTTTTAGCTAAGCCAGCCTATAATTCCCTATTATAATTTATTTAACTGACCCATATTTTATTATATTTAGCGTACGTAATCAAACTAGGTAGGTACTTTGTTATAAGGAAAATTCTACATCTTTACTATCACCGCATTCCCAGGGTGAAATCCGGATGTGGACGGATTTGAAACCGGAAATTCCTTCAGGAGTAGCTAGGATAGCAGGAAGTAAAAGCGGTTACGTTGTCTAGCGCTGAAAATCAATATCCGGGTGGTTGGGGAGAAAATCTAGATAATACCTGTACCTAAAGCTTCGTATAGGCAAAAAAGATCGAGGACCAAAAAAAAATGTTTTTAAATATTAAACGATAAAGTAAAACTAATTAAAACAGATTACAGAAGTAATGTTAGTATGGCAATCAAATTTTATATTATTGTCATTCAATTACTTAAGGGGTGTTCCTTCAGCTCTACGATTGTCGATATTTTCTTCGGTCGCCCGTTATTGGAAATGTATCGGCGATTGCCGATAATGTCGAACCGTTCGGAAAGCACTAAGACTTCATAGGCGTCGAGAAGTAAGGTGACCAGAAATCGATATCCCATTAATACGTGTTCGAAGCTATAGAGTACGGTATATTGGTTCGGGAGCAGGTGAAAGAGAACGTGAGGGATGGATCCATTTAGGGTGAGGCGGGACTTAGGACCAAGCCAACACGCGTGCGCGTATCTGAAAATGATCGCTAGGAGAATGTTAAACTGAAACGTCAAAAGTTTTGACTAAAACCGTGAAGGTTAATTTACTTTTATAAACTTCTGACTTTAATGTAATTTTTTAAGTCGTACGTAATTAAAGACATAGTTAACTATAGATTCATTTATTTAAGCGAATAAACAATAACAATTACTGAAAGATGACATTGAAAACTACTCATGTAACCCACGGCTTAAATAAGGTAAACTTAAACAAGAATAATAAATAATCACACCTCTAAACAAAAATAAATAAACGATTGTAAGACGCCACCGCGTTTGCAGGCAGCTGTTAAAACAAAAATAAAAGGGGAGTGACATAATGATATGCGTAATTAGATCAAAGAAGTATCAGGACAACATATTCTGTAGGTAGAAGCGTTGCCGATAAAGGACCAAGGGCACGAAGGCCTTCGACGTCACACTCGGCTCGAAATACGAAGGGCCTCGTCCGTTGCTATGGCAAGTGTGCGCCGCAGCGCCGCCAGCCGCAAAGATATTTCCCTTCCTGAAAGCTCGATATCTACTGCTACCAGGGCGACAGAAACGAGAGCGTGTGTACGAAATCGTGAATGGTTTCATCCCCCAAGGTGGGCGGAGAAATGCGCGCGCGTGGGTGTTGTTATGGAAACGGTGTTGCCCACCTACTGGTAACTCATGAAATGTAGGAGGTGTAGCTTAAGGGGAAAGTTTCGGAACTTTCAACTTGGCGGATTTTGTACGATAAGTTCAGTTTCAGTTTAGTGAACTTTTTAACGATTTCAAGGACGATGGATGGATTTTTGTTTTGTTTACAAAAATGTTGGTAAGTGTGTTGAAAGTTTATTTGTTTTTTTTTTACTGCTTATTGCAGTAGATGTGCTAGTCGTATATTGTTTAAGTAAACTATATTTAAATTTGATGATCTTTGCCCTGCATTAATGAACAAGATTCATTTCAACGCCATAGGTATAACAACCGGAATATAGAAGACGATCTAAACATTTATTTATTGATATGTTGCCTAGGCAGGCATTATAATGATACCCTCACTTATTATCACTTTGTCCTCAACATTTCATGTGATGTCAATTTAACGTTTGAGTTTCGATATTGTCGTAGGACAGCGTAAATCTTAAAGATAAGGTGAATCATTATAGAGTTCATTAGCCACTTCATGTGTAATTATTGCAAGAGGAACGGAGGCAGGCGCAGGCGGAGTGGTCAGCGCAGTAAGTGTGCCATGGCCGTGTCTGTTTGTCTGTCTGGTTGCCAAGTGGCCAGCGAGGTGGGCTGACCCGCACGGCCATGCAACCAGGCGCACAGGCGGCTAAGGCGATGTGCGCTGCAACTGCACAAGTGCATTCACCGCGGGGGCTGCACTGCGTAAAGTTTACTCACATCACAAACAGCGCGTACCAGCTGCTAAGAGCGCACGCCTCCTACGCAAGTTGCATTCAAAAATATATCTAAACAAAAAGGACATGGTTTGTTTAAATTTTATGTGCATTGGAATGACGATAAAAAGTAATAAGGATAAAAAGTACATTTGGTAAAAAATAAAATGTAACCCTTATAGCACAAAAAACATAAAACTGTCTGCCCTGTAACATACTTGCCATAATGATGAATATTACCATAACAGTGTTGGTCGGTCAATTTACCGCAGCGGGTGTGGCTGGCATTTTGATGGGGGGATGAACACGCCGAGGTTTACCGCCTATTAGGTATCTGATTTGTGCATGTTTTAAGATTTTATTTTAAACCAGTATTTTTATGTATTACATATCTACTTAGATTATAAAAAAAAACATTGTATACAACACATTGAACTTAAGAAAAAATCATGGACTATTCCGATTTCTTTTGAAACAGGTCTATTAAAACTGAAAGGTTATCCTGTTGTTTAATTTTACACACTGACAATTAATATTAAAATAGTGGCCCGAGTTTAAAACCGTACCAAAAGACCAAATCCGAAAACATCTAATTAACAAAACCTCTTTTCTAAAAACAACAAAATTTAATTACGAACAATCTCGCTGGCTATTTTATAGGTCATCAGAATCGAGGCAGCGCAACCCTTCGGTAATAAAGAAAGACAATGGGCATCATTTGTCACCGGCTCGGCCCCCGCACCCCGTCCTTGTGCCCTCCGGACCGAAGGACCGACCCCAATATGTGTCATCACTATGCTGCGATTTAGCCTGATTCCCTAAATCCCTGCCGACTTAATTACCTTTGTTAGATCGTTAATTTTCACCTTTATGTTCCCAAAAACTATTATTTGGATAAATGACACAATTTGAGGTTAACTGCTTCGGGTAATTAAGTAACTGTGATTCAGATGTATAAAGGCAAAATAGGTCACAAAGTAACCATTTCACTGTAGCGTTGGGTAGACCTCGTTTTAGGTACTTTACATGAAAGAAGTGACACGAAGCCACCCCCTGAACTGAATGAATAGACGCGCAATTTGTCTACTAAAGGACGGCATAAGGACTTGAAGATTTTGATCTTTCATTTGTGAGATCATAGGCCAGCTCCTCTACAACCGTATTATAAAATATTTTTCTGTTTTGCTAACGATTACAATAAATATTTACAAAACATAATATTACCATCTTTTACAACTTTTACATAATTAAGAATAACATTCCTGTTATGTCTTTTTCCTTATGTTTCATTCAGTCATATTCTTTAGCACATAAAAGTTTGTGCGAAAGCTTTTCCGAGTTTTGTTAAAATAATACTTTTCCTAAGCCACTTAAACTTATGTTCGATATTTGTTTTGAAGTCTAGTCTATAAGATACTTGAACTAAGTAACTCTCTATTTTATTAAGTTCTAATTAAATCCAGCCAAAGAGGTAGAACAAAACAGGTTAGTGGGGCATTGTTGGAGCGGAACGAGTTTATAGGGCGCGGCGAGGCCTTTGCGAAGCGAGCCTCCGCGTGCGATGCTACCCTGGTAGATATTTCTTTTTATGGTCTACGGATAAATGTCAGGGGAGTGCCCGGCGCGCCTAGAACCCCGTGCGTTATGACTTTCAGCTTTACGCGGCTGCTATAAAAAGAATGGGGCACATTTTCCAATCGTTACAGCAGACCGTCTATGGCCGTGGCAAAGTATTATGACAAGATTATTACTCGCCTGACCTTTGAAATCATCTTTTATTTATGTCTTAATCATTTTTTCCATGACTTTTCTTTAATTAAAATACTTTTTTGTTATATGCGACGAAATACTCCCATATTTATATCATTTGGTGACGCTTCCACAAAAGCCTACGATTTAACGTTAGAATGTAACTACGTACTACAAAAAAAACAGCTAATAAGTATTGGAAACGAATAGTGTCATCTAAAGATATCTTAAAACTTTACTTGGAAGGACTATGGTCCCGCCGGATTCCTCGTGGATTTTTCGATATCTTACGATGTCATGTTCTCCTAATAAAAAGGACACGTCAGCATCCCGTATTTCTCACGCTCGCACCCGAACAGCCTCCAGCCTCCCTGTTTTGTCTCTTTTTGTTCCCTGGGACGCACCACTCACACGCGTTGCTTTATCGTGGGAATAACAGATGAACGACACTGTTCCTTTTGTGATTAGGATACAAAGGCTGTTTTTTACATTCAGTTACTAGCATAGTAAAGTAGCCAACATAAAAATAATAAATGCCCATACATTTTCTTTGTGTCATTTACTGTGTGGAACAGAATATGGACGGCTAGCTCGAGCCATCCTTTTCGCATGAAATACGTAAACTATATTTAGACACTTAACTTTTTTAATCCACTCATAGGTAATGTGGTGATAAGATACACTTTTTTTGTTAAATTTAAACGCACCATTTATCTCTCTGGTTTTGGTATTATGTAAACCTCTTTTGTTTACACGTAGTAGCGTTTTGGCTTAAAAAATATATTTTAATATTAAATCCTATTCTACCTAGGGGGAGTAAATAACGTGTTTACTCCTTTGCAACTTATTTAACCAATAAATTAATAAGTTTTCTTAAAATAGACATAATACTTACCAGCCTATTAGTATACCACTGCAGGGCAAAGTACTCTTCTGTTAGGTACAGAGAAAGCACGAGCATTGATCTCCACACTTGCTTAAGACGGATGGACATTTTCAGGCTTATATTAGTTATAAGTCCATATTTCCTTACGATGTCCAAGATAAACTTTGAATGTACATATGAATTGAAAGGGTTAAGTACATTGGTACTTGCCCGGTATCGAACCCACAGTTTTATGCATGTGAGACTTTAACCATCGGGCCATCACGGCACTAATCTACACTAATTAATACGAATTAGTTTACTTAATGTTTTTTAATTACTTTGCGAAGTAGGATAAGTACCTACATAATTAAAGCCAAGGAATTAGTAGTGATAGATGAAAATACACCGCTATCGCCATTAATCGAATTCAGTTCTCGCGCTACATCTAAGTAATTAATTAATTACTAGCGAAAAGACAGGTTACCCTGACCTAAGGCTGTACCCACCCACCTCACTCATGGCAGCCGGCAGCCGGTGGCCGTGTTCCGAGCATTTTATCAGGGGCGATGCGACGTTATTTATGTGACATTTACAGAGGAGCGACTTGTTGACCTTCATAATGCTGGAAATAACTTTTAGGCTATAATTTTACAAAAAGGCGTTGTCTATGTTTGCGATATATTCATTTTTTCAAAATTAGAAGAAGTTTGGCCTACTTACCAATTTAAAAAGAAATTCATTCTCGAATTACATTATTACCTACTGGGTAAAAGCGGGTTACTTTCGTCCTGTAGGGAAACTTTGGCTTTAAAACGGAATACGGTTTTGAGAAGAACTTCACGCGTCTTGTTCGAAATATTTTTTGTTACAATTTATTACTTTTTCTGTATTTTTTTAAGAGATGAGAAGTTTTAACGCTTTTCCTGTTTGAGCCAAAGTTTCCCTATAGGGTTAAAGTAATCAGCATTTACAGTATCTTTTTGGTCATTTTTAATACAAGCGTGTTTCAAATATAACTATGTAACCCACATAAAGAAAACACTGAATTAACCCTTTACTTAAACCATCACAAAATGCGTCAAAAAATATACAGTTGAGCGGATTCGGTAATTAGCGCTTATTTTACAAAACTTTAAACAAAGTTTAGCAAGGGTGTTAAAGTGACATAATTTTTGTCTGGAAGGCCTTAATTTGGGCAGCGAGTATAGTCTGACGTAAACCGGAACTTGTCACCGGAAGTGACCCAAAAGGTTGCGCGTCTGACGCCCCGCGCCGCACGCGTCACTTTTGATATCGGATACCTTTCTGAAAATGAAAACCTTAACTACATGTTCACATCGCACTTCCATTTATTCATTTGGACAAATACTGAAAATTATAATGGAGACAATATAGACGAGTACCTAGGTACATATTCATGATTCTTTTATTTAATAGACAAACTATAGAATGTGATTGGGTTGAGTGTTCCCGCGAGTCTATTTCGATTGTGTCCAGTTGACCAAAGACTCGGTAGACGGTTATTATATTTTTCTTTTGTTTAAAAAAAAAAACGTTGAACCACACTGGGAATTTCTCCTGTATCGTATCAATTCAAACAATGCAATTTTATCTCCACTGCTCTAGAAACGAAAAGGAAAATCATAGGTTATCGCATGTCTCAAAGTCAAATTAATTATTAGGCCATTAGAAGGCACTTTTGAACGTCATGAACATGAAAAATAAAACATTGAATCTAGTTGCCCGCGATTCCGTGTCGTCTTGTATAACGGCGCACATTTAGTCCTAGGATTGGGAATATAGACCGATTATACCTATTTATGCTTTTTCACTTAAAGTCCTGAATCTTTAACAGTAATAATAAGTGTCTGTAAATTATTTAAATAAATGCTAAATGCATTGACTTTACGACGTAAGATTTTTTTAAAGGTTAACTAAATTATTCTGGCATCTCTTTCAGATCGTGGTCTGCTTCCAAATAGTTCCGAGACTAGATGTCGATATTGAACGATGAAATACCTTGAGTTCTGAAACTCAATACTAGGGAATACGAACATTTTAACATATCGTTAGAAGAGTACTTATAGGTTACTACTAAGTTTCCAAATTGCTTCTATATAATGACTATATGAGATGTGAATGATAATAAATAGCACCGAAGTCATTAATGTGTAAAAAATGGCCATGGTCTTTAATCTCGCAGATTATTCGATTGACGAAACTATTATTCTGTTCCTCGTCACACGTCAATTTATGAAACTGAATTGTTTGTTCACGGTCTTACTGCGTGTGACATCATCTAGTCTAGACAGATGATTATTAATATAAATTTATTACGATAGGGAACTTAGCAATGCCCATGAGCTAAATAAAGTACCTACGTTCCTGAAACGAGGCACACTGACCATTTTAGAAACCTTGAAACTTTAAAAACTTATGCGCACACACACAGTTGCTACCACATAGTAAGTCAACCAATTCTATAGGAAAAGCTTTTCTCAGACAGTTTACCGAACAAAATAAGAATTTAATTGATCATCGAAGGACTTTCGAAATTTCAAAAAGTTTTTGCCAATAAGTGCATTGTAATAATAAATCGCAGTTTTTTTAATTTCATAATAACTGATAAAAAAGTTTTGTAAGTAAACTGCTGAAGAATCATCAAAGATCACTTACCTGAAACTACAGTAGCCACCGCCGCCAGCTGCAAAATATTCAGCCTCCACATTCTTGCAGTCGTAGCCATTTAATAAACCACAAACTTGAATAAAAATCATACGCAAATCATAATAGTAAAAGTAACAAAATTATCGCAATGAGGTCATTTATATGATAAACCTGAATAAAATTAAGAAGCAAAAATAAATCTAATTTGAATCAGAGCTGCATTATCTATTAAATGTAAAAACAAAACGCTTGTGAAAAAAATATACGAAAATCAGTTAGGAGTAAATGGGAAGTCGGTGTGTTTCGCGAGCACGTTCGTCACTTTGTCAGTCGCTCAACTATTTCAGCAGTCCTGAAAGCTTGGCTGCGCCCCTCGCAACCCCACCACCCTTTACGTGGTGGTGCAGAATGGGGACAGGGAGCGTCCCACGGCTATAAAGAAAATTGTCTTCATTGCGATGATTGAAACAATATTTGTTGGCTTGAAAGGTGTCGTACAGGTTTCATAGCCGCCTCGTTAACTGGCCTGTAGGTACTGGCATGTGACTCATGTTGTGACTAGCTGATCTCATTTTTCCTTCACCATATCGGTACCTCTGCGCCCAAAGGACATTGTGAATAGTGGCCTTTAATACCTTTGAGCCCAGAGGCATGTATATGAGGTACCTATAATCATTGAATGGAAGTAGTAATAAATAGTTATTATTATTTAGTATAAGTGTGATGTTACGACCGAATTTTCAAACGCAACTCAACTTAGGTAGCAACTGTCACTGTTACTAAGTTCTAGTTTATTTCGGTATCGAACCCGTTAACACCTTGACATGTAAGTTTCTTATTCCCTTACTGAATACTTTTATCACGCGTCGAGACATGAAATGAATGATGGATTGGTTTATTTTATTAGAAATTAGGAATACGATATATACCTACACCCATATTGCGAGGAAAAAAAAGGTTTAGAGGTAAGAGAGGAGAGAGACGAGGAGAGAGGTTGGTATGTCATGCCTTTTACGTTGTGGTTTTATTGGACGTAAAAACAAAAGAGCAACACATATTTTTCACTAACTACCTACTAGTAAAATGATTATGCAAATAGTCACAGGCACATTATTGCTTTTCGCCAGTTCAAAGGCAGGTACCCCGCCGGCCTATAAAGGGGGAGGCGAAAGGTAACGAAGCTATAAGCCAAGTAAATGCCGCGGCATGGACGTCTATGGGCTAACATTTATACAGCAATCCAATTAGGGGACGTGTTTGTATAGTTGGCGCTGTAACCTTGCAGTGGCGGCAGGCGACTAGGTACATGCAAAGGTCATGTATTATTATATTATAGTGTAAATCCTCTTATGATTTTGAAGACATGCTAGATGGCATGAGTGTTGAGATTTTGGGACTTATATTTTATGATAAGTACGTAGTGTTGCGGAATAAATTCGTGATGGCCCAGTGGTTAAGGCGCCCGTCTCATAAGCATGAGGGTGTCGGTTCGATAGTAGGAAGATATTAATGTGATTTTTTCAATTCATATGTACTTTCTAGGTTTATCTTGGACATCATTAACATCTGTGACGGAAAGCCACGTGAGGAAACCTGGACCTATAATAAAACATACGTCTGAAATTTCTAATCCGCCTTGACTGATTGAGCAGGCGTGGTGATCAATGAACCTTAATGTACTTGCTTTATTGTACTTGTTAGCAAGTAGGTCTGAACTTTCAGAGAGTGATATTGTTTTCTTTTTCAGGCAAAGACCTCATGTAATGTTACAAAATGTAAAACAAGTAGATTTAAAAAGAAAGACGATTAATTAACTTCTTTTTTGCTTTCATGTATTTGACATTATGCAATATTTTTCATTTCATTTTATCTGCATCGAAATGCTCAATGTAATTAATGTCTGATTGTACTTTTTTTTGTATATTACACGCTACAAAGAATACCTTGTTTTTGCTGTTCGCACAAACAAAGTCGAACATAAATATTTAAATTCAAAGAATATGATTGTACATCGTTTTTATTACGACATCCGAATCGTGATGTGACACCGGGAAAAAACAAAACAAACCTGATAATGTTTATAAACATGTTTTTATTAATAACCGAAAATGTACATTATTATTTTAAATACTACAACTTCATACATACATAACCATAACAGGTAGTACATACAGAACAACTATCTCGAAGGTGAGGTTAGAACATGTATCGACTTAATGCCGACAATATTTCCTTAGGACAACATACAGAGGAGGCAGTATATTTTGATACAAGTCCTTCACACACAAGTCTTGTTTATCAGTAATAGGTATATGAGAATTGCTTCATAATTATCTGAAAAAAGTTAATTTAAAAACCAGATCTTAATTAAAATGAATCCCGTCAATTCTAATAAATTATTATGCCATTTTGCGATTAGTGCATTAAAATAATAAAAACAAAAAAAAACACACAAAAAATATTACTGGGATACCTATAACGAAAAAACGATTAATCAATCATTTACATTTATTTCTATTTATTTGAATAATAGCTGTAATCATTAAAAAAAGAATGATTATTTTTTGTTTTTACTATCAAACCGGAGAGGAGCTACGACTGGAATAAACAGTACATTTGCGTTGTTATTACATATTTCCGCTTCTATAAACAAAACATTAATAACCTAGTATCGGTGTTTACGATTTCACTCCACACCATTTTGATAGAAACCAGGCGTGAACACTTGAACATATCAATTCAAGTATTTTTATTTATTCACTATTATGATCGAATAGTCTTTCATACCACATCGACGTCATAGATCACGATGTTCTATAAAGACACTTATGCACATTGAGCATGGAATATATGGGCTTGTTTTTTTGCTGAAGTGATGATGAAATATCTCCAGCATCATCATCATCATCACTATGCTATGTAACTCAGTGCAACCGATGTTACACTGAGGGTACGTGGTTGTGGGCAGCGGACGCGTAACATGGCAATACAAAGTATAAATTACATAAATATGTATATAAACAGACACTCACCCACATCTCTTAAATTAAAAAATAACACAGTAAATCTACACACAGAAACCTAAAACTAAAATATTTTATCGTCTATGACTATTATATACACAATTTACAGTTATTCAAACTACTTCGTCTAATATCAGTGAGAGTGATCCAATGTTTAATGGAGAATTCGCTTTTGAATTTATTTAGAACAAACAAAATCTACTCAACAAACAATTACAAAGAACGATTATTTATTTTAATGCTTTATTAACAGGTGCAGAAAATTATAATAAAATATATTATGTAACTTTGTATATTAAATCACAAAAATTGACAAAGCAAGTTGCTTTTATTTGTAAAATCGAAGAGAGAAACATAATTATGGTTCCAATGAACACTTGTTTGTGTTCAACAGCGAAACAGGTGTTCAAGTAAATTATTGTTTATCAACTCAACTATACATACAATGCTTCAAAATGATACAATAATATAAACTAAATTACTCTAAAGTTTGAACTGAACAAATAAATACCTAGGCCGGTCATGTGAAATATTATTGTGCCATTCATGACATTACTTCATGTTTTACATACTTAAATTTTATTCGTAGATATGTTAGTTTGTTAAAACCCGATTTATTATGATAAAGTCGTAAGTAAAAAAAAAAAAAAACAGTTTTGAAAATTTATAAATACGAGATCCGACACTCAACCTTTTTTTATCAAAGATAGAAAAGTAAATAATAATTTTCAATAAATAAAGAATATATTCCTATTTAAGATATCATTTAAATTACATATCAATAGATATATCTAATTAAAATTCACCCGAGCCGTGCGTTTTATTAAAGATGGAATGCGATAGCTGCTGAGGCATTTAACATAGTTCGCACGTTCCGGGTGTGGAGTGATCCTTGACAACAGTAACATTAGTTAAGCATAGTATATAGAATGAATGCGGTCGCGGCTTCGAGCACATCCCGGGCGAAACCTAAGCTTAAGTAGATCTGACCTTAACAGCTTCAAGTAGGTATGCCAAGACAAATTCAATACCCAAAACGCTCATTGAAACAGTTTACATGAAAACGTAGCGAATGACAGATATTTAATTTGAGGTTAATTTCAATATGTATAAAAACACACACTATGCCCCTCTTCGATGAGAAGTTTTGGAATTGAACATGGATTGACCACCATAATAACGGACAGTAAAAGAACTGAGGAAAAAGTCCGTGCAACAGAATATATCAAAAATATTATAACAATTAAATCTAAGTAGCACGTAAGTATAGGTACTCGAAGTCGCGGCCGCTAAAGTTTAACCAATAATTATGTTTGTGCATATTATTTAGTAATGCCCTCAATAAGTTAACATTGGTCGTTATTACTGAGCCCTTCCACCTACAATCAGATCTTTATTCATAATACATTTGTTATCAATATCTAATCTCAATCGAATATTATTGAAGACAATATTTCAATAATTAAAATTAATTTTGGTTAATAAGTATAACATTTGACCTACACATGAATTTACTATAAACTGAGTATTCATAGCTAATAAATAATTAAACAACATTCATAATATACATATATTTTAGAATTAAGAAGAACGTAGTCATTCAAATAGTTTTATTTTAAAGACAAACGCAACTTATTACGTTTGTAAGAAATCAATAAAGAATTTGACGCAAAAGATTTCTCGCATAATAATTGAGGATTTTTTTTACTTAAGACAATTTTGTCTTGTTAAGTTCATAAGTTTCACCTGACGACTGAGATCACGGATCATTTGAACTGCGGGTTATATTATACCGTTATATTTACACTACGAATGCGTCGACATCTTCACTAATTGACTTGAGCAACATCACCCCACTTTGTATAGCGTAGTATTGGACGCGGCGATTCTTGCAATCATGGGAGTAGTCGGTTTACTTTTGCTAATTACTTGGAAATGAGTTATTTAAATGCTAATTATCGATATGGATAACGTTAGTATTAGTAGGTTCATTTCACCCAAATGTTCTAGCCGCTTATAAATGTTACATGCGCATTTGAAGAATTTGAATGAATCAACTACGCCTTAATATTATTTTATTACTACGTACGAAATATTTGAGACAAATATACGTCGGATATCATAAGAGCGTGTTGTCGTTTTGACAAATAATTTAGATATAAGATTGAAAAGTGAATAGTATATAGATTTGTATACACGAATGGAAACTACGCGTACACGTTAAGTCCCCGGAAAGAACCAAGTAAGTTACTTTTCTGCATTGTTTAAGGGGAGTTTGAAGATCAATTTCAAAGATCTTGTTTGATAGGAAGTTCTTCGCAAAAAGGTGTCAAAATCAAATTTATTTTCAAATAATATTTGGTCGAAGAAAATAATTTGATTAAAATTCAAACAGTATAGTAACTCGCATATTATGCTATCTATTACTTGTGATTCACCAATCCTACCTACAGTAATTACTTCACAAGTTTAGCGACACCAATAACATCGCGTCGTACCGACATAAGCAAACAAGATTATTACGAGACACGGTACAGCTGAAGACGAGCCATAACACATTCAATTGATTCATAATAAAAAAAAACTGATTCACATTTTGAAAGATGATTTGTGTTCTACGTTAGAGCAATATGCACCTTAAATGCATTGGCTAGCCGACTAAGACCATTCAAAAAAACTATGTCCAAACCTTTCGCCCACGTAGCGATTAGTCCTTATTTGACATTTTTCCTTTGAAAGCAACGTCGCCCTTAAATTCACACAGATGTTGTTCACTATAACTTGATCGGCTAGTATCACTTCGACTGATGAATTGGAATAAAGTCAGCAAATAAAGTCTAGTCCCACCGCAAATCACTAGTATCAATTGACTTACGAAAAACGCCTTTATTGTTTCGAAATAAGAGCGCTGTCAAAAATGAGCGGTGAACTGTGTTGCGGTGATCTGTACCTGAGCCCAGACAAGTAACGGCAAACGCTAACTATTAAATGTATGTCAATGACAACCTGCGGAGGTGTCACGTGACGTCCCGCTCACATCACGTCACATAGTAATTTTCTTTGCAGTCTGTAGCGTGTGCAGAAAATATACGAATGAATTTTGTCTAGGCCCGTCGATATTTTACAGCCTGGCGACGGCAGGTCGAACGAAATGAAACATTTTAAAATCAAAGTATTTGTGCCTCTGGCTGCGTCTATATTCTGTTATTATCCTCGATGGCTTCCAGCGGCGCGAACTTCTTGTTGAACTCGCGGTACAGAGGGTTCTTGTTCTTGATTGGTAAGGGATGCGCTTCAGTGTTGAACACCCACTCGTCTAGAGGCATGAACGAGTCATCGGCGAATAGCAAATATAGGTACTGAAATGAAAGAGAAGTAGGTTAGTATTGGCAGTTTTGGGTTCGGTACAAACTATATGACACGAGGTGAAAACGACATGACAATTGAAACTAAACTTTACGCTCCCTAGAACACGATGAAAAATGGAATAACAAAATAAATGCCATACGACGCTACTTCATGGGTTTAGAACAGAAATTTTAAAACATTTGAATCTCTGCAATTTTTAATGTATATTTTTACTATAAAGTTATTTAATTGAAAATATAATTTATAAATAAACAATTAATCCCTATCCCGCCACATTCGCTCTCTATATTGCTAGTGATCGTATGTTGCTGTACTACAGGTTTATTCGGTAAAAATCACTCTCAGTGAGTATAGGTAAAATGAACATGAAGTAAGATGGCAGGTCACCTACCTAAATTCACCGACAGAGATTTGAACAGAATAACAATGTCGGACTAGGAATACACGCATGACAATGGTGGGAATTTCACTTTGTTTCCTAACAGTTAGTTAATACTCAATATCTTTATTGCTTTTCCATTGGTAAACTTAGGTGGTAACGTCATAATTACACCACTAATCAATTGACGTAGTTAGCTGTCAAAACGTGATTCCCCCATAGATTTTGTATGACAATACTAAACTATGACGTCAGTTTTTTGCTATCTCAATTTACTAATAGCTAATATTATAGGTATACCTTAAGTGTCTCAGCGAGGAAGAAGCTCTGCTGCACGTCGTCGCCCTGCGGGTTCTGGTGGTACACGTTCACCAGCCCCGTGTACCCGCCCTCCACGCGACAATGCTTCTCCAGAGCCTGAAATACAACAATGTGTTTTAAAGATTAGTCAATTTATTAAATGCCTCGTTGGCCTAGGGCTCCTAAGCGCTACAGCTTCGCTAGAGGTCTTGGGTTCTATTCCCAGGTCGAGCAGTGTTATTGGGTTTTTCTATGAAATGCTCAGTAGCAGCTCCGAGTTAACATACAGGTGAACTGTGGGTGTACATTGGTACACCTCTGCCTAACCCTTCGGGGAATACAGGCGTGATGGATGGTCAATATATTTCATGTGTGTATTGTGGCTATTCTATGTACACATTTCTCTCATAACATCATTTTTTCTTAATTAATAAAACGTTGCCACACACAAAGAATTTCCTTTATCGTGCGTTTACAAACATATTAACCCACATAATATTTAAGTGTATACCAGACCTAGGTCCAAGTACTGCTTGCTGTAGGCCATACAAATATTTATTCCGTGCGGGACCTAAACCGGCGCCACGCAAAGCACCAGCCTAACACTCAGCCACTGCGCCAACCACGTCGTGCAACTTCGCTTGCAAAACTCGCATGATGCCAGGATTTTGTAAAAGTAGTCTACTGCCAGTTTATGCCTGAGTGTTAATGTGAAGTTGGTGGGATCACTATAGGGGGAGTACGTAATGTTGGTAAATACCTGAACGCCCTCCCATCCCCAGTCGCGGTACCGCTGCTGCTTGGTTAGTCTCCACATGATGAAGTAGCTCTCGAACGTCTCCGGCCGCAGTAAGTACACCTTCTCGTTGCTCTTCTGTGCACGCGCTTCGACCGCGCCGGAAAATCTAAACAAATCATTATTTTATGAAGATCAAAGGCTACCTGGTTATCTAATTACATTAAATAGTCTTGCCGCGATGAGGTAACGAATAGATTACTTTCACATGAATAATATTAGTTTGAATGCATAGTGTGCAATGTTTCTATAAGAGTTCCGCCAAATGCACATTATTAATTGAAGCCATTCAATTCATTATTCACAGTTGGTTAAGAAAGTAATAATAATTATATTGAGTAATAAAAATAATGCAAAATCAACTGTAATTTAGTTACTTATCCTTTCTTTAATACAAAACTATTCAACTTTTACCACGCATTTTTTTTTTCATTCATCTAATTACCATACGGAACGCGCATAACAGAACGCCTTTGGGATGATGGAGATCATGCGCTTTGCAAATTAAAAGTTACATTTTCTTTAGGTAACTTGCTTGTTATCAAGAGCACAATCAAATGTGTTTAAGTATCGGTCAGTAATTACCGATCAGCCTATAAAGCGTTATGTTTGGTGTAGTTTTATTACCTCTGCGCGATATATTGCAATTATTTTTTTATGATTACATTACTACTTCACATATTTTTTTATCCAATAGGTTTATATTTTTATGTTTGTATAAAACTTGTACTTGACAAATCCCTTTGTTGTTTTACCAGATCATTGGGAAAAACTAGATACATGCATATTCATAATTTGCGGTTAGTACTCGAATACATTGTATTGTTCGCCAATTTGCTTATCATCATTTCATTTTTTTGTTTTTGGTTCTAATATGGTGACACTTGACCTTAGAGCGCTTTGGAGACGGGTTCAGCTTCAGTCAGTTCAGTAAGAACCTGTCTGTGCCTTCTTACTGAACACGCTATAAAGTTCGCTGAAGCCCATGAGACAAATTAGATAGATGGAACCGCGTTTCCCGACTCCAAAGTGTCCAAAGTCTAACTACACCGGTACGGTATTTAGGAATACAATACCTGAAGGCCTCAGGTCCAAGCTTGGTCTCCGAGCGCGCGTAGCTCTCGTGGCAGGTGTTGGTCAGTTTGTGCGCTACGTCCATGTATCGTTCCGACAGTGAATTGTCGAGTGTGGTCGATGCTAGCGCGAACATACCGCCTGGAAACATATTTATTTTCATGGTCAAAACTACATACAACCTGTAAGCAAGACTGTTTCTCCACCACCGTGCGACAATTGTTTATCATTTGACGAATGCCGCCGCTAGCTGCTAAGCGGTTAAATCACACTGAGGGAACACGCGTTGGTCATATAGAAAACTTCATACATATGCTGGTGTATTGTAGTTGTGTAAATAAGTTAACGATTTGCTGCGATAAACTGGTCGCAACTTACGTATACATAAGGCACAATATAGATATTTACAGACAATCTACTACTGCCATTACTACTAGGCCTGCCCCCATGTAAACCATTGACTATTAATTTTGTTTAGCTCGACTCGTCATCTTTTGAGTGATCTGCCACGACGCCTTCTGACCGTGTCAGGTCTCCACATAGTGGCAATTTTGACCCCCAAAACTTTTACCAAGATACCAACATCATAAAACCATCATCACGAAGCAAAGATAACTCACCAGCAAAACAAGAAAGATGGTCCATCTTCTCCTCAATGATTCTTCCATACTTAAGCTCGGCCAGATAGGAGAGTCCCGAGGGCGAGACGCGCAGCATTTTATCAAGCGCCGCTTGCATCGCCGTGTCGAACATGATGCGAGCCTGCTCGTCGACACCGCCTGACGCCAGCCACGCCTTCAGCAGGTACTCGTAGAAAGAGTCGCCCAGAGCTCCCAGAGACATGTGCCCTGAGAAACGAAGACGTAAACATTATACAGACCCAACTGTGGTAAAATAGTTGTGGCATCATCATCTGTTCCATGAAAGGACGCATCTATATTGAACATAAACGAGGGCAAATTCATCAAACGGGATCTCCGATATAGGACATCGTACCATGTCAGGGTCGCTGTACACATTTAATAAGTTGGTCGGAGCATTGGGTTCGGCATTTTCAGTACTACTTTTTCAAAAGTTTTATTGAGAATGCCGCTGAACCGAATAGGTGTATAGCGATCCCTGGTTACGTTACTTAAAACGACTTTTTGTGTCTATTTATTAATTCATTGTCATCGACTCCGAATAAGGCGCGTATTAAGTAAAGAACTTAATAACCAGCCACAATTTTAATAACTATTTGTTGTTATTTGTTTCAACTTATTTTCCAATGAATCTATATTGCTGTTACGTCCGTCTAGAGGTCAACGTAGAGCCACACAAATGGTCATATCAAGGTTAATAGGTCCAATGTATTGCGTCCACACTTCACGAATCAATGTATCTTGTCAAATCTATTCGTTCTTGATACAATTCTGATAGTGTACAGCACCATTAGCAGTTGATCGATTACATCAATGGGTCTAATCTAATCAATTGGTTTCGCGAACGGTACAAGATGACAAACTAGATAATGGCCGGCTAAATTCTATCAGGGTCATAATACGCCAAATTTCGTGTTCGTTGCGGCATTTCTATCACGTGATCGCAGTCACAACAGTTTAATACAGCAGGGAATACTGCATTACACCTATATTAAAAATCAAATATTTCCTGAATATTCAATTCAGTTTTTTTTATATACAACTGCCGTGGTGGTATACACGCTTACGACCCGCCTGATGGTGAGCGGTTACCTTAGCCTATGAACGCCTGTAGCACCAGTTTCAATAAATGTGTTGTTAAAAGAATACAAAGCAGAGCCGCTGGACGTCTTGGGTTCGATTCCCAGGTCGAGCAGTGTTATTGGGTTTTTCTATTCTCAGTAGGAGCTTAAAGGTAGAATTTGTGCCCTGTTAATGGCAATAGGCTCGCCCCGTATTACATAGGACCTAAACATACCGGTAGACTGTGGGTGTACATTGGTACACCTCTGCTTTACCCTTCAGGGAATACAGGCGTGATGGTATGGTGGTAAAAGAATACTATCACTCATTCACATGGGCGCTTTCCTAACGAACTTAAAAAGCGCTCAAATGTAATACATTGAAAGTGGGGTATATTGTTGCACGAAAGCGCTTTTTAAAGCAGCGTTTGTTTTTCACAATAGAATTTTGTTTGAAGTTCTAACCCACGTTAAAAAGCGCTCTAGCGAAAGAAAGGTACTATAATTCCCTTACAGTTTGCACTCACTTGTTTATAGCACAAGGATTAGGATGACGTCAGTATTAATTACAGTTACAAGTCGACTGATAACAAACGCGTGTTTCACGTAGAACTATGTCAATTTGAATTGTTTATAATTTAAACTAGTTTGGAGTACCTACTATTAATTGTGACATAGAGATAACAATATCAGTTATCCAGTCGTGTGGAGTCAAAAACTATTAACCAAACATTATAGTCGTACCTTCAAATAATCTGGTGGGTGTTTCATTGGGTGAGCATTCTCTTTGTTTCTAACATTTTTACTTAAAAAAGAATTTGCCTCGCACTATGAATTTCTATTGTCAATACAATAGAAATTCATAGTGCGTAGTGTTTATAAACATATAAACTTCTACAAACCAGACCCGGAACAACTACTTGTAGGCCATACAAAATGTATTCCGTTCGCTAATCGTACCCGAGACATACTACTTAATTCAGGTTTCTGCGATTAATTGTCATCATTGTCATGCGATTACGGATTTTTCAATAGTTTTTGCTGACTCAGATTGGGTTTGACACCACTAATTAATTGACATACTTTTTATGAGCTGTCAAAACGAGATTCCCGCATAGATTTTTTAAGGCAACTATAACGTCACTTATTTTCCAATTCAATTGACTAACTATTTATTGATTGCAAACCAAATAAAAATCAAATGGGTCTTCCAAAAAAGAAAAAACCGGCCAAGTGCGAATCCGACTCGCGCACGATGGGTTCTGTACCCTAATCTATAATAACGGTAAAAAAAACACACATTTGTTGTATGGGAGCCCCCTTACATATTTATTTTATGCTGTTTTTTAGTATTTGTTGTTATGGCGGCAACAGAAATACATCATCGGTCAGCAATCTACAGCCTGGTGACAGATAAACAGACGGACGGACAGCGAAGTCTTAGTAATAGGGTCCCGTTTTACCCTTTGGTTATCGAACCCTAAAAATAGTCTTGTTTTCAGGGCTAAAATAAAGTGACTTTTAAAGAAGTTGTGTTGTTTTGGAATTATTAGTTAATGATTTCAACTACCCAGTTGTAAGATCTCATAATTTCTAGGTACGTAGGTAAATCGGTTAGACGTGTTTTCAAGGTTAAAGACGCCTTGCTCTATACGGTTAATTTAAATCGATAAAGAATATAAACCTAATGAATATGCAATCCAGCTAAAAATACATAAACATAATATATACGCAACATTATTTAACTCCAATCCAACTGTATTAAAGTCTCGAATGTTTCGATGTGAGTTACTTAATCGTGTACTTCTAACCGACCGTAATTTGGAACAGAATTAATTATAAATACATTTATTTTCCTATTAAAGGAAGGAAAACTAAACATAATTAAAATTGTGACGTGCATTAACTAATTCTACTATAGTACTTTCTCCTATTTATACTAATATTATAAAGAGGAAAGATTTTTTGTTTGTTTGTAACGAATAGACTCCGAAACTGCTGTAGGTACCGAATTTAATTTTTTTTTTCACCAATAGATAGTTACAGTATCTCTGAGTAATATAGGCTATATAACATCACGCTACGACCCACGGGAGCGGAGCAGTAACGAAAGACGTAACTTGACGCGGGTGAAATAAGCCATGCGGACGAACTCGCAAGCAGGTCGCTAGTAATATTATAAATGCGAAAGTTTGTGAGGATGGAGGGATGTTTGTTACTCTCTCACGCTTAAACGGTTAAACTGATCTGGATAAAATGTGGCACTGATATAGATTGTAGTGTGGAATAACACATAGGGTACTTTTAATCCCAGAAATAAGTACGGTTACGGATAATATACCAAATTTGACGCTGACGAAGTCGCGGACAAAAGCTAGTCATGATATATTATGGAACATTTAACTTTGTGGTCTTCATAATTAATTAAAAAAAAAGAACAGTAGACTACTCACTTTGCCCCCACTGGCCAGTGCGTGGATTAATGAAGTTCGGGTACAGATCACCTGGCTTGTCAATATTGTTCAATACCTCACGGATGCGATTCACCTTCTGTCTGTAGACTAGAAAAAAAAAATGTTAATATGTAAATAGAACCAGGAGGTAACATAATTAATTAAAAATACTGGAAACTAGGAAACACTATGAATACTAATATTATAAAGCTGAAAGATTCCTTTGATCGAACGCGCTTATCACCGGAACTAAAGTCCTATTCTGAAACATCTTTCGCTAATGGGAAGTCACAATATTCTGAAGAGCTACAGGCTATAGTGTTACGTTAAAAAAAAAAATTGGAATCTGTAAGAAAATTCACACGAACGAAGTCGCGGGCAAGAGCTAGTATAAAATAAAATAGGCTTAAAAAATACGTTACGCTACCGTCGCGTATCTATACACGACTGGAACTAATGTCAAGATTACGCTGCGTAGGCACAAGTACTTCGAACGCCTACACTCAATGCGGCTGTGAAAACACTGAGTATGTACACAAATTCTCAATACAAACCACAATAATCCTTCAGGTTACATTCATTATCGGTTTTAAAATCACGACCACGGTGCAGAGTATCTTTTAAAAATATCTTCAACAAAAGAAAAGACAAATGCGCTAAGCAAGTCGCGCGTCGGCCGCTTGAAGAGGGAATGATGAATGGCTGTTAATAATATTGGAGTATGACAAATGTGCTTACTATCACGGCCTGTGACGTCACTGAGGTAGGTGAACTCTAGATGGAGAGTCCCCAGTTCGGAAAGGATGCTGTTCGGTACCGCCCAGTGGTACTGTCGACTTGCCTGTGAAACGTACCGAAAATTATAAGGGAGCCAGAATAGAATTTGCGATTTATACTGGAAATAGCCTAGAATCTCAAAAAGTATATTATTGAACTAGTTTAATCATTTCCGATTAAAATAACGATATATTTATTTCCATAGCAACACATAATATACGCCGTTCAATGCATGCGTTATTTTTAATATCACATCAACATGAAGGAAATGTCGCGTGTCCAAATGCCATTTGATTTAGCTTTGTGTCGAATCCACTTGTAATATCTACTTATAATTATTTTTAATTCGACTGATGTGACAAAGAAAGAATGATAAAGAAAGTTACTTTAATAAAATAGCTGCAAAATGCGTGCAGCATTAATAATTTATCACAGCACCAGCTAATCAGCAGAACCTTCCAAATAGGTTTTTAGGATATTGGATTTATTGCAATCATTCTGTTTTAACATCACCGTGTCACGGGATTTTGATCCTTGGTTAATTAACGTAAAAATATTATTAGAATATTTTGGGTCCACAAATCCCTTTTCCTTTACATGAAATGCGATTTTACAAATTATTTTTAAACTTTATGAACGACTATTTTAACTGTCCGGAAATACCACGTTAAATTTCGTTGAAATCTAGACGCGTGCTGGATAAATTAATCCAGTTATCGTGGTCGATCGCCGTTTAATATGACAGTGGGTAGACAATATATCCATAAATTAGCAGGTTGTACGAAGGACGGCCGTCCCTACGATAATTATGTTCCACGCATTAAGTGTGTCAGCTTGGTTCGCTGTTTAACATTCTACGGCACTATAAATCATAAATGTGTCCAATTACCGATAAACGTCTCTGTAAATGCTAGTCATTTAAGTACGTGTTGGGTTTAAATAAGAATTTGAAATAATGTACAATAATAAATTAATTCGTCACGGCAAATGAGCGACGTTGCGACTTAGGCAGGCAGGGAATGTTTTCACTTATCCCGAATTAGGATTGGATATTTCGCGTTGGCACAGATGGTCGCACAATGAACTTTTACAAAGAAATACTCAAGACAGCAACTTCCTTCTCCCCCTCGAAAGTAAAGGCGATTAAGGGATTACACCATTTTTTGCAGGCATCGCTCATTTTGGTATTTTTGTCGTCAAATCAAGTGTACATATTAGAAGCTCTTTTGTGTACAGTTGTCTAAACCGAGGCTTATTCCGTTTCTACATTACCTTAGTGGACGGGTTGATGAGTGCATACGGCAGGCCAGTAGGTGTGTCGAAGGCTGGCAACAAAGCATCTGCTACCTCCGCGGCCTTGTCTTTGAACACGCTGTCCCCAGTCAATGCGTAACACGACAGCAAGCCTCCGACGAACCGAATTGTCGTTTCGAATACTGATAGGTCGGAATCCTGGCAGGAAAAAAAAATTTAATCATAATCTGTCTCACTTTCCTGAGTGGGTTTTGGCACAAATACGACCAGTGATACCCAAGGGGGTCGTTAAATTCGATTTGATAAAAAGTTTCGTTGACCTACGTAAGTTACTGTTCGCCACTGGCTAATTATCAAGTTTTAATAGGGTCTATTCGTACAGTTTTACCTTTTGAGACAATTTTAAAAACGGAACATTAATTATCTTACAAATGTTTATACATTCATTATTATTCTGTTCTTGGACAAATCGATTGTACGTGCGAACAAAAGCCGTTCTCAGCACAAGGTAGGCATTGATTGAGTCTTTAAAACAATATACAGTTATTGTCAAAATGTCAAAGCCCGACACTAACTTATTGACATTAACTGATTTCGATTCTGGAATGCCGTTTCTTTTTGCTGATGTCGAAAAATGTTTACTATAGTTTAAAGTATAATCACAACAACAATATCATCAATAAAATTCTGCATGGCGAGCCTGAATTAAAATGATCTGATTCACTCTTGACGTTTGCATATCTATTGTTTTTAGAGTACATTGCTAACTAATCAATTTCATTTTACATATTTCCTCATTGACACTGATACCTAAATACTTGATGTGCCCTACATTCAAATGAAATGTGGCAATCTAGCTCCCTTGGCCTTTGTTATCTTGACATGCTCAAGTCTCAGTTTAGAATAGCCGCATGTGAAGAGTCCATTAATAGACTCGTTATCCATCGCTACGGTTAATTTAGCATTTCGATCTACTTCACTGAAACTGGTCAGTTAATTAACAGCCAAGATAAAAACCTTTTATATATTTTATATTGTTTAATTAACTGGAAGGACGTTTAATATTGTTAAAAAATAATCGTAAAGCTTATCTACAATTGTTAAGGTAAAAAAAACAGTTTAATTATAATTAGCAATTTCTCTACAAATATAAAGTAAGTAATTGATGTATCCATTAGCAGCTGCTAGGCAGTGCTAGGTATAGATAATACAAAAAGAACTCGCCACAAAAAGATATGGTGATGATGTACTTTCGGAATCGTCTCTATGCCTTTAATTTGATGCCAACCAAACGCATTACCTTTATTTTGGGCTCCGACGGAAATGGGTAAAAATTGCTCCTAAGTTATGTAATGAATGTGTCAAGCGTCTATTTACCAATGAAATCATGTTGCTGCAACAATGTTGCAAAACTTGCTAAACTTGGGCTTGGCTTTAAGTGATTTACCATTTATAATTATAAAACTACCTCGACGCCTCCTCTAACTGTCTCGTTAGCCTATTGTTCCTAAGTGCGACTGCTACGCTAGAGGTCTTGGCTTCCATTCCCAGGTCGAACAAGGTGTTATTGGGTTTTTCTACGAAATTTTCAGTAGCAGCTCGGAGCTAGGATTTGTGCCCGCTTAATGGCAATAGGCTCGCCCACTATTACATGGGATTTAAACATACTGGCGAACTGTGGGTGTACGTTGGTATACTTCTGCCTAACCCTTCGGGGAATACAGGCGTGATGGTGTGTGTGTAATTATAAAACCAAAATTATATTTGCGCATGGACTTTTAAATTGAGAACTTAGATTCGTTTTCAACAAGCCCATACCTATGTATGTTTACCCACCTAATAAAATATCCCTAATAAATATTCAAACGATGCATTGTTCGCAACGCTCCCACAAGTACTAACGAAGTGACGTACATTAAAATCTTTTGCTAATTCCATAAATATTTCAGTAAGCCTGGCTTCCTAAGTATTTGCAAGTGACAGGCTTTGTTTGACTTACGACTTCATTAATATGCAAGTGATCAGCGACCCAGTCCCGCCCCTCCCGGAACTCGTCGTTGAGTCCCATGAGGTAAAGGGTATCGAGTCCGTCGACGATGGTGGCTCCGAGTTCCCCTGCACCGAAAACGCTCGACAGATGAGCTCGCTTCGACATCGGTTTCAGCTCGTTCTTGCCCCAAGCGTACAGCTTGTAGTTGTTCCATGCGTGCACCATCATCTGGAAAAAACAATCATTGTTACTTCTTGCATTTCGGAGTTTGGTTAGTCTAGTTGAGGGGTATCATTAATAGCTCATTGAAGTCCACGCTCCACGCATTATACATTACCTAAATATTCATTATGGATATTATACAAGCCCGATAAGCCCGCTAAAGCCGCTAAGCCGATGATGCTCAGGTCAATTAAGCTGTCAAACCTCGTGTTTTATGACAACGACGACATACCATCGGTCGGCACCTGACAGGGAGTTGTAAGTAGCAATTGATAGTTTTGCTTTGCACAAGGTACACCACTTAAAACAATGAAAAGATAAATTAAAGATATTTGCTTATTAAAGATGTTTTCTTATTTTGGAATCAAAGAAGTCATTGAAACTTTATCTTTACTTGAATCTCGGTTGTAAGATTAAAACTTTAGCATGAAATAGCACGAAACGGTCGCCTCGGGGAATTCAAAATGTTTTGCGGATCATGTGAACAAATATTTTTTCATAAAGTACGACCACATTTCACATTTCAAAGGCGTGCCGTGAACGAGGTCTTTTCAAAAAGTGTGCTCGCAAAGCTCTTATTCTGAACAAGTTTTAATCTCGACCGCTCCGTGCGGAGACGGGACACTAATGAAAGGATATCGGACTTTCGTCGAGGCCATTAATTATTATTAGGTACCGGGAAACTTCGAGTCCCCAGTGACTTGGAAAAACTGAGAGACTTAACCAATTACACTTTAAATAGAGCACAGTAAGATTTAAAAAAATAAATGGATGTCGCACTGCTCGATCTCTACTGCTAAATATGAATAGGTATTTAGGTACGTAATCAAATAGACAATGAAAAAATTTATTAACTTAATTTAAATGTTTAATTAAGTTTATACTAATTCTTACCGAGTGTTTAAGAAATGTTTGTTATAAATGATACCTATGATCCAGTAACTCAACTTAAGGATAGATGTTCATTACTGACGATGACAAAAAAAAACTAGAAATAAATAAATAAGAAATAAATAAATCACACCTGTATAACGTACACTCGTTTTTGGTTTAACGTATACCAGTCGTCAGGTCCTCTAATGCTGTCTAGTTTAATTTCATGAGGGACGTTTCGCGACGAGCGGCCGTGCCTGCCTCTTAGATGCCTGGATACTCTTGAATCGACATCCGACAGGTAGACCAGCAACACTAAAGTAACTGTGAAGGTTAACCCGAGGAGCACCATTCGTAAGAATATACGCATTGTTAATAACAATTATTGAAACCCACAAAATTTCCGCTGTTACTATATATTTGTATTATTTAACTAACGGCTTTTATATTTTATCACTTTTTTTTTTAATCAAAACGTTCTAAGTATGTTTAGGTCGTGAACCCGTGACACGCGTCGAGTATGATCCACTAAATGACGAATGTTCACAGAATAATATTTGTAACAAGAGAGAAGCGCGTACACATGCGCGTACGTCGGCGCCGCGCGATATATTGATGACATGTCTCGCACCCTCAATCGCGATGTTGATAAATCTTTCAGATATTTAGTAAACCTACACCAATACAAATTATTATAAAGTATAACATACCAATCATTTATAAAATTCTGAAATCACCGATTTGGGTTGGGATTTGATTATTGGCCTTTAATTAAAAGATTTATATGTATTTTGGCGCCCGTGTTTTCGACTTGACTTTACACACTTTTTTTTGGACATCTTTAGTTAATTCTCGGCCTACTTCATGTCATGTCAGACTCCTACAGACTGAAACCACACGGTGCTTCTCAACCTAACTAGGAGTACATCTGGTCGATGGGCGGCCACTCTGTACGTCTGGTCGGGTCGAAGAGAAGGTCCTCTCCTCCACATCCTCTACAACCACGTCTTCCTTACAGGGAAGCACACTCATCAGAGGATGTGCCATTAGCGATAAAGCATATCAGCGTCAACAACTGCCACAATGAGGACACAGTAGGTACCGCACTACCCCAACCACTTTAGTACAACAATCTTTTAATTAAAGTAGAGTTTAGTACCCAAGTATTTTGGAAACTGATACCCACATAACAACATAAACTGTTGTAACATTCAGGACCGTTTGTAAGTAAAGCAGGAATAAATAATTTAACATCTGCAGATTAGAGAAAGACGTACTGCTTTAAGAGGCGGTCGAGATAAAGAGAGATATTAATGACGCCGAATACATTTTCTGTCAGCGCAATAAGAAATGATGGTGACAAAAGACTTGCGCGAAGATTACATTATACGAGATCGGAGAAGGACATCATCGTTACTTATTACTTAGATACAACGTTCTTGATAATTTTGTATTGTTACAGATGCGATTGTGAAATGAAACACGGAACCGTTTTGCTGCGTACAAAAACAAAAGAGCCTGATAATCGGTAGCGTTGCGGACTGGGGTAAACACTTAAACGAGTGGATGTTGGTGAAAACTAGTCCGGTGAGGGTGGGGATCGCGGGGCATATATGCCGCCGCTACCGCAAAGGAACTAATCTCGGCGGGCGGTAATTAAGTGTGGCCTCCAGTGCACTGCGGTCCGTAAATCCGAGCCTTCTCCAGATTTACTGTTATAGCCCGCGCAGACACCATAAGACCTCTTCCTCCACACGTCTTCACACTGACTTATTGCCTGTGCGGCTCTCGGAACTATCACTTTAACTGCCGCCCGCGACGCCACTAAACCTTTATCCCCGGAAATCCACTACCCAGTTCAGTTTATTTGTCAATACTTTGTACCTTCACTATTTATGGCAATGAACTGTTATCGGCATTGGCACGACACGTAACGCGCTCGTGAAAATATTAATTTAATGAAAGAGGATATTCGGGCAGCTTACGAGCAGTTTTCTTTAGTTCAAAATGAGGTGAATCAATTTGTGTAGCTTTTTCACTATTATCATAACTGTTCTGCTTACAAAATGTATACTGTTAAGAACTTATTTACATGCTGTCGACAGACGAGAGGCTCTTTCGTACAAGTTATCAAAGAAATTGTATGTGTATAGTTGTCGCGCTATATACTGAATTGCTGATGTGATGCTTTGGCCTTTATTTTGAATTCGTGTTCCCATCTTAACTTTATGTAAAAATGATATTTGGATGCAGCACAGTTTCATACTTTTGTTTGGATTTTAGTTAAATGAAGAACTTGTACAAAAGCATCTTGCAAGAATTAATCTTATCATTGTAACGAGTGAATCTAAATGAAAGCTTATTATAATTAATTAAATTAGGCCAGCTCTGGTTATGACGTCTTTCATTGTTAAGAAAACAAGACATTAGGTAAACAAAAACAACGAAAACAAACAAAAAAATAGGAAAGAATTAAAAAGGAAATTTATCTCGGCGATTGCCGGTGAAATGGAACAGCATTATTAGAAAATGTCACAATTACAAAACGCTTTCATGATAAAAACAATGTCGTCTATTGTGGCAAAGTGTGCATTGTCCCTTCCGATGGTTGAAGAAAAAGGCTTTGATTTACAGCTGTGGTGACGCCAAGTCCAAAGAGTAAAAGACTAAAAAACACACCCCCCAAACAGCTGCATGTATAAAATATCGAGAAATTAATAAATTAATCAAATAAGGCTTTACATAATCACGTAGAGATGACACTTCATACTTAGGTCGCATTATCGTGTCAAATTCGACTAAAATGAGCGGACTACGCGTGTTTAACGAGAAACCTCGCCGCTGTTTGAGGTGTCAAATTGGCGCCCTGTCATTGATCGATTGTCTTGTCCCAAAACACGTTTGTCTATTTCGCTTCCAGTCACTTACAACACACATACACATAGTCTGCTTAACGTGACGTTGACAGCAGAAAACGCGAACCAGCAAACCGTAAAATTAAAAAACGTAAATGGTTTAATTCATCGAGGGGTTGAAATACTTTTGATCTTATTGGCCCTATCGCTGTTATAGGTTTGGCGAGACGATATTAAAATTGAAGACTAATTGAGGTTTGAACAACACAAATTATGATAAAAATAATAAAATCAAATAAAAGAACTTAATATTCAATAAATAAATGTTCATGGCCGCTCAGAAAGATGGATTGAATGCTCTTTGTCATGGTAACGCGCAGGATGACGCAACTGAAGGACGGAGCTACTGTTTGAGTTTTTCTCTAATGGAAAATCTGCATAATGGCTCGCTCCCCCGTGATTCGATTTGCACGGAACACGCTACCGTGGAGGCGCGCGCGCCGTCACCCGCGCGCCCTAATGGACCACTGCTATTTACTCGCCGACGGAAGACGACAGTTTTTGTAGATCTCCTTTTGCAAAGTGAACTTGTAAGTGGGCCGCCTTTGTGACTTAACTGCCTTTCATGAGGATAAAACGAGCGATCGGCGGCGCCTGTCTCAACGACAAACATGGGCACCCTTGTAAGCGATATCCAATAATGCCGGGCCCTTGAGCTCACTCGTGTTTTATGTCCATTATAAGGGCACCACACCTAACCGAAAGATTCGCAAGTTTCACTCTGACCCGCGGCGTGACAGCGGCCAAATAAATCATCAGCCAGACAGAAATATTAAAAAATATGACGAAGCACAAGCAATTAATTATACTAAGCGCTGACACAGCTAAAGGAATTCCTGAAAAATGTTGGAATCATGAATTCATATTGGGATTTTTATTATTACTAAAACAATAAAATCCTTTTTTATTTAGATTCACGAGCGGGGAAGGGTCGGTATCGGAAAGTATTTTTGATAGGGGTTAGCCGAGGCCCACATTTATCATTATCACGTCGTCGTCGACGTGGCAGGTCACCGCACCTTTGCTGTGCCTACTAAATCATAAAAGTTGCAAGTCCGAATCATATTTTATCGAATTGTACAACTATGTATAGTAAAACGTAGACTTCTGAACAACATCCATCAAGTAATGATAAATTATTACACAAGGTCCTTCACGCCACGAGCACTTTAACTGTTGAGCAGTAATGACGTATTAACTACTATTCAATAACCTTTTAATGAGTTATAATAACGGTGTTTATTATACAGGACATGTTTCATGATAACTCTAATGTTGATTAAGTGGCGGGACGGTTGAGACAGCGGTTCTCCCGTCCCAGCCGCCGCGGTAGACGCTCCGGACGTCGGGAGCCGCGAGACGACTCCCGGCCACCGTAGATACTGGCCTGTGGATGGTGAGCAATGGGTAGCTCACCGTCCTTACGTTGCATAACGACAGGCCGTGTCGACGGCGCGTTCGTGTTCCACGCGCGCCTCAAAGAGATGTCAGCAAAAGGAAGGGGCCACTGAGGGCCGATGCCTGCCGGGGCTGCGGGTTGTTCGCAAGAGATACCGCGCCCCCGGAACGCAAAGGGCACAAGAAGGAACATGGGTGGGTTTTAGTCAGTAAAAGTCTGACACTCCCTCCCGCCCCGCCCAGGGCGGGAGAAGTTATTTGATGATTTCCCACCCACCAAAAAAAAAAAAAAAAAAAAATGTTGATTAAGTAGTATTGGTTTACTAATGAACAGTGAATGAATGAATACAAACAACTACCCTATAAATGTAACTTTTATTACGTGTAAAAGACACTATATTTCTAAGTAAATAATATTATACGTAAGTACCTACAAGGAAAATAAAAGAACAATAATACAAAGAAAATGTTACAGGCATGTAGAAAAAGAAAATGTAACTGGAGGGCATTTATATACGTGTGTAGTTACCGTGTGAGTCGACAGGTGCGGGTAGAAATATGTTCACACTGCTCTTAGTATGTACATCCGACACGCTTCGAGTGAAAAAGGCTACACATAAATATAAGACAAAACAACTAGACGCGAACGCGATGAATCCTTTTAAAGGATACATAGTTAGGATCACTTGATATCGTTTATCAACTTCTATCGGAGTAGAATCAACATCAGATAAAGAAATCAAATTAACCAGAATCTGGTAATAGTTTGACTGTAAATTCATCAAATAATATATAAAGCTGAAGAGGTTGTTTGTTTGTTTGTTTATTTATTTAAACGCGGAAATTAATGTTAATGTCTGGAACTCCGAGTAGGATTGGAAAAAATATAATTGTATATTATTCTGATAAATAATATAAACTCACGGGAGCGGAACAGTAAACAATACTAAATAAAGACTAATATTAGGCAAGTAATTAGTTTTATTTCACAGGCGATAACATAGAAAGTAAGAGTTAATATTATTTGAATCGTAAAAGTATAGTGTAAGGCGTCGTTTCTAAATTGGGAACAACAAAACGGAAAGCCGACAACACGTGCTTTTATTGGGTTAGTAGTAATCAAATATCGACCGGTGAGACCCGATACCCACGAGCCACACTTGCGTATATTGTATTCATCGTGTTCATTTGAATATATAAATGGTTGCATGTAAGCGCGGCCAATGAAACGCCCATTCGCAGGGCTGCAATAGTACCGCTCTATTTGTTCAGGACAGCGCAGACGGAAGTTCGTGTAGGCGCGGATCGCAAACACCGGCGCGTTTCCGCTTTTGCGGTGCACTGGTTCAATAAAGCAATACTGGCTTTACTTCAATAAAGGGTACAATACTCGGTTCGCTTTAGATAGTACGTGACTCGATGCCTCGATAAAGCATCGTTCGTGACGGTTCACGGCCGAAATACAATTTTCGTCACAGAACAAGTGTCATTTACTACCTTAGTAAATTGATAGCAAAAGTTTGCCTTTGAGACGATTCATTTCCACCCAATTCAATAAATAGGCATTTCTATAGAGTAAGGTAAGTTACAAGTGTCCTATTACGAACGAATGGGTCGAAGGCGCACTTTCCCTTCGAGCTGTTATTTTTACTGCAACACCTGCGCAGTCCGTTTACAGAAAAAAAAACCCTTTAACTAGGCTTTACTACTGATTAAAGACTAAATAAATATGCAATAAAACAGTTACAAAGTGATTTTTGACAAGAACTTCAAACTGAGTTATTTGACGAAACGGGGCGTGACATGATGCGTGACGGTTCCGTGACTTTGGCACGCGCTGCACTAGAGTATAAACAAAACTGCAAATTGATTTCATATAGGGCTTTCAGTTCGTATGTATATTAAAATCTTTGTCTATGGTCTTTATGACTCTCTATACTCGTTGGCATACGCAGCGTGCCTTATACAAAAGTTGTCTAGTCATATTTTAATTATACTCGATAAAATTTATAGGATTAGGGCCTTTATAGGATAAAGGCATTAATAAATGTTTGTGGTTAATCAGTTTCCCGTCAAAAATCTTAATTTTGAAATAATAATGATATTTGGAATTACGTATCATTTTGTAATTAATTAAAAAAAAAACAATATCCACCTACTCTTTCTCAGTTGAAATTTAAGTTAACGGTAGCCAATATATAACACAGAGATGATAGAGGTCATGGCAATTATATTCGTAGTGCTCATCTTCTAGGGAATTTGCGTTTGAAATGAAATTTTCATCCAATTTCTCATCAGAATCTTCCATTAGTAAATTGGCGTTCATTTCTATTAGGCTAGCGACTAAACTACAGACGATTATTTATGTATCTTTCCAACTTGCAAGTTTATGATTTAGTAGGCTAAGCAAGGTGCGGTGGCCCATCACGTCACTTCTATCTACTCGTCTGTCATAATAATTAATGTCTTGAACATGGAGGTCTTATGTAATCATTAAGTGTCGAATCTGTTTTGTAGGTCAGAATGCGCATGTAGCTGTATATCGGATACAAAATATTCAACATACCAACAACAACATACCATCACGCCTGTATTCCCCGAAGGGTTAGGCAGAGGTGTGCCAATGTACAACCACAGTACGCCGGTACTGTGGTTGTACATTGGCACACCTCTGCCTAACCCTTCGGGAAACACAGGTGTGATGGTCTTGAAGTTCTTGTCAGACATCAGCAATTTAGGTGATGGCAGTCCTTACCAAACGCATAAATTGAAAGAGCCTTATTTAACCACTTAGGTAATGTTTGTCGTACTGTAGCTGTTGTATAAATATAACCGTATTTCTGATTAAACGAAGAGGAACGTGAAAACGCTGAAAAAGAAGAAAGACGTTTCGGTTTATAATCTGTCAAACGGCGCGATCCAAATCCCCTTATTTAATTCATTTCTATCTCAATTTATCCATACACAAATAAGATTATACAGTCGTGTCTGTTTATTGATTTTTGCAACAATTTTCCTCTACGTCACTTATTTTGGATGATGAAACAGCCTATTAGAGCCGAAATAACATTGTTTTATATTATGACGATGGTAGGTACGTGTTGTTTTATTGAGATGCTTGAGGCTATTCAACTAATTTAATAGACATGAGGGCCTGTACATTTCTTCGCAAAATATACTTGAAGAAAACATGTTTTGTTATCAACGTATTAACATTTTTAACATCGAATTACAATGTTACTGAGTGGTTAACAGACACTTTGGCATTATACGCTCTTAAAAGTTAACTTAACAAAAAACAGAGTGCAAGTTTCAAGATTATTTTTAGGCGGAAGACATTCCTTTGGGTGTGCTTTAAATATATAGCTTCTAAACCCACGTGATGAAATATCAGGGTGTTCCACAGCGTGAAATGGAAAAGCTAATCTGAGGAGTAGTTCACGTCGAAGTGGAGGCGAGTTTATCTTTTGTGTAAACTTTCATTCGTTGCTGCTAAGCCCAGTTTAAGCCTTAAACTGTAAGGTAGCTGCGCGTTTCCGAAGACTGCGCTCTACAAAACATTTACTGCACATTTTCTTCTTAGAAATTAAAGTGGGAAATAACTGGCTTTAATACTTTATCGATGAAAGGTTTCGTTCAGTTAAACTTAACTGAACGAAACCTTAAAACCGGCTATTTCAAAACGGAACTTATTATTTCAAAAATCCGTTCAATTCTTTTTATGTACATTTCCTGTTAGGCGTGTAGTGTAGGTCCTTTTATACAAACAACAAATCGAAGGGTCAAAATAATCAAAGCAACAGAAGAAGGTAAGATACAGAATTATTGATAACCATTAGCATAGCATTACGGTCCCTATTCAAAATTCAAGCTTTCATCCCACCAGGAAGATAGCAAAATTCAATGCAATGCGGGGTACGTAATCATAATTTACGTATTCAATTAAACTGTTTACGACAACGTTTTTATTGTGGGATGCATTAATATACAGCGGGAACACACTGCGGGTAATCTCCGAATTTACTAGTGCCGACAGCGGTGCCCGTGCGCTATGCCGTAGTTGCTGCACAGAATATTTGCATACTACCCACACACAGGCTAAACTTTAATCATGGCCGAGTCAAAAATGTAATGAGTTATTTTTATTGTTTTTGTAGACCGCGTACTAATTAAAGCAGCCTACGGCAAGGCATACACGATTGTGCACTACAGTGAATGAAGTTGAAGAAAATTACAATTGCGAACGAAGTTTGTTTTGATTTGGTTGAAGCTCGGGGAAAATGAAAGACGTCATGGAAAAGAAACACCATACAGGTTTTTTTTTAATTCGAAGCAACAACATTAATGAAAGACAAAGGATGGAGGAGAAGACAGAAAACAAGTAGGCAACACGTAATTATAAGGCCGCTTTCACATTAGAACGTTAGCAGCGCGACAGTAGCGCGGCAGAAGCTCATGCCTTATCTTTTTTACCGTTGTTTTACGCGACATCGATGGTGCCGAATGAGTACTATTAAAAGCAGAAACAAGTGTTTCCCCGTCGGAATCAGATTTTGAAATAATTGAAGGCATGTGCTTCTGCCGCGCTACTGTCACGCTGCTAACGTCCTAATGTGAAAGCGGTCTAAATATCGTCATCATAATAAATTCCATTATTAGGTAACTTGAATTCATATTTTAACTATTGCAAGTTAACAGTTAACAAATACGAAAATTCGTCTTATTCCACATGACATCTCAAAAACCCTAGTCATAACGCGACAAACACCCTCCCACAGTCATAGAAGGTAAGATAAAGTACGGATGTCCTGATACGTATCCGACAGTATTGAACCAAAATCACGTACATATCTAGACTGTGAAACACTAGATATTGGCAAAGTTTCGAGGGCCGAGCATGGTTCGGCTTTCACGATCGCTACTCTATATCAACAGTTTTATCTTACTGTTTTATTGTTATTGCCATTTTACGGCAATTGGTAAGTGAAGAGAGTACGTTGGCCGACAATAGGGAGTCGGTACAACAAATAGCACGTTGTCACGCGCCGCTTGCTATTCGACACTGACGGACATAAAATGCTTAATTTTTTAGATATGTTCTTTGATATTCAGTATATTAGAGTAAGTTAAAGTAGCGCCAGTCAGAAAAGTTGAAAGGAAATCTTTTGTTTGGATAAAAGAGTTATGAATATAAATGTGGATTGATCGAGAGGAAGAGGAAGGCTAAAGAAAAGATGGATGGATTGTGTGAAGAACGATATGAATGAAAGGGGAGTCAGTGATAGCAGGATAGTTGACAGGACGGCATGGAAGAATAAACCGTGTTGCGCCGACACCAAGTAACATGGGATAAGGGCAGGAAAATGATGATGTTCTTTGATATTCAGTTGTTAAGGAAGATAATTAAATATTTCTATCACTCGTTCTGAGCTATAATATTGGCACGTGTGATTATCAACACTGTTAATTGACTATTAAAATGCCTGCATGAACTGTGTCGGGTGATGATAAGATTTCAGCGTTCACACCTAACTCGATCATCGAAAGAGAATTCAGTACAACAGTGTTTTCCTGATGTTTGTGGGGAGAATTCCAGCTCGAATCCAAGGCCCACAATATCACAATCCTAAACAAAAACCCAATTCTTTAAACTCAAAAGTTCAATTAGAATTAAAGATTCCGATTGAAAGATTGAATAGTAAGTTGCGTAGAAAAAGATAAAGATGTTAGATTTATTTAGAACAGCTATACATTTTTACTAAAATTACAACATTTGAAATATTTTATTGCAGCCACCAAGTAAACGTATAAAATGGTATTATTACGAAGTACGTGGCCACTTGGCCAGTTACAGTAGGCGATAGAGAAAACTCGATTTATCCTAGTGGACAGTCTCTAATGAGCAGTCCCCTGTGCAACGACTGGCGCAACACCAGGGTGACATGGAAAAGGCGGGATGGGACCGAGTGCGGACGCAAAAATCTTCCCTTTTTGCTCATGTACCGTGTTTGATAGTATTAAATGCTTTTAAAGATATATATATATATGTCTAAACTACTACTACGTTAATGTAGAAAAGGAAACTATCGAATTTGCTGCTCATCACACGATAGGAGAGTATTTTGGTATTTAGGTATTGCTTTAGTTACAGATGCGCAGATTTTGTTTTATTTTAAAGACCTATTTATCTTTGCCTTTGTTTATTTAACGGTCATAATGATCAAGGAAAGATGATAATGCGATGGTGAAATTTTTAGTGACAAACGGAATGGTAAACATTGTATGACTCGCAATTTGATTGAATTCGTATTGTGAATGACTGGGCTAGTAAGCAACTCAAATGTCACAATACAGCAGGCATGGCATTTCATTAGTCACACTGTAAAGATGTTCAGATAAACTGCGTAACATCTCTTCAAAACTTCTAGTACCTATGTTTATAAACATTGAATGGAAACTCACGCACTTTATTCAATGTCACTACCACTTCTCACAATACATTACGCCCTTGTGCAGATAGCTGAACAATTAACGGGAGATTGGGCATCGATTTTTATTGCATATCCTTCCATTAGTGACTAGGATTTTAGTCTACAGTAGGTGGATTTATGAACAACTGGCTTCTACCAGCGACCCCGTCCGCATCATAGTTGATGTATTATCCCACGGGAACCGTACATTTTTCTGGAATAAAAAGTATCCTGTGTGTTATTCCACACTACAACATATCTCAGTGCCATATTTAATTTAGATCCGCTCAGCCGTTTAAGCGCGAAAGAGTAACAAACATCCGTCCATCCTCACAAACTTTCGCATTTATAATATTAGTAGGATTAATAGTAAGAAATATATTATTTAGTAAGATAATAGGATTATTAGTAGGAAGTAGGATTAGCTTTTGCTCGTCCGCGTAAATTTCTCGCGGATAAAAAATAGTATATGTCCTTCTTGGAGTCCAAACTTAGTCTACACCAAATTGTATTACAATCAGTTCAGTGGTTTAGCTATTAAAACTTAACTAACAAACAGATATACAGAGTTACTTTCACAATTTAAAAAATATAGTATGGATTCATTTTAACTAAAACTTCGCACCGTACATAAGCAGTGTGATATGTTCAGAAGCTTTAGCAAAAGTACTCAGCGAAATGTAAACTGTTTCGGTTGACTCAACTCCAGCCAACGTTGTAACGAAGACCCTGAGTTAGTCATTATCAAGATGCAAAATCAGTTAAAAGTTGGGTCTATAAAATTCCTTATCTACTCTTATAGTTTATCCAACGATAACTTTTGCGAGTGAAAAACGGTTTAAAGTCAAAACGTGTTCAAATCACGTGTGTACCAATCGAGATTGTATCGAAATGCGACGAGATAAGTCGACGATGCATGAAAGGAAACGGTGAACAGTCCGACTAGCACGTCTCTCCTTAATATTCCCTGAGATGGCGGGTGCGGTGCACATCACCACACTACCACCCCCGCCACCAACCGTGCTCTGAATCGACCAACTTTAAAGAAATCTCTTTATTCGAATACTAAGCGACGCCTCCACCAAGTTTCTAAACGCTCGCCAACTTTACAGTCCAAACGATATTATATGAACGTTACAAATCGGTAGGTGTAACTCATATTGCTTTTTTTGATAATAGATAATGTTTGTTAAGTCATATATCTTACCTAACAATTTGCATGGTTTAACATATTGAATACGATCCACAATAAGAAAACCGCTAATGTTTATACAAATGCTCTCATACATTACAAAAACATTAAACAATTCAACAACCGTTAATAGTGTATGAACCGAAACAAAGCACGTTACAAAAGTAAATAGAGAATGTTAGCAGAAAACCGAGAGAGTTATGTCATGCGGGCGAAGATAAAACTCTACTGTTTGTTCAGTTTCTATGGTAGACACAGTTACTACCCTCTTAATCAGTCAACTGAGAAACTAAATTAAATAAAAGCAGAAAATGTAGTCTTGCTAAAATACCACACCGACATATTTATAAAAACCAAACTATTTATAGAAACCTATCAAATTTGTTTAAAAGCAGAGCTTTTAAAACTTGTATTAATGTTTCTCCGAGACAAAGCCTTAAGAGAAAAAGACCACAAAGTTACAAGCTTTTCTCCAGACGAAATGTAATTTCAAAGTCCGTGGAGCTAAGTTAACGCCGGCTGTGCGATACTCAACGAAATTGCTGATTTAAGTCATGTAGAGGCTCTTTCCTTTGACGCGATCACGCTACTGTACACGTTCATTTATTTAGACAACAAAAAAATGGATAACAGAGATGGAGCTTCCTGACACGCTGAGACGTGATCCAGAATCCAAAAAGGCATAATTATTTCATGATTAATCGAACGCTTTGATAGATTGTACAAGAAACGAATTGTACGCAGTGTTCCTTCAGAATAGAATGCAGCAAAGGGTTTGGCATGTATCACACATACTTTTAGCAGACTGATTGCCTTGATTATATTTTTACTTGGACAAACCGTTTTTACTCCAGAACATCTAAAACATTTAAATGCTCCCATAACAACTACGTACAAGAAGGACGATACAGTAGTCAGATTTATGGACATCGACTTTTTACATCTTGATCTCGGCACCTTCAAATGAGCAAGTTTGGCATTAATATCATATTTGATAATTATTTCATTCAGATGTCGCAGACAGCTAGCTAATGATGAGCCACAAATGACTCGACAGCGATTGGCTAAGTTAGCGTTTGGCACGTACATTATCCATTGAGCGACGATGAGGAAGGACGGCGCGCTCGAGTGGGCGCCATTCAACGACAAGTAGTCACTGGAATTTCTCTGTGAATGCAATTAAAATAAAGCCTGCTTTGTTTACTTACTAAGAGTCACTAATTGCTTAATTTGTAAACAGAAACGAAGCAACGCGGGTATAACAAAGCGCAAAAAAGAAGATATTATATTGCGGAAGATGCCGTAAACACAAGTGTTTGATTTCCAACTTGGAGATAATCAAACATTGTATTTCTTGGTTGAACTTACATAAAATACGGTTCAGCTAGATTCCACTTTCGTATCGATATAATAAATACAAGGGAATTTATGTCAGCGTTTAATCTGAAGACAAAATCGCATTGGCAGTCACGAGGCGCATTGTTGTTGGGCAATAAGGTTTTCACACGACCCTCGCGCGTGCTCGCCTCGCTACCAATATCACAAATAATGTTCGTCTATTTCAATAATTTCATCTTGATGGAGGATATGAAAGTCATGATCTGTAAGTTATGGCGGCTATCAGGCCGATATCTCTGCCCTTAAATTAAATTGAATATGAGATGATAACATTAATATCTAATTTTATGTTAAGGCAAGAAATAGTAGCGTTCAGGAAATCCTAATTTTATGATCATTTCTTATTTTGTGCCCATAGTCATAAACCACTACAAATGTACAATACTTGGAGCAAACAGGAATATTGACAGCATTGCTTATATATATTAATTTAAATTGGATTGATATATCATGGTTTAAAACGTTTAAATCTAGCACTAATCGATCGTACCCCGTTGCCCCGTTGGTCTCGTGGTCGCAAGTGGGACTGATAAGCATGAGGTCCTGGGTTCGATTCCCAGGTCGAGCAGTGTTTTTCCATTAGGAATTTCTCAGTAGCAGCTCGGACTTAGGATTTGTGCCCGGTTAATGGCAATAGGCTCGCCCCCTATTACATGGGACCTAAAACATACCGGCGAACTGTGGGTGTACATCGGTACACCCCTGCCTAACCCTTCGGGGAAAACAGGCGTGATGGTATGTTATCGATCGTATTGTTATTGGTGATACAGGACTTTACACCACAATGAACACTTTTAGCAACGTATGCAATGTGACGTAAGAACTGTAATTACTCGTTTCTTGTCATAAAAATTGTTAATTTGCAAAATTCTAACAATATTTGCTGTATGCAAGCAATACTACATAAAGCAATCGGTGTTCAAAGGACTCGATTCATTGGTTCGTCACAGTCTGTTAAAAATGAACGAGCATTGCAGCCTATTCGGAAAAAGACATCTCATTCGAGATCCAATTTACGCCGGAGCGAGAGCAAACCGCATATAATCCAGTAGCGGAGTTGACTCCGCAAACAATTCATTTCAATTTCAATCCAAGTGTGTGCCAGAGACACTGTCCGCGGTCACTGCTCACTGCTCACTATTTCATCTGTGCAAACTGTTCCTACTATTATGATATCTTCAATTTGTCGACGGCATAACTGAAATCCAATAAATTCAATATTTTACCCTTGTTCGGAGCGAAATCGGTTATCCAGATTCAATTTGCATTGATTACAGGGATCATACAATAACTTAACTATCTTCGAATTCATAGATGTTATCGAATCTTTAGAAAAATTGCTGAACTGCTGAAATTATAATTTTAGTAATGACTAGCGAGGTTGGGGGAATGTCAGCTTTAACATTTATATTTAACAGAAAACTAGATATTGTAATATGTCAATTGCTCACTACAAATTGATATAGAAATTGTATTTTTTTATTAACTTGTTCTGTCCTACTCTTGGGACAAGGCCTTCCTCCACTCATTCCATCCTTCGTGTTTGCGTGGCTCATCCCTCCAGTTTTGGAGGAATCTAACCAGTACCAGTAAAAATTGTATTAAGTTAAAAATAACTGTGTAAATCAAATTGGATTCTGAAGAGCTTATTTTATTTATGGAGGAAAAATTCGAAAACATTTGATGACTTCCTTTGAGCCGAAATCAAAGTTGAATTAAGCAATCAAAGTTTACCCAGCAAGTTACAAAATATTTCGGAAAAATAATGTCTATCTATAATCCGACTTCGGTATGATTGAAGACTAAATTCGGTAAATATTTATCTACTCAAAAATGTTGTCAGATTCAATTGAAACCCCTCACGATAGGTACTTGTAGGTACATCAGACAAATCGCAAATCACTATGGAACGATTTATGTGGCACGCATGACCAGTGCGCAAATTTTAACGTTTTCCGTCAGCTTTTTATTATTTCAGTATTTTTTCTGCATTATTTTAAATTGTGTTCCGATGAAACAAAAACTGTTTTTATTTCAGAGAAGTTTTCGTGATTCTTTGAAGATTCAAGCAGTTTGCAGAAACTATAACAAGTATACTTGAACAAATCATGTGTAAATTTGAGCTTACATAATAGAAACTCTCGGCGACTTGTTAAATGTAAACTAAAATCTTCCTGACTTCTTACAAGGAGAGAGAATGGAAAACAGGGTGCTCGACCTAGCGCCGCGGGTCGGGGGAGGCGAAGTTGCTCGTTTTATATGCAAATTTTCTACGTCCTTATGAATATGAAAATTTTCTATTAGAACGTGTCGTTGTCAGCGTTCCCTTGATGTACTGAGAATGATGCCTTCTTTTTCATAGATTTTTGCCTTTCAGCAGTTTGCAACGAACATGCAAATTGAATAAGCAGTCACTCTGCTGTCACTTTAAAGTGCAGCGGTTGCAAGCGTGCAGAAAAGGAGCGCAATGGTCACGGTGATGTCAAGAACTTTTGATAACATTTATAGCAAAATGTGTTTTTCGTATGACTCAAATAGTGTTTTGTGGCTACATTTTTTGGATCCAATTAGAGACTAGGGTCCAAAAACTAGTGAAATTAGGCAATAGCTGTAGGGTTATGTAAGTGGATTATCATAGAAAATTCGACGAACGTTTAATCGAAGTATAATGATCCACACTACAAGTTGTTAGCGAAGGACTCACGAGTTTATGCCCTAAACGGGCGAAGCGGTGTTTGTGAAACGCGCACATGAGGCCTCGGGCGTTGCATACGGGCACGTAACTCTACTCCCTCAGGACTCAGAACTGCGACATTCACTGAATATCTTTAAAGTTAGCGGGCACACGACACGCCAGTTTCAAACTTCGAGGTAGAGAAAACGTATTAAGCCTATAGCTTTTAAAATATAGACCGTATACATATATCCTTGCTAGAAGCCTAAATGTAAGTTCTTCTTGTTAAATTAATTGGTGGCACTTTATACTTGAATCTTTGTTAAGTTACAAGAAATAATGAATGTAAAACAGAGGTCATTGCTAATACATATTATGAACTCTTTGTTGAAGCAATTTTTGGATAGCAGGACCCAAACATTGAAGATTAAGACTACGGATGAAGTGTCTACGAATGTCTTTTGTCGATTACATGATTAGCACGTTTGTTTAACATTTGTTAACTTGTGTTTCCAGAAGCTTCCTTCAACTAAACAATGTATTATAGAGTATAATTAAAGGTACACGACGCGGAATAAAAGTGTTTGTCGGACAAAGTCACAATGAGTGGTCAAGGGACAAATGATAATGACTGACATTGCAAACCAAATTGCATTCGTCAAATGCACGAAGTCATTATACTTATCTTGAAGTATCCATAGATGTGTCACTGAAGACACTTCGTCCGGAATGAGGAAAACAAATATACAATGTGACACTGTAAGTCAAGAATCTAGATTGACATAAAATAACGGGGAGCCGCTAGTTACAACAATCACAATCTTAATAACACTAAGAAAGGTATTTTTATGACAAGGAATCCTGTCATTAAACCGGACTTATAAGTGAGAAAAAGAATTCATTTAAAGCCGAAAGGAATGTTTTAAACGGTAGAGAAAAGACAGCCGTCGTCGGTAAGAACTTAAGAAAGAAGGAATACCAAGTTAAAGTTTGTGAATGCAAGTAAGTCGTGATCGAGAAGCCGAGTGCATAATACCAGCCACCGCCCGCGCCGTCTCGTGGTCCTCTCTCATTTAAATTTAATACGCAATAGAAAGCATGTAGACGAAATCGATATTGGCGAGGTGGTACGGTCCAAACTGGTATATTTTCGGACAAGTAAAGGGTGATACTAAATGTTTATCTCTATTTCTAAAAATAAAATGGTATGGGTTGGAATTTATTTCATAATTTTGTAGGTACTTACGCTTTTCTTTAGGGGAGGCCTATGCCCAGCAGTGGACGCCGTTTGGATGATATGATGATGATGATGACCTAAGATTTTAGACTAACTTTAAATTGTTAATCTAAATGTAGATTCAAAGTAACTGAACAAATTTGATTCTCATATTACAGAATCAATCGCAGAAAGATAGCTTCATAATTTTTTTAATACCTAGAGGTTTCATTGATCTTCAAAAAATTAAGATGTGCATGGTACTGTTACCATTCCAGTATAATCTAGTGACAACATATTAGTGTCAATTACGATATTTATTAAAACGATGAAAGCCTATGGAAATTACAGTCACATTTATTATTTTAAGGAAATGGCATGCATTAAGTAAACAAACAGATAAACATAATGGCATTGTGCTTGTGTTCGTTGTAGGTATACATGATTGCACTTACTATACTATCTCATAGAGCAAATGCGTAACCACGGTAGGGTGCAAGATTAAAACAATAGAAGAAGTAGCACAAAAGGAAGAACAGAATACGTGAATAAGTAGCGCTTGCTCGTGACGGTAACTGTTCTAAATTTAGATAAATAATCCCCAGTTGGTGCACAGGACAGGCGTAGCAAAATGCCGAGGTGGGCACAGTTGCTGTCGCAAGCCCGAGGTCGCTCTGAGAGCAACAATTCGTGAAAACAGGCACTCTGCCAACGAATGCAGACCCAACCGGGAACATTTAAACGCTTTATAGCACATATACTTAAAATGCTAATCCAATCGCAACAGAATTGGAAAACTGTACTGACCCCACACAGAGGCTTTAAGTAAACATTAAAAAGAGAATTTTCAAGTTCTCAAGACACGTATGAAAGAACTTTAGCAATAAAAGGAGAAAAAGGGGCTTTCCGGGCCATAGCTTTTACCGAGTTAAAGTTACTCAAAGTGGCGTACTTTGGTGGAGGCTAACTTGGTGATGGTCAATAAACTTAGCTGCCGCCGCGTCTGGCCGACTCGCGCAACAATGAAGCGGAACTTCCGCAACAGTTTATCTCATGAAAATCTTACAAAAAAAACTTTTCATATTAATCTTCAAAAGTTGAAAGGTGCTTAGAGGAGGTAGAGGACAAAGGAACGATTAATGTTTACGTTCAGTAAAGGCTCTGGGTAACAGCGAAGGTCTGTTTGCCAAGAATTCAATCGGGAAAGCGGTGCGGAGCGGAGTAGGCAGGCAATATGCACTCGTCCCGGGGGCTGACGGCGCCACCCGCTCATTAATTGAGATACCAACATATCTACTTGGTACTGTAAGTGCTTTTTGATTGAAACAATACTATACATGCTAGGCAATATCGTAGTGGTCTTTAGCGTGCGTGCATTGCTTGGGGCGGGACCAATTACGATTAAGTGATCCTATTTTGAAAATGTTGTCCACGAATACCATTACTGAGCCATTTTGAGTGAGGTAATACATGTCATGAAATTTAAAATAATTTTAAAATACAAGCTGCCTTATTACGTAAATAACGTCAGTATAAAGAGAACAATGATATAAAACCGACTTATTTACTACCTTCAGTGTTTCGGAACATCAGGTTTACGACGGTTCGTAAATGTCTGCGGGTGGTGGAATAAAATTTTTGTGACTAGCTCTCGCGCAAAAATCTTCGGTGTCACAATGTAGAAACAATGTAAAATCCAATTTCCTAGGATCCCAGGTACCTGTGAGCCCAATGTCGTAACGATAGCAGCTTTACGACCATCACCTTTGAATGCTTGTAGTAATTTGAGTAATCAATCAGTATTGCGAACTAACCGAGAACAATGTGCTTTGAGAGCATTTATATCATGCTCGGTTTTACTGAATTGACAGTCAATGGCGCAATAACATAATCAGGTCCAGATAAAGTATTCTTTATTGCAGTAGTAGTATACATATGGTGATGAGGTAAAGCCATGTCTTTCTTGTACATATTGAAGGCTTTTAATAACATAATTCGTTGCATTCATCAAACAACAATAATGATCAAAATACTTTTAATTAGAATAGATGTTGTCTAACAGCACGCTACAAACTGACTTGATAAATTAAATTGGGTCTTTTATGAGAACACATAATTTTACAAGTCCAAATTAAGCTTTAATTATTGTATTACTTCGTGTCTCGAATGACAAGATCCAATATGCCGCCTGGTGAGACAATGAGACGAGACGTCCGACAGAGGACAAAAACGTTGGCCGCGAACTGGCACTCACGCACGCCCTTCATCTCCGACGGGCACCGACAGAATTATCAAACACGACTGACTCCACGGACAACATGCAATGATTAATGCTCCATGGAACCTCAAATTTGATTTATTTAACGATGCGACGAAAACCCGTACCGTTTAAAAAGATGGACAAAAACTGCCGACGACTTTAATCCGTGCAAACCATAACGAGAGCGAAGGAACCCCTTTTACTTAATACAATGAATACCAAAAGATAAAGGTAAATTAGAAATGCAAAGTCGAAGGTTTGTTCGATAAAGAAGATAATATGATAAACGAACCACGACAGATCACTGCGGGGGTTGAAGGTTTTATGTAAGATCGCAACAAGTAGCACATTACAATGTGAGATTTCCTTATCGATATAGAGTAGCGGATAACAGTCGGAGAATTAAATTAGTCAATTTAAGTTTTTCAAAACGGACAAATTAAATAAGTAGCTTTTTTGTTTTTAACTGAAAATATTGAATTACATATTGTACATGCTTGCATTGCTTTGCCATTGCGAAATCCAAACGCCGTTATTGACTGGCACAATTAGTAAAACCATTAGGTTTCAATCTTGTTGTATTCATCTGAATACATTGTCGAGTGCGCGTGGATTTATATCGTCCGCCTGTCTAATGTACAGCTTGGCGTCCGCAAAAAGCTCGGGAAGCATCCGTCAGAGGCGGCATCCGCTTCGATGACGGATCGCAACCAGTGCGCCGCATCCATCACTCTGGCTGGACCCACCGGGCTAATGTACAGAGAACACTCATTCTCAGCTTACAAGCCACACACAAATAATGCGCAATATTAACTAACACAACAAGCGTAAAATGAAACGGAAACTTAACTACAAAACATGAAACCACATAACATGATGTAACAGTTGCCGCAACACCGCTAAACACTTCAAGCATATTGCTGTTACACACTACACAAGGATTAGTTACAATAATGTATGTGGGTTGAATCATTACCGCAAACTTTCACTTCGCATTTCCCGCATACTTTCCTATTAACATAAATTTTCCACTTTTGAGAACTTTCTTTGATGTTTCAACAACAATTTTCACATTTGCATGTCTTTTCAATTTTACCGCTACCTAGTATTTATGTTTTATCTTTGTGTAGTGTGCTAACCTGTTTAAAAGGAAGTTGAAAACATTAAAGAGACATTGGATTGAATTCAATTCGAATGTACACAGTACAGGAGTAATAGCGTTGCCGATAGTTATCGCTGTTTGTGTCTATCGAATCCCAGCCGAGTTTCTCTTTGTTGTTACGTCGTCATAAATTTAGGGAATAGCACCACATTTCATGTAAATCAGAGACAGAGCATTAATCATAGCTATCATTACTGGCCATATTGAAACGGTTACATAAACTGCCTTTCACGTTAACGCGGCTTTATTGAATTATAATAAATGTACAGTAAATTAGCGTACATTTTCGGGTACAAGATAATAACGTAACGTTACAGTGAGAAGCAAAACCCAAAGGTATCTTTATTGCAATCTAGGTAGTTTATATAATAGCGGGTGGCAAATTAATTCATAGCACGGCGGCGGCAGCATCGTCCCGGTATCTCCCACGATAAGTTTCGGACCGGCCCCGGGGTGCTGAACACCAACTATCGTAACGAGATCGGGATTTCTCAGAACGTAACGTTGAATGCTCGAATCCTTACCACGGACGTATGCGCTCGTACTCTTATCACGATGTTCGCTACATCATTTACGAGCTCAAATGAAAGTTTGAGGATGTATGAAGATTGAGATATAGCAAATATGATAAAAAGGGTCCCAAAAACATGTTAACGCTTTAAAAACTTGCCGAGTACGAATAATCGATCTTCCGACAAAACTTGGTGAGTACATTAAGGACGATGCTTAGGTGACGGTGACGGGCACGAAGCATGAATATGAAACATAATGCGAATGTGTCCTGACCTTCGCGAAGCGAATAAATGTGAACGCGAGACAACTTCGTCGATCTGTACGAGAAGAATAACACAATACGATCTGCACTTAGACAATTACTTCCAAGATTACGTATTATTATAACACACACAAGGTTATTAGTACATAGAGTAGAACCTTACAATACAATATTCCTTCTACCAGTTACATTAAATTGTATATCCAATGTAATAACTTAGTCGAGTCGTACAATAAAAGTCTGCTAGGAAGGATGTTGTGTTTACTTGCCAGTCGGCCGGCACTTGTTTGCTCCCGCATATTCTTATTTACTATTCCTGAAAGCAAATAAAATCCCGAAGAAAATCGTATAGACTGTTGTCGTGGGCCTATATGAAATTTTTACTAGTTAGGTGCCTCCAATGTCTCACAATGAGTTTATTGTACGATAGCGTGCGTCTCTGCCATATTTTAATCAGGGAATAAGTTCACGGCTTATTGGAAGCATTTTGCTAGAAACGATTTCCTTGTACAGTTCTCTTCAGCTTGAATAATGTTTTTAATGAATGGTTTGTGGTCACTTATACTAACCTATAATAAAATAGTATGTCTTCAGAATAAAGCGGCCATAACAGGCAACAGCTAGAATAATTTATAAATGGGCAATAAATCCCCTGGAGATTCAAAAGAATTTATAAGTAACTTCATCAGCATTTAAATGCTTCATACAGTGATCGTGAAAGAGATTGCACCGTCTGATATGTAGTGGACATTGTGTATGAGGCGAGGTGCCGGCGGCCGGCGGTGGCGGCGCCCACACGTTGACAGGACAATTGTCGATTTATGCTTCAGGGATCCGCACTGCCCAATTTACGAGGCCCAGTCACCGCCCGGTTAGTTCTCCAAATCAATTGCAAACCTGCACGTAGCGTTTACATCAACCCTGCACTGAATTATAATAACAGTCCCCATTTGGACAGTTGCGAATACTTCCAGACGGTCGTTTACAATAATGTAACGACCAAATTAATTTAAAACTTTCTTAAATACCAAAGGATCCCCTCGCAATCGATGGGCGGTCTTAAAATTGTCCATTATAATCGGCTCTACACGCCATTAGAGAGTTACGTTTGGTGATCAATTTGTTTCAAAGTTTCTATGATATTATGGAGTGAAGCTCAGGCGGGTAAATTCGTACGTAAGCTCTCGATTATTTATGTGGACAGGCTGCGGGAGCCGTCGCCGCTACTGCCGCTACTCTCCGTGTATCACTACTAAAAGAGGAGTAATCGCTTGCGGCTGACTGGCTGAGTGGAATTTTTCATTAAGAAAATGGCCAAAGGAATTAGATATCTCAGTTTCATATTTCAAGAAAAGGTCTGTGCGCGCCTTTCTCGCTTCTGGGCCATGACGAGAACACAAGGTACAGGCGAACCCTGAGTCGTTTTTTATGTTCCTCGTAAAAAGGAACATACGAAAATATTGCCGGAACAACGGAAATCGGGAATTGCCACAATAACGCAGTTGTGAGAGGGGAAATATAAAAATGAATTAACTGCGCAGTAAGCTCTTTCAAATGCTCTTCTTGAGAGTTCAAACCATTTTCTGTTTCATGAATTACCTGAAACAAGAACATTTTTATTAGTTAAATTGGTACTAAAAGATTTTCTCTTAAGGTTTTAATATTTTCATCATCATGACTGTTTCAAAAGTAGAGGCTGTTAAACATGACTTACGAGGCATAATAGCTAGCAACCTATTATTTGTACTTGTAATTATCACTGCAATGGTTCGACTGGCTATGTGTGTAACGAACCAATTAGGAACACAACAGTCCGCTGTTCAATACTAACGGTATCAGATTCTAGGAATCGTAAACATGTGAAAATTGGAGCTCTGTCACAACAAAAAATATAGATTAAATCTAGGGACCAGTTCCTTGTGCAGTTAGCTCCAAACTTATAGTACATGAAGCAGCCCTTTAAAAGTACCTTTGTTAAAACACTTCATATAATTAAGAGCAGACTCGCTTGAAGATTCCTCGACTAACGAGAAGTACGGAAACTATGCTCATAAAGAGGCCGTGAAGCACTGGAACAAATTGCAGCCAAATTTTGTACGCTTATGATAATAACAGAAAGTTTAAAAATATGAAACAATGTAAACAGAAGCAACGTATTACAAAACCAAACATTGTTTTAGCACAACGACCTCAGGTACGTTGATCCTTATGAGTATTAAATTAAGCATACGTGTGAAATAAGAGTGTTTGGATGATTTGCTCACAAAGTTAGCGTTTCGTGGCTGAACCGTTGAGGACTAGAAGTTACCGTAGCGGACTAAAGAGCTTCCCGGAGGACAAACGAGCCAGATAAGGCACCGTACTCTCTAAGTATCGCTCGCGTTTTACATTCACGAAGATATCGGATTTGAATTTTAGAAGATCATTACTCTAACGTTAGACGTAGTAACATGATGTGTTGAAAGGAGAGTAATGGAAGAATTACTGACGCAAAAAATAGAACACGGTTACTTCTGGCAGCAGTGTTCATTCGAAACCGATGTGATTGATTGTTATGATAAACATTTTTTAATTTTAATTCATTTTATAATCTTCAAGACCAGTTGATTTTTCAAACTTCCAATACGTCTAGCTATCTCAATCGTTTCTTGCACCACTTGGTTTGGGTAAATTTACTCCTGTAAATTTCCTGTAAAGGCTCCTGCCTTTGTTGCCTGAGCGAGTTCATGAACTTTCTAGTTCTTTGAACCTAGGTAGGTGTAAGTTAATTTTCGGGTTCGCATGGTGAGGTCGACTTGCGTAGTACACACTAATTTATAAATAAATAAATTACCAATTTTCACGGTACTGTAGACTCTGCTTGGTTTAGCCATGTCTAACAAACTTATTTTAACAGTTTAAGCTCCTATGAGAAAAACACTGTTCGAGTATAAAACAATAAGGAGTGGACAGAAAGCCACGAGAGCCAGCCGTTTTTGAAATGCTTAGGTGTTTTAATACTAATCAACATTGATTTTAATTTTAACTAGTAAATAGTAGTACTTAACCGTTACCCAAGGAGTTTAAAACTCCTACAGCAGCTAGTAACACGGTTAATCGATTAAACTATTAGATAGGATCGCAAATATATCAAGGGAAATCAAGCAAAAACAAATGTAGATGATTTCACACGCTATCTTACAATACATAGATTATGATAAGGGTAACTCCGACACAAAACAGCGTGTTACAAGTAGCTTCCATTGTGGGTCAGCCTTATTGAACGCTATCACCTATCAGTAACAAGATTACAAAATCACTCACTGCTTTATCACCAACTCGTAGATTGTACGATTACCTTCATATAATCGTATGAACACAACAAATGAACTTTTTTATCGGATGGCAATAAAACATAGTTAATCCCCAATATAAAATCAATGTCAATAGTCAATACTTCAAAGATATTGCCGATATTTAGGAAAATGTGGACCTCATTTATGATCCTAATATTTATTCAGATATATCTGAAGGCGAAATTGACAATATGACATAAGGATTTTCCAAATATTTATAGTATAAGGACCTTATTATGGAAAATCAATATTTATTATCTAAGCACTTTAGAATGATTGATCTCACAGGATGTGAAATAGCACAATACCATGTCCTTACGCAAAGAACTATTACAATTAACACTTACGTTCCGAGAATGAATGACAAGATCGTCCAATCGTTCATACAGTCATACTAAACATAAAGTAGCATCCGAAAGGCAAAACAAGGGGGATAGAGATGGGAGTTTCTTCTTACAAACAAAACACCGATAACTTCTCTGCAGTTTGCATAGAGAGCCACTAACAACAAAGCTGCATTCACGAAAAAGGCTCCAAATTTAATGACAAGAAATCCGATCAGCACTGGAGTCGTGTGTCTGAGTATTTGTAAAAGACCAAATACATATTACATACATACATACATAAACTCACGCCTTTTTCCCATGGGGGTAGGCAGAAACCACAGAACGCCACCTGCTACGATCCTTACATACTTCTTTCGCCTCGACCACGTTCATACATCTGTTCATACAAGCACGCCGGTTACGAGTACTGCGCACACGTCCTTTCTGAAGAACCCCACCAATAAGGTCAGGGTAGGTCTTTCTAGGGCGTCCTCTCCCGGCGTTGCCACTCACATCTGCCATATAAATCCCTTTCGTTAGTCGCCTTTCACTCATCCTCTCAACATGACCGAACCATCTAAGCATACTCTTTTCTATTTTTGTTACTACATCCTCTTTTAATCCGCAACGTTCTCGTATCGTTTCATTCCTCACTCTATCGTTCAAAGTTACACCACACATACTTCGCAAGGAACGCATCTCCACAGCATTTATCCTACTTTCATGCCTCGTTTGCCACACCCAACATTCACTTCCATACATAAGTGTAGGCACCAACACACCATTGTGCACAGCCAGTCGAGCCTCTTTGGACATCGACTGATTGGTCACAACCGCATGTATAGCACCATTCACTTTATTTCCCGCATTTACTCTCCTTTCCACATCAGCATCAATCTTTCCATCTCTTGTAAACATACTGCCCAAGTATACAAACTCGTTCGTTTGCTCCACACTCACATCATTTATTTTCACATCACACACCGATACATCCTCTTCTCTTTCAAAAACCATTACTTTCGTCTTGCTTACATTTATGTTCATCCCTTTTCTTTTAAACGCTGCATTCATTAATGTTACCATGTCTTGCAACTGCTCCGCCGACGATGCAAGAAGAACTTGGTCATCTGCGTATAAGAGGCATTTGACAGGCAACTCATTCATTCTTAATCCACTCTCACTTTCTCTCAAATCCATCAAACAACTATCCATATATAGGTTGAACAGCCAAGGAGACGCTACACAGCCCTGTCTTACACCTCTTGAGATATAAAACCAGTCAGTGTATGCCCCATTTATCCTAACACAAGCACTGGAATCTTTATATAAAGACTTCAGTGCTCGTATCAAGCGCCCGTCCACACCATACATGGATAGAGTTGACCATAACTCTTCCCTCCACACACTGTCATAGGCCTTCTCCAAGTCTACGAAAGCACAGTAGACTTTCTTGTGCTTTGCCAGATGTTTTTCGGCTATGCACCTTAAGGAGAAGATCTGATCCATACAGCCCATTCCCTCTCTAAATCCAGCTTGTACATCCCAGATTTTCTCATCAGTCACTCCTATCACCCTATTAATTAAAACTTTCGCATACAGTTTGCCGACCACGCTTAAAAGACTAATGCCGCGGTAGTTTTTACACTCCTGCTGAGAGCCTTTTCCTTTATATAGTGGAACAATAACAGCCTTGCACCAGTCATCCGGCACACGACCATACCTCCAACACATATTAAAGATTAGGTACAACAGGCTTGCTACCACCCCGTCACCGTTTCTTAGCATTTCGACAGACACTCTATCATAGCCTGCAGCTTTGCCAACTTTCATACCTCTCAATGCTCTTACAATCTCATCCATCTTTATTTCATTCTCTTCATCTACATCTGAGGTTGGGTCTTCAGAACTAGCCTCCGCCCAGTTGCCCACTCCTTGCATGCTATCCTGATCACTAAACATTAAACACAAATACATATTATTAGTGTAATTTGAGTTTCACCAAAAACTAGGCCTGAGTTCGACAGCCATTATTAGCTATAGTTGATGAATCCTAAATACCGTTTTCAATTATGTAAAGTACGACCAGACTAATAAGCTAAATACATAATAGGTGGTATGCCATTAAGAAAATGAGGTGTCATGTTCAGTAGAAAGCCATGTACAATAGTAATGAAGTCTAATGATTTCATAAGCAGTATAATCAGGCGGGTGGTCGTGTCAGGCGAGTGATTGAGACTCGTTACCCCCCAACCTTACCCTCTATTATCGCACATTAGCCGAACATCAAGCGGGAACAACAAGCGTATTAAGGAGGAAACATATTTAGACTATGTTAAGACACATTTAGCTGCAGTATCTAACATGGCATTAGTTGAGTTGTTAAAAACGACTTATTTTGAGCTATTGTTGTTTTTTTTGGGTGAATACAATTACCGATCATTACAAAACTCGAGTTTTTGATAGCTATTTTTAGCTATGTTTAAAATTTTGACATGATCTTTTGCAGCTTCTTAGTTTATATTCCGCCTCACTTTCTTATTATGAGAATATAAACTGAATTCCTACTGTCTCGATTCCACGTGCCTGTCCATTGTTTCAAATTCTAGTATACGAAATATTAGCATGTTTGTTTAATACGCTAAGCAAACAATAAACAAAATTACTCAACTCATCGCTTCATCAGAAAAGAAAGCAGCATTCAAATTTCAACGCCTACTGTTTAAGCACAGAACGTAAGCTGAATTATACGGGTTTGGATTTATTATGTAACGTATACTATTCCCAGAGGGCCAACTAAGAAAGTAAGAAAAACGAAGTGTCCGGTTTCTTTTCACAGTCCATTAGTCCACGCTCTTTCTTCACGAACATCAATGAACGTTGTCGTAACCGTTGCAGAAAAACTGTAATGGGACATAAAATGTTCAATTCTTATACCCGGGTATTTTTGTGTCTCTCACAATGTACTCGGTCGATAACTTTTGAGATCAACTACAGAGAACGGTGGAGGAATGTTTATTGAATGAGTCAAATCATATGTAGGTATGGGACGTATACGTCCGGGCATTATGGAAAACATGTTTAGCAAGTTCGTTCAAATTATATTTGCATAACACATACGGTTAACAAAGGTTAGCCACCACTGATGTTTATGTAAAGAATTTAATCAATCAATTCAGTACTTTTGTCTAAAATAATCATGAATGTAGATAAAAGCTAATCTGGCTAACAGGATAAGGTTTTTACGCGTTCGTACAATCATGTTGCAGTTCATTGACACGAATAAAGGACGACCAAACCAATGTACAAAGGAGGGTTCAAGTTGTTGTGGCCAAGAACGGAAGATACTCATTACGATATATCCTACCGGCCACTGCTAAGTAACCACTTTAGATATTGGATCTGTGACCGTTGAATTAAATAAACAATAGGACCAAGAGCTGCACTGTAAGGAAAGCAGCTTCTAAAGAAAAATAAAATACAAATAAAACAATTTAATAAGAAATGTTACTCTCGTCAGGAATCCCGACTGCGGATAAAACATTTTTGTCACAATGTCGTCTGTCCATTTGGTTAAGCATTTCGGTAGCGTTCATTTAGTAATGTGCCCGCCTACATGTTAGACTTTTTATCCGTCGATTTCCAACCCACGTTCATAATCGGCAACACACAAAAAGTACAATCGAGCTACAGTGAATGCGACGTGCCTCCGCCGTTATGTAAACGTACATCATACTCAACAGACAGCACACAAAAACAGCAGCTCGCGGAGGCTCTTACAATGACAATACTGTGGCTGTGAGTAACAATGTGTGTCGAAAAGAGCTCTGTGTCACTCACTTGGCATCTAATTAACATTTTTATGAGGCAATATCGAGTTCGTAGTATTGCGTAGTGTGATGAGGTCTCGTCGGCGACTGTTTGGGCGGACATTAAACGCATTAAAAGTTCTCCGGAACGTCCTGTGTGCTAATTGCGGCTCGCATTAGGCCGGACCGGCGCCTTTCATACGATTAGTTGCAACTAATTTAAACGGTCACAAGATTTAAGCCGGAAGCACTATGACATCATTAGTATGTATAATTTATTTACAACGAAGATGATACGATAACCTTAATGTCTGCGAAAGTCTTTAGACAAACTTTATTGTTTGAACTAACTGCTATATTATGGTACGTATTTGTGTATTCACAGTTCAACTTAACGATTTACGTGCGTCATGTTATTACTCACGCTTGTAAAATACAATTTGTAGATTTCCAGTTTTTTATCGAGTTTGTATTGAGCACACTAAATACATAAAACTGACATAGCGGTTCAATCAAATTAATGGCAAGTCCCAAGATAGCTGATACAGGTTCACTTAACGGTAGCGCTTTGTTGATTATTAAGTAAATAACGCTACATATTCCTTTCACAAGTTTAAAAAGCTAAGCAAAAATAGATTATTGTGTCTATGCGATTACAGGAAAACAAGTGTTTATTTCATGCATTGACTTTTCAATTAAGGTTGGAAAATAGAAAAACATACATACCAGCACGCCTGTGTTCCCCGAAGGGTTAGGCAGAAGTGTACCAATGTACATCCACAATTCGCCGGTATGTTTAGGTCTCATGTAATACGGGGCGAGCCTATTGCCATTAACCGGGCACAAATCCTAACTCCGAGCTGCTACTGAGAATTTCTTAGAAAAACCCAATAACACTTTGCTCGACCTGGGAATCGAACCCAAGACCTCTAGCGTAGAAGTTGCGCTCAGGACCACTAGGCTACCGAGGCAGGCGAAAATAGAAAATGAAACGGAATGCATGATTTTATTTAGTAGGTTGACTCCTAGTTCCTCAAAAATAAAATTTAAATGACAAATCGTCAAGCGGTTGTGAGCTGTTGTAATAATTGATTGTTAATGATTCAGTCAACCAATCACAGCGGATTACGCGCGCTTGACAATTTTACATTAATTCTTCACATAAATTTTTCGCTAAAAAGCCGGGGATTAGCTTTTGAGTCACACAAGTGAATGTAATAGCGGTATAGCAATTGTTTGATTAAGTGCATATAAATTAGTACGCTTGCAATTTCCTGGAAGGAAAAACGCGATAAAATCTGCTAACTACCATGAAGCTAATAATAGCTATTCCAAAGTCGACGACAGTACAAATCCCAGAATCAACTGTAACGTTTGACAGTAACATTTGTTAAGTTAACAAAGATACCGTTACCATGACAACATACATATTTTATGTTTTAATATACCTATACCTACTAAGCTGTCAGATAAACTGAATATTACCAAGGTTCCTTTTCAAAAATATTAAAACGGGACTCTTTTATGATATCGCTGCTATTGGTCCGGTTCGTAATATTTCATTTTTTATTGCAAGTTAATGTTTTTCGCTGCAGTCGACCTTAGCAGTAAAGGCTTCTCCACACAGGTGGGATATAATGACATGAGGGACATTAAGATATACTTTATCCGTAGGACAATTTCTATGATATCTCGCGCGACCCTTCACACATAGGCGACGTGCGCAATCTCGGATATTATCTCCCCTGTAATAACATCAGTGTGGAGAGGCCTTAATAGTCATTATTATTTGCCTTAGTCAAGGCATCGATCTCAGAGCAATGTTCCTTTATCTTATTACTTGCAGAAGAGAGTGGAATGGTATTTGTTTGTTGGTGTTAATTGACATTTGTTATATTTTTAAACAGCCTAATTGCGTAACCAAATGGATAATACATTTGCCGTCGGCTCGAAAACAATACCAAATAACACGCAATGAATATAATTGAATTGTTATCGTTATAATATAATAAAACTGATTGTTATTCTGAATAAGTAACGCTATTAGGGTGCTGGTCGACAGTTATGTGAAAAATATAAGAAGCAGCATCTACACTAACACAAAATGAGGAATCTGCCCTGGAAATGACATTAATTATTACACACTTTGTTCAAGATTTACCCTAATTTTGAAACCATGTCAAATTTACGGTGATTTTTTTAGTTCAATGCCAACAACGTTTCACAATAATGAAGAAATACGGTTTCCATAATCTTCCATTTATGTAGGATCGATGGAGCATGTTTTAGTTTTCTATACATCTCAACCAGCCCTATTTCTAGCCATACCCTTCCCTCAGTGCTCCATCGTTTCTTTCGGACTTACTCACCCTATTCACATTTGTCCTTAAAACTTTCCACACGGACCTTTCCTTCAGAGGCAACTTTAGTGTTCTAAACCCTGTAATTGAGACATCGTGGACACAGTTTGGAGTTTCAGTGTCCCTAAACACACAGGACAGGATCACAGGACCCTAAATCAGAAAAGAGATTCGCACTTGACCGAGTTTTTTTTATCACATCCCTCGACGCGATACTCGGGGCCGGCTAATTGCCCCGGTTTGCTCTCAACAAGCCTAACTCCGTCGTCAACAAGGTTTTGTTTGTTTTGTCGCTAACTTATCGACGCCGACGCCCGCCGCTTGAATTATCATCCGAATTAAAACAATGTTTACATCCGATTGCTGAATTGTTTTGTAAAGAATGATTGCTGTAATATGGCTTTACATTTATGGTTTTCGTGGGTTTCTCTTTGGTATTAGATTCTTTGTGAGGACATAAATTAAATTTTACAGAATCTTTACCGTAGCCCGAAAAAAACTAGAAATGTAAAATAGGACCCAGTTTAAAAACTCAACGTCTGTATAAAATGGAACGAGTTGCGACATACGCTGAGTCAGTGTCCAATAATACACTATTTAGACCCCGGAAGTACGGTAGATGGGTCAAAATGATGCTATAACGACGCAATTTGTAGTAATTTATGCAGAATTTGCATCACCCCGAGCAATTTCTATGACATTACGAGAGTACAATGGACCAACCCAAATATTTCAGTTACCGTGGAAACGAATATTTTAAAACGCATTCCTCTGCGATACGCAAGAAGTATAATATTTGCGAGAAAGTGTCGCTAGTTTAGTGTGCAGTGAACGGTGATGTCTTACTGTTTTTGTGGGAAATGTGTGCCGTGGGGTCACCGGCGATGTCTCGCAGCGACCGATTCGGTGTGCCGTTACGTTCCGTACTTAACACGGCACTCTGGCGCCGATACAAGTAAACTGGGTCTGCACGGTATTTGCGGAATGTGCTTTTTAGATCAGCGCAACCCGCGTGTCATTCTGTGCTCTACTCATGTGCGTTCTACATAGCTATTTATATCATTTTGTGAGTTAGGCAATGCAATCGCGTATTCAAGTAAGTACCTACAATTTACATCGACATATTTTATGGCAGGCCATGGTTACATTTTATAATTATACTACGATTACGCCTATTCGTATTCATAAAGAACTGAACCCTTATACCTTAGAAAAATAACACATAGAAGCCGCGTCTAGAACAAAACACAAACGATATCGTGTGTCCACTTCACTTTCTTTGTGTGCGCAAAGAATGTGTCTACGCTCTTCAAATACAGACAGATACAGCGTTCAGTGTTACCATTATAGGCCGTTCCCCACTAATGTATGGGAAAATGCACTATTATGCAGCTGGATTAAATTGAAAAAAATATTTAAGTTATGAGGAACTGAATAATATAAAGATGATTTTTCATCTAATAAGACATATTATGCTGAAGGTATAATTCAATTTATTTAAAAATAAAAGGAAATAAATAGAATGGTCATATTACATTAAAACGTAATTAAATTATTACGTAATCAAAACAGGCACACCAGGTTATTAATATAGCACTTGGTTTATGTACTTAATCAATGAATTGCAGGAAAATAGTCACAAACTTAGTGATTTGGTCTGTTTTTTTACCCTGTTTTTTTAAAGGAGGGTTATGATTTTGACAGCTATGTATGAACGTACGTGTGTGTGTATGGTCATCTGTTCCCTCATAGCTCCTAAACTACTTATCAGAACTCGACAAGTCAGCGATCATTACAACCGTCTTAATCGTCCGCTGAACGTAGGCTACGTGACGTGTCAAAAGTCAATGTGGCGTCCTCTAGCGGACAAAATGCATTGAGTAACAAACACGACGTATTTATTTTTTGTTTTTACAAAGAATAAGATAAATACGTCGTGTTTGAAACCATTTGAAATGGCTTTACTTGTAAAATTCCGAAATATTAGCGCCATCTAGCGGTCAAAAAGTCATGTGTTAAAAAAAACGTTAAGATACATTAACCGTGTTTGATATCATTTGAAAGGGCTTCACTTGTACTTATCAAAAATAGTATCAAAATTCAATGTGGCGACCTCAAGCGTCCAAAAAATTTAACAGAACATCAAAAAAGTTTAAATAAATAAAACCCGACTACGACAAAAAAGGACGCTGCAAAAGTAGGAAACAAGATTTTTAGGATGCTGAAATAAACAAGGTTACTGGAGAAACAAGAACAGAACAAAAAGTCATAGTCACACTTTATTAAAGTGTTACGGTTGGTACCTATATAACATGTGACTACGGCTTTATTTTGGCATCCTGAAAATCTTGTTTCCTACTTTTTCAGCGTCGTTTTTTGTCGTAGTCAGGTTTTTTAACTATAGAAAATTACTAAATAACTTTTGGTTTTAAAATAGTGTAGGTAGCAGTGTCCATAACAACCACAATATAAATAAATATGCTTTAGTTTGTCGCACATAGTATCGCCACCAGTATCCTTTTTACAAAGACTAATATAAAATATTGTATGCCAAGTTCCAAGTTGTCGTAACTGGCAAAAAGCCATATTGTTTTTAATAGCGTAGATACATCATTTTATTTTATTTTGCTAATTAAAAAATAAGAACAAAATTTAAAGCAATGTGGGTATTTTTTCCTCACAAATAGCAACACTGTATTATTATAAGTTAGGTTATTATAATTATTGTTTGATGATCGATTTACGTAAAAATTATGTATAAAATGTACTTAAGTTTGTGAAATGTAATTTGATCACATTTTTTTTGCTTTCCTGAAGTGCTATGATATCTAGGGCATCGAGAACCGGCCCTATTTTAGGAACCGGTTCTTTGGGTTCCAAACGCAAGCCGGAACTGGGTACGCAGTTTTTTGATAAATTCTAGTTGATAAGCTATGCTATCTTTTATATAGGATTTCTACTATCAAAACGAATAAAGTAGAATGGATCTGAATAAAACACACCGTTACCAACCAGAGATTGTTAAGGCGAAAGATCCAGTGTGGCCCCCGTAATTCGAATATTCGTACGTTTTTTGCAATTTGCAGCTCAGTATCGGATAGTATGTATCATTACCGCGAATAAAACTTTTATTACCTTTTTTTTTATTGAATGATTAAATCTTCAAATGACTTCTTCCGATCTGAAGGAGAGCGGAAGGGAGTGTTAGACTCTTACTGACTAAAACCAATCCGTGTTTTCTACTAATGCCCTTAGTGTTCCAGGGCCGCGGTGACTCTTTCAAACAAATTCCGCACCCCAGGCAGAAATTGGCCCTAGCGAGCCCCGTCTACAGTGCTGACATCCCTTTTAGGCGCCTGCGGAACACAACGTGCCGCCGACCAGGGCCTGGTTTTGATCGGACGGTGAGTAACCCGCACGCGTTTCACCTTTGCGCCGTTGCGAAGCAAGAAGGTCGCTAGTATTGCTGTTTCGTAGAAGGAGGTGACTGCTTCCCATTCTCCCCCGCTCCAGACCATGGATAGAACCAGAGCCGGACGCGAGAGGCCGCCGCCGTCGATTGTCTCTACGAGGACACAGGGGTGCTCCGCCCAAGCAGGGCAAACCTCCACCGTATGCTCCACCGTGTCCTCCAGGCGACCTTCACAGTGTTTATTAAGATACTATCCAATACTGAGCTGAAAATTGCAAAAAACTGTAAAACCTTAACGTTGCAGACTCCTTAAAAAGAACTCGTTATTTAACAGTTAAATAACGGTAATTTTGATGTCTTTTATAGTGCTAAAAATTAATACATTGTCGACCGGTATAATGCGACATTAATACTGATCCTATACATGTGGCTGGATGCACACTAGTGGAATCAGTTTTATATCATCATGTAGGAAAAGCAAGGGGTAACAATATTTATTCTGTTCAGATAACAAATTGGGATAATAAAATTAAATTAAATTTAAAAACATATCTCTTTCATACTCTATGAAAGAGATATGTTTTTAAATTTTATTTTATTTTGAGAAAGAACCGAAGCATCCTAAATGGCCGGTTCTCCATTTTACAGAATCGGTTCTTTCAGGGACCCTCAGAACCGGGGATTCCCGGTTCTTTTGGAACCAGGAAAAACCGGTTCCCATGCCCTAATGACATCCCTTCACGCTACAAACGGTAATTTTCATTTTTTTTTTATTGTTTACTTGCGAACTGTGTTCGACGGATTGTGACCTTGAGTACTGACGGCTCGCGGATAAAAGTTAGCCACAATGGCTAAGTTTTAGTTGCCTTACTTTTTGCATTCGTACTTGGTTTCTATGCGTTATTATTCTAAGCCTAATACTAAGGTGTTACCGTAGCTTAAACTCAAGACAGGCTTAAACGGTAATCATTACTTTGCAACGTTTATAAGATAGGCTAACTAAGTAGGTAGGTATCTAGTTATTTTAGCAGCACGTAGGTACTAGCAAGTTGTTTGTAGCATTCTAATGCTGTAATTATGGGGCTTGACTTTCCCTTTGGTAGTGTCGTCGTGAGCGTATAATTTGGGTTAATACTACTTGATGCTATACATAATAATAATAGACCCATTTTTACTTCCTTTATTGACCCTTTCTAATGCAATCTAACACGATGTTGCCATAAAACCATGAAATTTCCATAAAAAATAAATAGTGATCAGTAACAAGTCTTTAAAACCATGTTTACATCAATAAAAAAAATATAGTTAATTAATTTTATTTGCAATGTGACGTGATAGCACCTACACAATACCTACGTTATCGATGAACAAAGCACTAAAATGAATAGAAATAATAGAACAACTACTATTTACTTCACGGCTGTTCAAATATTTTTACAATCACAACTAGAACGCTACCTATCTGAAATAAAACTGATTGTAGACGGTAGGTATAATCATGAAAATAAACTTAGCTTCGAGTGATGCAATCAAAACGATAGCCCAATAAGGACTGGGAATTTTTGTGGCCTTAACTGAGCGTTGATGGCAGAGATAATATTTGCGGAACCAGAAACCTGGCACGACTCAAAACCGGCTGGTTTCTCTACTTAGCGAACGATCGTGTGAAAAAATATCGCTCGTGTTCACCATCATCCAATCAATCGATTTTATGTTTTAACAATACTATTTATTTCCTTAGAAAATGTCACATAAACATCAGTTTTAATACGTAGGTAATTGGCTGAATTAATGTCAATGACATGCCAAACTTCTCTTTACTTACATAATTTAGTATATTATTGAATTATTCAATATGTAGAAATTATTGTATTTATATACAATTCAAGCGAAGCAAAATATTGATTCAATGAACACCGCATTTGCATTCTATAGAAGTAATTCAAGACAGATGAGTAGAGCGAGCAAGTCATGAATGCGAGTATAAACAAATAATTAATGAATAATGATTTCACTTGTTGTAATGTATGCGCGCGCGCATGGTGGCTGGAGGCACATTGCGCAGCCGCCGGCGCCTCCGGTCATCGACCAATACGAAATAGTGCCAAACGGCCCACCATGAAAGTTAGCGAGAAAGCCTAGAACCCGACTTGCACGTACTTGGCTATTGTTCTCTGATGAGTAATTAATTTAAAGAAATACTATCCGTTTTCTACAGCGTGTCTGCAATATAATCTTCATAGCATGTCTAAGAACTGTCGAACAAGCTGTTCGCTTATACAAATATAGATAGAGAGTAAGTAGTGAGAGTGCTGAGTAGTCGACTCTTTTACATCACTGTCGTAAATCTTTATACTAGATAAATGTAAAAAGTTGCACAATAAAAATTAGTATCGAAGCAGTGAAGTACAGTAGAAAAATTATTATTTTTTATTATTAAACCAAATAGCTTTTTAGACTGTACATACTGACCATATAAGTGGATACAACACGTCTCAACAACATATTATTACATGTAGGTACATTAGTGTCACGTGATACATGATGCGTCAATCTGAAGTCCAACGCACTAGTAATGCGTTGGATTTGCAGATTGTAATACCTAGCGCACAAGTATTAAGAAATTACTAGGTAGGCTAAACCGTTACGTAAGATGGTGCCAACTATTCATGGTGCTTCGACTTTTCTTTTGTTATTCATGGGGCCATAGATTTCTTGCAGCTGACGTTTCCCACGGTTATAATTTGGAAGGAGAGCTATCAAAAATGATAAAGGCCAGCTTTGTGTTTTACCGAGGGTTCAATGAATAAACTTGTAATATTTAGAAGCAGCTGCAGTTTTTTTGCAAAAAAAAGGAGGATATTAGAAAGCAGTAGCTTTGCACTAAACAAGACTTGCGCCTGTTTCATCAAGAAAAATACTTTGGCAATATGTTGGGCGATTTAAGATTAAAGAATGTTATACATTTTTCAATGCCCGACCAGAATTTGATTTTCATTTTATAGACCGGTACTTAGTTTTTAGCATGATCCTGAATGGGGTCGTAAAATCATTCTTAGCAGAAACTTCATATTTCACATAATATATTACACATTTACATTAACTTATGAATATTATCGTCTGTGATTTATGTTCATTATTTGTATCGCTAAGTTAAACCTTTTTTATTTTCCTTATCAAGTAATTAAATAGTTTCAGAGCATTGGAGCGATAAGAAATGTAAATACAAAAGTACTATATAGTTTCATTTTACGCTTTTATTCTGCTATTATTATAGATCACGAGAATTACGTGATTTCTATAATATAATACTGCAAGTAGAAAGCGATAAGATTAATAAATTGGTTTAATCGTTCAATAACCTATTCGGTTATCATTCGTGCATCATCAAATTCTTGTTGTAAGAATATTTTGAACCTTATTTTGGTTTCAGAAGTTTATTTCTGCAGATTTCTCAAAAATTAGTTTACCATACTTAGTATGCATGTCAGTAACTACAGATAAGACACTCTTCTGAGCCTTCGAAAGTCTTCAAGTAAACAGTGGCCAGTGGCCTCAAATAGACCACGATAATGAACGATTGTTGGACAATTGCCGTTCTCATTATGCATAGCATGAATGATTTAGGTATGTTGACAGCGATCAGGAGGCTTTGGAACAAGTCTATGTGCTGCTTAGTTTCTTTTATATGAAGTACATAGACCGTCTCTTTGGGCTCGTTGTCGTGAACGCGACTATTTTGCGTGGGTTCTTGGATTCAATTTATAGTTCGGAAAATATGTTTTTTCCATTAAAATTGCCGTTGGTCCTGCGTCTGATTTTGCCTCCGTGGTGTCGGATTACCATCCCATCGGACTATGAGACTGAGGGAAGCGGGAGTGCACCTGTGTACTTATACACTTGTGCACTATAATATTTCTTGCGTACTTGGCTAGTCTCCACTAAGATTCGCAGCCGTGACCGCGAAATTCCGCCGGGAGGATAAAATATTATTTTATTATTTTAGTAATAGCTTAAAATCTTCTAGCTATTACAGAAATTACGTTGATATGATAAATATAGACGAAGTGAACTTGACGTGATCTATCATTTCCATCAGATAAGTACGTACTAAGGATTGACAACTGACCTCAAGCACACTTCACGTAATTTACCGAAGCGAATTTCTAAAGAATAGCACTTTTTCGCTCCTAATGTGATAGTTAGGGAGTCAAGTCGTGTCACCTAGACTTCATTTACACTCAGTGGGTGTTTTACGACACACATGTCTATCCTAATCTCTTAAACTTAGCAGCAGGTACCTACTCCAGCTAATGTTTTATAAATTCGTTCGTTTTCGCAGCTGCTCGGCCAGAATATGACAAATCGCGACATCTGAGACCGGTTGCCAAAACTAAAACCGAATGACCTCACCCGAACATTGACGCTAGGCACCAACTACCTAATCAAATATAAGAATATCAGATTCAAGAAACATCTTGATCTGGAAATGGGGGATTAGCCAAGTGGGGAAAGGGAAACCAAGATACAGCGGCACGTAAAATCAATAAACTGGACTGGCACACACGAATCAACTTTGAAACCATTTGGTTAAACATCGTTATGGTCCGCGACATTTGATTAAACATGTTCGAGCGTTGCCGACTATGTGATTAGGCACGGCAAATTATCATACGACCCTGAGCTCTGTGTTACAGCATTAAATACTATTTTATAAGATCGCTGGTTACCATTTTTGTGCAACAAGCACACTAATTACGGCCTTGTGCGTGAACTACTGTTTACGCAAAAATATTTAGTTTAGTAGGAATAATCATGAATCATAATTAAAACGAATACATATTTTAAAGCTGTTGGAACGCTGTAATCTTACCAATTAATGGTCCGATTTGAAAAAATCTTTTTACGATCTATAGCCCGTTTATCGGGGAAGGCTGTAAAACATCACGCTACAACACACGGAAGCGGAGTAGTAATCAAAGATAACTAACGCGGGTGAACACACGAAAGGCTGCGCCCGAAAAACCTACATTAACGGAACAGGCACAATAATAAAAAACAAGGACTATAGCAGCCCAGGAAGCCAGGCGTCGGTTCTTTAATAACCCTCTAAAACCGACTTACACAAATAAAGGTACTAGGAAGTAGACAATACCTATGATGATCGCAAAAAGGTTTGAGGCAGGAACATGTGTTCCGCGGTACACAAAGCGCGATTATCTGCCAGCCGTGTTATCAATCACGGCCAATTGTCGTGGCAGATTGTTGGCGTCCTGTTAACTAAAATAATTAATAAGGAGATGACGTCAGTAAATCGCTGATGTGGAACTGTGTGTTCTGCGTGCCATAATCCACGAATGTAATGGATCAAGTTTATTATTTTATAGTCTGTGGCGCCAAAGGGAGTGAAACTTGTTTATTACCTACCATTAGATTTGCATAACTCTATAGTCTATGGATTACACCAGACTTTCTTCACTCTCATTGTTTACATTTATTTTATTGTATCTATAATTCTTTATGCTTTAATGAAGTATGTTTGTTTATATGTATAGTTCAAATAGTTTGATGTTATGAACACTGTCTGCCCGCTGTCTTTTTAAATACTCTCTCTTCTCTATTTGGCTGCCTGGAAGAAACCACTGTAAGTTATAATGTCACCACTTGTACACTATCTATTGTCACTCTAAAATATATTTTTAATATGGTGTACAATAAAGAATTAAGTAATTATTTTGATTTAATCTCTTTACGTAACTCGGCAACATCAGAACCCAGAAGTTTAGTAAGAGTATGAGGGGTTGTAGTCAACTCACAGAGGCAACTAAGACCACTTGTAGATATTGTATTATTATACCTTATTTATTACACTTACTGACTTGTAGAGCTTCATTGAAGTCAAGGCAAACAGTTAACTGGGGTAGTCAATAAGTCTCTATGAGTCAAGGTATTCAGTGTTGAGAGACATAAAAATTTCTATAGATATTGAATAGATTCTTTAAATTTTTTTCAAATTATACATTGACAAGTTTTAAATAAATTTTACTTGAAAGAGTAAAATTTTGTAGCTTCGTTTTTTCAGTAATTGTACTTTTGTTGAAAAATTTGTTAACAATCACAAATCAGATTAGGTAGGTACACAAATTAAATACCTGTTATAAATCTGTTATTATATCAGTAGTCAACATGAGATTATGGTATATATCAATGGTCAATATTTAAACTGATAAAAGTATTAACATTCAATACAGCTGATAAGACAAGTTGACTTAAGATATATTTTACTTTCACTTGAATGTTTTTTTAATGAGAAAGTTACCTGTAACTATTCTTCCCTTTAACACAACCTGAATATCCATATTCTGTTTGTTAAAATTGGAAACAAAGCATTGTATGGGTGGTGAAGTTTAAAAAAAAAACCATATTTTAGATACCTAACTACCAAAATTCATATCATTGTAGAGAATGAGATTATTGTTTAATTGTAGCCAATTATGCTAATATAAAGTTGTTTTGTTATGCTGTGTTAAATAATAACTCACATTAAGTTCCTGATTCATGGTGCATGGTTTCTTACACTTTTACCTTAAAATTACAATGTCTACCACACATAAAATCATTAGAAAGTGAAACTTTGGGAAATTTGTTGTTAGAAGTACACTTAGCTGGCTTATTTCAAAATATAATCTATAGGTGACTAACCTTTTTGACAGTTTCCAGTTTGTGTTTGAGATCAGGATCAGCTCCTGGTGCCAGGGCCACAGCCACGAACTTGTCGGAGCTCTCTGCCTTCAGCCCCTCGGGCGACACGTTCCTGCTTGCTGCATTGTTTCCAGCAGCGGGCTCCTCAATCGCATCTACTGGTGGCTTGCTCGGCCTCCGCGATGACGACACAGAAGGTGCTACATCAAACTGCGGCCTCTCTAACACTTTCATGCCCATATCCTCGTCTATCTTAGCTCGCAGGCGGTTCCTGTCCTCCACTATGTGAGGATCATCACCCTCCTCACCGTGGTGAATGATCCCTACCACGGGAAACTCACCGACGTCGTTTTGTGCGAGAGGAGGCGGCATGAGCAGCTCGGGGCCAGCTTTCTGAATTCGTTTGTAAACATTGTAAACACTATCGTTCACACTATTGGAACTTTTAAACTCTGGCAAGTAGAACAGTGCCCCTAACCACACGATCCCGAATGTCAAAAGTACAGAAACAATCAAATATTTTTCCCGTAGGCGGAAGGAACGCCGAGAAATGGACGGCACAGGAACTCCATTTACAAAACGCTGGTACGTAGGCAAAATCCCCGTCATGTTTACGTAAACACGAAACCTACACTTAAAAATCTAAAATAATAAATAGTGACAGTTTCCAGACAAACAACCCGTCACCCGTGGTCGCCATTAAAGAACTGCCAACTTGATGAAAGAAAGTTGTTACAGTGAGTGTTACCAGCTACAACGAACCGAACTCCCAGATAAATGAATATATTAACATAACAGTAAACGATCGAAAAACGGTAAATCCTTAGAATTTTCAGTTAAACCTAATTTACCAAGTCTTCAATGGTAAAACTTCAAACTCTGTGATAGCATTTAATTTTAAATGTATATACATCGGAGAAACAGTAATTTTTAATTATTATGAGTTTCAGCTTATGTCGTTTTTGTTGAGAATTATACTGTTATTTTATTATAAATAAATGATAATCTAAACACTAAACGATAAAAACCAACAATGAAAAGGAATGTTTATTTGATCCTCTGAAACTGTTTGACCCAAAAAATCGTCTTAATGTGTAATGAAACCTTGCATTTAGCAACTCACGATAGTAAATCGTAAGATTTACAAATAAAACTTATTTTTTACCAATATTCAGCCTTTTTCAGTAACAAATTATTATCTATTATTAAAAGAACTGCTACTACTACTTTCATCACTTATGATGGTTAGTAATGTAATGTTTCAATAGAAAATGAAATACCTAATCCGTTTTTTGTCTTCTTATAACATTTTCTTCGTGACGTAAGTACTATTAAGTTTAATCCTATAATTTATAAAAAAGGTTGCTTTTATGATAAATTGCATTTTTGATTTTTCCTATTCAGTTATACGTTAAATTAATTAGTTTTATTTTCATCCACAACTTGTATAAAATAATTAGTAAGTCCACGCTTGCGGGGAGATCACATTGGATTAGGTAACATTTAACTAGTGCTGCGATACCGTTTTATTCAACCCATACTATTTAAAAATAAAGGTGTAAGAGTTCACTCGAGCCGAAAGTACTGAAGTTCAAAAAGCGAAGAACGGCGTGGGTGCAAGAACGGTGCGCCTGACACCCTGACACCCTGGTGCCGTTTAATGATGAACCAGAATGATTTGTTGGCCAAAGTTATATTCACACATTATTTTAGTGGAAGTCCTTAATTGTCTCATTTTGGTCACATAACAATTACATTATTTGTATTTATTATCATTCATTATCTTTCTTTTTTGGTATTCTAAATACTGAAAAGAAACGCATGCTACTAAAGCGTTTGACTGGGGTAATAATTACACCACAAATTACACAGACGCCGCGCCGGCTGCCGTCCCAGTATAACAAGTCTATCGTAAGATATACTACAAAAACTTCAATTGCTGTTTCCGTAATGATATTTATTGTTGTAAAAAACGGTCGCTAAAAAGTATTATAAATCGTTTCAGTAACATTGAATCATGGCAGCGATTATTCAATTGTACTAAAACGAAACAATTTTTTTAAAATCGTCGCACTTTATGGAAAATTAAATAGAGAAAGCTGGCAACTCTTGCAAAAACGTCAATCTATTCACTTCTATGTCATCGCTTGCTATCTGTGAACTGTCAAAGTCAATAGTGTCAATGCGAATGCATTCACGCTTTGACGATGACATTTATTTGTTTGTTTAGATATTGCATTTGTTTGAAGAAATTCATAAATACGAGTTAAATAGTTAATGTTGTGGCAAAAACTTGTAAACATTAAGATCTTATCGGTTCATTTTCATTTGATGTTAGTAATAAATTATACATAAATTGAATATTTTGTTAATACCATAATATTGCATTATCATTTGTGGTGAACGAAATTATTTACTTACAATTTTAAAACATTTCCTTCTCGATCAGTGGGCGCATTTCACTTTTTGGAACTGTCGTTTTATTTAACTCAAATTTCTGGCATATCATACCTACAAACATACATAAATTCACGTCTTTTTCCCTTGTGTTTTTATATGTCATTGGATGGCACACAAGCCGAGGGCCCACCTGATGATAAATGGTCACAGTTACCTATAGACATCTGCAATATCAGAGGCCTTTCATGTGCTCGTAATTATACTGGCACCCATACCCTTCAAACCAGAACACAGCAACGCTGCTTTGCGGCGGAAGTAGGTATAGTGGTAGCACTTTTCAAGACAAGCTCTACCCATACTAAAACCACAGAATGCCGCATGCTACAATCCTTCATACTACTTTCGCCACATCTACATTCATACATCTGGTCATACGAGCACGCTGGTTACCTAATCTAGCCTAAAAATAATAAGATTTTTCAGACTCCTTGACCTATATGCATTAATCTGGTCTGAAACAGCCTTCCATATTTCGCAGGACTACTATCTTTGGTGCACCAGGCAAGTCAGTTAGTGGCCAATGAAGAAAACCATTTTGGTTGAGCATGTCAAAAGTAAGGATTAGGGTACAATAATATCAGCATGATCAGAGAATTAAGAATTTGGAGAACTTTTGTTAAACCTAACTAATGCCTAAATATGATTTGACTACGGGATTTTCAACAAAGTGGTATTTAGGGCCCTTCTAAGTTCACAACTCCTATTTAACTTTATGGTAGCACATGTGACCATTTACTGTATTAGGTATGTTGGAAGTACTTAAGCATAAATAAAACTGAGATAAATATTTATTTGGAAATAATTTATTTATTTTCACTTTAAGGCACTTTAAAGAAATAGATTAAAATTCATAAAAAAAACTTACAATTACAATTCTGCAATGTTTATAAAAATATTTTCCCACATGAGATCAGTCAAGCCTTAATACAATAATCTACTTATAATCTGTTTCATTACTTAACAATATTAATACATAGGTACATACATGTAATAACTAACATCCCATATGGGTTGAATCGAAAACACAAAATTAATTGTAATACACTACAATTGAGTATAATTTGACATACAATACCAAATTATTGCTATGAGCGGGGTTTGAACCTAGACATGTAAAAATCACAATCGGGACAATACATCGCCGGTGGGTTGATAGACTTCTTGCGACATAAGTTGCAAACGGTCTTTTGTTGCGTCTGTGCGTCGCCGGTCGGGTATGCAAGGTTGCCGTTCATTTGCGGCGGAATGGGCGAGTCTGTGCCTCCCTTCGTGCCCGGCTCGAACGATACAGATTTCTTTTGCAGCTGTTTCGGCGTCGGTATGTGCTGATACGGATTGTAACCGTTCTGAGTATACTGGTATTGCCCCACTTGCTCAGTGTTTACATTACTATCTACGTTAACGTTTTGGCTATACATGGAGCGTTGAAGCTGCGTGTTAGCGTAGTGCCTCGTGTCCTGGACTCGTGGCTGGCCGGACGGGTTGTCTACGTAATAATTGTTAGACATTTTTTGTGGGACAGTATTGTAATTTTCGACGGGTACGTCACCGTGTGGCGGCGGGACCCTCTGGTACGGCGACTGGGTGTAGTGGTTTGTACTATTCGCCTGGGGATATCGACTAGAATATTCGGAGCTCGCATAGCTTGTCGGTGGGTTGTGGTAGCTCTGGTAAGCCGGCGAATTGGTGGGCACGCTTTGATAAGGCGAATGGTTAGTGTTTGGCATATTGTGCCCATACTGGCGATTTGGGGGGTAGTTGTCGTTGGAGCACGATGTTTGCGGCACTCTGTGGTAGTAAACGTTGTTCATAGCTAGGTGCGGCGCGGGCGGCAGGGCAGCGGCTACCACGGGCCTCTGCAAGCTTACGGGGTGCTTGGACATGTAGGCGGGGTTGTGCGTGGGCGTCAGTCTGTTCGCAGGCGTTTGGCTAAAGTTCGGTGGGCTAGCGTTGCTGTGATTGGGGTACACTGACGGTGGCTGGTTATACGGTATCGGGCTGGTGGTGTTCTGTGGTGTGTTAGTAGGCAGCGTTTGGTATATCTGATTGCTGTTTACTCCACTTCGGTTTTGTGTAGTTTGTACCGGTGAGTTCGTTCCATAAACACTATTATTCTTTTGTGCGTTGTATTGTTGTTGTAAACGATTTGGCGGCATTTGATATGCTGGATAATTGTTTTGCAAACGGACGTATTCGGCGTGTGTAATTTCATTGTTGGCGAATGAGTTTTGTGATAGCGAAGATATCGTCGATCGAGATGACTGGCTGTCAAACGAGTCCTGTCGCTGAAGTGAAGGTTTATCCGACTGGAGAGGCATAGTCGTCAACTCAGGTTTGTTCAAAGCTGATTTCAGAACTCTCTCTAAGATAGGATTCGGAATGTAACTATCGTCTTCTTGATCCTCGGCCGTAGAAACTAAGATTACCTGGTCACAAAAGGACACTGATTTTTTCTTAGGTTTGGATCGGTCGCCGTATGCGTTGCTTACGGATTTCTGGTCACATTGTTCCTCTTCAATTTGTTTCGGATCAATTGACGATGCTGAAGCGCGGCGGTTAAGCCCAGCATTAGACTGATCGGAACAGTTAATCACGTCTCGGTTTCCACTCATGCCTACGAAACCTATATGCGTTCTATCACCATCTTGTGATGAATTCTGATTGTTGTTTTCGAATCTGGAAGCGATATTCCTAACGTTACTGCTGCTCTCATACATATTGTGAGCATCCATAGGACTGGACAGCTGTCCTTCTAAAGATCCAGATCGTTTCAATTTGAATGTTGCCTGTTTGGCTTGCAACTCCTTCAATAATGATGGATGGACGTTTAACTTCTCGATCTGAGTCACTTGAGGGCTGCATTGCTCATTTCTTAAGATTTGATTTCTTTTCTCCTGAAGGCTTGCCAATAAGGTCCCTTTGGCTGCTTCCATATCACTTGCCATGGATATTTCACTTATACTCTGGATCTTTTCAAGTTCGTCGTGAAGTGGTGTTAAGTCAATGGGTGGAGGAGGTGGGGGGAATTCTTCACTAGGTTGCCGCGAGTGGTTCACCGAGTTCATGGGACTGGGATAAGGCGGCAACTCGAACATGGTGGGGGACCTCCGCGGAGGAAGCGCGCAGTCCACCACGTCCACGCCGTTGTCGAACGTATGCGTGAGGTTTTGTATTGTGTTGTGAGATGGCAGTATAGGTGGCATAGTGTCTCTCTTTACGGGACTTTGTTCTTGGTGGATCATAGCTTTAGTCACTACTGTGTGAAAGTTTTGTGCCGGCGAGGTGTCTAACCGGTCGTAGTGACTGTTAGATTTGTCGTCGTATGGGTGTAGGAAGGGTAGTGAATGAGGCTCGTCACCATACTGTTCTGAGAAACCCCCGTCTTCTTCAATTTCAGGTGGATATGTACCTTTTCCATGTTCCGAGTAAGCGTACTTGGAGGCAGTGAGTTGTGAAGTAGTACGAAGTGGTGGTGGAGGTGGAACTTTCGCGGCTGTCAGTATTTTACCGGCGCTGCCGTGGAAGCTCTTCCTCATAAGTTTACTTCTTTCGAGGTTCGGATTGGTGCCGCTAGCAACGGAGTATTCTAAGTGCCCTTCTGATAAGTAGCCGCTTAAATTTGTTTTATCATCAATCGTCCGCCCGACGTCAGTATCGTCGACGGAGGACACGCGCTTCTCTTTGTTAGCTGTGTCGTTGGTTCCGTCTGCACCTTCAGTCAGGTCTGGCATCGATCTGTTCTTCCTGCGTATCAGACCGCCCATTAACAACTTTCTACGGATTTTATGTTGTTTCTTATTAGCTTTTTTATCTTCAGCTGTTTCCTCTTTTTTCTCTGTAGCTTTTACAACAGGAGCTTCCTTTCGAGCGCGACTGCGGTCTTCACTTCTCGACCGCTTTTCTCTTACTTTATCATCATCTCTAGATTTGTGCCTCGGAGGGCGCTCTCGTGTTACAGTATCGATATCATCATCAATGCATTTAGGAGATTTCTTTGAGGAGCCTTTCTTTTTGGGTAAAGTCGCATAGATTTCGATAGTAGGTGATGCTTCTAGACCACCTTTGGTATTTCGGATTGGGGCAGCCTGAGGTATTTCTGTTACTCTGGTCATACCAGCCATTCGTCTCTGAAGGCTGCGCGCACGCATAACGCATGTGTTGTGTTTCATGCGAGCGAATGTTACCATGTGGCGATTATTGTAAGGAGCATCCATTGCTGCACGAGCTTTAGACGCAGCTGCGTCGCAAAGTACTAAGGCCGTTTCATAATCAGCAGAGTCCTCTGCGTTTCGAGATTTCTCCAGTAACCTGTCAGCTTCTAAACAGAGAGCCTCACATTCACCACGTGTGGTTATTTCTGGTATTTGTGCCAATTGTAAGTTGTGGCGCAGACCTTGTTGCAGAGGTAGGCTATCTGTAGAGGACAGGGAATACGAATCATAGCCGGCGTCACAAGAACCGCCACTGGACAGTTCTCCTTTGCGCGTAGGGCTACCAGGAACGCTACCCGCTCCACGGCCTCTGGGATACATGTACGGGCTCTCGGCTGTCGATGACGAAGCAGATGACGCACTGTTTCGATCTCCGCTCCAGTTGCCCGAGTCCCGCCGTGCTCGCGGCCTCTCCTGGGTGTCTGACCCGGAGCCAGTGCTTAAACTACGGTTAAGTTGTGCGCGTCGGTTAGCTTGTACTTCCAGCATGTTCTCTACAGCTTTTCTGCTGACGTAATCACTTTCGTTGTCTGGACCTGGTGTGACAGCTCGCCGAGCGAACCCTGTCGCTGGTCGTTCGGGTGCCGGCGTGACCGCTCGGCGAGGTTCGGGCGCTGGGAATGGAACAACATCTTTAGGAGCATGACGAGTGTCACACGGCGTTCCATCGACCGCAGCGTATAAAAGAAGGAGTGGTTGGAATCGTCCTCTTTGACATTTTTCCACGACGTGTGACCACTCCGGTCCTATTTCTTTGACATCCGCATCATCGAAGTATATCCATAGGCGGAGTTTGCTATGGAAGAAGAAGGTGGAGTAGTGCTTGCCGTAGTAGGTGACGAGTCCGACGAGGCGATGCGTGGCGCGCGCGGCCCAGGCGCGGTCCACGCATGCGTGGAAGGCGTCGGTGGGACGGAGCTCAGTGCCGAGCGCTGCGTACACGGCCGCTACATGTTCCGCCGCGGGCCTCTCAGAGTCCCACACCATACCAATTGATACCACTTCAGGACGATTCATCAGTGTTCTGCATATTTGAATTTTGGCTCCACATGCATTCTGCAAAAAATTAAAAGAACATTGATTAATCAATCGATACACTATCTTAATTCCTTTTTACGAGTACTATTCTCTGAATGGGCTTAAAAGTTTTGCAAATAATAATTATATAAAATAAGTAGGTACTGACCGGACAATCTCTGATATCGCCCATTCCTCCTGCTTTTCTCAGTAGCAATCCAAAGCTGTCGCCGTGCTCACCGAGCGCAGCTTGAGCTGTTAGCGCAGTCGCTGATACGTAATGAACCATCTGGAAAAGATCGAAAGGTAATCATGATCAATCCTTATGACAATACACAGTGTAAAATCTATCTATCTACCAAAAACTGACAAAATATAAATGTATATTGTATATCACATATCTATATGTCCTGATTAAAAAAACTAACATCATCATCACTAATCATCATTAGCCTAGAAGTCTACGGCTGGACATAGACTCCTCCAATCGCAGGCTATCAATCGGTTCTTTTATAATCGGCTAAAATTATTCTATGGGCTAAGGTTGACTTCTCACCTGAGTAAACGGCAGTGGTTCCGACGTAGCTTGGCAGGCGCTGCATACAGATTGTTCGACGAGCATCATGGCGAACTTTCGGTGGGGTACGCAGTGCGGGGCCCGGCAGGCGTCGTCATCGCGCCGATCGGAACCAGCGGCGACATGCACATGTACTCTTAGTAGGAGGTGTTCGAAGCATTCACTGGCGTCGGCCATGCAACCAAGCTGGAAGCGGGCGCCGCCGCCGCCCAGCGCGCGTCGTAGCCCGTCCGCTGCTGGTGCGCGCTCCGCTGACCATTGTAGTTGCGTGAACAGTTCCTGATAACAAGTAAAGATTATAATTAGATTTGTTCTTGAAACCTGTCTGTTTTGCGTTCTGTGAATATTGTAGTCTTTATCGACTTACTCTAAAACATTAATTAGTTATATCAATGTAATACACTGGATCTTTGTAGAACAAACCAAACATTAACTGACACAAATCTTTATATTTTGAACCGGCGAACGATTTCTAGTAAAAAAATACACGGGGCCACTACAGGCTCTGCATAAAGAAAGTTGTGACCGATTGTCCGCTATGTAAATTTGGGTTTTAACATCTATACAATAAGATTGAATGTAGCGGTAGCAATGTTAACACGAGGCTGGAACAAAACCAGTATGGCACGAACACAAGTTAAGGTATAGGTCACAAACATGGCGTGACCCGGCCGAGGTGATTTGACGTAGGTACAAACGTAGATATAACTCGCTGTTTTACGATTTCGTAACCGTTAGAATACTAAAAGTTATTCAACATTTTAGATTCATGAAGTTAACTCGTTTTTAGATCGTAAACGCAGCAGTTGTTGAGCGATTAATATTTTTACAGAGTAAATTAATTGACGTTCTACTAAATTCTAACTTATGACATATTATCACTATTAGTGAAGCGGAACAAACATATTTGATTCGTATAATAAATATGTTTATTTAACGTGATAAAGATGAGTGCACAATTAAATGGCGTATTATCCGGTGCACGGCGCGGCGGACGCAGCTTGCGCCCGCGCCTTCCGTTACACGGTTTTATAAACATGGCTAAAACCAGATAGGTACGATGTTACCGGATTGTTTTATTTAAAGAACCTAAAAACTGCGATCGTGTTTACCTTTCTAATTTACAATAGCGTATGTATGGATAGTTGAACACAGGTGTCAGGTAAAACATTATTAGGTACGTACTTTTATTAAAAACATTGACATTTTCGTAAGCAAGAAAAAAAAAATGTGAAGTAGGTAAGCAAATTAGGGTCTGAAAGCAATAAAATTAATTCATTTGTACTTAAATAAATAACTCTTAATAATATCATATTCCAGATAAAGAAATAGGAACTAGGTTATTCTTATTAATATTTTTTTTAATACTCACTAAGCAACCCAAGGATTTAAGAGATTTAATAGAACTTGGTTACGCCGACAGACCAGTTTGCAGGTCAACGCCTTTAAAACAAAAAATAAACAGCAAAAACGAATTTCCTTGTACAGGAACTTTTACAAACGTGCGATAAAATAACCAGACACGCTAACTGATAACTGATTATGATAACGGAAAATGCATACAGCTTTTGTTAGTACTACTTTTCTTGCAATTTGTATTATTAACAGAGAGTTTGCGCCTTTACACAGTTCGTCTGTGAAGATGTTTTTATGTATCTTTTTTAGGTAGGTTGCGTTAAATAGCGGTTAATTGATGTTTCTATGTTGGTAGTTAAATGAGTCGTGAAGCGAAATAGTTGAAAAAGCCGAATCAGTTTTTAGTTCTAATTTAAAACCTTTTTAACACTCGTTAAGTTTTCTGAAAACAATTTTAAGTAGCTCAAAGATCTGCTGGTATTCTTAATATATGTATATTGTAGATGTAGGTATAAATGTGGTTTCTTAGTTTAGCATTTATTTATTTTTCTTCAAGCTGTGTTGTTCCACTGCTGGGCAAAGGCCTTTCACCCATTCCTACGCATTATAAATATAAAACCTTAAAGTAGATAATTGAACTGTCTCGGTAGACTACTGGTGCTAAGCGCGACAGTTACGCTAGAGGTCTTGGGTTCGATTCCCAGGTTGAGCAAAAGTGTTATTGGGTTTTTCAATGAAATTCTCAGTAGCAGCTCGGAGTTAGGAATTGTGCCCGGATAATGGCAATAGGCTCGCCCGCTATTACATAGGACCTAAAACGTACCGGCGAACTGTGGATGTACATTGATACACCTCTGCTTAACCCTCCGGGGACTACAGGCGTAATGGTATGTGTAGATAACTGAATAAATATCTGCGAGGATTGGCACCGGCAAATCGCCATACGTGGTTCTGGAGGACGTCACAAAGGACATAAGCCGTGATTACGCTAGCTCTCTATCTTGTAAACTCGCAAGTTTTAATAAACAAACCCGGAACTAATGCATCATACAAATGACATTAGTAGCACAACAGCGCGATGGGTGAGAACGCGGCTACAGCGAGCAAGCTGCAGCCTTTGTTACGTGAGAATGATGCGGTGAACCCAGCGCCCTGACCCTGGTTCTTATGCCTGAATGCTTGCCTGGTAGCTACGACAGTGTTCGTTTCGATATAAGGCGAGAAAACTAGGAAAATTGTGCCATATATGTTTGTATTAATGAACGTGAGACGTTTTCTTTTTTGTGCATGGTTCTTGACACGGAAATTGCGGAAAGGGTAGGAAATATTTTGTATGCGCATTTTGAAGGTTGCGTTTGCAGCAATTATGAGTTCACTTTTCACTACGTCTACGTCATTACCTACTTTGATAGATATAGTAATAATAGTACGTGGTGGTACTGGGCCCGTGTAGTATAAATAATAATAAATGTATCATCGATACGAAACGAAGAAGTAGTAATAAAAGTTGCTTTTAAAACTATGAATAAGAGTTGTCTCAGTGTTATTGAAATTATTTAAATTATAACAGTACGATGGGGTGATTGGTAGAGCCTCTTAAAAAAAATATTTTATCTATCCCATTAACAGCACTTAAACTTAAAAGAATACCCTTTAACAAACGGTTTGAAAAGGTGACATCAAATGATGAATTTATGTTGATGTTGTGTATGTTCATCACTTAACTTATAGGTACCTTAAATATTTTATTTATACCCAAGTTCAATGGTTCCAAAAAAGTTAATTTCCTGAACACAAAGATGCTATCAAGCTAAGCTTTGTCTATCTGATGAATATTAATACGAAACGCTGTGAAGTATAAGCGTGTTTCAAATATGAATACCTAATAAAGCATAAGTTCCAATATCATATTGAAGTACAGTCAAGAGCAAAAAGAAGTGTACGCTAATATAAAATCGAGAATAATTTTGTTTAATGTTATGTTAAGGTGTATTGCATTTAATATCTTCTGACACATACATTGTTTTTGGTGAATTGTATAGATACCCCTTTCGTTGCGAAAATTTCTGTTTGAATATACCTAAGCTTATGCATATTTTTGTCGTTGACTTTACTTATGCCACGAAGAGACAATAGTGAATTCAAGGCGCGAGTTACGCCGGAGTACAGTGACGGTTGCGCATACATACTTAAGTGGGCATTTATGTATTCCCGAGACAAATTGCCTTTGGAGGCATCGACACAATAGCCTTTAGGGGGGTCAGAGACGAGTAACGCATCGACAACTTATTCTCTGTCAGTTTATTAAGTACTGTATTGTACTTGTCTGTCGGTAATATGCATATTTTCCTACCTGCCAACAAAGGCACATATAAATCTTTATTATGGTTGAAAGGGTCTGTGCAACTGAAGCCTCTGTTACATTTTGCAATGTATGTCAGGTTAAACTATGCATTTTATCTGTTATATTTCCGTTCTAACTAGTTATTCATTCTTTTATAGGTAAAGCAGGTTTTCAACCTATTAGTGGTCATGGACTCAACACTTTATCTAGGTTTATTAACATCAGTACCTACCATAGGCAAATTGTACCTGTTCAAATCATTAAATCGAACTTGTAAATAAATCCAGTAACCATTCAATCTGCAATTCCAATATTTCGATTAGATATTTAAATAGGAGATTAGGTTAATATTCATGAGCCGTACCGTTTCCACAAACACGGGTTGTGTTTAAATAAATAATTACATGTGCAATTAGCAACCAATGAGGTAACGACAAGATTACATTTGTAACTAAATCGTTGATGTCTTTTGTTCGCTGTGGGTGGAAACCGTCGCGTCGTGGTAAACTTGGATTAATTTGTAAATAAAATAAGCCACCATTAATTTGTAAATTGGTTGGCAGAATGTTTATTTTATTGTTTCATGTTTAATGTAGCTGAATACTTTGGTTTATGGTAGGTATAACTAAAAAAAATGTAAAGTGGGAAAATAATAATATAAATTGGAAGGTACACTAAAGTAATTTTTAAACGTAGATGGTGCAAGCTAGACTTACTCTGAACAGCAAAATAGTGGTTTGACTGAGCGGAGATTCAAGAGGCTCACGCCTCGCTGCTGAGGAGGGTCGCGAGCGAGGGAGTGTGTTGTTCCTCACTCCCGCAAGCGACCCAGTCAACAGCATATCCTTAGGAGGAAGCAACTCCCGATCCCGAAGACCCTCGATCTTCGTCTTCTGTATCGCCGTCCCACTCTTGCCGCCATCACTCGACTCCTTACGCTTATACCGAAACTTGATCATCGTTCCACTGTAGTCCGCATCGCTCACTCGAATCACAGAATTATCCAAACGAATTCAGTTCCTCATTTGGATTCAATCTCCATACCTATCGCAAACACAATGGCCGCAAACTAAATATACATTTGTTCTTCGAGTCCGCAAACAACTCTATACGGCGATAAGTAACCAACACACGTAGGATTCAGAAACTTTTCATTTGAATTCCACTCTGCACGTGGACTACGCTGAGATATGCCTATGTACAATATTCTACTTCACTATTATAATGGAACTAGTGGTTAAGAACTGTGGAAAGAAACCTTAAGTTTTCGGCGCGAAAACGTCAGATGTCTTAGAGTAACAGGTGGTCACAAAAGTTATTAAAACAACTGTCGCATTTCACAACTCAGCTAATGAAGGCACTCACAAACACAGATTCAAGTCGCTATAATTATATTTCACGATTCTCTAATGACTGGTTTCAAAATAGTAAATGAGTAAAGTAGGAACAAACGCTCAACTCTACGGAGGCTTTCGTGCAGACTGACTTGAGACAAGCGGTAGAGGTGTGCGGGGGCGGGACACGGGCGCCTGTACCTTCCAGGTACCACGTTTTTTTCTAATCTATTGTTAACGTAACTCACGTGGGCCACGCGTTGTCTCTGTCTCTCTATAAGAACTTTCTGTAAGCCCATCTCAGCCATTTACGACGACGCTAAGCTTTGTTTATATTTCTATGGCGATAAGCTCGAAAGCTTATAAAGTTACAAAATATTAAGAAAACGCCTTATGTAGTGTACACGTGCTTTGCAGATGTGTACTAACTAATAATAGCTACACAACTGTATAATTCTTGGACCGCTTAATTTCCTTTTAATTATTTGAAGGAGTTTTAGAAAATCACACGTGTAACCCTACTCGTACGTGTACTCAAACGTGTGAATTAGTTTTAATAATGTAATGGCTTATTTTAATCCGATCACCATGCTGCGAATGCGCAGTCCACTCAATCACTAAGATCATTAGGCAGTATTCTTACTTCCAAAAAATCCTTCTCAATGATTCATAACTCAAAAATGCTAAGGGTCTACTGATCCTATTGATAAACGACTCTTGACGCCTGAATAAATGTGAAAAAATAAATAAACATATATGTACACACATCTTTGGTATTAATATTCTTATGTTAGTAGAACATATTGAAAACTTCTACGCGTAATGAATGAACTTTCACGGCTCATGAGTCAGTGTGTAAGTATGCCGAAGTTGTAAAATATGTGGTTAGTTTCCTCGACAATCGGCCGATACGTCAGCACTTCAACAGGCACTTCTTAAAACAACCCATACAATACATTAGTAGTGTAAATAGCTATCTCGTTTATAGGCAATTTTGACGTGACATTACAGACACCAGTTATTAGAGCATCGGTTTTCTAAACAGGTTGTAAGCTCGTAAAGAAAAATAATGTCATCCGCTTCCCTTTTTAGGCAACTTGTGTTTCGATTTCTAAAAGAGAACATACTATTATAATCATATGTTAATTTGATTGCTTCTAAATTACTTGCACTTCCGAAGCCGAAGTGATTCATTCTTGTAACGTATTGTTAAAACAACGAATACTTTATAAGTTCAAAGCTTTGACTTCTGAGAACTGAGTTAAGGTCGCCTCATAAGGAAAACCGAAAAACTGCGCCCACGCAAGCGAACTTTGGTCGTATTCTAGATTTGCCATTAGTGGCGTGTGAATGAGTTGATCTTTATTAACAAATTAATGACATTTTTAAACGTTATCTACCATTATTGTTGAGGTGCATACTTATTTGGAAATTGAGTTTTTTACGTAATGATGGTATAATTATACAAATTTTATATAGAATTGACTGTTAAGTTAATAACTGTATGTATTTCTTTATACCTCTAGCTTTACGACTCAGACTACTAGGAAAAGGAATTTAGCGTCAACAACTTTTCAGTTCTTGTCTTTTTACTTTTTATTTTAAGTCATTTTACAACTAAGAGAGATTTCAATCTAATAAAAGTTTTCAAAACGAAGAAGATAATTTCCATTAAAACTTTCTTGTAGAAACCACGGCAGCTAACAAAAACAGTACAGTGAATAGGAAAAGTGTATATTTAATAATAAATGTGGCTTCAATAAGTCGGTGTTCATGAACCGTGAGAGGTTCTCACATGTGAGGTAGCGATCCAGTTACAACTACCCACAGAACTGCTCGAGTAGCGCACTGTGAGAAACTATCATCTTTTTATCAATTAACTACTTCCCGCTTAATTAAGATCCGAGATTTGCGATCACACCATAATCTTGTCGACACTGACATTTGATAAAAAAGATAAAATATTATGCTATGAATGGCAAATGCGAGCATTAAGACTCACATAGAATGTATGTTTTCATTAGACTGTAGTACTTAGCGTGCTAAAAAAATACTATAAAACTATGATACAACTTACAAAGGATACCTACTCTTAACCTCACATCAAACGTGAAGTAAAGGCGTCTTTACACGTTATTGTTAAAAAGCTAGAGTACCTAAGTGCGGTCGTCATCATAACCGTCATGTCAGCACTGTGTTTCGCCACGGTTTCTCCGAATAAGGCTATTCAAGAGGCGGATCTGTTCGGCGTATCACACCATCGGTTACTCACAGACTTGCGACAGGGACCTTGAACAAATTGTACTAGTTTCTCCTTGAAATACTTCTAGAAATTGGGTGGTAAAATTTTTAATTCATAATTGTCAAAAATTGAATAGTAATTGAACAGCAATAACGTTTCTGTAATTCCCTAGATGTTTCGTTTTTGCAATAAGTTAATAACCAATTCGTTCCCACTAATGTGATGATATACATAGATTCGAAATGATAGAGGATTTGAAATGATTGCAAATTGCTCTATTTTCCAACCCTAATCAGTCAGAGTCATAACTTCATGAATACATTGCATACGTTCAAATTTTCTATACCTAGAGAACGAGATATTAGGTAGGTACTCCAACTAATTATATTTCAAAGATGGACATCATTTTGTATTATAACAAACCAAATCAGTAAAATGCCTGATTACCCCAAATGGTTTAACATCTATGTTACCAAATTCTAACATATTTTGGGTGTTAGTTAATTGTGCTCTCGTGCTAACACCCATATGGTGTGCATACGGCCTAATTCATTTGTAATTGTGGTTGCTAAGGTGTAAAAGCACAAACAATCGACATTGCACCACTAAGCGGAACCCTTAATTCTGTAGAATTCAACATTGTATCAATTACCTATTGTAATGCAACTTAATTCTTCTTCGAAATCGTTACAAGGAGATACATCTATCATAACGTGTACAAGATTATATGTATGTGGTTGTTATCATTGTTTTGCTTCCTCTATAGGATTTAGGCAATTGAGTTGCCATTTGGCTGGATTGGGCAAGTCAATTTCGAGTTTAATTCATGCGTTCATTTGAAATTGTACCATTGTTTAACTTTATTAGAAGTCAGGGATTCTGGAAAAATGGTTGAGTTCCAAGTATGAAATGCTATCACGCAAAAGTAGCACAAACAATTAAATAATTAGATAACAAAACATCTCTTAAAAGTAGTAACAGTCAAAGGAATGAGATCAATCGTTATCATAACGCAGTGTGATGAACTCTCGTTCTATTGGATTACTTGGTGCAGCAGCTATCGGCGCCACAATCGATTCGTTCAACTCGTAACATCTAATTCAATTACTGCTGCAATAAACCATTGTGCAAGTGGGCTCCGCGATAAACTTGGATGTGTGATTTATCGATACACAACCAGAGCCCTTATACCATCATGTTTGCAAAGATGATTAATGAACGCAGTGGAGAAACAGAGTAAACGAATTTATATGGATTAACGTTTAAAGCGTATCATTATTCATAACCAGTGTGGCAGTGTATTATTTAAGATTGTTGCAAATATGTTGCGTATTGACCACTTACTTGCGGTCACTAATTGATTACTACTAGAGGTGATTAAATACAATTTCACCATGAATTTTTGAGGTGAGTCCATAATCGGTTGTTTTATTAGGGACAACCAGGAAAAGATTACTCGGATAGATTGGATATTGAAATCGAAACACAACCTAGTTTGCTTGCGAGCTGCGGCAGTGGACTGTATTGGAACATTTGATTTCAGATGCAAGTCTCTTAAGGAGATATCCTGCAGAATTCATCACGTCCATTAAATTTCGAAGAAAATTCCCATGGATCTGAGACCTGCCATTAATAAAACTACCAACATCCGTAGCGTGAGCACTTCTATGCAAATTTTGATGATTTCACCTTTACACAAATACAGAAATGCGGGTCGGTTTTTGCTATAAGGTATACCTAAGGTAAATTGCGTAAAGGACACAAGGAGTCACTGTGGGAGTAATGTGCAATTAATAACAAGGACATCGAGAGCATTTGTGACAATGTTTGCATGCGCAGGCGTGTTGTTTGGCAAATATGTCTGTACCGATGCAAGTGTACGAATTTGTCACACGGTGTGGGTGAACATACAATGGGCGACAATATATAATGATCGTAATAATTAGTGACGCTGTATAACAAATGTTCAATTAGATTCATGCCAAGGAGTAGGTTATTTTTGGCCTAAGATATTGGTTCTGAACTTAAAAAAGGAATATTTTTAACCAATAAAGTACTTCTTTTTTCGAGTCGATGATTCTAGATAATGCCTTTTTTCCTTAGGGTTCTTATCCTTCTTATAAGTCCTTATAGGTTTTTAAGGTGTAAGTTTTTAGGTACACAATAGTAAATTGTTTTCTATATTAACTTTCTCAGAAAAATATTTGTAGACCTATAAATAGATAGATTAGACACGAACAGACGTATATTACAGCTAGCTAGACCAGCAGTATTGTGGCGCAAGTTAACACACTGTGTGGGGCAATACATCGAATTCTATAAACCTAACGATTGCCTCATTAATTTCTCGTTTTGATAACCGAATAAAACGCGACCCTGAAAATGGCATTTACTTATCGCAGCACAGGGTTGTCTCGTCACATTTAAATAAATTAACACTTGTATATTTAGTTTGCAGTCGCCGAAGAGCTGTCACTTACAAGGCTAACAAGTAACCAATTCACTGTATAAAACCATATCCAATATAGATACAATACCGTTCACTTGATTAGGACACGATTTTATATGATAATGACCTTTAACACAAACACATTTCACTTAGGGCACACCACTTTCACTTTGCCATACCTGTATCAATACATGGCAACACCACGTAAAAATCCAGGGTTGTGGCGGTATTCACGTGTGTTTTATAAGCGTTTTAGTTCGATAAAATACAAAATAAACACGCGACGTGCGCTCCGGTAGAGAGGCGTCATGTACGACTGTACGTGGAGTAGGTAACCGTGCAGTGACAGGCTGCGCGGGCGCGCGCGAGCGACAAAGATAACAGATGATGAAGGCTTTGGCGCCAAGTCTGCGGTCGCATAAGTGCGAGCGAGAAAGACGAGAGGCTTGCGCGGGAGTCCGGTTATGTATCTTACTTGTTGTAGCAAGGAGATTAAAACTATGTGGAAACTACAACTTACATTGTAATAATAATGAAAATAGCTCATGAGCAATAATATGTCACAAGTAATTGATATAAAATCATCTATTTTCTAAGAACAGCTTATGTTAGGTTTAGCTGAATAGTCTTAGGAAAACAATACAAAGCACAGTATGTTCATAGATTTTCTAGGGAGTTTGATAGAGCTTTTGAATGGGCTTAAGACTTAACAAAATTTTTTAGAAAGCTTACAATCAAGCGCTACGACATGACTTCGAACTAAGGAACTGAGTTCAATAATACATTCTATAACATGACTGAAGTTGCGAAAGAAGCTTATTAATCAGAGAATCATTGATTTCTTATTAATATTGCAAAATTTTTAAGCCGGTCTCCTCGCGTCCCACTTTTGCAACTTTTGTTATAAAAAATACTCAAGGAGACGTCGACCAAAAACTTTACGTGCGTTAAGTCTTACTTAGAAATAGTACAAAGTAATGACGTCATCGTCGCGACCACGGAACGATACTCCACGTCTTGGTAATTAATCCAGTGCGCTGAGTTTAACCACTGGTTTAGTCTGTATCTTGCTTAGATCATCGACCGCGGTGTGTCTCAGCCTTGTTCAAAGAATTGCACACCACACTCTAATTCTGACAGGCTTCAAGACATTGCAATGTAATATAAGTTATTTAATTGAAAGATCTGTAGTTTCTATAAATTTAGGTAGCATAATATGGTTTCGCAATAAGAAAGGATTCAGGATATTGCTCCAAAGTTTCGCAAGTTCATTACAGGGATCTGATCTCGCAGATATAGTATATCGTGCTTATGCAAAACAAATCTGGTGAGTGCGGGGTCAAGCCGCAGTTGCTAGTAGATACCGGTTTCAGTAACGCAATACGACGAAGTAACGACACCTCGTTGTGTATACCTACGTACGCTAATGATAACGTTGGTACTTGACGAGCCAGTGTAATGTGATGCTTTTCTTATCGCAACTCCTGATGAGACTACTGGCGCAACGAACCCGGGCGATAAACAAATGAAGATGATAATGATTATTTAAAATTTGTTACCGTCTGGCGATACTGAGACAAGCGTAATAAAAAGCCGGCCAAGTGCGAGTTGGACGCGCACACGAATAGTACCGTATCACCGTACAATATTTTTTAAATTAATTTTTGACTTTATTTTTATTGTTTGTTACAGCGGCGGCCATTGTAATATACATCTGTGATCATTCCAAGTGTCTACTTATTACAGCTCAAAAGACACAAGGCTCTATGACTTGACGGACGGATGGACAAACTAATAGGCAGTCTTAGTAATAGGGTTCCATTTAACACCCTTTAGGGAACCCTAAGACCTGTCTATTTTAAATTAAGCTTTTACAAGAACACACACAAAGCTAATAACATACATAGGTGCTGGACCCTCATCTTTCAATTGAAATGTTTTTGCAATACTCAATAATTTTATTTGAACAGTTCAATTGGTCTTTATCAAACACAAGAGGTTCGTTATACCGGCTTTGCGGCGCAATCGGTTGTAAATGTCAAAAGTTTAGTGTATGTAACATTAAAGTCTATTGAATCTCGCAACAACGGGTTTCCGTGACCGTGAATAAGAACGCTAGCAATGATAGTAATTCATTAGCATAACATTAATCTAATAGGTAGACTAGGTTTACTATGAATGGTATTGTTTTGTATTAGTTCTAGGAAGTCAGGCAGGACGGAAAGCAGAGCGAACGAGGAAAACGTTTATGGAAACAAAACCGTATGAAAGATTTTACAATTCATACTAATATTATAAATGAGCAAGTTAGTTTATTTATTTATTACGCTTTCACGGCTAAACTACTGAATAGATTTTAATAAAATTTGGTACAGACTTATCTTGAACCCCAAGAAAGACAAATGACTACTTTTTAATCCACAACTTCGTCTGCATCCGAAATAATAGACAATTACGCAAACGAAGTCGCGGGCAAAAGCTAAAAGTTTCTACTTCATTTAACAAGTAAGACGAACAATGATCCAAAATTGATGACTCACCATCAACGAAATTCGGAAACAATAATAATGTTCCTTTAGACACACAAAGATCGTGAAGTACAGTTATTGTAATAAGAAATCGAACATACCATCCAAACGTACGGAAGGTACAGATACTTCTACAAAGAATTCAGAAATTGTTAGCAATAGCTGAATAAAATTCAACATGGCAATTTTTTAACTACCGTGTATGGTTGAGTCACGTCATACTCTTGGAATTTAAAATGAACGAGTTGTTTTTATCTTCAAGCGTGTGAATGAACAATAGCAATAATTTCGTCTATAAAATTCAACTTGTTCAATACTAGCTTGTTGAAGATGTATCTGCAACTGACAATTTACAAAACCGTCAAGATTTAGAAATTAAGTTCTAGGTCAAAAGTAAGTTAATAGAGTCGTGGTAATTAATTACAAATAAAAGCCAAAATAAAACAGAAATAACAAAGAGATCAGAAACTGCACAGCATGCATCTGAAATTAAATGGAGCGGGGACCTACAGACGAATCAATACAAATCAAAATACGTGCGTACAAAATGGAAGTTTGTGCTTAGTTCGCTGAGCTGAATCTTTTATTCGTCCCGAACATAGAGATTTCAATAAAAGAACATTAGCCCGGACAATAGAGCCACCTGCATCAGAAGAAGTTCACACGGCAATAAAATATGAGTTAAAAACTGATGGTGGTCAATGAATACAGGTTGAAGAATACCGTTTTTAAAGAAACTGTCCAATACGGTGTCGAAATAAACAAAAAAAATACTTTACTTAGGAAATAATTTTAGGTTTCAGTGAAGACAAGTTTTTGATGATCAGAAACAAGAACGTGAAAGATTTTTCCATTGATTTGGAAGATCCCTAAAATTTTACATGAAATGAAATTGAACATATTTTTCTAAGCCGTCTCTGTAAATAATTTCGTCAGAAAAGTTTTATACGCTCGAGTGATGCCCACTCTCACTGTATATTCATAATGTGTGTCATCGTCCTACATTCTCTACACTTGTTCATTTCACTTGCAACCTGTTTGACGCCCAAACATGTCTCCCCAGCTTAACTTTAATCATTTCATATTTTAATTAATGCTCTTGTGACAATTTCGGCTAGGAATTTTGTCATTTCCGTTACAAATTCCAAGTGATTTTGATACTTTAATCAAGTATTTGCAAGCAAATATGGCGTACAAATGAATAATTACTTAGCGTCCAGCATTATTAAATATTTACCTTAATCTGTAATTTTGTATCGGTAATAGGTGGTAAGTAATGGCAAGCAATTTAGTGTGCCGCCAAGCAATTGCGGTGCTGATTGAAGTTACAGAGTAATTCAATGATGATAAGCGTAATCGTGTGTCCGTTATAACATATATTCCTCTTATTAAGTCACTTGAGAAAATTTAAAGCGAGCTATAGTAAATGTCTGTACCTGTAGTACCAGATGGTAGTTGACACTAGAAATTAATTGTCATTTTTTTTATGAGCTTTCGAAACGCGATTCCCTAATACGTATTGTATGGCAATAGAGTACTTTTTATTCATTTTAAAGCAAAAACTGGACAAGTTCCATTGTGCTATTTCAACTCGATACCTCGACGCGTTCCCGAGATAAAGGATCTTGACATACAGACAGACGAACAACAAAGTGATTCTATAAGGGTTCCGTTTTTTTCCTTTTGTGGTACGGAACCCTAACAAAACAAGCTTTAAATAATACAAAAACAGTGGATTCCAATCCAATCTTAAATGTATTTCATAACAACCGAGTCGATTAGTAATTATAGTAGATAACACCTAGCTAAGATAATAGACAACAATTGCGCATTCCTTACTTAACTGTGCCTAGCCTCTCTAAGCCGGTTGAAGGTTGAAGGTAGAGCCTCTCGTACTTAGTTTGCAATTATTGACTTGGTTGCCCACGCAGACTGGATTTTTCTTTGTTTAAGAATTAGCTTGATAAAGATTTTATCAGTATCCTCTGAAGTGAACAATTAATAAATCATTGTCAAAACAAAACGAAACGAACGCTTAATTAACTGTTCCTAAATGTATTGGTTCATCAAATGTTCAAGTGGATGGAAAAAGAAACATAATAATAATATCCCCAGATATGTTACATACTGAATATATTTCCAACAGTACTATTCAATAGAAGTCCGCGCAAAAAGAAAAATAGAAAAAATACCCTTGTTGAATTTAAATTCTAAGCATAATACTACGTTGCTGTGCCACAAAGGGTCCATAACGTGTACTTTAGTTTTAAGCCTCATGTAATATCTTTTATACACATTATCGTACGCAAATAAACATAACATAACATACCATCACGCCTGTATTCCCCGAAGGGGTAAGGCAGAGGTGTAACAATGTACACCCACAGTTCGCCGGTATGTTTTAGGTCCCATGTAATAGGGGGCGAGCCTATTGTCATTAAACCGGGCACAAATTCTAACTCCGAGCTGCTACTGAGAATTTTATAGAAAAACCCAATAACACTGCTCGACCTGGGAGTCGAACCCAAGACCTCTAGCGTAGCAGTCGCGCTTAGGACCACTAGGCTACCGAGGCAGTTACGCAAATAAACGAATATGAATATGGGAGTGCACTTGTTAATAATGACAGACATTCAAATGAAAAATACAACGCCATGTTCGTGTCTTAAACAATACATTATATTGACGTCAGTCGGTTATCGTATCCACACACGCATGACAGTTGGCTATGGACATGTGCGTACGATGATTGACATGCACTTGGGCATTGCGCTGTCATCCCTACGTACATCACGAATTCATATCATGAAGTATAATTTTGGTGCTTAGTGTAACAAGAATAGAGTACACAATTGAACGAAGACGAGGCGCTGGACTTATCATTATGAATACCACATAATAGATGCTATTGGCATTTTGCGGTTGATGATTTCTTTTGACAGTGCCATAAGTTTTTTCATCCTTACTCATACTAAAAAACACAAAGGGACATTCAGTTAATTTTAATTTAACAACGTAGGTAATTAAAATGTTTTATTCGGCTGTTTACCTTAACCCTATTAGTCAAACTACAGTAAAACCTTTCCTTTTCCTATCCATTAAAATGATAAAACAACCTTCCACGACGGTCCAGAGACCATGAACTCTGACAGGACTGCGGACAGCCCGACAAGATTAATTATGTCATATATCAAATAAACTGTAATTTACGATGTAATCCGAAGTGAAATGTAAAGTGAAGCGGTTAGGGTGAAGGGAGGGCAATTGCGCGGGCGCCGACGCCTGGCGGTATCTTTAATGACTGGTCGTGGACGCACGTGGCGACTCGACCAGTCCCTAAAAGGTCTGTTTTCACCACTTTCCAGCTATAAATTGGTAGCGGCTAGTTTTTCCAGAGGCGCGATGATTTTCCCCTGTTTATTTTAGTCCTGTTTCTTACTGGTTTAAAAAAATAAAGTCTCTTATTCGCTTGATGCTAAATTAACTTCATCATCTGAGTGAGATTAAAAACGTCGATAATGTTTTTGTGTAGGTACTAATCTCGTTAGATCTGAAAGCTTATCTTCTTTACGAATATGGTTCAATCCATATTAACTTAGATTCATAGTCAATTAGCTTTTTCAGCAAAGATAGTAATCCAGTCGTCACCAACCAGGTAGTGGGCGAGAGCCTTGGTCACTAACTTGTACGTGGGAGTGACTGGTAAAGCTTAACTTTTATACATATAAAGCCTGAGTAATTCTATGTCACTTATAAATTTTCTTAGCTAAGCAGGGCTCATCTGGCAACTCTGTATGTAATACAGTTATCCCCGGGTTTTTTAAAAGGGAAATTAATCACAGACGCTTTCGCGCTCTAGACAACTTCTCACATAAATTTTTCGTTAGGAAATTCTTAATCGGGGCTTAGTACCACTGTTCATTTCCTAATGGTATCAGTTGGAGATACTGTATTTTCAATCTGAAGAAGTTCGGCAAGACTATAGACAATATTATCTAGCAGTCTCATAATCCTGTCAATCAAACCTCGTTAATATTTTAACTAAGTATGGATGTTCTTGATGGTGGTAAAGAAAACCTGCATGCAATAACTTACTTGGTACTAAAGTGAGCTAAAGAGGAGTAGTATGATTTCGTAGAACTGCCGAGCTGGTGTAGTACAAATGGTACGTCCATTGTTGTAACTGATATCGGTACACAATGTACAGGATGCAGACCTCGTAGAGTAGGTAAACGTACAGTTCTTTCGCAATAACATACAATAGACGCTTTTTTATTATATTAGGCGTCACTGTATGGGACGTTTTATGCGTGAATAAACAGGTTTTAGAGTAAGAAGCATCCAGAAATTGTGGTTTGTTGAAGATTTTTAAGTATTGTGAACATCAAAATGATGTCGGACTCGTAATAACATGGATTCTGATCGGGACTACACTTATAGCGGTAATGGAGGAGTCTTAAGTTTAGGTATCCCTAAAAATAATACAAAATAACCAAGACACCAACAAGGACAAAAAGGTGACGAGAAACATTAAATACATCTAGTATTGTTGTTACTTTTTGCTTTGTTGTTAAGTGCAGTTTTCGCATGAGATTATACAAAAAACAAACACTTCTCCAAAATTATGCTTGTCTGTAAATTTTTGTTGTTTACCTTATATGTAAGTATCTACCTACTTAGGTACCGTACCTACTTAATTTTTCGCGGGGTTCTTAAGCGTATGAATTGCTGTAAAAATATCAATTCGCATCTCTCTTTTCTGCATATGAATACTGGATACATTTATTTCCGTTTAAAATAATTTCTAGATACTGTAGTGAAAATGTTTTTCTTCATCAATGTCAATTAAATTTTTAACCATTTCCGTCGCGTTGACGTTATAACTAATAAATAATAATAAACAACATCATTAAACCAAATCAATCCTTCAACACACCACAGCATCCGCATCTTACTATTAAGATAGCTTTTACGTCCATCCCAACACTTAACTGTACCTATAGCTATAAACATTTATAGTAAAGTATGACATGGCAGAACTTGGAGTAAACGAGAAGTCAAAACCGGTCCTGCAGCTGCGCGTGCGACGCTCCTATAGATACATGGTGTAATGTAGATCTATTATATTACGGGTACCATGGACTATGGACCTTGTTTACAAAGTAGATAGGTACAAAAGGTCAGCTTCAGCGAGAACGCACACAGACACGCGTCTACGTACAGAGAGTACAAGCACTGATTATTATTTTATCAATTGCGAGACCGATTTTCGGAATGTATCGGTTGTTTCATAGTTTCGTAGGCCCAACTTTTTGTGGGACATCTGCGTTGGTGATTTGAAATTCATATAAATAATTGTCAGTGATTGTCTGCCTTGAGCGGGCAGCCTGAAGATAGTTTGAGATCCCGTCTCCGCCGGTTGGATGGAGCCAGCCTTCTGTACCTATCTATTTTGTGGCATAATCCTAGAATCCGCGGTCGCCGCGGCACGCTCTCGCGTGATCTACCCCCATGAACCACATTATCAATCTTAAGGTTTTCACGACCTTTTATTCCGAGAACGAATTTAAATGCACGATTTGGACACGTGGTGGTAGATATTACTATTAATTGAGCTGTTGTTTCGGGCAAATATTACTTTTATTATTGTGCTTTTAATATATTTCTGGGAATATGGTTATGACAGTGGCGAATTTAAGGATATGCGTTGCTAATGTTCAGAGCCATCAATCACTTTGAGAATGAAACTAACAATATTCATGAATAGTGATGAAACCATTTATCAAAGGACGCCTCTGCTTTATAGAGTCTGGTATATATTATAGTACTGAAAATTACAAAAGAGTGACGTTATGACGCCATGTTTTTGCTACTTATAAGAAAAATATGTCTATAAAGTTAGAAACGGTAAGGTTCGCCGTAATGATAAATTATTGTTTAGCACAACAAAGTCATTGAATTGTAAATTTGAACGAGACAAAGTCATAATATTCCTACATACCTGTCTCAAAGCGACTATTATTATTATTGTTTTTATAACGTACCAATAGTATAGGAAGAACTGTGTGGGTAGAGTTTAATATCATACGTACCTACGGCACGAGAAATGAGGGGGGAAGAGCCTCTAACCTGAAGTGGGCGGAAAAAGCTGATGATAATAGCTACTGATGCAACAGACTTATTAAATCCCACTAATGTTGACATATTGACCCCACCTACGATAACTCTATCTTATTCGACATTATATGTTTAACAGCTAAATAAAGCATGGACGCTTGAAGCTGGCTTTGGATAAAAGGCGATTTATTATTTTCCCATTTTAGACTTAATTAAAAAACCCGTTAAGATTGTATGTGATAAAGTACTGCCTTGTCTGCCACATGTATTCGCGTCGACTAAACTTCAACTCTGAAAGTAGAATTCTACAGGACACTGAGAAAAATTAGGGCATAAGAATTCCGAAATCCGGAAAATACATTTCTATTTAACTAATTCTTTGCTTGTAAAATAGGATAAAAACAAACAAATAATCTATAAATTTTAACATAGTGGTGTAATATTATCTGAGTAATTGGCTGGCCCAGTTTGTGTCCAGCTTGGGGCACGTACTACCACGGCCCGATTCCACGGAACGTGCCTAGATCATGGTCTAGCGTCTTGTTGCTACATACCACACTAATATTTGGCCTGCTAATATTTCACTTATTATGTAGTTAGATCAGGGGAAATTGATATTTAAATCATGTTCTACTTAGGTTACATTAAGTTAAGTTTGCCTTGGAATAGAATACTCTTTTGGATTTGGTTCTAAAGCGGAACGAAACCTTTTGGTCTGACGCTGTTCTCGCTCTGTTTATTTGGCCAGTTTAGTACCCCTTTTTTTTTGTATGTGAATTTATATTTTTTTAACTAAGCTATGCTGAAATACAAGACGATAGGCTCACCATCAGGTGGGCTAGCCATCTGATAAGGTAGCACCTTTAGGTGTTACAGGTCCACAGATAAAACGATCAGATTCCCTCACCGGAAGCATTCGTTTTTTATGTAACAGTTCAGATTTGAGCTCATGTACTCATCAGACAGTAAGGGAATATTGTAACATAATGCTCGAATCTGAATTGTTACATTACAGGTCACCATAATGGCTTCAAGCAATGTAGACTTTAGATACAAATCTAAGAGTGGTAGAAACTTGTTCAGACGTTTTTTAAAAGGCTCTTTAATGCTTGGATATTATTTATTTAATTGCTAAGACATTCTAAACTATACTCAATGAAAATTACATCACTGGATCTTTATAAATTGCAAATAAAATTGCTATAATAGATACCTACATGTGCCTATTAAGAGAAACCGTAGCTAAACGTAACTGATTAGATACAGCAATGTTTGAGACCCCTATTAAAGTTTTTGTTGTACTTTTATATTCTGTATCTAAATTGGCTACCAAAAATGGCTCCTTGAATTTTAAATATTGTTGGATCATAGGTATTTTATAAAGCCATTAGTTAATTGTTAAAGTGTAACAGCTACCATACATAGAATATATCGTTGTGAATTACCGGTGCCATGCCGTTAGAAGAAAGGCAAAGTAAAAGTTTTAATTACCAGTTGATATAACAGATAAGGCTAAGAGCTTGCTTGATCATTGTCTATTATATCCATTAACTGTTCTGATTCACAGCTCTCACGAAGTCACGATACATGTTTAAAAAAAACTGTTTTTGGTATAATTAACAGCAACGCGAAACTTCACATTTAAAAAAGTTTGGTTCACCTAGATTCGTAATCTATGGGCTACTTCACGTAACTAAAGATGTTTGATTGCAGGCCAGTTCTGATTAATTTTCTAAAGATATTTTCATTAAACATAACCGATTCTATTCGATCATTTAATAAGTAGTCTTTTTTCATTTGACCCGTAAGTTTAGTTTTGATTAACTTCGGTTTGTACAGCTGAAGCACAGTTTTGGTTAAACTAAACATTAGTGCAGTACAAAGATGACAAGAATAATATTTAGAAGCCAAACGTCAACTGAACCAGCGGTGATTGCAACTTGATTGGCGTTACTTGTAATTACGTAAATTAGCCGATTAATGTTCCAACCTTACATAAAAAATAATATAATTCATAAACTGTTAATTGATTCTCAAATACTAGGTACCTTTATCATAGACCCAGTCAATTTGTGTTCCAATCTTCCGGAACTTCATCTCTATTAGGACTAAAACCACTAGAACTTTCACGCCACCTTTCACTACAATATTTTCTAAGAAATGCCTCCAGTTATTGTTAATTCAAGGGTCTACATAACCTGGTTGTTTATGAATAGGCGAACGTTAAGCTTGGATTCGCGTTCGTGGTTCCGTAAAACAAATTCAATTTTGAACGGGTGAGATTGCACCCAATGAGTACTGTTACTCCAATGATAAATATAGCTTCTGCGTTATTGTTTGTTTATTGTAAGAGATAATTTCTGGATGTACTGATACACTGAAAACAACAAAAAACAGGATAACTGCCTCGTTAGCCTAGTGGTCCTAAGCGCGACTGCTACGCTAGAGGTCTTGGGTTCGATTCCCAGGTCGAGCAAAAGGTGTTACTGGGTTTTTCTATGAAATTCTCAGTAGCAGCTCGGAGTTAGGATTTGTGCCCGGTTCATGGCAATAGGCTCGCCCCCTATTACACGGGACCTAAACATACCGGCGAACTGTGGGTGTACACTGGTACACCTCTGCCTAACCCTTGGGGGATACAGGCGTGATGGTATGTGTGTGTATAAAAACAAAGGATGTTTTACGGTATGTTTGATTTATAATGTGAATTAAGTCGCAGGCAGAAGCTAGTTCCAGGGTTGCGGAATTTGTTTGAAAGTCACCGCGGCCCTAGAACGCAAAGGAATAAGGATATGTTTTAGTCAGTAAAAGTCTGACACTCCCCTCCGCTCTACCCAGAGCGAAAGAAGTTATTTAATTATTTCCCATCGTTAAAAAATAGGCTAAAGCTAATTGTTTGTATGAGTAAGGTAGTTAGTAGGTATACAGATAATTTTAAACGTAACATCTATAATTTGTACCTACTTTTTATGGAAATAAAGAACTATTCTATCCTACCAATTAATATTATAAATGCGAAAGTTTTTGAGGATGGATGAATGTTTGTTCTCTTTCACAATTCAACGACTGAAAGGATCTGGGTGAAATTTGGCACTGAGATGGATTGTAGTGTGGAATAATACATAGAATACTCTTTATCCCGGAAAAATGATAACATATGAAATTTGACGCGAACGAAATGGCGGGCAGAAGCTACTTTCATTGTATTCTAAAATATTAACAGAGAAAAATATATTTTTTTTACTTTAGTTTGATAACGAACTCACTATGCAAGTTTAAAACAATTAACCGGAGCATATTAATTTTCACCCACGACACCAGTTACAAACTGCCGTGGGCGATAAAGGTAGCTTGTAGAAACCTAATTAATGAACAGTTGTTAGAAGACGTAAAAATTATTGTAGTAGGTTAATTAAATAATTGCATGTATCTTTTATAACCCGATCAAAATCGTTCAATTAAACCACTGATTAAACATATTTTTTATTACTTTTTCTTCAATAGAATTAGGTTTATAAATGTTAAACTTGTATGGTATTATTCTTAATTCTTCATCTCATCTTTTACTTTACCATTTGGAAGTTGCAATTCTATTTTTTTCTATAGGTAACCGAAGTTCAAAAATGTCTTTAAATGGTCTAATTGAAATAAAATGATCAGCCTTTGTCTAGTCTGCAGGCTCTGCAGCCAAAGATAGCTGCAACTTAATAATTTTCCTGTTGCGAACCATAACCTTTATTTTTATTGTTTCAATTCTAAGAAACAGCAATGATCCAATCATAAAAGTTGTAGGTATTCTCATAAGCATTTGTAGTATTGATAAAAAGAAAGGAACGAATGTAGCTACTTGGCGCCACAACACTCGCCGTCCAATCACGGTTGAGGCTAAAAGTTCTACGAACTTACGCGCGCAGCTCATTGGTCGAAAAGGGCGCCAACTTCAAACGAGTTTGAAAATGGAAATGTAACGGCGTGTGCGCACGCGCTGCCTTTGCCGGTACCAAATACATACGTAAGTACGTTAATTCGTATGTTGTAGAAAGTTTTATTGTGATAACAAACGAGAAAAAATTCTATTGTAGTCTCAATACGATGAGTTTAGAATCTTTGCATGTAAATAAATCATGCAATGCAAGAATAACTACGTAGTTGCAACATTATTTAATATCATTTAGGCGGCAAACCTTCTATTCTACAGGCTACCCTTGTAGGTATTATCATCTCTTTCTTATTTGTTTACACTTAAAATTTACATAGACATTCAGCAAAATGCCGTACTACAGCATAATTTGACGTTGACAGAACAATAAATACGTTGGAAGGAAAGACAAAGGGCTATAAAACTATCCGAAACCCGAGGGCCAATCAGCAGTTAACAAATATAAAGCGGGTAGCTAAATCACAGCAAGACTGGAGGCTGCGCGCCCCAGTCTGCAAAACCAGTCCGGCCAGTCTAGCTCTAGTAGATTAAACCCTCCGTGCCCTTGAATCCCGTCTCACCTCGTGCATTGAAGCAGAAGCTGAGCTATTTTGAGACTGAAACATGGTGCCAGTAATTGTAACTTACATGGAAAATCTCGTGCTCATAATATACTCAGAAAATCGCACTTATCTGTATTTAGACAACAATTTTCGCACTTTTATTACTTCATATGCGTATGTAAAAAGTAACGAAGAGAGGCTTCGTAATAAAAACGCCATGTTTCTTTGCGATATGAACGCGTTGAAAGCTCGGAGATTTCATTTTGAATAAGGCTATGAACAGATTCTATTGTTCAGAAAAGGTCACGTTTGTCTGCCGGGCACCGAGCGAGGTCACACCAGTTCTTTCGCTTTGTTAGAAGTACTTTGTAGCATTTCGAGTGGTCAAAGAATCATGTTTCTAGTTGTTTTAGTAACGTCCGTGGTTGTAGCGCAACTAAAACAAGCCGTTTAAAAGCTTAGAACGAGAAAGGCTTTTGCAGTTTCTGCTGCGAGATGTACCTATTGCGTGTGTAGCAAATTGTGTAACTATGGAAAATTTTAAAGTGCATTGTAGCAGCGTAACAAAAGGTAGCACTATGTAGGTAATGTATCGCGAGCTTTTTTTACGAAAACTTACCATTCTGGCTTATTAACACATACCTCTTAATATTTTCTGTTCCATGAGGTACGTTCTCGTCAATGATTATCTTAATTGTTACAAATTTTATAAGAAGTTAAATAATTTCCTTCATGTCTGTAGTATAAGTTACCGGCAGATGTTTACGTGTAAATAGTGAAATAATTGTCTTACCTTTAGGGCGCAAAAAATACAGGACGGTCCAAGGCAAGCGTGGCCAGTGAGCTCGCGGAAGCTGCGCCGGAATATATCCAGATGCCACAGCACCTGTGACACGAAAGGACAAACATATTAATATATATTGCACTACTTCAACCAACAACTTGCTTGATAGCAGAGGGGACACGAGCTTTGTTATTTTTTCTACAACCTACATCACAATGCAAGTTATTTATTTCGTTATTATTCAAAATTACACCAGCAAATGAACAGTGAACATTAACTTTTCAATAGCTTTATCAGGCATCTGTGCACAATAAGCTATAGTTGCATCAATTTAATTAACATTCTTCACATTAATTCATAGTCAACTTTAGCACAAGCGTTTAGCAAGCGGTGTGCTAAGTTAACTATGTCAGAACTAATTGAATCCATATAAGTAGATATTTAAATTTTTATGCATCTATAATATACCCGCTCTCAAAAAAGGACGACGTTCTGTATTAAACTGTATCTTTTTTTATAATGAATTTTTACCGAATTCTTCGCCAATTGTAGATCGATTTTTGGGATATATGACTTCCTAATACATACATATTGGCTATTCTCATCTAATACTGGTAAAGTTTAAGAGTTTATTAGATGAGAAAGAAGTCGTGCAGAGGCATTAGAATCGTAATCGATTTTCATTAATCAGTTGAAGGAGGAGAAATACCTTAATAATAACTACTTGGCATATGAAGCTAAACAGGTAGGTAGTTTATAGCTAAAAACGCATTTGACCTTACTTTGATTTCCTCATGGACGAAGTCGCGTGCAAAAGTCAGCTTAACACTACAAGTGTTAGAATGTAGTCTAATTTCAGATCAGAAAAGCAACATTGTAAAACAAATTAATTAAGTTTTAAATTGAACGCCAGATAGGATCAGTAGGTTAAACTTAAAAGGAAGCACATGCTAATAAAGAAACGTTCAACGTTAGGTGCACGTGGCAACGTCAGGTGTTATGAACATGTGTCGCGAAACGGTGCGATCATAGGCAGCTTTCGATAATCAACGGTTTATTTATGAAGCATTGGGTTAATACATCAATAATATTGTGTCAACGGGGCTTAATGGGTGAAGAAAACTGTTTCACAGCTTTCTGTGCACCTGGCTTTTGTTGGCTGTCAGCACAGCAAATAGATTTCAATGTTATTTTGTTTCCTTTTTTTAAAGACTTTATTTTTCCTGCACATCTAGATACGAGATTTCCTCAATAGACCTATTTCAATTGTATCTGATAAAATTGAATTTATATACTAGCGTCTATCCCCAAGTTCGTCTACCTAGACTTCGGAATTACGCCAAAGTACTAAATTATCCCAGGGGTACACGATGATCAATCCTCACAAACTTTCATGTTTATAATAATAGTAGGATAAAAAGCTAGAAATGTATGCTCGCCTTTTGGAACAGTAGTAACTAAATCTCCATTTAATTAAATACGTCATAGATATTTAAGATAAAAGCTGAGCACGTATCAGTTGTAAGTATTATAATGGTCACAACGCCAACACACTTCCTGCCGCCCACATCACATAATATTAAAACATAAATACATAATGTCATCGATTGACTACCTTATTTTTTGTAAAGATTTCAAATATCAAGTTGAACAGGTATATATTAACATTTTACTCCAGTTTCAAGTGTAAAATGTCAAAATGAATGGCTGACTTGGTTATAAATTATATACTAAGTGCTTATTTTCACGTCAAAAGCATTTAAAGAAACTACAATGTACTTTATATTTTTATATGGTTTACTCAACACTTTCCGCCCACTGATGCATCAGAAACAACGAGATACAAATTGCATACAACTAGTTTCCTAGTGTAGATACTCATAGACTACCACCTTGCGCGCTAAAAACTATTTAGCCATGCAAAAAGTGTAATTATTCCAATTACATGCACATTCGACAAGAAAATAGTGTACTACAGAATTTATAGTAATACGTTGTAGGTTGGCAATTATCGTATTTATACAGTAAGCAGACTCCATAAACATCATCCCTCACCTGTTATTGTAATGAGAACTATACCTACGTGTCTCGACTGTGGCGAGTATTTCGCGATTGTTTTCGGGCCTGGCGGGCAGGTGGACGTTAACTGGTCCCGAGCAGATGTCGAATGCTCTCATAATACACTCCTGTTTTATTTTGTATCTTGGAATCGAGTGTGAGCCGATTTCGTGTGTTATTTATAATATTATTATTCGTATCAACGCTGCACTTGGCTCATAACTGGCATACAAACACTTAACGTTATCTTTTCTTATCTACAACACGTGCTTTGATTTCATAACATTTCAAACTTTCATTTTATGTTTATAAACCCGAGCCTTATCCCTTGTTTATTGCAGGACAATGTACAGGAAGGCGAAAAAGTAGGAAGGATGACAGATGCGCATGCACCGGTAGCGTAATGTTCTGTGAGAGCTTAGTGCGCGGCTAGCGGCAGATTAATGTTGATTTTTCTTGGTCACGTAACTAAGGTACTGTTACTGGCGACATGTTCTGCGCTTCTAGCCTACATAAGTAGATAAAGTAGACCTAGTTGTACTACTTTAAAAGTACGCATAGCTTCTAGACAGAATATAAGTATAGAAATATGATAAAAGCTTTCCGTACCTCCATATCAAATGAGCAAAATCGCTTGCTGCAATATAAAGTGTAGTCTAGATAAGTATAATAGATTCCACATCAATTTTATCTTATTTATGTAACTTATCTAAAGTTTCACCAGATCGACCTCACGAAAAAGCGCTTGTTTGCACGACAAATTATGACGAACGTGAAGATTTCGTTGTATTTCTATAAAAGCATCTCAAACATACGCAATAAAGGCACTGTCCTCAAGCAAACAAGGCTCTAAGGCTGGTTTCACACTGGCCCTACAGGCCTACAATAACGATAGATTCTGAGGCCTGTGTTAAGTGATTGACAGAGGGCTCGAGTGTACGCAACCTACATTTAGAAGAGCTCGTGACAAACAGATAAAATTTCTTGCTAATGGAAGCGGGGACGTATTGTCGCCAGATAACGATTTTGAAACAAGACGGTTTCGGGAACAACGGTTCTTGTCTATGTTTACACTGATAAGATTTAAGTTGTTTTGAGTATAAAAATAAATGATAATAGTTGGACGCTATATAGGTTCTTTCTTATATACACAAACTGGATCAAAAAAAAAAAAAAAAAAAACTCTTTCACACACATACAACCACACACACACACACCAAACATAACTCACAACACCAACACTCCCACACTTCACTCACACACACGCATGCTCATACTTAACTAAACACACGTGACAGTGGTAATTTTATAGTGTCAATGATTAATAATGGCTTTAAAATAGTACAATTTTTTACGGGGATGGACTGTACTCCGAGATACAGGTTACCACCTAGTTCGGATGCAGTGGTTCCCAAATCCAGTTACGAATTACCATAAATCTTTGAAATAGAGTCACTTATTGTAACAAATATTGTAATTGTGTGTAATTTTATTGAAAATAAATAAATTTATTATTATTGTGTGTAATTTTATTGAAAATAAATTTATTATAAGATATTCCTTTAAAAGTGGAAGAGGATAAGATCCCTCTTATAACGAGAGCAGGAGTAGGAAAAATCTACGAAAACCCGATGTTCCTTTACCATTCGCAAAATAAACTGAACTAAAAAAGCAGAAAACAGTTAGTAAAATAAACTGTAAGTACTGAAAAACATTCGATTTAGATTCTTTAAAAGCAGCACGTTTTGTCTTTGAAACGCAATCAAGAAGTTTATATTAAAAAAAAAAATGTATTGCTCTTTTTCAACTCTATACCTTCGTAATAAGGTTGTAAATCATAAAATTGTTCGGTCAGTTAAAGACAGAAACACACAGAGTAACGTTTCGCATTATTCACTCTAAGAGGCCTTAACGAGTTACATATGACGACGGCATATAACGGGACGCAGCGCCTCTACGTTCATTACGGGTTCAAAGGACTAATATACTGACGAGCTGATGAGTGACTGATAAAAGTAGGTGGGCATCATTGATTATTGCAGATGTGTATTTATGGAAACGCGAAATAAGTTGAGGGTAAAAAGCCGCGGTATTTATGAAAAAGTTGAAGTAAACCGGACCATTCTACTAACTTTTAGGAACACAATCCAATCTCGGTCTGAATCTGTCAAAAATGTCTCTAATTTACCTACATTTTGGTACAATGATTTTCTCTGAAATGAGATTGCAACTACATAGAATTGAAACGTTTTATTATTATAATTGACTTTCAGATAAAATTTATTGTTAGGAACTGAAATGTGTATATTTTTAGGCGATAACTTATGAATTTTACAAAAGCTAAAGTATGTAATAGTTAAGCGTTTGTTTACATGATTTCGCTAGTCTGTGTCCAGCTCTATTCCGATTCCCGATACCATTTATCAAAGTGCAGTGAACCGTGAAATGATAGCCGAAGCGTTTTCCAAGAATAAATAAAAATCACGCGACCATTTGTAGTTGGAAACTACTACTATTATACGTAATTCGACACAGATAAACAAACAATTTGATTCAAAACAGAACATTATTTATAAACAGATATTATTATTACATTCTGCTGAATTTTATTTACGAATGGGAAATGTAAAAAGGCGTTGACCTGAGTATGTTCCTGACACAATAAAATCTGTTTATGTACACACATATTTTATCACTGCGTTATTAATGTTGGACGCATGTTTATTACGGCAGCAGATTGACCTAATTTTTTTTTTACTGCACTGAGTATTTGGTTTTTCTGTAGTACTTTTATTACAAAATAGGGGCTGCCTCGTTAGCTTAGTGGTCATAAGCGCGACTGTTATTCTAGACGTCTTGGGTTCGATTTTCCGGGTCGAGCCAAATGCTATTGGGCTGTTCAATTAAATTCTCAGTTGCAGCTCGGAGTTAGGATTTGTGCCCGATTAGTGGTAATAGGCTCGCCCCCTATTACTTAGGACCTAAACATATCGGCGAACTGTGGGTGTACATTGGTACACCTCTGCCTAACCCTTCAGGGAATACAGGCGTGATTGTATGTGTGTACAAAAAAGGGCAAAATCTTTTCGCAATAAAACCTCATTAATTGGAAAAATAAATGAAGCTGTTCTACGTTTACGTTTTAATGATTCCTTAATTGAAATAACATCAAATTACATTACTGCTATGATTTAAGTGTACTGTTTTTCCATCTACAACGTGCTAAGTATAGTTTTTTTAAGAAATGTGAAAGGGAGAGGGTCAATTAGTACACGTTTTTACATGCAGAGGGGGAGCAGTGATGCGTTGGACATGTATTGAATAATATACATGGAAAAACCACGATTTGACGCCCCGTGAGTCGCGTGGGAAGCCGACAGCTCGCACCAATGCACCATTTAACTGCTAATCGACAAATAATCTGTTAGATAACTGTGCGTTTATCTAGATCTATTTTGTCTTCTAAACTTATTTGGGAGTATTAGTTTAATTAGTGTTTGTTGGAATTCATGCCAAAAAATCACCGTTAAAAATATTATTTAGTAAATCTACATACACTAACTGACTATTATTATAAAGCCGACGAGTTTGTTTGTTTGGTAGAACGCGCTAATCTCAGGAACGACTGGTATAAATTGAAAAAATATTTTTGTGTTGAATAGTCAATTTATCGATAAAGGCTTATATAACACCACGCTACGACCATTAGGTGTGGAGCAGTAACCAAAGACGTAACTTAATGCGAGTGATGAAACTACGCGAACGAAGTCGCGAGCAGATGCTAGTATATCATATGCACACATATACCATCACGCCTGTATTCCCCGAAGGATTAGGCAGAGGTGTAACAATGTACACCCACAGTTCGCCGGTATATTTAGGTCCCATGTAATACGGGGCGAGCCTATTGCCATTAACCGGGCCCAAATCCTAACTCCGAGCTACTACTGAGAATTTCATAGAAAAACCCAATAACACTTTGCTCGACCTGGGAATCGAACCCAAGACCTCCAGCGTAGCAGTCGCGTTTAGAACCACTAGGCTAACGAGACAGTTCATATATCATATGCATGCTCTTAACTTATCCTTTTATCTACCACATACACAACGAACATCAAGTGGACCTTATCAGCAAATCAGTAAGCGGAAGTAGTATTTGAATCGTAATATGGCCGGTGCACTTCCCCTACGGAAGCGCCTGCGCCTCACCTACACTTGAACGTATTAATAATTTCAACCAATGAATTTGATGGGTTACTTTGTGATACCGGTGTATGAAAACAGCTGTCAAAAATCAATACGTATCTAATTAAGATAAGTCGTTTTATGTGCACGGCATGTGTGGCCTTTATAGCCGTAGAATATGTTTTTTTTTAATAAAAATATTGCAAGTTCATTTGTACACGTTTTTTCCAAATTATTATCTTGACAGGCACGTTCATTAGAACCCTCAGGGAATAACGTGATCCATGCATTACTTACGTATCATTATCTATACTAATATTATAAAGCTGAAGAGTTTGTTTGTTTGGTTGAACGCGCTAATCTAATGAACTACTGACTTAAATTGAAAAAAAATGTGTTGAATAGTTCATTTATCTAGAAAGGCTCTAGGCTATATAACATCACGATACGACCAATATGTAACCAAAGACGTAAGCTAATGCGAGTGAAAAAACTACGCGGACGAAGACGCGAGCATAAGCTAGTACAAGACAAAATAATAAACAATTACGTCATCTAGCAGAGACGTAATTACTGGTGGTATTATTTATATTACTTGGTAAATATTATATGAAATTACTGATCAAGGTTTATATTCTAGGAATATGCATGCCTTAACTATTATTTTGTAGATAGATAAAGATTGTTACATTTAAAATTGCATTGCAATTGAATTATGTACGAAACAAGCAATCCCCTTCATTGATTATTTTACAATCAAATCGTTTGTTAGAGAATTCGATGGAGGAAAATACTATTTAAGATTAGAACATGTCTTCCTAAGTATCTAAACGCATTAAAAATAGTGTACCATTTTTAATGCGTTTAAGTTCGAGTGCAGTGGGGTGAGACATAATATTCACACGTTTTCCTAATGTCGTAAGATTCATCCATCCATGAATCATGTACCCATTTACATTAGTTACATGATTAATAAATTGAACCCGTTACAAATAAATCGCTATAAAAAAAAAACACTGGACTCTCTAAAACCATTAAGGCAAGTGTCATTCATTAGAAATCTGTAACTGAACCACGGTAATAATTAACTAATTACACCAATTCAAATAATTATGCAACGTTAAGCCGGCTTCTAGTCTACCTTATTCTAGAAAGTAAGCTACAAATTACCATGTTACGGTCTAATTAAGAACCTATTAGGTGAAACAACATTCATATGTGTGACGAACATGTCTAGGTGATGATTCAAGTGATTGTACCGCGACATGAGAGCTGAGTCACGGATTGTCACTATGTGATTACATGTTATAACATAGCGCCACAGACCAGGTATGTTATAACATAACATAACAATTAAGAACGTGATCTTGTTGAAACTGATGACTTGGAATTCTGTAACAAGATTCGAGTCATACAATCGGTATGGATCGATACTTGTTACAATTGCGAGAGAATCGATGTTTATTAAAATAGTGTGACTAATACGTAGTGTTTTATAAATTTCTTTTGCTTTGCTCTGAGTTAAAAGTAATCGAATAAAAGCTACACTAGCTCTCACTTTTTCCTATACTGGTAGTTGTACGAGTATTGCTTGGTTGTTGCCATTTTAATTCATCTGTATCACCATAGCATCTGTTTATTCAATACAGATGCTTATGCGCCGTTGAGCCTTGTAGTCGCAAGCGCGACTGCTGAGCGTGGGGGGTTCAATTCCTAGATCGGGCAAAGTATTGTTGAAGTTTTCTGTTATTTCTCAGAATGAGAAGTTAGTGGTGTGACCCCATGTTTCGGAAAGCACATAAAGCCGTTGTTCTTGCACCTGATCTCTGCCTGTTCGTGTTAAATTTCCGCCCCATCAGGCCATGAGCGTGAGGGAAGAGCGCACCTGTGTTTGCACATACACTAGCACACTATAATAACTCCTGCATCATAGCTAGTCTCCATTGAGACACACTGCAGTGAACGAAATTCTGTTGGGAGAATATTATTACCCCTATACATCTTCAAATCCATAATTACAATAGACTATTGTAATTTTTTGATGCTATTTAGTTTTGGTTTCTTTTTTGTTATTGTTAAGGTTTCTTTTTATCTAATTTTAAGGCTGTAAATATTTAATCTATATGTGTATAATTAATAAAGTATTAGTAAGTGAGGTATTCAAAATTTTAAAGTGTTGTCTACATATAGTAGGCTTTCGAATGTGTAGAACGCTGACGGTGATCTTTCTTATTTTTTTACCAGTTTATATCAAATTGCGGTCACAAGATTTCCACTCAAAAGTGAATATGATATTCTGCGACTGGGCCTCTGGCCTTTGGAAATATATTTGGACATCAATAATTCAATATTTTATACTTTCTATTGAAGTTTGAGTTGTCAAATTTAAATATTAATGTTTAACAAACGCTCACAATACCACAAAGTGAGATTTACCTTTTATAATTGTACAAAGATTAGGTAATTGCAAATACATTACGTAGATTCTAATTGTTTTACGTCAGAAATATTCTCACAAGCAATTGGTGTTAAAAGATCAGACACCCGACAGGATGCTATTTAAGTAATAGATATCTATCTCTCGATCTTGTTATTTAGTGTGGTTTGATTTGCGGTACTTCTATAATTTACTGGCGATGATTGCCAGGGTACTGCTATTAATATAGTGAGATGATTGAGCAGTAAAAAATTAAAGTGATATGGTGTAAATCCAACCCAGCCGGAACCGGTCGGCGAATTGAGAGGAGCGTGTGCCCAATTTCCGAGAACCAACCACATCTCGACCAATTTACTTTTTTAGTTCACCAGAAATCTTGGGTTAAGTGATCATTAAATATAAATTATATTTTAATGTCGTAAGTACCGCGTTAGTTCAAAATTTGAGGTATAACCCTCAAATTTTAAACTAACGCGGTACTTAGATTTTAATAACAAATTCAGATATGAGGTTAACATCGAAATTAAATCAGTTACTTACTAAACTTCATAAATATTCAAATAAAATATTGTATACATATTTCAATGATGTACTTTATAACATAAAATACCATCACGCCTGTATTCCCCGAAGGGTTAGGCAGAGGTGTAACAATGTACACCCACAGTTCGCCGGTATGATTAGTTCCCATGCAATAAGGGGCGAGCCTATTGCCATTAACCGGGTACAAATCCTAACTCCGAGCTGCTACTGAGAATCTTATAGAAAAACCCGATAGCACTTTTTGTTCCACCTGGGAATCGAGCCCAAGACCTCTAGCGTAGCAGTCGCGCTTAGAACCACTAGGCTACCTAGGCAGTTACTTTATAAGTTACGGCTTAACCACGTGTGAACGTAAAAAAGAAATACAGAAAAGCCTCGACTTCCAATCTAAAACTCAAATATGTAATAATTATGTAAATGAAAACCTCGATTTCGAAATCTAACGAAGAATAAGTAAAAGGATTGTTCCATTCACGCATCATTAGCACTCACTGTCCGAAACGAAAGACCCCAAAGTTTAAATGCCAGCACATTACATACGGTCAAAATCTGCCCCAAGCCCATTACAGAGCATCCCTTTTTAAAAATGGGGAGATCAGCCATCCGTGCAACGGTCACTACCTGTACCTATAAATGTACCTGTATACGAAATCCCAGTCCTTAATTATATACAAATAAATAAATATAAGCCCAGCTACATGCGACATCGTGCTCGCTTGCACAAACACAAAAACCCCTTTAAGTTATTGCTGTCTCTTTTGTTCGTGTGCGTTGATGTCTTTTACTCCAAGAGTAGGCCCCGTAGGGCCACAGTATAAGGAAGAAATCAGATAACTTTTTGCTTACAGCCAGAACTAGGAAAACTGTATTGAGTTTTTTAAGAAATATTCCCAAACAATGAATAGTGAGCGTAAAATATAACACTTATTAGTATTCACTTAGTATTTTGAAGCGTATCTACTTATGTATTTTTTTTTGTACGTAGGTAAGTAACATAATATCTACATATGTGTAGTGAAAGACATAGTACAACAAGTCAACCCTTTTCCCGCCTAAAAATCAAATAGAAAATTAAAAACAAACCCACTGTCTAAATCAACTTCTTTTATCAATATACGTTTTTTTGCACTGTTTATTTTAGTACTACTATCAGGAACGAGGAAGTAACTTTCTATTGACTCACCAAGTCAACTGTTACCTAAGTAAACGACAATTCCTGAAAAGGTTCCTGTATTTTTGTGTATACTGTGCGATTCAATCGCTTATTTTAGATTGTAAGCACGGAGGCTTCGAAGGGCAGGCGGGAGAGGAGGGATCGAGATTCACGACGAACGTCCAGAGAACCGGACTGGAATGAATTTCCCTCCGTATTGTAATTATTGTTAGAACATTTAAAAAAATGATACGATCTCTACAAAATAATAACATAAATGAGGAAGTGTCACGTTTGCGAGAATTATTGTTGATTTATTTACATAAATAACACGCTGACTGATTGTTTAAAATTGCCTCTTTTTAAACACATTTTTCGTGGTACACTTCATGTACGCACAATGCAGAAAGCTAAAGAACAGGACTTTCATTGATGAAAACACAAAATAATACCAAATTAAAGTAGAAGGGCTTACCTTCGCACTGTGGTAAAGAGCGCTAGTTCGCGTAATCTTGGCTTTAGTCATCGTAAATCCTTGCAATCCGTCCAAAAGTCACATAGAACACAGTTCATAACAACACTTCCAAACAAACTTTCATGTTTACAATCGTTTTTAGTCCACAGGGATACGAAAACGTAGCACGCGGGCGATCGCGCCTGTGTTTACAATGAGAGATCGTACGTGGGAGTGTAGAGTTGCAGGTACGCCGCTCGTGACGCCAGCGCCGCCATCGCGCACAGCGGCGTAGTAGCTGAACTAAACAAAAAGCGCCGCACGCGGCTACGGCGGGAAACAAGCTGCGATCAGGATTTTGAGGCTTCGAAGCGGCCATTTTGTTTTATAGAACTAAGGCGCGATGCCCGCGGGATCATGAATATAACGATGACATGAGCTATAATTGTTGTTATTATAAACACGTCAAGGAAATACGTATATTTCATCTCAGAGTATGTGACATTCCTCTTAAATCATAGTTATTACAATGTTGATTATAAAAACCGTTACTGACTATTTGTAATTTGGACTTTATTGCAATGTTATGGTCAGAAAAAGTGGAAAAGTAATCCTTTCTAAGCGAAACCTATATTTTATTTTTTACGGAATCGAAATCCCAATGTACATATATGAGCACATCATAAATAATAAAACGTGGCAAGCAGTGTTGAGTTCAAAAATAAAAATTACCTGTTCTGTCTTATGTTTTTTTTTATTCGCTTTAGAGCAGGTGGTCGGCCGAAAAAAGTTTTGAACGTGTGAGGGAGCACTTTTCGACTGCACGGCGGGATGAGGGATTCAAAAAGACCCAAAAAAACGTTTCGCTAATTTCGTACACCTTGCCGACTATAATATGAAACAGCTCGTAATACCTTATCAATTCCCGAGAAAATTTCAAATGAAGTTTCCTACTTATTGTCTATTGATTGCGTGCGTGACTAATGTAATACTGTATCTACGCATAAAAATTCTGTAAGAACTTGTCTATTATAGTAGAAATATAGTAATGACGTAACTGATTGTGTTTGTGAAGTGGAAGTAAAAATATATATACATATTTAATTTGTCTGTGGTCATTAGGAATTAGTTCTCAGACATACAATCACGTAAAACCAATTTTTTTTTTAAATTACGAGCTCTGATTAAGCTTGTATTGAATTCAGCCATAAAAAATATTTCAAGATCGATGATCTAGCTGGTAAGCCAATCACAATATCATACCGTCTCAATGGCTAATCATTTCAAATAAATCAGTGTTAATCAACAGAAAGATTAAAGTACCTAGTAAGCAAATATGTGCATACACGTTCACAAACATGTCCGTGAGCTCAATCTGTTCTCGCGGTTGACAATCGACTGCTGTCAATATAACTTATAAGTATATTGTGGATTCTATTCCATACAGCTCAATGGTAGTGGCGTAACAACACCTCAGTAGTACCTACATAGTAGTTAGGTAGGTACTATGGCGCTGACTCTTGTTCCACCAAGCACAAAGGTTTCAAGTTCCCTTTGTCCTTGCGCACGTGCGGACACAGTTACTTTGCACGGCCCCATAAAGTATTACAAACAGCTTCAGCGTCAACAAAAATATCCTACCAAATAAACAGACATAAAACCAGACGCAACTACCTACGCTTCAATAAATAATCCTATAAAGGACATAACTCGATGGTATTTTCGAATCAAAAGTACACCTCCTTTTATATCAGTAATCTTATTATCTTACCTTAAGAAGAAAATCGATAAAATGAAATAAAAAAGCCGAGATTGCTCCACTACCCAAACGGTAAGCGGGCCGACTGGTCTACGCTACGGGTATTACTTATTCCATTCCGTAGTAATTGCGTAGTGGGCAGTTTGGCCCAATTATACACTCCCGTCTAGTTAGGTGAGAAATAGAATATCGCCGACATGACGACGGGTCCAACTATTATTTTTACTCACAAAATTGTGGGTGTAATAGCATGTTCAGTTACGTAAGTACAACGATGAGAAGTGTTTATTGGTACTTGCTTAGAGTTGCCATTACAATGATTATACGGCTAGGAAATGATTGGGAAAGAAACTTAACTTCCCGTTCAATTTGATCCTTGAGTTTTGGACAATTTGTTTGTTGTGGGTGGACCATGCTTTGGATCCAGTGAGGTGGAAGCAGCTCTGTCGTGGAGAATCTGGCAGACTGGAAAATCACGACACACAGCAGTGAGCTTACGACTCTGAGAAGATGAGTAGGGGTGGACAAAAATAAATAGGAGGGAAATTCATGCAAGCTTAACAACGATCACAATCTAATCTTAATGTTAATTTGTCAAAAATAGTTCAAATTTGCCTACATTTTTAACATTGATTGCGACTAGATTTTGAACGTTTTAAGTTACGAGAATTTGCCTTTAAAGGTGCTGGCCAACTAATGATAAAAACAAAAGTTGAAGTTATTAAAGCCTTGTAAAGAGAAGCAATTCGCAACTGTACCGACATTAACCCTGCAAAGGAAGCCTTACGTTTATTAAACGATAATAATGCCCATGACGCACACATTCCTTGAACCAAGGAATGCAGAAGGGATTGCGTTAATAAGAAATCCTTGCCGTCCAGATGATAAGATGGAGGTATTTAACTAGCCGCCTCGGACGTTGTAATTAGCTGTGTGCTAACGGCCGCAGCAGATAGCTGCAATTTGTCTCTTCTGTGTATAAAATCCGTACAATTGTAATTTAAAAAATAATGGGCTAACGGGATTGTGATGGAGGGACATGCTTCCTATGTTTGATGCAGTTGACTATAATCCATTAAATTTTTTAGGACAAAAATGCGTCCTGCAAAAAAGGATTACATTTTGTGTAAGTCTCTACTAAGAAGTATGTTACTTTGTTCTATTTATTAGAAAAACAGCTCTTTTACAACACTAATCACATACCATGACGCCTGTATTCCCCGAAAGGTCTGGCAGAGGTGTACCAATATACACCCACTGTTCGCCGGTATGTTTTTTTTGGTCCCATGTAATAGTGGGCGAGCCTATTGCCATTAACCGGGCACAAATCCTAACTCCCAAGCTGTTACTGAGAATTTCATAGAAAAACCCAATAACACTTTTTGCTTGACCTAGGAATCGAACCTAAGCCCTCAAGCGTAGCAGTCGCGCTTAGGACCACTAGGCTAATGAGGCAGTTACACTAATCCTGTTGTTAAAATAATTCCTTTTACGTAAAAATTTACAACAAGACCCTAAATATTAAGCACAAAAGGATTTTACACTATCTCTATTTAACCCTTTGGAACAAAAACCAATCTAAATGTTATTAAAGAACAACACGACCAACTTAATGGAAATTGGTAAGCACAAGGCATTTAAAAAAAAAGGGGCCAAAATGAGAACCTCCTTCTTTTTTATGAAATCGGCTAAAAATGGGTGTTAAGATCTAATCTTTTGTAAGCTTCTTTGTAATTAGCTACCTAATCATAATAAGTAAAATTGGTATGTTTTTGATTTCTAATTACTGAGAAGTTTTTTTTTTTCAAGACAATTACAAATAGGTATGTATTATTTATTTAATTAATTATGTAGGAGATACAATTCGTAACAAAGGAAACCTTAACTAAAAGAGAGTTATTCTATTAATATGCAAGTTGCGACACAATAAAAGAGACTAAACGAGGCTCTACGGCGTTTTATTTTTCAGCAGGAAGTACCTAAATAGTAGTAACAGTTCATGTCTTTGCCTTAACAAATGATAACACATAAAATTCTTAATATTTCAGTACTCTACTATCTAGTTTCTTGCTCGTTGGTAGATCAGCGTAATCTTATTGCTGCACCTTAATTTCAATTTGTTTCTTTTTCAAACCAGATTTACGATTAAAATAAGAAACTTTTTATAAGTAGGCATGTGTGTGTTTATTAATATCCATATAGTAAAATTACAACACCCCTAACCGGTTCTCATCTCGTAGTAGTACTACACAAACATATAGCTGTCTCTTTTATTCACATGAAACACCCTTCTCCACATAGCAAACTAGCCTTTAACGTAATTGTGAATAGCTTTAAAATCGTTTGCAACGGACTTAGTCGCCCGTAGACTGTTGATCTTGTAGTAGGTCGTAGTAAGACGAAACGAGTTTTGTGCTAAGAGGAAATGACCACTTCGCTCAAAAAGATGTTTACCGTTAAAGAAACGTCCAAATATAGTAGGACATACATACTAGATATTGTGTCCCATAATCTACTACTAGAAGAAAATATAGATGAATAGGTAACGTTGAACTTCGTGACAATCGAAAAATAAATAGACAATTGTTTTACTTTCGCGTAAGATTTTTGTAACAATTATAGGTACCTACAGATTTTGGCAATTCCAAATATGGCAAAATTTGACTTATTCTTACTAAAACAACCTGAAAACTATATCAATAACAATACTTGTTATGTATAAAATATTCATAAAAAGCCAAAGCTTTATTCAAACTACGTAAGCGCATACAAACTTAACAGGCGCCTAGTAAAATCAAATAGCAATCTGTTGTATAGCAGCGCAATGTGTTTCTACTTTGTACAGGCTCTGTGTTCAAATCGTAACGTCTGTAGATGCAGTATGCAGTTAATAAGTAAACATAGATAGACACGTAGCAAACTATTAAAGGAGAAACATACATATTATAGCATATAATATGAAACTAACACAATGGGTTATGATGAAGACGTTGACAATTAGTTTCTTGTAAACAGTCTTCACCCTCGCCATTGTTCTAACGGTAAATATTTCCCAGATTAGTACACTTTCGAGAAGCGTTTCAAGCACTAGTAAGTACTAGATTGATACATGCGGGTGCTACTACGTTTGAGACTGCACGCAGTTCCCACGACCGCCATTCACGAAACCCGCAACACATGAAGAGTAATGAAGTACTTAGACGGGTGTAACGAACTTGTTATACTCTTGGATGGTGGAGGGACGAGGAGAAGTTCCTTGGCTCATTAGGAAAGACCTTTTAGCCAGATTAGTGCTATTCTCTGGTGGACTATGCAGCAGCTGTTTATAGTCGGACATTTGACTTTGTGTAAATTTCTACTTGCACAATATAAGATTGTCAGAAACCAGTAGTTGTTCTCTACAACTAGTCGCATTGTTATTATAACATGATAAATATTCATTGCTAAAATACCGAAAAAAATTTCCATTTTTCGTCGCCGTGACGTAAAAGTGATAACTTTCACGACATTGACTCAAATTCTTTGCTTTCGTTCATGCATAATGTATGTGACATTCTTTTAGATAATCGCATTATTATTCAACTTTTTCGTAGGAATTTTGTATTTTGCAATAATGTGAATTACTGTTTCGTTCTACTTATTTACCATACCATCACATACCATCACGTCTATATTCCCCGAAGGGTTAGGCACAGGTGTAACAATGTACACCCACAGTTTGCCGGTATGTTTAGGTCCCATGTAATAGGGGGCGAGCCTATTGCCATTAACTGGTCACAAATCCTAACTCCGAGCTGTTACTGAGAATTTCATAGAAAAACCCAATAACACTTTTTGCTCGACCTGGGAATCGAACCTAAGACCTCTAGCGTAGCAGTCGCGCTTAGGACCACTAGGCCAATGAGGCAGTTACTTATTTACCAATTTTCTTAATTGTTTTTTTACGGCCAATTTAGAAAGGATTTAATTTCCTTTTATTTCCACAATCAATGTGTGATTAGACTTGCCGTTGTGGTGGTCACCTCTGTTAATCCATGAAAATAGCTCACGATAACATACAACATAATGGACAGAAAAAATCTAAATGCATAATATCACAATGTCGTATATAACATGTAGTACTTTCGTTGTTCGTTGCAGACACATAAATTGCCGCCTATCTCCGTCGTATCAATTTACATGAGAGATGAGCACGAAACTGGATCGTCTACAATATCGCACGCGGTTTCACTAAACTACGACCGGTTTACTCAAGGTGGTTTATGGATCTTTCCCTAAATTTCAAAATGTAACCGACCCACAGACATGGCCCACTCTAGCAAGCAATCCGGCAACTTTATATGCCCACTCAAGCCGAGGCTTACAAATGGCTCTTCGAACTTCAGCGACTTTTATAGTTTCCAATCTTAAGTTTTATAGCCAAGCGAGAACAGGTTAACGTCCAAATGATAGTCTTTGAAAAACCTCATTTGCATTTTAATACCAACCTATGCTTAAATGATTATTTTATTTAAAGTTACGGTACTATTGTCTCTTGGCTTTATACTGAATTAAAACCACAAGATTTGAATACAAGTTTTATGGCTACTTCATTGCTGTCAGTTGCTATGTAATTGGAAGAGATAAAAAGGATTGTTAGACACTCGAGCTGTACTAAAGTAACTGTACCCTAGCCCTAACAGTCCGTCTTTAAACGCCCATAAATTCTCGCCAGAATAAAATACATATGCGAATGGTCACTTAAAGGAATTAACATAACAACGGCACATTTCCACATGGGCGCTTTATTTAAACATAAGATCTCTTTCGACAAATAGATTGTTCGATACACAGATACGGATTTTCTTTGGAGGTTCATAAAGCTATAATCAGCACGTTTTGTGGGAGGATTGATGGCCACAATTTGATATGATGAAATGTAGGTGGCTACTAATGGTCATCTACGTGATCTATGGCTAATTGGATAAGCAAAAAGTAGAAAAAAAAATAACACGCAACCAATTTTCATATTTTCTTTAAAATAGTCATAAAAGTATTTCAACGTTGCGAATGTTTGATACAGCGTACTTTTACACTAATTAATAAATCCCTTATGACCCACATGCTTCTAAATGAAATATGGCTAAGTATATTATTCAGCCGTCAAATCGTTTACCATTAAACTCTTTTCTATACATATGCAGCAATAAAAATATAAATAAGAAATCCACCAACCGCGACTAGCATATAATTTCTCACGGCGATCACGCATCGTATTCAGCGCGTGGCTGCGCAGGCGCCTACCCGTGGGAGTCCGAATGATCCAACCGATACTACGTAAGGCTACATATTAGGAAACTGTTATCGATATGGTGGCGACGAAGTTCAAACACTAGAAATTTCTGGAAATGTTAAAGTTGGCAAAGCAGTAAACTTTATTATTACTTGAAGTTATACGTTGACGCCTCGACAAATTATTAGGTAGATCCCTGATTCTTTTTAAAATAATAACTTGCCTTAGCTCTCAGAATTTTCAAAATAGAACCTGTTCTTCCGGAGATTAGCGCGTTCAAATCAAACAAACAAACTTTTAAGCTTCCTATTATTAGTAGGTACTTATAATACCTAGATCAAAGATTTATTTGATTTCGACTCAACAAAATAAAATTTACTGAATAACTCCAGGAATTGGCTATAGTGTTAATTTTAGACTTATCATTAAAAAAAAAAATAGAGAAATGTTTGTAAACAAAGTAACCACAACATTGGAAATCATTTTCAGAACAAGCGGGAATCTTGAACCAACCGCGGTCCCACAGTTACTCCACTACCATAAATTGATACAATTGTTTCACGAGACTTTCAATTTCAAACTGGCTATATTGGAAATAAATTGCTACTTTACCATTTATTTAAGTCTGGATAGAACAATGGACGGAACATCTTATTTATTGAATTAAGTTTGCATGAATTGCTTTTTCCAAGACCAAGTTCACATGGAAAACGGCTGCTGTAAACAGAATACTGATCGGTCATACATTATATGGAAACACTTAATTTTGATAATGATGTCATTATTATCTACAAATTAATTAGTTCATACAATTGAAACCCTTCGGACACAACGTGAGAACAAAGCAATTCCTCTTATTCCTTTTCTATTTAAGCCTCGTTAAACCTTCTAACTTTCACACAGGAGACCACTTCCAGTTTGTAGAACAATAAAATTGTATACTCCATGTCCTTTCCAGTCGCGTCTTATTATATACTTCCTATCAACACTGGTTTCCTGATTTCCTTATTGCAGTGCAGTGCAAGAAATTGCCTTTAATTCAAGGTCCTGTCTGTGTATAGTACGTGTAACCTTTGACCGGGCACCTGTCAAGTGTTGTAATTAGATCGTTACCCGAAGCATGGCCCGACGGTCAAGCTCGGCTGGGTTTCCCACACGTCTTGGCGTCTAAAGCGGACCCTCGCTGTTCTGATGATGAGATTAACCCGCGCTTCCAGATAATACCGATATGCGACTACTTAGGACTGTTTTACGTTAATAACATAATTTTCTTCGGTTAGTAACGGGTAAGTGATGGAAGAATGGATAGAGTATTTTTCCTACATGTGTTTGTAGATAAATCTAGTGATGCGCGTTGATTTATGAGTAACAAGTAACGGTATCATATCTAACACATTTAGGTTGTGGTAAGAACTCAAAAGCCAGTTTGACGATGGCACACCTGATGCTTTTTATTATACACGTTGAAGATTAATCGCCACTTACTAATAATGTGTCAAAATTTACTTCTGCTTCAAAGCTGTCTTAAATCGAAGAGTTCCTTAAATTTTAGAGTGTCGTAAACGTCACGCAGTGGTGAAACGCTCCACGAGTTACGGCATGGCGTTACAATGGTCTATATTCCAACAATGGAAGTTTTTTACCGAGAATTAGTCACAGGAGTCATATCCTTGAAGACGGTCAGGAAGGGTGAGTCATCAAAAGCCGCGGGTCGTGGGGTCGCGGTTCAGTGCTCACAACCGAACTGTGCCAATGTTATGTACTGCGCTGGCGCAGTTACGTCATTTTAAACTGTTATATAGTCTACCGGCTTTGTCACGAATTCGAGATAACAAAGGACTGGCTTTGAAGGATTTCCAATGAAAACTGTTACATAAATTGTCAGATATGATTAATTATAGTAGATACTTAATTATTTCTGTCCTTCTAATGCTAACTAGCTAAAAGACTCTAGGTGTTTAAAAAAGTACTATCATCTTATCAATAACATAAAGTCTGTATCTACATAATGACAGTGACTATATAGACCACTTTAATAAAGGTTTCGTTTTACCCTTTTAGGTGCGGAACCCTAAAAAGTTTACGCAATGAAGCATAGTGTCGTACGACAAAGTCTATTCAGATGCAAGTGTGTCCAAAGCGATGAACAGACCGGGTAATACGCTTTAACTAGGGGCCAACCATGAGGTCGATCCGGTATTAACCAATCATCGGGTACCTTATCATTTCTTTATAATTCAAATTAGGTACTACTTTACCTTCTAGTACAGAGTGTTAAGATCCAATTCGAAATGTTAATTTTGGTTTTGAACATCTTGGGTAAAATCTCATGTTATCGTGAATGAAAAGTATTATGATGCTCCATTATCTTTCAGGAGTGATGAATGAATTATTTCAGTTGCATCATAATCTTACATCATATTTTGCTATCAAACAGCTGAAAGGCTCATATCTGTAAACAAAAGCAGATAACGATACCAATTTTATACTTGACACAAATCTCTCTCACTACTCATTACAAGAGAAATGACAAAAGTAGTAATGTTGCATCATTTTCTAATTATTTTCAGATTAGTTATACTTCCGTTTTATTTTTAAATAATGGAGCGTCTAAAATGATCGGAAGTCGAACATTACAGACGGATTCTGATATCATTGTCGGACACACACGACGACGGTTTTTTTACCAAAATTTAAGAAAATTTGACTTCATTTTATTTTATTAAAAGAAATTGTTTATAATGGGTCTGAAAATTATTTTACTGCATATGTAAGTTAAATCACTTTAAGAAGTCTGAAAAAGTAAACAGTTATGCTTGCATTGAGGTATCAATATCATCAATAAAAACATGAAAATAATGTCTTATTTAAAAAAAAAAAAAATCCAAATACAGTATTTTCAGGATATCTGTGCCAGAAATAAAGAAAATTTCAATCACAGTTGAAGACAATGTTACAAAAACAATTAAATCGTGAACCGTGACGGTTGCACTTGTAACAGCTTATTAAAAATGCAATAAAAATGACACATAATACGGGGGCCATTAAAATAACCGTGGGATCTGTAAGGAACCGCACATTGATTTATATAAAAGGTATCAAAGTAGATCAGCATGAAAATACATATAAAACAAATTAAGAATAAGGCACTTTTCACCTAGGTACTTTTATTTTTTAACAGGACCTGCGTTAAAAATGGAATTCATTTGTTTATCCAATTAGGAGATCAGCCAGTCTATTTTATAAAGATCTCTTTCAGTGAATTAAGGTGAAGTGAGCTGTTATTCCTTCAGCAGTGCTTGAGGTAGGCATTCACCGCGGAAGATATTTACAAAGTAACACTGCTAGTTAATTACTACCAACACGTTTTCAGTACAAATCTGTGTAATAGCATTATCCAAATCCGTATAATGGAATTATCGGTACATACCCGTAAAATAAAACCAATCGCGATGGGAACGAATTCATATTAATTAATCTGATGTTGCGTGCATTAACATTTATAAATACTATTTAATTATAAGCAAAATAATGATTGGCAGACCTTTCATGAAAATAATAATTACCATCATTGAGACACGGGCTCCTTTAAACCTAACACACAGATAACAAAACTGTCCCATTGGTCTCGTGGTCGCAAGCGCGACTGTTGACCGTAGAGTCATGGGTTCAATTCCCAGGTCGAGAAAACTGTTATTGGGTTTTTCCATTAGGAATTTCGCAGTAGCAACCCGGAGTTTGGAAGTTGGTGGTGAGTTACCCCCGTGGCTCGGAAAGCACGTAAAGCCGTTGGTCCCGGCTGTCATTAGTAGATCTTTGACAGTCGTTACGGATAGTCAGAAGCCAGAAAGTATGACAACCGGCCATACCAAGAGGCTGGTATCGTGTCGCCCAGTAACTGGGATGTGGAGGTCAGATATGCAGTCGCTCCATATAAAACCGATACAGTTGGGAAAAGGCTAAGCAGACACAGACAACAAAACTGTTTTATGAAGATAATTTTGTCTATCGTTTCTAATTGTAATAAAACCCATTTGATGACTAACATCATAGTGTGATAATGTATTAAAAGATATGAGTTATCATGATGACTTGTGCTTCCTATAGATACAGATATCGAAAACGTGTGTAATCAATACTAAAACGCGTTTTGACTATGAATGAAGTGTTGTGAAATACGAGTTAATTTTTTATTATTATATTTAATGTTATAATCGTTAAAATTGACGTTGGTCGCGTTGGATATCCGTGGAAGTAGTGCACAAATATAAATAATGGTTGCGCCATATAGGACGTTTCTACTCGTTGGGTTTCTGGTAAGGTTTAATTTTATTTAAAATTTAAATACTTTTATCAAGGAAAAATTCAATAGTTTTGAACTGTAACTAATTTCAGGTGTGGAAATCTTTATTTTATTCCTTCAATATTAAATTCTCATTAAACGTCAGATAAATTGATGTTCTAGTTCATCTTCCCAGTAAGATACAAAGGTAGTTTTATGTGTAATTTTAGCTTGTTTATTTGAGAATATAAATATATTGTTTTAGCCTACAACTCGTTGCTTGATATAGGTATAATGGCCATAAATTTTGAACTCTATACGCAATCTCATTTCATCTCAGCGACAATCAATATCATAAACTCGTTAAAAATGAAGATAAAGTAGAGATATTTTTGACAGATTGAGACTAAGTTCAGAATTCGAACGTTTTTTTTTATACGAACCGCCACTCGCTCCTGGCAAAATTTTACATGAAAAAGATATATGCAATCGGTTGACCTACCTAATAGCACAGAATAATAGCCTCATTTTCTCTTATTTCAGGATTTGGTGTCAGTATTCTTAATATTGCCATATCTTGATATCCACGCGAAACAGCTTGGCTTCAATCATATACAGATTGGAATAATTGGAGCCATTTTTCCAGGATGCCAGATGATATCATCACCAATTGTAGTAAGTTGTACATAACGCAAATGCTATTAAATAATGATTTTTAATTTATATAAAAGACATGGAAGAATAAGTTTCTTTAATTTTCAGGGAAGCTTCAGTGACGTCAGAGGTAGAAAACCAGTATTGCTGTTATGTTTGATTATTTGCTCGCTTGCTTACTTCTGGTTGGGCATGACATCATCTCTTCTTGTGTTCTTAAGTATACGAGCTGTATTAGGTAAGCAAATAAATACATTTTAAGAGTTAAGGAAGGAAATGTATACTAATATTATAAAGCTGAAGAGTTTATTTGTTTGGTTAAACGCGCTTATCTCAGGAACTACAGGTTTGAATTGAAAAAATAGTTTTGTGTTGCATAGTCCATTTGTCGAGGAAGGCTACAGGCTATATAACATCACGCTACGACAAACGGGATTGGAGCAGTAACTAAAGACGTAACATAACGTGGACGAAGCCGCTGGCAGAAGCTAGTTGTGAATAAACTTAAGAGTGTTCATTATTTATGGTGATTGTCTGTGCCATAATAGTAAAAGTTAAAACAATTATGGGCAACCATGTTTCACAAAATTAAGAACATACGGTCAATTACATACATACCATCACGCCTGTATTCCCCTGAGGGTTAGGCAGAGGTGTACCAACGTACACCCACAGTTCGCCGGTATGTTTTTTAGGTCCCATGTAATAGGGGGCGAGCCTATTGCCATTCGGTCAATTATGTTCCACAAAATTGAATGAATGTGACATTCAAGGTGAAAAACCTTCTATAACGTTGTTGCAGTAAAACAAAACCTTGTGTTAACTATCATAAGTATCATAATGCTTTACCGGCTTGTTTCAGGAACATTTAAACACACTCAAACGTTAACAAGGGCCTTAGCCCCAGACTACATCGATGATCAAAACGACATTACTGCGTTGTATGGCAAGTTAACGTCTTTAGGAGGACTAGCATTAGCCCTAGGCCCTCTTCTTAGCGGGTACGTCATGGAAGCGTTCCCCGAAAGTGGTTTTACCATCATGTGTGCAGTTTTATCGGCGTTTTTCATATTAAATGCAGGTAAAGAACGTTGTACCATTTCTTATTGATATCTATACTAATATTATAAAACTGAAAAGTCTGTTTGTTTGAACGAGCTAATCTCAGGAAAGACTAGTTCGATTTGAAAAAAATCTTATGTGTTATATAGCGCGTTTATCGTGGTAGATTACACCAAGCTAACGTAAGGTGGCTATATAATATCACGCTGCGACACACGGGTGCCAAGCAGTAACCAAAGCCAATTACTAAACGTGTGTTAAGCCGTGAGGGCCGTATAGCTGGTTAATAAATGACTTGCTATTAATTTTAGATGCCTGTCACGGATCCTTGTCTCTCAAGTAACTGTAATTAATGTGTCTCTCATTGTTATAGGTCTCATCAATTCGTTGCCGGACATCCCAAAAGAGAAAAAAGACAAACCAGAAGCAGTGTTTAAACCAACAAAATTACTCGATCCCATTGTCGATACGTTCAATCAAACTATTGACAACTTCCACAACATAAACTGGACAATATACTGGGATATATTCTTATTTAAATTTATCATTTCAATGTGTATAGGATTATACTTTAACAATTTCCGTTTATTTTTGAACACTGAACACGATGTGTCACCCTCAATTCTCGGCTACATAACAACTTTTCAAGGAATTCTTTCATCAATAACCAATGAGACAGTTTCCTCTATTAACAAAATATATGTAAATGATAGAGATTATACTCAACGCATCTTTCATATATATTTGGTTATGGTATTCTCTTTGATAGGGTTAGCTGCAGTACCTAGTCTACCATTATACATTGTACTAATAATTCCTACAGCAGTGTGTTTCGCACTCGCTAGAGTAATTGCTTTGGTGGTACTGTCAAATAGAAGTAAGACAAACAACCGTGGAACTCTCATAGGGGCGTTCAATAGCGTCAGTTCAGTATCTGGTATTGTGGCGCCAATCATCGCCGGTATTATAAATCATTATGTAGGTGTCACTTATGTATTTTACGCTGCTGCCATGATCGCTTCAATAGGTCTTCTTTTAAGTTGCAGAGCCAGATGGAAATCTTTGAAACAAAAATCAATGTAGATTTTAATTTTGCACTCTCGCACAATCATTGCTTCAAATGTAACAAAATCTAATTGTTTTAACACCAGTAATAGGTGTGCTCTAATTATCAAAACATTATGCAGGTGAATAATAAGGGAGTGTATCGTAGACCGTAGTGTTGTGGTCGGTTCCCACGACTCGGTTCCTTCCGGAGGCGGCGACCCGTGACGCTACCGTCTTGGCGCCCACATCGCGCCTCTCATTGTTTCTACGCTAGTTACTGAACTTCTTACAAACGACAAGGGTCAATTTTCTAATGTACAAATTATGTTTATGGAGCTCGATCTACTCGAATGAGAAATAATTACGTCACGTCATACCGTTGTTCAGATTGTAAGATTCTGAAGAGATAAAAATAAGACAGCAAATTAAAAATAACAGTAAAGTAAATAACGGGTTAGGTATTGTATGATCCGTCATCAATATTAATTGTTAGTGGAAAGAAGAAAAACTGGGCGGTGTGACGGAAATGTCTGAAGCGCCGAGTCTTGGCACACGACGGAATGTCGGCGCAAGCGCTGCAGGTGCGCCGGTGAAAAAAACTAAGGTGACTCTTTAGTGTGTCCAAGGCCCATTGTGTTCTTTGGAAAGCTTTTGATAATTGTGTTCTTATAAAAATATTTAATTAATTAATCTTTATTTCGGACAAAGTGACATCAGTATTTTAGTAAACAGGAATCTTAATGAAGGGAATGTTTTCGGAACCAAATTTTCAAAGTAACAACGCAATTTTTTATAGGAGTCTTTACATCTCGAATTACACACTCAATTTAAGTACCGTTCATACCTCATTAGAAACACAAAGTTATTATACTTATTAACATATTCCATAAAATACTGATAACATAAGTTCATAATTCCCATAACACTTCATCTTTACATATAAGAAAACACCTTTGCTCTATGCACCGCATTATAAATGTTAATTACGTCGCTGACATTTAATTACAATATAATTTCTGTATGCGCACGCGCTTCGTAAACAACTTTTGTGAATTATTGTACGGAGATCGACAGGTGGAAGACATACACAGGTGTTTCAGTGTTATAAGAACGAATCATTATTTTTATAGTTTCTAATAATTCTAATTTTGAGACCTCGCGTTTAATAGAACTATTTTAACTAAAGATGTGTGACTTATATGTGATAAATGTATGATTTTGTAAGTAATTTATTGTAGCTAGATAATAATTAAATAGAATATGAATTTGTCCTTGGTATGTTGTTTTATTAGAATCGAGTTTGTCTATGACTGTTTTATTATGGTAAGCTAATCGTGCAAGAGATGCCAGATGCTGATATTTTACAGCACCTTTTTTTTTTTTTGGTGGGTGGGAAATCATCAAATAACTTCTCCCGCCCTGGGCGGGGCGGGAGGGTGTGTCAGACTTTTACTGACTAAAACCCACCCATGTTCCTTCTTGTGCCCTTTGCGTTCCGGGGGCGCGGTATCTCTTACGAACAACCCAGCACCTTAAGCTGGGAACAATGCCGCGCTGTGCTCGCTCTCGGACTGGGAGCTTGCACTACGTTTCGTGTCTCGTAATCGTGTCGCAAAATGTTGCGCGACAATGTGCAGACTGACGCAGATGACTGAGTGTCGCGGGGGCATTATGTCTCTTAGTGTATCAACGGTTTTGCGGTCAGCACAGCAACAACATGTTCGAACATTAATTGACAATTAAGTAAAGTGCAACATAGAGTCGAAAATCGCGTAATTTCGTACAAGATTACAGTGCGACTCGGTATTATATCTTGCACACAACTTCTAAACAGTGATTTTGTTGCTTTTTTATTAATTGTTGAATAATCAATGAAATCGGCATATTAAGCATATTACTTTTTCTGCGCTGACCCTTATTCATAACACGTGTATTTGCGACGTATCCCTTTCCTACTTCTTATAGTATTAGCTAAATAGCTATTAGGTAGTTTAATGTATTCCTGTACTTTTAACATTTATAAGTACATCGTCATGTCGTGAATAAATTCAATCTAACAATGCATTTAGAAAATTTCGCTGCAAGCTTGTAGTTAAATTTATACATTTACGTTTATCGTGTAAGTAACTAATTGTATACAAAATAATTGTATACATGTCTTATAAATTTTTCCTACATTCCCACCAATGGAATCAACATAAATAAATCACGCTTATGTTTATTATGTTCCACATGTTCACACATCCTCATTTCATATTCAATGTTGGCAACTCCTCGTTTATACGTACGACATGTTTGACGTGGTCAAAATTAGAATTGAACTAAAATAGCCGTAGTATTTCTGCACTAGGGCCTATGGCATAACTTATTTTTAAGAATCGTAAACAATGGTTTTCAAATAACCACTTTAATACGCTAAAATAACATTCCTTGGAAGTTTTTGCCTGTGGGTGTTCCAATAATGGTATAAATGTTTGTTTTTAACGTGATATCTATAAACATTTTCGTCCCATTAAGATAACAGGCATAAAATATGTTCATCCAGCTCATAAAGGCAGATTTCTTGCCAATAACAAAAGAATAAAACAAAGTCTTCTACTCGGGAGGCCAATCGGAACATTCACACCGCGAGGTGGAATGCCCGAACGCTTAACCAATCACACTAACGAGCTCACCTTCATATTGTTTTTTATAATTACTTTTATACCATTTTTAAGTAATGTGTTGGTTTATATAATGTTTTCTTTGATTAATTGATAACTTTAAGTCCTAACTGCCTCTTTGGCCTAGTGGTCCTAAGTGCGAGTGCTACGCTAGAGGTCTTGGGTTCGATTCCCGGATCGAGCAAAAAGTGTTATTGGATTTTTCTGTAAAATTTGCAGTAGCAGCTCGGAGTTAGGATTTGTGCCTGTTTAATGGCAATAGACTCACCCACGTGGGATCTAAACATACCGACGAACTGTGCGTGTACATTGATACACCTCTGCCTAACCCTTAAGGGAATACAAGCGTGATGGTGTGTGTGTTTAAGTCCTAATCGCGGTTTTTTTTTCTTGTCAAATCATGGAACATTTCAGTAACCTAATCAAGATAGCTAATAGAGTTTTATAGTTGACTAGCTTCTGTTCTCGAATTCGTGTTTGTGGAAGTCAAGTATACCACAAAATATAGCTCGTAGCACTCGGCGATAGTGCAACTTTCTATCAGTAAAATAATATTTGTACTCAGGCGAGTATGAACAGTGATTGCCATATACAAAAAAAAAAACTAAAAGAAGCCAACCAACTTGACCTCTTTATGATGTTAGTGTTGTTCGGAAAACCAGTAAATTAAGAAACAGTTCCAAAAAAAAAACCCCGGCCATCTTTATTTCCTTACATCATAAACAAACCACAAATTCCTCTTGATAACTCTACTAATATCTCTCACGAAAATAACTTGTAACATCTTTGACAGATACTAAGTAGAAAGTAAGCTAGAAAGCAATTAAAGACCATTACGTAAGTTTATGACAAAAAAACACAGGTGATGGCGCCGTAAGTAAATAACTGGGCCCGAGACGGAGACGCGACTGGAATAGTCGATAGTTAGTAAAATAACTTGTGTAAGCACACGTGCACCTGTTCAAAGAGAATATTGTTTAGGAAACTGGCAACACGAACGTACAGGAGTACCTATAGAGTGCTGTCTCACTCGCACATACACCAAAATCGAGTGAAAGAAAAAGAAGAGTATTCAAGATTGATTAACATTTCTTTATTATAGGCTCGTGCTTTCGAACAGGTGATGGGCATTTAAAACGCGTTTAAAAATAAAGTTTAAAGAAATTAATGTTGAGTTAAAAAGCGTATCATCTTTGTAATGACGACAAATAGTCTCCAGATGTTTTCAGCAAGCGATTTTAATAATTAGGGACCATTAAGCTTTCAACAGTATCAATCAATCGCGGAAAATTTATAAACGAGAAGTTGACAGCCATAAAACTCTTTAATGCCTTGAGCGAACTCTTATCTGAGAAATCTCCACCTGCCAAATACTCTCATCGAATTCAATTGCGAATATTAAGCACTAGGCTCTGCCCGCGACTTCATCCACGTGGAAGTTAAGTAGGTATACCAGAAAACATATCCTATGACACTTGGCAATAGTATAATATTTTTTATAACAGGACCAGTACTTCGAAAGACCACCTCTTACAAACATAAAAATAATAAAAAAAAACAAGTTTACCTCCTAATAAAGCAGAACAAGTATAGATAGGAATTAATAAAAAATCTTAATAAAGAAGTATAGATAGGTACAAAATTTCAGTTATTTTTTTTGTCTATCACGTATAAAAGTTTGTGTAACAAGTGTGGGTGACTGTGGGCACGAATCAAACACATTTACTAAACGTACTAATTGATGAAGAACACAAAATTTAATATTGAAATTAACAAAGAGCGACGGCTCGGAAAAGGAAATTATGTCAACATGTAACGAGAAAAATGTTGATTGAAGGATATCATCAGTTCAAACAATTACGAATCAGTTCTGCGTGGCTCAAAGAACACAAAGGTTGATATAAAATGCCGCAATTATACCTTTTATATGCTCCAAATATACGCTTAAAAATAAGCAATGACTCAATCGCGTACAAACGGTACAGAATATTGATAGAAACAATAAAATAGTGACTTCATTGCGTAACTAATTTCCGATTTCAGACTTGGTGCTTTTCCGCCAATAGTAAAACCATTGTTAAAAAGCGTAGGAAATGGGACGTCGATAACGACTCCTTACATAAACGTACTTATATTTCCTTTACAATGAAATCAATAGTTTGTGGACTTTGCAACGTAGTGGGTTAAGTAAATTAACTAGTTAATATTGTATGCAAAGGTTCTGATTACAACACAATCATACAATTTGTTATCAACACCTATATTACCGTAATGTTGTTCAAAGGACTATAAAACTTATCCCTACCTTCTTTAGTACAAGTACGCAGCTTAACACTAACTTCAGTGTAGACTTAGTAGGTACCGGCAACGACGTGCATTTTGGTCGATCCATTACGGAAGAGATAAGACGAGTAAAGAATGGTGTAAAGGCTAATATGGGCTTATCTTAACGCTTCCACGAACAGGTGCACAAAGGTATAACGAACTCATTTTATGGTACCTACTTACTTATCACTGAAATACTGTAACTTGGGACCGCTGGAGTGAAGGCCACATGAAAATTATGAACACCAAATGCAGTGCTATTCTGTAAAAAAATCCCTCGGTATAAAATATACGTCACGTGCGTTTGAAGTGAGCTATTACGTTTGGGGTATGAAACTTTTCGATGACAGCTCACCATTCCTAAATTTACAGATGGGGGATTTTTACAGAACAGTCCGGCTGCTCTTATTTATTTATAGTTAATTAAAACGGTTACAAACTAATTACAATAATTAACCTAGAACAATACTAATATTATCATAAAATCTACTACGCACTTAATAAATAACAGTGGATATTCTCTCATACTTTCTCTCGCAAAACTTCAAATACACTCGCATTATCTCTCTCCATTCATCGGCAAACAGATCACAATCAGGATTGACTGCCAGGAGGGCATTGAGGGCTTCCAGAGTCCGACACACCGGCGACTCCGCTCTAGCGACCGTACGACATGCTGGCCTATTATTTGTATCTATGTCGGTGTCCGTTTGTCACACCGTCTGTCCACCTACACATCAACAGCGTTTCTTTTACCGCAATAGCGTTGTCTGAACTAACAACTATCATTTTAATGTTGCTATATCTCCTATTCATAAGATTTCCCACGTAACTAATTCGACACTACTTAGTTCGCCGTCAGTTTTATTAGAAAATGGCGTTAAAGGCACTGGTTTTGTGACTTCTGTACACTTGCCTAATTAAGTTTGACCAAACATGTTGACAGCTTTTAGCTTTCTTGAGATAAAGAAGACATTAGTTTCCGTTTTCATCACGGTGCTTAATTCACGAAGCGGAAGTTCATTAACGATTTAAGTTAATTAAATCTAGAAAGATCTTTCATTTTGTAGTAGGCCTATACCTATCTATTAGTTTGTAGACAATGAAGTAATTTTGGATTCCATTATCTGAGCGAGATTGATAGGGCTATCGCGTGCTCCAATTAATTTTACCTTTATGGGAACGCGACGGCTATTAGAAAACCCGTAAAACATATCCCCTCTTCAGGCTAAGTTCACACGATCTTTGTTTCGTTATATTAATATTCTTCGCATTAATATCAGTCTACTCAGCGTTACAAGTTAGCGGTATATTTTATTAGTGAGCCAGCGAACATACACTGATTGTTTCTGGTGGTGTTACAGTAAAAATACACAACCATTGACAGAGGTAAGTATATGTTTTTTTATTGTCATTACAATTTATACAATAGTTGGATCTTAGAGAAAAGCAACAGCCATCTTCTTACAAATAATGCTCAGTCATCAAGACAGAAAATATTGAGAAAAAGGGATTAAAATAATTATAACATAATAACAAATTGCCCAGGTTCATCTCGACTCATGTCGTATATTTTCTAAGAAGTAACGAGTTGCGAGCCTTCATCCATCATATTCCAGACGAGACGACGCAATCTTTGCCGCGTCACGTTACTGTGATGCGCAAATCCCATGTCGCCTTCAACACTTTACTTTTTCTAACATTCCTGGCTCGTGCCAACTATTCATGGTACATTTCTTTAGTTACGCTTTTAAAGCCGCTGGAATGTTAGATAATAAAATATTTCTACGACTGTTTGATTGGAACTAAAGACTAAGGTTCGCAAATCTGCGTAAAGGAATTGCTGATGTCTCCTATTAAATTGTTTTCATTGGAACTTACAAATATGGTCTGTTGACATTCTATATCCTTTTCAAATGTTGTTTTTCTTTCCAGATGGTCAGTTTAAAAACAAACAATGTTAACATCAGAAGCTGTAGCGGCGACTTGATGCAAAAAGAGTAAGATATTGGGAGTAACGTACTTAGTTTCTACAAATGCCTAGCTCTCCCACATGACCTTATACATTGACCAAAACAAATACCTCGAGAAGACATACTAATAATTGTTGATGATAAAAACCTTGGCCCTAAATAAGATCACACACGTATACCTTGCAGCTATGACATCATTTGTCTCATTTCGTGGAATCTTCACGCGATGTATAGGCAGGCATTTTAATGGGAGTTTGATGCGGCACCCAAGGTACCACGTCATTACGCCCAGAGTTGATGGTTGTAAGTTTTTTGTAAGCTCTCGCGTCTTTTCCGTGTGGTAATTACGTCTATGTAAATTGGATCAGATTTATCAAGTGAGTATGAGCCATGGAACGTCAGTTATGCATGTGTTTAGAACCGGAATACATACCTTAGTTACTACTGACCAACGATTTGTTTTGAGTGAAAGTGTAATTGAAAACGTGAAGTAAAGATGATAACTTTGGACAGGTGTAATAAATAAGAACTTATTTCATGCTGTGAGCAAATGTCATAGCTATTCTGTCTTTGTTTGACACGAAGACGAGATTTTTATGGCAACTTTTCGCTATTATCTACATAAAGAAAGTATAATATATGAGCGGGGGGTTATCTCATAAATAAAATCAATCGCAGAAAACAGTAATTTAATGTTTTAGTAATTAAAAAAACATGTTCCCACGATTGAGCAAAACCTATTACCGGTACGACGTAACATTTTCGTTAACTATCTCGAGGTAGACTGTTGGTGAGACGACGCCGATGTGGGAAATGTAACACTACATAAGTGGTTATTGTATGAAAAGTTATAGCTTCATCGACGTCTTTCTCTTCACATGGATATGACACGCGTGAAAAGATTAGACTGGTAATTATCATACCGTAACGCTGTGTTAATACAATAGCTCTAGCTGCTTTCCGAGAAAATCCAATGCTCAGTTCCCACGGAAATTTTCGTTTTTCCGAAAGCAAATGAGCTTTGCTTAACCATTCACTGTTCAGTGTTCAAAAGGATAATTATTGTATCTCTCAAATATTTATTTTCTCATGATAACCCAAATTAGTATCAGGTAGAAAATTATTGTAAAATCCCTACGTCCAAATTATGTCGTCTGTAATTTGATACTTTCGGGGCCCACCAGCTACTTCAAAATATTGACGCTACTCCACAAGAAGCCTCTAAACAGGTTCTAACATTATTATTATAGCAGTCACGTCAACAAACGACCCCTAATGGAAATAGCCAACTGTGTCATAATTATCACATAATACCACGCAGAATTCAACTTTAAAGCAACTGAATCAAGATTTCTTTTTGAATTTATACTTATCAAGAGAACCGGTGTAAATGAGTACACGCCGTTACTTATAACGTGTGTCACCAAACCATATTGTCCGCATATTAGTTGAGTGTGTTTACCTTTGACCATAAAAACTTGAAGTAGCAGTATTTTATATGAATTGATGGCTCACTTTTGAAGCAGAATGTGAATGAAGAAGAACATAGTGATTAATGTACAGTATGTTATAAGTAAGAAGTTAAAGAAACAATGAATGACATAACATACCATCACGCCTGTATTCCTCGAAGGGTTAGGCAGCGGTGTACCAGTATACACCCACAGTTCGCCGGAATGTTAAGGTCCCATGTAATAGGGGGCGAGCCTATTGACTTTAACTGGGCACAAATCCTAACTCCGAGCTGCTACTGAGAATTTCATAGAAAAACCCAATAACACTTTTCGCTTAACCTGGGAATCGAACCCAGGACCTCTAGCGTAGCAGTCGCGCTTAGGCCACGAGACTAACGAGGCTCGCCCCCTATTACATGGGACCTAAAACATACCGGCGAACAATGGTGTACATTGGTACAGCTCTGCCAAACCCTTCAGGGAATACAGGCGTGATGGTATGTAATGTGATATTGTTAAAAGAGAAGAAATACTTAAAGGACGGCTGATAGAGATGAGATGTATAAATAACGATTTATAATTAATATTAATGTGTCTGTCTAATGATCGAAGAAAGGAGAGCTTTCACGCATCACGCCGTAAGAACACCCACCATTATAAATCATCCTATGATTTCCAACCTTCCTAATCTGAACGTCATAAGGAATAATGCTTTGTTAAATATTCCAGATTGAGGATTAAGCCCCCAGCTTACTCGATAAAATTTGAATAATGCTCGGAGGCGTGCCAATGACAGCCTACTAATGCTTCTCGTTTATCTCCAAATTTATCACTCAATATTATTTACGTCAACTTAAAATATGAAATCTTTTAAGTCCACGAACGAAGGCTGTTAAGATATACATTTTAAACGTTGATGTTAATAATTGTAATCATTGTTGCCAACACTCAGCATGAATATGTATGGAGTTATAATTAATTTCGTTTTTCATTTTAAATTAGTGTTATATATGAGCTGTGTCTTAAATATTTGTGAAGAAACACAACACTGTTTAGAATCAAAAACATCCAATTATGATACTATTTTAAAAAACATTTTTTATGATAATGATTCTAGCATACCAGAATGTACTAACAGCTCCAAAGACAAAGAACAAACAAATACAAAGAGAAAGCAAAATTCCTCTTTGCCATTAAATGCTAGAAATAAAAATGACGTTTTACATTTAAAATCTCACGAATATTTATAAATAGATGTATGTATCAACCACATAGGTATTTCACTACCTATCAATGATCAACACACCACCCACGATAGTCAAACATATTAAGACACGTTGAACTTCGCACGCAGCCATTTAAGTACTTGTTTGCCTTCAACCTTCGAGGAATTTTGCCCGGGCTTAAACAATCCAATGAGCGAAGGTCAGACAGGTCACAGATATGTTGTTACATAGAATATGTACTTCTTAGGAGCTTCTTTAATACTTGGTAAGAGTTAAATACGACAGGACACAAGAGCCACGGTGAGAGGTTAGTTAATGAATGATAGCTACGGACATTGCAAGAATTAAATTCGCAAATAATACTTGTATTTGCGAAAACGTAGGTAGTAAAAACACTGACGGCATCGCAAAATATTTAAGACATATTTATTTATATTATCTTATTTGCCAAACACCGCGTTGTCGCATTTGACTCTTGCCAAAACCGACTAAGAAAAGCAAAAACGTAAAACAAATAAAAGTCTTACCTGTACAGCACTGTTTAAGAAGCAGTTATTCTGTCCCGGAGCATTCCACAATCCCTTTGTAGTGTGAAAGATCCCGGAATCTCGAGATCCATCTCTCGAATGCTGAGGTCGGAGTTCAGCGTCGCGCGCGTAACGATCGTGCGCGGGAGTCACCATTGTTGGCGCCATTACTTATCACCAATCCGCCATTTTGATGAAGAGAGCACTACAGTAATTTATCCACTGTCCACATTTCGGTATCTGAAAAGATAAAAATAAAGTGGAGACTGTAATATCTGTAATTTAGTTAACAAGTCTGATTTATGGGTGTCTGTCGGTGTTGAATCATCTTGAGATGTCTATTGCACCAAAGCCAGATACATGAAACTGGGTCCAGGATACATGTAATAAATTAGTCATCTAAATCAAAAATAATGAATTAGGTAGGTACTCCTTATTAGTCGAGCAGTAGCTAAATGGCTTTAAACCCTAAGGATTTATTTCTTTAGTTCCTAATTGACAAAGGATTATTTTTGTTTTAGATTTGTTTACTGCCTGTTCTTTAGAATGTTTTGTTAACCTATCAACATCTTCAAGACACATACACATACCATCACACCTGTATTCCCCGGAGGGTTAGGCAGAGGTGTACCAATGTACACCCACAGTTCGCTGGTATGTTTAGGTCCCGTGCAATAGGGAGCGAGCGTATTGCCATTAACCGGGCACAAATCCTAACTCCGAGCTGCTACTTAGAAGTTCATAGAAAAACCCAATAACACATTTTGCTCGATCTGGGAATCGAACCCAAGACCTCTAGCGTAGCAGTCGCACTTAGCACCACTAGGCTACCGAGGCATCTTCAAGACTTGTTCGAAAACGTCTAAGAAACAAGAAAATCCGTCAAAAGCAGACAACGTGGTACAATAATTTGACGAAACGTTCACACAGCCTAGACAAGACAATCGGTGGGCGGAGTCAACTATCTTGTTCTGATTTCTCATTCATATAATTGTTACATTGGGGTTAATAAGGCGAGTTTTCATATTTAATTACACAATGATTAATTAACTGATTCCTTTCACTACTCAAGTCACGAGCATTGTTACTGCGACTGTACCTCCGACAACAATGAGCTGGGTCGTTCCCTGTCAACCTTTATTGCAGGCAAACGGTTGCAAAGCTTGCTAATTATCGATTGATTGTTCGTGATATACCGTGAAAAATTGTTTTAGCAAAATAGAAGTCAATTTTGTCACGCGGTACACAATAGGTAGATCAGAATGACGTTACATTTTAGTAACTGGTTTTCAAAATTCGTTCCACTGATAAATACCTAGTAAAACATAAAGTCTCAAATAAAAAAAAATAACAAAGGAATTTTTACGCGATAAGGTGGCTAGACATTTGTTCAAGAATATAGCCACTTGTTTATAAAAAAAACACGCCCGGAAGATATAGTACGGAGCAAAAATGGCAATTACCAAAATTACAACCATACCTGTTACAGATAAGAGCTATAAAACAGACGCTATCCGCATTTCAGAAGTAATTTCGTCTTTGATAAATAACTAGGTGCTGCCAGCAACTTCGTTCGCGGGGTTTTTTCCATCCGCCTTAAGTTAGGTCTTTGGTTACTGCTCCTCTTCCGTGTGTCCTAGCGTGATATTATATAGCCTATAGCCTTCCTCGATAAATAAACTATCCAACACATTAATAATTTTTCAATTCCAACCAGAAGTTTTTGAGATTATCGCGTTCAACCAACCAACCAAACAAACAAACTCTTCAGCTTTGTAATATTAGTATAGATTTTAAATCTGAGTTACAAAACAGAAAACAGCCTGCAAATGTGATAGTAAAAAAAATCACATTCATCATAACCAACAAAACATCACTTGATTTAAATGCCCTAATTACTGTGATCATGTATTAGCCGCGCATTTGTTCTTTACTTTATATTTCGACTCATACAATGGAAACAAAAAAAAAAGATAAAGAATCCGGGTTTTGCCTTCGATTTGTCCAAATTAGTGTTGCAAGTTCTGCGCCGGCGGCGCCCTGCGGTGCATCGGTCGCATGCGTAAGCACATGTGCGGGCTTCCGCGAAACGACACGCAGTAAAACGGTTTATTTCAAACAGCATGATTTATGCACAATATATGGGAACGCACGCCGAACAGCCCATTGTCCAATTTTATTTTCGAAGATTTTCGTTCTTATATTTGATGAGAAGAATTCAATGAGACTAATAAATAAACCAATAAGAAGATGCAACAGACTTAGCATATAAGACGTTTACTTTATCTAGGTACAAATTCAATATGCAACACAACTGCCCATGACACATCTACAAATTCGAGCATCTAACAACACAAATCTCCACCAACATGAAATGCATTCTATCTCTATTTGGTTTCCAATAAACGTAATGGTATTGGTTCCGTTAAAGGCGCCAATATATTTTGTAATGCAGATGCACGCGTACGTGTTGAGTTTACATGTTGTTTCTAAATACTAAGCAAGCAAGCTGAGCTATTTCAGTCAGAGACTTGCGGCCACACTTCCGATCTATCGATAATTTCACAAAAAACGGGGTTAATTCCTGGATATCATTTGCTTGTTGCGCAAGAACGCACTTTCCCGTCTCGGTTTTTTATTTACAGATTCTGTTACAAGTAACTGAGATTGTGATTACGGATTCCAGAGCATAAATATTTGTAGTAAGTTGAAACAACTCGGAGCAGAACAGTCAGTAGCAATAAACACTGTGTATAATTAAATCACAAAACTTTTCATTATTTACATTCTTCTTTCTCTAAGATCTTTGGAGCTTCGACATCATAGTTATTAGGTACTGTATAATATCCCAAGACCTGATTATTATCTTATAAGCCATTTTGATTATAAACTCGAACTGGATGCATTTGAATCTTCGAAATGCTTAATTAAACGTAACCAACAATTTAATTACAAAAGTAAAAGGGTTAAAATCCCCATAACAGCGTCCGCACCGATTCACCGTGCATAATCCGTGCACCCAAAATAATTAATCTCAAGTGTTATGCTCCAACCAGCTTCGTTTCGTGGCCATACTTTTCGTTCTAAAAGGTCCTAAGTCCTTTACTTAGTCTTCGAACTTGCTTATGACCTTCTTTTTTGGAAAATAACTGAGTTCGCTTCATCAATGTTCTCGTCGGCTAATTGTGAGTCGTCAGGATAACGTATTACATATTTCTGTCAACTATAAACAATCTAGAAACGTTAGTAAACAACGAGTTCATAGGTAAGCACAACAGCATACACATAGAAGTTTGGCAAACAGGTGCTCAGACGCTGCTTAAGCGAACATGACCTACTGGGCTACTGCCTGCCTGTTCGATGATGCCCATAAGATTTTTGAAGAAATGGTTCATTCGGGTGGCGGAAATAAAAAATACAAACGGATACAATTTCTTTTTCTTTTCAATTAGGTTAAAACCCCTGTCACAGCACAGACAATCGTAGGTATTTCGTATAATGTTATATGACTATAACAGTGAATCATCCTTATTTCAATTATTACACATAAATAAATAATAAGTTATTTTTTTTTTACGCTGAGGAGTTAGAAATGGTCTGTAGTAAGTAGCACCACGTGGGCAATGCGTAATAACGATTGTAATCACCGAAATGATCCGACTGACGACCGCAGGCCGCATTCCTGCGTTAGATACGCTCAAGATTCACTTTTATCTCTTGTTGTAGGACATTTTTATTCTCTCTTTCAAAGCCTATTACTTTCTAGCACTGTATTTCATAAACAAGAACATGACATCCATTATTTTTTATACGTTTTTTATTCATGGCAATCATAATTATAACTTTCAATTGTGGCATTCAACAGAAATAAGACTTCAACTATGTAACATGTATGATGATGCGTTTTGTCACTAAACGTTCTTTAAAAGCTTAATAACATGTTAGTTTGGGCAGCAATCAAGCAATTGTTGCTTATTGCCCAGTCACGCTCCTTTTACCAGATGACTGGTTCCGTTCAAAGAAATTGATAAATAATTGACGGTTACTTTATTTGTTTGTTTACTGTAATCTTCGAAATTGTAACTTTTAAAGGAAGTATAATATTTATTTGAAAAAAAAAGTTGAAACAGATCATGGAGATTTATGTCATGTTCCGGGAAATTTTATTTCAAATCACACTTCACGCAAACAGTTGAACAAAAGTGCGAGGTGACAAGTCAAATTGCTATTCTGAGAAAATATTCTCAACTTTTAATCTCGATAACAAATCTTAAGCGGTTAACTTAGCGTGTGATTCGGCATCAAAGCCGCCCATACTGCTGAAAAAAATAAGAAAACGATCAAGTGGTTGCACATTACCATGGGAACAAAAAACTCTAACTAACTACAAAAACTTAAGAAAGCGAGAGAATGTTTCAAGTGTTCCCACTAGTAATAAAACATTTTGAGTGATAACCTTAAAAGCATTCGCTCTGACTCGAGCACCAATGAAGAGTAAGTAGGAAGGTACGTCGAATGTCGATGCTAGCTAAAGGCACGTAACTTTGTATCCTCATAAAAATGTTATAGTCCATGTTTGATCAATGCTTTACTGAATATTAATGGGTATGTTAGCTACGTATGCTCCACTTACAATACAAACCGACTGGGGTTAGTTAGGCCATAAATAGCAGGTCGTACTTACACTGAGTGGGCAAATTGGCGCAGGAAATCTAAGCGAGAATAAGGTTTAGATTTATTTAATTAGAGTTTATTTTTGCTTGTAATTATACCTCTTATAAAGGCAAAACCCCCTCTAACATTAAGCGCGTTTAACTTTAATAGGGAACAGTTCAATCAGAACTAGAGTTGTCTAAATTCTTTAGAGATAATTATCTTGCCATTGCGGTCGGCTTGAAGCCTCAAGCCAAAAGAAAATAACACAAAAAGAATACGTGCTACATTTTTTGTTTTCACATCCACTACACATGAACCTGATTGTAAATGATTATTTCTAGTTGTACGGGCCATGACATAGCTAAATACTAGTTTTTAGTGGAGCGCCTACCTTTGACCTAAACCCCGCGGGTATTAGAGGTTAGATGGCTGGCACTTTCGGAGTCTCAGAATCCAGTTATTCGCTGTTTGTAGACAATTTTATTTTAGATAAATAAGGATTATGCTAAATTGCGACTGTCAATTCAGCATAATCTGTACATTTCACCGAAAGTTATGTTGAAATTATAATACTTGTATTAAAACTTACATTTCAAATGGAAGAATAAGCTAATAGGCAAAGGATTCAAACAAATTAATTAACTCATTTTTAGACTGTCTAAGAACGCTATTAAAACAGACAGGTATGTAATTATTCGGTGCGCAGCCTCAGAAACACAAATGAAATCCGTTCAAAGTTTATATGTTGATGTTGAAGCACAGACGGTCAAAGATTTCTTACAGCCACACGTGCGCTACAGCACACCATTAAAAGGAACGCACACATGCCAACGTCACGAACTTGATTATACGTTACAACAAAAAGAGGAAGAGCGGAGGCTGCGCGTGCGTCGAGTCGCCGACCCGCGAGATGGCACGAGTCAAAACGCGGCGTCGCGCATAATATTACTATTATTATTTTATGACACTATTCCTCCTATACGATCAACACATTTGGCTCCGTAACTAATAAAAAACAGCAGGCCAGTAAACAACTCGGGAATAACTACATCGTCACTAAAATAACAGCAGCTCGTAATTATCTAGGTAATTAACTTCAGAACTCCATAACTAATGCAATGACATAATATCTAAGAGAAAATATACCTCACCAATTATAGAAATACAGTCTTACTGATTCGCCAGATAAAGTTCATTAACAAACTAACACACAAATGTAGACCTTCAGAGAGTACCTAATGCTATGGGCAGGCACTATAATATTATGAGCCTTCCAGTACAGAATATTGTATATCCCGATGCACTTGTGTTAATGATAGATATCGTAGTTTCAAGTCTACTAATGGAAGGCAATAAGAACGAGATTACTTGAAATGCATTGTACATTTATTAAAACTTTCAATACCACCAACGATCATGGAGCACAAAGTCATCTAAAATTGAATTAAATAACATAAAGAGTAGAAGTAGCGTATCTAAGTGGCGTGACGATGAAGACTTTATACGAGCATAAAATACCTACAGCACGTTAAAAAGAGAAGTGTCAACTTGCGACATTAGCTATTAATGACTATCATTCCTCAATGTAGAGTCACATAAAGGGGATTCAATTGGTATTCAAGCCTCCGAATCAAGAATAATTTCACTACATCTACATACTTTCATGTTTATAAAATAAACAAATCCTTTAGGAACGGACTCATAAAATTAACTCAAGAATATTTCAACAGCTAAAAATTATGCCAAAGTCTTCAAGACATAGGATATTGCCACGTGCTGCAAAAGGCTATCTAAAAGAAAATATTTAGCTCAACAGGAAAATTATGATGAAGACTTGACTTTTTTATTTAAATAATTCATTTTGCCAATCTGAAGCCAGGAATCAGAGACGACCATACATTTTGACACAATACATATCTGAAACGGTGACAGCCACAAGTTAACTTATTCTTCTATTACACTAAGCAACGAGATACCACGTTTGCCTCAAATTTACGTATCCTCTCATAAACACATGTGAATAATACTGTAACTAAAGCTTCAACAAAATGATGTCACATTCGCTATTATCGGCGATTATAGCTACTATCTGCCAAACATGATTTTATTACAAAAGGGTAATGTGCTCCGAATTCGATACAATGTATTCATTTGCCATAGTGAAGCCCTATTTATTAACAAAGTAGAAATACTATTTGTTGTTTCTCTTGCGTTTTGGAGTAAAACGGAGGATAAATGAATAATACGTAGTCGAAATTTATTACTAAAACACGGGAGGCAAACAAGAGCTTATTTCTCAGTACACACATTCATATTCGCATATGTTTTGTCACAGTTTCACAAACCATAGTTCCCGCGGTCTATTGTTTACAAGTATCAACGTTCAATGGTAGATTGGTTCAGATTAGCCAGTCGTGATGTGGCCCATATCTCGATGAAAGCAATCACGATCACCGCCAGAGACATACTTGTCACACGAAGTTCTTGAGATGATCACGATATGGCCTCGAGCGAGTCTGAATCATATACCTATCTTTGACCCACAGTTACATAATATGAAACAAAAGATGTTCAATCAAAATAATCAAATTATAAGAGTATCTTCTAAGAACGAACGTTTTATATGTATTTATGTGCCTTCCAATTCAAGAGGCAGTGACAACCTAATGGCATTACAATCGTGGCAGTTACTACCTAGTGACTAGTATTAAAGTAACAAGGAAACCAAAAAGTTCTGGTGATGTTTTGGCGATGGGAAAACGACAAATCGTTAGTAAATTGACATGGAAATATAGTGCCAGACGCACTGGTTGGTTACGAACAAGCAGGTTAAATCGAGCATACAATATTTCATGCTCATATGACTTAAGTAATTGCACACCGTGGAAATATAACTGTTGATAAACAGTAGGATCTGTGCAATGACAGAATCGCCTATGAACATATTTAGATAACGGGGACCCGTCCGTGAGCTTGTTAGCTTGTGTATACACGGCAGCTACTCAGTCCTCCCAGCTCTCCAAGACGGTAGCTCAATTTAAATATTAAACGTATAAACCCGTTCTTTGAATTGGAATAAGCTTTTAACAAAACACTAATCAAGTAGATATAAAGTAGTCTTGGGTTCCTAAATACAAAACATAACATGTGCCTACATCTTACGAGGCGTAAAATGGGCTTATTCTATCTGCATAGACATAGTTAATTATACAGACATTAAAAAAATTGCTTCTCCACCTGGCTCGAGGCACGTGCCCAGTTCACCTGTTCTTTAGTGGCACTTTTAAATAAGTAGGCTCTAAAAACCGGCAGTCATAGCTGTTTGAACCATGCCATTATTTTTTGTATACGTTACAAAATTGCTGCATCGTACACGTAATTATAAGTCAGCAATAGTAGTTGTGATAGCAGGCTACTATTATTTCTAAATAATGATTAAGGCGTAGATGTGGTTTTAAATCATTCGAATGCTATTAAGAAACCATCGTTTATTTTGTCTATTCTGTTGGCGGGTGTTAGAACTGGTATACAAATAATATAACGGAATCCATTAAGGTATTAAACTTGTATTAGGTGAAATAGGGTCATGCATTCATTAAATTGGTGTAGTCAATATATTTGTGACACACACACATACCATCACGCCTATATTCCCCGAAGGGTTTGGCAGAGGTGTAACAATGTACACCCACAGTTCGCCGGTATGTTTCGGTCCCATGTAATAGGGGGCGAACCTATTGCCATTAACCGGGCACAAATCCAAACTCCGAGCTTCTACTGAGAATTTCATAGAAAAACCCAATAACGCTTTTTGCTCGACCTGGGAATCAAACCCAAGACCCCTAGCGTAGCAGTCGCGCTTAGGACTACTAAGCCAACGAGGCAGTTATATATTTGTGAGTCTTTCGTATATGTATTGAGTTATCATAGTAGTAAGAGCTACTAAAACAATTAATAGCTTACAAATTAACACAATCTTTATTCTTGTAGATTTGTCATCAAAATAATGAAGCTCGCAACAGAATACACTTTGTTGGAGTCATTCATAACACATATCATGCCTATATCATGCTTAATATCATGCCCGGGCTGGTGACAGCTATTGCGATACTGCGCCAGAATATTGCCCTCAATATTTACATTAATATTGATTTCTTTATCTTAACTATTTTATGGCGTGCTTAAAAACAATTATTAAAGCGTCGTGTCAAGGTGGGCCAAAATTGAGTTAAGTAAAATTATATGAATGTCTGTCTAGGCTCACAATTACATTGTAGACCCCGATTCGAATCGCTTTATGTTGCAAATCCTTTCTCCGTTGAGAAAGAGGCAGTCAGAACTAAACTATAACTTGGTCAGATGTCGATTTGACCGACTAGAGTTACATTTAGCAATAACTCTATTATGTTAATTGCTATATGTCTAGACAGTACCTATGGGTACTGCATCGAGTAACAAATGCTTGCTGATGCTTGGCCGTCTGCCCCTGCCCAAACAATTCAGGCTTTGAACATTGTCCTTTAAAAATAACTTGTGTGGGAGGATAAGCACATAAGCAGGTAAGCTAACTATAATTTGATTGTAAGTTTACAAAGGACTGTCTCGCCTGGGATTTGTAGTCCTTGAACTACAAAAGTGACTTGTATTACTGGTGGACGACCGTTGAAAGAACTCTTTGGTCGTATGCAAATGAAAACTACTACCCCTGAAAGCCCTGAATAATTATCACGTCAAGCTGTAAAACGGTCAAACAACAAAAAAGCATTTCCAGTAGAAAAATAAAGGTGATGTCACTTTTCGCACAGAAAATGGGTTTCCAACTATCAATAAGTGAGCTGCAAACCCGCGGTCGGCATCCGCAGTTCCTTGACCACAAGTCAGTCCAAAGCGGTTACCTTCTAAAACAAAACACGACGCACAGACTCAGCAAGCCCGATTCTAACAATAAGACCAAGAAAGGCACACCTACTGAGATTTCATTAGTATTCACGTCAACATAGAGTCAGAATAATACAATTATTTTAGGTAACAATGGGGTTAGCTTTTGTTTGAAACATGAAACCGAACTCGTTTCTTACATTTCTTTAATAAGACGGATGTTTTAAAAACAATAAATGCTTACCTTGCATTTTATAAATATGTAATCGAGACAAAATATTATTTATAGTATAGTAATTTTTTTTGGGATTTAAATTTGGTTATCATATCAAATTTTACTGTCAATTTAGTAATTTCTAAAACCACAAATGTTTATGTGCAGAAAAAATAACAAAATTTAAAAGAGGTGTTGGAAAATGCAAAGTTTACTGATCTTAAATTTTATTGTTGCAATTTTATTTTTAATAACTACTACAGTTCAAATGTGAACTTACCTTATTATAATCCACACATTAAACAGGATAACAGTCCTTTTATTTAGTCCGCATTTACACTTCAATATATTTTATTTCACTTATAGTCCCATTTAATCCATCACTTGGGGTCCAAATCACGAACTGTACAAAACAAAATTGTCTACAAAAGTTATGAACACAATTATTCAATAAAAAAACAAAGAAATCGTTCAAACGTCTATTGCAAAACTAAATTCGCAAACGATAGAGAAATTCACGTTCGAATTTTGAACCAACACTTTCCCGCCAAATATTTATTTCGTCGGTAGCGGCAGGCATAGGCACGGGGCGCGCGTCCAACCACGAGCGGAGCCGGTTCGCTGTTGATTGTTTTATTTTGAACGTGGCCGCGCTGTCGTGGTTCAAGCGCGCAACGGCCAAGCGTCCCTCGATACACGATACCAAAAAAAGGTACTCTTAAAAACAATCCCTTTCCACTGTAATGGGATAAGAACTTTTTAAATATGATATGAGGCGAAAAAATAACTAGCCGCACATGAATATAACCTGTTTATTGATTGTGTAGCCCGCTACAAAACGTTTTGATCAAACAGAATAACAGTCCTCTAAGTAAAAGCATAACAAATAAATAAACGTATGTATAACAAAATAATTAGGATTGCTTACAGACTATTTTTACAGTAAATAAACTTATTCAATGTTTGGAACTCATTGCCGGTTCAAAGTAGTGAATAAAGAAATTTATCGTATTTTACAGAAAATCCTTTCAGAGCCGTCGAAGAGGGATGATTTAATATTGAATATTTGTTGTTTTCAGCTTATGGAAAAAAAAACAAGCGGTTTTGCTTATTTAAATATTACCTTCGTTTATTTATATTTCGCCTTACATTTTGCTTGAACCTTTCGTCAGCAACAAAACCTGACTTCTGGTTACGACTTAGGAGTTACGGTGTTTAACTAGCGCCATCTATTGGCGAATGAATTCCTAATCAGCTTTCAGCTGATTTTTCTTTCACATTTTCTTGTTCATTCACTTGTTTCTCTTCTTCATTATCTTGTTTATCTACTTCAATTTCAATTTTTTCTATATCATCTATACTTAAATCTCCATCAAAATCATTCTTATCTTGATTTATATTTACGTTGGCGCGTTTTAAAAACGGTTCATGCAAGACTTTGTAGAGCTTCTTAGCTTTAGTAGCTCCAAACCCAGGGCATTCTGCAAGCCTTGACTCTGACGTTTTAATAATATTTTCCAAAGTGCCGAATTGTGATATTAGCGTCATTGCGTCAGTTTTGTTCACTGGTTTTATTGTGGTTAATGCATTTACCACCTACAAACAAAGATCACTTTATTATCGACGGAAGGTAAGGTCGAGGAGTCAGCATGGAGATTGACCTTATCGCTTTTAATTACCGCACAATTCAGAATAATACAGTAAGAGCCAAAAAATAGAAATTAAAAAAAATCGCGGGATTCTAAATTTAAATTCCTCGCGCCTATTAGGAAAAGTGCGGCAATAAGTTACTTAGGACCCATTTTTTCTTTCAAGAAAGAAAAAATGGGAGAAAGAAGCTTACTTAAATAACAAATTATGCATCACTCGGCATAAAACCACCACAACACCATCACTGTGCTACTGTAATTTTTAGTTACTACGCCTAAAGCAGATCGTAATAGATGGGAGTGCTGGCATATACGTAGAATCTCTTGTGTTACAAAATATGTATGTAATTTATTAGACAATCTCTTTCTATCAATCCAGATTATTAATAACTAGCTTCTGCACACGGCTTCGTCCGGATGGATATTTTCACGTATGTATTAAGAAACGTCTTTGGTTACTGCTCCGATCCCGTGTGTCATAGCGTGATGTTATATAGTCTATGACACAATGATTTTAAAATTGGTTCAGTAGATCCAGAGATTACTTCACAAACTCAACAACTCTTGTTTGTATGCATGTATGTATTTATTATATTTTATACCTGGAAACTTTCTGTTCCTTGCACCTACTATGTTTTGTCTCTGTATCACCCTAAGGTTGACTGGTAGAAAATGCCTATGGCATTAAGGCCGCCTTTGAACAGTGTATTATTTACATTATGTGCAATTTTTTTCTAATAAATAATAAATAAATAAACTTTAGCTCTTTCTAATATTAGTGTAGAAGTATAGATAGGATTTATTTATAATAATGTTGTATCCCTGGGAGACAAAGGCCTCTTATCATACAGTCAAAACACAAGCATTGATTTCTATGCTTGTTCAAAACAGACTGGTACTTTCAAACTTGTTACATTGGTACTTGCCTGGTTTTGAACCCAGAACCTCATGCTTGATAGGCAGGTGCCTTCACCACAGGGCCATTTTGACATCTAAACAGACTGATCTACAATAATATAATATATATATATTTTTTAATTACCTTCTGATGGGGATCATTCTCAATCTTCTCCATAATCCTGTCAGGTGGTTTATTTTCATAAATCTTGTAGTTTTCTATAATCTTGGCTGCCTCGTCTGGATTCCACGCTAACATTAAAGTTAAATCAGTTAGGAGACAAATGCGCGTTAAGTTCTTCAATGATGATTGAGGTTCTTTGAGATCTACCTACAAGTGAAAATTCAATATTATTTTGTTATTTTTCTTTATACAATTCAACCTTTAATAACAACATTTTGAGTAACTTATTTGTAACAAAATATTTTTGAGCATAAAACATTGCCCATTATTAGTGCTAATGCATCAATAATTTGACAGTCTTCAATTTCTTTCAATATTACTTTATGTTATCTATAGAGGATCTTTAGTTCGTAACTTTACGCCTTCAACTGCTTTGTGTAGCATTTTGAAAGCTGTCAAGTCATTCACTAAAATAATATTTAAAGCAAGCTGTTACGTACAGGGTGTTACAGTGTCAATTTGTAATTTTATATACATAAACTCACACCTTTTTCTATTTTCTCGTAACCTGCGTGCTTGTATAACCAGTTGTATGAACGTAGACGAGGCGAAAAAAGTATGTAAGGATCGTAACAGGTGGTGGTCTATGGTTCCTGCTTACCCCCATGGGAAAAAGGCGTGAGTTTATGTAATTTTAATTTTTAATAATACCTTTATTATTATTATTCCTTTATTTTTTATTTTTTTTTTATTTTTAATGGCAATAGGCTTGCCCCTTATTACATGGGACCTAAATATACCGGCGAACTGTGGGTGTACATTGTTACACCTCTGCCTAACCCTTCGGGGAATACAGGCGTGATGGTATATATATATAATAATACCTGAACTAAAAGCACCCTGAGTTCGTACTTCTTCCCGAGCTCCTTGATCCTGTTGTGAATGTAATCAGGATTCATGTTGTGGTAGCGGAGTGACAAGAAAAGTAAACATATGGTTTTCCCCACTTCATAGTCAGGAATTATGTCATCATACTCCCATGGAACAGTTGTGATAAACTTCAATACGGGATTGCCTCTCTGTAAACATACAACAATACCTTAATTAAAAATAACAAAGGTTTTTGTTGACATTTTAAAATAGGTATAAATAAAAACTTATTGTGAAATAAATATTTAATAATAATTATCACAGTTCTTTGGTAGATAAATTGAAAAAAGAGTGCCATGAATGGCGACACTTAAATGTCCAAGTAGCTGTATCAATGACATACCACTCATGGATTAAACATAAAGAACTAAATACACTTATTCAGGTCCATTCAGCTTTTGTCCATAGAATACACTATCTTAGTATGGCATAGCATGTGTCTGTGATCTGCGACTGAACTGATGTGATACAAAACTAGAGTGCTATATAATCAAAAGCTGAATGGAGTTGAATAAGTGTACTTTGTCCCTTAGAATGGGGGTAATTAATGAATGATGCTGTCGTCTGTATTTCAAGCACACAAGGGGCATCAGTCAGCCTCCCTTAGCTTCACCACCATGTCACCCTACTAATATTTTTACCAAATGATTACCATAAGTAGTTAAATCACCTGTTTCTGATTGACTAATACACAGTGTGTCTTAGAGGAGGCAGGTTTAGATACAGGCTCTTTTGATGTACCTGAAAAAGTACAGGACTTGTTAAGTAAAATATAGAAAGATGAATAACTGTGTAACTAGATAAGTATTCTGTCATAGACGCACAGTCTGTACAATATTTTCTTTACCTTTTACAATAAATGTTACTTGTAACTATTAATATGACGAACTGTACAGACAAGTTACAACATGTTCTTATTAAGAATAGGGTTATTATTAGCTTAACTAATTCATACACGCAAATGATTGTTATAACGTACACATGTTACGTTACAAGGACCATTCGTGGGTCTTTAATCCAAATTAAACCAGAAATAAGCAACTTGCAAATAGTAGCAAGTTTCTCTTACCAGGTTGTACTTGCTGTAAATCATCGGTTTCAATTTTTGGTTTCTTTGGAGAAGTCGGTTCGATAATTTCAGCAAGTAAATCGTCGAAGCCATCTTCTAAATCCATTATTCTTTTTAAAAATAACCAAATAGAGAGTAAATCAACACTAAAGTGAAAACCTGAAACTAATTTTTCAAATAATCGCTGCTGTTTAATGTTGACAATGATTTTGACAGTAATTTTGACGTTTAATCGACAGTGTTATCAGGAAAAAGGAAACGTGTTTGGACTCTGAAACTGTCTACCTTAACATAGAATTTACTATTTGTTAAATCGTTATCGTCAGTGTTCTCCGGACCTAGCTCCAATTTGAAAGTAGATTCCTAGACTTAAAATGCTGGGACTCGGATCCATATGCATAGTAACGTGCGTAGAAGTCCGTATTGTAACAAGCATTTTCTAGTTTTAATTGTGATTTTGGAACTAAAAAGCCTTAGTATAAATTTTGTATCTTTCTGTTGTCATGTCAACTGTCACCCAATTGACACTTGACACAGCCATGGTTCCTTTAATCAACCACTCAATTGACGTCACACGTCAAGACACGATAGTCAAACAAATTCATCATTACTCGTCAAATAACCGCGCAAAGATATTTTATATAACTTTGTATTATGTTATTTATTTAAAGTAGCTAGTTTCATGAATGGTGATCATTGAAGTTTTGTTAAGTACATATCCGAGCTAAGTTTTATTCAAATAATAATATAATGTGTGCTTGAACATTAGATAAATTCAACAAGTAAAAATTATGAAGTTTAAATATGAACAACTTGCCTAGCACTAGTAAATCAAAACAAATCGATGGATTCGACGACGATGAAATATTCGACGACTCTACATTGTTGGCCCATTTTGATAATTCCTCTTTTATACAAAGATCACGGTTTTCTGAGAGTAATATAAATGACTCGGCTAACGCGAGCGCTTTTAACGTAAGGTAAGTGTACCTTGATGTACATCAACTTTTACGCAGCTTCATACTCTGTGTGATTACCATTGAGAGTATATTTGTGCATAACAAAACAACCTTTCCTTATTCTGTTATTCATTATACTCTTTATTACATACTATACATTCAGACACAGGCATTCTCTTCCAGACAAAATTAGTAATGGACTGAAAGAAAAGAGAGAGTCAAGGATTACTTAACCACATGTGAAAAATATGATGTCTATATACTTATAAACCTGTCAAAATTCATGTTTTTCAGTGCTCTCTGTTGCGATGAAGCAATTAGTGGCTATGACAAGCTGACAGGCAAAACATGGATCTACCCAACAAACTACCCAGTGAGGGACTACCAATTCAATGTTATTAAGGCTGCAATACTTAAGAACACCTTGGTAAGATTTAGTTTTGTAGACCACACTGATTAGATTTAGTGTTATATTTTCATCCACCTTTAATTAAGTTCTGTTTAAATTGCTTAGTATTCATCATCATCATCATAGTAGCTGAATGATGTCCACTGCTGGACATAGCTTAACGATAGCCACAATGACCGGTCTTCATAGATTATTTGATACAAACATTCAATTTTTGCCTATATCAGAAGACCATTTCTACTTTTTTTTTTAAACTGGTCTAAGCAACAATCAACATCAAAAAAATTATTACAGAAAATAAAAATAAAATATTAAAAGAACAATTAGAAATAAAGATTCAGAAATTATTTAGGTATTATTTACAGATTAGATTTAATTACTATCACTCTTAATAGTTAATAGAATTACCTCCTTGATTGAATAGCCACTAGTCTAGTCTGGTTGTTAAAATATGGTATTCCAAAATATTTAGATATTACAAACAATAATTCTAGTTTAATTGCTATTGTTTGATCCTTTAGTATTTTTTTATTAAGAACTTTATATCTATAGTCTTAAGGCTTCATATTAATTAGCCTTTATTTTTGCTGTTGATAATAAAATGCAAACTAATATATTAAAAAAAATTACTTTGCCCTCCATTAGGTTAGTCTACCCACTGGGTTGGGAAAAACATTCATAGCTGCTGTGATCATGTACAATTTCTACCGCTGGTATCCACTCGGCAAGATAATATTCACTGCACCAACCCGGCCGCTAGTCGCACAGCAGATCGAAGCATGCTACAATATTATTGCTATTCCTCCTAATGACACTATCGAAATGACAGGTAACTATACACACTGAAATATAAATGCTTGTATTTCCATGACAGAATGATTTGCGCCATAAATTTTTTGAGGTCCAGTACAAGCGGCAGTAATATGCTGCAGTTTTCATTGATCAATTGATAATGAACTAAAAATAACAGAATTAAAGTTAAAAATTGCACGCAGTTTATTTATTTATTAGTTTTGTCTTGAACACAATTGTGATATTTTTTACTCTGTTTGCGTTTAGCCTATAGGGTTTGTTTTACAGTACTTATCTAAAATGTCTATTTTAATAGTCTTTATAAATGAAATTTATTGTTTGTAAGTTTGTAAATATTTAACAACTGCATTGTCCTTGCTTCATTTGCATATAAATGCCATGCACTAAACAGTCATATCTTTTCAGGCCATATGCAAGCTACCACAAGGAAGCAACATTGGCAGAACAAAAGAGTGTTCTTTGCCACTCCACAAGTCATATACAATGATATGAAGTCAGGCATTTGTCCTTGCGACAGAGTCCGATGCCTGGTCATTGACGAGGCACACAGAGCGAGAGGGAACTATGCTTATTGCCAAATAATATCCACCTTGGATGATATTGGGCATAAGATTTATAGGGTGCTGGCGTTATCAGCCACTCCTGGCAGTAAAGTTGAAGACGTTATTAATGTACGTATTTATAACTAAAGATTATTTTGTCGAGCAAAACGCCTTGAAAATGCTGCAAGTAATAATAATCAAAGCCGCTACATATTGTTATGAACTCGAAGAATAAATAAACTAAAATAGCGCCAGATGTTGCTCTCAATCGTAACAGGATGAAAATAGTCCTAACGTTAACGCCCCGAAAATAATCGAAATTGCTCACCATGTTGCATGATATAAAAATAAAATGTGATAATATAATTAGATAATGACACAAAATAGTAATTAAAGTGTGTTTCAATCGAGTAGATAAGATTTAAGCCTTATGTAACATCTTTAAGAAACATAATCGTATGCAAATAAATGAATACAAATATAGATTGAATCCTTCGGTCCCGTAACTTTCTGGCCAGTCAGAGCCAATGCCTGCCGGGGCTGCAGGTTGTTCGAAAGATATACCGCGTTCCCGGAACGCATGGGCACAAGAAGGAACATGTATGGGTTTAGGCAATAAAAGTCCGCCCCGCCCAAGGCGAGAGAAGTTATTAATTCCCATCCATAGAAAAAGGCGTAACCGTACCATGTAAATTATAACTTTTTATTTCAAAGTTGTGTAGCTCAGACTGTTTGTCATGTATTTCTATGGTTTTAGGTGGTAAAAAACTTGCACATCGCTCACTTAGAGCTAAGATCGGAGAACTGCATCGACGTCGCGCCGTACAGTCACGCGCGAAAGATCACCACTGTAGTCATAAACCTGGGGCAGCAACTGTCTCAACTCAGACAACAATATATTGAGGTACACAACGCCGTACCGTCAAACGGGGTGAATCGGAGCGAAATTATAAAAGGGATATTAACTTTGAAATAATATAGTTTGTTGCCAAAGAGAACTTATGTTTTATCTGAATTATAATTTACGATTTAGTGACCTTGGTGGCACTAAACTATATTATTTCAACGTTTAAACTGCCTGGTTACCCTAGTGGTCCTAAGCGCGACTGCTACGCTAGAGGTCTTGGGTTCGATTCCCAGGTCGAGCAAATAGTGTTATTGGGTTTTTCTATGAAATTCTCAGTACTAACTCGGATAGTAGTTAGGATTTGTGCCCAGTTAATGGCAATAGGCTCGCCCCTTATCACATGGGACCTAAACATACCGGCGAACTGTGGGTGTACATTGGTACAACTCTGCCTAACCCTTCGGGGAATACAGGCGTGGTGGTAAGTATGTGTTTAAAAAAAACCTTTTTAAAATTTCGTTCCAATTCACCTCCTTATATGGTAGCATAAGGACGAAAGAAGATTTTAAATTTATTAATTTTTAAAAAATTGATTAATCCAATTTGCCGAATGGAGCTAGCAATTATTAAAAATAATTATTGTGTTATCTTTCGCCTAATAGGCAAGTATTTACATCTATACTAATATTATAAAGAGGTAAAGTTTGTGAGGTTTGTGGGGGGGGGGGGGGGGGGATCGCTGAATCTACTGAACCGATTTAAAAAAAATCTTTTACCCATAGAAAGCCACGTTAATAACAATATAGTAATATATAACATTACGCTACGACACACGGGAGCGGAGCAGTAACCAAAGACGTTACTTAACACGGGTGAAAGATCGACGCGGATGAAGTCGCGGGCAGAAACTAGTGTATTATATACCTAATAATCCGCGTTATCAGAACAAGCTCGTTCTAATAGGTATAGGAACATTGGGACAATGTTGTATTATCTCAAGCATAGTGTTTAGAGAAGAGCACTCGAATTTACCTACCTGCCTATCTACTTAGGATCGATGGGTGTGGGAGGATGCATTAACTATTCATAGCAGAAAATTCATATAGCTGCACAGTATACATGACCTAAATATTTATTATATTTTGTATTCTAGCGACGGAAAAACTTTCGCTTTAAGTGACGTTTTAGTATGCGTAGGTTGAAATGAGGATCCATCAAAAACTAGACAACCTTAATAACTCATCATCTGGTTAGCCTTTTCCCAACTATGTTGGGTAACCGGATGCAGCTGAATATCAGTGTTTTACATGAAGCGACTGCCTATCTGACCTCCACAACCCAGTTACTGGGCAACAAGATACCTCTTGGTAGGACTGGTTGTCAGACTTCCTGGCTTCTGACTATCTGTAACGATTGTCAAAGATCGACGAATGGGACCAACAGGTCCCGTTCAGCTACATTCCCTGTATGCATGCCCGGTACGTGCCTTCCGAGGCACGGGGGTGTCACACCACCAACTTCCAAACTCCAGGGTGCTACTGAGAAATTCGTAATAGAAAAACCTAAACAAAGGAAGCGCATACAAAAGCTTTTTGAAAAATTCGATCCTACCTAATAATAATAATATTAATTAACAGTGGCACAAGCTAAGTGAATCAATGTAAAAAAAAATCTACCTAGGTTTAGTTTTATGACGAGTATCCTATATTCACGTTTACAGTTTTACTTATGTTTTCATTTTCCTTTACCTATGTAATTAAAACTGTAATACTTATAAATAAATACTCTTATGTTTCATTAGAGGACTGATAACAAACATTTGTTATAACAGATTTTGGACGGATACGCCAGAAGATTAAAACAAATGAATATACTCCCACTTAATTTGGGTAATCTGTCCAAAGGCCGAATCGTGATGTTGTACAAAGAGTATCAGACTAAAGAACGTGGAGCCAGGTGAGGGACACTTGCACACATTTTTATTAACAACTTTTGCTAAGATTTACTCTAAGGCACCTCGCGCACTAGACGGCTACGACCAGATTACCTGAAGAAACCACATGAACGTCGCGCATTTGACCACAACGGCCAGCCTTAGTTATTTTGGTTGGCCACTGTTCGTAATCGTGGCCGTCTAGTGGGCGAGGTGCCTAAGGGCGTTTTCTAAAACTCAGGCGGGTGCCCACTTCACTCGATGCACCCGCGCCCGTTAGTGCTACATATACTATTTTGCCGAGTCTTCTTGTTACCATATCGATGGAAAATATAGATATGAAATAATATTATTTTGCCAGTGGACTGTTTGAGGAGTGCCGATTAGAGCTTATTATTAATTTGCAACTGTCACTGAAAGGAGTCACCCCGAACGACGTACTCTCCGAAATTTGCTACGTCCGTCCGGCACACCCTGGGCAGTCCTTTCATCACGATTCCAAATTTCAGCATTTTTTACGAATATCCGTATGTTTAAGCGTACGCCTTAGAACATCCCTGCCAACGAATTACGGTGAACTACGCTTCGCCGGGTCTACGCCAACCCATGTACTCGACTTACTTGCACCATTCACACGTGCCTTTAAATCGTCACAAAAGCTCCTTTACCTCCCACAGGCATCCACAACACAACTACATAATGAAAGACTTCACGCTCCTGATAGCTTTATACCACGGCTTAGAGTTGCTCGTCCAGCACGGTTCCAGAGTCTTCCTGAACTTCTTCGACGAGCACCCAGAGAAGTCCTGGATACAGATGGATGATAATTTGACAGCGTTGTTGGAGAGGTTGCGAGATGACCTGGGAATCAATCCTCTGTCGTTGGACAGGAGTATGTTGCCGGATGGGACGGTGCCAGAGGTGAATATTAGCGTAATGATTGATAATTGCTATAGTATGACTGGTAATTAGAGCGGAGGATTATTTATACTACTTTGTTTAAGTGTTTTGTTAGACTGTTATAAGATAATAATACATTATTTTATTTTTTTGCGTACAATATTTACACACTAATGTGCAAATATTGTATATATTCAGAGATTTACTCAAACTATTATTTAATTAAGGTTAGCAGAAAATATGTTTTGTTTGCTTAAATATAAAAATTGCCAGAAAATACGATACGTTGGCTTTTTCTGCTTGAACCAATTTTGTATGAGACAAAATTAAAAAACAAAAACTCGCACAAAGATCAAAGTACCTATTTTTTTTTCTTTTTTTTGTCTAGATTCCAAAAAACTTATGCTTCGGTCATCCAAAGTTTGATAAATTAAAAGAAATAATGACGGATCATTTTACTAAAGCGCAACACAAGAAGCAAGATACAAAAGCAATAGGTATGAATATATAATAAACTTTGAATATGGAAAATATATATACTAACTTCAAACGACGACACGGTTGGCGCAGTGGCCGAGCGATCGACTGCTGCGCTGCGTGTCGCGGGTTCGATTCCCGCACGGAACAAATATTTGTATGACCTACAGATAGTTGTTCCGGGTCTGGCTGTTTGTGTATGTAAGTTTATATGTTTGTAAACGCACCCACGATACAGGAGAAATTCCTAGTGTGGGGCAACGTTTTTTTAAAAATAAAAAAATATATAATAATTGCCTCGTTAGCCTAGTGGTCCTGAACGCGACTGCTACGCGACCAATCGCGACTAAACGTTAATGTAGATAAAAAAAACACATTAAAAAAAGTTTGTGATGTTCTTTTCATGCGCATAAATGAATGGGAGACCAAAATTATAATCCCAGTTATATTTCCCCAGTATTCTGCGAGTACCGCGAGAGTGTGAACCTGGTGCATTGCTTGTTGCTGCAGTGTCGGCCGCTCATCAAGCCACAGATGTTTGTAGGACAAGGCGCTTCAGGTATCATTTTATACTGTTTTAAGTTAAGTTATATCATTTAACGACTAAACCACTGAACCAATTTTGATAAAATTTGGTGACAGGGTAAGTTTGAACCCCAAGACACGACGTAGGCCACTTTTAATTCCGCCATTTCGTATGCGTCCGCGATATCCGATAATTACTAATTTGACTGCATCTTGCTAATATTATAATGCGCTCTTTCACGCTTAAACGGCTGAACAAATCTGGATGAAATTTGGCACTGAGATAGATTGTAGTGTGGGATAACACAGGATAGTTTCTATCCCTGAAAAATGTGCGGTTCCCGTGGTACAATATATCAAATTTGACACGGACGAGGTCGCCGGCAGAAGCTAGTATTTTAATATGAGTATGGCATATTTCTAGGCAAGGACGGTAAAACAGTAGTGTCTCAAAAGCAGCAGATGCGTGTGATGCGCAGTTTCCGCGACGGACAGTGCAACGCGCTGGTCGCCACGTGCGTCGCGGAGGAGGGGCTCGACGTCGGCTCCGTCGACCTCATCATATGCTTCGACATATCCACCAAGTCGCCCGTACGACTTGTGCAGAGGTGAGCTTAATTTGAACATGTGTTGGTAAGAACATTTTACACCCGGTTTTTTGAACGGAATATTAATGCGACAACTTATCAAATCCGCATAAGCTGCTGTGATTGGTTATTGATTACACAGATGATTGAATAGAATCTAAAATTTACCTCTAGTAAAAGTGTAAAAGTAAAGTCTTAATTTAAAAGTATTTTTTTACTGTATTGTCTTTTACAAACATAATTTCTTATTTAAGATGTGGACGTACTGGTCGTGAGCGAGGAGGACAAGTCTTCATTCTCGTCACCGAGGGCAGAGAGCATCAGGTAAACATTACTACGGCTTTTCTTTTGAGTCTGGGTCAAAAATAATGATAATAATATTCTCCGGACTGATTTAAAAGGAAAGAAAAGCCATTTATTTTCGGTCATGTCGGCCAAACTCAATGGAGACTAATCAAGTACATACTCAAATGTGTGCGCAAACACAGATGCACTACCTCTTCCCTCAGTCTCATAGTCCGATGGAACGGCAACTCGATACAAATGGGGAGAGATCAGGTGCAGGGCCAACGACTTTAGGTGCTTTCCGATGCACGGTGGTGTCCGACCACCAACATTTCAAACTCGGGGCTGGACGAGCAAAAATATGAACATACTTATCGCAATACCCGTTATAATGTTGAAATTGTATACACAACTTTTTTTACAATCTTTGATATCAAATATGTTTGTAGACGTTAATAGACTGTATGCGGCAAAGAGACGGCCTGAACACAAAGGTTCTTCAATCAAAAGAGGTGGAGAACAACCTGTACAAATTAAACCCACGCATGATACCGCACGACTTCACGCCGCAGTGTCAGAAGATGTACATCACAGTGGAGAAGAAGCAGGATCCCAAGGAGAAGAATAAAGAGGGGATCGACAAGGCTAAGGTAAGAAGAATTTGGTGAAACAAACCAAATACTTCTGTTATAAAATTTGTTGAGATGTGAACATTTATTACAGCCGTTGTCATGTTTGAGACATTTATAATGTTTTATTCTTACTATGCATTGTGTTAAATACTAATAATAATACGGATGCGGAAATAAAAAAAAACACGACCTTATGTTCGTTTTATAAATAAGCTAATGCTTATGCGTTTTTATATATTTAGGGTCAAAAAGATTTAAGAACAATGCTGTTAACAAAAACTTCTACAAGCAGTTCCGGTTCTTCAAACAAAGAAGTGGACAGCAGTCTGATCACTGAGAACGAGTTTAAGGAGTTGTTCCCCGAAGGATATTGTAGTACTACATTGTTAGCTAAGCCAAGGGAATATTGGGCCATGAACAAAGGTTAGTATCGAAAAAAACGGTTAAATAATAACACCAGCCTACTATTGTCCCACTGCAGGGCAAAGCCCTCTTCTCATACAGATAAGGTACGACGATTGTTTACCTCGCTTGCTTAAGGCAGATTGGCGATTTCAGACTTATATTTATTATAAAGTCTAGGATTTCTCACGATGTTTTCGTTCCCCGATGTCAGAGATGTCCAAGATAAGGAAAGTAAATATAAATTGAAAAAGTCACATTGGTACTTTCCCGGTATCGAACCCGCAACCTCATGCATGCCTTCCCCCACTGAGCCATCACGACATTTGTAAAAAATAATTATGTAATTTTTTTTAAAACAAGTTATCAAAATAATGTCAAACATTCCAGAAACGATAAAGGATCTCCCTCCGTCAGATGATAAGGAACTAAAATTGGCAAAATGGTTAGAATGGCAGCGAACGCTACAGAGAACTGTAAATATACACCACTCGAGAGATACGGAAATATTAGCGGAGCTGTTGCAGTATAGTGACGCTAAGAGATTCGAGTTGCCACCGTCTACGCAAAATCCATGTAAGTCTCAATTTTATAAATTCTACTAATAAGGCAAAGTATTGACTATCTAGGTATTACTGTTTTAAATTATTAAGACTCCTAATTATTCAATTTCAGGTTTCGGTAGTCAAGAACTTAATTCACAAACCGCCATTTTCTCATCTCCCGCTAAATTAAAACAAGCAACTATTTTCATGTCTCCAGGCAAGTCAAAACAGCCAAACATTTTTATGTCTCCAGCCAAATCAACACAACCAATGGTTTTAACATCTCCTGCCAAATCTAAACAGACCAATAAAAAGAAACAAAAAGTACCTCTAACAAAACCTTTCGATAGAAAAGATGGTGACATAAGAGCCCTCTTTAGTACTGCCACTAAATCTACCAAGAATTACACCAAACTTATTAACGACCTAGGTCTTCAGAACGATGGAAGCGTACCCACTCGTTTGATAAGCTTACTCGTTGACTTAAGTATAGATAATACTAACGCCCCAAAAAACTGTTATGTTTGCCAAAATATTTGCGAATGCACTCTTTTACAAAGCATTAGAGAAGAGAAGAAAGTTCCAAAAGTGGTCTTAGAAACTATAAAAGATCCTAAATTACCTGATATTTATTTAATCGACGACTTTGATGCGGATACTATTATGAAATGTGTCAAAAAGTCTGACGAAGATAAATATAACGCTAGTTTTGACCAGTTCGATTTGGGAACAGATTTTCTTTCACCAGATCGTGAAAGTATCAAAGTCGAAATCAAGACACAAAATATTTCCGTAACTTCGGATAATTTCGATATCGGTGACATTGCCGACATATTTGCTGATGATAGCAGTCCAGAAGAAGCAATAGAACGAGATATCATAGTCAAAGACGAAAAACCGAAGGTAGTTAAAGAATCATTAGGTTTTACATTTGCTGATAGAAGTCAACGGGAAGCTATAGAAAGTGCAGTCAAGGGCGAAGTTATAGAAAGAACGCCCACTGTCAAGGATGAAGTTATAAATACAGAGAACGCTGTCAAAGACAAATCGCCGAAGAAGGCTAAAGAAACATTGGGCTTCTTTGGTTTGGATAGCATTGATGACATATTTGCTGACGATGAAATTGATGATACACCACCAAAGCCAACACAAAATAAAATCAAAGATAACAATAATACTCAAAATGTTAAAATCAATAGGTCGCCTTCCGGTGAATATCCACTGAGTCCCTCAATTTTATCTGGTAGAATAAAACCAATTCCTACTTCGCCAATACTTTGCAGCCAACCTCGTAAATTCCAACTAAGCACCAAAAAAGATCGTCCTCATAGCTCAACACCCATTATTAAGTGCAGAAAGCAATTGATTAAGGAGACAACCACCAATAATAATTTGATAGTTGCACCTTCTATAAAACCGGAGACTTCGATGAGAAATAGTCTCATAGATACAAGCAATAGTAAAAGTTTAATGACGATAACGCAACTAGTGGACATGATCAACAGAACTGATGGTAATGAGTCAGTATTAAAATCTGTTCCCGATAAAGTACAACCAGAGAAAGAACGAAGCGTTTCGCCAATTCTTTTAACACAAGCTGATAGAAGAAAATCCTCGGTAAAACCTAACGCTTTTAACAAATCTATAGCATCTACATCCCAAAACAAGACGAAAGACAGTCTGATCATACTGGACAGCGATAGTGATTCTGATAGTACGCAAATATATGACTCTGCAGCCTTGGAGAACATTGGTAGTAATAAGCAATCCATGAACCGAGCTAATGTCAGTCCATCAGGCGGAAAAAGGAAAAGAGTTATAGATGATAGCTACGTCACAGCTTCACCATATTTCAATAAGAAACAGAAATTAGAAAATAAAAATGACAAGCAAATGTCTTTGCAAGAGAAAGTGTTAGCTGTTATGAAAAATAATAAAAACACGGTCACGAAGAATGACAAAACTGTTTTTAGTTGCATAGTATCACAACCTATGTTTTCATCGCAAAAGGAAAATAAGAACCCTCAGTTTTTAAGTGATGATGCTGATGATAACAAAGATGAAGAAACCGATAAAAAAGATATTATAAACATGCTACAAATATTCAGGCGAGATAGCAAACTCGAAATTGACAAAAGTAAATTAAATTCAATTATTGTCAAAAGCCCCGTAAAGTCTCCTTTAGGTGAAAATAAACGAAAACTGGCGTTTGATGATAGTGACGATGATTTTGTTTGTGATGAGAAGAGTGATTACACAAACCATATAGAGCACAAACAGAATGACAATAAATATAGATCTACAACTAATCATAAGGTTCGAAAAGTAAGTTACTTTAAAATATTAAATTATCTTTTGTGCCGATAACTTCATCGTTCATTATAACACGCTCGGCTCCGACACAGGAAATTTGCTATTCAAGTTAGAACTTTAAATCGTGTGCGTTAAAATATTTTTTATAATGACGAAGATAAAAACGTGACGGCTATCGGGCGGCGCTATGGCAGCTAACGATTTGGCTTTCGAGACGTTTCCGGCCGAGCCCTTGTCGTGTCGGAGCGGCGCTGTCTTAATGAGCGATGATCATTACTCTAAAAATTCTAAATAAATAAATAATAAACCTGTGACTTTACGAAAACATTTTTATGAAATATATTTCTTTTCCAACGCAGAAAAAAAAGAAAGGCAACGAATTCTTGGACACGGAGGCTGAACTATCTGACGAAGAAGGTCACAGTGGGGACGAACTATCTGACGAGAGCGTCGGCAGTATCATCGACTTTATATGTGACGACGACAATGTCACTCATCACGAGGACATACAGGCTGTCTACCTCAACTCTATCAAGTAAGTCAATAGAAGAAAATAAGTCAATAGAAGAAAAAAGAATTTGTTTTTTTTTTTTAATTTGGTTGAAACTGAGTTCTCGAGTATTGCATACAATGTATACAATATTTTTATTATCCATGTATACTCACGGATGCGGATTTTGTATTATTCAATTCATGTGACTGAATCCGAAATCACCGGGATAGTTAACTAGATACTTGACAACCAAAAAAACCCTAGAATTTTGCAAAAAATATACTAATTCTGAGTATCATGTATAATCTTTGCTTTTGTGATCGAATCTACTTTTTAGGGGGGTGGATAGGTTAATATGGATGGGTTGTTGCAATATAGCATTTGTCCTTTTGATCAGTTTGCAAACACACATTTGACATAAGTAAATGTATTATTGAATATTATTTTTTTCAGGAGTCCCGTTAGAGGAAGCGGTTTCAAGATACCTGAGCTGCCAAAGAGATTCAATAAGGAAGACATTTTATCACAGTATGTGGAGGAAGATTCGTATGAAATGGTATGTTTAAGGAAAAATAGCACCAGGATTAACAACTGTAAGGTTATTTTTACTTTGTCGTTAATTTGTATATGTTATCTTATTACAGGACAGTTTCTGTGTAGACTCCGACATAGGTTTAACACAAGCACATGAAGTATCGGAGCTTGAGTTAGCAGAAATGAGGCTAGAAGAGGAAAGAAAAGCCAAGAAAAAGTTCAGGCGGATATGTACACAGGACGACAGTCCAGATATTACACTGATAAAGAAAAATAAACCTAAGAGAAGACTGATTGATAGCGATTCTGATGACGAGGGTACGTGAGCTCGGTTGTGTGAGGTAGTATGGTTAAATTGTAAGTAAATTGTTTTGGTCCTGGTGCTGAACTGCAAGTTGCGTCGCTGTGAATCTTACCCTGCTACAAGACAAACAATGAAAGCGAGATTCCGCAATTTTGTCGATGTAAAGAAGTACCACACTAGACGTGAAGAGTGGGAATTGGATATTCAACACGCTTAGTTATTTCAAAAAGCCATATACTCACTCAATCGTACGGAAGAAGGAATGTTCTCTGCGATTACCAATCTGTGTGCTATACCAATTTGTTACAGTGCTGTTGTCAGTGCAGTACAAGAATATATAAGGACAAGTATCCAGCCGGTCTGGATGTTACTCTTACTGTGATATAATTAAATTAAAGCAATGATACTTTGTATTAATGATTTTGATACGTAAATTCTAAGTGCAACTTGTAATTTATTATGGTTTAATTAACGATATGTAATTAATAATTTGCTATAATTAGTGTAAATCATGTTGTATATAAAATGTGAAATTAAACAATGCCACTTATTAATTAGGTTTTATTTCCGAAGTCCGTCACAATCATCTATTTAGGGAATAGTCAAAATATAAACCACAGTTCTTGCGACGTAATATAAAAGTTTGTTTTTGAGCAAATTGCTCAACATACGATCCTTCTATACAATATATTTAAATAAAAATAAAAATTAGGACTTATTGAATTAAATGCGTCTCACGTGGCACCAACTCCACGGGCGAGAGAATCGAGGCGACTCGCTGTGCCATCAAATTCATTACACACTGAGTTAATCGTTACATATCGATACCATTACTGTGATAATTTGATAGCACGGAGTGACTAATGCCGCGATTCTCTCGCCTGTGGAGTTAGGGCCTTAGGGACTAACCATACTCATTCAGTATAATTTAGTTTTTGCAATTGAGATAGAAATGCGTACGCATCCGTTCATCTTTCATAATCCGAACAGAACACTACACAAAACAAAACTAGCGTTTACACTAATACAAAACTAGTTCCAAAAGTCTAATTATGCTGAATAAGCGTTGCCAGTCCTTTAGAGACCCCTTTAAGCCCACGCGATCGTCGCCGTGATCAATATCGAGTCGGCGACCTCGTAGGCTTAATAGCTCCAAATTATCGATGATTAAGGCATATACGCGCATGACAATGAATCAATCATGTACTAGTGGTAGACTAGTCAATCAGTTAATCAACCAATGCCGATTTCAATCATTCATCGACACTCATGACAAGGCAATCGGGCACGATTGACAGCGGAGTAAATAGATTACAATCGACTGATGTTGAAATACGAAGCTACGTCTTGTTTTTAAACTGGCCATCCATATTATTAACCTTGTCGCCTTAAAATCTTAATTTGTTTTTAATAATAATATTTCACTCCTCAGGGGTCTTTGTTTCCACTTCTTTGGGCTGCTTTACTTTGTGGAGGTCCTCTATCTCTGCTTGAAGCTCTGAATATCTCTTTTGCAATTGCTTTTCTCTGTCTGTTTGGCGATTAACATCGTCTGTCAATGACTGTAATAAAAAGACAATAAAAAATATTGTTATGAATAAAGTACACACAAGCCGCCACACTATTCCCAACCACTGCAACCCATAATATCAGAATCAACATTGGCGACCACCCGAGAAGCGCCCAGGCAAAAAAACTCCACGGGTCCCGGAGAACCGACTCAACTGTCTTGTATCTCAGGCGACGAAATTCATAAAAAAAAACCATTTCCCTCCATATCAAGCAGGAGGCAGAACAGAGCTAAGCCGATATGAATAAAGTAATACTGAACTATCTCAATAATTTTTGACTTTAAATTTATTGTTATGTCAAAAGATAAAAGGTTTAATAACAGCCCAACATACCTCTATTCTACGTGGAATGGCTGCTTTTTCTTGTTCGGCGAGGAACTTGAATGTGGATAGTTCCAAATTGGCTTGCTCTATTTGATCTTGTAATTCTTGGAACTGTTTGATCAGGGATGCAGCTCGACTTTGATAACCACCTAAAAGTTAAAAAATATTCCAGATAACCATGTACTTTAATTACTGTACGGGTATATAGCTCCGAAGATAGAGGCCTATCCCTGTAGGCACTATCAGCAATAATCCATTTATTACAACAGCATTAAAAAAATATCTGTATATATACGAGTTATTGTGTTATATTGTGAAAATTACTGCATCTTTGGTGAATTTCTTTTTAAATGACTAAAAATCTAGATTGTTTTTTTTATTTATCGTGAAATGCTGTTGAAAGGTTAACAATATTTTTAGAGAGTTATATTTAATGGAGTATAGATAAATAAATTAATTCGTATGACATTTATTGATAAGTAACTTTTTAAGGGCGATGAAAAAGGAATGTAACACGTACCCGCCAAAACTCTAAGTTTCTTCTCCATTTTGGAACACTTCTTGGCTTCTTTGGCCATGTGGCTCCTGTTCTGTTCAAGCCGTTTTTCAGCGGATTCCAGTCTGTCTTTCTTACTAGCTAAATTGGCACGTGTGTATCTATTTTGGCCGGGTAGGAAGAGCACCTGAGGAGAATAGAATAATTAAAATGAGTCTAGAAAGATTTGTTCATCCCTACTAATTTTTTTTTATTTTCCTCTAAAACCAACATACGGCCGGCGCTTGTAATAGCGTTGATATATGAGGATCTAATTTCAACAATACAAGATACTTTCTAAGTGACAATTTAAGTATATAATGTAACGGATGGTTAAAATAATTTATAGATAATGAATTGAGCGCTTATTATGTCGAGTGCTTTTTTTTTAATTCGTTTTTTAATTTTCGGTACAAATGAATTATAACAATTTCTACTTACTTGTGCAAGACACTCCTCCCAAACTTGCGTGTATGCATCCATGCTCAGTTCTCCATGACCCATGCCCGCCTTCACCAGTTCCATTTCCTTCTTCATCTCCAGTTTGGCAGCTTCCAAGTCTTCCGATGAGAACTCTTCGTAAGGATGCTGTTCTAAGTACGCTAAGTGCGACGCCTGTAGTTGTACTGCTCGCTTTTTGTCTACACCTGGTTTGATAAAAAAAAATATTATTTTAGGCGGATACGTGATAAAATGTACAGTGGTGATCAAAAGTCCTTAGGCATTCTCAAAACGCAATTGCTTGACGTTTAGTTTGACTTATACGACCTTCTACTTTCAAGAATAGACACAAATGTATCATCATTGTCGTTAACAAGTGATTGTAGTTCATAATTTCAACATTATAGAATGAGTCAAGATGGCCTAGCGGTTAAGCACGTGCAGACAGCGTGAATTAATGAGCCGTGAGTTCGTACCTCACTCACACATACATTTTTTTGTAAGTTGTTACTCAATTGGTAGAAATGGGACAGAAGTGTAATATGCTTTATCTTGTTCGCTTTTAAATAAAAATCATATTAGTTTTCAATAAACTCTGCTGAATACTGATACTTAAAATAAGTGGGTATCAACAATTAAATTTGTGTTATTAGAATATCCTTCCCTTGTAATGTTATTATTAATTGACTAAATGGGTATCAGCAAAAAAAATTTATGAACGGTTTACAAGATAACTTTTTTATCTAGGTAGGAATGTGACGTCACAATTCTCATAAAAGTTTGTTAATTTTAAAAATAAATTAAACGAATAAACGTTTTTGTTATGATTCAGCACGACTTTTTTTATTTCCTCCTACCAACACCAAAAAGATAAAATAAAAAACACTTAAATAATTAAATAATAATACAATATCAAATATGTGCTCCTTATAAAAATTAATTAATAAGGTTGAATAAAAAAAAAAACATAAAACTATTAAGTTTTAACTTAATATCATTATGGATTCAAAGAAACCAAAAACAAGCAGGTATTGTAAACAAGATTCGAACTCAGACCCCATTGATCGCGAACCCTTTACTTTGCCCAAACAACTACAAGCACATGTTAGATATAAGCTAATTTTAGCAATGCAATCGTAAGAACAGGACGCCACTGTGACGCTAAATGCAACTGAAATATAATGTTATGTATTTCGCTTAGCGCGACGACAGTTCATTAGTGTGTGTTATCTATGGAATGTTGAGACATCACTCATAGACGCACACGCGCACGCACTGACGGTGTCGCGCTCGTGTTCATAGCAATGTAATACTTAGCGTGCTTATGGACTTTTCAGCGTTTACTGTACGTGTACTGAGATGACCACTGAGAGATTCATGGAAAAAAGTACATTGGGACATGGGTAGGCGTAAGTAAATGATAAAACTGATATAATTATACGCGCTTGTCTAAAAATACTTGGATGGTTGTGTGGCACTTTAGAATATATTTTTTTATGATTTGGTACGATGCATCGTAAGCGTCCGTTAGACAAGTGGGTTTAACACGGCTTAAGTGCACATACCGGGCGGCGGATCCCTGAGCGAGTCGTAGTGCAGCATGGTGACCATCTCCTGCTTGAGCAGTTCCTCAGCGTGCTGGAGCGTGGTCAGCGCAGGGCCGGCTCCGCCGCGCACGACGGTCACGTTCACCTCGCCCGGCCGCACGCAGCCGCGTTGGACCGCTGACGAACGGAGCTTCATGGCTGCCGCGCCTAATGGAATATATCAACGGTTGAAACGAAGCACTGAAAATGTTATAATAATAAATCTTGCTAGGCCCTAATATGCACCCGCAGGATCTTACGCGGGAAAAGAGGGCGCTAGTTGCTGTCTGACTATAGTGCGTCTTGTAGTTGAAATAACAGCTCTGTCCTCGATAAATAATCAGAGGACCTAAAATAGAACTTTGAAAAATCTCAAGGGACATCATTACCTACAACTCAACAATCTGCGGATATAACGTAAAAGCAATATGTGATCAACTTAGTCAAATGCTTTGTCCAAATTACAGAGAAAATTTGGACAAAGCATTCCATAATGTAGTATAACACAGTAGCTGTGCACTTACGTAATTCCTCCTGTTCCTGTTGTAGTCTGGCATCGGCATCAGCCTGGTCTTCCACATGGGAGGTCGAACTTGAATTCTCCGTAGGCTCATCGTCTTGATCAGGTACTACGATTTCGTAGTCGTTACGCGGTGTTGGCAGTGACGATAAAGCGTTGCGGACTAACGCTTTTTGCTACCATAAGAAAATAACGTTTAAAGATTATATTGCTCTCATGTTCTGTATGTTGTATGGTGTCTAAATATAACAAGGTAACCATAGATACAGTTTTTTTTTTTTTTTTTTTTTTTTTGGTGGGTGGGAAATCATCAAATAACTTCTCCCGCCCTGGGCGGGGCGGGAGGGAGTGTCAGACTTTTACTGACTAAAACCCACCCATGTTCCTTCTTGTGCCCTTTGCGTTCCGGGGGCGCGGTATCTCTTGCGAACAACCCGCAGCCCCGGCAGGCATCGGCCCTCAGTGGCCCCTTCCTTTTGCTGACATCTCTTTGAGGCGCGCGTGGAACACGAACGCGCCGTCGACACGGCCTGTCGTTATGCAACGTAAGGACGGTGAGCTACCCATTGCTCACCGTCCACAGGCCAGTATCTACGGTGGCCGGGAGTCGTCTCGCGGCTCCCGACGTCCGGAGCGTCTACCGCGGCGGCTGGGACGGGAGAACCGCTGTCTCAACCGTCCCGCCGCCTCCTTCTCAAGCATTACTGCCTCGCAGAAGGAGGCGACTGCATCCCATTCCCTCTCGCTCCGGACCATGGCTTGCACCAGGGCCGGACGCGAGAGTTCGCCGCCGCCGATGGCCTCCACGAGGACTCGGCGATGCTCCGCCCAAGCGGGGCATACCGCCACGGTATGCTCCACCGTGTCCTCGGGGCGATCCACACAATGGTGACACCCGGACGTTTCCTCCCGCCCGATGAGGTGCAGGAACCTCCCGAAACACCCGTGTCCGGTGAGGACCTGCGTCAGGCGGTAGGTGAGGGCGCCGTGGCGCCTCTCCAGCCACTCCTCAAAGAGGGGACTTACCGCCTCTATTAAGGCGTGCCCAGCACGAGGTTGCGACAGTCGCTGTCTCCATGTCGCCATGAGATCGAGCCGGAGGTCGGCCCGCCGAGCGGCAATTTGCCGCGGTGGCGGACTCTCCCCCCGGCCTAGTACCTCCACGCGCCACTCGTACAGGCGCGCGAGGACCAGCGCCTCCAGATCCCACGGCGGCAATCCGGCAAGGAGGCTCGCCGCCTCCCCCGAGATCGTGCGGTATCCTCGGATGACCCTTATGGCGATCACCCGTTGGGACGCAATGAGGTAGTGGGCGGCAAGTCGCCTTAACCCCTGCGCCCACACCGGGGCCCCGTAAAGGGCCATCGACCGCACGACTCCCGCGTAGAGCCTCCGGCAGGAGGCGTTTGGTCCCCCCAGGTTGGGTAGGAGCCGCCTAAAGGCAGCCCCGGCCCGTTCCAGTTTGGGGGCCAAACGTCGGAAATGCTCCGCGAAGTTCCACCGGCTGTCGAGGACGAGTCCCAGGTACTTCATCGTCGACCCGACGCCGATGTGAACCCCTCCTACCGTTAGTTGGGATCCCGACGGTGGCCTATTCCGAGGCCCATGAAAACACATGGCCTCAGATTTGTGCAAGGCCACCTCGAGACCCAACCGCCGGATCCTCTCAACGACTATCGCAACCCCGCGTGTCATTAAGTCGGCCGCCGCCTCGTGCGACCTTCCCTGCGCCCAGACCAGCGTGTCGTCGGCGTAGCATACTACGCCGACGCCCTCAGGGAGGTCGGCTCGCAGCACCCAGTCGTATCCGATGTTCCACAGGAGCGGCCCCAGAACCGACCCCTGTGGGACACCGCACGACATCTCTCGCCGGTTCCATTCTCCTGTGCGACCAGGGTAAATCACGGCCCTATCCGTCAGATAGGCCCCGACAACTCGACGGAGGTAGGTCGGCATCCGGTGGTACCGGAGTGCCTCCCTAATGCAACTCCAGGGCAGGGTGTTGAAGGCATTGGCGATGTCAAGAGACACCGCCAAGACGACCCCGCCCCGGGCCACTGCATCCCCCGTCGATAGGGCTCTCACGCGCATGATGGCGTCCACCGTAGAGCGCCCCCTGCGGAAACCAAATTGGTTGTCCGCAAGGTCCGGCCCCATCCCCACTAGGTGCCCGACGAGGCGGCCCGCAATCACTCTCTCAAAGAGCTTTGCCACCTCGTCGAGCAACACGATGGGCCGGTATGCGGACGGCGAGTCCGCAGGGCGCCCCGGCTTCCGTATGAGGACCAGCTTCCCCGTCTTCCAGCGACGTGGGAACTGGCCTCTCTCCAAACATGCGCTTAGGAGCCCCTCCAGTCGAGGCCCAAGGGCCTCTGAGGCCAGGACCCAGGCTTTGCCAGGTAAGCCATCGGGTCCCGGGGCGGTATTCTTGGCTTTCAGCCTTCGTACCGCCATCCTCAGGTCTACCCCAGTCTCTTCAGGGGTGTCGTCGTCGTCGTGGTCCGTTTCCGGCATCGCAGGCGGCGGAGCCATGGGCGGGGGAGGATGTTCCCCCCGCGAAGGGAACAGAGCGCTCACCACGTCCTCAACGAGCTCCGGCCGGAGACTCTGCGTCAGCGGGGGGGCCCAGGTGCGGAGTTTACCCCGCACCGTCTTGTAAGGGCGCCCCCACGGATCTCCGTTCAGAGTCCCCAGCAGCTCCTCGCGGGCCTGAGCCTTGGCCCGCATGACAGCCTCGCTGAGGGCGGTCTTCGCCGCTCTGTACCTCTCGTACAACTCCGCCTCGATGACTGCCGCATTCGGAGGCCGAACGCGGAGTCTGCGATGCCTGGCATATGGGTGCCGCGCAGCGACGCACGCCTCTCGCAGGGGCGTCAGCTCGCGCGACCACCAGTATACCTGCCGGCGGGCGCTACCTGGCCGAACTCGGGGCATTGCCACGTCACAAATCTCGGACATGGCCTCCTGGAACCACCCCACCTCGTTGTCGATGTCGGCAGGCCTGTCCGGTGATGACACCCAGGCCTGCACGATCGAGGCTTCCAGGAGAAGCTCCCGGTTCAGCTGCTTCAGCGCCCACCGCGGACCACTCGGGAACCATAGATACAGTACAGATAACTAAGGACTGTTGGATGTTACTTATGATAACGCAATTACGAATTTGCTGATAAAGTGCGGCGGTGTGCTCTTCAAATACCAAATTATAAAGATTCAAAAATGCACGACATCTTTAAATTTACATAATAAAAGATTACCTGAGTGCTTTGGTAAAAAAACTGTGAACACATTACAATTTCTCACCTGTTTCTGTATTTGATTGGCAACTTGAGGTGTATCCCCGGTAGTTATTCTATCTTCCGGATTGATACTTAATTTATCACGAAGTCCTGGAGTCTGTAATATATTGGAAGAATAAGAAGACCATCATATGAAATGTAGATACAAGTAATATTCGCTGAATAAAATATACATACAGCTAGTCCCGGTTGTACGGCTACTTGACTAGGCGTGTTGAAACTTCCAGGAGTTGATACTTCGCTGCGTGACGACCTGGATCAAAAAGATTTGTGGTGTTACTTTTTAAAGGAACTGAATTATTAGCCAAATTTGCCATTTCAGTAGAGCTTATTTTGTTGTTACTAATTGAACTGACATTCATGATTAAGTATTACTTCAACTTACCTGAATGGTGTGATGAGCACTGTATTCGGCGTAGCAACGGCTTGTGATTGCGGCAGAGCGCCCGAAAAGTCTGTCTGATGCAGCGGAGTATTAAGCCCTCCTTTTAGAGGAGTGTCCACATGAGTCAGTGCCATCACATTCTGAGCTTCCATTAGGATTCTGAAAATGAAAGGAAAATATTAAGAAGTGAAGCAAAACCGAACATAATATGGGTCGACTATGTAATAAAGTTTGTCAAAAATGTATATGGCAATAATTATAACCTGTCCTGATGTTGCGCGGGCGTCCGCAGTGCGGCGGGCGTTGCGGGCGTCAGCGCGTACTCCGCGAGCAGAGCGTCGGTGGGCGCGCCCGCGCCGCCTGCGGACTCGCGCGCAGCCTCGGACGCGCGACCCAGCTTCACCACTTGTTGTAACTCCTGTGTAACAAATCTCCAAAGTTAATACCATCATGCAGCTTTACTTGATCAGTCATTAGATGGCGGGCTATCAGTGCATAATGATGGAGAGCCAAATATTTACTTTTAGCAAAAGTATACAATCGTAAATTTATCATAAACTCACGTCCTTTTCCTTTTTAGGAATAGGCAGAAACTACAGAATGCCGGTGCAACAAGGGGAGGTAGTAAATACACGCAAGCATGCAGATAATTTTAAATTTGGGAAGACAGAATTGAAAGTTGAATCAAAGTTACAATTCGCGTTAAGATTGATACATCACCTGATCAGTAACTTGCGGCTCGGGCAGCACCAGTTTGCTGCGCTTACGTGCAGGCTGGTCGCCTTGAAGCATAGCTTGAGGCACATCGTTCTCTTTGCGTTGCTTCAACTTCTGCTTGTCCTTGCGGCGGTCTCTCTGTAACAGTCACAATATTTTTCAACATGTACAATTGCTGTAAAAGAAAGGAGTAATGTTGTTGAAATAATCAGGGAAATTCTTTACGAAAACACTACATTTCCTATCAAAAATAACTTCGAGAGCTGTATTCAAAATCGAGTCTTAAGCTGCTACATGAATAAATTATTTTACCTCTTCCTTTTCTGAAAGTAGTTCTCCATCAAGATGTTGCTGCCGGAGTCGAGAGAAGTCGGGAGCCATGGGGTCCACCACCTCAGTGGAAGTGTCGTAAAACCCAGAAGCAGGCTTCTTCTCAAACGGTATCTCTGAGTTGTAGTCTACGCCGCGTTTCTTCTTGCGCCTGTAGATAACAAACGACTTTATTAGTACCAAAGTTGAATTTAATTTATTTTTTTTTAACCTCGTGATGAATTTCTTGACATCTCAAATATTCGGCCTTCGCGCCCATGTTGTGCGCGCTGTATGCGTGCACAACATCGTATCGTATATAAGTATTGTCCAATGAGGCCATTACAGTACAGTATATGTATCTGCCTAGTTGCACTAAAACAGCTACAGCAGAAAGATACATAATTCAATGCTGATAGTAAACTTCTTTTTTTAAACAAAGAAAATTGATCTTTTGCAGCCGTGTCATTATTATGTGCCAGAACTAAAGATCATTAAAATTCTGTTTCATATTTTCTGTAATTATCCATGAATGGCATGATGCCTTACCTAATTGGCACAGCAATGCCAGCTGCACTCAGCTCTCTCCTCTTCTGCAAAGCGGCAAGTCGCCGCGCTTCCTCCAGCTGCTTCTCACGTGCTTTCCTCTTTGCCTTCTTACCCTGTGTGTTGGCTAAACGAGCACGTGCTTCTGACAACATCTCCAGTTCTGTGTGAAAAGTGCTTTTTATTAAGTAATTGAATAATTTTATAAAAAAAAAAAGTGGCAAAAAGTGCCAGATTCTAATATAGGATTTTATAACCAAACATTACACATTGGACAATGATTAAATAAGATAATAGGTACTGTTCCTTAGGAATTAAACTGCAAGGTATTTCATTAAAAAGCCAATATTATGTAATACATTCTATTGTGTTGCTTTTTTATATGTGGGTCGGAAAAATTTGTTAGTTATTGGCTAGTTATCACTTTGTATCTAGTAACAATTAACAATGATAATTAAATACTCTAATTAATTTTATACATGAAATTTGTGATGGATTTTAACTTGCGCTTTAAAGCAGATGTGCCAATGGTTTATTAGTAGTTTTATTGAATAAACTAATATTTAAGCAGCACTCACCATCCTCATCCATATCCTTGGGATCAGGCCTTGCAGGCTTAGTTTCAGGGTTGGGATCAATTTCACCAGGTTTTAGTTTGCGAGGATCATCACCCATATCCTCCCCTTCTTCTTTCTTCTGGGCTTGATCTCTGCATCATGTTAAAATATGTTTACATAAGAAGTAAATTAATTCAAATCCATTATCTTTTTTGGAACTGTTGACTTTCAATCGTTCCTTTTAATGTCCTAATTAAACTAAATAAAATGTACTGATTATGCATATAATTAAAAATTATAATACAAGTAAAAGGATCAAATGGTTTAAACGTAGCATTGGGTTAATATTTGTGATTTACAACTGGTTTCTGAAACGAGAATCAACAAAAATATGCTATCAAATAGTATTCAAGTGTTAAGCCGCTGTGATGTGAACTAATTAAAAACAGCCAATAAGATCACTTTATGTACTTTTAATTTTCACTTTATAAAAATGATAAATAGTATAGCCCGCTGATGTTTAACATTAACAATGAATTGTACCGTCATATACAGTACAGAAACTTACAAAAACGATTACAACCATTTCAATAGAAAAAACATAGAAAAAAAGTCTCCATTATTGATACATAATAGAGCCAAACACATATGAAGTGGTAGAATGAATTGTCTACTTTATGATTATACCGTCGTAATTTCTAGGGAGCCCTACTTACAGTAAATATTCGTATCTCTCCAAACATTGTGCTGCCGTACGACCAATGATGGGCGCAATGGTTCTCCACTGTGTCGGCATCAACTTGGCCAGATGCAGTAACTTCTCGTCTTCCTCGCGAGACCATTCCGTCTTCTTGATGCTCGGGTCGAGCCACTCGTACCAACGAGCTTTGCATTGTTTTGCAGATTTTCTGTGTAGCAGCGACGCAATACGGGACCACTGGTTTTTCCCATATTTCATCACCGCCGCTTTGAGGATTTCATCCTACAATTTGAGAAATGATTGGTAAGCGCATAGATATTATTTAAATGCAATAAAAGCAATTTTATCTATCGAAGAGAATTTTACAAACCTCGGTGTTGCGCCAAACGCCACCTTTTATCATAATTCGCGGCATGGTTCAGGATTTATGTAGCCCCAGATCACAAAATAACAATTAAATTGTTCAAATCACTCATAAGAGAAAAAGCTAGCTACGAATCCCTAAATTTTTTTGGAATAAACACAAAATAACCAACATGAATTCCGGAAAGAAAAGGAGTGAAGTTAGTAGCCTCCTATCGCAACGCATATCTGTCAACATTTTATTTTGATATATGGCAATTTAGAATAATCGGCTATTGGCTTTCTCTAAATGAAATACGAATAGTGAGTGAGAACACAAATACATTATAGTAGATTAATAACTTTTTCCAGGTTTAGGTTTTTCATAACTTAAATACGACCATTAGGCACTTTTGAACGCTGATAAGAAAAAAGAATTGAATCTATTTGCTCCTTTCAAAAAGTACTTTCGTATGGCGAAGAATGGATATGAAACTCCCAGCGCGGGTGATAAGAACCGGACAATGGACATTATCCGCTTCTTACTAAAATGTGTGAGACTAGCCTAAATAAACAGATTTTGTACAGAGCAGGTATTTGAGACAATGCTACTTTGAATTCCACTATCCAGGGTCATTATTGTCAATTACTGCGTACTTGTAAGCCAGAAACCCCAACGTATAGTATTTTTTTTAAAGTCTTTGTGCTGAAATTTAAAACTAAATACAAGATAACATATTTTATACATGGCAAGGATAAGGACAGTTTCCATTTATACCAACCTTTCGAAACAAACTGTAAATGTCAAACTGTTGTAAATCTAAATGAGTGATAGCGTTTCTGGCACTCCCTTTTCCTTGATTATTGATGAAAACGTACATAAGTGCAGAGTAAATCACTATAATATGAATTTCCATTAGCAGATTTAGTTCGTCAATTAACATGAAACATTTATTTGCTGCGTAAAGCCATTGTGTGAACTAGCGCAGTGTAATAAGGTAACTATGATTCAAGCATATTTATCACCGCGATGGTACTCTCGTGCTACTTTGCATTACTTTGGTGTATTTACTGTAATTGCCTGCAGTCATACATATCATACTAAATAAAAGAAACGCAAAGTGATACCTTGAAAGCGTTATTTCAGTAAAGGATCCATTCTTGCAATCAGGAAGGATATGATAACACAAATTGGATATGCGGCATTAAAACCAATTGATTCTGAGTCGTACCTCGTAGTTCGTAATTGTCTCGGTTGTAGTTTCAAATATCGTAATAACTATACCTTTGATATCTTCTACATTTATTTCAAACATACCATGTAGTTTTTGGATACCAGATCCATTTCCCATGGTTAGTTTAGATACATTACAAAAGAATTAACAATAAACAAAACAGCATCATTCCAAATATTTTCATTACATCCTTACAATTAAAATCAACAAAGTCAGTTATTGAACACAAAGCCCACCCAGTAACTAATTGAATGGAATTGTAGCAGCTATTCAAGTTGTATTGAATAATTAACAACCAGTGACCCTCTGGGAGCTAGTGAGTGTTATTGCATACCCACTTGCTACATCCTGTTACTCATAGATTCATTTTTAAATTTAAACTTCCATCAATCAGGCTTTGGTTATTATTGAGATGAATAAATAGGTATATTCATGCTTAGTATGAACTACGTTTTCCTTTTAGACTCTTATTAAATGGTTTTTCCTTTTTAGAATCATGTCAACCATGTCAAGATCAGTCCACATCAGCCAGCAGAAGCTGGCTGAGAAGCTCATCATATTGAATGACAGAGGTATCGGAATGCTGACTCGAATCTACAACATCAAGAAAGCATGTGGAGATGCTAAATCTAAACCAGGCTTCCTGTCTGACAAGGCTTTAGAGTCCTCTATTAAAAACATTGTTAGAAGATTCCCTAACATTGATGTCAAAGGCCTTCAGGCTATTACAAACATCAGAAATGAAATCATCAAATCCCTCTCATTGTACTACTATACATTTGTAGATCTTTTAGATTTTAAAGATAATGTTTGTGAACTCCTTAATATTTTGGATGCATGTCAAGTCACATTAGACCTGACTTTGAATTTTGAATTGACTAAAAATTATCTTGATCTAATAACCACATACATCTCATTGATGATTTTACTCTCTCGAGTAGAAGACCGCAAGGCAGTACTAGGCTTATTCAATGCTGCACATGAAATGGTTCACAATCAAATTGATCAAAGTTTCCCGCGCTTGGGTCAAATGATTTTAGATTATGATGCTCCTCTGAAAAAACTTTCTGAAGAATTTCAACCACATCTGAAGGTGCTGACCAGTGCACTCAACTCACTCTGGCAAGTGTATCCTGCTAGAAATCTAACAGCTGAGCACTGGAGATCTGAACAAAAGCTGAGCTTGGTGAGCAACCCTGCACAGCTGTTGAAACCTTCAGAAACAAACACCATGTCATGTGAATATGTTTCATTGGAGTGTCTGGAGAGATGGGTGATATTCGGCTTTGCTATTTGTCACCAAATGCTGCAACAAGATCATGCAAATAAAATGTGGGTCAGTGCCTTAGAGTCAGGGTGGGTTGTAGCATTGTTTCGTGATGAAGTCATCTATATTCACAGCTACATCCAGAGTTTCTTTGATGGTATAAAAGGATATGGTAAAAGAATATCTGAGGTCAAAGATTGCTATCACCATGCCGTCCAAAAGGCGGGATACAAACATAGAGAGAGGAGGAAGTTCTTGAGAACAGCTTTGAAGGAACTAGGTCTCATTTTAACTGATCAGCCAGGATTGTTGGGCCCTAAAGCATTGTTAATTTTTATTGGTCTCTGCTATGCAAGAGATGAAGTGTTTTGGTTACTGCGCCACAATGACAATCCTCCACAAAAAGTAAAAGGCAAAGCTGCTGAGGATTTGGTTGACCGTCAGTTGCCAGAGCTTTTGTTCCATATGGAAGAGTTGAGAGCTTTAGTAAGGAAGTACAGCCAGGTCATGCAGAGATATTATGTGCAATACCTGTCAGGTTTTGATGCTGTAGCTCTGAATTTGATGATACAGAATTTGCAAGTCAATCCTGATGATGAGAATATAATACTGTCATCACTGTGCAGCACTGCTGCTAATTTAAGTGTAAAGCAGGTTGAAGACAATGAGCTGTTTGATTTTCGAGCTTTCCGCCTAGATTGGTTCAGGTTGCAGACATATACTTCAGTTGCTAAAGCTGCATTCAGTCTTGTAGACCAGAGGGAGTTGGCACAATTCATTGATAAAATGGTCTTTCATACAAAAATGGTTGATAATCTTGATGAAATAATGGTGGAAACATCTGACTTGTCCCTCTTTTGCTTCTACAGCAAGATCTTTGAAAGTCAATTCCACATGTGCTTAGAGTTCCCAGCACAAAATCGTTACATCATTGCGTTCCCACTCATTTGCAGCCACTTCCAAAATTGTACCCATGAGTTATGTCCAGAAGAGAGACACCACATTAGAGAGAGGAGTCTTTCTGTTGTGAACATATTCTTGGACGAAATGGCGAAAGAAGCTAAAAATATTATCACTACAATCTGTGATGAACAGTGTACAATGAGCGATAAATTACTGCCGAAGCATTGTGCGCAGACCATCGCGCACCTGGCGAACAGAAAGAAGAAAGACAAGAATAAAAAGAACACAATCGCTATTGTACAGCCAGGAGCTGAGAGTTATAGGAAGACGAGAGAAGATCTGACTACCATGGACAAACTGCATATGGCTTTAACAGAGCTGTGCTATGCCATCAACTATTGTGCTACTGTCAATGTGTGGGAGTATACATTTGCGCCTCGAGAATATTTACACCAGCATTTGGAGACTAGATTTTCCAAAGCATTGGTTGGAATGGTCATGTTCAATCAGGATACAAGCGAAATTGCTAAACCATCTGAGCTGCTCGTCAGTGTTCGCGCTTATATGAATGTCTTGCAAACTGTTGAAAATTACGTTCATATTGACATTACAAGAGTCTTCAATAATTGTCTTTTACAACAAACACAAAACACAGACAGCCATGGAGAAAAGACAATAGCGTCGCTTTACACACAGTGGTATTCAGAAATCTTACTCAGAAGAGTTAGTGCTGGAAGTATCTGCTTTTCCATGAATCAAAAAGCTTTTGTAAGTTTAACTGCGGAAGGCGCAATCCCCTTCAATGCTGAAGAGTATTCGGACATAAATGAGCTTCGAGCTTTAGCTGAACTTATTGGGCCCTACGGCATGAAGCTACTAAGCGAGACATTGATGTGGCATATTGCAAGTCAAGTCCAAGAACTAAAAAAGTTGGTAGTACAAAACAAGGAAGTTCTCCAGATGCTCAGGACAAACTTTGATAAACCTGAAATAATGAGGGAACAGTTCAAAAGACTGCAACATGTGGATAACGTTTTACAAAGGATGACAATAATTGGCGTCATTTTGAGCTTTAGACAAATCGCCCAAGAGTCTCTTTTAGATGTTTTGGAGCGTCGTATTCCTTTCTTGATTAGTTCAATTAAGGATTTCCAACAGCAATTGCCCAGTGGCGACCCGATGCGTGTCATATCAGAAATGTGTTCAGCGGCAGGCTTGGCTTGCAAGGTCGATCCAACGTTAGCATCAGCTCTGCGCCAAAATAAAACGGAAGTTGAAGAGGAAGAGCATCTGATTGTGTGCCTGTTGATGGTATTCGTCGCAGTCTCCTTGCCCAGGCTTGCACGAAGTGAAGGGTCTTTCTACAGGCCTTCTTTAGAAGGTCACGCAAATAATATTCATTGCATGGCACCTGCAATAAATCACATCTTTGGTGCACTGTTTACAATCTGTGGACAGGGTGATATTGAAGATCGTATGAAGGAGTTTTTAGCTCTGGCGTCTTCATCTCTGCTTCGGCTCGGCCAGGAGACCGACAAGGAAGCAATAAAGAACCGGGAGTCAGTGTACCTGCTGCTCGACTTGATTGTTCAAGAGTCTCCATTCCTGACGATGGACTTATTAGAATCATGTTTCCCTTACGTTCTAATACGTAATGCTTATCACGAAGTATACAAACAAGAACAAGTGGCGTTGCATTTATAATGATTTAAGGAGATGACGAAAGACAGATTGCTTTGAGAACTTAGCTATAGGTATGTTTTATTATTATGTCGCTCTATAGACAAATTCCAATATTACGAGTATGATTAAGAAGAAACAGAATTGCAATGTTCATCAATAATATGTTCGGACAACATATAGAACTAAATACTGTATTTTCTAATAGGATTCATACAAACAGATTAAGTTATTAACCGAAACATTTGGCTTTAACGAGACTGGCTTATTATTCCCTTGTTTATCTAAATGGAATATAGTTGTTTACTTTAAGCCTCTTTTAGTCGTAATGATTTATTATTAGATAACATTTATATTAGTTAAGGAAAACAGAACAGTTCAATATTGGTCAAAGATTTAATCACAAACAACTTAATAGTACCTTATGTAAGAACGTAATCCGTAGAGGCAATAAAAACATGAATTCCGTAGCTACAATTTACAAAGATAATTTAGAGAATATGTTTAGGTAATTAGTTATATAATTGCCTCGATGCTTTTATGTTTTATTAATAGTTCATAGATTTTCCAAAATTTTATTATAGTTAATGAACTTTTATTTTAGGATCATTTAGACACCGCCTAACAGTCTAATAATATCACTCTCTTGAAGCGATACTCACGTTAACTTCTATAAATGATATTTCTTATTCCAGTACCTATCTAATTAGCTTTATAATATGATTATTTGGCTATAAAAACCTATTTGGTTGAAAAGACAATTCTATTTCTAAGATAGCTGTAACAATCTTCGAACAGTAATATTCTAAAGTTAATTCTACACCTTTTTAAAAATTATAATTAGTGAATAAAATTGACTCGACTGGTTTAAAATAAGCGTGTGTAAAATCGCATTGGACGCAGTATTAACATGAGTCAATAGGAAATCCGCTGGAGATAACCTTAGAATATTCCTGTATGTGTAACTATTGCTAGTGTAAAAACAACCATCTTTTTTTTTTTAATTTGTTTGATGGTCTGACTTCGTTATTCTTGCTATTGAACTCAAATGAAGATATTGATTTGGCGTTTATTATTATAAAATGTATTGACGTAAATTCTCTTAATTCCTATTTGTACACTTCTGTTTATTGTCTAGCTTATAGTTATGATACTTTTGTACCTTGTATATACAGATATATCCTTTATTAAACTATTAAATAATATATTACATTGGTTTTATATGGACACGTCCCCCTGATTTGAATATGTATGGTCAGCAAGTAAAGTCGATTAAAATTTCTACTTTACGTGCCATTTACTCGTGAAACGAAAATCCCGAATACCTGTCACAAAAGGATTCGATACACATCAAATTTCATATGAGTACACTAAGTTATATTTATTCTTTTTACATTTATATTTTTTTCTTAAAATCCTAGATGCTTATTGTGTGAGCTTAAAAAAGTAAGATAATCAAAGTGGAAGGTTTTATAAGCTTTCATTGCTGACCGTAACATCAAACGTAGGTAATCTCATCTGATATAGCGACCTATAGCTCATGTTAAGATTTTGAAATAATCAATAATGTTAAAGGCATAAGAACATAAATAAAAGCACCAAGTTCATGTAAAATTTATTGTTTTTTTTATTATTATTTTGAAATCACATGTTGTAACATTCATCTTGTTAATTAAAAATATTCACATTGTCATTTAAATAATCTATTACGGTAATCTAGCTTACACTTAGGAGAAATAATGCCATTGAGTACTACTAGTGACGGACATAATGTCGTCCGTCGGTTACACGATTGGTCAAGTCATTCTACAACAGAACATTACCCTCAGTTTACATACATACAAATATACAGTATTATAGTACAATTACAAGAACTTGCGTATTGTTTCGACATTCACTAATAAAATGGCATTAATATGGTATACTTATAAAACCGATTCTTAATATTAAAATGTATAGAAATAATAAAAATACATCATGCTCTTTGGCTTGCACGACGGAAAGTAATAACACTACGCAATATGATTGTTAACATAATCTCATAATCTATCAAAGAGATCAATTGAACTGTACGACAAAATATACTGATACAGGTGTAGGAAGGAAGCGGTGTGTGATATGCAAGTTTGTGTTACACCAGTCGACGCGCGACGCATCACGCTGCGCCCGCGTCGCACTCCTCTGCCTTGAGCCACTCACGGACTACGCACAACTCATACAGTCACAAATAATACAAGGAATGAGTTTATAATACGTCATCGTAGCAAGACGAAAGTTTCAGTCTAATAACATTTGATCATTTGGCAATATTGTTTAATTTCACATTACATTCTACTTAAAATAGGATAAATAAAAAAAACGAATACAAAAGTACATTAATCGCCATAGGAAGACTAAATGCATTTTTTTTTTGAAAATATGTAGGTATTTGAGCCCTTTACTAATAAATTATCAAATATACTTATGATAAAGGTATTATCACGATGCAGTGAGAAAAGAAGAACTAACGCTTAAAGGAACAGGAATACAAATCGGTATAATGGCACCTCGACATTCCACTTACGTTACATTCAATACGTTAAAAATAACTTTATATAAAAATTACAATTACGGAGATTCGAGTAAAACAATGCAGTTACTTTACAATTACGTCTAGAGTCGGTATGAACGTTCCGGTTTATAGTCGTATGATATTTTACATCGTAGCCTTTGTATACCTCTCCATTTATACAGGCTGACTTCATTCATTGACAATCTTTTAAGGGGTTTGTACTCATGAATACACTTTTATTAAGAGAAAAAGCAGGTGTCCTTTACATTGATTTAGTTGTGTATTTTAGACTCGAACAGCTGTTATTTTTCTACATAATTATCGGAGATTAATCATTGTAAAAGTTGTTTATATTCAGGAGTATTTTCATCCTAGAAAGATTGCCAAAGGATTAACTCACCTAGTATACAAAATATACATAAATGTCCGGTTACAGGAGCAACACTCTACTGAACAGTTAAAAGTATCACTGGTTCACACGAACATCGCGCCGTCCCTAAGAGTTCCCCTGCTATTTCTGTATAAAAATAATAATTTGATAGATCACCGCGTCGGTCGCGAATATTTTCTACTTTTGAGCTCAGAGAGAGCGGATCGATCGCACTAATCCGCATTGAGCAAATAACGTGGCACCTCGGGGGAGGTTCAAAGTAATAATTTTTTGTCACGTTTGTCCTCGTTACCTTGTGGGGCGTCCGCTAAGTCACACGGTTCCCACAAGACACGCGCGCATGCTTGAACCGTACATGTACTATTAGAATCGCACTGAAGCCTGTTACAGTGTGCGAGCATCTGGGGTCGAGCCTATATGTCAGCTTGAGGGCGCTGCGGGTTGGTGACGGTGAGGGACTCGGGCGAGTGCAAAGTGATGGTGGTCTGCGAAGCCACCGTCACCGTCTTGTGGTCGGCGGCGGGCGGGCGTGCCTCGCGGTACACGTAGCCCAGCAGCAGCGGCACGCCCGGCGCCAGCGCCACCAGCTCCAGCGCCGCGTCCCCGCGCCCCGCGTCGCCTGCCGCGCCGCAGTACTCGTACTGTCAGACTTTCTGTGGGGGTCGCATCTCGTACGACTGCGGGTACGCGTTCGCGTAAGGCTCGCTGCGGCGCCCGCTCGGGCCTGCCGGCGCCGATGCAGGAGCTGTACATAAACGTTTGTTTAGTTCGGTAATATTAACAAAGATACAAACATTTAGCAATAGGAAAACGAATGACAAAGTCAGATGTTACGCATTAATTCTCCCAAGTCGGGATATCGACTTTTATATGGTACAGTACGACAAAAAAAATATCGCAATGAATGAAGAATATGTGACCAAACTTTATGTTTAATCACTAGATATTATGGCGGTAAGGTGTACTTAATGCTACATACGCAGGTCCCTATGAGCGTAGGTGAGCGGCGGCGCGTAGCCCTTGTGGCCGCGCGCGCGGCGGTGGCCGGCGCGGGGCGGGGCGCGCGCGGGCGAGCGCGTGGCGGCGCCGGCGTGGCGCATGCGCCGCAGCGTGTTCATGGGGCGCCGGAGGGTCTCCGACAGCCGCCTGCACGGGGACAATATGAGTACACAATAAGAGAAATTTGTTACAATCACCAGTTATTTGAATTATTTGTCATGCACAAAATTTTATCAATCTTGATAGATTACATACACTGATTGGGAACTCTTAATAATGGCAACAGCTTAGTGAACCTACCTAGCAGGCGGCCTCTTGGGATTCGACGACGGCGTGTGTACCGCACAGCACTTGACAAAGGCGCCCATACACACGATCAGCCCGACGCCAGCAAGTAACACCGCCCACCATTTCTCGATGATCCACGCTTGCACAGTTTGAAGAGTAGCTCGGTTTAACAGTAGGTTCTTGAGACGAGCTAAAGGACCTTCTGCGTCAACCGCACGGCACTTGAGGAATACATCGCAGTAACCCTGGAAGAAAATTAATTAAAGGTCATGAAAGATGTAAAGAAAATAATTTACTTGTACAAGGAGATACTGCACAGAATAAACCAAGACAAAAAAATTAACAGAAGATTTTTTATGTAACTTTTTACTGTTTTTAGCGTCAGCTTTGAAACTACTTTTTTTTTATTCATCGTTATTTTTGTTTTGGGTCCATGAAAATGCACGGTGGCTTGTTGTATATAGTAGTCTGGGGAGTGTATAATTACGAAATCGAAAGAAATAATACAATCTGCAAATAATTATGTCATGTTACAAAACCTGGAAATTATCACAAGGTGATCCGGGTCTCAAGCTGATCCCCCCCGTGGGCAGGCCGACGCGCTCCGCGAAGTCCGCGGTGCTCTGGCAGGAGTCCTGGCGCGGGCCCGTCTGGCACGCCAGCTGGCACAGCGTGCGCCGGTCCGCCACCACGGCCGACACGCCGTCGCCCATGGAGCGCGGCGCCGACGACAGGAAGCACTCCGTCATGTTCCACGCCAGGCAGATGGAGCCACTGCACTCGCCGTTCAGGCATAGTTGTGTTCCTGTGCATACAATTGTTAAGCTAGTGAATGATGGAGTGAAATAGTTTTTCCCTTTGCCTGACATATAGGCACACGTGACGTGATAATTTGCAAAATGAGAAATTATCGTTAATTTAAATTTGCGACCCACCTTGAAATAAAATTGAAAAAGCCAATTAGCACGTTCAGATAAAACGGAAATTTCACAGAACTAATCAGATCAAAGGATTTTACTTTTAATAAAACAACTCAACTGACCATTGTTACACTTAGTATGGTTAGGCATAGCCCTGGGCTCGGGGCAATCGGCCGAATTGCCTGAGCAATACGACGCATGGCTGCACTCGGACGCCTCGCGACATGTCTGATTGCGCGAGCGCGGGACGAATTGACACGTGCCCGCGTGGCAACACGGACCTTGTGACGGACTGTAAAGGAAATAACAGTGTTAGCATACAAAAGTAAAATAAGTATCTATGGTACTTCGTATCATAGACAAACATGGCGCTGTTGCTCTGGAGCGTATGATACGCCCAGTTTTCTTTTCCTGTGTTTAATAGAGACACAAACAATCATATGTGTAACTAATGCATACATAAGTACGTTAACTATACTGACACATACAGTAATATAGTAATGTATTAGTCTATTGAGTGTTTGTTACCTTAAATAAATATCATTTAGTTATTATAATATCACTCAGACACGTAGATCGCGTGGTTTGTCAACATTGCCCGATTGACATTTCACTTATCCTCAATTGGGTAGAGATCTATTAATATAGAATTCGTATTAAAAATTGTTCAAAAACGAACCTGCATTGCGTGTTTGCTTTCCTAGTGCATTTTTTAGCGGTAGAGTTCTTCTCTCGCTCGAACGCACTGAGTTGGCGCGGGTAACAACACCGGTCCTTGCACTCGTTTTCATCGTAACCTACGTAAATAAAAAACGTCTTAAAATTATAGAAATAATGTTAAAGTTGAAGGGGAAAATCTATAAGTCCGTGATAAGACCTGTCGTACTATATGGATCAGAATGTTGGGCCGTGAAGAAGACGGATGAACAAACATTGCATGTAGGGGAGATGAGAATGTTGAGATGGATGTGTGGTGTGATTAGAATGGATAAGGTAAGGAATGAGTATATTAGAGGAAGTTTGAAAGTAGCGCCAGTGACAGAAAAATTAAAAGGGAACCGATTATCTTGGTATGGGCATGTAAAGAGGAGGGATGAGACGCATGTGACCAAAAGAGTTATGAATATAAATGTGTATGGATGGAGAGGAAGAGGGAGGCCAAAGAAAATATGGATGGATTGTGTAAAGAATGATATGAAAGAGAAGGAAGTCAGTGATACCATGACGGTTGACAGAACGGCATGGAGGGGGAAAACATGTTGCGACGACCCCAAGTAACATGGGAGATGACAAAAAAGCGACGTCATAGTATAGTGTTGTCGTACAAAATCTATGGGAAATTGCGTTTTGACAGCTCTTAAAAAGTAAGTGGTGTCATCTACTCAATTGTCTTGCCATCAAGAACGGACACTGTTTATTTGGCATCTAAAACTCACCACAATCGCACTCCTCGCCGACCTCCACGATCTTGTTCCCGCAGAAGGCGCCGTCGCTGGCGGCGAGACAGTTCCGCTTGCGTCCGTCGCGCACAGCGTCGAGCACGGCGCTGATGTTGCCGACGCTGCACGTGGAGAAGCGGCTGTTGTTGGGGCGGTCACCCGACGTGGCCGACGCGAACATTATGAAGTTACCTTGCTGGCCTCCCGGGCGACAGTCGGAGGGGTAATCGTGCTGTGGGTTACCGAAATGTTTTTGATAATTACAAGACTTTATTATTCTATTTTTCATTAAAGCAATTGGTTCACCGATGAATGGACAAGTACAAGTAGATATCTAGATCTTCCTACAGCCACATAAACCTACAAATGTCGATAACGTATGTAACACCATATTGAAATAATCAATACAAGTCGATTACGCACCTCATTGCACTAAAAAAAACGTTACACAGTTAAACACAGCAACAGAATTGCAAATTTGCCAAAGTACTCAACAAAACACCAGAAGTTAATTTTTTCTTCTAGGTCATATGTATCATCAGCCTATTATAAGTTCTCATCTGTAGGCCATACAAATAGTGAAGGAATGGAACTTGCGACAAGCAGCACGGTAGCTGAACGCTCAACCACAGCGCCGACTACACCGTCAATTTGGCAGTTTCTGCTAATAAAACTTACCGGTGAGCCAAAGTTATGTCCAATCTCGTGCGCCAAGGTGAGCTGGCTGACTTTGGGCGGCACCCGACTGTTGTAGTTGACAAACGTGATGATGCCGGTGTTGAGCGAGCGCTTGGTACTCTGGTACATGCCGCCGATGGTCTCCGTGTACGTCTTATATTTCTCGCAAATACCGCCCGAAGCACCGCTTGCACTCGCTACCCATGCTAAACCTAAACACAGGAATGAAATAATCAAGATTCTGATAATAAGTCAAATAAAGAATAATCTTACGAAAACATATAAGAATATGATTCGTAGCTTTATAATGGTCAACTATTGACTGTATTGTCAAACATGTTAGCTAAGGCTAAGGTTGAGGTAAACAAGACATCTTAACCAACACAAAAGCTCGAGCTATTATAACATTTATTCATATTCATATATATTTGCGTACCATAATGTGTATAAAAGATGTTACAAAAAGCTTAAAGCTAAAATACAGTTATGTTACATACTAACTTCTCGGATGAAAGAAGAAATAAAAGTAGTTTATTGTCACACAAATATGAAAGAAATAGAAATGTTATCTATACTAAAACTAAATATTATAACGAGAAAAGATTTTTTGGTTTGTTTGTACCAAATAGACTCCGAAACTACTGGACCGATTTTAACAATTTTTTCACCTATAGACAGCTACATCCTGAGCTACATAGGGTATATAACAGGACGCAACGACACACGGGGACGGAGCAGTAACCAAAGATGTATATTAACGCGGGTGAAATAAGCCCCGCGGACTCGATTAAGAAGTCAATTTAGAACGATACCTGACAAAATGTTGTCCATCCATTCGTCTGTCTGTCCATCACTAGTTACCATAGTATTATTTATGTCTTACGGTATTTTGCTTTGGGGGCGGGCTGCAGATATAGATTCTATCTTTATTTAGCAAAAGAGGGCTGTCAGAGCTATCTTTGCCGTCGTGAGTCTCTAAGGGAATTGTTCAAAAAAATTAATATCATGACGGTTCCATGTCAATATTTGTTTATTTTTTATTTTATTTTATTTGTAAGGGACCAAAAACAGTTAAATGTTAAAAGCTGTACAATAAGATTAAATTAAGATTAAATTACAAACATGTAACCCACTACATTGTCCACATATTATATATATATGAAAACATTATGCATGTTTGAAAAAATCTTCATCTTTTCAAAAAAGTTAGAGATAGACATAATTTTAATACTAGAAATAGGAACAAATTAGATCAACCAAGTTTCAGATTGTCTAAAGTATACACTTCTTTTATGGGGTACTCTGTAAAAAGAGTGTCCATGGAGTTTCTTGCTCGTTCTTCTCCATAGAGACCTACGTTTTGGAACGAGCAACTAGCTTCAACTTTTTGTATGGGTAACTTCTTGACAATTCAAAAGTGCCTGTAAATGGTCTAATTGAAATAAATGTTTTGACTTTGACATATATTACTTACCAAGCGTGCCTCCAGTAAAGTCTCTGTAGGTGAACACATACGCCAGGCAGAAGTCCTCGTGGTTGCCGAGCGAGTGTAGGTTCAGGAAGTTGGACACGTCGATATTCTCCAAACAGAACTGGTTCGTCTCGCTACCGAACTCGTGCCCCTTGCACATTGAGTCGTCGTCGATCTGGAATAAATGTGTTTTGGTTAGACGAAAAAAAAACGCAAAATTTCCAAAAAAAAAAAGAGTTTATTTCAGAGAGTACAAGTCACTGGGGGGCGGGCGACTTGCGGTTTCAAAGCTCTCCCAAAAAAATATTTAATGATAATGTACTAAAAACAACAGAAATAGAATTAAATATGCGTAATTGCATGCAAGATAACAAATTCCGCGCGGAATTGAGTATATAGCAATATGCACTTATTGCACCGATCCTAAGTCGGATGTTTTGAAGGGATAATGTTTATATGGAATTCCCAAAACAATAAGTACTCAACACAAAACAGGAAAATCTAGCTACCAACCGGTAACCTGTGATCTCAAAGAATATTAATGAAATATTTATACATAGATTATGTTTATAATAAGTTAGATAGGTAGGAATACGACCATTTGTAGCAATCAAACATTATTATTACCTTTACTGTTATAGCAAATGTCCAGCTTGATCCCTTGAATGCAGAAACGGTGATCCCCATGCGATTAAATCAGTTTTGTATGTCTAAAATTCTAAATCCGTCGAACTAAATTTTTTCGTTACAGAAATTCGTTTGCAGATGACACAGACCATACGTTTCATCATGGTTTTCTTAGTAGTCATTATGAAATTAATCGAAGTAAGTTATGAGTAGAGATTCATTGAGTCAGCACCGCTATCAAGATTGCACGCGGGAAATTCGTTTTTTATATGTTTACACAGTAAAAGCAAACATCATTCATTTTTTCTCGAAACATCACACTCACTTAAGTATGAGTATTCTTGATTACTAACTTTGATTACTTACTAGATAAAGTCTGACGTTTAAAACATTGTATTTTTTTATGTCATTGGATGGTGACAAGCGGGCGGCCCATCTGATGTTAAGTGGTCACCTCTGCCTTTTTTTATTGGGACAAGCCCGCCACACTATTCCCAACCACTGCAACTTCTGTAAGCCAGAATCAACCGTGGAGACCGCCAGAAGAGCGCCGAGGCAATGAAGCTCGACGAGTCCCGGAGAAACGATATAACTGTCTTGGATCCCGCAACGAAATTAATCAGAAAAGATTAGCGGAGGAGTAGGAAAAAATATTGTTTCCACTTCCCTCCAAACAAGCAGGAGACAGAACAGAACTAGGCCAATAGGCACAAGGGGATATTTACAACTGGGAGAAGCCCAGATTGCCAAGCACCACGGTTTGCAATTGTTATTAACTTAATGGGTCCTAATGTGAGCTGTTACATTTGATTCCAGTAATAGGTATGGCAAAAACGCCTGAACGCACGGAAATTAGTTCTAGTTTCTACGAGGTTCGCGTAATAAACTACTCCGGATGTAACCAGTACATTGTTTAACATAATATTTCGTTCATTCTGCCAAAGATTACACTCCCATAAAATGTGATGAGCAGACTGTTCATATTCACAGTCAGATGTAGAACATTGACACAAAAAGGAGAAGCAACAAGCTTGAAAGAAAACAATTTACTCTTAAAGTTGCCGTGACCTGTGAGAAATTGGGCAACACAGTGGTCCACCTCCAGCCATGTTCTGTCACCTCTGCCTATAGACATCTGCAATACCAGAGGCCTTGTAAATGCGTTGCCATCCCAAATACAAATGTCTCATGTAATTACACCGGCACCCATACCCTTCAAATCAGACTACAGCAACGCTGCTTGCGGCAGAAATAGGTATAGTGGTAGTACTTGCCCGGACAAGCGTCTTCACAAAGAGCTTACTATTCTTAAAATACATATTAACAACAATGTCTGAAATTTTGTTAATTTCTTAAGTACTTGAAACTTACCAAAAAATATGTAACTTAAATTTTCACCTAATATGACTTTTTCTTGCCAAATTTATTTAAAATACTTTTCTTGTCGAATTAATTTTAAATTATATGAAATACTCCCAATATACGCGATAAGACATGTTATTATAGTGTTGTGTGTTATTTATGATTACACAGAACGTTTTCTGTTCTGTGATTGATTACTACACAAATTGATTGACAACCAACTAGCTTCAACTTTCTGACTTTTTGACGATTCAATAGTAAATGGTTTATTTTCAAATACATGGTTTTAAGTTTAGAGTTAAAAAATGCGTTGCGGTAGTTAAAATATGTTCCATCTATGGAACATATTTTAAACGCTCTAGCGTTTACGATCAATTACACGTATTTTACAATATCTTTTTTTGTTAGACACAACACAAATGCTATCTTTAATTCAGTTTAAACAAAAGGTAGATAGGTTATTTGTATACAATAACAATAATGCCAGCCTATTATTGTCGCACTGTGAAGCAAAGGACCACGCTTACTTGAGAATTGGCGATTTCAGACTTTAATTTATTACAGAACCCGGATTCTTCACGATGTTTTCCCTCACCGATGGCAGAGATGAAAGATTTTTATACAATAAATAATATAACATAATAAAATATATAAGTCTGTACCTATAAATTAAACCGTTACTAAAATATCAGTCGATAACATTCGCCATGGTTAACTCTGTTTCAAATAAAATTGAACGCTTTATTAAACGTTTAAATCATACGGTCATATCGACGATTATGCCTCACGTTTTATCTTAAAAGCTCAGAAAAGGACTCGTATTAAAGAAAAGTACATGAGCCGCACGTCTTTGACCATCGGGTCTTTTAGGTCGGTAAAATTTTATGATAATAGCATTTAATGTAATCTTTACTCATAGGAAGCAGATAGATCTTTAAAATTACGAAATGTTTTTGTTCCAGGCCTGTTGACAGGAATTTTTTTTTTGTTTTTAATAAACCCTTGCCCCACACTAGGTGTATCTCCTATATCGAGGGCGCGTTTACAAACATAGAAACTCACATACACTAACAGCCACACCCGAAACAACTATCTGTAGGTCATATAAATAATTGTTCCATACGGGAATCGAACCTACGACACGCAGCGCAACAGCCGATCGCTCAGCCACTGCAAGTAAGTATTACTTTAGTAAGTAATTAAGTAGCATTTTTTTTTTGTACATCCGTAAATTTAATATTGATCCTGGGCCTCTGAGAAGCAGACATTTAATACCTGTGCCGCATGCATCCGCGATCTAAAAACGGGAAGTATCCGACTTGTAATAAACTGACCACATCCGAAATTGGACGATATGTGTTTGTGCCTTTGTGGTCAGTCACGTAAGATAATACGTTTTCGTTTTCCCTCAAGCGATAATGTAAGTTAATTAAAAAGCGAGTTACAAAAATAACTACGCGAATTCGAAACGGAGACCCGAAGGCCGGCAAGAGTTGAAAGATATACGTAAAGTCACTCCTTCATGGATGCTATTTATTGATGTTGATAATTATGATCTTAGATGCATTAACTCATAAATAGATAATTAATTATAAAATGATATACTGTGCTCGTCTTACAATTACCGTTTTAAGTTCAAATTATAGGCGATGACGCTGGCACCCTAAACACAAGTTAAATCTTACTCGGGGAGCCAGAGTTCATCGAAAACACTCCTTTTACATTGTAACGATGCATAGTGTCTAGATAAATGCTTTTTGTACAATGTAAGTTATTAAAAAAACTTTTTATTTTTTCATCATAAACATGACGGGTGTTAAAAGGCGAAAGTTTGGCGTTGGAAACGAGTTAACAATGTTATAACTAAATTAAATACCCCTACCCTTGCACTTTTGCATGCACCCGTAGGATCAAAGTGTGTCATTTGCGCGATATCAAAAACAGTTTCACACCAATAAAATAAACGTCTCCGTGCATTAATTCTTGCTTAAAGTTACGTGGCTTGATGGGCATTATGCAGAACTCATGGCAGCAATGTGTCTTGCTACATCTCCTTCGAGTAAATTCGCTAACGTGCGAGTGGGACTGAGGTATTAATCAAGAAGTCTCACACACCTTGATTCTCTGCACTTCAAACTTGATGTTCCTATGTTCGAGCCGTCCATCGAACTTGGTGTAGCTGTAGATGTAGTTGACGGCAGTGACGTGGTGCGATATTAGCGACAGAATTTCCTCGCGGGTCTTCATGTCCACCTCGCTCTTCTTGCTCGGGTCCCGGTGCTGGAAATAAATGTTCATTTTTAGTATTTAAAAAAAAACCCAAGCTAAATTTGTCACTATGGAATCAGGCCATGCGTTCATAATGACGCAGCGCCGATTTTACGCTGCTTTGTAAATCTGTACTATACACGGCTACATACCAAGCTATACATTTCCAGTCCATGCTGATCTTTCGTTGTATAAGATTTCCATACCATGAGAGGTCAGGTTATACTGGAAATGTAAAGCTTGATATGTAGCCGTGTGTACCAATCAACAATGCGCAGAAGCAGCGCAGCGACTTAGATGACGATTTATTTCAAAAAGTAAATGTATACCTTTACGTATTTATTTATTGTAAATTTTAGATTCTCTATTAATTCGGTACCTCACACATGCATACACATACTTTAACAGAGAGGAAAAAATATACGCAAATATTAGTACGCTGATAAAACACGTACACTATTTACTCCTAAATTATTAAATGTATATTTATTTGTCCTTTTTCTTTTCAGTACTATTTCATGTTCAGTTTCAAGTAATTAAGCAATAATTAAATAATAGTTGGATCAAAAAGTATCAAACTCTAAAATCTGTTAATATGATCTCCAGAACGTTTGCTGTCAAGTGGACTGAATGGCTGATGCATGTTTTAACTCAACTCATATCGGTGGTCTTTGTGTAAGTTGTGCGAATGTGAAACATCTTTTGATCAGTGTATATTGGGGTCAATGAGGTCATGTGCTGATGTTAATAAGGACTGAGTGAATATGTGAAATATCCATCTAGAGGTCATACTCACACATTAATGACGTGATGTTTTTAGCAACTTTTTAGAGACGCCCCCCCTCCATTAAAGTGGAAGGAGAGTCCTTCTTAGAAAACATTTTTTTGGTACAAATTATTTTTAAAATGTATGAAATATAGTTATAATCTAATTTAAATCTGGAAAATCAATTCCTCAGTTAAGAAATTGCACGTTTATCCAATAAATAAATACACAACCGAGATTTCTAAGCACACCATCCTGCTCCTGTGATATTCCTCGTCTTGTGATATTTCGTGTTTTTTTTCTGGAAGCCCCTCAGTTTCGAGCTTCACGTGATGATGGACGATCCCCTATCTACCTACATAACTTTTAGGGTTTATGTAAATTCATAAGAATTGTCCTAGGATAATTTTTGGAATAGTAATTTTCTAATAAGCCAGATTTTCCTAAATTTATTTATGACCGACAAATCGTCGTGAAATCAATTTTTAGGGGGCATTAGCATGCGAAACTGTACCGCGGTACGATGAGCGAATTGCGGACGGAAAACTAATGATGACTTACGTCCGGGAATCCCTCCCTAACGTGTCGTCATTAGCGAGTCTGTCTGTATGTGGTACATGCTTCGTGACCTTCCTTTCATCGGAAGTGCGATCATCGCCTACCTATTTGGGTCTCTCAAGGTGAAGTACGCGTATCTGAGTGAGCGTCAGCTGGTCGTAGGGAGTGGGTAGAGTAGTACGTGGCAAAGTTCTCGCTATGGGTATAGGAATAATACCATCACACACATACCATCTCGCCTGTATTCCACGAAGGGTTAGGCAGAGGTGTACCAATGTATACCCACAGTTCGCCGGTACGTTTAGGTCCCATGTCATAGGGAGCGAGTCTATTGCCTTTAACCGGGTATAAATCCTAACTCCGAGCTGCTACTGGAATTTTCATACAAAAACTCAATAACACTTTTTGCTCGACCTGGGTCCCGACCCAAGACCTCTAGCGTAGCAGTCGCGCTTAGGATCAATAGGCTACCGAGGCAGTTATAGGAATAATATACCAAGCTTAAAAGATAATTAGCAGCATATCGTCCAGGTACACAATAAAAGCGGCTAATTATCTCAACAGGTTCCTCAGAAAGGTCGGGTGCGCATTGCATGTAACCAGCGTGCATGTATGACCAGATGTATGCACGTGGACGAGGAGAAAGGAGTATGTAAAGATCGTAGCAGATGGCGTTCTGTGGTTTCGCCTACTCCCATGGAAAAAATATGTGAGTTTGTATGTATGTTTAACTACAGCATTAGGGGTTTTTTTTTTTTTTTTGGTGGTTGGGAAATCATCAAATAACTTCTCCCGCCCTGGGCGGGGCGGGAGGGAGTGTCAGACTTTTACTGACTAAAACCCACCCATGTTCCTTCTTGTGCCCTTTGCGTTCCGGGGGCGCGGTATCTCTTGCGAACAACCCGCAGCCCCGGCAGGAGCATTAGGGGTTTAAATTATGAGTATTTTTTTATCATAGTTAAAATGATTAGAATAAGTAACTCACGTCCGGGAATCCTTCTCTAACATGTCGCCATATTAGCGGGTCAGTCTGTATGTAGAGCGAACAAGTGTTGCCTTTGTCGTAGGTAGCTCGTCGCGAGCGCGTATGCTCGCCAGTGTTCGCCGCTCGCGAGTATTTGTTGTAATGGTGCAAATCCCAGTATCTGCAACAAATTACGAAAGTTTACATACACAAGAAAATTATAGCGTATGATAGGAAAAACCCGGCCAAGTGCGAGTCGGACTTGAGCACGAAGGGTTCCGTACCATCATCTATAAAAATGGAAAAAAAATCATGTCCTGTTGTATCCTTAAATATTTATTTTATTCTGTTTTTTAGTATTTGTTGTTAAAGCAGCAACAGAAATACATCATCTGTAAAAAAATAAACTGTCTAGCTATCACGGTTCACGAGATGCAGCCTGGTGAGAAGCGGGCGGACGGACAGCGGAGTCTTAGTAATACGGTCCCGTTTTTTGGGTACGGAACCCTAAAAAACAATAATTCTTCCGACCGAGTCACGGTGGTCAATCCAAATAGCACAAGTGTTCGCGCAAACACAGGTGCACTCCCTCTTTCCTCTCGCTGCTCATAGTCCAATGGAACGATAATACGACACGACTTGGGAAAAATTAGGTGCCGGACTAACGGCTTTACATGCTTACTAAGGCACGGGGGTGGGACACCACCAACTTTCCACTCCGGGCTGTTACTGAGAAATGAAAAGTTTTCCTAATGGAAAAACCCAATAACACTTTGCCCGACCTGGCATTCAAAAATAGAAGATTGTTGACAAACTATTCCTTTGAGAGCTTTTAAGAACCATGTCAATGACCCTCACTTGCATTTGGCTGCCGCTGAACCGATTTAAATACAAATTGTTTTTAAAATCATAAAAAAATGGAAACAATCGAATCGTCTCTTATGGTATCGTATACAGCTTCGCTGAAAATATTAAATTGTAAAATTCAGTTTAATCTAAAGTTTGTAGAACAAAACAGCATTGTTTCAACTCCTTCTGATTTAAGAAGAACCAACCTGCAATCTTGCAACTGCAGGCACGAGAAACCTAAACCAAAACCAAGACTGATAACTAGACAATTTTCTCCCATATCCTATCAACCTATTGACCTACCGATAAACCGGATATAAGACTTAATAAGTCCTCTTTTGAATAAAGAATAAACCACTTCACTTACGGACCGAGTTCGGTCGTGTACAGCAGTTAATTGGGCGTGGTTAAACTAGATTTTTTGCCCCAGCTCCGTTCCACGTGTGGCATGTGTCAGCCCATGTGGGGGTAATAAAAAAAAGGTTTTTAAACCTTTTTTGTTGTAGGGTACACATATAATAATGCGTTGGCGGCGTTCCTGCGTCCATATTTATGTTGTTTACACCATCATCCTAAACAATTGCATTTTTAAATGCTTCTCTGAAAATAAATTTTTGTTTGTCGATAATGTTCTTCCTACCAACAAAGAAGTTTGTTAATTACTCTTTTTATCTTTTGGGCAAACAAACGAAAGTAAACCGAGGTTCCATCGAGATTAACATTTTAGCATACCTACTTACTTTGCTACATTAGAAAAAAAAATATTTGTTTAAATAATTTTAAATCAATTGTAATGAGAAAGAGAGTTCTCATTGTGTATGATTAATCGATGTGAAACATACCGCTCAAAACAATATTAGAAAGGTGAATGTCTGAAACTGATTTATTGCTCAAGTTAAAATGAACAATTAATTTAATAGATCTATGTAAAGGCAGATAATAACATGTAGTATATATAAATAAGCAAAGACTTATAAACTCAGATAAAACTTTGATAAAAGAGTTCCAACTTGCACATTTTAAAATAAGTTTATCGTAAAAATCATTTCTAGTCAACAAGCTTGTCAATAACCAAGCTTTTTATATAAAAAAACAACGCCATATAGTGTCTCGCAAGGTCAACATCATAACAAATTATGAACTGGAAAGCCAATGGCAGTATCTATAGCACATCAAGTTTAAAAAAAGCGTAAAACAGTTTTGGCAATGTAAAGCGTCCGTCCCGTCTCGTACTAAATAATGTAGTTGCATGGCAACTTAAACAGGCATAATATTTTCCTTAAGTGTCATAGTTACCTGGGCTCATCGTCCCGTAAGCTGTTCGGATGTGGAGGTTGGGAGGCGGGCGCGTGGTGCCCGGGAGGTGGCGTCGGCGTCGACGACGTCGGCGTAGGCGCCTGTGACGTCTGCGGTTCGTCGTCTACGCCCGAATTTTGGATGCGCTCCATCCATTGCACCACCTCGTCTGTGATACCGCAACCACCTACGTGACCTGGTACACGAACAAAACGTTAAATTAGAATTCCCCTATACATAGTCACAAAATGTTAATTTGAAAGGTACATTGCAAGAAACCAGTATTTGTAGCCACGGCAGCAGTATCTATAATGCTAAATTGAAGGCCAATTTATCTGTTCTTGATTCTAAAATATGATATAATAATAATTCTCAGTCAATCCTATTATGATAATAAATCATTATCATATTCATTTAGTTTCAAGGTAAATAAGTAACTATCTCCATTAATTTGGCGAGGACCCAATCTGAGGCTTTCATATAAGAAGTAAATGAATAAAACCTGACGTAGAATTCACCAGACATTTGTATCCACGAACTCTTGCCAATCGATAATACTGACTAAGATACTTATTTTTTATACCTTTGAAGACAACAAGATGTCTGTAGCTTTTGTGCTTGATTATATACCCTTAAATAGTATTTATGCAACAACGAAAATAAGGTACACGCGACAGCCGAATGATAGCATAACGGGTCCCGTCCCACGCTCCGTTTTTCGGTCCGTGGTCCCGATACTAGATCTTCGATTTATGCATTCAGTATTCAACTATTCAGCCTACATTCACCCACTGCTCTGGTTTATGTTATCTTCCTGAGCCAGTCTCGTGTATTTCCGCTCACATATTGGCAATATTTACAACGTCACCATCTTTCCATTGTGCTGAGTTTACCAGAATCTGACAGCTGTCGTCAGTCTCTTCTACCGACATTACAAAACGTAAATTATTGCACGTTATGAAATAAACGGTGTCAATAGTCGGTGAAGTGCGTGAGTCAGTCTTGTGTAAGACGATCTGTCAAATTGTTTAACTAAGTATTCCTGAGATTATACTTCACATATTTTTGCTTTTAAAACAGTACTAAAGATAAAAACAATCTTAGAAATCTCAAGAAAGAAAATTGACACTATTTCACGTCTTTTATCAAAATATTAGCACGCTTCACCATGGGCATTACATCAAGTCACACAGTCGCAATGCAGTACGTGTCTTGAATACGAAAGGTCGATTTATCGAGATTTATAATCCAGATCAGTCGTAGCGATTGAGTTAAAAAATTAATTCCATGTGTCGTTCAACGGGTAAAAAGAATATAATCAATACACTGACGGCGCTGCTTCGCAGTGACACAATGTTGAAGAACGTAGCACGAGATGTACAAGACATTTTAAATTATTCATGATAAATCACAAGTTTTGCTGTTGGAGTTGAGAAGAAAAATACGTAGCACGGCGGACATCGGTCTCGACCCGTTCGTGGTGAAATACCAAACGCTGACACCAAACTCTTTTCTATAGCGCTATTCCGAGATTTATTTATCAACCGAGTTCCTGTTAGATTTATAACCCTAATATATATTAATCTCTTTGTTTTTTCCTCTTCGTTACGAAATGTTGCCAGTGCTACTGTAACAGCGGTTGGACTGGTGGCTCGGGTAATGTTTTGCTATCCGCACATGAATAAATGAACCTGGTGGTTGGCAAACTAATACGGATTTCAGCCTCTGTACTTACTAATACCATGTAGTTGAATCAATTATAAAGGAACATTATAAAAATCTAACGCGTATTTATGTTTTACCTCCAAGTTAAATCTAAACTGCAGAGCATTAAATAGAGAAACCATAATGACGCATGAAAAGTACAATGCGAGCGAAAAAGCGGAGTTTTAAAATTAAAAAGTGCTGAATAGTCGAGTTTTTTTTTTCAGCTCGTGTGTGTCGTGTTAGAGCACATTGGCGTTTCGCATCCGGGCGGGCTGCATTTTAACGAACCTCCTGTGCGCGAATGCGGCGGCAGCCAGATAACGGAAATTACCGCCTGCTGGCGTACATCGCGACTTTAATGCCTACAGAACTTTTCAAATATCATATTTACTCGCAGATTTGAGACGTGGTCACTGTGTATAACAGACTTAACTGAAACATTATACTTTAATTGGTCTTAATGAACATAGTAACATGAACTGCTAGGTACACATTAATATAATTACATAACAGCCGTTGTACAAGCATGGGTAAGTTTTGATAAGGGCTGTGTAATATCACTTTAATGATGGTAGTCGCTGGAAACTGTTTTTTCTGAATAACAATTATAATTATCCTGCTTATGATTAACATAATGACGTTTTATGCAAATGCCAACATGTTTTCCTGGTTGCCTTACGCATTTTCAGATCTCGTCGATAGATTAAAAGACACTGAAGTTTAAGGGTACAAAAACAAAACTTTGAACTATTAATTAAAATGTTGCGTGCTGTAAGATCTCAAGTGTGTCTCAAGTAAACTTGAGCACGCCGTTTCCTATTACACAAATTGTTCGACCTGCTGATGTCCAGCCAGGGTCTGCGTAGGGCTTCGGATGGAACCAGGGTGCCAATAAAACACAAGCAACCTGTTCCAACAGTGTATATTCGCTAACTAAGAGGATTATTCAAAATACATGGGTACTTGTATACTATCGCCGGAGAATCTCGACACCGCGATCTAGAAATAGTATCAAATAGTACAGCACCATCTATCGCGGCATCGAGAACTCATTTTCACAATAAAGTGAGACCAGTGTCTTTATACGGTGTGCCGTTCAACACAAATAAATTGAAGTCTTGATACCTATTAAGTATCTTGTTCAAATACCAGAAACCCACTTTATTGTTAGATTAATAACCAGTAAGTGTAATAACTTCAGTTCGAAATATTACGTACATTTATCATGCAAATGTTCCGGACGGCGCAGTTGGAGTCGTTGTGCCAACTCGTGCCCAGGCGTAGTCAAGTGAAATACTTAGCTGTCGATTGTTTGTTGTGCACGGAACATAATGTGAGCAGTATAGCAGCTGTTACTAAAGGAGCATTCACTCAGATCTGCCGAGGACTGAACAAACATTCTCCATCCGTATCATCTCATATTTCTAAACACCATTAAACTTTTTCAAAAATATCTGGAGCGTCGAGCGTTTCTTTTATACCGTCTAGAGGAAAAACCTCCTACAATCTATACTAATATTATAGATGTGAAAGTGTTTTTTTTGCTTGGTGCTCTTTCACGGATAAACTACTGAATCAATTTCGATGGAATTCCGTACAAATTAAGCATGAACCCCAAGAATGAACTTAGTCTAGTTTTTAATCTGCGACTTTGTCTGCATTCGCGCGGAAGAAGTTGAGGGCAAAAGTTAGTATACTAATAATCATGATTGGGAGAAAAGCGATGCGATGTCAGAATTCAGATATTAAATGAAGCGAAGTTCTGTACAACAGTTTGTACAGCGAAACGAGAACCTCCATTCGTAAGTACTAGAGAGTTTGGACAATATTAAATTAGTGATACTCCACAGTCTTCGCGAGACGGTTTACGAGGAGTATTTTCTATTGGGTTAATGCGTTTTGTATGTACACGAATGAGAAGGTAAACAGTAATATTCAGTGTTATGTTGGTTTTGTTTGTCTTATCTAAATTACGGTTTGAGTAAACGACAATTCGGTGTTTAGACAAAGATTGTAACGCGTATTATGTATGTACCTGCAAAAGCCTGTAAAATTTCGGTTACAAAAGATGTGATAAGAAGTCGTTCGCTTAGTTTTCCAAGTATTCTTGATTTTATTTCACAAAAGAAAATTAATTTATTAAGTACCTATAATTAAGCACTGACTAGCATTGATATCAAATGAACCTCAGGTAAAGAAGTACGACATATTTCAGTTCTTTACAAATGGTTAATTGAGGTTTATTTTAAGCAAAATGAAAATCAAAGTCATCGGTGTCTTTGGGAATAATAATATAAGGTATGCCTTTCTGTTACATTAATATGTAAACAAGAGAGTGTCGTAGAACAAAATTAGACTGTCACCGTTCTTGTATATTTTGTAAAAAAAAAGATCCCTTATTTGGTTGATCGTGAAAGTCTTTCATATTCAAATAAAAGCTCCATAGAGAGCGCGGTCCCCCTGCCGCTGTTCAATAACTCGTAATGAAAACAAATGTAGCTACAAACGCAACCCTTCCTGCTCACTCAATACCAACGAAATTTATTTTCCGATCAAACGTAATTTTCAGACGCAAAACAAATGAAAAACCTTGTTATCAATACAAAGAAAAAGATCACCGGAAAAACGACACAATAGGTACCCAGACGGAATATACAATCAATACAATGAAGAACGAAAATGTGATCGCAGGTAGCAACAAGATAAAAATGATGTGCCCATACTCGTCCCAGTTTATTGTGGGTATTCAAAAGCAATGCTGAAAAGGGGCTTGTGTTTATGCAATTCAGTAGAGTCGCATATTCAGGTGGGTTGCTACTATACAACTACACAATGAAATTGCATCTACAACACAGTAGAAACGGCAAAAATGCAAACTCGGCAGGCGGGGCGGTGTTGTTGACGCGAAATTACCATTCCAGTGCAGCCTACGGACGAATGAATATGTAACGTGGAATTTAGTCTGGTTTGATGACATTGTGAACCGTGCCAAAATTCATCTACACAACGATAAAACATGATTTAAATTATGTTAAGGTGGTCACGGCGAATTAAAGTCGACTGACTAAATGAATTTATGACAACGGCGCCGGCCAATAAAATGAGTCGAACGTTCCGTTATAAATAAATGCGAATTTTCCGATGCAAGCGGTGTTGCAATCAGCCGGTGACAGTGCGCCGAGCAAATGGGATTAAACTTTGTTAAACGACCTTGCGTTGCAATCCATTTGCCGTGCAACATACTGTGGCGAAACTTCCACGCGGCTCGCCTCTCCCTCCACTCCCGAACTCCCGACTCCACTAACTGCACGTGTAGTTACAAATTTCTACACAGTTAATTTTGTTATTGCACCTATGCGAAGGAAACTTAATTGTACACAGCATAATGGGATTAAAACCGTAAAACGCGATTACTTGATTTGATACGACTCATAAAATAGCGTATGGTATACATATACACAGTCTATCGGATTTTCCTCGCAACAACAATTCTGATTCAGCATTGTAAATCTTTATAGCACAACTTCCTTAGCTCTCCCATTATCCGATCACGGTAATTTATCTAACAACTTAGTCTTATCCACCCAATCATTTCACTGCTTCCAAGTAAAAGTATTTCAATTATTCTGAACTCTACGTGCACCAATAAATGAACTTGTACTTCCCTAAACCTTCATTACTGTAGCTGGAACCGCATCCGCCAGTGGTTTGGAAAATTGGCTCAAGCTTACAAATAGCTGTCTGCCGTGGCTTTGCTCGTATAACGTACAATTACAAGTGAATCTGGCAATGTATCTTTAAATTGGAAAGGTTATTTATTCAAAGTTCAAAAGTGTACTTACCATGTCTCCGATGGGCGTATGGGTCTCCGACGTCACCTTCTCTGTAGATTACGGAGTGGACGCGCGAGCGCGTGCCGTTCGGAGGGAAGTACCGGCGCGCGTGCTCCACGTAGAACGAGCCATCGCTAGCTACAATCTTTCCCTCGAAGACGCCGTCTGTCACCGAGCCGAACACTGCCGATTGCGGATCATCTGCGCATAAACAAACAGTATTATTTTATACCGTGGCATCACCGAGGGTTTGCATACATATAGCCTCATCTGTCTCTGCAATAGCATTATTCTGGGGTGTGGCATTAAACTAGAACCTACCCTTATACGTGTACTGAGAACAGCGGTTGGGATTATAATTGTACGCCGGGATTACCACTTTAAAGCTCTCATAAGTCTTGTTATTTACGTGAAGGACGAACATCATGATATAATGCATTTTCTTGTACTTTGTTACAATACGAACGTTTCTATAAACCTATTCAATAGACTTTGATCAACAGGCAGGTTTTACGACCAACTGTAGTTTGTTTACAAACAAGGTTCACTATCTGTTCCGTAGTCTATTTAATACACATGAATTTAAGAAAGAAGTCTTTTTTATCGTCTTTAAATGTAGATTCCGTTCTTAGCAATACCTAGGTATGTTGCTGTAAATGCATAAATTACAGTAAATCCTAACATCGACTAAGTGTTCATGGTTTCTTACCTCAGAGACACAGTAAAACTAGAAAATAATCATGTTTAGGAAGGACATGCACATCACCATACTCGCGGATCAATTTACAACATCGTATTATTCTCAAAATCAAAATTTTTACTAATCGTCATTGGTAAAACCTAGCAAGTGCCAAAGACGTAAAAGCCCAACAAATCATCTTCGTTTATATCAAATCTCAGATTTGCCAAATCATGTTGATAAACCCTAAGATTACCAATATTGGAACTTTTACAATAACGAATTCTACTGTTCGCTTTTCAACAAACTAATATTGCTCAGCGTAACATAGATTAGGTAGTCTAAAAATAAGTTCGAAATAATTAAACACACTTACATAATATAAAAGGAACAAAGCCGCAAAAAAATTTAGTACTTTCTACGTATATTACAAGGCTTTCTCTAAAGTCTTGACGCTGTTTGCCTTCATATGAGTTTGTTATAACGAAATTGCCTCTATTAAGACGTTAAGTATGTGTTGCCTTATATTAGGGTTGTATTCAGAATTTTATTAGAACCAGACTGTGAGGGACTTTATTTTAGACCTGTTCTACTTTAGTCCCTTTTAGAGCCCCAGACTGCTTGGATATTGGTGATTCTGGTGCCGCCATACTAGACATATTAGACTTTCCTACAATATTGTATACTATCCCTCTCTGTGTCGTTCAATATGCTTATAAATCGAGAACTACAAGTATCCGATTTACGTAAGTTCCTTGCAATTCATAGAAATTTTTCCTGGCTAGCTTTTTTGTACCTTTTACTTTCTGATTCATCCACGCAGTCAGAGTTGCTGGCACGTACTGTTCATGATATAATATCACCAGGTGCTGCAATCCTGTCATTTCCTTTTTGCTTAGATATTCTATATTCATTCATTTATTTATGTCAACAGTCGTTATATTATTTAAATATCTTCTATTTATAAAATAACGAGCTAGTAATAAATATAATAATAATATAAATCTGTAATTATAACATATAATTAGAAAGCATTATTATAATGATCTCGTAACGTGTGATGTAATCTTGTCACTGGCTTATCTCTTACAAATACTTTACATACATAATATTATTATACAGCAAGATAAGAGTAGATAATGTGAGTAATTGAATATAAAAGATAAACAAAAAATAATTTTCAATATTAATCGCCCTCCTGACCTTACACAAATTAATTTGGGGTCGCCCTATATATTTTTATATTTATCATTTCTCATGGCCAATTAATTTCTTTATACATTCAATCATAATTTAGTGACCTTGTACTTATAATAACACTCAAAAGCCTAACAATAACATCAAAATGTTGCCACGATTTTCAATCTCACTTTCGAACTATTCTTGTTCGTAGGTCTCATTACTCAAAGGTATAAGTTAATACTCCACACCCGAGTCACGTTCAGCCAGTATCCACTAATGCGCCATATTTGGAATACTTGTCTTAACGATACCCCTTATTATCGGTCTCGGTCACCCGAAGCTCACAATTTGTTCGTACGATAACGACGGAGCTTCCACTTAACAATTGCTGGGTGTCGTGTCACTAGCGCGTTAGTTTTCAAAGGAATATTAATAATGATAGCTGGTGAGTCACACCGTTCGGCTAATAGGGGACTGAGGTGTATTGTACTTACATAAATTGAACGTTGCAATTACATTTGTTAAGGCGTACCATTTGTATGGTGTCCCTACCCACTGAGATATGCAGGCGTGAGCCGTGCGATCGGAGTGATTACGATCAAATTGATTACGAGCTTAACTGCCGCTGCTGCGCTGGTGACTACGGGTTCATTATAATATTATATCCGCTAGCGTAGTTGTAAGGTTGTATAGTTACAACGACAATTATGTAGCTTGCTAATTATAGTTCTTGAGAAACCTTTGTATGAACGTGGACATTGTTGAGAAGGACAAAATCGATGAAGAAAACAATCAAATAATTTCTGACTTATTATTGTACCTAGGCTTCCTACACTCAAAATCAGTAGTACATGTTCTATCATCTATGTATCCAAAACAAACATACATACATGTAAAACTTTTGTTATATTTGAAGCGTCATCACTGCATCTGTAGTTAGGTCCATCACAAAAAATAACGATGGTGCTACACACAGACCTGATTATCTAATAAAATCCCTTAATTAATCTTTAACGGTATTTAAATGAAAATGGGCTGGTCTCCAACCGGGCTCGTACATCATACTTTTGCCCCATAAGTTCCGTAATATATCGTAACTTTAAGTTTCAAGTTTTTACTGCAAATATTCTACGAGAAACAAAGATGAAAACTTCGCGTTCACTATAACAATATTTCATTGGATTTATTGGTGGGAACCAATTCGGGCAAGACAATGAAGTATTGAATTGTCGACAGCAACGGTTCAAAGAATCAGATAGTGACCAGCGTCAATTGACAATATTATAAAAATCAATAACGACGTGACTAATTTACATGAGGATAAAGATAATTTTGTTCTTGCTAATATAGCCACTATTTCAGGATTATAACGTAGATAATCATGTGCACAAAAAAAGGAATATACTTGGAAAGTACGGAGGAAACATGAAATGTTTTCAGCACCAACCGCAGGGCTCTGAAAATGTTTTTCAGTGAAATTCAAGTGCGACGGCAGAAAAACTCGCGCAATTTTTTCTGAAGTCAAGAGCACTGGTACCGGTTCTGTTTTATCATTCAGCAAATTTTATATTAACCAAGTGACTATTCACATTTCACAACATAGATACGGATCTATTGTTGTGCTCAACGAAAGTGAATATTTACCAACTAGAAATAGTTCGCGTATAAAATTCCAATGTTGCTGATTGCCGAGTTTTAATGGATGACCTAAATAGGCGTGGAATTATAGAATCACGTTTCACGAACTAAAAGACGTTACATGACGAATATAAGCTTTTATATTTATAGTTAGAAACAGTGTTCATGAAGGAGAATTATGTAAGGCTTTTCATAAAATGTTTCAATACACTGTTTGTGCTGTGTGCCCGCAAAATAAACTTCTGAACTTTAGTCGTACGCTTAGTCACAGCACATCAAAGTGGCAAGCCACAAGAAGTAGATCCACAGTTATGATAATAACAATAAAAACGCAAATCGTGTTTACAGTTGCTGATAAATATGTGGGGACGGTGGGTTGTGCATGCAAAACGTAGGTTGCAACTCGACGACTAAGTGCATCGGAGAACGCTGTAAGTAGGGCGACGAACTGCGATCGATGCCGCGCCGCCCTCCGCACAACTTTATCCATTTACACTGTTCCAAACTTTCACCATCATAACACCCGGACCCGAACTCCGAGTCGCACCCGCATCGACGTCGATACGCATCATCATTACACTTTTTCATTCATCGATTCGCTAACTGGCTATTTTCAAGCAATCTCTACATAATTCAAGTATTGCATCTAGTACTTTTTAATATATCAGCAGTTAACGTTGAATATGATTCAGATAATGAGATGGATCTCAGACTTCAGTACCTAATTAAGGAACATTTTACCTCTTATACCCATTATGTATAAAAATTGAGGAAATATTTGTTTTAGGGAAGGAAATGTTATGAATTTCTTTAGCATATTTTGCGAAACAGGAATGCGGGGCAAAGTTTTCAACAGTGTAATTATTTACATAGCGTAGCTAGCTAAGCCTGCGGAGCGTCCAACCATTCGGCGCGGCATCCACCCGCCAACATTAAAAGTCGAGTGGCCGCCGAAAGCTCCCAATTAGCCAGGACTTTGACGCCGTCCCGCCAGTAATTGCAAAAAGAAATATGTTTTAGTGGTCTCCAAGAATTATTAATGTCGGGAACGAGAGAACCATCTAGCTCGCGAGGTGCGATCTGGTGCAGGCGTGGGCAGATGCGAACCGAGGGTTAGCGTTCGGCTTTTGTTTGATTAAAGAGAAACACAATCGCGGTCGACATACTCCGAGCGGGGACTTATTAAATTTTCCCTCGGGGTGAGGGCAAACAATAGCGTCTATCTTGGGTGTAGATAACGTCGGTGTTCTCGGCTCCCGGTGTACAATGGGAGTGGGTCCCGAGTTGCGGCTGTCAGTCCGCCGCACGCCACCTTATAAAGTTTGTGTCTGTCTTTTCAGTACGTGAGTGCTCCGCTCCGCACTAAACTGTTAAAGCACACCACTTCACCTGACTTCACATGTAAGTGAATTACTCATTTAAGTACTATTTGTTATTTATCAGCATGACTATTATAGACTCATGACGTCATAATATCGTTATCATTATGGATTTATATCCGTTGGATAGGCTACTTAAATCTATTTAGTTGCGCTTTGGAAAACTACATTAATTGTGCTCTCTTCATGTTTTACTCGTTCTTTTTTTACTGATTAACAAAATAACACTTACCGGCCAGCTCTCCATGATAAAGGTGTGATGTGTCGACTTCATGTATCTGCCCTTTCGCGCCCTCAACCTGTACGTAAAACGAATACATTGGGAACAAGTTGCATCACCTGAGAGACATTAAAATTTCAAACAAGCTGCCATTTACTTACTTTAAAGTCTTCGCTGAAAGCTGACAAGTCCCGCCGCAGACGTAGGTGGAATCTCTTTCCATGTGCGCGAAAGTGAAGTCTTAAGTCTGCCGGAGCGTCTATCGAGCGACGTGCACGCAAGTGTTGCTCGTGCAACGTGTCTGGGTCGTAGTCCAAAGCTTCGTAGTGCTCGATGTACTCGCTGAGACGCCGGCGAGAAGCTGCAGAAAAAAGAAACCAGTAAGACAGACTGCTGAAAAAGTAGAAAAGCTTTTATCCGTAAGCAAGAATTAAGAGCAGACAAAGATAAAGTATATATGTACGGACTACACTAAGAAATAGGACAAAAGGGAGACTACGTAGATTTTATAAAAAGTTTAATCCCAACTGTTGGTAAAAATGCAATTCAATTTACAAGGATAATAAATAGGCTTGAAAATGAACAGCGACCGCAGTTCTTTATTCGAGTAGGATTTTCGAAAGCCACTAAATCTTGATTCGACTCAAATGCTCCTCCCCACAAATGCTCTGAATTCCCTATATTTCTTCTAATAACTTCTTCCAGAATTTATTTCACCTGTAGCAGTTCATATAGCACATATTTAATGATGCTTAACGAACGTAATGTTCAAATTATGTTCAACACCAATGTCATTTTTGTAATGTCTTTTAATACAACGTCATATTAATTAACGTGGATTGTGTAGCGTGCATAGTACATGACGTGTCGAGTTCTTCACCGTCAGCCGGGCGACTCAAGTCGCGGGCAATTGCTAGTTCTACGTAAGCTCATTTAGTTTACAGCTCAGTCTAACGTGATAGTTACGAAGTAGTTGGTTGGCGTCCGCTCCCTCGACAGTCCGCGACTCCAAAGACGGAGAATAGCACTTCACACGCTTGCTCAACTCCTACACAAAGTAATAGTTATTATTCTTTGCCTACACTTTGATTAAACGCCACTTGCGAAGCTACCGATTTCCTCCTAACTAATTTTTCCCTAACATTAATTATAAACTTTTTGGGGCGCCTACTCGGTGAGATTCAAGTTTAGACACAATGGACTTATAAGTATATAGTTAAGTTACTTTCAGAGGCGTGAATTCCACGACAAAATTATGTGTCTTAGAATCCCGGCATATGGTTAAAGAACATATTTTCAAGAGCTTATGCTACCGGTGCACGTATGTTGACAAGCCTGCAAGAGTGTTGATATTGCCGTAACACGTTTTGTATTTGGTTTGATTGATATTCAAATGGATATATTTTTTCTGTTGTTGTTGTTGTTCTGATGTTTACACGTCCTTTTATCATGAATCCATTGCACTCTACCTACATATGCATACGTATATGCACGTGTATCCTAGAACAATACACTGCTGGTCTCCGACTAGGGTCAGTTATTTATATTCTACCATTGTGTGGTGTATTGTACACTATATTTATTATGTACAAGGTGTCCAGTACTGGATATGGAAGTTGTTACGTGGTCAGCGCATCGGGCACGTAGGAAGCTCGGCGCAAATAAATAGCCTATACGTTCTCGTTAGGCCTCCATTTCGAAGAAAATGCAGCATAAAGCGACAAGAACAACTTGATACAGGGATTAAAGCGATGTGAGAAAAGTGGAAACTAGTTTTCGACACAGAGAAATTGAACGGAACGCGTATTTTGTTTGCGATGCCATGTGCAGTGGGACATAAGTTACGAGGGAGCTGCAGCTGAATGCAATCTGAATGCGAGACAGCGTGAGACGCGGCGGATTTATTTAACGTCCCATCTGAAATTGATTCCCTTGTATGCACGCAAATAAAATGCGCAACATGTCAGCGCTGTATCGATACATTACTAGCATGTCGAAATGACATCGAAACTGGCGTATGGCAATTTCTGTATTTTCCGCTTTTGCAATAGGAACGCTTTCTGGCATCGAATGATTGCGTGCAAAAAGAATGGATTTCCAAAATCAAATATTTTCTAATTTGTTTTTGACTCTGATGATTGTGAAAACAGGAGAACACGCGACAGCCGTTTTTTTAAGGTCGTTAAAAATTCGACATTATTATATCACGTTCAAAAACACATTAATCATTTATCAGTGTTTGCGCAGCGTGACGTTTGTGGTTGGTCGTTCGTGTGTAACATTTACATACGCGTGTATTTGTTCAGGCGTACAAAGTGAAGCTTTTTGCTTTGGGCAATAGGCAGGCACCCGAGGCACCGTGTCACTGGGTCAGTGGGACAGGAGCGCCGTGTTCTGGACGCGGGTATCAAGCCAACCTTGTACACTGCCCAGTTTTATTCCTTCATTGTCTTTTTTCAGACTTGCAAAAAACTACCTTCTAGTATCAGTATTTTCTCTGCTGCACAGCAGAATTAATGAATAGTAGGCTCCCACAAATGCCTGAACCGTTCCAATATTTACTGCCATCGTTATACAACATGTAGGGTGAAAGTATATTTAACCTTATGTCCAGTATATAAGGTTTATATACTTTATTATACATACAAGCGGCAAATATTATTAAATGCTTATGTCCCTTAACAGGCTTCAACACGTTGCGTGTAAAAATAACCTTTGTTACGTAGGTACGCAAATGTTTGTAATTAATTTAATTGAACGAAAACAATCACCATTATAAGGCTATCCATCTTCCCACACAGTTCTTAATACATAATGTCAAGAAAAGAAGATTATAAACTAATTGTTATCATCGGTGGAGCAGTTGTCGACTATTGCAATACTTAAACTATATCTACTTGATTTATAGCATGCCTCCTGAATTGTATTGCAAGAATAATCATGGAATAGGTCACACACAGCACAAGAGAACACAGCGCGCTGTGCTGTACGGTACTGGGGAATATGCAATTATTTATGAGAAAGACTAAGAATTGCATCAGCCACGACAAATGGCAAGATCCATAGTTTGTATGTTTCTGAATAATCTATTCGGATTAGGACTTAGGCTTACACACATGAGGAACAGAAGTTAATTTTAGAAGCTGAATAAGCATACTATACTGACAGTTGCAAGAAAGGAAGCCTTATATGTAGAACCTAAGTCGAAATATAATATGATTCAGCTTTAATTACTACTAAATATGCGTAATATTATTTATGCTGAGTTGTAGACTAATTTACAAAGTTGTTAAAACACAAACCACTTAGAACATGAATGGACGAATTAAAGCCTAAAGCGAAGATTAACTTTGGGAGTATAGTGGTCTCTATGATTGATGCGTTGCGTATTCCGATGTTAGATCGCAATCACTTTAATTGGGTCGTGTATTAAACCGTCCGTCTACTTTCACGTGTAAACAAGATGGGTACGAAGCTACGAGTTATAGAAGTGGCGATAGTCCTGCGGTCTCAAGTACCGGTTAGTTAGCGACTATCATTAGTTAGAACATGGGCGAGTTTCAATTTGCAAATACTTATACCTACGCGAATTGCTTAGTCAGGTCCAGACACATAATAATTATTGTGTTACTTACTTACTACAAAATCATACCTACAAAATTATAATTAAGTAAGGAAAGAAGAAAAATATGATTAAATATGACCGGTAAAATCAATTAAATACTGAATATTCCATAATTACCCTATAATTTCGATTATTACATTTTATTGGAAAACTCTATTGTAATTTATTTTACACAAGAATTTAATAATAAATGTCGCTGAACGCTCAGGGTCCACCAATGCGCCTAGTTTTAAGCCATAAAGCATTAAATATTATAAGAATCTTAAAACATTGTAGAATACATTCAATGATGAACTTATAACTGATCATTAATGACTGTAATTCTATTAAACATTTTCAGAAAGAAACACAGGTCCTTGTCATAGTACTAAATAGTTATAGTCCTGACAGTGCTCTTGTGGTCCATTATATCTCACTAACGTCTCAAAGTTTAACGAAAATCTTAATACCTCGGCCAACTTGGAATTATGAAGTTAGTCTATGGACTCGTATGATAACACTACGCTTCTAGCTGTCGAAGAAACTACGTGAGTTTTCTTCACTATTTCTAAGTTTTCAGAAGTGTGAGCCATTATGTTATAACTAACCTATTGGGTCTAATTTAACAGCCACTTTAACATAGAAGCCCCTCTAAAGGGATAATTAACTTGAATTACACGTCTCATGTCAAACATTACTTGAAACAAAAATGTTTCTCGGCAGCTTTTTGTCTCACATTTTGTCCCATATTTGAAACCGCAAAAAATATTTAATAAGGTAATATTTTGAACCATGTTACGCTATTATTTACCTTAATTGATTCAAATATGTATTCTATTTACTCTATATTCTTACCTACTTAAGGAAAATTGAGCATAATAGGACAGTATAAAATGTAGTAAAAATACAACGGCTGCTTTTTTTTGCTAAAAATGGTTTTGAACATCGATAAGTCATATTGCGTGGTATAGTCTTATATCTTACGTACCCTCAGTTTGCAGTTCGCAAACAATCGGTACAACGTAAATACGTCGGTAAACTTGTTTAACTAGGTATTACCTTTTCTTCAAATCTCTTTGTTTTCCAAATTGCTTTGTTTATTCATCAGGGAGACGACGATAAGCACAACATTTGTGAAAACGATAATTTTTAATTGAACATACAAGAGCAAGCATATATTCGCTTAAAACTTGCTGGTGTGTAAGTATCAAAATGTTTTAAGAACATAACATAATAACATAAGCCTCCGATGTTAAACAAGCTGATTGTATGCACACATTATTTTTAGACGATGATTGTAAATACCATAAGAATAGCCTTTGTCGCTACTATAGATCACAGATTGAACAGATGATCAATCCATCGTACCGCGTACTTTAAAAGCGTCTCTGTTCAAAGTTTTCAAATATCTTAAACGTCGTCGAACACTTTATCGTCACCCAGCCCTCAATTTACTATCCAATGAAAATAAATATTGCCGCATTCACGTCGTATCGTGGGATATTAACATTTGAGTTACCTATTTGAGGCGTTATTATGAGTAACGAGAAACTTGCCATAACACTGTCTAACGTAGGCTTTACAGCATATTGATAAAGCAATCTCAAATCACATTCATTTCCTTTCGTGATAAGAACGGGCTACTTTCACATCCTCTGTCGCATTAAGGTTGTTTTTACAATGGCGAGCAAGGATAGGATTAGATTGGCGAGAATCAAAATTTGGATAAGTAATAAATACTCTATTTATGCAGCTTTATAGTCTCGCCAATCTTTGGTGTGAAAGGTTTGGATGCGCAAGGGCGTGGGAGGCGAGAATTTAAATTTATTCGTACAACATTGAACTATATTGCTACGTTTATAGAGTATCTATTACTTTGCAAAATGGGTACACAACGCGCATGCCAGCGTAAGTCGGCGCGAAACAGTGAGGTACATCTTTCGGTGTGAAATGGTCAGCGTGATTTCATTTCTCGCCCATCCAATCCAGTCCTTGCCTCACTTGTTTGAAACCACGTTTAGACCCGTTTAAGGAATTATATCAGATAGTAGTGATACAACAGATACACGTTATCAACATAATTACAACATTTCAGAAAACTTGTGAAATAAAAAAAAAACATTGTGGACTTGAATCATTGTCAACTGTATCATGTGTGTTTTGAGGTTTATTATAATGACGATGTATTAATTTTTCTAATTACACAAAATTAAAATTTTAAGTAAGTGTCCTCTGCTTCTTTATGTTTGCAAACCATAACTCAGTGAGTGGAGGGTCGCATCCTCACGCCAGTACCTGGGGCACGACGTGACGACCCAATATTATCAGAAGTGAAAGTACCCACCGAGGACGGAGGACTCTCTAAGGGATTTATGGATTACTCGACTGTCCCCCGGGATCCGTAACTTTGTTCTGCGTGAGGCCTTAACTTTGTTGTTGTTGGAATTGGTCGTATACAGTTATATCACGCGTTTTGAGGAATTAACGTTAAGTAATCATGTTAATGCAATGGTGTCTGACGGCAACATTACGACAACAATTTTTGAGTGTTATTATAAGATAGCTACAACTTATTGAATAGCCAGCAATCATTTGTAATCTGATGACATAAAACTCTGATCACCAATCCATTCTACTAGAATGTCCAAAACCATTTTTCAATTATGCTACTGAGGATTATCATATTTCTTTATTATTTAATGTCAATAAAAGAAACACGTAAGTATAACTAGATAGAAGCTCATTTTATTTCCATTATCGTTTATCGCCTATGTGCAAGTTATTGTAGTCAACTGAAGAAAATGGCTGGCTAATTATAGTGGTGCTCGTAAACCACGGGTACTCGTAAACCTCGTCACTACTTGTGCTCTATAGCAACTTTTTTTAACTATACTTAATGTTACTGCCTCACGGAGCTTTATAACATTTTATATCACTTTTGTTAGCACCTGTAACAGCTTTCTAAAAAGCACCCTAACTCCGATAAAATTTATTAATAGGTACTACATTACCATATAAAGTATAAGATACATATGTAAGAAGACAATTAAGTACCGGCCTTTGACAAAACGAAAACGTTTAATCAGCAGTGGTAATGGAATGGAAATAATAACTACTATTAAAAAAGTATACGTACTATAAAACTCAGATAGTTAAACGAAGCTATATGAATAGAAATACAAAATACCTAATAAATATCAAACGAAGCCAACACTAGGATGTAAATCTGACCGAAGGTACTAAAAGTAAATTGCAATTTGAACGATTACATCAAGATCAAATTGTTGGACAGACGTTTGTGTCAGTAACATGGACTGCATCAGGAAATACATCAAAGAAATCGATTAAGATGAGATAGTCGCTAGATAGAGAAATCTAATTAGTTGGTGCGCAGAAAGTGCTTTCGTTAACAGCACAAAACAAGCTAGAGCAAAGGAATACCCAAGGGAAGGGACCAATTACTTAGTGACCAGTTACATCGATACAAGCTTTCCCTACACGGACCAACTCCAACACACTTTAGCAGTTTAATATTCTATTGACCAATTGAAACGCCACGCTGAACAATAAATTTAAATATCGAATGTACCATGTTTCGTATTATTAACATAATTCCTAGAATTAAACGAACTGAGAAACTTTCAGATTTAGCACGACTACTTTTCGACAATACGTTTTATGCTCTCACAAATTGAATTCAATATAATACAATAAAGCATCTTTATAAATTTCAAAATGAGGAGTGGTGATTCGATTTGACGCACAATAGCCACATGAACTGGATACGAGAATTGCTCAATCAATGAACAATATATGATGATGGGACCCAACTACCGTGCGATACGACCTAATTGATAAACTGGGAGCCTGGTGGAGCGAATATGTACAGCTCCCTCATCCAATTAAACTGACGCAAACCGACCCCCACCGCGTTCCATTTCTTTGTTAAAAGTTTGGTTACACAACTAAAAGTGATAGGTAGTTACAGGCGACTTTCGTGGACAGTTTCAGTGGTTCAGCTTCAATTTGTTATTGGGTCTACAGAAATAAATGAAGACGGGAAAATGTTCGTTTCTAAAAGTAATTGGCACACGTTGTTAAGGACTTGGTGTGTAGGGAAAATGGAGCGCGTTGAAAAATATATGAGTAGTTTAGTGTTAGTGAGAGAGTGGTGCAATAGTTGGAGTGCTCTTTCATAAGAAGACGGTGTCGACGGCATGTGTCGCTAATTGCCTTCGTTGGGCAGCGAGTGCGAGCGAGCTCGAGGCCACTCGCACCCGACACATTATAATATCTGTACCAAATTGCTTTGGCGCACTAAACGCTCCCTAAAGTATTATATGGCGAATATTGTGGACACATTTGGTGCACGTCTGTGCGTTAATATAAGAGGGCGTCAATATTATACTATGATACATTAAATTATACTATAATATTAAAGTAGTATAAAAACACAGCTAAAAATAACAATAAATAGACATTTACAAGAATAGATACGACTTTGAATTAGTGAGCTGTATTACCTAATTATAAAGACCTTCTTATAATGCTTTATGAATCACCATGTTGATATAATAATAATAAAAAGATTATACATACAGATATTCAGTGCAGCAGAAAAGCAAAGGAGTGTTATCTAGTGTAAACTCCCAAGTCCCACCCCCTGTGTGCCGATGACCCAATTATATACAGCTTCATATTTTATCTCGGATAAAAATACCTCCAGAGCTTCTATTACAAATCTTAGCCAATATGAATTTATTTTGGTGACAAATCTATCATAATAAAACTCTCTCGTTCATTTTTAGGGTTCCGTACCTCAAAAAAAAAAAACGGAACCCTTATAAGATCACTTTGTGGTCTGTCTGTCTGTCAAGACCTTTAATTGCGGGAATGCGTGGAGGTATCAAGTTGAAACCGTATACTCAGGTCGACGGTCCCATGAAGTTGTAAAAAATACAAACTTGTAAGTTTACGTAAAAAAAATATAAGGCCGTTTATTCAGCAAACACTATCAAGGGAATCAAAAGTCATAGGGTAGTTCCCGTTGACCTAGAACTATGAAATTTGACAAGTAGCATCCTTATAGACCACGAGTACAAGAAAAAGTCTTAAAACTATATATTTTTAATTGAATCTTAAAAAATATGGGTTAGTTCAAATTAAAGCTACTAGTATATATGAGCTATCATTTAAAAGGGCTTGATGTGCACATTGCAAAATAAATTTTATTATTATTTTCTGACGCATAATTTCTTATTTAGAATGAAAAATATAAAAAAATACCGTTCCCCTCTGTCTCCGAAACGATTTAAAAACAAAAATAATTTACTATTTATTTATCTCAATAAATGATTTATTTTATTCTGTTAATTATAATGATCTTACGTCCGGAACCATCGGTGGGCGAGTCCGACTCGCACTTGTCCGGTTTTATTGTAACTGGCGTTCCATTTTTATCGTCATTACTAATAAAGATTTCCTAAATAGAATAATTGCTCGGTCGATTAGGTAATTCTTTTGTAACCGTGGCCAATTAATGTGAAGTGTCCGTACGGACGGATAATTATCAATTCATTTATGTAATACGCAAGATTGACGGACTGACGAACGTACTTATATCCGCAACAATGCCACCTATTTGATGTTATGGTCACGCCACGCAATAATTTCTTCACTAGAGCCATTCGTTTGATTTAGTCTTTAAATAGCCCTAAAGAGGGAAACGATTAATTAAAGTAATTAATCATTAGTAATGTTTGTGTGCCCTATAAAAGACTAATAAATCTGATTGTCCATTCATCGGTAGCTATCATCAGGCATGTTTAGACATTTGTTTATGTTTGCAGGGCGCCTAACTACGGCCGACGCGACGCCGAGACGGGCCGTCCGCCCGCCCGCCCTATAGCATGGATGTTCGCTACAGCGAGGTCAACAACCGCGCGCTCCCACGGCTCACAGATTTTACAACATAATAAACCAAACCTTGTCACGTAGTACGTCTTTTCATTAGAAATTCTCAATGTTATTTTATTGCTTGAATCATTAAGCAATTAAATGCTAAAACACGTTTAAGAAGATATTAGAAATACCTAGTTCTTCTTAGCGTGTCGATGGCAATATACATTGTCGGCCCAAAACTTAGCTACGAGTTTGGTGCCATCGGTAGCGTCCATCGATTCCTGTTGCGCGCCGCTATCAGGCCACGCAGGATACAACAAGGAAAATCTCCAGAAAATAACACGACAGCGTTTTTCAAATTGAGAAAAAAAAGTCAGACATTTTTATTAGAGGGAAATAGTTGTTGATGTTTATCTGTTATCATAAGTAAAACAATTAAGCGTTTTGTTACAAATTTCGCCCTCACGTCTACACACTACTTGTACTACCCTAACGACCACAGACCAGTCACAACTAGCCGACCGACTCGCATAATTAGCAGCCATTCTACAAGGCTAATGGTTCAAAAATATAGCTTATTTTACATTAGAATGAGAGTCTGAGACAAATAAAGATGTTCGAAGGCTATTTTTGTTCTGGTGTTAAGTTGCTATTATTACGGCGTGCGAAATCTAGGTAATGGAGCGTTATAGAAGTAATCATTAAAATAAACGCTATTCAAATTAAGCAATTACGTAACTATAAATGTATACAGCAATAGCTTTTGAAATGAAGTAGGTAAATCTTTTCTTTAGTACTCTGAAAAACAGGCACGTAAGTAAGTATTTTGTGGAAAAGACTGTATGCCGCCGGTATTTAAATATCAAGAACGAAACATTTGTCATATACGTTTCATATTACGTAACAGAACATGTATTTTTCAAATATTGGAAAAGCTTTATTAATTTTAGTAATAGTTATGTAGTGCTGAAAAGAAAAAGGTTCAATGAAATGAACAATAAGCGGTACGAAAAAGGCAAGGTTTCGTTTTCGGTCACATTACTTATAAAAACATTAAATAAGCAATTAACAAGGTACCTTGTGAATGACGTCATTATGCTGTACAAGAAAAATACCTGAAAGTTTAATGAAGCCAATTAGGTGCTTACGAAGTACGGTACCTTTAATGATAACTTAAATGGCTATTCAGAAACGTCTGAATTACATATAAAAGGTTAAAGTTATTATACCGTTTAAAAGTACGTATACGAAAATAAATATAGCGAGTGTAGCATCATTTACAACATGAATAAGCTTCTAAGAAACGATGCGACGTACTTATCAATTTATTTCTTATTGGCTGAATCAACATTTAGTTTTGAGTAAACTCCATTGCACGTAAGTAATATCAATATTTGGAGCACTGAGAACGAACAGAACCATTCCAATATGTTTGGCTTATCTCAAACCAACATGCTCTTACTGTTACTGATTTTTACTACAATATTTATTTTTACTACACTATATATCTTTTATCTGGATTATCTAATAGTCCCTTTGAAATAAGTCAGCCAAAGTAGATTCATAGTAGGAGTTACTGTATAATGTTACATTTGCTCAAAAACTTCTTTGTCTGTAGCCTTAAAAGTAAATAGACAAACATTGTAATTTAATTGGAAGTACTCTGATCGATTTGATTGTCTGCACGTAACTGCCTATAATGAAGAGAACAATGTTTAACTAGTCGATATACTCGATAGTATCTAGATTCTAGGTTACGTTATAAGAATCAGATAATGATTGACGAAGCTGAACGTATCCTTTGTTAGGGCTGTGCATGATTCACGAAATAACGTTGAGTACAGCTTTAAACATACTTAAGAAAACAAATTAAACATCGACATAATATTTTTCCCAGAACACTTAACTTCCTTAAGGCAAACTCGCTAATAAACATTAGCACCGTTTTCCAAGGATCTGTCGAAATCGAAGATTCTAGTTTTAATTACTGTTGATGAATCATGTGTTAACAAGATTTGCAAGGAAAATAAGGTTAGCGCGTAATAGTGTGGCCGAGATCGTATCGAAGGTACAATAGATTAAAGATATTGGCGCTGGGCTGCTTTGCCGCGTCATGCTCGGCGGAGCGTGGCCGGCCTCCAAGGCTGTAACACGATTTAGAGCCTCGCCTCAAGCTAACAGATTCGCTTAACCGATTTTTTTTCTTACTATACCTACTGATACTTATTATAGTATATAGACAAAAGCTGATTCATAAACGGACTAATATTGTGTGTTCCAAGTTCCGTATTTGTTTCATCTACCGTTTTCTGGCGCAGTACTGCGGCGTGCGTGGTGTTTGCTTGTGGTGGGTACCGGATAAACATTAAACACTAATAGCTTACTTACTATACTTTGGCTCGGTCTAACGTTGGCAAGTCGGGGTTCTAATAAAATAATGGCTCATTAACTTTAGTACGTCGACCTTCTACGTACGGCACGCGTGATCTTGACTTCAAATTACTATTAAGTAGCACGAATGAGTGTCGTTGTGCTAGACTCTCAAAATTTCATATACCTATACGTTGTGACAATAGTTTTACCAGCCCAAAACTTGGATGTTTTTTATGTCTGTCCTTAAATAGCTATCGTGATGTGTCAAGGTTACAAATCTACAACGTACCCGGTCTCATTGATGGTATCATGCCATGTAGCCAAATACTTATCTTGCACGTTAGTCGGAAAAACGACTTGGAAAAGCCCATCAGGCCTTTTTCTTCATCGTTTTCTTTCATTTGTGATCTTAGGGACAAAATAGCAAAAGTAATCTATAGTAAACACAGTTTGGCTCCGAATACGCCAAGATCCGGGAATAGTTAACTAAGCAAATTGTTCTTTAGAAATAACATTTTATTCATGTAAGCCCAAAGCTAAACTCTGTATTCGACGAACATTCTAAACGTTAGTCAGCGAATGGGATATCAATGCACCTCTTACAGCCGCGCATTACCCATTCAGGGATTACCGTCGGCAGTGCCAGGCGCTACTCTAACCGCCCGGTGGCCATTTTGGAGATTTGGCTCCGTTGTGCATGTTACCATCATAATGTTGAAATTAAATAGTAGGTAGATTCCTACGATCATGTCTACTAGGACAACTAGTCATAGATCCAAGATAAAATGTTTAAATTCATTTGATTGTCGATGAATATGTTGTACATGATTGCTCTACTAATCTCATCTCTAGTTACGTCTTTACTTGACTGAATAGATTCAGAACAAGTTACTTAATGTGATTCAATATGAAACATTATTTTTTAGTACGATAAGGTAATTAATTAAACATACTTATGTACTTACTATACGGTCATGTGGTCATGATACATGAACATGAAAAAAGGTTAATGTCATACCTAAGTACATAAAAATAATGGGCATCAAGTTGACGGTCAAAACAGCACTTCCTGTGGCATTATTCTGTTATCGCAAAAACAATGATGGGTAGTGAACCGTGGTGCCTAACTTTAACAACGCGCCAGATTTTAGGCTACAAATATTATGCCAATTAATTATTTAAATTTATAATCAAAGTTTATTTTCAGTAGAATTATCGTAATTGTGTATAAAATTATGATGTTAATGAATTATGATGGCCTTCATTATTATTTATAAACTCAGGCCCAGACTGACACAGCTGATCATTTTGACTAAGCTAACTTTCAAACCTGTAATATAGAATAAAAGTCCTGGGGCTTACTTACAATCCACTCATTTTGACGAAGATTGGTTCGTGTGAAAATTGTTTTTTTCAAAAACAACGTATTAACGCTATGACTTTTAGGTAATTGTTAAAATTAAAGGAATTATTGTACTTAGTGTATTACGCAATTAAGCTGCTGTCCTGAAGACCAATTGTCGTAAATAAAACCTTATAAAATCTTGTCAAAATCGGATCTCAGAGACAATCAATGTCAAAATTTTAATAAAAACGCACTTTTGACATATATTGGCTCAGATAAGAACGCGAATGTTCCTAATTGCTAAAATTGATAGAACAAGTGAGCTTTTTTTTATACACTTTACCGTGCGTGTGTACAGTACACGTGTTAAAGAAATATAATCGCGCAGAAAATTCATATTGTTGTGAGAACGTTCCACTACGTTTACATTACGTGATACAACAGACAATGACACTGTACCGTACACAGGTAAATGAGAAAAACTCGCGTCATACATTACAAGTATTGTAACATTTATAACAATGTTGTGGCACTTTTATAATTAAACCTATAATATTTCATGCAAATATACGCAATACTTGAGCAGTATTTTCAACGTCGCGTGTCCATTTTTCTTTTGTACTTTTTAATGCTCCTCCAACAATGTAAAAAGGTTATAAAATTAGCTATAAGATATTATTCTTTTGTATCTATAAATGGCATAATCAAAATAGCCACAATTAACACTAATATACTTTAGCACGTAATCATTCTACGGGCAATTAATTATACACTTATTTTTGTTGTGGAATTTAGCGTGCAGTACAAAGGTAACACGTATTATAGAACAGGAAAATTAAATCTAAATGTAATTAAAAAAAAACAATGTTTATTAATTTATTTTAAACAATAATAAAACTATTAAAAGTACCTAACTTTTAATAGTTTTATTATTGTTTAAAATAATGCCGAAAGTTCAATTTTGGTAATAGGGAAGTCAAAGCAAACAGTCTATTAGGTAAACAACTTTAGTTTTCTGAATTTACCACCATTTAACGTTAAACCAAAAGGCAACAAAATCGAACACCTGTTTTATATTTTTACCCGACTGCGCCAGAAGGGAGGGTCATGTTTTTTTTCTTATTTGGCAATAGTACACATCAAACACTACTAACAATGACTGTGCTATTTTTCAATGGCGGCAGTGTAGCTTTTGGTTGGCACTGCCGAAGGAAAGCCAGTAGAAATCGAGTTGTATGGGGTCCTCGCGATTGGTTAAAAATGCAGTAATCCATAGGGTGGGTACTGACCGGTGTTCGGCTGCCTGTCCACAGAAACGGAGCGAGGCTGCGGAGCGGAGAAATAGAGAAATATTAACGAATACGATTGTGGAACTGGAGCGGAGCGAACATTTTATGCAATCCTATTGGTTAATATTTTTTCCCCGTTTCTCCACTCCATAGCCTCGCTCCGCTTCTGTGGACAGGTAGCCTTAAGGTGGGTACTGACCGGGGTTACGGGCCGTAATGTACCATTGGCAGCGAGCAAACAACCCCTCCTTCGTCGTTGTGAGCGCCTTGTTTCCCCGTACTGACAGCATTAACGCTCGCTGTGTAACACGTTACATTACGCACTGTAGAGCCGGTCAGTACCCGCCTTTACTCTTAAAATGTAGTAACTACCTATCACATCAGTGCAATATTTTTTTTTAATTTGAAATCAATTAAATTCGTTTGCGTAAAGTGGTAATATTTGTTTCCGGTGTTTAATTATGAACCTGCTTAATTAATTTACAGATTCTACCGTAATTAAAAATTACTATTAAAAAAAAAACATATGTATATCAAATAATTCAATCTTAGTTTGTAAGTGCAATTGACCCTATGACACGGACTAAACGCTCCTTACGACCACCATTATAAAAATGTGAATTAAGTGCTTGTTTCAAGCTATACATTTCCCTTGAGAAGGAGGCGGCGGGACGGTTGAGACAGCGGTTCTCCCATCCCAGCCGCTGCGGTAGACGCTCCGGACGTCGGGAGCCGCGAGACGACTCCCGGCCACCGTAGATACTGGCTTGTGGACGGTGAGCAATGGGTAGCTCACCGTCCTTACGTTGCATAACGACAGGCCGTGTCGACGGCGCGTTCGTGTTCCACGCGCGCCTCAAAGAGATGTCAGCAAAAGGAAGGGGCCACTGAGGGCCGATGCCTGCCGGGGCTGCGGGTTGTTCGCAAGAGATACCGCGCCCCCGGAACGCAAAGGGCACAAGAAGGAACATGGGTGGGTTTTAGTCAGTAAAAGTCTGACACTCCCTCCCGCCCCGCCCAGGGCGGGAGAAGTTATTTGATGATTTCCCACCCACCAAAAAAAAAAAAGCTATACATTTCCAGGTTATGCTGATCTCTCATTGTATACGATTTCCATGAAATGAGAGGTGAGCTGATACTAGAAATGTATAGCTTGTTATGTAGCCGTGTGTACATACATAGTTTAACTAACAGCCCCGGCGATTACTTCTAAGTGACAGTGAAGCAAGGCAATTAACAAACTATTTAAGAAGCAGTAACCAGTAAGCAGTTAAACTCCGGTTCTTAAAAGTCATAAAAAAATTCATGACATGTTGTAATTTCAATTAGCAAATGCACTGCAGTAAACATAAGTTCGACAATCTATCAGCAAAATGTTTCCCTTAATTAGCCTTTGCCATCGGTGAAAGAAAACATCGTGAGGAAATCTGGACTTTATCTATACGAAGGGTGCTCAACTTTTTTAACAGTCGGGCCAAATGGTCGGTTTAGAAATAATGCGCGGGCCACGGACCGACTCCTATTTTAGTTACTTTTGGGACTTGTGCAACCAAACCAAAGGCATTATGAAATGTAATTGTTTTTTAATAAAAAAAAGGATAAACCACAGAGCATCAAGCGACATTGCTAGACATCAAATTGATTGTATCAATGTGATTTCCAATAATGTGTCTGTTGTAATAGTTTTCAGTTAGGCATCATATCTTCATATCAGATGTTGATAGTTACGCGGGCCATTTAAAATCCATCCGCGGGCCACATCAAGGCCCGCGGGCCTGCTGTTGAGCAGCCTTGATCTATACTAATATTATAAAGCTGAAGAGTTTGTTTGTTTGTTTGGTTGAACGCGTTTATCTCAGGAGCTACTAGTTTTAATTGAAAAAATATTTTTAGCTTTCCTTAATAAATTGACTATTCAACATAGTCAATTTATTAAGGAAAGCTATAGGTTATATAACATTACGCTTCGACTAATAGGTGCGGAGCAGTAAACAAAGAAGTAACCTAATGCGGGAGATAAAACTACGCGGATGAATTTGCGAGCAGAAGCTAACAATAAATTAATATAAGTCTGAAATCGCCAAGGCGCCTTGAGCAAGAGTGGTTATTAATGCTCGTACCTTCTCCGTATGAGAAGAGGCCTTTGCTTCCGTATGGGACAATAATAGGCTGGTATTAAGGCCTCTCAGAAGCTGGGTGTTAAAGATATTTAAAATGACTTCTAAATTAAACGCCTGTTCTTAAATCAAGAATGAGGTGTTTTGTTATTGCACTACTCATGCTATATAAACGTTTTACGAGGCTACTTTCGACGAAACTGCCGTTCGGCTTGCAACGATCGCTTTGGCTTTGTCTACTTAACTGTGTCAAACGCAGTAAAAACTTCTCAACTCGCTTAAACAGCGAGCTAAAACATCGTGTAACGTGTTACAAGACGTTTTCTTCGTAAACTTTTTCGATCAAAATAGGTGTTCCAAAGTAAATAGAAACCGTAAGTTAATTGAGTGTAAATTGCTAAGTGTATTTTATTGAAGTAGGAACCTACGCTCGCTTAAGGTGTACACAGGAGATTACGGCGATAAGGTGCCAAATTGCCAAGATAAAACATACCCACTTACGAGTACTTAAGTTTGATTTTTAATCTTTTTTTAGTTTGCATCTGTAATGAGTTCAATAATAAGCATTTATTAATAACAAACAGACAAAAATTCCAAAAACTATTGTTGTGGGTTGAGTATAATGTATTTAATATAGTAGCAATTACTTTCTGCAAAAATATTGAAAGTACAGAATTGGCCTCGTTACGATTTTATTATATGTATAGATTTATTAGTAGCTACTTGATATCATGTATTTTCCATATTGTAATATACTTTTTTCCTTAAAGCTTTGTTAACCGTCAACCAGACCGCAGCAATGCAGCCCTCACCACTTACTAACATAATTAGTAGGAAAGCATAAGCAACACATGAAAGAACTTGAGAGTGTAGCTAAAAATATCTTGTTGATATGTCATGTCGCAAAAGGGTGCACAACACAACATCCGGCGAACGCGGGGACGACAGTACGACACAAGGCGAGATCATAGCTATGAATGATGAGAAGACGAGGAGTGATGTGTGCGATAGTGTCGAGTCCGAGTATCGGCCGGTGTCCGTCCGTCACTCGGTCTTGGCATCGAGTGCGGAAAGAAAAGAGTGTTTGTAAGCCGCACACGTCATGGGTGGACGTGACCTCGCCGGTTCAACGAACGCACCCGTCGCCGTCACAGCCCGCGCGCAACGCTGCGATGCGTCAACCAGACTGTCTCATGAGAGACACACTCAAATGATACAATTATTATTAACTGGATCTAACAGGTGCTAATATTGTCAACTTTATATCTACTGATGAACAGTCTTACATGAGTGGTGTATTGTGCACAATAAATAAAGATAGCAAAAATAAGTCCTACGTAATAAAGGCGGTGACATTGCAAAGTTTCAACAATAATAATGCTCACAATTCTATTGTACTTACAACATCATTGAATTCAAATAACAGTGTATAAAAAAAAAGGTTGTTTGTTTTCCTTGGAGACAAATTGCTTAATTTTTATTGAGAATTTGTCTTTCAATGAGCTCGTTTCGTAGTTTCGTACTTGACGATGGTGAGTCATGAATGTCGTGCTGCAGCGGTGTAGCTCTGGGTTGGCTCAAATTATTTTTGCAACAACATTATCAATTGACACGTTTAGGTTGTTTATCTAGATGAAAACTCCGCTATCATGCATCAGTTTGATGAATGAGATACCTAATTCGAAACTCTGACAGATATACGTAATATACAAGCCCTTAGCTAGATTTCTTAAGTTTGTTTTTTGTAAGAGATAATCTCAGGAGGTTCTGTCCGGGCAACAAAAAATATTTAACTGTTAGATTAACGCTATTACCGAGAAATTAAAAATTATTTAACTATACACTGGACTTTTACGCGAACGACGTCGCGGGCACGAGCTAGTTATTCTTATGAAATGGCTAAAGAAACAGCAAGTGTGGCAAAAACTTTACGAAAGTAAACAACGTGACGGTAGGTACAGCAATAATTGAAGTTATTAGACTCAGTCGGTTTTTCGCGTCACGGTCGTAAAAAGCTAATTGTTTAATTTTAAAGATTGTCTGCCAGTTTCAAATGTGTAGGTTGGTACTTCGGTGGTTGACAATTACATTACAAAATGGAGGGAGACTTTAAAAACTCCTGCACTGCGTAAAGCTGGAAGTATTAATAAAGATAAATAAAATATACAACGTAATTTGTGGCAAGCCTCGCCAGATACCGTTATGCAGCGCAAATTAAGAATGAACGACCGAGCGCAAAACATGCTCTGATGAGAAATAAATAAAATTCCTCGAAACAACATGAGCCAAGGTTAATCTTTTACTTTTTTACTATTGGCGATCATTCAGGTTTTTGACCCGAAGTTGCTTGTTTAGTTATCAATGTGGGTAATGGCGTTCAATATTTGCTACCAAATTAGTGCAATCAGCGATTGCCAGTTATGGTATTAATTTACCATTTTCCGCTTTTTGGTAAATAAACATATTATTTAAAAAACTTATGATATTGACGCTGATATCGCTATAGGTAAAACCAAAGTTCGATTTCAGATAATTATAGCAAGCTAATAAGGCTACTTTGATAGACTACCTATTATATTCTTAATAAGAACTAGTTATTCGAGTCTAACGGTTAAGTAGAGCGAGAGAAGAGGACGGATGGACCTGACGTACTTCGTTGACGAGACGAAACAAATGACGGATTTACGCAATCACCGAATAACAATGGACTTCTCGATCGTAATTAGGTAGCGTTTTGTTACAAGGACTATCACGAAATCAGAAAGTTCATTAAAACGACTAATTAAGTAACTAATTATAATTAACTTTAAAGTAGGTATGTTATTTCTTATTACGTGGATGTTGCTCACATTCTCTTCATGTAATGAGTTTCTTAGTTACAAATGGTTTAACATAAAACAAGAAGCTAACTGCAATTCAGCTAATAAACACGTAGTAATAAAAGACAAAGTAAGCAACGATTGTTTTCTTTGGAAACGGAAGAAAAATAACACAATGACATGTCATTGAGAAACACCTGAATAAACCAAACTACCTATTTAAATATTATGAAAAACGTAAGTACTTTACGCACTAGATTGTTTTACTTACATTTTATATCAAAAGAATATTGTCAATTATCTTTTAGCTAAAGGGCCGGATGGGCAATCTTTGCTATAAAATATCCGTCGTCCTATCTCTGGACAGCGATCATTGTTCTTCGAGGTACGGAATTACAGATAGATAGCGCATGAATGGATGTTATTTCCTCCCGGCCGTAACAGGGGCCATTTGCTTTTTCACACGATCACAGGCACCCTCACCTCTATGGAACTAGGACAGGAATAAATCAACTTCACCTGACTCTACAGCCTAGGTATGTGACACCGGCGACACGGAAAATATAGGCCACTACGACATTATGTCACATTTTAGAGGATAATCAACCAGGTAAACAATTAACTATCTCTCATTGTCACTATTATTTCTTTATTTTACAAACATTAATTATTAATTAATTGCCTCATTAGCCTAGTGGTTCTAAGCGCGACTGCTACGCTAGAGGTCTTGGGTTCGATTCCCACATCGAGCAAAAAGTGTTATTGGGTTTTTCTATGAAATTTTTAGTAGCAGCTCGGAGTTAGGATTCATGCCCGTTTAATAGGAATAGGCTCGCCTCATGGCGCACAATGGTAAACCTCTGCCTAACCCTTCGGGGAATACAGGCGTGATGGTATGTATTCATTATTAATTTTAAACTTTTATTAATAGGTAAATGTTTATTACCTAAGTTAAAAGGTACTTATTAAAGGCTATTAAAATAACATGACTATTTAAAGATCATTATTACGATCTAGTAACTGTTTATACATGTTCATACCGTTAGTAAGTACATAATTAAAGACTCGAATATATTATTAACAAGAAATAATATGCTATACATATAATCAATTTCCTGTAGGTAAGTACTTAAGAATATTGGCGGATCATGCAGCTGTATTTTACGCGACCATGATGCCCGCGCGTGTTCCGATTCTGATGGATCGAATGAAACTGCAACCCAAAGGATGTAAGCAGATATACAAAGTGGGCATTTCCTTTGTTTAGAATGTTGCAATGTTCAATAATTATATTAAAAACTTACTTATGAAGACCATAAGGAAAAATGGAGTGTTTGTTCTAGTAATCATCTACTGCTGAAAATAAGCACTGTGGTACACTGCTGGTCAACCAGTAGGTTTTCATACTCATTCAATACATAAGGCACAATGGCAACCGATCATCTGACAGCCAACTAAGCCAATCATATCCGGTTTCGTTCAGATGAACTTAATGACGTCGATGGATAATCAGCCTCAAATCCCACTGACGATTTTGAGCAAAATTATAAACACAGCGTAGCTTGTGTAGTTTGGCAACATTACATTTAATTTACTTATGAACTTTTTGTGAGTCAATGATACCTAGATGATGCAATTCTATTTTTAAGAATTCTATCATTTAGTTAGGTTTTATTTTTGGTCAGTAAAGATTCTTTATTAAACTTTGCTCATTTCAATTAAGTACATAATTAATAAAATGATTATTAACCAGCCCTTGCTTCACACGATTTTTTACGACTTGACAAAAAATCGAGATTTATTTATTAATTCAAATTTTATATAATGTAAAATTGTAACCAGTTTCGTATGCACCTTTTGGAATAAAAACTTGGAATAAAAATGGTATACATATGTAGAATACAAACATTATGTGTATCAAAACACAATAATTACTGTTTTATGAAACCTACGCTAAAATACCTACCCTATTGTATTTATACCTGTATAAATACAATTACGTATGTTTGGATAGATTGATATTATGTCGGTATAATTTACGTAATATAAATTAATATAATATCCATAAGTATATTTTTTAAACAAAAGAATATTTGTAGAGATATTAAACTATTCCACAGTTAACTTTCGAAAATGGAGCTCGTAAGTCGTAACGCAAGTAAAGGTAGATGAATAACGCGCCTGATTTACGATGAGTCAGAAATTTAAAAACCGGTTTTTCGCGCGACTGTAACTATCGAACATTCACGGCACAGGCGAACACCAAATGTGGAACAAAAAGTATCTATTGTATGTGTGGCTAGTTTAACTAGTATTTTGTAGTCAGTTTAACTGTAATCAATGATGAAAGTGATTTATAAAATTATCCATACATGTCTTTTAAATGGGTAACTGAAGTTGTATTTATAAGACTTTGATTGTAGAAAACTGAAGCAAGTAGAAATAAGATAGAGGCTTTTGCTCTGCAGTAGGACTCTATAATAATAATAATTGGCATTTTCACTGTATACACTGCCGATTATTATGACTATTTACAAAATCGACTTTGTGTTGAATTTTAAGGAATTTAAAACTATACCATATGCGAATCTTAATAAAACATGGCTTTTATATCCTAGAAATTTACTAATGCCACCATTGAAAACTTAAATTTTCTTGGTGTCTGTACACACGTTGTGGTTGGACCCATAATAGGCCTATTAGTTCCAGTTTAAATAATAACAACCACATTACAATAGCAAGGCTGTTGCCAAGCCTAGATTACCTATTTATCAAGTGTACCTTTCATTCATTTGGAAGTCTTTCACCAGGTAGCAATAGCACAATGTTTTTGTCCTTACATGAAATACGCTGCCTGAACCTGCTAATATGCTGCCAATAAATTTTACATGCTTGACTGGCTTGTGAAAGTGCTATTACCAATTTCTTTTTGTCATTTCCTACTGTTTTGTCAATACAATTTTTGTGTTCTGAATTATGTCACATAGTTTGTAGACTCCTCTTAAACAGAGAAGTATTTCTTTGTGACTAGGTATGTAATAGATAGTCAATATAAATTAAACTTTTTGTTTTTTTTTTATCTACTAGCAAATTTAGTCTTTGATGATCTTTTTTTATCCTTGTCATTATCTTATCAAACAGAGCCAGGTGACCTGTAATTTAGGACCACAGATACCTTTCCTGTTACAAAATTGTGCATTTTATTATTCAGTGCCTGTACCTACTATATCGAGATAAATACAAATTTATTATTATATATGTTCATTGTGTTGTTAGGGAAAAACTTAACTTTAATTTATTAATTAAGCATGGTTTAACAAAACAATCTGCAATAAGATGAGCTAAATTTGAAATAGGAAAAAGTTATTAATAGGTATATTTGTAGGTGGGGGTAATGTCATAAAAAGTAAATGAAAGCCTAAAACAAATAGATACTTACACCATGTCTTTTAATAATAATGAAACATAATTGTATAATAATGAAGCATAATTATGAAACAATAATGGCAAATTAAAATTAAATTATGTCATGTAGTATTTCAAATATATGGAATTAGAACTAGAAATAATTATGAAATAAAAAGTAAAGTATGAGGTACCAAAGTCTACTAAATGGCCAAGGTGAACATGGAAGTTTTTATTATTAATAGGGTCTTAATGGTAATGGTTTCTGAGAAACTGTGAAACAAAGAGAACATTAAAAATATAAAATGGTTTCATAACATTTTTGGTTGTTCAAAAGTCTCACACATAATATGTGTAATTTTAATGTCCTGCATTTAGAATATTGAAACACCAGTAATGAAGATAATTAACTAGTATGTGGGGTATTACTATAACTGGACTCAAATATGTGAAGACATGGGACAATAACCGGCCCTTGCCCTGCAGTAAGACAATGCATTGTCAAAGAATAAGGCTGAAAAGGTCCACTACTCTTGTCTATGATAAATACAATGCTTTAGTTACATGGCCATTTACAACTACAAGACTTTATCTTGTTTATTACCTATGAATGGCATGAATGGACATGTAAATAATAAACAATACTAATATGTTGTGTACTATACAGATACAATTTTATTTACAATATTTTTCTATTGTAAGTATAGCAGACTTAAACCAGTACAGTTACCTGGTCAATGACACCTGCTGGGATTTATTTAGACTAAACACCTTTGTTATGCATTTGCTAAATACTAATACTGAATGCTTATTCAGTTTACTCATGAATTATTTACAAGTTCTAGACAAATCATGAAGAATATTTTAATATGGAAATGCTGATGAGGTACTTTACATATTCAATGTAGATTATTGAGAATCATTGTATCTAGTTTAGAGTATTTCAAGGCAATCATCAAAAATATGGGTGAAGGGCATCTTATACACAATAATGTAGATTTATCTGTAAGTGTAGGCCTATTCTATTCATTGTAACCGTTTACGACACATTTCGGTTGGCAGAATAATTGCTCTATTATTGTAAGTGGGTTGCAGCAAAAAATAACTTGTTTCGGACTTACCACTTTCGATGTACGGTAGAGCAAGAAGTAGAAAAACTATGTATCCGATTTCACTGAACATTGTCGCTTGCAAACACACACTTTTTGTATCACTAAGTCATCGCACATAAAATACAGCTGATTTTCAAACCATACAAAACCTTTGTCTGTTTTTGACACAAACGCATGCGCGAGCAAACAATATTTTTTTATTTACATTACAACAAATTATTTTAGCACTTAAAACCAATTCACACTTTTGCCACCACGATCATTTACTCAAGACTACCGAACTTAGGTTGAATAGAAACAATAAATAACAACATGAAACGTTTCCGTGTCTATTAAAAAGAGAAAAGAAAACTTGAACCACGTTATTGTAACAGAAATGAATCATTAACAATGCACTGAGTTGTGTTGTTGTGCCATATTTACTTTGTTATTCACAACGTCCAATTCTTATCCTAAAATATTAAAACTAAAACTAAACCTCCGACTTGACCAACTACAACCTGACATATTGGAATTGGATTTTTTTGAGCTTTTCTAAAGTTTACTGTGTTTGAAATCTCAGCATTTGAGTTCTCCCAAAGAGATTTTGGTAGATTTTTGTAACTACTAAATTTAAACTGGTAACATTACAAACCCCACCCCTATTATTTTGTCCATGGAATTTAAAATACAGTACTTCGTCCCACTTAATTCAAGATTTTGTCCAAAATAATTTGTACCTAGCAGGGCCTGGGCCACGATAGAACAACAAAAAACTAAAGGGGTAAAAACAATATTTGCTCCCATGCCGTGGCTGTAAGTACAGAATTATGAAAAAGCCAGGAGGCTACTGCTAACAGTTTTTTCGTAATACGTTCGCATACATGGTCAATAAAATGCACTTTAATAGAAACTTTAGTAGAAAACCAACCTTTTTTTATTACGATCACGACCGCACTTTTGAGAATAGTTGTTTATTGTGTGTACGGCTAGCGCCTCTGGTGGTAAGAGATGGTATACTGCACAGTACAGACAAACTCTATTAAATTTGTTGGCAGTTATCTTTCAAATGTATAAAAATGCACAGAATTGAAAAGACTGCTGAAGTAGGAGTTATAGGTCTACCAGAATCTGATGGCATTTTAAAAAGTAAAAATATTGTGACTTTTTTCGCAATAGTAATTATTTTGTCTAATACAGAGATCTTAGATCTAGTCTAAGTCTTAGATATTAGCCTAAGACAGAAGTATATCCACGGTTATGACATATTTTAGATACTTTTAGTTTATTTCTGTTTAAGAAACTACTTTATTTTTATTTTCACAGATACCGTATGATAATATAATATGACTGTAGCAAAAAAGATAAATCTATATCTAAGTACAGAAAAAAAAGTATCAAAATCGTATAGTTTAATTTCCACGGTATTGCAAACTACAAATTTTGTTTTCCCTTTTTGCCATGAAATTCTGGTATTGTACACCTATACCAATCATGGTGCATTTTGTTTTACAGACTGTACCGTTCAGTTTCAGTTCAAATAGGTCATTTCTGTGCTGTGGCATGTAAACAGCAAGCAACGAATTACTATTTCAGTGATGATTTTGACAGCCTCTCTTCTCAGCTGAAAAAAATACGCGGGCAGTGTTGGCTTTAAGAGTCCTCAACTGCGTCGCCTTCAAATAGTTTAGTTTCATGGTTGATTTTGATTCTGATTGTATTTATTTTTATAAATAAAAACATATGTTTGTACCAATATCTTTTTTTTTTACAATAATTTTATTCTTACATGCGATTATAACAGTAAACAGTATAACAATCTTATAAAAACATAGGTATGTATTGTTTATGAGCTACTTATAGTATTTCGAATATTTTTAAAATTAATGGATGCGTTAAGTTTAGTAAAAATAAATACACTTTCGACTTCGTTATTTGTAGTCGATTCCGCTCAGTTTGTCTGGAGCAAATACTCCCTTTTCTGTGATAATTCCAGTTATTAGAGCAGCAGGCGTCACATCAAAGGAAGGATTCCAACAACTTATGCCTGAAACAAAAAATACGTATAGATTTTTATTTTATTTTCTATTTATAACGAAACTTTTTGGAAAATTGCAACTTAAAGAAAACTAACTAAAGAAATAAATTAAAGCACAACAACAGTAATATTTCTAGAAAGTTGCACCTAAATTAGGGCGGGCGCGAGATGCGTCGATATGAAAGTGTCCATGATGTACCCTCGATGATGGAAGTTTAAACATACCAGGGGCTGCAATCCTATGCTCTCCAACATGAGTCATTTCTCTCTCTGGCCTCTCTTCGATTTTAATTCTATCGCCCGACCTTAGGGCCATATCTATGGAAGTGAGGGGGGCGGCAATGTAAAAAGGCACTCCGTGGTGTTTCGCTGCAATCGCTATTTGATATGTTCCTATTTTGTTTGCTGTATCACCGTTCGCGGCAACCTGAAATCAAGATATTTGCATTTTCCATATGTGTATAATTTGTTATGACTTATCGTATGTTTTTGATAATATGGTCTTATGATATGGTTCTCTAAGCTTGTTCCTAACTCATATATAATTTTTTACCAACTATTCTGCAATAATTTTCACAAATTTAAATAGCTAATGGTATAGCAGAAAGTTTGTACATGTTCATCTATTAATTTATCAGATTGGTGTAACAAAGATATCTATTTTTAACTGGATTTACAAATAAAATACTTACTCTGTCGGCACCTACAACAACTGCACTTATCCTCCTTGAGTTCATAAGAGCTGATACTACACTATCTACTATCAATGTAGAAGGAATTTTCTCATGAACAAGCTCGTAGGCCGTAAGCCTCGCTCCCTGGTTGTACGGCCTTGTTTCCGTGCAGTATACATGGTCTGAAATATTGTTTAAAGAATCATAAAAATCAGGAACTGCCAGAGAATATTTAGTACTGCAATCCATTAGATATTATGAAGTCCAAAATTGTGTGGTCATGGAAATATATGGCCATTTTATAATCTTTGTAGTTCTGTTTTTTACTCACCTAGCCTCTTAGTTTCTCGTAAAGACCTAATAACTCCTAAGGCGGTTCCATAGCCAGCAGTGGCTAATGAGCCAGTGTTGCAGTGTGTCAGGATTCTGACTGGTCCATCACCCTCTAAACTCTTCAAGATAGCCTCGCATCCGTACCGTCCTATGGCTTTGTTGTCCTCTATATCTTTGCTCAGCATTCCTTCTATCCTGCTTACGAATCTGAAAGAAAGTTTTCATAAGTATTGACACAAAAAAGATAATCTTATTTTACATACAAAAATGCACTTTATTACAGTACAGATTTCATTTGCAGCTGGGTTTTTATACCCTTACAAACTTTCCATAAATATTCTGCATCATTTAAACAAAAGAGAACGGTATAGTTTCTATTGTCATGTGTATGTGTAATTGTGTACAATATAAATGTATTTCAATAATACCCACTTTTCTTTAAATTCCTCAGGTGAAATACTCTCGTCGGCACTCAGGGAATTTGCTAAATTTATCAGTTCATCAGCTGCCAGTTTTATGTTTACAGCTGTTGGCCTTGCCGACACTAGGTAATTAAGTTTACCTTCAATCTGTAACCATAGGAAATGTTGCCAATTACAAATACATGTTCTCATTAAAATGTTTAGGTAACTATTTATGTTCTGTAATCTAAATTACGAATGGATATTAATATCAGTCATAAATATGGACGATTTAATCTTTATAACTGTTGTTTAGTACCAAGTTTATCATAATCTCAATATTTTACAGTTTTGTATGATGCCATACACAACTATAATTAGAGCTACAAAAAAACTCCACAAAAATGTTGTACATGACACAAGTTAAAAGTTCTTAAACACCTTACTACTATAATAAAAGTGAAAGTTTTTATGAATGGATGTTTGTTACTCAACCATGCCAGAATGCCTGTATGGATCTGTATGAAATTTCGCAAAGAGATGGATTATAATCTGGAATAGCATATAGGCTACTTTTTATCCCAGAAAAATTTACAGTTCCCGTGGGAATCTATCAACTTTGACATGGACAAAGTCACAGGCAGAAGCTAGTTATATCATAATTTTTTATGCATTAAGTGTCTCTTTTGTATGTGCCCAGAGACAATGTAAATGATTTACTACAAATGACAGCAGCATACAGTTTTTGTCATGTATGCAAATGACATAAGAAATCTTTTCCAACCACTCCTACTTTTCTAGAGAAGTCACGATAAGAGCATTGAGCTGATAACTCATCTCATTTATTGTAACAATGATAAGGGGCTTATCTATTTCAATATTAGCTTACATCACTATCAGGTTAGAGCTAAATTTCGTACAATATTTTATGTACGACTATTGATAACTGTAAATTACTTATCAATAAAGGGGTGAAGATAAACTGACCTCTTGCCTCATGATTTTTTTGTCAGAATTGTTGTCTCTCTCTAGTTCCACAGCCAGTGATAAGCAGCCAACTATAGCTATGGCAGGGGCTCCTCGCACCTAGAATTATAATATTTCTTTTTAACTTTACTAAGGCATTAATAGACTACTAAGAATAGTAGCAGGTAGCATAAAACTGTACTAATAAAAAATTGCTTTTTGTAGCCTTTAGCTTAATACAAGAGCAACTTTAAGCATTCATTGGAAAAAAAGAGATTGGCAGTTTATTGTTTGCAGCTGTCAGTGAATAAGCTAAGTTATAAATAGTACCGATGTTGAACTTTTGATCAAAAGGGCTTTAATATGTGAGTTTTTTATATTAGAACAAAAGTTGAAAACATAATTCCAGATGGCAAACATCTGACCCAACCAAAAACATGGAAAGTAAATCTTAATACATTCACATTTTAATAAAGATGAAGTTATTTAAATTAAAATACATTTTATAACATTTAAACTCAAATAAAGATATAGTTATTAAATTTAAAACAATTATATTATCTGATAATGACTTCACTGACATGTTAGATCATAAATTTATAGTTAGTATTACCTAGCTTAGGTACCAATTGCTCTTGTGTAATGTAGATTTAAATGTAGCATATGCTGATATAACTAAATCATTACAAAGATATAATGTACCTGCATTTTATTAATAACTTTCCAACCATCTTCAACACCTTGCACCTTTACGTATCTTGTCTGAAGCGGAAGAAGTAACTGGTCCAGAATCTCTAAACTCCCCCTGGTATATTTTATGGATTCTAAACTCATTTTGTACTGAAAATATTCAAATGGAAATATGTAACAGCCGTTGACACCAACTTAATCGTACTTATAAGTTTTAGATGCTTCTACATACAGTTGCAGCTGGTTGTAATTTTATGTGGCAAGAAAATTCACAAAGAATAGTCCTTTTATTTATTTTATTTATATGGTTATTACGTGTTTACCTTTTAGCTATATGAAATATGTACTGCTAAGCTAACTAAACCTGAACTGAATCCTCTCGATTACTGAAATTTTAAACGTCAATGTCAGTTTGATTATTTTGACATTACATATAAAAAAATAAAAATACAGACCAGTCATTGTCCACATTGGGCCATGCATGCTATACACAACCTGCTGTCACATTCTCCTCAAACGAGAAATCTTGCATCAGAAACATCGAATTTGTTGTTAATTTGAATAATATAAATACATATCAAAATGTAGGCATAGCAGAGGTGGCTGATATTCATGTCGAGTTGGAACACAGACGCATCAGGAATGGCTGTCGGCCATTATCAACCACGGGAGGCCATTGGCGAAGCATGGTGACCCACTTATTTGGACTTTGTGATGTACTGACTTTTAATTACTAGAATATTCAGTAAGTTTTAGCCTTGCATTACCTAATTTTTAAATGTTATTGGTAATAATTAAAAGTTCCTAACAAATAATTAATAATTTTTTTTACATCAATTTATGAAGATACAAGAATTTTTATATTCTGAACGTCGTAACTAGTAGGATATGACGTAAGAAGTTTGTCTATGCTGCATTCTGTTTCCGCCCGGCATCGACAGGAGACGCATCGTCATTGTGGTGTATAAAAGCTTAAATATTCGTCAGAGACTCTACATAATAAAGCAATATGGCTTTACCCCGAGTTTATTTCGACGTTAACGCCGATGGTTCCGGTTTGGGAAGAATTGTTGTTGAGGTATGTAACATCATAAAATTTCGGTTACATCTCGTCACACCGGTGCTCCGGCCGGCGTGATTTTGCACAAACCACGCTTTAAGTCCAACCTACTGTAATCCCTCTAAGATCTTCTTAGTACTTATTTTTAGGTTGATTTGAAGATTAATTATTTTTACAAATGAAATAATAAGTACTCTAACTTTTTCATGTGGAGAATCTGTATAATATATCTATATATAGATGTATGTAGTCATATTAAATCTAGAGTAAGATTACCTACGCTAAGTGAAGGTCAATTCGTCAAGCTGTAGATAATTATGATCGGAGCGGAATTTGCCATTACCACGGTGTTTGTTTTTGTATCTTGATGTATCAGCCTCCTTTGGGTGTCGTGGTTACTTACTTTCACACGACAGTAGACAATGCGCCGACATTGGTTGGTGAAAATTTGTATTACTCATTCGCATCATAAAAATGCGAATCGCGATACTGACACACCCATTTAAGTCAACGTCAAACTTCGGTGAAACAGTAGGTTGTTTAATGTAGCGACCATTATGAATAATCCCGCTAAAGAATAATCTAGACGGCAATCTTATTTACCGACTTTTTTTTTGTTGCAGCTGAGAACAGATGTGACCCCTAAGACTTGTGAAAACTTCCGCGCCCTGTGCACTGGCGAGAAGGGCTTCGGTTACAAGGGCTCCACTTTCCACCGAGTGATCCCCAACTTCATGTTGCAAGGTGGTGACTTCACAAACCACAATGGCACTGGTGGCAAGTCCATCTACGGCGAAAAGTTCGCTGATGAGAACTTCGTCCTGAAGCATACTGGCCCTGGTGTCCTGTCGATGGCCAATGCTGGTCCTAACACCAATGGATCCCAATTCTTCATCACAACTGTGAAGACTTCCTGGTTGGATGGCAGGCACGTCGTCTTCGGCACTGTTGTTGAAGGCATGGATGTGGTCAAGCAAGTTGAAGCCTTCGGCTCCCAGTCTGGCAAGCCCTCAAAGAAAATCATCATCTCCGACTGTGGTCAACTCTCCTAACTTAATTCTGTAATAATTATAAAAGTATAACAATATTTTTTAAGTTAAAAACTATGTCCTCCCAGGTAATATACCTTCCCAGTCTTCAAGAGAATTGAATATGGTTCATTCCAATTATGATAAAACTTATTGCTATGTTTTAGGTTGCAAACTAGGGATTGCATTTATTTCTGTGCATTGTTTATTCATAATAAATTAACTTATATAACTTGATTGTATTTTTTTTTAACCCATTAATATCTTTGAGCATGCTTTTGTTAACTACATACTTATCAATTCTTGTCGTAACTTGGGATTTAATGGAACCAGCATGTCCGGGAAGCCAATGAAGTACTAAACCATTTTTCATGATAATTACTCATAATAAAATTACGAAGTAGCTTAAATGAGAAACCCTTTGTACTTTTTTTGATTGCCAGTCACTTCATAGGGAATTGTAACTAACAAGTAGGTACAAGATTACTATATACTAATATATGTTGTGTACCATTTTCCAATAGTCGCAAATACAATTTCAATTTGCAATAATATAGATTTCTGGGTGACGCGTTTTTTTTTTGTCACGCCGAAAACGTCAATCGGCGGTTAATTTATTATGTAAATGAACCTTGATCGAACATTAGCGGGGCGTTCGTTGCCGACCACCTGCTGCAGTCGATACTTGAGGTAGTTTTCCTGTTTATACAAAAACCTACCTATTACACTATTACTACTATGCAATGTACTAGTTATGTGTTTTATATTATGTCTGCGTTCGTTGACCTTTGCGGACATGTAGGGCATTGTAGTACCTACATGGGTGGTAGATCGAGACGGTAGCGCTAGATGTAAGTACTTAGGTACCTACATTGTCACTTAGGTAAATTACTTCAATAGCTTCAAGAATCATTTAATACATTTAGTACATTTCATAATGAAAGTACCTACCGACTTATCATATCATTTTAACTGGCAGCTTATAAAACAAACAATTGTTTATGAGATAACTTACAGACACTCGGAAACTTCATGAAACAATCTTATAAGTAGTTGTTTAAAATAAAGAATGGGTAGATTCAAAGTGTATTTTTTAATCTCGGAGACTAAATTAACAGCTTCATACATACGTGTACGTCAAACATAAAAATAATGTGCTTTCGGTACATACTTTTACATGTTATGTAGGTAATCTCTGTTGTGTGTACTATTTTATGGTAACTTACTCATACGCTTTACACTTACGTACTTACCAAGTGATTGTAAATAATTTGGCATTTTCTATGTCACGACGATTAAGCAGAACTGTGATCTAATATCATCTAACGCAGCTATAGGAGCTTGCGTCAGCTACACAAATAGGTAAAAGCTGCTCAGATAATTTCCGCAGGCATTTTTATGTTTCACTGATACAATCAATCAATTCTGATAATTGCTTAAAATGACTCGGTTATTCACCGAGAAAAAACATTGGATAAACATTGGTGGAGGTAGTCTCTGGCCTCTGAATTCATTTCAGTCTTAAAACAAGAAAAGTACCAAAAAAAAGAAAATTCCTCGCCCTCTTTCCAGAATTATCCACTAGGTTGGTACTGGATAAAGGCCTCCTTTCATTTCTGCTAGTCTCCTGCATTCATGCTTGGGGCTGCCATCACCGTTTAGCCAACTTTGTTTTAAAATTTCCGGCTTCATTGCATTATTATTGAAACTACAAAGGTCATTTCATACCTGCTCATGTGCAAAGTGATTTCAAGATATTTTTAATGTCTTTAAGATGTAATACTTATTAGCCAAATAGCGTTCTATCTATCTTTATATGAGTTTCCATTGGTAAACAAATATGACTGAAGATGACGTAGGTATCTTGAAGGAAAGGGGCCTTAAGCGATACCTAGTGACCTTCCATAAAGGCCTAATCATATTTATTTCTCGCCTTGATAAGTGTATTTATATTATTGTCATAATTAACATCGACGATACATAGTAGGTACCTATTATAAATAAATGTACATATAATAAAATATGTACGTGTATAGAACATGTACCAACTAGCTTATGCCCGCGACTTCGCGTGAATGTCGTTAACGTGTAAGGTCTTTTTTTCCCTTGGAATCCTGATTATTTTTCTGAAATAAATAATCTTAAGTTACTTCTTATAACATTAGCCATCAGCCAGTGAAAGTCCCGTCAATATCAGGCCAGCCGTTTCGGGGATTAGCCGTAACAATCAGAAAGACTGATCGACAGACAGACAGACAAAATATTTAAAATTGGTTTGTTTGTGTAAGTACTGTGTAAACATTCATGTTATTTTGTATTATGTAGCTGTTATTTTGACATGACAAACAGACACTTCAATCGTATTTATTTATATAGAAGATCATTAGATATTCCATACACTTTAACAATATATGAATAGATACCTAGCATTTTGCCACCCAAGCCATACGGAACACACACTTTGTATCATTTGTAAACCTTAAATAACCATAGATATGCTTTTTTCAGTTATCTTTATTTCGTTAATTTTAACAACATATTTTTTAATACAACCTCAAAGGATATTTATTTATCGTATAATACGTATAATGTGCAAATAACGTTTGCACATAATTTGTGGGTGATATTCGATAATAGTATAATAATGTTGTAGCTAGCTGGGTATCGACACAAGAAGAGTCGCAAGTTGAAACCATATTGTTTGTGGTCAGATAATATGGGCCATGGAAACCACAAAGATAGACTATCAACGTCCATTGCTGTTTGAAAATTAAATGTATAACAACTCAATGTTACGTAGGTACTTACTTATTATATTGTTTTTTTTTTTGTTATTATGTAGGAACAACATATGTAAAACAACATAACAGAAAATATGGAAAATGAACATCAACTAAAAGACTTGAACTGTGGGTTGGTCCATGATGTTATAGACGGAATGACTTTGAGTAACACCTGTCGTGCACCTACGGACGCGATACTCTGCAGTCATTAGTGAGGGAACAACGAAGAGGAAAGTACATATTACAGATGATAATAATAATTATGCATAAGTATTAGTAGGGAACAATAAAATTACACAAAAAAAGTATACAATACAACAGAAAAAACAAAACTAGTGAATCCATATAATTATTATTAGTTATCAGATTTGGCTGGCAGAAGGATTACCATTTTCAGTGGCTTCATCTAGCGGTTGAGTTTTTACCCAAAGCGATCTATTACATTTAGATAGGTACAGTTAAAATTGAGTACTTGTATGACATGATGACATCGGAATTGCAGGTACCTTAGCACATAGATCTGTGTGTCCTCGGTCATGTCGGATTGCTGTCCCACCGGACTATGAGAGTGAAGGAAGAGGTGCATTGCACACTCATTTGTGCACTGTATTACCTGCTTTGTCAGTCTCCGTTAAGATTGGAATCCTTGACCAAAATTAGATCGGGAAAATATTATTTTGATAATCAATTAGGTAAGTATTATCATTGTTAAAGCAAGGTTCTTTTTGGCTTTACTTAAAAGACTATTCCTAATAATATCGCATTATCTACATAAATACATGCATGTTACATTGTAACATTCTCTTTCTTAGAAATTTAGATTTTAATCCTGATACAGAATCATAAGTATATTTTTTTTCATAAATTTTCTTACTTGAGTAGATATAATTAATTTCTGAAGGATCGAAAGCTGATTTAAATTGGTTGTTACTCATAAAGTTTTATCTAATCAAAAGTCTGTAAATATTCAAGCATATTGGCAAAAATTCTATCTACCTACTATTATCATAAAATCTTTGAGAAAATTGCAAGGAACATTTATTTGAACATACTGGAAAGCTTTATCTGTCTACCTACCTACATTGAATGTATCTAAAGACATTTTTTTCAAGCGCAGTATGCAATTAAATTGAAAACGGATGTGTAATAAGTTTTTAAATATACAAGTAGAGATTCTATATTGGTTCCTTTTTCAAATTCGTATCATATTGGGTTTACTTGGAATTATGACATCGTTCACATCTGGTCCAAAGAACACTTTTCGTAAGACTAGATCTTATAGCATGTTTTACTTGAGTCTTACGTTGGTACAGAACGGGAGTAGAAAGCGGCGGTATTTTAGGCTTACTCAGCTAACATAGTGTCACCATATGATCTTACTGATTAGTATGTTAGGCATGTTCAAAGAAATTTAAATTTTTTGTAAGTCAATCGATATGCTGATATTAAAATTTCGACATAGTTACTCCCGTCAAATTCTTTGGTACAGATGTTACTAATCTAAGTCGATAAGTTTAGTCATAATGAGAGTAACACGACAGTAAAAGGTACAATGAGGAGGTCGAGGGCATTTTCGTCTGATCCGGAGCCGTAGTTGCAGAGAGAGGTGGTGCAGCACGATGTACAAGCGTACAACTTGGTCCGTTCTCCGATGACGATGCAACCAGGCTCGCAGTGTTTCGTACAGTTGCGTTCCAACGCCCACATTTTTGGCAGCGTCGTGGAATTTTCAGTAGACGTCGTAAAGGAGAACCGTTTCACCTGCGATGTGAAAAATGTTAAGACAAAACAAACTGCATTATATATTTAGCATTGACCCGGATTCAGTCCAGTGTGGAGCTGGTATCTACTCTTAAGGATTGTACAGACGGCGCGTTCTATACAACAGTAGCCAAGTCATATTATGGTCAATAAGTAATTAAATTCGATGAAGTTTTCTAAATACGATAAGGACACTTTTAATATCTAGATATGATTGTTGTTAGTGACCTTCTCGTCAAAAAAGTTACTTTTAAAATGATAGTCCATTTTAAATTCCCGAGGTTTGTAATTATTTTACGTCTCGTTTTGAAATAAGTGTATAATATGTCTAGCGCACTGTCTGTACAGTTCCCTTAACATTATACAGTAATGTAATAAGTTTTGACTATCACGTTTCATGTATGAGTGACAGACACGACACGTTAAAATCTTATTCTAGACATTCAAGCGTTTAAACCTCGTGAGGCCTCGATTTCTTGTTGGTTTCTTTCCAATTACCAACATATGTTATTCGAAAATCTTAAAAAAAATGCTTAATCGTTTTACATCGAACCCCTTTTCCTTATTGAGAAATTAGCCCATTTATGTATGAACGCCCTTATCGTGGACTGTCTCTGTAATCATTGCAACACAGTTCAAAATGCCAGGTTCCAGTCAGTACAAGTACGATTGTATGAATGCGATTTCGACAATTGATTCTAAACGGATAAATTAAATAATAGTAGGTCATCTAAGAATGTACTTTTAGTATTTACGTGTACCATGCACATCCGCCGGTCATTGTGGCACTTATGTATAAGTGCAGAGTTATTGTGTCGTAGGTCAGCGCAGCGGTCATCGGGCACTTCCGCGAGGCACTTGTAGCACCACAGCTCATTGTTAGGCCTGGCTGCCGCTGACGTCACGTGGACACTGTCGCGAAGCAGGTCACACTCGCCCTCTGGAAAACAATCGTAGTTAAAGCATTAATGGTCGTTTTGGTACAATTGTGACAAATTTCTTGTAATATGGTTTGTTTTTTGTCTTTGGTATCAGGTACGGATGCTGATAAAATTTATGGTAAAAGAATATGAAAGAGCTTCATAGCCATGTTGGATTTTAAATATTATATGTCACAACACCTCTATCACAGATACCTACAACAGCTATGCTAATTTTAATTAGCACATTTAATTAATAAGCTCTTAATAAAATAAATATATTCGTATGTACATTCATATTACCTACCATAATGTGTATAAAAGATGTTACATAAGTCACTTACATCTGCAAGCTATATCTCTTTTTAATAAGTAATGAGCAAGATGGGTAGTTAATTCCGTGAATGTAAAATAATGAAGAATAGCTTTAATCTAGGAATCCAAGAATGTAAACATTAGATGTAAGTAGGTATTGATAAATATTTAATGAACCTGTCATTACCCACTAAACTAGGTCCGTAAGAACTGTGCTTCTATTATCGTTAGAAAAATCTATTCAAGCATTAATCCAAACATAATAATCGGTCTAAAGCAAAAAAAAATGGACAAATTCTGGAATCAAAACAAAGATCGCGAGCCATAGACAATAGGTAAACTTTGACATTTGTGTTCGAAGATTGGTGTTTAGGAACTATGATTTGGCCAAGGATCACGAAAATAACAAACACACGAATTAATAAGATCAATAAGAGATTATGAGAAACATTAATAAGTATTAGAAGTTTATTTTAACATACCTGAAGCGAGTAATGACAAGACGAGCAGTATCAGGGAGCGCATTTTGTTTGCAATGCTCAGTGCGCATGATCCAGCCTCCGAGTATCGATCCTGTCTGGACCAGGACCTGTTGCTGGTCCCGGCTTCGCCTCCCCCCCTCGCCCCGCGCCTTAGGCTTCTCTCAAACACTTTGATGAAGCAAAACAATCTCAACTTTCAGAATTCTTCGGGAAATTATAACTTTATCGGTGGTCGTTGAAGGAACACTTTTTAGAAGATGAAGTAGAAATTAATTATAGAACTCTACGAGGCGATTTTGCATACCTACTTTGCATGTACACCCGATTCCTTTATTAATTAAAAAAGTCAGTAAAATGTTAGTTTTGGTAAAAAATTTGAACAAATCACGATCTATGAATAATAAAGTGGTTGTTTATCAAACGAGTTAATTAGCTGTATTGTTTTAATGGATCGTTAGGTCGACCTTTTATAATTGTTAATCGAAACAATTAATCGGGTGTCAAAATTAATTTATTACCATTCAAATAACTTTCATTATTTCAAAGTTAGCGAACCTACCTATAATAAGCTCCGTTATTTCACATTATGTAGATATAATCAACACGTTTTAGACTATTGGTGAATTACATTAAAAAATAACTAAAAATGCAGTAATTTAAAGAATATTACACAATATCGTCTGCTATTTTCTAATGGAGGAACCTACAGCCGTTATTACTTTTTTAACTTAACATTGTGTTAACACGTGAAGTGGAACTATAATAAAACCCTATTTACAGTATTCTTTTTTCCTCCAGTTTCTGGTTCGTTTGCAAGTCGGGTGCAATTTTCTGCCAATTGGTTCTCAGTAGCAAATTGGCTCAAATCGTCGATGAGAACGCACGATAATTTTGCTGTCGCTTTTCATTACCCGTTCGCCGTAAACGGAATCTAGTGTGATGAATTGTTTCCTAAGCTTTTTATTAAAATAATTGTTTTGATACCATAATATAGAGTTGTATAAACAGTAATTTGTTTAAACATGGCCTGTTTTTAATACTAGCTACTGCTGTGACTTCGCCGCGTGGGTATTATATTTAGATGGTAAGCAAGCCGACTGCCCACCTGATGTTAAGTGGTCACCGCTGCCTATAGATACCTGCAATACCAGAGGCCTTGCAAACACGTTGCCCTCTCAAAGACGAAGTTGAATGTCTCATGTGCCTATAATTATAACCTAAACCCTTTAAACCGCAACACAGCAACGCTGCTTTGCGGCCGAAATAGGTATGGTGGTACGTTTATTACAAAACATAGCCTTGACACTTGGTACTTGACAATAGTGTGACTTTTTTAGTGAAAGATCCATTTCATGATAATTAAAAGATAAGACATTTAGCATCACAGAAAGCTAATTGTTACCTATTAATTAATCAAGCTTCAAATCTTTTAATTAAACCAACGTGTGAGTTCATAAACCTAGCACACATAAGAAGTTGGTCACATTCGTCGTTTTCTTGCTAATGTAATTACTCGAAACTTAAACATGTACTGAAAGCTCTACCTCGCTAACTTTAAAGTTATATTTTGAAACATTACATTAATGAGAGCCACTGATGTCGAGTCCCGAGTCTTCTGACATGTCGCTTATGTAGCAAGACTCGAGAAAATCCTTGGAGGATTATGCTGAAGAGAATATTTTATTTTTCCTTATTAATGTGGTTAGTAAGAGTTATGAAGGTCGGTATAAATCCGCGTGACTGTAATGATCATCGAATTTATTAACATGGAGAGTTCCGGTTCTTCTTTTATATTTTCAACTCCCGACGCAAAAACGACGGGGTGTTATAAGTTTGACGTGTCTGTCTGTGTGTGTGTCTGCGGCATCGTAGCTCCCGAACGCATGAACCGATTTTGATTTTGTTTTTTTTTTGTTTAAAAGGTGAGTTAGTCGGGAGTGTTCTTTGCTATATTTAATGGAAATCGGTTCAGCAGTTTTAAAATTATCATCTTTTTTATTAGCGGCCGGGATGTGTATTCTTCTGTCGGGGGTTACTTAAAATGTTTTAGGCTATTAATATCCATTTCCATATACAAGAAATTAGTTATTTTTGCTCAATTTTAATATTGTATGCCGGCGCGGAAATCTTCATGCGCGTAATCCGACTCGTACTTGACCGGGTTTTTGTTTATAGCAAAGGACTACAGTATAAACAATGTCTCCGTTAGTCTTGCAATTCAATAACGGATCTGGTCTTTACAGAAGTTCAAAACCACTGCTGTACTAGCAGATTTTTTTTTACTGTTAATGCTATCCGCTAACTAACGGCATTAAGTAACCTAACCTTTACCAAAATCAGACTCAATAATAAAAGTGAGGTAATGTATAAATCCTATCCCGAAGCTTCTATTGTACATTATTTAATTTTAATGTATTTTCAAATAGTTACGCGTTAGAGGGCCGTGTGTACACAAACCCCGGTAAAGGAGGTCATTTCGTCGAGTACACATACCTCGGGGGAACAGAATGATTCTTGTGTGCATATGTTTATTGATATTTAATATTACTATTTGAATTTCGAACTGTATTCTTGCTGATTTGATAGCCAGTCTTCTATTTGCTTCACGGATTTATGGTACAATAATATATCTGTTTTTCTTACGATCTCTATGAAGTGGAGAAATGTTGTTTTAATTCATTGTAATAATAATTCTACTTTTGAGTATTCAATATGAAAGTATACACAGGGACGTGACACAATATTTTGGCATGGATTAAGAAACAGATCGAAAAAATCTGCTGTTCCAAGCGTGCAATTACCTAAACGGTCAAAATGTAAGGATTAAGAACAGCTTATTCTTTTTAAGCATAAACAGCTGGTCTAGCTTGAGCCACGTACTAAATTCGTTTTAAGGGTATTTAAGAACACGTGTATCATAGTTTTCAAAAAATTCCAAAATTTGTATGAGAAAGTTCGAGGAGCGCGATGGTATGTTATGTAATATTTGAATTACAACGTGAATGTTTTATTTACTGTAAAAAGGAGCGCTGAGGCTATATCTAACGATTTACAAAACCTCTGCAGGACTATACCGCAGTCCAGTGCTGATAAAGACGAGTTCGGGTAATAAAGTTTTTAAGCAAAACATTTTTTAAATTCATATTTTCTTTAGCGGTGTTTCTGTAGCCTGCTCGATTTACACAGAGAAAATGTAATTTTATTCTTGGCGCTTGTAGCCCGGCGGCGACCGCGGTGCCAACGTGCTTATTCTCCATCCCAGCTAAGAATCAAAATGCTACACTACGGTAAGACAAAATATAGCAACGGAATATTTGCCTATTATAAGAGAAAAAGCTGCCCTGTTGGACACGTACTCGTCAGCAAGACTGCTGATCGTGGGGTATTGGGTTCTATTCCCAGGTCAGGCAAAGTGTTATTTGGTGTTAATGGTATTTCTCAGTAGCAGCCCAGATTTTACAAGATAGTGATGTAACACCCCTGTTGCTCGACATTATTAGATCATTTATCGTCGTTACCGGTAGTCAGAAGCCCGATTCTAAAGATACAGCTTTGTGACTGGCTGTGATCGACAGTCGGACAATCAGACGGAATTGGCTTAGTAATAGGGTTCTGTTGATACCCTTTGAGCACGGAACCAAAAAAAAATCTTATCATTATTCCGTAGTCATACAAGCAGAGCCTCTAGCTTCAAACGAAATAATTGAATTCAATTACGAGTTGAGTGATACCAATATAAATAAAACAATTCGGAATACTTTTAAAACAATCAGGATTTTTTGTAAAAGTAGAGGAAGGAAGCCCTCTTAAAAAACTCTTGAATAGGCTTTCTATTACAGAAATCTGAGATAACTCTTAAAAAAATAAAATCCTGTTTAAACCTTTTTGTTTGGAAAAGTTGAAAGAAAAGAGTTGGTGTTCTTTCTGAATGTCTGTTTTTCATATTTCTTTGGCACTAGGAATTTTTCTTACGTCGTTGGTGCGTTTTCAATCATAAAAACTCACACCGTCTCGTTACCCTAACCTGTCTCGTTAGCCTAGTGGTCCTAAGTGCGACTGCTACACTAGAGGTTTTAGGTTCGATTCCCAGGTCGAGCAAAAAGTGTTATTAGGTGTTTCTATGAATTTCTCAGTACCACCTTGAAGTTAGGATTTGTGCCCAGTTAATGGCAATAGGCTCGCCCCTATTACATGGGACCTAAACATACCGGCGGACTGCGGGTGTACATTGGTACATATCTGCCTAACCCTTTGAGGAATGCAGGCGTGATGGTATGTTGAAACTCACTAATAACCAGACCCGGAACAACTATGTAGGCTATATAAAAATAACTGTTACGTGCCGAAACTGAACTCGCGTCACTTAGCACAGTAGCCATCTGCTCAGTTGCTGCACCAACCGAGTCGTCAAACCGAGATATGTTGGTAAAACTTTATACAACTGTCAGTTGCTCGGGGGTTTATCCAAAGTCGAGCAATCCTACTAATATTATAAATGCGAAAGCTTGTGAGGATCTATGGATGTACGGATGTTTGTTACTCTTTCACGCTTAAACGACTGAACAGATCTGGATGAAATTTGGCACATAGGTTAATTGGAATAACACATAGGCTACTTTTTATCCCGGAAAAATGTACGGTTCCCGTGGGATAATATTTCAGCTTTGGCGCGGACGAAGTCGCGGACAGTAGCTAGTATTTCATAATTTCACACCACATTGTGTTACGTAACCTAGTATTTACAGCTCGCTCAGGACAATGGGCTACACTGGGCTACACCAACTAACGAGATTTGGTGCTCACAATCGTGTCATTACCTCGCTTCACAGAATTTAATTCTCGATATTGTGTCTTTATTAAGGAGTCTGCCCACTGTGAAACGTGGCAGGCAATAAATGTCCTTTGTGTTGAGAAGTACCTATGAGGCTAGGTCCACTAGACCGTTCAGTCAAAGAGCAAACCCGAGTGCCAAGCACGAAGCGTTACAATTGTCGGTTGATACGTTTTTCTGGGCATAGTAATCCGTGTCATGTTTCTTCTTGCCTGATACGTTCATATAGCACGGACATGATATGGTGCGGTGTGGTGGACAGACTCTTTAACACAACTGTCCAAAAAGTATAACATAACATACCATCACGCCTGTATTCCCCGAAGAGTTAGGCAGAGGTGAACTGTCCAAAAAAGGAGTGTAATTTTTAAAGTAAAGAACTTGTTTTTACAAAATCTTGGTTAAGATTTATTATTTAGTATCTGTAGATCAGGCATTTAATCAGTCTGATACTTTTGTATAAATATTATTGTTCAGGTACAGTCACCGACAAAAGTCATTCAACGCGTCAGTTTCCAAGAAATTCGGAATTTGTAGTTGTAAAATCAAGACAAAACCTCTTAGCTATTACCGGGAAGGCTGATTTGAATGATATAATAATGTGTAAAAGTAACAGTGTTAATTAACTTTACCTGCTGACCCTACATGTCGTGTGTTCTCAACCGCTGAAAGTAAATACCTACAGCACTCCGGTATTTACCGTGTCTAACGAGGGTAATAAAATTAAGAGGGTGGACCCTTAGGTACTAATAGTCTTACTCTGATCTCCTTTCGTCCCGACATTACCAAACGTGCCAATGACAATTATGTCTAAATCTTCCCGAAATTGTAGCACGTAATTACGCCATGGTAAGGTTAAATACAGTTTCAGTAATCATAACTAATGATACTATAATATTATATTACAGATCGATTTTTTGTTACGGCGGCCTATATCAATGAAGACTAGCTTCTACGCAGGAGATATTATAGTGCACAAGTGTGTACAAACACAGATGCACTCCTTCTTCACTCTCTCCCATAAATTGTTAACGGAAAACCCTAATAAACTTTTGCCCGACATGGGTATCGAACTTAGGCCCCAACGCTCAGCATTTAAGTAATCTCAGGCAAGAGTGATAATATTATGATGATCGTAAAATTATAAAAACCAAAGTTTTGAAGATATTTGGATGTTTGTTGTTCCATTACGCATGAACGACTAAACGATTTGGGCAATGTCTTGAATCTTCTGAAAGGTATATGAGCCTACTATCTTATCCGGATAATAGTAATTCTAATCAGTAAACACGGTGCTAACGAAGTATTTTAAAAACACGTAAGAGTATTTAAACTCGGAATGTAAAACGATCAAAATACATAATTATTTAGAAAGCAATTACGTAGGTACTAATGATAATATCTAATATCGTATCGAAAAACACTTACCTATAACTCATACCGGACCATGTGGTTAACGTACCTACATTTAATTTCCATAGTTTTTTTCGAAGCCTGTGTGTATGTAACCCACCAATCATTGAATTAATAAGTAAATCGGTAATGTCATACCAACACTTGAATGAAAGGCTTCTTGTGTTAGAAATGCGTGTAAGACCCATCGATCTCTTTTCAATTACATTACATCAATAATCTCGGCCTTTTATAGTTGAGTGAGCACCACGCGGAGCGAGAAAACGACTCTTTGAGTAAGCTATATTTTTGATGTCGACTTAATGGGCTATAACGAATCTCTTAGAGCAAATTTCATTAACGTTTATTGTTGGTGAAAAGCTGTGACCGCGCCAAATTGCCTCACAAACACCTCGGAAAGTGAACGGGCGCACGGTGGCTGCCTCTCACCGCACCACCTTATAAATTCTCACACTTTCATAAATGGATGTTTCGGATAGATTTCCTATTTTGGATTTTGATAGGTAACTTTGTAAGCTTTGTTCGTTCAACGGTAGTTAGAAGTGTTATAATAAACAAAAAATGCCAGCCTTTTCTTGTCCCACTTCAGGGCAAAGGCCTCTTTTCATACAGGGAAGACACGAGTAATCAGAAATAATAAACCAAAATACTTCATGAAACACAATTTGGTGAGCATTTATCCATTCTGCCAGGTAATTCGAATTCATTGGTATTATTAAAATGGATGCATTTCTAGTAGGCGTTAAAACACAATCCTTTTCGTTTTCCGATGACAGTAATGATGTTTATCTTTTATATAGATGATTACAATATTTTTTTTTTTTTTTAAAACGTTGCCCCACACTAGGAATTTCTCCTGTATCGTGGGTGCGTATACAAACATATAAACTCACATACACAAACAGCCAGACACGGAACAACTATCTGTAGGTCATACAAATATTTGTTCCGTGCGGGAATCGAACCCGCGACACGCAGCGCAGCAGTCGATCGCTCGGCCACTGCGCCAACCGTGTCGTGAATATTAATTGTAAGTCAAGGTTTCCTCAGCCTGTTTTCCTTTATCGATGACATTAATGGTGTTTATCTTATAGTTAGAAGTTTATAAAATAAAAATAATTATGAAATGGTACCTATATCTACACCAAACTTTATAGTTATTGATTTGACATGTGCCTTCACATAGTAATACCTACTACAATGGGCAAGTATATAGTCGCCAGTCCGAACTTTCCATATAAAACTGATTACCCGATCGATATCTAGATTCTACGAACAGTTCTAGGGCAATTAATAAACAAAGTCATTAACGGTTTGTTACTGGGGAATGAAATGCGCTACATGCTTTCATGTCAGTAATGAATGATTTTAATTTATAAATTGAAACGCCCGAGATTCAATTAACTAATTAAATGACGTAGCAGCTATGGGATCGATAGGTACCTATAAAGTGTGTTCGAGAAGAGTACTATCAGGCATGGTAGTGGTTCATTTATTTGTGAAACGGTAGAAATTCGAGGTAACCAATGAAATCCCACTATATTTTGTCTCCCATGAAACGCCGCACAGCTAAAAAGTATTGTTTTTCTGTTAGAGGTTCGTGTATTTGTATTTTCACTCGACTGTTTTCATAGAACTCGTGTATTGTGTTGTATCAAGGGAAAATCGTACGGTTTACTGGTAAAATGGTGTGTGACGTTCCTTTATCGGGAAATACGGAATAGTGTGTTTCTTATTCGTAGAAAAATATGAATGGAACCACAAAAAGTAAGTTTTGTTGTTTTGTTGTTGATATAGCCATCTAGGTACCTATCGGTTTTGTATCTATATTAACCTATTTACTATGCAAGCCTTATTGCTTCTCCTTACGGTTTGTAATCTCAGAATCGCCAGTCTTACATTATTTTGCCATGGTTTAATTTTTTCGATTCCCGGGTGACAGCCTCGTTAGCAGAGCAGTTCCAAGCGTGTCTGCTACGCTAGAGGTCTTGGGTTCAATTCCCTGGTCGAGTTATTGGGTTCTTTATGAATTTTATAGTAGCAGCTCGGAGCTAGGATTTCTGCCCGGTTAATGGCAATGGGACCTGAATATACTGGCGAAAGGGAAATATTCGGGGAATACAGGCGTGATAGTCTGTGTTAAAATTTTAAGAATAGATGTAGGATTATGTAAACGTAACTGCTAGCTTGAATTCTTTTTCCGCTTTCATGTACAAGTGATACCCTTTCTTCTCTTACGTTCAAATGTGACGGCTGTTTTGTATAAACCTTTTCAAAGGATGTTAAATATTAATTTTGTTTATCTCACTCCATCGCAATTCACTTTTTTTCTGATTAATTTCGTTACGGGATCCAAGACAAGTTGAATCGTTTCTCCGGGACTCGTCGAGCTTTATTGCCTTTTCTGGTGATCGCCGCTGTTGATTCTGGATATACTTTTATATATTTATCAAGCAGTTTACTTACATACCACCTACTTACACGTGTACTCTCTAGACCGATTCCGGCCACGGCGGCTAATCTTTATTCAGACTAGCCAAGTACGTAGGAGATATTATAGTGCACAAGTGGGTGCGCAAACACAGGTGCACTCCCTCTTTTCTAACTCCCATAGTCCGATGGGACGGCAATCCGACACAACCGGGGAGAGATTAGGCGCAGGACCAACGGCTTTAGGTGCTTTCCGAGACACGGGGGTGTCACACCACCAACTTCCAAACTCCGGGCTGTTACTGAGAAATTCCTAATGGCAAAATTCAATAACTCTTTGTCCGACCTGGGAATTGAACCCAGGACCCTACGCTCAACAGATGTGCTCGCCACCACGAGACCAACGCGGCAGTCTTACTTTCACGTATATATGAATAAATTAACCAGGCCGATTAAATTCCTCCAAATTGGTAATTTAGTTTGTAATCCAAACCAAGTAGGCAAGAGTACAGTTGGCTTATTTAAGGGTAGGTTTTAAAAAAAAAATCATTGGATGGCAAACAAGTCGACGGCTCACTTAATGTTAAGTGGTCACCGCTGCCTATAGAAATCTGCAATACCAGAGGACTTGCAAACGTGTTGCCATCCCAGACACAAAATTGAAATGTCTCATCTGCCTGTAATTACACCGGCACCCATACCCTTAAAACCGGCACACAGCAACGCTGCTTTGCAGCAGAAATAGGTAGGTAATAGGTAAAGTCAATAATAACTACATAAGTAGTTTCCAATTGTCTGAAACAGTACTGTGTGTACAATAACGCGGTCTCGTCGACACTCGTTGAGTTTCAATCGTGCTCGGTTTATTCGTGATATTTGTTTGTACACTCGAGCACAATGGTGCTCCGCTGAGAGTCGCTGAGCTACGTTAAACTTAAAGCAACACTCATTTTTCAGCGACACGTTTGGGTTAACAGGGGTTAAATTTTTTAAATTGATTGTTTAAGTCATTGCATTTCAGTATCTGTACATACATAAACTCACGCCTTTTTCCCATGGGGGGAGGCAGAAACCACAGAACGCCACCTGCTACGATCCTTACATACTTCTTTCGCCTCGTTCACGTTCATGCATCCGTTCAGTGTCTGTTTGGATTGAATATCTGATTTGATGTAATTCAAATAAAGCTTAAGTACCTACTTATATTTATTTGCAATATTTGTCCCGGTTATGTGTTCCCGTGGAATAATTTACGACTCTGGCTTTTTTTTTTTTGGTGGTGATAAATCATCAAATAACTTCTCCCGCCTTGGGCGGGGCGGGAGGGAGTGTCAGACTTTTGCTGACTAAAACCCATGTTCCTTCTTGTGCCCTTTGCGTTCCGGGGGCGCGGTATCTCTTACGAACAACCCGCAGCCACTCTGGCTTAAATTTAAAGTTTTCGTAGATACCTCTGGCAGAAGCTAGTAATTGAAAAATCTAATTAGTTTTAAAGGTCAAGTTACATCTTTAACATGAGAAAAACAATGTTACTTAGATTAGCTAATATTTGTTTTGTAGCTCGTTGTACGGCGGCCCCTCGTGAGTTAGCACGGAGTGGTCCAATCGTCGGGTTTATTGCAATTTTCTAAGTATGTGTTGTGCATACATGTCGGGTAATTGTTCGGAGCTCTCTGTTACTTTGCTGATTAAATATTTATTGAACGAGTTTTGGATTGAATTTCTATCATATATAGGTGTGTGTATAAAAATCAATTGTCGGGCGTTTGTCTTGTAGAAACTCGAAAATGGCTCAACAAATTTCACTTTTTTGTTTTGTTCGCAATAATACCGGGGTGGATAAAAAAAACTAAAGAAAATTAGGAAAATGATAATGTTTATTTTAAGATAAAAAAAAAATAATAATAAAAAAAATAAAAAACCTGTTCATTCGTGTCTCTAAAACCTATTCGATTTATTGGCAACTGTTTACTTTTTTTTGGTCTCGTGGTCGAGTTGGGGTCCTGGGTTCGATTCCCAGGTCGAGTAAAGTGTTATTGGGTTTTTCCATTAGAAATTTCTCAGTAGCACCTCTAAGTTAGGATTTGTGCCCGGTTAATGGCAATAGGCTCGCCCCCTATTACATGGGACCTAAAACATGCCGGCGAACTATGGGTGTACATTGGTACACCTCTGCCTAACCCTTCGGGGAATACAGGCGTGATGGTATCTATGTTTACTTTTTTTATTCACAGTAGTCCCATAGACAGGTCTAACCTAAAACCTAACTGGTTGATCTGAACGGAACCTAGCTAAATAAGATGCCAAACTCAGAAGTCAAGTTCCTTATTAGAAGCCCAATGCAAGGTGGTGTTCTCTAAATTGATCTCACGATAATACAAATTGGATGAGACCTCCGTGATTACCGAAATCACTGAACACTGAGCAAGCTCCTTTACACAAAAGTAGACGTAAGAGCTTTTTAAGAAGAGATTTTATCAGTTCAGTAAGCAACTGTGATTATGACAGACATCTGTAAGTACTAAACTCTTTGACGACATTGTAATCTATTCGGATAAATTGGATCAGCTGGCTCGTTGTAATGTGTAATAGCCCTATTATTACGAATTTCTATTAGATCCGCATATAATCTGTGGAAAAGTGCGACACAGTTTAGAGGTTCCATCGATGTGCAGTAAATGCCGTGATACAACTATTTCAGATGAATGTCGACGATAGTTGTGATTTGATGCTTTCCAATTCAGTTCAAATCTTATACCAAGGGTACCAAATCAGAAAAGTGGACTGTAACCAAAGAGGTTTCCAACTTTAACACTCGCAGACATAGACGTTTAAAATTGAACCAAAAGCCGTGTGTCCCGACACAGCCCTTTTTAATTTCTTTTTTGGTCGAAAGCTAAGGTAATTTGGTTTGTTGGTTGGTTGCTTTTTTGAATTTGTTGGTTGACGACCAAACCTAGTTCCAGCAGTTTTTATGTCCTCACATGACTTACTTAACATTCTTGTCTCAGTAATTTTGTACCTGACTTTGTTTTATCTTAAGTAACAATAGTCTTAAAGTCAAGTACCTTCAGCTAATGGAACTTACACGTTGTGTCTAACTATACGTGTCAGCACTCGACGCCAATTTATATTTATAGATATATTGTTGTTATCGATCTGTAAATGTCAGAAAATTTGATATGGGTTGCTCTGTTAGATTAATAGGTAATGGGCTTGTTATGAGCTGAACACGTGTTTACTACAGCGGTTATGTGTTTGGTATTGGTTAATATTAAATTTCAGAGAGCTTGAGATTACATTTATCTTGTTATTATAGTCAAAAAGAATATTAGAGCAAAAATATATATAGGATTTTTCATAGAAGATCCGACACATTCTATAAGCAATGGAGCAACTGTGGGGATCATTTGGTTACTCAAAATTGTTTTTGTTTATATCTTTTTTTTTAATTCTGGAATTGACGTTTTCAAGCTTTCGCATTTATAATTGTAGTAAAAATTATTTATAGAATACTAAATGCCATCCAAATATTATCACATATCAATAGACGGCGATGCGGAGCAATTCTTTGATGCCATATAGTTTTAGTTTCGTTTTTGCTTTGAAGGTATGAAGATACTTGCTTGCTTTAATTCTTTGCCCTTTCCCCCTTTTTGAAAAAAATAATTTATTGTTTTAAAGGGGCCTTTAAAAACAATAAATTATTTTTTTAGAAAAGTAATAATATAAATAGATAAAGTTTATTAGTAAGGGGTAATCCCTCGAAGTTCTGGTCTAAAGCCTAACTCCGAGCTGCTACTGAGAATTTCATAGAAAAACCCAATAACACTTTGCTGGATCTGGGCATCGAACCTAAGACCTGTAGCGTAGCATTGGCTCTTAGGACCACAAGGCTAACGAGGCAGTCATAAACGTACGATGTGCATAAACATGACGGAATAAAATAACAAATTTCACAGTAAAATCACATAATAAGGCTAACAAATACTGTGATTGGCTTCAGTGTAATGAGCGTACATTAACAGTCAGCTCGATGACCGGATTAATCAGTGTGGACTTAATGAGTCCCACTGTCCACTCTCCGACGACATTATAAATAATTTCAGCGGATTTTAGTTGTTATTCAAAATGTTGGTATATACGCTGGGGTAGTCGACTTTAAAGCATTTCCTACAATCTTCTGCCCTCGACGTCGTCTGCAAAGTGTTTAACCGTTTAAGCGCAAAAAAAGTAAAAACTTCCATCCTTTTTTTTTGTTTAAGCTTGGTGCAACAAAATATACAAAGGCGGACTAAATGCCCGCGGCATTCTCTAGGTTAACTAAAGGCGGTGAAGAAATAATATGGCAGGCAGTCAGGTGCAAATTATTGTACGAACGTAAAACAACCATCACGCCTATATTCCCCGAAGGATTAGGCAGAGATGTGACAATGTAAACCCACTGTTCGCCGGTACGTAAAACAACAAAATTATTAAAAAAAAACTGACTGTTCCACTTATATGCTTGCCGTGAATAATTAAACTAAATAGTTATAAAATAATCACATTATTATACCCAATTCGAAATCTAATTCGATTATCTTGACGTTACCGAGCTAGGCCTACTCGTTTTGTAAATTATAGGCATTTCGTAGTATAAAACTTTGTATATAAAACCTTAAACCGAAGACATTTAAAATAATCGTTTCGCAGTTCAAAAGTTATGCTGTTAAAGCCAGATATAAAAGCTTTTATCACTAGAAAATTACCCACGTAGCAAGCCATTAACATTATTTCCCGCATCACCGATCGATATCCCAGTTTATCATTATAGTATTACGAGAGGTGACATGAATGACGTCACCATATTAATTGACTCAGTTACGGCTGAGCGTTCCTGAAATCTAGTTACATGCCCTTCGGCTACGTGGCTACGAAACGCTACGGTGCTACGAACGGCGTAGCTCCGAGCAACAAACCAAACCTCATTTGGGAAATGTTATAATGGTATAACAGTTTATGCTGTATTGAAAATTATAATAGTAGTTAAATTAGGCAGAAGAGAGGGAGATGGGAGAAGGGGGGTGTTAAGGGTAGTACTTGTTAATATATTGTAAGACATTTCAAGGTTACATAAAATACGAAAACACACACTACCATCAAGCCTCTATTCCCCGAAGGATTAAGCAGAGGTGTACCAATGTACACCCACGTATGTTGGTATCTTTTAAGTACCATGTAATAGGGGACGAGCCTATTGCCAATAACCATTTTGCTCGACCTGGGAATCGAACCCAAGAGCTCTAACGTAGCAGTCGCTCTTAGGACCACTAGGCTAATGACGCAGTTCTTAGAACCACTAGGCTAATGAGGCAGTTTAAAATGTGGAAAATATATTTAAAAAACCAAAATGGTTTGCTACAAGTTACTTCAGTACCTCGTCTTAGGTCCACTTAAATTATCTGTTACTTAAGAAACACCTTGCTAGTCTCTGTTCCTTAGTTGATGTAAGACTATTTCTTTATAGTTTATTTCTGTATTTTATTTATTAGTTCATTAAGGTTTATATAAAGTTACAAAGGTGGCTCGTGTAGTCATTATTAGATCTACAGTAGTTACTTGAGTTGGTAAAATAAAAATAATATTAATAAAAACGTCCTCTTGTCTCGGGAAACTTGTTAAATCAATGTTCAAGGTAACAAAGTTTGATTTACGAAAGTTTTATATTTAATGACTGGCGGTCTTTAACCTAATTTATTTTTAATAATAAAGATAGTTAGTCGGTTTGAATGGCCGGTGTAATAACAGGCACGTGAAACATTTCATTTCTTTGTCTCTGTGATGACAATGCAAGGCTTCTGGTATTGCATATGTCTATAGGCAGCGGTGACAATATGAACAATCTGCTCATCACATCTTATGGGACTGTAATATTTGGCAGAATGAACGAAATATTATATTAGACAGTATACTGGTTATATCCGGAGTAGTTTATTACGCGGCCCTCATAGAAACTAGAACTAATTTCTGTGCGTTCAAGTGTTTTTGCCATACCTATTACTGGAATCAAATGTAACAGCTCACATTAGGATCCATTAAGTTAATAATAATTGCAATCCGTGGTGCTTGACAATCTGGGTTTCTCCCACTTCTAAACTCTTCTGCTTCTTGGCCTGGTTCTGTTCTGTCTCCTGCTTGTTTGGAAGGAAGTGGAAATTATATTTTTTCCTACTCCTTCGCTAATCTTTTCTGATTAATTTCGTTGCGAGATCCAACACAGTTATATCGTTTCTCCGGGACTCGTCGAGCTTCATTGCCTCGGCGCTCTTGTGGCGGTCTCCACTGTTGATTCTGGCTTACAGAAGTTGCAGTGGTTGGGAATAGTGTGGCGGGCTTGTTCCATAAAAAAAAAAACATCACATACATAATTATGTAAACTATTGTGTACGTCGCCGATGTTCACAACAAAAGTTGATATTTGAAGTGATATTTTATACAAGCTCTTTAAAATCCACGTAACATTTAATAATCCTTCAATATTCCCCAATCTATTTCAAAACCCCGTTCAGTTCCGTTTTAATCCATTTCTATTAACGGTCAAAGTTTCGGGAAATCGGGAATTCGGGGCCTCCGACATTGTCGATGTGATCGAACGAAGTAAAATGAATAAATCTTCTAAAATTATTATTATAACTTTACTTCAATATCTATTCTAATATAAGTAATATAGCTGAGGAGTTTTTTCTTTGTTTGTTTAAACGCGAAAATTGTAAGACATATTTTTGTGTAATATGATTCATAAGTTCATGAATCCTAAAGGAGCGGAACAGTAACCAAGGTCGTAACTTAATTCGGGTGAAAAAAACCACGCGAACGAAGTCGCAGGCAGAAGCTATTCATTGATATACATAGGTAATCTATTTACTTTTCTGCGTAATCTCCTTTACAAAATATTAAACCTATCTATGTTGGTTTATTCGAGCTCACGTTATCTTGATTGTGGAATAAACCGAATTTGCTATAACATAATTATAATTCGTGAGCTGAGGTTCTATTGTAGATAAAACTCTTTTTATCGGAGCTTTTTAGAAAATATTTAATTAAAAGCTAGTAGACCCGTGCTTGTGGAAAAGTAATTTCAGGCTGATATTGTTGGAGTTTGGTTTGTTTTATCAGAAATATATTTTTGTTCGTTGTTTATTATTACAAGATTTTTACATCGATGTTTATTTAACAGTAAAAGATTTGTTGTCAAGAAGACAGAACGGTGAAGTCGTGTATTTAAAAATAACATTATCTTCTTCTTCTTTCTTTCGAATCGATATTAAGTAAATCTTTTTCTTTATAATAATAATACCAGCCTATTATTGTCCCACTGGAGGGTAAAGGTCTCTTCTCATACAGAGAAGGCACGAGTATTGATCATCACGGTTGCTCAAGGCGAATTTGTTTTTTTTAATGTTTTTTACTAGACGCCTGGCCCTAGTACGTAACATAACAATATTAAGACACTCATTTATGCGATGGGTTGAGAGGAATGTTATACAAAGTAATCGAACAAAAACTACAATAGATCCAAGTTTGACTTCATTAATAAAAGAATAACTAAAAATATTCTTGTCGTTCTTAGTTCAAACTTGTTAGGTGTTATGTATTGTATCCATGGAAACTACTTAACCAAATAGCAAGCATTGCAAACACAGCTTTTCTCACACGTCGTAAAGTGACATGGGGTGTTAAACCCGAGCACGTCTTATTAGCTAACGCATCCGGCATGCGGTCTTCAGGTTGGTTACCTCACTTGGCAGCACCTGTTCCAAGAATATTATTTCTCAATTAAGGGAAAGCCACTTGTGTGTCTTTTATATTATGATTTACGTATTAATATCTGACTGGAGACTATTGAAAGTCAAAGTAAAATTATTGATTTCAATTAGACCATTGGAAGGCACTTTTGAACGTCATTTACTAGAAAACAAAATTGTACCTAGTTGTCCCTTCCAAAAGGTAGTTATGTATTGCGATGAATGGAGAAGAAACTTCATATGACTGTTAAAAAAAAAAGTTTTACTATGATTTTGATTATGATTTACAACAGTTGTGACACTCAGGTAGGTTCTTAGCGCTAAGATTTGAGAAAACCAATTTTATTCTTGAGGACAAGGTAGCAACAAAGCAACAAATAATATAAGGTATCACATTACGAAATTTAATATTAAAGGAGAGCCACTAAACAATGTTTCTACAAACCGTTTACTTATTTCATGTTAGAAGAGTTTTTGTACTAATAGTCACGCTCTCTTCAGAATATGAAAGACAATTCTTCGATTCCTTTGTAAAGAATTTACATATAATTCTTGGAAACAGCGATGAATTCATCTTGTTTGCACCACTATGTATATTTTATACTCTCATTATTTTGTCGTAATATTTCGCTCGAACAAGGGCGAAACCAATTTAAATGTCAGTTAAAATAAAAAATACACAATTTTGTCGAAACATTTCTCTGTAATAGACATAAAAGTGTCGTAAAAGTTTTATTTCTATTACAACAGGTCTTTTTCCATTACGTTAATACTACCTGACTAAACATTTAGACCGTTTTATGTTTTTTTGGCGTTCAAAACGAATTTTTTTCAGGTGAAGTCGTAAAAATGAGACAGAACGAATCGTAAATTATTCCGGTGCGGTGCTGGAGGGTGGAAGTGTTTCCATCTCACTTTATTATAAAGAATCCAGTTCGCCAAGAGATACTCGGCAAGTTACGTCTATGATTTAGGAGCACTGAGAGTCGTAGTTTTTAATAAATCTCAAAGATTTAGTTGTGGAACGATACACGTTTATTTTAAACTAGTTTCTGCTCGCGAGTAGGTACGTCCACGTAGTTTTTTTGACCCGCATTGAGTTACGTCTTTGGTTACTGCTTCCTACCTATTGGTCGCAGCGTGATGTCATATAGCCTTACTCGATAAATTGACTATCCAACACGAAAATAATTTTTAATTTCGAACCAGCAGTTCCTGAGATTAGCGCGGTCAACCAACCAAACAAACAAAATCTTCAGCTTTATAATATTTGTATAGATTCATCCGTTTTCCACTAAAACTTTTGCTGACTGTAGCAACAAGCAATTTCATGCTTTGATTCATTTGTTTTGAAACGAATACGAATTGAAACTTGTATGGAATAAAATTTTGGTGACAAATCGAAATAGCGGCAATATGGGAATGACCCACGTAAACTAGCTGTTTGTATAAAATATTAAAACTGATGCGTTAGTTGATCTTGGTTAGTAGATAATTTTTGTTTCTCTGTTATCTAATGGAAAATATTGAATCGTTAAATAATCACGTGACTCGACTTTCATTATAGTCATAATAAAAGACAAAGTAAATTCATTTATTTCAACTAGACTTTGCACGTTTAAACGTAATTTAAAAAAATAATTAAATCTTGATGAATAAGATTAATATTGTACCCTTTTTAAAATATATTTATATAATTTATTATAATTGTAACAGACAGCCGATAAAAACTATTTAGGTTTTAAAAACAACTTAATTAACAAAAGCAATAAAAATAAAAACATTAAAAAGAACACCAAAAAGTGTTAAGTACCAATACATTGGAGGAGCTATTAACATTTTTAAGACTGTCAAGCGAATCTTGAGTTCGGGTCAGGTGCGCGTGGCGGCGCAATTTATAGCCCCAGACACTTAAACCCGCTAAACGACCTCCTCACTTTTACTCCGTTACCTTAGGGAAATATTTGTCACTCTCACTCCTAGACTAAGATCCCTATGTCGCCAGATCTACATTATTTCATACATGGCTTTTACCTTGGCTAGAGGATTAACATTGCTATTCAACGTGGCAATGCCGTCAGTCTTTTGGACATATTTCCAGCCAACGTCGACGCGGAGGAATATTTTGATGCCATATAGTATTAGTGTTATTGAGTTTATCTATGAAATTCTCAGTAGCAGCTCGTAGTTAGGATTTGTGCCCGGTTAATGGAAATACGCTCGCCCCCTATTACATGGGACCTTAACATACCGGCGAATTGTGGGTGTACACTGGTACACCTCCGCCTAACCCTTCGGGGAATACAGGCGTGATAGTATGTTATAGTATAAGTTTCAGAGGATGAGTGAAAGGCGACTAACAAAAGGGATTCATGTCGCAGATGTGAGTGGCAACGCCGGGAGGGTACGCCCTAGACAGGTCTACCCTGACCTTAGTGGTGTGGTTCTTCAGAAAGGTTGGGTGCGCAGTACTCGCAACCAGACCAGACATATGAACGTAGACATAGTGAAAGAAATATGTAAAGATCGTAGCAGGTGGCGTTCTGTGGTTTCTGCCTACCACCATAGGAAAAAGGCGTGACTTTATGTATGTATAGTTTTAGTTTCTTTTTTTTATTATTATGTAATTTTTTATATTATTTATTTTAAGGTTGTGTATATTGTACATAAACTGGTTTATTTAACTTACAGCCACACGCTTTGAAGGTGTGAACTTTAATTAGGGTCTGCGGAAACTGTCTGGTAATAACAAATAATGGTATTTAATAATATCCTGCAAATCCTGCGTCTTTTGATGACGCCGTAAGTTTTTTGTTCTGTTACATATCTGGGAACTGTTCACGAAGATATTGAAGTAAAGTTACAATTTCTTCTCAGGTTTTCATTTTACGAAAATAAGGTTGAAATTTTCCCACTCAATTTTAAACACTCCCTCGACCCAAGTACAAATAAATAATCACATTGACTTTGACATTGGTAGACGGTTAATATGATTTAGGTCTGTCGACTTTGGGATCTTGGATCATTATTCTCTAATGTCTCTCGTATCCCTGTAATATTTTAAATATGTAAGTTTGTAAAGATATTTAGATAGGTATTAATTATTGGTTCTGATTTATTACTCAGTCATGTCTAGATTTGGTAAATGATATAATTTTTTTAACAAACCGCCAATCAATATATCAAGCTAACTTTATATGCATAAGGTTCATATTTGCTGTTTTATTATGGTATAATATAAATAATGTAAATGTCTGCTGAAAACGTCATTAATCATTGGCTGCTCGCCGTATTGGGTTACAGCCTGCTTGGTGTACCTGTTAACGTGTGTATGTACTATGTTATTGACACTAGTCCATAGGAAGAAATACGATCAGTGGTCGGCTTTACGAAACGGTCGGTCGGGTTTTAGAATTCATTGAAACTTTTTACCGGATAACTACTAAGTTATCCGGTAAAAAGTTCCAAAGAATTCTTTAAATAAATAATTACTCTTTACAAATTGGTCATACGATAACTACCACGTTGGTCTCGTGGTGATGAGAGTCCCTAGTTCGATTCCCAGGTCGGGCAAAAAGTGTTATTGGGTTTTCCATTAGGATGTGCTCAGTAGCAGCCCGGAGTTTGGAAGTTGGTGGTGAGACACTCCCGTGCCTCGAAAAGCACGTAAAGCCGTTGATCCCGGCTGTCATTCGTGGATCTTTGACAGTCGTTACGGAAACTCAGAAGCCTGGGAGTCTGACAACCAGTCTAACCAAGGGATATCATGTTGCCCAGTAACTGGGTTGTGGAGGTCAAATAGGAAGTCGCTCCATGTAAAACATTGGTATTCGGCTGCATCCGGTTAGACTGGAAGCCGACCCCAACATAGTTGGGAAAAGGTTAAGCAGACGATGCCGAAATTGGAAGAAAAGAAAGTACTTGTATAAACGTATAACTGTAGGCAAAACAACACATTTGGTAATTGCTTTATTACAAACGACTCGACTCAATTAAATTAATTATTTATTACAAATGACTCGACTCAATTAAACTAATTATTTCGTATAGCTTTTTTATAAGTAAGGCGTAAAGACGTCGCAAGGCCGAGATAAAAATGGACACTTACTAGCCACGTGTCTTGGAAATATCCCTATCTTTATCGCACAACAAGATCGAGTCTGGAAAATAGCTGAGCCAAAGTACGCCACTTTTTTTTTATTATTAGCAGAGAATTTGAAAAATAATATTGTATCTAAATAGTTTAAGCGCTGAAAACAATTTCCCAACATGGTTTATAAAGGAAAAAACATTGTTCTGACCAGACTGTATTATTATATTTACACCAGCCGCTACAAGTCACGCATAGCAATAACTTATCGACTTTGAAAGACCTTCACAAGTTGTAATAAGGCACGAGGCAATGTCCTGTGTTTACATACAAATGATAGGTTTATTAGGTACTTTCAATATCAGCCTATCATTTTCTTTTTTATTGATGACCAGTATTAGGTATTTACTTGTTCTACCATGTAGTTTGAATATATGGTAAGCATATAAAACGTATGTATTGAGAACTGAGTCTACTAAAAACTTGAGTAATTTGGTTTATTGTTTACCATTAAATTAGTTCACAAACATGTACTGGCTATCAGAAAAGTACAATGCGGCAAAAAGTTCTTTGCTATGCTATCGTTTCAGAACATTTCTTAACAGAGCTTTAACTACAAAAGCATTAAAAATTAAAAATTGTAAGTAACCCCCGATAGAAAAATAAAAATCCCTACCGCAGCTAACAAAAGAGCTGATAACTTTGAAACCACTGAAGCGATTTCCATCAAACACACACACACAACACAAACACACACACACACACACACTCCCGACTAATATACCTTTCAAACAAAAAAAAAACTAAATCAAAATCGGTTCATGCGTTCGGGAGCTTTGATGCCACAGACAGACACACACACACAGACACGTCAAACTTATAACACCCCGTCGTTTTTACGTGGGGGATTAAAAAGGTTACCCGACCTATTTAATAAACCTTTAAATCGCCTTTTAGGATAGCAAAGGAAAAACAGAAACATGTTCTTATTTTAAAATTTGCAGCTACTGCGAAAAATATTCTCTATTGCAAAATATTCAATAAATTCTTAATGAATAAGCAGTGGCGGAAGTTGTCAAGCAACGATCGTTATTCTGAAGCTTACTTAGGAGGAAAAATGCTAATAACAAGCTTATTACATATTTCAGAGTTTATTTGCGAGTTTGTGTTGGGTTCCGTAGATTTTTTTTTTTAAATTTTTTAAGACATAATATTTACTGAAGGAATATTTTTATACCGACATATACTTTTCTATCTTTTGAATGCCTGCTTCTTTACCTGGTGATGTACACTATTGACCAGTCAATTCATTCGTGAAAATGCGGAGTGAGCTTGAGGTAAGCTGCTCATCCCTTTTGAAGCTAGGGATTTATAACTCACATCACGAAAATTCACCGACATAGATTTTTACAGAATAGCCCTAGTGATGCTGGATAGACAGATTACTTTACTTTTTTCTTGGGTAATACTTATGCATACCCTCCATCTGGGGAGAATGGAGGATTATGTTTGACTTTTACCGGCTAAAACCCGACGGTTCCTCCTATTACCATGACGGTTACTCATGATGGTTGAGCTAAATGGTGCTGATCTACGCGTCATGTTCGTGAACGGGCGATGTCAGTTGGGATTGGTCATCTCATGACTGCCATGGTTTAGGTATTTTATTATTATCATTATTTATATTGTTTTTTTTAATTATTATTATTATTCACTTTCATTGTTTTCACATATAGAAACAACAATAATATTGTAACCAAGATTTTGTAAAAACCAATTTGAGAAGAGTGTCCGTGTAGTTTCTTGCTCGTTCTTCTCCATACAGACCTACGTTTTGGAACTTCAACTTTTTGTATGGGTTATTTTTTGACAATTCAAAAGTGCCTGTAAATGGTCTAATTAAAATAAATGCTTTGACTTAACCATGAGTCGGGAGCGTGGTATTCGCTTGACATATGATCCGCAAGCTCCCTCAATTTAAATTCATCAAGAGAGACCTATAAAATAGAACTGCTGATATATTTAAAAGTTGAACATAATGTGTCCAAAGAGATCTGCCAAAGTATTTAATTAGAACTTATTGGTATTGCAAATAAATGCCAAAAGCAGTCTGTTCAGTAGGTATATCCTGAAACTTAGTCAAGCTCAAAGTCGACATAGCTAAAACCTACTGAAGTATAAGACGAAGTCAGACGGAGAGAAAGTTTGTTATAACGAGCTTCAGGTGTAACTAGCAACTGTCAGTGTTTCACTTGGATATAATAAAGTATTGGTACAAGTAGTCTTCTCATTAATGACAGACGTTTCATTTAATTTATTAGTTGACTTACATTTTATTGTTTTTAAAATTACTTGTATCCTTTCCTGTTTTTACTTGCTTTATATAGTCGTATTTTAAAGAGCGTAAGGGCAACACGCAGTTTTTTTTTTCTTAATTATGTCGTATGTTTTTATTTTATTTTTTGGGCGCACCTAACAGAATACAATACATTGCATAGGTAACAGAGAGTCTTAAAGTTCAGGTCGAGACCTTATTTTTACGTACAGAACACATATACCATCACGTCTGTATTCCCCGAAGGGTTAGGCAGAGGTGTAACAATGTACACCCACAGTTCGCTGGTATGTTTTAGGTCCCATGTAATAGGGGGCGAGCCTATTGTCATTAACCGGGCACAAGTCCTAACTCCGAGCTGCTACTGAGAATTTCATAGAAAAACCTAATAACACGTTTTGCTCGACCTGGGATGCGAACTCAAGAACTCTAGCGTAGCAGTCGCGTTTAGGACTACTAGGCTACCGAGGCAGTTAGTCATGAGTATTATAGAAAAAGTAAACAAGAAAAGTTAATGATAAAGTTAATTGATGTCAGTATCTATGTCAACTGAACTATAATTACAATCAAGTCTACTTGCGGGGCGGTTTCTTCCTTTTTTTATTAGCTTATTGTATCCAATTTCTGGGCAACGGCCTCCCTCTTCCTCCCGCTCAAAGGTCTCTACGTCACAATTTCATAACATATCTTTTAATTCAAGCTACCCACGATGACTCACAAGAAGACATGAGAACTCATTAATATTTTGTGGCTCGTTATGAATAGGTACGCCTAAAATCCTAGTACTAGATTAAAGTAAGATTGTAGAATTGTTAATTTGAACATTCAGTGTATTGGATAAATTCCCGCACCGAACAAATATTTGTATGACCTACAGATAGTTGTTCTGGGTCTGGCTGTTTGTGTATGTGAGTTTATATGTTTGTAAACGCATCCACGATACAGGAGACACGCTGAGTGGGGGGCAACGTTCAAAAAAAAAAATAACATGTGACATTAATATTTCAATTTATCAAACTACTAATCTATCCTTTTAACCGCAGGAAAAAGTTGCGGCTTTTACCCATTATTTGTCACATTGTTACATGTCAACACAAGCAACATCGACAGCATTATTATTGGTAATGGATTGAAACGGACATAACTAAATAACATAGGAATGTGTTCGATGTCAGAGATCAATAGATCAGGGTTCGCTTTGGACACAGCATAGTGGTTTGCAGAAGGTTTATCTAATACTATCTTCTGCATGCGATTTTATCCGCGTGGAAGTCAAGAATACCATAAAAATAGCATATGACACACTTCAACAGTGTATATCTTCTAAGAAACAAAATAAAGCAGTCAAATACCTCTTTACAATTTTTGTATAATAGACCATACCATTATACCATCACGCCTGTATACTCCAGAGGGTTAGGCAGAGGTGTACCAATGTAAATCCACAGTTCGCGGGTACGTTTTTGGTCCCATGTAATAGAGGGCGACTCTATTGCCATTTACCGGGCACAAATACTAACTACGAGCTGCTACTGAGATTTTCATAGAAAAACCCAACAGCACTTTTTGCTCGGCCTGGGAATCGAACCCAATACCTCGTGCATAGCAGTCGCGCTCAGGACCACTAGGCCAACGAGGCAGCTTGCATAATAGACGTATAGATTATTAAAGCCAAAGGTAAAACCTGTTCCGTTTATTTCTTAGTAATTTCGTTGCGGCATCCATGGCAGTTGAATCGTTTCTCCGGGGCTCGTCGGGCTTCATTGTCTTTACGCTTTTCTGGTGGTCACCACTGTGGATACTGGCTTTCAGAAGTTGCAGTAATTCGGAATAGTGTGGCGGCCTTGTCCACTATAGGAAGAAACCTTGGAAGGTCAAGCAGAGGATGTCAATACACACTCCACGTATGCAGTTATGTGAAGTGTGTTTAGAAATCATGAAGGACTTTCGTTCATCATCTTTCATGGTCAAAGGTAACTGAAAGATTTTCTTATTATTATGATGACAGGAAATTAATAAAGTAAAGAAAATAAGGACAGCGCATGTTTTAATTTTTTTAAACATTATTTGTTTTTAAAATGGATTCCATTTTTTTTATCACACGCCACCGAGCGTGCATGTCGAATGATAAACAAATAACGAATACTTCCCTGTAATTTACTTTAATTATAATATTGTTGACAAGTCCGCGTACCCATGTAGTTTAATGATATGAAAGCAATGACAATATTTTTTTTTCATCGTAAAAAAAGAGGTTCTTAATCAGCGGAATTGGTATATGACAGTAACCCTTATGAAAGTACTATGTACTTATATCTTTACGACCTTATTTTTGTAGGAACATGGCATAGATGTAATATTTATCGCAAAATGTACGACTGCATTAAACAAAGTACTAGTTTCAACAAATAAAAGATGAGTCTGTGGAGAATTTTTGCACGTTTTTCTCTATAGAGGCCTACCTACCTACGTTTTGGAACGAGCCACTACCTTGAGCTTTCTGACTAACTAACCGACTCCTTGGCAATTCGAAATTATCTGTAAATGGTCTAATTTAAATAAATGCTTTTACTTGAATCTCAGTCTCAAACTGTCAAAAATGCCTCTAAAAATGTCAAGTTTTGACATTGATTTTGAACGTTTCAATTAGTAGAATTGTTCTTATGGTGGAAGTCGGTAAAACGGTGAGAAAAGCATGGTCAACAAAACATAGCTTCGTGGCCAACTTACACATTAACTAATCGCTACCTGCTGTACCTTGTAAAAGTTGGAAAAGCCTATTATTATCCTTGCTGGCCTCAGAAGAAGGCCAAAGGGTCTACAAAGAGCCCGAGTATTTTAACAATATTATAAATAAAAAGAATTTTTCCTAGAGACCCTTTAGAAGTTGATACACTATTAAATTGAAATTCTTGGAACACGTTCGCCGCTTTCAGTATTGATAAATCGAGGCGGGTCTGCGTAGCTATCTTTTCAAATAGAAAAAAATGTTGTTTGTTAAAGAAACTAAAAAATGGAATATGGAGTAAAATATCCAAGGTCTCATTTTAGTAATAGTATGATGACTCTAATTAAAAAGTAAACCACAGGCTGATTCCATTTTTGAAATGTGATTACGTAAGCTGTTACGGCGAGAGCACACATTTGGCTAATTTGCATATTAAAACTATTTGCAACGTAGTGCCAGACATACGTGAAAAAATATAAGTAAAGGTATTTGAAAAATCCTGTCTGACTTTCTAGGTACACGTATGTACCATGATATTTATGTAGAGTCGTAACTTTAATGGGCGTCAAAACTCAGATTACTTTTGTTCCTTATAAAATATATGTTATAACTTAAAGCATGCAAGCCACTCTTAAATCTGAGTTGTTTCAGTTTTGTCACAAAAGAAAAACAAATAAAAAATGGAATCAATCGGAGAAAGAAAAACAGGTATTGATTAATCCTACAAATCAAGCTATTCCGAAGTCGAATGCATATATATATATATATATATGTTCTTATGGTTATATATGTAATGTGTTTTATGGGCCTTAGTTGCCTGAAATAAAGGTTATTATTATTATAACAAAAGGCTATGATTGTGGTTCCTTCAAAAATGTCATCACAAAAATGAGTTCGAAGATTAAGCGAGATATTTCATAACAGAATACGCTGTTAATTGCATAAAGTGGGCCATTTGGAAGCTAATTTGAATGTCAACTCAGTTTCCAGAATTAATTGTGTTCTCTCGGAGTGCAGCACTTGAGTGGCGAGGCAATGCCAACCTCTAATAGTACTAATAGACCTTAGTGCTTTTAAGGCGGCGTATGCAATAGAACATGCATATAACGTATTGTAATGTAATGTCAGTCTAGTCTAAATCATTGTTTCAAGTACATATTAAGCGGCCTCAATCATAGTCTCTAAATAACAGGTGAAAGCATTTTTCGTCGGTTATTAAAAAGGAAAACAATTGTTCCATACATTTTGTTCGCGTAGGTGTGTAAACTTTTATATAGAACAGCTGATATGTTATTTTTATACCCTAGGAAAAATTTGATCGCTTTAGGGTCTAGAGTTATTTACTGAATTTGTAAAGATTTATATTATATGTCCCTCCCAACCCTCATGATGTTTGTCGGGTTGTTTGCAAGAGATACCGCGCCCCCGGAACGCAAAGGGCACAAGAAGGAACATGGGTGAGTTTTAGTCAGTAAAAGTCTGACACTCCCTCCCGCCCCGCCCAGGGCGGGAGAAGTTATTTGATGATTTCCCACCCACCAAAAAAAAAAAAAACATTCAGGTATAGTATAATATGAAACCTAATAAAATTATCATTTTGAAATCAAAATTATAATTCGATTAACCCGTTTTCACATCTAAGTAATTAATTGTTAGTCCGACGTATGGTCATGTAGCAGGCCTGTTCAAATGTTAATAAAACAACATACATACACATATTATTATCTTTATTATATATTTACCAATGCGGTATATCAGTAGAATATGATTTTTCAATGGTTAAATGTTATTAGTATCAATTAGTATGTTACTACAAATCGTTCAACTGTTCATGTCAGCGCTGTAACACAAATAAGCGTAAAATCATCTAGAAAGATTTCTTGGAACAGCTATTGCTTGAGTATTTTTCGTCATATTCTAAGTCAAAGTAGTAAGCTGTAATTATCTAGGCATATAGGTTCTTCCAAAGAGGTATAGAACGACAGAGTTGTGTAGCTCTCTCTCTCTATCGATTACATTTTATAACTTCCAAGGATGGAGACAAGAAATGATTGTTTCGCCGTCGGCAAAGTTATGGGAACATTAACTATATCTCCGACGTTTATTTAAGTTAAACGGTCGAAGTGGGAGCTCACCTATCCAAGTAATTGAAAAACTTATCACGTAAAAGTTGAGGGAATTGGTGCCGATGTCACTTACGAGTTTGTTCAGCTTCGTTGTTTAGAAATATGCGTCGACTTGCGAGCTTCATTCTTCAGGCTTCGAAATGAAGTTTAACTTTTTCGTTTCACGATCAAGGTGAGAAGCCTGTACATTTCAATATACACTATACATCAATACACTATACATTTGACGAAGTAAGAAATGAAAATGCATTGTAACATCGATAAAAACTTTTATTGATTAAAGACGACAGAATGTCGCCTTCGTCTATTAAGCGTACGTTTCTCCCGACGTCTTCAATTAAATGTTTGCTATATGATAAAGTTTTAATTGTTTTAATGGTAACACTGGATTACAATACACAGATTGTGGAACGAGACGGGTAGGGGCGGGCGCGCGGTGGGAGACCGCCAGTCGGCGTGGAAAGCGCGCGCCCGGTCATTACGAATATAATTCTCTATCTAACAATAAGTCAATATTTTGATCGCTAATATCAAAAAATTTACAATGAAAATAGAATTTACTCTAAAAATAATTTTACGCGAATCAGACGTCGGTCGTGAGTCGACTCAGGACGACCGGCGCCGGCGCGTAATCTATCACATAGAACGATTCATAAAGTACAATCAGGCACGCCGCGGCCGCGACCACCGCGGGCCGCGGCGTCACACCTCTCACTCTCCATTTCAGAAACGAATCTTTACTCGACAACTAAAGGTATGTTATAATTTACAAGAGTTTAAATACACGCGTGGTGTCTACGTGAAAAGGTTGTTTATTGACGCGCAGATAGAAGCTTCGCAATCCATTATTTCCTCCTCCTCTGGCCTGTTGGGAAACCAGCGCTCTCCCTCTGCACGTCCCGTCTGCCGGACCGTAGCTGGAATGTCTCGCGTCTTCAGTCGAACCTCGGTTTTGGGTGCCGTTTCTTTCACGACCACTGCCGTAGCTGATGTCGATGCACCCGGGTCTACAACAGAGCTCTTCCTAAGGAACACTTCGATCGCACTGCCCAGTGCACTTGCATCCACGACGGAACCCGAAGGTTTATCCCAGACCACAGCAGCCACGTCACCGGGAGCTGGTTTTGAATCTGGAGCAAAAGTCACTTTGGTCTTCTTGGGTTCATTTTCTTGTTTCTTCGTGGCTAAGGTCTGATGTCGCCGAGTGAACCAAGTAGTGCCCGAGTCCAAGGGTTTGTCTCGCAGAGAGGATGCATCGAAACTGCTGGACCTCATGTCAGCCAGTCGCCGGGACCGCTCTGGCTTGCCGCAGCGATCGATCTCTGTAGCTGACGAAGTGAGTGCATTGAGCATTAAATGAAGGTCTGTATCGGTACAGACGACGCCGACCCCGGCGGCGGTGGCGCCGCTGCGTGGAGGGATAGGCGGCGGCGGTGGCATCTCTGAAGCTCGGCGGCGAGCTGGTATCGGCGGCAAGGGCGAGCCCACGAAATCTGAGTGTCTGCGACCACGATTTGTATACCGTACTGAGCCGCCCATAGGCGAGCGTTCGTCCAACGGTTGTACTTCACAGACTCGTTCATTTGAAGTGTTCCAGAGACGCATGCGTACTTTGCGAGCTTGTACGATGTCATCCATTATATCTAGCTGTAGATTGTGAGTGCTGCCAAGTGTGTCCGTGGCTGGTGGCCCTGCAATGGAAACGAGAGCTGAACGCAAGACATGTTGGCTGTTCATGGGAGATACGCATGCTACTATCAGTTTCTAAATGGTTAGATTTGCTCACATTTCTTGGAGCCGGAGTCTCTGCGCTGACGGGCTAGTGCTGGAAACGCTGCGATAGACTCGCGGCGTCCCCGTCCAAACAGTGCCTGAGGCACTCGAGATATTGTTACTACGGAATGTCTGAAAAGAAACGTTGAGTCAGCAATTGCAATTTTAATAATTTGGGGAATCAAATATTGGAAAATTTGTTCAGGAATGTCAAGAAAAAAATTATAAAATGTTTTGTTGGGGGATTGTGTTTATAATCAAGTTAGTATTTAGAGATGATACTTATATTCAATAAACGAGGAGCTAAATATGGAGTGAGTAAATATTATGTAACTTTCATCTTCTATTTGATCTTTACGAAATAGTTTCTAATGTTATATTATGTATTATTAAGCATGTTACAAGAGAATCTTACCTTCTGCCGCCTGGCTGTGGCTGTGTAGATGTCAGTGTTGCCAAGAATGCAGCTTCACGCGCTTCGCGGGCCGCACTCTCGCCTCGCTCCGAAAGCCGCCGAACCTATGTCAACATCATGGTATTAGGTACTTAATATTTTTACAAGGTTATAAAATAGTTTGGCGTAGAGAAAATTCAGCTTTTATTGATTTAATATTAGTGTCAGGAAAGCACTATCCGCCTAAAAACTAAAAACTGTTGTAAATTTTGTATAGATTTATCTGCCAGATACTTATCATAATTGAGATTTATCTGGTAGTAGTGAAATAGCTTTATTGCTGTGGCTGAATCAGGTCAGGGCTTAACATTATTGTGATTTGGCATTTTCAAACTTTCTGTGTTTACTGTTAATTTCAGTTGAAAACTCTTCATTGGAGCAACCCAAACCTGTATATAGGTCAAAACTTATCAATACACTGCAATATACCGACTGTACCATCACATACTTCGTGTTATGCGTCTGTGGTTTGATTTAAACTGATTGAAACACCGCATTGCTCGCTGTGATTAATTCCGGTAATTGATAATTAGGAAGGTATGCATGACAGTGACCGCATACATTTATATTCAGCATGTTTGTATGCTTAAATCAAAATATAAGTACATAAATCACAAATATCACCAACACATCATCACTGATAAACTTGACCGTGAAGGGGTTACTTTACTGTCACTTCTTTATGGAAAAAGAAATTCATTTTAATAAGCTACGAAACAAGTTGATCGCTTGTGGTCACACCATTTTTTTTTCAAAGGGAGTGTCAGACTTTTACTGACTTATCATGTTCTTTCTTGTGCCCTTTGCGTTCCGGGGGCACGGTATCTCTTTCGAATAACCCGCAGCCCCGGCAGGCATCGGCCCTGAGTGGCCCCTCCGATTTACTAACATGTCATTGGGGCGCGCGTGGAACACAAACGCGCCGTCGGCACGGCCTGTCATTATTCAACGTACGGACGGTGAGCTACCCGTTGCTCACCATGTACTGAATTTATTACTAGAGTTGACCTTCTGCGCTGTTATTTTTATTTTTCTAGACACACAGTCACTTATACTGTTCAGTTACGTAAAACCGTTCCATGACTCAGGTAGACTTTCCTTACTATTCAATTACTAACTTTATCGAAAGTCCATGAAGGCAAGCTTTCATAAATAGATATTGAAGAGGCAGCCAGTAAATGGTAATATCGAGCAATAACTGTGATATTACCCGAACTACTGTAATCAGATAAGCTCCGATAAGCTGCAGATGATTAGGATACGAATGGGTTGCTAATTTTGTCTGTACTTGATATCTGTATTTTTTTTATGACCTTAATACCTTTTTAGTTAGTGCTTCAGTTTTTTTATCAAGCTTAGGGCTTTGTAAGCTCGTCTCCACATTAGTTTTATAACCATTTTTCACATTGTTTGAGTATCCTTGACACTTAAAATTTTAAACCTTCTCGTACTACATGAGTCTGAGGTAATCATATAGAAATATTGAAATTTTCTACATTTTCCCCGAGGTTTTTCAAATATCTTTTCACGGTTTTTTAAGGCTTTCAAATATGTTATAAGCTACTCACCTGACTGGCAGTAGGTCCAGTGGTACAAGATGGCGTCGGCAGCGAATGCTTGCGTGTATCGCGCCACGGAGACAGGTGGTAGGGGTCTGGGGGCGACTCCTGGTCAATGGAAAGACCACGTGCTGGGGCCGAGGAGTGAGGAGACGAATCCGTGTCTTCGGTGCCGCTCTCCTCCACCACGATGAGCGGCTCGCCCCCGCCGAGCGAAGGCATCGCCATAGAACCGCGCCGCATCATTGCTGAGTAAGAAAAGAAGATTCATTAAGCTTTTTATTATTATGGCACACCTTACGCACCCTATTTCAGAATACCTAAGGCGTATACTGTACATCAGAGAATCATAAAAACTTCATATTAAAGGGACGTATTGTCTATTCATTGGTATTTATGTTAAATATACATAAATATATGCATAACACACCTTAGCTAAATGAACTGCAATGAGAGACTACATTAGTAGTGTCGAGCTCTAATTTATCCAATAATAGTACCATCACGCCTGTATTCCCCAAAGGGTTAGGCAGAGGAGTAACAATGTACACCCACAGTTCGGCGGTATGTTCAGGTCCCATATAATAAAAGTAACATCCAATAAAAGTATCATTCGATTTTTGTAAAGAATTATTTTCCAGCACAAGGCTGTATCCGTGGTTGCTATATGGCAATAAACTCGCGATGTATCTAGAAGGACTAACTTATCTATCGATGAAGTGAGTACACCTCTTACTACTGCCTATACCTTAGGGAATACAGGTGTGATGGAATGTGTAATCTACTTTAACGGTACATTGAAAAGATGCCATCGATCTGATAAAAGCTGGAGCCCGCTTTCCGCCCCAATGAACATTACGCATTCCCAAATGATTGGTGGCATAGCATTGAACATAGTGACAATTTATATAGAACAGCTCTGCAATCATTTAATGTTCAACAAAATACAGGTAAAACATTCAGACTCCTAATTTAATCTCATTATTAAAACGAAGACGTAACTTTATTAAGTTCAAATTACTTTTGTTCATGTCTTGATAAAAGATAACCGGCATATTACGTAGGTTCAATTAAATATTAATTGAAGTTCAACGGTTTATTTGTCTTTATATTATATAAATTAAGCGTTCGGGAGGTTTTAAGCTAATTTCGTTAAGCGGCCGAGCTTCATTTCTATTAGTCCTGGTAATTGCCGTCAGAAAGTTAAATTATTTCAGTGATTTGTAATTTTATTCAATTTTAAGTCCACTGCCGCCGCCCGCTGGTATTTTCTGGATCTTTGTTACAGACTTTTAATGAGTTTACTTGACGATTTTATGTTTTGAATTAATGAACTTGAATGTACAAATATTTTACTTAAAAAAGTCTGAAAAATGGTAGAGCTAAACTTTAGAGCTATTCTGTAAAAATCCCTCTCGGTGAATTTAGGTGATATGAGATTGAAATGAGTTCTCAATCACTAGCATTAAGTAGAATAACCCTAAGCCTCTTAAGCTCACTTACTTACCTAAAATTATTACAGAATAACACTGTTCATGGCCCATTACAGTGATTACAAGCAATGTGGCGTGTCAATGTTCTGTGCTTTGAAGGTTACTGACCCGTCAAAACAATCATCAAAAATTAAAATAATAGGCAATCGCCATATTATGTAAGCAGATGTTTATCATACTTTAAACACAGGACGCATAACGGGATGAGCGGCGCAGACTTAAAAGAGAGGTGTTGATGGCCAAAACCCGTATGTAAAGCACTCATTATCGATTGCCAATCATTTTTCACTGATGGCAAGCGATGATTGATAGTAATTTGTATATAGGCAAGGTCTGCATTAATAAATTGCTATATCATTTCTAAATGTCATAAAGTATCCATTTTATTACGTCTAGGAGCTAATTTTAGCAGAAAGAAAAAAGAGTCCTTGTTTGTCCAGTGCTTGTTCTACTTTGACAGTTTCTACTGGTAAACAATACTACTATTTGCACTGGTGGTATTCCGCGAATATAGAGAATAGAAGTGAAAACCTATTAAGATAATTTTTTCTCTTTGTTTACTCATAATTTTAAGAATTATGTAAACGCTATGATACTGGTTATTGATCGTAACAAATGATTGGAATGCTACGAAAACAAGTCTACTCACAACTACTAATTGGTTAGGCTATTGTGTATTTTCCATTATACCGATACAAAACATAATTTATCTTTATTTTTAACTAGCTTCTGCCCGCGACTTCGACTGCGTCAAAGTTGATATATTATCTAACGGGAACCGTACATATTCCGGAATAAAAAGTATCCTATGTGTTATTCCACACTATAACCTATCTCAGTGTCAAATTTCATTCAGATCCGTTCAGACGTGAAAGAGCAAGAGTAACAAACATCCATCCTCAGAAACTTTCACTTGTATAATATTAGTTTAGATTGCTATTTCAGACTATAATCTATTTCTGTGCCAAATTTCATCCAGATCCGTTCAGCTATTCTGGCATGATTAAGTAATAAACATCAATCCATCCCTTACATTCTGGGCACGCCTTAATAGAGGCGGTAAGTCCCCTCTTTGAGGAGTGGCTGGAGAGGCGCCACGGCGCCCTTACCTACCGCCTGACGTAGGTCCTCACCGGACACGGGTGTTTCGGGAGGTTCCTGCACCTCATCGGGCGGGAGGAAACGTCCGGGTGTCACCATTGTGAGGATCGCCCCGAGGACACGGTGGAGCACACCGTGGCGGTATGCCCCGCTTGGGCGGAGCATCGCCGAGTCCTCGTGGCGGCTATCGGCGGCGGCAAACTCTCGCGTCCGGCCCTGGTGCAAGCCATGGTCCGGAGCGAGAGGGATTGGGATGCAGTCGCTTCCTTCTGCGAGGCAGTAATGCTTGAGAAGGAGGCGGCGGGACGGTTGAGACAGCGGTTCTCCCGTCCCAGCCACCGTAGATACGGGCTTGTGGACGGTGAGCAATGGGTAGCTCACCGTCCTTACGTTGCATAACGACAGGCCGTGTCGACGGCGCGTTCGTGTTCCACGCGCGCCTCAAAGAGATGTCAGCAAAAGGAAGGGGCCACTGAGGGCCGATGCCTGCCGGGGCTGCGGGCTGTTCGCAAGAGATACCGCGCCCCCGGAACGCAAAGGGCACAAGAAGGAACATGGGTGGGTTTTAGTCAGTAAAAGTCTGACACTAGGGCGGGAGAAGTTATTTGATGATTTCCCACCCACCAAAAAAAAAAAAAAATCCCTTACATTCGCATTTATAATAGTAAGCAAGATTGTAGGTTATCGTCCTCCGCAAGTAGTGTGACTTGTGAACTACGAATTACCATTTACATTAAATATTCATGAATAAATAAAGTGTCCCCACGTTTCAATTCCATATTCGTTACATATTTAGTAGTGGAGAGTAATTAAATAATAACATAATTAATTTTGATTACTGTGTAGGTGATATCAAATATATTTTTGTACCCTTTTTGAATACTGTTAATGTCTGAAACAATTATAAAAGCGACATGGTTAAGTTTTCTTAATTAAAACCGTGCCTACTTACAATGTGTATCTATTAAACTAGATAAAACATCTATTAAATATCTATCTATTAAACATGCCTTGGGCTCGTGGTCACAAGCGCGACTGATCAGCATGGGATCCTGGGTTTGATACCCAGGTCGAGGAAAAGTGTTATTGGGTTTTTCCATTAGGAATTTCTCAGTAGCAGCTCAGAGTTTGGATTTTAGTGGTGTGACACCCCCGTGCCTCGGAAAGCACGTAAAGCCGTTGGTCCCGGCTGTCATTCGTAGATCTTTGATAGTCGTTACAGATAGTCAGAAGCCAGGAAGACTGACAACCAATCTAACGTAGTCGCTCCATGTAAAACACTGGTATTCAGCTGCATCCGGTTAGACTGGAAGCCGACTCCAACATAGTTGGGAAAAGGCTAAGCAGATGATGATGACCAATCCGACCGGTAGTGTTAGAGATTAGCGCGTTTAAACAAACAAACAAACAAATAACTCTTGTATATTAGTAAAGATATACGTTAAATAAGTCGATAACAGCAGGTATTACGAAGGTTCCTAAAAATGAAATCTACAAAAAGGGCATCTTATAATCTCAGAGGCTGATTTGACAACTAGGTATGTGTCCACCAAGAAAATAGTGTGCTTTATGTCTACGTGACGAAAGCACATTATTTTTATGATTGACTAGTTTCTTTCACCCGCGTTAAGATACGTCTTTGGTTACTGCTCCGCACCTATTGGTCGAAGCGTGATATTATATAGCCTTGCACGATAAATGAACTATCCAACACAAAAATATTTTTTCAATTTAAACCAGTAGTTCCTGAGATTAGCGCGTTAAACCAAACAAACTCTTCAGCTTCATAATATTAGTATAGATGTATGCAACTGTCAATTTAGACATTGAGATTAAAAAATACACTTTAGTTACGAGACAAAAATCGTTTAGATTGAAGCCAATGAAGCGATAACGTAGAAAATTAAAATTCAAACTTTATCTTCTTCATCTAAGTAACATCTGTTTTATAAACAAGTTTAATATTTGATTTACTCTACATAATTCTAAGAAACAGCTGGTTTTTATTTTTGTTAAATGTTTATGCAGACATATGAATTTCCTTATATTACTTTGTGTGTTATGATATTACGATCTCGTCTTGAAAATTGTGTCAATGTTTCATAAATGATACTAGCCTCTGCCCGCGACTTTCACCGCGTGGTTTTTTTACTCGCATTATTGATTACATCTTCGTGATATGACAGAGAGGGAGTCAGTGATATAATGATGGTTGACAAGATGAAATGAAAGAAGATAACGTGTTGCGCTGACTCCAAGGGACATGGGATAAGGGCAGGAAGATGATGTTTAATTAGTTACATCTTTGGTTACTGCTCCGCTACCGTGTCTCAAAGCGTTATGATAAATAGTTTATACCAGCTATATCCATTTGGTGGGTCGCGACCCGGTACCGGGCCATCAATATAAGATACCGGGTCGTCAAGAATATACAAAAGTAGCTAATCAAAAAATAGCTTTTTTAATTGCCTTTTACCTATAAAGTTTACTTTTAAAATAAATCATCATCATCTACTTAGCCTTTTCCCAACTATGTTGGGCATAGTTGGGAAAAGGCTTCCAGTCTACCGGGTGCGGCTGAGTACCAGTGTTTTATGTGGTGTGACTGCCTATCTGACCTCCACAACCCAGTTACTAGGCAACACGGTACCTCTTGGTTAGACTAGTTGTCAGACTTCCTGGCTTCTGACTATCCGTAACGACCGTCAAAGATCTACGAATGACAGCCGGGACCAACGGCTTTACGTGCTTTCCGAGGCACGGGTACCTTTAAAATAAATATAGAACTAAAAAATATAGAACATGAAGGAACCAGGCTTTAGGATAAAATTTCAATTCTTTCAACTTGGATTCGTTGGTAAATAATAAGCAGCGCACTAAATAGGGAGGGTGCTGTTAAAACTATTGAGTGGGACACGAAGACTCAGTATGACAATTACCGCGCCATGGCAGAACAATGTCCGGAAAACACTGGTTTATACTATTTCTCATGAACCTAGCTATCATATACAAAAGATTTTTTTAACCCGACTGGTACTTACAGTGATAAGTCTTTAAACAAACAAACGATAAAGCTCTTCAGCTTTATTATTTTAAATAGATTAGGTACCTACGTCACTTTCCAAAATATGAAATACATTAGATTCACATATTCCACTTATTGTGTACAATTCCTATTAGAATGCAAGCGGAACAGAATTCATAAATAACAAAATATATTCAATTCGTAAACATTCCGCTTTTGTTTCTGTGAATCTCCTAATTTACACAGTCCATATTGATGTTTTCACAGTAAATATAAATATTTGTACTCTTTTATTTTACAATAGAGCTTTTGGGAATTTAACAAAATAATACAGCGACCCGGTGCTTTTAATGGACCGGCTTTTTTGTCATTGGATGGCAAACAAGCCGACGGCACCCACCGCTGCCTATAGACAATATGTTTTTAGTTTTATAACTGAACTAAACTGTTGCATGTTCCCGTAAGTATAATGTTTGGCGTGCATTTCCTTGGGCGGTACAATAACATTGTTTTTGCACATCATAAATAAAAGTCAGCCAGTCCAGCACTAATTAATGGCTAGTATGCATAGTTTATAACTATGTCATGTGTGTCACATCCAGTAGCTATAGTGGTAGTACTTCCTTCACAAAAAGCTCTTAGGTATACATTATTTCTGTCAAAACGGAGAGGGGAGGATAAGACAGATGTTCCCTAAACAACGAATAGTCTATTGCGTAGAAATTAAACGGACAAGTGTAAAAATAATGTATACATATTCGTTCATTGCGATATCTCTCTTTAGCGCTTAGGTGGAAACTAAACCACACGATTTAACAAAAAAAAAAAAAACAATAGAATATCCTTCTATGTAATTCCTACCTCTTTGTAATTAGTGTGAATACACCTTACTCAGTGCTAATTTATTACCATCACAATCTCTCACTTAAATCCGTTCGAACACTACACAACACACACTGAAACTTTTATTCACTTATCAGACCAGAAATCACGATCTTCGCACAATACTCTGAACAGCCAATAACAGACATTATCTAATCGGCTGTTACGATCATTTGATTCAGTATCAACAGGTCTGGCAGCCCCGGCAGGCCAAGGCTGCTTTGGCACTGACCCGTTTCCGCGACACCCTCCCCCCGACCTACCCCGCCCGAGCTCGCATCTCCCGCCCTCTCGCCCGGGGAGCACCCAGTTGCAGTACTGTTGCAGTTCGGAAATTATTGTTCAGATCTACTTTGACTTGGATGACAGTTTACTGCTTGTTTTATACAGCATTGTGTTTACGGAGCCTTTGTATTTATAAAATGGCTTTTTTATCAAACTATACAATATTTATTAAAAGCTTCAGAAAATATTATGGAAATATACGTACACAACTGTCTATGTGTATTTAGCGACGATTTGACAACGTTCCCAGTGCTAGTTAGAGAACGTTATCAATAAACGGAATGGCTACGACCCAATTGGATTTCAGTTTTCATCAATCAACCGTGTTACCTTGTAACAAGGTACAGAAAGTAATTATTAGTAGAAACGTGGGAGAAGACAGTTTTCGGGGCAAGTCTGCGAGGTTACGAGACACGAGGCACCGGTGTTGATTGTGACCTCGCTAATAAAAATTCAACGAACTTTCTCACGGTTTTAACATTTCCTCAGTAGAATAACGTAAAGTTTCCATTGGTTTCCCGAAACGACTAGGTATTATCGGATCCCTTTGCCGCTACGTTATGGATCATGAAAGCCTATTACCAATGGATTATTACCGCTAACATGAAACTTTACTCTGGTTACCGGAGTGAAGTCGTAAAGTTCTAACGAACCATTTCAGTCTTAAAAGAATTGGGGTTATGTTCCTTTCAGAACTGTTTATTAGTTCGTAGAACATCTGAGCTTTTATATATTTTATTTGTCAATCAATAAGCAGTCAGGTAATATAAGTGTATATTGGATTGTAGTTTGATCTCGTTAAAGAATACGTGTTTTTTATGTCATGGTGGCAAACAAGCCGACGGCCATCAAATGTTAAGTGGAAACCGCTGCCTCAGTTCCTTCTGGGTGGCGGTTAGCACTCTAGCAAATGCTATCCCGGAGACAAAAGTTGAAGTGTCTCATGTATCTGTAATTACACCGCCCTTCAAACATGAACATAGCAACGCTCCTTGGCGGTAGAAATAGGTATGTTGGTAGTACTTCCCCAAGTGAGCTCTTTTACAAAAACGTCTACCCACTACTACGTAAACATTATCACAATCTGAACAAGTTCTCAATAGATTCGTATCCTGTCCTTTGTGTTTATTTCTCAAACATATAAATTACTTCTAAATGTCAATTTGGTTTCCCTAGAATTTTCTAGAAAATGGTTACATGATGAGTTTGGAGTTTGAAATTTTGGAAGAAGTATTTATATATCTTCTTTAGCAGAGAGGAACGCTATCCTTATTATTATTCATTTCCTTTCTCATCTTTTGGTTACGGGGTGAATAACCTCATTCCGTGTTAACGAGGTTGAAATGGAGCGCTACACATTTTTCTCATTTCAATTGAGTATCTACAAACACTTGAGAGATCTTTGTTTATGAAGCTCGTTACCATACTAAATAGTATGATAACCTCATTCGTCTATTTATCCGTGGTTTGCAAATTCATTTTTATTTAGTTTATCGTGTCGTATCTACTTGTTGCAAGAATGACTGCTGAGTTGGTGTTTTGGGGTCGATTTTCGGCCAGTGTTATTGGGTTTTTGCTTCAAAATTCTCATGGTAGCCTGGAAGATTAAATAATATGTGTTTGCTAATCGCCAATGAGCTCGCCCCATTTCTAGCGTGCATTAAAAAATTAAATGAAATATATTTACAACACACCTTGCCTACCCTTTCACAGAATACAAGCGTGGTATTAAGTTTATGCTTTTATTTTTTTTTAAATAAAGGAAATTAAAGGTCATTGAAGGAAAAATCTCAAATGAAAAGGGCACCTCTTAATAATGAAAAGAAAAACGGCGGCGCGATCCGTTAAGTATCACTTTGAAGCGACAAGCCGCCCTACTGTCTTAAGGCTTTAATTACAGCATTTAATGTGTCACCCGAGGAACCACTGCAGGCTTCCACTTATCTACACTTTCTGTTTTACGGCTTTCAAAGTTGACATGTAAAAGCCTTTTGTTTGTAACAAAATGTACTTGAGTTGTCAGTTCTTCCGGGCTTTTTTGATAAGGAAATATTGGAAATGAAGACGTTTTACATATTATTTGTATATATAGGGACATGGTTCAATAGGCCTAGCAAGAGCACTGACATAAAAGTATTCGATTCTTGTCGATTTTCGAATTAGAAATACGACAATCATAAACGTTTTTATACGGCAAGCACAATTATATGATAAGAACAAATCGATATGAATAAACTAATTATATTGGGTGCGAAACGGATATTTTCAATTTACTTTTACTCCACGCGCTTGTGCTCTGAGTGTACGAATTATGATTAGCTAAATAGATTTGTTGATAAAGCAAAGGAAGGACCTTACTTCAAAATATTCATTTATTAAAGTTTTCTTTGTATTACCTAATAGAAATCGTACAAACATACAAACATAACCTAAAGCATATCTACATTATTGATGTCCTCGTCATTATAAAAAATGTTACTCATAATGTTCTTTATTATCTTTAATCTAAATGACCGAATTTCATTGTGGTTTGTTTTCAAAGAAACCATTCGACAATCAATCAACAATTTCTATGATTATGTCAAATATTTGTCGAGCTCATTATATTTTAATAAAGTAATATTTCTTTACCAGAAATTACTGTAAGTAACAAATTTCTAACGACGGGAAAAGGTTAACAAATAAATGATATTTGGTTGCTAAGATTTATTTTTTATGTAAATATCCTAAACAGGGTTTATTAGGAAATCAGGATCAGACAGCATTTGCTACCTATTACTGCTGAAATGTACCTTTTTGGCGAAGCCGATAAGTAAACACAACGTTTTAAACATTATTTTTATTTAAATTGTTTTTGTGTGTTTCATGCAAGCAGGGCCAAATAAATGGTAGGTATTTTTTTTCTTTTATTTAATTTTAATTATTCTGTACATAACCTAAGGTAGGTAAATTCTTCTAGAATAAATATGAAACATTGTTTATTAGACACGCGACTCAAAGTAATTTTTCCACACACTCAAGAAGAAGAGAAAGTGACATAAAATTAAGTGCTTTGAGTAATAAAAGGTGGTAGCCCATTGCGGTAATTTTACGGCGAAGGCAAGGGCCCGTCGTGCCTTCACACCTACGAACATTTCTTTGTTCTACGTTGTGATACCAGTTCAGTGTTTACGACCCCTGAACATGTTGAGATATATATTTGGAACGTTATTTTTGGGGCGTTAAAATGTTACGCGCTTCTATTTTTGTATAAAAAAAAGTGTGTCGTCACATAATTGATTAGGATCCTTTGAGTTTTATGCCTATCTTTTCAATTATTTTAAGTAAAATAATCCATAACGTTTCTAATTTAGGAGGTGTAACAGTTTCCTAGGATAGAATATGTCTAAAAGGTTACCTTCCCTAACTTCATAATTTTAAGGTCCATTTCCCCGTGAACGCCTGTTTATCTACTCAAAGCTTACAACGGAACATAACATGTAAATGCGCGTAAACAGAATAATAATGTGTTCTTGTGTTAAATTCATGAACGCTTAATTACATTGTTCCTACCACGAAATAATTATTCGTAAGCCCTTGTTTTAGTGTCCGGATAAGCGTTACCTACTGGATACATTAAAATATGGAACGGATAAAATATAAAATTAGCGAAACTACGACAAAATATTATAGATGAAACATTTTAATAAAAAAAATTAACCGTCATAAAAACTAAAAACTGATAAATAACTAGCTTTGGAAGTCGGCGGCCACCGACTTCCAAAGCTAAAGTTATTTTTCACTTTTTAGTTTTTTTGACGGTTACATTTTTTGTTAAAGTTTTTATTTGACATTTTTTTATGGCTATTCTTCTAATTACTACATACTTTATTTTTGATTACTTTTAAATTACAATATAAAAGTACACAACTCAGCGATGAAATCTGTGAGTATTGAATAAATCACCCCTATTTTCCCTCCCTTAGGGTAGGTTTTATTTTTCCAAATTTATGTGGGACAAACTTTAAGGTATTCTCTATCCAATTATCAAAATCGGACTACTCTATTAAAAGTTATGCGTGATTATACATTTAAAAAAAAAACGTATATACGCGTCGAATTAATAACCTCCTCCAGTTTTTTCGTCGGTTAAAAATTGGCTTTCAGTTTCATAAAATTTAATACTAACAGCCATTTTTTCTGGGGTGTATAAAAAAGGTTTAAAAACTCATATCCTCGGCTTAAGCTTAGCGTAAACATAATTAATAATGTAAAGTGGGAGCGGCAAAGTAATTGATTTCCCTTCGATACTTTCTTACTTTAGCTTCTATATTATTCATGGGTTGGTTTAAGCTTAGACAGTTTTAGTTTGTTTTATCCACCCACCACTTAAACAGGCTACCTTTTAATTCATGCATAGGAACAACTTTTATAGTGGGAGCAACCCTGAAATGTGAAAATAAAAATCAGCTGTTCCACTTATTTTGATCGTATTGTAGTTTTGTGTAGGAAATATTTTTTATATTTCAGGGTTGGTCCTAGTACAAAAGTTTCTGGTATACCATTGTTGCGGGTTGTTCGTCAGAGATACCGCGCCCCCGGAACATAAAGGGCACAAGAAGGAACATGGATGGGTTTTATTTAGTAAGTTAAGTCTGACACGGGGGGGTGGGGGTGGGGGGAAGTCACTAAAAAAAAAATGCACGAGGTCTTTGACACTCGAAAAATGTGCAGAAAGTTAAATGATAGTTTGTATTACCATTAGATATTAAGGAATGGGCACTAACTTGCTTTTTTTTACAGAATAACAATAGGGAAGTTGGTAACTAAATAAAGCTTGTTCCTTACGTTTAAAAAAAAACAACAGTTATAGCAACCCTCAATTATGACAAAGTGCCTGTAAATGGTCTAATTGAAATACCTTAATGCTTTATATCTTCGAACGCCAGCAAAAGTTTCATTGCAAGCCCTAACAACGTAAAGTTCTATTTAATTATTTTTTTAAACAATCTTTTTATTGCATTATTATGCAATGTGCATAAAGTATTTAAATTCCAGCTCAATCGAACACTAGGAAGTGGGTCAAATTTAAATTGTATTTAGTTTCTATGGCCATCTTCCAGCTTAATCATTAAACCAGCTCTGTGTCATCATTCTTTAGCATTTTCACGCAAATTACACATTTACGCAAAATTTCACCTGTATCGAAAATCGGGAAGTGGCTCAAATTTAACTTGTAAGATTTGGTTAACCACAGACATTATTTACTTTCACTTGTCCCGGACAAATGAAAGTAAATAAAAGCTTGTTAAAGCGTAAACTTTTCACAAAATTAATGTTCCCTAATCACCTGCCTGCCCATCGAATTGGAGATCAACACCGTATATACCTACTTGCTCACTTACCACGTGAACAACACTGGATATAGCTGAACATCTAAAACTATCTCGTTAGGAACTTGAAACTCCTAAACACCTAATGAAGATGCGCCATTTACTTTGTAACTAGCTTCGAATTTCGAAACTGTCAAACAACTTAGGCTTGGCAGTACCTACCTCGTTGCTCTAAAGGCCGGGCCACACCGGAGCGGACAACTAATAAGCGCAGTCGCGGAGAGATGTTGCAGTAGGACCCGAGTACTGCAGTATCTGACCGCACTCGCGACCGCAAATTGTCTCCTCCAGTGTGGTCAGGCCTTTAGACGTGGCACTACCTCGTTCTAACTAGGTTTGTGACATTTTCTACGGATATTGTGCAAGCTTCCGCGGTAATAGGGCTGTTATGCTTCGTACATAAACTGGCCTTTTTACCGCGATTCCATTAGTTTTAAGGAGTTCATATCTTACGTTTATTTTTAAAGGATGTAGCTTCGCTCGTAGAATATTGTGGGCTGGCTAAATAGCCAGAATATTACTATAAGGCAATAACAACGGCTTTATTTATGCAATTTATTGCTGTAAGTATCAGGTTCTTGTTTTGGAAATGAATATTTTAAGACCTTTATTTTTTTTGTGTTTGTAAACACAATCACTTTTTAAAATAAAAAATACACATTTACAGAAACAGTAACATTGAAAGAGATACTACAGTGACAGGTTATTTATAATCTATACCAATATTATATATAGTAAAGATTTTTTGTTAGTACTAATCTCAGAAACTACTGGACCGGTTTTGACCATTTTTTCACCAATAGATAGCTGAATTATCAGGAAGTAACATAGGCTACATAACATCACGCTACAACCCATAAAAGAGGAACAATAATCAAAGATGTAACTTAACGCGGATAAAAATACCACGCGAACGGAGTCACGGACAGAAGTTAGTTCATACATATTTTGTTTACACACATGTGTAAGTATTTCGTAACAACTTCGAGAACTAAAACGTAAACAATCGTAAATATAAACGTGTCACCAAATCACAATAAAAATGTTATGACATGAATCTATGATTGTGTACAAGGTTTAAAAAAAAACTGATTTCCACACTTCAAAGATACTATGCCCTACTTTCTGTTTATTATTAGTAGATCGTTGATACAAAAGGGCAAGATTAAAATAGAAAGAAATATAGGGGAAAACTGCGTTCTAATCTCCTATGTAGTTAGAGTGTCGACGTAGTTAGGACGGTCACTCGATCCTTTGTGGGTGATACATCACGACAAACTTGACAAATGACAGTCGATCCCTGTTCAAACTGTGATATATTAGCACTTTGTTATTAAGATGCCCTTCCATTTGACAATGTGCTAGGTATTTGTCACAATGATACTATATACTGACACTAAACTGATTTAAAGTAGGATTATCGGTAATTCGAGATTTTTTTGGAAAATGAACAGCTCGTTTTAGGTTTCTAAAAGGCGGCTGAAGAATATTCACAAGACAGCGTCTCGAAGGATATAAGGATTTTGTATTGTGTGTAGGTAGGTACCTGAATAAGATCTTGCGACCTTGACCTTAAGACGTTAGCTCTAGTTACAGACAGGGATTTGCAAAAAACAACAAGTGAAAGTGCGATTTCCAATCCGTCTGTAATCACAGCGACTATGATTTCCTTCGTAACCATTTATCGCGCCGTTCATTACGTTACGAGGTCCATGATTAACAGAGGACATGCGAACCGATTGTGATAAAATCTATAAATATGTATTATTTCAATGTATCAAGATTACTTATTACATTACGTAAAATTAAATAACTGCCTCGTTAGCCTAGTGGTCCTAACCGCGACTGCTACGCTAAAGGTCTTGGGTTCGATTACCAGGTCGAGCAAAGCATTATTGTGTTTTTCTATGAAATTCTCAGAAGCAGCTCGGAGTTAGGATGTGTGCGCGGTTAATGGCAATAGGTTCGCCCTCTGTTACATGGGACCTAAACATACCGGCGAACTGTGGGTGTACATTGGCACACCTCTACCTAACCCTTCGGGAAATACAGGCGTGATGGTATGTTGTTGTAAATAGGAGATACTTAGACTTCATTAATTAAAGTAATTGAATAAGAGCATGTATCATTAACATTTATTAATAATTGAATATGATGACAGTAATGATATTATCGAGCCGCGGGCCTGATTGGATTTATCTTGTCACGTAATTAATATAGCATAATTCTGAGTGTTCGAGTTAACGCCACTAATACAATTAAATATAGTGGCAAATGTGGCAACAAACATCGTGATCGTAATATCAGAATATAGTAACCGCGTATAGATACGTAATCATGATTATATGTTCAGCTATGCTTTGAGCCAATGGGTCCTAGAGAGGCAACTGTTTTTGTAACTCCCGACGCAAAAACGACGGGTGTTATAAATTAGTCGTGTCTCTGTGTGTGTGTGTCTGTGGCATCGTAGCTCCCGAACGCATAAACCGATTTTGATTTTGTTTTTTTTTTGTTTGAAAGGTGAATTAGTCGGGAGTGTTCTTAGCTATGTTTGATGGAAATCGATTCAGAGGTTTCGAAGTTATCAGCTCTTTTGTTAGCTGCGGTAGGGATTTCTATTTTTCTGTCACTTACCTAAAATTTTTAATTTTGATTTTTTTTTGCACCATGATACACCTTGACTGTCTGAGATTCCCTGCGAGATAAGACAGGGCATTTTTGTATACCTGAAAATACCGGTGACTAATATTGTAAGTTTAACTTCCGGATACTAAGCCTACCTAGATAACTAGGCACGAATATTAAGAAAGGGCTTTGAAATAAACGATAACTTAACATTTTTTAAATATAATTTCATCTTAAACTTTATCTTCCTCACCTTTTAAAACTCTGTCCGACGATGAACAGTTCAGTATAATTTTACTTTGGTAGGCGTAAACGAAGTTAAATGTTAGCAATTAAGTATTTGAAGCCTTCAAAATGGCGTCAAAAATGGTGGCACTCGCGAACGGGTCGAGTTCATTAATTAACTTAATATCGTGTGTTTGCGCTCCACGACACATTGCTGCAAGTATTTTACTCGTTTATGTTATTTTATATAGTCATTTTGTCCCTTTAATTAATTAATTACCGAGTTTCTTTTTGCAGAGATTTTGTTGCGATTTTTCGTAAACTGTCACTCGCATGGTTTCGGTTATAGTAAGCTGTGTGTTTTGATAATATCTATTTGAAATAATACATATGAAATGAATTAAAAAACGACTTTATTTATGTCTCTACATAGAATGAAACAAAGTCACTTCCCGCCGTCTGTAGGGACAGACGGCGGAAAAGTTCTAAGCCTACAGAGGGCTGCACGCTTAGATCTGTTAAAATTACGTAAAGGATTTTAATTTGGATCATCAATAGATATATGGAGTGATTCAAAAGGAAAGTTTATACGTGTAGAACATAACGCTACAACTAACGGGAGCGCAGCAGTAATCAAAGACGTAACTGAACGCGAGGTTAATAGCTAGTTAAATATATATTTTTTAGAAAATGTAGGCTTATTTTAAATCATTCTGTGTAAGAAGATAACCGCAGTTAGTGCCTGTAAAAAATAGGCTTGTAAGCTCTTTAGACGTGAAGAATAAAATACTTCTATGTACCGAGACCAATAAACATTCTTTCTTTCTAGCAAACATTTCGACGAACCCAAAGTAATATCACAGAAAGTTTCCGAACGCACAGAGGTACATATATCCACTTTAGTAAGTTTTATTACAACATTCCAAAGATATAAACAAAGCAATAGCACGACACTGAGCCGCATTCACAATCCGATAAACCTTTCCAACTGTTGTGAACAAAACACAAGCTTTTACTAATATTTATTCAATAAATCTGAGATATTATTGATCCCTGTTCCAGTTATTAGAAAACAACAGCTTCCATTTACTAATAAAACTAATATTGGATGAAGATCGTAATGAAAGTGCAGATTGTTTGTTCATATGGATGCGAACACGTGTTTGTTTATGTAGTTTCGTTTGTATTTTACCCGACTACGGTGAATCAAAAAGGAAAGTTATGATTTTGACCGGTATTTACCTGTACATATCGGGTATGCCCTACAAGAACGATCTTGTAGGGCAATCTTATAATTTGATAATGAAGTGACGACACTTCATTATCAAATTATAAGGGTTAGGCAGAGGTGTAGCAATGAACACTCACAGTTCGCCGGTATGTTTACGTCCAATGTAATAGGGGGCAAGCCTATTGACATTAACCGGGCACCAATCCTAACTCCGAGCTGCTACTGAGAATTTCACAGAAAATCCCAATAACACTTTTTGCTTGACCTGGGAATCCCACCTAAGACCTCTAGCGTAGCAGTCGCGCTTAGGACCACTACGTAGACTAACGAGAGGTCAAAAAGACAAGTTATTAGTAATTAAAAAAGCTTTTATTGCTAGTTGGTACAAAATAACCGACCTGATTTCCATTTACACTCATAGCGTTACAAAAAATACAACTAGGTCATCGTGACCAAAGAAAATTGAGCAATGAATCCTAAAATATGTGAGTACAAAGAGATATACACCATAGCAACACCATAGCACACAGCAGTGCTATAAAACAAATTAACTGACACACGTTTCAGCACCATTACGAATTATTTACTACCATCATGTCGGATTAACGCTTTTCAACAGTACTGAGGGAAATTAGTACATACATGATTAGCATTAGACAAGAAGTAACCTAGCCTAGTGGTCCTAACCGCGACTGCCACGTTAGAGGCCTTGGGTTCCATTCCCAGGTCGAGCAAAGTGTTATTTAGTTTTTCTATGAAATTCTCATTAGCAGCTCGGAGTTAGGATTTGTGCCCGGTTAATGGCAATATGCTTACCCCTATTACATGGGACCTAAAACATACCAGCGAACTGTGGGTGTACATTTTGGTACACCTTTGCGTCCTCTGCCTAACCCTTCGGGGAATATAGACGTGATGGTGTGTACAAAATGCAAAAAATAAATATAGTTACAAGATTATATCGTAGAAATAACTGCTTGTTAGTGTTATTTTTTCAAATGCCTATTCTCATACAGACAAGCTACGAGCATTGATCACCAGTCACTTTTGCTGAAGGCGGAAAGGATTTTTCCTTAACCGATGTCAGTGATAATGAGGATAAGCTTAGAAAGTACATATGATATAGAATAAGTCACATTGGTACTTGCCCGTGCCCGGTTGCGAACCCACAGCCTCGTCCATGGGAGGCGGGTGTCTTAACCACTGAGCCATTACGACGTTGTTATACATCATACATTGTTTTGTATTTATCGTGGAATAACGAAGCCAATATTTCAATATTGATAGTTTTATAACAATATTTGTCTTTTTGTAACTGGTAATAACTAGAACTTTCAGAATTCAACTGTTTGTTAGTTAAAATATTGGATGGTGGAGAGCAGACATTTACATTGACAATGTTGTTAAATTAATGTGAAATACAACATTTCTACGGGTTTCTGTTAAAAAAAGCAGATAGTTCTCTCCTAGAGAACACGTCTGTTTGTAAATGTCATCGTAAGTTGTATCGGCAAACGTTAACTAGTGGACCTTGGTTCTTAAGGCCTTGTGGTCTTGTCCAAATTTGCTTGAACATCAGATTCGGCACTTAAAAGTTTCAACCTGGTTAATATTTTAGTTAGCAGTTTCATGTCAAAGTTAAAGTCAAAGCATTTATTTCAATTAGACCATTTACAGGCAGTTTTGAGTTGTCAAGAAGTTAGACGGAAAGTTGAAGCTAGTTGCTCTCTCTATGAAGCAAGAAACTCCACGTACACTTTTTTCAATTTGTTTAACAAAATCTTGGTTGCAATATTCTTCTGAACGAACAGATAATAACATCAATCTTGACTATAATTTCAATAAAAGAAAATAAACATATTTTCTGAAAAAAACCAATTTCATAAAATATTAATAAGTTTTTCTGAGAATGAATACGATATTTTCCTGCACAAGTAATATTTTATTAAAGTGGAGCAAATACTACATTGAGTGGATATGTAAAAGCCGACATCTTTGTGATATTGCAATCTTGATTCATCTGACATACGTTCTGAAGCAATGCAAATAAACTCAGCACGATTGCCTACGTCTCGTCTAAAGGAATCGGATACGATCAATATTAGTTCGATTCAACTTTCAAGCTTATTTACTCTGAGACGGCTTGTTTCTATATACATACAAGAAACTACATAAATACAAACACCGCTGTCGGGGTAGATTGTTAATTATTGAGAATTAACAATTCATCGTCGTTTTTCCAAAGACATTATACGATAATGAAATCTTAAAAATCGCCACAATTAATATAACCGTAAACGTAAAATAATGTCCAAAATAGACCTAAACTTCAGTTGACTTGTATTAATTAAAAGTCCGACAAAGGGCTTAAATATTAAGCCTTTTTTAACCCAAAAAAGGACACGCTAGTGAGATAATCTATTTGCCACAACACACTTCCAACAAGGTAATATCCTAGCCAACATCGCCTAAAAATATCCTGCCAGCGCGCCATTCGCAATGTGTCACGTTTTTTTATATTGTCATCGCTAAAAACTCACAAGATTTAAAGCTCTGATTTAAATGGCAAATTATTTCTTGTTCCGGAGCCGTGTTATAACGAGCGCCTTGAGCAAGTAATTACACAGCCCTACGCACAGCTAGTCAAATAATACATTGTATAATTGCAAGTGTAGGTACAGTTCATTTTCTCAAATTGTATTCTGTTGCAATTGTCAAGACAGTTGTTAGGTGGAAGCTTTTAGAGAGGTCTCTGTGGATATGATCCCTAAAACCAACACTGAACAAGTATCTCGGTACATATTCCAACACCACAGGATATTAACCCTTAACACAATATAGAGCTAAAGCTATATCAGCCTGCAATGAAAGGTGTATTGATTTGGGAGCTCAGTGACGAAGAATCATGTCTATTTCGGCTTTGATTAGATTGAACTATATATCTCTTTGGATGAGAACATTTCAAGTTCGAAATCAGAAGTAATTAATGCTTTCACATAAAAGCTATAATCGAAACGCGCAAGATTAATGTACTGATTGATCAAAAATTTTCAATCAAAAACTCGACAAGAATACTAAGAATGAAAAATGTGGGAAGCGCAAGTACTGCGAATAACTGATTAAGCTAATAATAACCTTCAAGACTAGTAATAGAGTGTAGAATACATAACGGAAAAGTATAGATTTTTTATAAATTATACTTATAATCTTATAAACTCACAACGAGCACCTACCAAGCAACTGCAGATTGATATAAACTAAACAGTTTGATCGACGAAATATCTACCTCACGTAGTTAAAAATCGTTCGTAAATCATCGATCTTTGTTTATAATACTTCAAGTTTAGTGGCTCTTGACTATTAATAGAGTTTATGTAAATGTGGAGTTCACGAGAGCAGGTGCATTAGCGAGGGACTCCAAGTGTTGTGGCGTATTATTTATCTCACCGAATATATGGTCGACGATGAAAGGCAAAAGTGGTATTCGCTACAATGATTAATACTGAAGTGCATTATAGTTTATGTTCAAGAAATGTTTTAGGGCTGGTACGATATGGCATTAATTGGATTTGCTCAGTAGCAGCCCGGAGTTTGGAAGTTGGTGGTGTGACATCTCCGTGCCTCGGAAAGCACGTAAAGCCGTTGGCCGACTGTCATTCGTAGATCTTTGACCGTCGTTACGGATAGTCAGAAGCCAGGAAGTCTGACAACCAGTCTAACCAAGAGGTATCGTGTTGCCGAGTAACTGGGTTGTGGAGGTCAGATAGGCAGTCGATCCGTATAAAACACTGGTATTCAGCTGCATCCGGTTAGGCTGGAAGCTGACCCCAACATAGTTGGGAAAAGGCTAAGCAGATGATTATGACGATATGGCATTAATCGATAGTGATCCGATAATCGTATTGATTGTTAATCGGTTTCGATATTGATAACTGTGTATGCTGAGTGATATGATGAGTTTATAATGCGGTTGTTAGGCACTTTTCTTTATAATAAAATAACATCTTTTCACTCCAAAATATTTTTTATTTAATTGGATTTTTTTCCTCAGGCTTGTGTCGTTGATTATACAAAGAGCCAACCGAAAGTTATTATCTTTTAATTGCTCGAATTCTATTGGTGTAAGAAATAGAAAATACGAGGAAAAGGTTCTAATGAGTCGACGTTGCTCAAAGTTGGTTAATTGTGTTTAACAGAAAATTTATCATCATTGTGACAAATAGGAAAAACCATAATTTTATAGCAAAAGGAAAATGTTACTTAGTAATTCCAATTTCAATCAGCCAGGATGTTCCAGTGTAAACAAATTGTTGTGTAAATATTACACTATCGCGCGGCACAGCCCTGAAATCTACGTGGCAGAATGTCCGATGTTGTTCCTACGTAAATAAAGCTGAAAATCGCTTTCACGAGTGCCGTGTTAAAAGTTTATTTCAGGTAGGTTCGGTACTTTTACGTCAAACCTTTGAACGTTTGAAAACGGAGCCAGACAGGTAAAAAACGAGTAATTTTGTGCGATCCCGCTAAAGTAACATTTGCATGGGTTTATTGGAAACTACCTACGTTGGTAATTGGAAATTCAGTGTGGAGATAAGTTAATGAGAAGTGTTCGTAGTAAAGAGAATGTAATTGATAAACATAAACTGTAATTAACCGAAGATTAAACTTTTAATTCAAACGATTAGCGATAGAGTAATCATGTTTAATTGCTAAAATATGAAAACTCTTTACGTGGTAACTGCCTCGGTAGCCTAGTGGTCCTAAGCGCGACTGCTACGCTAGAGGTCTTGGGTTCGATTCCCAGGTCAAGCAAAAAAGTGTTATTGGGTTTTTCTATGAAACTCTCAGTAGCAGCTCAGAGTTAGGATTTGTGCCCGGTTAATGGCAATAGGCTCGCCCCCTATTACATGGGAACTAAACATACCGGCGAACTGTGGGTGTACATTGTTAAACCTCTGCCTAACCCTTCGGGGAATACAGGGGTAATGATATAGGCCCGAGGCCTGCCGGGGCTGCGGGTTGTTCGTAAGAGATACCGCGCCCCCGGAACGCAAAGGGCACAAGAAGGAACATGGGTGGGGTTTAGTCAGTTAAAGTCTGACACTCTCTCCCGCCCCGCCCAGGGCGGAAGAAGTTATTTGATGATTTCCCACCCACCAAAAAAAAAAAAGAGGCGTAATGATATGTGTTCTTTACGTGGTTTAAAAAGACACGTCACATAGCCATTAACATAGTAAGTTTAAATTTAAATAAGTTTAAAATAGTATTTAACTGTGACCTCTTCGTGCACTTATATATTCTTAACGGACAAATGAATGACCCTTATAACACAGGATTTTCCTAGTATCGAGCTGATAATTCACGAAATTGCGCACAAATGTAATACCATAATTTTATGCATGTTGTATTGTATTTCTTCTTTTTGCTAAAAATAAATTTATTATTCATCAATTACTTAGACTTTTTCCAACTATGTTGGGGTAAGCGTCCAGCCTAACTGGATGCAGCTGAATACCAGTGTTTTACATGGAGCGACTGCCTATCTGACCTCCACAACCCAGTTACTGGGCAACACGATACCTCTTGATAAATTTATTATTATTTATTTATTATTATATGTGTCATCAACTATGAGGACACTATTTTCGACGACACTAGGGGTATCCTAGTGTGGGGTCTACGGTTACTCCATTGTGCTCAAATTTGTTTTATCCAATCTTGGTGCTCTTACATTTGTTATGTACTTACTATGAATGTAAACTAGTTCATAATAAATTATTGAATTAACAACGCGTGTAGCCATCACACAAACTAATATTGAGTAAAAATTATGGCTTAGAAACGACTTATTTTTGGCGTAAAAAGTTGCTATTTCTAGTATTGCAATGCATGCAAAATATTGTGCTAATGGGTGCATAAACAGTACAAAGGTAGTTTTTAGGTTTAGTTATAACATTTAAAAATTGCTTTCATAAAATCTCTGTAACCAAAAAGTTATTAGGTTCATTTCGTCATTATCTTTTTAAACTAGTACTTGTATATGTAGTGTGTGGTACATCTCTGCCTAACGCTTCGGGGAATACAGGCGTGATGGTATGTCTAATGTAATCTTTATTTATTTTTTAAAAAGGTTATATTTCCTACACCTACTCACTATAGGATTAGGATTTGTGCCCGGTTAATGGCAATAGGCTCGCCCCTTATTACATGGGACCTAAATATACCGGCGAACTGTAGGTGTACATTGGTACACCTCTGCCTAACCCTTCGGGGAATACAGGCGTGAGTGTATGAGTGTGACCTACTCACTATGATCAAATTCTAAAACTGTTAGGTAAAGGTTTTGAACAGATCTTCAAATTAATTTATGTTATTCAAAGATCAAAGGCAGACAAGTATTAGTAAAGTTCTCCAATAGTAAGTGCTTTGAAACTTATTGATTAAAACTGAAATTAATCGTGAACTAAAATATCTGAGCGAGAAAGATAAATGTCGGTTTTTGTGTATATGTTAACGGATAAATATTACCAATTATACCTTTGTATACCTTCATAAATAATAAACCGCAAGGAGCTGTCGTTTGCTTTAAAAACATTGGCCCAATTGTACTGCCTTGAGGGACACCTTTCATAACTATGTATTCTTTTCCTACTCGACGTATACCTAGCGATTTATACATGAGAGGTATACGTGTATGGAGTTTATGTAGGCTTAGCCCTGACCTTTACTGGGGACTTAAGCAAATTAAGCTCGCAACCTTTTAAAATGATGAAATCGTTTGCTGCTAAGCGGTCTAAATTATGACGCCTGAATTGGTTAGCGGTATGTGTCCTCAATATGATTTTGAGTAGAAAAACTTGACTAAAACCGAGCTGAGTTGATAACTATATGCTTGTCGGGCTCTTAAGACTAAAGTTGGAAGGTATAATTTAACTAAATGATTCATAGTTGACACATCCACAAAACGTTTAGCCGTCCCGTCTGAGGAGAGTCTTAATCAAACATAATTTTAACAAAATTGCAGTTCCAAGAATATGTCAAATAAAAACAACTACTTTACAACTAACATTTATGAAGTACGTACGTCTTCGTGTTAACAGTCCGCCGTAGATAGCTATCTTAAATCCAGGTCGGGGGAGTTTATTTTTAGCTAGATAAATGCCAACCATTTGCAGCTAACGCCAGAGAAATGTCACCGGTGATATAGAAAACAGGAGCACAAAAGAGTACTAACCTGACGGGTCCCCAGCAGCCGAACAGAAATCTTCCGGAGTAGTCTCTCGGACTAGGGCATAGCCCACTCCAATTCCAAGACTTACAGCTATTTATTGAACCAACACTCGAACTTCTACGCCTATAACAGTTTTAATGGTATTCCGTTCAGGTACCACACATTTATCTTTGTTTATTACAATTAAAATTAGAATTAGAACTAGTAAAATACACGAACTATTTTATGAGATTTGTACGCAGAATGTTGTGGGCGTAATTGTAATTAAAATAAATACGTTGGCATACAACAACTAAGTACAGAGAGGGTGATAATGATGAACAATTAACTTCTACGTGGTTTGAATAGGTAAACAAATGTGAGCGGTAGTTCAGAACGTCAACCCTATGAATATGAAACTGAGCTTTAACAAAACCGAAAAATCCTTAACCGAGTAAAATATGAAGAGATGATATTAACAAAAAAGAAGAGATGATGGACTGTTATTAACATTAACTAGTGTTGTGAGGTAAGCCGTTCAACTTATTATATTTCCGGGTTAAATTCCCTTTGAACGTCGACTATCCACGAATTCAATAACGGAATCACGGAAATCCGCTCTTTGTTTCATTCACTGCGAACGCGATATTTCTACAGGCGAAAATGCGAATTGAATTCAGAAACTGAGTTATTGTTCATTCTCGTAAAATCAAATAGTTTTCATTTTTGTAATTATTTCAAGGAGCACAATTGAATATTAATAATTAAAGTTATTATAAACTGAAGCTTAGTATAAGCAGAAGTAGTATTTAATTTAAGGAGTGCGTAATACAGTAGCATTATGAATTTATACTTTATTTATATTTCAGTAAGTTTGTATTTTATTTGTTGCATTTTATTTGAAACTTAGTTAACAATTCCCGAAAAAGGAGAACACGGAGTAAAACTTTTGACAAAGAGGCCTTTTGTATCTTTTCTTTACCGTGAAATAATAATAGATATTATAATGAACTCCCTTGATATTGTTGTCTGTTAATTATTTTTTAATTACTTTGGTTGATTGTTGTAGTTTTTCGCAGTTTTAATTAACATCGACATGTTTCGGAAATCCTATGGAATGGTGATTATTGAAAAAGTTGGACATCATTAAAATTATTTAATCATTAAGATCTTAAATGAGTAATTTTTTAATTAATTAGTTGTTAATCTGGCAGACGTTTAATGCTCTCCTTCTAAGTTGGCCATGATAACCAGGGAGTGCTGGCAAGGAATGCCTTGACCTAGTGCCACCCGGAGCGAGACCTCGAGGTCGACGGGAGGAGATAGCTAGATGTGCACATAGATATAAGAGCCAATGAGCTGTTAAGGACGGCGAAGACCGAGTTGATAACGACTGAACTGGAAAACAAGTCCTACATATTGACCACGTCAAGTAAAATATGTGTAGGGACAGATATATAAATATTTTTTTGATGTATTGCTAACTATGTAGTAAAAATTACAATTGATAATAATAAATGCTCGTGCCTTCTCTTTATAAGAAGAGGCCTTTGCCCTACCTATATTTAATAAAGTATTTTTTCATTAAGAAGATTGAATAGTTAACAAAAAGCAAAAAATTTAACAATTTTATATTCGTTGCTTCTAAACGAAGTCAAAAAGGAACTTCATCCTAATTAATTCATTGACGAAAATGTTAATAGATTTTGGAAGCTTGAATAAACGAAAGTTAGATGAATTAGGGCAGATTATTAAAGTTGTTTTTCCAGGTTAATCGCGATACCGTGGCAAGCTCGCCCGATAAGATTCTGGTTACTGCTAAGTTTACAGATGCGTTTTTATTTAATTTAGCATTAAGAGTACAAAGTGTTCATAAATGTGAAAAGAAATAAGTCAGCCGACTGGAAGGGTTTGCGTAAAGCCTTGTGGACGTCTGTAAATCTTTTGGCACGAAATTAATGTAGGATTATTTTATTCCAATGTTTCCGAAAGTTTATTTGTGTATTGTGACGCAGCTCAGATATTCAATACATTATTACGATGCAGAAACATTTCTAACTGAAGTTTCAATGGGTTGCGATTTAAGAATAACGAATTTAGTGCGCCGTTAACTGTTTACGAGGTAATGATTTACATGCCCGACAAGAAATAGCACCAGTAAATGGACTAAACAAAGATAAACGTCTGAAAGGGAATGCTAATAGGAGAGAACTACTTAGTCAAATATTTAGAAGAAAAATCTACAGGTTTAATAATGAGAACACATTCATGCAAACAATAGTGATGTAAATTGCACCCACGGTGAATACGTATTGAGGGAACGTTTCATTGTTAATGACAACAGTATCCAAGTGTGATGCTAATTGATGATCAACGTGTGCGTGTAATACGTATCCACCTGGCCGCGGAGGCTGCGGGGCGGGGCGGGCGCGGGGCGAGGGTGAAGTGGCGGGGGTGGGGGGTGATGCATGCGTGTGTTGGTGTCGCGTACCGACCGGCGGGTTGTGTGGTGTGCGTGCGCGTCGCGGCGTGCGCTCGGTGCGGCGGTCGAGCTGCCACTGGGCGGGACGCGCGCCGCAGCCTCTCCCGGACCCGTCGCCCGCCCAGCCGCCCAGTCAATCTCTACCGTTCAAACTTTTGATGCATCTCTTAAACGATTCTCACGACCATCTACTTTACTAACGTACTTAATGTGAATGTAAAAATAATGTTAACACCCCATCTAGCCGTTTGATTACTTAATTAAAATATTGCACTAATAAAGGGTTAAAAATAATCTGTAATCAGAGCAGTGAATCAGTCTAATGGAAACATATCCAACGAAATGGAATTAGGGTGTGCTGAACGTTTTAACGGTTGAGGGATTTTCGTATGTTTTATTGAATAAAATCTGCGTTTTTGTGTGGATCACTGGCAATTAATTAGAAATAAACATACTGAATTACGGGGTAGAAGTTCGTTGAAGCGGAATTAGTTGTACAATGTTCCAATTTCCGGCCAAAGTCCGTATTATACTGGTCCAGTGGAGGAAGCTTACCGCTAAAGCCTTTGTCCGATCTTGTGCACTGTGCACACTGTGGTTGCACAATCTACATGAACATACCTAAGTACATCAAATACAGTACATTCCTTCTAATATAGCTCTTTGAGAGCAGCTCTCGCTTTGTTCCCAACAGTTCATTCAGACAGTAAATTTACTTAAGGCTATATTTAAATAAGCACTCTGAATGTGCTTATTTGCTCGCCCTTCTTTGCTCTTATTCGGTGAGAATTTAAATTACACAAAAAGCATGGACGAGGGTCGAAAAATTACGAAATGTAATTTGTGGAAATTTAAATTCGGCTCATTTGTCAAAGGTCTCAAGTTTATGGCAAGTAAGGTAGTCTCAACACTTATTTATAAATTGTAAGTTAAAATTAAATTTGTTCGGAAGCCACAACTGTTTGGAACTATATTTAACATCGAGTTTATTAAACTTGGTCGACGAGAGTGACAGTGAAATTGAATAGTGTTGTTTTACAATAGCGGGGTGTTCATAGAGTTTTGTTTATTCTAGAAAAAAATATATACCAGGGGGCCGATTCTAGTAATTTTGGGAAACGATTGCATTCTAAACTCAATCTCAATCTGTCAAAAATCCCTTTAATATACATGTTTCCACATTGATGGTCACTAAGATGATGATATAACAAGATTTTGATTAGAAGACTTGACCTTCATTTGTTTTTACAATATTAAGTTATTTTTTATTAAAACAAAACAAAAGTTCTTTTCCATTTAGTACCAAACAAGGTTTTGTCCATATCCTAAAATTGTAGCTAACTAATCCAATGATTATTGTTCGTTTCGAATCGGATGAGTATAATTGCCCGTTATTATTATGAATGGTTGGTTCTCAATTACAGTATAAGGTTGCGGAATTTGTTCAAAAAAGTCACCGCGGCCTCAAACGCAAAGGGCATTGGAGGAATACGGACGGGTTTTAGTCAGTAAGAGTCTGACACTCCCTTCCGCTCCGCCCAGAATGGAGAAAGATGATATCCCATACAAAAGAAATTGAGATATGAAAACGTACATTATGGTTTTCATGACATCCCTCGAGGTTTATTTATTCATATGTTACCTTTTTTTAATACATACACATACATAAACTCACGCCTTTTTCTCATGGGGGTAGGCAGAAACCACAGAACGCCACCTGCTACGATCCTTACATACTTCCTTCGCCTCGTCCACGTTCACACGGGTCACGTTCTTTTTTTTAATAATAATAATAAAATCATTTATTTTAGGTAAATAACACCCATTACCAAACATAAAATAATTGACATTACTTAAAACCAAATGAGATCAAATACAATCAGATAACATTAAATAGAATTAAATAAGATCAAACACACATCAATCAAGTAAAATCGAAATAAGTAAATTAAATAAAATTAAAATAAATATATTTTATTGAAATATTTTCGTGAAGCTATTTCCAAAATTCGACTTCTGATGATGGTAATGCTTTTGAAAAATAGCTCTTTACTTTGTCTACGTCTTTTCCAAGCGACCCTATAAATTCCTCGTTCAACAAAGTTGCGTTAACTACGTCAGAAGGTATTCTTATTGTGTCTATAAATAACTACTTTGCTAATTATTTACGGAATAGCTTCACTACAAAGCTACTTAACAAAAACCTTTTATTAAGGAGCTTATTAGTTTACCTTAGATTGGAGAGCTCGTGGTTTGAGGTCGTTTTAGGGTTCCGTATCCAAAGGGTATCTAACGGAATCTTATTAAACTTTACTGTTCGTCCGCCTATCACAGGTAACACTGTTTTTTTTACGGAATGTAAATGTATGTATACTATGGCCGCTTCACAACAAGTAATAAAAACAAAATAAAGTACAAAGTACAGGGATTGACTCCCATACAAGAAAGTTGTTTTTTCTTGTACAAAGGGTAAGGTAGAGGCGTACCAATGTACACCATCAGTTCTCCGGTATGCTTAGGTCCCATGTAATAGGGGGCGAGGCTATTGCCAGGCACAAATCTTAATTCCGAGTTGCTACTGAGAATTTCAGGGAAAAACTCAATAACACTTTGCTCGAGCTGAAAATCGAACTCAAGACTTCTAGCGTAGCAATCGCGCTTAGGACCACTAGGCTGAGAGACAGTTAGTCTTTTTATCTTGTAAGTAATGTTTCGTATTGTACGATGACACGGAATCGCTCGTGTGTGAGTCCGACTCGCACTAGGCCGGCTTTTTCCCCAATGAAATACCTCCGTGTCTTAAACATTTACTTAGAACCTCTTAAATCTGACAACCTGTCTTACCTTAAGATATAGGATACAAATATTAATGCTCAAAAGGTAATTACTAGACAATAAAAGTTACTAAAGAACGGAGGCGGATATTGTAGGATTATTAGTAGTATTAAGAAAGGTCTAGATACAATATTAGAGGCCTTTATAAGAGAAGGCAGTAGGTACTAGTAGACCCAGGGTTGCGGAATTTGTTCGGAAGAGTCACCGCGGCTCTGGAACGCAAAGGGCATTAAGAGGAACACGAATGGGTTGTAGTCAGTAAGTCTGACACTCCCTTTCGTTCCGCTCAGAGCGGAAGACGTCATTTGATGCCTTAACATTCTTAAAAAAAAGTTACTTATCTATTATCAGTCCGTATCAACATAAATAAAGAACATTAGCGACGTCGTCAGTATAGATGATATAGACATGTAGTTCATTAAGTTTTTGGGTCGCCAAGTACGAGGGTCATGAATTCATATCGCCGACTTAAGGCTCAGTTTATATAGAGACGTGATCTGGAAATGTATCGTCATTATACCTACACAGGAGCTCAAATTTATGGACGAGCGTCGTGAGGGAATGGCCGCCGCCTGACTTTTATTGCAATATCCACATATTCTCTATTGTCAACGCTCTAGTGCTATTTTATTCGTCCGTTATTCTATAGAAATTCCATAAGTTCTGCGCTTAACTCTGGAATGATTCAATAGTGAATGTTCTATATTGTTTTCATCTTATCTTTGTCGCGTCTTCCCCTCTGTATTTCTACTAAAAGACCGATGAAATATCTTTGTTGGCATAGCGATAAACAAGATTACTCGGTCGTGAAAATATTGTTAAAAATACTATTTAAAATGTGTTGATACAGGCGTCGTGCTGGCGAACCCTTATTGGGTACAAAACGGTGGCATGAAACAGGTCAGTCGTCCGTTTATCTTGGAGATAAAAGTAACAAAGTTTACGTTTCAGATCGCGACCTAACTAAGAATGAGGCTGTTTTTAAGTGTGGGCTGTTGATAAGTATTCCTCTCACGGTATTATAAGGGGTGTCGGCGCGGCACGGGTAAACAGCGGGACCTGTTGCACGCCGCGGCGCCGGCCGACGCGCGAGTCACGGACGGCTGACAGACGTCGCAGTAATGTGCTTTAGCATTTTGTGAATAAACACATTTACGTAACAAATGTTTTTCTTTATCGTTGCTAATGTTCCGATCGATAGAACTTTTATTGTAGTGAGCTCGTAGTGAGAAACATGGAATTTCTTTCCTGTTCTTTTTCGTAAAAGTGACAAATTGGAATTAGTGTGTAATATGAATTCTACCTATTCACTAGTGATGATACACATACATAAAAGCTTAGTCTATGATAAAATAAAGGTTATGTATGGGTTTAAGAGTAGGTACACAGGTACTAGGATAACATCATCCTTTAAAATTTAAGGTATTATTTAAAATTAAATTAGCCTCTTCAGACGTGTCATAAAGTAAGCGTTCAACGACTCGGCGACATGTTGGTACACATATAAGGGGTGTAACGACACACAACACGTTGCTGTTAACTGCGCAAACTGCCCATTAAACTAAGTGACATTAGGTAAACGACTTTTTTTTTGGTGTAAAAAATCATGGTTTTGGCAGCAACCAAAACATTGTGCTTATGAGTGGTATTTAAAGTTAAGTTACTATCACGTCTGTATTCCCCGAAGGGTTAGGCAGAGGTTACCAATGTACACCCACAGTTCGCCGGTATGTTTAGGTCCCTTGTAATAGGGGGCGAGCCTGTTGCCATTAACCGGGCACAAATCCTAACTCCGAGCTGTTACTGAGAATTCCATAGAAAAACCCTATAACACTTCGCTCGACCTGGGAATCGAACCCAAGACCTCTAGCGTAGCAGTCGCGCTTAGGACCACTAGGCTACCGAGGTAGTTAATTAATGTAATTAGTTTATATAGTTTTACAGAAATGTATTATTTTTTTTCATTGCGTTGCTACTACTTCATCCTGTCAAGTAAGCGTTTAACCTACGCAAGACAAATTACTCACGGTCGTGGCTCAATGAAGGCCTCAGTTTTATTAATATTCACAATGCAGGGCCTTTGTAGACATGATCCTTTTAGCGTAGGTGATAAGCGATTTTCGGAAATTTGATGCTCATTTTTTTCTATCGCGATCGAACGCTAAGCTGCCTACGCTAAGAGTATCTTGTCTACTTTGACTCTACGGTATGTTAAATATGTTATTGTATATTAGCTAGGCAATATCATCAATCCTATTACAGCCAAATGGCTAAAACAGTAAACACATAACCAAAAAATCGTAACATAAAAATATCTATTTGTATCATTCGATACCTAATGTCAGTGATAAATAAAACGGATGAAACTGAAAACCCGAATCAGGGTACGAAGTATCGAATTGGAGTGTTGACGTCGATCAATCACTCGAATGTGTGTCGGTTCCGACACGATGGTACGCGCTACGAGCTACGAGTCTAATAAACGGGGAGCTTTGCGTAGCACATGCGTAGCCGCGTAGGCGATCGACACTTTTCCGATTAAACTGTTTTTATATTGTTTGATTATTTGCTTGTTTTGTTTCAGTTATATTTGTGATACGTGGACTGTTTGATTTAAAGGTTTTTTTACTGATGTATCTGTGATAAGTGTCTGGTCGGGATATGTACTCATTGATGAAATTTAAAGTTCTTAATATTAAGGATAAAATAAAATCATGATATATTGTGTAAACTAGTTCATTATAGATAGATATTAATACAAAACTAAAACTACGTAAGTACCTACGAGTACTTATCGACAAAAAAAACAATTCATTTCTACCTCGAGCTTAAGTCAATATTGAAAGATATACTCGTAGTTTGCATTCTTGCAGTATTATTTGCAGGAACTACAGTGAAAAAATCCCACTTTTTAACCATCGACCGAAGTGCTCATCGGCTAAAAGTGTATCGTTAGCCTTTGCGAGCCGGTAGCCGGTATGAAGCACTAAGCGAGGAAGTTGGCGGACTTGTTGCTCCGCCGGGGTAATCAACTCGAACATAAGCGCAACTTACTGTTAATTCATAAGCTTCGTACGTATGAGTATGTTGGCGACCTCTTCATTATTAAATGGATGCATGAAATTAGTTCGCGAGTTGGTAAATATTTAAGCATCATTATGACTCAGCTTTCAGGGCATATTTTCGACGGTTCCATTCTATAATATATCTGTCTACTTAAGTACATTTAAAAAGTAGGTTTTACTGTATTTGGTAGAAAAAGAAAATTGGTGCGAATTTATGAGATACCTGTTTTTGTTATCCTTGCTCAGTAAATCACCTAGACTTACAATTGGACGTAGTAACGCAATAAAGATCCACAAAAGCTTCAAAATTCATATACTAAAGAGATCGCGTCAACATTATCATAAACACACAGTGTGTTGGTACCGTGTGTTGCTACATACATATGTCATATATTTGGGACATTTTAATTGCTCGAAAATATTACAACCTTTTGTATGTGTACCTAAATTTTGGGTTTTGTGTGGGTTGGATAATTTTAGCGTAACTACGTCCAGTTAATATACGTCTGAAATCACCAATCCTCCTCGAGCAAACGTGTTCATCAATACCCGTGCTTTCTTTGGATTAGAAGAGGCATTTGCCCTACAGCTGGACAAACTAGGCTGGTAGGTATTATCAATATTACTATTGTGCAGAGTCTAGTCTTTTTTTTTTTAAAAAAAACGTTGCCTCACTCTAGGAATTTCTCCTGTATCGTGGGTGCGTTTACAAACATATAAACTTACATACACAAACAGCCAGACCTGGAACAACAAGTCTTGAGGCTGGAACTTTCTTAATACGTGTTAAAATATTATCGATGCAGTACCTTCACCATTAAATGTTTTTTTTTTTACATTTGTTGGTAAGTGTACCTTATGTGGTAAGTGAATACAGTCCAGTGACATTTCGATTTTGCGCAAAATAACATGATTTAAAAAGGAGTAACTTAATGTTATTTGTACTTCATGTGTTGGTTGCAAAGGTCAACACGTTAACCAAACAGAGCGTGTGATTGTTGTTGAACTCGTATATTTTGTACTATGTTTGTTTACAAAATTGGACATATAAAAAAACATACACTGTAATTTGTACCTTTTTTTTTTTTTGGGGGGTGAGAAATCACCAAATAACTTCTCCCGCCCTGGGCGGGGCGGGAGGGAGTGTCAGACTTTTACTGACTAAAACCCACCCATGTTCCTTCTTGTGCCCTTTGCGTTCCGGGGGCGCGGTATCTCTTACGAACAACCCGCAGCCCCGGCAGGCATCGGCCCTCAGTGGCCCCTTCCATGTGCTGACATCTCTTTGAGGCGCGCGTGGAACACGAACGCGCCGTCGACACGGCCTGTCGATTCGTTAAACGTAAGGTCGGTGAGCTACCCATTGCTCACCGTCGACAGGCCCGTATCTACGGTGGCCGGGAGTCATCTCGCGGCTCCCGACGTCCGGAGCGTCCCGCCGGATGAGGTGCAGGAACCTCCCGAAACAGTAATTTGTACCTAAAGTGTATTTCCTAATCAGAGAAACGGATTTGATAGCTTTATGTGTCCAACGTGAAAATAGTGTGCTTTATGTTTATAAGCCTAAAGCACATTATCTTTATGTTCAACGTATGAACCTGTCAACTTAGCCTTTGAGATTAAAAAATACTGATATATCTAGGTAGGATAGACTATGTTTCCAGCTTTATCTCTTGTGTCAAGAAAAAATGTAAGAATTCTCGAAAATAAATGTTCCACATTGTTGCGAACGCAAAGAGGATTCATCAGATATTCATTCAACGCCCGCTGAAAGATTGTAAATCACTGTATATTGTTTGAAGTGTGAAGGCGACGACATAAATCTGTATTGTCTTGTGTGAGTAACGTACAAATGATTGTTTTGTAACTTCTAAACATTTCTTAACGTTTCTGTGTGTAATTGGAAGTTTAGAAGTGGAAGTTTTTGGAATAATTAATTTGGTTTATAAGATGTCTTGCATCATACATTTTGTAGTATATTTGGAATGTAACACTCTTTGTGAAGGAGCCGTTCCGGGAAAGTACTACCACCATACGAATTTCCACCGCAAAGTAGCGTTGCTGTGTTCCGGTTTAAAGGGTATGGATATCGGTGAAATTACAGGCACATGAGACATAGTAACTTTGTCTCTGAGATGGCTACGCATTTGCAAGGCTCCTGGTACTGCATTTACTTTTTTTGCCATCCACTGACAGATTCATCGACACTCATATAAGTTTTTTTTAATAAGTACCTCTTTAAAACATTTCATACTCTGACTTGAAAACCAATGGCGTCAATATTCATGTAGTACTATGAGAAATGTGTGTGCTAGTGACGATTTGGAATGTATATCAACAGCGTAGAGTGGTCGGCAGCCGTTGTTATTAAAATAATGACATACTTGCTTATGCTCGCGACATCGTGTGTGGAATTTATCGTTAAGAAGGTATGCATAGTTGGTCTATTCAATGTTAGGCCCTTTTTATCCCTGTTACCTGTAAATGGGCCCAGCATTGAATCTATCAAGTGTGTATACCTATTTACCGATATATTCCTCTATCTAAATAACGTAGATCTAGGAGCTACGGGATTTTGAACCATGAATTAAATAACACAAGACCTATAATGGCTAATGTAAATTTTATCGATTATTTATGATGTAACAATGGCTAATAAGAGTTCGTTATCTTATTTGGTATTCATCACACGATGTTCTACTTTACAATCCAAGTTTATCAGTAGGTACTCACTTGTGAAAAATCCAATAGGTACCTGTGCTTACTTGTAGATAAGAGCTTTACGTAAAATGTTGACTTTCACTTCCCTACTTTAGCTCTCAAACAGTATTAAATGGAGAAAGCCTACTAAGTTAATACGTGACATGACTTTTAGTACTTTGGGAAACCTTTGCCTAACATGTGGGTGGAGTGTCAATTTAAGATCTATCTACCTTTATCTATCTCCCGATATTTAGCTAGATAAGTAACATTCATAATAAAATTGCTCTCCCAGGTTACCGTATACTTTATAGTTCTAAAAGTTTTATTTTAGTACAAATATAACATACCATCATCACGCCTGTATTTCCAGTTAGCCAGAGGTGTACCGATGTACACCCACTGTACGCCGGTATATTTAAAAAAATTGTATAAATATAACATACCATCACGCCTGTATTCCCCGAAGGGTTAGGCAGAGGTGTAACAATATACACCCACAGTTCGCCGGTATGTTTAGGTCCCATGTAATAGGGGCGAGCCTATTGCCATTAACCGGGCACAAATCCTAACTCCGAGCTGCTACTGAGAATTTCATAGAAAAACCCAATAACACTTTTTGCTCGACCTGGGAATCGAACCCAAGACCTCTAGCGTAGCAGTCGCGCTTAGGACCACTAGGCTACCAAGGCAGTATAAATATAATAAATTAAATGTGCCTTCTCTGTATGGTAAGAGGATTTTGCTCTGCAGTGTAGGACAATAATAAGCTGTTAGTCTTGTTATTGTTTTAAAACAAAATTATATGAGTAGTGCAAGTAAACAAAAGGAAATAATATCTAATAACGTTTATTAGTCAAAAGTGGGTTGTGACACAATCGGAAAACCACAATCTAAGCATCGTTATTCCTTCTGCGAGGCAGTTATGCTAGAGAAGGAGGCGGCGGGATGTTTGAGGCAGAGAGGCTCCCGTCTCAGCCACCGCGGTGCACGCGCCGAGTGTCGGGAGCCGCGAGACGACTCCCGGCCATCGGAGATGCGGGCTTGTGGACGGTGAGCAATGGGTAGCTCACCGTCCGTACGTTGCATAATGACAGGCTGTGTCGACGGCGCCTTCGTATTTCACGAGCGCCTCAAAGAGATGTCAGCAAATTTTAGAGGGGGCCATTTAGGGCCAATGCCTGCTAGGGCTGCAGGTTGTTCGTAAAAGATAACGCGACCCCGGAACGCAAAGGGCACAAGAAGGAACATAGATAGGTTTTAGTCAGTAAAACTCTGACACTCCCTCTCGCCCCGCCCGGGGCGGGGGAAGTCATTTGATGATTTCCCATCTCTAAAAAAAAAAAAGAAAGCATCGTTAGTCCCTTGTATGTTGTGACTCAGGTGATGATAAATATAATCGCTACTTATACCTACAGACATAAAGGTTCTACGATCCTTCTATAGTCCTCCTGCTTCGTCCACGTTCATAACATCCAGCCATACACGTACGAAAGTGTCCATAAATCTGAACTTTGAACGTTTAAACCGCGTTTCGTGAAAAGTTTAGCAGCAAAGCCATGTAGCATCACTTTACTTGTGCTAAGTAAAGTTGTAGCACAGACAAACTCTTCGGTGGATTGACATTTGCTGTCTACGAGAGACGCGTACGTTGAACAACATTATCTAAATTTAAAGTTTAAGAGTAACTTGAGACACTTCTATTGGTTTTTAATTATTTAACTTCAGTTGCTAATGAGTTGTAAAACTCGCATTATAAAGTTAGCAATATATTCTTGGTCTAGCCAAAGGCATTGCCATCCAATATGACAATGCCAATCAACCACGTTATCAGCACATTATAAGTCAACTGCGATGACAAGGAGTTTTTTTATGTCATTTTGTTTTAGTGTTGTTTGAATTGTTATAGGATATTGTATATATCTTGTGTCTAGAATCTATAAAAAACATTATTATGTCCTTAATCCTATTTTGTTGCTTTCCGAACTCAGTTTTGTCATTTGAACTATTCCACATTCGTTGATTCCACGAAAGTTTTATGTATCTTCTGGTAACATTTGATCTTGACTTTTCTGTGTTTTCCTAACCATAACCACCACCAGCTTTTAACGATAAAATACACTTTATAGAGCTACTAATCACAAAGCAGAAAGCAGAAGCAATCCTAATGAATTATAGGGACTTCTTTGATGTCTAATTGTAGCGACTACGTCTAAAAATCACATCTACTGGGGAGCTAATCGATGGAATAGTTATTTCTGAACGATTCTAGGCAGCTAGTTGGATTAGAAACGCAAGACTTGGTCTTACTATATTCTGTTTATTGAAACGAGAAAATGCTAAGGCTATGATCAACTATGACGTAAGTTCTTATATGGAGCATACTTAATAATGTCGGGTGGGTACATCCTTATAGTTGTGCTTCGTAATATTACGTTGTGAGGAATGTTCAGGGCCGAATTTGATAGACGGAAAGTTTTTGGGATTTTGCTGGAGTGTGGGAAGTTGTTACTTCTCGTATACGGTCAAATGCAAGTGGAGCTGGATTTAAACAAAAGTCAGAAACATGTAGGTATATTATTTTAATAAAAAATAAAATAAGCAATAAATAAATTGATATTAGTACTGGTTTAACAAATATAAAACAAGTATTATTTGTACGTTGTTAAAATACTTACACGTTTTGTCAAAAAAATTGACATGTTTTGTGTACAACCGCACCGCCTCCATAACTTGTTTTAGACACAACAACACACACACACACAAGTGTACCGCTTTATAACAATTTCGTAGCTCTAGCTCTAATAGTATCGTAGTAAAGTAGTTTTGTAAGTGTTTTATTTAGTATCCGAGTCTATTTTATTACTTTCCTTTCAGGCAACTCCTAGTAGACCAAACCTTGAAAAAAATGTGAGTACATTGTAACATTGACACGAACAAATACGGTGTCAATAGTCACTATGAGTATTCACAATATAAGTTTAGGTAGGTGCTGAAACGACACCTATTTATATTTTATAAATAAATAGAGACCTTACCTTTGACCTTATTTCACAAATCCGTTTTCAATACGTGTATCAGTTTTTAAATGCAAACGCAAACGTACAGCTAGAATATTCCGAGAGAAAGCTTTGCTTGCAACTCACATTTCTCCTACAAGGAGGCTTAAGTTACTCGACCTAGAAATGTAGAAGTAAATGTAGGTAGGTATACTTAAAACCTTTGCGTTGAACTGAATTCGCATCTGTATAGAATTATATTAAACTCTACATGACGTAAGATGTTTTATGAGTATATTAATCCTAGATTAACGGAGTGTATTCCTGTTAACTAAGTAGGAGAACGTGACGTTTATTTGTTGTGTTGTAGAAATGTAAACTATACGCCTATTAGTATTAGTTACACTTTGGAAAATCTTAAATGGTATTGGGGATTTTTTTGGCTGGAGAATTACTTTAATTCAATGAAAAATATTGCTGATATATTTTCATGAGTTTTTTAAAACAATCTCCTCGTACATAACTTTCACTTCTCCGGGAGTCGTCGAGCTTCTTTGCCTCGAGACTTTGCTTATTGTCGCCACTGTTGATTCTGATATTCAAGAGTTGCTGTGGTTTGTAAATAGCATGGTGGGTTTGTACATAACTGTAATGAAAATATTGTATAAAATATGAATCACAAAAGTAGTATGCAAGGACTTTATAACAACATTTCTAACTTACCATTTCAAAATGTAGAAAATGCCGTACAATTCATCAGGCGCTGTCTCGCGTAAGCTCGACTCCATCGCAATAGCAAGTCGTTAAGAAGCGCGGATGTCAGAATGTCAGCGCGTTTCTTCAAGCGCAAAGACTTCTATTACAAATTCGTATTTCTCGATCCAACTGATTGAAATTATTTTCAAGAAGACATCCCGGTCCTTATATCAGTAATCTATTCATATTTTGGTCAATTAAAGTCAATGAAATTTTGTAAATTGGAAGAGAGAATATTACTAATGTCTAGGGTCAGTTTTTCGTAAAACTAGCTATATATAGCTAGTTTGAAATAAACTAGTTTACACACCGCGACACCGCGAGGTATATCCCGCGGTGTCACCCGCGTTAAGTTACGTTATTGGCTACTGCTCCGTTCCCGATGGTCATAGCGTGATGTTTTATACGTATAAACCTACTTCTTAAATAACTCTAAATATTGATGGAACTGCAAAAAAATAAGTTGCGAAGTTTAAAAGATCTAAGCGTACAGAAGGTGGAAAACGACTTTGTTTTATACTATGTAGAGATTTAAAAATCAATGTCAATTTTAACCTTGGCCTTAAGCTAAGTATTGCCATTCAACGTGGCAATGCCACCCGTCTTTTAGTCACATTACCAGCCGATGATGATGTGGGAGTTTTTAATAACTCAATTTTGTTATTGAGGAGTATGTTAAGTGAATTTTAATATCAGCTTGCTTAAGATGAAGCTCGTCGAATTCTTAAGTAACTGTTGAAGTGAAGCGTAACGTATTTCTCTCGATCCCGGTTAAACTTGTTAAGCCAACCAGCTACTTAGAATATCCTCTTTGTTTTCGAAGTTGGCTTCCGTTTTCGTTTACGCTAATATGATTAATTTTATCTTTCTGGAATTTTCATTTACTTTTCCCAACCAAAGGAAGGGTTTTATTTATCGCGCATTACTGTGTTTGTGGGATTCTTTATTTGTAACGTCCGAACGGGTGGATGAATTTAATAAATGGGATGTCCTTTTTATTACATACTCACTTACATTTTACCATTTGTAATGTTTTGTTAAAATCTTAATAAGAAATCTGTCAGCACAAAGTACCTATTGTATTCACATTCAAATAGTTATTTAATGAATGTAACTAAACAATTGCCTCGGTGGCCTTGTGGTTCTAAGAGCGAATGCTACGCTAGAGGTCTTGGGTTCGATTCCCAGGTCGAGCAAAAAGTGTTATTGGGTTTTTCTATGAAATTCTCAGCAGCAGCTCGGAGTTAAGATTTGTGCTCGGTTAATGGCAATAGGCTTGCCCCCTATTACATGGGACCTAAACATACCGTTGAACTGTGGATGTACATTGTTACATCTCTTCCTAACCCTTCGGGGAATACAGGCGTGATGATATGTTACGTTATGTACCCATACAATCTTCCTTTTAAAGTCATCTGAAAAAGTATATTGCCTATTCGAAACTACCTCTCGGAAGAGGCAACTAGATACAATACTTTTTTCTTGTAAATTACATTCAAAAGTGTCCCAAAATGGTCTAATTCAAATAAATGATTTGACTTGACATGATAACTCAAAAATTTATTTCCGTAAAATAAATGTATTTTACGTTTACTGGAAAAGCTTACATTAATAACAAAGTTTTGCAAAACCGTATCAAAACAAAACAAATACATTAATTTAATTAAACATCTATTTCATAAACATGAGACGTCGTGGTTGGTGATCCGAACTAATCCTTAGTACCGGGAACAATGGTCCCCCGACCTTACTATCAAAACTTGTGGCGCTTTACATAGATACATACACAATATTTGCGTGTATTGGAAGGGACATCGAAAACTTTTGGCATGCATTCAGTACATGATTTTAGACATAATGTTTCCTGTTTCGCACATACAATACCTGATATTTATGATACTTAAGTCTAAATAGTGTCTTGTGTAGTAGTAGCTTCAAAAAAATGTTCCGTTTTTTGTATGGCATTGGATGACAAACAAGCCGTCGGCCCACCTGATGTTAAGAGGTCACCTATAGACATTTGCAATACTAGAGACCTTGTAAATGCGTTGCCATCCCAGAGACAATGTTGAAATGTAGTTGTAGTTAATGTAAAGCAATTTAAAGTCTTTTCTATGCAAAACTTAAAAAAATCACACTAGGAATTTGTCGTGTATCGTGGGTGCTTTTAAAAACATATTTCTAAACTCACATACACTGACAACCAGACACGGAACAGCCATTTGTAGGATCGAACCCGCTACACACAGCGTAGAAGCATACCGTAAACCCACTGCGGTAACCAAGTCGTCTTTAAAACTCATTGTCTATACTAATATTATAAAGAGGAAAAATTTGTTTTTTTGTTTGTAACGAATAGGTTCCGAAACTACTGAACCGATTTCCACCATTTTTTCACGAACAGATAGCGACATTATTCCTGAGTAACATAGGCTAAAAAACATCACGCTACGGCTCACGGGAGCGGAACAGTAACGAAAGACGTAACTTAATGCGGGTGAAATAGGCTACACGGATGAAGGCGCAGGAAGGTCGCTAGTAATAAATATTCTACGCTCAATCTTCAGACTTATGTATCTTACGTATACCTACGTATCAAGTATCTTTATCTAAACAAAATAACTATAATTATGTAAGACGGTATTTTATTTCTACCCTCGCTCTCACAATAAAGTAGGTATAAGGGTCCGATGTAACCACTCACGTCACCACGCATCGATTCAGACCGAAATAGCTTTATACCGGACCAGTCCTTCCTATAATATCCTTAACCGAAGTACGGTCATGGGTAAAATAGATACATATGTACATACATAATATGTATAACATGGCGAATTAATTAAAGTTTGGTATATATATTTCCGTGGGAACCGTACATTTTTCCGAGATAAAAAGTTTCCTATATGTTTTCCATCCCGATTCGTTCAGCCGTTTAAGCGTGAAAGAGTAACAAACATCCATACATACATACATCCTTACACAAACTTTCGCATTTATAATATTAATTAGTAGGGTTGTCTCGTACATTTATTTGGACCTGCCATGTTATCTCTTCACCATCTTTGGTTGACTGGTAGAGAATGCCTTAGGCATTAAGTCCGAGTTTGTACTTTTTGTTGCATAAAGTTCAAATAAATTACACCAATTACAATAATTATTACACAATTAATAATAATTTCATAATAATTATTAAGTTTAATTAAATAAATTATTCTCGCCCCCTATTACATGGGACCTAAACATACCGGCGAACTGTGGGTGTACATTGTTACACCTCTGCCTAACTCTTCGGGGAATACAGGCGTGATGGTGTTAAATAAATTACACAATGAATAAAATGTTGCTTCTAACTAGCATAGTTTTTCAGAAATCAGTAAAACCAAACTTAGTTCAACACCGTGGACCGCGCTTTCTATGATTGGACACTTTCAATGTACATCCAAGCTTTATAGCGAGCGGCCGTTTGTAAGTTGATACAAATACATTATAATTTCGTGAGGTCAATAGCGGGGAAAAAACTGAACACAAAGTGCGTACTACGAACGATCATAAAACTTGTTTTTCCACTTCCATATTCCTTATCTCCATCTTCCTTAATATAATATTAGAAAAGTATCGTTACAATGGCAATGTTATTACAATGCTGGTGAATAATAAACTTTGTTATTTCACAAAAACATATATCATTAAAAATGCAGAAAAGTGACGGAAACGCTTTCATACAATCTTGGGCCTTTTTTTTTTTGGTGGGTGGGAAATCATCAAATAACTTCTCCCGCCCTGGGCGGGGCGGCATGGAGTGTCAGACTTTTACTGACTAAAACCCACCCATGTTCCTTCTTGTGCCCTTTGCGTTCCGGGGGCGCGGTATCTCTTACGAACAACCCGCAGCCACAATCTTGGGCCTGTGTTGTAAAAAGTTAAAAGTGGTGTCAAATAAAAGCTTAAATATACAACCAAACCATCCCTGAAATTTTTGGGGATTTTGTCAATCAGAGAACAAAGTTCTTGAGGTGATTTTTCATATCTTAAGTTAAAAAAAATACGACTAATATTTTAGTTCATATCTCAACTTATTACATTTGGGCCCACCATTTTCCGTCTCCTTTTAACAATATTAGGCACACAATTTTTGCTAGATGTGTCATCATCATACTTAGTAGTTACCTACCCTGATATTTCATATCTGGTACCGATACTTAACGATAACGGTACTCAATTTACAAACAAAAAAAATGTTTAGAAAACAGTAAAATGCCAAAATTGATAATCATCACTCACAATGATGATAATTATTCAAAAAAGTGTTTCCCCTTTAAAACATGAGCTGAGCTCTCAAGCGTAATGAGTACATTAACACCCTCGACGCATTTACAATGGTTGCCAATGGCACTGACCTACTTTCACTCCCACATTTTTTTAATCTAGCACGTCGGCGAAAGCTAAAGGTAGAGGTTAAAAGCTTTTTCAGGGGCTGCACTCATGCAAGGACGTTGAAAAAAAAAGGAAACGTTCTCCTGAAAATGTTCAGAGATTTAGAGCCAAGGTTTCTTTTTGAGTAAGCATGACAGCACTTACAGAAGTATTCAGTTCGATACGTTTTTCAAAAAGTATCACCTATTGAAACTAAATATTTGATCGAATTTCTGTTACGGTTTACTAGGCGTTTATGCTAGGTATTTAGTAAAAAAAAATTAAAGATATAATTACTAAACAGAGTTGGAATCCAGATTTTTTCCTGGTTTAGGCTGCTTGTCCGCCGAAGCAAGGCTACGGCGAGGAGAAACGGAGAAATATGAACCTATAGAATTGCATAAAATCTTCGCTCCGCTCCAGTTATGCAATCCCATTGGATAATATATCTACGTTTTTCCTCTCCCCAGACACGCTCCGGTTCTGTAGACAAGCAGCCTTAAGGTTAAACAGACAGAAAACTTCAATTAAACTCATAGATAAAAAAGCTCGCCTCCATAACATGTGGATTTAAATATAACTGGCAAAATATCCTGCATACAGCACTTCTACCTAAGACAAAAATCGGTGTGATGTTATGTAGGTATAGATTTATATAAGATTACCAATAAAAGAGTTAATTACTTTACTAATCTGTTCCTCAATTTCCTCTCAGAGCCAACATCCCACAATTTGCCGCGACACGTGAATGTCGAACGCTGTATTGTAATAGAAAGCGAGCACACAATTCGTGGAAATGAGGAGCACAGAAAATCTCGATCGGATCCCGGCGCCCTGTCATATCGAGCGCGAGGTGTCAGTACCATGCACTGTGTACCACTTGCGAGCTTTGTGGGGTTAAAATCACTGCTAACCTTTACACGAGTAAACCAGTATCTACGAGTACAAAATTGAATATGAGACCCTCGTACGTTTGATCTTCAAATAATGTTTGTTCAGTTAAACTTTAGAATTACGAAAATCAGTCTTAATCATTAATGAAGATTATTTTTTGCTATGATCATGATCATGTCGTTGAGGTTTATAGGAGCCGTAAATGAAGTGTCAAAGCATATTGATTCAGTGCAAAATAAATATGAATCTGTACTTACTTGCTTTGAAATAATGTTGCTTCGTCGGGTGTCTGTTGAGACAAATAAAAAAAAGAAACAATCACTGTCATCTGTGACGCTGGTAAAGATGGTTGTTACAAAAAAAATCATGGAAAGGAAAGGGCGGCCATCTTGCTAAAGGTAAACTTGGCTAAGCCTTTATAAGTACAATGAAAAGTCTATAACACTCAAACGCAGACAACGTAGACTTGCTCTAAAATAAAACGAAAACAATAAAATATTGTTTTTACGTTACCTAATGAAGAAAAAAAGCAAAAACGAAATGTTGTAAAAAATCTAGCAGAAACAAATACAAAACGACGGGTTAATAGGACTGGCAGTATTTTCACGTTACATAGGTTTGCTGATTTTTTTGGGCAAAGAATAGTCTGACCTCGTCAACCGTCAGCCAATCATTCCGCCTTATCTCGAAAGAGGCAAGATAAACAAGCTTCTATAAAGATACCGCTAAATAATAGGCGATTTCATGATCTAATCCATAAAACACCGACTGCTTGACTAGAGACAACATTATTTCACACCATTAGGCCCCATTGATTTCCCGCCAGACGACTGATGGCCGACGCAGCCCTCCAATTAGTCGATTGCCTTTTCCTCTCTCGGATTTCTCGCTTCGATCGCATTTCAAGCGAAATAACATCCGGCTGACGATGTTAACCTGTTTATTTGAACATTAATTTGTCAAAGGTCAGAAAATAATCCTTAGGTTGTAACTCCTTTTTTTTACATAAATATGCACCGTTACTTGACTCTTTGATTATTTTTATTATTTCTCTGTCCTTTTTATGTCTTCTTGCCTTACCTGAAACAAGATTACCTAGTTCAAGCAAGTATCGAATATTTAAGAATACAATTTACATTTATATATACTATTAAGTTCATAAGTACAAAGAAATATTTACTTTATTCCGTCCATTTTATATTCTGTTTTCAATGTCTCAGAAGTCACTCAAGGAAGGAAAACTAAAAAAGTTATACGTGTCCGACGAAATATCAGGGGAAGAAAGAAAATTGTTAAATTTGTTTTCGTGTGAGGACAAAACGTCTCACCGTGTAATAATGTTTATCAATCTTATACGTGCACATTGTTCCTGGCAACTGCTGGTCTAGTTGAAACAAATATATTTGTAACAAGGCATCAAATGTGCTCAACTAGCGAAAACTAAATTCTGTCCTGAGACGGGGAACGTTAAAGTTTATGTCCTGAAAATAAGCGCTTTCTGAGAATAACGTTATTCGAAGCAGTCTGCCTTTCGAAGTATTTTAAGGAGCAAGACGGAGAGATTTTTAAAAGAGTACTTAGTTTAAAATTTTTCTTTTATGATTTTCTGTTGTAATATACTTAGTGGCTTCTGTATTGCTAAGTTTTACTCTTGCTAATGAGGCTCCTGATAACAATGATAGTGGTATGGTAGGTACTTTGATTTGGACCTTGTTTTTTCTGGACAATACATACATATCATCACGCCTGTATTCCCCGAAGAGTTAGGCAGAGGTGTACCAATTTACACCCACATTTCGCCGGTATGTTTAGGGCTCATGTAATAGGGGGTAAGCCTATTGCCATTAACCGGGCACAAATCCTAACTTCGAGCTGCTACTGTGAATTTCATAGAAAAACCCAATAACACTTTTTGCTCGACCTGGGCATCGAACCCAAGACCTCGAGACCACTAGGCTAACGAGGCAGTACCATAGTACTGGACAATATTATAGTTTAAAACGTAAACATAGGAAGAACACATGATTGATTCATGAGTAATGTAACTTCGTTATAAATTTAAGCGTTTTACAAGCATTAGCAATATTTGCTTTGAGCATTATCATCCGCCGGATTTAGTTCTCTCTTGAGTGAAGCGAATCATGGAGATAGATTTACTTGTCGGATTAATCTAAGATTATTTCCTCTCGGTATATTCTTGTTTATTTAGTGCGCAATGTTGTAGTGGAGTTTGAAGGACGATGGGTCTCTATTAATTTTGCTCTCGACAATCAAATGTAACCCCAGTTCGAGCTCAAGGCGTTCTTGTAATTACTTCCAAACTTCAGAGTTATGCGACGGTCGATTTATTGTTTTCTTAGCTAATTTCTCGTTACTGAGTAAATTTACTGGTGACTGAAATTGGGCCGTGGGAATATTATTATTATACTGATTAATAATTATGCACTTTATGAAGACAATATTGTAATTTTCATTTATTTTACGTTACGATTGTTTTTAGAGTTCCGTACCCAAGGGTAAAACGGGACCTTTACTAGGACACTCGACTGTATCTTAAGAACCGTGATAGCTAGACTGTTGAAATTTTCACAGATGATGTATTTCTGTTGCTGCTATAACAGCAACATACCATCACGCCTGTATTCTCTGTAGGGTTAGGCAGAGGTGTACCAATGTACACCTACAGTTCGCCGGTATGTTTAGGTCCCATGTAATAGGGGGCTCGTTTTTATAGATAATGGTACGGAAACCTTCGTGCGCGAGTCCGACTCGCACATAGCCGGTATTTTTATTTTTATATTTCAGCTTCTTTTACAATCTTTATGAATAATTCCCAATAATAATTAAATTTATTAGTCCATAATAAGTTAATTTAATTGTTGAGAGGAAATGCTCTGTCATTAATTATTCCCGGAATATAATGATATCTGCAAACAAAGCAGTCGTGTCACTGCTTGTTTAATGAACTGGCAACACCGAATGACCAGCCGCTGACCGAAAATTTAAATTATGTATTCCATCCGATACGGGATAAACAGGGGAATGTCATTTACCCACTGGAGCTCAGCTGCTTACATTTGGCTATTAGATAAAATTCACAGTAAAAGCTATTTTAGTGAAAACGTTCAATTTTTAAACGTATAATCTAGTGGTAATCTTATCTCAGTGACTAAACAAAGACAAAAACTTATAAAAAATGTAAGTAAATTCGAGGCATTTTTAAATTTAGACTGAGATTTGAATTTGAACGTTCTTGAAAACATGAGAATTGCCTGAAAAGGTCTGACTGACGCCATTTTAATGAATTCTAAGAAACAAATATCAAGTAAACAGGCTAGCATTCTAGTCTTATTTTGTACTTTTCCGATTTTCTTCGATACAATATAGAAGAAATAAGTCAGAATAAAGTGTAAAAATACCTCGGCATATCCAGCGTTCACTTACTGTCCTAAGTTCTATCGTAGCCGTAAGTCTTGCCACAAAAGTAAGTAGTAAGTGAAATAACATTAGCCAAAGTAATGTGGCGCGTAAAATCACGTGAAATGTTATTTTAGTGAGTGAAGTAGCGTGACCAATGGTCGGGTAACATTGTTAGTTACCCTCGTCACGACTTGCAACTCTCTCTTAAAAGCTCCTGAGGAAACGACGATGAAGTTAGAGTGAGCATCAACTGAAGCGGGGAATTGCAAAATTGGGTTCAGTTATAAAATGCATCGAGTCAGGCTGGACACCCATTCGATATTCCCCGATGTAGGGTTCACCTGCGAAACATCAGCACCACGAAGTAGGGTTACTTCGTGGTGCTGATGTTTATCTACGTTATGTTAAGTCCCATAGAACATATAATGCTTTCTAATTTTTTCCTGTTAGGTTCGTACGATAAATTGTGCCTGCCATGTTATTTGTTCACCTTTGGTTAACTCGTACAGAATGCCAATTATGTGCAAAGTTTAAATAATCAAATAAATATGGATCATAGGCTCCTATTATCTGTTGTGGAATTTGTTTGAAAGAGTTACTGCGACCCTGGAACGCAAAGGGCATTAGGAGGAACTCGAATAGTTTTAGTCAGTAAGAGTCTGAAACTCCTTTCCGCTCCGCCTAGAGCGGAAGAAGTAGTTTAACAATTTTTCATCCTTACAAAAAGAGATAATATTATCCCGTTAACTGGAATTAAATAAATGTGTGACTGAAAAACTTGGATGGTAAAAGGACTACTTCTTCAATTTTTAACTTTTATTTTGTCTTCAGTGGCAATATAATTTTATATTTCTGTTTCCATTATTTGCTTCTTTTTCGTGTCATTGCACGCATCTTGTGGCCTTCCTTTTCGAGTTCAATCATCTGAAAATATGTAAAAACGGAAGGTGAAAGGTTGAACGGAAACATTCAATTGTGGAACCTCTCGGGATTTCTTGACGGGATTTTTGGTTTACAAGATTGATTGAATGTATATTTATTTTGTGCTGTAATTGAAAAACAAAATTTCAAATTTTTAATTGAATGAACATCAAAGGTCTGCGGAATATTAGTTGATTTCAACTTTGTTTGGTTTAAATTAAAGCGAATAGCGTCTGCTGTGAGTAACCTAAGTTAACCACAGATCAATTATATTATTTGTAATTGCTTGCATGTCTGTTGGGCTGTAACCAAGCTAGTCTACGGACACAGCATCGCTTTATACGTTTTATCCATTTCACCAGTGCCGATAAATCTCTCCGTCTAGTTAAGATATCGGCCGGAGTAATATACTTACCTTATTCCGAACCATTCAGCCAAATAGCGCTTTTATCGGCAAACAAGATGCCGCCGAATTGCTTTTAGATTTTCTTGAACTCAAGGAGAAAGTAAACTGACTGATGTATCTTTGAGGTGGGACTATGATTGGGATTGAAAAGTATTTGAATTACGGTGAACGATTATTTTACAATTTGCTAATGTATTGATTACGCAATATACTAGTTTTACAATGGCAATATGAAAGGCGCCGATGTTACAATAAAAGTAAAAAAATATTAAAAGCCCATATACAATGTTCCATTCGATCTGTCAACATTTATATGTAAAGCATACAGTTTCTAAAAAAAGGGCTACTATTTAAAAGCCTTTTTCCAACATCAGGACATACATCAAAATGCGGCAGTGTGAAAATAAACAACAAACCTAATTCGTATGGATTGGTTTTACCAACTATTTAAACGACTGTTATCTCTATTTTGACAGAGATTGAAAACATTTTTGCTCGACGAAGAGAGGCAGCGGAAATTAAACCTGAAATACAGATACAGTGCGTCATTCAGATTTGGTCCGCTGACGTCTGTCCGGGTTATTAGGACAAGCTGAATAGACTGAATACAAGCCCCTAGATCTGGATTCTATAGTAAGGAGAAGAGGGATTCTCCCGTCAGCACGCTTAATACAAATGTAGTCTAGTCATGCTTCGGTAATAAACGTAATAAAACTAGATACAATTTTGTTGATAATATGTAGTTTTCGGTCCAATAACTTAATATCAAAATGATAATACATTTAAAATTTCGAACGAGTTTTTGAGTTAATCATAAGTTATAAGTGCCTTATACCGTTTGCAATTTTTTACCGAATTTAATTACTTATTGACTAATAGGTATTTGACTAGATTATATTTGTATGGAGCGCTTTGTTGGTAGAGGCACCCTAATGGAATTTTAATTCGGTTTGCCTACTTTGGGTAATATAAAATATTCCGTTAGTCTCGTAGTACTTTTCGGATGACAGCACTAATGCGCGTCTCATTATTATGGACCCAAGTTGCTGTCTCTAAATTAGTTTAAAAATATTTCTAAATGTGAATCGATTTTTAGACAACTCAGAGAATTTTTAAATTTACCAAAACAAGTGAATTTTTGCTTGTTATCTGTGTGGTAAATAAAATCAACGTGTTTTTTCGACAATAACGACATGGTTGGCGCAGTGGCTGATTGATTTTCTGCTGCGCTGCGTGCCGCGGGTTCAATTCCAGCAAGGAATAAATAAACCGTGGAGCAATGTTTAAAAAAAAATGTCAATATGACAGTAATATGTCTCAGTAGCAGCTCGGTGTTGGGATTTGTGCCCGGTTAATGGCAATAGGCTCGCCCCCTATTACATGGGACCTAAACATACCGGCGAACTGTAGGTGTACATTGTTACACCTCTGCCTAACCCTTCGGGGAATACAGGTGTGATGGTTTTATGTCAATATGAAAATCAAAACAGCGTCTCTCTTTCAATTCTACACAAACCCAGCTGGTACAACAACTCCCCTGTGCGTCATAACAACAAACAACTTCCAAATTACGTTTCTAATGATTGCATAATTCACGATCACGTTGAGTTTCTGTGCGGCAAGCAATAAGTGTACGAAATATTAAGAGGCAATTAAAAAAACAAAGGTTCGCAATTACTGTGAAGACTTAAAAATGTTAAGGTTTTAATAAACACTGGAGGAAATTGTGGAAACTTCCGTACCGTTTGTTTTACTTCGTATTTTGTTTTTATTTTTTTAACTTCGATACGTACTTTTGCAGATTGAGTTGAGGACAAAGGCTGCGAACGTCCCGTTTTCTCATTTCTGTCTGGAACACTGAGATTACAGGCAGCAGTTGACGGTACCTAAATACACTCATTTTTAACGAATCTTTTATCCAAGTACTTTTGAAACGAATTAGAACACTCCAGGCTTTGAGATGGCAGTACTAATGGTTATTTGGCCTTTTATTTAATATATAAAATGGCTTTATAAAAGAGAGATGATGTAATAAAAATACGCATTTATTTTCAGTTCAATCATTTTATATTGTTAGCTTAGAATTAGTAGGTAGAAATATTTTTAAGCTTTCGCCTTTTTTAGATATTGAAAAAGAATATTATAAAACAAACATGCTATAAAAGGTATTCATGGCACTAGGGAAAAAATACCCTTCACATAGGTATAGCAATAAACTATCAAAGTAATCTAAATGTTTTGAAAAATCTTTCCCTTACAGCCTTCTATTAGAGAACTGCTGGTCTATTCTGTAAAAACATCCCTAGAAGAATTTAAGTGAAGAGAACGTGAGGTGAGCGGGTAATCAATAGCATCAGTAGTGTTACATAACTACATAAACTCACGCCTTTTTCCCATGCGGGGGGGGCTGTGAAATTCTTAGTAGCAGGTCGGAGTTAGGATTTGTGCCCGGTTAATGGCAATAGGCTCGCCCTCAATTACATGGGACCTAAACATTTCGGCGAACTGTGGATGTACATTAGTACACCTCTACAGAGATGACCCCTCTCTAGAAAACAGGCCTGATCGGCGTAAGCAGAAACCACAGAACGCCACCTGCCACCATTCTTACAATCATCCTCTTTTCGCCTCCACGTTCAGTAGTGTTATTCTGCAGAAAATCTCCCTCGGTCATGAAGTGAGCTGAAAATCCCTGTATGGGATAGGAGGTCACTTCACCGCTCACAACTTACCGAGGATTTTTTTTGCAGAATAGTACCTACTACTGGTCCGTGCTCCGCCATAACTTCCATGAGCTTTCATAACGGAGTTTTGCGATTATATGTATATCCCTTTATGAATTTCTCCTGACTACACTATTGTATTTATGCTTTCATACATTTTAGTTTATTCCAGTTTATGCTGCATATTAATTGCACTATCTGTACGTTTTATTTGTTGTTAAGGGTATTTAATTAATTTCAAAATGATACATCATTAAAAACTTGTATTATATTTAACAATCATTAAGATTTTGAAATCAAGTTTCATTCATTAAATAATAAATGCATACTGATATATTTGCCTCGTTAGCCTAGTGGTCTTAGGCGCGATTGCTACGCTAGAGGTCTTGGGTTCGAATCAAAGGTACAGCAAAGTGTTATTGGGTTTTTCTATGAAATTCTCAGTAGCAGCTCGGAGTTAGGATTTGTGCCGGTTAATGGCAATAGGCTCGCCTTCTATTACATGGGACCTAAAAAAATACCGGCAAACTGTGGGTGTACATTGCTACACCTCTTGCCTAACCCTTTGGGGAATACAGGCGTGATGGATGGTATGATATCTAATTTTTTTAATGATTGATAGCTATAATTTGTAATTAGGTACCAATATATACTTACCTTAAACTAAATAATAATAATTGTTTATTTCAGGCATTAGCACCCATAGAATTATAAAATTCTACTTACATAACTAATATAATTAAAAAAGAGAAAACCAATAAGTATATGTATAGATAATAAATCAACCCCCCAACCCGCTAAATTTCACACTAAAACAGCCAAAAGAAAATGGTGATGATGCTGATGTAATTGTTTTTCACAATTAGGTAAGTAACTTGAATAGTTAATGTTGTAATAAGTACAACCAGGCAAGGTAAAAATTTAACTATGCCTGTTTGAAAAGCAACAGACGAAACAATTTCTGTTTCAATATTACAGTGGCGTAGAAAGTCGATGGTATAACCGGCAGCTGTCGGTATTGATCTCGACGGCTGTGATTCAGTTCGCTCTGACAGCGTAGTCAGCGGTATTCGCGCTTAAATGGAGCAGCCATTTTTTACCAGGTACCAATTACAATCTGTTTGTGACAGATTTACCGGCTGTTTAGTTTATCAGATAGGTAGACTTATTCTGAAGTGAATGTTTATAATGATATGACTATATCTAATGACTAGACACAATATACGGAATAATGTATCACCTATTTAAAAATTGGTTACTTATTACCATTAAACTATTAAAAGAATTGGCTTAATTGCGACTGCTACGCTAGAGGTCTTGGATTCGATTCCCAGGTCGAACAAAAAGTGTTATTGAGTTTTTCTATGAAAATTTCAGTAGCAACTCGGAGTTAGGATCTGTGACCGGTTAATGGCATTAGGCTAACCCTTCCTAACCCAAATGACTAACCTAAATTATTTATCTTAAAATAATTAAAACTACGTAAATTATAGTCACCTCTCCGTTGAACAGTGGCATCTAACGAAAGCTAAACCTACTCGTAATTCAAGACAATAAGGCTTTTTAAAACGCAGTTTAAAAAAAAACTATCAATAAACAACATAACACACGTACCAACACGCTTGTATTCCCCGAAGGGGTAGGCAGACGTGTACAAATGTACACCACAGTTCGCCGATATGTTAAGGTCCCATGTAATAGGGGGCGAGCCTATTGCCATTAACAAAAAACAAATCCAAAAAACAAATACTATATAAACATTATTAAAGCACATAAAATTAAAATTTGAGTGCTCGTAATATGATTGTAACGTAATTTTCAAATTGGGGTGTTTGAAGGTGTGTGTTATTTCAGTTACATGTTGTATAGAGTTGCAACTTATTACTTGGAAGGACACTAAACGAGCAACAATAAAAGTTTTATTATTAAGCGAACCGAATCAGCTTGCCTAACGAATGAGGGGTTATATAACTTCGCAATAGGCTATTTGACTGGTTTTTTAAATCCATTTAATATTATTTAGTAGAGTTTAAGGAACCCAATAAAAGTTGTATTTTTTAATTCTGGTACATATTTGCTGAAAAATATCAAATTAAAATTAAATATTTAAATAGCGCGCCAAAACGCTACTTTGACAATATGGTGCTGCAACGGCGTCGGTGACGTCACTAGCCAGTGTTATGATCTGTGGCACATGTCAGCGACATACATTTGTTGCAAATCAAAAACGAGGTTTACTGGCCAGTGACGTATATCTTAAACCCGAACAATCAGAACCGATTTGTGTCATGTGACAAACGTCAAAAAAACAATGCATTTTTATTTACCGATTTTAACATAAATTAATTATTATTTTCAACTTCCGGTGATAAATAACCATTTTTAAACTCATAATACATACTGATTACAGTAATTCACCCTTTATTTTTCGCAATGTCAAATAGCGTATTTCGAAGCTCTTAGGTTACCTGAGCCATGGCCTTGCCTGGCGATAAATCAAATGTGCAAACAATGCATGCGTTGACGTCACTGCCGCACAAAGCCACGAATTGATAGTCCGGAACATCCATGAATAAATTAAGTATTGCTGTGTATAATATACAATAGTATTATGCAAGCACTACTTGTAAATTTGTATTAAACATACATATTTACCATCACGCCGGTATTCCTCGACTAGGTGTACCCACAGTTCGCCGGTATATTTTTAGGTCCAATGTAAAAGGGGCGAGCCTATTGCCATTAACCGGGCACAAATTCTAACTCCGAGCTGCTTGAGAATTTCATAGAAAAACCCAAGGTACCAGTCCCGTGCTGAAAGTTTGACTCCATTTTTTTTTCTTTCTTTTATGAGGTACAGGTAATAGCATTTACGAGGAACAGCCGGATGTACCTACTTAAGTTAACTTAGTCAGGGGTGTAATTGCAGCTCTAATGCGCACTCAGAGTATGATATTGCTTGTAACGTAATGTTCAAGTTAAAGGTTGAACGATCATCAGGAGGAAACCTCTTTGTAATTTTCGGTATTTATTGTACTAAGAAACGAAAAAGACGTATCGTATCTGTCGCATTAGGGTTAACCCTGTAATGATAGTATAGATAAGCTGTTATAAATGAATAAATAAAAAGTGTTTTTTAAGGTGCTGTTTTTCCCATTCTGGTACGGTACTCGAAAAATTCGGGACCCCAGGAAACAATTGAATAGGTAATTGACTTTCCTGAGATACCTAATTAAAGGTCCAGTTGACATGTGACACAAAGAAATCTTATTCTACGTTTAAAAAGTGAAAATACCCCCCAATTCCGATATCTTTTTGAAAGCATCTATTTCTCGTCCCAGCTAAGCACTCTTATTTTAAACGACAGTGTTCCTACGATATTCCTCGAACTGTCAGTTTTAATGGTTAACCTATAGAAAGTTAAATCCTAAATTTGCATTTTAGAAGTTCAATTCGCGTCGTCATTCCTGATTTATTGAATTGCAAAGTAAGTAGTTAGAAATCAGCTTAATTATAGTTGATAATGGCTATTATCGTTGAGAATTTGAAGAATAAAGCTGAATTTTAGACTATATCCTCTCGTGTTTGTTCCGGATTACACTTGACCTCCCTTTGTTGAACTAGAGACAAAAGGAAAAGTGTAAATTAGACATAGATTGTAGAGCATCTATCTACCTGAATAAAGTTATGAACAAACTAGCTATGCCTGCGACTTTGCTTACATGGACCTAAGTATAAACTAAGGAAATTAGAATTTCTTGAATAGTATGCCAGCACACACCAAGTGTAAATTAAATTGTTTGTTATCAATTCACCGTACAACATTTGTCTGATTTTTCAGTCATATATCTATACTAATATTATAAAGCTGAAGAGTTTGTTTGTTTGGGCGCGCTAATTCACGAACTGCTGGTTTGAATTGAAAAATATTTTTGTGTTGCATAGTTCATTTATCAAGTAAGGCTATAGGCTATATAACATCACGGTACGTCTAATAGGTGCGGAGCAGTAACTTAAGACGTAACCTAATGCGAGTGAAAAAACTACGCTGACAAAGTCGCGTCAAACTGACATAGTTATTCCTTAGATAAAAATTATTCGGTCATTGAAAATTATCAGCGCGTATTGAAAAGTATAGACTAAATAATGTAGTCACACATTATTATGATAATCTATTCACCGTATGAATTATATCAGTGAACAGAACCGATATTATTGCGTCCCAGTTATGGTTACATAAAGGCGGGACGAGAAACGAGGCATCTTAATAACACAGTTACCGGCGTGAATGTGGTCGTAATAAATCTCAAATTCAGGATGTGAGATGTCTCGATGGGCCTTCCATTCGATTTGTACTCCTAACGTCGATTTCCGGGGGGGAATAGAGAAGTAGCAGTTTATTAGTCGGTAAATTAGGTATGTACTTGTTCACAAATGTGAACTGTGTCACTATGTTAAACTTGAATATTGAACTGAAACTGAAGTGGAGAGCGACGTGGCAGGAAAGTATCGCGTACTTCAAAATTATTATGCAGGTCTTAAAACAATAAACAGGATGTTTTAATAATAATAATAAGTTTATTTCAGACTACAGTCCATAGTTTTGTTAGTATTCTTTTAACGTAACAATAGTGCCGAGGTAGATAGGTTAGTATTGTTAGTTATTACATGTATTTATTTAGTTATGTTTAAGACAGTTCCCACCCAGTGTCTTTGAAAGGGTTTTTACCTTGCTTAGAGAAAATTATGAATGTGAAGGAATTTGTGTCAAAAATATTCAAGATAGTGACTAATAAACTATATTATTATGTTGTGGGTTGATTCGTTCTATCAAAAACTATAAAGATGAAGCCAGATTAAAACTAGTTTTTTTTATCGAAAGGAGACTTTCAGTTATTGACAATTTGGTAATTAGTAACTGCCCTCAAAAAAGTGCAAGACCAAAGTTACATAGATTACCTAACAAAATACATTTCACAACTTTTTCTCCCAGTTTCAATTTTTCAAGTATCGAGCGGTCGTTGCAATGTGAATTTTGTTCGGTAACTATCAAAGTTTATAACTTTATACTCTGGTATAATTTAGATAGAAGACTCCTCAGTTTTTGTAGAATATTAAGTTAAAAGAGTTAAAACAAATTCCTTTCGCTAAATAAAGTACTTTGAGTCGTCAACTGAAGAAATAATAAAGATTTCCTACAAGGTCTTAAATTAAAGTCGGCATTCATAACTCCAATACTCTTGTCATAATCCGTCGTTAATCCGTCTCTCTATAAAATCTGTAGATGGCACTTTTAACTGATTAAATTCGGAAATATCGTGATTTTGGATGTTGGATCGTAAATTCGTAACGTAGTGTAATTACGCCGTTCGTTTGAAGTGACCCGTCGGAATGGTGAACCGCAAACAAAAGGTTATTCGGGATCGATTCCGATGAATGTGGTATTATCGACTGGTTCCATAGTAGGTCTATTTGATTGCGAGTTCAGGGGACTGACAATGAAAACTATTGTGGATATCAACACGAAATATTTTAAGCTTCTAATCTGTTGTACCTTTTTTATTATAAGCCAGTAAAAATCTTCTACGAAACGTAGATATTTATGTACTATCTACTTAGGAATAGTTCTAAAAATCTAATGATGTCATTAGATTTTTAAAACTAAAGCGACTAGGATTTGTCAACGATTTCACCCGCGTTAAGTTACGTCTTTGGTTACTGCTCCGCTCCCGTTTGTCGTAGCGTGATGTTATATAGGCTGTATTACTCAGGAAAAATGTAGTTATCTATTAATGAAAAATGGTTAAAATCGGTCTAGTAGTTTCGGAGACTACTTGGCACAAACAAAATATTCTTTGTAATATCAGTGTAGAAGTATAGAAAAAAAGCAGCGTATAGAACTCCGGGATAACTTAGCTTTGCACTACAGAATTTCAGAATTGGACTAGTAGTTTCGGGGTTTAGCGAGTTCAAACAAATAAACTCTTCAGCTTTATAATATCAATAGTATAATAAAAGTTTGCGATCGTAATTTTGCCCGCCTACTCGATGTAAGCCACTTATCATAAAAACATACCATCACGCCTGTATTCCCCGAAGGGTTAGGGAGAGGTGTAACAATGTACACCCACAGTTCGCCGGTATGTTTAGGTCCCATGTAATAGGGGGCGAGCCTATTGCCATTAACCGGGCACAAATCCTAACTCTGAGCTGTTACTGGGGAATTTCATAAAAAAACCCAATAACAATTTTTGCTCGACCTGGGAATCGAACCCAAGACCTCTAGCGTAGCAGTCGCGCTTAGGACCACTACGCTAACGAGGCAGTTATCATAAAAACATGTTACTATTTCTAGGGGATTGACTAATTACTTAATGAAACTCTGAAATGAGGATTAAATCTCACCATTGGTCAGATTTTCTAATAACCAATGCGAAATCATGCATGTTTGTTTTTAATCTAACAAGATCTCCATCTCTGCTGATTTGACTCTATAAACCTGTGATAAGTTCGTCACACTATTTGTTCTAGTAATGTGTTTGAATAGCTAAAGCATCAATTAATGAACTTAACGTATCTTAAACACAACTGTAGTGAGCGTTTCGTAGAATGAAAGTTAATCTATTTTCCCAGACACGCAAACTAAATCTCTGATAAGTATCCGTTAGTTTTTCTTTTCTCAATGATTGGCAGTGACGTTGCCTTCGTAGAGGAAAACTTTTTCTACGAAGCTCAGTAGCGTGTAAGCGTCGGATTTTTCCTCAAACAGTTCATTTAGTTAGTAGGAAAGTCAAAAGTAAAAATGTGTGAATAATTCTATTCACCTTGACCCCACGGTAATAGTTTCCAAGTATTCGGACAGGCTTGATGTCGTAACGTTACTAATTCAATTCCTGTCGATTACAGTATACGTAGTACGAATATGTGAGCAGTTCAGTCGAACGGAAGTAAATTAACGATTAATATTCAACTCAGTCCGTCTGCCGCGGCTTGGTTTGGTGAAAATTTAATCAGTTCCGAACTTTACGGCAGCTAAGTATACTACTCTGATTCACTTACAAGTTTCTAAGACTTTGTGGTTGTAGTACGCAAAGTCTTTATTTATATTGCTTAAAGAGCTAAAATTGTTGTGAATTCAACCTTGGCCAGCTAATAGAAATAAATTAATTTATGAAGTTTTAAGGAACTTTCCTGTGGTGAAAAAGATATCCATGTAATAGGAACACAAACATTACCTACCTAAAACGTAATTCAATCTAACTAGGATGGCAGGCAAACATAATGATATTACGTGTCAAATTACTAAAGAGATACGTTATTGGTACACGCCGGTGTTTGCTCCGACCACGCGGCCGCCATACACGATATATTGGATTCCTAATCACGGCACCTAATCAAATAATGAACCTTTGTTTGTTTAAAACATTAACAGCTTAAGCTTTGTCGGCTAATCGAATCAAGGGTTTAACGTGTTCGGCCGTAAAATGTAGATTTATAGCCAATTTCCATTTCAAGTTTTAACTGATCGACGTAAAATTTGAGGATACGTCCGGCCGAGTTGGCGTTCGTACTTAGAATCGTTCTAACTTTGGATATTTGGACAAAGCGAGTTTCGTAAACTGAGCAAATTCGCTATCCGCTTTATGGGACAGCTCTTCAACAAGTTTGAGACGCTACTCGACCCTTGTTTTCCTTTTCCTGCTATGTTATTAAATACAAACGTGGAGTTGAAAACTAGAGTGTACACGAATACAATAAGCTGAAACAAATTTAGTGAAAATGATGACGAAATCTACACCGTTTTCCTACAACGGTTTCGTAGGAAGTCCGAATTAAGATTTGAATAGGCACGTTTTCTGTCACGTTGAGGGGTGCCTCAACGTGATAAGAATTACTTAAAGCAAACGTGCAGTTTCCTTGATTCTCCATACAAAAGAATGGAGAATAAAGGAGGTAAAAATCATATTTGGGGCATTAAGTACGTAATTGAAATCAATAAAATTTTGTAGTTTGAACAAGGGTGCTTAGCGTATTTATAGGATTATGATTAGGGAGTGTCCCGTCAAATGACTTAATTTTTAAAATAAAACCTAACTCATAATAACCACTTGGTCTGGGTATCTATTAAAAAGTATGAAGTTAAATATTGTATTTGCCATATAAGAAATAATATTTTTCCAGGTTATTTATTTCCTAGTGTAAGACGCGTGGAAAAACATAAATAATTAAAAAGCAAAGTTTAAAATTATTTACGTGATTTACTCACCCTGCATGCGAGGTAGAGTACAATTTAAACCGCGGTTATTTTGATTGTAAAAATATGAAAAATTAACCCATTGTTAAATCCTAGCACGATCTTCAAAATAAATAATAGCTTATCTGTGCTTACTCTTACATTCTCTCAGACTTACCGGCTTACGTAATTGGACGACACGGCTCTTCTTAGCTCAAGTTTGATTTGGTCCTTACCTCCACAGATTGCACGAGTAAGCAATTATTATTCTGTCTCTGGCTTACGTTTTCCCAACTATGATGGTTACTAGCAACCGACACCTATAGGTGTCGGTTACTATTAACTAACATAGTTGTTACCATTGTTTGAACCAAATATATATAGTTGGTTCAAACAATGGTACCAACCTATTGTTTATTATTTGGATGGAGTATCGCAAGCGGTAACTGACTTGTGGTTGACATTGATATCCTAGGATAGAATTGGTAGTCAGGCGGCCGAGGATCAGTTTACTGTCGAAGTCATCAACCAAGACCTACGGCAAAGAAGTCTTCTATCTACGCTACAAGCCCCTTTGTTTGTTTTGTTTGGAAAAGTAAAAATGTGTTCACAAAAAAAATATCTCAAATTTCCAAAAAAGCTTCGTAAAAAAGGAAATGGAACTTTGTAAGCTGTTGTCTGTAGGTACTGAAACGAATACTTAATAAAAGAGCACACAAATGTTCTACTCGTCAATAATTCACAGTTGACTCAATATAGTTGCTACGTTATTAATGAAATGGAATGCTCGAGGACGAACCAAATAAAAACAGTCAAAGATTGCACTAACGCGATGTATTTGTTTCATCAACCATCTGTTTGCATGACCTGGAACGAGTGACCTATTTTACTGCTGCATTTTATTAATTAAGCCGTAGGTAGTTAGTGATTGTTTTTCATCTAGGATCTTTGGGGAGCTAGTAATATTTTTAATACAGATTCGTGTTGATGGTTAAAGGATACGGGGTGTTATGTACCTATTGCAAGGTATTGCGTAATTTCAGTCAAATTTCCTGTAGCCTTTAAAGTTCTTATAAGTATTTCATCTAAGCATTTTATTTATAAACCTTAATTAAGAAAATTAACAAGTTCACTTCCTTTTCATTACAAAAAAACAAAGTTTAAAAGAATAGCACATTTATTACGTGAAGTAGTGTACAATACATTATGGCACTTCGTTGCGCATTATTATTAGATATTATATTCCTTAATTCTAAATACTTATAAATATGAAAAACAACGTACAAAATACTGGTTATACTGACACGGAATCTCCATTCGAACGAACAACACATGTATACGCCTGTGATCCTCCGAGAGGGCGTCGCGTCCATGTGCGTGTGGATTGAGTGGTCCTCCCCCGAAACGACATAGACGGTGTTGAGTCCCACATAATAGAGGTAAATCTTCCCTCGTCGTAAATTTCCCCGGGTAATATTTTCCTAGAGAAAACTGCCCGAACTGGGACTCCAAAACCCAGGATTTTCGCCATTCCAATGTGGCGGTTGAGGTGAGGTGTGGTTTCCCCAATGTGGCGGTAAAGATAAGGATTTGTTTCTTCTAGCCGTAGCCTCTAAAGTGATTTCGTTCGAGCAGTCGGCAGGCGTTGCAGCAGTACTTCCTGAAGGGGGGCACGAGGCAGTGACTTGATAGTTGGTCGTTGTCGAAGAGTTCGCAGTACTGCGTAGTGTCCGCGGGGGGACAGGCGGGGCGGGCGCGCGCGCCGCAATGGCGCACGCGACAGCGGCGGTGGCGCTCGCGAGGCCGCGGGCCGCAGAGCAGCTCGTCTGATGCTGGGCAGATTAATGGACGACGGGAAATGCCGCGACCGCATGATGTTGAACACTGCGGGGATACAACATAATATAAATCTTCAAGGTCTACATCAGGAAGACAATGATGGTTTACTTCTGTGGACACACCATATTGCAAGTCAGTTGATGACAGACCCCATAGGTACATAATACACTTTGCCATCTTTGATCATTTGTAACGTCTAAGACTATAATTTTTTTTCAAAGATATCATCATAACAAGAATTGTTCCTTATCATACTATTCATCATGTAACTAAACTTGCAAACTGTCAATTAGTGGCTGCTGAAACAGTTCCGCAAACTAGTAAATCAAAACCAATTTACAGCTATATCTCGACTCTATTTGCACGAAATGCAAGGTTTCTAGCTAACTGGGTCGCTTCACGGAGCCCACTCGTACCTACCTTTACAAGCTTCGATATTATACGTTCGATAGATGCTGTGGCTACGCTAACATTATCCTTTCCACGATAGTTTTGGCTTGAAAGCCTCTTTGTGTAAAATACTTAGGCTATACAAACTAGGCCACTCATGACTTCATGACTTTTACATGAAGGTTCCATTTACATTTATATACGAAGCCACCTCTACATGTTTACGGTTGGTTACACTGGGGCCTTATGTAGATAGGTAACAACATACATATTTACGGAGCAAAAAATCCGGAATTTGTTCGTCTTCCCATTTTTAGAGAATAGGTACGTACACGTACTATATTAGAACTGCTTTAATCTTTGGAAGCTTTTACCGCAAATACACAGAGAATATTTGATGGCCGCAGTATTTTGTAGTTGCTTTGTTGTCGGCAGTCGTACAAATTATGTGCTGAATATGAGGGTTCCTCGTTTTAAAGTCGCTTCATGTCGGTTTTAATTAGCATCAACTTTTTGATTTAAGACAAACTTGTTTCATAATTTTATTTATTTACAGACGGATTATATAATATTGAACTAGTTTGAATAAGGTGTAGCTTGAGGAAGTTCTTAAAGCTAGGGAAAAACATTTTAGAGCACATTTTTTGTGACTTTCTACTTTAGTTTGCAAACTTTAAGGCAGCTGTGAACACAGGCCGAGTCGCTGAGCAGTAACAAATTCACGTTACACCGGGAGAGAGGGACGAGGTACTGCACAGCGGGAAGCAAAATCAATTATTCGACTATTCGAAAGCAACAAAAAAAAATCGGATCTCGTTGCCCCTTCCAAGAGTTAGTTTCGTATGGAGAAGTATGGGGAAGGAACATGACAAAAATGAAGTTTTGAAATATTTTGTAAATATGACGAGAAAATGACGTGTCTTTAACAAAACGACTATACTAGAATTTGGTAAATAATACCTCAAATTAAGAAATTACCGCTAAATAGCTTATTTTCACAGATACTTCAAATTCGCCGTAATTTTGTGAAGACTACTAAAGGCGTGGACTTTGGGGCTACAATAAGTTAGTAAAACCGGGATATGTTGCTAAAGTGTATGTTACCTGGGTCCAGGGCATCTCTCTCCAGTACACAGGACAAGGCAGGCGGTTGCAAGGCTGCCGTGTGTCCGGCTTCGGTGACGTACACAGAGCAGGTGACACGCTGTTCTTTATTAGTTCTCGTCTTGATGATGTACTGCGAAAATAACAATAAATAAGTAAATGAAGCCTTAACGCTGTTTTCAAAGAGATTTCGTATGCATGATGGTATTAAGTTAGGGCAAACATCATAACATACCAACACGCCTGTATTCTCCGAAGGGTTAGGCAGAGGTGTACCAATGTACATCCACAGTTCGCCGGTATGTCTAGATCCCATGTAATAGGGGGCGAGCCTGTTGCCATTAACAGGGCGCAAATCCTAACTCCGAGCTGCTACTGAATTTCATAGAAAAACCCAATAACGCTTTTTGTTCGACCTGGGAATCAAACCCAAGATCTGCGCTAAGGACTACTAGCCCAGACTATACTTATATATCAAAATAAAAAAGCTAAATAGGTAGTTTCTTTGAACGTGCTAATCTCCACGATTCTGAAAATTCTTTCTCTGATAGGAAGTGACGTTATTCCTGAGTGCTGTAGACTATATTTTATTATGAAAAAGAAAACTCACGCGTATGAAAGTCGCGGACAAAAGCTAAAAATGAAAATAAAAAGAAGAACTAAATACGCAATGAGCAGTTGCTTGTTGCCTGTTCAGTACTTATATTCATCTGCATCATAATTGGTATACTAAGGGACTAAATACACTTTTTCATCCCCATTCAGCTTTTGTCTGTAGAAAACGCCAATTTTGTATCGCAGCCATTCAGACGCGGAAAGCTAAACGCATGCGTACGCGTCTCAAAGCTAAGAAAGTGTTTTCTATAAGCAAAAGCTGAATGGAGGTGGATAATAGTATTTAGTCACTTAATATGCAAATATGAGTAGGTACTGCTAGATTGGTGACCTCACTGACCTGACGTTGAGCGGCACACAGAATAACTGCCTCTCCTGCATGCCGTGGTCTCCGCACGTAGCGCTGCACTCTTCCCACTCGCCACTCGCCCACGCGAACTCACAACTGTATGACAGATAGTAAAATTAACAATATAATATTGTTATGGTTCTGGTTAAGATGTCATGAGGTTTAAGGTTATGATAATTGGGTAGATGACACCACTAATCATTTAACGTACTTTTTATGAGCTGTCAAAACGCGATTCCCCCACAGATTTTGTATGACAATACTAAACTATGACGTCACTTTTTTGTCATCTCAATTCACTTATAGTTTATTGATTTCAAAGCAATTAAAAATTTTTTTTAGTTATTTAAAAATTTATCGAGTTTTCAGATATATATATCTAAAATAAACTGTTTTTATTTTGTAAAGTTGTGTCTTGGAATTATTGTTTAATGGTATCATTTATTTAATTTAGGAGTAAAGTAATAACGGTGTACTTTGGTCGTGTCCAGCAAGTTATCTCGAGGTAGTTAATGTAAACATTTTAAAACAATGCCAACGCATGAACTGACAACATAACGGTTCACAGAGGTAGCTCAAGAGGTTGTCACGGTTCAGCAAGAGACCCGACAACACAAACCCCAAATTTAACAAGTTAGGGTAGGTAGCTATGCGTATTTGCTGGCTACAACACTTTATAGTGCCTGGCTAAGCTATGGTCCACAGAAAGTGTTTGGCAATAATGAAATAATGGCTTTTAATTTTATCCTGTACATACATAATTATATTTTATGTAAAAACTAGTGTTCCACTTAAACGTAAACGGGTGAGTTACCTTTTAAATCTGAAACCTGGGCCCAGCATAAAAGCTAGCAAATACGCATACTGTCTTAACGACATATTTGACTATCTATTCTCAAAATTTCTGCCAAACTAGAAGGATTTTAGGCACTGACAAACAGGACAGCAAAAACTACCTTTGTTTTAAAATTACCTTAGTAAATACAAGAAAATAGAAGACTGTTCATCTTATTTAAGTCGCAAATGAAAGGTAATAAGAGTTGTAGAAGAGCAAATAGAATTATGATTTATGAATATTTAACGACGGAACCTTTTCGGAGAATATTTGTGAAGAGTTTATTAATTTAGAAACGGGTCGGCAGCCACAATTAAATATTGAGTCGGCGTGGATCGATATTTTCGATGTCATTAAATAAAAATGTTACGCAAGTGTACAAACAGAAGGTTTATTCTATAAGAGAAATAAGGACCGTACGGTAGTTGTAATAAAGCCGCTTGTGAAAAATAACACACGCTAGTAAAATCATGCCCTTGCACTTCTTGTGCAGGTACGTATTTTTTCTGGTTTTTATATTGGCCAGAAACCACTGTTAAGTCTGCACAAAATATCAAATTTAGTTTATCTCACCGTCGATAGATGGCGTTGTGCCAGTGACGCGTTTTTCTACATCGCGGTGTCAAGATTCTCCGCCAAAGCATGACCTTCCGTGCGTGTTACTTAAATAAATCTCTTTCGTCCTGAGCTTGGTGTTTTCTTTGGCAATGCCTTAAACTCCTCGGCGACTCCTCGGGATTTTTTGGGAAAATGTACATTGCCAACGTGGCAATGCCGCTAGTCATTGAGCACATTTCTAGATGACGGCGATGCCAGCGATTTTTTGATGCCGTACAATTTTAGTGTCTTTTTTTTTTGTTTTAGTGCAGTTTAGTGCAATTTTAGTGTATTTTTAAGTTATGTTATTTTATAATAAAAGCTCATAGCTTGTGTTTCAAAAAGCTTTTTATCTTTGACGTTACCCCAGCCAGTTGATTAGTATTTAATTTTCTGAAATATTAGCGTTCTGTGCTGTGTCTATTCTGAGTGGAACTTCTTTACACATACATACCTAGGTTTGTATTAAAAAAAAAACCTTTAACAAAGAATTCAGCGAGTGATATGTTACAATACGATTCTCGCTGAATTTTTGATAGGAGCGGCGCGGCGCGTGCCACTTATGGAAATTAATGGTAACTCCACCGCTGCCACACGACTTTATGACGTTGTGGCGTGCTGCACCGGGTGCACTATATTAATCGACTGCCTCGTTACGTTCGTGTTATTGCTTAGTAAATACTAAAATTGGACGATGTAGACATTCGTTTATATTTTATTTTAAGCTTGCACGCAATTTGTAGATTATGCTGTAGTAGATATGTAACCTAACTTATGTTTCAAACGTCATGCTCATCATTGGTACAGCGTGCATTGCATTTGTTATGAAATAATAGTTTAATTTAGTTTAAATCCACGTTACTTTGATGTGTAGGATCCTGGCTTGAGGATTTGATCCTTAGATCAAGTGAAGCGATTCAATGAGAAATTCTCAGAAGCAACCCAGATTTTGGATAGATAACATACTTGAATATAACTGAAGATTTATGGGTACCTACTTTGTGTCATATTATTTATTATCTAAATACGTAACGGTGGTACTTAATGATAGTATCCTACCTGTGCGTATTACAAGCTTCGAACATGACAGGTGCACACTTGTGTTCGCGCAGGCAGCGCGGGCGCACCACCCGCACGCCGGTGCCGCACGACGACGAGCACGGACCGCGCTCCGTCGACCATCTGATAGGATTCGAGAGAACAACATTAGGCTGGTTTTACAAAATGGATAAAGGTTTTTTGTTAAATACTCGAGGCTTATCCTTACGAAGATAACATTTTAGGGAATTGGGTCTAAAGGCAGGTCTCTTGAGAAAAAAAGGTTTGTTTTCAATTTAAGTAAAGTAGAAATTGGTACAAGTTAGCAGTTATCCTGTACAAATTACTCACAAGAAGTGGTAGTTTATGTAAAGTACTGCCTTTATAAATGCCACAAAAGCTCTCGTGGCTTCATTATACAATATCATTTTAATTATCTTCCATGCTATCGTTACCCCACAATGTTACAGAAATTAATGGTTATCGGGCATATATATCGGTAATGATATAGTACCTGTAAAAGCGCAGTGCATATTAACCACACGTGTCAGGCGTTCAACTCGCCTCATGTTGTGTTAAACAGATTTATACATAATTTATGGCCAACTCAAAGGCGTAACCTTTAAAGGGTGAACTGTTTGATCGAACGTGTTTGAAGTGCCCGCCTGTCTGTGCTGCTCGTGTTACTTGAGACACGAATATTGTGTTTACAATCCTTCATGTAACGAGCCTAATTCATAAAAGAGGCAACATTATTTATCGGTAATTGAGAAGGCTACCAAATAATGGTTGTAACAAACAAAAGCAATGTCTTGTATATCTACGTATTACAAAAGGAACGATACCCTAAATTCACAATACAAATACGACGCAAAGTAAAGGGTAAGTTATGGTCTACATTAAAGGAAACTTGTAGCAAAACTTCGGAGTGTACACAACTTGCTTCAATTCAAATATTGGTAGTTGGGTTCAATTTAAAGTTGGGAGAGTGTCTATTAGTTACAATAAATAGGTGAGATATAATACAAACTCATTCAGTTCACTTTTGTTCCACTATATCTATAATAAATCGTGATTTATGTCTGCGCAGTCATGAATTTGAAACGCTCATTACTTAAATAGTGACAGTGATGTAATGGCGTTTACGTGATATCGTATAAATGAAATATTCTCGAAAAAGATGTCGTAATGCAGTCATATTTCTCGAACGACCCGTCCTGTGACAGGACTATTCGCTTTGCATAGACGAGTGCGCACATTTACTACTACCACAAAAGTCACTTGTAGAGGTGCGGGTGAATATTAAGCTCTACGTAGTTAACATTAGAGATAAATTTGTTTATACGGCTGAAACAATAGATTAGTTAGGTTGGTACTTTAGTTCTCGCTCAGAACAATTAAAGAGAAACGAGCGAAAGAATGAAAGCGAAAAAATTCAATTGTAATAGGAGGGAGACCGTTTCCACATGACAAGTCTTCTTAACCATCGCTCATGTGAAAATGCGCGGGACTCGGCATGCGACTAATTGTAGCAAGCTTTGTCATTAGCACAAGTTTTCACAGCAAAGTTCTATGAAATAACTTCAAGAACACACTTCATAATTAATTATAATCTAGCTTCCGCCCGTGATTTCGTCCGCTTGCCTTAAATCACCAGCGATAAGTTACGTCTTTGGTTACTGCTTCGCTACCGTGTGTCGTAGCGTGATGTTATAATATAGTCTTACTTATGAATAATGTAGCTAACTATTGGTGAAAAAGTGGTTAAAATTGGTCCAGTAGTTTCGCAGCTTATTCGGTACAAACAAACAAAAAATCTTCCATCAATAAAACCTTTTTTATATTTGTCTCTTTTTATTAGTAAGGAAACTACTACGTACGTACTAAAGAGATATTTGGTTTTTAGATTCTAGTAAACACGCCACTACTGTGTGAATTTAACAACAAAAACATTGAGCTTAAACTGTTTCACTTAACTATTACAAACCACTCCTAACTACAGAAAATTGTAATACCAAACATTCTAAAGCTAGGAATTCAACCCGGGATAGATTAATGAGGACTATTAATTAAATCCAATTACTTTTCAGACAAATATAGCAAACTAAATAATAGTAGTGTTCTTATTTTACATACCTACACTATACAATACTAATAAATACACAAGAACCACTCGTGGCACTCGTAAAACTATGTAATCAGAAAATATTGATTCAACTTTCCATATGAAACTCTCTCATGTATAAATAAATCAGTACTGAAGTAGTGTACCTATTGGAAAAAGAATTTTCCGGGACGCGCTCGATATGGCAAGACCAAGGTAACTTTTGTTTCACTTAGTAGCACTGAACGGAGTCTGTCTCAAAGTTTATAAGATACATTAAGGTTGCTTGTTCTCTCTCAGCGATACGGCGAGGGATTTGCTCAACTTGTACGTGTTTATGTATGTATACTTTTTGGGAGTATGCTTCATAGCTGTATCTTTGTGAAGTTATTTGTGTTGAAGGGGTCTGTTGAGAATGTTGTATTCAAATGTGGCTATTGTGAAGTGTTCAAGCTTTATTATAGTTTAGTAAATATACTATTGTATTTTTCATGTTTTACAATATTCTCGTACATTAAAAGTACGTTCTAGATCGGTAAGCGTAAAATACCAAAAAAAAATATATAAGAGAAAACATTCAAGTGCCTGCGCAGTTACAAACCTATAATAATTATATACAACTCTAAAGGAAAAAGGAAATATTAATTGCAAACCTTCGATCAACAATGTTGCAAACACGCAAAACTCGAAAGTTGCACAGAGCTAAAATCAGGAAAAAACGCGAGACTCATCAAAAATCTATGTGCTTGAATACTTTATTTCTTTGATAATTAAAGGAAAGTTGTAAAAAATTGCTATTTTTTGCCTTTGATTTTACACAAAGGGAAATTCCTTTGTAGGATTTTATCCTTATCAGCAGCTTTACAGCTTAGTGAAATAATAAAAGTTGGTGTTTTTGCGTAAAATAAACGAGTCAAGAAATAATTGGTTTTAAGAGCTCTATCAATTTTGCGTTTGGTGCCTGAGTGCTGAGATGCTGTGGCAGTTCGGGTGTCAGACTGCACGCGAACGTTTGTCTTTTTTCATACAGTTGTCACGATATTTGTCGTCCTGGGGTGTGCAGTCCGACACCCACATTGCTAAAGTGCACCGGCGACACCAAAGACATTAATTATAAGAGCCCTTAAAATTCTTAACGCTAGGAAGGAATGGAAGAAGAAAGGAAAACCAAGTAACATTTACCTATACTCCAGTGGTCTCGTTCGACTGGCAGGCGTGCTGTAGTTCACTGAGACCTCCACCGTCACCGCCTCACCGGATACCACTGGATGTTCAGGAAACGCCTGCGCAACAAATGTTATAATTTAATTATGAACCGAATTGCCCAATTGCAGGATATTGTTTTGGTGAAAAGAATTCGACGTAAAGCGAACATTTGAGTGCTTGCCTGGTGCGAGTTATTAAACGTGCCTGATCGCGTTAACGTAACCTTTAAAAGCGCCGTCTAGTGACAACAATTGTCATTGACATAGGTATTACATATACATTGTAATTCTGAAGTCAAATCTCCACAGAGGACCAAATATGATCCACTTTTTGCAGAATAAATTTTATTTATTTTTATCGGTACCTATATTCAGTCGACAATTCACACAATCTAGTATAATATTCCAAAGGATCAGCAGCGAATATAACAAGATTGAAAGTTTTGATTTCAAGCGAACACGTGGATTTTTACACCTGACTGAGCTAAATACCTATCCATAACTCTGAAGCCTGGTATAGTAGTCGCCACAAGTCGTGAGCACAAATGTCAAGTTATTTTTTGAGTTTTTGGGTACTTTTCTGTGTTTTTTTGGGCCGCCAACACTGTACGCGATTAGTCTGTCAGTCAAATCGATCGCGTGCAGCGTCGGTGCCCCAAAAAGCCCCGAAAGGAACCCAATAATCCAAAAATGAACTTGACATTTGTGCTCACGACTCGTGGCGACTACTATAGCAGACTATTGCGATATAACACTGACGCTATCAGCGTTTCATAACACTTTATGTAACATTGAACACATTACGGTAAAGTAACACGTGTGGGTAATGGACTCTTTGTTTACCTTTACTATTTTCATAATGACCTATTATGAAAAACAAAACGTAATTTAAAACAATATGAGATCCGTGTTATTTTATATAATTAAATAACGCGGATCTCATATTGTTTTCTCGTATTTCTCATATTTCGATCTCATATTTCTTTCTCTCACACAAAAACAAAATATATTTGTTGCCACGAGTCGTGAGCACAAATGTCAAGTTAATGTTCGGGATTTCGGGTTCTTTTCTGGGTAATTTAGGCCGCCGACGCTGCACGCGATTGGTCCGTCAGTTGGACCGTTCGCGTGCAGCGTCGGCGCCCCAAAAAACCCCGAAAGGAACCCAAAAACCGACAAATTAACTTGAAATTTGCGCCCACGACTCGTGGCGACTAAAATAATACCTTATGCTTTTATGTGAAAAGTTAGTTTTGTTTTATTTCAATGTAAAACAATACGAAATGAACATAATGTCAACTCTATCTGATAGACTAGGCTTACATTTTTGTTTAACCTTTGTAAAAGGAAACTATGACCTAACCACAGTCGTTTACGTGAATTGTTATCCTACTTAGTAACGAACCTCTTTGGATAAAAGACGATAAAGAAAAATGAGATACAAAGTGTGTAGCGTGAGTCCCAATTAACTTCAGCGGCACAGTTGAAAGCGTTGGTGAATAATTAACCGGGCGCGGATGCCGACCCTTATCATCCAATGTTACACTTCGTTACACTTTTCATAGTTTATTCCGTTTTGTATAACATGTTGTGCTTAGCACACAATCACGAAAAAGCTAACTTCTCTTTAATTCAAACATACATATACCATCACGCCTGTATTCTCCGAACGGTTAGGCAGAGGTGAACCAATGTACTAAGTGTACATTGGTACACCTCTGAAATAACTCAATAAAATGAAAAATATTTCTGTTTACATATACATAGACATACCATCACGCCTGTATTCCTCGAAGGGTTAGGCAGAGGTGTACCAATGTACTAAGTGTACATTGGTACACCTCTGAAATAACTCAATAAAATGAAAAATATTTCTGTTTACATATACATAGACATACCATCACGCCGGTATTCCCCGAAGGGTTAGGCAGAGGTGTACCAATGTACACTCACAGTTCGCCGGTATATTTAGGTTTCATGTAATAGGGGGGTGAGCCTATTGCCATTAACCGAGCACAAATCCTTACTCCGAGCTGTTACTGAGAATTTTATAGAAAAACCCAATAACACTTTTTACTCGACCTGGGAATCGAACCCAGGACCTCTAGCGTAGCAGGCGCGCTTAGGCCAACGAGGCAGATAATTCAAAATCTCTGAAAATAATTACTGGGAATGGAGATAATAGGCGAGCAACCGTGGAGAAGGACCTTATAAAAATTACCGACATAAACGTTGACATTTATTATTTCCACGTGGGGAAACCCGAGGTTTTATGTTGAAGTTAAATTACGAAGCGGTGTTAGCGGAGACCGAGGAGATAAATAAGTGAAACGAATACAAACGGCTCTTATATAATTAGGTTAGTTAGTTTGTCCTTTATTGTAAAAGCGTTTAAAATTGCGATATTATTGTAAACACTAGTACATTAATCAAGTAATGTTACTCGGAGTGCACGTTCCACTTATTATACAAATGGCTTCTTTGCAATAGGTACACTTTGTTTTTGGGGTTCCGTACTCAAAGGGAGTAAACGGAGACCTGTAGCTCTCGCTCATCCGTCTGCCCGTCTGTCTATCTCGCTGTCACAGAGCTGTATCTTTTAAACTGTATCAGATAGACATTAAACATTGTCACAGAGTTTCTAATATTAGGCTGAAAAAATAAATAAAGAAAAAAATTAATTAAGAAACGCCCAAAACAAGACAAGAAATGTGATTTTTAGGCGTTTTTTTTTCTCGATGTTAAATTAATATTGTACGGTGGTACGGAACCTTATGAGTCTGATTCGGTTTCTTTATAAAACGAATAGTGAATTCAGCTTGGATAACATAGTCGGATATAAATCCTGTTATAATACTCGCACAATGCACCAGCGAAGTTTATTCGTAGTGAGCCAGAAGCGACCGCTTTTCAAAGTAAGCAAGGTACCTCGTTAATAAACGCTTGGAATCCACTAACAATTGAGCTAAAAATGTGTGAGAGAAGCTAAGCTATGTAATAGTCAATGGTTTATAATATAGTTCTCTTGTTAACATGCCTTTTTAACACCCGACGCAAAAACGAAGGGGTGTTATAAGTATGAGGTGTCTCTGTGTGTGTGTCTGTCTGTGTCATCGTAGCTCCCGAACGCATGAACCGATTTTAATTTTGTTTTTTTTTTGTTTTGAAAGGTATACTAGTCGGGAGCCTTCTTAGCTATGTTTGATGGAAATTAGTTCATCAGCGGTTTCAAAGTTATCAGCTCTTTTGTTAGCTGCGTTAGGGATTTTAGGTTAACTTCTTGATTGTATATAAATATTAATTATATACACCACTATTTTTTAATTAGTATAAAAAAGAAATGGGGCTCGTATCTGTACCCGTTACTGATCATATTTGTGTAGTCAAAAGTAAAAAAAAAACGAAATCGCAAAATTTTCCACGAAATTTTGTCATAATTGGTAAATTCATAATTGAATCAATCATTCATAACCATTGCTACTACAAAATAATATGTGCAGTGCTAATTTATAAGAGGAAGTGCGCGCACGCTTTTTAAAAAAAAAACTATAAATTGAGTGACATTTTGGGATAAAGTCAAAGTCAAAGCATTTATTTCAATTAGACCATTTACAGGCACTTTTGAATTGTCAAGAAGTTACATTTAAAAGTTGAAGCTAGTTGCTCGTTCCAAAGCGTAGGTCTCTATGGAGAAGAACGAGCAAGAAACTCCATGGACACTCTTTTCTTTCAATTTGGTTTTTTACAAAATCTTGGTTACAATATTTTTGTTGCTTCTATATGTGAAAACAATGAAGATGTATTAAAACAATACAACAAAAAACAAAAATAATAATAAATAGTACCTACTAAAGATGTAAGCCATAGCAGTTAAGAGATGACCAATCCCAACTGACAGCGCCCGTTCACGAATATGACGCGCGCATTAGCACCATTTAGCTCAACCATCTTAAAGGGAGCCGAACGATCCAGCGCACGCGCCACCGTCAGCGAGACATTTATGTGAGCATGACAAAGCTCTCAACCACCATGCTTATAGTGTCCAAAACATAGTAACTTAACAAGTAAATGGCTCCATGGTACTCACATTTACAAAACTGAAATAAATTATGCTAAATTATACAAAACTAAGGTTTTCAGTGAACCTATTCGACAGATAAACTGTAGTTTGTGGGAATTAGAAATAATAATAATAACGGTATACGTTATTAAGGTCACTAAAAAAGGAGCTAAAAAAAAAGAAACATCATTCCCTTTACAAAAGAAAAAATCACAAAAATATGTATACTAATCTGTGAGCCCGAGTGGCTGTGGAGCAGGATGTAAACAAACGCTAATAACTTTGCTGTTTATGAATATTATTTATTGAGACTTTACATACCTATATGATAACAAGACCTTCCATAATAAGCCCTTTAAGTACCTATTTGTACTAATTAAAAATTAGTAGTGTATTATCGTTTATCATAAAAGAGACGTGTTTTCGTTATCAATATACTCTCTCGCGAATGGCTATTGCCATTCACACTATTGCGTTCATTTAACTTATCATTTAATTCAAAACCTATGTTTAAAACCGTTAGAGCTGTCTATTAAACATTTAAGTATAATATAATGTCAACTACGAACGCACATTGTATCAAAAATGTATATGTGAATTATATGGAGTTTCTAAGCAAAACTGCATTATATTTTAGCATAGTTTGAACAATTACGAAGTTATAGCGTATCTTTAAGTGTAGTATCACAGAGAAAGCTTTAAGAACTTTTAGAAAATTCAAACTCACCATTATCATTAAGTCGGTCTGCAGCCTCGAGTCTGAGGATATAAAGACATCTGTGTCGGTCCTCGTCCAGCGCAGGAGCGTCCCCCCCGCGACCGCCTCCCCCTCCCACCGAGACCCTTCCTTTATATCTATGACATGACTATCTACCTCAATGATCTGTAAGTTCTGAGGTACGTTAGGATCATACTTCAAGTATTTATCTTGTTTAGAATCAATGTCGTAACGTTTCGAGTGTTTCAGGAGGTCGAGGATCTGTTTGTCCCTCTTCTTTTCTCGTATGGCTATGCTTAGAGGTATGGGGGTGGTGATGTGGACTGATAGCTGGTGAGCGTCGTGGGGGATCATTGTCATGCGGGTCCAACCTAAAAGATAATGAATTAAGTTAATAATCTACTGTAAGAAGCCATAAATTAATTGTGCCAATTTCAAGATATTACTGCTATGAGCATAAATGATTTTAATAAGTATCGATCCCGAATAGCAAGATTTTAGCAGTATTATGTAGGCACTAGCTTTTGCCCGCGACTCTGTCAGCGTAGACATTACAATTAAGCCAAAGTTCTAAATTATCCCGCGGTAACACAAAAACGGGATTTAATTTTATCAAATTCCGTTCAGCCGTTTAAGCGCGATTAAGTAACAAACATCCATCCATTCACACAGTAATGTATGAAATCAAACACGGTCAATTACAGGCTGGAGTCTATTATATTAATAGTACCCACATAGGTATTAGGTACTAATGTAGGTACAATACAAAAATTTGCATACATGACACACACAAACTTTCGCATATATATGGCCGCCGACGCTGCACGCGATTTGTCCAACTGACGAACCAATCACGTGCAGCGTCGGCGGCCCAAAATACCCAGAAAGGTACTCGAAAACCCAAAAAAATTACTTGACATTTGTGCTCACGACTCGTGGCGACTAATATAATAGCAGTAGGATTAAGATGACGCTACCCGTCCTCTAGACATAATCCTTTTAGAATTTCACGAAAATCACGTGAAGAAACCTTTTAAGTTAGACTATAATTTGGAAACACGTACAATGTACTCGTGTAAAACTTTGTAGTCTAAAGTCTAATATACCCTTTGTTATGTTAAGTTTGTGGTAAGCACAATTTCAAGTAAGAAATTTATTAAATTCTGTCTTATCTTGTCAGTTTCTTGTCCCTAGATAAGTTTTAGTTTATCAATCGCCTAGGCGTATAAATTCCATTTCTATAAACCGCAGCAATCCTCAGATGTTCCCACAATTGAATGTCCCAGCCGGTCCTTGACCTTCGCAAAATATTCGAGAATTTAGATTCAGCCAGACGTAGTTTATCTGATTCGTTGACTGAACCGTTCTGAATGAAACCTAAGTGAATTACTTACTCTTTCGCTCCAGAACGTTCACTTATTCCCTAAAACCTAGCTCCTAGATAAAATCGAGGGGGTTGGATTGCTCCTTTTGTTCGACAGCGTTTAAAGCAAAAGTTTGAAACTATCCGGGCGATAGAATCTTTTAATTGCTTCAGCAGTTAACTGTCTTTGTAACGGTAATTTGGTTCAGATAAAAATTATATGAATTGATCCTATTTAATCATTTTATCGTTAGAAAAACGTAACTCTTAGGTATAATAAGTTATCGATTGTATCATATTGTACATTACCGTTGCCTAGTTGTCTTGTGTACACGTGCGTGTTATTGTTGCAGTACCCATCTGGACACCAGTTGCAGACGCTGTCCGAAGAGTTGCAATGTCCCGGCACACAAGTACCCTGTACGGAGAAAAGACAACATAAATATATGCACAATGATCACATACTATCAACAGAACTGTATCCATCGGATTTTAGAGAAACTCTCTCATAGGTATAGGTGACAGACCCGTGTAAGTAATTCATGCCTAAAAGAGAATACGCCGCCGCTCTGTCAAAGTGAAAGTCAAGTTATTTATTTCAATTAGACAGGTTTTGAATATTATTTACAAGAAAAAAAGGAATTTGATCTAGTTGCCCCTTCCAAAAGCTTGTGTAGTTTCGTATGGAGAAGAATGGGCAACATACTTACTTATTTAATTTTTTCTTTACAACAATTTGTATAAGTAAATACATCAATAAAAATCGTTTTGTTTGGGTTGGCCATATTAACGGCGGGTACTGTAGATTTATCAGTACCGCCCTTAATAAATATTAGTAAAAGGAAAACGGTGTCACAAGCTTCAAATTAAAAGATGAAAAATTAAAAAGCATTTTTTCGGCCAAGTTTCGTTGAGAGTTTTCCACTTTGCCCTAAAAAGTGGCTCCAGTTGGGGGACTCTTAATTAAGTTGATCCCTATTATAATTATTGCACATTTTTATAAGTGAGTGATATTTAATCTATGTAATGTTTTGATAAATTTTAACGATTTTTCTATAAAACGGTGGTTTTTTTTTTAATTCTCAGTAGCAGCTCGGAGTTAGGATTTGTGCCCGGTTATGGCAATAGGCTCGCCCCCTATTACATGGGAGCTAAAAAAATACCGAACTGTGGGTGTACATTGGTACACCTCTGCCTAACCCCTCGGGGAATACAGGCGTGATGGTAAATTTTAACGATGTTTTTTGTTCAATCACAGTATTGTATAGTATCAAAGTGTTTTGTAAAGTTTACGTCCTTAAATGTTGGTAGTTTACAAGATTACAATAACGAAAGTCAGAGCTTACGAAGGAATTTCATTATTTCTTTAGCAACATCGTTACAGACACCTTTGTTAAGAAGCTTCTGTTCTAGTTTACAACCCAAATATATTAAATATATTAAATGGCCTAATGGGCACGAGTTATGAGCACAAACTTCAAGTTGAATTTTGGGTCTATTTGGCGGAATGAAGGAGGCAAAGGGCGCCGATGCTGCACGCTATTGGTCCGTCTGTCGGACCAATCGCGTGCAGGGTCGGCGCCTTAATATTAATTAATTCGGCCAAAGAGACCCAAAAATGAACTTGAAATTTGTGTTCACAACTCGTGCCGGTTAAACCATTTTTTTTTACATCGCTTCTTCTATATTTGACTTGAGATGAAAATAAGAGGTGTTACCTGGAAGCACACGTCGTAAGGTCTACTGTAGCTGCAGGGGGTACCATCGGGCAGGGCTCCGAAGTTGGACGGACCCCCACCGCCATAGTCTACGCACCAGACCTCACAGTGCTGCGTTTCTGGAAAATATAAGGTAAAATATAGTGCTATTGAGACTATTATTGTATTAAAATGAACCAGTTTATTTATGTGGCATACTATGAAGGTATCCCATCTGGGATAACATTAAAATAATAACATTTTTAATCTGACGTTGTCGATATAAGCGTGTTTTAAACTGGGTTATTTTACGATAAATACAAAACAATGTAACCTTTTTATCATATACTTTTTTTGATCAGTAAAATTGAGTTATTTTAACAATATGACGTAACAACTGTTGTTATTTCGTCATTATTTTTCCTAAAGACACCCATCTGTACTGTAATAGGTGTAAAGAACCTCCACATTAGAAAATAAATAACAGCTTCGAAAACGTGATCACAGCACTTTGGAAGAAAGTTCTGATGGCTTAAAATCGTGACCAAATCATAAAAGTACTATAATTTCATAGCAGTTCATTCATAAGATGAAAATTATGTTATTTCTAAACTTCTACTAACCGTTAGGGTGTAGGTAGGGTATGAATCTAGCATGTTGTCGTAGACAGATGTCAGCGCGTGCGTCGCGCGTGGCCGCGCACGTCGCCCCCGCCCAACATGTGCGGACCTGGAAACCAGCGCCCTCGCAAGCGCTCTCCGATGTTATGCTGTGAAGTAAAAAATAACTACATATAAGTACGTAAAAAACGTAGTTTTTTATAGCAGCGGCAATTTGAGTCGAATGTCATATTTTTTTTAAGCTGTAGGTACTTGGATTCTATAAGTATTTCTTGCACAAGTAAAATCATCATCTACTTAGCCTTTTTCCCAACTGCCACTTCTTCTGCACTTCACTGCTGGTCGGCTTCCAGTCTAACCGGATGCAGCTGAATATCAATGTTTTACATGGAGCGACTGAATATCTGACCTCCACAACCCAGTTAGTTGGCAACACGATACCTCTTGGTTAGACTACTTGTCAGAGTTCCTGGCTTCTGACAAACCGTAACGACTGTCAAAGATCTACGAATGACAGCCGCGACCAACGGCTTTACGTGCTTTCCGAGGCACGAGGGTGTCACACCATCAACTTCCAAACTCCGGGTTGCTATTGAGCAAATCCTAATGGAAAAACCCAAAAACACTACTTTTTCCCGACCTGGGAATCAAACCCGGGACTCCACGCTCATTAGTCGCGCTTGCGACCTCGAGGCCAAACGGAGCAGTCAAAAGTAAAATAATAATAATAATTAAGTCACAAAATAAAACGTTAAAGGCTTTCATTACAATCTTACATAAGCAATTACTTAAAAAAACAATTGCCATAATTATATCACTCACCCTTTATACCTGCACCGTCTGATGCGCGTGCGCAGACCGTACCCGCAGTCGGCACTGCAGTCACTCCACTTTCCCCAGTCACTCCACTCGGGTCTCTCGTTCTCCCTCTCTCTATCCTCCACCTTATGTTCAGTGACTTCTGTTTGCTTCCTCTCTGGCTCAGTTCTGATAGCGTGACCTGGCATCGGTTCACATATGCGGTCCACACACCACTGGAAAAAGAAATTGATGGTAGAGTATGCAGGAAAAAGGCTCACAAGTTGATGATTTGAAATACACCACTGATAAAATTATTTGAAAATGTAGGCATACATGTTGTGTTGCGCACAGGGGAAAAGTACCTAGCTATGTTTTAGGAAATTACGAGAGTACTAAGCTTTCTTCACAGAAATTCATAATAAGTAACTTATAAGCTTTAATCTAGTGGCATGTGCCAAGAGATGAAAGCCGACAACCTCTCTATCAAATATTTATAAGATAAGTCAAAGTAGAGTGCCGCGGCATCGTCGACAAGCCTTTCGGAGTCATGAAAGATAACGAGAGTAAACGATAATGATGTAAATGCGATACAAATCTGTTCATAAATCTGGTTTCAGCGAATTTTAAATTCGATTTATGAATCCGTGCAATTCTCGCCACCAACCTTTTACGGTACAAATGGACACAAAAGTTATAAAACGGAAAGCGTGTCTGTTATTGGATATAAAGATTTCAGTTCAAAGGAAATTGATATCGCCAATAAGACTTATATTTTTATTTCAGCTCGTTCTCTTTGGTCTGACAAAATATAACAAAGAACAATAAAATTATTACTATCCCGATGTTTCTGTAAAGCCTCAAAGCAGCTTTATTATAAGGCGATTAGAAAGTCCTGCAATCTGAGGGGCAATTTTATGTTTATTTCATTTTATAATGGAGCTACTTTGGGTTTAGCGGGAGGGACTATTTGAGACGGAAGGTAGTGTCAAATGTCTTTGTTGTAAATTGTTTTGTTGATAAGAAGCCGAAATATTATAACAGGTATATTTCTCGAATCTATGGTTAATAAAATTTCTAAGTAAGCATTTCTGCACGAGTTACACAAGCTTTTGAACTCTCGGTTGCAAGCTTTTAAAGAGTTCCAAGAACAACATTGAGAGGCGTCGTTACGTAGCCTGTATAAAGCTAATTAGTTTCTCGGAAGTTCAATGAGAGATCTTTCTCGGCATTCAGAATAAAACAGGCTGGTTTTAAATGAAATGAGCGAAGCTTTCATTGAAATGTCCTCGGATTCGAATTGGTTTTAAACCGTCATTGAATTTTGAAATGGCGTGAAAGCGCTCTAGGATTGCTGTGTTATTTCATGGCTGCGTACAATGGCACTCGCGTCGGCGGCGGTATTTATCTGGCGGTGCCAGCACTCGTCATTTGCATAGCTTGAAAAACATATTCACAAAGGATTTTGTCGAATTTATGCGCACACACGTGACCTACGAGTGCGACCGATGGAATCCTTAGTAAGTTACGCGAAGGCGACACGCGGACACGAATGCAATGTTCTATTTTCTTGGAAATGTTGATATTGGATCTTAAATGTCGATATTAATGTTGTGAAATTAAGATTTCATTAATTATTTCGATATGAATTCTAATTAAACTTCCTGTTTTAAATTATTGATGCCAGCTGTTGCCATACTCAAGAGCCTCTCGGTTCATTATTTTATGTACAAGAAGTTAGATTTTCTGTTGAACAGTATTTTGAGCCGCGCCTAAAACTTCTAGAATAAAAATAATTGCTTAATAAATTATTTATATACACGTGTTCCTCTTTATTCTTGTTACATTATAATGTAATTACAGGCATTTTTATATATGGAGTAATGTCGGTGTTATTTAGTCCGTTACCTTGTTGTGACCGCAGGGAGTGCCCTCGAGTGGTGGCGCACGCTTGGTGTGGCAGACGTGTGGCTTGGCACGGTGGGCGCACCACAACCGTGAACACGCCGACCGCACCTTCACCGACCTGCATACTGAGAACCTGAAGGAGAGAAAAATCGACAACAGTAATATTAGTCGTCTTGTTTGTCTAGCACTGGTTGCTGAGTATCCTGGTTCGATTCCCAAGTGATGCAGCAGTCAGACACCAAACACATAAATTGAAATAACTTTTAGTCTTCATTTTATCCACTTTTTCGTTGAGGTAAATGAAACGCGAACGTGGTTGGTGCTTCCGTAAATTGAAATCGCAATTGAATTCCGTAAAATAAAATAAATATTGCTTATTTATTTTAATCAGCCGTGGCGTGGATGGCATGGGTATTGGCTAACCACGACGATACTTTCGAAATCTAGTTGAATTTCTGAATAACGATCAGAAAGTTCAAAACGTAAGGAAGGATCCCCTATAAAATACTGTTATAATCAGTTAAGTACATCTGGCACAGAATGTTATTTGTAAGCCGACCTTCTACTCGCTCGGCATTCGTTATTGTTTTGGAACGAAAACAGCTTTCTTTTCCAATCGCCATTTATTGCGTTTCAATTTATAGGTCAAACAAGCTTACTGATATTTTATTCCTGGAGTGTTAGACATAATAAAAGTTGGGTATAGTTGTTTTTATTAATAAATGTATCAAAAAGCTTTGTTTCGATAATTTGTAACAGACTAGTTTCTACTTGCGTCAAAGTTGATATTTATTATTCTACAGGAACCGTACATTTTCCGTGATAAAAAGTAAATCTGTTTCCGTGCCAAATTTCATCCGTTTAAGCATGAAAGAGTAACACACATCCATCTATCCTCACAAACTTTCGCATTTATAATTATTAGTAGGAAGTTTTGTGTATCAATGATTCATTTGCCCACAATACCTTCCAATCCGTTATAGTAATCTGACGAACCAATTTGCATACAAATGGTCCAAAATGTAGTGAGTGATGCGCACATACACAGTTCTGTAGATATCAATTGTGAATCGTCACGAAATTGGATCGGATTATTTATTTAAATTACGAGATTTTTGGATTGTTGTAGGCTATATATTAAATAAAACCTCATATACAGGTTGATCTGATAGACATAGCGAACGTTTCTTCAATTTAAGGGTTCTGAAAAGAAAATTCATACACGGCTGGATAATTCAGTTATTTTACGTAATTGTGCGGCCCTTCACTTTTTGTTATGAAATCATTGTGCTTTTACAAAAAATAATTTAAGTGATAGGCGATTTTTCAATTGAAATCAGTTAATCGAACCCTTGATGTTACGTAAACTTAAAGGTTGCGAAATGCTAAAATTGAAATAGTTTTTGTAACTTTCCGTAGCTTATTTTGCTTCATAGTGGCAGGGCTTCAACTTTAAAGCCTGACAGTTACGAATTTCAATAAATCAAACATCCTGTATACTAGACTTACAAGAGGTTAAAATTCTTATGACTTATTTATGAACAACACCATTGAACGAGATGATAGGCTGTTGATACGCTCATTATTATGCATTGAAAATGTTTGAATAATATATTTATCGAACTTTTACTGGCTCTTACACCAAGAGCCCTAGACATTGAAGAGCCCAGCTAATTTTAGGGCTTGGAGTATTTTACTCAAAGGGAAGTCAAAGACGGTACTTGTGGAAGGTTAGGTGGGGGTACTTGAAGGAACATATATGTGATGGTGTTTAATAAAAGCTAACGAAATTATAATTTGTAAGGATGATAAGCATGACGGATTAGATCTTTATAAGTTGTAGTAGTGAACATAATGTGATGGATGAATTAGGCGCATGTTGCGATATAGTGATTATTATTTTTTTGTGATGTAGATATTTCTATATTTCTCAATTATTTTTACATATCATTGGATGGCAAACAAGGTGACGGACTACCTGATGTTAAGTAGTCACCGCTGCGTATAGACATCTGCAATACCAGAGAGGCCTTGCAAATGCGTTGCCATCTTAGAGACAAAGTTGGAATGTCTCATGTGCCTGTAATTACACCGGCACTCATACCATACAAATCGGAATACAGCAATGCTGTTTTGCGGCAGAAATAGGCACGGTGATAGTACTATCCCGGACGAGCGGCTTTATAAAGAGCTCTACTCCTATTGATTATTGTATTTTTTGTTTTATTTTTCTATATATTTCTAACAAGAAGAATCAGCTGAGGCTAAAATTATCTAATCAACCAAAAATATTGTGTAAATCTTAACAGAATAATGACTGCTAAGTCTGAAGTGTCTAATTAAGATAATGATTGGTTGCAACATGGCCGCCATGTAACAAGATATCAAACGCACACTTTGTAGCTAGGATTTCAGAGCGGGTTCAAAGGATGCGATGGACGGTACTAATAAGCTGAAGACAGCGGGATTGTGCTCCGAGCTACAGAACTGTACGTACAACGATGATGTACATATACATGGCAACTACGTTTTGCATGTATTTACCACATAGATGTGTGTACTATATCAAGTTCTATTATGATTGTGTTACAGTTAATATTGAATATGAGTCACGAGTTGTTTCAGCTGGTTGCTTTCATGTATTTCGGCGATGTGTTTTGGTATGAACGAGAAGTTTTTTTTTTTAGTACATATGGTATAGTTTTCATATTGTGAGTAATGTGGAAATGAATTAATTTAATGTTTAGTGGTTTCCAGTATAAAAATGATTTCCATACTTTTCAGTTAGTTTTGTAAAAACTATTTACTAACCTTTTATTTATGTAAGTAGCTTATGTGCATGACGGTTTTCTGCGGGATTACTTTTTTGCGCGAGACTCTTTTTTTTTAAGTGGCCTAAGTAAATTCCTAAGACATCAGCTATCTTCCAGTGAAAGTCCCATCAAAATCCGTCTAGTCGTTTCGGAGATTAACCGGAACAGACAAATAGAAAGACAGGCAAGAATTTAAAAATTGTTTGTACCATGTCATGGTAAATGGCATTTAGTAAAAAGCTGTTATTTTGATATTACAAACAGCCACATCTATTTTATTTATTTAAACAGATTAAATCGAGTTCCTTTTTAATTTTGTTGTTTTTTAATTTGCATTGCCATGTTATTTTTACACCACCTTTGTAAAGATTGTCTATGGTATTAAGTCCGCCTTTGTACCTTTTGTTGTATAAAGTGTAAATAAATTAAAAAACAATTGGAGTCTTGCTGTTAGTTAAATTTCCCAAAGGGTTATTCAATTTCTGGAAAAACTTTACTTTATTTGATGGTTAATTGAAAATTATCACTAGTATAATAAAGACTAGTATAAGAATGTTTTTTCTTAGTTCAATGTCGTTCATGTCTAAGTGATCACCCACTAAGCCTTCTCCCAACTATGTTGGGGTCGGCTTCCAGTCTAACCGGATGCAGCTGAGTACCAATGTACATGGATGTTACATGGAGCGACTGCCTATCTGACCTCCACAACCCAGTTACTAGGCAACACGACACCTCTTGGTTAGACTGGTTGTGAGACTTCCTGGCTTCTGACTATCCGTAACGACTGTCAATGATCTACGAATGACAGCCGGGACCAACGGCTTTACGTGCTTTCTGAGGCACGGGGGTGTTATACCACCAACTTCCAAACTCCGGGCTGCTACTGAGCAAATCCTAATGGAAAAACCCAATAACATTTTTTGCCCGATCTGGGAATCGAACCCGGGACCCCACGCTCATCAGTCGCGCTTGCAACCACGAGACCAACGGGGCAGTTCTAATAATGTCTAGACTAAGTATGGAAGATATTAAAATATTCTGCACATGTGAGCTGATCGATTACCTTGCTAAGTCATCTCCGGCCATCATTCATCAGAGTCACCCAATCAATTCAATTTGTATAAACAAAGCAATTTCACGCTTCATCAACGCATATAAAAGTAACAGTGAATCAGTAATCAAGTTGAGTTAATTCTTGAACCACTAACTAATGCGAGACAATAAACTATCACCCTTTGTGTCCGATAATTAGAGCACGTCGGGCTTTAATGAACGACCCAAATACCGGATAACACATCGGAATGTATCGTTATGAACCAATCAAACGATACGGACAATGTTTATTGTTAAAGGAATTTTGAACACAGATTATAAAAAAAACTGACTGCCTCGGTAGCCTAGTGGTCCTAAGCGCGACTGCTACCCTAGAGGTCTTGGGTTCGATTCCCAGGTCGAGCAAAAAGTGTTATTGGGTTTTTCTATGAAATTCTCAGTAGCAGCTCGGAGTTAGGATTTGTGCCCGGTTAATGGCAATAGGCTCGCCCCCTATTACATGGGACCTAAATATACCGGCGAAATGTGGGTGTACATTGTTACACCTCTGCCTAACCCTTCGGGGAATACAGGCGTGATGGTATATTTATATTATAGAAAAATATAGATATCATAAATGTTTTTAAACATACATCTGTTCCTAAAGTGATCTGAGTAAGTAAACAATTAGTGATGGTGATCTATATGCACGTATGTGCAGGTTTTGTCATTTTTATTATGCACAATCTTAAATCCCGCAGGACCGGTCTTTGTGGCTATCTTTAGGGGAGGCCTATATCCAGCAGTGGACGTCGTTCGGCTAATATGATGATGATGAATCTGAAATAAGGGCTCTACCCAAAGCATCATGTTTTCATAAACCATGATTTTATTTGTATACGGTTGCAATCTGTGAAGAAACCAAGAACTTTTTTATTTAATCCCGAATTCTCAAATTATACGTAACTCCTGAAAGTGACAGAAATAGCATGAGATTCAAAGGCGATATAAAATTGAGTTGCGTTCGAGAATTTGGCTGTTACGTACTCTTTGGTTTTAAAACGTTAAAGTGTTTGGAACATTTTGCTTTTCAGAACCTCTGTTGTAAAATAAACGTAGGATTTTAATTATTAATAATACCTTAGGTAAGTAGTTAGTCATATTGAGTAATAAAAATGTTTATTGAATGTTATAAACATGTGTTTTAAAATACATTAGTCAGTATACATTAGTCAGTCAAGGTCGGGGCGGCTCGAGTTCAAACAACAAAGGAAAACATTTTCAATTCTGATAATCTTGTTAAAAGGTAGCCGGAAGATGCCTTATTTACATTCATAATGAGTTTTGTGGTTATTACAGGAAGGTACTAAATTAATTGAGCTTAGTTTTGCCAGAATGACCCAACACACATTCTCATAATAATACAATTAATTACGTCTTACTATTTCAACTTGCCAATACAATACTATCCAACAAAAACAGGTCAATTAACATCGAAGACTTATGCTTAGAATAATTTCAAAATAAACAGCACTAATATCCAAATTACTTCGAAAAATAAGAGATTTTCTTTAGTGGATTGGTTTTGTCGTAACAAAACTAAACATAATTAATCTAGCAGTGTTTTCTTTGTTTTCTTATCAAATCGTAATTTAGTACAAAAATTGAAGGTACCTACAATTTACTAATCTACGTACTGTAGAGCTAGATACTTTTACAAACGTTTTTGGGTGTGTAGGTAGCTCGTAATATATTGTAATCTGAATCTTTCATGTCTGTCTTCAGATTGTCATATTTTATGTGGCAATTTAAACCGAGGTATTTTGTTTCTCGCTCTTTTGTATGCGATGATGGTGTCGCACACGTTATAGGACACCGTTGTATTTTTATACGCCTTTGGGCACTCGAGGCAAGCCCGCATAATGTAAATAAGCTTTTCCTATGCATGCGACAGGTGTACACAACAATCTTGTACATACAAAAGATGTACAATATCTATGTACCGTATAAGGGAGTGACGCACCCGAGTTCGAAAACAATAGGCCACTTTGATAATATCTACCCTACCTAATATGCATAAGTTTTACTCAATTTTGGCCTAAAATAAAGCGCAGTCGATTATTTTTCTTCGATTAGGAACTCAAGCCGTTAAGCCAGATTTTGTCAAAGCGTTCGAAACATTAAGTTAGTTCGGTGTGAACAATTTTTTGTTTACAAAGTTAACTCTGAATATTTATTGAAAATGCGTTTTACACCAAGGGGACATTAAATGCCAATAATAAATGTTAGGGTTATCCCGTTTTTAGTGTTATTAATGGTTTCTCCCAAACCCCCATCCCCATCTCCCATTTTTTTCTCCCAAATTATTAATCATTCTCAATTAGAGACACCGTTATTAATGTATTCATTTAAAAGTCTTCATCTAAGTCTTATTTTGAGGTGTCATTTGTCTTAAATTATAATAGATACTTAGCTTTTTATCTTACAATTAATTAATCTCGCCCCAATGCTACGGTATATCATAATTAAAACAATTGTTTGAAACAAAACAAAAAACTGCCCGAAACAGTATTGTTTGAGTTTGTTCGTTAAAAGAATCATGTCGTTTCGTCCTTTGAGCTACCAATGTCGATCCTCGCTCGGGGCAGTGAAAGAGCTCGCCTTCAAAGGGTGGCCACCCTTTGTTTCCAACCACTGTTTTTATATGATTAAAAAGGCAATAGCATTTACGGAATTAACAAAACATTATTACTGGAGACACACAAATGAAAATAAAGGACCTTATAATTTATGTTGTACCCACATTACAGTGATATCAACGACAATGAAGTCGTAATTTTATTAGTCTTTAATTTAGTGATGATTTTAGATCGTTATACACTTAACAAATATTTTTTATGTTAAACATTTAATATTTTAATTAATCGGAATAAAACATAAAGGTATACCAGTTTATTTTTCTGGTTTTTTATAGAACTGGCATCCAATGCCGAATGCTTTTTTTTTTTTTTGGGGGGGGGTGGGAAATCCTCAGATAACTTCTCCCGCCCAGGGCGGGGCGGGAGGGAGTGTCAGACTTTTACTGACTAAAGAGGCGCGCGTGGAAAACGAACGCGCCGTCGACACGGCCTGTCGTTATTTAAACGTAAGGACGGTGAGCTACCCATTGCTCACCGTCCACAGGCCCGTATCTACGGTGACCGGGAGTCGTCTCGCGATGCCGAATGCTTAGGGCAATGATTATAAGTGACGATAACTCCGAATAAGAATTTGAAATGTGAGAACCGAGTGCTGTGGCGCAACTGACGCTGAACTGTATTGTTCGGTTTGTAGTGTACCTATGCTAATAACCGTTGTCTACCTCAGTTGCCTAAGGTGTCGAAGTGCTAGGTAGCAAAAGTAAACGCTGTAATTTTCACTCCCATAATGCAAATGGTTATTGTTCTGAAACTTGTGAAATGCAAAGCTTTTCCTGGTATTGTTAAATATTCCACTGTGTTATTACAAAGGCGTATTACTGTTATTCTTGGGATATTCTATTAACACACATTACTCGAGTCATATGTTTTGGCATTTATAAAACAATTTAACGTTGTTGGTAAACTGGGTGGTTCAACAGATATATTTGAAACCACGTGCCGCCGTTGAGCGCAAGCAAACAAAAGCTCTCCTTACGGAATATTATTTTGAACAATTTTAATAGAGAATAGAACAATCAAGCTATGCGGAAACGTGATTAATTAATTCTATTTGTTTTGTAGCTCAACACGTTCAGGGATTAATTGTTTAATTGTCTACAATTGGCAGTGTTTGTCTGCTAGGGATAATCTTTTTGTTTTATTTGCAACAAAGCTCGTGTTTCATGTTAAACACATGTGTGTTCATAAAACTGTGAGTTGTCTAGCAGCAACCGGCGCATAATAGTCGGCAATAAACACATACTTTGCTTTTAAAGCGCCAAGGGACGACAGATGTTACGACCGCCTCAGAGGCAACAGAAATAAAACGAATCCACAGGTGTCTGAATAAAAGTTTAAGAGTAAACGTATTCCTATTTAGTAGCTACAATTAATTTAGGTTATTTGGCTGTCACCTTCCATTTGGTTTCCAAATATCCGTATGTATTAATAATGCAATCTGTCACCGCAAATGTATTCCATCGCTGCCTGCACAGATTCGATTACACGTAAACAGATTATCGGAAAAATCTCAAATGTAGTGTCCTATATAGCGCGCCTCCGCGTGCCGCCCAAGCCTATCGTATTTGAAGAATTTTCACAACATTCCCAACAAACAGAGTTCTATTTCCGATGAAATCTAATTACAGGATTGCATAATGGTGGTTGAACACATATTAAAGTTTCGTAAAGGTTCGGATCGATCAATCAATCAATTAAAATGTGATTCAAACAGTTGAAGGCTCTTAATTAATATTAATTATCGTTTCAGGTTTCCGAGTATGCATGAGTGCATCGAATATTATTTTTTTTAATAACTGTGATGATATTAATACATTATTGCTTACATAACATGTTTATTATAATAACTGACTTACGATAGCGAAGCTTTGATTTTTTACAATTGAGCCCGTATCGACAGTCGATCACAATTACTAATCGTTACATAACTCAATTGACAGTTTGACATGTTGTCAATGAACTGTCACACTGCTGCTATCTTGTTTCATTTATCGGAGTTATGAGGAGCATACAGGAGCTGTGATTCCCTTGTTAGTTTGACAAATTCGATCGACAAATATAAAGCAAAGTCATTACATTCATTTAAAAAAAAAACAAAATGAAAGCTAAGTGTTTAAGGCCTTTTACTAAAATATATGTAAAATATATTATTAGTCAGTATATTATTTTGTTACTGTAGGGCTAAGGCCTCTTCTAATACAGAGAAGGCACTAGGAATTTTACGATTGCTCAAGGCGCATTGGCGATTTTAGATTTGTATTCATTATAAGTCCAGGTTTCCCCACCATATTTTCCTTCGTCGAAGTCTTTCAATACCTATATCTCTTTCAATACATTTGATTTTAAAATGTCACATTAATACTTGCCCGGTATCGAACATGCCACCTCACGCACGAGAGACGGGCGTACTAACCACTGGGCCATCACGACGACCATACTACTAACGCAGACCATAATACTTAAAATTTGTACGTTTTATTTTCATACTGGATTGAAAGTACATCAATCTCATATAATTTTATTTTTATGAGTCTTTAAACATTTATGCGGGCCTCTGGTACAAGAGAGCATCATGACGTATTTAATATGGGATGTGGGTTACCGTAAAACAGTTTTATCGGTTTATCTTGTGGTTTTAAATGACTCAGAACAGAAGGAGCAAAAACCTTCCCATTGTTTAGTACAAAAATAGAGTAATGAACTATCAAGGTCAGGATTAAAACATTTGTATGAAGAAGGATCATAATAATCATTGAAAAAAGAATTTGAGTACATTTTGATTCATGAACAGAAGGAGCTGACATACGCAAATAATTATGTTAAAAGCTTTTGCGTATTCATTTAGATTTACAGTAACTATGTGTATGCATCAATCAAAGCTTTCACTTCAATATTTCACTTTGGAAATGATTAGCTGGAGAGTAAACAGTAGCTCATTAAAAATGCATGCATGAATGAAAGGAAACTTATGTAGTTGTGCTCTTACAGGGTCCATAATTGTACCTTGCTTTTAAGCCTATTGTAACTCTTTCCTTGACATTATGGTGTGCAAATAAATTAATATGAATATGAAAAAAAATCAAGGGGCAAATCTGGTATTTTTAAATTACGTTCGCAATTTTAGTGTCATCTTTTCAAAAATGCCTCTGATATACCAACATTTGTCATTGATTATCGCTGACATTGATTATCGTTGATGATTGCGATAAGATTTTGAACGTTTTCAATAACGAGACTTTCATAAATAGAGCATTTTCAAGAACGGTGAAGGCCAGAAATGGCTAAAAAAGTAAAAAAGGCTAGGTGATCTCTTTCCTCTTCGAACCCATTCTTCCCCAACCTTCCCAGTTCTTACTCATGGATAAAAATATAATACGAACCCTTCTCCGAACTCCGTCCGACACTGCTCGTCCATGGTGAACACGTAGTGGGATATCTCTTTGGCACCACCCAGCACCAAGCCTTCGTCGTGACTCCGCTCGTGCAAACACCACCAGCGCCTGTGCAATTATTTGTCTTTAACACATGAGTACATATTAAGTATTATTAACATTAATCGATAGACGACATTGGCCCCCTAGGAGGTCTCGAATCGGGTCGATTGAAACTGATCCGATTATCAAAAGAAGCTTATAATTATTATGTTAGGCGTAGGCATAACATAGGCATCCTCCTTATTCTTAGATCTCGAATCATTATGATTAGGGATATAGTCACAAAAACAATCAAACAATTTCTTTTTATAACGAACAAAATTATGTAGTACCTAATGTGCCATTACAAAAATCAATTTTATAACTAGCGCATTATAAGCTATTTTCCTTGTGGCACTAAATTTTTGCGTCACCTAATAGAAAAATATTATGTATCTACTTACGAAAACGGAAAAATCCTGTCACAAAGCGGGTACAGGTAAGGACCCCGAAAAAATGAGTAAGGTTACGTATCTATTTCAACGTCGGTTTGACAAATTGGATTATTGCAATAGGAATTACTTGGAAACGAATTGATTTTTTCAACCAATAGACGATCAGCTAGCTATATTAATTTTCCCAATAATGCGGTAACATTATTACTAATGGGCATTCAAATATGTAATGTTGGATTATTAGTTAATGATCACCTGAGGTACACAGGTGGTTTAGGATAGTATGACGTCACACATCTATCGTGATAATTGGGTGATCAAACTAGCCAACACTGGTTGTGTAAATTCATTCAATGTCTTTAAATATTTGCCTACTGTAAATAAGATGTGATGATAAAATCCTGTGTTGTATTCTAAACCGAGGTACGTATTCTTTGAATCAAAAGGGTCGGTTTTATTCAAAGAGCAAAATCAATCTGTCTAGAAGAATTGATCACGAATCTCACAGTTCAAACATTCACCAACAACTTTGTGTTTCTATGTAAAGATTATTCAGGGAGATACACCCCAGTATGACCGTTGTATTTGTCTTTACTTATTCTTTTTCTTTTATCTTTTGCTCAGAACACAAATATTCTTTTCGTATTATTCACCTGTTGATTCCTTAAATTCCCCAGTTCGTTCGCCTCAACAAGTCAACCTGATCTGAAATTCTTTTTCATACATGAACAAAGTTATTTGGCAACATTTGTTGTATGAGTACATCTGCCAACTGGAAGCTGGTTCTTTTGTAATAAGCTCAAATAATATGGTTAATTTATAGGCACAGAGTAACGAGGGTTTCAGTAGTGTGTGAAAGAAATAAGAAAGTGAAAATACGGTTATTGGGCACAGTTGGACGGAACGTTATTGTTGCAGAATGGCGAGACAATTTGTGTTTTGTTATAATGTAAAAGTAAAGCTTATTTTATTTTTCTGATATAGCGTGTCGTAAGGTATTGTTTCAGATAGCGTTTATGCGCCAAGAGGTAGGTACCAATTAAGTATGCCAATTTTTTTAGCTCGCTATGTAATATAAACTAAACTAGTTCTCTAATTAATTTAAATTTCATTTCAATACGTCCATCGATTTGTGGAATAACTTAGATTATATGTGGCCGACCTGTGTACTGATTGACTTTGCTGACTGTACATACAAACCTTCACCTTAGAGGTAATATTATTAATATTAAGTAATAATCATATAAGTATCTCATTGTAAGCGAACTGTTAGTTTTAAGTTCTTATGAGAAATAAAGTTCTTTACACCTATATATCTCGGTGTCAGACGACTTGGCAACACACAGCCCTAACGGTAGATAGCGCAACGTGTAGTAAGAGGTAGACAACGCTTGTATGTTTCTAGACATTCAGGCGCTTCCACCAATTTGACGACCGCAGCTGAACTAAGTCAGGCAATTGGACGTTGGCATATATTGTACCTATGTACGTTCAATTACACTATACGTTCCATTTGCTTCTCTAGCTTTACCCATCCAAGGCTTGATTTAACAGCTTAAGCTCGGGTTGAGGAAAATCTTTACCCAGGTAATAAAGATGGACCTAAAATAATATGTTCTATTGTGGAATTCTGGAGATTCGCTCACGCTTGGGTGGCCTACGTGCGTAATATTACAACCAGTAGGTAAAGACATGTTGTTATGCTACAAATTGTAATAGGATACGCATAACGTGAGCGCCACAAAAGATAATAAGAAGGGGTCAGGTTCGCAAGAAGACTTTACTTAAGTACGATATTATGCATGTTCTAATGACATCAGCGATAAATTCACGGTTACCGCACAAATAACCTGATAGTATGAAGTTTCTTTACTTGACACGCTACTTTGGCTTGACAAATTGGCAATCAATATTGGCGAACATAAGGATATCGGAGTATTGTGCCTTAATTGGGTTGCCGAGGTCAGATTACAGTCACTCTGTGTTCGGATATAAAGTATTTCACGGTTAGACCATTACGAGTAGAGGCCGAAAAAACGATGCCGATGTATATGGATAGGAAATAGATGATATGGCTAATAAGGGGATGAATACTGAGATGATAGCTGAATCTGACGTTTGGAAGAGAAGACACGTTGGACTGATCCCAAATAAAGAAAGATAAAGCCACAAGGATGATTGGAACCCACCCAAACCTTACGTAGTTAGGGACAAGTTTACAAGCATTTGAATTATAGACTTTGCGGTAAGGAACCAATCCCAACATTTGACGTCGTCATCATATTATGTATGAAGGTAGAAATTTGTTTGATAGTCGATTGTTACTATGCTATGTTTTAATTCATACTCACTTGGACTTGTCGTGGAACTGCTCCTTGGAACATGATGACCACGCGTAGTTGTGAAGCGTAGCCAGGACTGTGGGAGCCATTACAGAGCCTTTGATTGCCTCGCTCTGGCACTGGTTGTCACCGTCGTGAGTTAGCCCTAACCTGCGATAAAAATGTAATTGTTTAGCTAGCGCTATTATACCATCTTTTCAACAAGCTTGGAATTCTTAAATGTTCATTATAACCACAAAGAGAAGGTTGCGTGATTTTAAAACATTATTTAAGGTTCAATTCTTCAGTTAAGTACATACTAAATAACGAATTCCTACAAAACAAGAGCGTAGGTATCTGTGGAAGGAAATAAAAAGTTCCTGCCACGCAACGCAACAGAAGAAAATTCTTTCTACTTTTTCTTAAAAAGGGAGAAAGAATTTTCTACCAAACGTTTCTCTCAAAAGGTTCGCACTACGCAATTTGCTGCAATAAATATCCAGCAAGGAATAAAGTTTTAGTGAATCAAAGTATAAATCTAGATTAGTACTTACATACGTACTCGTATATAACGAAGGGACATTCCAACTCCAGTAACAAAGGATTTTTCTCTTGGAATGCAGACATAAACTCAGAATACTATATTTAGATATTTTTCTGTCTTTTTATGAGGACAGTGACGTGTAAAATGTAGTACGTTAGTGACATTTAACGAAATCATATTTATTTATCTTAGCCACTGGTGTTTTAACGCAACTTAACGACTAGACATGATCAGGATAAAATCAGCCTAAAGTTTTTAACGTGTCGTCTTTAAAATTACATACCAAGCCAGAACCGGGGCTGCGGGTTGTTCGTAAGAGACACCGCGCTCCCGGAACGCAAAGGACACGGGAAGGAACATGGATGGGTTTTAGTCAGTAAAAGTCTGACACTCCCTCCCGCCCCGCCCAGGGCGGGGGCAGTCATTTGATGATTTCCCATCGGTAAAAAAAAATAAAACAATACCAAGCCAGAAAAGCGGACTATAACTAAATATATTTCAATCGCCTCGCTGACATGACGTTTCACGTAAAACCAACGGCCGTGTGCCCCGACACAGCCCCAAGCGACTTACAAAAGAAAAATAATTGAGTAAGAGTCATTACTACAATCATAATAATATGTATGACGAAGATTCATGAAAAATTGCCTTCAAGACGATAAAACGCACATTTCTAAACTAACTAATACAGTTTCTATTGATTCTAAAAGCTATTTAGGTGTCAATTACAGATGAATGTACCACAAGCCTTTTCAATTTTGCCGCTCTCGACCCGCTTCTTAGTTTTAGTTTCAAATGGAGCGGTTTGCTTTGAAGTGGCCTTTTATGAAACTTACGAGTATGTCGGCAATTAGCTCGTGCGGGCTTCAACATGACTCAACAACCACCCAAACGTTTGAATGTTGCTAGCCGCCATATTTGGACGGGTGTTACTAAATTGTAACGTAACGGGAAGCGGTAAATTATGCCAATGAAACGTGTGTGTATGGGATTGTTTACACTTTCATTATGTACTTTATGAAGTCGGATTTATATCTACATATCCTTAGTTAGCTTTAGTTTTAAAGAAATAACAATACTTACATAAAGGTTACACATTAATTGAGAACTAAATACTGTTTATAATTTGAATCAGGTAAGAAACTGCACTGAGAATTGCGATGTTCATGATTGTCATTTGTTTTTCATTAAGACGTTCTTTTTCATCCGAATACTTCTTTAAATATTTGCTTTTTATTTCGACCAGTATTAATTTGTAAAATGAAAACTTTTTTTTTGTGTAAATTGTAATTAACGATTTCTGTAAGAGTTGTGAGTCTTTCTGATTGCCCCGTTAGTCTCGTGGTCGCAAACGTGACTGATGAGTTCGATTCTAGGGTCGGGCAAAAAGTGTTATTGGGTTTTTCCATTACGAACTTCTCAGTGGCAGCCCGGAGTTTGGAAGTTGGTGGTGTGACACCCCCGTGCCTCGGAAAGCACGCAAAGGCGTTGGTCCCGACTGTCATTTGTAAATCTTTGACAGTCGTTACGGTTAGTCAGAAGCCGGGAAATCTGACAACCAGTCTTACCAAGAGGTATCGTGTTGCCGAGTAACTGCGTTGTGGAGGTCAGATAGGCAGTCGCTCCATGTAAAACACTGGTATTCAGCTGCATCCGGTTAGACTGGAAGCCGACCCCAACATAGTTGTGAAAAGGCTAAGCAGATGATGATGTAAGAGTTTTACTCTAATAGATGGTCGTCTGTTTTTGACAGTGTACGATTTAAGTAAGCCTCATGAAACCCAATATTTTAGCATTCTCTTCACGGCGGTAGGTAGGTATTAGCGAAACGAGTCAATAATGATTAATATCCTTGCATGTTTACCCAAGGCCTCCCTTCGAGCGAATTAATTAATTCTGGAGAACGAAGCTAATTGCGCGTGTGACCAGGCCCTGCCGCGTGTGAACGTAGCACGCCGTGTTCCGCCGACTGTACCGACACGACGACGTGACGGATTAATCGAGAGCACGATTCGGGAAATTGTACACAGTTTACGTAAAGTTTGTTTATGTAAAGTTAAGTTTATGTCAAGTTCCGACACATTAATCTGTCGCTTTGTGTGTGTTTTATGCAGAGTTTATCAATTACTTTGAGTTTTAGGGACCTTGTTGGTAAAGTTTGTCAAACTACGACATTCGTGACTTACTGACCGTATATGTTGGATGGTTCTAAAATACCTGATTATAACTGAATTGAAACAAAATGCTTTCAGTTTGATAAATTTTTTAAAAGATTTTATAACACTATGAGTTATTTATAGTCACTGTTAAAAAAAAGTTTTCATTCCAATACCATTATTATAGTTATGTTCTAAATTCAAAATCGAAATGTCAAAATGATTCCAAATAATCAATTAACGTGTTGTGAGCATAAAAATCTTTATCCAAAGTTTTCAATATTATACTTCTATCCGTACCTACTCGTTTACACGTGTAAGGTACATGGGTAAGAAGGTACCTATTATAGGATTCCAGGAATCTGTACCTTGTATTCACATACATAGTACCCAACCGTGTACCTACGTATATTTTACAAGACAATTTAATCATGCCTACACATTATACGTACTACCATTATTAACTGCCTCGATGGCCTAGTGGTCCTAAGAGCGACTGCTACGCTAGAGGTCTTGGGTTCGATTCCCAGGTCGAGCAAAAAGTGTTATTGGGTTTTTCTATGAAATTCTCAGTAGCAGCTCGGAGTTAGGATTTGTGCCCGGTTAATGGCAGTAGGCTCGCCCCCTATTACATGGGACCTAAACATAACGGCGAACTGTGGGTGTACATTGTTACACCTCTGCTTAACCTTTCGGGGAATACAGGCGTCATGGTATGTTGTTATGTTTATACATTATACTTGGAAGAGGTACATTAATCTATATATATATTTCTACTCCTTCTATACTCAGTCTTACTAAGAAAAATAAAGACAAATAACAGTGTCTACCCTAAAAGTCAAATTCACTACCGTGCGCTCAGCAGCGGCGCTTGCAATCATTAGATCAACAAGACAGATTAGATAAAAGGTTATCAAACTTCTAATGTAGCACTAGGTAGACCTGAAACTATAGTCTTTATGATTCAAAGAAACATCTCAATCGCAGCATCTTCGAATAAAAGACGGCTTATTCCCACAATACTACTATCACAAATTAAGGAAGATATATATCAATGACACTACTGTTTTTATTTTGCACAGATGTTCAACTGTTTTCCGAAAACAGCCAAGACCGAAGCGTGTTACATTACCATAAAGGCCCCGTAGATTTTATTATATCAAAGCCGAAAGATTTTGTAACAAAATCTCAACAACTGTTGATTGCTGACGCCATGCATGCCTTGACCGTATTTATCTTTATTCCAACAGCCCAAACAATTAGGTTGGGTAGATAAGGTTTCCATATAAATCATAAATCATTCTGTTCGTGCCCTCCATGCTATCTATGTTAGGTACAAACAATACCGTATATGTACCGCAGAATTATCTCCGAGAATGTCTACGTGGCTGCATTTAGAGCAGCTATAATTATGTCTACCATACCAAACGTTACTCTGGTTAAATTCAGTTGTGGGCCAAGGGCTCACCAAGTGCAATATGTGAAATAAATTATTTTCGTTCGAAGAGTTATTTCGTGATCTCTAAAGACGTGTTAACGTGTAGCTTGTTTGGTTGTTAAATGGAACAATATTCTTGTTAATTGGGTCGCAGTCATTAAAAAAATTACTTGCGTACAAGGTCACGATCAAGCATTAACATTAATGTAAATAACACGAAACAGAATTATTTAAATTACTTTCTCCGCCAAACCTTGGAGCTAAAATAAGCAGCGTGTACAAATAATCGTACCGCGTACTTCGTGTGCCGGCGGGACCCTTGTTCCAAACTGTGACAGATGACCGCAACGGAAATACATTTGTTGAACATACGGCGCACATCAAAAGGTCAGGGCATGTGTGGAAACACTCGGTATATTTAGAACTGAGCGCTAAATGAGCTCAAAATACGCGAACCGGCTGCATAATGCATGAGACGGTACGTAGACTAAGGAACAGCGTAGACACAGCAACAAAATGTTCGATTATTTTTTCAATAATAAATTGATAAAAGTTTAGGGCCAATTGAGCCTAAAACTAAATCTGATCGGCTTTGGCCCTTAATAATTTTTTTAAGATTTCAAAGTTGCGTGTTAGCAATGGTTCCTAGAGGCATATGTTCGCGCAACTTCGTCCATATTCAATGTACATGCTCGCTCGAGATTGAATTGCTCTACTTGCGCTTAGCCTAACAACTCCCAGCTAACGTCTCAGTACTCATTCATGTCGTCACCTTATTTCGGGCTATCATTACGTCATTTGGACGCAAGTGTGAATCCTTTGTGACTCATCGATTGACGACCTGAGGTTATCTAGGCCTAATTTGAATAACAAACAGTTTAGATAAGTAGCTTATATACTTTTTATTACCCTTAAATACTTTGGAAGACTTAAGGCTCCGCTAAATCTGTAACACATGTTATCAAGTAAAATTTGGTACGTTTACCTTTTTATAAAGAAATCTAATAATATTATTCTATGATACAATCATATAAGGTAAACATCCATTTATGTATGTGATGTCATTGATCTAAGAGCAATGTTTGACTTGATTAAGGCAGGGTATCCAATGGCAATACACTGTTATGTCAAATATGTCAATACATTATAAGGATGACATCAGACCAAAGCAAAAAATTCAAGTTTACTTTTGCGAACGAACACGACACAACTGGAACAAAGTATTTTATTACAAAAAAGATTATTTTAATGAAGTTTAAGTACATTCTATATTTGGAAATGTAAGTCTCAGGTACAACCCACTCAATTGAAGTCCATAATTTGAATGATACTTTTTATAACTATCTGTATACGGTGTGCTAATAACAATAAACCTAGTCATAGACGGTATAATTACATAGTTATGGCAAGTAGTAAAATAAAAAAAATATGCCTTCATTATGAAGCTACATTTAAAGCTCTTGTTCATAGTAAACATAAGTTGCGCAACATAATTCTGTTGCAATAAAAAATACCTACACATACTATTTACTATATGCAACACTAAAACATGTTGCTGCAACAATATTTTTTCTCAATAGTCTCTCCTTTAGGCACTTCCTTTACTGGATTTAGTTTCTTTGTAAAATGCAGACTAAATTAGTTCCACCTAGTTTCTATTTATACAGGAATAGGACACAACCTGACGGCCGTGTCTTCCTCGAGTCAGAGCCGTGCTATTTACGGGTTAATTAAGTGCCGGAACACACGGGCTTCCGAACTCGTCAGCTCTGAGATATGCTCGAGAGATGACTTAGTGAAAACTATTACAATAGTAATGCGTACTTTAGAGACACTGGCTGGTTTAGCCATATCTTACCTCATTTTAGTACTTTATATACTTTGGGATAAACTCTGTTCTAAATTTGACATACTTTGACAGCTACCATGAAGGCTGACAGAAGGCTTTACGTTAAAAAAAATGCTCAACGAAGTAATAAGGCCAATAATATTTCAATTGGGTAGATTGAGTCCCGGTACCGTAACCATGCCGCGTCTGGTCACAGTACCTAATAGTCAAATCAATAATAAGTATCTTCCTAGATATTTATAATCAAATAACTCAAAAAAATTAAGTACCGGAATAGGATCATCACACTTTAACACAATTACAACAATCTCAGTACATTTGGTACCGTTAATGTAGTTATAAGTGCTTGCAAACGGTACCAACACTTAGCATTTTCGTCCCGTTTGATTTGGCTTGCCTCCCAAAGACAATAACGTAAATGATACATATGCATACAAGCATTCTGCTTTACTTAGGGGTGACATCAGCGTTAGTATTGAAACGACCATGTACCTATGCTGTTACACATTGCGATCACGTTGCTATGCAATTTAAAATTCTGATTACTTTATTCATTTATTTTTAGCTAAACACGAGTGCCTGTAATTAATAGGAAGTGGTTTTATCAGACGAGGCATTTGAAACTGTAGCGTGTAATGGACTATTAATTGGCTTTTATAAAACTTTGTTTTACGGCGTTTATTAAGAGAAGTAATTGTATTAAACTATTAGACTGAGGGATTGGCTGCTTGTTGCGGGTTGGATGCCCGTACCAAACAAATATTTGTATAGCCTGTGAGTTTCACGTTTTTGTAACACACCTACAATACAGAATAAATACGTAGCGTGGGACAGCGTTAAATTAAAGAAAACATTTTGAATACAATTATTCATTTAGCTTGACCAATATTAAATTATGTCTTAACAACAAACAAATTATACGTATTAAGTAATGTTTAGTGTACAGCTAATGATAACAATTTCGGTAATTAAAAATAAAGTCAACTTTGCGACTCTTGAAATATTTGCGTGGCGTCGAAGTACGTATCAAGATTGTGAACAGCCACGACGGGACGTTGACATAAAACTTACTATCACTTTTATACTATTTACGATAACCATTTAGACTAAACTAGATTATATGTCTATCAGAGCATGGCATGTCCGCCATTTTGAATATCAGTTATCAACTGAAATAAGGTCCATATCCTGTATGAGTGCATACTTTTTAGCGGCCATGTTGTGTCTCAATGCGCTATAGATACTACTCAATGTGATAATCACTCGTGAGATTATTTTGAGTGAAGGGACAAAAGTACCTTCCTAATATGCTAATAACACCCTACGATTATTGAAACGTTTTCTAAATGTGATGTTTATGGCAATTACTTCTCCTCTAACTAGTCATTGTTCGTTTAATGGCAAAGTGATTTTACGTGCGTAATTAAATTATTACTACGGGTGAGTTGTCGAATATAAAGCCAATTAAATTTAAGTACTTAATAGCTTGAAGTTTGTATTGTCTGTTTAATGGCGATAAAGCTTTGTGACCTACATTAACATTTGTGCATAAAACAGTCTTGCCTATCCCTATAGACTTAACAAGCGTAACTATCGTTTACAATTACGACTATACGTACTGATTGTCTTTTTGGTCTAGTGGGTACAAGGGCAATTGCTGAAGGTCTTAGGTTCAATTCTACAGGTTTGACAAAGGATTCTCTATAAAGATTTTGATTAGCCGCAGCTCTTACTTTATGTTACTTTGTCATAACCATTACCGATTAAATATATTATTACAAGCTCGGAGTTAGGATTTGTGCCCGGTTAATGGCAATAGGCTCGCCCCCTATTACATGGGACCTAAACATACCGGCGAACTGTGGGTGTACATTGTTACACCTCTGCCTAACTCTTCGGGGAATATAGGCGTGATGGTATGTATATTATTACAATATGTACTGTGTAGTTGTAATACATTTTTGGAAGGATAGAAATAGATAGGTCCTATCCTATAACGAATCTTGCCCTCTAATGCTGTATTACTGTGCTATCATAAACGGGAAAGCTTGTGAAGTTGGATGATTGGATATTTCTTAGTCTTTCATGTTTAAACCGCTGAACAGAATTACCTACAATTTTGCACACATATAGATATTGATCTATCTTAAGACAGTATAATTCTTATCTCGCTTTTGTGTTCGCCTGGGAAAACTTAGAACTTTCGCTTAATTCAGACGTCTGCGCAGACAAAATCGCGGGCAGAAGCTAGTCATTTATGAGTATAAGTATCTCTACAATAGGTCAGAGTAGGTATACAACCTTGGTCGTCAATATCAATCAGCTGGAAGCAATCTGTACCAAAATAGATGAAAGCTCCAGTTCTTGTGAGTGATCAGCCGCCTCGATCAGCGAGATTTATTCAAATGTATATGTTTGTTATTTGATCGAGTAAATATAGATCTGGCACTGACACTGATAGTTTTATTTCAATCTAGTTTAAAGATGATGTATGCTTGAGAACTAGTTATAGTCAGAGTGTAAAATTGTAACCAGGGTTTTGTAAAAACATAATTGAAAAAAGTGTCCGTGGAGTTTCTTGCTCGTTCTTCTCCATCTAAGAGGCACACCTAAAGTGTGTTTTTTAGTCTCAGAGATTAAATTGGCAGTTTCACACGACAAACATAAAAATAATGTGCTTTTAGCACATAAATGTAAAGCACACTATTTTTAAGTTTGACGTATGACCGTCAAATGAATCGAAGATAAAAAACACAAGCAAACTTGTAACTAGCTTTATCTTTCTGACTAACTGAACGATTTCTTGACAATTTAAAAGTCCCTGTCATAAAGCCTGTAATAAATAATGCACTTTGACTTTGACTTTATGTTAACACTTTCAAAGAATAATTCAGTTTACACAAACAAAACACATATTGGTCAATTGCACGCTTCTTTGTTGAAAGTTATTTTCAAAGAACAATGAATTGAGTACTCTAGAAAATTTGTGCGATCATTGCAAAGTTAACACCAATTACGGCGTGTTAATAAAAAATGGACGTGTAAATTTTTCCTCGAACAACAATTATTCAATTTAAGGAAAACGATCCTTAATACCATAACTTAGTGTTACCGCCATAAAAATACCATTCATTAATTTGTGTTAGAGGGCGATCTCAAACGAACCAATCGGGTGCTAATTAAAGACGGTGTAAAGGGTTCTTTGTGGGGTTCAGTACACTCTGAACCCGCGGTCTCACACTGATTCACTACTTTATCGTCGGCCGCTACATTAGGATAAAAGATATTTTATGACGCGAACTGGCCACAACGAGTGACTGACGCGACCCGTGGCCCGCACTGTGTACACTCAACCGATCGTATTACGGACAATTTCACATTGGCAACACCTTTACACCGTTGTTGTAAGCCCGGTAAAAGTATTACTACTCACATGCGGTTAACAGTACTCACTACATAAAATGTTTTAGGAGGCCGCAACAAAAGAGGAATACTTACGTATTGACGTATTCTTAAAAGTTCTTAAAACCGTGTTTTATGGACATTGTAACATGTTTTATGTACTTAATTAAGTGAATCAATTACCCACCCATGTTGTTCGTTTTGATGTGCCAATAAAAGACGAGAAAACATTGATTTCCTTGTGCTCATAGATAGTTGAGACAGCGATGTCTCTTTTGTTAAAAGTGTGAAAGTTTTCGAACATGTTAGTTACTAGAATCACAAATAACGGATCTATAGATTTATTTATACGATAGAGGTATTCATCGATTGATACTTTGAGTAGGTACACGAGCGCCCACAGAACAATACGACCAATAATAATAGTCTATACTAATATTATAAAGAGGTAAAGTTTGTGAGGTTGTATATTTGTGTAGTTTATGAGATTTTGAAAATTCTTATACCCATAGAAAGCCACATTATGTGTGAGTGTCATAGGCTGTATAACATTACGCTACGACACACGGGAGTGGTGCAGTAACCAAAAGCGTTACTTAAGACGGTCGAAAATACCCACGCGGACGAAGTCGTGGGCAAAAGCTATTGTATTATATACAGTATGAAAGTATCTCTTGTCTATGCCAACCACTGAAATACTTTTATAGTTGACTCTACAAAGTTTTGTAAGACATAGAAATCGGGAAAAACAACATTTGTCTAACGTCTAACATTAGACAAATAGTTAAAGTTGAGACAGACATCTCTTATAATTTATGTACAACATATTTTATTTGAAGTAAATACAAAATGCGTCATTCTTTCGCAAATGGTGAGACAAAGGGTTTTGTTCTAAATTAACTTCCGTGTCATGAATCAAGATATAAGTACCTATTAAGTATGTACTAAACTAACATTAACACAAACTACTTTGGCTTAGCTTTGAATTCGTAGTTTTACAATTGTGCGACGGTGACAAGAATAGTGTGTAGTATCGTTTAATTATCTGAACCTATACCTAGTTCATTTATCGCATTAGAAAAATAACGACTAAATAACGGCATTTCTGTTACTAGCTTCCGCCCGCGACTTCGTCCTCGTCAAATTTTATATATTATCCCACGGGAACTGTACATTTTTCAGGGTAAAAAAGTGTCCTATGTGTTATTCCACACTACAATCTGTCTCAGTACTAAATTTCATCCAGATCCGTTCAGCCGTTTAAGCGTGAAAGAGTACCTAACAAATATCCATCCATTCTCCCAAACTTTTACATTTATAATATTAGTAGGATGTTATTGGAATGACTGCATTTTGGCGAATTTTTGGTAATTGACTAATTGAAAAGTTTACATTATACATACCTACATAAACTTACGCTTTTTTCCCATGGGGGTAGACAGAAACCACAGAACGCCACGTGCTACGATCTTTACATACTTCTTTCACCTCGTCCACCGTTCATACATCTGGTCATACAAGCACGCCGGTTACGAGTACTGCGCACCCGACCTTTCTGAAGAACCTCACTAATAAGGTCAGGGTAGGTCTTTCTAGGGCGTCCCCTCCGGGCGTTGCCACTCATATCTGCCATATAAATCCCTTTTGCTCATCCTCTCAACATGACCGAACCATGTAAGCATACTCTTTTCAGCCTTTGTCACTATATCATCTTTTAATCCGCAACGTTCTTGTATAATTTCATTCCTCACTCTATCGTTCAAAGTCACACCACACATACTTCGCAAGGAACGCTTCTCCACAGCATTATTCTTACTTTCATGCCTTGATTCCCATACCCAACATTCACTTCCATATATAAGTGTAGGCACCAACACACCATTGTGCACAGCCAGTCGAGCCTTTTTGGACTTCGACTGGTTGGTCACAACCGCATGTTTAGCACCATTCACTTTATTTCCCGCATTTACTCTCTTTTCAACATCAGCATCAATCTTTCCATCTCATGTAAACATACTGTCCAAGTATACAAACTCGTTCGTTTGCTCCACACTCACATCAACACATCACACACCGATACGTCCTCTTCTCTTTAAAAAAAGAAGTCAAAAAAGTGTACATTATAATGTGAAATTAACGGAGCTTACTATCCACTAACATTGAAATAACGATAGCGTTGTGACGTTATTTTTTTTATATTAAATGGAGTACGGGTATAATATAAATTATGTTATTACTGTAAAGGGCTAAGCCTTTGCAAAACTACTAACAAACAAAGAACCTACTTATATAACAGAGAACGATAAAAACATCAAAATCAACCGTTACAGATGACAGTTATCGATATATGTACCATAATATTTATGGGGGTTTTGTCCTAGATCTCCTGGGGAAAACAGAATTATTTTTTCTTGCTACCAAATTAATGGTTTTGATTTATAGAGCAATTTAGTCTAGTTTTATGTCAGAGAAAATTGAAATTCTGGATGTAGACTGGAGATAGACCAAAATGTAACCTAATTGACTTTTATGGACAGAAACTATAATAGGTGTTTTAGGATTAGTGACAATAGTGAAAGATACTAGCTTTAAGATAAATACATGGAGCTACGGTTTTTTAAAATAAATGATAGCCACATACATATACATACTGTTATTGCGTTCATACTAATATTATAATGCGAAGTTTGTTCGTTTGTTTGTTTGAAGACTCTAATCTCCGGAACTACTGATCCGGTTCTGAATATTCTTTCACTTATAGGAAGTTACGTTATCTCTGTGTGCTATTATAGGTTTTATTAAAAAAAAAAGTAACACCCAACGGAAGAATATCTTTGAAACCACTGAACCGATTTTCATCAAAAGTAGCTAAGAACATTCCCGACTAATATATCTTTCAAACAAAAACAAAAACAAAAACAAAATATTAATCGGTTCATGCGTTCGGGAGCTACGATGCCACAGACAGACACACACAGACACGTTAAACGTATAACATCCTGTCGTTTTTGCGTCGGGGGTTAAAAATAGGGCTACGTAAGAAACATCACGCGGAATTAAACAAAGTCACGGGCAAATGAGGCAATGATAAAATACATTTGACTACAGGGCTAACAGAAGATTGTCCAAAATCATTAAAAACTCCACACATAGCTCAATCATGTCAATTAACTACGTCCTTAGGTAATTTTAGCTTACCAAGAACTCAGCTATTAATAAAACTACAGCAATGGTTGATTAGACTTTTCATGTGGTCAACATACGCAAGTAACCCTCTGACTGCCGCCATTTTACCGGCCCGGCTGAGTGCGGCCATTTCTGCACTGCTCATAAAAATATTTTCGCCCTCGACGTAAATGGGTTAGAAAAATGTGCTCGTATGTAACAGAACGGAAAGCTTTTCCAGGCTAAGCTTAATTCGGTGAAGTGATATTTTTTCGAGATGAAATGTGAGAGGGACGTGAAGAGGAATAGCCGATTAGACTACCATGTGAGGCTTATAAAGAAAAGTAGAATCCAGAACGCATGAGGTTTGTGTAAGAGATGATATATCTAGTCATTCAACTCATAGATGACGGGTAATAGAGATCTGATATGGAAGAAAATGACGCGATCTCGACCTTATACAAATTGGAACAAGGGCAGGAAGGTGACGAAATGTTTAGAAACTGTGCAAGCGCCGATGATGACCGATACAAGCATAGTAAGTTAAAAAAGGAAGAGACGCATAAGAAACGTATACTTGCTAAACAATAATTGTAAATGTGTCCTAACACTTTTTGTAGAGCCGATTAATTACCGGACCTTTTTAAAGTAATTAGGGAAATAAGTACCAACGTGTACCTACTTATATAAAAAAGGCACCGATTGTAGAATGTGAGCACGCTAAGAGGAATAGTACCTACTTCATTACGTTTTTATCTCTAGATGCCTACTAGAGAACAGACTAAAAAGGTCCTACAAATATATTCATGAAACATGAATATTTATATAGGCGACTGACACCAATTCCTTTCTAATAAATATTGTCCCGAACATTAATTTAATAAGGAATACGATCCTATTATTAATTGTCATTTTATTTCGTCTAGGTATTTTAATGAGACAAGAGAGTGGCTGTATACGTAATTGGTAATTGTGAATTCTAATTTGTGTGAATCAGACTTTCACTAGGCGTTTCTAATTAGTTGAAGAAAAAAATATGCTAGTATGTTAGGATTCCTGTGTGAGTCGTGGGACACAATTTATCACACGTACTACACGTACAGAAAAATATGTGTTTGTAGGTATGCAGGATATACCTACCTAACTGGTTGATCTGTATTCTAGAACGATCGACGTTCTCTAGATACTCAAGAATGATTGCCATTTTAAAATTAAAACTTAGTTATTTTTAAATTAATTGAATCTTTTACTTCATTTTAAAACTGGCATATATCATGAATTTAAAACCGTCAGTTTTAAATCGAGAATCATGGAAACTAAATACTGGTCGGACAAAATTTAATGAGTCAGACGGCTCGAAAAGAAGCAAAAGTTGGAAACTAAATTAGTTTTAAAACTAGATTTTAGTCGTAATCTAATATTATACAGGGTGTTAGGGTAAATGAGGGATATTCTGTAAGGGAGTGCAATACTCATGAAAATGAACAACTTTTACTAAAGTACGAACCGCAAAATCGATGAAAGAAATCAACTGCTCCATACATTTATGTTCGCATCTTCGACTTTTTTTTTCAATTTCAAGTTTGATGTCATGATAAAAGTGATTTATTTTCATAAGCCCTATACTCCCAAAGTATGTCCCTTGTTTAAACCAACACCTTGCATAGCTTCAAAATTAATTTTGATATTTGAAATCGAGATTCATGATTCAGCATAAATGTGGGTGTGTGAACGGAGTTAATTGCAATAATCGAATCATCAGTCAATGTCGTGACGAAACCGTAGATGAATTAATACGATAATTTCGTGGAAGACGAGGCAGACGGGCACATCCTGCAGCCGACAAGACACGATTAACATTTTCCTTCACACCTATGTTTACGATAAAGCTCCATTGACTGAAGGATTGACTGTATTCAAACAACTCCTTATAAACAGGGACTTTATTTGCGTATATATCCATATAGTTTACTATGCTCAAAATGAATATTAAACAAATGATGGAGAGGACATTTCGCAGAAAACATACCCACATTGTCGACTTATTCTAAATTATTTCTTAAATATCTACTTAAATCCATAAGTTTACTTACAGATGTGCCAGTTCATGTGCTATGACGAAAGCGCTGGTGAGTCCCTCATCTCGGTCTATTGCTGCTGATCTGGTTTTTGAACAGACACCACCAACTGGGGCGAAGCCCGAGGGCCCGCCTAGCTGTGCTCTTGTCAGCCACACTGTCGCGTCCCATCCAGTGCTGCCTGCGAATAAACAGGTATTCAATACTTGATATTTTTATGAAATATTTACTGTCGTGTTTGACGAAAAACTATGATTCTGTGGAACATATTTGACACTCATGTTCTCGACGTCAGGACATGAAAACTGGAGTTGGCACAAATCGAGGAATACTGACATATATCATATAATTATTAATAAAATTTATTAATTACAATGCCGAATTAAAAATTAATTACAGAACTACTCGACCTGAAGTTCTGTATACATATAATATTGTAGTCTGTGATCGATTCAATAGGTATATTGTATTACTCTGTGGATCGAGTGTAAATAAAAATGTGACGTTGTCATCAGACAAAACATAGATGCTAACAAAAAAGTTCCAATAAAAATATACCAACTACTTACATACAACACGCATGCATAAAAATATATACTATGTCATTGCGTTTCATATTAATACACATAAAACGTTAATATCTCTGTATTTCGTAAATATATCAAAAAGCTTAATGGTGAAATAAATCAGTGAATAAATTGTCATTACAGCATGATATCAAAACTGTGATTTAGTGCTCACACCGGAAGTTATTATACAGCACTAGTAAAATAAATCTTAGAATAAACTGAACCATGTGATGATACGACATACACTACCTACTGCTAATCCTCCGGCATGATAAGCGGCAGAGTATAATTTTCATGTTACGACATGTTGTGAAGTATATAAAAATATATATAAAAGTATACAGCACCTGGCGGCAACTTCATCAAATGTCTGTAGTTCCATTTATTAGCGGCTTCCAAAGACTTCCTGACGTTCCCATACTTTATTACATAATCTTTCTCCTCGTACAGATACAGTTTGTTGATCACGAGCGTCATGTTTGAGTTCAGAGAGGGGTCGTTGAAGATGGCACTGACCTATAATGTATTACATAAAGATTCAATTAATTAAACCATGTACCGACAGTGTCGTACCAAAATAAACAGCAGTGCGCTTCCGTTCCGCGGCGAGCTTCCATACTCACGATGTTCATTAATGCAAGAATGTAGTGCTTCACTCTCTCCTTGCCGTGGAACTTGAGCATCGTATGGTCGGCCACAATGGCCATTTCAAGCCATAAACCCTGGACACCTGGAACATTAATCACGGCATTGGACATCCAAGGTATAACTAATTGATTTCTTCAATTTGTAAACACTATAACCACACCTGAAATTGGTCTACTCATAGCTATCGGTCCCCGAAAGTAGTCTGTATCAGGATAAACACTGTGTCGAGGTCGCACGTGCGGCTCCGGTACCGGGTCGTCCTCCTCCCCGAAGTCAAGTTCAAGGTCGGTGACCGTGTCATCTGTAAGATTGTATGCGGCCGCCCATTCGGCCAGCTGTACGTCACGTCTTCGCAGCACATGCGCTGGTCCTTCCTTGCGCGTCGGCTGCAGCACAAACTCCTCGCTGCCAACCTGCAGCAGCCCGTACAGCTGACCATCACAATCTGTCACCGTCGCAGAAGAATGCTCATTATCTAAAATTTTGCCTTTGTAGAACTGGCAGTCATTGTAGTAAGGTGATCGTATCTGTGTGTTTTCCTGCAGCTCCAGGTGCCAGTTCAACAGCTGGAGGTGACGGGTAGCGGAGTGTGCAGCATGCCTGCGCACGCGCGGTGCCAGCACGAGTGTGGTCGCCGGCGGGGCCCAGGCGCCGGCGCCGGCCACTGCCGCGAGGAACATGGCCGCCCACAGCCAGTGCGGCATCGTCCGCGCTCCGCCGCGAGCTCCGCCTCTCTGCCCGACGCCGCACGACGCGCTGCGCTTACGCATCTACGCACATGGCGGGCGTCTCGTCGCGCGGAAGGTAAACGACTCCGCGACTTATAGATTGCATGTGCTTCATGCCTCATGCGTCATTTGTAAACAAAGGGCGAGCGCCTGTTTTTGTTTTATTATCGCCTAGCGTGTAACGTGCGGTTACATCTGTGTATGTACACGTGGAACTTCCGATTGGTTCGTTTTAGGAATATCTAACTTTCCGGGCTATGTAGTATGTAGTGCATACGATGGATTGTTTCCTTTCACTGCGACAGTTATTGCAAAGTTTGTAGTTAATATTGATAAGAGTTGTGCGATAAATGTCAAGTGCATGAACTTTTGCTCTGCTAATTGAGCTGATAGTGCACTGCGGAGCAACTGTAATATTTTCAATTATTTATTTTTTATTTTACGATAAGTTGCGTCACTGCCACATTGGATATGAACTTTCGATTGACGCGCACACATGCAAAATTATTTAGTTAGTTGCTAACAAGGACACTAAATTATAAAGTATAATTCAGTAAAAACACTAGATTCCCTTTTGTTTTATTTTCACTCATGTTGCCGTCTTGGAGAAAAGTAATAAAGTTTTTTTATATGGGCAGGTACTAGTAGCATTAAAGTCATATTATTGTAGAAGTTTTTATTCAAATTATCATCATAACTTGTCACATTTTTATACGTTTCGAGCTTGAAACAATTTAAAGTCTTTCAAGGCTTTTGAACGAATTCCTAAAATGCTCGATGCATATTATACTGGTGTAAATATTTCAGTCACGTGTTACGACGGTGCATGTTCCATACATAGTAGGCAATGCACATTCTGCGTGCATTGTGTTATGCTGCAACCACACGTTGGCATAAAGTGAACTGCTGCAATAAATCATTCTTTAGCGTAGCCATGAACGGAAATATTACCAAAACATCGCTCCTGTATTCCCCGTCTGCAGTGAACCTATAATGCAACAATATTTCGTGTAAGAGTGCGACGAGCCTATTGATAAGTTAGACGGACAGAAATTCAGACTTTGGACTGTAACTGAGAAATGCTATTAATAATATGCTCCGGACCTGGGTATCGAACCCAAGTTCTTCAGCTGCTGAACTTGCCACCAAATCACTAGACCTATAGATAAACAATTCACAGGTAGATATTGCCATAATGCAATTACACTATAACAAATATGCCAAAACAACGAAGTTAAAATCTATTCAGTAACACTTTTGTTAGTCTACTGCCTTGAAGGACCCCAGCTAATAATAGAACTAAAAGATTTATTTGTTTTAAATTCCTACGTCCATGAACGGTTGTCACGTTAATTAGAAGCAGATGTCATTTGTTTACGTCAAAGCTTTCATCGGTCACCCCAAATGTAGATTCAGCATTAGACATGCATTTTACACAATACCGCTGCTTGTCATGTTTTGACACAATATAATATCTTGATTCGCACGCAAATTAATACAATGCATTGGATATTTCAAACTATATGTACCTATATACAGTACCTACAATTTTGTTGCTGTCAGAAGCAATTATTCAGGGTCATCTATTACAATTGAAACCCACGTTCTTTTGAGGAGATGTTCTTTTGTTTAAAATTCGGAAGTCAAACATTTGACGATCAATATTCATTTGTATTTTGTTCCACATGGGTTTGTGTTGTAGGTACCTGATACCTACCGGTTTCTTTGTTTTGCTTGATTACTTTAATGACTAAGGTATCTACAAGAACAGAAGTAGAGTATCTGATGGTTTTTAATTGTTTTTGTCAAAACCCTGTGAGAAATTAGTTCTAAAATTAAACAGTTTGTTCATAAATGTAGTTACTTGAATCAATTATAAAATTATTCACATTATTTTCCTTTGTATTTCTCTTTATTTAGTTTTACAAAACTCATAGTGTAGTCAATCATGATATAATTATATCTAATTCATAATAATTATATCAATCAATCTTCCTTCAAATAATCTTTCTCTCAACTTTGCATTTAGTAGAATCTCTTAGAAGCATGATGCAGATGGCTATGATGACGTCACTGGGCGTGAATAGCCATAACTTCGCGACGGACCAGCACTAATAGATCTTTGTTAACATTTACCGCACCTCCGAAGTTTTGTGTATGCCCGTATAATTCACTCTTTGTTATGACATGACAATACTCGGCAACTTCCATATTTTTACACAAAATGTAAAAGTAATAGCTCTATTAGAAGCTACTGAAGGTAAAAAAACCTTTTTTTGAAGTATTTAATAAACCATTATTGTAACTTATAAATACTCTGCGTTTGTTTCTATAATTTAATGTAATTTCAAAACAATTCAACTTCAAAATCTTCTACCTTTTTCTAGCAAATTCAATTATCTACTACAAATTCTAAAAACAATATATTTTTAATCTCGGATCAAACTATGTACCTATTTCATTTAAACCTCGGGGTCCCTAATAATAATAAATCTGTTTCGGCGAGAATTCTCATTGTTTAATTGTAGTAGTAAAGGTCGAACCATTTCTTCTGCTAGTCCTTCCTTGCGGATCAAGATTGAATGGAATGCGGTGTTTGGCTCATCTTTATCACTCTCACTCGAAATTTTTCGAGTCTTGTACTTAAATGTGACAATAACACCTTCATCGTAAGGGTTACCCTTTCCATGAAGATAATATTCTAGCAAATTACTCGTTAAATAAATGCCAAAATTCCCCACGCGATTGATACGATTTGTCTTGAAACTTTCTGGATTAAATTCTGGGTAGTTCTTCAGGTCATTTGCTAAAGCACTTAGGTTAGCTATTTTCACTGATAAATCTTGGAGATCTGGACTGCGACCTCCTAACGCCTGAAAAACATAATATTGTTGAGATTTCTAAGGCCCAAAATAAACACACTTTGAGCATCAGTCAAGTAAAATGTGATAGGAATAACTAACAAAGAAATAAATCCAAGAAATGATTTTAACAACATATCTTAAGTATTAATTCGCAGGATGTATATTATATATTATGTTTAACTGCCTCGTTGGCCTAGTGGTCCTAAGCGCGACTGCTACGCTAGAGGTCTTGGTTTCGATTACCAGGTCGAGCAAAGTGTTATTGGGTTTTTCTATGAAATCCTCAGTAGCAGCTCGGAGTTAGGATTTGTGTCCGGATAATGGCAATAGGCTCGCTGCCTATTACATTGGACCTAAAACATACCGGCGAATTGTGTGTGTACATCGGTTAAACCTCTGCCTAACCCTTCGGGGAATGCAGCCGTGATGTTATGATGATATTATGTTTACAAAGAAATACTTTACACATTTAAATAAATATACATACATTTAAAAAAAATATCGTTTACCAAATAACTGAAAGATGTCGGAATGGTAAAAACCAATAACTGCATATTATATTTATCAAGTACTTATAAACTATGACGACAGTGCCAAATGTCGCATGAATAGACTTTGGATCCGGTTCACACATCGCCTGCCGACCATTAATCAAAGTGATGCGTTAGTAGTCAGTAATTTCACGGAGCAGTAAGCAGAACGGGAGTCTGTTTTCTTAGTATAGACGACATGCAAATGAATCTATAGGTAGGTACAGTCGCACAAGATATTTATTGTACAACCAGGTGTCTTTCAACTACTCACAATAAATACTTAGTAGTCAATTCTTTGCGTCATAAGCTAAAAGATGAAAAAAATAATAAATGCAAATTAATTTTGTTAGAGTAGTTTTTTTTTCAATTAGGCCATTCAATGGCAGTTTTGCACGCGAAGAAAAAAGATTTGGCTCTAGTTGCACCTTCCAAAAGCTACTTTCATAAAAAATAAAAAGAAAAAAAAAATATATATATAAAGAAGAATGGGCAAGAAAGCTTTAAAAATAAATGCTTTACAGTACATAGGCATTTTTCTATAGGAGCATACAGGATTACTTGTGAGTACAATTATGGGTGTGAAAGATGAATTGTTTTGTCTGAATAACAAATAGCTTTAACTGCCTCGTTCACCTCATCGGGCGGGAGGAAACGTCCGGGTGTCACCATTGTGTGGATCGCCCCGAGGACACGGTGGAGCACACCGCGGCGGTATGCCCCGCTTGGGCGGAGCATCGCCGAGTCCTCGTGGCGGCCATCGGCGGCGGCGAACTCTCGCGTCCGGCCCTGGTGCAAGCCATGGTCCGGAGCGAGAGGGAATGGGATGCAGTCGCCTCCTTCTGCGAGGCAGTAATGCTTGAGAAGGAGGCGGCGGGACGGTTGAGACAGCGGTTCTCCCGTCCCAGCCGCCGCGGTAGACGCTCCGGACGTCGGGAGCCGCGAGACGACTCCCGGCCACCGTAGATACGGGCCTGTGGACGGTGAGCAATGGGTAGCTCACCGTCCTTACGTTGCATAACGACAGGCCGTGTCGACGGCGCGTTCGTGTTCCACGCGCGCCTCAAAGAGATGTCAGCAAAAGGAAGGGGCCACTGAGGGCCGATGCCTGCCGGGGCTGCGGGTTGTTCGCAAGAGATACCGCGCCACCGGAACGCAAAGGGCACAAGAAGGAACATGGGTGGGTTTTAGTCAGTAAAAGTCTGACACTCCCTCCCGTCCCGCCCAGGGCGGGAGAAGTTATTTGATGATTTAACCAAAAAAAAAAAAAAAAAGCCTAGTGGCCCTAAGTGCGACTGCTATGCTAGAGGTCTTGGATTCGATTCCCAGGTCGAGCAAAAAGTGTTATTGGATTTTTCTATGAAGTTCTCAGTAGCAACTCGGAGTTAGGATTTGTGCCCGGTTAATGGCAATAGGCTCGCCCCCTATTACATGGGACCTAAACGTACCGGCGAACTGTGAATTTACATCGGTACACCTCTGCTCACCTTTCGGGGAATACAGGCGTGATGGTATGTTATGTTAACAAATAGCTTTTTCGTCTATACATACCTAGCCTATCATGTTCCACAATATCTAGAGTTATTAAATAGGCATAACAATGGAGAAAAGATATTGACGTGTTTTGTTAATATTGTAACGTTCTTTGATAATTAAAGAAATACTACGTTAAATTATTTAAATTACAAAGCGAAACTTACTTTTTTTACTTCTGAATACACTTTATTAATTAACCTTTAGTTTCTACCCATCAGAACAGACCGAGGACATGTACACAAGTCTCAATCTAGGAATTACTTTACATAAAGGCAATATATATGTCGAGTATGGCCAGACAATACTCATTGCTGGCAATCTATTGCAACCACACATAGCCGAGAAAATATGGCATGCCAAGAAGCGTCAAAAAATATTGTGCATGGAGTGATGATATAAAAAGTGTTGCAGAAATATTTGCCTGAGTGGCTGGACCACACAAATATTTCCCAGTACTATAGTAGTTAACATTTTAAATATGGCCGTGCCATACAAACGGTAATCTATTGAGGTCACAAATTGCTGGACAAATTAAGGCCCGTTTGGGAGTGTCTTACCTGAAAATTAGACAATGCCAGAAAATATCCCACTATATCCATATTGATCTATATCGATAAAAAGATAAGATCTAATGTTGATTAAATGTTCAAAAAGTAGTGATTCACTTTGTCCGTTCACTTTGTACACTGCAATATGTTTGGGGCCCACCAGTGCTCCACACTACCTATCTATATAATTTGTATTCAGACAGCTTTGACAAATTTTTCATGCTGCCTACTTACCGATGGAAGTGTTTTGTACGAATGTTAATAAGGCTGGTACATTGTTTATGAATTAACATGATAATGATACAGGTTGACTGGGTAAATAAAGGACATATTTTATGTAGAATTAGCTTCTGCCCGCGACTTCGTCCGCATAAAAGTCGGTTTTCGCAAATCGAAATAAAGTAACGCATAAGATTTATGAATCTTATTACAATAGAGCATACACTGTAGGTATGTGGGTGTGTGTGTGTGTATTCTCCAGACTGATTCCAGCCACGGCGGCTAATCTTAATGCAGACTAGCCAAGTACGCAGGAGATATTACAGTGCACAAGTGTGTGCGCAAACACAGGTGCCCTCACTCTTCCCTAGCTCTCATGGTCCGATGGGACGGCAATCTGTCACAACCGGAGAGATTAGGTGCAGGAACAACGGCTTTACGTGCTTTCCGAGGCACGGTATATACTGATGAAACGAATGGAGCAGTGGCTGCGGATAGGCTGCTGGGCCGCAGGTTGGATTCTCGCACGGAAGAAATACATATTTGTATGGAATTTCGGTAGTTTTGTTCTGGATCTGGTGGTTTGTGGAAAAATAAGTATATATATACATTTATTCGTCGTTTATCGTACTGTATTATTGTTATACTATGTTTATTATACCATCATACTATTACGCCTGTATTCCCCGAAGGGTTAGGCAGAAGTGTAACAATGTAGACCCACAGTTCTCTCAGTACTGACAATTTCATAGAAAAATCCAATAACACTTTTTGCTCGACCTGTGAATCGAACCCAAGACCTCTAGCGTAGCAGTCGTGCTTAGGACCACTAGGCTAATGAGGCAGTTTGTTTATTATTTTTAACCTAAATTACGTCTATCTTTTCAAACGTTTCTTAAGTACTTTACGCATTAGTTTATGCCTTGTCAATGTAATAGTATATCCATGTATGTGTTTACCTCGTTTGTATGAATCATCGAGTTTTTCCAGAAATTGTTACTATCAGGTATCAGGTGTAATACAGACAAGGTTTTAAAAACAAACGTGAACACTTTTCAAAGTTTTAGGTAGGGCTGCCTCTGTGTTGGTACTCAGGTGGGTACCTAAACGTTGTTAGATACTATTATATTAAATGGTCACATATGAGTGGATACTTTGCGGACTAACCGGATTTAAAGAAGCGCTTTAAAATTTCAGTGTTTGAAAAAATACTAAAAAATATATCGTAATGTATTTTAATAATCATCATCATCAGCCTACAACAGTCCACGGCTGGACAATGGTCTCTCCAATCGCACCCCACTTAGCTCGATTCCCGGCAACTCCCATCCAGTTGCTACCAGCTACCCTGCGAGGAACGTCGCTACGCCGATCTTGAGGGCGCCCCCACCTAATGCTTGCTGATTCGCGGTCTCCACTCAAGAACACGTCTAACCCAACGGTCATCGGTTCTACGGCTTATATGGCCGATCCATTGCCACTTCACCTTACTTATTCTACGAGCTATGTCGACAACCCTGGTTCTCTGTCGGATGATATATCAGTGAGCAATGATATTCCTGCGAAAATATACAAAAACAATTGCCTAACGGCTTTTGCGATAATAGTGATTCGAAATTCAATTTCACGTAATCTTGCTCTTTCGACTTCTTTCCTCAACATTTTCTCAAATCACACACATGAATGAACATTGACAAATATAAAACCGACGTTACCCTAACAGTAAAACGGAACCATCGTTAGAACGCTCTTTGCCTTTAACACAACATAATTTCAAGTCACAAGCTCTTTGGGTACCAACAGACCGTAACTGTAACAAACATTAGTGCTGTCACACATATTCGTAATATACGTCTGCTTTCCCAGAAGGGGTATACAGAGGCATTCTGGAAAAACAGGCCGCAAATTGCCAGTAATGGAGAATTCCCATGTAATAGGGGAACGTATACACACCCACGATACAGGAGAAATTCTTAGTGTGCAAGGGCAAAAGTTTTTCATTTATTTATTACATTTTATTTCATTTTTTTTTTATTTTTTTTTTTAAACCATAAATTTACTGAGCTGGTAGACAAGCTAGGAAGTTACAGAAATTAGTCATCAACCCAAATTGTCGCATTCGCGTGTTGATATTGGATTACTTATGTGTACCTATGTGGTAGTACCTACCGTGTTAATAATAATAATCCTTTATTCAGGCAACTAAGTCCCATAAAACACATTACATATATAAACATAACAACAATAACTATAAACTAATACATATAACAAACTTAAAAACTACTGTACACGAAGCTTCGGGTCGCTGAGTGATCGGTAGCACGCTGCTCAAATGTTTTCACACCTCTGTGCTATTATTTATTCTATGTTTAAGTGGTGTTTAGTTATGTGTTGTACCTACGTTTTGGTATTGTCACTCGTGTGATCTTTATGTAAATTCCTAATAATTTTGGTACATTACTTGTTTTATTGGCCACTAGTGTAATAATTTCGAAAAAACTAAATAAAACGCTTCATAATTATTTTCAAGATGTTATGATTATTAGACTGACAAGCAATCACAACAGGAGACGCGCGCTTGACAATTTGTCACATTAATTTTCGTTCAAAAACCGGTAGTTAGTACGTAGATTACACTGAGTTTTCTACTGAAGACACAATATAACATTAAGTACTTATTATTTCCTTCATCATAACAGTGACAATGGCTAAACGACGTTTAAATTGCTTGCTCGGCGACGCCTTTTCTCATTATGAAGACAAAATTATAACTTAATTTCACAAGAACACTAAGTAAACAGAAACGTGAAGTTAGTATAAGTGCTCCCATCAAGTCAATAAAACTTAAGTCTAAAGTCTCAGGCCATAGCCGCAAGTTAGTCTAACCTTGAGAACTTTGTCCTGGCCACCGAACATTGTGCACAAGTGACCCTCGTAATAATTTATTGGGAGTCTTAGCCAAGCGCCAATGTTGGCCATAACGGTCGCCTGGTCTTAATGGCTATGGCCTATTTGGCGAAATATTACATTTTTCGTGGACTTGCGTTAGTTGTTGACTTAGACAGATGGTTCTCTTTTTTTGTTAAATTCGGTAAGGCTAAATCAGCATATCAGCTGCAGGAACTTCACTTCTGGACGTAGGCCTCCCTCATGGATTTACAAAAGGACCGGTTGAAAGCGGCCAGCATCCAGAGTCTTCCTGCTGTCCTAATCAGGTAGTCCGTCCGACCGCTTGCCGGTGCGTAGTATAAATGATAAAACGAAATTAAAAACATTCAAAATTGAGTCGCAATCTCATCTTAGCGACAATCAAAGTCAAAAACTCTCTGTGTCTGTGCTTGTCTGGTTTTCAAGACTATAACAAAATTAATTTAATTGCTATTCATAAATTATAATTGTTATTAAAATACAGCATAAATAAAATACAAAAAAAATAACAAAACAAAGATAAATATACAAATTTATTTTTGTTTTATTTATTTTTTTGAATAATTTACAGTATTTCAGAAAAGAAAAAAAGAAACGAAGGGGCTAAAAATAGTCTCAGTGTTAATAAAAATACTTATGGATAACTGAAATGTTGACACTAATTGACAGGTTTAAGATAATTAATGATTTAGATATAATATATGGAGGATGGAAAATAAGGTACCTACAAACAGAAACTGACATTCTTTTATTTATTAAGAAAATATAACTTCGAAAGTCAATGACCTGGTTAAGAATTTTATTATTCCATGAAAGACTTTTCGACGTCGGAGCTCTGATTTTAAACAAATAGCTTTAGTTATTTTCATTAAATCTGTGATCAAATACTACATTGTCTGAGAACCTTTTGCAATTCCATAGAGTCCATTTTGTATAAATAATAATAATAGAATACTTTCATAGTGACATGACGAGCCAGTGGCGTAGCGTGCATGCGTGGCTTGAAGGGGAGCCCTGTATCAAAATTTGTTGGGGGGCCCGAATAAAGGCTTTCTTACAAAAGAAAAAAAATGCTTGTATTAAAATAAATAAATATGTATTGATTATAATTGTTATTGGGTTTTTCCATGAAAGTCTCGGTAGCAGCTCGGAGTTAGGATTTGTGCCCGGTTAATGGCAATAGGCTCGCCCCCTATTACATGGCACCTAAACATACCGGCGAACTGTGGGTGTACATTGGTACACCTCTGCTTAACCCTTCGGGGAATACAGGCGTGATGGTATGATTTTTTTTTTTTTTTTTTGGTGGGTGGGAAATCATCAAATAACTTCTCCCGCCCTGGGCGGGGCGGGAGGGAGTGTCAGACTTTTACTGACTAAAACCCACCCATGTTCCTTCTTGTGCCCTTTGCGTTCCGGGGGCGCGGTATCTCTTGCGAACAACCCGCAGCCCCGGCAGGCATCGGCCCTCAGTGGCCCCTTCCTTTTGCTAACATCTCTTTGAGGCGCGCGTGGAACACGAACGCGCCGTCGACACGGCCTGTCGTTATGCAACGTAAGGACGGTGAGCTACCCATTGCTCACCGTCCACAGGCCAGTATCTACGGTGGCCGAGAGTCGTCTCGCGGCTCCCGACGTCCGGAGCGTCTACCGCGGCGGCTGGGACGGGAGAACCGCTGTCTCAACCGTCCCGCCGCCTCCTTCTCAAGCATTACTGCCTCGCAGAAGGGTGATGGTATGATGATGTATAATTAAGTTATCGCTTCCTCCTAGAAATTGGCAAACCTTTTTAAAAAATAAATCGGCAATTTATTTATTAAATCGCCTATAGCTGAAGACTTTTGTTGACTTTTGACATTTCTGAAATGAAAACTCTAGCACGTATGACTGTTTTTTTTTTTATATGTTTTTGTACCCGGAAGCACGACATTAAGTGACATTGTGGATTACATTTTACAAATTTTTGCTTACACACGTTAAGGGCCCAGTATCATTGATACTTCGGTAGCTACGCCCCTGCCATGAGCCCTCACCGTGCTCAATACTCTCCTAGACACCTGGTCGGACTCTGATGTGTTTGCGGATGAACGGAAGGTGATCCTCTCAGAATGTTTGAAGCACTGCGAGTGTAACTCAGAACAGGTATGTACGTGTATATTTTTGTGTACCATATTTCTTCCAAGCGCATGTTCTGCTTGGTCGAAGTGTTTTATTATCAATACTAATATTATAAAGCTGAAGCGTTTGTTTGTTTGCTTGGTTGAACGCGCTAATCTCAGGAACTGCTGCTTTGAATTGAAAAAATATTTTTGTGCTGGATAGTTCATTTATCGAGGAAGGCTTTAGGCTAAAAAAACATTTTTGTGTTGAATAGTCCATTTATCGAGGGAAGCTATATAACATCACGCTACGACACACGGGAGTGTGGCAGTAACCAAAGACGTAATTTAACGCGGGTGAAAAAACCACGCGAACGAAGTCGCTGGCAGAAGCTAGTAATATTATAAATATGAAAGTTTATAAGGATGGATAGATGGGTGTTTGTTTGTAACTCTTTCACGCTTAAACGGCTGAACGGATCTGGATGAAATTTGGCACTGATATAGATTGTAGTTTGGAATAATACTTATGATACTTTTTATCCCGAAAAATGTACCGTACCTCTGGGATAATATATCTAATTCGACGTAGACGAAGTCGCTGCGAGAAGCTAGTTAACAATAAATAAATAATATTAAAAGCAACCTGTATATACCCACCACAAAAAAACTTTATTGATTGTATTATATATTTTCATTCTTTACAAAAAGGTACACTTTATAATAGATAAATACACCTAAAGCGATTCCCTCTCCGTTTGTATTGTTATCGTAACTTTCAAATACCTTATCGGAAAACGGATGGGTACCTACATTGTTAGGCGAAACTTTATCGAAACTTTTAACAATCTAAAAGTCGAACAAAGGTTTGGAACGATAGAAGAAAATCTATTTTTGTGTAAACTCAATATTTTATATACGGGGTGCAAAAAGACACCTCATATACCCGTTAACTATGAAAACTGCTAATCAAACTAGAGCGAAAATTATTGCTGAAAAACGACTTTTATTTTTGGTGTCAAAATCATACCATCGCGCCTGTATTCACCGAAGGGTTACCAATGGGTGTACCAATGTAGACCCACAGTTCGACGGTATATTTAGGTTCCATGTAATAGGGAGCATCAAATCATTGTTTATGCTTTCATGTGCAATGTCTGGGTACCTATTTAAGTGTAAACATTACAAACTAGTTTTTGTTAAAATCTCCGTAACAAAGAGGTTCGTTCAGTCGCGAAAAATATCGCTGGTAAGATGTGAGATTGTAAAAACATGTAACTTTTGGCTACGTTACCCCCTAACACCCGCCCCCCGCCTCCACATCCTTGCCCCCTTTATATCATATAGCGTAACATACGAACTCCTTGCTGGTTCCATACCTCCGTGCGGGTTATCACTTGTCACTCTTGTCAGTAGTCAGCATAAGTGACAACCCGACGAAGGGAGCCTAGTGACTGGTGTATTTGGATCTATTTTTATTACGTCTGCGAAGCTTGGAAGGTTTTGATGGTCGTAATCTATATATCTATGTATATTCATGCTAATATTATAAATGCCTCGTTAGCCTAGTGGTCCTAAGCGCAACTGCTACGCTAGAGGTCTTGGGTTCGATTCCCAGGTCGAGCAAAAAGTGTTATTGGGTTTTTCTATGAAATTCTCAGTAGTAGCTCGGAGTTAGGACTTGTGCCCGGCTAATGGCAATAGGCTCGCCCCCTATTACACTTAAACGTACCGGCGAAATGTGGGTGTACAGTGGTACACCTCTGCCTAACCCTTCAGGGAATACAGGCGTGATGATGGTATAATACTCAACAAATTGATATTAGGTTCCTACAAGTATCTCGGCTGACAGCACTATTTAGCTACATGGAGGACATAGAAAACGCCTCGAAATTGGCTTTTCAGACAATAACGTATCGTATCAAAAGGACGCACCACCTTCTGTAATCTCCTCGAGTACAGCCTTTTGTATACGAGGCTCGGATCGTCTTCCTAAAGGCTTCGATAGACTACTTGAAGCTTTACATTACATGCCTTGTAGACGCGAAATTATTTTATGATTACATTTTGAGCGCTTTTAATGTTAAGCTGGTACTATACAAATGGGTTGCTTTTCACTAAAGGATATATTAACTAATGATTTTTAAGCAGTTATGACGATTAGAAATCCATTTTATATTACAGTCCTTAGACGTTATTTTTGCTTGTGTGAATTGGTTAAAGTTACAGTTACTTATGAAAATGTAGTAGCAATAGGTAGGTCCATTGTTTATAAGACCAAGTTACAGGTGGATTACTCTAGTAACCTAAAGAAAATTTTCGAATACTTAGTCAATGATATCCCACTTAACATCGTTCGTCGACTTAATTTTTTTTCTTTTTACAATAATTATGGCGTCTGTTTGTCGCCATATTAAATTTTGTTTACTGTCATGTCTGTAGTGGCACTCGAAAGATTCAGACACATCGATTGGTATAGGAATCGTCAAAATCGGCTCTCGCGTTTGGTCTCTATAGCGCCACAAAGGACATAGGCTAAAGGCATAGGTTAAGCCTACTTTACCTATACTTTTTTTTATAGTCTAAGATTGAAACAGTTTGAGAGGTAAAAGAAAATCATTCCGTCTGCATCGGACGTTTGAAAAATCTGGTGTTACTTGAAGGAACTTGTACATATTTATTTTATCGTTTTCCGCAAAACAGGGCGGCGATTTACAAGCTTCCAGTTACATGTCACTTAGAATTCTCACACAATATCATTATTAATAATGCACAAGTCGTGTATCGTGGATTGCAAGGGTACGCTTGAATATTTTATCACTCCGGAGATCGTAACGGTCAATTCCATTTCCCCTGTAGAATAATTAATAGCAAATAGAGCAAACTATTATGATTGTTTTAAAGGAATGATTTTTGGTTTATTTGTTTGTAATAAATAGGGATTTGTTAGGGGTGTTATTGGGATTTTCTATGAAATTCTCAGTAGCAGCTCGGAATTAGGATTTGTGCCCGGTTAATGGCAATAGGCTCGCCCACTATTACATGGGACCTAAAACATACCGGCGAACTGTGCGCGTACAGTGTTACACCTCTGACTAACCCTTCGGGGAATACAGGCGTGATGGTATGATGTATAAATAGGCTCTGAAACTATTGGATAGCTTTTAACCATTTTTTCAATAAAAGATAGCTACATGCATATAGCATGGGAGTGGAGCAGTAATCAAAGGCGTAACGTAAAAATTAACCATGGCGGACTACGTCCCAGGCAGTTCGCTACCAAAAGGCGAACGAAGTCGCGGGAAACAGCTAATTCCTTAATAAAGTTGAAAATATATTCGAGACACTTGTTTGCTGCCAATGTCTAAATTAAAATTATTGTTGAAAGCTTTATGATCCTTCCTTTTTATTAAAGATTCATCAAAATGACTTCCGTCCTGGGCGGAGCGGAAAGGAGTGTCAGACTCTTACTTACTAAAACCCAAATAATTGGAAATATAATAATATTAATATTTTTTGTCACATATTCTGGCGTATTGGTACATATTACAAATCTGACAAATTGAGTGACAAGGATTCTAAGAAAAGACTTATACATAAGTATTTCATGATAGTATAAAAGTATTTTTTCTCGTGGATCTCAGAATGTTGAAGGTAAACTATATAATGTTATGTAATGACATCATGGGGAATTTCATGAACTAAAACATATCTAGAAATTATTCCACTGAGCTGTGTATTGTTTTCACAATCTAAAGAAAACTTCGAAATTGCTGTTATTTTGGTGGTTATCCGATTCAAGTAACATCAAACGTATCGCTATTTTGAACCTTATTTGTAGCGGCGATGCGTTATTGTCAATTACCTAAATATTTGCTTACGACAGAGCCTTAATCTTTGTTTTGGAGCACTACAAAATAGGTAAATAATTAATATATAATTAATTTATTCACTTTTATTTTTTGTGTAAGCAGTGCGTGTGTTGTTCACACCATCTCTGCCAGTCTGTTTTTATAAGTGAAGACTTGTAATTGGCTGTCAGTTTCACCTACTATTTTATATTCTGTTTAGTTTAGCTGTAAGTCTTCCATGAATATATAAATAAATAAATAAAATAATCAACACTCAGAATAAATGTAAACTCAATTCTTTAGATACTCACACCCAGTTGCAGAAAGCTTTCTCTAAATACTGCTTCAGTTAATGATTCACTACATCTAATTGTTCATTAAATTTAAAGACGTTGCACAAAACGGTTGAAGATACAACTGATTACGGTGGCGGTTTACAAGTTTTCAACCTTATTACTAATAATATAAGGGTGAATAGTAGTTAACCGCAATTGCCCGCTATTATACATTAAACGTTCCGTTAACTAAAGATCCTTAAAAGACGACATTAAACAATGTTCACTGTTGTGCACTGAATTTTAAAAAGCATTATAATTGCTCAAATTGCTTTTTTAAGCAAAACTTTACATACCGTCACGCCTGTGTTTCCCGTAGGGTTAGGCAGAGGTGTACCAATGTACACCCACAGTTCACCAGGTATGTTTAGGTCCCATGTAATAGGGGGCGAGTCTATTGCCATTAACCGGGCACAAGTCCTAACTCCGAGTTGTTACTGAGTATTTCATAGAAAAACCTAATAACACTATTTGTTCGACCTGGGAATCGAACCCAAGACCTCTAGCGTAGAAGTCGCTCTTAGACCCACTAGGCTAACGAGGCTATGTAACCTTTTGTTTACTATTTATTTTACTTTATTATTCTAAAGAATTTACGTCAGGAAATTATATTTCTTTTTACTACATTCAGTGACACTAGATTAATAAAAACAATAAAACGTGTACTTTCTTCTCCACTTTCTACTCATGGCTCATCGTAAGAAGAATATTTAAAGCGCTGTACGATGCCTTCACCAGCTGAAAAATAATAAAGTATCATGAATTAAATTCTCAAACTTTTTTCATAAAACACTATAACGCTATCGAAGAAAACAGTTTTACGCAGAGCTACATAAATTTTAAAAAAGTCGATAAAGTTCGTTAAATTGAGGCGTAAATTAAAGTTTGATTATGGTAAAGTTTGAGTTATGGTAGGCTTTTTATTATTCGCACCTGCTGTCAAAATCATATTAAGTAGCTTTTACATGCGGCTTCGTCTGCATGAAAGACAAGTATACAAAAATATTTTCTAAGGTACCTACTCAAGAATATAGCAGGTTTCATTTTATGAAAAAAAAAAATCGAACAAAGTAATAAAATTACAATGAAACATCTCTAGAATATAGATCATTTGAGCTCAACTTATGATGAATTGTAAACATTAATCTTTTTAACAATCTCGGCTTATGAATGACCTGCATTTGTTGGTCCTACGTAGGCAACGGGCAAGACTTGACTCCTTAAAAGTATTGCCAATATTCCTTACAACATATGTAGGTTAGCTATGCAAGGTTATACGCCATTTAATAATGTTGCATGAACTATGGCTGTCCAGTGTACATAGGTAGGAAGTATACAATAAGGCTCTTATCACACTGGCGTTTTTAGAGGCAAACCGAGCACTCGGCGGCCGCGCAATGTTTTCGCCATCTGAGTGTGGCGGAGCAGGCTGTCAAACGCGATTGGACAAAATGCCTTCGGCGGCGATATTCGCAGCGAAATCGCTGCGCTCTCGACTCTTTTCGAATTTGCTCGAATTTTGCCAGTGTGATAACTGCCCTAAGGATATAGTTACCACTGGTACTAAAAAGTTTAAAAAAGGATAAAGCTTTTTCAGTATTTAATCGAAAAAGAAGTCACAGAGACCTTCAACCGGCGCTTCTCCGGCCTCGGCTTCGACCGGCTCAAGAGTGGGGCAGAGCCTCCGTAACATTTTTATTTTTGAACGTTAATTTTCAAATAAGGAATCGAAAAGATGGCGAATCTTACATTGGTATAAGAAGATAACGAGAGAGGGTACATGCCCCCCGCAAGGAATACAAGCGGCTTGTTAGATCGTGCGATCACCAGTATGATGCAGGCGCGGGCGCCAGGTGCCTGTGATATGCCGCTCTCCCAGCTTGAGAAGTAGGCTGATCGTCCGATATACTGGCTCTGAAATAATTTCATTCGACGCATCAATATTATTCTTCGGACAACTACCAGTACCAAAAGGTATGTTTTCCAATTACTAAGCACTTTCTTTTGTCTTGGACATCACTGACATCGGTGAAGGTAAACATCGTAAACCTGGTTTTATTATTAATGAAAGTCTGAAATTGCCATCTGTCTTGAGCGAGTGGGTGATCAGTGCTCGTGCCTTTTCTATATGAAAAGAGGCCTGTCCCACTGCAGGGCAACTGCAGTGGGACAGTAATAGACTGCTATGATTTACAATTCTTCTCAATTCTCGATCTATACAAAATGATTTGATAAACAACAAATGCAATTGCAGTTAGCAATTGATTTTGGTATTTTATGTATAGTTAAATACTGACATATTAAAACGATTAAAACTGCTCTATGTGCTTACATACATATATACATAACCTCATGCCTTTTTCCCATGGGGATAGGCAGAAAATACAGAACGCCGTTTGCTATGATCCTTACATACTCCTTTCTCATACACATTCATACATCTGGTCATACAAGCACGCCGGCCACGAGTACTGCGCACCCGACCTTTCTGAAGATCCTACTTCTCTTGCACATTTTAACTAATAATCTTCAGTATTATTCATACTGTACATAGAACGACCTCCAAATAACTTGGCAACCATCAACGTAAGACACGATGTTCCTGTAACACTTATCGTTCCTCTTGGGTATGGCTTTTGGCAACTTTGAAGGACAGACGTTACACGACCGAAACCCTTACATTTTGATGCATTATTTAAATACGAACCTGGATTATATCTCGTAGCCTTCGTCCCTACACTTCATGTTCTATTACAATGCTAATTAAGCTTAGTTTGGCCAACCCTCCAATAATTCAATTAATTAGCTACGTAAGCCAATTTTCAACAAGAAAATGTCAATGTGCCTTCATGCAAAACTTTTTTTTTTTTTGGCGGGTGGGAAATCATCAAACAACTTCTCCCGCCCTGGGCGGGGCGGGAGGGAGTGTCAGACTTTTACTGACTAAAACCTACCCATGTTCCTTCTTGTGCCCTTTGCGTTCCGGGGGCGCAGTATCTTTTACGAACAACCCGCAGCCCCGGTTCATACAAAACTTGCACTTAAAATTTATAATCTTTAACTATCTAATTTTTTTTCTAATTTGTACTTGGAAAAATAGAAAATAAATGTTGAGTCATGTTTACACCCAAATCGTCTATTCATCTCAAAAACACAAATTATTACCTGCAAGGTTATTTCTTCGCACCATCGACAGATGAGGTACAAAGTGAACATGTTATAGCTCAGATATAGTAGTGACATAGCAAATTTCCCCAAGTTCTCTGCAATAGTCTGAAAAGTAAATATATTTTTGGCAAGTGATAATTACTCGGCAAAACACAAAAGGACAAATTGTTCTCTTTGGAAAATTTGTTCTTTATGTTTTTCCTACTTTCGGAGGAATTTTCATAAATAAACTGTCATATAGGTGTTTGTTTCTGTAAAGTGCTGTAAAAGAACTTTTTCTTCTATAATGTGCGTGTACTAAATCGTGTCATTTACTTTCCAATTTTTTTTTTACAACATTTTCTTTCCTATGTTATTCTGACCTTCAGGAGCTGTAGTGGTAAAAGTCAGAACATCAGTGGCGAGCACTAGAAAAAGGACCTGCTTCGGAGAAATTATTCAACTGCCTTTGAACCCACAATAACTCAGAAAATAACAGCGGAGGAGTGAGAAAAAATACATAATTTTCACTTTTCCATAAAATATGCCAAGTCGACGGAACTTTAACTGACACTATCCCTCAACCCTCATATATAATGTAGCTACTCACTGCCACGAACAAAGGCCTGACCCCTTTATCTACCAATTTGGGGACCAATATACATTGTTACTACCCTACTACCACAAAGTTCCCATATTCGCACACACTCGATAAACCCTTTCCAATAATTGCCTTTTTCAATTGTTCCTTTTAAGCCGCATGACATTTATTTTATTAATTTAAGGAATGCAAAACAGCATACAGAAAATACGTTGCGTACTTAACACAAGGTAAAGTTCAGGTCGAGACTGTATTTCTGAATATGTACCTATGCACACGATGACCATTCCCTTCATATTAGTCTTTTTTAACCTTCACCGTCGGTTTTTAATTGAATATATGAGGATTTTACTTACTGCTGAAGCTTGATAACCGACAAAGCAGATGAGTAAGCCACTGCAAGCTAACTGCCCCAGCATTGGAGCGCTCAGTATTGTCTTTAACTCCATTGTTTGGCTAAAAAGAGGTTTTACTGTTGTCAACTAAGGCCCGCTTGCGCCAGGCAGGATTATTTTATTACGTCTAAGTTAATCGCTAACACAAGCCCATTATATGACTTGGTTAATTTATAATTTAACTTCTTGTTAGTAACTAACTCTGGCTTAACTTTTTGTGCAAGTGAGCCTTAGTGATCTATGGACGGATTATGTAATTGTATGATACTTTCATTAACAGGTATAATGTTTTTAATCTAGATTAGACTTTCGGTTGTAAACCTGTTTGAAGGCTGTTTCATGACTGCTCTAGGTAATTAACGACTATAACTCTGAATCTGGCAAAGCCGTCAAAATATAAGGTATTACAGTAAAATCCCAACAAATCCCTCAGGGGATTCGGTATAAAAGGTCTGTTGTCTGTCCGTTTTACTTAATTGACCAGGGTCTTCTCGCCTAATATACAGGGTTATTTGTAAAACAATGACAACCTTGCAGGACTGTATTACTATCATCATAAACAACAACTTTTGTTCCATAATTTTTTACAGAATCAAGCAACGCAAGCGCATTGAAGTGAATGACTGACTGAAGGATTTCCGTAAAATTGTAAATAGGTCATGTACAAACACCCCCGCCGCCCTAACCCCGCTACCCTCGCTATTTTACTATCGCTTTCGTTTGCTTCGCATAGACTTCGTAACATTTAGAGCGTTCAATTTAAATGTTTTTATTCTTGTATGAAAATATGATGAACTAAAATATGAAAAATTTTTAAATGTCATAGAACAAAAGTTGTTGATTATGATGTTAGTAACATAGTCCTGAGAGGTTGTTTATGTTTTACAAATAACCCTGTATATAGCTAGTTTTATTTAGTAATGGAGTGTGTCAACTTACTCTAAAATGGCCTGATGTTGCGTCACCAAATTGCCCAGCCTCTTCAGGTATTTATCCACAAACATGTTGTTTTTAACCAATTCATATTTGTTTATTTCTGGAAAAAGAGCTGAAAAAACATTTTAAGTATGACGATGATGATTCGGCTATTCTTTTTAATTTTATTGATTTTACTTGTAAAATATGTGATAAGTGAGATATTAGGTTGTGGGGTCGTAGCCGGGCATTGGCAAGTACCAATGTGGCCTTTTCGATTTCGAAAGCGCTTTCGAATTTTATCTTGGTCATCATGAAATCGGTGAAGGCAAAATTGAGAGGAAACCCGAGCTTAAAATAAGTAGTCTGGAGTTGCTAATCCGCTTAGAGCAAACGTTGCGCACGCCTTCTCTGTATGAGAAGCCTTTGCCCTTAGGTGTGGGACAATAATAGGCTAGTATTATTCTGAATGTGATAGTTCCACTATGTACATTAAATATTTGTGTTTTTTTATGTTAGTACCGTATATACTTTCATAAGCCTTTAGTGAAAAGCTTGTAATTTGAAATTACAAACAGACTCTTCAATTTTATATACTTTTATAGATTACGTAAATATTAATATAGTGAATGTGTAACTATGCCACCAGTATCAAGAATTTCATGTGTAAATTTGGAATACTCAGAAGGAGTAAATACCCGGATCCGACGTAAGTCCGTGACGAAGTTATTCGAGCTATTCAATGGTTCTCCAAAAGGAACGACGTACCCACTTTGACGTCACTGCCTTTTAATTTGCTTTTGAAACGTTGCACCGAATATCTGGCGCTGTATGAATGGCTACGGTACGGCGATAGCACTCATTAAAATGATGCGCCTCAATAGGACTTATGTTTGGGAATCCGTGTTGTTAACTCGTGACGCGTGAGTATATATCTGCACGTGTATAATCAGGCAATTCGGGTCAATTCATATCAACTGCGATCCTTAATTTCTGGCTATCATTGTGGATTATGATAGGCCCATCATTAGGGTCAAATGGAACAAATCCCCTAGGTTCCTTATATATTTTTTCCTACTTATCGTGATATTGGTAAGCATTTTTTTTAAACGTTACCCCTCACTTGTGATTTGAATTGTATCGTGGGTACGTTTCCAAACATATTATCTGGAATACTCCGGAATACACAAACAGCCAGACCTGGAACAACATTCTGTAGGCCATACAAATATTTTTTCCGTGTGGGAAACAAATCCGCGTCACGCAGCGCGGCTACCAATCGCTCAGCCACAACGCTAACTGTGCCGCTATTCCATTTTTGTTATAAATAACACAGTACCTAAGTATCTATATTTACTACCTTGGAACTCCACAGCACATTCTTTAAAGACATTCTCGAAGCAATCCGCAAGTACATCGAACTGGCAGATGAGCGGTATCAAGTAGGCTTGCATGATCACCTCCGACATGATGACCATCAGGGAAGTGTAATGAAACATTATGCCCACGCCTAAGTAGGTTAGAGTGTAGCGTAGAGGCCGGCCGGCGAAGTCAAACGGGATCTTGACATCCACCATCAGGTTGGATTCCACTTCGTCTATCAGTGGGAATGTGTGCCTGTAATCATTTGTAAACATAGGATTAGCAGCCTTTGTTCTGCTACATGTGGAAAAGGGCTTTTAGTTGATTATATTTCTCGATTCTCCGTTTATACTCAAATCATATCAAATCAAACGTTTATTTGCTAGAGATACATTCATTGTATAAAGGTAAGTTCTTAAAACCCAAAAAGTTATAGTACTTTGCCTGCATGAAAGCGTGCAATTTTTTATTTTTACATTCCTTTACAATAACTTACTATTTTATATAATTTTTATGTAATCTAATTAAACTTATACATTAAAAATTTTCATGTTTCAGAGATTTCTTAATACTATACAAACAATATTTTTGGAGCCACTCTACCAATTTCGTTTCAAAAGCACCACCCTCCAACAGTTTCAATTCACTTGGAATATTATTATAAATTAAAATACACATATTAAACGCATTTTTCTTATAAATATCTTTTTTACAAGGTGGTTGATATAATAAGTTTCGGACCTTGCTCCTTTTTCGTCTTGACTCAGTGACTACTGACTACTTGACTACTAGAGGAAGACATCCAAGCATCCTGTCATTTTTCTTAAAAATATGGATATCATGTTGCCATCGATTTAGCTCACAGGTTGACGTTAATGCGTCTTCTGAGTGAGAGCCCCCAATATTTAGTTTATTATTAATTGTTATTTTTGACTTAAAATTCATAAAAGCTACCTTTTAATTGTGCACAAAACCTTAGCTCCTTATACAAAGTAGAACAAATCCTTAATAACAGAAAATAAATCGCTGTTCACTATTGGCACATTTTGGAAGAACATTATTTTTTCTCAAAACTTACTACACTCACATTAATATCAGGTAAAGAATGAGACAATCCAGGTCTAAATTAATTGGTTGATTGGTAAAAGTGTAATAATTACTTACAAAAAAAAAGATTCTACATTTACAAACATCACGAAATAATAAAGCCCGAAGCACGGGTTTAAAACTCGCATCCAGTAGACAAAAGCAATATAAACCAGACGAATACTTCCATGTTGATGAAGGATGTTCCTGAAGTTTTAGATTAAAAGTATTCCATCTCATAAAGTTGTAATATCTTAAGTTGCTCTCGTCCAACTTAGCAGGAGTTCGGCTAAGTGCAACGTATTTTGCGACGGTATTTTGAATAAGTTGACTAAGATCAAATATTTTTTAAACAAACTGGGGTGAGACCGTGTGTTGTTCCCGAGGTTTCATAAGCGTTAAATTAGGTTTTTCATTAAGTACTGCTCTGTATCCGTGTGTTTCGAAACAAAACATACCATCATGCCTATTGCATCGAGCCTATTGCCATTAACCGGTCACAAATCCTAACTCCGAGCTGCTACTGAGAATTTCATTGAAAAACCCATTGACACTTTGCTCGATCTGGGAATAGCACACATGACCTCTAACGTAGCAGTCGCGCTTAGGACCACTAGGCTATAACAGACGTTTTTTAAATCAGACCAGTAGTTCCTGAGAATAGAGTGATCAAGCAAACCAACAAGTCTAAAACTTTATAATATTAATAAGTACAGATAAGTCATACAAGAGACTAGTCCGTTGTTTAAGGAGCCATCATCACATTATCATGAGGTGATCTATGTCGGTTAATAGAATTGTCAAAAAGCCAAAGTTAGCAACGTACTATACGAACCGCTCAGGACGCCTAGGGCCTACACGACGACATTTCCTCAGCATCGTATAATAAAGCCTCTAATAAAAAAAAAGAACAAAAAAGCGTATTTACCAAAAAAACAGCGTTAAATGGGCTATGGACAGTAAACATATTAGGTATTTCTTGTGAGTATTGGCCCAATGGTTCACAATATCCTTCCGCCTCTGAGTAGATATATCAAAGCTAGGGGATTCCAAAGCCTTTGCCAATTTCTTGAAGACTTTTTTATTGCTCACCTGGAATAGGAATTGCGAAGTAGATTTGTATTAAAAGGTATCTCATTATCTTTAAATTGAACTCTTAAAACGTCTTCTTATTGCAAATCATAAAATTTACATGTTTTCGTCACCAAATTCTACATTGACAAGATCTCTTTCTCTATATGAAAGTACTTTAATACCCATTCTTATGACACGAGGTAATCGGATTTGTAGCTACTAGCTGCAGACCAGGCTTTCATTCCGTACCGATTACATTGCTGCACGGAGCTAAAGTTCCGGGTTTATTTAGCTGATATAAACCTAGCCATCTATGGGGTTTTCTTAAGCTACTATCCTACTTGTATAATAGGTATATATCGTAATCATTAATATCATTCACAGTACTTCTCGTTCCACTTCTGAGCATATATATACTTCTTCATTTTATGCCTTTCCTCCTAGAGTGTTTTGTTTTTTTACCAATTCTGTCCAAGACTCACCAAACTACTTACAATACCTTGATATGACATTGCGACATTGTTCTAGAAGGGTATATAAGTCAAGGGTAGGTTATATAAGTAAGTAAGTAAGGGAATATATGTCAACATTATTTATAGTAGGAGATAAAGAAGTATCTAATTCTGGCTTATTTATATATATTAAAATATAATTTACCATAATCATAAGTTTCCAAATAGTAATAAAGTGTATGAAGATGACGTTGGCGCTGGATATGATATCATCTAAGACCAAATCGTTGCCGAACACGTGCCATATCTCGAGGCAGACTTGCAGGGTGCATACAATCATTATAAAACTTCTGTACATTATGTACAGAGGGTAGTCATCAGATGTGGAGAGACCTGGTGGAAAAACTGCGATTTAAGCATTAATTTCGCACAAGAAACAAAATCAAAATGGCGACGAAATTCAAGAGCTTATCATGCTATTTCACTTGCGCAGTAAAGCAATTGAGAGAGAGCAAGATAAAAAAATCATAAATTATCAGATGAATAGAAATCAAGGCTTTCGGCTGTAAGTAATTTCCAAGCGATGGGGATGGCACACCACCTGCTTCCTAACTAGGAGGTTCCTTATTAGGTATTCCTAATGAATTACGCTAATAACACTTTGTCCGCACTAGGAATCTAACCCACGACTCCAGGCGCAAGACCAACGAAGCAGTCGCAATTTACTTTACCTGTCATAAACACGAGGCGATAAACGGATTCAAAGAAGTCTCTTTCCAATGGACCAGCGAGCTCGATAGCTTGACTTTGTGACAATTTCCTCCAGATGTACTTTAAGACCCTCATTGTGTCTCTGTAGCAGTGTATAATGTGGCGAAAGGATTCCTTCAGCCGATATCATATGCGTAGTATTGTTTTAATTAAGTACCTGCCTTTTAATTAAGTTGTCAAGTCTGTGTTTGTTTCCACTACAATGAGTGCGCACGAGAATTCAGAAGACCTTTCAAACTTCGTCTTACCTTAGCAAGAAGAATATAAGTAAAATAAACTTATTTTTGACAGATTGAAACTGAGATTAGAATGCAATTGTACTTAAGAAGGAAGGCTTCTTCTTCTTGAAGGATTTTAGTTCCAAATTTAAGTCTATTTCCGTTCGTCTCATCGACTTTGTCCCCCTCGTGGGACGAACGGGAATTAATACACAAAATTCCCGATACATACATACACAAAAACAAACCGTCCTAAGTCACATTTACATCAATTTACTCATTAATTTTACGCATTATTCTTTTGTTAAGTAGCGGCATCGCCAGCGCCTTCCACCAGAGCCATGTATGTAATATCACAACAGATTTGAAAGTAAACTAAGAAACAACGTAAACATTTTACGCACAAAATTATTTAGTGCGACGAATGACACTAATCTAAGAACATATTTATTCATATTAACTGCCTCGGTAGCCTAGTGGTCCTAAGCGCGACTGTTACGCTAGAGATCTTGGGTTCGATATGCAGGTCGAGCAAAAAGAGTTATTGGGTTTTCTATGAAATTCTCAGTAGCAGCTCGGAGTTAGGATTTGTGCCCGGTTAATGGCAATAGGCTCGGCGGATGATATTATATGGGATCTAAACATATCGGCGAACTGTGGGTGTACATTGTTACACCTCCGCCTAACCCTTCGGGGGATACAGGCGTGACGGTATGTGTGTAAGAACATATTCCCATTCGTCCCCTCTAAAATCTCGAATGAGACGATCGGGAACAAATTTAATATTATTTTTGTAAATTCCCGTTCTTCCCACGGCGGGGCCGAAGTCGGTGGGACGATCGGGAATACACGCAAATTTCATCCAAATCAGTTCAGCCGTTCAGGCGTGATTGAGTAACAAACATCCATGCATCCATACTCACAAACTTTCGCATTTATAATATTTAATATGTATGTATTAGTACCTATATTAGAATTTGAACCGCAACGGTCAATGGACATAGAGTCCATGCATTGGACAAATTGACAGTGGGCGGTCCCTTTGCAAAAGTATTTAATTACTCTTTATTCTTTGTTTGTTCCATTTTGTCTAATTACAAGGTATCATTGATATGTCTCTTGTTTGAGACAGTTCATAGATGTCCCGTTAATTATAGTTCCGGCTCACTACAGAATAACTTATAATTTTTTATGATACTAGGTATATCGTTCAGTTTTGCTCTATTGAAGAACATTTTTTATAGGATTTTGTAATTAATTTCGTATGGTATGGATATCGTAGGGTATGGATAGGTAGATACTTTGTAAACTACATAGCAGATTGAAACATTATTTTGGTTTTAAGTGATATATTTTATTTTCATTTATCTACTAATATTAAATTGCGTGTTTGTCTTTCGTATCATGGAATAGAAAGCTACAATTTTTAACATTTAATAATGTTACGCTATGTTGTTGTATTGTTCTAAGTGTTTTGTGCATTAAACGTGTAAAAAACTCAAATGTGCTTCTAGCGTCGAAATCTGAGCAGCACCGTCAATGCACTGTAGGAGGTCTTCACCAACTGAAAAGAATAAAATGGTGGATAAATTCTTCTGGGAACGGGATTCTTGAGAAAGGTCCTAATATTTCGGAGACATAGAATTGCAGTCGTATGTTTTAGTTGAGGCTAATTGATTTACACTTTTTTTATGAAGCAAATATATTCTAAATTATTATTAAATCTTAGAAACAATTGTTGGTGTGAATTCAGGCTGCATAAGAAGTTGTATATATTCGGGTTAGCTTAGGTACACTTCTAATTTTGAAACTTTTATCACCAATTTATGTCTGCCCAATAAAACACAAACAAATTAAACAGTAGCCACTTGTTTGGTAAACATAATTAATTTGGATATTAAGGTTGGAACCCACAAAACAGTTAGCCGCGGGCGAGGCGGGTATAACCACAATAAGTCGAGTTGTGCGAACCGCCCGTCCGTTTGCCCCCGGCCATAATATCTACGTAAAAGAGAAATTATTTGTTTTAAAAACAAGCTGTATTTTTTGTGCTCCCGTAGTGTTTATCTTCGGTGATTTTCGTCATTTTCCGAAGTTTGTATATAGTACATCTGACGGGAGCAATGTTGATGAAGTAAATAATGGTTTTGATAGCTAAATCACAGTATCGACGAAATTCTCTGAAATGGCGGTGTCGTACTCGCGTTTTGAAGAAATATTTTACTTAAAAACAACAGCATTTATTTCAAATTAACTTTTTGGAAGCTACATTCCCTAAAAACTTTTAACAAAGTAAATTATCAAACTTTAAAATTGTTTGGAGTTTTCTTGTTCAATTCAACTTACAGTCGTATAGGACGTTAGCGAGAGGTTGTACATGCCTCCTGCAGTGAGGACCAGGGGCTTGTTAGCTCTAGCGATCACAAACAAGATGGTAGACCGAACTCCAGGTAATTTGGAGACTCCGCACTCCCATCCTGAGCAATATACGGCTTTGCCTACATTTGCACTCTGAAAATAAAGGTACAAAAAGTATGTAGCAGCAACATAAAGAGACCCTTACCTGACTTGTCTTTGAAGTAATCTATACTAATATTATAAAAAAGGAAAGATATTTTTTGTTTGTTTGTAATGAATAGGCTCCGAAACTTTTAATCATTGTTTCACCAATAGATAGCTACATTATTCCTGAGTAACACAGGCTATGAAATATCACGCTGCGACCCACGGGAGCGGAGCATTAACGGAGGACGTAACTTAACGCGGGTGAAATAAGACACGCGGACAAAGTCGCGGGCAGGTGGCTAGTCCGTTAATAAATCAAGGTGATATTTCTAAGGTTACCTGATTTGTAATCTCCTCACACCAGCGGCAAATGATGTAGAAACCAAAAAGGTTGTAGCCCAGAAACAGGAAACTCATTAAACTTTTGCCGATGCTCTCGTCTATGGTCTGCAAATTAGTTATGACTTAGTTAAATACTTGTGATAAGTACCAAGTTTCCAGTCAAGTTTAGTTATGAGAATAGACACAATTTAGGCCCCCGGGCCCTCTAGGGTAACAACTTTTAATACTCGTGAGTAAGCTATTGAAGACGATCTTTAGAAGTTAGGTGATAAGTGTTTATTTCGTTATTTTATATTATGACATTAGAATTACTAATCAGTTTTCTTGGCGTAATTCAATATTTTAATAAGCTTTTTTTATCCAGTAGTTATGGTAATCCATTCTACACTGAATTCGCATTTTTTTTTATACCACTGTGGTGGTAAAAGATCCTACGGCCCGCCTGATGGTGAGCGGTTACCGGTGCCTATGGACGCCTGAAACATGGGCATCACACGCGTTTTGTCGACACTTATAAAACCTATTCACTCCCATCTTCAAGAATCCCATACGTACTCCTAAGGGAAACTGATTCTTCTTCACAAACCTGATATCGTGAGTCTTTGTGCATTAAAATGCCTAAACGTCGATAAACCAGGTACATTGAACTACAAATCTATTGTTAAGGATGTATGTGTACTCACGGTAGTGGCCTGATAACCGATGAAACAAATTTCTATGCCGCTGGCTGCCAGCTGTCCCAACATGGGCCTGCTCAGCGTCTCACGCATGTTCATTGTGTGTCTGCGCAACAACAAGGGTTATTGGATCATTAACATATAGGTACAGTCAAACAAACCATTTGGTATACAAGCAAAAATATTTATCTTTTTACTGCACTACAAATAATCTATACAAATATTATAAAGCTGAAGAGTTTGTTTGTTTGGTTGAATGCGCTAATCTCAGGAACTACTGCTTTGAATTGAAACAATATTTTTGTTTGGATAGTTCATTAAATTTTTATATATTTATTATTTACTTTTATCGAGGAAGTCTTTATTCTATATAACATCACGCTATGACACACGGGAGAGGAGCAGTAACCAAAGACGGATAACGATTAACGCGGATGAAAAAAACCACGCGAACGAAGTCGCTGGCATATAATAATATAACTAAAACAAATTATTATAAATTTATGGCATACTTAATGTAAAAGAAATCACTACTTGGCGTACTCACAACATTGTTTGAAAGATTCTTTGTAAGTCAGCTGTCTATACACTAAATACCTTGCTCGGTATTAAAGATTATTTTGAAGATTTAAATACGTTATTGTTATCATCCTTTTGGAGCCCTTAGAAGTATACGCTGGTGTGTTCTTCTGTTACGTTTCTGTCAACCGTGGTCTTGATACTAAGTCCTCTTTCTAGGCCTTGCAAAGACCATTGAAATCCCCTCCACTGCATGTTTCGTACACATTTCAATTGCTTGTATTGAAAATTTGGTGGAGAAGCGCCAACTTTATATTAGACCTCTTTGTTTTATTATTTTCAGAGAATAATTTTTTTTTATCAAATAGCCAATATATTGAAATGACTCTTTTGTTGTTTAATACCAGTATAAGCTTTAGTTCAAGTAACTTATTATTTTAATACGAGTACTAGAGTCTCATCGTTAGGTTTATTTTCATACGTTTACCCAAAGTGCTGAACTAGTATTATTAAGCCCCGCGGCAAAAGAACTTGCTTATTATATTAATCCAAGCGTAGCATTGTCCGGATTATCATGACCGGTAGCGGAAAAAATGTGCTTAAAACAATAAAAAGGCGAAAAATAATATCCCATTGTAGAAACAGTAGAACAATGTCAGCTTAGTCTAGAATTATTATACTCATTTTTTCAGTCTGTGGTCACGTAGTGAGAAAAAATAAATGTTTATGGTACGTGATCAGCTTATCTTGAATTTAGAACAACGATATCTCGGATTTAGAGAGTACCTAAGTATCGTTTCGACTTGTCTCGATTTTCCAATTTCACATCGTAACGACGCGATTTACGCTCACGAAAATTGAAAAAACACGCGACAATCATTTTTTTAAGGTTGATTGGAGACGTTAAGGCAATAAATTGGATATTTGATTTACTTTGTTTCGTAAGATTAGTTTAAGATTTTTTGATAGAAAACTTAATTAAATCTATACTAATATTATAAAGAGGAAAGATTCTTTTTTTGTTTGTTTGTTTGTACCGAATAGGCTCCGAAACTACTGGACCAATTTTAACTAACTTTCCACCAATAATTAGCTACATTATTCCTGAGTAACATAGGCTTTATAACATCACGCTACGACCCACGGAAGCGGAACAAAAACAAAAGACGTAACTTAACTTGCCGACCGGACGAAGTTACGGGCAGTTCTCTAGTTGTTGATATAGGTATTTAACAAAAATGTACCTACCTACAAAACAAAGTCGTCTGTCTGTACATTCACAAGTTTTAAAATATGAGCGGCCTTCATGATTATTTTAACTTTTTGAAGCAAAGAAAGACATTGACAAATGCATCAACTCACACCAGTAGGTACTTTTTTGTCTCAATTTCAATCAATATTCACTGAAGCTGGAACGGTACGCGCTCTTTGGAAAACGTTCGTGTATTTCCGCGTATCGCCGGTGTTCCGTTCACACAAAGGGTAGCGCTTTCAACGTTCGCATACCTTGTCAGCATACTTTGATAAAGCATCGGACTCACATGATAGGGGAATATGTATAGTGAATATTCAGCATCGTAAAACGACGGCGTGTTTAGGGTACCGTACCTCAAAAAGAAAAATCCTTATAGAATCATTTCGTTGTCCGTCCGAGGTATAAATTTAAAATTAATATTTAATACTACATAGTCATTTGGAGTTGTAATAAAGTTAAGCTTCTAAGTCAACTTAATATTTTTTATCAGCCATTTTAAAATTTGGTACTCTCAATAAAAGTTAAATCTGTAGCTTACTATCCGTTGGCCTCACAGCGCAAACAAAGGAAAAATGCAAAAATAAGTTTATAGTTAAAATACATACAAATATACACGGTTGACGCAGGGGCTGAGCGATCGGCTGCTACGCTACGTGCCGCGGGTTCGATTCCCGCACGGAACAAATACTAGTACGCCCTACAGCTACAGGTAGTCGTTCCGGGCTGTATTGATATATAATTGTAAACGCACCCAAAATACAGGAGAAATTCCTATTGTGAGGCAAATTAAAAAGGAAAGTTTTGCTACTACAACCTTACATTTACACTTGTACCATCGACAGTGACGTCGGACTATGTATGGGAAAACATGTAGTGCAACTGCAAAGTTAAGATTGTCGTCCAATACGGAATTGGAAGTTCATAGGCGGTGTCACTTGAGCGCAGCCGCGGGCAGCCGGGTACGGCTTTGAAACGCAACCCTCGGGGCGTGTGTCGTACTCGTATTATAGGGAATCTTTTTGCTTGTTTCATGAGACTTGAGAGGGTTTTGTGAAGTCGCCACTTCAGTAAATATTTAATATACATTCTCCTGATTAATTTTCAGCCAGCGCCCACTCTCAATGGGAACAAACCAAGAACGCAGGAGATATTTTTGCGCACAAGAGTGTGCCCAAACACAGGTGAACTCGATCTTTCATCGCTCTCATAGTCGGATGAGACGGCAATCTGACACGGCCGGGGAGAGGCGTAGGACCAACTGCGGCAAGAAATTATTAATAGAAAAAATCCAATAACACTTTTACGGTCAGCAGTCTAGCTTGCGACCAGAAGACCAACGGGTCAGTCAAGGTAAGTATTTAAAACATAAATAAACTTAATACCTTTGAAAGGCCTATACTGCTATCTATGTATAGAAGTAGCAACCTAATTGTAAAATTTTTGCAAACAAACCTTTGTTAAACTTTTTGATTATGTTATAACATTTACCTTAGAATTTGCTTGTGTTGTTGTACCAACTCGTCCAGTCTCTTTGTGTATTTATCAGCGAAACTTTTGCTGTAAACTAAATTGTTTGCAGTTACATCTGAAACAGTCGTTAAAAAGTTTCAGCCATAACTTTGTTTTGAAAGAGAAACAAATAGGTACATTACATCATTTGATTTTTTAAAGCGCTTTTATATTTATCGTGTGTATGTGTGTGTGTGTGTTATGTATGTTAATTTATTAAAGTAACACTACTAGTCACAAATGACGTCAACGAGTTCACAGAGATACCAAAACCTGCTCTGAAATGAGAAGTGGGGACTGAAAGCTTTTACAAACATTGATTTTAGCGGAAATTTCATTTTAAAATGGCTCGCTGTTAATTAAAGAGTAATGTTCGGCAAATTGACATCCAATTTCTCTATCAAAAAGATACTTAGTAGTGATGGCTTTGTGCAACCACGATATAAGCAAGGTTAAATTTTACATAGTATTTACACAACAGCACTAAAAGTACAACTGTACTCGTCGTAACTCGTCGTCGTAACTCGATGGGCATCTGGATCTTTCAATAGATTTAGGAGTAGGTAAGTAGAATCAATGTGCCACTTCATCCTAGAAAGTGTTGAAGAGCAGGCGTTTTTGAAAGATACATAACTTCAATAATCTGATTGTCAGCCTAATTTGAATTAACAATTTAGATATTTATCATCATTATCATTTCGGCCTGAAAAAGAGGCAGTCAAACCTCCTTTCCCAATTCTTTTCGCTTTCCAATTATAATATTGATCGCTTCAAAATATGAGTAATTAAAGAATGGTATAAAACACTGACGGATGTTAATAATCTACTACAATCTGGTTTTCCTAAAGAGATACGTATATAAAGGTGGATGGATGGAGAGGAAGAGGGAGGCCAAACAAAAGATGGATGGATTGTGTGAAGAATGATATGAAAGAGAAGTGAGTCAGTGATAGCAGGACGGTTGACAGGACGGCATGGAAGAAGAAAACGTGTTACGCCGACCCCAAGTAACATGGGATAAGGACCAGAAAATGATGAAACTGGTTTTCCCAAAACCATACCTTTAAATCCAGCCCGACAATCTCTAACCAAGTTCTCAAAGCAGTCAACAAGCACTGTAAACTGACACAGCAGATGCAACAGATGAGTCTGCATCCTAAGGTCGGTGACCATCACGAAGTGTGCGATGTAGAAGAATGCTATCACCACGATCAGGTATGCTAGGGGATAGCGGACTGGCGTCATGTAGTAGAATGGTAGACGAATGCCCACTATTAAGTTGTACTCCACTTCATCTATCAAAGGGAAGGTGAACCTGAAATGGAAATGATTGCAGAGTAGTAAAATTAAAATTTGTTCGAAATTAATTCATACATACAAAAATACCATCACGCCTGTATTCCTCAAAGGTTAGGTAGAGGTATACCGATGTACACCCACAGTTCGCCGTTATGTTTTAGGTCCCATGTAATAGGGGCGAGCCTATTGTCATTAACCGGGCACAAATTCTAACTCCGAGCTGCTACTGAGAATTTGATAGAGAAACCCAATAACACTTTGCTCGACCTGGGAATCGAACCCAAGACCTCTAGCATAGCAGTCGCGCTTAGTACCACTAGGCTAACGAGGCAGTTAAATTAATTCAGTACCTACATGATTCTAGATATCCTAGATTAGCCTATATACTATTCCAGTCTATAGTCTATCTCTATGCCCAGATCCGTTCAGCCGTTCTGGCATGATTGAATTACAAACTTTCGCATTTATAATAGTACAAAACTGACTTTGTGATTTACTTTAGGATTTTCAACTATCGGCCCTGAGCAGAGCTTTGAAAATTCAAAACTAGACATTACAAGGTTTTTATTTTATTTATTAATTTTGAACCTATTAAGAGATCACAATCATAATTATGTTTTTTGTTTACTTAGAACCCTTTCCAATTAAATGTTATTTAGTTAAAATATTTACCAAGCTACGAGAGTGCAGTTCCCTAATGCAAGTACTATTTTCAAATATCGTTCGTTCGTTCGCCACCAGAAGTCCACCAACTTTTTTCGCTCCTCCGTTGAAATATCGAAGTACGGGGATTCCATGGAGCTTGCTAGTTTATTGTAGAAGTCCTGATGTGCCATCTAAAATAAATATATCACAGAATATATAGTTGTGTCGACTTTATTGGGCTCAGCAAGGTTCTTTCTCGGAAAACTGAGAGGATTTTTCCAATTTCAAGAGAAGGTTCGCTGGCTGTAAATAGCAGTCTACTGAGATATCTTTGAGGGCACCATAGCGCAGTTGTTAAGTGACTGACTGCTGCACTGCGTATCACGGGTTCGATTCTCGAAGGGAACCAATATTTGGCATACAGATAGTTTTTCCCGATCTGCCTGCTCGTGTATGTAAGTTTATATGTTTGTAAACGCACCCAAAATACGGTAGAAATTAAAGACTTAATTAAACATATTAAAGATTTTTTTTTTTAAGAAATCTTCCTTGACCTGCGTAGATTGTATAACAAAAACAGTTTTACAGAGAAGCTTCAACTACAACACATTTGCTATGCAACATTCCATTGGAGTCAATGGACGCGAAACAAAGCAAAGGAATTGCTTCATTTCATGTTTGATTGAGAAATAGTAACATTACAGTGAAATGTAAGGATAAACCAGTTTTCATAACCATTGTAGTATAATTAGACATGACTAAATCTAATTCGTTTCTGCTATATTTTCTTTAGTTCATTGTGGGTTCTGTACGTCATATGTATTTACAATTTAGTTCTATTTAATACGCAATTGTTTTCTATAGTAAACTTCCTCTGAAAGCATAATAGCTTAACAGTAATAGTATTTACTACACAAATAACTTAAATACAATAATTTAACAATTAATTATATTTGGTTAGAATTGTACAAATTATAAAAAATAGAATAAGGGTGCGAGTTTGAAGTTCATAAGTTAAATTACATACCTAACCCCCTGTTTCATGAAAGAAGCTTACACGTGCTTGACCATATATTACACTAGTTTCTGCCCGGGGCATCGTCGGCGTCAGAGTTGATATATTATCCCACGAGAACCGTACATTTTTCCGGTCTAAAAAGCTAATGTACTATTCCAGGGTATAATCTATCTCTGTGCCAAATTTCATCTAGATCCGTTCAGCCGTTCTAGCGTGATTGAGCAACAAACATTTATCCGTCTGAACATTCTCATTTATAATAGTAGTTAAGTAAAATTTACTTAAAAAATAATTAGACTACAAACTATGTACAAAAAAAAAACAAAAAAGGAAGCTCATAGGGCATCAAAAAAACTCATCCGCATCGCTGTCAATAGGACACGTTCCTAAAAGGCTGGCAGCATTGCCACGTTGTATGGCAATACGGATTCCAGTAGTAAAATTAATTAAAAAATCATTGTCGTTAGAAAAACCGGGGATTCATGGCGTAAATTCCAGCAAAAAACCAACTGCGCTAACATTTAAAACAAAAAGAAATGTATTTACCATATTCTGGTATCTATAAATGGTGATAAACTGTAAAACCGTTACGTTGATACTCTGAGCCACTTCGTCCAAGCTCGAGGTTTCTGTGAATCCATACCACACCTCGCCGCACACAAGAAGAATTATCATTAACTTAACTGTGTTACTGTACAACAGGTACCACACGTCGTGATCCGAGGTGGACATACCTGGGGAAGTAGGAAAAGTTTTGAATTAAAGCTCATTTACACTAGGTGATTTTCTCGCTTTGAATAGGTGATTATTGAATGGAGATACAAATGTTGACACGTGTTAGAAACAGTAGGTAGGTCTTTTTTTTTTTTTTTGGTGGGTGGGAAATCATCAAATAACTTCTCCCGCCCTGGGCGGGGCGGGAGGGAGTGTCAGACTTTTACTGACTAAAACCCACCCATGTTCCTTCTTGTGCCCTTTGCGTTCCGGGGGCGCGGTATCTCTTGCGAACAACCCGCAGCCCCGGCAAGTAGGTAGGTCTGAGGCTTCCACAAGCGCACTAACGCTGAAGTATTCGATTTGACTGAGACGACCAACTGACTATTCGAATTTAGAATTGGAAATATGACTATCCTCTAATATTTTGGTTTAAAGTTATTATGGTAAATGGGAAGGTACCTTTTTTTCAATTAAAATTTGTTCACATTTAAATTTCGTTTACTAGGCCCCCTCTGTCTTTACGAACCTCGCATAAAGAAAACCGAAAATCGTCTCGTCTGTAAAATTTGTAATCGTCCGTGTAAGCACAAATTTAATTCGAGTTTTCAAAACACAGTTCGAGAAAATCGTCTCCTAGATACTCGTAGTATGACAGATTCAAAGAAACGCCAACGCAGTATTGATTGCGATACCTTATCACCTAGCGAGATTTGCCTACTAAACTCGCATTGTGACGCATAGTCATTTTCGACTTAACGTGCGAGAACCCCTCAACGTCTAAATGAGCATTGAAATTGGCCCAAGTTGATAATGGAGAACGTTCCGAGTCTGTGACAACTTTAAACTAAGTGCAAGTTGTTGGCACTAGACTAGTTTGCAGCATCCACATTAAGATGAATGGGATAGACTGAAGTGTGAAATTGTTAATTAATGTGAATATATGTGTATGTTATTACAACTGGTATGCGTAATTTATTGCTTATTTGTTTTGTGCTCGTTTAAAATGTTATTATAATTTAGTGGTTACAATTAATCTTTATTTTATCTATTAGTTGAATTGTATAAAAAAAAACATATTATTTATTTCAATCTCCCTTAAAAAAGTTTATCATCTTTTCATACTTGTAGATGCTGGCTTTTTTCCTCGTGAATTTTGTTATGGATATCTTATCTTTGAATAGTTAAAGATAACCAAAAGCACTTAAGAATAATACAGCTACCTATTGGCGAAAGAATTTTCAGAATTGGACCAGTAGTTCCATAGATAAGCGCGCGTAAAAGCAAGCAAACTTCACCTTTGTATTATTTATTTGTCTACAAAAAAATATACCGCACAAGGTGACCTAAACACTTACTTTTAACTTTTGTGACCGATTATTTAAAACCTAATTCGGTTTGACGAGTAATATTAAGACAGGCTACGAAATAATTACAAAGGGTCGCCTTTATTGAAATCGATAAGGAATATTATCTATATACTTACTTGTTTATAATAAAAAATAATAAGGATACCATAAATCTCACCAAAAAAAAATATATAAAACATCTCAATAAGTACCACCCGTCTGGACCGTGAAAAAAGACAAAACCTATTTTTATTAGCATATGTAACGTGAACAAAGCTATTGTTTTGCATAATTAGACAGGCACGAGTAACTATGTTTCAAACTTCTTAAAATAGACTATCGTGGACCGACGACCTGGTAAAGAACGCAAGAAATCGCTGGGATCGCAGGGCCGATCATTGTGGCTATCATAAGAGGACTCCATCAGTGGAGGTCGTCCTGCTAATATAATGATGAAGCATTAACTAAAAACCAATTCCATGGTCACATCCCATCTTTACCGCAAATCTTCAAAAAACAATTTACCTGCCACATAAGCTATCCTATAGATAGAGTCAAAGAAAACTGTCTCCATTCTCCCGCTTGATTGGTCCAGAGCCTTTGTGTGACTCAATTTCCTCCAGAGATTTTTGACGAGACCCATTGTTGGTGGTGCCCTCCTTTGTTATTGTCTGAGTGTCTCTGGCCCTTCTAGTGGATATAAGTACTGTCTGATTGAACGGTAAATTAATTGTTGGTACGTTTCCATTGTATAAAGGTTATCGCCGAGCCGAATTAGATTCTGAGGAGGATGTCGGATGGTCCTCAATAAACTCGGTGAAAATGATCTTGGTGACTTTGCCAAAGTAGTAAATGCCTACTTAGAAACTTAAAATGTAGAACGTTACCATTATTAATTATACGATTTAGGGCCGATTTTTCAATCGCCAGATAACTTTTATCTGAAGAATATGTTTGACGTTTTGACAGCTTTTGTATAGAAAATATGTCAAACCGCCATATTTATTCCTCAGATAGAAGTTAACTGATGATTGAAAAATCGGCCCTCAATAAATTATATTTAAACTATTCAAATTAATTTGTAAACGAGATAAAAAATGTTAAAAAAATAAGATAAGTTTAATGTTCTGGGCGTCCAAAAAACATTAAAATAACTAATCTATATTAATATTATAAAGCTGAAGAGTTTGTTTGTTTAGTTAGTTGAACGCGCCAATCTCCGTAACTACTGGTTTCAATTGAACAAAACTTTTTTATGTTGAATAGTTCATTTATCGAAGAAGGCTTTAGGATTTATAACAACACGCTACGACACACGGCAGAGGAGCAGTAACCAAAGACGTACCTTAACGCGGGTGATAAAACTTTGCGAACGAAGTCGCTGGCAGAAGCTAGTGTAATAATAATAATAATAGTTTATTTTGGAACAATAACATAAAACTAAGTATAGCAAGTAAAACGATGATATCTGCAGAAGCATAAACTGTAGCGCATCTAGCAACGCCCCTCTCCAGATACAGAATGGAATGATGTTCCATGCGAAAAGTGATTAATAAAACATACATACATACATACATACCATCACGTCTGTGTTCTCTGAAGGGTTAGGCAAAGGTGTACAAACGTACACCCACAGTTCCAAGCAATAGGGGGCGAGCCCCTTGCCATTAATCGGGCACAAATTGTAACTCCGAGCTGCTATCGAGAAACTCCTACAAAAACCCAATAACACTTTGCTCTACCTGGGAATCGAACCCAAGACCTCTAGCGTAGCAATTGCGCTTAGGACTACTAGACTAACGAGGCAGTGATTTATAAAACTTCTAGATAATATAGGTATTTAAAAATTACGTTTCGTTAATCAAACAAGCTTTTTTGAAGCAAGACTTTCTTCTTTTGTTTTCCGAAATCTCGTACCGTATAACAGAAAGATAACTTTTCCCCGGGATAAACAGCAAAAAAAACATAAAAATATATAGCTCATTTTAACATTGTCCAATAAAGCCTTAACTTTTCTGCACTTATTTACTTTACAAGTACCTATAAGAATCCATCGTGAAGACATCAATTCAGCTTCGAATTTACAAACTTACGCATTAATTAAAACAGTTATAACTAATAAATGAAATACAGTAGGTATTTCATTCTCCATTGAAAACAAAGGCAATAAATAATTAAATTCCTGAAAACTATTTAAATTAACCCATTCATTAAATTCAGATTATGTTTATCCATTTTAAATCCATTAGCAGTACCTATTGTATTTAAACGTTAAATACTATATCTACACATAAATAAAATTGAAGTATCTGTTTGTAATGACAAAATAACAGCTTTTAACAAAATAAATACAAATGTTTACACGCTCCAAATACGGCAAAACCAACGTTATTAATTTTTATCTGTTTTCCAGTCTGTTTGTTCCGGCTAATCTCCGAAACGGCTGGACGGATTTCGACGGGACTTTCATTAGCAAATAGCTGATATTATAAGAAGTAACTTATGCTACTTATATTTTAAAAAAACATTTAAAAAAATGTTACTATTATTATCTTGTTAAAAAAGAAACCCCATGATAACCATAACCGACATTTACGCAAACGAAGTCAAGGGGAAACACTAGTAAGTTAAATAAAACCAGTCAGTTATTAGTTGAATTATTTATTTGATTTATAACAGTCAATATACTTTGATTTATACAACACTGAATATATCACAAACATCGAGATCTGTGGTTACAGCCTTAACATTTATTTATCTAATACATAACATAGCTAGTTAGGTACCTTCTAGAGAGCTTAATTACTTACATGTCTTATTCGGTAAACAAACACAACACAAAAATTCCGAGTTTCCGAATCAAACCCACACTTTAAATGAATCTCTTATTTAGAAATACATAGTTATGATGTCAATTACATTGAAAACTGCCCCAAATATAATATTATGTTTTTGTATTTCAAAATTGAAATCTAAGGAAGACCAAAGAGATTTCAATTTTGAAAAAAATCACGAGCAATGACGAAACTAACGAATAATAAACATGTTTTGTTTCAACATATAAAAATCTCAGTATTTAAGCCTTATTTTACAAAATAAGGCAAACAAAGAAAAACACACATCACCACATGAAGGTATTTACCAAAATATACATTTTTTCTTAACAAGACTGACTAGATTTATGAGCCATTTAGTAGTATTTAGCCACGCTTGATTCCATAAAATATCTAATATTTGGCAAGCTTTTAAAAGATTTATTTTAAGCTTACTTATACTTAGGTACCTACTTAAATAATATTGAACTCACCCCAAATTAGGTATTTACTTGTCGTAACATAAGATTTAAATGATGATATATTCTATGATCCTCTTATTATTACTGATTTAAAAATCTATACAATAAATTAAATTAAAGTGTTTGTTAGTAAAATTAAAATAACAGCTTATTACTAAATGCATATGTATGTTTACTTACACAAAAAAAAAGATTTTTGAAATGTTTGTTTGTCGATCCGTCTGTTTCTTCTGGATTATCTCCAAAACGGCTTCACCGTTTTTAACGGCTATGGGACAAGCCCGCCACACTATTCCCAACCACTGCACCTCCTGAAAGCCAGAATCAGCAGTGGAGACTGCCAGAAAATCGAGGCAATGAAGCTCAGACGAGTGGCGGAGAAACGATACAACTTTTTTGGATCCCGCAACTAAATTTTTACGGGTAGATAGCTAATGACATAAGGAGTACCTTACATTTATTTCAGAAAAGGAATAAGAGTTCCGCTCAAAAACGAAACCGTGTGATATTTCAACATTCACGCAAATAAAGTCCCGGGCACAAGCTAGTAACAAAATAAATATCTTGTAAAATAAAGATTCAACAGACGACATTCCATTTTGTCTGAGTTATCGATAAAAGCATCAAAATATGATTTCATTTTATAGCAGTCACTTGCGCCATAACACAGTGTCTTTTCGCCAAATAATGTCAACTTATTTTATAAAATGGTTCACTCCAAAATATAAAACATTTTATGACAGATATTCAGAACTGTCGACTGTCTCTTTATTGCCACCATAAAACTAGTCAGTAGCGACAAGTACTTATTTGTTGCAAAGTTTTATATAAGAATATTTTGATTTTATAAGCTCGCAATTTGTTTGTTCAACAAGCTCGGGTGTGGTGAATAATAATATAATAAACTAAATGACTGTAGGTACATACGTATGTATATACAGATCAAGGTATGTACTTACTTAAAAATAATTGCAATTACCGATGTGTAGCAGCATAACCTTATGAACCACAGCATAAACCTAATTACAAACACTGAAGCTTACAATATAGTTAGAGTAGTGGGTAGCACGCCTGCAGCTGCCATGAACAGATATTAAGATTATTTGATTAAACCAAGATCAATACAAGCAACCACTGAGACAGTACAATCCTCACAACAAAACAAACCAACACGTACAGACAGCGTCAGTAATTGGATACCCCTCTTACATTAAAATTTGTTCGAAAGGGGGTAGCCAGTTGATGACGCTGTCTGTACCAGCAGTTTTGCCTAAAAACCAATACTTTGTATACGATCAGCAATTTACAATGATGATTTTACAACTATTATACTAGACTAGTTCACAGATCCAGGTACGTGATCTTAGTAGCAGTTACTGCAGCTGCAGCGGCCAATGTTGCAGCAACTGCTACGACAGCAGCCGTCGAACCCATGGCTTTGACAGCGAACCCCATGATGAAAGACACGAGCAGTTGTGCCACGAACACGCAGCTACTGACGACGGCAACATCAGTGCCGATGCCACGCGCTTCTCCGCAACCGCCGCCGCCGCTGTCCCACTGGTGGGACAAATTGTAAATGGTGCAAATAGTTTTTTAATAGATAAGTGCTTATGAGTTTAATTTTGAGATTAATAACATACCGGAATCTACATTGATGCTCAACTTTCTACCATAAATTTAGACCCCCAGGCTTAAAAGTATTCGTCGCGTATTTTTTTGTATAATAATTTCATCTTTAAATAATTTCATCTTTGGGCGGTCTAGAATCATTGTAAGTACTAAATCCATGGTAGAACATTCATGGTAGATGCTACAATGTCCATATAGCCTGCAATGGACTATATAGCTGGTACCACTGGCACTATGTTAGAATAAAGAAAAGGGAACTGCTACGAATTTAAGAAAAAAACTGAGAATTCTTGCAAGTAATTAATTTGTAAAATAAAAAACAAAGTGGTTGTATTCACGTGCCCAAATAATATATTTAAAAAGAGAAATATAACACAATAAAAAGAAAAACATTTCTGTATATTTCAGGAATATTACTATAATGAAAACACGAGGGATGAGAAAAAAATGAATGTAATAATTCCATGAAAACCTGATAATAACAAAAAAGGAAAATATAAATATAATTTTCTCTATAAATTCCACATACTAAAGCGTTTTTTTGCCAATGGACACAGTTTCAGAGCATCATGTTTAGCCACAATTAGCGTTCATTTAATCAATTACAGGGCACGTTCTGTTTGAAGTTCCATGAAAATCGCACATCAAAGGATTAATACGTTGAAATAATAATCGCTTGGTTGAAGTTAAAATACATAGGAATATAATGAATTGACATTTTGTAGCGATTTATTGAACGGCCACAATATTTTCAACACTGCTTGAGCCGTGAATTCACCTAATTTATTTGCATAACACATGTTATTTTCTGGAATTACCGGTATTTTATTAGAAATTCACGTTGTGGGGTACTAAGAGGGGATAATTTTATAAGACCGACTTAGTTCACTCGTTTTCATATCCGGTTAGGTCACTGTCGTACTTTCGAACTGTATTTCTAGAGTGGCAAGACCTACGTACTTTATTTAGATCAATATTTAGCTAAGAAGTTTATAACGTGTAGTTAGTAGATTCAATGCTAGGCCCTTTTTTAGTTATTAGGTATATAAGGTACCTTCCTAACTTACTTTCAAGTTTGACGGCTGGTTTTCAAATACCTATGTTGCACAGGATATTGTTCAAAACCTACAGCGCATTATAGCCAGACACTTTCCGCCGAACATAACTTCAGCCAGATGCCAGATCAGAATCATAATATATTCCTCTATCTATCTGAAATGACATAGGTCTTACGACTCTGGGATTTTGAACCATTATGAATTGAACTGAGAAAAATAAGAAGGCGTATGGTATTAATCTGAAGGACGAGAGGAGAAAACTAAAGAATAATACGAGGATTAAGAGTGATGATGTCTAAGTAGGTCATGTAACTCACCATGCCAGTGGCGTGATAGTGCGCGACTAGGAGGTAGGGCATGGTGAACAGTGTGGAGTACATGACGCCGGCGGTCCAGCTGCATAGGAGCACGGCGGCTTTAGCGCGTATGGCGCACAGAGCGATCATCCCACAGCTATAGGTGCAGAGGCCTCCGACGTAGACACGCTTTGCTCTGAAATAAATAAACAGAATACTTTATTAATACTTGAGCATAGGAACTGAAAAAGGAAGGATTTTTGCTACAAAGTCAAAGAGAGTTTGGTAGCAAACATTTTACTCTGGTTTGTGATGGACAATATTCTAAGTTTCCTGCTGAGACAATCATAGATCATCATTTTCCTAGTCTCTTCAGAACTATTTTAGGATTTGCTTGCAATCTATCCGAATGCATCTAAACACCTGTATTTTTTTACACAGAGTGACTGATTCTGTAACCCTTATGAGCTTTGATAGCTCTCCGTTTTATTGACAAGCAGCGTGAACCTCGCGGTATTAGGTTATCGTAAACTGAAAAACTTCCCATAAGATTATATTCCATTTTCTGTTTGCAATAACCTTCTCATTGAATCAAGGTTTTTCTGTGGGTATTCAATAAGTCCTTATAATAAAGCATGTCATCATCAAACCCCTAAATTCCATTAACAATTCATTTATACATCAATCCATTACCATGAATGCCATATTTTCCAAACCTGGTATTAACGCTAAGCACTTTAAGAGGATAAAATGGATGCCAACCGCCAATTAGTGGTTTATGGTCGAGCTTGTTACTAATAGACAGATGGCTGATGTTGAGTGAGATTAATGATACACATGCAGATTAGTTAACTAGCAAATTGACTTTTTTATTCATAGACTCATTAAATGATAAAAATATATATCGTGTCATGAGTAAACCAGTGTATGTGCGGCTATACACATACAGGATAGGGTCAAACGTGTCCAAGAAATTAGTTTCTTGTTTATATTGGTTTAAGTCACAATAAGCTTTTGCAAATAGATATTCCAAAATTCCTTGAGAAAAAAGTACAGTGACTTTTGAGCCTTCTAACCTTGACGAAGGAAATAGACTCTTCATAGAAAATTTTCTCGGTAAATAAATCCGTGATATAACTCATATGATCCAAACTAGAGTGTCCCCGATTCCCTCGCACCGTTTGTCGATAAATTCAATTTTATCAAGTGTAATGCTTGGTTCACATGGCTAGTCCGTCAGATTTGTCTTTATTTTATCAAAATTCAAAGTATTTTTCAAATGCTTTAATTATTTTGTTTTTTCTGTAATTATTTGTTTTAGATTTCTATAAACATTTTGTAGAGTATTCGGCAGAAGACATACAGTAGGTCTATCGCGGATTTAGTATTCGAGATTTTCGAAATGGAAGTACGACTAACAGCTATGCTATAGCATTTTGGTTAAATTTATATGACAACATAATAAGTATCACCCACTGATATAAATAATCCATAAAACTAAATGAATATTATGTGGAACGAGTATTTCCAATTTAAAAATTGATCGAATTTACGAAAGACGACTAGAACCATTCCTCTTAAACCTAATGCAAACTAAATTAGAAATCCGTACCTAAGTTTTAAATCCGGAAAAAAATACAGTGTAAACCTGCCTCTTGGATCGTAGACGAGCTAAGCCTGCAACGTTATTGATTTTTAAATCACCTCGAAGCCAGAAAAGTGTCAGCCAGGAAGAGCATCGCAAAGTCAAGGATCCCTTGATCCCATTACAACGAGATACTGTTTGCTAGAAGTACAGTCAGCTGTCAAGTTGAAGGGTACGTGCGTTAGATAACAACATGATTGTATGAACGATCGCTTGATATCGCGAGATCTTTTTAAAGGAATAGATAATAAAGTACCTTATATGTTGATCGTGTGTTTTTGGTGCATAATTAATAATTATATCCTATCTTTTTGGAGTTGTTTAAGTTTTTGCTGAACTGCTGTATATTTTATATTCATGCATCTACATGTAGTTAACCCTACGTATTGTTACCGTGATTTATTGTTTTTTGTAAGCCTTTATTCACAAAACATGTGGGTGTTCTATTTTTTATTTTAACACCATCCAGAAAAAATCTTTGACCTTATCTTTTTTATTATTCATTCTAAAATATCACTAGAAAAGACGTCGTGCTTCTCTAGACAAATGATTAATCTTGATTATGAACCTAGTTTAGGGTAGGGAATGATACCAAAAGTTTCAGTCATAAATCAAAATTTAAAGAGGTCAGCTATGATACATTTTATAAAACTAGTTATGAAAGGTTCAACGAAATTTATAACAGTTAGCAAACCTTACTTCAACTCGTGTTGGCATTTAAAAGCTAATTTCATGAAAGCACTTCGCTAAAGTACGCTTGAAAGTTTAACTAGACTCGCAGACAGTCTTCACTTTACTATGTGTATCTCTAGAAACGTATTTATTAAATTAATATGTTTACTAAGTACGTACATAGTTCTATGATTTGCGGACTTATATATAAAAAATCGAATTATGATCGGCATCTCCACATCACATGTAAAAGACATGCAAGAAGTCTGTTACCATATTGGGTTAAATTTTCCAAAATGTACCCACATCACAATTCCTCCCATTTTTTAAAGTTATAATCGTGCATTTTTTTTAACCTATGGTTTTATAGATAAATTTAATTGGTATTGCTGTGTAGTATTGCCATATTGTATTAGTTTGACATTTATCTAGTAATTTATTTTATTGCTGAAAAATTGTATTGGTAGTATTTTTTGTAACACGGGTTACAATCAGCCTCAGGAGTCTTCAATAAGACCGAAATATGTATTATAGTGTGTAAGTAAATTAAAAAAATAAAGTTATTTATTGTAGGTCGCCAATCATCTTGGCAAGACTAAGTTAAATCGAAACCTTTTAGTAAAGTATCACACTGACCCGATTCGCTTGATAAGTCGTTCAATAATTGTAGAGTAGCAAGCACAGGAGAGAGAGTACATCGCCATGCCCCAGCAACCAAAACGTACGCCTTCCTCGTAATCCGTGCGACTTATACTGCCCACAGGCGCCTGAAATTAAAGTTATAGCATAGTTGAAGATACGCAATTTCATTACCGTTGCTAACATAAATCCAAAAGTAACACGGTAGCACTAAAATTACATTTTCAATCTATATTCTTAATCTATGCATATTTTTTAACTGTTTTACTGGCCTCTGAATCTTTAAAACATTCAGTCAGCTATTGCGTTGGATATGCTTAGTGTCGCTTTTATGTACTAATGTAATCTCGCTTTACTCTTATTAAACAAAGTAACTATAAGCATAGCTATGAGGCTCCCACTCATGATAGCAACACATCCTAGCCGTGCATAGCAAATAATTTGCCAACCAAGTTATGATTTTAAATCGAGTGCGTTAAAATATTTTTTATAATGATCCTAAAAAAGGTCGGCTCGCAGACTTGCTAACGTTTGGATTTTTCGATGTAACTCCTGCCATTGGTGCTGATAATGAGCAATGGCCATTGCATGCAGTAAACGTTTGCGTAGGCGTTCCTTTTTTAATCAGTGTTTCTTTTAATTGGACTTTAATCAAAAGTTCAAGCATTTAAACAAACTACTACCAATTTAAGAACGCTTCAGTAGGTATGTGTAAGGAATCATCACAAGACTCAATCATCATCTAACACAGCTTCTAAGAATTGGTTGTTGATTGTTACACCACGTTAAGGTGACGACAGAGATAGCGATGACTGTTATATCTAGTTAACGTGATCATGAGCCATTCAACAGTAGGTACAGGCTGGTAAAACCGACACTCAAACAGAATGAATCATTTAAGTAAAATTATTCATATCGAAAGTTACTTGACCGCATGATCCTCTTATAAAACTGCTTTCCGTCAAACTCAGTGAAGTATCAAGATTGGCTGAAGTGCGCCTTCTAGCAGAACTAGTTGATGAGGTAGACTATGACGTCATGATATAATACTTCAAAAAAAAATATTTCTACTTAGGATAGGTTGTAACGGATTGTGGGCCTGATGAGGGGCATTGTCTGTCAACTGAAGTTGATCAAGGACGCTAGCATGATGAACTAGGTTAGATCATGACTCATTAGCAAAAAATGGCAGCACTGAGACAGAAAAGCAAACGTCTTTGTGAGCTGCCGTTATATTACACGTGTATAATAATTGTGTTTATTGTCCAAAAAGAGTTACAACTATGTGACACTGCATTCCACAGTACATCTGCATCCTATGTCGGAGGGGTTAGTCATTCTCGTCTCATGTGAAACAATATACAAATTGTGTTATTAAATATGAATTAACATTACATTTTTTAACTTCTTCTTTTCGATTCGATGATAATCATATAATTTTTGGGTCCAGTAGGTGGCCACGTTTATCGCGACATCAGTAGCGTTTCAATGTCCTCTAAAGTGCAGTTGTAGGAACACTTTGGCACTGTAAATGGGCCATGGTATGGCCACATTTTTTTAACGTGTTTTTGACTAATGTTAATCCTTATTCTGATTGATGTTATATGTTGTTTGCTTTTGAATAAATTTAGATGTAAGATAATTGCTTATTTTTTTGTTCTATTTTATTAACACTTTCATAATTATAATTTCTATGTTACTTCTGTTTTTTTTTTTTTCATTTTGTATAATTTGACATATTTCTGTTTATATTATTAATAGGATTTCAATGTTTTAAATGTTATTATGTTTACTTTTTACATACCAATAACTTTTTTGTGTGATTTTTAACGGTTAATTCAAGTTGGTTTATAATAAATAAATAAAATATCATAAAATACTAGAAAAAAAAAATGTTCTCGAGTAAAGTTACTAACCGCAGGATCACCTCCAAACACAGCTTCCCCGACGAAGTCAGTGAAATACAAGGAGTAGCAGACATGCGCCATCCAGCAGAACAAGTTGGTGAGGCAGACCACGCGGAGCGAGCTCGGCATCATCACGATGGACTTCAAATAGTGGCTGAGCGAGAGGTTTTCACCACCGTGGCCGGTTTCTACTACGTTTACGGCAACCCCGCTCTGAAAAATATTACATTTTTGGTTAGGTTAATTTATTTGTTTTTATTAATGCCATTGGATGGCAAACAAGCCCACGGGTCCACCTGATGCTAAGTGGTCACCGCTACCAATAGACATCTGCAATACCAGAGGCCTTACAAATGCGTTGTCATCCCAGAAACAAAGTTGAAATGTTTCATGTGCCTGTAATTAAAAATTTAAGGCGAAAAATAAAGCTTACAAGGTAAATAAATTATCTTTAGTAATTGATAACTACAGTTAATTAAGTAAAATAGCTTCCTATTAAAGACTTGAAAAGAATAAAAATATATTTTTGATCCCACATTATTTCAGTTTTTATTTTATTTCTCGTATGTATATTATGCTTTATTAATAACTTAAGTAAGTATTTATAGTACTTAAGTACGTCTATTGTGTGACGCAGGAGTCGCGTCAGCCACAGCGTGCACACAGCTGTTTGACGTTGTCAGACGTCAAGCAAGGTGTTCCTTATGCATATTAATTCAATGTTGAATTACTTTTTTAAATACACACTGAAACACATTTTTTATTAAAGAATATCATACATTATTATAATCTATACTGATATTATAAAGCTGAAGAGTTTGTTTGTTTGGTTGAACGCGCTAATCTCAGGAACTACTGGTTGGAATTGAAAAAATCTTTTTGTGTTGGATAGTTCATTTATCGAGGAAGGCTATAGGCTATATAACATCACGCTACGACACACGGAAGAGGAGTAGTAACCAAAGACCTAACATGATGCGGGTGGAAAAAACCACGCGAACGAAATTGCTGGCAGCAGCTAGTATTATATCTACATTGTTTTACATAAACGATTACCCCAATTTACCTACATCAAATATGAACATCTAAAATTTTCTGAAAAGAGCGAACATTTATAAAGTATTTTATCCTCGATATTAAACCTTTGCTAATTATTAGATAAGCTACCTACTTATCTAACTTGCCTTTGATAATATATACATGCCTTGTTAAACGATGGGGCCCATTGGTTCGAGCAATTAAAAGGGAAAAGCAAACCAGAAACATTTCATATCCGTTAATTATTGGGAGTTACTAAAGTAGTGACAATATAAACTTAAGTGAGTCTGAGTTGGACGATTTGTTGTGAATGGGTTGGTATTATTAACACGTGGATCATATTCATGTATAAAATATGATGTAGGACTTACTCATTAAATAATTTTTTGGTAACATTAAACGTAGCTGTACAGAAAGGAAGTTCCCATGAGGAAAATCCCAATGTTTTTATATTATTCTTGAACATATCCATTTAATTTATCAAATAAATTATAATCCAAATTAAAATTCCGATTTACCTCAGGTTGATTTAACGCTCCATACGTTACATTTTCCTTCTTCAAATTCTTCTCAGGGCCGTCAGGCCCCTCATCAAAGCTCTCCTGGATCCTTTGAGTCTCTGCCTGTCTCCGGAACTCCTCCTGCTCTGTCAGCTCCAAAAGAGGGATCTCTTTGAAGCTGGTGATGGTTGCAGAGACACACGCTATGAAGATTATGGTGATAAGCGAGAATACAGCTCGCACGTGTCCGCCGAATATTTCACCTGAAGATTATGTTGCGATTGAACATTAGGAATTCCAGTCCTGGGAAACAAGCCCAGGACCCCAGACTCAGTAGTCACGTGCAAACACGAAACTAACGAGGCAGTCCAAAAATTTCTGTTCTATTCTAAGTTACTCTCACAATAATATCCCGTAGAGGATGATGCCTGTCTACCAGAATATTTCATCACAGTTAGCCAAAATCCATTACACATGTTTACCGAGCTGTAACAAATTGTTAAGCGAGCGGAAGCTGCTGTGATTGGTTGTTGATCATTTAGTAAACCAATCAGAGAACCTTACTCATGCTAGGCACTTTTTCTCATTAATTTTTCGTTTGAGAAACCGCGGGTAAATCTAACTCTAAATATTTAATAACCACAATCAGTTTACGGCGGCAGTTAGGGTAACTAGGTTAGTTGTCGTCCCTGTAAAAATTACAGAGCGCGGGCACGGTCTCTAAATCACTTTTACTAAATGATATTTACCTAATCGAGTATCGTCCCAGTTGATTCCGCCCAGCGCGTATCCCATGAACCCACCGAGACCTGCCATCACCGTAAACGTGCTGAGACCCTTAGCATGGTCCTCTGTGGAAAGAAAGAATCCCTTGAATAGAATACCAGGAGTGCAACAAGTGTGTAAGGTGTCTCGGTAATATAAATATCATTGTTCTGTTTCTCTAGAATATGTCTCCGTACGATTATGCATGCCATGCAATTTCGGGATGATTAGATGACAGCCAAGTGAGTCGCTAGGTGCTCAAAAAATGTCGTAAACTAACTAAATATTTTTTTGCAGTCAGCAGGTCTTATCTAACTGTAACTATCAAAATTATAAGCCAAATTTACTGGTAAAACTACATTCAAAACACTTTAAATTTATTTCACAAGATGATGGTACATACGAAAGAAGAATACTGGCTCACAAGATATAGATTTCGAACCTAATTTTAGTGACAAATGACTAACTCCTTGCTCATAATTTGCTTTACCTAAAATTGTTGTCTCTAAGTTTTCTATTTATGTACGATTAAAGCTATGCTAACAAAAACATTTATTCTTATATGATCCTGACTAATGGATGTTCCCAAAAACCTCTTACTATTAAAATAAGTGAAATACGTATATACCTATATATAATATTCATACAATTGGAAAGGTAAAATGTCGCATTCTGCTCTGAATATATAGGTACGCATTATGGTACGACGTCGCTGTGTACCTTTGTATGTGACAACCTACGATTTTCCAGTCATTTCTTACGGCAAATATTTGTCAGATAAATATTGGCTCAGAGATGAAAATGTATACATATGAGAGTCAAACAGCTTCCACATAGATAATACGTTATATACTTGAAGTCATAAATAAATAACATAAAATTGTCGCAAATAAGCAAGCCTAACAAAACTGTGTACAATATATAATTATGAAGTACTAAGAAAATTAAGTTTTAAACCAATATTTGTTATCTTATGATTTATATCTACGTCATAATTCATTTTTATTCAGGTTGGACGTTTGCCGTTATTTACTTTTAAGTACACAGCACGTGCTTTTACTGTTAAATGATTATATACAATGTTAATTCTTCGTAACCGGGTCATCAAATGTACTTGATCGCCTTTAGTGTATGTGCAATTAATGGCTTGAGTATTATCATTGGTTGGTTTACATTTTGGGATCGCGGACACTCACGAGTAAGGACTCTGTCTGTCTATCATGTGTCTTAATAGAAGACTAGCTTCAGCCCGCGACTTCATCCGCATGGCTTATTTCACCCGTGTTAAGTTACGTCTCTGGTTACTGCTCCGCTCCCGTGGGCCGTAGCGTGATGGTAGCCTATGATACTTAGAAATAATATAGCTATCTATTAGTGAAAAAAATGTAAAAATCGGTTCAGTAGTTTCGGAGATCATTCGGTACAAACAGTACTAGTATAAACAACAGCATAGTAGTTCCGTCATGTTCTCGTGCAAAGCGAGACTCAAGGGGGTTCTACATTCTCCCCAGAGATATGTCCCAATTAGCATTGTACAGAGGGGGTTACAAAGTGTTCTTAGGAGTCTTATGAGGTCTTAAGAGGCCACGGTGCCCGCCTCTATGCATTGATGGTAACCACCGGGGTGCTTTTGGTGACGTACAAATCCCAAACTCCTTGAACCCCATAGACAGACCCTATTAGAGATTTCCGCCCGACATTTAAACTTAAGTGTGCAAATAATTTCTTTTTTCATTGAGATATTACTTGGTCAATCTTTGGATGAAAAATCAAAACTGTTGCTATTTCTCTTGTTTTATTCTCTGGGTTCTCAAAATTCAGAAAACCGAAGCTTCATGTTTTTATTGTCAAAATATCAATATCATCTAAATTGAAATAAAATTAGAATTAATAAATTATCATTGCGCAGGTCAAACGGTTTAGTTAAAATCACTCGTTTCTATGACCTTTCATGTAAAAAGATCAAAGGAAACTTACGTCGTTTGTAGTTGTTCCATCTCTACATAGTATAAAACAAAGTCGCGTCCCGCTGTCTGTTCCTCTGTACTCTTCAGGTCTTTTAAATCTAAATCAGTTTTATCAATAGATATAACGATTCAAGAAGAACTTTTAAAAGTATAGAACACCACGCTGCGAACAACGGGGGCGAAGCAGTAACTAAAGACGTAACCGTACGCGGATGACACCACGGGGTATATTTAGGTAGTTTACTTATGTAAAAATACATAATGGTCCAAATACACTAAACTTTATCATCATTACCTACTAAGAAAAGTTAAAATAATCGTGTTGTCAAGGTATATCTATAAAAAGCCAAACATAAGCGCTTGTCACCGAGATAAATCAATCACGGCCAGACGTTAACTGATAAAGAGCCTGTTTTGTAGTTCATCACTCTCCGACGACGGAAAAACTGTCAAACAAACATATCGTAGTCACATGTCTTGACGTAGTACGGACAAATATTAAAATATATTCATTTTTCTCCAAACTGGGTGAAGGATTTTACCTAATAATGTAAACTGGATTGTACGACACAACCTCTTATAAAATTGCACAAACAACGCGGGGTTCGGAGAAGTTGTTCTGATTCACTTTGACGTAATTTTCTGACTAATTACAAATGTAATAAATCATTCAAGTATACTAGGATTAACCACGTGAAAAAAACAATTCATTATCTCGTCTCTATCATGACGAGTGCGAGTGTTCTATTTTGAGTAACACCCAGTCAAGTAGACGTTGTGTAGATAATGCGTAAATCCTCTATTAATAGCGTACGTGAAGATACTTTGTTTAGCCACTCGAAGGAATTGGTTCCTCAAGTGTTCAATGTGTTGTTCACCTTTAAAGGGGGACAGTCACCCCTTAAAATACCCACTGAAAATGGTGTCATTATTTCCGTGGAAACTGAAACCGAAATTTGTTACCTTCGATAGAAAAAACCGTTACAGATTTTCGTCTGTTTATTGGTATTGTTATTCAATGAATAGCTGCGCCTTTTGCATCGATTTGGACCTCTGAACTAAAAGCGCTAAGAACACTTTTATGGCCTTTTAACAGATATTTTATGAATACTGGAAAAATGGAAATAATAACGTATTTCATTGCTGATGATTGGCCAAAAAACCAAATTCGGTCTCTTGCAAATAGTTTCAAAAGATTACAAGGCCACCTGGGACAGCACAAATACAGTTTCCAAGCTACATTACTTTCTCTAAACAAATCTGACCTGGAACTGTCACGTCGAGCAGATAAGCGCGGGCTGGGCTCTGACACGCATCTGCGTCGAAGTCCAAGAAGACGGTGCCAAGGACGGTGAAGAGGACTCCCCAGGGGTGATAGTTACTGTGCTCCTTGTCCAATGCCGAGCTTCGAGGTCCTAAAGCAGAAGGAACTTCTGTTCTGTTCAGTGGTAGCTCATCACCGAGAGCGTAGCCTATGTCTTCTCCGTTTGGTACTAGAATTAAGCCTGTGAACAATGGATCTATTACCCTGATGAATGATGATGATGATTATGAATGATGAAGTATGGCGTGTCAAGAGAATAGTTTTATTTAATAAATATTTACGATTACAACAAACGTTTCATGTTTCACATTCCATTATTGGCTATTGAGTTTGACATTTAACGTGAAACGCCTCTAAAAAAAAAGCGGACTAAAGAAATAGGTTTCAATCTTCAGTATTAAAACTAACGGCCGTGTGCCCGACACAGCCCCACCCTATATTTTTATTTTATTTCAAATATAATGCTAGTTATCTATTTCAAGTTGCGAAAAGTGCTTTTAAACCTACATATAGATAAATCTAAAACCAACTTAAATCCCTGTCAGTATCATCTAAAAGTTAAGCTACAATAACGAACAATATCAAACAAAAAGTGAACGCTTATCCACAATTTTCGTCACAAAACATCTTTGTTTACGAACTCGGCTCAAATGCCTGTTGCTTCCGCCTTAAGCAATCCTCTCACGTGACAATATAATAGACCTTTATTAAGTACTTCGCTTGATTTTCTAAAGCAGTAATTAGGGATATTTCGTTATCTTTCGAAATAATAACTGTTTGCTTAGGATTTCATGACCCCAACAGTGAATGCCTCCATTACAAATTTAATTTAATCCTTCAGATCTTTGGGTAAATTGGTACTCAACTCTTTATCAAACAGGTGGGTTCTGTTTAGAAAGGTTATCGTGCTGAGAACTGATTTAATATCTGTATTAAAAATATTAAGTTCAGTAAGCGTTGTTCAAAGTAAAATAATCCTTCTATTTATGTAAGTGAAGTCTTGAGTTTCTTGCCCAATCTTATACATACAAGACTACCTTTTGGAAGCGGCAACTTTCAATTCTTTTTGCTTGTATATAAGTTCCAAGATACTTTTTGATGGTCTAATAAAAATAAATAATTTTTGACTGTTTTGAAGAATTTCATGTTTTTAAATCTTTAAGAATTTAACGATAGGAATAACTCTGATTTAATTGAAAATTTTCAAGGTATAAAACCTTTTTCGAAATCTTGTACTTTGGTAATACCTTCAGTTCAGAAAATAAATTGGATACTTACCTAACAATACTCCAACTGACATAAGAACGATGAAAGGTCTTCTTCTTCCGAACCTCGAGCGACAGCGATCACTAAGAGACCCCAATAAAGGGGTCATAAAGAATCCAATCAGGGGTGACAGGGCCCATACTAGCGTCATCTGTTGATGGGGTACCCCTATTTGCAGCAGGGTGGGGGACACGAAGGCAGTCTCCCCGGCGTACGAGAACTCGATGCCCATTACCGCTGCTGATATGCGCATCAACTCGATACGACTTTTTCTCCTAAAATATAAGATTACGCCTGTATTCCCTGAAAGGGTGAGCAGAGATGTGTGCCCAAGATTGAACTCCAAAAACTTGTAGCACTTGTGATCATTGGACCAGCGATAAAGCCAAAATTCACATATATGTATAGTAGAAGTGGATTTACAACTTCCACCATTATTTTGGGGGTTCAAAGGCAGTCTATAAAATTCTATTATGGTTCAGTAACTAATACGATGAATTCCTAGCTCATAAGCAGTAACATAATATCAACAATAGGTTCACAGTTCGTTCAACGATTATAATATCTAAAACAATAGGCTAATTATGATTGAAAGCCAAATTAATAGGTAAGGTACATAAACTTGTCCTACATAACAAGTTTGTTGCAAAGTAAACATCTCTTAGAATATTTGTACTGCTATATTAGTCTTCGATCTGTTGCTCCGAACTATGTTATTATTTGTTTTGCCTCGTACGTGGGAATGGGTACAAAAGAAAATGTAAAATTGAGTTACATATCGATACTCTGCTATACATACACTTTATACTGCTATACATAGACTTTAACCAATGAATAATAAAATCACTTACTACTCCCATGCCCCAGCCGCTTGACAAAGTTCTAATTGGACTATAAACGTAAGACCATAAAACTTTTAATGAACCACATTGGGTACAAATAAGAAATATTCAAAATATAACGGCCTAGATCATTATTATCAGATATAAATTGCAACACCAATTAGGGCCTCTTTCACCAGTAAATAGGTAATATTTAAAACTAGCTGTGACCGCTGGCTTCGGTCACGTAAACCTATGTGTTACGAAAATAAATATCCATTACAGTCCTTCAAATGAACGTAGTTGCTGTAAGTCTTAAAGCAATCCCGTGGTAAGCTCTGGAAAAAGAACAGACATAGAACAACATTGGTAATCCCTTACACATAATAACGTGATTTTGTACAGCCTATATACTAACCAGACCAGTAGGGGGAATATTCATGTAGAAATCTGAACAGAATCTATACGTTAGTATATATTACGTGATGTGTCAACATACCTACATTATTTTGTTACAATTTTGTTATATTTATATTGCAGCAGAATGCGTATGAAATTATGTGCCAATAAAATTTAAACGGAACTTAATCAAAATTGGTAAAACAGGTGTTTAGACAAACACCTCTTTGGTAAAAATCCGAATCACATTTTGCCTTCAACATTTCTCGATTGAAATAAATACGTTGACTTACCGATAAAGGTCGCTGTAAGCACTATCCTGCCAGACCCTTTCCCTTGGCTCATCAGAGTTGGGTATCCCGAACAGGGTCTCGGCGACCACGTCTCTGACGCCCCTCGGGTGTTGTTCTCGCCACCTAGACCATCGCTCACGGTAGCGGTCGCGGGCACCGTGCAGACGACCTGTCACTCCTTGGTACTCGTGTAACTTATCTGCCATAGTTCAAGGAGTTGAATTGGAAGGATGTCTCCTACCGTTGGGATTGGAGTTTTATTACCACTGGGACAGGGACTTATTACATTGTAATTTTAATAAAGTAGGATATTTTTTACAATTTAGGATAAAATAACACTGACTATTAGAGTGTTCAATTATGTATACAATTATAATTAGATTTTTTTATCACTTTCAATATGACTGCATGTTGAAATGGTACGTAAACCAAAAATACAAAAAGAACACAACAAGAGTTCAAATCACTTCCTAATATCCAATTAACACTTCGACTTCAAACTTAAATTAAATAAATAACAAGCTTCAATACAATAGTTGTAGTTGACGTCAAAGTTATCGGGTAGTGGCACACTGGGCACCGCTAGTGGGCAGTTACCGCGGGCACGGACGGCGGAAGTTGACTGGGCGCGCGCGCCGCCCTCGCTCGCACAGCCGCCCGCCCAGCATCTACTGACCGATGTCGATACTTTTTACTGGAAGAGATAATTTACTACGTTTTTAAAATTGTACATTCTTGAACATTTGGTTCGGGTATCCGATAATAATGTGCAATTTGAAGAAAATTTTGGCAAGATGATTGTATTTTAACAAAATTATTTTTAATTAATTTAAATGTTTTGTCTGTGTATGTGTAAAAACCTTTAGATATTTTATAACAAAGTCAAATAAACCTTGAATTCATATTTTTCACTTTGAATGCTTGTAGATTGTTTCAGGCTTCTGTAACACGTTAAGCATATTGTGTTACTTTGCTAAGGCGTTCATCCAAACAGTAAGACTATGCAGACATGAGAACAAAGAGTTGCAGACTTTTATGAATAGAATAGAAAATTTTATGAATACATTTAAAGATAGTATTTAGTCTGTAAATAAAATGTTCTCTATGTTGTTGTGGTCTATATAAAATCTAGCTTCTGCCCGCGGATTCGTGCACGTAGAAGCCAAATAGATGTGTCTCAAAACAAATCCTATGGTATTCGGCAATAGTATAGCTTTCTATCTGTAAAATAGATTACTTTTTATAAACAAACAAACAAATTGTACCTCTTAATTAAACGAAAATGATTGTTTTAACCTATAAACCTAAGCGAGACATTTTAAACCAGGATTTATTAACATAACATCTAAAGAACTGAGCTATAACAAAATTTAAAACAAAGCGCTCCTTCCATTCGATCTGGTAGTAAATAAAATCATTTTAAAAGTCGCTTCTAACATTATATTTCCCGGTCCCCCGCCTCCCCCACCTCGGGGATTACGCTTATTGCGTCCCAGGGAGCCGGCGACTGATTGTATCCTCCAATACGGTCTTATATAAACAAACTGATTGTCTGTTCGACTTATTGCTTTCGCGACTCCTTCCTATCTTTAGACTGACGATCAAATTGAAAGTAACGCCGCGGATTTATCGGATGAAACCGTTTATTGCGTGCAAATCTTTATCGGAATTTGATTATGTGTTGGATACTTTTCTCGTTTGTGTAAATGTGTTTTGTGGATCATCTTGTTAGATGATTTGGGACTGCCTCGTTAGCCTAGTGGGCCTACACTAGAGGTCTTGAATTCGATTCCTAGGTCGAACAAAAAGTGTTATTGGGTTTTTCTATGAAATTCTCAGTAGCAGCTCGGTGTAAAGATTTGTACGCGGTTAATGGCAATAGGCTCGCCCCCTATTACATGGGACCTAAAACATACCGGCGAACTGTGGGTGTACATTGGTACGCCTCTGCCAAACCCTTCTGGGAATACAGGCGTGATGGCATCTTTTATTTTTAGAGCAAAAAACCATCTTTATTGGTACCGCAAGTAAGCCACGCAAAATATAACGTTAAAAACATGTTGTTCAAAACGAAGTTCGGACTTCCAATATGTCCATAAGCAGAAGGTTTCTAGGTATGGAAAGTATTATAATACCTAATGGGAAGGACGTGTAACTCTCAGCGTCGTAGATCATTTTACACGCTTTATGACTTAATACATATCCTAGATATTAATCTGTTCAAGTTCACAGACAGATCTTATCGAACTCACGATTGTGTCAATAGAACAAAATAATGTCATGAAATATGTCGCAATGAAATCCCGATAACAGTTGAATACTAATAGTATTTACCATTCGGTTAACTTGTCGACAATTTTACACCATATCAAGATTACTGGCGTCCCGCCATAATAATATTTAACTAAGTATAGTAGCCGCCACGAGCTATGAGCACAAAGTCGAGTTCATTTTTGGGAGTTCTTGGGTTTTTTGGCGATTGGTCCGTCGGACCGGTCCCCCAGAAAGGAACCTAAAAGCCCAAAAATTAACTTGACATTTGTGCTCACGGCTCGTGGCGGCTACTGTACGTATGTGAACGCTTCAACTTGCACTTGAAAATAAATGCATATGTATCTATTTGCCTTGTAAAATAATTTACAAGGTGCAATAAATAATGAGACATTAATATGTGGACTAGTTGTTTGTACAAGTTATTTATACAGCATTGTTGGTAGTATCATAATGAACAAGGCTAGTTCCCGCACGATGCGCCGGCGCCGAACAACCCTCGTGACTATAACAAAACGAGACATATCTTCTTACTGATAATTTACATAAACTTTTGTGAGACTAACCGTGAAAATTAAAGGAAGAAACGACAGGAAGGACACTCACAATATGAATTATGTAGCGTATAAATTTATAACCGTGATTTGTAAAGTTTTACAGACCCGCTATCGAATTATCCACGCCTATTTGACAGCGAAGAATTTCTGGGAAAAGTATTTAGTGCACTGTCTGTCTGGCACTTTCTGTGATTGATAGCCACTTCACGAGGCAGATCCTCCGACTGCCTAAACAGCAGTTGCGGATGGTCACAGCCGCCATAACCGGCCATGTGTCTTGGAACAAACATCTTTTTGTCATAGCAGTCCCCCGAGCAGAGCCTGCATGGGGGCTGAAGAGAAAGCAGCCCATGTGCTTCTGAACTGTCCGGAGATCGCTTCATATAGGGTTAAGTAACGCGTCAGAAGCTTTTGGGCTTCTGACTACCCGTAACGCGTGTCAGCGAGCTAGCAATGACAGCTGAGACCAACAGCTTTACGTATTTTTAGAGCCACGGGTGTATCGTCACTTTACCAACTTCCAAGCTCCGATAACACTTTGCCCGACCTCGTAATCGAACCCAGCACACCACGCACATTAAACCAAAGGGGCAGTCCACCTCTTTAGAAATATGTAGGTAACCCATAAAAATGGTACCCACTTATTTCATAACTTGCAAGTAACGTCGTATCCAAGGCCGCATTCCAACCTTTATACGTTCAAAGGCGGTTTCCACCAATCAGCCTTGCTTATCAATCAAGAGCCGACAGGTGACAACAATCTCTTAACACAAGATAAGACATTGAACTAGCAAGTGTTAGCTCATCAAAGAAAGTCGACTCCTTAAATTGAGACATGTTTTTCCATAATTAGGTTTTTCCAGACATATTTTTCGTGTATTTAACTGTCGTCATGTGATATTCTACGAAAAAAAATGTCATTTGTTTTTTGTCGGTACCTGCCTACTTACCTTCAGATTCCGTGTTATTTAGTTTCAGATCTTGTCACATGAACAAACTTAACTATAATTTTATTGGAACGTTCTTACCTACATCCATACCTTCTTGTTTCATCATCATCATCATATTAGCCGTACACGTCCACTGCTAGAGATAAGCCTACCCATAGATTTCCAAAAGGACCGGTTTATTTTCTTGTTTACCTCATATTAACTTAAAAGTTGCAGCTTACACGTACGTACAGCCAGCCAGATGTTTACTTTTATAGCAATACACACGTTACACAATAATCTAGATTTAGGTTGTTAAAACCGGTAATAACTAGGTATAGTAGTCGTCATGAGTCGTGAGCACAAATGTCAAGTTAATTTTCCGGTTTTCAGGTTCCTTTCTGGGATTTTTAGGCCGCCGACGCTGCACGCGATTGGTCCGTCAGTTGGACAGAACGCGTGCAGCGTCGGCGTCCCAAAGAACAACGAAAGGAACTCAAAAACCGAAAAATTAACTTGACATTTGCGCTCACGACTCGTGGCGACTAATTTATACCTATGATGGAAAGTCACAGGCTTAAAGCATTTTATTTTTTCTATTTTGATCCGCATCTATTCGTCTTTATACCACGAGAGAAAGACAAGTATTCTTGTAATAATATGAGGCTACGTTCAGCAGTGGACGGCTATAGGCTAATATGGTGATGATGATGAAAATGAGTAACGTTCAGATAAGTTTTTTATACACGCACAGGTACCTACGTAGCCCATTTCACCATCTCTGCTGTTGGTACTTATTTTATGGTTTAATTAAATTATGTATTATTGTATGTTTTGCTATGAATCCAGTACAAACGTTGAACCGAAAGGCTCTTAAAGAACAATGTTCAACAATATTTGCTCGTAGGTACAACTACATACTTTTGATAACACTTCCTGCGCCAGTGCAAATGTGTGATCAATCACGTGTGTATCATTTTATAGATAAATCCCAATGTATTCATGTTTGTAAAAATCTTACACAAATTTATTGTATTGCTGTGGAAATAAGAATAATATGATTCATGGAAGGTATGTAAGATAATCTTCTAAGCCTATATTATTCTGAAGTTGTCTATCTCATTTTTGAATGCTTTTAGTTTTTCTTAAATCTTTTCATCTTCATTGACGATTATTTTTATTATTTTCCCAATTTTATTGTTGAATTTAAATTTTAAGTTTATACTGCACCGGAAATCAGATAACGCCACCAGGTACGATCCTTACATACTCCTTTCGCCTCGTCCACGTTCATACGTCTTTCAATTATATGTTGCCCGACCAGGGTCCATAACTGTCCTTTTGCTATACTGCAAAATCCACCCACACAGTGCTCGTTTGAGACCTATAGTTTAGTTCATCTAAATTATCCGAGCGAGATTTTTACATAATGGCACTGCAGATCAATTTCTTTGGAAGAAAACCTGAATTTGAGTTTTTTCTAAACATCTTATAGATATTTAATACCTAAACAAAAGACGCTACATTCCACTCACCAGTGCGTTAACTATCGTCCAAGTATTGATATTCTTGAAGTTAGGTAAGTGATGGCGTGGTAATTGGATTGATCGCTGTTACGGCTTCATCAGACGTGGCTAAACTCCGCTTCCTACGTCACGCACCGGCACTAGCTCTGACGTGACTTTAAATACCTATAATGTAGATTTGTTTCGTCACATACAAAAAATATGTAATAAATAAATATTTTAGCATCTTGAAAGTGCAAAATGAATCCTATAGTCAATTTTCTCAATCACCAAACTCATTTGACTGGTGTCTTAATTATGGCAAAATAATTACTACGTCGGCAATTTAGCTTAACAGCTAAGGTAATGCATGTATTGACTATACCTTTGATATCAGGAGAAGGCCTTTTTTTACTTGCTCAAAATCTAGACCTCCCTGTTAGGTTTAATCAAGGTTTCCTTTGCTCTAATTAAAATATTTGATCAAAATCAACAAATTAACTGTCACTAAAGAACTGAACCAAAAATAAAGTGTTAAATAAAATAAACTAACTTTCAGAATATTACCAGCATTTACAAATTTGCAATATTATCAAGTACAAGACTAAATTGTTAATGAACAACTTAGCATTCGTAAATTAGTTCAATTTGTATGTAAATTATTTAGAAGACAATGGATCGCTCCGAGTTCGCAGATGTCAGTTTCATGCGCCTTGGTCCTTTTTGTCAATTATAGTCCGGTGACAGAGTATTTGTTTGCTGGAGAAAATAATAGACATCGTCATCTGCCTAAACTTAGGTACTTTTGGGTACACAAGCTGATTTTGAAGCTTTAATAAAAATGCACCACTATTCGATCAAAATATATAGAAAGCTGTTTTATTATATAAAAAAAAAACAATGTTATTTATAATATTCTACTCCTGAAAGATGTGAAATGAATCAAAAGTAAAGTTGTGTACCTATAGGCATTTCCAATTGCACGCTATTTAACTCGATCTTAAATATTCGCATCTACCAGAAGTACTTTTTGATAAGATTGTACCTACATTATTTGACCACGAGTGGCAACCCTACAACCTTCTATTAGAGGTAGGTAGCGGTACATCCAGATACGATATTTAAAAGAATAAAAGACTGTAGGGTCTTTTATTCTTTTAAATATCGTATCTGGCAGGTCAAGGCAACAAAGGGTCATCGTTTTGCAATCCTCGGTTCCTTACGGTTTTGGCTTCATACACATACCTAAATAAAAACCAATTGCTACATGCATTGATTTAATTTCTCTGTAAAGGAAAACTGAATGTTTGAGCAGACACGCGTTACGAGTTTGTTAGCAATATTATACTTGTTCACACACTTGACAAAAAGGTACCTTTCCTGAAGTTTCCTGTTATCAATCTATTATTAGAAAATTGGCGTTTATCTATCACTAAGCCAATAGTTAAAATCCTACTTATCCTACTAATATCCTACTCCTACTTCCTACTTATAATATTATGATTGTAAAAGTTTGTGAGGATGGATGGATAGATGAATGGATGGTTGTTTGTTACTCTTTCACGATTAAACAGCTGAACGGATCTAGATGAAATCTGCCACATAGATAGATTATAGTCTGGAATAACACATAGCCTATATACTTTTTATCTCAGAAAAATGTACGATTCCCACAGGATAATATATTAACTTCGACGCGGACAAATCGCGAGCAAAAGCTAGTAAAATGATAAAATAAAATTATCTTGTATTGTGGGTTTACAAACATTATAAACTCACATACACAAACAACCAGACCCGGAAAACATACAACTAGCAAGAGTTCAGCAGCCTTCTAACTTATATTATTTTCAAAATCGCTTCAATAACTTATATCCTATAGGTACTTATATTCATTTAATTACTTAACACATGTAGTGCTTCTTCCCGACATGCCTTCTAACAGGCGGTGAAACCCCCAATAGTTTACGAAGGGCACACGTCGTTTCAACGCGACTCAATCGTCACCACTCACTACCGAACGGTATGGCCATGCATACACTCGACAATTTCACACGCAATATTTCGTGTAACGTAACGTGTTTCAGTATTAACTTAAAGTCACTATGGACAACAACATTGTTTATAATCATCGTAATTATGTAATCGATGGCGCCGTCGGCTTTTGAGTCGCAAGTACGACCGTTGAGTGTAGTGTCCTGGGTCGGATCTCCAGGTCGGTCAAAACCGATTTGGTTTTTCCATTAGGTAGTTTGCAGTAGCAAAGATAGGTTTTGAATCGGTTGAAAGGTAAGGCTACTTCGTATTTAGACTTTGCGATTGTAACATAACCGGTTAAATTTAGTCCAGTTTAGGATCCAACTTACGTATTTTTTATAATCCAATAACACTTTGACCAGGGGTTACCTCAGTATCTCATGCAGCAGGCCAGCATCCACTAAACCAATGTCGCAATAATTACATTCGCGCTTTTTCAGATCTATCAAAACAGTACGGAAGTTTTCTTCCTCCAGCATTTTAAGGGCTTAAAGCCTTTGCTTGACAACCAACAAATATGAAGAAACAGAAAGAGCCCAACGTTATTAAGGTCACCGTAAAATTAAAGAGGACTTTTCGTTAACATAAAAATAATTTACAGAAAATATACGTACCATTAAGTGGTCGGCTTCTCCATTTTCTTTTGAAGTTTAGAGATCCTCCTACACTATACTCCAATATACACCTGATACCTAAAACACAATAAAGCACTGAAGAGACATACCTACATAGAACATCTGTCAAATGAAATGATGAATTATCATATTCTCGAATTGTAATGCTGAATGACTTTTAGATTGGCCGTTGAAGAAGATAATTTTTGAGTGTGATATAACACATTTTTATCACTCAGGCGCAGTTTTCACAATTCTCTCACGTTTTATTAAAGGCTTTTATGAATAGCAAGAAGACTCTTAGATTAGGACTGGATAAAGTTATTTCCCCCTATTACATGGGACCTAAACATACCGGTGAACTGTGCGCCGTCGCTGCACGCAATCGGTCAGACAGATGGACCAATCGCGTGCAGCGTCGGCGGTTCAAAAAACCCAGAAAGGAACCCGAAAACCCACAAATTAACTTGACATTTATGCTCACCACTTGTGGCGGATACTATACACCTCTGTCTAACCGCGCGTGCTGGTATGTGTTATATTAAAGTTATTTAAAATTCTACAGCCCAGAGTATGATCTAGATATATAAATTAGCTACTTACCTGGCATTATTTTTCTTTGTAAATTTCTGTTTTTTTAACAGTACCAGGTGGTGAAGTAGAAATAAAAGTTTCTTAACGCTGAGATACTTATTCTATGCCTAAGAAATTAATAATATAATTCTGTGGTTTCCGCTTACCCCCATGGAAAAAGGCGTGAGTTTATGGATGTATGTAATTAAATGAGTATCGTTCTTCCGTCTCCAATATTTGGCCAGAAACTGCTGAGTTATTCTAGGTCCTACGTACTTACTTCCGGGAAAACAGTAAATGTAAGTGGAAACAAATGGGAAATGTCGTAATTTGTCAGGAGATTCAAGAACCAAGTTGAAAGTGTTTTATTGCAATGCACATATTACACATACTATCACGCCTGTATTCTACGAAGGGTTAGGCAGAGGGGTACCAATGTACATCCACAATTCGCCGGTGTGTTTAAGTCCCATGTAATAGGGGGCGAGCCTGTTGCACTTAACCGAGCACAAATTCCAACTCCGAGGTCCATAAAAAAACCCAATAACACTTTTTGCTCGACCTGGGAATCTAACCCAAAACCTCTAGCGTAGCAGTCGCGCTTAAGACCACTAGGCTAACGAGGCAGTTACAGTTACATAATGCAAAAAAACAATATGTTGTTATGGAAGGCATACCTAAGAATCTGTAAAACTTGGTTATTTTATGTGGGTTTCGGATAATCAGGACACCCAGTCAAGACCGGTGCTTCTGGCGTACCTCTATTCCACTTGATGATGTTGTAATACTCCATACTACTACTTCCGAAGAACTAAGGAACCCTGGGCCCAAGTTATATGTATAAAAGAAGCATTTTCGCGTCACGTTGACTCTAGAAGAAGAAAGGTATTCCTGCTTAACTTACTAATATCATTTATTATTTAAACGATTTCAAAAAAAGCCGCAAACTTTGGTATTGAATAGAAAGTCGACGAACACGAATTTTCGGTTGCTAAAATTGATTGTAAGGTAGAAAAAAAAGTGTTTCGTAACAAGCAAAGCGGTCGAGGTCTTCGCATAATATATTATTTGTTTCCTTATCGATTTTAGTATTCAAGTTGCGATCGCCACCGACCCTACAGGCTGTTACGTGTCTTGATTATTACCTAATAATTATTTTTACACCTTACTTGTAATAAAGTTAAAAAACTATTAAAGAACTGCCTCGTTGGTCTCGTGGTCGCAAGCGCGACTGAGAAGCATGGGGTCCTGGGTTCGATTCCCAGGTCGAGCTAAGTGTTATTGGGTTTTTTCATTAGGAATTTCTCAGTAGCAGTTCGGAGTTAGGATTTGTGCCGGTTAATGGCACAATGGCAATGGTTGATAGGCTCGCCCCCTATTACATAGGACTTAAAAAACATACCGGCGAACTGTGGGTGTACATTGGTACACCTCTGCCTAACCCTTCGGGGAATACAGGCGTGATGGTATGTATGTACCTATTAAAGAAATTTGAAAGATGAGACAGTGGTGTGATAAGCATGATGCGCTGTAGGTAGCTGCTGTAAATAGCTCAGCTTCTGTTAAAGTATAAGGAAAATAATACTTAATTTGACAATTGGAAATACAACTTGAATGAAGTTAATTATTTAGAAGTCAATGCTTATCGTGTGCGCTAAAGGTACTCACTACAAAACACTTGAGTTTATAATTTCCAAGAAGTCAAATATCGGTAGTTCATATCTTAAGCATGCAAAAGTGCGTGTCTCACTTTACTGTACCTAGTACATAACAAAATAATGTGGATTTTACGGCGTGCGGTTAAACTGCACATCCCTAGCCTGTGCGTCCAAAGTTGGTAGGTGGTCGCACTTGACCGAAAGACGCACATTGCGCGACCCTGCGACATGTCGTCCTGCAGGTGTATGTATCTACGTATACAGTACCCACTAAGAATCACCTGGAGTCTGAATTCTATTCAAAAGTACATTACTTAATCCATATACAGTTTAGGATATAAATCAGCCAGTCAGCTTTGGTAGTGAGGCTGACGTTCCATGCCATGAAGATGTGAAGTTTTTGACATATCGTCGCTTATTTACAATAGGCGTGAACGGCTGAAAACTATATATAAAAAATAATGTTGGAAGCATTCGTATATTAATCTAGGAATTATTAAAGACTATAAAAAAGTTAACATCAATAATGTCTAATACTGATTACTGGTACCGTCTTCTTGTTAAAATATGTTGTTATTCATAAAAACAAATCAAAGTAATCGCCTTACACAGGCAGCTCATTACGCGGTGCTTTGCTCGGCCCCTGAGGGACATCAACTACGCTTAAAAATAACAATCAGCTTGAGTAGCTCCCGACTTAGGTAATGATTCTGTATTATGGAGAAGCTAAAGGCACATTTAGCCATATTATTTTAGGTGTAACTAGAATTTAATTCTGCTCACTGTATAGTTTAACATTCCTTTGAATATAACACTGCTACGTTTCTTTTAGTTTTGGACTGGTATTGTGGTGCCAATGTAAATGTGTATTTATTATGATTAATTATTTAGAAACCTTAATTATTTTCATGACAAATAGTACATATTAGGTACATTTTATTCTAAATTGTACTCACACTTTTGTCAGTCGATTTAGTTACGCAACAGGCCCAAAATATTTTGGTAGATAAATTGCGTAAGTGATAAAACACCTTAGCTCTGTTGGTAAAACGACTTTATTCTGCGAATAATGCAGTTATCAGTTAAATCTAATAATAGATAATGAAACTGGAGATGAACCCGAAAATGGAATTAGAGCCAAGCCTGTTGTAAAACTATGTTTAAATTTACAGAGAAAAGACAATAAAATTACGTTCGATCTTATATAATAGTTTTTTAAAAGCGCTCCGAGCATGACAACAATTTGAAGTTGGGGATAGATCGATCGTGGTCACCGTCATCGGCCGTCTAGATAACACAAGATGAGCGATCGAGCATCGGCCTTATCGTTATCTCGAGTGGAAGGAATCTTAGGCGGGAGCCGGTAGCGAGTCCGCATTCGCACAGAAGCCTCAGCAGGCAACACGCGACATCCTTGAGGCGACGGCAAGAAACGCGTGCGCCGACATACCCGGCCTGCCCACGCGCATCCTCCCTATAGTGTAACACGCAGGGTGACGATGAAACGTTGGTGATCGGTCGGTTTTATCTCTTGACGTGATCTCATATCGGACTTATAAAAGTGAAAAAGTGAATTTAAAAAATGGGTGAGTATTATTATTGCAATTTGTTAATAATAATTAGAAAAAAAAATGTCTTGGCTAGTTAAAATTAATTGCAAAAATCAGAGTAGTAATATTTTAGGTATAATAAAAAAGAAGAAGAAAAAATTATAAAGCCATCTAAGTAATTTAATTTATTAGAAAACTATAGAAAAATATTATTAGTAGATAGTCATTTCTAATAATAGCAACAGTTATTGAAAGGCACTCAAAAATTCAAACGTAACAGACAATTGCAATAGGACCTAAACATCATTAACAAAACATATGTAAACTTACCGAATAGTGGTTGGTTATGTCAGAGAAAAACAATAAAACATCTTCAATGCAGAAAATCACATTGGGACGTTAAAAAGACCTGTCGCGCGATCTTTAGTGAGCTTCATCTTAACGTCGCGTCGCTCAACTTTGTCGTGAAGTTTTGTCTCTACAATAGCTATTATGACGATGTCTACAAGTCAAGTCACTGTAAATTTTTGACCACACGCTTGTCATCTCCGAGACAATAGTTGTTAATTTTCTTGACATAATTTTACAAAAGGTTCACTAACATCAGGCATTGTTTGCTTTCTAAAAATATCACTAGTTGAATGTGATTGTTCAAAATATCGCCAAGCAATCAGTAATAAAGTCTCATGTTACGATTGAAATAAAAAAATGTCGTCAAAATTTACCCATAAAATTATTTACCTGAACATGTGAATATGCCAGATAATGTGGGGCTCGGGGCTAAGTGATAACAGCCGTACGGGTCGATTGAAGGCTAAGCTTCGCTTGCCGAGGTTGACCCACGGATGGGTGACCAACCATTAAATACGAAGACTTCTCCGTGTCTCGGAGTTGGTTATGACAATCATTTGGAGATCTTTGACCATTGTTATTGATAGTCTGAAACCCGAAAGTCTGACATCCAGTTTTACTAAAGGTTATCAAGTCAATAGCATAATATGTAAAATACTGGAATCCAGCTGCATTCCGTTTGACTAGAAGTTAATTCGCTTAGTTAGTAAAAGGCAAGGCAGATCTTTGAAAAATATGATAAACTATTTTTCTGGACGAATTTTGGAATAAACACTAAAAGTACAAAATTGCTGTAAGTTGGCTCTTTAAACATAGTAAACTGTTAAATAATATGGATTGCCAGTTATTAATATTACCTATAAATGCAAAAGTAACTCTGTCTGTCTGTAACGCTTTTACGTAACCACTGAACCGATTTTGATGTAATTTGGTACGAGGTGAGTTTGAACCTCAAGAAAGAACATAGGCTACTTTTTATTTCGCGATTTTGTTTGCCGACATTTACGCGGACTAATCCGTGGAAAATTTATCTACCTAATCATTAAAAGGTACTCCATACAAAAGGATATTAAAATCTTTACCAATTATAATTATGTTTTCGTGTTTTTCAAGCGCCATCCTTATCTTATGTAAGTAACTACATTAATAATAATCGGCAAAACCCACTCTAACTGATTCAAGCAACTCCTCCGTCATAATGTAAATCAGTCATTATTATACGATGCAGGTGTAAATGCGCGCGCAATTGAACTAATTTTTAATATCAGGTATGCGTTTTACCTGTATAACTAGCTTATGCCCGCGATTTCGTCTGCGTGAATGTCGGATATTGGGAGTGTTTTTTTGTTTTTGCTCAATACCTAATTTTTTTTTAATAAAAGCAGCGTAACTTACACATCCAAATTGGTCTAACCAATTACGAGGTTACCCGGAACAAACCGACAGACAGACAGACAATTTTTTTTAAAATTTGTGTTCCCATGTAGGCGCCTTGTAAACATTCACATTTATTTTGTAAAATCTGTTATTTTGACAAACATACACTAGTACTCTAGTTATTTTTTGTACACATCACAGAGATTTTTACATTTTTTTTTTTGTAAATTCAATTCGAAGAAATCTAAAATATATTTTATTTTAATTTATCGTCACTCCACGATCACCATTATAGTATCTTACTAAGTGCAATCAGCCCTCTAAGTAGGTACAATATACCTTCTTGTATATACTTAAAATTTATTTATTTATTAAACTGTATGCACATAATGTAAAAAAATACACCGTACAAAGGCGGACTTAATGCCTTAGCCATTGTCTACCAGTCTACCTTAGGGCGATACAGGGACAAATATTATATTGCAAATATTATAAGGAGAAAAGATATTTTATTTCTTTCTTAGTACTGAATAGGCTCCGAACTTAGTGGACCGATTTTAACCATCAATTCACTAATAGATAGCTACATTATTCCTGAGTAATATATAGTACATAGGCTATATAATATCACGCTACGACACACGAGAGCGGAGCAGTAACGCAAGACGTAACTAAACGCGGGTGAAATTAGCCACGCTGACGTAGTCGCGGGAAGTTCACTAGTATTTAACAATATATAAGTATACCTACGTCAGAGAAGCGAATCTAATGAAAATTTTACAGCATCATTAATCCCATTATTCATACTCCTTCTTACGATGTTCAAAACGCGACATCAATTAATTTGTCCTATTCAAATGCAAAAATTATTTTCGCACAATGAGAATAACAATATCCAATGCACATAGATTTATTACCGAATAATTTGCGAAAGACTGGTCAAAAATAAATTAAATGTGGCAAATCGTGTTGACGGCATGATTGGCGTAGTGGCTGAGTGATTGACAGCTGCGGTGCGTGTCGCGAGTTCGACTCCCGTACGGAACAAATACTTGTATGGCCTATACCTACAGATAATGGTCCCAAGTCTGGCTGTTTGTGTATGTGAGTATATATGTTTGTAAACGCACCCACTACATACCATCACGACTGTATTCGCCAGAGAGTTAAGCAGAGGTGTACCAATGTACACTCACAGTTCGCTGGTACGTTTTTAGGTCCCATGTAATAGGGGGCGAGCCTATTGCCATTAACCGGGCACACGTCCTAACTCCGAGCTGCTACTGAGAAATTCATAGAAAAACCCAATAACACTTTTTGCTCGACATGGGAATCGAACCCAAGACCACGATACAACAGCACAATTTTAAACAAGAATTTCGCTGTTTACAGGTAGGTATAATAAGTACCTATCTATTTAGCTAAATTGTAGATGTTTACGTTCCATAAAGATATTTTTTCCACAGCAAACATGTAGGTACCTATGTCGGAAAACTTTATTCCTAATTGCGCCTCATTAAATTTCGGTAAGCACCTACTTGATTAGATTATTATAACAAAGAGATAAGAAATTGAGATCTCAATTTAAATAATAAGGTCTGATTTAGCTTAATTTTTCGGGACTTGAGAGAGAGATAATAGATCGATGAATAGATTATGTAAGAATTGATAATATGTTAGGAAGCTAGAGGTGACTAATCAGATATATGGCATAGAAGCTGTGATAGGAGGCTTAATGCCCCGACCCCATTTCAATTGACATAAGGGCAGGACGATGATGCTAGGAGAAACAAAATAAATACAGAAAGCCTGTAAAACAATCAATTAACCTGTTTGAAGCGAAAAACTTCATTCATTTTCACTGTTCATTTAACGTTCATTTCCGTAACGTAATAAAAGGAAAAGTACTTACTTTAAAATTAAATCAACTCTGTCTTACGCAAAATCAAAATCGGTTCATGCGATGCCACAGACAGACATACACACACACAGACACGTCAAACGTATAACACCCCGTCGTTTTTGCGTGGGAGGTTAAAAAGAATGTCAGTGAAGTTTCTTGTTCATTCTTATTCATAGAGACCTACGTTTTAGAACAAGCATGTAGCTTCAACTTTCTGACTAACTAACTCCTTGTTAATTCAAAACTGCCTTTAATTTTTTTTATTCGAAATGGGTAAGCTCTTGATTCTAGTCTAATGCAGCACCCTGCACAAGTCATACGTCTACAATAATCAATTATGCGATATCTCATTAGTTTTTTCATTCAGTGTGCTGGTTACATATACGGGCTCGACCTTCAAGCCTGCACAATGTCACCATTAGCATATAATTTTCACATCACTATCCTGTTACCTACTTCTATTTAAAGTAGTGTACACTTTGCATTCTTAACCATTAATTTTACAACAATCAGTTATTCTTTGATGTCAGTCTTTATGTCATGTAGACACTTACCTACATTGTGTTTTAGTTCATTCAATTTCTAGATATACAAAACCTTCAGGCATTTATGTGACGAACTAATTATGTACCTAGATACCTATCTAGGTACATAATTAGTTCGTCACACAGTCAAACAGTCATCAAGGAAATGTACCTACATTTCCTTGATGACTGTTTACATGTTTGTAAAATTGTCATAAGAAGAATAGGTCCCTTGTACCTATGCTTCCACGTATTTCTATGTAATTCATACTCATTTAATAAGTTTCTATGGACACTTAAGTATAGATTATTGCCCTTATTATTAATTTACAATGGAAGTTTTACCAATTTCGAAACCCTGTCCTTGAGCAATGCCACTACAATTAATTCGACGTTGTCATTGTCACATATTTGCCACCTTTAATCGCTGTGCACACAACATTCTGATAAAAATCACGCCTATGTTTAGACATGTCAGGTTGATTTATTTACGATTCTAAAGCCCTTCATCTCGCGTTCATAATAAAATTGATTAATCACACGGTGCTGGTTCGTGTAAACAATGCTACCTGTACTTTCATTATGATAGATAAGATAGCAATGACATGCTGTTAACAGTTGAATTAACTTGTTTTAAAATAATTACAACTACTATTTGGTTAACCTCATTAGAACTCTAAAATAACAGTAGCCTCAAATAAAAGAATTGTAGAGAATTATGTGTGTTGACTACTGTTTTAAATTGGTGCTGAAATTGTCTGTCAAATGTTGACGACCCCAGTCTGAATTAAGCTGTAGTACAAATCAAAAACATAATATGTACCTCAAAAACAACTACGATTATTGATTTGAATGGATTTCATTGCATTTGTTATTTAACTGACTGACGCGCGACTGCTACGCTAGAGGTCTTGGGTTCGATTCCCAGGTCGAGCAAAAAGTGTTATTGGGTTTTTCTATGAAATTCTCAGTAGAAGGCTCGGAGTTAGGATTTGTGCCCGGTTAATGGCAATAGGCTCGCCCCCTATTACATGGGACCTAAACATACCGGCGAACTGTGGGTGTACATTGGTACACCTCTGCCTAACCCTTCGGGGAGTACAGGCGTGATGGTATATATCTATATATATATCTTCTTAAACTAGGTTTCAATCTCCAGTTTTAGTTAGCTCATCTATTCAAGTGGATTCCTAGTGTTAATACATAAGGATAGATATTTCATTTCCGCAAAAACCATTCGTGTGTACGCTATTACCAAAGTACTTATTTGTGTCAACTTAAAATCGTAGGAGAGGATGGAACTGATAAGCGATTCGTTATACCACACAAGATATTGACAAGTGTTGTAAATAATTTATGTTTACTTATGCACCTACTTAATAGGTACGTATATCACTTTAATAATTATTTAAATTATCCAAAAGGACCGGTTGGAAACGGCCTGCATTTTTCGTTCACTGTCCACCTATCTTAACCTATGGGGGAGGTCTATGACCAGCAGTGGACGTCTTGCGGCTGACATAATGATGATGATTTAAAATACAGAGTTTATGTACATTACATACACACTTAATAAACTCACGCCTTTTTCCCATGGGGGTAGGCAGAAACCACAGAACACCTGCTACGATCTTTACATGAAAACCTTAAAATAAGAAACATACAAAAAAAACAATAATTATAGAAATAAAAAAAAAATTGGCATAAAAACAATCTCTGAATTGCCGTCAACTGGAAAAGTGCTCAAAAGCCACATTGGATGGCGATGCTAGTTCTCTGGCCAAAGTAAAAGCGAGCCCTTGGGTCACGAGAAATGTCAACCAACCGTTTGGATATTTCCCTGAATAGGCTATGGGCACACGGACCGCACCGCACAAAGGTTTCCACCCCAAACGGCTCGAAATATTTAAAGTTACCAATAAGGGTACTATACTTACGCTGTTTGAGGTTTCTAACGCCGCAAATAAGATTAGATACAATACTATAACTTTTCACCTCTTTGGTAATTACAAGCCGTGGTGAAGGTTACTTGTTGACATTTCAGATTTCAGAAAAGAGTTTTGTATGCCTAAATACTTTCCGAGTAGATAGAATATTATGTTAGGTTTAAAATACAATAAGTAAACATTATGCTTCATCAAATTAACAGCAATAATGAGTTGAGTCTTACTATTCTATTTTAATTAGGTAATTTGATTGCTATGTGCGCGTGTCGTATCTATGGTTCGGACTCCTGTATAGGCCTATTATATTACTCTGTGGGTTCGGAATACAGACACGGCGCGCAATAATTTAAACAGCTAGTAAGTAATTCTTATTTGTTTAATTAAAAGTTTTAATGATTTAATTATCACTAAAACTTTTAATTAAATAAATACTTGTTTTTTTTTCATAAAAAAAAATTAAACAATAATTATCGCTTCAAGCAATGAAGAAGGCCTACGTAAATTCGGCGCCACCGGAAATACTAGGCAGTGTCAGCTGGTGTCAGCATGTGTCACCATTTGAAAATTTTATCCCGTGGAAAGACAATAAAAGTGCTTAGTTATTTTTGGAAAATGTATTTCTGGCTTGTTATAATGAACTAAAAAATATATATAAGCCTAGCAACATATTCTATATTGAAAAACACCGTAAGCATCAAATATGGACAACTTGAGATCAACATCTGAATCGACGGTCAAATATTTGAAAAATATTATTAGCAAGCTCGCCATACCCCCTACGGGCTTCAAAGATAAGTAATAATTATTGGTTAGTTGCACCTGGAATTCGTCCGTAAGTACGCTACGGCTAAGTATTTTTGAACCATACCTCATTAATTTGTGTCATAATGTACTATTAAAACCGTTTTGTCAGTCCTCGTGGTGGACTGCCAAGTATTTATATAATGTAGAACATAAGATAAGATTGGGAACTAAACCAGCGAATCTCTTTAGTATTTTTCTATGGACCGCGAGCCCTGAGCTCCGAGCCCCGTCCACCGTCGCCATACCTTCGTCATTTAAGCATGGCTGAAATCGTGAGACTAGACAGATGAATATGTAATTAAGAAAATATGCGTACTTTATAGTTTTAATACAGCGACATTTTTCAGGTATCAGGTATAACGTATCTTACCCACAAAAGTTTAAGCGAGTCCGCTCGTTTTTAAATATTATGTTTTATAACCCCCGACGCAAAAACGGCGGGGTGTTATAAGTTTGACCTGTCTCTGTGTGTATGTGTCTGTCTGTGGCATCGTAGTTCCCGAACGCATGAACCGATTTTGATTTTGTTTTTTGTGTTTGAAAGGCTAATTAGTTGGAAGTGTTCTTAGCTTTGTTTGATGGAAATCGGTTCAGCGGTTTCAACGTTATCAGCTCTTTTGTTAGTTACGGTAGTGATGTTGTTCTTCTATCGGGGGTTACTTAAAATTTCTAATTTTGTTTTACATGATTTTCATCTAGTATTCTATCTTGTAAGAACGTACCTATTCCTTGGGAAACTGCCTCATATTAGTCAACACAAACCCTAATCAACCCGTCTACTTAACTACCTACTCACACTGGACTCTTGAAGCTGACATTATCAACAAGAAATAAAAACAAGTCATCCATATTGTTTATCAACACTTCAGGTTGTCGGCTTTGTGAAACATATAGGAGAATCTTTATCGAGAAGTTTTTAGTCGTAATCCCAATCTTAACTTGACCAAAATATTGAATCTCAATGACATTGGTATAGAGATAAGACACACCTTATTTAGACATAGTAGGTACCTACCTACCTAATACCTACCTTATATGGAAATAGGTTGGTTATTCGTAATTCTGCGGTACGTAACTGTGGCTATGTTAGGCATAATAATGTAAGAATCTACAATATCTCATGTGTTTTTTGTTAACTGAGATACAAACAATCAACTTAAAAATTAGCCTTTGATGTTTACAGCTTTTGTATCACTGAAAAGGGACAAAAAATGTAAACTAAATATCTATTGATAATGAAAATCGTAAGTCCCGTAATCAACATACGGGAACTTAAATTAAATTGATCCATTTGTTCAAATATCATCATCAACTTGGTTCAAATACATAAAAAAAACTTACCAACTTACAAAAATTAACCTTTTATATTGTTAGAAAATGAAGGTAATTGTTTACCCATATAAAAATGACAGTTCCCCATTTTAAACAAAGGCAAACTTGAGAATTTTCATATACCCTCACACAAAACTATCAACTATTACTACAAACATTTTTGTGCTAAATTAGTCTCCGCTTTTATTGTGATTCAGTTTAAAATGGCGTAAAACATTTCTGCAGGCGACATCTTTGACTGTCGTGCCATAGAATAATTAGAAGCCAATCGAAAGCGTGCCAATCGCTTAGTTATTTGCGGGTGAAAGACAAAAGCTATAGAATAATATAAAAGTGAAATAGTTTATAATTATTTGGACACGTCCTTCTATGAAAATGACCATATAACTCGTTCAATATGAAAACAGAAACGCATATAACAATAAATAACCCAATAATAAAGCGAGCTTTATCAGTTAAGTTGATAACATCTGGGGATTTGTTGTCGTCACTTAGTTTTCAAGAACTTTTACGAATATTTTCCACAAAAATAATGGGTTTTTATCTCCTTTACAGGTCTAGACTTCTTGGAACATGGAGCAGACTTCGAAGCTGCTATATCGGCGACAGGTAAATACCAACTTCTGTCTTTTTTACACAAAGTATCGATAATAGTTCTATTTATAAAAAAATATCATGAGGAATAATCAGAATGATGGTACAAACTGTCAGTCCATCAAATTCTGCACTCTCCGATAAACAACGCCAGAACCTATGGTCAATTTCCATACAAAGGTACAGTATAAATATAGGTAAATAGTTTTGTACATCGGGATGATGCCATTAATTAAAATGTATGCTAACAAAATTGATCTCTAAACACAACAGACTACAGACGTGACAGTGAGAATCATATTATGAACAATAAATACTAGCTATTAGGCAACTATCTATTGACTAACTATACAAGGTACATTTTTAGATGCATTTGTGTGCAAAGAAGGCCAGTGATTTGTTGCCAGTTCGCTTTTAACATGAATGTAACATTTCCCTTTACCTATTCCAGGATTCGGTCGCTTCCACTTCTGCCTACTGGCAGTCACGGGGCTGATCTACGCAAACACTGCCATCGGCATCACTATAGTGTCGTTCGTCTTACCCGCGGCGACATGTGACTTCGAGATGACATCTGCAGATAAAGGCTGGCTCACAGCCGCCCCTATGTTGGGTAAGACACCGAATATACAATTGACTAGGAATCTGAAGTCGCCGTGAAAAATCTTTCTCGGCGCTTTCTACTGGAGCTCCGTCCGCCGTACTGCGATGTGCTGCAGCTGCGGAGTTACGCCCCGATGTCGACGGCGACGTAGCACCTCCACGCGTCACGTGTAAACTTGCGCGAGAGCTCTCGCCTCCAAATCCCATGGCGGCAAACCGCTAAGGAGGCCTGCCGCATCGTACGGTAACCACGGGGCAGTCGGATAGCCATCACCCTCAGGGACGTGTTCAGGTGGCGGGCTGGTCGCTTCCTCAAAGTAAGCACCCACACCAGGGCCCCATAAAGTGCAGGAGCAGGAGGGCAGGAGGCCTTTTGACCCCCAAGATTAGGTAGAAGCCGTTTGAAGGCAGGCTCGGCAGCAGACATAAATACATTATTGAAAACGGCCATTAGTCCGGCTGGGGCAGTGCTGATACCATTCCTTTAAAACTTTCCACCGATTGCTAAGAAAGTAGACAATATTACTAATGATGACACATTTATACCATAGCGCTATATAACAGTACATTTACTACAGTTTTCTAATTTTGTTAAATAATATTTCATCTTAAAACATTCATCGGCTTCTAAGAAAACTTTTACCATATTTCACAATCTTGGTTACTTGTCTCTTTTATTGACTGTGCCTATTTTAATGGGTATTGTTTCCCACTAGGTATGGTGCTCGGATCATACTTCTGGGGCTGCTTGGCTGACACAAAGGGCCGTAAAGTGGTGCTAGTCTCAGCCCTACTTACAGATGGCTTCATCGGAATTCTCTCCTCCTTCGTCCAAATCCTGCCCATCTTTATGGCCTGTCGATTCATTAATGGTTTCTCGTAAGTAGCCTAATACCTCGTACCTAAATGCCTTTTTCTGTAAATTGTGTTTTTTTTTAACCCGAGGGTTATCGAGTCTCGAGAGTTCCAGGAAATTTCTCAATGGAGTCCGCAAAAAAATTATGGTATTTGCACTGACGTAAACTGATAAACACATTTATTAGTAAGAGAATTACAAGTCACATTTTTTTAGTATATTTAAAACGTAGTTGCACAGAATTATTGTTTAAATCAATTAAAATAATTCCATAAGTCACTTATTATTTAATAACACAATTATAAACACTCATAATATTATGGTGCTCCATTTTATTCTCTGACAATAACTCCAAAGCAGTAAGGTTTAATCCAAGGGCACTATATAGTTACATTGTTAGAAAGGAGTCTTGGGTGTTAACCTATATGGAGGAATATGTGTTCAAAACTCACCCATTGATAATGAGTTGGAAAAGTTGTGTGGAGTAAACAGTCTAAAATAACTAAGTAACTTGACTAATCTATAATGACATGCGCCACACATAACTCGTTTTAGAAAAAGAGTGATGCATAACATGTGCATGCACAGCACGTGATGTAAACATCTTTAGATAGACATCATTAGAGCTCAGAAATCAGCGATATAAATTTCTCACAATGATTGTGGTGGGTAGATAGACTATCCCAGGTGCTCTGAGCGAATAAGCAAGCATGTGACATAGCTATGAGCCTCAGTACTGTGTGCGTACAGAGTGTTGTAGGTAGGTCCAAAACCTAGTTGCCTAAGATGATACATTGGTTAGATTTAATAAAATTAAGATTTTATAATCTTAATTTGAAAATGAGCTTTTGTCCGCAACCTCGTTTTATTGGTTAACGCGAGTTAAAAGCTTAAAAGATTAAAAGCTAGCCTTTGTAGGTACTTTTTTGGGTGTTGTGGTATACTAGATCAGCTTATTCCGTACCAAATTTTATCAAAAACGGTTCATGGGCCGTGACAGCGTAACAGACAAGCAGAGTTACTTTTGTATTTATAATATTGGAATGAATGTAGGTGAAATTATTTTGTAAAGCAATAATGACTGTATCGGGAATGGCAACAAGAAAGCCATGAAATATAAGTACATTCCTTCAATATTTTGCAAACGCTTCATCGACACTCGCGTGCTTCGTGGCCTCCCAAGTCTTGTGTATTTATCTCCTTCAGTAGGCAGTAAACAATGGTGGACAAATCATGCGGACAGACACGCTACAATTGATTCTAAGCACACGCTTCCATTTACTACCTAATTATTTTCGTACCTAAGTACAATCATCATGACAAGTAAAATGGTATGATCATAGCGATTAAATGAAAACCAGTTTGATAGTTTTCTTATATCCTGACAGCTGTTAACCAGAATTAATTTTATTTCTTTATTTGTATTTTTAACCGAGTTTAAAAAAAGAAACAGGTTATCAATTCGTTTGTCTCTTTTTTTCTATGTATAATAAATACCTCAGAACTCGGACATGTAGATAAATGACGGACCATACCAACACGCCTGTATTCCCTGAAGGGTTAGGCAGAGGTGTAACAATGAGCACCCACAGTTCACCGGTATGTTTAGAACCTATGTAATAGGGGGCGAGCCTACTGCCATTAACCGGGCACAAATTCTAACTCCGAGCTGCTACTGAGAATTTCATCTGAAAAACCCAATAACACTTTTTGCTCGACCTGGGAGTCGAACCCAAGACCTCTAGCGTAACAGTCGCGCTTAGGACCACTAGGCTAACGAGGCAGTTAAAAATAACGACGAGTTATAAATGACGGAGATTTGGAAAATTATCTTTCTTTTTGAAAGGAGATACTTTCAGCTAGGTCTCCTAGATAACTTTAACAAATTGGTTCAGTAAGTTGATTTTTTAATCAAAATAACTGACACAAAAAATATGTCATCCAAGTAAACGAAATTGCGTATTTTGCTTTCTTGTAACTTATCAGTGGTGTTTATCTTATTCATTTATTAACCGCCTTCAAAATGAAGGAGAATACTTACCATTGGATAATCTCCTATAAATATTAAGATATCCGTGTGAAATTTGGAACTCTAGGCATAACTTGTAACGCCATTTTTTTACTTACAGTGTTGCTGGCGCTATGGGTATCTGCTTCCCCTACTTGGGTGAATTCCAACAGACCAAATACAGAGAGAAAATCCTCTGCTGGATGGAAATGTTCTGGACCCTCGGAGTCATCTTACTGCCATGTAAGAAAACATGACGATTGCTATAGTAAAGTTCTTTAGACCAGAACCGAACACTCGCTAAGCATGAGGACTAATTTACAAATTATTTTTTGGCAGTGATCGCTTGGGCCACCATCCCTATCACTGGAATCCGTATCGAGCGCGGCGGCTTCTCTTACGACTCATGGAACTGGTTCGTGGCTACATGTGCTGTTCCTTCACTCATACTCGGCTTCTGGCTGTTCTACTTCCCCGAAAGCCCAAAGTTCATGATGGAGTGCGGTGACTACGATGATGCTATTGTAGTCCTCAAGGATGTCTACAGGCAAAACACTGGCGATGACCCCGAAAACTACCCGGTGAGGATCTACATTATTTGGTTACATCATATTTCATAGCTCACAAATATTTTACCTTTTTTGAAATCTTCGATCAGTCTTTAGTAAATAACAAAATAATTATTGTCCTTTATGTTTTGTTTATACATACTTATACTTTCATTATTGACTGCCATTTGGTTACATATGAGAAAAATCATTTGATTTTCAGATCAAAAGCCTTAAGGAGAAAACCCGATCTGTCTCCGTAGGCTCCCATGGCTCTAACAAGTCCATCAGAGCCTTGAGCATGCGCAAACGCAAAGACCTCAATCGCTTGTTCTCAGAGATCTGGATGCAGACCAAGGCTCTGTGCAGACCACCCTACCTCAAATACACGATCCTTACTTGCCTCATCCAGTTTGGTTTGACCACAAGGTGAGAAAATAATTTATGAAGTATGATGTCAGCTGCGTCTAGTCCATGTCTTGTTCTAAAATGTGTCAGCTTCACCAAGGGCAAGAATTCGTGTTTGATGTCCATATAATATGTTCATAAGATTGTTATTCTTCCTCCTATTTTTCTGCGCCCAACAGGGTTCATGTGTATGAACCCTGGTGGAAAATTGACAGTGTGGAATGCAATACCTAAAGACATTTTGCTGATATTTTAAGTTAAAACCCTAATTTACGTCCATTTTAACATTGAATAAAATATAACTGAATTAAACTGCTTGGCGGGGTGGTACATATAGGTAAATATTCTTAACCACGGTATTATAAATTTCAGTTACTACACCCTTATGATCTGGTTCCCCGAATTATTCAACCGTTACGAGGAGTTCGAGGATCGTTTCCCCAACACGTCTGCGTCTGTTTGCGACGTCTCCGGCATTGTCGTCCCGCACGACGAGGATGCGGATCCGTTTGACTGCTTGAAGACCATCGACCCCAGTGTATACGTACATACCTTGATCGTCGGTCTCGCCTGTATCCCGACGTCGTTGTGGCTACCTCTCTGCGTACACAGACTTGGTGCTAAATTCTTCTTGAGTAAGTGACTTCCCAATTTGTTGGATTGTATTAATCAAAATCAAAATGTTATTCACCTACTTTAGTTTGTTCTAAGTTACAATTACGATTTTATGGAAAAAAATATGATGGATGTACAGTAAGTTTATTGTTTAGTAGATAAGACACAGTACATCAATTTGCTGTATTATAATTATATCATTTTTTTCCAATGATGAACACCTTAAATGTAACTATTGTGTTCCAGTCTTCAGTTTGGGCTTCGCCGGCGTGGTTACGGTCGGCTTGTACTACGTTCAGAACTCCACACAGAACTTGGTGCTATCGTGCATCTTTGAAGCCCTCACCTCTCTCGCCATCAGTTTGGTGTTCTGCGTGCTTGTCGACTTGTTCCCTACAAACCTCAGGTAAATAAATCCGTTTTACCATTTCACTAACGTTAAACAAAATTATGTTGAAATTAAATCAGGCCAGTGTGTATAGCAAGGCCACTGACAGTAGTGTTAGTTACTCGTAGTGCTGTCAATACGTCCATCCGTAATTTTAAATGTTTATCGAGTCATTGTCACGGACGAAGAGTGTTGATAAAGTGATAGCTTTTCAAAGGTAGGTACAATATTATATAAAAAAAGACAAATTCCCTCAAGTCCTAATGTAATGTATTTTCCAGGGTAATGGCAGCCGCACTCTCCCTCACGGCGGGTCGAGGTGGCGGTCTCATCGGCAACCTGTCCTTCGGTTACCTCATAGACATCAACTGCGTCATCCCCATTGTCGTGTTTTCGGCATTCCTTTTCAGTAAGTATCGTTATTGTAACGTCTGTAACAGGTACATGTCGATTACAGGTTTTATCTTTATAGAAATTTTTCCAGGTATGTATCTACCGGTAAAGCACTGCCTTAACTAATTCTGTCGCCAAACAGCGCTGCTTTGTTCCAGTTTAAAGAGTATGAGTGCCGTTGTAATATTACAGGCACTAGAACAATTCCCTTATTTTTTTAAAGATCTCATTTCGAATCTTAGGTCCACAACAGATAGCGACGTTTAGCATCGTGGATCGGCAATTAGGCCGCCTTTTAGAACCTAAATGCAGCAACCAAATATTTCACACCGCACACTTAAAAAACGCCAAACGCGGCAATTGAGTCGCTTTTCTGAAGCTGAACACTACACTCCGCACACATTCAGATGCCGATCGCATCGATTTGGCATTTGCGGAACACGACTTTTCTCAGGAATCGGCTTTTAGATTTTTCTTAAATTATTTTAGAGATTACCAAACATTTTTGAAATGTGCTCATAAAGGCCTCTAATTAGACACGAAACATGCTATAAGAGCATTAATTTTATTTTGTTTACGTATGTTATATCCGCTGTAAGCCGCAATTTTGAATTTGACGTGACCTCATGTAGCCTAAAACCAGCGGGCGATTAAGATTTGTCGAATTACGATAAGTACATAGTTTAGAAGTTATGAGGGAAGAGATGAACATACATACACGGCCAAATACATACATACCGGTCGAAATCATAACCCTCCTTTTTGCTTTGCCGTAGTCGGGTAAAAATATCATTGACAATGAGATTGCAACAAAATTTTAACCATTCAGATATTTGACCGTTTCTCTGGGATAGCAATGCATCTATAATGCCTCCAGTCCAACATATTGTAAATGTCCATGTAACCATGAAAACCATAAGTTTTACCTCACCATAAAGCCTAAAAAAAGCCTTATAATTTCTACTGCTATACGAACTATTTTGCGATATATAGCTAACCAATTTTATTCTCACCCACAGTTGCTGCTATACTCTGCTTCTTCTTGCCAAAGACCGGACAGGAAGCCTTAGATTAAGCTACAAGTGGTTATTTATTCATAGATAATACAATTAGACTGTCTATAATACATTATAATTATCACTGTTCAGAGTGGTTGTACATAAAGTAGGTTGTAAATGAGGACGAGTATTATTTATTGCGTCAAGAAGACGCCTGTGCCGTTACCGATTTACTGTGTATCAGTATGCAATGATGTCGTATCATAAATAATGAACATAACAGTATCTAGATTTGACTGTGTAATATAATTGAATTAAAATTATTATTGTATATTAATTAAAGGTTGATCTACCTACTTCATTAATTTAATATGTTGTTTTATTTCATTTTCCTACTAAATTACTGAGTAAAAGTTTATGGCATGTCCTGTACCGACTATAAGAAAAACAGAAATTATTTTTTCTGAGATAATATATCATCAACACATAATGGCCTAGCCTGTGAATGCCAGACCTACGTCAATTTATAAAGTTTTTTTTTTCAAGTTTCAAAGCACTTGAGTTCATTTCAAAGTGTCTGGCAATGGATGACCGTGACTTCTAACATCACTCCAAAGAAAATATAAAAAGATAGCCTTTATACTAGGACGTAATTTTTCAGAATTTTTCGCACTTTTGCTGCCGGATCCCTGCCAAAGCCACCATAAAATTAACTTGACATTTGTGCTCACGACTCGTGGCGACTAATATACCCGTGTTGACGACAATGCGCTGAGAAAGTTTCAGCTTTTATAAAATAACTAAGGTCTGACAGTCACAGATTCTTGCTTTATAATATACTACTTCCTAAATGCGAAAGTTTGACACTTACAGGGCTGAAGGGAATTAGCCGAAAGGAGCATTCGACAATTTGCACCCACTCTTCAACATTGCTCAACAGTGATGATACTCATGTCATATGAAAGCCCTTTTTTTTTTTTTTTTTTTTGGTGGGTGGGAAATCATCAAATAACTTCTCCCGCCCTGGGCGGGGCGGGAGGGAGTGTCAGACTTTTACTGACTAAAACCCACCCATGTTCCTTCTTGTGCCCTTTGCGTTCCGGGGGCGCGGTATCTCTTGCGAACAACCCGCAGCCCCGGCAATATGAAAGCCCTTAAGGAGTACTTTATTAAATTCTAGTGCAGCTAACGTCAAATCCGGCGCGAAAATCGTGCTTTGGTTTATTTTGTCATTTTCGTGTAAATCATGGGCAAACATACATATATTGACGAAATGACAGCTCTTCAGGAGTACTCGATTTTATTCTATCGCAGCTAACTTCTAAACCAGTGCGAAAATGGTGCTTTACCTAATACCTAGATATCTAAGAAAATTTTAGTAGATAAATAAATATACTATTTATTTATTGTAATAAACTATTTATTTTATTCTGTAATTTATAATGATACTACGTACGGGACCCTCGGTGGGCGCGTCCGACTCGCACTTGTCCGGATTTTTTATTCTGTTTTTCTTTTTCCGTAAGATAAGTAAATATTAAAACTGGCTTAATAAATTCTGCTTCGCACACGAAGTCGCGAACAGGCCAGTAAAAAGTATGTCAATAGATTGGTAATGTCAAGTACCCAATTATGATAATATTATTCGAGCAGGAGACAAAGGAATTATGTAATTGTAATAAAAACATACATACATATAGAAAGTCTGACAACCAGTTTAACCAAGAGGTGTCGTGTTGTGTACTGGGTTGTGGAGGTCAGATAGGCTGTCGCTCCATGTACAACACTGGTATTCAGCTGCATTTGGTTAGACTGGAAGCCAACCTGAACGTAGTTGGGAAAAAGGCTAAGCGGGTGATGATGATACATACATAAACGCACGCCTTTTTCCCATGGGGGTAGGTAATAAAAACAATTCAGTTATAAAGATAATAATATATTTAACTTAAGTATATAAAAATTATAAGAACTAGATTACATTTACAAATTGTTACGGCAACTAAAAATAGAATTTTAATCACAAAACAAACAATATTAAAATATAAAATTTTGATTCACTTTGTATTCAACTGCTAAACCCAGGGTGCCATATTATAATAACAATATTTTAATTACAAGAAAGCAGCTTTTTGCATAGACTTTAAAACTTTAAAAATTCAAATGCATGTTTATTATTAGTGTACACTCATGGAATGAAAAGGTTGACCACCTTTAGAGCCACTATTATATGTACAGTGCACAATACTTATTTTTTTTTAACGACTGCATACTGCCAAGATTATGAACGCCAAAGGCAGAAAGGTCGGAAAACTGATTCGGAAAAGCATGTGTCTCACAATTGCTTAACCTTGACATTCTGGCACTGTAAATGATTAATTATACATATTAGACAGATCCCAACATTTTTCTTAAAAAAATGCAAGAAAATGAAGCCAAATATCTATAAATTCGAATTGTGTTATAAAATTCGTGAGGTGAATAGTTATAAAATAAATTTAAAATAAATGAGTGCTGTTTCCACATTGTAGGAACAATATAATTGGTGGTTACAAAGTGAAATCGCGATGCTTTAAGCTCTTAGTAGAATACAACATACAATTAATGTAATTATGTTGGGTGCAGTACAGGTACCATTACGAAATAAGAAATAATTATGTTGAGGTACAAATACAGCAAAAAGAAATCCCGTAAAATTATTAGATTTAGGCACCCGTCCCATAGCGCATGATTAGCAGGGAGCGAGTAGAGCTAAAAATTAGAAATGAGTTGCCAAGCAGCGAGAAACAAGAGGGTAGTTGTGATAGTTTTGTTGCTGTGAAAAACTAGCAGAGAAAGAGTTCTCGCCGAAAGTAAACAGTAAGCGATCAACTAAGTACATATTTAATAAAATGTATCTCTTTTATCAATTTATCAACATGGGATCTACATGTAATGTTTCTTGAGTGAGAAAATAGTTGATAGCTAGTCGTTTCCTCGTAGGCAGTGGGATAGGTGCCTAAAACAAGTGCTGCGCAAAGGACTGCTTTGTAATTGATTTAAATTTCATCGCCCAGTTTTTTGTATTGTAAATAAAAGAGTTCGCATTAACGAGAGATGATGCTATACGACCAGGCAAATGACACAGCAGAAATGATCTACTGTCAAAAACCGGTACTTAAATATTTAGTATAACAGTTTTAAGCGGCCCTCAATCAAATTAAACGAAAAACTAAGACAGACATAGTGTACAGTAACAGTTGAATAAAAAAAGCCAAGTTTATAATGCCTACCTGTACCGCATTGCATATGACGTCACATATTAGCGAGACGTCTGCGCAGCACTGGGCACCTGCGGCAGTCCAAACTCGTCGACGGGTACCCCATCTTTGTTGCGTACACTGTCGGCGCCGGGTTCCTTGTCGGGGGCCGCTGGGGCCTTTACTACGTCATCGAGGTATGACGCATCGTCGTCGAGGGCTATTTCGTCTCCTAGAACAAAATCAGTATGTTGAAATACAACGTGTTACTAGATTAAATGACAAAGAAAATTTAAAAAAAAAACTTCGTGAAGGAAACCATTAAATTAAGCCCTCAAGTTAAAAAAATTTGGATATTTAAAATTATTTACCTGAATTTAAAATAAGATTTTTTTGCTAAATTAATTTAATTACACATTAATTTTTTTATTTAGACATCATTTTAATTAGACATTTAATTACTACATAACTCACCACCAAGTCTACATATTCCCTGAAGGGTTAGGCATAGGTGAACCAAAGTACACCCACAGTCCACAACACATTTTTAAAATAAGTACATTTTATTAAACCCTATCTTATTCATTACCCAACAAAAAAAATTATAATGTTGTATCTCTGCCACAAATTGTACATTGTACACAGGCAAATTTTTTAAAATCTGTTTACTGCTACGCTAAAGATCTTGGGTTTGATTCCTAGGTCAAGCAAAAAGTGTTATTGGTTTTTTCTATGAAATTCTCAGTAGCAGCTCAGAGTTTAGATTTGTGCCTGATTAATGGCAATAGGCTTGTCCCCTATTACATGGGACCTATACATACATACCGGTGATCTGTAGGTGTTTATTGGTACACCTCTACCTAACCCTTCAGGGAATACAGGCGTGATGGTATATTAGGTTGTTTTTTCATTTGTGGTCTAGTTTTGCCTGTATTGGTGACTCTGTGTGTGAGCGTTATCTAGGAATTTATTGTATAACGTCTTATATGCTGCACCTCCCTTTTCGTGTTATGGTTCTTAGGCAGTTTTAATTACACTTTAACACTTACCAAGAGCATCGAGTTCAGCGTTGAGCTCGTCATCATCAATCTCTGGCATGCCGTACTGACGACCCAATGCTTCTTGCACTTCGTCTGCTTGCTCCAACATGTCTGCTAGGTCATCATTAACATCCTGTAATATTTGAACAAAACAGTCAGTTATAATAATAATTATTATTAGCAATAAACCAGATCAATCTAACTCATTCATTTTTGTCATCAGGACAATTTTAGGATCACACAAACCTTGCTGAAATATTGCCAAGCTAAGATTAGTATATTTTGAATTTACATAATGAAGTAAAGTCTAAGTCTCAAAGAAGTCAATTGATAAGCAAAATAAAGTGGCACTCTTTGTCACTAATTTAAAATAGGCATAAACATGACAATTTGGGATTTTTTTAAAGATGGAAAATCATCAAATGGCTTCTTCCGCTCCAAGCGGAACGAAACGGAATATCACTCTTACTGACTAAAACCCATCCATGTTCCTCCTAATGCCATTTCCAGGGTTGTTCCAGGGTCACAGAGACTCTTTTAAACAAATTCCGCAATCCTGGCAGATGTGGGGTCGGATGTCTATCTAACAATCAAATTTTCTCACTGTATATATACCTAGGCAACAATAGAAGTAATAGGTAAAACACACCTCAATAGTGTCAATATTAATCTTCTTAAATTCTTTTTTCATTTGATTAACTCCATCTTTCATGGCCGCCACTGTGGTCTGTGTATCCTTCAATGTCTGTGTAGCATAATTAGCTTGCTCCATGTTGAAGGATTGTGCTCTAAGATTATCCAGCTGCTGTTCATACCTAAAATTGTATTACAAATGAAAGACATGATATTGTAAACAAGAAGAATCGTTACACATTTGTCCAGTCTAAAGCTATGGCCATTTAACTTTTTGACAATGTGCAATCTATTTTCAATATTAGGATTTTTTGTATAACGCGAAAAATTAAGACAAAGATCTCCTCGCATTACGATAAATAGGTATTAATGACGTACATTTTCTTCTGCTTCAAGACCCTCATTGCTTTCTGTTTAACAGAATTCTTAGCTGGACCCTCTCTCATTTTGTTCATCTGGTCCTTATATTTTCTAAGTTCAGACTCCAGTTTTTGAACCTTTTGCTCAATATTATCTGCCCTGCTATCCACCTGGAATTAACAATCATTTGGACAATCAATGAAATGTGAATCATCGAAGCTATTTCAAATACGACATAATTTTTTTAGTACACTTACACTGCTAATGCAATCATTGATACTTGGGCCAGGCTCCTTAGGTTTTCCTCTGCCAAATATTCTGTTCATCTTGAATAATTATTTATTTCAATCTAAAATGAAAACCAAGGCGACTTGACAATAAAAATCTCACAAAGCAATTTTGACGCAACCAACAATACTTCATTCCCAACAACAAAATTGACAGCTTAATTAGTGTTACAAATTTATAAAATAATAAATGACCGAGCACAAGAGTTACAGTATCCGACACGAGTCTTGAGCGCAAACTTCAAGTTCGTTTTCATCTTCATTTTTGGGTTTTTTGAGTTTTTGGGTCGCAGACGCTGCTTGCGATTGGTTCATCTGTCGGACCAATGGCATGCAGCGTCAGCGACCCAAAAAACCCAAATTTGAACTCAAAGTTTGTACTTAAGACTCACGACTCATGCCGGATACTATTCCCACCAATCTAATAAACTTTGTATTTTAAAATTTAGCAGCACTTTTAACGTTGACCAATTTTAGACTTGAAGAATATTATTTACGTCGCGCGTCGTCAAGATTCTGAGGACGTCTTTCTATTTTGAACATTATTGAATTATCATTCGCGTCCGCAGCACATCATCTTCTATTGATTTTGGAGTCATTAGGGCAAATTATTTAAATGGCCTATTCTATTATACGATTTGTCGTGCCCTGCCTGCAGGGACACGGTAGTGTAATAAGAAACTGGGAGAAAGCCCTTGAACTGGGCGATCGAGTGTTTCCGACCGACCTGCTTCACTGCCGCGTTGTCGTTCGATTAATGTGCTAAAAGAGTCAGGGCCCTGCCGCAGGCAGAACAGCGGGTTGTTCGTAAGAGATACCGCGCCCCGGGTACGCAAAGGGCACAAGAAGGAACATGGGTGGGTTTAGTCAGTAAAAGTCTGACACTCAGGGGTGGGGGGGGTGGGCGAAGGACGTCGAAGGGCGGGAGAAGTTATTTGATGATTTCCCAACCCCAAAAAAAAAAGCAGAACAGCCGTAGCAGTGTTGCCAACCGATTTAAATTATAAATAAAAAAATAATTTAATTGTCGGGTACTCATTTTTTTCCTAAAATCGAATCTACTTTATTATAAATATTAAATATCGTTTACAAGAGAATTTATTGAACACCTGCTTTGGTACAAGATATTTTATTCACTTTATTAACATTACAATCAAATTAAATATTTACAGCCTTAAAATTAGATAAAAAATAAACATATAATAATAACAAAAAAGAAATTAAAACTAAATGGCATTTAAAAATTCCTTTGCATCGCCGTCAACCGGAAAAGTGCCGCATTTATTTATTTTGTTATGATGATTATAAAGTTTGAAAAGGTTGTATATTTTCGATTATTCGATCGTACATCATATCAAAGCCAAAAAACTCGTATGAATACGATCGTACGATTGGCGAAACTGTGAGACAAGGAGCGATTGGCAGCGTAGTTTAATAATCAGCACCCTACATGGTAGGCAGGGCACACGATAGACAGGGCCCGAGAAATCGTCTAAAATGAGGAATGAACCCATTGTCGAACATTGAGAAACGAAAAGAAAACGCGGTTTATCTGAAATTTAACCTGTCTATTTTTCAAGTATGACCGTAGTAAATCAGGACATGTGTTCCTAATCTCTTTTCTCCTTTTATTCTTTCTTCGTTTTGCAAACACGTTGTTATCTTTGACCAAAAGTGGCAAACGCAGTCGGTCAAAGATAAAAATTATGAATAAATATTAAAATACGTCGTGATAATATCATGCACTCTGTGGTGCAACGGGTAAGTGGCAAATGGCAACACCCAAAAAAATAAATTCAAAATTTCAAATAATTAAATCAATAATCAATGTGTGAGATGATTGTGATGGATGTGAACTTGTGAATTTGTGAAGTTTCCATTTCCATTTCCAATACTTATTAATTCGTTCATTGATTTGACAGGATATAACCAAAAGAAAAAAAGACAATTACTCGTACGTCGCCATGGCTACTAACGGGGTTAAGGTTTGTATCGTTTTAGTGATTTTAATTCTTAACAAAAATGTTGTTCTCTTTGTTTGTGTTGACATTACAGTAAGAAAATAATAAGTAAGTATGTAAAAAGAATAATTTGCTGTGAACCTGTTCATAAAAGATAATATAATATTCTAGGGTTATATTGGCTTAAAAATTTAGAGTATTCAATAGACAAAACTCTCCTCTTGCTTTAGTAATTGATAAAAATGATAACACGATCACGAAGTAACAATAAACAGAATACTGTAATAATAGATATCTTTTTAAGTTTATTAATTTTATTTGCCTTTTTTACTTTGTAATAATTCTCAGAATAGTCTCCACTGTTTGATGTTCAACCATAGAACCTCCGTGTTATTGGACAAATTGAGGTATCTCTTTCACATAAGCCACTAATGAAGAGTTGAAGTTCAAGTACAAAGTCTACTTCCTGAAACAACATCAATAAATATTAATCAATGACCTCGGAGAATCCACATATGGCTGAATTGGTCTGCATATAGTAGTGAAATCATTCTAGTAGTGTTTTATTCTTAATTTAAATTCTCCTATGTGAATAGTGTGACACTATCCCAGTGACACTAGCTTTACAGAAACCAAAAATAAACATGGCTCTCAAGGTTTATACATTGCACAACCACCTATTTCGTCAATATTAAATTACTTAGTTTTACAATCAATTTTCTTACTTTCACACATAATAGCTTTACAAAATAATTTCTAGGCGAAAATGTTATGTGATCCCTTGTGTATGCAGCCTAACCTATGTGGAAGAGCATCATGTGCTGTTAAATGCTGGAAATGGGATTTGATCCCAATTACTATGAACAAAATTTTGAATAGCATCAAGTATGGTGTTCTTATTTTGAATCGACCAGTCTCACAAAATCAAGATTTTATGAAAACTCTGTGGAATAAAGGTCAGTTTTAAATGTAAATTAATAATTTTTGTATTAAAAATGTTAGCCAGTAATAGGGCGGAGCTGATGAGCAATTTATTGAGTTTATTTTACTGTACATGTGATTATATTTCAATGATAACAATCAATCTTATAAATTTATTTTTTAACCTACAAAAACTTATGAAATACGAACCTCGCAATTAAAGATTTTGGATAGAAGAAAAAAATATTTTGTGTCATTTTATACTTACATACTTACAACAAAAGTATTTAAATGTGTTTCAGCTGCTATCAGAGTGACTGTTGATGGTGGCACAAGACAATGGGATAAGTTCCTAACCAATTTCCCAGAAGATATACAGAAAACCATAAAGGATCCTGATTTGGTCTCGGGAGATTTTGACTCGATCACAGATAAAATTTTAGAGAAATACAAAGAGAAAGGTTGTAAGGTGAAATCTTATCCATACTATCTACACTAATATAATAATGCTGACGAGTTTTTTGTTTGTTTAAACTCACTAATCTCTGGAACAACTAGTCGGATTGAAATAAATCTTTTTGTATATGATAGCCTGGTTCATTTCCTGATTAAAACGTCAATATATGAGTTGAAACTTGCCGTATTGTGTGCGAAATGTAAACGATGCACGTATTTATTAATTGAATACAAATTAACTCTTTTTTATTGAATTTAAGTTCATTAACAGTGTATCTCATTAACAATGAATTCTACTTGAGCAAATTGCTACATAGTCTGTAACAATCCTAAAATTTCAAATCATTCAAACATGAAAATAGAGGTTTTCTTATTTTCTACCAAGAATTATATGCTTTAGACCGGACAACTTATATTTTTACTTTTAAGGTATTCTTAAAAATGCAGTGTAATTATCGGTATTTGTTTCTTTTCAGATCATAAACACTCCAGATCAAGCTTACACGGACTTTACGAAAGCACTTATGGAGTTACAGGCGCATAGTAAAGAAATTGGAGTAGAGGTCTATTTTTTTTTGTATTTCCATTAAAACCAAAGAAATGTTGCCACAACAACAATAAATGAGAAATATAGTAATTTAAAATTTGTACATAATTGTGTAAAAATTAGGACAAACATAAATATAGTAAATTAATTTGCAACAATATAATTGTGCTACTGCCCTAATCTAGGCCAAGCCTGTATTTCAAGTCACAGCTTTCTTCCTGAAGTTTGAGCAATATTGACAGTGCTTGAACTTAGTGTTACATTTTACAATTTGAACATTCAATAAAGTAAAAATTACTTACTTAGCAAAAATATATATTTATTCATATGAGTTGTGTTTGTTTACAAATTAAAATATTTCTATTATTGAAGTAAATTGTCTAATTTTGTGAGAATCGGAGCATATCCTAACATGTTTAATATTTTCCAGCTGACCCATGTTGTTGCTGTGGTACAAAATTCTGGCCGACCTGACCATATACTAGGGAATATTCAAACCCTGTTTCTAGTCGAAGAGAAGTTATTGTTACATAAAAACACAAATGTGTTTTTGATGTCGGATGATTCGATATCCTGGCTACTACAGCCTGGTATCCATGTTATCTATGTCCCTGAAGAAACCAGGCAGCATAAGAGAGCATGGTGCTCTTTAGTGCCTATAGGTGAAACTTGCCAAAATGTTACTACTACTGGACTGAAATGGAACCTTGGTACGTATTGTTCCATATTTGTAGTTTTCCGAAATATTGATAACTCCTTCCTGAATATCTTACTACTAACACTGCTAGTCTGGCAAGACAAATTAATACCTACGCCTATCTGTAGTCGTTATTATTTTCTTCTTACAGCCTTATACCTGTATAGTAGCCGCCACGAGGCGTGAGCACAAACGTCAAGTTAATGTTTGGGATCCTTCCTGGGTTTTTTGGGGCGCCGACGCTGCAAGCAATTGGTCCGGCAGTCCGACCGGTTGTATTCACGACTCGTGGTGGCTACTATATCAGTGAAAATGCTTTGTGTCTTGTATGGGGCGATCTATCTCCCTTGCCAACCTTGTGTCATTCGGATGCGCTAAAATGGCGACTAGGTTCAACACTTGCATCTTTCACGATATCTTCGGGTAATTTTTGTCTAAGGGCGAACTTCATTAAACGTTTTTGCTTAGAATAAATCTTTTATTCATGTAACAATATTGATATATGATAGTTTTTAGGGTTCCGTACCCAAAGGGTAAAACGGGTCCCTATTACTAAGACTTGGCCGGTTTTTGTTATAAAAATATAACGTGCTCATTTATTCTAATATTATAAAATTCAAGAGTTTGTTTGTTTGGAACTACCGGTCCGATTCTCAAATTCTTTCGCTATTAAGAAGCTACATTATCCCTGAGTGCTATAGGCTATATTTTATTGTCACTATAATTAGGGATCCAAAAGAATATTTTTGCGGACGGAGTTGCGGGCAAGCGCTATTACTAGGTATAACAGATTATTAAAATTCACTTTATGCCATATAAATAGCCTCATTACCTGCAATCCTAGCAATCAAGTTCTCTTTTTGGCCGGTAAATGCAGAACTCGAACACGTTCTGGCATCCATACATCCATCCATACTATTCATTTTTTTCCCGTATCTTATTTGTTTTTATCTTGCAGATAACGAGCAGTTGCGATTCGGTGGCATCGTAAGCACTTCCAACGCCTTTGATGGTGCAGAGAAGGTCACAGTAAAGTGCAGTCACGCCCTGTTGTGGTCTATGAAAGTGCCTATAATTGCCGGTAAGTAAATTTTGCTCATTTCCCCTTTTTGTTTTAACATCACCCAACATAGCATCTATCAGTGCTCTCATTAATAATGCAATATTTTGTAAAAAATTTTATACTTCATTTTTATATATCTACTAGCTTCTGCTCTCGACTTCGTCCGCTTAGTACTATCACCCGCATCAAGTTACGTCTTTGGTTACTGCTCCGTACCTATTGGTGGTAGCGTGATGTTATGTAGCCTATAAGCCTTCCTCGATAAATTGACTATTCAACACAAAAAGAATTAATCAATTCAAACCAGTATTTCTTAAGATTAGCGCGTTCAACCAAACGAACAAAGTCTTCAGCTTTATGATATTAGTATAGATTAACCTATTAATTACGTTAACAATACTTTTTATGTTGTTATTACTATTAAGTCTTTACCTATAAAAGTCCCGTTGGTATAGAAAAGTACGGTCAATGTTTTTAAAATGAAAAGTTTGTCAATTGCGTTTTGTGATTTTAATGGTAGTGCAAATATTTTTATTTTTCAAACCTCGTTAGATGGCGAACGAGCCTACGGCCCACCTGATTTTAAGTGGTCACCTCTGCCTATAGACATCTGAAATATCAGAGGCTTTGCAAATGCGTTGCCATCCCTAAGACAAAGTTAAAATGTCTCATGAGCCTGTAAATATTATTGAACTCGCGTCCATGTTTTTACTTAATCTCATGTGAAATCTACACTAATATTATAAAGAGGAAAGATTTGTATTTTTGTGTGTGTATGTTTGTAATGAATAAACTCAAAAAATACTGCGCCGATTTAAAAAATTCTTTCACGATTAGAATGCTACATTCACCCTGAGTAACATACGCTATATACCATCACGCTAAGAAAAACGGGAGCGGAGCAGTAACGAAAGACGTAACTTAACGCGGGTGAATAAATCCACACGGACAAAGTCGCGGGCAGGTCGTCTAGTAACAAATAAATTCAAAATCAAACAGACAGTGGTATCGGTATTTTAAACAACTTTTTTTTATTTCAGCTACGTGAATAGGACGTGCATAGAATGATATTATAGGTACCTATAGGGACAACACTTCATAGATTTGGTGTGTATAAATTACTTTTTATACGACAGTAGTTTACATAAACTTTTATACTCTGAATTTGTAACTTTCTATCCTAGGCTCTTATAGGTAGGTGTACGTTGGTGGATGACCCCTTTTTATATTATCATATTAATAAGACTCAAGGGTGGAAAATGGTCTACCGCTAATGGTCGCGGTTGCTATAGAAACAGGTCAAGCGCGTGTTCATTTACTAGTATAGGGTTCTGCCATCACAAGGATTAAATTAAATAAATTTTTTTAGTGTTTCTGAATGAAAATGCTGATTAGAATTCCTTTTTTTTATACTTGTTAAAGTATGGGGCCCATTTTTTTTTTTTTTGGTGGGTGGGAAATCATCAAATAACTTGTCCCGCCCTGGGCGGGTCGGGAGGGAGTGTCAGACTTTTACTGACTAAAACCCACACATGTTCCTTCTTGTGCCCTTTGCGTTCCGGGGGCGCGGTATCTCTTGCCGAACAACCCGCAGTTCGGCAAAAGTATGGGGCCCTACTGTGTGTTTTCGGCACGCCTTTGACCGTTTCGCAAAGTCTAATTAATAGTTTTGGAAGTTCAGATGACTGAATTACGGTCCGAAATTAAACAATTTCCATCAATAGAATAAGTTTTTCATATAGAAATAGAACTTACAGTACATACATTCTTAATTATAAGTTTTGGGAGTTCAGGTGATCGAATTAGGGCCTGCGCAGACTAGCAGACAGGACGGCAGAGTATTTTAAATTTATCAATTGAATTTAATAGTTATCCGATCAAAATATGGTTTATAGTTTATTGCTCGGTGCTCGGTCCGCTAGTCCGCGCAGGCCATTAAAGTCCAAAATTGAACAATTTCAATCATTAAAATTGTATTTTATACAGAACATTTTTTTAAATATAGGCTTTACCAATGAGTTGTTCTAATAAATATAATCTAGTTCTAGACGATTAATGATGCGATTCAAATACTACATAATTCACTTACACATATGATATAGTTCACTTACCAGGGATATCTGAAGATCGGTTCTGTCAGTTGTGAAATAAAATATTTTTTTTAGCGTGTAAATTATTGTTTAAGGTATTATTTTTTTTACCGATGGTAAATCATCACATGACTTCCCCCTGCCCATGGCGAGGCGAGTTGGAGTGTACGACCTTTACTGACTAAAACCCATCCATATTCCTTCTTGTGCCCTTTGCGTTCCGGGGGCGCGGTATCTCTTACGAACAACCCGAACTTTATTTAATACCGGGGAAGGTTTGTTTCGCGAAACCCAAATTCCTTTTCTAAAATAAAAGACGCGTAAGTTAGTCCTTGTAACATGAGCTACCAATGAAAGTCCCATCAATTTTAAAAAATGGTTTTTATTTGACGCGACGCGCGCACGTTCACTTCTCGGTATAAGCTAGGTCAGCTTAAACGCTCTAAATCAAAAGCATAACTCACAAAATGTAAACCCTCTGCGTACCCCTTCAGGCGTGGCGTTACAATTAGCTATGGTTGTTAGCCGACTATATTTATATTTACTACTTCCATTACCTACGCATTTTAAACCCCATTATTCATTTTTTTTTGTGTAGAAATATGATTCTGTGAACGAATCGATAAATTAACAAAATCAAACGCCAAACAACCAACCGGTAAGCAAGTCGGCCTCTAACTCGCTTGCTTATTGATGTATATTGAGCTATTGTTTATCACAAACATTAGGCAAGAATACGCGCTGATTAATCGTGCCAAAAATATCCCTATATCGTTGTGGTAAAAACCCTATAAATTCTTTTTGGATCAGAAAATGTTGCACAACTTGTAAACATGACTCGTTTAAAAAAATATTTTAGCTGTGCTCTGTAAACTGAAGGCCAATTCTCGGAATAACTTACATAAACCCTGTAGTTTCTGCCTACTCCCATGTAAAAGAAGCGTGAGTTTATGTTATTCAAAATATATGAAAAGTAAGGCGCAATCTCAGCTCCGTTTATTGTCAAAAATAAAAATAAAATAAAGGCAGTTTTGACCAACGTTTCTAATGGTGGCTGTACACTCTCGTTTATTCAGTACGGTTAGGAACACCGAGAAGATAGCATTTACAAACGACGGCAGCTGTTACCCTATGCGCTAGCAATTATTATAACAATAAGGTGCAAATATGCCATACCTCCAAAAAAATAATTGGCGTAAACCAAGATGGTGGATGTATCGAAATACGTTCAGCCTCGATTTGACAAATTCAGCAGCCACGTACTATGATAATTATTATTTTATTTGCAACCTCATATGGGTGTTGCTTGATTAATACTTTTTTTTTAAATTTGGTACTCGTTTATAAGTACGTAGGTACTACAAATAAAAAAAAACTTCTCCTCTGAGGTAGTAATGACATCTGCTTTGGAATATAAGTATCTACACACGTGCCTGTAATTTTCTGATAGTATATTTTTATTGTCTTAATAATTGAATGATAATACGTACTTACCATATAAGGATTTGATTTCCTATTATTATTTTATTTCACGACTGATGTTGATTTTGATGACGTACTTACTAGCTAATATCCACTTAACAGTGATCTTAATAAACTGTAGTATAGAATATCAAAATATCTGTAATTCAATTGTATACGTAAATTATAAAATATTTTTTTGTGATGCTACTTACGTTTTTTACATGTGTTTTTTAAAGTTCCTTATAACTAGTTAATTTTTATACTCAAATCGTTTGTGATCTACCAAAAGAATAAGTTTTATTTACATTTTGTCTTGATGACTAGTGTCACAAAGAAATCCCATTAGTTATGTAGTCATGGTTGGTTGTTATTTTATAGCCCATGTTCACCAGGCTATAAAAGTGGGACAATGTGTCGAATTGTTTACCACGTTATACTGTGTATAGACCATTTGAAGCTTCCCATTTCGAAGATTCATTGAAATGTCAAAATGTATACCTATTCGAATTCGAACATTCGAAATTCCAATATGTTATACGAAATAAAAAAAACGCCCAAGATCATAAAAAAGGAAGTTCATTTTTGTGGTCTGTAAAAAATAATAGGATGCAACATTGGAGTACGAAGCTTGGGCCCACTTTTCAACAGTAATAAGACCCATATCATAATGTAAGCTTAAGAGCTTTCATTATGATATGGGTGAAGTATACCTTAAGAGATATTCTTCATTTTATTCTATAGCACGTAATGTAGCAAAACACCATTTACGCGATAGATTTGAACTGAGCTGCAATAGAATGAAATATAGTATACCTTAAGAGCTTCCATATGCCACGGGCCTCGTGACTGTTGAGCAATATTGAAAAGTGGGTCCAAACTGTCGCATAGTCGATTGTCTCTTTTTTTAATACTTGAATGATGAAAACATAGTCATACCTCTTGCAATATTGCCCATTTGGAGCCTGGCGAACTGGCTTATTAATATGTTTATTTATTCATTCTACCTCGCATGTTGTTAATTTATGTTCCTCGTTTAGTTTAGTTCGTTGATTATTATGTATTTATAGTTTAAATAGTATGAGTTTTGGACGAGTGATGTAGTAATATGCCCCCTTAGGGGTTTGATGTGATACTATTAAGTGTGTCTGCCCATTCCATTTCATTGTATTTTACTGTAGTGTTAGGAACCGCGGGGTGTTTTTTTCGGGGTCCGACACAATCTATGAGGATTTCCCCAAAAACAAAAAAGAAGTACTTATACCTAACATCTATTCTATTTAAATTCAAAGTTTTTAAGTATGTTGTAGCAAGTCCGCCTTATGTACGTACCCCTGTTGTGCATGAAGTACTTAAGGCAATGTATTTTTTAAGTTCATAAAAAAATATGTGTCATGGTAACACTGTTTTTCTATCGACATGTTCCTTTTTTAATTTGATAACCTAGGTCTGTTTAAAATACAAATTTGACCAGAGTTTTTAAATGTTTTAAATATTTACCTACTTTCAGTACAGAACAAGCTTCTAAAAACTTTTAAAAAGCCTACTTATCTATAGACAACTTCTTATACTTGGATGAGTTAAAAATACACTCACGCCTGTATTCCCCGAAGGGTTAGGCAGAGGTGTAACAATGTACACCCACAGTTGGATGAGTTGTATATATAATACTCTGTTCTATGTGTAGATAGGTAACTAGGTACATTTTTTAAAGTCCCGCCAATTCACCTGCGTTTACAAAGTGGACTATTATTTTTTGTATATTAATTTATTACAAAGCTCAACTGTAAAACGCAGGAATTTTGTAAAATAAAGTGTAGAACAAAATAAAAAAATGTTTGAAATGGTTGTAGCAAAATTTACTTAAATTAATGTTTTACACATTTATTCTTCCAAATGATTCACAATTTAAATAGAATTTTTTGATGTATTTTATAAAATTTTGTTTAGTAATTAATCTTGAAATATATCAATGTCTTATTCTAATCTGTGTACTATTAGCCATAAATTATACAACTTTTATGTAAAAATGACCGATTTTTCTTCATAAAATAAATTTAACCATTTACATTGTAATGTACATATACACAATGAAACTTATTTCAATTGAATTACCTAACTGCCTCTCATTACCTTTGAGAAGGCCTCAATCATAGTAAATCGGAAGGCGTTTGGCATAATCACTAGTTGACCAGAATATCGATCATTTCTTGTAATATGTTTGTGTCACAGAATGTATGTATGTATTCTCCAGACCGACTCCGGCCAAGGCGACTAATCTTTATTCAGACTAGCCAAGTACGCAGTAGATATTATAGTGCACAAGTGTGTGCGCAAACACAGGTGCACTCCCTCTTCCCTAACTCTCATAGTCCGATGAGACGGTAATCCGACACGACCGGGGAGAGATCAGGCGCTGTACCAACGGCTTTACGTGCTTTCCGAGTCACGGGGGTGTCACACCACCAACTTCCAAACTCTGGCTTGTTACTGAGAATTCCCTAATGGAAAAATCCAATAACACTTTTTTCCCTGACCTGGGAATCGAACCCAGGACCCCACGCTTAACAGTAGTGCTCGCCACCACGAGACCAACGAACCAGAATATAAAGTAGTGAATGTTAAAACAAGGTAACATAACTTTGATACTTATTGTTATTTGAGTGCATCATGCATTTGGAAGACTGATAGAACTCTGTGTAAGTATAATTTAATTAATTGCTTTTTAATGGGTAGCCATTTAGATAATAATGTATTAACTCTTATATATGTAAAGACATATAGATTAGATTCTTATATTGTTCTTGCTTTTATCTACTATTAGGTCTACGGTATAATTCTAAAATTAGTATCAAGTTGAAGTTCAATATTTTCGATAAATTAAGCAGTCAAGTCTTGTGTACAAAAGTAATTATTTAACCGCAGTACGAATCACGCAATGATGAGTCGCGAGGCCGCGGAGGCTGCGCAGGAGTCGGCAGTGCTGCCAACCGTACGGCGCGATCACGAGATAGCTCTCATCTTCCTTATCATCAGCTGATGTGAGAATAACATAGACGCGACTTCTTCACTTGTGTGGATTATTATTGCAGAATATCAACGCTTTATTCATACGTAAGTATTTTTTTTTTGTTTTTTATTATTACATTACAAATAATTCTACTTAAATTATTAGTATCCTAATCACTTTCGCCACGCCTGTCGGTTTTAATTTATTCTATACATAGTTATCTGTTTCGCCGGTTAGCCGCGAGAAAATGATCTTTTATTATAAATTGTGTCCAGTATTATTTACATAAACCGTAACGATTTATACTTTTAACTAACGTCCTATTTAATAGGTTTATAGTAATAAAAAACGTAATATAAAATAGTTTACGTTAACGGGATGCCAATATGAACTCAATAATTTATAACTGCGCGTGCGCATACATTAATAAAATTCATTTAAATCGAGTCTATAAAGTGCATTCAAAATAATGTGAAAAACGTAATTAAAGAAATACAAAGTTAAGGAACAATTTTTTAACGATCACATCACGAAGTTGGCATGGTCACATGTTCGGCGGCACCAACATGGCAATATCAGACCAACGTCAGTTGCTTACCGCGCGTTCGTCGCGTCAAACGTGTTACCGTGAGAGGACTGCGATACGAAACACGATCACTGGTGCGTCCACCTTACTATTTATTTTAACAATACTAATCTCAAACCTAATCTCTTTCTAAATAAGGTTCATTTCCGTAGTGCACTATATCAACTAACAAAATTCCTGAGTATATAATTGCATTGAATGTTACGTACGGAACGATAGCAGCTGCCTTGACTACGAATCGAGCCTTTACACGAGTTAATACTTGATGAGTTGAATCGAACGCATTTTTTCTTTACGTTTGTTCGTAATTAGTGAGGAAATTGTGTTTTGATAACTTTTAGTATTTACCGACGATGCTGATCGGTACCAAAAAGAGTAAAAAAATCTCAAGTAAAAGCTCGTAAAACTGTTTGAATTTTGTTATTCAAATAATTAATGTCGTTTACATAAATTTAAATGCTTTCCTCTGTTTGTATAAAGTTATTATTCAAGTTTTTAATGTTATTGTGTGTGGTTTTTTGTGCAGCAAATTGTTCTGTAAATATTTCATATTTGATTGTATTAACAATTACCCAACCGGCTACAGAATATTAATCATTCGTTGTTATGTTTCTTGAAAAACCTTAAGTGACAATTGCATTATCAAGTTCATAACTAAAACACTCGTCTTATGGTCTTGTAAGTTTTATCTTAACATTGCCCCTCAACAGTATCTTGTTCATAAGATATATTTTATCTACGGCCAGTTCTTTTAGCATAAAGATCTTTTTTAAGAGTTTCCTTATCATTTGTCTGTGTAAATATCTGGTCAATATCTATGTCAGTACAGGAACATACGCTACGTATCTTTCGGCACAGTATTTATAAGTCCTGTCAAGTCTGAACCTGATCTATTTACCTGAATTACAACGTTCGATTGAGCTGTTTTTTTTTTGCATTTCAGCCATGTTAATAGGTACCGAAATCACGTGCGTTTATCAACTTCAACTGTTGACGACGCTTAGTCATTGTAAAACAATTTCTGAAGCATTTTGTCTGTGAATGGTTTATTTATTACAAGCGTATTACTGAATGGTTAATAGGCTGGTTATGCACCACCGACTTTTGATTTTGGACTGAGTTACTAGTGTCGCACGACCTACGTAATTTGAGCATCCTTAAAATTTTAAGGATCAAGGGACATGTCGTTACCAAGGTTTGCGTAGGTACTTGATAATTTCAATGCTAGGCCCTTATACACTTACATTCAAGTGAGAAGCCTGGTTTTATTGTAAGTACGTACAGACAGCGTGTACAATTGGTTACCCTTCTTGCATTAAAATTCGTTTTTAAAGGGGGTAACCAGTTGTTGACGCTGTCTGTACCTACAGGTAACATGTTTTTTTTAAAGCCCACATACGCAATTGCAACATAAGTAGGTACCTACGTTTTAAACGACATGATTCTCTACCTATCCTCAAAATTACAGCCACGCTAAAATGACGGTCTGGTGACCCTGGGATCTTGGACCATTTGACCTTGCTAAAGTTTACCTACTCGAATTTTATCTCGCTGGTTGCAAGCTTCTATTAAACAATCACCTGACTTAAAAACAGTTCTGAGTTCAATGCGAGCTCTTTACAAATGCGGGTTTGTTTGAGGAACTTAATCGAAGGCATTTCCTGTATAGATTTGAAACTTATAGTATGCCTATAGTACCTATGTATTACAATCTCACGTTGAAACTTCGCCTTTGTTTAGATTCTTTGCATATTACCAGATTAAAAACTGCTATGGCCATCCTTCTTTAACCTTTTCTCAACTTCTTTTGGAGTCAGTGCAGCATCTCTTCAATCACCACAATTCTAATCGATAAATTGTAGTTATCTCAGAGCTCATTTCCTTCCTAGCTATATCAATATTTGCTGAGAATACGTCATCGTTCAATAAATTAAGTATAGTATCAGCCACGAGTCGTGAGCACAAACGTCAAGTTAATTTTTGGGTTTTTGGTTTCCTCACCTTTAAAATCTCCGTAGCTGAACACAGAATCCCAGGTACGATACAGATAGCAATAATGGGAAGAATATGTAATTTTTGACTTCGTTAAAATAATATAGCAATAATAATAAAGCATACACAAATACCTACTGCTTAAATAATAAAAACACGTTTATCTAGAGAGTCAATTCAATAAAAGTCGCAAGTTGTCATGTGTCTCTGTTACATAAATCTTCCAATAGTCGTGTCGCAGTCATTACGGTAGTACATCAGACATGTGTGGCCATCGTTTCAGTTAGATGCTATCAATTTAAATTCTATCATCTAGTCGGCCGCGGTGGGTCGTCGGCGAGGTGTTTGTTTAACGAACGATCAATTCAAGGCAGGAATCACGTGCTAGATAAGGAACGCACTTCCACATTTAGATAACTTATTCATCTTATTGCTTATCTATTAAAAAAACATCACGGTATACTTACTTACTATGTACTTTAACACACTAGACATAAATACCTAAATTCCATAATTTATCAATAATTTATCAACATAGCGACGGCCCAATTTATGACAGTTTAAAATTGATCACCAAGATAGGAAAGTTTAATAGACGACAAGCTATTTATAGCCTTATTACCAAGACAGTAGTTCTATGGTATAAATAAGTATATAGGTTGGTAGATAAGCTTTTACATAAATATGAAGAAGAAGAAGTTTGTATTTTGAAAGCGTAATCTTTACTAATAGAATAAAGCTGAAGTGATTTTGGTGTTTGTTAAAAAAATATTTTTGTGTTCATGAGGAATAGTATAGGCTTTATAATATCCCGCTATGCCTCATGGGAACTCAGCTGACGTAATATAAAACGGCTGGACGAACTCGTGACTAGAAGCTAGTATTATCCACTCAAAGCTTTAGAAAATCAACCGATCTAACTTGTCAGATTAACTCAAACATATTTGTTACGTCATTCATTAGTATGTAGTTACGTTACTCGGTAATCTGATGTCTAAGCATGTTGACCAGTAAAGTAAGCATAAGTGAAATTTAAGAAATCGCCGGGCAACTTCTACATACTTACCTAACGTTGGCTTGAAAGTAACATTCTATACCAACCTCGACTTGTTCAAAACTAACCACTTTTTAATAACCATTAATTAATTTGTAAAACTGCCAAGTTTTGGACGCAGTTTACACAGATGTCCATTGCATTATATATTAAAAAAAATAATTTAATGTCTGTTTGTAAAGTCAAATCATTTATTTCAATTAGACCATTAAAAGGCACTTTTCAACGTCAATTACAGTTTAAATTAAAAATATTGAATCTAGTTGCCCATTCCAAAAGGTAGTTTTGTATGGAGAAGAAATGGCAAGAAACTCCATACATACTATTTTAAAAAAAATGTATTGCAATAAGTTGTACAATTCCATAAAACTATACTGATGTCAAAACGATCTATTAAAAAAGTCACTCAAAGTACTGCAATACGTACTCAGTGCCACAAATTAGAAATGAAAGCTAAGTTAATTGTAATATTAAATACATTTATACATTTCAAAGACAAGGAATCATTGTGTGAGGCATACTCAAATGTATAATTAATGTCGAAGAGAAAAATAATTAATCAAAACAAAGTACTTATGTAATTAAATTAGCAACCAGTTGATTTTGTCAAGACTTTAAATTGTCCTATGGAGCAGGACCAGCATGTGCCCAAGCATTAAGTAATGTCAAAATAATCTGCTTTTTACTAAATGCCTACACGGTACCCAGTTTTACAAAAAAAAACAGTCCTTATGTCTGTCTATTTGTTCTGGATAATCTCGAAAATGGCTAAACCGATTTTAATTAAGCTCGGAACTGGCAGATAGCTTATGTTATAAAGAGTAACTTAGGCTGCTTTTATTTAGAACTAGAATTGGGTTCCGCGCAGATTAAAACCCCAATAACCGAAATTCACGCGGACGAAACACGGGCATAAGCTAGTGTAGTAATAAAATAAATGAAATATTGGAGCTGTTTCGCTCTGAGCATTTACTTCATTCACTGTATGAACTGGCAATTACTGCAAATATTGAAATATATCATGGGTAATGAGTGCAAGGTTTACCTTCTACGACCAACGTTAATGAAAACAAATGTAGTGTTGTAATTTCCCACTGTCGTCCTTATTCATTTCTGAGCCGAACTGTGGCTTTCCTGTTGTTTTACGCCAGTTATATCTTGGAACCTTCGTCACCTGCAGCCTCATACCATCCAGGGCTGGACGAAGCGCCTTTTGTGCTTTTAATATTATCTCGTATCTCGCTTTCTTTCTGTATCTAGAATAGCCTTAGTATCATGTGATAATAATCCAATACAGGGTCCACCTGAATGTTTCAAGGTAGATCGTTTTTGCAGCCCTTCGGACAGTATTTAATCCAAACAAAAACATTGGCAAACACCCCAACTGCATCTAAAGCACACTTCTCATTCGTGGTATTTCAGCAAAATGGCGATATTTTACACGAATTTAACGATAAATAATGCAATTATGAGTTTCCTCCTGCAACGTGTTCCAAATAGCAATTTGTTATGGGCTGTCATCACATATCTGTGGCGATGTTCTCGATCGCTCAGCAGCTAAAATAACTCAGTTTATATCATATATTGCAATTGTTTATTGCTGATAGTATCGAAATATTCTTGTACTTTGAAGTATACCGGGCACCATTTTTCATCATAACATGTTCTGGCGGCTTCAATTTATTGCTGCAGCCCGTCGAACTTTTGGTATATCAAACATTCTTGTGGGCCATGTGCCTTACTGCTAAAGTAAATTTTCCATTTTAATAGCGAGAAAAATTAAAGCTTTACTTGTATCACTATGGTAATACCGTTACGATATAGGTAGCTATGACATAGGTAGGTAAATGAAACGCCATACGATTGTCTATTGTCGTGAACTCGTTTTCCTTAAATGAGTAACTCATCGATACTCAAAACCCACATTGAAATAATAAATAATTATGCACCATAAAGAATTCAGATCGTAATCTAATAAATGGTGTATTTAGATCTTGCAGTCAAGGTTTCTTGATTAACGAACGCTAAAGGATGACAAGAAACAAAAGGACACAGATAAAAAAAATAAAAAAATATACACTCACGCCTGTATTCCCCGAAGGGTTAGGCAGAGGTGTAACAGTGTACACCCACAGTTCGCCGGTATATTTAGGTCCCATGTAATAAGGGGCGAGCCTATTGCCATTAACCGGGCACAAATCCTAACTCCGAGCTGCTACTGAGAATTTCATAGAAAAACCCAATAACACTTTTTGCTCGACCTGGGAATCGAACCCAAGACCTCTAGCGTAGCAGTCGCGCTTAGGACCACTAGGCTACCGAGGCAGTTGACACAGATGTAGGTAATAAAATAGATTGATTTATTGCATTCCATTCCCGTAAAAAAATAAGGTCAGATAATCGGAAGCGAGATAAGTGGCAGTCGACACCGGAAACATAAGTGACGGACGAGTGGCCTTTGAGAGCAGAGCAACATATAGGTGATGTAGGAACATTCATATGCGCCGTCTACTAACGTGCTAACCTTCACCGCACCACGGCTACGATTATCCTGTTTATGACGTCATAATTCACGAAACTCCTGCGCAGCCACGCCGGCGCGCGCCTCTATTTGCTTTGACAGAACTAATTTCAAAAATTGAACCGTTAAATTTGATCAATTTGTATCTTATACCGATAAGTTTAGATAACAGTATCTACAAATTAATTACTATTCTATTGCTTATTAACAGTAATAAATGAACATTATCGTAATTATCTACATAATATTTAATAATTGTAAATTATAGCATGTAGATAACGCTGTGGCTTCATTAACTTAGCCGAGTCTTTGTAAATAAAGTTATTTGCTTTAAAGTCGACATTTCTTCGTGTGGAAACTCTTATCGTTCTTCGTCTTCAAATATTGATTTACATTCTTCACCTGATCCACTTACAGTCATGAAGAAATTGTTTGCTTTTTCATACTGAATTGTTCGATGGGTACTTAATTACAGAAATGTAGGGCAGCTCAACTATTTAAACAAAAACAGTTTTTAAATACCATTACAATGAACTTTGTTAACTTTGTTTTTCAAAAATGGCGGAACGTTTAAATATTTACTGGATTAAAAAAAATGTTACACTACTATCGTTAAAACTAATATTAGGTAGGATTAGTGAACATAATTCAAAGAAGGTTCTAGCCAGAGCTAAAAATGTAATGTTCTAGAACAGGTGTGTAGAAACATGTAAGAGGACCAACAAACAAATGTAAAGCAGTAATACCTCCTCGCCGTTGTGTGTGGTGTACGTTACTAATCATTCTAACTGCCTTGTCAATCATTTGTTATGATAACTACTTAGCGGCCGTTAAAATTATCTACTAGTTGTTACTAAAATGAAATTCTTTTGTTTCTACTTGCGTCATATTGTGCAGTTACTTTAGTATTCTGTGTCAGGCTAGACACAGAGAGACATAAAGTTTTAAAACTACCTTTTGCATTACTTTGTATCAAGGGATCGCTATCATAGCAAGTTTGCAATGTACAAATTCTAAAGAACAGTGTACTTATCATTGAAAAGCCTATTAATAGATAAATAGCTTTATTTCATTTATAATGGGAAGACATTAAATGGCAATTGTAAATATTGCTTCTTTAATACTCTCATTTCTTTCCCTAATTTTGAAATGTCTCTAAATTATATCGTCCGAAAGTATATTTTTAATTTTCGTAATACTCTGATAAAGCTGAATTGTTTTTGAACTTGCCTTAAGCCGCGCCCTGTACTACACGTAACGCGACTGTCAGTACACTCTGCTGTCACAATCAACAATTATAGTCGGCGTCTGACTATAAGTTTGGTATGAACGCGGTCTTAGACCAGGTATACTCTACTAAACTCGACCTGGGTTTAATTTGCTTGTACCAGCTTATTTTTCCGCAGTCATACAACAAATAAAGGTGTTAAAGATATCTCTATTTGCGCTTAATGGCGTGAACTGATTACAGTAAAAAAAATGTTGAGACTAAATCTACAAGCGCGTTGATAACCATCGTTTTGAAAATGGCAAATATTTCGAAGTATTATTTGCTTTGAAATGGTAATGCGTCATACTGCATCTTTGCTTAAACAAATGTTTAGGAAGTCTTCATAACAATACAATATCATTCTTAGAGAATAATAGAGTTTCATCATAAAAACTGGACCGCAAAAGCCGTTGGTGCACAAAAACTGTTGGCCTTGCCACTGACCGCGAACGATAATTCCTGCTTCATTGGATGGGAACGATCCGATAGATGACAGTTTTTTTGTTTGATCACGATGTGCATTTAAACATGGTTACGTTTATGCAGTACCCATAATCTTCATATTTATTAATCTAAGAACCGCTCAATTTTTTTTTGTAATGAATTTTTCTATTTTGTATCTTAGAACCGTGAACATTAAGTTTATAATTATAATTACCATGCTTTTCTAGGGTTACGCATCTATGAGTGCGATCAAATCATTTGCTGTAACAAATAATTTGAAGTACGTACTTCAAAAACAACAATAGCTAAATAGCTACGTATTGTAGTACAATGTAATTTTTTCTCTTTCTACTATCATTGTCTTTTTGAGTGGGTCTTAACTACTCCAAATGCTGCTGTATATCAGTTCGAAATGGCGGCGAAGCGGTAATATTTGCCTAGAACATTTTATCATATACATTGTCTACTATGATGTCAACAGTTGCCATTATTGCCAAAGTTCTTTCCTCTTTTACGCTGTTTCCCTAGCTACTGCAATAATAAGTGCCTAACCGCATATAAGTCTTGCCGGCTCAACACATCAGCAATCATTCAATTACTAGGAGCAGTACTTATTCTAGCTGACGATAATAGTTCAATTGGGTGGAATTTTCTGAACAGTTGACATTGTCGTTGATTGCTTTTTGGAACACCGTCAGTCCGTCACATATTTTGGTACCCACTCATGGACATAGGTACCAACAATGAACTGCGGCTGCTCAAGATGATGATGATGATATCATATCAAGACATCATTAATCATCATGGGGCGTTACTTAGGTAGTTCTTGTACAAGAGCCTGTAGTAGATGCATTCCAAATTTGTGGATATAACAAAACCATTATTCCAGCCTCCAACCTTGCTCGTTTCATACTTACATGATCTTAATTAGACGATAATGTCTAATGAAACTGTTTGCTTTTAAAAATGTCTTGCACGCATGAGTACGCGAATCGAATCTTGTGTTACGGCCGGTGGCCACAACTCGTTCAAGATTTAATTTGCTAAAAAGTGGCGCACTTCTAATTGGTAGCATGAGTCATTTGATGTTGATTCTACTGCAATACTACTTCACCATCAATACTGGCAGAATGATTAAATTTTCCAAGATCGGATTTCCATAAGCGAAAATTGGCACTGAAAATGATTGACAGCAGCTAAATGGTCTAGTCTCGAGACACAAACGTTGCGACTTATGAATGTCGACGTAGATTTATATATGATTATGTATTTCTAATTTTCTATCCAGCTATTAGTTCGCTTGGTACGTAACTAGTTTTTAATGGCGAAAGTGTCGCCTCAGTCCTGTATGAATGTTATATACTCATCTTGTACTTGCACCTATTACATTTTGTCGATGTTAGATAGATTCACTTGGTTTAGACATTATGCAGGAATAACCTTAGTGGCTTTACAACATTACAAATCAGCTAGGTACGTAATTGTGATTTTTCGCCCATATTTAGCGGAGCATTCTTCATTGGAACACAAAGCACGTGCCCGTAGACACTAACAATGCGTTCGGCTCCATATATAGAAAACGCGAGCATTGTTAAATAACAAACTAAATATTGTCCGTTCCATAAGTAGCCAATAACGAAGCAATGTCGTTTCTGTCAATTCACACGTTACCGATAAATTGCAATAAGTAATCATAAGTCAACCTTGTGACGTTGAATGATAATAAGTTGGAGTTGCCCCCATTTTGATCAGCGGCCGCGAAAACTAATTGCCTACGTTTGCCGATTATACTACTCACATCTGTAGGTACAGCAGGTGTCAAATATGGTGTGACACTGCAATATGAGGCCTCCAACAGCACAACTAAGTACTGTGTACTTGTACCTAAGAACAGCGGCATTCCGATTATTTTGATAAATAACGCGCATATTGACCGGATCAAATTTATTCATGCTAAAGAAATTCTTAAGCGATACGGTTTTCGTTATGGTGAACTGTTTCAGTTGTTTTGTCTTAAAATATCTTACTTACTATTTAAAAACTAAAATAGCTTTTACTGGTGTAGCTGGGACCTTAGACACCCGCTATAAATTCACCCAAATTGCTGATCTGCCTTATGGTATACCTATTTAGGGTGATCAATTTATTTTTAAAACAATTCCTGTGAATGTTCTACTTATTATTTTCCCTGCTTCTCATTAGAGTACTTACCTAATTTAATTAGTTAACGTGTTTCCTTCTATTTACAGAAACAGGCGGAGCACAATAGACCACCAATATGGGGGCCATGTTCCGCAGCGAAGAGATGGCTTTGTGCCAGCTCTTCATTCAGCCGGAGGCGGCGTACACGTCCGTCTCTGAGCTGGGAGAAGCCGGCACTGTGCAGTTTAGAGACGTAAGTATTTTAAAATTCCTGTAAATGGTTTCTTTCCTATACCGCAGTCAGAGATTTGGGGCCTGTTGTTTACATGTCCGGATAGAATCCATCAAAAGGAATTCACTAACGGGAACTTACCTACAAAGAGGTGGTGTGAAAGAGGCCGTTAGCTTTTGGCTGTTTATATGAAATTAATAATCTATAACAATATTATAAAGCTGAAAAGTTTTGTTTGTTTGGTTGAACACGCTTATCTCAGTGGTTTGAATTGAAAAATTACTTTTGTGTTGGGTAGTCCATTTATCGAGGAAGGCCATAGGCTATATACATCACGCTACGACACACGTGAGAGGAGCAGTAACCAAAGACTTATATAGTACCTAGCTGGCCATTATTAACGCGGGTGAAAAAAATCACGCAAACAAAATCGCTGGCAGAAGCTAGTGTGGAATAAAGAAAGAGATTGAACTTACAGGCCTACTTGCCTGGCAGTTAATTCATGCGTAATTTTGGATCCTGCGTCTATTGTTACCTCCATAATACTTATCTATATTATGCGAGAAAGGTGAGCTATTGTTTCACCATTGTACGACAAACTGCCAGGACAGAAAAAATGAAGAGTGAAATGATTATTTTCATTCGAATTCACGTTCCAAACCTTATCTGTCCCAATTCAAAACCGGAATATGAGACATTATAAATGTTGATTAAGAAGCATCAATATTCATAAGGCCAAAATAAAACTGCTATTACAAATATCCTTTTGCATTTAGCACACACATGCCACATCTAGTAGTTCGGAAAAAAGTGTACAAGACTTGCATAATCATCAGAAAGTTGTAAGCGTGACGGGTGCGTTTGGGCTTGATCAGTGGGGCGAGGAGGTAAGGTTAGCAAGATGGCAATTCGGGGCCTTGGGGGCATGCGGGCGACACGGGCCGCTTGAAGGTGGCCCCGCAAGGTCCCAAGTCGCCCGCGGCGGATCAACGCATACGCATAAATTAACCAGTCTGCATTCGATGGCAGTTTATGTGAATGGTAGCAGTTCGAATATTTTCCTTAATGAGTTTCTATGACTTGTTTTTCTAACGTATCGATAAGGCTACGGTCGACTTGAGGTATTTAATAATTAAGCATATTATACCTACCTACCTAGGCTAGGAGAGAATTATTAGCATAAACAACCTATAAAATAAGAACATAGGTATTAGAATACACTAAATAATGTAATGTTTTTGTGCGCAATCCTGTATTTTTCTTTTTTTAAATTTGCTACCATTCATTGCGTCATCGGCTAAGATAGTGAACACATTAATTCTTTTAATCTCCTGTTATCTTAACTAAGTAAATAGACGCCATCAAGCTTAGTTTAAAATAGCCAAATATATTTGCTCTCTTATTTACACGAGCGACATTCTACAAACTTGTCTCAACCACAAGTGCGATATTACTGATGAGTTAATGACAAACGTCGATATCAATTAGTCTAAGAATACGTGAAGCGGACAATATATACCCTCTTTAGACAGGTTTATTGACCAGGTCCTGATAACACTAAACGTCGAAAATGTACAATTCTATAAAAAAAAATACGTTACACAGACATGCTCTTGTAAGATTTACGTTGTAATTCACGAGCATGCCTATAATGATAGAATGGGTACATTAGAATATTGATTTACATAGACTAATTATACGAGTAGTAGCCGGCAGGAGTCGAGAGTACAAACTTCAAGTTAATTTTTGGGTCTCTTTAGCGGAATGAAGAAGACGGGGGGCGCCGACGCTGCACGTGATTGGCCCGACTGACAGCAATCGCGTGCAGCGTCGGCGCCCCCCGCCTACTTCATTCCGCCAAAGAGACCCAAAAATGAACTTCTAGTTTGTGCTGACAACTTGTGTCGGTTACTATACCAGTAACGAGGACTCAATGCAACTCTGTTTCTACCGGCTTCCCTTTGGAAGTTCGGAAGGCCAGTTAATCTATCGCCAATGAAATAAGACACAGTCAGTACTGTCTACCTTCTACTATTGGCAAGTAAAAACAGTATAAACTTGTGATCGATTTGTTGTCTTTTGGATTTATGATGACCATTGTTAAATTCAGAAAAGTTTTAAACATTACTGTGCCTAAGGAATTTTTGCATCGGCTATACTTCTCCACACATATAAAATGTTACGTATTTATGTAATCAATGCGTTACTAAGACAGAAACGTGTTATAGATTCAAAGCTGGGTTATAAACATGCAATGAGCACTGACTGTAGCCAGCCTAAGGATGCAACGTTCCGACGCGGGGTAGGCCTCCCGTTAGACCGGTTTCCGTCCACACGCCGTCTGATTTACGCCACAATGCCTTTATTACCATAGAATCCACATAAAAAACCTTCCGAGATAAATTATTAATGTATTACGAATAGATAATTATGTAAATAAGTAGTTTAACTGCGCTATTTACCTATGACGTGGCCCTTCATTTAGATTTTCATTTTACAACTCAATTTAGTGAAGACAATAGATTTTATGTTTTTAGAATAACTGCTTTGTTTATTGAAAAGAAATAATGTCGGACATTGTGACAAGAATATTAAATACAAAACAATTACAATGACTACAATGTTATATTACTGTGGTGTATGAAAACGACCATTCGCATTTGTGATTTTCAGACTTTTGCTCTGCGTTACAAAATTGTGACTTTTATTGCTGCCACATCATAAGAAGGAGAAATTCCTAGCATTTCTTTTTATTCCTGGCGGGGCGGGAGGGATCGTCAGACTTTTACTGACCAAAACCCACCCATGTTCCTTCTTGCGCCCTTTGTGTTCCGGGGGCGCGGTATCTCTTTGGAACAACTCACAGCCCCGGCGGGCATCAAAGTCAACGTCGGCCCTGAGTAGCCCATTCGAAAATTGCTGACATCTCTTTGAGGCGCGCGTGGAACACAAGCGCACCGTCGATACGGCCTGCATCTGAATCGGCCCTAAGTGGCCTAGCATACGTTTCCTAACTAACATGGCGAATAAAGAAGATCCATTTATTAAAAGCGATCAGATTGATTTTTTTTCCATTTCTAAATAGATTAGATAGTTTATACAAATAGTTCTGATGTAACTTGAAGCCCTTATCCTAATATAAATAAATGATAAATGCGTCAAAGATTTGTTTGTTACTCTTTCACGCTACCCAACCGATTGTTATGAAATTTTGCAGGAAAGGCATGGGTACCTTTCATTCAGGAAAAAACGTCCTGTTTCTTAGGGATACAAAAATAACTTTTAACGCGAGGAGCAGTGAGCTATATATTATCATAATGTGAAAGGCGTGCGAGAGAGCTGGCACAAGGTTTCCGACTAACGCCTACAGTAACATTTTCTAAACATGTCCTCTGTATTTCTACCGATTTCCATGACTTACTACTATGTATGAAACTGCATAATAATATCTAACCAACAACAAGCTACCATATTTACTACAAATTCAAATTTAGTCATGTACGATGACGTCATCAATAAAGTTTTGCACAAACTGGAATTCGTTCGATACGATGTATAACATGAAACAGTTTCTTGGGAAGTTTATTTTTGTTTTTTGTACGAATGTGATGTTTCTATCAATGTCTGTTTTTCAACACTGTAATTTGAGGGAAAAATCTAATCGTGTCTGGGTAATAGTAGATTGTACCTCAGGTTTAACTGAAAAAAGACATAAATCTACAAAATAAAGACCAAGATGTGGGAGCCGACAGTTATAGCTGAGGCATCTATTTTCACAGCTGCAGAATAACTTACCGAGCTTTTTTCTCAAATCTCAGTAAAGGTGATAAAATTAATGTAAAAGTATCATCCGATATGTACAAGTTGATCTGAGATTTCATTAGCTAGTATACTAATATAAAATACCAACCTATTATTGGCCCACTGCAGAGCAAAGGTCTCTTCTCTTATAGAAAAGGCTCGAGTATTGATCACCACGCTTGTTCAAGGCGGAGTGACGATTTCAGATATAAATTAACTTTAAAGCCAGGTTTACTCATGATATTTTCCTTCATCGCTAAGCAAAGTGTTATTGGGGTTTTCTATGATATTCTCAGTAGCAGCTCGGAGTTAGGATTTTTTCCCGGTTAATGGCAATAGGCTCGCCCCTTGTTACATGGGACCTAAACATACCGGCGAACTGTATGTGTACATTGGTACACCTCTGCCTAACCTTTCGTGGAATACGGGCGTGATTATATGTTATGTCATTTTCCTTCATCGCTGTGAGTAATGTGCAAAATAAACTTAGAAAGTACCTACGAATTCAAAAAGTGACATTGGTACCTACAGTTAGTGTCCTACATTATCTGAACCCTTCAATCAGGCAATTCAAGGAACTGACCTTACTTGCCCTGTTTCGAACCTGCCCCTTCATGCATTAGAGGTGGGGACACCTTAACCAATGGGCCATCACGAAATGAAATGATTGATATGAATTGAAATTGTCCCCAAGTTTAACTCCTCTGCCGGGGCTGCGGGTTGTTCGCAAGAGATACCGCGCCCCCGGAACGCAAAGGGCACAAGAAGGAACATGGGTGGGTTTTAGTCAGTAAAAGTCTGACACTCCCTCCCGCCCCGCCCAGGGCGGGGGAAGTTATTTGATGATTTCCCACCCAACAAAAAACAAAAAAAAAAAAATTTAACTCCTACCTTATCGATATGTGCTACGCTACCATTTACGACAAATTAATGGATCGCATTACTATGTTGCCGACCCTGCACTGAGGATACTTCTGCCGGATACGGTCGCTCAAATATATTGCTGTAAAGCGCCAAACATTAAGGTTAATTAGCTCCTAAGTGGCACTGATATTTATGCATGACAATCTATTCTAATTGACACAAACGATCTTAACAACCTAGTCCAAATTAAACGTATGTGATTAACTATTTAAAAACCCAACTAAAGAATTATTTAAGAACTTTTAATGCCAGATTTGTGAGGTAATTTTAACTGTGGTTCATTTATTCGCTGGTGCATTTGGTTCAATAGCCGACACATTGTTTTTTGAACACTTCATTTATTAAAAAGTCTATGTAGAATCAATAAAAGCATTATTAAAATGCATAAAGTTCTGTTATACCTTTTTTTTCCTGCCGTTGTTCCGAAAATTACTTCGGGTCGGCGTTTACTTCTACCATTCGTATTGTCACTCTATCACTGACCCAGATTCTTTTCACATTATTCTACACACAACTCAACCATCTCTTCTTTAAAAATTCACCCCTAAAGTGTTTTAGTCACCTGCTTTCCGTCCCTCCTCTTCATACGGGCCTGTGGACGGTGAGCAACGGGTAGCTCACCGTCCTTACGTTTAACAAAACGAGGGTTGTTCGTAAGAGATACCGCGCCCCCGGAACGCAAAGGGCACAAGAAGGAACATGGGTGGGTTTTAGTCAGTAAAAGTCTGACACTCCCTCCCGCCCCGCCCAGGGCGGGAGAAGTTATTTGATGATTTCCCACCCCCCCAAAAAAAAAAACCCTCCTCTTCATATGCCCATAAATGCCCATTACAAGACAAACGGTAAACGTTGCGTTATATTATACCTATTATTAGTTATTTTGTTTCAAGAGTTCTCTACCTATAGAGATAATAAGAATAATTTTAACCTACTTTAATTTCTACAATACAGGAGTCACTGTTTGGATTTAACAATGTTGTTTTGATCATTATAAAATAATACAAAACAAATCTATATAGGTCACCATTCTCCAGTTGTAACAATGCTCTTGTTTTGAAAATCTTGAAGTGAGAGATAATCGTAATTGCGTGTGTGAGAATGAGTATCTAGGAAAAGTTAGATCAACGGGTCTATTCTTTAAAAAAACTAGGTCGGTGATTTTTTTTAAAGAATTCCACTACTGTTCTGACTAATGTTATCGACAATTTATTAATAAGTAAAGGTATTGAGAGTCATCAATTTATACTATTTATATATTTTTATTTTATCTTAAGCAATAGACCGGATGCATTATTTGGATCATTTACATAATTTGCCCAAAAGCCCTTGCACTAGATATTTAATTTAAAGTTCACTTTGCAATTGACCTTTATAAACATTCAGGAAATGCAAAAAAGAAATTCCATAACAATTCTACTTTATACTTTGACCCAGCCAAAGTACAAGTACTTATACATGATTATTCTTGTATTGATATAAAATATATATCCGGGTACATAGCTCAGGCGTAAAGGCAAAAGCATAATTTGTGTCAAAGGTTAAGGTCGGGCAATATTATGCCTAAAACTTTTTTTAAAACGAGAACCAATGTTTTTTTCTGAGATGTTATTTTAAGATACACTTATTTTTATTAACCTCCGTCGCAAAAACGACGTGGTGTTATAAGTTTGACGTGACTGTGTGTCTGTCTGTGGCATCATAGCTAGCTCCCGAACACATAAACCGATTTTAATTTTGTATTTTTTTTTGAAAGGTGATTTTCGGGGTGTTCTTAGCTATGTTTGATGGAAATTTTTGTCGGGGGTTACCAAAATTTTTTATTTTGTGGTTTTTGTTCAAGAAACACACTTACCTTACACCATACCTTCTACTACCCACATTATTACCTCCTCTCTATACGTATAAAAGAAAACCGACGTGAGCACAAACATCAATTTTATTTTTGAGTTTTTGAGTTCCTTCCTGGGTCTTTTGGGTCGCCGATGCCTCACGCGATTGGTCCGTCTGTCAGACCGATCGCGTGCATCTTCGGCGCCCCTAAAAAAACAGAAATGAACGCAAATACCCAAAAATTAACTTGTCGCTTGTGCTCACGATTCGTGGCGGCTACCATAATAGATTTTTTACCAGTATTCTTGTTTCTCTTCTTCCTTTTTCCTGGTCTTTGTCACAATTTATTTGGGGTCAGCCCTCCTAGTATTCCTGTGCTCCATTGTACGGTGGATTGTCTCTTCGCTGTCGTTTGTAGAGCTTAGGTTTTTTATTGTTGTTTGTAACCAGGTAATGGGTAATCGTCCGTGGGCCCTCTTTTTCTCTTCTATATTTATGACTTCTGGTCATATGGTCTTCATATCGTCGTATTAGAAGTACCTAAACAAAAAAAAAAAAAAAAATGTATAAAAATGGTGGTCCGCCCGCAGCGAGTTACTAAATTTAGGCATCTAGTCTAGAATCTCCTTGCAGTGCGTGATAGGAGTTATTGTTAGTATTATTCTGCACCACTGAAGTATAATTTACTAAACCTATTTCTTTATTTCAGTTAAACCCAGACGTGAACGCGTTCCAGCGTAAGTTCGTCAATGAAGTCCGTCGCTGCGATGAGATGGAGCGCAAGCTTCGATACATCGAAGCCGAAGTACAGAAGGACGGAGTGCACATACCTGCCGTCAAAGAGGCCCCCCGAGCCCCCAACCCTAGGGAGATCATCGATCTTGAGGTAAGGAAGTTTTGTGATCAGTAATAACTGGTTTCAGAATCCGATATGAAGACGTTTCATTGAATTAGTCACTTACTGCTACATTTGCGCTGATACCGAACGGCCACATGGTTTAGACGTTCGCAAGCGTAGTTCATTATTTGTATAGCGTGAATATCTGGGATCGATTTCTGGGTCAAAACAAGATTACTAAAATATTTGGTTCCATAATACGAAATTTTAAATGGTCATGTGATTGTCATTACAAACAACTCGGATTTACCAAAGCCAAAGAGTAATAACCAGACAGTCCTATGTACAATTAGGAATTTCCACCTTCTCATCACTTTGTATTATACGTATAGGTACATATATTCGTTATTTTTAACAACAAGCTCTTTCACTCCCGGCCTCATTTATTATACAAAAGACTTCTTGCCACAAGGTTAATTTATTTACATAAATAAACGGTATGGGAGATAAAGGGGACAGCGATAAGTATATCTGAACAAAGTGGTTGTTAACCCGTTCTGACCTCTATTGTAAGTACATGTAGGTCTCTTCTCTCTTAGCGCCATGCATCATGGGCAGGGATAATGGACCACTACTCTCACTTCCCGAGTTACAATTCGTTGTTGTGACAACAAAGTAATGTTCGGATAAAGCAGAACAACACAACGGAGCGCTGTAAATAAACAGTACGACTATGTTTGTAAAACAACAAATTTTGAAATGTTGCGCAATTGAAAATCTGATAGTTTTTTGGATAAGGTTAGGGATCCAGTAGGGTATTCATTTCGCAATAATTAAGTGAGTACGCTTCTCGGAGTTTGAAGGACATGACGAGATTAAATTTTTCAGTTTCCAAATTTTTCAAATTATGACTTTTATTTAGGTGATTTTACTTATTTCAGTTCGGCATTTTAAAAATGTTCACATTACAACAGACATACTAAGAATATGAATTGTTATACCTAGGAACTTACATTACCGGCGTCCATTGTATAAATATCATAATATTATATCATATTATTATTCTAACAATTATTATTTATTTGGATATATTTGATATCGCGGGTTTTCACATATACCAAATCACACAGAATAAAATAAGAAGTAAAAATGAAAGATAGAAATTCAACACAATTATTTAACAAAACAATAATTCACTTATTCTGACACCCAGGCCCACTTGGAGAAGACAGAAAACGAAATCCTGGAGCTGTCCCACAACGCGGTGAACTTGAAACAGAACTATTTGGAGCTCACTGAGTTGAGACATGTGCTGGAGAAGACTGAGGCGTTCTTCATCGCCCAGGAGGAGATCGGCATCGACTCGATGACTAAGTAAGTCAAATAACACGCTTGCTCAAGGCGTATTGGCGATCGCACACTTTATTAATTATAAGTCCAAGTTTCCTCAAGTAAATAAGTTCCATAATTATTTACTTTTATTCCAAAAATGTAACATAACAATTAACACATCACGCCTGTATTCCCCAAAAGGTTAGGTAGAGGTGTACCAATGTACACTCACAGTTTGCTGGTTTGTTTAGGTCTCCTGTAATAGGGGGAGAGCCTATTGCCATTAACCGGGCACAAATCCTAACTTCGAGCTGCTACTGAGAAATTCATAGAAAAACCCAATAACACGTTGCTCGACCTGGGAATCGAATCCAAGGCGTAGCAGTCGCGCTTAGGACCACTAGGGTAACGAGGTAGTTATTTAAGAATTAAATCTAAAGTACAGTTATGGACTCTGTTAAGGCGTAGCAAAAATGCGCACACAGACTGTTTTTTTTTTTTTTGGTGGGTGGGAAATCATCAAATAATTTCTCCCGCCCTGGGCGGGGCGGGTGGGAGTGTCAGACTTTTACTGACTAAAACCCACCCATGTTCCTTCTTGTGCCCTTTGCGTTCCGGGGGCGCGGTATCTCTTGCGAACAACCCGCAGCCCCGGCAGGCATCGGCCCTCAGTGGCCCCTTCCTTTTGCTGACATCTCTTTTAGGCGCGCGTGGAACACGAACGCGCCGTCGACACGGCCTGTCGTTATGCAACATAAGGACGGTGAGCTACCCATTGCTCACCGTCCACAGGCCTCACAGACTATGTTAAGGTTGTAGCCGGATCGTGCCAAAAATACGTCGCGTTTACGCTACGTTTTGCTGAACTAACGCCAGATGCGAACGCACTCTAATTACCATGCAACACAGTATAGCAGAATTCTACATACATAACCTGGAAACGGCGTAACTACAGCTCTAAATTTATCTGGGATTCAGATGATTCTGGACTGACGATAAATGTTAACGCTAGCTAAGCGTTAACATTTATCGTCGGTTAAAAAAAATCTATTGTTCCATACAAAACTGCCTACTTACATACCTACAAGGTCAAAATATATGTTTTAGCAGATTTTTTCTAATAACACAATTATACACAATTTATATAATAAAACTGTAACGTAATAAATTCGAACCGCAAACAATACCAAAACGGGCGTTAAGGATGCACGGGACACGGACAGTGCAAAGTGAATAAGACTTTAAAGGAGTGTCAATAAAATAATTAGCTGCTTGAAGCAGTCTATTTGCACGTTCTGTTTCGAATGTTTACCAGTGTAATATACTAAAGTGACAATTATATACCAATAGTTGTTTAAAATTGAGCAGTTAAAACTGTCAAGGAAAACTTTGTGAGGTAAATTATTGACTCACATTTTAAACCTTCTACTGGTTGTGTGTTGACGGCAAAGTCTGGTCATGTGATTATGACGAAGTAATGTCATGTAACCGTGACATGATTGCTTTTTGAAATGGAAATTTCTTTAGTTGAGCGAATTTTTGGTGGGAAAAAACTTATGTGTCCGCGTCACCGACGTGCTAATGAATGTTCCGTGACGGGGCTGCCTATTTTTTATTTTAGTTAAGTACTTGCAAAATAGGAGCATTTGAGCGACTACACTTGCGGTTATTGAACCCAACCATTTGTATTCTCATTTTCCGAAATAAAATTAATCAGAATTAAATATCCAAAATCATTACACTGATTTTGGATATTTCATTCTGATCAATTATACACCCATTCTATGCATAAATTTGGGATGCACACTGAACGTTTATTGACGGATAGTAATGTAACATATTTGTAATAATAAAATTGTTAAATTGATTCAAATTTATTGAGAGACCGTGGATTTGATCCTTTTGGTAGAACTAAGCTTACTTATCGCATTGACTTCTGTTCATTTTATCTGGCCCATAAACACAGACACACACCCCAACAGTCCCCGAGGATGCAACATTGTTTGAGCCTAAACCAGTTTTAAAGTGTATGGTAAAATGCTCTAAATGGTGTTCCACCTTTCCCAGATCATTAATATCAGATGAGACTGGTCAGCAAGCAGCCACGCGTGGCCGTCTGGGCTTCGTGGCTGGAGTCGTGCAGCGCGAGAGAGTGCCTGCCTTCGAGCGGATGCTGTGGCGTATCTCTAGAGGCAACGTTTTCCTGAGGAGGGCCGAGCTGGATAAACCCTTGGAGGATCCCGCTTCTGTGAGTATTTTTTTTTATTACACGACCAAATATGAGTTGTTGAGTTTAAGACTTCAGAGATGTAAAGACCAAAATGCTTTGAAATATCAACCTTAATTGCAGCTTGATCTAATTTCAATAAGTTTTTCAAATGCAACAGACAATACTTTACTCTCGAGCCAAGTTTCAAAATAAGTGAATGAGTATTTATTTTAAAGCCCCCTTCCCCCCCGAAAAACCCTTTTCTCCTTGATGAAAAATGCTAACCAAAAAATCTTCCACCAGGGTAACGAGATCTACAAGACAGTATTCGTCGCGTTCTTCCAAGGCGAGCAGCTAAAGTCGCGTATCAAGAAGGTTTGCTCCGGCTTCCACGCGTCTCTGTACCCATGCCCGCCATCCAACACCGAACGACAGGACATGGTCAAAGGAGTCCGCACTAGGCTTGAAGATCTTAACATGGTAAGTTTGATTGGGACGTGTCAACTAACTTATTTGAAACACCTACAGTATGACTATATTATATAGAAATAGTAGATACAACTGTTTACATCATATTTCTATGGTAGAATAGTAGCTGTGTCCCGAACTTCAGAAAGAAAGCCTAGGAATGTTGTATAGAGTTCTCACCACTGATAAACTGTCAGCGTCAAGTATCAAGAATGTTGCTTCGGCTTCGACATGCCGGTGTGGCATTAAACGACAGTACATATCTCATAGACAAGCAAGCCTTTTTGTATGAGAACGGAAGAGATCGCTGTGAGCGATAAAACACACCATAATGCTTTATAAAATAATAATTACTGTTCTGTGTTTCATTTCCTGGATTGTTGTAATTATAATTATGATAAACCTTGGCACTTACAGTTGTCACTCGAAAAAACACTAATAGACAAGTATTTTACATATGAAATCTTTTAACAGGTATTGAACCAGACCCGCGACCACAGACAACGCGTCCTAGCCAGCGTAGCTAAAGAGCTGACGAGCTGGACCATCATGGTTCGCAAGATGAAGGCCATCTACCACACACTCAATCTTTTCAACATGGACGTCACTAAGAAGTGCCTTATTGGCGAGTGCTGGGTGCCGACTGCTGATCTGCCGAATGTACAGAAGGCTTTGGCTGATGGATCAGTAAGTATATGTTTACGAAGTTAAAAAAAGAAATACCATACCATCACGCCTGTATTCCCCGAAGGGTTAGGCAGAAGTGTACCAATGTACACCCACAGTTCGCCAGTAGATAAGTTTATGTCCCATGTAATAGGGTTGCCCGATACTATGAATTCTTCTTCTATCGTGCGTGTATTTACAAACAAATAAACACACACAACCAGACCTAGTACAACTACCTGTAGTCCGTACAAATATTTGTTTTGTACTAACATCGAACCCTCCACAGCATTTTTGTCCCTTATACAATTTAAAATTAGACATGCAAATGTTTAAAGTAATCATTCAAGTCACTAGTACAGTCAGTAGTGTATTCTAACAACAATCTATCACTCCAGAACGCATGCGGCAGTTCTATCCCGTCGTTCCTGAACTGCATCGAGGCTGACGAGGAGCCGCCCACGTTCAACCGCACCAACCGCTTCACGCGCGGCTTCCAGAACCTCATCGACGCTTACGGAGTCGCCTCTTACAGGGAGTGCAACCCTGGTAATTATACTACAATTATGAATTATATCTATCCACTATTCACGACTGAAATCTTGCTGCAAACCTCTCCGATCTTCCTTACCGGTGAGAAAGGATAATTTGGGATCAGCAAAGTAAAATTTGGTCGCATAAGTGGGACGTCATGTTGTCAAGAGTAAGCTTTCCGAGGTCTTCTTTGGAAGACTGTTGTATGAAAATTGGCTCGAGGCTGTATATCTACTAAAATTGAATTTCAGAAAACAAACAAACGAAATTTTCCTTTTGGATCATTTTGGAGTGTCTAGTATTCCAAATCTACTACCACGTTGTATACAAATATGTATCTAAATCAAACTTTATTTATTGTCCCCAGCTTTGTACACTATCATCACTTTCCCGTTCCTCTTCGCGGTGATGTTCGGCGACTTGGGTCACGGCTGCATCATGGCCATGTTCGGCGGCTGGATGGTCTGGAAAGAGGTCTCCCTCGCCCAAAAGAAATCCACCAACGAAATCTGGAACATCTTCTTCGCCGGACGCTACATCATTCTACTCATGGGCTGCTTCTCTATGTACACTGGATTAGTATATAACGATATATTCTCCAAATCTATGAACATTTTCGGTTCTTCGTGGCATATTCCGTACGATAACGCGACCATGGAAGCTAATGCGGCTATGACTTTGGACCCAAAAGACGCTTATAATGACACGCCGTACTTTATCGGTATTGATCCTGTTTGGCAGGTGAGACTCTTTTTTTGATAATTCTTTTTTCCTTAACTTTCCTCTTTAATATTTTATGAAGATCCCTTGATACGTTGCCAATAAACAGTAGTGTGATTTTATTTTACATGATTAATATGTATTTGAATATACTTTTTCCGCCAGACTGCTGATAACAAGATCATCTTCTTGAACTCGTACAAAATGAAACTGTCCATCATTTTCGGTGTCCTGCACATGATCTTCGGTGTTTGCATGAGTGTGGTTAACTACAAGTAAGTTTGTTTTTTTCTTTTATACTAGATTTTGTCCACGGCTTTGTTCACGCGAATATCGGCAATTGCGGATAAAAAACAAGCCTTCAGTGGTTTTGTCGTAACAAACAGTCCCGGACGAAGTTTCCTTCGTATTTATAATATTATTGTCGATAACTAGATTCGAACAATGGATTCTCGAACCATTTTTTAATAATATTTTTAAATTTTAAAACAACTTTACATAAAAGTTGATTATTCGGAAAATCCATTTTTAATCACAAGTATTGCTATTGATATCGATTTATCTTTGAAACTTAAGTAATAAACGAAACATGCATATGACATGATGTATAATGTGTGCGTTTTGTCTCAGTTTCTTCAAGCGTCGCTACTCAATCTTCCTGGAGTTCTTGCCGCAAGTGATCTTCCTGTGCCTGCTGTTCTTGTACATGGTTTTCATGATGTTCTTCAAGTGGGTCGCCTACAGCACTCGCTCAAAGGGTGAGTCATTTTCTTGATCAATATCGAGAAGTTATCAGTACAATCATGTGGAGTAAGTTTTTAAGGCAGAATTATTTGTTTGAATGGTTGACCAAAATATAAATGATCTACTGTTGAATATGAGGTCATCATTACTTATATGAAACTGTTTCCAAATTACGATATTGCGAGATAACAGTGATGCATGATGCGTTATCCAAAGTGGTGAAAACGCTGATAGATAAGCAATTAGGTAAAAAAAACTGACATAATCTTTGCTTTATTTCCAGAGCAAGCCTACACCCAAGGCTGCGCCCCATCAGTCCTCATCCTGTTCATCAACATGATGCTGTTCTCCAGCACGGACCCAGAACCCGGCTGCAATGAGTACATGTTCGAAGCTCAGGGTACCATACAACGAGTGTTTGTACTGGTGGGACTGTGCTGCATACCCGTCATGTTGCTAGGAAAGCCATTGTATTTACTCGCTGCGGGGAAGGAGAAGAAGGAGGCAAAGGTAATATTTAAGATATTAGCCTAGTAGCCTGCCTCGTTAGCCTAGTAGTCCTAAGCGCGACTGCTATGCTAGAGGTCATGGGTTCGATTCCCAGGTTTCTAACTGGAACTGTAGGTGTACATTGGTACACTTTTGCCTAACCTTTCGGGGAATACAGGCTATAGCTACTATAGCTTTGACTCTCATAACTTATCAATCTCACCCCCACTTTCCCAAACAACAAAATAATGTGACAAATTGTCACGCGCGGTTCTGTTTTGTCGACTAAAATATCAACAACCAATCACAGCAACGTAAGCAACCGTTACAATTCACATTAAATTTATCGTTCGGTAGACCGAGGGTGATCGTCTATTTCTGATTGGTGATTAGAGACAAGAGTATACCTGAGACATCGTTACAAAAACTTTGATTGTGATAGTAAAAACTTTAATTATATTGTATCACTGATTACCACTCGTTATATATATAAAACGGTACGCCTGTTTTTGACTGGAACTACATGGATTTCTTGCTCCTTTTTCCTATCTCAGCCTGAACAATCAAACGGCAGCGTGAACGCAGGCATCGAGATGCAGGAACAAACGGACCTCGGTGACAGCGCACCGAAGCCCGAGGCCAAGGCGGCCGCCTCACACGACCACGAAGACGAGCCCTTCAGCGAGATCATGATCCACCAGGGCATCCATACTATTGAATATGTGCTCAGTACTATCTCGCACACTGCCTCTTATCTTCGATTGTGGGCTCTTTCGCTTGCTCACGCAGGTAAATGTGTTTTAAATTGTTTTTATTTATTGTAAATGAAATAGATTTTTTTAATGTAAAAGGAGAAGTGTGTGCTGTTAAAAGACTGCTGATAATGGTATGAGGTTAAACCTAAACATACTTTTCCTCAGTGTCATTACGTAGAATTTTTTTTATAAGCTGTACTTCTACTAATATTATTATGAAATAAAAACGCCTTTTATTTTTGTAAAAGGTAATCTTTACAACTGGTCCGATTACGGAATTCTTTCATTGAAAGAAACCTGCACTGTGGCAGAACCGTCTGCTATAGTGCAGCTACAATTTCAGACGAATTCGCCAATATAAGCTAGTTTTGCTAAAACTATTATTTTGGTTTTACGTGTTTCTCAGTAACAAACTAATCTCTTCTATCATTCGCAGAGTTATCGGAGGTACTATGGAACATGGTCCTGACGTTCGGCCTGAAGGACCACGACTACATCGGCGCCATCAAGCTGTACGTGGCGTTCTGCTTCTGGGCGCTGTTTACTCTCGCCATCCTCGTCATGATGGAGGGGCTTTCTGCCTTTTTGCATACGCTGCGTTTGCACTGGTAGGTTTTTTTTAATGGTTTTGTTAATGGCCTGCCTGTAACTTCCTTTTTTTACTTTATGGTCTTGTATCGACTAAAAAAAGCCAAACAATTCTCAAATAAAAAGTTGTACAGAATCGATTAGAAGTATCGTAGACGTCTGACAATAATTAATAATTGTATGCAAACCTCTAACCAAAAAATGCAATCAATGCAGACGTCTTAACGTCTCTGCAAGTATGACGGAATTTCGCCGATAAGATCAAACTTTTGTTAGGATCGCTGTATACATAAGCGATCGGCTCTTTCGGCTCGGCGTTTTTGGTATAATGTTATCGAAAGTTGTTTTCAGAAAATATACTTATCTGTTTTTATTTCCTCAGGGTGGAGTTCATGAGCAAGTTTTATTCCGGTCTGGGATACATCTTCCAGCCGTTCTGCTTCAAGACCATTCTCGAACAGGAAGATAACAAGGACGATTAAACTTACTAATTAGATTATAAACACGTAGAGTAGATACAAACAGTATTTTTGATTAATATGTCAATAATAATAAATAATTGCAAATGTCACAACTGTCGAGTGAATTGAAATAAAATATATTTATGCATGTTTAACTAGCAGTTTTATTATGCGTCTTCTTTTATTAACAAACAATAGTGCTTAAAAATAATGAATTAATTCAAACTTCACGTCTGTATGGCATAAGTGTTATGTAACTGTAATACAATCGTCAAATCACGTCATTAATTCATTCATATTTTACCCCAATTTAAACTGACGGTATGTTGCGAGCACCAAAATCAAAGAACCAGTTAAAAATTCTAAACTAAATGGCCTTTGTATAATATAAATCGAAACATACAAACGCCTCTGTCGTTAACGTTTGATGTCCTCTAAGTGCGGGCTTAAGGACACGGCACTGTAGTAAATGCGCCATTGTCTGGGTGCTAAGTGTGAAGTTTTATACACGTTCGATTGCGAGCGCGTTCGAATTTTATACGGGAAAATGTTATAGCGCCAACTAGTAGACTTTACAAGGCGAAGCGTAATTTCCATGCAAAATTTAAAAGCGCGAACGTGAGTGGAAAAACTCGCACTTATCACCCTGGGCTGGAGCGCCGCATTCGCACTGTGTATTAGTGGGATCTATAATCCCCCCCAATTTGCTAGGTTATGTTTTATAATCCCTCATTAACAATGCAAGAAACACGGCACCTACGGGGCCGAAAATTATAAGATTATCATCGACTCGAAAAGAAAAAAAAAATTCAATGTGGATGAAAAACGACTAAGTCCTCAGATTAGTTTTAGCCTTCTCTAATATCTCCTTTTTAATCTTCGGATAGTCTGGTTGTACTTTCAATATGTGTCGGCAGACTACAATGCATTCTGGATACTTCTTTAGCTTGAGGTACGAATGTGCTAGCTTGTATCCGACGGCGAGGTCGCTCTTACCACCGTGAGACCAGGCATTGTTGTAGTTATGAGCTGAACTTTTGTAATTCTGATCTTTTTCTGCTAGGTAGCCTGAAGAAGAAAAACTAGTTAAGTAAAATGGATAAAAAAAATTTAATAATACTACCAGCCAGCTATGCTGTTCAGCGGAACAGCAGTGCCAGGACGAAATCCTCTTTTCATACAAAAAAGGCACAAGCATTGATCACTACGCTTGCTAAGATAGATTGGCGACTGCTGCGCTACAGGTCTTGGGTTCGATTCCCAGGTCGAGCAAAAGTGTTATTGGGTTTTTCTATGTAATTCTCAGTAGCAGCTCGGAGTTTGTATTTGTGCCCGGTTAATGGCAATAGGCTCGCCCCCTATTACATGGGACGTAAACATACCAGCGAACTGTGGGTACATTGTACATTGGTACACCTCTGCCTAACCCTTCGGGGAATACAGGCGTGATGGTATGTTATGTTATAAGTCCAGATTTCCTTCACCAAAGTTACAAGTTTTAGAAAGAAGTATTTCAATTATGTTTAGAGAATAATTGTCAGAAATTGCTAAGTTCTTCAGAAAATAATAAAACAATTTTCTATACGTTTTTGTAATAGCTGAAACTACTAGCTGAACTGGAATTTCTAGAAATTAACGATAAAATTAGCAATAAATATTTGTGTACATACCTAGGTACTGGTATGCTGTTGCGCAAGAGTTGTTATGATTTAACACTTTGGTAAGTAATTCTTTAGCTGCATCCAGTCGTCCCGAACTTATCTGGCCGTCAGCTACTTCCAGCCAACATCTAAAAGGTAAGGTAAGTGTGAATTTGAAGAAAATAATAGCAGACATTCAACATTTTTTTTATATCGTAAAGTGATTACCTTTCCAACCCATCAGCTTTCTCAGGAGTCCAAGGGAGAGAAGACACTGTTCTTTTCAATATGTTCTTCGCTCGAGTGGGTTGCTTTACAATGTTGTATCTGAAATTGAAATTCGTCTTTAACGAAATCCATACTAGCCAAAAATTCTAGCAACTTTAAGGCCGGAATAGATATCAATAATATCAGGCACATGATAAAAATGCGCTTCACGTCATATCGGAGAAGTGGAAGGGAGCAAACACTGACAACACAACTGCTTCTCTCCCGTGGACCTTAGCATGATGTAATATTGCCTACAACCTTTCTCGGTTAAGGGGCTATATAGCGCAAAAGGATTTTGTCTAATCGGACTAGTAGTTTCTAAGAATACATCGTTTAAACAAACATACAGACTTCAGCTTTATAATATAAGTACTAATAGATAAGTGTAATTTCGTCTTCTAGTGAAACATCTACTTACGCATTAGCAATAGCTAAAATCAAGTAGGGATCATCTTGGAAGGCATCTTCGGTGGCCATCGGCAGCAGGTCTTGGAGCACCTTTTCGGCTTGGGGCTTTTGTTTCGTTGCTAGCTGTAACATGGCTTGCAACGGCTTGCGGTCAATCGGAGGCACTTCTCCTAGGAGTTTCTCTGCAGTTTTCAGAGCTAGAAGTCTTGTGTCTCTGAGAAAATGAAGTTATAAACTATTAATGAAGGTGTATTTGGAAAAATCGTCTGTGAACGTCTGATCATGGTGCGCGTAGGGACAGAGCGATGAATAGAATATAATTGAGTTTAAAAACTGTATCATTATTATGCTGTGTATACTGTCTATAGTACATACGGGTCTGCCGGTATAGCTCAGTGGCTGTGAATCAAGACATACCGGTTTTCATTCTCAGGACCTTACAGAAGTCTTTGGTTTTTCTAAATGGATGGATGTCTGTGTCAAATATGGTTAGTAACGGGGTGACGGCTAATAAAGATGTATCCTATGTATGTACATAGGAGACATGCTACGCCGATCCTAACAAAACTGGAATAATGGCAATTGGATGATGATGAAAACTTTAGTAGTCGGCTGCCGCGGCTGGTTTCTGCATTTGTTTAAGAGGATATTATTATAGTACTCACGAGTCTAAAGCGGCGGTGAGGAAGGACTCGCTGAGCGAGTGCGGTGCGTGATGAGCTAAACACAATAGCACCATGCGCCGGGCAGCGCGCCCGCCCCACAGCGACGAGCGACGAGCGTGGTTCAACTGACGAAGAGCTGCGTTCGAGCGACCAGCGTATGCGCTGCAAACTCCCGCGCAATACCAGTAACCTGTGGTGGGGTTTTGAAGTGTCTACCTATTACGGTTTAACAGATATATCCCTGTGATAGACAGCTTAGTACACACGGCTACATATCAAGCGATACATTTCCAGTATAAGCCGACCTCTCATTCTATGTAAATTCTATACAATGAGGGATCGGCATAAATGTATAGCTTGATATGAAGTCGTGTGTACTAGGGTTCCGTTATCACTCTTTAAGTACGGAATCCCAAAAAAAAGCTAGGTGTAAACTTGAAAAATAAGGCAATAAACTCTCCAAAAACACTTCTGAATGGAGCAATCTCGGGTGATGTCACAATAGATAAGGCCGCAATATTTTCTGTTATACAAGGAAAGAAACCACTGCTTATTTTTTTAAGACAAAATTCTTAACTAGTCGTATTCAATTCTAGTACCACCTCCTACCCGTTCATTTGCAAACCCCAAGGTCTTAATAACTTACCAGGGTCCTCTTGTTCACCCAAAACCAGTTTAGCAGCGTCCAAAGCCTGCTCAGCATCAGAAAGTTTTCCGCGTCGCCACTGAACTTCTATCAGCTGTGCGAGAGCCTCCCAACTCATCGGTTTTACAGACAGGATCTGATTTAAGTGGCGCTGAGCTGCTTCTAGGTCCACCTACGAGAAATTTAGAAGTTTGAAATTCTTAAAAGCAGGATCATTTTGTTGAAGTTAGTTTTGAAGGCTTAATGGTTTTTATTAAAATATCATAAAGGCTAAAATATCATAAAGCTTGACAAATAAAATTCTATCACCAAGAATAAAAAGCACAGAAATGATAAAGTTAAATAAAGTATTTATTGTGTAAGAATTAAATCGTTATAAAATTAAGATGGCAAGTAATTGTTTTCTTAAAGATTTGACGAATCAAAATTATTTGAATACTAGCTTCTGCTCCCGACTTCGTCCGCGTAGTTTTTTCAACCGTATTAGGTTACGTCTTTGTTTACTGCTCCACACCTACCGGTCGCAGCGTAATCTTATATAGCCAATAGCCTTCCTTTATACATTGACTATCCAACCCAAATTTTTTTTTTGGAACCAGTAGTTAATCAGATTGGCGCGTTCAACCAAACACTCTTCAGCATTCTAATAATAGTTTAGATAGCTGAGATAAGAATAAGAGAATACATATTTAGACAATAAAACATGTCGTCCTACCTTTCTAAACGCAAGATCAGCCATCATGACAGCGGCAGACTCATTGTTGGGGTCCGTGTTCAGAAGAATGGCGCACGTTTGTTCACATTTCTCCGAGTTATTTATCTATAAGTTAAAAAAGTACATAAATATTAATTGAAAAACTCACATTGGTACTTACGCGGTGTAGAATCCGCAGAATAAGCATTGACGTGGTATAATCTGAAGATAAAATGAAATCTATGTTCACTCACATGTGCATACAATTTAGCCAACGCCAACAAAGTACTAGGATCCCTCGGCGAATGCACCAACGCTTCAGAATACAAATTAGCTGCCACAGCAGGTTCTTTAAGAGACTTAGCTTTGGCCAAAAGACATAGAATACTCGACAACTGCTGCTTCTCTTCCTGTATATCTCCTCTAGAGTCTATCTCTATTCTCTTAACCACTGTAGTCTGCAAGTCTTTTGCTTCAGCTAGTATAAGGTTCACGTTGGCAGATGTTGGGTTCTTGAGCTCCCGACCTTTGGCTTGCATTAGGAGGAAACGCACGCGACGTTTTAGATGGTTGATGTCTTTGTCCCTGTTGTACATCTGGTTCAGTTCTGAAGATATTGAGGATTCCACTTTGTCGTATTGCTTGAGCTATAGGAAATTAATACTACACTTTATTAAACTGTGAATATAGCAGTGACTCTCTATAACATTTGCTATTTGCCAGTGAAAGCCTCGGCAAAATCGTTCCAGCTATTTCGGTGATTAGCCGAAATAAACACACAAAAATATAAGTAAAAAAAATAACAAACACACACTTAACTTTTATTTACTAGCAAAATTTTAAAAATTAGTTCTTATTTAAATACCGTTTATTTTGACATTACAACAACACTTAAATTTATTTGTATGAATATCATTGTGATAGTAATAAAAGGGTTCAGTCCTGCTTACCTTGATGAGAAATTCATAGTATTCAAATTGCAAGTCTTCATCATTTAGCAATCTGATAGCGTTCTCATAATGCTGACACGCCTTATCGTACTCATGCATTTTGACTAACGCCACCCCAAGCTTTTTTACTAGCTGCACGTCTTTAGGATTGCCTTTCAAAGCTGCTTCATAGGCGTCTGCTGCTTGTATGGGATCTATAATAAAGCAACGTGTAAACATATAGCAGTTTCTCAAACAAAATGTTCATTGTTGTATAATATACCATCACGCCTGTATTCCCCAAAGGGTTAGGCAGAGGTGTAACAATGTACACCCACAGTTCGCCGGTATATTTAGGTCCCATGTAATAGGGGGCGAGCCTATTGCCATTAACCGGGCACAAATCCTAACTCCGAGCTGCTACTGAGAATTTCATAGAAAAACCCAATAACACTTTTGCTCGACCTGGGAATCGAACCCAAGACCTCTAGCGTAGCAGTCGCGCTTAGGACCACTAGGCTACCGAGGCAGTTCAATAATAAGAGTGTCCATGGAGTTTCTTGCTCGTTCTTCTCCATAGAGACCTACGCTTTGGAACGAGCAACTAGCTTCAACTTTTAAATGTAACTTCTTGACAATTCAAAAGTGCCTGTAAATGGTATAATTGAAATAAATGCTTTGACTTTGACTTTGAATCAGAAATATCATTAAATAATGCTTAAGAAAAGTCGTTAAGGTATGACTTTTGACTTACGATATGAAACCAATGTTCTATCCTTTAAGGAACGAATGCCCATGACTGTATTTATTGATCTTATGGATGAACTGAATGTCTAAATGTAAACCCTAAGCAGGAATATTTAAGTACTTCAATCTATTATTGAGACCCTTTGTATGGATGGAATGACTTCTTCCACTCTGGGCGGACCGGAAGGGAGTGTCATACACTTACTGACTATAACCCATCCATGTTCCTCCTAATGCCTTTTGCCTTCCAGGGCCGCGGTTACTTTTTCAAACAAATTCCGCAACCCTAGCAGTATTATTGGGACTTGTTTCGTAAATAGTAGTTGTTAAACTAAGCAGATATGAAAGTATTATTGACATACCATGAATCGACATGAAAGCATCGCCCATCATAGTATGCGCGTCCGCCATCGGATGGTTACTGACGATCTCTTTAAAACAAGCAGTGAACATCCCGCGATCATTCTTCTCCTTTAAATAAATATGCGCCATTTTGCTGTGAGCTTGAAAGTAATACGGCTGTCCAGGCTTGATCTCGTTGAGGAGGTCGATGGCATTATCGACGTCGCCTTTTTTGAGGGCTAACTCCGCCCTGGCGATTAGGAGGCGACTCTCTTCAGACGTGTATGAAAATTCTTGTATGGCTTCCTATAATAAACATTTTCTTATATATCAACAAAGAAACATTCAACAAGAAATATTACCCTACTTACTTATAAAAATCTTAGGTCAATTGATAACTGTAATCATGCATTGAAGAACAAAGTGACGACAACTCTCAGTTACTTCATATAGTTATCAATTTATTGCCGGAAATTGTACATACGTTCCTATTAAGGTCAAGTGACCTTATATAAGAAATAACAATAAGTATTTGGCTATTGAACAAACATCGATTCGTCACAAATACAGACATAACGTAATATATATTTTGACTTAGCTGTGAACATTGCAATTTTGCGGATTTCATGGCGGCAGAAAACAATCATAAGGCGATGTAACTTGAAAAACAATAACAGTCTAGGTAAAAATGCCTATCTTTGAAATGTCAATGATGAAATTTTGCGGATTTATTTATTTATTTATATTTTTTTTTTAGGATAGATAGGACCATTATCTGTTATTGCCAGGACAATTCCATGAGCCATAACTTCAATCAGAGGCTTGAAAGTTCCCACCTTTGTGGTGACTGGCTGAAGGTATGTCCCACAGAAAGAGTCGTGCAAAAACACATGTTGGTTTTTAACAATATTCTGTAAAAGTTATGTAAAAAGATGCCGTCATAAGTGAATGTAAACCTGGTACTTGAAAAGGGGTCCAGTATTGAAACTATTACTTTACTAGTTACTTTAAGGAGGTCCTCTAAACTCATATTCCTCTATCTATCCTCATGGTAAAATAAAATGACCAGCGACTACAGGGTCTCAGTCCACTAATTATTAAATTCACGTCAGAATAGGTAAAATGGATGAGACTTAAAACCATTACCTGCATTGTCTTCCCGGCCTCAGCAAACTGTTCTAATGTTGTTTGTATTTCAATTATCTGCAGATACAACGTGGCTTTGTCAATAATGTTCAGATCAGAATCATATGCTCTATTCGCATTTCCAACATTACTCTTACTTGTTGCTATCTGAAGACTCGTCAAGAAACTCGACAGAGACTCTTGGAGTTGACCTACACTCTTCAATATAACTCCATTGAGGAAATGGTACATTGCACTGTCTCTGACTTTGAAATTATAGCTTAAACACATTTCTAGACTTTGAGCCGCTTTAGTATATGCCTGCTGTTGTATGAAGATTTGTGCCAATAACACCTGGCTGCCAGCATGTGTGCTGTCCAGCTCATGGACTTGCTGAGCCACCTTCTGTGCATCACTTGCATATCCAAACAGAAACTTCAACTTAGCCAACTCATACAATGCAGTTATCAGACCAGGGCATACGTCACACACTGCATTCAGTAACTTCATACAGTTTGACACAACAGGGTTTTTAACTTCTTGAGAATACATCAAATACCCCACTAGTATAAATGGCTTCTTAGGCAAATGTTTTTTGTACTCTTTATACACTTCCAGAAGAAAATCTGGATCTAAATCTTTAACATAAGTTAAACTAAATGGATGACGATTTGCATAGGCAATCTTGGCTTCATAAGCGTTATTCAAAAATGATATAGCACTGGAGGAGTTCTTCAGATTCAGCTGTGCTGAGAGATGGTACAAAACTGGCAGTTTATTAGTTCCTTGCATTTCAAACAATAGTTCTATCTGTTGTGAAATCTGTTCAGTTGGACCATTTTCGTTCATCTGGCAAAGAGTTAACCCACATAGTGCCGTGATCGAGTTGCTGTCCAGCTTGCTAGCTGCCTTGAAGAAACTCAAAGCATCTTTATACTTCCCCTGAAGAATGCATTGATAGCCAACTTCACTCAAGTAATTGACATTAACTGGATTCATTTCTGAAGCATATTGTGCAAATCTGTACACTTGAGACAGCACTGCACTAGACCTGCTACAAATCCTGGAAAATATCTGTGTAGTGTTGTAGAATTGATATGCATTATATGTTTCTTCATTTTCTAAAACAGTAAAGAACTTGTTCAACTGATCTGCAGTTTCTATGTAATCTGCATTTTTGCAAAGAGCAATAAAAATTTTAACTTTCAAAGCCTCAATATTATCTGGATCAAGAGTGAATATTCTTTCCATTGTATCATAGACTACATCCCATTTTTGCAATGCAAATTCGTTTTTCATCTTTTCTACTAGTGGTACAACTTGACCTGGGTTGTTCACAATCAGCCTGTCTAATATGAGATTTGATGCATCATATTCTTTGGAGAAATATTTGAACTTTGCCAAACCAAGCAGTGCATCAACATTTCTGTCACTTTTATTGAGAGCTAATTCTAAGCAGTCCAATATTGACACCTGCATGTCACCCAAATTCATGTACATATCATTCCAACCCTTCAAGATAATAACTTCTACACTGTTAGCATCTTTTCTAAGTGATTTGTTAATATATTCAGATGCCTTTTCATATCTTTCTGCAAATGATAGAAACAGGCCTGTATAGAAGAAAGACAAAGCATTAGCTTGTTTTTTCTCCTCTTTGAGTTTTGACTCCAGGCTGTACAGAGCTTCTCTCTCAGTTGGACTGCCCAATTTATAACCATATATGAGAGTTAAGACAACTGCCAATTGAATATCTTTTTCTGATTGCAATGGAGTCAATTCAGTAATCCCCTTTTGTATTTGTCCTTCCAATATACTAGCCAGTCCACTGTAGAATAAGAACTCCGCGGCATCGCCATATTGTTTTGAGGCTTTGTTGGCAAGTTTTTTTGCATTACCATAACATTTTTCACGAAAATAATAATATATATTACTCCTTATCCAAGCTAAGTCCATCGTTGATGCTGTTCTATTCATCTTCGTGCGGTTCGATTTTTACTTTGAGGCCCTTATATTTGTCTTGATTCTGCTCAAAATATTTTGCAGCAAAACTACACTGACAAATCACATCCATCTTATGCTGGTAAGCATGGTCAAAGGCATTCTGTAAAATAAGGATGCATGTTTTAGAAACACAACAAACAGCCAGTCAGATTACACTTGTCAAAGAAACTTGTTGACATTATGCGTATGATTCACTCAAAAACTTTGGGAATTAGAATAAGGTGGGAGCCTTATTCCACGTTTGACAAGTGGTCACCGAATTTCTGTAAAAGAGAATGGAATATATTGATTCCAAAATAATGTTGCTGATTGCCAACAAAATTCTTAAGAAACTACTAAATGGTCCGATAATCACTATTAAAAAAAGTCATACATCTTTATTGTTTGACGTATGACTTTGATGTATGACTTACTACCTAGCTCAAATCAAAGCCAATATGTTTATGTTGTATTGTGCACACAGGTACAGGGAAGGTGTTTGGGAATCTGCCATGCAGTAGTATGACAGTCAATTATATTGTACAGTTAGGTACCTATATCCCTACATATTGTTCACTTTGAAATATCTGATTACCTACCTTAGCGAGTAGGCGACCAACACCTTTACCCTGGAATACAGGTGGAACGTCTGTGGATTGAATTGTTAACTTTTTCCCTTTTGTCTCATACTTCAGCACTGCATCTTCTGGAACAAAGAATAAAGCTTCATTTATTTCAAATTTAATCTTAGTGATAGTAGGAAAAAATTGTTTTAGAATTTATGCAATGTCTTGTTAGAATTGTATTTTTTTCTTTGTGAGTTGTTGCATACCAGTTGAGATGGTATTATAAACATCAACTGCAGTAACTTTCTCGGTAGAAGTGTTTCATGTTTAAATTTTTATATTATAATGCACTTTGTTACATAAATCGCCAGTTTATTGTTGAGAATGCTGGACTGATAGCCTAGGAATATTATATTTTGCCGTTATTTACATAAACATACCTACTAACCGGATTTTGAACAAACTTCTATGTTTATTTCAAAGTTTAAGTACTAAAAAGAGATTGAATATTGGTAGTACAGGATATAAGAATAAAATGAGAAATTATTACTTACCATTGACCAAAGTTACTGTAAACTGTTGCTGGGCAACATTGTTTACAACTTTCAACGTATCCGTTGAGAATAACCTCGCACCAGCTCGGGTTAACATTCCAAATAAATAATACACCGAATTTAGTATGGAAATATGTTTTTTAATAATTTATCAAAAGTCGTATAAAAGTAGACTTGTATACAATTATGTATTACGCATTTCACTCTTCGGTCGATTTCTTTCTGTAAACACAAAATCTAACCAACAAATTATCTTGTCAAACACGCAAGCTGCTGTGATTGGTTGATTCAAGCTGACAAAATAGTCAACATTCAATCGGATCACTTGGCTTGCGTTTCTGTTTGACATGCCGATAATTTTTATTCGGGTAAAATTCGTATTGACAATTTAAATAGAAGTAATTTAGGGTTAAAATTACAAATACTTTAAGGTGTTTGATGAAAAAAAAATTATAACTGCCTATTTCACAAAATTTCATTAGCCAGTGTGGTCATCAATGGCCCATTCTAATGTCAAAAAGTGACGCAGGAAGAACCAAATGGCGATTGATCGTTTAAGGTAAGTATAGTAAGTTTATAGATACGGGTCAATCCGTATCTATAAACTTACTATACCTTCGAGATAAAAGTGCCGACCTTGAAGTTTCAAGCTCATCCTATGATTGGTCGACACTAGTAATGATATGAGGTGAAAACAAGATTGTACCTACACAAAGTATCGTACTTTTACTGCCCCGTTGGTCTCGTGGTAGCAAGCACGACTGTTGAGCATGGGTTTTATTCCCAGGTCGGGCAAAAAGTATTTTTGGGTTTTCCATTAGGAATTTCTCAGTAACAGCCCGGAGTTTGAAAGTTTGTGGTGTAACCCCCCGTTACTCGGAAAGCACGTAAAGCCGTTGGTCCTGCGCCCGATCTCTTTCCGGTTGTGTCGGATTGCGGTTCAGACGGACTATGAGAGTTAGGGAAGAGGGAGAGCATCTGTGTTTGCGCACACACTTGTGCACTACTTATAAAATCTCCTGCGTACTTGGCTAGTCTCATCTGCATTAAGATTTGCCGCCGTGACCGTAATCGTTATTGAGAATATATACATCGTACTTTTAACTCTCTTTAGCTTAGACGTTTAGCACACGAAGTCTTACGAAAATTTGGACTTAGGTACATAACGTAGGTGCACGTTTGTATGGGGGATAAATTAGTGAAAGTATCCGAGCTACTAGTGAGCACAACGGCATCACGCTTCCCGCCCAAGTCTAAACTTGTGCAAGTAACTACGTATATTGTTAAGTGTGTGGCCTGCATTAGATAGGTACCTTCTCTCAATATCCAGTTTACATGAGGTAAGTATAAACCTCATATAACTGCCTGCTGGTTGTATAACTGCCTCGGTAGCCTAGTGGTGCTAAGTGCGACTGCTACGCTAGAGGTCTTGGGTTCGATTCCCAGGTCGAGCAAAAAGTGTTATTGGGTTTTTCTATGAAATTCTCAGTAGCGGCTCGGAGTTAGGATTTGTGCCCGGTTAATGGCAATAGGCTCGCCCCCTATTACATGGGACCTAAAACATACCGGCGAACTGTGGGTGTACATTGGTACACCTCTGCCTAACCCTCCGGGGAATACAGGCGTGATGGTATGTATGTAAGTATAAACCTACAACCCAATTTATTTCCATGTGAAAGTCAAAATGAAGGTTAAGTTTATCGTGACACAGACTTATACCATGTTTTCAGTTCATGATTCTAGATTAAATTTTCATCGGTTAATAAAATACTCAACTGTTCCATGCAAAAGTGCAACAAGGGCATGGCCAAGATGTATATAATAGTTGTTAAAAAGGTTACAAAGCACTCAACCGGAAAACCGGTAAATAATTATACGAAATGTGTGATCTATACCTATTATAAGTTATCTACGCATAGGTCTTCGGGGTGCCGTTTATAGACTCACTTATGTTTTTAAACAATAAAATGTGAAATTAAACTAGTTGTAAATTGTCTAATATCGATTATATTGTTTATTCTTTGGTATCACAAAAGTCACCGTTCAAGTTCAAAATGTTGATCTTTTAAGATGATTTTTTATGTTTTTCTCAAACTGGTAATTATTTAACTCCGCGTCCACATCATAGACTTGATCAACGTTTTAAAAAGTTTTAACCATATTAGCCGAACAGCTTTTTTCTAACATTTTGTTCGAGGTCCTTAGCTTAACTTAAATATACGATTATGTATGGTAGAGAGTAGGGATTTGCCTAATGCCTTGTTATCGACTATCCCCATGACCATAAGTCGTAAGGTCAGTAAGTTAAGTATTTCCGAACAAACTTGCAGCTTGTGTTAAAAATAAAATCTAATACAGACTCAGGCAATAGAACCCCATAATATACACCTAAGATATCGGTGAATTTGCATTGCGGTACTTAAATCCTCAACGGTTTAATAACGCATTACTTACGTAAAATCGTTAACGATGCGATCATAGCCAATAAACACGTAACTTCCACATCAATGATTGCACCTAAATCATTACGAACTTGCGCAATAACTTTTAATATATTCCCACATATTATGTATTTCCGATGGGACGGTTCACAGACTGCAGCTCATGAATGAGTCAACACTTCAACAGACTACGGCCAGTGGCGCTGGCGATTGGCGGTTGCGAGGTGCGCGCGCGCCAGTCGTGAACCGTGCGTAGTGCGCGCGACGCGCAATGCTCGCGACAAGTTCGGCCGCAAAGTTCGACAACATGTGAACTATTAAGGACCTTGTTTTGGATCAACACGTGTGATCAGCTGGACTGTTTATAGACAGCTACTGTGACAAAAAGTACGGTGATTTTTGAAGGGATTATTTTTTTTTTCTTCAAAACATATCGTAGGTAATATTTCTTTCATAATAACTGCACTATGTTTGATAACAGGGTCGTTAAAATTTTAGACTTTGTATTAAAAAGAAAACTTATCTATAGCTACTGTTTTAAACTTCTGGTTTATGTCCACGATTCTTCTATTCATAAAATGGCCTTCGGGATAGAAAAAAGCGTATATTGCGCACGCTTCTTTATTCTTTCATAAAATTGTATGCCTCCATTAGCTTTGCTATAAAATATCACGATTCTGAATAGAAAAAAACATTTGAGAGAATATAAAACCTTCAATCACTATATGAGAACAGAATAACTGACTTCAAACTTACCAATAATACCTACTAATAAAGATTATGTCATTATTATTGTTTTCATACACCTGTTATCACTATTCGTTATCTTGTTTAATGATAGAATACAAATTAAACCAATCAGGCTGGTTCAATTACTTTCATAATCTTCCGGATAAAGATAACAATAATATTTCAATAGTATGTTAGGAAAGAACAGACCTGTTACCTATAACATCACTATTAAATATAACATGAATAAGATCTTTAAAGAAATAATTATTTATGATTAATTATTTTAAAGATAAGGTAGCTACCTCCCTTACCTTGCCTTCTTTTTTGAAGTAGGTGCATTAAAAAATCCCAATGTATCGTTTTCTTTTTATACTACGGCCAATCGATTAGTATCTGAAAAAAACTAGATCGATAAGAAAAGTACTCTTTCTATGACCCGAGTTGAACTATGCCAGACAGATAAAAAAGTACAATTGAATTGAATTTATTAACTTTCGAGACATTTCCGGACAATCATCTGCATTTCCTGTTCTGTTAACGTGCACTCTGATTTATTTAGGTGCTATCAGTATAAAACTGAAATGAATTGACAGAAAGGAAATATATTTATTTACCTAGCAAAAGCCAATTTCCTATAACAGTTCAGCGGGCACTATTAGTTGCAAATAAACGTTGAAATAAAAAATAAACCACGATAATTATAAACCCGTTAAACTGTCATAATTATGTTTAACAAATGAATAATTCTATTTTGCTCCACGCCATGAATCCAGATACTATTCCTTTTTAATAAAAAAAAAACATCAGTCGGGTACCGACTCAGGATTTTTTCGTCCTACCCATATTTGTAAGACTTGCTCAAAATATTTAGTATGGTGTGGGCGTCGCATTAAAATTCAGACTAGGTAGGAACAGTTGACTCAAAAAGACAAAAAAATCGTTTATTTCGTCCACAGATTCGTATCGTGAGAACGTGAGAGTGAAGTGAAGTGAACGGTATAAGACACATGTGATTTGTTTGGTGTGTGTGACGGGCATATGGGGCAATGCGTATCCCGGAGTCATCCGGGTCCGTACTCGTTCTCCCGCCATTATGACGCCGAGAGCCTAGCCAGTACCGTCAGTGGAGCAGTCAGGAGGGTGAGTTGAATTTGTTTTTAACGTAAAATCGATTTTTGATTGTGGCTGAACTTATTAGTTTTCGTCACCGACATGCAAATGTGATGTTAAGGTTTCCCTTCTGTCGGCAGTCCCCATGACTGCCCATAATTTTTGTTTTTTAAAAGTGGATTATTAAACAAAATATTAGTACCGTAAAACAGGGTGAATAAGGACGCAGGAATGAAACGAGATGAAAATGTAATGTTGAAATAATACAAATTATTGCCAAAAAGGGGTTTTATTACTGAATTATAATTTACGATGTAGTGTCCTCTTTGGCAACAAACTGTATTATTGTAACGTTAAAAGCCACATCCCTTTTCGACCTGTTACACCATTGAAGGACTCGGTTGTTGTGAAACGAAGTGAAGAAACAACGTTCCATATACATATGTATAGCTACAGCCTTTTAAAATTTTGAAGGTCCTATGAAAACAGCTTTTTTATTATTTGCAAAATGCACCTTGGGTATTTGCAGCATTGTTAGCACTTTATTTACCTTCGAATAAAAACACAAAATTATAAAATTTATACAACCCCCGACAGAAGAATAGAATCCCAACCGCAGCTAACATAAGAGCTGATAACTTTGAATCCGCTAAACCGATTTCCATTAAACATAGCTAAGAACACTCGCGACTAATTCAACTTTCAAACGAAAAGAAACAAAATTAAAATCGGTTCATGCGTTCGGGAGCTACGATGCCACAGACAGACACACAGACACACACAAACACGTCAAACGTATAACACCCCGTCGTGTTCGCGTCGGGGGTTAAAAATTAAGAAACAAGACAATGTTTAAACCTAAATGAGGTTATAAGTTTCAAAATATATTTACACGTCGTACAAGTAAATGAACATCGTAACCTTTACAACTCATTATCAAACCGCATCACCGTAAATAGGTAGATACCTGTATAAAAAAATGTGCTGCAATCAATATTTCGTTCACTTAGAACGCGTATAAAATCGATGTTTTTTTGGTGAATCGAAACTCATTAAAACTCTTGTTGATGTCGTAAAAACTGGTCAAACAACTTGAAGATTGAATAAAACTTGGATGATGTAAAGGTGAATACACGAATAATTTTCTGATAAAAAGACCAACGTTATTTGGGTAAATATGATGATGTTTTGTAACCGTATTCGGCACGTCTTGTTGCAAACAATAATAATTGACATCTAGACTTGTGGGCGCATCTTTGATACCGCATAATAATGATACTTGACGTCATTTAGATATTGATAACTTATTCACCCACAAAAATAAAACATTACTATTTTGTCATAGACTATTGAAGGATGCAGCTTTTTAGGGATTCGTAACCAAAGGGTGCAATCGGAACCCCTCTTACTAAGATTCCGCTGTCTGTCCGTCACTCAGTTTAACACTGAAATACAAATATCATAAAGCATTTTTCTTTAATTTTACACAAGCACAATTAGTGTCATTCATACCTAAATCTAAAGCTTTCAAGCTAAAAAAGTAGCATAAAAATATACATACCATCCATCACGCCTGTAATCCCTGAAGGGTTAGGCAGAGGTGTACAAATGCAATGTACACCCACAGTTCGCCGGTATATTTATGTCTCATGTAATAGGGGGCGAAACTATTGCCATTAACCGGTCACAAATCCTTACTCCGAGCTGCTACTCAGCATTTCATAGAAAAACCCAATACCACTTTTCTCGACCTGGGATTCAAACCCTAGACCTCTAGCGTAGCAGTCGCGCATAGCACCACTAGGCTAACGAGACAGTTAGTACATATATTTTTAATTTAAAAATGTATCGTATGTACTTACGTTACGTTTGTGCTTTGGCCCCTGTAAACACCCCCGAGATGATTGAATTAATCGCGGAATAAATCCAAAAATAAAAGCGCTACGTGTCGTAGCACCGTAGCATTTCGTAGCCGTAGACATCATTACACTCAATCATGTACGGACGAGTGAAATATAACTTTGCATGTATATGTTAGTTAATAATATGTTATTATATATACAGTATGTATGTACTTACGTACCTACCTCTTTACAGCCTTTTTACATTTACATTGTTGATGTTATCCAGCAGAGCCGAACTACACCCTGTATCACTCGGGGCCATCAGCTAAAATTTAATGTGCCTGAGGATATGTTATTAGTATGTTAAATTGTTGTGTGTAGCTGTCATTATCATAGTAGATAGATAAGTAGATACTTTGACAACTTTTCAATGACTTATTTAACTCATCATGTAGATCGTAGAAACAAATTAAGATTAATCGTACAAAGCTTCTGCTCGCAACTTCGTCCGCGTAGTTTTTACCCGTATTAGGTTACGTCTTTAGTTATTGCTCCACCCTCGTGTGTCGTAGCGTGATGTTATATAGCCTAAAGCCGTCCTCGATAAATGGACTATCCAACAAATATTTTTTCAATTCAAACCAGTAGGTCCTGAGATTAGCGCGTTCAACCAAACTAACTCTTCAGCTTTATAATATTGGTATAGATATGTACCTTCCTATATGTATGTAGGTATAGGCTGTTGTAGGTGAAATAGGTACGTTATTCAATAGACACCCTTTCAAGGCTTCCTTTGGGTAGGGTTGGCATTATCTAAATTGCTAATGATAAAAACTCTAAAGACTCCAAATATTTGGGTGAAACTGAGATTGTTTCACAGAGGCCTCCGACAAAAATATTTTTGAAATAAAAGCTTAGGTACATTTTCTTTTTTGTATTAGTCAGGATTCCCCTAACACAAAAAGTGGCCACTGGAAAAAAAAAACTGTCGTAAACCCCTCACCCCCCTTAAGGTAACCTGGCTATCTTCTAAACTAGCATGAATCCGCGAAATTCTGGACGCATGGCAGCCCTACCCTTGGGAATTAAGACTTAACAATTTAATTGTTAAAACCATTGTATAGGATAATAAGCGAGAATGAAAGGATGCAGTAAGAGTAAGTACCTCCTTAATTACGTACATCATTATTTATCTTAGTTGGTAGGTACCTGCCCAGCTACCGAGACATTGGAATAAGTTTCCTCCTACACATAAGCAATGCAACTAATTGAAAATTAAATGCGATATTATATGGAAAAAATCCAATGTAAATTTCATTGAAGTGAGCAACCAATCCCATTTTTTTGTTGGTAAGATTCTCATTGGTTTAGTAGCTGCCACGAGTCGTGAGCACAAACGATGCTGCACACGATCGGTCCAACTGACGAACTAATCACGTGCACCGTCGGCGACCCAAAAAAGCCAGAAAGGAAGCCAAAAACGAACTTGATGTTTGTGCTCACGACTCGTGGCAGCTACTATACTCTCCGTCTAAGGAGAACAGAGGGTTATGTCGGACCTTAGACTAAAACCCTATCGTTCCTCCTGCTACTGTGAGTCGGGAGTCCGGTTGACATGTTATGCGCACTCCCAATCGGAATTGTACTGCCATTGAAGTTGGCTCTTCATGATTTATCAATCCCTAGCCTTATCTTAAACACTCTTTACTTTATTCACCGATGGAGATTCCTACAGAATAACACTCCTGTTACCATTACGTAAAAACAGTAATTGTTTGCTTTTAAAAACAAAATGAGTACCCACTGCAAACTGTAGAGGAATTCCGTCGCCGGCGCAGGCGCCGCATTCAATTTAATACAACGCGATTATATCGATTTGTAGCAAAACGAGATACGCATCGGAAAGCTCTCGAGGCGTGACTATGTATGAATGGAGGCTGTTAGAGCCTCACCAGATAGCTATGGCTGATATTCCGCGAACGACCCTCGCTACAATTAACCGCTGTATCAAATGGCCAGCAATTGTTGCCTGACCACACAATGGAGGGCACTGACCTGAACGTACTCTTATCTGAAGGTACCTACACCCTTTTATGTTACCTAGTTGCGTGAACATAATAACATATTTACTAAACGGAAAATTATACATGATGGACTTGTCTTACTTTTCATTGTCCCGAGTACTTATTGTAACGTTTGAACGCAACGAAACGATTGCACACTTCGTTGCACAATGTAAACTGTAGGTACTTCTCACTGGGTTTGATTTGAGACCTGATTGACATTATTCTTTATTTATTAACTAACATATCTTCACGGTCAACCGATCACTAATCTGTTTATTGAAAGGTTGTATTCGTAAAGGTGTATTCAATTCATTAAACCGACAATCCGTTTCCTATTGCTTTAGCTCTTTAAACATGATCAAGAATTTCTTGTGGACAATATAAGTAAGTGTAGAAACTGAATCAACGAAGGTAAATAAAAGTAATTTACAGAAGAATGAAACTCGCGCTTTCTTTACGTAGGTAATTGAAAAAGAAATACACAAACCCAAATCAAATTAAAATTACCGAATGGTGTTCTAATAAAACGAAATGGATTTAGATGAAAATATTTTAATCTTTATCTTTTGGTCACATTTAACAGGTACCAGTACCAGTACTATAGACTTATGTTGCATGTTTATTAGGGCTTGACAACCCAATCAAATAAAAGACGCAACAGAATATATCTAAATAATAGATAGAATTAAAAACATTTTTGAAGGAACGATCGAGTTTAAATAAGGAATTTGAATAATCAGAAAAAAAAAATAGAATATGAAAGGTATAAATCAAAGTATATTATTTCTGACAGTTGGTAACAAAGGCAAGTGTTGTCACCATGGCACCGTAGATCCACGTCGTCGACGCCGGCGCAGGCGGCGAGAGTTTCCAGCCCGATGCACAGCAAACCTAGTAATTAAGTAATATGTACTTACATAGATTACATGCAGCTTTCCTATCAATTGGAATGTTTAACTAAATTGCTATTTTAAACGCAAATGTTATTCGAAACTACCTTTCTATTAACCTTAACGTCAGTGGACTGTATCTGCCTTTGTATCTGGAATCTTTTAGAAATGAATAGACTAACGTTTTCTCTCGTTTTGAACTGGCTTACTGCAGCCAAAAAGCTAATACATATTTCGATTTGAAACAAATGTTAGTTTCGTATTATGATATAATGTTTTGCATGCTCTTGTACTGTCAACAAAGCTATTTGGTTACAGGCACCTCACTGACAATTAATTTAAAACAATGTTGAGTGTGCTAAGCAGACAATTCTTTTACATCACTCTCTTAGGTGTGTCATAAGGTTGAACATTTATAACGCATACAATAAAAGTGAATATTGGCAGTGTTGTAGAAAGATGAATTATTTTTGCCTATATACCAAATAGCATTGTTTACTGTAGACGACGTTCGCGTATTCTTCAATCCGAAGCATCGCTCCCGAAAGTCTGCAGAAGTCTGAAAAGGCTGCTAACCTTCTGAGATGACCTGGGCTGGTTGGAGCAAAACCACATAGAGAGACAAGAACAATGGCTCAATCAAGAGGCTAAGTGGGGAGACAGCCCGGCCAAACTAAACCTTGTATAAAGTACAAATATTTAAACAAATAAAGAAATCTTATCCAATCTTTTCAAAGAGTCCTCTAACATACTCTAAATTGACACTTGGTAGATATAGTTTAAAAAGTTATTACAACTTAAAATTATTTCAACTTAACTATACGTTTAAATAAGTATTTCTGTCTTAAAGTAAGCAAATAAACAGACTAATGTATTTACACTTTTGCAATAGAGTGTCACTTTATCTCGCTTACTATTATGTTGGACACAATGGTTGGGTTCTAGATAGAATGTGATCACAATGTTCACCCGCACTGCATTATTTCAAAATATTTCAATTTACAAGTTACGCACGAACAAGTTTTACGTCAGCTGCTATTTATTATTAAAATAAAAAGGGTACAAAACAACCTTATTTTACTGCGAATTTATTAATTTTACTTACATAAGGAACCACTGCCTTTTAAGGTTTACCTTTTTCGATTTCTCCGTTACGACATTGTAGGGTCGACATTCAAAAATGACAACCTGGAGATAAGATTTATTTTACTTTTCTTTTCATTTAAGTGCAGGTTATAAATAAATACACCTTTATTGAGTTACCTTTAAGCCGAATTTGTAAAGTTTCTGAGTATAAAACTAATTAGTTACATACCTACTTCTTTAATATCTACCAATTATTATTATTTATTAGGTACAAGACAGTCGACTGTTTGTAGTCGATACTCAGACTCCTCCAGTGCCGCAGCAGTTCGGTACCAAACGCTGAAATTGAAAGAGCTGTAAATGTAATTAACAGACACTTGATTCCAATGGCTTTCAATACTAATAAGCATAATTAACGCAATAATGAGTACTTTTAAAAGATAATTGAAATAAATGGAAACTAAAATGACAATTTACAAATGGTTCTTTGATAAGCACATTTGAATAACTCGAACCAAATAACACGGCGTGTTTCATAATCTATGCAAAACAGTATTAAATTATTCTGTCAAATAGAAAAAATAGAAACAATGCATAACTTGCCCTCTTAGTAGATCAGTTTACAATTGCGGGTGCGCATGTGGTCACATGAATGAGAAATAAAACTATTTGCAAAGTTAGCTGGATAGCGTTACTTTGTCTTTTACTTTCACACGTAATCCGAGATGTTTGGGAATTTGCACTATCTGTGGTCGCCATTGACAATAAGTACGTACAATATATGGATCGTAAAAACAAATGTGAGTAGCTTGGGTAGTGTAGGCCACGTTCACACGGCGACCATTCGATTCGATTTTTTCACGTATACGGTTTTACCGTATACGATGCAATCGTTCACACGGCAACCATTCGATTCGATTTTTTCATGTATACGGTAAAAACGTTCGCAAGAGACAACTCTGCAGCCAGTTGTATAGTGCACGCCATCATGGATCCACGTGTTCCACTACTTTTATATTGGTTTCATAGACGGAGATGCAAGCAGCGTCCTAGGAGGTATTGGGTTCATCCTTTTCTAAAGACTGGTCCTCATCGAGAAAGTAGATTCGAAAAAAAAATCCTAAGCCTCAGAAATGACGAACGTCTGTTTTTTTATTATTTCCGCATGTCAATAACTACCTTTGATGATTTACTATCAAGGCTAGAGAATTGCAGCCTACCATGTTCTGATACAAATATGAGACTCTGCATAAGCACTAAAATGAAACTCGCTATTTGTTTAAGGTATGTACTTTTTTAATTATTAAAAAAAATATATTCTTACACAAAATTATCAAAATCAAAACAAAGTGAATAGTATTGCAATCATCCGAATATGTAATTAGCAGGTTTTTTTTTATTACGATAAAGTATTAATTTTTATGTTACAATAGACAAATCAAAATGTAGTGAAATCCAAAGTGCAATCATCCGAATAGTTAGATAACGTTGAATCTTGGGAGACTGGACTTGAATCTGCAGGATACGTGTGTCTTGTAGATGTATTTCTATTATCTACGTAGCTCGAAGTAAAATATCCCCTAGTATTTAGTGATGAATTTTCAGATTCTTGTGTATTTGTGCTGTTTTTTATGTTTTTCATCAGTTGAATAACTCCAAGTTGAAAATCTATTATTTGATCATCATTGAACTTGTCTAGTGTTGGAATTAATCCGTTAAAAATGATATACATACACTCAATACATTTAATTTTTAACAATAAATATTGCGTACTCACCATATTCTTGTTTTTTCTTTTCATCCCATGTCTCGAAATCCGGATACATAAGCAATAAAATTTCTTTCCAAGCATTTTCTATAATATCGGTCGACCTTCGATCAAGGAAATAAAATCCTCGATCAATATTGGAATTCTGTCCTCCATATTGACAACCGACTGATGCAACGCACAAGGGCAACTGCGGGCCACGCGTGCGAGTGCGTACGATTCTCGAATGGGCGAGTCGTGTGAACGAGACAACATGAACATAAGCGCCACTGCGTTTCGTATTCGATAAAATCGTTTCGAGATGCGGCGTTCCGGTGACAACTTCGCACGGTACACGGTAAAATATATTTCTCGAACACGGGATTTTCCCGTATGAACGCCGTGTAAACAATTTTTAAGTTTTCATATATATTCTGTTGTCACTACTCTATTCGATAAAATCTCGTATACGGTATACGGGAAAATAATCGCCGTGTGAACGTGGCCTTAGTAACTATGCGGTTACTTGTAATCGACTGTCACATTTGTTTTGAAATTGTTTTCTAATTTTCAAATCTGTCAAAAGTTTTTTTTTTTTTACAAGATTTTATTTACTTTCACCTGTCCCGGTATCTGAAATTAATCAACAAGTTTTTGAGCCACATTCCGAGTGTTCAATTGAGCTGAAATTTTGTGTAAATGTACAATTTGCATGACAATGCAATATAATGATGTCACAGAGCTGGTTAGTTGATGAAACCAGAAAGTTACTAAAGGAACTTAATCAAATCACATAAATACATACACACATACCATCACGCCTGTATTCCTCAAAGGGCTAGGCAGAGGTGTAGAATGTACACCCACAGTCTGCCGGTACGTTTAAGGTCCCATGTAACAAGGGCGAGCCTATTGCTATTAACCGGGCATAAATTCTAAATACGAGTTGCTACTGAGAATTCATAGAAAAATTCAATAACACTTTTTGCTCGACCTGGGTATCGACCCCAAGACCTCTAGCGTAATCAAATCTTACAAGTTAAATTTGACCTACTTCCCGGTGTTCGATTGAACTGGAACTTTGAATACATATATACATCGCATGAAAATGAATTGTAAACGCATGTTAAAAAAATATTTAAGTATTGGAAAGAACTTGTTTTAAGAGGAGGCAAAACTTTTTGCGCTGGATTGTTCAAATTTTTTACGAAACTATTGAAGGAAACTATTTTACTCTCGAACAAAACATACATAGCTGCGGTATGACGTGTCGTATTACCTGAGCTAAAGTGCAAAGGCAAAGATGCGAACGAGCAAATAACTAAACAAGAAGAAACAATTTTATTTGTATACTTTGCCTTCATTTTAATGGTACTGGTCTATAGTGTGATTAACCTTTCCGTGATGATGCTGAATTATTTTATTAAGTATCATTCAAGTGATGACTCACTGCCATTAAGCGAAAGATTCTAAGTTTATCAAATCAAGACAAAAACAACGTCATTTAAATTTAATACTGTAATTCCACCAGAACAATAAATTAAAACTTGGCCACTTTATCTCAAGATAAATAGCCGTTAGGCGTGATACAGACAATGGGTTTATAGAGAGCAATAGAGAGTACGCAATATTTATTGCTAGTGATTTTCACCGAGTGATGTCCGGCACGACTGTGATCACGATGTCCCCACTCAGCTCGTGACACACTGCGGTTCACGATCATTCGCCCCTTCGAATGCTTCCTGCTCTCTTCATAACTGTTCACATCACGTAGAACTGGCTTAAAGTACCTTAACACATATGGAAACTATAATACCAATAGAGCCACCTTTTTAGTGGCACGACGTGCATTTTTATGTTATTTTTTGTCGCAGTTTAACGATTACGTCAGCGACTTGGAAATATTGTAAGTTGTGGCGAAAAGAAAAAGCGCGGAAGTGTTTATTACTGTGGGAACACCGGTGGGTGTACTACATTCTACATGCACTAGTGCGTACCTAGTCGAAAGTTAGTACTAAAGGTGAAAAGAAATGAGTCCTCTAAGTTAAAAACGTAAGTATCTTCCTTTTCGAATACAATAAAGTGCTTGCTATGAGTATTTTATCAATAAAATAATATTCAGAGCGTAGGAGGCTTGTAAAGCTCATCTTGCGTTGAAAGCTATCGATTGTTAGGTATGATGTCATGTGGGTTAATCGAGACACCAGCTGATGTGGATAGATAAACACATTCTACGCTACAGGATTCTTCAGATAAAGTCTAGAATACCTTCTCAATGCTATCAGTAATTGTCATCAAAATTATACGTCTTTAGTTCCATCTTTTACTACAACACTCATTATTATCAAGTGATAAAGACGGTGGATGCAAGCCGCTTCCAACCGCTCCTTTTGGAAATCTATGGGGGACGCTTATGTCCAGCAGTGGACGTACTGTGTCTGATATGATAATAAAACCCAAAAAAAAAAAAATACTTTGCCGAAACGAATGGTGGGTGAGACCTAACAAAATATGGAATTACTCTGACGAGCCACGGAATAAATAAAAGAGGTATGTTCTTACCTGCCTACTACTTTCTATAAAGATTTATTCACAAAAAGAATAAAGGTTAAACATTAATGCAATTTAATACAATTATCCCTCTAATGTCTATCTATGTTTAGTTACATACCAATGTTGCTTTGTATTAGGTACCTATGTTTACAGTCTAGGTTCTAACTAAAGCAGTAAGTAAGAACTTTCTAGGTCAATGGCAACACAGGCGCACTCTTTATTGACATTTACTTTGACAGCAATTACTTCTCCGGCGAGACAACAAGACTCGATTTATTAGAGGACAACAATCAATAGGGAATCTAATCGATTTAGACAGTGTTGTTTTTATTTTAGATTAACAATGGATAGACCTTGTGACCTTTTCGGCATTCGTCTTTTATAACTGAATTTTATTTAATCGATTCTTCGATAGTTAAATTTACAATTTCTAAAATAATAATCAACTTAACCACAAAACTTATAAATAATTATAAAGTCACAAAGTAAGTATGTACAATTTGTAAAAAAGAAAGGAAGAGGATACAGAGCATCAAAAAACTCGTTCACACCACTGTTAATGGGACAAGTGACCAAAAGGGAGCATTGTCACTGTCGTTGTATGGCAACATTGGTTCTTTGGCCAAGAAAAAAAAATATTTTATCAATCTTTAATTAATTGTTTTTATTTTTTGTTTAAGACCTGATTAAGACAGCTGGAAAACGCTGGATGCAGTCATGCAGGCCACTTCCAACCGGTCCTTTTGGATATCTATGGGAGAGGCCTATGTCCAGCAGTGGACATCCTGCAGCTAATAATATGATGATCTTCTTTGTTTAATTTTGTAACATTTGTAAAGAACTGATGACCTTATTATACTGCACAAATATTCTGGAAATGTAAGACCAAGTACCAATGTCTCTAGAGTAATTATGCATTTGCTTCACTCCTCGCCTCCTACCAATATTGTAGGGTAGGTAGGTACTGTTGCGATATCATAACACAAACGTGTTATTACCTACACGGTTTCTAGGCGCAGCTACACGTAGACAAGCAATATCGTTTTTCTTTCAGAATACCAACCAAGAAAAAACTATATATAAAGATTTGTATAGTAGCCGCCACGAGTCGTGAGCACAAACGTCAAGTTAGTTTTTGGGTCCCTTTCTGGGTTTTTTAGGGCGCCGACACGGGAGCGACCGGTCTAACTGACTGACCAATCGCATGTAGCGTCTGCGACCCAAAAAACCCAGAAAGGTCCCTAAAAACCCAAAAATTAACTTAACGTTTGTGCTCACGACTCGTGGCGGCTTCTAAGTTTATAGAGTTCCCTTGCAAAACCGAGTACATTGTTTATTTATTGTTTAAAAGGAAAACTTTCTCTCTAATGAACGTTATACGTATGTACAATGTCGCATTGTTCTCTATAAATCGCATTGTTAGGACAAAAAAGTTGAATTGCTTGCAATCTCGCGACTTCCTAGTCGCGTCGATTGTTCTAAGTAGCTCTGGGATCGAATGGCTGCCTTCATTACTCCTGACTGCACCTGTGTAATGGCTTGGAAATGTAGCTGTTGCTAAATTATGTAGTATTTTCGTCTCGGCATCTGCCAAATTACACATCTGTAGTAATATATGCGGGTGATAAAAAAAGAACCAGTTTCGAAAGAATAAGGAAAGGACGTTGCGTAGAAGGAAGTCGCGGCCAGATGCTAGTGTTAGCTATAAAGTAACTAGCTTCTGTCCGGGACTTTGTCCACGGACAAGGCCTTCCAGAGATTACCTCCTACAAACGATCTTTACCTCTTCACAACATAGGTATAGAAAACCCAAAAATATTTTTTTTAAATAACCCCCGACATAAGTATAAACCTCCCTACCGCACCTAACAAGAGCTGATAACTTTGAAACCGTCGAAACGATTTCCATCAAATATAGCTAAGAACACTTCCGACGAATACACCTTTCAAACAAAAAAATCAAAATCAATTCATGCGTTCGGGAGCTACGATGCCACAGACACACACACAGACACGTCAAACTTATAACACCCCGTCGTTTTTGCGTCGGGGGTTAATTAAGTAAACGCATGATAATTCCATTCCATTATCAAATCTATGTATTTTCATTAGAAAGCTTCCACGTCAATCAAGTAATTTTCATAAAACTCCGCACGTCATATGACCCAACTTACCTTTTCACTCTCTGCTTAGTAATATTACTTTTGCAAGACGGCTTGAACCGCCTAGCTTTAAAACGTGTACGTGTTCCTAGTGCTAGTAAAACTCAATATCGTAAAAGCAAACGTCAGGGAGGTGAAATAAAATGAAAATTCCTTAGCGTACTTCGTTGTATGTATGTACTAACATTTTCTCATTAAACCCCTAGAGAGTGAGTCGCTATTGCTTCGCGATTACTTGCCTTTTGTCATTAGTAATGTAAGTGCTCCTAGGAAAATTACGAGCCCACCATTACCTAGCTTTATCGAGATGATCTTCTTCGATACGAGGGAAAGCAAGGTGAAATTATGTACTTGAGGATAATGTTCCGAATACCCATTTGAAGATCTTCACTAACAGACTCTACTGTAGAGGTACTTATGTATTGTTAGCGCCGCTTAAATTTATTATGGTCTGTATTATTACCTAAGTTACGCCCGCGAGTTCGTCTGCGTGAATGTCGGTTATCTGCGGGGTGTAATTTATTTGCGCGGAATCCTAAAGTAAGTCTAAGTTACTCGTTATAACATTAGCTGTCTGCCAGTGAAAGTCGCGTCAAAATGGGTCCAGCCGTTTAGGAGAATTGCCGGAAAATGCCTTCCAACATTTATAGTAATGTGCACTTTGTAAAAATCGTTATGTTATACGTTTATGTTAAAAATGTTATATTTATAATAATAATTATGCATTTTTAACCTCCGACGCAATAACGACGGGGTGTTATAAGTTTGACGTGTCTGTCTGTGTGTGTGTCTGTCTGTGGCGTCGTAGCTCCCGAACGCATGAACCGATTTTGATTTAGTTTTTTTTTTGTTTGTTAGGTGAATTAGTCGGGAGTGTTCTAAGCTATGTTTGATGGAAAGCGGTTCAGCGGTTTCAAAGTTATTAATTAGCTTTGTTAGGTGCGGTAGGGATTTTTATTCTTGTATCGGGGGTTACTTTAAATTTTTAAATTTGTGTTTTGTAGAAAGCTGTACATAATGTTATGCTTAATGTTAAAGTTACAGATTTGTTTATAAAGATCTATAGATTTCAATTTGTCTATTTACATAGCAAAGAATGAAAGGAAGTGGGTGTATTATTATGGAGATTGTTTGTTTGTTTTGCAGTGCTGTGAAAGCAATCGTTCATCCACAATTATTTAAAATTAGAACGCTCAGATGTACAACTCGTCGTAAGAACAAAATGCTAATCGTTTCCAATTGTATGTTTGTTTTAATAAATTAATTTTATCTTGATTGCATTTTAATAACAGATAAGTATTATTTCAATAGTTCGGAAATAAATAACTTTGCTCTATGGGTAAAGCTTTTATGTAATTATGTATGGTAATATTGTAGAAAGTTGCGACAAACTCAATAACGTGCGGAGTGTAGTGGAGTAAACTTTGATCGAGTTGCTCATAGATTTATAACTACGTACATATATGGAAAATGTCGTGATGTCCCAGTGGTTCAGGCCCCATCATGCACGGCGTTATGCGTTTACAAGCACGGACATGTACCAATATATACTTTCTAAGTTTAACTTGGAAATTATTAACATCGGTAAAGAAAAACATCGTTAGGAAACATAACATACCATCTCGCCTGTATTCCCCGAAAGGTTAGGCAGAGGTGTACCTATGTACACCCACATTTCGCTGGTATGTTTAGGTCCCATGTAATAGGGGGCGAGCCTATTGCCATTAACTGGGCACAAATCCTAACGAGGTAATTCTAATACATAAATAATATTAGTCTGAAATCGTCATTCCGCCTGGAGCAAGCGTGTTCATCAATCCTCGTGTTTTCTCTGTATGAGAAGAAGCATTTGCTCTGCAGTGGAAAATAAAACGATTTTATTATTATTACATGGAAATGCAAAATGTTATCTTAGGAAAATGAGTAGGCAGTTCTAAATTTAAAAGATAAATAAAGGTTCGCGTGCGATAAGCACTTTATTATAAGTTAAATTATTACGTAGTATGGTGAATGTTTGATATCAAGGTCAAGAGATAACTTAGTCCTTCATGAAACTGAAGAAAATGTTAGTAAAATTCCGTATTTGTCAAGGTTCCAGTAAAATATTACCCGGAGGCATTCAAGTACAAGCTCCTTTACCAAGATATTGTACGATATAGAAATAACTTCGTAACAAGGGGTTATTTTGTCAAGGAGTAATTCATTAATTAACAGTCTAAGTCAGGCAATTTTTCTTTAATAATTAGGGAGTTAGTGATAGCATGGCGGTTGACAGGACGCGACGGCATGAAAGAAGATAACGTGTTGCGCCGACCTCAAGTAAGTTGGGATAAGGGCAGGAAGATGAAGATGATGATGAATTAAGATATCTGAAAATATGTGGCAAGTACCGGACCTAGGTATGGTACTATTTGAGCTGATTTTTATTGTTAATTATGGCATTTGGTTAATATAAAAGGCGCTAATTCCTTAAAAATGAAATTAAGTTGTTTTATAGCCTGAACATCCTTTATTTTCACAAAAAAACTGCCCCACACAAATATATAAACTAACATACACTTGAACAACCAGAACCGGAACAGCTGCATGCCGTACAAATATGTGTCCCGTGCGGAAATCGAACTCATTACACGTACAATCACTGCGCCAACCGTATCTCCAGAATTGGAATAAAAAACATCTTTGTCTCAGTATTTAATGCGAAAGCTATTCTACCTATTATTATTTTATCGTAAACCTAATAATAATCTTCAATACTCTTCCACAACTGAAATAAAAGTACGTACTTTTATTTCAGTCGTGGAAGAGTATATGTAGGTACCTACTCACAGCATATTGTAAAGATAGGATAACAAACTAAACCATTTAAAATTGTGTATCCTGTTTGAAACGCCTTGAACATATTCAAATGATCGTAACAGTACCTACATTTGGTCCATGTTTTATTGATAGATACCAACTTTACAGTACATGAGTAATAAATGGGCGACACGGCTACCTTTGTAAGCTCTCAAAGATGAATATTACTTGAACGTAAACAGTTCTGAATATAGGACTCTTAATCCTCTGTATGTTCCTAGGTAGGTTCTGTAGCGGTGGAGGGATATATCGACTACTTATTTAAAAAACTTTGATTTTCGTGTATTCAATATTAGGTATTATTATATTTTATACTAGCTTCTGCTCGCGACTTCGTCTGCGTACTTTTACTCACTCGCATTAGGTTACGTTTTACCTTTTCGAATTACCTTTTGGTCGTGGCGTGATGTTATATGCCTTCCTCGATAAATGAACTATCCAACACAAAAATAATTTTTCAATTCAAACCAGCAGTTCCTGACATTAGTGTGTTCAACCAAACAAACAAACGAAGTTTTCAGCTTTATAATATTGGTATAGATTATTTTGATTATAGTTTTTATTCTAGATTGTTGACTAACTGACAGACTTTAAAACCTAAATACATTTAAATAGGCTATAATCAAATATGTAAGTTAACGCGGGTAAAACCGCGAAATATAGCTAGTTGTATCTAATATTATTCCTAGGAACTGACTTATCGCCTCGATCGACTTAACGTAAGTTAAAAGCTTACACTTTTATCGTAGAATAAATAAATAGGTGTTTAAATACTTCAGTACGTAAAAGATTTATCTGATTTTACATAACATTCAGTTTCCATTTTTATTCTTGTAACTTATGCATAGGTGTACCTTATATATAATATGGTATATGTGCACCTTCATAGCATAATGTTTTATTATTTTACATATCTAATGATAATAATACGCAACAGTCTGTATCAAATTACTTAGTTAAGAATCTTCACTCCACATCTAAACATTTGACTTATCTGATTATCATAAAAGTAATTATAGGCAGAAGTACTCTTATCTCAGCACAGGTGCCTACAGCGTCTTTACTCTGGGGCGGCGCAAGCGCAGGTTTATATGTAATACAAGAACTTTCGAGCCCTTTCACCGTCGTATCCCTTCGTACGATTGGCGCAGTTTCTTCGTCTGCCGCCGATCTGCCTTTGAATGCAATCTCACCTGTTACAGATCTGTGCCAAAGATACTATTGATCATGGTGTTGAATGATATGAATAAACCCCGTGTTTGTTGTGAATGATGATAATCATCGCAATGCAGCTGGTGGTTACAAGAGCCTGTTTGTTTTAAAACCATGACGATTTTGTTGATTGTGAACAGAAATGTTCGCACTTTTGCTGGGTAAATGAATTTCACCTTCAATTTTTTTTTCAGACAAATGTAGGTAGGTACCACAGACGTATCTTGACGATCAACTGAAGTCGGCTGTTTGGGCGTGCAATGGATCTATTACGAACAAAATTCTACTGCGCAGCGTATCGGCTTTAGGAATGTAAAGATATTTAAGTCAGTAGTACCGTGCTCGTTAAAAAAAATACAGGTGTAATGTGTCTAAGATCTTCTCGTAAGATCGATAAAAAACAATTGGTTTAACAAAGTGACTATAAAATAATCAATAGTCTATTGGTACTATACGGCAGAAATTGCGTCTTTCTATTTGTTTATTCATCGATCATAAAATTTGCAATTAAGTTTATTTTATGTTGCAGGAAGATTTTCCTTTATGTTCCGAGGAAATTCATTGCACTGTACGTCGATAATCGTAAAACAGAAACATTACATAACAATCACCAAACGTACCTATAGGTATAGTCCAAAAATTAAAAGGTAAAAGCACCTTTAAGTTAATTTTCACTTCCACTGTACTTTCATAAGGCTTAAGTACATTATAGTACCTATTCTGTAAAGCCAAAATTTGTGAAAAGGTCAGTCCGAAAAGGTTACAAGTGAGTAGCCTCTTTGCAAGAAAGGAACGATTTGGAAACTGCATTTTTTTTAATTCCGCGCGTGTGTCTACCGTTAATGACAAAACCTGCCGGCGTGAAGTTATGGCATGCAAAAATTAACATCTAAATGTTCACAGGTGCCGCGAACATGCACTACATGACACAAAAAATGTCGAAAGTAACAAATTCATAAGGCGTGACTAATAAACTTGTCCTTCGCAAGATTCTGATCAGTTTAAAAACATGTAGAGGCAACACTTGGCAACACTGACTTAACTTTTCAACGCTGGCAACTCTCCCTTAGCTACATTGTGTAATCGTGGGTAAGTACCTACGCGTCTCGACGCTAGACACCACGATGCGCAGTAAGTAAGAGTGTAATTAATTAACTAATTATTCTACTCGGGAACACATGCGAGGAATTACGTAACCGGTCTGTGTAGCGTTAGTAACGTAGGAACAGAGAATACAAATGTACAGTCAGTGACAGAAGTCGAATAGATACTTAGATATTTATCATTATTATCGAAATAAATGACTGACCACTGTGGCCACGCCTTAATGTCGCACTAGGTGACTTGAAAATTTATGATTCTATAAAATTATCTTATTTGTTTTTTGTTGCTGTTAGATTCATCACCATCTGCGGAGTATAAAATATAAAATAATAATATTAACACCAAAAAGTATTCTTACATCTGCTCCATTTTAATAATAGTTACGTGTAATCATTTGACGATCGTTGTTTATTAAACTGCAGTGGCAATTGACTTTCGTTGCTGCCTGTACACTACATTCAAGTTAACGTTGAATTCACTCTCCTAATCATAATTGAAGCAACATTCTACCTCAAAAATACTCCACAAATCTTCACCGGCGTATAATTGCTTGTACAAATGCACACGCTAATGAAGATGGTGCAACCTCAAAGATTTAGATGCGCACACGTAAAAGATGAACCTCTGATAATTCGTGAAGCAAACATTTAAATAATAAAAATTGAACATTTTGACGTGACCGTGATATTAGTTAACGTTGACATAACAGTAAGCTGAATTTGTTTAGATTTTTTTAGATTCCACTGGGTTCTGCTCGTGACATTGTCTGCATAGTCTTCAAAATAAAGTTATATTACTACATTATTCCATTGGAACACAATTCTATGTGTGATCTAGATCTGGTTCCTGTTGCGTCGGCGCTTTTCTTGTGGCTGCCATCGTTGAATTTGGCTTTTTAGTTTAGTTTTTTTTTTTTAGATTTCGTGGAATCGCGAACATACCAACGGTTCACCTGATGTTAAGTGGTCACCTCTGCCTATAGACATCTGCAATACCAGAGGCCTTGCAAATGCGTTGTCATCCCATAGACAAAGTTGAAAGACAGTGGTGGGTTTTCTCCCATACAAAAAAAACTATATGTGTGCCAAACAGCTTATTCCGTTCAACCACAGATTAGATAATAGTTACTACTTACGTGCAACTGCTTAAGCTTGAAAGAGTTACAAACATTCATCCATCCATAGTAGGATTAAATAATATTTCACAACACCTTTATCAATCCAAGTATGACTTACAACTGTGAGGCCACGGTCTTTCAATTTGCTTATCATTTTGATAGCCAATTAAGTGCAGATGATCATCATTGTTTAATTAACAGCTTTTCAAAAACTCTTCTTCGTGCTTTTAATTTACTAACAAAACAATATTTATGACAACAATGGCGTCCAGTCGTATTTCTAACGGCATTCGTGACTCAGTAGATGATACTTGATTTGATACCAGAGATACGTCAATAATATTCATTGCGTCAAAGGTTGAGGAAAATGCACATTGTGGTTGCCTCACTACTTTAGTTTCAAACGTAAAATAAATTGAGTTGTAGCCTATTCTAGCAAATATGCAAGACTTGTTTTAAAATAATGCTAAAAGCCTTGGATTTTATTTCCAAGAAGGTTCCCATACCTGAGTACAGTGCAATGAAGGACGCTTACTATTGTAGTATGTGGAACATGTCAAAACTAGTGCTGGGAGACAGGCTCATAAGCAGCAATTAAATACAAGCTTGATTTAAGTAGGATTTTTTTCAAAGTATTTTGTTTTTTTTTTTAAATTTACCCCACACTAGGAATTTCTTCTGTATCGTTAGTGCGTGTACAAACATAATAAACTTACGTACACAAACAGCTAGTGACCTAGACTCGAAACAACTATCTTAGGCCATGTTTCTTCTGCGCGGGAAAAGAACCCTTTTGCCAGCGCCTTTGTCGGAAGCGGCCATTATAGCTCATAAAATAGTTGATAGTTTAGAATATGTACATATTTAGGTGAGCCTGGCATGCTTTATTTATGGCCTTTAAATAAAATCAGTTCAAAAAAAAAATGGGTTTCCATGACTTAAGTTTTTGAAATAAGAGAACAATCAATTAAGAAAACAATTTCCTTTGTATTATTTTATATTACGGTATTTGGTTCTAGTGCAGTGTGAGTGGAAGCCCGCAGGTGCCACATTACCAGGTCCCCAAGGAATGCAGCTTTGCAGGAAACGGGCAATGACCGCCGACCGCCGCCGTGCCAGCGCCCCGTACCTACACTCAGCAACAAAACTCGATTAACGCGTTCAGATTTATTCATCCTCATTATTACAATAAGATAAATATATCCTACTATCCTACTAATAATATTATAAATGCGAAAGTTTGTGAGGATGGCTGGATGGATGTTTGTTATTCTTTCACGTTTAAACGGCTGAACGAATCTGGATAATAGAAATATGAAATATAATGTTAAATCAAGTTAAAATTAATTCTTAAAAGCTGAAATACTGAAAAGCACTAGTGTATTGTATTATTCGTGTCTGTTTAGAGTCTAAGTAAGTGTTGAACGGCTTTTGTTTCTGACCGTACAGTCACCGGGGACGTATACGCTGACCATTCATATATTTGCAATACAAATGACCATTTACATAGCTGTTCTAAAAATAGATCTTCGTATATTACTTTGCGGTAAAAGTTTGATTTATTTTGTAGGTTAGGGTATAACTTAGATTCACATTTAAGCTCTAAAGAGCTCTAACATCAAGATAGTGTTAAAATATTTGTTTTTTTTTTTTTAAAGGAACAGTAAACAGCTACACTATATTAAATTAACATACTTATGGTAAGTTTCGTACAATAATGCAATTAATATATAATTTATAAAAATACAGCTCACAGCACTGTCCACAGAATAAGTAAAATGATTAACAAAAATAGTAATTATTATTAATATTAATAAAATAAATACATATAAGAACAGATCAAAAATTTTAAAACGTTTCAGTTCTAAGTCTTAGAAAAAAAAATACTCAAAACAATAAATACATCTTACAGACGATGTAACGCGCAAAATTAAACCATATAATAAAATATACTTAAACATAAAATTCAACAATCATCATCATCATCTACTTAGCCTTTTCCCAACTATGTTGGGGTCGGCTTCCAGTCTAACCAGATGCAGCTGAATACCAGTGTTTTACATGGAGCGACTGCCTATCTGACCTCCACAACCCAGTTACTGGGCAACACGATACCTTTTGGTAAGACTGGTTGTCAGACTTTCTGGCTACTGACTATCTGTAACGACTGTCAAAAATCTACGAATAACAGCCGGGACAAACGGCCTTCGTGCTTTCCGAGTCACGGGGGTATCACACCACCAACTTCCAAACTCCGGGCTGCTACTGAGAAATTCTGAAAAAACCCAACAACACTTTTTGCCCGACCCGGGAATCGAACCCAGGACCCCGTGCTTATCAATCGCGCTTGCGACCACGAGACCAACGGGGCAGTTAAAATTCAACAATAAATAAAAATAATGATGATTTAAATGTTCTTTGGAATTCCCAATTTATAATCTACAGTGGTCTGATTACTAGTCGGTTAGCCAATGAAGTGGCGACTAGACCAGTTAATTGGTCATCAAGGACGGTTAATAACTATCAATTTATAATGGAAAGGAGTTCACATTAGTGGCGAGAACTCTATACAACTCGATTACTAACGGCTTCTCGGTCGGACTTCTGGACAGCTACGCTAATGCCATTGAATAATGGCAGTCAAATACTATCTGCTACTATCAGTCTATTAACAAATCCATACTTCCATAGTAATATGTATTTAATATACCTGCATTCCCCGAAGGGTTAGGCAGAAGCGTACCAATGTGAACCCACAGTTCCCCGGCATGTTTAGGTTCCATGTAATAGGGGGCGAGCCTATTGCCATTAACCGGACACAAATCCAAACTCCGAGCTGCTACTGAGAATTTCATAAAAATACCCAATAACACTATTTGCTCGACCTGGGAATCGAACCCAAGACCTCTAGCGTTGCAGTCGCGCTTGGAACCATTAGGCTACCGAGGCAGTTTCAGTAATATGTTAATATTATTATTATATAAGTTTGAGTAAGCGTGGTGATAAATGCTCATGAATTCTCTGTATGAGAAGAGGCCTTTGTCCTGTAGTGGAACAATAATAGGCTGGTATTATTGTTACATAAGTTTATACTTCTAAACGACTGGACGCAATTTGATGATTTGGGAGGAAACTCAAACCCTGAAGAAGTACATCGTTTAAAAGGGTGCAATGGAAATTATGGGTAGGGTAGTGTGGTATACCTATTGGAAAAACGAGAATGCTTACACACCGACAAAGTTAAAAGGGTAATGCTTGTATCTTTGTGAATAACATTAAGTGTTTCTAGGTACAATAACAAACAACAACATGAAACAGGCTAACAAGTTACAGGTTGTTTTCCAATCTTTACGAGTATATCATTGCGCATGGGCAGCAACCTGTTTAAAATTAACTCTCACTCACGCACTTTGATACCTGTAAGTCTTGGCTTTGTGGTTTATTCCGCTAAAGTAAATGGAGACAATAATAAAACAATTAAATACTTTCTAAATACCAAATAAGTACATGGTAACATCACGCCAATATTAATTAGAGGAATAGGCAAATTGGTTTCGAAGATTAGTCGGAACAAGCAGACAGACAATTTTTTTTATATGTATTTTTAATAACATTTATTTAAGCTGATAATACATTACAAACAGATAAGTACTTCAATATTATAAATTATTTGAACTGGTGCGGACTGGTGCGTGATTTGTTTCACCCGCGTTAGATCTAGGTACTACTTTGCTCCCATAGGTCTTAGCGTGATGTTAAGTAGCCTTTCTCACGAATCTGGCTATCATATACAAAAGAAATGATTGCAATCCGACTGGTGGTTTAAAGATAAACGCGTATAAACAAACAATCAAAAAACTCTTCAGCTTAATAATACTAGTACAGATATTAGGTACCTATAAACTTACAATAACTCGATTGTTAAGCCTAGTGTACACGGTCCAAGTAATTTAGGTTGCATCTTATGTAACCGGCTTTATTGTCAGGGGACAATGGCATATGACAGGAAACAGTGCGATTACGCGACAATTAAGTCATGTTCTTGCGACATAACAATCTTATAAATAATGTAAGCCAGAGGTTCCTAACCTTTTTGATCTTGTTTATCTCTATGGCGGCATGGTGTGTCGATGAAATTGATTTTACCATCTCCCCATTCAATTATATGTATAATAATAATACCAGCTTATTATTATCCAACTGCAGGGCAAAGCCCTCTTCTCATACAGAAAAGGCATGAGCATTGACTACCACGCTTGCTCAAGGCGGATTGGCGATTTCAGACTTATATTAATTAAGTCATACAATATGAAATAGAAAAAGTAACATTGGTAGTTACCTCTGCCCGGTTGCCTCGTGCATCAGAGGCGGCGAATGTCGTGATGGCCCTATTCAAAGGACATAAACTAATGAATACAATATTATTATGTAATTACAAGGAGGCATTATTAAATAAATAACATAAGTTTATCAACAAAAAACACAAAATTAAAAATTTTAAGACAGAAGAATAAAAATCCCTACCGCAGCTAACAAAAGAGCTGATAACTTCGAAACCGCTGAACCGATTTCCATCAAACATAGCTAAGAACACGCCCTACTAATTCCGCTATTAAACACAAAAATCAAAATCGGTTCATGCGTTTGGGAGCTACGATGCCACAGACAGATACACACACAGACACGTCAAACTTATAACACCCCGTCTTTTGCGACCGGGGTTAAATATGTTTAAATCAAATAAGCTAAACAATAGGTACCTACACGTATTACTGACGTTTCTTTTTTCATTATTTAAGCTTTATTACCTTTGCCGAAAAGCTATATTCACACAGGTTTCGAACTCATGATGTAATCAAAGCTGTAACTATAGTAGGTACAATACCTATTGTCTATCTTACTGTACTATTTTATAAATGGAAAACTTTGAATGGATGGATGTTTGTTACTCAATTACGCGAGAATGACTGAACGAAACTGGATAAAATTTGGCATAGATATAGATTACAGTCTGGAAAAGCACATAGGCTTCTTTTTATCCTGGAAAATGTACGGTTCCCTTGGGATATTATATGAACTTTGACGCGAACGAAGTCACGGATTGAAGGTAGTTTTCAATATAATTTTATTGATTTGACATCGCCTTGACCTGTGAGGCATGTGAACTGCACGTTGGGAACAGAATCACGTTCACTTATTTTGCTTTGCATTTGTAATGTCTATGATTATTATAAACTGCCTCGGTAGCCTAGTGGGCCTAAACGCGACTGCTACTCTAGAGGTCTTGGGTACTAAACCCAGGTCGAGCAAAAAGTGTTATTGGGGTTTTCTGTGAAATTCTCAGAAGCAGCTCGGAGTTAGGATTTGCGCCCGGTTAATGGCAATAGGCTCGCACATGGGACCTAAAGATACCGACGAACTGTGGGTGTAAATTGTTACGCCTCTGCCTAACCCTTCAGGGAATACAGGCGTGATGGTATGTTATGATTATTATAAATTATTATGCTTTGCCCGCGACTTTGCATGCGAAGACTCCAAAGTTAAGACAGTCTTAAATTATCTCACGGGAACATATAAACGGGATATAAATCTATTGTGCTATTTGTCAAGCTAGATCTATAATATGATCAATAAGAAATGATGTGTAATCTCTATATCAGTTATTTATCTAAGAGATGGTGTAGTATGTAAAGTTGGTATTTTTTTTTGTTATAACATTTAAACTTTATTTCTGCTAGTTTACTTTTAGTATCGATTTTACTGTTATGATGTTACAATTGTGTAAATTAATTAATTTCAGCAAATTCAGTTTAGCTTTTTAAGCGTGACAGAGTAATGTAAACATCCATCCATCCATCCACACAAAGTTTCGCGTTTATACTAAAGCATTACGTTTTAATACCATAACTAATTTTTAAAAAACACCATCACGCCTGTATTCCCCTAAGGGTTAGGCAGAGGTGTACCAATGTACACCCACAGTTCGCCGGTATGTTTTAGGTCCCATGTAATAGGGGCGAGCCTATTGCCATTAACCGGGCACAAATCCTAACTCCGAGCTGCTACTGAGAATTTCGTAGAAAAACACAATAACACTTTTTGCTCGACCTGGGAATCGAACCCAAGACCTCTAGCGTAGCAGTCGCGCCTAGCACCACTAGGCTACCGAGGCAGTTTTTGGAACTATTTTTTGTCTTTGTTTATTCATAGACTATTCAAATAAACACGTTGTTTTTTAAAATTCAAGATTATTCTGAAATCCGGAAATGATGAGTGAAACAATAGAATTCTTAGTTTATTATGAACTACCTGTTAAACTTAAAATATGAGAAATAGGCAGGTAAGTACTATGTATAAAATAATATTAACCCTTTATGTATTCATATGTTGTCACATTACAAGACATTACATTCATTATTGAACAATTAGAATGGCGGAAGAAATGTTGATTACTATCAAAGAGATGTAAAAACTCTTGCGCATCATAATTCTTGCTTAAACACACTAGTCACTAGGTACATAGTAAAACGAACAAGACGTATGGAGTCGCTTGCGCAAGAACGTGGGTATTGCCTTGGTTAAAAGTATAACGTTTAAGACGTAAAATAAGATAGGGATAATAATATTCCGTGCAAGAGCGCACGCGATATTTTTAAAAGTTGATGTCCTGAGTTCCTGCGTTCGAATACCATGTCCGGTAAAATGTTATTGGACTTCCATTAGGAATTTCTTAGTAGCAGCCCGAAATTTGTAATTAGGCCCGGAATTTTGTATAGACTCCCGATTTTAAGAAGGATTTCAACATACATTGCGAAATTAGTGAGCACCTAGTGTATGTAATGTTATGTTAATAACATGTGGAGCTATATAGAAACACCACCAGATTTGTACATGTGCTTGTGCAAGTTCGCAGTAGGTATTATTGGAGAAATTGCAGACCTTTTATTCCATACTTTCAAGTCATAACGGCGGTTAAAAGAAAATGTAATACGTACTACTTATTCCGTGGATGTTGCTCCCCTACAAGGAACACGATGAATGATTTGAGGGGGATAATACAATTACGACGTCCGGCATACGACGGCGCGCGGCGAATGTCGGTCGCTGTACGATGTTATCATTGTAGACGGCCTTTATTACAACTGGGGAGCACAAGTCATAATAATATGACTTACGAATGTGTTTTATCTTCAAACGAAACATCAACTATTTTTGATGTCAGTAGTGGCCGACGCGACGGCCCACCTTGTGTTAAGGCCCGGTCCCCACCAAAGCGGAGATGAGAGAAGATGAGATCTCCTACAAGCAATTGACTTGCTTTCTTTCGTATCTCACCGCTGTGCTACGTTTAGCTCGCTTTTACAGTATCCTATTGGTTGTTTACGTTTGCGTTTTCCTTCTTTTTGTCGTCCGGGACTGAGACTAAGTGATCTCCTCCGCCTATATACATTTGTGAATATCAGAGGCCTCGCAGATGCGGTGACATCCCCGACACAATGCTGAAATGTCAGGGCTTTATGCGTTTGGTGCAGCATTGGAGCAGTCTGTGTGTCGGGCTGAAATTTAAAGACCTCTTAATCTTGCAAAGTGCGTTTACATTAGCAGATTCTCTATTGTCCAATGTAGACCGTTTTCTTTGGTTGGCCATTAATTTAAAATTTAAGCCAGCTTTGTCAGTATGAAAACAATATGCTACGCTGAACTATGATAAAGTATACGCTTCGATATTTTTAAAAGTATAATAATACAATAAGTAATAATAATTTTATAACTTAATACACAGGTATAAGTCCGTAATCGTCAAACCACAGTGGAGTAAGCGCGGTGATCAATGTTTATACAGTTATACCATCTTTGTGTGAGAAGAGGCCTTTACCCAGCAATAGGACAATGGCTGTAATTATTATTCGTAGATAGGTTAAAAATGCTCTAACTAAAGTACAGTTTTTAAAATAATCTGAATTCTTACTCCAAATTCTACGCCTCACATTATGCACTTGGGGTTATTAGGTGAATCCATAGAAAAATTACAAATGCGAAAGTTACTCAGTCTGTTTGTTAAGCTTTCACGACTAAACTACTGAACCGATTTTGATGAAATTGGGTACGGGGTAGGTTTGAACCCCGAGAAATGATATAGGCTACTTTTTATTTCGTAATGATAACCCACATTAACGCGGACGAAGTTGCGTACAAAAGCTATTGTAGTTTAAGAAATACGGCAGTAAGCGACAAGTAAAATAAATTACTTCTCCCATTTAACCTGACACTTGACCTTCAGAACAAAGAATGTCGTTTAGTTCACTATTGTCACTACTTGTCAGTGAGTGATATACCTACATGGTTGCAAAGAATAGCGATTGCAATTAGAGATAAGGCACTTACGGCCGTTGTTCATACTGTCACAAGGTGGTATTTAAAATGGCTGAGCCACGATCATTGTTGGACATTGCTAAAAAAAGAGGTTTGTCGGAGGTGAATTTGTGCTTATAATAGGCATAGCCTCAGATCCTAGAGTCACGTGAAACTTACATCAATTGACCAAGGCTACAAATTTAGAGGATAGTTAGATTTTCTGTTGGCCATAGCTTGAGACGCTATTAAGTTCCTTTAAAGAGTCTGGGTGAAGTTCTGGCCCACAAATGTGTCTGGCAATAATGTAAGTTGGTTTTTAACAATATTCTGTAAATCATTTATAAAAACCACAATGCCAGCCGTATAACTTGAAAGTATCCTTTGTCTCATATAACTGCCTTTTATTATATTTTTGGAAACAATTTAAAAAAATTGAAATATTTACCAATGTCGTAGACGTGTCTCTTGTTTTGGCTATAAGAGGTCTCTGGCTATAAGAGCTCTTCAAGTACTGGTCCGATTACGATAAAATTTTGTTTTAAGATCGAAAGCTACACTAGGCCGAGCGTCATAGGCTATGTTTCATAGTATATACTCGATTTGAACGCGGCCAAAGACGCGGGTAAAATGTACTTAACTAAGCATAAATAAATCCCCATCAAGACTCGCAAAAATAGACATAATAATAGCTCCTAAATAATACCTCTGTTGCTTTGCACGACCACTGAATTCTGGAACGTGGTCGTTCTCGCAACATTAAAATACTCCCTTGACATTTCGTAAGCGTACCTCGAATTCACGATTGAACTTATTCAGCCTGTTCTATCATTAATCATATTTTCATAATCAGAAATACATAATTTATCAACGGAATTATACGAAAATATGGTTGATGAAATTAATTATTCAAGTGTGATGACGAGACTACAAAACCAGATGATTTTATTGTTAATGAAGTAGTATAATAATGTTGTTAAAACCTGCAACATTTTACTATAAAAATAAAAGAATAGGTAGCAAGTTAGAATAGAATGGAATTTTTATTTTCTTACCATAAACAGTTTGAAATTAAATTATCATAAAGATTAAATTTAATCGTACTTATTTAATTTGTGGAAGACAGTGTCTTAAATAAGTTTTCTTTTACCTGTAAGTGAGGTCATTAGTTTTTTTTTTTTTTTTTTGGTGGTTGGGAAATCGTCAAATAACTTCTCCCGCCCTGGGCGGGGCGGGAGGGAGTGTCAGACTTTTACTGACTAAAACCCACCCATGTTCCTTCTTGTGCCCTTTGCGTTCCGGGGGCGCGGTATCTCTTACGAACAACCCGCAGCCCCGGCAGGCGAGGTCATTAGTTGTGTTTATGAGAACTTTTAAACAATAAATGTTAAAAAATATAACATTCTATTCTTACATTTAAAGCTTAATATAATAATACTAACTGAAAACTTTGAGATAAATATAAATTATAAGTACATATTTTGCCAAAACATCTTCATTCGAACTCTTCATAACATGACCAGCCCGGTAACTGGGTACATATGATATGCCACCCACTGGGGTGGTAACATGTTCCTACTAGCCAAGTAACTAGGCACCTATGTAGACGCACTAAGTAGATAGGTACACCTTTCTAGGACAGTTACGTTGACATGAACCTGTTTACGCAAAAGGGTTGTACATTATAAGTGGAGCACAGAGAACGCTGTCCCGAGTGCCTTGACACAGTTCACCGTAGTTCATTCATAGGCAGGTGCTTACATCGGGCCCCTCACTAACTGAACTTGTTTTGTGTACGATGTAGGTAGGTGGAACATAACGTCAGTTCCTAACTAACTAAATTATTGTTAAAATGGTTCATGTTTAAAAATGTGCTTTATATGTTTAGGCATAAAGACAATTATTCTATAAACCATTTAGGTTAGTGTATGTGAAGAAACCGACCCCAGTAAAGGCTTCTTGCAAAGTGGAACTTTACCAAAACTGAAAATGTTACGGTAGTATTCCGTCTATTGAATTTTAGAAATAAATCATTTTAATATTTACCTAGTACCTCTATTTTAATGTAATATTTGTCGATTTATTAGTAATAATATAAAAAAAAACAAATAAAGTTTGTTTGTCTGTAATAGGTAATCTTTTTCAAAAAATCTTTCATTGATAAAAAGCACTTACTTAATTACTACGCGGACGAAGTCGCATGCAGAAGCTAGTCTTAAATAAAAACAAATTCAATTATAAATAACAGGAAAGGAGCACCTGAACCCAGCTCATAAGAAATGGCATTACACATTTATAAGGAAGGAAGATTTCTCGACCCCGCAGGAATGTATAACAGTAAAATATTCAACCTGGTTTTAGCTCGTTATCATTTAAAACTTGTTTTACTATGGAGGCTATGTTTTTCAATTTTATTGTAAAAAATCTGAAGTTCTTCACCACGTAGCTACTTCTTTTGTATGAAAAATAAGCGACTGAAATATGTAGGTATTAAAATTTTTAACGCATCGCATACATATAATGTTAAACCAGGTAATTTTGTGAGTAACTAATTACGTTTATCTTGCATAATTTAACAATAAAACCTATTTTGATTTTTAACGCGGAATTTAACAAAAAAGTCCGACAACAACGGAATCTGAAATATTACACGAAATTACTTCACTACAATTTAATTTTATGTATTCTACGTAATAAATAAAAAAAAATACTAATGAGATCTTAAACAACAAAGCGTTACAGCGTAGGTACCTACACATAATTTTAATTATGAAATTCTGTTTCATTTGAAACACAAAGAACGTGATGTGTACTCTAGAAAAATTACTGTTGTTACAGCAATGAACATAACACACACAAATACTTAGGTACACACGTACGTACCTACGCAGTTATGGGCAAATATAAATACTTTCTATTTATGTCATGTGTACATTCACCATCTTTTTATGGGTAGCTAGAGAATTGCAATAATTGAACGAAAAACGGCGCTAACCTGACGCCATTACTGTAGCCATAAACAAACAATGTGAAAACTAATTTCTATGTTGTTACTCAATGAGAATATTGAACGCATTTTTGCTCCCGCGATGTTACTCATATTGTGAACAATGTAAAATGTTTCTATTTTATTAAGGTTTCGACGACATTCGACCTATAGCATTCCGACGAAACCGTGTCTAGTGTTCCTCAATCTGCAGCGGACAGTTAAAATAAGGGTTCCCCCAGTAAATGTCAAAACAGTCGAGAAATCTGAAGAGGGGACATGCGCAGTAGGGATCCGATCAATGCACCCCGTCGAGTGCGCGCGCCACCCTCGCCCCGGCCGCCGCTATCTACGCAGTTGCCACAAAAACACCATCTAAAACCTAGCGCGCTCAGCGGATCGCCCTTGAGCACACAAAAAATATACAATCAATCGGCTCATCCGCCAATTAGTACCCGAAAAATGTTAAGTGAACGTGGGGCGCCTCCACCAAGTAGCGTGTGATTCAGCTCGTTAAGGACACCCACACCTTCCGAGTCGTCTGCGGAGCGAGCTAGTGTTGCACCTAGTCAGGTCGCTGTCGCGTGACTCATCGGATTATCCAGAAGATTACAATCGTTAAATTCGCTACGATAGTGGAATCTTAAAGCCGGTGTCAGTGAGTAACCGTATAAGTAATTAGTGCAAGTTCGGATGCCGGTGGTCCGGCCGCGTGTGCCGACGTTGATGCCGGCGCCGGCGGGCGCTGCTGAGGAGTGAGGTGGCCTCTCAGCCGCAGGAATGGACGACGGAGACACCATATTCTATGACGACGACGGTGAAGCGCAGTGCGATATGGTACGTCCAATATGCGTTAACCTTGACAAAAACCTTCGATAGTCCTAAACAATGCAATTAGTGCGCGTCATGTTGACATTATTCTGTCGCTTTTAATGTAAAACTGTAGATTAAGTGTATTTCAGTGGTTATATAACGCGGAAATTTTGCTGAGATAGTGTGCACAAAATGGACGATCTGGCAGGCTTTGGAATGATGCAATACCGTTTACTTTATCGATGTCAGAGATCAATTTCTTCTGCGGTTGGAATAGCATATTAATGGTTTTTTTATAGCGTCATTGATTTACATCGAGAGCGCTGCATCGCCTGAGACCTTGAAACTCGGAGGCGCTTGGATTATTCCGTGACTGTTTTGCTACATAATCGTAATAATGAAACCGCTGAAAATTAACATTCTTGCTGAACATAATATGCCATTGTTGTCACTCATGCAAAGTAAACAATTACTATTAATTTCTGAGATTTATTAATGTAGTTGCGAGTTTTTAAGCATTCCGAAATAAAGTTCGTGTTCTATAAGAAATTGTTTAGTACCGTTATGGCTCGTTTGTACCGTAAAAGCGAAATCATGTATCGCCTAAAAGATAAGTAAAATTCAACGAGGCATTTCTGTGGGAAAATGTGGTTAACTTTAGAATTAGTCAATTAAAAGCATATTCCTACCTTGTAACAATTAATTACCTAAGTAACTACCTTTCCATGATAAGCGGTTTGGTAACTTTGATTGCACTCTAATTACTACAGTAAAATAGTAGAATACACAATATTTTTTTCGTAAAATATACCTTTGTATGATTAAAATTACGATATGTATAAGCTTGCCTCAGGAATCAGGTATAACATACCATCACGCCTGTATTCCCCGGAGGGTTAGGCAGAGGTGTATCAATGTACACCCACAGTTCGCCGGTACGTTTTAGGTCCGATGTAATAGGAGGCGAGCCTATTGCCATTAACAGGGCACAAATCCTAACTCCGAGCTGCTACTGAGAATTTCATAGAAAAACACAATAACACTTTTTACTCGACCTGGGAATCGAACCCAAGACCTCTAGCGTAGCAGTCGCGCTTAGCACCACTAGGCTACCGACGCAGTTCCAGGTATCTACTAACAATATTGTAAAGAAGAAGTTTCTTTTGTCTGTAGTGTGTACCCATCATCATCTGCCTAGCCTTGCCCATTGTTCTTTATTGGAGTCGGCTTCCAGTCTAACTAAATCCAGCTGAATTACATGGAGCATCTGGGTAACACGATATCCGTTGGTAGGTAAAATTTACGGCTTCTGACTACCCGTAACGGCTCTCAGCAGCAGTTAACACAATCTTTGCGAGAAGACCAGAATATCCTATAAAAAAAAATAGACGATCATAAACCGCACTAGCTTAGACTGGGTGAATTCCACCTGGTCCTCTCCCTCTTACAAAAAGAAGGCCCGAACAGAAATCAGCTCTCTTGAATTCTATGAAATAACAAAGCAAGATTCTCACTCCCACACTTTGCAAGCAAGTTGAAACACATAACATGGCATTACACAATCGAACCGATTCAGGTTCTTCACGCTACAGCAATCAATCACTAGGCAGACTAATGGGCATAACGTCATCACAGTACCTATAGTGAAAGTCAAGCGAAACTGGTATATTAATCTTCATTATGTCGAAGCACCCACGATTCTTTAGGTACTAATTATGAGGCTACATCTTTCTTTCATGATCTCTTGTTCATTAAATTTTAGGCGAGGCCTATTGTTGCTTAAAGTAATTGCCATCTTTTATTAATTATTGTTCTGCCATGAAAGTTCATGAAAGCTAATGATTAGTTACAGGTGATAAGATAGTAGATAAGTGTTAAATTGCTGGTTTGCAAGCTTCGTGTCTGTGGTCGACACGATGGTTTATTATAATTAGTTCCACACGTGGATCAAAATACTCGTAGCTTGGATTAACTTGAATCTTTTGCCACACACGAGAACCAAGCCGACCCGGTTGTTCTACAGAGCCACGAGGTTACATTCTTCTAAACCTTATGGATGATTAGCTTCTGCCGCGGTTTCGCCCGCGAAGACTTCAGAATTTAGCCAAAACTCTAAACTATCCCACAAAAGCATGAAAACGCAAAATAAAAATTTCTATAAGACATTTTTGTTTATGCTAGATTAAAAACACTGTGTGCCAAATTAATAAAATAAGTAGGGTTACCCGAATACATATATAATTTTTTTGTGCTTGCATTACCAAAATTAAAAGCAAAGACCCTTTTTTTGTCATATCCGCGAGTGACGGCGTGATCAAGGTACTAGGGCATCATGAATAGTAGGTAAAGCAGTACCTTTCATGTGCACACATTATCGTTGCAAGCCACAATCTCAAAGGCGCACTGGGCGCCTGCTAAACACCATCAATTTATTACAGCTAAGAATGTAGAAAGCCGTTATCTGGGACGGAGAGATGAATAACTGAGACCATCTATCTAAAGGGCTTAAAGTCAACGATTTAAAAGGTAGAAGTAGGTACCGATCGATTCAATAGGCAATAAGTTGATTCTTCTGATATTGAATGGGTATTGCCTCGTTAGCCTAGTGGTCCCAAGCGCGATTGCTACGCTAGAGGTCCTGAGTTCGATTCCCTGGGTTTTTCTATGAAATTCTCAGTAGCAGCTCAGAGTTAGGTTTTGTACCCGGTTAATGGTAATAGGCTCGCCCCCTATTACATGGGACCTAAACATATCGGCGAACTGTGGGTGTAAATTGGTATATATCTCTGCCTAATCCTTCCGAATACAGGCCAGAATACAGGCGTGATGGTATGTTATGTAAATGGGTACATAGGTACATATAGCTAATATATAAAAATGTGATGGCCCAGTGGTTAAGACGCCCGCCCGTCTTTCATGCATGAGGTTAGGGGTTCGATACCGGGTAAGTACCAATGTAACTTTTTTAATTCATATGTACTTTCTAAGTATATCTCGGACATCTCTGACATCGGTAAAGGAAAACATCGTAAGCAAGGATGGACTTATAATGAATATAAGTCTGAAATCACTGATCCGCCTTGAGCAAGCGTGGTGATTAATGTCCGTGCCGTCTCTGTATGAGAAGAGGCCTTTTTACCCTGCAGCGGGACAATAATAGGCTGGTATTATTATACATAAGGCTGTCGTCTATCCCTTGAGAGTAAAAATAAATGAATCATTTTTCTCGGACACCATTTGCATTGTGAATTATAATTCGCCATTAAATCTGACTAGTAACACTGGCTAATATTTTAATTTATTAATTTGCATATTTAAAATGTCTACCTGTTACGGTACAAAAGATCCTTGCGAAAGAAAGACATACGAATGAGCAAGAGCAACAGGGCTCCATTTGAACCCTAAGGATACGTACGGAACCCCTAAAATCAGAATGAAAATTAAACAAAATGAGATTTTATGACTGGAATGCGAGAGCCCTGATTTACAAATGCCCAATTCCTAACTATTACCAAAACCTAGTAATTACATCTATTACCAATCGTTAGTCGTAAGTTATCTGCGGGTTGTTCGTAAGAGATACCGCGCCCCCGGAACGCAAAGGGCATAAGAAGGAACATGGGTGGGTTTTAGTCAGTAAACTGACACTCCCTCCCACCCCGCCCAGGGCGGGAGAAGTTATTTGATGATTTCCCACCCCCCAAAAAAAAAATCGTAAGTTATACGATACTTACTTCAATTATTATCTATTACGTAGTAATAGTTATTATTTTATATATTAAATCTCATATCTTTTCATCAATCACCAAAGCCTTAATTTCATAGCGGATAAGACAATATCACAGATTGCAACTTAATAGTTTTAACCAGAATATTTCCTTCGGAGCATTTTGAAAAGTCAAGAATGCTAAATTAAATAGAAAATATAGTTTTCTAAACAATTGCAGCCAGGCATCTTATATCTTCACATTATTCTCTAAGCAGGCCCGCACTTAAACAGTTAATAGGAAAATATGATAACGTAACTGCGGTCAGCAGTGCATAACGGTAGATAGGGATGCGTACGCGCAGGTTGCAGCCGATCGTCCGCTTGCGGCCAACTTTGCGGTCAGCACTGGATTGCAGCCGTCCGGCTAACTTAACTACTACCTTATCACTAGCACTTTAATTAAAATACTTGACTGTAGCGTGGGATACACTATGTTCTACGGAGATCAACTTTGTATATATGCGTTTGGTAACACACAGTTAAGATTTTGTATATCTTGACTTAGGGTTATCAAGTTTTGAATTTTCCTATTTCTCCATTTCCAACAATGTCCAAAAATATTTATTTAAATTTTATGTAACAAAAATTTATAAAGGCGGTCTTAATGCAGCAGGCATTCTTTACCAGTCAACCAAAGGTAGTGAAGAGATAACATGGCAATCAACCAAATAAGTTAAAAAAATGAAAACAAAATAATAGTAAAATATTGCCTTTGAATTTTGTGAAATTGGACCATAATCTTAACATGAGGATGTCACAGTACTCGGAAGATTTACCTCGTAGGTTGATTTTGTTTAAAGATACCATTAACATAACATAATGATGTTGCTTCAATGGGCAGTTTAAAATCAGAACGTCTATTGTTAAAAAACTAGAAGAAACTTTCCCCGTTTCTTTTGCGAAAGGGCTCACAAATTGAATGATCTAAATCTCAGCGTAGCCGTCATACAAAATCGTATTTGCAAAGCCATTGCCCCATTGTACGAGGTAAGAGGCGAATGTAATGACAGCAATCTATATCGTCAGATATTATATTCAAACTGGAAGCCTACCTACCTACTTTATTTCTTAAAACAATATTATTTTAATACTAGCTTCTGCCCGCGATTTCGTCCGCGTCAAAGTTAGTTAGTATTATCCCACGGGAACCGTATATTTTTAAGGGATAAAAATATCCTATTTGTTATTTCACACTACAATCTATCTCAGTGCCAAATTTCATCCAGATCTGTTCGGTCGTTTAAGTGCGAAAGAGTAACAAACATCCATCCATCCATCCTCATAAACTTTCGCATTTATATTTTTAGTAGGAAGTAGGATTCGTAGGACAGGGTTACTTTATAATTTCAGTTGTTGGATTTTCGACGCTCGGCGCAGCGCCAACAGTTGAAAATCCAACAGTATATAAGGTAAAGTAATATAATAATACAGTTGGTGGTAGGCCCCCTGAACTTTTACTGCGCCTGCGACTGTGAGATACGGCAGCCATTGTGGGAGAATTCAATGGTCCTCACAGAATCTTATTTGATCCACTTGTTCACATTGAATTTGTTTGTATACAAAAGGTGGGAAAGTTTTTAATAGATTTCTAAATAGTAGGATGTTATCTATTTTATCAATGTATTAATTTAAATCGGATGATGAAAAACGGCCTGTACCGTCGCGTCGGTTGTTTTTTGAATCAGTGCGTTGCACGTACAGGAAATTAATTTTGATTGTAAGATTTAATGTACGAAGGTGAGGTGATAGATTCGCTTCACTGCGGTTAGAATTAATGGTGCACATCAATGTTTCTCGAGGAGCTATTATGATCGCAAATGTTAACCGACAGCCAATTAGGTACGAATGCAGACACACGTTTTTATGTTTTTTCTAATATCATTCTCAAGTCTTCGCCGGTTTATCTAGTTCATAATAACAAAGAAGAAAAAGAAGGCTAGGGTTAACAATTCTTAGAATTTTTGATATTAAGGCACAAACAAATAAATTAAATTGAAGTGTCTGTTTGTAATGTCATAATAACAGCTTTTTAACCGACTTCAAAAAGAAGGATGTTATCAATTCGTCTGTATGTTTTTCTACAAATTTACACGTACGACGTACAAAAAACTCAATTTTTTGTACGTCTGTTTGTTCCGACAAATCTCCGAAACGACTAAACCGATTTTGAGGCCATCTTCACTGGCATATAGCCGATGATTTAGAGAGTAACTTAGGCTACTTTTATTTTTAAAAATAATTAGGGACCCGCGCAAAAACTATGTAACCGATATTCACGATATTTTAAGAGTTCAAGCATTTGATCGCTGTTATTTCATGGTGATTCGTCACGCTGGTCGAGGGCAACCAACCGTCAATATTAGTTTGGCTGCAACATCTACACAACCTGCAACAATTGTTTTGTATAAAATTGTCACTTAAACTTGTCATAATCTTATCATCACAATTTATATTTCCTTTTTTTTTTAGGAAATCTGTCTTTTAGTTTATTGACAACCTTGAGCGCTCAATTCATTATGTGGTGTATGAGTAGTATTTTTTTTATTCGTGTATTTTTTTATGCCTTTCTTTAGTGGACGAAAACTTAGATCTATACACGAAGTCAATAAAAGTCAATGACTTCGTATCGAAGTCGTATCTGCAGCAGAAGCAATTGCACATACAACCAAAAATAAAATAATAATTATGCAAAAGTTAACCCAATTTTATACTTTCACGCGTGCAGTTAATCTTTAAATGTATAATAAAGCCGCAGAGTTGTTTTGTTTGTTTGTTTAAACGCGCTAATCTCTGAAACTTCCAGTCGGATTGAAAAAAGTCTTTTTCTAGGTGATAGCCAAAACCATGATGAATAGTATAGATTATACGACATCACGTTACGACTTACGGGAGCGGAGCAGTAATCAAAGACGTAACTTAACATGGTTGAACCATGCGAGCAAAGTCGCTAGCAGAAGTAATTATTATGTTCACCATATTGTGTGGCTTAGAGTTATTAGCAACATTTGCTGCTTAACGTGTTAATGGAAATGTGGAACGTTGACATGCTCAACGTCTTTCCCCGCTAACTGTACTTCCAACTAAGTTTATCGCTGACAGTACATATAACGACAAAACACAAAATTAAAAGTACCTATAAAAAAATCTTCAAAGAAAACGGTTAAAATTCACTTAGCAGCCCTACGTTGCACTGCTACAACCATTAACATTGAATCGCGTTGTAATCTAACTGTTGGTATACTGTTCGCCTGTTGTGGCCTATTGCCTATGCATGGGAACCTTATAAAGATACCATCTTGATTTGTCGTGGCGTACATGTGTGTTTATGACGAAACAACTCGAGTAATGTAACCTGTTTCATTCGATACTCGTTTGAATATGAGTCGAATCGATTTTGGGTAACGTCGGGAGGCAACCGGTTGGAGCGAGTCATATGGATAAGGAATTTTGAGTTCGATACAAAGTATACAAGGAAAATATTATGTAGACATAGGTAGAATAAATGTTGGGTACTTCGACGCAATTTTGAAGGTGTCAAAGAGTCAATTTAATACAAGGTTACATTAGAGCGCTTTTATGTAAATAAATTACATTTTATCAAAAAAGTTTCTTTTTAGGTTTTTTCTTATTTTGTGTTAATATTTCTTGGAAAATCCTGTTTCATATTGAATAGAAAGATTGATGAATTGAAGATCGAAGATATTGAATAGAAGAGATTGATAGATATACTTGAGTGAAAAATTGAAATATTGATATAGATATTTGATTTTGATTAATTGTTTCGAGGTCGAGCAAAAAGTGTAATTGGGTTTTTCTATGAAATTCTCAGTAGCAGCTCGGAGTTAGGATTTGTGCCCGGTTAATGGCAATAGGCTCGCCCCTTATTACATGGGACCTAAATATACCGGCGAACTGTGGGTGTACATTGTTACACCTCTGCCTAACCCTTCGGGGAATACAGGCGTGATGGTATATTTTTTTAATATTTTTTTAATATTTGATTAGTTCAAAAGCTGTATTTAAGTATATTAATGGGTATCAGCTTTCAGCTTATAATCGAATTGTGTATATTATGGTTTTTTTGTAACTCGGATAGTTAAAAACCTAAAGTATTTTCAATTATAAAATGAACGCGTATCGAACATTTTTAAGTAGGCGCATTTGCGCTAAGCCTACAGTAAACAGCTGTACGTATCTAATATACAAATTAACCTTTAGCAATGGTTCAAGCTGCATTATAAGTACATATATTAATATACCTAGTATTCAGTGCCTACCTGTTAGTAATGCGTGTTAAACTTGACGCCGCACGCGACTTATTTATTGACTTACGTGCAAATCTTACAAATTATGCTAACGGTTTTGGCTGTAGTAAGAAACTAACTAGTCATAAAAAAGCCCCTTGTATGTAGGTAAGTACTTTACCGACTTAACGGTACGCAAGTAACCTTTGAAGAAGAATGTTGACTTTTGGAAGAATAGTAAAGTGAATTGAACTGAGAATACTGAATAATGTCTAGTTTCCAGTTTAATCCTGTGCGGTGTGCCCAGTCTCACATCCCGCGTGTTCCGTCTCTCAGACGTTAAGAAATCATCAAGTGACATCTTCCGCTCTGGGTGGAGTGGAATGGAGTGCCAGCCTCTTACTGACTAAAAGCTATCCGTGTTCCTTCTAATGCCCTTTGCGTTCTAGGGCCGCGGTAACTCTATGGAAAAAATTACGCCAAGCGTGTGATGTGTTCGCGGACAAACAGAAGACGATCTTGCCAGTACGTTTAGAGTATTTTGAGATGACCGTGTGAATGCCGCGTAATAATCTAAATGGCCAATGGCCGTTTTATGTTAAAGTAAAATAAAGTAATACGGAAGAACAAGCCCTAAGTCGGAGTTTATATAGCTCTAGTTTTACAAGCTGAAACTTTATTGTAAGGTCAAGGGCACGTAGCTTTTGTTGACGTGATAATTTCCACGCGAATTGGAACGCTTACTTCGGTAAGAAAATTCCGTGTTGGTGTATTTTCAGCGTTAATATTTGCGTTTTGTGGGTAACATACTATTATTATTATTTTTATATTTTACGTTCATATAGATTACATTGTCAAATATTAATCAAAAAATAATAACATATAGAAAATTAGAGCTCCCTTGGCACTGGACCCTGTTCCCGATGAAACAGGATCCAAGGTACTGGTGGTCAGGGCTTCTGCAAAAGGAATCTCCTGACAATACACGCCGTGTCAATACGTTATTACCTACTAGGTATTATTCTTATCATTTTATTGAGTTACAGACATTTTTATTCTTATTTACGTATAAATCAGCTTCGGTTAACTGGCACAACGTTAATCGACGTCTTTATTTGACAAACCGTATCAAACAAACTGTAAATTTAATAAGTAAATATGCGATAAATTACCATTTTAAACGCAATTTGCACGAAGTTTTAAAGGGCATTGTTTTGAACAGCAGTTCTTCGTTAAAATATTATATATGTATATATATATATATAGGTACTATTATTTTCGAATGGAATTGTTTACCTATTCTGCGAGGGGAGACGTAGTCATGTTACCATAAAAATAGCTCGTAATTACGTAAAAGGTAAAAACGTGGACCAATCTATTTTAGCCAACCTTTTTATTTATGTGCTATACTTAACAAAATTTTGTATATTAATAGAATTCTTTTCAAACAAATGTCAGTAAGTATTCCTGTACCTAAAAAAATCCTGTAGAAGTTGACCTTTGACCTCTATAGTTTTTACACGTGAAAATATTGTGCCTACTTGAAGTTACTTAAAGGAAGGTGCTACTGGATACTTATGACTGAGATAACTATAGTTCTTGCTTCATATTAATGACAACATCATGACATTACATACTCAAATAGATATTTATGTAAGAAAAAGAATATAGACAGTTCAGGTCGAGACTGTATTCCTAAATATGTGAACACAGCATTACTAATATGCAAAGAAGTAAACAAGAAAAGAAAGTTAATGATGGAATAGAATTAATCTTAACTAAACTAAATCCTTGGGTATCTTTTACGTTCTGATTATATTACGAGGATATTTTATACTTTTGAAATTGATTTTCTAATTCTATTTTTAAATATAAGCAAACCACTAAAAAGATTCTTAATGTTTTTTTTTCTTCTTCAGGGTCACTCTGAGTCGAAGGGTGCAAAGAAACGAGAGAAGAGCGCGGGAGGCAACGGTAACGGCAAGCCCAGCCGAGGAGTGGCCACCTCGTTCGGGTTCCGAAGGCGACCAGCCAGCACCTCGCGTGCTGACGACAACTCGCGCAGGAAACAGAAGGCACACGATAAGAATGGGAATGGAGGTAAAGAAACCTAATATTATGTAGTCTTAGGTTGAACTTCACTTGAAGACCCATAAGTCTTAAGACGTTTTGGCGTTTCTTTCTCAATGCCGTAAGCAGCTAAAGCAGCCCAACAGAAGGTAGTCAGTCTTGACACTTTTAGGCTATTTACAAGAAAACAAAGTTGGACCAGTTAGACATCTCCAGTTCGAAATTTAGCCATAACATGTACCTACCAATCATTGTCTTTCACGGTGTTAAAAATATTTTCATTAATTCATAATACAGCTGTTGAACAATGTCAATGTAATTACTAATTATACCTACCTGTTCGACACTTAAAACAAAATATTTAAAAACATCAAACGAAAACGAAAGTATTCTCAAACGAACGCAGTAGCAATAAGAAACCTGCAACATTAATTACAAGTTACCATTAAACATGTTTGTGGCACGTAAGATGTCCATATTTAATGATCAACATTTCACGACAGGTTCCACGGAGGATTTGCGTCCGGAGGAGGTGTTGTCTGGCCGGTCCACGCCACTTGCGAGACCACGCAAGGAGACACCCGGCCAACCATTACGGTCCACTAGGTAACAAACCAGATCACACTCGCACCTTTACATAATCGATTTATCGAAAGCAATCGCTAATAGGGAAATGACATAATAAAAACGCCAAATAATTATTCATAAATAAAGTAGAAAGTAGTTCTTATTGTGATTCTAATTCTAAACGTGAATGCGCATACAATTCACAAATGTCTTGTTTGTGCGCCTGATGTGTTCGGAACGGAATTTATTGCCTTTACAATTTGCGTAGGCGTTCTCATTTAAAAGGCAGTTTTAGTATGTCTAGCGGGCAGACAGACATTGTAAATACAAATCGATACAAACAATAATACTAATGTATATATTGACTTTCAAAGTTTGACGCTTCTTTTGCTGATTGAAATAATAGCACTTACTACTGATATTTGTCTTATTGTTGTCTCATTTGTTAGGTTCGGTTTCAGGCAACAACACGCCAAAACTGCGAAGGTCGGGGACGTGAGCGTGGCAGCGGAGCAGGCCTTCGGGGCCACGCATAAGGATAAGGATACGACTTTCAATAACAATGCATTAGGTGAGCATGCGTGATTTGATTAGTAAGCGGTCTGTTATGTCGCTAGGTAGCCACATTTACATACAGTCACCTACAATGTGTAGGTAGATAGGTGAAGGAATACATTGTTCTCAACATTTTTGATTCTAGAACATGTCTCTATTCTCATAGAGACATGTTCTAGAATCAAAAATTCGTAAACAAATTGTGACATCTGCGCTGTGTCCGTGTGGCGGATTATAGGGGATTAGGGGAACAATAATTCTACTAACCTTTAGTTATCATTTCCATCAATTTTAGTCTCGATCTGTCAAAAATGCCCTAATATTTTTGATATCGATTGTCATTGGGATGGAAATGTGGTTAGATTTTGAAGGTTTTTAGTTATGAGAATGGACCTTCAGTCATATCCTATCTTTTACAGAGTGGAAGCCTTAATCTGAATCGCAGCAGTTAATACATTATAATCGGAATAGTAATAATGAATGTCGATAAACGTATACATAATTTAACAAATAGTTGTTCAATTTGGTGATCTTGATAAATGCCTTGCCACCTTCATGATTTGACCAAACACCATTCTATGTGAAAGTACATGTGGGTGGTATATTTTGGGCGTGTGTGTTAATCAAATTGATGGTGTCATTCACCCGAATTACTTAGATTAAAGAGATCACTATTGAATAGCTCTGAAATGGAATACACAGCATTTACTTACCTACCTACGTTTTGTATACTTAGGTATAGTTGTCGCCACAAGTCGTGAGCACAAATGTCAAGTTACTTTCTGGGTTTTTGGGTACCTTTCGGGGCTTTTCGAATTTTTTCTATACATTTACTACCTATGGTGTAGTATTTTTTTAAATTACTAAAGTAGCATAATCTTATGAAGTTATGAATCTCACTGATATGTTACCCAAGCAAGCCATATTATCAAAGCAAAAAAATTCCAAATCGTAAAACCGATCGATTAATTTTTCCAAACGATTTATTTTTCCGATTCAATGGTTCTCTTTGCTGTCTCTGCCATTTCTTTATAGATATAGGTACTTATTGTATAGGAAATATACTCATATATCTATCAAGTACATAGTAGATACCCGTTCAAAGAAACCTGATCAAAGACTTCTATCGATCTACGGGATGGTGTTCCTTTCTATAATCCTATACAAAAAGTGTCTTGCACTTAATCCGATTATGTAAATGGACGATTTGACGGTATTCCCTATATAAAGTAACCAAGTGGAATTTTAGTAGTACTAATTTTAGTAGATACCTACCTATGTTAAGTTGTATCTACTTAAAGACTTTTAGAAAAGAACGCTTTGAATTTTGTACAGTGTCGCCGATCGTCACCCCTATTTTAACGGCTTTGTCGCCTTGTAGTGACATGTCATGATTTTTTTTATCGGATCTTTATTGCAGGACATATTCTGCATTTCTTATAACCCCTGACAATCTTTGACCACTAAAAAATCGGGATACAATATTCTTCAGACCTATTTCCTTTACGGCGGCCAATCTCAATGGTAACTAGTCAAGAACGCAGGAGATGTTATAATGCACAAGAGTGTGTGCGCAAACACGGGTGCACTCCCTCTTCCCTCACTTTCATATTCCAATGAGGACGGCTATTCCACACAACTTGGGAGAAATTAGGCTCAGGTCCAGCGTGCTTTTCTTTTACCTTTAGTGCTTTCCGAGACAAGGGGGTATTACATCACCAACTTCCATATTCAGGGGTGCTACTGAGAAATTCCTAATGGATAAATCCGGTAATACTTTTTGCCCGACCTGGTAATCAAACCCAGGACACTACCCTCAGCAATAGCCCTTGCGGCCACAAGATCAACGGGGCAGTTTATTGGGAAATAAATATAGGATTATAATTATGTGCATGTGGATATTGCCGTACTATACTTTGTTACCTTGGGCTGAAAACAGCATAATTAACTTATGTTTCAGATAAAAAGACAAGTCCGGGGTATCAGCTGCCGTTGCAGGCGACACAGGTGTCCTCTACAGGAGTGACGACAGTCGTCGGCGCCGGCGGAGTGCCCAAGACGTTGACGAAGCAGACCGTCATATTGACATACCAGACACAGCAGATCTCGGCGCCAGTAAGTTATGGAAATTGGGATGGGGTTGGAATTAAATGTGTAATATATCATAACTTATCATCACGCTTGTATTCCCCGAAGGGTTACGCAAAGATGTAGCAATAAACATCCACAGTTCGCTGATATACATAAGTCACATGCAGTAGGGGGCGAGCCTATTGCCATTAACCAGGCACAAATCCTAAATCCGAGCTGCTACTGATAATTACATAGTAAAACCCAATAACAAAATTAAAATTAAATTTGTATAAGTAATAAAGACTCTATTCTTGCAGTCATATAGTTCAAGGTTGTAAGAAACGTCAGTTTATATACAAAACGTAATTAAACTGTAATTTCCTCAAGCAAAAAGTTTAGTTTCAAAACGAAATATTAAATTGCTTTGTTACATTTAATAAAACGTCTTTTGTGTTTAATTAACGAAGGCACTGATTAGGTACTTGTTATTTTACCTACTCAGTAACTTTAATTAACCTTCGAAGAATCAAAAGCTCTAACATGAGAGATACTATACCTAATTATCTGCCTACGCCTTCGAGACAGAAAGGTCCAATGTCATGCAGGAATTAAACCGATCTTTAAGTCCCGCATAATATGTATTCAAAGGCAGTAATCTTGTACATTTTTCCGGAAGACTTCCGCATGTTTTAAGTTAATCAGCACATTAAAGACAACGTAAATGAACTATTTTAGTTTGACATACACTTTATTAATTTATCATAATTTTGCATTGTGATAATAATTTATGTTTCTATGGACAGAAAATCTACACTCACTTAATCTTTCTCACAATTAGTTCTAATTCTAAAAGTAGAAAGAATCCCGCTAACGACTAATAATTTCTCTCTATTTAAGCTTTTTCATTGTGATGTCAGTCTCACCAGAACGACTCATTACAGGAAGGGCGACCAACAAAAAGCGTGCGGATATCTGAACCAGCCACTACTCGTGGTCCTTCCGCGTCCCGCGCCCAGCCCGAGCCACAGCGTGGTCCTGGCCCTGGGAAGTACACCTTCCAGACTACGCAGCTGCCCAGACCACAGTTCCCTGCCGTCAAGAACATTGATGCTAAGACTACTAAACAGGTAAGTTGCCTTTAGGAAAGATGTATGGAAATTGTGTCCAAATTTTTTGTAGACTGACAGGGTCTGTAATGATCAACTTTATCACATACTTATTTATGTCCATGTCTTGGACCGCGTAAATGACTGATTTCTGCGGTTTTTTTTTTGCGAGGAACCAGGTTCTTTTTCTAATTAAGTTTTCTAAGTTCTTCCATATAACATCAGCTATCTTCCAGTGAATCCCATCGAAATCGATCCAACCGTTTAGGAATAACATTATGGAACGCAAAATAAGTATTGAGTATTTTGGATTAGGATTGAGAAATTGTCTCAAAGATCATAGTTGCGATATGGTACCCCATATGGTAGTGACTGTCACTAGGCAAATAGACGAACACCTAATAATTTAACTTTCGCTGTAGAGAACGGCGGTATTGTTATGTCTGTCTACGAAACCTTTGACTTACAGAGTATTTTCATCACCGTAATATTTTGTAGGAGAAATGAAGATACCATCTACAAATGATTATTACGGTCCCAAAAGCGAGTAGCATAATTATCTACCCATGAATGAGTTTCATCATTTTCTGCGCTCTTATATTTATTGGAAAGATTTAGGAAGTAAGAGACATTAAAGAAATAATGATGATAATGAGTGAAGATAAAAAGAAATATGAGTTTTCACTGAACATTTAATATAAATAACTGAGGGCACAGCTCCAAATCAAAACATCACCACAGTATCTACGACGACATTTTTACACATTTAACATTTTTTAATAGACGTGAAGTATTCCATTAATTACATAATGGCTTCCTGGACAGGCGATTCTAAACTCTATATTTAGACTGAAAAAGTTTGTTTTCCATTGAAGCTGAAACTGGGTCACAACTTGTCTATTTCAGACATGTCGTGTGCGATGCCGGTCGCAGTATATTCTAAATATCGCCGGTGCACAGTGCATCTAGCGTAGACACACATGAGATTAGAAAAAGAAAGATCTTTAACAACATAAGTAACTGATTTTGTATATAAAATGTGTTGCTGTACTGATTTATGAAATATACAATAAAACACTAGCTTCCGTGTGTCGCAGCGTGATTTTATAAAGCCTATGGCCCAATAGTATTACTGATAAATGTGGCTATCATGCACAAAATATTTTTCTAATTCGACCGGTAGTTTCAGAGGTTAGCGCAATTAAAAAACAAACAAAATATCTCTTCAGCTTTACTATATTAAAGTAGAAATGCAAACCACATCTATTTATTAAACTGCTGTTAGAGATACCAAATTGCTCACCAATGTTGAAAAACAAATCGCAACAAATTTACAAACAATCGTTTCCCTATAAACATTAAACTGATCCACATTACTTGCATAATTGAAAAGTTAACACACATACCGACTCGTACATACATACATAATTCTATTTTGCAATGTATCGCGTTAAAAAGCAAAATTAATTAGACGTTACATTTTCCCCTCGTTCTGGACCGTGACAAGACGTGTTTGTTAAAAGTTTTATTTCATTATTTCTTTCGATAATAAAAGTTAGAATTTAATTATTATTTAATTATAATTAATTGTTAAATTACGAAGAAATTGAAGAAAGTGAGTAGTGTAAAAAGTTGTAAGTTTTATCGTAAGATATGTCTCAGATATCGTGTGTACGTGTGTTGTCGGATTTATTTTTAAAGTTAGTGACTTGGTTTGAATACGGGTCATTTCGACATCTGTTCGCGTAACATTAGGGATAGTGGTCGGGTTCATTCACAGCTATGCACTTGGGATAGAAACACGACATGGTCAATATTTATACATTTTTAAGTGCGGTGTGTGAAAGTGAAGTGAAAGGTGATTACTATGTTTAATAAGTGTTTTTATCTTCAGGTGGTGAACAACACTAGGAAGTCTGGTGTTACAGACGGATGGAGGGAAGGTAGTACTTTAATTACTGATTATATGGCTTTATATGGACTTACTGTACCTGTAATCATCCACCACAAAGTTCTTTTTCTTGTGACTTATGATTGAATACTGTAACTCATTGATTATAATAAGTTGCTGAGTCTAAAGACCTTATTTATGGACAGTCCCAGAGCTCATCAAATCAAAACATTTTTATCTTTTTATCCTAGTAGCAAACTTTTCTGGTTAAACAATTTAATTCAGCTTGATTATCTGCCTACTCTAAAATAATGTAAATATATGCACAAATTGGTAAGTAAACCAACTTTTGTAGGTGGTCAAGTCGTTGCGTGAAAGTTAATCTTATTTCATCAAATACTTAAGTATCTACGTAACCTATTTTTTCCCTCTGACTTACTTTAGCAATTAGTAATAGTGCGCAACCCCAATTGTGTCAACCCGACTCGCTCTTAACCGTTTTTTTCAATAAATTAATGTCAAATTGTCAAGTTATAAAAACTTACTTTGTATAGAGCACAGACTCATTGCAAACCTTTTTACAGAACTTTTTCATACTGGCCGTTTGCTATCGAAACTTCTGTGATGCCGTAAAAGTTTTTTTTCTAATTGTGTTTAATGGCTTTTATAATTTATTTTGATGAAAAACGGTCAGTGTTTTATTAAATTATTGAGCGCAACCTTCTTACATGAGTTATCGTTTTTTTCATGTTTGTCAAAAATCCCTAAATATTTTTTTTTAAGAAAAAAACGATGACTCTCTTTGTTACCATAAGTTTTAAACCTTTTATTGTATTGTCCTATCTACACATGATTTTCAATTTTAGGGACTCTATGCTACTTTAGTTTTTGTGATATTCAACATATAACATTTTTACTTTAATAGTTTAATACTTTAATATTAGACAATATGTTTCCCAGGTGCACAATCAGCAGTATCCAGTGATTCCGGAGTATGGACGGGCGGAGAGGGCGGGGGAGATGGCTCACCACGCATGCGCCGTCGTCCGCGCAACCTCGAGATGGTCATGCGCAACTCGCACTGCTTCCATCTTAGAGAGCTGCAAGTTTCTGACCTTGATATTATGGGTAAGTGATATATTTAGCATAAACGTGTATTTAGGACCAATGGACTTTATTTATCTCCCTTAAAAAATATTGTGCACAAAGAAACCATTATTTGAAAGATAAAATATTCTATTGAACTCACCATTATATCAGCCGAACGACGTCCACTGCTGGTCATAGGCCTACCCTAAAGATAGTCACATGACCGGTCCGGCGCTGCCCGCATCCAACCATTTCCCACGACCTTTTGTCGGTCCATCTCGTGGGGGACTCACTTACCTGCAATGTAATTAATTTTATCATTTTGTTCTCAGATGACGCTCTAATAACTGGCCAAGCAGTGATACCTCTTCCAAAACTGCCAAGTTCCTTTGATGACGAGCTGACTCCGGAGTACGAGGTCTCGCCAGTGCCTACATACAAGCCACCATCCCCCATCCTCCCGAAGCCATCTCCTGTGACAGATTCGTCACAGCGACAGAACTCCCCTATGTCTACTCTGGAACGATACAGGAACAGAAACAGACCTACCTTGATACAAACTAATCTGGATGAGGAGAAGTTTGTTCTGGATAGAGCACAACCTGAAAAATTGAATAAACAGGTAAGAATATAGTTGTCTTTCCGCATAATCGATAAAATCCATACTTTAATTTTAAATGGGAATGTAAGTCTGTTGGTCTGCCTGTCTTTTTTCGCTTTGACGACTAAACCACTGAAACGAATTTGATGAAATTTGGTACAGGGCAATTTTTTCAGACTTCGTTTACGTCCGCGGCAACCGATATTTACGCGGACGAAGTGGAGAGCAAAAGCTAGTAAGATATTATAAAAATGGCAGCATTAAAATTGATTACAAATTGGATTTCGAGAAGTGAATTTTTTACAAAATCGATACTTTGCTTATCGAGAATCATTTTTAGCATAGTTCCAGGTTAGTATGAAGAAATAATGTTGCATGCTAAACTAGTAATGAGGGCAATGCCTCGCTATGAACAAAGGAAATCATCGAACTACTCTAATAAAACGTATTAGTAAGAATTTGGATTATTCACCTGAACGTTTCTTTTTTTTAAACGTTGCTGGACACTGGGATTTCTCCTGTAATGTGGGTATGTTTACAAACATACAAACTTAAACACAAACAGCCAGCCATTACCAACAGTCAACAGACAGATAGAACATTTAAAAATAAGAGCGTAATGATTCAAAATCCATTCTTTAACTTCCAGAACTCATTCGTGAAGTCTTCGAGCGGTGTGGTGTCTCCAACCACGGTGAGCTCTTCGAAGGAATCCAGTCCATCTTGCAAGAGCGAGGAGAGCCACTTCGGGAACAGCAGCGCCTGGCAGAGCCACGCGGCTGGCGAAGCCATGGCGAACAGGTATATTCGAACCAAGTGTCAACCTGGAACATCCTAAACGTATTTTTTCTAAATAATTTTAACCGAATCCTTACATAATAAAAATCAAATGAATCTTCTGAAGATACATATAAGGATATGGGAAGAAAGAAAAGCAAAAAAACTAAATATAAAATTAAATTCTTTCTCCAGATCACAAGACGACGTGTCCTTAGCACTGAGCGTGTCCAGCTGTGAGGACGAGAAGTCTAAACTGGAGAACAAGATAGAGGTCCCGAAAGTGGTGGAGCCCGAGATCCCGAAGAAGATGATAGTGATCATGGACGAGCCTCCAGTGCCGCACCCGCTGCTCATGAAGTCGCTGACGATGAGCCAACATGACGCGCTTCGGGGAACTATGATGGGTAAGAAATCTTCTAATCATACAACAATATCTTTAAGTACATCCTTGACCCTTATTAGTTTCTAAATCAGGTTAATAGATAGCAGTGAGAAGAGGTAATGATCTTAAGCTAAGGTTAAAGCGTTTACTGCCTCGTTAGCCTAATGGTCCTAAGCGCGACTGCTACGCTAGAGGTTCGATTCCCAGAGCGAGTAAAGTGTTATTGGGATTTTCTATAAAATTTTCAGTAGCACCTCGGAGTTAGGATTTGTGCGCGGTAAATGGCAATAGGCTCGCCCCCTATTACATGGGACCTAAAAAGCATACCGGCGAACTGTGGGTGTACATTGGTACACCTCTGCCAAACCCTTCGGGGAATACAGGCGTGATGGTATGTTTATGTTATGTGTTAAAGCGTTAGGAGGACCCGCGGAATTGTTTTTTTTTTTCAGGTTTTTTGCAATTTGCATTTCGGCACCGGATCATATAGTAATAATAAAATAGACGCGACACTGATATTTATGTATTTCAATATATATATTTCAATATATATATATATATATATATATATAATTATAATCAACATAACTCTCCAATGTTTTGCTTTCCTTTATGAGAAAAAGTATCTTAGGACCACGTTCTTTCTTCGCCTTAGAAATATATTTTATTTCTCTTTCGAAACAAGTTTTAAATTAATTCCATTAATAAATTGATGACCGTTTTAGTAAACAGAACTTGATAATATGTTTTTCCACAGGTTCAATGACAAGTTCAAACTACAGCACCACTAGTACTTGCACAAACCAGAGCGGTGACCACCACAACTTAACACTCACTCTTGAAGACTCCAAATTCGACTTATCAGCTCTAGAAACTTCCACGCAAAGCATGTTGGATGATGAGACTTCGCCTGCAGATAGCCTAATCTCCTCCACCAGTACCAGTGACTCTAACAATGAGTTGCAAGTGGAAAGGGATCCCCCTTCGATCAGCTCTGCGTATCAGACGGCTAATACCAAGACCAGGTCGCCAGAGCCGATGGTCAAAGAAGAAGACAATCTTGATGGAGAAGCTATGCAGCCTGTTAAAGAAGTACTGATGTGAGTATGAATACGCTTTATTTTTTTAAATACTTAAAGCATTCCCTTTTGCGTTCTTTTTTATTGGAAGTGGCCAGTTTATTTGTTTGGCAGGATAATCTCCATGAAATAGAAGTATCTAGTTTTTAATACAGCTATGGAAAAGGGACTCTTTTTTACTAATGATGCAGCAAGATTGTGAATACACCGATCTACTTGCTAATCGTAATAGACCTTGAATGAGGTTGTCGTTCATGTTAGAAAAAACGGCAATGACCTAGAATGAGTACTATTATGTTAATTTGATCTTAATCAAGTTAAACTGTTACAATCAATACAATATTTCCCTCTACAGTGAATCTAACCGGAGCAACGGTGGCAGCGGCGATGGCAGCAAGAACCCTACCCCGGAATCTCCGGGAACACCGACACACGCGTCCGGATCACTCTCCCTGTCCGATGGAAGAGATTTCTTCGATGATGAGATCGCTGACCAGCCAGCTTTACTCTTCAGAAGTAAGTCCTTATAGATTTTAGCCTAATCTCATTGAGGAGAGGTCTTCTTTTGTTATACATGTTCGGAGATCGAGCAACTAGAAATTCATCATGTCAATGGTTTTAGAACAGAACTCTCTTAAAAGTTAAAGTTGATGTTGGCACCGTTCCAGGCTTTAAGATTTATGTTTGTTTCTTCATTGGAAGTGTCACTGACTGAAATATGATAACATGCAGCCCAAAATATAAAACTAGCAAACTGGCCGCGACTTCGTCTGCGTGGCTTATTTCACCCGCGTTAAGTTACGTCTTTGGTTACTGCTCCGTTCTCATGAGTTTTAGCGGGATGTAATATAGCCCATGTTTCTCAGGAATAATATAATGAATAATTTGTTTATTGATGAAAAATAGTTAAAATCTTTCCAGTAGTGTCGGAGCCGATTCGGTACAAACAAACAAACAAACAAATCTTTTCTCTTTATAATATTAGTATAGAAAACCATATTCACTATTTAAAATGTTGTTGTTCTAGAAAATGCAGACGGCAGCCCTTCAAGTAAAACACTCGAATCAGACACTAGCAAAAATCTGCGAAGGTCCAGGGAACGCATCACCTCCAGCCCACTGGTTCAAAGGAATCGCAAAAGTAAATTATACACTCGCATATTGTCATAACTCAATGAAACAAACCTCATTCGTTTACATTCTTTTATAACTTGTATTTCTGATTCATATTTTTTTCCAGCCAGTGTTGTAAATTTTTATTTATATTTCTTATCTGTATTTTCCAAATTGGCGGGAAAAGTTATAAAATAATGTAATTATTTACATGTTTTTTCTTTCTTTAGAAAAATATTAAAATTGTAATTTTTTTAACCAAACGGTTGTGTGAAGTTGTCGTAAAGTTTATTTATGTCAAAATGTCTAACTCAGTGTGCGGGTTGCGGAATGGCGGTACTGAACGGACACCATCGCTAGATACACTGTCCAGCCTCGCGTCAGACGACCTGATGATGGACCAAGATCTGGCGCAGTCGATCACCAGCTTGCAGAGCGTTGATGATTATATTGAGAGGTACCTCCTTGCATATAATTATCTTTTCGATTACTTTAGTTACTATTCCGCTTCCTTAAATGGTAGCGTGTTAATTTAGGTAAAGCCTTCCTCAATAAACGGATTATATAAGGAATTTTTTATTCAAATCGGGTCAGAATTTCCTTGTAAGTCATAAGCGAGTTTAAAAAACAAATCAGCCAAATAATATTAGATTAAATACTAATATTATAAAACTAAAGAGTTTTTTGTTTGAATACACTCATCTCTAGCGCGTAGTATTGGATAAAATCTTTTTGTATAAGTATGATCATGAGGAACGCAGGAAGAGCAGTAACCCAAGACGCAACTTGACGCGGGTAAAAAGACCACGCCGCAAGTTGCACGAAGTCGTGAGCAGAAGCTAGTAATAAATATATCTGTCGGAATTGTTATGAATAGTATACACACAAAACGAAACACAAACACCTTTGTTTGGCGTTGTGAGGAATCTAGGGGTAATAGTGTCAACGTGGACCATTGAGGGACAGTGATTGTTAAATGTGTTAATACGTGCTCGCGACCCATACCGGTCTAGAAACTGCTTCGTGTTTTGATTTATTAATTTCATGGGATTATCTAGTTATTTAGTGGTTACTTTTGTGATTCATAAGCGATTAACAGAGTGAACGTTTTATTTTGGAGTCAATGGTCTCCCGTATTCCAATTCTGCGCGCAATGTAAGTATATCTGATTGTTACTGTGTTTAATCACGTTCCTTTGTGATGGTTTTGAAGTCTCTTTAAAGTTCTATTAACCACCATCTAACTAATTATCCAATCCGCCTTGAGCAAGCGTGGTAGTCAATGCTTGTGCCTTCTCTTTATGAGAAAAAGCCTTTACCCTTCAATGTGACAATAATAGGCTGGTATTATTGTTACTATAACTAAATATCTTCGTGTTTTTTCTCTAAATACACAAGAGAAGCCTAATATATACTTTTAAAATAGAATTATTGTAATATGACTTTATTTATTACTGTTAGATTTTCAACGTTTGGCGCAGCACATAGAGTTGAAAGTTTTATTAGGCCCCTAGGACAAGATGATGCTTGCGATCCTGGCACTCAGGTCATAGTTCAATTGGCCAATTGGTTGAATTGACTAACAAATAGATGCTAGGTAGACTGTAAACAGTAAGTTGATCCGTCCATATTTCGAACGAGTTGACGCAATACATTAAAAAAAATTTCATATTTTATTTCATAAGATTTTCATACAAAAATAAAAATATTTAAATTGAACGCTCTAAATGTTACGAAGTCTATGCGAAGCAAACGAAAGCGATAGTAAAATAGCGAGGGGAGCGGGGTTAGGGCGGCGGGGGTGTTTGTACTTGACCTATTTACAATTTTACGGAAATCCGTCAGTCGGTCATTCAGATCAATGCGCTTGCGTTGCTTGATTCTGTAAAAAATTATAGAACAAAAGTTGTTGTTTATGATGATAGTAATACAGTCCTGCAAGGTTGTCATTGTTTTACAAATAACCCTGTATAATTGATAGCTAATCGATCTACCTGCCTCGGTAGCCTAGTGGTCCAAAGCGCGACTGCTACGCTAGAGGTCTTGGGTTCGATTCCCAGGTCGAGAAAAAAGTGTTATTGGGTTTTTCTCTGAAATTCTCAGTAGCAGCTCGGAGTTTGGATTTGTGCCCGGTTAATGGCAATAGGTTCGCCCCCTATTACATGGGACCTAAACATACCGGCGAACTGTGGGTGTACATTGTTACACCTCTGCCAAACCCTTCGGGGAATACAGGCGTGATGGTATGTTATGTAATCGATCTACTTAGCCCATAAGATCAAAATGCCTGTACAAAATTTGAAATTAAATCTTTAGGTACCCACATATAAAGCCGGTCGGTCACTTAGGTAGGTACACCAATGAGACAATAAAACTCCAAAAAGGTTTAATAAGATACTTACTTCTCTAGGTTGGACAGCTCACTCCGCAGCGGTCTCAACTCACTAGACGAGAGGCAGCTTCGCCAGGAGCTATCCTCATCCAAAACCGCGGTGCGGCAATGGAGCCAGTTGCTGGAACAGAATAATATGCTGGACCGACAGCTTGCGGCCATGGCGCAAGGAATAAATGCTTCCGATTCGCTTACAGCAAGCAACAACAGTCTTTCTAACATCGGGTAAGTCGAATTATCAAAACTTATAACCTATTTATGCATTGAATATATCCTAGGTTTTTTCATGCGGAACAATACCAGTCGGAAGTGCATATCGTGTATTAACTATATACCGGGATCTCGGCTCATGGAGTAGTAGGAGGAACAGTGCGGTTTTAGTCAGTAAGAGTCCGACAGAACTCTTCGTTTACCCCAGACGGAGAGTATCCATACGAATTTCCACACGAAAGTTATTTTGGGGTGTACCGTCAGCTGCACGACTGCCCCGCTGGTCTCGTGGTCACAAGTGCGACTGATGAGCGTGGGATCCTGGGTTCGATTTCCATGTCGGGCTTAAAGTGTTATTGGGTTTTTCCAATGGGAAGTTTTTAGTAGAAGCCTGGAGTTTGGAAGTGGGTGGTGTGACACCCCTGTACTTCGGTTGTGTTGGTCCCGGCTATCATTCGTAGACCTTTGACAGTCGTTACGGATAGTCGGAAGCCAGGAAGTCTGACAACCAGTCTCACCCAGAGGTATCGTGTTGCCCAGTAAATGGGTTGTAGAGGTCAGATAGGCAGTCGCTCCATGTAAAACATCTGCATCTGCTGGTATTCAGCTGCATCCGTTAAGACTGGAGCCGACCCCAACATACTTGGAAAAAGGCTAAGCAGATGAAGATGACCGTCAGCTGCACTAGGTACTACATACACGTAGGAGTAAATAAATTTCCGACTGTAATAAAACCAAAACATAAAAACCGCTCCATTCAGAACAGCCCCCGCATTGACTGTATTTTAAAATAAATAAAAAAACCTACGTCACCTGGTTAAGTATATTACGTTTCTATTACGTAAATACAATGCAGTTGTAAATCTACCAAGGTACGTACGTAAATGGCTGCGGTCTTTGTTTAGCGCCAATGAAGCGTCTATTCGACTGGCACGTATATTGGGGTGTCACAGTTCAGTGGGGGACGAGAACCGCCTATTCCGTTACATTAAATCTGTGTTTTGGTTGAATAAGGAGAAGCAAAAGACATAATAAGTTGCAAAACTAAACGGGCTTTTTTTGTCACCAGCTTTTACCTGCGATTTCGTTTGCGTGAATTTCCTTACGGATTCCTAATTATTTTTGTAATAAGATATAGCATAAAGCCCTCAGGGATAACGTACTTAACTATTATCGAAAGAATTTTCAGAATCGGACCAGTGGCTAAAATAAACAAACTCTTCGATTCAAATCTAATTACGCCTCAATGAATCCCTAAGGTCTGTTCACACCTTAACGCGACTCGACGAGACGAGGCATGCACTTTATATGATAGGGAAACAATAATACATAATATCATATTTATTTACTACATGATAAGGTACACGCGCAAAATGTATATACATAATATGTCGATGTTCGTCGCTCTGCGTAGCATGTCGCATCTCGAGTTATCGACGAACTTTCATGTAGTAAAAATAAAATCGATAATATGTCGCTATGTTAAGAAAATGAGCACAGCATTAGTCGCGTTACATCACACCTCAGTGTGAACTAATCCTATAACCCAGATGTCGTTAAGGAAATTACAATGATAATAATTATATTATTATTATTATGTAAACTCGTGTCTTTCCTAGAACCATGCTCCATATATCAAAGCATATTACGTTTGTAATCTCGAAGTTATACTTGACGTCGATTGTAAACGTGTAATTACTCTGCGTTTAGCTGATAATAGTAATGGCTCTATAAAAAGCATGCCTTTTACTAATCATTGAGATAAATAACTAAATATCTAGCAGGACAAACATTCGCTGCACAAAAAATAAATTACAATGTTCTAAATAATTCGGTAAATGTAAGCCTATGCCGCTGCAACAAAGCACTATTTTTATATAAAATTTATATCACCTGGAATTAAATTAAAGTTCTTTATTTGGAATGGCCAATCTAGCTTGAGAAAGCATGATGATCAATGCTCTCCTGAGTATGGAATAGGCCTTTGTCCTGCAGTGGGATAATAATAGTCTGGTATTATTATTATTAGGTTTAATAAATGAGTAAGCACCTAGAACGCCCCCAGCTTTTCCCGATATAGGTAATAATATCATTATGACAAAATGTACTGATAGTGCTGTTATTTACGACTAGCTAGACCGAATTCATCGTTATATTAACGGTAGGTATTGTTGTCCAAGATCCCAGTGTCGCCATGCCTACGTCATTTTAACATAGCTTAAATTAGGGCCCACGGAAAATGTAATATAGCTAGAATTCCAATTAAATTAAGGATTTTCATCGTCATTTTTACATACAAAAATACCTTGTGATTCCATAGAGATTTAAAAAAAAAATCCAAAAAACTGTTTTTAACAATATTCTGTAAAACAACAAAAATTGCCTCTTGAACATAAGTAAGTCAGATACCTTTTTATATGAGCTAACACTTATACCTTCTCAGACCTACAGATTCTTTTCGTTCTTCTCAAAAAATCAGCTATGTTATAATAACGTAGGCAGAGTCTGGTATCTCAGTCCATTGTTCATGTTCATAGATACTGAAACAATCGAACAAAAGCGAGTGTTGACAGCGGCGGAATACACAAAGGATATGCTAAGAATCACATCTGAACAAACAAACGATACCCACAACACTGAACTTTGATGTTTCCTACGATACGTTTGATCTTACATTATTCTAAACAGCAATATTGACGTTTTACAAATTCCCATTTATTTCAAAATAACGTTTTAAGGCAGGTACCATTTCAAATCTGTACAATGTAGTGTAGTGAGGCCCGGACTCCACCAAAGCGGAGAGGAGAGGAGATGTCTCGTAAACAACCAATAGGAGACTGTGTTCCCTTAAAGCTAAGCGGTGAGATGTGAGAATAACGCAAGCGGATTGGTTGAACGGGACATCTCCTCTCCTCTCCGCTTTGGTGGAGTCCAGGCCTTTTAGTTTGCTCTTCAACCATGCTAATATGTATTATAAATGCGAATGTAAGTTTGTTTGTGTGTCACGCTTTCACGGCTAAACATCTAAACCGATTTTGATGACATTAGGAACAGCCTAAGCCCTTAGAAAGGGCCCCAGGAACTTTAAATCCCAGGAATGGACATAGGCTACTTTTTCGTGGAGGAAATCGAGGGTAAAGCTAATACTTTACATGATACTTAATGCGGACTTTGTCCTCTTGAAGGTTGGTTACCGCGGATGCAGTCAAATTCGCAGATTAAAGACGAGCCTATGTTCTTGCCTGGGGTTCAAACTTACTCCTTATCAAATTTAAAAAAGCGTAACAGACTGACAGATAGACAGAGTTACTTTAGCATTTATGATATTAGTATGGATAAAAAAAGAAATAAAGTTTTTAGAGCCCGCCCGTTGCCCCGTTGGTCTCAGCGTCGCAAGCGCGACCAAGTGTTATTGGGTTTTTCCATTAGGAATTTCTCAGTAGCAGCTCGGAGTTAGGATTTGTGCCCGGTTAATGGCAATAGGCTCGCCCCCTATTACATGGGACCTAAAACGTACCGGCGAACTGTGGGTGTACATTGGTACACCTCTGCCTAACCCTTCGGGAAATACAGACGTGATGGTATGTGAAGTTTTTAGAGATAGAATTTTTAAAACAATCTTTGCCAAAGTAATTTTAAGACATGACCTTTACAAGTAGTCAAGCGAAATAATGTTCCTCACTTTCTACTAAATACTTGTTTCAACCTTAAAAATCAGGAAGCCTTTGTAATTTTAAGCCAAGTGGCTCCTTTACTTATCGCATTAGCTGCCCTACCGTAATGGAATCTAAATGCAGCATTATGAACTCGACCGTTTACATTAGCTACTCACTGCTCCAAAAATAAATCATTATTTAAGATACGGGGCAGCAATTACTTTGAATGCAGTCGTAGGGTACATTAAACTACTTCGTCCATTTTGTCGTAAACTACGCCTTTATTTCGTAGCAATACGGGTGAGTTTCGTAGTTCCTAACGTAGGGTAACCATAGCTAAGTAGTATAATTTAGTTAATTGCCGGGCTACTGTTCTTGAACCGATTTGTTCCAAATATACGGCGTATTAACATTTAAACAATAAGGTCGTGTCGATTATAAAATATTTTCAAAGTTACTTTCGACTTATTATTGCAAATACCAAGGTGTGGTTTCTACGTGACTGTTCCGTGTTATAGCGTAAGTATTACGTACCTGCTACTGCTACTTATGCCGATATTTCTAGTTGTAAGTTTATCTAGCATGTATTTTGTTTTTGCAATCACTATGTTACATCGTTGCACGATCGAAGCACGGTGTACCGAATGCTCCACATTTTGCATGCATTTTTATTAAATAGGTACTAGTTTCTACCGGGCGACTTTGCGTAGAGTTCAAAATTAAATCTTATTCTAAAGTATCACGGGAACATAAAAACAGGACTAAAATAAGTATGTGTGCCAAATTTCAGTTAATTACGTTCACTCATTTATGCGTCAAAGAGCAACAATCCTCAATCCATCTATCCATCCTCACAAAATTTACAATTATAACAGTAATAGGAAGTAGGATTGTAGGATGTTCTCAAAAATTTATATTATGGAATTTTCAACAATAACTAGTTATGTTCTTTTCCCGGTTTCCAATAGTAAACGAGTCTATGTACTGTGACATTGAGTATATGCTGCATATGCACTAGTAAACACTCGTACAGAGATATTTGCGCAAGTGTTCGTAAAAATTGAAACAATGCCAAAGAACCGTTCCAGTTCCAATTATCAGATTAATTGTGTGGGTATATGTTTGACCTCCATGCGCTCGCGCCGTTGCATGACACCACAATAGATATTTATGACAATGGGTATGGTTTCCTCGCGACTTGCAGCTGGGGCCAGGTAACCTTCCTTGAATCTTTAATTACCATGGATTAATACGGCGAAAAACTAAGCTAAAGATGTTTTTATACTAAAAATTATTTCTCGTAGCATCTTGCTACAAAGATTTGTTTTAGAATACCAAAAAGAAAACTGCAGTCTTAGTTTTTATTTTTAGAAACTATAAGGAAAATCACCATTCTTATTTGCCTTAGAACGATCTTAATAAAATTGTGAAAACTAATTCTTAACTTGTCAAGTATTGACAAACATTTCGTAAGAATTTCGCGGTGCGGCCATCGATTTTCAAGGTAGATTTTACGGGCGAGCTTTGTGTGTCGAAAGGTCCTTGCTCCATGAGGTAATCAGATAAAGTAGCAAGCGGCGCAGCTGGCTAGGGGCACTCGGGGCTTCGGTTCATCTCGCCCCGTGTTTGCGTCCGCGTGCCACGCCGAGACCCGATCGGATGTTAGTCTGTAACTCGTCGCGCACGCGGACGTACGTAGCCGGCACGCAGCACGACACGACACGTGCCCGCGACCTCGCGGAACACGACACGATCCGATCGAGATTATTATCTTCCGATATCGAACGCACGGGTCACTGAACGATCGTAATTCAAGTATTCAACAAACATTAATGTACAGCTGTGGTTAATCGCGGAGTTTGGATGTTTACGTTACGTTTAAATTAGGATGCGTCAGTGCCTAGTGTGAATTGTAAATCTGAACGGCACCCAGCGATGGTTGTTATTCTTTACGTGCAGTACAGTACCTAGGTAAAGCGGGTAACTTAATTAAGAGACAGTAACCCTACTCAAAGTACCTATAACGTACTATAATAGCTACAACTGTTAACTAAAAACTTGGATATAAATAAGTTGGTTTACCCGAACTGTTACTATTTATGAATACTTATGAATGATCCACAATACGAATATGGTTATTGACCCTACAATTAACATCTATCAGTAGTCTGTAGTAGCAATGTCAACAAAGGATGTTGATCATTTATTTGCATTTTCTAATGAGTGATAAGAAAAATGTACAAACACAAATAACTGAGCAGTGAATATGAAGTCAGTACAATATTTTTTAATATTTTCGATTCAATATTTTTTTGGAATTTATTTAACAAACTAGGGTAGATGTTGTTTGTTTGATATTTAACGGCATTAACGAATTTTGGAAGCTTTTATTCAGCTGCTAACCCTTTTGCATATTTTAAGAGTTAAGGTATTCATATCGGGATATAAAACTTATCATAAAAATAAATGTAGATGTTCTCAATGATTATTCTGCGAATATATTACTATATATTAATATTGTATTATTATAAAGCTGTAGAGAGTTTTGATTTTTTGTTCTACCGCGCTAATCTCCGGAGCTCCTAGTACGATTCTAGAAATTATTTCGCTCATGGAAGCTACTTTAATCCTCCATTACAAAAAAAATAGGGATGCATTAGAAAATTTAAAATAAATCTGACATCAGTCAAGAAGATTTAAGTATCTTTGGCATCAGTAATCGGAAAAATCAAGTATTTAACACCTACCCTCAATCCAACGTTTGTTTTGTTTGTACCATAATCTTATCACAATGATAACAGAAGTAAATTCCGATCTGTTTACATGGCTTTAGCAATATATAATGCACATTACTCATTCGCAGGACAGCTACAGTTACTTTGTAAATGCCGTCCTACATAACTGTAATGTATACCAGAGAATAAATCCTTGGCGTTGTCAACTGGATATTTAACATCCTTCCATAAAAGTAACAGTTTATAGGGAAACAGAATAAGTACTTACTATGTTATCTATGCAATTGATTGAGGTACCTGGTGGGCCAATCTACACGATAGAAGCAGTTTTTAAATGATAATATAATTTTTTGAATAAATTATTTTGTAATCATATTACATTATAGTCTACTGTCCTATTATGTCAGTCTTCAAGGCGGACTGTCTAGTGTTTCTCATTTAGAGTAGGGATTACTTATCTCATAATAATATTTGAACAAAATAAGGTTCTATAATGGCTAAACCAGCCAGAGTCTTAACAGTGTACTCGTACTTATGTAAGAATAATTTTAAAATATTCGATTCAACAAATCTATGGAGTCTACGCAATTATTTTCGTAATGCTACGAATTTATGAAATACCGCAGGCCTACGGTTTTTTCTACTACAGCCCAATATGTGTTACATTGTTCAATATTAGATTTTGTATAGTAGGATCACGTCATTGTCTGAACTCTGAAGAATTTATTGCTATACAATTGAATTGATACAAATGGTTCAATGTGCTATTGTTGTCCAAAATCCGTTGCTATGGCAACATTGAATAGCTTTGCTCGGAGCTTTTTTGTACGGGCTTGGCTCACGGTTCGATATCCCAATGTCGAAGGTGGATAAAATAGTTTTAAATATATCGTGCTTAAGATAAAATAAATGTCTGAAAGTTGTGATTATTATGAAGAGTGTGATAGTGTCAGCGATTCGTGAGTGAAAGATATTTAAACACTGTGCTGTAGCTTTGCTAGCTGTAAAGGAAAAAAACGTATCTGCCATTCTTAAAAAACTGGTTTATGCTCACGTTAGTTCATACATTAGTATACTTTATGGTGCTAGACGTTGCCAATTGTACCGTTCCTTGGAGCTTCGTCGGTAATTAATGCTTACATACATAATGTATTTTGTATTTTTTCCGTTGTAAATAGTCTTGAGTTCATTATTTGAATTACTTTAACATGTTATTTAGACTTTCGCATCAAATTAACTTCAAACAAATGGTAGATGTAGTTCAAGTGGTTCTTCATCCCAGATTTTGAAAAAATCATGTAATGGATGCTGTTAATGCCAGCAATTTTTTATTTCTTGCCGTTGAATAATCCATAAAGATAACTTTCACGCTAAACTTCTATTCACAAAAATGTATAAAAGAAGTCATCATCAGCACATCAGGTATCCGGCTTTCATAGAAATCCGTCCTTAGTTCCATCTTAAGTAACCACAGTCTAAATTATCCATTAGCTTCATATGTTATGCTTACTTTCTAAGTACACAAATAATGTCACTCTCACAACTTTTCAGTGAAAACTTTTAGTTTAAATATGTTGGGTAGGTACTTTCTACATTTTACCCTTAGTTGTCAAAGTAATGGAATGTGCAAGTCATTTAATTAATAGGACCTAAGTAAAACCAAATTACCTCAAAATATGTGTTTCCATATAAACGTGAAAGTGTCGTCTAATTGTAATAATATTAGTAAATACCGAGGTCATGGGAAAGGCTTGAAACCATTTTCACAAGAATAATAAATTACAGTGAAAAATTCATTGGATTTACGCAATCGATAGTTGAAACCAATTGGCGGTAAATTGAAGCGATCTTGCTGAAGAAATTAACATAAAATTGAGTAATGTTTCTCTTTGGAATTAGATGAAAAGATGAACTGTAACCAAAGTCTCTAATACCTACGAATGAAGATTAACAACCATTACATTTATATTTCGTAAGAATAATCTTGAAAGAAAATCTGAAGTAATCTTTTAATACATCGGATACGCGAACGAAGTGGTTTACCATCAGTTCATCAGCGTCCTACATTTAAGATTAGGTACTAACGTTAATCACCACGTTTCAAAGGTTCGAAATTCGTCAAAGATGTCATAGTGATTGGCGTATTAGGTATTACGTAGTCAGATGGTAACAGCCCACGTTGAAGACCTATTAACTTATGTTAATTGTATTCCGTTTTGCTTGGAAATCTGAGCTTCTCCCAGTTGTAAACACAACTTTGTGCCATTGGCCTAGTTCTGTTCTGTCTTCTGCTAGTATGGAGAGAAGTAGAAATTAAGTTTTTGTCTTACTTCTCCGCAGTTCTAGTCTGATTAATTTCGTTCCGGAATCCAAGACAATTGAATCGTATCTTCGGAACTTGTCGAGCTTTATAATATTTGCCTTGAAGCTTTTCTGGTGGTCGCCACTGTTGATTCTGAAGGATAGGAATATGGTGGCGAGCTTATCCCAAAATAAAAATCAGTTGGTAACTTTGCATCATAAAATAACGGCGTCTGAATAATTTCCTAGCACACCTGTTCTATCAGAAATACTTTTTTTTATTTTAATTAATACCGGTATCATGTCCGCATGTATTTAGAAATCACTTGTGCGTAATTGCGGATTAATTATTGCGTGAATGGTGGTAGTTAATCTTGTTAACGTTTACTGACACTGCTACGAGATATGACGTAGTAACAAAGCATTCAACTGAAAGCTATAAGCTGGTATAGGCTGATACTAGTAGTACCTACGTTTACGTGATACCAGTTATGCACGTGGGATATTATACCATTATATCGAGGAGGGGTAACACACCTGCCATTTTAAATTCTGTATTGACCGTTTACTAGCTTGTGGGCCGACTTCAGGACTTCTTCTTACCAATCATTTAAATTAGAATACTATTCGGAAATGAAAATAAAGTGTAAAACCCTACTAGCTTCTGCCTTCGACTTCGTCCTCATTATGTCAAATATGCTATAAAAAACGTATCCTATGACACGCGGCAATAATGTAACATTCAATCAGAGAATTTTTTTTTTTAATTGGACCAGTACCAATTCCAGAACTTTTAACAAAAGCAAACAAACTATCTTTTTGTTATTGTTAATATAGACATTCTGGGGGCTCGTTCATTACTTTAAATGTACTTGCAATCTTACATATTCTATAGATAATAATAAAACGAAACATATATTACCTACTTACCTTCTAAATCATGCAATAGGAAATTGCATAATACCAGTGTTGTAGTGACAGTAGTGAATAAAAAAAGTGTTGTGATGACTATGGAAAAGCCCATCATGACGGAGAAGGAAGCTCCGGTCAAAGGGATTGTGGCCCAAGTGGTCACCATGCTCAATGGCCAAGCACAAAGGTATGTACCACAAAGTTCTTTTAAATTATACAAAACTATATTTTACTCTCGATTTCTCTTGCGTAAACTTTAGAGCAAAGCTTAAATCCTAAATTATCACACGGAAACACAAAAAAGGAATTAAAATCTATATATTTGTCCACAATAATGCCAGCGTATTATCGTGACACTGCAAGGTAAATGCCTCTTCTCATACAGAGAAGACACAAGCACTACACTCGCTTATGGCGGATTGGCGATTTCAGACTTTATTCATTGTAAGTCTAACAAATGATTTATTTTATCGATTCAAATTAAATTACAGCTATTAAATCTCAACCATACGTGTTTAAATGTCTCCGTCGAGACCGACAGCCATTTAAAATAACATAACAGAAACGGTATCGATTAGGTCACAAAAAACTCGAGTGTTGATGTTTCAAAGTACCGTTGGAGACTTTTTACAAAGTCGCAACATTACATAAAGACATTAAAAAAGTTGAATAGGCCAATAATTAAAAGTAATCACCGAACGGGGATCTTAAATTATATAATAACTTGAATGAAGTTGATGCTTGTCTCATATTTTCTGAAACAACATGTACTTACGAAAAATAAATAAAGTGCTATTACTTAACTATCCCATTTCTTTCTATAAAACACAGTATTTTTTTTATTGTCTTTTGTTATAAAAATAACCTGGGAAGGGTCTCCACGATAGTACGTACAGGCTCGGCCTAGTTTGGGCATTTATAGTTAGTAGTCACTTAAAATATAATCGATTGAGAATTGAACCGTGTACCCATAGGAAACTGTATAATCACTTTTGTGTCAATGAAGCTTTTTTTATATACATACACATACACATACCATCACGCCTGTATTCCCCGAAGGGTTAGGCAGAGGTGTAACAATTTACACCCACAGTTCGCCGGTATGTTTAGGTCCCATGTAATAGGGGGCGAGCCTATTGCCATTAACCGGGCACAAATCCAAACTCCGAGCTGCTACTGAGAATTTCATAGAAAAACCCAATAACACTTTTTGCTCGACCTGGGAATCGAACCCAAGCCCTCTAGCGTAGCTCTAGCTTTTTTATATATTTTTATTTACAGAATTTTTTTTTCATAATTAACTATTAACTGTATGACGTCACGTTACACTGTACCATACACATTGATACTTTAAAATGTGAATGACATAATCTCACACAAATGCGAGTACTTATTAAAAACCGGTCAAGAGCGCCTGCACTACTCGAACTACACCTTGTCCAAGAAACTCGTGCGTCTACATTTTCTTGTTACATTCCGATATCAAGTGTCTAGGGATCTTGGATTAATACGACAGTTAATTATAGAAATATACCTAACCTAATAAAACTAACAGGAAATTGTAAAAGCAATATTCTAATAATGAGCTGCTTCGTTGGTAGTCGCAAGCGTTTACTGCTGAGGACAAGGTCCTAGGTATGTTATTAGGAATTCCTTAGTAGCAGTTCTACGTAGGTACACTTCTACCTAGCCCATCAAGAAAAACATGCGTGATATTATATTATATATACGTATACAACCTAACATAATAAAACTTTATACAATAGCCTAAAGCCTAGATCTTCCTGATTAACAAAGTAGGCACGATTGTGTAATAAATCGTTGGAAATTGAAAACAACATTTATGTGAATCAAGGTTTTCTCGTGGGATTTAGTTTTGGTGGACCCGTGCTACTTACACCCACTCGGTAACTTGCAATAAAACCGCACATAAAAGGCTTTAGATTTAGATTCCATCATTTAACACATTTTAATGGCTTCCTTACGCGGCACAAAAAGCTGTTAGATTTTACAATTACTGTAAGTAGTGTCTTTGGTTCTGTGGTGGTTCTCAAGAAAATTGACCCTTATATGCTTAAGAACTTAATTTATTTCATCGTAGGGAACAAATAAATAAGAATCAAAATAAATACGAACAAAAAAAATAATATTTATTATTTTTTTTCAAAAATCAAATCAAGAAAATAAATAAATAAAAAAAAATAATCATGCTGTATTTTAGATAGAGGGGTAACTCTTCCCGTATTATTAAGAACGTCCGCATCTTAATCTCAGTCTCAATATGTCAGGAATACCTTTATTTTATCTACATTTTGGATTATTGGCGATTAATTGTCGTTAAATAAGATTGCGACTTAATTACGGGAACATTGAATTTTTGGTTTATGGAAAATGTATTACTTAATTTCACCTCTCAATTACATCGTAAAATGACGATAAATAATATATTCAATTCAATAGCTATTATCAAAGTAGGTAGTCATTTTATCCTTATCACGTATCATTATTTTTCCTCATTTTGGCAATTACAGACTTAACTGTAAAAGTTAACGACCTCAGGTGCGTCGGTGCCTTTTAACGTTCAACATAATAAATGATAGGTATGCTTACATCATAATGGCTCTACGAGATATTATAGCGTGGTAAAAAAACTATCCCATTTTGCTTTGAAGACTTCGCGCTCCATACTGTAATCGAGTGATTGGCAGGTTCGATAACCATAGAAAAACGATTGGTGGAAAGTTATTGAACGTATCTAATTCACAGATTACGTTGTAAATGTTACGCACTACCTACCCATTTCACATTGAGGTTTTTATCGAAATTTAGCACCAGTATTAAATCATTTTTGAACTTGAACTCCAAACGACTTTCGCAAAATCATCTACAATTAAACAATTCCGAACGTTATATACAGTTTTCAGACGAGGAAGGAATTGAATAGGCTCATTAGACCTAGTTTAAAAACGAACTACTTTAAAATACCTACCACGAATGCTTTTTAGTTAAATATCAAAAGTTAAAACATGCACTTGCAAACGTTTGCGCTAATGTCACATGCATAATACATGAGATTGGGGTTAAACCAACCCCTTAACAACTGCAGCAGTAAAACATTGCAAGTGCTTTTTATGTGAAAACATTAATCCTTGTAGCGCTTGCGTGTGTGGGTTCGCCGTCTGCACCGTACCCCATGCATTTGCTATGTCGATTGTGTAAATATTAAATGAGTACAGGAAACTTATCGCGAGACCAGATATGGTCAACCCCAGGCCCGGAATTTGTGTGACTCTGATATTTAATAAATAAAAAATCAATTAAATATCATTATCTTTTTTGTACATAATGCTACTAATTGCCACAGCCTATGGCCATAGCCTAAAAAAAATGGCCCGCCTAGAAAATAAGTTGGCCAGCCATAAGCTAGATAAAAGAAGCGTTTCAATGTACTACATATTTACTATGGTTAAAAAAAATAAGTTCAGAGTATTTAATAAGACAAAAGATAATTAATATTTCCCCAGCCCTGAGGCATCTTATTAAAAAAAACATAGCTTTCCGGATTAAAAAACGTACAGCTAAATTCTGCTAAACAGCAGTTTTATATCTGCAGCAACACACATACAATGCACAAATTGCATTGTATTAATTAGCTAAGCAGACCACAGTAACCTAAATCCCCAGTGAAAAAGAAGTAGCACCCAAAAAATTAAGCACAGAAGGTTGAATCCGTAAAAAAAAAACGCGACTGGTTCTATGTATTCATCCGTTTTAGGGGGCCAATGCTTGTATTTTTTTTAAAACGATGGCATTGTAATCTTAATCACTCAAAAAGCCCTAATTTAAATGATGATACTGTTTTGATGAGTTTAGGATTAGGACATAGATTATTTCTGACAAGTTTTTGACATTGATTGTCAAAGAGATAGAGACAATTCTCTATCTCTTTGACAATCAATGTCAAAAACTTGTCAAAAAGGTACCTTTTTGACAAGTTTGAAATAGAGGTATTTTTGATAGATTGAGACTGAGTTTTAACTGCGAACGTTCCCAAAAGTTACGAGTCCACTCGTCAATTTGTGCGTGCGCCTGTTTTCTTTTGACGTAATTATAAAGCCTGCCTTCTGTAGCTATCTTGTTTGTGATGATATCGTTTCAATAGAATCGCCTGCGGACTGTGGTTACCTCGAGGCCACTCAACGCGCCGACTTCGTTACTGAACATTATTAATTAAGGACCTAATTTAAACTTATGACTTCTGGTAATATTCCCACAAGGAAACCGTAGCGTGAGTATAATATTGAACTTAAACGTTGATAGTCTGTGAGCGAATATTAAAATCTTTATCGCTTAAACGGAATATAATACCTTTGTTTGTTTGGATTAAAGACTAAATTTAACTAACAGGCATAATATATAGGTACAATAAATTTTGCAAGTTTTTTAATTTGAATTTAATTTAAAGTTAATCGCTATAATTACCGCGTATTAATTACATGTACTTACTTACTTTACACCCCACACTATTAAGTTTCTCTAGTTACACACAACGGTAGCCAAGTATTAACGTTTCATATTTATTCGACAGTTAGACGGAGAATACCGTTTTCACTTTCCACCTTTGGGTATTGAATCCTAAAAAAATATTCTGTTTCTGGATTCGAAATACCGAACCCAAGTATGTAATGACTACGTAATTTTACTAGGAAACTACACTATTTACACCAGCCAGTGAGAAATATGGGGTGTGGCGCCCAATTAGAACAAATTAATGTAGAACTGGCAGCACAATGCCCTACCAGTGTTAATGACTACGATTATTAGGTTGAAAGTACTTCATAAATATGTATAAGTACTAAAGTTCGAAGACCTTAGGTACAAAATACGCTGCTCATGTCATTGTCCCAAATTGACGTTCACACCCTATACAACAAATGTCTCTAAACAGCTCAAAGCTATACATCAATCAATTTTGTAAATCAATATTGCAAAATATTAAGAGACTGACTCTACGTAGCCCGGGTGCAGGAACACTGTAAACTGCAGAGAAGACACGTGAAGACTTACCTGTTTATCCTATTATTATTGCCAACAACACGCTATAAAAAAAAATCAATGCGTTGATGCTACGTAGTCGCCGCGTAGATAGCAGGTAGTTATAGTTTTCGAGAAAATGCATTCCAAATTGGAAACAATTCTGTTTTTAATTTCCTGCGTACGATACAAAAACTAGAACGATGTATTTTTAGTATTAAAATCACCATTTCATAATGTAGCAATAGCACTTTCATTCATAACTTCGAAAACTAAACAGCTTCGCATAACTAACTTTATTTAATTATTCCCTTGCTCAAAGGGAAACAGGAAACAAGTTGTATCGTAAAGCCCATAGTCTAGTTGGCGTCAGCGTTATCATGAAAGTAATAATTAGTTTTACATGTCTTGCCTCTCATGCGGACGTTCCCCCGAGTTGCTTAATTACTTTGCACTATTAACACAGCCAACGTATGATCACGGGTGTAAAAAAACGCATAACGTAGCTTAAAAAAGTAGAAAAATGTATGTTTTTCGTACTTCGCTAAGCTTTTCTATCTAATTAAATTCGTTGCGGGATCCAGGACAGTTGAATCGTTTCTCCGGGACCCGTCGAGTTTCATTGCCTTGGCGCTTTTCTGGCGGTTTCCACTGTTGATTCTTGCTATCAGGAGTTGCAGCGGTTGGGAATAATGCGGTAGGCTTGTCCCAATTAAAAAAAAGCCTAAAGTTACATGTTCTTACTATCATTGCGATATTTTTTTGGTTCTGGACCATACCTGGGAATCGCACACACATCATCACCACATCTGGTTACAGAGATATTAAAGATCAAAGTTTCAACTTTAGACAAGTTTTTTTAAGAAAACCGCATTTTAAAAATGTTGTATCTAAACATTAAATACTGCTACGATCCTTGTACTGTTGCATACTCCCAAAACAAAATTTTTTTACTTGCGTTACATTGCGCACCATCATAAAGAGTTATTTTTCACACCAAAAAAAAGTCGAGTCCCAGCTAAAATGATAAAATTACGTAATTTGATGGGTAGTTTTCATTGTTAATAGCTATGTGATGTTTTTTTACACCTCTTATTTTGATATCCCTGACTTATAAAGGGTGGTAAAAGACGTCTACGTGATTGACGTCTTGTAAACCCCATGTGTACAATGATATGTGCTTAAAATACAACTACATATATATGTTGGGATCGGCTTCCAGTCTAACCGGATGCAGCTGAATACCAGTGTTTTACATGCTTATCTGACCTTCACAACACAGTCATAGTGTGACACGATACCTCTTGGCCTCTTGGCCAGACTTTTGGGCTTTTGACAACCCGTAACGACTGTTAAAGATTTACGAATGACTAACGGCTCTACGTATCCTCCGAGACACGGCAGTGCAACACCAAAATGCAAATTCCGGGATGTTGAGAAATTTGTTCACGAAAAAACCCAGTATCACCAGATGTGCTGGATCGCGGGGTAATATACACACATAAAATATGTGTATAAAAATTTATTATTTATAAATTCCTACATACCTACTGTTCTCGTGTGTAATTTAATTATTTCTAATAGAATTTCTGCATTTCTCGTGCGTCGTATATAACTTAGTGAAAGAGTGAATGTAAAGTATTCTTTCTCTTAATTTTTTTTTTATTAGATTCGCTTCTTGTTTTCTAGATTTCTGGCTAATTAGTGTGAGAATAATTTTGTCGGCTTTTATTTGGTAACTTCTATTGTACATACGTAATGCACAGTAACACTTCCTGTTTAACGTTTTGCGAAAGGCCATACTTACACAAAAGTCATTAAATATTATGACAAAACAAACCAGTTTACTTCTGACTGTTCAGGATGGTAATTGTAGCCATGGTAAGTTACCGTATTTTTAGACAATTGCGTTTCGCTTGGCTGCCATCGTCGTCAGCCCAAACCGTGACCGACACAGCATTGCTTCCATTACCGCCCCTAACTACCTGTAGGTACTATTTAGTGAAATGTAACGGAGCTTCCCAAACAAAAATAATATGTGGGTTTCAAAGCAATTTTAAAGCAAGCATACGTCAAATAATATACATTGAGCTTCATTTACATATAAATTAAAGCGATAATAAACTTACTACGATTATTCCCTTGATACAGATAGTGTGAATATCCTACGTTTACGAGTGTTGTCAGCTACAAAATTACGTCAGTTTCGAGCGGAAATCGATTATGAGTTTATGACGTCACTAGTTGAGTTTTCTTTTGTTTTGTTTTTATATTTATGTGAATTATACGTTTAGCATTGAACATTCAGAAATACGCTTTAATTTGTAAACGTTTGCTCAGCTGCTACGACGTGCAGAGGGAGAATATAGAAATAAATCAGCTGAGCTGGGGGTGGTTATTGAACGGACTCACGCATGCGCGCAATACGCCTGTACTCACTAGCAGATGGCATTTAGACCGGCGATCCTGTACAAAACAAACAAACGCGTCGAGACATTGACACTGACCTATAAGATCTCCAATCATTATCGCACCCTCCGATTAATCCTTCGTCCCTATGTGTGAAATAGTGTATAGTGTTGCGTGAAACAGTGTAAAGTTGTGTTATTTTACGTGCTTTAGACGACCTGGTCGTTACGGACACTATCTGTATAATGACGCGAAACAAACATAATCACAAGCAAAAGAAAGTGCTTGTGGTGGCAGTGCGCGGTCAGCCAGCGTGACGCTCGGTGTGACGGCTCAGACATTAGAATCGCTCGTTCAACCTTCTCCCTTTCCGACACACCTCGCTGCGTCATTTGACATGCCCCTGTTGCCAAACTAAAAGTCAGTGGCCTCACGTGCATTATCATCCCGCGCTATGTTGCTGTTATGGAAAACATTATGATAAACAATTTTAGCGATACCGTGTCGTTATCACGGTGCGTACACTTGTAGGTTTTACGGTACGCGTACAAATAGAGTGTAACAAAAAGAAAACTGCGTGATGATTATGATCCGTTCGGCATGAATGGATAGGGTCGACGCCACGAGATCTGATTTTTCCGGGCGAGCTGGTGTGGCGTCAGCGGCGGTGGCGGCGCCGATAGCGCGGGCCGCGGCCGTACTTCAGTTGTCCGCGTGCGTGCGCGCTGTGAAAGTCTCCCGCGCGACATGCGGTCAGTGTCGGCCACGTCTGCGAACGCCGTCCCGGCCGGGCACTCCCAGCTCCTGGGGGCAAGGCGGCAGAAGACGGACCTCCATGTCGCCGTCGCTGAGCCCGCCGCCGCGCGCTCCGCCAGCCCAGCTCCCAGCCTGCGCAGCCAGAGGGCTAAACAATACAGGTGGCCAATAAATATACAAAAAAATGTGTTCATTGCGTGTGTTCAGGTTGCGGTTTCTGTAATTTAAGATAGAAAGTGACATCAAATACGAATGAAACACATTTGTTCTTTAAGAATTGGCTATCAAAAACAATAAATTCGTATAAAAATCAAATCGATATCGTATCGGCTAGGTGAACATGAGTGTTATCTTACGATATCAAGTGGCTTATGTATCACCGAGTGTCGTGTTTTCAAAATTCTGTGTTAGTGAAACTATTATGTGGAACATATACACAAGCTCTACATTTATGAAACAAATGATTGTAGTTAACAAGGACATTAATTCACTTAATTTTTCAGTGGGGTTTCCTAATTAGGTCGCAGTTGAATGTTATTTTTTATTCAAAAGTTCAGCCTCGTCCATCTATGAGCAATATTAGTACAGTTTCGTGTTCATTGAAAGGCCAAGTAACCACTGCGGCCGAAGCAACATCGCAAGGCCAATGGAGAGGCAGCGGTTTAGACTAGGTGAAGCCGCTCTAATTAATGAATCATCTAAACTAATATTATAAAGAGGAAAGATTTGTTTGTTTGTTTGTAACGAATAGGCTTCGAATCTACTGAACCGATTTTAACCATTTTTTCACCAATAGATAGCTTCATTATTCCTGAGTAACATAAGCTATATAACATCACGCTACTACCCACGGGAGCGGAGCAGTAACGAAAGACGTAACTTAACACGGGTGAAAAAAGTCACGCGGACGAAGTCGCGGGCAGTTCGCTAGTGAACAATACGAGGTGGATTATCCTTATTTGTTTGAACATGTCACAGCATTGGAAGTATATTCAATGATGACAATAAATATAATAGTTATTGCTTGTCATTTTTTTCTTTACGTGACTGCGAAGACCGTCTGTTCGATTTCTATTGCATTTGTTTCATTTTTGTTTAGCCTTTCCTATACGCTCTATTGGCTGATTATTTCATAACCGGATGTTATTGGTTTCTTTCCCAATAGCACCAACGTCACTTTATTGTGGTATTCATGAAACGTATTACACAATCAGGCTTTCCTTTGTTTATTTGTTTTTGTCCATTGTTTTTTGTTTTATTGAGGTTTCTATAAAACAACCCTCCTATCACTGCTTTATTTAGGTGTAAGAAATATTGATATCTAACACAAACAGCTGTATTTCAGACTTGCTAGCTGCTATCCATCCGTTAATTACGACGATTAAAGTTTTAATAACGACACATATTACCTTTTCTACTCTTTGTACTTACTTATTACCTTACTGACCCTGTTGGTTTCATAGCCACAAGCGAGATTGCTACCTTCTGAGTTCGGTTCCAAGGTCGGGCAATATGTCATTCGGTTTTTTTTTTATTAAAAATTTCTCAGTAGCAGCTCGGAGTTTGGAAGTTGCTGGTGTGACGTTCTCATTACCAAGAAATCACGTAAAGCCGCTTTTAGGACCGGCGGATTTACGTTTGATTTCTCCTGCGTCGTGTCAGATTTTCATCCCATTGAATTATAAGAATGAGGGGAGTGCATCTGTGTTTGCGCACACACTTGTGCACGTAATAAATAAGTAATAAGTAATATCTTCTGCGTACTTCACTAGTCGCCATTAAGATTGGCCACCGCACTCGATATTCGGTCGAGAGAATATTATTATTATGCTTATAATATTTTGAATACTTTATATGACTAAACTACTTGATTGCAGTTCAATGATAATACGATGCGACATATTTTTTAACAAAGAAAAATCAATTTAATGACTGGATTTAATTCAAATATATCAAGGCACCCGCATTGAGAGAATAGAGAGCAGACCTTGATTTAACACGAGCTAAAAGATGGCAATAGATATGTGAAACTACGCTCACAGCAACTTGTAGAGTGTTACTTTCCACGAGCCAAACACACGCACCATTTTCAGTACTCCATTCACAGCTATCTACTCCGGATACAGACTTAGGTCTACATTCATTAACTAGATTGTGTTGAACGAAGTACATCATAGTTATAGCTACAGGTGGAATAACAACTGTATCATCGTTTGTCGCCCTAGTTTACCTAATTAATTTGAGTAGGCGGGTCGCCTCACACCCATCGTCATGACCCTCAAATGGAATCAGCAAGCCATTACTCTGTCCATTAACTTTAAGGGATTTTCATGTACTTGCCGGAAATATAGAATGGTAGAACTATTTTCGGAATTGGCAACGATTTAGCGAATGGCTGTCGTGTCTCCATATTGATAGCGACATCTGGAATTTATGATAACATCTCTCGTCAACTGTAAGATAAGGTATTAATGACAAGGTTTTTATTTGTACTAGATATCAAAATAGTTGTTTCTTGTAAAGGGAAACGGCGCGCGGCGCGGCGGGTGAAACATTTTTGTATAATTAAACATTTTGAGAACCTTCAACTACACTGTCCAAAATCAGGCTAAATGTAAAACCTTCGGTTGTCTTACATAAAATTGAATGGTGAGTAAATCTTATAATTTACGGGTAACGTATGTTTGCAGGGCCAGTTTGCCAGTACGCACAGCGCGGCTTTTGCAGCGCTCGCGGACGCAGACGCCGTCGGACGCTGGCATCAGTGATGGCAGCGCATCGCCTGCGCCCGCGCCCGCCTCGCTGCTGCAAGACGTGGTCGATATCAAGACACTGCTGCTGCAGCTCAAGCGGGTCTTACAGGAGGTCAGTCGCGTAATGTTATGCATGTATGTGCAAATAAAATAATAGGTTACGCAAGTGTTAATATGACACTTCAAGTTTTAGACAGAGACGTCAATACAGGCCTATGAAAAACACTCACGAAGCCGAACATATTATAAAACTCCATATGCCATTTTTACGGCCGGTTATTGTACTCCACTGGTCGAAAATCCTTAAGTAGGTAGCCAGCGTCCAATCACTTTACCATAAAACGAATTCTCATAATAATACACCTCATAAACATTGCTTAGGTACATTTTTATAATGAGCAAGCAATTTGCCCAGTCAATATGAAGAACAGTTACGTACGTTCTACTTTTAATGCTACACCTAGACGTTTGACAGAAGCCAAATAAATATGAAAAATGACGCAGCCATTATTTTGTTCCACTTTACCTCAAGACTCACTTTCTCAATTATTTCGTGTCTTATATAAGTTTCTGTAGTGTTATTACAATAATAATTTAATGCTCTCATTTCTTTGTCTGGGCGTGTGTAAGTATCTCGTGTCTCAAATGAAACTGTGTCTATCTAAATAATCTGTTTCAGCGCACACGCATATTAACTATTTGTGCTACTGTAGCTCATTGCTGCACCATTTACATTCATTGATCCCATTCAGAGATAGTGAATCACATAGTTTAAACCAATTAATATGGATTTTACTTTCATGGGTGGTTTTACTTAATTAGATTGTACACTAACTTAATTATAATCACTGAAAATTGGTTTCAGGTTAGCTTATTGTTTTTTCTAAGTAGGTAAAGCCATGTAGCGTAAAATAATTCTTAATTTAGAATCTACAGACGTTAGGGAGAATATCTATGGTTGTTAACAGTTTAGTGGTATTTTCATTCGCCATTATAAATTACACAAATTCAGTAACCCAATATTATTATAACTACTTCCTACTATCGATGTGCAAGTAGTTCACAATTACATGTTTCTTGTTTTGTTGTGCATAACGATATAGCATGTACGTACGATTTGAATATTAAGTGTAGTTACAAGAGTATAGCGGCATAATCAATTTTCCATTTTCTTTTGTTCGTAGGTAGCATGTTGTAGAAACTAGGCGCCCCTTTAATTTCTATTTCACATTTCCCAGGCACTGTAGGTAACTACCTACAGTGAACTCTAATGCTTAGATTTATATCTGAACTAGTTACATCAGATAGAAATCTGACAATGACTGAGTGCTTAAATTGCTTTGAACTAAAAACTGTGTGTTTTTCCCTATAAAACCATCTTTGATATAGAATAGAAGTTATAGTTTTACTATTATTGATTGTTCTTTTTGTGTTTGTAGTTTTCAGTATTTTGATTCAGGAAGTAAATATACAGAGAAGATGGCAAAGTTAACTGTGTATATCGTCACACCCAATGTGCACTGATGTCATGAAAGTCAATTAGATCTACTACTCTTGCGCACTTGACGTTCATATTAGCTTTTTATATTCACAGCTATGGAAAATGGGCGGGGTTTGACAAAAAATGGGTGGAAATGGGCCACCAATAAAAGGAAAACCCGATAAAACATCTGCTCTGTACACTTACTTCATGAATTTGATGTTTTATATATATTTTAATAATATTTTTCTTTGTTGCCCACTGAAGCGTGTGTTAAATTTCACTTGCAAAGGATTAAAGTTGATATGTTAACCGAGTATAAACATCGTCACTCTTCAGTGGGCAGTAGTTGTTTCACTAAATAGAATTAATTTGCTTGTACTTGGCACATTTAATTTGTTTTGGCGTGTTGTAATGTTTATGTTTATTTGGTTGCATCGCCTTGTTTGCCGCATGCAGCCCGGGGAGGAGCATCATTCGATGAGTGTAAGTAACCCGCCTACGCAATATTGCACTGAACTGCACTTTGCTATTCAACGCTTAACGTACAGTCAGGGAATCCATTGTCTAACATATTGACAAAGTAAATTAGTCATGTCAAAAAAAAAACACGTTTAAAGAATTACAGATCTGAAGACAATTCTACTAATTAAATAGGCTAATCTAAGGAACAATCAATGACAAAAATATTTGGTTAATCAATGATTTTTGACAGACTGAGCCTGAGAGTTGATTGCGGTCGCTCCTAAAAGTTGGTAAAATTCGCCCTCTGAATGAAAAGATGAAACTGATTCAAAGTCAATTTCCCTGACTGTACCTTCTTTAAAATAAGGATCCGTCTATTTTGTGCCTTCCTCTTCCTTGAATGCTTGTAAAAAATATCAATAACGCTTTAATACAGTATCCTTCGACTTTATTGCAACATGAACAATAATTTAAACTATGAATAATTAAAATGCGATTATTTCCTGATTATACCAAGGTCACAATTCTAATAGGAGAACGTATTATTTATTCAAATTTACTGTCACTGAGTTTTGTTCTACGCAACCAACAGATTTATCCATAAAAGTTAGATTTCACACATTTGTAATATAATTAGGTGGTGAGACTCACACTGAGTATTATAGTGTTGTTCAGTTAAATGACGCAAAAATATTACACACTAATTATCTTGTTATTTCTACATCTGAAAGTTTTGTAACCAACAAATTGTCTCTCGAAATTACACAACATTACATAAAAATATGTTTAATTTACGGACTTCGTTAACATGAAGTTTTTAGGTTTGCTTATTTTACTTGTAAAACAGGACTAAACACTATTAATTTGGAGTCTTTCATAGTTTTAAAATCATTGCAAGTTTTAGCACTGTTTTAGAAAATTCTTAACTGAAATAATACAAATATTTCACGTATTTTTGACACGCTTTCATCACGTTCTTCGTTTTTACATTTTTGCAATAGAAACGCTTTTGGTATTTAACATAATAATTTGGCTGAAAAATACATTAGGTATCCATTCATTTCTATAACCTTATTCATAAATAGAAATGAATCGACTAAGAACATTTGGGTAAACGACCAAATACCGTTTACACGTTTTTGCATTAGATATGAATGAGGCCGAAGACGAATGACCTCGGACAAATAGAATTTAGTTCGCTTATAGGTAATCCTAATCCCTAGTTCACGTAGGTAGGTAGACAAGGTTTGACAACTGGTCATGACGCAATCTATCTAAGTACATTACATTGGTAACATAACTTAATAAGTTAGATAAATAAGGGCTGATTTTTTAAGTGTTAGATAACTTTTATCTGACGAATAAATATGACAGTTTGACGTATTGTCTATACAAAAGCTGTCAAACCGCCATATTTATTCCTCTGTTTAGAAGTATCTGATGATAGAAAAATCGGCCCTAGGAGAAAGAAATGAAAAAGACAAACAACTTAGAGCTATAAGTACCAAAACTGATTGATTACAGTGTATACAAAGGAATGTAGATATAGTAACGAAGGAAATAAAATAAATAAGGTTAAGGTCGTAGATTCGAACAAAATACCTTGACACTGTATCGAAATCTACCGGTAATACAATAGCGTACAAACTGTAGGTTGACGAAAGCTTACGTTCAGTGACACGAACGCGACAAGTAAAAAGATTAATAATATTGACGTAATTACAAAACAGCGTACGAAATAGGGAGGTTTATGTTTTTCTTTGTCTCTTTTATATTTTAATGCATCGTCTTTAATTATTGTAATTGGTCATAACCGTTGTAATTAAAGTAAAATAATAAAACCTAATCAAAAAATATTTATCTGATTTCTAAACATAAATATTATAAATAGCTAAATAAAGAAAAATAGCTTCTAGTTATTTCTTAATTATAACTTTTACATTCTTTTACAATTAGGTCTATGCACCTACTAAAAAGTTTGTTTGAAGGTATAAAATTAGCATTTTATATTATTCTGAGAGCCCCTCTAACCGAGCTTTAGTTGTCAAGGCGTAAGAATGCATAAATAATGGACTCCTTAAAAGCGGATAGTGAACACCTGAGTCAACTTTTACAACTTTGACCTGTCATGTTTTGTTCCCCAATGTCTAAGAATGTTCCTTTTTTGAATGAGCGCTTTTAGTAATTGCTAGCTTGTTGCCTGCAAAGTTTTGCCTACAAAACCACTCAGTATGCTATCAGAACCTAGGGACATAAGAGTTTAAAATTTTATTTTTCTTTGACATCTTTGGTAACAAATCTTCTTTTTTTAAAGGCGAATAGTGTGATCTGTGTCCAGATCCTGATCAGCATTTGGTGGAAGGTTCTTTTGGCTTGTTTTTTAATCATTTTATGTCCAGTTTGTGTAGATCCTAATGTTGTTTGTGTGTATGTGCAGAGCGAAACTCTCGACCCGTTGCTGGCGGCGTGCGCGGAGAGCCCCGCGCGCGGCAACGGGCGCCGCCCCCCCGCCTCGCCGCTGCACCCCGACGCCTGCGCGGAGATGCGCCGACAGATACTATACCTGCAGGTGAGCATACCATAGCATACGATAAAGTCACCGCACAAAGGAACGCAAAGGGCATGAGGAGGAACACGGATAAGTTGCAGTTTCTGAAAGTGGCCGTAATTTCATGCAGCAATTGAAATACCATGTGTTCAATTGTTTCTAACTCCCAGTTATCATTTACAGAGTCAACTAGAAGAACGCGACCGGTTAGTGCGCGTGCTGCAGCAGCAAATGTTGCGCATGGCAGAAAGTCACGAGCCACGACAAGATGACACCTGCAACGTCGCTACGCAGACCGACCGGGTACGTACTAATGCTAGTAGGAATATTGAAAAGGGCCCAAATTAGTTACGTATACACAATCTAAGTTAGGGGAGAAAATATTGGTTTTTATCGATGCCGTGGTGGAAAGAAAGGATTTTTGCTTAGGGTAAAAACCCACGGCTACGGGGTTTGTAGTTTGGATGTCAAGGCAATTGTCAGGGAAAGTAGGAAGGGGTTGCCCATTGTTCCCTGATATGCTTACATATTAGGTAGAAACAGCTTCGCTTTGGGTTTTTCAAATAAACATACTAGACAAAATTCGATATAGCAAAGATCCTTTCAGGATTTGCGGAATTCTAGACATCCACTTACAATGAAGTAAGCCATCATAAAAAAATAGCACTATTTTGAAAGCATAAGTGCCTAATTTATGACCATCAAGATAAAAAGCAGTATTATACAAGAACGGAAATGTTAATAAAAATACGTTTGTTTGTATTTCAGTTGCGGCCGCCGATAAGCTCGGCGTTAACGAGTTCTGACAATTCCGGATTAGTGAGGTAACCACATCCTAAACATTACAATACACGACACTGATATTACACACTGCACTGTGTGCAACACCTATTGCTTCAACTTATCTCATACAGCTACCTCACTTCCTATTTACTTATTTATACTAACTTTCCTTTCTATATTACAATTTATTTATTCCACCATCTATCCAATATTTTTATTTATTGTTTTAGGTTTATCTTCGCTACAATAAAGTCCATTTTTCATACACTGCACTCATCAATCATCTTGATGTACATACCCCCCAGCATCCCCTCATACATGTCACAATATAAAGATCATTGCTCATCACTCGTACATCATACCGTCTCCAAAAGTCAAGCATTAGTTTCAAATCTTACCAATTCCAAATGGATCATCATATTCAAAGACTACATGAATAAAAAAATGACATTCGCACCAACATCCATGTGTAGAATCACTTTAACATTGTCTCCCTATTTCACTGGTATATTTATTTGATTTAACGTATCCATGTAATCTTATTTATAATGAAGTATTGACGTATCATCTATAATTTGACATCATCATCATCATCAGGTCCTTCAAAATTTTCATTTTGTTCTAATTTCCTCACATGCTGCTTTAATTTCCGAATTGGATTTTCATTGAAAATTCTCGTCATATTGGATATTGGACGCGGCAGTTTCCACTTGGGTGGTGGGAGGGTTCGTCCGTCGGATCAGGTAGCGTGGCTCGACTGCTTGCTCGCTGTTTGCCTCTTGTGTTCCGTCCATGTGTTGTGCTTACTGCATCTCTTGTACCAGACCAACGACGATGGCCTGTTTCTGGTCTCCGATAGGGACATTGATGAATATTGCTACAGATACATCAAGTGATCTCGTCACTGCGCTAGTTTGCATGAGGAAAAAAAAATATGCGGTAAAATGCAAAAACTGTCTAAAATGTAAATAGTAACTATGTAATGTGCCTAATCGTGACAAAGGCTTAAAAAAACACAATAATGCAAGGTTTTTGATCGGTTGGTTGTGATAGTGAAAACTGATGGTGCTAGAACTGAAAAAGTAATGAAGAGTCTAAGCATGGATTTATCAATGAGTGTGGTTTGAACAGCACGGCACTATTGGCACGTATTCATTAGGCGATCAATTGGCTTGTTTCAGACAGTTAGTGAAGTTTGTATTGTGTTGTTTGACTGTAGGTAGTCGTGTGGTGTTCTTCACTCTTATATTATTGTAGCATTTAATTTACTTTGATTATGAAACATGTCTCTGTGTTGCACGCTGCCTCGACAGAATTTAAAGGTGAGCTTTAACATTAACACACATACATATACAAAATGTGAATTATCTAGATGGCGACAGCTGTTCGTTTACAACATCAACTCTAAAAAAAGTTTCCCATTCAATGCAAATACCGATTTAATAGATAACTTTGTGTTCGCAGTTGGAATGAACAAGCTAGCGTGAGGAAGCTGCCGTCTTACAGTGAAGCACAAAAGACTAAGAGACCTGTTACCAACGGGACTGTGAACAAATGCCAGTGTGGTGTTAGGAAAGTGAACGGACATACTAACGGAGACGAGAACCTTATAGACAAGCGAACGGACACCGTGCACCTGAAAACAAACAGCCGCGTCGGGACTAAGTACTTACAAGCTCTTGCTAATTCGGACACCACTCGTCGATACATCAAGAGAGACTCCTCAGTTGGGGACAAGTCAGATCGTAGGGCAGCGCTCTACTCCAACAGATCTCGCTCCATAGAAAACTTTCAGAACCAGTACGCGAGCACCGAGCGAACGCTCACTAAGAACATCGTAATTGAGGAGACTCCTCTCATCAAGCATCACACTTCCTACGGCGACTTGTATAACGGCAGGATTAGCTCCAAGGAGAGTGTGAACCGCCACAGTCCGAGCCTCAACGGACAGTCCACCGACACCGACTACAGCTCCGACGGAGGCTACAAGTCCCTCCCCTCCTCCATCAACTGCAACACCTCGCCCAAGAAGGTCAGCGGCATTCCGAGGAGGTCCATCGAACAAAAATTCCTTTCCACTAAACACGTCAAAGCGAGTGCTATATGATGTACTAATGTATTCCGTTTTTGAAACAGTTCCCTCATTGTTGTGATATATTTTTTTAAATCGATTTGCTGGGCAGATTTTCGACAGTCAAATAGTTCCTGTATGAAAGTTTCGCTTGAATATTACTTATCCATTATTTTAGTCCATCTGTTGAGTGTCAGAAATCTGCCCGCAGGTGCGGCGTGGTGTGACTGCGATTGTGACGTCATCCGTGACGTCACTAGGGCGCTAGAGCAACGCTTGTTCGCATTTATTTCCACTCATCGTAAAGCTAATTAAGTAAGCTACGTTTAGTTGAACGATGCCAAATTATATCGATGTTATAGTTTGAACTATATCCTAAAATCATTTTGATAAGATTTTAGTTTGACGTGAAATGTAATATTTCGTAATCCGATGCTTAGTGCATTTTATTTTACTGTTAACAAAACGATCATTGACCTCCTGTATTATACAGTTAGTGGATTACCTTAAACGGGAACTAATTTTGTAGATTTAATTTACAAATTTGTATACAGGCGATAAAGTTATCTTAGATTTTCTATGGTAGACAAACTAGTAAATAAAGCTGTAATATGTGATAAGAGTGGCTGTAAGATCTTATATTTAATTTATACCTACATGATATCTTCCCTATTGTTAATCACTAAGTATTATTACTTGTGTATCGAACGTTACATAATCAAAAATATTAACTTAAATGGATGTTCTATGACTATTTATTTGCGATATAAAGTTATTTAGACAGAGTAGGTATCAAATAGGTACAAACATCATTCGCTTGTAAGGCATTTTAAATATCCAGATGTCATTTTGAAGCATTTGTCGAATCAGTGTTATTGTAATTTAATGTTAAAGTTAGAAAACTCATATTATCTTCTACAGAGCCTAACGTTAAGTATCCTATTGATACCTAGAACGATTACCTACCTATGTACTTTAACAGAAATGTATTTCAATTAATTGTGTACTTATGGCTACTTATATCTATCCCATATATTGCGCTTTCCTACGTTAGTTGTGTAAATTTAAGCCCACTAGCTTTAGTAAAGATTATTTAAATTAAAAAATTGAAGTTGTTTTAATAAATAATTTTAATTTTCTTTTGTTTTTTTTTTATTCTCGCCTTAGCAGCACCTAAATAAAATGTTATTGATAAAAACAGTGAAATGCTGCCAACGATGAAATGGGATTGTCAATATATCGTACTGAGTGACTGTCTAGATTTCAAACGATGGCCCCCTGTAGTCGGCCTCAGTTGTCATTCAATGATCTTAGACATTTCGTTATGGGTATTCATAAGCCTAAAAGTCCAAAGGCCACAAATCTACGGTTACCACAGTAACTGGGTTGTGGGGTATACCTAAATAATTGTTAGCTCTGGATTTCAGAATACAGATGATATTTTTCTTTTCAATGAATTCATGGGAGTTTTTTTATAGGAGTAACTGGTAAATAATAGTTCCCGCCTAGCTGGTATTGCAACGTATTATTCGTACCTAACGCATGGCAACACCAATCTATTTCAGATGTCAATACCTATTATGTTATTTTTTATTGATATAAAAAACAAGTTACATATTGATCTATAATCCACTGATGATATATTATATAATATATCACAATCACCTAGTTTGTATATTTTATTGATTTTACAATGACTTGTAGAGAATATTGTTAGTGTTTTCATTTGGACCTTGGACGAGTACTCGATAAGCACGGGAATCACGTCTTGTTGTGTCGGCGGGCATGTGTGTGATGCAGGGTTCGCGGCATTCACTCGCCACCCGCATCGCGCTTGCGCCGGACCGACCGCGCGTTCCCGCCATTTTGAAGTTTTGATGTTCAGTTACTGACAAAACAAATCGGACGTTTGTGTTGTTCTTCGATGACTTGACGCTGATAAAATCATAAGGTTGGTCCATTTATACATTCTACTAATTTCATTCACATCATTAATTTCTGATATGCCAGAGTGACTAGTACTCTCGTAACAATTTTTCAGTAAAAAAATAATTTCAGATTTCGAACATAGATATTATTGAGTTCTGTCAAGCTTGAAAACGTCTTTTTATTAAGGACAAAAAGTTTACAAACACCAAGGAGGATTTCAGTGATTGAGTTGTCATTGATCAGAATCAATACATACCTACTATTTAAAACGTCAATTTAATTTATTTCACAAGCGTGTCCTCTATTATTTACTGAAAGCCGAATTGTAAATGAATTTTCAGCAGTATTTTATTTCGTAATAGGTACATAATAGATAGGTACCTACATCAATACTTACATAAATTAGAACTGTGTTACGTTACATACCTATTACAAAGGATGAGACAGTAGGTGATAAGTACACTATCGCATGCAATAGGGTCAGCAGATAGAGGAGAGTCAAGCAAGACGCGGCTGGGCATCGGACTTCTAAATAAATATTTGCGTAAATGTGTGAGGTAATCGCGTGCGGTTATTCTGCAACCCTCGTTGAGAAACTTAAGCCCAGTTTACATAAATCTGTACCTACCTAAATGATAGTTTACATGTATGTAGTTTACATAAATATGAACCTACAAACGCAGATCGCATGCTATTTGAAGACGTTATCAGTGGATCCAGAAGCAAACCGTATTAACCAGTAAATTAATGTAATTACGGGTCTATGCTCTTAACATTTGAACTTACTGAAGTTTTAAATTCAATAACTGTTTTTATATTATTTTTAAATGTACTGAATACAAAAATAGGAATTGTCATTTTGTTAGTTTTTCATGTTATTGTTTGAAACTACAGGAATTATTAGTATAAAACTTACGCATGTAAATAATGAGTTCACTGGACTACAATATAATAAAAAAAAACTTACGTATAGGTACATAGGTAGGTAGTTTATGTGCTTAGGTACTCTTTTTAATAGTTATCAACCTGAACCTACGTTGCAAATAAAAACATAATTTTAAATAAAAAATAAAGCTCAAAGTTTGTTTGTTTGTTTGAATGCGTTAATCTTACAAAACCCTTAATTAAAGTTAAAAAACCCTTTATTTTTTTTAGCCCGTTTATTAAAGAAGGTTATAAGCTATATAAATTTACGCTACGACCACAGCAGCGGAGCAAGTAACCATAGTTGTAATTGAACGCAGGTAAAACCACGGTGTATAGCTATGTCAGGTACAATAACAGGCCAAAAAAAAAAAAATTTAGTAAACAACTAAGTAATCCCAACATAGAAGAACTGTTATCAGAGATTAAGATAACGTCTAAATATACGGTATGTCTAATACTTATATAGGTATCATGGCCGTTGACCTCAGATATTTAATTACACAAAGATAAAAGAAACAATGATACTTATATTAATATTAAACTAATGTAGTACTGAACTACTCCGTTTTTAACCCGAAACAAAAAAGAGGGTATGTTTCTATGTTCATCTGTTACTTCATAACTTCTAAACTCCTTATTCGACAAATAAGGTCTCGCTGGAAGCGTCTCGATCGTCCGCCAAATTAAAAATGACGGCTTACGGCAGGCATGAAAAACGTAGGTTACTAATCAAAAAATAAAATTAAAGAAATCCTACTAATATTATAAATGCGAAAGTTTGTGAGGATGGATGGATGGATAAATGTATGTTTGTTACTCTTTCACGCTTTAACGGCTGAACGGATCTGGATGAAATTTGGCACTGAGATAGATTGTAGTGTTGAATAACACATACCTATAATACTTTTTATCCCAGTAAAATGTACGGTTCCCGTGAGATATAACCAACTTTGATGCAGACGAATTCGAGGGCGGAAGCTGGTTATCAATAAAACAGTTGCTGTACAAACAGATCTTGACATTCATGACATTGTAAACAGTTTACGTAACGCCACTTTCGACAGTGTTTCTACCCAAATTCGAGTAACTACCTAAATCTAAACCATTATTTCAAATGTTCTGTGTTGTCAATGAATATTTTGACTTCTGACTTCTATTGTTATAAAGTTTGATCTTGTCAACAAGAAGGTCTACCTATCTTTAATTTCGCTTCAAACTTGAAGATTTTTTGAATGAATATGTACATACTATATTATAACCTTTCACCACTCCACCATGGTGAGACGAAAGAGAAAGTGAATGTTGTGATACAAGTATCGTTTGTCAGTAATCTGCAGACCGCAGTGGACAGTTTCAACGATTCAATTAATAAATTGTAATAGCGTTCATTGAAAAACAATTGGTGATTAGTTTATTATTTATTTAATAGACACGTGTTTAAATTGTGTGTGCACGATAAAGTTTCTAATAAAGAGTACTCTACGTGGAAGATAAGGTCTGTTTTTAAACCCAACATGAGAGAATAAACTGTGACGTAAAGTGCGTCGATAATACCTACTTGGCTTCTGCTGATTACTCTACGAACGCAGCGTGAAGATGTGTGTGCAACTTGAAGCAAGTTCAAGAGCAGGTTTCTATCGTCTACTTTAATTATTATTAATATTCTTATCTACTAAAATACTATGTGCTTAACTATAAAAAAATCAACATAAAATTTTTTTAGGCTCTCTTAAGTTTCATGATTTCTGAGCTAAAAAAGATCCTATATTTTTTGTCTTATTCTAAAATGTAGCTTCATGTAATGTTTCCGTTATGAACAGTATCTATTTATGTACCTACTTATTAAAAAATATCTTGCCCATCGAAGCGGTAACTTGAAGGTTTTATAAATCACACTAAGTATAGGTAAGTCAATATTTCGCTAGTGCGATACCGGTAATTTCATAACCATTCTTGAGGCACACAATACGATTACACACGAATAATGATTGGTCACCCAATTAAAATTATATTACACAAACAATATTACTATTTTGTTTATAAACAAATATTTAACAAAGATCCGGGAAATAAGACAAGAAGTTTACCCTGGTAAGCCAATTATTTGTAATCTCTATAAATATTGCAAAAATAATTGGTTATAAAACCAATAAAAACATTGAAAGTTACCTACTTCGAAGATACGGAATAAATGTTTATAAATAAATGTATATATAATTCCTTAAGATATTATGATTTTCACTACTAATAAAATGACGCATGTCAATTTGCATTACGTTGCACTTATGCAACTATATTTAAACCAGCCATCAAAAATCTTTAAAAACCATGTAGGTAACGTATATATTTACTCCATCATACTTAATCGAATTCAAAAATATTTTTACCAAACTGACTAATGATAGAGATATACAGATGCTCAAAACGGGTCGGACCAATGAGACAATCGACACGGAATGAAGAAAAACACTATCCTGACGGCAAGGAAACGGACTATGATGGAAGGATTGTTTTTTTTTTTTAAATAATAGGTAAAAACATAGAAAAGAAAGTCAACCATTTAAACCACCATTTAGTTTTGCGGGTACCTTTTCGTATTCACACAGCAAAACTCAATCGTAAATAACATTATTTCTGAAAATCCCAAATAATATTGTTTATCGTTCTAATTGTTTTCAATTGCATTGGTCGTTATCAGCAATAGTTTAGAAACAACGCATTGAACCGAAACGTATACCTAATAAATATTATTCTCTTACGCATATTTATGTATACTCATGCACTCGATATTAATGATGCATATCCGAATTGATGACGTCGGGATTAACTTACCAATGATATTTAAAGGAGACGAACTTTTCAAACAAATCACCTTGGAAATAATTTTGGTAAGTTCAACGCTGCCTAGCTCAAATGGGACTTGGCTAGATATGTCTGCGGCATGTCGAACGATCTATGTGCCCCTAGAGCCCAAGACTGGTGTCCCGAAATGGCGAGACGAGGACGCGGCAGACCACCAAGGAGATGGCAGGATGACTTGGTCAGTTTCCTTGACAATTGACAAGATGTAGCGCAAAATCGTGATAGATAGAAGAAATGGAGGGATGGCCTTTGCCCAGCTGTGGTACAGTACGGGCTTGTTTTATTAGTAATAAGATATTGGTCTATCTTGACCGTACTTCCGGTATGGTCCTGATAGCCGTGAAATTCGAGAAACTCCGTATATCTAGCGACTGTTTTCGGGGGCCCATTCATTGAGTGTGTAAGTGGCATCCTGCCATTTTATCGTGTCATACAAACGTTGATCAGGCAGGGGCCATAGTCTTTCTATAGTTCCAGGTGACCAGTCCACTTAAGCCACCCAAATATTCTTTATTGCCATATCCTGCAATAGTCCTGAGCCAACTGGGGGTTGTACTTGGATGCATTCATAGTGCTTACAGGGATAAGTCGGTTGGTGTTTCCTTTCATATCAAAGCTGTCGAAGGGGCCTCTACAAGTTATCTTTGACTCCTCGTACGCATTTCGTCCGGGACCCTAGGTCTCGAGTTACATAAAATTATAATAAGGTCACCATCACTTGAAGAGATGCGCAGAGGCAGATTAAGGAAGAATGAAGAGTTATAGGTATAACTTTAAAGTTTTGTACACCTTTGTTCTTACAGCCAGTCGCCCCTTCAAGAGCGTTATGATTGCTAAGCGCAGGGGCGTGCGCGCGCGCCTCCTTGAAGAGTTGTACACATACTGCGCCTTTTGGATCGCTGTCTCTGCTCTCCCTGTGCTAGCTTTTTCTTACATTGGTACGTATATTTAAAATTGGCAATTTATAATAATGATAATTGAGTAAAATCACTACTTCTTCAAAATATATCCATGGTCCAATGGCTACCTACCAAGAGCTGATTAATCCCCGGAATGTTTACCTGTACGACTGTAGCCCATACAAACATTTGTTCCATGCGTGAATCGGACCGCGACACGCAGAGTAGCAGCTAGCAGAATATCGCTCAGCCACTGAGCCAGTCGTGTCGTCACAAAACATTTTTTGAAATATAATCAGCAAAAAACATCTCTTTAATGGTTAAAACCGCTTATTACCTAGTCATCAATTACTGTAACACCACCACACACCACTGTGTTACCACCTAACAAACCCATACCCCAAAGAGGTACTGATTTCAATAATCGTGATCTCATAGAGTCATTGTCAGTGGATCGGAGTTGTCTTGGTTTTGACGATGATGTGGTAAAGTGATTAATTATTAGCACCAAATTCCAAAACAGCATATAAAATCTTTATCTCTCTAACTATTTTTCCAGTTGTACGAGTAAGCAAATACCTCTGGCTGAAGCTCCTATCAAGCAGATATCCACATCTAGAATTCATCTGGATAGATACAGTGCGTTCTTTACTCGACACCCATAGGAACCAGGGAATCATTAATGTGCTACTTTCTGTAAAAGGTACGTTCAAAATTATTGTAGTCTATCATTATCCCACTGAAGAGTAGAGGCATCTCATACAAAGGATTTATCGCTAAGTTTGCCATTGGCAATTTTAGACTTATATCTATCAAAAGTCCAGGTTTCTTCACGATGTTTTTCTTCATCGATGTCAGCGATGTCCAAGAGAAACCTAGAACATATAAATTGAAAAAGTTGCATTGGTACTTGACCGGTATCAAACCCACAAACTCATGCATGAGAGGTGGCGCTTTAACCACTTGCCAACAACGACACTTATAAATAGCAAAGATGAATACTGGGATGCAAGACTAATACTAAAGTGACAAACAACCTTTTTTCTTCTGAGACCTTTAACATGTTCAGATTACTTAGGTTCAAAGTTTGAAACAAGTATCCAAGCTTATTCGGCTTCTACTACAATGAAATACAACAGCATTTCAGTCCATTATTTTCCCTTTTTCAGGCACTCTAGACCCAGAACAGTTAAAGAACCACTTAACAGAGCATGTATTAAATAAACGTGACAAGAATGGCGGGCTCATGTTCCCGAGACTCCGCCATCAGCTGGTGTCCCGCTGGGGAAACTATGCGTGGGATGCCAGTGTTACCTTCAGACCAGAGAACCATTTCATTGTCGCCAGTGCTGTGTACCGAGGGCGGCAGGTGGGGGAAAATAATATTCAGGTAAGCTTATTTTATTTATGATAACTAGCAAGAGCAAGTCAGCGTTTTAACACATAGTGTGGCATGGTTTCTTTGTGAATAAAGTAAACAAGTGCGTGGAGTACGGAGTAAACACATAACTGACTGCAACATGACAGCGGCGATTTTGTATCAGACTAAATTGACATATAAACCGTTTATTTAAAGACGTATTTACTACAAAGCAATGCGTTATCGAATAAAATCTCCTTAAAGCGAAATTAAAATGAAATGATTTTTACGTGGCCAGAATATTCACCAAATATTTATGATATTTTCAGGAATACGTCAGTGACATAGTATCAAAGTACTTTGCCACCGAACAGTCCCCGTGGCAGTACATAGTCATACCATGCGTCTCAACAGAGCCGAAGTACTACGTGCTAGTTCGCGTCCATCACCTGCTGCTATCAGGGATGAAGTCCCTAAACATTGGTGACTTACTGCTCATGGAACAAATACACCCATCAGACAGAATCAGTACATCACAGACAGAATACACACAGCAAAGTCCTTTGACGAAGTTATCCCCAACGCCATCAGCTATTCCAGAACTGTGGGGCAAGGTTAACGAGAACCTATCGAACGCGTGGAACGAATTCGTTTCGGAATACGATCCTGTGGAAAGCCCACGGGCGTTGAAGACTTTGCCTGGAGCATTCCATGTAGCTGGTTTAGTGTTGATAGCAACAGTGAGTGCGCTGAGGGAACTAAATAAGAAGTCCAATGGAAGAGATGCGGCTTCAGAAGCACCTGTAACTGCATTGACGTTTTTGGCAGCTATTCAAAGAGAATGCAATAGAAGGAATTTGACTATACCAAAGGTAATTTTTCAATTCGATAAAAAATTTCACGTGAAATAAAGTATATGCCTAATGAAAATATTTTATCTACAGATCATTCTATCACCACTTATAACCGCAGACCCTCGAAAATGGCCAGGCATGGCTTTCGGCGCGGCATGGTCTTCATTCCGTCAGTTCGTCAGACTGCCTTTTCAAATTCGCAACGAGCTGGTCGCATTAAGCGAATTACGAACATGTGGTCATGCAAGACAACCAGACACACTGACGTGGAAGTATGCTGAGCTAGGGCAGTTATGCGTGGCTGCAGTGAGTGAAGCATGGCGTGGGGCACTTGAAGTGTACCGCGCCCCCGCCAGGTTGTGGACCGATACGATCGGCGCTGATGATGGACACAGGCATCTGTTGCAGACTGTATCCTTGTGTGGACGTAAGGTACCGACCAATGTATTGTTTTGAGAAAGTAACGATAGGACTGTTTAAATGTCTCTCTCCTCTCTCTGACTCTTAAATTTTTGAAGGATTAGCCTTTCAAATCTTACATTATTAATAGGTAACGGCATGGTCCCGTCCCGTACCACGTGCAGGAGTGGAGCGTGCAGCCCGAGCTCTAGACGTGTCATCGACAGACATAGCACTGTACGCGGCTACGGAGGCTTTAAGAGCGTTCTTCGATACCGCGCAGTCTCACCCTCCTGAAACTGTGTTGACTACAGCACGCGCTGCGCATGAAGACTTCCTCTACACCTTCGCTGAAGGAAACGGGAAGAGATACAAGAAGACACAAAGTGGAGGTAAGGAAAGGGAACGTAGTTTTCAAATATTGCTGAATTATTATTTTATAAGTTGTTATACGTGCGTAAGGCATTTTATGTGGAAAGGTTATAAGCATGTATTGATGTTACTTTTGGCAGGCATGGTGTGCCTCCCTCTCCCCACGGGCGGGTCGCCGCGCCGCGTTAGTGCGGCGGTGAGGCGCGCGTGCTCGCGGCAGCGCGCATTGGCGGCGGGCTGGGCGGCGCAGGCGCGCTGCGGGGCGCTGACGCGCGCGCTGCCCTCGCCCTTCGCGCGCCTGCTGCTCAACGTACTCTCGCGACGGTACGCGCTCTCCTACGCAGAGATCGACTCACCACCGCACGCGCCGCCCAGAAAAACTGTGTGGGGGCATGATGTGGATGCTGTTGTGTACTGGAGACCGCCACAGGCTAATATTAGTAAGTAAATTCTTTCATAAATATTATTGAATGATGAGCAATGTCAAATGCCTTTCAATTGGAAACCACTAAGCTTAGGCGAAAACTGGACCATTAACCATTGATCATTTTTCTAATACGAGGGCTGACTCTTAATATAAGGGATGCTGCCAGGGCAAATCCTATACACAGTCGTGCGGAAATCAGATTGTAGGTTTCGCTTTTACTAGTTAGAATACTTTGTATAAGACTGTGCGAGATTCTTAACTTAATAGTACATTTTCCATCTCTCCAGGTATGTCCCTAACAGTGATCCAGTACGCAGACACAGTACGCCTCGCAGTGATGGCGGACGCGCGGCTGGTGCCAGCTCACATCATCCCAGCGACACGCTGGCCCACTGCCATAGAGCAGCTGATCGCCAAGATCGACCAGGAAATTGCCAAGATTACCGCCAGAGCTCACCTCGCCGCCGGGACTGTGCCGCAAATTATAACCCCAGAGGAAACACCTAGTACCAGTAGAGAGACAGCTGAAGAAGAAACAGAAAGTCAAGACCAAGAAGATTCTGGAGACACTCTCAGGCCTCCCTCAGTGACGGCCGTCAGTCCTCCACCGATGCGCAGACGTATAGCCAACTAGTTAAATTAACCAGACTTCTAGCTAAGCGAAGTAAAGTCAGCTCCGAAACGATCATACGTGACCAACGAAGGTCTAGTCCGAACCAGGAATTTACCGATAAGAGATTGAAAGGAAGAAAGGTGGAATAAAGTGGACGTTACGACACGTCAAGTTAAATGACTCATACGAGACGACTGCTAGTTTTAATTATGTACAGACAGCGTCATCAACTCGTTACCCCCCATTTCAAAGGCATTCTATTACGCGAGAGGGTAACTAATTAATGTAGCTGTCTGTACTTACTGTGACAAATGTGTTAATCAATATGTTGTTAACTTTGGAGAATACGTACCATAGTTATATAAGTTATAGGTATTTGATTTAAAGACACAACTGTGATCATGGAAGGGGCCACTGAGGGCCGATGCCTGCCGGGGCTGCGGGTTGTTCGCAAGAGATACCGCGCCCCCGGAACGCAAAGGGCACAAGAAGGAACATGGGTGGGTTTTAGTCAGTAATAGTCTGACACTCCCTCCCGCCCCGCCCAGGGCGGAAGAAGTTATTTGATGATTTCCCACCCACCAAAAAAAAAAAAAAAAAACTGTGATCATGTCAATGCCAATCGTTAGAAATGAAAATAAATAATTGTTGTTATAAAAAGTAGAAAAGACTCTTTCTATGGTGTTAATTTTGTTATTTTACCTACAAAAAACAATTCCTAATGTAAACCCGTTACTATAAACTTTTTATTTTTAACCCCCGACGCAAAAACTACGGGCTGTTATAACTTTGACGTGTCTGTGTGTAGGTGTGTGTATGTGTGTCCGTCTGTGGCACCGTAGCTCCCGAACGCATGAACCGATTTTGATTTGGTTTTTTGAGTTTGAAAGGGAGTCCTCGTAGCTTTATTTGATGGAAATCGGTTCAGCAGTTTCAAAGTTATCAGCTCTTTTGTTAGCTGCAGTAGGGATTTTATTCTTCTGTCGGGGTTTACTTACCATATTGTTTTTTTTTATCTTCGACGAAAACTGAGGGATGGTATAGGTTTAACATATGCAGGAGTTTGACCGTGTGGCATCGTACATTCGTAGCTTCCAAACAGCTGAACCGATATTGATCTGGTTATTTTTGTTTGAATGTCTACTTGACCGAGAGTGTTTTTAACCCCCGATGCAAAAACCACGGGGTGTTATAAGTTTGACGTGTCTGTGTATGTGTGTGTGCGTGTCTGTGTGTGGCATCGTAGCTCCCGAACGCATGAACCGATTTTGATTTAGTTTTTTTAATTTGATAGATGAACTAGTCGGGAGTGTTCTTAGCTACGTTTAATGAAAATCAGTAGTTTCAAAGTTATCAGCTCTTTTGTTAGTTACGGAAGTGCTTTTTTTTTTTTGTCGGGGGTTACTTAAAATTTCTAATTTTGTGTTTTAACAGAATATAGTCCGTATTCAGTGTAGTATTTGTCAAGTTTTAGCTATGTTTTAATAATATCTGTTCAGCTGTTGAAGAGTATCATTATTAGCACCTTCCAGAGGTGTGATCGAGTTTTGTTTGTATCAGAGGTGTTTAAATTTAAATTTATATTATTTTCTTACCTTATATTATCTTTGACAGTCGTAACAGATAGTCAGACGCCAGGAAGTCTGACAACCAGTCTAACCAAGAGGTACCGTGTTGCCCAGTAACTGGGTTGTGGAGGTCAGATAGTCGCTCCATGTAAAACACTGGTATTCAGCTGCATTCTGTTAGGCTGGAAGCCGACCCCAACATAGTTGGGAAAAGGCTAAGTAGATGATGATGATGACATAATTTCTACGACCTATTGGCGTACCATTGAAACTTTGCAACACACATAATAACATACCTTTTTCTTAGTAACATATGTGGTTATTTTCTCACACTTATCAAAGAAAATTATTTACTGGCAAAAACAAGGTCAGACAATGCATTAAAGAATAAAACTTCAAAGCAGTTAAGTGTTAACATTTTAATGAAAGAGCAAGTAAAGCTAATTATTAAGTATAAGTGATGACACATAATAATACTGTTCTTTATCGTGCGAAAAATGTGCGAGGTTGCAGACCGCGACTGCTAAGTTGTTTGTCCTGGGTTTGAGTCCCGGGTCGGGGATTTGATTTCTCCAGAGATTCTCAGTAGCCCAGAATTTAGAAATTGGTGTGTAACAAATCACCATGCCTTGAAAAGAATGTAAAGCTGTTGGTTCCGCGCCTAATCTCTCCCCAGTCGTATCTTATGGTGTCCCATAGAAACGTGAATGGTGCACCGGTATTTGTGCACACACTTGAGTACTATAACACTTCCTTTGATCACTGTGAGATAGGACACAGGTATCAAAATTAAGTTTGGAGAATTTTAATTGAATAAAACAAAATTATATCAACTAGAAATCCTAAAAAAAACCTTAAACTTGAACGGAATCGTATGAAGTGTTGCGTAGTCAATGCGCTACAGTAACAATCCCGTAGCGCCGCGTTACAGTAACAGTAGTAGTAGCAACAGTTCGCAACCAAGCTACGAAAAAGTGCGCAGGAAAGCGAAATATGAGAACGACGTTTTCAAAATCTGAAATAAAAGGATATTATAAAACTTAGGTTAATAACGAGATGAGAGAAGATAAATTACATAACCGTTAACTACAAATACAACAAACCGTCACCCTTGTATCCCCCGAAGGGTTAGGCAGAGGTGTACCAATGTACACCCACAGTTTGCCGGTATCTAAGTACAATAATACTGACCATCAAAAAGTAATATTGTCCAAAAATTATTGCTGGAATATGACTAGAAGACTACAGTGTCGTTCCGTTTCAAGAAGGATTTCAGGTATGGTTATTTGGCAGGTTAGCTTTTTAATTTAGCTATAATTATAAAATAATTATAATAACTGCCTCGTTGGGCTAGTGGTCCTAAGAGCGACTGCAACGCTATAGGTCTTGGGTTCGATTCCCAGGTCGAGCAAAAAGTGTTTTTGAGTTTTTCTATACAATTCTCAGTAGCAGCTCGGAGTTAGGATTTGTGCCCGATTAATGGCAATAGGCTCGCCCCCTAGTACATGGGACCTAAACATCATAACGTAACAATTTTTAATTGTTTGATCGAATCATGACAACAAAGTAACTGGAAAATCAGTTTTCCATCGTTAATATATATAGACAACCATTTTCGGAACTTACCGAAGCCATGGTGGTGACTCCTACATCCAGTAACCCAGCGGCTTTTACGTGAATTGGCTCCTGAACCTTTATAAGGAAAATGAGGACAGTCTTACGATTCTTGGTGTCCATATACTCCCATGGCACATTGTAAACTGCATCCCTTAATTTTATACTCTGCAATTTAAATTATGAGTAATTATTACTACTTTGTACTACTACTTTTATTACAAACGTGAGTTTTTGTTAGGATGGATGGATGTTTTTTTGTTACTAATTTACACCATTAGGTGGAATTCACTGTTTGGTAAAGATATTGATCTAGTTTAACACAGGAACAAGCTTTCTTAAGCAACAGTTTTGGCCGAAAGGTGTGCTGTATGCGCGTTTTCGCGACCGGATTAAAGGAATAAATAGAATTTTTATGTTCCTGTAGGATAAATTAATACTTTGGCTTAATTCTGAAGTGTACGCAGACAAAGTTGTGGGCAAAAACAAGTATGATATAAAAGAAGTAGTGTGTGGTACATATTTGTTGTCTGTTATATCAGAAGGTATCATAATCGATGCACAAGGAATAACTATGAGTACCGTTGGAGTACAAGTAGGCAGAGCTCTTTCCATGAATCCCAGATTGTTATAATTAGGTTGATAACACCACTAATCAATTGACGTACTTTTTATGAGCTGTCAAAACGCAATTTCCCCATAGATTATGTATGACAATATTAAACTATGACGTCACTTTTTTGTCATCTCGATTCACTAACTATTTATTGATTTAAAAGCAACTAAAAATATGAATCATTTAGAAATTAATGCGGGTTTTCAGGAATATAATAAAGAGTTTAACTGCCTCGGTAGCCTAGTGGTCCTAAGCGCGACTGCTACGCTACAGGTTTTGGGTTCGATTCCCAGGTCGAGCAAAAAGTGTTATTGGGTTTTTCTATGAAATTCTAAGGAACAGCTCGGAGTTAGGATTTGTGCCCGGTTAATGGCAATAGGCTCGCCCCTTATTACATGGGACCTAAATATACCGGCGAACTGTGGGTGTACATCGTACACCTCTGCCTAACCCTTCGGGGAATACAGGCGTGATGGTATAATAAAGAGTTTTTTGGAGAAGTTGTTTCTTTTTTGGAGGAATTATTGTTTAATGGTACCAAATCGATGACACGGTTGTCGCGTTGTGAGCGAACGGCTGCGGCGCTGCGAGTCGTGACACAAGAAAAATTCCTAGTCCGGGGCAAGGATTAGAAAAAAAAGGTAATTACCATGGTGCCGATAGTTTCAAAAATGATGGAAAGCAGAATCAGTTCTCCAAACATAATAGCAGTGATCGGCAAGTAACGCGTCAGAGCTGCAGCGGTCTGAAAAGCAGAAAATTGATATTATTACAGGTTGACTGATAATTCACTGAAAACCTGAAAATGGAGTTTTTTGCCCGTTCTTCTCCATACAAAACTACCTTTTGGAATAGGACATGAAATTGACGTATCTACAAAAGTGCCTTTTAATGGTCTAATTGAAATAAATGATTTGACTTTGACTTTGATCAAGTATTCATTATTAGGAACCACTTTTACTATGGGACCAATACCCACAAAATTTCGAAAAAACTAGCTTCTGCCCGCGACTTCGTTCGCGTCAAATTTGATATAGGTATTATCCCACGGGAACCGTACATTTTTCCGGGATAAAAATTATCTTATATCTCCGATACTTTACTAGTGTTTAAATCAAATCAAATCAAATTGTTTATTGCATCCATAATGTACACTATTGATATAATAAATAATTGATAAAAGCTGAATAATTGTAGTTAGTCCCTTAGTCAACTATCCGATAAACTGTGCCTTTGCTTTTCTCCTACCTATACACTAATTTCGTATAGTGGTCTCGTCAAAATGCCTAATTGCGAAATCATTGTGGATCTGTACAATTTAGTCAATTTGAATTTTATATGTATTACTTACCATTACAGAACATTCAAGCAGAAGCAGGCATCCGACGATTTGATGGAAGCAGTAGTAAATGAACAGCACCATCCCAAATGCATCCGACATGTTGTTTGTGAAACTATAAGAACACAAATAGAATTGTAAGTGTTTAGGATCAGCATAATAGATGGGGCCCGCTAGAGCCAGTCTGGCAGGCATGCGGATTTTGTTCGAAAGAATCACCGTGGCCCTGGAATGCAAAGGGCATCAGGAGGAACACGGATGGGTTTTAGTCAGTAAGAGTCTGACACTCCCTTCCGCTCCACCCAGGGCGGAAGAAGTCGTTCGATGATATCCCATCCTTAAAAAAATGTCTTCAAATATTGCCGGGGTACAATCGCGATAAAAACAATTTTTCGATACATTCGTATAAGTAGGTACTTACCTAATATAGCAAGCTACTTCTCAATAAGTACGAAAATATTGCCCATATAATGTAGGTAGATATTACTAGCTATATTATATGGGCAATATTTTGTATATGCACCTACCTATTTTTGTCCCCCCCCCCCCCCCCCCTACTTACTCAACAATAAGAGCGTGATATTCAATGCATTCCGTCAATTTAATTGAAACGGCATCCAATTCGGACTGTGAATACATCGCAGCTCCAATTCTCATGCTCTTTCTTCCTTCTCCAGTTGCGTCCACCACCTCTGTTGCTGGTCTCGGGAAATTCTCCAAATTGTTAATAAGAATTTTAAAATGTCCCCACAAATTGTAGATCATCAGGCAGAGGAATAGGTCAAACATTGAGATACTGCTTCCACATAATATTGTACCGTACCTAGAAAGAAAGGAGAGTTCGGCAACACAGGCGTTTTTATTAAATAACTGGGATTTATAGTAGTCACCACGAGTCGTGAGCACAAACAGTCAAGTTCATTTTTGGGTTTTTGGGTCCCTTTCTAGGTATTTTGGGCCGCCGGCTACTATACAAAGATAACGATATGTTTTAACGGTGCGAGTTGAATAAATTAACTTGCAATGAAAAATGAACCCAACACACGTGTATCTACAATCCCGCCTTCGTAAGACAAATCATCAATAGGTCGGTCGGTAGGTATTTCTCTTTTAAACATAGATGGATGGCAAAAACGCCGACCGTCCACCTTATGTTAAGTGGTCACCAACGCATTGCAAATGCGTTGCCATCCCAGACACAAAGTTGAAATGTCTTATGTGTAATTTCACCGGCACCCAAACTCCACAAACCGGAACACAGCAACGCTGCTTAGCAGCAGAAATAGGTATCGTGGTCCGTGGTAGTACTTCCGCGGGCGAGCTGTTTTACGGAGAGCTCTACTACTCATCATCATATCAGCCGATTAGGCATCCACTGCTGTACGTAGGCCTCCCCCAAAGAGCGCCAACCATCCCGGTCCTGGGCGGTCCGAATCTATCCGCTGCCCGCCACCTTCTTTAAATCGTCGGTCCACCGTGCAACAGGCTACTACTGCTAAAATAAAAATTACCAGCCACTTATCATTGCTGCAACGTAGCCGCCAAAATTCGTCTCATAATTCCAAGGATAGAGGCAATTAACTGCTTGTTCGTAGGTACCGTTCTCCAAGTTATCGAAAGACGAAAACCTGCCCGCACTGTAGTTGATGTACATTGGTAGCAAGTTGAACATGCAGCAAGCGATCAACAGCATAATAGTCAAATATACCGCGGAGAAAAATGATAATTTGTGCACCGTTACATGTATCTGAAATAATAAACTAGGCTTTACAGTTTGAAACTAAACGATATGGACTATTAAACCTACGAGGAGATGGGTACCAGTCATTAGGAATCCATATAACTTGATTCCTACCGGCTCCCATTCAAAAGTTCGGAACAATAGCTCCTTCTATCGTTATTAGGAGTTTGCAACTTTAACCTTTGACTTCAGCTTGGCTGCATTGGCTAATGCACTACGTGTCGCGGATTCGATTCCCTCACAGAACAAATATTTGTATGGCCTACAGATAGTTGTTCCGAGTCTAGCTGTTATACCAGACCCGAAACAACTATCTGAAGGTATTTAAAATACTTGCAGCGTGGCTATACATGCCACGGAATGCGGAATTTGTTCGAAAGAATTACCGCTACCCTGGAACGCAAAGGGCATTAGAAGGAACACGGATGGGTTTTAGTCAGTAACAGTCTGGCACTCCCTTCCGCTCCACCCAAAGCGGAACAAGTCGCTTGATAATTTCATGGCGTCTGAGAGGCGGAACACGCGGAATGGGACACTGGGCACGGGCGAGACGGTGCACCTCACAAGTTTTAACTGGAAACTAGTAATTATTCAGTATTCTCAGTTCCGGTCTTTAAGAAAAAAGGCGTCGAAATAAAATATTATAGGTAGGTACTTACTTTCATAGCATAGTCGGATTTATCTTTAAAATAAAACAAATGTATTTTTTGAATAAATATTTTCGCCACTTCCCTGTATTTTTGCGATAGGCATAAAGTGAAACATCGCGTCTGCAAAATAAAATTGATCTGTTTTTAGAAATACGTATAGGTACTTCATTAAAAATAACAATACAAAGCTATTGTCATTTCAATGTTAGCGTAAAATAAGCTCCGTTATTTCACAATAAATCCAAAGCAATAATAGACTATTAGCTTTTTACAAAAAGTATCACCAAAATGCAATAATTTGAATTAAAAAAAAAACAAGAATTTGGAACAAGAAGCTTCTGCTCGAGACTTCGTCCGCGTAGTTTTTTTACCCGTATTAGGTTACGTTTTTGGTTACTGTTCCACTCCCGTGTGTCGTAGCGTGATGTTATATAGCCTATAGCCTTTCTCGATAAATGGACTATCCAACACAAAAAAATAATTCAATTCAAACCAGTAGTTCTTGAGATTAGCGCGTTCAACCAACCAAACAAACAAACTCTTCAGCTTTATAATATTAGTATAGATTTAATTATAATAAAACTACTTACAGTACACAACGTATTCAAGAGTAACACTATGTACAACTGACCCAGTTCCAGAAATACATATTTGTGAAAATTGACTTTCAGATAAGCTATCCCTATCACCATATACAGTAGCGACAACGAGGTGTTATAATACGCATGGCCCATTCCTTCAATCCTTAATGTTTTCTCTCCAAGCGCCTTCCCTGGCCAACCACTTATGATCCGAAGAACTAAGCGTAACACCTTCATATATTTGTAGTCCGTGGGACCGTTAATCCCGCTGAAACGGTAGATGTTCAATAAGTCGTTTAAGACATCATTTACAAAGTACCTACTATATGGTTTGACCTCTATATCAATATCACTATCTCGACTGCATCTGCAAAAGGGTTGGGTACTATCAGTCGAGTGCGCCCATCATGCGTCAAGCGAATACCGGGCTCCTGACTTATAGTAAAAGAAGGAACCGTGGGATTTTGGTCGGTAAAAGTTCGACTTAACTGTCCGTTTAGGGCATGAATGAGGATTTCCCCAAAAAAAAATGGGATTGAGTACCTACCTATCAATCGGATGCAAATTCAAACTTCAAGCTTGGGAACATGCTGGTCCTGCTCCATAGGACAATTTAAAGTCTTGACAAAATCAACTGGTTGCTAATTTACCTAATTATATACGTAGGTACTTTATTTTGATTAATTATTTTTCTCTTCGACATTAACATACAATTCGACATTGACATTTGAATATGCCTCACACACTGATTCCTTGTCTTTAAAATGTACAAATGTATTTAATATTACAATTAATTTAGCTTTTATTTCTAATTTATGGCACTGAGTACGTATTGCAGTACTTTGAGTGACTTTTATTTTTAATAGATCGTTTTGACATCAGTATAGTTTTATGGAATTGTACAACTTATTGTAATACATTTTTTTTAAAAGGGTATGTATGGAGTTTCTTGCCCGTTCTTTTCCATACAAAACCACCTTTTGGAATGGGCAACTAGATTTAATATTTTTAATTTTAACATGTAATTGACGTTCAAAAGTGCCTTTTAATGATCTAATTGAAATAAATGATTTGACTTAGAAACTAAGAACTTCTTAATGGAATTGAGTCTAATATAAGAAACTTTAGTGTAACTGTTCGTTTTTCCAAAGAAATAAATAATAATATCTACATTTTTTGGCATTGGCCTGCAGAAAGCCAATTCTAAAATAATCAGACACGTTCCAAGCAAACTCATCTCGGCGACCATCAATGGCATTTTTTGTTAATGGATGCAAGTTTGGCAGATCGAGACCGAGATCGGATTGCCGATGGTGCCTAAAAGTTAACAAAATTGCCTTTCTGATAAACGAGGCAGTCACCCATATTCGGAAGTAACAGGTACCTACAATAAATCTAATCAATTACACTATTAACTTACAGAACAGCTTCCCCAGCGAGACTTTCAATTTTAGCAATCATTTTTAGTAAAGTCGTCCATCGGTAATACCAAGTATCATCACGACAGCTTTTCTCGCAGCAATGTATTGGAATAAAATAATCCTCTATTATATAGGGAATTAAATATAGTTATTAACGTTATTGCGATGGCCCCGCGTCACACTCACTTATTAAAGTTAATCATAGTTATAAGTTGACACCTAATTAGAGCCTGAAAGAGAATACAGTATGGCATGCCAATTTAATTTTATTCTAGTCACTTGCTTCTAAGGATCAATTTCACACCAGTAACAACGCGACATTGCTCGCAGATGCTTAAAGAAGCCTGCTAAAGCAATGTGTACCTTTACGTGTAGTAAATAGGCTCTACATTGTATCGCTATCTTCATATGTAGTACCTAGGAATTAACTTTAAGAATTGCAAGTGCCATATTCACACGAGATCGTGCGGCAAATTATATACATAGGTTTACATCAGGCTTGTATTTCCCAAAGGGGTAGGCAGGGGTGAAATGAGCTGGTGAGATAGTGATGTGGTGGGGTTTTGGTGCCATCCCATGTACCACCGCCAATTCCAAGTACCAGATGCTACCCTATAGACATAACTCAAATCCTGACTCCGGGCTGTAACTATGAATGTCTTCAAAGAAATATAAGTGTCGGAGTCGGAGATCAAATCAATGACCTTGTTCAGCAGTCGCACTTACAACTACTAGACCAGACCGACAAATAACATTTAAGGATTTAAAAAAATTAAATTACCTGACAAATTAATTAATAACAAAACCTTATTGGGTAAAGGAATAAAAAACAATTTTCGTAGAAAACTTATTTATATTTTTTGTTATACATACAGTACTATTTCTTTTTAGATTTTTTCTTGATACTCTTACTAGGAGTTGTTTCTTTTCGTTTCTTAGGGTCATTGTCCAGTGCCTGCTTCTTGGAGATCTTCATCCCAGATTCTTCTGTCTCATCGACTTCCATGGTTTGGACACTGAATCCCGGCACGTATGGCTTCACTAACTCGAAGACCAGTTTCTTGTGTTGGAGGTTTGTGCTGTCGAGGCTTAGGCGGACTGTGAGCTCGTCAAATGTCTTCAGTACCACGTCACCGCAGGTTTGTATGTGTTCCTAAGGGGAAAATAGTAATAATTCAATATAAAGACGGAATCTTCTTCAGTTTTAACAGAGTCGACTATGGAAGTTTAATCGCTATGTTGACACTACGCTTAGCGTGTTGCGCTACAAAAAAAAATTAACTTTACTACAATAGAGATACAACATTAGAGGAAAAAATAGAGAAGAGTAATAAAAAGATACAGAGTTATTAACACGTTACCTCTTCATTATAAGAGAACTTGTCAGAGGGCAAGTACAGAGGTCCTTCCAGTCCGTACTTCGGTATCAGCACATGCACCGCGTTCCGTTTCACTGCTAACACGCTCGCTGACTCTACTTCAACTCGTTTGTTGAACAGGATCTGTAGACGTAAAATGTAACGTTAATAATGTTTCACAACAGTCCTACTTTTAATTGACCTTGATTCTGCTAAAACGACTCTGAATTTTTTTGCGCTAATGAAAAGCTACGTAACCTCTAAGTGCGCGATTTTTTGAAAGCCAACTTTATGATAACAAGGTATCCGTAAGAATAACTAGCAAGGATTTGGAGAAGGCCATTACCCAGAGTGGAACGGCGTAGGCTAAAAAAAAATTTAAAGAACAGTCACGAGAACAAAATCGCAGCGAAAATCTAAATAATAAAAAAAAAAACATTTCTGTACGAGTTTATCATAGTCGCCACGAGTCGTGAGCACAAACGTCAAGTTTAATTTTGTGTTTTTGCGTTCCTTTGTGGGATTTTTGCGTAGCCGACGCTGCACGTGATTAGTCCGTCAGTCGCAACGAACGCGTGCAGCGTCGGCGCCCCAAAAGTCTAAAAATTAACTTGACGTGTGTGGTCACGACTCGTGGCGGGTACTACACATACATGCGTGTTCATAGTGACGGAGGCCCGGCCCGCGTACTGCGCCTGGCGGTGCCGGTAGTTGAGATTGTCGCACAGCTTGTCGGCAGCGCGCGTGTCCAGCAGGCTCGCGTGCGTCGCGTCCGCGCCCGTGCACGCCGCCAGCAGCCGGTGCACTATCACGTCCGCGTAGCTGGGGACAACACGGACCTATACTTAATATCCTACATTAGTAGTATTTATTATATCCTACTAATATTACCATCACGCCTGTATTCCCTGAAGAGTTAGGCAGAGATGTACCAGTGTACACCCACAGTTCGCCGGTATGTTTTAGGTCCCATGTAATAGCGGGCGAGTCTATTGCCATTGACCGGGCACAAATCCAAACTCCGAACTGCTACGGAGAATTTCATAGAAAAACCCAATAACACTTTTTGCTCGACCTGGGAATCGAACCCAAGACCTGTAGCGTCATCCTACTAATATTATAAATGCGAAAGTTTGTGAGGATAGATGGAAGCTTGTTACTCTTTCACGCATAAACGGCTGAACGGATCTGGATGAAATTTGGCATAGACCAAAATTTGGAATTGTAGTGTGAAATAACATAGGCTACTTTTTAACCCGGAAAATTTCCGGAACTTCTAACTAATATATAAAAATCTCGTGTCGCAGTGTTTCTTACCAAACTCCTCCGAAACGGCTGGACTGATTTTCATGAAATTTTGCGTGCATATCGGGTAGGTCTGAGAATCGGCCAAAATCTATTTTTCATACCCCTTAAAAAAATATGGCAAAACAACGTTTGCTGGGCAAGCTAGTAATATTATAAAGATCGAGTTTCTTTGTTTGAATACTCTAATCTCCAAAGCTACTGGAATTTGTTTCTCTAATAGGCTACATTAACAAATCAAATCAAAACGTTTTATTTCGGACAACGTACAGATCGTACGAACATACTATTGTTGGATTTAGACGATTTTAATTCACTTACCGACGTATAGGAGAAGTAAAATGCGTGTAAATAGGGCAAGCAAGTCCATAATGGTAGTATTCGTCGAAAGTCTTGCTTCCACTGGAGAAATATTGGGCCTGTTGCATACACCGCGTTGCCATGATGCGTAGCAATGTGTTGAAGAACGGACGGCCCGGGATGACCGCCTCGTCTAACGACTTGGAGAATGCTTTGTTGGTTGACACATCTAAATCGAAGCCCTGAGAATGAATAAGATTTTTTTTATATTATCGTGGATGCCATATGCGTTTAGAGTGTGTCTGTGTTTGTGTGTCCGTTACGACTCTCTTTAAAAGCTACTGGTTTTATGACAGTATGCGTGAAGGTAGACCATGAGCCCCTATTTTGTTGAAAATATCATCTCCACATCTTCTTATTATGCCGAACCTTAAAAGGAAAAAACAGCACCTTTATAAGGTCCCTTTTAGTCTGTCTCAAGGGGATTTTCCCTAGATCTGAATGTTAGATATATATTAAGAGATATGTTATATTAAGAGCTTAAAACGCGCACACTTATCGCGAGTGAAAAAACACACAAAAATAACATTACATACCATCACGCCTGCACTCCCCGATGGGTCAGGCAGAGTATGTATGTACCAACAGCCACAGTTCGCCGGTATGTTTAGGTCCCATGTAATAGGAGGCGAGCTTATTGCCATTAACCGGGTACAAATAAATCTTATTTTATGTGAATTACGTCACTGATTTGCATATTCTTAAAATTACAACAGTGTTACTATCAGTCCTGGTACCAGCTCACCTGTTGCTTTGCAGCTTTGAGGAAAGTGTGGAAGTTAGCAGGCGGCGGCGCGGGATGCCTCCTCAGCAACGCGAACTGCGGGAACTCGGCCGCCAGCTTCTCAGCCACACTGATGTTCGCCAGCAACATGAACTCTTCCACCATCGAGTTAGTGTCCAGGACCTTCTTGGCTGCTACCTCGACAGGATCGTGGGTTTCGGAGTCCATCTGGTGGTAGGAAACTTTCGATTACTAATAACTCCCTCTGAATTTAGACTTACTATGAACTGTTAGGAACGCATAATGGTTCAAGAGTCAAATTTCGAATTGCTTCGGAATTTTTCATGTATCGTGGGTGCGTTTACAAACATACAAACTCTTATACACAAACAACCAGCCCCGGAACCAATATATATGTAGGCTATGCAAATATTTATTTCGGGAGGGAATCGAACATTATCCTCGTTTTGTTACTTATGTTGCTGAGCCCTTACAGGGTCCATAAGTGTACCTTAGCTTTAACTCTATTGTATCACCTTTATGGACATTATGATATGCAAATAAATGAATATGAACCCCCGACACGTAGTGCGCAATTTTACTTTTAGGAACGATCACAATCCAATCTCAGTTTAGAAGTATTATGTTTTGTCTCTTCATCACCCTAAGGTATACCGGTAGAAAATGCCCAAGGCATTAACTCCGCCTTTATACAAACAATTCAGTGTATTTTTTTTTCAATGATGTGCATAAAGTTTTAATAAATAAATAAAAGTCTACGTACCTGGAATCTGATTTCAGGTGAAGACAGCGACAAAGCTCCGTTATCTAGACGTTTCCTATTAAGTTTCTTGGCGAGCGCGTTCAGTATTCGCAGGGAGGAAACAACGGCGTCACTCCGCGACTTGTCGTCGATCGCTATCTGAGCTTCTTCGTACGTCATCGCTGCTGAAGACTGCAAGTAAGATAAACATAAGTCAATAACCTTGTTCTAGCAGAATTTTAGGCAAAACTTTCCTGATTTTTATATTTACATAATTTTAGAAATATTTTCAGCTGAGAAGGACTTAAATACAAGACAGTATTCAATTAATATGAAGGTTTTACATTTGTAATATTCATTTCAATTAAGATTAGCTTGTGTCGGCGACTTCAGACGTCAACTTGGAAGTCAAAGACACGCTTAATTTGACCCTATTGCTAAGTCCGTCTTTAGCTGATGTTTACTAGCTAAAAACGTACTACTTTGTTTTGTTTTTATTACGAAAACTTAGAGCTAAAAGTAAATAATAAAAGATTATGGACAATTATAAGTTTCCACTTATAGAAATGATTAACCAACAAGATAGACGTGAAGACTACGTACCAAATTTCAGCTTCATATGTCAAGTATATTAGTATACAAGCTGATAGACTTGCAAAAGTAGCTAGGCAACATATTCTGTCTTCACAACCAAGTTTAGGTTCAAAAAGAAAAAACCTGAAAGCAATAATGAGCAGACTCACCTTAATAACACTCTTGTGGAACTTGGTGTGTATAATGTTAGCATTCTCATCAATCTCCCACACGCAAGAGAATGCGAGGCGCTCCTCGCCGCCTCGTAGCGAACACAGGTTAGAACTTAGCAGATCTGGAACAACGATCATGACGTGAGAATATTGCCCACCAGTTGACTCTAGTCCTTAGATCATGCGGCCAAACTTCCTAAATTAAAATTAAATATATCTGTCTATTAAATTCATTCTAAAATTCAATGTAATTTGAGTCGGTAAGATTGATAAGCGAAGCTGCTGCTGCTAGTATTTAAAAGTCGTATAGTAACCGGCACGAGCCGTAAGCACAAACTTCAAGTAAATTTTTGGGTCTCTTTTGGCGGAATGAAGGAGGCGGGGGAGCCGACGCTGCACGTGATTGGTCAGACTGACGGACCAATCGTATGCAGCGTCGGCGAACCAAAATCCAAGAATGAACTTGAAATTTGTGCCCACGACTCGTGCCGGTTACTATAAGACATTGATTATACTATATGACATTAATTTCTGCCCTGTGCTCATTTAAGCAGTATTTGTATATGCAGGTATTTTAATGACAATAAACAAGTTTTCTTAATTATTTGGACAATCCTAATAAAAGCTTTTCTACATATGTAGGTACAGTCGACAAAACTATTAAGTCCTATTAATTTAACTATTATTAATACAGGCAGATTACTTGCAATTACTTTTAAACAATGTTGTGAGTGTGCCGAGCAGTCAATTCTTTTACATCAAGCTTATAACGTTATTACGCATACAATAAAAACGAATATTGGCAGTGTAGTAGAAAGACAAATAATTTTGCCTGTATACCTAATAGTTTTGTCGACTGTACATATATTTACAGTACCGTGAAAAGTACTTAATTGATACGAGACAACAAAAAACAATACAAACCTGGAACCATATCAATTCTCCGGCCGACAAGATACACAGTAGTAGATCTGCTTGCGGCCTCCTTATCCAGCGCAGTGTTCGGCCTCACGAAGTACGTGACGTCAGCAATATGGACGCCGACCTGGTATCGTTTGAGACCGTCACCCGTTTTACCAGGAAGGGATTTCGCATGTAAAGCGTCGTCTATGTCCGTGCAACCGGGAGGGTCGACCGAGCAAATGCATTCTGTGCGTAGGTCTACTCGTTTTTTGATTTCCTGTAAATTTTAAACATTAATATTAATGTCCTCCCGACCGACTTTCGGTCACGGCGGTCAATCTCAAGAACAGTCTTGCTAAGTACACAGGCGATATTACAATGCACAGGTGTGTGAACAAACAAAGTTGCACGCCCTCTTCCCTTACTCTCATAGTCCAATGGGACGACAATCCGATACGACCGGGGAGAGATCTGGCGCGAGACCAACGGCGACCATTGAAATAAATGAGTGTAAAATAAATGACTTTGAGTTTTAATCACTTAATAATGATGCAATGGATATTTACCTCTTCAGGTATAGTCCAGTCGTTGGGCGGTAGACACGCCAGTACAGCTTCACTGAACCGAGCATGCGGCACATCGTGTTCTAACAATATCACCTCGTTCTCGGCGTTCTTGTCACCTGTCATATAAACGCTATGGTTACCTGCAGTAGGTACTAAACAAAACACGTTTTTGTTGGCAAGGTAATGATGTCAATTCTGTTTAATACAGTCAGTGGCAAAAGATGTTCGATATATTATTATTAAAATATACATGAAATCATAATGTTGCACTATTTTATCTCGATTTTACATCCATTCCGTGTTTTTTACTCATTCATAGTGCACAATAATTGCGATTTAAGCATCTGAAAAGTTACAACGAGTTTTGTCGCTGACCATACCAAAGGTACAGGCCTATGGTAGACCGACAGAGGGCGCAGGCTGAGGGCCATCGCTCATCAAAACAGCACCGCCTAACTGTTTTATTTATGACTCACCGATAGGTCCGAGGGCTCTAACAAAGTGACCGAGCGGGTAGCGACTGTTCCTCGGCCAGGAATCGAGTGCAACCAGTATGCGTTGCATTGCTAATACGTCGCTCTGACGCGTCTCTATGCGCACGCGCGGGATGCACTTTTCAGCTGGCGTGAATAGGTGACGGACTGCGCCTGGAGAAGAAATCGACCTTAAGACTACATACACATTAGGCGGTCACTAAAGTGTATTTATTGCCCATACAATTTAAAAAGCGCATGTATTTGGCAAGTAGTGGCCATCGGCCTGAATGGCCGCCGCAGTTTTTCGACTATTACTTTTGTATTATTAACCATTTACAGAGATCTGTATCTTTAATCTGTATTGTGCTGCCCAGTAACTAGATCGTGGAGGTCAGATAGACAGTTGTTATATGTAAAACACTGGTTTTCAGCTGCATCCGTCTGGAAGCAGACCCCAACATAGTTGATGATGATAGATAGAAATATTTACAGAGATGTCGAATATTTAGATTTTGTTATATTATTGCAATCAATGGGAACAACTAAAAGTCATATCTGAACATCAAAATAACCACAGGCACCTGGAAATTTGCTCTGCATCAGTATACCACAGTACTGTCTCCATTTCCTTCTTATAATGCCAACAACTTTGCCTGTTGGTGTCACTTCATCATCACTCTTGTCAACTGGTTTGGCAACCTTTAAAAGCACAGTTTCTTCTTCTAACTGGTCACCAGGATCATCCGCTTTGTCTTCTAGAACAATGTCACTTGGACGCCTCCATTCCTCTTCAGGGAAGATTTCTACAGCAATGGAGTCACCGTCTACAGCTCTATTTATTCCAATGTGCCCTTGTAGCAGTATCTGTCGAGAAATACATGATAGCGTCACTTAAAACACAAAATATTAAACATTTCCTTTTTTATCATATTAATTTCTTTCAAATAATTTTGCATTCTCAATTTGGTATTTAATTATGGCAATGTACTGGCAATCCGATGATACTAAGTAGACCTGTGAGTACAATGTGTAAGTTGCACAATGAGGTAACATGCAACACTCTCAAGATTAAAATGAAATTAAAGAAGTGATTACAAGAAATTAAGCACATTTTTTAATATTGCACATTAAGTCTCACTCAAAATGTCATTCATCAGTACACTAAACTAACGAAAATATTAATTACTTACAGGTTTTTCAAATCCATTGACCACTGCAGTACCCTCTAAGAAATTATCTCTAGAGGCACGGTATGTACCCTGATACAGCTTCCCATTCCGTATTCCTGTGTGGATCTGTGATGGTGTTAAGTGTGCCGGATACAAAGCATCTTTTGAACATGTTTCTGGTATCACATTCTTTGAGAGTTTGTCTATGAGGCCAACAATGCCATTCACATTTTCTACGTAATCTTTAGCTGCGAAAAAATATAATCAATTTTTTTTTAAATACTAACCTTTGTACACTGTGAGTGGTACAACGTTTTTCTTGAGAAATGGTTTGCTCTCGACTCTATGTCTAAGTCAGAGGTGAAAAAGTCGACTATGGAGTGAATATACCCAGAAGAAGCTTCTTCACTCTAACTTTAAAGAGATTAGGGTTGAATGTGTTTTAGAAAACGGAACAAAACCGTTTCCAAATAATTACACTTACCAGTACAGCACACAATTCCTTCTTCCTGAGCAATTTTTCTGTTATTCTCATCATCAGTAAGCAATATTATTTTAGGGAACTGTCCGATCGCACTATTGATACTCAAGTGTGACTCGTACCAAGCACATGCTTTCCGAATGGCTCTGTCACTGCGGTCATTTTGTTTCTCACCTGGTTCCCGTTCAATGTGGGTGTCCCTAGACAGTGATAGAGTGAGAATTCAGAATGGTTTACAAACATGAGGGTCCCAAACAAATATACTTTTGAAAGATAAAAAACTGTAGACTTCTGACCAAATTTATTTTATTTTTTAAACATTGTTGGATGGCAAACAAATTGACGGCCTACCTGATGTTAAGTGGTCACCTCTGCCTGTAGACATGTGCAATTGTGCAATAACAAGACTTGCAAATGTGTTAACTTACTTGTGGTGTTCATTAACAAATGAATAAAATTTCCTCTTCTTGCTATTAATAATCTCCAACAATCTCTGGAATATAGCTGTATTTTGATGTTTCACTTCTTCAAGTACAGTTTGAAGTACAATTACGTTCTTTAACGCATCTTCTTCGAGGACGTCGATTTGATGGAGCACTATGTTGGTGTCAAGGACCAGGTAATGAGGATAGTCGAACAATGCGCACATAGACTCGGGTTTTTCTTCCAACACCAACTCGTCATCTTTATGAGGGCATGTGTTACAGGCAGCGGAACCACATAACAAATCATCTCTTAAATAGTGCTCTCTCACGATCTGCGAAATATTGAGATGTTTTAACAATTCACATTACCGGAAAATAACAAAATAAACTTGAAAAATTATAACCTCACTTTTATAATGTTACCGCGCTTTGTTTTGGTTAAAAAACTTTTTGTAGTCCACATTGTCAAAGTTAAAATAAACCTGGATATAGCTACTGCTTGAGTTCTTTCATAGTAGGTTTATCAAATGTTCATAAACAATACAACGTACAAAAATAGAGCCACAACAATCTCAACTTTACCACACTAAACAAGATCAATAATTTTATTGATTTATTGATGATGTGATTAATGTGAAAGTGTCAAGAGACTCAAGTGTCAAAATTCTCAACTAATAAAAGTCAAAACAAGTGAAGTGGAAATCAGTGGAATATTTGTTTCCATTAATTGCCATTTAAAAAAAAAGGATAGTCATTTTGGTCCCATCCAACTATGCCTACTCTAGAATTATCATATCCAACTTATGAAGCAAATCCGATTTAAATTCCTCTAACCAGCAGGATATTACATTTGTTTAGGTTTATGTAGTTGGGATCTATTGGGTGAAGATGTATCTTTTCGGTAGTCTAGACTGCTCTTTACTTCTGATCTTAACTGACTGACAACTCCTTTGACAGTCATAGAAATAGCGGGAAAAAGTAAAAATCAAAATAATGTCAAAATGAATTTGCAAATGACAGCAAGACAGAAAGAAATGAAAGAAAATAAAGCGAACAAACAAGAAGTGATTGTGCGGTTTTTGTATTTATTACATAAATAATAAACTAATTAATAAAATTAGTATTATTACAACTCTTTTATTTTTTTGACTCAAAGAAACTGCGGTGCGGTATGTATTTGTACTTTTTATAGTACCGTCGTATTTTCCAACAAAAATCTTTGTTGGAAAATACGACGTATCACTGTTGACTAGTGTTGACGATATATCGCTGTTATGATAGTAATCATTATCTTGGAACGATTAGTGCCGATAAGAATATGTAAATCTGTCAATTTGTTTAGTAGTAGCCACTAGATATCTGGATATCAATCTGCATCTGTAGGCCATGTTTGTAGTCAATGGAAGTGGTGGTATTATCAAATAAAATAATTGGATAATGGCGTCTCTCGTCGACGCGTAGCCGCAGATAAATATATCAGTCGAGTGGCGAGCGGCGGACGGACGCCGTCTGCCAATACTTATGTAGCGCGGTAACTACGATCTAACCAATATTTTAAAATTGAACAATAGCGCGTAATATTTGTGAGGAAAATAAATTATCAGTGCCTTATTAAAATCAGTTTTATTTATTAAAGTGAAATTATATATTACAAAGTGATAGACTCAGTTTAAAATATGCCTAAAAATTCGAGTTTCAAGTCACCCCAACAGCTATGGGAAGCTGTATCTTCAAAATCAGTTCATCTTGTTGAAGGAATTTTTTTCAATCTTGGAGTGCTTGTAGCAAGACACCCATGGAAGACAGTCATTTTGACATTCAGTTTTGTGTTCCTGAGCTGTATTGGACTGATAAGATTCCACATAGAAAAGAATCCTATGAATTTATGGGTACCACCAGAGTCTGATTTCTATTATGATACTAATTGGTACATTGATACATTTGGCACAGGCTTCAGACTTCAAAAAGTAATTATAACTGCAGATAATGTTCTTGAGCCAGAAGTTTTATCTGCAATTAACAACCTGACTAATAAAATAAATTCAATCCAAGTGAATTATGAAAATAAAATATACACTATGAAAGAATTGTGTTACAAAGTACCTGTTGTCAATTTCTATAGTTCAAATCGAGACAAAAGATCCTTGGACATACTACCTGAAAATAATGCCCATTCTAATACAAGTGTTAGCAGTGATAGTGATTTATCAGACCCCACACTATGGGTCAATGATGAGTTTTATTGTGATTTCTTAGAAAGTTTTCAATATACTTGCTACCGGCTTAACATTTTGGATTTATGGAAGAATAAACAAGAAGAAATAAACGAAGCAACTAAGCATGATATCATAGAAAAAATAAATAAGATCAAAACAAACCCTACTACTGGTCATCCTACTGATTACACCAAGCTGTTTGGTGATTTGAAATATGATGAACATGGTGATATTATTTCTGCTGGATCAATGATGTTAACATGGTTCACACAAGTTAATATGACTAGTATTGATGTAAATGAGGTGGGTAATTTAGTTGGCACTGAAGATTGGGTCTCTATCCCATTAGCTATGTGGGAAAGTGAATTTTTAGATGTATTGGAGTCAATTTCTCATAATTTTTCTGATATTAATTTGTACTATGAGGCTGGAAGGAGCTTTGCAGATATTAGTGGGAAAGCCATGTTTGATGAATTAGACAAACTATTTTTAGGTATACTGTTGATGTTTTTGTACATACAATTTGCCCTTTCTCGATATAATTGGCTGGAAATAAGATTAACATTAGGCAGTGTAGGTCTGATGTGTGTAGGATTGGCTTATATAACTGCTGTAGGCTGGTGTTCTGTTCTTGGTATATCATTTGGTCCAATTCACTCTTCTTTACCGTTTCTTCTTATGGGTCTTGGAGTAGATGATATGTTTGTGATGAATGCCTGTTGGAACAATTTACCTGAATCAGCATCCAAAAAAAGTTTACCAGTTAAAGTAGGACTCATGCTGAAACACGCCGGTGTATCCATTGTTATAACGTCATTCACGGACATTGTCGCTCTGCTTATTGGTGCTATTACGATACTTCCGTCGTTAAAGTCTTTTTGTGTCTACGCCGCTATGGGCGTGTTTTTCATATTTTGTTATTCAGTAACTTTCTATGTTGCAGTATTCACGCTAGATATAAAAAGAATTCAGGATAACCGAAACGGTATTTTATTTTGTTATCAACATAAAAGAGATATTAAAGTCTCTACAGATAAAACAATATTCCAAAAGTTTTTAGAATGGTTTTACAAACGCGTCGTCTTCACTACTCCTGGTAAAACTGTAGTTATTTTGTTTACATTTATTATCACCTGTTTTAGTATACAGGCTATTCTTCATTTAGAACAGAGGTTTGATCCGAAATGGTTTATTCCTGACGATACGTATTTCAAGGACTTTCTCAACACACATGATTTCTATTATCCAGAAGAAGGAAATATGGCCATGGTGTTCTTAGGAGAAATGAATTATAACCAAGAATTTGTTCGATTGCACGGCATGATCCAAGAATTAAGGAAAGAAACATACATTTACGATGTTAACACTTGGGTTGAATACTTCCATCAATACGTTTTACAAAATTATGACCTAGATCTCGTAAAAAATGCATCGGCATTGACAGACTACGATTTTAATCGACGTTTGTCGAGATTTTTATATAGCCCAATCGGAGGTAGATTTCAGGTAAATTTTAAATTCTCTGAACACTTTGCGTGTGGCAGCCCAGCAACACAGATAAAGGCTTCTACAATGCTTTTTAACTTCGCGAAATTTAGAGGTCCGGAAGAATACATACCGGCAATGAATCATGTTAGGGATATAGTTAAGTCTACAGATATTATTAGTGGTGACGGTTATCGAAGTGTCTGGTCAAAGGTATTCGCGAACTGGGTCACAGATGAAATCATAGCTATCGAAGTTGAAAGGAATATAGAGCTAGCACTTCTTTGTGTAATGGTTTGCACTGTTATTTTGATAACTAATCTACAAATGTGTTTGTGGATATTTGTTTGTGTTTTATTAACAATTCTCAATGTGTTGGGTTGTATGCAAAGATGGGGTATGACAGTGGATATAGTGTGTTGTATCGGGCTCGAGCTCGCGACAGGTTTGTGCGTGGATTACGCAGCTCACGTAGGTCACACATTTTTAACATTGACAGAAGGTTCTAGCTCGGAAAGAGCTTTCAAGACGGTCACATCTATAGGTTCTGCAGTGTTATTGGGTGGAGGCTCCACTTTCCTCTCGTTGTCTCTCCTTAGTATGTCTAAAGCATACACTTTCCAGTCATTCTTCAAAATTTTCCTTTTAGTGATATTATTTGGTCTATTTAACGGCTTAATATTTTTACCAGTAGGTTTGTCGTTAATAGGACCAGGTTCGTACAAATCAAACAAACATAAAAATACTGCCGAAATGGTCGAGTTAAATGGTAAACACGGAAATGTAGTAAAACATTTAGAAGATGGATGAAATGGAAATATTGTAAGATTTATTGGGTTAATACCTACGTGTGATAAGTACCTTATCTATTCAGTTGTATGTGATAACTGATATTAGTGACAAAGTAATATGTAATTATGGGTTAAGGTCACAATCGAAAACAAAAGATGATACGTTGAAGTATCTTTTCGTAGATATTTTCAATATATTATAAAATACTTGTAACCTCGCGAGATACCTAGCAAGCGTGTCTGTATTTTTAGCATATCGTGTCAGTTAAGTTAGATAATTAGTATTTGCAGTGTTAAAAGTCATGGTGCTATGTAAGTTAAACTGTTACAATTTATTTAGAAAACCAGTTTTAGAAGTTTCTATCGTCTAATAGTTTATTAGTTCCTATATAAAATCTGCAGAACAACTTGATATGTATTAAAATCAATGGGCTCAATTGAATTATGTATTGTTGTAAGTTTCTAAAAATAATTATATACATAACTTACTTATGTTATATATTTTGTACGCCAGCTATATGGCAGAACATAGTGATACTGTAAAATAATGTTGGCATCTTGTTTTGCTTTCTATGCTCACAAATAAATGATGATTGTCTATGTCTAAGTAATAAATGTGGCTATTGTGTGTACAGCATTATTAAAGTTAAAAAGGTGTAGGTACTCTCTTATATTTTCTCAAACTCTGTGTTAAAAATACCAAGTACGTATGTTGGCGTCCAGTGGTTTTTTTCCAATTTACACACATATTGTAATTGAGGCGGACTATAAAAAAAAGTAATATTCATCGAATTTTAAAATACAATTTGACTATAATTTTTGTAATGTATTGCTTTAAGTAATTAACATAACATTGCAAGGCACATCAGGTGTAGTATTTTCCAATCAATTAATTGTAAGTAATTAAGTACCTTCAGATATTAAATTTCGAATGTGTTCGTCAAGTGCCTGATTATTTATTAAAGAACGTTAGTTATGTAGAAGTGATTCTACTTACCTGAGAATAAATGTTTTATAGTGTCTATCTGAAACATGACTTTTTATTGTAATTTTGGTGGGCCATATCGCCTAGGTACCTAGGGTAACCTCTTTAATTTCGCTGGGCAATTTTTGAGTTAGTTTATTACTATAGATTTCTCCCACATGTATTTAGTGTAAATTTTTAAGCTGTAAAAAGACTAGTTGGTTGGTTCATTAAATTTGATTGCTTATCTACTTTTATATGAGTTCAAAGAAAAACCAACATGTCGGACACTTACAATAGGTCCCGCTTTATAACTTTCATCTATAGGTCGTGGATCTAGGGTACAATCTCTTCCTATTATATTACCGAGCACTTTCACAACTACCTGCGGTATTAGATATTAGTGAAGGTAAATTGAAAGTTAGCCCAAACACTTGCAATACCTACCTATAGCTACATCCACGTCTTTTCCTTATTCCCTATTTCCTAAGTCGGAATTGGCGGAGTCCTATGCTTAAAGATAAATGATAAGTGCTCAACCAAGAAAATCAAACTAAATGTAGTACAGCGGAAGTCATCTTCAAGCAGGGGGTACCAGGGCTACAATTAGCAGAGGTAAGAATTAGCATTGCACGATGACAAAACATTTTTTTTGAATTGTTGTATATTTGTCTTCACCTACATTGTTTTCACTTATAGAAGCAACAATAATAATTTACCTATTCGCAATATTGGGCAGGATTGAAAATAGTGTTCGTGGACTTTTTTGCTCGTTTATCTTTTCTTTAACTTTCTGATTAACTGACCGACTTGTTAACCATTCAAAAGTGCCTGTAAACGGTTTAATTGAAATAAATGCTTTGTTTGACATTTTAATTAAAAATTCAATTGTTTGTTGTGTGGCTTTTATGTGAATTATAGTGACTTTATAATTACTACGGATTAAATATGGCGCAAAAGATAGTTTTAATAGGCTAAGCTATATCATGCGTTAGATTAGTAAGCCACGCATATTTTCGATCAATGTGACACCTGCCGACAAATACATTGTTTAGAGCACGTCATACTACCTCGGATTGGCTACCACTTCCTAGTTTTATAGTCTTATCTCCCTTTGTGATATTGAATTGACAATAATGTTCAAACAATGTTAGACAAATAATAATAGTCTCAAATTTCTTGTCGCTCAAGTTTCTTGTCAAATTTGCTGTCGTAATAGTAATATAATTGCTTTTAGCAAAGGGAGATTTAAGAAATAAGTTTATGAGACTTTCACACCGATGTAAATTAGTCAGTAAAATTGATTTATTAAATAAGTACTAAGAAAACAATCGAATAAATTGAAGACGTGGGCTTTAATGTGCACATTTCAGTTTAATTATTATCTATTAATTAATTTTAATGCAGGTTAGTTTTATCGTTATTATGTTGTGTTGTAACTGACATTGGTACACAATACTGATTATAATGTTAAAATCATTGCTTGCTTATGTTAAAGCATTATGATATATTATACGTAGGTAGATATTTATAAAAATGGGTATTTATCAGTTATCATGGTTTGTTATACTTAGGTACTTGCGAAAGTTATTCTGATTTTAGTGTAGGTAAATGTTTGTATTAAGCGATATGACGTATACGGTGATTTACTTAAATCTAATCTTATGTCAACAATGTCACTCCATATACAGACATTTAAAATATTATCTACAAAATAAATGAATTATCCACACGTTTACGCTATGATAAACTTCCAAATTTGAATCCGCCTGCCAATCAACATTCGGCAATATCCCTGGTGAAAAAAACGGCTTATTTGTTCAGTGTTTTACCAAGCTTAATGACAGTGTAAAATCAACCAAGATACAAGTGCTAAGAATTAGTACCAACCACTAAAGACTTGACCGTAGTACACTCATTAAGATTGTACGACGATCGGTTTCTTCAAGCCACGGTATTACCAGACCCCGAAAATAGGTCGCGAATAGGTACATCAACTTGTTCCGGAAGCGCACCAAAAAGTAGAAGAACGTTGTTAGGTATCATCAAACAATACGAAACAGGATGCTGATGATGTGTTCCTGATTAACTAATGACTACAGTCAAACTGAGAAATTGCTCTTTGACCCGTCAGTAGATAATGCCGCTCTGAATGCGTAGCTACATAAAGATAGATAAAATTTGTAATAATAGTAGGCACCTAACTATTTGGTTATTTCTATTTAAAAAACACTTTTGTATCACTTGAAAAATAATATGCCCTGATAGTATAATTTACTTCCAATTATCCCCCCTTCTTTTTTATATTAATATTTATCAGTAGTGCTTAAGTATAATTAATGAGTTTGTGGCTCCACATCGCATGATAGGCAATTTTGAAAATAATATATTTGTGTGAATTTACTATGTTTCTAAATGATACAACTCTGTCTATTTTGGTTACATTTTTTATTAGACATATCTACGTACCTAGGATGGTTATTTCATAATTTGGCCATTTATATTCTACGTATGTACCTAAATAACAAACATTAAAATAAAAATGAGATTTTTGACTACCGCTATAATTACGATGGGTCGTATTTAAAACATATAGCAGCAGTAATATTCTAAAATATTATGATGACAAATAGGGTCGTAGAACCGCGCTGGGGTCTCGAGTGCTATGCCCTGTGCTTAACACATTTTGCTTGTGAACAAATGAGCAGTAGCTACCTACCGATACCGCGTGCTGCGCCGTCGTTAAGATTAAGAGGTTTCTTAAAAGTATAGAAAAGAAAATAGGAAACTCACTTTGGGGACTATTTATGATAGTAGAAATATTTTTTTCGATATTTGTCAGTTTTTAGGGTTCCGTACCTCAAAAGGAAAAATCGATCTTTGTTGTCCGTTCGTCTGTCTGTCAAGACCCTTAATTTGGGGAATGCGTGGAGGTATCAAGTTGAAATTTAAACCGTATACTGAGGTCGACCGTCCCCCAAAACTCATGGGGTAGTTCCCGTTGATCTAGAACTATACAATTTGACAAGTAGCATCGTTATGGACCATAGGTATAAGAAAAAGTCTCAAAACTATACATTTTTAATTAAATATAAAAAAATTGGTCTATATTTTTTTATAGGGGTCGAGATTTCAAATTGAAGCTACTAGTACAAATCGGATATCATTTAAAAGAGTTTGATTTACATTGCAAAATATGTTCAATAATTTTTTGCGACGCATAATATCTTATTTATAAGGAAAAAAAAATACCGTTCCCCTGTGTCTCCGAAGTCTGTAAAACGTTTCTTTTTTAAATTTAATATACTATTTATTTACTTCAATAAACTATTTATTTAATTATATCCATTATAATGATCTTACGTACGGAACCCTCTGTGAGCGAGACCCACTGGCACTTGTCCGGTGTTTTTTCTAGTTAGTAAACATTTTACGGGCCGATTATGTAACTAGCTGATTAGACACTTTTAGCTGCAGAATTAAAAGGTGATTAAACTATCTAAATGTATTTGACGAATGATAAATCCACCGTAGACAAGTTTTAAATACATAAATTTCATTGGATTAGCCTATTTATATAATACAATGATTATATAAATAGACAAACCCAATAAAACAAAACTTGTCCAAGTATTTTACTTACAGTAAGTTGATTTAACTAAACCGGTGTATACAATATAAAACTGGTAATTTATAAATAACTTATAAAACACCAGTTAAGTATTGTATACACCTAATTTTAATCAATGTTTATTTATTTATTAAACTTTATGCACGTAATGTAAAAAATACACTGTACAAAGGCGGACTTAATGCCTTAGGCAATGTTACCTTTAGATTTGAAATTAAGGTAAAAATAACTAGGTTGGGGATGGGAGGTTATTACTTAGAGGACATTAAGTTTGCATTGAGCTGAGCTGAACTAGTATTTCTCATCTTAAGTGAATTGTATTATTTATGAGAAATACCTACATGTCCAAACACTGGTTCGCAGCTGTAGCTTAATATCTATATTTAAACGCAATTGCTTACAATTTTTTTAATTATAATTTAGCCAAATTACAAGATTGCCCAAATACGTAGAATAGTTTACATAAATATCTACTGTAATTACTGTGGGCTTCTGACGCCACTTTTTCCCAGGTACGCAAAAAATGCCATCATTCACCCGTCTTTCCTTCATACTTTCTTTATTAAAAGTTGTAACACTAACATCTAAGGCAAAAGAAACAAAAATCAGTACCTGCATTTATAGAAATGCGTTCCAGAAATAATTATGAAAATGTAGTAGAATATAAAGTCGAATATTTTGTATACCAAATAGCTTGTTCAACTGAATGTAGTATATACCAGTAATAAACGAAATGGCTTTGAGTACATACCAGTAATTAACGAAATGGCTATTTTTAACGGTTTTCTTAATTGCACTTTATTTCTATATTCAAATTTTTACCGTTTATGTGAAGTACACACATTATAATACATGAATTAATTACCATACATATAGCACAAACATCTCGATGCTTTCACATGTCGCCAAAACAGCAGGTCTCGGCCGTATGGAGAATGACGCGGTTCGTTAGTGTTATCCTATAAAAACCAACATGACATAGCAGCTGTATGAATAAATAAAACTGTTCAACTTGAATAGGAAAATTTGTACTTAATGCTCGCTCTGAGTCCATATTTATGTCGAAGATATGGTTTGATATGTATGCCCTACAAATCCTTTAATGGGAGATTTTTTTACGTAAGTACCTACCTGTAGGTATCATTACCTGCCTCGTTAGCCTAGTGGTCCTAAGCGCGACTGCTATGCTAGAGGTCTTGGGTTCGATTCCCAGGTTGAGCATTGAGCAAAAAGTGTTATTGGGTTTTTCTTTGAAATTCTCAGTAGCAGCTCGGAGTTAGGATTTGTGCCCGGTTAATGGCAATAGGCTCGCCCCCTATTACATGGGACCTAAACATACTGGCGAACTGTGGGAGTACATTGTTACATCTCTGCCTAACCCTTCGGGGAATACAGGCGTGATGGTATGTTATCATTGCTTAGGTTAATCATAGTTTCATCCAAATTACTAGGTAAGTCCCTGCCTATCTTCTTTTATTAAATGCATGCCGATGTGAATTGACCATTTATTACACTTACCTGCTTATGACTGGATTGCCGTCTCGGTCTTACAAGAGATAACAAGAATAGTAAGCTATCTCCATACAATAATTATACCGTCTGGTAATTTAATATTGTAATAGCACCTGTAACTACACATACGCGTATAAGGTAAGTGCTTTAATCTACATACATAATTTCCACAGTTGTACTTATCTGCCGAATGTAGCTTCATCGAACATAAAAACATCCCATAAAACTTTTATGATCAATCATATGTGCAAGCCAATTACTTGTCCATTAATTACAATCTTAGTTTACATAGGCGAGTATTTATAAAATACCTACATATACTTAGATTGTAATTAATGGCTAGGTAATTGGCGGCAGATCGGTCGGTCGTTATTAATTTACTAGACTTTTCCTGCTATTTCGTCCGCGTGAGTTTATTTATGGCTCCTTTTTTTTTCATAATATAAATAGTCAGGGATAACGTAGTTTCCTAAGAGCAAAATAATTTTCAGAATCGTACCAGCAGTTCCGGAGATTAGCGCGTTCAAACAAACAGACTTTCAAGATTGTAGCAGTTTCACATTATTAACGTTGTAATTCAATTCAAATGCCATGGTTGCGCGTATTTTTATCCTTGATTTGCAACATTATATCTCCATTGTTTTCATGAATATTAGCTTTTTGTTATTGACAATGCACGACCACGGCATTCAATGAAATATTGTTACATTGTTATTGTAACTACCGGAAGACTTCAATACAACTTAATAAACAGATTACCTAAATTACGTGGAAACTATTTCAATATGGCAAATGTGTTACAATACTATTCAGCAATAAAATTTCAATGTACACACATCAAAACTTATCCTTAGAACAGACTTAAAACAAGTAATAAAATTTAAAAAAAATGAGTAAGTAACCCCCAACAGAAGAATAAAGATCCCTACCTCAGCTAACAAAAGAGCTGTGAACTTTTAAACGACTGAACGGATTTCGATAAAATATATCTAAGAACCATCGCTAGGAAACCTGCTTTCAAGTAAAAACCGCATTCAAATCGGTTCACCCGTTTAAGAGCTAGTGCCACAGACAGACACACAGATACATTATACTTATAACACCCCTCTTTTTGAGTCTGGGGTTAATTAATGAACGTTCAACAATCAAAATCATTATAACTTTGCATTATTGCTTCGAAAAATGGGCAAAATTACCTCTATGTCTAATATTTAAAAAAAAAACTCGTTTTCCTCAATAAGACGATGATAGCTATTAACATCCAACTTGTTTAAGTTTATTTTTTGACCTAAGTAGGTAGATTTTATAAATTACAAACTGAGGCCGGTTTGAAAACGATGTGTCTCAACGCCTAGTTACGTTTGTGATTGGTTTGAATCCTGAGTGTTCCCTCTCACAGCAATATTGGCTACGAAGGTTACATAACAGTGATGCAGCTATTTTTAAACAAGATAAAACGTTCTAGACAACTAGACGCAACACCTTGTGATAACTTTTTGCAATAGCTTATCCGTTTAACGCATTGCTATCATTTTCTTGTTCTGGTCAAAATTCCAATCTTTTTTGGACAAGTTTGTTAAAAACTTTAAATACCTCTCTTAATCCCTTTACTGTTGCTTGCACAGCACGTAAGCACAAAATTTAGCATGTGTTACATGTTACATTACGCGTCGCCTAAGTAATGAATTTTCACACCAAAAGTAAAAGTCATTTCGCAGTAGGTAGTAGGATTTTTGCTGAATGTGATGCACAATAGGCGTAGTCTTTTTACACCCCATATTTTAATTGCAAAAATTTACAGCATTAGCTGTGAATGTTTGCATTTTAGATTCTTCATTAATCTACATCTTAATTGTTCTACAAATCGTGTAACTTAATGCCTCCATGACCTTAATGTTCTCGAGCATTAATAACCTGTGTTAAAGGTTTTTAATAATTAGGTACAGATACCTTGACAGAAACAATGCAAGGAACCAAAGATGTTTTGAGTTTTACATGCTTGTTGGCATTTACATTTAAAAGAGAAGTTGCCGTGGACAGTGAACTGGATACTTATAGGTACTTTCTCGGCAAGTAAACACTGCTTTATCAGTAAACGTCAATGAACAAAGATAACGCTCAAACTATAAGAAGACAATAAAGGCTATTTCATAAGTCGTTAACTTCAGTATCTAATCAGTAATCAGAAATAGTTACTTTTATCTTTCTTACGTTTTCATGCAACTATTATAAATTAGCACTACAGCGGAAACGTCAGTGTTCACGGACAAATATTTTTGTAAAAAATATGAGTCCTTAGATCATTAAAATGGTATTTACGATAAAAGAGGAGATTGTGGTCTTACAAAGCAGTTGACGAGTCACGACGTAGCCACTATAGTAGGGCTGCCATCATGTAAATTGTCGATGCCGGACAAAAACTTCAAAACCATTTTGGTGAAAATTAGATTTTTCCCCAGACAACACTCAGATTATTTATTTTGCATTAAAAATATAATAATATTTTTTTATTATAATTAATCGCCTTAAAACTAGGACAACTCCGAGGAATCGCGGACGAATGGCAGCCTTTTTTTTTTAAAGGTTCGGAAAATCATCACATGATTTCTTCCGTTCTGCGCGAAGCGGAAGGGGCGTCAGACTCTTACTGACTAAAATCCATCCGTGTTTCTCCCTGCTTTTCGCGTTCCAGGGTACTCTTTCGAATAAATTCCGCAACCCTGACGGATAGCAGCTCTACACTAGCGACGCCTACCTAGATAACACGATTATAACTGCAACATTGTATTGTAATACGATAAGCACAGTTCAATGGGCTCTGCCCTTATATAGAGGGCATGCTGTTAGTTTACGTGCAACATAATGTACCTATAAGACTTATTTCAATCATTTAATAATCTTTAAAATGTTCTGTTAGAACCAGTATAGTAGTTTCAAACGCCTGCAACCTAACTTGAACGCCTAATTCGGTTTTCAATTGCTATAGCTAAAGTAAAAAAATCTGCAAATGTCAGCCAAGCAAATTGGAGTATGTACGTAAAGCCGTAGCACAGACTCACGTCCGCCAGCTCTACTTATAATGCTACTTTCTTTGTAACCAATGCAGCAAATTATCTCTGCATAACAATACTGGCAGTTTTATTTTACTCTGAGACGAAACCTGAAATCGCGAAAAATAAATCAACAGTTTCGTGTATATATTTTGACGATAGAAGTGAAGGGATAAGAGTACTACGTGAGTTCGACAAATAGATGTGTGATTCACGGCTGTGACCAAACTGTACCGCGACACGAATGCACGCTTCTACGACACGCACTGAAGCTCAATCGTATGATTCGTATGTCGCACTACCGTTGTCTCTAATTACGGTCGCTCAGAACACGCTTTTGAACAATTTTTTCATCTAATTACCTATGCACTGATGACTAACAGATAATCATGACAAACACGACACGTGTTTTATTCATTGCTATGTGACTGATTACTGGCCCGGTCGACTGTAGGTAATTATATGATTTGACCACTATTTAGACATGCTTTATATAGGCTTTATCACATTACGTAGGTATTGTTATCTCTTATATCGAGGTACATTCCTCAGTTCAAGTTTTGTACAGGCAAATAACGGTCAATTACTTGGCGAATAGCAAAGCACACAACCAAATATTGATGCAAAACGCTGAGCAAACGACGACGGCTTCGTCAATGCTAATAGGGTTAGTGAGTATTAGAGCTGTGTTTGATCTTATATCTATAGGTACAATCACAAAGCATACCTTGAGTTGTCTTTTCCAAAAACATAACGGGTTGCAAATACATTTAAGAAACCCGAATGTTTTTTCCATCATTAAAATCATCATCATCATCATCAGCCGCAGGACGTCAGAAATGATTTATTGTATTTTATTGAAACTCCGCTGATCCACAACGGTACATGTCACTATACCTAGGTTATAGGTAGTTAAAAATCGTTTTTAATTAGTTGTATTCTAGGGTAATATCATAATTAATATTCTCACTTTTGACGAACTGGTGCTCGGACGGACATCAGTGGGAGCTCCTACACTGGAGATATATTACCTACCCTAACTAGATCAAGCTGATTACATTCTAAATTTTAATTAGAATTAATTCATAGTGATATAACAACCACTACTTGTTAAAACAAATTATGATTGCTGCTTTTATCTAAATAAGTCATCATTAAAATATTAATGAAATGGAAATTTTATTTTAAATTAATTAATTAAGATGCAATATTGTAATTTTTTGTTGTATTATTTCTAATGAAAGCAGTAGGTATGTCGACAGAATTTTAAACACCATTATACAGTAGGTACATACAAGCTATAAAACCTTAACTTTGTGAATATGGATGGATGTTTATAACTTTCACGATTAAACAACTAAATGGAATCAGCTTTTTGACACACTCATATACTCATTGATATTCTAGGATATTTTTTACCCCACTTTTCTGATCCCGTGGGATAATTTACGACTTTGGCTGTATTCGAAGGTAAAAAGAAGAAAGTCGACACAAGTAAAGCCATGGGCAGAAGCTAGTATTTAATAATTAGGTAGTCATATATACCTACGTCCCTGCTAGGGTTGCGGATCTTTTTCGAAAGAGTCACCGTGGCACTGGATCTCACAGAGCATTAGGAGGAATACGGATGGGTTTTAATCAGTAAGAGTCTGATAGTCCCTTCCGCTCCGCCGAGAGCGGAAGAAGTCATATGATCATTTCCTATCGAACTCCCGTGGATTTACAGTTGGGTAGATGACACCATGAAACAATAATTCCAAGACACAACTTCACAAGAAAAAAAACAGTTTATTTTAGCCCTGAAAACCCAATGAATTTTTACATAATTATAAAATTCGATTTATAGTTGTTTTGAAATCAATAAATAGTTAATGAATTGAGATGACAAAAAAGTGACGTCATAGTTTAGTATTGTAATACAAAATGTATGGGGGAATTGCGTTTTGACAGCTCATAAAAAGTACGTCAATTGATTAGTGGTATCATCTACCCAGTTGACTAATAAGTGTCTATGCTCTTCAGTGTTCTTAATTACCTTTACTTCCTTCATAATTAATTATTGTAACACCCATAACATAATTATTACATGGTAGTTAAAAATAGCAAATTAACATTTTGTTTCTTTATAAAATATGTATTTCTAAACTTAAGTAGTAGATTTATCAGGTATTACCTAATGCCAACACAGCACGTTTCTTGGTCTAACTCTAGTGCAATCACTTCCGACGTGGCTTACTTTCATTGTAATCCAAAGTGTTCCGTGTAAAGTGAGTAAGTGGGTACCTAGTATGTTGATTCGTTAATTACCTCATACATAATTCATCAATGTTTGAACATTAAAATATGAAACATAATATTTTACGCAGTAAGAAGCTCGTTAATCCTTTGAATCTATATGTTTGACGAATTTGTTTATTGGTTATTTTAAAACTTCGTCATCCTTCCGGGAAAAAAAATATGATAATAACTAAGTACACCTTTGAGGCAATCGTATTATTGATCAATAATAATTATAGGTTTTAAATGTAGGGCTTCCATTACCTAAATTGCCGTCGCCTGATCAAAAGTTCAAAAATCCCGCACATTTGAGCGAATTTGAGATCTTTTCCTGGAATCCAGAGTAAAATAGTTTTGAACAGAAATAGACATTGTTTGGGTACATTTTCATATTAATATAATCTCATCTTTTATATTTGCTTATCTTTCAATTAATCGGCATTTCCCTGAGATAAAAAGGGTTTCATCCAGACATTTTTGGAAAGCCCTCCCGGACGGCCTCTAAACTAGGACAAATCCGCGGAACCCCGGACGGATGGCAACCCTATTTAACCTTGGCCTTGGACAATAAAATTATATTTGCACGCTGTCTCACTGCTAGGAACATAATAAAATACAAGGAAAACCAGCAAAATAGCAATTGAAATGAGGACATGGCTAACCTAAAACAGAGTAACAAAGACTGACAATTTTTTCTGTTCACTAGTTTTTCCCCGCAACTTCGTCTGCGTGGTCTTTTTAACCGACTTCAAAAAGAAAGAGGTTATAAATTCGTCTATGTCTTTTTTTTGTATGTGTGTTACGCGATATCTCCGCCAGTTATGAATCAATTTTGATGATTATTTTTTGTTTGAAAGGATACTTCAAAGGTCCCATATAAATTTTATCGAAATTGGTTCAGTAGTGTAGTAAAAAAAAAACTGAAAAATATATGTAGTAAAGGAATTAGCGTATTCTGCTTTCTTGTGACTTAAGTGGTGTATTGTTAATTTACGTATTATTCCTTTGTGAATTTGAATGTCAGGAAATTGATACTAAAAAGCGAAAAATAAAAACTTTTTTACAATAAAGACCTCCTTCAAAAACTAAAAAGTGAAAAATAACTTTAGCTTTAGAAGTTCAAGTTTTTTGGTTTCTACTTTGCTCTCGTGTAAGGAAACGTGATGTCATATAGCCTTTGGCCTAAGCTCATAAATCTGGCTATTATTTACCACATAATTTTTTTTGCAATCCGACTGGTAGTTCCAGAGATTAGCGCGGTTAAATATAGGTACAAACAAAAAACTCTTCAGCTTTATTATACACTAGCTTTTGCTCGCGACTTCGTCCGTGTAGCTTTTTCACTCGCATTATGTTACGTCTTTGGTTAATGCTCCGCACCTATTGGTCGTAGCATGATGTTATATAGCCTATAGCCTTCTTCGATAAATGAACTATCCAAAACAAAAATAATTTTCAATTCAAATCAGTAGTTCCTGAGATTAGCGCGTTCAACCAAACAAACAAACAAACTCTTCAGCATTATAATATGATTTTACATATTAGCATAGATTGTTAAGTTTATTTGTCACGTACTGATGTTTGTGACCATGACCCCGCCAGGATTGGCACATACGATATACTTAGTTAAGAAAACCTACCTATTGTACCTACCTATTGTTATATAATGACGGAGTTTAAATATTTGCATAAGGACACAAGTTGTCCACACAAAGTACGTTGTGTATAGTAAACTATTTGTCCGACATGCTAAATATATTACTTACACAACACTGGAAATTGTCCCGCGTATTTATTTATTTACTAAAACTTTCTGTACAAATGTAAAAAAAATACACCGTACAAAGGCGGACTTAATGCCTTAGGCATTTTCTACCAGTCTACCTTAGGGTGATGCAGAGACAAAACATAGTAGGTGCAAGGAAGAGGAACGGAAAATTTCCAAGAATAAAATATAATAATAAATACATACAAACAAAATATACAAATGATGTCTCTTGCATTACCTAATTAATAGCGTAGATTTTTGGAAATGCCTCGGTAGCCTAGTGGTGCTAAGTGCGACTGCTACGCTAGAGGTCTTGGGTTCGATTCCCAGGTCGAGCAAAAAGTGTTATTGGGTTTTTCTATGAAATTCTCAGTAGCAGCTCGGAGTTAGAATTTGTGCCCAGTTAATGGCAATAGGCTCGCCCCCTATTACATGGGACCTAAACATACCGGCGAACTGTGGGTGTACATTGGTACACCTCTGTCTAACCCTCCGGGAAATACAGGCGTGATGGTATGTTATGTGTTTAAAGATTCAAAATAACACCTAACATGTATAAAAAATAACAAAGAAAAATTATTTTAGCAAGTAATTAACTAAGTAGGTAGATACCTAATTTTGTTTTCAGTATAATGTATCCAGCATACAAAAAAAAATTATTACTTGCCAACTCGAATCTGAATAAAATTGTTCCGCAAAATAAACTACGTCTAATTTTCCGATTTTCCCATACTGATACATTTAAAGGGGTTTGTATATTAAGCTACAGACAAATAAATTACAAAAATAAATAAAAGTAATTTTTAATACGATTATTTACATACATATTTTTCCCATTACTTCATTACATAACATGTTTTATTCAATAGGTACATCGAACAATTAACACAAACTTTGTTCCAAGACATGTAGAAACCTAGGTAGGTATTTATGTAAAACTGAATAGCTAGTACAGGTAGTAGTCGCCACGAGTCGGCAGCACAAATGTCAAGTTAATTTTTGGGTTCCTTTCTGGGTATTTTAGGCCGCCCAAAAAACCCCGAACGGAACCCAAAAACCGAAAAATTAACTTTACATTTGTGCTCACGACTTGTGGCGACTAATATACCTATCTACCTGCCTCATTAACATAATGGACGCAGTTTTATCTAATTTTCTCATAACTCATTTAGGTTTCCAAAAAATATCCCGGGAACACAGTAAACTAGTTTACAAAAATACTTCTATTTAACCTCAATATAAACATGTATTAACATTGACTTGTCGAAATAACTATCAAAATATTATAATAAATAGGCAGCTGTTTAGGTAAACATTGTATAAGTACATTTAATTTTATTTGTAAAATAACAACATATCCGAATAAAATAAAATTGGATAAAAAAATCCTAAACGGGTGACCCTAGTCAAGGTAAATGAAACTGACCAAAGATCACGTCAATGTCACGAATCGTCAAAATGAATTAATTTTATCCAAAATAACTATAATATCCGTTACTATAGCCTTGTAACATTTAGAAACAGTTCATAATAAATCTTGATCCTTTTCAACATTTACTAAGTCTTAAAAGCTTCATTTTTGCTATAAATATTGAATATATTGAGAATATTTGATACGACTGCAACGGTAGAGAACATTTTTGTAGTTGAAAAATATTAATTTACAAAATGTATTAAGTTGTAGCAATAACAAACACAAGAGATCCAACACATAATTTTCCAGCACCTGCAGTAGTACCAATTTCCATTCACTTTCTGACGTTTACTTTGACCCAGAACTCTGGGATTGTTGTGATGATGCCTTGGATCCTTGTGGAGGGTTTAAGCAGCGGTTTCCCATCAGCGGTGGATACATTGAATGCTTGCATGAACCCGGCAAATACCTGGAACATGCTCTGTCGAGCGTAGGTCTCACCAGCACACAGTCTTCTTCCTGCAAACAAACAAATTAAAGCTGTTAATTTAGTTATCTACTAGTCTAGTCAGTCAAGATGGACCTTATGACCTTTAGACCTTATGGTACTATCATCCTAAAATACCATTTAGGTAAGTATATATAGATTTTTTAAGCCTTTCATAGATGCTCAACGCTAAATTAGCAGAAAGGACCTACCTACCGAGTATTGACATTGAATGGACATGGCAAAATTGATTATTTTAGGATAGGCTGATTGGGAATTGCCATTTGTTACTTGTAAGGCATGTCTGGCCTATTGTAGCTTATCTTTAAGCGTTAAAAACGTAGTATTCACAGCCACTTACTAAGTTACCTATAAAAATTAGCGTTGCCTAAGCCGTAATTGTAGCAATTTTTCAATCGTTTCCAGCCCAGTTTAAGTACGTGCCAATTGCACAACAGAACGTAACTGTGACAGGTTTATAAACTAGCGTATAAGTGGAAACTGTATTTCTTATGTAGGTTGGTACTTGGTACTATGCTTTGAATGTAGGACTCGCAAACGTATCGGAACGATCGCGCACAACGTCGGCGCCCCAAAAAAAACCCAGAAAGGAACCAAAAATGAACTTGACGCTTGTGCTCACGACTCGTGGCGACTACTAAACCTCTCGCAAACTATGTTGCGTGAAAAAAAACTTGGGTCCTAAAGTGTAGACACCAGAGGAGAAAGAAAAAGTCAAAGACAAAGCATTTATCTCAATTAAACCATTTAGTTAGTCAGAAGGTTGAAGCTAAATGCAAATTCCAAAACGTAGGTAGGGAGAAGAACATGCAAAGTAGTCTATGGATACGTTATTCTGATTCCTTTTTTTTTGTAATGATCAATATATAAAACCTCTGAACAGACCGCCTATTGACTAAAATAACATAGCATTTTAAAGAGAATTGAATTAAATAATAACGCAAATAAAATAATTATTTTAATAAACCAAAAGGCATGTGTATTAGATCTGCCAAACAATGTTTAGGCTGTATCGTAAACAGCTTTTTTCTAAGTAATGAGGTGTCAGAGTCAGGCTGACTAGTACCTGTAGTCTTTATTGGATATCTTTGGGCTTATTTGTTTATCACAACAATGAATGTACCTATATCACGAGTGACTATTCTATGCTGTATCAAACATCTGTATATTTCTGATCCAAGCAATTAATTACAAACATACCTGCGCCAAAAGGCAATGATTTATCGAGGGACAAATCTAACTTGCCGTCTCTGAGGAACCGTTCGGGTCGGAAGTTTTCGGGGTCGCCCCATATCTCCTTGTCCATGTGCAGCATCACCAGATTGGCACTGAGCATTGTGCCCTGAAATAATGAAGCACAGAGTTTAAAATCGATAACTAGGTAAATGAAAGGTAATTTAGAAAGCCTCGAAGGTATTCTGGATCAAAGTCTGCTTCTTTATTTCTTATAACAAACTAGCTTTTGCCCGTGACTTGGTTCGCGTAGAATAGTTGCTAGGTAGATTTTTTTGGACTTCCAAACAAACTTTCATCTCCTATTTCATCCCCCTTTTTTTCGCGGCAAATGGTAGCCTATGTCTTTCTTCAAGGCTTATTATATTTCTGTACCCTTCAAAATCGGTTTAGCGGTTTAGACGTGAAAGCGTAACAGACACATAGACAGAGTTAGTTTCGCATTCATAATATTAGTAGGTTATTAATAAGATGGCCTTGTCAATTATTTTTGCCAACTACTTATATACACATAAGTAGTTATATGTTTCGCCATAATATTTGTCGTCATTCGCTGCAGGAAGGTGGCGGTTACAATAATAACGATTATAGTAACGTTACCTCTGGCACATCATAGCCTCCTAACGTGGTGTTCTCCATGGCTCGGTGGGGCACTGAAAGTGGTACCGTGGTGTCGCACCTTAACTCCTCGCGGATACACGCCTCTAAATAATGCATGCTGTAAACAAATTACTGCCATTATCCTTAATTTACTTAAATAAGTACACCTAAGCAACGCACTTATAACTAGATACTTAGTTAAGATTGCGTGTCTATTTGTCATTACGATAGATTTTGTACGACTTCAGAGTTTAGTAGTACCTACTTATGGTGTGGTGCTTCCAAACGGGCAATACTTGTACTGGAATATGTAGCTACAATATTTTCGAGTACCACCCGGCAATAGTCCTGTCAAAAGTTGGCAATGAATGTGTGGTGCCACACATTGCCTGGAAAGTATGGCCCATGTAGAAGCGCCAGAAAATATAACTTGTGAAGTGATCATTATAAAAAGTGTTGCAGCAATACTTGCCAGTCATTGGCCACATTGAAAATATTACCAAGTATTTCAGCAAAATTTTAAGTATGGCCGAGCCTTACTTAGGACACTGATGGCAGCCACATATTGCCTGGAAAACATGGCCCGTTTAGAAGAACCTTTACATAAATGTGGTACTTATTGTGGGTTGTTTACGAGGTCATTACTTACATTCTCGCAAACCACAGTACTGATTTCCTTGCAATCGTTGATGATGGATGAGTTTGTAGGTGAATAACTGTTTTGTGGTGCAACGCGTTAGCTGGTGCAAAACAGTAATGGCCAAGCCGAATCGCCGTTAATGCTTCTTGCCGTCAGAACTGTACTTAGAAAAGTAATTACGGACAAATCGGTGTACAAGGTGTTCGCGTCCGGTCTTGTAACCTACCTACCTACATTCAGCGTTGCCAGGCGTCCGGCCAAATAAGACGGTGTCTGGCCTGTCCAGGTTTTGTCAGGTTTTTTACGTTTTACGTGTAGTCACTCGGCGAAATCGAATCGACGAAAGTAAATACAATATTCATTTTTAATCACAGACACAAAATCCCTATTAGGTTAACGTGTCTAGGATGTTTTTAACCAAATTTTACATAAAAGTCCGGCTAAATTAGTTGGTCTGTTCTGTTTTCCGGATTTAGGGTCTGGCAACCCTACCCTTATTGAAGTTCAAAGCAACGTACATGTCTAACTTTAAAAAGTATAGAAGGTAGAGGCTGGTCCGAGGCTGGTGATGTTTAACCTCATTTTAGTAGTTTATACCTACTAAATGTTCCAATAATGAGATAAATTCTGTTCAGTCTCTTTTTTCTAAGCATAGATAGGAGTTAGTTGAATTCGCTAAATACGACAAGAACTAATAAGCCAGTCTGCGTTTGGTATAATTATAAATGTAGTTTGAACTCAACCTGTACAAGGGCATGGTATCATGGCCGCTATAGTAGGTTCCTACTTAGGTACCTAGTGGTACTGCTGTAGTGCCTATGTCATTTTGGTCAGGTCCATGGAACTTATATTAATAACGTCAACGGTCAGGGCAGAAGAAGACAGAAGGTTCTAAACGCCACCTTCTACGATTGCCTGTAAGTAGACAACTATTCTTGTAATAGGTTAGAATTCAGACTTTAACTTGTATTAGGATAGCCTAAGAGCATAGCCTTGTTCATTTTAGGTTGTTGATAAACTACATTGTTGGATAGTTACAAAAACAAAACATAACATACCATCACGCCTGTATTCCCCGAAGGGTTATGCAGAGGTGTACCAATGTACACCCACAGTTCGCCGGTATGTTTTAGGTCCCATGTAATAGGGGGCGAGCGTATTGCCATTAACCGGACACAAATCCTAACTCCGAGCTGCTAGTAAGAATTTCATAGAAAAACCTAATAACACTTTGCTCGACCCGGGAATCGAACCCAAGACCTCTAGCATCAAAAACAAAAAAAAACAATTAACTTATACGCAATGTCAGGTATTGAAACTAAACAGTTTATAATATATTTCATTCACTTATTTGCATAATTTCTTCATTGCGGTAGGAATCCAGATTAGTTACGGAATCTAAGTATGAGAAATATTATTCTAGCACTAAAACTTTAAATTCTCGAAAAAAAGCATTTATTTTTACACATATGCTACATACCTTATGTTAATTGACAAAAAAACATCTAGTTACCTAGTTCGTTTCTTCGCGGTCCAAATATTTGAAGAGTCGAGAAATTTTGTGCTGGAAAAAACTTTGGATAATGCGGTTTGCATGTCTTGTCAGCAAACATTTACAAAACGAAATAAACAGTTTCTCTGTGGCGTCGCTCTTATTCGCGATTAAAGTAAAAATAAACAAGCAATCTAACGGAAATGTTGGTAACGGGTACCTACGCGGTACAGAATGCCAGTAGTAGGAGATAATCATGTTTTGTTAACAGCTCTTTACACCCGACAGGGATCGGTGCGGCCGACGCCCGCGCATTCATTGGTTTTGTTTTGCTTTTTGTGCTGCCTTTTTTTAATAGATACAAACTTACATAGGTCAATGGCCTACTTCGACTTCTCCGGATAGGCTCTAGTTAATTTACAATAGGTACCAACCTAACACCTACTTATTAGGGATAATTTATTGTAGAGCTGGATTCTGCCCTCGACTTCATCCACGTTAAATTTGATATAAAATTCCACGGGAACCGTACATTTTTCCGAGATAAAAAGTACCCTATGTGTCATTTCACAATACAATCTCTCTCAGTGCCAAATTTCATCCAGATTCGTTCAGCCGTTTAAGCGTGTAAGGGTAACAAACATCCATGTATCCTCACAAACTTTCGCATTTATAATTTTTGTAGGATTAATAAGATGTACTTATTCAAACACAGTGACACAGGTCTAGCGTCTAACAAAACAATCTAGTGGGCACAATTTGATCCACTGTTAGCTGCGATGATAGTCGCTCCATCTGGCCTGAAGTGAGGCAATATCGGATTTAAGCCATCCATCAAAATGGGACATACTTCCGTCTGTCATCTAGAGTAGGGAGGCGGTCCCTGCCAACGACGCGGTCTATCTCCTCGTGAATCTTGTTCTGTATATCTGGGTTTAGCAGCATTCGCTCCACAAGCATTGCCAGTACGAACTGAACCACTGCTGCTGCGGGGAACGTGAAGTCCGTGCACGTCAATAACAACTGGTCGCCTGGAAATAGAACAACTTCGTTTTAGAAAATAGTTTTTAATAATGTGCAAACGACGCGTTTAATTTACGTAAATGCTTAATTAGTTAAATAAAATTAGGTTAAATAGTAACTGTTTATGTTTTTCGATACCCACAGCCGTCATCGATGCAAACGCCACTCTGCTGAATATTTTAAATAATATTAGGAGGACCGATATTATAAGTTATGTAAATGTTGTATTCATAATAAAATGTCGTTTGGAACTTGTTTTTAATACGTAGTTCATTACTATTACTTTATTGGAGTAACTAACCTAACTTAACAAGCAGGTGCCTAAGCTCATTGGGGTCAATGCCCATCATAATCTATCAACGTTATAGTAGGTTATACTACATTATTATACAAGTAAACTAAGTGTCATTACAGTCGAGACTGGATTACAACGCGACCCAAACGCGAAATGGTTACCAATTGTGTTCCAGCTCGTGGTATTCTTTATAAATAAGTATGTATTTCTATATCATCTCACACTCCTGTGCTCTAGTCTCCGTTGAGATTGACGGTTGACTGCCATAGCCGAGATGCTGTCACGCGTAATAGTACTTACGCGAGTATGTACTGCGTCCTTCCTCTCTCATTTCTTCTTTCATTTTAGTGATGTACATGTCGAGGAAGTGCCGATCGTAAGTTTCATCGTGAGTTTCTATCGTTTCGTCCACCAGTTTCTGGAATAAACAAAACATGCTATTTTGTTTTATTTGTTGTATTCTTGAACTTAGTAAAATCCTAAGAATAGCTTTGTCAAGTCTTTTCGTGTGCACGGAAAGGTCGTGAGCATCGTGAGTTTCGTTATTTCGAATACTCAAACAAATATTATTTTACGAATATATAGGAAACAAAAACTTGAATGCTATTTGTTCCATAGTTCAGTTGACATTGCCCTGGTTTACCTATACCTTTTACATACCTCAAAGAAATCCAGTAAGTACTGGTTGCCTTTCCTTAGACCGTTGTATCCACTGTAGTTCGGCAGAACATCTTTAAGCCAAGGAGTCAAGGACAAGGCTCCGCCCAAATCAGTCGAGCTCCTTTGAAATAACGTGGTGCCCTCGGATAGAGACCACAAAGCGTGGTACTCAGACCTTGGGAGGGTGGTCCTGGAGAAGACTTGAAGCATACCGTTGATGAATGGTACGGAGAAGAAATAAGGCATGTACACGAGGTCGCCCTTGACGATTTCCTAGAAAGAAAGATAACAATACAAAGTTATAAATGGTCTTTAGAGGATGTCCTCAGTACTGCGGATGTGTACAGCTGATAATAACATGTATGATAGAGTAGAAAGGGCTGTTATTATACAGTAGATAAGTTAAATAACGGTGGGCGTTCTCTTTTACCGGTAAATAGTGGTGTTCATATACCCAAAAAAAAATATTGCTGTTTTACCGGTAATAAGGAACGCCATTCGTCAATAAACATAGGTAGATATTGTTTGCTAGAGTGTTATGGTAAAAAAATATAAATTATAATAATATACATAGATATCTACAAAGCCGATTAAATTATAAGCCGGTACCTACAAGGTTTAAAGAAGTACATACCATTTCAGCTGGGTACTTCGGGCCGTTCACTCTCAGGTCCAGCATCTCCTTGATTTCGCCAGACATTACAGATTCCAGTGTATCATGGCGTCTTCCAAAGCCGTAGTCTCTGAGATAACGCAGCGAGAACCTCCTCTGGACGTGCCAGAAGTAACCGTCCGTGCCGAATATACCTGCCGAAAAAATAGCATTCTGTCAAAGGTAGGTCTTGTAGATAGGGTAAAGATAAAAATGTTTTAAATTAGTCGGGTCCTTAAATAAAGGTCAGTAAGGTTTTTTTTAAATGATTTTTTTTGTTAATATAATCTTCCTAAGAACTTAACTTCTTAGGAAGATTATATACAGAATCTACATAACAGAATCGCTTTAAAGAATTAATTCTTTAAAGCGATTCTGTTATGTAGTAGGTACTCGTTGTGATATGTAGCTAGAGCAGTTATTATTAGACTAAATCAATGAGTTTTTCGTTAACCTAGTGGTCCTAAGCGCGACTGGGTTCGATTCCCAGTGTTATTAGGTTTTTCTATAAAAAATCTCAGTAGCAGCTCAGAGTTAGGATTTGTGCCCGGTTAATGGCGTTAGGCTCGCCCCCTGTTACACGGGACCTAAACATATCGGTGAACTGTAGGTGTACATTGGTGCACCTTTGCCTAAACCGTCGAGAAATACAGGCGTGATGGTATGTTGTGTAATGAGTTCCTTCGGTATAGTCCAGATGAAGATATAATTTTGACTCTCAAAGAGTAATTTTAAAACATATTTATAACTAGCTGTTGCCTGCGAGTTCGTCCGCGTTTCCGTCGTTTTTCGTAAAATAAAGTAGTCTATGTCCTTCCTCACGGTTCAGTGGTTTTGATGTAACAGACAGATTAACTTTCATATTTTAGTAGGGAAATATAATATGTCAATCTACAATACTGTTGAAAAGTATCGCAATACGGAACCGCACAATATTATTGTTAATAGCTGTGCCCGCGACTCCGCCAGCGTGTTGTAAGAGTAGACAAATATAATCAGAGAGCTTCGAACTGCTAAGCTATCGGGAGTTACACGTAATATTGTGAGTCAACCATAAAAAATAGACATATGCTGTCGTGGGATATTTTTTATATAATTTTAAGGAGAACATTTCCGTCATACATGATTTCTGTGTAGCTTTAACCATTAAGGTTGCACACGCGACGGAAGCTTAAAAAATGGGGTAACTTCTTCCGTTTTCCCAACATTTCTCTTCACTGCTCTGCTCCTATTGATTGTAGCGTGATGAAAAGGATACTATAACCACCTCAGGAGTATGAAAAATAATTGTACCAAGTTTCGTTAAAATCCGTCGAGTAGTTTTTGTTTCTATAGCGGTTATACAGACAGACAGACAGACAGACAAAAATTTTACTGATGGTATTTTTGGCATCAATATCGATCCCTAATCACCCCCTGATAGTTATTTTGGAAATATATTTCATGTACAGAATTGACCTCTCTACAGATTTATTATAAGTATAGATTATTTAAATGTTGTTCCGTGATGTCTTTGTTTACAAGTTTTATCTTATTAATTTTTTGCTAGTCTAAGTTTTTGTCATTTATTGTAATTTATTTATTTATTTTTGTATATGTAATTTATTGTAGTGTCATTAGCATTATAGGTATATAAGCGATTTGGAGAAACACTGTAAGCTTATATATTTATGGATAAATAAATAAATAAACTTATAATGAGCGCTTTAGCTAATGTTGTAAGACAAGTAAAGACCACATGAACTACAGAGCATAATTATTCTGTTGTTTAAGTGAATGTTCAGGAGGGTATTCAACATTTTAGGAACGGTCGAAATCTTATCTCATTCTGTCAAAAATGCCTCTAACTTATCAATTTTTTTTGACATTGATTGTCGCTGAGATAAAAAAAAATACGTTTTTAGTTAGTTGAATCGGCCTTCGGCCTCCATCCAGCCTTTAAAATTTGCAAGCTGCATACTGCATTACCGGTTACAGTTCTTAGGCACAGATAAATGTTATTCTGTATTTATTTCACGATTCCTGAATCGAAGCCGTTCCTAATCGGGTGATACTTTTACAGCAATATGTAGTTCGCAACATTTTCAAGGTTTTTCCAGTTATGATATTGCTGAACGTGTAAGATTATACCGCGTCCTCTTTAAACATATTTATTTTTATTTTTTGGAAAAATACCTATAGAATATGCTATGGTACAAACAGTATAACTATATAATTGTTAAGTGTGATACAATATCGCATTGGGTAGACCCAATGCGATATTGTAGCACACTTAACACTTAACATATAAATATCCTTACAGGCTAGAGCCTGTAAGGATATTTATATGTGATATGAGATATGTGATATGAGATTTATTTTTGTGAAATAAATAAATATTGGTGAGTATTTCAGCAACATTTTAAGTAAGGCCGAGCCACACTTAAGATATTGCTGGCAATGTATTGCAGCCACATATTGCCGGGAAAACATACCCTGTTTACGAGCGCCATTAAAAGATTGTATGTATACACTTCAATCTGTTGTTTTTAGGCCGATGACCGAATTTTTTGTCGGAGTGAGTGGGACATAACGCACACATCCTACAAAAAGTCAGTCCCACGAAACTATGGATCTATTGAACGGTCCGATAATTGGTCCTACAAAAATGTGGAAGCCTTTAAACACACGAAATAGATATGTGATATAAGCTTTAACGTTACTAAATATAGCGATATTATTTATGTTTAAGGACATTTGTAAATAATAATTATTACTTTAGGAAGTGATTTATTTACTAACAACAAGGTTTCCATGATTAAGAGTTATATACTCACTAGCTTCTGCTCGCGACTTCGTCCACGTCAACTTTGATATATTATCCCACAGGAACCATACATTTTTCCGGGATAAAGGTATTAAATGTCTTATTCCACACCACAATCTATCTCAGTGCCAACTTTCAACCAGATCCGTTCAGCCGTTTTAGCGTGAAAGAGTAACAAATCCATCCATCCATCCTCACAAACTTCGCATTTATAAAATTAGTAGGAAGTTTTGTCAATAATAATTTATGAGCTGGTTACTTTAGCATTCGTATTTTTAAATTATCATGTTATTGCAATTTTTTTTAGCAATCCTAATGAACCTTGCAACTTAATGCTCTTTTTATTAGGTTTAAATTTTCAATGATTGCTATTGTATCCATAATTGTATTACGTGCGAAAACCGTTCAATTAGTCAGATATACCAACCTACTTTTGGAATCATAGGTGTATTTTATTCATAAATAAGCTTAGGTAGTTCTGTTAGAAATGAGCCAACCCACTATCTTTCAATAAGAAATTGATTGAATTAATTAAGCACGCCAAACTAAACCTGTGTAAATGTTTTATCCAGCAATAACAGTTAAATGTACGACAAAAACTTACAAATGCTTAGGAATACATTTAAAATTATTAAACGGTAGAACATCCATTAACCTATACTAATATTATAAAGCTTAAGAATTTGTCTGTTCGTTTGTTTGGTTGAACGCACTATACTCAAGAACTACTGGTTTGAATTAAAAAAATATTTTTGTGTTGTAAGTTCCTTTCTCGATATGGCCTATATAACATCAAGCTACGACCAAATAGGTGCGGAGCAGTAACACAAGACGTAACCTAATGTGCGTGAAGAAACTACGCGGACGAAGTCGCAAGCAGAACCTTGTATTAAAATACTTTCATTTTGATAGTTGTAAACTCAAATGATTGACGTATTCGGAACGGTTTGCCGCACCATACAACACAGATAACAGAGAATAAACCTCGAATCAAACCCAAGAGAAAGGTGTTGAAAAGTTCAATAGGGTTAACGGTTCTCCGTCTTTGTATTTGTACCTAATCTACCTACCTACTAATTGTACATGAACATTGTTTGCATCACGTATATTTATCACAGACTGTACATGCACCAGTAATGGTGGGTGGGAAATCATCAAATAACTTCTCCCGCCCAGGGCGGGGCGGGAGGGAGTGTCAGACTTTTACTGACTAAAACCCACCCATGTTCCTTCTTGTGCCCTTTGCGTTCCGGGGGCGCGGTATCTCTTGCGAACAACCCGCAGCCCCGGCAGGCATCGGCCCTCAGTGGCCCCTTCCTTTTGCTGAAATCTCTTTGAGGCGCGCGTGGAACACGAACGCGCCGTCGACACGGCCTGTCGTTATGCAACGTAAGGACGGTGAGCTACCCATTGCTCACCGTCCACAGGCCCGTATCCACGGTGGCCGGGAGTCGTCTCGCGGCTCCCGACGTCCGGAGCGTCTACCGCGGCGGCTGGGACGGGAGAACCGCTGTCTCAACCGTCCCGCCGCCTCAAGCATTACTGCCTCGCAGAAGGAGGCGACTGCATCCCATTCCCTCTCGCTCCGGACCATGGCTTGCACCAGGGCCGGACGCGAGAGTTCGCCGCCGCCGATGGCCGCCACGAGGACTCGGCGATGCTCCGCCCAAGCGGGGCATACCGCCACGGTGTCCTCCACCGTATCCTCGGGACGATCCACACAATGGTGACACCCGGACGTTTCCTCCCGCCCGATGAGATGCAGGAACCTCCCGACACCCGTGTCCGGTGAGGACCTGCGTCAGGCGGTAGGTGAGGGCGCCGTGGCACCTCTCCAGCCACTCCTCAAAGAGGGGACTTACCGCCCCTATTAAGGCGTGCCCAGTTCCCAACTATGTTGAGGTCGGTTTACAGTCTAACCGGATGCAGCTGAATACCAATGTTTTACATGGAGCGACTGCCTATCTGACCTCCACAACCCAGTTACTGGGCAACACGATACCCCTTAGTTAGACTGATTGTCAGACTTCCAGGCTTCTGACTTTCCGTAACGACTGTCAAAGATCTACGAATGACAGCCGAAACTAACGGCTTTACGTGCTTTCCGAGACACGGGGGTGTCACACCACCAACTTCCAAACTCCGGGCCGCTACTGAGCAAATCTTAATGGAAAAACCCAATAACACTTTGCTCGACCTGGGAATTGAACCCGAGACCTCTAGCATAGCAGTCGCGCTTAGGACCACTAGGCCAATATAAATAACAGATGTAAGGAAATAGACTTCTAACGAAGTTGAAAGTTACATTTGTTTTTCCTAACATTGCGATCATGTTTTTTGTTCTCGATCATAGGTAGGCACCTGGAAATTGTCTGGTTACGGAAATATTGACCCTCAAAGTTGTAACTTTGTTTACGTAAGTATTTTTCATGAAAACCGGTTAGAAAAGTAATTGTTTAACTTTAAATATTCCGACGACGCCTGTACTGTTGTCAGCATAATGTTTTACGTGCGTATACAGGGTTATTTGTAAAACAGTGACAACCTTGCAGGACTGTACTGTTACTATCATCATAAACAACAACTTTTGTTCTATAATTTTTTACAGAATCAAGCAACGCAAGCGCATTAAAGTGAATGACCGACTGAAGGATTTCCGTAAAATTGTAGATAGGTCAAGTACAAACACCCCCGCCGCCAAACCCCGCTCCCCTCGCTATTTTACTATCGCTTTCGTTTGCTTCGCATAGACTTCGTAACATTTAGAGCGTTCAATTTAAATATTTTTATTTTTGTATGAAAATCTGATGAAAATGAAAAAAATAAGAAAAAAATTTAAATGTCATAGAACAAAAGTTGTTGATTATGATGTTAGTAACATAGTCCTGAGAAGTTGTCATTGTATTACAAATAACCCTGTATGTACTAATCGCCACGAGTCGTGAGCACAAAATATGTCAAGTTAATTTTTGAATTGGATACCTTTCTGGGTTTTTTGGGTCGCCAACGCTGCATGCGATTGGTCCGTCTGCCGGACACATCGAGTGCAGCGTCGGCGCCCCAAAAAACCAAGAAAAGAACCTACAAATTCAAAAATTAACATGACGTTTGTGCTCACGACTCGTGGCGGCTACTATAAAATTGTGCGCTGTCTAGAACTGTGAGTTTTCACACAAAAAAAGTTGTTTTCCAGCAATAATTTTAGTTCAAAGTTGCTTAGTTTGATGGGCTATAAGCGTAGTTAACGACTAAGACATGTCTTGTTACAGACAGTATTTATATTTTTTTGGCGGATTTAGTAGAATTCTTTATTGTTGTTTCATAAGACATATCTATACTAATATTATAAAGCTGAAGAGTTTGTTTGTTTGTTCGGTTAAACGCGTTAATCTCAGGAACTACTGGTTGGAATTGAAAAAATATTTTTGTTTTGGATAGTTTATTTATCGAGGAAGACTATAGGCTATATAACATCACGCTACGACACACAGGAGAGGAGCAGTAACCAAAGACCTAACTAATGCGGGTGGACAAAAACACGCGAACGTAGTCGCTGGCAGCAGCTAGTTGAGTAATAAAAGATTATTACTTAGTAGGTAGTTACTAGGTACAAGATAAAACCGTATAAATATCAGTATTTTTTTTTAAGTAAGTAAACATTGTTGTTTTGTTTAACATTTATACATCACGTGAGAACCCCCGAGGCAGTAGGTACTTAGAGGTACATAGTTCAAACTATATCTGATCAGTTATTAAAATTCCAATGGAGTTGAACTCAATAACAAAAATTTGCATAATAGGACCTTGGTCTGCTACATAGATTGGACACCTAATGACTATTTAAATCATCATTCCGCCTTTTTTTTTGCCGGGGTGGAAAATCCTCATGGATGTCAACCGCCTTAGGGAGGGCGGAGGGGTCTGTCAGACTTTTACTGATTAAAAACCACCCCAGTGTTCCCTTCCCACTCTTACGCCGGGGATCCCGTGCCTCAGCCAACTTCAAACGATTGACAGGTATAACACCATATTTAAAATTCCTTTAGAACTTATTGTATTTAGTGACTTGTGTGTGGTGCAAGCGGGCCATTTACCGAGGTACCTAGGTAGTACTTGCTTTGGTGCATGCCATTTTAAGCTGTGTGGCCGATCCCTAAAGTCGATTACTTATAGAATTATTATTGCCTTGCGAGTTTGCGAAGATTACAGAGTAAAGTAAGGTTGCTAATTTATTTTAAGGAAAATCATATTACGTACATATCTCCATAAAACGAAATAATAGAGACACTTTCAAATCGTTTTAAGTCAGTCTTATGAGTAAAAAATTAGAACACCTGTGGCCGCTAGGTACTACCTACTTAGAAGCAAAGCCGATTGACTAGTAGCACAAAGTAGCACTCCTGTTCTAGAAAATGGCAAAATCGTAAACTGGATATCATAAGTAGTTACTATAGATACATAAATCATAGGTATTAGTGTGAGTGAATACCCACTTTCAAAACTAAAAAATGCCACGATGTCATGCGTACGCGCCTGCCTGGATTCTGCTAACACGCGCCCGATCCATCAGTCGCGGCAATTTATCGCTCAAACGCGACATGTAATTTGTAATCAACACAGTTGGTTTGGATGCATGCACCAATGAAATCGCAAGCGTTGCTGGCGCCAGTGGTGCGTGACAACAAGTTATATCTATGTTACTATAAAAGTCTAAACTACGGTAAATTCTAATATTTTCCAATAAAACCTAACATTTATTAATTCTTAAAGGAGTCCGAAAACTTCTGTGTTTATTGTTCATTTCGAGATTTTACCAAAATTCGATAAATCTTTCGGTTTTACCTCAAAGACAGTTCTTAATTGTCGAAAAATACACCAAGTAAATGGTGGCAAAAGTTCGAAATTAACGATATTCACAGAATATTTTGGAGTTTTACAATAAAGATATGGTACATCTTAGGTTTTACTAGAAGATCTTCGGATTAAACGTAATTTAGGTTTAAACAGCAACATAATTGTACAAGTACTTACTTGTTTATTAGATGCATACAGGTAATTATCTACATTAACTGCGAATTAAAATGTTAATTAAGTAATCGAATGAGATAGATATTATTAATTACAGATAACGTTCGTAATTAATTAACTACAAAACGTTGCAACGCACCGTTGCAGCCACACCCTGATCCGCATTTTGTCATTATTGTAATCGAAAGTAGCTAAATATAAAGATAAAATGATTACCTATCTACTTGTAAAAACATTTTGTAAAATTTAATATTAAGAAGTTATTTAGTAACACACTATCTACTCTATGTGTACATCATATACCTAAGAACATACTGTTTCAACTTTCAAATATCAATTCAGTTCAGATTGCAACATTTATAGGTTCATAGTTCTGGCCCACTGGTTACTCCCATTTTGAAATGAGATAGGTATGAAGGCACCTACCTATCTATATTTAAAACGTTAATCAATGTTTAGAAACTAACATACTTACCGAGTTTCTTCCAAAACGACCTCAATCTAAATAGTATGATGTCTACTCGTCCGTCAAACTCTTCGCGGTTCAGCATTTCCTTAATCAGTTTGGAGTCGTTCACGATGATGGCAGGAACTGGTCCCAAGAAACACCCGACAAGCTTCGTCTTGTATCTTTTTCCAAGCCTTCGAAAAGCTGCGGAAAGGTCGGTCAACCCGCCTAGCGCCAGTACGATCCAGAATGCTCCATACACCGGCAGGCTTGGGGGACCTGAAAAAAATAAGAGAACATTTAACCTAATTTAGGTTTAGAAGTCTGCCTGGACATCTGGCCAAAAATGTAGAATATTTTGAGGGTTTCAATAGGGAAGGCTTTGCCCAGCGTAGGTATCTATATCATCGACCAGATATCATAGAGGGAAAAATGAATAAAAAGTCCCGCCGAGAGACCGATTTTATTATTTAGATTCTAGTTTTCAACCTATTATTGGTTACGAAATATTATTATTATTGGCACGAAAATATGTTTTGGCAAGTATTGAAATTACGTTTTAAACAGCTCTCTAGAATAGTCTCATAACTTTGTAGCTACTGCACGAAGCGGGTGGACTACCTATGACTATGACGAGTGCCGCTCTATGGGTTTGTTTTTATTGGAGTATACGCACAAACATGAAGACCCCGTGGCATGTAGTTTTTAGATACACATACATACATACATAAACTCACGATTTTTTCCCATGCGGGTAGGCAGAAACCACATAGCGCCACCTGCTATGATCTTAACATACTTCTTTTGCCTCGTCCACGTTTATACATCTGGTCATACAAGCACGCCGGTTATGAGTACTGCACAACCGACCATTCTGAAAAACCTCACCAATAAGGTCAGGGTAGGTCCTTCTAGGGCGCCCCCTCCCGTGGCGTTGCCACTCACATCTGCCATAGATATAAACCCCTTTTGTTAGTCGCCTTTTACTCATTATCTCAACATGACCGAACCATCTAAACATACTCTTTTCAATCTTTGCCACTACATCCTCTTTTCAACGTTCTCGTATAATTTCATTCATCACTCTATAGTTCCCGGGTTCGATTCCCAGGTCGGGCAAAAAGTGTTATTGGGTTGTCCAATAGGATTTCCTCAGTAGCAGCCCGGAGTTTGGAAATTGGTGGTGTAACACCCCCGTGCCTCGGAAAGCACGTAAGCCGTTGGTCCCGGCTGTCATTCGTAGATCTTTGACAGTCGTTACGGGTAGTCAGAAGCCAGGAAGTCTGACAACCAGTCTAACCAAGAGGTATCGTGTTCCCCACTAACTGGGTTGGGGAGGTCAGATAGGCAGTCGCTCCATGTAAAACACTGGTATTCAGCTGCATCCGGTTAGACTGGAAGCTGACCCCGACATAGTTGGGAAAAGGCTAAGTAGATGATGATGACCTAGCTACTAGGTAATATCTACTTATTTGTTTATTTATGTAAGTACTTACCTGATGTGGATACATACTAATTAGCTCTTACTTTATTATCCATGTAACGAATGACTTACAGAAATGGAATAAATGGATATTACGTATCTAAAAAGCTTTTGTTTAGTAAAACAAAATAAATAGACATAACATTCGGACCGTTGCATAAGATTACTTTTGCTTACGTCAATCGTAAATAAATGATAACAGATAATAGTAGTCGCCACGAGCGGTGAGCACAAATGACAAGTTCATTTTCGAGATTTCAGATTCCTTTCTGGGTATTTTAGGCCGCCGACGCTGCACGCGATTAGTCCGTCAGTCGGATCGATCGCGTGCAGCGTCGGCGCCCCAAAAAACCCCGAAAGGAACCCAAAAACTGAAAAATTAATTTGACATTTCTGCTCACGACTCGTGGCGACTAATATACTTAATGTAACTTATAAGCACGCTGTGACAGCTAATTTCTTTCTATCTAGGAATCAATTGGTTATGTATGTCCCTAAAACTGCAGGGGATCTACCACGATCTCATTAAACAGAATTAAGTATACATATACTAGCTTCTTCCCGCGACTTCGTCCGCGTCAAATTTGATATATTATCCAACGGGAACCGTACGTTTTTTCGGGATAAAAACTATCCTATGTGTTATTCCACACTACAATCTATCTGAGTGCCAAATTTCATCCAGATCCGTTAAGCCGTTTATGCGTGAAAGAGTAACAAACATCCATCCATCCATACTCACAAACTTTCGCATTTATCAAGGTTTAAACAAAAACATACATGTTGACAGTTAGATACAAAAATATTACAGCACAGTATTACTTATTGCCGGGGCTGCGGGTTGTTCATAAGAGATACCGCGCCCCCGGAACGCAAAGGGCACAAGAAGGAAATAGGGTGGGTTTTATTCAGTAAAAGTCTGACACGCCCTCCCGCCCCACACAGGGCGGGAGAAGTTATTTGTTGATATCCCACCCCCCCAAAAAAAAAAAAAAAAAAATATTACTTATTATTTTCCAAAAATTTTAAAACAAAACAACATAATGAATCACTTCTTTATCGACAAAGATTTTACAGTGAGATAACAGATAATATCACTGCATTGTGTGTGCGCGAGCGCATAATTGAAAATATCTTGAAGTACTTTTTAAAATTATCTCTATTGATTAAGTAATGTTAGGTAAGTGAATACACTTTTTTAACACAAGACTGCACATACATATGAGGCATGGTATCTGATATGTCTTTGTAGTTTTATCAAAAAACGTGATTGAGTTAATAAAAAACATTATCTGACCTTTTGTATTTTCTGCAATGAGGTATTCGTGTAGCTAGGTAGGGTTTTCATCACCTAAATTGCCAACACCGAATAAAAACTTCAAAAACCTCAGACATTTGAGAGAAATTGAAATTTTTTCCCGGCAACCCCTGAGAAAAATAGTTGTTGTACCTACTATTAAAAAAAACCGGACAAGTGCTAGTCGGACTCGCCCACCGAGGGTTCCGTACGTAGAATCATTATAAATTACAGAAATTAATAAATAGTATATTTCTTTATCTACTAAAATTTGTTTAGATGTCCAAGTATTAGGTAATTATAATAATTTTAAATTTTTCGTTTTACAGACTTCGGAAACAAAGAGGGGAATTCTATTTATTTTTACAAATGTATAGTTTTGAGACTTTTTCTTGTACTTGTGGTCTATAACGATGTCACTTGCCAAATTTCATGGTTTTAATTCAACGGGAACTAGTGAGTTTTGATTCCCTTGATAATGTCGAAATATGCGTTTTTTGCTGAATAAACGGCCGTATCTTTTTTTTACGTAAACTTGAAAATTGATTTTTTCAGAACTTCATGGGACCGTCAACCTAAGTAAACGGTTTAAATTTCAACTTGATACCTCCACGCATTCCCGAAATAAAGGGTCTTAATAGACCGACAGACGAACAACAAAATTATCTTATAAGGGTTCCGTTTTTTCTTTTGAGGTATGCAACCCTAAAAAACGCTTACATTTTCAATATCGATGTTTGAATTTGCTGCTTATCTTTCAATTAATCGGGATTCCACTGACACCGGGTACTTTTTGCAAAGCTCTTCCATACGACCAGAGAACGCCGTCTAAACTAAAATAAATCCAGGAATCCCGAATGGATGACAGCCCTAAGTATTATATGACAGAGAGGCAATTCCCGATTGAAGAACCCCATACTGTAGTCCCTTGGGAAAACCTCGGTAGGAAGCTCATTATACAACCGAAGCGTTCGCAGGAGGAAGTTCCTCTGTAACCGCAAAGTGCGCGACCATTTAGGTTCCAATATCTGTTTTTATCAATTTAATTCAATACAAAGAATTTGCTGGTTCTAGACCTATGCCTGTTTTAACCATCCCTAAAGCCAGCCAACTAGTCTTCCGAACGTAACTCTCTAGACGCAATCCTTACTTGTTCTAAGTTTCTTTGTAAGGGGCTTGATGAGTACGAACTCGAAAATCAATGCAAAATATTGTGACAAGTTGTCAAATGCGCGAATCGTTTGATAATTTGTCACATTTATTTTTTACTAGCTTTTGCCCGCGACTTCGTCTGTGTAAAAGTCGGTCAACTATTAACTACCTCCCTGCCAAATTTCTAGTTTGTAACACAAAAAATGAAAGACTTTCATACGAACTTGTGGGATCGATAAACCTCCCTAATCCGGCCCTGTCGCAAAATCAGTTTTTAGCGGAGGGCTACTAACTATAAACTACCTCTCTGCCAAATTTCATCTTTAGCGGTTTTCGATATTTCGTGTTGAGTGAATGAGTGAGTGACCTTTTGCTTTTATATATTTAGATTTGAAGTCAAAATCAAAGCAAATCATTTACTTATTTCATTTAGACCACCAAAAGGCACTTTTGGGAAACCAGGAGCAAGAGATCAAAGGACTTCCTTAAAAAAAATCGTTATACAAAATGATTTTCTGGTTAGGCGAGCGGAACCCAGGGTATATTATTAGCTGATAGTAGAAAATTCTTTTCTACACGCGTAAGCGCCACTTAGACTTAGTCAATATTAAGACCGAGGTGACATTCATTTTTTATACGTCTGCGCTTTTATTATGTACATCACGTTTAAAGTGTCTGCAATACCAAATTATCATCGTCTCTAAACATTGTATTAGGAATAATGAAGTACATTAACATACGAGTGGGTTCTACCTAAATCCTGCCTTAGAGCTAGCAATGAATAAGTAAATGAAAATCTAGGTACTATAAACCCAGTGCCTGCCAGGGTTGCGGAATTTGTTCAACAGTCACCGCGGCCTTGGATCGCTAAGCGCATTAGGAGGAACACGGATGGGTTTTAGTCAGTAAGACTCTGACACTCCCTTCCACTCCGCCCAGAGCTGAAGAAGTCATTTGATGATTTCCCATCCTAAAAAAAAAGGTACGATCAACCCGTATAGTAGGTACCTAACAATATTCTCCAGACCGTTCCAGTCACGGCGGCTAATCTCAATAGAGACTACCCAAGTACGCAGGAAATATGTGTGCAAACTCCGGTTGTGTACCTACTCTTTCTTCTCTCATTTTCATAGTCCGATGGGACGGCAATCCGACTTAACCGGGAAAAGATCAGGCGCAGTACAGTCATACCACCAACTTCCAACCTCCGGGCTGCTACTTAGAATATGAAAATGGAAAAACCTAATAACAATTTTTGCCCGACCTGGGAATCGAACCCAAGACCGTAAACTCAAAATTCGCGCTTGCGACCACAAGCCCAACTGGTCAGTTAAGTACACCAGACAAGTTCGGGACACGTTGAGTAGGACATGCAAACTGAGGGTTCCATCTCATAAGGTGTGCCCTGCTGCCTGCGTCTTCGCTCAAGTGATACGGCCTATGAATTTCATATTCAGGGTTGGAGGACAATTCAATATGCAGTGGAAATCAATGTTCTCCCATACTTGGTTCTACGTCACTGTCGACAGATTCAAGCAATATTCTTTACTGATCTGTGGATTCGGATATTCTATACGTACTAGGGTCTAACTTTGTGTTCCAATTTTGAACCAGAACTTTTAAATTTGAAGTTCGTACCTAAACTTTGTGTTGAAATTTCACAATGAACTTTAAATTTTGTAAAATCGAAACGGAATTTAAAATTTTGAAAAATCCAATCAGAACTTTGAATTTTCGAATTCAGAATTTATGAATTTTCGGTTAGAACCGGACGAATTTGACACAAAGCAGTAAAAAGAGAAGATATAGTTATTTAAAGTGCAGACCTGCTGGATAAACCAAAACTGTCATCTTAGAATTAAAAAAAAATGGTTAAGAAAATAAAATTTAAAAAAAAATCGTACCTGGCGGGAAATTATCCGGTCTCTTGTATGCATTCTTATAAAAGTACACTATTAAGTAAGGTATTAACAAAGCGGCAAGTATTGTTAAAACAATCATTGTTTAGCCACTTTGACGGTGCTCGATAAAATAATAATAATGTATTAATAAGTCGAGCTCTTAATAGCGACCGTCTCTGCGCCTGACGGATCCACACACTAACTGCACAAAAATTACAACATCCAGAGGCTCTATATACCTACATTAAAATAGGTACGCAAGCTCCAAGATAAATAAAGGAATGCCAATGTATCTTGACACACGCAAAGTAACGAACTACAATGAGAAAAAGTTGCCGAATTATAGGTTATCGGCGACTTTTTTCGTGAAGAAACAGCGCTTCTCGAATTCCAAGATATGCTGGTCGCTAACAGTACATGTAATGCGATGATGACTTGGATTATTTAATGTTATCGTTTATCATACCTACATATTATATATAATGTGGTAATCTGAATTCATAATCTGTAGGTACCTACTAATATTTGGTAAATTATCACGACACTAAAATGTCAATGAGAATTTGATGAAAGGTGTCTGCTGTGAGTACAGACATGCATTAATGCAACATGCATATACGAAAATTTAATCACACGATCGGCTTCAATAAAACGGGTGTAAAAAAGCACTTACCGAAGCCAAAACTTATTCATTTATTTATTTAAACACCATGCAAAAATGACTGCCTCGTTAGCCTCGTGGTCCAAAGCGCGACCGCTGCGCTAGAGGTCTTGGGTTCGATTCCCAGGTCGAGCATAAAGTGTTTCGAGGTTTTTCTATGAAATTCACAGTAGCAGCTCGGAGTTACGATTTGTGCCCGGTTAATGGCAATAGGCTCTCCCACTATTACATGGGACCTAAATATACCGGCGAACTGTGGGTATACATTGGTACACCTCTGCCTAACCCTTCGGAGAATACAGGCGTGATGGTATGTGTGTGATTATGCAAAAAAAAAGAAGAAAAAATGTACCTATGTGGTTAATATACAGGATAGACAAATAAATTACAAATTAATCCTTTTATTTAAGAGTATTTTTATTATGGTTATATACACATATTTTTACGTAGATTACATACATAATATAGCTTTTATTCAATACATTAAAAATATAATTACAACACCAACCTTTTTTCCAAGACATATGTAATTAAGTAGGTATTTAAGTACCTAAACCAACATTATTAAATCTAAACACTGAATAACTAGTACCTATCTACCTGCCTATTTAATATGAGGGGCGTAGTTCTATCTAATTTTAACATAATCCATTTAGGTTTCCATTAAACTATATAGGGAACACAGTAAACCGGTTTGTGAAAAATACTGATTTAAATATCTTTATCTACACTCACAACGTAATGTTCCAATTATGAATTCAAAACGTAGTCTTTAAACACGTACTTTTTGTTCTTGGATAGGTAAAATTTAAAAAAATAACCATTACAGTTCTGCATTCTCCTTCGATTTTCAAACAACTGCATCATAAAATAACTTTTTAATTTTTTATAGCATACTTTTATTTTCTAAATCATTGGCGCGTATGATGTGCTCATTGAAAAACAGTGTCATAGTCTATGGATGCGCGAGCTGCGCAGTCATGCGCAATGACAATCTGAATTTCCCGCCGTATGACAATAATTTTTCAACTTTTGTTTTATTTCAACTGCATGAGTAAAGATAAAATTTAATTAGTGTATGCGATAGCATATAATTACGTATTATATTACGTAATAACCCCTATTATATAGCGGGTGCATAAACTACTATTATGTATTACCGTAAGTCACATGTCGAAAAAACTATCAAATATTTGAATTATAGATTACATTTATTCATTTGTAAAATGTGACATAGCCGAGAAATACAAAATTAGGTTAAAATAATCATCAACAACGGTGTTTTGCTATCCTTGTGATGTCGCCTTTCTCAAGGTAAACGAAAACGACCATAGATTACATCAATGTCACGAATTGCCAAAATATGACAAATGTCAAAATGAATTTTTGTCACGACGCGACGCTGCGACTGTGGAGACCACCTTTATTGTAATTGGAATATTAATATACAAATACCTATTAAGTTTTAGTCGATAACAAAGACGAGATCCAACACATAATTTTCCAGTACAATATCATTTTTTATTCATTTTCTGACGTTAACTTTGACCCAGAACTCTGGGATTGTGGTGATGATGCCCTGGATCCTTTTGGAGGGTTTGAGCAGCGGTTTCCCATCGGCGGTGGATACTTTGAATGCTTGCATGAAACCGGCGAATACCTGGAACATGGTCTGTCGTGCATAGGTCTCACCAGCACACAGTCTTCTTCCTGCGTACAAACAAATTAAATCTGTTAATTTTCTCGTCCTAGTCATTCAAGACATATCTTTGGGTACTACTGTCCTAATATCATTCAGGTAGATATTTACACATTTCTTAAGCCTTTGACAGGTGCTTAACTCAAAATTTACGTAAAGTACATCGACCTAAGCACTGTAGAGATTCTGGCTGGTTTAGCCATATCTAATCTTAGTTTAAAATTAAATATTACTATAAGACGTGTACACATGGTAACATTTCAAGCTATTATAGTTTCCAGTTTATGCTGATCTCTTGTTGTATAAGATTTCCATACATTGAAAGGTCAGCTTATACTGGAAATTCAGCCGTGTGTACCAGATTGTCATGGTAAAAAGGGAAATCAAAATGTGTAGTTGGCAATACCGGGGAAAATACCATCTTGATATATATTTATTTGTCTATAGTAATAAATAACGCCCATGAATATTCAAGACAAATGTTTCAGTCGTGTATTCACAGCCCCGTGCCTAGTAACCTATTTAAAATAAGCGTTGCCTAAGTAATACTTGTAGCAATTTTTGAATTGTTTCGTAGCTAAGCATAAGTAAGTACTGATTGTACAATATAACGTAAGTTTGTCAGGTTTATAAACTAGCGCAATAAGTAGAAACTGTATTTGTTGTGTATCTACAATGCTTTGAATGTAGGATTCGCAAACATGCCTCTTGTTCAACTATGTTGCAGTTATTAAGGAAATATTACTTAGCTCTTAAGTGTAGACATTTAAAGCTACCTTTTAATAAAAACTACTTATTTCCTGCCTCTTTATTTCAATTAAACTATTTACAGCCACTGAATTGGATCGAATTAGAAAATTGGAGCTAGTTTCCTGTTCCAAAACATAATTATGAGGGAAGAAAGAGGAATAAAACAGAACATACCCGCGCCAAAAGGCAATGATTTATCGAGGGATAAGTCTAACTCGCCATTTCTGAGGAACCGTTCGGGTCGGAAGTTTTCGGGGTCGCCCCATATCTCCTTGTCCATGTGCAGCATCACCAGATTGGCACTGAGCATTGTGCCCTGAAATCATTGAACATAGAGTTTAAAATTGATTAAAAGGTAATTTGTAAAGCCGCACAGGTATTCTGGATCACCGTAAGCCTGCTTCATCATCTCTACTAGAGATATTACGAAGTTTAATTGTTTGTAATGGTAATCTCTGGAATTACTGGCGCGATTACGATCTCTCGAAACTTTTACTGAAAGAAAGCGATATTATTGCCGAGCGTCAGTCGTTATGTTTCATGAAATACTTGACTACCACGGAGACGAAATCGCGGGCTAAAGTATCTTGTTACTAACCATCTTGTAATACCTCCAAGTCGATTATTATTGCCAAGTTTCAACTTTTTTTTGCTGTAATTTTAGTAGGCTTTCGTCGTGGGGTAGTCAAAATAATAATGATTATGGTAATGTTACCTCTGGCACATCATAGCCCGCTATCGTGGTGGTCTTCATGGCCCTGTGTGGTACTGAGAGGGGCACCGTGGTGTCGAACCTCATCGTCTCGCGGAGACACGCCTCCAAGTAATGCATGCTGTTATCAAATTTACACCATTATTCTAAATTACTAACATAAGATTTCATCTACTATCGTTTAATACATCTTGGCAATGCTATGCTATTACTATAGATTTTTTATAAGTTCAAATTTCTAAAGAACTTCGTATGGTGCTCCTAAACAAACAATATTTTTACTTAAATTATTTATTTAGTTATTTAAGTATTGTTATATTTAATTTTATTTATATATTTAAGACTTACAGCTACAAAAGACAGAATAGAAAATAGCAAATGAAACTGACAGCCAATTACAAGTCCTCACTTATAAATAACAGAACGGCAAAGATTGTGGGAACAACACAGCACTGCCCATACAAATAAAATAAAATAAAAATAAACAAAACATTTTGCTTCTATATTTTCGATACAATACTAGCAGCTCCACATTGGTAAGTATTAAAATATGGCAGGTGTACTTTGAAGCGTCGAAAAATATGGCACGTGGAGTGATCATTGTAAAAAGTGTTGCAACAATACTTGACAGTCTACACTGGAAATATTGCCGAGAATTTCAGCAAAATTTTGAAGTATGGCTGAGCCATACTTGGCCCGTTTAAGAGCTTCCTTTCAGACACGTAGGTATGTACTTATTATGTATGTACTTATTTACCTTCTGTAAATAACTGTTTATCTAATTTTAAGAATATAATTATGGCAGATAATGCCTATTCGAACACATTGGAACAGGTCTGCTGCTAGCTGGACAGTCAAGTGTGGCCACTATTCGTGCCACAGTTAGAAACAAAAATTTCAGATTAGTATAAGTCAATCAAACTGGGACATACTTCCGTCTGTCATCCAAAGTTGGAAGACGGTCTCTGCCGACGACGCGGTCTATCTCCTCGTGGATCTTGTCTTGAATCTCTGGCTGTAGAAGCAGTCGCTCCACAAGCATTGCCAGCACGAACTGAACCGCTGAAGACGCGGGGAATGTGTAGTCTGTGCACGTCAATATCAACTGGTCCACTGGAAACAAAAAACTTCGTTTTAGAAGATTATTTTTAAGTAAAGGGTAAGGCGGTTCACCCACTGGCGAAGCGTCCCACTGCGGAGCGCCTTGGTCGGTATAAAAATCCCGCGCGTAGACGCGTCAGCAGTGTGTGGGCCTAGGCGTGTTTTCTATACAAATTGAAACTCTTGTATACGATGTTAAAATCTGCCACCCCGCGCCACGCGTCGTGGCGCGGTGCAGTGGGCTCAGCGCCTAACTGTAAGCGAATGTTAGATGTATATGCCGTTCATCATCATCAGCCGAAGGACGCCCACTGCTGGACATAGGCCTCCCCTAAAGATAACCACGATGGCCGCCCTGCACTGCCCGCATACATAAGCTGCTGATGTACTTTATATGAAATACAATAGGCTCGCCCCCTATTACATGGGACCAAAAAACATACCGGCGAACGGTGTACATTGGTAGGTACACCTCTGCCGAACCCTTCAGGGAGTACAGGCGTGATGGTAGGTGTGTGTAGTTTATATCAAAAAAATCTTGTTAATTGCTCTTTTAATACCTTGCTACTTAAATATTTTCAAACAGATAAAAATTACACTACAATAATGTGCAAACGAATGTTTATCGAGAAAAATAATTTGATTTGCGATACATTATCATCGTTATCGGCGCAAGCGACACTTGTGCAACAAATTAAATAACATTTTTTTGTATGCATCATACTAATCATATTAAAATGTCATTTGGAACTCATTTTTAAAACCTATTTAATTATTATTATTTTGTTCGAGTTTTATTGTCTTATGATGTGCGACCTAACGAGCACATTTATGCTCAAGCGCGTTGGCGTCTGGGGTCAATGCCCATTGTAATCTATCAACTCAGGATGCTCGAACGACCGACTTTCAGTAGGACCAATTTTATGGAACCACTAGCTGATGCCCGCGACTTCGTTCGCATTCACTATTTTATTGGTTTTAATTTGGATTTCGCATACCCTTCTTTTTTTAAATTAAAGTAGATAAGCTTAAGTTACTTCTTATAACATCAGCTATCTGTTCATCGCCTATTTTATCCCCTTAGGGGTGTAATTAATCAAAAACCTTTCTTAGGGGATGCCTAGGTCATAGTAGCTTTATGCATGCAAAGTCTCAGCCCGATCGGTTTAAAATTGACAAAGTTTCATATAAACTTTCATTTCCTATTTTATCCCCTTGGGGGTAGAATTGATCAAAATACTTTCTTAGCGGATGCCTACGTCATAACATCTACCTGCATGCCAAAATTGCCTGCCAAATTTCAGCCCGATCCGTCCAGTGGTTTGGGCTGTGCGTTGATAGATCACTATATGTCAGTCAGTTAGTCCTCCAGTTATATATATTTAGAAGATTTCAAGACCGACCCGCATTGAACTAAGAATTTTATAGCATCGACTTTATGGAGCATATCTGTATTGGTATGGTGAAATTCATACATGTTCCATTTTTTCCGACAAAAGATCGGTTAGCGATTTGTCTGACGTATGTATGCGCGCTTTATCTTCTGTAGGATGTTTGAGATAAGTACACCAACACGTAAAGAAAGCTATTAAATAAGTACATTATTTAGGCTTTTGGTGCGCAATGTACCTAAATACCTAAGCATTAAAAGGTAGGTATCCAACTGCATAGTCATTATAACTAAAAAGGTTTCATTTAAATAATATATAAAATAAATATTGAACGGTCCAATAAAAACCTTTTGCTCTCATCCGCTTAAGATAAATCAGTATGAAATGTCCTTTGATTTTGACCTATTCAACTTGTTATCTTCAAGGTACAGATAATAAGGTTACAGAATAAAAACGTTAATATTTTTTTACATAAAATTTACTACTACTTCGTCCGCGTGACTCATTTCACCCGCGTTAAGTTAGTTAGTAGCCTTCGGTTACTGCTCCGCTCTCGTGTGTGGGTGATGGTTTGTAGCCTATGATACTCAGGAATAATGTGGCTATCTACGGGTGAACAAATGGTTCAAACCGATCAAGTAGTCTCGGCGGTTATTCGGTACAAAAACACAAACGAACAAAAAATTTAAATTGAGTTTTTATTAATAAATAGAACATCATGCTATCATTCTACCTCGTTAGCCTAGTGGTCCCAAGCGCGACTGCTACGCTAGAGGTCCTGGGTTCGATTCCCAGGTCAAGCAAAGTGTTATTGGGTTTTTATATAAAATTCTCAGTAGCAGCTCAGAGTTAGGATTTGTGCCCGGTTAATGGCAATAGGCTCGCCCCCTATTATATGGGACCTTAAGATATCGGCGATCTGTGGGTGTACATTGGTGCACCTCTACCTAACCGTCCGGGGAATACAGGCGAGATGGTTTGTTATAACGCTACCATTAACGGGAGCGGAGCAGTAATCAAAGACGCATCTGAACGCCGGTGACACCGAAGGGTATATAGCAAGTACCTACCTATAGTAGGTAATAAATTACATTTGATTGGATACAATTTATTTCTGATTAAAAATGTATGGGGAATATTAAAACATTTTTTTTATTATTTTTTTAAAAACGTTGCCCCACACTAGGAATTTCTCCTGTGTCGTGGGTGCGTTTACAAACATAAACTGACATACACAAACAGCCAGACCCGAAACAACTATCTGTAGGCCATACAAATATTTGTTCCGTGCGGAAATCGAACCCGCGACACGTAGCGCAGCAGCCAATCGCTCAGCCACTGCGCCAACCGTGCCGTCAAAACATTATCTATTTAATTCCGGGTTTGTCTCGTTGAGTAGAAAATTGGGTCGCGTCCGTTTGGTAACGGGAGCGTTACCAGACGGTCGCGACCCAGATAAATAGCTAAGCACGGCTCTTTTTATTAAACAAATACTTCTAAATGATGTTAGGTTTAGGTAAACAATACTGTTAATTATAACGACACTAATTTAAAAAGCAATTGACATAATCTAGAGCGCGCAGGCGACAAAACAATAATTATTATCAATATTGTAATTTGTAATAACATATAAAGACCATTGAACTTTGTGATGTAGTTCATCTAATGTTATTCTTGTTTATTTTATTTAGGTATTGACTACATACTTTATCTTCTTGGAACTAAGCCCGGGGCCAAGGCATACCTATCTGTCCTGACTCTCAATAACAAAATCTCTAAAAAAGCTGATAGATGTTGATTGAAAAGAGATATCTGTACAAATATTATGAAGCTGAAGAGTTGGTTTGGTTGAACGCGCTAATCTCAGGAAGTACAGGTTGGAATTGAAAAAGATTTTTGTGTTGGATAGTTCATTTATCGAGGAAGGCTATATGCTATATAACATCGCGCTACGACCAATAGGTGCGGAACAGTAACCAAAGACGTAATATAATGCGAATGAAAAAGCTACGCGGACGAAGTCGCGAGCAGAAGCTACACATTTAAGTACTTACAGAAAACCGTATTTTCTTATTCGGCTTATAGCTACTTTACTATTTATTTAAAGACCAATTCCCATAACTACACCATAACCCTAACCTGGGCTGCGGGTTGTTCGCAAGAGTTACCGCGCCCCCGGAACGCAAAGGGCACAAGAAGGAACATGGGTGGGTTTTAGTCAGTAAAAGTCTAACACTCCCTCCCGCCCCGCCCGGGGCGGGAGAAGTTATTTGTAGATTTCCCACCCACAAAAAAAAAAAAACCCTAACCTAACTAAATAATCTCTCTCGCTTAGTCACAATCTCAGTCTTATCTCAACAATCTACAATCAGTATCAAATATTTAGGTACATTAGAGGTACTTTTCTAAGATTAAATGCCAACCTTTTTTAAAAATTCAAGAATTGCCACCCTGATCTTTCTCATATCGAGTCGGATTGCCGTCCTGTCCTTTCAAACTATGGAATTAGTGAAGAGAGAGTGCACCTTTATTTGTACACAATACTTAAAGTAGTCTCTAGTGAAATTTGCTGGCGTAACTTGTATTCGGTTAGAAGGACTATTATTTACCTGAGTATGTACTGCGTCCCTTCGCTTTCATTTCTTCTTTCATTTTAGTGATGTACATATCGAGGAAGTGGCGGTCGTAAGTTTCATCGTGAGTTTCCATCGCTTCATCCACCAGTTTCTGGAACACACACATCTACATCACATTTTTGCACATCTACATTTTTGTTAGACTTATTTACTGTTTACTTGAATCTAGTAAAAATCTAAAAACGTCACGTCGGTCTTGACGTCATACGGGAAGGTCGTGAGTGTCGTATCTTTAAATGCTACAAACAAAGTTTATTTGCTATGGGAAATAGAAACTGGAAGGCCCTTTCCAGTTCACATATCCAGCCTTCTTAATAGCGAAGGAAATGTCGTTATGGATAAATTAGTTGGTAAGAAGGTAAATATCTACTGTTTTATTAACAGTCTCAGGCAATATTACATAGTAAATTGGTCACAGGAGACCAAGTGAAACGGGACTTAAAATTCTGTCTGGCAGCATTTGCGATATGATCAATCATTTATCGTTTCTACCTGCCATCCTTTTAGGCCATGTGCAAAACGAGAAATTCATCCAACAAAAAGAATATTTATAATTGTCAATTATATGGTTCAAGATCTTCACAGGCGCTAAAGGTACCTACGTCATTTTAGCATGAACATTTTTTTATGAATCTGAGAGGAATATGTTCTACTGTAAATTTCCGACTTTAAAACCGACTAGCTGAACTTTTGGCTTTTTTTAAGTATTTGTCGGTTTTAACCATATTCAATAGACTAATAGAACATACCATAAAAAAACCAGTCCAGGTACCTTTTAAAGCAACGTGTATTTGCCAGTTTGTCATTAAACTAACAAATAAATTCCTCCATCTATCCTTTTTTTTCGTGGGGTATCCTCATGAATGCCCTCCGTTTGGGTAAACGGAGGGCATGTCAGACTTTTACCGACTAAAACCCCACGGTTCCTCCTATTACCATAAGGCCTGGACTCCATCAAAGCGGAGAAGAGAGGAGATGACTATAAACAACCAATAGAATATTGTGTTGTGTGGGAACTAAGCGGTGTGATGTGATAATAACGCAAGCCGATTGGTTGTAAGGAAACATCTCTTCTCCTCTCCGCTTTGGTGGAACCTGGGCCTTAGTCAGGAGCCCGGTATTCGCTTGACGCATGATCTGCGCTCCCGACTGTCTTCATCTATCCTCAAATTTCAGCTACACTAAAATGACGTAGGTCTACGCCTCACAGACATCATTACATAAGCTGAATAACTAGATACCTTAAAGAAATCCAATAAGTACTGGTTGCCTTTAACCAGACTGTTGTATCCACTGTAGTTCGGCAGAACATCCTTAAGCCAAGGAGTCAGAGATAAGGCTCCGCCCAAATCAGTCGAGCTCCTTTGAAATAGGATGGTACCTTGGGCTAGATCCCATAAGTTGTGGTACTCAGACCTTGGGAGTGTAGTCCTGGAGAAGACTTGGAGCATACCGTTGATGAAGGGTACGGAGAAGAAGTAAGGCATGTACACGAGGTCGCCCTTGACGAGTTCCTGCAAAGATAAATAATGATGCAAGGTTGTATGAGGTTTTTAAAGGATGCTGAGTACTGCGGATGTTTACAGCTGATAATAATATGATCGAGTGGTAAGGACTGTAATTATGCAAAGCCGGGCTATTAACCAAGGGCGTTCTCTTGAACCGGTAATCTTAGAGTGATGCACAAATGACGGACGATTCATCGGTGCACGTATGTGTTGTTGTTAATAATTACAGTAATATTGGCTTTTGCTTACAACTTTATCCGACATAGGTAAGTTCTAAGTTAATCTACATGAATCTTAACACTTTCGCTGCCGGGCCAAAAATGTTGAAGGTCAAACCTCCACTAGCGTTGGGCACAGGTGCCTGACGTGGCAGCTAACGGGTTAAGCAGGTAAACAAATAAAAAAGTTCATACCATTTCAGCTGGGTATTTTGGCCCATTCATTCTCAGATCCAGCATCTCCTTGATTTCAGTAGAGATTACAGATTCCAGCGTATCATCGCGTCTTCCAAAGCCATAGTCCCTGAGATAACGCAGCGAGAACCTCCTCTGGACGTGCCAGAAGTAACCGTCCGTGAAGAATATACCTGCCGAAAAAAATACATTCAGTCAAAAGAAGCCTTTTTAGCAAAGTAACCATACCATCACGCATGTATTCCCTGAAGCGTTTTTTTTTTGAGGGGTGGGAAATCATCAAATAACTTCTCCCGCCCTGGGCGTGGCGGGAAGGAGTGTCAAACTTTTACTGACTAAAACCCACCCATGTTCCTTCTTGTGCCCTTTGCGTTCCGGGCGCGGGGTATCTCTTACGAACAACCCGCAGCCCCGGCAGGCATCGGCCCTCAGTGGCCCCTTCTCTATGCTGACATCTCTTTGAGGCGCGCGTAGAACACGAACGCGCCGTCGACACGGCCTGTCGTTATTTAAACGTAAGGACGGTGAGCTACCCATTCCTCACCGTCCACAGGCCCGTATCTACGGTGGCCGGGAGTGGCGGTACGTTAGGCAGAGGTGTACCAATGTACACCCTCAGTTCGCCGGTATGTTTTTGGTCCCATGTAATAGGGGGCGAGCCTATTGCCATTAAGCGGGCACAAATCCTAACTCCGAGCTGCTACCGACAACTTCATAGAAAAACCCAATAGCACTTTTTGCTCAACCTAGAAATTGAACCAAGGTCCTCTAGCATATCAGTCGCGTTAAGGACCACTAGGCCAACGAGGCAGACCGTAGCAAGTCCGTCAGCAAAGTAACCGTCAGTAAATATTATGTCTCAAAACAAAAATCCTACATTTCCTACGCAAATATTATAAATGCGAAAGTAATTCTGTCCGTCTGTCTGTCTGTTGCGCTTTCACGAATAAACCGCTGAACCGATTTTGAATTTGGTACATAGATAGAGAATGACACAGGCGATAAGCTTGAAAGTGTTGAAATAAGGTGAAAGTTTGTACGGGAGGTTTTCATTATTGAAGATAAAACCATGAAACTTTGTATTTAGGAAATTGACATTGGTTCAAGCGGTTTTGAAGAAACCTTATTTTTAAAATAATAAAGGATGCCTAAAATAACTACTTATTCCACGAAACGAAGTCGGGGGCAAAGCTAGTTCATACATATACCTAATGGAAAAACTGCAAGTAAATGCAGCTTGCCAATCTCTAGCGATCTTGAGGCAAATAATATACTGTGTTTACTCCATGATTCAGAATCAAAATCTCTGAGGCTTGGAAAGGATTTTTATTTGAATTCTTTGGTACCTAGTATATTACTAGGAGTGTTTACTGTGCGTGGGTGCTTTTATGACGTAAATCATATACACAAACATCTACCTCTATACAAACATTTGTTATGAGCGGGAATAGAGCCCGAAACACGCAGTGTAGGTACCTATGTAACAACTAATCGCTTAGCTAACCGTGCCGTCAATTTGTTTATGTAGTCAATTAGATAAATTGTCTAAACACAATCTTTTGTTTTTATTAAAACAAAATTTTATAGACGCATGATAATAAGCTTCTGCGTAACTAATTACGGTGATAATTACATAATTATCACCGTAATTAGTTACGCAGTATTAATCATTAGTTGTTTACTGTACTTAAGTACATACTTAAGTACAGTAAACAACTAATGATTAATACTTTAGGAAGTCATTTCCTGACTAACAAGTCTTCCAAGATCAAGTTTTGTCAATGTTAATTTATGGCTCGGCCACATTTAGCATTATTGATGTCTGATTTTTTGAATCATGCAGATTATTGCAAATTTCATTAGCAATTAAAATTCATGCATGTGCCATAATCAATTAAGCATTGCAACTTGCAACATGTACATCCCAAACTTTTGCTTAATATTTATTTTTAAAGATTAAAATAGGTTTTACGGTATCAAACTTGGCACGCCTTACAGACAGTACGAAGAAGAATTCCACAACAATATGTAACAAAACATACCTACATTCAATGTAATAAAGTCTTCCGTTCTATTCTAATCAGCTCTAAATATTCAAAATCAATTAAGTACATCGAAAAATGGAAAAAAAAATACGTGTTACGAATGGTATGCGACTTACACCAAAACGTCAAATTAAACTCAAGAGAAAGGTGTTAAAAGTTCAAAAGTTAACGGTTCTATGAATTTGTATTTGTACACATACGTGCTTATGCTACATTAAGATTGTTTGCATCACGCAATATTTGTCGCCGACTGTATACGCACCCGCAATTAGCAAGATAAACCATAATTACGTATAGAAACAATAAATATTGATACTTTTTTGTGGATCGAGAAGGTTTTTATCGTTGTGTGGTAGATAAGTATAGTACCTACAATCTATCTGTTACTTAGGCGATTAACACGGCACCGCGCACCGCCGCGGTTGGCAGTGAAGCGGATCTCATGTCTCATTGACCTCTAATAAATCTGTTGATGCCTAAGGCGATTAACACACGGCACCGCACGCCGCCGCGGTAGGCGGTGAAGCGGATCTCATGTCGCATTGGCCTCTAATAAATCCGTAGTTGCCTCACACACGGGGCGCCGCATTACCGCGCGGATTATCGTGTGCGCAGGACGTGTTGCAATTTAAAAATGGATTTCGATGTCGAAAAGGTTATTTCAGAGATTGAAAGTCGCTTTGCTATCTGAGTATTATAAGTCATATACTTATAAGTCCCATTTAGAGTTCTGCTTTGTAAAAATGGATGAACCCAATATATTCTTATTCTTTTCTTTCTACGCCATAAAATCCAGATTGCTGTCACTACTTCAGCGTCCACTCTTGCCAGTGTCCGTGAAATCCGCTTCACCGCCACCGCCCTCCGCGGCGATGCGCGGTGCCGTGTGTTAATCGCCATAGTAGGTAAAACTGTCAATTGGAACAGTTTTACCTATTATGTCAAGTTCTACAGAGCCCTGCTGCGCCTGCGTTGGACTCCTATTTCTGTCTGCAGTCCACAGAACATAAATACCCTAACTGCAGGCTGTGTAAAGTAATGTAACACTACTTTGCTCGCTATTTCTATACCCCGTCATCCCACGCTTACGCCAGGAAGCCCGGGACTGCTATAGCAATATACTTGTTCCCATTGATTAATATACCTTAAAAAAATATTATACGCATAAGTATGTAATTCAATATTTACGCCCGACTTTAGGTCAGCCGGGATGTTGAATGTTTTAATCGCCAAAATGATTCAACTACAAAACTAAGTGTGTATATTAAAGTTGTTCAATGAAAGGGCTAGCCGTGTAATTGAACGGCTATTTAAACCAGTTGTCTGACAACAATATACATTTATAGGTACATACTTAATAGTGACTAGTTATCTATATATCAACAACACATTAAGATGTTAATGAAGTAATCGTACGAGATACCACTTTATGGTATCTATTTAATTATTGATGTACATTGCAACATTGCTTCCACACTGTGTTCCGCACTTTGTCTTTATTGTAATCGAGAGTATTAAGTACCCACTAAGATAAAATGATTACCTACCTACCTACGTATTGAAACGTATTGTGTTATTTCATTTCCATGAGAGCTTCAGTAAAATGCAACTTTTAAAAGGTAAAGGATTGTGTAAGTATCGTAGCAGGTGGCGTTCTGTGGTTTCTGCTTACCCCATGGGAAAAGTCGTGAGTTTGTGGTATGTAAAAAGGTAAAGCTCCTGTATTTTTTTGTTAGTTTGTATGATGTAATCTCTGGAATAACTGGTCTGATTACAAAAATCTTACACTGACAGAAAGCTATACTGTTGACTAGTGACAATTCGCGGCTAGTATTTTACTAGGATTTGTTATAGTAGCAAATAAAACTACTTTACTTAGAGACTCTTTAAGGTCTAAATTTCTAAACTGCTAACATAGACTAGTATGTAGAAGTACGGACTCAATACCTGTTTTCACTATACTTGGATAAGGCATTAGACCTTACGCTTGGAAAATGATGTTGAACCAACATAATTATACTGAACCACAACCGGAAATCGTCACTGAAAGTTGTCTTGCCTTTTCATTCACAAATACGATGGAGTTGCCTAGAATGATAGGTATTAAGTTAGTACAGGAGCTCCTTGACTAAATAATGGCAATAATATACAGTTCAACCAAATTGATTGAATCAGAGGGGTCTGCTTGAGATCAAATAAACACATATACATAAGTCCCTTTTTGGTTGCTTCATTCATCCAAATTAATAAGTACTTATATCGATAAGGCGTACTTAAGAGACTATTGTTCTTGTGAGCCTTTTTAGGGATTTATCTAAACGGTTGGTTGACACTTCCCGTAATCCAAATGCTGGGTTTTACCTCGACCAGATGTTAAGCATTGCCATCCAAAGTGGCAATGCCGCTAGTCTGTTGGTCACTTTTCCGGTTGACGGCGATGCGAAGCAATTTTTTGAAACCATTTAGTTTTAGTTTCCTTTTTGTTATTATTAAGGTTTTTTATTTAATTTTAATGCTGTAAATATTTAATCTATATATTAATTAATAAAGATTTCTTATCTAGAGACTATAACTTACCCAATTTCTTCCAAAACGATCTCAATCTAAATAGAATGATGTCCATTCGTCCGTCAAACTCTTCGCGGTTCAGCATTTCCTTAACAAGTTTGGGGTCGTTCACGACGATGGTAGGAACTGGTCCCAAGAAACATCCTACAATCTTCGTCTTGTATTCTTCTCCAAGCCTACGGAAAGCTGCGGAAAGGTCGGTGAACCCGCCTTTTAACAGTACAATCCAGAATGCTCCATATACTGGCAGGCTTGGGGGACCTGAGGAGAATAAAAGAAAATTAACATTAACTTAAGTTTGGACGTCTGCCTGTACATGGTGGCCAGAATTGACAAAAGAGTATGAGGTTAGCAAGAAGAATAGATAGGCTGTTAAATAGACTTTGCTCAGCAGGTAAAAGAGGTGATATTGTCGAAGTCCAAAATATAGAGAGTTCGAGAGACCGCCTTGATTTTTTAAACTAATTCTCGTCCTCAAATTGAGACTAATCAAGTTTAAGTGCCTTATTTATATTTTAGTTTATTTAAAAATTATTTTCCACCTTCATATGAAATAGTGAGCAGGAAAATTCCTTAAGTATAGTAAACAATTTGTTATGTAAACGTTTTGCGTATTTAATAACTAATACACTATGTATGTAGGTACCTTGGCACTTGCAGATTTATGTAAATACCGGATGGGGGTACATACTATGTACTTAGTTCTTACTTTATTGTTCATGCCACGGATGACATATCGAAATGGAATATTACCTATCTGAAAAGCTTTTGATTGGTAAAACAAATAAAATAAATAGTCGTATAATAGTATAATTGCATAAGATTATTTTTGTTTGCGTCAATTACAAGTACTGATAACCGAATGACAATAGGTGGTTACCTGTCAATACTGTATTCTTTATATTACCTTCGTTGTTACATTCGTATTTTCTTTGTCTCGATTAGATACTGATAGTAAGTTTTTTAAGGTACACTTCAACGTAATAAGCCACATGGCTCTTGTGGTAAAGGAAATAAGTTGTTTGTTCAATTGGCAATCGTTACGGCTAGTCAGAAACCAGAAAGTCTAACAATCAGTCTAACTAAGAGTTATAGTGTTGCCCAGTAACTGGGTTGTGAAAGTCAAATAGGCAGTCGCTCCATGTAAAATATTCAGCTGCATCCGGTTAGACTGGCAGCCGAGCCCAACATAATTGAGAAAAGGATAAGCAGATGATATTAATTCCATTGTAGTCTGTGGTATCTTTGGACACTAAAGAAGTACCTAACATGGTCGGTTCGAGAAAGAGCAGGACACAGGCAGAAGGGCTCTGCCTCTTTCTAGGTTTGGGCATGGGTCTGCGAGCACGCTGGTCAGTCTGTGGCTTTTACAGAGACAGGTCTGAAAGTAAGGCGCGTGATTTATTCTCCGAGCACCTTTCTGGAGTCAGTGCGGCCAGTGGTTGCGAGCCAATACCTGCTGGGGTGCGGAAGAATGCTCTGAGCGACCTTCGTGTCTCAACCAAAGGTAGTTGAAAGAATATCGTGGGGTTTTAGTCGATAGACATGGCATTCCAGTTTCCCCGAGACGGAGGCTATCCATTAGGATTTCCCCAAAAAATAAAAAAGAGGTTTGAGCACGTTTCAGCAGTTACAGAGTATGAAAGGGGGTGGGTAGGTGTTACGCCTAATTGTGAAAAAGGATGTTAACTGATTTCTAAACGTTTAGTATGAGTAGGTTTGCACTGAGCTAAGCCATAACTTTAGTTAGTGTTGATTCAGCATTGGACTTCACAATGTATAAATAAAATACCTTTTCACACGTTTTAGCGCCACTTAGACTTAGTCAATATTGGAACTGAGGTCACATTGTCTTTTTTTAGTGTCTGCGTTATAAATATAATAAGTAACAAACGATTAAAGTTTTTGCTAGAACAAATTTTCGTTTATAAAGATGACATAACAGGTATTAAACTACATCATCTTTTTTTTTAATTTAGTCCATCAATTTACGAGAGGTTTAGGTAGGTAGACGCACCACCTTTAGCCTGTAAAAAAGGCAGACAGGCAAGAAATTACCTTCATGTATACAAATAAATAAAATTACAACTGTTTTTTATGTCTTTTTTGTTTGTTCCGGCTAATCTCCTAAATGGCTAAACCGAGTTTTACGATAGCTGTTGTTTTATGGAGTTACTTTGCTGACTTTTATTTTAGAGAAAAAATAAATAAAATTAAGTACCCCCGACAGAAGAATAAAATTCCCTATTTTAGCCAACAAAAGAGCTGATAACTTTGAAACCGCTGAACCGATTTCCATCAAACATAGCTATGAACACTCCCGACTAATTCACCTTTCAAACACAAAAAAAAAATCAAAATGGGTTCATGCGTTCGGGTGCTACGATGCCACAGACAGACAGACACACACACATACATACACTCACACACACACACACACAGTCACGTCAAACTTATAACACCCCGTCGTTTTTGCGTCGGGTTAAAAACAGCAGATAATCGATATTCACGCGGACGACGTCCGGCCATGTAAGCCATCTCTTTGTATAAAAACAACACAAAATTAAAAATTATAAGTATCTGCCTCGACAGAAGAACAAAATCACTACGTTACAAAAGAGCTGATAACTTTGGAACCGCTGAACCGATTTCCATCAAACGAAGCTAGGAACACTCGACTAATTAACCTTTCAAACACAAAAAAAAACAAAATCAAAATCGGTTTATGCGTTCGGGAGCAATGATGCCACAGACAGACACACACACACATACACACACACAGACTCGTCAAACTTATAACACCCCGTGGTTTTTGCTTCGGGGGTAAAAATAAGTATCTAACTATCTAAACAAGTACCTAATGTATAAACAGCTAAATGTAAGTCTAAGACTCTAAGTAGCATCTTTTTTTTTCCCGACACGTACTTTGCCGTTTATTTGGATGTAGTTTTGTGTAGACCGAGCTTTAAATTCTGCTATTCAAAACCGGATCTAAAGAATCTAAAACCAAGACGCAAGTATACTTAATACGCCACTAATAATACTTGGTCACTGTTGATGTCGCACTACACCAAAATGAAAGATAAAGACATGAACCAAATCTGAGCTGAAGCACGTTCTAAGTAAAGTTTATCAATCGACCTAAAACTTAATATTTACTGAAATTTGAATTTCAAAATTCGAACGAAACAAAACTTTAAATTCTGAAATTCGAAACTAACCTTAGTATTTTGAAATTTTAAATTGAACTTTGAGTTTTAAAATTTGAAACAGAACTGAATTTTGAAATTCGAAACTGAACTGTTGTATTTACCTATATCAGCAAGGGTCAGTGACATGAATAATGACTTTCTCAGGTAGAACCAGACAAGTTTGACACCAAAGAGGAGAGAAAGGAACGAATACCGTTATTTAAAGGGCTTTAATGACCTGTTGGTCCGACCAAAATTGACAATCGAAATGGTCATTCACATTTAATATACCTAATTACTCCTCGTGTCAACCTACCTAGTTACTAAATAATATCTAATACAATCTAAAACATAACAGTACATTAAAAACCTAATACTGATCAAAACGAGTATAAGATATTACTTCCACACTGAGAATATCGGCGATATCAGCCGACGGATTTACAAACTGGTAGTAATAAAGCTAATTGATCAAGCAAAGTGTTATGTACACGCCTGTATTGCCCGAAGGGTCAGGCAGAGGTGTACTAATGTACACCCACAGTTCGCCGGTATGTTTAGGTTCCATGTAATAGGCGGCGAGCCTATTGCCATTAACCGGGCACAAATCCCAACTTCGAAGTGCTAGGTACTGATAATTTCATACAAAAACCCAATAACACTTTGCTCGACCTGGGATTCGAACCCAAGACCTCTAGCGTAGCAGTCACGCTTAGGACCACGAGGCTAACGAGGCAATTGAGAAATATGAATGCTAATTCTACTGATTATTAAAAACATTCAAAATCTAGTCGCAATCTCATTTCAGCGAAAATCTTTGTTGAAAATATGTAAGTAGGTGAATTAGAGGCATTTTTGTCAAATTAAGACTGAGATTATAGATAGCGACCGTTCCTTAAAGTTAGTAGAATTGCCACCCTGCAATTCATTTCTAGATTTGAGGAAATCTGCTCGTAGTTGCGGCGATATTCCTACTTCAACAAGGCGACATGCGACCTAAGCTTAAGAGATAGGTATACAAGGAGAACATCTGAAATAATCTGCATAAAATAGCTAGCCAAAATCATAACCCTCTTTTGGTTTGGTCGGATAAAAATAAATCTAGACTCGGACCTACGAATTAGGTGGTATTAGAATTAGCAAATAATTACAGATAAATTACTTATCAAATGTTTTTATCACTACAACTTTTTGAGACTATAATGTTTGTATTCAACTAGCGGCGCACCTCGGTTTCACTAGATGCAATTTTCTCAATTTTTTTTTGTTTTTTTTTTTTTATATATATCTAAACGGTTGGTTGACACTTTCCGCGACCCAAAGGCTGGCTTTTACCTTGGCCAGAGGTTAAGCATTGCCATCCAACGTGGCAATGCCGCCAGTCTTCTGGGCACTTTTCCGGTTGACGGTGATGCGGAGGAGTTTTTTGATGCCATTAAGTTTTAGTTTCATTTTCTCATCATCACATCTTTTTATTGAGATTCCTATACACCAATAGGTTCCATCAAATTTTCCGATGTTTTCTAGTAGATTTTTCAAAAATTATCTTGACAGTTACGAACACAATAAAAACAAATTTGCCAAATCCGTCGAGCCGTTCCCGAGTAAGTGATGATCTCTCAAACATGTGTCAATTGGTATTTAATTATATGTTCACTACCCATAATTTTAAAAGGAAACTTAAATTAAAAAAAATAGATGCCTCTCTTCTGTAAAAAAAATAAAAAAAGTGAATTCTTACCTGGCGGGAAATTATCCGGTCTCTTGTATGCATTTTTATAAAAGTACACTAATAAGTAAGGTATTAACAAAGCGGCGACAAATGCTAATACGATCATTGTTCAGCCACTTTGACGGCCCTCGATAAAATAATAATGATTTATTAATAAGTCGAGCTCTTAATAGCGACCGTCTCGGCGCCTGACGGATCCACACACTAACTGCACAAAAATAACAACATCCAGAGGCTCTATATATCTACATTAAAATAGGTACGCAAGCTTCGAGATAAATAAAGGAAAACCAATGTATCTTGACACACGGCAAAGTAACGAACTACATTGCTTTCCATCAGAGAAGTGGGTACTTTATTGCTAAAGATTAACGGCGATTTTTTATTGAAGAAACGGCACTACTCAAATTCCAAAATAAACTGGTCTTTATACTCCAACAAAAAATGTAATGCGATGATGATTTCGAATATTTAATGATGTCATTTATTACATCTATCTAATTATTTCTGGTAATTCTAATTCTTAATCTGCACCTAATTATATTAAGTAAATTATCATGATAGGTAATCCTAGTGTTATTTATAGGTACATTCAGTAGGTATGTACTCATAGGCTAAGCCCGATCTCACTATATCAATTTTGTTCATGGAAAAATCATATAAATGACATCTGTGTTAAAATAAATAATTTTATATATCCTCTGAGACGTATTAGCTGCGAGGTATCCAGAAATGCCGCAATAACGGCTTTCCATGGCTATATAACCTCCACTCTAAGGTATGGTGTTATCATATGGGGTCGTTGTGTGGAGATAGATCAAGCATTCGTAATGCAAAAAAAGTGTCTTAGAGCTATATTTGGGTTGAAACAAATAGAGTCATGTCGTCCATTCTTTAGGAAATATAAAATACTAACGCTACCATGTATTTATATATTAGAATGCTGTATATTTGTTTTCAAACATAAGAGACTTTTCCAGCAAGCGACAAACTACTATGCCCCACGATCTATGTATACTAATAAGTTATTTAAACCGAGGACGAATCTCACACTTACAGGTAACAACAGCTATATTATGTGCATAAAATTGTATAACAAAATACCGAATTCCATAAAAACGCTACCATTTTCTAGATTTAAAAATAATTTGACGAGGTTTTTAATTGAGAAATGCTTTTACAGTGTACATGAGTTTTTGGATTATAAGTTTTGTTAATTGCACGGTCATTTTAAATAATTATTGTGGCGAATCTCTCCCATTACCGACATTATTATTATTGACATTTATGCTTATTAGTTTTTCATTATTGACATTTATTTAACTCTATAATACAAATTTAATGGGATTATCTGTTTAATGACTGCATGATTATGATCAATAAATTAATTTAAATAAAAATTCAGTGTACATGAGCTTTTGGGTTTTAAATTGTAAGTTTTATAAACTGCACGGTCATTTTGAATTATTTTTGTTATATTATTGGATGGCGAATCTCTCCCATTATTGAAATGATTACTATTGACATTTATGATGATTACTTTTTTTTATTCTTTTATTATTATTTTGACATTTATTTAATTCAGTAATACAATTTTAATGGGATTATCTGCTTAATGTCTGCATGATTGTGATATATAATTAATTTAAATTAATAAGAAATGTGTATCTTTAGCTTATATTTGCACGCCGAAATTAAAGGCAGAATAAGAGAACAATTTCATGTATTTCACCATCTTTCTGAACCTTATTTACGCAAATAAATGATTTTTGATTTAAAAAAAAAAAAAAAAAAATCGCGAATAAAAACACAAAATTAAAATTTTTAAGTAACCCCCGGCAGAAGAAAAAAATCACTACTGTAGCTAACAAAAGAGCTGATAACGTTGAAACCGCTGAACCGATTTCCATCAAACAAAGCTAAGAACACTCCCGACTAATTAACCTTTCAAACACAAAATCGAAATCGGTTCATGCGTTCGGGAGCTACGATGCCACACACAGACACAGACACGTCAAACTTATAACACCCCGTCGTTTTTGCGTCGGAGGTTAAAAATGACGACAACTCGAAAGTTAGGTATCGGGAGCTGTATAAATGTTATTATACGTCGTTGGAATCGTTATGAAATAAGCAAAAAAGTCATAGTCATATATTCCAAAGATTGTATAACTTTTAAGACTTCAAAAGAAAGAAGGTTATCACTTCGAACCGTATGTATGTAATATTATTTGGAATTGTATAATATTCCCGTATGTTCTAGTGTACTAGAGTATGTAAACACACAGTAGATTTCTTATAGTACCTAATATTTTTTAATTCAAACATAAAACTTACTTAAATAATAATAAGATTACAAACTACGAGTATGTACAGTTAATATAGAATACAAAAAAGGAAGGTTATAGGGCATCAAAAAACTCATTCATTTCGCTGTCAACGGGACAAGTGCCCAAAAGGCTGGCAGCATTGCCACGTTGTATGGCATTGCTGATTCTTTGGCCCCAGAAAAGGCCAGCCCTTTGGTCACGTGAAGAGTCAACCAGTCGCGTGGCTATGTCACGAAAACTAAATGAGCGCTCGGACCTCATGGCCCTAATGTTTCAACCCCATACGGCTCAAACATATAGCTTCCAAGAGGGTTATTGTATTTGCCGTTTCTTATAGTTAATTACTTTTGCCTACATAGTTGCCCTAAATTTGCCCGCTTCTCAATTTTGCCACCCATGGCATTTTGGTCGGCTGCCCCCCGAGATCGAGCCTACCGTATAGGTACCCAACACAATGTATCAATGCAACTGAAACTGTGTAACCTTACGGTCGACATCGATTTACAGTATTCATCACCATATCAGTCGTAGGACTTCCGCATCTGAACATAGGCTTCCCCCCATAGCTTTCCAGAAAGACCAATTAGAAGCGGCCTGCATCCAGCATTTTCCTGTGGTCTATAGTATTAATTAATCTCAAATAAGGAGGTACCTGTTAGCTAATAGATGCATAATATAGCACAATCGACCTATGTGTAATGATTTTATTATTGCGATTTAGACCGCCCCGTGAGAGTCACGTCGCGTCGGCGGCAATCCACCGTGTATACGGGTCCAGTGCGAATTGGCGGATGTTCGGCGGCAAACCGGTTTCTTCACGATGTTTTCCTTCACCGTTTTAAAAGCAGTGGTGATGAAATAAATTGCACGAAGTACATTGCATTCTACGTTTATCGTGGACCTCAACGACATCGGAGAAAGAAAACATCGTGATTTCGTGAGCAAAACTTGGACTTATTTATCAAATAACAAAATTTAAGTATAAGACTTCTTATAATATAAATGATAAGTTAACTGGCCGTCCGCCCGTCGAAATTATTACATACATACATATCATCACGCCTGTATTCTCCGAAGGGTAAGGTAGGTGTAACCAATATACACACAGTTCGCCGGTATGTTTTAAGTCCCATGTAATAGGGGGCGAGCCTATTGCCATTAACCGGGCACAAATCCTTACTCCGAGCTGCTACTGAGAATTTCATAGAAAAAACCCAATAACACTTTTCTCAACCCGAAAAATGGAACCCAAGACCTCTAGCGTAGCAGTTGCACTAGGACCACTAGGCTAATGAGCCAGAAATAAATAAGACAAAAGGCAAATTACAGAAAATTAGGCAAATTATTATATTTTATATTTAGTTTTCTGTACTTCTTCTGCATATAAGGCTTACACATGCTATCGATTAGCGCGAGGTTTGGCATAGGTAAATTTTTATCTTTACCTACGTATTATAAAAAATAACAAAATTGAAAATTTTAAGTAACCCCCAACAGAAGAATAAGAATCCCTACCGTAGCCAACAAAAGAGCTGGTAACTTTGATACCGCTGAACCGATTTCATCAAACATAGCTGACAACACTCCCGACTTATTCACCTATCAAACACCTATCAAAAACAAAATCAAAATCGGTTCATAAATTCGGGAGCTACTATGCCACAGATACACATACATACACGTAGGGATTTTTATTTTTCTGTCGGGGGTTTCTTATTAATAACCTAATTAGGTAATATCACATTTAATGATCCCTGCATTAGTGAAACCCATCAATCATTCTGTGAATCTTTCCCAACAAATGTAGGTACTCCTAGGTATAACTAGGTAACATACATACAGTATGTTTTAAAATAAGAAAAGGATTAAATGGACAACGGAATGGTAACAACACGTCGGCGTCGCATGAATTTTTTTCAAAGAGATGTAAATTACACCCGCAATTTTTTTTTTTCATTTGTTAACCACTAACAGACCACGTTTAAGTGTGGTGTTTTGAATTACTCCAAACACTGTCTCATTTACTAGTGTCCAAAATATCCATACATTTAGGTAGACATACCTACATTTAAAGATTACAAATTGACTAACTAATAAATAAGTACTCTACCACATTGGGATACTGTAATGGCAGATTGTAAATGTAAAAACATAAATATTTTCAAGAACGCCAAAAAAATTACGTCGCAAATCAATTGCCCGCTGACTCGATTCAATCACCATAAAGTTGGTACCTGAAAAACTTGTTTATTTAGGTATTTACTGAGCAAAACCTCGAATCTAATAGTTGCATCGATTTATGTCCATAATTAGAGGTGTTACCAACTGAGTTTATAGAAAACTAGTTGACCGGGCAAACGTTGTTTTGCCATATGAATTAGGAACTAACCGTCACTTCGTCCGCGTGGCTTATTTCACCCGCGTTGAGTTACGTCTTTCGTTACTGCTTCGCTCCCGTACGTCGAAACGTGATGTTATATAGCCTTTGCTACTCAGGAATAATGTAGCAAAAAGCAAAGTGTTATTGGGTTTTTATATAAAATTCTCAGTAGTTCAGCAAATCCTAATGGAAAACCCCAATAACACTTTTTGCCTGACCTGGGAATCGAACCCGGGGCCCCCCGTCATCACTAGCACTTGCGACCACGAGACCAACGAGGCAGTTAAAACTTGGTCCTGTTTGTCATTGACGCAAAAGTATCTTGTAAGTGCTAATTCATTTATTTTGTAAAGTTACTACGCTATGTTATTATGTTTGGCTCTGAATTCGGGTTAAATACAGACATCAAGTAGGCCAGATTGCAACCTCTGGCCTTTGTATGAACAATTATAATTATAATAATTATTATTATAGATATCTACTTTATGACGAACAAATAACTAATAATAATATTTTTGGTGACATGGCAAAAATTGCCTAATTCAGAAATCAGTATCGTATCTTGGAAACCCCCTGTATAACCGGGCAATTTAAAATCATTCCGCTCATTGCTAGAAAATAAGAATATCCGTAATTTCTTTAATAACCAGACTCCTATAAAATACCGGCTAATTGGACATAATTTGCAATTGTGATCAACTTACTAAGTAATAGTAGGCCATTACGGAAAAAATAAGGAAGGTTATAGTTTCAGGAAATATTCAGTTTTTCCAAAGTCACCCTTACAATAAGCAGCTGAAAAATGCGTCTGCAAATCATACGGAACTTCCTTCTGACGGAAGATTTTGATTTCGACAGGCCAGATATTGATCTATATAATTTTCATCCGCAGTTAAGGATTTTTCTTGCTGGAAAAGGAGTTTTCTTTAGCAATAGGAATTCTCGGCTCAGGTCTGTAATTTTCAAATGTTTGTTAAGAAGTTATGTTCGAACTCACACAAAAAATGCACAGGAATTTGCGGATAGAAGCTAGTTATTTCTTCGATAAAAAGTTAGCCAGTCAGCAACACTTTACTGAGGTCGACCTACAGGCCAATTCTACTAATTAAAGTCGCAATCTCAACTCAACTCCAATCAATATCTGAGATTGAGATTAGATTGCCATCGATTTAAAACGTAAATAGAAGTGCTGCGCTGATTTGGTGAGTATCGATGTCTTTTTTCCCTTAAACTTAACTGATTGCAACATAATAATATATAACTGCTTCGTTGGTCTAGTGGTCCTAAGCGCGACTGCTACCTTAGAGGTCTTGGGTTCAATTTCCAGGTAGAGCAAAGTGTTATTGGGTTTTTCTATGAAATTCTCTGTAGCAGCTCGGAGTTAAGATTTGTGCCCGGTTCATGGCAATAGGCTCGCCCCCTATTACATGGGACCTAAACATACCGGCGAACTGTGGGTGTACATTGTTACACCTCTGCCTAACCCTTCGGGGAATACAGGCGTGATGGTGTAATAAAAAACAACACAATTGCAAAGTGCCATAGGGTATATATGCTTGACTAAAATACACAGGATTTCGCGGGTAGAAGCTAGTTATTTCTGTGATAAAAGATTAGCAACACTTTACTGAGGTCGACCTAAAGGCCAAATTCTACCAATTAAAGTCGCAATCTCATCTCAGCCACAATAAATTTCGGAGACAGATCAGATTGCGATTGTTTCAAAAAGTAAATACAATTCATTTCCTGACTTGATGAGTTTAGATGTCTTCTTTCCCCTAAACTTAAATGCTGATTGCAACATTATTCGTTGTTCTAGACAAATACTAGTGTTTGTCAAAACAATACTAGACTTACCGAGACTATCACTACGGCACTATCAGCCCAGGCAGAGTGCCGCAGTGACAGTCTGAATATAACACATTAGTATGAGTAATAGTGTTTGTTAACCTCAACACGATTTGCACAATACCTACTTGTTTGTTATGAATGTTCTGGACAAATACAACATACGACATTTGACTTCTTCTATAGATAGCTTACAATATCTGTTTATAACTTTATTTATGTCCTACAGCTTTTGACGATGAGTTTGTCTGTGTAAATGTCTGGACTCGTGAAGTAAAAAGTAGCCTTTGTCTGGAATTCAAACTTAACCCGTACCAAATTTTATCAAAATTAGTTCAGTGGTTTAGTCGTGAAAGCCTAACAGACAGACAGAATAGTATTAGTATTAGTAGGGATAGTATGTATTTTTGTCCTTCTCTAACTACGCAAATATTATGTATCTATGTATATTAGTGACTCCTTCCTCCTTCCTCATTTAGAAAGGAGTAACTCAGTGTTGCTTATTTTTTTGGGGTCACTGTGAAACCTTAATATGGTCATAAGAGCAATTCTGGTTTTAGGAAAAAGCTAATTTAGATACCATATTCTTGATTTTATATTTATAGTCTTGCATCTTTTGTAGGTATGTGAGCGTTTTCGATATCATTAGCAACAGTCTACCTCAATGTAAAACATAGCAGCTGGTTCAAAAAAATGTTGCAAAAAATGATAGAAAAATAGTTTATTCTGCACATATAAAACACATGATAAATAAAATATAAAATACCTACCGGGTTATTCCGCAAAAAATTCCCTGGATGAATTGAGCTTGCTAATCATTTCTGGTTACCTTAAGCTCACTTTCATTAATAAACCAAGCGAGATTTTGACAGAAAAGGAATTTTATATTTTTGCTAGTTACAATTACATGTACCTATTGCCAATCAACATTGATGTATTTGGGTGCCGGTGAAATTTCAGGTAGGATGAGATATGGCAACGTTGCCGTTGTTTCGAGGGCCAGTGCTCCGTCGAATCTTTGGTAGGTTTGAAATTACAGATTTTCTATTAGGCAACAGGTACCTACCTATCTAGGTACTGACATACCAAATAGCTTTTGTCGGCCCCTTCCAATATCATAAGAACAAACATCAAGACTTACTAGATACTATTCCACTCTTTTATCTCAGGCTGGTTAAGCTTTTGCTCGCGACTTCGATCATGTGAATTTTCTTACGAATTCATATTTTTTTTTGTTAGTTTAACACTCAGTGTTGACTCTTGTTGCCAGGTGTCCCGATTTGCGCGGGACGTCCCGATTTTCAGGGGTCCAGACCCCTGAAAATCGGGAAACCTCGGCGTCCCCAGAGACGCGTCTCGATTTGTACCTGATCAAAAAAATGAAATAAAACATGAAAAAAAAAATCATAAAAATAAAGAAGCTTGTAAAATCAAAGAATTAGTTTCCGGCAGCAGTGAAAACAAAGACTTAACGCCGCTACAAAAATGTCACAACATTTTTTTGACAATCAAGATTTAGTAAATGTTTAAAAATTATTTTCTTTAAGACTTCAATTCCATTCCGTTTTTTGTTTACTGTCCCGATCTGCAACCTTAAATCGGACCTGGCAACACTAGTGTTGACTAAGGTTTCTTCTATTAGCAAAAGAATTTGAAAAATCGAACCAGTAGTTACGCATGTTATGGCGATTAAACACACTCATTAGCTTTTTGAGCTGTATTGAGTATTGTAGATATTACATACCATCTCGCCTGTATTCCTCGAAAGGTTAGGCAGAGGAGTAATAATGTACACCCACAGTTCGCCGGTCTATTAGCTTCCATGTAATAGGGGACGAGTCTATTGCCATTAACCAGGCACAAATCCTAACTCCGAGCTGCTATTGAGAATTTCATAGAAAAACCCAATAACACTTTTTGCTCGACCTAGGAATCGAACCCAAGACCTCTAGCGTAGCGATCGCGCTTAGGACCACTAGGCTAACGAGGCAGTTATTGTAGATAGTATGAGCTACATCTGTATTTAGAAAGTACCTAGCAAATTTTTGTTACAAAGCAAGGTAAAATTTAAGTTTTAAAAACTTACATATTTCCAATTTTGTAACATTATACCTATAGCTATCCCACTACTGTAGCAGTCACATTTTATCCTCCATTATCAGCATGTACAGTTATAGAAATTGGTACGCAAATTCCGGTTTGCAGATTTCTGCATCAGAGAATTGTGTGCAAAATGTAGATACCTACTTGAGCATGGATACCAAAACAGTTCGCCAAAATAATAAAGTTGAAGAACTAAAACCCGATTACGACAAAAAACTTCCACCAAAAAGCTATAAATAAGGCTTCAAGGTGGTTCATTCTTGTGTGTGTAAATTGAAACGTAATATTAGACTCTGCCAGGAAAATTGATTCTTTCAAGCCGCAATCATACGTCATTAACTAATATTCTCGTAGGCTAGTAGAGCATCAAATAATTTCTAAAATATTTATTAACTAAAATAACTGCTACTAAACAACTGCCCCGTTGGTCTCGCGGTCGCAAGCGCGGCTGATGAGCGTGGGGTCCCGGGTTCGATTCCCAGGTCGGTTCAAAAAGTGTTATTGGGTTTTTCCATTAGGATTTGCTCAGTAGTAGCCCGGAGTTTGGAAGTTGATGGTGTGACACACCCGTGCCTCGGAAAGCACGTAAAGCCGTTGATCCCGGTTGTCATTCGTAGATCTTTGACAGTCTTTACGGATAGTCAGAAGCCAGGAAGTCTGACAACCAATCTAACCAAGAGGTATCGTCTTGCCTAATATAACTGGGTTGTGGAGGTCAGATAGGCAGTCGCTCCATGCAAAACACTGGTACTCAGCTGCATCCGGTTAGACTTAAAGCCGACCCCAACATAGTTGGGAAAAGGCTAAGTAGATGTGTTATTAACTAAAATATAATACTATTTTTTGATCTTAATAACTTTAACTGTTGTTAATACGTAATTTAAAATCTATATTTATTTTATTTTCTAAATATTATTGTTGAATTTTAAATTTAAGTTATTACCATGTCGCTGTACAACTGTACATTAGCTTTAAGCCTTATGTAACATCTTTAATACACATTATGTAATCCAAAAAAATGAATATGAAATGTCGCGGGACTTTATAAAAATAGACTGCTAAAATCATAAGCATCCTTTCGGTTTCGCCGTAATCAGGTATAAACAATGATATCTCTCATGTTATACGCGTGTGCTTCTTGTTATCACGAGCCTATCTTTTAAATAACAATAGCGTTATCAGTTGATTTTTAAACGACCTTCCTATAGATCACTGAAAAACATTTTTTCAAATTCTAGATACATATGGCCGTCTATTTGCATACAACTATCCATCGTAGCCATGAGCCTGGAAGAAATATTTATTTGGCACGGGATCTCTGTTAGGGACTATTCCTTTGCCACCGAATGCTTCTGCTACTGGGTGATACTTGGCTGCATTCCCGCGGTCTACGGCAGCATCGTCATCAAAACTCAAATAATCTATGACATCGTGGTTAAAATGAACGAAGATTTTGTTTTCGTTTGCAGTCTAGGGCCTAGATACAGGTACGAAAGATTGCCTATCAATAACCCAAAAATTAATAATACCATAGATAATCTTCGTCTACAAACAGGTCATCCGTGATCCGTTGAAATGGATCAGTCAGTATAATCAAATCTGAGATTATTGGAGGCAGAGAAGGTTAAAGAGTCACTCCATCGATTTTTAAGTTTATTAAAACTAGATTTATACTTTTAATAAAAGATTTTCTGACGCCTCTCAAGAGATCCACCTAATCAGCTATATAGAAGACTTTAGCTTTACATTGTTATGACAATTTAACTTTGGTTTCAGAAAACCATTTCTGAAAGGCCAGCTTCTAATATGGCAGTTGTGCTACGCATGGTTCATCTTCGTCTGCTTCGTGAGTGGTCTTTACATGGTGTTGCCGATAGTTGGGCTTATTTATCAGAGCTTGTTCGCGACCCTTGATGAGAACACTGTCAGACCTCTTCAGTTTCCCATGTGGCTTCCTTACGATGACCCATATAGAACACCAAACTACGAATTATTTCTGGTCATGCAACTGACCTTGTGTTTTATGTTTGTCCAAACTTTTTGTGGTAAGTTGCCTTTACATAATTGACACCAACGGCAAACGTAGCGTTGCTGAGATTCTCCAACTAGCTATGACGGATGAATTTAATGCGACTTTCAGATTCTTGGCGAGAAGCCTCTGCGAAGTCTTGCCGAGACCGTGTCCGTTCTCAACCATAAGAAACTGTTCACATTTACGGTTCTCGGGTGTTCTCGACAATTTCAAGTTATATTGCACTAGACGAGCAAGGTGGAAAATTAGGCGCGCTGTGGCCTTGTGGCTGGCGCATTTTAAGAAAGGCCTATCTAATCCAGTGGTAGACAGCAATGAGCAAAGTTTATTTTGTCACTCTTACGACTATTCTAGTTACATAAAGGCATAAAACGAAACCAGTAATGAAAAACTTTAGCAGTTCACAACTAAACAATTGTTTAACATTGCAGTGTACATCTACACCCTATTCCACATCCTGCTGCATTACTACGCAATAATGAACATGATAATCATAGACTTCAGCGTGATATTCGAGGGTTTGGACAAGTCTGTGGCATTGCTGCCTCGCAGTGATAAGCGAAGAATGGAAACACAACTAATACTCAACGCAAGGATAGGCAAGATAGTGAGGTGGCATCTTTCAGTGTTCAAGTATGTTGACATAATGTACAAGGATACTTTGTACCTTAAGTTTCTCCAAAGCCTACCTGTAACAGACACAAAGTAGTAAATAGTAAAACTCTTTGTGAAGAAGCTTGTCCGAACGTCTGTCTTAATCTTTGGTATGGCCTCAAGTCTGCAATGGCTTAGTATTGCAGTAGATATTATTGAACCCACTTGACTGCCTCGGTAGCCTAGTGGTCCTAAGCGCGACTGCTACGCTAGAGGTCTTGGGTTCGATTCCCAGGTCGAGCAAAAAGTGTTATTGGGTTTTTCTATGAAATTCTCAGTGGCAGCTCGGAGTTAGGATTTGTGCCCGGTTAATGGCAATAGGCTCGCCGCCTATTACATGAGAAATACCGGCGAACTGTGGGTATACATCGTTACATCTCTGCCTAACCCTTCGGAGAACACAGGCGTGACGGTATTATTGAACCCAATGTCTCATTATCTATCACCACCATTTTACTTGCAAATACCTATGGGCTGATTATTCAATTGTCAAATAACTTATACATTGTCTGTAGACTGGCAGTTTTTGTATCAAAATATTTAAGGTAAAGCTATAGTAAATTAATGATTTACTTACAAGTGTTTGTTTCAGTGCTGTAAGTACCGTGTCTTCGGTTTTCGGTCCGCCGCTTGTGTACCAGGTTTCCTTCAGTTCCATCGCCATATGCCTTATAGCGTACCAGGTTGCAGAGGTAGGACCGGTATCGGTTTTATTAGTTCTCAAGTTCGTATAATTAAGGTTAAGTTCGTAAAAATACGGTTTAGTTTTCAGGTTTGCAGAGCGTCGTGTCTATTACTGGCATGACATTATCATAAGCTCGATGTGTCATATATTTAAGCCAAGACACTGGTATTGATTTTGAGTCATGGCTTTGGCCTGAATTATGTATGACGTTAGTCTCCACGCGTCCGGTGTATCCTATCCGATTGTTACCTTCTTCTTCGGATGGACTTTCAAATCGATTTTGATCTAAGGTTGGACAAATGGACACTGATAAATATACTGTAGGTACTTATAGGTAATTGGCCAGCGGACAAGATGGACGTATCACTGACTAATATTTACGACCAGTTTTAATACGAGTTTGGTATGAGTTACGACGATAATACTTAAATATACTTCAATAAAAAGTTAGCAGACTCGTCTCACAATTAGTTTGTTATATTTCTCCACCTATGTGTTTTGATCTCTATCTACTTTGTATATATTGTTTGTATGTATGTATTTATTATTATATTTTATTCTTGGAAATTTTTACTTCGTCTTCCTTGCACCTACTATATTTTGTCTCTGCATCACCCTAAGGTAGACTGGTAGAAAATGCCTAAGGCATTAAGTCCGCCTTTGTACGGTGTATTTTGTTTTACATTTGTGCATAAAGCTTTAATAAATAAATAAATAAATAAATATATACCTAATCCTAAAAAAGGTAGCGTACCTACCTACCTACTTAGGTAGGTACTTATTTACAAAAATGAAAATCCCTTCCTTATCTTTAGGTACTCGTAATAATAAATTATATTTTAAATAACTTATTTCTTCATAAATAAGTTCTTACCTACACACCTACTATTTCGTAATGACACTATGATAGTATGTAAAAAGATATTTTTTTTTCAGAAACTTGACAACGGCGTACTGGACATCCTTTTCTGTCTGCTCGGCATCGCTGCGTGTTTGCAACTCTGGATACCATGCCATCTCGGTACGATGATACGAAACAAGGTAGGTATATTTATTTATTAAAACTTTTTGCACATAATGTAAATAATACATTGTACAAAGGCGGACTTAATGCCTTTGGCATTTTCTACCAGTCAACCTTAGGGTGATGCAGAGACAAAACATAGTAGGTGCAAGAAACAGAAAGTTTCCAGGAATAAAATATAATAAATACATATATACATACATACAAACAAAATATACAGAGTAGAGAAAGCCAAAAAAAAAATACATAGGTGAAGAAATATAAGAAACTAATTGTGAGACGAGTCTGCCAAGCACCACAGCACTCTTGGCACTCGTGGCAGCTAATAGCTGCCACGAGTCGTGAGCACAAACGTCAAGTTCATTTTTGAGATTATGGGTTCCTTTCTGGGTTTTTTTGGGTCGCCGACGCTGTACGCAATTGTACGTCAGTCGCGATCGCGATTGAGTGCATCGTCGGCGCCCTGATAGGTTTTGTACCCAGACTAGGTACTTGACGCTTTTTTTCTCCTTTGACTATCCAGTAGGTGCTTAATCTACCTAAGTAGTAGGTACCCCGAGTGCTGCCGCACACTGAGCCTCTATATCTGCGATCGGTGGCTCCTAAACGATCGATACGATACCACGGAAAACATACGAATTTCGTTTACAACTTGCAGTTTTTGTGCTTGCATTATAGAAGAGTTCTTATCTTTAGTGTGGCTTATTTCACCCGCCATAAGGTACGACTTTGGGTAATGCTCCGCTCCTGTGAGTCGTAGCGTCATGTTAGAGCCTATGTTACTCTGGAATACTGTAGCTATCTATTAGTAAAAAAAATATTAAAATCGGTCCAGTAATTTCGGAGCCTATTTGTTACAAACAAACAAAGAAATCTTAACTCTTTACAATATAATCTTTACATAGTATAAAACACAGTCGCCCCCGCTGTATGTACGCTTAGATCTTTTAAAGATTTTCATGCAGTTTTCAGCAACAGATAGAGCGATTTAAGAGAAAGATTTATAGGTATAGAACATCATGCTACGACTAACGGAAGCGGAGCAGTAGGTAGCTAAACTAGCTACCGTAGCTAGTTTTAAATAAGACAGAATAAAAGCATCCGTAAATCCGCTTTGTGTTCAAGGCATTTGCCGTTGGCGACGCAGCCTGGACGTGCGGCTGGCACGAGACGCCCCTAGGCGTGATGATTCGCACTGATATCATCATCATCATTTTACGCTCCCAGCAACCTGTCACCATCAAGTTTACTGGGTTGCCACACGTTCAGCTTGAGACCTTTTCCTCCGTAAGTATTCTTGCTTCTTATTTAAAAGTGGGGCCACTCACCTTAGAAATAGATTATTGGATTGGATTATGATCTCATAATTCTCCAGAGCCAGAACTGCCTCGTTAGCCTAGTGGTCCTAAGCGCGACTGCTACGCTCAAGGTCTTGGGTTCGATTCCCAGGTCGATCAAAGTGTTGCTGGGTTTTTCTATGAAATTCTCAGAAGCAGCTCGGAGTTAGGATTTGTGCCCAGTTAATGGCAATAGGCCCTATTACATAGGACCTAAAGATACCGGCGAACATTGGGTGTAGTTTGGTACACCTCTACCTAACCCTTTCGGGAATACAGGCGTGATGGTATGTTATGTTAATTTTCCACAGCGATATTTATTAGATGAGTCAGTAAAAGGATTCTATTCTCTTTGGAATTACCTACTTGCCTTTATAAAGAAAAAAAAACCATGCATTATTAGGAAAAAATCGAAATCATACGCTAGAAACACTTTGGGAGTGCTACTATCGTTTCTATAAATTCTACTAAACAATAAAAATGGTTCCATTTTTAAAATTTCGTCTTTTTTCTTTCAGTGTATGAGCTCGGCGTACACCTACTTCAACATGTTGCGACAATACAGCAAATAAAACGTAGTTTTTCAGCGAATATAATGAAATTAAACTTGCACTGTGATGCACATAATACAATATTACATTTCAGCACTAGTACTGCTTTTTATTTTACACAGCACTTGCCACGATATGTTTTAATGTATCTGTTAGTATTTTGTCAGTGAATTGAATTTCTTGTTCTAATAAAGAAAATTTACAAATATTTTCGTGTGTTCATAAGATTTTTTATTCAAATAAGTAAGTACATACCTACATACTTGCATTTTCGCATATTTTTTCGTGGATATTAAAAAACCCGAAAATGTTTAACTAAAACAGAACACAAGACTTCACGCTCGGCAGCGGAACTTGCAACAACAAAACTAAATATACATACATACATAAACTCACGCCTTTGTCCCATGGGGGTAGGCAGAAACCACAGAACGCCACCTGTTACGATCATTACATACTTCTTTCGCCTCGTCCACGTTCATACATCTGTTCATACAAGCACGCCGGTTACGACTACTGCGTACGCGATCTTTCTGAAGAACCCCACCAATAAGGTCAGGGTAGGTCTTTCTAGAGCGTCCTCTCCCGACGTTGCCACTCACATCTGCCATATAAATACCTTTTGTTAGTCGCCTTTCACTCATCCTCTCAAAAACTAAATATAATATGTGTATTTTTGGTTATTATAATGTACAAAAAAAATGAAAAAGGTATATAACAATAAAAAATTATTGATTATCTTATCTTTCGTGACTTTTAGAATGTTTTCGAAACCAGCGACAATTTTCTGTATCTATAGTATACTTCTGTACTTCAAAGGAGTCCATCCAATGAATTAACAGGTCATAGGCATGCTTTTGGGCATGCACACCAACACATTAATAACTTGATCCTTTATCTTCTGGCATTAAGAAGTATATCTTGACGGGACCCTTAGCAGTGTTCACTATTTCCATATGTCGGATTAGCTGTGTAGCTGCAAGGCCATATAGCAGACATGGTATACCTGAAAATATTTAATAAGATTATTATTATTTAGTATCACTTTATCATCATCATCAACTGCCTTTTTACAGCTGTTATGGGTTCCACTTCCAGTCTAACCGGATGCAGCTTCCACAACCCAGTAACTGGGCAATATGATACCTCTTGGGTAGACTGGTTGTCTGACTTCCTAACTTCTAACTGTCAATAACAAATGTCAACAATGTACGAATGACAGCCGGGACCAACAGCTAACAATATTGACTATAACTTAATCTTGTATCAATACATTGTGTAGTAGAGGACTACATTTTTAGTGTTTAGATAGTAAGGACTCTTTTAATTTAATAATTGAGTGCTAAACTGCTAAGGTGTTGGAGCAATATGGGTGTCTGAATACACATGGATGGTCATCTTTTTTAATACATACAGGTGACATGTTATCTTTACCATCGTATCACTGAGCATGCACGGTACCAGTGTCGCACAGTGCTCTCGTCACTTCTAGTGGTATCTAATCTACATAATATATGCAATTCATACCTAGATTAATAACTTTGATAACTCTCATGAATCTATCAGATACTCCTAAGTCTTCAGCTTCCTTCTTGGAGCAGTGGTATTTCATATAGGGATAGCAGCCGGTCCTCAATATTTGGTAGTTCGAATTTCCGACCTTCCAATTGAAGTTTGACATTCCGAATTGGTCATTCTTGACACTACTGTACTGAAAAAAATTGGGCATGAATATAGTAATGCTTTATGAGTGCTTTCCTAAGTGTCAAGTTTATACACATATTATTAAAAATCAATAAACATTGTTCTAAAAACGCCTATAGTTTAGCAACAATAAATAGTGCACTTAGTATACGTGTAGTAGCAGTAGTAGTTACGCGACCGGCCCAACTGACGGACCAATCGAGTGCAGCCTCGGCGCCCCAAAAAGACTAGAAAGGAACCCAGAAACCCAAAAATATCTTGATGTTTGTGCTCACAACTTGGGGTGGCAACTATAGTAGACATGGCTATGTTATCAATAGTGGAAGGTGGTCGTCCATTCCATAGATTCACAAGTAGATACTAGTTGCTGCTTGTATTTATTGTACACAGCTAACCATATACTTTTATTTTTTTTGGGGGTGGGAAATCATCAAATAACTTCTCCCGCCCTGGGCGGGGCGGGAGGGAGTGTCAGACTCTTGCTGACTAAAACCCACCCATGTTCCTTCTTGTGCCCTTTGCGTTCCGGGGGCACGGTATCTCTTACGAACAACCCGCAGCCCCGGCAGGCATCGGCCCTCAGTGGCCCCTTCCCTTTGCTGACATCTCTTTGAGGCGCGCGTGGAACACGAACGCGCCGTCGACACGGCCTGTCGTTATGCAACGTAAGGACGGTGAACTACCCATTGCTCACCGTCCACAGGCCCGTATCTACGGTGGCCGGGAGTCGTCTCACGAGCTAACCGTATACTGCATTGTTCTTTAAAGGACTAGATTCATTTTATCAGACATTACAATTAAAACAGCCTTAGTAACATTGATACTTGGTTTGTATACATAAATAACATATTATATATTATGAACAGGTACCCCTGGGACTGCCCTATAGGTTACGTGGTCGCAAGCGCGACTGATGACTGTCCTTGGTTGGATTCCTGGGTTGGGTAAAAAAGTGTTATTGGGTTTTTCCATTACAAATTTCTTAGTAGCAGCCCGGAGTTTAGAAGTTGGTGGTGTGACACCCCAGTGCCTCGGAAAGCACATAAATCCGTTGGTCCCGGCTAACATTTGTAGATCTTTGACAGTCGTTATGGATAGTCAGAAGCCAGAAAGTCTGACAACCAGTCTACCCAAAAGGTATCATGTAAACATGGTAACCAGTAACTGGGTTGTAGAGGGCAGATAGGCAGTTGCTCCATGTAGAACACTGATATTAAGCTGCATCCGGTTTGACTGGAAGCCGACCCCAACATAGTTGGGAAAAGGCTAAGTAGTAGTAGTAGATATTATGAACAGGTAAAGATTGTTTGTTTTTGTTTGTAAGATGGAATCTTTGTAAGTAGTGGTCCAATTACAATTTTTTTTAACTAATAGGAAGCTACTTTATCGCGGAGTGTTATCTATACTAATATTATAAAGCTAAAGAGTTTGTTCGTTTGGTTGAACGCGCCAAAATCAGGAACTACTGGTTTGAATTGAAAAATTCTTTTTGTGTTGGATAGTCCATTTATCGAGGAAGGCTTAAGGCTTTTTAATATCACGCTACGACACACGGGAGAGGAGCAGTAACCAAAGACGTAACTTAACGCGATTGAAAAATAAACCACGCGAACGAAGTCGCTGGCAGAAGCTAGTAAGTTTTATTTACGGTACACTTATCTTGGAAGTGAATTATGTCGCAGGTAGAGGCCAGTATTCTATAAAACCTGATATTACCTTCACAAAATACGATGTCCAGGGAGGTTCTTTGCATTGATTCAAATATGCCGTTAGCACCTCAGACGCAGTGGGTTTAGACGAATAGCATGATTTTTGTAAAGCTACTGTTTTAACTTTTGTTAATAATCTTTTGCTATTGATCATTTCTTTTAGTAAAAATAGTAATTACGTAAAATAAAAATAAACTTTTTGGATAAATTGACACTGACTACTGATGATGATGACAGTGACATCTAACTGTCAGATGTCACCGACTTTCATGTCACATACTGGCATGACACTAAACTTGACAGATTATAAGAAAGTGCGATAGTGGTGCCCTCTTGTTCTTTTTGTATGTTTTTATAATTTTGGTTGAGTTGGTCCAACTCGTTTTATATCATTACTAGCTTGTGCTCGTGACTTAGTCCACGTGGTCTCTTTCACCCACATTAAGTTACGTCTTTGGTTACTGCTCCACTTTCGTGTGTCGTAGCGTGATGTTCAATAGCCTATAGCATTTTTCAATAAAGGGACTATCCAACACATAAAAAAATTATTCAATTCATACCAGTAGTTCTTGAGATTAGCACGTTCAACCAAACAAACAAACAAACAAACTCTTCAGCTTTATAATATTAGTGTAGTTTACAAGACTACATACGACTTAGGATCAGTTTAGTGCAATAACCATATTTTACAACTTTTATGAAAATGCGACATCTAGTGCCTATATCTAAAAACAATTTGTTATATTATTTTTCGGTACAGATAGCGACTCTATCACTAATGACTAGAAAGCGGCCGGGAAATCCTAAAAAGAAAACAAATAAAATCTAATTTACTCGTTATTGGGGGGTCGTAAGGTTCTATTCAAAACGTTTTTATGGGAAGTATAACTATATAACTATTTGCGTGGTTGAATCGGGTAGTAGTGAATATAAATTTTATTGACAAATGATAAATTGTTGGGATGCAAACAGCCCGCGGTTGATTAGTCTGTCGCTCGTGGGTTCGGCCATCAAACGCTCGAAGAACGCTTCTTATTTTTAATGAATTTGCTTCAGGCTTTGTTATTTTTAAGCTTGTACATCGACCGCAGCCTTGTTGCACCCTAACGATGAACAGGTGATAAGGAGCAACATATACCCCCACCCACAGCGGGAGCGGCACCAATACACGCAGAATACACAAATTTAGATAAAGGAGAGTAGCCTGTAATTCAAGTTGTATGTGGTAAATAAATAAATATTTTTATGCGACACGATTGTCGCTCGCGAGAATAGAATTTGTATTTGGCTCGTTCGGGTCAACCGGGTCTCGCAACCGCGTCGGGTGCGGGTGTAAATCGCTCCGTGAGTTCTTAGGCTAAGTTTTCTTAACTAATAAGAAATGAGTCATACATTGTACGACAATTTTTATAAACTATTCTAATAGGCTTGCGTTTTAAGTTTAAATTTAAAATTTCTTTAACTTGCACCAGTATACCATTTTGGATAGCTGTATGATAGCATCCTAATACCTAAGTGGGCGCGTAAATCACCAAGTATAAATCAGTCGCTCAGTAACCATCAATGGCAACTGATCAGTTCGCCCACCAACAGTAAATAAAAATTATTGATCATCATCATTTCATTTATTTGCTCAACTTACTGACAATTTCGAAAATCACAGTTATTTTTGACATTTTTGTAATATTCAATTACATGATAACAGCTGTCAGCTGTTGTAAAATGGGAAGTGGGTATAAAATGGTATTAAATATTATTATTTATTGGCCGCGGTATATTACATATTTCTATTGAGTAAATATTACAATAGGTACTTATGGGTAGTTCCATCATTTTTTACAAAGTAAAAAGAAAACATTTCATCATAAAAAAACACGCTAAGTTGTCATAGAAAATGAAAAAAAAAAGATAATAATACTAATAAATAACATTTATCAATTTGTAATTTAGAATCATATTATTTTTTACAAGTTAATGAAATGAGCAAAATGAAGGGCGACTCAACACGCCGACTTGGACATGACACGTAATGTACAATCGATGAAGCGAAACCAACAACAATAATAATACATTAAAATTTATATTATTCCAGTGATCATCTACATATGAAACAAAACAAAAAGCGTTCGTGTATTTAACCTATGGAAATATGATAGAAAAATCACAATAATATGTCATTGGAATAACATCCTACAGATATAATAAAAAATTAATGGTGTCATCCGTGATACCACTTAAGGGTTAGTACTTAGAAATATTTTAATGGTGGGATCGTAGCTCATCTATATACAATACCAACAATTTCAATAGACTTATACAATCACTCGAGTCCCCTACAGCGTCTACATCATGTAATCAGAGCTTTGCACACAATTATCACCAACACTGCGCACGCGCAGCGACCATGTGATGTGTATTGTATTATTCGTACAATTATTTTAAATGATGATGTGTTAAGGCTACCAATTTTGTACAAAGCTATGATACATAAACAACTTTATTGCATTCAATTACCACTCTACTTCAAAATATTTTCAAAAGGCCTATGTTATACAATGTCTAACATTAATGTTTTGTAATTTCTATGGGAACACGAAACACCAAGATTTTCCAATTGAAATTTTTTTCATTGTGGCATAATAATCAGTTTGATTATTTGAATTTACTATTTATTCTGTACATCTCTATTATTAATGATTTATGCCATTATGTTAGCCAATGAATGTTACAATCAATATAATAATATAATGATAAATTTATATGACATGGATAGTTGTTTTAGACACGAGCTTCATATTTAATACATAGTAATAATTTACATACATAGCTGCAAGAGAATGTTCACAAAAACGACATACATAAAATATTTAACCCGAAGCCTACATCCAAAACTACATCAACGCGCAAAAAGCGTCCAGCGTTTCTCCGTAACATACACATTAAAAGTAATTATTAAAAGCGGTACACTAATTAACCGCAAGAGACAAAAAAACATTAGGATCGAATATCGTCTTGAGATCAATCATAGTAAAACGAAGGGCTGGATCCGTGGATCCATTCTAATTATACGCACACATCCACCGGCCACTCTCACTCCGAATCTCACAGTCTATTGTACACGGTGTATATTCTAATAGTATTAACATATGCAGCCTTGTCGTGTAATATTGACCGGGCTTTGCTCCGATCATGCTCCGCCTTCTTGCCTCGGGAAGCCTGGCTGTGACTGGCGTAGACTGGAGCCGACCCCAACACACGCTGGTCGGGTGTGGGCCATGCTGGCGAGTGAGGTCCTCAGCCGGCGTAGAATTCGAATATGTGTGTGCCGTGTGGCGTGTCTTTGGTATTGAGGCGGGTGGTGTGTGCACGGTGGTGTGTGCACTAGGCCTGTTTGACTCGCTTGCGCGGCGGCCCGATGGGCGGGATCTGTTGCTGCTGTGTCGCCAGCGCGCGGAACGCTTCGGCGATCAGGTGCGGGTGTGACGAGATCATGTTCTTCCAGCCCGCCGTGTCCATCACGTCTGTTGCGTGACTCCTGCAATAGAGAAAGATTGGTTAAAATTAATATATTTACTATACTTCTCCAATCTAAACAACGGACACTTGAAAAGCGGTCATTATTTACGATTGTTTATTTTGTCATGACGTGATCTTTGCAATGCAATAGAAATGACAATTGGTGGATTCTATCAATCTCCATTTAAAAGATTATGTGCGAAAACATTACATATGTACTTGCTTTAAAAAAATTTCAACATTTTAATATTTTATCATTTTCTTGCTATTTCAATCAAATTACATAACTTATTTATTTGAATAATACTAACGTGTTAATAAAGTCAATGGTTTGCGCCTTAAGCTGGTCCGCAGAATGCAGGTCCGCCAGTATGAGCGTGTCAGCGGCCGTTTCCACCGATAGACTGAGGCACAGCGCCTCTTCGCACATTACTTTTAACCGCTCTAGTGCGTACTGGAAAGAAAGAGAAAAAGTGTTATTACTACAAGATTTTATTTAAAAAAAATATGTGTCATTTCTTCGCCTACAGCCTGCTTCAAACACTGCTGACCATTGACCAATGCTCAGAAATGTGAAGAGACAACAGCTAAATATGTACTGAATTATTAAAATCAAAATGTCACCCATGTTTTGTAATACATACATACCCTGAATATCCGTAGAAAATGCGTTCAATATCAGGGTGACTTTAACTAACGGGTTATTATTTTAAAACCAAAATTAATAACCATTTTTAATCAAGTAACGTTAGGTAAAGCTTAAAATTTTATGATACGTATGATTTTTGTTCATAATGCGTTCTGTGGTTTCTGCCTACCCACCCCCATGAGAAAAAGTCATGAGTTTACGAATGTATGTATGATTCTATCTCATCCCAAAGTTACGGTAACAAACAGCTAAGTCATTGGTTGCATTTTCGCACAATTGAATAGAGTAATCACGTTGAGTTTGCGACACTGTCGTGCGAGTGTAATCTCTCCTACCTATATCAATTTCTATGCACGTGGCTCAATTACCTTATTATCTCTGCTCAACGGTTTTTATCTGTATCGCGTGATGGATAAAGGCCTTATTAAATAAAGACGTCTCAAGCACGTTTGTGATTATAGTTCATCTTTGTGTTTAATCAATTTAGTTTGTCTACAGATGAAAATTATAGACGTTTCAAACTTTAGAATTATGCAATCTTGTACCTCATTTAGAGAGAAAGAAGGCATTTTAGAAACCCACTCAAGCCTGCGATCTGTCATGAAATAACTAGTTTGGCTTGGCTTGTCTTTGTTAGCTAGTTGCTAACTATATCGTGTCACGTGTGGACATGCTGTGGTCTCCATATAAGACCTAAGACATAAAAGAAAGAGTTCAATATCGTACCTATACTTTTTCTTGACCATTATTTGTATGATTGTCAAAATTTGTGTATTTATTTTTTATGACCCCTAACAAATAAGTAAAAAAAAGAAATAATGACATGGCAACTGATGTGATTGGCGGATCCAAATAACAACGACCAATGATAATAGTAGTTTACCTTATCAGCGGCTGCTAACAGGTCGTCGGCCATTTTGTCTAGGTTCGGCGCGCGGCCCGTGTAAATAAAACGTAGCATTTCCCTCAACACCTCGTGGTCTACATCTGTGATGTCCACTCGATTCCGTTTCCTCTCTTCCATTTCGTGTTCAAACATCGCGGCAAATACTGGACTTCTCGCTGGAATAAAGGAAAAGAGTATTGTTAATAACCTATACTAATATAATTATATACTAATACTTATATTATAAAAGCGAAAGATTTTTTTGTTTGTAAAATATAAGCTCCGAAACTACTGGACCGATTTTAACCATTACCAATACATTACATATACTACATTATGCCTGAGTAACATAGGCTATATAACATCACGCTACGACTCACGGGAGCGGGGCATTACCCAAAGACTTGCCTTATGGAAGGTGAAAAAAAACCAAGCGAACGAAGTCGCTGGCTGAAACTACTGTTTGTATAAAACTGAACTTGTTTAGTACTGCTTCGACTAACAAAATCACTCCGTAACAGATAGTGGATCGAAAAACGCAGGACCATATTAAGTACTGATAGGAGTGGTCTTTCAATTTATACGTGTAACGTGCACTTGCATCTCATTTAATAGTTATTGGGAGTCAGTTTTAAGTGACTGAGAGGGCTTTAAAGATTTATGCGTTTGGTCGAGACGAGCAGTCGTACGTGCGTAGTTTGAGTGTCGGTAAGGCGCACTCACGTGTCAACTGTATAAAAAAAGACAACCCTTCGAGTGCGGACAGAGGTCGGGCACATAAATTGTAAGAGCCCTTACAGTCGCTTAAAACTGACTCTTAATAACCATTCAATGACTTGCATACGTATTTTTCTACCTGAAAATAATAATTTAATAATAATAGTACCCTATTTATTGACCCACTGAAGGGTAAAGGCCTCTTCTCATACAGAGAAGGCATGAGCATTTCACCGCTATTGCTCAAGGCAGATTGGCGATTTCAGACTTATCATAATATCATCTTATCATTATTTGTCTTAGTCTTATCTTTCTTACTAAAGATCTCAGTAAAATAATATTGATCAAAGATCTCTAACAACTGAACAAGGGCCTCCCAATGACGTCGACAAAATAAGAATCAACTTGAAAAAGCGCCGTTCAATCCAAAGTTGCATATTTTTATTGACGTCAGTTCTAAAAATACAATTCCAATTTTGGTCACAAAGGGAAAAACTTAGCGGAAATCCCATTAGCTCTGCCGTACTGTTATCACAACCTACATAAGAGAATTTAATTTGTATTGTAACTCATTCTCTAATCGTGTGATCTCGATTCGAAAAACTACCATAACATGAATCATAATTAATATCTAACTCGTTATTTTAAATTAAACACAGGAATAAGATAAAATAATAAAAGTATGCCACTGTGAAAACCCAACTTAATAATATGAACCTAATATTTTTCGAGCTATAATTATAACATAATATGTATGTATACATTTCATGTTGTAGTAATTCGTGGTAATTACTAAGCTTTGCGGTCTCTTGTTTTGTTAGGTGTTAGGTTTTGTTTACCGATACACTTATGTCATGGCGGAAAAAAATACTGATAAATTATTAATAATGAATTAAACTAGAGCAATAATGCTCATTATATTTATTTCTAACAAGCTTTGCGCTCGAAAATTCCCTAGAATATGGTACAAAGAAACTGTAAGGGGGGTTTCGGGACGGAAATAGCTAATGTCCTCTCCTTGGCCTATAATTCTCGCACGTAAAAGTTAATTAAGATCTGTAGTTCTATTGATGCGTGATGCAAAAAGAAAAGAATAAACATTGCTTACACAATTGTTGATTCAATATCAGATAAATACATTTTAGATAGACTGTTATTTTATTACGTAGGTAGAACATCGATCAAACATCCGGAACCTATCACTATTCTAAAGTGCTTGCTGAATATTTGTATGCGATAAATAATATTGTTACAAACGTAAGAAGTCACATTTAAGGAAGGAATTAAATAGAAAAAAAAAATCTTTGTGACAGCAGGACAAAAAAGTCTCTTAAAAAAAAGGTTCCATTTTTTCGCTTTTAGGAACCGTAAAAACGTATCTTGCCTCTATCAGGGATTAAACAACAATAAGGCGTCCTTAAAAAATTGGATCAAAATATATTTTTTTTGGTACACTTTGGGCGTATGCCATAAAAGATATAGCTTAATAAATAAACAGTTTGATTACCTGCTAAAATGGCTTTATGCGCCTGGAATTCCCTTCCTCCAACTGCTAACGTGACATCAGAAAACCTTTCGTTGTCGAAGAGAGCCCCCAGGTCGTCGGATAACCGGCATTCGGGCACTTTGAACTGAACCACGTTGCTCTGCCCGCTAATGTTGATACTGTCTGCTACGACTGACACTTCACAGAATATCGTCAGCTTATCTTCTGGCAGGAGGCCGTTTGCTTCGTCTAATAGGAAGTCTCTGGAAATTGGAGAAATATTGGGTTTAGTCTCAATGTTTTCGCAGAATATTTATCGGTAGGAACTGTAGGAAGTAATAATGTTTCGGGGAAATACATTTAAGTAGGTACACGGTGTGAAGATGCAAATTGGATTGTTTTCCATAGAAAATAAGGTAGCGCCTCTCCGGGAAATAGAGATAATCTTTCTAGGTAAAATAGTACGTGGTGCTCGTAATTTTTGCACATAATGGCATCAGTATCTAACAGGATATTTTTTCAACAGAAAAATAGGACCTTAAACTACATAAAACTCCATAAAGCTTGAACAGAATGAAATTTATGCTAAGGTAACTGATTTATAGGCAAGCGTTCTTGTTCTCATTTTTACGGTGTCGTAAAAGCGTTAGCACTCAGTAAAGTAGGAGTAAACCTTGTGGTATTCGCATCACCGCAATGGAAGATTTGGCCCGGAGCCGGTCGTTAGTGGCGCGATGCCGCTCGCTCTCTTTTATATTGGCCACGAAATGGAGACTGCTCCGGAATAAGTGATGCTCTTCGATATTTTAGATCACACTAACGTAATATCATATTATGGAAAAAGCCTTTCTTAACATCTTTGGTAAACTGGCTAACTTTTTTCGAACGTTTATGGTATATTATTAAATAAAAAATTCTTGACGAATAATAGAGTTAATAATAATATAGTTAGACGCAAGATTCGGGTTAGACGTTTAGTCGAAATTTGTTTTAAATTAAGTGTTTCTATTACACAAAAAACAAAACTTAAAAAAGGACACAAACTAGTTAGGGGCGGGCAACAGGTAGTGATAAATTTGTTAGAATTAGATTAATGAACATCGCAGACACCTTGACCTAAAAAGGGTTTCCGAACAATTGTATCAATCTAAGCATGTTTCCAAGAATGTATGCCAGCCAGGTAAAAACACTTCTAATAGGATAGACGATGTGCTTAATTTGTGTACGACACTTCAATTTTTGAGGCTTCATTGGACTTAATTCAATATTTAAGATACACTGCGGTATCGAGGACATTCAGGGTATAATCGTAAATAGTTTTGTGACTACACCGGAATACCGGATACATTCAACGCATGACTTCCAAAGGGGTTGATTTACGTCAAGACCAGTAACACAAGACCCTTGACATTACAGGGCCGTACTATACCAGCTGTTGCTACAAAGATTACACGTATGTAGCCAGGGTTCTACTTAATGTGGTGTTTATAGCCCTCGCGAGAAGCCCACATTTTCAGCAGTAGGGAATAAAATTATGTGACTGCGCCGTAATAGGGGTCCGCCCCCAACCTTACTGTACGCTGAGTAAAGCCACGAAATCTATACTGTTTTGTGATTTTATACCGTTATTTAACCGATTATATTGTTTATTTTATTATACTTGTACTAATAAAGCTACTTATTACACTATCTATATCATACGAATAATATTTAAAAAGATAAATGTATCCACGAAGATACTGCACTGCAGTTTGGCAGAATATTTGTGTTTTAATAATATTGTAAGACTTCTTTGATTACAATCAAGTAAAATCTTATTGTACCTATTACGTGAATGGAATTTACATTACAAACAACATCGTTATTATTTTTTTAACATCAAAACAAAAACTAACACAACGATGTCAATTTTTAAAACAAACAAATTACGTGTCCAGTAGTTGCGAATCTTACTGCGATTATAAATGCGTAAGTTTGGATGTATAAATGTGTGTTACTCAATCATCAGAACAGCTGGACAGATCTAGATGAAATTTATCTCAGGGATAGGTTTATAATCTAGAATAGCACAAATGCTTGTTTATATCCCAGAAAAATAACATTTTAAAAACGCAAATGAAGGCGCGATCGGAAGCTAGTATAACAATATGTATGAATGACTCACCTTCTAATAAATTTTTTGAACCCCCAATCTTTGCCTTGAACGAATCTGTATGCACGCTGCGACTCCATCGCCTTCGTTTCTTCCCGTTTTGCATTTAATATTGAGAACTTAAACTTTGCACGCACTTCTGATTTATTACACGACACTAATAATAAATATAAGGATAAATAGTCTTTGCTCTCTTCATCGAGTCCTTTAGGATTAACACGGAGACACCACTTTAACTTGTCACTAGCACCTGCTGAAAAAGTCGATGATTTTAACACTTCACCCATTTCTTCTCTACAGAAGCTAAAATTGTTTATTGTCCACATGTAACTGAACTTAACCACTTTGACCTGGAACAAAGGAAATTCAAATTAATAAATAGATCAATAAATGCGACTGGTGAAGTGGCAGATGGGCATAATAATAATTGTTAAAGCTTTTGTTAAAGGTAGAAAATTAGTAGTAGTTGCCAGATCAGTCAGAATGATGTACAAATGCTTCATAAATAATGGAAGAGCATAAATCAGTTAGGGAAGCGGACACTTCCACAAGGCACCCCGGGTGGGTGTCAATAAATCTTTCACGGAACGGGTCCCTAACTATTCAGCTTAGTGCTTTGTACATTGTCCTTAATTGCCTCGCCGACAGTGTCACCGTGAAAAACAAACAAGCAGTTTAACGGCTTATTTATGGCAAATAAAATTTCATGAACAAAATGGACAACACTCATTATTTCATTCATGATTCAAGGTTGGGATGTCGTCTGTTGTATATGTTTTAAACAGTTTATATTATCGAGTCTTTGATCTTGGTTTCAGGTAATTCCAATGTCCATAATACGATTTTGGCATACCTATTGTATGAGAACGTGTGTGACGATTATACTTAATTCATTCATAAATAATTAGCATGGTGCGAGTAAGGTGAATGTGATCGGCGCATTGTCGGGGGCCCTAGCCTCGTCGGGTGGACACTGGGGCCACGGCATCGGACAGGAGGATAGACATAGCAAGTCGCGGGCGCAACCTGGCCGCTTCTGGTCGTTGCCCTCGACCGTTGCTTGGCTTGCGGTGCTGCTGGGGTCTTCGCCCGGTCGCCGACCCGCGCCAAGGCCGCCCGCATCATCCCCGGTCCCCGCGCATTCGCGGACACATAGATAACATCCGTTTGCAGATTCCACCGTCACATAAAAGCCTTATATGTGTGCTCCTTATGAACCAGCTCTCTTATAGAGAAACATGTTTTGTTTTAATAACAATATGGAGGAAAATAAGTGGGCTTTACTAATTTAAAATCATCATGACAAATCATGAGCGTGGTCAGAATTTTAAAACAATTCTGATAACAAACAAATAGGTACCCATTTATATACTAACGATTTGTGTTGGTCTTGCGAAGGCATAGTTTGTGGATAAACGCAAGTAAACTGCAGTAATTTTAATGGACGTTACAAACTAAAGTGATTTACAATACGTAATGGTTTCATAGTATCGTCGTTTGTGTATGGCTCACTTCAAAGAGTTCTAATTGAAGCGATAACATGCGAGGTTTATTGTTGACGCGTTTCCGAGTACTAATGAAGAACGTGATTATCGGCAAACGGCACGTGTACCGCGAAGCAGAAGTGCTGTGCAGAGCCAACACGTGTCTAAACGAGTCTGCATTGCAACAATCCTACACGGAAGTAAAGACTACTCTCGATGTCCTTAACAAGAAACATATTACAATATACGTACAATTACGTTTCTTTATTTCATCGTCGACTCCGTTAAATAACGGTAGATACTTATACATCACACCAGCAGATTCCTTAAGATTAAAACTTGAGACAGATCTTAATAAATGTGGGTACCTACGTGCCACAGAGTAAGCGAAAAATCACCGTTATTGAAGACTTAAATAGATTTTTGGCAAAAAGCATCAAAAAAGGTAATGTCAGCTCGGTGTGTCTATGTCGTACAACGGTCGTTCCAATTACTTGAGCGATGACCATTAGTCAGGGAAAAACGTTTTCATTTTAACCTACACAGTATAAGCAGAAAATAAAGATACCAGAGAGCTAATAAAAGACTGTTATCGCTACGAGGAATACTGTTACTAATAGCTTCTATTGACGTCTGATAGAGGGAACCAACGAACAATATGTAACGTGTGACGTTACTAAACGTTTCACTTGGCATAAGTTATAACGTCTTCGTTTGTCAGAGAAATAGTTTTGAAATTGGATTTTTAATATCAGTAAATCAGTGACAAGTCGCGCGGCACGCATACCGCGACGGCATAGTAATAGTTATAGCTCGACAACGTGACGCACGAGTCACCTCTGTAGTTTGAACAGTCCACACGTGCACGGCTCTTCCTAGTAGCTTTAAATATGTATGTACACGTTAACACAATATGCATATGCGCGCAACATATTTCAAGTTCACCGATAACGGCCTTGGTAAACAATTATTATCGCTATTCGCACCACACCAACAGATGACTTGTATTAAATACTTGACGAGGCTATGTGTGTGCGTTCAGACGTTTATTTGACGAATTTGTTACGTGTATATGGTGTTTTTCTGTATTGCGTGACCGAAGTTACTGTTTTCAGGGCCTGAAGTTACGGTTTTCCAACTTCAGTTAATAACTCGGTCGTTGGCAATGGAAATGCCCTTGCCATTCATGTCAACCTTCACATTTTGCTAGTCTCAAACCTACTTTGTTTTACTGAAGTACTGGTGTACATCACCTGACAAATAAGCATTCAACCTATAACTTTCAAAACTACATCAAATCTGGTATAAAGGTGGATTCATATTTATAACTTTAAGAACACTTTACAGAACCGTCAAAATTTACAATGAATACCCAATCAACACTCACGGCCAACTTTCAGGACTCGGTAAAATCAAATATAAAGGTGGATCCACACTTACAACAGACGATAGACAAAATCGCGCGAAGCGGTGCGGCGAAACAAAGAGCGTGTTATATTTATGTGGCAGTACTAGTTCAAAGTTCGATAGATACCATACTTTACCTGTGTGAAGCACCAGTTTTCAGCGACGGGCGTGTTGCCGTCGTGCAGCGGGCTGGGCACGCGGCTCACCGCCATCCCGCCGGCGCCGTTGGATGAGACGCGCGCCGACTGCGGAGCGGCCGCGCCGCCGCCCGACCCTCCACCGCCGCACTCGCTGCCTGCCCCGAGCCTGTAACAATACACAAACACACGTAAGTCTACTTGCAGCAAATTGCATAAGGCATGGCAAAACGTAATCCCAGGAGGAAAGTCCTTTATTAAAGGAAAGGGTTCACAACAGTAGAGAAATGAAATATGGATAAGAAAAACAGCTACAAAATGCTTATTTATAAAAAGAGAGAAGTTTAGAAGTAACTGTTTGTTAAGCTGATTGAATGACGTAGGTAAGGTATAATTGGAAGTTTTATACGAGCTTGATATAAATAACGCCGGACTACCAGGACTATAACAACGACAAAGAGATGCCAGACTATAAATACGAAGGTGAAAATCGATTCAATAAAGAGGGAGGAAAGGAGACGCTACTCTACGCTACACGGATAACAATTCTGCCAACTTTTCCCACATAAATGAAAATACTTTTAAATACAATATCCTCAATTACGCACAGGAACATATGATTTCGTCTGTTTATGTTAGTATTCTGAATTAGAGAAAATGCCTTAGTATGTCTGCCTCCGGCCTAATTGCTTTAAGGCATTAAATAGCTACCATAACAAAGGCAGACTAATAAGTGTATTTACTTTAACGTAATGGACCTTATAGACCCAGATCATGACTAAATTATAGACATAAATGTCAACAGACGTGTAATAAATAACGAGACCGACTAATGAAGAATCAATCACATAGAGGACAATGTAGTAACGAGAATTTAAAGAAACGAGGAATTCATTTCATGGTGTTTCATAATACGTTTATTATTATTGTTGATCGTCGAAACTACAATACATATACAAGTTAATGAATAAAGTACTACATACTTGGTACAATCTAATATGATAAACCAGTTTGTTTAGTCCTAAAATCCAAATGTGTGATAACATAAAAACACGCTCCGATTTATCACCAGGTCAGCAATGTAGAGCCGTACATTCTGCCTATACACAGACAGTATGTAACCGATCGATGATGTAATGTTAATAACCAAAATAAATAGACAACAAAAACCGAAACTTATACCTAAGTCAAACAGGACGAGCTTAATGATGTCACCAATCTGTAATTGGTATTTAGGCTTTACTCGGTAAACGACTTAGCAATATAACTAAGTCTAGTTTGTATATTCATAGCTGAGGTACACAACAAAGACTAATAGGTATGCAATACACACATGAAGGTAATTGTTATGTACGAGTTAGCACTCAATAAAACTTAAGTAACAGAACACCTTTAAGAGCCGTTGACTAATATTGATGAGGCATTTATGTCACATGCCTTAGATGAGGACTATCATAAGGATACACAAGCATCACGCGAGCTAGACATTGCTTCTAAATTGCTTCATCATCTTTTTATAATCTCTCTATGGAACTAGTTTCGTTTTCTGCCACACCTTCATTCAACATGAGATAGATCACAATTGGGTTACCCAGGGTGTGCTAGTAATTTCTAACACGGATAAAAAGTTTTAGTGTTTCAGGTACATTGCGTAGATAGCCAAATGTAACAAATACAATACGCTAACGAGTGACCTAGTGGCCGATAAGCAATACCTGCAAATTCTCATAGAATTGAATGCAAGGCGAAAATGTAGCAACGTCGTAATACGCCAATCAACGATCGTAGTTTCGCTTCCCAAATCTGGGACGCGAACACAATACATTATACTCACTTTATAAATGTATGTACCGGTACGTGCGCACCGAGGACGGTTGCTGAACAATGACGAGTCGGCAAAAGAAGAGTTACACGTTAGTATCTTTCGGCTTTTGGGTTTCGGTGCCGTCAAAATGTCGAGAGTATGTCGAAGTGGGACACTTACAATGTGCGAGATATGACCGTCCTGCGAGACTTTCACGAACTGTATTTCGATTACCAAATACGCGTTAGAATCTGTGTCAGTTTCATCACCGCACTGCATCCGTTCACAGTCCGCATGCGGACGCTTTTTGTGAAGGTATAATCGTATCACGCCAGTTAACTGGGTACTAATTATTTTGTCAGCTCAATATTTTGGGAGGACTTTTATTTCTATCTCTGAATAGTTTTGTATGAGATCTATTAGTGGAATTGCTATTGTAGTAGCTACTGATTCCAGATCATCGTAAATCTCTTGTATAGCGTACAATACTTTCCTTCCGGTTGTTTTATTAACTAAATAACACTTTGGATTCGGTTTTCTAATAAAAGTAACAGTTGATTTCCATCCTCTTTCAAATGGAACGGAGAGAAAAGTGTAAACAAGGTGAATTTGCAAGAAAGAGCTAACGAGATACTTTTTATTGGATTGTTTGTAGAATGTGAAATATAATTATGAAGTCTGAATTTGAATGCTCTTCAAATTATCCACAACAGTTAACAGTCTATCATCACAAACATTGTTATTAGTGAACGAGTGTCACTGAATGCCGACTTGACGATAATGGAATGCCCTGGACTTCTGGTGAACTTTGCATAATCATTCCATTGTACGTGTACCCAAACAAATTGTTGTCTTACCGTTTAACTGGAATATTTAGTAAACACACGATGCTCCAGATCAGCGCATGCTTCGAATTATTTTTGACCAACTAAAATTTCGAACACTTTAATTTGAATAAAAAGAAGCAGGCTAATGGCTGAACCCAAATAGGAACAGCAGAAATAAAATGGACAGTTCTGGACTGCATTCGAGTAACGAAATGAAGTATGTCAAATATAAAAAAGTGTCACAGCACTAAATAAAAGTAGGCTAAGTGAATTAATCGACACGACCCAGAAACTGCGACTACCGAGAGTCGAGTCTTCACTAGTGATGTGATGTTGAAGAAGACTAATACTTTTAACACCTTACAATTGTCCATTTTTTTTTTTTAAGATTTTCCTTAGCTCAGATTATAGTCAAAATACCTAAATCTAATTTCATCAGAATTGCAAAATTTATAATCCAAATAAGTCATGATGACACCAACATGGAATGTACACATCGAAATCAAGAATTAAACAATTTTCGCAAAACATTACACAAGTAGTAAAATTAAATATTTGTTTCATGACAACTTTTAATAGGTGGATAACTTTTCATACCGCTGGGTTGTAGATAAGATATCGCACGACTACGAGCAACGATCACTCCGAGGTCGATCAACAATTTGCCACTGTAGCAAATGGAGCGGCCCGACCGACCTACATTCAGCTTCAGTAAACCGCTCCTATGACGATTAACAATAGGTGAATCATCATATCAACTCATCTATTACTTTTGGCCTACATTTAAAAATTTAGCCATAACCCACATATGGCGTAATTAGTGTAAAACGAGAAGGATTTCATGGTGATTTGTAGGATATTGATGGAAAGGTTGCGGTGTGGCCGGATGGCTCTTGCGGTGGACCACCCACCGTTGGGACCACCTTGCTAACGACATAAAAAAACAGTAACGTATAGTAAACGATAGCGCTTTTGTCAAGACATATTTATGACTTGAATAACGTTATTTTAAGGATTTAAACTGTAATCTATTGTACTGATTTGACTCATTTCGAATAAGATGTTTTTAAAAGCAACTTATAATTATAATTCCAGTTTAAAATTATTATTTTTATTTCCTTAATGAAGATACACCAACCTGTAAACACTACTTGGCATTTTATGCCTTACGGACAGATGTTTACATTTGCATAGTCGTAAATGACATATTTTAATATCATTAGTCAGATTATTATATTTCTAGGATTATTTAAAGACTTGTTTTTCACAATATAGAGAAGAGCTTGAAAATAATTCTTTATTTTTCCTTTTTGAAAACAAGGATGTTACCAATACTTGTATGCAATATTCTAAAGTACAGTTTAAAATATAAGTTTGATATGAAATGAAGAAGTCAACAACCCGTGAAATGTTAAGCAATCTACATAGTACGTATCATCGGTCTCTCGTGGTCTTATTATAGATGTCACCCGACCAGCTCGCATCCTCTTCTATATTTAAGTCCTCTCGACGTCGTTTCACTACATTATTGAGATCGGTTGGTAAATCTCAGGCCGTAAGTAGGTGCCGTAAAAACGGGGACTTTGTCGCATTTAGTTCACTGAGTTATTGGTACCTCAGGAGTGACGTTCGACACATTTACATCAATTTCTGCTGTGTCACGGCCACTGAATTTACACTAAGAGATACCTCTATCAAGTGTAACCATCTACGTTCAACCAACAATACACGATCATGTGAAAGTTTAATATTAGCATAACAAAGAAATAAGTATTGCAAATACAATCATCACATAGTTACAGTGTTTACATTTTCATACGCAATTAATTTTCTCTATTATTCTCGATTTATAGGTATGCCTGTAAAATAATATTTAGCGTGAATGTTGACATATAATTAAGGTTGCGTTATTATTATAACATTTATTTAGCTTAAATAACAAAAGTCGCGGTTTTCCGCGAACATTACATTGTTATTTATTTATATTACAATATTATATGTCCTATTTATTTTAACCCTGTAAAGGTTTACAATAAGGCTGTACAACCATAAATTTGCAATCAATAATAATAATGGCGGACGTTTGTCGAGACAATGGAATTGGAATAAGGACGATGGAACAATGAATATACTGATACGTATATGACTGGTTTTATTTTTCAAACGGTGGTTCGCTGATGCAGCGGGCGTGCCAAGGGGGGAGTAACCAAGTGAGCAATGCCCTCTTAACGATGACTGCGTGTTGTGACTCAGACGCCCTGAGGACGACCCGACATTATAGGGTCCTCGACTGGGATCTGAAGGACAGCTTGTTTACAGCGAGCAAATAGTCCTACGATATCGGCTCTGTTATACATTTTAATGCACATTTTTTTAAATTCGTATTGTTGGGTAAAGAATCAATAACACTAGGGATTTGCAATATAGGTTATTGCAGTACTTCTTACTGGTGACTAACTTCTAAAAAATACATAACAACTCTCTATAGAGGAAAAATACCTGTTGATCGATACCTAATAAATGAATTAATTACACAAGCATATTTTGGCCTATCTATATACGATACAGAGATGTTTATTGTACCTTCGTACCTCTCTTAGGAGAGATTTCCAGGAATGTAACAATGTGCAAAGGGAGCCAGAAAGGGGGCGTATTATGCACCACGTAGACGTACTATTATTGATTTTGTGCCAGTTTTCCAACAGAAGTCTAGTCTGCGTCGAACTGAAGACGGTTTAAGTGGATGCGAGGTCGCCTCGTCTTGTACACAAAGCGAGTAAGCGATTCTCTGTGACATTTTAATAATAGAGGTATTGTATCATGTCCGGTGGTGACGCAACAAGTTCTGATGTCGAGGTTACTTATGTACAACAAGCATCTAGTGTTCCATATGACAAAACCTAATTTAGGCGGAGGTAGTGTGAGTAATTACAATGTTGAGTAATAAACGGACAATGGAAACACGTCCTTTGTTCGTAAATCGTCCTAGATTTGCTTTTTAATATAAAATTATTTATGAAATTAAATGTGAAACAATGTTAGCGTAAATGTGCTCGTTCTAAATTCTAAGTTGCGGTCACCCAGCTCAAAGCCGTCTGTGGTGAGTTTGCTCGTAAATTAGCCATTCCGAACGATACTAGATAAACTAGTGAGCATTATTATTCTTAATCAGTTCGTGACATACTATGTAAAGTAATAGTTTATGTCTATATTATTGGCTACATAAGTATGAGGTGTACATTGGCTGGAAGTGTTTGTGTAAGCCGTCAAAGATGTTGTACATAGTAAACATTTACTTGGAAATACTTGGAATTACATAAGTTGGTATTCTTATAGACAAAATTTATGAAGCGAAAACGAACAAGGTTTTAGAAGGTATAAAAACATTCTCTTCTTCTTTCTTTTTCATTGCGTGTATGAAGGTGTCATGAAGGTAATACAAGTTGACTTTGAATTCCTTTTTAAATCTTTCAGGGGTTGAAAGTACTCATAAATGTGAATCACTTTGACTTTGAAACCTTCAAAAATATAATTTCGAAAAACGATAGCCGTGCCATAAATTTTATGGCGTACTTGGTGCATTTTAGTGTAAGTAGGTATAATTATTTTATTTTCTAAATTATTATTAAGTATCACAAATGAATATAACATTAAAGTACTTATCAATTAAAATTAGTCACGTCTACATTACTTGGTAGTCAGTTAATTGGTACTACAACGCACAGCTGCCAAAAAATTTGAGTAAGTAAGTACCTACTTTATTTATTTGGACAAAGACTGAAGTACTGTTAGTCTAAAACTCTAGACTAAGAAAGAAAGAAATAAAAACGGAATAGCTGGCATACTATACTATGCAGATGGAAACAGCAGTGTTTGTGACGTGTGGAATAATCCAACACATGATGCATTCAAGGTTGCGGCAGCCGTCACCGTCTCATAACCATTGTAAATATAACAATAAAACCACTGAGTTCAACGTATAAGTACCATATTTTATTGACACGTAATTATTTTATAGTGACTGAAACAACATAACTTTTTAATTTGTTATTGGCAATCGAAATGGTGGCGTGTCTTTTACTACACTGAATACCGTTCTTTGTCAATGAACTATAGAACTAAGTATTACAAAGGGACCTCGAAAACATACATGTACTTTTTCTTCATTTAAGTATATATGTTATTGCTTTACGCTTACGAACAGAACCATTGTTTTAAGCAAAAGAAAAAGTTTTCAATATGTCGCATGCAACCCCAAAGCGCTTTTGCAAGCAGACCTTGTGTAACATTATACGCAATATGGGAAAGTAAACAGTGAAACCTCTTCAAGCGACGTTATACACAAATGAGTTGTGGAAGTGCATGTTCTACAGAGTATAAGTCCATAAAATATTACTTCAATTTCGTCCGGTTATCTCCGCCGCTACGCGGAGCTGAAATAGAAAATGGAGCAGGAAAGGGATAGCTAGACCCTCCAGCATCAATAGTCAGAGAGGTAGAGAAGACTACAAACAACTATAACACAGTCTATCGTAAAAATGACCCTTATGTCCTACACATTAAGTGTCACTGTAAAATGTAGCAACAGCTGGTAGTAGAATGTTAGAACGGGTCCCGCGGTCGCGCTTCACGTTATTTGTTATTATTCGCCTTTGTTGACGATACTCATAATAAAATGAATAATATTGTAGACGCACTTAAGAACCGATTTTGTAAACTAGGAGACAATAACATTAACACGTCTTTGTGATGATAAAAACAACAAACATGCTGGTCGGTGATAAACGCAGACGGTCATTAGGTTGAACTGTGTTGATAGATGTATTTGGAAGGTGATGAATAACATAACTGTTGTTAGTGATTATATGTAAATGGGTGTTACATAATTAAAATATTTCGCAGTTGGAGCGTGCACGCGAACGCGGAACTAAACGCTCACCACCTTTATTTGTCCGCGATGTGCGAGGACGCGCAAGGTGACCGTGCTACGGCGCTACGTCATCTCAATAGATAATGGCCGTGTGTGCGAATGTGTGAGGCAACCTGACAATTAAGGAATATGCCGTAAGTAGAGCTCAGTAATAACGTATCATATATAAAGGGTGTAAAAAGACACTTACAGAAGCCCAAAGTTACAATTTACAGCAATTCTTTACAGCTTCACGATATTTTTTTGCTCTAAACTATCTATACTTGGGAAACTTTCTGGTTACGGAGATATTGATAGTCAAAGTTCCTACTTTTTTTATGAAAACGAGTTTTAAATGTTATTAATGAATTTTAAAAAGCCCCACAACCACTGTACTGTTGTCTAATTCGTAAGTACTCACGACTACATATCAAGTTGTACATTTCCAGTTTCTGCTGATGTCGCATTCTATAGGATTTCCAAACAATAAGAGGCCAACTTATACTGGAAATGTATAGCTTGATATGTAGCCGTGTGTACAACGCTTTGCAACGGTGTATTTTGGCACTACCAAATAAAAGTCCAACAAAAAAATTTGCTCAAAGTAACTCGCTTGATAGGCACTATGGATAGGTAACGGGTATGTAGTGTCGTTTAACATCCTGTATTTCTTATCAATTTACGTACAAGTGAAAATTTGCGATTGTACTACGCCGCTACGAAGCTACGTCTTATGACTACAATTTAACTCGTAAACACGTGAGCGATTGTAAGTAGGTATATGATAAATAAATAACTATTGCAAGATATCTATCGAAATAATTACAGCTCTTAATTCTATTTTATATTCTTTTTTCCTTTTTCAGGGTAATTTGACAAAGTTAATAAGGAAACTAAGTTTTATCCGTATCTAAAATCTAGCAAAAATCTTAAACAAACCCGGAAAATTAATATTCTACTAGGTAGCTAACAGCCGATACTGATACAGTGATAACATCATAGTACATTGTTATTAACACTTTATCGTGAAAAAGTATGCAAGCGGTAGATTAGGAAGGTTTATTCTGTACCTCCACCAAGCACCTACCTATAGATACATTGCTATAAACAAGTTATTTAATAATTACTTTATATATAAAACGTTAAGCCTTCCGCAATTAAACACGATACATGGAATACCGTTGTGTGTTTAGCAGTACCTTTGATATCAAAGACTCTAGGAGTTCCGTAGTTTTATCAACGTACACAGTCATATTAAATCCTTTCAAAAACACTTTATCATCTGAAATTAAATATAAACCTAATGACAATAACATTAAGAACAAAACAGGAACCGACACTACAATAGGAGACAGTTTTTTCCAAAAAATGGACTGAGCTTAAGACTTTTGGTAATAAACTATTTGAAATTAGCCAATTAGCAATAGGTGCTGAAGTCAGAGATGATAATTGCAAAATAATAAGTAGTTTTAACCCTTACACTAATATTAATAAGGTAGAAAAGTGGTCAACCGCCATTGTCCTCGGTGGTACATAACCTTATTGCAAAATAAACTAATGACTGCTGTATATTGTAATTTGGCTAACAAAACTGCGCAAGTACAATTTGCTCAGTTCTGTGTAAAGACAAATAGTCATATTGTATGCGGAGAGGCGGTATCGTGCTTGTTTGAACGAGGCTTTATCGTAATGACATTGAAAGATAAAATTAATCAATGAAAGTCACCAATAATATAACTACTGAGAATATACATATAGCAATCATTTTTCGGATAAGGCAATAATCTATTTAGTTTTCGTAATAAGAATAACCGGAAAATTGTAATTAATTTGGAAGACCAAGTCCAAGAAAGAGAAGGCCGGAATATAGAAAGGTAAATATTCTAAAATACAATGAAGAAAATTAAAGACAATTATTCCGAAATCAGCGTTAGATACTACTAAACTTTTAGGTGTGAAAAGAAACAAAATAACAACCAGTATGACGTTAATGAAGGTCTCCAAAACTATTTAAAGACCTACTACATTCACAACTAACGTGACAATACTCCACGCTATCATTTTCATTAATTATGTATCTATAGGTTATAAATAATTAACTACCGAACGTGGTCCAAAGCATCCGCAAAAAACTGAATATCAACTTGAAAAGGTCATCGTGGAAGCATATCTGAATATCTTAACAATTTACTTTAAATCTGTTGTGTTTATATTCGATTCCGAACCTTCTCCAGTAGCTTCAGACAAGACTTGGCTAGGTTCCAGTGCGATAGCAGTGAACGCTTCTTACACACAAATATTACGAAAGCTATCTGCTATGAAATATTTAACGACATAATTTAACTTAGTTCTCAATAGTATACCGTATGACGAAATGGTCTTATGTATTGATATAAAAGCGAGTTGTGTTACTTCAGAATAATTAGTGTGATCATTCGCGTTGTGTTGCTACGTAGCTGCTGTACATTTCCTGGTTGTAAATCAGACTACTATTAGGCTTTAATGTCGGGAGTCACTGCCGCACGCCAACGGTCTTGAAGTTAAGGAAACGAGACAGAATTATAAAAGCGCGCATAACCTCTGCTGTCGGGTAATAGAACGTTTGGCCTCGTGAGGAATCGAGCGATGGATCGACAAACTGAATAATGGTGAGACTACATCGTTACGTCATGACCTTCATAGGCTGGGCTGTGACGTAGACGCACTCACGCCTACCTGTTTGCACGTGGCACAATAAAAGCAACGTTATTATTGAAACTGTTCACATGGAAATTGCAAATGAAGAAAAACGTTACTTTACCTTGTCTTGTACGATTGATTATTTTCAAGCTCTTAATTGACTTTCTCATATTTTTAGTAACGAATCTACATCTCTGCTAGTATTGCAGAAAGTTTTGGTACCATCTATACACAACCCAGCAAATGTTATAGCAATAATTATGTTAAATACGACATATATATACCCAAATTATCAGTTGTTAAGATAAATAAATGACTTAAAATTATTACGTACTTCAACGAAGAGGCGCGCGCGGTTTGCTGATTATACCTAGAAAGGAAATGACAATATTGTTATAGTAATAAGTAGACGGGTGACTTTGGAAGAGACCTAGGATCAAGGCTCATACTACAAAAGATTATCATGGGCACACCGGGCGAGGATAAGCTGTAAGGCGGAAGCGGTAGAGCGAGGCCGAGGACGAACGGCCAATTCTGAATCAAACAGAATGCCTCGCATGTGAACACTGAAGCGGTTTTACTTGCCACCGTTACGTTGTAAGCCCACATTGATTTTTTATATACGGGCGTTCAATCATTCTCAATATTCAATCAATATTGTTAATCGGTATTAAAATTATATTAAAGATTACATTTAAGATAATATATACTAAAAAGATTACATATTGCAAAAAAAAACCGCCAGCACCCAACACCAAGTCCAAACAAAGCGTGAAAGTTACCAACTTCTTGGGGAAATCATTTTGAAATGATTACAACGACACTTAACACGTTTTAAATACAAAGAGTGACGTGAGCAGGAGTTTGCGAAGCCGGTTATGTAAGAGCGCACGCAAAGGTGGGCGAATGGGAAACGAAACCGATACACGGTCTGCGCCCCGCCAACCACCATGCACCATCAGTATTTGGCAACATCGCCTTTGGAAAGCGAAGACATCGACGACGGTGTAGCACATGCAGACGCTAATCTAACTAGGACAGATTGATTTATAACTCAAACAAGAAACTGTGCCACCTCGGCCCTACGAGTTCTACATTGTTTTGCCATGAATATGCAATCGCAAATAGATAATAAAGATTAGAATTAATGTTATAAAGCCTATGTATTAAATGTTAGTAGACGAAAGATTTTTGATTTCACCAGGAAGCGCGTCAAGTCCTTTCGCCTCATTATAAAATGACAAAGAAGGCTGAAATGATTCGGCCTTAACTTTTATTGTCCTATGAATTACTAGATGGCCAAAATGATTGGGGGAGACCTTGACTTCAGCCTAATATAAATTGCATGACCCTACTTCCTACACCCGCGAGGGTCGTCACTGTCGATTGCCTTTAATTTTATCTGACGATTTTGGTGGTCATTCAGTATATAATACAAAGTTTAATGGACATTTAATTCTTCGATCATCATGTTAATGCAATAGTAGTTTTATCGGTCAGTCAATTGTCATTGATTATTTTGTCGGTATTACTAAAGACATTAAAGTCAAAGTCAAAGCATTTATTTCAATTAGACCATTTACAAGCACTTTTGAATCATCGCACATCATCGCATACAAAAATAATGTAGCATTCGAATATTACATTGAATCCAGTAGGATTAAATATCGGCAAGGAGATGTGGCAAGGCCGGTTGTGTCGGCACATCTACACACTGATACGCCGAGCCGGAACACAAAACTAAAACCTTGCGCTTTGTTCAGCAAATACAAGCTATTACAACAGCGGGGTCATTTTAAATAATCTTGAATAATACAATAATTTGTAATGCTTAATTTAAATAAAAAGACATCGGGTATTAAATACACATTTATCCCATATCTTAGAGTCAAGCAATCTGTATGCACCTACAGGTAAACTCGATCTTTACCTTTAACCTTAAAATATGCAAATATAGCTGTGCCCTCCTTTTTGTAATTTACCAAGTACTTATTGTGCAGCACAAACTATCTATGGTAGGTTGAATTATTCTTATTGCGAGCTCTCGCGCAGCACGTTTATTAAAATTATTTACTAGCCCTGACACAATACATCTCGGATAGATGTAGGTGTGCATGTAGATGGCTCGGGCGTGCTGGTGTGCGTGTGTCAAGCTCGTCGAGACTCTGGCAGCAGTTGGTACGAAGCAGCTCAGCACGGGGCATCGAGAACGCGACCCGGTTCGCCGCTCGAGAAAGCATCGACAAAACTCGGTTGAGGCCGCGCACACAACCAGGCGGACGTACACTTTCAGTCTTCGTATGCGCACCGTGTGTATATTAAGAAATACTAGACAAAAACGATATAAATCGGCCGTCAATTACGAAAAGGTGATTTTAAATAAACATACGCCTCTGACTTTATTGAAGTGCACGAGCTCATATATTATTTTTGACATGATTTTATGTGTGAACATGTCGTTAAGCGAAACCTTCCAGACGTTCTTGTACAGGAGGCTCATCATAATAATGAGGCTGAATTTAGCTGCTGCATTTATGATTTTTTTAACGTTTTATTATCAAAAAAGGTATGCAATATTGAAAGCGCTAAAAACATTTAGAGAGAAAGGCTAAATTTTAGTATCAGTCCTAATAGTTTGATGACCTCGATTATTTTATACAAACTTTACTATAACATCATCCGTGTGTGTCACACGGGATGTATTTCTCCAAGGTGTTTTGATGTTAACGCTGAATTTGACCGTTCAAAATAAATTTGTTCAGCTACATTCGGCCTTGAAATTGATGCCCCCGTTCTACTTTCCTACATCTTTACAATTGGTTAATCACCACATGTCTGGATGGTACGAATTGGTGCAGGTGCAAATGATATCATTAGTTAATATTTTTAACAATGTAACTTTCATAAATGTATTTACTAGTGTTATATCATTAATATCAAGACTTTCAAAAAACCTTCTTCTCAGCACAAAAAGAACCGGGTCAATTTTGACATCGTAATGCATTTGACCTACATGGTAAAAGAGTGGCATTTGAAAAAAATTGGGCAAGGCCTACGTGTGTATTATACGGCTGTATTTGTAGGGCAATCGTTTACATAGCGATTTGGTTTATAGAATCAATGCTAATCTGCACATGTTACGTTATTGATAATTAGCAGACAGTATATTTAAGTAAATAAACGAGGTCTTCGATGATAATACCGGTGACAATTAACTCGTTTAAAAAATTGGGCGATAAAACGAGACATATGGAGATCTTCGTTGCGCTCTACAACCGCCGAAGTCGATTTCGGGTCATTCTACACAGTAAGGGGCACAAGGTAAAAGATGGTGCATTGAAAATGGCCTTAAGCCCAATAGCAATCTGCGGCCGCGTTGCTTCCTATTGGCGTCGAGGCGACAATGCCAACGCTGGCGGCTGCTGCGAAGGTGACGGAGCTGCAAAGGTCGATCACCACTTCTTCGCTAACCCGAAGCTCGGTTTCATTCAGTGCACTAGATTGTCTCAAGTTAGTCATGATTCAGTTACTGAAGCATGAATACCAACTTCATAATATTTAGTAATGGGTAACCTTATAAATCCATTCAATTATCAATGTAAACTAATTGATTTCAAGAACTATTATATAATAATTAAACCGATAACAAAATAAACAGTCACGTACAGATATAAGGCCTTTTGAACTGATTATTCTATGTATTTTATGGAGGAATTATGAATAACAAAAACTTGGTCAAGTATACATCGGCCCAAAATAAGTGACCTCAGTTCTGTTAGCTCAAGCTTCTCAAAAAGAATTTATGTATAGTTAAACAATACTAACGCAATATTCGCGTTGTTACACCTTTATGGATAGATTATATCATTGTCTTTGTATTAAGTTAAAGTTAATGGACTTTTTCAGCGAGACACTTCTTTTAACTCAATAGCAGAACTTTTAGCCGACGTTAATAAGGCTTCATTACTTCAATGCCATGGCATTGGTTGGCATGGCAACCATTTCTGGAATAAGCGACCACCAAAAACATTATCTTAATTTTCTGCAGGTTGGTACGAATAATGCTAACACGAGTGACCTCAAATCATTAAAGAGTCCACGGAAAGTATAACGCAAACACTAGAGTTTTACGGGTCAACCGAGCCAGGGGCTGCCTACCGGAGGGAGGCCGCAGCGCAGAAGGCGTAGGGACGTCGAGCGGGGGAGGACCCTGACACAGATCCAACCAAACTCATCAGTAAAGCGGCGAAGGCCTCGAGATTCGGTTGCTATATCATCGATTCCTCTACGCACCATACCGCTTTACGCACAAAATGGGTCAACGCGCGCGGCTCTCCGACCAAGTTGGAGTGCGCGCGATGTCCCCGTTCTGAGTTGCTCCCTCGGCAAATTAACGCCTCACGCTACTGTGCTCCAAATCGGCCGGGGATAAAATAATAAATAACAGCTATATACCTGACACTCAATTATTGAGAAATACTTGCTTACTGGTTCTTCATAAATAGTCTCTTTTATTCATAAAAACCGTTTGTACATGTTTACAGTTTATTTTGCTCGCGAATATAAAAGAACAATTTATTGTTTTATATACGTATTAAACAAATAGGCTCCGAGAGCTTTGTAGAGCGGCGTGTGCACATAATTTAGATCTTACGTGAGTGGGTCTTGTCATAGTTTCATGAGCCACTTTCAGCTGAGTAATGACATCGGTCAAGAGTTACGGTGGAGTTGCGACACTATTCACCTTAGAATTGTCAGGTCGTTAAATTAAAAAGCGAGAAACAATAAAGAAAAGAGTGTTTAATAACAGAAAGTTAGAAGAGGTGGACTAGGTTGAAGCATTTTAATGATACACCATTGCTCTATTTACAATGACATATTTTACAATAACGATCTCCCGATTATCATAAATAAAACCCACAGGTCCGACATCTAGTCTCAATAATACGATACCACATAGCTGGCATAGCATAACATGAGCGATATTAAAAGAAATCTGAGCAGTGAGCTGTTTAAAGTCGTATGTTGGTGAAACTATCGAGATCATCGTACAAAGAGCGCCACGCACCGTGCCGAAGAAAGACGCAGCGTACTTTCCATCGACAAAGACGCTATATTCAAATTATGAGGTTTCACCTGAGAAATGGCCACAAAACAAATTACAGCCATTCTCTCCGAAAGAGAAACACGAGTTTGTAAATTGTTAACAATAGAGTCTCTTGCCGTTGCCTTCGCGATAAATATGGCTTCATCTTTTTTCGTGGGTGTCGCAAGAGGCAAATAAGGGTTATCGTTAACTTAGACGTCAGTCTCGTTAATTCAAAATGTCAAATATGCTGTTATGATAATATTTTCCTACGAAAGCCAGTTAGTATAAGCAAATCTGTTATAGCGTGGAGCAAGTTTTCTATACTCTCTATTCTTTCAACTTGATTTGATTCTGCATACCTATTAGTAGCGAGAAATTGTTTTGATTTTTCTTACTGTTATTTGATTTCTTTATGAGTTTTCAATATTTCTTTCAAATTGAGATTATGTTATTAGGAAGATTAATAATCTCTACTATTCTCTAGCACCGATATCGCTTTTAAACTTTGATATTCAATTTCCTATACCAATACCCGATCAAAAGCCGATTTGCTACTCCGATTTGAAAGTAATCCAAGCATAAACAAACTTAACATCGTAAATTCGGAAACTGTTCAATATTAAATTATGTTTTTCTCCGTAAAAGTTGTACGATGGCATAAAACGGAAAAGAATAAATTTGATTTCCCAAACAAGATTCAGCCGTATACATTTGATAGCCTTGACCTTGTGTAATATACATCACGATAATAAGGAAGACTTTGAATACGTATGTAATCGCTTTATCAATAAATTTGCTATTTATATCAACATCATTATGTAACTAGGCGTGGCTCCAGCAAGAAACTGTATTTAAAAACGACTTCGTTGATGGATTCAGCCATGTTATTTTCACAAATCGCAATCTGAGCCACGTTTCTGAGATTCTAAGACGTTCGGTAAAAAAATAAGTTATTTTGTTCTAATACAATCTAACATGTACTTACGACTATGACAATGATTTCGGCAATGACACTCTTAATAAAAAACCACTCATAAGTACCGAAAACATTCGAATACAATCAGGTAAATAACCTTCTTTTTTTGTCGGGTAAGTACGGTTGTACACGTGACCACGTTACAAGTTATACAATATACCGTAAATCATTTCATAAACAACAGTACGTACACTAAATACAAGTTGGATTAAAGCCAGAGCTAACAAGCTTATCTTTTCAATGACTACATTCTTCACGATTTACGTTTCATTATTTTAGAGTTACACCATTTCTATTCGGGTAACGGACAGTTCTGTTTAACCTGGCGTTATCGTAACCAAAATTCAGCGTCAGTGCCGCAAACCCACTTAGTTATCGCATTCCGCTGTCAACGAAACAGGAGCACCGAGTGCGGGCTCGGCCGCAATCTTTCGCTTTGTAAACGCTCACCGGCCCTCGGACTAAATTGATACATTCTTGCGAAATAACCTCGCCCAATTTATTCAAACAATCATACTAGATTGTTAGGCTATACGTTCAATACCTATGCAACAATGAGTAACGAAACTTGAGCTAGTCCAGCGGTTAAAGCGCTAGCTAGCATCAGTTACTTTGTAATGAATGGCTGTAACATTGGTTACAAATTGGTTTGAAACTGAAATTTTGGGCTTGGCTTACTATATTATTCATGAGTATTGTTTCTAATTAGGAACAAATTATTCTTGTTCATTACAATAATAACTACAGATAAATATGGCAAAGCGTATAAGAAATACACTGATAACTAATTTTCAACGACGACTTTTATGCAAAATCTTGTTAATTTTACCAACATGCATGTGTATGACAATGCTTGTAATGCTTGTGGACAAGTATTTGATTGAATCAATGCTGAATTCTAAAGTAAGAATTCGCCTATAAGGAATAAACGCCTTCAGAGATTGAGAGGATGTTCAAAATGACGTTAAGATTATCGATAACTATGTACAAAGTAATTAAGTAAAAGCAGGTAAAAGTTAAAGAGATTACTGAAGACCGCGATAAGTCATTGTGATTTAAATTGAAGTTTAAGAGGATGGTTATAAATATAATATGGGGTGCCAGGGCTCCGAGGTGTTCGTTACAAATAAGAGAAAAGAGGGTCGAGACGAAGGCATCTACCCACACTTGTATGCTCTTCCGTGCATTCTGCGCGAAGGAAGGTCGTCGACCCGCACGGAAGAGCATCTTCGCAAATCTTTATTTTGTACCCCGAGATACGATTCTAACTTTGTATAGACGTCACGATTTTGGGGGAGACTTAAGGAAAGTTGCGACACATTTAATATGTATTGTAAGGCTGCAAGGTAAGATAGAGCTGTTTTCAGCGAGCAATTCGGATAAAATCAGCGCCGTATACCTAGATTTGGATTCGTAAATCGGTTACATAATGCGTATACCTAAGTAGAGTAATGTAGCCGTTATGAAATTAGTAGTCTATGTCTTATTAATTATTGCTTTAACATGTAGGTTAATCTTTTGTATTGGTACATGTGTTTACAAAACATAAGCAAAAATTGACTGCTTACTTTTTAAGTATTGTACCTTGTGCCTATTGAAGAAAGTTCAGATTTGTATGACGATTCAATTACATAATTATACATTTACTACGACAATTATATTTTTTTGGACCAATTTCAATAAATTAAGGAAAAGTAAACATATTTCACTACAATAAATAATATGGTAGACAGGAATATAGAAATTGCCAAACACGAAATCCAATTCTTTTATGATTTCAACAAAAGCTAGATCGTTACATTTGCTTTCACAAAAGAGGAACATGAATGAATAAAAAAAAGACTATTGGAGCATCAGAAGTTGAGCGCTTTCCGGCCTCGGTTGACTGACTACCTACCTGCTAAAGGAAAGAAACGAACCCATGCGTTATGACACTGTATTATAGCTACATCGTTATCTTTGGAACAGATCATGTTAGGGTGGTTTAAAAAATTATAAAACAGGTAAAATAAGCCAAAACAATTCGGTCATCTGTTGTAAGATTCATACAAACAAAGAGATGCCACCACTTCTAAAGAGGTTAGCAAATCAAACAAAAATGGTTTCAGTGGATGAGGACATAATCATGTAATTTGTTATAATGCAAGCAGTAATAACTGCAGCGATATTGAAACGTAATGTTGCTTAGAAGCTCATAACGTTACAAATAAAACACGCCAACAAGCATGCAACAGTGGGGTTCAACTGTTTGGGGTAGACGTGACGAATGAGGGTGCCAAGGAATAAAAGAAAACATCGAAACACCATAAACTGAACGCGTCCGAGGGGCTGTGGGAGTGACAGGCAAGAGAAGTTTTATTTTGAATAATGAAATAACTCCAATAAATGAACGATTTAGAAAATACTCATTATTACTAATGATAATGGTTGCAGTAAAAGTGACTCGATTTCTAACTTGCTCCCTCTACCTGTCGTTTGACGTTCAGCTTACACAACAAGGAAAGTTAAATGCGCGTGCGGGGCAAAGCAACTTTCGCCCATTGTAGAGATAGTAAGTACTTAATCAAAACAACACAATCTTGTGACTTAGGAGATCATGAAAGCATACCTGACAATACTTAATTCATCAGTGTCAACGCTTAATACATTATAGAAGGAAAACGACGCTTGCTCGTCTGCTAACTGATGATCGTACACGTGAGTGTTCTAATTCATGTTACGACCCAACCGACGAAAAGTCCTTCGATGAACATGATAAAATAAACTAGTTCCGCGTTGACTCCAACAACCAAAATAGCTCACCTGGCTAAGGCCATTATACGTTCGTATAATCCAATTTTCCAAAATAGTTGCACCACTTTGTTATCACAAACAACCACAAGTCAAGTTAAAATAAAAAGTACAATAGTCCACTAAAACCGAATTACACCGGTATGCGAAAGTGTATCACGTTTGACAGTTTCACTTCACCACATGGCTGGTAAGTTGCGAGCGGTGACGTGACAGACGTACGCAGCGCTCGACGAACGACGGGCGACTGCCGTGACTGTACTGTACTCTGAAATGCCGCGACTCGAGGAGTCGACTGTAATGTGAATGTGAGCGCTTCTCTCGCCGCTCGCGGAGAGCGGAGCGGAGGCGCGGGGTCAGCGAGGGCGGAGCACCCGGCAACGCGCGCCCGCGGGACAGCTGCGCACCACAAACCCTTTCTCCATTCAGTCTCCATTGTACTGGTGAAAGCTTTAGCCTGTTCATATGCTTAACACGACTTTTTGATGTATGCAAGCTTATCAAGTTTAACTTAGGCAACCACCTAATTTTACACAATTTGTGACAATTTTTTTTTTAATTAGTCCAAACAAGCGTTAAAGATATGGTTATATTGTCACGTATATTTTTGATTTTCATATATTTTTTTTTACAAATCCAGAAAGATCATAATATGATGAGAAATAAGTATTTACAATATGTAAAAGTAACACTATAAACACTGTAAATAAGAGCAGACACAGCAGTTGCTACTTGTCTTTATATTTAATGAACGAACAATGAGATATCAAGCTTGAACATTGACTGCAGCTTTGTTCAGTGCACGTAGGGAGAAGTTGTTGCCCCCGAGTGAAGCCTTGAGCCGCCCTGTTCGACACGGCAAACAAATAGATGTGAATTACATTCAAATGATAATGCTTTATCACGGACTAAATATTTTATTTAATTCAACAGTAATTTTTATTTTCCTAATAAATAACGCTGGTTGCGTTAGTAATGTTTGCCGCAACAGAAAGTAAAGCCAAACTGAAAGTTTCGCTCGGTTTTACTTCGTCTGGTTACTTTGTGAAAGGGTCTATAACTTTTAATGCCGAGGTTGCGGCGTTCTCAGTTTCCATTGAAAAATAATTAGGTATAAAACATTCAATTAATTTCAGACCCGTCTTTGGCCATGTCACATTGGCGTTGGTTATTAAATCATGCAGATTCATAAACAATGCTTTCATTTTTGTAAACTCATGTATGTCTAAATGGAATGGATGGTATTTAATGAAATAATGGATGTGCTCAAACATAGCCAGTCTCTGTTATTCATTTTTTCTCCTCATGTTTATTAAATGGTGTCTATTTTCGGTTTTATGCATGAGAATACAAAATTGTTTTGCAGCGAGGTTAAAATAAATGAGAGACAATTCTTCACTAATACGAAGTAAATGAATATTTTACACCCGAGATGCATAAATTATGCCAACATGGTAATTCAGAGATATGCGAATGAAAGAAGTCGATTGGTAAGGCCGGGAGGTTAGCTGCAGTAATAACGCGTGCATTGGCTGCTACAACAGAATATATAAATAATATGACCGCAAGGGTTAGTCAAAGTCATCGAGTCATCTCGCCCTCAAAGGCGTCTCAAACACTCGTCGACCTTGGCTCGAGCCTTCAGGGTTAACCTCCCGAAGGGAAAAAGCCCTCGGCCTCGGATTCCTTAACCAACCTTACCTGCTCATGTTATTTGCTCCTTTGTTTAAATTGAATCGTTTCGGTGTTGTGTTTCTTAGAAAATATTCGGGATACGTCGGCTCATTATATTAATCGGCTATTAAAAATAGTTTGGATAATTAAGATTATAATTCAGTGATATAATAAATAATGAGTAGAGAACTAGGAAAAAATTAATGATCTATAATGAAATCGTAAGTCAACACAGTACATTAAATATTTTGAAAAATGGTATTGCTAGGAGTTGTAGTATCGATGACAATGCCAAAAAAAAATATTATACAGATATTCTAGTAAACGTGGTCGCTAAAGAAGAAGACAAAAAGCAGGCCAAAGAAACAAAATATTTTGTAAAAAAAAAATGGACAAAAATAAAATGGTGCTACCCTGTCAAAGATCTATTAAAAAAGAATACATACCTACTCATCGAAACCCAATTAAATCAACCCAAAATAAAGGGCAAAAAAGTAATATTAGTTTACTCGAAAAATCCACGAAGCAATATTTCAGTTGATCTAGACTCATAAAAAAGCTACGTGTGAAAATGCGAAAATAATTCTTGCAGTATAAGACTCAGCAGTTTATGAATTAAAAGACTTAGCGAAAAATGTGATCTTGATTAAATACGTGACAAATCCATCAATTTTGTTGATGACTGTGAAAATTTTATACGTGGCCTTATTAGAGGAGCGATTACAGGCAACTGTATATTATCTAGACCGAAGATACTTTTAGAAGTCAAAGTCAAATAATTTAATTTAATTGGACCGTTAAAAGGCACCTTTAAACGTCATTTACGAAACAAAAATAGAATTGACTCCAGTTGCTTCATCCAAAAGGTAGTATCGTGTAGAGAAGAATAGGCAAGAAACACCAAACTTACTCTTAAAAAAAATAATTGTTTGTACAGGTAGAAAAAAAGCAAAGAATGCTTTACCTTATGGAGTTCATTGCCTGGCTTGTGACTGCTTCTGACAGAATTAACCAAGACAATGAAAGGACTAAGTTTTTCAGAAGTGTCTAACATAAACTTTTTGAATAGAATTGAAATCTGTAATGAAAAACTAGAAAAAAAAACAATACAATAGAATATATTCAGTAAACAATCGTTAATTCGCCTTACTGTGTTTAAAGTGAGCATATTACAAAGAAACGATGTCGACGGAGCCATAGGTTTTATATGCGTAGCGTGTGTCATCAATTTGCATAATACCGTGTGTGTTTGTGGACAAGAGGCTAAAACTTCTTGATTGTCATTACGACCTGAAGCTTTACTATCAAAACAGAGACGCTTGAATAACCTGATCAAAAGCTGCGTATAACTTTTTGAAGGATTGCCAACACAATGGACTTACGATTTTAAAAGTAGAATCACATTGAATACTAAAATTGTAGGGAAAGTATTATATTGCGCAGTCTGTTTCAAATTGATATCATTTAAACGGAGAAAACACATTAATCTGTGTCGTTTTATTATGTATAACGCATTTTAGTCCTCACCATATCAGTTAATTAAATGAATGATATAGAAAGCTCGATATCCCAGTGTTTGCATCTCTATGGTTACGCAAACCGATAAAAGAAATTCCGTTTATTAGGTAAGTATCTAGAGTGAATTCTGTAGCAAGTATTTATATTTTTTTTATCAACAAGGTCGACCGATTCCCTCGGCAACATATAAGTATGTGTACAAGTAAAGGAATGTTATTGGGCTTTCATTTATTGAATCAAGTACTATATATTTTATTTTAATTAATCAATCTTGGTGACGACTTATAATATATTTTTAACGTGCTGATGCATGATGGCAGTTTTTTTCTGATTTATAAAACTCAATGTGACATTGTTAGAGTTACACAAGTTTAGCTTGGGCTATCACAGACATCGGTGAAAGAAAATGTCAAGAGAACACCTGGACTTAAAATATAAATCTATATTAGCCAATCCACCGTGAGCACGCGTGGTGCGCAATACTCGTGCCTTCTCCATATGAGAAGAGGTCTTTGCCCTGCATTGGTAGATACAACAACAGACTGGTATTAATCAGTCTAAGAGAGGCTATGGGGTGAGAGCATTTCACAAGAAAATCTGTGAAGAATATGGTTTCACCTACCTCATAGGTTCATTTTTCTTTTAAAAACTGTTTAACCTAAGCTGGGGTAACCCTTCAAACGGCTTTCTTGTAAATCTAGATAAGGGTAACGTGCAATTTAAGCCACACAGCGGCGCGAAAGGCTATATTTTTTTTAGAAACTGCACCAGGTGCCAGCAGATCGTACTTTCCACGATTAACTTTCTCATTTACAATACGAGTTGACCTTTCGTTCTATGGTACTCCAAAAAAAGGGTAACAAAATGTTAAAATATCTTAAGCGAAGTCATGGTAAGGTATTTGGGCTAGTCTCATTTTTTTTGTGTACTCTCCGTTTTCGGAACAAAGTCGCGTCATGAATCAATACAAAAATTGATTTAAAATAATGAATAATCATATTGATTAATATGGAAATCCAATTTTAGTTCATAACCTACATTAAAACGAAAGGAGGCCGTTGAGAAATAAGTATTTTATAGAGAGCACTAAGTTCATGAACGATGTTATATACCTACATAGCTGTTTATCGATATGTAGGCAGTTTTCGTTCTAAATGTTTTTATTAATATGTATACGAGATTAAGGTAAGGAGAGAGCCGTGGTTCACTCTCAACTCGACTCTCGCTGCATGGAAAGCTCGCTATCTCGTCTAGGTGAAAATCCTACAATATCGTCGTTGTTACCTGCATTTAGTTCAGAGTTGTTTATGCTTACGTATTTATTTAAAATGTATAAATAAATTGCATCTCAGAATAAATAAAACGAAATGTCATGAAAAAACGATTCTATGAAATTAATGAAATAATTCAATGAATAAATTAAATTATTGTAATCTCTTCAGAAAGCATTAATTACATTTTGAAAGAATTTAATTGGTTTTCAATTTATGTTAATACGTACTGCAGAAAAATCTTAATTATTTAATAACATATTATTTATTAGAGACGAGAGGCGGAACGCAACAGTGAAAGTGCATCTCTACATTGCGCCCGCGCACTGAGTTTAGAGCATTTTTCAGTCGTGATTAAAAAGAGAGAGAAATGCAAGAAAGCGCCGCTCAAGCGGGCGATGGTATAGTAAAATTTGAAAGCGCTACACAATAGCGCGTTGTCGAAATTGGAAAGTTGAGTGGCGTGCGTTCATTGCGTAACAGCTCTTACGAGCTGCGGTGTGACGCTGACGAAAGGTAAGGTGTGACGTCACCAGCATGAAAGTGCATCGGCCGCCGCCCCACCGAGCGCCGCTGGCGCACAAATGCACGTGCGCTGCAGTGCTGCGCTTCCTGCATCTGAGGACTTTCTATTGGGAAACCGCCGCGACAAGCACTCGACTTCTCTACACATCTAACCATTGGGAAATTCGACTCTCACGCATGGCTACACGAAACAAGATGCATCTGATTGAGCAATCAACTTTACAATGCGCTTGCACAACCATTGACACGGTGGACGAGGTGCTTCGTTAAACATACATGCATCTGTGGTATTATAAGGTACGCATATTTTTTGTAATTTAAATAATTTTAAAAAACGTTTTATACTTACACCTTACTGCGTTCTGCGGCCCCCGTAAAATTACCTGCAAGTAAAAAGATGTCGAGTTCAGGTTATCAAATACCAAATCAAAAATAACTAATTACTTAATACTATCCGAGGAATATGCAAAACAGTGTCAATGAAATTACGTCTATAAGTTTTGTAAGTATGATGTACTGATGAATAAAAAATGAGTACTGGCTCAAGGTAAGGACGATGATTGTTGATAATCTCATTTGAATGGCCTAAGTTTTGATTAGTTTGATAGATACAGATGCTAACTGCTACACAATGCATTAATGCACCATCTTATTTCTGGATATTGTTCTCAATTAAAGGTGCACAAACAAGCATACCTAACTTAGCTTTAGCCTGGTTGCGCACTGCATCGTAGCCAGTATCGATTTACGAGTCTAAAATTGTAAACGATACCCTAGAACCGAGGGGAGGTGATGCAATATTTCTCCCCAGTCTATTAAATTCGAACCCGCCGATAAATTGAGAAAAGTGCCACCACAGTTCTGCTCGGCACGTAGGTCATGCTTTGTAATAATATAATATTATATTATGTTGATAGTTCCCACTATCATCGAGATCAAAAGGGAATGATGTACAATAATAAAATCAATTGTGTAGACATTTTGTACTCATTACAAGCTTGAAATCAATATAAGACGCCTTGACACTGTTTGCTTTTACAGACCGACGGATGCGTGTGTCAGTATAAAATGTGTTACAATGATAAATAATAATTGAAAACACGGATTGTTTGTGAAGCAGTACTAATAGGTAGGTATACGAATGACATAGTAGTATTTTTATTATTAACTCGTAAGATTTCATTATAATTATAGTATATAAACTTAAGAATAAACACACGGACTAAATTTAAAATATAAATAAAATTGCTTGCGCGCGGTTCCACTAACTCTGTATAATGAGTTCACAAATTGAATCAAAATCAAATAAGCCATGGCGAAATTAACTTAACTAGAAACTCTGCTTACATTATGATAAGTATAGGCATTTTTGCAATAACCATTTTATAAGCACATAATAGTAATACCATGCCATACAAATGTCACGCCGATTGACCAATAAGTGAGAGAGTTAAAAATTGAGGTCTCAACGCGGGACGCTCCTCAAAGGAGTTCATGGTTGAATGGAACATGTACACTGTACAGTGTTAAAACTGGCAGCTGTACCTTATTAACCACCTTGTGCTGCCACCGTAGAGTTCACAATGCGATGGCACATCACTAGCAGTTCCTAAATGTAGGATTGAGAACGTTAGTGAATATATAATGTTTTAATCTTTATATCCTCTAAAATAGAGTCGACTTCTGTTTACAAGATGGCGGCATTCAAGAAGTAGGTTGAGAGAACGCACGTCTAGTACACTCGTATATCACAAAGACTCATTAACTCATCGGTGTAAGATGTGTTGCGATTGTCAATAATGAACTCTATGAATTTATGACATAAAACTGGCTATCGGGCAATTATTGCTTTATTAATTAATGAAATAATTAGTGTACCTGCCTGCCAACGTAATAGACAATAATTGTTGCTGATTAATTTGCACCATTACCTTAACATCGTTTTTTTTTACTAAAAGATCTTGTTCTATTGTAACCAATAGAAATTAAAATCAAATCGATGTTTGGTCGATTTGAATAGTTACGCATTTTCTCAAAAGTGCCGAATTAGTTTTTAAATTTTAATCGTTATTTTATTTCGAGAACTCTCAATCGATCGATTTGATAAAACAATCGGTTTAATATTAATAAATCCTGATCTAACAGATATTTTTCTTAAATTGCCTCTGGGTTGGTGTATGGGTAGGCCTGTTTTCCTGAAATATATGTATATAAATAGTGGTTTGTGTAGATAATTCGCATAAATATTGATTACTTACCAAACATTCAGGTGTGGTAGTATAATAAAGTCTCAAATGTACCAATCTTAAGACTAAGTAATAAATAGTATCAGAAAGGCGAGAGGCTCGTGCACTTTCTACTAGAACATGGAACAAAAGTAACGAGCAAAAGTTACGATACGTCGTGTGATATAACCGCGGTGCTGTACATTGCGGTACAACCAAGCTATACAACGATTTCACGCCCCATTCGCCTTTCAAAACACCCTTCTAAATACGCACAATTTCTACAGAATGGTCAATAAATACAATTATGAGTGTAATCTGCGAAACTTTCTTCTGATTGCTTCCTGTTCTGATAAATAAAAGAAGACTGGTGATATCGAAATTTCGACACCAACAAATCTATACTGATCGCACCCGAATGAAAGATAAAAAGTTGTTTTTACTTTTTCCGAATTTACCAATCACGTTTGTATTTGTAAATAAATCACCCTTAGTAAATACTAACGGACAGGTCCCGCTATTTGTTACACCTCTGTCAACTATTATTTTCTGCCTACACAGTCCTCTGTATTGGCTAAGCCTGACAAAGCCCACTGACAGATTAGCGAATATTTCGGCCGGAATAACTTTGTAATTGTAACTGGCTTGTGTTTATTTGTAGCTTTTCATAGTGACTCATTGCTGAGCACAAAACAAACATTATTTTAAGTCAATTTTCTCTTTTAAGGCAATTGTGTTAATGGCAAGATCCCAGAAACAAACAATTAAAATATATTTAATTTTATAATAACATAAAATGCACAGACAGCGTCATCAACTGATGAACCTTCTTTTCGAACAAATTTTAATGCAAGAGGGGTTACCAATTGATGACGCTGTCTGTACCAATCAAATTTCAAAATGTAAATATTGGCATAGCAACAGTTGACTTTAGAAATGTTTACCAAACTTGTTCGAAACGGGGATAGGGCAGGTACTTATCATGATTGTCTCTAGGGTCGGCTAACTGGTCCATCGATAAGGCTAAAAGCTCATACATTAAATAAACAAACGTACTAGATTAGAAACTAGCTTGTTTTGCAAGTTTCTAATGCTGTTGATTAGTTGTAATATGTTGCAAGTTATGAATATCTAACAATCTGGCTATGCCGCATTCTCTGACAAAGTGCCTACCTCGCTGGTAAATTGCAAGAGATCTCAGCGAGAAATACGTTCACCGTCCTAGATGCGCGGTACTTTCGTTTTGAAATCGGCGCGCACAATTGGCCGTATCGAGACAGAAGCGGACCAGCTGCACCGTGCGCGTGCACAGCTCGGCAGAGCACTAGCCTGCACATTCCTGTGCCTCCAACAAACACACCCTACTAAATATTTGTGTCATAATTTTACCTTGGGGACTTTATAGGTCACTTATTTTAGCCACCCTGTGCCCCAGTAGTATACAAAATAGAGCGAGAGAGAAACGGAGAAATTAGTCAACTTATTAACTCATTTTTAAGGCTAATTCTCATCTAACTACCTTACACTAGTTCATTTATATTGTAAAGATAAAAACTGACTTTCATTAAATAAAATTTCATTTTGTCAAACAACTTTCATGCAACGTAATCGATAACTATCAAAACATAAAAAAACAGGCATTGAAGAGATTGCTAAAATAAAATTAACCATGTAAAAACTTTCGTTTGTATACTTTTTCCTAAAACTATTGAAAGTTAGCCATGAAAAGAATTTCTACTGGCTGTGATCGATGATCGTGACAACTTTCAAACTGTATTTAGAAGAAAGATAATTGAAACTTACATAATGTTACCGATGAATTAGTGAATAGACTTTCGACGTGAGTAATTCTAATTGTGGTGTTGATTTGTCATGATGAAGCTGTGAAGAAATTTGTCCCAATTTCTACAGATTCTGGGTCGTTAGAGATGAATGTGAGAACGGCATATACGTACTACGAAGGTCCTAGGAATTTTCACAAACTTTTCGCCGCTGTATTTGAATAATTCAAAAGTACTTACTTTGATAGTTTTAAAGTGAAACCGCCTAATATGCAATAAGAATACTTTGCGCGCCAGGCCCCGAGACTTTTGCAATTCGTGTTACACTAACCGCTACACGGAGAATGTGACATAATTTCGCTGTTTAAATGGTGTGGGCTTGAAAAGAGCGTTTCTAAATTAATCACAAGTACCAATACAATGCATTATTATTAATATAACAAAGATATTGTTTGCGTAGGTGGGTTGGAAAGTTAGAAGCTGATTATAGAGAAGTAAAATGTTGTTAGGGATTCGGACAAAATACGTTAATGCAAGTTGATTTTCGGACTGCTGATGGAAGAGAGATTTGGTACGCTCACGAGCGAAAATCTTTTGTCAACAGCTGACACAGATTTATTTACGAACGTTGAGTTCATACAAAAATCATGTCGTGTCACACTGTCACTGTCGTAAACGTAGTTGTAATACATTAATGGCGTATCAAATTAACTCAAACGGACATATAAAGTGGCTTTTCATTTATGCAGTCAACGTGCGCCAGATTTCATAAGCGTTCTCTCCGCACCCTGATCTAGGTTATGTGGTCGACATCGGCGGCAGCAGCGGTGGCGTATCGAGCGCGTCCGATGTTAACCTACATACATCGCTGGCACACTTACACCAACACGGTTGGGGTCGAGAGCACCCGGACCCGTAAAATTCGTGACCCAGCCCCCTCCCTTCCGACCTCTCGCTGTATTTTGAGGCTTCGCGACGTCAAACATTGTTAGATAACAAAATTCTAGGTTATACCTTTTCAATAGGTACTTTCTTTTGGAAAATTTGTTTTTTTTTTCCTTTATCGTGGGTGCGTTTACAAATATAAACATCAGTCAGACCCGGAACAACAGTAGACTATACAAATATTTGTTCCATGCGGGAATCGAAATCGCGACACGTAGCGCAGCAGCCAATCGCTTAGCCACTGCGCCAACCGTCTCACCGTGTCGTGTAGTATGGTTATTGCTCAGTAGTTGCACATACAAAAAGAGGCTGGGTTAGTAACGGCCCATTCATTAGCATGGAGTGAGGCATCCCAGCAGTTATTATCACAAAAAGGCTTCAATCTCTATACAGTATAGAACAAAGTCGCTTCCCGGCGTTTCTTCCTCTATACGCTTAGATCTTTTAAACTAGGCAACGGATTCGAATGCGGTTTTCATCAATAGATAAGAGTGACTTTAGAGGAAGATTTATACCTCTGAACATCATGCTACGATCAACAGGAGCGAAGCAGTGTCCAATGACGTAACTGACCGTGGGGTATAACTAGTTAACAATATGTTCTAGTATGTTTGTCATGGATGTATTTTCTTGATTTTTTAACATTGTATATTTATTAAGGTTTCCCAGATAGCACTATTCATAATGAAGAAAGACTCGGAAGTGGTAATCGTAAATCGAAGAATCATTAAGCAGTAATATTATTGCAGCGCTCACTAAGGTACAGGTAAAGCACATTATTCGATTTAATTAAGTACATTTTTGTGAAGGAAGGTTGCCAATAATTTACTGACTGCCTATAATTTAATTCCGAATAGTTTCGACGGTGAAAAGCGGAGTCATTAAAATATTCAGGGTTGAAATCATAAAGTGAAAAAAATAATTGTAATATCATCTCATTATTTTATTTGTCGATTGCAACATTTTGTAGTTTTGTACCCATTGATACTTCAATGTTAGGGCGGTTAAAATATTGTTTTTAATTTTTTTTTTTCCTTTTATCTTCATGAGTGAACATCCTTTGAAACCATTATTCTTGAATTGTAAATTATACACTATAACTTGTACAGAAGTAGCTTGCATGCCAGTGTGACATTCATCAATCATCATCAATCAGAAGTCGTGGCATAATAGCACGCAAGTTAGTTGCACGGTACTTGTGCAAGTTACAGGCATGTGTATTTGCGGCTTTAAAAGTTATCAAGTGCAATCAGGCAGAATCTCAGTAATTCTATTTATAATTATGCCCAGTTCAACCAAAAAGTTTGTTGTCTCAATGAAATGGATCAAAGAATTACCGCGGCGTCAATTTGAAGTGAACAATTCAGTAAAACCTTCGAAGTAGTTTATGATTTCCAGGCAAGCACCGGTCGCTTCCTTGGGTCACGATGCGCTTCAGTACAAGTGACATGGCTTGCAGTCACGAGGGTCGATGCCCGGCCTGTGTCGCTAACACTACCAATCGATAACCTGATTCGCACTACTCATACAACACTAGCCATGATTCACCCGATATAACCGAATTAACTAATGTTTAATTACCGCGCCTATCTCCATTCTCGATGCGTTTCCACTGTCCCGCTCGCACCTACTATTTATGCGGTTGAGTAATCAATCCCTAATGTGGTGTCACATGTGGCGTTATCTTAATTCATAGGAATTTATTTATAAACTAAATTAGACTTACTGTTTTTTAGTTTGGACGTATTACTCATCGCACGCAAAGCTTCCGAGAAAATTCTTAGTAGGAGACACATTGTTCACTTTAAGGGAATTCCTGGAAGCCATGTTAAAGCTCAAAAATACTGTAGGCAGGTAAGTGCTTTGTGTTATGGATACACGTATAGCTAAGGGTTATTGCGATGCGAGCTGATGGGACAATGCAAGTGTCCAGAGCCTGGTCCGCGTGCAATCCGAGGTCGTCGCCCTGCCGGCGGACGAGTTAACCGCGGAATACTGACCCCTCTCGCACCATACTGTCAACAATACACTAACGACTCGATCCACATAAGGATAAAGTCCGTTTTACAATGGCCCGACAACCGGTTAGAGTAACCACAACTTTGAACGTTTAAATACGAGCCGATATCAACGGCACATTCATGCAGGAAGTAACGTGCGTATTGAACATTTTTGAAGAACAAGCCTATCAAATAAGGAACGTTATTTATTTAATTTTTATAAACACGACGTGCCACTACGTGCCACCACGACGTGCCACACACCAGCACAAACAAGATTTCATGCAAAAATCTGCTGTGAAATCAATAATTGTATAGACGTTTGTAATATGCCGCATACAGCTTTGTATGGGGTTTGCACATTCACGGTGGTATTTATACAAAGGCTAGCTGACCCAGCAAACGTTGTTATGCCATAATTTTTTTATAGGGTTACGACAACTGCCTCGTTGGCCTAGTGGTCCTAAGCGCGACTGCTACGCTAGAGGTTTTGGATTCGATTCCCAGGTCAAGCAAAAAGTGTTATTGGGTTTTTCTATGAAAATCTCAGTAGCAGCTCGGAGTTAGGATTTGAACCCGGTTAATGGCAATAGGCTCGCCCCCTATTACATGGACCCGAAAAAACCGGCGAACTGTGGGTGTACATTATTACACCTCTTCCTAACCCTTCGAGGAATATAGCCGTGATGGTATAGGTTGTGACAAATAGGTGTTGGCCGATTCTCAGACTTACCCGATATGCACTCAAAATTTCATAAAAATCGGTCCAGCCGTTTCGGAGGAGTTTGGTAACAAACACTGAGACGCGAGAATTTTATATATTGGATAAAAACTTAAACAGTCCTTTGAACATGAACACAATAAAGTTGTTAAGTAAAATTACACTTTCAATGACAAACGAACAGGAAATGTCAAGATTGTAAAGCAACACGCATTAAAAGCATATCAGAAGACGTGGCAAATCAGCTCGTTGCCAACAACAAATTAATTAATCATAGTTAAAAGTAACTGTCTAACAAGGTCCATTTGTCTTTCAGGTTAGGCTTCATCGTCGCGCTAAAATACAGTTAAATGACGTCTCAGTTAACCGTTAGGCTATTGATAGCCCTAAAAACATCTATTAGATATGTAGTGCCGTTGGACCGAATTGGATCGAGGTAAAGCGATGAACAACGCGATAGTGAACGTGATAACTTATCTATCGGTAGGTACCCGCTCGCACCGCGAAACAGTTTGCCTCAAAGCACTTCAACAATAAGGTATAGTCGCCGCCACGAGTCGTGAGCACAAATGTCAAGTTAACTTTTGGATTTTTGGGTTCCTTTCGGGGTTTTTTGGGGCACCGACACTGCACGCGATTGGTCCGTCTGTTGAACCGATCGCATGCAGCGTCGGCGCTCCAAAAAACTCAAAAAGGAACCCAAATATCCAAAAATTAACTTTACATTTGTGCTCACGACTCGTGGCGACTACTATACTTGGTATTTACGAGTGCGAGTTAAGTATACAAGGAAGTATTGTTTTAACATTGTTATCTGTTATACATGAACGTTTCGCAGGGTCGTCTGCCGTCACGAATTGATATTGAATCAATATTTCATATAACCTTACCATTTATAATACATGTTTAGCCTATGAGGTTATGACAAGGATAATTATTATTATATTTAATATTTGTGGTTATAGGTCCCCTTTTTTTTAAACAGGTTTAGATAAAACAGGGAACTCGTCATAATAAAGGTCTGTGTAATAGAGTTTGCCTATATGTACTTATAGTTATAATACAATTCAAACTTAATGGCGGCTCGGAAGTTACCTGCGAGTGCAGGTTCCTGCAGTCAATAATAATTTAGGCTCTATTTAATTATTTCTAGATATAAATTAATGTTATAGAAGTAATTAAATGGAGCCTAAATTATTATTAACTTGATTATACTGCGCGAAACTGCAGTCGCAGCTAACGTCCGAGTCGCCATTAAGTTTGAATCGTATTATACTCGTGTATTTTCGCTTTCAGCGACAAAACTAATCAGTGATTTACAGACACGTGATACGAACCCAACATAAATATACTCTTAATAAATGAAACTGTAAAGCTACAAATACACATGCCTGCCACTAGCACAAAAGTATGCAGGTAACTTGCCATTCTGACATTCATCAATCAGAAGTTGTTCTGGTACAATGGCAAGTAAACTACTTGCATGCCTTTGTGCAAGCTAGAGGCACGTGTATCGGCTACTTTAGTCAGAAGCCTTGAAGATCGTGTGTGGTGACCCGACCTGTCAGAACGCTAGTATGTAATTACTTAGTAAATAAATAATGGTTAGCTTTTCATATGATTTCAAGAAATGCTCTATAATAGTGTTTAGTCGATCTCGTAATTGTATTACTACCCTTAGGTTGAATGTCAGTCGTATGTAATTATTTCAATAAATATCAAGGTTTATTTTTGCTTTAAAACCTATGTGATAGTTAGATATTTTCAACCTTATTGAAGTTTCCATTTACTGAGAGTGTTTGCCAAAAGTGGTAAAACAATTACGAGGTTGACTATACTTGTGGTGGTATTCTACAAAACACGCCCGAGGCTCTTAACAACTTTTCTATTACCAGCAATCCTGTACTAAGAAACTAGGGTCGCTCCCACGTAACATTATATTTGCATAAGTTTCTAGAGTTCTCAACTAAAGAAAAGTAGGTAAGCATGACATGATGTAGCCGAAACTGTTGAAAGCTTCTGTTTTGTAACGTAACGTTGAAGTTTGTTTTATTTATTCAAGCTCAGGTGTTACTTTGTCAATTTAATAAAAGTATTGCTGTCTAAGATCCGACATGTGTACCTATTAAGAAACTTTATTTAAGAATATAGGCACAGGTACTTAATATTTAAATTGTCAAGTGTATTTTGTTGAAATGCCGTATTTCGCGGAAAAAAAAATATAATTAATAAAATTGAAATTTGCCTTGAAATTTTCAGAGATGTTAACAAAACAATATACGGTTTTTTTTAATGCCTCAAAGCTTATTTATGGTGTTCATTTAATTCACAAATTAAAATAAAGAATTAAGAAGTGCGAAACCGACAAAATACCGACCATAAGCTCAAACAAATCCTGTATAAAAAGATACCGGAAAATACTCAAGATGAGTCAGAAAAAGTAATATTATGATATTTACTAGATTAGGTGTGACACAAAAATTCCGTATTCAGGGTAGTGGGTGAACCGACCTAGAAACTGAAATGATGTCATTTATCATTTGGAGCCTCAAGTCCTTGAGACGAAACTTGCCCAAGGCCGGTATAGCCCCGAAAATATCCTTCGAGCGGGTAAAGTCCTTGGAGGCTATACGATACAAGGTCACCTCATTACAGATGAGGCCTACCAGTCGCACGATCAGTCCATGGATTCAGCTTACTGTAGCAAGGTTACAGAAAATATTTCGGTAGGCACGGGTTTTAACGATAAATTCATTGAGTGCTTTGCGAGTTTATAGAACGCGAATAAATCGGAGGTTATTCTGTTTTAAGCAAGCTTTTTTGTGTATGATGCTCTTTTATTGTATCCGCATTTATCGTTTTTTTTATCATCTCCTTTATCATCGCTAAGTGAGGCTTTAAATCCCACTTTGCATTAGACATCTCTACTGTTGCTGTTGTCACCAGTTCAACTTAATCCATAGAAATAAAAACGAATGTTATGGCTTTGTCAACTAAATGGTGGCCAATTAAAACATCGTAACTAGAAAAGTTATTAAATTACGTTTGTTTTTAAGGCCAAGGTTGTAGCTAGGGGGTGACTATTGTTTGTATCCATGCAACCTTCAGGGCTTCTAAATCAGTTTAGTAACAACTGGTAGAGTATTTTATTCAGGGCTACTAGGGTTAGTAACAAAATGGATTATGAAAGACTTATCAGTTTGAACTGACAAAAAGGCCAGTCTGTGCACTCCTAAGCCGCGGGAAGGGACACAAGATTTAACCAAGGGCAAAGTTATGGTAGACCGAAGAGTATCGAAGATCTATAGACAGACATGGATGTATATGGATGAAGTGGGAGAAGTAGAAAGGACAAAAGCTCTTTTTCACAGATCGAAGAGAAGAAAAGAGCGTCCTCGAGAGTCATAATCTTTTTTGAAGGTACAGGTATTAACATAAGATGCAAGGTGAATGAAAGTACTGCTTAACAGCTAAAGGGGCTTTCTATTTACTGAGACTCGACGTAAAGGGAATGATTTATACAGCCAAGCTGAAGTGGGACAGGGCCGGCTGCGTCTGCCGTATGTCGAACGGATCATGGGCTAATTCAACCATAATGTGGATCCCGAAGAACGTCTAGCGACATTCCGGCAGACCCAAGTGAAAATGGCGGGATGAGCTTGACGCTTACAGGTAGGATTGGCCCACACTAGCTTAGAATAGGGAAGATTGGAAAAGATAAAGGGAGCCTTTTGCCCTACAGTGGGACAACACAGGCTAACCATAAAATAAATAAATATGAAATAATTATACATTATACTGTATCCAAACAAATAGGATCCTTTAAATAAATCTATATTAATATTATAATTATAAAGAGGTAAAGTGTGTGAGGTTGTAGGGGGTAATCTCTGGATCTCCTTAACCGATTTTGAAAATTCTTTTACCCATAGAAAGCCACGTTATTTGGGAGTATGTAACCATACTACGGCACCCGGGAGCGGAGCAGTAACCAAAGACGTTACATAGCACGGGTTATAATTTCCACGCGGACGAAGTCCCGGACAGAAGCTAGATAATAATATTTGAAAAAAAGAATATAGCATCACGCCAATCAAATCACATCACGTCAATAGCATTGCTCAAGGGATGGGTAGTATGTAGTTATGCTGTACACTGACTAAGCCTGCGAGTGGGCTTTTCATTAGGAATTTCTCATTAGCAGCCCTAAATCTGGACTTGTGCCTAAGCGTAATAACATACTTGAGATTGGTTGATGGCAATAGGCTTGCCTCCTATATGGAACTTAAACAAGGTAAGATAAAAAACATTTTATTAATTACGAGCTGTCCCGGCAAACTTCGTACTGCCTCAATCGATAAATATAAGACCTAAACTTTTGTATTGAATAGCGATAAAGATCAAATTGACTCTACATTTTATGTACAAAACGTTTATATGGGAAAAAGAAAAGGTCTGTTTTTAGGGTTTTCCCGGCAATTATTCGATTTTTTTTCACCTTTTAAACCTTCCCTAGACCTCCACGAACATTTCAAGGCCAAGATAAGATAAATCCGTTCAGCCGTTCTCGAGTTTTAGCGAGACTAACGAACAGCAATTGATTTTTATATATATCGATTTCTCCTTTGGGTTAATAACTTATCTCAGTATATCAGAACTAAAGGTAAGGTCAATATACTGCCATTTGACTTTTATTTGTTGTCATTGTAAAACACATTTGTTGTTTCAAAGTTCTTTGTACTTATTATGTTTTTTTTACGTTTTTGAGACTTTTGCATCAACTGCAGTCGCTAAATTGTCAACAACAATATCAATTCAAAATCCATTTTTTTTACTCGTCCTTCTTTGGATTTTAGTTACTTATTTTATCTAAAGCAGTATATAAATTATCTCATGAGCCGAAGTGTTGATGCCCATCTTATCCTATTTATTCGTTACTTGTAAACTCCCAGAAATCAAAAATAAGTTTTTAAGTTACGGTGATTTACCAACGACGGGGACACCCCAACACACATACCATCACGCCTGTATTCCCTTTTTTTTTTTTTGTTGCCGGGCTGGAAAATCCTCATGGATGTCCACCGCCCTGGGGAGGGCGGAGGGGTCTGACAGACTCTTACTGACTAAAAACCACCCCAGTGTTCCCTTCCCACACTTACGCCGAGGATCCCGGAAACTTCGCGCCTTCCGCGATCCCCGACTGGTTTCGGTCCGCCACTGCGGGCCTCCTCAGGTTAACCTAATCAAACTGTAACCGAAAAAAGGGTTTTTAACACTGTTTTTAAACTGCCTCGTTGGCCTAGTGGTCCTAAACGCGACTGCCACGCTAGAGGTCTTGGGTTCGATTCCCAGGTCGAGCAAAAAAGTGTTATTGGGTTTTTCTATGAAATTCTAAGTAGCAGCCCGGAGTTTGGATTTGTGCCCGGTTAATGGCAATAGGCTCGCCCCCTATTACATGGGACCTAAACATACCGGCAAACTGTGGGTGTACATTGTTACACCTCTGCCTATCCCCTCGGGGAATACAGGCGTGATGGTATGTGTTTTTTAAAATAGTTTTTTACGGTTACACTTTTGTAAACGTTTTGGGTTAACACGTTAAAAACAGATGCATAAGTGTTACATTTTTGATTCTGTTACCAATTCAACATGTGACACTTATAATTCTGTAACCTTTATGAAGGTGTTTTTAAGTCCCTGATGACGAGTTTAATGGCTACCATCTGCAAGTAGGCTTCATTGAATTTCACAATTACTTTTTCTTTTTTTAAACCGCCATAAAATACATAACGAAATAACACCACGCTCATACATATTAATATTCATGGATTAGATAAAATACGCTTTACTTTTTAAATAAGTGTTTATGTAAATTCAACAAGCAGTGCATAGTAATAAGGTTGACAATTCTCGTGAGAAGATGCTTGTATAAGTAGAGTGGTAAGATTTATACAGTTTCTTATACAAATTATGCATATTATTAATTATGTCCAAGGTTGACCGTTACATATGAACACCCTAGCTGAGAAAATTATTATTTTTATTTTTTTTATGTTTTATTTAGGGTTAGCCCTGAACAGCAGAGAGCTTGTTAACAATTAGCTGTCTGGGGTTACATACTTACATAAATAAATTATGTACTATTGTTATCTTGATATCACTATAGTCAATTTACGAAAACAGATTGAGCATCTCACTGTTATGTTGTTAAAGTAAGGAAGTACGTAATTTTTGTTACAAATTATTTTAATGACATGGCAACTCAGCACAAAAGCGGGAGCGTCCTCATTTGGGTTATTCTGGAAACCACACGGTAATTTCCTGTATTTGTACCTATCAAAATTATGTCAAGGTTCACGTGGATTATTAAATTGTATTTTTTCCCCTGTTTACAGCGGATACGATAAAAAATTAGGGCAGTCCAATTTATGGAATATATCAATTTGTAATCAAGTAGGATAAGGAAGCCGATATCAAATTTATTTATAAAAAATATTACGGTTATTATTATTATTAGCAAATGATGTATGTCTAGTGTCGTACAGCGCCATCTAGCGGCAAGGTGGAAAACAACATAAAATATTTTTTTTCTAATTACTTTTTTTAACCATAACACGAAAAGTCTCAAAATTATACAATACTATACGTCTATCTTACAACTACGAAAAAATTAAAGCTCAATTCACATTAATAACAATAATGAAAAGCATCTGCCTTTGGGGGGGCACCGAGTGCCGACATTTGACGATTTCAAGATGATTGTTAGACCTTTAGCGCGAAAGATTTACGATTTTATTCTACCCATTCTTTGTTAGCAACACACCTGTTGTGTTCGCGAAGATAGTAATAAAAAAACACCTTGGATATGACAGGTGTTTATTTCATGAGTGATATTTTAGTTTACCTCTGTATAATATCGTGTAGAAGTCGTTCGGTGATAGCTTTTATACAGGGGGATGGAGTTATTAATTACTACGCTAATCATGAGTATCTTCTTACATTTAATAGGGATTGCTGCAGCTGTCTTTTGGAAAAGTCTATGGTCGACAATGACCGACAATTAATGAATTAAAGGACAAATACATAAGAACATGTTTTTTGTAAGTAAATAATTTATTATATTAACTTTTTAAATAGTAACTGCCTCGTTGACCTAGTGGTCCTAAGCGCGACTGCTACGCTAGAGGTCTTGGGTTCGATTCCCAGGTGGAGCAAAAAGTTTTATTGAGTTTTTCTATGAAATTCTCAGTAGCAGCTCGGAGTTAGGATTTGTGCCCGGTTAGGTTAATGGCAATAGGCTCGCCCCTTACAACATGGGACTTAAAACATACGGGCGAACTGTAGGTGTACATTGTTACACCTCTGCCTAACCTTTCGGGAAATACAGGCATGATGGTATGTTATGTTATGTTATGCAATTCAAAAGTGCCTGTAAATGGTCTAATTGAAATAAATGTTTTGACTTTGACTTTATGATTTATACTTTTACTTTTGATGATTGAATTGAAGACTGTTCAATGAGGTACTCGTTGATCCAATTTTAATGTTTTTTTCTACTAATTAAAACGTTCAAAATATAGTCACAATCTCATCACTAGCGTCAGTAACTACTAAAACACGTGGATACAGTAGGTAGCATTTTTGACAAATAGACTGAGATTAAATTGCAAATGCTCCTATAAGTAGAATTGCACTCTAGTTGCAAAGTAAAAGCAAATATTTTTCACGCAAAACAAAGCTGCTTTAAAATATCGATATTATAAATCATTAATATTTAAATATAGTAGTAGCCACGAGTCGTGAGCACAAATGTCAAGTTAATTTTCAGGATTTCGGGTTCCTTTCTGGGTATTTTAGACCGCCGAGGCTGCACGCGATTAGCCCGTCAGTCGGACCGATCGCGTGTAGCGTCGGCGCTCCAAAAAACCCCGAAAGAAACCCAAAAACCGAAAAATTAACTTGACATTCGTGCTCACGACTCTTGGCGACTAATATAACTAATCTTATAAAAACTACAATGCCAGCGACACATCACTCGTGTCCTAGGAAAATTAAATTAAACCAATGATTCAACTAACTAGCGGCGGCGTTGAATGTGACGTCTGTTTAAAAACTTGAAGCTTCCGCATTGAGGTCACATTAGATGCTTTACTTTCTATAATTAGAAAAAAAAATACATATTTTTTTAAGGCACATTTTTATCTTTATTTAAATATCTGTTATTGACGTGGTTTTCAAGGGCCAGCCCTAGGGGTGTCGACACGGATGATCACCCCATCCACTAAACGACTGCGGCTAGCTTAGCTAAACCTTGATCCAGTGACCCGTAAGGCTGTAACAACTTTGCCAAGTCCCTCATAGGGTCATAATTATAAGCTATGATTATTATAAATCGAGATATAATAACGACAAAATGATACCTAAATATCCTGCATAACGACGGGACATAATTGAAGCGGAAAATTACAACAAGGATAAATAATAATAATAATAATTTCCGCCCCGAAGACGTCAAAGGAAAATTGGTTGAAAACCACATAGACTACAAATATTTGTATAGATGGCGGAGGAAATATTAGAAATTGACGACATTTTTTACGACTACGTACAATTTTATTTAGACAACGTGTAAGGCAACTAGTAAATGTACTGAAACTTACATTGAAATTGTTTTGTTGGAGGTAACTTATTTAGTAGTAAAGAGCATGGGACCCAGCATTGACTCTTGTGGCACTCCAGCTAAGATGCTATTATACTTGGAATATGCTTCCTTCTTTCATTACTTGAATAATTCAGCCTGCAATATTTAATTGTTATTGTAATGTCGACCATTGAGCAAGGAACATGCGATCCAGAATAATAGGCTTTATATATCATCACTCCCTATCAAATGCTTGTTGTAAGTCTTGGAATGCAAACAAAAAAGAAAAGATTTATAACTGGGCTCAGTGGAAGTAAATACGTTTTTAACTTACCTACTCATAGGTGTATAAAATCTAGATGGCTATGTCAGAATACATTCATTCAAAACATAAATTAACTATTTTACTTTTTATTTTTTCTGTATTTGAATATTCTTTGAATAAATTACACCAAAAAAAGTACTGATTGTGACATCATTTTCGCAAATACAATCCATTCCATTCATAATTTTATGAGCCTGTTTCACAACCAAAGACACTAATGACCAGAAAGAAATGGAACAGAATTTGTCAATGAAACAATTTGCCAAACAATGTAATCATTAGACCTTATGAGTTGAGAGGTTTCTAATTTGTTTTAATGAAATGGTGATTAATATTAGTTCAAGTAAATTAATTATCACTTCAGACCAAAAGGTATCAATAGGCAATCCAATAAGTTCTGTATAAATTCCTTAGTATAAATTTAATCATACAAATGTTGTTTTATTATTTTTTAATAAACAGGTCAATAGTATCTAAAACAGGTCCTTAGCCATGTAATAATGTCTACATTGTACACTGTTATTGATCAACTACAGGGCAAAGGCTTCTTCTTATATAGAGAAGGCACAATCATTGATACCACACTTATTGAAGGCGCATTGACAATTTCAGACTTTAATTAAAATATTAAGTTTAGGTTTCCTCACAATGTATTCCTTCACCAATGTCAATGATGTTCAAGATAAACTTAGATTATGAATTAGCCCTAAGCCATGCAATAGGATGATTACCGACTAAATCAAACATGGATAAGATTGAATGTGATCAACCAAAAATAATTTAATACTTTCTCCGAAAATCTCAAAATCAGTACCTACGAATGAAACATTTTGCAGAACAATAATATTGCAATTCAATATAGGACAGGGTAAAAGGGTTAAAACATTCATTGTATACAATCAGATGCAGTGTTACCATCATTAAAATGTATATACGACTGTAACAGGAGCTGGGTCAAGGAGAATGTGGAATAGTGTCAAGACTTCTATAGTATAAACATAAATGATAAAGTGCACAGCAAACTTGGCAGTGTGTGAGGAGCAATGAATACACTGACTATGGGTCATATTACAAAGCCTTACTTAAGACTCAAGCATTGCTTAAAACTAATTAAAAGCTATCTGTTTGATATAAAATACTTTAAACAAACAGCACAAAAGGTAGCACCCATATTTTGAGCTGTTTACAATTTTCAGCTTTATTTGTAATGTTTTTTATTTAGCTATATATTATAAACTTGGTTCAGCTCGCGACTTCGTCCGCGGAGATTTATCACCCCCATTAGGTTATGTCTTTGGTTTCTGCTTCGCATCTATTGGTTGTAACGTGATGTTAAATAGCATATAGCCTTTCAGGATAAATTGACTATTCAACATACAAAAGAATTTTTTAATTCAAACCAGTAGTTCCTGAGATTAGCATGTTCAACCAAACAAACAAACACTTCAGCTTTATAATATTAGTATCTAATAGATTAAACCCAGTCTGTTTTGACCGGTAGTAATGCTTGAGTCTTGAAGAAGGTTCTATCTTACAGTAATGCCACTATATGCGACAATGTATTTGAAAATCATAAGTCAAGGGTAAATTAGCAACCTATGTAACAGAAGATTTAAATAATAATGCTTAAATTTAACCATGGTTTTAATTAAATCAACATAAGTATGGTAGAAATGTTAATGTAATAGCAAATATTATTGTGAATATAACATAAAACAGGGCTAAGTTATTATTTGGGAAATCATACATTGTTGAGTGATTAATGTAAGAACACTTTATGGTGTTGCATAGTTTGACTAAATACTTCATACCCTGAATTCAGACTTATTTTTTGTTTATGTAGACTTTTCCAATTTGAAGACTTATTAATATATATTTTTTTAAATAGTGCAGGATACTACAATACATGAATGTGATACTAAGAACACTTCCATTGGCTCTTGTTTATGGTCCTAATATTTTTAGTCATTTGAAGATTTTTTGTTTTGACTGAAATTTTTGATTATCTTTTTGTTTTATTTTCAAATAAAACAGGTTTACATTTAAAGTAAAATAATATGATGGTTGTTTTTATAGCAAGGGATATGTGATGGTATAATTTACACTTTTTTTAAGTAGCAATAGTCAAAGCTATGTAGGTAAACAACAATAGAAATTGTGAAAATGTATTTTATGATACAGTAATATGGTAGATATCTCAAAATATAATAAATCTAAGATGAATTACAGCTATGGGTGAGTTTAAATTGAAATAGCACATAATTACCTGCACGGTACTCTTTCTAGCAAACACATGGCAATATAAGACTCAAAACACCATGGGTCAAGGTCACTAACCACTTTGTTAGCATATTTGTAACCCAAAATAAAGTAGTCACTATTTGATATTTTCACTTCAGACACTTCACGAAGGAACCATTTCTGAACTTGCCAGAAAGGCAAAATGTGTGAAACAAACACGAGCTATCGCGAGCAAAGGAAAACGTTCTCCATATTGCCTTGACGTCACATTGAAATACCAAACAATGGTGCATGAAACGAATCAGTTTATATTTATTCGTGTATCAAATATTAAAAATTAAACTCGTAAACGTGTAAAAATGTATTAAAAATAAAACGTCAAGGGCGAAATATCATTATTTAGATTGACAATTTGCGAATTCTAAAATTACACACTTACCAATATTCGCCGTTTTCACTGCAGTTTTAAGGATCACCATACATTTGAAATGATAAACTCAAAAGAAAATAGCGTATTAATTAAATTCTACCTTAAATTAAGGAATTAAAAACAAAAGAAGAAGAAATATACAGTAGTATGGAAGGGGTAATGCAATGCAAAGCCTATTCTGTCAAGTGTCAAGGTGTCAAGCAATGATGGAAATTATAAAAGTATACATCTGTAGCAATATCCAAATGTATTATTAAAAGTATATTATTATTTATTGAAATATCTTCTAAGTAAATTACAATTATTTCAAAGAAAAATTAGAGTTACATTATAAAACGTACGATAATTTATACTTTTCCCTTAAAAATACACTGCTTATAGTTGGCCCAAAAAAACTGGACGAATGAAAAGAACGAAATAATTAAACGTGATGGTTGTTTTTATCTCTGGTTAGTCGTTCTGAAATTTCTGAAATACTTTTTGAATGAAACTCTATAATATAACTTTCTTATTTTTTTCCATGTGTTCATTGATTAATTTTAAATATACTAAAACTAATATCAGTCGAACGAAATGGTGAAATTAATGAACGTTACCAAATGGCCAAAGGGTCAAACAGAAAAGTAATAAGGTAATAACGTAAAATTATAGATTGGAACGATGGTTTTAGACACTTCCGCCGCTCAACATAGGCACCATGCTGAGTGACTCTACATTCCGACTCGCCATATGCCTGCGCCTGGGCACTCCTTGTCTCCGCACCGCTGTCCGTGCGGCGAAGTTGTTGACTCCTTCGGACACCAAGGTCGCTCATGCAGTAAGAGCGCTGGCCGCATAGCATGGAATGCCACTATTAATGACATCATCATTCGTGCTCTTGTCTCCGCCGGAGTGCTAGCTGTTTTGGAGCCAATTGGTTTGGCATGCGACGATGGGATAAGATTAGATGGGATGACTACTGTATAATGCCTTGGAAGTTGGGTAGGCTTTTGGTGTGGGATGCAACATGAGTTGACACCTTGCGCCATCCCATCTTCCTAGCACGATGTGTTGTACTGGGGCGGCTGCCACTGGTACCGAAAATCTCAAACGGCGCAAATATAATAACCTTCTCGGAAGCTATATGTTTGAGCCGTTTGGGATTGATACACTAGGGCCATGGGGTCCGAGCGCTAATCTACTTTTTCGGGACATTGCCAAGCGACTGGTCGACTTTTCATGTGATCAAAAGGCTGGCCTTTTCTTGGTCCAAAGAATCAGCATTGCCATACAACGTGGCAATGCTGCTAGCGTTTTGGGCACTTGTACCATTGACAGCGATGTGGATGAGTTATTTGATGCCATAAGAGCGTCCTTTTTGTTTGTTTTTTGTACATAGTTTGTAATCTAATTATTATTTAAGTAAGTATTATGGTTGAAATATATAAACATTGTAAGAGGTGTCCTCCACAAGGATACTGACTATGATATACTATGATAAGAAGCACAGACTACTCATCGTCTGTTAAGGTCTAGTGTGGACTGAAACCTTAGGCTAATTGTAATACTCTCTGACTGAGACCCAAGCATTTCCAAACGAAACAAAAAAATAACCTAAAAATCTCAAATGAATGAACGATCTCTCATTTTCGTTTTCGAATTTTCGATTGATATGACGATTTTGTTTGTCTGTAAAATGCTTATTTAGTTGGAATTTGTGTAGAAATAATTAATTTCTAATAGAAGCCATAAGATAGAATAATAATAAATAGTGAACAGAATGGCAGACGAAGAAATTAATGGTGATACTGACGATATTCAGCACGATAAAGACAAAACTCAGAAGAAGACTGCAAAACATGATAGTGGAGTAGCAGACTTGGAGAAGGTTACTGACTATGCAGAAGAGAAAGAAATATCTTCTCAGGACATATCGGGGGTAAATATTATAGTATTTATTTTAAACTGCTCATTAAAGTATATTAATAGGTTATATTTTCTGCTCATATTGTTGTTCTAAATTAGAAATTGTAGCAGTTTCGTACTATCGTTTTTAAATGCTGATGTAGTTTTAACTATTTTCTTTTGAAGCAATTACGCTACCTCAAATTGTTTTTGAAAAGCATAGATGAGTAATTGGCTTTTAGATTATGTTTATGGGTTTACTTAATTAAATGATAATTGTTAATAATTCCAGGCCCTCTCCTTAATCGGTGACAGGAGAAATAAGGAGGCTGCTGAGCGTCTTGAAAAGGAAAAGGAACTACAAAAAGTCTCAGTTAAAAAGGATGATATAGAACTAATTGTAAGTATGTCTTATGCAAGCAACATCACCTATGTTGAAGTCTAAGATTCCCCTTAATTCAGTGCTGACATAAAATCTGTTCTTAGCTGATGTCATCTACCTAAAACCTACCAAACTCCCAAATTTTACTGTCACAACTCTAGTTGAAATTTATATGTTTAAAAAAATATTGTAAGTGGACTCCATTGTCCATACTTAAACTCCTCAAGTATGCCATAGAATAAACCTACTGTACTAATTAAAGTTTACCTAGAGCATAGAGCACTAATTTCCATGATGGACCAAACCTATGTTGAATGGAGATCTGTATGGTAGTCTTGTAAACATGTGATTTGAATTCTGCTCTTGAACACATCACCCTTAAATTCCCAGCTGATGGTAGTAAATGCAGAGGTGTTCTCACAAGTTATTAGAAGGATTTTTTAAAATGAACACATATGTTAGTTTGTTTAGAACTGTTGCCAAAAAGTGAGCATTAACACTCACTTCTTGAAATATTCAAACAAACCAATACATACCTTTCATCAATTTCCAGGTAAAAGAGATGGAGATATCCAGAACATTAGCAGAAAGAACCCTAAGGGAACATCGGGGTGATGTTGTAGCAGCGTTGACAACTCTTACGAACTAACATGGACTATACTAAATTATAAGCTATGTTCATAAACAAACAAACAAATTGTCAGAACTTAAGTGAATAGATTTTTCTATCCAAAGAGATACTTTTATTAATTGAGAGCTGTGACTTTGTTTGTGTACCACTGTAGCTGTGAGGACCACTAATGGGCTAGAGCATTGAATCTAGTTTTAATTTAAACAAAGTAGCATTTGCAAATCCATCTCACAAGCACTCTGTGGCATCGTATCCAGGCTGCCCTGCCATTACAATGTGTGGTTGACTATGTGATGAAGCAAACACTTGTAAGAAACCCAACACAAACTGTAACCCTTTTTTCAGCAGCACAACTAGCCACCATTGTGTCCTAGTGCACCTTTAGAGTCTAAAACATTAAGACAAGACTACTAAAACTTAAAACTGATAGTCTAAACATGAAACTGTATTGTTATAAGTACCGTAAAACGGAATGAATAGGAATGCAGGGGTGAATTGGGTAGAAACTTTAAAAAGGATTTTAACATTGTGATATTATAGTTTGTAGCCAAAGGGGACTCGAATGTTTTTTCTAAATAATAATTAACTATTTAGTGTCCTAGTTGGCACTAAACTATATAACATATTTCAACGTCTAAATCCCTTTTAAAGTTTCGTCCCAATCCACCCCTGCATCCCTATTCACTCCCTTATGGTAACCTAGTATTATCTTAGGATGGAGTATTGCAACTGCCTCGTTGGCCTAGTGGTCCTAAGCGCGACTGCTACGCTAGAGGTTTTGGGTTCGATTCCCAGGTCGAGCAAAGTGTTATTGGGTTTTTCTATGAAATTCTCAGTAGCAGCTCGGAGTTAGGATTTGTGCCCGGCTAATGGCAATAGGCTCGCCCCTTATTACATGGGACCTAAATATACCGGCGAACTGTGGGTGTACCTACATTGTTACACCTCTGCCTAACCCTTCGGGGAATACAGGCGTGATGATGGTATTGATAAACGGAACTGCCGGTCTGTTCTTTATATAAATTCTCCCTTGCTGAATGTGCAAGTTCACTTTACTAAAATTAATTGAGAGAGTTTTATGGAATACCACTGCTGTTTGTATAGTATCAGTCAATGCAGTTGGTACAATGTAAATGTTTCATTTGTCTATGAATAGTGTTGTTGATGTATGTTGTCAAACATTTACACTTTTAGTTAGATCATTGTGTAGGCTTTGGCATAAAGGTGGTGGAGTATATTATTCATTGCTGATTTTTCTCAAATATTTCATTCAAGTAGCTAGACTATATTTATGATAATATATTTTACATTCCCACAGTAAGTATAAATCTCTAATTCCAGAAACATCCATGAATCTATTGATAAAAACAAAAGGTTGATAAAAAAACTCGGAACTGAAGCAAGTCATTGAATTATTGTTTACTTTCTCACATGATAATGAAATGCTATGTATTTGGAAATGTGATATTTTTAACACAAAGGCGTTATCTCACTCTCAGTAAGGTGCTAGATTATATAGGAGCCAAAACTAAATAATACACACATAATTTACGTAATAAAAATATAAATATGAACAGTAACTTTATTATTATCACTTATTAAAGAATTATCTACTTAAATTACAATACTTTAAGGTTTATTTTAAAACAATACTGAACGGTTTTCATATGTGGTTAATTGTGTTGTGGTTTATTGTAGTTGGGTTTATCGTATTTTGGCTTAATGTATTTTGGCTTATTGTATTTTGACTTATTGTATTTTGATTCTCTTCGGTTTTGTCGTCTGCCGTGTAGGGGGGAGGCGGAATACTGCTATCGTGAATCTGAAATAATAAAAAGTAATTGTATCCACGTTTAAAACGGCGACTAAGAAATTGTTGCTATGAAGAATAGAGTATGTCTTACTTTCTATTAACATGATAATTCCTGAATGTCTTCTTACTACTTTCACAGTAGATGACACTCAGGCCCTTTCTGTACTGAAAGGCATTGCAAACCAGTGTAATTGTCTCCATATATTCCATATTTTGGACTGTCATCAGTCCCATTAGTGGTAAACTGGTATATTATGGTATACTATAGTGCTTCGTCAGAGGAGGCCATTGGACAGAGAGCCAAAGAACAGTCATTAATCGCAGAGAATACTGACATGCAGGAGATGTAGTAGGAGGGGCTGTATTATGACGTGTTAATGACATTATAGTTTGAAAAGAGAGAGTGCTATCGATGAAAGTGTTCGGTCTCTCTCTTGCACTGGCATTAACACATCTTATTAGGGCTCTAAGGAGGGTTTGGAGGTATGAGAAACAGGGTGTAAAGTCTCTCTTCCCCCATAGAAAAGGGAAGATCCTCCGGGTGTTGTCTGGTGGGCTACTGCCCGACGGTTGTTGTCGGGATTTTTGTATATATGCTAATTGTCGCGTCAAACTTTGATATCGCGATCAAGGCAACGTTAGTTCGCATGCTGAGCGATAGATTTCGCTACAAGGGCTAAGGCAAGAAATCGTGCTACTGCAACAGCCTTCGTGCGGCTTCAATCATGATCAGAATTTTTCTCTGAAGGTAACATTGGTAGAAAATTTACCTTTTTTGCATTTTTTTCTACAGCAACGACGCGCTATTTTACCGTTTGCCAAATATGACTATCGTCTGGCTTATTTTCTGATTGAAAGTAGTGGATAGTACGAGCATATAGATACTTACAAATCCAGCGTTGAGAAATGCTACTGCAGGATACGTAGCTGATCCGGCTGCTGGAGTTCGAGAATATCTGGAGATGCAGAAATGCTTTTGTAGCTACTATGATTATAATAATGTACTCGTTCGAGACAATGGTAATACATGATATGAACCAAGAAATGAAAATGGCGGCGTTTGGAGATTATTTATTTATTTAGTTGCATATCTACATAAATATAAACAATACTTATTGATGAACTAATATTAATAAAAATAAACTTACTTGCTGGCTACTGTGCAAATGAAAAGATATGATAAAATAAGTTCCTTTGCTTCGCCGCCATATTAAGTTTTATCAGATACCTAGCAAATTATAATGCGCTTAGAAAATCTATGGTATTGATTTTATTAGTCTATCATTACCTACGAGGTGAGGTCAGATATAAGAATTTTTACCTTAGTAGGTAAAATTCTAAACTTTAGGTGCAGGTAGGTATACTTCTGCGTAGTGTAAAATAGACGCGTAAATACTACAAAATAACTAATAGGTAGATGTATAATATAAGTAGGTAGGTAAATAAGAACAGTACTACCTAGGTATAGTTTTTTGGGGCGCCGACATTACACGCGATCGGTTCGACTGTCGAACTAATCGCGTGCAGCGTCGCGTCGGTGCGTCAAAAAACCCAAAAACCCAAATAATAACTTGACGTTTGTGCTCACGATTCGTGGCGACCACTACAGTAACTACATCAATCAAATCCAGAAACTGCCACTAAGCAGGTAGGTATGTACTATAATTATTTTTGTATGAACAATAGATTGATTAATCGTCCTATTGTTACCACAAGGTGTAACCTCCACAACCAACAAGATCGCGATCAATTAACAGTTAAAAGAATAAATTCTCTAGAAAATATCTTGTTAATTATAATGGGAATAACTTGCAATCGTGTACACTAAGTAGCCGCCACGAGTCGTGAGCACAAACGTCAAGTTAATTTTTGGGTTTTTGGTTTCCCATCTACAATTTTTGGGGCGCCGACGCTTCATGCGATAGGTCTGACTGACGGACCAATCGCGTGCAGCGTCGACGCCCCAAAAAACCCAGAAAGGAACCCAAAACCCAAATATCAACTTGACGTTTGTGCTCACGACTCGTGGTGACCACTATACCTAGAGGGAAAGTAGGCACCTAATCCCAAAGCGTTTAATGTGGGCCTGCTGTAATTATTATTTAATCTACATGCCAGGACCCGTCCTCTTTATTAGGTATGCCTCTGGGGTAGTGGATTAAATCTTTGAAGTAGGGTATCTTACATTACCTACGTAGGTATAGTTATGTACTTCGCAGAATCGCAACTATTTTTCGTCACTTCTCTGGCTGTGGTGTTTGTGAGTTTATATGTTGGACAAAGTTTATAAAAAGAATAAGAGAACTCCTTTCTAATTCAGATCTGGGAATTGATAGCGCTAGATTTCTAGAAAATCAAACGATTTTACATATTATAGTACGGTCAATTTAGACATCTGAAGTTACAATAATTCGCACACAGCTGAGTCGGTAGGATGGTTCAAAATAACATCATACGTAACGTAACGTAAATCTAAAACGTCCTCATCGTTCATCGGATCGACGTTTTTGTCAAAGGTGACAAAAACGGGTTGTCAATTCTCTTTCTCGGGTATATTACCAAGTACAAGTGTGGCTTGGTTTTACTGAAAATCGTGAATAACCCGTTTTTGACAACTTTGACCCTGAGTAATTTTTTTTCCAGGTATCGGATCGATGAGGTCTTCTTAGATTTCATTTATGGGTGCGAATTATTGTAACCTCACTCCTATTTTTTGGTCTAATTTGACTGGACTTCTATCTGGGTATCTGCGTCTATTCTACTCGCAAGTACATCTTTTGGAGTAGTACCTACAGAGGCTAATAAATTCACGAATTGTTCCTAAACAGTTCACGTTACCCATCATCTAGCTGCATGATGTAGGTAGCTATAATGTGGAATGTCTAATTGTCTGCATCCCACATTTTAGTTAAGTATTTGGCGTTAACCAAATATTATGTTAGACTAAGATAGTTTCAACAAGGCATTAATTGGGCATTTTACAATATCTATGAGAAATATGTGCACATGTAAAGGCACAGGTACAGCCTTAGTTTTTGTTAAACATAAAGGTATCTGAAAAGGGGTCATTGCACTCATCATTATAAACAATTTTTGGTATGGGGCCAGCACTGGAATAGTGAAAAATAAATTAATCAGCAGATCCATACATTTTCACAAGTTATGCAAACAAGTTAATAATAATAGTAAGAAAAAAAAATGTTCATAATGTCTCATTTTCAGGTACTTACAAGGTAAACAAAAACTAAGATTGTAAGTATATGTTGCCTTGCCCTAAATTCAACGGAAGTTAGTTCAACTAAAGTAATTACCTTGGCGGGGCATCTCGTAATCTTTGGTCGACATACAACTGTAGACTTCCGATAGATAGTCGCCCGTCACCGTTGGACCCTGCTCCGAAGGCTCTGAAAGTTAACAATATTAAATTGATAACCAGTAAAAATGAGTTTCAACATTTTAAAGTCACCAAATTTTAAAGTAAGTAAATGGTTTATTTGAAGTTAATAGGTTTGAGTTTGAGTTTTTAACAGGATGAAGTCGGAAGCCTACATATAATTTAAATTGGAAAAGTTGCAATTTATAACGATAGGCAAAGCCTTGATATCATGTGCATGTCAGTTTTCCCGCGCTTTTTGCCCTCGCTCTCCGTCTTGACAGCGACAACTGTCAATTTTCCAAACTGACATAATAACTTTGACAGACTTTTACCCATAAAGGTAAGGATTTAAGGAATGTGATTGTGATCAGTGATGTATTGCTTATTAACACTAGTCTGTGGATTCAAGTCGTGAATGCTGCCGGCCTGTTCTACCACGTGTAGGAGAACTTTATGTAGCTACCAAAAACAAAAAATAATAATAAAAAGGTGCTGTGATCATTGGGATGTAACGAGATGTGATCATATTGAACCATTGAGCTTTAATTGCTTAATCCACTTGTCAGTCCTCGTGACGGACTGTCAAGTATTTCTAATTTAGAGCAGAATTTATCTCATAGAAACATTAATAAATAAAATAAGTTTAGATATGGCTAAACCATACAGAGAATCTACAGTGCCCACTTAACTACTTAAGTAAAATTATCAAGAAACTTTTTGTGAACAATTTACACCACTTCAGTATGAATGGTTTACGTTACCTTATATCTGTTGTAGCACATAGCTTGTAGAGGAGTATGAACGTGGCAATAATCCCCAGGATTAGCGCCGCGCCCATTATCACCTGGGTACTGGAAATCAGAAGAATTTGTTCTAGGGATTCCCTGGAACGTAACATCAAATGCGGTATTGATTAAAAAAATACGTATTACGCCTATGAATAGTTACTGGTTCCTAAAACGACGTTGATAATATTCAGAGCATCAGCTGCCTCGTTAAAAAACGAACTAGGTAATGGTCTGAAATTGCTACGACGTATCCAGCTACAGCCTACGGCGTAGGCCGATTCTACGAACTCGAAAGTAGAATTTAAAGACTAAATTTGATTTGATAAAAATACGGTCCCTTATGAGTATTTTTTATGATATTCGGTTAATATTTTTCGTAGATTTTAAATGAATCAATTTATGTGGGGAGCTGACAAAAATGTATTCTTATGAAATCATCTACCAACCTCTAACCTAATAGCCCTTACCTAATTAGTCTTCAACTCTAGACGCGGCTAGATTATCTCTAAAATTTTAAATGGTACGTCTGTAATTTTTGCCAGAAAAACAATTAGGCGCTTAACTACTGACATCATAATTAGTTGGATTAGGTAAGAGGTAGTACCTACGGCGAAATAATTGTGAAACAAATACCAATTCCTAATAAAAAAGTAGGTACCTACTTACGCATATTTTAATCATAGGGCAATTCTCGTATTTTTATTCTTTTTTAATTCTCTAATCTCGATCTGACAAAAAATACCTCTTATTACTTAATACTTTACCTACATTTTTAACAAGTTGTTAACGTTGAATGTCGCCGAGATGAGATAGCGACTACCTAGATTTTAAACGTTTTTTAATTGACATATGAACCTAAGATTGGCGCCCCGGCATAGTGAACCGGGGCCGCGGTAGACCACGGAGCAGATGGCGGGGCGACCTGGACGGCTTATGAGAATTGGCAAGACCTATAGTAGGACCGGAGGGAGGCCTTTGCCCAGTAATGGGACAGCTAATTATAATAATACCTAGTAAAGATGTCTGAGATTTTTACTTAGATTACAATAACGGCATTTCTGCGCCTGAGTCACGTAGAATAGAATCATATGATATTTCACATTTAAATAAAGACGTGTTTTCAAAACAGAGCTACATATACCTATAGAATGTTTCTAACCGAGACGAAATAGATTTGCTCCGCCTTTACTATTGTTTGAAAACACTGTACTTTTTTCATCCACTACTTCATCCACGTGGTTTCAGAATAGATGCAAGAAATTAAATAATTATACAGAGTGGAGGGGAGATCGAGAGGCAACGAATTAAAAGATTATATGCCACGGAAAAAAACGCCTAGAGCATCGAGAAAAAAAAACTTGGCCGTTCCATACCTTTTCGGTATTGAATGTTTGTATGGATCAACCATTTTTTTATGGGTCTAGTAAAAGGTATTATAGTAAAAGTTTGCGTGTGAATAAATTTTATACTGTAATATTATACAAATGCATTCAGACTTCATGCATACAGATTTTTTGTAGGTAGACCACTCATTTGGTCAATCATCATAGGCAATGCCAGTTTCTGTCTTGTCAACTATTTAAATAATGAATGGCAGTCTATTCTTCATGCAGAGATAAAGCACACTCACTAGGTATGTTACCTACTATTTCCCTGCTGAATTCAAACAATTTGTCGCTTCTGCAGACATACCGACAGCACTTTGCGACAGCATGTCAATCAGCAGTATGAAGGTAAATCACGAAACTATTCTCTTTAATTTAAATTTCGAACTAGGTATTAAAAAACAATTGATTGTGAGTTGTACGGAGCTCGAACAACGTCTTCACTTTGTACTAATTGCATTATTTGTTATTATTATTGATCACTTACTGTAGCTATACATATCTGTAAGTACATAAATTGTGATACACAAATTTCTTAACAGAACGGTTGTTGCTATGGAGCGACGGACTATATTATTTACCGAATCTTGTTGCCATGTCATTCGTAGCTAAGATAAACGTACTGGCCTTGCATGACCTTCAAATGAGGTTAAAGATAGTTTGGGTAAACCGACCAACAAGTACACATGCATATCTTCCGAAAAACTTATTCCTCCTAAATGCTACAGTCTTCCCATTTTTCTTCAAATCCTTCCCATTTCTAACCCCCGATGCAAAAACGACGGGTCATTATAAGTTTGACGTGACTGTGTGTGTGTGTGTGTCTGTGGCATCGTAGTGTCCGAACTCATGAACCGACTTTGATTTAGTTTTTTTTTGTTTGAAAGGTTTTTAGTCGGGACTGTTCTTAGCTTAGGTTTGATAGAAATCGGTTCAGCGGTTTCAAAGTTATCAGCTCTTTTGTTAGCTGCGGTAGGGATTTTTATTTTTCTGTCGAGTGTTATTTAAAATTTGTAATTTTGTGTTTTCTCTTCAATATCCTGCTTACCTTTGTCATAGAGAAGTGGTTAAGGTGTCCCCTCTCAGGCATGTGATTGCAGGTTTGATACCGGGCAAGCACCAACGTGACTTTTTCAATTCATATTTACTGTCTAAGTTTATCTTGGACATCACTGAGATCGGTGGAGGCTTTTCCTCCACCGATATCAGTGATGTGAGCAAACCTGGACTTATAATTAATACAAGTCTGAAATCGCCAATCCTTGAGCAAGCGTGGTGATCAATGCTCGTGCCTTCTCTGTATGAGAAGACGCCTTTGTCCTGCAGTTGGACAATAATAGGCTGGTATTATTATTATTATTTTCCTGCTTATAAACGTGTATGCGAACCTGCAAGTCCATTTACCGAAGTTATCGTAACATGGCTGGCAAGTTCCCTGCCAACACTGGAGGCTCCCATTCCCGTACACGTTGCAGCATGGCCCCAAGCACTTCTCCCCTAATCCTGAAATATGGGCAGAGTTTTAATTATTATTGTTAGTTGCGCTTCCATGTTGGTTTTAACTTTTGAGCTCAGTTTTTCGGGTAGTTTCGGTCGTATTTGGGCCATCTATGAAACGTATTTGTGTAATTGGGTTATCTGGATGCTGATTTCAACATCATTCTATTTATATGGACAATTTAATTGGTACTTTTTTAAACAACACAGGTTCCTCACATATCAACATCTATATTAATATAATAAAAATGTTCTCTAGAACTACCAGCCGGATTGCAAAAAAACTATTTTTGCATAAGACAGCCATATATCCTATAATTATAACATCGTGTTACGACCTACTGTAGTGGAGTACTAACCAAAGAGGTAAAATAACACGGGCAACAAAAAAAAAATACGCGGAGAAAGTTGCATGCAGAAGCTAGTTTTAATATAATTTTCTTGGTCATTATATACTTAATTTATACTCAAAGTCAAAGTCAAAGCATTTATTTCAATTAGACCATTTACTGGCACTTTTGAATTGTCAAGAAGTAACATTTAAAAGTTGAAGCTAGTTGCTCGTTCCAAAGCGTAGGTCTCTATGAAGAAGAACGAGCAAGAAACTCCATGGTCAATTTTCTTCCAATTTGGTTTAAAAAAAATCTTTTTAGAATATTCTTGATGCTTCTGTATGTGAAAACAATGAAGATGAATATAAAACAATGAAAAATTAAAACTGTGGTACTACTAACTACTATGGTCTAACTCCAATAGGCGCAATGATAATAAACACCGATACAAGTCAGATTTTCCCAGATTTGGCAGCCACCCCAACCGCCGCCGCTGTTCCTACTTTTATACCTAGAGTTGCCATACGTCCTGTATAATATACGGGACTGTCACTGTATTTGACCATCGCTTCCCGTAATTATCCCGTATTTTGAAAATTTGCCTGACATTTATAAAATAAAATGATATGTGCCCAGCTCTATATAAAACAAAATGTTTACAAAAGTAAATTCAAGCCCAAAATATAAATGAAAAATAAATGTGTTAATTTAAGTTCAAATTTAAGTTTTTATTCCAATTCCAACTTTGATTTAGACTTTTTATTTGATTTGTTTGAAACGTCCCGTTTTGGTTCTTGAAAGTTATGGCAAGCCTATTTTTAGCGAAATTTTAGGTAAGCATAGAAGGGAAATTCAAAGTAGCCACACACAATATTACATTGTGCACAATAGGACGTATCTGCCCCGTTGGTCTCCTGGTCGCAAGTGCGACTGATGACTATGGGTTCGATTCCCAGGTCTAACAAAGTGTTATTCGGTTTTTCCATTAGGAATGTCTTAGTAGCAGCTCGGAGTTAAGACTTGTGCCCGGTTAATGGCAATAGGCAAAATGTGGCTTCCTTTTCAAATGTGGTGATCTCCTTAATACCGGTAATAAAATTTGTTTTGAAGGAAATAGGCCGAACCCATTTGTGAATAAAATGCCGGGAAAATAATGATACCTGTCATGTCTTAAACGAAATCCTCAGAAAAGTGAGAGGACACCCGAAAATATTTATAATAAAGAATTATATGCCAAATATGCAAGAATAAGTGAGAAGCTGACTACAGGGTAAGACATGGCTGACTTGTTGAGAAATGAGGCTGAGTACTGGTGAAAAGTGGCATAATTTGTTTGATGTTGATTATTTATATAATTCTATTATCAATATCATCATCATCATCTACTTAGCCTTTTCCCAACTGTGTTGGGGTCGGCTTCCAGTCTAACCGGATGCAGCTGAAAAAAAAATGCAATGTAATTCTATTATCAATATAATGTTTTGTTAATTTCTGTAGTAAATTTTATAACCAACCTTTCTGAAAATAATGATTGTTTTTGTTCATACTGTCTAACATTTCAACTACAGTTGAATGAAATTCAAATTTTTACTAAAAGGCTGACAACTGGGTGTTTTATCCTACTTATTATCAGAAACTACGCCTCTTTTAGAAAGTCTTGATATAAATTATTATCTGATTCTTGACATGTCACGGTTGCTGTAAGTAGATACGACATTTTGCCAAAATGCCAACTCACTCATGTGTGTCAGGGTTACATAAACATTTGAATATCGAGTTAGTTTGATAGACAGGACATTATTTACCAACAAATATATAGAAACATGTGGTTTTGGGATTGATTTTGATATACTACAGGGTCGCAGTTCTGATTTTAGTTACAACGTGGAATGTGGTAGGGTAACTTCACATGGAAACAAATCTGTACCATTTTTATATTACTTTGTGATTTCAGTTGTTGGAATTTCAACTCTCGATCCTGAACCGAGCGTTAAAAATCTAACAGTGCACAAGGCAAAGTTTTATTACTATAATACTTTTAAGCCGACCCCAACATAGTTAGGAAAAGGCTAAGTAGATGATGATGACTTTTTTAAGAGATGGTGGAAGGCCCCCTGATTACTTCTAAAGTCCATCCATATTATTAGTTTAATTAGGAAAAAAATCTAACCTAACCTAAAACTTCGCTGAGTTTTTTAATATTAGAATAGCAGTTCTATCAAAAATCGATCGTTTGTGTAAGCTTTTATAGATAATGGTCAAGTACTGATACCGCAGCTTTACGTAGGCAAGTACTTGTTATCAGTACAATAACCCAGTGTAGTTCATTTTGTTGTGGCTCCAAACCTGAGTTATTTATTTATATCTACAATGGAATATTAATTCATAAAACTACATACTAAGACTCCCGGGAGTCTCGCAAAAAAAGATTGCATTTCATTAGTCAATACTTGGTATGGTCTACGCGCAACTTGAGTACACGTATTACTGGAATCACTTTTCTTCTACAGATGAGTGTAAGAAAAAAAGGAGATTTTTGTGAACCAGCTTCTGCCCGCGACTGTGACCCGCGTGGTTTTTTTCACCCGCATTAATTTAAATCTTTGGTTACTGCTCCGCTCTCGTGTGTCGTAGCGTGATGTTATATAGCCTATATTATTTCTCATGAATCTGGGTTTCATCAATGTCAAAAATAATGTTTCAGTAACAAAAAATCTTCAGTTTTATTAGTATAGATACAAATGGAAATTATTCTACCATATTCTATCGTAATACCTTATTCGCCTTAACTCACGAAGAAAAAAGGGTTTGTAATATTCCTATACCATATTGGCACATATTATTAAATTTAGGGAACATTGATTTAGTATGGTTTCAAGGACCTAAACTAAGGATCTAAATTGAATTTCAGTGTTCGACATTCAACAACGTATAATTAGGTTTGTTTTCGTAACACTGCCCTGAATTGGTTGGCAAATAACGATTGGTAAAAGGCTCAATTATTATTATTGACATACTTTAACCTTATCAATGTCGGTATCAACAGTTGATGTGTACCAGGCCCGGAAAACTTCTATTTTTAAATATTATTAGTATACACGCTGATATTGTAAATGAAAAAGTTAGTTTGAAGCCAAACGAACGTTATTTTATGACCTGTGAATCGCCTAGTTTACGCTGAATTCCTTTTAATACAATATACCTGATTACCTGTATATATCACACTGCGACGCAAAATGAGCAAAATGTCAGCTCAAATTGCGTTCGTTTGGCCTCACACTAACGGTCCATCTGTCTGTATGTTTTGTTACCTCATGACGACAAAACCGTTGAACCGACTGTAATGAAATTTATTAAAGAGGTAGCTTGGTATAGTAACCGGCACGAGTCGAGTGCACAAATTTCAAGTTTATTCTTGGGTTTTTTGCGGAGCATACCATGGGTTCGACAGACGGACCAATTGCGTGCAGCGTCGGCGAACTTGAAGTTTGTGTTTACGACTCGTGCTACTTATTTATCTGGAAAAGGACATAGGCTCAATTTTATTTGAGACTTTATCTGTGTCCACAATGACCGACATTCACGTGGCTGAGGTCGAGGGTAAAAGGTAATGGATGATCCCACTCAGTAGAAAGGAATATGTCCAACAGTAAACTACTGCATAATATATTTGGTATTATAAAGTGGGTTAGTGGCAGCTTACCCGGACATCTCATGCATCTATTCTGGAAGTGATTTGGTACATATCCTTTCGCGCAGTAACAAATGCCGTCAATGCATTCGTATTCTTCTCCATAGCAATTTGCCTCCAAACATTTGTCTGAAACTTTAAAAATCATTTTATTCAGTAGCGGTTCGGTTTTGTTCTATTTAACTGATGTTATATTTATTTTATTTTGTTTATTTAACATTTCTAATTAAGAATACACAGGCACGTTCGGTACAATGTGTTTACGTTACGTGTGCTCCTTCAATTATATGACCATTTCATGCATCTATAACTAGCTGTACACAAAGATACAATTATTAATTATTTAAACTATAAATTAAATAAAGTCATTACATTTTCAGACAATGTTACAATGAATGCAAGTCGACAGTGAGAATCATAATGAATGGACAAAGAGAAGAAAAATACTACTTTTATCATGTTTCTGTAAGTATTCACACACTATGCCAATGTGTACGGTGCTATAGCCAACCTCAAGTGTGGAGAAAACCAAGCCCTTGTTTGACATAGCTTAGTTGCACATTCAAACGGACAGACCTAAACGACACAGCTATTGGCCCATACAGATATAATATTTATCCGCGAGATAATTTAACTAATGATTTGAACCGTGAAATTTAATCATTCATCAACTGTTTTGAAACACACATACCATTACGCCTGTATTCCCCGAAGGGTTAGGCAGAGGTGTGCCAATGTACACCCACAGTTTGCCGGTATGTTTAGGTCCCATGTAATAAGGGGCGAGCCTATTGCCATGCCATCAACACATCAGTTACAACAGTTTATAATTTTATGAACTTAAGTAAAATTGACTGCCCTGTTTTTAAGACTGTCCGTCTTTTCCTTTTTTTTTTAAGGATGGGATTACCGAATTACTTCTTCCTCCTTTGTGGAAGGGAGTGTCAGACTTTTACTGACTAAACCCCATCCGTGTTCCGCCTAAAGCTCTTTGCGTTCCAGTGTCGTGGTAAATCTTTCGAACAAACTCCGCAATCTTGGCGGAAATATAGTCTAACGACTAGTTTTTACAGGGCATAGTAAGTTAGAAAAGGGAATTATATGTAAGCTGATCAATAAGTATTTCTTTACAACAAGGAAAAGGAAATAGATACCTAACTGACAGACACTAGACACGAGTGCCCTTTTCTGTAAAGTGATGATTTATAATCATTTTAGAAATCATTGCAATTTCAAGTGCTTGCGACCTGTATATTTACCTACCTCGCGGTGTATTGTTTTTCACTCTGTCTAATGATAAGAAATAAACTCGAAATTATGTTTGTTTACTAAGATAATGGTATCTAAGAATTAGGTAATAGGGTTTACCTAGCATTGTTCTAGGACGGCTAGTTTCTTTTGTTTTAGTTCGTGCCTACAAATTATTTTATTTTGAAGGTATAAAAACAAAAGAGATAATGGGTGATTTAGGATTTGTACCCGGTTAAGGGCAATAGGGTCACCCCCTATTACATGGAACCTAAAAACATACCGGCGAACTGTGGGTGTACATTGTTACACCTCTTCATAACCCTTCGGGAAATAAAGGCGTGATGGTAAGATGGTATGTTAAAAAAACAAAAATCAGGAAGGTCTTCTAATGAAATATTATTTTGTTGTATCTAACGATTGATTTGTTTTTAAAAACAGCGTGTATAAGTAGATATAGATATAAAAAGATTACCTTCATCACCAACAATCTCGGCACACACTAACACAAAAAGTAAACAACATAAAACGATCCGGTTCCACATTTTTATAACCTTACAATCATTTTTACAATATTATAGGAGCAATTATAAAAAAACAATTCCGATTCCGATTTGAACGCACTCAACACCACCTACCAACCAACTAGCTGAATATTGTGAACATTTTTGATACATTAAAATAAGATACGGTGATAACTTATCAGAGATCTGCACTTGGACGATATTATGCTTATCGCGCGAGCGCGTCACTCATTACATCGAGTAGTGGTGCGATTCACAACATCATTGGTGATTTACATTTAACCTTGTTAGTGGAGAAGACAATACATCATCGCTGCTGTCTCACTACATAATGACGACTTTGACGACTTTATAGACATTTCATTGACAAAGACTTCAAGCAAAAATACTTATTACATTATTTTATATATCTACCTCCTTTTTTTTTTTAACTGCCTCGGTAGCCTAGTGGTCCTAAGCGCGACTGCTATGCTAGAGGTCTTGGGTTCGATTCCCAGGTCGAGCAAAAAGCGTTATTGGGTTTTTCTATGAAATTCTCAGTAGCAGCTCGGAGTTAGGATTTGTGCCCGGTTAATGGCAATAGGCTCGCCCCCTATTACATGGGACCTAAATATACCGGCGAACTGTGGGTGTACATTGTTACATCTCTGCCTAACCCTTCGGGGAATACAGGCGTGATGGTATATATATTTTTTTTTTTAAGAATGCGAAATCGTCAAATGATTTCTTCCGCTCTGGGTGGAGCGGGAGGGAATATCAGACTCTTACGAACTAAAACCCATCCTTGTTCCTTTCTTATACCCTTTGCGTTCCAGGACTGCGGTAACTCTCCCGAAGAAAGTCCGCAACATGTACCTACTTAAAACGGATATTTCATCATGGGGTATTTCATCATATGATATTAATTTTTCTTAGTACCAAGGTGATTTCCCGTTTACTAGTACCTAGAGTTGTATTTTTTCTTGAATTTACGAGTTTTGGTCCTGACTTCAAGATCAATTACATTGTAGAAAATGGATTGCTGTCCATTAATCACTTGTGCTATTGTCTTTCAGTGTTTTGGGACTATAAATCATTTTGTGAAAAATCTGTAGAAGGCACTGTTTAGGTCTTATGTACCTAATTTTTTACCATGGCGGTAGGCAGTAACTACAGAACGCCTCCTGCTACGATCCTTACATACTCCTTTCGCCTCGTCCACGTTCAAACATCAGGTCTTACGCACACATTGGCTTTAATTTCGACGGCACGGTTGGCGCAGTGGCTGAGCGATTGGCTGCTGCGCTGCGTGTTGCGGGTTCGATTCCCGCACGGAACAAATATTTGTATGACCTACAGATAGTCGTTCCGGGTCTGGCTGTTTGTGTATGTGAGTTTATATGTTTCTAAACGCACACACGATCCAGGAGATATTCCTAGTGTGAGGCAATGTTTAAAAAAAATAAAAAATGTATTAGGTACCTACCTATAGTGACTAAAAGCGTTTATTTTAAAATGGTAAACGTGTTTGAGTAATAAATTTAGATTGAAAATCAATATCTAGGTATATTATGTCCTGCACACAATTGATCGTAAGCAAAATTTAAAACGACAATGTGTCTTATTTGGTAAACAATAAAATGACGCAGTAAGTTACTATTCAAAAAATAATAATTTGATGAACTGCCTCGGTAACCTAGTGGTCCTAAGCGCGACTGCTACGCTAGAGGTCTTGGGTTCGATTCCCAGGTCGAGCAAAGTGTTATTGAGTTTTACTATGAAATTCTCAGTAGCAGCTCGGAGTTAGGATTTGTGCCCGGTTAATGGCAATAGGCTGTTACATGAGATAGTGACAGGTGGTAATTTGTCATTATGTCATGAGTTGTTAATATTTTGATTTATTACATTTACAATACAGACTGACTTTTCATTCACCTGCAAATCTTTCAGGGGAAGAAAGTACTAGTGAATATAAACATCTTATTTCTACTTTTGTATTGCTTACTAGCTTTTGCCCACGACCTTGCCCGCGTAAACGTCGGCTATATTAAAAATTCAATCATGAATCGAAAAACACGTGGCGCCATCTATTATCGTAAGAACATTATTGTTGTTTTTCTCGGAAACAATACTTGTTTTCGGGATGAAAGGTACCCTTTGTCCGTTTCTGTACACCTGACAACATACATGCTAAAATTTCAGGATTTTCGATTCAGTTGTTTGGGCGTGAAAAGGTAACAAACAAACCAACCCTTCCATTACCTTCCTTTCCATTTATAATATTAAGTAGGATAAACTGACCAATAGGTATACAAGTAGTAGTTACCTATAAATCATTTGAGTGTTACCTTTTACGATATCGCACATCTATTTTAAGGTACATGTCAATTACGTAGATACGAATCTGCTGAAGTTTGAGTTATCTAAGTATTTTACGTATTTTATCTATACGTGCTGTCTACCTACTTATCTTGTTTCAGCCACGGAAGTAGAAACTCTGCTCACTTTGGCTAGGAAAAACCCTTTTTGTACAATAGTCATATAGGTACTGAGCAAAATTAGTGGGACACAAACGGTTTATTGTAGTCAGTAAACATCTCCATTATTTATTTCATTTTTAACCGATTTCTAAAAAGAAGTGGTTCTCTATTCGACTGTATGTTTTTTTGTATGTTTGTTACACGATCATTCCGCCAATTATGAATTGACTAGCTTTTGCTCGCAACTTCGTTCGCGTAAATGTCTGTTATATTTAAAATTTTAATTATGATTCGAAATACACGTGGCGCCATCTATTATCAAAAGATCGTTATTGTTGTTTTCATGGAGAGCAGTACTTTTTTTTGGGATGAAAGTATAGCCTTTGTCTGTTTCTGTATACCTGACAACGTTATGCAAAATTTCAGGATTATCAGTTGAATAGTTTAGACGTGAAGAAGTAACAAGCAAACAAATAAACTTACTTTCGCATTTTTAATATTAGTTAGCATTTTGATGATTCTTTTTTTGTTTGGTAGGTCATTCATCGAAGGTGGTTCCATATAAAATTAAATGTTATCGAAACTGGTTAAGTAGTTTAGTAAAAAAATAAATTAACTGAAAAAATATGTCATCCAAGTAAACAAAAATTGCATATTCTGCTTTCTTGTGTGTTTTAACTGGTGTCTTGTTTATTAACGTAGTATTGCCGGTCCTTCATGGATTTGGATAACAGGAACTAGAAAGTAAAAAGCGAAAAAATCAAAGGTTTTTGTTAGGCTATTCCCCTGAGTAGGTACCGCGCTTTATCACTCCTTACAAAAGTTCCGGTAAAACGCACCTCAAATAGATTTTGCTTAGTCCGCTCATTTGTTCGAATTAAGTTGACAGTTCCTGTTTTCTAAAACACCGCAGTTTAGTCTTGTTATGATTGTTTCGAGAATAATGGCTAAAAGGGGAACAAGTCTCGAACAATGGAGATAAAACGAAACAACTTTGGTTGCGTGATGAATGGTGCACACAATTTGTATGTTAGGTACACATGTAGCTTTTTAGCGTCGTTTTTCTTGAGCTACGTGATTTAGTGGGGCCACTAACTCCACCAACCTAGCTCCATATAATATTAACTGCAAAGAGTAACTGTAATTTTAATAAAAATATGCATATTTGTCATTACTAACTGCCTCGTTAGCCTAGTGGTCCTAAGCGCGACTGCTATGCTAGAGCTCACTTAAATGTCTCGCTGAGGGTGGCGCGTGTGTTGAATCATTTGGTTCCCTTCATGATGTTTGAGCTAAGTGGTGCTGATCTTCGCGTCATGTTCGTGAACGGGCGATGTCAGTTGGGATTGGTCATCTCTTAACTGCCATGGCTTACATCTTTAGTACTATTATTATCATTTTTTTTTATTGTTTTATATTCAACTTCATTGTTTTCACATATAGAAGCAACAAGAATATTGTAACCAAGATTTTGTAAAAACCAATTTGATAAGAGTATCCTTGGAGTTTCTTGCTCGTTCTTCTCCATAGAGACCTACGTTTTGAAACGAGCAGCTAGCTTCAACTTTTTGTATGAGTAACTTCTTGACAATTCAAAAGTGCCTGTAAATGGTCTAATTGAAATAAATGTTTTGACTTTGACTTTGAAAGGTCTTGGGTTCGATTCCCAGGTCGAGCAAAAGTGTTATTGGGTTTTTCTTTGAATTTCTTAGTAGCAGCTCGGAGTTAGGATTTGTGCCGGTAATAGGCTCGCCAGTCGCCCCCTATTACATGGGACTTAACATACCGGCGAACTGTGGGTGTACTTACGTTGGTACACCTCTGCCTAACCGTTCGAGGAATATAGGCGTGATGGTATGTATTTATGATTCTATACCTCTTCTAATATTATAAGGAGGTAATGTTTGTTTGTATTTTTTATTTATAGAAAGTAATCTCTGTGTGTGTGTTAAATACTGGTTCGATTACTAAAATTCATTTAGTTACTTTTTACATTTACATAGATTGTAGTATGGAATAACATATAGAATACTTTTTATCCCGGAACAATTTACGGTACCCGTGGTATAATATATCAACTTTGACGCGGACGAACTCGCGGGCAGAAACTAGTAATTCATAAAATAGCAGTGTTATTCTGTAAAATCTTTCTCGGTAAATTAAGGTAAAGTGAGCTTGTGGTGAGTAAAATCGCTAACATGATCATCTTTACCGCACTTCACCTTCATTTACCGAGGGAGATTGTTTACAGAATAGACTTGCTATTATCAAGAAGATCTAGAACTATGTATGATACATGACTAAATATCTAGTGAAATGTTGAGCTTTCAGCTGTGGTAAAAGAGAATAAGGAATTTGTTGAGTGTCAAACTCCAGGTGCGTTGCTGGTGGTCTCAGCTATTAAGTAAAACTACTTCAATGCTTTGAAATGTATATAGGTACTGGTTGGAGAAGATAGCCGGTGTGGGCGCACGGTAAAACGTCGGCGAGTGAATGACGCGCAGCTGTACCACGACGCTGATTGTGGTGGGGCATACCATCCCAGGAACAGAATTAAATATTATTTCTTGCTCAACCTTCCAAATGAATTTATTAAAAGAGAAAACAGAAGCCTTCTGGTTTCTAAAAATTCCCATTATTACCATATTACCGCTGGCCTCGTTAACAACTAACTTTTTCATCACATAATATGGCTAACTTGGTACTTTTTTGTTTAAAAGAAAGTTTTACCAAACTCTATTACAGAACTCATTTACATTCAGAGTACGCATCCAGAGAGAAGACAGTGAAGATATCTGTAAAAAAATGACAAAATATTCGATTATTTTATTCGAATCTGTTTGGTTCGAAAATAAAACTGGGTTAGCGTACTCTATCGTCGACTTTGTCTTTGTCACCTCTGACCTAGACTAGAGTCAAGAGCAATGCCATTTAAAAAATACAAGAATTTCAAAACATACATAAAACCATAAAGCCTTTTCCCATGGGGGTAGGCAGAAACCAAAGAACGCCACCTGCAACGAAACTAAAAGAATCTTTAAATAAAAGAAGAAAACGTCAAAACAAACGTAAAATGTCAAACCTATGTATTTTTGTGTTAAAATTTAATTTAACCTTGGAGCCTCAAAAATATTTAAAGTAATACCGCCAGTAATATTAAACATTCAAAGGCGAAATTACCATAGCTGGGAACTTGAAGGAAGGATTTATGAATGCAGCTACTTTTTTTAAATAGAAGCTTACGGGATTGTGTATCCTGGCTAACATCGTAAACTTATCAAAATCAACTGAATATTTTGAAAAAAGAATAACTAAAAATAGCCACAGATAAGATAGGTACCGTGGATGTTCACTGCATTTATAGTAGCCGCCACGAATCGTGAGCACAACAACACAAGTTTATTTTTGGGTTTCGGTGTTCCTTTCTGGGTTTTTTAGGGTGCCGCGGCTGCACTCGATCGGTCCGACTGACTGACCAATCGCGTTACCTTCTTATTATTTCATTTTCTATAAGGAAAATGTTCTAGCGATTACCCTAGTAGGTAGTCGCTATTTATTTTATTTTAATTTATTTATAACTGTGTTATTTGTAGTTACCATTCTCATTCATTGGCCTCGTAGAATTGAATTAAAACTTGATAATTTGATTACTTCTACAAATTACCTTTCAAAAATATTCAGGGATGGACAATGTTACCTAGTAACCTTTTCTGCAGTAACCTAATTTTTTTCAGTAGGTTGCTAAAAAATTACATTATTATTCGTTTTCTCTAATCTCTGATATTCATATCATGTATTTACGTAGCTATATATTTTTCCTTAAAAAAAAAATACAAGTAAGAATATTTTTAACTTTACGTTTGTGGCACCATTAAATAATAATTCCAAGACACAACGTCACAAAAAAAAAAACAGTTTATTTTAGCTCAGAAAACCGACGAATTTTTAAATAACTATAAAAATCGATTTTTAGTTACTTTGAAATCAATAAATAGTGAATTAAGATGACAAAACAGTGACGTCATAGTTTACAAAATTTAAGGGGGAATCGAGTTTTGACAGCTCATAAAAAGAACGTCGATTGATTAGTGGTGTCATCCACCCATTTCATTTCAGCAGTCTTGAAAAGTATATAAATCTATTTTCACGTATGAATAAATGAATTAATGAATAACGTATTTTAATAATTCTAGAATTATAAAGGAATGGTCATTTGGTTTTCTTATGGTTAATAAGTACCTAATGAATTATAAACAAAATAATTAATAGCTCTCTAAGTTTATCTTTGACATCGCTGACAACGTTGAAGGAAACATCTTAAGGAATAATTAACATAAATCTCAAAATCGCCAATTCACCTTGAGCAAGCGTGGTGATCAAAGTTCATGCCTTCTCTGTATGTGGAGAGATCTTTGTCCTGCGGTGGGACAATAACAGGGTGGTATTATTAGTACAGCTGTTGACCGCACCACTCATTTGCCTAACTCTTTTCTTAGTGCATCTAGACGGGTTCAAGGCTCAAAGTAGGTGGTAGGTATTTAAATGGTTCAGGTAAGGCTTTCTATGTAAACCTATTCTAGTCAGTCAGACACGGAACAGACAAAACTATCAGTCTGATATTGTCACACGAGTTTGAGCTAATGCAAAGAATTTGAATGTAGGAACTATATAATTGTATTACTTATTATAAATATAAACACGATAGAAGAGAGACAGAGAAAAGAGATTTAATAATATTTTCGTGTCGTTCTAATAAAGTAAAGTGTTCAAAGAAACTTGCATAATTAATTCTGAGAAGCAAGTTTCAATTTCAGAGTAAATTAACTTACAGGCTCACACTGCAACGAGTAAAATTAGTGTCGTTCGGAATGAGAAGATAAATAATTTTTCTTATTTCTCTTTTCAATTGACAGGTTTTTTTAAAAATTTAAATAAAACGGTTAATAAATTTGTAGCAGTAATCTAAATTAATAATATTAAGAGATAAACGTGTAAAGGTAGTGATAAACTACAAACATCTTTTGTTGATACAAGTAATACATTTTTTTTTAAGTAACCCTTGACAGAAGAATAAAGATCCCTACCGTAGCTAACAAAAGAGCTGATAACTTTAACACGGGTGAACCGATTTTAATAAAACATATCTAAGAATTATCGCTAGGAAACCAGCTTTAAAAATAAAAATCTGCATTCAAATCGGTCCACCCGTTTTGAGAGCTACGGTGCCACAGATAGACACACAAACACATTAAACTTATAACACCATTCTTTTTGAGTCGGGAGTTATAAAAGCTACACTATTGACAAAAGCCCCAGGCTATTTTTATGGCATTACAGAGTTCCACGTGGACGACGTCATGGCCAGGCTAATAATTTATTAAAGAGGATTCGATTCCCAGGTCGAGCAAAGTGTTATTGGGTTTTTCTATGAAATTCTCAGTAGCAGCTCGGAGTTAGGATTTGTGCCCGGGTAATGGCAATAGGCTCGCTCCCTATTACATGGGACTTAATCATACCGGCGAACTGTGGGTGTGACGGTATGTATGAACAACGATTTCCGCAACTATTTCCAGTAAATCTGTTAATAGAAGGTATTATATAACTTTACCGAGAAATCATTTAGTTGTTAGTTAATACGTGAAAACAACGTCCGTTTTCTACGACTTACCCTTGTTATGACTGCAGATAATAATTGCCTGTAATTAATACTTCATAGAGGACAACACAAGCAATATATGGATTACACTCAGATTACGGAAAACGGAAAGTTATAAACAAGGGATTTCATTTCATCAAGACTAACTAACTATTTAGTAGGTCCGTGTGTAGGTTACCGTTACATTATTGTTTCTAATTATTATGAGTATTGTCCAAGACTGCTCCGTTCGTGATGGCAAACGTGACTGCTAGGTTCGATTCCGAGGCCGGGTAAAAAGTGTAATTAGGTTTTTGAATTTCTCAGCAGCAGCCCGGAGTTTGAAATTTGATGGTGTAATACCCCCGTGCCTCGGAAAGAACGTGAACCCGTTGGTCCTGCGCCTTCCCCATTGTTCCCCGGTCTTGTCGCACTGGGCACTTTCCAGGCTCCTGTAAGGAAGGTATTCAGATTATCTTAAAAATAAAACAATGCAGACACACTTTAGCTTGCACGGCAATTCAACTGAAATTTACACACTGCACTCTTGGAATCGCTAGGCCAAAATAGTAATCTTACAGATATTTTTTCTGGTTGCCGAGATCTTGACATAAATATGAAATTAGCTATCGAGGCTATGTCTGCACGTGAACATTTAGATTTAGCAGAATGTCATCCTTTGGAAGGGAAGTCTCTCCCTCTAATCACGTAGGGTTGTCACGTTTGGGATGAGATAATTTAAGATAAGGTTCGCAAATACAAAATAGGTAAAACAAAAACTGTGGAACGAAGTGGAATAGAGAAGGGACTGAAACTTTGTGTGAGGACTCGCAGGTATCTTTATTTGACTTAGCTTCGTAATCCTTTTAAGTCGAAGGAGATATATACAGGTAAGTTGTTGTAAATGTGTGTCTTTGTCAGTCTTGCGTAATGTGCAAGTGAAGTAAGTTCGAAAGATACATCTCGCAAACTAACTTCTGGACTAAGTTCGTTGCCGTTTTTAGTTCAAAACTTTCTGTAATATATGCTTGCACAGTCCGGTGCTAATTTTAATTAATTTATTAAAGCTGCAGGTAGACTCAATACTGCAGGTTACAAAAGCCGAATTGTTTTAGTAAGTACTTCGAGTATTAGACAGAGACTAAATCATTCACTCGCTCACTCCAAAAATATCGAACTTTTTCTAACGATGTACCATATTTATAAACAGTCAAGTATTTCACATACAATAAAGCAAAAGTTGTAAAGACAAACTTCAATACGTACAGTCAGCAACAAAAGTCGTTACTCTAACATACCATGTTAATAATATAGACACGAAATAACACGTAACATTGCTTTTCTGAATTTTAAGTAGCAAAGAGTTTGTTTTATATTTATTTTATATCCATTACATATTTCTATAATATTGTGCTCAATAATTATTAATAAGTGTTAAACTACTTTTGTCGCTAACTGTACATATGAAAATATAAAGAAAAAGTTTGTATATTGCAGAACCAATCAGTAAGATGAGATTGTCGGACAAAGTATTGGGATTCAGTCAGGAGATCCTTGGAGAGGTGAAGGATACATGAAATCCCTTGGTAACGTTTTATTGCGGTTGGTATTACATAAAATGTATGACACGACGTAGGTATGTCAGGCGTCACATGTTGAAAAGGGTAGGTAGGTACAGAGAGGTTTAGCACCCATGTCTACAGAATGATGTGACAAGGTGTGAGTTTTTTTTTATCTACTGCCTGTCTAACTGTCTAAGTGAGTTTAAGGTGAGGTGTGTTCTATTTGCTGGTCGATTCTGTAACGATCTTCGTCGTGAATTTTAGGGCCTGTGCTCACCACGTTTTTTAAACGCGTCTGTAACGAAAAACGTCTAGTTTTAATAGATGGGTTCTGCGCCGCCTTAAACCAGTTGACTCCTACAGTGTTTACCAGGTTATCGATTTGTGAAGGGTATCCTCATTCACTAACTGCCTCGTTAGCCAAGTGGTCCTAAGCGCAACTGCTACGCTAGAGGTCTTAGGTTCGATTCCTAGGTCGAGCAAAAAGTGTTATTGGGTTTTTCTATGAAATTGTCAGTAGCAGCTCGGAGTAAGGATTTGTGCAACGTTAATGGCAATAGGCTCACCCCCTATTACATGGGACCTTACCATACTGACGAACTGTGGGTGTACCCTGGTACACCCCTGTCTAACCCTTCGGGGAATACTGGCGTGATGGGCACTTTGAATATTGGACCATCACAACATTATACAAAGATAAAAACATTCACCTTCAGGTAAGTAATAATCAATACCCGGTTTATGAAAATAATTTTGGCCTCAGGTAGGCTGAAGGAGGCATTTGTAATTAGCAGGAGGCCGGCAGCCTACAATAAGTGAGAGATTAGGTCAGTGTACACAGGTGTGGCCAAACTTCCGCCTAAAGCTTAATTTAATGCTCGCTCAGGAGGATTAGCCTTACTCCTACTGAGAATCAGATCATGCCCAGCAATACGTAGGTCTGTACCTACCATGAATAGTGTAGTACAGGAAACTAAGACTTCTATTTTCAAATATTCAGGTATGCTATATAAGTACAGACAGCGCCATCAATTAGTAATCCTTCTTGCATTCAAATTCATTTGGAAAGGGGGTAACTAGTTGATGACGCTGTCTGTACTTGTAGTACCCAAAAAAAAAAAAAAAAACCCAATCACTGTGTGATTGGGTATTTTTTTTCCGTGTAGAAATGTACAATACGAAATCTTTAGGGAATCAATCATTAGTTGTCTTGTCTATCTGTGTGTCTCACGGCATTTTTTTTTAAAACTAGGTAGTGTATTTTAGAAATACTTAGAAAATACTTTTTTTTTTTAATTGCCTCGTTGGCCCGGTGGTCCTAAGTGCGACTGTTACGCGAGACGTGTTGGGTTCGATTCCCAGGTCGAGCAAAAAGTGTTATTGGGTTTTTCCATTACTTTCTCAGTAGCAGCTCGGGGTTAGGATTTGTGCCCGGCTAATGGCAATAGGCTCGCCCCCTATTACATGAGACCAATGACATTTTGATTACTGTCGGTACTGAGTACTATGTTAAATATACTACGGAACGCTCATTGATCGGGCCAACCACTTTCACTTTACCGGTTTTTAAATTTAATAATACTTTAATGGCTTCAGCTTTCAGTATTCTAAGAAGAAAGTTATCTTATCAAAAGTCAGGCAGGTAGAGACTTCGTGCTTATTAAAATTTTGTAATGGAAGACTTTTTTCATAAGATCGATGGGAAGTTAATTTTTATTTATATAGCCCTGCTTTCTAGTCTCCACCAAATATCGTATTTGTTCATCTTCCGATAAGGTTATGGGCCGGACTGTACCTTTAACCTATTTCCTTCAGTCATCACCTATCTCATCATCATCATCGCCTATGTAAAATGATTTATTTATATAGTTGCTATCATAAGAATATATGTATCTGTAAGAATAGATAAAGAGAGCTGTCATAAAATTTGAACATCTGTACCAGTAAACAAAGAGAGACAGTAGAAGAAAATTTATTTTGTATCTCGTTTAATTTTACATACTACCTAGAGATAACTATTCACATTAATATTATAAATGCGAAAGCAATTCTGTCTATCTGTTTGTTACCTCATTACAGCAAAACCACTGAACCGATCGTAATGCAATTTTACAAAGATGTAGCTTAGGATCTGGATAAGGTAATAGGCTACTTTTTAATCCGTGATTTTTATTGCATTAACTGACATTTACATGGATGAAGTCATAAGTAAAAGCTAGCTATACATATAATATTTTAATTGTTACTGTCGTACTAGCGCTCAAAGTTGGTATCAATTCGAGAGAGAAGGCAGGATCGAAAGTTTCTCGAGCCGTGAGATCATACCCGAATTGTACTTGCAGATGCCACCTGAATTTATGCAAATCCTCAGCTAAGCTACTACAACTTATCAACAGCTATGTTGCGGTATTTGAATATTATTTAAGAGGACCTCCCTCTGTGACCCCGTTATGAACAATCGTAAACAAACAAACATCTACTTCATTTGGATTGGTGGGTACAATTTCCATTGTTGAACGTTAATTTTTGAATCTGAGAGGGAATTTGACTAACTTTTAGGATGGATCGTAATCTTATCTCTGTCACAATCTATCGAAAATGCCTCCTATTTATCTACATTTTTGGCCATTGATTGTCAAATTTTTACAGATTTTAAACGTATTTAATTAGTAGAATTGGTCTTCTGGTTGTTTACGTTTAATTTAGCATGTTGATTAGTGATTGGTTTTTTAGCTTCGAGAATTGGAATTGAAGAATGTTAGCATACGACTGCCAATAAAACTACTTATCTCTTTACATATAAAGATTCAATCAGAACAGCACATAATTGATATAGTTCACTATTTCCGATACAGTTACAAAATACAAGAAGCTGCTGCAGACGACGTAATCAGTTTCATGATTAGAAAAGGGTTACTTGCACTCGTATTGCATAGGAATTTCATAGAGATACAATAGAACAAATTGTTCGAAACACGTGCCACGGAATAACGAATATTACACCTCTGAACCTCATCCACTGTAACAATATCTTCATCACTTACCGAAGCGGGTCACGTTCGCCTCCAAATGAGAGAAAATCTAATCTTTTTTCCACCCTCTCTCATCGGGCCAAAGTCTAAAATATCTGGTAGATGTCGTAGATGGACGTTTTCACAATGCCATTTGACTTCGACGCCTTTTACAAAGCTGGATTAGATCTCGTTTGCATAATCAGAGTCAATTCCGACGAATTCATGAGTTTAAGTTTGGGTACCTATTTATGTATGATAAACTCATTGGAATGATAATCTTGAAAACTGAACAAACTTGTGTACTCGGTCGCTTTTACTGTATCATGGATTAATTTGACTAATCAAGACAATCATTCTTTTCTATAATTATAAATTCTGATTTTATTATAAACTAGCTTCTGCTCCCGACTTCGTCCGCGAAATTTTTCACCCGCATTAGGTTACGTTTTTGGTTACTGCTCCACTCCCGTGTGCCGTAGCGTGATGTTATATAGCCTATAGCCTTCCTCTATAAATGTACTATACAACACAAAAAGATTTTTTCATTTAAACCAGTATATTCCTGAGATTATCGCGTTCAACCAACAAAACAAACAAACAAGGTCATCAGCTTTATAATATTGGTATAGATATTTCTTTTGGAAGTAGTTTGGGTTAGACTAACCTAAAATTATAGCCAGTAAATAAAAATTGTAATAGGTATATCAATACCAAACTTATTTGACTGATATTTCAGCGTAGCCAAATCTACGTCATTTTAGCATGGCTGAAATTTCTTTTTCTATTCTCAAAATTCTAGTCTGGGACCTGGGATTATTAGGTCGAATAGGAAGGGGTTGCGGAGCGCATAATTTCCAATAATTATTACTCTAAAGTCGTTTAACTCACCGGTAAATCCCCTTGGTATTGCTGTTCTTCAGAATTGTGGTTTGGTTGAATACAAGGCGTGATTTTACATCTCCATCAAACATACCATCAAGCCTGTATTCTCCTAAGGGTTAGGCAGAGGTTGGGGTACATTGCTACCAATGTACCCCAACAGTTCGCCGGTATGTTCAGGTCCCATGTATTAGGGGGCGAGCCTATTGCCATTAAACGGGCACAAATTCAAACTCCGAGCTGCTATTGAGAATTTCACAGAAAAAGCCCAATAGAACTTCAATAATTAAATACAATTACGATGAATTAGTATATGTTTTTTTAGTTTTTTATGTTTGACAGTACTTCAGAATATACCTCTTTTAAAGAATAGAATCACCCTGTTGAGTATACGAATTAAAAAGCCTACTTTTAAAGCTGTCTTTAGCTATGTTTCAGGTAAATAAATATGTGTTATGAGAACAAGCAATTGGGAGAGTGGCTACAGGCGTAGCATCGCATCGTGACAATTTTCTTTAGGAGAATAACTATTATCATTTCTGGCTACTCTAATAATAATATTTTCATTGTCTTTAGCCTCTATGTAGCCAATTCCAATTCTCTTTGAATGTTTTTTCTAAGAAGCATTTCGATTTGAATGTGGTATTAGAGAAATATATTCAATGTGTATTTTCATCGAATATCAAAGATGCTTTTATTGTTCCTCGATAAAAAAATATTAGATTACCGATTACGCAAAATAAATAGGGACGATTACTAAAATATTCTAATGTAATTTCGAATGGTTCAAAAGAGTACCTTGTAGAATAAAATTTAACTACATTAACATACCATCAGGCCTGTATTCCCCCAAGGGTTAGGCAGAGGTGTACCAATGTACACCCAAAATTTAACTAAGTATTATTGAATTTCTTTTAGACTATTTTTTTTTATGTCTTAATTACTAGTTATACCCCGCGGTTTCACCCGCGTTAAGTTACTTCTGTGGTTACTGCTTCTCCTCCGTTGTCGTAGCGTAATGATACACATATAGCCAATTATACCATACCATGAATCTGACTATCATATGCAAAAGATTTTTTCCAATCCGACTGGTATTTCTAGAGATAAGCACGCATAAACGAACAAAAAAGAAGTCAGCTTTATTATATTCGTATCTATAGCATAATTATTAAGATAGTATGTAATTTTAAAGAAATACACTTCAAAATACCTACTTATTTTGTGAAGTTACTCGAAAAACTCATGTTATTTTTTATTTTGCTTAAAAACCTGCTTGTTTTTAAAACGATCTCTTTTCAAACGACCATATATATTAAATTCACAGTCTGCTTCAAGACAAAAGGTATTCAGATAATAATATAATCATGACCCAATAATCATATCTGGCTTAGCCAAGAAAGTTAGGGCAGATCCTTTTATATAAAATGATTTTTTTACCTGAAGCTCGCTTTCAGCGGGTCTTGCTTATTTCAAATTACACAGGGGACGAGCGCAAATAACACTTTTCTGACTCCTTGCCAAAAATATTTTTGTTTCTCAAATGGAATTGTAGCATTGAAATCAAAGAGATTCTTTTGTTTTTATGAAATAATCGTGCCTGTTAGCTTGACGTGTCCTGCACTTCTTTAAATATTTTAAAACAACGTCGCTTCCGCTGTTTGTCCTTTAGATCTTTTAAAATACGTCACGAATGTTAATGCAGTTTTCAGCAATGGAAAGCGTGATTCAAGAGAAAGATTTATATGTATAGAACATTACGCTACGACCAACGGGAGCGGAGCAGTAAACAAAGATGTAACTGAACGCGGCAGACGTGTAACAATGTACACCCACAGTTCGCCGGTATGTTTAGGTCCCATGTAATAGGGGGCGAGTCTATTGCCAATAACCGGGCACAAATCCTAAATCCGAGTTTTACTGAGAATTTCATAGAAAAATACAAAAAAACACTTTTTGCTCGACCTGGGAATCGAAACCAAGACTTCCAGCGTAGCAGTCGCGCTTAGGACCACTAGGCTACGGAGGCAGTTAGCAGTTACTCAGGAGGTACGTAGCAAGTATACTGTAACTCTCGCCAGTCGCACGCAAAATAATTATAATCACGCGTTGAATCACCTTCATATATCAATTTATTTATTTTTATATACATAATAACTCACTGTTCTGTAAATGTATACTGTTCTTTCCTACCGATCGTCCTAAGACAAAAGAAGGCGCGTTGTAAGTTCACGCAGGTAGCAGAGGTCAACGACGGGCAGTTGCTTGCTCTTTGTACTTATTTTAAAAGAAACAATACAGGTATTATCACTTTGTTTGTGGTTCTTTTTACATTTCACCTAAAAACAAATCTCGGTAACTAAGTATAGCATTCTGTATTCCATTTTCTAAAAGTAAATAAAAAATAAACGAACAGAAGCTTCTATTTCTATGTTTTATTCGAACAAAAACATTAGAGATGTCACGAATAGTGATTTCGCCGAATACCCAACCCTAAATATTCGGCCATGCTTTTGGCTGAAGTGTTGAATGTTAGATAAAATATCTGTGCGTTACAATCACGTGCGATTGCGTCGTCAATCCTGACAGAATTTCCGAAGATGTACTCGTATCTATTGTCTCCTGTCAGTGGTGTTTATAGTGGAAGGCTATTTTAAAATGAGCAGGTATAGTTTACGAGAAAAAGCGCAATTGTTTGCTATCTAGAAATGCTAAAAGACATATTTTCTTATAAGAAAAACTTATAACTGATAGATTTAAACTAACAAAGTAATAATTTGTGATAAAAATTATTAGGTATTCGGTATTTGGCCGGTTAGTAAATACTCAACTTGCGACGAAATACCGAAAATTAAAAAAAGTGGCCGAATACCAAATAGTAGCCGAATATTCGTGGTATCTCTAACAAACATTTTTTCTCTTTGTAGGTATAAACAAAAAAGTATTTTCCTCGCACATTGATATTTTTTGTTCAAGACCGTGTTTCATAAGTTCATCTGAGTAATACTTGAGGTGGGACTTAGTGGCGGCTTATATTATAAGCTGGAGATATTTAAATATGTAAATGTGTGACGTGACTATGTCGTATGAATCTTGATATTTTGCATAACAAAGATAAATGAATGATGAGATACTTACGATTTAGGTAGTGTGAATTTTTTTTTTTTGTTTTAGTACTTATTTGAAATGGCTGTTGAAATTATTATCTAGTCTCATACTTGTCTTATTATTATCTAGTCTTGTACTTGTCTATATTTAGGATTAAAAACATTTTGAAACAAAAGTAGCGTAGGCATTAAACGTTCAGGAATTGCAAGCGTTTTATCATTTATTTATTTTTTGAGTATGGAAATTCGTAAAATGATTTCTTCCGGGTGGAACAGAAGGAACAGTCAGACTATCAGACTTACTGACAAAAAAGGCATTAAATGTAAGGAAGGAAATAGGGTTTATTTAAATATTGTGAGGTAGGTACTAGCTGTTGCCTACGGCTTTGTCTGCGTGGTAGACACAAACCTTCTTTTTCGGCCCTGACGCAGAATCTTAGTTGACCTTTCCTAACAATAAACTACTTACCTGACTTTCTGTAACATAGACCGAGAAGTTTCCAGATTTTGTGTTTAAGCGGTCAATAAATGCGTGACCTTTCGACATATAGATAAATTTCTAATGTTATTCGACATTGTAGTCGTCTTTACCTGAACTTGAAATTAATAATATTTTCCTGACCGATTTCGGTCACAGCGGTCAATTTCAATGGAGCCTAGTCAAGTACGCTGGAGGTATATTACACTAGTGTGTGAGCACGGATGCACTTCCTCTTCCCTAACTTCTATAGTCCGATGGGACGGGAATCTGACGATAGATAGATGCACGCCCCATTTTATAGAACTAAATATTTAACTGCCACGTTAGCCTAGTGGTCCTAAGCGCGACTGCTACGGTAGAGGTCTTAGGTTTGATTCCCAGGTCGAGCAAAGTGTTATTGGGTTTTTCTATGAAATTCTCAGTAGCAGCTCGGAGTTAGGATTTGTACCCGGTTAATGGCAATAGGCTCGCCCTCTATTACATGGTACCTAAAAAAATACCGGTGAACTGTGGGTGTACATTATTACTCCTCTGCCTAACCCTTCGGGGAATACAGGCGTGATGTTATGTTATGTAAATAATTTAACTCTGCCTTGTATATATATACTTGAAATATGCCAATTCGCTAGCAAACACCAAGGCTTTTACACTAAACGAGAAGAGATACAAACAAAATACACACTCCGACACAAAACAGGACTCAATCTACCATCATCACGCTTAAAAAAACATTTAACGAGTCCTCTGGTTATGTCGATAAAAACATATAATATGTTACCCGAACTAATAAAAAAAAACTCCATTTATTCAGAAACAATTTAAATAAGTTATTACAGTGTCGACGAATATTTAATGGTTAAATCCTTAGAACTTGTAAAGTAATATTTTTAACCTCCTCCGTTATGTTTGACGTGTCTGTGTGTGTGTGTGTTCTTCTGTGGCATCGTAGCTCCCGAACGCATGAACCGATTTTGATTTTGTTTTTTGTGTTTGAAAGGTTAATTAGTCGGGAGTGTTCTTGTTTGGTGGAAAGCGGTTCAGCGGTTTCAAAGTTATCAGTTCTTTTGTTAGCTGCGGTAGTGAATTTTTTCTTCTGTCGGGGGTTATTTAATTTTTTTTTGCAATGTGTTTAGAACAAGTTAGATGGTAAGATACTTAAAGATAAGTCCTCTCCACGTATATTACTTCTGCTGTGCCCATCAGGGTCCACGATTGTTTCCCAAGAATGTTTTACTACTTCAGCCTACATTGTGGAATGCAATAAAAAATTGAATTTATTTGATTTTTTTTTTTTTTATTAGGTTTACGTGTTTAGGCTTTACGTGTTTTCCGAGACACGGGGACGTTACACCACCAATTTCCAAAGTCCTTTCTGCTACTGAGAAAAAATTCAAATGGAAAAACCCAATAACACTTATTGCCCGACCTAGGAATCAAACCCCGGATCCCACGATTAACAGTTAGCCTAGCTACCATGAGACCAACGGAGGAGTTTAACTTGAAATTAAAGAATAGGCAGCCTATATGAGCTATATAACTTGATAGTTAATCAAGTTAATCTATTCATAAGTTATGCCATCTCTCTGCCATATTACTTCGCCCAAGTACTAAGGATTCGACATTACAAGGGTACCTAATTACCTACTACATCGCTTATCTATGCCGAAGGGAAGAGAGGATGTAGGTAATTGAAGAACAAAATTGAAAAAGCATGTTTGGCTTCATAGTATTTCGATTTTTCTTTATTGACCTCGCTAATGTCAAACGGCACTTGGTTAATTTAATAAATGTCTTCATAATAACTGTAGCAAAAATGACCAATTTTTCCACTGACTTGGTTGTTTAAAAATTTTGTATCAACGTATGTATGAATTTTTGAAGGCGACGGGACGGTTAAGGTAGAGAGTCTCTCGTCCCAGCCGCCACGGTAGACGCTCCGGGCGTCGGGAGCCGTGAGGCGACTCCTGGCTACCTTAGACGCGGGCCTGTGGACGGTGAGCACTGGGTAGCTCACCGTCCGTACTTTGCATAACGACAGGCCGTATCGACGGTGCGTTCGTGTTCCACGCGCTCCTCAAAGAGATGACAGCAAATTTTGAAGGGGCCACTCAGGGCCGATGCCTGCCGGGGCTGCGGGTTGTCCGTAAGAGATACCGCGCCCCTGGAACGCAAAGGGCACAAGCAGGAACATGGATGGGTTTTAGTCATTAAAAGTCTGATTATTTCCCATCCCTAAAAAAAGGTCTATGAGTTTTGAAAATACTTTCTTAAACAAAGGAGTAAAATAACCAGCCACGGTTTATATATGGTTTCGATTTCGTAGAAATGGGGTCTCCCAAATTACTTTTACTAGAAATTAATAAAGGAAAAATGAAATTTCTATAATTTTTTATTCCTAAATCATTTTAGTAAAGAGGTTAGTACCTACTTGTTCTGTAAGGATATACTTAACACTTTTTATAGTTTATTTTAATTATGTTTTTAAATTTAATATTCTGTGGCAGTATTTTGCATTAGAATAGTATTTTATCATCTTTAATTTGTTTTTCCAGAAATAAATGAATTTGGAATACCGAATCCTTTCTTGTGTTTCTGATGAATAAATGTTCTAATCTATCACGTCTTCCAAGATACACTATAAATATCAAAAATCAGTTACCATGGAGATTCATCCGAAACTTTGCAAGTTCGAAGTTAAAAACGATTGGCACGCAGAATAAACTTTTTAAAACCGCATCTCGATCGTAATATCTATTCGTGAGACGATAGCTTTCTTTTTAACGACTTTCTGAAGCGTGTTGTTTTGTTGAGCACCCAACGTGTCAGATAATGTGGGTTTTTAAAGAACTTCGCCCCATTTACTAGGTGTTAAATGTTAAAAGTAAATTGGATTAAACGATAATGATCTGCGACCTTCTGCGATGTATTTTTTTTGGGGGGGGATATAAATGGATACTAACTTTGGATTGAAGCGGCTGGGACAAGCCCGCCACACTATTCCCAACCACTGCAACTTCTGTAAGCCAGAATCAACAGTGGACACCGCCAGATGAGCGCCGAGGCAATGAAGCTCGACGAGTCCCGGAGAAACGATATAACTGTCTTGGATCCCGCAACGTAATTAATCAGAAAACATTAGCGGAGGAGTAGGAAAAAATATAATTTGAAGCTGCTGGTCGACTTTTTACGTAACTAGGACTAGCCTTTTCTTAAACCAACGAATCAGGCTAGCAATGCTACCAGGTATTTGGGCACAATGTCCCATTGACAGCGATGCGGAAAAGTTATTTGATGCCTATGAGCTTTCCACCTTCTCTTTTAGAAATTGTGCATACCTTACAATTTTGTTATCCCATTTCCTACTAATATGATAATGGATGGATGAACGGATGTTTCTTGCCTTTAACGCCTAAACGGTTGAACGGATCTGGATGAAATTTGGCACATAGATAGAATAGAGGCTGAAATAGCAAATAGGCTACTTTTTATCCAGGAAAAATGTATGATTCCCGTAGGATAATCAATCTACTTTGTCGCGGACAGAAGCTAGTCCATAATAATATTAATATTATAAATGCGAAAGTAATTCTGTCTATCTGTATGTCACGTTTTCATAATTAAACAACTGAACCGATTTTTTGGTACGGGGGAAAGTTTGAACATCCAGGAAGGACATAGGCTACTTTTTAATCCGCGACTTCGCCGAGAGGTCGAAGTTGGTTATTTATAAATTTTGTATTATAAATTATAAGTATTGACAAATAAATAAAACTGGTATTTGGTCAAGGCCGGAATTCGTATGTTATTCGATACCAACGTAAAGTATACTTAGGTATCTAATAACATAGGAATTCTAATCTATCGTCTTGTTCGTGTATTTTTAGACGTCGATAGGTCCATAATTATAACTTTATGAGGACTTTTTTCATGACGTAGGTAATTTACGAACTTTTGTGGCAGGCTCACAAAAGTTGCTCTGTTCCAAAGGCCTCAGCACGGACGCGCAGTCGTAACAAAATTCGATTCGAGCCGATTTACGAAATGGTAATTCGACTATGACATTTTGGATTATTTGTTTACGACAATCGCAATTAATAAAGGCTTCAAACTAAATAAATATTATGGGCGAATCAGGTAATTCCAATTAAGAAATCTTTCGAATTTAAGCTACGTTTACTGCGGGCGTTCATACTAGGCCCTTTGGGGCACCTCTATTACCAGTTTTATGAAAAGTTAAAGTTGACTGACAGTCAGACAGTTTGATCCAACGAAGGAAAATATAGTAGTAGGTTTTTTGGGGCGCCGACGCTGCACGCAATTGATCCGTCATTTGGATCGATCGGGTGCAGAGTCCAAAAAACCCCGAAAGGAACCCAAACACCCAAAAATTAACTTGACATTTGTGTTCACGACTCGTGGCGACTAATATACCTACATATTGGGAATATTTTTTGTTTGTGTAGGTACGAATAAAGTTATTGCCGGCAATAATCTTAATAAATAAGATAACCTATGACAAATGATTAATAATACAAAATGGAACTAAAACAAAATGGCCAAAAAAAATTCCTCCGCATCGCTGTCAACTGGAAATGTGATTAGAAGGCTGACGGCATTGCCACGTTCAATGGCGATGCTTGCCTCTGACCAAGGGGTGTGTCAACTAACCGTTTGGAAATCCTTAAAAGTCTATAGGTACATGGTCACCACAACCCGAGGGTTTCCACCCCAAACGGCTCGAAAATATAGTTAGGCAATAATTATTCTTCAATCGAATAATATTCTTTTAAAAGCCAAATAGGCTGACTGTTGAACAAAAGAACGCCGACGCGATCACGACGTGCCGGCGAAAATGAAAAACGAAAAAGGTCATTCAAATGAAACAGACCGGATGGAACTTAGGTAGGTATTGTTAGGTATTCATTTTACTGAAATCGTCAATCAAAGTCGAATATGAAAGGCCTTTACTAATAAAAACCGGCCAAGTGCGAGCCGCGAAATGCGAGTGCGCTAGCGAATGGTTCCGTACCATGTTTACATATAATTTTTTTTTTTAATTTTTTTTTTATTATTTGTGTTCTAGCGGCCATAGTCAGACATACTCTGCAAAAATGTCAAGTGTTAGTGTTGTTATGTTGTATTACCGTTAAAATGATGCAGTCTAGTGACAGACGGACCGACGGACAAGCAGACAGATAAAAAAAAAGGTTTCGTAGTTAGATACCTATGTATTTGTATATTTGCATGCCATATGGTAGAAAATGGTCAATGAACAGTATTGTATGTATTAGACCTTTTGTTTTGTACCCATACTCGCAAATGAAAAAATAATTATGATTATAACAGTCCCTAAGTAACGTAAATCTAGAAACAGTCTGAAATTCAAGACATTCGCCGGATTTAGATAAGTTTTGTCTGTTTCAAGGTGTTGAGAAAGAAATATAGTACGTAGATACCTGTCAAATATCAGCTCACCTCTCATTGTAAGGAAAGCCTATACATTGTGAGGTCAACTTATACTGGAGAGATATAGCTTGTAAGCTAGAAGTCGTGGGTATACAGGACAACCCATTTTTGATCATTTAGAAATGTACTGCTTGGATCAGTCTTACGTAACGTCTCTTTTGAAAACTGTACCTACCTATCTAGGTACCTGTGTAAATTGAACCTTGAGACCTAATATAGGATCCCGTCTTTCTACGCTAAGGTATTCCTATTACGATATTGTACCTGCCTACTTTTACCTACCCAATTTTCGTCTGATCTTGTCATATTTCAAACGTTTTAGGAATGGAACATTTTCATCATTACTTGCAAGTCTAGATATAAATTGATGTTTTTATTTTCAGTTACTAGGTTTTCTTATTATTTTTGAAGACATTATACATTATAGGAGTACCGAGTAACTTTACAACTTATGTAAGTATTAAATTGCCTAGGAAAGCACATAAAGCTATTGGTTCTGCGCTTGATCTCTCCCCGGTCATGTCGGATAACCGTCTCATCATCGACTATGAGAGTGAAGGAAGAGGGAGTGCACCTGTGTTTGGCTAATCTCCATTGAATTTGAACTCCGCAATCTATTTACGAAATTAAAAACTTATTTGATGTGGGTCTCATTTTCCATTGAATGGAAGGTCAGACAGTTTGTGCCGCCGATACACATAATAGCGATGCGATTCTGCAATGCAAAAACTTCAACCATTTTCTGAAGAAACACTTTGGATGTAACTTGTGTTTTATTACAACCGTTAGTATTTTTTTTTTAACCCCCGACGCAAAAACGACGGGGTGTTATAAAGTTTAACATGTCTGTGTGTGTCTGTGACATCGTAGCTCCCAAAGGCATGAACCGATTTTGATTTTGTTTTTTTTGTTTGAAAGGGTAATTAGTCGGGAGTGTTCTAAGCTGTGTTTGATGGAAATCGCTTCAGCGGTTTGAAAGTTATCAGCTCTTTTCTTAGTTGCGGTACGGATTCTTGTTCTTCTGTTGGGGGTTTCTTAAAATTTATAATTTTGGGTTTTTACAAAAAAGAATAGGACCTAGCTCCTGTTATTTTTGTAAAACTTGAAGTTACCTAAGCACCAGTTTTCAGGGGATTGATGACATTAGTTTAAGAAGTACTGATACTCGAAGACGGTAATGGTCTGAGACGATACGAGACTACCTATCTCTTGACATCTCATTAATCACTGACGACTACTCGCGACAAGGCGAACGATAATATTCGGAGATTGCTAGTTAGGTATACACGTATTGTACATTGTACATAAATAATAATGAGGCAGCATCATTGGCAAATTCAAATTCTATTTCTGCCGCAAAAGCAGCTTTGCTGTGTTCCGGGCTGGAAGGGTTTGGGTGCCGGTGAAATTACAGACACTTGAGACATTTCAACTTTGCCTCTAGGATGCCAACCCATTTGCAAGGCCTCTGGTATCGCAAAGATGAATCCGATGAAGATGAAGCAGAGGTGACCACTTAACATCAGGAAGAATGTCGGCTTGTTTGCCATCCAATGAAAATCCATCCAAAAAAAACAAATAATATCAAAGATTCTTCTTCTATTTACCAAAATTTCATTCAAAGTCAAAGTATTTATTTCAATTATTTACAGGCACTTTTGAATTGTCAAGAAATAGATCAGTTAGTAAAAATGTTGAAGGTAGTCGTCCGTTCCAAAACCTTGCGCCTCTATGGAGAAAACCGAGCAAGAAAATCCACGGAGACACACATTAAAATAAATTGTAATAAACAATAATTGTTTTTCGAAATGTTTGATTGTTTAGGCTGATCTGTGCCAGTGTTCTTAATTAAGTTTACACTATTTAATAATTACAATTAGCTTTTATATTATTATTCCATTCATCTTATTTTTTTATAAAGATGACAATAGATAGGTACTAGCGTAGAGGTTTTTATGGTTTTACCAAAGTCTTTAAAACAAACTATGTTAAAGATTTGAACTGTTGTCATTGCTTTGAGTTTAAATTAGGTTAAAAATATTTAATAATTACGACATGCTCTTATATTATTTGTCTAGTCATCATTATTTTCTCATTAAGAATTACAATAAGCACCAACTAGACTAAAGTAAATTATTTTCAATTACATAGTTACAATCTATTTTGGACACACATAACGATTTTGTGTGATAAATACTGTTTTAATGACAAAATAGGATGGCAAAATGGAAGCCGACGGTCACAGACAGGATAAATTAAAACTCCTCCGACTAGAAACAGCAAAAAGATCAAAACAATTTATTCACAATCGAGAAGTTGCTAGATTAATTTCTTTCGTAGTTAGTATTTATTTACAAAGTACAATACAATATCAATTGCTTATCGTTGACACAATATTTTATATATTTAATTTATTATCGTACAAAAAAGTAACTAGACAATCTGTCTAAATACGATGTTATTATTTGACGATAATTCTAAGGGCTGTCTCCTATAAAATAGTGAATATGTGGGCCGAGTGAGTAATTGCTCATTGCAAGGATACAAATCGGAATTTACCCTTATAAAAGACCCGGGCAGTATTAGAGTGAACCCTTGGCAAGATATCCAGGGTGGATTTTAAGATGTTCTCGTAGTTGTAGCTATGTAGCTACCACGATAAATAATTTGTCTACTTTTGTCTCTATTGCGATTTTTAGAGCTTTATCATTTCCGATGATCGATTTGCACGTCAGAATTGAGTTTTAATAATACGTAACATAGAATCGATGAGAGGGAAAACTGGCTAACTATAACACACATACCACCACGCCTGTTTTCCTTGAAGGGTTAGGCAGAGGTGTACCAATGTACACCCACAGTTCGCCGGTATGTTTAGGTCCCATGTAATAGGGGGCGAGCCTATTGCTATTAACTGAACAAGACACACAAGACTACATATTAGTGTCTTTATCCTATCTACAAAATTCTATCGAGTTTAATTACTTATTGACCAGAATACGACCCGATTTTTTCCGTATGAATTGCGCTGTACGTAAAGTTCAAGGGGACATTAACTGACAACGCAGTACGCGTTGTCGGTTAAGTAAAATAAAATACTTGAGTAATTAAAAAAACAAGAATGTTTCGCAAATGAGTCAACAAAGCTTTATCATTAGGGTCACGGCAGATTGGATGGTGATGAGAATAATAATTTTGTATCAAAAAGTGTGTCAATCGATCCTTAACTTATTTATCTATTATCTGGCGACCGCGGCGCATACGCTTGCGATCGACTTGTTTTTGTCGACTTGTTATCAGGCGCCACTCGCTGGGGATGTCTCACTTATTATCAACAATTTAACAACAACAACAAAATTAAGGTTAGTCAATTTACTAATGATCAACAAATACGCCTGTTGTCTGTTTGTTGCACTAACCTTCATGTTGACTGGTGTGCTAATAAAAATTAATTAAATGGTTTTCTATATTGTTCTTTGATAACTTGTTTTAAGTTTGATTTCGTTTTTTTTTTAATTTATTTTGTAAACTTTTGACGACGTCAAAGTTGTGATGGGATTGTTGAATTCGTTACTTTGTACCAAATCCGTTCTAAGATTTTGAAATTCCACGTAACCCATTTTATAGGAAGTTTATTGAAAAAATAATAATGAACAAAACATGTGTGAAGACAAGTGAAGCGGTATCCTTGTCAGTATGTGGGACATAACAAACAATAACAGATACGCTCAGTTGTGAGTAAACAATGACCTGTGACCCCCACTCGTTATTTTTAGTATCTAAGTGTACCGCTGACTTCCTGCCTATCTCCCTGATATTATTATCTCCCCTGTTGCTATGTGCACGAAATATGTACCTACTGAGATAAAATGAGTTGAAAATTTATTGTTGTCAGTCGTCACCAATGATGTAAACATTTGTTTTTGGACAGTAGAACCAATAACATATTTTTTTCTTCTTCTGATAGTATTGCAGTTCGAAAACCAGTAAAAGTGTTCAAATAATATATCTAGATTTTTTAAATTTTGACAAGATTTTGACATTGGCTGTCAATGTCAAAATCTTGTCAAAATATAGATAAAATAGGGGCATTTTTGACAGATTAAGACTGACAATAGAATGAGACCGTTTCTAAAACTTAAATAGGTCGATATCATAATTAATATGTAGGTAATAATCATTAATCAATTATTTATTTTTCTACACCTCTTATGAGTAACAAAAAAGATAAAAATAAAATGTTTATTATTGTATTTCAATTTGCAGATAACAATGTAAATATTTACTCAGCAAAAGTTGCAGTATAGTTTAAAAATTGAAATGAATTGAACATATTATTTGTTTTTGCTACATAAATACTTTTTTCATTGACATAGTTTAAAATACTTTGTATTTATTCTTAAACTTATTGAAATAAATATAACGAATTGGAAGTATGTCAGTGTATAGTCATATTGGTAAACGCAGATACATACGTACTAAAATATACCCAGTAATCAAAAGCTACCAATCAGAAAGCACCAAGACAAATGCTCTCAAAAACAATCTAATTAATAAAACAAAGACCAAATTAAGGGAGCAGACAAAAGTCGTGTAATTTACAAAAAGGGAACCAATTAACATTTAGATTTTAAATTACCCTTTAGTCTCTTTGTAACATTAAATAAATCACGTGTTGTTTAGAAGAATCTTGTTATCTTATTGCCATGACAATGTTTTGTAAACGTAATTATCGCTGTAAATAAGTTTTAAGTAATTCCGTACTATGGACCATCGGGGGTTATTTTTAGAGCTGCAGTATTATATTAGTTTCATTCATCAGGTATCTGTTTGAGGGAACAAACAACAGTGAACAGTGCCTGTGAATTAATTATATCAAGCATGAACTTGAAATATTCAGTATGTTGTTTTTATTTATTTATTATTTTTATAGAATAAGTTTTTATTTTATTTTATAATTCTAAATTTAAAAAAATGTGGTCAGTGTTTTTGTTTGATAGGAATGTTTTTGTAGTGTTGTGTTATTTTTTTATATTTATTCCGGTGTTTTCATTTTGTGTATTTTGTCTTTTTTACATAACTCTGGGTGATTTTGTTTAATTGAAGTAAATGGTCATATAAGTTATTTATGGTGCTAAGTGTCTAGTAGACGAGGTAAATAATTAAAGTGTAGTATTTTATTTAGAATGATTTTTAATAAAAAATATAAACATAAATTAGGAAATGAATTAAATTTTGCTGAGATATTTTAATTACCTATCGTTTAATTAAATATTGCTGAAAAATAAAATTAGTTTAATTACAAAAAAAAAAATTGTATTTATGAGTTTTGTGTTTAGGTTTATTGTTATAGCAGTTACTTATATGTAGATAGTTATCAAATTAATATTATTACTATTTATAAGAATAAAGAATATTTAAAATAAATCAAAATTAATTAAAAGTCAAATATTTGTCAATTACGTTTTAAATGTATTTATAAAACTAGAAGCAATTTAGTTCTTATTAAAATTAATTACTCCTTTAACCTTATTCGGTCTGTTAATTATCTAAAAGGTGCCTTAGTTGTTAATTACATTTCACGCACCCACCTACACAATTAGTAAACGAATGCTTAGATATTAGTAATGAGTTTATTTAATTGAAAATTGATAATTGTGACAATATTTTCTTACGTAGATTTAACCGTAAATAATTCATCAAATGATTTTTGACGTAAAATATTGTGTGGATTTAACATAATTACTCAATCCAAAAACTTTAAAAGTGGATTAATTTAATTAATGTTAAAACAACACGTGTTATATTACTTTTAACAATAAGGCTGTATATATTGTACATTAATTATTAAATAAAATATTTTAAACCTAAAAAAAACAAATAATACGGAAAAAAATAGGTATAATATATTCAGCGTGTGTTTTGTCTTGTTTCTAAAGTTCAAAACACAAATAGATAAATAAAACTGTACTGTTTTGGCGCAGTTTTTAACGAGTTAACCTATAACTGAAATAGTTACAGCAGTTTTAATTAGATTAGTTAGTTTGTTCTTTGTTTTAAAAAACACAGGTACATCTAGAATCGTAATATTTTGTTTACCTATTGCTAATTTTAGTTTAGACCTATGCTTAGATTTTTTCGAAAAATTCTATAGACATAGTAAAGTCAAAGTCAAATAATTTATTTCAACGTCGACGTCATTGACAAGAAAACAAAATTGAATCTAGTTGCCCATTCCAAAAGGTAGCTAGTTATGTATGGAAAATAATGGGGAAGAAACTCCGTACCTACTCATTTAAAAAATGTTTTACAATTAGTTGTAATAATAATAATAGTAGTTAAAGACCTAGGTAAATAATTAACTCTTAAGTATAATTCAAAACAATACTGTTTGTAATTTATTCATTCTTCTTAATTAATTACTGCATTGAATATTTCCGCTCCCTTTCCAGGAAATTTATAATTAACATAAACATAACATACCATTACGCCTGTATTCCCCGAAGGGTTAGGCAGAGGTGTACCAATGTACACCCACAGTTCGCCGGTATGTTTAGGTCTCATGTAATAGGGGGCGAGCCTATTGCCATTAACCGGGAACAAATCCTAACTCCGAGCTGCTACTGAGAATTTCATAGAAAAACCCAATAACACTTTTTGCTCGACCTGGGAATCGAACCCAAGACCTCTAGCGTAGCAGTCGCGCTTAGGACCACTAGGCTACCGAGGCAGTTCTAATTAACTTAGTGAGTTATTTGTTTATTTATCTGCAAACTGTCATTGTGGTTCTAATTGAACATTGATTGATTCTTGAATGACCAAGAACACATTCTTGGGGACACAAATTAAGTTATCTGATTTCAAACCTTGATTATTAATAGATTCTTTGGTATTTGCTTCTAGTCTTTGATTTTTTTACCTTCGTTGGATAGCAAAACAAGCCATCGACCCACCTTATGTGAAGTGGTCACCTCTGTCTATAGACATCTGCAATATCAGAGGCCTTGCAAATGCGTTGCCATCCCAGAGACAAAGTTGAAATGTCTCATGTCATAATGCTAGTCATTAATTCATGAACCATGTGGCCACAATTTCTCTTAAAATATACTAGAATCACTTTTGAGACTTCTTCATTATAGAGCTTATCGTATCAAAAGCTTAAGAGAAATACAACAAAATTAATAAAGCTATTTATATTCTACATAATTACATACCATCGTAACATACCATCACGCCTGTATTCCCACGAGGGTTAGGCGGAGGTGTACCAGTGTACACCCACAGTTCGCCGGTGCACAAACATTCTACATAATTATTACACAATTGTATTATGTGAACTTATTTTTTTAATGTCATTGTTTCAGGTTTACATCGTAATGCTTCTATACAGTAACGAAAGTTTGGTCTATGGTGATAAAGTCTACAGTATAAATGACGAAGTATTAAGCTGCAGCGGGTGGCTCTCTACTATCATATTTAACTTTTGTAACAATACCTATAAAATAGTGAAAAGGGATACTTCAGTAATGATAGGTAATTTGTTTGAATATTATGTTACAAAATTTTAAACTATGTAATTTGGAGATTTTGCTTTCGTTTATTTAATAATATGTACAATATTTATAGACTTAATAGATAAGATTAAATTTAAAAAAAACTATAGCAATAAAAAATAAAACTAAAAGCAGAATTACATAAAAAATTATACATAACTACCATCATCACGCCTGTATCCCCCGAAGGGTTAGGCAGAGGTGTAACAATGTACACCCACAGTTCGCCGGTATGTTTAGGTCCCATGTAATAGGGGGCGAGCCTATAAAAAAAAAAAAATAATAATAAAAAAATGATCTACTTAGTTATTTCATACTTTTTAAAATCAGTGACGATTACTTCTTAGAAAATGCTTACTCCATTTGCATCATTTGATGAATTTCACTTCACATAATCATGTCATTATGTAATTTTACACGAAATTCTTGTTACTTATACAATAATTCTAGAAACAGCTTTTCATAATCTTTTCTTCATTTGAGTGCTTTCAATATTAGCATTTTATCTTATATATTAAGTTCTCGTGTAACAATGTTTGTAACCATACTCCTTCGAAATGGCTAGACCAATTTTTATGAAATGTTGTGTGCATATCGGGTAGGTTTGAGAAACGGCCTAAATCTATTTTTCATACCCTTAAAAAAAATATGGCGAAACAAAGTTTGCTGGGTCAGCTAATGAAATATAATATTTGATCTTTAATATAATTAGGAGTGGAATTAGTAATTTCTATATTGAAGGTTAGTTTATAAATTATTCAGGTATTGACTGCTTTTAACTTTGACTGAAATGATAATTTTATAAAGTGTTTCATAGATTAAAAAAATATATAAAATACCTTTGCTAATAATTACATTCCTTAGTAAATGCTTATCAAATCATGTCATAAGAAATCAAAAATATTTATTTGCAAGAAAATACATACAAATAACAAGAAAAGATATTATATTCTAAAAGTCAATGTATTCTATAATCAATAAAGCCTCTCATTCTTTACCATACCATATCTCTACGCCATTAAAATATCCTCCATACTTAATTGGCTCATCATGCGCTATTTGCGATCGTTCCTAAAAGTTAATAGAATTACTCCCCTGATTAAATCATATTATGTCTGTCTTCCAGAAAAAATGGCTCCTAAAGACTTACAAAAGGATACAAGTAGACGACGATTGGTGGACGAGGATCACTGGCGGCGAGTGAAAAGACAAGTGGCCACGGAATGCTGTCTCCATCCCTGCACAGTTGCAGACATTATCATGTACTGTCCCGACGATGCGAAGCTTCTGCAAGAAAATCCAGACATATTTGATTGATTTCTCAGTTAACTAGTGAATTTCATAGAAGAGTATTATTATTTATAAATATGTTTAAGTGTACAGTAATAAATAATTTAATTGTGAATTGGAATAAAGTCTGTTTGTGCTGGTTTGAACGTAGTTAGTGAAGTTTATTTCCCTTTTTAAAAATGTTTCCTCCATACTTCAGAAGTGGTCCCATATAATTTTTATTGAAATTGGTGCAGTAGTTTGGAAAAAAAAAATACTGATAAATATATATGTCATCCAAGTAAACGAATAAGCATATTTTGCTTTCTTGTTACATTTAAGTGGTGTCTTATTTATTGATGTAGTATAACTGTTCCTTCTTGGATTTGGATGACAGAAAATTGATACTTAAAAACGAAAAATAAAAACTTTTTTACAAAAAACACAACCTCCTTCAAAAACTAAAGGAAATTAACTTTAGCTTTGGAAGCCAACGAGCTCAGGGGAGAAGTCATTTGATGATTTCCCATACGGAAAAAAAAAACCAAAAAGCTTTGGAAGTCGGTGGCAATACAAAACAACAAACAGAACCAAAGCCGCCGACTTCTAAAGCTTTTTAGTTATTGAAGGAGGTTGCGTTTTTGTTATCTATTGATAATTCTAACCACTTTGGGTTATTTGATATTTGTAGCCATGCGGTTAGCCGTGCGGTCTAACGTATAATGGGTTAATGGAAACCTACCACCATTATATTACTTACCCCTAACCTGAAGTCCAAATTTGCTTATTAAAAACCTTCAAAATCGAAAATGTTGGCATTTTTGATAGTTTGAGACTGAGATTATATTGAGATCGATCCTTAAAGTTAGTAGAATTTTATAAATTCGGTGCCCCTGCCAAATATTTACAGTACTCTTCAATAAATTGAAAACCTCAACTATCAAAAGAACTTTTACGTCAGAAATATTTCTGCCATGAAGCGTAAAATATTTCAGTGCAGAGACCGGGCGCTGCGGTGGCAAGCGATCCCGTATATTAGCGGAAGTTTTGAAAAATGCTAATGTCCCTGATTATGGACACCCGAGATTTATCGCCATATTAGATGCAGGTACTAGGAAAAGTTGAGCTAGTGACCCACTATCTTAAATCACATAATAATGACAGCACCATTGACTTACTTTGAGCGTCTTTAAAAACTAGATTTTCTATATGAACTGCAGGTATTTTTATTCGATTGGTATATAGTAGTATAATTCTACGGATAGTAGGTTTTTTTTCCTGGAAAGGAAGGAACTGCCTCATTGGCCTAGTGGTCCTAAGCGCGACTGCTACGCTAAGGTCTTGGGTTCGTTTCCCAGGTCGAGCAAAAAGTGTTATTGGGTTTTTCTATGAAAGTCTCAGTAGCAGCTCGGAATTGGGATTTGTGCCCGGTTAATGGCAATAGGCTCGCCCCCTTACATGGGACCTAAACATACCGGCGAACTGTAGGTATACATTGTTACACCTCTGCCTAACCCTTCGGGGAGTACAGGCGTGATGGTATGGTATGGCTATGAAAGGAACGCATTTTTTTTAAAGTATAATGAATAGGAGTTACAGAGATATTTTGGAGCAGACTGTAAAAAAATACGGTTGTAATAAAGGGTTTCAAGAGAGAAAGGATATAAAATTAAAAATAAGTGTTATAAAATTAACTTTTAGAAAAATGTTCTCCTTTCAACTGTTTGCATCGTTAGCTTTTAATGAAACTGCAGTGCAGATAAGGTCATTATAATATTCTTGTTAAGTTAAAAACGCTTGCTCAAAATACACTTTATAGTTGCCAACGTATTGGTGACTTTAACTTCTATTTTTATTTTATTTTAAATTTTGCCCGTCATTAAGAATTTTTCCTGTAGGCCATGCAAATATTTGATCAGTGTGGTAATCGAACCATATACACGCAGCTCAGCTACCAGTCACTCAGCAAGTAGGTTAACTGTAGTACATTAGTAGTTAGTCCTAAGCAGTTAACAGAGCTTTAAGGATTAATCAAAAAAAAAAAATTTTTTCCCATTTTTAAGACACCGCACAAGATCAAGAAGTTTGCAAGAAGAAAGGAGAGGTCTTTCCCCAGCAGTGGGACACAAAATCAAACTAAATCGATTAGAACATTTTATTCTGCTCGGTAATAGCAAAAAGCTGTAACATAAGTACCTATTTATTTTTTCTAAGATAAAAATATTTCTTTCCGCTTTATGCAATCTTCGGTCAGCATTTTTGTGTACGGGTCCCGACCCGAAGGAAATTAATTTACTCGTTATTTATGTGAAACAACTCGAGAATACAAATAAGCTTTTCCTGCTTTTTTTGCTGAGACTGAAGTATCATTTATTTTATGTATTTTGTAGGTAATGGGTAATTACAGCTTTGGTTATTTTGCTGATTGGCAAGCCGATAGAGCCGCTGAACCGCAAAATTATATAGTACATTATACTACGTGTTTGTGGGGTTTAGGGTTTAGTTAGAAATAATTATGTCGTGTGTTAAGCTAATGAACGACTGACAACATGACATGTCATGTTGCACCGCTGTTAGTGTCACGTCATGACGTGAAACTAACAGCGGTGCACATTATCGAATCGTGTTACACTGGGTATCAAAGTGAACCCATTAGACCGGTGGTCCGTTGTTCTCACCGGACAACGGGCAGTTTATATTGGTCGGATTCGCGGTGGTGTATGACTTATAATGAGTGTGTGAATAGTACATGCACCGGATACTGGTCCGGTGACAACTTTACGCCGGATTCACTATAAATCATACACCACCGTAAATCCGGCGAAAAAATCGGCGGTCTTAGTATGGCAACCCTGGGATTTCAATTTTTTCTGGATTTCCTAGAGTTGCAAAACCTGTATGTAAATTCAACATAGCTGAAATATTTGGTATATTATATGTATAGCGAAATATATCTTTAAGAAGGCATGCGTAGTGGCTAGTTGAGATGCTCGGACCTTTTTTTAAAAGGTACACAAGCAAGTGAGACATCTGGTCTTGTTTTACGGGATTTTATTGAAACCATTCGTTATTGCCAGATGCATTCCGTGGGCCATAAGAAGTTAGTGAGAATACATCGTCTGGCTGAAGGACGACGATGTAGTCTCCCGATCTTAGACAAAATATTCCTACTATCATACTTCATACTATTATAAATGTCAAAGTCTGTGACGATGGATGGATGAATATTTGTTACTCTTTAACGCTTAAACGGCTGAACGGATCTGGATGAAATTTGGTACACAGTGATATAGTCGCGCAACACTGCCTACCACATACGCAACCGGGCTATGTTGGCTCTGTTATTTGAAAGACTTGTTTTCTTAAATACTGTCAAACATAAATCACTTGAACAACAAATATTTATTGCTTATTGACTAGGTGTCGTAATTAATTTGATTATTTACCTATGTCTTTTATGATAATTTGAATGCAAAAATTCACCTTGTATAAATAAAAAAAATTAAACAACATAACATACCATCACGCCTGTGTTCCTCGAAGGGTTAAGCAGAGGTGTATCAATGGTACGCCCATAGTTCACCGGTATTTTGTAGGTACCATGTAATAGAGGGCGAGCCTATTGCCATTAACCGGGTACAAATCCTAACACCGAGCTGTTACTGAGAATTTCATAGAAAAACCCAATAACACTTTGCTCGACCTGGGAATCAAACCTAAGACCTCTAGCGTAGCAGTCGCGCTTAGGACCACCAGGCTAACGAGTCAGTTAAACAAGCTCGTTTCAATTTCCAGGAACAGTCAATACGTAAATATTCTGTATGAAAATGTACACAACATTCCTGTTCCACAAACAAAGAAATAAATTATAAAAAAGAATGCTTTTCCACGCAATAATAGTCCATATTGTGTTTCATGTGAAATCAAATGGGACGAAAATAACACGTAGGTTAAATTTGTGACGTAACACGGTTTACGGATTTACAATATTCAAGGAGGATGAATTAATTAATGACATATGAAATTAAGATCAAAATTCATCCAGGTAAAAAGCTTTCATATTGAACGGCAAGTAAACATTTGGATGAGGCTAAAGGTGTGGATATAGTAACATGAGAAATTCACGGACCATATAACCTATCTACTTAATCTTTGGATCACTGTGATTTTTGGCGAAGAAATAGACGAAATGGCTAAATCAGCTAAATATAAGTAGATACTTAAGAATCCTGTCGTAATATTATTTTGTATACGGCGAATCCTTTTTTTTTATGCTTGTTGCCATAGGTTTGCTAAGAAATCTATACTAATATTATCAAGCTGAAGAGTTTGTTTGGTTGAACGCGCTAATCTCAGGAACTACTGGTTTTAATAAAAAAAATATTTTTGTGTTGGATAGTTCTTTTACCGAAACAGGCTATATACCATCACGCTACGACCAATAGGTGCGGAGCAGTAACCAAAGACGTAACCTAATGCGGGTGAACATACTACGCGGACGAAGTCGTGAGCAGAAGCTATTTATTTCATAAAGAAATGCTCATCATACATTGAGAGTAAATACATAAAAAAATAAGGATGAACGTGTAAGGTGTTTTCATTTCCACAAGCATAAAATTTTTAAAAAAATATAACTGAAGAGGTTTTACCTAACGATAATAAGCTTTTGCCATTCACCCGCCCTCTTATCCAATATAACCCAAGCCTAACTTTCCTATAGTGAGTATATAAGACGAATTTTCTTTGAATTTACATACACCTGTAAACTTTCCTTTAAACAGCACCTTACAACTTAAACGGTAAGAATCTTTTCATTTACTAAAATATTACGTACATTTTATTACTATTTTGTATAATAATAACGCTTAGGAGTATTTTAATCAACGTGAAATATGAAAGAGAAATTCACATTTATTTCTTTGAAGTCGTTTGAACCTCGTCTGCTGTATTTACGTCCCTTAAATGCTTAAAACACTACACGAGAAGTAAGTAATTGACTTTTCATTACGTAATGGTAAATGAAGCTGGCATTTATTACAATATTTATATTTAATTTTATATTAATTATATTTCGCAACTACGGGACAGTTGAATATTCCTTATTAAATTTTATAGTAATTGCATTGGTGAACCGCTGAATTAAATTTATTAAATCATTGAGCTTTAAAATGTTATAGGCTCGCCCCCTGTGGGTGTACATTGGCACACCTCTGCCTAACCCTTCGGGGAATACAGGCGTGATGGTATGTTTAAAATGTTTTGCTTCCCTGCAGAACTCTGAACCATGAAGCTGATCATCGTGTGCTGTCTCTTCGCCCTGACGTACGTAGCCGCTGACCAGACGCCCGTCATCCTCTGTGGACGGCAGCTTGCCAACGCTCGAGTGCTTCTCTGCTATGGAGCTGAATATGTCAACAAGAGGTCACGGCCCATGACAAGTATGTAATTTTTAATGGGGCTTTAGTCAACCGGATTAGGTAAAAAGGAACAGTCGAACAGCTCTTTCAATGCAACGAGTGGAACTCTTTACCAGCGTCTGGATTCCCGAACGCATTCAACCTTAATCTCTTCAAAGTTAGGGTGGCTTCTCCTGGGTAAACTCACTCCATCGTCGATTTGTCTTTGTCATCTCTGACCTAGATAACAAGCCAGCTTACCTATCTCGAATAAAAAAATATACGTTTGGTTTGGTCTACTACAGTATTAGAGCAGTCAGAAGGCACACGGGCGGAAATTTTTTTTTCACGCAGATTCTGGGCACGCAAGACGGTAGGACGACAAATATCACGTGTCAACTGTATATAAAAGTCAACCGTGGATATGCAGTCTTACATCCGTACTACTTCACTGCCACAGCCACCAAACGCATAGCGGTTTTTCCAAACTCCTCATTCTCAGTAGAGTATGGTAATTATGGACCACTAGATCCAATTCTTTTCTCTAGCAATTTACTTTAAAAACACAATTTTAAACGTCACTTTATTAGTCTAATTGAAATAAATGATTTGAACTCCTCGTACCAACGCGAATTTTACGTACTGAAGCAAGTAATTTAGCCTCTCTATTTTGAAAACTTTTCCGTGACCATAGCAACTGATAAATCTATTAATCTATCATGGCAGTTAGTAGCACTCAAGCAGCATTGTCTTCTAACCACTTCTCTCCAACGTATTTAATTGTCAGATGTTGCTCTAATAACGCCCTTGGCCCTATTCTGAACTTCAATCATTGTACTTTGTAATTTTTGGCTTATCATGTTTATTCAATTAGATGCATAACATCACTGTGTAAGAATATTCATCGTCACGAAAGTTAGCCAGGACTGTTCTGAACTTTCAATATGCATGCTTTCACTTCAAAAAATAATTTAACTATAATGTATTAACCTTAAATACAACCCTAAAGAGGTGGAGCCTTTGTTTATATTGTCCTGTACTTTAGTTAACCATGTTTTTTTTTAAATATCAGTGAAAAAGGAATAAATTTATCAACTTACTCATACCATTATTCAACTTTCCATAGCCGCCGACTTCTTGCCCGGAGACAAGACAAATGAGATCGAATGGCCTTGGAGTGGACGCCGAGGGTCCTTGGCAGCCAACTGGTCTCGGTACAAGAGAGACGGCCTGGTCGACGAGTGCTGTCTGAAACCCTGCACTACTGACGTCATCCTCAATTATTGTTAGGCGAAAATCAACCTTAAACCGTGCGCAATCAGAATGGGATAGTACCTATCGTAATTGAGGTACACAAAGGTCAAAATAGCCTGCAGTGTTGGCAAACTTGCGTTTGTTTGCGTCGATTTACAACAAGGTGTTATACATTCTGAATGCGCCCTCTTATACTACTTTGTATACCTAATATGTAAGATAGATACGTAACAAGTCCACATAGATAATTATGATTGTCGTTAATTGTATATTTTATAAACCTACTAATTGACTGAAAAAATATTTTGATTACACGCACTATATTATGTAGGTACATTTAAAACCACAATAAAAATATGTTATGAAAAGGAATAAGGATTTCAATGCCGTTGAAAAATTAGTGTACATTTTACGTTTTAAATTTCCAATCTGCGTGGGAGGAGAATACAAATCAGAGGTATAACGATAGGAATAATGGCAACCTATTGTTGTTTTCCATACCGCGGAAAAACAAGCAATGTTTGAATAGGGAATTTCAATATTGATAGATATGTTGGAATAGAACCTGCTTTCATACTACTTTTTCTATATGACCAGTAATTTAGGATTACAGATATATACAAAATGTTTTTTTTTTTAATTTACAGATAGAACATTGTTTATTAAGCTCGGAATTCTAGAATTACAATATATTCTTCTAGAATTTAGATGAAGCTATAAAATCAGACATGGATATTTTACCTGCCTCGTTAGCCTAGTGGTCCCAAACGCGACTGCTACGCTAGAGGTCTTGGGATCGATTCCCAGGTCGAGCAAAAAGTGTTGTTGGGTTTTTCTGTGAAATTCTCAGTAGCAGCTCAGAGTTAGGATTTGTGCCCGGTTAATGGCAATAGGCTCGCCCCCTATTACATGGCACTTAAAACATACCGGCGAACTGTGGGTGTACATTGGTACCCCTCTGCCTAACCCGTCGGGGAATACAGGTGTGATGGATGGATATTTTAGCTATAGTTGGAATGAATATTACAGGTACACCAATTAGTGTTGCGTAGGTCAAACATTAAAATGTGGTATAATTATTAAATTTGCTCTTACGTTTCGGTTTGTGATTTAGAAAAATATATTACCTCAGGATCCATCTGAGGTTGCTTTATACTTCATAAATTACAACATATTAAATTAATCTTTCCTTTGTCTCGCTAACCAAGGCCTAATTAAATCTTATTTAAGTTCATCCTAAAAGGGGTATACCTACTTAGTTTAATCTTTTACGTTTTCATTAACAGGGAAGGTATCAAATAATTTAGTAAAATGCGTCATTGACTTACACTTTTTTCGTATTGGGTTTTTAAAACGAACAAATATAGGTGCCAATATCAAACTACGATATGATTACTGAGTTTTCGTAAGGTTGGTCCCATTGTAAAAGTTATTCATATGCATAAATACTTTTACTATCTCGTTAGCCTAGTGATTCTAAGCGCGACAGCTACGCTAGATACTACGAGGTTCGATTCCCAGATCGAGCAAAGTGTTATTGGGTTTTTCTATGAAATTCTCAGTAACAACTCGGAGTTAGGATTTGTGTCCGGTTAATGGCAATAGGCTCGCCTCCTATTACATGGGACTTAAACCGGGAACTGCGGGTGTACGTTGGTACTCCTCTGCCTAACCCTTCGGGGAATACAGGCGTAAAAATAAATACAAAAAGTATATCATGGCAAGTCATGAATACTTTTACTCCCATTTTTATGTATAGAAAATTATAAAATTATTTCTTCTGCTCTGGGCGTAGCGGAAGGGAGTGTCAGACTCTTACTGACTAAAACCTATCCGTGTTCTTCCTAATGCCCTTTGCGTTCTAGGGCCGCGGTGACTCTTTCGAATAAATTCCGTAACCACTTTTACTACTACTTTTATTTTGTTTTCTATTGAATTAAACGGAGTAGTAAGTTAGTGTTGATAAAAACTAAAACTTAACCCTTTTCAGCAGTCGGCTAGCGTTTTAAAGCCAGACACATCATGGTCTTTCATCTTCTTCTTTAATTAGATGACACTTATCAGATTTGCAGTACAAAGCAACCCAAAGCATCAACATTCTAAATGTTTATCGTAACGTTTGTGAGTCTATTGACATAAGCACATAGTTATTGCGCGAAGCATTCCATCCTTTTGCGATATTGAATCCATGGAGTGGCAGCTCGCTTGCTTTACAATGCAATATCGACGCGGCGAATTGCCTCCAACGATATGTATGAACATTTTGAGGAATATTTAAATGTTCGCGGGGCTCTGATTTCGCTCGGGTGAAGTGTTATCGAGTTTTACTATAAGGATTTTTTCAATAGTCTGGGGATATATTCATGTTTTATTCGAATATATTGCAACAATTATTGTGGGGTCACATTAGGCCCAGTTTTTTTCGGAATCTTTGCTCAATGTTATAAGTTACATTACGCGAACTGCAGTAAGCGTAGTATCTGTAATGTTATGTGTTTTTTTACACTACGTATCTGGGGACATGAAAAATGTTTTTTTACTTACAAAACGTTGCCCACACTAGGAAACTCTCCTGTAACGTGTGTGTATTTACATTATGTATGGAATAAACTTACACACCAGATCCAGACCTTGAGAACGGACTTGTAGGCCCATCAGAGAAATATTTGTTCCACGCAGGAATCGAAACCACAACTCGCATCACAGCAATCGCTCAGGGACTGCGCCTACTGCTACCTCTGCATAAGTCTTAGCGAAATCCAAAGTAAAAATGTATGTATACTCATTTAAGGGAAAATTTAAAACGTTCCTGTTCCCATGTTTGCTATCATCGTTATGTTTATGAAAAAGTCGTTATGGTTATTCGTTTCATGTTCCGTATAATTTAAAATGTAATCAACATTTAAAAATAATGTGTAGGTAATTTAAGGTATCTGCTGAGCATATCAGGGAGCCGTTTTATCGGAGCCTGTTATGTTAAATTTTATTGCCCGTAAATAGCCTTTGGGGATACATTGAAGGACGCCTCAGGGTAGTCAAAGCAATGAGTTATTTAAGGCTGGTTTGAATACTGGTTGTGAGTCAACGGAACCCTCCTAATGTGAAAATGGTGACCACAGAGGTGGTTTTAGTGAGGTAAAAATCTCGCACACCCACGGCGTTTTCCCCGAAGACCGGGCTCTTTCTGAAGGTTTCTCCCCGAAAACAAAAAAGAAGGCAGATGGTGAAGAAGAATAATTTTCTGTGGAGACTTGTAAGAACCTCGTGTAAGATGGGTGATAAAATTATTATAGGTAAACTGAGGACTAGTTCTTGTAAATAAAACAACGATCGCTTTCTAATATTAATCTCAATTTGTCGAAAATACCTACCTCTAATTGGACCTATATTATTAATTACAAGAATTGGTCTTGTTTTAAGAAGACCCTATGAGGGGTACAAGCCATTATGTAAGCCCTGCAGCAACGGGATACTTAGTACATGAAATCAACGTTGACCAATACTGGATTTTCAGATAAAGTTTTGCCTTAAAGTAAAGTACAGCAAGCGAATATAAGTACTACTTGACGGCAGAGATTCTTATGTCTTTATTTTATACCAGCGAACGGCCCGCGAATTCGTCCATGTGAGGTATTTCACCCGCGTTAAGTTTCGCCTTTGATTACTGCTCCAATCCCGTGTGTCGTGATGACGTCGTCTTGATGTTATATAGCCTATGCTACTCAAGAATAATGTATCTATCTATTGGTAAAAAATGGTTGAAATCGGTCCAGTAGTCTCGGAGCCTATTCGGTACAAACAAACAAAAAAATCTTTATTGTTTATAATATTAGTATAGATTGTACGTAGTAGGTAGGTAGATATGTATTTAGACCATTCCAAACGACTTAAGCACCCAAGCACTAAGTTTAACTATTAAATTGTGGTATCAGACTTGGAGTTTCACGATAATCCTAGTTTAAGGGACATAATCGTTTACATCAACATTTAGCGAACATTATTTGACACTAATAGGTATCTGCTAATTTGGATAAACTTCAAGGTTGGGGGCTGCGGGTTTCGTCTATCTAATGACCGGCTTCTGTCACCATGAATAAGTAAATAATTCATTTTCACTGATAATTTCTCTGTTTATGATGAATTATTTGAATTGTTCTAAAACTTGCCTACCTTAGTAGGAAAATGAATTATTAATTACTCGCTATAAGACGCTGGATGTAGGCCGCTTCCAACTGGTCCTTTTGGAAATCTATGGGGGAGGCTTATGTCCAGCAGTGGACGTCCTGCGGTTGATATGATGTTGATGATGATGATGATGATTACTCGATATAAAAACGATGAATTTTACAAAAAAAGGTTTCTCTGCAAATATTTCAGCACCAGAAGCTCAAGGTGCACAAGGTGGACGGACGACCTGATTAGGGCCGCAGGACGACGCTGGATGCAGGCCGCTTTCAACTGGTCATTTTGGAAATCTATGCGGGAGGCCTATGTCCAGCAGTGGATGTCCTGATATGATGATGATGATTTTTACTCGTAGTGACTGAGTTTGATGGGCAATATCCGTAGTTAACGGCTATGCCATGCGTCTGCCTTTTGAGCTTTATATTGAGTAAGCGTAGGTTTATTATGATGATTTCATCATCATGACGGCTGACAGGACGGAATGGAAGAAGAAAACGTGTTACGCGGACCCCAAATGACATAGAATACAGCAGGAAGATGATGATGATAAATCAGTAAAGACAGACTTTACGTTTTTACTCAAGGACAACACATACCACCACGCCTGTATTCCCCGAAGGGTTAGGCAGAGGTGTACCAATTGTACACCCACAGTTTGACAGTATGCTTTTAGGTCCCATGTAATAGGGGGCGAGCCTATTGCCATTAACCAGGCACAAATCCTAACTCCGAACTGCTACTGAAAATTTCATAGACAAACCTAATAAATTACTCAAGGAAAACGATATAAATGGTATTATTATGGCAACAAATATGAAACCTAATATCAATACAATACTCTATTCAACATTCAAAATGTTTAATCTAATAAACTCATCTAATAACTCTAGATAAACAGAACAAATATAATAACGCCATTTTCCTATCATTTTGACATAATATTTACAATAGAACAAATGGAATTATATTTCGCAAAGCAAATTGAAGTGGAAATAATTATGGCCGGATATTAAAGAGAATATCTTTCGTTTTGTAATCAAATCAAAAGCTTTATTTTGTTTACTTCAACATTTGTCTTTGTTCTACCTGAGAGCAGAATAATAATTATCTTTACGCTACTTGTAAGGTATTGGTACCAAACAATAATACAATACCTACCAGGTCAAAATGTAAAGGTGTCAAACGGAATCCTAATATTAAGACCCTGCTATCTGTCCGTATACCACAGAGCTGTATCTTTCGAACCATAATAAGTAGACACTTGAAATTTTCACAGAGTATGCATTGCTATAGCCGCTATAACATATACACATATTATCACGCCTGTATTCCCCGATAGGCTAGGCAAAGGTGTACCAATATACACCCACAGTTCGCCGGTATGTTTAGGTCCTATGTAATAGGGAGCGAGTCTATTGCCATTAACCGGGCACAAATCTTACTGCGAGCTGCTACTGAGAATTCAATAGAAAAACCCAATAACACTTTGCTCGACTCGGGAATCGAACCCAAGACCTCTAGCGTATCAGTCACGCTAAGGACCACTTGGCTAACGAGGTAGCCCGGTTAATGGCGACAGGCTCGCCCCCTATTACATGGGACCAAAAATATACAGGCGAACTGTGGGTGTACATTGATACACCTCTGCCTAACCCTTCGGAGAATACAGGCGTGATGATATGTGATGTGTTTAAAACAAAGAATGGGCCGTCACGGAACGTCTGGCTGATGTGAAACATTACATTGCGATAAACATCAGATCGGCGACGCGTCGCCACGGCATGAGTCGCCACGCAATCGGTTTAACGTGCGGCTATTGGTGCTTCACATCAAAAAATAAAGTTAAAATTCAGGTCTTTACAAAAAAAATGTGTTATCGTTTTTGTATATACCGACTTGCACTAAGTCGGTTTTTTTAACAAGCAACGAGAAATTTTTGCTCTGGTGTGTTTAGAATCATGTGTTGAATGCATGGGAACAGGTGTCGATGTCGTATCATGACAATTCCTTGTATTATAATGTTATTGTGGTTACCCCACCATAATTGAAGTACGCACAAAGAAAAAGGGAGATGATTCCGAATCCAATATCGTTCTTGTCGTGAGATATAAACGATTATCCACACGACCTCACTTCCAATAAAACACAAATATTGCCTTATATTGTCTATTTATTGAATGGAAAGAAAGACATAGAATTACACAATAATTGACTTATGAACGCATTACATACAGTTTGTATTTCTTATAAAAGTCCGTGTGTTTTGTTTACTTAGAAGAATTGCATTTTACAAAAAATCTATTAGGAAAATGTACATAGTCAATGCAAAAAAATACGATTAAAGCATAATATAAGTAGATATGGTAAATAGGTAAAGGTCATGAGTATTTCAAATCGAATGCACACAAAACATTATAGTGACAATATTTTGATTTCTCTTAAGGTTCTTAAATCAGTATGTATTTTTATGAGCGTTGATTTATTTACACAGTATATGTATACCTTATTCTCCAGACCGATTTCGGTCACGACAGCCAATCTCTATGGAGACTAGCCAAGTACACAGACGATATTATAGTTCACTGGTGTGTGTGCAAACACAGGTGCACTCCCTCTTCCCTCATTCTCACAGTCCGATGCGACGGCAATCCGACACGACCGGGAAGAGCCCAGGCGCAGGACCAACGGCTTCACGTGCTTTCCGAAGCACGGGGATGTTATGCCACCAACTTCCATACTCCTGGCTGCTACTGAGAAAATCCTTATGGAAAAATTAAAAAACACTTTTTACCCGACCTGGGAATCGAACCCAAGACCTCATGCTTAGGCAGTCGCGCTTGCGGCACGAGACCAACGGGGCAGTCGACAATAGTTACATGGGTAAATAGCGAAATATTGTCGTAAACATATCGCGATTTTGTATCATCTCATTCTCTTATACAGAAAACAAAATCGATATCTATTGTAGATTTCTTATTTTATTACCCACTAATAACTAATAAGCTCTTAATTAATTACAAAAACTTCAGTAACTTCTTGAACACAATTTCGTGTTACTTGTCTATGTAAAGTTTTTTCACAGTCCTTTTATAAACAGTTTATTACACACTGGGCCATAGTACCATGACCAAGATGACGGGGACAAAGAAGTGCGTCTTTGACCTAAGACCTGATCCTGAAGACCACAGTGAAGACTGGTCTGAACTGTCCTCAGGTCACGAACTTGGTGAAAAATCTGGAAATAAATATTAGTTTTACTTTACTTAAAAACCAAGTTGGAGGAAAAGAGTGTCCGTGGAGATTCTTGCTTGTTCTTCTCTATTGAGACCTACGTTTTGGGATGAGTAACTAGGAAATTCCAATTTTTTCGGTTGTGTCGTCATCGATCACAGCAATGTAATCGACATAATTTTACACGAAGTCACAAAAACGGCATGATTAAAATGTCAGTTGTCTAAATGATTATTTGTACCTATGGAAATCTGCCCCTGTAGGCCTCTTTAAGGGCTTATATTACCCATGATATACTCGTAGTACCTATCAATATGTAGAGAGCTAGTGTGGGTAATTTTTTCTGGTCTTGTCAAGCTCATCTCGCCATTTTCTACGTGGAGTGCCACAACGCCTTCTAGGTATGTCAGCACATAGTGTTTATTTCGGGTGACAGCTCATTTGGCATGCAGCAGACATATCGACCAGCCAGTCCCACTTCGACATTTAAAGTACGAATAATAAAAAAAATTGGCACAAAAAAAAACAATTTGAAGCAGCAAAAAACTAATACCTAAGTAGAACTAATCCATTTTGTCAGTCGTGCAAATGAAAATTGGTATTAACAATATAAAAGAAAAATGGAATCAAACAGCGCTGAAGATTTCATAACGTAAGAATATTCAGCCAATCGTGAAAGAGGACAAAGTTACGAGAGTAATTTTCCATGGGCAGGTAGTCTAAGTTTTCGTGGTGATAAATCAATTTGGCTTTTATTAAGGAAGATGCTCAAATAGGGAATAATGTAAGAACGCCTTTATATACGAAAAAGGTAGTATTCACTTATGTTTGTTCGCCAATAAGAGGAAGAGAAGTTAAAAATGTATTCGGGACTTTCGTAGCTAGTGAATATAAATTTTAGGCACCGACTGTGAAGGTTCTACTGCCAATTGAACCTGGCTAAAAAGTTATTTTTTATCTAACCACTCCACCGAATTCCAGAACGGATTCGAATTTGAAAATGAGAGGAGGTTTTTTAAAATTAAGAACTTATTTGCCCTGGCTCAGAATATGAGCACGCTATTTTAAAAAGTCAATTTAGTTTACTAAAGAAATTGTTTCTTTCAATTCAAGTATAAAGTTAAAGCCCCGCACACACGCACACACTTAAGCTTGGTACGTCGGTTACGGGTATAGTGACCACACAGTACCTTTGTATATTGGTTCCTAGACGGAAAATATGGTATTCTTTTCTTTAAATAAAAAATAACGTTGCCCCTACACTAAGAATTTCTTCTGTATAGGGGGTGCGTTTACAAACATATAAAATTACATGGACAAACAACCAGACCCAAAACATGACAGACTTGTAGGTAATACCTGCAATAAATCCTTGAATTTACACTAATTTGTAGGTAACAAGATAGGTACAACTTTAATTTAATTTCTAATGTAGACTTTTTTATGTTAACATTTATTTTGCCACCTCCTCTAACAGTTTGTTAGTTCTCATTTCATTGTCTGTTCGTAAGCTATTACACTCTTATGGTTACTCAGGAAAACCCATAATTGGCCTAACCTATATGTAATATGAAATTTTGTAAGTATCTCTTTGTAACGCTGTTGGTTTTCTAAATAAATAAACAAATACATTATGAATTTGTAGAATTTGTACAATATTGGTAGTTTGGATTTCTGGAATCCAAACTACCGAAGAGCGGTTAACAGAATTGTTTACAAGTAACATAAAGGTTCATTTCTTCGAACTCCTGCTATACAAGGTAACTATGTACCAACTTGTATTCGTTGAAAAGCCAATATTGAAACAAAATCTACCTAGGTTCGGTATGATCTAGCTTAGATACTAGTTTCAACAGAAACAGTAATTATGTCACGTGTCTGGTATTCGCATAGAATATTTACACAGTATATTTAATAGTATTAAAATTATAGAACTATGCTGATTAAAGGATAATCTGAAAGGCTCACACTTATTTTTTTATTTTATTATCTTTGGTTGGAACACAATCCGACGGCCCACCTGGATGTCAAGTGGTCACCTCTGCTTATAGAAATCCGCAATACCAGAGGTCTTGCAAGTGCGTTGCCATTGTCTCATGTGCTTGTAGCTTAATCGGTACCCAAACACTTCAAACCTGAACATAGCAACGCTGCTTTGTGGCTGAAATAGATGGTAGTACTTCCTCGGACGAACTCTTTCTCAAAGTGCTCTACTACTTCTAAAACTACTATTATTATTGTAACAAAGAAACTTTGGCTGAATAACTACATTTCGATTAGCATTCGTAAACAGAACGATAAAATATAGGAACAGATCGTTAGTATGTCAATGATGTAACTGGAGCTGAGGCGTAATTATTGGCTTACAAACTTGCAAGCTTACCGCCGGTTGGTAGATAAGGGTTAGATAAACATCCTGATTGGTTGTTACCTAAGTTCTGCATTTGATGTTGGCTCAGCACTACTACGATACGATCCTCGTCCGGGAAGTGGATGTCAGAATCGTGCTCCTTTACTACTAGTTCTGCATCTGTGGGGAAAATTATACGTTAATTGGAACTTTCAAGTTAAATTATAAATGTAAAGATGTCTTGTGTAATTGTGATTGTGACTTTTGCGTGCTTCTTAATTCAAATTGTATACTTAATTGGATAGTTGACATCATTACCATTGGATAATGATGTCAACTATCCAAAAAAAAAAATAAAAAAAATAAAGAAAATAAAGTGTTTTTAGATAAATTGTATGATTGCATACAATTTATCTAAAAACACTTTATTTTGTTTGTTTATCTCTGAAAACCCGATACATTTTTAAATAACTGTAAAAATGAATTTTTTATTACTTTGAAATTAATAAATAGTCAATAAAGTTGGCAAATAAATGACGTCATAGTTTACTATAACTAAACAAAATGTATAGAAACGGTAAATGGAAACCATTAACGGGAAACGATTTTTGACAGCTTTAAAAAGTATGTCAATAAAATTGGTGGTGTCTTGTATCTAACTAGAATTGAGATTTAATTAATTACCTTTAACTAATAAAATAGGTACAACCGATTCAATTCCTACAATAGATGTAATCAATGTTAAACATACAAAGCCAATACAATTACTTTACTTCGAATGAAATAACGCATATGTTGGTTCAGTTTTGACAGAACTCAACCCAATTTGTTTCTATTCAATGATTACGTACTTATTACGTCAACCCAATATTACAAGTTGCGTGGGTATAACCCAAAAATCCAAATTCCTTCGAATCTAATAGTATCTAAGTAATTTGGAGAGTGCGTACTATCCTTGACATGGATCAAATATCCATTAGTGAACCCGCTCCTAAAACTACTTCATAACTAATAAATTCCAATTATATTATCTCCACCAAGTTTTCACAACCTTAAATAGGTAATTAATGCAACTAATAAAGTATTTTTCTTATGGTCAAGAAGAATAGTTTGTAATAAAGTATTTATCTTATGGTCAAGAAGAATATTTTATAATAAAGTATTTTTCTTATATTCAGGAAGAATACTTTAAAATATATTATTTTCTTATGGTCAAGAAGAATACTTTATAATAAAGTATTGTTCTTATGTTCAAGAAGAATACTTTAGAGACGCTATATTGACAATATAAAGACATCTACGGTTATTGTAATTGGAACAAGTATAAGTACGTAGAAATAAAATACAAGAAATTGGAATACAAAATAAAAATATCAAACGATGAAAATGGTATTAAGTGAATTTTATTTTATTATTTTGTACTCACAGGTTTGAAGTGGTGTGGTAGTAACGTCTTCGAGAGCAGTCGTAACCTCCGTCGCCATCGACGTTGTGGTTGCCAGTGCTATAATATTATTATAGGTACATAAATGTTTTATTCACCTATGAAATCGTAAAAATGTTTATTATTGAACACGTCTATATTTTATACATAAAGGTTGTAAAATCATGTACCTACGCATGTAAAACTCTGATTATATTAAAATATTGGTGGACTGTAGTATAGATACGTACTATAGTAATAAATAATTTATATCAGCCTATTATTATTCCATTGCAGGGCAAAGGCCTCTTCTCATACAAAGAAAGCACGGTCATTGATCACCAGGCTTGCTTAAGGCGGATTGGCGATTTTTATAAGTCAAGATTTCCTCACGATGTTTTTCTTCACCCATGTCAGTAATGTCCAAGATAAACTTAGAAAGTACATATGAATTACAAAAGTCATATTGTTACTTGCTCGGATTGGAACCCACGACCTTATGTATATGAGGCGGGCGCCTTAAACACTTCGCCATCGCGATATTTTGAACATAAATAACAATAATATTTGGTTGGAAATGTATTTTCATGTAATTAGCATTGTTCTAAGGTCATATTACAAATCCTAATTAACGAAGCCGCAAACAACTGATTACGTTTCGAAATTTAGAATCGAATTATTTTTAGACTGTGTAAAATAATATTTTAATTCTTGACGTAATATAAATAAGGTTATTTTTTCGTTATACACACGAAATCAAGGTGTTCCTTTTTTAAACAAAAATGACAAAAAATTAAAACAAAACATAATCTCATCTTTTTACACGAACAAACAGTTAATTTGTGTAAGATGCACTATTCTGTGGTGATACAATCTTGAGTCTCCTACATACTTAAGATGTACCTACTATGTATTTATGATTCGTCGGTTTAAAATAGGTCATGAAGTCCCAAGCTACAAACATGATCCGCCTGCTTGCATGACCAGATGTATGAACGTTGACGAGGCGAAAGAAGTATGTAAGGATCGTAGCAGGTGGCGTTCTGTGGTTTTTGCCTACCCCCATGGTAAAAAGGCGTGAGTTTATGTATGTATGATCCGTCTATTGGCTGGAAATTAGTATCTATCCATTTCGTTTAGTACTATCGCACGTTTTGTGCTCACAATTAGAATTATAATATAAAAATATTTATTTTAGTAGAAGTAAGAAGTGCCCATACTCCTTTATTTCATAACTCTCCCAGTTTTATTTGTATTTTATTGAAACACGTTTGAATTGAATAAATTGGTACACATATATTCAAAAGTTTCAGAGGAAAAAGGGCATATTTTAGGTAAAGGTTAAAAGATCATAATGAAAGAGCTCTATCAATATTCATATTCCTTATGAATACAAACTAGAGTTGTTCAGTTGAGTTGTAACTTTCGTGCCATCTACTCATATCTTTGGATCAACTGTTTGAGAAATATGTATTTAGGGCTCCGAAAACGGGTATTACAGCAATATGAGGCAGCGCCGACATTTTGCCGTTATTAGGTCGAATCGTAAGTTTTTTCTCTCCATGTTCTATTTGGGTAAATATTCTATTGAAAGGTCCTATATCCTACATATTATTTTTCTTTATAGCGTGTCTATTGAAAGGCCCAGAACTTAGCCACGAGTACATATTGACTTTGGTACGTAAACTTTGTGAGATAATACGGGTGGAGACATCATTAACAAGTAATACCAAGACGCATCTTCTCTGTAAAAATAGATTTTTAGTTGCTTTGACATGAATTAAGTTAGTCAATTGAGTCGACAAATAGGTGACGTTTATGTTTGGTCTTGCCATACACGATCACGTTATTGACAGCTCGTGAAAAGCATAATGTCAAAATGATTGGTGTTGTCTGCATCCGTATTATGATAATGTGAACAAAAATAGAACTATCATTATCTAATTCAGTTTAATCGTGCTATCTATCGTGCTGTCTGTTGAACTAAAAACCACTACATATTTTTTAAATAAAAAAAAAAATACAAATAAGCAGCTTAATATTGAGCCAGGGTAAGCCTTGCGAATTTGTTCGAAAGAGTCACCGCGGTCCTGGAACGCAAAAAAGGAACACGGATATGTTTTAGTCAGTAAGAGTCTAGCACTCCCTTTCTTTCCGCCCAGAGCGGAAGAAGTCATATGATGATTTCCCATCCTAAGGGCCTCTTCTCAACAGAGAAGGCATAAACATTTACCATCACAAGGTGGATTGGTGATATTATTGAGAGTTTTTTTAACCCCCGACGCAAAATCGACGGGGTGTTATAAGTTTGACGTGTCGGTGTATGTGTGTGTGTGTCTGTCTGTGGCACTGTAACTCCCGAACCCATGAACCGATTTAGTTTTTTGTGTCTGAAAGGGTAATTAATCGGGAGTGTTCTTAGCTTTGTTTCATGCTATTTTATCAGCTCTTTTGTTAGCTAAGGTAGTGATTTTTTTTCTGTTTTTTTAGTTATTTACTTTAAAAACACTTAATTAAATTTTTAATTTTGTGCTTTAAAGTAAATAAGAAGAACTAAGAAAAATAGTGTAAAATATTTTAAGAAGTAATTCGGTAGGATAGATACCATATTTATAGTAAATACTGCTCGTAATTTTAAGTACTAGAAATTTGATCTTTTAAGATAAAATAGTTTAAATGCTCTCCTGGTACGCATCTGGAACACACTCATTAACACTAACTTAGAACATATCATTAAAACTTTCCACGAGATGGAAGATCTTTCAGTACCTATCCGATCCTAAGCAGGTAGCGGTAGGTTAGTTACTAAAAGATCTTGTAGTGTAGGTAATCTTTTTTTAGAATGTAATATGGTCGGAATGTAAAAAGACACATTACCTCAAGTCGTGAGCACCAACTTAAAGTTCATTTTTGGATTGACGTCGCAGCACGCGGTTGGGTCGTCAGTCGGACCAATCGCATGCAGCCCTGGCACCCCCCTCCTCCTTCTTTCCGCCAAAGAGACCCAAAAATGAACTTAAAGTTTGTGCTCACGACTCGTGCCGGTTACTATATCATTGAGTAAAAAATATTTCTGGAAAACGATGTTCGGTTTTGGTGTAAAAAATCACTGTTTAGGCATATACGCACGAATTTTAACGCACGCCAACCCACTGGTTTAAACCGGTACAGTTGCATGCAACCGTAAGCTCAATAGCTCAGGGTCAGCGCAAACAGAAAGGAATGCAGCGGATAGGATTTTATTAAGGCACTCGAAAATCAACCTTAAAATTATTCTAATACAGTGCACATATGCTTGAACCTGACAAAAAAATGCTCGCGTGTCCTCGAAGATACCCGGGAAGCCCATATGTACTTTATTTCAGTTAAAGTTGATTTGCGAGTGCCTTAATAAAATCTCTCTGCTGCACACCTCTCTATCTGCGTACTCAAAGGTGTACTTATATAAAGTTTAGCTATAACATTTAAAATTACTTTTCTTAAAAAAAAGGTTCCCAGAAACTAGTAGGTTCCTAAATAATAATAATATGGAAAACTGCCTCGCTAGCCTAGTGTTCCTAAGCGCGACTGCTACGCTAGAGGTCTTGGGTTCGATTCCCAGGTCGAGCAAAGTGTTATTGGGTTTTTCTCTGGAATTATCAGTAGCAGCTCGGATTTGGATTTGTGCCTCGTTAATGGCAATAGGCTCGCCCCCTATTACAAGGGCCTAAAAACATACCGGCGAACTGTGGGTGTACATTGCTACGCCTTTGCCTAACCCTTCGGGGAATACAGGCGTGATGGTATGTACGTATGCAATATGGTCAGCTATTATAGTCCAGAAAAAAAAAACGTAATTTTGTGCATATTGTACCTTCATATTGTAACTTCGTTAAGTGTCTTTTTTACAAACGATATTTATATTGCTCTTAAGACTGTGTTGGAGAAAAAAAAAAAACATTTCCTTTCTCCGTTCTCATACTTACTGTAAATTGTGACGTCATCTCTTGCAGAACCCATCGAGTTTTCAGCATAACAGTAGTAAGATCCGATGTCTTCTCTGGACATGTTCCTCACTCGCAGTATCGCTGTGAACTTGTATCCCTGGGATTTTAAGCTTATCTGGTACTTCGATCCTGTAGGTACATACGAAAAGAAACACCACAATAAATACTGCAGCACTGCTGCTGTTAGTATTGGTACAGCTCTTTGTGAAGGAGTTCGTCCGAGGAAGTACTACCACCGTACCTATTTCTGCCGCAAAGCAGCGTTGCTGTGTTCCGGTTTTAAGGGTATGGGTGCGGTGAATTTACAAACACATTTCTAATCTGTCTCTGGGATGGCAGCGCATTTGCAAGGCCTCTGGTATTGCAGATACCTATAGGCAGAGGTGACCTGGCTTAACGTCAGGTGGGCCATCAGATAGTTTGCCATCCAGGGATATTAAAAAAAAAATACTTTTTATTTTTAACCCATCGCATTGTAACTCCCAAACGCATGAACCGATTTTTATTTTGTTTATTTTTGTTTGATAGATGAATTAGTCGGGAGAGGACGTCCTAAGCTATGTTTGATAGAAATTGGTTCAGCGGTTTCAAAGTTATCAGCTCTTTTGGTAGCTGCGATACGGATTTCTATTCTTCTGTCGAAGGTAACACAATTTTTATTTTTTCATAACCAAATGGTGCCAACTGAACTCGCTGTCTGTTCATCCGTCTATCACAGAATTGTATCTTTGGAACCCTAATAGCTAGATACTTGAAAGTGTCAGCGTGTTTTACTGTAGTTGCTAGAATAACAAATATGACTGAATGGAGGAATTCAAAGAAAGATTGAATTTACAGTTTTCGACTTAATTTTAACAATAAAATAAGTACCTAAATAATTCTTCGGATTTTGAGAAAATTCATAACAAACTTACCATTATAAAGTTTATTTAGATCTATATGTGTCCAATATACGGTGGGAGGTGGATTGGCTTCGATCCTGCATTTCAGCTGCATCGTCTCGCCGACGTAGACACCCATCATCTTCTGTGAGATTCTAGCAGTTGGTTTACCTGGCAACATTGACATGAGGTTCTAGTAATCGAAATTTAACATTTAAACCGCTGAGGGGATCAAAATTCAGGAACTGAGATCCTAGAGTTGCAAGACTTAAGTTATTTTAGTGTGGCTGAAATTTTGATGTATGGGTTCTTTGGTGTATTGGAGTCTCAAATATTGCATTAAGCACAACTTTTTGAGGATTTGAAATTTTAAGGTTAGATAGAGGAATACTTCTTGACGTTAAGGAGGCATGCGTAGGTACTTGCTGGTTTCATGCTTTAAAGGTCGAAACTAAGATCGTGTTACTGAAGATATGGCCCACGGATTAACGAATGATTTCCAACAATATTACATACCATCACGCCTGCATTCCCCGAAGGGTTAGGCATAGGTGTACCAATGTTCATCCACAGTTCGCCTCTATTTTTAGGTCCCATGTATTAGGGGGCAAGCCTATTGCCATTAACCGGGCACAAAGCCTAACTCCGAGCTGCTACAGAGATTTTTTTCGAACAAAATCCTGTAAAACATTAATCAAAATCAACCTTCTCACTAGACAGTAAGGTTCATTTTATACCCGGTACCTGAAAAAAGGTCCAAAGTTAAAACTAGCAAGTAAGCATACCTTCTTTACGACTCCTCTACTTATCCTTAAAACTCCAGGGATGTTAAACATGACGTAGGTCTGGCTACTCTGAAATCTTGACGAATAATACCATGAATGCGCAACCACTTTTGTACACCAAGACAATCCGTGAGGATACGCACGATTTCACAAAAATACGGTGTCAGTAGTTCCGTGACGTGTGTCATAGCATAGAATACTTTACTGGAAAAATAAGAGAAAAGATTCCCAGATGACAAAAAATAAATATCATAATATTGAATAGCCTGGTAAAATACCATTATACCTATGAAGATTAATGATCCAAATCCATATAAACGACTAAAGTTGAAAAAAAAGCTCGCAGTTATTATTTGTGAAAGTAATGTCCTAACATGAATGGACTATTTGGTATAGTAGTTGATTAATAGTTTGAAAGCTGGCTATGACAGTTATGAAAGCAAAGAATGAACAATACAAATGTGTATGAGAGTCCTAAGTCTATCGGTATTGTATACATAGGTATCTATTTTTGAAATATAAAAACTAGTTCCACCAAGTCGATATATCATTATGAACTTGAGAGAACTGTAGGTACCGACAGCGCGCTCCATACCAAACTTAGTTTAGTTTTATTTTGATCAGTACTTAACTACACGATTTTTTATTTATTTCACAACTTAAATCTATATATTCGTATCTAAATATAATATATAACACACACATACCATCACACCTTTATTCCCCGAAGGGTTAGGTAACAACGTACACCCACAGTTCGCGCCTGTTTAGGTTCCATGTAATAGGGGGCGAGCTTATTGCCATTAACCGAGCACAAATCCTAACTCCGAGCTGCTACTGAGAAATTCATAGGAAAATCCAATAACACTTTTTGCTCGACCTGGGACTCGAATCCAAGACCTCTAGCGTAGCAGTCGCGCTTAGGACCACTAGGCTACCGAGGCAGTTAATATATAACTTATAATTAATTACAAAATTATAAGGTATGCACAATTTATAAAAGAGAAAAGGAGAAGCATATAAGGCATCAAAAAACTCGTTCACATCACTGTCAAACTGACGGCACGGTTGGTGCAGTAGCTAAGCGATTGGCTGCTGTGCTGCGGGTCTTGGGTTCGATTTCCACACGGAACAAATATTTGTATGACCTATAGATAGTTATTCCGGGTCTGGCTGTTTCTGGGTGTTCCTCACACACTGATTCTTTGTCTTTGAAATGTATAAATGTATTTAATATTACAATTAACTTAGCTTTCATTTCTAATTTGTGGCACTGAGTACGTATTGCAGTACTTTGAGTGACTTTTTTTAATAGATCGTTTTGACATCAGTATAATTTTATGGAATTGTACAACTTATTGTAATACATTTTTTTTTATTTTTTTAAAAGAGTATGTATGGAGTTTCTTGCCCGTTCTTCTCCATACGAAACTACCTTTTGGAATGGGCAACTAGATTCAATATTTTTAATTTAACATGTGATTGACGTTCAAAAGTGCCTTTTAATGGTCTAATTGAAATAAATGATTTGACTTTGACTTTGACTTTGTGGACCCACGATACGGGAGAAATTCCTAGTGGTCAACGTTCTTAACATTAATTAATGAAACATTGTAGATAGGCTTGTAGTGAGCCAGTTTTCCGTCAAATAACTTAATTTCAAAACAAAACAACTCATTACCTTGGAATTAAAAATACGAGTTTTGAGTTACCATGTAACATTTCTGTCTACAAAATTGTATAGAGCTTAGTTACTGACCAAACTATGACTAAAGTACGTGTATATAGGGCACATAATAGCGCGCTGTCGTTAACATCCTCTTAAGAAGTCGTTTAGGTATATTTTGAAAGCTTTACTTGATACACAGCTAAGAGCTGTGTTGAGATTGGATTATTAACAGGAGCTTAACCAACAAAAAGATACACTACTACATACATTTTGTTATCGTAAATGAACAAACTTCACAAGTTCGAAGTTTCTTTACTTTAGGTACATATATGAAGTAATTTCAATATTTGTTACAACTTCGTGAGCTAAGCTTTGATTAATGAACCTCTTAAGCAAGTTAAAATACTTATGTTTAGTGATTGTCTTATGAACGAAAGGAGTTGAGAATCCAAAGGCAGGCATGGTCTGACGCACAGAGAATGCATGTAATTAAATTTTGGATAGAAACTTTGCTAGAGTACCTACTAGAGAAAGGGTAACATACTCGTACTTTGTAATTAGTCTTAAGATATTACATTACTTTGGACAGAATATATATCTTACAACTTATCTATACTAATAATGTTATAAAGAGGTTTTGTTTGTTTGTATCGAATAGGCTTCGAAACTACTTATACGATTTTAACATTTTTTCACCAATTGATACCTACATTATTCCTGAGTAATATAGGCTATATAACATCATGCTACGACCTACGGAAACGTAGCAGTAACCAACCACGCGGACAAATGCTAAGGTCTGGATGTAAGTATGTTTGTTACTCAATCATGCTTGAACTGCTGAACGGATCTGGATGAAATTTGGCTCAGAGATAGATTATAGTATGGAATAGCATGTTGGCTAGTTTTTATCCCGAAAAATGCTCGGTTCCCGTGGGTAACTTTGATATCCACTTTGACGTGGACGAAGCCGCGGGCAGAACCAATTTCAGTATTTAAGTAATGGATGCTTTCATGTATGTACAACTAACTATTTTATTAAGTCTGGGCCTAGACTTGCTGTGTAAAAAAAATCGCTTGTATGTTATTTTACATAAGGTTACTCATATGAGCGAGGGATGAAAACTGACGCTCTGTTGTGGACAACATTTTAATATCTAAATAAATCAGCTGTCAAACTTGAACTTGAGTGAGTACGGTACCTTTTATACCTGACACTTGAAAAATTACCCTGCTTTATGACACAAACTAACAAGTACGCATAACTTCATAACTATGATACATTTCCTCTATCTATTCTATTCCTTATTCTCACTTACTCTTCCTACTTCTTTCTTCTTACTTTTACTCTTCTTATTTTTTGCCATGCTAAAATGACACAGACCTGGCGACGCCAGTAGGCCAATTTTTACTGTATTTTGTTTTATTTCGTTGATAAAATGCAATAGAATGTGATTGTCTCTATTAGACCTAAACAGCTTTGCCTAACCCTTCGGGGAATACAGGCCTGATGGTATGCTATGTGAGAATATGTATGAAAAGGCGTCAAGCTTTTAACGCAAACGATAATTGATTTATCAAACATTAGACAGGTTATAAGCAAACTCTACCCACACCATCACATGCTCAAACAGAAATATTCAATAGTTGTGGGGCAGCTTATACCGAGAAAAACCGGAAAAAATCGTGCTAAATGCAATATTTAAGAGTACAACACACCAATGAACACATACATCTAAACCACTACATAAAATATTTCATTCGGAACTAGATTCCAGTCGTGAATGCTACCTACACGCTCATCCTATATTCAGGCACGTGAGAGATTGCACTGACGCGTCCGATCCGATAGTTACTTACATAGGACATGGAGAAGGATCCTTTTGCTGACGGAAGGCGGGACCCCGTTCGTTGCTATGCAGAGGAGGGCCCCATTCATGTCTCGAGTCACTGACGTCATGTTCAGCCAGGCCCCACTCCACTTGGTGACTGTAAAGTGTCGGGGTCACAAAGTGCAATGTGCAATGATGCGGACAAGCGTCGAAATATATTGGCACAGTGACAAAGGCAGGATATGAAATTGTATGGCGCATATTCTGCTATATAGGTTCTAGTTACTTTTTGCAGAATTTTTTTAAGTGTCAATGTTCAATATTCGTTTACAAAAACGAATACCTGCTTTCTAATATTGGATAAGTACTTAGTTTGTGTGGTTGTGGTGTATTGAAATAGTAACTTATGTTTCTTATTTCTGAAGACATTAATAATATATATATTTGCTCAAAAAAAAATAATATTCGTTAGGTAATCGAATAAAAATCATGAAATATCTTTCAAAATGCCCTTCGACCTAGTCTCCTTTACCTACCAGTCTCCCTACCCACGTTGAAGGCAGCAGAATCCTCTCTTCTCCAGAGTATGGTCGGCTGTGGTGTGCCTGATGCGGCGCAGTGGAGGGTAACGTTGTCTCCCTCCCACACTATCACCTCGCCGCTGCTGTCCGAATCCACAATGTCTGGTGGCACTGATTAAAAAAAAACTATTCGAATCGATTTTCGAATTTAGTATACGAATTAGAGCAATTAGAGAATTTCTTTATGACTGGCACGATTATCACGACCCATTGTCGTGATACGTATCCACCCTTCAACGCAACAATTTAAAAACGTCGTTTCGATTACAGTTTTCAATTGATCGACTATGCAACAGTTGGAATTGGAATTTAGACTCCAAAATCATTCGTAATACTAAAAATATTTAGGAATAAATAAGCCTGCTTCTGGCAACCCTGGGCCCAGCACGGATTAGCTAAGACCTATCTGCCTTCAAAATTACTGCATCTAAATACACAATATAACAAATTACCATTTAGCTAGATCATTAAGTTAATAATATACAACAGAATGAACAAAAGCACTTTAAATCCTTGAATAGCCATCTCTAAAGACTAAAGAGCAATAATAATATCTGGTGCATTGTCAATTCTTTTGTTTGGGAGAGAATGGCAGATTAAGCGCTAACTCCGTGTGCAGTAATTAATGAAACTCAAGATAATAAACGTCAGGTGCCAAGCGACTATAACTCACAGTTATTTTTCTTTTGGAAGCAACCGACCAACTGAATGTTGAGGTTATAGACAATTTTGGTATGGTTTTTCTTTTGAATATAAATAATAATAATTTCTCAATTTTTAAGGACGAAATTAACCAAAATTGAGTTGAGCTTGAACGTCAAGTAGTGACTGGAAATGCCTTGTGTTCTTAAATGTTTACTGATAACAAAAGAATAACATCATCCACTGGACCAAAACAAAGAGAATTCTAACATCGCTTTGGAACTCCTAACGTTTAAAGAGGGGGGTCTTGTGTTGTGTCCGAGTCTGTTTGTGGTATCGTAGCTCCCAAACAAATGTTCCAAATTCGACGCGGTTGTGTTCGATGGTGTTGAATTTTGGAAGTGGACATGGTCCTTTGAGGCGGTTTGTTACGTACAAAAGGAAATCGATCTTGTCTGATATGTGTATCAGACAAGATCCGATTTAGCCTGTACCCTTGCTGCCTCCCCCAGCTACGCTCTAAGCCGAGGTCCGTATCAAACAGGGGGTTTTTTTTTTTTTTTTTTTGGTGGGTGGGAAATCATCAAATAACTTCTCCCGCCCTGGGCGGGGCGGGAGGGAGTGTCAGACTTTTACTGACTAAAACCCACCCATGTTCCTTCTTGTGCCCTTTGCGTTCCGGGGGCGCGGTATCTCTTGCGAACAACCCGCAGCCCCGGCAGGCATCGGCCCTCAGTGGCCCCTTCCTTTTGCTGACATCTCTTTGAGGCGCGCGTGGAACACGAACGCGCCGTCGACACGGCCTGTCGTTATGCAACGTAAGGACGGTGAGCTACCCATTGCTCACCGTCCACAGGCCCGTATCTACGGTGGCCGGGAGTCGTCTCGCGGCTCCCGACGTCCGGAGCGTCTACCGCGGCGGCTGGGACGGGAGAACCGCTGTCTCAACCGTCCCGCCGCCTCCTTCTCAAGCATTACTGCCTCGCAGAAGGAGGCGACTGCATCCCATTCCCTCTCGCTCCGGACCATGGCTTGCACCAGGGCCGGACGCGAGAGTTCGCCGCCGCCGATGGCCGCCACGAGGACTCGGCGATGCTCCGCCCAAGCGGGGCATACCGCCACGGTATGCTCCACCGTGTCCTCGGGGCGATCCACACAATGGTGACACCCGGACGTTTCCTCCCGCCCGATGAGGTGCAGGAACCTCCCGAAACACCCGTGTCCGGTGAGGACCTGCGTCAGGCGGTAGGTGAGGGCGCCGTGGCGCCTCTCCAGCCACTCCTCAAAGAGGGGACTTACCGCCTCTATTAAGGCGTGCCCAATCAAACAGGGGGTGCCCTTAAAGTGAAATAATAGTTTATAATTTTTATGCCCCGACTGGAGGTCTTTATATTCAAATCCAGCTTAGCAGCCAACAACCTCCAAGGTTGACCTGCGAGATGACATTCCGATGAAAAATATGAAAAAAAAAAATACATACCAGAGACGTGCAGATGATGAGTCTGCGTGATCATTGGTTCAGTGTTTATCTGACACATGTAGTGTCCTCCGTCTGCAGGCCTCACGTCCCGCAGCGTCAGCGACCACGTCTGGTCTCTTTTGGAGACTCCTACTCGATGGTTCTTCGTGATGACGTGATGGCCTATAGTCAGGATAGTTTGCGTGTCAACGCGGAGCCATGCCACCTGGTGAAGAAGAAATAATTTAGTGAACCAACGGAATAATTAAGGAAGAAATAATTTGGAATAACAAAAAAATTACCTACTATGTACTTTGCTATTATTCTTTTCGGCATAATAAAACCTATATTCATTTGAAGTTTAAAATAACGTAAGATAACAAGAATTGGTTTTGTCATTCTATTGAATTTCGAATAACAAAACAATAAACTGCCTAATTTTCAGAATAAATTCTTGGAACTTCCTTTATTTATTAACAATTCCGAGAATATAAATAAACAATGCTATACGAAACTCCTTGAAAGTATTTTATCAGAAATATCTGTAGCTTTTCAAATTCAATGTGTTCCATCGTGCGTAGAGTTACAATTTGGACATTTTAGATTACAGCTTATAGAAATTTTCTTTAAAAAGAAAATACCCTTAGTCGAATAATCTGAACAAGGAAACGTTCGGACCAAGTCCGGATGGTTGGGCAAATAAAATCGAAAAATTCCGGACAAATCTGTAAGGTTGGTATCGTTCTATCGTGTTGTATCTCTTTGTTGAATCTGTAAGAGCTACCAATCAAATAATACAGTACATAATTTGTCCAAATAAACCTGAAAACATTCAGAGTTTATTCAATTCTTGAAATTTAAACTAAGTTTTAGTTTATAAAGATGATTGAAAGACATAGCTATATTGTTCTTCTTAGCGTACCGATGGTAAATGTAACGAATGTTTTTTGTTTTGTGAATAAGTCAATATATTTATTTGAATCTATCGCTTACTAATAGTATGAAGCTGAACAAAGAGAAAGAATATTATAAAAACTATTAGAAAATACTTCTCTTCCCGTCTACAATAATGGCCTCACATAAAGCATTTGAATAAACACAAGAAGCGTAAAAAGTGTTATTGGGGTATTTCTATGATATTCTCAGTAGCTGTTCGGAGTTAGGATTTGTGCCCGGTTAATGGCAATAGGCTCGCCCCCTATTACATGGGACCTAAACATACCGGCGAACTGTGAGTGTATATTGTTACACTTCTAACCCTACAGGGAATACAGGCGTGGTGGTATGTTATGTTATAAGAAGTGTAAAGAGTTGTATAACTGTAAAAACTTTATTTACAAAGAGAAAATCGAAAAACGAAGTCATAAATCTGTTGAAGAGAAATTGATTAAGATTTACATTACTATACTTGTAGCTAGGGTTACCACGCGTTTGGATATATGTGGAATTTTGAACTACAGTTTTGTCAATTTTAGACCTTTAATAACTTCAGATATATCCGAAACTAATTGCCTTGTTAGCCTAGTGGTCCTAAGCACGACTGCTATGCTAGAGGTCTTGGGTTCATTTCCCAGGTCGAGCAAAAAGTGTTATTGGGTTTTTCTATGAATTTCTCAGTAGCAGTTCGGAGTTAGGATTTGTGCCCGGTTAATTGCAGTTGGCTAGGCATAACGGCGAACTGTGGGTATACATTGGTACACCTTTGCCTAACACTTCTGGGAATACAGGCGTGATGGTGTGTTATATATAGGGTGTTTGTGACCAAGAATAAACAATTATTTATGGCAGCAAGCGATGTATATCCTCGGAGCAGATGTGATCCTTATGGACCGGTGTTAAACGATTTACCAAAGCTAACCAAATATAATAAAAGCTGTCTAGCGATGTGTGTGCGTATTTATAATTAAATACCAAACTATTTCAAACTATTAAATATAAATTTATTTAAGAACAAATTATACAAATGGCTAAATGAATGCAGCTTTTATAGTTTGAAAGAATTTATGGATAAAAAATATTGACATTATATTCTGACATTAAGTACCTACCTTAATTACAATTACCCTGTAACATGAAATTTTTGCATGCTATGTTTCATCTTAGCGAAACATGTTTGTGCCACTCTAACATAGGTTAGAGTGGCACAAACATGTGTTTTATTTGCGTAAACATGGTGTTAAGTACAGACTTAACACCATGTTTACGCAAATAAAATATTTTATTATTATTAAAAAAAAACGGAAATACGTTACTAAAATATTCAAACTTCTTGCAATTGTATATTAGGTTTTCATCTGCACTTGTCAGAAATGGTTACCCTACTTGTAACTAGTACCTACTGTCAAGTCGATTTAGTACATGTTACATGGTACGTGAACGATTAGCCTTTGCCATGAAGGGCGAATTCCTACGAGCTTAAGATCGAAATCAAGTGCGCGTCCAACAAAGGCACTTGTTCGGCGAAAATTGCTTCCTTCGCGTTGAGACCACCATGTTTTATGGCAGTTAAGCAATTCATATTTTGCAGACTCTGGGACTTCGGAGTCCGTTGCGGCGTGAAAACGTGATAAGTGTCCCGCCATTACGCGCATTTTAAGTTACTGTTGAGTTTTTACGTTTGTGAATGCGTATTTAAATTGGTAGGGTATGGTAATGGTGCTTTAATCGGATTCATAAAAAAACGCCCGCTTTCTGAAACGTAAATCAACACAAAAAAAATCCTTATAAATTGTCAAACGCGTCTATGCTGTGATTGGTTGTAGGTTATCAACAGCCAATCGGGTCACTTGACTTCTGGTGAATTTTGACATGACGATAATTTTCGTTCCAGAAACTGTATACGGAGGTCCAAACATAAGCGTGAGGAGTGAACGCATCGTAAATTCTATCGATTTTTTAATTGAACATACCCGTTTCCCAAATAATGTTTCGTTATTTTTATGGCTTTATTCATATCAAATGATACTAATTGTATTTGTCCTATTAAATTAAGCTAAAATGCTATAAGATAGTCAACAGGTATCGATTACTTTAAGATCAGCTCGTTTCTGCTAAGGTCTGTGGTGTTCTAGAAATATATACTTATAAATAAACTAAAGTAAAAGTTTATTATTCATTGTTACAAAAGTTCCTTATAATTAGGTTAGCATGCAGTAAAAACGCTACAGATCATACCATCACACCTGTATTCCCCAAAGGGTTAGGCAGAGGTGTTAAAAATGAACAGTGAGTGGTACCCCACAGTTCGCCGGTATGTTTTAGTCCCATGTTATTACATGCCCCCTATTGGGGGCGAACTTATTACCATTAACCGGGCACAACTCCCAACTCCGAGCTGCTACTGAGAATTTCATACAAAAACCCAATAACACGATTTGCTCGAACTGGGTATCGAATCCAAGACCTCTAGCGTAGCAGTTGCGCTAAGGACCACTAAGCTAACGAGGCAGTTATATAAATTCTATTAAAAAATAAATTAGGAATCAGTGGTCCTAAGGTAGTGCAAAGCTTCCGAAGAAAACCAAAATTCTTTCATTACTGTTTCTGCCAACGTTGCCATGTTCCCGTTTGTATTAAATATTTTCCGGTAAAATTATTTAATAACGTTTTACCATTTCAAGTCTCACATGCTCGGAACTTTCTTAAAAAATGTAGGCGCAATCCCATCAGTATATACAGTACAAAAATGCCCCGTAAGCCTAAAATGTTTGTGTATTCTAGAATATTAATGACACATAATAAATAGGAACCAGTTCCATATAATAAATGCTGGAACAGTGACATATTTCAGGACAACCCGCTGTCCTGTAAATGTACCTTCATAATTGCTTTCAGTGAGGACAAAATGCAGAGCCCACATTTCCCCAAATATTTACGACCACGAGTAAGTAGGTACACTCAACTTCCATGGTAACAATTTGACTTTAAAAGAGCTTGTATATCGTAGCTTTAAGAACGGTTTTTGTACTTCAAGAGTTAAGGCCCGGTCGTAAGTAAATGTTTAGGTAATTGACAATAACGCATCGCAGCAACAAATAAGGTTCAAAACAGCGATACGTTTGATGTTAGTTGAATCGGATAACCACAAAAATAACAGTAATTTTGAATTTTTTTTACATTGTGAAAAACATACACGACTTAGTGGAATAATTTATAGGTATATCTTTAGTTCATGAAATTCCCTATAATGGCATTACATAAAATTATGTAGTTTACGCTCAATATTCTGAGATTTATGCGATGAAAAAATTTTTTCATGCTCTCTTTTACGATTTTTTTAACATGATACTATTATACTTTCATGAATATTCATAGGTAAGTCTTTTTTTTGAATCCTTGACAATACATTACATTTTTTTCTGGCTTGTAATATGTACCAATACGCCAGACTATGAAACAAAAAATGTATGTTTTACGGTGTCTCGTGTTCGGATAGCCCCTTAAAACTAACGTGTGGTTGACCGTACTACGGCACATAATCTACAGAACCACGTAACATTTTCTATGAGCAAGCGTTACTTAGTGAATGGTAACGCATTACTGTAGGAAATGACTAATGGTTACTATTAGCCTAACGAATGACGACGCGTAACCGGTCGGTCTCAGAGGTGTAATATAGGAATGGACATCAAAGGTATCTGATACGTTGTTATCCTGTTTTCCATTAGTTTATATGGAGTGGCTTTGTTAGTCCCGTATGTGGAAAAGGTATTTTATATCTATTGTTCGTTAATCTGGTTCAATGTGGTAGAAAAGCGACAGTAGTTTTGATTCAGATATAGAATCATTTTTTTGCAAAAATTATTTGCGAAAAATTTTGGGTGTGACAAGGTATTCTTTAGCTTAACTTTTTTGACCATGACTGGTGTACAATAAATGGTCGAAAAACAATAAGATTTTTAACAGTAAAAAAAAAAAATAATAAGAATATATACCATCACGCCTGTATTTCCCGAAGGGTTAGACAGAGGTGTAACAATGTACACCCACAGTTCGCCGGTATATTTAGGTCCCATGTAATAAGGGGCGAGCCTATTGCCATTAACCGGGCACAAATCCTAACTCCGAGCTGCTACTGAGAATTTCATAGAAAAACCCAATAACACTTTTTGCTCGACCTGGGAATCGAACCCAAGATCTCTAGCGTAGCAGTCGCCCTTAGGACCACTAGGCTACCGAGGCAGTTAATAATATAAATAAATTATCAATTAATTAATAAATTAATTATTGTTATTTATCTATAAATATCATTCATTCAATATCATCAAATAAAAAAAGGTAAATATTACACACACACACATACCATCACGCCTGTATTCCCCGGAGAGTTAGGCAGAGGTGTACCAATTTACACCCACAGTTCGCCGGTATGTTTTAGGTCCCATGTAATAGGGGGCGAGCCTATTGCCATTAACCGGGCACAAATCCTAACTCCGAGCTGCTACTGAGAATTTCATAGAAAAACCCAAAACCAGTTTTTGCTCGACCTGGGAATCGAACCCAAGACCTCAAGCGTAGTAGTCGCGCTTAAGATCACTAGGCTACCGAGGCAGTTAAATATTAATGCGATTTAAAATAAATAGAATATATTCAGTAAGTAAGATCTTTAGAGCGATTCGGCATTTAAAAAATTCGTTAACATTGTATAATAGACTTTTTATGTCAGCATTTTTTCAAATGGTTTCTAAAACTCGTATGTATGTATTTAGTTTTTTTTAAACTTATAATTTGATTTATACGTTCGATTTCTAGATGGTGTCTTGTCTGATCTTATATCTCTATATTTAATCGGTTTATACATTTCATTGAACCTTAAATTAATATAGATGAGGTGTCTTAATCAGCGTACATAATTCATTGAACTTCAACTCAAACCTGTGGAGTATTCTTAGAAATACCTCAAAATTTATTATCATAGCTACGCTACCTAATACTAGCCTATTAGTATAACAGTACACTTGTACCTACGTAATTAATTATTTCAGAACTAGGGAGTGTTCATAAGAATAATTATTAATGATGTACAACTTAATTATCTATTTAATTATTATGAAATATAATATATTGCAGAATGAGAACGTGAACATTGCAACACATTATTATTATAATATGTTTCATATACCGGTGTCACCAAACTGTCGCATGAAATGTGACAATGTGGGTAGCACAAAGCATAATGACCGCGGCATTAGGTTTCAAGCTATTTTGAGCTCTTTTAGGAGCTGAGTAAAGTTTAGACACGGGGGTTTAGACACGGGGGCGGTACAAGTTTTTAATAGGGGGCGAGCCTATTGCCATTAACCGGGCACAAATCCTAACTCCGAGCTGCTACTGAGAAATTCATAGAAAAACCCAATAACACTTTTTGCTCGACCTGGGAATCGAACCCAAGACCTCTAGCGTAGCAGTCGCGCTTTGAACCACTAGGCCAACGAGGCAGTTAAAAGTGAGGCAGTAAAGTTTAGAATATATTGAAATTATTTACTTCCTATATTTTCTTTTTACTTTTTTATATTATCCAATATTTTAATTATCTTAGGACAGAGATGGTGAACCTTTATCGGTGAACGTGCCATTTTTTATTAAGAAACTTATGACAGCTACCTATATTCTTACAAATAAATAAATAAACATTCAAAATAAATCAAGTATATTTATTGTGTACGACAAGCAAGACTTTTGCCGTGTCGACGGCGCGTTCGCCTGCCGGGGCTGCGGGTTGTTCGTAAGAGATACCGCGCCCCCGGAACGCAAAGGGCACAAGAAGGAACATGGGTGGGTTTAGTCAGTAAAAGTCTGACACTTCCTCCCGCCCCGCCCAGGGCGGGAGAAGTTATTTGATGATTTCCCACCCTCCAAAAAAAAAAGCAAGACATTTAGGTAGGTATAACGTATTTTTTTTGACAAACCTATTATGGTATAGTTTATAATTACATATTTCTGCTAATCAATTTTATAAAAAAACTTATAATTAATGCTACATTACCTTATAACTTTGTAAGTTGTCCACTTTGCAAGTGAGTGTTGCATCTCTGCCTAGTACCACGGTGACATTTGTCTCTCTCCCGACGAATGTTGGTCCATCTGTTCAAGAAAAACATACGATTTATTTAATTCAAAATCTATGAAGAAACGGTAACATTAACGAGATAAATGCAACTGAAAAGTTACAAGAAAGCAAAATACGCCATTTTGTTTACTTGGATGACATTTTTTTTGAGTTATTCTTAGTTAGAAACTAACCTACTAAACCTTTTTCTATCGTATCAGCCTGAAAGTTCCTATATCCTTTCACATAAAAGAATTTTCCAAATCGGTTGACAATTAATGGATGTTTGAGGTAACAAGCACGGTACCTTTTGGAATGGGCAACTAGATTAAATACATGTAATTAACGTTCAAAAGTACCTTTGAATGGTATAATTGTAATAAATGATTTGGCTTTGATATTCACTTTGACGAAAAAAACAAATACAATCGAATTTATAACCTCCTCCTTTTTTTAAGTCGGTGAAATATGGTTCCATTAAGGTGCAGTGCTAGCAAGAAATCGATGATTCAATCGTATGATCGAAAGTAATAATAGAAAACAAAATGTTATACAATAGGTACTCAGTAACTGTAAAAAAACTGTACAAAACAGCAATTATATACTGAACTAGCGACCCGCCCCGGCTTCGCACGGGTGCAATGCTGATGTTATTATACATATAAACCTTACTCTTTAATCACTCTATCTATTCAAAAAACCGCATCAAAATCCGTTGCGTAGTTTTAAAGATTCAAGCATACATAGGCATATACGGACAGAGAAAGCGACTTTGTTTTATACTATGTAGTGATACTCAATATCTTTATTGCTTTTCCATATGTATACTTAGGTGGTAGATTATTGAGGTCATTACGGACCCTGTAGGGCACTGCAACATAGGGTTAGGAGAGAAGAAGCCCTGTTTAAAAAAAACATAATAATAGAAATAAGTTACGACTCAAGAATAATTAAAATATCAAACCACGATAAAGAGATTTAATTCACGGGGCGTTAAAACTAAAACAGAAATTACCAAAATAGATTTAAAATAATGAATTTGAACACAAATAAAACGTTAGTCCAATTAATAGTGTTTGCTGGGAATAAATGGAGTTATTTAAATAAACTATTTGTTGTAGGCAATGTTCATTGGTGTAATTTGTATTTGTAAATTAGTTTCGAATACGAGGTGAAAAATAGACTGGCCTAATAGATTACCTGTCATTAAGTCACTCGCTTTTGGTATCCATTTAATTGCTATTTCAAAATGATAATAATGAGAAGAAAAGAGTTTGTAATGGATAAACTAAAAAATACTTAACTGATTCAAAAAACCGTTCATCTATGAAAAGCTACTTTATCAGCAGATTTTAATATTAAAAAAAAATAGGGATCCTTGTGAAACTTTACGCGGTCATAGTAGCAAATAAAAGGTTGGGATGAAATATAAGACTTTGTTTTTTTTAGATTATTTATGTATACGAAGCTGCCCCGTTGGTCTCGTGGGCGCAAGCGCGACTGATGAGCATGGGGTCCTGGGTTCGATTCCCAGGTCAAGCAAAGTGTTATTGGGTTTTTCCATTTGGAATTTCTCAGTAGCCGCTCGGAGTTAGGATTTGTGCCCGGTTAATGGCAATAAGCTCGCCCCCTATTACATGGTACCTAAAACATACCAGTGAACTGTGGGTGTACACAGAATACAGGCGTGATGGTATGTTGTGTTGTTCTTGTATCTATGTATAAGTATTTCCTTTAAAAGTCGAGACTAAAAAACCACAGCAAACGATCCAAAAGGGGGGCTTAAAGATTGAATAAATCAAATTAGTTACTATGTTGCTATATCCTAACAGAGTTCATAACTGTAGTTAAGCTTAAAGCCTTTAAGCATTTGCAATGAATATTAATATAAATTATACAACAGTTGTAGTTTTAAGAGTCAACGATGATACCTAACAGAATCTTGACCATCAAACAAAGTGTCTACCTACCCGTTAAAGTTAGTCTACATTACGCCGCGACGCTGTGTACGTATTCCCCGGTAGCCAGTCCTGATTGACTGTATAGAACTGTCCGTCTAATCTGCCACTTAGCTTGTCACACTGGCTAACTATCAGGCGTTCAGTTGAGTGGCATTTGAGCATTTCAAGCACGACAGACAGCAAGTTTCAGCTTCGAGTAGTGAGCCTGACATTGTCTTTGTTAACGGGTTAATTGTTTGTGCTGATTGAGCGAGGGAAGTGTCGGGATTTGAGATTTATAGGTACATTTTGTAGAATAGGTAGGTAGGTATAGAAATAAACATAACATAACATAACATCACACCTGTATTCCCCGATAGGCACAGGTGTACCAATGTACACCCACAGTTCGCCGGTATGTTTATGTTTAGGTCTCATGTAAAAGGGGGCGAGCCTATTGCCATTAACGGGGCACAAGTCCTAACTCCGAGCTGCTGCTGAGAATTTCATAGAAACAATAACACTTTTTGCTCAACCTGGGAATCGAACCCAAGACCTCTAGCGTAGCAGTCGCGCTTAGGACCACTAGGCCGATGAGGCAGTTACACGCATGGCACGTGGCACAATAAATTTACTGACCCGTAAATTTATAAAAGAGACGTTGCGTCGGTAACCCTTAGATATTCTTTAAGAATGGAAAGATACTTAGCTAGATAGATCATATTAGTAGACGGCGCCCGCTAGGGCCAGTGCCTGTTAGGGATGCGGAATTTGTTCAAAAAAGCCGCCGCGACCCTGGAACGCAAAGAGCATTAGAAGGAATGCGGTTGGGTTTAGTCAGTAAGAGTCTGACACTCCCTTCCGCATCGCTTAGAACGGAAGAAGTTTGATGATTTCCCATTCTTAAAAAAAAAACAAGGTAGGTTGTATAGCTACTGATAAGTAAACAAATTTACCTTAGAACAAATTGTCGTCTGGTACTTGAGATAAAAAATTTAACTAATAATATTTCTACATCTACAATTCGCTCACTGAACTTGACTGAAGTGTCACTCCAATGTTCAGGAGTCTTGAGAAGGAATGAATAATGCTTTCTTAAAATTACAAAGTGGAACGAGATAGTTTGAGATCCCTTTGAATAAAAACCTAATTATAACATGATCATCTTCATCCGAAAAACTGAATTGGACGCTTTTAAAGAACCATTACTTCTGCCTGCCGTGTCACTCTTAACTTGACTATTGGAGTATAGATGGGTATTGTCTTCTATTTTTCATCAGTTCTGAGTTCTCTGGCGTCAGGAAGTAAAGAACAAACAGACATACTTTCTAGCTTATAACCTGTTTGACCTGACATACATTGTCCTGGCTAGCAGTATCACATACCCGATCCCATTGTGAATCTAAACAAATCTACGACCCACACAAACTACCCAACCTACCTACCAAAAGCTCTTTTGTTAATAACTGGCTACCTATATAGCCCACAGTTTCAGTTACGTCTTCAGTTACTGCTCCGGTCCCGTGTGTCGCAGCGTGATGTTATTATGTATAGTCTACACTATTCTTCATGAATTTAGCTGACACATCAAAATATTTTTTCTAATCCGACGGGGAGTGCCGCAGATTTACGAGTATAGGCAAAAAAAAATACTTGAAAGCTTTATTATATTAGTATTGATAGAATTTTGTCTTGATGTGGTCCACATAAAGACAAATGCGTGGGGGACTAGACACGTAGCAGTCGAGTTCAAAGATATTCTGTACAAGAGTTAATTGTTATGTAAAAATAAACAACATTGAATTGCGATTTACGCCCGTATTTATTTATTTAAATCATGTATTCCCCGAAGGTTTAGGCAGAGGTGTAACAATGTACACCCACATTTCGCCGGTATGTTTGAGGTCATGTAATAGGGGGCGAGTCTATTGCCACTAATCGGGCACAAATCCTAACTCCGAGCAACTACTGAGAATTTCATAGAAAAACCCAATAACACTTTGGTTGACCTGGGAATCGAACACAAGACCTCTAGCGCAGCAGTCGCACGTAGGACCACTAGGCCAACGAGGCAGAGAGTAGATTCATAAAAATAAACATAAATATGTACTCGTGTCGCTGGTGTAAGTACACAAAGGTCTATTTTTGTAACCTTATTTTTCATTAAAACAATATTTTGTTATTTGACAACAATACGGACTTTCCATTCCTGTTATTTAGAGCGCCTATTGTTTTATATCATCATTGTTGTAGACATCAATTGCCTTTTAGTACAGCCCTGTTTTATCACAAATTGAGAATTTTAATTAAGTGTTTTTCTTTAATTACTTCGGCAGAATATATTTTTCTACCCTAACCTACCTTACCCAAAAATATCAGAGACTTACATTTTTTATTCGAATAGGTATATTATGAGTTTTTGATACACAAGTGAGCAAAGTTGTCTTTAATCGAATTTCGAATCCTGACGTGGGTTCGAAATTCCCCCGTTGTTGACTGACGAAGCTGCCGAACACAATTAATTACTGTACATTTTTGGACAAAAATAAGTGTTTTTATGAAATATAATGTTTATTTATCATATTTTATTAATTCATGTACTTATTAATAAAATATATTTAGATATAAAAAACTCTTTGCAACTACTAAGTAAAAACTATTACCGCATTAGTGCTGTAATAAAAATAAAAAGCACGCGTGCGTAAAACGCTTCATTACAACCCTAAAAGCGGTGCAATAAGAGCCATTTTACATGAGTTAAATATATTCCTTTCTTTATGCATACACTACCAACTTACACTATAATCATAAAAAACGAAAATAACGATATAAAATTTATCTGCAAAATATGTCTGCCTCGCCTGTGGTGCTACTTAGCTATCAGTTCCCAAGTACTACACTTTAAATTGTTTCCTTCCGAACTGCTTCATAACTAAGCATTGGAGGTTTCGACTTACAAACTATCATAAACTTGTGAACTCAGTAGGTACTTACAACTACAATCGTTATAACTACAGCGGTTGTAAGTAATTCAACAATATATCTGATAGGCCATTATTATTAGTTTGAATTATATTTGCTTACTCTTGGTATATATCTAACTGCTGTGATTGCTTGCACAAATTGTCCAAAGTCAAAGAAATTTATTTAAACTTTATGCAACAAAAAAGTACAAAATCAGTCTTCAAAGTCAAAGTCAAAACATTTATTTCAAATAGACCATTTACAGGCACTTTACATTAGGCACATCTTACATTAGGCATCCCTATTCCCTATCAGTCAACCAAGCGTGGTGATGCTATACCATGCCAGGTGGAAATGCTTGTACGTGAGTAGTAGTCTACCATCATACATCATATCAGCCTATAGCCGTCCCCTGCTGAACGTCTCCCCTAAAGAGCGCTAACCACCCCGGTCATGGGCAGCCCGGACCCATCCGCCACCTTCTTTGAATCGTCGGTCCACCGTGCAGCAGAGAGGTCCACACTATGTTTGCCTAAACGTGGTTTCTACTCAAATACGCATCTGCTCCACCAGTATGTGTTGGCCAATAACATATTGATAATAAATTACAATATTTATAAACAGAATGCCGTAACATAAATTACTTACGTAGGACCCATGGAGTGGAAGCATTAACTTTTATTTTTATCATTTTTTCCTGCGACCTCACAATCTTATTACAAAAAGGATCCGAAGTCAATAATAGTGTAGCTGGCATTGTTTTCCCAATAAATATGATATCGTTGTCTCTTAGCATAATAATAATATTGAATAAATAGTTCCTATTAATGTTATTATGAATTGCGCAATATACTTTCCTGGGATAAGAAATTTGATACAGTTGTTTTTGTACTGAGAAATGGAAGCTGTAGATTAGTATTTACAACAAGGAATCGAAACATTAAAAAAAAACTAAGAATGTTTTTTAATTTATAGTTATTAAAATAATGATTTACATATTAGAACACGCCTCGTTAGCCTAGTGGTCCTAAGCGCGACTGCTACGCTAGAGGTCTTGGGTTCGATTCCCAGGTCGAGAAAAAAAAAGGGTTATTGGGTTTTTCTATGAAATTCTCAGTAGCAGGTCGGACTTTGGATTTGTGCCCGGTTAATGGCAATAAGCTCGCCCCCTATTACATGGGACCTAAACATACCGGCGAACTGTGGATGCACATTGGTACACCTCTGCCTAACCCTTCGGGGAATACAGGCGTGATGGCATGTTATGTTATGATTCTAAATTGAAAATACCCACTTCACACACCATATTTGTTTAGCTTGAAGGCGTTATTTATATCAATGGATGATACGAATTGTGTTTGTCGTATAAAAATAAACCAAAATTTCATTCGATAGTCGTATTTACAATTTAAAAATCGATTCGAATTGAATACTTACACAGAAGTTCCATTAAAATGTTTATATCCATTGCACCAGAATAAAGTATTCATGAATAAAATACCAGCCTATTATTGTCCCACTGCAGGGCAAAGGCCTCTTCTCATACAGAGAAGGCATGAGCATTGAACATCATGCTTGCTCAAAGCGGATTGGCGATTCCAGACTTATATTAACTATAAGTCCAGGTTTCCTCACGAAGTTAACCACCTAAGTAAATCTATACTAACATTATGAAGCTGAAGAGTTTGTTTGGTTGGACGCGCTAATCTCAGGAGCTACTAGTTCGAATTAAAAAAGTCTTTGTGTTAGATAGTCAATTTATATAGGAAGTTTATAGGTTATATAACATCGCGCTGCGGGGAATAGGTGTGGAGCAGTTAGCAAAGATACGTCTTTGCTAACTGCTCCACACCTATTCCCCATGTAACACCATAATCTAATGTGGGTGAAAAAACTACGCAGACGAAGTCGCAAGCAGAAGCTAGTTATTAATAAACCTAGTTGATTCATAATTTTGAGTGCACCTTATAATCATTAAACTAAGTAACTGCCAACAAAATAACATGTACTCTCTCCAGATCGATTCCGGTCACGGCGGCTAATCTTAATGCAGACTACCTAAGTACGCAGGAGATATATTATAGCGCACAAGTGGGTACGCAAACACAGATGCACTCCCTCTTCCTTAACATTCATAGTCCGATGGGACGGCAATCCGACACAACTGGGGTGAGATCAGGCGCAGGACCAACGGTTTTATATGCTTTCCAAGGCACGAGGGTGTCACACCACCAACTTCTAAACTCCGGGCTGTTACTGAGAAATTCCTAATAGAAAAACCCAACAACACTTTTTACCCGACCTGGGAATCGAACCCACGACCCCACGCCAACATTCTCGTGTAATGTATGTAGACATTTTAAATGGAATTTGTTCACGTATAATTTCTTATGAGAGCGACCATATATAATATATTTACGCGACAGTCCCGTTGGTCTCGTGACCGCAAGCGCGACTGTTGAGCCTGGGGTCCTGGGTTCGATTTTCAGGGCCGGCAAAAAGTGTTATTGAATTTTTACAGATTTTCTCAGTAGCAGCCCGGTAGTGTGACACCCCCGTGTCTCGGAAAGCACGTAAAGCTGTTGGTCCCAAAGGACTGTAAGGAGAGAGGGAGTGCCTGTAATAGCGCACATACTTGTGCACTAAAATATTTCCTGTGTACTTTGGCTAGTTTCCAATGAGATAACCCGCCGTGACCGAAATCGATCTGGAGAACATTAATGAGCTTAGATGAGTCAAGTGTAGGTTTAGACGCACATAAAAACATCCGTGATACGTTGTGATTTTTGCGGAATTCCTATATAGGTATTCCAAAGTAAGAAATAGGAAACAGAGGATTCATTGATCAAACGCCTTGCCTTTGAAGAGTGGAATTTCTTTTACTTTGAACAAAACATTGTTTTTTTTTCCTTATACCTAGTGTACCTCTGGGAATACTTCTAAATTAATTCTACATAATATATACGAGCCCTTGCCCGCGACCTGATTCGCGTGAATTTTGTTACGGATCTTAATTTTTTTTTTATTATAATTTAGCTCATGTGGTTTCCTATAATCCCTTTAACTGCCCCGTTGGTCTCATGGTTGCAAGCGCGACAGATGAGCGTGGAGTCCCGGGTTCGATTCTCAGGTTGGGCAAAAAGTGATATTGGGTTTTTCCATTAGGATTTGCTCAGCAGCAGCCCCGGAGTTTAGAAGTTGGTGGTGTGACACCCCCGTGTCTCGAAAAGCACGTAAACCCTTTGGTCCCGGCTGTCATTCTAGATCTTTGACAGCCGTTACGGATAGTCAGAAGCCAGGAAGTCTGACAACCACTCTAACCAAGAGGTATCGTGTTGCCCAGTAGCTGGGTTGTGGAGGTCAGATAGGCAGTCGCTCCATGTAAAACACTGGTACTCAGCTGCATCCGGTTATACTGGAAGCCGACCCCAACATGGTTGGGAAAAGGCTAAGTAGATGATGATGATGAGTAAATCTTACCATTTGTTCATTCATATAACAGGTTCAGTTCATTCAAAGTCAATGACAAAGACTCGCTCACTCAAAGAACCTCCTAGACTAGTAGTAGTAGGTGGCAGGTAGGTGGTAGGTAGGGCTAGTCTGTTAAAATGACGGAGTAAGCGCAGTGACTAATGGATTGGCTGTTACGCTGTGTGCCTCAGCTTCGATTTCCGGATCTGATTGTTTGTGTCTGTGAGTAAAAATGTTTTACACACACACGACACAGAAGAAAATACATGTGAATGTCACTTAAAAAAATATAAAAAAAAGGTATATAGCAAATAAAAACCATTTTACCCACAGTACTGCTCCAATTTAATTATCTCTACAAGCGTATGGGGCATGTTTTAAAAGCCTACGCTATTACCTAGTAAGTGACTACAAAATACATTACCTACGTTATGAAAACACATACTTGGTACACGTATCACATTGCTGAAGTATTTACCTTATCAAAAGTAAAATCAAAGCATTTATTTAAAATTAAAACATTTACAGGCACTTTTGGATTGTCAAGGAGTCGATCAGTTAGTTGAAGATGGTTGCTCGTTCCAAAACATATGTTCCCAAGAGAATAACGAGCAAGAATTTTCACGGATACTCTTTTCAATCATGTTTTTACAAAAATCTGGTTATTTTATTCTTGTTGTTTAGGTGAAAACAAGAAATATCTAAATATAATATACTACTTGATGGTGTCGATATAGGATCTCTTTCGGCATAGCAACAGCGAATTAAAGTCACGAAATAAATGAATACATTATATTAAAGCAGCATCACTCCATTGAGATCCGAATTTAGTACAAATTGAAGAATTTTGTACTTCTTAATTGCAGGTACGCAATATTCTTCATCTTATAGTTACAAAGTATTTTATAGTTCAAGAGTGAGACGTTTAAATTGAAAACCTAAAAGGAATTTAAATGTCCGCTTTGTATGCAAAATATAAAATTCATAAAGGAACGTTTAGTATAGTAGTTAAGATAGCAATTTCTCTGAGTGCTACGGGCTACGACCGCTACGGGCTACGGGGCTACGAAGCTACGAGGCTACGTTCTCACATGTGACATTTCAATTATTTTGTCACAACCAAAGTAGATTACGCTCAAAGTTGCGAAGGAATTTACGTAGACATTCAGTTATTTGATGTCCTCGACTTCTCAGAAGTCTGACTTTATTTCAGCTGAATAATGCAAGTATTATTAACTGGCACTTTTGAATGCCATTTACAAGAAAGCGTTTTTCTTATAATATTGAACCTAGTTGCCCATTTCAAAAGGTACTTTTGTATGGAGAAGAATAGTCAAGAATCTTCATACTTTATATTTTAACGAGGACTTTTCTTTTCATATAAAACATTGAGGAGAGCTATGCACAGCTGCCTCACAGCTGAGCCATATCTAGTCTGCCGGTTGATATGTTGATGAATTACCCCGTTTCGGATGTTGCTTGAACGAAAAATAACATTGTAAAGAGTGTTATTGTAAGATAGAAACTCGTTTTAGCTAAACTCCTTAACGTCATACTTATTCTTGGTCCTCCTTAATCACACTGAAGATAGCTGCAGGGCTGAAGTAATCAATTTCTTGCGAATACTCTGGTTAGCAATTTACTCAATCAAATTAGAAGTATGTAAGAGTCGTGATGACCGAATAAAAGAGTCCGATTCTCATGTACGTAACAGTGGATTCGCAACCGGGTACGGTCAAGTACCAATGCGACTCTCTCAAATTAAAATTTATCTTGGATATCGGTGAAGAAAAGCACCGTTACGAAACTTATAATTAATTTAGGGCTGTAATTGTTAATCCACCTTGAGCCAGGACGGTGAACAATGCTCGTGCGTTCTATCGGAAGAGGCATTGGTCCTGCAGTAGGATAAATTATAGACTGGTATAATTATCCCACTAAAAAGCTCTTTAGTTGCTAATAAGTAACGGTGAACGTTAAATTAGTACGTAATAAATTCAGATGTAAAAGTTGAATTTTATGACTGGAACTTAGCTAGTATATTATGCCACGAAGTCTTTGGGGAAGTGTAATAAACCAAAAAGAGGTCAGAGCAAAAAATTCAGCATTTTTAAATGTGTATTATTAATTTAAACGGTTTACGTTTATCTGCTATTAATTATAATCCGTGACTACTCTGCTGTGGTTCTGCTCCTACTTTCACATAGCGATAAGAGAACTTGAAAAAATTATTAGAAATAAAATTATGCTATACGTATTTGTTGTCATTTTATAGTAGGTACATTTTGACCTCCTCTAATTATATAAGTAGGTACTCACATAGGGCAGACAAGAATGTTGTCAAAATAGATAGTGGGTAATGAAGAACGATACAATTGAATTTAAATAACTCACAAGTTTTATGAACTTACCTTTCGCGTAAACTTTACAAAACAATAACACAGGTACAATCAAATACACCACTCTCATGTTTCCAAATCAAAAAGTACACTGTAGCACATAAAACTTTAATAAGAACTGAATACTTTTGCAGTTTCAGTACTTTATTTTCAGACGGGCGACGTAAACTTTCGTTCGGAGCATTTGTCCGTACAGTCAACGAGAGCGAGCGTCGAGTTCGTAACCGATACTGGCTGTGGCTGTCCCGAAATTCTAGGCTGCCGTGTGAGTAGTCTGCCAAAATACGCGCATGCGCCAAAGGTATTATAAGCTAGTGTCACTGTCGGTGCCTGTACCTCCTGGAGTGATTGAAGCTGTACAACAATTTGTGTGTATAAAAGCTTTCACAGAAACGACAGTTTTATTGGATCTTTATTGGTTAGAAATCTAGCTTTGTGTTGAATGGTTTCATACCTTTGTGTTAGTGAACAAAATAAGACTTAGCGTTAGTTGTTTTGCAACTCGAGTCGAAATGTGTGTACCTGATAACTTTCAAAGTTATTTTTTTCTGTTGTGCGGTTTTCTTTCGATATTGATACATTTTTTACTGCTTTCTACGCGATTGCAACTCAAATTCAAGACCATTAGTTTAAATTAAATTATTTACAGGTAATTTTGAATAGACAAGAAGTCAATCAGTCAGAAAGTTCCAACTAGTTGTTTCGAACAGAAGTTCCTATAGAGAACAACGAGCAAAAACCTCAATAAACACTCTTTTAAAATAAATAAAGTATTACAATTACTTTTAAATAGACACAACTTGGTGTTATGAAGATGCATGTGGATTTTGAGATGCGGAAGAGAATTCGTGGATGCTTTACAAACATCAACTCACATATACATCCAACTAGACCTGGAGCACGTAATGTTTGTTCCGTGCGAGAATCGAACGCGCGACATACAGTGCAGAGACCATTCGTTTAGCTACTGCGCCAACCGTTTCGTCTCGACTTTTGCATGCAGAACGCTTTCGGTACCTGAACACGTCCCCTTAACATATTACAAAGCCGTGATATACCTAAAAACACATCTGATATTTTCTGAAAAAGTCTAAAAAGCTCTTAAATTTTGGTACAAAACCTAACCTAATTTATGCATATTTTAGTACGCAGGTACGTGCAGCTAAGGTTCTTCAGAAACCAGGATTTCAGTTCTAATTTTTCTTAACACTAGCTTTCAAACTCAGTAGGTACTAAATCTTGAAGCTAAATTACCTACTTCCTGGTATTAAACGTCTTTCAGGTCAACCTCGACAATTGAGCGGTTACAAAGGTGAGTTTTAATTATTTAATGCAGTTTGGTTCGCCTACGCTCTGGGATTATGTCGGCTTAGCTTTACTAAATTGAAATTTTATCCTTACAAAGTTTCTGGGTTCAAAGGAAATTTATACATTGTGGATGAGCTATAGTGACGCACACTGTTACCGTGGGTTCAGTAGTATTCTCGACCCAATAGCGTTAACATTTATCGCCAGTTATTAAAAAGTGTACCTATACAGTTTATATATAAAAAAAAGGAAGCTCTTATGGCATCAAAAACTCATCCGCATTGCTGTCAATGGGACAAATGTCCAAAAGGCTGGCAGCATTGCCTCGTTGTATGGCAATGTAGAATAACAATAATAATAATAGCAGTCCCACATGACGTGAACCTCGTGAAGGCCAAGAATGACAAGAAAATCAAGTATATTGACTTGCCTCGCGAGGTTGTCGACATGCGAGATGTAGATTTTACGATCATTGTGCCGATTGTTGTTACAGCCCATGGCTTAATTGCCAAGAGCCTCGACCAACACGTCAGGAGGCTCTCGTTGGGCGGTTGGATCAAGGGCTTGATTCAGAAAGCGGTACTCTTAGACACGGCACGTATTATTAGGAGATTCCTTTCTCAGGAGCCCTTTACCACCGGTAACTTGGGCCCTTTTCCCGATATCGGTGGGCTACTATATTTTATATTTTTATTTTTATATTTAAAAATGTAACTTATATGTGTATAAAAATAATTAAATAGAATAATAATAAAAAACAAATTGAAAAGAAGATGTTTTTTTTAATAACCTACGAATCATTTCGGCTCTGGAGTCTAGAACCATGCATGAATTCATGGTAAAAGTTGGAGACACGATGTTTCACCTTGTATTTTTTTTGGATATACAAACGTACCTACTAAATACTCTACCAGCTAGGTAACTGAATAAGCGAATACAAAATTCAGGTCTTATGTTATGGCATTTAAGGCAAATAATTTATTAGCGTAAGGGTAACATAGGTAGGTAATATAATTAATTTGACTATGTAACAATATTGATGACTGAATTATTAATTTAATGATATTAGAGCCTACCCACGTACTCAATAGGCAACTTATGCCAAAAAGCTGATTTAGACCACTTACTAGTCAGGCAAATTACACCAATTTGATGCTAAATTATTAATGAGCTGATAACTTAGTTATGTTAAAGGATCTAAATTAGGTATCTACCTAGGTACTGTGAAGGTTGTTCACCGTATCAACCTGGTTGAATCAGTTTACATCCAAACACTCAGTCGAATTCCTTTTTGGAATTCGAATGAATTAGAATAGACAGTTTTTTATAAGTGAAGGCACTTGTTTGGCCACCTTTGTGTCAGTGACATATCAATGAAAATATATAATAAAGTTATAAAACGTTCTTGGCTTTAATTTATAGTTGGAGCCCTATATTGAAGTACATTACATTCCAATACCGTGGTTTAACCATAAGAGTAAAAAGTTAGTTAGGTACGTTATGTAGTATAAAAGTTGTTTAACATTAGCATTCAATTGTGAGTTTAAAATATAAAATAAACTTTTTATTATTGCCTGAAATGCTCATTTATTAGACCCTATTTTTTTATACATTAAGTTTCAATAACCCCCCCTCCCTAGGGTTCGCCCCCTTTAACATGAGACCTTAGTACACCTCTGCCTAACCCTTCGAGGAATACAGGCATGATGGTATGTTATGTTAATAGTTTCAACTACCCAAGTTATGTACCCATTTGTTTAGCTGGTAAATACGTAGGTTCTATTTTCCTGTTGTTTCTTTAGTCATGTTTGATAAGCACTAAGTCACCACTTTCCTCTGTGTCTTCTGATATCAATATGGCTTCAAGAAAGACACTTCAACTCCAGTCAAAGGCAGTTACCTACTAAATCACCAAAATAGCACAACGCGTTGTTCACATAATTGCATTTTTCATCACGTTTCTTAAAAATGTCTAAAAAATACCTTCGTAGGTAGGTCTTCTTGGTAGGTCCGAGCTTGGGGTAGATCTGTCATAAGTATTAATACTTATTAAGTAGTTCGTAGCAACCGGCTTCCATCTTAATTAGTTTCTACATCAACTTTGATAAGATCCTAATTAATAAGGTTCGTGTTCTCGTTTACAAATTAGGTTAATACCAACCTAGGTACTTACCTACATACTGTGTTACTACCGAAGAAGGTCGAAAATTGTTAATAGTGGTTTTACATGAAGGTAGATACCATTTTACATGTATAGATAGTAGCAGATAGATCAGTACTTACCTATACACGGTAAAATTTTAATAGTTTTTTCTTTGCGATAGAACGATTTGCCATAAGCAGAATTATCGGAACGTAGAGTTTAATAAAAAAAAAATACGTACCATCACGCCTGTATTCCCCGAAGGATTAGGCAGAGGTGTAACAATGTACACCCACAGTTCGCCGGTATGTTTAGGTCCCATGTAATAGGGGGCGAGCCTATTGTCATTAACCGGACACAAATCGTAACTCCGAGCTGCTACTGCGAATTTCACAGAAAGACCCAATAACACTTTGCTCGACCTGGGAATCAAACCCCAGACCTCTAGCGTAGCAGTCGCACTTAGGACCACTAGGCCAACGAGGCAGTTAAAGTAATTTGCATGTCTCATAAAAGCCATTATAAACTTAGTACGACAATTTCACATTACATAAGCCAGGCGTTGAAAAGGAAGCAACTTAATGGGCTTTGTCTCATAAAAATAATGCATTTGGCTGACTTCCTAACTGGGATATAGCGCAATCGGTCACTGTGATCGTACGGCACGAATAACGCGGCTTGGCAGCGAAATCATGCAATTACGAAGAAAAAAATTGGGTAAGACTATCCCTGGCCTATTTTCTGGTACCTACCTCTTACGGGCTTATTATGCTATATCATAACGTGGTCGCGTTTAAGTAACATAGGTACATTTAGGTTCTTTCATAATAGAGAGATTTAAAACGGCATCTTCAAGTGTTTTCAGAACTTCCTATCAATCGGTTTTTATAGATTTTTACACGTACCTGCGAGACTTTTGACGATCTATTGCAACGTTTATTCAAAAGAATTTGGGACCTATAGAAAGACATGTTTTATTACATACCATCACGCCTATATTCCCCGAAGGGTTGGGCAGAGGTGTAACAATGTACACCCACAGTTCGCCGGTGTGTTTAGGTCTCATGTAATAGGGGGCGAGCCTATTGCCATTAACCGGGCACAAATCCTAACTCCGAGCAGCTACTGAGAATTTCATAGAAATACCCAATTACACTTTTTGCTCGACCTGGGAATCGAACCCAAGACCTCTAGCGTAGCAGTCACGCTTAGGACCACTAGGCTAACGAGGCAATTTTTCTAAAAAAAAAAAGTTTTAAACTAACTCGTAACTCGTCTCGTCTCATTCTCCAGCTAAACAAGACACAATTTATGAGACCTCAGGGCCATTCGCGTTTTTGTCTGCACTATTGTTTTTTTTTTTTATCACTCGGTTACTTAACCCAACGCCTTACCGAACGGGCCTGTGGACGGTGAGCAATGGGTAGCTCACCGTCCTTAACGACAGGCCGCCATCCACGCGCGCCTCAAAGAGCTGTCAGCATAGGGAAGGGGCCACTGAGGGCCGATGCCTGCCGGGGCTGCGGGTTGTTCGTAAGAGATACCGCGCCCCCGGAACGCAAAGGGCACAAGAAGGAACATGGGTGGGTTTTAGTCAGTAAAAGTCTGACACTCCCTCCCGCCCCGCCCAGGGCGGGAGAAGTTATTTGATGATTTCCCACACCCCAAAAAAAAAAAATCCCTTACCGAACCTTACCGATACTCATACTGAATAACAACAAAGCTCTCACAACTTACAGCAAATTAGGTAGGTAGGTCTTCTCCGGGCCTCTCGGTATCTAGACAGGGCAGTGCTTCTTTGCAGCGCGAATTTCTTGAAGTTTTCAGGTTTCTCCACTAAATAAATAAACGTGGTTCTCGATTACAGAGGAACAACCCCTAAACTCGAAGTGGAAATTACTCCTCCGCTAATCTTTTCTGATTAATTTCATTGCGGGATTCAAGACAGTTATATCGTTTCTCCGGGACTCGTCGAGCTTCATTGCCTCGGCGCTCTTCTGACGGTCTCCACTGGTGATTCTGGCTTACAGAAGTTGCAGTGGTTGGGAATAGTGTGGCGGGCTTGTCCCATCTAGAAAGTGTGGCGGGCTTCTCCCAATAAAACCCTTAAGCTCCTGAAAGCCTATTGAATTTTAATATTTTGATACGCTTAATTAATTAAATCAATCACAGCAGTCATCACGAGGTTTGACAGCATATTAGTTAGCTTATTAAGTTTTAACCAGTAGGTATTTCAGAAACCAGGTATATCCATTTATGTGAGTAGTTAAAACAGCTTTTACATCTGTAGTTATTAATTGCAATATTACCTACATTTATGTACAAATTGTTGAAGGTAAGTCCTATATAAATATCTATAACAGAAGCTAAGCTAAGTAATTACGTGTAATCATGATGTCACAGGTAAGTATTACAAACCTAGGAGGGTGTTTACAAATAATAAACATTTCAAAGCAAAGTGCATTTATTATTCAGTTTAGCAGTAATTATGTAAGATTTTATGATGACACACGATACCACAAGAAAAAAGATCCTACCTAGTCTGTAAGATTTCCACAAACGTATTCTACCGCAAAGTACGCGGTGGTTACAAACCAGCCTATTATTAGAATCATAAATGAGCCAGAAAAATTGTTCATACGTAGCGGTTCCGGCTTTCGACTTTGAAATCGTCGAAACAGTTTTTTATCATGATCCAAATATTTGTCATGTGTTCGCTGTATAAAGCCTCCTTCTAAAGCAATTCGCAAAACAGTGTTTAGCGGCCCAGTCAAGGGAGAAAACATCTTGAAATAAACCACTGTAGGGCTGTTTACTATCTTCTCCGGAATTATTTGCAATTGCTTCGTACCGTTATATTTCATGAGATGATGTTTTATAGAATCTTTGTTTAAAGCTAGAACAAAATCTGTTGTACCATGCACTATGTTGTCCAGGGTGTCGGGTAACTGGGCAACGTCCACAACTGCCCAGTTGTCGTATATAGAACGATCGTCAGTGTAATACTCCTTTAAGGAAGCTAAGCCACCGTAACGATGACGTCCATTAAGAACATCTTGAAAAGTTTCGAGGTTATTGAGATAGGCCGGCCGTTTCAGAGAATTAATGAGAGCGGCTTGGTAAGCGCTCCTTATGACAAAACAGAACCATATCCAAGTGTAAATTGCTATAAGAAAACTTTTTCTTCCAGGCTCTCGGAGTATTGGCAGGCCAAGAAACAACACCCACGAAAAAAATAGAAAACTATATTTCGGTGGCTGTATTTTGAAAGCTCTTCTTACTTGACGCCACATATTTGTTTTACAAAGTGTATTCATGAAAACGATACCAATAAAATTGAATAATAATATAACCCGGAGATGTATGTTCAAAGGACTTAAAAGTTTTTCCCATGAAGCCTTTTGAGGTGGCAGGCTGGTCGCCCACACGATATCCATGGAATAATATGTAAAAGATATTTGAAAATTACCATATTTATTAGTAGTCAGCGGAGCTGAGCACACGGAAGCGTGTCTGCGGCCATTGTATATGTCTCCTAAAGATCCAGTCCAAGTATTATTGGAGAAGTGACCAGCATCACTGCCATCAGCGGGTGTAACCAAGACTAGCGTCGCATTTAGCATGTTCGCTGCGAGCTTCATGATGTCACCGTCTATTCCTGATGGAGTTTTAGTACCATTATGTAAATACATAAAGGGTGGTTGTTCTATCGTTGACATTACAAGTCGACATTGATGGAAGTTCGATAATTTCTCTGGAAATAGATCTTTAAAACATGTATCATTTGCGCAAGACGTGAATAAATCAAGCCGATAAGGTATATTATTTTTGCATTTTCCATGGGCAATGTAGTCATATGTGTAGGCTAAAGACTTGTTAGTTTCAGTTGAAGTTTTCAGAAGCACCACGTTCAAAATGTAGAGAGATTCCAGTGTTTGAAAAATTTTCTGTTCATCGCAATCTTGATTGAGGAATGCGCATACAATTATAAACTTCCCGTTGCTATCAAATTTTGAACTGGCAATCCATCGGAGAGTACTTGATATATCAGAAGAATCTTCACCGAAGATCACAATCTGTGGCGCGGATGACCTGAGTGCTGGCAGATACCTGCCTAGTATAACAATGACAGATTGCTGATAGCGCATCAAAAATGTATTCAAACCAATTGCTTGCAAGGTATTGAACATAATAACGGTCAGAAAACGCCATTCAAAGTTATAGTACGCTACCTTAGCCGCCAGCAATCCGAGCTCCGATGCTGGGACCTCATTTATAAAGTACTCCATGGTATGATTGTCTGATTCTTCGCCACTAACATCCATTTTCGTTGGTGACGGCCACGAATTCTGTCTTACTAATGATACAGTACACACAATCATAAATTGAAAGTGCACCTACTGTTAATGAATATATGTGCTGATGGCCGATTGTCATGTTATGGGCGTATCTATGGATGCACACTACTATGTCATTAGTATTTTTATTCTCGCAATGCATTGTCGATCCTATAAGAGATATGATCAGATTATATTTTTACATATCTATGCATTGATTTATTTCATGCTTATAGGCAATAACGGTGATTTTACAATTCCTGTGAAGGATGTCGATATATTTTTCCAAAATAAACTTCTAAGGAAAAAAACAATGCGGAGACAATCCAGCCCAGTATCAATAATATATAACAAGCTGTAAAATGTCGTATTTTTAAAGTTTCTCCTTCTGTGTCATGACTCACCGTATTAAGGAAACTGGTATATACTTTATGTAATTTATCCGGGAATCCAGCCGAGTTTAGCCGACCCATGATCAAATCGACCGGCTCTAAAAGAGGGGAAAATTTCTTAAAATATATAACTGTAGGACTCGTGACAACTGTTTGGGGCAATATGTGCAGGTTGATTTTGTTATTTTTAATAACTATCCGAGCTGCATCCTTATTCATCGCTAGAACAAAATTCATACCCTTAGTTAAATTCAAAGCTGTCGGTAAAATTTGTGGCGCGTCTATATTTATCCAGTTATCATAAACAATTGGATAGTCAATATAATAATCCTTGAGCGCTGCGCCGCCACCGAATGGATATTTAGCATTAATCACATCTTCTATTGTTTCAAATTGGGTTTCATATAATTTTCCTTTCAACGAACTTATAAGATAAACTTGATATACTGTCCTAATGAGGAAACAGTACCACACCCAGAGCAAAGTTATTTGTAAAAACGATGACTTTGTAGGCAATTTTATAATTGCCTGTCCCATACATATCATCCAGGAGTAGAAAACAATGCTCTTGGTAGGCTGGCCTGTTCTTGGGGCAAGTTTGCCCCAAGAACTAGTTTTGAGAAGAAAAGCACAGAGAACTACGATGAAGAAACTGACCACCAAAGCAATTCTTGTACTTGATTCAAATGGATGTAATAATTTCATTGCCACATTTTCCAGTTGTGCAGGATGAGTGACCCATACTACTTTCGAGGTGTAATAACTAGAAGATATTTGATAGTCTGAGAACCTCGTCAACGTAATGGCTGCTGAAGTCATTGAAAAGTTTGCCAACTCCTCATAAACGTCTGCGAGCGACCCCATCCACGTTCCGTTCTCCTGGCGCCAGCCCCATCCGTTGCCGCGGTGTGGTGTCATCATCTTGAGACTTGCATTCATGCCCTGAATCAAAATCCTTAGTAAGTCTCCATCTGCGCCTATGGGTATTCCGTTAGTTATGTTCGACATAAACGGGGGTTGCATGAATGTGGAGACAGTTAACGGACAAAAATTCAAATTTCTTAATTTTTTTCTGAATATATCGCCGTATGTTGTACGTGTATAATCATTGTTACAGTCGAGTTGTATTGGTTTTAAATTGCTACATATACCGTCTGCTACTGGATAATATGTGAAACCAATGGCTTCTGACGTTTCTAGTCTGATAAAGACAATGTTGACTATCCTGTAGTTCCAACACAGGTCCATGATATCCTGTTCGTCACATTCATTTTGCACTGGTGATTCGCAAATGATGATAAATTTCCCGGTATTATCCATTTCAAAATCTATTAGGGCAACAAGTATTTGTTCTACATCAGCTGCGTCGCTTGCGAATATTACGAACTGACGCGTTCTTTGGGTCAATATGTTTGGTATAAATATAGCTCTGTTAACCACTATATTAAAATGATATATACGTAAAAATACTTCGACACCGTAGCATAAAGTAGAATTGAAAAACAACAATGTAGAGTATTGTAAATCAAAATTTTGCATTGCAACTTTTGCAGCCATTTCGCCTAACTCACTGCCGGTTGTGGCTTTCGAATCTAAAATATGGCGTAGCTCTGTTATCGCCATGTTAAATGTTAAATGACCGTAAACACATTAGTTCGGTATTTATGTGCCATCGTAACCAACACACGACACGTCATGTTATAGATAAATATCAATGGGTAATAGTTTTATAATAACATCCTACTAAAATTGCTGGTCAATCACGCCAATGAGAATACATTTACGTGTCACTGCGAATGTGACATCATTCAGGTGAAGTTAGAACAAAATGAAAGTAGTGAGAAAATAAAACGACTCGTATAGCTGAAAAAAATTATATTTTATGAGAAATTATAATTTACAATATTTCATTCAGGCATCCATCTTCAGTCGGAACTTAAGCTAAAATTCTCACAATCTCACGCAAAAGGTAAAGCAACGTTAGACTATAATATAGTTATAGCAATATTTTGTGTAGCCCAACCGTAGAAACAAATAAGTAAGAACCACACACCAGTACACGATAGTCAGTCCATTCGTAAGGAAGATACGAAGTGGCGGTACTTACAACTCTGACGACAACACTACCGACCGCTCGACGCTCGTCTCGTTTGTAACTAATCACCAATGGATCATTTCATTGTGCTTTGTTTTGTTTTGAGACTACTGCAAATAAATATAATTTCAAGCTCATGCATTGAATGTCAATGTGAACCAGTAATAGCATACAATCGTATCTATTATTGTTTAATGTTACATTCGAACATATCAAAATGTAATTATGTACAAAGGTACGCGGATAGGAAGACGAGCGTCGATGGCGTCGTGACGGTACACTTTGGAAGTATTCGTGTACATGACAATTCGCTTGCACCGAGGTGCCGTGTCGTCGCAGTGTGAACATAACCGCGTCGGGTCCCAAACTAATCCACAATATTGCTGTACAAATGCACAAAAGAAAAGTAGTTTCTATGTACACGGCATACACAGATTGCACTGCAGTGGGTCAACATCAAGTAGAAATTTTTCCAATATTGTGCGCTAAGTTTCACGTCACATTACTTTGAGCATCAGACAGCTGTATCTTAATTAAAGCATGGAGTTTTGCTATTGACAGTGTCACTTGTGCTAGCGGTCCATATAGAAACTTGAATAGAAGAGAAATTAAGACGCAACAACAAATAATACAAATAATTATATATCTTCAAAACGAAACTTGGTTTCTTACACATTAATACAACTAAATAATAACACGAAGCAACACTCTTAATTAAGCATGGTACAATAAAATATTCTAAAATATGGAAAACAATTATAAAATGTAGTTTTATATTTTGTGCTTTACGTTACGATAAAAAGTATGCCAATAGCAAAACTTGGCACTGAACTGTCAGCTCAATTCACACGGCTCATCTATACCAAATGTACAATATTTTACATACTGGTAAAAGCGTTCGTGCAAAAAACTTCGGTTTCGGTTTTTACATTCCACGTTTCGCTTTATTAATCCGAGGGTTTCTCTAGTAAAAAAAGTTTATATCAAATGCATTCAAAAATTCCTTAAACAACTAACATAGTAACTCCTATATTTTATACTGTTTATTAATGAATATTGTACACGGATAACGTTAGGAAGAAACCAAATACACCAGACCACAGCGTACACAAAGCCTACAGTTAACATAAAACATTTTGCGTGAAGTCAATTCGTGTAGAAAACACCATATTTAAATATAAACAGCTTAAATATTAACATATATTCAAGTAACAAAAATTCCAATGTACAAAAGTAACGAAATATTAAATACAGTAATAAAGTTATAATCTTTCAATTTAACAGAAAATAGGGTACCGATTTATAATTACGTCTAGTGAATTTAATCGGTAGGTAGAGAGAGTGCCGGCAAGGCGAACGCCCGACACGCGCAGCTCTGGGTCGAGCGCAGTTTACCAGACAACTTACCACAGCTAAAATAAATACGTAATAGTAACAGAAGCATCCCGATCAATACCTTAGTAGGAAGTCCTGTCTCTCGACCCACGAGGATGATACTAAACACGCGTTTCATTGGACTAGTTTGTTCAAATCCATCCGTCTGGACATAATAAAATGTATACTAATGTAGAAAGATATTATGGCAACAAACTTTACAAAAAAAAAAATCCTAAAACAATGACTAAAAGCAGCTCATGGTAAGGCCAAGACTCACCATAACTTTAAAAATGCACAATTTAATATTCACCAATACAGACACATACATAAATTGTGAATAACTTCATCATAAAAAAACATGTCAAAAAACCTGACGCGTCGAGACGATCCGTCCGGATCGAGAACGAATGTTGTCGGAGGGAATGCGGCTGGCGAGGGCCCGCATCGCCGCACTCCCAACTATATTTTTGGGTTAAATGACTTACAATCTATCCTTATTTTCTTTAAACATTTTAAGTTGAAATTAGTTCGTCCATCTGGTCTCAGTTCGCGAATTTACATACACATTCTGACGTGAAGTGATGATGTTTAAATTATGTGTTTTACACAATCACAGATTTTTATCAGTGACCTTGTTGGTTTCGCTTAGACGAGGTTGTACTCCTTTAGGTTGGATTGTAGGATTGTATCTTTGACTGCGGCGAACACGAACCGGATGTTCTCAGTGTCTGGAATTAAATACATTGTTGTGAACTTTTAATTATTCCGAGTGTTGTTTCATATTTCTTTTTTTTTAATAATTATCATATTGTCTTACTTGCGACCATGCATCAGGTGTCCGTGAAATTTAAATTTGGAGATAGGTTTGGGTTTCAAAATTACTGCACTTTTTCCTATTCTGTGAGGAATTACTTATGTAGGTACTTTTATAATTCAATAGTGTTTTTGATGTATATCTACCCTAAGGTGGGAGGCAGACTAACTGAAAACCACATCTAAATATCCAGCCCCTCAACTAACATTTACACATAATTATGACAACGTGATATAAAAGCATTTATACATAATTCCCTATATAAATATTTTGTATATATCATCATCTACTTAGCCATTTCCCAACTATGTTGGGGTCGGCTTCCAGTCAAACCGGATGCAGCTGAATATCCGTGTATTACATGGATTGCCGATTGCCTATTTGACCTTCACAACCCAATAACTGGGCAACACGTCACCTCTTGCTGGTTGTCAGACTTTCTGGCTACTGACTATCCGTAACGACTGTCAAAGATCTACGAATGACAGCCGAGACCAACGGCTTCACGTGGTTTCCGAGGCAAGGGGATGTCACACCACCAACTTCCAAACTCCGGGCTGCTACTGAGAAATTCGTACTGGAAAAACCCAATGACACTTTTTGCCCGACCCGGGAATCGAACCCAGGACCCTCATCAGTCACGCTTGCGCTTGCTTTGTTTATATATTTAGAACTATATGTATTTAATTATGTCATTGTTATAACGGTTTATTTTATTGCGTATTGTAAATGGAATTAAAATACATGCATGACTGTTGATTGATGCTTGTATTGTTATTTGCAATTAACACTAATGGCAAAAAATAAACATTTGCATAATAATTTATATTTTTTATAAATTGTTGAAATATCAGTCCGTAATAGGCAAAAGGTGACATTCTTTACGTAGAAATAAGAATGCGTTTATTGTGAGACTTGTATTCTAAAATAAGTGATAAATAACACCTACGTTTGATATAGGTAGTACAGAGAACAATGGCGATTGACTACTTTTCAACCTTATTTTTAAGAGAATAAGATGAAAAGTCATCAATCGCTATTTTCCGCCGTTGTACATAGAAAGCGAAAAAATATCTTAACATATTCAACAGTCGAATCCACATAATATGCGAAATAAATCAATGATAACTATACTATAATAATAAAAAAACTAATTTAAAGAGGAAAAATTAATAAAACATGCAAATTAGTATTAAAAATAAATGTTTTATTATTCAACAGAGTATATTATTGTTAGATATAATTTTATTCATGCCAAATTAAATTCCTTGAGAGCTGACTGCATGATAGTATCCTTTACAGCGCAGAATACAAGCTTTATATTTTCAGTGTCTTTAAAAACATCCAAGGCAGCATGCAAAATAAATAAAATAAATAAAAGTGTCTGTTGCGAAAGGTAAAAATATGCATTCTAATCTCAATCAATCCCTAATAACTTAAAACGTGCAAAATCTAATAGCAATTTCATCTGTTACAAAAGCTTGTCAAAAATGTTAACATATCATCACGCCTGTATTCCCCGAAGGGTGAGGCAGAGGTGTAACAATGTACACCCACAATCCGCCGGTATGTTTAGGTACCATGTAATAGGGTCGAACCTATTGCCATTAACCGGGCACAAATCCAAACTCCGAGCTGCTACTGAGAATTTCATAGAAAAATCCAAGAACACTTTTTGCTCGACCTGGGAATCGAACCCAAGACCTCTAGCGTAGCAGTCGCGCTTAGGACCACTAGGCTAAAAGGGCAGTCAAAAATTTTACTAGTAAATAAAAAGCACTATTGACAGATTGAGATTAGAATGCGAATGCGTTCTCTATAGTTATAAAACTTTGCCCGTTTACGAGACTGGCCTTTAAAAAAATAAATGCAAAGTTGTTAAAAACTCATGATTGAGAGTCTATGAAAGATTTGGTTTTGGGCAAGTTGGCCAAGTACTAAAGACAGAAATAAATATTAGAGGGTTTCTCCCAGAGCAGATAGCCTTTCTGAATATAATTTTGGTAGGCTTTATTTTTGGTGCCCTGTACAAAAATCTAATAATACATTTAACAGTGTGTTGTAATTTAGTCATATAGCGACATTATTTACCTAAAAAATATAAAAAGCAATAAACATCACGCCCATATAACAAATAAAAAAAAGCAAATAACACACTACTTGATAAACTACGTTTGAACATAATTACATGCATGCAAAAAGCATAACTTAGGATAGGTGATGCAGTGACGTAGGACACGTACGCACGGCTACATATCAAGCTATACATTTCCGGTATAAGCTGACCTCTCACTGTATGGAAATCCTATACAATGAGAGATGAGCATAAACTGGAAATGTATAGCTTGATGTGTAGCCATGTACAGTCAATCGCACATCCATTTCTATATGCAGTAACAATTTGGCTTTGATAGTAGCACCTTCAGCAAAATGTAAGGTCAAGTTACTCCTGAAGTGCAGTTGCATGACGTTGAATAAACAGTCCGTTTTACTTCTAGCAATAACTTAAAAATAAAATAGCTAATGGACTACAGCTTACCTTAAAATCCGAGAGAAATCAATTTCGAATGTCCTGAACATTCAGTTTTGTTGAATAGAAAAGTAATTACATTTCATTGCCATGAAATTCAAAGATGTTTAATTATAGTATTGTGTGGTATTTCCCTATATTTTGTATGTAAGTGCAGAAACTTTGAAACCATTCACATTGTCATGGAGGCTTGGTTTTGACACACCCAAGTTCACCGAAACATATTTATTTTACTATATTCCGTTTATTATAACATTAGAAAAATATCGTTATAACGCTTTCAACGTTATTTTTCTGTTAGTATGTTTATAAGCTTCGTTATTATATGATAAATACGAAGCAATGACAAATATTTCCTTTTTACATTAACACAATATTACTAAAATGCAGTTATTTTCGTTTGGCCGCATTGTGTCTAATGCTTTTAATAAATGGTGTATAGTAAACTTGATCTGATTGCACACAACAATAAACGAATAGAAGAATCAGCAGTTTCGCTTTTCTCATACTCTTCCCGTAACATGGTCGTACCAATGTCAATTAACAGATAGACTCATTCGTTCGATCAGACAATTGAATTCCAATTAAGTTTATTTAGAATCAAAATGAGATAAATTCCTTGTGTGGTATTCGTTTCTTTCGAAACAAAGCTTTCATACGATTGATTTTGCATTTTATATTTACAATATTATTACATATTTTGAAAATAGAACCGCGTAATTCTTTTTGTTTAAGAAAATATTGCTACACAGGCATTATTGTCAACAAGGAACATATACCTGATTTTAATTAAAATTCAATTCTTCATAATTATCTTATAGTAATATCACAGCATAACTTCATTCACCAGCCGGTTTACATATAGGTACATACCACTACGCTTGTGTTCCCCGAAGGGTTAGGCAGAGGTGTACCAATGTACACCCACAGTTCGCCGGTATGTTAAGGATCCATGTAATAGAGGGCGTTTCATAGAAAAACCCAATAACACTTTTTGCTCGACCTGGGAATCGGACCCAAGACCTCTAGCGTAGCAGTCGCACTTAGGATCACTAGGCTAACGAGACAGTCAGAAACCTAGTTACGAGCTCTTGTGTAAATTTAGTATTTATATCAATATGAGGGATTTGCCAGTTGAGTCTCCGTCAACTTCGAAGGACGATTTACTGTTTAAAGCAGTTACACTGTGATAAAACCAGGATGTTCTAGATTACAAAATGTACCAACCTGTCGCACAAGTGAAGTGGGAGTATATAATCTTCTCCGCGTCCGGGTTGAGGTCCACAAACATCCGCAGTATAAACTCGCGCGCTGTATTGGCGTCGCGTTGCGGACCTGAGCTCGGGACAACATACACAAATCTAGCACTACGGTTTTACGTACACACTGGCAAGTAATCTTCATGGGTTGAGATTTGAATTTCGAAAACGATTTCATCAAGACTATCCTTTGGTATATTTTGCCAAGTTAGATATCTATAGTAAGCAAATGGGTTGAATTAATATCCGAAGCGTTCAACGTTTAGTGAATCAACCACAGCATCAAATGTAGGAGACTTATTCAACCCTTTTGCATACCCTAATAAGCAATATAACCAATTGAGTAATAGAAAATGTTTTTTTTTTTGACTAGCGAAATTTTTATTACTGTTCTTTTCCAACACGTACTATTATTACCAATGAAGATTACCTTAAAACTAACATATCACACGGTGCCTAGCCAATTCTAGCGAACTCTAGCATATTTTAGCGTAATATACCACACAGGATATGTATGTCAACCTGTGGCAGTGGTGAAGTGAGAGTAGCACGATCTCTCAGGATCCGGGTTTTCTTTCAAATATTTTTGGAGAATGTAATCTAATGCTGGCACTGGATCCAGCTTTGGACCTATTCGTTGAATAAATTAGTTATTTATAGTTGTTATAAAGTGGCAGTGATGGTATAGCCATATAGTGTATCTTTCTCCTGAATTAGTAAGGATCATTATACAAGCAGTTTCATATCCTTGTTAAATTCAAGGAGATAACTATTTTAGTGATTCTCAACACGAATCAATAATAAAATAAATAGTTTTCTTTTATTTTTTTGTAGATGATTCGGTCTATCTGTCTTTTTTCGTTCTATCTTGTTTTTGTGCTAGGCTTAGGCAGGCCGCAAACCCGCACGCATACAGTGATATAGTCGTGCAACACTGCATATGCAACAAGGTGATTTTGTTGTAATTTTATTTATGACTTTTATATCAACCTCCTGAAATTTGAGGAGGACGTAAAACTGCATCCTGTATTAACCGGTCGGCCTATTCGGTTCGGCATACAACGGCAATACAACCTTTGATAACCTTGTATTGAAAATAACTAATCAAATGCGCCAATCCGATACCTTTGAAAATGGAAATATCCGATTACCTTTCACTAATGGAAAGCTGTACTTCTTCAATTCATTAAAAAAACTTTACCTCTTTATAAAGTGAGGTGTTTAAACGTGTTTAATGAAAGTTCCTTTTTTTATCAATTTTACTTTAAAATACTACTTTGATGGAGTTCGAGAGATACTGGATATCTTTTTATTAAATTAAACTGATTAGCAATGTTTGAAAATTATAAATCAGATACAGAATGAATCAGGGCAATAAATAGTACTTATTTGCCGATTACATAATCTAGACGTATGACCAACAAGCGAAATGTGATAATCATATACATATTATTATGTATTTGCTATCAAATATTACCTCACTGCCACTTTCATACACGTGATGTTAACAAAAAAAATCAGAAGATCCGTCATTCTCACTAAGAGCTAGGAAATATTATATTTCCGTTCATAAACATAATTCCTGAACAATAAGAAAATACAGTTAAAACTTCATTCATTATGTCTATCCTTGTCGTTTAAATGTCAATATAGTGAGACAGCACTATATTGACTGTTTTTTAACAAATATTCTGATGAAGTTTTAATATTTTAAAACTCTCAATTGGTTCTCACGGAACAGAAACATAAAGCCATACATACCGTCGTATTCTGGGAAGTAGTCGACGAGATGTGAATACATGATCTTCTCCTCGAGCAAATCCTTCTTGTTGAGGAACAAAATTACAGATGAATGCTGGAACCATGGATACGTGATAATAGTCTTGAACAATGCCTTCGACTCCTCCATTCGATTCTGTAAAGGCAAGGAAGGTGGTTTGTAGTTACTGATGTTGATACTTGTAGGCTTATAAACGACGTGTTGGGTGTTGTATCCATACTAATAATATTATAAAGCTGAAGAGTTTGTTTGGTTGAACGTGCTAATCTCAGGAACTTCTGGTTGGAATTGAAAAAATATTTTTGTGTTGGGTAGTTCATTAATCGAGGAAGGCTTTAAGGTTTATAACATCACGCTACTACACACGGGAGATGAGCAGTAACCAAACACGTAACCCCGCGAACGAACTCGCTGGCAGAAGCTAGTAACTAATATTCATAAAGTTGTACATGTATTGTGAGTTGGTTAAAAACATTATATCGTACTATATACTTTTCGAACCCTATTCTGCTATGAAAATTCAGTACACACTTAAAATAACCATTAGAGCATGATGCAAAAGAGTTACAGCTCCTAAAAAACGTTGACCCACACTACGAATTTCTCCCGTATCGTGGGAGCATAAAAATATAACAAGCCACTACAAGAACAATCAAACTAGGAACAACTATACAGATAGTTGTTGGCCACAGAAATATTACTATTATCTTTATATTGTCTTATTGCAGGGCAAAGGCACGATCACTACGCTTGATAAAGGCGGACTGTCAATACCAGACATGTATTAATTGCAAGTCCAGGTTTCTTCATAATTATTTTTGTCTGATCTATGAACGGTCAATGTCCTACGTTTCCTAACCCATCCTAGATAGAAGAAAAGGGGAAGAGGGGTCAGGCAATGAAGAGCATTGTTTCTACTTTTTCTTGTTACAGTCTTGAAAACGATCAAGAGGTGATGGTCGCTTGTACAAAATACCCTTGTACCTAATACTAGCCAGAGTCCCCAAGTTGCACCAGAACACTCGCAAACGCATTTTAAATCAGTTAGATTATTGGTAGTTAACTGAAGATCAGCTCAAATTTAAAACAAACAGTAATTCATGTTTTATGTATTGATACAATAAACAAATACAGTGACGTATTTGGAAACACCCGCTGACTCAAAAGAGAAAGCTAGCTAAACAATACGTAACAAAACATATACATTTCAAAGGTCATTCAAAGATGTGTGACCTCATACAAAATAACACTTTGTCTAGATAAAAATACATTTTCTCAGAGGATGAAAAATATTCTGGTAGATGCTTGGTTTTCCCCGTGTTGTGAGAAGAATGCTGGCTGGGAAACTGTTATTGTCGCTTTATGTTGAATTCAAAATAAATGTATTATATGGATGAGTTAATGCAAGTACTTTGAATTTGTAATTGCACTGAACTGAGTCATAGAGACGAATTAAACTTGCAATATAATCATAATATTATTTGGTAGCAAGCGAGCGGGCGGGCTCTATAAATGTGTACAACAACAGAGCTACCGCAGACACAGAGACAAAGCAAAAATGTATCTTGTGCCTCTGCGCCAAATACGTAAAGAGAGACCTAATCCCTCCTACCCCTATACTTTTAACTCTGCAAGCCAACTCTGTTGTGTTAGTTGTGACCGGATATTTAAAACTAAATTCGGTCTGGCGAGTCATATTAGGACACACGGTAGGATATAATTCCAAAGGTTTACCGAAATTGATATGGAGGACTACTTATACATCGGCACCGGCATGCTAGGCGGTGGAAATAGTATTGTGGTAGTACTTTTCCAGACGAGCTCAATCACAAAAAGCTCTTATACCACAAAATGGTGTCTTACGTTAAGTATACAAAGAATAAAAATAATCATAAAGTTACTCACCTCATTTTCCGATTCGAACAAAATTTGATCATATTCACTAAGAGCTACTAAGAATATGATTGAGGTCACATTTTCGAAACAGTGAATCCACTTCCTTCGCTCGGATCTTTGTCCGCCGACGTCGACCATTCTGTATGACATGTTCAATATTAATTAATGATAAATAATACATAGCCGATAAACAGACAAGCCGGAATACAAAGAAATGTGTTATTAAAACTATGTGCAGGACAGGGTTACAACCTTAAATATTATGTGGTGTTCTTCTGCCATTCGTGATTTAGTTATATACTTTGAAAATTATACTTTTTTTTATTTTGCTAAAACGTTCGCTCTCTCTGGCCCAGTTTGCCTCTGCTTCAAAATCAGACTTGGCGCGAAAATTTTACGAACCTGTTCAGCCATATTTTCACAAAAAAAGCAAGTAAATAAACTCACGAATCACGCAGAAGGTCGTTGGGGTTACAATTAAGGTTGTTATTAGAAAATTTGAATGTTACGACAAGCAATAGTAAAAAGCAATATTGATCAATGATAGAGCAGTGAAAGTGCTAAGAATGTTTCTGACCTAATCAAAACTGGCATCTTCGCCACGCCAAACATGCTAGAATTTAATGTTTACATGATTTAGTACTATGAACGAAAGATACTTTAATGCCACTACAAAAAATAAAAACATTTTTTTAATGGTGTGCGAAAATATCGGGGTATTAGGCAGTGTAACATAGATGCAATTTTATCGACGATGACTTTGGGCGTACCCCTAATGCCACTTTTCTAATTGGCAACACTTGTATGAATTTTCTTGTGTTTTGAGACATCATGACGTAGTGTAAAAAAATCAAAATGGCGTCATTACAAATAAAAAAAAATTACAACATATTACACAATCGCATGTTTTGTAATGATTATTGCTTAGTATTTGTAAGATACAGGAATACTACTAAATTCGTTTTAAAACTTAAAAAAAAGATTTTAATTAACTCTTCAGATTTATGTATGTTGCATATACGTGTGTTTGATTAAAATCTGTTCATTCATTTCCAAGATTGGATTTGAAACTTTGTATGACACACGGTGCGGCATAAATGTTCTTAAAATAACAAGTGACTTTCTAAACAAAAATTCCATACAAATCTGCATAATGGAATACGTTATTAGCAACAAGTTCTCTACCTTAATTTATAAATTGTTAAAATAGACAATAGCCATTACAGAACATTAATGTCAACCACATGATCATCACGTGACTGACATTAGGCTAGTTTTAATTAAGGATTGTAATTTCAACACTATGTTTCTGCCATAATATAATAAAGAAAGACTATACACATCTTAGTTCATTCCAGATGAGTATGATCCTTCAAATGTATGCTGTACCCAAACCAAGCAATAAGCGAAGCACTGTGCTCGAATGCATAAATTAATAATAAGCAACTAGCTTCAACTTTTAAATGTAACTTTTTGACAATTCAAAAGTGCCTGTAAATGGTCTGATTGAAATAAATGCTTTGACTTTGACTTTGAAATTACACAACGAGAAGTATTAAAATGCGTGTTAACATTTTGGTCAAGCATAATAAACAAGCGGGGCCGATCGTCAATTAGGATATCAAAACCACACCTTGAGCTGTAAAAGGAAGAAGTTCATACAACACGGTTTTTTGGATTCATAGTATGTTGCTAAGGTAAACAATACCTACTCATTGTTTCATAGCGTTAATATGGAATGTACATTGTACAGTTTCGCATTATTACGTCAAGGGGAAATAGCTCTCGGGATACTACTAGCGTTTTTCAATCGCACCAAACACTCCTGTGGTTTTGAACATACCTAAACACGATTCCGTCAAGATCGAAAGGGTATTCAAGGATGCCGGTGGTCGGCTGACGAGCTCGCAGGATATCCTGCTCGGTGGGGAGATAATCGTCTTTTTCGATTCTCGCCAAATCACTTAAATAGCTGAAATATAGATCATGCAGCGCTAACAGCCAGTACGCAGACACATGCCCTTATGATACCCTGTTACACACATACACTTAAAAAATAAAGTTGCAGAATGAAATAGAGAATGGAGACGGTACAATAGTCCCATGTTACCATGCACCTGTAAAGCGAGACATGCACAGCCTTTACATGTTCAAGTTTTACCTAAATCGTATTTCTTCCAGGTCAAATGGGTATTCTATAATGCCCGTAGTTGGGACTCTTACGCGCAGTATGTCCTGTTCGGTTGGTAAGTAATTAGGTGCCGCCACGCGGTCAATCTCCTGCAAGTAGCTATAGAAATATCCTTTCTCAGTGTGGGTTCAATTTTACATAATTTAAATGTACATCAATAAAACAATTTTATTTTTAGTATAACAAATGCAAGTTAATTATTTGATTATTAAAAGTTTCTAGTGACACTGATTGATGGCTAAGCTAAAGATTATTTTCAAGTCTGAAGTTGCCTCGTAGCTGGACACTTCCTACTAGCATATTGTTATTTACTATTGTGTTCTAAAGAGTATAACAGACAAACTCGAAGTATGAGCTTTTAGACATCTTTTTAGAGGAATTTGTAGAGAAATTTACAATGATGTCACTTTGCATGAACTCTTGCCGTCACCTTGTTCATTTCTTATAGGCCTATTACTTTTATTGCCAAGAATAACTTGTGTTCTAAGTATTCTATTCCCAAGAAACTAGGCAACAGAGACGATAGCCTGAGGTGAGCGTACTGAACCACTCAGCTTATTGAATTATTGCCAATTTGGATTATGACATCATGTACAGAAGGAGCAATCTTTCGCGGTTTTATTCGACATTCCCGACCATCATTTAGTTTCCTGTAACCGGGATTTGCAGATATGACAATGAGTCAGCCTGTTGCTGGCTTTATAGGAAATTGTATTTAATTTTAAGACATAAATACCTACATAATTACGATTATTCATTGCAATGCTATTATTATAGGATACAATACCAATGAATACGGTATTTGATCGGAAATCATAATGGCAGATTGCAAACACTGTTCTTATTATGAACTAGATGACATAAAAGATGGTATTTTATGATTTTCAAGTTCTACGTAGTTTTTATAACACAACTTACTATTTGGCGGAGTCGGTGAGTTGGTATTCTCGCCTGCGATCGTAGCACTCCTGGATGCCTGCGTCGGCCCACAAAGCCTTGATGGCTTCGACGTAGGGGCTCTCAAACGTTGTCACACTCTCAAAGTCGATCGATGATATCAACTCCGCCTTCTCCTGGAATTGTACAATGTTTATGTTACTAGGTGATGCTGTTAGTTAATGTTTTGCTTCGTTGTAAAATCCCATGTATGATTTGTCATCAGGACAAATGGGACTGTTTAATATATTGGATTCCATTAGGTACTTGCAGTGGTTGATGTTCGTCGATATTCAGTCATGTATTTATTGTATATAATTGTAATGCCTATACATATAACATATATTAAATGAAGAGTCATCGCGCAGCGTATTTTAGTTGTATGTAGGAAGTATTTGTAGCGAAATTAAAAAAAACGTACGTGTCCTTACGATTTGCTTGGAACATAATTAGTGATCCAGCAATCATTTATCAACCAATCAGACGTTTTATTGAACATTTTTCTGTTGCCTTTTTTTATGGGACAAGCCCGCTATTCCCAACCACTGCAACTTCTGTAAGCCAGAATCAACAGTGGAGACAGCCAGAAGAGCGCCGAGGCAATGAAGCTCGACGAGTCCCGGAGAAACGATATAACTGTCATGGATCCCGCAACGAAATTAATTTAATTTTCTGTTGATGGGTATCTTATAAGCTATTTAATATCATAAAATGACGGAACACCTTAACAATACGGCTGATCTATAATTATTCCACAACTACTATCCGCCTATGATTTCGTCAGCGTCAAAGCTAATGTATGTTCCTACGGGAACCGTAAATTTTTCCAGGGTAAGTAGCTTATGTGCTATTCCAGACTCTAATCTAATTTCATCCAGATCCGTTCAGCGGTTCTAGAGTGATTCATCCATTCAAACTTCCGCATTTATAATAGCAGTAACATTAAAAAGTACGTTGTAAAAAAAATACTCACGCTGTTGGACGGATTTCCATATTGAATAGTTAGTAGCTCCATGGCCCTTATCATACTTTGCATGGCCATGAATATATTTTGGTAGACGAGCTTTATGAAACCCCTTTTATCATCGTCGCTGTAGCCGGAGCCATGGATAATTCTCATCTGCTTGATGAACGTCGACTTCCCTGACTCGCCAGTACCTGAGACATGACATGGAAATAACATTAATGACGTCATATTTTCTTCAAGTTTTTCACAAATCAAAACATATATTTCAAAATCATTTCCAGGCACTGTCCAAGGAAGGAATTGCCAAGGAGTCACTCGGTTAGAAGTTGAAGCTCGTTCTAAACAGTACGTTTCTATGGAAAAGAACGAGATAGAAACTCCATGAACAATCTTTAAAGTCTCTAAAATATAACAAATTACTTTAGGTTACCTACATCATTCATTCGCATTACCTGCCCTAGGTTTTAGAAAGAGATTATTAGGTTAGATAAAATGTATGGTGATGCGGTACACATTTTGGTTTTCAGTTTAATGACCTTTAGTTTGCTGATAATAATTTGCCTAACAACTAGAGTGGTGATGTCTGCCAGCTATAAGACTTAATTAGCGAGCAACAACTTGTGCATGCTGTGGTCTTCTATAAGGGAAAGAGTACACCTGCGTAATAACTTTTGTTCACCGTCAATTGTATGTCATAATTTGTTTATACCTATCTTTTGTTTGAGATCCTGAATAAATAAATTTAAAATTAATAAAACGAGGGGAGTTTTTTAAATGAGCATTTTACCTATGATTTCTTTGGACGCTGCTCTGTTTACCAAAGTTAGTTTTCCTAGTTCCATGCCATCCTTTATTAGTCGAACCGGCTTTTGCGTGAATCTCCGAACAAGAACGCAGTCTGATAGGTACACGAGTGATCACGCCTTGTGTAGGTGTTATTTTTTGTTATGTTATGTTAGTATCTCACCAAAATTCGCAAAATTCTGTCATGGTCATGTAGACCACAAAAAGGTGATGCCCAACAAATTATATTTAGTTATCGTGGTTTAATGAAATAATTTCACAATAAAATATAAAAACCACCATACCCAGCTGTTTGGAAATAGATTTAAACCGCGCCTTTCAATGCGATCGTGTGGTTGCTAAGCAGTACAAAGTAGGTAGATTTCTTCATTACCTACTGATTACATTACATGATTGATAAGTATGTGTCCGCCATAACGGATAAATAATAAGATTTATTATATTCTGAGTGTAGATTTATCAATTAATTAGTTACCAGTATGCACTTAAATTTATTATATATGTAATTTTGTTAATAATGAGAAAATCTGTCTGTCTAGTTTCAGAATGGACTGAATGAATACTGATCGTTGTCAATGATAGGACGCCAAGTACCAAAATGAGTCATATAGCATTTAGGTAATTGTTCAATTTAAGAATTTCATCTGTAGCTTCCTTGACTGTACGAACATATTATTAGTACATATTCTACGAATTCGTTGCGAGTATTTGACTTACGTGCCTAATTAGATTATTTTATAAGACCCGAAGCGGCTATTCACGTTGGTACAGTCACGACCATAAATATGTTACAATTCAGTACGCTAAATTAAAATGCGATTATCTCCTGAAGTTTTGATAGAAACATTATGGTGTTACGAACATCGTATTTTTGAAATCCTGCTTTCTTGCAATCGTTATCTTGCGAGAAAATGGCTTTCAAATTTTGTGTAATTGTGACATATTTATGCTCTTGACAGTACATCGCGTGTAGAATTAAGGGTGTCACATGACAGTGAGCGCGCTAGTTTGGCCACAGTCGACCCCGAAAATTACAACGCGCCTCCATTTGCGGAGTTCCCAATATTTCTCGGTAGGTAGTCGTTGGCGAATTTCAAATTAGTTAATGTCAAATTCAGTCCAATTTCCTATTTCACTGTCTGCCAAGATAAACTGTACAATTAGAACTTATACAATGCTAACCTGGGTCTTTTTACAGGGAATGTTAATTAATAAATGAATGTAAACCTCTTTTTTTTCTAAACTTGATCTCTATAATGTGAAGCTGTATTATTTATCTTGAATTGCATATGAGGATAATTATTTACTAATAAGATACCTACTTACTTTGGTGAGTCATTTGAGCAATGCAATATTATTATGACTGCTAACAATTAGAAAATAAATACATTTTCTGGATCTTACTCAATCGTATCTATAATACCTTATTAATAACATAAAATTCATGATCTTTTTTTTTATAATCTTCCCACATCGCCATTCATAGAAAATGGTTACCGACCCGGTAGATTCTTACACCAAGGGGTCGATTTTCGATACTTTCCCAAATGATAAAATTGAAAGTTTCATGATGTTTGAAATGGCAGAAAATGGGCATGGCATCCTTGGAAGACCAACTACCGTAGTGATTGTGTTTCAATCTGGAGAATGCAGGAAACTTTACCAAGCTTACTTTAGCATTTCTTTATTTCGGAAAATAAAGCATACCCACAATCCTTAAGTACCTACTCCAAATAAAAACCATGGGAGTATCATGTTTTGACCTATATCTTAATAATATATTAGTTATTATCAGCATCAATGTTTTAAGGTAATTCTATAGGTAAATACTAGCACTGAATATTTTTACAGTTCTTCTGGTGATTTGTATTTCCTTGTGAGTTAATGACCACCTTCAAACTCGTGTTAAGGAAATGACTAAAAAAGGGATCAGTGACATGTAGTGTTAATAAGGTTGTTATTGTTTTGTGGAATAAGTATCAAATGCACAGGTGTACGCACATGAAAATTGTTTCAAAACAGGAGTGACTTGTAAGGCAGATGTAGGTAACCTGGGCAAACAGCCCCAATACCATTGTCAACTGGTAAACCTTTAGACAGTACAAATTTAAATTAACTAGCCTTTAACTGTTGGAAAACTTACATTTTACTCATGAACATAGCGAAAATGACAATTGCGATTTATAGAGATCGTAATTCTTTTTTTTTGAAACAGTATATTTAAAAAAATGTTGTTTCTAAAGGTAGCCGTACACGTTAAAGTGTATCTGATGGGTTTGCCGGTACATGTAAACCGAATCGTATATGTGGCACATCTGTACAGGCAATCCGAATAAGTATGAATCTTGATACTTGCCAGGTCATACTTGTGCAAGTAAAACTGAGAGGGTGTGGCGGTTGTGAGCTTGTGTGCTGACACATGGCGACACATCAAGTTATGCGTATCCTGTATAAGCTGACCTCGCATTGTACGAAAACTCTTACAATGCGAAACTAGTTAATACTGGAAGTGCATACCAAAGATTTAGTTCAACCCTATTATAGATAGAAGGATCACATTAGATTTTTGTCATGGGGACTGGATTTGAACTTGGGTGATGCGAAAAGTATCATATTAATTAATTATAAGTATCTTAAAATAACATCAACACTGACAATGGATTTTTATTTAGAGTTTCTTTAACTTACTAGGCTATCTCTAGGATGGCAGCACCAAAGTACTGTACCTAAGTTGACAGTAAGAATAAATATGATAAATATTAATTACTGGTTATGTGCCTCAAATTCAATGTTATATGGTATTTTCGAACTTTGCAGATAATGCCAACATATAACAATGCCCATGTTTGAAATAGTATTCAAATCAAATTGGTAGATGAACCATAGGTATGTAACAGGTTATTTCAGTGTATAAAAATTCATAGCCTTTTGTGATTGTGCGATTTTATTTAGGAGCAAATCACAGCAATATTACTTTTATTTTTAATCAACAATAAATATGTACAACCAATAAAAAAGTATTTATTACCATTGATTTAACAATAAATAATGGTATAGGATTCCTTATTTTTATGTGGTAATTCTAGTTTTTTAGACAGGGGCCTAAAATATTTTAATTATTGTTATTAATGATAATTCAAAGATAGACATTAGAATGGATTTTTTGGATGGGCCCTAAGAGCAGATGCCTTGAACATAGTTATAGCAACAAAAAGAATTCTGAGGTCACTGACCTTTACTTTTCGAGTATAATAATAATAATAAAAGAAAACGATTTTATAATTTCTTCTTATTAAATAAAAGCACTGACAATACAGGTGGCAGTTAGTGTATGTGAGTTTATATTATGTTTGTTAACACACCCACAATACAGGAAAAAAACTCTAAATGTAGGGCACATAATAAAAATCAATAGATTTGCACAACATTTCGAGGAAAGCCTGAATTAAACGCAAAGTTATGTTTGATGATGAACACACTGGTTTTATTTTTTACTTTTACTATGCTCAGTGTCAAATTATTGGTTAGTACAGTTATTGGCACTATAATTATATGCAAAACATCCAAATAAAAAGAGTTATCTAGCACTTATTTATATTTTGGGCACAAATTGTGAAAGTTGAAATAGTATAGTATTTTAACCTGTATTCTAAATACACAAGCGCATAAAACAATGTAATAGTATTACAATGGACATCAAAGATAAAATAAAATTAAAATGAATGTAAGCAAATTGAATTGAAAAATGTCATGATTTAATAAAATAGACAAGCAGGTCAAGGCATCTATGACACATTTTATGAAGGGAGTGATCATCCTTGAATTTTTATATATCCGTGACATTACCTAATTTATTGCATTTTCATTGTTTTTAATTTGGTTTTCAACTTTTAATGGCTTTATAATAAATTGCGATAACCATTTTGTGAATGCACTTTGAAAAACAAAGGAAACTTTTTACAAATGCGAGATGACAAGAAATTACTGGCAGGCTGCAATGTTGGTCAAACATTTGCAACAAAATTCTTGAATTTGATTCTGTCTATACATATAAAAAAAAAACTAAACACAACATGATTCATGGTGATAAGAAAGTTGGAATGTTATCAAATATCTACATTCATGCCTTGATATTACCGTTATTGGTAACAGTATACTGTTAGGATATTAAGTACTTGTGGTTCCGGTAAGATTTAATTGGAATTACACATCAATCATGTCATAGAAAGAATTTCCTGGTTGGACAACTTGTCGCAAAGATCAAAATATTTAATTGTTTAGAATGTTAAAAGTGTAATGAGGATTATAGAATACTGAAATAGGCTACACAGGTTTCCTCATTAGCTAGCTGAAATGGCCTATAATGATTTATACTTTTAGTTATGGTAATAAATCTGTTTAACTGAAAGAGAATAGTAGTTCTAGATCTAATCTAGTGCTATTTAAATGCTCAGTATGTATAACTGTGCACAGGGAAACAGAGAGGTGTACCAAAACACGGAGTATGTATGCTTGCCACTCTACTGCCTCCATTCAGCAACTATGTTTTAACGTTATAATGCATACAAACATAATGCCACACCATTTGTCAAGTTTTCTTCTGGCCAATATTATAGTAGGCACTACTTTCAGCTGCGGTACATTAGTACTTGTAGCATAATATCATGCATGTAAAATGATATCTAATGAAACAAAGATGTGTTTATAAGATACATTATTGCTTTTCCATGTTACTGGTCATGAAAGTAAGTCACGTAAGTACAAAGAAGATGAGATTGTAACATTATTGTTGAATTTGTCTCTACTCAAATTAATTCATACTATACCAGGAACATTTTTAGGAAAACAAACTGACAGCAGTTGCTAAAACACTATCTTTGTCTAGTCAACTTTATTATGTACAAACAAGAGTTTGTCTAAATAAAACCTCATTTGTAACAGCACAATACAGATATTTAAAAATACTGTTTTAGTACATTGGACATTAAAAAGTGGTTGTATATAAATAGATATAAATAGGTAGATGGATTAGGAATTTAGGAGGCAGACACACCAATGTTTTATGAGTAGTATATAGTTGAGTTGCAGAAAACCTAAGTACAGTCACTATGGTACTTAATATGAATATTTAATTAAGGATTTTTCAACAAGTGCTCTTAACAGGTGTGAACTTTGGTACGGCATCATCTGACTCACCTCAGTTCTCTAAACTAATCGCATCATTAACTATTTAAAAGTCATACTCATGTACTTGATATTGACCTCACACTAATGTAGGGCATCTCAAATGAGTAGGCAAATTATGGAGCAATGAAACAGGAACATAGTAATGATGCTTGAGTACAAGGAATACTCAGCATTGCTGGACACAATAGTAGTTGGTTTTAAGCACAATTGGGTCATTTGAGCTGATAAGGGAGCAGTTATTTTGTGTTAGTATCACAACAAGCACTCACCAAGCAACAGCAATTTGAGTTCCCGTCGAGCATCGCGTTTGTCTTTTCTCAATTGACGCTCGATTTCTTGATTTATTCGTTTTTGCTCCTTCGCCTCCTCCGACATGCAGCACTCCATGATGCCCAAGAGCGGAGTGCCGCAGTCCTTCCTCTTGTGTGGAGCCTTGTCCTTCCGGCAGGCCTTTCAACCGAGGCACACCACTCCTAGAAATTACATTATTAATACACTCACTGTATCACGTTAAACACGACACTAATATCACAAACCACGCACCGACGCGACAACGCGCGAACAATCATTCGAAATAAAAACGATCAAATACTAAAACCGACAATCCGGTCACTGGGTGTGGTGACTTATGATCGGTCATATACATAAACGCTTCTGTCAACTGCCGACATAAACACATCGAAATCCGTTTATATACGAGCGTGGAACCTTGCGAAGCGATCGCATAATCTTGTTAATGTAACTAGATTCAAGAAACCTATGGCTATTCCACACACGTGTTATTAATAAGATTAAAACTGTGAGCAAACAGTGGATTGATGATACCTAGGTAATCTACTGATAACTAGAACGGCCTATGTCTAGGTTACGATGTGATTTGCCAGGCCTCACTGGGTGAGTATTAACATCTTGTAAATACACTTTTGCACTTATTACATACCCGAGAGTATATCCATAGGGCAAGATCAAATAATCCACTTCAAATTATTGCACTAACCACGATTAATCACTCAAGTCATACAACGTCTGCCTCTCAATATGGCGCTCGGAGATTTTTGGGCGATGGGTGTTCTGCGCGTGCGTTGTTCGGGTATTAGCAAATAAAAAATAATAGACTAAAATTGGATGGAACGTTGCAAAAATTAGTAAAGTTATAAATTTTGATCAAGTCTTGATAAATTTTATTTATTGGAAGCGAAAATCAATCTAATTTTCATAATCGTCAATCTGGTTGACAGATTCTGTCAACTCAATTTACTTAATTGTCACATAAAATAATTTATATCTTTGAGTGAGCAATGTTATAAAATTCAATTTAACACAATTTATTTGGATTTTGCCCTAATTTATTAATATTATAAATTCAATTCCATTTTAGACGATTTTTAAATTAGGTTTGACCGAAATGACAAAGCATTGAACTTAAGAAAAAATCTTATTTTGTCTTTGATTTCGGCCATAGGGAATGCTGTAACGTGATGTGATGCTGTAGTTGCCAGCACAAAATATTACAACCAAACAAAAATGAAATCATTTTCCCTTCTAGGGAGCCTTTTGGTATTTCCAAAATGTGTTGTAATAAGAATCTTTGCCGTGCCAGTTTCACTACGCCCCACAATATTTTTTTTGTCTCTTGTATCTCCAAAGCAACTATAAGTTATAGTAGTTGTAGGACTATACGATTAATGTATTTATTTATATTTAGTCATTTACAATTTTGCATGAATAAAGTAGATAATCAGTTAAATAAAATTAATTATAAACAATATTATTCAACAAAACAGATGAGGTGTAAAAAATGAATAGTGTTGTTGGGTTGTTTTTTTATGTATGTAGTGTAGATATAGGTATGGTACTGACTACTGACTGGGTAGTAACGAAGCAACACTGGGTGATTCAAGCGTCTCGAGGCATGTCAAGGCCTTTTTGAATCGATTGTAATCGTTATGTATCGATATGAGTCCAAAAATAAATAGTTCTATGAAAATAATGTTTTATTGGGTGAAATTGTTTTTTTAAATTCTCTATACATTTAATTATAAGATTACCTCGGCGAAGTTGCACAAATACAATTAAACAATAATCTTCAATCCTACACAGCCCGTGTTAAAGAGAAATATTTTTCTTAGACGGCCTAAACATTTCTACATTTTGTAATATGGCATATTTTAGCAAACAGCTGCAAAAGGCACGATTTCTAGTAATGGTGCACGAAGAAGCCTTATAAACTTAACGTAATGCTCGGCCGCCGCACAATGTCGTGTGCTTGTCCTAGACATAGAGATTAACCTTGATAAGGGAAGTTTGCTTGATGTAAGTAGGTATAGTAACTAGGTGCGTGAAAAATTGAATAGGTAGTTATTATAAATGATAGTGGGTAAGAAAATTATGGGAGTTGGTCCGAGGGTCGCCAAGGATAAATCATGTACAGACAGCATCATCTACTGAAAACTCTCTTTTCGAACAAATGTTAATGCAAAAGGGGTTACCAATTGATGACGCTGTCTGTACCAAAACGATAGTGGTCAATGTAGGTCGTTTTAAAACATGTGGAAAGGCATTAAAACAGCACAAAAAGCACAACATCTTTGGGATAGATCCCGTAGATTTTGTGTTTTTATTAGTTTATTTTTGCAATGGAAATGATTAAGTAATTGATCCAGTTACCATTTATACCACGGATACCATTTATAGCAGGACTTCTTAACCAGAGGCCGTGGGGCGCGCCTCCCTAAGGGGCGGAGAGAGATGGCAAGGGGGCCGCGGGATGCGTTTGCATTTTTAATTTAGTTTTTCAATCCTTTTGGTCATATTAATAATTATAATATTAATGTATAATTTTCTAATTAAATGTACCTAATTCTTCAATTTGATTAATAATTTTTAATTTGGTTTAATTGTATGATCTAAAGTTAGTATAAATAAATAAATAATAATAATTAAAGTTGTAATTGATAAATAAATGTTGCAAAACTAACGTGCATTTGTTTTTTTTTGTCACAATAAAAATGGAGAGCATAAAAATGCTATTTATAATCTAGGGAAGCTGAGGTCTTGTCGGTTTTCTTACTGATTTCGTTAGTTCCATTTATAGCCACCGGATTGGATGAGTTTGTCTCACGTTACGTAAAAGGGGGTCATCTGAATGTACGTAAAATACACTGCATTCAAACATTTTTAATTATTTTTTCGTATGGTGGATGGATATAATAGTAATTATGTTAAATATAGGACTACGAATTTGACAAGTTGCGGAATTGTTATTAAAATAATGAAATCTAGCGTTTATTTCTATTGTATTTAGTTAGATTAGATATGGGTTTCGATATTATAAAGTTGGTTCCTCAATCTACACAGTCAATTTCCGCATTGTAACCCTATTTGATTTTTGTTTTACGAAAATGGACGGGGTTGATTTAGGAAATATGAAGGTATAAGTTTATTTCTTCTTTTTATTTAGTTTTGAATGCAGTTTTTCTTTATTTACTTACTTTAAAATCAACGGCATCGGCATGGTTCTTTCAAATCTACAAAATAACGGAGTCACGACAATTAGCGAAATAGAGAGAGGTACAAATAAAACAAGTGAAAGTATTTTAACAAAATTGTTTTATAAAAATAATTTATTCGAATCATTTAGGCAGATGATGTCTTATATCACAATTTGTTATCATACCTTATGACTTAACCAATTAGTAGGTACTGTCAACAACAAAAGTCTTTCAACGCTGAAAGGAATGGTTGTGAAATCAAGATAAAATACACACATAACATCACGGCTGTATTCCCCTAAGGGTTAGGCAGAGATGTACCATTGTACACCCACTGTTCGCTGGTATGTTTAGGTCCTATTTAATAGCTTAGGGGCCGAGGCTATTGCGATTAACCGGGCAGAAATCCTAACTCCGAGCTGCTACTGAGAATTTCATTAAAAAAACCCAATAACACACACCTGGGAATCGAACCCAAGACCCTTAGTGTTGCTACACTAGGGGTCTTGGGTTCGATTCCCAGGTGTGTGTCGCGTTGATGATTACTAGGCTATCGAGGCAGTCAAGAATGTCAAGATAAAGAAACTCTAATAATGCCAGTAAAGACTTAAATTGTCGTTATATTTCGCGTCTATTTACATAGACGATTTCATCCACTTTTGTCGCTGACCGTACTACCTAAGTACATAAATACCAATATTTTATTTTATCAGACATGTCGTACTTATTTCTAGGAAATAAGAACTAATTGCACACATAAAATCATACATTATTAATACTTTTGTTAAGGAGTAGCTAGTTACTCTAGCGCCATTCCCCTTAAATGAAGTTACCTCCACTATGTATTTACATAAATCAACAATGTTACTTATCAAAAAATAAACGTATAATAAAGTGAATCTTCAATCGTTCACCCCACTGCTCTCCGAATTAAATGATTTATTAACACTTTTGAAATAAATAATAATGTACATTTCTTCAAATGGGGTCGTGAGTGCTAGAAGCTATTGATACCCACAGAATCGTATCTTCAATGTATCAAACATATTAAAGAGACCGAAATAATATACCGTGCATGGCTCCTTGTAATTTACTTTGGCATACTTACTTTCTTCGAACCAAATAATGACAATAAAAAAAAAGATAAAAATACACTTAGTATCTTTTTGAGCTATTAAGAAGTGCAGACGAAAATGGGTCTCACCGGCAGGACCCTAACCCTGATTTAGTGTATGAATTATACGTTATATAGGCTCCTACATTAATGCCATGACCTCAATGTATTTTTTTGCCATGTGAATAATCATTGCTATCCCCATATACTAACTACAAACTCTGGTCTCCCAATAAGAATATCGTCAGCTCATGAAATTGCATTATTTCGAGCTGAATTTTTGGTACCTACAGGCGAAATAGTTCAATCCAATAGAATTTAAAAAAATATATCGTTAAGCAGTCTTAATATTATTTGCGAGTTCCTTATTCGGGGGTATCCATCCTCCGAATGCTTTCTCGAATTCTTTTGCTACAGCAATCGTTAAGTGGTCGTTGCATTTGTTGGCCGCTATCTGAATGCCCACAGGCAGACCTTTTCTTGTTAGTCCGATCGGGCATTGAGTGACTGGCAAGCCAAGTGCGTTGAATATAGTCAGATAGCCACAGTTGAGGAACTTGTAGTAGATTCTGTAGTGCAGATGTGCTGGTGTTGGGAACGTTGGGTGTAGTAGAACGACGTCGCCTGATAGCAGTTTCTGTAATCAGATAAGAAAAAGGATGAATTAGAATGAAGACTTTTATCTCTGTTTTGGTTGTCTGACTATTTATATAGCTAAAGTCTTAGTACAGTTTATGTAAGCACTTTGTCAAGGAAATGTTTCAAACTTCAATCACAAAGATAATATTTATTATTTTTTTTATTTATTTATTTATTTATTTAGGTTAACCAACAATTGTTTACACTATACATTTCTGATTTAATGACTAGGGTTACATTTACAAGTGCAACAACTAATAACAGGTTAACACCACATGCACAAAAAAAAACGGATTACATAACATATTATTACACGCAAGACACTTCTGCGAATTGAAGACTAGCAGCCCTTTGATTATATTCTAACTGGGATTTTGGATAATAACAGTTGTCTCTTGAAAACCAATGATAATTAGCAAGACTTCAATTTTTGCTTCTTTAATAAAACCTTCGAGCTTAGTCTTACCTCAAACTCAGACTTGATTTCGTCAAAAATGGAGAGGAGCTTCTTGTAGTAACTCTTTGGTAATGCATCGAAGAATTTCGTCAGTGGGCCATAGCATACGCAGATAAAGTTGTGGTCTGATAGGCCAACTAATGTCTTCAACACTTCAGGCCATACTGACACCCATTGGTCGCGTTTCTCTGGGTCCGTGAAAATGTTTTTAACATGTTTTATGTTTAACAGAATCCTGATGCTTGTCTCCCACATGTGTTCTATATTTTTGATGTTGAGCTGAAATTGAAGAAAGCATTAGAAGGTAGAAAAGGAATGGAGAAAATAAGGTATTCCAAATTGTTGACTAGACTTTACAAGGTAATTATTGTCTCGTATTGTAACAGGCGGAATCGCAGAATAAAATGGAGGAATGTTGTCATGGCTCAGTAGTTAAGGTTGTGGGTTCGATACTAGGCACTCGCCTGGCAATTGTCACCTAAGTGCCATTTGACAATTCGTATGTAGCTACTTTTTAAGTTTATCTTGGTCATCACTGACATTAGTGAAGGAAAACATCTTGAGGTAATCTGGGCTTAATATTATTATAAACCTAAAATTGCCAATCTGCCACAAACAAGCCTTTTCTGTATGAGAAGTGACCTTGGGCTAGCAGTGAGCTAATAAAAGGCTGGTATTACATAAAGGATTAACATCACGTAGATGGAACGTGTCTCCTTATCAGAACATACCTATTTCAATTAAAAAAACTTACTTATCTAAACTGTGGGCACATATTCGAAAACTGAACATATAACTGTCAACTGTTACATTTACCTAACCAGTAAGTTGGGTTCCTAAATTCTTCAAGTAGGTAGGTATTATTAATACTAACCGGTTTAACTTCGATATTATAAGTATTCTTAATATGATCTTTAGCTTTCTCCATTGCTCTTCTAACATCAGGGCCTATTGGATCTGACACATTGCTGCCGTCTCCCTCCATGTAGTAGAACTTCAGCTTTGATATGTCAACCTGTAAAAAAAAATGAGTTTATTATTGCAAGAATTTGCTTTTTTTTTTCCTCTATTTATATCTGTGATCAGTCACAAACTATAAGCGGATCTGATGCGTGCAGATTGTCGTGAAGTGTCTTTAAGTGAAGAAAGCTACTATATTTATTAGTTTAATGGACTTTAAGTCTGTTTAACCAGGTCAAGTTCAAAAATATATTTTCATTTGAGGCGTCATGAAGAGCTTCTTTTGATTAACTCATTTGAAAGCTTATTAGTATGGGTTGTGAGTCGTTTTTTGCATGTTGTAGTGCTTGAGTGAATCCCTTCCTGGATTTCGGCCTTTGTTGAAGAACCTTAATTATTCAGATAGCGTTACAACGTTTTTATTTGTTATCTTGAATGAACTATAATTGAACTTAGTTTCGATTTGAACCCAATTTTTGTCTATCATAATCATACCATACCGGCTTATCCAAAGGTACTTCTGGACCCCCGGGTTGCCTTAAAACTTTCAAGAGTAATGTGAGGTCCTCTGCGTATCGCGCGAGGGGTCCAAGTGTAAAGTACTCCTCGAAGTCAGGATCTAAAGAGTCTGGGACGTGGCCTGAAAGAGAGAAATTATAGTTTAAAAGGACTTATTGGATTTTCCAACCATTAACGTTTCATTGATATACGGTACTACCAACCACAGCTAAACCTCAACTAAACGTTTTCTTCACTTTTTCTTTAAAGTTACTAAGATGCAATAAAAACGTTACTTATTGCTCTTGCTCATTCGGCATCATTTGTTTTTTTTATTACTAACTGCTGCCCGCGACTTCACTACCGGTATTTTTATTTTGACGTTTGCGGGCTTACATAGAACAACCCACTATCACCTCAATCGGATGTTAAGGAACGCGTGGAGGAAAAACATAAAAACATTCATTTTTATTAAAATATAGATAGATCATCGTTAGGTTAGCGTTTGGCAACTATTTCATTTGATGGTAAGCGACTACTATCATACTTTCAGTTACCTCTTATGCTAAATTGGTAAATACAGAATAAAACCTTTTCTCATTGCCCTTAACATGACAATAAGCCAACCCAGTTTTTCTTTACCTTCAACTGAGAGGAGTCTGGGTGTAGGTTTGTGTCCAAATATTCCAGTGAACATGGGAGGCAGACGGAGTGAACCAGCGATGTCTGATCCCACGCCGATTATCGACCCTGCTGCTGAAATCAACGCCGACTGAAAACAGACAGAAATATCTTACAAATTGGGTACCGGGTAAGTCCTAAAGCTATTTTCAAGTATTGAATTGCAAGAAATAATGTTTCATTTTATAATTAAACGGTTGCAACTGGAATAACCAAACCGCTTTTATACCTAAAATTATAAACAAAAACATATTGCAATTAATATTAATATGATACTAATAAATTATTTGTACCTACATGGAAAAGTCCACTTATAATGCTGATGACAACATCTATAAATATGGGTATCCATCAGAATCGCGGGTGTATGACTTTCAAATAATTCAAAAATAAACTATGTAAATGTATGTTTTTGTACTAAAATAAAAATAAATGTACGTATCTGTATACGTAGGAAACATCATTTTGAAGTGAGCCGCCATCCTGATGTCAGTTAATTGAATTAAAATTCACCCGCCAACCTGATATCAGGATGGCGGCTCGCTTTAAAATATTGTTTCCTACACATACAGACATGTACATTTATACTTATTTTAGTACAAAAGCGTACATTTACATAGTAGTTTATTTTTGAATTATTTGAAAGTCATACACCCGCGATTCTGATGGATACCAACATGGGGTACCAACTTGTGTAAATTATTACATTATCTGGTGATAATAAAGTCATTTAGAAGCAGTACTAAAATGAGTTAGAGTGAGGTTAGTGAGTTATGTTATGAAATTAGGTATAACCTAAATTAAACTGCACAGTTGAATGAATTTATTATGTAAAAAAGTCGTGACTATTGCGTTTAGTCAGTTTTAACCACCAGTTTGGACAGTTAACTATTGCTTAATGTACATAATGGTTATGTTGTTATCGTATGACAAAGAATCCAGTTTTTTTATTATTTTGAACTGGCGAGATAAGTACAAAAAAAAAACAAGAGCAACTTTTCCGAAAGCGACTCAGTATAGTCGCAGCAATAAAAAATGAGTAGATAATGTAGATATAGATAATGTACCTATAACTACCCTTTTTTCGTTGCTGCTGATGCTAAAGGAATCAAGCATACAGCTATGGGCTAACTGTATTTCCAATTTTAGCCAGTCTAGGTATAGTTTGAGTCCAGATTTACCAGAAAGATTATGAGCTTGTGCAGTCATCATTTATCTTTGGAAATAAGGAGGAGCGATGATAAAATCTATACTTCCATATTAATATTATAAATGCGAAGGTAACTCTATCTATCTGTCTTTTTGTTACCCTACCACGACTAAATCACTGAACCGATTTTAATGAAATTGAGTACGGGGTAAGTTTTGAACCCCGAGAAACGAAACAGGCTACTTTTTACTCTGCCACTTCGTCTTTGTCCACGATAACCGACATTGAGCGGACAAAACCGAGAGCAAAAGCTAGTTTGAAATAGAACTGTGATGACTACTAAGAAAACAGCGTAAAAGTGTGCGAAGTGCATGCTTTTTCTGGCTCATGTGTATGACTACTTGACATGCTATAGAATTTCTTCAAAAATCACTTGCAATACTTACTTCTCCTCCCGAAGACCCGCCAGTAGTCCTCTTCTGGTCATAAGGGTTCGTCGTAATACCAATTACGTTGTTATAAGTTTCCCAGTTCATGCAAAGTTGTGGTGTGTTCGTCACGGCAATGGGTATTGCCCCAGCAGCCCTGGCGAGCCTAATAACGGCCGCGTCTCTCTTCGCAGGATTTCTATATGGGTACACAGTACCGCAGTCGTTGCTCATGCCTGGAATTTTAATTGTTTATTTAATAGGTCGAATGTTTTGATATTCTAAATGTATAGCAGGTTATAGCTGGTGTAATAGTTTTAAGAGTTGTAAATTATATTTTGTTATATTGCAGTTATGGTGTGTTACGCGTAATGGTCTAAGCTCTAGGGTTGTCAGACCTACATAATTTTTTTATGCCCGTTTTTTTTTATTTTTTTTTTTAAACTCTAGGAATGTCGCCTATATCGTGGTTAAGTACAAACATACAGGTAAACTCACTTACACGGAGAAATAGGCTGGGATCAAGTACCTGTAGGCCAGATCAAACCTGAGACAAGGAGCTAAGCAGCCAATCGCTCGGCAACTGTGCTAATGCTAACCATGGGTCAAATTAGGTAAAGGAATATGTATTCAAAATGGTATGTGTACTTGCCAGCTTCAATGCTGGGCCGGTTAGTTAAATAGGATGTTAGGGTAAACGAGGAACATGCTTTAAGGGAGTGCAGTTCTCATGAAAAATATCAACTTTTGCTATAGTAGTAACCATAAAATCGCGAAAAAATATCAACTGCTCCATACATTTATGTTCGCATATCTCGACAACATAATATAAGGAACACTTGTTTTTTTTTCGCATTTTTATGTTTGATTTTAAACTCGTAATGTAAGTAGTTTATTTTCGTAAGCACTACACTCTCTTAAAGTACGTCTCTTGTTTAAACTAACACCCTGTATATCAGGTATTAAAGGTGCCTCACTTCCTTTCGTTTTAGTGTGATGGCAGGTTTTATGTTAAACAGGGGTTTTAAAAAAACATTATTCATTATTGCAATAGACACTTTACATGGGCCATAACTTCAAACTTCGCCTCGTGGTATAGCCCGGATTAGCATAAAAAGTAAAAAAAATAATTCAATAATGTGTTACGTAATAGCCACTGCTTCTGATAGCTGTCATTAGGGTTATTAAAGAACAAATTAACATTTACAATAGGCTCGCCCCCTATTACATGGGTCCTAAAAACATACCGGCGAACTTTGGGTGTACATTGTAACACCTCTGCCTAACCCTTCGGGGAATACAGGCGTGATAGTATGTGTGTGTGAAATTAACATTTAATCGCTGACAATTAAGTAATTGACAGTTATGCACGAAAACATTTATATGGTTCATTAACCAGGTGGATATAATTATGTAAGGTGTAATCAATTTTGCATCGATTATGACGAACAATTTCAAGGTCGAATATTGAAAAAAAAAATCTTGAGACACATAATATGGCGCTAAAATCGACCATTTTACATATATACCATCACGCCTGTATTCCCCGTAGGGTTAGGCATAGGTGTAACAATGTACACCCACAGTTCGCCGGTGTGTTTAGGTCCCATGTAATAGGAGGCGAGCCTATTGCCATTAACCGGGCACAAATCCATCAAGCCGTTTAGGCTACAAAACGTGCCAGAAAGATAATACATATTTACCCTCGAAAAACATAACCCTCCTACTGGTGCAGTCGGGTAATAAGAGTGGGTAAATTAGAGGCATTTTTGACAGGTTGAGTCTGAGTTAGATTGAGATCGTTCCTAAAAGTTAGTAGAACTACCAACAAGGTCAGGGACGTCTCACAAGAAATAATGTGTAGGTACCCGCTGTGCATCAATTCTCATATAACAGTAGTACGAGTAGAGCTCTTTTTGAAGCATGTAGGCCGGGGAAGTACTAACACCATACCTGTTTCTGCCGCAAAGCAGCGTTGCTGTGTTGTGGTTTGAAGGGTATGGGTGCCGGAGAAATTACAGGAGACATTTCAACTTTGTCTCTGGGATGGCAACGCATTTGCAAAGCTTCTGGTATTGCAGATGTCTACAGGTACTAGTGACCTCTTAACATCAGGTGGGCCGTCGACTTGCTTGCCATCCAATGACATAACAAAAAAAAATAAGATCCTGTATCCTACCTTCAACAGCAATGCTCTCCTTCACAGTCATAGGCACGCCTAACAACGGGTATTCTTTCTCCAGGTCTTCAGGCGTCCTATCAGTCGATAATATCATCTTGTCGATGCCCCTAGCTTCTCTGAGCGCAGCATCGTACCTTGGTTCGACTATAGCGTTTAGATACGGATTGGCTTCCTTGCATCTCTCTACATAAGCTTCTACAACTTGCTCTGACGTGATCTGGAAAAAAATAAACATGTATCATCATTTAATTTTATTGTTATGAAAAATTTGTAGCTATTTCTATATGTAGACAGATTTTACCAACACGCCTGTATTCTCTTGAGGGTTAGGCGGAGGTGTACCAATTTACACCCACAGTTCGCCGGCATGTTTATAGGTCCCATGTAATAGGGGGCGAGCCTATTGCCATTAACCGGGCACAAATCCTAACTCCGAGCTGCTACTGAGAAATTCATAGAAAAACCCAATAACACTTTTTGCTCGACCTGGAAATCGAATCCAAGACCTCTAGCGTAGCAGTCGCGCTTAAGACAACGAGGCAGTTACAGATTTTAAGTTTTTTTAAATGGGAGACTTCAAATCGCTTTTTAATAGCTCTTAAACTTTTTGTCAAAAATGCTCTTGATTCCTTGTACTTATGTATCCTACTAATATATTATCCTTAAATGCAAAAGTTTGTGAGGATGGATGGATGGGTGGATGTTTGTTACTCTTTAACGGTTAAATTGCTAAACGGATCTGCATGAAATTTGGCACATCGGTAGATTATTGTCTGGATTAGCACATGGGCTTTTTATCCTAGAAAAATGTACGGTTCCCGTAGGATATTAACTTCGTCACGGACAGAAGCAAGTCTTGCTTATACATGTAATTAAAATCGGTTTATTAATTTCCTTGTATGTGATATCGTGCGGTGTAAGAAAATTAACATAAAATACCTACTGTATAAAATTGAAATTGAAATTTATTTCTTTTATTGGTTTCCTTTTAGCTGCAGGTATTATTAAAGTTCTATCAACTAATATTTTTATAAGTTCATTCTAATTTTAAGTTCTAGACATCTTTGTTTGTTGCATTGCTGAGTGCCTCTAATTTTACATGTATAGTAGGTACCTAAGCAGTATTTTTTGTCGCAGAGCTGAGTTCGCTCAAATTATAAATATAAAAACAGAATGGAACAGGAAATGTCTCAGTAGTTATAAAAATTAATAAAAATGCAGATCGCAGATTAAAATATATCCTATATTATTATGCAAATTAAACAATCTAGAAGTCTCTATACCAAAAATTAATTATTATAATTATTTTTGAAACTGAAATTGTAGCAAAATGTCACCTACCGCCACCTATTATTTCGACTATACTATACCATTACGCCTGTATTCCCCGAAGGGTTAGGCAGAGGTGTACCAGTGTACACCCACAGTTCGCCGGTATGTCAAAGTCCCATGTAATAGGGGGCGAGCCTATTGCCATTAACCGGGCACAAATCCTAACCCGAGCTGGTACTGAGAATTTCATAGAAAAACCCAATAACACTTTTTGACTATCTATTTTTTGATTATTTCGACTATCCGACGTTAATATGCATGTCGCAATCTAAGCTCAATTCAAGTAGGCTATAATAATAATTCTCGTAACGCAAACTCATATCAGCGACAATAATTATCAAAAATATGTCAAAAATGAAGGCTTTACGAATTTACGGTCTACAATTTTACAAAAATATTTCTATATTTTTGACAGATTAAAATTAGAAGGCGATCGCTGTTACCAATAATTTCAATACACAACGTCTCTAAACAAAAACTTTATTATAGCTCCAAAACCTCGATTAATGACTGCCTCGGTAGCCTAGGTCTTAAGCGCGACTGCTATGCTAGGGGTCTTGAGTTCGATTCCCAGGTCGAGCAATAAGTGATATTGGGTTGTTCTATGAAATTCTCGGTAGCAGCTCGAAGTTAGGATTTGTGTCCGGTTAATGGCAATAGGCTCGCCCCCTATTATATGGGACATACCTATACATACTGGTGAACTGTGGGTATACATTGGTACACCTCCACCTAACCCTTCGGGAATACAGGTGTAATGGTATGTAAATCGATTAATTTTCATTTATCTGTAAAATAGGATTTTAGTTTCTTTAGAATCAACAAATAGTCAATTAGGTTGTAAAATAAGTGACGTCACAGTTTGGTATTGTCCTATAAAATCTATGGGAGAATCGCATTTTGACAGTTTGTAAAACGTTTCATTGACTGGTGTGTGTTCTACCAGATTGTCCCTCTGGCATAGAGGAAGACGCGAAACAGGAATGCGGATACCAATTCAATTTGCTTGCAAGTAGGTAACTATCTCCAAGTCATTGATGGCCAGTGACCGCATATTATACAGCAGTAAGATGGGAGGGTCATGGTTACCCTAAAGGTCAAATTAACCTTTTCGCTACAAGGTTAAAAACCTTTCTTTTAACAAGCTTTTTTTAATTTTATCGTCGAAATAATTATGTCGGCGCTTTTAAATGTGACATTATAAAAGATTTATTCCACTCGGAAGTTATTTTGATATTACTTGTTGTCCATTTTGATTTATTTATGCCTGTCTGTAGAAATCACTAGTTTTATTTGTATTTTTTCAAATAAGTAAGTAGGACAGGGATGGCGAACCTTTATCGGTGGACGTGTCATTTTTATCTATACAAATAAATAAAATTGAAGGGTCTGTTTGAAATTTCAAATTACAAGCTTTTCACTAAAAGCATATGAAAGTATATACGGTACTAACATAAAAAAAACGCTCTTTAAAATTTTTGTCTGTCTATCTGAAACGGCTGAACCGATTTTGACGAGACTTTCACTCGCAGATAGCTAATGTTATAAGAAGTAACTTAGGCTATTTTTTTTTACTTTTATTTAATAAAAAGAGGGTTATGCGAAAATAACATTGAAATCAATACAATAGTGAACGGGAACGAAGTCGCGGGCATTAGCTAGTTAAAAATAAGAATAATGTGACTATGATGCGCCATCAAAGAATCTACACAACAAAAACAAAACTAGATGCTATTAACTTTTTGTTTGCAACTCGTTTGTAAAATAATCATAATATTTATTATTTTTAGACAATTCTATGTTTATTTTAATAAAAGATAGTGTGATTTCTGCTGTTGTAAATTGGTTTCGATAAAATGCAGTTTTGTAATTTATTAGCGTGTCCGGATTATTTAATATAAAATATATAACAACACACATACCATCACGCCTGTATTCCCCGAAGGGTTAGGCAGAGGTGTAACAATGTACACCCACAGTTCGCCGGTATGTTTAGGTCCCATGTAATAGGAGGCGAGCCTATTGCCATTAACCGGGCACAAATCCTAACCCGAGCTGCTACTAAGAATTTCATAGAAAAACCTAATAACACTTTTTGATCGACCTGGGAATCGAACCCAAGACGTCTAGTGTAGCAGTCGCGCTTAGGACCACTAGGCTACCGAGGCAGTTACTCTTACTTACTACTTATTCTCTCTTTAAGTACTAATATTGTAAAGCTGAAGAGTTTGTTCGTTATATTGTTTGAATACGCCGACTCGTACATTTATTTAGCTAATAGAAAACTACGTTATCTCTGAGTGTCATAGGGTTTATTTATTATTCAAAAAACAATAGGAAACCGAAAACAAAATTGTCGCGGATGAAAGCTGCAGGCAAAGCTACTGGGGCTATGAACTTTCAAAAAATTGACTTTGTAGAGTCAATCGCTCATTTATTAACTATTATTACTGAATAATGATATAACACATTTGACGTATTAAAGTACCCAGACTGATGTAATTGGGTAAATGACACCACACAATAACTCCAAGATACAACTCCACAAAAAAAGAACAGTGTATTTTAGCCCTGAATATCCGATGAATTTTTAAATAAGTATAAAATTAGATTTTTTTCTTATTTAAAAATTTCGCTTTAAAATCAATAAATAGTTAGTGAATTGAGATCACAAAAATGTGACGTCATGGTTTAGTATTGTCATACAAAATTTAAGGGGGAATCGCGTTTTGACAGCTCATAAAAAGTACGTCAATTGATTAGTGGTGTCATCTACCCAATTATACAAGATTGGTTCAGAATTAATCTGCTCTCAAAATATTTTTGATCTATACAGAAGCAAACTTCTTTATGATACAGATAGCGTCTATTAACACTTACCTAGTTACAGTAGCCGCCACGAGACGTGAGCATAAATGTCAAGTTCATTTTTTTTATTTTTGGGTTCCGTTCTGGGTTATTTGGGTCGCCGACAGCAGTGTCGTGACTGAACTTGACATTTGTGCTCACGACTCATGGCGACTACTTACCAAGTAAATTGCCTGTGGATCAACCTACATAGAACGTGCAAAAATAACGTGTGTCTTACCCGTCTAGCCCTTATCATAGCAGCTAACGAGGTAGCGGACTTAAAGAGTAAGGGGTTCATGGGAGGCGGACATTTCTTGTTCCTCCTGATGTTCAGCAGGTAAGTCAAAGGCAGGACAATAATGGCCAGCAGTGACACCATGAACCGGAGGAATCTTCGCATGAACGCGTTCATCATGATTGTCTGGGAACAAAGTAAATTAAATTTTAAAATAGGTTTTGTCATAATAGAAAAAGATTTAGGGGTACGCTTCTGGGTGTGTCCGAGATGCCGGGGATATGCTTCACTTTATGTATAGGCTTACGTTCACATATGAAAGCCGACGTACTTTTTAAATCATTAATCGAAATAAGAAGTTATAGGCGGACTCGCGGACAGAAGCTAGTCTATTTATAAATTAGTACTTATACAACTATCTGCCTACTAGAAATTAGGTTATTTGTAAGCCCTGGCTGGGGGCCTTAATTGTTGAGGCATCCACAGGAAAGCCCGGTTGAGCAGTGAACAATCTCCTTGGTTGAATTGCGACATGCCCTTCCGAAAAAAAAACCTAGAAATTATGAGCCTAGTCTCATTTGACCTACTCTATTATCATCCACTGCTTAGCAAAGGATCAAAGCAATCCCAATGTTCACGGTCCTGTTGCATTCCCTTCGCAAAGTCTACCCACGATGGCAACGCAGTTATCAACCTATCTACTTCTTATAATATTTAGGTTGGGTCGCCGATCGGGTGAACTGATGGACCAATCGCGTGCAGCGTCGGCGACCCAAAAAACCCAGAAAGGAACCCTAAAACCCGAAAAAGAAGTTGACATTTGTGCTCACGACTCGTGGCGGCTACTATATATATATATATATGTATATGTTTATGGCAACAGTCGTGAAAGTTCAGTTTGCGCGGGAGTTCTCTAAATGTTGACGTCACGTATCGAGGTCAAGGTAGGGGCCATTTTCACTATGTTTCTTTTGTAGTATTCTCTTGTTCTTATACTTGAGCTGCGCGTTTATAGCGTCAATTAATATAAGTACTTAATTACCTAATAATAAGCAACATAATTTCTTGTTTTCTATATTTTTATATTGTTAACTGTTTTCTATTTTCACTTCACCACTTTATTTAATTTGAAAACTAACTACATAAGTACCTACCATTTATAATAATTAACCTAAACACAAAACTTATAAATTATAATAAGACTACAAAGTACATAATAATGTACAATTTATAAAAAACACACAAAATTAAAAATTTTAAGTAACCCCCGACAGAAGAATAAACATCCCTACCGTAGCTAACAAAAGAGATGATAACTTTGAAACCTCTGAACCGATTTCCATGAAACATAACTAAGAACACTCCCGATTATTATACCACACATACACACACCCTCAGACTTATAACACCCCGTCGTTTTTGCGTCGGGGGTTAAAAAGAAAGGAGGAAGCGTATAGGGCATTACAAAATTCAATGCCGCATCACTGTCAATGGGGCAAGTGCCCAAAGGAACATAACATACTATAATGCCTGTATTCGCGGAAGGGATAGGCAGAGGTGTACCCACAGTGCGCCGGTATGTTTAGGTCCCATATAATAGGGGGCGAGCCTATTGCCATCAACCGGGCACAAATCCTAACTCCGAGCTGCTACTGAGAATTTCATAGAAATACCCAATAACACTTTTTGCTCGGCTTGGGAATCGAGCCTAAGACCTCTTAAAATCGCTTACCATTTATTTCTTCGTACCTGAGCAAGCATGAAGAAATAAATAAATAAAAAATACTGCCATGGACCGAAACCGGTCTTATTACAAGCTTTTAAATATTTTTAACAAATGCACCTAATTAAAACCAAGTTTACTAAGAGCAATTCCGCAAACATTATTCTATATGATATTAATCTACTGCACATTGATTACGTCAATTGTTTTATTTACCATCACACTGATAAATTGAAGAAAAACAAAAACACACACAAAACAACAAACGGAACAGTCAAACCATTCACTCTATTGCGTGTAAAAAATAATTTTGTATCCATGCAAACTCATTAGACCAAACAAGATAGCTTCAGGCCATGCTTGACGTAGCTAGGCAGTTTCTAAATTACCTGTATAACAGAAATCCGAATGATATAACTCACTACATCGGAAACAACACTTAGCACATTACCCAATGGCTTGGCCAAATACGGCGGATACACCAAATTATAACTATTCAGAAATACTTCAGCCAAAACGAAAGCATGATACACGCACGCGGTTAGCAGAATCAAAACAAGACGAGTGAAAAAATTCACAGCCGCATTGAAACACGAAATGTACAAAGCAATAATTGGCCCTATCATTTTGTGATGTTACCCTACGTGCATTCGATAACACACTGAGTAACGCTAACGTTTAGATAGTACATTATCAAATAAAAGATACTACACGAGTGTTAGTGTAACGTTTGGTAGGGGTTACGAACTACCGCGTGGCGGCGTGCTCAAAGTTCAACTGGTGATATCAACTATCGAAAAAATATGTTGTAACTCTCTCTTAGAAGAAAGTGCACCTGCATGATTCACTGCAAGTTTTCCGTGCCTTGTTTATTTTTTTTTAAATCATTATTAAATAGTGCCTCAATATAATGTTGATTGATGTTTGTTACTTAATCACGCCAGAACGGCTGAACGGATCTGGATGAAAGGCATAGAGATAGATCATAGTCTGAAATAGCACGTAGGGTACTTTTTATCCCAGATAAATGTACGGTTCCCGTGGGATAATATATCACCTTTTAGGTGGACGAAGTCGTGGGTAGAACCTAGTGTTAAATATTCATAATATTTTTATTAATATAACATAACATAACATACCATCACGCCTATATTCCCCGAAGGGATAGGCAGAGGTGTAACAATGTACACCCACAGTTCGCCGGTACGTTCAGGTCCCATGTAATAGGGGGCGAGCCTATTGCCATTAACCGGGCACAAATCCAAACTCCGAGTTGCTCCTGAGCATTTCATAGAAAAACCCAATAGCACTTTTTGCTCGACCTGGGAATCGAACCCAAGACCTCCAGCGTAGCAGTCGCGCTTAGGACCACTAGGCCAACGTGGCAGTTTATTAATATGTAGGTACTGAATAAAGTCAATGTTTTCTTTATATAATCATTTGATGTGATATTATCAATCCTTGCATACTAATTAGCTGTAATTATTTAGATATTATTAATAATATTTTGTCTTTGTGCAATAAATACCTACGTGATGATAAATCTCACTTATCGATAGAACGAGTCATTTTGATAACACTGCTTTGTTAACAATTCGGTGGAATTATCTGTTATCGATTATTGTCTGTCTGTACGTACGTAATATATCTTGTGAAATACCTATCTATTATTACTCTTTTCTATTTAAATATCTAAAAAATAAAAACGTAGAGACGAATTGATAACCTTCTTTTTGAAGTCGGTTAAAAAATAACCTATGCACTCATATTTATTTTGTCGTCGCTTCCGACAGCGACGGGAAGAGATAGGGAGGTTGCCCTTTGTATGTATTACACTGACACGACTTAGACTGACACGCTATTGTTTCTTTTTTTCATGGTCTTGTACTTGTATGATCCTACTAATAATATTATAAATGCGAAAGCTTGTGCGGATGGATGGATGCTGTTACTCTTTCACGTTTAAACGGCAGAACGGATCTGGATGAAATTTTGCACAGAGATAGATTGTAGTGTGGAATAACACATAGTATACTTTTTATCCCGGGAAAATTTACGGTTCTCGTTGGATAGTATATTTTGACGCCGACGAAGTCGCGCGCAGAAGCTATTTTATAATATTCCTAAAAATAAGCAAATTAAAGCAAAGGTCTGACATTATCATAAATTGGGTTCCATCAAAGTGTACGGGATTTTAAAGAAATGATCTAATCCACGTTGCTATCCATATTGAAATTATAAAGTATAAAAGATTATCCCTAAGTACTTAAGACTTATTATATTATCAAAAAAAGTACAGATAAGCAAGAAAATGTACCCGGATATAGTCGCGGGTAAAAAGCTAATTAAATATATCTAGACGCTACAGTAGCGTCAAGATACTGCTCCAGCGGACTGCCCGGTTGGTCTTATGGTCGCAAGCGCGACTGATGAGCGTGGGGAGTTATTCGATTCTTCCATTACGATTTGCTCAGTAGCAGCCCGGAGTTTGGAAGTTGGTGGTGTGACACCCCCGTGGCTCGGAAAACACGTAAAGCCGTTGGTCCCGGCTGTCATTCGTAGACCTTTGACAGTCGTTACGGATAGCAGTCTGAAAACCAGTCTTACCAAGAGGTATCGTGTTGCCTAGTAACTGGGTTGTGGAGGTCAGATAGGCAGTCGCTCTATGTAAAACACTGGTATTCAGATGCATCAGGGTAGACTGGAAGCCGACCCCAACATAGTTGGGAAAAGGCTGAGAAGATGTAGACGCTGCAATACGAAGCTTATACTTTGGCTACGCAGTTACACTGTCACTGTCATACGACAGACGAGATCGCATCGTACCCAACACACGTGCTAAGTAATGTTTATTTGTCTTGGCCTTTTTTTTTTTCGGGTGTGGTAAATCATCAAATAACTTCTCCCGCCCTGGGCAAGCGGGAGGGAGTGTCAGACTTTTACTGACTAAAACCCACCCATGTTCCTTCTTGTGCCCTTTGCGTTCCGGGGACGCGGTATCTCTTACGAACAACCCGCAGCCCCGGCAGGCATCGGCCCTAAGTGGCCCCTTCCCTATGCTGCCATCTCTTTGAGGCGCGCGTGGAACACGAACGCGCACTCGACACGGCCTGTCGTTATGAAACGTAAGGACGGTGAGCTACCCATTACTCGCCGTCCACAGGCCCGTAATTTGTCTTGGCCTAAGTAAACACAATTTCTAAATTAAAAGTAGGTATGTGCAAATATAAATACACGTGAAGCAACTGACTACCTACGCCGGATGCCCAACCTCAAGGCTAAGATTTCCTGACAATTAGCTGCCATTAATTACCAGTTTACTTAACTGTTGGTGTCTTGTCTTCCCCTAGAACGAACATCGGGCAACATTGTATAGTCCACGTGATGGCCTGTTTACACCAAAGCGAAGAGGAGAGTTGTTTCGTAAACTACCTAAGAAGAAAGATTCGGAAAAAAATCAGGTTGGGCTGTGTCGGGGCACACGGCCGTTGGTTTAGCGTGTCTATGAGAATGAAACATGAATTCTAAAATACCAGCGCACACGTCTTATAAAAAAGAGAACCTCCTTCAAATCTAATAAGTGAAAAATAACGGTAGCTTTGGTAGTCAACGAGCTAAGGTGAGAAGTCATTTGATGATTTCCCATCCGGATGGTCCAAAATAAAAAATATAAAATTTTGGTATAGTAGTCGCCACGAGTCGTGAGCACAAATGTCAACTTCATTCTTGGGTTTTTGGGTTCCTTTCTGGATTTTTTGGGGCGCCAACGCAGCACGCGATCGGTTGTACTGATGGAACATTCGCAATCCAAAAATCAATAAATAAACTTGACATTTGTGCTCACGACTCGTGGCGGCTACAATACCAACTTATTATTCCTCCACTGAAGGGCAAAGGGCACTTCTCATACATAAAAGACGCCAGAATTAATCACCAAGCTTGCTCAAGGCAGTTTGGCGATTCCAAACTTTCTTTCATCATCATCATCATTTCTTTCAGGCTTTCCTTCACCGATGTCATTGATGTCCAAGATAAACTTAACAAGTACATATGAATTGAAAACGTCACATTAGTACTTGCGTAATATCAAATCCACAACCTTATGCATGAAAGGCGGGTACCTTAATTAGTGTGCCGTCACGACACTACATGAGTAACATACTTAAGGTTAGTTCACACACGCTGCGCGTAGAGCGACTCAAAATACAATTTTATTTACAACACGAAAGGACACACATTTAATTTTGAGAATTTAGAATACGTCGCACCATGCAGCGCTGAATTTTCACAATGAAGTGTGTATCTTTTCATGTAGTAAATAAAGTTACATTTTGAGTCGATGTGCGCGCAGAATCGCGTCGCGTCGCGTCTCGGTGTGAACTGACCCTTACGTAGAAGTAATTATGTAACGTGCTATTAAGAGGTGATAGATACATAACAGGTACTAAAATGGCCTATACTCCCTTCTATTATTATGACATTAGAAAAATAACGATCAAATAACGGCTGTTATTGTGTTATATTGTATAAATCGCTGCATTTTTGGTCATTTGGTGATGTAAATAGTTATTAGTATACATTACTTTGTATTTCTCGTAAAATAACGGACCTTCATATGCGCTACAGGTATTCTCCCGCGTTAAATTACGTTTTTGGTTACTGCTCCGCTTCCGTGTGTCGTAGCGTGATGTTATATAGCCTATGTTACTCAGAAATGTAGCTATCTATTGGTGAAATAATGGTTAAAATTGTTGCAGTAGTGTCAGAGTTTATTAGGTACAAACAAACAAAAAAACTTTTCTTTTTATAATATTGGTACAGATATTATGTTTTATATAAATATATTATATTATTTATAGTATATTATAGTATATTTTTGACGGCACAGTTGGCGCAGTGGCTGAGCGATTGGCTGCTGCGCTGCGAGTCGCGGGTTCGATTCCTGCACGGAACAAATATTTGTATGGCCTACAGATAGTTGTTCCGGGTCTGGCTGTTTGTATATGTGAGTTTATATGTTTGTAAACGCACCCACGACACAGGAGAAATTCCTAGTGTGGGGCAACGTTTTTAAAAAGAAAAAAAAAAGTACCTATTGGATGTTATATAGTAAAGTATTTATATAAAAGTCTGAAGAACGTAAATTTATTTATACTTGTATACATTTCCATTTATTTATATAATTGCTTGAATTGTTTTTAAAACTCGAATTGTGTTGTTTGCCCTCTTACAATAATCTGCATCTGCCATGTTATCTCTTCACCGCCTTTGGATGACTGGTAGAGAATGCATCAGGCATCAAGTCCGCCTTTGTACTGTTATTGTTTCATAAAGTTCGTATGAATAAAACGATAGCGTAACGTAACGTAACGTTGCAACAATAGGTACTTTGTATGGAGTTGACTTTAGATGCCGGAACCTAAAATTGTAGGCAGATATTGGTCATACTCATTCCTAACAGGTGTCAGATTGTGCCGCTAAAGATAATTGTTACCTACCACACTCATTGCAGATAAGATGGTTTTGAAAAGAAGTAATTATAAAGAAGTGGACAGATATGCCTACATGTATTTAGCTTTTTCAGTTACTAGGAAAAGCAGGGGTTAGTGAACTTTATCTAGTTATCATTGACTTTGTACTTTCGTCGTTAATAGCCAAAAATGTTCTTTCCAATAAATTATTTATTTTATTTTATTTATTTATTTAAAAATAACCAACCTTTATCTACAGTTTACACCAGACCTACAAGTTTTTGGTCTATACATACTAAAGCAAACTAAGCATAAATGAGTAAGTATCCAACAAAGTCCAAACTCTATACGAAATTATTGTGACAGAATCACCTGGTCATATGTGAACACTACGGTAAACGCACAAGGCGCACATTAAACAGAATGAATTGTAATTTACTTACTGGCAATTTTTATATAAAAGTACTTATAAAATCGTAAAAAAAAAGATTGTGAAACTAACCAAAAACATATACAACATAAAATTTGACAAATTGCACAGTAAAAGAATAAAAAATACAAAATTATAAAATCATTGAGAAGAAAATTACGAAAAACATAAATTAATTTAAGATTAAATTCAAACAGAAAAAAAAAGTTGTATTGATTTAATCTGAGATAGTGCTGTGGATAGCAATGGACTCCAGATATAGGTTAGCAGCACTTAGGAGTCTCAGTTAAATAAATAAATCGAAAAAATAACACCTTTATAGGTTTGCACTTAATTTTAAGACATGGCTGTTTGTGCATTTGCTTATATTTATGTTTGTCAACGCCTATGATATAGTAGAAATTCCCAACGTGGAGCAAAGTATTAAAAAATGGATGGAAAAATAATGAATTTACCGCAAATAATAGCTGTGTTTGTAATAACTTATATCGTGTGTGAACATTGAACACGATACGCAATACTCAATTGCGATTGGCGATTGTTATTTGGTTTCAAAAAAAATAAGAAAATTGTACAATCAGTTTGAAAATGTACCTAACTAAAACCTATGGATATTCTAAAGATCATACACACTGTTTATACCTCCACATAGTATAAAACAAAGTCGCTTCCCGCCGCCGCCGCCGTCTGTACTTACGCTAAGATCTTTTAATCTCCGAAACGGATTTTAATCTGTTTTTTTTATCAATAGATATACTTAGAGTGATTCAAGAGGGAGGTTTTGACGTATCGAACATTACTCTACGATCTACGGGAGTGGAGCAGTAACAAAGACTTTACTAAACGCGGATGACACAGCAGCATACCTTTTTTTTTACTGATCATAATCATCCAATGACTTCCGCCGCCTTTAGGGAGGGTCTGACTTTTACTGACTAAAACCCATCCATGTTCCTTCTTGTGCCCTTTGCGTTCCGGGGGCGCGGTATCTCTTAAGAACAACCCGCAGCCCCGGCAGGCATCGGCCCTGGGTGGCCCCTTCATAAAATTGCTGACATCTCTTTGAGACGCACGTGGAACACGAACGCGCTGTCGACACTCGCCTGTCGCTATGCAACGTACGGACGGTGAGCTACCCATTTCTCGCGGTCCACAAGGCCGCGTCTACGGGGGCCGGGAGTAGTCTCGCGACTCCCGGCTGATTGTAATATACGTTAGAGTATTGTAATGTTTTCAAAATGTTGTAATGTGTTTTGTAATGTTTTAATGTCGTTTATAACTGTCTCGTCAGCCTAGCTAGTGGTCCTAAGCACGACTGCTGCGCTGGAGGTCTTGGATTCGACTCCCAGGTCGAGCAAAAAGTGTTTTTATATGAAATTCTCAGAAGCAGCTCAGAATTGGAATTTGTGCCCGGTTAATGGCAGTTGGCTCGCCGCCTATTACATGGGACCTAAGCATGCCGGCGGACTGTGGGTGTACATTGGTACACCTCTGCCTAACCCTTCGAGGAATACAGGCGTGATGGCATGTGTGTGTAATGTTATCAAAAATGCAATGTACTTTTCAATAGGCAACAATTTAGTTTTTACTTAGTATTATTTCAAACAAAGCATACTGCATACACTCACGTGTTTAAATGTTATCATAACACAAACATCACGCAATAAGTACCTAAGTACAAAATCTAAGTAGGTACATGACTGATTCACGTAACTATTGATTTATCTCTATCAGCTGTTAAGTATTAGCACATATCTACTCAATATATTGCTCCCTATTAAATTGCCTCCTACTTCGTAGATAATCGTTTTTCCATTCATGCGATAATACACTCTTCATGCGGGATGCATGTTATTGTATCTAAGTATATCCCACTGTACACGTGTGAAATAAGTTTATCACACTATACTTTATTTTGATTAATTATTTTTCTCTCCGACATTAATTCTACATTTGAGTATGCCTCACACACTGATTCCTTGTCTTTGAAATGTATAAATGTATTTAATATTACAATTAACTTAGCTTTCATTTCTAATTTGTAGCACCGAGTACGTATTGCAGTACTTTGAGTGACTTTTATTTTTAATAGATCGTTTTGACATCAGTATAGTTTTATGGAATTGTACAACTTATTGTAATAGATTTTTTTTTTAAGAGTATGTATGGAGTTTCTTTCTCGTTCTTCCAGTATACGAAACTACCTTTTGGAATGGGCAACTAGATTCAATATTTTTAATTTTAACATGTACTTGACGTTCAAAAGTGCCTTTTAATGGTCTAATTAAATTAAATGATTTGACTTTGACTTTGACCACTAATATTATAATTGCCAAAGTTTGTGAGGATGGATGGATGTTTGTTACTCTTTCACGCTTAAACGGCTAAACGGATCTAGATGAAATTTGGCTTTGAGATAGATTGTAGTGTGCTTACACGTAGGGTACTTTTTATCTCAGAAAAATGTACGGTTCTGTGGTATAATATACCAAATATGGCGCGGACGAAGTTGCGGGCTAAAGCTAGTGTAATTAATAAAGCTAAAAAGTTTTTTGTTTTGTTCGTTTGTTTAAACACGGTCTTCTTTGAATGTACCAGTTGGATTTTAACAAAATCGGGAAAAGACCAGTAAGTAAAGACACAACGTAAAGTGAAAAAACCAAGGGGACGAAGTCGCGTGCACAAGTTAGTCTAAGTAAGTATATGCATCAACAAGAGTACATAAAACACAAGGGAAGGGAATTCGTGACGCTAACTTTTACCGTAAATTAGTACATTAGTATTAATTAGTTTATGATTCTAACCCACAGGTGAAATATTTGCTTACAAAAAAAAAACAGATGTTCCATGCAAAAGTGCGCAGTCAAAATGTATGGAACAGTTGACTTTTTTTAAATAACTAATGAAAAATGTTACCTTTATAAGCTCTAGAATCATATTAGTGAATCGTCTGAATTCATGGTATATTAGGTAGGTCTCTATGAATTGCACACTTTTCAGAAATGTCTGCAGTGGCGGACTAAGGGAGGCGGAAGGGGCGGCCCGCCTTGGGCCCCCTGTCCAGAGGGGCCCCCAAATCACGAAAAGTTCTCTTAATTAAGGCTGTTTGGAGTCCCCATATACAAAACGACTTAAACTGAGTTATTTATACATTGTAACCAAAATACAAATATAAATAAGTATATCACTTTATTTTTCCGCCCCGGGCCCCTGACAGGCGTAGTCCGCCCCTGCTTTTTTGTAATTTTATAAGTTTTTACGACAGCAAGGGAAGTGGTGTGCGAGATGTTCAGTACCCATAGCGAGGTACCTAATCATATCTAAGTACGTGTACCCGGTATTTCAAAGCGTAGTGCTTTGACCGTGTCTGACCCTTTTGACCACAAAATGCAACCATGCACAGAATGCATTTATTATTAATTTTAACTTTATGCTTCAAAACATACAAAGGTGGACTTAATATCATAAGCATTTTCTACCAATCCACCAAAGGTGATGAGATAACATATCAGGTGCTCGTTTTCGTACAAGCGTGAATGAAGGAATTTGAAATAAAAAAAAAACACGAAATAATTACCTAAATTAGGTGTAGATATTAAAATACCTACATACAAATGTAGTATTTACTAAATATAATATCATAAATTGATGATCTATGAAAAGTCGACTAGAATTCAATACCTTTCTTTATATTAGCTAGCGCACTCATATTAGGCTCAATAAAAAGAAAAGTAGGCAGGTGCATAGATATTCGTAAGTAAGTCACTGTTTGGCGTCCAGCCACAATCCTTTCACTATTTATTATTCAAGATTCAACCACATTTCTATTCTAACAATAATTTCCCTTTTCCTTTTTTCATGGGGGAAACTTTCAAAAAGTGCTTGGTTTTCGGGGATAAGACCAAGGAGTGTGGGATTCTTTTCTTACCTCACTAAAATCACTCCGGGGGTGACCATCTGCACATTAGAAGGGTTCTGTGTCCTCTTAAAAGACTGCACCAGAACACTCCCTATGCAACGGCTGAAGAGCATATTATACCCGGGGAGACTGTAGAGGGGTCTCCCCTAATCCTCGCTGTGTGTGGTAGTACGTGGCTATCGTGCCGTGAAGTCTTCTCTGAGGTCACTTTGGTGGAGCAATATCTTACCTACTTGATGTCAAAGATAGTACTCGTACCTATAAAATGATTTCATATCCAAAGGCCTTGACGTCCACAGAAGGATGCACACAATACTACAAGTAGGTAAGTATATGCATATAGATATTCATTTATTGGCGTTTACATACTGTTAAACGTGGTGGCATTGAGGGCTAACGCAATATTTACTAAACCTATACGAGTGTAGTTGGAAGACCAAAGTATATACTTAGAAATAACTTATGACAAAGAATAACTAATAAGCCTGTGAATTTCTGGGTAAAATTCTGTTTTTACAGAGAATTCGCTGGTTGTGTCTAACATTCATGAATTCAGTCAGGATATTAGTCAGTTTAGTTAGATACCACGCAAGTATTAATGTGACTTTTCTAATTCATAGTATTTTTTAAGTTTATCTTGAGCATCACTGACATTGATGAAAGAAAAAATCTGAAATAGCTAATCCACCTTGTACAAGCGTTGTGATTTATGCTCGTGTCTTCTTTGTATGAGAAGAGGCTGCCTTTGCCCTGTAGTAGGACATTAACTTATGATGTTATTTCTGACTGGCAGTCCTTGACCGTTCCACTCTTACGTAATAGGTACCTGCATAGCTACTCATAAGCGTGGGGTTCTGTGTTTGAATCCCAGGTCAGGCAAAAAGTGTTGTTGAATTTTTTAATTGCGAATTTCTCAGTAGCAGCTTGAAGGTTGGAAATTAGTGGTGTGACACATCCGTGCCTCGGAAAGCATGTAAATCCGTTGGTCCTGAGGCTGGTCTCTCCCCGGTTGTGTCGGATTGTCGTCCCATCGGACTATGAGAGATAGGGAAGAGGAGGTGCACACTATTAATCTATTACTCTCTCAATTATTTTTCATTACGCATTAGTTGCGTATGATTTTGAAATCAAGTTATTTTTTTAATTTTTATATCATGGGACGACAAACAAGCCGACGGCCCACTTGATGTTAAGTGGTCACCGCTACCTATAGACATCTGATTTACCAGAGGCCTTACAAATGCATTGCCATCCCAAATAATAAGTTGAAATGTTTCATGCGCCTGTAATTACACCCTTTAAACCGGAATACAGCAACGCTGCTTTACGGCAGATGTAGGTATGGTGGTAGTATTTCCCCGTACGAGTTTCATCACAAAGAGCTCTACTACTACGAAACTACTATTTGACGGGAAACTAATCCCTAACTGAACCTTAAGCTTATAAGTGGCCTAATTCTGTCACTAAACGGATCCGAAAATTAGGTACATGTTCTTCTAAACGATTTTTTTTGTTCTGGATCAAACCCGGATCTTTTTGGTTACGGATCTCTTGAAGGTCAAAGTTAAACTTTTTTCTAAGTTTTTTTACGAAAACAAGTTTTAAATGTTCTAACTAAACTTTAAATACCGCTTCGACTTTACTTTTTAGGGGTACCCAAAGGGTAAAATGAGACCCTATTACTAAGAGTCCGATGTCCGTCCGTCCGTCTGTCAGTCTGTCACCAGGCTGTATCTCATGAACCGTGATAGTTAGACAGTTGAAGATTTTAACACATGATGTATTTCTGTTGTCGCTGCTATAACAAAATATACTAAACAACAGAATAAAATAAATATTAAAGGTGGCTCCCAAATAACAAACGTGATCTTTTTGCTCGATATTGATAATGGCTGCGGGTAGATGCTTGAAATATTCACAGAATATTTAGTTATATATTCATTTAAAAAAAAATAAATAAATTAAAACAAAACAAATAAGTAAAATGGGGTCCCATAAAACAAACTTCTTTTGCCGTTTTTATAGATAATGGTACGAAACCCTTCGTGTCGAGAGTCCGACTCGCACTTGGCCGGTTTTTTATTCATTATAAGTACAATAATTTGCTTGTGTTACGTTGGCGGCCAACAACAGTCATTTTTAATTTAAAAAAAAAAGTTGTTTTCCAATAACAGTGTTTATTACATATAACTTGATTTGATGGGCAGTTTGAGTGATTAACGTTTATGTGATATGTTTTTTTACACCTATAACCCATCTATTCTATTTAGATAAAAATTAAAGGCTAAATGTGTCCCTAAGCGCAAAACTCGAGAAAGACTGATCCTTTTTTTGTTGTGCTCGTAATTTCTTGGAAAAAGGTTTATATTAAAAAAAAATTTTTTCAAACATCCACCGGAAAGGTCAAAAATTCGAAGCCGGAACGGTTCGGTAGTATTCAAATAAAAATGTAGCTATGTAAATATACCAAAATATATATTTTAACGCAATAAATAGCTAAGTCACATACCACAACACATTTGGAAGGAGATAAATCGCAACGTGAAGTAAGCTGCGCAGTACGGTGCGGTATAATATAGGGTCCGTGAAGCAATCGGATTGCTAAGCAAGCGTTGGTCAAGCTAAAGTAAGGCTAGGCTTCTTGCGAAACCAGCCAGTGTTTTCTCAATTACATACTGGAAGGTAGATCAACAGCGGAATTGTTTGCTGATGACGTTTTTGATTTGAAGAAGCGAATACCATGCCAAGAAACTTGTTGTAATATTGGGACGTAGAGCTAAAATACGTTTAGGAATTTTAAACTTTGTTTTACATATCACATACCATCACGCCTGTATTCCCCGAAGGGTTAGGCAGAGGTGTAACAATGTACACCCACAGTTCGCCGGTATGTTTAGCTCCCATGTAATAGGGGGCGAGCCTATTGCCATTGACCAGGCACAAATCCTAACTCCGAGCTGCTACTGAGAATTTCATAGAAAAACCCAATACCACTTTTTGGTCGACCTGGGAATCGAACCCAAGACCTTCTAGCGTAGCAGTCGCGGTTAGGACCACTAGGCCAACGAGCTGTAACATGTTAGACTAGACAAATTTTGCGGTTTGGATGAAGTATTTTGGTCACATGGTTTGACCACCATTTTCATAAGTGAGTATTAAAAGAACAACTTCCTTATGAGGATCAGTAGAATAGTAGCTTTGAGAGATTGAAAGGATTTCTGTTTAATTAGAAAAATAAAATTATAATGGAAACGAGAGTCAGTGTGAGCATGACGGATGACAGGACGGACAATGGCAGGATGATGATATGAAGAATCTATAAATGCTAAGGACGGCTTCTCCAAAGATTTTCTTGTAGACAGAGATATACCGAGCCAAGAATTAGTTCCGCCATCTTCAAATGAGATCATCAGAAATTTTTATTAATAGGCGATATTTGTGTGCAGCCTTCAACCTTAGGTTATGTTTATTACAGATTATTTTTAAATTAGAAGATGATTTATTATACGATTAATATCATTATGATAATCCTAAATCAAAATAAAAAAACTGCAACTGAAATGTTAATTAATTTTAATAGCGTTCTTAGTGAATACTAGAATTTAGAGTCTTAAAAAAATAATTATGATAATTAGGTATAAATTTAAATAACTATTGTTGAGTACAATTCTTACTTAACATAATATATTCATTAACATTTAGCGATCTGCATTATTTTTTAATACGGTTGTCCCCAAACGTGCATTTTTTGTTTACCAGGAAATGTATTATTACTAGATCCTCGTATTTAACGAAAACATTGTCAAAATTGTATCATGTTAATGATTTATAATTATACTTCGTCCACGTGGAAGGCAAGTACCTATACCATGAAAAATAGCCTTAAAGCATTAGGCAATAGTGTTGCTTTCTGTCAGTAAAAGATTTTGTGTAATCGGACTATAATACTTTACCTCTTTAGAACTTTTTTTTCGGATGGGTAATCATCAAATAACTTCTCCCACCCCGGGCGGGGCGGGAGGGAGTGTCAGACTTTGACTGATTAAATCCAATTCATGTTCCTTCTTGTGCCCTTTGCGTTCCGGGGGTATCTCTTTCGACCAACCCGCAGCCCCGGCAGGCATCGGCCCTGACTAACCCTTCTGATTTCCTGACTTCTCTTTGAGGCGCGCGTGGAATACGAACGCGCCGTCAACACGGCATGTCGTTATAAAACGTACGGACGGTGAGCTACACATTGCTCACCGTCTACAGGGCCTCTTTATAATATTATTATAGATTTGTATTGAGTGCGCAAAAAGTAGCCTTTGACATGTGTCAAAGGCTATTTTTTGCGCACTCACTTTAAGTTTGTATGGAAGAGATCAACTTGTACATGTGAACAAGTTGATCTCTTCCATACAAACTTACCTATTGATGTAAATTATGTCCACATACAATAAGAATGTAAGTATGTATTCTCCAAACCGATTTTGGCCACGGCGGTTAATCTCAATGCAGACTAGCCAAGTACGCAGGAGATATTATATTGTACAAGTGTGTGCACAAACGCAGGTGCACTCCCTCTTCTCTAACTCTCATCGTCCAATGGGATGACATTCCGACACAATCGGGGAGAGATCAGGCGCAGGACCAGCGGCTTTACGTGCTTTCCGAGGCACGGGGCTGTCACATCACTGACTTCCAAACTCTGGGCTGTTACTGAGAAATTCCTAATGGAAAAACCCTGTAACACTTTTCGCCCGACTTGGGAATCGAACCCAGGACCCCACGCTCCACCCCATTCGTCTCGTGGTGGTACGCAATAAGAATATTGACACCGTGACCCTGAACTAAGGTACATGTAAAAAATATAACTTTTGCATGTTCTGGTAATTAATTTATTTAATTGACTTCATCATGTGTCTAGTACAACATGAATTAAATTAATTAATCTAAAAGGTTGAGTACCAAAACCCATTCTTTACGAAATCAGTCTTCAGAATAAAAAAAAATATAAGCCGTCACAGGACGCCTGGTAGATGTGAAACACCGTTTCTTGGCGTTGCCACACTGTATACACTACTACTTTTATATAACATCATATAGCATGGCGACGCGTCGCCATGCCAGCTATCGGTTCTACGTGCCATATGAACCATAGACTATCTTCATAATGCTTTTGCTTCATTATGCTATTTTTCTTACTATTATAAATACGAAAGTTTGTGAAGATCCATAGAAGGTTGGATGGATGGACCGATGTTTATTATTCTTTCAGGCTTAAACTACTGAACGAAATTAGCAGTGGCACGCGTATGGTTTGCCAATAGGATAGCTTTTATCCCGTTTTTTGTGTTCCCGTGTGACAATTTAGAAATTTTGCTAAATTCTAATTCTTCGCAGGCAAAGTTGCGGGAAGAAGCTAATATGTACTTCATAGTTTATGTAGGTACCTATCCCGGCATCAATTTTATTTTTTTGGCTGCTCCGCTGGTCTCGTAGTGGTGAGCGCGACTGTTGTGCGTAGGGTCCTGTGTTCGATTTCCAGGTCGGGCAAAAATTGTTATAGGATTTTTCCATTACGAAGTTCTCAGTAACAACCCGGAATTTGGTAGGTACTGGTGTGACAACCCCGTGTCTCGGAAAGCATGTAAATCCGTTGGTCCTGAGGCTGGTCTCTCCCCGGTTATGTCGGATTGTCGTTCCATTGGACGATGTAAGTTAGAGATGAGGGAGTGCACCTGCGTTTGCGCACACACTTGTCCACTATAAGATCTCCTGCGTACTTGGCTAGTCTCCATTGAGATTGGCCACCATGGCCGAAATCAGTCTTTAGAATACATACAATACATTTACATCTACGCCCGCCATTTACTTTGCACATATAGGAGAAGTCACTGTAACAGCCTGGCCTAGATTTAATTCAGTATACCAATTTTATTAACGGATCGGCGAACGCGTGGAGCAATCAACGGAAGGAACAGAACAATGAGTTGGTGCACTAGCTTGACTTTCTAAACTGTGGCTCGGTGTGCGTAACACTTCCCAGTCACTGCATATTGATGGCTCAAGGACATTTCAACGGACCATTTTAACTGAATTCATAAAGAAGAAACACGCACTGTTTGCAACGTCCTTCTCTATACTTTATTATTAACTAGCTTCTGCTGGCGACTCTGTCCGCGTAGTTTTTTCACCAGCATTAGGTTACGTCTTTCGTTACTGCTCCGCACCAATTGGTCGTAGCCTGATGTTATACAGCCTATAGGCTTATTTTACAAATTGACTACCCAACACAAAAATATTTTTTAAAAGCGAACCAGTAGTTCCTGAGATTAGCGCGTTCAACCAAACAAACAAACTCTTCAGCTTTATAATATGAGTATAGATGGATACCTACATACTATTTTTAATTAGTTTATGCCCTAAATACAAACTTACGTCATTTCTTCTATCTGGAAAAACCATTAGTTACAGCGAATTAATTAAACATAACATCAAGCCTATATTTCCCGAAGGGTTAGGCAGAGGTGTACCAATGTACACCCACAGTTCACCGGTATGTTTAGGTCCCATGTATTAAGGGCGAGCCTATTGCCATTATCCGGGCACGAATCTAAACTCTTAGCTATGTTTGATGGAAATCTGTTCAGCGGTTTCAAAGTTATCAGCTCTTTTTGTTACTTATTGACCAAACTGTGACTAGGCTTAGTTTGTTTAAAGCAGACGGTAGCGCGCTGTCGATAATATCTTTTTTACTGTGCGCAGGTCTGTATGCCTTTGGTGTGCAATAGTGTACCGGCAAAATAGTGTTGCAACAAATAAGTTGTGCAAATCAAACGACAATAAACTAAAATCTGTTAAATATTAGTAGACAGAACTTAACCTAAATTAATTTTTAACCCCCGACGCAAATACGACGGGGTGTTAAGTTTGACGTGTCTGTGTGTGTATCTGTCTGTGGCATCGCTGCTCTCGAACGCATGAACCAATTTTGATTCTGTTTTTTTTTGTTTGAAAGGTGAATTTGTCGGGAGTGTTCTTAGCTATGATTGATGGAAACAGTTTAGCGGTTTCAAAGTCATCAGCTCTTTTTTTAGCTACGGTAGTGATTTTTTTCTTCTGTCGGGGGTTACTTAAAATTCTTAATTTTGTGTTGTAAATTTTATTATGCTTGCGTGAACCGAAGAGGAAAAATTGGGAGGCTATATTGAATATTTTTGTCCAGCAGTTAGCCAAAATAAAATGATCGCATTAGACACCTTTTTATTTTGAAGGCATTAGTCTAGTCGCTCTCTCATCTCAGTAATCAACAAATATAAAATAGTGTATGTAAATCAGGTGTATTTATGGCGGATTAAGACAGAGGTTAGATTGCGATCGTACCTAAAAGTAAGTATAATTGTGCCTCTGACATTTCACATAATGATGTGCATGCATAAAAATTTAAAGTGACTTATCAACTCATATTGTCGTGCGTGACTCGTGCTTGTTAGACGACAGTGTTGGTTATTGCCACATGAACCACGCTTTAGAAGAACTTAAGTACCTAATTGAATTCTGAGATTTTTTTTTTAATGGGACAAGCCCGCCACACTTTTCCCAACCACTGCAACTTCTGTAAGCCAGAATCAACAGTGGAGACCGCCAGAAGAGCGCCGAGGCAGTGAAGCTCGACGAGTCCCGGAGAAACGATATAACTGTCTTGGATCCCGCAACGAAATTAATCAGAAAAGATTAGCGGAGGAGTAGGAATTCTGAATTCTGAGATTGTGGGTAATAGAGAAGTATGTAAGAAAACGTCGCGGTATACTATTCCCAAATTTAAAGAAAGAATGCTGAGACTAAAGTATCTACCCCTTCCTTATTTCTTTTTTTATGGCTAGGAAATCATCAAATGACTTTTCCGTTCTGGTTGAAGTTTTAGATTTTTACTGGCTAAAACCCATCCGTGTTCCTCCTAATTAATGCTCTTTGCGTAGCTCTTTCGAATAAATTCCGCAACCCTGGGCCCCTCCATATCTACTCTTATTATTAACCCAAGGAAGCTATCTAGACTTTCCTCTAGAACTTGTACATAGGTAGGCACGTCATTTACCAGCTAATTATATGTATATCTTTATATCCCCCCTCAGTACACCCATGTCTAAAGTGTAGTGTTTTAAAATTACTATCTGTTTAACATGAATTGCAAGAGAATGCAGCAGTGAAGACATCGTATAGGCAAGTACTCCTAAATGCTGCGGGTTGTTCGTAAGAGATACCGCGCCCCCGGAACGCAAAGGGCACAAGAAGGAACATGGGTGGGTTTTAGCCCCGCCCAGGGCGGAAGAAGTTATTTGATGATTTCCCCCCCCTCCCAAAAGTGCTCCTAAATGGCGTCAAAGATCGTTATAAACTTTATTAAATTAGCAATTAAGAATGCACCGCAGTAATGTACGTCGAAATCATTGTTAATCGGTTCAAATTATTAATTACATATTTAGGTTAAGGATTTTTTCCTTACCCAATGTTAGAGGCGAATGTTCCAGTAATTTATAATTATAATAATAGTGGGTAAATAGGTACTAGGTAATGTAAAATAATTTCTAATATTTTTGCGTGCAGAAAGTGAAACTACATGACTGTACGTATTGATATTATGGTTAGCGTAATAAAAATAAATTTTGGGTTTCATTGCAAGTATGATAGTAGATACTGCGTTATTCTACTGAATTATCGCTAAGATTTAATGCTTCTACCCAATATTTTTAGTAAGTTTTTTTTTTTTCAAAACGTTGCCCCACACTAGGAATTTCTCCTATATCGTGGGTGCTTTAAAAAACATATAAACACACATACACAAACACCCAGACCCGGAACAACTATCTGTAGGTCATGCAAATATTTGTTTTGTTCGGGAATCGAACCCGCGACACGCAGCGCAACAGTCGATCGCTCGGCCACTGCGCCAACCGTGTCGTCAAAGTTAAAGTAGGTATACTTAAACCTAAGTGAGATTGAAAGATCGTTAGCGATAACTGAGTGAAAACTGCAGTGTATACGCACATCTATGAATAAAGACCCATGATCTAAATTAAAATTTTGTTACAAAATAAATAGATCGTCACAAATACTTACATATAAAAAATCACGTCAATTTAATTCAAGTTATATTAAACAGTAGAAGAGAATGCACAGTGAAGTTTTTGACGAATCGTTTTCGCGTGCGCACCGTTGTGGCGCGCGCAACCGACTCAACTGCTTGCCGGCGCGCGCGCAGAAAGTTGGTAAGTAGACCTGATGCTATTGTCCCTAACATTTACCTGTGTCGGGTTAAAAATTGCTGCTTCCGATGCATTTACCGTTATGCTGATAAATGTATGAAGCGGCCTTGTAGTGCATCGACCAGCTGCCGACATCTTTAATGATGCGGATGAGAATTCAATCTGAGATTCGGGTTTTTTTTTTAAATGCAATTTTTATTTATTTATTTATTAAAACTTTATGCACAAATGCAAAAAAATACATCGTACAAAGGCAGACATAATGTCTGACTTTTTATTCGTGACTACTTGTGAATAATATTATATATCATAACATACCATCACGCCTGTATTCCCCGAAGGATTAGGCAGAGGTGTACCAATGTAGGTACACCCACAGTTCGCCGATATGTTTAGGTCCCATGTAATAGGGGGCGAGCCTATTGCCATAAAAAAAATATACATATATTTTTACTGTTTTAAATCTTACTACAAGTATTATAAATGCGAAAGTTTAGATAGATGTTTGTTTCAATCACGCCAGAACGGCCCAGGCCGAAATTTGGCACAGATCTAGATTATAGTCTGGAATAGCACATAGGCCACTTTTCCCGAAAAATATACGTTCCCCGTGGGATAATATATCAACTTTGACGCGAACAAAATCGCAGGCAAAAGCTAGTTCATAAGTTTAAGTTTCATAATGAGTAGGTTTGTTTAAGTGTGTGGATCTGATTTTTTGGCAAACTTTACTAAGATTTCTTTTCTGGGAAACATGTGTATGAAAAGATTCGTAATTTTAAAATTAAACGGTATTATCTAGTACTTACCGGATGTATGAACGTGGACCAGGCAAAAGGAGTTTGTAAGGATCGTAACACGTGACGTTCTGTGGTTTCTGCCTACCCCATGGGAAAAAGGCGTGAGCTTATACATGTGTGTGTAATAAATAAAAACATTTAATATTATAAAAATTGTAGCCCGCGTCGGGAACAGGGTCCAAGTCACCGGTGGTCAGGGCTCCTGAGAACGGAATCTCCTAACAATACGCGCCGAGTCTAGGAGTACCGCTTCCTGAATCAAGCCCTTGATCCAGCCGCCCAACGAGAGCCTCCTTAGATGTTAGTCAAGGCTCTTGGCAATTAGGCCATTGGCTGTAACGATAATATGCACAATGATCGCTGAGTCTACGTACTACAACTTCTCTACCCCAGGGTCGAGTTGGTCTTCACCCGTATGTACTCTACCAAGTCCTCAGTCTTAGCAGAGTGGTGCAAACGGGACACATAGCAGCGTCGTCGGTACTGCAGGACACAGCAGCGTGTTAGATGCGCCGACCTGCACTGGTTGCGATTGTTGCTGCTTGTTGAATTTTAATATAGAATAATATTTTAAGGTCATCTAAATTAGATCTGTTAGGTATTACTTGACCTTTGTTTCTATCCGTGAGAATCTGTAATTGGCATAATGTAACATACTCAATTTCTGTGTTCACTTTATGTAAAGCTGTTGGTTTTCCATTTGAAAAATAATTAAATAAATAATGTTTTTCGAAATCCTTTTCCAACGATAATTTTGAAGTAGATACATGTGAAGTGGGCGAAAATGGTAAAGGGGGATGGCGGTCCAATACCAGTCAGGGGTGCGGATCATGCGTCAAGCGAATACCAGGCTCCCGACTTATAGTAGCAGGAGGAACCTTCTTGGTTTTAATTACGAAATAAAAAAAAATGTGAGTAATAATCATTAAATTTATATTCATTTAACACAAAAATATACACACACATACCATCACGCCTGTATTCCCCGAAGGGTTAGGCAGAGGTGTAACAATGTACGCCCACAGTTCGCCGGTATGTTTAGGTCCCATGTAATGGGGGGCGAGCCTATTGCCATTAACCGGGCACAAATCCTAACTCCGAGCTGCTACTGAGAATTTCATAGAAAAACCCAATAACACTTTTTTGTTCGACCTGGGAATCGAACCCAAGACCTCTAAGCGTAGCAGTCGCGCTTAGGATCACTAGGCTACCGAGGCAGTTTACATTAAAATCTAAAATTTATAAATTTATTACATATTGGCGGCGCGTCGCCACGGCATGTGTCGCCACGCCAGGAATCAGTTTCACGTGCGACTATACATGTTTCACATCAAAAAGGTACCTTCATAAATAATCCAAAACCTATGATTACCAATGAGCTATCAAAATTAATTATTACCTTTCTCGGGTAGCAGACCTCACCTTTCGTATGGTTCCGAGTTCCGTACTTGTCAATAAAAATGGTGAGGTCAGGCGTCTTATTTGGTGGTGCTCTGCCCTTTTGATGCTTGACTCTTAAGGAATCTCAATAAAATTAGGGCTTCATTTTAAAGATTTGGTGGCTTGAAGGTTTAAGGGCTACTACCGCTACTTTCGTGTCGTTTGAGGGTTTGAACTTGGCATTGGTAGGTACATAGGTACCTTACTAGCTTCTACCTAAGTCAAGTGTACCATAAAATATAGCCTATGACATTCGGTAGATATCTTTCTATTCTTCTATCAGAATATATGCTATAATAGCTTCCTATCAGATATATATATATATATTTTTTTGTAATTAGACTAGTAGGAAGATTCAGAGCCAACGTATTAATAAAAATGGAATAAGATATTAAGATCTGCGAAGTTATAGCAGCGCTCAATCGCGATTACAGAGACATTATAATCCTCTTTATAATATTTGTAAATAAATAAAGATAATAAATACGAGAAGTACAAGTAAGGAAGGAAGGGAGTGTAGTACTGTCACCTGCTCACGAAAGTTAACAACTTTTACAATAGGACCAACTTTGAAATATAAAAAAAAACAGCTGCTCCACACTTTGATCGTGACTGTATTGCAGTTTTTGTGACAAGTGATTTCATGCAAGTAGTAGAAATACCCTACGTAGTCATACTTCAACCTCTTAATATCATCCTTATCTTCATTGTCATAAGACAATAATTTAAGTAGCAAGGTACACTTTAATGCTGACCCACTGCTTCCCCACTGACATCTATTGCGTGGAGTAGCGGAACTACTTATCAAAAGATGTTTACTTGCCTGGCTGGCTGTTGGCCGACCTTGCTACACGTCAAATACTTTATAGTCCGTTTGACAAATTGCTAGTGAAAGTTTAACAAGCGGAAACTGACTTTTGTTTTGTGAAAATTAGTCTCTCTCAAGCCGCGCATTTATTGGGACACAATGTTACACAACATTATTTCTGCTACTACTTGTTTTTGGCCCCCGACGCAAAAACGACGGGGTGTTATAAGTTTGACGTGTCTGTATGTGTATGTCTGTCTGTGGCATCGTAGCTCCCGAACACATACGACAACGATTTTGATTTAGTTTTTTTGGTTTGAAAGGTATATTAGTCGGTAGTGTTAGCTTAGCTATGTTTGATGGAAATCGGTTCAGCAGTTTCAAAGTTATTAGCTTTTTTGTTATTGTGAAATGGGAAACATGACGGCACGGTTGGCGTAGTGGCTGAGCGATTGACTGCTGCGTTGCGTGTCGCGGGTTCGATCCGCACGGAAAAAATATCTGTATGGCCTACAGATAGTTGTAAACGCACCCACGATACAGGAGAAATTCATAGTGCGGTGCAACGCATTAAAAAAAAAACTTGCAGCAACTTGAAATGTTGCCGTGTTCCCGGCAACATAAAATGTGGCCGATGCTAATGTTCCTTAATCATGTTAAACAAAAGACAGGTGACAGTGTGGCCAGTAACAAAAAATTATGTCGCTTTAAACAAAGTTGCGCAACTGTTGCTCAATAATGTTTAAAGCCAAAGCGATTTTTTTCGATTACATCATTAAGAAATAATAATTGAATAAAATGGTAGGTAGTTTCAAATGGAAAAGAAAGGGCAAGAAACGCCATCCTTATCTACTCTTTTAAATAAATGATTTAATTAAACAATTACTTAAACCCTTTCTACTACCTATTGCTTGTTGTACGTACCTAGTTCTGCCTAATTCATTGATCATATAGGATCATCTCTGCGAACCCCTTTAGGGAAAATAGGCGTAATGTTATGTCGTATCATTATAGAAATACATGTCGCTCTGTAAAATACTTAAATACGTCTTTTTAATATTGAAGTGTCCATAATATGCGCTAGGCGAAACTTACAAATGAGGCCAAGTATGAAAGCTCTCATAGGTACCGATTTTCTCTTAAGACTAGGCTGAGTAGGTAGGTAGTTGCTAGGTACCTACTGGTTGTCATTGGCAGTGTCGACGATGAAATTGTCAAGTGGAAGTGGATATTAAAATACTTATGTAGCCATATTACTGGATAAATGTGCGCGTGCGCATATCAGGTATATTTTTTTTGGCAATAGCTTAGGTGTACTAGTAACATTTGTTTCAAATTTTACGTCTACTTTTTGTAAATGTTAATTATTTAATGTGTTCTATGTGTAGGTACATTCGTACATACTAGGTAGGTATCTTATGTAGGGTTGCCACCCGTACTTTTTAATAAAGTATTTCAAGTTATTTTGGTAAGCACGGTACAGTACGTACTGTAAACTTTATGAGGGTAATAAAGTACGTAAAAGTACTTTATTTTAACTTTTTAGTTTCTTTTAATTTATTAGTCGATTTTTGAGTGTAAGGCTAAGGTTCGCATGGATTAACTACGTAGGACAATCATATACTGACTGTACAACTGCGTGATCACGATCCCTGCAGGAATTTTAACCGATGTGTAAATTGCGTTCGGCCTCAATGATTGCATGCCGACGGTTAAGCGGTCTATTGCTGTACATGCTACCTTAGGTAAGGAGATCTAGGATTGATTGGAAACTGGTTTTATGGTACTTGCATAGCTACCCCGTTTTTTATAAGTACTTATGAGATATTTGGTAATTTATAATAATTCGTTGATCGCTTTTCAACCTTATTACTACCAGCGTAAGGTGAAAAGTGGTTCACCGCAATTGTTCGCGATTTTGCCTAAAATAGATAGCAGTAGATTAGTACATACATGGATTTGTTTCTATGATGTGTTCGCGGACAAATGAAAGACGATCTTGTCTGTGTGTTTGGAGTAAGTACCTACTTATTGTGAGATAAACGTGTGAATGTCGTTAAATATATATTTTATGTCAATATCAAATGTAATAGGGAATAGGCAAGATTTTTTTAAAGCGTATTTATTAACAAAATATAAAAATACCATAGTAGACATGACAAAAAGTGAAACCGACAATGTGAAATTGACAACCGTAAAAAATCACGCGGAGGAAGTCACGGTTAAAAGTTAGTTAGCAATAAGTACGACTTGAACGAGTAGAAAACTAGCGCGCTCTATTTTTATATTGTACTCTCTACCTAGTTGCTCCGTTCTAGTTAAAAGTCTGTAAAACATTTTTATTTTATGCATGACTTTTGCACAAATCCTGTAATGAAATAAATCTTTATAGAAATTATTTGAAAATTTTCCGAGTAGGAATTTGTATGATTTTTTAAAAAACACTGTCAATTTTTATTGCTTGTGTGTTGAGAGCCATCTGTCGGTGAGTATCTATAACTTCCTCCAGATAAACCTTTCTAAATGATTACACAAATGCACGTTAGATAGCGGTAGTATCGAAGTGAACCTGACAATAAATTATGAATTGATATATTTCAAATTGCTTTTACAAATATTATAGTTTTCCTTTAATTGTTAATACAAATTATTTTTTTTTGTTAGCTATGTCGATACTTTTATCGGTTTAATATTTATTATTTCAGTTGTATATTGCAGTAGTTGATGCTACTCGGCAATAGATGGCGGCACATGTGTATTTCTTTGTTGAGTGAACTTCGAAAAGTTTGTACTACAATTTACATAACCGCCTAAACTTGTATTATGTATGTGTGTTGTACATATTACGTATACCTTTTACGTTAACATATAAAGTTACATATTGACTTGCGTAATAGAGACAGTACTTATACAGAAAGTAATTTTGACGACAATAGATATTATCTAAGAAATATTATGTTCTTTTATTTTGAGTACCTAGTTAGTTTATGACTCAATAGGCTTTGTAAAAGTAGCAAAATAAACAGAGAAAAAGAAGGAATAGAATAAAAATCAGTTAATGACAAAAAGCGAGTTTCGCGTACGCGCGCGGTTGCTCCTCGCGACATGTTACCATAAATCAGGAGGGGTCTCCACCCTAACCCCCTCTCTACGGCAAGGATGATCTTTTCCCTAGATCCAACATTTTTATAACGACCAACATCCGTGTGTTTTTTCGACGCAATATTGCGCTGTTTAGGTGTTATTATTCGTTTCGTAATTTTGTAAAGTACTAAATGGGTTATTCGAATTTTTGGAAGAATGACTTCTAGGGACTTTGGACAATATTTTTAGTTAAGAAATAGTATTTTTTTTATTTGTTTCTTTTTTGTGTATTTCTTCGAGCTCTCTTAAAATATTGTTAGACTATGTTCAATATTTTTTCAGCCGATCTCAATAATATAAGTACCATCTTATTATTGTCCTACTGAAGGGCAAAAAGTCTTTTCTTTTACAGAGAAGGCACGAGCATTGCTTACCACACTTGCTCAAGGCGGATTTTGAGATTTCAGACTTACATTAACTCTAAGTCCAGATTTCCTCACGATGTTTCTTCTTTACCGATGTCAGTAATGTAGAAAGTATTACGAATTGAAAATGTCACATTGGTACCTATTTGGCTGATATCGAACCCGCCACCACATGCATGATCTCAACCACTGGGCCATCACGAAATTTCAAAGTACATGAAATAATGTCAATGTAAGACTAAGGACAACTGTAGTTCAACCCAAGAACTCAACCCAAATTCCATGACCGAGAACTAGAATTGGGTATGATAGGTCATAGCGGTGATTTTCAGTTAGGTAGCTACTACAAAAATTTACTGGCCGAACATTGAACCGATGCTACGCAAATACGCCGATAAGCGAGTTCCACATAGTGTCGGGGCACAGTACACATAGGCGTTGAACCCGTGCGATTTTTTTCAATTTCAAAGCGCGGACGCCACCATTTTACTGTACGCGAATAAAATCTGTTTTCTCCTTGTAATTTCCTTTTTTGAATACGCTAGCTTCTAAGCCTATAAAAAGAAAAAAGATCTCTAAATCTTCTAGAACTTACTTACCTAGGCACGACATAATAAAGCTTTAACGTTGGGAGACGGATGGTTTTTCCTATGGTAAGTTGATGGCTTTTCTCCGTCGCAAAACACACAATAGAAAAGTATGAGACAATTCCTATTAACAGATTTACTCCGATTTGTATCTCTCCAACCATATTAAGTGGCTAAGGGTATTTAAACAACACGGAACGGCAAAAGCTACGCAGGTTCAACGCGTCTAATATAAAACTGTATGTCCAAAGCTTTCCCGATGTGTGCTCACCCTAAGCTTGGTTGAATACTAGCACAAAGTAAACATACTGGTTCGTTTTATCGACGCTGTTGCGTGGCGCCGCCCGCCCATTACATGTAACTCCGGTGTCACCGCACAGATGGCAGCACGGCTGTTGTGAACTAATTCCGTGAAAAAGGCCTGAATGTAGGCCAATTTAGTACGTCGCCTTGTTTATAAAATGTGGGTAATATTATGATGATTTTTATTGAAGAGAGTTTTGTTTTTTATGATTAAATTTCTACCGTATCTTATTTAAAATAATGTACTTACGTAATTGTGTTTCTAACCCAAACGAGCGATATGTAACTTTCGCTTCACAGTCGCTAGTGCTAAAAAAAAACTGAAAAAGGTTTTTTTCATTGTTGTGTTTGTTTACTGAAACCCTTTCAGTTTTAAATATATTCAGATATGTTTTTATCAGTACATACATAGAATGTTGATTATCGAGTAAAAGAAAAATGAAATCATTGATTTCTGGTCATGAATTATTGAATACTCTTGTCTTCGAGTGGCATCAAGTGACTGCGCCTGCGTTCCTTATTTTAGTCTGCTGGTGTAAAGTGCTAAGCTAAAGAACGTCTATTTGCAAACGTTATTTACTCCATTAAATAAGTAATTTCTTATAATCTATAAATGTGCATCAAATTAATGCTACTTAAATTCTATTTAAGACCGTCTCTGACTAGCTGTTTAATTCATAATATCAAATCTGTTAAAGGGGTAAACTTTGTCATTAGAGTTCTAGTGGACTCCTAGTCCGTGTCGATAACTTATTACATGGACAATTCCTCCAGTACCTACTCAATCGACTGTTTCCCCTACCACTGGTGCAAATCGTGATTTACTCGAAGAAAAACTTGTGAAGTTCGAAGATGCGTAGAAATAATTGTTTTGTTGTGTTGTTGTTCTTCCTCACTTTTACTTTTGTCAATAAAAAACAGAGTATTACGTTTTCCTGTTTCATAATTATATCTGGTTAAAATGAAATTAAAAAAAATATATATACCATCACGCCTGTATTCCTCGAAGGGTTAGGCAGAGGTGTAACAATGTACACCCACAGTTCAAAATGAAAATGAAATGATAAAATGATGATGAAATTTTACATTTAAATAACAATTTAATTAATAGTGATCTTTTGAAGTTTTCATTATTTTGTCAGTTTGAGTAATTATACATAATTATGTGTAAATTCATATATCGATGAAGGTTAAAAAGTTTGTTAGGATTCAAGTACAAAAGGAATGCGAGTGTCAGTTGAGGGTTGAATGAAATTTTAGCTCAAAAACTCGTCAGAAAAATAAATACGTTTATTTGAATTGAAAATAAATATTTCTACTAATTAGAAATAAGGGTTGCTGGTCTCTTCAATGTAATACTCAAGAAATATTTCCTTTTATTTAGGATTATCTTAGACAATGATTTGTCATTCATGATTGTGTAAAAAGGGAGCCAAAACAGCACCTTGTGGGATTCCATTCTTTACACATCTCATTATTATTATTTTCGGATGGGAAACCTAAAGTGCTACCCATTGCTCACCGTCCACAGGCCCGCATCTACGGTGGCGACGGCTCCCGACGCCTGGAGCGTCTACCGCGGCGGCTGGGATTACACATCACATATGACTTACATTTTTGAATGTAGCAGAATTTAAATTTGGCTTTATAGAATAATAATCCACTATCCAAATTGAATCATGGTGCTTATGGTTGGCAAGCATCGCACTGATATCAACAGATCACCTTACAGTGTCAAACGCTGCTGGTGAATCATCGAACAGAAGATTAGTTTATTAAACAAGGTGCTTAAAGTTACGGCAGTATGTACATAGCAGTGGCCAATATCGTTTTAATTTAACAGTTATTGAACTTATCTTGTATTGAAATTATTATTTCATTTACATATTGACAATTTTGGAATTTGGATATCAAAATTATTTCATAACTCTTAATTTTAATGTTCACCGAAAAATGTCTAGTATACCCATTCAAAAAGAAATTCAAGGTTTTGTTACTAGACAATCAACTTAGCTTTCGATTTTATTATGAAAAATAGTTATAGCTAGTTCCCAAGAGTATCAAATACGTAGTAGAGGTCCTGTTGACGAATATGCGAGACCGAATCTTCAGCGAACCCTACGCGGCGATCCGACCTTAAGTACCTGAAAAGGTGCCAATAAATAATATACTGTAAAATGTATTAACCGCCATTAAAACCTAGAGCAAAACAAACCTTACGTCGTTCCATTAAAGTTGCGTTTCTTATTAAAACAGAATGTTGCTAACCAGGGAAAATGTTGGCTCAAGTGGAACTTCTCCAAGAAACAACGGGTTTACCTCTGGGTCACCCTGGGGAGAGGAGGGCGGCGGTATTCCATCTAAATCTCCCGAACGAGGGATTCTGAGGTGAATTACCGAAAAGATGTTTGGGACGAGACAAACTCTTCCATGTTTTCCCAAATGTATTTGTACACAGTTATTATTTGTACTACGCACTAGAAAATAAATAATTTTGGAAAAATTTCACAAAATAATAACAGCTTAAATACTTTGTGCACATGGTGTTCACACATGAAGGTAAAGGACATCTTAAATTGACAGTCATATGGAAGTGAATAAACGATAACAATCCAAAGAATCCAACTCATATTGTCATCATCGATTTATATTTTTACCGCCCTTTTTTCGCGCCAAACTTTTTCAATATGGCGGCCGGCGAGAGCCACGCGCTGCCACCATTAACCACCGACACTTCACCGTTGCTATAAACTCACAAATCATGAAAAGCGCCATCGCATATGCCACATACAATACTCTACTTAATGCTCCATACGTTAAGGTCGATTATCAGATAAACTTTTACACTCGATCGCCGGGAACAAAATGTTCTACCCAACAAATTATTTTGAACCTTGAAACCGCAATGAGGAAAACTTATTTTCAATTAATTCTCACGGAAAATCGTGAAACGAACAAAGAGAGCGAGAAACGAGGCCAACATTCGTTAATAATGTAATGTATATTTATTCGTCTACATTATTTTGGCCTCGATGTCGGCTTGCATCAAATAGGATCGCTTTTATATTAATTACGACTGAAAATGAAACCATTATTATTGTCCTTTTTAAGTGACACTTCGTAATGAGTTTATAAATTCCTTTGTATAGGTGCTTACCACAAAACAATAATGTCAACGACACAGTTAATATTTTAAACTTGCATTACAACTTTTATATTTTGGCGCGCTTTTTAAAGAGCGCAGCTGAAAATTCGCACTCGTGAAAACTTTCGGAACTAAAATCTACGCATGCAGATTGATGTAACTTAAAAGATTACTTACGTCGCGTTGTTAAAAATAATTTAAAAGAATCATTTAGAATATATCTAAATAAACCTCTGACTTGTAGTTTTAGCCAAAGATTAGTATTTACGTAAATATGTACTTACAAAGTCTGTTTTTCTATGCGGCCTAATTTATATGGCATCGGATGTCCCGCATCTAATCAATACACGGCTTGGTGCGGCGCGACGGGCGCGATGTTCGCTCGTTTCGCTTCGGGGCTACTCGGGCACGCTCGGTAAAGAGCGAGACGCCCTCGTCGACATTCGGGTGTTCTCGCTTCAATCGTAATTCCATTTTCCGCCCGCCTTGGCAAATTGAAATGTCGTAACTCTTGGGGGAATATCGGCTTTCTGCCCAAGAAAAATATTCTGCTAAGGCATTGTAACGACGCTTTAGATATTATGGAATATTTCCAGTCCATCATACAGTTCAGGGCGCGTCCCCTCAAATGGCTGTAATCGTGAATCTGCCCCGCCACTTGGACGCTCTACTATGGATGGAGGTGTCGCGTTGCCCCCTTCACTTTCGATGTCAACTCAATATTTTTGTGTAGGGATTATTTCTTTGTTATGCATAATGTCTATTCATTTCGTTTCTACGTTTTTGCTACTTTCAGATTATTTTTGTTGGTGTTGTAAATTTAATAGGTCAAGAAAAGTATGTAGGTATATTATTCATGTACCTACTTATGTTTTTATTTTTCTTAATTTCTATGAAATTTTTATTTAGTATTTGAAAGATTTGTAATATTTTTTCATAAATCTATCGATAAAATTGCTGATGCGTAATGGTGTAAAAAATAATGTAGGAAAATAAGTTCGTTTATTTTATTTTAATCAGAATAGAGATTAAACTTTGAATACTAAAAATAGAAATTATATTACTGAAAGAAAGTAATAAAGGCTACTTTGATAAAATATACAAACAAAATAGAAAAAAATGACCAACGAAAAGGGGTACAAGCAATTCCGAGCGTTATATTAGTGGGAGGCCCAGTAGGTCAGATAAATTGAACCCTCCACGGCGTTGTGTTCACACGTAAATAACATGTGGAGTTTGGGGTAAGGGGCGCGGGCGGCCAGTCCCCGCTTGGGAAACCACAATAACATGCTGTGGAAACAGCAAAAGCCATTCAAAGACCAACCTTAACACCTAACAATAAGGATACAACCGTAAATGGAAATGAGCATATTGAAAATGGCAGCCATGGCATCCAGCCAACGTTAGATTTGCAGTTCGAAAACACATTTTTCCACAATAAACAGCCCTAATATGTTGAGAAAAGGGCAGATGAAGTTAATTGGTTCAGAGACTGGTGGTAATAAAGCAAGAATGGATTTCGTCGCTCACGCAACAGGAGTAGAGTAAACTTTTGTTACGGTTTGTTAATCTTAATGTTTAAGTTTTTAGATGATTTGTCGTAGTTAATTACAATGTTACTTTCGCTTCATATGATTAATATTATGTTAAATCATATTTTCCGGGAAAGAAAGGAAAATAAACGAAGCAAATAATATACCTGCGTTAGCTATTGGAGATTTACAGATGTTGTGAGTATATTTAGGAAAAGATCAGCTTACGCAAAATGGCCATTTTAATAATAACTACTTCCATAAATGCTAGGACATCAGTAATATCTTTTGGGATTATTTTGCAATAGCTTTCATAGGGATAGTTTATGATTTAATAATGTTTTTTGGAAAAATCAATAATTGATTCATTCTAAATCAATGAATTATGTTGATTTGCCATACATCCCTGGATGAACGTAAATACTTACTAAAATACATTAATCTCTAGACGAATGAAGACACAATAGCATGACTTTTGTATAATTCAATAAAACTTTAGCACCATTACAAAAAGCCATGATGCTGATCCTCTCTCCCAACACAAGAGTTTTAAGGTCAGTCCTCTTTCTTAAAAGATAGAAGATGGTGGGAATGGACCGGGGGGTGGGAGGAATGGGGGGGGAGGTTTGCATTAATAATGTTGATATCGGTCCGCCTTCCGATTAATTTGATTAGTTGTGATTTGTGTTTGAGGATAAATGTAACGATATTGATAGCTATCTACCTTTTTTTGGTGTTGAAAATTGTAGTGACAGTTGGTTTTATGAGATTCTGAGATTGAGGTTTAAGAGGTAATTATTTGAGCTGGACGATGAATGTTGTCTTTAGTTATATCGAAAGCAGATTTAACAAATCAGGGGGGTCATTTTACAAACTTTTGGGAACGATTGCATTCTAATCTTAGGCTCTATCTGCCAAAAATTCCTGGCGTAATTTTTTGGCATCGGTTATGGTAAAGCTGAGATTGCGACTAGATTTTGAACATTTTTAATAAGTAGAATTGACCTTCAGAATATTAAAATTATATCCAGAACATTTTTTGTAGGCTGAAAAACATTAATAGTTTATACAATGCATGAAACAAATACACTCAGCCAGTAAACGTTTGTCAAAACCCAGACTGCTTTGTGAATTTTTAAGAGACCTGAAAGTTTTTTATTGTCGCATTATTATTTCGATAAACTGATTACCATTTTAAATTTGAAATGTAAATAATATTTGATTATGGCGACCCAAAACACGTTATGACACTTACAAGGGATGGGTTTCAAGGGGCAATGGAATCAAAACCAGCATACTTACTAATAACATTACATTGAGACCTCGAATCCGCTTGCAGAACAGGGCGGTTGTAGTGATTCCCCTGGGATCGCCCGCTGTAGCGGTCTATAGGGGAGATGCATGGCAGAAGTGGACATTTGCGTTCAATATGATGATCTTTTGGTATTATTTAAAGCCCCTAAAATGTTTGAACCAATATTTGATGTTTGCCGCTAGTATGACCTCAGTAATCTATATGGAGAGTCGCGGATTTTGTGATTTCATTCCTTTATTTGGTATTGAAAAAAATTTGTTCGTCGAATTTTTGAATAATTATAAGCAAAGTACGCAGAATGTAAGGTGACACGTGTGTTTACATTACGTGGGGCTTTTACGTATCTATTTATATTCTAATATTGAACGTTTTAAACCCTTCGGAAGCTTGTAATACTTTTGTTTCTGATTTTCCCTTTTTTTTCGTTTTGCATAAAATTAGTATTTTTAATATTGTTTGACTGCCCCGTTGGTCCCTCGGTTGCAAGCACGATGCCTGGGTGTCCTGGGTTCGATTCCCAAATCGAGCATATTGGTAATCGGTTTTTTCCATTACAGGAATTTCTTAATTGCAGCCAGGAGTTTGGAAGCCATACTTTCAAAATCCGAGAGGTGTGACACTCTTGAGCGGAGCCAGTGAGCTGGAAAGTGTAGTAGCCCTGTATGAAGTTTATCTACGCTTAAATCATCAGTACCTATATTCAGTAGCCTGCATAATACAGCTAAATATAATATAGATAACAAGTTCCTTCAGATAGCTATTACTAAAAAAAGTTAGAACACAACATTGTACTTTTGCACCCACTTAGTTAATAGGTCATGTACAAAATGTTGTCATAATTAGTTGTTCAATCAATATGAAAACAATAGTTTTCCCAAATTGTGTAGTATACAAATTGAGCTGATCGCAGACATCGATAGATGTATTAATAATAATTAGGATCGACGTCCGTTATTAATAGGGGTCGGTGATACGTTTGGCTCAAGTTATGAGTGTCCGCGAGTTTTTTGCCGACATATATTTGGGGAGGACAAGCCCGCCACTGTGACTCCTGAAAGCCAGAATCAACAGTAGAGACCGCCACAAGAGCGCCGAGGCAATGAAAGTCGACGACTCCCGGAGAAATGAGAAATATTTGGGAAGGATTGACCGTTTCGTGAAAAGTGCACTTTACACTGAGGATATGGTAGTAAATCTATGGGGGAGGCCTATGTCCAGTAGTGGACGTCCTACGGCTGATAATTATGATGACGATGATAATTGGAGTCAAAATATGATTTTGACTTCTTCGATGCCTTTTCAGAAATATTTTTTGGGTATTGGACAGTTACGGTGTGGAAATGACATCATAATGAAAGCTTTTACCATAGTTTCAGTACATAATTCTAGACCCACAAGCATTACCATATCTGGTCGAGTTTTATTAAAATATCTCAATGTCCCTTTCACACAGTATACAATACTGTTTATTTGACAAATTCTTTGTCTGCGGGTTTCATTTAACAGTTTCATGCCACACAATGTGGCAATGCTGCCAGCCATTTGGGCAATTGCCTCATTGACAGTGATGTACAGAAGTTTTTTGATGCCCTGTCATCTTCCTCGTTTCTTTTTTTATAAATTGTACATAGTTTCTAATTTAATTATTATTTATAAGTGTTGTGTTTAATGTGGATATCAGTTTAATAAAGCTTCATGGGATTATTCAATATGATCATCAGTAACTACGAAATAGTACAAAACAATTTTTTCTGCATTTGACAATCATGTATGCTTAAGGCTCCGTTAGTTATAAGCGGTAAGCGGTTTTCAAATAAATGCTTTGCGCTATTCATTTACGTCATTACTGTTTACCTTTTGGGACAATACAGTCGAATATCATTAATAGGTAAATGTTTAGCTGAATGGTTTAGAGTGAAGTGAATGAATGAAATTAGTATTGTTTTGTAAGTGGGATTAGAATGTTAATTTTGACAGTTGAGTGTATGATGGCTTTTCAACTTATTAACCTAGTTTTATTAGTTTGTAGGAATATACAGTATCGACATAATTATACTCGTATTTCGGTTGTAAGGCGTATCTAATAAGTAGAGATTTTGAGATAACTAGGAATGGTTTCGGTGTTTAACTGTACATATGCTTGACTTGTAGAAAAATCCTTATTTCATAAGAAATGTTGTAATTTTGTCAAGACCAATTACGCTATAACTTTCAACTCCGAAATCTTAGAAATTAGTAAACCGATTTTTTGCAAGTTAACACGTCAACCCAAGATACAAACGTCTAAAGAAAGCGTGAGAAAAAAACTAACAAAAATTCATAGGAGCTTTATAGAGAGAGATTTTTTTTATCCGTTTTTCAAAAATGTTCTTTTAAGATTTTAGACTTAATAGTTTGTACGAAATATCGTGCGATAATTAATATTATTATTACAGAATAGGTTTTTAGTGTTTATTGACGAGGTCGAGATATTAGTGCGCCTAATGCTTTTCACTTAGGCTGCCTATTGACCGAGCACACTCTGAGCTTGAATAAACCAACTATACAAGCGGCTTGAGAGGATCACTGCGCAATGTTAAATGCCCCGTAAACTTAGGTATTAACAGTTTGTCTATGACTGTAAGGTCTACTTTAGAAGTATGGTCAAGTTTAAGAGCATTTAGAAGCTTTGAAGCCAATACCGTCCTAAAAAATATGTGTGTTATTTAAACAAATTTGATAAATGGTAACTTATTTTCGTAAACTTTTTAATATTTTACCGTTTTATTAAAAAATATACGTCTTAAATATACCTATATTTTTTTAAATAAAGAATAAATGATGGCAAAAAAATCTTTGATTATTAATTACGCAGTCTTCATAATAATAATAAAAACAAACAAATAAAATATCGCCTTTAAAAAAATAAGACTTAATTAACGCTCCAAGAGAAGATAATAAACTTGCATTAAACGATACTTTGGGAAAATTCGGGAATGTCGGGCGGTGGGAGTCCCCCCCCCTTTAACCTTTCTTAACTTCCACGAGTGAGATTGAGTACATAAGTATATAGAGCAAGTATATAAGTTTAATTAAGACGCCTCGCCCGTTCTGTTAGCGTGCATTGTTTATGAGAATGGAATAATTCAGTGTAATTTAGATTTTGTTTGGTAAATAAGATTAGTACGTGTGAGTTGGTCTTCCTTTTGTTTGAATTAGTTGTTGAGTGTTAAAATTTTACTTTGGATGATTTACCACTTCGATGCATAATCATAAAAAGGATATTATATTAGATTAATAGATATGTATGACACGATTTATTGACAAATTCGGTAGGTTTAGTGATAAGGTTAAGCATCTACCTTAAAAGAATCTTTTACATTAAATAGAATTTAAACAATTATAACTTGTATCGAATTAAACTATGACAATGACTCAGAAATAAATTTGTTAATACACACAAATTATTTCTATCTGATTGTCAACTTGATTGATTGAAAACTTATAAAAAACATGTCACACCAAAATGATACCAGGCACACCACTTTCACCCCTCTTACACTTTTCCACCAAGATTCCAAGCTTGATCTAAGTTTGACTGCGGAAAGGAAAGTTTCGACCGATGAGGCGCTGTAGACAAAGCGGCTACCTATAGACCGGGACAGCCTTTATTAGAGGAAAGCCTCCCAGGAGTGTGAGCCATAGTCAACTGATTTATTGAAGTTAACTTTGTGATGTATGGAATACAAATACGGCGATATCTTACAAACGATTTCCAACTTAGTGATGCCAACGATAGAAGTGATATTTGAATTGACGCTTTCGATATGCATATGTTATGATATGGTAAACTGTTGAAATGGGGATAATTATTGAAAACACTTAAATGAAATGCACTCTACTATAAAGTGAATTTCCTTACAGATCTTTTTATATGTTCATTTAGAAGGAAAACAAAATAGGTCAACAGGAATCAGTATTAATGAAGTGGCAACTTTACAACACAGCTAATGGCAGAAGATATCTGTTCCACAGTAATTACTTATGAATAGGAACTTGACGTTATTTACATCAAACTTCTGAAAAAGAAAATTAATTCTGTCCTTCAGGGAGGTGGGTCGGAAGACGTTTCTCAGCTGCTTGCCGTGAATAAATTATAATGATAAGTCTCATGCCTTCGCAATATTGAAGGCGTTGATCATTAAGCGGCCGCCCCCGCTCAGTTTCCAGTTATTTTTCCGGGACGGAATCTGGCGATGAATCCCCTTTCCCTTTTCGTGCCTCCCCAAGGACGTGGCCTCTACGAGAGCGCTTCAACTTCTTTCATCTTTGGTACTCTGAGTGATGCAAAACGCAAAATGATGGTTGGTACGTGCGATGAAAGGAAACTGAGGTAGGATTGAAGAATTCGCGACAAATATACATGTCGTTCTGATTGTAGATAGCACTTGTGGGTCAGTAGAGTGGAAAGCGATGCTCACGTGTCGTTGCTCCTTGATTTCCGCGTATTGAATGCCGTTGCCCTGTGCCCTTTATAGTTTCGTTTGTAGCAAGAGTGCAAAGAATTTGTGGAGGTTTTTTTCAATGCTGAAACGAAAAATGTAGATTCGACAAGCAAAATTTAAACTAATAAGTAAATACTAACTTACCGCTAAATGGAAAAGTCTAAGATCTATTCCAAGAATTTCATCGTTTGCAGATACTGGTGCTTTTCATGAACTAAAAATGTGAGCTTGTAAGCTCAAGGCGGATTGACAATTTCAGACTTTGATAATTGATTAGGTACATGACCAGGTTTCTTCGCGATGTTTTCTTTCATCGATGCTGGTGATATCTATCTATAATAATATTATGACGAGCAAAGATTTTTTGTTTATTTGTTTGTTTGTTTTGAATAGGTTACGAAACTACTTGACCGATTTTAACAATTTTTTCACCAATAAATACTTAGCTATATTATACCTGAGTAACAAAGGCTTTATATGACATCACGCTACGACACACGGGAGCGGAGCAGTAACCAAAGACGGATAACGACGGACGAATTCGCGGGCATTTCGCTATCTAAAATATATATACATATTAGTAGTTGGCTGATACCTAACTTAGCGTCCAATAATTGGTATAAATAATTAGGTTGGTTCTTAAACAAAAATATATTAGGACAAAGAATATTAATCTCTTATTATCAAGTAATTATAATACTATGAACGTACTTACCTATGTATATTTGAATATTTTAAATTAAAATTAAATCTTCAATCGCATGATGAATGAATGAATTAATGTATTCGTTCACCTCTATGTGAATAACATCTTATATTATAATAATGTCACCTTGGGCTGACCACTTACAGACTTGCGAATAGCATTGTCACAGGACGTAAGAAAGATGGATGCGGCATTATAGTGACTAAGTTGTGAAACAGAGCTGTTTTAAATGAAAATTAAAATCGTAACTGATTTGGATTCGTGTATGACAGATTGAATGGAAATTGAGAGCAGTTATATTCTGTGTAAATCTTAACATACCTACCGTCACGTCTATATTACCCGAAGGGATAGGCAGAGGTGTACCAATGTACACCCACGTTTCGCCGGTATGTTTTTAGGTCCATTGTAATAAGGGGCGAGCCTATTGCCATAAACCGGGCACATATCTAAAGTCCGAGTTGCTACTGAGCATTTTATAGAAAAGCCCAATAACACTTTGCTCGACCCGGGAATCGAACCCAAAGACCTCTAGCGTAGAAGTCGCGCTTAGAACCACTAGGCTAACGAGGCAATCAGTAAAAATCTTACTTAGTTAATTTAGGTGAAGTGAATTCTTGAGAGTTCTCAATTCCCAACATGACAGTTCACTTTACCAGAGAATCTTTTACAGAATAGATCGGTAGAAGATAAATGTAGAACTCTATGGAAAACCTTTGTCTAGCATACTTAGGCCAAACCAAAACAATAAATAGGTCCCTACTAAAAATTAAAGGAGTGAAGAGTTGGCGGCTGATCTGGTTTTCCATAGAGACAACCGTGAAGTTATTACAAACTTTTATTTCCTGCCAGGTCTCTATTGAAATGAATCTGAATTTTGAAATAGATTTTTGGGTTTTTTTTTATTACTTTCCGAAGAAAAAATGTGTGTTAAAATACACAATTAATAGAAATGTCAGGGACTATATGTATTATACAATGGCACATTTCCACGCAAACCTTTACCATGCATTGTAGTACTCACATGGTCCTAGACATTAAAACCTTCATTAGAAAAATCAGCTGTACCATGAAAAAAGCACAGTAGCTACAAAGTTAAAATCTATGTGCAGAACCAGGGGTAGCTGTTGGAATAACTCCAGGAAAATTACTCGAACAAGAATATATAAATTTAATTCGGTGGTAACTACACGAGGTTAGTACAGCAAGTGAACAAAATTGTTGAATCATAAATAACTAACGCTAATTAATAGCGAGAGTGATAATCGCAGGTTGCTGCTATGGTGTAAACATCAGGCGCACGAACAATCTACGGAGCGGATATTTTTATAAATGGCGAATGCAATACTATGGGTCAACGAATTTTCCGTTCACCTTGTATAGTTACTGATGAAAAATCTCCGATGAAGCCATACAACGATAAAAGTTTAGAAAATCAAGTTGAAAAGTTTTAAATTAAGAACACCGTCGTCATTTTTTAATATTTGTCACCTTCAACGATTTCTTGCTGAATGGCGTTCGTCGGACGGCCGGCGAACCGTCTGCCAGGGGTGGGTGTACCCTATACATACCCCGAGACAGAAAGAATGCGATGAGCAACCAATGTCATTGTATATTATTTGCTGCAGATTAAAGTCAGAACGAGAGGTACTCGCAGACAGCGCGAAGAAATAATATTAAGAGAGAAACTTCATTAGGTAAACGTTCGGTTGAAAATTTTGTGCGATGAGATATTTGAATCTTTAATCTGAAAATGGATTTGGATTTGTGTTTACATAAATAGTTTTATTTAGGTGTTCAAGATTAAATTCGAAAAGAAGTAGATATTGTAATTAACTTAGTATATTAAAAATATCGAAGTGATGAACGAACATTTATAATAACATCGATAATTTATTTATATGCTTATCGATAAAGTAGACAGATAATGTGTATGACATTTAAATAACCTTGTTTTTGTAACTGAACGATAATTCTAAATATAAGCAAGTGTTCTTTTCTTAGAAAGTGTACTCTTTCAGGACTTTTATTTAAGTAATTATTGGGTGAGAATAGTAAGATACTAAAGCAGACTAATATTCGAAAATAAGATGTAACTTGGCATAATAAGTATTTCTCTAAAGGCAGATTGACAGTATGCTTGATTGTCGATTTTTACGAATGTTGACTTTAAAAATTAACGAACTACGACAATTTTTTTCATGAAGTATCATTAATTTATACATTGCTATAGGAAACGACAACCCTAGCTATTCACGCACACTTAGCTAATTAGCATTGTATACAAACATGGCCTTGTTTATGGAGACTGGTAAGTAATTAAGAGTATCCGGGGTAAGGTTATTGTGTTCATCTCTAAATCAGTATAATAGGATTACTTCTAAGATCGAACTAAAGAAAGATGTGACTGAAAAGTGGACGCCGAACGTAGGTGTGATTTTGTACCACTTTTCGTGCGGCATTTATTTTTTGTCAGCTATTTTAGTTTTAGGATGCCTTGGAAGGCTTTCTCAGGAGTTCCTGAAATTTCCTCTCCAGTTAGAGAGAGGAAGTACAACACAGAGGAAAGTAGAAGGAATGGGGGAGACCTTTACCCAGAAGTGGGGCAGTAAAGACCAGCAAAAAAAAAAAGGTCTTGAACGTCGTGCAAGATTTGCTATGCTAGTTGGACGTTGTGACAGCATCGGCCGTTAGTTTAGCATCATTCTCATTTCGGCCTCTCTTTCTTTGGGCAAATCTCCATGCTTCTGTGCTAATGGTATCTAAGTTCGACACACGATGGCGACAACGTCGTTCATGAAACAAACGGTGAAAATATTGATTTTTACAGCTAATACCAACAGTAGATTAGAAACAACATCGCTACCTTCCTCAATAAACCGTACAGGCACGTAACAATGACGTCATGCAGTGGTACAACCCACACCACATAGAAAATAAACTAAAGGCGCGACCTTTCTTTTGTTGGTAATAAGTGGTCAATAAATTGTCGCAATTTCTTTACTTGGGATTATTGACGTCCATTCAATCTTAATAAGAAAAGATGTAGGTGCTCGTAAATTCTGTTATCTCGTATCGATTTACCATAAACCCTGATTAGACAACAGGGCTGCCAAAATATTCCTTATTGGTACGGAAGGTACTCCTGAATCAAATGAAGGTAAAAATTAATTGCTTGGACTGACCTTTTCTTGAGTAAAAGACTTAATTTTTAAAGTGACAATGCTGCTTGCTTTTTGGGCACTTGTCCCATTGACAACGATGCGGCAGTGTTTCTTGATGCCTATCAGCTCTTCCCCACCACTTTCAACACAATAATTGTACATAATAATGTTATTATGTAAACCATCGTTCTAAAGTCATATGAGGATAAAAGGAACAGCATGAAGTTGCTTTTACAGTATACAGGGACACCATCATTGTAAAATCTATTGTCAAATTTGCAAGAGATAACCATTTTACTTGCGGCTTCTTCTTAAGGAATAATGCGAAAAAAAAACCAGCAATATTACAACAATAACTCAAGGAAAATTGACCTCAGAAGCATTTCCTCCGATAGGAATTGAAATGTGCTACAAGAGAACTAGTTATGCCCAGATGCTTGCCAGCTAAAACATCCATGGCCATCATCTTCTGCACATGGTGGAAAACCTCCAGCTTCTACACTGAACCGTATCGGTGTTCCTCCTAAAAAGATGCAGCTCAATTTTATATTTTTTTTGCTTAAATGGTGTGTGAACTGTCCCGTTGGTTTGAAATTTGAAGTTGTAGCAGCCGGCTGGGGTTTAAAACTTGGGGGTTCAACACCCGGCTGTTAATAGTAGATCTATCATTGTCGTTACAGATAGTCAGAAGCCCCAAAGTCTGAGAAGTAGTCTTACCAAGGGGTATCGTGTTACCCAGCAACTGGGTTGTGCATTTCAAATAGGCAGTCGCTCCATGTAACACATTGGTATTCTGCTGCAATCAGTTATACTGGAAGCCGACCTCAATATTGTTTGGTATAGGCTAGACAGATGATGATACAAGGTGTGTGAACTATAAATAAATAAGTTTGATACTCTCAACGAAGTGGGCGACGCTGCTCTGCCGCGATTTCTAACTCAATATGTTACTGTTGTTCGTAGTTTCCAACAACATTACGTGGTTCCGCTTAAACTTTGCCTTACTTGGTTACCTTCCGTTCATTTTCCCAAAACATTGGTTTTGCTTCCGAAGGTCTACTGATTTTGTTAAATTTGGATTTCTTGATTTTTCTTTTACTCCATTTACATTTAATAATTATTATTTTTTGTGATATTACTAGCTAAACGCCGCGGTGTTACCCGCGTACAGTTACGCCTTTGGTTCTTACTCCGCTTCTTTTGGTCGTAACTTCATGTTCCATACGTATAAACCTTCCTCTTGAATCACTCTATGTATTGATGAAAACCGCATTAAAATCCGTTGCGGGGTTTAAAAGATCTATGCGTACATACAGCGTGAGTGACTTTGAAAAGATACTATGTAAATATTTCTTGTTATTTTAAGTTTCCTACCCCCCGGCGTGATGTTTAGAATGTCAGATGTAATTTCCAGATTGAAAATTTAAATATGTTTTTTTTTCTACAAGATTTTCTTATCAGATTATAGTAACCTCCCTGTAACTAGCTCGTTAGTCTAGTGGTCGACTGCCGCGCTAACGGTTTTTCGTTCGACTCTCAGATCAATCAAAAAGTGTTATTGGGTCTTTCTATGAAATTCTCAGTAGCAGCTCGGAGTTAATATTTGTGCCCGGTTAATGGCAATAGGCTCGCCCCCTATTACATGAGACCTAAATATACCAGGCGAACTGTGGGTGTACATTGTTACACGTCTGCCTAACCTTTCGGGGAATACCGGCGTGATGGTATGTGTGTGTGTTATAGTAACCGCCACGAGTCGTGAGCATAAACGTCAGTTAATTTTTGGAATATTGTGTTCCTTTCTAGGTTTTTCAGAATTATTTCTTAACACATTACATTAACTGATATTTTTCCGTGAATATTATTTTGATTATGACCATACAAAAAATATAACTAGGAAGAGTGATTAGAGAGTGAGTTTACCACAGTATGTACCTATTACAGTTTCACCAAACTTAGCAGCTACTGGATGTAGTCTACTGTACTAATAATTCTAGATGTAAGGTTATTGAACTTCATTCCAACTTTTTCAGCACGTCATGGGACAATATAATTAAATATATTATTTCTGTTATATTAGTAGGTATCTATTAGTTACTTTTAATTAAACGAGATAACTAGGCCCCCGAGTGTCTGGAATTACAATAAAAAGGGGGTTTTTAAATACATTAAATCGATTGACAGTAATGAATTGAATTTTGCACGAATTTACAAATTTCTTAGATTTTAAACGATTCAGCATCTCTATGGGGTGAGGAGTTTAGAAATAAATTATCACATAATAAAATCGTTAGGTTAATTTAAAAAAAAAGCAACGTAGGCACCTACTCCTATTTATGTTTCTTCACCTACATCAGTTTCATTCAGTTACGAAAATGCGTAGTACCAATTAAAAAATATATCAATAGCGATATCAATTTAGTCACAATCGTCGATGGATGGACACTGTTAGCATCTATCGACAGAATGTCAGTTGCATACGTCACTATCGGTAATCAAATGTGTGGACACGATTTGCAGGTGATGTGTTTGCGTGTGTTTTGTATGTGTGAGTGAACTGCGCATATGGCGTGTAAGGGTGAGGTGTGGGGGCGGTGGGGTATACCCGAGTAACTGCTCAGGCTTGTAGCTAGCTCGGTACATTTTATTGTAGCTTGCCTCTCTAGATACTACTGACTGTGAGTGGAGCCGGTTTATCGATGTCGATATAAACGTAGTAAATGACGCTGTTATTTTTCCTGTTGTATGTAGGAACTAAGCCCGGATTGGATAGCGAGTTTTAATAGCAAATGTTTACAGTTTAAGTTTGGGTTTAAATAAAGCTTTGAAATTGAACACTTTCAATGTAAATAAGGATTTTAAGGCGTCGTATAAATTGTTGTACATATAAAATCGCTGAACAGAATGGGGTTAAACTCTCTTTAGATGATGCTATTTTTATCACTGTTCCATAACAAATTCGAGTTTTACGTACCCAACATAAAACTGCTTAAGCATTACTTCTTTATGCTTCCTATCTTTTAGTATAATATCGGGCTAACATTTTGACAAGCATTTAGAAAATAACTGAAATCGACAAGTTAAAAAGAGCAATTAAATCTATCGATATACATAACCTGCATCGACAATCGCATGTCGCATCACTAAACAGGTTAACTCGTCCTGGGGCGTTGCCTGAGCTGCCCTGTGTGTGGCCAATAATTTTATTACAAGTTCATTAAGACCCCGTTGCGGCCATCAACTAACCATTTCTTATGTATTTATTTGTTGACGTAAATCTTCAATCTGAAAATATGATTGAATATTTTATGTGATGGATATATTCCAATGGTAGGTTAATAATCAGTTGGTTGGCTTATTTTGACAGTAAATGAAATTATACGATTGAATCGGAGATCTTGCTTTTAATATTCGCTAGTAAATATTTTATGATAGCCGTAGCTACCGTAGATTATCTATTAGCTTTTAAACATTTATTAAAGGCTAGCTGATGCCCGCAGCTTCCGTCATGTGGACCTAAGTGTTATTTTCGAGTGGCTCTTTTTATGCCATACTTTGGGCTAATCAATGTTTTTCAAAAGTCTAAAAATAGAACTGGACGTAATCGACTCCACAGAATAATTGTTCCACCTGAAAGGGTGGTTGCGTCATTGATACATCAAAACAATTTAGTTAGTCGCCCTGGCTGGCTCCCGGCCTATTTGGGTCAATGTGTAAACAAAGAAACAAGGCACAATGAATACGACACAAAAAATATTTTGGAAATTTGTAAACAAAGTTTTGAAGTTCTGTACTAAGGTGAACCTTTTTTAGAAGCATTACAGGGAAGATTGTTAAAAAATAAAATAAAAATATTTTATGAACTTATTCATGTGAGTGGTAGTCAGGCGACTGTGGCGCCATCTACCCTTTCTTTAAGAGAACTGCTTAATGGTAGAAAAAGTTTTATTATGATTTTAAACATGGGATTTTTTTTATTTAAAGCGAACATCAAATGTACACGCATCAAAACAATTAGGTATACAGGCAATTTTAATTCGTAAATGTATCTACTGCCTACTACGCTGAACACCAACAGTATTAATTTGCTAATTAGCATAAACCTTTTAACCTTTTTTTACAGACCACAGATCACTATGCTTAGGTAAATATCACATTAGACATTTTAACAGAGACTTGTAAAAGGCATGTAGAAATGTTTACGCGTATACGTCACACCAACACTGCTATCATAGTAAAACAGGCGGACAACTTTGTTCAAATTGCAGATGCAGTAACTTCCCTGCTCACTTATACTTTTGCCGTTTGTACATTATTCATTTCTGTTTATTCAGAGCGATGAAAAAGGTGAAATATTTTCCGTATCCCTGTTTATGTAACTGAGAAATTTCTAGCAAACTTTAAAGTAATCTCTCTTATCATAACTTTTTCTTGTTGTCACTACTTTGCTCATATTTATGTCAGACAAACTAATACACTTCCGAGTGCACGACTGAATGAAATGCTACTCTATTTCGTCGTCTAAAAGTTTAGATTTGAATGCAGTTGTGGTGTCTGGCAAGTTACTTGATGGCATTTTAGGGGAGATTATGACAGCAAGTTTGAAGCTACAGACAGTAAGTTTATAATAGGCGAATATTTGCAAATTGTAGTCTTTTTCTTTCAATTTTATCGTTTATTAAACTTGTTAGTTTGTTTTTGGTTATTTAAAGTACTTAACAATAAAAAGAAGATGTTTAATGTCAAGCAAGCCGTTGGGCACAAGAAAATGCCAAAATGCATTCTCTCTCGCCCAACGACTTGCTTGACAGCGTTATTTTGCTAAAATCAGACTCTTTCTGCAATGTACTGTAACTTTATTCAGTTAAGAAATACTAATTGATACTTCTGTAATCAGTTTTATTCACATTAAATTGAAGCCTATTTTGATTAACGTCAATAGATTTGACAACAATAGCCGATGCTATAACAATAGTTATATCATCGGCACATGAAATAGCCCAACAATGTCCTAAATGCATGAACTAGCAGCTTGCTGAAACTCAGTTATCGACTCATGTAAATGAGCCATTACCTACGACACAGAGTAATAAACAAACGGAGTGCTCACTCGCGTTTGCTCTATTAAATTCAACTCGCTCAAATAGGTAATATATGCATGATGCTTTTTTATTTAAAAAAAGAATCCTCATCCATGTAATAAATATTTTAGCAAAACTATTTATAATAAATATCTTTTGTATAGCTATGTAATTAAAACGATATAAGCCATTGAAGTTTTGTTTCAGTATCTTTCTAGCAGATCGAAATTTAACACGGAGTTTATAATGGCTGTAGTGATTTGTGACGTCACAGTCCATGTCGGACCTCTCTGTCTAATTGGTACGTATTTAATAGTTTTAAATGCTTATATCGGCCGTACTTCTCGGTCGATTTAAATTTTATTTTTTGTTATTTCTAATACGGTAATTTCATATTTTGTTAATAAATGCGATTAAAAAATCTAAAACACATTCCCTATTTGCGGATAACGCGAGACAAAGAAACGTCCGTTATTGGGGGAAACCAGTAGCGCTTTGTACGCGAATGTTTTGATCGGCGACTGTCCATGTAGCGGTGATATTCGTAGCGTTAGTGGCGACAAAGCGACGCGCATCGTCTGGAGGGTTGCTAGCGAAAAATCGCCAGAATCTGCGCTCTGACTCACGCAGGCCATAAAACTATTTCTATAATGATGGGTGTGTTGATAATTGCCTCATCTTATTTAATTTAACATTAGCTTATGTCCGCGTTTTTGTTTTTTTTTTTTTTGCCAGAACCCTTATTATTTTTCTAAAATAAAAGTAGCATAAGTATCTTTCTTATAATATCAGCTATCTGCCAGTGAGAGTCCAGTCAAAATCCGTCTAGCTGTTTTGAAGATTAGCCTGAATAAACAGACAGACAGAAAAAAAAAATTTTTTCCTGTTTGTTTCGTGTAAACATTCATATTTATTTCGTAAAACAAAATGATTTTGATATTACAAGCAAACATTTCCATTTTTTTGGATAGAATAGATATAGATTTAACTGGAACAAGTGAATGATCACTTCAGATGTAAAGATGTACCCACACCATTGTCGATAACATAGTATTCACGACGAGAAAGTCACAATCAAGTGCGCTGTCTGCATCTTTTATACTTCTAGCTATGGTGTCTTCAGTAAATTTTAACTTACTGGCGTAACTACATCTTTCTATATGGCATTTTTACTAAAGTATTTCTATATTTTAATAAGTATGTCATTTAGGGCCGATTTTTCAATCATCAGTTAACTTCTATCTGAGGAATAAATATGGCGGTTTGACATATTTTCTATACAAAAGCTGTCAAAACGTCAAATATATTCTTCAGATAAAAATTATCTGGCGATTGAAAAATCGACCCTTAATCAGATAATCATCTGGGTCAATAAATGATATTCTGTTAATTATCAACGTGTACTCCTCTTTCAGGTTCTACTTACTGAAAATGTAAAAGAAATTGCTACCAAAACATTATTTGGTTTCATAAAATGCTTAACCCGTTAAAACCGCCTACGCCATTTTTTGGGTCATAAAAATGGCAGTCTAAAACATTGGAAGCTCCAACGAGCAATTTAAATTCATAATAACTCCAAAGTCAACGAAAGTTAAACAAAGCGCCGAAAATAATTAATCGTTGACATGCTCGGCTAAAAAAAGTACAAACAACGAAAAAGTTAGTGACCACGCAAAAGTATTCAAAACTAAAAGAACAATGAGTGTATTGCTACCTGAATAAATGATAACATCGCGGTAAATTTGATGTCAATATGTGTTAACACTAAGCTATTTAGTTCACGAGTCGGACCCCTTTCCCGCCCGGTCCCCACAGCACACACAGACATTGCCCTCCCAATTCACCCACTTTTGTGTCTGTGTGTACCGAACACATAGATAAAAGCAATTTTTCACTGGTTACACCGACGCACACAAACGCAGCAAGACGAATGTAGTGAGTCCCTTGCCCCACGAAAAGTTTTGTAGTTTTGTTCACTAGTAGTGTCTAGACATGCCATGCTTTTAAGTTAAAGGTGAATCCTTCCAGACTTTCATGAAAGTTATACAAATTTTAATTTAATCCATTAATAATACCAATCGCATTATTATTAAGTGCTTTCCAACATTATAATGTAATGTAACCTACATAGTAAATTGTTTTGCTCAAAAAATACAATTATGAAAATCGTGTCGCTGGATGTTGGTTATAGTTTGTTAATTTGTTGTTGAATTAGTTTAAAAATAACACAAAACTGTTTTAATAGAATATTTCAATAATATACTAAAAGGCAGTTACAGCCCTGTAATTTATTGCTGAATTTTATGATGGATATTTCACGTGTAATATATTTACAATTTCTTACTATTTTAGCCGCGCTGATTTACTAGTAAAATCGCATTCCAAATTTCACTGGAAAATCATGGCAAGGGAATGCATCGAAATTATTATGGAATGTGCTTGAATGAGACGGGGATATTGCAGTCACGCGCAGTTCGGTCGGTTAGACAGAGATCAAATATTGAATATCGCGCAGATTGTGAAAACGAGTTATGTTCGCGCGACAAGCAGAAGGAAAATGCACCATCTGCAAACCGATTTAGGGTGGAAAATTTTACCTAGCTCGCGGCAACATAAGTTTTGTGGGTGCTCAAGCCGGTTGGGGCAAGCGGGGGGCTCCGTAGCTCTCAGCTGTGGCAGATAATCAATATCCGCTTGGCTTGTGGACACTATAATAATATATGTTATTTTATATCCACTCCATTCTTACGCCCGGCGGCTGCGTATGCTGCGTCCCTCTCGCACCATTATCTAAAATGGACAGTGGCGTAGATTTGGTAAATGATAACTGTGAGAAAGTATTTATCACGACAATGAAGCGTGATATGTAATTATATAAGGTATTTAGGCGTAGTGGCGATATGTGGTGGGTGGTGGGGGGTTGTTCTGGTGTGTTTAGTGATATATTTGTTTTTATTGACGGCGGCATCGGTGGTGTTGGCAGGCACGCGAGGTTCACTTCTTCATTATTACGGTGAGAGTCGCTCAACTACGCGTTACTCGATTGACTAATCTAATTGAGGGCGCTTTGGGCGAGTTTTAGTTATGTAGAACGGTGATTTATGTCGCGTGCGTACATACCTTTCTGATGGAGGATTCTTATTTTAAATATAGATCTCTAAATTGTTGCATATACCTGCTAATTTTTGTATCGCTTATGCTGGCTGTTGCTCGAAAAGATATGCTATTATTATGATTAAAAATTACAGTTCAAAGTGAGAACAATTTTTTAATTTGTTCTATTTAATGTAGGTACCTAAGTCGAACAAAGGAAAATAAAACAGACTTACCTACAGAAAATGACGCATACTGTCCCATGGTCCTCTCCCTGTTTTCTAGGGCGTATGGTCGCCGGCTCTGGGTAAGAAGGGGGTGGCTTTGGCGCGGCAGTCGGGTGCGGTGGCGGCAGGAACATTGCGTAGCGGCATACACTTGCTTTCTGACAACATTTCACTCCGTAATCTCTAGAGCGTCTGGAATGCGTGGTGATTGGGATTATTTTGTGTAAAAATATGTTTTGGTTTTAAATTGTTGACCTCAAACTGGGTAAAGTAAAGTATTTACAATTTTGTAAAAAGGTTTCTAATATTAGGTTTTCCTTATTGCTACCGCTGGTATATCAGGCTGATCTTGGTGAGATGTTCATTGAATGAATACGCCTGTGTTTGGTGAAACGCACTTGGGCCCCCTGATGATGTATACCTATAGAAGAAGGGTTTGGATGAACGCCGACGATCTTTATAGATCAGAACGTTGCCGTATTGTTGGATAAAGAAAACTTTTAATCTATACTAATATTATAAAACTGAAGAGTTTGTTTGTTTGTTTGGTTGAATGCGCTAATATCAGGAACTAGTTCGAATTCAAAAAAAATCTTTGTGTTGGATAGTTCATGTATCGAGGAAGGCTTAAGGCTATATAACATCACGCTACGACTAATAGATGCGAAGCAGTAACCAAAGACGTAACCTAATGCGGGTGAAAATCTACGCGGACGAAGTCGCGAGCAGAAGCTAGTTATTGACTAAAGTAAAGTATCGTTTCTCCAAGACTCCAGCGCTCTTCTAGCGGTCTCCGCTGTTGATTCTGGCTTTCAGGAGTTACAGTGGTTGGGAATAGTGTGGCGGGCTAGTCCCATAAAAAAAGTGTTTGTATAATACAGTGTGATTTTGTTTAATAATTTTAAATAAGGATCATTACTGAAAATAATTTTAAAATTAAGTTGATAAATTCAGATTGTTACAGAATGATATAAAATTAGGACAAAACACACGAAGGAAAATTATCAGAAACCGGCAGGTTTACAGTCGTAAAATCTTATAAAAGAAATACAATATATTTTAAGGTCATAAAAGACAAGGACTTAGTGGTAGATAGATAATACGTAGAAAGAGCATAGTGTACCTTTTGTATCCAGTCTAGTCCCGTCGCGTCGCCCGCCGCCTCTTCAGTTCGCTGGTTCGAGTCTCCCACGCTACGTCTGCTTATTTTGTCTTCATTCAATGAGTCATAACATCTTCCCCTAGAATATAAAAAGAAAATATCACTACATAGTATAAAAGTAAATTGGCTTCCTTACGTCTGTACGCTTAGATCTTCTCAACTACGCAACGGATTTTTTCAACCCAATCTAAATCTTCACCGAACTTCATTTAAAGGTACAACTTACATATCCAATCTATAAACTGGTTTCTTAATTAATACACAAACAGTTCGCAGATTTGCCTACACATGTCACCCCTGTTATGACGGTGCAAAGCGTCCCCAAATAATAATGGGAACATAATTCGATTGGCCCCCGTCTGTCGACGGATCGGATAATACAGGGATGCATTGCCAAACTAGATGTGGTCCAGACTGGTTGGACGCACTTCGATTGGACGTAGTATAATATTTTCTTTTACTGTATTTTTAAAAATTAACTATTACAGTAATAATGATTGTTATTATTGAATGTAAATAAAAAATAATAGAAAATATTATGATAAGTGAGATGACGGAAAAACTTGTACGTTTTCCTTGAAAGGAATGGAGAGAGGTCTTTGTGCAGCAGTAGGACAGTACTGGCTGATTATAGTAATATATACAACAATGTATGATGTAGTATGATGACTCGGAGACTCTACTGCTTGAAATCACCAATATCATCGTTTAAGGGTCCTTCTATTTACTTCTTACTACTGCACCGACAGAGCGGTTCAGATGTCGTACTGCATATGGATGGTTGGTTTTTTTTACCACACCGTGCACGCGCGACTAATGTCAGGACGATAAACGTCACGCGTCAACTCTATAAAAGAAACAACCACCCGTGTGCGGTGCAACACCGGCCGTGTTCCAGCAGTTGCGCCGCAGTAATCCGGCATCAAATGCTTCATTTGGAAGAGCCTTAAAGTCGCGTACGAACACGAACATAGCGATCACAAACATCAAACCGAACGCGAACATATTCGAATCGAGTTCGCGCACTATAGTCGTAAACTCCATGGCCATGGCGGCACCGTTGGAATAGGTCGATTGTGAAGTGAAGAACAGATTTGTTTCGTAACATTTATATAGCTCTTCGAACACCGTCCATACAGAACATAGCAATACGATCGTCGCAGGTTTTACGAACAGAGTGTTCGATGTTGGTTAGTGGTACGCACGTGCGAACCAGGTTGTTGCGTATCATCATGCAACGCAACAAATTTTTTCGTACGAGCGTACACGGATTAGCACTAACAGTACTGGCTACTTTTGCACATATCTACTCCTTATTTAAGAGACGAGAACTTCCATGTAGCTTTATATCCATGAAACAAAATAGGTATTTCAATTCAAACAGATTAGATAGTACATATGCAGATAAATTGATAGTCATATCCATTTGGATTGTACGGAAGTTCGGTAAATAGGTAAGCGAAATGCTAATCAATGTCGTGATGGTATGAATTGAGTACCCGATACACACGTTATCAACGATAGCGAGTAAGTGACAGTAATGTTTGGTAACTAATTAAATATGGGCGCTCGAAGTACTAGTGCTCTTTGTAAAGCAGTTCGTCCAGGGATACGTCCACCATACCTATTTTTGCCGCAAAGCAGCGTTGCTGTGTTCCGGTTTGAAGGATTTGGGTTCTAGTTAAATTACAGGCACCCGAGACATTTCGCTGTGAGCAAGCGCGGGGCGAGCGGTGAAATCAAATGTATGATGCACAGCGTTACAGCTTTGAGCCGCGACTCGTGGCGGGAAGGGGTCGTAAGATGGCAATGCATTTACAAGGCCTCTGGTATTGCAGATGCCTGTAGGCAGACGTGGGCAGTGACACACCTTGGGTGTGCATGCCGTCCAAGATGTTACAAAAAAAAACAGGAAGGAAATGAAGTAATTTAAAAAATATAAGTAGAACCCAAGAGGTGGCAGGTTAATGAAATGTGTTGAGAGATTGGAAAATTTGACAATTTAATAAAATCAACCTCTTTCTTGATATTCTATTAATCACGGGATATTGCTGAAGTTGAAGGACAAAATTAGCTCGTTAGCCTAGTGGTCCTAAGCATGACTGCTACGCTAGAGGTCTTGGGTTAGATTCCCTGGTCGAGCGCAAAGTGTTATTGGGTTTTACTACGAAATTTTCAGTACGGGTCGGAGTTAGGATTTGTGCCCGGTTAATGGCAATGTGCTCGCCCCTATTACATGATGGGACCTAAAAATACCGGCGAACTGTGGGTGTACATTGGTACACCTCTGCTTAGCCATTCCGGGAATACAGGCGTGATGGAATATTTGTTTAAATTAATGCACTCTTAACTGCACTCAAAGCTGTTGATCATGATCCAGCTCATCACATTGAACTTACTGTAATCATTATTCTAACTACTGCTTAAATTCTAACTAACCCCGCTTAACCCATGGATCACAAGCTTGATTATGTAACTGTCATAGCACAAGCGTCCACCCAATGGCATGCGACCATTACCGTGCATACGTCACAGGTCGATGGTGATTTCCCTAATATTGTTTGCGGATTACCTAGTGTAGCACAAAATATCTACAGAAGGCCCACTTCTTTGTAGTTCAGCATTTTAATCCGTACTAGTACTGGTACTAGACTGGCGTTCGCCAATAGGAATTTCTCAGTAGCAGCCCAGAGTTTGGAAGGTTGGTGGTGTAACACCCCCGTGCCTCGGAAAGCACATAAAGCCATCTTGTGCCTGATCTATACCCTGTTGTGTCGGATTGTCGTCCCATCGGATTATAAGAGTTAGGGAAGGGGGAGTGCACCTGTGTTTGCGCACACGCTTGTGCACTATAATATCTCCTGCGTACTTGGTTTGACTGCGTTAAGAGTAGCCGCCATACCCGGAATAGGTTTGGAGAATACATTCTAAACTGGGCTTTTCATACTTGTAAGCGTCTCCTTGTATCTATTGACTTAGCCTTGTTCCATAATCCTAACTAATATTATAAATGCGAAAGTTTTTTTATTTGTTACCTTTTCACGCCTACACCACTGAACTGATCATCTTGACATTCTTGCATATTCGTTGTCATGTGTACAGAAACGTACATAAGGGTATCTTCATTCCGATAAAAAGTCTTGTTCCCGAGGAAAACAACAATAACGTTCTTATAAAAATAGATGGCGCCACGAGACTTTAGAATCATGATTCAATTTTAAATATAACCGACATTTATGCGGACAAAGCGGAGAGCATAAACTAATACATAAAATAAAGAAAAGCTGTTATTCTTTGATTAATTGCGGAAACCAAGACAGTTGAATTGTGTCTCCGGGACTCCTCGAACTACATTACATTGCCTAGGTGCTTACCTGTGGTCGCGTGGAGACGTGGGTTTGTCCCATAAAAGTAGAGGACAAAAAGACAACAAGAGGCAACATATACTGTCTCAAACAAATGTCAGTCACACATACCCTTGCATTCGTTGTGTACTGCTTGTACTTGATTCGTATAGCATGTATTTGTGTGTGCGTGCGTTTTCCTCTCGTTTAACAGAATTATCCTTCTGTAGCTTTCTCTTCTTTTGCTGCTACCCTTTAGGCACTACATAGTTCCACTTAATTGCACGTACGCATCGAACGTGAATTACAGTTATTAATAATGGTAATTAATGTCTGCAATCGAACCTCATCGGGTTAATGCAGTCATTTTACGCGTGCGTGTGTCCGTAAATGGATTATGTGATGCTAGTGCAAATATGCAGCGATTTTGAGTAAAAATATGTTGGACCTTTTCTTTCGTGATACTTTCTGTATCGTCTTCACATTCTTCATTTACATTTGTGTTGATTGACTCCTTCTTCTTTTCTTGCAGCGTTAACCGCTGCTGTTATTTGGCTGCCTACTTCTCATTGTCTTTCCATAAGTAGACACTTCTTTGCTGAACGAAACAATTTTTAGGCGAGGACCAATTCATTGGACCAGTGTCTAAAATAAAATTACTATAACTGGAGAGGGAATAATTGGCTTCAAAATATCAGTATATTTTGGAGCCGATTATTCCCTCTCCTCTATTGGCTGTTCTGTAGACTCATAGTTTTATTTTCCAGATTTCTCCTCCCTTCCACAGATCTATTAGTAACACTGACTAAATTTTAATTGAGTGTCGAATCGAATTAACCCTATCATTCTTTCAGTTCATGGTACAAGTTATTCATGACTAATAACCTAGCCGATATTTACTTTGTAAGATCTCCCCTTGCGGAGAGCTTCGGAATAGCATGCGGATGGGATAAATGTAATTAGTATGTTAATATACTAAGTGCGTCGAGCAATCTGCGTCTAGACGCTTGAGCCCTATAGGGGTCCAACCGGCCTTTAAAGGGGTTGTAGACATTTGAAAGAGAAATAGAGACAATTTAACTAAAGTTTATGGAGAGAAAATTTATTTTTATTTTATAATAACTCTTGAAGTTAATTTTGATGTGTGTTGAGAAATAACTGACGAGGTAGGCTGACAGTAAGTTAAAGCAACGCACTATTTAAAGTTCGCTAGAATGCTACAGTAGCAGTTTAGTGAAGAAGAGTCTGAGTAAATTTTTTACCGAACATTACAAACAGACGGTCCTAAATTAATTCTCAATATACAAAAGTGTTACTATGCAATTCATTTAAGCAATACACAACATAAGTACCTACTTCGTATAATACCAATGTATTTAACTTTTTCAATTAAAACGGACACACGACACACTATATTTTCCGTCGGATTATGACCCTTCGACACGTGAGCGTCCCCAGACATATTGCATCCAACCCTCCGAGTACTGACCTCGCATCGGATCAATTTATAAATACACCCGCCACATCTTCGAAAGCCTTGCATTGTGAACAGTATTGTGATCTAAAAGTATTATTACGAGTGGTGAATCAAATGGACTTTTACATCTTTTGAATGCGTTTTGAGTTGAACTTACTGACGAAGATAAATGTGAAAATCTTGAAGCACAAATTCAAAATGTCACGGTACCTAATTCCATTTAAAGCCAAGGATAGTTTAGCAAACACATGCAATGCCGACATGGAACGTTTTCTGTGAAACAATACATGACCTTGAGTTAGTTGCACGCCACTGATGCCACCAGCCGGTTTACATGTAGGTACATACCATCACGCCTGTGTTCCCAGAAGGGTGAGGCAGAAGTGTACCAATGTACACCCACAGTTCGCCGGTATTTTTAGGTCCCATGTAATAAGGCGCGAGCCTATTGCCATTAACCGGGCAACAATCCTAACTCCGAGCTGCTACAAAAAATTTCGTAGAAAAACTCAATAACACTTTTTGCTCGACCTGGGAAGCGAACCCAAGACCTCTAGCATAGCAGTCGCGCTTAAGACCACTAGGTTAACAAAGCAGTCAATCAGCCGGTTTATTCTGTAAAAAATCCCTCAGTGAATTAAGGTGAGCTGTCCGTCCCTCTTGATGCTAAATATTGACAGCTCATCTCAAGTACACTTCACCTACATTCATCTAAAGAGGGTTTACAGAATAGCCCGGCAGGTGTCAGAACAGTGTTTATTTCCTAAACACAACGGGGTAGGCAAAGACCAGCAATAACGATTGAGAGTTTAAAAGTTAGGTCTTTACCAATTGTAATCAGAACTTTGGTTGATGCTGACAAATGCATATGATGGCAAGATGGTCTCGTGGTGGCAAGGGTCTTGGGTTCGATTCCCAGGTCAGGCAAACAGTGTTATTGGGCTTCTCCATTAAGAATTTCTCAGTAACAGCCCGGAGTTTGAAGTCGGTGGTGTGACACCCCCGTGCCTTGGAAAGCATATAAAGCCGTTGGTCCTGCGCCTGATCTCGCTCTGGTTGTGTTGGATTGCCGTCACGTCGGTAGGTAGTGCACCTGTGTTTGCGCAAACACTTGTGCACTATATTATCTCCTGCGTACTTGACTATACTTCATTAAAATTAGCCGCCGTGACCGGAATCGGTCTGGAGAATGCATGATCATGTGTTGGAAATGTTATAAAAGTTTCGATAACATTATTTTTTTAATATTAATTCAAATTTAATAAAAAAGGAAGAAGAAGTAAGACGCTGGATACAGGCTGCTTCCAACCGGTCCTCTTGAAAATCTATGGGGAAGGCCTATGTCCAACAGTGGACGCCCTGCGGCTAATATGATGATTATGTTGATAAATAAAAAGGATTATAATTAACTACAGTCATCGATTCTAAACAAAAAGAAAGAGAATAGAGGAGATGTCCAAACGGGGGGCTCAGGCAAGGCAACAGGTATGAACATCGTTAGAAAACCAGTAAAGTGCGATTACGACACTGTGAGTCCTGTGACAGACGGACAGATAGACCGCTTATGACTAGTATCCCGGTTGGCACCCTTTGGGTATTAACCCTAAAAACGGTCTGAATAAGCTACAAGCAATTTTCGTTTCGCCAAAAATTGAGTGTTACAATACCTACATAGATTTCTTGTGTAATCATGGCGGCGCGACCCGAGTGGCCTATTTGCTAAATTATTTATAATAACTGCTTACCCTTTCCTGTCTGTATCAGGCGAACGTAATTAAGCGTTGTCTCCTGCCAAATTGGGAACACGCTCATTTGTTTATGTTTGTTAAGTTAATCTTTCCTCCTGAACACTGTATTCTCCTTAATTTGGTTCCGCGTCTTTTATTGATTTTTCGTTTCTGATGTCAATTGTTTCACTGTTCGGATTATTTCCGACTAGCTTCTGCCCGCGGCTTGGTCCGCGTCAAAGTCGATATATTATACCACGGGAACAGCATATTGTTTCGGGGTATTAAATAGCGTATGTGCTATTCCAGACTATAATCTATAGTAGCCACCACGAGTCGTGAGCACAAACGTGAAGTTAATTATGGGGTTCCTTTCTGGATTTTTTGGGGCGCCGACGCTGCACGACGCGGTTGGTCCGTCAGTCCCCAAAATCCCAAACGTTAACTTAACGTTTGTGCTCACGACTGGTGGCGGCTACTATGTCTCTGTGTTAAATTTCTTTTTGGATTGAGAAACAAACACCCATCCATCCTTATATTCGCATTCAAACACTAGTAGGGTCAGCTTAGTTTAATGCTTTTACAGTAAGATTTTACATATTGCATGTATAATAACAGTGGTTTTGTCTCTGCAATATGCTGAAAATTTTGTATTATTAATATTTGTTCCGGTGCGGTGCGGTGTGCGAACTGAAAGTGCGGCCCTGTAAACCTAGCAGGAGTGGAATTTTTGAATTGGAAATACCTATGACTATGAAATATAATGTTTGTTTCATTTAATACAACAAGTCTAATCAGTACCTTTTGATATTTAAAAAGCCTTCAAACTAAGTGTATTATTATAATGTGTGAAACGGACATTTCCAATCCAATAAACGATCGAATTTACTTTACATAAATCCGCGCGCTCGTGCTTGGCCCTCTACACTCTAAAAAAAGAAGGCGGATGTCGAATCAACCCCAATGACTTTAGGGTGGCTGACTCGCTTCCTGTACTGAGGATCGTCAGTTCGATACTTGGAACGTCCAAAAACAATACTTAATTAATTTTAGTCTCACATTGCCTTTCAGACATTGACACACAGCTTTTTTTTATCCGTTTCGTATACCTACCCAGAAGGTACCTTGGTAATGGATTAAAAATTAAGTAATGTCGTACTGATCTAATATATGATTGGTACCCTGTTAGTATTCTTCTTATTCAAAACAAAAAATTGTATATATTTTTTATTATTATAAAATAACTAGCTTCTGCCGGCGACTTCGTTCGCGTGGTTTTTTTCACCCGCATTAATTTACGTCTTTGGTTACTGCTCCTCTTCCGTGTACGGAAGCGTGATGTTATAAAGCCTTCCTCGACACAAAAAGATTTTTTCAATTCACACCAGTACTTCCTGAGATTAGCGCGTTCAACTAAAGAAACAAACTCTTCAGCTTTATGATATTAGTATAGATTATAAAAGTTAACCTTACCCTAATCAAAGATAATTATTAACTTCGGTTTCAGTAGGTATCTACAATAAAGTGTTCATTCACATTATGCTTCGGAATAATTTATGCTATATTTACATGCAGTTTGTGACTAGGGTGTACCGAATCGCATCCAAGTGCGCAATGCCAACGCTAGGGGAGGCGCATGAAAGTTGATTCGCAGTTGATTTGCAGTAATTGATCGCCTCGGGGAGCGTCGACGTGGCAAGTACCTACGGAGTTTGGATTAACCTATTATTTGAATAAATGTTACAGTTTTGGAAGTTGACTCTTGTTGGTCTTTTTAAACTATAGAAATAATAATAAAACCAGCCTATTGTGGGCCCACTACTGGTCAAAGGAAACAAGGCACGAGTGTTGATCATCACGCTTGCTCGAGGCGTATTGGCGATTTTAGTCATCATCATTTCGATTCATTATCTAAAAGTCTAGGTTTCCTCACGATTAAATTTACGTTACTTATTCTAAAATTTATTTTATTTCATTATAAAACTTTAGTTTTTTTTTTTTACGAATTCACACAAACAAAAAATAATATCAATAACAATTCAAATTAGTACAAAACTTTGTATATTTATTGAAACAGATTAACATTTACACAATGAATATCACGTAATATCCAAACTTCACGTTTCCTTCATTCAAATATGCGTAGCGCCATCTGTGTTGTTTGGCAGGCACCAACCTACCAGCTATTAGGTAAAGTTCGTACAGCTTCAGCATCTTGCGTATTGATCACAAGAGACATAAAATAAAATATTAATAAAATGTTAACATAACGGGATAACTGGGATATTTGCTGGTCAGAGGAAATTAATACAAAGTTTTGAGAGAAACCTCCAAAAAAGTGGAAAGGTCACGTCAGACAGAAAGCGAAAAATATTTGAGAAAAGGGAATTTATGACATTAATTAAAAGAAGAAGAACAAGACTGAGTTAACTTAATAAATAAAATGGCGTCTTGACGGGTCCCTAATAAAATACATCTAAGTACCTACACATACCTAATGTTACTGAGTATATTTTTGTTAAATCTGGACCCTTTGTAACAGTCGTCCTCCAAAAACAGTTTACCAAAGAACTTAATTAAAAATGCGTCGCTAAAATTAATCTATAGCTAAATGTATCGCTTAGGAGTGCCGTGTAAACGTCAGCTTAGCCCTAACTGTTCGGCGGGCGTGGAAATTTACATATTATTAATTTACATAGCAACGTAACCCCGACGGTGCACAATCTGTGTAATTTGGATGTTTGGATGTTTAGCCATTGTCTCGTAGTTAGGCGACCTACAACATAATCACTCTATTTGGTGACACGGTTATGGGCGGTCAACGACATCAGGATCAATAGTAATGTGACGCATTATGAGTAATAGTGTAAAAAGTAGGGAACTGGCCTTGATTTGTTGATGATTTGGATAAAGATTTTGTAGATTTCGAAGAGATCCATAAGGCAGAAGAAAACTTTGCAGTCATTACTGATTCTAAAGACATCATGTTTAGAAATACAGTAAACGATCCTAAAATTTTAAACAAAGAAATTTCATAAAATTCTTGAAAAAGTATCTAAATTCCAGATTTGTAGATAAAAGTCAATTTATGTGAATAGTTCTTAGTTAAATATAAAATAACAAAAACAAAGATAACAATTTCCGCCGTAGAATCTTAGCTTACGTTGAAAAACAAAACAAAATCAGACACCTCATAAAGCTAATGGTATTAAAATTTAAAATTCCTGTTCCCTCGTTAACTACAGGTGTCTATGTAAGTGATAATATAAACAAACAGTCTCGCTGCTCGCCCTATGGGAGTGCTGCTCAATCCATATTTTTTGACATCGTCATCACAGCTAGGGGTGGTTCACAAGTCTCACAACCCCATAGATACCTACTCCATCGAGCCGGAATGAAAAGTAGTGGGTAATATCTCCCATTTGCATATTTTAATTGTTAAAAGAGCAGACGCCCCTGCAGTGTGAATGTGGCATAAGCAACCGATTTGCATACATAGACGCAGCGCCGGCAACAAATTGATATATCTGTAAATAAAGTGGAGTAATTGAAATATATTACAGTGTAGGGTTATGTATTAAATGAAGTTTAATAACTGATGATGATTATGAAGTAGTTGTCTTTGTTACAGTTCTGAACACCCAAGGTGCACCTGCGTACAAAACTTAGAATAGTTTAGAAGACAAAGATGCAGTGGCCCATACCAATAAGTTGGAATAACGCCAAGTAGATGAAAAATAACATTTTGTTTCTCTTATGATATTTTGTTAAGTTTACGAAGTTTCGGAAGAAATAAATCTTATACTTTTAAGTATGACTAGAGGTGAAGAGAAAACAGAAAAGATTAAACAATTAAGTGAGTCGGAATAATATTTCTCGCCTTTATTCTCGTGCTCTCCCAAACAATTCTTAAAAGAGCATGGTATGATCCAAACACTGCGTCTATAGATAGACAATCGGTAATTTGCCCCGCTTCATACATTTCCAGACACTGACGGAGATATAAATAAAGAATAGTTACTGAACAGTATTTTCGATTAGAGAGATGACGCGAGGGTGCGGGCCGGCGCAGCGTGGTACCGATGACGTCATTACACTAGATACGTCGCTCTTTGTGTTCCTTGTTTGTAAACTAATTGATTCTAACCCTTTAGAACGTTGAAGTTAAAACTAAACAAATGTCAGATGTGAATAAATAAAGATTTTTTTTAAACAACAGTTTATTATAATTATTATGATGGTAGATTCAGGAAAATTACATAGCAATATACGAAGAGTAGATCACTTGATCATATGTTACGTAAAACTCTCGCGCCAAAATTTTGTGCCCAAGTATCTGTTTAAGCTATGGGTTCTTAGGTACTTAAAAAGTATCAGTAATTGGCACCTATGTTTCGTTTTTAAAAGACTTACAAGAACTGTCGACAGATATCACTTTAAATACTTTCTACATTCCCATGACAAAGTTTTCCACAGCTCTGAACACCGTGGAAAAGTTTAGCCGATAGCTCGACAAGGACATCCATAATTCTAACAGATTCATGAAGTATAGAACAAAGTAGGTACTACATGTTTGAAGCTGAAGGAAAATGTTTAGTTTGTTGCTAGCTATGTAAACTTTTTTCTTTTGTGATGCTACATTAGCACTGTTGGTAAGTAGAATTCTGGTCTTTTACACATATTTGGTTAACTAGTCTCTCAATTAGCTGGTATTAAAAAAATAAACCTAACCAACTCATTGTCTGAAACATGGAAAGGACTAGAAAATGCCCTAGATATCAATAGGTATAGTAATAAAAATATAAGATTGATTCCCGCACTAAGAGCAATAGATGTATTGTCTGTGAATATTTTGTTAGATCTAAGACTGTTCATGTGATCTATGTTCATTTAAAATTATAGTCAAAACCATTATTTTAATTATGATATTTACAGGCACTTTTGAATTGTCAAAGAATCAGTCAGTTAGTCAGAAAAAATTGAAGCTAATTGCCAGTCCCAAAACGTAGTTAGATCTCTATGAAGGAGAATGAGCAAGGAACTCCACCGACACTCTTTTCATTACAAATACTAATCTTGATTGCAATAATCTTGGTAATTGTATATGTGTTAACAAAATGGGAAGTACATACATACCATCACTCCTGTATTCCCTGAAGAGTTAGGCAGAGGTGTACCAATGTAAACAGTTCGTCGGTATGTTTAGGTCCCATGTAATAGTGGGCGAGCATATTGCCGTTAACCGGGCACAAATCCTAACTCCGAACAGATAATGAGACTTTCACAGAAAAACCCAATAACACTTTTTGCTCGACCTGGGAATCGAACCCAAGACCTCTAGCCTAGCAGTCGCGCTTAGAACCACTAGGTTAACGAGGCAAAATGGGTAGTTATATAAAATAATTAACATGACAGCGCCCGTTCACGAACATGATGCGTTGGGTCAGCTCAACGTTTTTGAAGGAAACCGAATGACATTAGTGCTGTGTTTCCCACATCACAAACAAATCCAGTTTAGTTTAATATGAAAACAAGAAGTGTCAAAGATTCCGGTAACAGTGTTTGTTATAGTAACATTAAGATAATTAAAATTTTCTCTTCTGTGGTGGTGTTTATTTTCAACATCCTAATTCCGCCCGCGCTGTCTCAATACGGAATTAGCTTCGTCATAAACAAAGAGGTTAAGTGCCTTATAAATAACAGGGATCTCCTTTACCTTAACTAGATGTTTTGGTGATATTTTTGGTGTCTTGTATCTTATTAGTGTTATGATATGGTTCTTTTTTAATTGTCTCTTTTGAAGGATTATCTTTAATTTTGTATTTTTCCGAAATGCCTATATAAATAACTACACGCTTAAATTATGCAATTAAATCAAAGGAATTGCCTTTGATTTAATTGCATAATTTAAGCGTGTAGTTATTTATATAGGCATTTTAATGTTTACGTATGTAAATAGACTATGTAGTTTCATAGCGCGCGTGTTCAGGAATCAAGAGGTAAATACTAACTTTAGACTGTAACTTTATTAGAGAGAAAGGTACGGCCGCTGTATTTCACAGGAAATGCGCACAATGGGTTTTATGCAGAAATCTAGGAAGCAGAAAACTGGCACACCGTAAAATCGATAGCTTTTCCTGCGATATTTTACAAGCTTATAGAGTTTGTTTTAAATGGATGTTTTGACGCCATATTTGGCATTCTAAAAAACCTACTTCTGTCACACTTTCTTAGTATAACACACGTATGCAATAATCAGTGTAAGACAATTATTAAAGTTCCATGAGGCAGGTAACAACAGTCGGAAGGTCTTGTATTGTACGCTCAACGTCATTAATTATTTTACACCCCTATATTGTTAGTAGAACAGTAATGAATACATCATCACCACAATATCATCGCTGCAGTGGAATTACTAATGCATCTGTACATAAACAACTCGATTGCACTAAATTAATATTACGTCCGCACGTTAATTGAGCACAGTGCCATCTATTGACGAGTGGCGACAGCACCTGATGGTATCGCCTGAATAAATTACATACATATTGTGGTACGAATTCTGCCGCTCCGACCACTTCCGGATAACCGTATATTAGTAACAGACGCCATTATTCTACTGTCGAGTAATTTCGGACCCAATTTCGGTTGTCACGTAGGTATAGCGTTGTTGGTAAACTCCCTGAAAGTTTAATGCGATGGTGTGTACTATTCACGCCATGTATGACACGAGTTTGTTACAAAATAATAGTTCGTTGATTGTTATCTTCGTTTTTAAAAAATTAGGTTGCGTTTGTCGTTCTTGTGCGTTTATTTCAAAATAAACGCAACTTTTGTAAATAAGTAAAATATGCGCAAAAAATATGTTAAGATATTATTAAAAATCTTATGAATTATCTTAAGAGAAGGTACGAGCATTTCTGTTTTCACAAAATGGAACAGATTATGATGTGGGCACGTGCTGTACCTACTAACTATCCCTACAGTTTTGTTACAAATATATCGGTGAATGTGCCGTTATGTTAAATATTAGATACAAATGGCTCGTCTTAGATATTCCTCTTACCAGGGCCCTGGAGTGCGATGGGAGGGCGGAGCGATCACCGAGTTTACCCTATTTAAGGGATGTGCCCTCAAGGGTAGTGTTGTGTATAAGTTGAGTGGATAGATATTATTTTATTACATTATAAACATAAACGGAATTATTAGAATAAACCAATTAATTACTGTTAATATTTGAATCACTTTTCCTGCTCGTAACTTTGATTTGTTTCAGAACCGCTAGATGGCGTTAACGGTTTGAATCAAAGAAAGATTCCAATTTCAAAACTGAACTGTCATTTTGGAATTCCTTGAGCAATATTGGAGTTTTAATATAGGATCGAAATATTTCGAAAATCTCTAGTAACTTTCTTGAAAACTTGAAATGAAATTGATGCCGTTTGCTTTACCTATAGAAATTGTTTATAGGTCAACTGAAGCCACTGAAATACTTGTGAAGATAGAAGTCACTGATAATTGAAATAAACGGGCTGTGTGGTTTGTAGATAAAAGAAGAACTCTCTATTTATTGTTTGTCAATATAGGTGATAATTTCATTAATTAGGCAATCGACAGGGTATAATGAAAAGATACATCAAACACCACCTATGAGGTAGATATTGAGGTTATTTTGTAAACAAACCCAACCCCTTCATTGTATTCATGGATGAGGAAGCAACTGTTTAGACTATGAAATAGTTGAAGATATGTAGGAAAACTAGTAACTCCCCGTTGGTCTTATAGTCGTAAGCGCGACTGATGAGCATGGGGTCCTAAATTCGATTCCCATGTCGAGCAAAGTGTTATTGGATTTTCCCATTTGGATTTTCTCAGTAGCAGCTCAGAGTTAGGATTTGTGCCCGGTTAATGGCAATAGGCTCGCCCCCAATAGGGGGCGAGCCTATTGCCATTAACCGCCATGTAATAACATGGGACCTAAAACATACCGGCGAATTGTGGGTGTACATTGGTATACATCTGCCTAACCCTTCGGGGAATACAGGTGTGATGGTATCTCGTTGTTGTTGTAAACTAGTACCTAATGAAGTAGCTGTTTTGTAAAGATCTAATAAAAATCTTCCATGACAACCAAAAAATCCTTACGTGGATTTTATTGAACTCTGAAAATAATTTCTCCAGTAGCGTCCCAATGTTATCACTCTAATAATTCGTGAAGATTACAAATCCCTCGTATAAAGGTCGGCTGTTTTTACGCACTCGATGACGTCACACGTTGTATGTGATAAGATAAAGAGTCTGAGGATCATCATGGTATATTATTTTACATTTGTAGGTAAGTTTTTATGGAAATCATCGAACAGTTGAGGCTTTTAGAAAAAAAGTGCTGAAACTATTTCCACAATGTTTTGTAATATGTCATGCCTCATTGCAAAAAAATGTATATTTGTAATACTTTTATCTTAAACAAACAAGGAAGATTTGACTTCCAGGTCGAGCAAAAAGTGTCAGCAGCTCGGAGTTAGGATTTGTGCCCGGTTAATGGCAATAGGCTCGCCCCCTATTACATGGGACCTAAAACATACCGGCGAACTGTGGGTGTACATTGGTACACCTCTGCCTAACCCTTCGGGGAATACAGGCGTGATGGTATGTTATGTTATTGAAATACCTTAGTACCTATACCCAATAAGTCAGTTCTTACTTTTTAAAATTATATTTATAAAAAGATAGTCGCAACTCTACGACGACATTTGGCTGCAATTTTCAGACGAAACCGTTGCCAAAAGAATTCAAATCGTAAAAATTTGTCTCCCATATTATACCAAGTTAAAATCTTACACCTACTATAAACTAACAGAATTCGTATAGTTTCGAACTAAGAGGAACGAAAGATAGTTATAAACTAGATCCATGTCATAGTAACACATTCACTCAGTATGAATTTCCATTAAGTCAAGTTAATAATCCTAGAACTAGGGTTCCGCTATTCAGTACAGATCTGGTACAACAATATTGAGACTACCAAGCGTAAGTGGGTCGCGCAATGACCAGCGTATTTAGGTCTCACTTAAATTCACCATTTCCAAGCAACTGAAGTGATTTCTACAGGTGAAAGAGACACGGGGGGTCAAGTGGCGCTGGGCGCGGATAACTTGTGCTCGCTTATAATTTATTCACACCACAATGCCTGAGGTGTGTTTTACAATTTTTCAATTCCCCTACCGCGGTCCGACCCCGGAGGTTGTACCTGTTAACGTATTTGGGAATGTAAACGAATATTACGAGTGGGGAGGTCACGATGAAACACGGTTACGGCCGAATATTAGAGTAAATTAAACAAACTCGCCTTTAAAAAACCTAAACGTCGCGATGACATAATTATATACGTACGTTCTATGTAGTTTTACCCGAAGGCGGCTGTTATTGACTTAACAATTGAACCGATTAGTCACCTACCTCTTAATATTATTGGGTAGGCTTAAGTAAATACGCTACAAGGTTTACAGCCACAAATCTTCACGCGTCGACCTTCATAGGCGCGGCAGATCCATTTCTCATGTTCGTAGTTTAGTTCGTTCCATGTGACCGCTAGACTTTGTTTGCTCGCACTTATTCTTTCTCTCAGACACATGTTTTTCGCAATAAAACTTTAAACGTCACGCAAGTAACGTTTCTCGTCTCGTTTCGTAAACAATGATCCATAGATAGACCACCCAAGAGACGGCCGCGTATTCCCAATATGTGGTCGGTGTGATCTGGCATCTGGTAGATTTTATATCTATAATAAATCACAGTGGAATATCGAAAAACACTAACGAAGTGTCGAAGTAGGTCGGCTCGCTTATTCAGCACATCGCTTTGGTTTTCACCTCAATTCTTTTACTGCTTTCTGGATTATTTTTCGGAAAACCGATGTGTAGGAGTTTAATGGTCACGATAGGAATGTTTACCACGAATGTTGGGTAAAACAATTTGCGTAATAATTTATCGATTGTTCGATGAATTTGTTATTGCAGCATCAAGGTTTTAAAATTGTAAAGGATGATGGTTGGCGCTCTTTGGGTTAGGCCTACGATCAGCAGTGGACGGCTAAATCCTGATATGATGATGGTAATTAAAGGATGATTCTAAAACAAAATCGCTAGAAATAGACAAATGTAATGAAGTTTCAACCGCCAATTCTTCTGTCAACGTCGTTCAAGTGCTAGAATAGGTACTAATTGTAGTTTTGATTAAGCTGTCGGAAAACATGAATGTAATTCTTATGAGAAATGCATGTTTGAAAAATTAACCAAACCTTTCGTTAAACAGTGACGGAGAGTAATGTGAAAGTTAATTTTAAACCCAGAAAGAGTTCGCGATGGATCTGGCAATAAAACTGTGTGACGAATTTACGTCATTAAGCTATTTTAGTAACAGATTAAATAAGTAAAAAATAATTATCATGATAACTTTTCCTCGTTCCTCTGTCTCTCTTGTTGTTAATCATCTTATCGTAGAAAGATCAATGAAACACATGTTCATCCTCTTTCAAAAAAGGTTGCTACACATTAGAAATTTCTGCAGTATCGTAGTTGCGTTTACATGCAGATCAATTCACATACACAAACAATCAGGACACGTAACAACTGCCTGGAGGCTATAAAAATAATTGTTTCTTGCGGATATCAAACTCGCAACTCGCAGCGCAGCAGTCAATCTGCCACTGTGCCAACAGTGTTGTCGTTTCTGTTTCGCTATATTGACTAATTTCAACGGGAGCTAGATTTTATGGATAACGAACAAAAAGTTGGGTAACTTTTTCTACGTTTTCCATATAATCCATATCATCTTGAAAATAGTTTTTTATATCTTATTGGATGGCAAACAAGCCGACGTCCCACCTGATGTTAAGTGGTCACCGCTACCTACCGACATCTGCAACACCAGAGGCTTTGCAAATGCGTTGCCATCACATAGACAAAGTTGAAATGTCTCATGTGTCTGTAATTACACCGGCACCCATACCCTTCAAACCCGAACACAGCAACGCTGCTTTGCGGCAGAAATAGGTGAGGTAGTAGTACTTTCCCGGACGAGCTCCTTCACAAAGAGCTCCACTACTACTAAAATTCTTAAGAAAATGCAAATTCATTTTAAAGTGTCACATTTTAATAGCGGAATCAATCGTTAGTCGCACACTAAAGCCCCACCTACAAGATATTCAATTGTGTAGTGTTTATTACTTATGAAAGTCGGCTAAAATGGTTTGGCTGTAAATTAAAGTGCCTACGTATATATGTCCGTAAATCAAGGGAAGATTTACGTCCGCGTTGTGTATGCTAACGATAAAGCTGCGACTAGAGTTACCTTGTTGTTCGAGTATTTTTAAATATCTACCAATAGAAAATTGGGATTGTGATTCATTAATAGATCTAACGAAACTAGTGAGCACAAACCGCAAACAACTTTGAACGAGTATTGAAATTTTAAAATCATGAAAAATAATATATATATTTCTAGGTATCTTGAAAGTAACAATGGACCCAGTATAGAACCTTGTGGCACCCCAACCCGTTACACCAGATTCTGTAGACCACAGACTGTTTATTCCTGTGAAGTTTTTAACAATCCTTTTTAAGTTTGAAGTTTGAAAACAATGTTCAGGATAATGTTAGCTATCAGATTATGAAAAGTCAGAAGCGGAAAGTATGTACTGAAGTCAGATGTTTCCTTATTTTTTTTTACTTTTTAAAGAAGTAAGCAGACGTATTACTTACCAAATAATCAAAATATAGCTCTTAGCTTTATTTTTGAATAGCACAACTAGTATTGCCATTTTAAAGTCCAGTTAAATGAGTCATGCATTGCATAATCAATGCGTCTATTACTGCTTAAATACGCACACATTACGTAAATAAACAGCAAACGGTGTTTGCTACTCAGCAGGGGTGCTACACATACATTTTGATTCGATTAAAAATCGATTAGTAAACTCGAAGTCATATAAAATTACTGAAATAAAAGAAAACGAATTCAATACTGAAATAACACGCAGCGTTAACGCTTGCCATAAGATAAACATTGCCCCTCCAGAAATAACGTTTGGTCAAGGTATTTAGAATGCATGTACCTTGTCTAAGATTTATATTTAAGTTTTCTACTGTACGAATCGAAAATTAATATTATAGCATTTTGTTTAGCTGGATATATAACGTTTTGGGTAAATGTTGCTATTACTTTTACTTGACTTAATTTAACAATTCGCATTCTGTAGCCGAATTGAAAAAATCATAGCAATAAATAAACCTAAGTGCCTTTAATACGTATTCCAAAACACGACCAGTGCCTAACTGTTAAAATTTTGTACTACAAAGAAAATATTTATAAATAGGAGCTCCCGCTACTCGGTACTAGATGGCGCTGGTAGTCAGTTCAGTAACAATTTGCCCCTTCCCCATTTCACAAGTTGCTACCAAGTTTTCACACTACATTCGTTTGGCAAGCTGCCCCCAACAAGTTTGGAAAGCTCGGATTTTCTGCGAAAGCTCTACACTTTCGACGTACTAATTGCTTAGTTTAGTGTTAAGGTTTGTGTATTGGTCATTTTCGTTACTTTGAATAATTTAAATAAGTTTGTGATAATACAAATAAGTTTTTGTGCAATTGTGTGTCTAGCTTTATTGTTGACTGTTTTTTTCATTTATGAAGACACTATTTTTGTTTATAACACGAGGTGTTCATGCGATATTATTTTGCCGACGTTATAAAACCATTTTATTTTTATAAAATCAGATAAATTCCTTTTTTTTAAGTGTATTTACACCTAGTTAGTATTAATAAACTAGATATTAACACGTGGTACAAGCCCAGTAAATCAAATAATAATCCGTTTTATTATTCCTAACTAAAAATTCTCAAATGGCGCGCTAAAGTTTTGTCAGAATCTCTGACGTCACTAGTCATCAAACAAAATAATCTGAGCAGTCGTTGATATTATTATTGTATGTTTAATATTTTCCACTACTACATTCAACTCGGCGCTATAAAAAGCCAATATAAACCTAAACGCCGCTGAGATCGCCCGCATTATCTTGTGATTATCGCGTGTCAAAACATCGCCACGCTCGCGATACTTCGCATGTAATCTGATAAACGATGTATTCTGCACGCTTCGCGCTCCTTAACCATCCCTTTTCTACTCACACACCGCGCAGAGCGTTGTCTCTCTCGCGCGGTCATCCATTTCATTCATGCGCGATACACCTCGCCAGGCCGCTGTTTACAGACACAAACAAACAGTACAGCAAACCGCTTAGCTTTAAGTACGAGACCGTGAAAGTGATATTGTCAAGTACATCCGTCTCTTTCTAGGAGCCGAGTGTTTAGTTCCGAGAGCGTGGATAGATGTCGCTAGCGGTTCCGTTCTGCAAGCAGCATGGTATAAATGTCACAATAATTTGGGCGCGACGTTGCCGGACTTCGCCACCCGGTGTGGTGGCGGGAGCAAGCAATAAACTGGCGAGTTTGAGGTATAGCGAGAGAGTACTTATGATGTGAGACTTTAGGTTTATTTTTGTTTGTGTTGTTGGCAGTTATAAGTTTGTATTAGTGTGTGCGCGTCACGTAAACGTAACGAGCGTGGTATACACACGTACGCGGGCTGTCAGTAGCTAATGCGATGCGCTGTGATCGCATATTGTGGAGCGCCGCGCGGTTTATAGCGTTTAATTCAATTTAGTAATTGATACGTTTGTCGGTTGACTTTATCACTTTTCATCAACGTTCACCTTATGATTATTGAAATGTAATTAAAAATGTTTAATTTATTTTTATTTGTTTCTTTTGACTGTCCCTCTATCTATTGAAATATTTTTTTATTTTCTTATCCAAAATGTTGAGTCTAAAATTAATACTTAAGTAAATGAATTACCATCTAGGTACAGATTTATTTTATAATCTTAGTAATTATTTGTAGATTCTTAATTATTTAAATTAGTCGCTAATTAACTACAAACAAAGACAATTGAATTAGTATTAAAACATGTTAATCACCAAACCGGTTTCAAATCTTCTATTAATCTGAACAAGCGGTGCGAATCCTTACAAGAGCAAATTGTCAAAGTGACAACTCCCTAAACACGGTAATTCACGCTCAACATTCTTCGATACTCCGTTTGAGCCGTTGCGGTGCACACATACGCAAACATACACTTATTGCCTTAATACGTTACCTTTATCAGACAAAAACCAGTCATAGAAACTCAATAATAAAGTTTAAATTCCCTTGCGCGGCACTTACGACCTTCCTTCCATCGATTACGCTCACACATATGAAACATTTATGAGTACAGTAGTAGAAGTGTATACAGTATGACGTCTGCTATTGTACCTAATATTATAAATGAAATGTGTAGCTTTCACGAGGGCACACAAGCGAAGCGGGTTTCGTCAGATACGATACCATAGAATTTCAACTCTATAGTGTCCGATATACGGTTGGTTTTAAAGATGTGGCTTTAAGCTGGGTTATAATCTTTCTATTTGGCACAAAAACGGGTGTCGGTAGTAGCATGACCTGTAATTGTGTGTATTAGGTTGGTTTAATCACAATTTGGAGTGGGCCGCTGTATGGCTTTTTGGAGAACATAGCAACAATAAGTACTGAGTTGTTTTTTTTAATGGATTTAGAATTAGCTGGACAATTAATTTAGTTTTACTAGTATAATTACTAACACTTAATGACTTTCATTGAATATTATCATCATCACGGTATCTACATCATCACCACTTAATTTGTTTATCCATTGTTAAATATCTAAAATGCAACCTCAAAAAAATAGTCTTATGACAATAAAAATTAATTAATAAATCAATAATTAAAATTAGTAATTAATTAATTAATTATTTATTAATATTATTTAATAAATGTATAATTGTAATAATTCTAACTGTGACCTTAATTTGTAATTTAATTTTTTTAGTCAGCTTATGTAATTCCAGACAGAATATACACGGCTCACTCCTATCTAGTCCACCTGTTTTTTTATGTAACCTACATTCCTTGCAAATAAATGATTGATTTGAAAAAATTACATTCCAGACATTAATCACCACCCTTGGCAAACTAATCGGAGATTCTCGAATCTTGTTTAAATTGTCACTGTTGCACATCCTAGTGACAATCCTATAGTCACCTCACAATATACTTACCTATCCTTTTTTTTTAAGGATGGGAAATCATGAAATGACTTCTGACTATGGGTGGAGCAAAAGGGAGTATCAAACTCCTACTGACTAAAACCCATCTGTGTTCCTCCTAATGCCCTTTGCGATCCAGGGCCGCGGTGACTCTTTCAAAGAGATTCCGTAACTTTGGCACCTCAAAATATACCCACATGTAGAAAGAAGGTGGTTACCACAGTAAACATGGAATATAATGACATGTGGAGTATTTATCGGTACTTTCGGCTGCATAAGGTCAAACAGTCATGTGTGGGACACGGGTAGTTAGAAGCGGTTCCGGGTTATTGTGCAAGCATTGTTATGGTTATTCTGATACGTCAGTTTAGCGGTTAAATTTGTTTTATGTTGGTAAATACTTACGTAGTTTTATTAAACATGGGAAAGTAATTTTTTTGTGAAAGAATAAGTTTATCTTTCGTTAGATGATTTCCTGCTAGATATTGAAACAAAATTACATAAACACGATGCCGTATGAGCTTCCTCCTTTCTTTTTTATTTTATTAATTGTACAAACTTTGTAATTTAATTATCTATACTAATATTACAAAGCTGAAGAGTTTGTTTGTTTGGTTGAACGCGCTAATCTCAGGAACTACTGGTTAGAATTGAAAAAATATCTTTGTGTTGAATAGTTCATTTATCGAGGAAGGCTTTATAACATCACGCTACGACACACGGGAGAGGAACAGTAACCAAAGACGTAACTTAACGCGGGGGAAAAAAACCACGCGAGTGAAGTCACTGGCAAAAGCAAGTTATTTATAAGTTTTGTGTTTAGTTTAGTTATAACATAAATGAATAAAAAGGAACGTAATTTCATTACATTAAAAACAATTACTTATAATAATTAAAATCATTAATAATTCAATCATCATCATCTTTTTATTAATTTGCAGGTAACTTAGACTATGTGCTTCCGGCATTATTATGATCCGGATAGGCTCTTGGTTTAGTTATCAATAAAATTCCACATAAGGCGTTTTTTAAGCAATGGTATCCTGTCTATACACTTAGTACTAAATGTTTTTAAATAAATAAAAAGATCATTCACCTTACAACATGCACATTTGTCACAAATGAGCCCCATTACCCAACAATTGATCTTAAGATTGTTAACTTACGTAAACGTAATTGCGTTTTTAAAAAGCTTGTGCAAGCGCAATACGCTTAAAAAGTTCAGGCGATGCACAGTGGGGCGAGTACTATGAGTTGCAGAAATAATTAAATATGAAGATTCTTTTACTATTTAGTGAGTAGGTAGTAAATTTTAAACTTCATAATAAATATGAAAATAAAAAATTACTAGATAATAATAATACTAAAAAATATTGATGGTTTCGTATTTTGGCATTTTACCAAGCAAATAATGCCTTTTTTTTTTTTTGGTGGGTGGGAAATCATCAAATAACTTCTCCCGCCCTGGGCGGGGCGGGAGGGAGTGTCAGACTTTTACTGACTAAAACCCACCCATGTTCCTTCTTGTGCCCTTTGCGTTCCGGGGGCGCGGTATCTCTTGCGAACAACCCGCAGCCCCGGCAGGCATCGGCCCTCAGTGGCCCCTTCCTTTTGCTGACATCTCTTTGAGGCGCGCGTGAAACACGAACGCGCCGTCGAAAGCAAATAATGCCTAAGGTTAAAATTGAGAGCTAACTAACTTAGTCGCTTGAGTTAGAGAAACACTAATTTAACTTAGAATAAGTTAAGGAGGTAGCTAGTGTACTATTATTGATCGAAGTAGCTAGTAGTTAAGTTAAGCTTAATTCTGTCAAAACAATTCAACCAACATACTATCAATAATACGTCAAACTAATTCAATATGCCAAATATGATATATTATATTATTGTCTAACAATGACAGTTCAATCCAAAACTTATGCTTAGAATAACTACATTCAAAATAAATCGGTGTTCAATTTCCAAAATCATTACAGTCGTTGAAATTTTTTTAATTTAGATGTGGGTTGTTTCGTTTTGTCAGACTTAAACCTGTAAAACCCGTAAATTAGCACGCGTACACCCCTCAGTATGAATTGTTAAATATACTTTTTTTATACCACAATGTCTGGTATAGCCCACAGTGCGACGTTTAATACTTGGCGGTATTATTGTGGCATCGAGTCCAACGGCGGCCGGCAAGTAAATTAGAGAGCGACCGGACTATAACTAAGAGGAGTTCAACTGATGCGACTCCACAAAAGAATAACGTGGATGCGGCGATGAAGTCGGAAGTAAGACGTTTTTGTTATTGACTTTTATTGTTTTCAAATTGTATCTGTTTACAACATCTTGTTTAGTAATAGGGGTTAGTTTTGTTAAAGTAAACAAAATGGTTATGTTTTCCAAAATCCTTCCCATTTTTCGTAGTCATAGTAATGATTGAATATTTAACACTAATCAATTTAGAATCTATTCTAAGATTATTCTTGGTAAGCCAAATAAATAAATTTGTTTCTTTTTTTTGTTTTTAAATACAACAACATACCACCACGCCTGTATTCCCCGAAGGGTTAGGCAGAGGTGTACCAATGTACACCGACATTTCGCCGGTATGTTTAGGTCCTATTGCCATTAACCGGGCACAAATCCTAACTCCGAGCTGCTACTGAGAAGTTGCTTATGGAAAAACCCAATAACACTTTGCTCGATCTGGGAATCGAACCCTGGACCCCATGCGCATCAGTCGCGCTTGCAACCACGAAACCAACGGGGCAGTTAAATAAAAGTCAATAAACCCGTTAACAGAATTTATAAAATGTCTTAAGTTATCACACTGAAGTTCACTGAAGTTAGAAAAACTCAATAATACTTTTTGCTCGACCTGGGAATCAAACCCAAGACCTCTAGCGTAGCAGTCGCGCTTAGGACCATTAGGCTACCGAGGCAGAATAAAAATGCCTTCTACAGTAAAATCCAAAATTCTTGAAATGCTTATTGTGAAGTGACCCATTGAATATGATATCAAAACCTCTTTAAACAATTTCCGTAGCCCATTCTTTTGAGTAGGTATGATGTATAGTCTTACATTACACGTAACTTAGTATTTAAAAGTCAGTCTAAGGTAATGTCCGTCGTAATCCCTCGTTCGCCAGCACCAGGAATGCAGCTCTGCGACTGCAGTGATGCATATCGTTGTACTTATGGTGGTGCATATGTGTCCCCCCTGCCGCCGCACCGCGCACCCCCTCCACCGCTACCTGCCGTCTTTGTCTTTGTTCATTATGAGGGATATAAAAGTACGCTGACTACTGCCTAAACTTATGACTTAGTACTTGAGGTATATTGTCTATTTTTTTGTTTAGTTTATGAATCTTTTTAGTTTTACTGGCCGGCTGGTGATGAGCTATAAGAACTCTTTTTTTTAATACTGTTCACGCTGTTTCATTTAATTTAAAAAAAATACAGTATATTTTGTGACCTTTCACTTCAGAAAGTTTTGGAAAAAGTTGCGCGATATTTACAATTCAAAGAAAATTGAACGAAAAAAATCGACTGAATATCGAAATCTTCTTTACTCAGCTATTTTACTTCAAGTGTTATTTTTAGTAGGTACGTGACCTTTTATGACCTTGATATTATAAATGTTAGAGACCGAAATAAAACTGAAACGTGATATACCTATCGGCGATAAATTCATGTTATTACTAATTTGTAATTAATTAGTATTTCAGCGGTATTTATGTCACGGAGCACAGGTTCCGAATGAAAGAGTTCAACGCGCGGCTCAGCATAGGTAACTATTTTTTGTGGGCCCACTAACATCGTTTAAGATGTAGGGTAAAATAGCACGTTTTTTTACATCTTTGTACATTTGACAACAGGCTACCCCGTTTGCGTTGGTCATGTGATCGCAAGCGCGACTGCTGAGTGTGGAGTCCCAGATTCGATTCCCAGGTCGGGTAATATAGTTGGGTTTTTTTTATTAGGAGTTTCTGAGTAACATCCCGGAGTTTGGAAAAGCACATAATGTCGTTTTTTCTACGCCTGATCTCTTCCCGGTCTTGTTGGTTTACATCCCATCGGAGTATGAGAGTGAGGAAAGAGGGAGTGCACCTGTGTTTCCGCACGCTTGGCACTGAGAATATCTCCTGCGTACTTGACTAATCTCCATTTAGATTGGTCGCCGTGGCCGAAATTCGGTAAGGATAAACAAAATATGACATTCAATATTTCTGGGAATATCTCAACGATCACCACATCATTTGTATAATTTTCTTATTTCATCAGTTTATAAAGCAAATATTAGATTTATTTTGTATTTTCAAATTATTATGATCAACCTAACAATTTTGTGGTCTAGACTTAACGACAAATTATTAAACCTATTTTAATTAACGAGTCTTGAATTAGGGATGAAATTAAACTATCCAGGATCCAATTAACATAAGAGGCGATCTCACAATTCCCACATAAACCATTACTTACACTCATTAAATTAATTTAATTGAAAATAAAGGCAGTCTGTTTTTAAATCATTCGGATGTTCCGGAAACGCACAAACGTCATGTATGTAATTACTTATAAACCCTGTCACACTCTCAATAAGTACCTTATTTTTAATTGATTAATTAACCACTTCCACTCAACGTATTCAGTTAATTCACCAATTACGTACGAACGATTAAAACGTTCGATGTTTTGCAAACAACTTTTCACTTTAAAAGACTATTCCTGTCCCTATAATCTGAAAAAAGAATAAAAGACACTATGGTTTGCATTGAGTCTCTATAGCAATACCGCTTGTAACGTGTTAAATAAAGCGAAAACGACAAACCCCTTTCATTTCAATTTGTACTTTATGTGCTTAAACACAAGTCCAAAATTACATTATTGTGGTTTGGTGGTTATGTCTTTTTGAGTTCGAGATATGGTGGTGTGTGAGTAAAATTAAAGGGTGTTTTTCTGTTCGGGGAAAATGTATCAGGTAATAATATAGCTTGGTTAGATGAGAATTTCAGGGGAGATAGGATTTATGTTTACTTCTCTCGTACGTATTTCTATGATTTGCTAATGCATCTTTGCAAACAACGAGTGGAGGGTAGCTGAAAAATAATGTCTTGATAGGCGGGGAGACTTGCTTTGTTTGTTTTTATTGTCAGGTGAATAAGAGAGTTCTAAAATATTGATTTATTTTTTGAAAATAATTGTAGACTGGCAAAATTTTTGCACCTATTCAAACTTGCATCTCAAAGTGAAAATTTATTACGGACTTATTTATTTTAGTTAATAAAAATACTTATACATTTTCTTCTTGTGCACTATCACCCTGTACATTCTCTCCGATTGCATCACCCACTAGTTTTCTTATCGACTTTCATGATATCCTGACGACCCCTTTACATTCCTCTTTGGACTTAGGTACAGTTTTCCAAGACTGAATACAGAAAAATTACATAATTTCTTACGTAAAATGATTATAAATATAAAATAAATGATACATACACAAAGTACTTAGACAAAGCAGTATGGAAAAATCTTAAGAAACTCCTTGGTCGTTTCGCGGTAAAATTAAAAAAAGGAGGAGTACATTGTTCAAAAGAGGCTTGATTACACGTCACTAGCTTTAAGAGCCCTTTGTTTCTTAGTTTTCCCTTTAAGATTTAAAAACAGACGTTTCATTGTTTTATTCTTGTATTTTGCGAAAGTGCTCGGCGAGTGTTTTGTTTTAGAAAGTGATCATATTTAATTCACAAGCTTGTTTGTTTTACGTAATATGCTTACTCAATTGCTTTGAAACTTTATTTAGTGCCAATTTTTCCGATCAAAATTATTGAATTTCACGTACTTACGACATATAAATTCTATCTAAAAATATTTTTTTTAAACAGGCTTTAATATTGTATTGTCATACAATGTGCATATGTTTTTAAAATTCCAGCTCAATCGGCCAGCGGAAAGTGGGTCATATTTAACTTGTAAGATTTGATTAAGTTCCTTTAGCCACGTTCCGGCTCCATCATCGGACCAGATCTGTGACATCATGTTATTGAATTTTCATGCATTACATATTTATACAAAAGTTCAGCTCAATCGAATATCGGGAAGTTTAACTAGTAAAATTTAACAGGTAAAATGAAAGTAAATAAAAGCTTGTAAAAAGGATTAAACTTTGCAAGTAACGATAACCCACTAATTTCACTTAAACCGGCTTAACAAAACCACGTCAGATTGAAGACAAACATACGAACACATACAGTTAACGATAGTAACTCGCTTCACAACACAAGTGGTAACTCCCAAACCACAGTAGTTATTATATATTAATATCAATCTCGATGCTATATACGAGAGAATTCGAGGCTCGCGTTAAGCTTACAGAAGCCAGTTACGTTATCGTGTTACATAATGTAACCGTGTGGTATGTTATAGGTACTATGATTTTTTCATACAAATACTGAGTACCTACGTAGTGAGAGGGGTTCATGGAAATTTCCCATCTGTAAAGCTATTTTTAAACGCTCTTGGTGCCCACAATTAATTTGGAAATGTCACAAAAAACCTTTTCTAATTCAACATATTTTAAACGTTAATAATAGTAGATCTCTTAGTGCCTTTCATAAGTAATAAACACTACACTTATATCTTAATATATGAATATCTTGTAGGTGTGCGGCTAACGATTGATTCCGCTATTAAAATGTGACACTTTAAAATGAATTTGCATTTTCTCAAGAACTTTAGTAGTAGTGGAGCTCTTTGTGAAGGAGCTCTTCCGGGAAAGTACTACCACCACACCTATTTCTACCGCAAAGCAGCGTTGCTGTGTTCCGGTTTGAAGGGTATGGGTGCCGGTGTAATTACAGGCACATGAGACATTTCAACTCTGTCTCTGAGATGGCAACCCATTTACAAGGCCTCTGGTGTTGCAGATGTCTATAGGTAGCGGAGACCACTTAACATCAGGTGGCCCGTGGGCTTGTTTGCCATCCAATGTAATAAAAAAATTAAACATCATTCTGTCTCTGTCGACATCATTCAACTTAACAAGGATGCATGTTACGAAGGACAAGAACGCATTTGCATCATGGATCTATCATGTGACGTATGGGGGTCAATAAACTTTGGAACAACAAAGCTTTGAAAGAAATAAACATATTAAGGTACATAAAGCGAATGTATCGCAGGTGCAAATCTTTTCCTACTACAGCGTAGAGCTAGTAATATTCGACAGTGCTACAGTGTTGTCCGCTACGCCGCATCGAACGCTACGAATGCTACGAGATCTGCAAAGCCAGTACTGAATAAAGTCCAAAGGAATCAGTGTTGGTACAGAGCGATGATTTCTAACATCGACAGGCTGTGGGAATGGATGCCTGATGCAATGTAGAGTATTATTTGACCTGTATTTAGAAGATTACAGATGGTATTAGGCCTTCCGTCGTGTTACTACGTCTACTGTTCGGTCAATGGTGGCTATATTTTTGACGAGTGAAATAAGTAACTAGATTTTATAAATTTGTTTATGATGCTAAATAAAACTTTATTTTCTTTTTCCCTTTAATAATCATACCATCACGTATGTATTCCCCCAATGGTTAGGCAAAGGTGTACCAATGTAAACCCACAGTTCGCCGGTATATTTAGGTCCCATGTAATAGGGGGCGAGCCTATAGCCATTAACCGGGCACAAATCCAAACTCCGAGCTGCTACTGAGACTTTCATAGGCTATCTGGAAATAGAACCCAAGACCTCTAGCGTAGCAGTAGCGCTTAGGACCACTAGGCTAACGAGGCAGTCGAGGCTTTTTCTTTTTATTATTTCCCTTACCGTGTTACAGCGCATTATTTGTAGATATTGTGATAATTTTATTTTATTTAAGTAGGTATATTTTTTCCTTAAACCAAAATGTAAAATGATACAAGTTCCACATAGTGACAAAGTCCTCAATTCAGAGTAGAACTTTATCAATTAAAATCCCCACACACACCCAGTCTTTTACTACCCCCATAAGAGCAATTGTTTAGTTTACCCCAAATCTTGCATTAGGACGCGGATAACGGTACTTACCCTAAAATAACTATGTAGAAAGCATTGATCCAACGTTTCCAAATATCGGACGCGCGGCAAACCTTCAGGGTAGATTTATTAGGGTGAGGGACTGTCGCAGGGTGGGCCTCTGTTACTTTGCGATGTAACAAAAGTTTTTCCACTGATGCTATAAAGTGAATCTTGGATGTATCGGGTTTTGTTTTGTTGTTGTAATTGTTTTGGCTGCGTAGAATAAATAATTGAGTTGCCTATAAAAAAATTTAGATATTCTCGACTAACAAAATTGATTTATATGGCAGATGTGAGTGGAAACGCCGGGGGAGGACGCCCTAGAAAGACCTACCCTGACCTTATTGGTGAGGTTCTTTAGAAAGGTCGGGTGCGCAGTACTCGTAACCGGCGTGCTTGTATGAACAGATGTATAAACGTGGACGACGCGAAAGAAGTATGTAAGGATCGTAGCAGGTGCCGTTCTGTGGTTTCTGCCTACCCCCACGGGAAAAAGGAGTTTATGTATGTATGTATTGGTCGTTTACAGTTTTTTTCCAAAATACAAAGGAGATGTCAAATGAAAATAATACTGTAAATACAGACCATTTGAAGATGACAACATTTTCATAACTATGGAGTAGTCCTGATCTCTCAATAACTCACCTCATATACATTGACGGTCGCTGAGATGATATTGTGAGAGAGATTTTCGTCGTTTTTAATTAATAGTGTTGGTTTTCAGGAGTGCACATGTATACGCTTAGCAAAGTTTAAAAACAAAAGAAGAATGACTGACTTATTTCAGAATAAAAGCCAAAATATAATTTTCGCATCCCCACAATATTTCAATCAATACTTTAGGAGAAAATCGCTTTAGAATGTTACTAAGTGAGCTTGTGAATGTACTGAAACAGCATTCCTTGTTACTACGAAGAACTCAGTCCTTGTACTAATTATGATGATGTGCCTCTGTAATCATCAGTCCACCCCAAAAGCATTACATTTTTTATTATTATTCTTTGTCTATACTCAGACACTGCTCTTTTGTTTCCTGTTCATGATTTTAACACGTGTAAAAATGTCTTCACGTTTACATTATAGTCCTCCAGCTGTATCTTAAAAGAACATCAAGATTTTATAACATAAAACATAATAATAGACACGAACCCTTACATTGCGTAAATAATAACATAATAACATAACAAACTGGTAATAATAGATATCATAGTAATAATCAGAATATGGGGTATCATGAACATGATGTAACAAGTCTTGCCTGAAAGACGGGAGGACATTTTTTCAGCAAATTACACGCGCGCCAAATCATTACACTCCCAAACAGAGTCAAAGAGGCAAACCGAACACTCCTGAAACTTCCGAAGGCTTTCCGGCCGTTAGAGAGGGATGCAAGATGCTCGCCCCTACTACGAACATACGACCAAAGATTTATTTTATTATGCCATTATTGGCGGGATTATGTTGTTAGGTCCGTTATAGTGTCAAATTATTGAAAGATGTATGAGTTTTTCTTTGTATTTGTTTATGTATATTTCGAAATTTTAGAACAAAAGTATGAGTAAATATTTTTATTTTATGTGAGACCTCTCACATAAATAAAATTATTTTGAGTATTTTTACCACTTACTATGGTAAAATATGCACTAAATATTATTGTTTCTTGCTCCGAATAAAATACTTGTTTCTAAAGTTTTTTTTTTTAAATACTTACGCGATATAAGTATGTGAATTAGTTTATTGCCAAAAAAATAATGTCTGCTAATAAAAAAAAAAAACACGAAAATGTAGATAAAAATTATATGTATTTCCTAACTTCACGTTCCACTCAGCGTCAAATGAGCATTTAGTACGAACAGTAAACTGTGATGTAAGGAATATTTTATTAATCGAGATAGGTACCGGTGGTAGGGCCATGGGGTGAGGTCGGAGTTAGGGGTTGAGCGTCTGTGGGGGCCGAGAAAGTTATTAATTCTGGAAGCGAGGCGCCAGCCTACGTCCCTGCTGCAACACTGGAGGCTTACCTTATACTCACTTAATGTTCTGCTGATATTATTACTGAGCCATGAACGAAAACATCATTTTTTTTTTCCTTTTTCTATTTTTCATTTGTTTTTGTCAAGGATAAGCCGCTGCTATTTTTTGACAAGAATCAAAGGGTTATCTGAACCAACTATCTGATTCAGCAAATTATTTGGTGAACCATACCGTCGTCTGAAAATAGAAAAACTATTTTTTGGAAAAGCCATGTAATATTTTTCGTTTGAAGTCGAACCCCGTGGCATTCAGATAAAAATAGACTGTCCTTGAGAGATATTTACGACTTAAACATAAATATGGAGACTTTCATCCTTAGAACACTTACGTAATGATGATACAATAGGGTAGACTAAAAAGTCATCATATACGAGGACATCGATGCTATACTGATTCAAAGAGATGTCAGTAAATCGGAGGGTCCACTCAGGGCCGAAGCCTGCCGGGGCCGCAGGTTATACGAAAGAGCACAAGAAGGAACATAGATAGGTTTTAGTCAGTAAAAGTCTGACACTCCCTCCCGCCCCGCCCAGGGGGGGGGAAATTATTTGATGATTACCCAACGGAAAAAAAAACTGCTTTACTGGTGACTGTGGGTTTATTCTTCAAGCAAAACTAAGCGCCGGTACCTTAATATATTTATAAGCGGAGCAGTGACTTCCCGCCAAAATCAGAGAGAGACACCTCGATGAAAGCGACGTTGACACTGTGACGTCACAAACGTCCAGCTACGTTCACGGTTAGAGTAAAAATGGTCATCTCATTCAACGGAAGCAAAAATAAGTAATTATACCATCACATACCATCACGCCTGTATTCCCCGAAAGGTTAGGCAGAGGTGTACCAATGTACACCCACAGTTCGCCGATAAAAAAATAAAAATAGGTAAAATAAGTAATTCCATCAAATAATTGCATCTTGGAAAATAAATAAGTAATTCCATTAAGCTGTCATCAGACGCAAAAAATCCGCCAACCCTGCCTATCCTTTTGGTGCTACAGCTAACTCATTCCTAACTTGTACATAACACACGACTAGACTATAGATAGTTTCTTAAAACATTGTAACTCTTGGCATTTGGCCAACAAAACGCCAGACTAAAGTACGAGACATTATTGTTACATGAGGTTTTGAGCAGTTCCAAGTGCTTTTAGCATAGGTAACCTTCGAGACTTGCTATAGTAAAACAGAGATTTAAGCCATGAAAGAAAGAAACCGATTTAAATTATAAAAAAAAAAAAAAATAAACCATCACGCCTGTATTCCCCGAAGGGTCAGGCAGAGGTGTAACATTGTACACCCACAGTTCGCCGGTATATTTAGGTCCCATATAATAGGTGGCGAGCCTATTGCCATTAACCGGGCACAAATCCTAACTCCGAGCTGCTACTGAGAATTTCATAGAAAAACCCAATAACACTTTTTGCTCGACCTGGGAATCGAACCCAAGACCTCTAGCGTAGCAGTCGCGCTTAGGACCACTAGGCTACCGAGGCAGTTATAAAAAATAACTTGCTTATCCATAAAGACCCACACCGTCTAATTAATGTATAGAACATGCAAGTCATTTATTGCTTCAACTTTATAAAGTGCACGAAACTAACATCATACTTCATTTAATTTGTAATCTTATTTGCCTCTGTCATTTTGTTCAACGGCAATAGACTGGGTACTGAGTTCTATTGTTTTTGCATGATCTTCCGGCTTCTCTCATCTGCTCACAGGCAATCTATCGATGATGATGTTTTAGGGAGAGAGCTTTTTTTTTTAATTATAAATACATAGTGCTAGTTTTCAATACAAAGCTCGCATATTTCTTTAAACAAGGTCGCAAACAAAAAGAGTGGAGATTACTGCGGTTTGAAGATGTATTATTTGTCTATCCCAAAATTTTATTTGATTTACCATACCATTACGCCGGTATTCCCCGAAGGGTTAGGCAGAGGTGTATCGATGTACACCCACAGTTCGCTGGTATGTTTAGGTTCCATGTAATAGGGCGCAAGCTTATTGCCATTAACCGTGCACAAATCCAAACTCCGAGCTGCTATTGAGAATTTCATAGAAAAACCCAATAGCACTTTTTGCTCGACCTGGGAATAGAACCCAAGACCTCTAGCGTAGCAGTAGTGCTTCGGACCACTAGGCTAACGAGGCAGTTATTTAATATATATTTTTTATATCATTAGATGGCCAACAACCACAATCAAACGAATAACAAGCCGACGATAACCCTCTTGATGGTAAGTGGTCACAACTCCTATAAATATCTGCAGTAGCAGTCTCGGAGATCCCAGAGACAAAGTTAAAAGTCTTACATGCCTGTAACTACACACACTTCAAACTGGAACACAGCAAAGCAGCTAATTCAATTTTATCTAGCCATTTTCAGTTCTGGTACTCAATCTGTAACGTTATATTGTAAGTAAAGCAAAGAAGTTACTTCCTAACTCGGTGTTGCTAAGTAGTTAAATATTTGTTGGTCTCAAGTTGCTGTATATCTACTTGTGCAGATTGTCACTTGTTCCTGATGAATGTGGCAAGTCTTATTTATTGGAAGCTTCTTTAAAGGTCAATTTTTCAACTGTTAGAACTCGATGACCTTTTACGCTAGAATTGTTTTTACGATTTAAGAGAACTGAAATAATAAGAACATAATAAAAATTATCCTGTTCTCTGACATTTGTGAGGGTTTATTAGTCAAATATAATCTTAACTGATTTTATTTCCATCTTGTTCTGCCGCAACATTTCGTAGTGCTAAAGAGAAGTTGCCAACCATTAAGAAAATTGATAACCATTAAGATTCCCTCCCTATTTTATATACAAATTGTACATAATATTATTATTTATAGGCTTTGACAGAAAAATGAAAGTCCATAATTGAAAATGGTTTGACGAATCACACACACAACATTAAAAACACAACCATGTATCTCGTAAACATGCAAGTTCTAACAATTTCCAGACTAAGGTATCATTATATTAGTTATCGATCTTTGTCCACGAGTAAATGAAGCTTTTCCTCGAAAACACCCACTCGTTGGTTTCTTGAAATCAGTCCTTCACGGAAAAGGGCAAGGTTGTGCCAATGTTATGGAGTACCAGCAGCTTTTGAGGGCTTCACGTGGGTGAGGAGTAATGACTCGTCGACCTTCTGTGGGAGTGTGAGAACGTGGATAGTTATTTAATTCTCCGAGTGCATATTCGTTTAACTTTATTGTGTTTTAAAATCCGATGAGAGAGGAGTTATATTAGAATTCAGTTCACAAGTTCAAAATCTTATTGCAATCTCATCTCAGCGACAATCAATTTCAAAAACTTGTCAAAAAAAATGTATGTAAATAAAATAAAAAAGAGATAGTTTTGACAGATCAAGACTTATAATGCGATGACATTGTATTGCGGTCATTCTTATATACGAAAATTACTCCTTAGTTTTTTTTACACTTTGAAGGACACTAAACCAGACACAAAAGAAGTTTTTTTGTCATGACGCCTATAGGTGTTTAGTGTCCTTCATAGTATTAAGGAAATATTGAGGTATTATTTCAGCAGAGTATGTAAAATAATAAAAAATTGTGTGTAAGTTAAAATATTATAAATGATGATAATACCGCACGACGCGCGCGCGCAACTTTCTTATTCGCCTCCAAATCATCCCCGCTTTGAACCTTTCTAACACGTGCTTGCTATATAAAGTGAATACTTTACAGTTTTGCTCAAAATACAAGGTTTTAGAGCATACATTCACAAAACACACACATCCGCCATACAATGTCACTCAAACACTTGCATTTCGAAAGGATCAAATTCTTTAACTTTACCTTTAACATTTGCGTCACTTAATATCGACTCGCATACAATATTAGATCAAAATTACGTTTTGATTAGTGTAGTTCGACCTCGGGTCTCAAGCAGGCGCATAGCCGTACCTACTCATATCGATCTTAGTATGAATATTTGAAGCGGACCCGTCCTTGCAAGCGCCGTAGACTTGGAGATATATAGAGCTACCATTGCAGTGTAAAGGAATTGTCTGACTTTTGGGTACCTAATACAAAAGTTGGATAGCTTGGTGAATTTTTAATGTACAGCGATGAAATTTATGAACAAATTTTGGTAGTTGATTAAATGTTGAAGAAAGTAATTCGTCATTTTAAAATCTTTTCTCGCGATCATCAATATAAACAAATCCAACTGAGGTGTTGAATATAATAAATTATTGATTCAAACTCACCATTTAACGTTGAAATATTACCTTGATTTGTACAGTTTACTTAATTAACACTAAAGCAAACGTACTTTGCAAATCGGCATTAATTTACTAAGATAAATATCTATGCAATTTAAATTTATAATCAGAATAAAGTCGTTAATTTTATGGAGCATTTTAACAAATTAAAGTTAATTCTATTCTACAAGTTTTTGTAGTGACTAGAGGAGAGTTAGTTGATGTATTAACAACAAAGCGAGTGGAGTTACTGGCTTAGCCAGTGATATAGTAAGTGTATTTCAAATGCCACTGCGTCGTGTCAAGGTTTTTTTTTTGGTTACCACCTCTTAGTGTAGATTGAAGGTTAGTCAAGTTAATATCCAGTAAAAGTTCAAAATGTAGAAGCCTGAATAATTAAATTTAGAACCGCCGACTCAATAATCTTTTGTTTTAATCGAAATTCGACGTAGAATTAAGTTAGTACTTACTGATATTCTTCCATTCTATTATATCCAATGCCTATTTTTGGGAAATGACTAAAATTAATAATATAAGACCTTACAAATAACTGCCTCGTTAGCCTAGTGGTCCGAAGCGCGACTCCTACGCTAGAAGTCTTGAGTTCGATTCCCAGGCCGAGCAAATGTGTTATTGGGTTTTTCTATGACATTCTCACTATCAGCTCGGAGTCAGAATCTGTGCCCGGTTAATGATAATAGGCTTGCCCTCTATTATAAATAAATAATAAAACAGTTCCATATATTTCATTGACGTTTCCTTCAAAGTTAATCAATAAATTGTCTAGGGCAGGTCGTGTGCCGTAGCGTACAAGGGCATGACTGACGTGACGACACCGAAGTTCAACAATATTCAATACTGTGAGTTTTCAGTGTGACGTAGCTACTGACGTTCGATCAATATGTCGTGTTATGATTGTTGAATATGTTGCTTTTCTATGTCACAAGTTCAGTTACATATTCGTCGATTCATTCAAAGTTGTCATCATCATCTGCTTAGCCTTTTTCCAACTATGTTGGAGTCGGCTTCCAGCCTAACCGGCTTTTAAGTGCTTTCCGAGGCACGGGGGTGTCACATCACCAACTTCCAAACTCCGGGCTGCTACTGAGCAAATCCTTATGGAAAAATCCAATAACACTTTTTTTGCCCGACCTGGGAATGGAACCCGGGACCCGACGGTTATAAGTCGCGCTTGCGACCCCGAGACCAACAGGGGCATCCCAAAAAGTTGTAACGGACTGAAAAAGTTGTAATACACTATTTCCACAAAGTATAAAACAAAGTCGCTTTCCGCCCTCTGTCCCTCTGTTCGCATAGATATTTTATACTTCGCAACGGTTTTAATCAATAGATAGAGTGATTAAAGATACAAGTTTCTACGTATAGAAAACATTAGACTAAGACCAACGGGTGCGAAGCAGTAATTAAAGACGTAACTGAACGCGGGTGACGCCGCGGGATATATAGCTCGTAATATTTATTATAAATGAGAAAGTAACTCTGTCTATTTGTTACGCTTTCACGACTGACCCGATTATATAAAATTTGGTTAAGTTTACACCCCAAGAAAGGACATAGGCTACTTTTTATTTTGCGAGTTCGTTTGCCATCGCGATAATCGACATTAACGCGTATGAAATCACAGGCAGATGCTAGTTTGTCAATATTTGGGAGAGTTGGCTACGTATGGATGAGAACGCCCGAAGGTTAAGATTAGTGACATGCAATTGGACACGCACCTTTCAGCGTTAGACTGCCGTAGGTGCACGAGAGCTTTTGATTTCTCTTATTCCAGAGAGCGTTGCGTTAGAAATAACAACTTTTTTTTTATTCTGTTAGTCAGGCACAAATGGAATTAGAAGTGTTGCGTCAGCTGATCGCTGAACCACTCCACGCAATGGATGCCTGAAGATAGACGGTGTTGTCGAGGCCGGCCCAGGAAGAGAGGGCGAGATGACCTAAGCGTGGATGACAAGAACTGGTTCAACGGAACTGGTGGCGCGGAAAAAGAATGTCTGGAAGTACTTGAACTTTGCTCAGCAGCGGGATAACGTAGGCTTGAGAAACAAAAAAATTCAAATGTTTTGTTTTATTCATCATACGAAACTTGACTCCCTGAAAGGTTATATCGGTCAGTCCGCGCAGTTATTTTATATTCAGGTATAAAAGTGAAGGTTACGCTGAGGTAAAATCTATTTTCGTAAGTGGATATAAATATAAAACATGTTATACATAGACATGTCTCATATATGTTATTACGGGGCTAGGAATAACTACCATACACCTTTATGTAGGTCATATAACCCTTCGGTGTAATAGTTTTCATATATTGAACGTAAAAGTTTTTTTACTATTTTTTATTTAATACACTTTCAATTCAAGTAGGTATATGCTTAGCGTTTTTGCTAGACGGCCAAATTGAGTTAAATAAACATAAATTATAACAGTATCATACTTCCAGGCAATGTAATGTTTTAGTAGGTACCTAGCTACCTATTAATCCTGAACTAGGCGATTCGATTTCTCAGTTCCCAAGCTTAATACATAATTTATTAAACAAATACATTTATTCATCAAGTTTTAAATGGATTTAATCTATTTACTTGTTGGTTGCCAAATATCTGCAGTTTTAATAAGACGGAGACCGTACGATTTGCTCTTTAAGTAACACAATCCATCAGTAATCTAGATTAGTATTCTGAATACGTACTTACAAGAATTATGCCTATCTACGACTGAAGAGCTATTTGAATTTGCTTGAAAAAATAACACAAAATTAAAAATTTTAAGTACCCCGACCGAAGAATAAAAATCCCTACCGCAGCCAGCAAAAGAGCTGATAACTTTGAAACCGCTGAACCGATTTCCATCAAATATAGCTAAGAACACTCCCGACTAATACACCTTTCAAACAAAAACTAAATCAAAATTGGTTCAAGCGTTCGGGAGCTACGATGCCACAGATAGACATACACAGACACGTCAAACTTATAGCACCCTGTCGTTTTGCGTCGGGGGTAAAAAATACAATAACACAAACGGGCATTCGGGTCACACTAGAAATCTGGCATTCATTCCGACACCCTCACATGACTTTCAGCGCGAACCTACAGCTCACACACTTTATTAGAATCTCATTCTTCGAATACATTAAAAAGAAAAATGGCGTCTTCGTTCTTTCTCAGCACAAAGAAACCTATACCTACTTACCATAGAATAGAATGTACAGAAGCGAAACTACGGATCAAGCTCCCGGTTTACCATACTAGTTTTATAACAAGTCAAGACAGGCTGACTGTATTTTAGTAGTATTTTTTCAGGGGGTAAAAGTATTCATGAATATGAACAACTTTTACTAGAACTCACTTCCTTTTTCTGGTACATTTTTTTTTGTTTTTTCGAAAAACTCACAGCTGGGTAATCTCACTTTTAATCACACATAAACTTATTTCAATGAAGGCTAATTAAAAGTTTTTATACAGAGAATATACATACAATAGGTACAAGAAGGTGGAAGGGAGTGTTATTAAAATAAATATGTTTGAAGGAATAGGTAAAACAGAAGTTAATAAAATTACAGGCTTAACTATAAATCTTTCTACGACACTGGCTCCAAAGGGCTGTCCTTTTGTTGGGCCAAAGAATCAGCATTGCCATACAACGTGGCAATGCTGCCAACCTTTTGGACACTCGTCCCATTGACAGCGATGTGGATGAGTTTTTTGCCCTATGAGCTTCCTTTTTTGTTTTTTTATATTAACTGTACATACTCTTAGTTTGTAATCTAATAATTATTTAAGTAAGTTTAATGATTTAAATAAATAAATAAAATATAATAAAAAAAAACGACTCTGGCAATGGCATTCATTTGTATTGTGAATATGAAAATGAATGCCATTGCCAGAGTCGTTTTTTTATTATATTTTATTTATAAATAATAATTTATAATTATTTATATTTTATAAATAATATGCCATAGGTGGCATATTATTTATTAAGAGAAAGTAATGTAAAAAAGAATTGTCTGAATGGCATGCAGTCGCCTCCTTCTGCGAGGCAATAATGCTAGAGAAGAAGGCGGCGGGACGGCTGAGACAGAGGTTCTCTCGTCCCAGCCGCCGCGGTAGACGCTCCGGACGTCGGGAGCCGCGAGACGACTCCCGGCCACCGTAGATACGGGCCTGTGGACGGTGAGCAATGGGTAGCTCACCGTCCTTACGTTTAAATAAAGACAGGCCGTGTCGACGGCGCGTTCGTGTTCCACGCGCGCTTCAAAGAGATGTCAGCATAGAGAAGGGGCCACTGAGGGCCGATGCCTGCCGGGGTGCGGGTTGTTCGTAAGAGATACCGCGCCCCCGGAACGCAAAGGGCACAAGAAGGAACATGGGTGGGTTTTAGTCAGTAAAAGTCTGACACTCCCTCCCGCCCCGCCCAGGGCGAGAGAAGTCATTTGATGATTTCCCACCTCCAAAAAAAAAAAAAACCCCATACAATCACAATATTGTTCGAACGAAAGTAAATTCAAGTTGGCTATCAGTATACCAACTACCTTGTTTGCCGGTACATAAGTATCGCTTCTTTCTAATTTTTGTATTCTATGTCTATATCTATGTATATGCCACGTTCACATCGTAATAATTGGATTATAGCCGGAGTATTTAGGTCGTCGTATGTTGACCCCTGTGTATTTCACCTCCAGACTTGTTATTGAGGAGCTCGAGTACTAGTACTGAGCCCTCTGTTTCCTATTATCATTACACAGCCTCGCCTACAGTTTGAATTGATTTACGATATAATTGGTAATGACGAAAATAGAGCAGTCATATATTATGTAAGAGATTTTTGAGTCATCGTTTTTGTTGGTTGGATTATCGGCCAACTAAGTAGGTACTTATTATGAGTCCGGTTTCAATGTCAATATTCATGCCCATTATTCATGCCTCAACATGGTAGATATTAAGTCGTCCTTGTGTCTTTATGTTTATTTTTGTTTTAACAAAGCCTGAAGCTAACTTTCCAACGTGACCTAATTCTGACTTTGGTCGCGTCTGATAAGCAGGTTGTATAAAACCAAAAACGAACTTAAACATCTTAATTAAATAAATTCCTCAACCTACATTTAACATGTAGAATTAAAACAGTTATAACAAAAACCAAAGGAATCCCACTGCCATAATAAGACATAATTATTATTCAATCATAAATGCAGGCCTTCGACGAGTAATAAATAATTTTTTATAAATACCTACTCATTACTTGTAAACGATTTTTAAATTACTCGTGTGTATTTACATGACAGTGTCAACGTCCGGTTGCAATCGTTTAAAAACCTTTCATCTCTGATTAATTATTTTTCACGGCGACGTGAAAGCGATTTAAAGGTGTATCCGTATTATGTTGGAAGCGGATTGTGGAGCAAATATTTTGTTCAGGGCGATACAATAAAATGATGAGTTGATCAACAGGTTTTGTGGCTGAAATGTTGGTTGTATGTGTTTCCGTTTATGATGCCGTTTTTTAATTTTGGCACTAACCCTTAATTAGCTTACCTTACTTACTGATAAGGGGTTTAATATAAATGATTACATTGGAATAACATTGAGTCTTAGGTCTCAGGAAACTAACTCGTAAATTAGGAGAACTCACAAGATAAATATATCTTTAGATAAAACTAACTTTTGACAGATAACTTTTCACATTTTCAGTTACATCAAATCTCATGTCAAGTGTTACCGACAACCATTTGCTGCAGCTTTTGACTTGATAAAAATTGAGCGAATCAAAAGTTCAGTAAAGGGTGTATGGGGGTCTTCAAATTAGAAGCGTGAAGTAGCGCCACTGTTGCTTGGTAGACGCGCCACAACTTATGTTACTTTACGCAGCGCCACTATTGAGCCTCGTGCACGTCATTTTTGCACAGTGAAGTAATACAACTGCCTTGTTGGCCTAATGGTCCTAAGCGCGACTACTGCGCCAGAGGTCTTAGGTTCGATTCTGAGGTCGAACAACGTGTTATTGGGTTTATCTATGAAATTCTCAGTAGCAGCTCGGAGTTAGGATTTGTGCCCGGTTAATGGCAATAGGCTTGCCCCCTATTACATGGGACCCAAACATTCTGGCGAACTGTGGGTGTACGTTGGTACAGCTCTGCCTAACCCTTCGGGGAAAACAGGCGTGAGGGATGGTAAGTGAAGTAATACATACTTATGAATTACCACGGCCACGGCAGCGCTATTTCAAGGCTCAAATTTGAAAGCGCCCTAAAAAAATGCTTCATAAAACGAAAACGCGCGTCCAAAGCAACCCTGCTAGTCGCACAGTATTGTGGCCGAACACTTACATGCATATCAACACGCACCTTATACCATGTATGTTCGTAATTGGATTGAATTGAATTGGTACAACGATGTTCGCAGTTTATTCAGGTCATAGTGGCTTGTTCTGACGTCTGACCTTTACTATACGTTTATGGGTCCCGTGGCTCAATCATTAAAATGGAATTCTAATGGTGATAGCTTTGTGTAGGAATTGGTGTCGCTTTTCCATTTAATCCTTAATTATTGCTTGGTTTTAGATATCGCTGGGAGCAGGACTCGTTAATGAAGTTGGTAAATATAACTTCATTAAGTTTGGTAGATACTCATTCGCAAAAATTCGACACCCCAAACATGAGAGGCATCACGAGATTTTAATTTTTTTGCAAACAACAAATAATATGGTATACGTTCTTTCGTGACAAATAAAATGTTTTTTTTTTATGTCATTGGATGGCAAACAAATTGCCGAACCACCTGATGTTAAGCAACCCGCAAACTATAGACATCTGCAATACCAGAGGCCTAGCAAATGCGTTGCCATCCTACATACAAAGTTAAAATGTCTCATGCGCCTCTAATTACACCGGCACCCATACCCTTCAAACCGGAACACAGTAATGCTGCTTTGTGGCAGAAATAGGTATGGTGGTAGTACTTCCTCGGACGAGCTTCCCAAAGAGCTCTACCACTACTTTCATTTTCTGACTTCGAAACGTAATTGGCACCGGTAAGCTACTCTAATTCGATGGACTCGAACGATGAAGTTCACACTGAATATCTCGGTAGATACTCAAGTTGAAGTGGACTTGAAAGATAGTTCCACATAGTCATAAAGTCCTTCAAACTATAATACTTCCGAACTACCCACATTTCCTTAAAAACTGATCCCTTTACGTTTCGTAACTCGACCCTTCACATCCCGCGAACTTATTTCAGTTGGTATTTGACTTGATTTATAAATAGATTCTCAGCAGGCAAAACAGTCTTTGTACGTCATCAACCCTAGGTTGTATTTCAGTGATCTTTATTACGTAATAAATAGAATAGATTATTCGCCATCATAATGGCAGTCAAGTTTACGTTACTTAGTTGTTATAAATGTGTGTTTTCTTTGTTTTCCTCTCCGTAAGATAAGTTATATGATTGCAGATCACGTATTTGGGTCGGGATGCTGTTCCGACGTTATTGTTGGCCGTGCTGTACTTAGCTTTATTATCGACTGTAATTAGTTTCATTTTCCTGTTTCATGTCATTTGGTAATCGTGAATGTATGGCGTTATACGGTTTATCATGTGTTTTTGGTTTTATTTGATTAATAAAAATATTGCTGATAAATGTCAAGGTCAAAGTCAAAGAATTTATTTCAAAGAGACCATTCAAAGGCACTTCTGAACGTCATTAACAACTAGAAATAAATTAATAATAGATAATCCAGTTGCTCATTCCATAAGACAAATTGCAATGTAAATTATCTATACTCATACTATAAACAGGTAAAGTTTGTTTGTAAGAGGTAATCCTTGGAAGTGCTGGTCCGATTATAAAATATCTTTCACGCGTAGAAAGTTACACTATGTTAATGGTATATTCGATTTCCACGCGGACGAAGTCACGGGTAGACGCTAGCTAGTAGCTGCTATTAATAATGTTATCAGGTTTTATTTTTGATTAAGTAAAACAGAAACATAGTAAAATAACAAAAAAAAATGTAAAATACTGAGACAATACCATTTCTTTTTAAGTAACTTATTCTGCTTTTATTATTGTCCATTCGTTCTACCTATTGAATAATAATTATGCTGCACTATGACGCTCATCAGGCCTCTTAAAGCCGATTATTTTCCTAACCATCACGATGTAACAACAATACCAATTTTTCATCAATAACTGCTTTTAATCAATTAAAAGCATGTCCACGAGTACGTAATAACTGGCGAACGTTATCGTGCCCGCTTATCATTCTGTTAACCAATAATAACGCTTTAACTGATTATTTTCCTTGCAACTGTAGACCTTGAAAGGCGTAGAAGCGGAAAAAATGTTTGCCAACACGATATTCAAATTATGTTTGTATATACGTCGTTTTGTTTTGACGTGTGGCGTTTGTTTGTGTGGAAGCACGTTTGAAAATCGAATGGTGGAAGAGTACAGGCTGGTTTGATTGACAGCATAGGGTTTGAAAAAAGAAATATTAATGGGTTTAAAAAAGGAAGGTGCATAAACAAAGTTTACTTTTTAATGTTGACAACATGCTAACGAGTTTATATTCCCAGAATGAGTGAGCAGAGATATTATGTAACCTACATTTTACCAGTAATTGTTGTTATGAGCCATGTGATAGGACAAATATTAATAAAAGTTATAAAAAGAAAGGACTAAAGGATTTTGTAAGAAATTTAGGTACCACCTACGTAGTCGTTAGTACTCGGTTGAACACAACCTTGTTATTACAGAACCTATTTCAGGGTTAGTGTTGAGCAAGGGCTCAACACTAACCCTGAAATAGGTTCTTTTTCAGGGTTTAGTTTTTTGTGATGTCAAAGACATCATAAACAATTAAAAATTTCGCATAATAAAGTTATATTGATAAATGAATCGTATGGAAACTTGAGAAGTAGGCACTTTTTGTGTTGTATAATTGTTTACTTAAATAAAAATAATATTATTTTTTTTAGTAGATAAATACCAAACTGCCTCGTTAGCCTAGTGGTCCTAAGCGCGACTGCTACGCTTGAGGTCTTGGGTACAATTCCCAGGTCGAGCAAAAAGTGTTATTGGGTTTTTCTATGAAATTTTTAGTTCAATTTTCAGCTTCTTGGAGTTAGGATCTGTGCCCGGTTAATGGCAATAGGCTCGCCCCCTATTACATGGAACCTAAACATACCGGCGAACTTTGGGTGTACACTGGTACACCTCTGCCTAACCCTTCGGGGAATACAGGCGTGATGGTATGTTGTGTTATAAACACCAAAAAGTATTTATTAGAAATCTGTTAGGCACCGGTAAATCGAGTTTGTTGTTAAGTCTACATCAATATCCGAACACTTCAACGTCACAGGCACGCCTGAAATGTTATTTAATTTATTTGAAAGCTTTTAATACGACGATGGACAAAAAGTGGGCTAATCTGCGTATGGGCCGAGCCCCGCCAATATACGCACATATATTAACTAAATACAGGACATGCTACTGATTTTTGGTATGAGTGAATTTTACTGGTTATTCAAAATTGGGTTTTTCCATTAGGATTTGCTCAATAGCAGCACGGGGTTTGGAAGTTGGCGGTGTGACACCCCTGTGCCTCGGAAAGCACGTAAAGCCGTTGGTCCCGGCTGTCATTCGTGGATCTCTGACAGTCGTTACGGTTTGTCAGAAGCCAGGAAGTTTGACAACCAGTCTAACCAAGAGTGTATCGTGTTGCCCACTAACTGGGTTGTGGAGGTCAGATAGGCAGTCGCTCCATGTAAAACACTGGTACTCAGCTGTATCCGGTTAGACTGGAAGCCGAAAAGGCTAAGTAGATGATTTATTGAATTCTATAATTTATAATGATGCTACGTACAGAACCCTCGGTGGGCGAGTCCGACTCGCACTTATCCGGTTTTTTTATTGTTGTTTAATTTTAAGTTCTAAGACAGGTGTACCAATGTACACCCACAGTTCGCCGGTATGTTTAGGTCCTATGTAATAGGGGCGAGCCTATTGCCATTAACCGGGCACAAATCCTTACTCCGAGCTGCTACTGAGAATTTCATAGAAAAACCCAATAACACTTCTTCCTCGACCTGGGAATCGAACCCAAGACCTCCCGCGTAGCAGTCGCGCTTAGGACCACTAGGCTAACGAGGCAGTGAGAAAATGTTGAAGAATTTTCAGAAACAAGTTCAACATTCTTTCGAATTTACAACATTTTTTTTAACCGTAGCATAAGTGCAGTTTCATTTCTGCTCACTTCTAAGCTATGAACGTACTTGTTTTGTACTAAAGTGTAGACACGATTATATTTTTCTATTTTACAGATTCACTCACTATATTGCGAGTGGGTGTCAATCAATGGATGCTAGGAGACATTGCGGTTTAAAGTTCAAGCGAAAACGTCGTCTTCATCGTCTACCTGTTTGTCTGTGTTGGTATTACTATAAATATGTTAAAAAAAATATAGTGAAACCTTTGTTTTCGTGAGTGAAAATCTGGGTAAATTTCAGATAGAAAAAAGGCAATAAAAATGTAGTTTTATTACCTAAAACAGAAATATATACTTACTTTAAAACGAAAGCATTGCCATGTAATTATTAAACATTCCCCCCACACAGTTAGGGTCGTAGTCAGTCGATAATCTGTATGACATTTCGTACTAAGAACGTCTGCAGGTCGAAAAAGGGCACTCAGCTTATTGGCTGCAACAAAAAATCTGTTGGTTTGAATTGAAAACAAGACATGAGCTATTAAGTTTAGAAAGCTTTTTATACTATCGTGAATTATATCGATAGATGTGTTTTATTTTTTTTAGTTTATAAGTTTATTCTGACTATGTGTACTGTGACTGTGACTGTGTGTGTGTGTATGTGTACTATGTGTGAGTAATATGAGTATCCTACACAGAATTGTTGGGTACTCTTAACAAAATTAATTATACTTAATAAAAATTTTAAGTAACCCCCGACAGAAAAATAAAAACCCCTACCGCAGCTAGCAAAACAGCTGATAACTTTGAAACCGCTTAACCGATCCATCCGCTTTATCAAACATAGCAAAGAACACTCCCGACTAATACACCTTTCAAACAAAATAAACTTAATCAAGATCGGTTCATGCGTTCGGGAGCTACGATGCCACAGACAGACACATACACACAGACACGTTAAACTTATAACACCCCGTCGTTTTTGCGTCGGTAGTTAAAAAGTTAAGAAGGTGTAATACCATGACTCATGCCATGAATATTGCATAAAATGTATAGTTCATTAAATTAATTTCATACTTACCTCTTACGAATAAAAAAGGGTACCTACTTAATTTGACTTTTTCACCTACCTACCTAGCTAGATTATAAAAATCGAAATATTTATACAGCATTGAGTTATTTAATTTTTATTAGTTTTCCCGCGCCTATGCTAAAGTTTAACACACCAATGAAACTGCTTTGCCACTAACAACCGAGCGTTGAAAATCCAACATTGTGCTTTTTAGGCATTACATTTAGGTGTCGCTTATTGTTGGTTAAAACGAGGAATAAACTCATTACTGTTTCCTTCGATACTGATAAAGTATTCATAAAGCGTGGGCTCTGTAGCCAGACAATGAGTAGGCGTTTTGATTCCTCCACACCCCGACGGGGAAGGGTGTGCTGGTCTAATTTCATAACTAGCATAATAATAATAAATTAATGTATAAAATACTGATTTTACATATATTTTCGTTCTCTTAGTTAGAAATTATTAAGAGGCAGCGGACCAACAGAACCCCAGTTTATTTAAGTTACAGGAAATCAAATCCTGAAAGTAACTCGATACACCCACACATCAACTGCCATAGATTAGATAGAACTGCCAGATTAGAAACACAGCGGATAAGTCTAAAGTGCACCACTAATTGCACCAACCCTTATTTCCCTACTAATACGGAATACCACACCGGTGCTAGACGACAGCAACGAATAGGTATGGTGATAGCAATGGGACGAACATGACGGACAATGGGATGGACACTATAAGCATGGTGGTTGACAGCTTTGTCATGCTTAACATAAACATAAATGTTTTGCTGACAGTAGTGCGTGCGTTGGATCGATCGGCTCCCTTCAAGATGGTTGAGCTACATGGTGCTGATGCACGCGTCATGTTCGTGAACGGGCGCTGTCAGTTGGGATTGGTCATCTCTTAACTATTTTTTTTATGTATTGTTTTATATCCATCTTCATTGTTTTCACAAAAGCAACAAGAATATTGTAACCAAGATTTTGTAAAAACCAAATTGGAAGAAAAGAGTGTCCATGGAGTTTCTTGCTCGTTTTTCTCCATAGATACCTACGCTTGGGAACGAGCAACTAACTTCAACTTTTAAATGTAACTTCTTGACAATTCAAAAGTGCAAAGTGAAATAAATGCTTTGACTTTGACGGCAATTCGAAACAACTGGGGAGAGATGAGGCGCAGGACCAACGGCATTACGTGCTTTTCGAGGCACGGGAGTGTCACACCACCAACTTCCAAATTCCGGGTTCTACTGAGAAATTCGTGATGTTAAAACCGAATTAAACTTTTTGTCCAACCTGAGAATCGTACCCAGGACCAGTCGCGCTTGCGACTACGAGACCAAAGGGCAGTAAATTATTTTTTACCTAACATACGGGGTGTAAAAATAGACATCACATCGCTGTTATCAACAAACTAAGCAAAAAAATATTTCTGAGATACGATTTTTATTTTTATTGTGAAAAATCACTGTTAAAGCTGCCTGCTCACAAAAACGGAGCTAGGCTGAGGAGCGAAGAAACGGAGAAATATTAAACAATAGGGTTGCATAACCGGAGCGGAAAGAATTATGCAAACGTATTGGTGAATACGTTTCTCCGCTCCGCAGCCTCGCTCAGCTTCTGAGGACAGGCAGCCTAAAGTGCAAAGTAATGCACTCAAAGCATGGTGCTTACGGGTGTATGTAAATGGGTCGTGAGGTAATTAAAGTTAAGTTAGAACATTTAAATCATTTCGATGACTCAGTTGGCGCAGTAGCTCAGCGACTGACTGCTGCGCTGTGTATCGTGGGTTCGATTCCCGCCCGGATCAAATATTTGTATGGCCTACAGATAGTTGTTCCGGGTCTGACTATTTGTGTATATAAGTTTATATGTTTGTAAACGCACCCACGATACAGGACAAATTCATAGTGTGGGGCAATGTTTTATCAGAAAAAAAAAAGTTTTTGTTTTCGAAAAAAACGTTGACAAAAAAGTTGCTTTTTTGACTTTGAATGTCTTTGTAACGCAAAGGCATGGTCCAGAACCAAAAAATTATCGCAATGATGGAACGAACATGGAACGAACTTTCGGTTTCGTTTGATGTCTTCTTACACACCTTTATTTCAGTAGGCGTCCAAAGAAATTAATTTACAAATGCGTTTTATGACTGTTATTTGTCTCCGTTAAGTTGCTGCTCTGCTGCGCACACGCACTTACCGGTCAATATTTAGACCAAACATAGTCATAAAAACGGGTAGAACATCTTAATGTTGGCAACCTGTACTTAACTTTCAAATACACCGCAATGCCTTTCAATTATTATTTTAAGCTACTAAGTAAAACCGTAAAGAATGCAGCCTTTGCCTTATTAATAGTTTATAGACGCCTGTTTGTTTGTTTTATAATTATGTTTACCTCAATAGCCGTCCTTGGTCTACGAATGCCGTCTCAATGACATACAATTATTTTAAACTATTTATTGCACCATAAAAGGGCGTGTAATGCGAAAATATAATATTGGAGCCATATATTATGGCTAAGTGTTTTATCGAGCCAATAGTTCTTCAGAATCTTAGAGGACAATATATTTATTCAAACGTCTGAACGCTTGAGATTTCAAAGAAATACTTAACTCGTAGACTGATTAGTCTTCAAACAAAAGCAATTTTTGCTACGTTCACAATTTAGATGCATAACAGCTTTTTATACATAACTGCCTCGTTAGCCTAGTGGCCCTAAGCACGACTGCTACCCTAGAGGTCTTGGGTTCGATTCCCAGGTCGAGCAAAAAGTGCTATTGGGTTTTTTCTATGAAATTCTCATTAGCAGCTAGGAGTTAGGATTTGTGCCCGGTTAATTGCAATAGGTTCGCCCCCTATTACATGGGACCTAAACATACCGGCGAACTGTGAGTGTACATTGTTACACTTCTGCCTAACCCTTCGGGGAATACCGGCGTGATGGTATGATGATGACAATTTAGATGATTAAAATAGCTGTTTTTAGAGCTATCGTATACAATACATGGATGCCTTGGATAATGAAGAACGATTAAGATTTTCCAGAATAGGGAAAAATAAGATTTACATCTGAACAGACTGAGGAAATACATTTATACATAACTGTTCCTATCCAAAACTACAGTAAATCGATCATTAATGAAACCTCTTTACAGTTGGTAGAGGTACCTATAAGTCACACCTTTGTATTCATGGTGTGTCGTAATGTAAGCGAGTATACCACAAATGTATCTACAGCTTAGATATGACGTCAACTTCAGTCTAGCCTTCTGTCAATTTATCCCCTACCAGTTAATGTTTTGCTCAACAATAACTTCGCGACTGTAGCGCAATTAATTAGAAAATTACACGTAGAAACGGTAATATTGGACCAATTGGTTGGAATGTCTGAAGAAATTATGAAGAGTAAAACTCTACAGACAAAGGCTGGTAAGATACAGGCGAAATATATAGAAGTCGTCTGAACGAAAGTCTGGGCTAAATGGTGGACAAGCTAACTAGAAGTTTTAAAGAGAAGGAGACGGACGAGAGTTAAAGAAGAGGAGTAGTTATCTAGAAGAAAGTTGCTGTGAACACATTAGTGAATCTTCTATCTTTAATCTCAGATTGAACCCCTGGTCTCGTGGTCGTAAGCGCATCTTCTGAGCGCTGGGTCCTGGGTTGAGTAATATTGGGTTGATTTTATTGGTGTTTAATTGGTGTGTGTTGTTTATTCTATTAAACTCGAACGTGGATTCATATGAGGGTTCATGTTGCTATGATGAGCGTTTAATTCGTTCCGCCGTCACCATTTTCATCATCTTCAAAATTATCGTAGGTATAATTCTTATCAGCAGTCTTTGAACGTCTCCTGCTGAACATAGATCTACCCCAATTATAACCATGATTGGGGTAGTTTTACTTATATTTTTAGAGGCAGTAAATACACCAGAAACGTACTTAGTTTTTGGCAAAATCGTAGATCTGTTATATTACTAGCTTTTGCTCGCGACTTGGTCTGCATGGAATATTTACTTTGGGCAGCTTTTTGTGTTAAGATAGCATTTTTTTTCCAAAACGCTTGAATAAATTTGTACTTATTTTTTATCAAGTACCTAAATACAATATTTCATCGTTTTATCTACAGTAATTTCGGACTCCCATACAAACTTCCATTCTATTTTTCAATCCCATTATGCCCATTTTCGTAACAAAAGGTAGCCCATGTCCTTCTCGAAGGCTATCTCTATTCCAAATTTCATCAAAATGGTTTCTGTGGTTTAGACGGAAATGGCAACAGACCGACAAAGTTACTTTCGCATGTATAATATTAGTATTGATTATCCTGCTCTTAGTTATTTGACTGCCAACTTCTGTTTTTTTTTTAATGCATAATCTCGAGCAAATAGACAGTTAACGGATCTATAAATTATAATGTCATGTACAAAAATTCCGTAACATAATTAATATCAATTTTGCTACTAAATTAACACATTGTCTATACACGTCAATGTTTTTTTGACAATACGGATATTGACCAGTCAATCTAGTGATACAAAAAATTGCATTTTACGTATGATTAATAGAGTTGTTAGACATTTTCATAAGTATGCCATTCCTTCCTGTCTCGTGGATAGTTTATTTCCGGCAATTTTGCTTTAAGTTAATTTATATGCTGTCAGCTTTCGTTCTCATTTGTTCCTATTTGGAGGTTCAACAATATTGTTACAAAGATTATTTACTAGTTTAGTGTTCAGTAGAAAATTCTTTGTTCAGTCAATTTCATGTAACTTTAACTTGGCAGTTTAGCTATCTATTGTTAGATTACGTTACGTACAGCGTATGAGTCACAAAGATGTTGTAACTACCCAAATCCATGCACTCTACTTATGACTGGGGACGTGTAAATAATGAGTGAGCAACAGTTTAGTCGAGTCGATGAGGTGTTTAGCTATATTTACGCTACAGACTAAAAGCGTGTAAATGGAGCTAAAGATTTTTATAACGCGATAGAACTAACAATAGAAAACAGCTTGGGTGTATTTTTAAATGAACATAGAACTCGTAGTAGGGGTAGGTTACGTCGTCCCCGACACGAATACGGGGCGGTGGGAGGGGTGACCACCCCCCACTCGTTTTACGTGATTGAATGAGGAATTGTTAAAAGATCACAATTTTTTAAGGGTTATTTTTTTAGACCGCTGTATGGACTCTGGGCTTTTGAGCCATTGTTTTCGACTTTGGTTTTAAAGTCTTGCAGTTCTCTTAAGACTTGTGAAAGTTATTTTTCTATTATTTTAATATTGCGTAGTTGTCATCAAAAATACATTCAGTAGCATTTTAGGGGCCATTTAAAATAAGCGGTCCCGATTATTCCACTCTTTACTACCAGACAATACGGCAATTAAGCAACATTTCTCAAGTTGACAGTCTCCGCGAAAATGAAAAAAAAGATACAATTGACGGGGAGGGAAATCGCGGTTCGGATCGAGGGCGTTAGCGGACAGTACTTGTGTTTAATTAAAAATAATGTCTGAGGCAGTGTTTCCTCGACAATAACCGAGCCCGGACGAGATAGCTTGTTATATAAATTTCTGCAGACTCCTGGGGGACGTGCCGGGAGAATAAGGCGAGGAAGCGGCGGTAGTGTGAGTATATTATACCCATTTTCTGGGTCGTCCTTCCTACAAATACGTTTTATGCGGAAGCCAGTCAGACTCCGCCGCTTCACCGTAATACAATCTGTAAAACAATAGCCTAAGATTCAGTTTACAATGTCGCAGGCACAGTCCCGGTAAAAGGTACTTATTTGATTAGGGTGTCAGGCGTATCACCGCGAGAGTGTGAGCGCGGATCCCGAGGTTTTGGATAAAATTTGCGTGTTTCGATTTTTTGCTTATACCGTCGCCCCCGTCGTTCATGAAATTGACGTGAAATTGTTTTTATTTTATAATACAAACACATTTTTATTTTAAGTAACTATTTATCTGGAGTAAGTACAGAAGAAAGGACACAAAACCTAGTTGTTATCGCAAAGCCGTATTAGAATTCATATCGAGTCCCCTGAAAGCCCCTTCATCTCTTTCATGGGAGAGGACCTCTATAAATCATCGAAAAAGACGTTAATATCTGAACTCTGTACAAAAAGCGCGACCTTGTCGTTTGAGTCGAGAATGGCCGGCCGGGATCGTGCGGATTCGTGCTGACGGTAGCGTTTACGTACATTGTCAAAGTCGAACGTTGTATGCAAACTAACTGGTCGTCTCGTCAATATGAAATGTGAAAAAGCAAAAAATATCGTCGAAATGAACGGTCCATCGATCTCCGGTGACTCGCTCCCGGATTTTCCATTGGGAAATGAATTAGCCGAGAGCTGAAGCGGCGAATTTACATTTTTATTGACAAGCAATCTATTTTCAAAGCAGATGGCAATGGAAGTAAGGAATCTTTTATGTAGCGGAAAACACGAAAGCATATTAAAGTAAAAATGCTTTGTCATCACACTTACTCCGTGTCGGGTCGGAGGGTATGATTTTATCAAGTGCTAACTGTATTAAGTCTCATTAATAATTCTCTCAAAAGCTAGACATTTTCATTAATATTGTTGTTAGAAAATAATAATTTTAAATTAGATTAAGATGGGTTTACTAGACTGTAATTTATGAATGACTAAAGATTCCATTAGTTTTTCTAGACAAAACGTTTAACAAATATTTTCATAAATATATTTATAAATATATCTTTTAAGTACATACAAATCAAAATATCTCTTAGGTCCTAAACACAACATTAAACCCCCAACGATATTAATTAACACTACCTCCACACGCTATAAAGTTACCAATAAAATATGTGACGTCATCATATTTAAACCACACTGCAAAAGTAATACGAATAAATGTCAGCAACACAGATACGGCGCAAGCTCATCTACAAATTGAGGCGAAAACGCGAAGTAATTATTTAAACCGTCATATAAATTACTGCTCAACTTTTCACGCCAGTTTTGTATCAATGTGTGCGTAAAACGCTGTGTAAATAAGGGTTGAGTGTGTGCGTATCTCACGGTGGACTGAAAATGGTTCCATCATTTCATTCCTCCATCCTTTTTCAGCATTGTGTTATTTTTATACGAGGTACTATACTAGAGTAAATAGAGAAATTCGCAAATTCCAGGGAGTAGGGTTTGCAACTTTTATTTTATAAATAAAAAATATGATTCAGTTTCAATAGTTTCAGAATCATCAGCAAATGTTTTTTTTACATTTTCATTAATATTGTTTTCAGATAAATTCTGAATTATAAACTACAGTTATTCGGATTAAATATGAAATGGCCACACCATGAGACAATTTTTTACCACACACTTAAGAGCATCTTAATTCCTTGTTCTGTAAATCAAGTATATACTGTGCAAGGGTAAGTATCAGCTTGAAACATATTTAGCTTTGTTCCCTTCACTACGGTTAATCTGTCCCGTTTCCTCCCGTGTCAAGTGCAGATAGACTTTTTGGGTCGGGCGTAAGGGGTGGCGGGGGAAAGGGATAGCCGGCCCGAAAGGGGGCTGCCACCCATCCTGATGATGAAATATTGTACACGTGGTCTGATTTTGAATGACAACGTTTCCTCGGCCGCGCGGGAGCACCCACTCTCAGCGCGACGTTTTATAGCGAATTGAGGATTTGCTCTTTGTAACGATCATCTACTTTAATGTATCTTTTTTTACTAGCTTGCCTCCTCCCCTCTTCAGGAAGACTATGTCGCTTGTCTTTGTTTTTTTTTTAATATTATTTACAATCGGTCATGTACAATAAATAATCAGTACTTAGTAACAGGTAAAGAGGACAAGGAGAGGCCCAAAGGTCATGTGGCCCGTGCCCTTGGCCGGCTTGTTTATTAATTCGTGCCCGATGTCCACCCGCTCAGCGCCCGCCACCCTCCCTAACCCTAATGGGTGGGAAACAACACGGCTTTTAAATTTCGGGCTTTCCTAAAATTTAATCAAGTGATTTTTTTCATTTTATGGCGTGTAAAATTAGCTTTATTATTTATTAAATCGGGGCATTGCGGAACCCGCTCGCGTACGGAACTTGCACAAGTTGACCGTTACTTCCCCAGCCAAACCAACATCAACATTTTCCTAATTTATATTACACCGTTGATCCCTAACCACCAGAACACTTTAATCTCCTCAGAGTGTATCGGCGGAGGCCCTACTATTTATTCCCACTTCTTATTTTCACCTTGCTTGCGGTAAATAAAAACGGCCCGTACAACGGAACATCAACCTATTCTGTGACACATTTCGGTTCACATTTGTGTGGAGGAGGGATCCGTTGTTGGATCGGTCGTCGAACTAGTCAACTGATTAATTCGCCCCTTACCTCGAGAGGAGATTTATTGGTTCCGCCGTACGCAAAACTGCGGGTAGGTAAAAAATCTCTATCGAAAATTGAATAGAAAAGCCATTTCGGGGCCGCGAACGAATTCTGTTGATACGGCTCGCATTCGCTTTCACGGCTATCTTCATTTTATTTACCTGAGTGAAGTTAAAACACCAGCTTAATATAGGTACCTAAAAATGTTCATGTGGCTGCCGAGCTTCCATTTTATTAAGCTCCCGCTTTTAAGATCGGAAGTGAAACAAAGTTGAATTGGTACCTACTTATATTGCTTGTATAAAAAAGAGAGGTTTAAAAGGTTAGTACCTATCTAAAGATTCCGTTTCTTTTTACCATATATTTATTAGATTTTTTTCACCTTAACTGAGAAAAAAACTTTTCTGTTCCTCTTTGTTGACCCGCGTCCGGTGATGGACTTCCCTGTGTACATGTGTGTTCATTTCAAGCGAACAACACTCGTGACTTTATGGGTCGCCTTGTTCTACGAAACTTTGAAGCCTGTACGCTGCATGCAAAATATGTTAACTGGTAATGGAATCACTACTAATAGGACTTTGTTTTTGAGTCACTGGACAGGATCGTGAGCATCACCAATGTACCAGAAACAAAAAGGCAATATTTTCAAAGTGGCTAAGATAATGACCAAAAACGATATCAATAATGATATTCAAAGCTTCAAACGATTTTCTTCAAAATAACCATCATCAGAATAAGATTTTATAACACTATTCAAGTGCCCACATTTTGAGTTTTAGCCACAATTTGCAATAAACCGCGACGGGAAACGGGCGGTTGATTATCGCAAAAAAAAATCGGGAATCTCCGGAACCTCGACCTACCAACATTCCCGTAATATGTTTGGGGATGAATGCCTCCTCGCGGGGGGAGTTTTTATTTTCGATCTCCTTCGTACCGCCCCGCGTGGACATACGTGCCTCAGCTTAGGTGCGTCAGGGGTTTGTCAAAGAATAATAAAATGTAAGTAGAGGAGTCCTTGATTTTCTTGTCATTGTGTTTTTTTTTACTATTCTATTCCGTTCCACACTTGGGTAAAAAAAAACATACCTCCACTCCTTCCATCTTTTGCGGTTCCGTGCGTCATCATTCCAGTTTTGGAGGAATCCATCCTGTTCGCCCCACTATTGTTTTCAAAGTATCACTTTCTAATCATAATATTAAAAGTAACCGTAAATATAATGCATATTGTTTAGATATCATTCATTGCGTCTTCTCTAGAAGGTCCAATAATATCCAGGGTTAAAATGACAGATTGCACAGCAGCATGGACAAACTGTTTAGTGTAAGATCGAGATGTAGGATCGACCATTACATTGGCACCGATAATTGTGCTAAATAACATCACTTACACGCTACTGTTCTATGTTCAACGGTCAAACAAAGCTTTGGAAGCCGTGCGTGTAAGCTCTGCCGGCCACCCGAACTAACCAATAATACTAAGAGAGAGCAATAAAATTCGTAGTGCTGATCAATACTGGACAATAAACTTATTGTTATATCATTAATCTAAACACAAAACTTACAAATAACAATTAAATTACAAAGTATGTACCATTTATAAAAAGGGAACTCATCAATATGGCAAGTGCCCAAAAGGCTGGCAGCATTACCACGTTGTATGGCAATGCAGATTTTTTGGCCCAAGAAAAGGCGAGCTCCTGGTCAGATGAAGACTCGACCAGTCGCTTGGCGATGTCTCGAAAAACTAGATCAGCGCTCGGACCCCATGATGATGGCCCTAGTGTTACAACCCCAAACGGCTCAAACATCAAGTGAATTGTTACTATAATTCCTTTAATCTATGATGTCGTTGTGACCTACTAGGGCAGGTACGAGTATACTTACCATCATTTCACTGAAATAGAATTGAGCAATAAAAATATTTTGCGTAATTCGTAGCTAAGGCCACGCGACCAAAGCCGCGGGCAAAAGCGCGTAATTATGAGCATAACCAATACGAGATTAATAACTTCTTTGTTACTAATGAGCGTATTGACATGTGTATTTGGTAATATATAATGTATTATAATATTTATATTATTATATGCTTACGTTTGATTTTTTCTGCGTTTAATTTGTTTCTTACCAGCATTTCGCACCTGTGCGCCAAGAATTGTAAACTCCAGAATTTCAAGCAACTGCCTCGTTAGCCTAGTGGTCCTAAGCGTGACTGCTACGCTAGAGGTCTTGGGTTCGATTCCCAGGTCGAGGAAAAGTGTTTTTGGGTTTTTCTATGAAACTCTCAGTAGCAGAGTAGCCCGGTTAATGGCAAAAGGCTCGCCCTCCATTACATGGGACCTAAAACATACCGGTGAACTGTGGGTGCATATTGGTACACCTCTGTCTAACCCTTCAGGGAATACAGGCGTGATGGTATGAATGTATCATACATTATTTGTTTGAACATACATTATGTATGTTCAAGCAAATAAAACGAGGGTCATGTTTGTAAAAAAAAATAAGTCTGGTACGTAGTTCCTTGTTTACAAGATTGTAATAACTATAAGACTTTACTTATTAAAGAAAAAATAATATTGCAAAAATAAATCATAAAATTAATCTTCATTAATCAGCTTAAATGAACAGTAAGAAAAATAATGGAGATTATTTTTTACTAGCGTTTGCCCCCGACTTCGTCCGCGTTTCCGTCGTTTTTCGTAAAAAAAGTAGCCTATGTCCTTCCGTATTTCATGTATAACTTTGGTGTTTCTATACCGACTTCTATGATTCTTTTTTATGGAATAGTTAATAATGTTAACTATTTGAATTAGGGGTGACTGAGAGTGTTATAAACGTGAGAGTAGACAAATATAATCAGAAAGCTGCGAACTGCTAAGCTATCGGGAGTTACACGTGATATTGTGAGTCAACCATAAAAGATAGACATATGCTGTCGTGGGATATTTTTTATATAATTTTAAGGAGAACATTACCGTCATACATGATTTCTGTGTAGCTTTAACCATTAAGGTTGCACATGCGACGGAAGCTTAAAAATTGGAGTAACTTCTCCCGTTTTCCCAACATTTCCCTTCACTGCTCTGCTCCTATTGATTGTAGCGTGATGAAAAGTATACTATAACCAACTCAGAAGTATGAAAAATAATTGTACCAAGTTTCGTTAAAATCCGTCCAGTAGTTTTTGTTTCTATAACGGTGATACAGACAGACAGACAAAAATTTTACTGATTGCATTTTTGGCATCAGTATCGATCCCTAATCACCCCTGATAGTTATTTTGGAAATATATTTCATGTACAGAATTGTCCTCTCTACAGATTTATTATAAGTATAGATTATTATTTATTAATTCTCTAGTTACTTAATAATTATTAGGCACATATTTAATAAAAATACAAACAAAAGTTTGTATTATTAACAGAATTATCAATAGTACATCTATACTAATATTTTTAAAGCTGAAGAGTTTGTTTGTTTGGTTGAACGCACTAATCTCAGGAAGTACTGGTTTGAATAGAAAAAAAAAAAATCTTGGATAGTTCTTTATAGAGGAAGGCTTTAGGCTATATAACATCAAGCTACGGCCAATAGGTGCGGAGCAGTAACCAAAGACGTAACTTAATGAGGGTGATAAAACTACGCGAAGGAAGTCGCGAGCAGAAGCTATAACATTAATAAAACTTCCTACTTCATGGCTATAAAAGACAAACAAAGTCAATAAACAAAAATTACACACATAATTTATGATTACTTACCTACTTAAAATATACTCGATATAGGTACATCGAGTATATTTTTAAGTACAAAGTTGTAGGCTTGCAAAGCAGTACAATTTAAGCCTGATATTAGTCGGGGACAATGAAATATATATCAGTGTTGTTAATAAGAATTTTGTATCTGAAAAAATATAATAGATACTTTGATATTAGGATTTTCACCCCGACCTAGAATCGTCTATCAAACCAGTTTACTGCTGGACGAACCCCCGCCAAAATTGCATCACAAAAACCAAGTTATTTATATTTTCCGTCTAATCTGCGGTCTCTCCTCAACAACAGATCCTACAGCCTATCGATCTTCAGTTTCTTTTCCAAATTTTGATCCTTCAAAAACCACGAGTACAGTAAGCCATTCCATAGTCCAGCGACAGACCTCACGTAGAAATCATCAATTTAATACTTTATCGATAAAGATGTCCACGTGTAAATAATATAAATATACATAATATAGCATAGTGTTACGAGAAGGCATTAATACTTCTTAACGTGACAGATTACGCAACAATAGAGTCGATTGGCAAACAACCTTCATGGTTAGCCCATGAACTATTACATAACAATGTAATTGTATGATTTGCCTTATCGTTTTCTAACGTTATTTTCTTCCGAACTACAATTTTTTTACATTCAAATTAAATTATGTTTCAGATTATTCGTGTTTTTCTGTAATTAGTTTGCTGTTGGATTATTTACGAAAGTATTTGAACATTTCGACGTAGCACATCGCGACTTACCATCACATGGATTTCTAGATAAACACACGCTTTTCACAAATCAATAAATGTCAGTGAACGTGTAGATAAAGATTTGCATACTTTCGTCTATAATAAAGTAAATCTTTTTTACTGGCCAGCTATAAAACCAAGCCAATGCACACGAAGCCCTATAAAAAATATCAAAGGGATGACGTTCCAAGGCCTTTTTACTTGTCTTACACTTTTATTTTTAGTTAGGAGACAAACTGCGCTGATATATTGACAACATGATTTCAATCACTATCTATCTTTAGGTTTCCGGAACTCATCTAGAATTAGCATTACAAGGACTTTTAAATAATTTTGATTAAAGTGCATTGACTCAAAGGTTGTATTTTGCATATTATTATAAAGCTATGTCATTCTCTAAAAGGTTTGTCCTGCGATTTGAATCCTCACCCACTACAATACTAATGACTATTGAGACTTCCAAAGTCACTGGACCAATAACACACCAAATGAATGCGAGAAAAGTTCTAAAAATCCTTCAAAGTGGACAATTCGGTCCTCGAACTGTTTTTATGAAAGGTCAAGTTAGTTCAGGCCACAATGAAATGTTAAATATAGGATCGCATGACTACCAACAATGACGTAGAAATGCAAAGTTGGCTTCCGTTACCGAAAGCTTGCTTATTTGCGTTGACTAATGGCAATAAATTACTCTTTTCACAGCATATATTTATTTATTTATTATTTATTAAAACTTTTTGCACATAATGTAAATAATACATTGTACAAAGGCGGACTTAATGCCTTTGGCATTTTCTACCAGTCAACCTTAGAGTGATGCAGAGACAAAACATAGTAGGTGCAAGAAACAGAAAGTTTCCAGGAATAAAATATAATAAATACATATATACATACATACAAACAAAATATACAGAGTAGAGAAAGCCAAAAAAAAAATACATAGGTGAAGAAATATAAGAAACTAATTGTGAGACGAGTCTGCCAACTTCATAAGCAAGTGTTCACGAGGTTTTACTTTGAATATGAAACGACTGGTAGCCATCCTGATATTCTGAGGAAGCGCATTCCAAAGGAAAACCGCCTGAACAAGAAAAGAAGATTTAAGAAAACCAGTGCGGTGAAAAGGACATCGTAGAAGACGATTGTCATTTGATGTCCTATATTCACATTTGGCTGGAAATATGAGGACTTTTTTTACCAATACGCTCGTTGGTTAATTTCGGTTAATTTCGCTGGGTTCCGGGAATGGTCCTTACGTACGAATTAATTGTAACAATTCGCTAATAAAATCAGTGTTGAACTTTACTTTTATTTACCTCAATCATTAATCTAGGTTTATTGTGAATATTTGATGAATTCTCCTAACCGTGTCAACAGTTCCTGGTACTGCTGTTAGTTCCAATTTACAATTCCTGATACATTTTCGCATGAACGCTATCCTACCTAAGCCATTCCTCCCATTAGCTACGTCAATGTTCGCGTTTATTGTTTAATAGAGATTCATATTATATTGTTTCCACCACGTAGATATACATAACACGAGAGGTCAACTTAAAGTCGCAGTAACCTACCTACAGCACGTTTCTATTTACTTTTTTTGCCGTTGATTTTAATATACCTAGTAGTAAGCGAATTTGTTACCCAATCTCTCCTATAAATCATCCCTATAAAAACATTTCTCTTGACTCACGAAAGGTAACAGAACGACCATAATGTTTTCCATTACAAATTCCTTTCACCGTGTAATTAGTGGAAACTGTGAATTTCTATTGCAAGCGTAACGCTTATTAGTATAAAAGCTTAAAAAAATGGTAACATAGTAATCTACAATCACTTTGCATGCAACACTGGGAATAAAATATTTACTCAGATCGATCACTGGCCCAGATGACGGCAAAATATAGCATTGTTCGAATAGGCGTCGGTTTTCTCACGTATCCAGCCTTTCACTTAACTATTACCAAACGTCAAAAACGACATAGCTTGTACCAGTCACGCATTAATTTGCATTTCAATTTTGATATTTGAGTTCTTCATTATAAGAGCCGGTTCTTCAGAATTCAACTGCAAACTTAACTTTGCAAAGCATTCGAATTATTGTTGTTGTCCATGCGTGGAAGTCATTTGTATGTATGTAGATTAGAGGTCATCATACCGTTCTGTAGAGAGTTCTTACATTATTTTTGGTAGACGGTTGACACATGGACATAGTTGCACTACTTTTGAAAGTTAAAAGCTACTACTCATAAGTCCGTTTTGTTGTAACGGTAAGTATCATTAATATGAAGTCCATTTTTTGTGTTAAAACGGACGGTTCGTTAATAAGAACCGCATATTTTTTACAATAGATTAGGATTACACAAAATTACAAAATTAAGGTTTGAAGAACAAATATCAGCTGTTGACGGCTCAAAAGGACTACTTGAGGATAGTTGAATTTCATCTCTGTATCACTATCATCTCATTGTAAGGCTTAAATTACCAAAATGTTAAAAGTGAGTTTCCCTATTAGATTAATATCGGTAACCATCGAGAAGGAACAGATCACCCTATGAAGACCGTTCAGGTGTCCGAAGTGCTGTGGAACAAATTGTAGTGCCGCTTTAGGTAAACAACACAATGGCTTTCGAGTGTTTCATTCAGCACTTGGGGTTTCTATTTCAGAAGGAATAATCTTTAAAAGCTTAAAATCCTCTTCTGGACCTTAAGGAAAATGAAATAACAATTCTTTAGTGAATAAGCATGATAATTACAATGTGTTTATGGCACAATTTGCGTGTATCAGTTTTGTGCACGTATGACATTGACGGATTCAAACGTGCACAAAGTCGACGCTCGGGTACCTGGTGGCCCAATACTCCGACATTAACAAATGATCGTTTTTATTCGGCGCCCGCGCACCGGATACGCAGCGGTTCCTGTGAGAATGTTGAACTCGTTTTTTTTTTTAACTACCAAAAAGCGGATGTCCTTCGTTCGACCGGTTTATGAAAGGTGTTGAACATATGTCTGCTATTTTCAAAGTGTAACCGATTTGAATTGTTTATTGATTGGTTTTAGTTATGATTGTGAGTTGATTGATGGAGGGCGTTGAGGTCGATAGACTCAATACCTACTTAAAGTATCATATCGGTGTTTCATATTGTAAAAGATTTAAATTTGATATTTGTTTGGCTTTTGTCCGTGACTTCCTTCTTGTGTCCTATGACACTTGACGATGAAGTAGCTTTCTATCAGTGGATCAGTACTTCAAGAGTTTACCTCATAGGTACAGACAAACTTGTTGACTTGTTTTTAAAGAATCTAGTTCAGTGTTCCTAAGGCCGGTACAGAAATAGCAGTGCATATATGAGAATGTCAATATTAAAGGTTTTCATATTAAACAAATAAATTATTAAAACTATTTGCAAAAAAATAATTAATTACGAATTCTTCATATTTGAGTTTGTGAATTACATCTATAGTAACAAACACGTCCACTGCAGGACATAGGCTTCCAATATGTGACATCATATTGCATGGTCCTTTATCCCCACATTTATTTAAAAATTACCTCTTAATTGCATGCCTTTAGATAGTAAATAACCATAATCACGCCTGTATTCCCCGAAGGGTTAGGCAGAGGTGTAAAAATGTACACCCACAGTTCGCCGGTATATTTAGGTCCCATGTAATAAGGGGCGAGCCTATTGCCATTAACCGGGCACAAATCCTAACTCCGAGCTGCTACTGAGAATTTCCTAGAAAAACCCAATAACAGTTTTTGCTCGACCTGGGAATCGAACCCAAGACCTCTAGCGTAACAGTCGCGCTTAGGACCACTAGGCTACCGAGGCAGTAACAGTAGCAGTGGCAGTTAGTTATAGAAAATAACGTCGAAATTATATCATTCTAAATACATAAAACAATTTTCAAAATACATGGAATTTTATTTAAAATAGCTAACTTTATTATCAATTTGAAACAAATGATACAAGATAGGGTTTGCAAAAAAACCATGATGATTGCGTTAAATATTACGATGCGTATAGCTACAAGTTATCATTTTGTTTAGAGCACCTGTCATTTAATCACCTGCCGATGAAACACTGAGAAAAGGGCGCGTTTTCATTTGAAGACGGCTTTTGAAAGCTTAGGCAATCGAAGTCTTGTTGGTAGCTAACTAGCTTTAAACCGTTTTTGTACATTGCGGAATGTAAATATATAAATAATTTGTATACTGATATGTCATTGATAATACAGTGATTTTGATATCGATAACTTGAGGAGACATATTTAGGCACACTATACGGTAATACAGAAAGGTAATCAGTATTTACATAAAGACAAAGTTATGAGAATAATAAAATATTGTTATTTTAAACATTCGAAGTCATTTAAATACATTTGGTCCTTTTGCCAATAAGTGCAAAAGGACCAAATATACCCCACGTTAAATTTTTCATTTTAACTATTTCATTTATTAATTAATTAAGGTTTGCCAACAGATTATGCGTATTAAATCACTCATAATCAGCTTACATCACATGATTTTATTTGAAATCTGAAGTAGGCGATCAAAAATAAAGACAACACATACGAGCAAGTACTTAAAGCTCGATGATCTGTTACCCATGTGTCACCTCAAGTACCTATCTATGTGAACAGCTTTTTAAATGTAACATGGGGAAAAATGTAGTCAAGCTCTACGAAAGACATATGTTCGAGCTTGTACTTGTTCGTTTTTCTATTGTACACATTAAACTCTCCTCTTTTCGGCTTCTTGTAGCCTTTGCGCTACGCTAGGACCAAACAACCGCTATTGATATTTTGACGGATGACGTATGTTCAATGGAAACAAACATCACAGGGATAAAATAAGCCAACAGTAAATATAATTTTATTATAAACAATTTGCAGTGTGCAGTTGTTTATAAATAGTCACATTTAATGTTGTAGGTCATCTAAAAGTAAATAATTCGTTCAAAAGAACGACTTGTACAATGTGTTTAGAGTGAAATTTTTAGACCAAATATCATAATAATATAATATTATCAAAGTTCAACTAAAACTTTTATTTCTTTTACGAAAAAAGAAAAAAAAATTAAGACCTATAATTTTTACTACCTTAAATCATTCATACCATCACACCTGTATTCCCCAAAGGATTAGGCAGAGGTGTACCACTGTACACCTTTGCTGGTATGTTTAGGTCCCAATGTAATAGGGGGCAAGCCTATTGTCATTAAGCGGGCACAAATCCTAACTCCGAGCTGCTACTGAGAATTTCATAAAAAAAAACCAAGAACACTGCCCGACCTGGGAATCGAACCCAAGACCTTTAGCGTAGCAGTCGCGGTAAGGACCACTAGGCTAACGAGACAGTTACCTTGAATATTTTAGGAATTCGATCTTTTATATTCACCATAAAATATATTGGTACTGTTGTGTTCTCAGACGTGCAGTCTATGCATACATTGTGACTATTTGACATCCCGCTCACGCAATGTCCACTATGAAGTTTTAATTTTAGAACTGTGTCAGTTAAAAATAGTTTTATTGGTAAAAAGGTAGGTAGGTGCACACGGTAGACAAAAGGTGTTCGGGCCACGTGCGCGGCTCTCCGGCAGATGTCGCGGTTGTTGCATGTGTGCGCGTGCGCTCACACGCATGTAAATGCTTGGGCTTAACACACGCTCAACAAATTTTATGGTAAAATACGATTTGTGGTTTTGCTTTTGTTTTTTGTTAAATTCTTAGTGTGTACTGAATTTTATTGCCAATAAATTCATAATATCTATGGCAAATGCAGGTCTACCACGTATTTTTTAAATCCTTCGTAAATAAGTAGGTATCTATTCAAGAAGCATCTTTAAGTACGTAATTTAAAAGCTTCTCAGATGAATTCTACAGAGATTTCTCAAACCACGAGTCCAATACCAAGTAGATCCACTTGATTAGCGAGAATAACGTTGTTACTTACAGTAACCTTCAAGTTATTAGTTTGAAGTAAGATGGTGCTGTCTACCCCTGCATAATCCCTTATTACTTCTACGACACCCCTGGGAAACGATGGGGTGGCCGTATTCTTAAGGGGAACTGTAAGGCGCCTTGTGAACATTACTTAAACATAATTATTTGTATGTAGCTACCTTCTTAACCCTTCACCTGCAATTGCCCCTTGATCACATGAGATTGACAGAATAATAAATAAATATATGCGTTTAAGCAAATATTATGAATTAATGATGGGTGACCAAAGCTTCATTTAGTGTCAAAGCACTACTTAAAGGTATTTAAAATCGCGTTCACCATAAGTATGATGGGTTAAAATTGATAAAATCGCACAGTGTAATGACAGGTTTGTAGTCGATTCCCTAACTGCTAGAGCAAAAAAACTTTTCCCTCAGACGACTTTTACACTGCGCATACGCAGCTGATACATTCCACGTGTTTCTTTTACACACAGCTGATCAGCGAAGGAATATTAATAAAAATAAGAACAAACTAAAAATGCCCTCAAAGAATATAATAAAATAAAGAGTAAGTAGCTACCTATACAAAAAGTAAGTACCTACCAACATTGACATTAAAAAATCTGCGATAAATTAACACGAACAGAAAGCGTGACCTAACAAACTGACAATTAAAAAAAATCTAAATAATACAATATAATTTTTAGTAGGTAGGTTTTTGTTCAACACTAATCGTGATTATCCATGAATGTATAATTATCACTAAAAATACTCGTTGACAAGTGACTACGTCGGCAGCGATATGACGTGAGTCACGAAGAGTTTCGCGCCGAATGGGTACAAACTTTATCTTTAGGAAATCTACATTGTATTATGAATCTTATGTTTAACCAATTGAGTCTTCATTACATTGAGTGTAAAAATGTGTGTGTTGAACAAATATCTGGCATGTAGTTGACGTTAGAGCGGCGTGGCAACATCGCGTCGCTGTGGCGTCGCGCGACCGCGTCTCTCCGTCTCTGTCTGGCGTATGAATTAAAGTAAGATGGAGGGAGCGCAGCGTGGCCGTGTGGCGCGTTAGTATACTACGAGTTGAGAGGAAGGTCACAGTGTTTCATCGTGTTTTGTAAACAAATATTTTCTTTTCTATAAGAACAACTCTAGAACTGCCAACGTAAGTTTTATATTAAGTTATTACTTTTATTAATGTATTAAGCCCGGTTAATCCACATATTAGCGAGCTAACCTAACTGTTGAACGAAAACAATTGTTTGACTAACCAACTGTCACTGTCAAGTTTCACGTTTGCTGTTGTGACGTGCGTGATTCACAACAGCCATTCGATTGGTTGACCAAAATAACAACAACCAATCGTAATAATGGTTCCAAGCGTGAGTGTGATTGATGACTTTTATTGATTGCTTAATAAAATCGTAGGTAGGTACGTTAATTTAAATATCTATCTTCCAAATTACCGGTCCTTGGCATTTGTTCTGACCAGACTATTAAAGTGATCTGCAATCGCAGACTGACAGTAGGCGCTTGCTCATAAAATCTAAGATAGTTTTTAAAATCCAAAAAAAAATCTGAAATCCTGCAATGTAACGGCTGGTCTGGAGTTGCTGATTTTCTAAATATGAGTTGAGCGTTCGATAAGTACTTGCCTGGTTAAACAAATTGATATTCTTATGGTCTACCATCGTTCCGGATCTTGTTGTACTTATATGTTGATTATTAGATAATTTCTTTAATAATAACATTTCTTTGCCATAATGTGAATTATAATATTTTATTATAAAATTATAATATTTTAAAATCAAATAATTTATAATTAATCGACTAAAAAATTTTTTTTAATACTTATGTTTACATACCTACCAACATTGTTTTTAAGCAGTCTTATTTTTTTTGTTGCCCGTGTTGAAAATTGTCATGGGTGTCCACCGCCCTGGCGGGCGGAGGGGTCTGTCACACTCTTACTGTCTAATAACCACTCCAGTGTTCCATTCCCTCACTTACGCCGTGGATCCCGGGAACTTACGCGCCTTCCGCGATTTGAGCCGTCCCACGCTTTTTTTTTAACCCAGACTCAAAAATATTTTCGTTATTTGGTACAAAATAGAAAAATGAAAAAAAAATCTCAAAATTGTATTTATTTGTTGCTAAAATAATAAACATTAAACACTTTTCTAGTTTTCTAGGTTGGATACACATATCTACATAAAATGGATGATATAAGAACTGCTCATGCTCTTAGTGACCTTTGAGCACGTGGACCAGCGTAGGCGTATCATGAGTAGATATATTGGCATAAGTGTATTACGACTGACTATGGAACGTGCAGGGGTACCTAGCGTGTGGCACTTTTAGACTCTTTATAGGTCAATTGCGGCAAAATGGGACCATTATCGGTATATAGATCTTAGGATCCGAACAGAGTATTATCTGGGGCTCTGCCCTTTAGCTATACAATTGATAAGAACTCTCCGGCATAGAAATAGATAGTTGGAAATAAATGTAAATTTTATAAATAATATGCTTAGTCAGTAGGTACACACGGCTACATATCATGCTATACATTTCCAGTTTATGCTGATCTCTCAATGTATAGGATTTCCATACAATGAGAGATCAGCTTATACTGGAAATATAGTTTGATATGTAGCCGCGTGTACTATTTCTAAGTAGTAATATACAAAATCTACAATTTGTAAAAATGTGAAAGGGTCATTAAATTCATTATTATAAACAACTTTTACTATGGGGAACAAACGTGAAATCGCCAGAAAAGTAATCTACCTACTGATAAACAACTTTTAATGTATGTATGGATCAGCTGATCTTATTTTACGATGAGTTTAATTAACCGTTTTCGGGTTTTATTTAATTAAATTACACCTTTAATTGGTTTCGTTTTCACAATCATCTAGATTTTGTCCTAGAACATTTTTGGTACGTATCTTCTTTTTTTTAAAGAGAATAGGGTTATACATGCAGTATTGGTGCCTTCAAATACCTATTGCTATTTTTTACTTTCAACAGAACTGAAACTTCAGTAAAGACGAGGAGATTACGGCAATAGCAGTGGACATCGAATTTATGGCCCCTTATCGCCCAATCCGGACCGTATCCGTTTAGGACTCTGTAGGTACTATTCAATACCCGGGGCGTCGGGAATTGCAAGGCGATTCCGGGCTACCGTAGGCGCGGACCTGCGAACGGCGAGGGCTGGGTGGTTCGCTGTCCGATCAGAACCAGGCTCGGCGAACCATGCGCGCCTCAAAGAGATGTCAGCATAATAGACGGGGCCCGCTAGGTCCAGTGCCTGCCAGAGTTGCGGAATTTGTTCAATAGAGTTACCGCGGCCATGGAACGCAAGGGACATTAGGAGGAACACAGATGGGTTTTAGACAGTAAGAGTCTGACACTCCCTTCCGCTCCACTCAGACCGGGAGAAATCATTTGATGATTTGCCATCCTTAAAAAAATACGGAAGTATTTATTAAAATATACAATCTTTCAACAGGCGATCACCATGAAAGACAACCAGAACCTGATGATCGAGTTCGTGAAAATAATACAACGATATCCAGAACTATATGATGTCAATTTGGACACGTACAGGTCCAGGTTTTCGGAGATCGCCTGGGCCAAAGCCGCGAGCCAAGTGAGAAGCGAACTCCACGAAGAATGCACAGGTAAGTGACGTTTCAACTGTTTACGAACTCGAACGAAGGTGACGATGATTTTATCATATGGATTAGGTAGGAGGCAAACCAACTGGTCGATCTGATAAACGCTTGAATTTGATCAATTCTCAAGACTTTGCCATTGTAGTGACTACTAGTATTCCTATTATGTCTTCCAATCGAACTAAGCAAAATATTATTTTTTCCAATGAGTGGGATCATATCAATACAGCAACAGGTCAGGATTTAAGATTATGATAATCTATTCATATAATAAAATCGTAACGAGGCTAATTCTGTACATTCAATATTTTTTTTAAAGAGTTATTGCTGCATAATAGATACATTACACTGAACCCAAAACAATAGTTATTGGAATTTTTGTCGGTTTGTTAGTTTGTATGTACGCGCATAACTTTGAAACTACTGTACCGATTCCAACAAAACTTTTTGTATTATGTTAGCAGTAACCTGAGCTATAATCTTACAATTCATCACGCAATGTCAAATAGGGGTTGAAGAAATGATTGATTTTTATTTTAAAATTTGTTTTTCTTTTTACCATTAAAGCAAACAGTCTGAAATTATTTGGTGGAACCAATAGGACTACAAAAATAATTAATAAATTATTCCCGTTCTTCCCATCAAGAAAATTAGTGGGACGATCGGAAAAAAAAATACCCGTTCGTCCCACTACGGGGACAATGTCGCTGGGACGAACGGGAATACACGCTAAATGTAACTTGATTTAACTATTGACAGTCTGGGTCTGAGTCTTAGTTCGGCCAAAACGTGCCAACCAACCAAAGGTTTGCGTTTAGATATAACTAAGTTTGAAAAATCACATAGAATTGGATAAGCATTTCTGATAAACTTTTTGTTATTTTGTTACAGTTGAAGAACTAAAGGTGAAGTGGAAGGGTGTTAGGTCTTCATTCAGCAGATACAAAGCCAGAATGAATCTGGTTTTTAATGATAGTACTTGCAAGAAATATTATCTGTACGACCACTTAAGATTTTTAGAGCCATTTTTAAAATCGAATAAAGGGTAAGTTCAACTTTGTGTACTGTCTTCATAACGTATCTACCTATGCTATTTGTTAAAACATACTTATCTTACTATAAGCGCGGGCGCATGTTGATGACAAGCGTGCTTCCAATTTTAACTAGTTTATTCTCCCATGGCTTGATTTCTTCTCACAGAAGCACCTCGTGCCAACATGAGAGAACAAAATAATTATTAAATATTTAAATAAATTACAACTGATGGATTCTACAAATAAAAGTGATAAATTACGCTACGCACTTTTTTGGGCAGTTGCGTAATGAGCGGACAACAAGAAATAACATCATATTTCAGCCTTTAAAGACGTTTGTAATACTTTAATAAGATGACGCAAAAGAGATGACGTACTCTTATAAAATGACGTCTGTAAAATTTATACGTAAAGGTTTCTTTATAATTTGATAAGAAAAAGATTGATTTCGTTTGCAGTTGTAAATCACAAGCACAAGAACGTGAGAAAGGTGAAACAACACTCAACGAATCTTGTAACTACGTCAATGTATCTGGCATTGAAGAAGCAAACGAATATTCCGTAGACGATTGGAACCACATTGAAATAAAGCCAGATGTTACTGTTAGTCCAGACAAACCACATGATCCAGAGATCTTGCAATCCACAAGAAGCAGCAGTACTGAGCCATATGGTGATAGAACAAAGAAAAGGAAATTCTCTTTCGAAGGACTTCCGAATGCAGAGGATGATAATGAAGACTTGATATTTTTCAAAAGTATCTTACCAGATATCAGAAATTTTACAATAAGAGAGAAGCGGAAGCTCAAAATGGGGATCTTGCAATTAATTGATACAATTGAAAAAGAGAAGGACACGTGAGAGAGGATTAAATTTTACTTTTTTTAGATAGGAATTTTTAAATTTGTAACTGCTTAAGCAATAAGTATGCGTACTTATTTAATATTTGAGTTTATTTAAGTTTTTAATAAATGACTGAAGCTTACTCGAGTACCTAATAACTCAGAGCGTTTGACTGTATCCGATCCGAATTTGAAATCCGAATTGGACCCGAATCGGAAGTGTTCTAAATTCAGACGGATGAAATTTGGATCTAATGCGTACCTGTCATACGAATAATACCTACAACGACTACTTTTGACCGACATTTCACAGATATTGGAATGAATACAGTGTGTAAACGCTGTTACTTTGAAAAACCATCTTAATTTTTACCTCTTTTTTTCATACAATAATATCGATACAAAACAAACTTTAAAGTCAGGCTGTTACGCTACATCAAAAACCAAAACACTTTTAAAGAAAAACTTACTTCAAACATTAGAGCTAAGAGTAAACTAGCCCGAAGATTTTAAACCCACTGGTTCGCTAATTAAGTTGGTCGGAATTTTATGTTACGTTTTAATCGATTAACGAGAAAGAATAGTTTGAAAAGTCGTCCGACGGTCGGAGATTCGATTCTCGATTTAGGTGTCGAGTTGTTTTTCATTAAGAGTCGTATCAAATCTAAATAGTGTGCGGCATGTCGAAGTCATTATCATAACGTATTACTTATCGATCAAGTATAACCCGACCAAATTGTACGTCGCGTCGACGCTCGACACTGCTGTTATCTCGCCTGCCTACCGTCATCTGATGTATAACAAGTGCTACCCTCATTTGCATGGAAATGAGATCCGAGAACATTCTCCTCGGCGCAACCCCCCGTCTTCTGACGCCTTCTTTGCTTAATTACAAAGACGACACACTGTGTGATTTTCCTCACACCATAACTCTTTAAAAATGTAAGTGTTTGCACCGTACAGTTGTACAGAAAAGCCGTTATTACCGAATTTTAAATATTGTTTAGCGAATGAAGGTAATTGAACCACTTCGATGTATATTTAGTTACAGGTGGATCCGGAGCTAATTTAGTTATCTAAAAGGTCAGACCCGACACGTAATAATTAATTACTCTTGTTGGTACTTAAAAGTCCTTACACATACTTCAACATAGGCATTCTACGGAGGCATGTCCATAAAAAATCCATTTGGTTGATAAGTCCATCAAAAAGTCGTTGGAACCGTCCTGTTTAATTAATCGCTATATAATTTCGCCTATTTTTATTAGTTAGTTAATGTGTGTTATTTAAATGAAGTTACACAACATACCATCACGCCTGTATTCCCCGAAGGGTTAGGCAGAGGTGTACTAATTTACACCCACAGTTTGCCGGTATGGTTAGGTCCCATGCTACTACATGGGGTCCTATTGCCCTTAACCGGGCACAAATCCTAACTCCGAGCAGCTACTGAGAAATTCCAAATGGAAAAACCCAATAATACTTTTTGCTCGACCTGGGAATCGAACCCAGGACCCCATGCTCATCAGTCGCGCTTGCGACCACGAGACCAACGGGGCAGTCATGAATTTATAATAAAGAATCAATCAATCTTTTTGTTTGTGTGTTACTACAACATCATATTTATGAGAAACAAACATGAAGAAATAGAATATCGTATATTGGTTAGGATTAAGTGGGTATACGATAACTTAAAATTATAAACATTGACGTAGCGACTTCATTCGAGATAATTTATGTTGATATTTTCCTCAAATGCATTCAAAAAGTAACAGTCACACCGAATCCCATTTCCTCAAACCACATAACACAAAGTGTGTCGCATGATTAGCTAACTTCCTCAATAACAGCTGACGATAACGTGATCTTAACTAATTACCTCAACACTACTAAATCGCTTTGTTTCCGACATAATACCAAGTACCTATTTATGTCCATACTATACACGTTATACGGAATTCACATCAGTGTTTCGAAGCACGTGAATGCCCCCTCCGCTGACCACCTCCCTTCCAGGCTAATACCATTACAGTAATTAGGATATGCTTAAGCATAATTAATGTAGTCATAAACTACGCACCTAGTGTATTGTTGTATGATGAGGAAGGCGAATTGAGTTTGCTCTGGTATTTAGCTCGGTTTAATGTTTAATCGATGGGAGGTGATTCTAATACATTTATTACTAACTGCCTCGTTAGCCTAGTGGTCTGAAGCGTGACTGCTACGCTAGACGTCTCTTGCTCGATTCCCAGGTCGAGCAAAGTGTTATTGGGTTATTCCAAGAAATTCTTAGTAGCAGCTCGGAGTTAAGATTTGTGCCCAGTTATTGGCAATAGGCTCGCCCCCTATTACGTCGGACCTAAACATACCGGCGAACTGTGGTTGTACATTGGTACACCTCCTCACAGCTCACATTAGGACCCATTAAGTTAATAATAATTGCAAACCGTGGTGCTTGGCAATCTGGGTTTCTCCCAGTTGTAAACATCCCCTTGTGCCTATTGGCCTAGTTCTGTTCTGTCTCCGGCTTGTTTGGAGGGAAGTGGAAATTATATTTTTTCCTACTCCTCTGCTAATCTTTTCTGATTAATTTCGTTGCGGGATCCAAGACAGTTATATCGTTTCTCCGGGACTCGTCGAGCTTCATTGCCTTGGCACTCTTCTGGCGGTCTCCACTGTCGATTCTGGCTTACAGAAGTTGCAGTGGTTGGGAATAGTGTGGCGGGCTTGGTACATCTCTGCCTAACCCTTCGGGGAAAACAGGCATATGTGTTTTTTTACTAAGTATCTCAAGACCTCAAAAAAAGGAAGTTTATGTTAGACTCACTCGCGAGACGACTCCCGGCCACCGTAGATACGGGCCTGTGGACGGTGAGCAATGGGTAGCTCACCGTCCTTACGTTTAAATAACGACAGGCCGTGTCGACGGCGCGTTCGTGTTCCACGCGCGCCTCAAAGAGATGTGAGTATAGAGAAGGGGCCACTGAGGGCCGATGCCTGCCGGGGCTGCGGGTTGTTCGTAAGAGATACCGCGCCCCCGGAACGCAAAGGGCACAAGAAGGAACATGGGTGGGTTAGAAGTTATTTGATGATTTCCTACACCCCCAAAAAAAAAAAAATCTTAGACTCACTGAAGGAAAGGAAAATCATCGTGAGGAAACCTGTTCTTATAATTAATGTATGTCTCAAATCACCAATTCGCATTGGCCAAGCGCGGTGATCAATCCTCGTGCCTTTTCTATACGAGAAGAGGCATTTGCCTTGCAGTGGGACAATAATAGGCTAGCATTTAGCCTTTTATAATGGTTTTTAAAGAAAATTCTAATCTTAATCAATAAGAGATACCTAATTATTATTATCGGGAAGTTTCCGGAAATTCTGGAAAATTATTGGATAGATTTTGACAAAGTTTTAAAGGTTCATCTAGAAATCTTTTATATAGTCCTCTATAAAGTTACTGGATATTAGTTCAAAGTTATGATGAATGGACGTCTCTACTTCGACTGTCATCATCATTTCTTGGAAGGATTCTTGTCAACGTTTAAAGTTCTTAATACTTTGCTATTAAATTTAATTATAGACAAAAGAAAGATCTTAGAAGTGGAACTTTGTGCTGCTTTTAAAATATCATTTTCTATTGTTCACTCTTTTTGGAGTTTAATAACGATCCTATATTTTATGGATCTATTAGCCAAAAGAAGTCCGGAGTTCAATTTGCAGCTAGGACAAGTTGTTTATTGGTTTAGTCTGTTAGAGAATTTTAGGAGGCAGACAGGAATTTGGATATTTTTGTCCGGTAGCTATATAATACGACTTACTGCATAAGCAGTAAGTCGTATTATTTCCTGTACCAGCGAAAAGCCAGGCGTATTCTCTACCTGCATAAAAATATCAGGTGCCAATATGAATCAAATTCGACAGTCGAACTCTAAAGCCTATAATTGTAAAGGCAGGTGGAATGGAATAATCCTAATTGTATAGTTGTTAGTCTAAAATATATGACCCGAACAGTACACTAGTTTACACTTAGCTACCAGTCCTCGTTATCTCCATAAAGTGTAATTTACAAGACGCAAAATAATTTATTAAAACTAAACATAATAATATATAGGGAGGCGGCTAGCGTAACAGCGGGAGACTAAAACGTAAATCTTGTCCGCGAGCTTACTTGTACCACTTAACGTGTTGTGCTCAAATATGTATGTACATACGTGTCATGATTGACGATTATGCACTGGCTTTTTACAAGGGATAAGGACTGTATCGAAAGACTCACGAGGCGAATGTGGTCTTTTGAGACGAAAGGACCAGCATACTAGACTTTGTGTAGTTCACCTGGCTTGGATGTTCCTTGAACTAAATACTACTGCTGTCTTCTCCAGACAAATAAATTCACTTGAATACCTTACAAAAATAAATACAACTGCTGTCTTAGATAGCTTAATTTTTTCTTTAACTTTCGTCTTAAATTGTCCTCCACGTGCAAGTAAAAAATTAAATATCACATTAGTAAATCAACCAAGATTATCAAGGGTTAAATACTAATTAACAATACGAGTTCCATCCGACTCGGAGCGTAATAGGCACTGCTAATTCGATTATAGGTATGCGAGTGTTCCACCCTGTATATAATCACGTACATGGCCTGCACAATGGCAACTGAAGATCAATACTAGTTCATTAGTGTGTTGAATGCATTACTTAGTACTCAAATGTCAACGGTTAAATTGGTATTTCTTGCAACTTATGCCTGCTAATGTTTACGTGGAAGGCTTTGAAGGTTTTGCAATGCAATTTGTTGCTGAAAGTTTTGAAGGAAATTGGGTCGGGTTTAATGGGTATTAAAATGAAAGAAGTCTAGCTGCTGTTTATTATCCTACTACTATTTTTAACGTGACTGTTTTTGACGATATATGGATGGATGCTTGTTACTTCTAGACTATTCAACGGATTCTGCCCCGTTGGTCTCGTGGTGGCGAGCACGACTGTTAAGCGTGGAGTCCTGGGTTCGATTCCCAGGTCGGGCAAAAAAGTGTTATTGGCTTTTTCCATGAGTAAATTCTCAATAACAGCCCGGAGTTTGGAAGTCGGTGGTGTGGTGTGACACTCCCGTGGCTCGGAAAGCACGTCATGCCGTTGATCCTGCGCCTGATCACTCCCCGGTTGTGTCGGATTGCCGTCCCATCGGACTACGTGAGTTAGGGAAGAAGGACACACTACAATACCTCCTGCGTACTTGGCTAGTCTGAATAAAGATTAGCCGCAGTGGCTGGAGTCGTCTGGAGATTACATACATTCAACGGATTTTGATGAAACTTCGTAGCAATAAATAAGTAGGATAAACTTCAGAATAAAGCGATACCATTTCTTACCATTGGAATTAAGACGCAACGTCAATGACATCTGTTTCTTAGCAAATATTGCAAACGGCTCGGTGGATTGTCCCGAATTACTAGGCAAGATACTTCTTCGCACAAACATAAACCTAAGAAAACGGCCACTACTCCATATACCATATACATCGACAAATTACAGGCGTAACGCCTTCTGTATACGTAGTGCTATAGCCTTTAATAGTTTACCACCACACTTGGAAATTGACTTATTCTGCTCCAGCGCACATAAAATTAGAAAAATTTTGAGCAATGAATATTACGATAGCCGCAAATAGCTTTTCAATTCTATTTTTGATGTTGCACGACTTGATATAGAAAGTAGTTAATTTTTGTAACCAGTTATTTAATTAGAGTCACCAACGACCAACGCAAATGGCTTGTTACTAAATGGACACTTATATGTGGAAACTTGTCATTAGCAATTGTCCTTATTTATTAATGATATTTATAATTGTTATTAGTCTGTAAGCTTTCCTTAAAAATAAATAAATAAATAACATATAGACTGTAATTTAATAACATATTGTGTAATTTGGCTAAAATATAACCATAAGTTTTAAGTAAGCCGGTAAAAAATCCTACCATCTGAGAGCTCGGAAAGTATTGGTACGTATTCCATGCGGTCGAAACCGCGGGCGGCAGCTAGTACCTAGTAGTACCTACCAGATACAACTCGTACGGTTTTTGCTGAGGAATCTACATGTCAATACATGCAGGATATAAAAATTCCAGAGACTTAATCATTAGCAGAGCAGAGCAGGTCATACAAATAATACCTCCCTTCTTTACTACTTTAGCATGAACGTATTCAATAAAATGCAAAGTTTTATGACGAAAGTGGCATCAGAAGATTCTCTAAACTCGTGGTTCTGAATGCCCGAAATCATACTGAAATCTTGCAGTCTGAATGTTGAATAGTTTTTCCACTCTCTGAAGCACAAACACAAAAACATTTTATGGAACTATTATTTACCATCGATCTTTATGAGTCAAGAAAAACATTTCATGACAAATAAGTGCATTTCGAATCATCAGCTCAAAGTCGTAGATTAGAGAACATCACATTATTATGGTATTCACCAGTTAGTTCAATGTGCAATACGGTAAGTTCGAGCGGTGAAGTGTGAAACCGGTCCGGGACGATGTCCTGAGTCCCGACATTCCTGGATGCGCGCACGCACTCAATTGCACTATTTCGCTTTGGACTTTTCGACGCGCGAGAGATTTGAATTTTGCAAATTAAACGTTTCTTGTTTTTGCTTAGGAAATCGTTGACATTGCTTTTTTAAGGTAATGGTTTATTGCCAGGAGTTATGCTGTCATGCTGCAGGGGCCTGAATTTTAGACTCGCGGCCGATTCGAATTTGGCTAACCAAAAACCTTTTGTTCTTGCTTTAAAGGACTCATTAAAGTTTGTTTGACTTTGATCTTTTCTTTGTAATGTTTTCGAATGATTTAGGGTACATACCTGTACTTCGCGAAAAATAAAAGGTTTCTTAATGTCGGATTACGGATTTACGTAGCGTCTGTACATAAACAATAGTTGACGAAAAATGCTTTAAATTGTTACTACATTTTAAGATATAGGTAGGTGGACACATAGGTAGCTCGTATACTTGCATGGTACTTAGGTTATTACAAGGTAATGTTTATTATTGTTGGAACTTTAGTCCATGGGTCAAGGGTGTCAAGGGCTTTTTAAATAGGTATTTTTATCATAATTTATTTCTCAAACCATGATAAATGGCAGAGCTAAGTTTATGTTTTTCTGTATTTACCTTTTTTTTGTAACTAGCTAACAAAGTCATTTTGTGCCTTTTTATACCTACTAACTGCCTCTTTAGCCTAGTGGTTATGAGCGCGACTGCTAATAGGTCTTGGGTTCGATTCCCAAGTCGCGCCAAGGTTTTTTATGAAATTCTCAATGGCAGCTCGGAGTAAGGAATTGTGTCAGGTTAATGGCAATGGGCTCGCCCCCTATTTCATGGCACCTAAAACATACCGACGAACTGTGGGTGTACATTGGTACTCCCATGCCTAACCCTTCGGGGAATACAGGCGTGATTATGTGTGATACCTATGACTGAGGGCCATTTCTTAGTTGAGAAATTAACAAAGTTTCGTGGACCATAAAACCTTAGTTGTATCTACCAATAGTTAAGTTCAATACATTCAGAAAGCACGTAGGTTGAGTCATAATCATAGTTTTCATCAGTAGGTTGTTACGACTTGAGTGGGATGACGAATAACTGGTAGAGTCGCACTACCTACACTTTTCATTCGCTTCATAAATACACAGCGTCGTAAACCAGAGGATCTTATTTTAAATTGTTTGATGTTATTTAATTCCAAAGTAATTTGTTGGGAACGCAATTTGCCGCCTAAATGCCAGAATTAATAAGTTTGCACATTTTCAAAAAGTCGCTGCTGAAGTAATCGCTTTACTTGGTCCAGATGATTTTAGATATGCCCGCCACAACGGGCAGGCAACAGGGACGGAGGATTTTAACTGCAACTGGTTCGAAAAAGACAACATTTTCCTTTCGCAAATGTAAAGTGCCTTAAAATGGTGCGCCAAGATACTTAAATATCAGCCTTAGCGTTACTACAAACAAGGTTCAATTTCTAACTCGTAGGGAAAATGGATATTGCAATTTCTATTTGAACATTGAGGTGGCTACACATTTTTATTTGTGGGAAGAATGAGACAGAGCGTGTCTTTATGTACTGGTGGAAAAGAGATGGTGCTTAGCATTTATATTCTGGGTACGTGTAAGTTTCAGGCAACGGTCGCCGTGAAACTCGTAAATGGGAAAAAAGCAACAACGGAGAACTCAACTGTCTATAGTGTGGGGATCGACTCTAAACGTTAGCATAATTTTGGAAGAAAATTAATGTCCTTTTATACCCTTCATCCTCCATAACATAGTCCATTACTTAATAGATCGGCTTGTAATTGCAGCACTATGTATGCACAGTCTGGCTTTATTAAAGTGCAAAGTGGATACAATTAATTTACATAGAGTTAAATGAGCGCCTTAAAAATATGGCTTCATTAAATGAAGCTTGGGAGTCAATGGAGTCATCTACCTCAGGTTGAACATTGGACAGGCTATAATTAGCCTAATGAAGTGCTGGAGTGCCACCGAAGGTTGATCCGTGACGAAAATAATGATTAATAAATCAGATCACGTCTGCTCGGTCTCAAGAGTGAGGTAAGAATTATATCGGCCACAATGACACGCTATTGTCAAGTGCGTCGGGTGTGAGAAATACAATAGCAATTATTTCGCTGTAGTCACCTTCATTGTCTTTAGCGCTGGCAAACAAGTAAACTATAAATTATTTAAATTGAATCATCGTTTTACACTTCAAAATGTTTGCTGCTGTCGTAAAATAGTATCTTCTACTTGTTTTAGTATTCATGGGAGGTTAATGATTATGGTTTCGGGTTTTTTGTGGATTGTATTGTTATTGGCTTGTAGTATCCTCAGTTCATGCTATGAGTTGTTAATTATTGTCAATTTATACTTGAGTCGGTAAATGAATGCTGAATGTTTGCTCTCGCCTTGATCAAAGACTATCTATGAAACGGTTTTAGAATTTTTATAAGATGATTATGAAGATACCTTCTCAGGTTTTGTCCATGTTCGAAATAAGTACTGTAGTCACTCAGGATGTTTTAGCCATATCCAACCTAATTTTATTAAGTTCAAAACCAAAGAGGTAAACTCACTATTCTGAATTAGAAAATTGATCTGTTGACAGTCTGCCATAAATCCAAAAATGATGGTTTAGCTTAAACGTAGAATAATTAGAACAATGTACGAAATAATTAGGAAATAGTGTTTCCATCAAGTAGATTGAGCCCCCCGGTAACATAATCACATCACTGTGGTTACAGTACCTATCTATAGGAGCAGAACTCGTAGTCGAATCTCACAAACTTAAATTACGTAAAGAGAACACGGTGTTTCAGGTAGGTACGTTTGCAGGCACTACATACACGTGTCGCAACTATCTGAAGTATATAATAATACGTTAAACGGTGCACTTAACTTTATTGAAGGGCAACCACAATGACATAATCCATAGAATACATACATTGTTTGATGATCACATGGCAGTAAAACCTATAATAAAATTTACACTTAAATTTTTCCATCGACCATCTTGTTTTTAAATGTCGATATTTTGGAACGGCACATCCCAACACTGGCACTCGTCATCAGAGCAAGAGCCGCGTTGATATTTCCACGTAGATTTCGCTCCGTAAAACCTTTGCCGTTTATTTTTGTATACATTTTTGGCGCATCTCTTTATATTTACAACCACAACTGAGTTGTTTAGCATTTGTCAGTTGACCTTATGTGTTATTCAAGTGATAAGTACTACGTATGATGAATGGGGTTTGCACGTTATGACAATAGGCAAGGCTATACCTATGAGTGTGGTTTAGAGAATATGATTATGAATAATGGTAATTAGATGGTTCGGTCATGTTGAGAAGAAGAGTGAAAGGCGACTAACGAAAGGGATTTATATGGCAGATGTGAGTGGCAACGCCGGGAGAGGACGCCCTAGAAAGACCTACCCTGACCTTATTGGTGGGGTTCTTCAGAAAGGTCGTGTGCGCAGTACTCGTAACCGGCGTGCTTGTATGAACAGATGTATGAACGTGGTCGAGGCGAAAGAAGTATGTAAGGATCGTAACAGGTGGCGTGGTGTGTGAGTTGTGGACTGATGATCTACCTAAAGGAAACATACCATCACGCCTCTATTCCCCGAAGGGTTTTTTTTTATTTTTTTTTGGTGGGTGGGAAATCATCAAATAACTTCTCCCGCCCTGGGCGTGGCGGGAGGGAGTGTCAGACTTTTCCTGACTAAAACCCACCCATGTTCCTTCTTGTGCCCTTTGCGTTCCGGGGGCGCGGTATCTCTTACGAACAACCGGCAGCCCCGGCAGGCATCGGCCCTCAGTGGCCCCTTCCTTTTGCTGACATCTCTATGAGGCGCGCGTGGAACACGAACGCGCCGTCGACATGGCCTGTCGTTATGCAACGTAAGGACGGTGAGCTACCCATTGCTCACCGTCCACAGGCCTCCCCGAAGGGTTAAGCAGAAGTTTACAATGTACCACCCACAATTCGCCGGTATGTTTAGGTCCCATGTAATATGGGGCGTGCCTATTGCCATTAACCGGGCACAAATCGTAACTCCGAGCAGCTACTGAGAATTTCATAGAAAAACCCAATAACACTTTTTGCTCGACCTGGGTATCCAACGCAAGACCTGTAGCGTAACAGTCGCGCTTAGGACCACTAGGCTAACAAGGCAGTTACCTATAGTTAAGTTAGAATACTGCCCTATCCTTTTTTGTGTTACTTTATTGGATTTCATTACTTTTTTCCCCTTTCTGCTTGGCTTTCAGTTTGAACCTTTTGTTTTATAGGGTTTTCCTAGAATTTTAGTACTGACTCACATGTATATATATCACGGGAAAAGAGATAAATTGATGAGCGGTCTATTTTTATCCGACTTAGGCAAAGCCAAAGGGTTATGATTTTGACAGGCTATGTATGTATGTATGTGTGTGTGTATGTTCATCTGTTCCCTCATAGCTCCTAAACTCTTTATCGGAACTCGACAAATGAGGTTGAGGTATCGTTAGAACCGTCATAATGTATGCTCAGCTACAAATACTTAGGTTTGAATTCAATCACGTGAATAATAATAATATTAGACATGTAAGATGTGGATTTGATCATTGTGCCGATGGTCGTTAAAGCCAATGGCTGGATCCTCGACCGACACCGAAGGAGGCTCTCGTTAGGCAGTTGGATCAATCGGTCCGTTCAGAAGGGAGTACTCCTGGAGACGGCTCGTAAATTGTCAGGAGGTTATTCTGAGATTCTAATATCGATTGGATACTATTTTTTTAATTATACGATAATTAAAAGAGGAAGCAGTATACTTTGTCACTACAGTGACAAAGGTTGAAAAGAGTATGCTTAGATAATTCGGTCATGTAGAAAGGATGAGTGAAAGGCGACTGACAAAAGGGACTTAGATGGCAGATGTGAGTGGCAACGCCGGCAGGGGATGTCCCAGAGAGACCTACCCTGACCTTATTGGTGAGCTCTTCACAAAGATCGGGTGCGCAGTACTCCTAACTGGCGTGCTTGTATGAACGTGGACGAGGTGAAAGGAGTATGTAAGGATGGTAACAGGTGGCGTTCTCTAGTTTATGCTTACCCCCATGGGTTGTGGAGTTTATGTATGTATGTGTAAAAAATGTATAGTAAAAATATGTCTACATATGATTTTGCTTTTATAGGTACCTAGACCATATCACTATCGGTGTACTTGTGGGTCTATCCATATGTGGCACGAAGAGGATTATTACATCGCTTTCATAAGTACCTGTTTGTTAGTACTCTCCACGTATGCTTGCCAAAGTTGTTGCATAAGTGAAAGACTGCACTGCACTGATTTCGTCAACGAATGAATGCCAGGCGTCATTATGTAAAGAGAAAGCTTCTCTTTTTAATAAAATCTATGGGCCTGATCTGCATTCTAAACAAGTGAAGAACGGTTTTTTTTGGCCACCAGCTTTTTCTTCGTTTCACAAAATATAGGCTTTATAATAACTTGCTAGCATTTCAAAATAGGTATCAATTTCAAAGAGATATCAACTGCAGTTTCGGTTGTAGGTACATAGCTTCCTATGACCGAACGTGGGTACTTGAATAGGTCAACAAGACACTCGTCATCAATACTGTAAGAGGCCACTATACGACCAATTTGTGGATTACAATTGAGAGGTAAACGGTGCTGTAGCATATAGTCCTGTTGGTAGGTTTATCCTATTTACCTGATACCACCAATCTGCATGCCCTAGTTTTCGAGAATCCTTGACTGCGTAACAAATGACTAAAGACAGTGCCAGTGTTCAGCTTACGTAATAGAAATTGATGCTAATTTAGGATATTAATGAACTATGAGTGCTTTTAAAAAATACCAAATATATTATTTATCTTTATCCTTCCAGCTACAAAACTATTTTTATCAAACTGTTTCATACTAAAATAAATAATCGAAAAGAATAAGAATCTGGACAGTTTACAGAAAATATTGAAACCGCCATAATGATTCTTTCTTCAGATAAAAGTAATTTGGCAATTGAAAAATCAGTCTTAAATAATTTTAAATAATTAGACAATTTATTTTGTTTTCAGACTAAAAAACATTAGGCTTTCATTTTATTATTATTATTTTACAAATTCACAAAACGTTTTCACTTAGATAACGGTAGCTTTTCTGAGATTCAGTTCTCACGCACCGTCTTATGTTTGATTTAATAAATCAGTTCTAAGATTTCAAAATTCAATACTCTAAAGTGATTCTAAGTATTCAGCTAATCCAGTCAAGTTATCTCCGTAATATCCACAAGCGTGTAGGTATAAGGAGTAGCGCGTATGAGACGGGCGGTCGAATCGCATCGGCTATCGACGCAGACTCCGCGCCTCACTGTGCGCCTATTAACTAATATCTAATACAGAGTGACCTGCGCCGTAAATTTTAAGTTGCTGTAAGTATGTAATAATAAATAACATGTTTTGAATATTTGTTTTATTATTGAGCCGTAAGACTTCTTAAAATATAATCATTTTTTTTTCCCCTTAGATAATTGGGTCATCAATTTTAAGACAATTGATTAAGTTGCCTTCAGCGCATCTTAAACCAAAAGCTTAAGTTTTGGGACTCAAAGTGTATTAAACATCGTTTTTTAAATTTAATATTTTTGTGAAAAATTCCATAACCAAATAATAGGTACGAGTAAATAAACTACACACAGTAATTATATGCTAGCATGATACATTGTCAACCGCATCACTATTTATTATCAGGTCAGATAGCGGTCACACACAAAAAACCTAACGCAACTATTATTGTAGTTAGCTAGGTACCTATTATTGTACCTAAAAAAATGTAAAATAACTAGGTACTTAACTAATCAAGTTCATGTTCATAGGTTACAGATTTGTAATCATAAGTCAGAAGAAAAGATTTTATAAATATGAATGACACCATAATTATTTCAAAAATAAAATTATTAATCATATTACTTATTCAAAATTTCTTCAAAACCTTGTCACACTAAAACGATAATTGTCACACTCCCAACTCCTCCACGAAAACTCATGTGGACAGATCTCGGAGCGATAGCGGGCGAGATGTCGGCTGCACTGTCGCAGCCTCTAACCCCCTCCCCCCTCCCTCGCAGAGTGTCATTGAACGTCTTGGACCGGCTTATTGCAATCTTAACGAATGCAAAATACAATGTGAGACTAAGGGCACCCTAATGACTTTCTTGTCACTACATTCGGCAGATTAAACGATATATTTTATTGTAGTTGTTGGTGCTAGGTGCTAATATGCTATGCTGTTTGTAGCTACATCTTATACAGCATCAACATGTAAACAAGGTCAATATGGTTACTGAACCAAAATGTAATAATAATCATGATTTAGGTACTTAAAAAATGCTAAAAATGTTGACAATCAAATTACAACTGTACGTAGGTAACTTTAGTTACTCCAGAAACTGCACACTTTGCCGAAAATCAAAGCCTCAAAAGCCTCAAAACGTCCTTCTAACCCCGATTTTTAACCCATTAAAGGTTAAAAAATTACTACCAGCTATTCTTTCTCGAACTTTCCAAAGCTCGCCTCAACTCAAAGCGAGTTGTCACCAAATTCTCGGGCATCAGAAGCGAGATAAAGCTGTATCCGTTTATTGTGAGTCATATGTCGCGTAAGACGCACCATACGAGATAATTTCACCTGACCTCTGCCAGTTCATTGACTGTGTCCTGCATAGACATACGCACGTCTAGCATAGAGACAGATCCAAGTTAATAGCGAACAGCGGTTTGTCGTGCAGAAGCTGTTAATGCTCAACATCGAGCTTGAGCTTTTTTTAACAAAATTCTATTAATATTCCATGGGAATAGATCCGCGGGAGACGCTCTGTTCGTCGGGACCTGCGAGACGACGCCCGGCCACCGTGGACGCGGGCCTGTAGACGGTGAGCAATGGGTAACTCACCGTCCGTTCGTTGCATAACGAAAGGCCGTGTCGACGGAGCGTTTGTGTTCCTCGCGCGCCTCAAAGAGATGTCAGCAAATCGGAGGGGCTAGTCAGGGCAAATACCTGCTGGGGCCGCGGGTTGTTCGAAAGAGATACCGCGCCCCCGGTACGCAAAGGGCACAAGAAGGAATATGGATGGGTATTAGTTAGTAAACGTCTGACACTCCCTTCCGCCCCGCCTAGCGTGGGGGAAGTCATACCATGATTTCAGATACGAAAAAAAAATGGGACCACTAAATACTGTACCTAATTGTAATCGGTCATATTCAAGATTAGATAACGGGCATGCAAGGGGGTTTAATGAGAGCATTATTAGTTATCGTAATGTGCCCATTTCTTCTAAATTAATCGAAAAAGTTGAAGCGTAAACTATCTCGCTCTTAACATTACTTTAGATCAATATATGATTATGGAAAATAAAGAAGCAAGATATCTCTTGAAACTTACGATGTTGATGCTGTAACGTAACTTTCTGATCATAATTGTTTCTTTAGAGCTTCTTACCTACATACATATGTATGTGTGAGTTTATGTAAACTCACGCCTTTTTCCCATGGAGGTAGGTGTTTCGTAACAATACAACGCCACCTGCAACGATCCTTTCATGCTCCTGTCACCTCGTCCACGTTCATACATCTGGTCATACAAGCACGCCGGTTACGAATACTGCGCACCTTTCTGAAGAACCTCACCAATAAGGTCAGGGTAGGTTTTTCTGGGGCGTCCCCTCCCGGCGTTGCCACTCACATCTGCCATATAAATCCCTTTTGCCAGTCGCTTTTCACTCATCCTCTCAACATGACCGAACCATCTAGAGCTTTCTGTTAATTAAAAAATATTAGAAAACTATCTCTTATTACTTGCACCGTACGTCATCTAACCGAGAGCCTACTGCGTATAAAGTGCTTCAATGTAAAAAGGAGACATAGAAACAAGAAGAAAATTTATCTCCCAGCCTGTGGGCGAGGTACTATGAGCCTTATTGTTACTATATACCGGCCAATGATTCGTTAATGACGACACTATTATAGTCATTTATTTACTATAGACTCTGTTAAATAAATTAACCAGTAGTGATGAAGACCTGTGTTTGAAAAGTTGACATTATTTTAGATTATATCGTAGTAAGTGATAAATGGCAATATTGCAAATCAAGGAGCAAAGATTTAAAATAATATGTACCAATAATTTTTTTTATAAAGCTGTCCGAAAATAATATGATATGAGGTGAGTATACTCTTATTAAAAGTGCTTCAATCCTATTGGTCGAAGGGCAACTCAAGCGCAAAGCTAATATAAAAAGCTGAAATGTTCAGAATATTTTAAAATACTTACCGCGAAAATATTGTTACGAAGTTATTTCAAAGTAGCAAACTGTAAATGACAATTTATTAAACGTACGTAATTTAAAATGAATTAAGAGGTAATAAAAGCTTATTCGGCAGCGAATTACTGTGGTTAAACAATAATTATGTCAAATATACGTACTACATATTGTAGTGGACTGGTGACCGATATTTGGATCTGATCCCGCATGCCGAAACCATGGCGAATCAAAACGATCGATAGTTGATCGGCCTTTAACACTTTTAGGGCTTGCACAGACTATCGACTAACTGAGTAACCCGTTATGTGTTACACGCTTCTGCTATTTGTGTACTGTTGAAATTCGAGTCGATAATGTGAGGGTTATATTATTGAAGCCTGACACTAACTTAGTTGTAAGTTACCTAGGCTTTTATAACATCCGAAACTGTCTCTTAACCGACGCTTATTTAAATTCAAAGTAAAGTATAAACTTAAAAAAAAAAATAGGTACTTTTGTTGTTGGGTGGCATGGTAAATTAACTTCCAGACACCTGCGAGAAAATCATATTTATGTACATTTATTTATCCTGGTCTAATTACTAACTTAACTTATTTTTTTAATTACATACCATCACGCCTGTATTTCCCGAAGGGTTAGGCAGAGATGTACCAATGTACACCAACAATTCGCCGGTATGTTTAGGTCTCACGTATTAGGAAGAGGCACAAATCCTAACTCCGAGCTGCTACTGAGAATTTCACAGAAAAACCCAATAACACTTTTTGCTCGACCCAAGACCTCTAGCGTAGCGTATTTTTAAATAAATTATAATATTTCATAATCTTTGTCAATAATAAATAATCACGAAGTTTGTTATGTTTAAAATTGGAAAGCAAATACGTAAGTAAGTAAGTAAGACAATTTTCTCCGAAACTAACCCCAATTCACCGACCGGTACTCTACGATATTCCACGATCATTTGACAGAAATAAGTAGGTACCTGTTGATTAAGTTTAACTTCGTCTAGAAACCGGGCCCTAGTACACATTACATTCAGACAGAAAGCCTTTCTATATATATTTAGTGCAACAACTGAGAACCGGCCAGAGCCTACCTCTAGGTGACCAAAGCGTGCTACAAAATACCATAGAACTATGAATATTTGTTAAGAAACTCGTAAAGGTGGGATGGAAATTAATTATAATCCTTATTCCACATAATTTTAAGGAGGAAAATCGACTGTTTTTATTCTATTTTTCCATTTGGTTAGTACTTGAATTATGATTATTCCTTTATTGATAATAAAAACAAATACATGTGTTCGGTCCGACAGACAGACAGGTACCCAAAAACCCAAAAATCACCTCGACGTTTGTGCTCACGACTCGTGGTTTACTATACTAAGTTTCTAAACGTATGTTTGGTTAAAAACTTTATTTGGAAAAGGTTTACACATTTTTACATTAATTATTGTATCTAAGAATGTACCATGTAAAGTTTTAGTAAAGTGCTAGGTTACCGTTTGCTGTCGACCTAAAAAAAAGTGTTACGAACTACAAAAATTTTGACGCAGCATTTACTCACGTAAAGTGTATAAACTTCTGCCGGTTTATTCGGTAAAATCTCCCTAAAAGTGAGCTTTAGGTGAAACCATACCTCAAGTTCAATTTACCTAAATTCACAAAATCAAAATGAAAGTCAAATTATTTAATTTCATCTAGTTTTTTAGGACACCGCCAAGTGTCTGGTCGACTCTTCACGTGACCAAAGGGCTGGCCTTTTTTGGGCCAAAGAATCAGCATTGCCATACAATATGGCAATGCTGCTAGCCTTTTGGGCACTTGTCCCATTGACAGCGATGCGGATGAGTTTTTTGATGCCCTATGATCTTTCTTACTAGACCATTAAAAGACACTTTTGAACGTCATTTACAATAAAGAAAAAAAATATTGCCCATTCCCGAAGCTGTTTTCGTATGGAGAAGAGTGGGCAAAAAACTCCATACTGAACTATTACCTAAGAACAAACTCAGTATAAAATCAATGTCCACTCTACTAGAGTCAAAGTCCACCGAAGTCATTTGTGTTTGTGTCTCCGTTGTGAGTTTACGAGCGATGTCCTATCGTGCTCTCCGCAGCCAGCGAAGATTCTAGATTCAAAACACTGGGATATTTCCTACCAAGTCTAGCGGCTACTTTATATCTCGGCCGTTGAGTTCCGTACTAATAAAATAGTTTCTATCTCATACACGTATAAATATTACACATTAGCTGCTTTGTTTATTAGTTTGTGTTGTTTGTTTGTATGTACTTAATTAGTTTTTTTAAAGGGGGTAGATAAATAAATATTTCTTATTATTCTTCGGTAATATTTTTATATTTTACTAGCTGACCCGGCAGACTTCGTACTGCCTCAATCGATAAATAAAAGACCTAAACTTTTGTATAAAATAATCTTAAAACAAACAAAACGAATCCGTATTTAATAAAAAAGCATTTTTTGAATGAAGCATGAAGTTTTATTATTATTTTCGACACATCATGTTGCTCACTTACAAATCTACATTTTATTTAGAAAACGTTTATACGGGAAAAATAAAAGGGCTGTTATTAGGGTTTTCCCGGCAATTATTCGAATTTTTCTCACTTTTTAAACCTTCCCTAGACCTCCACGAACATTTCAAAACCAAGATAAGATAAATCCGTTCAGCCGTTCTCGAGTTTTAGCGAGACTAACGAACAGCAATTGAATTTTATATATATAGAAAATAAATAGATAGATAGATATGAATAAGTGATGTTTAATTAAAAACAATAACTGCCAACTTGGAAGTTCGATCAGCGCTGTAGATGGCGCTGCACTTTCAGTATTCAAACTTTTCAGGAAGCGTACCCTCGACAAGCAAGCTTTCTTTTAGAATATAACTTTTCTGATGTGTAGGTACTTATTAATAACTTAATGAAGGTAAACGGGTGTAAGAAGAATTGCATTTTTATTATATTGATAATGCGCTAGAGTTGTCTAAATCAGACAGCGCCCCTAGCGGACAGTAGCGTAAACTCGAACCTCGTTAAAATGATTTTTTTTTTTGGTGGGTGGGAAATCATCAATTAACTTCTCCCGCCCTGGGCGGGGCGGGAGGGAGTGTTAGACTTTTACTGACTAAAACCCACCCATGTTCCTTCTTGTGCCCTTTGCGTTCCGGGGGCGCGGTATCTCTTACGAACAACCCGCAGCCCCGGCAGGCATCGGCCCTCAGTGGCCCCTTCCTTTTGCTGACATCTCGTTGAGGCGCGCGTGGAACACGAACGCGCCGTCGACACGGCCTGTCGTTATGCAACGTAAGGACGGTGAGCTACCCATTGCTCACCGTCCACAGGCCCGTATCTACGGTGGCCGGGAGTCGTCTCACGGCTCCCGACGTCCGGAGCGTCTACCGCGGCGGCTGGGACGTGAGAACCTTTGTCTCAGCCGTCCCGCCGCCTCCTTCTCCAGCATTACTGCCTCACAGAAGGAGGCGACTGCATCCCATTCCCTCTCGCTCCGGACCATGGCTTGCACCAGGGCCGGACGCGAGAGTTCGCCGCCGCCGATGGCCGCCACGAGGACTCGGCGATGCTCCGCCCAAGCGGGGCATACCGCCACGGTGTGCTCCACCGTGTCCTCAGGTCGTTAAAAGGATGAAGCTTACTTCTTGCAGCTTACCTACCTCTCAAGATTGACTGAATGTTTTTATCTACAGTATTACACATGCATTTTAAACCAGTTTCATTGGATAATTCGTCAAGGACACAAGGATAATTGACATGTTTCAGGAAAAAAGTATTTTATTTATTTATTTGTTAAAAGTGATAAAAATAATGTACGTAGGCTCCTTACCTACGTCATACAACATGGTCATATAATCGAGGCGTAGCTGATGTAACAAAAGATCAAATTCTCGGAAAAACGCGCTATTTATAAAAGGTAGGTACCTACCTAGATGAGAGTTAAATTATTCGATTGATCGATTGTTAGCATGGACGGAATTAACCTACCTGCATCACACTCGGTGAGTAGGTACGAGCGATCTTAGGTAAATACTTAGGTAGGTACTGTTAGCTGTTTATTAATGCATGGAACACGGATATGAAAGTTAGATACCTATCGAAAATGTATAATGTAGCGAAATACCTAGTACCCACCGATACGATTTTTTTGTTATCAAATACAAATAATCAGTTTGTTTTATCGCCATTTTGAATTGAGGAAAAAACCTACCTAAGTACCTACTGGTATTGATCATTATTGTGATAAGTAAATTTAATCAATTCTCAGAAAAAGGGAAAAATCGCAATCAAAATTAAAGTTTCCAACTTTCCTGAAAACACTAGCTTAACATTCGGTCCCAAGTTTACACAAATGTGTCAACAGATGGCGCTAGTAGTCACAGAATTATCAACTTCTAAAATATATTTTTGATATTGATCTAGAAAAAGCGATTCATATCATTTATAAGTGGACTAACTGGTTTTATATTTTGGAACACAAATTATTTAAGATTCAGCCGCGAATTTTACGATAACGACAAAATATAGAAATGGCGCGAAAATCTTCGGGTCGAAACGTTTCTACAAACTTATTTGCAGATATAATGTAAACTCATAAATTATTTTAAAAGATGCTGTTGTTACGAAACTAAGCCGTAGCTGATCACTCCTTGTTAACGTCAACGTAATTAATGTGTTATATTTGCAACTATTTGAATAAAGTGTTATTTATTGTGGATAATAAAGTCATCGATTATTCAGCGTTTAATTTATTGCTCTTAACATTTGTTGTTTTAGAAAATGTTTTACTTTATTACACCTAAAGTCTATTTCAGCTTGTTTTTTATTTTATTTTCTCTTGATTTCTATGTTATTGTCTTTTCATATTGTGCTTGTGTTTTTAATTACGCATATTGTTTGTGAATAAATAATAAGAAATACGAGTACATTGCTTTTATGTATTCATATCATGTATGGATTATGTTATTATGAAAGGCATTTGAGGCTAAGTAAAAATAATAACTATCAATAAATAATTTGTGTATTTAACTTTTATTAATTTGTTCTCCAAAATATAACCAGATTTTTTTTATTGTTAACGACGATTCATTTACTTGACTTCTTAGATCTGCTTTTTGTGGATAATATTTTTATTAGATATATGCTTCTTCTTTGCGTTCACGTATACCGATTTAAATGCTTTTTTAAAACTATTTTTAAAAACTAAATAAGTGATTTGGTCAAGCGTAGAGGCTCAGAACTTGTAATCCTTGAAACCACATCATTCTGTCATTCGCAATAAAGAAGTTTCGAAACAGCACACAAAAAAAAAACACTGATATTATATTTGCATGCCGTTTTTATTGACTTAACTCATTATTTTTATATCAATGATATAAAATAACAATGTTATCAAAGGAGCGCTGAACGTAGCTTGGTTGGTTCACTTTAGGAATCTCCCGTGTTTACAACCAGACCCGGAACAACTACCTGTAGGCCATGCAAATATTTTTTCCGTGCGGAAATCGAATCCGCGACAAGCAGCACAAACGTGAATTGCTAGCCACTGCGCTAGCCATATCATCGTAATGTTACAAACATTCGCAAATATCCCTAGGTATTAAGCCTCCGTCTTACATGGTCATTGTATTTCGTTCAATGACTTATAATATGTCCACCTACTTTTGTCGGTATCACGTTATTTTTTCTTCTCCTTCATTTGTTAATATGATAGTTTCGTCCTCCACTGGGGGCCGTCTATAGGTGTTGCTATGGCCAATATGCATAATTTTATGTTTCTATTAACCGACCGACTCGTTTGTCAGAATAACATCAAGTTTTTCAATATTTATCTTAAATCAATTAAATTATTTTGCTCATTAATATTGATGCGACTTTTTTATGGATTTTATTGGATATTGTTGATTTAGTGTTCGCTAATCGGGTTATTAAGTTAAGTTAAACAAACATGCTATGACGCTGTCGGAAATTCGAATCTCTAACTGACTTTTTGAGGTTATAACAAAACTGGTTTATTTTCCCGCGCAAATGTCCAAGTTCCACAGACACGAGATAAATAGCTAGAATACTTTATGAATATGTTCTTCAGTGATAAGCTAACTGTCATTGCTCTGTCGCAGCATCTTTGACTTTAATTTGACTTTGGACAGAACAGAACATCAGTTACTGTTAATACTCAGAAGTCTGTTAACCTCCAAAAGGATACAAACGAATGAATCAATGTTTTAATTAAAAATCAAAATCAACTTCTGCGAGATCAACTCTAATTACGGAGCATACGACGTTTTAACATTAAGCCGGTGTTGTTAACAGAATAATAATTCATAAGTTGACAGCACGTGAATAATTCGCGACGCGAGTTGTTATCAGCAGCACTTGCGCAGTATGATCGCTCTCTTGTTCGCGCGTGCCGACTCCAACACGCGCGTACCACACTCACAAACAAACCACCCACACTGACAAACCTTTCGATGAACATGATTTACATTGACGCTTAACATTTTCATCAACGATTTGTGCATACAAATCACGCATTAATACAAAAGTAACATTCGTTATGTCATATTGTTAATAGGATTAAGGATGTTACCTTATAATAAATTCCTAATTGCTTATTTTTTTATGTATTTTTTTATTAGTTGAATACATTGCCAGTTTTACGTACATAACTTATCACAATCATCTTCGTGGTAAAATTCTGTTAATTAATTTGGAAGACAGTAGTCAATGTATAGCGAATAGGATTCCGCGTCGTTGTTATATTTGACGTGAGCCACGACTAATTGCCCGATAAGTCGTCGATTCGCGTCTCGTTTTAATAAGGTACGCTGTCTACATGTATGTGTGGATACCGATGGAATGCCACGGTCACGTCCCTTGGTGTGCGTGACTTGTCAATGTGTGGGAGTGACGTCTGCCGCACGCCTCAATGACCAGTTTTCCAAGAACTCTGCCCCTCCCCCAAACGTACGCTTTTCACGCCATCTCGGAGAAAATATACGATTCCACAAAGATCTGCAGCGTCTGGCCAGGTTACACTGTAACTATGTGTTCGTTGTTGCCACGTGAAGGCATACTGTGGTCTGATGTTTGTTTGTGTGTAACCTCGATTCGGACACACTACGATCCGAAGCATTATGGATATAAACACAGAGTAATTCGAAGAATATCATTATCCAAATGAATATCCAAGTCGAGACGAACGGTCAATATTCGTGATTTGATTTGGTTTTATGAAAGAAGTTGAATTATAAACCAATTAGTGGTTTCAATGTTGGCATTGTTTACATTCTTACAAACAATTAGGCAACTGCGATGATAGTTAGATTATGAGTGTTTGAATAAGTTGATAAAAATACACGTGATTCTAGAACAAAAGTGCGAAAGAATTCGCATCAAAATAACAAATGAATGCTTTATGTTGAACAGGTCACACCGTATACGCAGGCTTTTCCCACGGTTAGTTGAGTGTGTGCTACCCCCGCCCCGCTCCGTCACATCGCCTGCCCCCCTTATTGGCCTGTGTTTGTAGTTCAGTACGGGTTTAGCATTCAAAGCGGTATCATGCTCCCCCGACATTATACTTTCATATTTATTGCTAAAACGCCTCGTTCTACATAATACCTAGATGCAGATTCGGCTATTGTAAAAGAATAAACGCAATAGAGCTAAACTTCGCTGCTGAATACTTTTGTGTTTACACTCAGAAGTTATTTCTAATCTAATAAACTTCAATGTGTACCAAATAACTTTTCAACACAGATTCTAAAGTTACTGTTGCAGACGTTGCAGTACTAGATTCTACAAAAATAATGTCTTAAAAAAATATTGAAACACTCTGGTGGTTTATATTAACCATACTCTACTTATTATACAAATTCGACTGGTACAAATTGGTTTTCTGCCTACTCATTTTATAAAAAAAATACTTAGTAACCATACCAAAACAGTGAATATTATATAGATCTACCAAGACGAAAGAGTTGTTTTGGGTTAGATCCAAATGAAATCAAATATAAATAATTATGTGGGACCGAGGAATTCTAAGACACCAAACAAATAAGCCAATTCATCAATATATAAATAAAATTAATTTGTAAGAAAGCGCGGGGGAACGACACTGCTCGTCTCACACGTTATTTTCGTCGCCACCTTACGAGTCGACAATTATTCGGGAATTTCAAAAGATCACCCTGGAGCACGGGTCGTTGGCATCACTGACTCATTCTTTTGTTTTACTTACCCACCAAACATTTAAATGGTGCATAGAATCAAATACGGATTAGGTATAGGTGCCCATCATCATACTAAATACAATCAGTATCAAGTTTTTCCAGCCTAATCTTCGGCTTTAATTATGTTCTTAAATGAACAGTTAAAGTCGTTGCCCTTTCTGTGTGTGATTAATCTAATACAATAAATTAGACGCCTCTAGCCGCTTTGACAAACAAAAAATAGGAAATATTTCAAGATGATGTCGCTACCAACAAACACCCTTCTTGTTTATTCAGATCATTTATTCGAAGACGAGACGTAGGTAAACACAATCGATTTCCACGATTAGTTAGTCAAAAACTAATTTATATAAACCGCCGGATTAAAGTGCATAATAATATGGCTGAAAAGGCTGGAGGGTCGATCAAGCAAACCAAACGTTAGGTCCGAATCGAGTAGCCACACGTAACATCGATCTGGCGCAACACGTACACGCCACGAGTAATTTGGATGTTGCTAATTATAGGTGCTATTGCGGTTATAATAAGATCCTCCCAACTTCCCAGAAACGAGGCCGGCGCGCTTTATTAATATTTATCCGATACACGCCGAATGCTTCGGTCCCAACCTAACTGACGCAGTCAAAGAAAACATGCTCGCCAGAAATAAAGTCGTAAAGTACCGGAACGATTTCAATCGATGTTCTGGGTGTATATCGGGTTATAAATGCGCAGAAAGTATCGATGGAGTACCGATTGAAAAAAACGTTTCGCCTTTATCGGCGATAGTGGTCGCGTGTAAGATTTTTTCTGCGTGGCATGTGACATAACGACATCATAGGGAATTATTGAAGAGTTTTGAAATATATGTGGATGTATTTGGAACTGTAATAGAATATGACTAGACATGTTCGACGTTGGATTCATAAAACATTTTTGTATGCTTCGATCAAGATGATAATATACCTAAGTAGCAATGCTTTAGCGTAATTATTTATTTATTAAAACTTTTTGCACATAATGTAAATAAAACACTGTACAAAGGCGGACTTCATCAACCTTAGGGTGATGCAGAGACAAAACATAGTAGGTGCAAGAAACAGAAAGTTTCCAGGAATAAAATATCAATAATAAATAATAATAATATAATTATATATAATTATCTCTTTCAGAAGACCTATATGTGTCAGCAATCGACCATGAGTTATTACGACGCTCATAGATAACAACTGATAAACCTCTAGGAGTTGAACAGGTGGTTATTAGATAGTTACTACCGTTTCTATAATAAAAATCTTCAGATTTGCGATATCATTGGTCACTTAGCAAACAGTAGGTAAATAGAAGTACTTTTATTTAAAATAAAACCAAAAGCAAAATACAATTACAATTTAAAAAGCTTTACCGTGATTTATATTAATTAATTCCAGTTAAACTGTAAATGAAAACAAAAGATTTACAATTATTGTAAGACATTTATTTTAAAAGAGTTATTGTGTAATTTCCTGTCTATTCTGATCAATACAAAACTCTTTTTTCAAACAGATTCTTCCTTCAAGAAAAATAATGCCTTTTTGGCACTTAATATTTATAATTTTGATTTTAATTTTACTTAACAAACCGTTAATATAAATATTTTAATATTAAACTAAATAATAATTTCCCTTACATTAAGTTAAGAAAATTCAGATCGAAACGATGAAAGAAAAACTTAGACGCGACCAATCAGTCGATTGAACGCGTATTTTAGTTTAAGTAGCTTTTACAGAACATTGCCTGTCTGAGAGAAAAATTGCTTGCTTTCATCTATATCTTAAGAGTTATTTATTGATTTCAGAATTTTTACGAACAATGCAATACATACAATAGGAATGATGACGTTTTATCAATATTGACAAAATTTTACACATTTTTTTCTTAGCTTGTCGATGGCAGTCTGCGTTCTGCACAAATGTTTTTCAATTATTTTTATAATTCAACCTTGGTGCTCTCATATTTGTTATGTGCTTACTAGTACTGTAAACTTGTTCAAACCAAATTGTTTAATTGACTTTTCTATTAAATAAACAAAAATTAACCGTACTTACTTTAAAAAAAAGTTTATAATTGAATGTTAAACAAGTTCTGCAATACCATAAAAGCAATCACAGTTACGAAAAGAGTTAAAGCTGAAATTTCTCATGACTCTGGAATGAAACCCAGTATCTTTCTTCATCCTAGAACTTGCAGCAACGTTGCTTGCAAATTGAGTATGGTTGTTGTAAGACTAGGTGTAAGACGCTCCTAAACCGGCAATTATTTTGCTAGATATATTATGTAGCTGCAAAATTTTTCAGTATCGGCGGGCAATACTTAAAGTAATACTGAAAAGGTATTGCAACCAAAAGAGATGTCAGCAAAGGAAGGGGCCACTGAGGGCCGATGCCTGCCGGGGCTGCGGGTTGTTCGTAAGAGATACCGCGCCCCCGGAACGCAAAGGGCACAAGAAGGAACATGTGGTTTTTGGCCAGTAAAAGCCTGACACTCCCTCCCGCCCCGCCCAGGGCGGGAGAAGTTATTTGATGATTTCCCGCCGCCCAAAAAAAAAAAAAGAACCATACATTTTTACGAAAAAAGGGCTTGCATAGAAGCGCAGAAAAATATTGTGCATGTAAAGATCATATAAAAAGTTAAGTGCTGTAGCGGTACTGTAGTGGTCGGGCTACACTGAAAAAATTGCAGAGTATTTCAGCAAATTCCAAGTGTTGCCGGACACAATGTATTGTAGCCACACATTGCCAGATAAATATGACCTGTTTAGAACCATCTTATGATACTTTCCCTAACATTATTAAAATAAACTACTATATAACATGGATTTAGTCAAGGCACACGTCGGAATTATTTCTCAGCAAATAAATAAAAGGAAAAATATTCCTGTGTAATATTACTTTTCATAACAATAATTCCACTTGAAGTAGAAAAAGATTACTTATCAAAAGTAAATTTGAATAGGTACCTATCTACGTACACGTGTCTGCTTTCCCTACTTCAGGAAAAATAAACATGTTTCAAGAGAGACCAATCCAAATTTTTGTTTCCAATAATGTACTTATTGGAAACAAAAATTTGGATTGGTCTCTCTCCGTTCCTCGCATGTTATTGGTAATGATCTAGCCCACGTTATGGATCCCTAAAATAATTTGAATAATTACGATTACCATAAAATTGACCATTGAATAATTTTTATTCTAGCTAATCTTCGCCCATGGCTTCCGAAGAAGCAGATTCATACACGCATATCTCACAAACACGAATATTCTAAATTTGTTTATGAATGACAAACATGCCTTGCGGGAATGAAATTCTTTCGCTTTCGTTCAATTTGCATCATTTTTATTCAGTTTACCGATTGTATATTTTATTGAATTTCATTTTACCAGTCTTCGTGGAATTATTGGAACACTTGTTGTTTGTCATTGTAACTGTAATTATATTGTAATATTTTTATTAATGATTATGAATTAAATGTTCTGAAAGCAAAATGAGCTTACAATACAATTAATAAGCTATGCTTTATATATGGTAACCAGTTTCAGGTACATAAAATAAAAATTAAGTACATATATATTTTAATATTATGATTGAATAAACTAAACAAAAAAGTAACAATCAACCGCGGCGCCAATTTTATTAAACATACCATGACGCTTGTATTTCCCAAAGGGTTAGGCAGAGGTATACCAGTGTACACCTACAGTTCGCCGGTATGTTAAGGTCTCATGTAATAGGGGATGAGCCTATTGCCATTAACCGGGCACAAATCCTAACTCCTCGCTGCTACTGAGAATTTCAAAGAAAAACCCAATAACACTTTTTGCTCGACCTGGAAATTGAACCCAAGACCTCTAGCGTAGCAGTCGCGCTAAGGACCACTAAGCTAACGAGGCAGTCCAATTGTATTAAATAAATAAAAATAAACAAAAGTAATAAAGTGAATAAAAATGATTAATAAATAATTTTACATACACACATAAACTCACGCCTTTTTCCCATGGGGGTAGGCAGAATCCACAGAGCACCACCTGCTATGATCCTTATATACTCCCTTTGTTAATTTTAACAACAACAACAACCAGAAAGGAGCTAATAAAGATTTAAAATAAAAAAACTAACGTAGCAATAGAACCTGTATGGGCATTGAAAATAATAATTAATTTTAAGATGGAGCATTATTATTATTTATTTCATTTGGTATTGTAACTCAAACAAATACAATAGAACACAACAAAAATAGTAATTAAGAAGTAATCGTGGTAGTAGATGAAAATGAACGGCAGGTAGCGGAACCTATGAAACAACAACATCATACAAGGATCATCATACCTATAACCCTATGGATTATACATATAGACCTTTTTGTAGACTTTAAAGGTTTACTAACAATGATTTCTATGATTACATACATGCTATTTCATTAAGATTACAGTACTATCAGATCATGTTATAATTATAACGTAAACTGGCATGCATTATATTCATATTTTTATTTAAGTAGATAGTTATACATTTTTTATAAATTTTAGATCAGCTATTTGGTTTATTCTTACCTTCTTGCATACATTCTGTTTAATAACCGTCAACGTCAAAGTCAAAGTCAAATCATTTATTTCAATTAGACCATTAAAAGGCACTTTTGAACGTCAATTACATGTTAAATTAAAAATATTGAATCTAGTTGCCCATTCCAAAAGTTCCGTTTTGTTGTACTTCATTAACTGCTGAAAATCTTTCATTTCTTTCTTTCTTTTTTATTGAAAAAAGCTCACATACCTGTAGGCCGTACAAATATGTGTTTAGTGCGGGAATCGAAGCCGCGACACGTAGCCAAAAAAAAATAATTTAAAACGTATGAAAATAAAATGTATTTATTTAATCAGTTTTAGTCTACAATTTGTTTAAACATTTATCATTATTATACTCGTTTGTTGTGTAACTAATTTAATGTGCGACAAGTTTAATTATTCATATGAAAAAAAAAAGTTTTAATCTTAACTCTCTATCTTCCATATTTTTACTTATTTGCATACGTCATTTACTTGTTGAGTTTCTCCAAAATTACGCGATTTAGTCACGGCTAATAATATATCGAGTTTCACTCCATTTTTTAACTAAAGACCAACATGTTTTATTAATGTTTATTGTGTGTGAGGAGGAAGCCTGTCTTGCGTTATTAATTACCAGCTTTTGTTTGCAACTTCGTTCGCGTAGACCACATTAGTAAGCTGACAGCTTTTCTTTATTTGAGCTTCCTTGCTAGTGGCTCAATGTCGAGATTCACAGGTAACTTTCCCACATTCCAAAAAAAAAAATTATGGTAATGCTGAGTACTTAAGAGTATCTACACATATTGTTTTTTAAAAGTACCTTTTACATTTTTCTATCACAGAATTCTATCTCATAGTATTTTTAAAAAAACTGCAATTTCTTGTAAGAGATAATATTGTATTGTATCAATAAGTAAAGTTTAAATCGTGTATTAATGCTTTGCAAGATTTCCGCTCTATTTGTCTAAACCAACCAACAGATGACACGTGAACTCGCGCTGTTCCACCCAACCGCAACACACAAGGACTCTATAACGATTCACCTGTATAAATCAAAATAGATGCACTCTAAACGCTTTGTGATTGATGTACGTAGTGTAGGTATTACGTATAATATGCAGGTTTGCGGTTGTCGGACAGCGGACGCCGCCTGGCCACTCGCCAATACTTCGGCCTCAAATTGATTTTGCCACTGCTGTACCAAAACTCTTTGCTCCCGTTGCATGCATTAGGAGTGTTAATTAATTTTCGGTCAGTAGTTGCAAGGCAATTATTGAATAATGTCGAGTTGTTTGCATAGCTACGCAATTCAGAACATAGGTCCTAATAAAAGCTAATATGGAAGTTATGAATAGGTATATTGTTTCGCTGTCTAGCAATAAATAAACTGTTCGTAGACTCTTTTGTGAATTGTGCGAAACATACTGAATTGGGAGTGGTTTTGGCAAAGGATTTTGAAATAAAAGCAATAATGGAGACCAGGAAGCTCGAACGAAGATACAGAAACTACAAGCGGCAGAAATGAGAATAGAAGCATTATATTTAATCTCAATAGAATAAAACATCTCTCACGCAAACCGCTCTCTCTGTCGAAGAACAAAAGGATGAATATCATCAAAGATCAAAGTGAAACGGATGTTTAAGTAAGAGATGATATAGTTGGAACACTTATCTACGATGCCTAGCATTGTCGTAACCTAAGACCCGTTGGACGGCTGGCTTTTCGCCAGGTTACTTTGGTTTAAATTGCTTCCACCCCTCTCCCTCACATGCTTTTGGGGAATAACGTCACCACTTTTTTAGTAACACAGATATGAACTTCAACAAAATTGTATTATATATTATGTTTATTTTGTTTTATTATCACAAAATCATACAGAGTTTAAACTATAAACGCCTAGTAAGTACCAGCTAAGTTAGCTAAAGGTGACTTTAAAACAGGAATTTAGACATACCTAGTAGGTACTAGGTGCCAAAGAATGCGTGTGCGCATTAGCAACGCTGAATAAAAATGATCGTTAATATTATCTACTAATAAAACATCTATAATTTGTCAGTATTTACTTGGTAACATTTTATTTTAAATTGTAAAGGAACACCTTGGCATGGCCGAGGACAAATCTTCAAATCTATCAGAAGTGTAACATCAAAAGATAAGTAACTAAAGTGTTACCAACGAAATCATAAAGGTATAAATATAAATTAAGTTGGTTAGATCACAGGCTGCATGTAGTGGTGCTCTCCGGGTGTCGTAGCAAGCTTATTTCTACTGGCCACTTGCCAATAGTCTCCGCTCGAAATTGCTTTTGCCGTACACCGTACCAATGATACCGTTGCACTGCATATAATACTTGGGCGTGATACGCGCATGGATACCCACATGTGAGGCGTAAATACCAACATATTCAATACGTTTGGCTTGTCCGAATCTGTAAACGTTCCTACCATAGTTGTTCGGGCGCATTTTGGCCTAATTGTAGTAAACTGTATTGTTCCCAATGTAAAATTGGGTGGGTCTAGGATACTGTGGTTGTATTTAATTTGCTTCTGGTATTCAGATAAAACCTTTGAGTAAGAAGTACGTCACGATCAGATCGCCACTGAGTCGCTGGGGACAGTTTCTTGCTTCAAGTGTGAATGCTGCTGATCTGTCAGCTTTCCCACTATCTGTTGGACTACCAACAAGTTTACCAACATCCTGTGGAAATAATAACTATATTATTTCCACAGGATGTTGCTAAATTTGGTGTGGTGAATTCTTACAAAGAACGCTGCCCGAAAAGGGGACCGAAGTTTTATGACAACATGGTTGATCAGGCCACACGCGGTGTTAAAAGATACATCACGTCCCTTCTCTCCGTTAGGTACCTGTTAAACTAGGAAACATTGAGCAAATATTATTGTTGGGAAACGACTTATATTTTCTCATGGACTTCCTCCGTCATGGGGGTGACGGAGGGGCATGCCGGACTCTAAAACCGCGGTGTTCCACCTCTGCCCATGGCCAGGAGTGACCTCCAATATCTCCGTAAACAGTAAGTTAAAGTAAATATCGCAATGATGGGTAGAAACTGTTAGTAACGATTTAGATAAGTGTTTTTTGCTGCTGTTATACTTCAGTCTGAATTGAGTACCTAAGTTAAAATTACCAATAGCTTACATCATAAGCAGAACCCTTATTCAACTAGGTACAGGTAATAGAAACAAATCTTTTCTTCTCGTACACATTACTGCGAAAGTTCCAAACAGTTACGAGTATCAAAATAATAACAGTTCCGCATGCTTATGTAAAATATTTGCTGTATTTTACAATTTTGACGTAAGCTGCTCGAGCGCAGTACGATACGTAACCACTTGTAGCGACGATTCAATAATCGTGATTGTTGTATAAGCGTCTAATAACGAGGTTGATAATTGGTTAAATTTGCCAGTGATCAATCTGGAGAAGCAGTGAATATTTCACGTAATGTTTCTTGACTTCATCTTCGACTACTACTTGCATGAAATAAAAGACAATCGCTACCAGAGGACCTGACACGGGCGCCCGTACAAAACGTAAATTAGATCGTTTCTAAAATAAGGAATACCCATTTCGTATATAATGTTTATGTAGTTTGAAGGCTTTGTTAATATCAATCGATGATATCATACTGATGATTATTAAATGAATATTCCATCGGAAAATCGACTTGAATCGAATACTTTTATGTCACCGCGTTCATGCTTGGGCTTCTAAATTGAGTTGGACGTTTTTAAACCGTGGTAGTGCTAAAACGGTGCCCACAACCTCCAAACACTTAATAAAATACCTGAGCGGTTTAAGAACTCAACAAACAAAACTGGCGGTGCGCGTCCGATCATTACTGACCCGAATTCTAATGACCCATTTGAATCAACTCCTTTTCTTTTTCGTCTCGAATTTAATCAAATTATAGGTTGAAGCGTATTATAATATTTCAATACATCTCGTCCTATACCGTTTGTGGAATTTTAGCTTTTTATTGTTTGAATCGGTTTCGTCTCGGCGTAATTTAGAGGGTCTAGACGGGTTAAAAAGCGGTTTCCACAAAAAAAATCGAAACAAAATTAATCGCTATCGTTGGAAGCTTTGAGTCTTTGTTTTAATTTCTCATGGGAAGGTAAATCAAAACAGGTGGATACAATCCTTCACGTAACTGAAACACTTTCTTCGCGATATTTCTTCTATATGCTGGGTGCGGGCAGCGCAGGACCGGTCATTGTGGATATTTTCAGGGGAGGCGTATGTCTAGCAGTGGATGTCGTGCGGCTAACATGATAATGATGACTCCTACCAGTTCATTATAAGAGTAGCTTCTTCTGCGTAGTTTTTAAAGTTAAGCCAGTGTCTTAAATGTCCCCACAGGAACACTAAAACGGGATAAAAATTATCCTGTGTTAACTTATGTAAATCAATATTTATATGAGTACCAATCAGCTAATTTCGTTCAGCCGTTTAAGCGTAAAAGAGTAACAAACATCCATCCTCACAAACTATCTCACATAAATGAAAATAGTCAAATTCACTGTTAAATTTTTTCTTAAAGTTGTTGTCGACTACATGTTGAACTACAAGCATCGTGAAAAAGCACTGGTGGTTACATACCTCTTGTGTGAGCTAGAAGAACACTGCAGATGGTTAATAGTAACTATATTAGGTAAATCGATAGACTATACAATTATCGTGCGCGTATAATGAGAGTATTAAAGTAAATCAAGTTAGAGCTACCGTGGCAACCTAGACAACTTACTTATTAGAAAAGATTTTCATATTACAGAAAAGTTGATATCTAAGATTAAAAATACGATCGTGTACCTCAATTTAAAAATGAGTTTGAAAGTCGTTACAAATGCAGCGACAATCGTCTGGACTCTTGAAGGTGAACAGAAATTTAGTTAGATTCATACGAAAATTCTAGTGCTAAGACCTTCTCAGTAAACAAAGTAAATGGTAGCAATACGTACACTCCACAGTGACTTAATGTAATATCGTCCCCTCTCTATTCAATCTGATAAGTAAAAGAGGGACAAAATTTTCATGGCATTTTCATCTCTCAGCACAGACGTGATGGAACAAATAAATGAATATAATACTAAAAATCTAGAATTTATTTGTGCGTATCGAAAAACCAACTCAATTGTACGTAGTACAGGGTACAGATTGTTTTGATAGAATAAATCTTTTTTGAATTCCGAAGGTAAAAATTTCAAGGTGCATTCCAATAAGGACCTTAGTTTGTTAGTGAATAGGAGTCAAGCGAAGCGGCGAGTTTGTTGGTCTAAAGCCTTTTAGCTGTGAATGTTGGTGTTTTGTCCTTTTCTATTTTGGTGTGGGGCGAGCGAGAGGGAGCGAGGGGTGATCCTCCACCTCCAGCCGATGCGGGAGGCAAAAGATTAACCCAGTTTTGTTATTTGTCCACTGTCAGTTGAGTACCTATTCACAATGCGGCCGGAGTCTCCTCCACTGGATCCTTGGGCCGTTTAACGTAATTGTAAATGATTAATGTGTCTGTACCTCCATGTAATAGCAACAAGAGATTGGGAACCGATGCTCTTGTTTTGATTTATGACCCTAACTTTGGTAATCAAAGATGTTCTACGGAATGTTTAAAATAGTTTTAGAAGGAAAAATATTTGTTTATTAGAACCTATTATGAATTAACTTTTTATTTGGGAGACGAGAAGGAAAGTCGGTGGAATATCTTCTAACACGGATTAAAGAAGTCCCGTAAACTGAAGAAGTGTTGAATGAATTAGTATTGCTTGCTTTGATTATTTTATTTACGGAATAGAGGAACCTGTAAAGATAAATTAAAGTTTGTCAAACCTCAGGTTGTAATGCCTATTATTTTTTTTAGTTTTTTCAGATAAACCATTTTTAGGCACTTTTGAATTGTCCAGGATTCGGTCCGTTAGTCAGAAAGTTGAAGCTAGATGCTGTCTATTTCTATGGCACGCCCTAGAGCCCAAATAGCACGGTGGATTTTAACATGTGAGCGAGGAGTCATTAAATTTGTGTAGACTGTGGCAGTGACATAGGCTAAATAAAAAATTAAAAAAATGGTCGAAACAAATATACGAAGTACGATTTTCCTTAAACCCTCCAAAATAAAGCCTTTTAAAAATGGCTTACTCAATTTATACACATTGGCTGGCTACTATTCTCACTGAAAAGCGAAAAATCAAAGAATATAGATTTAAAAAAATTTAAAAAAAAATTCCAGACTACTGGCCTTTTTTTTTCTTTTCAGCTTTTATTTAAAATTCATGTTTTACGCAGTGGGGTATTTCAATTTTTTAAATTTTTTTTTTCTTTTTTATAGAGGACCCCCTTTAATTTTTTAAATTATTTGTTGTTATATCTGCTACAGTAAGTACCTACACACCCAGTAAAAATTTCAACCTCTACGTAATATGGTTCATGAGGTCACACACAGCAGCCCGCTGGCAGACAGGCGGACAGCAGAGGCTTAGTAGTAGGGTCCCGTTGGCACTTTTTGGGTACGGACACCCAAAAATAATAGCACGTCACAATAGAAGAAAAATAATACCACTATATACACTGAAGTACTTAATAACAACACTTACGGTGACAATGAAAAACAAACTTAAAAAAAAATACCATAGCTTAGTCCAAGAACTGTGATTATTAATTCAACTCCAGTTGTACCATGAATCGATTTATGGCCGGAGCTAAGTGTTCTAGTTCTTTATCAAGGACGCTCGATATTGATGGACGTCACTCATATTATTGTCAGTGACTCAAGCTTGTTCTACATAATTTTTGTTAATAAATCAGTAGTTACCAGTATTATGACCGTTTATTCAGGTAAAGGTCATAGAGACATGGTCGTGGAAAGACGGACAAAGCTGAGCTCCTCAGAGACACAGAAACATATAAAAGCAACGCACAGGATTTTTTTAACCTAGAGTTTTAAATGTTATAACCAAAAAACCAAACGACCCTTGTACTGTTGCTTGCACCCGTAGAGCAATGTATTGCGTGCGTTACATTCCACGTTACCATGAACACTTTCGATATAAAATAAGTATTTTCCCTTCGATAGTTATTACTCAATGATACTTAGTGTGATGTGCAGTAAGTGTGTAGTAATATCGGTTATGTAAGATGTCTTTTGACACTCAGTATACTCATAGTAACTTGATCAAAACATCGCAATTCTCTTTTAGGCTTCCGACGCGGGATTAACATGACAACCGATGCCAGATCCATTAAAATGGTTGACGACATCTTAAGTGCTACAAAGAGAAATAGCGACTGATAATCATCAAGCTAAAGAGAAAGAGTGCTGTTATAACGCATCGTAATTTAGCAAGTCGTAAAGTCTACTGAACAAAACCTGCAAACAGTAAAACTCACGCTCAGAGGACTTTTATGTGGTGGCGCGCGGCGCCACTCGTAAACATAATTATAACGACCACTAAAAATTATTTTACTGATTTTGATGACAACAAAAAAGTTGCGAACAATCGGTTCACAGTTAAACACATTCTACACATTATTTGACGGGCCGTTTTTCAAATGTGAATGTTGCTATAAATAGACGATCAAATGAAAACTCGAGAGCTTTTAACTGAATGGAAGGATGTCCATTCACAACTGTTTGATTTTGTCCACGATTTTGATACATTTGGAAAACAACAAAGGGCTGTACAAGAAAACGCGTAAAGACTCGGCCACACCAAAGCGGACGACTAGCGGGTAGCGAAAGTGTTTTGTCCACACCAAAGCGGGCAAAATACTTCTGCAGTATCTGACCGCGAACGCACCCGCAAGTCGTCCACACCGGTGTGACCGGGCCTTTAGTTAAAATCTGACGTCCCACTTTGTTGAAATGTGTACGGATATCAATTGCTGTGTAAAAGAAAGAATAGTATGTACCTATGTAAATTGGACGACACAGTCAATAGGGGAGACGATATTGGGTGTTTTGTCGTTTTAAAAACAGAGGGTCGATGGTAAAAGTTTACATTTAGATTTCGAGTAGGTTATTCGTTTGATTTTATCACCCTTATTTTGTTATCGCAAGAGTTGATAATACTGACTAATTTAATACATTTTTATAACAATAAACCAAGAAGAGGTCATTGTTATAGCCACCAATCAGCCCTACTCACGATGTTAAAATGCAATGACACTCTCAACTAATTAACCACATTTTTTTCTTTAAAAACTTACTAAAGCATTGTGAAATAAGTACTTAACACGAATAATTATAGGGAGAGACAGAAAAATATGATACGCACAGTCAACGGTTACCAAGCGGGAACAGGGGGACAAGCTTTTATACACCGTGCTCCCGCGACTTAACCCGTTTGCGATTTTTAAAATCAGAAGGAGAGGGCTGTGTCGACCGGGTCCGCTCCCCCTGTCTCGACATGGAGTGGGCAGGGGACAAACCCGAAGAAAACTGTTATTAAAAAACACGAGAGATTAGTTACAAGGCTTCAGTTTTTAGAAATTTACAAGTTTTTAAAAATAATGATTCTAATTTGAATGAATGAATCAGCAGGGTTTCTTGATGTCTTTTTTCTGGTTTGAAATCAAATGCTAAATAATAAATTAATTTGGTCTTGCTTTGTGAAGACATCGCTAGATATTGCTAGATTTAGAAAGAAACAGGACCTAGATTTATACATCCTGAGACTTAAAACAACAGTTATAATGAACATGTTATATTCTAAATACATAGATAATTATGTACTTTAACAATCGGATAAACAAATCGTAAATACGACGATAATTACCATTTTCCTGTAAACAATTCACAAGAAAACTGTTTTCTTTAATATCTCTTACGGCTTATTTATGTCTAACGTGACTTGCATATTACCTGCTACTTAAATCACTGGTACTTAGCCCACTTCCTGTAGAAAATACTTGCAAGAATACCGCAATTTTCGAAAAAAAAATTAAAAAAATTACAAAGAACAGAAACTATTATTTATTGCCACAAACTACAGTCAACTTTTAACACTCAAATAAATGATCAATTACTTCATTCACTTAATCCGCTAAATTCAAAAGCTAAAATCACAGTTGAAGTGACCATTCAAATCAGTTGAAATCAACGCGCCGAAACAAATAGAAGTGCTAATATTCCGCCTGGCCAATACGGCAGGCGTAATTTAATCCTGGCGCGGCGGGGCATCCAGGGAAAATCTATAAATCTACCGCCATTAGAGCGGAGAACTCCCCGGGACTCTTATTTACTTCGGGCACAATTCAGATGACAATGTTTTAGGGGAAGGCGTTGTAACTGCCCTAGCAGCGTAGGGTTAGCACGACGAGACAGCGTAAATCATTTCATGCGATATGTAAATTATTTTTATTACTCGAATTTGCACTTTGTTGCTTTGGAAAATAATGGGGTAAACAAGAAAAAGTATTTTTAATAACTCTCCATCATCTGAATGAGTTCTACTTGAAATGAAAATATATTTTTAGGGTTTTCGCGTAGCAAACGACGTAGTCGCCGCGCGGGCGCTGGCGATACCTTCATTTGTTGGCCGCCTTTTTTATTATTAAGTCAAATGACACATAACTATAGCAAGTAGCCTTCGAGAATGTATTATAACATTTGCTTTTTCCCATCGTCCTTCACATAAACAAAATCATCTCCATTCGTCGTATTGTCAGCCCTACGTACTCGTACACCCACCCCCGTCAATTACTAACCCTGACCGATCCGAGGCGAGACTTATTGACGGACTGTTCCCTTTAAATCGTTGTCTCTGCATCCAGAAGAACGCTTAGCCACACCTAATACCTCATCTGTTTTAATACTAATAAAACTTTGGTTTAACTTAAATAAGCTTGTGTTTTTAGTGGGATTATTGATACAGTTTGTTAAGTAGATGGGCAAGTTTTAGTTTCGGAAAAGTTGAACAAGGTCAGATAAAACCAAAGACACGTGTTTTAAGTATACATTATAAAAAGACTTTAAAAAAAGTTTATTAAAGTGATTTGGTATGTCATAGGTTTTAAAAAAAAATCAGCCAATCGGTAAACGTGGAAAACCATAATAAATAGACGAATACTAGATGAATGTTAATAACATACTGCAGCCACAAATATGTCTGCCAAGAGTGGTAATTAAAAGATCGCAGTCACATGACCTTTCCACGAGGTGACTCACAGAAGGCCAATGTTTTTCAGTGGAAAATTTCAGATGTTAACAGAATTTTCGTAGCACCAAATTCTAAGCAAATAAAAGGTCTAACCCTCTTTGCTGGTGTGTGGGGTCTAAACAGATTTCTAGTGGATTTTCAACCATAGAAAAGAGCAACCACCAGGCCTAGGGATAATAAAATAATAGTAATGCTACGTTGGTAGATTCCTACTTCATATTATTATCAACATTTCGTGGATTTCAACAGTGGAGATCAAATCAATAACAATAACATTGTATCCACGTTAACCGACAGAGATATGAATTAAATAATACTAGGTACTACCATTACACGAATATGTAAATTTGAAACGTAGAGAATTCATCCGCTAGTTTTCTATTTTCGTGTTATGTGCACAGAATTCGCGCACGCACGTGCATCGTACTCACACGTTAAATGTTATTGTGCACGTGTAAAATAACAATCACAGACTTTCAAGAACTCTTGCGTTGTTTGATTCAAGTTTTCAATGAGAACATTCAATTTTTAACAAGTTTTTCCAGTCTGCTGGTTTGGTTCCAATAAATCAAGTGTATTATTCTGTTTTTGACTTTTCTTGTCGATTGATGCTGCTGTTGCGGAAATGTTGAAGTCAGGCATAACAAAAAGAATGCGTTTTAAACGGTTTGTATTTCTAAAAACACTTCGAACCAGGTGTATCTATATCTGAAATAAGAACTAACTAGAAACTTTAACAAAACAGTTTACAAATCCACAGTGACGTGTGCTTCCTGTCTACATTATCTTCAAAATACTTTTCCACGTTCACACTGTGTACTTCTCATTCGATCTATTGAACCTCATTACCCCATTATCTTCAACTAAACAGCCACAAAAGTTACAAAGATGCGTATGTCACCCGCGGCGAGGGGGATCTCTCCGAATCATTTCTAAGTTGGAATTTGGAATGATACACCAAAACTCAATCGAAACGATATATTACGCCGATACGCGCGGCGGACACTAATCCAGTTATGGATACCAAAGATTATTAGTGCATTGTTGGTTTGTAGACGGTGCACTATAGGTTCAATTATAATTAAAGTACATATTTCTTAGATTTTTGCAATAAATACACGTACAGGACGTCATCTCTCAGATGTTGCATTCTGCTTTGAAAACATCGAGGAAGTAACGACCAATATGTTGCGTCAAAATTATTTTATTACTCTCTAAATAATATATACAAGCCAATGACAGGAAGCCTTTTCAGTCATTAGCTTTTAGATAAGGTAATCGTTAATTAAGTTGTACTAGCACTAAATGGGGGCTACAAGCGTTCATCTTATCTCCACGATATTTGTTACAATGGCAAAAATTACTTATATCACATATAAAACGCTTAATGACACCAAAAAGTGGATTTATAGACAAGAGTTTTTATTCAAATTTTAGTACTTATTATTATTATTTTTACCTACAACTACATACAATAAAGTATATACATGTCCGTAGAAACCTACCAAAATCAAGCTGCTCTGATGGTCGACCCCAAAACAAGGATAAAGTTTTAATTACCAATTCTTGCACGCGGAAGTTCAAAATACGTTGTGCCGCTTCTGCAACGCTTGAATCTATGACCACATTGCTTCTATATTTCATTCAGGCAGAGCAGTATTGGCATTTGAAACCTGTATCGCCCCAGCCACTTCGCATGAAACATGTATTCGCACCAAACACGCTAACTTGTTTAGGGTACTAACTCATTTTGAATAATAACATAATATAACTTATATAAACGTATCGTGTTAGTATGTTGTTAAAAATACATTAGTTACTGTAGTGAGTATTCAGCAATAAATTATTTCATGTTGTGTATGGTTTTTAATAAACCGAAGCAATGCAATTATAAAAAAAAGTCCTTGATCTAAAGGATAAGCATCATTTCCCGAAAAGATTGCACCGTCGCATTTTCAATTCATGAGAACAATGAAAATATTAATGTAAGACCTATTACATCAATAGGAAAAGCCGTAGCGTTCGCTTATGCTATCAATTGAGAGACCATTAATTAGTACCACTTGATTTTTATCAAACTAGACAAACGAACTGTCCATTCACGACCCTGAATGGAGACATAAAAATAAATCCGGACCAGTACGTTAGTTGACATGATAATGGTGTACCTTCGTTGTGAAACCATCAATATTTCATAGGCGCAATATCGGCGGTTTAAACTGGCCGACTCGTTATTGCACATGTGAACTTTATGGGGACTCACCCTCGGTACATAAATTGGGGAAGTGCACCCCGTTTATAGGTACTTTGAAATAACGTATTGATTTTGTAGATTGTCGGATTAACAGGTTTGATTACATGTTCATTTGGGTCTTGTCATTTATTTATAGTGCTGGAATTCTGTGGGTTAATTAAGAAGGTACTTTCTTTATTCTTCTAGGTGATCGTCACATCTGTCATTGGCACTGTTGTAGTATTTTAAAATAAGAACGTTTATTATAACGTAATCATTGTCATTTTCAGCCTAACACCTTTTAGCCGTCCACTGCTGAACGTAGGCCTCCCCCAAAAAGCGCCAACCATCCCGGCCCTAGACAGCGCGTATCCAAAACATTCTTATTCTTCATCTTCAAGCTATGTATAACTGTGAAATGTGGTAGGTTTTAATTCTAGAAAATGACAAACGCTGCCTGACGTTTCTTCTCTATCTCAGGGTCGTCTCCATAATGTTTCACAGAGCGATCAAACTTTTGCACGTCATGTTTGTGAACGGGCGCTGTGAGTTGGTTTTGGTCATCTCTTGACTGGCTTGGCATGGCTTAAGTACTTCATTATTACCATTATTTCTATTGTTTTTTTATTATTATTCACTTTCATTGTTTTCACATTTAGAAGTAACAATAATATTGTAACCAAGATTTTGTAAAAACCAATTTGAAAAGAGTGTCCATGAAGTTTCTTGCTCGTTCTTCTCCATAGAGACCTACGTTTTAGAATGAGCAACTAGCTTCAACTTTTTGTATGGGTAACTTCTTGACAATTCAAATGTACCTGTAAATGATCTAATTGAAATAAAAGCTTTGACTTTGACTTCATTATTTAATTCATCACAGTCACATAAGTACAAGCCTAAACAAACAAAATGTTGACTACATGTAACTTGAGTCACCCCTACCCCTAATCATATAATCAAAAAAGCAATTCAATCACAGAGTAATTCATCTCCAAACAGATCAAAGCGTATAACTTCTACTAACGAAGTCACCACAGCAGTATTAAAATATTAGCACGTAATGCACGCATTGCTTGCATCGCACGCAATAAACGTACCTATAGCTACGTTTGTGAGGAAGTAGCTTATGCTGTTTTGCGACTTTGTCCGTCTAGATTCTGTTTATAGACTTATAAAATTTTCTTTACGTGATCCTTTGTTGCGAATTGTATGAATCCTTTAATTACTTCGTCTTTTTTATTACTTAACTATGGGTTATTTAGCTCATGTTTAGTGTTGTTAAGAGGTTGTTTTTCTGAAGTAATCTCGTATTACCCTCTTACCCTTTAAGAAACTTCTTTCTTCCTGTCTTAAGGCTGCGCGTTGTCAATCAGACTCACAACTATTTGATTCTATAATATAATGGTAGGTATCAACAAATATTTCACAACCCATTCGGCACGCATGCAACGTTGTAGGGCCGTCACAATCATCTCGCAGTGCCGTCCCCTTTCAATCTTCGTTGCAATAAATAAAAGGGGCAGTAAAAAATGCGCGGAGGACCGCTGGCGCCCTCGCGTTTGCCATAATCAACGTCATTGAGGGTATTTATGTGTTGGACTCGCTAAATTTCAACATTCTCATATTAATGTTATGGGTTTCATAAATATTACTGCGTAGTGTCAGACGCGTGATGGTTGCGTTGAGCACTTTGTGAGGGTAGTTTCTGCTTTGAACTGTAAGATAGTGGGAAGTTCGTGTAAAAGTGACGCTTTTCAGATTTATTTTAGCAAAGTTTAATAGTTTTAAAACTGTCTAACTTTGCCAGGCAAGTCAAGGGTTAAATTAAGTAATGACTCATATTAGCTCAATAGGGCACGTATCATAAATATGATTTTTAATGTGTTTTTAATTTGCAGATAATAAGAGATTAATAAAATGATATCAAATTACCCTTGTATCTGAAAGGATATCACTACTAAATAAATGATATATTTTCCCTTCCAACCGGAAAACATACTGAGTTCAAAATACCCATAAAAATGACACAAAATCGCAAATATAAAGTGTAGCTCACATCCATGTACTCCCACCCCCTATAGAAGACAGATATTATGTAAAAACCTAACGGGAGTCTCTTCAATCAATACACGTTACTAGATGATGTAAAAGCTTTCTTCTCAACTGACAGGGCAAATTTAAACCCTAACTTCCTAGGTATAAGGTTAAATGTCTTATTCAGGAAAAAATATGATTTTTTCCTGTTGAAAAATATCCTGTTGGACAATATTCGCTCTTAATACAAAGTAAAACAACATAAAATAAGTACGCCATGGACGTGTAAGAGGGTGCCCGCGGAAGAGTTAGTTTTTTTTTTGTGAATATCAAAATATGAGCCCCCTTTTACAATCCTATTGTATCCGATATTGATCCCCATAATAGTTTGAGTTGGCTGGTCCACTGTCTTAATAAAAGGGATGCAATGATGAATGCGTCAGTTAGCCCAAGATTTATGCTCACATAATTCACGTTAAAACAAACAAATAAAACACTGTGAGTGTTTTTAAAAGTAAATTAAAAATAAATGATTCAATGAATTAATTCACACCGGTTATTGTATGAATCATAGTACGTACATTAATTTAAATTGAAGTTTCGCACATCAACACTTGCCAAACCGGAATGACGAATGTTAATATGTACTGTAGCCGAATTAAAAAGATCTTTGGTGCAATAAATTAAGATTTTATTGTTGGTTTTGATGGCAATGCCACAAAATCTTTTATTATGTTTCAATATAACATTAACGGCCAATCCAACGTCAGATCATGGTAACATGAACTTGTCAAAATATTAAATTAAAACTAACGGGTGCGTGTATAAGGCAAGCGTGAAAACGTTACAAACTCGGTAACAGTTATATGGCTCAGTTATGTAGATCAGGGTTTAAATGTAACAAAACTACTGTAGTTATATAGATTAACACGATAAAACAATCAGTTAAAACAACAGTTTCATAATTTATGCTCAACATTCGTTTAGTGCAATATTAACGTATATACAAAACAGAAAGAGATTAGATTCGTATCGTGTCTACATTAATTAGTTGTTAATGAAGTCAACGGCTTACAGTAACAGTGAACAAAGAATGGATGTAATAACTCATAGTAATTAACGCAAAAACATCTTTCATCCGCGCTCAGTGTGTGAATTGTAAAATTAATTAAAATAAATAGATGTTGGAAGACGTGATTGTTGGGCAGCGAAACAAGCGATGAGTGCTGTTAACAGTCTCAGATTGTTTTTTAAATTCTTATTGTTCATAATATTTGTATCTTCTAATTATTTCCCTCTGCAGGTACTTATTGCCCATATAGGTACCCACTTAATTGTTTTAATATTTGTACTGTTAATAATGCAACAAAATGTTTTATAACATCATTATGGAGACCTAAAATGGGCGTCGGATGTGACGATGCTGAAGTTCCATGTTTCTTAGGCTGTCTGGCGTGGGGTATTGCTTGCTTGAAGTTTGGTACTGGTACCAAAGTTCTATCGTTATAGAGAGAGCCTGAAAATAGTAATTGTTATTACGGGCCTGTTGTGTCCCATTGCAGGACAAAGATCTCTCTTCCGCTATCATATTACTTACATCCTTCTGGTAAGCCTTAAGTAATTAGGCATCAGTTAACCAAGTATGGTGATAGAAATGCAATGATTATGGGACCTTCATGTAGTTAGTTAAAAGAGTATTTATTAGCCATAATGCGATTATTCAATCGAAACTAAACCAGCCGAATTAAATGAACAATCACCAAATAAAAATTAAAAAAATTCTAAAAGTCGAAATTAGTTTCGCTACTTCCGGGGCCTCGTTACATAAGTATTGAATTCACATTAATTTGAAACAAAAAAAAAAGGTAAGCACAGGTAAAAGTATCTAACCATTATCTTAACAAGCGTTGTGAAGTAATTAGCAATACGTCTTTTGTTAATTTTTACACAAACATACAAAAAATGGTACGGACAGTGTCCGATAGATGGCGGGGAACTACCCAACTTGCAAGTTTAACAGAGAATTAGTACCATTTCGGGATTGAATTGATCGGTCAACAGCCGGCTTATTTTATAAAAATCTTCCTGAATTCATTTATGTAAAGTGAGTGGTCCCCCAAGGTGAGATGTCATTCAAAGGAATCATAGCTTAAACTCACTTTACCTAATTTTACCAAGGCTGCTTTTTTGCCGAATAACACTGCCAAGGAGATCAATGATCTCCATCCTAGATACTAGGTACGGTAGTACCTAGTATCTAGGAGTACCTAGTATCTATCTACCTAGCCAAAATAAGGACAAAAAAGGCAAAATGAGGTATCATTTTGCCTTTTTTGTCCTTATTTTGGCTCATCATGGTGAAGAAGCTGAATAAAAGGAGCTAAAAAAAACACAGCAGTAAAAGAAGTTGATAATGTTGAAGATAATACTCAGATTTGATATCATTACTTGCAGGTAATCATGACACACAAAGTAGCCTCTTAGCAGTCCTGAACTCCTCATATCTAAGAACCATTACTACAAATGCAGATTTATGGATCAGATTGTTAAGGAATTTCTCCTAGCACAGGTATACCTTTTACTAAAAAAGGAGGTCTCTATGGATTTACTGTAATAGTTTGTACAAGTTTCTGCAATAAACCTTTTTATTATTTAAGGAATTTTGAGGATAGTTCTAATTGGATCAACATAACAGCCTCCCTGCCTTATGTATCGTCACTTCACAACAAATAATCAGTTCTCAAGTTCTGACGCGTTAGAATCGTAAAATTCGTGTCTATTAATTAAAATAAATCTAACTGTTAAAACAAACGTGTTCCGGAAAGTTGCTACATTAATATGGTTTCATTAACAGAAATAAAGCACTCCACTAATTACTTACTTCGGAATTTCCGTGTTTATAACAAATTATTGATAACTATATTTTTTGTACTGGTTTTGTACGGCAGGTTTTAGGAACTGAAGACATTAATTATTTTGTTTTTACACAATTAAAAACAACTGCCTAACTAACTGCCTAGTGGTCCTAAGCGTGACTGCTATGCTAGAGATCTTGGGTTCGACTCCCAGGTCGAGCAGTGTTATTGGGTTTTTCTATGAAATTCTCAATAGCAGCTCGGAGTTAGGATTTGTGCCCGGTTAATGGCGATAGGCTCGCCCCCTATTACATGGGACCTAAACATACCGGCGAACTGTGGGTGCACTTTAGTACACCTCTGCCTAACCCTTCGAGGAATACAGGCGTGATGGTAACATTACATTACCCACATTATAATAATAATAGAAGTACCTACTTACTTAGTAAAACACCATAGACCTTTCTTATAAAAAGTAAAAAAAAAAGTGTCACTTGCATAACAAAAATTAATTACCTACGAATATTACAGCGTTCGCGATTAGTTGCTAAACGGTGTGCTACGGGGTTGTCGAGAACGCGTAGCCGTAAGCTACGTTGTTACGTAACCGCGTAACGGGCCGGTCAATGACCCCGCGGCGACCTGCGCGCGCGCCTGTCGTCGCCCTACTCGACAGACTTGTTCGGTAGAATAGGTAGCCGCGTAGATATACGTTTAGGTAGAAATGGTTTAGTAGAAGGCACTATTTTTATTTCTGGACATGACGTCCAGTAAATAAGGCAGCGATAACCGCCTATCATCAGACGGGTCGCTAGCTTGTTTGCCGCCTTCTGTGGTATAAATAATAATAATAATAATCAAATTACTGCTGTATATGTTTTATCTATACTTCTATGCTATATTATTATAAAAAAAGGCAAAGCTTTTTTGTTTGTATGTTATTTTGTTTGTCAAAATCCCTGGTCCGATTACAACAGTTTTTTTATTAATAGAAAGTTATATTTTTACAGAGTGCCATAGGCTATGTTTTATGGAACAAAGTCGCGAGCAGACGGTAGTTAATTAAAAATGTCTTACATTTTGTTCTTAAACACGTTTCAATAAGCAATACAAATTCAGCCTATTTGTCACGTGTTTTGTATAATTATGTAACAATTACTGTTTACAAAATTATGTAACATTACAAGTAACAGGATTTCCTCCAACTTTTAAGGCGCCCGTTTATACGTCTCTCAAAATATTAACACAAACATAGCATACCATCACGCCTTTATTCCCCGAAGGGTTAGGCAGAGGTGTACCAAAGTACACCCACAGCTCGCATGTTTAGGTCCCGTGTAATAGGGAGCGAGCTTATTGCCATTAACCGGACACAAATCCTAACTCCGAGCTGCTACTGAGAATTTTATAGAAAAACAAACTAACACTCTTTGCTCAACCTGGGAATCGAACACAAGACGTTTAGCGTAGCAGACGCGCTTAAAACCACTAGGCTAGAGAGGCAGCTCAACGAACAAGACAACGACGATGAGAAAAATATTTAATTTAGTAATTTTATTTGTTTTTTTTTACCATTTATTTTTCACTTAAACTCACCGCTCCTGTCACCTGTAAGCAGCATGAAGCAGGAAGTACCTCACGCCCTTCGTCTAGGTGCATCTGCGGCTTAATCTTTGGCAGTAGCACTAGGACGTGTTTCGTTCTCGTTAACAGATCAGCCCGTGCACCATGGGACGCCAAACATCGTGACGTTTATGGCTTTTATTGCGCCCATTGTTGGCCCAAAGCAGTGCCTTACGAGTAATTACCCATTCATTTATTTGTTCTAAGTGCCGTGTTAAAATAACTGATATACGATTTAACCGGCGTCTTTTGGATCCTATGTATAGAAACTCAGGAATCCACGGTATATTTGCAGATATTTCTAGGCATCACCTTAAAGAGAGGTTCCAGTGGAGGTATCTCAGAGACAAAACCTACCGAAAAAGTAGTACCTACCAAAATACTTAAAAACAATATTTCATCAGTAATTTTTCTGACACTGTATGTAAATTGCTAAGCGTCGAAGTGTAAGGTCAAAAGTAACAAGTGAAAAGTGCGAGGTTGTTAGCCTGTCACCGAGCATCACATTAACCTGCTTCCTTCACTTGTTTAGGCAAGCACCTACCTACCTACATTGGCCATGAAAACAATGGATTGAGTATACATACCGACTTTTGAATCTAGAAGGTGTTCATTTTTTATCGTTCGTTCCTTCTTGCCACGAAAGAGTAATTTACTCTGCGGTGGAATATTATTTTTCTTTGTGGAAATATAATACTGGCCGGTAACAATATGATTTTTCTACAAAGAAAAATATAAGGCAGAAGACTTAGACCCATAACCTATCAAAGTTATGTAACCAAAGCGTGATGCCCACGGGTTCGCAATCCATAAATGATAAAGGGAACTCCAATTGATTTCCGCGTTGCGCCGGCGCAGAGCGTCATCTGATTGAGCTAACCGTAAAGTAACGGCTGTGTGCCGTTTGCCCACTTAACGCAAAACTCTAAATAAATCGACGGAAAAATATATTGACAATTTAATTCTAATACTGAGTAAACCTACTTCGATTTTTGACAGTTCGCTATCTATTTTCCTTTGAAATTAATTATGTTTTTTTTTGCCACCGGTGCTTAAAATTCGATTAGACATTTATTCTATTAATCTTTTAAATTACAGTTTATGGAATAAACTTACAAAGAAGGCCCAATTTAATTAAGTCATACCATAGAAAATAACAGCACTGGGATTGAATTAGTTGCATTATTTGTACCTATTGAATAAGAATTTATACAGCAATTTAGCTTTAAATTAACCTTAAACAATAGACATAAAGATTTCATGGCCAAACTGCGCAAGCGCAGCGCTCAGGGGGAAACACGACAGTACCTTGCAGTAACATTGATCATTATGTCAGTACCTACATAAATTATTAACCCACTACATTTAATTCTTTCAAGTAAATTACGAAGAAAAAAAACACACAAAATCTTAACAGACCTTGCATATTATAATAATCTTAACCGACGGCCAAAATTTAAATTTCAAATACAGTATTTAACACGTTGTATGTCTGCTACTCAAAGATTTTTAACTAGCAATAATTTAAATCATGTTGGAAAATTTGTATAGTAATTAGATACTGTGTTCAAAGAAAAAGTTATTATCAATGTGTCCTTAACTTTTGTCTATTATTATTACTGACAAACTACCCACGACTTCGTCTGCATGCATTTTATTCGCGTTAAGTTACATCTTTCGGTACTGCTCCGCTTTCGTGAGTCGTAGCGTGATGTTATGCAATGTGGTGTTACTCAGGAATAATGAAGCTATCTATTGGTGAAAAAATTGTTAAAATCGGTTCAGTAGTTTCGGAGCCTATTCGATACAAACAAACAAAAAAATCTTACCTTGTTATAATATTATTAGTATAAAGTATAGATTTACTAAAATATAATTGAAAACACCTATATTTCAAACGAAACTGTCACATGGCGATGAAACTAAGCCTTAAGAGGCGGTTTCAAAGTGGACCACAAAGACGGTGAGATGATGTCAAGACTTTTAACAGTAACACGTAACAAGCTGCCAATAAGAGGAAATAAACAACTCAAAGAAAAGCATTAGCCCACAATAGGACAGACAACAAACCATTTCATACAAACTCAAAAATATACGACAAAATAAAATTTTAACGGTAAATATACAAAAAATATAAAGAAAAAAAGCCTCAATACAAATTATTTCCTCAAACTTGGCCTCAAAACTTATAAATAGCTTGAACCAACTTATCTAATCATTACAAGGTAAATTACGAATAAAATGAGGTGCTAATTTTATCCGTGACTAATCTATATGATCCACATCTAAAGGGGATAGATATAAGAATGGATGCCACGCTTTCACCGATTTAATTTATCGAAGTATTACTTTTAGACTTGTACTTAAAGTGATTTTATTACATCTCATCACTTTATTTTAAATATCCGAGTGAGTTCGGGGCAACAATCTTTTCCTACCTACTTAACGGTAACGCATAATTGACGTCGTCTGAAAAAACTCTAGGTTCGAGAACTAATGGTTACAATACCGCAGTTACAAAATTTGATTAGCGGAATAGTCACGTCGGAATTCGTCTATGAACGTTAATAGTGAAAACTTGGAGGTATGTTGAACATCGTGGCAGGTAGATGCGGTATTTGTAGTGACTCATGCACTTTGACAATCATAAGTCACGATATTTCGTTTTGAGTAAAATAATAGTGAATCGTAAGTAAAATATTGTATATAAATAATAATAATTTTGTATATTTTATACACCTGCAGCTTGTAGAAAATTTCAGTTTATATGCACAGTCAATTTTTTTGCTGCAATCCGTCAAATCAGAAAAGGCTAGTCAGATGATGACATGTATAATCGTCTATTACAGGTTTACTCAAGTTTTCAGAAATTTTCTTCTTTGCATCTATCATGGTGTAACCTAAGTCTCCTTTTAAAAAAAAAACACTACTCATCACAAACAACACCTGCCATATCCACGGTTGCCCCTAGGCGTCTTACCTCGGTGTCGTTAGTTTCGTCGTCCAGGGGCAAGTGGAACGGTACCGCGGCCGACGACCCGAGATTGCCGCCGATAACTCATCGCCGTGTTTATTCACTATTATCGAATCGTGGACGCGGCCAGCGAGACGACACTATTGTCATTTGTAACTTCTTACATTTGTCATTGTTGTCTCCATGTTGACGAACTTACCACACTGTTTTTTCCTCGCATGCTGTTGCCAAGAGTTGCCTTCATAATATCTTTGATAGCTCAAAATTAATGCTCCTATTTTAAGTCCAAACTGCATTCAATAATCAACAATGGAACCAAAATCACAACGGTACCTATTCGCGTAAAAAAATGGAAGCAGACATACACAGCTAGAATTAAAAAGAGTAGGTAGAGGGAACAAAGTTTTACAATTTAAAAGTGTGTTGAACCTTATTAGTCTCGAGAAATAAAATATGTTCAAATTCAAAATAACTGTTCCCAGGTTTATACATGTAAACAAATAGATCAAAATAATACGAACACGAGAATGTCTGCAGTGTAACGGTGTAGACGGTTAGCTTATGGTCATAAAGGTCGCAAGTACTGAGGTTCGAATATCAGACGCAAACAAAATTTACATTCCAGATAAACGTTTCTTAGATCTATCGTAAAACAACGAAGGCGTCACATTTTATATTAACAATAAAAACTGGTTTGGAAATGACCAGCGTTTAATAACATCAACATTCTTCGAACTATTAGAGAGAGTTGTAGGGTCTACTAACATTCACTGAGTAATCATTGTGTTGGTACTAGTAATTAATTAGGGCCTGATCATTTCAGGCACTTATTGGATCGCGAATGGGTTCGAGAAAATTAGCGGTTATTAATGCATCCCGTACGGTAGGGCTCTCATTTTAGTTGAAGCGGTAGTCGGAGAGCGCTGATTTTACATGATACTATCTCTACGCAATACTTATTTAACATAAGTAGGGAATGATCCTCCATTTGCTTATGTTGTAGTAGAACTCACTCAGAATAAGTTCCTATAATCTAGTACTGTTTTAGAGCTACCAGCTGAGTTTTTAGGTACTGGACAACCTCTAAAAAATTTTGGGAACAATGTAGTTCCATAAGGGCCTGTAGCTGAAGCTCACTATATTATCTAATTGTAAATATGAAAACTGTTAGCTTTCATCAGCATGCTTAATGTTCTCCAACATAAACGTGGCCTCAAGAAGAAGGATCACATTTTTCCTTTCGAGAGAATATGTGGCATGAATTGCATACATAAAAGACGTTCTAATTCCAGTTCCTTCCTATTATTTACTACCCTCGATACATTCATTTCTAAGATCTGAGCTTTAAGCTTAGAGTTTTGTCTCATATTTTAAAATCTATTAGATTGCTTTTACTACTTAAGTAACAAGACTCAAGACTACTTAAGTAATGCCATTGAATCATTATTATAGATAATGCTAATACTAGAAAACTCGAAATATTGAGAAACGATTTTATTTATGGTGAAAACAAGCATCTATATTTTGATAATGAAAAAAAAAATCTGCTAAAAGCTGTTATAAGAAGAGCAATGTACAATAAAAAGTCTAATTTACTGAAACCTCAATAAAAGGTATAATTTGAAACTGTTCATTCAACAAAAGCATTGCATCACGCAACAAAATCTCAATCAGAAAGTCTTAAAATTCATCTCGGATAAACATAAAGAGGTGTGACAAATAAATTGTAAACTTTATTGTATACAGTTTATTGCAGGTTAGGTGTGATATTGAAATGTTTAAAACTGGTTTGCCTCCCGGGCTAGCCAGCTCGCTGACCCCGGACTCCCTGGGAATACGGAATCGCGATTCAGGATCAGTTGCAAACGCGCCTAGAGCATAGGAAATTAGAAGTGGCGCCGACCGTGCTATTTATTGTTTTGCACGTTCACCGTTGTGGATTATGTGCTATCGGTGTTGTCTTGCACGCGCTAATCTACATGCACTTGCCTATAATAAATAGCTGCTGTGCTTTATGTATCGCAGGTTTGAATAACTTGATGTTTAAGTTGAATGGCCAAGCGGTTTGTTCTTGTTGCTCAGATTTTACTGCTTTTTTTTTCGTCTTAACCCCATAACCATTTACATCTACTTGTACTACTACTGTACTACGTACATCTTTCTGTGTACCTTTAGAAACCAGATCTTATTCAAAATGGAAAGTGTCGCTTATACATTATGGAGTCCACTTGCAACCTAAATGCATGTATGCCAAATCATTATCATATTTTGTCCTTGCTACCTCTTTATCAAGGTCAGTTCAGAATAAAAAGGCATCCTCCACCTCAAGCCCCACTCACAGGTAAAAAATGAATGACAAGAGGACCTTAACTTTGATGTTGTTAAATGGCAATGTGTGTCCTCAAAAACAGATAAAAAAGTAAATCTGCAAGGTTGAGACGTGAGTTACTAAACTGCATCTTTAAAAACGTAAAAAACTAAATGAAACTGTCTGTCTGTTCCAATGCAAGTTTTATATGAAGTTTTAGAAAGGATCACTGTTTCATGCAAGCAATGCATGCTGTTCAAAATGTTTTGGTCGCGTATGATACCTGAGCTTTTCTTGCATTGAGCGTTTGCCATATGCCACACAAGAAATTTTAAACTGCGATCGTGTCATATGCGTGTATTTTAATTCTTTTTAATGAGCCAAGGTTTTTTTTTTAATTATTTTAAATTACAGACATGTTTCATTTGTATAAAAATTGGTTGCAATATTGGTTACCATTTACCAAAAACAATTGCTATCTTGTTATAATTCATTTTACACAACACTTTTCAGGGTTGACACCAAACAAATCCCGGTCGTATGGGACTAATTATTTCAAATTATTCGGTTGATTTAAATTAAAGGCGTTGGATGAAAATATAATAAAATATAAAGTAGAAACGAAAAGGTTCTATATATTATTTCAGTGACTGTCGAAGGTAAAATAATATTTCAATGCCGGTGATATAGTAATGACATGAGATGAGGAAAATCTTGTGACAATATTAGACAAGGGCATATTGTACAACACAAAGTTCTAGTAAACAATTATCTAGGACGTCCTCCGTTACGTCATCGTAGTGATTACCTAATCTTTGCAGTTTACTTTAAATAATAGTGCAAGTGTGTCATATACAAAGTCAGGAATCACATCAAATAGAAGGAAGGGATGTTTTGTAGATGAAAGCCTTTTTCTTTTTACGGTTCCGTACTAAAATTGAAAAAAAAAAATTAACCTATATGTTCTTCCACATATCTATTACACCTGCTTATGTTTAGCAGTAGTCAATACTGTAACTGTACATGCATTATACGTAACACTTTCAAAGCTCTTTACTTTAACTTTTCATTGATCGTATATAAAACAGCAGATCAGCCTAACTATTCAGCAAAAATCTCGACTGCTGAATTTAGGTGAAGAGACCTTGAGATGACCTGACAATCTCTAGCATCCTTAGAATGTTATCTCACCTCAGGCTTACTTCGGCACGGAGGGAGATTCTTACAAAATAGACCGGCAGATCTCTATGGCCAGCGAGGGTTAATAACAGTTACTTACGAATAAAGAAAGATATTGGGTAGAATCATCATCAGAAGAAGTTCACGGACTGTAATGATTTGAAGATAAAGGGTCTGTTACATAACAGTCCCCAAACAAAACATAAACACTCTAATTAACAAAAATATAACCTAATTCTCCAACAGATATATTATCACTATCTTCCACCGCCATTTCATATGCTCACAAAATTAATATTGCAAAATTATGTTCAACCCTAGCGAAAATGTGAACGTGTGCGTAAAAGCTTACGTACACACATGAACAATGTTGGCTGTGATGGTGTGTTAGTAGCATTGTGTGCGTGGGTCGGACAACAAGCTATGCGTCGGTATTTATCCCACATTAGCATGCATCCGTACCATTGATCCGACCTCTTTGTTCACCCAAGCCCTTTATTTGGTGGATAACCCAAAAATGGTAACTACAACAACATTATCTTGTACTTAAATTGAGGACACGGATTGTCACATAATTATGATATGGCTTTATTTTCTCACACGGGTGCTTAAGTCAATCATGTGGTGAAACTTGTGCGTATTGTGTACAGCGGCAGCCGGTCAGCCTACTGAGTTTCCCGATTATATTGCAATCTTGTTCACTTCAAAGCAAGTAATGGGCCACTTTCTAAAAGAGTTTTACAAGCAAAAGAATGCTTCCGTTGTCATATAAAATTACATGCCTGTTAACATCTGAGTTTACCACTTCATTTGTGGGTCTGAAAGCATAGAGGGATCTTGAAAACCACTAAACTAAATCTGTTACAATTTTCTTTCCAGGAAGCGTTGGCTGATTAATTCTGGGCGCGCACCCAGACGGCCGATTTCCAGGATGAAGAGAAACAATTTAATAGGCTAGTAAAATACTAAGTAAAACGTAGTCATAACGCAGGAATAGGAACGAAATGAAAGCAGCTACGGGTAGTAAATATCGTGTGTGTCGTGTAATGGTGCCGACTCGGCGAATAACCGCCACCGCGGCTACATGAACCCTCGCGCTTATGTGAATCAAAATAATAGTTTTGTTTTGTGATTTTAATTAATACACCATTTCATCGACTTCCTCATAGCTTTTGTAAGTGTCGGTGTGTCGCCACAACACTAGCGCGAATTTCTAGTATTATGAACGTAGGTAGATACATAATGTACTTTTGAATAAAGCATGTAAGATTGTAAGCAAAGGCTTGCGATGTTATATACATATTTAATGTTTATATTTATGACATCAAAGCCAATTTCCAACACATACAAATGTAAAACAACCCACTTGACCAGGATCCGAGAAGTAGGCATGAAGAAAATTGTGACCTAAAACCTATTCATTAACATTTGAAAGTTGAAAGCTCAAAATAAGCAAAGGTACTTACAAACAAAACTAAGATTACTAGACACGTTCAGTTTTCTCAGTACATATCATTATTGGTAACCCGACAAAGTTATGTAGCGGTTAGTATATCAGTGAATAAGTGCGGTTTCCTCATGATTGTATTTGGCCGTGTTACACCAAGCGGGCATCCGAGTGTGGGTTTATGACAATAATGTAACCTGTGCCCGGCCGTCGGCATCGGGCAATAAGTTACTTTTGTTTGTTGGTAAGCGTTTAAAACTATAGAACACTTGAAAATGTGACATACATTTATCATACGATTTTATATTTTATAACGGTTTTTTCTTTGACTCTTGTTAGAAACAGCAGTGGAAAATATCGCGTTAAATATTTTAAAAGGTTACGGTGTAAAAGCAAATACGAAATGTAATTTAATAGTATGTAGCTGTGAATCGTTCAGGCGTTGCCAACAATATAGCTACGGTAACCCATTTTTTTCACCATAATCGTTGAATACATACTCGTGAAAAAATATCCCATAGGACAATTGTCGTGCTGCAAGCTATAATACTATTAGGAAGAACTTAAGATCCACTTAATTACGTAATCAGACCAAACTGAAAAAAAACTTAATTATAAGTCAGATAGAAAAGAAGTTAGTATTTCGCTTTAAAAAAATACAGTAAGTACTCTTATCTAACCTACAACGTTTCTTATACAAAATGAGGGAGAAATAATCAAAGCACTTCGCAAGTTCGAATTAACTAAAACAGCGACCAAATGTAGTTACTCTTACAGAAGGCAAGCTACTTAATTAGCCCAGTTTACAAGTTAACTTTAATGTACACTCGTTTGATTAAGTTAACCATTTTATGTAAACTATGTAGGTATCAAATATTGTTAATGTCAGACGGTCGGTGTGACATTTTATAAAACAACGAATAGGTGTCAGTTAACGTATTTGCATATTCAAGTAAATGTTACTTGTAAAAATTGTACGGTTATTTTGTAACTGTTTGGCAAATAGAGGTATGTTGTGTGCATTCTATTCCATCCTAAATAGACTGATTGAACCCTGAACAGACGATGTAGTGATAACAGTAATGTTCTATCACACACCCACACGCATAATATCAACGTATCTAAAGCATCGCAAATTTTCCTTTATCCTACAAAACGAAGCGCGTACCGATTAAATGAGGTGCTCGCGTTTCTCCAGATAGCCAAGCGTGCTCCTGTCTCACTCGCACTTACGAGGACACTGCAATCCGTCCTTTTCCCACCAGCTTGCGCAGCCTCATCTCGACGGCACCTCGCCGTCGCCTTCAAGTCACATATTTTATTTGTGGAGTCTTCCTGCATCCAGAGGGGACTAAAGCCTCCCATGCACAAAACGATCTCTACTACTGTTCAAAAACGAACCTTCGGTACGGTAGATTTAAATAATCAAATGGGGTTCAGAATTCAGTCGGCCAGTGAATGGTAGGTTTACGTTTGTCGTGTCGGAGACCTGCCAATAATATTCACCCACACATTCACCAGGATGCAATAATCGTAGCCGATTTTATGCTTATAGGTGTGGGACACACGCGAATAGGTGACGATACGACGAAGGCTGTAAATTGTGATGCAATGAAACCCTGGAATGTTGTCACGTCTCAAATAGGTACATTCAAATGCATATTGCTAAAGATTTTATTGTTATTACAATGTGAAATGATATTTATTAATGTTGCAAAGTAAATGTATAATAAATGCTTGAAATTAATACAAAGTACGACATAGAGCTTTATTGCCGAAAAATCAGCCAGATTACTTAATTCTACTCAAAACAAGATGACAAACATCTCATTAAGAAAATTTAATTAGCCATAAAAATCATTCAGACATTTTAACGTACACAGCATTACACTTAACACTTAAAAAGATATTAAAAGGCTTTAAAAATAAGTTGTAAAATATAAGGAATATGTTACAGAGGTTAATAACAAAGACAGCTAAACGATTGTGGGTATATGACCCGGAGACGAAATGCCCGCACTGAATCATGTCGCTAAAAAAAACTATAAAAAGTCCGAGTTAACAATGTCGAGGTGTAATTTAGTTTAGTCCCGCTATTAAGTTATTAGCTTTATACAAAACATAACAAGTTAATATACTGTAGATATATCAAAATCAAATCGTATTTATCTAACTTTAACAAATTATGTGGGGGCGGACTGATGATCGCAGTAAAAACATCAGAAAATACCGCGAAGCTTCACAGTTTCTATATCATAGTAACGTGTCGTTACTCTAACCATTGGTCATTTTTGAAAGTGCCACTTCGAATATATTATGAAAGGTCTGGTGACATGATTTTTAGTTTTGAACCCGAAGTAATTAAAAAAATAATAAAACATTGCGGTTTTTACATGCAAAAATAATGCTGCGTGATTTTATTATCAAACATTTTACTTAACGTGATAATTATTATCTAAAGCGGAAATAAACTCAATTTCATAAAAGTAATTGTTGATTGTACAGGAATTGTTTATTAAAATTAGGTCGCGATTGTGACGTGAGCATACAATGTTTATTTGAAATCCCAGCTTGCTCATGAAATGCAATGAAATGACGTCACCCTCACCACCCAACGAACTTAAAAAACACATATAAAATTAGGCGGTACAAAAGCGTGGTTACTAAGTCGAAAAAAAGAGAACTAAACAGTACCTTCCATAAGCCGAGCCATGATTGTCGCGACCAATTTTACGAGCGAACCACGATGAGTTACCGCAACCATTGGATCATTTGCGCAACTTACAAAGCTCTGTATTCATTAATTTACGTGACGGTTCTGAAGAAACCCTTTAAACGCATATCTCTGACGTGAGTATTGCTGAGAAAGTACGCAAAATGCAAAGGCAATTGTTCCGTTTCGAAAATTCCCGCCTAACGATTTTCTGGTCCTTACATACGAATTTAACACTTGTGTACTTGTAACAAAGACCAGGTAAAACAAAAGGCAACTCGCAAATCTAAGTTGGCTCATTTGTTTCGTGTTCATAATATTGGTCCTTCGAGCGTCTTATTTTATTTTCGGTATGCAAAGCATTTTATGGTTCAACTGTGTGAGGCTTGCGTGTCTCTCTTGGTTATATATTTGGGATCATTCTTTGAATGCCACATTACGAAATCGGTATTTTACTTTATCGATTTCCATAAATACTTACTTAATTAGGACGTAAAACTCACTATTGTATAGATCCCGCCTAAATTTAGTATTTCTCTTGAACCAAGTTACGATGAGACCCCATAAATGCAAGAAAAGTGAAAAATATATATTTTGGACGTGTCTTCTCGAAGTGTCACGCTCTATTTAGTAAATCGCGACAAAAAATATTATTACTTTGCAATAACTGGAATTTTCTTATCAAAAATATAGTAGGTAGCCTCGAAGCAAAATAACGACAAAGCTACCGAGATGAGCAGGAAGCCGGCTATATTAGTACCAAGGTACCAAGACAAAGAGCACTGGCAAGCGCAGTTCACGCATATTTAAATAAATAAACCCAGATAGAACGTTGTGAGGCGTACGCGCAGCTACGCGGGGAATACACTCACTTACAAATTTTATGGATGCGGCGACCAAGAATAACTAAGATCAAAATAATGGCATACAATTTAAGATAACTATAGTAGTAACTTGCGTTAGTAACACTAGACGAGAGTAGAAGAACCACAGTATAAGCTACGATCAATACTTGATGAAGAATCTACTTCTCGTTTCACTAAAAGCAGCATTTACACCTAAATTATGAAAACGTCACAAAGATGACAAAAATATGGATGAGAACGAGACATCTATTTTTTTGTGGTTATAGCAATTGCACCTTTATCTTAGTTATATTTAGATCAGCCGCTTGCAAATATTTTACCTTTCTTTGAAACTTTCACCAACTTCACATGTTACCTAATACTTAACTTTTAAATCCAAATTCAGCCCTAACTCCTTCATTTTACAACCTGTATCGGAGTGTCGGCCGCGAATATCAGCTTCGACCGTGAGAATCCGATATTCATTAAGAGAGCTGTGACGGTGACATCTGTTTATTTGACGCGTACGCATGTATTTCTGTTAATTCATTGTTTGTAAGTGAGCCTTGTGTCAGCGGCAGCTCAATCCTGAGGCCTTATTGTTATGACTACTTCTTTGTTGGTAGCTTATCCGGTTGACAGTAGATTTTTCCAGAATTTATTTGAATGAATACATTAGTTTCAGGGTTGATAGTAAATGTCAACTAAAAGGATGTATGACACAACTACAGCATACAGTTTAAGTTTAACACTACATTCTATCATAGTCAACAGATAATATTGATTGTAAAAGAGCTATTGATAGTGTTTCAGCTAATTATAATACCAGGCTTTAATTGTCCATCTACAGGGCAAAAGCATGCAGAGAAGGCACGAGTATCGATCACCATCCTTGCTCAAGACGGATTGAAATTTTCAGAAATAAACTAATAAGAAGTCAAGTAAATTACATAAAATAAACAGCATTTAAAACCGTATTCTGTTTTATTTGTTGGTTAAAGCACGCATTATTTCAGTTTTTAAGTCCGAATCTAAAAAAAAAGAAGCAAGAAGCATTAAAATCTTAGTTTACACGCCCTTAAACATCAAAGAGGTACTTTTTAGCTCCCAGTTCATCACGAGTTAGACGGCTTTATCTTAGAATAAAACAACTTTTTTAATATCTACGTTATGACCCGCTAGTTTAAGTAAAAAATATTACGGTAGTCGACACGCTTGAAAGAGTTGGACCGTCGACTGAGATTACAATCACCTTTCATAAACTGTAAATATAAATGTTGGTACTATTGTACTTGTAACTTGCGTAAGGATAAGACAGTCATGTTTTAAGATTATCAATCTTACCTTAATATTTAAGTCCCAGGTCTTATGACCGCTATAACTGAGTAAAAACTACAAGCACTTCATCGGCACGGATCTTCGCCAAATACGACAAGTCATAGTTTAATTAGCTAAGCTTAAGAAATGTAATGTTATCATTATTTTCATTTTTTTAAACAATCCATTTATTTATTTCCGCCTTATGAATTTGGCATAAAGTGGAAATATTGTTACCATTAACGTAGCACCCACATGCAGAATCAACCAAAGTTCATATGAAGTTATGCTTTACTAAGTATAGTAAAAAGATACAACAGTCGGTGGGTAGTAGAAGCCTCCTGATATATCTTACTCACATCATGCTGCAAACGATCACTAACCATTTGTCAAACATTATGATCACGCCCTTAAATACCTTCTTGTTTTGGAACCTTCCAAATTTAATATATAATAATATGTATTCCAATTCAAGGTTATGTTCGCGACTGAATTTAAAACAAAAATGTTATGGTCCGACAAATACGGCGATTTTCAAAGCTATTTTTTTTTGCAACTGTTTCCTATTTACTTAACATCAAACATGTTATCATGCATTGTAATTTAAATAAAATATTGTTTATGGCTTTAAACACTTAAACATTTTTAATGTTTATCGAGGCTGTATAAATGAACGATACTCTTGCGCCAGTCATTTTCAGAGAACGGAAAATGACTACATTTTTTGCGTTGAGTTCAATATTTTATGAAAGAATTGTAAAGGCCAAGACAAGCGCACGTGTAGATATCACCTGACATATTACTGCAATCACTTCATTTTCAGAGTTTCCCAGGACTCGTCTCTATATTATACCTACTGGTTCTTCGATTCTGAATTCATTATGGTAGTATCTCAGCAAGCGTTTACCAATGTAATTTTAGTATTATCATGTCTGTGAATATAAAACCAGGTAGTGTTGAATGCTAAACACTCAATGACGTTATTCCTAATAATTCAAGTGTCAACTCTGTCACCATATGTCAAAGAAAAACTCATTAATGTATGAGGTCAAATACAGACTTCCAGATAGAATTGCGCAGTAAATAATCCTATAAAATAGTCAACATGTAGATGATATTACGAAATGTCATACGGCATCTGCGCTTGCGACCTGCTTATATGCGCAAGCGCATTGCTACGTAAGTATTCAATTTAAGGTAATGAGGCCTGCGCGTTCACACACGGCTCGTATTAAATGTAGGTCTTAGACAACCTGTCTAATTAATATTATGAGGCATAGGTATATTTGTGGTTAAGGCACTGCTGCGACTGCTAGGACCAGTTTTCTTGGGGTTTAGAACCTGTGCACTGTAAATCCTGTAGCCTCGTTTGCCAATTACATAAATTGAATTTCTAGTTAAAGGTCACATTATTTTCGAAAGTTCATCTACCCAAGGTACCAACTGGAACTGAACTGGAATCTCTTATACAAGTGCTTAGATGTTCCCATTATCGCTCACGTCAACACTAATTTAACAAGACCATTATTACAATGATGACATATAAACCACACGAGTTTATAAAAACCAGTCTCACCTAACCTATGATATCTTGCCAAACGGTTATAGTCTATTGATTAAAACCACAACCGATTTAATGATACCTACTACCCTATAGCCTGGTAAATACTGCACAAATACCACCGAAGTGTTTGTAATTAATACGACTGAACATATCATTAGGTAGCATTTAGATATCAGACTGCCTATTTGCATAGCTTTTAGATTTTAGTAATTAGACAGAATTGCGACCAAGTTAAGAATTTCATTTGCAAGAAAATTCTCGCACTTAAGCTGTTGTTTCTCGCATTTAAGTGAATTATACCCATGGGACGGGTTTTTAAAGGATTTTAATAGAGTACAACTCTTTCGTCACAGTCTTTTGTGCCAATACTAACGTTTAGAGGTAAAACCTTTTAATGTCAAGTAGCACACTTGTCACAGAAACGCACAAAAACGTTTCGCAACGTCGAAGCCACGCGTTACCTAAATGGTTTAAAAATAGCAGAAGGCACAATCAAGTGGGTGAAAGAGGTTGGTAACCAAATAAAGTGTGTTGTGTGCATCGCGATGACCAGTGTCACAGCAAGGCTGCCGCTTATGGCAACACTGAGAATCATTTTTCCTCCTTCCTACCCGGAGCAGAGCGGAACAACCTTGCTCATCGTGCAGAGGTCGCCACCCAAATAAACGTAAACACTTTTTGTCGTTCTTTGTCATGTCACGAAAAATAAAATATAAGTAATTACTCGTAAACATTGATTCGGCTAGTTCTGAGGCTCTCAGTACCTTCCTAATTGTCGCGTATTAGTTGTTTTTTTGTTAACTGCGTATATTTCATCGTTTTTATTACTTCAACAAGATTATTTGTTTGTTAATGACACTTTTTTTCGTGTTTAATTCCAAGAACTTCATAAATTAATCAAATACTTCTTTTAAACTCTTCACTTTGACGTCATTCAGTCGTAGACTCACTTATTTACTGTCAATTATTTTCTTCAGACCACCCGTATTAGTTAGTTACTACCGGAATACTCCCACACTGCTTTGATCGCAGCATTTATACGAAGATACGTCTAATTTAAACTGCTGCTGCATTTGAATAGAGATCTGGAGTGTGATACTAATAACATATTATTGAGAACATGTCTCTAATGAAATAACTTTCCTTCATAAATTTGCAACTTTCATCTTTGTCTAGCGCACCTACTTGCTCTGTTTCTTCTTTTGTTTTGACTTATATAATCGGCATACTTTTGGTAAGATAGGCAGTATGGACTAACATGAAATATAAAATTGAGCCCCCTGATATCATCAGCTGAATTAAACTGGATGCAGCCGGTTACAAGAAGTGACTGCCTATCTGACCCCCACAACCCAGTTACTGGGCATTCTGCAATTCTATAAAAAAAAAATTTGGCTTCACTCGTAGGAGTCAGTAGATACAAAAACTTGAATATTGAGTCTTATTCACTTGGACGTTTGAATTGATCGATTGAAAGCTCGCCATGCAGTTTAGAACGTCGACTTTTGCATACAAATACTCAATTCTATTATACAAATAAACAGTTTTCATTGCATGTTTAGTTGGTGAAATCAGCGTTTACGTCCTATAGACGAGGACACATTACACACTTTCTTATTTTCCCGACTTCACAAGGTAATCTAGTAATAGGCAATCTCAGGGACTCTCTCCTCGCTTAAACGCATGGTGAAAGTGTATTGCGTAAGCGCCCTGCCGTGTATACCGCAAATCAGAGAATTGACGGATAGTGTTGCAAGATTAAGTGCATTCCCATTAGATTGATAGTTTTTGAGAGATTTGAGACAGTTAGGATAGTATTGTGGAGCACAGCGTAACTGGTGCGAGAGGGCTATTTTGACATATACAACGTGCTGACTACAATAGGAACCGCTTGACGATTGGAGGCATCAAATACAACTTCGATTTTTTCTCTACAGAATGTGATACCAAGGTTTTTTCCTGCTCTGGAGCTCAATAAACTTAACCAGTTTTTACAACTAAAACCTGGTGAAAAAATGTATATTTAATGACGAAATACTTCAAAAATTGTTCAGTTTCGGTGATTCAAAACGGTTGCCAAAGTATACATGCGGGTACCTTTAAAACCATACCCTGGCAACTTCATACTTGCCCTCTGCTGTGCTGCCATGATTGCGAGAAATTAACACCACGCGTAGCGGCCGTGTGAGGAAATAATAAGTAATCGCGATAAAGATGGCTGCCCTAAGAAATTGAGTGTTAGGCAATAATAGCTCTGGGTTCACATAAATACATTGCAAGCAGCGTAATGCATGTTACAAGTTTCGTACTTAGGTGTGATTCAATTTGTTTTCCAATTCCTGTAAAAAAAGGTTCCTCTTTTTATAAATTGTTGATTGTACAGAAGTATTTCAACAGCAAATGCCTTTACTACATTTTATATTAAGCTAATACCATACCATCACGCCTATATTCCCCGAAAGGTTAGGCAGAGATGTAACAATGTACACCCACAGTTCGCCGGTATGTTTAGGTCCCATGTAATAGGGGGCGAGCCTATTGCCATTAATTGGGCACAAATCCTAACTCCGAGCTGTTACTGAGAATTTCATAGAAAAACCCACTAACACTTTTTTATGCTCGACCTGGGAATCGAACCCAAGACCTCTAGCGTAGCAGTCGCGCTTAGGACCACTAGACCAACGAGGCAGTTAAGCTAGTAGTCCTTGTATTTACGAAGCCAGTTTTAAATGAGAGCTTCCTAGCTGCCCTGGATTAAGTTTTCTTCCTGGATTCTGCTCGTTCATAAATGGAGTATTTTTTTAACCCAATGTGCTCAGATTGTTAATCGCAATTGACCTACCAATTATAACCATCAAAAAGAATAACGGGAAAAAGAACGGGTTTAGTATGAGCAGTATGGTGTCCTTGTTTTCGGATGGGAAATCATCAAATAGCTTCTCCCGCCCTGGACGGGGCGGGAGGGAGTGTCAGACTTTTACTGACTCAAACCCATCCATGTTCCTTCTTGTGCCCTTTGCGTTTCTGGAACGCGGTATCCCTTTCGAACAACCCGCAGCCTCGGCAGGCATCGCTCCTGAGTGGCCCCTACACAGTATGATGTCCTAAATATCTGTTTAATCATACATACCTGATTACTATACCCATACTAAAATTATTATTATATACATTTAAAATTGTGTGTTTGTAAGAGATAATCTCCGGAAATACTGATTTAATTACATACATTCTTTCAATGATGAAAAGCTACACTATTACCTAGTGCTATAGAATTTGTTTTAAGGTAAATATGACTTCACACACACATACACATACCATCACGCCTGTATTCCCCGAAAGGTTAGACAGAGCTGTACCAATGTACACCCACAGTTCGAGGCATGTTTTTAGGTCCCATGTAATAGGGGGCGAGCCTATTGCCATTAATTGGGCACAAATCTTAACTCTGTGCTGCTACTGAAAATTTAAACCCAATAACACTGCTCGACCTGGGAATCGAACCCAAGACCTCTAGCGTAGTAGTCGCGCTTAGGACCACTAGGATAACGAAGCAGTTAAATATGACTTCAAACAATAAATATGGTGACAAACATCACAAACAAACACCTACAGTTTTTTGACCCATCAAAACGCAAGGGATACCTACATCGTTCTTTTTAAATGGATGTAAAATGGACATTGTATCATTCATATCGTGACAATGTTAAGAGGCAAATAAAGATTCGAGAACCGAAACCTTTTAGTATCTTATACTTAGGACTACAAAACCTTTTTCTGCCTATTGTTAAGTGAAGGAGTCTGAAGTAAGAAACAAAATGCTGCAGAAAGCATTTGTGAATTGTTAAATATTAATTTTTGTTCACATTAATGAATTATGAGAACGAGTGTTGTCGCTGAGGTAGGCCAGGAAACGCTGGCCTGATGTCTTAGAGACGTTTATAGGAAACTGGCCAGAGAGGGCAGTGAATGGGGATAACTCGAAGGCTATGGAGGAGATAGAGATCGTTACCCAGCAAAGGGACAAAGAGGTTGATTAAAAAAATAAAAAGAATGATCTGCTTAATGGTACAGTAATACCGGCAGATTTTTAATTCTGCTGTCTGTTTCAGAATTAAGCTCACGCGTAACGTGGTCCTGCCAATCCATGATGGCCGTCTTTACTCATTCACTGCTTGACGACCCTGTCACAACTCAACGTGAGTATTTCATATAGGACCCGCTCAATCCTACTTCAACCTACCAGACATAACGCCCACATCAGTTATGCTAATATGATTGTGAATGAGACACCCCGTAAAAATAATACCAATCTACCTATTTTGAAATCACACAGACGATAAAAAACTGTAGATCTGTTGAAATTGGCCACTAATTGGAAGGTAAAAATACCAAATAGTTCACATAGTAGACAAAACAAGTCTTAATACATTGCCAAAAAATATGAGATTTCACAACATGTAATGAGATATTTTTGATAGATTGACCTGATAATAAACCATTGTAATACAAGAATAGATCGAAATAGATTCGACTTAGACGTATTAGGTCGATTAATTAAGATAAATGTCATTGATTTTAGTGTTGACTTTAGTAACCAGTTTATCATTAAGAACGAACCAAACTTTGGGTTTATAGTGTAAAGTCTAGTCATGTCTTTTTTATAGTTTTTGAATTAAGAATTCTTGTAATTTTTTTAAAATAAAACCTCTTTTGAATAAAGTACGAAGTCCAACTAACATTTTGTTGATTTTTACTGTTTCTTTTTCCAACCTTTTTTTTAAAAACTATGTTTACCTTTTTATCGATTATTATTTACTATTGCTTGCTAAATAATAATTTGCAATAGAGATTATTTTATTAAATGAAACACTTGGATGTCTAGAAAGATTTATTAACACCGATTAGGAATGAAACATGGAGGGTGTCACTAGCTTATCATTCCGCGGAAGTAAAGGGTTCCCTACTGGACAGCTGTACCAGTAATTTGCAGCATAATGAACCTTCAACCTGATTAAAACAAATAAGCAGTTTCATGAGGTATTCATTTATGACAATACTTTAGCAATTAGTTAATATTCTGTGTACCTACTTATTCAGTAGAACTGTAGTGAAATTCAGATTTTTGTAAAAATCTCTCTCGGTGAATTTAGCTCACTAATGCCAAATTTACCGAGGAAGATTTTTGCAGAATAACACTTCTTATCTATTTCGAAGGTAAGTTACAACTACATAAAGCTTTAAAAATTAATAAAAAACCAACAGCGTCTAATTTAAAAAGTTAAAATCTGAAACGAGATATACTTTTATAATTAACTAGCTTCTGCTCGCGACTTCGGCCGCGTAGTGTTTACACCCACATTAGTGTTTACGTTTTTGATTACTGCTCTGCACCTATTGGTCGCAGCGTGATATTATATATAGCCTAAGCCTTTCTCTACAAACTGACTATCCAACAAAAAAAAAAAATTTGAACCAGTAGTTCCTGAGATTAGCGCGTCCAACTATACAAACAAACAAACTCTTCAGCTTTATAATATTAGTACAGATATACAAGTTAACACGAAATCTTTAGTTTATAAAAGATTGTAATGTCTACACTACATGTATTCAAGATTTTTAACTTCATTACGAATCCACGTTTGGGTAACATTTTTGCGTTGCAACATCCTGCGGAGCGTGACAATAGTTAGCCGACCGAAATGGCTTTTAAAGGAAGCGGGGTTATTATTAACAAACACGTAAGTAGGTATGAGTCAATGGGACGGACGAGTCGGGACGGGTGTTTCTCAGAACCCTTTTGTTGCTGCATATCATTCTCATTGCCCAATAAGACATATTCGGCGGTTGTACACTTGCGTGCATTTGTCGCGCGACTAACGCGTCTGGAATGTGTCCGGATGATCTTTGGATGTGTTTCAGCAGGAATTTTCTAAAAGAAGTGTACTTAATCCGATTTTCTTTTATTACAATATAATTGCGAAAGATTTTTTTTTTTTATAACTGAAATCAAAATTCATGATTAAACAAAACACAAAACTATAAAAAAAAAAATCATAAGGTATGTACAATTTATACAAGAGAAAGGGTAAGTTGATGGGGCATCAAAATACTCGTCCACATCGTTGTCAATCGGACAAAGGCTGGCAGCATTGTCACGTCGTATGGCAACGCTGATTCTTTGGCCCAAGAAAAGGCCAACCCTCTGGTCACGTAAAGAGTCGACCAGCCTCTAAGTAGGTAGGTTCTTAGCTAAGCCAAAACTGTCATTTATTAAACAATGATTAATGCGTAAATTATATTTTTTATGTACATATGTATAGGTGTGATTTAACTAACCTCGCAAATTATAATTCTAAATTTATATTTAATTTGTGATCTAGGTAGATACCTACTTTAAGCTAGGTGTAAAATTAAATATAAATTACCTACTTACTCAAAATTGTGTGTTTTATGAGGTGTGCCACTGATAACAGTAAAAATAATGCTATTTTAGTATTAAAATAAATAAAACGAACATTTAAAAACAAGATTCTTCAGTAAGTATTACTTACGTTTTTTATCAAAAACGTTTGTATTATTTTTACAAATTATAACATAAGTAACGTGTGATGCTCATAGTTTGTTAATTAGGAATAGCATTTTAAGTTGATCTTAGCATTAGAGATTTCAGAAAAGCTTTATATAGCTCTAGGTATAAATATCAAAATTACTTATTTAAAGTGTTGCCTCACTACCATTATTACATTTTTTTTCTGAATGTCTGTATGTCTTTGAGTTTGTTAATATGGATGTTTGTTCATCAATTGTTTATATATATATTGAGCAATAACTTGTATATTTGGCGCAAACCGTTAATATAGGTTGGTTGTTTTTAAATAAATAAATAAATCATGTCTAAACTACAGAATGCATTTGATAAAATACGGCCCACACGTAGACCATTATCTGAGTTAAATTATAAGGTACTTATGTCCCGGTAACCGTTACCGTTATACGTTAATTTTATTGTTACCCGTGTTCAAAAGCTAGTAGGTAAGCACCTACTTATAATCAAGACCTTAACAACCTTGCTCTTATTCGCAAAACAATTATAATAAAACATGATAATACATGAACCGTTTAAAAACGCACGTATGAAAAGCGGCGCGCGCGTCGGTGGCGGTCGCCGGGTCCCGTGAGGCAGGTAATGACACAAAACGATGCACGTGACCGTCGCATAACTCACACAAGGATCATAACAAAGATACACTGCATACCACTGATGATAGATAACTCATCGTCGTCGCGTCGCCATTATGTGGGACCGTTTAGATCCTGCGCTTGCGCCAGTTTAAAGCAGAGGTGCCCAGTTTACACACAGATACACTGTCCATTTATTACTGGATCATTATGCGAGTCTCACTAATTCTCTTAGGCATTGTGGTGGATTATTTAAATTAGCTGAGAATCCGGAAACCTGGACAAATACTTACAAACAAACATGTTAACATAATTCTTACTTTTTTATTAATGAAACAAAAATATTATTTTTACCTTCTATTATACCCATTATTATAGTTTACACTCCTATTGGGTGCCTCCGAATCCGCATGACAACAAAGGCCTGCTAGTTTTATGTGAATTGTTCTGGTGCTCTAAACGCCACTGATTGCTATCTGCTCGTATATGTCGATGATCGGTCGATGACTATTAATTAAGAACCAATTTACAAAGAAATAGTTGTGCTAGTTTGCCGTCATAGACACAATAAAATATACTTTAATTAATATTTGTTTTATGGCAATAGGCTCGCCCCCTATTACATGGGACCTAAACAAACCGACGAACTGTGGGTGTACATTGTTACACCTCTGCCTAACCCTTCAGGGAATACGGGCGTGATGGTATGTAATATTTGTTTTAAAAAAATGGCCGGTTAATGGCAATAGGCTCGCCCCTTATTACATGGGACTAAAACATACCGGGGAATACAGGCGTGATTGTATGTTATGTGTAAAAAGAAATGGTTATTTTGTAGTCAAAAACCGGGCAGTCTACTGTTCTTTACAAGTAGAAAACGTTATTTGTGCGTGACTCTTAACTGAGATGATTCAGGCAATACCCTATATGGTCTTTAAATAAAATACGGTGTATTAAGAAGGCAGCACATTTATAAACAATTAACGACAACCGTACATTGCCTAGGTACTATCTGAGTCACACGAATCTTTACAGATTCCTACACACACGCCACTGGTTTTGGTCTCGTCCTACTTACCCAACTTACTTTGTTAAAACAACACGGTTAAGTACGTAATATAATTATAGCACCTTGTTGAACAAAGATGTCAAAACAGAATTATTCATTCGGTACATATTTGTAACTGGTTTTTGCGCAATAACCACGCTTCGCTGAATGATTAGATGCGCTGGACGACCTTTAGAGCGACTGCGTTGCCTAACTGTGACGTCACGTAGGCACAGGTAATCGATCACAGTTACAATAGGTTCTATGCAAATATGAGGCTGTCTCCTTTTATCTGGGTAGCGTTTACCTGTGTAGTGTCTTGCGGGTAGTGTGGTTAAGGTTTGGTATATTGAATGCTTCATCTCCTGAATCTGCTTGCATAGAGCTAAATAAAAAAAACAGAAGCTTCTAAGAAGAAAAAAATACAAATCTAGACGAAAGAAGAGTAACAAACAAAAGTACTAAATAAAATAACGTAAAGCAAACTTTTAGTAAAAGCGTTTAAAAGCAACGATTAAAACTTAACAACTTATGTATTTAACATGAAAAATTATTATATGACTTCAATTAAATTTTATGACGTGCCGTACAGCCAATTTAATTGCTAATAAATGTTATAATAAAATTAATGTTTTAAAATAAATTAACATGGGGTGCAAACTATGAAATAAAAATGTTAACAACTGATAAGATGGCTAATTATACGATTAGTTAACGTGCCCCAACGATATATATGGAGGAAAGTGGTTGCAAACATAGAGATAATTAAAAAATAAGAAATTCCAGCTCTTGACACCGCCATCTTATTTTAAGGTCTCAACAAAGTAAACGATCTTAAATTACTTTGATTCTCCGGCAACAGAAACGTTATTGGAGTATTATTGGTGAGAACATGATTCAGGCTTAAACAATTTGCCAGTCATCAGTGCAATGCAACTTGCAATGTTATCTGTGCAAGGCCATCACTGTCAAGCAGTTCCTACATCACTACCATTCACGTCTTATCCATACTCTTAACAACACCAATAAAAAAGTAAAACACAATTAGCTGGACTGTCAAACGTGGGAGGAGCAGTCGGACTCGGGTCTTAATATGACCACAATTACGTACATTAAAAGATCCAATACCGACTCGTGTGGGCACCAAGGTTCCGGACCATATTGGGCAAAATTGTCTCACTGGCATATCACTACATAACCCCTTTATGAAGCCGACCAATAAATCTGTTGACATTGTTTAAACAAGTGTTGTTCACGGATTTATTTTAAATTGTGTTTGGTTAAGGTAAATTGAACAAGTTAAAACGCTCAAACAAATTGTTTGAGAAGATCAGGGCCCAGAATGCCCTCCTGTGTAACCTATAAATACAAGCAAACAATTAAAATAAATGTCGGTGATATTTTAGACTATCGTAAAGCTAAATAAGGTTCTTCAGGTGTCCATAAGCAACAAATAGACTTCAGTAATGTTTCTGAATTCATTATTGTATAAGTAACGAATGACAATTCTAAAATAATCAAGCTATAATTAAACTTTATGCTCAAGGCTAAAGAAGTATAAAGAGGTGTAAATAAATATCATCTTTTGATCTCGTAGATAGACAAGACACGTGTAAACATAAACATCTTATCCATAGACACAACAGTGCAATTATCGCTAAGTAGTCATAATTAAAATGATTTTAATCGTTTCTATTAAAACAATGATAAATAACTTACAGTCCATAAAACTATGAATAGCAAAATTGTGACCGTATATAAAAGACATATAAGAGAGGTTTCAAAATGCTGGGAAGACAAGTAAGGACAAGACAAGAAGTGAAGAAATAAAAATGGCTGACAAAGAATCAATTAAAGTTATAGTTATTGTTTGTATACTTTATATGTCGTTAATTTATTTGTAGATTTTCCAAAGAAAGGCCTATATCCAGCATCGCATGGCAAGTATTAAGGAACACGATGTCTGGACAATTAGTTGCCAAACATTTTTAGGAACCTGGATATACCTAATATTCTCTCCATACATGGCAGCCTTACCTACCAGTGATACATCAACCATTTCCAAACCTAAAAAAATACAATAAAATTCAGAATTTGCTACCTACGTAGATGATAGCGGATACGACCCGCCCACAGCGTTATTTACATGTGTCCAAAGTACAGACGGGAAAAAAACTCGCACAGCCATTTAAAGTAATAAGACAATGTGGTTCATTAAGTTAGCTACCTCCGCCCACTCTGTGGCACCTTCGCCTCTCGATTTAACGAGTCTACGTAAAACGTTACATTAACGTATATAGTACACAGAGTTGAAAAAAATGTGTGTAACTGGCAGATGTAATTAAAAGATTTAATGGTAAAATGGTCTCGTTTCTTAGATTTTGATGTCTGATTGTAAAACGTATGTGTTGCTTATTAAAATTGATATTAATTGGTAGTGAATGAGTCCAGAATGTTAATATTTATTTACTTCTGACAAAATTCGTAACACAGATATGACTTCGATTTGGAATATGGACTCATTGGCAAAATTGATGCTATTTCTTCAAGTGGATGCAGGCGCGACTCTAGCTCAACCAAGGACCCAATGCTCAACGCAATAGGTGCCAGGTTGAGCTAGAGTCATTGGAAATTTCCCATCAGGAATATCTCAGTATCGGCTCGGAATCTGGACTCGCGCTCTGGTAACGGCGATGACCCGACTTTAAAAAATACTCACGCCATAACTGACGAAATGTGGTTATGTAGGTACTTGAACCCACACTTAGCACCTAGACTTTCTAAGAAAAACAGGAATAATGTTGTTTTGTTCATAAATTAATTATAATATCAAGCCATACTAAAGGCACCACAAAGTTCCAAACAAGCTAGGTTACACAAGCAACATCTACTTACCGTTTGAGTTCAATAGACTTCTCTATTCCAATTAACTCCTAACGAGTAAACATATCGACTGGTCAACATTAGTCATTTGTGTAGGTTTTGTTCATCGGAAACGTTGTCATCGATAGATTTCTTTAATTTTGGGTCATTTATATTATTTCTTTTGTTTGTTTTATGGGTATCCGTACCAACATTTTTATCACGGTGTTATATTATTAAGCTCAAAATCTTCTGAGAACTTTGATATTTTTTTTATGCAAGAATTCTGTCATGTTCGTCATCATATTCCTGCCTCATTCTATTAATACTAGATCACTGCCTGCTTGCCTACCTTATTCTAGACATCTTTATTCTAATTATTATTTTGAGGTGCACTACTATCTAATTCTTTCATATCACTTCTTCAACCGTGAGTGTTCATATTCTCACTATTCCGATTTCTCTCACACCGCCGTCGGTGTTAAAAGTTATATAGATAATTCATAACATATTATCACGCCTGTATTCCCCGAAGGATTAGGCAGAGGTGTATTAATGTACACCCACAGTTCGCCGGTATTTGTAAGTTCCATGTAATAGGGGGCGAGCCTATTGCCATTAACCGGGCACAAATCCTAACTCCGAGGTGCTACTGAGAATTCCATAGAGAAACCCAATAACACTTTCTGCTCGACCTGGAAATTGAACCCAAGGCCTGTAGCGTAGCAGTCGCGCTTAGGACCACTATGCCAACGAGGTTGATAATTCAGTAAGTATACATATGAGCTCATTTGTCATTATTCTTTTCAGTACTGTTAGCAACATCATCCTAATAGCGCTGATAGACTAAAACATACATTTGTTTTATGTATTCTAGCTAGGTAATGATCCATTATAACTTAATGTTAGAGTCATGATTATTTCAGAGCATTTCATGATCACCGAAAATTTACGTAGTTTTTTTTTAGAATTTGCTAGAAAGATCAGCGAAACATTTCTTTAAAACATTTGATTCTGTTAATTGTTCAGTTCGATGAAACTTAATACAGCCATACTCAGCCCATTTTCTGTTGAAAATATAAAAATAGTTTAATCAACACCTTGAGGCGCCTACGCCACTGGCGTGAAGATAGATTCATCATATTGCCTGGAGCAGTATGGCGAATAAGTTGAATAACTTACTCAAAAATACCTTTACATGTCATAATATTATGCGTTACTTATTTTATCATCAAAGCATTAGTCAATGTTTTGATATGTCAAGTCTCCGTCAGTTGTATTACCTATTGCAATAGGTTGTTGTGACTTGGTTTAATTGGCATTTACCTTTGATTTATAATAGTAGACATATTTTGAGTATCAAGTGTGGTGAGCGGATTGACCAACATTTGATGAGCGCATGAGTGGAACGCTTTCAAGAGATTTCCAGAAATAATAGTACCAAATTAATAATAACTCATCCATGACTGTTTAAGTTTAAGATTTAGATTAATGGGTGTAAGTGGAAGGAGTCGAGAATTAATTCTTATTCTAAATACTGACCGATCTAACAACATCGTCAGAAACACCAGCTGTATTTAGGTTTTCATAGTACCTACTAAAATATATTTAGTAATAACTGTAATACCTATGCTGTGATATTTAACAATATCTAAAGATCAATTGTGCGTGTAAACCAACCTTGAACTGAGTTAAACTTTACGAATTTCTAATCATTCAAAAAGATGACCTAAAACTTAATTGTGATTGACGTTTGACAGATTGTGTGAAGTCTAGCATTCGCTACTATTTAGAAACAGCCTTCGACAACACAGAATAACTACTATATTCCAATGTCATGTCAAATTCCTAAATGTTTTATGCTTCTATCTGTAGAAGTGTTGTTCAACTAATTTAATTCTAGCTTCTAGACTCAGGGTAGTGTGTCCTCATCAGATTTCAATGATACAAGTTCTCTCTGCTCGTCAATAGCCTTTTTTTTTTTTGGGGTCATCAAATAACTTCTCCCGCCCTTAGTGTCAGACTTTTACTGACTAAAACCCACCCATGTTCCTTCTTGTGCCCTTTGCGTTCCGGGGGCGCGGTATCTCTTGCGAACAACCCGCAGCCCCGGCAGGCATCGGCCCTCAGTGGCCCCTTCCATATGCTGACATCTCTTTGAGGCTCGTCAATAGCCTGGTATCAAAGTATTTAAAAAGTAAACAAACAGTCGACACAAATTTTCCTTTATTCATTAAAAACCAGATGTCGAGGAAACTGTTTTAAAATCTAGAGCATTCAACTTCAACCCTGATGTTATTTTGTTTGACAGGTAGCTCTTACGGCAATTGGAAAAAGGAAATACATCCGAGCTGAATAAATAGGGAAAAACTGAAGCTGTGACTTAATGGAGCCTGGGCTATTATAAAATATTATACGTTATTTTATTCATGAATAAGAGTATTGAGTGTTCGTATTAGAGTATTGTATTCATGAGCTAGAGGTCTTGGGTTCGATTCCTAGGTCGAGCAAAAAGTGTTATTGGGTTTTTATATGAAATTCTCAATAGCAGCTTGGAGTTAGGATTTGTGCCCTGTTAATGGCAAAAGGCTCGCCCCCTATTACATGGGACCTAAACATACCGGCGAACTGTGGGTGTACATTGGTACACCTCTGTCCAAACCCTCGGGGAATACGGGCGTGATGGTATGATGGTATGAATTAGGGTATTTTAGATTAGATCATCGTAATGTATGTCTGTTTTCAATGACTCTAATTGCGTAATGTCACATAGGTGACATATCATGATGTAAAGGTTTACTTTGATTTTATCTTACTCATCGATAAAATAGATATCCTATTCCTACTATATCAATGCGAAAGTTTGTGGGAATGGATGGATGGATGATTGTTACTCTTTCACGCATAAACGGCAGAATGGATCTGGATGAAATTTAGCACTGAGATAGATTGTAGTGTGGAATAACATATAGGATACTTTTTATCCCGGAAAAATGTACGGTACCCGTGGGATAATATATCAAATTTAACGCGGACGAAGTCGCGGGCAGAAGCTAGTAGTAAATATATTCTTTCCCCTTTTTGACAGGTTGTTATTGGAGTTTATGTGAATCTTCAGCAATAAATGTTAACAGGTTGATAAGTTATGACAGTAATCGTAAGATTCAACGGCATTGTGTGCAAACTGAGTGGGAGGATTACACGCACCACGTGCTCACCCTTCGGCGGTCACGGCCGTACTACTGTAATTAATGGTGGCTCTATGATTACCATAACAATATTCTATTTCCATCCAATCAATTGAAGAGGTTATTGATGAAATGAATGCATGGTCTGTATTAACCCTAAAATGATGTTGCTTTGCTAATTAATTAAATATGTTTGCCTTATTTTGGAACAAAATTCCTCGAGTTATTTAAATTAATTTGTAAACGTTTTAACTTAATAATAGAACAGGGTACTCTCAGTATCATAATTAATAAATGAATGACGTAATAATTATTAAAACAAACACACTGGTATTAAAAACTATTCGAGACGATTACCGATTAGTATACCAAGTGATCAGTAATCGATTAAACTGCAGTTACGAAATGCATTGGTAATCAAGTGTTTGATCAGACCGTCAATGCAGTCAGGTAGTTTGAGTGCCCACTTGCACAGGCCAGATACGTTACAGGCACATACACTGCGAACTTCAGTCAATATTTTATGAACGGCCTCGGTAGCCTAGTGGTGCTAAGTGCGACTGCTACGCTAGAGGTCTTGGGTTCGATTCCCAGGTCGAGCAAAAAGTGTTATTGGGTTTTTCTATGAAATTATCAGTAGCAGCTCGGAGTTAGGATTTGTGCCCGGTTAATGGCAATAGGCTCGCCCCCTATTACATGGGACCTAAAACATACCGGCGAACTGTGGGTGTACATTGGTACACCTCTGCCTAACCCTCCGGGGAATACAGGCGTGATGGTATGTTATTTTATGATTTTTGAATTAAACAGATATATGAAAGGAGGTACTAGAACGCAAAAAAAAAAAATCTAGTCGCAATCTCATCTCAGCGTCTATCAATGTAGGCAAATTAAACGTATTTTTTCCAGATGTAAAATGCAATACAATGCGATGGTTGTTTAACTTACCCGAAATACCTTTCACAAGCATTTGCATATAAATAAATAATAAATATGTATGTATGTTTAACATAAGAAAAAAGACAACTGACAAAGATGTAGAAGGTAGTGGTCAAAAAGTATTATGCCTTAACACCTAAGGCAGTGAGTCCGCTTTTGTACTTTTTTTTATATTGCGTTAAGTTTAAATAACATACCATCACGCCTGTATTCCCCGAAGGGTTAGGCAGAGGTGTAACAATGTACACCCACAGTTCACCGGTATGTCTAAGTCCCATGTAATAGGGGCGAGAATATTGCCATTAACCGGGCACAAATCCTAACTCCGAGCTGCTACTGAAAATTTCATAGATAAAGCCAATAACACTTTTTGCTCGACCTGGGAATCGAACCCAAGACCTCTAGCGTAGCAGTCGCTCTTAAGACCATTAGGCCACCGAGGCACTTAGTTTAAGTTTAAATAAATAAATAAACAAATAATAAAAGGTCAAGATGTCATAAACATCAGCCAAACAGAAAGGAAATTACGTAACGCTAACTATCCTATAGATATAATCCCTTATTCGCCTTCACCTTATTGAACAAATAAAATTAAACTTTTCAATGGCTTTGGCTTCTCCCAAGAACAATGTGCCTACCTACTTTGTAGGTATAATATAAATTACAAATTACTTCTTAGTTTCAATTGTAAATTAACAAAATATGAACAATCACGGAAGACTTTGTCCATTAAAACAAATCATACATAAATCAACTTCGTATTAAAATAAATCATTCATGGGGGCGAGCAAACAACGTAGTCACTGGGAGTGGAAAAAAGATTTATATTTTTTAACATATCTACCGGGTTATTTGAAAAACACGAATAACCTCTAAGAGTTCTATTACAAACAGTAGTGCTTTTATATACATGAACAGATTTGGTTACATTTAGAGCAATTAATAAATAATTTTGAATTACAGATGAAAAAAAAGTATAGGAAGTCATAAAACAAAAGTTGTTGTTTATAATATTTAGCTATATAGTCCTGAGGTTTATGTTATTGTTTTAAAAATTACAGTTTATTTGGGAACAGTATTCATGATCTTTATAATATTGAGTTAAGTCTAAACTAATAGAAGTTTTATAGTAAATACGTAATGAACTGAGAACGTAGCGGTGATCGTCGAGCGGCCATTGTCCGGAGTCCAGGCGCCTTCCGCTTCCAAATAACCATTCACCATAGACCCCCAACTTTACACGTCTCCTCTCCTCAATACTATCCATGCTAGGTGTATAGGGGGGCAGGACAGCTCTCGCAAATCTGGTTTAGTGCATGTATTAGTATAGGAAAGTATCGAAAGGCGGAACCGTGCGATTGAAAAATAGAAAACGTGTGGGTGTACAATGTTCTATATGTAAATAACAGACTGTCACCGTTTATGCTATGGAGGAAATATCTGACGTGTGATTCGATTAAACTGTCCTGCGATTTATATAAAAAAAGGATTCAGACGCATCTCCCTTGTGCGCTTTTTATTCAAAATGAAATGGACGGTGTCTGGTCTAAATAGGCCGCTTCTCTTTATCAAAAATTGATGATATTTTTATTTTATAACGTTTGTATTCATGGAAACATGGAGACTGAAAATGAGTAAACACAGTAAGATAGGCAGATTAGACAAAAAAAAATATCGAATTGATGCAAGATATTTTACAAATTAATCTCTGCTTGTGTTAATAGTTAAAATGTCTGACTTATATGAGCAGTCAGCCGTCTCTGCTACCGTCTATTTGACTAGTATTTTAAGCACGACTTAGGCTCTTCTCAAATAGAGCATGCAGGCACGAAAGACATCGGAGATCAAACAAATAAAAAAGAAAAATTTACCAACTTTAAGTAAATATTACTATTTGTCAACAAAAATAATGGTATAATAATTGTGACATTTCGCAATTGTCAGAAGTCTAACCTTCAAAATATGATGTTATGACGTCAGTAATCCAGTCTCCTGCGTCTACATCTCGCAACTACCACGGGTGAAAGGAGTGGGCGGGGAAAAGGTATTGTCGTACGTTCAAACTGTTTATTTTTAGAAGTAATGATGTCATCAAGGGAAACCTCAGAGGAAATCTATTATTAGAATACAAGATGCCTTTTACAGTCCGACAACCACCCCTGAAGATTTTTAACAGTAATTGAGAAATACCATGCTATGCTTCTTTTATGCTTCGTTGGCCTAGTGGTCCTAAGCGCGATTAGCAAATGCGCTTAGGTCTTGGGTTCGATTCCCAGATCGAGTAAAAAGTGTTATTGGGTTTTTTTATGAAATTCTCAGTAGCAACTCGGAGTTAGGACTTGTGCCCGGTTAATGGCAATAGGCTCGCCCTCTATTACATGGGACCTAAACATATCGGTGAACTGTGGGTGTACATTGGTACATCTCTGCCTCACCCTACGGGGACTACAGGCGTGATGGTGTGCTTGAGAAACACCATATTTTTCGGTGTACCACCGGTGTAACAGTTGTACCTTTTTTATTGATGATGATTTTTTTAATCATTATCAATCTGAAAATAGTGAAAACAATCACTACTGAAATTTCTTCTCCCACTAAACTACGTTCAACTTCAGACTCCGCCTGAAAACGAGACGGTGATCACAATTTTATTATAAAAACAATAGTTGGGTACAATGACTAATCTATATAATAATGTTAGAAACCGCTTGGCGTGAGAGTATGAGGAGACATCGGCCGCCCTCCCGCTATGCGCCATGCACTATATAGCGGCTTACGTTTGTGAGAGCGAATCGGCCGATCCCACTCTCAACACTGCGTATGCTTTGGACTTGAGAACATAATTATTTTGTTTGTTTTACCGAACTGCCTCGTTGGCCTAGTGGTCCTATGCGCGACTGCTACACTAGAGATCATGGGTTCAATTTCCGGATTCCTGGGTTGGGGTATTGTGTTTTTCTATGAAATTCTCAATAGCACCTCGGAGTTAGCATTTGTGCCCGGTCAATGGCAATAGGCTCGCCCCTTATTACATGGAAACTAAGTATACCGGCGAACTGTGGGTGTACATTGGTACACCTCTGCCCAAGCCATCGAGGAATACAGGCGTGATGGTATGTTTTACCGATTTATCATAAGAACTCATAATAATATGTTATCAGGTACCTGTAATTTTATGAAGGTAGTGAATGTCTTGAGCGACAATGAGCAGCTTGAATAGAGGAAATAGAGTTCATCCTATCTCATTTTGCCACCATAGTACGTATATCACCACAGAGAAAAAATATATATCCAAGATTGTTGCTACATCACGGATTGTTGTAAAATAACCGAAACGATGAAAGAACAAGGACAACAAAGTCTAAGGCAATTAATAAAATGGGTAATACCGACACAAGGATTTTTTTACACACATCCAAAACAATGATTTTAATCTTTGTCCGAGGCCGGTATTTTTCAGTAGGATAGACTGAAGCTGGTGTTTTACATGGTCGTATTGTAAAAGTTATCCAACTCTGTATTTCTTTACGCTCACTACCTTGATACAAATAAAGGTACAATAGCGGAGAGGCATAAATAGGAAATCGTCGCTCCACTGGCTCGAATAATTCACTAAGAACCTGAGTTTCACATGAAAATCGTAATTTTGTATGCAAATTGAATTCACCGCGGTTACTTGACGAGATTAACCTTTTATTTACACTCTGACATTATATTCGTATACGTTCAAGAATGTTGTTACGTAGATACCTAACAATGACCTTTTTGTCTCAATGCACAAAAAAGGAGGAGAATTCGACACACACATATGTTCTCAAATATTTATAAGTGCTATTTGGAGGTCTCTAGGAATACAGAATGAAAATTAATTCATAGATTTGTTTTTTTTTTTACTGCCTCGCTAGCCTAGTGGTCCTAAGCGCGACTGTTACGCTAGAGTTCTTGGGTTCGATTCCCAGGTCCATCAAAAAGTGTTATTTGGTTTTCCCATTAAATTCTCAGTAACGGCTCGGAATATGGGTTTGTGCCCGGTTAATAGCAATAGGCTCGCCCCCCATTACAAGGCACTTAAACATACTGGCGAACTGTGTGTGTACATTGCTACACCTCTGCTTATCCCTTCGGGGAATCCAAGATATCAATATTTAACAAAACATATAGATAGGTATTTTAAAGCCATTATAAGTCATTACTTACATCTATTGCTTCTATTGTGTTTAATAGTACGCCGTCACACTTACGATTCCTTCTTAGGATCAGCTTTGCACTTTGGCTGATGACTATCGCAACCTTTTCAGATCCATTAACGATATCCTGCTAGAAGCTGTATCGATCCACTCGTAGGTATGGGTTCTCTTTATAAACCCAGCGTTACAAGAACTTTATTTCATTTCTATAATATATATATATACCATCACGCCTGTATTCCCCGAAAGGTTAGGCAGAGGTGTAACAATGTACACCCACAGTTCGCCGGTATATTTAGGTCCCATGTAATAAGGGGCGAGCCTATTGCCATTAACCGGGCACGAATCCTAACTCCGAGCTGCTACTGAGAATTTCATAGAAAAACCCAATAACACTTTTTGCTCGACCTGGGAATCGAACCCAAGACCTCTAGCGTAGCAGTCGCGCTTAGGACCACTAGGCTACCGAGGCAGTTCTATAATCTCATAAACCGCAAATATAATATTATCAATCATTAAACAAATTTGTTCTGTTCTGTCTCCTGCTTGTTTGGAGGGAAGTGGAAATTATGTGTTTCCTTACTCCTCCACTAATCTTTTCTGTTGTTGACAGTTGACTCCGGTTGACCGTTCTCCCGGACTCGTTGAGCATGCCTCGGCGCTCTTCTCACGGTCTCCACTGTTGGTTTTGGCTTTCAGGAGTTGCAGTGGTTGGTAATAGAGTGGCAGGCTCGTACCATTTAAAAAAACATAAATATACATACAACAACAATAAAAACGCGCCCCAAACCAGCAAAATTGTATAAAAAAGCGTAAAAAATAAAATCCAATCATAATATTTATTGTATGACAACATTACGAGACAGTTAATTACACGGAAGATACGATGGAGCGCGACAATATCATTGAGTCTTACGTTTCATACAAAGGTTGCTGTATAAATATTCCAGTCATGTACCGTGCGTACGTCGTCGTGATTGTATATAATGCTGTACAGTAATTGGTCAGGTGATTAGCTCAGTTTCAACGACGCAATTATTGTTTTTAGCTGTTTCAATGTTATTACGTGTTTTGTTACGCATATGATATTGTACCCAAATCCGTCATTTGATCTTCTATCTTGTTTAACATCCAATCAATTTGTTTACTATTAAAATGAGAATTGCTTTTCCTGTTCTTATGGAAGTAGGTAGAGATCATGAAATACAATAAGGCACAATTGCACCACTAATTATTGATCGCATTTACCGTTCCACAATTATTTAAATCATCTTTCTGTCAATTACACCTTCAAAAAATTGTCAGAAATATAACGATTAAATAAATTCGTTTAGTGCTAAATGCATTAGTGATTTGTGGTGCGAGTAGGCCTTTAAGAAGAGAAATCTGAAACTAGAATCCGCTGATGACAATAAAATATTCGAACGAATGATATAATTAAAGCCATATAAAATCACCACGTCGTAAAAACATGGGTGGTCGACATGCTGTGATTTGTGAACAATTTGGACTAACTCTCACATCTCGCTGATAGATTTAAATACTTTAAGTTATGAATAAATAAATCCAAAGTAATTTTTATATGGCAAAACAACATAATAACTGTCAATAAAACGTCCAACAGTCGCAATAATGATAATACTAACAAGTTGTTGGACATCTGATACCTGAGTTGGTATGTGGTATAATTGATGAGAGGAAACAAGCGATTTCCAATTACTTTTACGTATATATTTTTATTGATGGAAACGTCAACACCATGAAGAAATATGCATCTTGGTGTTTTAAGATAGATTATTTAATTAATATTTTTTTTAAACTACATATTAGTGGAAACTGTTACACAAGAAGATAATTATTTTGGATCTGACACTTCTGCAATGCACAAAACCACGTCACAATTAGATAATCACTTTGTTGTAACTCAAACGCTATGTTCCACCAACAGTATGCACCGGCAAATCGAGTCCTAAAAATAATGTTCGAAAGTTTTCCCCTTATCTTTCATGGTTTGTCATCTACTATATTTCGTATGTGCGATTTCTTTTCTATTTCTTTATTTAAATTTCAATTTGCAATAATTACTTGCATAATTAAAGTTATTTTGACAACGAATGGGAAAAGACAAACTGACTCCTAACGAGACAGGTCTTTATACCTAGAACAGGAGTTAGGGACTCCTTAGGTCTTGTGTCCACTTTTATATGAAAAAATCTGCTGTGTGAAATGTGAATAAAATTATTATTATATCCTGCATTACCTCGTCCCCCGCTCGCTCTTGTCCCTTATCCCACACTACAGCTGAGCGGTTAGAAGTCGGCCGTCAAATCGCGGCGCGCGAGCGTCCTTCACGGTTGAACGGGCAAGACGCGAAACGCGCCACATGCACATAGCAACGTATATACACATATATAAAATAACAGCATTGTTTTAATCACCTGTTTTCTATTTCTCATTACAACTAAACTCCTGACGTCAACGGCTAAGCATTTAAACATGTATTATTTCCTTAATTACATAAGTCCGTATCACTTTACATGCGCATGAGAATGATCGTTAAGATCGTAACAAAAAACCTCAATCTTGCTTCCCTTTGTAATAGAAATAGCAGATGTTAATTATTAATAATCATAGTGTGATCGCGTTAATAAGTACGTATTTGCGTACCTACATTTAATTAACGATCCATGGTTCTTTGGAATATCCGCAAATGTTGTATCCGGATATGCTGACTTCATCATCACCGTCATCATTTTGCGGTGTAAAGCAAAAAGTACCTATACATTTCTACCTTTTCAACAAATATTATGTCACCATAATCATTAAAAAATCCGATGATGAAAAAATATTTATTAATTTGACTCAATAAAATAATTAAAATAGTGATCTGTAAATATGATGCTCTATGATAGCTATATAAAAGTTCATGAAATTGTGTCTTATAATCATCATATTGGCTTGCCATAGTCAGTCTATTATTGTCAACAACAGGAAGGACGCTGCGGCAATACAGAAGTAATTACCTTTTACGATTCTAACGGCTTACGGTTGACCTTTACAAGCAACACGTGTAAAATGCATTAACGCATCTAACAGAATCTAAGGCAAGCATCATTTCCCAATATCATTCAAATACCGTGCGCGTGATTACCACAGGTGTCCCCACATAACGTTCAAACAAGCCACATTAAAACAATCCAGTTTTAGAGATCGGTAAAATTGATCTACTATTCATTTGTGTGCCATCCAGGAAGCGAGAGGTCTTTGGCTCCCGCCGGAATGCGCCCCGCGTGGGTGGACGAACCGATCCCATACACCGCCATACACTCCCATGCACACGGCTTTCTATTGATTTAATGAACACTATCTTATCTTAACCAATAGGCTTATTACGCTCACTTTACGCGTTTCGTGGTTGATTCGTCCAATTAATGGTCGAAACAACGGAGCTTGGGGCAATATCAAACGGATCGGGTAATTAATCTACAGTAAAATAGAACATTAAAATTATACTTACATGGTTTTTCGTAATAATTGTGATATAAATCGTGCATTAAAGCGATAACAGATGGCGCCACGCGTGTGCTCGGTTCGTTTATATATTTAAGGTGAATCGGTTGCTAAATAATTATATCAGACTATTTATATTGTGATGAACTTACTTCAATTCGCTAAATATTTATATCAATATTGAGATAACTGGGTGTTTCTAAATTTTTGTTAGACAACTTTTATGATTATGTTTCACACATTCAGGAATTGAATGCAATGCACATCGATTAATTTAAAGGGTTAATCCAAGTTTTCTGCATCGTGGCTTTTTTAGATAGTTGCTCTATTCCCAATTCCCATGGATGCGTAAAATATTACTTAGTGAGTTAAGCGTAATGCTAAATTGAAATTTAAGGAAAATCAGCTAGAGTCTTCCATCAAATGCATTCGGAAACGTCAAATGCAGTAGTTGCATGCGTTGAAAACACAATTCTAAAATTTAAAACCAAACTTATTATTAGGTTAGTGGGTACATATCGCGATATCAATCTTATCAATCAGTTCATCATCATCATCATTTCAGCCACAGGACGTCCACTGCAGTACATAGGCCTCCCCCATAGATCAATCAGTTACAAAAAAATAACATATATTAGAAAATATCTGAACAAAAAGAGATGCAGATATAATCCGAGCCGTGTAGTAACGAGTATGTTGCCTCTAAACGATATTGTAAAGTTATGCTCAATGAAGCTCATTACCGAGCAATTTCCGATGGTTTAATGTGTCCATAAATTTGCTGAGTCCGGGACAACGGTTTGATTGCCGATAAAACCTCGGCCGCAACGGCAGTTCTGTATTAAAAAGCTGTTAATATAATTTGCACCTCGTTATGATCGAGAATTCGTCCTGAGAATAACATGGGAAATTAACGCGTCATGGTATTAGGTCTTATGGTTTTCATGTCTGTGGCTTGTCTGGCAGACAGCCAGATGAGATTGTCATGGAAAATCCCCAAACATTAAAAACTGAGGCAGCTATAGACCATCTAGTATCTTTCTGTAATAAGATAATGGAGGTCAGAGCAATGAGACAGAAGTTGTTTAGATTAAAAGCTAACGCTCACGTTATTGAAGACGACAAGGCTGTAGGTACTTATAAAAGAACATAACATAACACATCACGCCTGTATTGCCCGAAGGGTTGGGCAGAGTTGGACCAATGTACACCCACAGTTCTCCGGTATGTTTAGATGCCATGTAATACGGGGCGTGCCTATTTCCATTAACTGGGCACAAATCCTAACTCCGAGCTGCTACTGCGAATTTCATAGAAAAACCCAATAACACTTTTTGCTTGTAATGGGAATCAAACCCAAGACCTCTAGCGTAGCAGTCGCGCTTAGGAACACTAGGCTAACGATCACTTATAAAAAAAGTTATTGAAAATTGTGGTTGTGTTTTTGTAAGGAAGGGTGTACCTGTATACGCATGTGTGGTTTTAAGGGATATCGACGCCAATGTTAGGCTTTGAGGCTAATTTTAACGAAGGTCAACATCTGTTGTAACATTATATACTCAGCATAATCTATATTTAGTAAGGGTAATATCGTCAACGTCAATGTTGTATCTAAAAAAATATTTTTCGGGAATTAAGAATTTCGATGGATCGTGTGTGGTTTTCCCGAGAAAACTTTACATGAATGATGAAAATTCAATTATTTTTTACATACTGTGAGTGTCTTATAAATAAATAAAAAATAGTTTGAAAACCGAATAAGTAGAGTACCTACACACGTTTATCGTTTTATACGAGTGAGTGATAAGTAACAGGGAATGCGCAACTCCATTCCGATAGATTAAATAACAGGCACTGCTACGAGCAAATGATAGCCAGTCAACGAGATCAAATATGAAAAGACCATCCTCCTGAATAATCTTTCACTTTATACATGAATAGTAAAAACAACACAAAGCAGGAAAATTTTTATGACACACTGACAGATTTTGTGCAGAATTCCAAACAAATTTCCCATATTTGAGTGGGTTAGATAAATAATTTGGTTTATCCCAAGATAAGGACACTTGATCTTGACTATCTGAGATAAAATATCTTATATTTGGGCATCTTACACTTCGATATCATTGTTTAGTTGATACTTTTGTTTGCTAAAATGCAGCTGTCAATTGAAATTATATTCCTTTTAGGTGAGTGAGCATTTAGATTCCTTGTTTCTGGTTACTTATCGCCTATTCTTGTATATTTACTGTGTGTTTTATTCAAAATTAAGAAATAGTCTATTAATTTTTCCAAATAATCCTTCAAACTTCGTGACTATCTGTCAGGCGATTTAACGCCAAGATCCTTGTTTCCAGTCTCCTTCAGTTATGTGCTACCAATTCCCGTACCTGATATAGCGGAATCTGCAAGGATAGTGAATGGAGAAGCAGTGGATATCAGTCAGGTGCCTTACCAAGCATCTTTGAGGAAGAGGGTCCTATCAGGATGGGCTCACATGTGTGGTGCAATAGTAGTCAGCGATAGAGGCATTTTAACTGCAGCGCATTGTGTTGAATCGTAAGTTTTCATGATTATTATTAGATAACTTTACTTGGCCAGATACGTATCTCTACTGATATTCTTTGTTATTTGGATTGTTGCGTCTTTTTACATTTATGTCTTTTTCAACAGTTTTATAAATTGTTCATTTGTTTGTACAATTATCTAGGCCGTTTTAATTTTTATAATTTTTATGAATAGATATTAACAACCTTGTTGTTTATAACTTTCAGATACGTGTCGCAGCCATTTAATTTACGAGTCACCGTTGGTACTTCGTTTCGTGTTTCTGGAGGCCAGAATTACGACGTTTCCGTCGTCTACGTTCACAGCGGATTCTCTTCAATGACCTTGGAGCACGACGTTGCATTACTAGGGACTGCAAGAACTATTGAGTTCAGTCAGTATGTTGCTCCAATAGCAATTGCTTCAGAACACTTTGTTCTACCTGATGGAACAGGAGCTATAGTTTCTGGGTTCGGGACAACATCGGTAAGAATATTTTTATTATTTAGCACAGAAATAAGATTGCTATGAAACCATGTGACAGCGTAAAACACGGTCTTAAAACTCATACATTTTTTTTTTACAGTATGAAGGTTCGTCGTCTGAGGTACTGAAGGCGGCACGCGTCGTCGTTGTCTCACAAGCAGTATGCGCACGGGCGTACCTGCGCATTGCCACTATCGGGACAGGGATGGTCTGCGCTAACGGTACTAACCCACCACGAGATGCCTGTCAGGGAGACTCCGGTGGACCGCTGGTAGTAGGAAGAAATCTCATCGGTATCGTGTCTTGGGGCGAAGGTTGTGCAGATACCAATTACCCCGGAGTGTACACAAGAGTTTCTACATACAACTCTTGGATAACGCAAAGGATACAAGCACTATGAATAGAAGGATAATATGATCTGAAAATGTATAAGAAATGAGACGTCTAAAAGTTAGGTACATCTTTATGAATGGCTGTGCAATTGTCCCAATAAAACTAATGAATCGAAAATATTGATTAAGAACCAAATAAGAACATGAAAATACGACCTTTTTTTGGTGACTTCTAATTGAATATGCTTAAAGATTATTTAAGAACTGTTCAAAATATATAATATAGGTATTATTTATATTAGTATCACTTTCTTGAACAGTTGTTCAATACTTACAGTACTTAACCTAAGCATTCTAAAAATTGGTGTCGAAAGACCAATGAAAACAAATGGAAGTTTTCGAGAAATGTCTATACAATTTAGATTTTAATTATTGTAAATAAAATAATTTATGACAAATGCAAATCATGTTAATAAAAATATTTTATTATATTTTCACGAAGTTATTATTGAACTTGCAGTGCGATGTACGGACGGTGGAGACGTATTTAAATACAAACAACTTTCTACAATAACAATGGTTCTTACGGTATATTCTAAGTACGTGTCAATGACATTTTTACTTACTGATAGTACGTATTTTGTCACTTGCAATACCGTTAATGCTCAATAAGATTGTACTGGAAAAATGTGAACACATATACCTACGTACGTATAACTGGATTTGGTGTTTTTTTTTTCATGTCAAGTAAATTTTGCTTGTTTGTTAACATAATTCCTACACCGATAAAAAATTAAAAAGTCATTCATTTCCATTTTTATATAAAATAAACGAACTACTAACATAAAAATGTAGGAGCCAAAAACGTTACCATTAAAATAGAAGTCTTTTATTTTGGTAAATATTTACAATAAAATACACAGTATTAATGTAAACATAAGACGTTCAAAGGATGACCTCCTACGGATTTAAAGAATAATGAATCAGCTAATCATTGAAATGATAATTATGTCGCTAAAGCATAATTACAATACAAGTCATGCACATATAAAAGAAACAAAAGCAAAATAGTTTTCACCACGATTGAAGCTTAAATAGATTCATTATACCATATAGAGAGATGATTAAAGCGCTTTATAAGCTGTCTGGCTAATTGAGATGACGCCCTGAGTGATGCGGAAATGTAATGAAAATAGTTTACATTACTTGCATTTAGCATTGTTCTTCATTACCGGTTTGAGTTCAGTTCTTTAAACGGGACGAAGATTTTTTGTTGTTGTTGTTTTCAACAAAAGTGTTTCTGTAGTTTTATGAAATCCTCATTTGCGCAAAAATCTTAAATCACTAGTGTGTTGAAAAACGTATGAAATGCGTGAGCATTTTATCATTACACTCTTGGCTCTATTACGCCCTCGCCTGCGGGTCGGGCTGCAATTCAACCTCGATCGTAATGTCAAATTTCCCTCACTTGTATCATAATGTACTATCATTCAGCCTCTGGAATATTACCGAGCTCAGTATTAGGCGTTTTACAACTGTCATTTGTTTACATTTAAACAAAAGAAACCATATTCTTGTTATAATAAAATGTAAAATTATTTAACAACATTGCGTTACTGGTTCAGACGTTGCTTTAGTAAATGTTTTGATGTACAGTAGCTTATTGTAACTAAGCTATTTTTCATGGAGAAGTTTGTAGTTTTCGTCTGGGGAGTTGTAAGTTTTCCTTCTCGGGAATTGTTGAAGTATCAAAAGTGGGTGTATACCTTTGAAGACATGTGTTACCTCCATCAATCCTTTAGGAACTAAGATGTTAAAGTACACTTTTTGTGGACGCTTAAGTACCATCATACCACCACGCCTGTATTCCCCGAAGGGTTAGGTAGAGGTGTAACAATGTACACCTCCTAACCTGTCATGCTTAAGTATTACCTCCTATTTAGATATTATTTTTGGTAAAAACTATTTGTGTTTCTACAAAGGAAAGTGGATAGGCACCTCCTAAATACCTATCATTTCTCACTTTTCAAATCTTACTGAATGACTATTAACTTATTTTAATTTTAATGTGTATATCTAATAAGCTTTTTTTATTCATGCGTAACATTCGCTAAATCTATCCCATAATAAGCTATTTAACACAACACCCCTCTAAAAAACTTAGTTAGGACAAAGACGGTTTTTTGCAGCCATGTCACCACGCGCTGTGCTCTGATTGATCGCTTCATTTGAATCCAGGCGAGATTCGATTTGTGATTAGCACCTATCGGATTTGAGAATCGTCCCTTGTGAGCGTTCGACAATGAGGGGTTCCAAGTTCAAATTGTTAGCTTGTAAAAATTGACCGGTTAATGTGTTTGTTTAAGTTGTGATGATTCTCGTCCTAATAATAATTAAGTTTTATAATTGTTTAAGTTAAGTTAGTATTTGTTTAAGTTAAGTTAGTATTTGTTTAAGTTAAATTTTTTAAACATGTTTTATAATTTAATTTATATTTGAAGGTGAATAGCCACAAAACAATTTATTCAAAATTTCATTCACCGTTTGATCACATTAACTATGCTTGTGTAGTTTTAATAAATAATAAATCAGTCGAATGAAAGAACTTGAACCCATTAAATCTGCTTTTATGGGTGGTTTCATTGCAGCACATAAACCAGTAATTAACAAAATAATCAACAAAACAATCAACACTTATGTAAACATAATATCGAAAAAGTATTGTAATCTACGTTAAATACGGTGAAAGCTTCCGACACTCGCTCGTAATCCGTTTCCTCTTTCTAGACTACCACATTGTTCTTTAGCTTTTATTAAACAAATGATTTTGAACTCTATCTTAATCCAACAAAGTTTCATTTGCCTCACCACAGTCTTGGATTAAAGATCTTTGAAACGTAAGCGCAAAAATTTATTTACGACACCCCCTCATTTAACCGTATTCTGTCTCCCTCATTAGTACGTATCGATGGTATGTTTTGTCTCGCTTCGTCGACCCATAATAAATTTCGGGACGATTCTGAATTAACAATACCATAGTCATAATTCGCAAGCCTGTTGCGGCGCGTTCGTCGGGATGTTTGACGATTGTTTTAATATTTAACATCGTTTTAACCATTAGATGGCTAGTTTACAATTAATTTACTTTAGACGTGATTTAACCAACGTAGTAGCTTATTTTTGTGGCAACAGATAAGAAGATCAAACACATTTTAATGTCAATCGACAATAGGAAAAATAATATTTAAAAAATTGTTAATTAAAAACCAACCATCTATTGAATCCATTCTGTAAATAGGTAAATTTCAATTTATTACAATAATTTGTAAATATCAACAATATACTCATAATTCACAATCATAGTCTAATTGCAAATTCAAAATGTAATCAGAACAAAACTATCGATAAATCCAGTTCTTATAGTCGTACATCACTATCCGAATGACGAAGCGTACGCCACTTAATTCAGGGGTGGCATTGCTCAGACGGCAATAACGTATACACGAATAGGTGTCGAGTTGGGTTCCACTGGCGTCTTACTCGGATCAATTCTAATCTCTATCGTCACGCCCGGAGCAACGCGCCGTGACACTTCGACCAAACATCCACTGTATCAATATTTACGTCACCTAATCATAACTGAGCTTCTTTCTTCTCGAGTTACGGATGTTTTTGGAGTTGTTCGTAGTGTTGTTTTAGAGTTCAAATTGCTCTAAACTTTTTCAGATTTGTTATTAGGTTAAGTATCGAAGAAGTACTTAATATTAATTAATATCTTTCATCAAAGTTTTTAATCTGGCGTATGTTTCTTAATTAATATCAGATTAGGTATAAAAGGTCTAAAAAAAATTCGGTTATGCTGAAAAAAATGTTTACTCATTTACAAAACAAAACCATTATAAATTAATTCAATTTAAAACTAGGTCTCAATCTCAACCCTTTAAACATTCAAAAAGTCAATACGTCGCCGATATTCAATTCGATTAGGCCGTTGAGCGTCTAAACCCACCGATAAGTAAGTGTAATGCTATAGTCCCTCGGCCTATTACCTGGCAATTTCACAGAACGATCTACGTCGGATCGCGTCGACAGCACACAATGATGTGACACACACGGGCTTTGTAACCGAGAGGGACGGCACTCGCTCCCGCGATTTGTTTACACAGTGTAGCTTTCCCTTTCGCGGCGCGCCTGTGTGCGTGACCATCTGGCGGGCGGCAGCCCTGCGCCTGTGCTAGTGTTGTGCCCCCACACCGGAGCGCACCCCGCTTCGGGGTAGCCTGCCTACGCTTGTATGCGTGACCCAGTCGAATAAATCTAATATTACACACAAACATATTGGTGGCACGGCGTGTCATTTTTACGCTTGTGTTGTCGCTACTTGGGGTTCTTTATGCGGCACGATGATATTATTATTCTGACGATTACGACATCCTTTATGCGTACAATAAAATAATTAATAAGGGATGAAGTGTATTGTTGAGCGGGAGTTTGTGATCGGTATCGGGCCACTCGGCTCGTTCGCGATTTAAAAAGGTAACGATAAAGTTTATTACCATCTTCATGGGTAAAGGCGGCAGCATTGTTTAATTAAAATATTAGCACTTAGGTATTTCGTTTATTGTTTAACATCTATTGTGCCGATGAGAATTGTTTAGTTTATTGTTAGGCTCACAAATTGCGTGTTGGTGAATAATGATTCAATGAAAATTATTCGTATACTCATATCGTAATTTGTATCAAAATCATTTTGAATAAATACTTAATAACTGCTTACAACAATAATAAATAATGGTTTTCATTTTGACGCAATATCCCCCGATTGAAACTGAATAAACGCTCATAATAATAGATAATCATTTGCAAAACCAACAATACCTACCTAATATTTTTATTCACGCGATCATAATTTTACGCAGTTCTACTTACTAACTAAACCGGCTCCATGAATGAAACGGCGCACACTGATGTCGCTATTAGTGATGTCAAAGATCACGTATCGATAACATCGACAACACTCATTTTTGAGCCGTTGATATTTTTTATGTCCTTCTCTTTACCCAAGAAATTCATTTAAAATAAAGAAGTTATTGCTGACCTAAATATCAAATTTCAAACATTAAATAACCTACAAAAGCGTGTTAATTAACCAGGTTGTAGGCACAAAATCTCCAAACATTCTCAATTACTTATTCTGTGACGGAACAGTTGACAGGGCGCTCAACCCCCGTTCAGTTTAACAATTACGCGGCAGGGCTCATTGTGGCGCGACCCTACCACTCCATCCATTGTGGACACCACTATAACGTGTCCAGAATATCCTGAGCCCTGCCGAAATACAATCATCCCCCTCACTGGTCCCCTTTAAAGTTTACGAGGGAAGGTTTTCGGCTCAATTTACACTGGGAAGTAATATACAAATATTATTATCCAACCTTTTCACAAATATCAATAACGTATTACCGGCTTCGGGACAGATTTAAAAGTTAACCAACGTGATTTTTAAACGTTTATATGACTTTATTTGGTGTTAATTTGAATAGGCTTCTGTTTAAATGACATGTCAGTTTTGATTATTGAAAACTATAATGACTATACTAGCATGTCATTGTTGTTCATTACTTTGATAATAACAGACTGTATGTTGTTAGTGATAATAACTGTATAATTAATTTACCAACATTAATAAAATTGTAGGCCGATGATAGACAACCGTTCCACTAAACGTAATCTTAACACTTCAAACGATTCATGATTACTAAAGATTAAAATTAGCCAAACTGTTCCACTGAGCTGAGATATAAACTTGTTGAAGTTTTTGAAATATTTCACTTTGAAACGCGGCTCAACTTAATTATAAATTGGGCGATTTAATTAAATTTGTAAGAGTTTTACTTATTCTCGTCTTTGTGACCTTAGAAGGGTAACGTCAGCATCTTATAAACCATGGTTGTTAAACCTTCGATGTTTCAAGTATATATTTCGCATATAATTGTGCAACAGATCTGGGATACCGTCGTGTGGTCCCTGACTGAGAATAAACCACGACTTCCCGTGGGAACCGAACGAACTTTCTGTGGGACCTTATTTTGAACCCTAGCAGGCTCGGGTTAGGCGATTGTGAATTATAAAACAATAAAAAGGACACATAGTTCTTGAAAACATCGTGTTTAATCATAGATTGATCGCTCTACCTACAAGGATAAAATAACAGGTGAAAAAAATACACGAATCCGAAAAAAAAAACAAACTAAATACACGAAGCCCAAAGTTACATGTTTTCCCCATCATTAAGATCATTTTTTGTAACAGACAGTACCTAAGAACCTTCTGGTCACGGAGATATTGAAAATGAAAGCTTCAATATTCTTATAGTAGCCGCCACGAGTCGTGAGCACAAACGTCAAGTTAATTTTTGGGTTTTTGGTTTCCTTTCTGAGTTTTTTGGGGCGCCGACGCTGCACGCGACCGATCCGACTAACGGAGCAATCGCGTGCAGCGTTGGCGGCCCAAAAAACCAGGAAAGGAACCCAAAAATTAACTTGACGTTTGTGCTACTACTATACGTGTTTTTTTTACGAATATAAGAAAATCAGTTTTAAATGTTTTAACTAATCTATAAATACCTCCATGACCCTCTGTACTGTTGCTTGGACCAGTAAGCACAAAGCTTTGCGTGCGTTATGATTACACGTAAACAGTAATTTTTCGCCCCAAAAATAAAAGTTGTTTTCCAGCAATATTTTTTGCTCTATGTTAAACAGATATAGTAGCCGCCACGAGTCGTGAGCACAGCCGTCAAGTTCATTTTTGGGTTTGCTGGCTGCACGCGATTGGCCCATCAGTCCGACTGACGGCGGACCGACCGCCGTGCAGCGTCGGCGACCCAAAAAACCCAGATAGGAACCCAAAAAGAACTTGATGTGTGCGCTCACGACTCGTGGCGGCTGCTATATTAAGTTACGCTATATTAGTATGATGGGCGGTATGCGTGATCGTACCGGTATTCTTTAATTATTAACCAATTTTAACTAGGTCAGTATCGAAGAATCTCCAATTCGACGACAGTATTCGTCAAGTGTTTGAGAAGATTTTCAATAGACAACTATTTCATCCTAAAATACCTACTCTTCCAACAAGGGTCTGTTCGACCACCTTCGAATAACTTCCCATTAAATTACTTGGTAGATAATTTCATACAAATTCTGTTCCATTTTTTATTATAACTAGGGAATAGTATCGATTCAGAGGTGGCGAAAAATTCCCTTAATAGATTAGTTTGGATTAAAACATACATACCATTACGCCTGTATTCCCCGAAGGGTTAGGCAGAGGTGTACCAATGTACACCCACAGTTCGCCGGTATTTAGTTCCCATGTAACAGGGGGCGAGCTTATTGCCATTAACCGGGCGCAAATCCTAACTCCTAGTTGCTACTGAGAATTTCATTGAAAAACCTAATAACACTTTTTGCACTACCTGGGAATCGAACCCAAGACCTCTAGCGTAGCAGTCGCGCTTAGGACCACTAGGCTAACGAGGCAGTCTTAATAAAGGAGGACAAATTAATGTCATGTACTTTCCCCAGGTAACACTTAGTTATTTTGTAAGTAAACTTTAACGTAGTAGGCCAAGATGACCTCAATCGATCCTTAAAACGGTCTCGATTCCTTTGGAAAGATATTCAAGGTTAAAGGGCGTGTTCAGGAGTTGCACTCATGTTATAAAAGTAACTTATGCGTCTCTGTAGACGATCCTCCCACTTCTAGTGCGCAACCTTTTTCTAACTATAAAGTCATGAACTTTGAGGTCAATAAAATTCGACCAGACTCGTCCTTTGTGAAGGCTGACTACACACTGTGCTTACAAATTTCTAACTTGTTCGGTGAATACCCACATGTGGATTATGATGGCTTTAAAACATAAATAGAATAGGTGTTAAATGCCTTTCGTAACAGGTACTTATTCAAGGGTAGTTTTATGACGAAGTTGGAATTCACTGTAGTCGCTGAAGTAGGACTTCAGAAAAAATAAAACAGCATGAGGCCAACACATCCGCAGAAGCAAGAGAGAGGATGAGCTGTGGAGCGAGTAATAGAGCAGGTTTCTATTCTTTCTATGTTTTATTTTGGCTTAGCACAAGACCAATTTATAGATTTCCTTAATTGATTGCTATGTTTTATGAGACAAACGAGATATTTTCCTAACAAATTGTACTTATAATACCTTCTCCCATTAGAATTTAATCTGATGTGACAGAACTCAAAATGCATGAATTGATGTTGTTGATGATGAGTGAGACAGTAAGGGCTTCAATCCAGTAAAACGCCTAGTTAAGTGTATGCCAAGTAAATGATAATCAAATGGAAGATTACTCAAGTCTTGAGGGGTTGCACCAATTTCTTGTCCGTGTGTACCACGGGACTTTCTACTATTGCTGTTTTGAATTCATAAGTCGTGGCGCTACAGGTTCATAACCAGTTAATATTGTTTTTATCATTGAATAATTAAACTATTCAGTTTAATACACGCTTCATTATGGTGTAAGTGTAAAACAGTATGTTTGAATTAAATGATTTAATCATTCAAAGTCAAAGATGAGAAGGAAAACTTGAGAAAATGTTTAAACATTTTTTTTCTTTGTCTTGTTTTAGTTTGATCGAGAAATTTAATGTTTAATGTCTCCTCACTATAGTCTAATAATTAAATGATAAAAATTACTTTTTAATGTTTATTCTTTTTCTTGAACGCGCCATTTTCTTAGGTAAAATTGCTGATGTAAGTACAATTCGTAAAAAAAACAACTGTGGTACAGATAAACATCAAGCCAAAACTACACATAAAAACCAATGTTATCACCAAGTTTAAATTACCAATATTATCATATATGTATTTACTATTACCACATTTTACGTTCCATACCGTACATACCTTACATCATACGTGTAACATTACACACGCGGTTTTCTCTGCGAATCTTGCTTATACTGTAGTAAATACAGATCTAACTAAAGAGACAATATCTCCGACGTTAAAAGGCCAGCCCGAGTAGATGAGAGGAGGAGGTTAGGGGTAACCCACCCTCTGTGAAATTACTACATTTTGAAGGGAACAACTTTTTATGAGAATAAGCCGCCGCTATGAATCTCGAATTATAAGCGAATTCAGTGGTGTGGGTGCAATAATGTTCTTGTTAGACTTTATTATTTTTTATAATTATAATAGATAGTAATTCATCGGGAAAAGGTACCACATTTTCTTTTCAGAATTATCTAGTATTAGGTACACCATTCTTATATAACACCTCAACAATCTGTCTTCAATCAACCAATTAATCTAAGTTAACGAACTATTCAAGTTAATTAGTAATTCGGCGGGCGCAGGGACAACACAACAAAGTTTTCAAATAACTTTAAACTCTTGTAGTGACAACCTTATCGTCGTAAACGGTCGGGATGAGTCGGGAGAGGTCGGCTGCGGTCGGTCTCAGTCAATAAGGTGCATTGGCCGCCCCAAGTTGCCTACTCGACGTAACACTGGACCAAGGAGGATGGGGAGAAAATCTCCTACGAAATGGGGTAAAACGACGACAATTTGGTTAAATAACCAGATTGTTGTAACGGATAATATTTATTATTAATGAGATAAAATTTAAAATATTTATTGAACGAAATCTTCATTTTACTGCGAATGTTCACTCAGAGAGAAAGTGGCAGAAGTTTCTTTTATTCAGAATTTTCTTTTTTTAAACCTATTTGGGTTTTATTTTTAAGCCAGTTACTGATTTTAAATGTGAAGGAACTCAACTAAAGTGAGTAAATGTGTAGATACAAGTCACAATACATCCAATATTTTTTAAATCATAATAAAAATCTCTTTCTTTTTTATTCAATGCTTTTTCATGAAAAGTTTTCCGTCTAAATACGATGGCGGGCAGCTCGGTATGCAATGTGGCCACACCATCGCTCCGACAAGATGAGATTCTCCACGGGTCGAAGGGTGTGAACAGGCGCACCGACTCAAATACCGTTAGGGATAATTGTGTCTCTTTTATTTACACCAGCGCTTTAACAGCACACAGCAGCAATCTAATACACTTTTAAATTCAATATTCTTTTGTTTCTTCATTAAGTTTTTTATACGGTCCAAAGTTGAGTCGCCAGTCAGTTGTTTAGCTAGATGTCAGTTTTTATTCGACCTTGAAAAACTCGTCTCCGAATGACCTGCGAATTTTATTGCTCATAAAAATTTGCCATCCATATTTGTATTCCGGAATCTTTTTCAAATAATACAGGTGCGCAATACAATACTTACTTATATTAACCGTAGCAGTAACATTTTGTAGGTATACCTATCAGTTGTAACCAAATCTTGGAGAGGTGTTACATAACATGAGCGTGAGATATCCCTGTGGGCGGCGGGAACGGAATGCCGGAGGAAAGCCGACGGCCTTGACACGACAATATTTGGTGCGCCTATCTAAATATACACAGAGCACAAAAGTACACTTGGAATCAAAGTAACAGCGACAGTGGTTCAACTTCTCTGGATAGATATTTCCCGCTCTGTGATCATTGATATAAGGGAAACATATATAGCTACAGTTGCTGAGCTTTCACGCCCAATGCGCCGGCGCTTCTTATCGCTGCACGGTAATTAAGACCTTGCGGTCGCGTGTGTTTACTAACTTTAGTCGAGTTAAATACCTACTGTATTGATTTTATCATCATTCAGAAAAATCCCTAAAAGTACAGAGTACATTTTTATGTCAATGCAAAACGCTGAACAGTATCGCAGTCAACAAAAAAAAAGAAAACGCTGAAATGTGTCATTTCTGCCGTGTAACGTTTTTTGTTTTGCGAAACGGACGAAAAAGAAAAAGCAAAGAGGCGATTAAAAATGATCCACGTGAATGTATTCGCGCGGACAATATTTTAAAACAAAATGTCACACGCTTTCCACGGGTGTCTGCTCCCACCCCCGACTGGGGGGCGACAGGGGGGGCGCAGGAGGGGGCGCCCACCCCCGCTCAACCAGTGGGGTGTCATTGTGGACTGTGGTGTCGTAACTCCGCGAACTTTTTAATTTACAATTAGGTAGCTTCCCATTTCTCTGCCCTATTTAGCTCTCGTTTTTCCGGTAGACACCGCCGCGGTCGCAGTTCGTAATTAAAATTTATTTATCAAATTACTGCGCCCTAAATCTTTCGGTTTTTTTAAGGAAAGTACGTCTTAAATTAACCCTTAAAGCAATCTGCGTGCTCCAGATTTTCAATGAGACCATTTTACAAGATCCTTTGTTTTGAAGAAAAAATATTTTACTAATTTGACTGAGCATCAAATATAAATCACCAGAACACTACTAAACAGTGCACGAAAGTGAATGCTAATAAAAATAACAAATAAAACTCACCAGAACAGTAAAATCGCTACTAAACATACAAACGTCCGACAAAACAACGAAACTGACATGAAAGAGCAATTGTTTCGACACAACGTGAATGACACCGACCCTTGACCACGGGGTGTCCGCCACTGATCGCTTATTTTGACAATATCGCCCTACTAATTAACTTGTTTTAAAACAGTGGATGTTGAACTTTTTCGTCTATTATTTATCTGGTGTAAGTGATAAGCGGTGGTGCACTTTGTTGATGGACATAATTTTACATAAGTATTTAGTTTAAAAAACTACATTTGAACCTAACAGAAATTAGAATACAGGTAACAATAGGCTAAAGCCCGCATGCTCAAGCCAGGGTTACCTTTAAACGCTAACACGAGCCTCTTAAGTATGACATTTTATAATTCAATTAACTCGAATGAAGTTTTTGCCAGAAGTGGGTGAAGGTAAAATATGATATTTAGTATATCATGTATCATGACAGATTGGTTTTCCAATCTGGTATGATAATGGCGTAATTACGATTACGCATTAGGTGTTTGTAGCAACTAACTAAAAGTAATCGGTAAACTGGATCCAAGTAAAAAAGCAAAGTACCAAACACGCTCGTCCCTTATAACTTGTACCACTCACAGTCGCAAGCATCCACTGAATTTGTCGCAACACCCGTGGCGACTCTTTTTGTACCCCTTATTCACGCAGATGTCTTTACTTACTAAACTTCTTTTATGACCGTCCGTTTCACTACATGTTAAAATAATTAAACTTTATAATGCTATTGTCAATGGAATGACCTTGCTAAAAAATACAATTTTATCAGAGTCAACTCTCGTTTTTACGTTGGCACTCTATTGTAGACTGCGCCTGGTATAAACAACTCGGTCAACACCGGACCATTTTGTGCGACAGCTGCACTAATTGGGTACCCTCACTCATTGCAATATATTGAATAGGGGCCGTATATACATTATATTAAAATACAAAATCTTTTATATAACCGTTTCAAAATTTCAATTTGTTACTACCTACTTCCTAACATACTATCATCTCTTTTATATTCTCTATAATACAAGATTCTATGAAACACTTTTTTTTTGTTAAACGGACAAGCCAATATTCCCAACCACTGTAACTCCTGAAAGGCAGAATCAACAGTGGAGACCGCCAGAAGAGCGCCGAGGCAATGAAGCTCGACGGGTCCCGGAGAAACGATACAACTGTCTTGGATCCCGCAACGAAATAAAATCAGAAAAGATTAGCGGAAGATTAAGAAAAAACACAATTGTGATGAAACACGGTTGTGAATGAACAAGTAAAACGGCTATAATTAAAATCTTTACCCTCATATTAACTACTTCCTACACTAACCAGTTCGTACACACAGTAACCGGGTACTTTACAGTTGTGTCTACGTTTAACAGTACGTAGTTATTTTAGTGTAAAACTGAAAATAGTAATAGGAGGGCGATCACTCCGGCTCTATTTGTGTACTAATAAAGTTATTTCAGTCCTTCCCTTAAACTGGGCGGGAGAAACCACAGAGAAAGTCAATGGTATTCAATACAACACGCAATCAATAACATGCTGGCGATGATTTTATATGATGAAGCTCTTTTTTGTAGATATAGTTCCTTTTTTGTAGATATATATCAAAGGAAATCATTACTAGTTTTTATATAGTTGTTGTTGTTGTTAACCAAAGAATTAATTCAGGTTAAGTAAAATACTGTAAATTCTAAATTATACCTCGCGGATGATCGTACTTACAGCAGTACTATTCTGTAAAAATCTCCGTCTGTGAATGAAAGTGAAGCGAGCTAGACGTGGGTGACAACCCACCAGCGATTGAGATACAAAGAGGGATGTATTTACAGCATAGCACTGGCTGTCTACTAAAATTAACCTGTCAAGAAATCCACGCACATGAAAAAGAAAATAAAAATAAAATAATAACTAAGTAGATGGTTACATTTTCGGAAAATAAATCACAGCATAGCCCTAAGCCGAGCCCACGTTTACCCAAACATGTAGGTGGCATAAAGTCAGTACTGAAAATCAAACATCTACCGTCTAGACTCGACTCAATTCCTTCGGGAACGCTTCCGAACCGATCCGATTTCCCCGAGGTAAATAAATTAATCTCAAGTCGGTTTATTTTTATACATCGCTAAATAACGATGCCTATTTTTATTTATAAACAGATTACATAGGAACTTGATATACCTTTGAGGTAAAAAAACATAAAAAATAATAACAGCCTACCTACCTCTCTAACAAAGAAGACACGAGTATTGATCACCAGAATTGTCAACTTCAGACTGATATAGGTTATTAAGTTCAGATTTCCTCATGATGTTTTCCTTTACCGATATCATTGATGTCCAAGATAAACTTATAAAGTACGCAATGAATTTGAAAATTCACTTTGGTATTTGCCCGATATTGAACCCGCAACCTCATGCATTAGACTAGGCCCTAGCCACTGGGCCATTAAGGTAAAATAAATTGATTAAAAAAATTTAATTAATCGGAATAGCATTGCCCTTTAAAGGAACGACCACGATTTATGGCCTAGTTTCATTATAGAACGAATTGTAACGAAATCATTAATCGTATTACGGTCTATGGATATATATTACTTTACTCGGTACCTTGTAGACATTTGTTTACACGGAAGTGTGAAATATTTAATATTTCAAAAGGATAATAGCTCGAATGACGTCACTAACAAGTGCTTAACAAGTATTTGTAAATTACTATATTTGCAGCATAGAGCGGTTCAGTTCAATACTTGATTTATTTCTATTTACACATCAGCCATTTCACGTATTTCTAACAGCCTTGCTGACGGACTATCGGCAGAATAATGCTCAGGCGCAGGCAACATACCGTTAGGGCGGCCTTTTGTCGACACGAGCAAAAAAGCCTTTGGAGCCACACCGCCACCCTTGCCGGCAAAAAACATAAAACAGAAAGAAAGGGCCTCAAATTAGAGAATCGGCATCGGAATGTTGCACCCGTAACTTGAAGATGGGCATTTATTATAAATCGTTGAAATTATAGCCCCGAAGCATGGCGCATCCCTTTTGTCCTTGCTATAACGTTAGATTGATGGAATTTTATCATGCAAAAAACATCGGAAACTATCTATTCTGTTACGGTTATTTACACCATGGCGATGGCGCCTTGTTTTCGTAATTGATGTTCAAATATGACTGGTTTATTATTTTGTTGACGTGGTACCTTGACAGCCAACGTGTTTCTAGCCCTTTAAAATTTTGTAAAGAAAAGCACAAAATTGTAGTGTCGGTAAGGACAAGGCTTGATCTTTTATAGACAAATATGAGAACAAGTTACCTCTATCACCTTGCATCAAGAAAGTTAAAAGGAATACAAGGATGGCAAAGTATATTCCTCTCTAAAGTTTAAGAGCAAACATGAACGTGATCTTCATCGTGTGGGAAAGAAGCTTGCGACACAAAACCACCCTCAATGTAACAAGGCGATTCAAATTCTCACAAAATGTGGGAATCCGCTACACTTGAATGGAAATCCACAACTCGATCAATACCCGTCTGGAATATTCCCAAAATTGTAATTTGCTTATAAAAAATGTTTACCTGTTAAGGAGCGGAAAGGCCCAATGCCACGTGCGGCTGCAGCTTGTACTCTGGTGTTTTTAACAACGTACCTCCTTGGCATTGTCCTCGACATTCTGTATTTTGTATTGACATAACAATTAGAACCTTATCTTTGTGCTAAGCTTAAATAAAAACGACTGTTTTTGTGGCAAGACAAAATTGTTTGAGTACTTTAAGGCGAGAAGAGTTAAATCAAATTACTAACGAGATTTTGTAATAATAACTGATTAGCAATAAAAAGTCTTGGGCTAAACTGGACACAAAGTAAGTAATCGTAAAGCATGAGCTTCATAAGAATCGTCGTCAATTTCTTTCAACAATAGCATTACAAAGAAAAATATCTTGGGGCGAAGATAGCACTGAACTGAGCGGCGAGATGAGTTGCCCTTACTTGGAGAGGGTGTGAGGCAGACGAGATTGGGGTGCGGTGTGTATGGAGAGCGGACAGCGGTGTGGATAGCGAGTTGATGTTGTAAGCGGTATGTGTTTACGAGTCATCAAAATTGACGAATCATTGAGTGCAAGAGGTTTCATTTTTGATTTGTGAGTGTTTTGAATAAAGTAAAAAATATAAAATAAGACAATTTAGTAAACAAAACATTAGTTATACAATTCAAATAATAAAAGATTGAAATAATTCGTAGTCATTTAGTAGTTTTAATTGAGTCGAATATCGCACGTCGTATAATCAGTAATAAGACTTTTTCAAGCTTTTAGCTTATGTGCGTACTTAGTGTTAGCTTGTACTTCAGCCACCGCCGCCGCTTGCGCCTCAGCGTTTACTTTGTGGCCCAGACTCGAAGATCCCTGTTGGATGGGACTCACCCGCTTTGCCATAAATCTTGGGACCCTCGACCGCCACCCGGATTCTCGCCGAAAATATCTATAAATACCCTCTTCTACCTACATATTTCAAATATTAACAGGGAGACCAGCCAAGTGACAAAGTCAGACTTGCAGACTTGTTTGAGCGACCTAATCAACCAATGTTACTGTTTCCACAGAGTTTTTCTTTGTACTTAATCTTCACATTTTTAACCAAACTTGAAGTAAAGAACGTATTTTTCAAGAACACTGATGTCTGCAACCCGTAGTAGGGATGACTTTCTATATTTTTCTAGACATTCTCCCGAAATCTTCACATGGAGTGACTATTTCTTTAGGTACTTAGCTGGTCATCATAATGATGTTATGCTGAAGCTGTAGATTTTTTTTTATAAATTTGACATCTTGAACGGTCGATTCGAGTGTATCTTTCATTGGAATGAGGTCGAGGTCTGAGGTCGCGCGGTGATTGTCACGGATTGGTCGAAGGATCTTTGTGTTCCGTTAGATTTGCATGTTCACTGATAACGTAGCAATGATACTTGCAGTATTCAGTTTATTAGGAACGTTTCAATATCAATCAATGCATTGCGTAAATTGACTGATATTGACCCATTTTCTCTTAAAAAAATATTCTGTAAAGGAAATTTCATTATTTTTATCGTTTATAGGGTTTAGGTTAACATTTTTTTCGCCCATTTAAAAAAAAAAAATTCTTTATGCCAAATATAGTAAAGAGCATTTAGGCTTGTTAGTTATAAGCTCTCTCATGCAACTCTTATCAAAACGAGATTCTTTATCGCAACATTGTTATCAGTGCACAGTTGGCTACAAACGTAAAACACAACTAATTGAGAGGAAATACTCCTCCCACTGAATATAATACATTCCACACACCCCCAGGAAATAAACAAGGTATACTGCTTCCGGATGTAGAAAAACATCATACAAACTAATGATAACATATTAAATCATTATAATTGTTTGACTCCTTAGGATTACCCTGTATTTCGAGTAATCCAATTAGTATCATAATTTATTAAAAAAGGAAAAAAACAGACAGACAATCAGAGTAAAAAATCAGGACAAAATGATTATAATAATATTTCGAGTTCATTCGTTACTTCATTCTAAGAATATTTATTTTTTTATTGGGAAATTTTCAGTGTCATCTTAGCTGTGTAGGGTTTGTTTCATCAACTTGCCCCTATAAGGAGGGATCTACACAATACTTTACCTACGCCTTTACCTGCCTTCAGGGAAAAAGAAGTGATGTAAAGTTACGTTAAAAACCCCAAAAAATGATCCAAGATGGCGTACACAGGTGTTTTACGGCGTACCGATCCATATCGTGCAGCCTTGATTCTATTCCGCGACGGTCGCGCTGACACAGTTAAAGCGAACTCGACAAGCAATGACTCAATCGACCGACGCGTGACGAAAGCGCGATCCTTGATATGATCGCTCACTAATAATGTACACGCTTCATTACTATTATAGATTTTTCCAACATATTATTACACGGCTTTAGCGACATAGCCACAGGAAAATGGATTTGTTTTCCTTAAGATACCCTGTATATCGTATGTAATTTCCTTAGTGCCCAGGCTGAGGGTAAAGCCTATCCGGATAATTTACCTTTCGTAATGATGAACAAAGGAAAACTGGGAAATGTTTACCGGGAAAACCGTTATTAAGTACATTGTAGTTATTAAATTTTTATTTTTCAAAAAATATGCTAACAGTCATTTAAACATACTCGTTATTAAAAAATTGGAGCCGTTACACAATTTAAATGTTTCAATACAAAATTAAAATGTTTATCTATTTCATAATATTCATTAAAATAATCAATAATGGTGTTCTATTTAACCTCTAAATAATTTTTACGTAAAAAAAGCTGTATTTACTATACACACAAAAATCGTACACGCGTATGTCAAGGAAAACTAAACCATAAAATAAATTACGCAAATAAGTTATTACAGACAACTTAACCTCCTTGTTACCGACAAAAATCGGTCGAGGAAAATCGATTTTCATTTAGATACCCACCAATGTTTCGGAGAAAACAGCCCTTTATCATGAATGACGACTGTTCAGCGTAAGATTATTTACGTAATGAGAATGACGCCCACGGTTTTTACGCGGTTTACTTAGGAACTTATGACGTACTGAAAATAAAAATGTGGTCGTAATTTTATTTCGTTACATGACAGTGACGTAGATGGGTTACAAAAATAAAACCATGATGGCTATATTAGGTTTTATATTGATAGTACCTACGCTCAGTGTCACGTGGCTCCTCGTGGATTTGGTGGATGAGCTTTAGGGTATTTGCGGACACTTTTATTGCCCTTACCTGTCATTATGTTTATGCAATTCTCTCATGATAAATTGGCGGTTCGATAAGCTGCATATTTTGTTGCAAGTTCACTGCTGTTAACGATTCAAGTTACTCAACTTGGGGATGATGAATCGGGCTAAAAATTAGGATACACTTTTTCGGAAGTTGCAAAATCACTTTATAGTTACTTTGATTACTACATTTTTATCAAACAGATAGATAACTGACTAAGTATATACTTAGTAATAATACCAAGTAAACCAATTTCAATATTTTTCAAAGTTATTTCAATTATCATCTGCTTTTCATAAGTTATGCCGGATGTACGTATGTAAATGTCGTTATCTGCTTGTCATTTTGTCGAAAACCTGCGTCATATACCTTTGTATACTTTTGTATAACATAACACAGTTTTATCATGTACAGTAATTTTTATTTAAATCGATCAAACTAATCCATGGACCCCACCAATACCGATTTGCATAGTATCTTACACTGATGACCTGTATCATCACTTTTTTCCTGGTAACTTATTCAGCTGATAATTAAGTACAATTGCAGATTCAATTTTAAATATTTTTAATACTCCAGTTCCGTAACTTTTTATGAAGATGCCACAACAATAAATTACTAGTTAATTATCTGGAGGTGGACCCTGGGTGGACCTTGTACATAAAACGGCACTTTGGGTACAAAATAGACCCTATTACACGAAATCTCCCAATAAGAGAGCCCAAACACAAGAATTTGTCCTACACGAAGACTTGCTCCACTCTACTTTCATGAATACAATATTGGTATGTTTATCTACTTCGACTGTTATGGAGATCTAAACTACGCAACTAAGTAAATAGTTTACATGAGGTCTCTAAGCTAGTCAAAAGTCTTTGAAAATGTCTAGACAACAATATAAGGCCTACTTCACACAGGTAAACCGCACGATTGCGACCGCAGACTGGCAGAAATTGACAGAGAAATTGGCAGGATAAGTGTAGGTACAATGGCAAGCATAGTCGACTTCGAACACAAATTATTTAAAAGTATTAAAATCACCCAGAATTATTTAAAATATGTTACCAGATTTATGTAATTTCTAATACAAGTTGATAAAATTTTTCATAATCTTTGACCGCAAAATCGAGATTTATTTGCAGCTAGACAAATTAGAATATTTAATTATGTTTTATAGTGCTACCTTCACTTCTTAAGAATAATAACTGCAATAATTATTATTTATTTATCATGTTATCATCTTTACTGACCTATAAATATTATTTTACATAATTTCCTTACTGCTATAATAATTATTTACAACAGTAATATATATTTCTTATTATTCTTACTGAGAGGTCCTCTGATTGGTTACATTCTTTTTTCAATCTAAGGCCAGCTTGTGCCATCCAGGGTTTACCTTTTAACTCTGAAGTATTTGCTATCACGGACCGTTTTGTAATTAACCCTATGTTAGCAACTAACTCTGATTTAAGTTTATGGCGCAAGTGAGCCCAAAACAGATAATTCACAATTTTTAATTACTCACATCATAATTTCGGTCAGTTTTTCCTTGTTGTGGTACGCTGATTTTTTAATTTTTAATTTGTTTTAACATACATATGTGGACCTCTATAGAGGAAGTTAAATGCTTAGATAAACAACGCTCGACATATCCATTACACGGAAAATTAAACAGTGAGGGGAAAACCCGGAAAATATTAATTATCTACTATTCTTGTTGACTAATCTGTACTATCAATGTAATATGACGATAGAACGTTGATTTTTCCAAATAAGCATACTGACATAACTATATATTCACACGTCTGCACTTTAATAATATTGAAAATGTTATTGTAGTTCTGTTTGTCTGTTTGTTATCTGCCTCATCACGGCAAAACCACTGAATCAATCGTTATGTTTGGCAAAAAGATAGTTTGAGATCTAGATAAGGACATAGACTGCATTTTAAGTCGCGGCTTCTCCTACGTTCGCAATAACCGACTTCCAAGCTTATGAAGTCGCGAGCAAAAGCTGATTTAATGAAAATAATGTACAAAAACCTCTAAGAATGATTATAGGGCCTGCTGTCTAAGAAATCCAAATTAATACCCCTAATGACATATTTTGTATACTGTTTATACCTAACACCTTGATGCCTAAGACAATATAGTACTTTATCCGCTGTAGGTTTAATAATTCTGTCTTTGACAATATTTACAAAAAAAAAACTTTTTTGTTTGTTTATACTTATTATACCAACTTTTTTTTTTCTTGGGCTTGATGATGCAATTTTTTTTTATGGTAAGTGCGTCACCTTCGCGGGAATAAGTAGTTTTTCTTTCTTTCTTTCAATTTAACTAAACAGGAGGATATAGCTTCATCCTTCTAGCGGTAGTCATGTCTTATGTAACACATGTGACACCTAGGAAAACCAAAGTTATTGGTCTACAAAAAATGACATTAAAATAAAAAGAACTGTAACAGACGCTGTATAACCCACAATGCGAGTTACTCATCGAAGTCACCGATCCTCCTCAGTCATCATTAGTCATTACCATAAGGCTCGCTTCCCAATGACTCATGACTTTAGCATGAACTCGATGATTCCAGGATGTTGTCGATTATCACGATTTTTGAAGCCGTCGCCGTCACACAGAAAATACCTGCGCAAGTAATACGTAGAAGTCATAATGTTTTGAATTAAATAGAAACGAAAAAACTGAACTCTAGACTGAAGTGTACCTACCTACCCATGACCCCTAACTGAAAAAGGTGAAGTGATACTTTTGTTTGTCATTTTGTACGTCATTGTGAGATTGAGATAGATACCTACTTATAACACTGGTGGGATTAGGTACGCAGTATCTAATCAATGCATAAGGCAACAGTTCTCATCCCGCTAAAATAAAATGAACAGGTGACAACGTGTAAACTAAAATAAAATATTCGACTGTCGCTAGGTGCCAACACGTCTTCGCGTGTAGCAAAAAAAATACAAACACCAATAATTGAACAGGTAACACCACTTACATGTAGATGCCCCAGTTTCTTATCATTATCAGTGGCGCGCGCGCAAGTGGCGGGGCGGAAGTGATCTCGACGGCGACGCACGCGCCTCGCCGCCGGAAGTGGGATTCCACACATGCAGGTCATGGAACCCAATTTGTGATTACGAAGATGTCATTTGCAAGCAGCTTGCAATATACCAAGAATAACAATGGCCGGTCACGCCTAGTTTTGAATAAGCAAATAGTTATATGATTGTCTTTTGTCCCATATTTTGATGTTATGTAAGTTGTTATTTAACTTATCGGTCTACCTATTTATTTATATTTATTATCAATTTCTTTCACGTATATCAGGAAGTTTTTTACATTAATTTTAATGCCACAAAAAAATTGCAGTATCAATTTGTGTTGCATAAGACAGTTGGAATGCAAAATAAACTCCGTTTTCTAGATTAAACATAACTTTCGATTCAAGATGAATCATTCCGATAGATATAGAGACTTATAATTATTAAGAAAAATATGTAACGAGCGTGTTATATATGAAAGCTACTGTTCTCCAGTCGGCTGGCCATACATCACTCGGCAAATCATTGTGAAGACATCTAATGTGGGCGAAATTATTCTCACCTCTAATCGACGGAAGACGGGTTATTTTAATATTATTATTTATGTCCCGTCGGTCAGACTAGGTCGTTGAGAGACGTTTTAATCGGAGCATGAGAAAAAATAGATGTATCGTTGACGAAATTTTCCTCGTGGAGCATGCGTGTCGGTGCATCTGTTTATGTTTGTAAAACAACTTGGATACAAGATTATTTACAAGGTCGTCTACGCGATTTACCTTTCATAAAAGCTGTGACGCTAAAAACTTTATTTTTCGGAGCTTTATATACTTACAAAAAGTTTTGTACCCCAATAACGTTAAAGTTGTATAACCCTAACACAATAAATTAATTTAAACGCTGAATTATAAGCAATAGCAGCTGGAAATAAGTCCAGGACTGTCCAGGACCTATTACATGACCTGTTTTAACATTCTACAAACATACAATCATGATCAAAATAATAAATATGTAAAGATTACAATATAATTCACTTAGTAGGAGGGGGCGTCGACCCGCGGCGCCACGCAGCCGCGTCCGCGACCTTATTACAACGCGTCTTCAACAGTTGATACATACACAGTATTTCAACTTTATACGTATATAAACGTGACTAGCCCACACAGACACTTCGCAAATTCTCAACGATAGATGATCGAATACAGAACTACGAGGAACATCGAATACTTCCGTCCGATCTCTTTAAATCTGTAAGTAGCACGATGGATTTGGAACATATAAATAACGTTCTAAAAGACAGGGTTTGGGAGTTTACTCTATTTTTAATTATAGATGATCTTATTAAAGTTTTCTCTTTGTGAAAATAAATAAACATAAGACGATTTATTTTCTATATTAATCATATTCAATTAGTTTAGTATCCATTTCACAGTCTGTGTTAGTTTGTTATATTTATAAGAACTCAGTCAACTTGTATCTCTCGACAAGCGCGCACACAGTGACGCATGAGGCATTCGGGCCCACGGCTCATAACCTCATTGTCCATCGATTCCTCCTATAATCCTTCACGTCCATCCTTCTGTTCTATTTACAAGCTATCACCGAGAAAGCCGGATAAAGGGAAACGAACTTTCGACGAGAAAACAAATGAATAACAACATTTTTTTCGTCCTTGTAATAAGAATGGGGTCAAACAACACTCCCAAGCACTAGATTTATCTGTAAAAATAAACGTAAGCATAGTACGTTTACAGAAAAGAGGGGAATATTAAAATTATGTCAAACTACAATTTGTCATTCGTGTACATTGCAGTATATAAAGTTGCTCTCATGTCCACAATGTCAATTTTAAACCAATCGCTGAAAGTAAACGACGTGCGACGATAGGGAAGACACACAAAGGTGAGAAATTAATAGCCTGGCAACCTGTCCACGATTTGTAAACATTCTCGTCTCCCGCCAACATGACGAATTCAATGAAATGTATGCCAAACACCAGCACTCTAATTATAAACAGCTATCAGAAAAAAAGTACTGCTCGCATTAACACCCGTCTAAATAAAGAAGCAACGAATCAGTAAGCGATCGAACGAGGTGTGGTGATCACGTAATTTAGTTGACTCACACCGAATTTGTGCAGACAGGTAAATATTTAGTACATCGTACGTACTTGAATCCATGCCAATGATTGTTGGACTTCAATCGACGGAGAGACCTCAGTTTTGTTAATTTATTGTTTGTGAATTTACCAGATCAATACTATTTTCGGCAATGACATCTCTTTTGCGTTGATGCGTATTGTGACCGAATAATTTACCAATCAAGTCAGCACTTTATTAATTTGAGTCGCACCTTTCATGCTGTCATTTAAAATTGTCCACTGTTTTATGTTCTTGTTTTGCATTGAAACTCCAGTTGTTACGTCTGTAACTATCACCTGCATTACCAGTCAATTCAAACGTCATTGAACATATCAAAAGCATGAAAGTTTTCTCTAACTAATTAAAACACCGGCCATGCAAGTGAAACATAGCAATTACGCCGAACTAGAATTGGTTTAACATTTTCTAAAACCAATACGTAGGAGATTTAAATTAGTGGGTGAAGTTTTACAATTACAGATGCGTGGACGCAGGTAAGAAAGCGACAATGCATTAACCTACAGAGTACAGTGTCGTAGGGAAAACCGTCACACGAGTTTTGCTCAATTATAGCGAACAACATAGGATAAGAAGCACTAGATGTTGTATTTATTACTAATTAGCTGCAGTATTCAAAAATATAAAATAAAAATATAAATAGGAATTTGCTTTTGTTGAAAAGAACATACACAAAGTGTTTACATTTCATCAATGTTAATTTCATCGATAAAGTAAGTCCAGAAACTTTGGCAAATTGGATCTTGGTTAAAATTGAAATCGTCACACGGTACTTCAACTGCATGCAGTTGAAGATAATACCAGAAAATATGTTTTGAACCTACGTTTTTTATGACCAGATCCGCCTAGAAATGTCACGTTAAGTGGGCTAAATTTTCTAAAGATCTCAACAAAAACGATGCCAACGCAGTCAACAATTGGTCACAATATCTAAACGTCTCTTCCAGTACAAGTACGTTCGTTTATCATCGGCAACTGAGACAAGGCGGCAAGAAAGTGGACTTTCACTCAGTCAGTCCATGCTCGCTCCTTACTATATCACACCTCATTTGATTCTAAGGGCCTAGTTTTATTACAAGCAAACAACTTACAATTATTGGAGAAATTGTTTATAAATATTGTACTAACTAACTAGGTTACAAACCGTGTTGGGGAAACTTTCGGAAAACATTTTTGCTGCAAAGCTTTTTAAGTTTACATGGAATGTTGAAACTTATGTAAACAACTTCACAATGATTTGGAACTCCACAACACAATTTTTCTTCAAAAAAATTATATTGAACGTGTAACTCGTATCACGCAAACACGCTTACAAGTCATCAACAAAGCCTAGTTCCCTTAATATAGAGACGCATTGCACAGCGTATTAAACAGCGATTAGTATCAATAGCCAATAATAATCCATCGTTTTGTAGGTCATCGGACGTTCCAGTGTCCCAATATCTTCGATTAAACTTGCGACGTTCATTAATAACTACGAAAACGTAATTAGTTTCGCCCAACATGTGCTCTTTGTCCATTGACGTCACCCAAATTTAGCGACATTAAAATCTAATAAAAATTAAAACGGTTTATAAATCGGATTTCGCTGGAAGATCATTCGACGTTGCTGCGAAGTTTTTCGTCTAAGCGGGCTGTAATCACATAAATAAACACACCTATAAAAGTTTATTTTTACTGCTATTACGCACCATAGTCTTTCAAATAGTTTGGTAATATACAATAAAATATTTTGGTCCCGGAAAAACGTATAATATTTATAATATTACGTACCTATTTATGACGAGTAGGACACAAACATAAATGAAATATATCTTTTAATATATCAATGTCCACCTATATTATGTCGACATTTTTAACGTGCTACATTATTGTTATATTTATGTAGAATATCCAATCTTAGATCTAATCATGTTGCGTCCTCAAAGAGAAACCTCATATGTCTAAGAACGGGCTTTGTAGTATGGCATGTCTATGCATGAGTAATCCAACTGCACCTGATGAAAATCCTATTTCAAAGTGACTTCAGAAGATTCGCTAAGATTACGTAATGGCATAGTTCTGCAAGGTCACAGGTAAAATTTTCAGGAAAAACTATTTGTATAGTCTACCGATGATTGTTCGTAAACATCCACATACATAATGTTTGCCTGAATGATTCGTGTGTGTAATCGCAACCATAATAACAGGTGTTCTAATGTGAATCTGTCGGTGGGAAGCTTCGGACCTGTTGTTGTTATCTACACGTGTGTACTTGTCTACGCAAGCCTTAAAAGTAATGTTTTAACGATCATCGAGCCATCTTTCTATGCCTTCGTTTTCGTCTTAATGTGAGCGGTTTTTCATTTCATCGTTTTCTCTCTTCGTTTTTACGAATGCATCTTCGTCATTTTGTTTGTCTAGTGATTTATTTTTAATTGTTGCAAACATTTGTTGAATACCCTTCCATTTACCTGAGTAAGTAATAACCTCACGTTCGAGTGTTTCGACCTTGTCAATTGAATTTCCACGCGTCGGATCTGCCTACGCGAATTTCCAACGAATCGTGTCATATCCTAACAATGAGTTACATCGAGACCGACGTCAAAGTCAAACATCAGGTTATAATTAGACGATGTACTTCCAACGTATATACTAGTATGGATTCTATGAACGTATTTACGGAAGCGCTTGCGCAGCGCTAAAAACGTACGATAAATTATGGTTTAGTACTTGGCTTAAAGTTATCTTATTGTCTCGGTCAGCCTATTGATATTCTTAGTTATTGCTCAGACTGTTCAGAGTTTATTTCCTCAATTTAATTGTAGTCGTGTGAACCTCTAGTAGAGTATCTAGTATAGTATTGCATCTGTTTCATGCAAAATATGCTAAATATCCTTGGATAGCAACAGAAACAAACCGTACTTACCTACTCATTTTTAAAATTCAATGACTCATTTAGACCAAAAACTGTTCCTACTTCCTAGAAATAATCTTCATTGTTATACTTAATAACGTTACGTACATAAGTTCCGTTGTAGCTCAGTCCAGTTATTGCTTCTTACGTTGATCGGCCCACGCTTCCTGCATCAGATTTATTAGCGCTTTGCGCTCCATCGCTATAGGTATATTATTAGAGCACTTTAAATATTCCGCTGCTAATATTGTTCATCATACTGATGGTTGGCTGGCAGCTGTTTCGAATTCAGGACGGAAAATCATCCGGGATTGGCAATGTAAACAGAACAAAGAGAGAGCTGGAAAAGAATTCAGGAATGGGACTAAAAAGAAAGGTAAACACGGCATACAGGATAAAAGCCAAACTCTAATAATTATGTTTAGAAATATTACATTTATTCTCTTTGTCAATCATGGCATACCAAGTCTATATGGTCAAAGAGGCAAGCAAAAATGGCATTACCTGACCGGAAGAAATATTTTGCAATCTAAGGAAGTTGCCATCACAAAATACCGACCTCGACCCAGATGAAAGTGTTTGAACAAATGATACTCTTGATCTGAAAGAGAAAGTAAAACAATGCATCACACTCTTATTATTCAGCATAAGTTGCAAGCTGAGCAATCTTGTGGGAAAACCAGATTGAATAAGTTGATAACAGTTTCAATTATAATTGATTCAGGATTAGTCCCAATTCTAAAGTAAAAAGTCACTAGTATACAGTCATATCATTAGCTAAATATTTGTATTGTCATATTTGTGTATTCACACACCGATAGCTGTATCTGGTTCGATTCTGAATAGTCAACACCGTCAAATCCTGAATTACACCGACTTTACTTCCAGACCTATCTACACCTATAGCCAGCCTGCAAGAATCTTCTACTTTCAAAACCGACCCTTTTCGACATATAAATCTCGTCTACTACACATTGATTACAGCTCTTATTGTCCTCTTAACCATTTTGAAATTCGTTCATAACATCCTATTGGGTTTAATGAGTCATCAGTTCTTTCTATGTGAACTATCCCATTTAATCAAGCCTCCTATCATCGTTGATACCTCAATTCTATTCACTGCCTAAGAATTCTTGTCTTATAATATATTTCCCTAGTCTGTTCTGTGCGAATCTCATCCAGATCTTAAACCTTTGTAAGTCACTCAACCGACTGTTAATCATTTAGTTTTCATTGCATCTCTTCCTAAATCCTCATCCCCGTCGTCACAACGCATCGCTTCACCGCACGTAAGTATTCAGTTCGAGTCATAACGCACGCGGTCGGAAGGTGAAAGGCGTATCGCTTTCGAATTAGATCGCGTTATGCCGACAACGGTGAAACGCCGACACTCTCCAATGTTTATGTACTTAAACGACGTCGGATTTACTTCGTTTGTGATTGTACACATCATTTTAATCAATAGGTTGTATAAAGTTGAGTTGATTATTTTTCCAGTTCGCCATTTCATGACTTGTTTAATGTCTATGGCAATAATTGCCTTATAAAATTAAATAATGGTTGCTCTTCTTCTTACAGACTCTAAAATTAAACCCAAAAATATATTTAATAACAGATAATCAAACTCATGTCATCTGTTTTGATTGACTGATCGATATAACAGCAGCCAATCAAACCACTTGACTTGAGATTTGACAGCTGATTAAATTCAATAGACTTACTGAAACAGGGGATAACTTCTCAGAAAATGACATGAAAGGCCCAAGAATATTCCGCGCCAGACGTTAACGAAATGAAAAAGTAGACGTTTTTGAAACAGAAAATTAAAACTATTTAGTAAATTTACGGGTTTAAATAGGTCACCTGTATGACTCATAGGTACCTACACACTCTTTGATCATCAATCAACTACATAAGTCATCCAAAAGCCACTTCTATTCAACATACATCTACTCTTCCAAATAAGGACATAATGACGGTAATCACTTCGCTCAGCATATAGGTTTATGACCGCAGAGTCTGACCTTTTGCTCTGGTAGGCTTCTTGTCATTGACCTGGAGTATTTGGCTTTCGTTTAATATGTAGTTATCTAATCTTACTACCAGTACTTCGTCGCTATATTGCTTCGTCGGAACATCGCGCAATCCGTCACCTGAGATACATGCTTCTCTTACTTTGTATCGTTCGTCAAGGGTTAGAGATACTATTCATAGTATAAAGTAGAATTTAGTTACAAGTCTTCCTTTTGCTATAGATGAGCGTCTAAAACATATTGGGGCTAAATGCGTACTTTTGAAAATTTTACTTATTCCACTTCCAATCAGCGGCAGCGTTCTTAATGAAAATTTTAGCTTTCCCCTAAGGAGATTGGTTGATAACGCTAAAAACCTCAAACACAAAATACAAAATTATCAGCTTAGGTACGTATAACTTCTCGCTCAACAGTCGCCTTGACTATTAAAGTTAAGGTAAAACTTATGTCAATTCTAACAGCATAGTTAATTGTTACACACGTTACTGATAACGACGCGGGCGCAACTCAATTATCGATATCACCGCAACTGAGGATTTTTTCGCTGTTTTTGTTCGTGGTTTTATGTTCCCAGGAATTTGTGCTATGTTTTGCATTTGTTTACGCTTGTTGACGTAAGTGTTCATTTAATGCGTAATATAGAAATTATTGTGGATCTCAGAGGACAGTTACAATTTACCTACCATTGAGTCAGTCATTATCATGACGTACAAAACATAATTAAGCAAGAGATTAAATGGAAGGATTTGGCAGCCATTCCTAATTAGCACCGCAACCGCGTATTAAAAAGTAAAGAAAGCAATAAAAATATTAAAATGGATCAAATGCCTACGGAAAAAATGAAAGGATTTTATAACGACGGCAGGTGAACTAGAGGAACTGAATAAAGACGAAGCATCCATTGGCAAACTAGCAGCCAGATAGACTACTTGTAGAACAGGATTGTAAGTGAGATTTTGATTTAATAAGCGCAGGGAAGCATGGTGTTAGGAAAGAAGCCTGTATCTACTCAAATGAGTCAAATAGAGCTGTCAAGATAATAATTGCACTAACATGTTAGAAAACGGACACTAGGAAGCAATTCACCATGGTATTCTTCCGCCAAGTAGCGCTGCTGTGTCCCGGTTGGAACGATATTATGATGCCGGAGATAATACAAGGGGACTGCAGAGTTTTTAACTTGGCATGGCAATTAATAAGCATTTTATATTCTCTATTCTATTCCAGTCGTGGTGTTTCAGATTGATATACTACCTATAAAGCCGTGGTGCCCACTTTACGGAAGTTAAACTATCGGCATGTAGGCTTACGTACATACTACATATATCTTGAAAAAAAAGTAAAGTATTGATAAAATTACTTAGCGGATAATTTTATACAAATTCTATCACAAATTTTAATATATCAGGTGAATATTAACTATTGACACATAGTGGAAACAAGCCCTTAGTCCTCTATTTTCCATAACACACACACTATAATTGATACAAAGTATAAATATGACGTAGCATAATAACTGCATGCATCGCTTGTAAGGCAAGGCATACTTATAATAAGTAGGCGAAGGCTCACCGCTTAGCCCATGAATTATATCAACAAACATTAACTAGAAAATACCTTTATTTGCGTAAAAAGTAAACGATCGTACATCTGGCGAACATTAATAAGATAACAATGGCAATGAGATTAGAAATCATTACTTTCTATACAGTGTAAAATTTCCTATTGCGCAAGCGCTCAAACATAGTCACGTAGTATGCGATAAGCGCATGCAACTATGTGTTATACCTATAAGTACTTAATTATTATGAATGTTTGATTTGTTAGACAGATTTTACGAGGAAAAACGTGATGAGGTTGCTGTGATACTTAACTTTGATCAAATAATCGTTAGGCGGTTATCTACAGTTGGCCATCGATAATGTTCAGCATTTGCGCAGGCGGCAACCATAGTGATATGCAAAGGGCATCTTACATAATTATTATTATTACAAAATGCATGATCCTGTAAACGACTCACACATATTTGACCATAGTAAATTGCTAATAAATAGGTACCATAATTAAGAACCATGCTTCGCTGACATCATTGGTGACCACAATTTATGTAATTTGTCCTACCTTTCAATAAGTACGTTTTATCTGCAAAAGCGTAAATAAAACTGCCTCGGTTGCCTAGTGGCGCTAAGTGCGACTGCTACGCTAGAGGTCTTGGGTTCGATTCCCAGGTCGAGCAAAAAGTGTTATTGGGTTTTTCTATGAATTTCTCAGTAGCAGCTCGGAGTTAGGATTTGTGTCCGGTTAATGGCAATAGACTCGCCCCCTACTACATGGGACCTAAAACATACCGGCGAACTGTGGGTGTACATTGGTACACCTCTGCCTAACCCTCCGGGAAATACAGGCGTGTGTATGTGTGTGTGTGCGTAAATAAAATTGTAAGTAAGTAACAAATTCCAGCAATGCAATTCGTTTTATGCAACTAACTCTTTCAAATTACTCTTTTGATAAACAGCTGATAAGGTCGCATATTTTTATACTCAGATTAGCTAGGAAACTACAATGTTTGTAACTTCGTAAATATTATGTAACATTATTACCTAGTTATGTGAGATTTTTAACAATATCATGGCTTGTTATATACTTGAATAAATATTATATTATTATTACTAAAAGACATTTCCCATTAAACTAAGCCCCGGTTTCGAAACGAAAATCGAAACAAAATATGTATGATAAATTGTTAAGCGCACGTTATCTGCAGTGATTGGTTCTTGATAATTCAGTCAACCAATAGACAAGGCTTACGCGTTTGACAGTTTGTCAAATTAATTTTGCTTTAGAACTCTTAAAAAACTAGGCAATACGAAAACACTATTTAACTTGATAGTTTTGGTAATTAAAATCAAATGTTTAATAATAACAATACATATTATTTGAGTTCTACGAAAAGAATTCATAAGGTTTTCATGGAAACAAATACCTACTTATTTGAAATGCTCATCATTAGGTAAGTTATTTCAATTTTGAAGCCTACCTATTGTAAAATATAAAAACTAAATTAGATTTAATAAATCTTACTGAATTCACACCCGCAAACATTTGGTTTATTCAATTAAATCATGTTAAGATAATAATAGCTAAGGGAGCCTAGGTTATTGAGACCTATGCAATTTTTCGTATCGTATGAATATAAGACTTATTTAAGTTTACAAATGATGAAATTTTAGATGAACTTCAATCACCTAATGAAGATTCATTGTTCACAACATTTCAGCATGAATATTAGAGCGTATTCCATGCGCATCCGGCGGTGATCTGCTGATGCACAAAATGTCAGCTTCGTCGTTAAACTATAACAGAATTGCGCGTCGTCAATACTGCACACCTTTCATGTGTGAATGTGTTACGAACATCGCGCAAATGGAGAAGGCATTTCATGATTATATTTCTTTACGTGGTTTTGCACTACATATTGTGCCTTTCGCATTTGTATTAAATCCTTCACCGTTTCATCTTCTAAATAAGAAGTTGACATTTTCGCTTTCATTCATTTGTCTTTAATGATTCTTGAAGTGTTTATTTGTTTTTATGACAGTAAATTTATCTATTTTCATCATATAAATAGTATGTATTTACACGATACAAGAAAACTGAAATAAACGAACAATTTATCTCAGAAAACGCTATTAAAGTTTTCTTCATCAACTCGTTTTTCAACTTCAAAAGTAAATAAACAGTATCATACAACGACATTTGGCAACACGCAAGACATTGTTTGGCGTATATAAGATTATCTGGCAATTATCGTATCCATAGCTATTGAAGCTTTCATCTGACATTGTGGTTCGCCATCCTTCTTTGAACGACGCGTTGGCACGGCGCTTCAAAATAATCATAAATTTATTTCAAGTGGCCAGCCGGCAACTAGTTGCACGAATCGCCAATGACGCTCATTTACACACATGCACAATACTAATGTTAGTGTTCCGTTTATATACAACATTATTTATCACGTAGAATAATACTTGGTACATAAAATAATTAAAATAATACAAGTTTGATAGCAACAATTCATGAATAAGTATGTAATCATTGTTTCCCAAGTATCGACGCGCTTAAGTTTATCTATGTTTATAAACCACAAACTGTGCTAATATTACAAGATACTATTATTTATAGTTGTTGATAATACTTAAATTATCGTAACAAACATAGGTTCAACAATTATGGATTTATTACCTTGACTGGTTGTATTAATAGGTACATCTAAGCAGGTAATGAGTAAATCTACTAGCTAAGTAATCGTATAAAATACACTATATATGAACGTTAGAAAAATCCAGTCTTCTTCGTGAATATATCGACCGAATGAACGTCCATGATTACACGTTAGAGCCTTCAAATAATGTTGTGAAAACTCTGGTATATAAGAAGAAATATGTTAAGATTATGAAGAATAACATATAGCGGTTAAATAAATAATAATGTTAGCGCCGAATCATAGCGAAGCGCCACAACAAATAGTACAGAATTGGTTGCATCAATATGTATAAATAGTTTCAGTTTTCTGTGAACGACTATGGCTGAACTTAAACATACCTCAATATACAGATTACAAAACCGACTTCACTACAAGTATTTGTGTAACCACTGCGTAAAGTGTGGACTTGAACAATGCGGGTGGTTTGATCATTTTCAGGATATATTTTAAATGACTCATGTAATTGCCATATTTGTTTTGTTTCAGAATATTTTTTTTTAGAACGTATGTCTTTCGGAGTATATAAGGATTGTAGCAGGTGGCGTTCTGTGGTTTCTACCTACATCCATGGAAAAAACTCATTAGTTTATGTATGTATCTCTTTCAATGGCATTGCTAACCTTATTTTTTTGTTCAAACGCTTTTTGCATACCCTTAACAATCTCAATCAGAATTTTGTAAACGCAAAGACCTTAGCCCAAACATATATTTTCTATCACTTCATAAAACAACAACACAACAAACCACAACTACAGTAACAACATAGCAATAAAACACAACACTACTGCTATTTTGTTTATCGCTTTTTAAACAATTATCTATTTTTATCTGTCATCCAAATATAACAAGCATTCAGTTTTGTGACCTACCCAGCTATATTTCACTTCCTGCCTAACCGCTGAATTTCATGATCCTTCTTACAGTCTGAAGTCCGAAGTCACATGAGCATCAGTGTTCGTATCCCGATCGCGCCCAGACGCTGCGTCATACAGACTCAATACAACATACGTATACAAAGGAGCTGTTCTTGGTTATTTTCCACATGACCACCTACATCTATCGACTTTAATATCTTTGTTATTACCGTCTGTGTTTTCCACTTTTTTATTCGGAGTTCATTTTCATTATAACAGGATTGCTGGGCTTAGATGTTGAAGACTGTAGAACGTTTTACACGATCAAGATATTTTTGATAAGGTATGCAGGTTGTGTAATAGAAATTTCTGAAGGATCAGAATATGATCGGTGACTTTTTTCATGGATCGCCAACTAAGGCATCTATGCTGATTTGTTGTTTTTTAGTTTCGTCTTTGTAATTTTAATACTGGAATAAGCCCTGTACTTACACGTAGCCTTCCAGCGAACCTCCTTTGATAAATTTATAAACAGATTCTTTTGTGATTTTCATTTTATGGGGAGACGTTCGCATATTCGTTAGCGATGCATTCTTACACTCCAGTTGGATCCTAATCATGCTTACCCAAAGAATAAAGAGGTGTACCACTAGTGCTGATCCGCCATTTTCCATCAATGTTCGTTGTAAATTCTTCTGCATGGAAACAAAAAAAAGAACAAGGCACGTAATTCTTATCGAAACATGTATTACGTTTCCATATTATAGGCTTTTTCGAGGAAATGGAACGTGCGGAAGAGATGCTAATCACACTAATTGAATCCTAATACTAAATCACTAATCAGATAACGTAATTCATCCGAATCGTATCAATATCTTTTAAAAGGTTTTATTTATTTCCACTTTCCGTATGTTTGTTTAAAATCTTTAGCTAGGTACCTACTAACTACTAACTAGGTTTCTTTTAAGGTGTTTAAAAAATTGGTTAAATGACTGATTCACTTCGTTCCTTATCAATCTTTGTTTTATCTTTTAAGTTTGTACATAAAACTACAACACACTTTGTCCCTACTAACTAATCAAATGTTCAATCTAATTATATTGTTAGCATTATTACTGTTAGACCCGCTCGCTTCAGACCGGGTTATCTTTAACTCCGAGTTAGTTGCCTAACTATATGGGCCTTTTTTTTTTGGTGGCTGGGAAATCATCAAATAACTTCTCCCGCCCTGGGCGGGACGGGAGGGAGTGTCAGACTTTTACTGACTAAAACCCACCCATGTTCCTTCTTGTGCCCTTTGCGTTCCGGGGGCGCGGTATCTCTTGCGAACAACCCGCAGCCCCGGCAGGCATCGGCCCTCAGTGGCCCCTTCCTTTTGCTGACATCTCTTTGAGGCGCGCGTGGAACACGAACGCGCCGTCGACACGGCCTGTCGTTATGCAACGTAAGGACGGTGAGCTACCCATTGCTCACCGTCCACAGGCCCGTATCTACGGTGGCCGGGAGTCGTCTCGCGGCTCCCGACGTCCGGAGCGTCTACCGCGGCGGCTGGGACGGGAGAACCGCTGTCTCAACCGTCCCGCCGCCTCCTTCTCAAGCATTACTGCCTCGCAGAAGGAGGCGACTGCATCCCATTCCCTCTCGCTCCGGACCATGGCTTGCACCAGGGCCGGACGCGAGAGTTCGCCGCCGCCGATGGCCGCCACGAGGACTCGGCGATGCTCCGACCAAGCAGGGCATACCGCCACGGTGTGCTCCACCGTGTCCTCGGGGCGATCCACACAATGGTGACACCCGGACGTTTCCTCCCGCCCGATGAGGTGCAGGAACCTCCCGAAACACCCGTGTCCGGTGAGGACCTGCGTCAGGCGGTAGGTGAGGGCACCGTGGCGCCTCTCCAGCCACTCCTCAAAGAGGGGACTTACCGCCTCTATTAAGGCGTGCCCAAACTATATGGGCCTATGTATGACATTTTGTAATTTACCCTTGTATTAACAACGAATTCTGTAGAAGATCTTGGTGCAAGAGGGTCGCGAAAACTTTTCTAAGTTCGTGAACCTCGACGTCTACTCTAATAGGTAGGTGCTATTTTCCTAAGTGTGACAGCTTATACTATATCTACAATGCGCTTGAGTGACTAATAGTTCACTGCACATAGCTACCTATGCGATTATTGGGGCAACTTTCAACTGTACGTGTATTAAGTAGTTCAAATTGTTTCAATATGACTTAGGCAAAGAACCACTTAACTATTTACTGGTTATTGTGACAGAGGTTGTGTTCCGACTGGAAATAGCAGTGGACTGGGATCCCAGTGTCGCTAGACCTACGTCATCTTATTTATTTACGGCAAAAATTTTGAGAATAGATACAGCAATATATAGTTACGAAGACACGTACCTACTGATTAGTTTTAATGCTGGGCCATTTCTATATGTAGATATCAGAAGCTTTGAAGGTAAAATTTTCAAAGCGTCTGGCTAAAGTTATTGCCCACGAAAAATGTCGGGCAATAATGAATAAGGGTCTATAACAATATTCTGTAAGATTCAAAACCAGATATCACACTTGAACATAAGTGAGTAACGTTCATTATTAACCGAAAAATAGACCAGTGTTAAAACTATACAACTACCATTAACTACATATTCCTCGATTTATTTCTAAAATTTCAACCATGCCGATATGACGTAGGTTTGGTAACTCTGGGATCGAGTACCGCAAGTTTACAACACAGGCCTACAAAGTTACTGACACAAATTAACGAACTACTTACAGTTAAACAAAAGAAAACACAATATATAGCCAGCCAATGACAGGTCACTAACCTGTGCAGAAATAAAAACTTTGCATGCAATTAAATAATTATTTAATTCGTTTTTGTTGATACTGTTAGGTACATTCGTTCTATTACCAATGTATGCCTTTAGTACGCAAAACTGATAAAGCCTTTACTGCTGTTTTGGAAGTAGGTACAGAAATTTCGAATTTTGCAATCTGTCTATAAAAGCGGGTACCTAAATAGAAGCAAAAACTTCTAAGTCTACTTTCTCTGAACCTACTTAATGCAGATCTACTGTGCATCTTAATAATTTTCAGAATAGGTGCCTAAGTATCAGGTTTTCCTAAGTAAAGGTCTGAATTTCGTAATCAAGTCAGTGATCTAACATTGCGTAATTAATTGCCCTACGTACCTTTACATATTATGCTTCTATTTATTGCAAAAGATCTATAAAAAATATTCATTTTCGTAACACAAAACTGAACTCTCTAACCCGGTTTTAAACTTCTAAGTTTTCTTAGCACATGCAAACTTAGTGGTTATTTTAAAAAGAGTAGAATAGGCATCCTCTAAAGTGATAAACTTTCGAGACGGTGTACTACTTCGTCAAGTTACAAGACGTAAAGAAATATTTTTAGCGAGCCCAGACAAAATATATAACTTAATGTATGCCTGCACAGACTTAATAATAAAACTATGGCAAGAAAATCAGTGAAATAAAGCTTTTCAATCGCTTCGATTAACCAAGGTTTTTGGTAGGCAAATGATGTGTACCTATTGGCAGATAGATACCATTGTTTCAAAAATATTGATAACAAGTTAGGTAGGTATGACAGATGGTACCTATACGATACGTGCTGTAACCAAACAGGACGAGTGCGGTGTGCTATCGACGTCCTTGTTCGACTTACAGCATCGATAACAACAGCTCTGCGCTGATAACGAATTGCTATAAGCGTGCCTGTTTACCAAAATACCCATACAGTTTTTGTTCAATATTATCATACCATTTCATTTGATTTATCGATAAACGCCGCCAAAGCTCGCGTTTTATTTAATAACGAATTTAGTTCCGAATGATACATCTACGCTTTTGAACATTTCATGCATTTTATATACGGTACACTAATAAAAATATAGGCAAGTAACATTTTATCCGTAATAAAATAATATTTTATTGTTCTAAATTCAAATATAAACGGGCGCGAGATGAACAGCGCGCGCAGGCGCGTGGCGCGAAGACAGCCGGACACTCCGCACGCCAATTAACGCGGCGCGTTCACACGACCGCCCGGTCGACCGATACCCTTCCCGCACACCATTCGCGTAACGAGCGTTAACCTGTCCCAGCGCAAGTTACACGCGCGGCGCATACAACGCAAACGCGCGCGTTACCTCTGTTTCCGTTTAGGGACTCGCAGTCGCCCGATTTGAAAATAGAGAAACTCAAACATTCGCCCGATTATCGGGATCGCTGTCGATGGTCGGTCAGTGCGCCGCGCTCGACTCGCCTCGCCTCGCACTATTTATATCGGAAAGAGAGAACTGCGTTTCGACACTTCACGTGTATGTGTGTACCTTTATTTTATTACCATTTGTAGCCGGTTTTAACCTGCAACGATTAGTAAGCGTGGTTTATTTTATTGTGGCTTATGATGATGATGCGCCTCACTATGGAATTTAGACATTATTCATTGGGTTCAATATATTCTGTTACCAAACAGACACCCAGATGGAGTTTATTTGATAGTTTTATTTATTCACACAATTCTTGTTATTTTCCCATGTTAGCTAAAAAACCTCATTTCAACTATATGGTGGTACAGAGTACCTACGTAAAGCAACAAAATCTTCGTAACTGTTGTCAAATGCGAAATCCCTAATCCCGTGTGAAGCAGCTTAGCAAAGCGATCTCAAGTACGTAAGCATATAATATGTAGTTGTATTGTAAAGTTATGTACCTACACCGATTGCATACCAGAGCGAGCCCATCCAATTCTATTATAACAACAAGCAGCGCAAAAAACAAATAAACACTAGTCTCATACGAGGAGCAACAAAAAGAGTTGTTAAACCTTTAAAAAATCTCTTGATATTTTATAAATAGTGTCGTGGGAGCATCTTGTACTTTGATAGATGCCGACACCGGAGCGGTGTTCGTAAGACATTTTTTTACTACCTGCTCCCTTTAAAATTAAAACTTTATAGATTTGTCCGTCTGTACCTACCTACCTATGTGATTTGTCAGAGGTACCGCTAGTAGGTACGTATTTAAGCATTTTTTGTTTGTTCTTTGGTGGCCGCGGTTAAGATTTATTGGAAGGATTTGACAAAATACAGGTTATTCCCATTGCATCATTTTTCAAGAATTGCCTACTTTTCTATCTTATGATTTTTAATCCATACAATTTAAAGCTCAAGCTTACCAAATTATAACTACAAATCAGTCTAGGATATCACGAACAAACATAATTAATTGATACAATTAATTAATCGGAACGATCGATTGAAATCGGAAGGCTGTACCCCATGGCTATAAAGGACGATCGGTAAGGCGCGGGTACCTGCGCCCGCGCATCTTGTGTGGTCCAATGACGTGACGCGGAACCTGCCGCCAATCAAATATAAGACGACTTCTTACGACCCATTAACACATGCGCAAGGACATTTGCGTGTGAACCATACCGAACACCGGGTCAAAGTCAATACTTTTTGTTTATGTTGGTAGGTAGATAAGTAAGCTGCATATACACTTTGTCATACATAATAACTTCCTTAGAACGAATAACTACTAAACTATATATTATTTAAACAGTTTTCTCATGTGGATGAAACAGCAGATTAATATTTTTATATAGTGGTTCAAGATCCCGGAAATGCCAGATTTATGTCATTTTAGCTGCAATTTTGAGGACAGATAGATAAATATTTCGTTAACGTTAACACTTGAACGTGAGTGAGTTAAGCACGTTTTAAAACTGACACCTGAAAAAGGGCTCAGCATTGAAGCTAGCTAGTATGCTTACCTTATCAACATCTCTATTTAGTGGCAAGGTTTTAGCCAAGCTAAAATGACGTAAGTCTGGCAGCTTCTGGAACTCGGACTACTTAGAAAAAAAATCTCGATATATACAATTATTATTCAATAAATGAAAACCTTATCCTGATGAAATCAGTTTTCCAGACATATATTTCCGAGAAAGAACTTAAATCAACACGCAACATTCACAAACCATAGTGTAAAGATAACCATAACTGTCATTGAGGTGTCGTAATCGGATTACTTTCTAGCGTCAAGAAATACAATAACAGAAACCTACTTACACACTGAACAATATTACAGTTGTACTCGTTTATGATTTAATGTGCAATACACTTCGTAATGCTCTTATAAATGTCATAGACACAAAGAGGAGTTTGACTTTGTTGCAAGACAAAATATGGAAAATTTGCTTATTACCAATCGTTTCCATGAGTCACTTGTGTCTCCATAGACCATTTCATCGAATTCCGAAAGTGCGGTGTGGATTTGAATATAACCAATGCATGGGGAATATGCCCAATTTTTGCATTTGTACAGTTTCAATAGTATGTATTCGAAACATCTGCTGCCTTCTTGACACTGAAAGATCCTGATAGACTTAAAAACAAGCCTCCGATTCCCACTTTCTAATTAACAATAAAATGTATAATGAACCCGTGATTACATTTCGGAATTTTATTAAGACAATACTAGGTGGTGCAGGCAGGCCCTAGAAAACTAAAATAAGTTTGAAACTATCAACAGGAAAATAAACAAATTAAACATACGATAACAACAAAAGCAGAAGTCGTCGTAGCATCTAAAACAAAAGGCAATGTGATCATACACCGAAACCGTAGTAATATAGGCGACAACATTAATTAAATAACAATTGAGATGTGGAACGAGACACGACGATATCAACGATTATGTCGCCGACTATATTTAGCAGCTAACTCCACTCTGAATGCTATGCACGAGGCAGGATGTTGATAAGATATTTGCATACACCTAACTATGAATTGTGACATAAACTTTAACAAAACGTATTAGGAAACCGCTAATATTTTCGAGGCCCAGTGTAGGTCTAAACTCATTCCGAAATATTTAGAATTATGTCTTTACTAAAGCTACTAACGAAGACGTTCTTATTTTTAAAATGAAACCTAATAAGTTCTGCCTTCAACATTTTACACTACATTTTTTAACAATGCTGTGTCATTAAACGATGTACGCAATGTTATTGTAAAAATATTTGAGAAAAATCAATGTCTAGTTAGATTTCACAACAACACGTAAGTACGCCACGTAGAGTAAGTAAGATACGCTCACAATACGACGCAAAAATAACTTAACCGATTGATTTGCTAAACGATGTTGTAACAGCAGATACAAATAAAATTAATGATTATATTTTGGATATCGACATAAGTCGAGTTGCAGTGAGGCAAGTGCCCAAGTGAGCGATCAGCCTTGGTGCGTTTGAAATCTCGTTGCGGGCGTGACCACGATGTTCAACAAATGATATCATACCAACACCAGACGATTACGTAGTAATCAAACCAGTTACTACGGCAACACATCATGCATTACCCAACTGATAGGTTCGCAAAACTGTATATCCATTACGCCGTTTGTAGTACGTCTGAACTCATTTACTGATCTCAAGGAAGCATTGAATAATGTTCAAGTGAGATCACTTCACTCTGAATCAAGAGGTAGCGACTGTTATTAGAGGATCACGCTTTACTGATAATTGTTGTCTAAATATTTACCGTTCTGAGTACATTGAATCTCATTCCAGTCTCCGAATCTAATTTTCAATATGATGACTTAGTAATCTCTTGGCGATTATTCAAATCCTGGTATAAAGTTAGTTCACATGCGTAATTGTAATTAGTCAGTCAGTTTTTCTAAAAATAATCTGCCTGAACGTCTATAATATTATTTCTTAATACACAATTAGTAGTCAAAGTGCGTGTAAGATATTTGTAGTGAATAACTTTCAGCAAGTTGACAACATAATAATGGTTATGTTAGCAAAGAAAAATATATTCAGAATGTCTTCTGTTTTATTCGTTGTAAGTATCTGTTTTTGTCTGTGTTCGAGAATTTATTGCTTGGCTCATTCTGCTTTCATAGGATCTGATAAAACAATTTTAATAAGTTTTATTTGAACATTATTTTGCCTTCATGTAAATAAAGTTTCTGTTTTTTTTTTTTACATAAGGGCATTCGACTCATGATTTACATTTCATTCAGTATTTTGTATATTAAATATAAACATTTTCCGCATCTTAACAATTGCTAAAATTTTGTCAGATTTAACTCCAGAGTAAAAATAACCCTGAGGTTATTTTTACTCTGGAGTTAAATCTGACCCCAATAATAACCCCAGGATTATATTTAGGGCACTGGTGGAAGCTATATTAATCAGAAACCCTACACGTCATGGGTGACGTACACAAGGAAAGAATGGATTTTCCTTACAGCCGGAATTTGGTAGAAAAGTACGAGGTAATTTTTAAGACACAATCGGATAAACCTCTTACTATTAAGTAAGTTGCAGAAAAACAAGGCAAGTACTATAAAATGCACTGCAAATGCATGAAGTCCATAACAAAAACGAGACGGATGTTTTGCGGTGAAATCATATACCTAATCAATGATATTATATGCATCCGGAAATTGATACAGGAATCCTGAACCGGGATTCCTGATGATATCCGAATGTTTGCGGCCAGGCTTATCCACTATGGAACAGGTACCAACAGTGGCTACTGTTGTTACTGTGTAATCTCTGCACATTTTGCAGGACCCAAAAGTCATTTCAATATTCTGACTGAATAAAAATTTTCACAAAAGTGAACTAAAACAAAAATTTTCACTGCAACAGACGCCAAAGGTTTCAGCCTGCCTGAGGATTTCTTATCATAACTATAATGGTTTAAGATTTTTGGCCCAGTTTGAGTTAAACGATTAGGCAGTGATATGGTAATTAACTCTTATTTACAATGTTACACACATTTTGGCGGCTATTGTTCCTTCGTATACGAGGCAGTTACCAAAGTTCTTAGGTACCTCATGGATCAATAGATACCACATCCGCCCCTCGAAGCTCCACACAGAGCTACTATCTTACACCATAGTTTGCCTATAAAGTTATTACCTACCTAGCTCCTCTATGTTTGTGTCTGAAATATACTACCTTAACTTCAGTAGGTACATAAGTACCTACCTAAAATTACTCAGTATAGACTGAGTAACTTTCAATGACATTACAGTTTGACATAGGTAGTTTATTTCTATTTATTTTAAAACAGTCAAGGGTCCGTCATCTTTAGCATTTTTCTTCAGTGAAGATTACCTGACAATTGGAAAATCGGCTCTTTTAATCCTCATTTTTGTCAATATTGAACAAGTTTTTAACACTTCTTACAGTTGAGTACTACTGTCCATCTAATGTTAAGTTGCAGTAAAAGAAAACATATATTTTAAAATCCGAATCGTCTTTTTATCCTGGTCCTTAAAGAATCGGAATTTCTTGACTCCAGCACTAAGACTACAACCGACAGGACAACTATAATTTTATAAGCCTTTAGATGTAGATATTTGATCTCAAGATTTGTATCTTATATTTGATACGAGTAGTAGGTACCTACACCTCGCGGGGGAACCCCTTGATAATCGCCTTCAAGCGACGCAGAGTGTGAGCACGTCAAAAGGCCAGCGTTATTCATTGTGTAATAGTCATTACACTTGAACTTTAACTCTTCACATGGGATTAGTTAGATTAGTTGGCCTAATGAAAGATCCACTTGATACCTCTACAAACTATGAGTTTAGAGGGTGATGAGGGCCATATCTACTCCAAACTTTTTGTAACTAAAACATATGAAACGATTGCAAAGTAAATCATTTAGGGACAAAATTTAATTTGCGAGACCTGGCTACTGCTTTATCTATGTGACACCCAAGTTTATCTAAGACTCTAGATCTTGTAACAAAGCCTTTGAAAAACTAATCTTGCTATCAGAAACAAAAAAAAACACGTTAGTCCAGCCTCTTCAGTGTCGCTGAGAACTTCAAAAATATCACACGGTAAGGTCATTTAAGCTTATTACTTTTTTGTTAACATCGTATCAACAATGAACCGTCGTCATTGAAAAAACATTGTAGGTGACATTCGCGAATCGGGTGTAACAAGGCCGTCGTCAAACCGAGTAGGAAGTAGAAACCAAATGATTCTGAATCGGCCATATCATCAAAAAATGTTCAGATTTAATTAGATGTGTCTAGTTTCAAGTGCTGTCATCGTGAAGTGTTTCTTGAATTAATTATGTATAAGGTAGGTAGGTACGATGTGAATACAAAACGTTTGTAGCCACTAGCCATAACTAACTAGACTGAAAATAAAATAAAAACTAAGAATATCAAACAAGTACCTATGTGGTCCTAGATAATGTTAAACATAATAGATCCAATGAAATCAGTTCTACAGCGAGATTAGATTTTCATTGTCTTTGTTTACAATTACCTAAGAACTAAAATATGCCTACAATTAATTATTCCCGCAACTTTTAGCAGGATTTATTGTCGTCGTATCAAAATAATGCGTTGATACTATTGTAGGCACATTAATGATTAATTCATCATCAATTAATTGCTTACACTAACTTTTATAGGCTGATATTATGACAAAACAAAAAAAACCCACCGCTTGTACGGTGAGTATTCAGTCAGGCATTTAATTATCAGCTTTCGTTTTATTTTTACAAAATCGTAAAAACAATCCGACTTTGTAAACTAACTGAAAAGAGGTAAGTAACCTGTTTAATAAAGACATTATTACACTTAAATACTGGTTTAACTCGATCGTATAACGAAACAATTAAATTATTATATGTACCTAGTTTCAATAATCTACTGTTTTAGTGCTTGTGGTGTAGACGGCGACAAACCAATAAAACTGTTGCTATACATCTATATTAAATAGATACATACGGTGGTTTTTTTTTTGGGGGGTGGGAAATCATCAAATAACTTCTTCCGCCCTGGGCGGGGTGGGAGGGAGTGTCAGACTTTTACTGACTAAAACCCACCCATGTTCCTTCTTGTGCCCCTTGCGTTCCGGGGGCGCGGTATCTCTTACGAACAACCCGCAGCCCTAGCAGGCATCGGCCCTCAGTGGCTCCTACATACTGTGGTAAAAATTACGTAGCAGGTGTGTCGTACACACATGTATTTACATAGTCCTTACTTTAAACTCTCCTATATAAAATTGGTTATTTATTCAGAGGCAAAACTATACAAAGTCAAGAGCAAACCCATCTTAAATAAAAAATGAAAAACTTTTATGTTTCTTTGTTTGTAAGAGTAATCTCTGCCTTATTTGGATAGTGGTCCTAAGCGCGACTGCTACGCTTGAGGTCTTGGGTTCGATTCCTAGGTCCAGCAAAAAGTGTTATTGGGTTTTTCTATGAAATTCTCAGTAGCAGCTCGGAGTTAGGATTTGCGCCCGGTTAATGGCAATAGGCTCGCCCCCTATTACATGGAACCTAAACATACCGGCGAACTGTGGGAGTACATTGGTACACCTCTGCCTAACCCTTCGGGGAATACAGGCGTGATAGGATGTACGAGTATGTGTAGGTAATCCCTGAAATAACTAGTTCGGTTACAGTAAAAAGGCTATGTTTAATGGGTAACTTCAATTCCACGCGAACGAAGATGTGGGCAGCTTCCTACTAATTCGTGCGCCCTATATTCCTAATTCCGTACAAATTTTTACCTGACTGCGCCAGAAGGAGGGTTATGTTTTTTTAAATCTTATTTTCTTTTTTATTAGTTTATTCCTTATCTTCGTCAAAAAAAAAATCATCAGTACAAAATTTTAACTTTCTGGGTCCAAGGATTTGGAACCTAATGTATCAGTCAGTGTTTAAGTGTGTCAGCACTTTCCGTTTTATTTTACAGTGTTAGGGTAAGCTAAATAAGATGGTTGGTGCCTGATGTTAGACTTCTAAGCAGATCTTGATTCGCAGAAGTGCAAACGTACCTACTGCAAATTAAAATGAATGAAATTAAGTTGACTGTACGTAGTTAGTACTAAGAGTAGGAGAATTTCCAGATGACCGCATTGTCTGTGTCTGTTTACATAGTTTATGTGTTCAGCGATAATAGTATCATCTAAAAAAGCAAATATTTTTCCATAAGATATTGTTAATATTTTTTCCTTATGTTCAACGTAATTAATAAAATGTCCTAACATCTGTTTGTATTATTATGTTTATCTAACTACAGTCTCAAACATCAAGGCAGTCGAGTTACAAAATGGCCGCCTACACAAACACTAAGATTTTCCTAAATCCGGGCCGAACCTGTAGCAAACCTCTTTAGAACAGAAAGATAATTCCCGGAACTATATGAAAATTAAAGGTGTTATAAACATCGGTTAACATAGTTGGATGTTTTATATTTAGTTTTTCACAAAGCTGTTCCACGTAACATCTCGAGAAACTACCAAGAACTATAACATACATCGAATCACGTCGCAATTATTGCAGCTCGCATATTAGTTTCCAAAGACATCAAAGCGGTATTATTAATATACTTAGGCTCGCTGCATACCGTCAATAAATTGATGCACTTACATACGTTTGTCACGTCTCTATAATATCTCAAAGAAGAATAGGCAATATGTCCGATAAACATTGATGAACATGTTTCTCAATTTTTAAATTAAATTATACCATCATACCATCACGCCTGTATTCCCCGAAGGGTTAGGCAGAGGTGTAACAATGTACACCCACAGTTCGCCGATATGTTTAAGTCCCATGTAATAGGGGGCGAGCCTATTGCCATTAACCGGGCACAAATCCTAACTCCGAGCTGCTACTGAGAATTTCATATAAAATCCCAATAACACTTTTTGCTCGACCTGGGAACCGAACCCAAGACCTAATTCAGCCCGCCAAATAAGGAATTTCTCAACTACAAAATAATACCAAATATAATTATTAGCGAACACTGAAAATACCATCTGTAATAGTAAAGTAGGTGTCTGAAAATTATTCACGTTATAAAATACGTTACAGTAATCCTCTCATGCCCAATTATTTCCATACAAATAAGTTGACAGCGCGCAGAACGCCTAACCTTAGTTACCTAAGTATAGCTCTCAGGTAATGGCCGAGAATCGACAGATTTGTGCAGCACGTGCTATGGTTGTCACGTGGCTTCGGCACATGTCACCGCGGTCCGCCATTTTTTCTAGTACAGTCGACAAAAGAGTTTGGTTTACTGGAAAAAATAAACACTTGCCAATCATAACAACACGCTTCCATTTTCTTAAAGGTAAGGCAGACATCTAGACTCTGGGCGGCTTCTAACTGAAAATTTCCTTATGGGGAGATCAATTATAATTTGCATGATCTGATCTGCTGAGCGACGGTCAACAGGGCTTACGACCACTATATAATACTAACTAGGTGGCCCAATTTTCCACCTTGCTGTTTTTATTTAGGTATTATCATTGTGTGCGTAATAACTTTTACGGCTTTGTGTTTTTTTCGGATGGGAAATCATCAAGTAACTTCTCCCGTCCTGTGTGGGGTGGGAGAGAGTGTCAGACTTTTACTGACTTAAACCCGTCCATGTCCTTTCTTATGGTCTTTGCGTTCCAGAGGCGCGCTTAAGGCACAGAAACGAACGAAGTTAAATACTACTACCCAGCTCGAGCATTCATTATCTCCGCCAAAAAAGTCTACTGCTGGACTGAGTTTGCGCTGCCCGCATCCAGAGGGTTCGCGACAGTCAGCAAATCACAGGTCCAACTTTGGGAGGAGAGACAGGTAGTCAACTTGAAACTATTTTTTTTAACCCGAGGGGGGTTTAAGAATAATTGCACGTTAACTACATGTACACTTATCTGTTTTGTTAACAGTATTTAATTGAAGACTTGAAAAAATGAGCTACGTTTTACGCTGTACGCCTGTATAGTGGGGACGTTGTAATAACGACCTTTAGAGTCGCGCATGTGTTATCGTTGTTCAATCAACATAACATTACTATTGTATTGAGTGCCCTTTTTTTTTTTGGGGGGGGTTGGAAGTTATGAAATATCTTCTCCCGCCCTGGGCGGGGCGGGAGGGAGTGTCAGACTTTTACTGACTAAAACCCACCCATGTTCCTTCTTGTGCTCTTTGCGTTCCGGGGACGCGGTATCTCTTACGAACAACCCGCAGCCCCGGCAGGCATCGGCCCTCAGTGGCCCCTACTCTATGCTGACATCTCTTTAGGCGAGCGTGGAACACGAACGCGCCGTCGACACGGCCTGTCGTTATTTAAACGTAAGGGCGGTGAGCTACCCATTGCTCATCGTCCACAGGCCCGTATCTACGGTGGCCGGGAGTCGTCTCGCGGTATTGAGTGCCCTGGAGTAAGCAGAGCTGTAAATAGAAAGGAAAGAAAATGTATTGTAATATTGGTGTGCATGAAAATGGTACCCATAACCCGTCCGACCTTCGCACCTTTTCTTATACATAAAATCATCGGGTAGCCCTGGACAGCTTCCGCCGCGACCTTACAGACCAGGGAAACCTTTCTGTTATGGTTTGAGAAGAGCTGAGCTGAGTAACGGAGAAGACACATTTGTAAAGATTTCGATTCCAGGGTGTTAACCTGTTAAACTGAGAGCAGAAAGTTGTTATACTTAACATAGCATCACGCTTGCGTTCACTGGAGGGGTTAGCAGTGGTGAATATTACACTGAAAACTCCGTTCTCTCTGAAGAGGACAAAGATTCCATTTTTCCTAAAATTATTAATTTAAAAAAAATGAGGGTTCATCAATTTTATTTACGGTGTTACAAATAATGTATGATTCATTCAGAATCATTGTCAAATATTCGTATTAAGAACATTATTTTCTAGCCAGTAATGATTGAAAAGCCATAAAACTAATTAATTTCGTTCTCCTTAAAAAGAGGTTTTGTAACTCTTCGCCAACACATCGTGTGTTAACCGTTCTAGTTACTAATAAACATTTTCAACGTGATTCTTTACCCTTTATTTATTTATTCGTTTTATTAACAAGTCATTTCGAGTACAAATATTTATTTATTCGCTTATAAAGAACTAACTTGGGTCCCATTTGTCGTGCACAATTTATACAAAAAATAATAACAAATCACATACCAATTCAACAATTGTTTTTTTTTTGTTGACGGCCTTACGAATACCTACTTATTGTTATATTTAATGAGGATAGTTTCATTTAAATTGCATGAAGCACCAACTACTCTAAATTTGACGCTACCGTCACCTGAGATACCTTAAGGTCATATTTGGCGGGATGTCAATGTAAAGACCGAAATTTCGAAGGTTTGTCTGAGAGGTCACCTACATACTTCGAGGCACAATTGCTGGTCATGGCCGCGCGGAGACCTCATATCCGATGCTTCGCGCAAGTTATGGCCTTCGAGCGATTTATTATGAATTTTAAAAGATTATTTTGGTACTAAATATGAATTAAAACTCACGAAATCATTCACAACACAGATGCATGTATTACCTACCTACTTGAGGTTTTTAAGAATCAAAATATTAAGGAGATTTATTTGCGCTGTTCGACAATGAACGAACGAAAAAATAAATGTTTTTACTACTGTCATTTTTGCTATAATTTGCCGTCAGAACGCTTCTCCGTATAACTTGCGGCGCGTCCTATATGTGTTACACGAATGCGCAAGACAATCTGTAAATAACCATACAAGTAAACAGACGTAAACAGTACGTCATATGTTACAAAATTATGACCAATAATGACACAAGTCACACATGTTAACAAAATTCACTAGATAACTTTAAAGCTTCATATTTTGGTAAACAAAAGGTGCAACATTGTTGCAGCAACATGCTTTTTCTGGACACATGTTGCTGGCCATAATGCACGGCAGTTGGTGTGTGGCACATGGTATCAGTAACACAAAACACGTTGCTGCAACAATATTGCACAATTTTTGTTTACTTGACACAGCAACACTATATTGTCGTAGAGCACACTTCAAAATGACCATGAAGAGGCTACCGACGAAAGTATGTGTCATAGACAAGCTAAGTTATTGTTCAAACATCAGTCGGGTGTCAAAGACCGATACGTTTAATTAGTAAGCAAAAAGGCGCCGTAGTAACATTGACGGCGACGGCGTAGGCGATAAGAGTCGAGCGGCCAGTGTAAGTTGGTCTCTCTGATTGGTTTTAGCAGCTAATCTTTGACTAGTCATATCAGGTTTAGATGACTGGTCGCCGTTTTGCGTAGGCGACATCAGTTGCCGGAGCAGACGCGGCTGTCGATTGAAGTGACCACTCTCATAGAAATGCACTAAAATGTTGCTGTCATATTTTATATAATTTATAACATATGGACTTATTTTTACATGCCATGTCAAAGAAATAATATCGATTTTATTGCTTATATTTATGTTTAGTTGTTATCGAAGTAAAGGAAATTATTTTCCATCTTAGAAGGTGCTTCGTGCAATTGCGTATAGTTAGTTCAAAAATAGCTTGTATCATCTGACTTTGTATATTAACCAATAAAAGACTATTACCAATATGAGCCATCCAAATAGGTACTTATACCCTTAAAGGTCTCTTCATAAAGGTGCTATTTAGGTATCTATATCGAGATATATATCCGTAATACAATTTCTATGCTATCTTGCCCTTTTCGAAACCCAGTTGAAAAGAAACGACCCGTATTTAAAAAAATAATTACGTACTTAACTACGTCATCGTCGTCATCATCCTTCTGCATTTCCATATCCGGATTTATTGCCGACTGGCGCAAAACTCTTATGTATATTCCATTCCTAAATTTTTATCGGTTATCATCTCAATGTTTACTTCATTACTGGATCTTGGCTTTGGTCTGTCATGTAAAACTCACACGTTCCTATTTGTAAAATATGCACATGCGTCATTTTAGTCCCTCGCATTGCAGTCTCGTGAACGGTAAGGCCTCGCCCAAAGAGGACCCCGGCGCCAAAACCAGTTGCTTAATAATAATGAGAGCAATTAACACGTAAATGTTGAAGACCTCGATAGATGACAAACTTCCGTGAACGCTCACGACTGTGCACGAACTTAGAACTTGACGAATCGGTTTTGACAAAATGGATTGGATATTTTTAGAATTGATTGATTAGTCTAGCGGTCGCGACTTTGATTGCTAAGAATGTAGCCGATTCTCTGCAAGATAAATTAAAAGAACCTCCACATACCAAGCAATTTTTTGGCGCACCCAGAATTACGCTACCTTCTTGCTGACGGCTCATCTTTTATCACGACTTAAACTTATTGATATGCTATTCATATTATAATTGATTAGGTCACCGGTCGAAAAAATAATGAGAAAACTAGTGGTATTTTGTGAAATACGTCCTCAGAGTCCGAAGTTTTGAAATGTGCTCAATAAACGGCAACAGGCTGTCCCCCTAAGCCCCTATCATTATGGATTTGATAACTGTCATTGGCAAATGTGGGAATACTGTAGTAGGTAGCACGCTGTGTAATATCTACACATACAATTTTGTAAAATAAATATAGCAACTACGAATGATTATTCCTTATTATGATCTTTTTAATTAAAATCTGTGTCTTGTTATTGACACCGTCTTATAGAGGAATGATCACTAAAGAGACATAACCTCCACTAATTATCACATCTCGAATTACGAATTAAAAAATCTTCCAACATTTCTTTAGTTTCCCATTGAAAACATACTTTTTTTCAACGTCCATAATAACATTTATTCAAACTTACAAATATCAAGAATATTATGCACAATTTATAAAAAGGGAGGACTCATAGGGCTTCAAAAAACTCGCCTGTATCGCATACATATTAAGGGTCCTTCAGTGGTGATGGTAGGTAAACACGTAAATGTACGAGTGCGCCCCTTGGTCAGCACCTGCCTGAAAGGCATTTTTCGCCATATTCCAAGCTACTCCTATACCAAATTGTAGTTAGTGCCAACCCGAAAGTAGGTAGTACCTACCTACTAAACGGATTTGAAAAATGTTTAATATCTTTAGAAACTAATACAACCGTACCTAAATTAAAAACGTCGGATGGAGCCATTGTAATCGAATTAACCCACACATTTACCCTCGGACCGGCGCTCAAGTAGTGAAGTCAGAATGAGCTCATGTGCGGGCGCAACAAGAAACAATGCTCTGGCGCAGTTCTCACGGGTCATCTGCGCTCCCACACTGTTTAGTACCAACCACTGATTGATCGTAACGGGCCTATGTTTATTACTAATTTTATTTCTTAAATACACTCGGTAGGCATGGATGGTTATGTATGTTTTTTGCATTTTAATGTAGGTTTATTGATTTAGAATAGTGTAATAGGTCTATTTGACCTCCTTATAAGTAGGATATAAGTTCAACACACTGCGATTTAACTTACATTATCTGGCAGATTATATTAGACAAATGGTGTTGAATTTTATTATGTATTTGGTAATGTTTAACCGGACACTATAAAACAGCAACAGCAAAATAATTTCAATAATCAATCCTTTGTCTGTTTCACTACAGACTATCAATTATCATGATCCTGGGTCACTTCCTTGAACCCCCTCTATCTTATATTCTATAATTATTAAAGAAAGATGAATCACATTACACTATGATATCATTATCAAAGGCTTCTAGGATAAACGATTGTTATTTTCACTGGGTGCAGTTCTACAGCTCGTGAGGGAACTGTGCACGACAATGTTAATGTTATGTTTTGAGAACATTTCTTAACGGATATACCTTACGTATTGTGACTGTTCTAATGAGGGTTCCATCCAGCGTTCTTTCATGAATAGCAATATTCTACGATTTTTATTATTTATTAGGCCACGAAATTCCAGCATGGCCTATATACAATTGCACAATACTGATACACTACAGGCTGATATATCTTAAGGGTTCCTAAAGCACCTGAACCGTTGTGGCATCAATTATATAAGCGCTATAACAACACTGAACAACATTTCCTATTCATAACTCGAAAGAATACCTACTTCTTAACCGAATATTAAAATTAATCAAGTAAATCTCTATAAGAATCGAACTGCTGCCTACAAAAAATTGCCCGAAGAGTGAATGATGCGTAACAAACAAACGGCCCGCTTGCCCAACCACCAACATATGACCCATTTCTTTCAATTAACTCTTACGACTTGCGTGGGTGGTTTAGCGGCGGATACATATTAGTTTTATTCCTCATCTACTTCAAATCAATTGACACGAGTGTGGAAAAACTGTATTCATAGTAGGTTAAACCACTAAGTCTGTTAATTGTTGGCTTGATTGTTGAACATGATTCTGGTTGTTGAAGAATTATGTACCAATTGTAATTTAGTTTAAGTTTAAGTAAATTTTTTTTTAGCTAGAGATTCGATAGCTTTTCAGTTCAAATTATACTATTCATTCCAGGCAAAGCCCACTGGGCCACAGTAGAACTAGTTGTTGTTGTAAATACAGAATCCGGTTCATTAAAATGGCCAACACAAAATCGTATGCAACAATAACAAAACACTGCGTTCTTTCATTTGAATGACCATGCCGCTGAATAAATATCAAGGTAGTCCAAATATCCATATTGATCCCAATTAATCGATAATCAACTAAAAATATCAGCAATCAATTTATTAAATGACCTCTAGTACCAACCTATTTAAAAATAGGCGTGAACATGACTTTACTTAATTGGTTTTGTGTCTTTTGTATATACTCTAGTAAATTAACTCCTCACTAATGATATCTAAATAACAAACCGATATATAGGTTCTTATGCTATCCAGTGTTGCGGAATTTGTTCGAAAGAGTCACCGCAGCCCTGGAACGCAAATGGCATTAGGAAGAACACGGATGGGTTTGTTAGTAAGAGCCTGCCACCGCCTAGCCACCCAGCTTCGCTCCGCCCAGGGCGGAAAAAGTCATGTGATGATTTCCGATAGTTAGAAAAAAAGTACTTAAGCTATGGGCTGATAATGATGAAAAAGACGTCAAGATGAATTTTTTTTTAACTGCCTTAATAGCTTAGTGGTCCTAAGCGTGACTGCAACGAGAGGTCTTGGGTTCGATTCCCAGGTCGAGCAAAAAGTGTTAATGGGTTTTTCTATGAAATTCTTAGTAGCAGCTCGGAGTTAGGTTTTGTGCCCGGTTAATGGCAATAGGTTCGTCCCCTATTACGTGGGACCTAATCATACCGGCGAACTGTGGGTGTACATTGATACACCTCTGCCTAACCCTTTGGGGAATACAGGCGTGATGATATGTATGTTTTTTTTCTCAAATGTTATAATTTTAGAAAGCTGCGCAAGTTATAGGATTTTGCGTCGACAGTCGTTATCAGTGGTGGCGATGAACTGACGTAACGTTATACTACTGAAAAATAAAATCAGTATCGTAATAATTCGAAATTTTGCTATGTTTTGGTTGAGTGGTGCATCGTCAATTGTAAGTACCTACGTCAGGCCCGAAATTCGGAGGTAAGTCTGAAAATATTATTGTATAAAATTAAATGCACTACAACATTGTTTAAGAACTGATAGAACTTACTAAGCGTCAATGCACGTGTGACGTGTACCTATTCATAATGTTTTCAACACTTCGGAATCGGATGCATCATTCAATCTCCTGCCGTCCAATTACTGTAACACCTTGTATATAATTACGTCCGTACCTACATATTAAACGCTGCTGTCATCCATTCGTCATAACAATGATATGAACATGATTACAAGTTCCTAGCTCGTACAATCAACCGGACGTTTATGGAAACAATTATTCTTTGGCAGGGCCTTCATTTCGTATCAGTAAGGGTTGTGTTCGTAGCTCAATTGTTACTATTTACGGTTGACTGTACAGACTCGTACTAATTCGCAAGGTTGCTGTGCGCACGCGCCACCTTGGTTGCTAATAATTCCGATGATCTTCACGCGTTAAAACGCTGTTTCCCACGTAGTTACAACTCACTTTTGTACTGCATGCTTTTATTGCTACCTACTGTGTTCGATGTGTATGTTTTCGTATATAATGTAGACTTGTGTGTTGTGACTATGACCAGTCCGTGAACTGTGACTTAGTTGATTGTCGTGTTTTTTAATCAATTCTGATGCTGTAATTTTTAAGGGTTACAGGAAGAAGATGACGGTAAGCAGCTGCATAAAAAACTTGGGAAGTAGAAAATAAAAAAAAAAACACAAAAAAATTTTTGCTCCTTTTTAGCATCAATATTGGCACTTCTGTAAAATATGCTGAAGTAACCAATCATTTCTATACGACCCGCCATATTATGTCAGATCTGTACAATTATGTCAAATAGACAAGTCACCGCCACCACTTCTTTTTGAACAGTGCTTTAAATTGTAAACAAAATGACGGTCGGATAGAGGCGGCTGAGCGGGACAGACTCATTTATCCGTCGTCGCTCGTGCGCCGTTCTACTGAAGTTTACAATTTATAGGTAGGTCGGTAAGTATGTACCTACTACGCCGTGGTAGATTTATTAATTAGTGCCGTTTAAAACGTTTGAATGGCCGAGTTTCTACTTCCTTATTAATCTGCACGGAAATAGATTGATAACGATGTACGGAATTGATAAATTAGGTAATATACCTACCTATATCGGGCGCGCGTCATAAAATATCGTTCGATTTATATTTTTATAATCATCCTTCCTTATTCAATTCAAAATTAGTTTAGATCTAAGAGTGTGATGGTCTACTATCCAAATATCTATAGATAAATAAGATGATACTTTGATACTAAATTATAATTAGTGACATTTATTTGAAAGGTAAATTACTTTTTATTAGCAATTAAGAGCTGCGTCCTCGCGCATCGCCGTCGCTACGCAAATATCGGCGACCTCGACCATAGTACTCCTCGAGGAAGAGGTTGGGTTTTCCGTGTTTCAGCGTCGCATCAGTTGTGTGTGTGAGCACTAAAGCGGTTGCTACCTAGGTTGGAATCATAAGGAGGTAGACTTGATTATCATTTATAACGACTGATACCTAATAGGTTCGTATTTTATGACTGTAGATTAGATATAGTTATTAGGCGAAATGTATTCATTTTATATTCTTCTATTCTACTAGCTACCTCTTTGAATTTTTGATTTTTTCGCAACTGATAACGTGTTTTTAATACAAAACATTGCGTAACTGTAAAAGAAAGCAAACATTAAATCAATAAGTGATAAATTATAATGGTATCCATTTCACAGTATTCACATTCAATAAAATTCGACTGCCAGCACTTGAGATAATGGTATGCGCTGATACTATGCTAGGCTGACCATGGCTTTGGAAACTAACTGAAGGACTAGATAAGAAGAAGATATCAATAAATCATTTAGTTTTTATGTAAGTAAACAATGTTTAGTCTTTGACTCAAAGTGGCATCTTGTGTTGAAGATTGAATTATAGCAAATGATTTTCAGATTTTCTTGTCACCAAATTCCACCACAAGCACTGTATTTTCTATGTAAGAGTGTAAATTATTTGAGATGGACTCTCTAAGACTCCCTCGGGATGAAACAAATTCACTACTTGTGCTTACTGAAAGGTCTACGATTTATATTTATTTTCTACCCTCTTTGATCTTATCGTTGATTTTAGTGCCGAGTGTTGTGCCTGAAAAAAATACGCCAGCCTCTAAATCGAAAATGGTGAATAAATAAATACGTGTATGGGATCAGATTGGTATCAGTATTCTATTTTCAGTTTAATTATAAAACGCGGTCATTGTTACAACCTTTAATCGCATTCTGTTACCTACAGTTTAAAAGTATACTGGGGAGGACCCAGCGGTCTGGTGCGATTGAAGTCTTTAGAGTCGAAAACTCTCCTTACTTAATTCAAATCAACTGGTAAATCATAATGACAGATCACGAACACAGAGGATACATGCAAATGACATATTTTCTTACCTTTATGGAAATGACATATTTTCGGGAGGAAATATGGAGGATTTTCTGCAACAGACAAAACACCCACTGCTGCTCCTATTTACACCTTAACTTTACCCGTAGGTCACCGTAGCCCAAGGAAAACCCATACAAACATGCAAATTATGGTCCTACAAACACATTCCATATGGGCACAGGAGCGATAGCGTGTGATATGAGTGATAGGCGATTAAGTTCACGTGTGCACGTGCTCCGACCGCTATTATGTACCGATAACAATACGATTTATCAAATAATCGATGCAGTTTTAGGCTGGCTTTACGTGATACGACGATGCGATTTTGTTGTTATTATAGTAGTCGCGACTTTGCGTTTGCAAACTTGGAATGCCTTATGAAAAACAAAGAAACTACTTCAATCTTTTTCCAAAGCCATACCAACTTTTTGCAAGACTTTTTATGAAGTTATTTTAATTAATTCTATAAGGACCATAAAGGTAGGTACTAACTACTGTCAACGCTAGTCAATTATATTAATGACCACGTGAAGACCACGTAAAGATCACGTGAAGTGACTTACTTATTTTGGATAAGTGTAAAAGATACTCTTGCAGAATAAGTTAGTTGACAGTTTTTCAGACTAAAGAAAGAATGTTTTGAACATTCTAAAACTGTCAAATGCAAATATTATGTTAAATATACCTACCTAACAGGATGATAAAAATATTTCGCACGACAACCTCGAATAAGAGCTACAATAATATGAATAAATAATCAAATATTAAGCAACAAAATCAATGTTACTTTCGCTTACCAAAGTCGGCCTCTTTATTTAAATTTTCTTGCTCTCAATTATCTGGTTTAAGTCTGTCTCACTATCGAGGCAACTTGACGGCTTGTAAATAATGCATAATTCAGCAACATTAACTAGAACAGAAATCTAGATATTCACGGGCGAAATTAAATCCTTTAAGCCTATCAACGTTTTAAATGTTTAACTCTGTCTGTTTCTGACTTAACGACTTATGATTCTATTTGTTTTTGAGTGGGTAACTAAGGTTATGTTCATGTCACATACCATCACGCCTGTATTCACGCCCGAACGGTTAGGCAGAGGTGTAACAATGTACACCCACAGTTCGCCGGTATGTTTAGGCCCCATGTAATAGAGGGCGAGCCTATTGCCATTAACCGGGCACAAATCCTAACTCCGAGCTGCTACTGAGAATTTCATAGAACCAATAACACTTTTTGCTCGACCTGGGAATCAAACCCAAGACCTCTAGCGTAGCAGTCGCGCTTAGGACCAGTAGGCTACCGAGACAGTTGTCATAGGATATGAATTACCTACTATCAATAAAATGTATAAAAAAATATACAGGTTTTCTACAAAATGTTAATCGCAATTAGAGCACCGTGTGCAACTTGCCTTATCTAGCGATATCACTGTTATGGCGATAATGTTCTTTGATATCAGCTAATATATTACTGTACAGAATAATTCCTAAGGTTAGTATCACCATATTTGCACCGTCATTTCCGTTTTAGAAAACAATATACATATTATCTTTTTCTAAATGTACACTATTGGTGCTCGGTACGGGCTTTATTACACCACAATTACACATCTGACTGAAATCCTGCAACCGGATATCTATTTGCCAGACATGGTGATTAAAATAATATGCTCCTGAAAGCAGTACTATTTATGAATAAGTAAGTACTGGTTTCAGGAGGATATTATTTTACCTAACTGTTATTGTTAAGTTCATGTTCAAGTAGCGGATTTCACATCAACTAAAACATCCTAGTATGTCCATGTTACCCCGTAACTTGTTTTACTTACATAGATGTAATTACGTAAAAAAATTGTTGCCTTTGTTGTTTCAAATAAACAATAAAAAATAAATAGTGACGACCAATCCGAATATTCTGAAACAGTTCTTTAGTTATTAATCCAATGTACCTAATACTTACCTGAGAATAGTTCACGTACAAGACCTGCGAATAAAAGTTCATAAATATTTTTATTATGTTATTAATAACTCCAATCAATTAATTGATCGATAATAATATCTACTACGTTCAGCAATCCGTCTGATAATAGCAATAGCATTCGCCGACCAAAATTATTTGTTCTTGTGCGCTATTGGTGTATTGGTAAAGCCCATGACCTGACGTGAACTATGTTTTGCTTTTTATGGTCGAATATGTATGAAGATATTATTTTAACAAATTGCCATCATTACTCCTCGGTTTTTTTTTGTTACTGTGAACATCTAGATTTCTGTTCTAAAATCATGTATGAGTCATACGGCCGTTTAAATTTTACTAATAAGTTCTAAGGCAACAGCTAAATGCTATGCCTAAATATTATATGCCTATTTAGGTGCCACCTGGTGTTAGGAAAACGGGAATAAGTATACTAAGGTAAGGCTACTTAAACTGCCGCGTTTTGAGTCCCGTAGAGCTATTCTGTAAAAAAATCCCTCGGTAAATTCAAATCAACATAGGTATTCGAAATTAAAAATTAGGTTAACAATTACAGTGCCGAAAATGTGACACTATTTTTCTTTTGTTTTTTTTTATAGGTGTTCTAACATACCTACTTAATGTAACAGAATGATATTCTCTAGCAACAAATAGGGAATTAGGTCAGGGAGTCGGCACAGGCAGGTAATCACAGCGTGTGCCAGTTCAATCCAAGGTTGAAGCTTGGTCCATATGATAACGCAAGCGCATACAATCGTTGACATTGTTGTAAATTGTTTAATTATAGGTAAGCGTCGTTTTATTATGTAGCTCGTTCATACGTGGTTCGTATGCTACAAGTGGGTTCGGACGATACTTATAGCTGATATTTATTTTGTTCTCGAAATATCCGTTTAGTTTAAGATCTTTTTTCTATGAGCGTACTATGTTCTATATTATATCTTAGTAACTACGTATTAAATAGGGGTATGAGACGCAAAGTCGCTGTAGATCTTGATCTGGACAATTATGGGGTCCTTCGATAACCCTTGGTCTGTACGACCCTCTTATGTGTATTAAATACTTCTAACATCTCATGTAAGGCAAAAGAGGAACTCCCTAAGTCCTTGCGATCGCCACAGATCTTTATTGACATGGCCAGTAAATAAATATTGGCTGTACCTAGTAACATTAAAAAATGTCTCATCTATCAAAATTTTGCAATATTTTAGTAAGACACTCAGAAAAGGGCCCAGGGTGTAAAAAAAGGGAAATTCTATTCTAGTCTAAAGAAACTCTGTCAAAGTTTCAACGTAACCTATACCCCTTTTGCATGGAGTTGGCCTGGCCCTAACCACACCATTTAACGGACAATTTATTCATGTTTTTCACGAGAAAATAATCAATAGAAACATTGCATAAAAAAGGGTTAGTTGCGAAAATGAAGTAAGTCAAACTAATTACGTTAACATAGTGAGTGGATAAACACGTGACATACCGACATTGCAGATTTTTCTATACTCGCATAGAGGGTCACATCGCACCAACGACATTCTTATCACAGCCAAACATAGATTACTTACTAACTACGTTTAAAGACGCTAGGAAACACTTGCGGCCGAGTAATGGAAACTACACAAATATAAATTGTTATAAAAACTGCACTGTGAAGTACAGAATGGCGTCTTAGCGATCATGTCGTAACTGTGCGATGCTCGATTAATTGCATGCTCCATTTTCATGGCAGATAGCTTTAAGTGAGCCTTTAGAGTTGAGAAAACAAACATTGTGTCATTACAAGTACCAGAGGTAACACACTGTAAAGAAACAGTATCTTGGGAATGCAGATCGTGAAGATTTTGTGGTTAAAAATTATGCGGTAATGTCACGTGATATGTAATAAACTGTTCAGTGTTCATCTGTCAAACATACTCTTTTTTTCATATATATATATAAGTATATACATATGTATCGCAACTGATAACCCTCTTTTCGAACAAATTTTATTGCAAGAGGGGTTACCAATTGATGACGCTGTCTGTACCAGTTCTTTGAGCTCGACGAAAAAGTTAAGTTAGATGGTCTTACAGACCTACTTTCGACTACTTTGTTTATAATTGGAACATTAACCAACGGTAAATTACCTTATTAGATTAAAATAGAAAATAAATAGCGCAGGGCCTGATCATCGTTAATCCGTGACTTTCTATCGCTCTATTAATAGGCACCTGCAGTCACGAGCAATAATAAAAATTACAATTACGCATAATTCAAAAGCGATTTTCGATTGACTTGCTTGCGATATGAATACAAGATCTAGTTGTATGGAATCCAAAACACTAGATTCGTAACACCACGACATTTTCTATAAACAAATTTTAGGAGCAAATCGCTTTATTATTAGTAACATTCTAACATATGTTTCCTCTTTACTGTACTAAGCGCAGGTTAATGAAAATCCGGAAAGGTTTTGCATCAGTTTACTAAAAAGTGCCAGTATTAGTATTTTTGATACGACAATAAGTTACTATCATTATATAGTTCAATATAGGTACTTCCAACATCTTCTATACTTATAATAAATCTATAGAGAGGTCAATTCTGTACATGAAATATATTTCCAAAATAAATATCAGGGGGTGATTAGGGATCGATACTGATACGATATCTACAAAAACTACTCGACGGATTTTAACGAAACTTAGTACAATTATTTTTCATAGTCCTGAGTTGGTTATAGTATACTTTTCATTACGCTACAATCAATAGGAGCAGAGCAGTGAAGGTAAATGTTGGGAAAACGGGAGAAGTTATTCCATTTTTTAAGCTTCCGTCGCGTGTGCCACCTTAATGGTTAAAGCTACACAGAAATCATGTATGACGGAAATGTTCTCCTTAAAATTATATAAAAAATATCCCACGACAGCATATATCTATCTTTTATGGTTGACTCACAATATCACGTGTAAGTCCCGATAGCTAAGCAGTTCGAAACTTTCTGATTATATTTGTCTACTCTTACGTTTATAACACTCTCAGTCATCCCTAATTAAAATAGTTAACATTATTAACTATTCCATAAAAAAGAATCATAGAAATCGGTATAGAAACACCAAAGTTATACATGAAATACGGAAGGACATAGGCTACTTTTTTTTACGAAAAACGACGGAAACGCGGACGAAGTCGGGGGCAACAGCTAGTAGATAATATATTACTATTTCTTAGTACATCAATGCCTCCTCATAAAAGCTGCACTGTTTATTAATACAACCAATTTGACAACAAAATACCATCGTGAGTTCTGTGAAACGCATAAAAATTATCATCAGATAACTGTTTCTGCATTCAATGGAGAGTTCCATAAGATAAGATGTTGTTGGCTGTCCATAAACAATGAGACATAATAACAGGTATATTATTTGATTTCCTAAAGCACGAAAATCCGTCTGCTTGACCGAGTGCAGCTGATTTCATAAAGGGCGTTCCCCTCCGTAACGCGCGACGCTGTAAGTGTCAAGAGGTTGGCGGCACTACTGTCATAATTGTTATATTGCATTACGTAGTTCACAATTATTTATTTATTAACAGTGACAGTAAATGCCTTAGACACAACCCCTTAGACTAGTCACCCTTATTGGGAATATATAAGCAAAATATATTAAAATAAATAAATAAGGTACCTAAACAAATACTATGTCAAAGAGGTAGATTACTAATCAAAATGACCTAGTCTTAAATCTTTCTTAGTTTCTGAATGTATAAAGAAAGAATTAAGAGGTATCAAACAATAATGTGTGTCCTAGTATTTAAAATTCAACACAGTATTGTAATCCAAAATGCCAGCAGCAGTCATGCGTGTGTGCTAATTTCACGCTGCCCGCTACTAACTTACGCCTGGCGTACATCACGACGTAACAATTACATAAAAATGGCGTTCACATCGGGCCGTCGTCGACCGCGTTTCCTCGTCGATCGTGTAAACTTTCACGAAATCAAACAAAGAAATAGCGAAGCGGCTCATTTGCATCATTCCCACGCGGACAAAAGAATGACCCAATCTGTTTGGCAACTACAAATGATGTGTTACCCGAAATCCTATGGTCACGGTCTGTCTCCTACGACGCATGCGACAGACAACGAATTGAGATTTAAATTCTATGTTAGACGGTGACCTTTTTATTCTCGAAATCGTTTCTCATGGCCCTGATCGAGTCGGCTCCCGAACAATGTGATCGAGCAATTCATTTGTCGATTTTATTTTCGTAATTAACGTTTCGTTTTACGCAACCGTGTCTTCACTTTAGTGAAGCGCTTATGTAGTTTCTACCTATTATAAAACATTAGTTTATATGTACGTTAGTTGGTGAGGCTTCCTTTATTATGTAGCTAGATATATTAACAGTGTTATGAGATTAGAGCCAACTGAGTAGTAATTAACTACACATATCTATTTCATTATAAAATACCCATTTTTTTTTTAAATCTTATTAGCTTTGCTGCAAGAACCTCAGAGGATTTAAGAATTCAAATTAATATGAAATCTTATACATTGTTTCATAATAAAGGGTTCTGGACGAGTTGCGACCAACGGCTACCCGCAACCTTCCCAGGTCGTCAATCCAGCTAGTGGAGCACCGTCCCACGCTTAACCTTCCGGTCCGTGGTCGCCCTTCGAGAACGTGTCGTGTCTTGTGAGTGCAGCATATTTGAAATAATATAAATATATTAATTTTATTGTGCATCATCATAATATTTTCTACATTAAATTTTGACACAAATGATGATAATTATGATAATGATTACCTAGCGAATAATCTTGCTGGGGTGTAGATTATTGGTTAGGATGTGTACTTTATACGGAGCAATCATTAGATTAACTTTCTAGAAAACTGAACACCTGAAATACAAATTTGTCTTTACTGTAATTTACCCTTACCTGCTTAAATAAGGTCGAAGATTTTCGATTTTAATCAAGCCCGGCTTAAATTGATTTGCATACAAAATGCAATAACCGAACGTGGAGTGACGACTGATAAATGTCGTAATGAAGAAAACAAAGAGTTAAGGACTTTCTATTCGCGCGTGCGTCTCCCCCTCCCCTCAGTGTGGTACCTAACTGCCCACGGAGAAAGCCTTTGACCTCCACCTCCACAGGGCTTGTTTACTACGATGCAGTATTTGTGGCACTTTTGCGTGCTCGTGCTACGCCCGTGCATAAATTGCGTTTCTATTTATAAATTGACATTTTAACAGCACCTCCCCCACTAGCTGTAATTGAAAGAAAACAAAGATAGATACGATTTTCCATTGTTGTAACGTCCCAGAATTAACCACGTCACGGACAATCGTAAACCTTTTCAATTTTCATTAATTTTCTGCCTCAACCTCCAAAAAGCAAGACCTAAAATGCATATTCCTTTTATAAAAAGCCATTAAAACTTACCTCAATTTTCATTCAAAACAGAGACATTAAAGTAAGTTTCTATGATTGTAAAGTGTAGTAAACACACTAAAGGCAGCTAGCGCACCGACGAGGTCGGGCAGTCCCGTTGTGCGCGGGAGTTGGGTCGGGCTAACGGGCGCCGGCTAATGAGAACGGAGCGACTCAGTTATGCAGATGCCGGCTGCGCACGTTCAACGTTTATCTACAGCTTGTTGGCTTGAATCGCACTGTGATTTACCTAGACCTGTTGTTTGTCATGTTAGGTAATGCCTTTGATTGTTAATAAAGTGACTAAATAATTGTTGTAGCTCGACAGCTGTGATAGTCAAAAATTTAAGGATCCTATTTCCGACATCGTTATAGAAGATATAGTGATTCGTACTCTAAACAATTCCTATTACGACAGAGCATATAAGCTAAGATCGCGGAACAAATAACACATCGACCCTAGTTTTCCCTTTTAAAGGAAGTTCTTACCCAAAGATGAAAATGTCCACCACGTTCATCCGCATAATCTAAAATCATGTTCACGTTGGTAAAAAATTAAGTAGGTACAATATATAATAACTAGTAAGTATTCCCATTCTATAAATAATCGGGGACGGGCGGTATGCGCTAGCGCAGCGCACCACGATTCGCGCCGCTGACGTTGAGTAACCGCCACAGTGTGTCACCACCTTCACGGGCCGCTGCTTCCTGACGCCTTTCGTCAGATAAACATTAGAAGCAATTGCTTTGTTTAGCTTATTAAGTTAGTGCGATACTTATAATAGCAGGCGAGATAGAAATAATGTAAGTAGATCAAATTGTGTCCACTCTAAAGGTTTAAAAAGTGATTCTTCTTATGATTTTCTTGGCGCTTTAAACAAAAGATAATTTTTAAATCTAAAGCAAAATAAAAACCTAGCAAAACAGCTAACAAAAACAACACACACTTATACAATAAACTCACGCCTTTTTCCCATGGGGTTAGGCAGAAACCACAGAACTCCACCTGCTACGATCCTTACATACTTCTTTCGCCTCGACCACGTTCATACATCTGTTCATACAAGCACGCCGGTTACGAGTACTGCGCACACGACCTTTCTGAAGAACCCCACCAGTAAGGTCAGGGTAGGTCTTTCTAGGGCGTCCTCTCCCGGCGTTGCCACTCACATCTACCATATAAATCCCTTTCGTTAGTCGCCTTTCACTCATCCTCTCAATATGACCGAACCATCAATAAAAAAAAACAAAACGAAATAAAATACAACCAGAATTAATATTATTAAAATCAGAGCTATTCAAGGAAGTACAGTGAGTATGCGACCTTTGTTAAAAGTAAAAAATTGTCCCGTCCTAATCTAAGTCTAAAATAAAATCAGAACATCATCTACAGTGGGCACTAAGCATTAACACGAGCATAAACAAATCAACACAGCACATTTGCGGAAAATACAGCGCTGCTAGTAAAGTGAACAAAGAGCTGCATTTCTTTGGCCGTTCCCCTCGATTCGTCCCTCCGGCAAAACCGATTGGGCCAGACCATCGGCTCGCAAGGAATGCTTTCAGTGACTAATAGCCTAACCATTCGCAGCCTAACGCTTACTTGTAGCACAGTAATCTGAAACAGAAGCACAACTGCGGTGTGTTCTTGAAACAATCACTAATGAATTTATCGGAAAGTAACCTCCGGCTTCTAAAAATTAAAATGTATGCTGATAAACCGGGATGGATATAAATCCAGTAATTGTTGTGCTAAAAAGACCAGTTCCAAAACCTTCTTAGCGAAACGAGCTTAGATAACGTATCAGTGCAGTCTCTGTGCGTGCGCCGACTCAGCTATTCTAAGTAACACTACTGCTATCTCTATTTACTGTGCATGTAGCCAGTTGTAGCCCACTTTAGAAGGGAAATGCTGCCGAACTTCCTTGCAACCTAAGGTCGCAGTGTGAGAGCTGACAAAAAAGTACATAACGAATGCGTACTTGTGTTGCATAAGATGGCCTTTGTCATTTTATTTTACATAATAGCCATTTTGTCACACGTAATCTTTAGCAAGTAGGTATTGGTGGAACTTTGCTCATCATAAAAATGTTTTTACCTAAAAATATATTTTAACCAACTCGTAGTGAAACTAGTTGTTACGTGTGTAAAGAAAATTATAAAAAATGTATGCCATTAATATAAGGTACTACCAAGTTTCTTTTTTTACGTTTTACTAAACGTAACAGGGCTCTTAAAGTTTACCAAACTAACATGTATTTTGTATTTACCTACTAAATTTCCTTACAGTAATTTAGATAATTGCGCGTCATAAGAATATCTGGAAACGCGTAAATCGAATGATTTATTTGTAACTGGCCTTGAAGAAAGCCGTTTGAGCACAAATATATGTAAGCCGTCGGTATTGGCAACTGTGACGAATGACTAACGAATATACATATAAACAATAATTGAGCAGTAGGTAGGTTAGGTACCTTACGTCTACGGCTGACAGATATGGATTTGTCCCTACCATTATGTTGAGGTTTGGCGCGAGCGTAGATAGGAACCCGATAAATAGGTAGGTACTTACAATATTATCTATTTCTATTCCGTGCCATTTATCGAGACCATTGCACAGTTATTGACAACGCAAACTGAAGTACTACTAGGTATGTAGCTACTGGAAACTGCATGTTTGCTGCACTGTTGCATTGCAGCCACGGAGCGCATTAATACAGACTCCCTTTAGATGTCGGTCCTTGGTTGCAATTCTAATGGAACTTGTAAAACGACCCCTACTAGCATTACTTGTTAGGCCGTAATTACCTATTAATTTCATGAAAAATGTCACTATTACATAAACAACAATAAAAAGAATAGTTTCGGTTTCAAACATACACCGAAACTTGTTTTTAGGGTTCCGTACTTCAAAAGAAAAAAACAGAGATAAGATCACTTTGTTGTCCGTCCATCTGTCTGTCTGTCAAGACCCTTTATTTCAGGAATGCGAGTAGGTATCGAGTTGAAATTTAAACCATATTTTCAGGTCTACGGTTCTATTAAGTTGTTAAATAATCAAACTATTAAGTTCACGTAATAAAAAGATACGGTCGTTTATTCAGCAAAAAACGCAAATTTCGACACTTCTAACGGAAATAAAATCCATTGGGTACTTCCCGTTAACCTAGAACTATGAAATTTGGCAAGTAACATCGTTATAGACCACAAGGAAAAAATCTCAAAACTATACATTTGTAATTAAATCATAAAAAATACTAGGTACATTTTTATAGGGGGTCGGATTTTCAAATTGAAGCTACTAGTTCAAATGGGATATCATATAAAAGGGCTTGATGTGCACATTGCAAAAAAATATATAAAAAAAAAATAAAAATATAATTTTTTATTTTTTTTTTATATAAATATATTTTATTTAGTTTTTCCGATGCATTATTTCTTATTTATTTAAAAAAAATTAAAAAATACCGTTACCCCTCTTTGTCTCCGAAGTTAGTGAAATGAAAAAATTTAATAAATTATAATGACCTAACACCTAGATATCTAAGTATTTTTTTGTATCCAATTTACTATTTATCTATTTTAATAAACTATTTATTGAATTCTGCCTCGTTGGTCTCGTGGTCGCAAGCGCAACTGATGAGCACGGGGTCCTGGGTTCGATTCCCGGGTCGGGCAAAAAGTGTTGATGGGTTTTTCCATTACGAATTTCTCAGTAGCAGCCCGGAGTTTGGAAGTTGGTGGTGTGACACCACCGTGTCTCGGAAAGTAAGTAAAGCCGTTGGTCCCGGCTGTCATTCGTAGATCTTTGACAGTCGTTACGGATAGTCAGTAGCCAGAAAGTCTGACAACCAGTCTTACCAAGAGGTATCGTCTTGCCCAGTAACTGGGTTGTGGAGGTCAGATAGGCAGTCGCTCCATGTAAAACACTGGTACTCAGCTGTATCCGGTTAGACTGGAAGCCGAAAAGGCTAAGTAGATGATTTATTGAATTCTATAATTTATAATGATGCTACGTACAGAACCCTCGGTGGGCAAGTCCGACTCGCACTTGTCCGGATTTTTTATTGTTGTTTAATTTTAAGTTCTAAGAATATTATTAAGTATGTAACTTAAATAAATACATAACGAAATACATATAAAAAAATAACAATTTATATTATTAGCAATCTATGCTTAAAAAAAAGGAGAAAAGCTCTTAAGGGAATAAAAAACAATTCCAGAAAAAAAAAACTTGTATGAAAAAGCTGATTGTTTGGCCCAGGAACAGATAAAAAAGAAATATAACAATAGCTATTTTTCGTCGAAAACAATTTTAAGGCCAAACAAATCGTAAATAGCAGACTGCAGAATATAAATCTTCTTGAATTTTATCCTTTGTTCAAAATTTACAATCACAATCAATAGTAAAATTAATACTAAACCAAGTCGTCGTCATATAATATGCTTATTTGCACGTTACTTAAAAATAAAGAACAGCATATGATCAATGTAATGTTAGATAATATCATTAATGTTAGAACCATTATTTTCATAATAAAACTAGTAACTATTACTGGGTAAATATACAAATTATAACTGTAGGTATGTTATCAATACTAATTTTATATAGAGAAAAGATTATTTTGTTTGTTTGTAATGAATAGACTCTGAAACTACTGGACCAATTTTAACCATTTCTTCGCCAATAGATAGCTACATTATTCCTAAGTAACATAGGCTATATATAACATAACGCTACGACCTACGGGAGCCGAGCAGTAACGAAAGACGTAACTTAACGCGGGTGAAATAAGCCACGGACGAAGTCGCGGGCGGGTCGCTAGTGATAAATAAAACTGAAATGTAAGCATCGATAGGTACTACAATGGTAGCGGTAATTGACTGTTGCACAGGCAAATGAAATGAAAGTAACAATCGTTTTATGAAACGTCTCGGTGGAAGGTAATCTAATCGCACCAACATTACACAATGTTGCTACGAAACTAAACAACTAATCACCTGAATTATTTTGATATTAATTAACTAAAAAAGTTATCTCTCACACCTACGCTCTCTTAATATTGATTGGTTTATTTCCTATTACACCTAACTTAATAAGGCACCTAGTTCTAGATAGATGCTTTCTCTTATTTCGCCGTAGGCTTTATTTATCACACAAATTATTTAAACACAAAAAAACATGTTTTATTTTTGAACATCGCAATTATTTTTTAATCCAAAGCAAGTCGAACGCCACGGAAGAACAGTCGAAATAATGTGCATTGAACGACGTGTAATTTCATTCGCTTCGTGTTAGATTTGTGTAGTTTGAACATCAATTGTTAATTTTCTATTCTCTATTACAATTATTTGCTTCATGGGGAAGTAGGAAATAGTGCGAAGCGCACGTATAAATAATATAGCGTGACTTTCTCCGTTTGTTTTGATGCGAGCAGTGTCGGCGCGGGCGCACGCGGTGGCGGGTGGCGCTTGCACTTGCACTCAAGTACTGCCAAGTACACCTCGTAACAGGAACACGAATATGCATAAACTACAACGTACCTACAGAAATATTAACTAATGTGCACATGTATTATAAACAAGTTTTGTTTCAATAAGTAATTCTAGCGCTCATTAAGCAATAACCAGAAACAATAAATAAGTACCTACCTTGCATCGGTAGATCATAAAATACGTTAAATTGCTCATTAATTATTTATACAAAAGAGACTTCACTCTCTTCTGATATTGTCATGCTAATTAGGTACCTATGTCTTACCTACTATTATTTCTATATGCACACTTACGAAACACTCAATAGACATATAGGCACTATATGAGAATGTATTTAAAAATAATATAATTAATAACATGAAAAACAAGGTATATAAAATTTACACATAAAAAAAATCTGACTTATGTTTTACCTATGCATAATAATAACACCCCGGAATCAATCTAAATCCAAACATTGCAGTAAAGAAGTAACGCGACAGTCGCAGCACCGTTACGTAAAAGCGAATTGTCAAAATGTCGCAAGCGCAGCTCACGTAGGCCGCGCTCCTTGCAACCGACGCAACCGACAAATCGCTGGGAAAGCACCATAATTCCGCCAATCACACGGGAATCTCAAATATGCTAGCTCTGATGTCCAATTTGCCGCGTTATAAATATAGTTTCAAATTCGATCCCTGATTGCAAATGTCGCGTTCGTTATGGTCTCCATAATTTATGAAAACCGAAAATAGAGACTTGTTTATAAATGTTTAAAATGTAGTACAACTTCGAAATTGCCCATGCAAATAAAATTTCAAATGAGCGAATTTTGTTTAAATTTCAATATTTTAATGATATGCGCATTCAAAGCGGATACAAAAATGTACACAGACCTTCACTCTGACATTCGAATCCATCAGAGATTCTCGTTTCGACCGTGTACAATACTGAGGTCTACGTTATAAAATAGTAATCCCCCAATATGAACGGTAAATGACCTTGTTACAGTTATAAAATGTCATGCTCGTGTTTGAGCAACCCGAACTGGTTAGTGCTATCGTAAACAAAAAATGTGAGACAAAATCGTGTGTGTATGTTCCACTCGGTGATTTAATACGTCAATTTTAAATTGAAATTCAAATATTTTTGCGTTGTCTCTTCGAGTTAGAGACGGAAGGAAAATCTTTGACGTCAACAATGTTGGAGATTACTTTCTAGACGAATTCCGTGTCACCAAATAGTACATTGGCGCTCCAAAATCGGAGTCACAAATTGAACAATGAACGGCGGCGACGCGGGACCGAAAAGAAAATTAATTTAGGTATTGGTGTCGGTCGGCGAACCCGCGATTGTGAAACGTTGAGCGATTGCGCTCAGTACTGTTTGTGTAATACACCGGCACAATGCTCCACCAAATCTACTGGCCCTCGAAAATGTTCACCTGTGTAGAAACTAGCCGTCAATAACTAAGTATGCGTCAATGAGCAACCTTCTGCTTCAGCATTAAGGTTTTCAATTTTAATGAAGTGACATCAAAATAAACTTACAAGATAGCCGCAAGCATTTCTTTACTCATTTGTTAGGTATCAAAACTTCGAGCAGCTTTGGTCAATTTATGAGGCGTAAAAATATCTTGAAATATCATAAATATAATATAAGCATGGGTACAATAAACGACACTTATTTAACATGTATCCAATCTATATAGTTTAATATGGACAAAGATAGGAATAGACAAAACATCGCAAATCCGCAAAAGTATAAAACATTAAATTGAGCAAAAATGACAAAAATCGTGGCACAGAACACTCGAGCAAAGTTGGTAATTGGGAGATGAGATCTCGTGGAACGTGGCCTGAGGCGGCATGAATGAAAGCCGCTCACTGACAGCACACTATGATCGTTGCAGCCTAGTCGCACACCAAATAAACAACAACCACTTCGATAAACCATCCATACAATGCTCGTTAACCTCTCCCGTTCCCACATATACTTTGTGCCCAACCTGCCATGTATGAAATAAAAAGCTCCTGCGTGTATGAATCAACGGTCGATTTGTGCGCGTTAAGGATATCGACATCCGCCGAACAAGTTTTTCCAGTCCGTATCATCGCAATATCACGGTTATTATTGAAACGCGCACTGCGGTCGCGACAGGTAAGTAAAGCATTTATCACGGGAAATATTTACCTACCTAGTGCAGCGTTATCTTATACCACACACAATTTAGGGGAGATTGGACGCGCTTTATCTAACTACAAGTCGACTGCTTTTTGATAAAACCTTCAAAATTAATTTTGTAGTCTGCTCTCAATAAAATTGCTGTGCATTTTTGGACATTCAATAACACAAAGTGCAACAATGTTAAAGAAGAGTTCTGCAGGTACAAAATATGGTTTAGAAAGTTCATTGTAGTAAGCATAAGTCCATTTGATTGTATCTCGGTGAACCATACCACTTACGGTACATACGGCTCGTTCGTGGGCAGAGAAATTTGGTAACACAAATATTAAGCCACAACCAGTTCACAACAATTGAAACGGCGATTTGAAAGACACGGCGACCAATCCGTCACGGTTCTTGTGAACGCCGCATTCTGTGCCTCCTCTTAACAAACAACATCTGATATTTCCACATCACACACTCTTATTTTTATGCACAAAGTAATGAGATCAGTAGATGCCTAACGTAAGGTACCATCTATCTATACTTATAATAAATGTGTAGAGAGGTCAATTCTGTACATTAAATATATTTCCAAAATAACTATCAGGGGATGATTAGGGATCGATACTGATGCCAAAAATGCAATCAGTAAAATTTTTGTCTGTCTGTCTGTCTGTCTGTATAACCGTTATAGAAACAAAAACTACTCGACGGATTTTAACGAAACTTGGCAAAATTATTTTTCATACTCCTGAGCTGGTTATAGTATACTTTTCATCACGCTACAATCAATAGGAGCAGGGCAGTGAAGGGAAATGTTGGGAAAACGGGAGAAGTTACTCCATTTTTTAAGCTTCCGTCGAGTGTGCAACCTTAATGGTTAAAGCTACACAGAAATCATGTATGACGGAAATGTTCTCCTTAAAATTATATAAAAAATATCCCACGACAGCATATGTCTATCTTTTATGGTTGACTCACAATATCACGTGTAACTCCCGATAGCTTAGCAGTTCGAAGCTTTCTGATTATATTTGTCTACTTTTACGTATATAACACTCTCAGTCGTCCCTAATTAAAAAAGTTAACATTAATAACTATTCCATAAAAAAGAATCATAGAAATCGGTATAGAAACACCAAAGTTATACATGAAATACGAAAGGACATAGGCTACTTTTTTTTACGAAAAACGACGGAAACGCGGACGAAGTCGCAGGCAACAGCTAGTTATGATAAATGATAAATGAAACGTACATATTGGTGTAAAATTAAAATCATCAAGTAAATAAAACATATCATGGTTTCGAAATTTCTTTTTATTTTAGTTTACATTTTCTTCATCAATAATTTCAGACCTTGACAAAGGTCACATCTGATGTGCCTACTTTAATAAGTAATATTATTAACAATAAAAACTTAGTGAACCACAAGTATAAACATTAAATACAAAATCATATTCTTGCAATTTCTAAATATGTTTAATTAGATGATCTAGGGATGGAACATTACAATCTAATAAATAAAAAACCATACTATGTGACAGAGACGTGCTACTGCATTTCGTAGGTAATAATTGCAATATTTACAAAAAACATTTATTTTCCTTAAATATTAAAAAACATTCATATCTGGGTAAAAAACGCGCGATTGCACTGAAATACAGGAACAGAACATAAAATAACTAATTACAACTAAAAGGGTCTTTAGCCCAAAACTAGTAGTCTTCTATTTCTACAAGTGGCCTTAATTAAACACTGTAAACTGTAACGTTCGGCCAGAAAAAAAACAACTAAACAGATTGTTTCTTAACATATACATATTTTATTTAAATAGTTTAACATATAAACATCACAATATCAACATTTATGTTCCCTCCAATAATTCACTTACTATTAAATCAACTTGACATAAAAAAGGTTTGCGTTTTTCAGGTATCAATCGATTGCACAAAACATCTGCCAAATTGTTCATATATTCTTTTAAATCGCACTCATCGGTTTCAGTCGTATTTGCGTATTTTACTAAAAAGTGAGCTAAACCATGATTTACTAAAAGTTTGTCTTTATTTTTTGTTGACATTATATCTTCCAAGTGGCTGCTGATCCGAGTAGCGTTTGGCACATTATCTTGCATTAAAGTACCATTGGTGTCCTGACGGAATAGAACTGCAGGTTCATATGTATCGACTTCTTGCTCCTTCTCCTGCTTTATCTCGTTTATTCCTAAGACAAAAGGTGATTGTTTATCACCATCACTATCCTCATTCTCGATATTTGGCAGAATACTTGTGGGTTCTTTTTCGACTCCCGGTTTGAAGTCCTCAATTACTTCTATAAAACTATTTTCTTTTACTTCTATTAATTTTTCCGCATCAACAACCAAATCTCTACGTGTGGATGCATTTGCTCCAAACACTGAATCATAGAATCGGTGTGCGCCAAAAGATAATTTCATATGAGGTAATTCAAAAATATATGGGTCGAGAAACTTAAGCGTCCCATCGAAATACTTTGCTGTTTTTACATGCGCCAGGACCATATCCTCTGTCACTCTTCCAATATGTATCATGTTCTTTAATTTAAAATAGTTATGCTTTATGCTTAACCATTTTCTTCTACAATAAGCCGCTGAAAATAAAATGAAAACTAAAGTTATTTTTAAAACTTTATTTATTATTATTTGTTCCTATAAAATATATCCATAATAAAAAAAAAACAGAATATCAAACATCAAGTTCATTCAACTTTAATATGCCATGATTTAACTAGTTATATGACATGCAATGACGTTATGGTAAAGGATTTCTACTCTGTATTTCTCTTTTTAAATGTATTACAACATAAATAAATTACTATATCTATTTATGTAGCTACATAAATTTGTTAGCTATAGTAGGCGCCACGAGTCGTGAGCACAACTGTCAAGTTCATTTGTGCTCACGACTCGTGGCGGCTACTATACAACATTTGATTAGTTCCTAAATTCTGTAGCTGACAACAACCGTCTGAAACTACTAATTCGTGAGATATTTATTTTTATATCTAATCTGCACTAAAACATAACACCATATGAGAGGCTATTTAAAGTAACCTAGCGAATAATAAAACAAACCCAACAACTATTTTTGGGCTAGTATGACGGTAGACGCAGGGATGACATCCCTACCCAAGAATAATAGTAAATGACATCTATGACTCTCGAAATTATACTGTAATTGAAGTCGTGTACGCCGCGCGCCGTCCGTATTTGACTTAAACTCGATCGACCTAATTAATGCACTCTGGATCGTAATTTACTTCAGCGATACATAGCAACATGATATCATAATTTAAATATTAGAAGTTTTTTGTTTTTATTAAAGGTTTCCGTTTTTTACTTTTTAATAAATGAAAATATTATAAAAGTTGAGGTCGGCTTATAAAGTGAACAATCAAGTTAATGGTGTACCTAAATAGTTTAAGATCCCTATAATCCATTATAAAAACTACCTAATTATATAAAATATTGGCCGGTGCGGCATACAATCAAGTTGTATGCGCGAATTGCGCGTTAGCGAATTTGACGTATAATCGCTGGCGGGGCGGGGGCAAGGTGCGGGACGGCCACTGTGGGGCGGCCATCACGGTCGCTATGCTCAGCTATAATAAACATTATAAGCACCACTACAGAATGAACGCATATGTATTGTTTGTAAAAAAATTTAGAAATGAAGATCTTAGTAATCTAACCGTAAATCGAGGAATTAATTAAGACAGTTCAATTGAATAATTCAATAGCAGTAGGAGGAACTTATCTTCAAAAGCTAATTCCCAGAAAGTAAAATAATTGTAGCAGTTAAAAAAAAAGCAATTTTATACGACAAAAGCTAAAATTATTTTTATTTAACAAATATAATGCTTAAATAGTAATTGTAAATTAAGAAATAACATACCTGGCATATTAATTCTTGCCGATATTTCCGGCCAGACTTCGCTTAATTTTCTTGAAAACTTATAATCGTAATTCTCGTAACACCCATATTGTTTCATTATTTCGATAAATTCTTTATCTTTTGCTTTCCATATCTGCAACTTAGCCTTCCTTCTTTTTTGAATTTTAGGTGGCATATTGAATTATTAAAATGCAAATAAGTTGGTGCAAAAAAAATGCTCGCGTGAATACGTGCTATGCTTATGGCAATGTGCGGGGGACTGAATGGCGCCCCGCGGGGAGGTACGTTAGCCGTCCCCGCTCCCCTCCTGCTCCCCGCACGACGACAGTATGGCGCGGAGATAGACGCGGGCCGCGAGCGCCTCGCAACTGCTACGGGTGTGAGGGCGGGGCAGCGCGGAGCAGTATGCGGCAGCGCGCGGCGTTTGTCTCTTGATACTATTGAAACCTAACTACGCGGTATCTTTATCATAAACAAACGTATCAATTGCTGGTATACACGTTCAATTATTCAAAATTAAGCATTAAATTAATTTTGTTATATTTATCTATTTTAATTGATTTTGATACTTTAATTTGGATCTTATTAATTTATTTGATTAAATTATCATTATAATTTAGGTTGACATTTAGAGTAAATAATAAAGAGGGTTTTAATACCTGAATTGAATTCTTCTTCGTACTAATCCTACTAATATTATAAATGCGAAAATGTATAAGGATAGATGGATGGGTGTTTCTTACTTTTTCACGCTTAAACGGCTGAACAGATCGGGTTAAAATTTGGCACTGTAATAGATTTTAGTGTGAAATAACACATAGGTTTAATTTTACCCCGTAAAATAAAATTTGAAGCGGACGAAGTCGCGGGCATAAGCTAGTGAATACATATAATTTAAAGAATTAAATGATTTTCAGGATTAGCATCTTGCTACACATACGAATGACAAATACTTATCGATCAAATGACATGATTTTCGAAATGTTTACGTCATCCACTAAAAAGTTTTTAACTTTTATTCTATGTCATTCAATTCTATATCAATGGTAATCATTATAAATAATCCGATTAAGAAGTGCAAATACACACTTCGAAAATAATCTTCCACGTCTAATATCTAGGTAAGTCTTTTTCACATAGGTACACTAAATATTTTTTTTTAATTATAATTACTTATTATTAGAAAAATATTTTGCAAAGAGATAAAATAGGTACAGTGCGGGAATCGATCTGCGACACGTCAAAGCAGCAACCAGTCGGTCGGCTATTGCGCCAAACGTAATCAACATTCAGAAATGCTCTGGGACTTTTGTCGCTGACTGTACCTACATAATTATATTTACCATCTGTCAAAGGCTGCGTTCCATGTTATAAGCAGAGAGCGGGCGGGCGGGCTCTTGGTATGATTTTTTTTCGAGACACTAACAATTTATGGACTTCCAGTGAATGAGTCACATATGGGCAAGCTTGCACCACCAATTTAATACCATTGCTTAACTTTAGATGAGCTGTAGTAACAGTTAAGACGTCAGCCTATCTAAAAAAAGCATTTTATACTTTACTCTCCTGGGTAGCTGGTAGTCTCCTTTGACACCTACGTAAAGGGGTTGGCGTATTTATAGTGGAGGAGGCATCACGGCTGTTAAAAATAACTTTCATTAAAACATTTTCACCATTAATACATACATACATAATTATTATTAAATATGTGGGTGTAGAATAAAGTATTGTAGAGGGTGTGTCGCGTCATCGCGTGGGCCGCGTAGCTCTCGTAGCGCCTCGTAGGGCAGTGACGTCACAGTGACGCGCGCGCCTACGACCGCTACGATTTTGCGTAGGCATGCACACGCTGCCGCTGTGCTCCTTGGTGACAGGAAGGCGATAACTATTCAACTTAACTTCTACGGGTTTACTGTGCATTTTTTAACATGATCTGTGTTTCTTGGACTCAAAATAAAATATTTCGTGTAAGGTTACACGTTAATACAACACTGCAAGTAATGTCTCCTTTATAATGTGCATCTCATAATTTCTTTATAAAGAAATACAGTTAAGCAGTCCATACAAAATGATTAAATATTTCTTAACTGAATATTCAATTAATTAGGGACACACGTAATGCTCCATATAAATATCCAACGTTCCGGGCACCGAAATTGACAGACTCGATAATGCATAAATTGTTTATTTCTCGAAAGCGTTTTTATTTATGACCACAAAAAGCTATAAAGTAGCGAGCAAGTGCGCGCTTTATTAACCTCTGGTGTACGGCACGGCGCGCATTCCGGCCTCAAACCTGTCCCAACGGGTGAAATCAAACACTCGCAAGTTAAGGAGCACCCGCGCTCGGTACATTGTCTCATATTCTATTAACATAACAACTCGGCCGTGTAATAGTTGTTTGTATCTCAGTAAAAATCGCGGTGGATGAAGCCGAGTGGGCGCGATCTATGTAAATGGCTACACGCTCGGTACGCTTTCGAGATGATATCAAAGATGACGCGGGCGCAGAATTGACATTCATTGCTTTCATGTTAAAGCGCTCAATGCAATAAAATAATTAACCAAACGAGTGTTTTGTTAATTTTGTTATTTGAAATTCAAATTGAATTGCTTTGCATTTTGACCTAGAACGATGGACTGAGTGATTAACCTAACCCTATAAATATAAATTATTTTGTAGATTTCAACTTAAATATGAAATTTTTAACTGGGGATTAACATGGATTTGGGGAAACTATGGGAATATCTATTAGGTTGACTTAATCCAGATTTTGATAGTCAACTGTTGAGTAAAGTCCTCTCCCAAGCGATGGAGTTGCATTTAGGTTATAAGCAACTCTCATAACTAGGCATGAAGTTTATGTACGAACTACAAAAGTGTCACATCTACAAGATTTGCCTCGGCTATGCGTTTCGATGTCAGTGACTAACGATTACAGTCTACTTTACAAACACGCTTCCACCGCAGACTATTGTATGTACCTACACATATACCTAAACATTACGTACGTGTGTGTATGTGTGAAAGATACGTGGATTCACTCACCCGAGCTCCAATCATTTGTGTTATGTGCCATACAATTAACTATTTATAACTTTTATACTGATTTCTTGTTATTATCATTCCAATCTAACGTTTTTCGTAAATCTACTAATGGTTGTGTATTAGATTTGAATTGAAAATCGCCAAACCGATCTTTGGCCTCACAAATATTTCGATTAAAACAAAGTTAGGTTAGATTACTTTGGTAGGTAAATGAACAGACTTTTATAGTTTTTGGACTTTATACAATAAGGTATCTCTTACACATCTAATCTGTTTAACTCAACCGAACAAAGAAAAAAAAGACATTTATTTTTTCATACATAAGACAAATCAAATAAATTTGTAATATCTAGTAGATAAATGTACATAATATTTTTTAAACTGAACCTCAGAGTCAATCATTATTCCACTTCCGAAAATTCTTTGATATTTATTTGTATCATCATACAAACAGACCAAGCTATACTAAGAATTGCGGTTTTTACTTTCCAAGAATACTGCCTAGAAAGAAGCTCTAAGTATGAAAAGTTATAATGTAGGTACGTTCTACGTCTCCACGTTTTGTGTCCCATTACTTTTTTGTTTGAAGTACCTAATAGTAAAATAAACAATTTTGATATAAATTCATTTCAATCGCATTCGTAATAGGTAACTGAAACTATTTCCTCGAGCACGCGTAGGTCGTTGACCTACAACTACGGCATGGCGTATTTGCGTGGTACTCCTGCTTGGACCATAAATCAATGTGAAAGTATTTTTATTTACCTCATGTGTAAAATCACATGCTAATTAATATTCAAGGGGGGATTAATTTGGTTGTTATTACTTGCTTAGCAAAAGTTTATTCAACTTGTATTTTTTTAGTGTTAAAGTAAACATTATCCTTTATGGCTTTCTTCTTGCTGAGTCGACTTCCAGTTTAACCAGGTGTTGTTAAACATCAGTATTTTACACGGAGCTGGTACCGTTCGACCTTTACAAGTTCACAACCAGTGTAGTTAACCTAAGAAGCTGGTATGTACCTAAGTTATCGTGATATATTAGTTGGTGTAACCTCTATTAAAGGGGCGGATATTAACAGGACGCTAGTCGGCAGCCGGTCATTATAATCTGTCGATCTACATCCTCCGAGGCTACCAGCCTTTACGCTACTGCTGATAGACTAAATATTCATGTTTCAACGTAGTAGACACCTAATGAGATATCAGAAAATGTCAGCAGTCAACATTAGATTGAATTGCAAAACGTTTTCGTGGTTCGATGTCATAAAACCATTAATGGTTGTCCATAATATACTTACCAACGATGGTTTTCACCCATTGATGTTCATTTTATCTACTATTTGATAACCTTTACGAATACTCGTAGACTATTGTGTATTGACGCTACTTATCGTCAGCTTAATCAATTGATGGAATTGAATGTAAATCATCCTTGAAATACCTATTTCCAATATATTAACGGCAATATTCAATAACAGTTGTACCTAGTAAACAGATAAGTAAATAATTGACTATTTATACAAACGGCGAGGTATTTAGGTCTTTTCCCATACAAATTGAGATCATAATCCAGTTTCACCAGGTGCGAGGCAATAAGCACACTTATAGTCATCCAAACAACGCATGATACGGATGACCTAACAAATTTAATTTATCATAACACCAGAGTTGTATTCAAGAACTACGCTAAGCACACTTTGCGGTTAGCACAGTTCACCAAAACATGCTCAGTTATTTATATTTGCGACTCGTATACTACGAACTGCAAAACAATAATAAAACAAAAACTTTTTTTTATCTAACACTAGGTATTTTTACTTATAATCAATACAAAACAATAATTTTACATCAATTAATTATCAATTAAAATTACAGTGAATTTTCACTTAGTAAATAGCTGATTAATCTGATTTGCAAATATTTAGAATTATTTTCGTCGCCGGAAGCATAAATGGAAAAACTGAAAAGGAAATAGAAACGTATGTTCTTGTGACGGTCTATGCATTCGTCATAGATAGGCCGCACGTCGATGCTGTGACTGATGAAAGCAGCTTAGCGATTTAAGCAGCGATTAGTCAGCATTTAGCGAGTGCGATTGTGAAGCGACAAAACCATTTACGCTATTAGATTTATTGCTAATAAAAAACTTAATGAGTGCGCTTCGACTGAAGTCTTTAGAATTAATACAGTTGGGGGCGGACCATACATAAAATTAACATAAAACATCTTAATACAAGTATATAAATTGTACGCGAATTAATTTATTAACAGCTTGTGTTTACCGGCCAGATGAGTTATGGTCTGTGCTAAGTACACTGAAATTTGGAACTAGTAATTTGCGTCAAATAATTTTATCGAATCATAATTGTAAGTCCAAATTATTAATACAGAGTAGGTACCTATACCGGAGTCCGGGACAGGTAAGTACGAGAATCAAAGCGATGCCGATGTAACTGTGAAGCGTCTGCGTTTGTCGAGCTTGCCGTGTCAATAAACTTGATTCGAAAGTGGAAGACGTTCCGACTTACATAAGCAGGCAACAATGTGCCCGCGCCGAACGCTACGCATAGATTATAATGGTTTGTCAACGCAGACGGTTGATGCCACATTCGAATGTTTTTAGGTATAGAATCTAATAAAAAAGTAACTTTAATTACTTACAAGGTTAAACTACGAATTTAAATCCTAATGACCCCATTTACGAATCGTAAGCCGCACACTTATTCGTAATTATAGCTATGATCAATTGAAACAACGGATGAAGCACCGTTTTCATATTCATTAATGACTTTTGGCTTCCAATTTATACAAACGGTGAAAATGATTATGCCTAAACTCGTATCTGCGGAAGTGCGGAGTAGTCTATGGGAATTCTACAGAATACACGTCTCGACACGGCCATGGTTTTCCGCGTCAGTCCAGTTATTTGCAAAACCGCTATTTATAGCAAACCCATAGGCAAGACATTAGACACACTCGAAAATCAATCTCATTTTTTTTTGATAATAAAGATTGAAATACAAAAACCAGGAAGAGTCGTCAAAGATGTCAAGGAAGCGAAGATAACCAAAATTTGTTTATAATCTAATCCGCAACAATTTCAAAGTCAAATTAATTTTTGTACGCTCTGTAGCTGTACTCAAATAAAAACATTCTTATCAAGCCAATTAAATATATACTACAGCTGATATAGTTTTATGTATTCCTAATGAATGACGCATTTCGTAATGATAACAAAAATTACATTATTCTATACTTGATTTCCTTTTAGTAGGTAAGTTAGTGGGCACCTATCTACATTTAGTAAATCTAAGAGCAGTAATAGGTGTACAAGGCCTCGTTCCCATTATGACGGTCCGACTGTTTCACCGTCTCTTCCATACTACCGGAAGTCAATTTCCAATACAATTGACGTGGTAACTAGTCTAACTCTTTACATAAAAACAACATGCTGTTATAAAATTGTAAAGTGGCAAGTATTATAAGAGAATTTAATTTTAATGTGATTTTAATTATGTGGATCATATGGAGGCCTTTGCTCAGGAGCGGTACAGAACAGGCTAAAAAAAAAAAACTGTTCCTACATACGTACAGAATTTTTTCACTCTTCGCACTAGCTGCAAGTAGGTACATTTCGGTGCCGTGATTTTTATCCTTGTAATGTGCCGCAGAAATTTCGGGGACCAAAGCCTCAGTCTTGTTCACAGACCGGTTGCTTAGCCAGAACCAGAACATATTTAAATCCAGGTCTATTAAAATTTTCCAACCATAAATTGCATTATGCCACATGTCACCCACTTTGCCGGTTAGTGTAATGAAATCGAGGCCTAATGGGTACAACGTCGGCACCTTTCAAAGCCATGTGCAATAACTTGTTGAGCCCATACGTCACAATAGTGCATAAATAAAGACTTGCCGACAGAGCTGTAAGCACAACAATAAGCTATTTCCTTCACTTGGTGCTTAGTTGCTTACAAATCAGTGACAGTAGCACATACAGAATTTTTTTCATTACTTAGCAATCTTGAAACAAATCAGTGTTCAGTGATGCAGGGTTCAGATTCCAAATTCGTTTGTGGAAAACTTTAAAAACTAAGTTTAATTGGTCAGCAAAAATTAATCTTTAAGTGATAGGTAACCTTGGTAGGTACCAAAAGCTTGTAAAAATCAGATTTTGTCGCATAGGTTTTTCTATAGTTCAAACGGTTTTTCTCGGCAGGCAAAGCAATTCGGTGATCTCACTAAAATCAAAATCTTCCCAAAGACGGATTACGTGATCGCGTTATCTTGTAATTCGTAACTGGAATCGAAAAGAGGTGTAGTAGCTATAAATATTCCATTACATAAATACCAAAAGCATGTAGGTAGGTATGTAAGTAAAAATCTGACTTTTTTTCTTTGCAATAGAAGAGGCTGTGAAACACGACCCCATGAACATAAATAGTTCAATAAGTAGGTAGCGTATTAGACAAAAAACCATTTTTATTACACTTAAAATTAAGAATCTTATCATCATAATTTTAAATGCAAACATGAAATAAAAAAAGATGGCTACTTACTATCACGTGACGTTTAATAAAAACATGTAAGTGATAGTAAGGTTCGTAGCCAGTTAATAAATATTTAGTTTCAACAGAGCAATGCATTAAAGATTTAATCAGACACGGATGTGACGAAACGTCTTAATTCACTACCGCAGGGGTAAGTAAAAAAACTTTCATTTTTTTATTTCATCGTTAACAGTTTCACTGTGAACTCTATGCGATATACAATTTGCATAGATTGAGCATTGTTATGACTATTTAATACCTTTTATAAACGACAAGCACGTTTATTAAAGTGATATCGTTCACTTTAATCTCACAATTGTATATAAAACAAAATAATGTGTGTACTTTCATTACACAATAAGAAAACGGACTGCACGAGTTAATCTCGAATAACCAGCGTGTATAAACACTAATGTTTGAATAAAATATTTAATTAGCCGACCATTTATTTTTAGCCTCATAATACATAGAATAGAGCAATAAAAAGCCTTCATCGTTCGACGCGTACGGGTCAATAACTAGACAAAGGTTCGAGTAAGATTGTAGACGCTTCTCCGATCGACCTCAAATACTTTACGGTGAGTTTATTAATTAAGGCGGCCGACCTTGCAGGCCGCACATCCAAGGAGGTCGCTGGAGCGCGCGACAGAGACGACACTATGCCGCCGCGACATGCTCCTCCCGCGCGACGCAACATCAAACCAACTGCCGAAGCGCGCCATTTCAATCGTCTGACGTATCCCTCATTGACCTTCCGTTATCTGCACTAGGATTGTCTTTGACTTATCAACCGCTTGTTGTCTTTTTAACCCGAACCTCACCTTTATACATCAAATAACAAAGCGTACAAGGTATATTATAACTCATTGTAAAGATTTCTATAATTACGGATAAATAAAAACTGAATTCAAACCGCGAATAAAAACCAATCAACGGCAAGCTTTAAAAGCCGCTCGGTCGCCAAGCAATTATGAATGCTAAGAGGCGAATCTACAGTAAGCCGGTATACATGACGTATAATACAAACACAAACACAGTCTCGCACCGAGTAGCCGAGAACAATCACAAGAGAGCGCGAGCCAGGAGATCACTCGAAACCGCACCTTAAGCTCATTGTCAAACCGATTACAATAAACAAACAGGACAGACGCGGTTGGAATCTTGTCAAACAGGCGAGTTCGAGCGTTGACTTATTGCCGGTAGGGCATTTCTGTGTCTGTTCCACTCGACAGAATTGAGACTTTATGCTGATACAAATATGGTTGAAATTAATTTTGATTTTTATCATACAGGTAAAACACGGGCACGGTTGCTTACGGCCCACTCACACAGGCGCAGCTCCACGCTGCCATAAATAAAAGATTCCTACAGAAACAATTGTTGCGTAGAGGTGATCCGAGGCCTCGGTGAATGTAGTCGACTAATCGCCTCGAGTCGAACGCGAAAGTAGGTGACCGCCCGTGATTGACGCTCTTGCGAAACCCCGTTCGATGACATTTAGACTTGACGGACAATGCTCTAAACCCTCGGTAATTATGAAACGTAATTATTTGTGTAACAGGTACATGTTATGATGTGTAATTTTTTAATCGAGTCGTTTATTATCACGATTCTTTAGAAACTTGCAGAGAATTTATAATAAAATATTTACAAACGTAATTGAGAACAATTAGCTTGACTGTTAGCAGTTATTCATGCCTATAGTTAGTGTCCACCTGCCTTGACCGTTAGATTGAGTACCCACCTATATTAGCAAAAGCAAATCTAAAATAAATATTGTATCGCATGCCATTAAAACCAAATACTACATAAACTATTGTTTTATCGTTAATCCAGACTCCACAGAATCTCTGTTCTAAGATAACGCCGCTCTACTTAACCTCGCCACACAGAGACGCGTAAACGTGAAACAATACGGTACAGTAACACAACCTTATTCATGTACCTGTTAAATTAAACCCACACCAAAATGGACCCTAACACGTTGGAACAAAGTCCAAACGGTGTTAGGTAAGTCAATCAAGGGAGGTGTATTTACGCTACGTGCACTCACACAGATGCAGAGGACATCTGCGTAGGTACGCGGCCGGGTGACGTTAGTGTGTGGGAATGCCAGCGAAATTTATACACACTCTTCATCGCGCTCCATTGTAATTTACAGTTTTGTAGCGTTTTAAAAAGCAAACACTTCTGTATGAGATTATCATTAATTTATTTTATCTTTAGTAAATGTTACCGCCGCTTAAGATTAGGGAAGTAGTTTGGGATGTTGTCTGTAAACACAACAGTTTGTGATATTACGTAGTTTTGGTTGGTAGGCACACGCAGCACCCTGTTTCCATACGGAATAAATCAACATGACATGTGATGAAACAATGCGAGCAAAAAAAAAACAATTGTTCCTAAAATAATGTTCCGTCGCATTTTCTGTTTCTATTTGAAATTAACATCTAAATTATTATAAATAAATTTTATTGTATGTTAAACCACATAACACTCATAACTAAAAACAAACAAATACAGAAATTAACATGTAGTAACAGTAACTGCCAATCACTGTATCAAGATATCTTACGCAGCCACTTTTTAAAATTAATTAATCTTGTAAATGTTGGTTGATAGAGTAAACCGTAAAACTAAGAAAGTAAGTATCGAGAGAAAACAGAGACTCGTTCATAAATTCATATCAAATTGAAAGTTTAAGCAAATGAACACGAGTCAGTGGGTGCTTTCTAGAAATTATAATGTACATTGCATTCGTGGAGGAGCGAGAGATCATTCGGTGGTGTATCTACACGCGTTGACCGAGGCGGCCAGCTATTTGTACTTAGTAGACCGAGCACGCCCACCTACACAATATGTTCCCACAGTTGGTTGCTTACTACTGACTTTTGGATACGGCATTTGACATAATTAGCTAGAAAATCTATAGCAAAAGAAGTGTATGTTTCTGGGACAGTATCTGACCATAAATTAATTGTACCAACGCAACCTTTTTTTAATCTAATTATCTGAACATTAGAAGAAATATCATTTTAGTATTCGCAATGGGTATCAATAGCTAATCTTATTTCTTATCAACATAGTAAATGCATGTGAACAACAAACAGTAAGTTAGAACTGCTGTAAGATTGAATAATTGAAAAGCCAAGGTATCATAAGTTAACCAAAACCTATAATGTAATAAAGACTACCTAAAATTATTATTAAGTGTTTTTAACTAAAATCCCTCGAAGGGCAGCATCAGTAAATATTTTAGTAACTCTGTGACATTTCACTTGATGCAATACCAAGCGGGATGTTAATAGTAACATCAAATGGACGCCATTTTTATTACAGAATACCAACACCCACATACCGAAGTCTGTGATATACTTGAATTAATTACTAATCATGTCCATAACACCCACACGACCATTAAACTATAAGTAGGTACAAGTCAGTGATAAATAGAAAACTGTGCATACAAAGTAAGAGTTCAGACACTCACAAGTTGTTATAAAAACAGTACATTAACACCGAGATATCACAATTCTATAAAGACATTAACGTAGATAGCAAAACAATTAACAAAATAACAAGTTTCCAGACAAAACAGACACATTACGGTCATAATTGTTCAGATATTATTGCTGACTCGGATCATATATCCTCGGATTCATTTAAATGTATGTCCGAAAGATCAGGGCAGCTTCAGAAGCTACATGGTCAAACAAGTGTTTTAGAGGCGTTAACTAGACACGCCCTAAAATACAACGAATTAACTCGAGGAGTCGATCGTAAGTCTCGTAACGTAGTTATGTTTACAACTAACCCGAGGTTGTGCCCTAGGAGGAAGATTTGGGCTTGAACCCAAGAAACCTTATAACAATAAAATAAAAATATTCGTCAAAACAATGTAGTGACGATACACAGTACTGTAGCTTATATGATTCCGAGGAAGTTGATCCAAGGGGAAGTTAAACGACGTCAGCAAATTATTAACGAGCAAGAGTCACAAATAAAACCAAATATAAATGCTGGAGAATAATAATGATTATAAGGTATTGTAAAAACTGTGTTAAATTATTGTAAGTATTCAAAACATATAGAATCAAAACGTTTGTGAGAGAATCTGGATATCATTAATGTAGAGATCATAATTAAGTATGGTTTGTACTTGTAATAAAACCAAACAAGTAATAAAGCATAACCATGACTTTGAAATATTAACAATTTCTAAGCGTCATCATTTTACATGGATGTAACGTGTTGAACGAAAATACCTTATCTTTACAGCACGCTTTCAATATTTGTATGCTTTCAGATTAGAACATTGCGGCATTTGTTATCCTTTAACGCATGCAAACTCATTCTTTAGCTTAGGCACCTAATGCACAAGCGCATGCATTGGCCAAGCCAACAACACTACAAAACTATTGGATTGTATGTTGGACAACGTTTCCTCGATGTCTTGACCTCGTAGTAAAGAATACATTTCTGTCCATTCCTTCTTACTATACGAGTAGCAATTAAAGTATATTGTCTAAAAGAAGGCAGGCTCTACCGTGTGGTATTAAATCCCCCTTCAGAAAGTTCTTTTTAAAGCCCATGATCATCATAGGGTTTTTTGGGCTTATACTTTGGAATTTGAATAGCATTATTCATATTTTGTAAATCTAAAAATATATCTCTTAGCAAAAAACTCAACTACAAATTAGTCAAACCCAATTCAGAAACGTAATTCATACCAAGGAACAATATTTAGCTTTTAATGCTAAGAATACTAAATAAAAAGAAATGTGACATTTTCCAATTTTTTTCCAATAATTCGCATTTTGGTATTACTGCTTAATAACAATAGCTGATGGACACCGAATGACTATGAGAGCAACTAGCTTCAACTTTAAACTGTAACTTCATGACAGTTCGAAAAGTGCCTGTAAATGGTTTAATTGAAATAAATACTTTGACTTTGACTATGACCGTGGTAATTGTAGGAAAAAACCCCATAACTGCTAGTTAAATATTTTTAGTTTAGGAGACCTATGTTTATAAATTTTGATATGACCCATGTTTACAATATATTTGTCAGACTCTGATAGATACCTTTAAATTATTTTCTAGATTTAAAATGCAGAAAGGATCTAGAAATAACGAAGTGTGATAAGCGCGCCAAAAAAAACGATTCATCATAAATTTTGCATATCTACTTCATGAATAGAGTTATGAACGTTTTTTAACTCATCGTCTTACCTTGCACGATAGAGCCTTAAATCATAATAGTCGACAGATTACAATATTAATATGCACAATAAACCCGTTAAAAAGACAAGCTTGACAACTTTACTCTGCGTGAATAAAGTATGTAAGTGGTTCAAGAAATGATGTCTTTATAGAATAAAATTTATTGATGCATCATAATATATTCACTAGCAAAAGTAGTGTGACAGGAAGATAGTTTTAACTTACAACACAGAGCGCTTTCCAGAAGTTTTTAAATGGCTAACAAATTGGAGGCTTACCGTCAAACAATTTGACATAAACGCGTAACAAAGCAAAATGAGAACACAAAAAAAAACTTGAAACCAGTCGTTATATAATAACGAGCCATGATTATGACATCAGGTTGGCAGCCGCCTCTCAATACGTAGAGATCCGCTTAAAAATTTAACACAAATTGCCTTGAGCACACAAACTTCTAAATTAAGTTGTTACGCTAAATATGGACAGAATGTGTGGATGCACTGAAAGTTGGATCTGATGGCGTCAAACTAGTATGCTAATATAATTGTTATTATAAGAATAATAATATGTCATAACGATGGAGCTGACAGTCGCGCCACTGATCAAAGTAAATCAAAATGTTTCCCACGATGTTGCTAAAAGAAAAACGTTTGAATTGATTTAGATCAAAAATATAATTTGTAAGGGTATGGTATAGGCCATTTCAGGATATGGGGATAAAGAAGGTGGCATTCAAGAAGACGGGGTGAAGGTACCTACTCATTGTAGCTTCTATCTTTTGTCGCTTCTATAGTAAACCACAAATAAATGCTATTGTTAAATATACCTTGAAATTATTTTAGCAGAAATCAAACCGAAATTTGACACAAATATTACAGGCAGAAGTATATAAATACATCACATTATAAATTCATGTGTCTACCTGTATAGCTCAAGTTAAGGAGGTAGTTTCGAGGCCTTGTCGCTGCGCAAACGCAAGTGACATCATGCTCGCGACAGCCGAGATCACAATCAAGACGATTTACATTATCGTCCTATTGATTTACAAGCACTATAATATACTCTTGTTACTATTTTAACGTGCTAACAAATAATTGGGCGCACACGTCAACTCCTCAGATGGATTCAAATTGGGAACTCGGCTGTTTGCCTCGTAAATCAATAGTGTTTATCGGATTACAATTATAATCAGTTTTGCGGTTATTTTTCCGTTACACGTGGAAATTGCGCTGAGAAAGAACACGCTGATTAGTTTGTACTGAATTTGCATACATGGCACTACGTTTCTTGACAATAAACTTAAATGAAGTATCTTAAAGTTAATGTCAAAAACACTTTGCAATGAGATTGTGTATCTCAGTAGGTATCTATTACGTAAACGATACAGCCCTATCAAAATGCCCCATGAATTATTCCATAAAATTGAATGTAATTGAAATCCGAACAGTCTCAACAAGCCTATAACGTGGAGATAATTTGAAAATGTAACATTGTGGCTATGAACTAATCCAGCAGACGTTCCACCAACCACAAGCATTGTGTTCAGCAAATTGCAAAACAAATGGCGTAATGGTCAGTAACAGTTGTATTGAAACATACGACTAAGTACCTAAGTATAATATTTGATATTTTTATGCGGCTACTCGTACGTGTATGCATACTAATTTGTCCTTTCTTGTAAATGACATTGCCAAATTTTAGAATTAAAAAATCCATGTTCGCAAAGGAATAAGACTTTTTGGCACCAAACCACCAAACGATATATAATAATTTGTTGATTTCGAATTGAATGTATTATTTGGCCTAGACATCGTAAATTAAGTTGTTCGACGCGTCGTTTGACCTCTTTCTAGTCTGTGTTACGATGAACCTTTATCATTGAAACATTTGGACTGAAATCTTTATGAAAGCTTGAAAGTAGCTACTTAATACCTGGGTAGATGTTTCAAATTAAATAATTCTCCTTTTGCGTTCATGCCACTAACTTCTCAAACGTTTTGATTTTATTAGACATAATTATGATTTCGTATATCCACTCAATACAGGTACTAAAAATAAATTTTCAGCGGTAAGCAATTTAATATAAAAATACCTTATTATAATACGTGACTAACACGTTAGTAAACTGCGTTTGTTCAGGGATAATACACAATCAGTTTAATAATATGATAGGTACGTATTTAGGTGGCTTTTTATTCCCTTCTATTAGTTGCCTACCATACATACAACCTGGACATGTCCTAGTGTCCTACACCATATAAAAAAAAAATATGCTCTCAATTACAATAATTCAAGTCTCCTACTCCTATAAATAACCACCTTATCTTTCTTGCTCTATACGTTTGAATTTTATTCTTCACCTTTCAAAAAACTATTACAGGCATAAGCAATGTATAAATAACTTGGCATCTTGCAGCACGCTGAGTGACCGACAATGAGCCCATCAGAAATGGTCCGAGCGCAACCGGTGTCGCAGGTTCTAGTCGGTCGCGTGCGGCTCACCCTTTACACCTCAATACTGAACAATATATAAGTATACTTAGATCGCTATCTTAACAGTCATGTGCCGTTAATTGAACTAGAAGCACTACAACTGCTTAATGGCTAACTTGTATCTACTTCTCTATCTAACGTTCAAATTATAACCTTGCATAGAATATGTACTTTGAGGGAATGTCAAGTAAATTCGCAATTTTAGTCACTAAGTAATTTTTAATATAGATGAGCACCTAAAAGACCAAATATTTATAATGAGAAGTACCTGCCCTACATAAACAATGTATAAATTGATAAACCAGGAGTAAAGTAACAACAATACTCATTCCAGTTTAACCTTACTTTTTTCGAGGTTTAAGTTTACCATAACTTTACTTTAGGTTTATGAATGAGTGGATTTTTAAAATTATTTAATTACCTTTTAATAAAAAAAATCATTAGTGTTTGAGTAAAATCATTAACGTTTCTATAATGTTTAAAATCATGGAAATTGATTTATCGTCACAGTTGATTAAATTATTATTATACAGCTGTAATTAGGTGTGAGAATGATGGAACAATAAACCTGCAGAGTAGGACAGTGGACAATGTGGACATTGGCGATGCGGCCTCGCGAATCGTCTGCTTACCTATGCTTAATCGGGCCGAGCGTTCAATGTCACCAACGTCACAACTTGTGTAAGGTATGAGATGTCGCGATTGGCAGCATTGATTTTAGAAAATTATAGCTATATTTTTTGGTTTCGCCTTGTTGGTGGGTATGTTTAAAACCTGAATATTGCTGGCAGCAACAGACATGAATTACCTAATCCGCCCCTTATTCCCTGTAATATCATTAAAAGGTCCAGGATTTGTAACATAGGGTAGGAATACTTACATATGTATGCAGGTACTTTCATTACCAAGCTTTAATGACTCTTGCAAGTACCCCAGCTGGTGGTAAGTCTGCTGGCTGGAAGTAATACCCATAGCGGTCATGAACAGTCTCGTGCTTAGCAATAGGCGTGATAAGAAAATAAGTATCGTGATAATATTTTGACGATTGATTTTAAATTGACGTAGTTACTTAATAGTGTTATAACTACGATAGTATATGCAGAAGGATTTTATAGATTGGTGTGATAGTGATATAACGTTATATTAAAAAAAATGACTACCTTTATATAGAGATATCTCACCAAATCATCATCATCTACTGAGCCTTTTCCCTACTATGTTGGGGTCAGCTTCCAGTCTAAGCGGATGCAGCTGAATGCCAGTGTTTTACATGGAGCTACTGCCTATCTGACCTCCACAACCCAGTTACTGGGCAACATGATACCTCTTGGTTAAAGTGATTGTCAGGCTTCCTGGCTTCTGATTATCCGTAACGACTGTCAAAGAACTACGAATGACAGCCGGGACCAAAGGCTTTACGTGCTTTCCGAGACACAGGGTGTCATACCACCAACTTCCGAACTCCGGGCTGCTACTGAGCAAATCCTAATGGAAAAACCTAATAACACATTGCCCGGCCTGGGAATTGAACCCGGGACCCCACGCTCATCAGTCGTGCTCGTGACCACGAGACCACCGGGGCAGATATTTCACCAAATGATATCACATTAATGCTCCTTAAGTTACGAAGAACATTAAAGATATAGAGAAACAAAATCAATATTAGGTTTCTGTTTTAAATTAAATACAAATAATAGAAGATAGCAAGCAGATATAGAATAGGAACAGAGTATAGTTGTTCTGGAAAACGCTTCAGCTTGAAACTGGTACCACAGGAAGACAGCAACGCGTTTACAAGGTACTGCCTCAAAGAGGACAAAGATCACTTCCTCTGATACAATCTGTTTAGAGTAAAGTAAATAGTCAGTTAGGCTGATAACAATACTGATGCTTCGCCGATATCACACAACCTTGACTTTAAACACCATGATTTCGTTGTTTTGACGTAGGTAAATAATTGCAGTTTTTAACTTTTTGTTCAATTTTAGAGACGTTTATGAAATAGTTAATGAAGTCTATCGCTAAAAAGTTGTTGTTGTTGGTCTCATAAAATGCTATCATTTATAGGAATAATTCCTAAAATAAAAAGAAACGCTTACAATTCATTACAGAAAGGTACCCACAAACCTAAATACGAAACTTTTACCTAGGTTCCTTGAAATTCTGTGAGACAATTTCACAGAATTTCTATTGATGGTTATAGGAATCTGTCAAATATATTATAAGTAGAACCTAGATAGAACCATAGGTATTTATATTGTTTCATAACTGCCTCGGAGGCCTAGTGGACCTAAGCGCAACTTCTACGATAGAGATCTTGGGTTCGATTCCCAGCTCGAGCAAAAAGTGTTATTGGGTTTCTCTTTGAAATTCTCAGTAGCGGATCGGAGTTGGGAATTGTGCCTGGTTAATGGCAATAGGCTCGCCCCCTATTACATGGGACCTAAACATACCAGCGAACTGTGGGTGTACATTGTTACACCTCTGCATAACCCTTCGGGTAATACAGTCGTGATGGTATGCTATGCAATGTTTCGACCATACTGTGTAATTTTATTAAACTATTAAATAGGTAACAGCACATTACTAATGAGTATAAATAATTTCGTAGCCACTTAATTGTTGTGCTCGAATTCCACAAAACTCGTCTGTTAAAAAATGTGCTAATTAGCTATAGTTCATTTGTTGGACCTTATCACACATCTCTGTTGAGCTAAAAGTTACTCAAATATTGTCCAGGGTCTTATATATTATGCAACCTTGGACATATTTCTGAACAATACATGCAACGTGGGCGAACTGGCAATGTTACGATAGAACAAAATTGACCAAATTAGGGCAAAATTAAAAGTTTTGTTAGATAATAGAAAGGCGTCTAAAATCAGATTTAATAATATTTAACTCTATAATACAGATAAAGAATAAAACCTATTTCATTTGATGTTAATATTTTCAGTTGAGCAAAGAAAAACGTAACTTAATACCTTCATTATAGGGTAGAGCTTATGGGAACTTTTTAATAAGAAAAGCAAATGACGTAGGTACCTAGCTTTTCAACAGATTCCAATATTTCCGATATTTATATATAAAGCAATTTATCCGTAAACGGCCTTGTAAAATTATTTATACCTAAAACATATAAAAGTATTTACTTGCAACCGATTTGTACCAGAGAATATTTACCAATCGACATATCTATCAGGCCAACGGGGCTAATGTTGACGCCACTCGGGGACTAGAATGTAAACATACCGCGGATTGGGCGCATATTGCACAAAATTTGTCTCTAAATTGAGCCGGCATACCGTGCATCGTAATAAATCAACGCTTCTAGCCTGTATTGAGGACAAGTCCGACCTAAGAAAGGTAAATGCCTCAATGCTAGTAGTTGTAAGGAGAACGCGGGCCGCGGAGGCGAGAGGTCGCCCGTTCTAACACGGCGGCCCCCAAACAAACGCGCACTTATTTGCCAATACGCGTCCATCTTAATACTGTGTCTCTGTATCTACTCGATGAATTAACCTAATGTATTATTGTAATGTGTTGCAACACGCGTAATCTGATTTGTTGAAATATTCACTGTTGGTCCTTTATTACCAGCTACATTTAAGGTTAACTGCCGAAATGCTGTTAGACAAAACTGCATTACGTCATTATCGCTAGAATTTACGATAACGCACAAAATATATGCCCAGTTATTTCGGTTAAGTGAAAACTAGATCTGGATGTAAGTTTGTTTGTTACTAGTTTTAATGTTATGTATAACTAGTGTTCAATAATGAAAGGAATCTAACTTTCATAGAAGTGGGGGTGTCCTCGAAGGTGCACGTGACCGCGTGGACAATTATAACGACAACAAAAAGCAGAGCACATGCACAAACTAACATATGCAGCAGCCTGCACCAGCTAAATTGATCTATTGAGACGAGTCTACATTCACACCTGAATATTTATTATAATTTATGACAACAGATGAATTAAAATGACTCCGGTATTAAGGTCAAGGTGATTTTGGGCAGGTGAAGAAAATTAGACAATTTACGTAAACAATTCTTTAATAGGTAAAGTACAGATGTTTTTATAGCTAAACGCTACGTAAATAAACGACATGTGATTAGCAAGGAAGCCGTGAAGTTTTTATTAAAATAAAAAAATATGGTGTTCACCTACACACAAGTTGTGCGAATCATTATCGGCTTTTTCAAGATTTTGTTTGAATATTATTTGCATTCGAATAACGTACGTATTACATTCTGCTGAAAAAGTTCCTGAACCATTTTAAAGTGAACCGTTTAGTGCTTGATTCTAAACGTAATTTCAATGCAAAATTAATAACGGGTGGTGCTCATGTGTGGCCGGTCGTGTTGCACCGGGCTGAGGCAACACGACGACTGACATATTGATTTTGGAAAAAGAAGCAAAAATCGTTCAAGGTAAGTGGTGCAGCTCAGTGCGTATAAAGTTACAGTCGTCAGGATTCAGGCCGACATGTCACTTTGAACAACTCAGCAATTATTGTATAATATTCATAGTACACCGGAACAAAAACTACCTGATCGTATCAGGCGTGTCTCTGCGCGTAATTGCTGAAGTCACGGAAAAATATGTCACCCGGTACTCTCGAACGATGAGGTAAACCTTTCAGTATTTATTTTACTATAGTAATTGCAAAACTGAGCATGTTTATCTAAGAACAAGCTCGTAAAGACTGTTATTTACGATTGTTAGGGAAATCTGACTGAGACAAACAACCATGTGTACTGCACAAATAATATTAGGTAAGTACTTAAAACTTTTATCGCACTGCCCTTTAATGGGTCCGGTCCTTTACATTCTCTTTATTTTGGGTCAAGTTCCAAACACTTCCGACGTCACAAGATACCTAAATAATATTTTAGATTTATAAATATTCATACTAACAGAACAACTCTACTAGGTAGTGATGTCTATTAAGACTTCAATGTGCCTATGCCAATTGTAGAGTAACGTAAAGCAGCCCAACCCAGCTACATCACGACCTTTAGAATTAAAGATTTTATTTTAAAAATGTAGATGCTAAACCTCTGTACGATGTGTAATCTGTACTATTCTGAACATATAGAGGCCAGCAATGCCTAGAAAGTAACTTATGCAGTTCCTATGACAAAGACCCTGTGACCGGCACCTTTCATTTAGTAGTAGTGTACTTAAGGGGTACAGTTTTGAGGGTAAAAATGCAATATAAATTCATTTTGACCCTCAAAACTTTCGCCACCGGTCTTTAAAAGACCCTGAATCCCTGCTTAGCCTCGTACGATGTACAACCGGTAGCTACGCACTACGCGAAGCGTCGCGCGCGCCGCCTATATGGCAAGGTCGGCGGGTGCGCCTGCGCCGTCGCACGCGACATCCGCGCAATCACTTTCACTGAGCGTCTTACCAAATGCACCAAGAGTTATGAAGACTAGAAATGGCGGGGAGTAAATGAGTACCTACCAGTGTAATTTAACATCGCGGAGGCATTGAATATAGCTATAAAAATGTAGACATTATTTTAGTTTGCTAACGACATTAATTTTATTCTTTGGATTACTAAGTGTAGGTTCAAAAATAAAGTTTCATGGTAGAAAAAAATAAATATTATAAATTATTGCTTAACTAAATTATGATATCCTAATTACTAAACGAAGTAGATAAAGCCTTTCTTGAGAAAAGTTATGAAAGCACACGACAAAACAGAAAGTAATGTGCAATTATTTTTTCGGTTGTCTGTTGGTTAAATAGTTTCTATGTGATAGAGGCACATCTAGTACAACATAACTCCGTAATAGTACTCGCATTCGGCTTCCTGTTCGACTCGCGCTAAATTCGTTTCAGTGCGAACTGTGCTTTCGCAACTTGACTAAGCTCACGTAACCACTGTTACAAAGCACAAACAAGACATTCATATGTGAGTATTGTGACGACTAGATAGAATTGAATGTACGCATTGAGATAATTTAACGTTCCAATTAATCTACGATGTGTAGGTAGGGATACAATTTCTTTCGTGGCAAGAGTTCTTTGTGCTTCGGAGAACATGTAGGTAAAGCTGCCTGTGCGTACTGTGCAAAAGCCCAAAAGTCTAAAAACAGGTCTAACCGGTAGCATCAGTGTCCTCCTCTTGTTAATTGGGTTTAAGAGGTCACATGGCAATCAAACCGTGAAAAATCCTGATATTCAGCTGCGTCTGGATAGACTGGACACAGCCTTTTTAAAATAGTCAGAAAAAGACAATTCTGGTGGAAAATTAGATTCTACCTTCGGCTTGTGAAATAGATTACTTACCTACAGGAATTTGTTGCCAGACTAAGAAATACACTCTACCTTTTTATAGATATTGCTATAAACAGGTACCTAATGTAGTGCCGGTAGTTCACATTAACTGTTGATCGGATAAAATACCTTTCAGGTAGGTATCGATGGTGTCTATTGTTTACATTAAATCAATAGGCCAATAATTAGACAGAAAATTTCGTTACGATTAATTTTGCTGCTATGCATGTGGATAGAGTGTTACATTAATATGGATGGTTTAATTAGTTCTGAGTTAAGTGTTAATATGTTCTACAGTTTAGGTTTTCATTGTAAATAGTACTTAACCTTTAAGCTTAAGGCACCCATAAATTAAACGACTTATGACCTACCAGGATAAATAAATATCAGCAATGTGTTAGTACTAATACGTTGTAGGTATTTCTTCTACCTGTCCCGAGAGTAGCACAGTTTTATCAGCGTTTTGCATATTCTGACTTTTATAGTGCATATTTTAATATTAAATAGCGTATTTAGATACTTGTTTTGGCATTTTTTATAGCAAATAATTATAATAAGCTGACGTTTGTTTTCACACTTAAATTTTGAATGAATTACAACGTAGACAAAAATATTGATTCAAATGAATCCAATATATGTATGATAAACACTATGTTTGTTCTAGTTTAGAAGATCTAGTTAACCTAAATAGGTATTTAGGTTTAAATATTTAAAAGAGCACATTCTCGTTTTATTTACCTACGCTAGCATTAGCGTAGGTAAATTGTGATTCCATTTTTTGAACCCTATAAATTTGAAATTTGGTATTAAATTATTAATTTGGTAAATTTGTAAGTTTTTTTTTTTTTGTAAGTTAATTAGTAATAGGTACCTAACTAGGTACCTACTGATTTTTGCAACCATTTGTGTCTTTCTAATATCAATGATCCTGACAATAATCAAGACTAACATCAAACTAAAGTTCAGTTGCTGCAGTTTACCCAATGCATTCCAATAAATATAATAAGTCCTGCATAAACAGTGTAATTAAAATTCATGTTCATTAATTCAATGAACTCTTGATTGACCTCTCTTTGTCATAGTAGCGGATATGGCGCCGTCCAGTCGAAAGATATATATCTCTATACCTACCTATAATTTTTAAAATACGGAGAAAATTATTGCATTAAGGTCCTAGATTATATTAGTTAACTGCAATTAACAAGAAACATCTTTAACATACACAATTTTTTACAAACTATAATCGTATTCCACTTGACTGTACTTTTTCTGTTTGACTGTACCTTCTTACCATCACTGGGCAGATGTGCTAACTATCTAATTGTATTTTTAATTTTTCTTTTTTTTTTCAGAACTTATTTCGATTTATTTCACAACTTTGTTTATTTTTATACAAATCAGGTACCTGGGCTATATACTACTAGGTACTAGGCTATAAAATTAAATTCTAGGTACCAACTCACTGGAAAGTTGAAAGGATATATTTCGCTATCTATCTAGCAGTCATAGCCTCTTGGGTTAGGACCTAGATAGGTAATAAAAGGATGCACGGAGAGAATCGAGATGCCATTTGCAGGAAGCAGGATATTGTATGTTTCTACTTTATACTACATTCAAAGCGTGAAATTCTTTAGGTAGGTACCTACGAACTGTTGTATTGGTGGCTACACGTGGCTTGTAATATCGACATTACGTTATTTAAACTGCAGTATTTACTCATTCTTATGTGTTTTTAAACCCTATTTATGTGTATTAATTGCTATGTAGGTAATATGAAGTTTTTTGCAACTTTTTAACATGCTTGAGGATGAATTGGTTTTGGAATAAAGTAGAATTCTAATAACAGATATCCTATTATAATGTAAACAGCTAGGTACCTACTACTTGCGTCATTTCAGTATTTATCAAAACATTTCATCATTCCTTCATGATGTGTAATGGCGCAGGAAAATCCATGTAAACAAAAAAAAATATTCCTTGTTACTCTGAAATTAAACAAAATTTAATATCACAGTGATATGTTATAACAATAGTTGCATTGATTAACATTGTTCTAGTGCACATACACAACTGATGCAGAGAATTAAGGCAATCGACTTGTACTCATATAATTAACTGATAACACCCACGTTAAAATTACTCCTACTGCACCTACTTACGTAAGACCTAATTAACGACACACATAGCTGTTTCAGCGTAATCTTACGGTCATTAGGCAGGAATACCTAGTCATCCTAGTTAGCTAAATAATGCGTTTTTATTATGAATTCTAAAAAGCAATACCCGTTAAAAACTTATTGACACAACGTAACGTCGCTAGACAGGATTCTTTTACAAATCAATTCCAACAAACTCTGGAAAGGCCGACATGAGTAGGTATGAGCCAAGTTCAAAACCAAGGATACAGCTGCGGATTTTCCTAGTTAGCATATTCCCAGTTAAACCCGGCACGATGCCCAATAAATAGCAATGGACGCTTCTTATCAGCTACGTGTTAAGTAGGCATTGACCAAGAACAGTTATTAGGTTTTTCCGAATAGTCATTGTTTTTGTAAGTTTATTTCGACAGTTTAGATGCAGCTAGTCAAGAACTTACATTCTTGATAATTGCTAAAAGATGGGAACTTGGCTACTGGTTTTAAGAATTTAAAAACTTGTGTTTTTTACCTGGAAAACAGAAAATTTTATAAGGTAAAGGAAAGTTTGAGAGAGTCAACAGATTAATGGAGCTCAACCATAGCTCATTTTATCAGGTAGTTGGTGATAACGATATTTTGTTCCAACGCTTGTAATCTGACACTTTGGAAGGGAAAACGCAGAAGAAACCAATAGAAGAATAAAACTAACCGATAATACGGCGACTATAATTTACTCGTAAGCTTTGAACACAACGGCTAATGACTCATTTCCTGACCGTTTTGCAGTCAAGTTATCAAACTGTTAAGTTAACAATACAACTTCGGGATTGTTGTAAACGCGTAATAAAGGACACGTGTCACATCTCGTCTGCATTACAAATTATGATAATGCAATCATGACCAGTTATTCATCTGTACCTACCAAGTATGACAAAGGTATGTTCAGTAAAATAAAAGATAGAAGTTATGTTTCGATGCACAAGATGTCTAAAACTTCGATTGATATGATAAAACATATCGATTAATAAATATAATAGATGTACACCTATGTGTTTATTTAGGTTAGGTAGCACGGTATGGATATGGTCACTCAGTGGAAATTAAAAAGCTTACCTTTTAGATCAGTAGTTTCGATGTATACAGCGGGTCTCTTTACCTGAAACAAAATAATAAAACACGATTCCTCTCTTTACATTATCTGAATAATGTATCGAGAAAACTTTCGAAGTTACATTCAGTATTTAATAATAGTTTTCAGTTATTACTTGCGCAAATATATGGGAAAAACGAGGAAAACAACACGGGGGATTCCAATAAACCAATCGAAGATGATGTGTGTAGGTAAATAAAGGGTTAGTATTACAGGTTATGTGGACTCATATTTTCTAGGATACTTTTTGTGATGTTTTGCTATATGAACGATTTATTTTGTTCTATTTTATTCTATATTTAAATAAAACATTTGCTCTTTATTTGTTTCGGATGGCAGAACGAACTCGGCGCTTATCTAGCCTTTTTTTTTTTTTTTTTTTTTTTTTTTTGGTGGGTGGGAAATCATCAAATAACTTCTCCCGCCCTGGGCGGGGCGGGAGGGAGTGTCAGACTTTTACTGACTAAAACCCACCCATGTTCCTTCTTGTGCCCTTTGCGTTCCGGGGGCGCGGTATCTCTTGCGAACAACCCGCAGCCCCGGCAGGCATCGGCCCTCAGTGGCCCCTTCCTTTTGCTGACATCTCTTTGAGGCGCGCGTGGAACACGAACGCGCCGTCGACACGGCCTGTCGTTATGCAACGTAAGGACGGTGAGCTACCCATTGCTCACCGTCCACAGGCCAGTATCTACGGTGGCCGGGAGTCGTCTCGCGGCTCCCGACGTCCGGAGCGTCTACCGCGGCGGCTGGGACGGGAGAACCGCTGTCTCAACCGTCCCGCCGCCTCCTTCTCAAGCATTACTGCCTCGCAGAAGGAGGCGACTGCATCCCATTCCCTCTCGCTCCGGACCATGGCTTGCACCAGGGCCGGACGCGAGAGTTCGCCGCCGCCGATGGCCGCCACGAGGACTCGGCGATGCTCCGCCCAAGCGGGGCATACCGCCACGGTATGCTCCACCGTGTCCTCGGGGCGATCCACACAATGGTGACACCCGGACGTTTCCTCCCGCCCGATGAGGTGCAGGAACCTCCCGAAACACCCGTGTCCGGTGAGGACCTGCGTCAGGCGGTAGGTGAGGGCGCCGTGGCGCCTCTCCAGCCACTCCTCAAAGAGGGGACTTACCGCCTCCGCTTATCTAGCCTGCGCCTATTATAAGTTAATTAGGCATCTACCTACTATTCGATCTTAGTGTCTTATCCTAACAATTATTAAAAAAAAAATGAGAATTCATAATTGTACTAGATAGGAATCTACCTACATTTGTTGTATTTGGCTGTTGCACAGCTTACTGAAACAAGTTAGTAGCGGTTGATTATGAAGGCAAAAAAATAATAATAACGCACTCCAAAAGAACAAAATTTCAGCAAACGTCAGTGTTGCAACATTGGTTACGTGACAGTGAGTACCTAAGAATTCCTAAAATCATTACTCATAGTTACAAAACATTGTCTTTTGTCTTTGTGGCTTCGGGGCGACTCACTTTTTATTACGTGTTTCGTCAACTTTAAGGTTTAAAACATAATTATTTATTATTACTAAACAAATAAGAATTATAACATCCTACAATTATTTTTTTTAATTTTTGCCCTGCACTAACCTCTATGTTTGCTGCTTACAAAACAAAGAAGTTCCAAGGGAACCTTTTAAAAGCCTGGTGTCAGGACAATTTATACCTACTCTGAATATAATGTCTACTTCCTGTATAGTTTATTAGTATTCAGATATCTACTCGGAAAAACGTGCTGTTATTTTTCCTACGCACATCTAAGCAAAGCAGGTACTTCAGCACTAATCAGGGTGCAATTTTAACTTTTAGGAACGGTCGCAAATTAATCTTAGTCTGAATCTGTCAAAAATGCCTTTACTTTACTTACATTTTTGAAAAGTTCGTAACATTGATTGTTGCTGAGAAGAGATTGCGATTAGATTCTGAACGATTTTTAAGTAATTACGAGTATTGGCCTTCTGTTATTAGGTAGATACCAACCTATAAGTCGTAGATCTCCGCTAAAATGGCAACCACATAGGCATGCATAATTAATTAGGTAAATCAATAACACAATTCTGTGTTTGCTAACTGTGTGTGCCGAAATCGGTGCACGGCTGTGCTTTGATGTCCCCGTACCTTGAATTTGGTGAGTCATGATAACCAGAATGTTTCCAAATGTCCATATGACCTCATACGGTTACAGCCGTTATGAGAATTAAGATATTACTAAGCAAACACCCAAAGTCGCCAAGTCTTTGTATTTTTTGAGAATTCGTAATTGGTTATATCTAAGTACCAACTTCATTCATTCACGTTTTAATAAATAATTCATACCATAATTTGTTTTATTAGTTTCAAACCCATATTGATTACCGCCCTATTTACCGACCGATACACCTACTTACCTACACTTCTTAGGTACCATAAATATTTTTGGTTTACGTCATCCATTATTATGAACAAATCATGTTTAGCCACGGTTTTTCATGTTCCTTTTCGAAATAAATTATGATCTCTGTAATATAAAATTGAATTTTATTGAAGCTTATGTCAAGTTAGTTTTTTTAATTGTTTATTGACAAAATAATGTCATATCTTGTAATGTAAATTAACATAACATTCAAAAACGGTTAGATGCGTCTGTAATTTAATTTATAATGTAACGTGGATAATGCGTCGCTGTCACATCGACGCATGATTCTGTTTTGTTTACACATACTTGACAATAACAATCGGCGCGGGCGTCGCAACACATATACACGCCGGCTTGTGTGACAAGGACGCCAATAGTGTGACGAACCAACACATATGTACTTAGCGTACATTTTCAAGGCACATAGTATTGACACAATGTGAACCTGACCCGATTAAGAACTAATTAAAAACATTAATACTTCTGTCATAATGGAAAAGGCTCTGCGCGTGAAGATGAAATAAAAACCTGTAAGTATATCGGTTGACAGAAGACTGTATTCTTTTAAAAGTTCATTTTTGAAAGTAAGTTAATTTTATCCTAATACATACAGAGATCTAATTACCTATAAATAGACGAATTAAAAAAAATCAATCGCCTCAGAAAACAAGATCGTTTCGTTTTGGGGTTTTATACATAACCGTTGAACAGGGAAATTAGAATAATCATGTCCAAATATAAACGACAAACAGAACTAGACAGTTACACAGCCTTATTATTCTGAAAACAAAAATGGTTAATTGATGATACGGAGTTTCAACTTCGAAAAATGTTCATTTTATTGAAAATATCTTTATTTTTCAAATATTTTTTTGGATTTTATGGCTTTTCCTATAGACTTACTATCAGGTAGAAAGATAGGTCGATATCTCGATCGATATATTCAAATAAAATCAGTTCTTTGAAAATGGGGTCATGTGGTCAAACAACAAGCAAGGGCCCTATTTTTCTCGAATTCAAGAAAGAGGAGTCATAGTCAAGAATTCAGGAGTTACTTAATTACGAATGACGTCATGCATGATTCCTATTTTATTTTTATCAGAATTATTAAATGTAATAAAGTTATAACAAGCTGACACTGCCTGACTATTTAAGGAGAGTTAAATTTAGGAGATTCAATGAAGTTTACTAAATGCACGTAAGTTTTAGACTTTGCACCAGGTTCCAAATGTTAATCGTTCTTTACTGTGACATTTTGGTCGCTTAAATACGATAATATAAACTGACTGGAAAGCAATCAATTCAAAATGCGTGACTCTATTTTATTGGAATTGCAAGATTGACGATGATTTAGGTTCGATTTGCAATTCAAAATATTTTTTGTACCTTTACTTATATTAACTATTTCGATTTGAAGTGTTTGCTCTAGTCAGAAATCACATGAAAGTTAGAAGTAATGCAGTCATAAACTAGACGTACATAGTTGAAAAGCACTACGCTTAATGTTACAGTATTGTACATAAACATAAAATAATATGCCATTTGATCTATTTCACAACAATATTGTGAAAAATAAAAGTCGGTATCTCACCCTGATTTGTTATGAATTACATCTAAAGCTGTCATTGTGATAAACGAGTGACTGTGTTAATGAGTTAACACGTGAAAGTAGATATACATATATGGTATCTATAATATGACGTGCACTTACATGACTAGGTTTTTCAGCGTCATTTAGTAAAATTACTAGTATATTAGCACGCGATTGATCCGCCAAAAAATCGCGAAAGTAATCCAAGAACCCAAAAAATAACGACATTTGTGCTCACGACTCGTGGCGACTGCTATACCTACAGAAGTACGCAAGGATAAAGAATAAGGTTACGCTTAGTACTTTCTGTCCTTTTGAACAAATTTATTCATTTATTATTTTACTAGCTGTTGCCCGCAACTTCGTCCGCGTTTCCGTCGTTTCTCGTAAAAAAAAGTAGCCTATGTCCTACCTCACGGTTCAGTGGTTTTGATGTAACAGACAGATTAACTTTCATATTTTAGTAGGGAAATATAATATGTCAATCTACAATACTGTTGAAAAATATCGCAATATGGAACCGCACAATATTATTGTTGATAGCTGTGCCCGCGACTCCGTCAGCTTGTAGTAAGAGTAGACGAATATAATCAGAAAGCTTCGAACTGCTAAGCTATCGGGAGTTACACGTGATATTGTGAGTCAACCATAAAAGATAGACATATGCTGTCGTGGGATATTTTTTATATTATTTTAAGGAGAACATTTCCGTCATACATGATTTCTGTGTAGCTTTAACCATTAAGGTTGCACACGCGACGGAAGCTTAAAAAATGGAGTAACTTCTCCTGTTTTCCCAACATTTCCCTTCACTGCCCTGCTCCTATTGATTGTAGCGTGATGAAAAGTATACTATAACCACCTCAGGAGTATGACAAATAATTGTACCAAGTTTCGTTAACATCCGTCGAGTAGTTTTTGTTTCTATAGCGGTTATACAGACAGACAGACAGACAGACAGACAAAAATTTTACTGATTGCATTTTTGGCATCAGTATCGATCCCTAATCACCCCCTGATAGTTATTTTAGAAATATATTTCATGTACAGAATTGACCTCTCTACAGATTTATTATAAGTATAGATATTTAGGTTTTGAATGAGTGATTAACCCTCCAGAGTGAGAGTGGGGTTGGGTTTTCTATTAGGAATTTCTCAGTAGGAGCCCGGAGTTCGGAAGTTGGTGGTGTGACAACTCCGTGCTTCAGAAAGCGCGTAAAGCCTTTGATCCCGACTGTCCGTCGTAGATCTTTGGCAATCGTTATGGGTGGTCAGAAGCCCAAAATTCTAACAACTAGTCTTACTAAAAGGCATCTGTTATTTAGCTGTATCCGGTTAGACTGGAAGCTGGCCCTAACATAAATTAGGAAAAAGTATATGATGATGATGTTACGCAGGTGATGTTATATTGTTTATTGTCATCCTCCTCAAATTGCAAATTTTAATCAGACGTCATTTTTTGTGCAAGGTCTTAAGAGCAAAAATAAGTATATTATCTACGGCCATATTTGCAGCAATGATCCTCGATGACGGAAGGCAAAAGCAAATAACATCGTTATCCGGATACGTATTCATAACTATTGTGATCGCGTGTTTTGTTCAATGTCGCTGCTTTATAAGTGCTACAGATACTATTATCTTCTTTGAGTTGTGGAAATTATGGTACATAGATTTGTTCATTTAAAATGATATTATCTATGGAAACCAGAATTTTTCATAGAGACTAAAATTACGTTAGAGAAAGAGGTAGGAAGGAAAAAAATACAGTAGAACAATCCGTATCTAATCTACCATCTCCTTATGAGAATAAGTAAGTAAACTTAAAAAATGTTGGTGAAGTTGGCATAAAGGGTGAAATTAAGAGTTTTGTGAGTAAGTACCGTAGATGATATTCTGTATTCTACATTGAAGGCAACAGCATTACAGGCGGCAGCGGCGCGTAAGTCGACACCGCTACTTGTCCGCGCTATGCAAATGGAGATAATATGCGTACTAGCTAAGTGACCGGGTTGCGCTACCTACTCGCACAATGAGGTTAATATCCAACCAAGTTGTAAATAAAAACTTGGTAAACGTCTCACTACGGTTACTGGCACGCTTCTCGATTCGGTCGGGTTACAACAGAAATCGCTGCGGACATGGCGCATGTGCACAAACCGAATGGGGTTACCTCACCCACATTCCTACCTTCCGGAATTTCACTCACGTTGACATTCGCAATGTACTGATACAATGACAGTGTTTATCGATGCCCATCAGATTAATTCTGCACCGTTGTTAAATGGAAATTAGCAATGCAGCCAAACAGCTAAAGCGATTAGAGTAAATTTACTTGAAATACGTTCGCAAGTTGTTTTATTTACTACTGAACATTTACGATAGTGTCGCGTTTTCAATCTTTTTTTAATTAGACTGCGTTTAAAATAATTAACTGTATTTAACTAAATCAAATAATTATTTGAACTTCAAAATTTCCGCGTACTTATCTTGGACAGATCTTAAGCTGGCTACCTCGCGAACCATTACTGATGCTTAATCTGGTGCGCATCTGAGTTCCAGTTTCACGATCTGTCAAAACGTACCGTTGCTACGGTTGCCGGCGTCGTTGCCAGTACCCTAGAAATTGTCTTCATCGATCTCGCCAGCACTGACAATTTATAAATCTTCATTTACCATGCTTATATCCTCTTTTGTTTGAGAACAAGAAAATAATAATTAATACGGTACATTTCTGTGAGACCAGCTCAATATATTCCACGACTTTTCTTCGATACGAATGAAAAATTAGACTATGTATTTTCAGCGTGTACAATCACAACAATATACTGTTGTTATTCCAAAATGATGTCGCTCTAAATCAACACAAATCATCTTGGATAAACGTTCTTTATCTACTTATCTTTAAACACAATAGCAAACAAGAACTTGACAGACGATCACGCTACTGCATTTACTTAATGGGTAGCTAATTCTTGAGTTTATCTAAACGTCATACAAAATGCGCAAACTTTTTCAAAAATAAGACATCGGCTTGAGACATTTAAGTGGGTTTTCGTAGCTGGTGTATGGGTTGAGACAAAGAATTGCCAATTATTCCACCTGCCCTTGCGGCACCTGGACCGGCTGCTCTTTTTATTTATTTCAACGTCGGTGATATTTTTATTGTTCGCCTTCGCAAGCGATGGCGGTCACAAATGAAATGCGGTGCGCGTGTGTGCACCTTTTTATGTTTACTCGTCAACTGAATTGTCTACATACGATCACATTCTATGATGCTGTGATGATAAAAACATAACTCAATCAAAGATTGATAAAATATGTATTAGTATTGATCCTAAATCATTCTGTATGCTAGTGTACAACAGAGAAGTTCAATAGAAAGCAACAGATATGCAATTGCAATCAACGACTCGTGCTAATGGAATGTTAAGTAGGCTAGGCAGCCTTTTCTCGATATTTATGCCAGTCTAAAAATAGCATGCATAGTCAACTTGGAATTGTTTACAAAATAAATTACACTAAATAAAATGTGTACTGCGGACCAGAAAACAAAACATAGGGGCGGTAAGATACAGAGAACAGAGACACATTCATAGCGTTTTTTTTAATAAGATGAGAACGAAACTGTGAAGTAATAATTCCTGCTAATGACTTGTTTAAATGACAACTTTAAACTTGATATCGTTATCCAATGATGTGCATTACAAATTCATCTACCCACAAGAAATAGTATGCTCAAAAGAACAAAGCGATCGGCAAATTGCTAATATATTTTCGACGAGTAGGTACGGGGTCCCATCTCGCGTAAGCTACTGAGAATCGATCACCGCTTACTCCGAGACGCGCGCAAAAAATACATATCTCCAAGTTAAAACCGGCCAGATCGAAAAGATCCGGCCTAACATTTGGTGTACGTTTAACCCTTCAAAGGCTGCCGGTCGATACCTGCGCAATTAGTAGCGTTTTTGTTTCCAAATTGATGACTCCAAATCACGAGCGTCTGCGCACTTTAACAAAAAGTAGGATTGTTAGACTACTTGTAAAAGAAATACTTATGCTAGTTGAAAGCGCAACATTTTATTTTGCAAATTTATGTACCTATTTATAATTGTATATTACCTAACATCGTTAAAGAAAAAACGTGAAAATGGTACTGGATCATGTAAAAAAAAAAAACATTCACACTCTTCATAAACTTTGAATCTGAATGAACATTTGAGAGAGTTTAAGTAATGCACGTCAGTAAAATCTCATCCAAAATTGTCCGTATAATACAAAAATGAAAAAAAAATCAAGTGAGGAGACGCGGCCACGATGCGTCGACATGGTTCGTTGACCCCGTCGATATTTCTCGAAATTCGCCTCGGAATCCGCGCTCTTTTCGCTTTTTAATTGTAGGTAAGTAACCGGCTACCCGACGACAAGGTGATACGTTTCCAGAGAAAAAAAATGTACTTCCATGCCCTCACGCTGGAATTATTGTAACGGAACATACGAATTAAGATTTACAAGGAAACGCGCAGAGATTAAAAAATCGCGCTCATTCGTTTCTGGATAATCTCTACCGACCAAACGTCGCGCCGTGCGCCCGCGCCGATTTGACCAAACCGGCATAATTATTCTAGTGTGCTTTAGCTTTGACGTCATTTATTAGAAGCAGCGATTGTGCTTTAGATTTATCACGCGCCTTGTATTTTTGGCGAAACAGTGTAGGCGGCGTACCTGTCTACATCAATAACAATCGCGAATGTAATACTAAAAATAAAATCACTCTAGCAACTAACGATAGGTAGTACCTACTACCTATCTGTTGAAAATCGCACAGACTACAATAGATATTTACAAATGTTTGTAATATCTTTAATAGCAGTACGGAAGTTTGATTTTCACGCTACGGACTGAACAATGGACTCGCGAGTCTCAGCAACGGAGCCATTCGAATACATGCAATTTGCCACGAATTTGATTACCTTTCTATTTCATGTGAATTTCTTCGTTATTGTTATAGACAAATTTGAACGCGACCACGTATGGTATTTAGAATAGCTGGCATCAACCCAAGTTAATTTTAAATAGAGCACGAGTAGGCAGATTAATTATTATGACACATGACTTTGTTTAATATTCACGCATTTAAATAACAAGATCTTTATCATGTTGTCAACGTCGAGCAATTAGTAAAAGTTTAGCGCGTGGTGATTGAAACAGCAGACGTAACATAATCATAACTTGATGTGAGCGCGTGGGTGTATAAATCAATAAATAAATAATGCTAATGCCGTTGCTAATACGCCACGCCACGCATCGTGCAGTCTTCAACAAGGTGCGATGTGGTGATCGGGTCGCACGCACCGGCCACCGCCTGCCGCGCCGCGCTGCCCGCCTCCTTACACCGGTTTAGGGCTGTTAAAACATAGGTACTAGGTAGATATAGGCATCTTAATAAATAAATATATTTATTTTAAAAACAGATATTTTATTTGTCAAAAAAGCATGCATATCAACAATGTTTTTGCAGCTATATTGGCAGAAATCGCATAAATGTTAAATGTATATTGAATATTACCTACCTATTTCTATGTTTACTATCCAAATCAGTGCACACGTTGAGGAAGTGTGGCTAGAAAAGTGTATTTAAAAATACATACACGAGGTGCGACCCTAACTTACAAGCACTCGATGATGTTTAGTAGATTATAATTAGCCGCGCTGCCAACCCACAGCGAGTGGTGTATTTCACGAGCGAAAGCGACTTTACCGTTTACCGTCAATGTCCAAGCAAGTCATCTATTACCTAATTATTTTTTGGTCTATTTATTCTGTAACATTCATGGTCCTTGATAAATATTGAAAATCTACAGCTACGTGCAAGATAAAATAGTAAACACATCAGTCACACCATGATCATAATAAGTAGCGGAATATAGATTAATTATGATACGTAAGTGTTAATGATGAATGTAGTACAATGTAGCTGTCATATACCTACAAGCAGTTTTATAGATGGAAATTACATAATATGTACATACATAATTTTAAAATGGGCCCAATCGAGATGTAGACAGGAACCAAATACTTTTTAAACCGGATTTTTACAGTCCTACCTAGGGTGTTTTCTTGTAGGAAAAAAAATAAATTAAAACTGGAATTATGGAGATAGGATAATTTTGTGTTGAATTACTAAGAACTTATCTAAGCACCGAATTTACTTTGTGATGGTAGCGCAATGTATCGTGTTAATTATTACATACATAAGAATATGTAATATCGTTTCGAATTGTGTCGGTAAGTCGCTCGTGGCTTACGTGACGGCGGGACGGGTGCTAGGCGCGGCCGGCACGCGCCTCGCCGCGCCACTCGCGCGCTCCGGCAGATGTGCGCAAACGCAGCCGACGCGCCGCTGCTGCCTCTACCTGCATCGGCGCCTCTCCATATGCGCTTCTTTGCTATTTACATAGACCCACCGACCTTGAAACTTCTACTCTATGCGTTTAGTTGATAAGTTGCATCGTCGATACTTAATTAATATTAATATAAGTAGTACCTAATTATTATTGTAAAATCCCAGCTTCGTAACTATGGAAGTAGTTTCATAAAAACTACGTTTTTATTATTTCTAATGCAAATTAAATAATTTGAATATCGTTCCTTCTTGTGACCTAATTAACTGATTCGAACGCTGAGTAGGTAGAACCCCGGGTGATTGGTATCGCGCAATAAGGAAAATTTAATATAGCTCGGCGTGTTAATTTAAAACCCATTTTTGAAAGCGGAACAACTCACATACTGAGTCAGTCGCGAGAAATAATAGGGAATCGCTACTAAATATAGTACATTAGTACTATGAATAGACGCGCCCACGATATGTAGCCGTGTAAATCAACGCCCGACTAATGTATTACAAACCCGATACATGGTGTCTGAGGCGTGAAACTAAAAACAACTAAAAACTTTATACATATTTTATTATTCCTTAACGCGTTTTATTATTCGGTTAACGCCAAAGTGTTCAAAATCATTGTGTGGAACAAAACTACCTGACCCGGAAACGAGTTCTCGATAAACACTTCTTTACTATTTACTTGATAATGAGCCCAGTGCGTTGTTATTTTGATATTCAATAAAATAATGTTATACCAACATATTTGACAAAAAGGATAACGTCATATTATGTACCAACTTAAGTCTTACATTGTAACCTTAAGACATTTAAAAATTGGTCTAATTTCGGGTTTATTAAAATCAACTAAGATTAAACAGTGCCAAATAGTCTGTGACTAAAGAAAAAGTTAGTAATCTCGCGCGGTCCGATCTAAAAGGTATTTGAGTATGGCACACTCCAGTAAAGGGCAGAAGTGATATGTCGACATATGGGCGGCTCACCGCAATGCGGCAATGTTGCTCCTATGTACACATACGTTATTATGAACCACTCCGTCGGCTAATACTCGCACCGTATTTATAAAATGTATCGTTTAAACAAACGTATCAATATTAGGTGAAATAACCGATCACAATAAACAACAGATGATGTACCTACAGATGACGTATCTATTCTAAATGAATAACAACGAAAGCTGCGTTTAAAAAAAAAGTTCATGCATTATGTTAGATTACCTATTTAAACGACATAAATGATATAACCTCGTGAGATATCAATAAATAGGTGAAGGCCTTAACCAAACCGCGATCGTTTGAGTATGTTTAGTCCATTATAATCGTAGACGGCAAGTCACTAATAATGTTATACTCGCCAGTAATGTAGTAGTAGGTAAGTCAACAATATCGTGTAGCTATTAAAAGAATTAACAAGATATCAATAGCGTGTTTATTCTTCGAGCTTATTAAAGCAAGTGCGGCGCGGCGCGATGCGGCTCCCTCGCTGCGAGTGTTGCCGACGCTTGAACTTTACGTGACGTGTATTACGAAAATAATTATTAAACGTTCATTGCACACAATCCACAGAGATGAGTGCGTCCAGGAGCACGGTGCGGTTTAGTCGGAACGTTAGCGACCGATTGAGGTGCTGGACGGATGCGTGCGATTATAATTAGGATTGTATTTCTGATTCCGACGAAGCTCAGTATGGCGGGCAAAGCTGAATTCCATCTGAGTCATTGTGCCCGTTCTGTTGCCTTTATTTTCGTAAAACACTCCATCTCACGCGCATCATTGTTTCATTACCTCCGTTCTTGTTAATTATTGTAGTGCTTAATTAAAATTACAACGGCGTATGAATTCATTTCGTCACCGCGTTGTCTTTAAGTTGGAGTAATTTTGTGTCCAGTGTATATGCAGCATATTGTAGCCGTTGTAGGTATATGAACAATTGACGTCGGTACATAACAAGACAATTAATAAACTGATGTTTACGACGTTGACATAAGCAGGTACGTCAAGGGCAAATTCTAAGAGACAAATAATATCTTGTTACTCTTGTAAGAAAAATATTAAAGAAGCATGCATGATAATGATCAAAATGGAAAATGAGTGTCATACTCTAAACTAAACGGTGATAAGAATAATGAACAACCTGAATTTTAAGAACGTACGCATTTGTAGAGCGAAGAATGTGATATTTTCATGTTGTGTGGCTTTCTCGTCTCGTAGCCGCGACATCGAGCGCGAAGAATGGAAATCATCGCTAGCCTGTAAATAATAAATATAGACGCGCGTTATGTCTCTAACTCGACACTTTGAGCGGCACAAATGAAGAGAAAGAGCGGGGCAACAGCTCGACAAGAATACAAAGATTAATGTAACAATCATAATAGTTTCAACTCCATTCAATAATACAACCACAATTTAAGGACTTGGAAGTATTTGGGAGTTTTTAACACCATATTTCATAAAGCAGCTATTAAACCACAGGAGTATAAGCAAGCACAAAAAGAAAAACCTTACCTACCATACGAACGATGAAAAAAAAAAATATTTTGGCATGCTCCAATTTTCCTACGCGCCCCAAGCCCCCAAGCGCCAACGAAATATTCCAGTTATATTGAAAAAGACCAAGATACCAAGACGAAAAATAAAAACAAACCCTTTACATTTTACTGCTAAATCTTGATCCTAGTTATTTAAAAATTTCGATAGTCTTTTAAATAAATGCAAGCTTTATTAGGAACAAAATTAAAGCGAAAAAAATGCGTATTAGTGTAACGAAGAGCGAACAAGCCGGTGGCCACGCGTGATCGGCGACATATTTCCCGAAGTGCGGAACAGGTTTGCGCAGAGGCAAATGTAGGGTTACCATCAAACAACAGTCAGGATTTTGAAAGATGGTCAAAACAAATCACTGCACTTTTCCTGCGTGCCCTGATACTTTTATTTTACAGCAAGTAATGATAGAAGCCATTGATAAAGCTTAACTCGTAGTTAAGTTTTAGGTTACCACAATTAAAACAGCTAAGAAAATTAATGTAAACAAAGTGTACACACTATTATCACCATCAAATTATGAAGAGATGAAAAATAGAAAACGTAACCTGTATTTAAAATTAGCAATCAAACAAACGAAAATGTAATTCAGCCAGAAACTGAAAAGGTCCCAAATGATATGATTTTAAAATCAAATTTATTTTTTATTGTTTTATATCAAACATACTGTAGGACGTCTGTTTGATATAAATAAATAAAAAATAAATTTGATTTTTCTCTTTCTCCTATATTATGGGTGCGTTTACAACTTCATTATTATTTGATAGTTTTTAATTTTCGGCAGGTAATTACGGTCGTATGTTTACTTTGCAGTTACTTAAATAGAATAAAGAGTAAGAAAAAAAATTATCTAGTTTCCACTACTGGACATAATCGGCCTGAAGTTCAATGGTCATGGTAACCCTAAATGCATGTAACTCGTAGTCGCCTGCTTGCTACACCGCGTTATGTGCCACTTGCAAACGGTCTAACTATTCGAATATGTTATTATGTTGTACCATTTCTTACGGTACACGTAAAACAATTTTAATTTACATGTAGATCAAATATTTGTCAGTGTTTAATCAACCTATTAAGTAATTAAGATAATAAATTAAAAGACGTACTTTTTAAAAGTTTATCGTACGAAATAATATTGGTTAATTCGCTGAATGCAGACAGCATTCAAATAGTAACCAAACAATCCTACTATCCTACTAATATTATAAATGCGAAAGTTTTTGAGGATGGTTGGACGGATGCTTGTCACTCTTTCACACTTAAACAGATCAGATCAGCAGATCCGTTCGATCTGAGTGAAATTGGGCACTGAGATAGATTGTAGTGTATATAATAGCACACTGGATTATTTTTATATGAAAAATTTACGGTTCCCCTGGGATAACATATTAAATTTGACGCGGACGAAGTCGTGGACAGAAGCTAGTACACAATAAACTTGAGATTTCTTACTAAGTAGATAATGAGTTAATAACTACCCAATGAAAAATTCTCTTTCCCTCAGACTAAATCATACATCTGGAAAATAAATAGCAATGAAAAGAAGCGAAGTTATTTTATTTTTTATGTCATTGGATGGTAATCAAGCCGACGGGCCAGCTGATGTTAAGTGGTTTCCGCTACCTATAGACATCTGCATTACCAGAGGCCTTGCAAATGCGTTACCATCCCAGAGACAAAGTTGAAAGGTCTCATGTGTCTCTAAGGCACCCATACCCTTCAAACAGAAACACAGCAACGCTGCTTTTCGGCAGAAATAGATATAGTGGTGGTACTTCTATCCCTGGACGAGCACCTTCACAAAGAGCTCTACCACTACGAGTTACCTACTGACAATTTAATTATTCAATATAATTAATTCATACAGTCAATAGGTACCAACACTTTCAATCATTTATGGATAAATAAAGTGCATTGCATACTAGAAATGTTTACATGAAGCGAAACTGCGTCTGAAGCTCAGTGATAAGTAAACCGAGCGAAAGTTCCGTTATGAATTTGTCCGCGAACTATAACTTCCACAAGTTTTAACCGAAACACATAATCATCAACCAATGCTGACCAATGTTGTTGTAGCCATTGCTATCGCTGTGCGTAACTATTTTAATGTGTTAAAATTGCAAAAACTTGGTAGGTACAAAGTATCTGCACGGTATATTCTAAACTGATATTATAAATCTGTCATTGAATAGAACGATTTCGTCTAAAAACGTACGATAGGGTTTTTGTTACTAATTGTTGGTCACCATAGTCCCATATGTCGTAATCAAGCGGCATCCATTTAAAGTTTTAGACCATTTAAAAAGATATACAGTTCTACAGTACAGCTCGTATCAATTATTACTCGATTGATCTCATATTATCATTCACATCATTCACATCTTTCCATTTGGACACCAAAACACTAACAAGAGAAATATTCATAAAGGAAAAAATAGTAATCTTAAGCAAAAATTATCAATAGATAGCAAAAAAGGTATAGACGTCAACACATTGAAAGAAAAATCGACACAAGTATCTTGAAACCAAAAAATATCCAATTAATTAGTCATTCCAAAAATAAAAAGAGCGAGCGACTTAATTTGAAATATTAACCACATCAATAAGTAAACTTACCACTCATTTATTGTTATGACTATCTAAAAAAGACCGAAGTAATATTTATCCTCAAAAATAGAGTAAGTGCCATTACACTTTATTTTCGAAATTATCAGACTTGATACAATCATACCTTCGGCAAAAGTTTCAGACTACTCTACTACTTTTCCCATAGTATTCTAAATGCGAAGGTAAAAGGCAATGTGATGCTGCCGGGGCTGCGGGTTGTTCGTAAGAGATACCACGCCCCCGGAACGCAAAGGGCACAAGAAGGAACATGGGTGGGTTTTAGTCAGTAAAAGTCTGACACTCCCTCCCGCCCCGCCCAGGGCGGGAGAAGTTATTTGATGATTTCCCACCCCCCAAAAAAAAAAACGCAATGTGATTTTGTTATACCCATCTCAGTAAGAACCATAACATATAGCCAAATTTAGTCTGCAGTAACGGATCTCTAATCGATCGCAGTAAAATCTGATTTTAACAAAAATAATTGCAACATATCGTGACATTATTAATAATGCGTTCAATAGTTACCATTGTCACTGTCCTTTCTTACAATAATGTAGTTCCTGGCCGAAATCATGCTTATTATTCGCTTTTATACAGTAGTCATTTTTGGCATAGTCATCTTTTTCTGTTGTTAATTTTCAGCCATTACAAATTATACTGCGCTCAATAACTGGGATAGCAGACGTGGCCCTCAAGGGCTACACAGCTTAAATCGGACTGAGCAGGACCTGTCTGCCGCTTCCGACAATTTGTGGGATTAAATAATACAGAGCTGGTGCCTAGAGACAGTAAGGCAAATCACTTTTAGCATCAAATTAATCAATTACGTGGGTTCTCCATCAACGATTGCCGAATCATTGTTATGTTATGAGCGCAAAATTTAATACCATATTTAAGATGTGGCTGCGAAACACCACAGGAATGAAAGTACAGAGCGATACAGAAATAGCTGATGCATGTACAAATATAACATATATCTGTTTTTTACGACTTCTACGAACGTAGGGTAGGGATGGCATAGATTTACGTGGAATGCTGATTTTTTTAATCAGTCTTACAGACAGGTGTGACCTAGGAACAATCATTATTATTATGTACACTAAGTATTTTTCTTACAAAATAAGCAGAAAATTATAGTTTGAAATGGCGTTGGTAAGTCGACAACCCTACAACCGCGTTTCAGCTCCGAGGCGCAGTGGCCACGTTGCTAAACCGCCGAGTTGACGATAATAGCTGGATCATAAAATAAACACGGCGACTGTGATTTATAACTGTTGTCAACATATGAGGAAAAACTGATTTTTTAATTCTCCGCTTTCAACGCTTTGATGATAAGCTATTGTTGTATTACAGAGAGGAATTGCATGCTTGCACGTGACCTCCTCAACGCTAATAGTATCTGAGATATCAGATATTTTATTTGAATGCTTTACATAAAGGTACTCTTATGATGACACTAATAAACGTTACAAATATACATATATTAGGGGTAACTTTCCTTTACGTTACATCATGCTGTGTACTATTTACTGTGAAACGACTAATTGATGAACAAATATGAAACAAATTAATGGTCATTGTCTAGAATGTTAAAACTAAAATTGATTGTCGGTTGGAGCACAATACTATTTTTATTGGTTCTCTTATATGCCATGTTCACTATTTATATATACTAAGTATCTACTTAAAGCAATGCTTATTCGTGCGTATTTTTTATGTTTTTACGAAATACATAAAAATTCAAGAGCGCGAACGTCTGAATTGATCCTCTAGCCAATTAAACATAAACAATAATCAGTATGTAGTAAATAAACAACACGCGCAGCATGTAAATGTCACATTATCTTAGTTGTTCTCTTTCTATGTAGTTCAGTTTCAGAAGTAATAGCCGCGATACAAAGGATACTTGTATATTATAATGATAACATTTTTGGAAAACCCGCATAATAAATACGAGCTGCTGATAATAAAATGATTAAAAGGTTTAAGTGTATTGTTTTTAATAATTTTAGGTACCTATTAGGTACATGAAACAACTGTAGGTTAGAGATTCAATATTAGTTTGAAGAAAATCTTATTTATTTAATATTACTTACCTTTTGTACTTATAGACAAAATAAAACTCATGAACAGATTACATGAATCTTATTTATGATTTTCAGTTTCGCAAATAAATAATGACGCCTTGCAATAAAATGGTTTCTTTTCTTTGTGCTGCCCTTTTGCGTTTGTACACCCCGGTATCGTCCCGCGAAAGTAAAAGTGCTCTTTTGCCGCCCACGGGGCGATATCACCTGCCTAAAGAATCAATGATTCCAGACAAAATTAATAAAATCTACTTTACTTAACTCAATATGGATTAGTATATTAAGTTACGTAAACTGAATGTGGCACATGCTAGTAAGTAGGCAAGCCAGAAATTTCGGCCGCCTGCCCAAGGCTGAGTAACGTTAATAAATAGGTAAGTAACGAAACCTTTCTTACTAATGTTGAATTTCTTCAATCAAAATACCTTCGTAATTATTTATTTTTGTATATTAAGTTACAAATTGTATAGATCTATACTGATTAGATTCCACCAATACTTCTTATTGACCTTCGGTTTCGTAAAGTCACGTAGCATCGAAAAATGAGAATATAACAATAATATCAGTAGGTACTTAGGTAAGTATAGATGGTACGTGTATTAATGTACATAATATTTATGGAATATATTTCTTATCTGTTGTGTCCTACGTCACAAACTTTATCTGTTATGATAACGTTCTGCGGAAGAAAGGTAACAACTACACGTACTATATGTATAATCATCGCCACTGCTAGATTTAAATTTTTCCGGTTTCAGGAATGTTTAACGTCGTTGATTTCTGTCTGGCCAGAATACCGTCCCGATCTTGTCACAATTTTTTAAATTAAGTACTTGTTAAATATTTTTATCGTTATTACGTAGGTAGGTAATTTTGTTACAAACGAATCACCTTCTATGTAATTTAACAATATTTAAATACTATACCTAGCTAACTTTCATTTATCACTCCAAATCTCAAAACTAGTAACAACAAAACATGTATTAAGGCAGAAAAATTAAATGAAAGGAGGCTCCACTACTTGTAAGGTTCAAGTAATCTATAGTCAACAAGCCGCACTAGTACATATTTGAAACTAATTTGTAATTTAAACTTTGTAATTGTCTCCTGTGCAAAGTGCCAGAGAGACGACGACGACGTGAGAAACTTTGGAGCCCCTGTAAAAGACGGTGCGCTAGTGTTCTCACGATTGATATATCATGTGAGTACATGCAGCAACATGTTTCAACTTTGCATGTTTCAATCAATCTTCATTTCAAATTTTCAAATTTTGCAATTGGATTGTTTTACTGTAATATTATTACGTCATTCCATGACATTCAAGTCAGGTATACGCTCATATCTGATAATTTAATAAAAAATAATTTAGAACAAGCTAATTTTTAAGCAAAGCTACCTCTACTTAATAAAGATGCGTTTATTTTTCATAATGTTGTCTTAAATTACGAAATAAATGTAACAATGATTTTATTTACACAACATTTATATTTAGAGCCCGTGAAGTGGATAGGTAGTTAATTATTTTTATGAATGGAGTAGAGGGCGGCGTCGGCGCGAGCGCATCGGAACGCGGACGAGACGCGTCGCGCGCGGTGCTCTACGTTCGCTTTCCCGACTTTCCAGTCGACACAGGCAATGTGCGTGCCGCACAAAACTAATGTAGACCATTTTACAAAATGTAAGATTACTTTACCAGTTGTTACTTTATTATTTTAGTAAATAATTTTGCATGAGGTGAAACACTTATGGAAAATTATAATTTACGGGTACAAAAACATAAATATTAAATTAATATTGATTTATTGTAACTATTAAAGTAACATGGACTTTTTTTTAACCACAAAAATATAAATATTACTAGGTAAAATAATGACAAAAAAATTGTTAATGTTCCTCTTCATAAAACATGGCATTAATGGGCAATGGCTATTCTAAAAGGTCTAGTTACTACGAGTACCCTATATTAATCCAATGGTATAATTTAAGATTTTTTATGGCTATATGCCATTATAAAAACTAAGTCAAAGTAACTAAATCTGCAATTAGAATAATAATTACATATTTAAAATGTGTGCAAAATGCGTGCAGCGACAACGCGGTACACCGCAAGGACATCTCAGGACAAGTGACTCGTCCTCTATCGTCATGCGCAGGTAGCGGCCAGAGGACGACAAGCCCATTGTTTATCGTTGCTAATTATTATGCCCCAACGCAGACGCTTGTCGACCGCCGCAGCGCGTCGAGCCGCTGCGCAAAAACTGAGATACATAATATCTACCTGAGAATAAGACTAAATGATTTATTTACAATCTATCATCGAATATTTTTGAAAAAGGTTTTTAAGTTTCTTAGGTAATTTTATGAAACATTCGTCGTTATTTTTATTGATAGCGCTTTAATTTAATCATTGAAATCACAATGACGGCAGAACATTGCAACTATCGCAGTGGCAGTATCGCGCTCGATTGAGGACCGTTACGTGAAAACGTCGAGTGTGCGGGGTGGGGCAGAGAGCCGATACGGTGACGATGGCGCCCGAACACGGCCGATTGCCGAGTGCCGAGACGACGACTTACGAGCGGGGGACGCGGGGGTGCGCCACTTATCGCAGCGAGCTGGCAACGTCGCGCGGGGTGGGAGCGCCCCGCGCCGCAACCTCTCACTCACCGTCGCCGGCTCGCCATCGCCATCATCCAGTGTTACCTTTGACGGTCGAATGCGCGGTCGTTCGCCGTCGTAGCCAGTGACGTCGGTGTCGACACTCGTGCAACACGTCTATGATGTTTCGGTGACTTCAAAGTCGGACTCGTGAGTGAACGATAACTTATTGGCTATCGAATGCTGGAACACAGTGACAAGTTTTGATCTCATTACACCCTGGATCTGGATTTTAATGAGTTGTGATAAGTGACTATTTGGATTTTTGAACAAACAGTGAAGTGGATCACCAAAAAAGGATTTCTTCTAAGTGTCAACATTGGATTATGAATTAAATATTTCTGCAGTGAATTCAAGAATTGTGTTACGTGAAAGTGGCATTCAAGTAAATACAAGTGTTTTTCTAAACTCTCTGAACTGTTTTTAATACTTTTTACAAGTTTCCAAAAAAAATTTTTTCAATCAAAATGTAGAAAAATGCACATAAAAAAAATCGGTTAATAAAAAATAAAAACAAAAAACTTGTGAAAGGTTTAAAGATAGGACATACCACCTGTCGTAAAACGTACACGCTGGATTGTGCCCCAGCTGATTCGAAGACGGAATAAATTGACGAAGCGTTCATCGTTGACAGATTATGTACGAATGTGAAAGAACCTCCTTTTTTTGAAGTCGTTCAAGAAAATTGTGAGCCAACGAAAATCGGTTCATTTTAGTTTTAATTTACATCATGTGGTAAGCTATTGAAATTGACCGTGAAATTAAAAAAATATATCAGACTTGCAAAATTATGGACAAGTGATTCAGAATAGATGACGGCGATGAAAATTTCACAAAGGTAAACGATGAATGTTTCGTCAATTGTTGACGTTCGACGAACGGCTGGAGCGAAATTTACGCGCGATACGCGATAACAGAAAATACGACTGTACGCTCGTGACTGACACGAGTACAATATTGAAGAAAAAATAAAATTTACAATGATGGGAATATTGTAAAATGTTTGCCGATTCGTGGAGATGTCAGTTACGAGCTGACATCGATGTTTTTGGGTCGCAACAAACCAGGTGCATCGTGTTTCAGGGGGTGCCTTGGAACGGCAGGACGGCGCACTCCAATAGTACGGCCGGGTACGCGGGCTCTATCATCACCTACGGGGGAGCACAAGCTCCCGATAGTGGAAAACACAACCCATTGCAAGGGACCATTGGATACAGAGTCAACGCCCCTAGGTGAGTCTAAAAACATTTGTTTTAGTCTTAAAATATTTGTTTTTAAATCTCAATAAGCATGCGAAACGATAACCAAAATAAAATTTAAAACCAGTAATGTTTAGGAAAATATGATTAATTAAGCGTATAAATAATATACGTAGAAATAATATATTCGAAATAATATTGATGTTCCATGTAATTGGAATTTCAGGTGTTTTTATGTCTTCATAACGTAGTATACTATAATAGTACTCGAATTATTAACTTAGCAGTTAAATAAATTACGAAAACAAAATATGGTTAGGCAGATCTCTAATTTGTTATCAGTTACCAAAACTTGACGCTTTGTGTAGGTACCTACTTGGTTGCCTTTACTGTTTTTATCTTATCCGGAACAAGTTTGTTTACATTTCAACAAAACGTTGAAACGTGACTCGGCTTACCTGTGCCACCTTATCGTAGTTAACAAGCAATAAAATCAAAAATACACCATCTACGTAAATATTCTAAACTACCTTACGATTCATATGGTAAATTGACTGTGAAATTCTTGTTTCAGAACCAATCTAATATAATAAGACATTAAAATATAAACCAACGATTTTTAATCGAGCATTAGGTTTCCCCTAATAAACCAAACATAACTTTAAAAGTACACACAAGTGTGACATTGTCGACCGCGCATCGCTGCAATTATAAATGAAATGTGCTCCTCCATTCACACGCACAAACGCTTTAGGGCACCCAGCACTCACACAGTCGCATGTTATTGCACTCACACTAGTGCAGACCCACTCACACATTTACAAAACTCGCACACAAGCGTGTAATGGGAATGCACGCGGTGACTGCACTTTAGCGCTTACAATAAACACAAATAAACAAAACATTTAAACTAGCAACACCGAGAGCATCGAACAGTTAAGAATAATTCCAATAGTAATTTTTACGTTTCTACTTTCTACTTTAATAGTTTCTACTGTCACTGTTCTAAATAACAAACAATACAAGATTTTTTAAATAAACGTATTTGATCCATGATCATGAGCCGAATTATAATGTTAAAAAAATCTGAGCAGGTGTTAAGTCGAAACGCTCAACGGCTTTGTTTAGTAGTCACCTTTACAAACGACATATTGTTGATGGCAGCCTGCCTTTATACAAAACCAATAAGTAAATAATAATAAAAGTGGGGCCGGCAGCGAGATTGTGTGAACATAACACAGGAAGTCTACTTAATTTCAAGGGTAGGGAATTTGAACTAAAGTTACTCATTAAATTAATATTAAATCATAACGTGTAAAGAATGTAAAAGCGAGCTTTAACGAAAAAGATTTATAACCGTTAGTAAGTGATCGTGGGAAAAAACGTCAGTTTGAATCGAGCGAGACGTCTGGGGGCGGATGCACTGACACAACATACATTACACCACGTGCGGCATGCCCGAACTGATTCTCAATGGAAACCTTAGTGTTTCTATAATACTTCAGTCACGAAGTGACTTTGTTACTCACCGAGTTCTAAAAACTAAAACATACAGTTGTAAATATACGTGATAATCTACACTGTTAAATCAGCGATTTCTTTCGGTTCAATATCATCGCAGCCAAACAAATTATTATCGGGAGCGTCGTCGTAAAAAGCCCCATATTGACGTGACCGGCCCCACTTACCCTAGGCGACGTAGCCGACCCTTCCCCGCTCATTGTACCGTATTTACCCCGGAACGCTCGGTTCCATTTGTTAACCCCCGGAATCCGCTCCTTGAAGCATGATTCATTCTCCGGACCCCGCGTCAATTGATGAGAATAAGATAGTGCTGTAGGTAATTAAAATAATTGGTTCGACAATTTTAATTTCATTGGTGCCGAAACAAACTTGAAAATCGTACTTATATTTGAAATATAAAATTATCATTTTTGTGTGAATTTCGTTCAAAAAATACCTAAAGAGATACATTTAAAATCAATATTCGAAAAAGGTAACTACTTAAGACGTCTAAAGTCTATCGATCCAATAATATTAACGTTAACTTTTTATTATGTCAGTGTGCGCACAAGCCACAATGTGAAGTGGCATTTAAATGGGGGTGACCAACTGTCGTCGAAACACAGGGGTGGAACACGCCACGGCTTCACGCTACCGCGATAGTAATCTATACAAGACTCACAATTAAGGCCTTATTTAACACTTCACTTCAAATAAAATTAAACATGCAGTTATACACGCTTACAAAATATGATTAGTGAACTGTAGTATCAGAACATAGTTGTTACAATAACCCACGAAATAATATGTCAATACACGTTTCATAATAATAAGAGTAGCAAATCTGAAAGTAGATTCTTAAGCAGTTGGATTCAATACACGATTATCTCCACTGCCAATTAACCAGGAATCCGACACGTCTGCGCACTAATCTAAAATTAACTGCAGCCTATGTATCAAAATACCTACGCTTTACTCGCACATCTCTCAATACTATGCCAAACACCTTCCAGCTTCTCAAAATAGCAGCTTGCCTACTCATTCACATTGATTTATTTAGAAGTTTTCTATGTCGAAGAATGGGTGTAGCGCACCCACGTACAGATAGAGTCATGCTTAGTGTTTGTGCAGAACACTCTGCATAAATCACCAGTCTTGTAGTCCGTAGTACCATTTCGTAAGTAGACGTTAAGTCTATGTATTTGCCGAAAATGAGTCTCTTATAAAGGTCTTCCGAGAACTACCCCAAAAGAATGCCCGAGACGAACGTTCGCATTCAACAACCCAAATATTTTGAACAGACCGTAAGTGATTATTCGGATGTGGTACCACTTTTACAAAAAGTGTACCAGGATACAAAACACACAGATTTTTTGTTGACTACACATTTCGTTCGGCAAAAAGAAAAAGGTCCAGACGAAACTACAAAAAGAAATTCAGGCCGGGCCGAGTTTACCTAAGGAAGGACCCTTGTAAATCATCTGCAGCGACAATGAATAGAGTCGATGTCGAGATGAGCGTTGACTCTTGTGTTTATTAGTTGTCGAGCTACTAAGTGTCTGTTAAGTTATTTACGAGAATACTTAAAGTATTTGGAAGTGACCGCTTTCGGCAAGATTTATTAATAATTGACATCCAATATTTAGGCGACATAACATAATTAGTAAATTGTCATAACAATGTAATCTTGACTACCAAACTAATGCAAGTTTTGAATTAAATTGTTATTTGCAAGCAATTTTTTACTACTCAATTAATTTCGTAGGTAATCAGTTACTGTTTCTGTACATAATAAACGCACACACGTAAACACACAACACGTAACACGTATATTCATTAAAATAATTTCATACGTTCACAAAGGGCCAATATTGTTGCTCCACTACAGATGCTCGCAACAATGGGTAGCCCGTGCGAGTGTTTGTCGTGCATTTGTCGAATGGGAATTATTAGAAAGGGCTCCGGGAAGGCTCGGGAATTCGCCCCAAAAGCAGTTCACATGAATCGTTCTCCCACTCCGGCGCCGTACAAAAAATCAAACACATCCCGAGAGAAACACAGGGGTTACAACGCGTCACTATACGTCCATATTGATTTTTTCTCTCATTGTTAGTAAAATAATAAAATCACTGTGCGTATTAAAAAAAGATCTTGCGTCGATAGAATTTGGGTTGAATATTGAGTCTGAGTTTATTAATAATCGAAGCGTTAACGTGTGGAATGTTCGATTCTGCAAGGCCGCTTGCAATAGAAACTGCTCGTATCGTGAGTGAAATAATATTAACTGGACCGATTTCACATTTAATATGTACACGTGTATCTACTTCATCCATCTATAAGAAGTCATTACTTTTGTTAAAGAGCGCTTACGAACGTTGTAACTTCAACGACGTACTTAATATTTTTCAACACGTTTATAATGCGTTAGAAGAGATTTATACTACTTACTAGTCTTTGGTTAGATATGCAGTTAACGTTATTGTGTTGATATTGTTATAGCGGCTATGGGTGCGCCGGCGGTTCGGGCGCGATGAGCGGCGGGGGCGAGAACGCGCAGTTCGGCGCCACCGCCGCAATGGTCGCCGCGGCCACCACGGCCGCGATGCAGGACTCGCAGCCTTTCTCGCAGGTAATATACCACCCACAACCCGTAATAAAATCGCATACATACAAATCGCAAAGTGTACTGTTCAAAAATACCGTCTTTCTATTCACCTAATGAATACGTTCGCTATTTTAAACAAGTTCCTATGAACAGCAAACCCAACTGAATATTAATCAATTAATCAAAAGGTCTTGAAAAGGCTATTATAAATGAAACATGGATTCAGTCACGTATACAATTATATAACCCTAGTTATTTTCATTTTGCAGATGCAAAACAACATGACTATGGGAAATCCCCAATATGGTGCGATGAACGGCTACGGTCAACAACGCAGTCATAATCCGGCTATGACTGGAATGGGGATGGGAGGTAACGGTGGTATGAACGGAATGACCAGCATGGGCCAGATGGGAAATGCCGGTATGAATGGTATGAACCCAATGGCGCAGATGGCCAACATGGGTATGCATGCCAACATGATGCCGTCTCAAATGGGGCCTGGACAAATGAGTAGCTCAGCGAAGATGGGGCCAGGATACCAAAGGCGACATACGCCGTATCCGTCCGGCACCATGCTTATGGGTCAGCGAAAGACGCAGTACATGAGTGGACAGCCTGGTTTTGGCCCGACTCAGTACCCAGCGGGGTACGGCGGCAGACCAGGCTTCCAGGGACAATACCCACCGCAACAACCATTGGGGCCTAGTGGTAACTTCGGTGCAGCGATGAGAGGAACAATGCGGCAATCAACACCACCTTATTCAAACCAGGGACAGTACTTCAATGGTGGCGTGCCAAGCCAGTTTCCTCAGCACCAGAGTAGTAACGCGCAGTATGGTGGGCAATACGGTGGACAATTTGCGCAAGAGGTCGCTATGCGCACTAACATGAGCTATCAGCACAGTCCAGTTCCTGGTAATCCGACGCCACCGCTCACGCCCGCTAGCAGTATGCCCCCGTACATTAGTCCTAACGGTGACGTAAAACCCCACTTCAACGAGCTCAAACCACCAATGGGCATGCAAAGTAAGTATACTCAATAATTACGGAACATTTAAACTATATGCCATGCATTGAAACAAGTCCATTAAAAATTCGTGTTTTTTTTTCAGATGACGAGCTCCGGTTAACATTCCCCGTAAGAGATGGTATTATATTACCACCATTTAGATTAGAACATAATTTAGCAGTTAGCAATCATGTATTTCAATTAAAACCCACGGTCCATTCGACGTTAATATGGAGGTAAATATCGTAGGAAATGAACACATTAAAATAAAAGTAAAATATGCACATATGGGACAAGGATTTTAATTTGATAATTTCTTCACAGATCGGACCTTGAGTTACAATTAAAATGCTTCCACCACGAGGATAGGCAGATGAACACAAACTGGCCAGCGAGTGTTCAAGTGTCGGTCAACGCGACTCCATTAGTAATAGATAGAGGAGAGAACAAAACATCACACAAACCATTGTACCTGAAAGAAGTGTGCCAGCCAGGCCGAAATACGATACAAATCACTGTCTCAGCCTGCTGCTGCGTAAGTATATCCTGTACTAGATAAAACAAAACTAAATAAGTTATTAACCAGCAATCCAGAATAATGTTTGATAGACAGTAAAGTGAATGACAAAAATTTATACTCATTTTTTTTTCCAGTCACACCTGTTTGTATTACAATTAGTTCACCGACCGAGCGTGCGAAGTGTGCTGCAAGGTCTATTAAGAAAGCGCCTATTAACAGCAGACCACTGTATCGCGAAGATCAAGATGAACTTCAATCAAACGCCGACGAATGGTAGCAATGGATCCAACACAGCTAACGACAGGGACAGCGTTGAACAAACAGCTTTAAAAGTATCATTAAAATGTCCAATCACGTTCAAGAAAATCACACTGCCAGCACGTGGGCACGAATGCAAACACATACAATGTTTTGATCTAGAATCGTATTTACAACTGAACTGCGAGCGAGGGTCATGGAGGTGTCCGGTTTGCAAGTAAGTAATAGTCCTAACATTCCAATCGTAATCATATTTTTGCCATAAGATGCAAAGGTTTGACAACATCATTTATTTACCAACAGTAAACCAGCACAATTAGAAGGATTGGAAGTCGACCAATACATGTGGGGTATCCTTAACACGTTGAATAGTTCAGATGTAGATGAAGTTACGATTGACAGCGGTGCTAACTGGAAGGCAACTAAAATCACCAACAATACTGGCATAAAGGTGAGTATTTGTCACACGACTAATACATTTTTATTTTTATTTTTGCAAATTACCTATTTAAAAATAAATTACTATTAAAAATTTAATACTACTACTAAATGGCGAAATGTTTCTAAACATACTTTTACTTTTCGCAGCAAGAAGAAGATAGCAGTGATGGCAGCGTAGGAAAGCGTAGTAAAGCAGTATCACCGGGATCTATGAACATGCCCACAATGAACAACTGGGACATGAATCAAGCGCTATCACCATACCTTCCTCCTGACATGAATACTATTGCAAGCGGCTCAATGATCTCTTCGTACAACCAAAACGGCCAAAATAGAAATTCAAGTTCGAACAACCAGAACTATGACTTCGGAATGAATAACGGGCCTGGCAGTAACGAGTACGCTGGAAACGGACCTCTTTCACATCTGAACGAGAGCGTCAACTCATTAGACCCCCTGAATGCGATGGAGAAGAGCCTTAACGATCAGGTAAAAAAAAAGTTTATCAAAATATATACAAATAGAGGTATTACACAGTGCAACCGTTTGTACATAAGTAAATAAACTTGTCGAACGTCCTATTTTCTAAAATTATCGTAAATTACAAAAGGAGTATCTAGTACATTCTATATTGCTATGGAAATATCACATTTTTTTTACTACGGCTTTGGGTTTTTTGCTGTTTACTTGATTGTTATGTAATTCAAGCACATTCCACACTGATTTACCGCCCTGCGGACAAGGTACATCTCAATGATCGGCTATAATACGGCTTTGGGTTTAGGTGTACCGAGTCTAACAGTCAACTTGGATATAGAAAATAATCAAAATTGTTTAAAAAGTGTGTCTGTACCTGCCAATATAGCAGCATTTGTAGCTTAACGTTAACGCATTATTCAGATGCCGCATACACCGCACACGCCACATACGCCTGGGTCGGCGCACACGCCGGGCGGCGGTGGTGCGCACACGCCGGGTTCATCGCATACGCCGGGCCCACCGTCGGTGGACCACCACTCGCTCACTGATGTCGACATACCCGCCGACCTCAACTTTGATCCCGCTGCCGTCATAGATGGAGAAGGGACAGATAATCTCAATGTGAGTGTTTTAAATTATTCGAGACTGATAAGTATGGTGCAAGTGCAGAATATAAAAACAGAGTCATAAAATGTAGTCGTTTAAGTCTATCTGTTAAATAGCCGTAATACCGTTAACTTCTAATAATTGGCCTCTTTCGTAATGTGATACACTTACATAAAATAAAAAATGAATAGCATTATAATACCATGTTGAATTAAGCGTTTAAATTTATGCGTTTTACTACAACAAAAGCAATCAATTTTTTATTTAGCTGTAATATAATTATCAAACAAACGATACTAAAAGTTCCGCAACAGTAAAACCAAGCCTGACTGTTATTCTCTCATTCCAGTTATTGCCGGAGACAAGTGTGGACCCGATGGAACTGCTGTCATACTTAGACGCACCTGCGCTTGGTGAACTATTAGCGACACCGCCATCATCGTCATCGTCGGCGGGCAGTCATCCACCGCGTGCGCCTTCCTCCGACGACCTCCTGGCGCTGTTCGAGTGAACACACGGTGACCTGTCGAGACGTACGTAGACGGGGTTATGTATAGGATTGTCAATTAAAATCACAACTACAAAGGAACCTGAAGATCTCGATTTGTACTTAAAAGATGACCGAATTATGGTTTATCCGCTTATTATTAAACGGACCAAAATCTTGCTAACATCTATTACCGTCTACGTAACTCGCTTGTTATACCGAGAGATTTATTCGCTCGAGAGGCAAACTAAGCGTTTGTTCAACTCGCAATTAAGCCAGAAGCCCGATATTGTGATATTAGATTTTAGTTCCTTCTCCACGTGTCGCTGGGTTGAATAGCGAGCGTTCGAACAGTAGATGTTTTCAGAATCTCTGTCGCCTTGTAAAGGTGTTATCGTCTAGTAGAAGTTCACATCACAATGTCGTGTTGAACACAGCGACACACCGAGGCATCGATTGTTGAAACAATGGTGTTGGAGAACATTTATTAGGTATATAAGTAAAGTATTGGAGGCAAACGGCCATAGACACTGCGGTGTTGTGCATGTATAGTTCCTCGCACCGCCGCACACACGGTGGCGCTACTGAGCTCCTTTAATATTCTAAACTCTAGCATAAACTGTAACACAAATTTTCATTAATAATTCAACTTCTTATTCGATATAACTGTAATCGATTAGGATTTTTTTTATTTGTGTCCATAATTTGTGAATAGTTCACCGGGTGTAAATAATAAAGAGGAGTTATTTTATTTGTGCTAGTTGTTTTGTGTACTGTGGGCGAGGCCGGGCGGCTTCTTGTACGTATAGGTTATCCGAGCGCGGCCGGCCCGTCCGGAGGCATTGTGAATCTTATAGTTCCTATTGGATGCGAGCGAACTATAATGTTCAATTGCCATTTACTGTAAACATATTCCTTCAAGTTTTCGCATATTCTGCATTTTTAAATGGTAAGATATGATAGGATTCGTGAGTATAACGCTACTCGCTTTTGGGTGATATATTCTAAATGAGTTGTTTGAAATCAACAAATAAATGGTAACAAATTAGTTACAAAAGTATATTGTAAATGTGAGTGCAAAAATGAACTCTGTTAAATTATTTTGCGTTATGTGAATCGAAGAATGATAGAAATATATTTTAATTTCTATATAAATAGTAATGAACTGTATTATTTGTAAATATGAATCTAGATAAGAATATTATATTACCTAGTTATATATAGGAGAAGAACATGGCAGATACTTATATGACGGCCAGTTTAGTATAGTATTACTAAATTAAAGAAAAAATCTACACATGGTTTTACATGTACATACAAAATTACCATACCTATCTACAAATCTATACGTTTGGAGCCCAGTACAGTAAGCTACCAACTTCCGTTTCAACCGTTGAGTCGCAAAATTTCAAATGTCTCTGATAAACTGCAACTTTAAAAACCATTTCATTACCAATTTATATTAACATTTTATAAGTATCATTAAACTAGTCTATTCGTATTGCATTGATTCTGTACGGAAGAAAGTTCCTTTTACTTGAGAAATTATAGATATAAATTATTTTAACAGTATTCCCGGCACAATAACATTATGAATTTAATATGAGTTATAAATATTGCACACTATTACTTAAGTTTTAGTTGATAGCACCTACTGTATTTGTGCTCTGAAACGTTTCTCTATTGACAAGTGCAAACCACCAACATAAGCATAAAATAAAAATGTGTTACATCCGTGCTCATCTTAATTTTGTTTCGTTTTGCCCACCTCAGATACACAAAAGCAATAATAATGAAGTGCTGATAAAATAAATTTTATTTAAAATAGTTAAATGCATTATTTTAAAGTCTTTACTTAAGTCTACACTAAATAGAAATAAAAATTGCGATGAGCATCGAATTGACAAAATCTTATTTCACGTATTTTCAAATGTTTGGTTCCAATTTTGATGTTTCGAGCAATGTTGCGCAAGCAAAATCATTATATTTGTTGTAACTTATTTAATTTTTATATATCTATAAATTTAGAGTAATGCGCAGCGCAAATTGTCAACAAAATTGTTTTGTTTCTAAATGGAATTAAGTTCCCATAAAATATGACAATCATGACACCATAATTCATTTAGATGTTGTAAAATTTTCATACAACTTACGGTTAATAACATTTTTAATAACAGATTAAAGATATCTCTTAGAGTTGTATGTAAAACTGACGATTCTTTCACTATCTCATGTAAATTGATGATTTGCGCATCTTTACTTCATGCTATGAATATGGACGCCTCTTTAGAGTTAGTCAAACTATTACGAAAAAACAATAAAATTAGTATTAACCAAAGCTGTGGTCAATTATTCAAACAACTTTGAAATAATTTACGAATCGTTGTCAAGTTTTTGTTGTCGTCCGTTCGTGGTTGATTGATTGTGTGTCTAGTTGATCACAGCTTTAGCATAAATTACATAATTTTAAGGGACCTTCAATTCCAGTTAGCTAGATCTATTTATTGTAGTGTATATTGCTTTTGGATGGATCATCACAATGATTTTTGTATGACCAAATAGTAATTTTTTACATGTTTACCTATTTTAGGTAATTTAAAAGTAATAATTTGTTTATATAAAAATTGAAAATATCACAAAAAATTTATAGCATATCACATTATAAAATTGCAAAAATCTAATCGAATGATTCATCCAAGTAAGTAAATGATTACAATATTATATATTTTGTTGAATATTATAATGAACTGCTGTGAAGTAGATTTTTGTGCTCGTACAAATATATGCAGCATTTGGAAATAAGTGAAAAAGAATTCTAAATAAAGTACTATGCGACCCATGACTCAGAAGTTAATGCAAAGCCAAACTGTACTGTAGTATTAACATTTGAAAATTATGTGAAAAGTTTAGTAATCAGGTTGGTACCCACTGAATTCATTTCAAAATGTGTAAAATGAAAAAAAAACATAACATTTTTATGTTATTGAAAATAAAATAAATCTAAAAATTATAATGTGTGACTTTCATTTTATTTATGCCTAACAATGAACTTCACCACGATCGACGGGGACTCATCACTACGGAAAATTATGTATTAAGTGAAAAGTAGGTACATGTGACGATTGTAACTTTTAAAAGTTTATTAAACAACGAATAAACAAAAATATGAACTACTATAATGGCACATTACTGAACTATTTACACTTGTGAAGTTACTATTGAGAAAAGTATAAGTTACACATTATTATAAAAGACTTCATGTCATGCCAGTATTACTAAATGCTATGGAATTATACTCCTGCAACAGTAATATGGTAGGTTATAGAAAAGGCCTATTTTCACCAGTACATTAGATACTTGATTCCTATTATAGTTGACTAATCTATTTAGAACAACGCAGAACATCAAAAACGACCAGATAAACCTGTTTGGTGTTCAAAATTATGTCTAATTAAAAAGGTTTACCGGTAGAGTGTTTTGAGAAATCCGACCATTATAGTGCTGTGTTCGCAAGAAGTCAAACCTGTATGTGGGCTATTTATAAACGAAAATAAAACTACCCGAAGGATACCTCACAGTGCTTTATTAAAGCTCCTCCAGTTTTGTATACGTACCTATCTAAGTTATTAATGTTGCCATACACGTAAATAAACACTGTTTAAATGGCTCTCTGTTAGACTGATGCAAAATGATTTCCGTGTACCTATTATGACTTAATAAAACTATTAATGGTTAATTTAGGCTTAATTCACTAATTTATATCCATACCATACTGGCCACCACGTTTTATTGCAACGGGTAAAAGTTAGGTACATTATTTATATTTGATAATTGGAAGACATAAAGTTGACGTTATGTCTTCCAATGTGTTATGTTATGTTTGTTTGGTCGGTATTTATATCTTAGAATCTAACCCTGAACTCAAAAATGAGAGTTTTAGTAAGTACTACAAAAGTACGGACCATGCTCAAAGAACTTAGGTGAAAACATAGCGGGCTTCGCGATCAATCGGTTTAGTAAAATTATTGAAAATAGCAAAAACCTTTCTACCTACTTAGCCTGCACTAAATTTTTGTACTCAGCCGTGAAGTATGCACCTACTTAGTGGACATGCATTCTTCTTAGTAAATCTTGTTAGGTAAGGTGTAAATTAGCAGTGCTTTACGCTTAGTACAACCTACAACTACTAGATTGTTGGTAGTTTTATTCAGCTGGCAACACCGCACACTCGCACGCGCAGCGAAGCCTTCTCGCACGCACACACACCAAAAGATCTCATGTAAACACGTGCCCTATAGCAGACAGTCGATTAGTTGACGGGTCCGCGGCTGGTATCGCGCCCCGTCCTACCGGTTCAACGATAAAACGATCGAACGAACGCCACCATCAAACGAACTATATTGTATTCCAAACACAACGAACAAAAAGACAGTTTTTAAACAGTGTAGTAGAGTGCGCGCAGTTCTGAAACAGCCGAGGTATGCGTTCGTAAACTTCTCCTTAAGTGCATAGCGGTATCGCGGAACCAGATTTTAAGTCCTCAATGTATTGAAAGTAGCTTTTCTGTTGTTTGTTTAGTCGAAGTATTTCCTGTATTTGGTATTGAATATAGACTGCAGTCGACGGCCAGACTTAGACTAAAGGTAAGGCTAACTTATTACCTAATGTGTAAAAAATTTAGATATTTTTTTGTTAAATACTGTTGCATTCCTACACGTTCATTATATTTTCATTCACGTTGACAAACACTGGTTGTAATATTAGCCATAAGATGAGATACAAAGGCGCTGACATAAAGACCGATTGCTATTTTCTTAAACGATATATTTTACTCACATTGTACCTACTTTTAATAACACGTAGTATAAAATAACTAAACTACTTCGTTCTTTGTTCTGCCGATTCGTATCCATACAACTGGGATGTATACTAAATCATTCTAAGAATCTTATCTTGCTTTGAAGTCTTTTTGGACTTTTTTGGTAGCGCAAGGGTCGGGGTGGTTTATCAGCAGGTAGATTTCTTAAGAGTCATTTTCGGCAGACATGGATTTTAACAACGACAAGATTGCAAATAAGTCTGCCCGTTTATTATGTTAGGGAGTTCTTTTTATTTCGATTAAAATAAATGGCTGGCTAATGCAGTAAATAAAACAATAACGTTAGTACTGATTGTTTATACACTTTTTATTTTTTAATGATTGGAAATCATCAAATGACTTCTTTAGCCCTAGGTGGAGCGGAAGAGAGAGTGACACTGACTACTCTTACTGACTAAAACCCATACGTGTTCCTTTTAATGCCCTTTGTGTTCAAGGGTGACTCTTTCGAACAAATTCCGCAATACTGGTTGTTTATACACCTACTAATTTATATTAAATATTTTGTACAGAAGACACTACCACTCTCTTTTGCCTGTGACAGCAGTAGCTGTCACAGGCAAAAGAGAGTGGTAGTGTAATTAAGTTTCATTTCGATTTTTTAAATCTATTGATATGTCAATGTTAATTTCTAAGGATTTACTAATCCTTAAAATATCCTTAAAATTCCTTTCCTTTTAAGGATTAGTAAATCCTTAGAAATTAACATTGACATATCAATAGATTTAAAAAATCGAAATGAAACTTAATTATCATAAGTGGAGCTGCATTTTTTGCTATGATCTAGGTTAGTTTGGTTGGACTCGTTATAATCAAAATAACATGCTTACGAATTTCTCGCTATGTTATAGAATAATTCATAATTTTAGCAGCAACATATAGTCATGTTACAGCCAAAACAAAGTACCTACGTCAAATATCAGTATGTAGAATCTTCACAATTTAAAAATAACGTTATCACATGTGTACGACTCGTCCAAGTGTATCATGATTACCAAATCAATAACCTTCATCTTCAAGAATAAACCAAGCAGACAAAGACTCACACTAGGCGCACAATGGTGACATTACACATGTACTCTATGTACTTGCTAGACACTAACCATCTACTTACGGTATATTATTTATGAGTATCTTGATTCACACAAGATACCGATAAACATTACCGTTGGGTGTTAGTTATATTGCTATTGCATGGATTGAATGTCCTTCATGTTTAAATACTATTTCTTGTATAACAAAGTTTGTAAAGACGTTATCTAGACGTTTATATTCGGTTATTAGTGACCTCATAAAGAGAAACGCACGTCTCTTCGTATATTAAAAATTACATACATCTTTTTTCGGAAATCCTTGCAAAATATAATTCATTTTATGTAAGATTTTGGCGGATGTAGGCACCCATATACTTAGCACATAATCGCGTGAACTCACGACCTCTAAAACTCTACTCCTCTACACTTTCAAAGTCTTAAGCCTTCGTGCTAGTGAACAATTAATATAAATTGAATATTTGCCAAAATCTCTAAACAAACTTGTGCTCAATGTTCTAGGCCAATATCATCAATTTTGAATTTAAGAATCGTGTTTGTAATGGCTTTTCTAAATCAAGATATTGTTTGGTATTCACGCGTATAGACGAGTGAATACTAAACAATATCTTGATTCGAAGTATAGACTTTCGGACTCAAGGAGTCATTTAAAGAACAAAAGAAAATATTGAACCAATCCTATACCAACACACCATCACGTCTGTATTCCCCGAAGGGTTAGGCAGAGGTGTAACAATGCACACCCACAGTTCGCCGGTATGTTTAGGTCCCATGTAAAAGGGGGCGAGCCTATTGCCATTAACCGGGCACAAATCCTAACTCCGAACTGCTACTGAGAATTTCATACAAAAACCCAATAACACTTTTTGCTCGACCTGGGAATCGAACCCAAGACCTCTAGCGTAGCAGTAGCTCTTAGGACCACTAGGCCACCGAGGCAGGGAGGAGGCAGGCTATACCAAGTACTATCAAAACAAAAATAATCAGATGTCGTTAGGCTTTTTCCCCTCTTTATGATTAAAGGCAACGTATACCCAATCTGTCACGCAGGTGTCCCCAGAAACCATCATTAAAATCAAGCTGTTAACTTTTTATAGACGTTTCTCGCCTACAAGTTACTACGACTCTCAATAATATACGTTCGATAAGTTGGCATAGCAGTTAGAACTTGAAGGATAATGAGCAATCAACACGCAAACTACAAGATGCTATATGCGATGTGACCACGCATATGTATAGATATCGATATATCCGCGAGGACCACACTCATCGTAGGTATATTAGTCATGGAAGGCCATTTACTGGACTTTGGAATTGATGCATTTTAATAATGGACATGAGAATGGAGGAAGACCGTGTAAGATTTTATAAAAGCGTTGCACTGCAAATGCATACAAACACCTGAGTTAAAATAAAATGTACTCTTACCAGAGCAATAAATACTTACAAATTAGCTCAATTTGCTTATCTTATTGCGTGTATTTTATTTAGTGAATTGAAACCGGTAGCAGAACTTAACAGACATTATTAAAATCATCAGAGTATTAAAACCGTATATGTAGGTACCTACTTATTTTAATAGAGAACGTTATTAATTAAGATTCCAGGTCCCCGGGAAAAGTTACACATTTGCAATAAGCTGTTTCTACGAGTGGATAAAATGATGAAATAAAACGATACGTAGGTTAAAGTCCGAGTGTAAAAGCATTAGGTACAAGTACATGACTATTGCAACATCAATGAACTGAACTGAACTGCATATTCTGCAACTAGGTATATATAGACTTCGTAACTACAACACTGGGTTGGTCTTAACTTAAAAGGCCTCAACCGTTGCAAAACCCAATTTTAAAACAACAACCATTTAAAATGATACGAATCGTGACGATCGTGCGTTACGTTTTCATCGCTAAGCCTTGCGAAAGTCTTCTCTCCCATCGACAGGTATAGGGTTGGCTTATAGCCATGATTATATAAATGCAACAAAGGTTACAGGTGCAGCCGTAAGTCCCTATCTAGAAAGCTAATCGTTTATAATACTATAATGGTAATGACTTCTATAACTTCAATGAACTGTGCCGTGTGACCTACTTGGTGCAAATCAATCGTCGTTCAATGACCCAAGCTAAATCGTTATTCTAACTTAAATGCATTGCTTTCCTTACTGAGGTAAAGTAGCATAAAGGATTTAAAGCGGCGAACGTTACAGTATGACCTCGCAGCCCTAGTGGAATGCAGAAGACTTGTAAATTTACACAACAGTAAATGTTTATGTACTTTACTGCACCGGCAAACGATAACTGTCGAAAATTTACTTCGTAGAATAATACCATTGGTATTGGTACATATTTCTTTAAAATCATCATCTCAATCTTCTCTTCTTGAATTAACCTTACAATAATAAATACATATGTGTACATACCTGCGGAATTCTGGCACAGAATAGGTGAAACACATAACTTGAACTACAATCACTTAAAGACCGAAAATATTAAGCTACTTATCACTTAGTAGATTACACTTCACTACACTGAATAACTTTTCTGATATCTATAGAACTCCATAAGCAATACGAAGCCGTCGATGCCAATCTGACCTTTATAGTCCTTAGCTTATTGCTCATATTCATTTGTGATTTACTATCCAATCATATATCGCCACACCGTGTTTTCGCGCAGTCGCAATGACCACTGTTAATTAATTATACCTCTGCTTACTCTTTATTTTTAATTTACAACTATCTACTAAAGTGGGTACTCTTACTCAAAGTTCGTACTTAGTTAACTTTTGAACTTTGTTAAACACATAATGTACAGTAGTTAGGTACGAGCATGTAGTACAGTAAGGTAACGGTTTATCATTAAATATTTTATTATTATCCGAGAAATTGCAGTGATCGTAACTGGATTGAGAGTAATACTACCTACCGCGAACTTAGCTCAAAATTATTATACCTTAGGACTTAGGTAATAGTCTGTAAACGCACATAGTAACTACAACCTTCCTACAAAAAATATTTAGAACACCTATCATAACAAAAATAATAATCATCAAATAATAATAATAAATATCATAATAAAAATATAGGCCTCGGTAGCCTAGTGGTCCTAAGCGCGACTGCTACACTAGAGGTCTTGGGTTCGATTGCCAGTTCGAGCAAAAAGTGTTATTGGGTTTTTCTATGAAATTCTCAGTAGTAGCTCGGAGTTAGGATTTGTGCCCGGTTAATGGCAATAGACTCGCCCCCTATTACATGGGGCCAAAGCATACCGGTGAATGTGGGTGTACATTGGTACACCTCTGCCTAACCCTTCGGGGAATACAGGCGTGATGGTATGTTATGTTTATGTAAAAATATCAATCGCCCGTTTTGTTTTGCACTTACAAAGAATACATCTACTTACTAATTTCAAAACTCGACGACTGTCCAATGATTCAGACAAGGCTAATGGGTGACGCATGGTCCGCGGAAAATACCAATAGAAACTTTCAAAAAAGTTTAAATATCAAGACACTGAAACTCTTCACGTGTTATATTTAAATTCCGTTTAAGTAAGACTTACATATTTCCTAAGATTACAAGCAATGCATATTTCGACGTAGTCGCGAAATAAAAAGTAGCCTATGTCCTTCCTTGGGGTTAAAAATTAACCGTGTCAAATTTCATCAAAATGCTTTCAGTGGTTTAGTCGCGAGAGCTTAATAGACAACCCGACAGAGTTACTTTCTCATTTATAATATCAGTATGAATTTCCCTTATTCGATTCATAAGCTACCTACGTCCTAGTAAGTAACCACTTAAGACATGTATTCAAATTAAAAACATGAACTACAGTTTGGTGCCACTTTTTAATTCACGCAAAAAATTAACCAAATGTGTGAATCTTTAATGTCCATCTTACTACTGACTATTTCTTTTTTTATCAGGTATCGGAAATAATAACATATTTTCGTATTTCCAACAGCCCAATGTCAAGTGTCAGTTTTATGGATTAGTATTTACTTCGAACATTTTAGGTACCTACCACTAAACGATTTAACGTTTTTAAAGCAGACGTTTCGTCATAAACGTTCTAGCATAATAATTAAGAGGTCAATCCACTTCAGCGACTTTTATTAGCTTTTTATTTATTTACGTATTATGGTTTAGAGCCATTTAGAAATGTACCTACCTATAATATAAGTATGGCAGTTAGCGCAGCCAATCGCAGTCATTGGCCTCTACCAAACAGGGAAGCAATACATTGTGTAGATATGTCTCTCTCAACTTTCTATAAAGACTGACATAGGCTAAAGATTTGAGGGGGACAAAAATTATTGTATTTTAGGGTTTTAGATAATTTGAAAGAATTTTTGTTCTTAGAAACCGCTGGCGAATCTTAAAGAAATCTACATGTTTAATTTAAAGAACAATCGATAAAAGTAAAACTATCCGTTTGATCGCATAAGTGGCACAGACCCTTAGTAGTGGGCGCATTACGTATGCCAGTCAGCGGTGACTTGCGCGCAGGACGTTGCACCCGCCTCGCCTCTCACGCTGCCTTCCACACGACTATGACCATTCGACCGTACGAGGCAGATACATGAGCACCTATACTAATTTGTTATAATTTAACAACTAGGTATAATGTAAGATGCATGCTTGGGATACTTTAAAATTTTTTCCCCACTGTAGCTGCCAATGCGTTAGTTTTACTTAAGTTCCAATACCTCCTTGATGTGTTTGAATTTTACACAAAATATTGGCTTGCCACGAACCTTTCCCCTCGTGTGGTTTATGACCGTGAATAAACGTGTAAGTTTGATGTGTCTTTGTGTATTGGACAAAGATTAAAGTTAGAACAAACGCTTTGGTTCAATAGTTGATGATACATTATGAAAAATATTCTGATAAATATTAAAACAGCAATGTTTTAATAACCCTTACAACGCGCGTGAAAAGGCGGCAAGTCTACAGTGACTTTTAATTACAGCAGTCTAGAATGTTTTATTGGAGTCTTTAACATTCTAGTTTAACTTAAGGAAATGAGATTTCCTGTCCCTCTTTATTGGGAACACAGACACAAATCGTATTGACCACAGAGGATGCGCAAGACTTAAAAGAGAAGGTTCAGTTAGGGAGCACTGACCGGTCTAGGTTGGAGACATCCCGTGTATTCGTAAACTATTCAAGTGAATATAAGGTTTGTGATGTGTGGCATGTTTTTTGGGATTAAGGTTTTCAAAAATTACATAGCAGTTAGCTGTCGATTGTCTAAATCGCTTTGATCCATCAATGGTTCACATCGCCTAAGGAAAACGACAGTTTGGTCACGAACTTAATTCATAGTTCAGTCTTTCCATTCACGTGCGTGCAGTATAAAACATTACAATACATCCAACTATTAACAAAATAAGATTCTATTAAAAAATATTTTGTTTGAGTTTTTATGGAAACGTGTAGAAAATAATTATAATTGACATGCAAATCTCATAGTATTAGCAGGTATGTTAAATGCGGAATCCCATTTTCCGTGTCATTGTTACTTAGTCGACTGTAAATTCTACGCTTTATGTGAAAGCGCTTAACACTTTCTATTTAATTTTATAATATCTACCTGCCTAGACAAAAAGCTATCACTTTGCTATATCAGATATCGTAGCATATAAAGAAATGTTGGACTGTTGCTGTCAAAAACACAAAGGTATCAATTTATTGGTTCATTAAAAATTGGTCCTAATCTTAATTTTTTTATCTTTTGTTAAAACATGGACATTTAGATCTTGTTTTTATTTATGTACTACCTCTGTTACGTAACTACAAAAGGTATTTAGAAGCAGGATAAAATTGCTTTCTCTAGATAGGTATATAGTTTTATATAGATAGATTGACACTTTTACGTAAAAAGATACCAAATTAGCTTATGCAGGATATTTCCAGATTTTAATTCTATAGTTATTAGCCAAAACCAAAACGTCTTCCGCTAAAATAGACGGAATAGACCAAAAGACCTAGCCTGTCGCTTTGGATTCATTAATTCTGCTAATAACGAAACCGATAAACATGATCTGTTAGTAAACTGAACATTTTGAAAAGTGAACTAGCACAGTTTTTTACGAACCAGTCTACGCCTACTCACAGAGACAAAACAGTGTAAGCAATATTTAAAATTTGTAAGGAATAATAAATTGCTCATATTAAACTTACTGATGTTTATTAGATAGGCTGATAACTTTTGGAGGCGATGGCTGCACTAAATTGAAATCTAAATAAATAAATCCCAAAGCAACGTAAATGGAGAATATGCGAGAGTTTAATAAACTGTTTTACAATACATACAAAATTGAAATAAATAATTCCACTTATGTAATCTATTAATATAAACTAGACTATAATACCTATGTGGTTTGTGGCTCCATGGACAGGACACCAGAATAACCCGTTTTCCACGATTGGCACACACGAGTTACAACCTGCGCGGGAAGATAAGTAAAACGAAATATCTGCGCCTGGGTACCTATGTCCCGCTTGACCGGTTTCTTGTTTTGAGAACTAGTTACTTATAAAATTCTATGGAAAAACAATAAATAAACCCAGAACCCCGTACACGGCAGTGCGCTTGCGACCATTAGCTTGCTAGACCAACGTGATGTACAGTAGCCGCCACGACTCGTGAGCACAAACGTCAAGTTATTTTTTTCGATTGTTGTGTTCCTTTCTGCGTTTTTTGGGGCGCCGGCGCCGAGGCAATACGCGATTGGTCCGTTAGCCGGACCGATAACAAAAAGAAACGAGAAAATTTGATTTCTATGTCCTGCTCTACCACTGTCATATCATATACATAATTACAGATAGTGGTATCACTATCCGTAATTATATGATACTGTTTGGTAAAATTACACATTACCTAGTATTTTTTATAAAGATTCAAAATTCAGAACTGACCATTTATGTACATAGTCAAACATTTACCAGCTCTACCAATAAACAGCGAAGCTGTGCAGCGGAAAACACTGACACTAATATATGAATTTCCTCTTTAATAATTTTTATGTCATTCAATTTACATAGGCGCGAACCCACGACCTGAATCGAGTATGAGGCCGACTCAATACCCGTCCATCACGTACAGCACACGCTGACAATAAATAAATATTATAATTTGACACACTTACGTCGCTAACCGCAGGTCTGAAACTATAACCGTAATTGTGGTGATGGTTGCAAATAGTACCTACGTATCGGTATTGACAGCAGCCATGCTGGTGACAAGATTTTTTTAATCAGTCCAATTTTGATTTTGTTCCTAATGTTGGATGTTAAAGTTGAAACCAGTCCCTAGAGATTATTAAAAATAAATAACCTATAGGTAGTTGATAAAAGAACATCTGAGTGGACCGGCGAATGTTTGGTGACAATGCAGCAAGCGAAGACATAGATGGAGGAACAAACCTGACTCCTATCAAAAGGACTGACCCAGGAAAATACAAGCTGCCGTGTCGACGGCGCGTTCGTGTTCCACGCGCGCCTCAAAGAGATGTCAGCAAAAGGAGGGGGCCACTGAGGGCCGATGCCTGCCGGGGCTGCGGGTTGTTCGTAAGAGATACCGCGCCCCCGGAACGCAAAGGGCACAAGAAGGAACATGGGTGGGTTTTAGTCAGTAAAAGTCTGACACTCCCCCCCGCCCCGCCCAGGGCGGGAGAAGTTATTTGATGATTACCCAACCCCCAAAAAAAAAAAAAAGAAAATACAAGCTAGACAGATTGATAGACAGCAGATGGTAAAGTAGGGGAGATTATTACAATGAAACTAAGAGAGAATAGTGGGGAAAAGGTTGATAAAAGAACATGTGAGTGGACCGAAGAATATTAGGTGACAATGCAGCAAGCGAAGACATAGATGGAGGAACAAACCTGACTCCTACCAGAAGGACTGACCCACGAAAATATAAGCTAGACAGATTGATAGACAGCAGATGGTAAAGTAGGGGAGATTATTGCAATGAAACTAAGAGAGAAAAGTGGTAAAAAGAGTATATTCAGAAATCAAATTTGAACTGTTTATGCTGTAGTAATGAAAAGAGCAAATATTGCTGATAAATATTTAATCGTCCAAAAGAATGTTATTTGTCAGAGAAATCATTATTTGTCAACTGGATAGTGAATGGTTAGGAATTACAGTATGTTGGTTAAGTAATATTATTTAAATTCAATTGATTACTAAATAAAATTTTGGATGTATGAACTGATACCGAACCAAAAATCACAGTTATGATGAATTAAAAACTTTGTGCTAATTAATAATATTACCTTGTTCATTGCTTGAATTATAAATTCATTGTTTAGAAAATATAAGACATTGCCTTAACACAACAAGAGCACAGGTAAAATTTTAAAACTGACTATATTATATGTTTTCCTAAATTTGTTGGTGACCATTTGATTCAACAACATCATCAAACATCTGAAAATAATCACTGAAAATACTGGCTCCATTTATAGTCTAAGAAATAACCAAGATTTGAAGAACTTGTATTCCTAAACATTTATATAATTAGTTATATAATGAGTTCCCATGGATTCCCTGTTCGATGAGGTGACCTCCCAAAACACCCATGTCTAGTGAAGACCTGCATCAGGCGGTAGGATAGGGGAGCCGTGGCGCCTATCTAGCCACTCCTCGAGGAGGAGACTTACCGGCTCTATTGAGGTATCGGGGATACAAACAAAGTCAGGGAATAAAAAGTAGCAATAGTACCCTGTACCAATTTTTTTCAAAATCGTTTCAGCAGTTTAGTAGTGACAGCGTAACAGATAGACAGAGTTAGTTTCGCATTTATAATAGCAAGTATGGTTATAAACTTTCAAGGAAGGTCCAGCCAGGACACTAAATTAAATAAAGGAAATAAAATAAATATCTTACCTGAATCTCAATGATAAACACTCAAGCAATATTCTCAGACCAAAGCAGTCCATGCAGCATGCTAGTTTAGTTCAATGCGGTGATATCAGACAAGCATATCCCTCAACAAGCAATTATTTAATCATTGCAAATAATGAAAACCTGAAATATAAAGAGAATAATCATCTCAGGGTAAAAAAGGAATGTAGGTAAGTTGAGACAAGTTATAAGATATCAATTTTGAAGAAAAACGGTTCTATGAATTAATGAGTTAATTAATTTTCACAGCTCATTTATTAACTTACGGTATACTTAGTATTTTTATTACATTGAAATCTAAATTTTAATCGCGCTATTAAGCTGAAGCCAGTCCAGGGCAGTAAGCGACAGATTTCTTTTGTTTTATTACCTTTACAAATTGTAAACTCGAAACAAAACAATACCGAACGAAAGCGACGAATAGGTACTCGAATAGTTCGAAAAACTTTTATTTTAAAAAAGCTGCCAGCCAGGAAGTGTTGCCATTCACCTGACTTTGACTTTGACATTACCTTCGATTAGTCCCTCACCCATCTATCGAAAATAAAAATTAAAACTTGAATTAAATCGCAATGGTAAATCCTTCCATTGTTATCTAAGTCGTTATTTTTTTCTGTTGTTATTTTTATACACGTTTTAATAATAAAATAATTGTAATTTTATTAATCCCATTTCCATTGGTTTTATGAAGTAAAACTTCTTTATGCACACTTGACTTGGGGAGTAAGTTGGTAAATGCATGACAAGAGCGTTACGGAAATCAATGTGATTGGGAGAACGTAAGTTAGTGAAGATAGAAAGAGAGAGAGCTACGTTTCGTATACTAGTGTAGGAGCAAGAGAGAGCGTTTCGCGAGCTCATTTTTTTTCTCTCTTCCTCAAGTGAAATGTCTAAAGAACATGTCTTTTATATTCGATCTAATATTTGGTATAAAGTACAGTGGTGGACATAGATTATATTGTACATAAACTGGGTGGCGCATTTACCAGTAGGCTGAACAGGCTTGACCTTAATGCAGCAGATTTTAAGGGCGGCAAATCTGGAAATCGAATTTTCTTCAATTTTTTGTTATCTTGAAGAAACGTCTCTACATGACGTATTTTTGATAACTTTTCTCTCGTGATCTTTCAGTTCAGAGTTCAGTATACATTCAGCGGTACCGCAAACTGCTATTCATTGTTAAAACACCCACCCAGCTTTGCCAGACAATAATAGTAGTAATAATAATAAAAGTTTCATGCAGTGTTGGTAGAGGACCAACACTTTGCATGAAACTTTTGAAAGAACTGACAATGTGGAATTAAGGGCGGCAAATACATAAATTAAGGAAGTCAAATTAGGAAATGGTAAATCCGCCCTAATATAGCAATTATTGGCAAGTTGGCAACATTTTCTAAAAGCTGTTTTATTTCAGTTCAAGTTGGCGCATTACTTTGAAGTTAAACAAAAAACAAAGAAGTTGGTTACTGAACTATTATACTGAGAATTGAACTGGCCGGTCTGGGTAGTTCCAAGTTTTAATAAAGTTTTGACATGTCAACATTGGCGCCCTACTTTGCGATTGTCTGCCAGTTTAAACAATCCTAACGTGCGTATGTTTTACGTTTTTCCTGATTTCCATACTATAAAACCAATGACCGTAACAAAACTAAAATGCTTGCTCACTGCTGCTGGTTAAATGCAGATGCAGGTACCAACTCACTGATTTAAATTGTTTGTTTTGTAAATCGTAAATCCGTAGGCAATAGAATCAATTTTTGTTTTCAATATCTTTGAAGCGATGTATAAAATTATAATTTACTAGCTTTGCACGCGTAGAAGTCAAATATATTATAGCCAACATACCCCTGTCTGAAATACTTCTTACAAACAATAAAAGCAAGCAAACTTTAGCTCTTAATAATATAATTATAGATGGGGATAGGTAGACTAAAACACCGTGCATGCTCACGAAATGTATAGGTATAAAGGATGGCTGAATTATTAAACCTACTTATTGTCTTAAAATACCTATATTACTTATTTTTTTTCATATGATTGTTTTCTTTATATTTCAGGTTGGTTTACAAAAGATGAAATGAATTGCTTTTTGCTGCTAGCTTAAAAAGAAGTAAGTTATATTTTGATTATCATCACTATGAAATAAACTGGAATGTTGCATGACATGGTCTGGTTCGGTTTAAGATTGCTATTTCAGCTCTACATATAAGTTTCAGGTAGGATATCTTTTAATAAATTATTATATGGTAACTACATTTATTGTAACAATTTCTACTGGAAATAATTTGATATTCCAATTTAGCAATCTTAATTTTTGTAAAAGTTTACTCAATGTAGAATTTTATTTTAAAAGAATGTAAATAATGTTACATAGGTGCTGTAGGAGTTTTGAATTTCCTAGGAACCTTTTAGGCACTATTTTCTAATGAATATTAATCCTGACATTAATAAGATACTTATTGAAATTATTGAAAGCAAATCGCTTCTTAGTTCAGTAACTAACAAGTCGGTCTGACAGTCACATCTCAGTACTTCTATTTGAAAAGTGTTTATCTCTTATTATAACTAAAATTGTTATGGTTATATTATGGTATGGTACGGTTGATTATGGTTACATCAGCCAGTGTCTTTACATACTTACAGAAAAGTAATAAAGAATTAAAAGAACAACTTTAATGCTTTCTTCTTCTGTATAGGTAAATTTAATTCCTACTGCCTGAATGTAATGCAAAACTAGCTACTGATGTCGGAGGTAGCCAGGTCTTACAATAGATCCAGTAAAGTAATAATGCAGATACATACATACCACCCATACATACCGAAGCAAGCTCTAATAATTATTTTGTTACAATATTCAGAGGCATAATTTAAAATTGTACTCCACATTTATTTATTACTTTTATTTTGTTATCTCAGATGGTGTTAGATCTAACGCATTGCTTTTTACTACTAGACATCATAATTCTTTGGTTTTGAGACCCTCAGATGAACTTTCATTATGGATTGAATAAAGTCATCTGTTCAGAAATGCAATATCAAATCAATGCCACAATCAAATCGGTAGGCTGCAGTTGAAAATGCATATGCAACTTCATATTTCAGTTTTTTCTTGAACAATAATTAGGCAAGAACTTCAAGTTTTAAACTTAAGAAGAATTCATTAATTTGTATAAATATGGAACAGAATCTGTATAGAAATTGATGAATTCTTCATATTCCATCTACCAGTTATTTTGGTTAAGTGTCTTACTGCAAAAAGTTCAAATTTTTGGATCTTAGCAAATATTTATCTTCTCACAAACCAGATTCAAAGAACGATTACAATATTTCTACCGACCAAGTTATACAACACGTTTTAAGGAATTAGGTCTATATTCAACCAAACCGCACTGCAATGTGGCGACGCAGTCAAGTACCTATTGTTTACAAAATCGTATAACTACCTTACTTACACAAAAATAATTTTAAATCTTTGAAATGTCTAGGTAGCGTAATTATTTAAATGAATATTTATTCAAACAAGTTCTTACAAACATGGATATCGAACTTAAGACAGTCGTTAACTGACTGGTCGTTCCGTTATTTCCTACAAATCGGTGCGCATACTAACACCTTCCTTCCGTTGCACTCATAGGAATATAGTCCTTTGATGACCATGCATACAGGTTGTAGTCCCCTGAAACTGATTTGTTACTTGCGCCCTTGTGAAATCATTTCTTACGCCTACTATTTTGTCTGTCGATAACCGATACTATTAAAGACTTGATAGTTCATAGACGATTCGTCATGTTCCAAAACGAATGTAGGTGTCAATAAATTGATCAGTTTCGTGTAATAATAACCATTGTTGAAATTAAAAAGGGATAAAAGGCAATTCAGGCCAAATTGTAGCCATCATTGTTCTTAGTGGTGTTTTACCGCAGAAATTTATTTTATTTTCGAGTTTCTGGACTGTACTGCGTATGTCCCTGGAAGGCATGAAGATCTAGTTCTTCATTCACTCTTAAATAGAACAGTAGGTACCTACTTAATGCTCGAAAAACGTTAATTACTAGATACATCTTGACTGAAAAAAAATTGCGAATCTTGCAATAAATGATTGAGACACCCGCTAATATCTGCGAACAGCAACATAGGTCGCTATACCTATTATCAGAAATACAACACGACATACAAAAAAACTAGTAAGACCACTCCAGTTTTTAATTTGTCTCAAGCCAAGTTTTATTCTGTGGTACAAGTTTCGATACTTCATTATAAATTCTCTTGTAACATGTTGCGAACTACGATCTAGATCGATTTATTAATGTAATTATTAGCTGGGTCGTAAGTTCCTTCAAAGTGATCTGCATCAGTCTAGTCAGGTTATAATCATTGGCTGTAATTACCGCTACAATTATCACCCGCTTCATTTGGTATGTATGCTAAATATCTTAGCAAATAATGCTGCCATGTATGTTAATTAGTGACGTCAAAATTAGCTTGCTATTTGAATCCTGTCAAGTAAGAATGTGGTTCATAGTTTCTTGTTAAGAGGAATCAATCCAAAAGGTACCTTCTATGGTTTACGTAACTACCATTAAGTTTCTTACAGATAACTAAGTAGGTACACCGATATTTAGACGAATATGAAATATTATTATCTCACGGTCACTATAACTATTGATCATAGAGTCCAGAAAATGTTCGTAAAACTAATAATCTTAATGCTTGCTTGTACAAACTTAGGTACCTTACCTATATTACAAAATTGCACTAGGAAACACACGTAACTGCATACTACGTGTATTCTGAAATCTATTCCACAATTTAGGTCAGACCCAGTTGCATATGCGACACTTTTACATCCATTAAAGTCTTACATGAGTACCATACTGTGCCAATTCGAAGTGAGACTAATAACGTCGTTGTGAAAAGAATATGAAAATAAATATTTATTGTGTAACCTGATCGAGTGTCACACGATATTATACATAAGCTTCATACAAAGTAGAGTTAAAATAAAACACACTTTCGGTAGGTGCCTACTTGACGGATTATTTCACACGTTCGACAAAAGTGGGACCTGAATAAAATCGCCTGCACTCTGAACCTCTTTTGCATAACTGCTCAATCAATCATCGTAAGACCCGAAAACGATCATTAGACATGCAGATTTCAAGTTACGCAAGTGAACTGGTAGAGAGACCTTTGTCTCAGGCTTTCTACGTGACAAGTACGGCAAGGCGAACCGCCTACGTGTACTGTTAACCTGGTATTTATAATGTGCCGATCGTCACGATTTTGGCTTAATGTTTAAGGGATAGACATTCAATCAATCAAATATTAACATAGATAATTACTAGACTCCTTAGTCTAATAATAGTCGTTATTTTAAGACAATAAGTCTGAATTTATTGACTTGTAAATTTAAAGTATTTATAAAATTAAGAATTGACCACAAGATAACCCAGGCACAGAAAGGCACAGGCAAGTTCGTTAGGTATTTAACATCTAATGCCATAAATGATAAGTGTCTTTCTTATCTCTCCGTATTACGTATTACGTTATATTACGTACTATAGCAGTGCAAGGACTCCATACAACTTGATTCGGAAAACTAGCTACTCTACCACCATTGAAACATGTCTTACTTACACAGACATGACATACTTCGACAGTATGCAATATCTATTATAATCAAATTATATGTATAGTCAGTTTGTTTGAAGATAGACGGTGTTAAATTCACAAAAGTATAGTTGTAAATATACCACCATAATAATATTGCACCTACATAATAGGATAAGCAATATTTACTTCTGTCTCCCTCTTACGGAAATTAACCCCTCGTCATTGATAGTTACATCTTTTTCTAGGATATCTTGAATCCTAAATGATTAATCAATATCACCTCTGCTTATAATAATAACAGCTTCCACATTTGTCAAATTAATTATTTCACTACTTCCAATAAATAAAACATAAACATTAAAACAAAAGATCATCTGGCTATAAATGGGCACACTTTAGATTCAAACAGGATCCTTATTATTCGGGTCCATTCTCACCGCGCTCTTAATAACCTTGGGACAAGTTAGACAAGTTTTAATTATAATATTATTATAACACCTATTTCTATAACAACTGAGGCGTTAGTGAACTAATGTTGTTGTAACACGATACTCATGGCAATCACGGTTCGGTGTTTAATGTTGGCGCCGCTATTTCGAATGTTAACTAGACAGGTCAGAAAAACTCTTTGCAATGAGTTGGTATCATACAAGAAACATTATCAAATGTCAACTACTTAATAGATTTCATAGTAGTAGGTACACCTACTCGTTAGTGACATGAAATGATTTACATCTTTTAGCGATAGTATTTTTTAAACTTATTTCATAGCCGATACCTGCGTTGTACGAATCAGCTTACTCGAATCAGTTAACTTTTATCGGTACCGTAGATTTCGTGATGAATGAGTAATTCAGTGGGTCGTAATTTATTTCTTGTATAATATACAATCACTAGGCAAGCTATTAAAGTAAATGAAAGTAGATAGTACTGGGAGTTCAATGTATTACCTATAAGCAATTTCTATTTGTATATTACGATAAAACAGATACTATAATATCCATTCATGAGGTTCTTGCACCAGGGAAAGCGCTCCTGCTTTCTCGAGGCGGTAATGTAAACGCAATTAATTAAATGTCAGTAAAATATTTATTAATGTAAATAATGCGATGTTGATTAAGTAGAATTCTGAACATCCAATTAGCGTTAAGGATATTGTGATTTGTAAAACAATACCGTAATAGATGTAGCCGGATTATCTTACACATAGGTATTGTAATAATACTCGTACTTACACTTTTCTTTATATTCTGTTATCGCTCCTTTTATTAAACTTTCCTTCTTTGCCAAATAAGTTAGAAGTTCATTTTGTGAACGACAAAATACAACCATTAATCTATAGCTTGACTTTTAATAAAAAGGGCAAAGCTCCAAGGCTGTATCTAGGTCGTGCTTGAGTACCTACTTATGGAAAATAAACTTCGTCATAAAATGACGCCAAAGAAAACCTTTGAAGATATGACACTGAAAGTTCAGCGTTTAATAATGAATAGTCTCCACGATATATATGATATCACGATAAAACGGTGGCTCTGTATACTTTTTCCAATTTAATCCGGTATTATTGTAATCAGGAGCAGGTAACTTACTGAAAACCTTGCACATATTCAGCATTGCAAATTATATCAGCTATAGGCGTATGTATATTTGGTCAATATGAAGTGTGTCAGATCTTATCACTTCCTGTTACGATGTTTATGCTAAGTAGATACCTTAAAATATCAATTATAAGTAACTCTATTAAGTTTGCCAATCATGTAAGTTAGTAGTTATTAATAATTTTTAATGAGGCTGCAACCTTGCGCCTTGTATTTAGAGAGGCGACGTTGATCAAGGTGACATCGATGGAACAATGCAAGTGTGGGTTTACATTACACCCATCTGTAGAAGAATATGGCCCGCTTATTTTTTTATCAAAATACCGCGACCCTGAGGTCACTTCTAAATACTTACTTGTATTTGTGTTATGAGTCCTGTTACATCAGTAGATTTTGGTTCATAAAACGCTTTCAGTACTTAACTAAAATGATGAAGTATTTTACAACGTACCTAAATTATATCATTTTGTTAAAACATAGTAGATTTATCGAAATTTTATTTACTCACTGTTTCGCAAACTGTTTCTACAAAATGTTAATTGCACAGGCGATATTTTTTTTAATTACTTAGGTACCTACCCACCTCAAATTAAATACATATAGAGTCGTTTTCATAGAGCCAGTCGGATCCCTTTCAACTTTTGGTTGATATTTTTTAAACAACTCTTGTGATGAATTAAGTAAATACATTGCAATGTTGAAATAATCTCGGTTTTGAAAACAGTAATCATTCCTGCCTAAAGTAGCATTAGGATGAATAAGTACACTTAACCAACGCGACATAACATTGCAATTGTGGATAAGTAGGTACGAGAATGTAACAAGAAATACCTCCACAACATTATGTTTGTTTCCTTCCGACTTCTCTTCCTGATCTTGAAAATGTCGTACAAGTAATTACTGCCCTAGTTAAATGAATAATTACCTTACCTACCTGTTTTATTAATAAGTAGTGAACCCACGTCTCACGCTATATTTAACATCTCGACAAATTAGGCAATCTAAATCGTATTACTTTGTCTGATACACTGGCACAATGTGCGGGGTAAGTATTATCTGTTTGATTTAATAGGCCTTTGAATATATCCTGCTCAGTTTCATTTACCTTATTGTAAATCAGCATTTGAATTTCTATTCCTGGCTGTAACAAATATTGCATAAATTGCGAATTATGTAATAAATAGGTTATGCGTGATCATTGAAGAACGATTAAGTGGAAAATTGACAATTATTACATTATACTTTTCGAGACATATATTCGAATTGCAATCTATCCGGAGTTCCACTGATTAATCCTAGTTTAGAGAGCGTCCAGTGGACGTCCGGAAGAGGTTTTCATAAAAAGTCCAGGTAAAACTCACGCTTTTCGTGCCAGGGTGTCGGATGATTGAAAAATAAGCAATTAATTAAAACAAGTCTTAGTTATAAATTCATTAGTAATCGTAAAGCGCATCGGCGTTAAAAATAGCCACTTATGACGGACGATCGAATAGCTGAAAAACAAAATTATTTCATCTAAATGTTCGGGGGTTTTAGAAGTATTAGGCGTCAGCAATTTAAAAATGTTTAAACTGCATTTTCCATGAACTTAAAACAAACCATTACTTACAAGTCTTTTTTCATCATTTGTAGGTACCTTATTTACTACATATACCCCGCACCCAAATCGCATAATTAATTTATACCGGTCATCAGGTTATTAGCGGTTTTTACTCAAGATGTAGAAAGGCGCGCTTGCACCGGTGACATACGTTAACCAACGTTTAGGTATCTTTGAGCGCAGGAAATCGTTAATTGTCATTTATCTGTTACTGGCACAAGGCTGGACTGTAGCTACAACTCGATAGTCGATACGAATAGTCTTCAACATTTTTAAACATTATTCTATATCATTGATGTAGGATGTATACTTTTTAATAGGCTAGCCTAAATACTCGCCGAACAGGATCGCTGTCGTTCTTTAGTTTTGGATTTCGAACGACTTGGACAATGTGATAAATCAAATATTTTTTGGATGTTCGTGTAGTCTCCGAAGAATTAATTCACTATTGCATCACTTTCTTCATTTAAAATCATGACTGGGTATTTAAATCCTAACGGTTCAGTTAGGAATCTTTTAAGTAAGACATGCATGGATATTGCATAGATGATGTGAAAATACAAGTATTCTTTAGAAATGTAAGTTTAGATTTATAACAAAACGAAAATCACTTACCTACATAATAAATCGTTTAGAAATCTAACGCAAACTATGAATTTCCATCCATTGCTTCGTTACTCTGGTACGAAAATCAACCACGAGATTGTGAGTTTGTAGTGGATATAAACTGGAGGTTATCTCGTATTGGCTAACCGACGTATATGCAGGGGTAATAACCGGCCAACAAGACGCCGTTTTCTTTAGCATACCATGGGAAAGTTGTTTTAACAAGTCAGCCTTTGTGCAAGTGCGTCGAGTAAAATTAATAATTATTGTAAGAAGTACCTACCTAAGAAAACAATCATGGCTTCCCCTAGTAGGAAGTAAATTTCCCCGACACAGCTGTGACGTGCACGCGGTAGACAAAAACTATTTATAAGTAAAATAGCTGTAATTGTATAGGTGATGCTGTGATCTTCACACTTCGTTGCAGCCTCAATGTCGGTAAAATCAACAAATTGATAAGTAAGAATTATCTTGTAACTTATTTCTTCTTTGATTTGTTGCAATCCTTGTGGTTTTCGTGCCATGGTCTTTTTATCCCTCGTGGGAACTGCATGAAGAAGTGTATTTGTATTTTATATCGAGTAGTTTCTAATCTTAACCCTGCAATTAACTGGTAGTGGAGTCGCCAGTAACCTATTTCCTTAATTGATTCCTACGAATCGATTTGATCTAATTGAAACTGTGAACTCGTTGTGTTCTTTGTTGCTCTAAGGCATCTTTGTAATTTTTTTTTTTTTTTTTAATTATTATCTCCGGTCTGCGGGGAGTACTTAATCCTGATAGACCTTAGAAAATAATGTGTGTCTAAAATATCGTATTTGGAAGTAATAAATGTCATACCGGTCAAAATCATAACCTTCCTTTTTGCTTCGCGGTAGTGGATAAAATAAAACATATATACAGACATAAACTCACGCCTTTTCCCATGGAGGTAGACAGAAACCACAAAACGCCACCTGTTAGTCCCCACGAGTCGTGAGCATACACGTCAAGTAAATTTCTGGATCTTTGGATTCCTTCCTGGGATTTTTGGGACGCCGACGCTGCACGCGATTGGTCCGTCAGTCGGACACACCGCGTGCAGCGTTGGTGCCCCAAAAAACCCAGAAAGGAACCCAAAGCCCCAAAAATTTACTTGACGTTTGCGCTGACGACTCGTGGCGGCTTCTATACGATCCTCCATACTCCTTTAGCCTCATCCACGTTCATACGGAAAAATAAATCCGAGGTTATTGTTGATCCTCTTTTACTTAAGGAATCTTTAGGCTAAGTAATAGCAATTTAAAGACACTCTTTAAAAGGTGATGGTAATTCGTCGGTCTGCAGACTTCATCATCATCACCTCAGCCACAATACGCCTGTTGCTCGTCTTATTTTATTAAAAATAGGCATTTTCCATCTTCATTGATAGCTTTAACTATGTGCTATAGGTTTGTGTTCAGAACACACAGATACCTATACATAACTTACATAAAAACTCTAAGTGACACCATAAGTAACAAAGCGCACGCTCGTGACTACAAAAGACAATTTCATTTTTTAAATCATTTGTACTTTGTTCCACTTTCCTACAACCACAAAAAGATCTATATCTATAAACATAGATCAGTTCTATGAAATCGTAATTCAGATGAAATTGTTTATTAGACATAACCATCAGATTAAAGAGAGAATCGGGAAATTTATACGCTGCGTCAATTTATTATTTTTTGATCTTAAGACTGGTTACGTTGAGTGGTGCTAATTCTTTCAATGTTTATTTGTATTTTGGATAGAAATTGTACCTAACAAGTCTGTATTGATTTATATACGAGTAGGTAATCTTGATCAAGAATATCATAGTAATATGCAGCGCAGCTTTCAGCAACTAAAGGGGTATGGCAAGCCACAGAAATACACTTAATTAACCACTCAGTGCATATGTTATTACTTCATAAGTATTTTCATAACAGCCTGTTTTGTTGTACCCGAGTAGTCGGCGAGTCCATTCGCCTGTCCCACATAGCTCGAAGTCGTCCAAGTGAGTGTCGATCTTACGTTTTGTAAGAAGTGGGACACGCTGCGTACTTCAGTTACATCGACCAATACTTTACTGATACGAGAAGACGCGATCTGTTTAAACTACGAACATAATTGCGGAGTTCAAAAGAAAAGGTTATGAAGTCGGAAATGTTGAATTTATAGACCAAACAAAACATTTTTATGATGTGATTTCGTAATATAGGTTGTAAAGTTAAGGTTACCTTTAAATTAAACTTTTAATTAAAAGCACCGTTTAATGTCTGTCTGTAAGACTAATATTATATTGTAATGATAATTATTTTAAAACTTAAGATTGCTGGTAAAATTGTTACTAATGATCATTCTTTATGTATGCGCATTCTTCTGAATTCAAATAAGTTACATAACGGGTGTTATTCAGAAACAATAGACAGGAACCTGAATCCTACCTACTCATTGTTTACTAATTCCGCATGTGTCGGTACTTGGTATTGAATTCAGCACGTCACTTATTGATTTTAAGATTACATACATAGGTTAGTGGAAAGTATAGCTCTCAAATATCGATTAACCTAATGCAGTGAAACTATCTACGCTCCGATATAATGGATCAAATTGGCTGCTAAGCCGATAATAGGCTTATTTGCTTTGTTCTAGAGAAGGCTAAGTAAAAGCGGCTTTGTTATTGATTGTTTTGTGTAAACGATCAATTGGTTCGATCGATGTAGCTTATCCCTTTCGTTCTCTATAGACCAGCCGACCACGCGTTTAGCGTCTTTCAAGACACCTTCAAAATTAGATTTACCTACATGTAGGATTATTCCTACTGTACCTATCCCATAGGTATACTTATCTACTTAGATATTTCCCACTATGCTGGACGCGATGTCAACAATGGACCTCGAGATGTTACCTCCACAATTCGTATCTGTATTAACATTTACAGACACCTGTCGGTTGATCATAGTTGTTTATGTTACGCAAGGTTTGCTTGATTGATTCATTAGGATCCCGATGCGAATACTAAGAGTCACAGTTATATGAATCACTAGATATCAGTCAGTTTATTAATGTTAAATAACAAAGTCGTATTTTTTCTATAATCTTATAATGATTAGGATTTTGTTATGCGCATTTTTTAACCTACACAATAACCTCTTACGGCAAAATCTCTTCATTCGGTCCGTTCCATTCTATGAAATCAATTTTCCAGCTTTACTCCGAAAAGGTTTACAACGAGAATAGTGTATTGGGTGACCAGTTCAAACCTATATCGATCATAAACTACGCTACCATACTCGTATAATTACTAATATTCAAAACCTTCCTAAAAACATTTTCAATATTTTTGTGCTAGGTTCTGTACAAAATACCTCCTTGAGTAGGTGGAATTGAATATAACTAGTTTACCTACCATACAGTTTTAAACTATTCAAAACTTTGCAGTAGCTCTAATATGGAATGTGTCTAACATTTTTGGCAAGCTGAATTTTGCATAATGCTAATTAGTTATATTTTTCTCTTTTCCCAGAAGACTAACCGCTAACTAGTCTGTGGTGATATTTTTAAGTGGATGGATCTAGTGTTCACTTGATAATAAAACCGGCTCATTCTACCGCATTACTTTTAATTGGAAACAAGAATCGAAACGATTCCATAGTGAGAGTTTTTACCGTGTCACTTACATGGACCGGTAGACCATTTGTCTTGTGCACATTTTTTTTTAGTAAATGAACCTGAATTCAGCCTCTAGCATTCTGTCCCGAGTCGTCCATGGCATGGCGTCGGTTCGCTAACCCTGGTTCTTACTGACGTATGTTTATATTACTTCGTGCCCTAACTACCGATAGCAAGTACAGATAACACGATAACGTTACATTACCATTGTCTCTCGAGCCATGGGAACACCACACCTTGCTATGGGAAGTTGAACTTGTCGCGTATTCCCCGTCATTATCGACATAACTGTTTAATGAACTTGTTTTATGAAGTTTTATTGCGTAATGCGGTACCGCATAACATGTCACGCATGTTAACCACGATTGGTGAGAAAGAGATGTGATACGGATGTCTCAATAGATCTTTGCCCGTTGCATTTGCTATGTCTGAGGGGCTTTCTAATAAGACCTCTCTCTTTATATACTTAATACTAAATTAAACTAACAAGTCTCATATTATAATTCATTCAATTGTTAAACGTTAATTTCAAAACGTGGTGCTTGGCAAGTAGACTTTTTCCAGTAATAAACGTCCCTTTGTTCCTATTTGATTAACTCCGTTCTGTCTCCTACTTGATATAGAGGCAAGTGGAAATTATGTTTCTTTTTATTTTTCCTCTGCTTTTTTTTCTGATTTTTCATTGCGGGATTCAAGATAGGTGAATACTTGACTGAAGCTTCAGTCACTTAACAGGAGAAACATAACCGCAACATGGTTTTCTGTGAATGTGTGCAGTATGAGAAATTCCTACTCGCTGCACGCTCCGCGGTCGCGCAAACACAACCTTATGCGGCATACGGTATATTGATAGCTATGGATGATAGATGAGGTAAGCTAAGCCTCGTCCGTTAGCCAACATGATTCTATAAATTGTGTGTATATCCGTTATATTATCCGCCCTGCGGATTAGAAGGAAGTAAGCGGCTTAGACGCCTCTAATTCCTTGATGTTTGTTACTAAAAATTCTGGCATTGGTTTTGACTTCAATATGCGTCTAGTCTAGGTGCGTTTGCGATAGAGTCCTAAAAGTCTTTCTGCATGAAACGTTCTTTAGTTGAAAACTAACTGTGAAAAAGCTATCAATCTGGCATCAAGGATGCTTCTTAAGCCAGACGATAGGTCTAGATAACGTAAGCAGAAAATAGAAAAAATTACCTACTTAGTAACCAAAGGAAAAACGGCATAGGCATGCAATACAAATCTCACTCTTCCGAATAAAGCAAGTAGATACTCGTTTAAATAATCCGTTTTCTCTTTCATTTAACTTTTAAATTTTATGACTGCAGTAACATTTAACAACGCCTTCTGTCTCATTTATTGTAATCAACTTCAAATACATCCCGTGGTATGTTTATAAACGATTATTCTCTAACCGCGCAATCCTAACTTCAGTAGTACATAGAACAACCTAATCACAACATTTCAATAAGGTATCAACAGAAACCCGACCAGCAGACATCAATCTTGACCCGAAAGAAACGGTACCTGTACTCAATATACATATATCATCATCTTCATCTTAGTCTAATATTATTGTATCTTCCTCGTCTTGATTCTAGGACAAAAATGTTCTTTGCCAGGAAGGTTACCAATCTGGACAATAACCACCAACTGCTTACAAAATCTTCTCAAGATCGTTATGCACTTTTGTAGGCAAACCTTACGCACATACAAATCAATGAATAGTTTGCCTTGGAAGCCTTCAGCGTAATCGTCGTTGTTAAATACAAGGTTTTGGGTCCGTCGAACGTTCTCCTTTACTTTTGTCTCTAGGTTCTCGCGCAAGTGTTTTGTATACACTACCAACGCGTATCTTTCACAATAGCTTCTGAATTGGGTAAATAGTCGACTTAATTGAAAATTGAAATGCATTTTAATAACTTTATCATATTTTTATTGATTGGGAAAATTTAAATTGTATCTGTCGTTAACAAATCAGCTGGTTTATATGATAATTATCGTGTTTAATGACACCAAGGAGGTCAAGAACTTCTTTAGTAAGTACCTAGGTTATATGCAGGTAAGGTAGGTATTAGTGCGTTAAAATGAACCACTCAAATTGCAGTCCAATTCAAATAAAAATAATTCGCAATACTTAAATCAGTCACTTTCGTGATGGTCTAATTTGTTTAAGTGACATCCCAAAACATATACAAAACAAAACTGACACTAACAGGCCATGTATGAACTCTTGGGAAAATAGTCATCAGCCTGGTCGATTTATCAATATTACCAACACCAGTGCATGTTTCGCAATATCACGTAATTCGGGTCAACAGTCGATTCTCGATGAAATGCGTATTAAATGGGAAGCGGTTTAACTGTACAGAGTTCTCTGTTATCGTTGCCTTCCTTGCCGTAACGACCGTATCGTATCACATCGCATTGCTATGAAGAATTCTTCAACATATCTCTACGGTCCGGCAATACTGCGAATACTCTGATTATTACAGACTTATCAGTTTTATGTTATTACTTACTAGTATGGGAACATAAGGACTACGGTTTCAAGCTTCGTGCATCAAAATAAAATATTAAACTACTTTTCCATATCTATATCTTGCTGTTTGATAATACTTTAAGAATGGTTTTAAAGACTAGGATTACTTCCAAACTAGTCATTTCTAATTTGAGTCATCAATATTGTGAATATTTCCCCATATTTTCCCACACAGTACAAAATTGGAACTATGTCCGATATAATAACGATAGGCTTATCCCTTATCTCCAGCTACAAAAAGTCTCTTGTGTCAGTGGGTACGCAGGCAATACTTGATTTTGACGTAGAGTCTACGAACCATGAAAGATACTAATATTATTATATTAGTCGCCACGAGTCGTGAGCACAAATGTCAAGTAAAATTTTGGGTTTTTGGGTTACATGCGGGGTTTTTTTGGGGCGCGGATTCTGCACGCGATCATTTCAACTGACGGATCAATCGCGAGCAGCGTCGGCGGCCCAAAAAACCCAGAAAGGAACCCAAAAACTCAAAAATGAACTTGACATTTGTGCTCATGACTCGTGGCGACTACTATACCGTGAAGTAATTTCAGACTACGTATAGCTGTTGTAAAATCTACACTAAAGGCACATGGGTACTATGCAACTTTTGCGGCAAATAACAAAAAATGTATCTAACGTAATTCCTTCGAATAATTTTATTTAATTATGTTCTCTACAACTCTTCACTACTCTTTTTTAAAATTCAGCTATTGGACTTGTTAGTACAGCTATACCTCATTTATTAGATTTTCGTTTGCAACTAGACAAACCATAACCATTGCTAGTTAGTTTAGTCTGGCTATTAGTGCTGATAAATTAATCGATTATGGACATTGATTCAAATCTATGTATAATAAAAAGAAAAAGTTCACTAATTTATTCAGTTATTGAGTCTGAACACAATCTCGAAAACTACTTGACCTATGCATTTGGCTGATAGGTAGTTTATAGGTAAGAGACGTCAGCTAAGAACGAATTCTGCGACAAAACCAAAAAAATTTGTTTGACTTAACGGCAGAAGAAGTCGCGGGAAAAAACTAGTAGTAAATAAGTCAATGATTATGTATTACCATTGTGGCGAAATTATGTAGGTACATTACCCAACTTTGCAATTTAAGCAATTAAAAATTAAAATTATCAATTAAACAGTGAATTAAAATAATTTACCAATAAAATCATACTAAAAAAAGTAAGAGTATTACTTTAATTAAAACCATACTATAGCCACATTAAAAGTTTAAAACAAGATTACTGCGCCTTGATTATTATAATTTTTTCACACTTTACTTTTGTTTAGTAATTCAAGAAAAGACTCGTTTATAAAACTGTTTGTACAGAATTATTACCGTAAGTTTTACTAATAGATTATACTAATTAAGATCTAAAAGCACATGCTAATTTAACCACTTCTCACTTTAATTCTAAATTGCATTTTCGCGCTCAATTTGAATCGTGAGTTGTGTACCTGGGCCTGCACACAAGCAATGGTTAGCAGTTTGGTTTGTAGGACCGTCTGAAACAGACGTCTTTCCCGCGATTCGACTGTGTAGTAAGACGTTCCAAAACCGCTGGGCTGAATACGCAGCAGTGCCATCGTTTGTTTTAAAACAATGTGTGTTCGCGCCAAAAGGAAACGTCAACAATAATGCTCTTATCTGTGTCGTGATAGTTTTTTAAATATTCGCATTAGATAATTTTGTGCGGTCGTGTGTTTGTTTAGTGTAATACGAAATTGTGAGACCGACTATGCAGTGTAGATAACGTTTCTTCGGTTTGCGGTTGCGTCCGTTGGAGGTATATTTATTTCAACGCTGTTTTTAAAATTGTATTATTAAATTTTTTATTAGTGTTACTTAATTCTTAAACTTAAGATTGTGAAATAAAATGGTGCACAAGCATACTAACTTAAACTTTACATACCTTAGTAGCAATTATTACTGTTTATTACCCGGTGATAACTTTTAGCTAATCCAGTCAATCGGGGATTCTCAGAAAATAAGAAAGAGTCAGGCATAGCCTCTCTCTAGTTAGTCCTTGTCATTGACTGGTTTTTGACTTCATCCATTATACTAACTTAAACCTTGTTTATTTTCCTTCACTAGGTAGGTACAATTGCCTACATTAACCATGAAAATAATTACTTACCTGTTATTATAATAATTACCGGTTGATAAATTAATATGGACCATATTATAACAATCCACATGCATAGATTATCTAAGTTCAGCAATCCGACATTTATTTCTTGTACTTAATTACCTCATCATTACGTACTTCAACCTAAATATTATTAAGTAACACCTTAAAGTTGACCTTAATATTTCTATTATGTAGAACTGAAACTCATCTTAGGTAGGTATCTGTTTGTTTCCGACCATGGGAAAAATACTGTGTTCAAAAATGATTGTTTAAATTCACCTGTATACAATTAAAATGTTTTTTTTTCATTCCGAATGTCAAAAAACTAATCAGAAAAAAATAAAATTAATGCTTCAGGTTTTTCATTTTATGGCCAGAAAAAACGCGATTCTACGCTTGAGATAACAGTCGCTAGTCGAAGGCACTTGGCTTGAATTATGTAGTCTGACGTTTTGAATTATTATAGTTTCACTCAAGTGCATTATCTACGATGGCCGATAGTGTAGAATTTGTGTCAAGAAGTTTTATGACCCGTGCACTTAAGATTGCTCCGAAACTATTACAGTTCGATTTTTGTTAGGTGAAAAACATAGCTCTGTATAGTATAGCTGATCTTAGGATATCCGTAGTGAGAGCAACTTTAAACTTGTAAGCAACAAAGTAACAAAGCAAGTACTGCGCTTTGTAGTAGGTTACAGGTTTACACTTTCACATGATGCTTATCTACCAGTAGAAATAGGATGGCAATCGACTCCTTCCCCTCAGTTTACTGTACTATGATAAGCGTCAAGGGGTGATAAGCAACCAATCAAGTTAGGTACAGGTACTAACATAACAATTCTTGTTTTTTGTAAATCTACAGCCTGCAACATGGTTTAACAATAAAACTGTTCTTAACGTAGAATATTGAATGACCAATATTGACTACTTAGAATCTATCATTAAATGCAAATGGTGCTAACTCGATAAACCGGTGTTGTGTTTGTAGAAATTTTCACAAATCCATCAAGTTTTTACTGACCTTTAGCGAATGAGATTTCAGCAATAAATTCTTTTTTATTAGCCATTTTTAAAGAACTTTTTTTTTCGTTTATCACCTCTGGTGAACCCGATAATGCAAGCTTGTTTTGATACTAAGCGAAAAAATGTAAAGAAGTAGAGCATTGCTCAGTTACTAACATTATTATAGAATGGTTTAATTTAAAACTGAAATCAAAACATAGTGTCCTTTTATTTACATGATAGAGACTTTTAGAAAAAATCGTTAAATACCTACTTAAATCAACCCACACGGTGTAACATATTCTTATTTTTTGTTACAGCAATCATCAATGTAACCACCATGCAGACAACAAGAGAATCAAGCAGGCAAAAAAGATGCAACAAAAGGCGAAACTCTAGAAAGAAATCCCTATCACCGTCTGACTTAAAATGCACTAGGGGAGACGCAAAAACGGACAACAAGCTGAACGGAAAGCGCTCGCTATCCGAGGGGTCAGTGAAAGTGAAGCATAGAAAAAGTAACATACGACGAACTTTGACCCACCCGTTTACGTGTTCGGACGATATTCGCGATGTTAGCATGATCGGTGTGTTCAATAGGAGTGTTAAAGTGGAGCCTCCTCCGGAGAGTGATGAGTCTAATCTACCGCCTACCAGTAGTGATAGGGATACGGAGGATGATGGGCGTCTATCACGGCTAGCGCCGCAAAGGTCGCGGTGGGATTCTGGGAGTGAGATGGATTCCCTCGTGTCTACGGTCGTCAGGAGAGCATCTGCGAGGCGACGCAGGATGCCAGCAAACCCAGGTTAGATCTTATTGCTTGTATAAATAGACAAAGTTTTTGCATAACATAGCGAACTTCTTATTTGATAACATGTTTAATTACTCATGACGTTACTAAGATAAGATCAATGCAGCCTTACATGCGTGTTTGTGTAGCGATGCGTCGTTGTGTTAAATTTTACAATAATTATTTTGAAGAAACACCGTTGCATAGAATTTCATATACTGCGATGATACAAAGATAAAAAAAAACTATGTGACTTACCTACTTACTACACTCACTGTACATGACGCAACATTTTCCAAAATGGTGTCCCCTTCCTTTTTTTATTCAGTAAGCCTGCCGCTCTCTAGTGTCCATATTGTCATTTTTAACAACTTTTTCTATCAACTTCAGTGCTCAGATTTGACTAAAGTCGTCAGTCATTATTACAGCTTCATGCCCTAAATCACGCATCAATTTGCATCCAACTCGTGAAATTACTGTGTATAAATAACATTATTATACTAGAACATGTAAATTGTTTACATAGAATGGTATGTAATTACTATAGCCAAGGTTGGAGTAAGAAAATGTAGTGCTTATTGTCATTGACATGATTTGTTACATTATACTTGGCGCAGGAAATGAATATCATTATAGAATCACTTATGCATATTGCTGTGTTCATGTTATTGCGTCTGTGTACTGATTTATTTATTTTTATACAAGCCACAAGATGGTACGAAAAAGAGGCAAACAAATCATTAAAATTTGAATTAGGTACCTATTTTGAACATTATACGGTTTTTATTTGTAGTTACTTAGAATTCTCTCATTAGTGCCAAAAATTGGTACGAAATTCCAAACAAAATTAGACTGGATGAGAAAGTCGAGGCTCTTGCAGATGCATTTATAAGTATCGCATCCAAACAAAACATTGCTAGCTCCTAATCATCCCACGCAATTGACGTTCTTGCCCCAAATGCCGCAGCCAACAATTTAGGTCCAACACTCCATAATGAGCAGAACAATGGACGTATCTACTTAATTTTGCAAAAGTTGACACAATCATTTTTCCAATGAAGAGAGAGTCCATGATTCACTTCAAGGAAGTTAAATGGAACAAATCAACAAATGTTGCTAACATTTGTTCTGCACCAAGATTAGAGATAATATTATTTTATGCAAAATAGTAGTATTTAAGGTAGCACGTTACTTCTGCACGTGACTAAGCGTGGTGTGAATTGGAATAATATACTTTGAAGTTATATTACCCACGTAAACAAAAACGATGATAAAAAATTAGTTATAATGTCACGCTTTAAGTCTTCCGTACCTAAGGACCAGAACAGCTGCAACAATATTGAGGTAAAAATTCTTCCTTCTTCATTCATACTCAAGTTTTCACAGTTTACTACTGAAGATATCATATAAGTAATAGTAACCGCGCACCTAGATTCTAATTTCAATTCTGGTAAACAAATAACTTTACTCCAAATCTAAAACACAACGCTAGAAAGGTCGTCTTCATCTTTTCGAACTATGAACTAAAATGTAAACTAATTCCAGATAAGAAAATTTATTTCATGAGAATAGTTATCTAGTGTAGACTTTTATTTGAACCTTCTCCGACATGAAAACATTAAAAAATCGCTATCTAATATTAAAGTTACATAAAGATTATTAAAATGCGATGAGTAGGTAGCGATTGCATTACTTACATAATTGTAACTTAGAGCTATCTATAATGAGTACTTGTGTATAATATATTTTTGCATAGTTGCATTACTATCTGTACGTGCATTGCTTACATGCAAAAATAATTGCAAAAAATATACAAAGTACTTTGTTTTTGCATTAGATGTAAAAATAACTCAAGCTAGTACCTATTTCAAACTTTTCATGGGAACATCTAATATGAATAAATTCATCATCAAGAAAACACTTTTTTTTTCGTGCAAAATAAATAAGGTCAAAGTAAATAAATAAGGTCAAAATAAATAAATAAGGTCAAAATAAATAAGGTTAAAGCATCCAAAAGCGAAATAACGAATGATAACCATACCGCCCGGTAGAATTAAATCATCTCGTACTAAGAGAACCGAGAGTCATCTATGGGCGTGCGTTCATTAGGGGTTAAAAGTTGCATTCACAGATGGCGCCATAATAACAGTTCGAGTAGTTGTAGTTTACTGTACTTAATTATGTATAATCTATTTATGAATGTTGTAAACGTTAAGTTCTTTAAACTAAGTGAATGAACACTATTGATTAGACCCACGAAGTAAATATTTATTTTATGCTTTGTGGCGTGAGTGTACTGCCATCTATCTTCGCAAAGCGAAAGTAAAACAAGCGGTTGCGTGTTGGTTTAAGTTAACAGTGTGCGGTCTTAATCACAGATGGCACTACGCATTCTAGCTGGTTCAAGTAAAGTTATCAATCGTGTTTAGTCGTCGATTATCCTAACATTGATAAATAGATAAGTCACTACTGAAATACTCGGATAGGACAATGGGAACTGGATTGGGTATTGCAACCCGTTTTAGTGGTTTTGTATACTTTAACAAATTAAAAAATAAAGTCAACATAACAACAGTTAGTAGTTGGTCGAAATCTCAAAGCTGATTTATGTATTCCAAGTGTTTCAAGCGTTTACCTTACCATGTAAAATTGATTGAAGCAAATAATCAATTCAATGGTTATATTATTTTAGATAGTTATACTGTAACGGTTATTCGGAAAATCAACATACCTACTTTGTCATATCAATAAAGGGAAAATCTTGTTCCTCTAATATCATGTATATGATAAATTAAAATGAACTAAATTAATTCAACAAGAATCCCTAACAAGTTAGCTACCGATATCTGTACACGCCTCCCTCATGGGGCAGGATGCCACGCCGCGGGCAAACAATACGAACGGAAGTACAGCTTTCGGTTACCAGCTGTGGGAAGGTAGCATGTAGGACTTAATAATAGTAATGAATGAACAACTAATGTCAATGCCGCGTGTATCACTTTTTGGTGACGAGGCGTTTATTCACAGCGAAGGTTTTGAACATCTGCTTGGATAATTTAGAAGAGGTCGTTTTTTTGTCCTTAAGGTTAATCAGCAAGCAATTTTTTTTATCAGGTTCCGCCCTGAGGGTTTAAAGTTTCAGATTTTCATTTGGGAGTAAGAATTAAAAACCATGAAAAGATAATCAAAGTGATACCTATCCCTATGAAATATATAAAAATGACGATCTTGTGCCAATCCTCTTAAAGAAACACAACATTGAAAGCTGATCCATCGAAAAGGATTCCTACCTAATCCCAGAAAAGGGTATCGGTGGAGATTCTTGCTCGTTCTTCTCCGTAGAGACCTACCTACGTTTTGCCACGAACAACTAGCTTCATCTTTCTGACTAATTGACCGACTCCTTGAAAATTTAAAAGTGCCTATATTTGGTTTGATTTAAATAAATGGTTTGACTCCGAGCAGTTGTTGGAGAATTGGAGCCACTTTTAAATGTTTGCATGATAAGAAACAGCAAAAAAGGAAATTGATTAGATATTATTCTCACTAGGGGACCTAACACCACGTCTCATTACGATCAATAATTTATTATTATCATATGAAATGTTATTGAAAAGATAACTCAGTTTATCAGTTATCGATATTTATGTGGCCGACAAGATATTTTTGCGCACTAATGTTTATCATTGACATACATAATGGCGATAAAATTATGGACAACTTATGGTATTGGTTGTGCTTTTTCGTTATGCAAGGAATGTTAAAAATGTTTGCTACAATTTGTTCTAGATCGTTGAAGTCTTTTGTATGGATGTGTAGTAGACAAATATATTTAAATGTTTCACATCTACGAAATTATTTTAATCTGATACAATTTAAAGTAAATTATATATAAAACAGATATTTAGATAATGTAGTTAATACTGACTTAATTGCTCATTATTTTGTAATTAAACATCTTCTGTTTCTGGTTTTAAACAACACGTAATTATTTTGCTTATTTGGCAGACTTATTTCATACCTTTAATAGTATTTTTTGTAGCTTCGTTCACTATTAATTTGATTTCATGACCTCTAAATTACACAAGGTTTCGTCTCTTCTCTACATACGACAAAAAGGTTTACAAAAACGTATATTCTTGAATTATAAGTCTTTTTTTTATACTGAAGAACATTGAAGCGTTCACGCTTTGCTGAATGATAGGAAACTGTGACATCGTATCGTTAGTACAGTTAACGTTTTTGTTTTAGTTTTGGGTACTAAGTTAACTGTTACGCGTGTGTGCGTGGGTACATGAAGCCTCCTATGTACCTTCACACACAATCAAGTATTCTTTTAAAACGAACTTGTTCTATATACAAGTGGTGGTCGCGGTGTTTGGTCTAGTTCGCCAGTGCAAGTTCATTGTTCGGACGAACTTAATTTACATCGGTCGTAAACGCCAGGCGCTTTCCGACTGTTTTTTGTACTGAAGTTTGGCCCTCGGCAGTGGTAAAGCGTTTTTGTCGACTCGTTACTGGTTACTTACGTCACTTTGATTCTGGTAAACGTTTTGTTGTTGGCGTTGAGACGCGAGGTGAGTCACGTTGTTAGTACTCGTAAAAGTCGATATTTACTATCGATAAACATTCAACAGTATTTTATAAAAAAAATGACTGATGATGACTGATGAATACTATTAATTTTCAATAGGACTACTACATCTACGTAAAATAGCTAATTCACAGCTATTCAACATATAATAAAAAAAAAATTTGTTTATTAACTTTTTAAATTACTTAAGTGATTCTTTTTAGTTAAAAAACAAGACAACTGGTGCTCCTGCAATGGCTACAATAATAATTTCTACACTTTTCCACAAATTGCATTTACCATGATACCTTTCACCAAAATAAACATTTCACGTTCTGCAACAAGTTCGAATACTCGACAGTGCAAACAATCGAGTAGGGAACATCACTGTGGCGGTCGAGCGCAGCAGTCGACCGGCCGGCTCCGCACATCCGCTTGCGCGTTCAGCCCCGCGCCCGCTCTCCGGAGCCGTAACCAGCCTAACAAAAAATAACAAAAAGCGAAAAAAAAAACGACAATATAGTGTTTCGTCTGTGACAATGTGTACGAATTTTCGAAAAACGAAGCAACAAGTGCTACTTATCCATAATATCATAACAGTTTGCTAAAACAATAAAGTTTCAAGTTTCCGGCCAGTTTAATGAACGGTTGAAACTGTGTTTTGAAAACAGCCCGTGTTGTGAACTTTAAGCGAAACCATACGAGGAAGCCTTAGCAATTCACTGACGAAAATAGGTAAGTAACTAAGGGTATGCAAGTAATTGGATATCGAAAAGCGCTTTAATGGATTAGGCGTACTATCAAAATGCGCAACGTCTTTACTAATCCTCTACTAGGCATGGCAAACGTTTTTAGTTTTTTTTAAACTTTGTATTTGAATAGCCACTTCTCAACAAAAATATTGTTTAATTTAGATATCATAGTCTGTTAATGAGACACGTAAAAATAATATAAAATATAATGAGTTTTCTTCATTTGACATGCAAGCAACAACAGTTTTATTTCATGCCAAGTCAAACAAGTAAAATTAAAAATCAATTCGGCATGGGCTGAAGATGACGTAAGGTTTGGAACTGGCCTAGCATCAGACGGGTTATTGTTTCTTACTTTACTTCGAGATGGTCACGATGACTTAATAAAATGTCTAGCCATTGAACATTAGTTTTTATCCCTCAAGTCTTTAATTTATTTAGGCTCTATAAAATTAAACACATAACAATTTTTTTTTAGTGGAGATTTTGTAACTCAAGCCTATTTTTATGTTTATCAAAAATGATGACAACAAAAAATAAAAAAAATAATGATTATTATTTTCGAAGCTGAGTTAGATTGTTTGAATCCGTTATTTTACATTCAATCGTCTAAGTAGACTAGGCATTCACCTCACAATTTATTGAGTAAATGGAATGCTAAGTGTTTACCAACTAATGAATTTCAGTTAAAAGACTTATCGTGATAACATTCAATCAAAAACGTGAGACAAAGTTATTAAGTCATAAAGTTAACCAAAATAATCAAACGCAATCTGCAGAAAGGCATTTAGAAAAGCAGAAAACCGCAACATTGATTGATCAATCAATTATATCAAAAGCAAATAATTGACCAATCAAAGATACTATTAGCCAACCCTAATCTGAGAAACGTGCGTATTTTTATATAATGCTCTCATATTTTATAAGAGGTAATGAAACAGTAGAAATATATATTTGCTCCAAAACTAGGAATAGGAACTAGTATAAAATACTAATAAACGCATTCCCAGGTATAGGCACTGATGCAGGTAAAAATAGTAATAATATTAAAGCGTGGTCCACAAAGTGTCTACCAAGACAATATCCCCCTCGTGACCGTTAACGGTCTGTTGGAAAACCCAGTGGACGGTCACATTGTTGCATCATACTGTCAAACTACTAGGGCTTTGATAATCTCAAAGAAAATTAGTAAATAATCGTTGTCTGTCTACTAAATTCACGTACGATATAACGCCAACTGAGTTGTTAGTTGTTAAATGTAACTTGAAATTGATTCTGTGGAAAATGTGATATCTCCAATCCATTGCTTATTCATGATGTTTCTATTATGAACTACAAAAGAAATTCGTTTCTTGCTCGCTAAGTGGTCCTCATCAGACAACCATTAAGCACAGATTAGTCGGTGTTACGTGCTTCATAATTTATGATAGTCTAACTAATTGACTTAATAATCATAATTATACGTAATGATCAAGTAAGTCATAAATAGATCCTTAACCAAATTCATAATGTAACTTTGCTTATTGCTACAGCTGCAGGCAAACGAACGTATGGTTCATCGTGGGGTTCAAGATATCATTTTAATAAATGTTCGACAGACCAACCCCTATTATTATTATCACTTATTGACTGTAGAATCTAAACCCGCATTGTTAAGTAAAACGTAACTTAAATATAACTTACTTACGTGTTCTAATTACCAAAAGTAACTTACCTAATTGCCAAAACAGTTCGACTCATGCATCCTAAAGGCTACCTGCATTTGTTGCTATTCACTTGCTTCAACATCTTGGTTATTTTGGTTCGAATTGAGTTGTCTATTTTCGTCACATAGGAAATAGCCAAGTTTCTGCCATTAACCATAACGAATAGCAAATTATTCTCCATCACGTGTTAATTTAAGTACAATCGAAATGCAACCTTAAACATTTCTAGTGCGTCTCAGTGTTGAAATATGGCGCACCATAAAACCCCACTGGTTCAGAACTATCTGATGCATCGGAGCGTTTATTACCAGATAAGTTCAGTCCACGAACACTAGAAAGTCTGTCGATAACATCGGATCCACATATATTGTGTTTAGCTGCATTATGCGAAACAATTGGATATTCAAAGGTAGGCCAGGTTAGCTAAGCGAACAGTTTCGTAACAACGGACTGGTCTGAAACTAAACTATTTAGGTATACTTATGGAGTGAATGTTACTGAAGTAGAATTTAACTGGAAGGACCTGAATTACTTTAAAATGATTAGTAGAATACACAGATATTGACCTTCCGGCAAGTGCACAGACAATATGTAGATACAGCATAGCAATGAATAAACTATTCACGTAAACGTGTGTAAACGTATTCTTAACACGTTCACTTTGTCTGCCTAAAACCTATAGAAAAAAAATCAATCGTTGATATAGGTAAATCGGGAAACGAAAACATACAAAAATATGATTCACCCTGGGCAAAGTCTTAACACGTGATTAGTTTAAAAAACTTTTTCCTTAAGAGGCTTAAAGATTTCGAATTGCAGGAATCGCATTTCCAAAATTCCCCCGATAAAGCCTATAAGACCAATCATAAAATTGTGGTTCCAAATCATTTTAATTCATCATTATGTAATAAAAATACCCCAAAATACTTCCACAGGTAATTGAGTAATTATTGCGAAAAGGACAACAGATATATTGCCCTAATTTTTAAAGTTATGAATAAGTAAAGTAAGCAGAACCAGTATCAAACCAATCTGGTTTTTTAGGAAGATTTTAAATCGCACGTGGTCTATTCCTGTGGAAAGAGTACCAGTACCTTTTGTTTTAAGCGAGACGATGATTGCATTGCCTTATACATCATGTTCAATTCTCAAACCCTAACTACCAGGTAGGAGTACCTATATATGTGTATACTTTCAACAAATCTACTGCATTAAACTTATATTTCTATTCAGAATAAGACTCGCGGCATTCACGATTGCGAGTGTTTTGCCAAATTAGAGCGCTGGTTTGAAGTACCACTCGTATCATATAGGTGATCTAAGGCACTTGGACTAGTCCTATTGAAATAAGTATACACGGTGATGTTAAGGACATGTGCGAACTGTATCTGGTACGGCCTCGCTGCCTCCTCACATCCCACGTGCGCTGAGTTAGGCAACCGAGCCTTGAGCCGGCGCCAACGTATGCCCGGCTTTTACTTTCATTGTCCGTTTGAATGCTGATTTGATTACAATGAGGCCATCCGATTGATGGTGTTTATTCCCTACGTGGAGTAACCTCCATTTTTATTTAGGCAAACGTTAATATTGTTTTGGCAATCTCTTTGCCTTGTGTTGTTTTCTCCCACTCCAAACAGGTAAAATGGCGGTCAGACTTGCCTAAATAAACAATACCTAACAAAATGTGCAACATGCTTATGACAACGTATTATAATAGTCTCAATTTCTCACTGATATTATATTAACTTTTATTTTTCACAGACTACATAGTTTTTTAAGAGACGAGTAACTTTTAATACTTATAGAATTTTTCAGTCCCTGAATGTCTAAATTCCGAGCAATCTGCTATATTTTGTAGACATCTTACGAAATAGATAGTTTTAAAGTAATTTATTTCAATTAGATCATTAAAAGGCACTTTTGAACGTCAATTACATGTTAAAATTAAAAATATTGAATCTAGTTGCCCATTCCAAAAGGTAGTTTCGTATGGAGAAGAACGGGCAAGAAACTCCATACATACTCTTTTAAAAATATGTATTACAATAAGTTGTACAATTCCATAAAACTATACTGGTGTTAAAACGATCTATTAAAGATAAAAGTCACTCAAAGTACTGCAATACGTACTCAGTACCACAAATTAGAAATGAAAGCTAAATTAATTGTAATATTAATTATAATATTAATTTTCCCAATGACAACAAGATTTTTGAAGGTGCAAAATGAGGTTGCAGATGTTTTGTAGCTATTGGGACTTGAACGCTCATGTAGAGTTACGCACCAAGAATAATTACCCAATATTGATTTGTAATTTGTTTGTAATAACTATGCAACAAACTTAACAATAAAATGACTGTTTGACAGTTTTGCCCGACCACAATATTTAAAAGGAGGGTAATAATGTTAATGCGAACAATTACTTTATTTACTAACGTAATAAGAGTTAAGATATATATCTTCACGGTCTCATTCAGCTTTGAGGTCAGTAAAACAGTAATCTGCAGTTTACGGCCCTTGTGGAAACTGATAGAAAAATCTATTGTGCTTATCTAAGCACAATGGATTCATATTTAATAATTTATTAGTATATTGCTTCATTATCTATGAAGCAATATACTAATAAATTATAATTGACGTTTTACACAATATCTGCAATAAGCCTAATGATTCAAATTAGTTTCGCCGACATCATGAGAACAAGAATCGGCTTGAGTAAAGGCCTAAAGGGCAAACTTTTGTGGCCTCGTTCGCAAGTGAAGTTTCAATAGGGCATCTTAACAAAATGGCTGACAACGCGGAAACAATCGAGAGATCGTCGAACGCAGACGTACGGGCAAGACAGACTAATGGAAATTAAAAGCACTTTGTTAGAGTGTCATGATTGAAGATCAATAAAATCTTAAACTTTTTCGAACCATAGGCAGGCATCCAAAATCAAATTGCTTGCTCTAATGTGAATTAAAATAATACTCTCCAGTGATACAAAAACAGTAACGTGTGTACTTGATCACATTAATAGTAATTACATTCACATCATGTGCATGTTGTTCTCTAAAAGGCAGTAGCGTGTTGTGTAAACAATTATAGAGTAGGTAGTGTAAGTACATGAAGATTAGCTGCATAGATACACACGTGAGGCGCATACATAGACAAACACTTTGTATTGAATGTTATTGTCTTAAATAAAAACTAAGACAGTGAAATAGCTTTTTAAAATGCTGTGTCAGTTTACCATTTACCATACCGTAAACGTCTAGACAAAATGAAAATATCTGACTTTAAATTATGGTACCTAAATGCGTCGCTAGTCGTAAAACCACACGTGGAAATTTCAAAGATTTCGACCTATGATCTGGAAGGGAAATGATCTGGAACTTAGTTTTGTGCCTCATTTTTGTTTTAGTTCAAAGGTTTTGATTGGATCATAGAGTTTAATGACATAACCGTGACAGTAGTGAGACATACATAAATAATATTAACGATTGTTAAGTACAGTAATTGCTTAAATATCTAAAATAGAATAACATAAATTAAGAAATTAAAGAGAAATAATTTACACTTTATCTAATTTCGTCCTAGAAAGTTAATATATTGCTCTCATCGACAATAAAAATAACATATGAACCAAACGTTATAATATTATTATGCAGTTTCTCTCGAAATCTAGAAAACTGTACCTGTCTATATATTATGCAAATATTTGCGGCAAATCTTGCCACAGGCGATATAAAATAATATTGACTTGTACCTTTACATGATATATTAGATTTATGAAATTTCACTACAGCAAGCATGGCTGATATTAATTATTTCAGATTCTCATATGGATTATATATAAAAGATTAAATGGATTAGATAGACACCAAAAAATCTCTATTTATTAAATTATTCTAAAAACAAGTAGATACCTGAATAACAAATAATCAATATTAAATTTCTACGAAATAAGCGTCGTCAATCAACCATGGATAGCTTTTTTAGATTTTTCGTTATTTGTTAAAGGTCTTGGTAATATTTTTTGATGACGGCTGCAATTGTCAATTCCTCAGGTAACTTTCAAAATATCGCTTTAGGACAATCTTGATCATATATTTGTATTACGTAGGAAATACAAAATTGATTGTTTTTCTTACTTACAAAATAGGCAAATAACACACCGCTTCGCTGAGATAGGTTCGTGTAACACGTCGCTTTCGACTCACGACATGCGCTGCGCTGCGCCGGCGCGGCTCGGGCCACCCATCCGTTGTGCTTTCTACAGATCCAATATTAGCATGATTGCAATCTCAAACATGACATTCCGGACTCTTGGACTTGCTGTTCTATATCTATTGTTGTTTCAAACAGGCGATCGTGGTCTTTTCGTATGAGTTCTTTACGGTAGACAGGATAATATATATGCTCAATCTTATAGTTTGATAGCTGAATAATTATCGAATCGTTATTTGCATGGGTACGTAGGAAGGTATGTTTCGTTTTTACAAATCGTGGTTTCCCAAAAGTAACTGTACAGATACCTCGTTATGTCTCATTATAATACGATATAATGTTACCTATATGCTTCGTTACCAGGATTGTGGATTTATATCTATAATACCTATAATAATTTCACAACTTTTTGTTAGGCTCAAGGAAAAGTTACAGTTACAAACGCCTAATGGTTTTCGCGTAACGTAAACCTTGACGTCTACTCGTTGCTCGGAAAAAAACTGAAGGTGTTAGTTATTGTTTAATTAGACAATATTTTGTGCAAATAAAATGTACATATGTAATAATTAAATAAATACATACAAAACACTTGAATAACAGGTACGTGTATGTATTCTATACAAGTTTTAGAACTGGTTTGAACTTACCTGTATAACGTGTTTTATTACGACTAGCAATCTTTTCTGGACGAGCGAAATGAGAGTTTAAGTCACATTTATCCTTTACGATGTTCATTATCTCTAGTGTTAGCTACACATATTATGTATAAAAAAGTGATTATATCTTGCCACAAATAAATTCACCTATTGCTTGTATTTTCAGAGTGGGGCGTCAACAGTGAACCGGGTGAGGTAAGCGAACCGGAGGCCGGTCGCATGCGTCCCGAGGACTACCGCCTCGTGTTCCTGAGTTCGGACTCATCGTGTCGCGAAGACACGGAAGACTCGTCATCCACGGCCTCCTCCGCTGCGCCGCCCGCGCCCGACGACTGCGACTGGGACTACTTCGAGCCGGGCGCGTCGGCGGCGCACCCTATCCCACCAACTACTAAGCACGCGCCACAGGCTTGCCCGCGACCTTGCTCCTGCGGCGCCGAGCCACGAATAGTCGCGGTCCCAGTGCCCGTCCCCGTACCCGTACCTGCCGCTCTCTGGCCCGCTCTACTCGCCTTCCCTACTCAGACACCACCCACGCCACACTGGAACACGTACCCCGGCTTAGCGCCTCTAGATGCCGCAACTTTCGCTCGGTTCACCACGGCCGCAGCCGTTGCCGTCACCGCCGCCGCTACCGCCACCGCCTCCGCTGCTGCACCACAAACAGTTAAACTTGAGATGACCACCGTCGAAAGGACTGATAAAGCGATACAGTCCGAGGCGTCACAAGCGCCGGAGCCATGCGATAACGATAACGCCGATAAGGATATTGAACGGCCAGTTGAAAATGAACCGACAGTCGGAATCAAGGTGATTGCTGAGGAGGACTCTTTATCGTTATTATCCGATCCAGCAAATGCTATGCCGGATCACTTAGAAGCTGAGAAAGCTTTTCCCTCATCAAACGAATCCGCTGAGTCAAGCGACTCGGAGCAGGGGGTAGCTCGCAGAAGTTACGACCTCACAAGCGGCGCTCCTGAAGAACCAGCGACGTCAGACGAAGACTCTGATGACTCAGGAGGCGGCGGCGGCAGATTCTCACGAGTGTTTGTTGTTAACCCTGCTGACTCATCTTCAGACCTGGAGGATAACGCTGACAGTAGTGGCATAGATTGTGATGATTCCTATGACAAGAAATCAGATAGTTTAGAAATAATCGCGGTTGAGGTGGTTGGGCAAAATGAAGCGAATGTTAGTGCCGAATCAAATGAAAGTTTTTCGCCGAGATCCGAAAACTCAAACATTGTACTTTTGGACTCGGTAAATTTTACAGAAGAGTATTCAGTTATACCATACGAAAATAATAGCGACGATGACAGCAGCCATGAAGGATCCAGAAAAACGAACTTCTTTAAATTTTGTGACGAAAATATGCTCCAAAGTGAAACGTGTGAAAGATTTAACAGTTTTAATGCAAGTTGTAGCTCGAGCTCAAGTAATGATTTAGATAAGAAAAATAACACAGATAGTGACGTTAATCGATATCAAAGTATATCATCTGAAAACATCGACTACGATTCATTGGCGGACGTGAAAGTAAAATTCTCAGTTGAGTTATCTAACGAGAAACAGAATAATAACGAATTAATTTCTGCAGAAATTCAACCGGACTCATTAACTAAATTAGCACCTTCACCGGAGCCCAGCCTCGATAACATAAGTTCATCGTCCGCAGAAAAAATAGACCTGTTTAAAGGTATTGAACGCACTCTCAGTGAACTATTGAAGAAAGAATTAATGGAGGACCAAGAGGAGGAGAAAATGCATGGCGTCAGGCCGGTTTGCGTCGACGCGGAGGGGAGCGCGTGCGCACCTGCCGCAACAACAGTTTGCCGCTCGCGTACGGCTTGTGCGGACGGTTCCGCGCGCTTCACTAGCCGCGTTATGATAACGCACGACCGCGTCTCCGTTGTCACGTCAGACACGACGCGGCTCATGCGGGAAGTAATAGTGCACCACACCAATTCACAAAGTGAATCGGACCCAAACCCGGATGTGCAACAAGACGAAACAGATGAACGAATATCCGACGACGAATCGCCACAGCCTTCAGGCGGAGTGACTGTTGTTAGCAATGCCGACACTCTCTCGGCGGTCGTGTGCCTCGAGGAGGGGCTCGCAGACGATGACTCGTGGGTCGAGGACGTCAGCCACAACGAGGACGAGGCCACTTCACCTTCTGACACGGATTCCGGGGATGAAACCTCGCTTCCCATGCGGGGAGAGGATTTCGCTTACTGTAGGCGTTCCATAGACTTCACTTTACATACCATCGTTGAAGAAAGTTGCGAAGAAAGCGAAACGGAACAAACAACAAAAAAAACACGTCCTATATCCGCAACAGAGTTAGAGAAATACTTTTTCTTCGGTTTGGGTGATGGCAGAAATGTTCGCGATGATGAGGAAGCAGTGTCGGAAACATCGAGTGTGTGCAGTGAAGGTGGTGAATCTATTGTTGATAACGAGCAACCCAAAAGAAGTGGTGATAATGATGATTTAGTGTCGTCACGATTGGAAAAATATTTTCTCTCTGGATTTATGGGATTTAATCAAGAAAGGCGTGATTCAGACGGTTCCGGTAGCGTCGGTAGTGATAGTGAGGGCAGGCAAAGCCCTGAACAGCGCAGAAAACGGTTAGTCCGGGCCCGCGGAACTCCAAGGTCACATTCTAATTCACTCGACAATTTATTAACGGGGGATGAACCTTCACAGGATAATCAAGAAGTCTCCGACGCGTCAAGTACAGAAACGGAAGACAGACATGACTCCTCAGAAAGGCTTGACATGCAAGGTGAATCGAAAAGAAAAAAGCAAAACAAAAAACCACGTGGATCACCCGCCGACGAACGACGACAATCAGCTGAGTTTGCCGAAGAAGCACGTGATGATACTAGATCTGTTTCAGAAGGTGAAGACGGTAGATTATCACCCCGACCTGAATTCCCACCGCTTGGATCTGAACTGTCCGAATCTAAAAAACAAACTAGTAGAGATAGTGGTTTCGTCGGTAGCTGTGATGACCTATTAAGAAATGGAGATTCTAGTTCTGATTTTACACGATCTCATGAACCTAAAATAGAATTAGAAGAAATTATCGAAGAAATCCGACCTGATATTGAAGAACGTGTGGAAGTTCCACCGTCATCCCGCCCGCCTCAAAGTCCACTAGTACGTAAAGATAGTTTTAACAATTGGTCATCTGACGAGGAAACCAATCTAATGATGACAAAGATGCGACAATTTTTCAAACAAATGATACATACGACAAATGTCCGGACATCTACTCCGGCATCATCTAACTCAACGGAGAGTTCCCGTCCCCCGAAACCACCTCAACTTCTATACTTTGAAAGTGAATTAACAAGACTAATGAAAACAGTTCCTGGTATAAGAGACGAAGAAGTGCGTGAAATAGTTGAGTATTTGTCTAGCGAGGATACGTGGAGTGATTCATACGACTCATCGGATTACGCCGGCTCTGATTTAGAGGGCAATACAGCTGGTACTAGATCAGCGCTGAGGAAACAAATATCCGATAGCTGCCGCGAAATAATTGACGAATTCGATCGAGGAAATAACGATGCGGGTTCGTTAGAGCGCGATGCAGTTGGGGCGTATCGAAGGCTGGCAGCAACACTGGGCCGCGCCGGGGAAGGTTCACCACCGATGTTCGGCAAAGTGATGAGGCATATAGGTGGCAGACTAGTGGCGTTAATGCATGAAGTGTCGGGTGGTGCGTCGCCGAGCACTGACGACGATAGTGCATCCGAACCAGGCGCGTTAGCGCGGAGTCGATCTCATGACATATTGGAACCGACGGCGAGTAGAGGCAGTGTCGCGAGTGATTGTGAGAGGTTTTCGTGGCGTGGTAGTTTTGAGTCAGCTCTTCTAGCAGCTGATTCTCGTGGTACGTTGGGTGGTGGTGGCGAATCGAGGCGGTCGCCCGCAGGCGCTGATTTGGCAGCACAGAAATCACATTCACGGAGTTGTGGAGCAATAGGAGGCAGTGAGGATAGGCTGTGGCGAGGCCGACGTCGCGCTTCCGCACCAGATGCTGAGGTAAGATTGCAATAGTATGCTTTGTTTTCGAAATAAACGTCAATACCATGCAATGAAAACAAACATTCACATTACAAGAGGCAATCAGAACAAACAGCAGAAAAACACAAAGTAGGCACATACTTTACAAAACACTGACAACTATTCAAGGCAAACTATTACATATCAATTTATTTGGAAGGCAAGTATTTCGAAAATGTCAATGTCTGTCAAGTTGATACTAGAGCTGCGTTCAAGAACGCACGTTAGTTAGATAAAAGATTGCTCATGAGAGCTGTTTGTAATTCACATCAGAGATAACGTAAGCTTGTAAATAAATAAATAAATATTTGGCCAATAGTGTCTTGTCTAGTGGAGCTCGTTGTTTCCTAATGTCCTGGCATGTTAGTTAAGGTGTAATAACTTGTTTACATTTACTACAATCTCCTTCATAAATCCCTTACGTTTAGAGACTCTATAACGTAAGGAAATGTTACTGAAGAGGTTCAGAATTTTATTATTTTGTTGAGTACAGTTTACATAAAAGAACTTATGTACTTCTTCGTACAAATCTATATTCAATCACAAGACAATGTTGTCTTATTACATACATACATAAACTCACGCCTTTTTCCCATGGGGGTAGGCAGAAACCACAGAACGCCACCTGCTACGATCCTTACATACTTCCTTCGCCCCGTCCACGTTCAGACAATCACGCCGGTCTTATTACATTCGTGTAAATATGTTACTTATAATGTAGGTAATATAATTTCACTGACTTATTTAAAGAATTGGTACTTATATTGTAGTTCTATAGAATTAAACCAAGACAGTACAATTGCGTAAGGTATGCCTAGTGATAATTATAATTAAACATAATTGCAACACGTTATGTTCGTATATTCGTTCGTTCGTATTATTTATACCATGTACTTACCTATTATAAGGTTGAAATAGTTAATAAACACGTACATACTACTCTTAGCCTTTTCCATACATATTTAAAGTCGGTCCCAGAAATAATAGCTGACTAATTCTGGGGGCACGGCAATCTATAGACTTGGTATTACATGAATCTCACAACTTTTTACAGTCAGCAGAAGAACTGAGTTGCGAGACTTGGTTTTTTTATTAGTTATGTTTTTGATGGCTTATTGTATATTACATTAGCTTCTAACTGCGACTTCGTCCGCGTAGCTTTTTCACTTGCATTAGGTTACGTTTTTGGTTACTGCTTCACTCCCGTGTGTCGTAGCGTGATGTTATATAGCCTATAGCCTCGACTCGATAAATGGTCTATCCCACACAAAAATAATTTTTCAATTCTAACCAGTAGTTCCTGAGATAATCGCGTTCAAACAAAACAACAAACTCTTCAGCTGTATAATATTAGTATAGATTGTCTAAATGAGCCATTAGTTACATACATAAATTTTCAACTCATCTATAAATACGCATTTAATAAAACACTTGCGCTTACTTCGTCGTAATTACATATTTGATTATAATATATCAAGTTTCGTAATGTTACTGTTTGACCATATTGTGCAAAGCCACAGCGCTAACTTAATAATATGAACACCTTAGTCCTTAAACAGTGACGACATAAACAGGTGAATTAAGTAGCACCTGCACATAACATGTAACTGCAGTTAAGTAGCAATCGACATTTAACTGATAAGGTAATCATCATTAGTAATAACAGTATTAAAAATGACTCAACTAAGAACACTAATCATAATGGATACTTAACCTAATTATGTGTTCCTACAACCGGAGCTCATTTCATTTAGTATTTTTAGGATTCATTAATAACACCTAATTATTATAGCCGGTATGTGCAGCCGCACCAATGATTCCTCGTTACTCTGTAGGTATTCAACTAGGTGTTACCAAACATTATTTATTTAATTTAAACAAGCGGTAGGAGCAAACCCAACACGACACGCGACACTCTGAAATGAACACGGTGTCATATGCAATTATTTGTACATGCCTATATTTACAAATAGCATAAAAAGAAACTTGTAAATAGTTTGTTAAGAAATCTCAAAACACATCTTTCCACAAAACGTTGAAGGTGTTAACTTTGTCGGCTTTTGTACTGTTGTCAAGATATTGGTTAATGAGAGCAATCGCTCTTGCTGTTAGGTTGTTATTAGCTCGACATGTGTGCCATGTCGAAAACAAACAACGTAATATCTTATTCATCTGACGAAAAGAGGCAAAGTTTAGAAGGTACATAGCACGTACATGCTATAGCATTGATTATTTTTTCTTTCGTTTCTATACTAGTTAGCACTCAGTACCCTGACGGGGGATTTTTATCTAACCATGAGCTCCTCATATAGTTTAAAAAGTAGAAGTACCTATCCACAAACTAACATAAACACATCTTCCAGTCGGAGGAAGAACAACGCGCCGGCTCCCTACCTCGGCTGCCTTCCATCACGGGTACCAACACAGTGCCGGCTGGTCCGGTGAAGTCGGCCCGGTACCGTGCACCCGGGTTCCGTACGGCAACTCGGGCTGCGTCAGCGCCGGGTTTGCATGCGCCACGGAGGCGCAGGCCGCCTCCAACGCCGCTGCAGCCGCCACCCGCTGCGCCCGCGTCCGCACCTAGCCTGCAGGGTGAGTACATCTATCATATTTTCAAGATGCATTTATTCACACGGGTATTTGATTGCGCAACTATGAACACTTACAAAAATAAAGTACAAAATATTTTCTTTATATTCGGTTTGAATAAAGAAATAAAACAAATAAAACCCCATTCTGTTTTAAAAAACCCCATCAGTTTCACAGTACTGTGACTTAGTTTACAACAAATAAAAATTAAAAATTTAAATAGTCCTACAACACGTACAGGAAACGCTTTTCTTGTATTTCAAGTTAAGAAAACAGACAAACTAGAGCTTTATTATGTTATGTGCTCACTTTGCTAACATGTAAGGTCATGAGAAACTGCTATAGACGGAAATATTAAGTACTGCATTTTATTTACTCTTGAGACTCGCGCAAAACGAGCCTCTCGATGTGTTGGAAGTTTCATTTGTCAAGACAATTTAATATGTTGTAGACTCTACAAAAAGACAATGGAGCTTGCAATGAATTGTCGCGATTGTTCTTAACAGTAACTAACAGCTAAAAGTTAATTAAAATGCGGTTTGTTACGTAAATAGATACCTAATTATCAACCTCTTTAAAAGGTTGATGAATTGTGCTTTATACTTTCTAAACAATTTCAAAAGATATTTTCACTTACACTTAATGACATGAATAAAGCATTCTGACAATCAGCTCATTATCTCTAAACTAAATCGTGACGTTATGAAGTAAACTACAGTATTTTGAACGTAACGTATGTGTAGAATTTATCAGGTTGTGTTACAATTCATTTTAGTATATCCAATACACACATGAGTTGTTATGAAAAATATTCACCTTCAATGTTTTGCTCTTGCGCACGAGACAATGCGAGTACCTACACATTGAAGGATAACAATTATTTTAAAACAACTGGTTCGATATTTTAATGTTTAAACATCATATAATTCAATGCCATCAGATTACCTTTAATACAATTTCTTCAAACCAGGAAGCGACTGAAATTGATCGAACAAACAGTCATGTAGATACGAGTAGAGACCTACTAATCAGTGTGCCCTTCTTCAATTTCCCATGGCTCGCAAGTGTCCATGACCGAAGCAAATTACTCGCGTTTACAAAGTATCATTGTTGCATGCGTATTTCTTTAGCCCACTTAAAGTATTGCGTGACTGTTTTCCCATTACTATTAAATACAATGTTTTGTTCTCAAATGTCTTCGGAATTGTTTGAGACTGTCCTTTGTAAACTATTTATCTATCTAGTCTGATTTGTTCCACTGATGGGCAATGGTCTCCCTCTCCTTTTTCCACACACGTTTGCCGTCTACCAATGTGGGCCAGAGTAATTATTATTATCAGAAATATTATGAAGATCAAGTTAGTAAATATTTTCGTAAGAAGACCTTGCAAAACCTTCTGTGTCAACTAATCTATGTCTAACTACTAGTAAGGTTATCTCAAACTACAAACTTCCGTAGATCACAGATGATTGGCACAGTTACTAATGTGACGTAATGAGTGAGGAATTTCATAAAAATGTGCAACTCATTGGTTTTAATGTCACGTTCAATGCACCGCATACCTTTCGATGTGCTTACGAAAAATGCATAGAATCTAAAACGTGCAAATGACGTCTCAATGTAAATTGAGAATAATAATTGTGACCAATCTTAATAGTACCGAATGCAATACTAATAAAAGCTGAAATATTAACACTTAAAATATATGATGTAACTATCTATTCAATTCCTGGTTGTAAACTTATAATCATATAAAATTTCTTTGATGTGCCTGCGTATAAATGCTTGGTCAAAACATCAAACAACAGCTCGGACTAGGCGCACTTTAAACTGTTTCTGATTTATATTGTCAGTAGCAAGTTTTTATTAGTAAGATCAAATTTTGTGTGGCCAATAGTAGTACGAAACAAGTGAAAAAGCTAGACATTCGACCTGAGAAAGACATTAAAATATCGAACTTTTACTTTGTTTTTAATCATTATTAATTTGCTTCTTACATAACTACTGCTCTAACTAATTCGATGATAGCACACCACTAAAACTATATTTCGATTACGTATGAATCGATTAAAGAAAACAACGGTGAGTGAATGTTTGCTACAGGGAGGAAGTAGTTCACTTCCTTATGATGACATAATCGATTATCCTATGGTCTTGATGATTAATTTTAATTAGCTTTTGTAGTACGGGTTAATGGACTGAAGGAAGTGTAGACGAGCCATACCCATAAAGCTGAACACCTAACGCGTAACATCGTCTTCACGGAATTTATATGGATTCTAGGAATACTGAAGGGTTTCTAAGAACTTCTTTGTTAAATTTCTCCTTTTACTTTTCAACCCAATGCCTTTATAATTATTCCATAATGAACAGCGTGTGAGTCGTTGTACCTTCATACTTATCATATTTTAACCTTCACTTCTACTAAATATTTGAAGTATTTTGACTCGGCTTGATCCGATACCTAATTATTTTTTCCAAAAATGTTTGCGCCTACCATTTTTTTTTTAATATTTACTTATTTCTCAACCTATTTTCTTATTAGAAAAGCAATGCCAATACTACCGTCGATGAGCTCAGCGACTAGATACCTATGAGGTACAGAAATAGAAAGCTAGCTGTTTATAAGATATTTTAAAACAATTCCTTTATGTTTCTAGAACTAGATGAATTGAACGCGTCATTAGGTAAACCGCCTTTGTTTCTGCGTCACGGTCTGTACGAATTGCTAAAAAGTAGGCCTAACTGTTTAGACAGAACATTTCTCCGTTCTTGACTACATTCCTCAGTAAACAGCTGACCTTAATGCTTCCTCATCGGCGCAGCAATGAGACATTTCGAGTGGCAGCATAAGTTACATGAGGTCTGTGATGTCTTTCTTGCCTTAACACGTTGGCCTACTTATACCTATTTCTATTGGATGGGTTCTTTAAAAATGTTTCTCATGTACTGCTGCGTAGGAAAATTGTAGATGCGTACTCTACGATGTAGGGTAAAATAATTTGGCAATTTAAGACCATTTTAGCTAGGTTTTATTTTGATTAGTACACAGTAACGAAAATATTTTTCACTTATAATATAATTTTGTTTTTTTAACCTTGTTAAAAGTTATCTATGCGCCAGCTTGTCTACGTACGAGTATGTAGGTTGGTAGGTACACCTACGTGATATTCGCATACTTGAGGAGGTAAACAAAAACCCAATGCATATTTCTACACAATCAGCAGACCGTAAGTGATAAACGATATCAATTTTACTTATCACGGGACTAAGTATCACTCGCATATTTGTCTTATTTAAAATAGATTTCGTAATATACTTTGATACTTGATTTCATACGTAACCCAAGTAACACCTTTCAAAACTTTGAAAACCTGTCCACTACAATGTTTCCGGCTTATCGGACGTAATCATTTCGTGGCAAGCGAATGCAAAGTTCTATGCCGCTGCCGTTCACTCCTTGGCTGATCGATGTACTTACGCACTAAGTACTATTTAAGCAATGAAAAGTACTGTCCTTGTCCTAATTTATCGACAAATGTATTATGTGTCCAATTCTCGCTTGATTCGGCACTCTGTGGGCTATTGATTAAAGGTTGACGGAACATTTACCTAACTATGTTTGCGATTTAAGTATTCTGTTCAGTTAACTATAGTTTGCGGCCTTTAAAACGACCTTTGTTGTGCGCATGAAAGCAATCTAGCGATTGAAAGGAAAACGTCAAAACATTATGAGAGGCTTTTCAGTTTCTTACTATTTGTCTCATTTTATTTGGAAAATTAAAACGTTCTGCTTATTTACCTGCTTGGTAGTAATGTTAATCATAACCAATATTATTTACTACCAATTTATTAACTGCCTCGGTAGCCTAGTGGTCTTAGGACGACTGCTACGCTAGAGGTCTTGGGTTCGATTCCCAGGTCGAGCAAAAAGTGTTATTGAGTATTTCTATGAAATTCTTAGTAGCAGCTCGGAGTTACGATTTGTGCCCGGTTAATGGCAATGGATTCGCCCCCTATTACATGGGACCTAAACATATCGGCGAACTGTAGGTTTACCAATGTAAACTTACAGTTCGCACATATGTTTAGGCAGAGAAGGCTTAGGCAGAGATATACCAATGTATATCTCTGCCTAAGCCTTCGGGGAATACAGGCGTGATGGTATGTTATGTGTTTATTATTGTCCGAGGACCTAGCCGAAGTGAGCCGAAGTGAGTTGAGTAAACGTAACATAGATATATTGGAAATACCCGTACGTAATACTTATTTGTACAGATTGAAGGCTTAATTCGTATCAACAAGTGACACTTCGACACAAACCACGAAATATCGATGACTAGGTATCTGATATTCATATTTGCAATTCGAAAATCGACACGAATCGAATTCTCGTACTTGGCCTGTATGTACAAGAGATTTCGGAAAATACATATAATAAAATAAAAAGAAATGAAAACATTTAAGAAACTTACTAACTGCTAGGTGATACCTACTTCACCTTTAAAATTACAATAACGGCAATTTGCTAACGGCAATAATACAAACTTTGATAGCAGTTCACAGAAATCATTAATTTCAACATTACATAACATACCATCACGCCTGTATTCCCCGAAGGGTTAGGCAGAGGTGTAACAATGTACACCCACAGTTCGCCGGTATGTTTAGGTCCCATGTAATAGGGGGCGAGCCTATTGCCATTAACCGGGCACAAATCCAAACTCCGAGCTGCTACTGAGAATTTCATAGAAAAACCCAATAACACTTTTTGCTCGACCTGGGAATCGAACCCAAGACCTCTAGCGTAGCAGTCGCGCTTAGGACCACTAGGCTACCGAGGCAGTTTCAACATTACAGTTGATAAAAATATGATGGTTAACAACACCGAGTAATAAAACACATTTCAAAAAAGAACCTAATCATATTGATAAATAATCGATTTGATCTCTATTGTCTATCTCTGCCTGAGTGCGATATTAGTGCGCACATAGTTTTGTTTTTATTTTTATTTGCTTCGAAACAAAATTAATCTGCCTGGTGTCCTTTCAAAATGGAATAAAAATATTATTGGAAATTATCTTTTTAATTTTTTTGTCATTTTGCTAAATGTATTTACATCTAAAGTAGTGATAGTGATAAAGTTGTTTGTTTGGCTGGCAAACCAACTTGTTGTTTGTCTTTTTCTGTGCAGAAATACTAGTACTAGTCATTACCTAGAGAGGTGTGATTCGGCTTGTTAGACCTAATAAAAAAGGCGAATTGTTAGAATATACTTTATTGTGTTCAATTTTTAAAGGGATAAAAGATTTGATTCTTGCTTCAGAGAACTACTGTTGCGCCCTTCGTTGTAAATATTATAAACTGAAATCTCAACTCATTTAATTCATATTATTTCATTCAAAATCTCAACATTTAAAGTTGTAAATCTGTTCGTAAGGCCCAATATAACAGTCTTGAACCTTGGCCCCATGGTACATCCAAAATTAAATATAATAATTAAAAGGAACTTCGACGTTTTATTACTGGGTATGCAAAGTTTATCGTGAATAGAATATTAAAATGACACATGTTGATGAATGGCTAACCTTGAAGCTTCACATTGCAATGACATTTAATAGTAAACTGAATTATCATAACGATCTATTATAGATAAATACAACAGTATTTAAAGGAGAACTAATATAAAGAGAAAATGACAAAGAATACATGTAAATCATAGACTTCTATCAATTATTTGTAAATGCAAATGCTCTGTGAGGTAAGTGTGTAAACGAATAACTAATAGCGAGTCTATTAAAAAACACCCATGTGCCACCTTAGGTTGGAAACGCAACCATAATAAATAACATTTATAAAATAAATAATCCAATTGTCACAATAAATTACGACATGAGAAATCGATTGTGTCCAGTTTCGAGCCGACTTGACGACTAGAGCAGTAAGTACGCATGGCGTATCTTGCCCGCTTACCCAATGGTGGTTTCACGCTGGCTGGCCGCTATTTGAGTTCATCCGGTTACATAGGGCACTACGACACTTTATTTATTGATACCTCTGGCGTTTGAAACAATGCATCGGTTTCCCTTGTTTGTACATAGCAGGTTTTTCTGTGCAACTTTTTTAGTCATTGCATAGACTCTTGGCTATCTATGTCTGGCCTAGCTAGAGTAGGCAGGTAGGTACCTTGTTGGTAATGCAATAAATAACGTTATTTTGCATAATGCTATACTGAATGAAGAAGAAGACAGTTTAGTGTCTGGAATAAATAACTTGTCTTCAAAATCGACCGTGCATGTTCTTGATAAAACAAAAAAATTAAGTTCTGTAATTTCAGTCATTTATCATAATAACACCTATGTAAATGTGTAGATTGTAATATTCGTAACAACAATACATAACATCGAATTCATGACCTTCAATACAACATTACAGCCAGATACTGCCTGCGCGTGAGACGCGTATGCAACGGAAATACAGATTTTGAACTTTAATAACAAACTTGTCATTGTAGTTGTCACATAACATCGTTGTTTATTTCTCAGTTGTTAATACAATTGTTCTTGTTTAAAAAACATGTTTGAAACCTGCGAAGGTATTTCATGCACACGCAATTACACAATCGAAGACTGCACATTACGCACTTAAGTATAATTAATTTAAAATACTAGAAAGGTATGCAAGGGCAATGTTAAATAATGTTCCGTTCTCTTTTTACCGTAAAGGACACAAGGATTTTAAAAGACATTTTTTTTATATTAACCAAACCTGGAAATAAAACTACACCTAATGATAAACATCAGTGAATATGGTAAATGCAGATTTGTCGATAATTGGATGATTAAAAATTGAGTTGCAACTTGTCATCAATTACATTTAGTAACTAATCTCATTTTTGAAAAAATGTTTAGATCATTATCAAGGTAGGGCAAAAACAATGTTATTTTGATGCTACGCATGATCAATTTAAGTCGATTAAGATTTCGATGAATCATCTTATCGGTCGATACATAATATTATTAATAATATAGAAAGGTAATATTGTTGTCTGCCTCGGTGGCCTAGTGGTCCTAAGAGCGAATGGTACGCTAGAGGTCTTGGGTTCGATTCCCAGGTCAAGCTAAAAGTGTTATTGGGTTTTTCTATGAAATTTTCAGTAGCAGCTCGTAGTTACGATTTGTGCCCTATTACATGGGACCTAAACATACCGGCGAACTGTGGGTGTACATTGTTACACCTCTGCCTAACCCTTCGGGGAATACAGGCGTGATGGTATGTATGTGATATTCTTGTCTGCATTTGTAAAAAAAAAATTTGTAAGAGTTCATCTCTGGAAGTACTGATTCAATTACACAAAATAATTCACCGAATGAAAGCTGCTATTGCCGTATGCCATAGGACTCATTTCATGGTGTAACTACTTGACTACTTTTTGTATTCGACTAACAGTATGAAACTGTTACATCTATTTATTTCTATCCATGTCATACAAATGTACACACATTTCATATCACAGAGAAATGAAACTCGGAAACCATTGTGCACGGTCGCATTACTTTTTTTCATCGATTCCATGTGACCAATTGTTGTCGATGACTTTATCGACGACGCTTGTATGCTTTCACTTTGTCTATGTCTTGCGCCGATGTGTCGAAGTATGCGGATAAAAAAGTCTGTAGATAATTGCGGTAAAATATTAACTAGCTCATCGTAATTGTTAATGAGTGTGTTACAGAATATTACATTATTTCCAAAGATTGCTGAAACATGATTAATTTATCCATGGTCTCCATGGATGTTTTCTTTTTTTCATCTTCCTCACACACTATTGGTGTAATATTAGCCAGTTAACGCCTTATAACACGATATAACAGTACAACAACATAGTCTTAAACCAGTTTTTTATTCGGTATGCCGATAACCATAACAACGCCTCAACGTTTAACGTCTCACATACCCACACATTTACGCAACATCCCACGGTACTAAGCAAACACAAACAAGTAAAGTCAATAAATATCGAGACAAAGAATAACCCGTCTGAATAGTACCTACCTAAGGAATCCACTTCGAGACGAGTTATTCTAAAATCGACCAAGGCGCGATCTGTCACGATACGAGTTTCAAAATCACCGAAATGCCACTCAACCAATAAAAGGTCGAGTAATATAACTCTATTGTAATATTGTAAACAGGCATACCAGTATTGTCGTGACTACGGCACCAAGACGAGCAATGAGTACAAACTATGAAGTAACGTAACGCATACGCGTGCGCAAACGTTTAGCACAAAACGGCTATGCTTACTTAAGGTTTCATGCATACTAAAACAACAGGAACGAATGGTTCAAAAAGAAAATTGACAGGAAATTACAGAGGGGTGATCATGCACCGTGGTCCACTTTTGAAAGTAATAACACTATAGGTAATTGCTTGTTTGTCTACTTGCTTCGCTAACTTATTTTTTTATAAACTGATTTATCCGTGCATTGTAGATCATCTTTAATTTTTTTTTTTTAAAGATCTGATTTATTTACTGGAGCTTTAATTTAGGCTCAGTACTTAGTGGTTCTATAAGGAAAAAAACTTAAAGTGCACATGGACACGAGGCCAACCGGTTTCCAAGTCCAAATGACGCAAGACTCCGGATGAGTTCATTCTAAGACAATAAAGCTACGTTCATTAAATGCACTTACTGAGATTCTATATACAAAAGCCAAACTTGTATCTATTGAGCCAGCTTCCACAACGCCATTATATGAAAAGATCATTTGAAATCTGCCACGCAGTATTTGCTTCAAAATATAATATTCCGTATTTTGTGACAGCTCCTTAGTCGGTTCTCGGGTCGGCCTTAATCGCGATTAGTTCAAGTTTACTTATTGAAACCGATTTGTTTTTAATTTATAAATAATCCCAGAACTCTTGCACGGCCTTCTTCAAACAATAATTTTCTAGAATTAACAAGCCGTCAAATAAATATTGACTGACGACGAATAAGTTTACCTATTAGCCCACAAATCCACTGATTCAAATTCGAATATTCCAAGTTAGATTATGGAAATAACTTTCGAAACGTGCAATTTTAAATTATCGCTTTAGTTGAATTTACAAGTTCTTGATAGTAGAAAATCAATTTGAATGTAACACCGTATGTGTTACAAGAAATCGACACGTTTTGTTTTCTATTTAGTTACTAAATCTAGATGTCTGTTATTAAACATTACATTGCCTATTGCATAGAATTAGACTTAGTTCATAGATAACTATGCAGTTCTTACAATTATAGTCTGACTACGTCGCAACATATAAGTATGCGTGGTCATACATTGTCGAGTGTGTGTTCATTGTTGAAAAAAGTCGTTGTCTGTTGACATACAGGTTACGAAACATGTTTACACCACCCACGCGTCTCGTTATCTGAGAACAATCAGAGATAGTGCCTATTGCAGCTTTCTGTTCAACTTCATAAATCTTACGAACCTTCAGCTTAACGATATTTATAAAAATTTAGATTGTTTTGCAATTAAGGCGAATTCTGACCTCACAAAAATTTGGTTTGTAATCGGTGTACTGAGCCAGCCTATTATAGCAATTTTGAGTAAACATAGCCCATGTTTTAGTGTAGATTACCTCACATACCTTCAGATATCCTGAATATTTGAAATGATAGGTTGCTCTAAGTAATATTATGATAATGTTGAATAACACATTAGATATTAGATTTATAAAGCATTATTTATTAGCACATTATCAGAACTTACGTTGAGTCACAAATCACATCTGGCATCGGCAATGTTGTTCATTTGAAGTTATATTCTGTACATTTATTTATGCATTGCAACATATTATACCGGAATTTCTACTAACGTATGACTAAAAAACGTACATAATCAATTAACCAACAGCTATTAAAATAATTACATACATAATTACTTGATTAGCTTTCTATCGCTGCCGATCGAAAATTATGTTAGAAAATATGCAACTTTTTATTTCACAAAAGAAAAGAATAGGTCACACACAGCACAGACAGACAATGTAATAATAAAAATTACACGTTACTTGAAGATGATTTCATCGCGAAAATTGAGAGAGGTATCATCAATAAGATTACGTGAATCATAACAGTACACTGTTACTTTCTTAGCACTAAACTATGAATAATAATGAGCCTTTGTAACTACATAATTTTTGTAACAGCCGACGTTGATGGATGTCGGCAAAGGTTTGTTGTGAGACCACTTTCTCGCCATGGGAAAACTACATTCATCCATGTTTACGTCTCTGTTACTTTCTACCTGATGCTGAGTTACTTGTCGTTAAAGCGTATGTACCTACATTTAAATTAGAAGTGTTAGCTTGTGTTATGGGAGCCAAGGGATAATGGGCAGTTACATTTATTTGAAGTTGCAATTCCAACTGACATTAAGTTGAATTGAGTAAGCAGTCGATGAAAAGATTAATTGAAATAAGGCTCGGTTTAAGATTCATTGTCAATATTTTGTTAGTCACTCCATTAAAAAGAGTAAAATCAGCAGTAAAAATAAATTACCAAACCAGTTTTTCACATAGGATAAACTAAAAGTAATTAGGACGAAACTTCAGAGAGATATACATTTTCTTACAAAAGACTTCAACGAGATACAACATACAGTTAGCTATTTTATTCATATTACTTTTATTGGATCCGAAACACTATGATACGATAACATTCTTTCAAAATGACGGGAGAAAATGAAATACGTTTATTGTTATGTGTATTACGATAAGTTATGATTTTTAAAACATAACATTATATATCTATAATATACTGACTCCAAAAACAGTGCACATGAAAATGACATTTTATACAAAAGTAGTAACGTGACTCAGACCATTCTATTTTGTTGTACTTTTGGTTATTTTTAAACCTAAATACCCGTCAACAATTTAGTTTTGTCTTCGCCATGCTTTGTGGATACGAAACTGTACTCTGATTCAGTTTGCTAACTGTACACGTGCGAACAATTTGAACGACTCATTTCGAGTTCATTCCCTTCCTGGTGTTTTATTAATGAATAAATAATAAAATATGTAATGTTACTGTTTAAAAAAATAATAAAAATCACTGGAAACAAAGAACTGAGATTAAATGCGCAGTTCCTATAAAAAACTGCAAGCAAAAAAGTCTTTCTGCTTTACTAAGAATTAACAAACAATGAAGTTACACTAAAAGGATTATTTCTTATCTAAAATATACCAGGTAATGCAAAGTTTCCCTAGAAAAATAGACCTTATCTAAAGGCAATGGGCCAACAATCAGTCTGTCGGCTTTGTTGGTGCTCGTACTAAAATACAACGTCAGTCATGTGGTATGGTTTTAAATTAGAGATAATTCGAATAAGGCAAAAGTAAATCCAGTAAACGGACCAACGCGGTGCGATTCTGTAAAAATCTTCCAAGATGAATATTCATGAAGTGAGCGTGATGTGAGTTGTCAATCCCTAGCATTAGGTAAAGAATTATTAGTATAGTAGACGCCACTAGTCGTGAATACAAACGTCGATTGGTCCGACGGACGGACCAATCGCAAAAATTAATTTGACGTGCTCATGACTCGTGGCGGCTACCATAGTAGTTCTAACTTCAGGTAGTAGCAACGCCTAACCTCAATATCACTTCACCTAAATTTGTCGACATTGTTTTACAAGGTGTTCATTTTTCTTGTCAGATACGAAAAATCAATTCTAACAGGAAAATGAATCTAATAATAGTTATGCACCTAAAAATATCTTCAACGAATTTATTAAACTTAGTCAAACCACTCGAAATACCAAAGAAGAATGTAATTTAATGCGTTGCTAAATGAATCTCGGCGCTAGATTTATATTGCAGATTTTAAATGATTACGTTAACTTTAAATCGTGAGTTACCTGTCCAATAACAAAATTGCAGCTACTGTACAATAAACGCATGTAACCTTCAACATGACACGAATATACTTTTAATGGTACATTTACGAGTAGCCGCCATTGCCAGTAACTTTGTGTTGGACAAAATCACTCCAGCAGTAACATTATTTTAATCACCAATACTAACATTTAGAGGAATTCATTTTCCTCCACTATGCTATGTAAAGGACCTTTCATGATTTTATAGTAAATTAACTGATCAATTGATTTCTAAAACGAAATGAAAGATGATTATATCATCGTCATTGTTCTGTACAGTACATTTAAATGAACAGATGATTCAATAAATATTCTGATATTCATTGCCCAAAAAAGATTAGAGACAATTCATCAACCATTTATCTAATTGAACTATGGAAGTATGTTTCGTAGCACCATTGTTACATTGCGAGCTAGTATTTACAAACACTCAGTTCGCGCTAAGAAAAGAGAAACTCCGATTATTCGCCCTCTCCAACAAGCATACGTCATATAATCGCATCTAATGTAGAAATATGGACATTTAGATGCACACAGCATACAGCATGCGTTCCGGTCTCTCACATCAAGAAGTACGCTTTTATATTCAGTAGTGTTATTCTGTAAAATCGCCCTCAAATTTTTGGTGCGAATACACCTCAAGCTCACTTTTTCACACTAATTTTTTTACAGAATAGCGCTGCCTGTTATTAAAATATTATTTTTGTTTAATTAGTGCTGTGTTTCTACAACTAGACAATTTCTAATAAATGGCTTCTATGAATACAGCAGTACTTATTTCATTATCTATTTTACCGTAGTATCGTATTACTTCAGTACATAAGTGTACTCCTACTAGTCTGAATTCGACGTCACAACATTTATGATATAGACTTTTATTTGTTAAAGTACCTGTAGGCCAATTCTTCAAAAACGTTTAATGTCTAGTTGCAATCAAAATCTAGTCTATTCAAAATCTGGTTGAAAATGTAGGCAAAAAATAGAGGCATTTTTGATAGATTGAGGTTAGAATGCGAACTATTCTAAAAGTTATAAGATTGGCCCTTTCATGTAACACATACCTAAAATATCCCAATGGATATTTCATATCAGTTTGATTTGATTTATTCCATGAACTCAAGGACTCCAAATCCAAAAACATTCCCACTCCTTCGGAAGCTAGTCGTGACGGTTATTATGACTACTTCCTTTCGAAGCGTGAAGAATATACAATTCTTCATGTCATCTCAGGGTCAAGGCAGCTGGTTAACGTGACTACCTGTGCTGACGTCACTCACGAGTTGGACGTCGTACGTACATTTGAGACACCCGCCACCACTCGCGCCACGCACTTCGATAACGTCAGTGATATTAGATTAGAACTATCGTTTCAGACGTAACAGCACGGTAATAACTTTTGTAAAGAACAAAGGTGACGTGTATCAATAGGACAATAGACGTTTTAATGGCGGTGAATGTGAAATCAATGAGCTATTGATAAAGTTAGAACGACGTTAACGCGTTAAATAAATAAAACTGATAACATTTCGGCACAGGTATCAACAAAATTATCCATATGATATCGAAAAACGCTTTATCGCATATCAGTCTGTGTTAAGACCTTACATTAAATTATCGTTAGTTATATTATATTTTAGTTGTGTACCAAAAAATATAAAATGAATATGCCAACAGTAAACTCGTTTTGGTAAGTAAGCGTAAATCACTTGAGGCGAGTTTTAACGTCTCGTTCCAATCTGATGAACACTCGCCATCCTTATATTGTTTTTTCTGGAACTTTAGACAATGCTTACTGTATTTAAACTGCTTCTTGTTACCCGATTATGCGTTAATAATATGGAATATAACCTTCTTGTCTAATTGCTATCTAAGCACAGGCCAGTTGCTGATGACGTCATTTTATGGTTATCTTCATAACTCATCACATTTTAATCCCCTGGAACTAGGTAATACTCAAATTGAATTGGTTTTTATTCGAACCACAAGGGACATTACACCAACTTTAAAGTCAATAATGTCTGCTAATGCCAAAGACAAAGCTGGTGTATGATCCTCCCAGAGACAAACTGGCTTTGTATGATGTCATATATGAAATTTAAAACTCCATCAAGATTTGTATTACCCAGAAGAAATACCTATTTGTATAAAAATGCATCGTTGTTCTAACTTATGACTTGACCTACCTTATGACATTATTTAAGGGACTTTACCGACAACACGTTTCATACAAAAGTAGTTTTATTATATTTTGGTCAATGGGTAAACTTGATGTTTGTAGATAGGACAAGGGAACTAATCGAGGCCAGATGACTCTATTTAAAAATTAAACATAATCACGATAAGCCCTAGATATTATTCATCGAACTTAATTACTTAATGATCAAAATACATAAACTAGACAACTTCGCGCTGTCGGTAAATTGTTCGCCATAACGTAACAAAAATAAAATATATCCTATTCGTATGCAGCTAAAGGTGATTAAATTGTATTCGAAGTATTATTATTATGTCTACTTAAGGTCAATAACAATTTCAGGCCATGGCCACAGTAGCAGTAACACTTGTTCAAACAACACATTAGCATTTGCGTAGAGATAGCTGATGAAACTGTTTTTCAATTGCTATTACAAAAATCTCAAATATAGCATTGCTAAAACGGTTACTAATAATAACTTTGAAAGTGTTTAACTTGACGACTGTTTTGCAGATAGTGAAATCTTTGTGCTAAGTATTTTCTGTAACACCACGTATTTACTCAGACAATTGTCGCTCGATTAAATCTCTCAGTGTGCAAGAGAAAAGTTGTTCTTGTTGTCATATCTCAGTTGAATTAAATATATTGGACAACTGTTGGCAATAATGAACTAATTCATTTGACAAGCATGTTTGTAATGGCTTTTGCTCACAAAACCATTGTAAGTGGCTCTCTGAAAGATACCTGTTCGTTTGACAGCTAACCAAACCGGATCTAGATCTAATTCATATTTGAACAACAGATATTTGTAAAACACTTTCATCTGGAGAGGTTTGAGTACATTTTCTTTAATGTATTCGTTTGTTCATGGTGTTTTGTAATGGAATATAATCAGCTTCACTGCTCTTATCGCCGCAGTCTCAACTCTCGGTAATGGTTGCACAAATATTATGATTTTGCATATCGCCACAATAATCGCACGGCTCATTCCTCGCGTACTACTGTTGTAATCGAATAATGGAAAGTGAATATACTCCGTTACCTTCTCATGAGAAACAAACACATTGTGGCAACGACTATGTAGATAATGTTTAGATTTCACACGTTTTGCAAATGTTTCTACTTCGTTAGTAATGCTTAGTGTTTTGGCATCAATTTTCTTTGAAGATGTACATAGCTGCCGATAGATTACAGAATCGATAGGTAGCTTAAAATTCACCGAAAGACTTTGTTCTGTCACGATCTCCCTCCCGTGATTTTTATATGAAGTAAGCTTGAGGTGAGCTGGCAATCCCTAGCCACGGTGGAAGGACAGCTCACTTCGCCTACAATTCACCGCGAATTATTGTTACAGAATAGTATGGTTTGTCGTTTAATATTGTCCATGTCAAGGCATTTTAGGCCAATCGTGTAAACCTTAATTGGTTTTGTAATTAATATTGGTAAAACAACGGGGAAGCTATTAAATGTTTGTTATTTTATCGGTGTCTAACATTTTTAGGTGATGCAATTAAACTCATGGACATTGTCATTAAATACTTGTTACCATGTTATTATTGCTGTCATAACTAAACTAAAAGAGAGTAATGCTACATTAGAAGGTCCAGAAGGCTGTACTGTATAACCATTTCACGGTACGGTATGTGGTGATGACAGCCCACGATATTAGGGACACGGTCTACCTGTCGCTCAGCGTTACTTTTTTATATCCGATATACATTAAGTTACGAAACTAACAAGTTGTCTTACTGAATACTTATGCCGTAATGAGATCTTGATTGATGATCTGGTATGAATGACAAACATGATTAGAAAGGTAACATGTCCGACAGAGAGAGCAACATACTGTGAAGTGACAATGACATCGTTTCGGACCTGCTGCATGGCACTGTGGGCATTATGCGAACAATAGTGTGTCCACACCACACAAATTCGTGACATGGTTTTTGTTTTGATCTCGACCCTACATCACCCAAAACTCAACCTTAACACTGCGGCAATAAACTCATTCTACATTCAAAAAAGTAACTAAGGCGTACCCAAAAACGAATTCGTTGATCGAAACAGAAACTTGAATGAAAGTGAAGATCGCACCGGCGGGTATTTTCTATCGGAAGAAATAGTGTCACTGAGGCGGAATGAATTTAAAGATACTATTAGGTAGTAGTAGTAAGGTACCTAAATAAATATCCAAACCGTATTTAAAATAACTACGACTATTTTATGGACAAAATAAGTTTAATTTTATAAGCAGACTGTTTCTGATGACAAAGGATCCCAGGCCCAGACAACAACATTAAAAATTATAGTAATACTTTTTTGTTCTTGTTTTAATTGAGAATTTAAAAAAAAAAATTTTTCAATAAATACACATTCGGATAGCTTCTCTAAATAATTAACTCTAATTTCATTACACCTCATTTAAATTAACAACAAATAGGTGAGTATCTAATAATAAGAACACAAATTCAAATTGATTCTTAATAAGAACACCAACCAGATATTCTACTTTTTTATATAAATTAGTATTATAATTTAGTAATGGCGTACAATAAGTTAAAAGGTCAACTTTCAAACTGGTAAATTAGAATTGAAACTTAGATCTTAAAAAAATAATATAAATAAAAAGAACTCAACGTAACAAATAGTGTTTAAATCAAGAATTTAACTCATTGTGTATAAAGTTTTACTATAAATAATAATAATTAAGAAAAAATAACACGATTATTCTGTCTATGCTAATTTGTAATTATGCAAATTAGGATAGAATCATTTGAATTCTTTTGATTAAATAAGTTATTTACACCCTTATTATAAGAATCGTTCCTTCAACCATGGCCCAGAATGTTGTTTATTCTAAGAATTTTAACGAAAATATAATAAAAAGTAATAACATTTTCATGTAACTACAATACTTAATTATTTTATTCTATAAAAAACAGTACTAAGCGTACTACATTGTACAAATCAAGCTTGGTACTAATTTGTATGAACTTGTGACCTCGCGTCAACAACAATTAGCTGCCTGTCGGGTGTGCATCAAACCAGTATAACCAGTTTTATTATACTTTAGTTTTTATAAGTATTTTTTTTAATTTTAACTATATAAAATAGTTGTTTTTTTAAATACAACCAAATATCAAGTACCTTATGTCTTATTTTTTCCTCGTTATCATTAAGAATACAATATTAACAGGTTGTTGTTTATTTTATTATTACATAACATTACAAAACCCAACGGAATATTCTTCGAGATCGCTGCTCTAAATAAGGTTGCGCAATATTTTGTTGACATGAATAACTAAAATACCTTACGGAACTACCTAATGATGCGGTTATTTAAGCATTCGATACCTTTGACAAGGTTTAGTCAAGTATATTTTCCCCAAGGGTTAATACCTAATTTTAGTTCAAAGATTGTGTCAAACGGTAGTGTGAAATGATTGAAAATAATGTTTGTAATCAAATTCAAAAGAAAAGTAATGTGGAAGTGTCGTGCTGGAATTGTTTCAATGTGGAAAATGAAGATAAAGATGATACACAGGAAAACAATGAATTAGAACTACCGTTGTCAAAAATTCGCAGGGAAAATAGGGGAAAGTATAAGTTATATTCTATTTTGGCGTCAGAAGTGTCGGTGCCTAAATCAGTTCCATTAAAACAGAAAGTGTGTGAAAATTATGTTGTTGGCAAGAAAATTGAAAAGAAACTAGTTAATGAAGCTAACAAAAAGAAAAGTGTATGCATTCAAGTGAATGAAGAACAAATTAACGCTAATGAATATGCAAATATTGCCACGCCTGAACAAGCTGAGGAGGAATCTAAAAAAATTAAAAGTGAATCTACTCAAACTGTTAAAGAGGATAACACGTTGCCGTCTATTCAAAGCACAAAGATTACCACGTGTGTTGATGAACAAAACTGCTCTCAAATGTTAAACAGAAAATGTATACAAATCAACAAGCATTCGAATGCATTTGTCAAATATTCAAAAACGAAATGTGGTCGTGCGTTTAAACAACAAAACGTGTCTTGTGAATGTTCAACTAGCTCCTTCCTTGAGCAAAGTAAAAAGGACTCGGAAAACTCAAAGTGTGAGTCTACTTTGACAGATAAAAAAGAAAATGGGTCTTTAGAATGTTTAAAAGTTCCCATGCCAGAAGGCAACCTTGATGATCCTCAGAACTCAACTAATAATTGTAGTCAAATAAGTAAGGAATTCAAAACGTCTTTTGAAACTCCAAATACTTCATCACAAGACAGAAATGACGGTAGAGATGACACTGAACTAAAATACGAAATTCAAATCGATAGTTCTACACCTAAATCATATATTGACATAAAAGATGTTAAGACGTGTGAGTGTCCTTCTACAACAAATATACCAGAAGTACAAAAAAACAAAGAATATGATACAAGAAAAAGAGGAATTCAACATATATCAATTTCTGAAAGGGAAGAAAGCGTGACTGAGAGCGAGAAAACTGATGTCAACAGTTCCAATAATTCAGAATCAGGTTATGAAGGATCATCCATTCGAGATTTAAATGATATTGATTCATTTAATAAAAACATGCCGTATGCGACAAAACATTCAGGAAGCTGTAAATCTTTAATTTCGGCTCCTTCTAATCAAGAACAAAATTCTCAAGATTTCAAATCTTCCTTGCCGGTTCTTAGCTTGACACAGAGAAGAAATATTTTAAAGTCTACCAAGTCTTTATGTGGAGATACCACTGATACAGAACAAAAACCCGTCAAATCTTTACGTTGGAGTACACTTGAACTACCGCACAAGTCCTCACGTCTTGGTATGTACATCGATCAAAATTTTATTAAAAAAGTAATATTTCCTTTTCCATTTGTTTCCCAAAGTAGATAAGTAGGTAAGGATATTATAAAAATACCTGTGACGATTCAAATGTCATTACTATTAATATTCTCATAAAATGATTCAATAAAGAGGAAAATAATAAAATTATGTTTTGTCTCGATAGTAAGCAAATGTAGGTAGGTCTGGCAATTACACAGTGTCCGTAAAGCTTTATGGACACCCAGCAAATTATTGAGAGGTCTCCCCGGTTTGATTCAATCCTACGCATTGTATACAACGTGGAAATTTTACAACAGTTTTTTGCAACGCGTTCTATCTCTAGTGGTATCGCTATGCCAGCCAGCATACATACACTATGTGTACTAAAACAACAGGAAACGACCATGACACGTAGGATACGATAAAATACGGATTTTATGTGGAATTAAAATTATGTGATTTAGTTCAGTGACATGCAGTCGTGTTGTGCGTTGGCATAAACTGCTAAATAATGGTTTATTCAATTAGTTACAAATCGGAACCAAGTTATTCGTCTATAGAAAATAAAAGTTTGAACCGTGACGAAATAAATGAGAACAAATATCATCACGTTGATATTTACCGCAGGGCAGTTGTTGAAAGTGATAAAAAGATGACGTTCGGTTCGTTTTTATGTCGGTGTTTGTGTTGTAAAGGAACTTCTGATGATGCACTTGACTCGCCCGTAGATACTCCATCATCGGCTCTTGTGAGACCTACTGGGAGGAGTTACACTATCAATGACGACACAACAAAATCTAGTGTAGTACAAGAAACAAGTATCCCTTCACTGATAGTCACTAGGCCGCTTGATGATGAGTTTTCTACTTCTACCACGACGCTTTTGTTAACCTCAGAACGAAATGCAAGTGCAATCAGCTTAGGCACGCAAAATTACGCCTTCAAAAAAGTGGTAGCTGCTCCATGTGAGACCTCACAGGATTTAGATAGCAACAGTCGCTGCAGTACCCTAAAATCTGGTGAGAAAATCTCATTCATTCGAGAGATTTTATCGTGTCGAGACACGTTCTTAAAGTCTTTGGAGTGGTGTGATAATTCTTTGACGAGGAGCAAAAGGTGTCGATTTGTCAAACCCGACGAATGGCTAGAACTGAAGAACGATGGTACCGGTCCGAAATTAGATTCATCTACTTGGGGCACGCCTTGTTTCTCTGACACAAATAATTATTGCACGACTAACTCCACATAGTTCTAGCACGCGCAAAGCACTAAGTAACTTTTATGTGTTTATAGTTTGATTTCAATAAACGTTTTTATTATGGTACTCTAAAAAGCTAACTCACGATATTTTCTAACCTCAAGTTTTATTCCTCTTCTTCACTTTTGTTTATCTTGTTTAAACTTAATTGCGAAAAGGATACTTATAGTTTTTATAGCCTAAATCAAAATTAACGTGAGCAATGTAGGCAATACGTATATATTTGAATGTTTTATCAATATCAACTATATAACATTTATAATTAATGATTATCGGTGTAGATTCGACGCCTGTTTTCATTTTATAATGTTCAGCCATGTTATTTTCGCGCCACGCAACAATGATGATAACGGTTGTTTTGTATTGTTTCCAGATGAGGTGTACATGTCTGACTCGGTGTCGCCCAACCATGCAACGTTGCCGAGGCGTTCGAACTCACCGCTGCATCACGAAAGAGATATGCTCGACAGGGATAGGTTCTCTCTCAACAGGAGCGGGCTACAGGTAAATATCATATAGTATTTTGCGTACCCTGCTCCAACGTCGAGTCCCTTACCTTGTTGACGTCATGGCCAAACACCACAAACAACAAATCGTATGAGCACTGCGTCACGAAATCCATTAGTATTCTATGTGGTACCTACGTAATTTTAATTGTTTAAGGTTACATGTGACGTTTCATCAAACTATATCTAGAAGTCTATGTAGGTAGACTTATCTGATTAATTTTATTATTTTGTTGCAACATTGCCACAGCCGTTAAGTTTTTCAAAACGACTAATTAAACACCACAACAGATCAACAAAATCAATATTTTGGTCCACCAATAACCGTGAATCACTTTTACATTAACCGTGTCGTATAAATGTTTCCACGTCTCTGTGGTTAAGGAAACACTTTTGCAAGCAATAAGCAACCTTCCGAAACAAGCTTTAGGGCCTTTATGTGTTTGCAGTAAGTGTAGGAGTATTGTCTCGATGACCGCGTTGGCCATTGTATTATATTACTGCGTCTTGCAACACGGCCCGCGAACAACGAGGCTTTGCAAAACGTTTACTTGAACGAATACCTGAATGTATACAAGACAGGGTGAGCTAGACAAAGACTTTTAAAGTAAAATAGCAAGTTCTTTTACATGACTCTATTGCTCTGGTTTTAATTAGGTTACTGTGCCATTTCATGTGATGAATAGTTTCAATGCGTGCAACACGACCATTCTCGGACGTGTTAACTTGACGCTTGGGTTGATCGACCGGATGTGTGGAGTAAATAAGTGTATCTTTAATAATGGCTCCTAAATATAAAAGACAATTTTAACTAAGATTTTATAATTATAGAGAACTTGGTGAACTTTAATTAAGATAATCCCTTAATCATTTAAAGGTTTAAAAAAAATAACTAACCTAGCCTAACGCAATAATCATTGCCGTTCAATTTGCAATTGGAAGCAGCATACAATTTTATATTTTAAGAGAATGAATTCGCACTGGGCTTGGCCTATCGTGGTTTGCACTCGAAATGTTGTAATATTAATCCCTTATAAAGTATCGTAGTGTGGGTAGACACGATAAAACGTTATTACTCAATGCTATATGCGGCCGTTTGGCCCGTTTCACATGTCTGTGCGCTTGCGCTCACGCTGTACGTAAGTACTAACTTTATCTACTTTGTAATCTACCTACCTAAGACCCAGGTAGGTATTTTCCGAACATACTTCAACATTGTGTTGATTGTCACAATTACTTCTTTCGTCATGTTGTTTTGAAGAAGAAATGAAAAGGGAATTAAAGAGACGAGATCGGACCATTTTTAAGCTACACCATTTAAATGTACACAAAAATAACGGTATCATCAGCAAGTAAATACATTGTTACTTGGACATAAGTTCTACCGTTAAAATCGTATTTACTCCACACGCAATGCTAGAGAAAAATGGAGACTAAACGTAATGAAGCATTAGACATGTTCCACTTGTGGTACTGACACAGTAATCGGTGAAAGATTAACAATTCAGGATATGGGCTATGAGAGAATCTATGCAAAATTTTGCATGTTATAAAAAGAGGAAGTAGAAAATTCGGTTGCCAATTTATTCTGTGTCCGATTTAAAATTTATTTGCTTGAGACTCAATTTAAAACGAACTTTATCTTAATTAGATCAGCGACATTCAAATGCTTTGCTATCTATGCAGGATATTAAAATATAAAGGCACAAGCATTGGACTAACGTAATTATCTTTAAAATACAAGAACGGCACCGGAGATATGTACCTGTATTATGGTAATAAAAATAATTAAAGACAAGAAGATAGTTACTAAATAAAAGTAGTACCTAGTAGAACTCTTTGTGAAGGAGCTCGTCCGGGGAAGTACTACCACCATACCTATTTCTATCGCAAAGCAGCGTTACTGTGTTCCGGTTTGAAGGGTATAGGTGCCGGTGTAATCACAGGCACATGAGACATTTCAACTTTGTCTCTAGGATGGCAACGCATTTGCAAGGTCTTTGGTATTGCAAAGATGTGTATAGGTAGCGGTGACCACTTAACATCAGGTGGCTCGTCAACTTGTTTGCCATCCAATGACATAAAAGAAAAAGTTAAAAATGAATTTAATCGTGTTTTTAAAAATGTTCCTAGATGTTAGGATTAGGTGGTACCTAAGTACAAACATCCATCTAACTTTGTACTTGCAAATTCAATTAAAATCACATCATCCGACCTATTTAATAACTTATAGTTTTTCTTATAAGACACCATAAAAGAAACCTGTTCTTGGTTATAATTAAATGAATAGCATAATCAATTCAATAAATAACATACAACATAATATATTGGTGCAGATCAATTGATCTGTTATACAATATAGATTTCCTGATCTGATTAAGGTAACTTGACATAAATGCTTGTTGCTGCATAAGGCATAAAAATGAGACTGCGCCCACACAAGACAAGTTTCGAAGACTTGCGTGGGCCTAAGTGGACTACATTTTTTGTCTATTGTTACGAATAAGGGAATTGAATTAAACTTAATTGTTATAAAACAAAGAGAATTGGCAAGGAGATAGGATCATTATTTATAATGATTACAATGGTACAGCCTGTTGTTTGTAAGCTTTTAGTATCTGATGCTTTTATTGGTAAAGCAGCAAAGACATGACGTGTTTTAAAATACTTTTTATATAATAAATAAATAAAATATAATAAAATTGGACCTTCACAAAACTCGACCAAAAATTCAATAATAAACAAAAGAAAAATATTTTTAACCAAATATGCATCTGTAAATTTTATATTAAAACCAACCGTCACACTTGAACGGGAATAAGGTACCTTTTGAACCTAATATGTATAGTAACCGCCACGACTCGTGAGCACAAACGTCAAGTTTATTTTTGTATTTTTAGATTACTCTCATGGTTTCTTGAGTCACCGACGCTGCACGCGGCTGATAATATTCCTTTATCTATTCTCAAAATGTATCAACTCTCTAATTTCTAAAATGATGTAGGTCGGGCGACTTGGATCTCTCAGTCTACAAAACAAATGCCACACAATTCTCGCAGGAATAGTAGTATCGAGTGACAGATAATGCAAGCAAACAAAAACATGCCGTTCGGTTGGTTCGCCGTAATTGTAGCGCAGTAGTGATCACGGTATCATGGCAAAATGTGTAATACATTCTATCACTGCTTTATTTATAGTAGTATTAGACCTAATTCCGTGGGAACAGCCGTGTTAGCTTTTCCTCCCGGAACAGAAATAATTTAATCATTTTATTTTTGGATAATTAAAATGTCTATCCGAATGAATCATTTAAGTGATAACAAAATGGTGAGAATTTAAACAAATTTCGTTTTTGTGAACTAGAATTCTAGAATTAAACTTATGATCCAATTTTTCTCATTCCAGGTCCGCTCTGAATCCATGGCATCAGTGTACTCTGGTGCCGGCGAGGGCACCCGAGCTAACGTGACGATAAGAGGCGAGGTGCAGATCTCGTTGTTGTACAACTACAGGCTAGGAGCCCTGGAGGTCGGCGTCAAACGGTGCCGCGACCTCGCGCCCGTCGACGTCAAGCGAAACAGATCCGATCCTTACGTTAAGGTGGGTAATACTATAATGGACTAGCTGCACCTCGCATTGAAATATACACAGGAACTGTACATTTTATGGCCAGTAGTGTAGTTTTCTCTTAGTGTATTAATTTTTTAATCAAAACAGTATTTTCAGAAATAACTTTGAACTTTTGGCAAACATACTAAGGATGATTTTAGAATAACAAATTTTGACCACGGTTATATGTGATTTGAAATGCTTATCTGGTATAGCTATTACTGTTCTTAGTCTACTCTGACCATTCACTTTAATCCTACCATGGAATATTAACATAAACAGTATTTCCTGCACCGGTGAATTTTACCCACGCTTCCCGTTGTCAAAAAAACAAAATAAGGTGAAGCAGGTGGCGACTCACTAGATATCGAATGTTAAAGAATAATTTTACAATTCAATAAACACAAAACTCAGGTGCTAAATATTAATGGCTGACTATAAACCTGTCTAAAAATAATCGAGTTTACTAATCCCATGGCCACGGCCGGCTGACCGACAAAGTTGATTAACATACGCAACGAGAATAATAATACAATACACTATAATATAATGACGAACATGAGCACACGTTATAATATAGCACATATGACGAGTACATCTTTTTAACTAGGTAGTACCCAGCTCCAGTTATTATAACGTTACAGTCAAATTAGTACCTGATATACTGATTAGTCCTCATTACCAATACCTAAGTACAAATCGTGCAAATCAAAGGTCTGTTCAGTTAAAGAAGGTCCACAACCTGGGGTACCCCAGGTTGTGGACCTTCGTATTCAAAACTGTTAATTAAGTTGAGGATGGAAATGTACACTGCCGTTTGTATGTTTTTTCATTGTCAGAGATCATCGACCCCCTTTTGGTAGTCGGTTGAACTTCTATAATAAGTGAATCAGGCATAAGGTTCAGTTTAAAATAACAGGTTTTTTTTTACCGTTCCAGGTATACTTGTTACCGGACAAGTCCAAAGCTGGCAAGAGGAAGACAAAGGTCAAAAAGAATACTCTTAATCCTGTGTTCGAGGAGACTTTAAGCTTCGTTCAGCCGCTGGCCTCGCTGTCCGCGCGGACACTGTGGCTCAGCGTGTGGCACGCGGACATGTTCGGGCGGAACGACTTCCTGGGAGAGGTCACACTGCCGCTGGCCGACGTCGTGTTCGACGACCCCGCGCCCATGTGGTACAAGTTGCATGAAAGAGTGAGTATTGAGCTTTAGTGTTCAGATTCTTGTAATATCGGTGGCTATAAAGATGACCACGGCAGAAGGCCAAAAAAGGTATAATTAGAATGATGAATAAGTACATATTCCCATTCCTTACTTTTTTGATGACCTAAGTCCAGACCATTCGAAATATTCAAAGCTTTTTCTTTCACAACACAACCCATTCCTATCCAAAATGTACAATTTCCAGACGGAACAGTTCGATGAGCAGCAAGGCAGTCGCGGAGACCTCATCGTGGGGCTCAAGTTAGAGCTGACGGAGGGCGCGCGCGGGAAGGGAACCCTGCATGTACTCGTGAAAGAAGCTAAGAACCTCGTCGCTACCAAACCTAACGGACTCGCTGATGTGTTTTGCAAGAGGTAACTATTACGATTTTTTTGTTTTTTCTTCAGCTAAAATCAAACCAGCATTTTTATGCACATCATTCTGGGCACTGGTGAGCAGTGACCAAATTGTCAAGGCTTGCCCGTTCTCACACAAATGCTGAACGTGTAGTCCTGGGTTAAATTCTCAGGTTGCACAAATTGTTATTAGGTTTTAACATTAGGAAATGTCTCAGTAGCAGCACGGCGTTTGTAGTCGGTAGTCGGATAGTCGGTGGTATGCTACGCCCGTGACCCGAACAGCAAGTAAAAGCTGTTGGTCCCGAATGACGTTCGTAGATTTTTAAAAGTTGCTTTTAGCGGCAGAAGTTACAACAGTCATGGGTTACCAATGGATAGTATTGAATATTTTTTGAATACCCATTTTTTTTATTTCCAGCTATCTCCTCCCCGAGCGAGGTCGGCTCGCCAAGCAGAAGACAGGCGTATCCCGCCGCACATTAGCCCCGCGGTGGGAGCACACGTTCACGTACCGCGGCCTGTCGCTGCACGAGCTGGGGGCGCGCGCACTCGAGCTCAGTCTGTGGGACCGCGATCGACTCGCCTCCAACGACTTCATGGGAGGAGTCCGACTGTCGCTTGGCACTGGTATATATCTTTATTTATTTACCGCTTATAAAAGAGCTGTTATTCATAAGCCGAAAGTTGCATAAGTAAATGCATAACCGCGTTCGCGTCTGCATTGGTCATAAAACAAAGGAGTGAGATGATACGAGACCTTTTAGAGAAATATCCTAAAATCGCACATTTTATGACCACGTCGACCCTGGATCAAAAATCTTACTATTCGTATTCTAATAATCTAGCAAAATACTCAATTATACAATACTCTTCTCAACACAGGTACATACATGGGTGCCAACGTGAACTGGATGGACAGCGTAGGCAAAGAGGTGACACTTTGGCAGACCATGATGCAGCGACCCAACTTCTGGGTCGAAGGCTCCTTACCGCTCAGGCCGAACCTCAGCAACTGAACCAATATGTCACCACCGGGCAGTTCTATAGAAAAACAATCAATGTCAGATGGCGACACTTATACGCAATGAAACTACGTAATGTTAAATATACGTCAAATATGATATCGTGCCAATTTTGTGTAGGTAAGCATTTCTTTACTTGTAAAGCAGTGATAATCGATTATCTTAATTTTTTAACAGTCATCGTACGTAAAAGTGACGCTATCTAGAAATATTTATAGTGGTAACCCCAACTACCGTACCTTGGTGTTTGTTTTTGTATTTTTTTTATTTTATTTTATCCATTGGCAGTGACTTTGTTTGGGGTTTTACAATCATAATTCGAGATTCGAATGTATGTATTATCATAATTAAGGTGACGGTAATGAATAGTATAATTATTTCTTAGAATTGCCCACCTGTTTTTGTCTTGTTGTGTCCCTAACTATAAATAATAAATAGTAGGAAAATAACTGAATACATAATTACGTATGTATGATCACATGACATCGAAATCTATACAAAGTATTGTATCGCGGCGTTTGTATACTATATTCTTTACTTTATTTTATAAAAATCTTTTTTTCTTATACTTTGATACTCTTTTAGTATTACTTATAAACTGTACTGCTGTGCCTAATACTTTTCTGTGGTTATAAGTGCCAATAAATTACTCAAGAAATCTATATGTACCTACTTACCTATTTTATACTTAATTATGTCATAAGAAGTATTACATCAAACAAAATATTTACTTTTTCGATATTTAAATGCCTAATTTGGTAATTATGTAACACATTCCATGATGAATATAATATTAAATTAATAGCTTTAAGTATCTAATGACAATAATATTTTTCAATTTTCAAACTGCCTATAGTTAGATATAATCTAAGTTATGCATTTAAAATAGAATTATAATGTACAAATTAAGTCTACATGAGTTAAGGTTCAGCTCATGCATATTGTGATTATTACGTCTAGGTGTTTTAAATAAAAATTGAAGAATGAATGTTTGCAAAAGATGTCTGTGTATTAATAATTGGAATGCAAGTTAATGTTTATAGTATAACGACTCTAAGACGTCCGTAGTTTGTATAATATTATATTAGACTTATCTTAACAGGAATAAGAACGATTCATAGGCATTCGTTTATATTATATAAACTTAAATATTTTTTATATAAACTTATTGTGAATTTAAAACAATCTGAAAATAAATATTCTGAATAAGTCTTGTTTGATTGTTTTTACTTTTATACAATATTTTGTATACATTTGTCCACCTTATACCCAAAATCAGGAAAATAAAGATAGGTATTTCTGTCGACACCGACATAAAAATCCAGGTTATCCAGCTTACCACCGAATAAAACGGTCAAAATGCTATTATTTGAAGACCGTGGCTAACTGTGATTCTATACATTTATTTCTATTTTCGGCTACTTTCTATGAGGCCAATCACAAATTAAATACCTAAACTAGTATTTTCATTTTCAAAAATCTGGTTAATAAGGCAAGTTATTTCGCAATAGGTACCTATGAATAGGGAAGTAAAAAATCTTCACTATCGTCGCGTCGGCGTCACCAGTCTATCAATGACCACGGCTGCCGTTAGCAATTACATTTTTTATGCATTTGGCCAAGGGCACAGCTGCGGCGGTGCTACCTATACCTACGGTCGAAATGTATCTACATAATTATCATACAATTTTTCTTTAAATTTAGAGTAGATACCTTATGATCTCAAGTATTAATAATATATAGATTGTTTACGTAATTTTGTATATAAACTAATTGTGTAATTTTAAATAATCTGGAAATAAATATTCTGAATAAGTTTGATTAAAAGAACAAAAAATATATGTATAAACATATTTTTATCTAACAATTCGATATTTATTTTCCAATCGCAGGTCTTAATTCTGTACGTGCGATCCGGAATTATAAGATCTCTGTAGGTCTTTGTGCTACTGGCAACTTTATTAATAACTCTAGCAACATGCAATATCAATATAATAACAAATAAAATCTTATTTATTTTTTAAACATAAAACTTACATAAAATAATAATTAAATTACAAACTATGGACAGTTTATAAAAAAACGAAGCTCATATGCATCAAAAAACTCATCCGAATCCCTGTCAAAGGCCTATTACATTACACGATCTGCCGGGCCCTGTCTATTGTGTGCTCTGGCTACCAGGCAGGGTTCCGATCATTACACTACCCTGCCAATCGCTCCCTGTCTCACAGTGTTGCCAACCATACGATTTTATTCATATCTTAATATTTTAGAACTGAGTGGTACTAAAAGAACGCATATTTAAATATTTTGAATAAAGATCATTGGAACGTGATAAAAAATCTTCCTTTATACTACACAGACCCAAAATACAATATTATAGTACGGTTGGCAACCCAAAGCAGGGCCCTGTCTCCCTGTCTCGTATTACACTACACGATCGACAGGGCGATCGGACCCACTCGATCACCCTATGTAGGGACCCTGCTACCCTGTTTTTTATTACATTACCCTATCCCTGCAGGCAGGGCCCGGTAGATCGTGTAATGTAATAAGCCTTTCAATGGGATAAGTGCCCAAAAGGCTGGCAGCATTGCCACCTTGTATGGATAAAATTAAAATGTCTGTTGGTAATAATGTTGAAAGACTTTTGACTAAATAATTATATTTACACGATACTTACAGGCTTTTTTATTGTATTTCTGCTTGTTCCGGCCTATGCCATGATAATCGGCTTGGTCACTGCATCAAAATCTAGATATATAAAAAAAAAAATATGACCCTGGTATTCCAGTAAAGCAACACATTTACAACTTCTAAAACAATACATAATTAACAAATAATAATAAAATTTATCATTTATTATATTTATCATTTTGATAAAGTTCTTTGTCTGTTGGTCTGTTAACTTGTCAATTACTTGATTACTTGTCAATTTTGACGTATTGTAGTCGTTATTGCGTTGGGTTTGGGCTTGGCTTTTTATTGATTTTTAATGGTTTTTCTAAATAAGTTTATACAATTAGAAGAATAAGTAGCTTTTATAACAATGACGAGTCTTCAAGTAAAAGTATTTCTTAGCCTTTGCATATCATTCGCTACGTTTAAATCAGGTAAGAGTTTTAGGGCGTTGTTTCTTGTTATTATTTTCAATTTTGTTTATTGTTTTGATTTCTATTTTATTTTTTTAATTTTAGTTTATTCCATAAACTGCTACCAGTGTTCAGGGACCGACTCGAATGATCCGTTTCAGTGTAATGAGTTTTTAGAGAATGATGTTGATTTGTTACCTATTGACTGTGCGACGATACACGATGCTCAGTATTGTATCAAGCACGTTGGGAGATACGAAGGTGAGAGTTCAAAGATAAGAGGCATCATGAGTCTTACTAATGGGTACATTAGTTATGTATAAATAACTTGGTCTATTAAGGGTATGATTAATATAGTCTAACAATGCTTGTTAGAATTATTTCCCTGGGGTTAATTGGACAAAACATAACTTACCGTACTTACTCACTTGATACTAATTAGGTAAAGGTGATTAATTAATACTAATTCATAATCTTTTATTAATATCAGATGATTTTAGGCACTTTTATTAAAATGTTTAAGAACAGAAAGTTTATACTATGTCACGTTAGAGCTATTTTTATTTTCTTATTGTTTTTATATTTGTTTCTTATTACTTATAAAAATAAAATCCTATTTATTGAAAAAATTTAACAATGAACCTAGGTTTAGCGCTAGAGTGCTATCAGTGCAACTCTTCATCAACTATGGAGTGTGGTGACGGGCTGATGACCCTAGATGGTGGGATACTGAAGCCATCTTCTTGCGAGCATGTGTTCAATGCTCTGTACTGCATTAAACAAACAGGTTTCTACTAACAACAATAAAGTGCTTTGCTTATTAACTAATGTAGGTATGTATTAATACTGAAAGATATTTGCCTATGATGCAAGTAAGCAAGCATCTTTCATACCAATAACATAGTGTTAAAACCTAAATCATAAATGATTTTCTGCTTCTTATGTTATCTACTACACTGGCATTCAAGCAAGATGGTGATTTGTAACACACGTGGCAATGAAAATATTTATTTATTTATTATATAGCCATTATCATTTAAAAAACTAGTTATTTTATCAGTTTATGAATCCATTTACACTTATTTATGCACTGGGTGACTCGTTTTACAGCACTGGGCACTTGATATATGGTTTACTAACTTGGTGTTGTTATTTTGGTAAGTACCTACTGCGTTTTATAAGATTTTGAAATCTTTCCTAAGAAGCATAGTCTGATACAACAAATTAATATTTCAGGGGGTATTAGCACGAAGAGATACTGTTCATCGTTAGATTTAGGGAACTACTGCAACTATGTGCAGCAGCCTGGAGATAAACTGGAGTACAGGACTTGTATTTTCACGTGCAATTCAGATGGCTGCAATGCTGCCACAACCCTAAAGACACCTTTCCTGACTTTAATAATACTTTTTATTATCAAATGTTTTGTATTATAGGAGCTAGTAATATAAATATACAAAGTATCTGATTATACACTGACATGCCAGAAAATTAGGCCACTCTGCAACATTCAAGAACAATTTTCTTGTAATATATTGATTCAATTTAATTAAAAAATTATGTTTATGCATGTATACTGCACATGTGTAATAATGTGCATGTGTTTACATACATACTTTAAATATATTGAATCTGTACTCAAATAACAACTCGCTGTTCAATTTTACCAAGTGGACTAGTTTTTTTGCACCTGAGTATAGAGCAATCAATTTGTATCTACAGCTTATTCTGCTTTTGAATTTTTAATGGCTTTGCTCTATGTACGGTCAACAATTGATAGTAATAGATTGTCTAATATAGTTGAAGTTTTCTTTAAAACCGGTGGTTGTTTTTAAATGAAATTAAATTTAATTAATAATCTGTCGATTGTCTATTAATAAAATAAATTTAATTAAAAAACATCTATCTGGTTTTAAAAAACAATAAATTTGTTAGGCGACTCTGGTTACTTATCTCTTTTGCTGACTGTACATTTTAAGTTCAAGGGCTGTAACCAATTCAACATTGAGTAAATACAGTAGTTGTTACATACATGTAGGACTTAAAATACATAGTGCCTAACTATTATTGACATAAGTAAATAATATTATGTACATTATTTTATACAAACTTGACAGCTATTATTTATAATAAATATTAGTTATATTTAAATGGAGTTAAATGTAACTAAATAATATAAGCAATAACAACTTGTCCGTCCAACATCACATTCCATTTTATTTAAGAATAAGTGTGTAAAATCATTTCTTTTACTTTTTATGATGATTATTAGTAATCACCTTTTTTACCTATACAAATAATAATGAATCTCAATATATATTAGTTTCTGTTTAAATTGACTGACTAGTAGATAAAATGTTTCTTTGTAATTTGTACATAATTTTTGAACTTTACAATAAACTTTTAAATACTGTGTTGGATTTGTCTACCTTCACTTCTAGAAATATTGTGTACTGCTGTGGTCCTCCTATAGTGCCAGACAACTGATAATAAGTTTCAGGGAAAGGGATCTGTTCTTGTCAAATAAAAGCCACAATACTATCCAAACATTTATTGAAAATTTGTGCTACACAAGCATGATATAAAAATACATAATAAATATTAACACCGACTTAGCCAAGTAAATAATCCAGCTAATGCACAATAATACTTTCATTTTCACTTAATACACTAACATTATGCGTTTTTTACTGAACATGGAATGTAACGATTAATTAGATTCAATATATTGAATTTCAAACATGTCACTAAGTATATAAGTTTTTAGGCTTGATGTGGCATCATTCCAATTCATACACAAGTTGCATACAATTATTTAAAGCCATTATATTATAATGAATTAATTTTCTTATCATGAATAATATTACTCAAGCATAAAATTGTGCAAATCATAACAGCTTGATAGTCTTGAGAACGTCTAGCACCTATGTATAATACTACAATGATGCTAGTTTGAAAATCTAGTTTAATTTATGTACAGAAAAAGTTCAGGTGACTTTTTGTACAATTTCATTTGCAACATAGGAATGTCATACCTGATCTAAAAATTTCATAAGTAATTTAAGTAAATGCTTGATCGTCGTAAAATGGTATAAAACAATAATGCAGTCAAAAAATTATAATACATAAGAAATACAAAACACAATTAAAATAACAGGTAACACTATTACATAAATCAGACTATTAACACAATTACTAACAAACAAGATGTCAACTTAACTATAAAACTGGGAATAACATTTATGATGTGCTTCATAAAAAAGTGCTTTTCATGAGATCAGCAGCTTAATATTAAAGTGTAACAATTTTTCTTTTCATCTCAATCACCATTTAATCAAATTATAGTTGAATAGATTAGGCAAGTTGATCATTGATCAAAATATTACACATCACGTTAAAAATTTTGAAACCATAACCCTGATTTTGATTGCATGAACCACACATAATACATAGTTGTATAGAAAATAGGTAAATCACATACACAAAGTAATAATTACAATAAAAATAATAGTTTGTGACATGAACATTTATGTAGAATGTCATGGTTTTATCACATTTTAATTCCTAATACAAAGCTATAAACGACTTGTTCATTAGACAATTTATAGGCCTTAAAAATTAGATGTCTAAAATATTACATTTCAAATAAATCACAAACAAACTTAGCTGCCGAATAAGCCAAAAGAAATTTTGGAATGATTCATTTTGATCCCATAATATATGAAACATATCTCGCGAATGTCATGATCAGCGAAAAAAAGCAGTTAATCTGTATAAAAATAATACAAAAATATGTAAAGCCTAAATTCTTATAAATATTCCTCTAAAAGGCTAATAAAGGTAGCTGCACATGATCACTAATCGGTGAATATTTGACGAGTACGGCACTATACGGCTTTAACATTCAATACCTCGAAGAAAAAATCCTGCTTTCTCTTCCCCGCCTCAATATTTTATTCTTACATCACTTGCGTATCAACGCATTCCTTAAACATAGATATTCTATCTTAACTTCAATGTTAGTATTTTAACTTGTGACAACATTTAAGACGTGGTTTAGACTAGGGAATGACAACTAAACCTTAAAATAATCGAATAGAAGGCTAAAGAGAACAGATCAAGTGCTTAAAGCTTGATCGACATTTTTACAAGCATTTATAACGAACATTCGATTACCTCGCGCTAAGCTAAGACCACGACCACTGGTCGCATCAGTAAGTCTGGGTAGCATAGGACCCGGCGTTCTGTGTAATTGGTTGCTCCGTCGCGCTTCTAGTGTGGCACAAAATATATTTAAGGCCAGTATCAAGCATCTCTGTCAAGCGACTAGTGGTCTTGAACCATCAATATTACGCGAGGTGCCATATTCTTTGTCCGTCATCATTCTAAGCGTGTAATCGCTCGATAAGACAAAAGGCTTTTAGGCAAGGTGGCTTATGAGCCGTCGCGTTGCAGCCTAGCTTGAAGCGCAGCGACTAATTGTTCGAGCTCACGAACTCGTTGTTGGCTATTCTGTAGCTGCCTCTTCACGATACGTAACTCCTCGCCTTGGCGGTTGAATGCGAGGCGTAACTGGAAAATGTAAATTATAATTCTGTGTAGAAGGCATGATTACTTACACATACCTATGTTTGTCACTTTATGAATAACCAGGAAACTAAGACGTTTAATCATTTTGAAATAGTCAATAAAACGTGTTACGTGCAAAAAGTTAAAAACGACACTTGCTTTACGCTTTAAAAATCTGTTCGATTTTATATGTTGTCTTACTTATTTTTCTATACAATAAAGTTGTACATACCTCATGTTCAGTACTGAACACGTCGCCTTGGTTGATCTGCTTGTACAGCGGCACGGGCTCGGTGTCGCCCGTCTGCTTGCCGAACATACGCTGCAACTGGTGGAACTTCGTATTCTGATTGGCACTGGTTTTCTGAGTTTTTTCGTTTACTTGGACCTGTAAAGGGTTGTTTTAGTTTTGGCCTAAAATGTATAACAAAAATAAAAAGTTTGCGCAGACTTATTAGGTAAAGAATTAAAGTAAAAAATGATGCATAAACCTTTGGACTGCCACAGTCATGTATAGATGACAAACTAACTTGTGCCCAGCACGCCACTGTCACGATCCCATGACAGACTTTTATACATAAATAAAACTCATAAAACAACATCGATATAATTCCGAACTCATTACTATTTTATCGATATTAATTAATTAATTCGTAGCTTGGCGCTTTTTTTTTTTTGGTGGATGGGAAATCATCAAATAACGGGAGGTAGTGTCAGACTTTTACTGACTAAAACCCACCCATGTTCCTTCTTGTGCCTTTTGCGTTCTCGGTATCTCTTACGAACAACCCGCAGCCCCGGCAGGGTAGCTTGGCGCTGAGGGCACGTTTTTGCTTTTTTGACGTGGCGGTCAAAAGGTTAGAACCTACGTCGCTTCTAAAATAATGAATGTAAATATTACTTCAAAATGAACGTACATCTACCTGTTCGTTTTCACTGTTGTGATTCTCGTTGGGTTGCCAGGTGCCTAGGGGCCGGTAGTCGGGCGTGGTCTCGCGCGACAGGAAGGCGAACTTCTTCCTGTTGTTAGCGTCTTGAGGCTGCATCGCCGGTGCGTTGTTGCTAGTGCGCGGCTTGTGCGTTGTTATTGTTACTCCTGGGACATTTTGCAAAAAAGTTTCAATTATACAACCTTAAGTCCGCGCCTTCACATAACATACCATGACGCCTGTATTCCCCGAAGGGTTAGGCAGAGGTGTAACAATGTACACCCACAGTTTGCCGGTATGTTTAGGTCCCATATGTAATAGGAGGCGAGCCTATTGCCATTAACCGGGCACAAATCCTAATTCCGAGCTGCTACTGAGAATTTCATAGAAAAACCCAATAACACGTTTTGCTCGATCTGGGAACTGAACCCAAGACGTCTAGCGTAGCAGTCGCGCTTAAGACCACTAGGCAACCGAGGCAGTTAGGCCCGAGCCTTCGTTCGCGTAAATTTTCGAAATGTTTTAAATGTCGCACTCAGGGATAACGTAGATTTCTATTAGCAAAAGAATTTTCAGAATTGGACCAGTAGTTGCCAAAAGTTTTACCATTAATTTAGTTGTTCATGAGTGCTTAGAATATGTATACCGTTTTGTTTAAATAATAGTTGTATAGTAATAATATTACTTCTGGATATCATGTGAGAGTATAGTTATCATTCATTAAGTTAAAGTCGTAGTAAAATAACATTAGTACCTGTTTTCATACTGATGAGCAGCGGCGGCGCGTTCATACCGCTGAGCCAGTCCTTAGCGGCTAGCGCAGCCAGCGGGGCCGCTGTGTCGGGGTACAAGTCCTCCTGCCATACATATTAATTATCATTATCTGCAACTGGAATTTAATCTAAACCTTTGATTTCTAACATCATCTTTTTAATATCGACGTTAGTAAAAATAATTCAAGGTAAGTAACCTTTAAAATAGATACCTATAGTTGTAAAGGGAACTAAAAATAGCAAGCTCCGAAGCTAAAACCTGTGTTAGCTATTCTTATAGATATTTATCAATTAATCATTTAATCAATTTCACCAACAAGACATATTTCACCTAATCACTATGTTCTTTTACTCTAGACGTCTGATGAATAAATGTTTAGTCTAAACAGGTACATATTTTTTTAATTTACCTGGAAACAGTCGGACTTGCGTGGCACAATCATGGAGATGGGCTCGCACAGGCCGCGCGACGTGTGCAGCTTGTAGAAGCGGAACACTTCACAGGACGCAGTGCTCACGCCGCGTTTAGGCATGAAGCCCAGACCTCGCTGAAAATTGAACACAAGTTTTTGAGGAATATGAAAATTTGTTGCAGCTAATTTAGAAGTCGGAAATTGTCATGACGTCAGCAATGAGATGAGATTGAAATTCCGAGCGACTATTGTAGTAGATACATTTATATTTTTTGACAAAGACAAAACAACTTTGGCAATGCATGAATCTTATATTCCGCAGCAGTTGGCTATAAAATATATACGTTTCATACATAATAGGTACTTTAAGTTAAATAATTAACACGTGACGCATTGATGTCATGGCAACTTAATTTGTATGCACAATACATCTTGGAACCAAATTAATAATGCTTGCTGACATCAATCACCAAAGTGCGTTTTAAGTTACTTGAATAACAACAATAAAAAATAAAAGGTATTGCTTCAATGACAATATGTCAGTGTTTAAAGGTTTTTTTTATTGTTATAAAGTTGTCATGAATTTTAAACTATAAAAATTGTTCGAGAATGGCGTTGCGATTAAATTTATTCTAACTAACACAACTGAGAGACAATACATGCATAATAATACCGCGTTGCCTGCATTTACTTCTTTCAAGTAATACTCATCACTGTATTATTGCTTGGTACTTTTTAAACAGTTTGGAGTTTGGTTATAACCAATACTTCTTGCAATCGTAACGTACCTGTGGATTTCCAGACAGGAACTGATTGAGGAAATGCACGTACGGCGCCTCGTCAACCACTTCATAGTATCGAATGTTCCCGTCACCTTTGCCAGCAAGGTACACCTGAATGGAAGATAGACAACAATTGGCATAACAGTACTATGCAAATGCGGTACCGGCCCATTACTGACCGCACCTGGTCCCAAGAGTGCTATTTAGGAACGATAAATGTTTATTTTATCAGACGGCATCTATCTAATGGTTTCATACAACGTATAATAAGTTTTACTTTTTATTGAAAAACAAAGTTCGATGGAAATAATAAAGTATGAAAATTTTTCACCACACAAACTACGTTATCTAGTATTATTACATAGAGAAAAAGGCACATTGATGCTTAACCCGTTACCATGACAGTCAAGAGGTAAAACGTTCTGTGTTTTACTAACAAAAATAAAAACCATACATTTTAACCTTGTACCACTTTTTGTGCGAAACAGCATCGTTTATTATTGTGTGTGAGTGAGCGCCGAATATTTCAACTCCCAGGGCTCTAAATTTAAGGTAAAAGTTTACACATCAATGTTCTATCATATTTTCAAAATAAGAAAATCAAGTAGAAATAAATGTTTTGGCACTTACCATATTAGTATCATAATCATAATACGGGAACACGACGCCAGAAGAGCTATCAATGGTCTCGCAAACGAGCGGCTTGTCCAGATCATGCTGGTCCCACACTGCGTACTGCCGGTCACTGTAGCGAGAGAACCCGGTCGTCAGCACCTTGCCCTGACTGCCAAGGAATGTACACTTGGAGGCCTTCGTGCCCAGGTGGCATGGACCTTCCTGTAATATGAGGCGAGGGGATTAGTGACATGGCAGAACTGAAGGAGGGAAAGGTTTCAAATATAAAGTTTTTACTAAGTGTAATCAATGACAGTTGGCTAAATACAAAAAAAAAAATATGCCCAATGCTGTAGGTAAGAAGTTATTTAAAAAAGTTTATTTCGAAAAGATGGAAACCCTGTTTGTAACAATGAAAAAAAAAAAACTTTTTTATGTGGTATTCGTTTTGAGTGCTTACACAGATCGCCATTAAGGATTTTATGAAGTAGGTACCAAAACTTAAAGAGGGAGTACTAACCGAGAGCACAATTCCCCTCCTAGGCTCGATGACGCGAAGCTTCTTGTCCTTGCTGGTGGTCGCGAGCAGGGAGCCGTCGCGGTTGAACGACATGCAATAAATCACATCAGTGTGGCAGTCTATCACCTTCACTGCCTCGCCCTTACCAACGTCCCATACGAAGATCTGCGATAGAAAACACCATATCTACTATTAAGTGCGAGAGTAGAAGGGAGCTCATTTTGCTAAATAGTCATCACCATATACGTTCAGAGGCATCATAGGTGCGTCGCCTGCATCCCATAATCTAGAGACAAAGCTGATATTTTCAGTGTCGAAGTTCTGAGCCAACTCAATAAAGCCTGCCATCAGCACCGCAAGAAGAAGCATGACATTACACTGGTACCCGAGTGCCAGTCTGAACCCTATATACTAGAATACAGCAAAGCTGCCTGGTGGCAAAAGAATCAATATTGTTGAAAGCGTACTTCCATATCGTTACTAGTAAAGGTTTTTCTTTTATTAAATTACATTAAATTGAAATTACATTTGTATTATCGGTCATTGACTGTCCCGTTGGTCCCGTGGTCACAAGCGCGACTGATGAGCACGGGGTCTTGGGTTCGATTCCCGGGTCGGGCAAAAACCGTTATTGGGTTTTTCCATTACGAATTTCTCAGTAGCGGCCCGGAGTTTAGAAGTTGGTGGTGTAAGAACACCGTGCCTCGGAAAGCACGTAAAGCCGTCGGTCCCGGCTGTCATTCGTAGATCTTTGACAATCGGTACGGATAGTCAGAAGCCAGAAAGTGTGACAACCAGTCTTACCAATAGGTATCGTGTTGCCTAGTAACTGGATTGTGGAGGTCAGATAGGCAGCCGCTCCATGTAAAACATTGGTATTCAGCTGCATCCGGTTGGACTGGAAGCCGACCCCAATATAGTTGGGAAAAGGCCAAGTAGATGATGATTTGTATTATCGGTCATATCATAGTGCAATAAAAATATTTCTATAAAGCCAAGTTAAGTAACCTTTAAATAGATAGGGCAAACATAAAGTACCCACAATACAACACATTGTATTATCTGAATAAAGTAAACATATAATTCATTCGGAGTTAGGATTTGTGTCCGGTTAATGGCAATAGGCTCGCCCCCTATTACATGGGACCTAAACATACCGGCGAACTGAGGGTGTACATTATTACACCTCTGCCTAACCCTTCGGGGAATACAGGCGTGATGGTATGTATAATTGATTCCAGCAGTTCCCTGTTGAATATAAATACCAGTACTCACAGTATTTAAATAGTAATAAAGTTCGTCTGTCAATCACAATGAAGCCTAAAGTTACCTTGAGTAGAGCGGGCCGTGTTCATAGTGATAACGTAAGTAAGTACACAAGATCAAGGTGACGATAACAATAAAAACAAAGTCTGGTTAGATTGCACGCCGCATAATGATTCTGTTAATTAAGAAGATTGCATGACCTTTTGTGTTGACGTTAATAGATTTGAAAGTAAAATAGAAAATTACTTATTGAGGGAAAAAATCATCATGAGATCATTCTGGACAGTAATTAATATTAGTGAAATCGTCAATTCGCCTTAAGCATAAGCAAGTGTGATGATCAATACTCATGATTTCTCTGTATGAGAAGAGGCCTATGCCCTTCAGTGGGACAATAGTAGGCTGGTAGTATTATAACTTTTTGATGAAGTCCAAGGTGCATTAAATAGTCTCCACGAATGGTGCAAAATAAACCATATGAATTACTCTTTTGCACTGAGATCGCCAAATAATTTTAGCATAGCTAACAACACATACCATCACGCCTGTATTCCCCGGAGGGTTAGGCAGAGGTGTACTAATGTACACCCACAGTTCGCCAGTATGTTTAAGTCCCATGTAAAAGGGGGCGAGCCTATTGTCATTAGCCGGGCACAAATCCTAACTCCGAGCTGCTAGTGAGAATTCCATAGAAAAACCCAATAACACTTTGCTCGACCTGGAAATCGAACCCAAGACCTCTAGCGTAGCAGTCGCGCTTAAGACCACTAGGCTACCGAGGCAGTTTAGTTAGTTTAGCATAGCTAAATATTTAAAAATAGGTGGAGGAATGTGTAGTTCTGAAAATAGACGTACTTACTACCTTGAACGTCCCTTTTCCGGTATCAGGTACCAGGTACGAAATATACCTTACCTACTTACGTTCGAGTGTGATAGCTAGTTTTTACATTTGTTTTACTAGATATTGTTATAAATACTTTATAGCTTCGATCTTTGAAGAGTTTGGTTGAATTTATTACACACACACCATCACACGCATAAGTTTCAAATCCCATGTAATAGGGCGCGAGGCCTATTGCCATTAACCGAATACAAATCCTAACTCCGAGCAGCTACTGAAAATTTCATAGAAAGACCCAATAACACTTTTTGCTCGACCTGGGAATCAAATCCAAGACCTCTAGCGTAGCAGCCGCGCTTAATACCAGTAGGCTAACGAGGCAGTTGAAGTTATGGTTGAAAATATCTAGCAATAATGAATAACTGTTAGGTCTGGCAACTCTGGGATCTTGAACCTCACACAATGACACATGATAAAAAAAACTAAAACCAAAGCAGACATCTATAAAATTTCAAATATCGCTTTAGTCATATAAATAACTGTTCTGCAAACGGTCCCCTAGCATTTATTATTCCGATTGCAGTGCAGCACGCAAAACTGAAGAGTCGTAACGACCGTATACATTGAGATTCGCGTGACGAACGGAAATAATATCAAGTTCTGTATGTATCGATAATCGCGAGTATGAAAGTGTTCATAAATAAGAACAAAAAAACACTGTGAACAATAGAAGATCACTCGTGTTCACCAGATATTCAATTATAGAAAAATATGCTCCACGAAATTCTCAGGTAGCTCGGAGTTAGCATTTGTGCCCGGTTAACGGCAATAGGCTTGTCCCCTATTACATGGGACCTAAACATACCGGCGAACTGTGGGTGTACATTAGTACACCTCTGACTAAACCTTCAGAGATTACAGGCCTAGGCGTGATGGTATGTTTATATAAAAATATGTTAGTGCGTGCTTCATACATTTGGTGTTCACGTAGAACCTATGAATATAAAACAATATAATACGTGAATGAGAAATAATTTGTTTACGATAACTCTGATTAATATTTCAATAACTGCAATTGTTCTTTTTTTAAAGGACAATAGGCAGTTTTGTTAAAGTTTTACACGGCTGCCCAAAAAAAAAGAGTGTTATTATTCGAACCGCTGGACGATTACGTAACCCTTATTATATGAACTATTATAAATACGGCAGCTTAACCATAAATAATAAAAAGATTCCATATGGAGTTTCTAGTCTATTCTCCTACATATGGAATTACGAAACTACCTTTTGGAAAGGGCAACAAGAATTATTTTTTTTTATTCTTGTAAATGACCTTCTAAAGTGAATTTGTATATTTGAAAAAAATAAAAAAAACAAGACTTCGACTTTAAAAAAATACTATAAATATAAATAGAATTAAATTATTTTAAAATGAAATATGTACACACGGCTACAAATCAAGCAATACAATTCCAGTTTATGCTGATCTCTCATTGTGCAAGTTCTACATACAATGAGAGGTCAGCTTATACTGGAAATTTATACCTTGATATGCAGCCGTGTGTTCTTACATAGATAATTTCCGTAAAATCGCAAACTATGGAAACAACTAATTTCAAAAGTTCTACAAAAATTCTAGTTCAGTTACAAAAGTTCTAGTTCTAGTTTAATTACTAACCAAATAATCGAAGCCAGCGCTGAGCAATATATTCTCAGCCGTAGGATGCCACTCGATGTATGCGACGCGTCGCTTGTGACCGTGCAGCTCCACCAACCAGTCCGTCAGGTGCATAGACAGCCCGCCGTCCGGAATGTGCCATAGTTTTACCTGCGGAGAAGAAAATTAATGTTCTGACATTTAGTTCAAGATTACAGTTAACCTGATGAAAATTAATCTGATATTAATATTTTGATAAATGATGCAGTTTTTTTTTGTTCGGATGGGAAATCATCAAATAACTTCTTCTGCGGGGCGGGAGGGAGTGTCAGACTTTTAATGACTAAAACTCATCAATGTTCCTTCCTGTGGCCTTTGCGTTTCGGGAGCGCTGTATCTGTTTTGAACAATGCAGCCTCCAAAAAAAATGTAGCTTATTCATACTTATATTTCTGCTATTTTATATTTTTGCTGCTTATATTTCTTGCATTTTTTAAGGAAAGTTATGTAATTATATTGGGTTATAAATAAGTATAATAAATTAATTATATTGTTTTACATTCACAGCGTTTTTTATTTTTTACGCAACCGAGTGTTTGTTTAATGAAACGGAAGCGACATATCAGATCAATATTAGTGGAGCAGCCAATTAGGCAACCAATTAATGTCGCATTCTCAAATAACAACAAATCAATAATATTTGTTTTCGATTCAGTTAATTATGTAACGACTACTACTGTACTATTCTGCCGTCATAAGAAAAAAGGACGTAATTACACAACATACTGTAGCCGATTTCCGACCTTAAAAAGTAATAACTTACAGTCGGAAATCGATTACTTCGTTTGTCGTATTGTTTCAAGGATTTCAAATGGAATGAGAAACGATAAATTTAAATGCACTCATTATGATAACAAATACAGAATGTCGCCGTGTTCACATTTTACCACCTACTACCACGCCGCCTAGTTTGGTACCCTAGTCTGCCGGCCCTTCATAACATATTTTATAAATACATCATACTATAATACTAAGTAGGGACCTTTTAATAAGTTAGATTTTATTTGATGGAATGGACCAATAATATTATTCTTATTTTTACCACCACGACATCAGACAAATGATGTCAATACTACAATCGAGACAATAGCTACTTCTGCTTGATAAGATAATAGAATCAATGCTCGTTAAGCGTAATAATAGCAACATATAATAATATATTGACAATCAGGCTACACGCTTTCAAACCAACAAAAAGCGAGAAATTGTTCAAACGGAACATCCCCGAGTAATAGGCATCAATTACCATGAACAAATTGCGGATATAAAAAAAGAAGAAAAAATTGGCGCAAACGAAATTACCGTGCAGTCATCGGAACACGACGCTATGATGTTATCGTTGAAAGGATTCCATTTGATGTCGAGCACGGGGCCTTTGTGGCCAGTCACTCGACTTGCGTTAAAGTCCAACCGGCCAGTCTGAAAAAAAAAAACAAAAATATACGAATTTTAAATAGGTGAAAAATCATAAATATTAACCAACGCCCCAGCGTGGCCTATATTCTAGCTAAAACAACGCTCAGTCATCATGAATCTCGATTTAAACTGACAGATTTGCTATTAATCTTTATTAATTCTCTAGCGGTTTTAAATCAAGATTCATGTGTGAGCATCATTCTAAAATACGAGGCTTAGTTTTTAATTAAAGTTTAAGAAATATAATAGGTTCCGCTTTATAAACATATCATTTTACATCAGACAAAGTGACCGCTTTAACAAACAATTACGTTGCAATCAATTGCGCCAGACGTGCGAAACTGAATGTGGCAAAGTTGCAGATTTGATGCACATTCATCAAAAATCATACACATTTCTCACGCTCTTAGCAATCGCGGCTTATTTTCGGTTGGATTGCCACGATTCACTTATATAGCGGATGTTTCAATAACGCATGTTCGGTTACACAAGTACTGCTGAACGCAATGAGATGGAGCATGGGCGGACAGTAGTAAATTATTCAAGTGTCAAGGCACCACGTAATACAGGTACACACTACACAGGTGTTTTAAAAAAGATAATTGACTAAAAATTACTAACAGCCTGTTTCACAATCTCTCAATGCACACTTTTGACCAGATATATTTAAAAAATGTAATAGAATTTGTATGAAATGATTTAATCGGAAGTTACTGAAAGGTAGTAAAAAAACACAAAATTAAGTAACCCCCCACAGGAGAATAAAAATCCCTACCGCAGCTAATAAAAGAGCTGATAACTTTGAAGCCGCTGAATCGATTTCCATCAAACATAGCTAAGAACACTTCTGACTAATGCACCTTTCAAACAAAACCAACTAAATCAAAATCGGTTCATGCGTTCGGAAGCTACGATGCCACAGACGGACACACACACACAGACACGTCAAACTTACAACACCCCGTCGTTTTTGCGTCGGGGGTTAAAAATTAACTAGTTTCAATAACAAGATTTAATCGAAAGTGGTGTGGTAAAACACGTGGTGCATAGACAGGTGGAAACCGCACGGACGGATAACGCTACCACAACGAAAAAAAAATCAAAAAAGTTTTATTATATTAATTAGACTCTTTTATTGTTTTGGGATCTGAGTCAGATAACCAATCAAATACATTAATCTTGCTTGAGTATACACCTTGTATAAACACGGTCTGGTTACCCAAAGCTTATGGGGGCACAAACTAGGGCAGTTCAGGCACAATGTTCATAAAAGAAACACAAATATTGGTGTTCGGCGAACCGATAACGTCTAATAAGGGTATTGTACTTTTCCTAAAAGCTAAACTTGGCATGTTAAGGTGGAAAGGCTTACAATATTCGGTCATGGCTTATATTACGATTCAGAATTGGGCCTTTGGATTGTTAGTTTGGTTTTTATTCTGAATATTGATTTTCCACCTTCCACAATAAAAAGTCAAATAAAAACAATATACAATAAAACATTACCATTTTGAATAATGTTATTGCAGTTTTAATAAAGCAAGCCCAACCTTTAGAAATGGACAAGTAAAAACATAGCTATTGAAGAAAACACAAAACAAATGGCTATTCTACTTGATAATGTGGGGCATTCATCGCATTATCGTGCTTCGCTGTCATAACACTATTTTACTCGTAGCTTTAAAATAAGGATTTTAGAAGATCTTGCAACGAGTTGATAAAACCTGCCATTATTGAATGCAATTTTTCTTCTGTTCGTTTTTATATCATGATAAAGGTCAACGGCCATTAATTAGGTAATGCCTGCACGGACAAGGGAAATAGAAATGATTGTAGTGTGCACCTTGCATTTGTTTGTAAAAATTCAAAGGGGCAAGAAAGGTGCACTTGAGACAGAAATAATTGTAAAATTAAAGTTTAATACTTACGTTATCCAATGGTAAAACAAGGAAGGCTCCGCCGCCAGCCACCTCTGTTACTATGGCAACGAACTTAGGGTTGACAGCACAGAAATTAGAATCGTGCGCATTCCTTGTGATCTTGATGTTGTCATAGCAACGCTCCCGTTTAAATGGAACGCCGTAAACATGGCGGAATTTGGAGCTTCTCACACCACGGAACCATACCTGAAAAACGTTTTCCAGTGTGAGCTGTTGGGAAACAAAAAAGCAAGAATCATTGCAGACCAAAGCATAGAATATACATAGTACATATTTTTCTACTAAATATATTAATACGTTGTTTAATAAATACTACATAACGCGAAAGTTAAATAATTACCTAATAACTAAACTCGCTGCCACCTAAGTTGGCATAAGCGTATTCCGCGTGACGGGTTACGAAATCGCCGGTAGTTTTAATTTGAGAAACAAGAGTGTTGTACCTAATAAATCTTTGAGACTTGAGGTTTAATTAAAAGTGAATTTTGTCTGTTTCTGTCCTACATTCTTAGAACTTTTTGCCAGCCATAATAAATTAAATACATCTTAAGAATGTAATGGCAAACGAAGTACCTAAGCTATAAATGATTTCTCCATTTGGTTAGAGTAACAACGACATCATTATCAACTTGTTATTTACGCCTCCCATGACTATCCGTTTATGAACGAACGGTCATCAGCACTTACATAGCATTTATTTATTATGTTGGCTTTTTTATTATCATCATTAGACGAATCGTAATGTATTGAAATTAGAATAGCGGGGGATTTTTAAATTACGTATATATATTATTTTACGTTTATTTTAAGAGTACTACATGGCCAGTTACCAACAAATAATTAAAAAGTTTGTATGTAATAATAGATGTCAGAACTTGTTTGAAAAAAATAGCATGCGAAACATGAAGCAGTAAACGTGAGTTAAAAGTAATCAGTTTTTATAACAAAACACTTAAGTTGAACAAAAGAAAGTGACAGTATTTTTTTATCAAGTTTGGCACTTACATTTGTGCACTTACTAATTATTGCCATTCCAGACAGTCGGACATTAGCATCGCACGCAATAAGAGAAAATATAAACTAAAATCTGAACTTATGAATTTATTATTCAAATAAGAAGAATGATGTAATTTTTATCACTTCGAATCTATTATCATTTTTTATTTTGGTAACATATTAATTAATATTTACGGTGTTTGCTTAAAATAATAATACCCGCCTATTGTACTACTGCAAGGAAAATTCCTTTTCTCTTACAGAGAAGGCAAGCCTTGACCTCACGCCAGCACAGACTAGCCCATCGACCATTTCTCGATTCAATATATAATAGTTTATAGAGCTAAATTATATTGTCTGTGAGAAGGAGGGTCCACCACCCTGGCCCAGTGTGGACTAAGGAAAATAATGATATTAAAAGAAATAAAATGCCTATAAGTTTACTTTCTCTTAGTCTGTGATAGCTTTATTTAAATATGATATAAAAAACTTAATAACGATTTATCATGCATCAATTTCTCTCATTATGCTACGACTTTTATAGCCGATTGTTGTGTTAACCATTTGCAATAAAAAAATGCATAGGTAGGTAACAAGATAGACAGAAAATAATTAATCATAGCAAACTAAGTCACTTTTAAACCTTTTCTGATCTTTGAATATTAAGTCAAATTGAAACAGCGTCGATTAAAAACGGTTTTATAAAGTCTATGAACCGTCTTGATTATGACGCTGGAATTAAGAGCAATAACCATAATTGCGTAACGGATTATTAATATCAAGTCTGTTAGACACACGCTCCATATTTATGTATAAGTGGAGCAAGGAGCTTAAACGTTAGTTCATCTATGATTTATCGCTAAGTGATTACATTTCGATCAACTTTAATAAAACGCATCTACACTTAAATTATTTAATATACAGGTGTGTGAAAATTTTAAGATAACTTTTAAACTGCAGAAAGTCTAGAATTCCATCTATCACAATGATTACACTTATATCCTATTTTTAAAATATATGTTAACATTTAATTTAAGATTATATTATTAAAATATATGTAACAAAAAATATTTTCTAACTCATCGTATTAAAACAGGGATGTTTGTTTATTTAGCCTATCATCCATTAGAGGGTTTCCTACTATTTACGAGTTACGACACGTTGTATAGAAAATTTTACATGTGTACAAACAACAAAATATATTTAAAATATTTGTAGTTAGTTTGTAAGGCTAGGGAATTAATAATGATCCATTGTGTCATATCTACGTAATCATGTACTTAAATGCATATCGCGCAATAAAGGGACATAATAAGTCTTTGTCAATTGCGTACTCATTTACGTACACAAACATTAAGCCACAAACTATTAAATAGTGACATGGTGGTCTGTTAGCTAAATTTGTGGAGATGGTGGCTCTAGGGCTAGCAGTATTGTCGACCCAATTACGGACACCTGCTGGCAACTCCATTACTATCAGAAGCGATACACAAGGGTAGATAAAGAATTAAATAATACCAAGTTGCGATCTAATTCCCAAAATCGATCTCAGTCCCGATCCGCACTACCTTTTATTACAAAACAGCATAAAAAGCATTCCATGTACGTCTAAATACATGGTCTAACATACAAATTAAAATGTGCAATGAAAAAAACAATACCTGTGAATTAGTCATGATGTCTCCACGCTACCGGTGCAATATCAATACATGCACTACATAGAGGCACACTCCAAAACTATACAGTTCTGTGCATTTTACATACAATAATCGTATACACAAATAACATAAAAATCAGCTGCCCACAACATGATGCACTGTACCTTAACACTGAAAGTTCCAAAGAAACAAAAAGGATGCATTAAAATTAAAACAACATAATACAAACAAAATGTGCAATAGAATAAAAACTGAAATGGTCTGTTCCGAGTCGTGCAGACCTGCGCTAGGTCGCTACCAAATGATAATCTGAGTACGAAGAGCGCGTGTCTCGAACGGCGGGCGCGGGAAAAAAAGTGAAAAGGCACCAGTTGCAAAGTCGTTGTCGCCGTCGATTCGCAGAGAAATTCAAATTCATTATATTTAGTCGATAGAGCGTCAATTAAATAATACGAACGATCGATGATGCAACTTTGTTACATAATGCCGATACTTACATGTAAATTAAAAGGCATTCGGAAAGTTTACAAAAAAACGTATTTGATTTAACTCATCGCTAAACTCAGCTTTTAATGGAATCAAATAATAGTCAATCGTCAATATTACATCTTTTTTGTGTGATTATTGTACTCACACATTAAATTTTAGTATTCATTATGAAATTCGAAAGACTTGCCATTTTTATGTATATTTTGAGAACATAATTAAATGATGTTATTGATAATAAAAAGCTTTACGAAGTCAAACACACTAAGTGCTACAATTAAGCAGTATGACTCAAACAAAATATTTAGCAATACAATGTAACACTTTCGACTGGGTACATACATTCGAAAGATAAGGATGTTACATGATAGTCAGCGAAGCGCAACACAAAGAATGACTACAGTAAACTAACCACAGCAGTGGATGTGGAAGTGGCCTACCTTACCACTTATGTCATAGCTTGAAGTGCGATTCTATGACGTCACTTTTTTGTAAACAAATAACGTAAGGACTTCCCTGGTTATAAATAAAGTTTGGTAATCTGTTGCGTATATTTCGAACTTGAGTATCATTTCATGTGTTTTTATAAATGCTAAGTTAGTGGACTAGACATTGAACATATTAATTGTTGTTGTGTTTTTGTATTAAAATACTGTTGTTATACTTGTATTCTTATAACTAAATAGCAAAATCAATATTAGGTATGTTGATTTAGTTACTCTGTTGCCAAAGGTAGTTATACCTTGTACTTGTACTTTATATTAAACAGGATAATTAGCACCAAAGTGTTTAAAATTATTGCATAACTACTTTGTATAGTTTTATAGAGGTTCTAATGAATGCTATGAATTTTTGTCAAATTTCAAAAATAGAAAGAGTTTGTGTTAAAAATATCCCAGGGTATATCCAGCATATTTTGAATTTAGGTATTGAATTATTAGTTATTTTGGAAACTAGATTAGTGATATCGAACTGATTGATCTAAAATAGTTGCCATAGCTGCTATATTCTTGTGAAAAACTCATCCTGTAATTTTATGATCTATGTACTTTCAAGTTGATTTTTTTTAGTACATTTATAAAATATGTACTTATTACACACTATTTAATTTGGGGACTCATTCCCACCAAAGCGCTTAATCCCTTGAAAAACTCTTTAACTGTTAAATGAACATAGAAAGTTAATTACTTGCCATTATAACTATGTTTAAGCAAACGCTTGATGGCTGCCTGGGAATGATGCCTACATAATTTGAACCAAAACTATTGTTTCATCAAAATAATTGTTATCTTAAAAGTTCTATCATACCTTTACATGGGAAAGTTATGTTGCCTGTTGGATTAACATAAAGTGTATTATCTGATAGATATGAAACCACTGTGAGATAAGCTGTTGAGTCAGCTTTTATTATTGACTATACAACATTTTCACAATTTCTGTTCCAGTATTAATCCAGAGCAAACATTTTTTTTATTTATTGTTTTGAGATGGGTTTGCTCTTGACTCGTTTTATTTCCATTATCTTAATTAATAGAAGAGCTTTTGTTATGTTTACTGTAAATACCTAGTAACTACAACTTTTAAAAAATGTTCTTTAAAAAAATATATATACAAAGATTTTGATGTGTAAAGTTTGCCTTATAAATATTAACATATTCTTTTAAATATTAACATTTCAGTGGACATAGAACAAAGATTTTGTAAAATTATATCAAGTTATTATGGTTATTAATTTATTATTTTGAATAACACAGTATTATTTTTGTCCTGTACACAATTATGTCTGATAATTATGTATTTTGATAATAAATGAGTGTACCTACCTAAGTACCTACATAATCTGATAGCAATTTGCAACAAAATATTCCACTCAATAAAATGCTAACTCACATTGTTCATGATCAATCATCCAATTATAAGGAGAAAGCCATGGTGAAAACATGTATCAAGTTTATTATAGTCAATATAGATTCAAACATATATGTAGTTGAGATGCAGCACTGTTGATACACATCAATGGCGAAGGCATCAAAATTTTAAAACATATAAATGTTCTTTTTTTGAAAACATTATATATATTTACTTAACTTTATATGAAAAGCATTTAAATTGAAATAACAACTATGCTTTGCTTTGACACGGGAATAAGAAATTATTTGAAATGAAATAGGTTCTATTTTAAATAAATTAAGTGATATTTCATATCTAAAAGATGAAGTAAGCAATGAAAACCATTATTATCTCATGATCTTGGTAGATGTTAGATTACTTCCATAAGGGAAATCAGTAGAATAGAGAATATAAAGTATGCATAAATTAATTTTGTGTACCCCTTTTTAGTTAATCAGTGAAAATTCTATATCCAGTTATTTCTGTACTTAAATAACACATGGTTTGGTTCATTCAATTAGTTTAGCTATTACTGTTTTTTTTATTATTATTTTTCTTTTTGTGATTATTAAATGGTTCTTTCAATTATGATTATGATCTAGAGAACTATTTGTTTGTGAAACCATGTTGGACATGGTAATTAAAAAAAAAATATAAGATAACTATGTGCACAGGTAAAGTTACAATGTAAATTGAAAGTGAACCGTAAAAAACTAAAAATAGTTGATGAGAAAGTGTTGTATAGAAACTACATAACATGCTGATATAATTTTTCTGTGTTGCTATGTTTTCGTGCATGTATCACTGATTACGATAAGTAGGTGAGTGTTATGTGAAAGAATAATTAACATTTGAAAAAATAACTATTTAGTAAAACAAAGGAACTATAATATTAGAGTGACCAAAACTTATTTCAAACAGAAAATACCATAGCGTTTGTAAGGAAATCCCAATGGACTAAGAACCTAGATCGATATAATATTCGACACGACAATGCCTTCTTTAAAAATTACTGACGCTTCAGTGACTTGATTAGGTTATTTCTTACCTTAGCGGCAGGTTTGTTGCAAGCTCTCACATCGACCAGAGTACTCTTGCCGGGACTCTTCTCAACAATGTTTATTATTTCTAAACAGTTGGTTTCTCTTATCGACTCATCTTTTACCGGAGGCATATCCTTTGCACAATATTGAACAGCACAGTTGTTAATTAATTTTCAATTGTTAATGATACGTTTCCTTAACCGTTTATTAAAAACAGATACGACAGTGAAGTAATTACTGCCCTACTCTAAGTTTTCAAGTGAAAATCGAAGACATTCATTAGACAAGCGACAAGCGATGAAACGACCGAACGAGTTTCTGAAATGTTAACGACAACGACCGAATGTACAGAATGAATGAAATGATTAAATGAATGAAGAAGTGTTGCTAGTTGCCTTATATATATTACAACCTTTTTAACGATTGGGTTCCCAATGCTGAAACTGAAAAATGACTCGTTTTCCAAAATACTTGGAAACAACAAAAGACAATTATAATTATTATGATAACATCAATGATTGTGGCAATTAATGCGTCCTATTGACACGTTTCACCATCAAAATCCGTTTAACCGAACATAATTTTATTGATAAATACCTACATATTACATTTGGTTAGAAATGGATAGTAAATTGTAGTGTCACCAGTGCTATGCTCATTATCAATTTCCCGCTCTTTTTTAAAAGCCTCAAGCCTTCTATTTACATGGAAGGAACTCTTCACGTTTCTGACAGGGTCAGTACAGAAGTAAAGATCGTTTAAGAGACGTATGTATTCACAAAAATAAACAAATATAATTCATAAAGCACATAAAGTGGCGAGTTGTTTTGGTGATTTATTACATTAGTAGTTACAAAACACCTTTTAATACGAATGAAACACGCCCGCGTAGAACAGAGAACGCCGAAAGAAAAAAAACTTAATTTTTTTATATTTTTTTTATCCGACTTAAGGAGGTTCTCAAGTTATTTTTGCATGTTTGTTACGCGATCATTCTGCCAATTATGAACTGATTTGAATGATTCTTTTTTATTTGGTAGGTCATACTTCAGAGGTCATCCCAAATAAATTTTATTGAAATCGGTTAAGTAGCTTGGTTTTAATCACACTGAAAAAATATGTCATCCAAGTAAACAAAATTGTATTTTCTGCTTTCTCGTGACTCTTAGGTGGTGTCTTGTTAATTGACGTAATAATACCTTTGCTTCATGTATTGGGATGACAGGAACTAGACAGTAAAAAGCCAATTTTTTTTTTTTTACAAATACCACAACTGCCTTAAGAAACCAAAAAAATGAAAAATATCGTTAGTTTTGGAAGTCGGTGGCAATACAAAACAACAAACAGAATCATTGCCACCGACTTCCAACGTTAATTTTCACTTTTTTGTTTCTGAAGGCAGTTTTCGTATCAATGATACATCTATATCACTTCCCCCCTATCATCTATTAGTGATTTATATAACTGTCTCGTTAGTCTCGTGGTGGCAAGCATGACTGTTGAGCGTGGGGTCCTGTGTTCGATTCCCAGAATGGGCAAAAAGTGTTATTGCGTTTTTCCTTTAGTAATTTCTCAGTAACAGCCCGGAGTTTAAAGGTTGGTGGTGTAACACCCCCGTGCTTCGTAAAGCACGTAAAGCCATTGGCCCTGCGCCCTGATCTCTCCCTGGTTGTGTCGGTTTGTCGTCTCATCGGACTAATGAGAGTTAGAGAACAGGTAGTGCACCTGTGTGCACACACACTTGTGAACTATAATATCTCCTGCGTACTTGGCTGATTAGCCGTCGTGGCCGGAATCGGTCTGGAGAATACATATAAGTACATCCGTATATATGTAATAACAACTTTTTAGACCCAGTAGGTGGCCAGCTGCGTCAGAAGTGTTGTTCAGAACGTCAACAACGCTGAAAGTGAAAGAACATTTGGGACATTTCAACAAAAGGGACATAAACGTATGATAGAAGGCAATAAAATGAGGAAAATTGAAGGGAATCGCTAGCTAATCCAATAATCACGTGCTGCGTTGCACTTGAATTCATTAACTGTGCACGGTTAATGAATTCAAGTACTTAAATAGCTGTAACTGGGCTTTAATTATTATCGGTCCTACAAGCTGTGAATGTAACTAGTTAATGAGGAATGATGAACTACCTACTCAATGATGCAAGTCTGTTTTGAACTAAATCAGAGACCATGTTTTATCCCCAGTCTGACTTCGATACAAACGGGTGTAGTGTTCACATTGATAAACTATCATCTTAAGTAAACAAAGACCTCTTGGTAACTATCTCGGGTTATTTCTCTAATCTTTTCCTTTTTAATTTCGCTTAGCAGGCTTGCATTAGACCATCGGTGATCACTGATTGGCTATGGTGAGATCGACACAACTTGCTGTTATTATAATCATTTAATTATAAAGTGTTATTAAGGTTTTCGTTTCGAACGAAAGAAGAACGAAAAACGTCACCCGCAGATATGCAGTCATAATATGAGTGCATATCTTTTTATTATACGTGGGTAGGTCTAGTGTATTTTTTAATAAGTAAGCAGTCAAGTCACTTGGCATTGGATATAAGAAACGTGAGCAGAAAAGGTATGTAGGTATTACAATTTTTTCCTTCAGCTAACCTTGAATAAATTCTGAGGAGTTGATTGGCGAGTAGGATCAAGACATTGATTGAAGAATGGGATTCGTTCAATTAAATGTAGGTGTGTGTGTTTGTATGAAAGCATGTGGTCGGACGGCTGGGTTATTTCAATTACGAAAAGGTGAATTATTTGGTAGTGAAAACTTTCAAGTGGTTAGTTGGACTAGTAACTGAGTGGAAGTAAAGAAACTAACACTTTTTATTGTCACGCTAAAACAGTTTTATAAGAATATGTACCTATAATTAGGTGGAAAAATCTTTAAAAATTACCTACGAATAATACTGTTTGTCTTAAAAAATATTGATAATGATCGAGCGATTACGTGCCAAAAATAATATTATCATTCAACAACACTGGGTGCAATATTACGCGTAAATTCTGCAAAAATTCGTGCCGAATGTGTTTTGCGCACGAATGAATGTCGTTCATGTGCTCAGTAAACCGGTCTTGGCGTACATAATAAAGGCAGGGCGATAACCCAGCGATTCAGTTGTGAGTACGCCCGTACAGAGCGAGCCCTGTGAGACAGTGTGGTTTGATAAGCCGGAAGACTTACTCGTGTATTTATTAATTATTTCTTTCATTAAAAACATGCCGAAAATACACAACTTTGGCGCCGGCCCGGCCAAAATGCCGGAAGAAGTAAGTACTAATTAACTTACTTTTTTTTTTTCCTTGTGACTCTAAATACCTCATTAGTATCGGTACGTATATTATAAGTAAGTATTTATAATATTTATGCTTGTTTTGCCAGGTATACGAAACCATAAGGAATGAACTTACAAACTTCGATAATTCTGGTATAAGTTTACTCGAGACCAGCCACCGAACTAAAGGATACATGCAATTTAATATAGAAGTGCAAAATGTTGTGAGAAGATTACTGTGAGTATTTAAATACAATTATACCTAAGTGAAATTGTATCTAATTTAACAAATCACATGCGTTTATCCTACTTAACGTGTAGCAAAATATATCCAGGCAACATTTTGAAAAACCGCGCGTAATGTTGAATTTTTTCTCATCACAATATTTTTCACCAAGAAAAGATTTTCGTATTTTGTTCCTTGGCCGGCGAAGCACGGCACAATGTCCATGAATAATATTTTGCAATAATTAAATGCATGATTTAATGATTGTAGGTATAATTAAACATTTCGGGATCGAGCCGGATCAACCAATGATCGAGCGTCATAGTGAACTGATCAACTGAGGAGTTGTACAATTCTGAATTTTGAGTTAGTGACAATGACATTGACACTTTGACACTATGTACTTTTTTTGCTTTGAAAGTTAATTAATTCGATAGAAAACAAACAAACTACATACCTACGACGCGTTACCTAAGTTTTTAGTTATTTACATTCGTTGAATCACATTTTTGTTCAAACATGTTTATTACAGAAATGTGCCGGCGAACTACAAAATCCTCTTTATGGCTGGCGGTGGAACGGGTGAATTTGCTGCAGTACCTCTTAACTTGATCTCCAGAACTGGAACAGCTGACTATATCGTAACTGGTAAATATTAATCTGATTTTGCGTAATAACATACGTTATTATTATACTGCACTTACTACATATTAGGTGTCTGTGACCACTGTCTAATAATTCAGAGACACAAAAATTGTAGTTATTAAATAAATAAATAAATAAATAAAAATCATTTATTTCAGACCGTGGTCCATATTAAGTTAGTAACAATCAGACTTATAAACTATGTTAGTACAATATAAAACTAATGAAAAACAACAACAATTAAAACCTGAGGGCTCCCGACGGGGTTTCACAGGTAATGTGAACCCTCGTCCAGTGCCTCATAATGGGACAGTCGGCATCCAGTCGTTCTGCCACTACCCTCAGGAGGTTATTAGATAGAAAAGTCAATTATAACTATTAATTATAATTATAAATATCAACTCCTGCAGTTAACTATTCAGTATTAATTTTATGGACAACCTTTTATAAGCATAACATTTCGTGATATATCTGTTTACACAATCATATGATTTAAGATTTAACTTTATTGCTTAATTAAGAAAAAAAATCTTTTAGGTGACTGGTCAGCAAAGGCAGCAAAAGAAGCAAAGAAATATGGAAAAGTAAACTTGGTACTGCCTCCTGTAGAACGCTATGTTGACATCCCTGATCAATCCAAGTGGAATCTTGACCCTAACGCATCATATGTACACTACTGTGCCAATGAAACTATTCACGGTAACTATCAGCTCCATTACCTATCTTTTACTTGATTTATTTTAATGACTCACTATATCTAATCACACATAAAGGCATAGTAACAATAAATTATTATTAGCAATAAATATCCACTTTTTTATTTGCTTTCAACTGTACAACTATTTTTGATATAAAAGATGATGTGGTCCATGTGTATTTTCTTATGATTCCCTAATTTTTTTATAATAAAATATGGGATAGTATTTCTTCCTATTAGTGAAAGAATTTTCAGAATCTCACCCGGAACTCCAACTATTAAGCTTTATAATAACAGACAAACAATTCAACATAATAGTTTTATAATCATTATTTCTGTATTCTTATGAAAGTAATAAACATTTTGCACCAAAATGACCTCAATTATTTATTGCAATTGTAAACTGTGAGAGCAGACTCTTTATTAATTTCAATGAGATAATTTATCTTAATTAGCACAAGGCCTTAATGATTCAATGTGTATTTGTTTTTGCATTTATTACAATGAATTGTGTATAATGTTTCAGGGGTGGAGTTCGATTTTATTCCGGACACAAAGGGAGTGCCTCTAGTTGCTGATATGTCCTCAAATATTATGTCTAGGAAAGTTGATGTTTCAAAGGTAAGATTTTATTTACAAATTTTGTATTTCTAGGGCTAATTATATGGTATCAGCCAAATGTCTAAAATAAACTTAGAAAGTATATTGAAATTGAAAATGTCACATTGGTAATTACCTGGTATTAAACCCACAACCACTTACATGAAAGGCGCATATTCTAACAACTGGGTCATCCCTAATTGTAAGTCCATTAAGTTCGCCTTTGTACAGTGTGTTTACATTATGTGCATAAAGTTTTAATAAATAAATTTTAAAAGCAAAAATTAACTAAAAACTTTTAAAATAGTGCAAACTAGACAAAAAACCTACAACTATAAATTATCTATTGAAATAATACAGTTTAACCGACCTACACATATTTAAAAAAGTTTTGTTTCATAGGAGTAAACTAAGACTTGTAAATAAAACAAAGTAAAAAAAAATACAATTCAATTCCTACCTAACTATTATCAGTATGACTCAATCAGTTACTATATGAAACAAACCAGTTCAGAGTGATAGCTATTAACATTAATAACTATTAAAATACCCGATAACCGGTGGTCACAATAATTATAATATTACGAAATCTTTGTTATCAATTTCTTGGGTTGATGAAATATTTCATGAGAGCGATTCTATTTGACACTAAACATGCGTGTGTGTTCGAGCAAGCCCCGACAGCGCATATACGGGCGCACCAACTGAATGCCTTTAATGCAAGTTTAACCTTCGCGTGCATGTGTACCTATTGTATACTTACTAGACTACTATAGACTTTATAATAATAATATATTTCAACTAATTGCATATGTCACGGTTATACGCTTCGCCGTCTATTATATTGTATAGGTACTTGGCGCTTACTTACATAGCAACCTAAACCGGTCACTATTTTTGTTGTGGTCCAGAGAGGTTGTTGTACTGATAATTTTAAGTTGATAAGGAACATACTTTACGACTATATTTTCTGTAGGGGGCAGAGTCAAAATCAAAATCATTAGAATTTATATTTTTAGAATTAGAATTTAAGAATTTATATCTTTAGAATTAATATCATCAGTATTTGTTAAATAAAAGTTTCTATACTACTTCCTAACCTGAATATCGAATCCAGGACCCCAGAAGTCGCGCTTGCAAACGATACAATAATATGGCAAAAAATACAAATCTACGAATTCGTTTAGAACACGAATTTTTTGTTTATCAATCGGGCGATAGTAAATGAGCTTAGGTATGAGATGATAAGATAAGAATTGATGTCCGATAAGGAGAGGGCGTAACGGAGGTGAACAATAAATAAAATTTACGTTATTTAAAGGTCACAGGCATTAAATTTATAACATTGGCAGCTCATAAATTAAATTTACCAAACTCACATCTCAGATAGATCAGGAATCTGACCCTCATTTTTGATTAATGAATTTGAGATCGTATAATGTTTTTAAAAGTAAAACTGCAAACTTTGATGTGGTTCCTGAGGGCCTGTGCCACCACGATTTTTAAACGCGCCGTTGACGCGCGTTTTGCGAAAGCGCGGCGACAGCGCGTTTTCTTTCCACATTGCAGTTTGTTTTTGTCTGACTCGCGTGCGTATCTGTATCTGTATGCTACAAACGCGCGTCAGCGGCGCGTTTAAAAAATGTGTTGTGCACAGGCCCTTAGGTAGTTTGAGTTCGTAACGGCAAGAGAAGAACCACTCACATTCACGTAAATACAAATTGATAAATTATATTATTTTCTTCCAGTTCGGAGTTATTTACGCCGGTGCACAGAAGAATATTGGAACCGCTGGTGTAGCTTTAGTCATCGTTAGGGAAGATCTGTTGAATCAGGCGCTGCCGATATGCCCGTCACTATTCGACTGGACAGCCAATGCCAAGGCGGATTCTATTCTCAATACTCCTCCTATGATTGCGTAAGTATCTTGTATTATATAGTATCAGTGATGTTGTTGTAGGAACATTCAATATTAAAGCCTCGTGTCTATTTCGACACGGAGTTTATCAATTCGGAGGCAATGCACCTTGCGCTGGAGCCGGATTAAAGATGTTTAGAAGTAGCACTAACACACACACTAACATCAAATTATGTGTAGATATATCGAATTGACCAATATTATCAATTTATTACCCAGGTTAGCTAAAAAATAACAAATCTTGAATAATTGAATGAATAAAAATAATTTTACTAATTATATAATTATCTTCATGTTGTCTACCAGTTTCCTTGCCAACAAGTTTTATCGTAAAAATAATCTCCAGAACTATGTGTTATTGCAGCATACACCTTAACATATTATTATTATTTTGAAGATAATGACGTACTTTGTTTCTGATAAGATGGTGGAAAAATACTTTTTATCTAGTTGTTTTTCGACAAATTGTAGCATGCTTTTGTCTGCCTTGTTAGCCTAGTGGTCCTAAGTGAGACTGTTACGCTAGAGATCTTGGGTTCGGTTCCCAAGTCGAGCAAAGTGTTATTGGGTTTTTCTATGGAATTCTCAGTAGCAGCTCGGAGTTAGGATTCGTGCTCTGTTAATAGCAATAGGCTCGCCCCCTATTACATGAGACGTAAACATACCGGCGAACTGTGGGTGTACAGTGGTACACCTCTGCCTAACCCTTCGGGGAATACAGTCGTGATGGTATGATGATGATTTTGTCTAATTTCATTTAATAAGGTTTTCTTATTAGTTTGAAAACTCTGATTGCCACCAGTGGCAAATAATAGTTTCAATTATTGCGTATTGACACTTATCTCCGCCAATTTATTGTCCCACACACGCAGCATTACGTCTGCAAGTACTGCCGCGCCGTAATTGGGTAGATGACACCATTAAACGATAATTCCAAAACACAACTTCACAAATTGTCTATTTTAGCCCTAAAACCCGATGAATTTTTAAATAAGTAAAAAAAATGATTTTTAGATGCATTGAAATCAATAAATAGTTAGTGAATTGAGATGACCAAAAAGTGACGTCATGGTTTAGTATTGTATGGGATCGCGTTTTGACAGCTCATAAAAAGTACGTCAATTGATTAGTGGTGTCATCTACCCAATTGGCAAAGGTCAGCCCACTGAACTGGTCACTCTTTCACGCTAAACCGGCTGAACAGATCTGGATGAAATTTGGCAATGAGATAGTCTAGTGTAGAATAACACATAGGATACTTTTTATCTCGAGAAAATAACGGGTTCCCGCGGGATAATATAGTAACTTTGACGCGGATAAACTCGCACACACATCTTTCAAAATAAAAAAAATACCTCTTTATTCCAGTATCTATGTCATGGGAAGAGTCCTACAATGGGTAGAAAGAAACGGAGGCGTCGAAGGCATGGCAAAACTAGCGTCAAAGAAGGCTGCACTCGTGTATGACACTGTGGAACAATCCAACGGATTCTATTCAGCGCCAGTAGCTAGGAACGTCAGAAGTAGAATGAATGTGCCATTCAGAATCGGTTCACCACCCAATGATGACTTAGAAAAGGAGTTCTTGAAAGGCGCTGAAGCGTTAGGACTCATTCAGCTGAAAGGACATAGGTGAATATTCACTGTGACGCTTATTACCTTTTTAAATCTACTAGATTTTTTTGTGAAGCTGATATATTGGATGTAGAACACTTTTAATCTAGTCTTGTTTGTAATTTGGAAGTCGCCGTTGTCTAGCAACAATGTGCAATATTTGTGTTGATTGATTCATCATCACCATTTTGGTCAAAACCTGGACAAAGCCATTGCTGGACTTGGTTTGCCATTTTGGCGATCTTGGAGCACCAAGATGATTCTTGATATGGTGATCCATATCAGCAGATCTTGGTTCATATATCATAGGTCCACCTTATTTTTTTTTTCAGAAATGTTGGTGGTATCCGGGCGTCGATCTACAACGCCGTCACTGTGGAAGATGTAGAAATTCTATCGAATTACATGAAAGAGTTCCAGAAGAAATATGCCAAGTAATTTACTTTTAAGTTATAAGTATTCTACTTTGTTCTGTGGCGACTATCGCGTATTGTTTGGCTATTAAATTAGGTTGAATGTTTTGGCTGTGTTGAAATTGTTGTTGAATAAATTATAGTTAATAATAAGTAATTATATTCTTTTACTTCCATAGTCCCAATAGTGAAGAATTAATAGGGTTCCACCAGCCTTATTTTTCATATAAATTAAATACACAATGTCGACTATGCTAACTAATATGATGAAAAAGTATAGTTTTTGAAAGATAAGATGTCAGAAATCAGGATTGGTTATGTATTTTCCGAGATTACCTTCTACACAAAACCACACCAACAAGTCAATGAAAACGAAATCATTATAAAATTGATGTATAAAAATAAAGAAACAAAACTGACGTATTTTGCTCGCGATAATAAAAAATCTTTACTGCGTCGTTAGCCTAGTGGTCCTAAGCGCGACTGCTCTGCTAGAGGTCTTGGGTTTGACTCTGGGAGTCAAACCCAAGCAAAAAGTGTTATTGGGTTTTTCTATGAAATTCTCAGTAGCAGCTCGGAGTTAGGATTTGTGCCCGGTTAATGGCAATAGGCTCGCCCCCTACATGGGACCTAAACATACCGGCGAACTGTGTACCCTGGTACACCCCTGCCTAACCCTTCGCGGAAACAGGCGTGATGGTGTGTTAATAAAAAAACAACGTCAATTAAAAGCGTGACAATTTCGTCATTAAAGAATCAGTAAAATGTCATCATTATACTAGTTTATTTCGATAGTTGACATCGATGACATTACATTGGAAGTAGTCTCGGGTCAAAGTATGTTATCTGTTACGGCTCCGGCATTATCAACGGACGCCCGCGGGACTTTCTTCTGCCGCGGGCTTCAAGCGTGCGGGACTTCACGGTGCCATGCAAGTCCGAGTCCCACCACACGAAAGAAAGAGTCGTTGCCCGTGCGCCGGAGCGATTACACGCACGTCCCACGCGCCAGCAGCGATCTCACAGCCATCAGCCATTTTATACAATATACACTCCATAGTAATTTCAAGAGTATTATTTCAAATGCCAGAAATAATAATAACACAGCGCTAACATATCATTGGTTTTATTGAGACAGTTGATTGTTCACAATCGTCGTATTTGTAGGACATTAACCCTCGGTCTATCGCGCTATTTTTAACCGACTTCAAAAAGAAGGTTATCTGTATGTTTTTTTTTTGGTATGTGTGGTACGCGGTATCTCCGCCAATTATGAATCGATTTTAAAGATTCTTTTTGTTTGATAGGTCATACTTCAAAGGTGGTCCCGTATAAATTTTATCGAAATTGGTTTAGTAGTTTTGTAAAAAAAAACTGAAAAAAAAAATGTCATACAAGTAAACGAATTAGCGTATTCTGCTGTCTTGTGACTTTTATGTGGTGTCTTGTTAATTTGCGTAGTATAATTGTTCCTTTATGGATTTGGATGTCAGGAAATTGATACTAAAAAGCGAATAATAAAAGCTTTGGGAGTCGATGACAATACAAAACAACAAACAGAACCGAAGCCGCCGACTCCAAAAGTTTCTTTTTTTGTTCCGGTCGGGGGAATCATCAAATGACTTCTCCCTTTAGCTCGTTGACTTCCAAAGCTAAAGTTATTTTTCACTGTTTAGTTTTTTTGGTTACGCTGTTCATGACTTGGGGTCATTGTGAACCCCGAAAAATAACTTGGCAAAAGAACCTAATTCCACGTATGAAACTACTTATTTTGGTATTTTTAAAATTGCCCATCCAGTTTGATTTTGTATAGAATGTGTGATTGTCATATGGAGCAGGGCTAGCATGTTTCCAAGCATCTCATCTTAAATATAATCCTCTAATTTGTGATACGCATGTTTGCAAAATCTACTTTTAAAATGTACAGGTATCCTAAATTTTCTTTCATTTAATTTTAATATATTACAAGGATTTATGTTATTAGTACAATTAACACAGTGCCCCATAAAAGACGTATTTACTTTAGACAATTTACAGTTGAGCCATTTTATCTTTATTCCTGCTATAACAAAAATATGTCTTGTATTGACTATACTTATCTATATTCTTTATTACTCATTACACTCTAGGTAGCATAAATTAAGTTAATTGCAGAGATTTGGAACATAAAACTACTCATAGAATGGAACTACTCGACGAAGAAGTAGTACAGAACTCTATTGCTCCAAGCGAAGTTCATGCCGTGTCGACGGCGCGTTCGTGTTCCACGCGCGCCTCAAAGAGATGTCAGCAAAAGGAAGGGGCCACTGAGGGCCGATGCCTGCCGGGGCTGCGGGTTGTTCGCAAGAGATACCGCGCCCCCGGAACGCAAAGGGCACAAGAAGGAACATGGGTGGGTTTTAGTCAGTAAAAGTCTGACACTCCCTCCCGCCCCGCCCAGGGCGGGAGAAGTTATTTGATGATTTCCCACCCACCAAAAAAAAAAAAAAAAAAGCGAAGTTCATGTGCATTATAAAAAAAAAAATAGTAGCTATAGAATTTCCTTGCCAGGGTCTAAAGGCAAAGCTGCAAGAAATAAATTGGGAACAAAAAGTTTTCTGCCATATATGTGCCATCACATATGGCAGGAAGCTTTTTGTTCCCAATTTGTGATGTGTTGTGTTCCCTTCGGAATGATTTTGTTATCCGCATTTACTAGCAAAATTGAGTCAGCCATGTTAGGTATACAAATATGCAGATGTATGACGCCAGGCAGTCTTCATGGTATATCAGGAGAGCAGTTTTCACCACGACAATCCAGAAAATACAGGAACAGATGATTAAGAGCTAGAATAACAAAAGCGCAAACACCATCTTCAAAATCTAGCGGTCGGTATAACTATGTCTGTTAGAAGATACTAGCTGTTGCCCGCGACTTTGTTCGCGTTCACTATTTTATTGGTTTTAATTTTGTTTTCGCATAACCCTCTTTTTATAAATTAAACTAAATAAAAAATTAAAATAAAAATGGCCTAAGTTACTCCTTATAACATAAGCTATCTGCGATGGAAAATCCCGTCTCAATCGGTCCAGCCGGACCGCATCGGAGAAAAGCCGAAACAACAGACAGACAGACAAAAATTAAAAAATATCTATATATGTTATACCGTATGTACTTTCATATGCATTTAGTGAAAAGCTTGTAAATTGAAATTGCAAACAGACCCTTCAACTTTATTTATTTGTACAGATTGACGCTATAACGAGATACAAAATGCTAAAGCCAACACAATACGATGAGTATTACTACAAATTTATGATATCGGTTTGAATTATATTTTTTATGTTGGTAATGGAAATGAGTATGAACCAAAATAAAATGAACCGCGGTGAGTACAAACTTTTAACACATCACAGTTCAAGCATTGTTAGTCCGTTAAGTCTGAGGGTTTTCCAGCATAAAGTAGGTATAATAGTTAAACTAGTAAAACACACATCAACATAATGTATTATTTTATAGGTATAAATAAACCAGCTTCTGCTCGCGAATTCATCTGCGTTACTCGTTCCGCGTTTCACCCGGATTAGGTTACGTCTTTGGTTACTCCTCCAATAGGTATTGGCCGTAACGTGATTTTATATTCCGTATAGCCTTCGTCGATTAATGGACTATCCAACACAAAAAGATTTTTTCAATTCAAACCAGTAGTTCCTGAGATTAGTGCGTTCAACCAAACAAACTCTTCAGCTTTATAATATTAGTATATAAGTAGATAATTAGTTGTGGATATTTTAGTTATTTGTATATTGATAAAAAAACTATAAAGAATTTCTTATAGCACCCTTAAATATAAATAAACAATGCTCTAATCTAACAACACTCTTTATCCTCTAACAGGAACCAGAGGTTTTTTTAAAGGACTCATAGGTAAATATAAAAAACGTTTACAATATTCTAAATGAGTTTTTGGTGATTACAAAAAGACATATATACAGAGAATTAGTTAGCTAAGACCGCTTGTCTAAGATAATGATTACTGCCTACATTTGACTATACATTTATTTAAAACTATATCTGCCTCGCTACCTTATCATTAGATAAATAACATTGATAAGATTCGCGATTCACGATAAAGATTCGCGTTGTACATTAGATGTAAGGAGAGACGCATATCGCGCACGAGGCGTTTGTCGTTTGATAAGCCGGAAATCTTGATCGTAATTTCTTTCTTTCTTTCACTAAAACATGCCGAAAATTCACAATTTCGGTGGTGGCCCGGCCAAAATGCCAGAAGAAGTAAGTGATTTAATTATGTATATTTATTATTTTTTGAACTCCGAATACCTTTATACGCATATGCAAGTGTTTTATAATATTTATATTTGATTTGTCAGGTATATGATATCATAAGAAATGAACTAACAAACTTCGAAAATTCCGGTATAAGTGTATTTGAGACAAGGTACCTAGAAAACACATACATGCAATTTAATACGGAAGTGCAAAATGTTGTGAGGAGATTACTGTAAGTACCTATATAATATCTAAGTAAATGTACCTAATTTAATACATAATATAAGTAGTAATAAAATATTATACTGGTTAATTGATACGCAGGCAACATTTTCGAAAATCGCGCGAAATGTAGTACAGACAGTACCTATAACTAATGACCACCCAACAAAAAAAAAGTCAAGGCCTTCAAAATTTTTATATTTTATGATGATGATGATGAGGAATCAATCACCATTATCATATCAGTCGAACGATGTCCAATGCTGGACACAGGACTAAAGACACAATAACCGATTCTGCTCTGCCCGCATAGCTAGTTACCAGCTATCGAAGAAGGCGCGTACGTTCCCGGGATGCCCGGCGTAAGTGTGGGAAAGGAACATCGGGGTGGTTATTAGTCAGTAAGAGTCTGACAGACCCCTGTGGTGGTCCAGTCATGAGGATTTCCCAACGAGCCAATAAAAAAAGAAACCAGTTACCAGCAGGCCAGTTAGGTTGATTATTGCGAAAATACGAGGAAGCGGCGGGGCCGCGTAAGAACCTTTTGACGTAGGGCGCCATTTTTAATTTTCGCAATATCATACAAATTACAATATAAATCTGTTTTATTCAAGAGCAAGTGTAAAATGTTTGCCTTTTCGATTGGTATACTCTCTGAATAATATTATGTTTATTTCAGAAACGTGCCGACAAACTACAAAATTGTCTTTATGGCTGGCGGTGGAATGGGTCAATTTGCTGCAGTTCCTTTCAACTTGATATCTAGAACTGGAACAGCTGACTATGTCGTAACTGGTCGATACTACTGTTGTTTTTACGTAATAATAGTACCTAATTTATCTATAGACAATTTTTTTCTGCATTTGCAGTAGGTACGTTGTAGGCGATTGTGAATGACGGCCTGCGCCCACGTCTGACATTTTGTAGGACCGTTCAATAGATCCACAGTTTCGTGGGACCGACTTTTTGTAGGACGAGTGCGTTGGTATATTAGAATTCATATGTGCCATTCCCTCCGACAAAAAAATCGGTCACCGATTGTCTTACGTTGGGGGGGACAGCTTTAGGCTCAGCTTAGGTCAGTTATCGCGGAGTCTCGGATTTAAAAGTAGCCTATATCCTATCTTGGGCTTCGAACTTACCCCATACCAAATTTCATCAAAATCGGTTCAGCGATTTTGTCGTTAAAGTGTCACAGACAGACAGAGTTACTTTCGCATTTGTAATTTTAAAATCCATATTAAGTATAGACTAGTGTGAAGATAGATTACGTACCTTCAGGAAACTAGTTCATTCCACTGAGAAATCTTTAATTATTATTTAAATTCGTGATAAATCTGTTAACACATCTACCCATACTTTTATTTATCTACTACGAGTCGAGAAGTTATAAGGACCAAATATATTTTTTTAGGTTACTGGTCAGCAAGGGCAGCAACAGAAGCAAAGAAATATGGCAAAGTAAACTTGGTACTGCCTCCCGTTGATCGCTACGTTGACATCCCTGATCAATCCACGTGGAACCTCGACCCTAATGCATCATATGTACACATATGTGATAATGAAACTATTGACGGTAATTATCAACTGACGCTCTCCTGTTACCTATTCCTTACTTTACTTGCGAATTTTTGGAGATGGCTATGCTCAGGGTTTCTCTGTGAGATCGAGTCAAAAATGAGGGGATCTGCAGAAGACCTAAGGTAACCCACATAGCTCTCACAATTGCGAAACTCAAGAGGTAATGGGCAGGACACATAGCTCGTAGGGCGGACGGTCGGTGGGGTCGTCCACGAGGTGGACCGGGAATGGTCGCGGGAAACCACTGGATGCGAGCATCGCAGGACAGGTCATTGTGGCTATCTTTAGGGGAGGTCTACGTCCAGCAGTGAACATCTTTTGGCCGAAATGATGATGATAACTTGCGCATCATGCTATATTTGTATTTAGTATTCGTTAGATACATCCACGAGATAAATATGGTATGTACTTGTAGATAATTTATTTGTTCAAAAATTATAATAATATTTTGTTACTAGCTTTTGCTCGTTTGCGTAAATGCCGATTATCGTGGCTGCAGACGAGGTCTCGCGAAATAAAAGGAGCCTATGTCTTTTTATTCAGTTCAGTGTTCAGTCGTGATAGCATAACAGACAGACAAACAGACAGAGTTACTTTTGCATTTAGAATTTTAGTATTTCGATAACTGCCTCGTTAGCCTACTGGTCCTATGAACTGCCTCGTTGGCCTAGTGGTCCTAAGCGCGACTGCTATGCTAGAGGTCTTGGGTTCGATTCCCAGGTGGAGCAAAAAGTGTTATTGGGTTTTTCTATGAAATTCTCAGTAGAAGCTCCGAGTTAAGATTTGTGCCCGGTTAATGGCAATAGGCTCGCCCCTATTACATGGGACCTAAACATACCGGCGAACTGTGGGTGTACATTGGTACACCTCTGCCTAACCTTTCGGGGAATACAGGCGTAATGGTATGTGATGGATAACTGGTGTGGTAATCATTTAATTTAATTTCATCACCATTAATCCTGTTTCTTTGAGAAGACGTGATTCCAAATTATTGAAATTGCAAACTGAGAGTACTATTTATTTTTTGGTTTCAAAGAGAAAATTTATCTTAATTAGCTCAAACCCTGATTGATTCGATGTGTGTTTGTTTTTGCATTTATTACGATTAATTATTGTGTATAATGTTTCAGGGGTGGAGTTCAATTTTATTCCGGACACGAAGGGAGTGCCTCTAGTTGCTGATATGTCCTCAAATATTATGTCTAAGAAACTTGATGTTTCTAAGGTAAGATTTATTTTACGCGTTGTCATGATTATGTCAATTTTGTGTCTGTATATAAATTGGAAGATAACATTATTTTCTTCCAGTTCGGAGTTATTTACGCCGGTGCACAGAAGAACATTGGAACCGCTGGTGTAGCTTTAGTCATCGTTAGGGAAGATCTTTTGAATCAGGCGCTGCCGATGTGCCCATCGCTACTCGACTGGACAGCCAATGCCAAAGCGGATTCTGTTCTGAACACTCCTCCTATGTTTGCGTAAGTACCTTGTTTAATAACAGATATCGTGTTTTAGGGACATGAAATATTAAAGTGTTGTGTCTGGATACCAATGCCGGGTGCATTGGTATCTGCTAGTAGACACATTAGACTTTGCACTTGCTATTCATTACAAATATCGATGCAGTGGTAGGCAGAGGTGAACACTCACTGTCAGGTTAGCGACCTGCTAGTTTGTCGTTAAACCTTTAATAAACTTAATGACTATTATGAGTCGTTGAACGTATGATTTTAAATGAAAAATGCATGTATCGATGACTTTGTTCGCGTCAAAGTTGATATATTAAAACCCACGGGAACCGTAGATTTATTTTTCCGGGATAAAAATTAGCCTTTGTGCTATTTCAGACTTTAATCTGTCTCTGTGCAAAATTTTATCTAGATCCGTTTAGCCGTTCTGGCGTGATTGTGTAACAAATATCCATCCATACACAATTTTTGCATTTATAATTATGTAGTAGTTAGAAGTAAGACACGTAAAGATATAAAATCTCATCTCCTTGAAAAGTCAAGGTCAAAGCATTTATTTCATATAGACCATTTACAGGCACTTTTGAATTGTCATGAAAATACTTAGATATCTTACTATGTTTAAGCAAATAATATGTTACTCGTGTTATCTGCCAATTATTATCGCAAAAATAATTTCTAGAACCTTGTCAGAATTACGCGTTGTTACCATGGTAATATTTAAAGATCACGAGAAGCGAGTCACTTAAATATCTAAATAATATAATAAAGCTGCCAAGATTTTATTGGTTTACATACATACATACATAAACTTACGCATTTTTCCCATGGGTGTAGGCAGAAACAACAGAACGCCGCCTGCTACGATCTTTACATATTCCTTTTGCTTCGTCCACGTTTATACATCTGGTCATACAAGCACGCCGGTTACGAGTACTGCGCACCTGACCTTTCCTTCCTTCCTTCCTTTCGTTCCTTGCGAAGTATGTGTGGTGTAACTTTGAACGACAGAGTGAGGAATGAGGTATTACGAGAACGTTGCGAAGTTAAAGGGGATGAAGTGACAAAAGTTGAAAAGAGTATGCTTAGAAGGTTTGGTCATGTTGAGAGGATGAGTCAAAGGCGACTGACAAAAGGGATTTATATGGCAGATTTGAGTGGCAACGCCGGGAGTGGATGCCCTAGAAAAACCTACCCTGACCTTATTGGTGACGTTCTTTATTTGTTTATATCTGCTGATCTCTGAAACCACCAGTTGGATACGAAAAAATATGTTTGAGTCAGACCCGTAAGGAATAGTATTTTTGGATATAATGAAAATGTACAACATTGATCTCTAAGATCAAAGACTAACGTCTAGTTTGAGGATCATCATTCAAATAGCTATGTAAGATATACTTGATAAAAAAAACTAAATAACAAAAAGGCTATATAACATCACGCTTTGTCCCATGGGAGCGGAGCAGTAACACAAGACGTAACTTAAGGTGGGTCAAAAAATAAGTACTCCGGGCACACACTAGACAAAGCCCACGACAAAACATATTATGATCTATGGCATTATGCCCTGTCAAAATGTGACACACTGAGAGGTCAAACGAGAATTTACAAGAAAATACTCCTATAGTGGGATTAAGCTAACAATGAGGATGCATGTGATGCACGCAAAGCAATGCAATCACGCATCGTGTCATCGTTCAAACAAATGTCTTTTAAAAAATAACTCTCTATTCCAGTATTTATGTCATGGGTAAAGTCCTACAATGGATAGAAAGAAATGGAGGCGTCGAAGGCATGGCCAAACTTGCGTCGAAGAAGGCCGCTCTAGTATATGCCACTGTCGAACAATCCAACGGCTTCTATTGCGCGCCAGTAGCTAAGAACTTCAGAAGTAGAATGAACGTGCCATTCAGAATTGGTTCACCACCCAATGAGAACTTAGAAAAGGAGTTCTTGAAAGGCGCTGAAGTGTTAGGACTCATTCAGCTGAAAGGACCCAGGTAACAATTCACTATAACGCTTTTTATATTATCTGTAATCTATAACACTAGAATTTTGTATTTGGGACACTATTAGATTGAATACAGAATATTTTAAATTTAGTTTTGCGTGGAATTGGGTAGATGACACCTCTAATCAATTGACGTACTTTTTATGAGCTGTCAAAACGGGTTTCCCCCATAGATTTTGTATGACAACACTAAACTATGACGTCACTTTTTTGTCATCTTAATTCACTAACTATTTATTGATTTTAAAGCAACTAAAAATCGAATCTTATAATTATTTAAAAATTCATCGGGTTTTCAGGGCTAAAATAACTGTTTTTTTTTTGTGAAGTTGCGTCTTGGTTTAATGGTGTCACATAAGTACCAAATGTAGAAGAAGCGTTGGTTTTTTTTTCTAAATATGGGATGGGTTTGCTCTTAGCTCTAGTCTAGCTCAAAGGTGACAGAGAAAGTCAACGATTGAGTGAGCTTACCCAGAAGAAGCCTGTCCCCTCTAAATTTGGAGAGAAATGGGCGACAATATGCAATTTTTGAGCCAATTAAATTATCATCATCGATATTTTTTCCAAATAAAAAACATATTATTGTTGGACTTGGCTTGCCGGCAGGTCCTCGATGAAATGTCATCGGCCCACCTTGTTTGGTGATTGAATTTGATTTCCAGAAATGTTGGTGGTATGCGGGCGTCGATCTACAACGCCGTCACGGTAGAAGATGTAGACGTTCTATTGAATTACATGAAAGAGTTCCAGAAGAAACATGCCAAGTAATTTACTTTATCTTTTTGAAGAATAAATTATAGTTATTAAGTGATTATATTCTTTTACTTCTATGGTCCCAATAGTGAAGAATTAATAGGGTACCACTGATCTTATTTTTCTGATTAATTAAATTGTAATAAAATTAAAAACAATATCGACTGTGCTAGTATGACGAAAAAGTATATATAAGTAAGTATAAATAGAAAAAGTATATAGCTTTCGAAACACGAGATGTGATAATCGTTCAATAGTTTCCGAGATTACCTTCTACACGAAATCACACGAACATGTCAATAAAAACAAAATCATTATAAAATTCGATAAAAAAAAAGTGTTAGATTTTGTTCGCAATAATAAGAAAAACCGGACAAGTGCGACTCGGCCTCGCCCATCGAGGGTTCCATTTGTAAGATCATTATAATTAACAGAATTAAATAAATAAATAGTAAATTAAATAAAGAAAAATTCACAGACTTCGGAGACAGAGGGGAACGGTATTTTTTTAATTTTTTTTTATTCTAAATAAGAAATTATGCGTCGGAAAAAATTAATAAAATATATTTTTCAATATACACATCAAGCCCTTTTAAATGATACCCCATTTCGTCAGTAAAGATTACATTGTACTGATTCATTTCGTTTGTTGATTCCGATGACGCTAAATTCAAGGTAGGCTCGGGTTAAATGAGTAGCCATTGGTTTTATTAAGAAAATTTATTGTTGATTAGATATGAATCACTAGTATAAAACTTACTTAAATAATAATAAGATTACAATCTACGAGTATGTACAGTTAATATAAAATGCAAAAAAGGAAGCTTATAGGGCATAAGTTTAATATTTGTAAGATCTTATTTATTTTTTTCAACTGTTCGTCAGTAGATTTGACCTCAAGCCATCTAGTAACCACCCAGACTGCCCCGTTGGTATTGTGGTCGCCAGCGCTAATGTTGAGCGTGCGATCTTGGGTTTCATTCCCAGGTCGTGCAAAAAGTGTTATTTCGTTTTTCCACTAGAAATAACTCACTTGAATAACTGGAAGTTGGTGGCGTGACATCATTCGGAAAGCACGTAAAGTCCTTGCTGATCTCTCCGCGGTTATGTTGGAGTGCCGTTGTGTGAGAGTGAGGGACGAGGGAATGCATCTACGTTTGTACACATACTCGTGCACTTTAATATCTCCTGCGTATTTTGGTAGTCTCTGTTCAGGTTGACCGCCGTGACCAAAATTGGTCTGGAAAATATTAATTACCCAGAATTTCGTAACCATGAAACCTTAACCCAGATGTTTTTGGTCAAAAGATGCCATTAAAAACAACTTTTTATCTGAATTAGGTATAGGTATGTTGTGTAGGATTCGAGGAGGGTAGTTGTAAATAAAATGAAATTCTTAATAAATATACGTATTAAATTTATTTCATTAAAATTTTTGTAAAAAAATATGTTTATTATGTAATCACTAATGTGGTAATAGATTGTGATGGAATATTGACCACCGGATGGAAAAAATTCTTTGAGTATTTCAATGTAACATTTCTTTAAGTACTTTCGTACATAATGGATACAAGTCATATAGAACTAGTCTAAAACTCTCTTATATATTTGTAGCGTTCGATCCTAGTACGGTCCCAATATACAGTGTTAGGAAGATTATGTATTTAATATAAATTATATCAGCTTAAAAATACTTTAATACAAAACGTATATATAATACATGTCCCATATATTCACGTGATAATTATAAAAAATGTCATTCTATACATTTCACTGTCACATAACACACTCTCATTCATACACAGAATTAAAATAATACAGTCCAGTTTATAATAAAAACATAAACCGTTAATTTATATTACCTAGCCATTCTTAATGTTAGTAATAATTAATCGTTAAACTAATTACCGTAACACAGATCTAATTATTACTAACAATACAAGAACAGTGTCCTAAAAAAATATACAAAATATTTTATAACATTATATTTACACGATTATAAATCGGAATGTTGTTGGAATGTAATTTTTACAATATTCGTTGAAAAATTGTGAGTACTCCCTGTTTCGGATATGGCAGTGTTCGCCTTAAAGTACTTGAGCATTTTGTTCGTTGATGATTATTTAAGAATCAACACATTCACTGTTTTCAAAATAATGTAACGCCTTTAATAAACTTTGACTTTTGTGACGATTTGTTTTTTTTTTTTTGTTAAATAAAGTATATTTGGTGGGGGCTGTAATTCAAACAGTGATTGTGTTAATACACATAACGTTACAACTATAATTCTTAATAAAGCTAATAGAATACGACATTCTACAATAACATACTTTACTCTCGGCTTGTAGTCGCAAGCGCTACATATTTTCCGCGCTATCTATTTAATATGCAATAATATGAACTATTACTGCCGGGTACCGAGATTTGAAACTAGTACGAAGTATTATGTAAGATTGACCAGAATACGACAAAACGCAGTCCCTTGTTACACTTACTGCCCTTCACTGTCGCTGTCACTTTTATCTGTAAACGAATAGTACACTTATTAGTATTGCATCATTCACATTGCATCAAATATTCCACTTGCACAAACAATATTATCGGTCATTAGGGCACATATGCAAAGCTGTAAATAACAATATTTACAGCTTTGCATATGTGCCCTAATGACCGATAATATTGTTTGTGCAAGTGGAATATTTTTATGTGCGTAATTCAAACAATTATTGTTCGTGATTAATGTTCGTTTTCAGTTCATTTGCGTCAAGCTATAGTATTGATGTTTGTTACGCTTTAGATTTAGGACAAAGGGAAAGATGTTACTTTGCAGGCGCTTTATTACTCACTGTAAAGGACATATTTACGTGTATTATTGAAACAGTAATACGTCTATAATTAAAATACATACATACATACCATCACGCCTGTATTCCCCGGAGGGTTAGGCAGAAGTGTACTAATGAACACCCCAGTTCGCCAGTATGTTTAGGTCCCGTGTATTAGGGGGTGAACCTTTTGCCAACAAACGGGCACAAATCCTAACTTCGAGCTGCTACTGAGAATTTCATAAAAACCCAATAACACTGCTCGACCTGGGAATCGAACCCAAGACCTCTAGCGTACTATTACTGCGTGTAATTGACGTTCAAAAGTGCCTTTTAATGGTCTAATTGAAATAAATGATTTGACTTTGACTTTGACCAAATTAAACAGTGGCGGAGTAGAAAACGCTATGTCGAAATATAATGAACAAGTGCGACTCAAAATATATGTTGTAGGTATGTATGCACTCACTACGGCCTACAGCAAATCTGCAAGCGTTATCGCAACTACCAAGCATAACGTGCAAAAGCTGCATTCTCAATAATGAAAGTGCGCACTACACAAGTGCCAAACATACTGACCTTTCTTACCCGGGTACGCATGCCTTTTTAGTCTGTCGTAGAGATCCTCTTTCGTCCCGTATATACTGGCATTTGATCGCGCTAAGCTGTTCATCTTTCCATTCATGCCATTGTGAAGGCTTTCCTTCATATAAGTCTCGTTGTAGAAGTTCGGCATCTCCCAGCCGTCCTCTTCGTCGTCATAGTAATGTGCGTACGTCGAATGATGTGATGGCGCTATTGATTCTGCGTACGGTGTGTGCGCTCCGTAGTAGAAGTTCACTTGGGAGCCGTTTTGGTCGATAGCTGGTGTTAATGTCTTCTTTGGTTCCTTCTTCTTCGTTGATCTGGTGGAAATAAAAGAACATATCAGTTGGATTCTAGATTTACTGCAACATAGGTCGCTTTTTATTGTAAAAACAAAAACGTACCTCGCACAAATCATCCATACAAGCAGCACTAAGAATATAATAAAGATGACTCCTCCAGCGACTCCACTGGCGATGTACGCGAACTCGCTCTTTTCCCTGCAATGGCGACCAGTGAACGAGCCAGTACAGCGACACGAAGGTTCGCCTCGCGCATCCTTTACGCACTCGCCTCCATTGTCACAGAAGTCCTGGCACACGTCTGAAGATAAAGGGCAGGATTAAATTAAAGCATTGTTGGAATCAAAGTGGGTTCTTATTTTTTTTTTTTAAACATTCTACATTTTGTATCGAATCATCAGTTGTCCTTAAACCAACTTATTTAATAAAATGTCAGAATCCAGAATATACCTACCACTGTCCGAATTTCCATTCTGTACACATATGTAGAAATATCTAGTTACAAAGTTTAAAAAAAAAAGACTGTCTTGACTTACTTATTAAAATACAAAAGTACCTATGTAACCTAGTTTTTGTACGAAAACCAAAAAGAAAGTCTTCGTCAGGATATAATCCAGTAAGTAAGCGAGCAATCATGCAAGCAAACACGCTCAAGCAAACAAGCAAGGATGCAATCATATTTTCACAAGCTTACCATCATGCTTCTATGTCAAATATATAACTATTTTCAACTAAACCTAAGTAATAAACTTCAGTAACTAATAAGCTTTGAAAGATATATGAAAAAATAATGTTGATAAGATGAATTCATTTAAGTTAATCGAGGTCAAGAAAAGCTAATGTGAACGCAAGAAGAAATGAAATTAACTTGGAGTAGTGTCGGCTGTGTATATGGAAGTTTAAACTCATTAAAAACCTTTACCAAAGGAACGTTTGAATTTAAAAAAGAACCGTTGAGAGTCAAAAGGAATTACAGACTCGTTGGATTACGAAATTTTTACACTCGCAATCAACAATTTTCAGAAATACTTGGCTCCTTAAATCAAGCGAATGCCTACATTATTTTAGAATTTATTTTGAAATCAATTCCAGTATTCTCATTTTTGAAAGGTATAAGAAAATTTCGGCAATTCAGCTGAATATTGCCCGTGATGAATACAAATTAGCTGTCGAACAAAAATCCCGTCTCCACGGGCAACAAGTTTGGAATGAGGTTTTACCAATAGAAGCTTAATTTTCAGGTCAAAGTTCTTTGAGGAATCTTAAAAAGTCTTTGAAAACAAAACGATATCTATGAATAAAAATGTCTTGCTTACCTAAACAGACTTTTCCGGTACCGTTGAAGCCCGGCTTGCACTGGCATTTGAATTCGCTGGTCTCGGGTATCAAGAGGCAATAAGAATTAACATCGCAATGCATCTCCGGGCCACTCATCTCACATGGGTTCGTGCATTCAGTTTCAGATGTCTGCGAAAGGAAAATGGATCTAAAGGTACATACTAATTTATATGATAGGTAATTAATATAGGAGGAGTTGAAGATTTAACGTATACGGAAAACTTAGAATAGCAAATTGTATTTCTTTTTTCCTTGGGATTAATCATTTTGCAAAGGGCTACCCACAACATACCTTCAAGCAATTTAACTTCTAAGTTCAACAATTTAGCATGTGCTTTGATCTTGAATAAATATCCCAGAAAAGTGCTCTTATTTTTTATTGTCATCCCAAACGTTTCAGCGATGATAAAAAGTCACTCAAGATATATTTGGGACGTTATTAAGGATAAGTATGTTTTACTTACAGCACCAGGGCCTCTCGTACTTGTGTTGATTGGACAAGGGACACAGACTGTCTGTTGGGCCTCTGATTGATAGGTTCCTTTCCTGCATTGTACACATGTGTTCAAGGTGACGTTGAGATATGAGCCTGTAAATTACAAGAAAATGTCTTAACATTTATATCATAAGAGAAGATTCCAATTAGGTACAATAACTATCTAGAACTTTTATTACCAATGTTCAAGAATCAAAATCGGATTAGACTGGATTCCGCGAGTTTAAAAGATCAGAATTCCGTTCTCAAAGTATTTAATAATTTAGAGGATTGTTTTAAAATCAATTTGTAATTTTGTGAAAGTTTCTATGCGAAATTTTAGAGGCGACAATTATTTGCATAGAAGTTTTGGAAGTGTATATAATGAATGTACCAGGTCGGCAAACGGGGAGGGAGCATTGATCAGCCGACGATGCTCCGGACTGCGGGGTCGTGGTGCCAGGCGGGCACGGCGCACACGCTGCCCCTGATCCGTTGGCGCGCCACGTTCCACGAGGGCAAGGCTCGCAGCCACCATCACTGCTTAATTGTTCTCCTAAAGATATAGAAATAATATATAAGTAAGTATTTTATAAGTTTTCAAAGCTTTAGAAATACACCATCAAAGTAAGTGCATCTTTAAGAAATACGTTAGGTAGGTTATTGTGCTTACCTGAAGGACAATCATCTCTGCATTCAGCAGCCGATACGGCTTCTGTAGCTCGAGTAGTTTGTCCCCTAGGACAGGCCATGCAAGAGAAGGCTCCTTCGCGTGGTTGGTAGGATCCGTGACCGCAAGGACGGCAGAGATCTGCCTCAGCATCGTAGTATTTTCCGGCAGCGCACCTCTCTATAAACAAAACAAGTATTAAAACCAAAATAAATCATGTGTGACTGCTTCATCAATCTTTTGGAGCCCTAAGGTTGAATCTTATCGTTTGAAATTTATTAATAGCAGTCCAGAGTCTATATTTGTGACCGGCTGATGGCAATAGGTTAGTCTTCTGGTATTGATGCTAACTGCCATTTGGGAGCACTATGCATCTTTGCCTTCGGTGAATACAAACAAGATTTAGAAGTCGTCACCTTTGCAGTCAGCTGCACTACGGGCTCCAGTTGATTGTGTGACACCAGATTGTCCGGCGATGGCAGGACAAGCAGTACACTGCACCTGTCCCGCTTCAGACTGGTATGTGCCTTGTGGGCAAGGCTTGCAGGTGTCGCTGGCAGCATCCAAGAAAGTACCGACCGCACAAGCCACTGAAAAATACGAAATCTGAGGTTAGAAACCGATTTATTTAGAGTTACAATTAACAACAAAAGTCATTAAACTCTGTTATTTTTGATTCTCTAAATTGGCAAAAAATATTTGATAGTAGTAATAGGATGCAGTATTCTAAATAGACGGAATATTACATTATTTAAAAAAAACATATTTTGATTTAAAAAACTGACGGTAAATGCAAGTAAGGATTTGTAATTACCACAATCAGGAGCCATAACAACTTGTCCAGTGGGGCAGGCGTAGTCCGAAACTAGCTCCAAGCTGGCCGGATCAGGAACGGTGTTAGGAAGAATATTCCTCACGTCGAATTGTTCGTCTTCGAGAATCAGTTTCTCCAATAATCGTTGTACAGTAGAACGTTCGTTGTTACCATTGTGGATTACTGGGTCGCTGCGAGTTATAAACAATCATTAGTTTATTTCAACCTTATATGTAAATAAAAATAGGAATAGTATTGATCTAATAATGTCAGTAAGCAACTTACAGTAGGTACGAGGACGAAAATATGGCAAATTGAGTTTACAAAAGCCCAGCTTTGTATAGCATAGCTTTCGTCTCTGTCGCTCAATTTTCTGTCTCTTTCTAAAACTCTATGTACCATAATCATCGCCCTGGCACTGGATACTAATACATTCAAGCAAATCATACCTTTATGTTACAACAAGTGCTTAAAAGCGACTCTAGAGCATGCAAACAACTTACTTGACAGACGGGAAAGAGATCTCAACGTTGTACGTATCGCCGACTTGACGACCCTCCCTACTGCTTCGTGTCCTAAGTGCCACAAAAACACATGCAATTGTGATAGAAGAACAACATGCTTATTGTCAAAAAAGCCTAAAAGTGCAACAGTTTTCGAAAGAAAACTTTAAAATTTTGCCACGATACCAAAGTGCTTCCTGTACTGTGTTATATAAACACATGCTTTATGTGCACTACATAGATGACATTTTTACATTACAAGTTTTGCGTAATATCTTGTGTATCTACGCCGACACCTTTTATGGACTCCTACTTTTTAATGGGTTTTCTAAATAGAACTGAAGTTGAACTTACTCTTCGACGGGGATGATAGCGTCCAGTACGTAGGTATCTTCAGCAGGTACGGTGGGAGGGGTGGATACTTGTCTCGTTTGTCTATTGTTAGCGCGGTGGTCGCATTTTACATTGATATCTAGTTCCTTGCACTCGCGGGTACCTGTGTTGAACATACAAAATAAATAATAACAAGTTCTAATAGCTACTCATAATTACGGACGAAGTAGCTAGAAAACGAAGTGTAGATGAGTAATGATGAAGAGTAATGATGAAAAAAGTATTGATAAAAAGAAAACATAGTAGAGGAACATAATGCAAGTAGACTGAAGTCTCGAGAGGCAAAAGAAGAAGATTAGAAGCAATCAGTTTACTATATGTGTGTAAGTCCGTACCGTCCACAGCATAAGAACAGAAGTTCCAGTCTCTGTTAAGTTGGTTGATAGCGCTGCGAACCTTCTGGCGAAGTACACCTTGTCCGGCATCATTGCAAAGTACTGAGCTTGGGAATAACATCGATATCTTGAAGACGCGTTGAGCTGGTGAGGCAGCTGTAATGGAAAGAAACATGTCAATGCTGTGATAATTCATGAAGAATTTGAAGTTTATAAAAATAAAGTTTTGTGAATATTCTTACGTGAGCATGCAGGATAAACCAATGGTAGGGTTGGATCAGCAGTTGGGCGCCAGAATCCTTCGGCACCACATGTGTAGAATGGTGGCACAGGTTGCGAGAATCTTAGACCGTCGCGACAGGCAATCTCGCACACCTTGAACTGACCGCCAGCTCCCCAATCCCGACAGGATTGGTAACCACCGAGCGGATCAGGTAATGGTGGACAGAATTCAGCTAAAAAGAAATTAATAAATTACTATCCTCCATACAAAGAATAAGTTCAAGAGAGAGAAGAAAGTTAACGGTAAAACTCACCAAGTACAGTAACTTTGAAAGTGCAGGTAGCTGCGTTGCCAGCAGCATCATACGCGATATATGCAATATCATAAATTCCCCAAGCAAGGTTCTGCCCAGGTCGGTGTCCAGATTTTTCCACTACTTTAGCAACTCCAACGTTATCACTGAATACGGGTACATCCCAGCTGACAAGTGAAGATCCGTTCTTTGCAATTACCCAGAGATCACCAGGGCAACGATCTACTCTGGGTGGTTCCTTGTCTACTTGCAATTGTTGGCATTTAGAACCGGTGTAACCGTTAGGACACACTCTTTGACCGCAATGAGATGGCACTATTCTCTCGACTCCTCCAATTAAGTCATCATATCCAGCCCAAGTAAGACCTAAGCTGCTGTATAGAACTGGCTCAGTTCTACAGTCACGGACCTGTTTCTGGATTTCATTTGTGACATCGAGAGCACGGTTCCATATTTGTACTTTAGTCAGATGACCTTGGAATCCAGCTTCTGTATAAGCCTTTGGATTGTCGGATTGAGGCTTGCCAAGTGTTACCCAAACACTGAAAGAAAAGGTAAAGGTAAAAAATTGTTCTATATAAAGTCTTAACTAAAGATTTCGAAGTTTTTACAAAAATCTTACTATTGTGGCAATGTTCGTCCGCTGCCGTAACCTTCAATCTTGCTAGCGATCAAACCTTCAGTGATGAGCGTCAATTGACCCCCGTTGTTACCATCCCAGACTAAAGCAACGTGGTGCCACTGTCCATCGTTTACCGTTGCGAATTCACCGAAGCTTAGGTAAACATCTTGAAGTTCCGGGAACAGAGAAACTTGTACGCCGTTTGAGTGGGCTTGAATTATTTGCTTTCTATTTAGAGCAATGTGGGAGTTACTGGAAATAAATTATTAAATAAATATAACAATTTCTAAATCGTTTTTTGTTGTGTGTCTGTAATTCTGTATGTTACGTACCTAACGCTGTACGCTGTAAAGAACACTCCGCCTTCATCTTGTTGCGTGTATTGGACCCACATCGCTATAGTCAGGCTATCAGCCGATCCTGTATCGAATGGCACCACTTGAGCCGCACTCGATCGCAATGGGTCACTGAAGTAGAGGTCGTAATCTACACTGATTGCTGAAAAAAAAAATTGGGTATTTAATATATCGTGAAGTGAAGTCAATTTTAGTACAAGGTAGGAAATGTTATGTGAAATATATCTTACTTTTTCTGCAATCATCACCAGTAAGATTGAACGGGCATTGGCAATAGAATCTGCCTGGTAAATCAATGCATGTAGCGGAAGGTGGGCAAGAGTTCTCCTTGCAGTCAACAATGTCTTCATCACAGTTCTTTCCTTGGAAGCCTGGAGCGCAAATACAGTTGTAACCTTCGCCCTCATCAACACAAGTAGCTCCGTTCCGACAAAGACCAGCGTCACATGCGTCGAACTCGTATTGGCAACCAATTCCAGTGTAATCTAGAGAACATGTGCAGTTGAGGCCAGAACCGAAGTCTTGGCATTTTCCGCCGTGCATACATGGGCTGCCGATACATCGTTCAGGGGCTGTTTCACATTGTTTTCCATCGGTTCCACTTGGGCATCTGAAATATTACCGGGAAAATTATTATACGATTAATAATAATAACATATATGTCATATTTCTGAATGTACAATATGATTCTGTACTTACACGCAGAAGAAATCTTGGAAGAGATCGATGCATTTTGCATGGTTTTGACAAGGTAGGTTCATGCAGTTGCCAATGTCGTTCTCGCAACGTTTGCCAGTCCATCCAGGTTGGCAAGAGCATTTGTAGTCACCTATGTCATCTTTGCAAGATCCACCGTTAAAGCATGGGTCGGAAGCACAGTCATCTATGTTAGTTTCACACATCTCTCCCGTGAAGCCTTCATGACAGACGCATTCGTATTTGTTATCAAGATCAATACACCGCTCTGTACCTATGGTGCTGCACGGTTCATTCAGACATTCATTAATCGCAGTCTCACATTGTAGTCCTACGTAACCTGGACGGCATTTACAGATAAACCCATCTATTTGATCAACGCAAGATGCACCGTTCTGGCATGGGTTAGAAGCGCAGTCATCTATAGTATGCTGACATGTCTTGCCTGTGTAACCAGCTTCGCAAATACAGTTGAAATCATCAATGCCATCAATACATTGCCCACCATTTTCACAAGGTGATCTAACACATTCATTTACATTGATGTCACAAGAAGGACCACTCCAGCCGGGATCACAGATGCATTGATAAATAAAGAGTCTATCGACACATATTCCATGTTTGCAAGGTTCGTTTGAGCAGAGGTCTATCTTCTCATGGCATCGTTTTCCTGTAAAGCCTGGAGGACACGCACAACTAAAGTCGTTAACTAAGTCTGTACAAGGTGCGTCAAGAAGACAAGGCTTTTCGATACAGTCGTCAGTATTGATTTCGCAAAGTTGTCCTTCCCAGCCTGGTAAGCATTCGCACTTGTACCGGCCTTGTTGGAGTGCAATGCAACTTGCACCATTCGTGCAGGGGTTTCCATTCGCCGTGCAAGGATCAATCTGAAAAAAAAAAAGAAATGAAATTAATACACTTTCAGCTAATGCTTTTGCAGGATTATACAAAAAAGTTGATATGCAATACAACCGTACCTGCGAGATACCCGTACCTGCGAGACTTGACGATCTATTGCAACGTTTATTCAAAAGAATTTGGGACTTATAGAAAGACATGTTTTATTGCATACCATCACGCCTATATTCCCCGAAGGGTTAGGCAGAGGTGTAACAATGTACACCCACAGTTCGCCGGTGTGTTTAGGTCTCATGTAATAGGGGGCGAGCCTATTGCCATTAACCAGGCACAAATCCTAATTCCGAGCAGCTACTGAGAATTTCATAGAAATACCCAATTACACTTTTTGCTCGACCTGGGAATCGAACCCAAGACCTCTAGCGTAGCAGTCACGCTTAGGACCACTAGGCTACCGAGGCAATTTTTCTAAAAAAAAAAAAGTTTTAAAATAACTCGTAACTCGCCTCGTCTCATTCTCCAGCTAAACAAGACACAATTTGTGAGACCTCAGGGCCATTCGCGTTTTTGTCTGCACTGTTGTTTTTTTTTTTTTTTTATCACGCGGTTACTTAACCCAACCCCTTACCGAAAGGGCCTGTGGACGGTGAGCAATGGGTAGCTCACAGTCCTTAACGACAGGCCGCCATCCACGCGCGCCTCAAAGAGATGTCAGCATAGGGAAGGGGCCACTGAGGGCCGATGCCTGCCGGGGCTGCGGGTTGTTCGTAAGAGATACCGCGCCCCCGGAACGCAAAGGGCACAAGAAGGAACATGGGTGGGTTTTAGTCAGTAAAAGTCTGACACTCCCTCCCGCCCCGCCCAGGGCGGGAGAAGTTATTTGATGATTTCCCACACCCCAAAAAAAAAAAAAAAATTTACGTACCGTGATGTCACAATCAACGCCCGTGTATCCTGATCTACACAGACAAGTGTAGTTATCGAATCCAGGTTCATCTTTACACATGGCTCTTTCAGGGCATGTGTCGTTTCTACAGTCAGATCTTTCTTCTTGGCAGTTGATGCCTCCATATCCTGTAGGGCAGGCGCAGCGGTATCCTTGAGGCAGATCAGTACATGTACCACGGTTGTAACAAGGTTGACTTGCGCACTCATCAATGTCAACTTCACATCTGCGTCCAGAGAATCCAGCGGGACAGTAACATTGAACTCCATGTCCTTTAGGTACGCATAGCCCGCCATGTTGGCAAGCGCTGTTTGAGCATTCTACGGGTAGACATTCTTCTAATCCTGTTGCTCCAGTTCCTACTGTTTTCATATTCGTTGGACATTCCATACACAAGGTTTGTCCCACAAGATTTTGATAGAAGTTTCTTGGACATTGAGAACATGGGGCCAAGCCAGTTGGAGAATATGTTCCTGGTGCGCATTTAGCTCTGCATCTTTCTCTTCCAGGTGCAGCTGGTTGGTATGTGAACGTGTTTACTGGACAGGCTTGACAATCCTTAAATCCTCCTAGTGGTGGTTCGCTGGTGTAGCTATTTCTTGGACATTCCAAGCAAGGAACTAATCCAGTTGGCGAAAATGTTCCGTATCCACAAACAGGTATACAATCGTTAATATCCTTGGAGCCTTCTTCTCTAGTGAATGTTCCTTGAGGACACTTGAGGCATAATCCTTGACGAGCTTGGTTTTGGAAGAAACCACGTGGGCACATTGTGCAGGTCTTTTGTTTCTCTTCAGCAAAGGTTCCAGCAGGACAATGTACTGGAAAGGATATTAATAATATATATGTGTACCTACTTACTCTTAAAAAAAAAAACTTAAAAAACAAACTCTTAAGAAAACTTACTCTTAAGAAAAATTAAAAAACAAACTAAGCAATAATACTTACAGCATCTCGGGACATCATTCGTATCCATATTCAATACCTCACCGACGCTGCAAGTGAATCCTTTAGTAATAGAACTTCTGATTGCTCTCAACGGTGGACATTGGTTGCCAATAGACGAAACATTAAGTACCGGTTCAATAAGGGCACTAGCGTACGGTACAGACAAATCAAATATAAGGTTCAAAGTTGAACCGCACAAATCGTAAAGCTGAGTTTGTCGAACAGCGGGTATGATGGCTAACACGAAGTCCATTTTGACAACGTTTTCGTCAAGAAGTGTCGGTATTACGTTGACGAATGTTACGTTTATGTTTACGTTAACGGCTGAACAACGTTGGGTCAGTCTGTCGTTTAGGACGTTGTCGTATTGAGCTACCAAGTCTTTGTATTGTGGCAAGCAAGCGTTGGAAACTGCTCCAAGGGCCCGATATTGAACAGTGGAAACAACATGGTAGGCGGCTTGCTGGGTATCTGTAAAATAATATAAATTATAGGATTGATCTATTTTCAAGTAACTGTTTTAAGTACTTAGCGAATTATGAGGTACATACTTTCGGAAACACAATCTGGTACAACAGAAGTTGGTACCCAATGACGTTTAGTTTCACAAATAAATGTCTTGACTGGTTCTCCATCGGTGAATCTGAAGCCAGGGCTGCATGTGGCAATACATTGGATTCCTCTATCTCCAGGCAAACAGTTCATAGCACCATGTGCTGGCGGCATTAGTTCCCAGTCAACACAAGGGGTGGCTTGTACAGACACCTAGAATGAAAGTGTAATATTTAACAAAAATTCATTTATGTACACAAATACGTAATATAAAAATAATACTTACTTGGAAGTTGCACTGAGCTCGGTTTCCATGTTTGTCGGATGCGATAACAGTTACATTTTCATAGCCGCGTATGGGAATGACAGCTCTTTCCGGAATGAATTTAAGGAAGACTTCGCCCGAGGCATCTGTTGCATTTATTCTTCTCCTGGTGTCGTTGAAATTGACCGCATAACTGTCCTGTTTATCTACTAGTTCAATAACATAACTTTTTGGGCAGCTCAGTTTTGGAGGAGTGTAATCTGGTACTGTAATGTTAACTTCACAAATAGCAACGTTCCCATCAAAATCGAAAGCTACGTATCGCACCACCATATTGTGGAATACTTGGAGAGGTGTTCGGAAGTGCTGTGGCGTGACTTCTAATCTAGCAATAGCTCCAGAGTTGTCAGTTGCTGTGGGCTCAGTAAAGTTGACTGGTAAAAGACCACCATTGACATCTGTTTGTACTACAATTGGTTGTTGAGGACAGTTTTGGAACACTGGTGGCTCATTATCTGTAAGAAGTAAAGGGTTTAGTTACATTTTTATTTGTATGTAGGTACAACACAGTGTCAACACTAGGGCAGTCTGCATAGGATTATATTAAAGAAAGTCACAAAATACATCATGAATACAGAGTACATACCGACGCAAGGCGAGTATCCATAATCATAACCTAACAAAGGATCTGCGGCTGGTTCATCACAACCCATCAGCTCGAATTTGAGACAAGCGTTATCCATGAAGCTTACAATACCCAAAATAACGAATCTGGCTTGTACGAACTTAGGCAAGGTGATCATAGCCAGTTCACCATAGTTTCCAGGATCTCTCATTGTCAGGTTGAAATTAGGGAAGTAAACCACGTAGTTCTCATTTTCAGCTTGCTTGTAGAAAAATCTTATTTCTGTAGGTCTGCCTACAATGTCAGATGTAACGACACCCTTCACAAGTATGGCTTTTACTCTATATACTTTGCCCAAGTCAACGCTTACATAAGTAAAGGCTTCTTGTTTGCCGCACCATCCTGTCACAGAATTGAGCCTGATGTTTCTTGCTTCATAGTTAGGCCTTTCTGAGGTTGCGTTGATTGCAGAATCAGGTATTCTTCCAGAAGCTAATCCAAGAGGCCTGATAATTTTGCATTCGGGTTCACGTATACAGGTTATTGGTCTGGGATTGATTAAAATGTATCCTGGTCTAGAGCAGCCAAATAGAACTTCGGATCCTTGCTCGTAGCTTCTTGCAATTTGATAACCGTCCGCAGGTCTGCCTGGGTCTTCGCACACTGGTCCTTCGCATCTTAAGTCTCCAAAGTCCCAAATACCGTTAGCTTGGCATCTGACTACGTTATCATGTTTACTTGTTTGTCCAGCTAGTTTAAAAGTGTTTTGGCACCCAAAGAAGAAAGAGCTTTGATACTTGGTGTCAAGATATTGGCCATATTCAGCTCCCGGTGTAGGCATTGGAACACCACAGTCTTGTCTGGGACATTGAGGTTGAGCTCCAGAAAACCAGTAATCGGGTAGACCCTGAAAAACATTGTTATCTTAGTATTGTATTAAAATTTATGAATAATAATTTTGAAAGAAAATACTAGAAGCAAAATACAAGACTTACCGGTTTAGGGTCATAGACGCATTGTCTAAAAGATGAGGTAACAGTATTTCTCAAGTGTCTGCCAGGTGAGGTGCAAGTAATTGTAACGTTGTCCCTGTACGGAACCAGCACGCTTTCAGGGTCGTCTCTGATAACTTTTAGGCCGTCGTTTTTGTCATCAGACAACGTAACGCAACGGGCATCTGCAAATATTATGATTAATTCAATTGTTATTATAACATTATTGCAGTCTATTAAACATATTAAAATATTTAATGCTACTATCATGTGTTGAACTTACATTGACATAAAGGTGCAGTTCCATTCCAGGTTCCACTAGAACTACAAAGAAGTGACGAGAATCCAGACATAACAAATCCAAAATCGCATTGGAACTGGACAATATCTCCAAAGTGGTAAGCATTTTTCGTGGACAGCAGTTTTCCATTCTCTGGAGGTCCAAGTGGTGGGCACATGACTGGTACGCAAGATTTGTTTCTTTGGTATGTGTCCCCGTCCCTTTCACCAGTTTCCGACTTTTCGATGGCAAATCCAGCTGTACCGTTGGAATAATAAAGCTCGTAGCCAATGTTGCAGGCGCATGAGAAGTTTCCAGGTCTGAAGAGAAAAAGTTACGCGGTTATCTAATAATTCTAATATGCTTTTCCAAACATGCCTGATTAAACTGTTAGAAATACTTACGTGTTAAGACATTTCTGTTCACATCCACCATTACTTTCACTACACTCATTAATGTCTGTGCAGTCTAATCTAGCACATCCCATAATTTCAACTTTTAGACAAGGTGCGCCAACGTAATCTTGGATTTTAAATTTGACGTACTGTGCTTCAATAGGCATTGGCAAGTTCAGAACAGATAGAGTGGGCTCTAATATACGGAACTCTACAGCTGTGCCATCGGGGTTTGTGTAGTCTTTGAACACATCAGTCAAGTCGTTGGTATACTGAATTCTGATGGCAGAAGTAAACGCGATGTTGCCATCAGCGCGCATGACACTCATTGTTCTAAATCCTCTAATGATTGTAGGTGCTCTCAAGTCTACGAGAATCCAGTTGGCTCCTGCCTCTAAGTTATTACCACACCAACCACCTCCATTGTTCAAACGTACCATCTGAAAGTAAAATAGATAAATAAATATTGATATTTGAAAATATAAATCTTCGCGTGGTTATTTATTTGTCTGTTTGGTTAATAATTTATTACAAGAAACTCCTTACTCCTTTGGCATATCCAGGTTCTGGAGCAGAAGTTGTAATGGACTCATCAGGAATAGCTCCATTGATCAATCCCAAATCGCCAACAGGTCTACATTCTAAGCTTGGCGTGAAACCAGGTTTGCAGGGACAGAAGAAACCACCCTGAGTGTTTTTACATTCAGTCGAAGCCGTGTCACATTGGCTGTTGGCACACTCGTTGATATCTTCGCAAGTCGGTGGGTTATCGAATTCTTGGTTAGGTCCACATTTGAGGACGCTAGGGCCGTTCAGTTTGTATCCTGAAATTATACAACAGTAAATAACATACACAGTGCACTGTACTTCTCTAAAAAAACCACAGGGTCATTACAGCATGGTATTTATTTATTATAATGATTAAAATTTTACCTTTGAAACATTGAACACGAGCTTCATCACCGAACATGTATATCCTAGTCTGGTCAACGAAGAACCCGTTTTTGATGACTGGGAATTTCGGGCACAGCGCCTTAGAGCATGTTGGCACATCGCCAGACCAAGTACCGTTACTCATACAAAGAAGTACTGGCTGTCCAGATCTTACGTAGCCAGGTTCGCACTCGTACCGCACGATAGTTCCGTAGCTTCGACCACCACCGTTCAAGATTGTGACATTGGCGTGAGGGACATCGGGGAGGGCTACGCATTGTGATGCTATGGAAAAAGAAATTATTAATAAAATAAACCACGTTGAGAAAAGAAGCAAAAAATATATAATATCTACTACATTATTTTTATTGAAATTGCTTGCTATTATTGTGTGCAATATCAATGAAAAATACAGTTCACTCTACTAACCCAAACAAGTAGGTGTTCTCTCCCATCGCCCATCAGATAAGCATGAGATTCTTTCGATAGGCTGTCCAGTCGGAAAAGCAAATCCAGCATAACATTGGTAAGTTGCAACACCTCGATAAGTCACGTTTGTAGAGCCAATTGAAAATCCATTATCGATTTGTGGCACCGGACCGCAATACACCTCTGTAAAGTAACAATAAAATCACATAAGTACTTCTATATAACCTGAGGTAATACTACATTGTGCAATGCCACCATTCCTCCTTAATACTTGCCTTGACAGCTAGGAATGTAAGTAGTTGACCATTTGCCTCCGTCTAAACATTTTGTTGTTATACGAGATTTCCCTGTGGCGAATTCTTGTCCAATCGGACATGAGAATGTTATAACTGTCCCAAAGGCGGTGTCTCTGTTTGACGCTAAAGCACCAAGACCGGATTTAAGAGTAGGGCAATCTAAAAAATAAAAATGTAAAATAAGTTGAATTGAATGCACACCTCTATTTGTTCCAACTTTGTTCTCGTCGTAGCGTGAATAGCTTACCTGCCGAGAACGTCGCCTTCCAACCTATTCCATTATGCAAAGCATCAGACATAAATCGTATCAACATTTCACCACTGGACGCAGTCAGTGTTATTCTTGGTTTTACAATAAATCCACTGTCAGAATGCAATCTTAAACCATTTGTGCTGGCTCCGTCAAAAACTTGTACTACGTCGGATGGGTGAATGCTAAATTCGTCGAATTTCAACGACAGTGGACCACCGTTAGGGTTCTTAATTCTATATAAACATTCTTGGTTATTCGGGTAATTTGCAAGACCGTAAGCAGGTGATGTTACGGTACCATTTGCTGCAATGATTGTCGCTCTGCAGCCTTGAGAATATCTCATGTTAAATCCTTTCTTGGAATCCCCAAGACTAGTTCGGAAGTACATGTACAAATGGTTCGTGGTCGATACAACAACCTTTTGGTTTTCTTCACCTGGTCCAGTTAACCTTGCCAATACAGGACTAGATGGAGTGTTACCATCCTTGATAATAATATAATCTCTGTTCATACCTAATTCGAGATCCTCGACCTCTAATGAGACAATTCTTCCTGGTTGAGCTTCGATAACATATACGCATTCTAAGCCACCAGGATAGCCATTTGGATAACCAGGTGAAGTTAGTACTTGACCTTGAGGCGTGGCTCTAAGCATGCCTCCGCAATTAGAGGACTCAGTTTTCCAAGACGCACGGAAACCTTTCCTTTCTACTGAACCATCTGTACTGAATTTGATGATCATGAAGTTCGAAGCAGAAACGTAAATTTTGTTAGATAAATCTTGTTTTCCAGAAAGTGTCGCTAAATTCACAGATTTATCTTCGGTCCTGCCGCCAACCAGAATTTGAACAGTGTCGAAAGACTTTTCAGTTTCAAAATCTTGGAACTGTAAGACGATATTTTGACCTTGTGGCCCCTCGAGAGTCCATTTGCAATCGCTGAAGGGAGGATATTTGTGAGGGTAGCTAGGACTCTCGACTACATCTCCACTGCTGGCCATGTAGAAGTGACATTCAGAAGCACAGTCCATTTCGTCGGAAGCATCACCACAATCGTCTTGCTTGTCGCATTTGAAGGCTGCGTTGATGCATTTTCCATTAGAACAATGGAAGGTTCCTAAAACAAATTTAAATTGTTTAAGTATTGTTTTCTGTAACCTTAACATTGTATGACTCTACAGACAACACTTTGTTATTGAGCATGCAAAATTTAATTGATAAACAAATGTCTATCGATGTTGCTTACCGGCAGGGCAGGCGGTAGCTCGGCACATGAATGGCAGAAGGGTTTCGCAGGTTGTTAGCTCCCATGACTGGCTATCGGATGTGACGTGAACATCGACACATTCTCCCGCCTTAGGGTTTGGTTGTTGCAGGTCCCAGAAACCGGCATACTGCGAGACTAGAGCCCCAGCAGCTGATTCGAGTGTGTTCGTTCTTAGGTCGTCAACCGTCGCGAGTCCAAGCCAGTAGTGGTTATTACTGGGACTGGCTGGGACCATGTTGGCAGTCATGTTGTTTTCCGAATAGCTATCTACAACCATGAGTTCGCTGCCATACCTGAAACAATATTTTTTGTTAGGTTGTACGTACAAAATTTAAGAACAAACCTTGCAAACAATTAATTAGTTAATTACCTTCGACATAGTTCTGCCGCTTTCTCCCACGAATGCCTGATATTGAAGAATTTGTAACAGTGTAAGCCTTTCAGCTCCCATCCTGAAAACAAAGACAAAGCAAGCTTTTAATAACAGAAGTTTCAAGTCAAGGAGAAATTCAAAGTTTATTTACAAAGAAGCATGTTGACACTACAAATTACTTAGGGACTAGCGCGTATTTATGTAAAGAATACAAAATGTAATACGATTAGAAATTTTGTGTAAACGTGTTCAGGTATTAAGTGAAGGCTTTCTCCTTTCAAAGGGCTTTTAGTGAAAGCTATTCATTTCGCCGTAAAGCCATACAAAATTGTGTTGATTCTGTGTACCTTTGTGTACGTAAACTATTTGAATACCTAGTAACAATTTCACGAAAAAAGTAACCGCACAGTTGTTTGGGCGGCTATAACGGCTCGTAAAGAATACGTGATACGGGAACTCGCTGACGGATCGAAATTCTTTCTGAAGCTAAAGTTGAGTGCGTACTGATTGTGAAGTTGAGCCAGCCTAAAGCGATTAGCAATTCGAAATTAGTGATTTAACAGGTGTGCTTAACTAGCCTATGAAACTCATCCAATGGCAGATTGTATTAGAGATGTAGAATTTGTGGAACAATTCGTTGTGAAGTATTTAATTGTATTTGAAGAAATTGGAAAGCAGTATTTAACTTTGTTAAATATTCGGTGTTCATAACATTATTTGCTCCGTATATGTTTGCGTTTCCTAAATGTAATAGAAACTAAGTTCATGTTTAACAAGAAGCTCCTTGTATTAATATACGCACATTGAACTGTGTTTTCGTATGTTGACATGCCCTGAAGACCTTTCGTAAGCTCAAGCTCAACATAATGGATGTCAAGACCAGCTTAAGTTAAGAAAGCTTACTGCTTTGTGCTAGGATTTACTACACGAAGCCACATCTAGTCGATGTGTATATTAAAATAATATATTTTGGTTTGAGGACTAGAAACGCTAAGATCAATTTTTTTAATAAATTTCTGTGCATGACACGACTATAAAATGAGAATTAATGATAACTAATATAGTTAATTTGTAGCGAAATTCTACAGTTTTACGCGTAGGTAATAAACATGGTAATTAACGTTTTGGGTTTTTAAAAGGTAAGTATCTAGGTAACATAATAAAATTTAGTCATTTTAGTTATCAACTTATGGCAGCCATGACTATTCTATTTTTAATTAATGGGCGCTATGTGACACTTGCTTATCACTTCTATATATTCATGATTGTTCTCGAATTCGCAGCGTTGTACATCAGCCATTATGCAGAAAATCATAATTCTGACCGACTTCCGGAGTGGTTCTTCCCGCAAGATTAAAAGTTCAAATTATAAACTCAGAGAAAAACCTATCTATAACATTTTCATTCAATTTCCGCGCATTAGCCTACAAGATAAAAAAGTAAATAGGCATAAATAGAGCGTGCGAGTTTGACGAGGTATCGCGAAGACCGCGGCGTGTCCACGCTCCACCGCGCCGCGCCCGCAACTCGATGCAATGTGTTTGACCCACTTAGCTAGTTATGTTACTGCAGCGAAATGCAATCATTCTGTATACGAGTATATTGTACGCTTTTGCCTAAAACTGTAAACATAAACTCCGCGTTTTATAGCCCGCCTTTTTCGCAAATCGTACCCGGAAACACGACCATGCAATTTAGCAATTTAGTCGAGAGAGGAAACCGTTTTCGCCGTACCAAATGCCACAAATATTTAAGCTTTAAAGCTGAACGAATTTGCATAGATGTGAGTAATTGTCAGATTCTAAATTCTGAGTGATTCCGTACACGAAATGTTTGCTAGGAATATTGAAACAATGAGCCCTTGATTCGTTCATAGCAATGCGAATTCCGATACGACACGTCACATAATTGTACGTATTGCATGAAACTATTCACGAGAGAATAGCGACATGCAGGTAATACATAGTTACATGCGTTGGACGTAATTATCTCGCATAGTGACAAGTCACTGGGTTTTGCTGAATAGCCTAAGGCGAAAGGAACGATCAAAGTGAATAGCTCCATTGATTTTGTAGCTTATTGCGGCTGCGGAAAATTTCTATAGACCAATATCCGCCATCATGATGAGAGCAATATCGCAGGCAATATTAAGTGGAGCGTTATTAGATCTACATAAATCTTTATGGAAATTGAATGTGTTTTAGAACTTTATTAAAAACTAAATCGTACTGATCGTTAAAATAATAAATAATAACTATTTTCTTTTTAAAATAAAGAACGTTCGTTAGGAATTCTTCTGTATCGTTGGTGCGTTTATAAGCATGTAAACTCGAAGACAGAAACAACCAAGGAAGGAAGGAAGTCGCGGACAGCGGCTACTTATTTAAAAATTGCTGTGCCGCGTCCTAACAGTGTTTGCATATGAAACTAATCTATCAGTAACATCTTGTAAAAAACGAGAAAATGCAATGAACTATGGTCTTTGACGTTTTGGAATGAGCAACTAGATTAAATTTTTTATTTTACTTGTAGGTATATGACGTTCAAAAGTGCCTCTTAATGTTCTTATCGAAATAAATGATTTGACTTTCACTTAATAATTATGATAAAACATTACATTGTACATACACATAAACTCACGCCTTTTTCCCATGGGGGTAGGGAAAAACCACAGAACGCCACCTGCTACGATCCTTACATACTTCTTTCGCCTCGTCCACGTTCATACATCTATTCATACAAGCACGCGGTTACGAGTACTACGCACGCGACCTTTCTGAAGAACCCCACCAATAAGGTCAGGGTAGGTCTGACAAAAGTAAAGGTGTATTTAAGTGACTATGAAGATTCAGTAAATCGTATAGTCATTTCATGAAGTTTATTTACGAGTTAAGGTCGAGTTGCTCGCTCGGCGCTAGGTCTTGAATAGTACTAGTTACTAGTACTACAGTTACTCTTCCTTCTAAGTACTTTCCCACATGTTCCATCATGAATATCATAGGTAATGGGTTTCATCGGGGATCGCATTCATTTCCCATGTCTACTGCCTCGGATGACTGAGCTTTGTAACTGTAGAATATCGAGATACGAGGCTTTCAATCAACGCGGATCGTACCAATTCACCACCTTTTTTATTGACTCGACTCGGAGAAAGCTGCGTTTTTAATCGATTACGCACATATTATCGATTAGTTAGTTACACTTAAACGTGGAGTTACGACACCATTGACATTTAATTTTGCAAAACAATGTAGGTGCGATTAATTAACAGAAAATAACAAATTGTAAAATAAAAGACCTTCGTGTTCGCAAATTATTAAATCTTACAACATATTAAATAACTTAATTTGTTTTAACATTGTTGTGAGATAAGGAAATTCAGGATATTTAAGAAATAATTAAAATCAAAGTAATAAGTGGTCTAGATAGTCTGAGTTATGGTCGTAGAGCTACCGCTTAAAGAATGAAATTGCTTTAGGAATAATGAAGGTTTCTATAAAAATTCGTTCCGCGTAAATCATAATCCATTCTAACAATCAATAAATTTAGGCCAAGTTACAAAATGTATACATACAAAACAGTTATGCGTCAATAAGGCTTGCATTAAACGGGACGAGAGCAATGTCGACCGGTCGCCGACACGGTGGCTGCCGATCAATTGTGTCGAGTGCCTCTTAGCGAGGCGAACCTGAAACCTTTGAAGGATATACGGATATGCCTCTACACCGGAGATTGACTTACTGCTCTATTTAGATCCCACGTAGACACGACCCGCATAGTCTGTGGCGCACTATGATTCCATCTTGTACCGTAACTGTATTTTGCAACCAATCATAACAAGATTAACGATTTTAAAATAGAACGTTAGTTTGAATTAAATAGCGCTGCACTAGACTGCAGCGTTCATTTTTATATTGTTATCGGTAAATCTAATCGGAGCGGTCGTGGGAAAAATGCAATCGTACGCAATGAAGTTTAACTTTGTTTTAATGGGATTGTTACTCATAATTGTTGGTTATTCTAGTGAGTTATATTGTTCTTTGATTTAAAATTGCTCTACCTACTTTGTAGACAGAAAACAAACTTTAAGGAGGTATTAAACATGACTATTTTTAGGATATTTGCTCGCTAACTTGTATTAGCAGCATAGTGCTTTTACGTAACATTATTTCTGCTAAAGCTTTGCAGATTTGTAGGTAGTAGACACAGAATTGGTTGTGATTACCAAGTTTGGGTAAGCTCACATACAATCTGGATGTTTCCAAATTCTATATTCCAAAGTTGAAGGTGCAGAGGTTGGTATATTCGTAAATAAAACGTCATCTGTGTGAGTCACGTTCCGGCTATGTATGATCGAGGCGCTGCCTTTCACTCATTACAAATGTGAACCTCCAAGGCTGCCAGTTTGCCGCTCAATTGACTATAACAGCACAAAGCCTACATTGTCTCGTTAGATAAAAAAAAACTAATCAATGATATTCGTGTTGTGTTACGACATATGTACGTTTTTAACATTGGAATTAATAAAAAGAATCTTTTAACGTAAATAAGGAAAATGTAACTAGATTAAAGTTGAACAAATAATGTGTTTAGAACCCTCCGTTGATTAAATAGGACGTCGATCCTGTTTGTATTTAGGATTTCTAAATCAACTATGATATATAGCTGTTAATCAAAGCCTGAAAAGTTCGCAAACTGGTCTCATTTTGTAAAGATGGGCCGTGTTCCGAGTAAAATTGATTAAACCGGTAGGTTTTGATCAGCAAATTCGAAAAAGAAACATTGACCATTGTACGAATTATGAACAAATTTTTAACTTAGTTAAATAATCCAGTAGCCTGTAAGGTAATTGAACGATCATACGTATAGTAAGTGGCAGCGAATGCAGACGAGAAGCAAGCGCGCCTTACTAAGCAACTGACCCAGATTGTGATGCTCCAAATGTCGTGCAGATGCGTGCCAAGTTTAGAACGCACTTGATAGTTTTATGGACCATGCTTGACGCAACTGACGTGTATGTGACACGAGTTGACAGATAAGCAATCAGAGAAACGTCAGGGAAACAGCTGTATTTGTGATTAAATGGAAATTAGACTTATTTGTGAACAAATCCACACCACATTTGATTATCTATTTATTAGAATTGTCTATAGGCAATATTCTAACCACGCGTGATTAACTATGATTATAACAAAACTTGTTAATGCATAGGTAACTAGTGTAAAAATATACTGAACGATGGCGACAATTACGTATTTTTCTTTTTGGCCATACCTGAAACCTTCTGGTTACGGAGGAAGGAAAGGTTTCAGCTTCCGACTTTCGTCACTTTTTACGTAAACCAGTTTTAAATGTTATAACTAAACGTTAAATACCCCCACAATCTGTACTGTTCTATGAATCCGTTAGTATAATCTACCATGAACAGTGATTTTTTCACACTAAAAAAGAAGTCGTTTCTAACCAATAAGTTTGCTTAAATATACTTATTTTGATCGTCAGATACGTAGATAGTAACCGGCACGAGTCACGGCACGACACGACACGACACGGCACGGCACGACTAGTCGTGAGCACAAACTTCAAGTTCATTTTTGGGTTCATTCTTGGGATTTTTGGGTTTCGTCGACGGTGCACGTGATTAGTCCGTCAGTCGGACCAACCTAAAAAATCCAAGAATTAACCCAAAAATATACTTGAAATTTTTGCTCACGAGTCGTGCCGGTTACTATAACAGCCATCTATGTGATGTGTCTATTTACACCCCGTATAAACATAAGATCCTGAAACTAGGTAGGTACCGTTTCAGCTGTTACTTAATCATTTCCCGGATCTCAAATCTCTTCGTTTCTTCGAAAAACTCCTTAGCACAAGTTTTCTGCTTATAAGTTAGTCTTTCTGGTACAATTGGTTTTCCTAAGAAATCTGCTTTTATTATCATCTTGAACAATTTTGATTTAAGTTTAGGGCGATTTTCCGAGCTTTAAATCTAAAATTTTCTCGTACCTAAGTTAATTTTGTTTGTGAAAGTTAAAAGAGTTTACCAAGTACCAAAGTAATACAGAGGATTGATCCATTGGTGAACCAATACAATTATTAACTTTAACCAATGACATTCAGTTAAATGTAGAAATCGGTTTTTATTAAACAAATTAGTGTTCCAAGTTCACGTTAACGTTTTTTCCCAGACATTATTTTTATAAATTGTTCACGGAAGAAACTTAAGGTCACGCCGCTTAGGTCATCATCGTCAGACTCTGATGTAACGAAAACAAACTATTTTACTTCATTACATTTGTCGAATAAACAATAGAATTGACAACGATTAACTTGTGTTAGAATTGTATTTTGTCTTAAGTGTCTATATTTTTATATTATTTAAAGTTGAAGGTCTGTTTCGATACATTTTTGTTTAGTTTGAAGCACAAATATTTGAATTTTCATCACGTTTTCATGCTGCTACATCGTGGTCTCTTTTATACTTGAATTTATCATACTTTATTCTGTCATAGCTACAGTTTATTTACATACAAATATTAAACTCAGAAGAAACCTTTTCAAAGACATAGGTTACTTTTGAAAAGATACAACAAAGGTAAAATCTGTCAAATACGAACACGAATGCCTCAAGGATACATACTTAACCCACATTAAGCCTAGCCACATACAAAACTTGACAACCTATTAAAGAAGGTCAACTATTAGCGTACGAGTAAAATGCTGTAGTTATGATTAGCCATTTGTAGGCCAGGATCTAACGGAACGCCTAGATGCAGGCAGCATAGAAAACTGGGGGCTGCAATTACTAGAGATCGATAACACAGCCTTCATTCGTGATATGAAGTTACTTTTATACTTTACGACTAGTTGAGTACATAGCTGATGAGAGATTTAACGACGAAATAACTTCTATAAAATAAAGTGTTAAATTCAATATACTTAAGTGGCTCCTTTTATATTTCCAATAATTTCTGATGAATTAATGAAGGCTTTAGCGCAATCATGACCTTAATTAAAATTATTTTTAGGTAAAATGACTGCTTTTTCCATGTTCTATTGTTTGAAATGTTCTTTCTTTACTTGTAGAACAAACGAATCAAATTTTGTTTTGTTCTAAATAATACCTACGGGTCAACAGTAGGTACACAGCCCGAATGTTTCGTTATTATTCGGCAAGAACAAAGGATGGTTTTATTTTCATTTGAATTTCTAGCTGGCCAGCGACATAAATATATAATTCACTTTAAAAAAAACATAAAGCGCAAAGCACTCTATGTGAAAATCGTAAACACGTCGTGTTGTATAAAGTGTAAAGAGTGCAAAGCGCTGTCGGTTGCATTTATCCTAGCGCTTCATAACTCGGGTGCAGCGGTGAAAGCGCTGGAATTCAGTCCTATATCTTATTGAACAATAGCTACGTCTGTTTGTCTAGCATTATGAGTTAATTTTCTTCGCTCATAACTTTAAAATATTTGCTTTGTCATCGCAATACAATAAAGTCTTGAAAATTTAGATGGGAGTTTAATTGAACATTCTTGGTTGGACTTCTAATGAATATTATTATATTTTTACAGTGTTTGCCTTGTGCGTATTGAAAACATATGAAAGTTTAAAGTTAAATAAATAATAATGTTTTCGCTTAAATCACATATTGGAGTGAGCGGTGCGGGGTGCTTTCTTAGTCCACAATAATATGATGGCGAAGCGTTTATTTTAAAGGATTATGCGGAGAAACTTGACAGCATCATCCTTGTGACTATTGTCAAAAACCCGTAATTTTCTTTATAATATTATTTTTAAGGCAGTAGCAAGCTTCCACAGACTCACGGCGTAGCCTGAGGGGGATTTTGGGTGTTCCTCGAAATATTCAAAATATGTGTAAAACTTTATTTACATAATAATATTTACAGCCTTAAGATTAGAAATCCTTAATAAAAACAAAAAGAAGGTAAAACTAAATGGCATCAAAAAACTCCTCCGCATCACTGTCAACCGGAAAAGTGCCCAAAAGACTGGCAGCATTGCCACGTTGGATGGCAATGCTTAACCTCTGGCCAAGGTAAAAGCCAGCCTTTGGGTCGTAGAAAGTGTCAACCAACCGTTTAGATAAATCCCTAATAATATTACATTAATTATATTACTTCAAGAAGATTAATTTTTATTTTTTTTTCGCTTGAATATTAATATCATTTCATGCTCATTTTTGTTGCTTTTTTATAACCCACTTGGTGCTAAAATTTGGCTACACCCGTAAGACAAATATTAAGATACTGAAGAATCTACCACACTGCCTCAGTGGCCTAGTGGTCCTAAGAGCGCATGCTATACTAGAGATCTTGGGTTCGATTCCCAGGTCAGTGAAAAACGATGTGTAAAAAAGGGGTAATTGGGTTTTTCTATTAAAATCTCGGAAGCAGCTCGGAGTTAGGATCTGTGCCCGGTTAATGGCAATTGGCTCGCCCCCTTTTACATGGGACCTAAAAACCGGTACCGGATACCGGCGAACCGTGGGCGTACATTGTTACACCTCTGCTTAACCCTTCGGGGAATACAGGCGTGATGGTGATGGTAAAGAATCTAAAAAGATTATATTTATGACGTCATATTTTTAAGCATATAGGTTCAGTAACTAATCAAACCACTCATCGTTGAATATAAAATATCACCTTGTACACGATAATAAAGCTTGTGTATATTCGTAGCATTTAAATGCAGCTATGATTTACAAGGCAGTATGGCAAGATGTAGAATGTTGGCGTTGCCTAGGCGTGAATGTTGCTCAATCATAAACCAACGTAAATTACAATGCTGACATATATTGCACATCGTGTCATTATAACTAAGTATTGTTAACAACATTTAGAAACATGACAAATGAAACTGTATGGCTTGTTTCATAGGTCACATATTTCTATGATCTTGGGTAGAATGGGTGCTCGGGTTTTGAGAAACGGCCAGTCTCATGTCTATGTGGAAATTCGAAATACGAGTCTCTTAATTTTTTTTTTTGAGTTTAAGGTTCATTCTAACTAAAATGAGCTGAATCGATATTCAGCTAATTAGGTATACAGGATCTACATCAGACTTCCGCAAACTCATTCAGTAATTGAAAATAAAATTTCGACGGAAATTCAGTTGTCAGACGTTTCGGTTTCTGTGTATTCCAGAAGACAATCACACATAAGTTCGAATAACAACCGGGTAATTTAGTTTTCCAAATTCAAATTCTGTAATACCACTATGATCTTTCTGTCCTCACAGAATGTAACGTTTCTTTCGTGTTGCTAAGTAATTATATAATTTATTTCCTAATCACTGAAGTTCATAATCGCACACGCGTTCACCGATTTTTCAAATGTGACAGTTTGTTGTAGTAACCGCTACGAGTTGTGAGCACAAGCGTCAAGTTCATTTTTGAGTTTGGGTTCCTTTCTGGGTTTTTTCGGTCACCGACACCAAACAACTCAATAATATACTTGATGTTCATGCTCACGACTCGTGGCGGCTACTATACTAGAGCTTGTTTGGTTTAGTCGATCACTGATACTGAACTGCCAATAGAATCGACATACACTGAAGTTGTTATTAGTATGCAGTGCAATGGCACGCACCTTTCTAGTGTTCGAATTGTCTCAGTGGAATATAGCATTAATTTGTCTCTGTGGACGCCTAGATGGCCGTCTGTGGTACTCAATCTTTCTGGCTAGATTTTTATTCTTAGCAAGTTTCGCAGTCCATCTGATGAAAGAAATCGTTGTTAGACTGAAAAGATACCTATATCTACGTATGGAGGATTTGTTTTGCAAAAGTATGTGTGTTTAACAATATTAAATGTGTAAACATTATCGCCATGTCCGTATTTGTCTTGTATATTTACCTATACGTAATTATATGTTAAAACATATTTACGTATTTTTCTTTTTAAATCAGGTACATAGGAAATGTAAAACTAATATTATAAAGGGGAAAGATATTTTGTTTGTTTGTTTGTAATGAATAGGCTCCGAAGCTACTTTACCGATTTTAGCCATTTTTTAACCAATAGATAGCTGCATTATTCGTGAGTAACGTAGGTTATATAACATCAAGCTATGACACACGGGAGATGAGCAGTAACTAAAGATGTAATGATGAGGAACGTGGACCCTTGTTATATTATATAATTGTGAAACGCCCAACAGAAAACCTCATAAACAGTGGATTATTTTGTTTTGGGTTAGTATCTTTAATATTTAATCAAGAGACCACGTAGAAAATGCGCTCTTTGAGCACCACTGCCCGTCTATAAGCCAGAGAGATAGTGTTTCCATTGACAGAAGCTATTCAAACAAGGTTATTGACTAATTGAGATTGCATATACGTCCCAGCTTGCAGAATAAGCATGCAATCAAGTTACTTAGATACATTTTTAGACGCTTTCAAAGAATCAGGAATCTTTTCAGTTTTGTGTGTTGTCAATAGTTATTTTGTAGGTGATATAAAAATGTTTTGAAAATAAATACTTTCTTAATTAATTTTAAATTGGTCTAAGACTTTTGCCAACAGTTCATGGGATTTTAAAATAATAATAACCTATTTTACTATTCTATTAATTCCTAACAAAATATATGTTATAAATTCGGATAGGTATCCATTTTATAAATGAATGATTTATGAATAAAATGTCAAGTATTCATCAAATCTACGTCAGGAGAGAAATACTACTGAAAGGGGCTTCTCACGTTCAAATTCCATTTATTTCAATGATTTATTCCCTTAAAATTATTTGACATCACAAATTGACCTTTGACATTCATTGCCCTCGGTAAACAAACAAAAGGGAGAGCTGTCAGTAATTTATGCAGATATGTTGGCGACCTCCGTAATTACGTGTGGGTGTACCGCATTTTTAAACCGCGTTCGAATCGGCGGGAGCAGAGATTGGCTGATTTAAAAAATAGAACTTTTATATTTTGTGTTATGTACTTATGGACTGTCCACATAACGACTGTTCGGTTTTAATCACAGGTCATTTAGTACTTAACTATTAAGCAATCTCACATAAAACAGAGCGAGAAAGATAAAAGCAAGATAAAAGAGACATTTGAGAGAGAATCATTTTATTTTTATGAATCATATAATTCACTTTTATCTCTGAGAGTGTAAATAATGAGGATTATCATATATCTAAACCATCTCACGTTTATTGACTTAAGAACTTGAGGAGCTGAGTTTTAAATTATCTTTTTAGATTTATTTGAGTTGTATATTACTTTTTTATGCAAATTGAGTATACTAGATGAAGCTGATCTTGGAACTTTTTTGGTTTTATTGAAACGTAGCAGAAATGACTTTAGGTAGGTACTCTTGAATAATGTTTTAATTCATGATAAATTTACGTGAATTATTTTTCTAAGAAAAATGTTAGATTACGTCTTCAATGGCACTTATTATTATTGCAAGATTATTACACCATGGGGTTTTTAAGGTTTACCAATTGGCATAAGTAATTAACACTCAATAAGATAACTATTTCGCAAGTCTACTAAATCCTCCTAAGGTTACTTTCACAAACAGATTTGTAACCCAGTTAGTAAAATTAACGGAATACAGTTTCGATCGATAACGTGCCGTCAGCCATTGTTGCCTTCGATTTTTTTAAATCTAATTCTTTATTCAAACATAATTTCCTTATGTTTTTTAATTTTGTTTTGTGGCTTGGTATTGACCTTTTTGTGGCTTCGTCTACCATTATTTTATTTTACACTGCCTTGATTCCGAGTTCCCTGTACAATTTTCTTCTATAATTACCTTAATCAAATCAAGCTGTTGTGCATTAAAAGTTCTCGTAATCAAATCTGTTTTTATTCTTAATTTGTTTTCTTAAGTAATTAACAGCGCGTAATTTTGTGTCAAACAAGCTTTTAAAGCATCTTCGCCAAAACTTTGTTCACTAATGCTGTTTGAGTTGCCAAAGCTTAGGTACCTACCTACGTACATAATATAGAAGTCTAAACAACAGCTTCAGAGATTAACTCCATCGAATTACGTGTAATCACAAGTCAGTCGTGTTAATTCCGGCTTGGAGTGACATTCGATTCAATCTGTCTGAAGGAACATTGCGATTTGCGACTCTTGCTTCAATATCCTGCGTAATTTAATTACATGAATAGAAGTAAAGAAAAGGTTTTGGCTACATCCTAGTGGATTTAAGATGTGGAAATTTATTACTAAGTATCTCTCTACTCTTGTACTATGTTGTGCAAGAGTAATGTTGAATTCTTTGAGTGTAGTGTTGAATAATCTAGATGTTACACTATGTGGGACTGAGTGTTACGTCGCAAGGAAATAGGTGAGATAATGTAATGAGATTAATGAACTTTTAATGTTGCTTGAGTATTTAACAAAAAACGTATTAATGATCAATCCCGTATTCCGTTTTTGGGTTAATATTTTTTTATGATTACTGAATCTTTTAAATGCTCTACTTACGAACGACTTGCGAACTGTGGGTGTACATTGTTACACCTCTGCCTAACCCTTCGGGGAATACAGGCGTGAGTGTTTTTTTTTTTTTTTACTTACGAACAGATCAGAATGTAATTACTTAATCATAGTTAAATTAAATAGATAAACTCAATTTTATTTTATATTTTTGCCTCTGAAGTATATAAGCATCTCTCTCAAAGTCAATACCGTATTTTTCATCTCAATTTCCTGCTCCTTCCTGCCATATTAAATCGTTGTCTGACAGCCAATCAGGGGTAATATTTTAACACTCTAACGAAGTGGGGACTCAACGTTTGATTACACAAGCTCGTCAACGTACCGTACACGTGTAGGGACTGGAGGCAATTTCCTAGGCTAATTATGTGGCGAATGAAAACCGACGATGGAGCGACAAACTCAATTCATTTCGCTTACGTTTCGGCTCTTGATTGGAAATAGAATCCTTTAGTAGGTCAAACAGCATGAAAGGGTTGACATAAAATTACGTCCATTAAAGTGCTTTATTTGTCTTTCGTAATTAATTGCAAATGTAAGTAATTTAATAACATTTTATAGGAGTTGATGAAAATGTTGGCATTGGGTAGGATGGAAACCCGTGTTATTATTTTTGTTTTTAACCCCCTACTCAAAAAGAGGGTTGTTATAAGTTGGACGTGTCTGTCTGTTGCACTGTAGCTCGTAAATGGATAAACCGATTAGAGTGTGTTTTTTTTATTTGAAAGCAGGTTTCCTAGCGATGGTTTTAAGATATGTTTGATCAAAATCGGTTCAACCGTTTCAAGGTTATCAGCTCTTTTGTTAGCTGCGGTAGGAAACTTTATTCGTCTATAGGGGTTTACTTTACATTTTTAATTGTATTACTTTTTTAACTAGCCTATTTTGACCCACTGCTGGGCAAAAGCCTCCCTCGATTCCTTATTCCCGTATTCTTTTCTTGAAAAACGTATTTTTGATAGATTCTCATCCGGTTTCTCGGAAAGCTGATCAATACAGAGATAAGCTGACAAACTATTGATTTATAGTATGGCTAATCGAAAACGATATTAGAGAACAAAAGATAATATCGATTTTTTTACAGAAACCGGTGGTTTTAACTCTGTCTAGGTGAATTCACCCTATGCAAAAACATTATGTAATAACATAAATACTTGAGCTAGAAATTTTTATTTGATATGCAGTAGGTGCGCTAGAAAACTCATTGCGAATAAGAAAAGCACTTTCTTTTTACTTTGCATACGCGGAAAATACGTAGAGCTAAACTTAACACGTAGTAGAACAACTGAACATAATTTATGTTCCAGTTACCGCATCATTTATCTAGACGTCGTGTGCTGGGTTCACTTCTCCATGTTAACTACTAGGTAGAAAGGACATTCTTGCATGTCTCCACCAAGTTACTAAATAAAAAAGCATTGAATCAAAGTCAAAGTCAAAGTCAAAACATTTATTTCAATTAGACCATTTACAGGCACTTTTGAATTGTCAAGAAGTTACCCATACAAAAAGTTGAAGCTAGTTGCTCGTTCCAAAACGTAGGTCTCTATGGAGAAGAACGACCAAGAAACTCCATGGCCACTCTTTTCAAATTGGTTTTTACAAAATCTTGGTTACAATATTCTTGTTGCTTCTATATGTGAAAACAATGAAGATGAATATAAAACAGTAACAAAAAAAAAAGAATAGTACTAAAGATGTAAGCCATGGCAGTTAAGAGATGACCAATCCCAACTGACAGCGCCCGTTCACGAACATGACGCGAGGATCATAATCAGGATATTTCTGGGTATGTCTCGAGCCGACAATGAAGGGGGAACTTTGTCCTGCAGTGCCTATATCATGATTACATTGATTATGACCAATTTAAAATGTATGCCAACCAAGTTTGTGACCTACGGTCAACAAAAGAGTTCAGTATCTACGCTTGTCAAATATATTTGATATTGGCTTCGAAACTGATCGATGACTGTTTATTTAATTTTTATTAATGAACTGTTGGTTTTCTAATCATTAAATCATATTTTATTCTAAACCTTCCTTTAGCGTCTAGAGGAACTTCTATTATATGTGACGGTGTTGTTACTTATTTTTTTTGTTGACTGTAGATTGAATTGTTATTGCAAAATAGTAATGCAACACATATTGAGTTTGTTATTTTGAATTTCATTGGTGTAATTAATGTTACTATTGAGAGACTGTGGGTTGGATTGTTTTGAGAACATAGCTCAAGGCCTCTGCAAGGCCTCTGAACTTTACGTGGGCAGTCAGTTTGCTTGCCATCCAATGACATACAATAGAGGCATGAATACATCGTGTCATGGTAAGTTTAGTTACTGTAAAGTTTAATATCAAAACTGATTGGTCAGGGTTCGTAGCATCACACGCCTGTATTCCCCGAAGGGTTAGGTAGAGGTGTACCAATGTACACCCACAGTTCGCCGGTATGTTTAGGTCAGGGTTAATAGGAGGCGAGCCTATTGCCACTAACCGGGCACAAATTTAAGTTCCGAGCTGCTACTAAGAATTTCATAGAAAAACCCAATAACACTTTGCTCGACCTGGGAATCGAACCCCAAGACGTCTAGCGTAGCATCCGTGCTTAGGACCACTAGGCTAACGAGGCAGTTACGGTGACGGTTCGTAGTATCGTCACTTGTAAATTTTTTTTTTTGTGATAAAAAGAACACTCGACCTAGTGTTACCTACTTCTTGATAACTATCGTACTTATACAATATACAGTACTTATACAATATAATACAATAACGACAGGACGAAGAGCGTAGATTAAATGTTAAATTGTGTACATATATATTTAGTGGTTAGGCTAGTTTTTCAAGTCGTTAGTCAAAGCGATGCGAAATTCCACAAGATGTAGTCACCGCCTATTTAGCTTAGACAGGCGGATGCGCGAGCGCAAGGTCGTTAGAAACCGCTATGAAATCGAACTGCATGAACATCATAATATATTGTAGAATATCTTAGTATATTGGCTTACATTTTGTTCACGTTGTACTTTCGATCGATATGAAAAGCAGCTTCTTATTCTGTACCTGTGCAATGAATATGTAAATACGATACATGAATAGTCTGCTCAGAAATGTATTAATTAAATAGGGGTAAATCATATATATTACTGTTTATAAATGTTAGACACATCTTCGTGAATTGTTTTTACCTTTAATTTCTTCATCATTTATTTATTTATGACTAGCTGACCCGGCAGACTTCGTACTGCCTCAATCGATAAATAAACGGCCTAAACTTTTGTATAAAATAATCTTAAAACAAACAAAACAAATCCGTATTTAATAAAAAAAACATTTTTTGAATGAAGCATGAAGTTTTATTATTATTTTCGACACATCATGTTGCTTACTTACAAAACAGTTTTCCTAAAATACTAATTTAATATGAACTTTATTGAATAGCAATAAAGTTCAAATTGACTCTACATTTTATTTAGCAAACGTTTATATGGGAAAAAGAAAACGGCTGTTTTTTGGGTTTTATCGGCAATTATTTGAATTTTTCTCACCTTTTAAACCTTCTCTAGACCTCCACACAAATTTCAAGATAAGATAAATCCGTTCAGCCGTTCTCGAGTTTTAGCGAGACTAACGAACAGCAATTGATTTATATATATGTATATTAATTATTATTTCCTACCCTAAAATCTTATTCTAATCTTACAAATGCAATGATAAACAAATTAAAAAATAAATTAATTGACATACAAAAAATGTATACCTATCAATATTCAAAAGCGATTTATTTCTTATGGCGTTGCAATTAATAATACATGTCAATTAAAGATTGCTTTGAAAGCTGTCGAGTGGCTTACGTCACAAGTTCCGTAACACATTGTTCTAAGCAATGTAGGTAGCTTTAATAATTACGCACTCACTGTAGGTGCAAGTAATTACCTGATAAGACTGCACTTTAAGTGACGAGCGAGACGGAAGCGGGCAGCAAAATTTTCTAATGGACTTGCACATTAGGTTTTTAACAGTAGTGTATATATCACATTCATTCACATTCTGTATTCCACGAAGGGTTAGGCAAAGGTGTAACAATGTACACCCACAGTTCGCCGGTATGTTTAGGTCCCATGTAATAGGAGGCGACCCTATTGAAGTGAAAATTTGTACTGAATGATTATTAAAATACTTTTCTGATTAGGGCATAGTTATCGCAACCACCTATATGCGTCATTTCATTTTTTTAACAGTAGAATGCTTGCTATGCATCTTCTTAACTTTCCGCTTTCGTTTATCACCAAACCTAAATCCTAATTACAACTAGAGCTTAAATACTGTAGCGTTATGCGTTAATAGACGTGATTAATTGTCACATTGTTTGCATGCTTGAGCCATTTACTTCATTTATTAAAGTCTGAATATTAATATTGCTAGTTTACGTAGGATTACTGTTTAATTGTGCTTTGCTTTAATAAAAACAAAACAATGTTGTTTTATTAAAAATAATCACATCACATCACACCATCACGCCTGTATTCCCAGAAGGGTTAGGCAGAGGTGTACCAATGTACACCCACAGTTCGCCAGTATGTTCAGGTCCCATGTAATAGGGGGCGAGCTTATTGCCAATAACCGGACACAAGTTCTAACTCTGAGCTGCTACTGAGAATTTCACAGAAAAACCCAATAACACTTTTTGGTCGACCTGAGAATCGTACTCAAGACCTTTAGCGTAGCAGTCGCGCTTAGGACCACTAGGCTACAGAGGCAGTTAAAAACAATATTTACTGTAAAACATTTTAAATAAGAAAATTTAAAATGTTTTAATTTCAGAAAGGTCGTGTGCGCAGTACTCATAACCGGCGTGCTTCTATGAACAGATGTATGAACGTGGTCGAGGCGAAAGAAGTGTGTAAGGATCGTAGCAGGTGGCGTTCTGTGGTTTCTGCCTACCCCCATGGGAAAAAGGCGTGAGTTTATGTATGTATGTATGTAACATTTTGAATATGCAAAAAATTCAACTTCGGAAAGAATAGATTGGTAAGCACTCAGTCTAAACAATTAGTCGTATGTACAAAACAACTCTAAAATAAAACAATGAAAGTTCATGTACGTTGTTCATTAAACCGTTGAAGCAACAATGTTACTAAGTTTTATATTTCCCGAAGGTAAACCGGGGCACTGGCCTTGATTTTAATTAAATAGAAAGTCCGATCCCCCGCCGAAGTTGTTTGAAGTATTGGCAAAAGTTATGTGAAGTAAATAAGTAGATATTAAACAATAAAGAGATTTCACTTACCATTTGGACACGCGAAAAGGTTGCCCTGTGAACAAAAACAAAATGATTAGATATTTCCACTAAAACTTTTATGAAACGTACCAGACAGGCATTCGACGTTACTTTGATCCCGCGGAGTTTTGAAGTATTTGTGAAACGATATTGAAAACGATTGTGGGGGATAAATTCATAATAACTAATTTAGTAGACGGATCAAAGGTCTGATGCTCATTCGCCTGAAATATTCCTTCCGACGCTTAGCAGTTGAGATGAATGACTTATTTTTATCCGAACGGTAAATATAATAGGCATTCAATTAGAAGGTAGGTACTACTTAATTCTCACCGTTCAATGTCTAGGTGTGACTGAATTTCAGTATTTTACACAGAACGTGCTCCCATGACTGCATCGTTAGCCTAGTGGTCCTAAGCGCGAGTGCTACGCTAGACGTCTTGGGGTTCGATTCCCAGGTCGAGCAAAAAGTGTTATTGGGTTTTTCTTTAAATTTATCAGCAGCAGCTCGGAGTTAGGATTTGTGCCCCGTGTATGGCAATAGGCTCGCCCCCTATTACATGGGACCTAAATATACCGACGAACTGTGGGTGTACATTGGTATATAAACCACTAACCCTTCGGGGAATACAGGCGTGATGGTATGTGTGTGTGCGTGCTCCCATATGAGCTTGAAAACCCAGTTACTAAGTGATAGCTTCTGGTTGCTAGCCTTTTGGAATTCTATCTACCCATATCGGGTGTCGTAGTTTCGAATGTCGGATGGATAGCCAAACGTGCTTATCGACGCACAGAGCAGCCAAATAGCTACCAAATTTTCACAGCAAGGCAACCTATCCCCTTGGCTTTAATTTATCTATAACATCAGCTACTTATACACGAAATCACGACATTATACGCATATTAAAAAACGACCGAGTCTTACGAAAAGTTTTCTTTGGCATATTTTATAACGACCGGCTGTTACTAATTAAATTCTTGCTCCCATTCTGAATGAAGTTATTTATTGTACAAGATTAGAGACTAACGTAATCTATTAAGTTGAACCTCTGTTGGCTATGTAACGTGCTTTCCAATGCAGGCGGCGGCGGGCGTAACTCGTTATGTTACAAGTCAGCTTTGTACATAGGAACCACTTCGTTTATCTAGGCAACTTAGGTACTTGTATATTAATATATGGGCTAGTAAGCCTGTAAAGTCTTAGTACCCCCTTTATATTGAAGTAAACTTTGTGTAGGCCGCCCGTCATATTACCGAGCCCATATTTGGGAATCTCGTTACGCCGCCACTCAATTTAGCTTGTATGTGACAACATTACGGCAATGTATCTCTGTTATGGGCGCACTGTGTACCCATACAGTTTGAGGTTTGATGTTAAATTAATTTTAATAGGAAAGTACTGAAATAAACGTGGTTAACGAAATAGTAGGTATCTCTTCTTTTTATACTATTTTTGAGATGTTGTACGTAAGATGCTTACGTTATTTTTGAATTTAGTCTAAGTTATGCATTAAAATTGTTTTGTTTAAGGCCCGGTCGTAAGCAAATATTTAGGTAATTGACAATAACTCACCGCGACAACAAATAAGGTCAAAATAGCGATACGTTTGATGTTAGTTGAATCGGATAACCACAAAAATAACAGTAATTTTGAAGTTTTCTTTAAATTGTGACAAAAGGACACGGCTCAGTGGAATAATTTATAGGTATGTCTTTAGTTCATGAAATTTCCTATAATGTCATAACATAAAATGATATAGTTCAAAATTCTGACATTTATGCGACGGAAAAATTGTTTTATGCTCTCTTTTACGATTTTTTTTACCACGATACTACTTTCATGAAATATTTATAGGTAAGTCTTTTCTTTGAATCATTGACAATACACTCAGTCTTGTAATATGTACAAATACGCGACCATGAGACAAAAAATGTGTGTTTTACGGTGTCCTGTGTTCAAATTACTATTAATGTGGTAATTAACATTTCATTATGCAATCAATAAATGTGCGACGTGCTGTGTTGTTTATGTTAAAAATTAAATTATTCGTTGTTAACTGACACGTTTAACCCAATCGCCAGAGCCGGAGGATAAATTAACAAAATTACCAGAAAACTAATGGATTGATATTCCTAGACCGCACGCATCGAAACAAATCCGAAATGTGGTCAGTTTCACAGTTTTCCATTCGGAAATTGATATAACGGGCGGTCGTGACAGAATGAAACATTTCGAGTGGCTTGCCAAACTGGCGAAAGTGGGTTCGCGAGGACACTCGCCACCCGTGACCGAATAAAACAGTTATAAACGTAACAATAAGTTCTATAGGATAAAACAATTAAAACGACGAACCGTTCCATTTAATTGTTACATAAGTCTGTCTGCTGATCGATGGTGAGAGCTGAGATTCAAATACCGACGTGTAGAAAGTACAGTAGAGTTACCGCAGTTCGTAAACAGAAGTGTAAATTTCAATCAACATGTTCTCCAACACTTAAAACTGACATAGTAGTTTTACTACTATACTAGCTGGAAACTTTTACGAGCGATAGGGAAAGAAAATGTCAGAATTTATGACTCAAGTTTTATTCCACAGAATTTTACCGATTCGACTCTGCGGCTTTGTCACAACGTTGCGGCAATCCATATCATAACGTTATTAAATTCTAGTTGAAAAGCTGAATTCAGAATTAATTAAGTAAACATCGCATAACAGATGCGTTCAAATATACGCGGGAATCATACGTCAGTGCTTTTACCAAATCAAATAGACTGTGTCGAAAGCGCGAACTCACAGTCGCAATATTTGTCTAACTACTTACAAAATCACAGAGCCGCGAATCTGTACTAACATGACACTCGGAGACATGAAAGTTAATGTATTCTGACAGTCTATGGTTTCTGGGTGATGGGTGTAATCAACTTGTAATCGATCTCGCGGACTTGCCGCACAGAACCGGCTGACAAAGTTACGCAACTTAACATTATATTTTGTAAAGAGACGGCCTATCAGCGAGTATCATGAGAATTTAAAACGTTGATGGATAATTACGTCGCTTTAGCTTACAAAATTGCTGTATCGAATTTGGAACAATCAACGACTATTACTTAAATCATTGGTAATTAATTAATTCAAATGCAATTATGTGGCACTGACATGCTGTACCCTCGACGTCGTCAGCGTGCAAATCAAGTAAACCATAACATGTATCCTGCGACCCTCGGCAAGAGTGTCACTAAAAGCTTAATTTTTATTTTAAATTTTATATTGACATTTTTATTGTTAAAATCATAATGACTATTTTTTTTTGTGCTTTGATTGTTTTTAATTTTATTTAATTTCATATTGCTATTATATTTTTATTTTCATATTGATTATTTTCATTTCACTTTGTCAAATTTTTCAGTTGAATTTAATAATTATATTTTACTATTTAATTATTTGTGTGCCCAAGTGGGTCATTATGCAATGAACGCTATTCAGTAATTAATTATTAATACCTGTATGTAACCCACGTATTACAAATAAACGATTTGATTTGATAAGAATTTTCGTGATCCGGTCAGTACTTCTAGAGATTACTTTTTACAAACAAATAATTGTACACATACCATCACGCCTGTATTCCCCGAAGGGTTAGGCAGAGGTGTACCAGTATACATCCACAGTTGGCCGGTATGTTTAGGTCCCATGTATGGGGGCGAGCTTATTGCCATTAACCGGGCACAAATCCCAACTCCGAGCTGCTACTGAGAATTTCATAAAAAAATCCAATAACACTTTTTGCTCGACCTGGGAATCGAACCCAAGACCTCTAGCGTGGCAGTTGCGCTTAGGACCACTAGGTTAACCAGAGCAGTACAAACAATTGTACGTCTTTATAACATTAGTTTAGATTCAAATCCTCTGATTATTGCAATTATAATGATGTCATTATTAGCGGTGCTACACGTATAAAACTAACAGGCTTCGTGAATTTTGGTGGTGATTTATGAATAGTACACACTCACTCAGTGATTACTACTAATGACTGTGGCTGCAACCGATACACTGATTAGTGTGTACCTGCCTTATATAACAAGTAACCATGTTTACCATAGTATCATCAACATTGAGCACTATGTTGAAATATAGATACCAAAATATTTTTAATAACGGACCTATATGATTTCTTTACACATAGCCTATGCGGTTGGCGCAGTAATTGGCTACAGCACTGGCTGTCGTGGGTTCGATTCTTTGATGGAGCAAATATTTGTTTGGCCTACAGGTAGGTGTTCCGTGACGGGTTGTTTGTGTTTCTGAGTTTGCATGGTTGCAAATTTAGACACGATACAGGAAAAAAATGTGGGTGAGGGTCCTAAATTATAGTCAAAGTCAAAGCATTTATTTCAATTAGACCATTTACAGGCACTTTTGAATTGTCAGGAAATTACCTATATGTACAAAAAGCTGAAGCTAGTTGCTCGTTCCAAAACGTAGGTCTCTATGGAGAAGAACTAGCAAGAAACTCCATGGACACTCTTTCCCAATGAGTTTTCGTCGTACCACAAATGTCAAATAAATTTTTGGGTTTTAGGTTTATTTTCTGGGTTTTTTGGGCACTGACGCTTCACGCGATCAGTTGGACTGACGGACCAACCGCGTGCCAGAAAGGATACCAACATTTGTGCTCACGACTCGTGGCGGATGTTATAATAATCGTATTAATTGTTACCCCCCCCCCACGTTATATGGGTAGGTACGTAGGTACCTTATATCAGGATGTTGATTTGCAATAAATGTTATGTAGTTGTACAAGACAATGCACTGTACTATAAACACGAAAGAACAATAAGTAGATAGATTTTCTTTGCTAAAGATAATTCGGTAAAAGTAATCGTCTCTGCAATAGTGTTGCGAAGTTGCATTGTCTAAATAAACAGTTTGTTTAACATACAATGAGATGTTCCGCTAATATGATTGAGAAGGCTGTCCGAACGTCCGCCTGTGCCATACAATTCCATTTTGCTCTTTGATCAGTTTTTAATTAAATCTTTATTGTTCGTTCTTTAGGGTTCCCGAAATGTGCTAACGGGACCCTATTACTAAGCCTCCGCTGTCAGTCCGTCTGTCTGTCAGTGGGCTGTATCTCATTAACCATAATAGGTAGAGAGTTGAAATGTTCATAGATTATGCGTTTCTATTGCCGCTACGATAACAAATAATAAAAATTAAAATGATACTAATATCCTTCTAATATTATAAATGCAAAAGTTTGTGACGATGAATGAATGGATGAATGGCTATTTGTTTGTTACTCTTTCGAGCTTAAACGCCTGAATGGATCTGGATGAAATCTGGTACTAAGATTGATTGTGGTGTGGAATACCTAACACATAGGACACTTTCTATCCCCGAAAAATGTACGGTTCCCGTGGGATTATATATCAAATTTTACGCGGACGATGTCGCGATCAGAAGCCAGTGGAGTTAAATAAAAGGGGATGCCCGTACAAGAAACGTATTTTTTGTATGTAGGTAGTATTAAACCATCATACCATCACGCCTGTATTCCCCTAAGGGTTAACAGAGGTGTAACAATGTACACCCACAGTTCGCCGGTATGTTTAGGTCCCATGTAATAGGGGGCGAGCCTATTGCCATTAACCGGGCACAAATCCTAACTCCGAGCTGCTACTGAGAATTTCATAGAAAAACCCAATAATACTTTTTGATCGACCTGGGAATCGAACCCAAGACCTCTAGCTTAGCAGTGTCGCTTAGGACCACCAGGCCACCGAGGCAGTTAATATTGCATTATATAGTATATTATATTAGAGGCATTAAATATTGTACGGTGGTACTGAATCCTTCTTGTAAGAGTCCGAATTACACTTGGCCGGTTTATTAGGCCACCTGCCGGTCGCTGCAAGCGATATATCCATTAGTCCTTAATAGCTTTGTTATTGGTGTCAGTGAATCAATCCAATTTTAATGTATTTTGAGTTCAGTAGACTAATCTATCTAATCGTTCGAATTTTAATTGTGTCGTAATAAAATAAATCGTGACTTTGAAAGAAATAATCCAATTGTTTATGTAAAAGTGGATTATGAATATTTCCACTTAACTGAGTGCCACTTTTAAGATTAAGGTTTGAGCATAAAATTATTTAGCAGAAAATACGAGGGATTTATGACCGACTACGATATTCTACATTGTAACTAGTCCGTGGAGGGTTTAAATGGAAGAAGGATTACACTCGTGCACTAGCTATTAAAAGTGTAATATTTTTTAAGATAAGTATTGAGTTGATCTTCTATGTATACAAGTAAAGAAGTTTCTGTTTGTAATGTCAAGACATTTTTTGCTTTTTACTAAATGCATGAATACGGTACTTATGCAAAAACACCATTTTATTTTATTTTTGTTTGTTACAAGGAGCTGATTGTATGGAGTAACTTATGCTTCCTTTATTTTAGAAAAAGAATAAGGAAAAATAAAAAGTCGCAGGCATAAGCGAGTCCACTCTAATTTGTTACATAACATACCAACACGCCTGTATTTCCCGAAGGGTTACGCAGAAGTGTTACAATGTACACCCACAGTTCGCCGGTATGTTTAGGTCCCATGTAATAGGGGCGAGCCTATTGCCATTAACCAGGCACAAATCCTAACTCCGAGCTACTACTGAGAATTTCATAGAAAAACCCAATAACACTTTTTGCTCGACCTGGGAATCGAACCCAAGACCGATATTTGATTATAAAAAAAAGATTGATAGAAAGTTATGCTATTACCGAGTGTCATATGATTATGGTATACTTGACTTCCACATGGACGATGACGCGGGTAAAAGCTCGTTTGGGATAAAATAAGCCGTTTCATTTATTTTTGTGTGCGTCGTATTCAATCACAAAATACCTTTTATGCTTCGCAATGAAGGCCCTTTTAAGATCCGATCGTTTATTCAATCGTATGAGACGTGAACAGTTACAGTCTACAAAAATAAAACCTAACAGTTGAACAACGCGAGCTTTTTGCTGAGCAATCGTACGAGGATTTTATACGAGAGTACGAGGATTTCCGTTGCAAAGCTTATTGCAGTGTGACAATTTTAGCTACATGTAATTCCAAACCGGGGTGCGGATTATGGGTCCATTGAAAACCGAGCCCCCCACTCATGGCAGCAGGAGGAACTGTGGAATCCGGAATAATACTTCGTTTTCCCCAGACTAAGGGTAGCCGTCAGAATTACTTCAAGAAAAAAACTGCAGGTCATTTTTAAATTAAACTAGCAAGCGACAATTTGGACCCACTTTTCAACATTGCTTAGCAGTGATGAAGCACGATACCAAAACACCATTTTCGCGCTGGATTTGAAACTAGCTGCCATAGCATGAAATGGAATATTATACCTTAAGAGCTTCCATTTGATATGGGTTCTGTCACTTTTGGGCAATAGTAACTTTGCCCATGATTTACACGAAAATGACAAAATGTACCAAAGTACCATTTTCCCGCTGGATTTGAAGTCAGCTGCCATAGAATGAAATTAAGTACTCCTTAAGAGCTTTCATATGAAATGTGTCTCATCACTGTTCAGCAATGTTGAAAAATGGGTCCAAGAATCATACAACGGACAGAAAAGTTGTAAGCAGTAGATACACTGTGGTTGAGCTAAGTAAAATAAAATATGGCTCGTAATAAAAGCTTACCTCTGAGCTGGCTCGCACAGCAACCAGTAGGAACACGACGACACATAGTGTCGCCGGACACCTTATCAACATCGTAAATCTGTGAACAAAACATAATAATGCTTAGCTTTCTTTAACAACACTGTTACAGAACTTTGTACCAACAAATGGTACAGTTGGCAAAAGAGAAAAGTATGCAGGCTATTTTTTATAGGAAATTTAAAAAAATAAAGCTGGAATGATGTTTATCTTGGATATGTAGAAAAAGCAGTACATAATGTATAGTGTTCGTAAAAGATTCGATACAATCCTTACATTTTCAATTTGCTCTAGCATTTACTTGAATTTGGTATCATCGGTACCAAATAGATTGCAGACAGAATCACGAGATTCCTTTGAACAATAAATAATGTTATGATTCCAGTACAGTCAGGTTCTTCACTAATCCGGAATCGATTGAGACTATTACAATGTATTGCAGCTGCTTTCATCACGATTTGTTTCAATTTCTTGTCTGCTTGTCGAGCTCTTTTGACACGTGTACCTTCGTTCTTCATACACAGAGTTGTAATCGTAAATGGAGTTGTGAGAGACTAGTAAATGTTATATTACACTTGCAATGTGAATGCTCTGAAAATACTTTGTTTGTAAGGCGAAGTTGTGGAAAGTTAAATACACTTTGTTAGATAGGTCCTTTGTTCATCAATTGTAAAAGCACTTTTTACTTTTGTTGTCGTTAATACTTCGTTTTATGTATATAAGCGTACAGATATGTACAAAATATTTGTATAAAAGCGTAGACAGACAGTAAGGCTCTGGAAGTGATAAAGTCGTGTGTGCTCACTCAAGCTCCAGCCACACCGGAGTGGACCACTTGGGGGTGCGGTCACGGGCACTGTCAGAGGTTGCAGTAGTATTAGCATGGACGGGCCCACACTAATACAACTGCAGTATTTGACTACGCCCGCAACTGGTTCGCTCCAGTGTGCCTGGGCCTTTAAAATTCGACTAGATAAGGATTTGTTTTTCTTTAACCCCCGACGTAGAAACGACGGGGTGTTATAAGTTTGACGCGCGTGTGTGTCTGTGTGTGTGTGTGTTTGTCTGTGGCATCGTAGCTCTCGAACGCATGAACCGATTTTGATTTTGTTTGAAAGGTGAATTAGTGAGGTGTGATATTTGATGAAAGCCGGTTCAGCGATTTCAAAGTTATCAGTACTTTTTTGTAGCTTTTTCTTTAGCCGAGCAGATCTACTTTTTTACCTTTACTTTTTTAGGTCAGGTTTAACAATTTTTTACTTTACCATAATTTTTTAATAATAGTTTACTAAAACGTCTTTTTTTGAAAGGATTAAATGAACCACACGCACACTAAAAAGTTTTATGTTTGAATTTCATCATTCATACATTAATTTCCGTGGGTGTACATTGGTACACCTCTGCCTAACCCTTCGGGGAATACAGGCGTGATGGTATGTATGTACATGTTCATCATTCATTATTATTGAAGTTTCTAGCAGCTTTTAATTGACAAGAGAAATGCGGCATAAAATATCATGTTAATTTTCATGAACGTATTTGTACGAATACGTCCGTGTGCTCTTCCGCGATTCACTCTTTAAATAATCAAAAGCCAACAACGAGGCTCCGTGCACTGTTTAATATTTATGAAGTAAAATAACAAAAACCCATACTTAATACGTAAATGTATTAATTGAAATTAACGTCAGCATATTTGTACGGTGTACAGAAATTGAATTGGCATTCGTGAAATGAAAGGTTTTCATTCCCACGTTAACCTTTTGTTTTAATAAGTAGCTACCTAGTTGTGTCAGTCTGAAATCATTTCGCATTGGTTATTGGTATTTTTAGACCAATGTTTGGTTTAAATTAATCAGCCAGTTTGAAATCCGTCCGCATACCTCAATGAGTTGTGGGCTGCTGGTTGTTCGTAAGAGATACCGCGCCCCCGGAACGCAAAGGCCACAAGAAGGAACATGGATGTGTTTTAGTCAGTAAAAGTCTGACACTCCCTCCCGCCCCGCAATCTTCATTATCGTTTGTTAGCGTTATTAGCGTTTTTATCAAACCGAGTTCTCTTTTTAAAACAATGAAATGTTGGAAGAAAATACCTTGTTTATGTTTTTTGGTTAATTAGGTTGGTAACCACGTATCTGTGTTAAAAATTTAGACATTTCTTTATTTATTAAATTATAATAAAAGAAGTAAGAATATAAAAATAAAAGAAAACATTAACATTATATACGACTAAGGCTAGTGTGAATCCATTAAAAAAATTCACAACATTTTCTTATTGCAATGTGTGTTCCGAACAAAATAATGTACTTAATTGTGTAAATAGAAAATATAAAATGGTAAAAGTAAAAGTGTGTTCTCTAGCAAGAAAGAAAAAGCTTTGCCGTCCCAACTGAAACTGTTCATTTATGTACGTATTCAAAGTAATATTAGATGTTATTTTGTTACTAAATATTACACTCGGTATGAGCTCTAGATACACCAACCCCATACATAAATAATAACAAGTTTGTTGGTATTAAATTGTTCTGTTTATGCGATACTGCGATAGTTTTGTACTTGCAAATGCAATTGCATTCTATTTTGCAAATATTAACACAGGAAACAACGTAGAAATGCATATATAGAGACAAACATTCAAATGTATACAGTTTTGTATTAGGTTATGTAATTTCGATTCAGTTAGGGAGTCGCGTGTCCCGGAAATCGATCATAATCCAATATATTGTTTTAGTAAATTGTCGGCAGTACTAATGCCTATTAGAGGGCCGAGTACAAGCGTGCGGAACAAACGTAACGTAAATTCGATCGATATTTAAATTGGAAATAGATACCCGTTACACGAACAATTTATTTAGTTTGAAAGTTAATTCATGTCAATGGCTTTAATTGTGGTTAGTTGTTGTATCAACAAAATCATGCATCAAAATGTATACTGGACTCAAGGTCGTAGAAGGAACTGTGGGGTTTTAGTCGTAAGAGTCCGACATAACACGCTGTTTTTTCCAGATGGAGGGTAACAATGAGGCAATTCCTCATTGTTACCCTACCACGAAATTACCCTCCTTCTGGCGCAGAAGTTTATTTGTTCTATATGCATAATTGTATATTTAAACCAAAATGTTATAAGGTTGTCCTATTTTTTATTCTAAGAACAACTCAAATCGAATAAATACTTTTTACGTAAGCGCGCTCGTGCTAGTGCCTCGGTAATTGGTAACTTGCGACACTATGATTGACAGTGTAGTCAAAGCCGGTAGGCAGGATGCATATAAGTACGTTAAGTAAAACAGTTCTGATAAAAAATCTGTTTTGAAATAGATCTGAATTTCAGCCTTACAAAATAAATATTAGATATGCAGATGGTGATTGTCACTTAAGTGTGGCTCACAGGATGCATGAGTAAAAAGATACATCACATATCCATTAACTATGCACACTGCATATTAAACTAAGTGATATGGAGCAAACATTATTGCTGAGAAACGTCGTCGAATGCAAAATATTGTGTTCACGGGTGGAATGCAACAGTGGAGGGGGTAAGAGGGGGGGCATATTCTTCTTCTTAACGAATCGATGGCAAATATAGATATATATCATATTTTATTATGTGAGTGGACTGTTTGATTGTGAACTTCCGCGTTGCTCTCGTGGTCGCAAGCGCGACTGACGAGAGTGGGGTCCCGGGCTCGATTCCCAGGTCGGGCAAAACGTGTTATTTGGTTTTTTCATTACGATCTGTTCAGTAGCAGCCCGGAGTTTGGAAGTGGTTACGGATAGTCAGAAGCCAGGAAGTCTGACAACCAGTCTAGCCAAGAGGTATCGTGTTGCCCAGTAACTGGGTTGTGGAGGTCAGATAGATAGTCACTCCATGTAAGTCACTGGTCTTCAGCTGCATCCGGTTAGGCTGGAAGCCGACCCCAATATAGTTGGGGAAGGGCTAAGCAGATGATGAGTGGATTGTTTGGTCCTGTGGAGGGCTGATTAAAGCTTTTTGCCATCGTGGTGAAAGGATTAGCCAATCAACAGGAGGCGGTTGTCTAGTGTGCGCCGGACGTAACAAAGTATTTAAAGTTTAAGTATAACATTTAATTTTAGTTTTCGTAGAAAAAAATAAAACGTTAACCGTCAATATGCCCGTAACGGTTTCCATGATCAGAAGAACATCATAATATTCGTCTATGTTTGGTGTCTTTTACACCCTTTCTAGTATTTCCATATTGTCACTACAATGATGACAGTAGGTCACAAAATGACATTGATTACATTAGGCTCCCCCTGCCCATGATCGATTTTTTCTCGGAGGTGTGTATTATGTTCCATATTCGCCGAAAAAAGAAATCTGTCAAAAAGTCGGGCGTGGGCCGAGAGGGTAAAGTTTAAATGGCTTCACAAAGTTTGTCAAAAATGTCCCTACCAAAAACAATAAACCAAACATAACCAAAAATTATAACTCAAGACGAAAATAATTCATAAACGACTATTAGTGAGTCGAGCCGCGTTACTATTTCGGTTCCACGATTCAACTGTGCGACTGAAGCAACATTTTTTCGTAAGCAAAAAAGTATGAGAAAAGTACAGTACAATTAAAAGATAAGACAACAAAGCTTTGTCAAAGCACAATGAGGTGATTGTGTAAACCTGTTTCATTACGATAGTGCAATGAATACCGTCATGTGCGTGCCAAGCGACTAAATACGTACGGACGGTAATGATTAGTGTTAGTGGTAAGTGGAGCAAGGGCAACGGGTTAGACGGTCTTGATTTTGATTGAACGGGAAATCAATTTGCTGTTACATTGAATTAGAAAACACTCGGACAGGAAATCCATTAGAATAAAAGTGATAAAGAATTAGCAAATGTAGAGAATATTCTATTGTAGAATCAACATTAATTATAAAATTTATCAAAGGAAAGATGACACCATTAAACAACTGAAAAAAAAACTATTTCAAGACACAAGTTCTAAAAAAAAAACAAGTTTATTTTAGCCCTGTAAACCCGATGTATTTTTAAATAACTATAAAATTCGATTTTTAGTTGCTTTGAAATCAATAAGTAGTTGAGTCAGTTGAGATGTAGAACAAGTGACGTCATAGTTTAGTATTGTCGTACAAAATCTATGAAGTGAATCGCGTTTTGACAGCTCATGAAAAGTTTATCAATTGATTAGTGTCGATATCTAACCAATTTTAGACTAACTCAATCAAAAACCTTCGATCTGTGATAGACGCACTAATACTCATTAATAATTCAAATATAACAGAAACTGAATAGCTCTCAAATAAAGTTGTGCACGCACACGTTTTGATGTCATTACGGGTATCTAGTAATAAAAAGTGTAATGGAACAGCCCGGTTGCTTGTAACGGCGAGCAGAAATTATTGGTACTTACATATTATATGGCGTACGATTATCACATAATAACGTACTACTCTACACTCTCTCATGTAATCGACCACCGAGATACCGGAAAGGGGATTTTGTGGGTATTCTTTACTTGTGAAGAAAAGAAGAATCCAAAAGTATAAACTTTGGATTCTTTTCTATTTTGGATTAAACTTTTATTAGAATGCATACCATCATCACGCCAGTATTCCTCGAACGGTCAGGCAGAGTTGTACCAATGTACACCCACAGTTCGCAGGTATGTTTAGGTCCCATGTGATAGGAGGCGAGCCTATTGCCATTAACCGGTCACAAATCCGAACTGTGCTGCTAATGAGAATTTCACAGAAAAACCCAATAACACTGCTCGACCTGGGAATCGAACCAAAGACCGAGGAGTCGGATCCTTTCCGGGTAACTGCTGTGATATCACCACTCGATACGCCTCTTATTTAGATTCTTAAATAATAATTCTCGCGCTATCAAGCTTGAAGGTAACCTACCCTACGTTCGTTGATTGGCAGTTTCCTCTAAAGAACACAACGGACAATTCTGACGGTTATATGTAATTAACAGACCAGGTACCTCCAAAAATAATGTTGCTCAGTAACTTTGCAGTAACCTTTAACCGTCTGTTGATGATGTCATAATTCGTGTCTGGTTTTGATTGTACTATTTCGATGTGAACAATCGATTAGTTAACATATAGCCGAATGTTAAGCATCAAAATATTTGTATTAACTAATGTTAAAGATGCTGATGGAATAACATGGACGTACCTGCAAGCTACAAGTAGATTAAGATAAATTACCTACAATTACATAATTGAACAATCTTTAATCAGAATCATAGAATTTGCGGAAGTAGGTCCACACAATACTGTCTTTGACGATTTCTAATATCTTCATCGAAATAGGCACATGCATTGAAATTCCACGCTCAAAAGTAGGTTCAAAATGTAAGTGGGTAGGTAAAGAAACGAAGCGTTTACCTGTATATTGATGATATTATACTTGAAGATCAGGTTTCTGGCAGGGTTGAAGAGGTCAGACAATCGCCTGGTTTTAAACCTGAATAACGCTATGTCACGGATGAATAACCTAGTGGTGGCTTACTTAAACGAGCCCGCGAAGAATTTATTTAGTCAGAGTTCAATTAAAATAGTGAAGAGGAGGTAAGTGTAGGCACAGATTATAAACAAAAAACTCCTATTCATAAGCTTACAAACAAAATTAAGTAAAACAGAAAATAGAAATTAATGTTTCACAATACGATGTTTTCATTACGAAAATCAGAGAGATATTTTGATGTTTTTGAGATGAACAAATAACTTCTAATAAATTGAATTAGTTTTGAAATATTTCTGTTAGAGCAGCAGGCTTCTGCAAATATTTTGATATCTTACTAATCCAACAATCACAATAATTTTAGAAATGCTTAATTAAGTATTTCATTTCTAATGGTATTGAAAATGTCTTTGCAGCAAATATAAACTTTTAATAATTAAAAACCAGTGTCTGTTTTCATTAAAAGATCAGAAGGTCGCAGTTTTGAAATATTAACGACAACTTTTGGTAATAAAAATAGTTTAATATACACACACGAAAACATGAATGTTTGAAGTGGATATTAGAGTGTTGCAAGAAAGGAAATCGGTATTACAGGACGTAATATTATTGAGGGATATTGCAACAGTCATACGCCAGTTAATATGAAACTCGTTATAATTTGACCAATTACGTTGTAGGAAAAGGTAAAAAATTAGAGAGCAGGTAGCGCTTATGATTTTAAACTAAGTTTACTTACCTACGTGCAATTTGTTGGTGATTTCAGTAAGGTATAGTTTGGATACAGGGTTGATGATGATGACACGACAGAAGATCTTTTCATTACTGTCGATCAAGTTGACTTAGCAGATGAAAAGATGAAAAAAGTGTTAAAGACGTAAGCTGTCTTACCTGATACTATTGATCAGCTCACTTCACCAAAGTTAACCGAACGAAGATTCTAACAAAATAGCCTCGCTAAAGTAAAATCAAAATTTGTGTGTATATGGTTTGTATAAATATTTTAAATATTAGGCTCGACACACAGATTCACCAGAACAGGTTCTTGCCATTTATCGTGACTACCAATTCCGGACCATAACAGGATTTCCAACAGAAAAACTCAATTGCGTTGCTCTAGGCATTAAATGCAGGAGAGTTAGCGGTCCGGAGCAAATTAGACTTTTAACCTTATCGTCTGACTCTTTTACCAAGTCTCCTGGGGTCGGCGACTAATCCAGCCAGATTGAGCTAGGCATCCAAATTTACACGGAATCAGCTTTTGGGATTACATTTTGAAAACCAACTAAGTAAAAATGATTACAGAAATGTTCCGTAAACTTCTCAGTCAAGTAAAAAGAATGTGTCTGTTTTATCTACTGCAAGTGCATTAAATGACATGTTGCCAGTTCATTGCGTACGAGCATCAAATAACCTTTCTCAGAGAAAGCTAGTAGGGCGGAAAGATTAGCCAAGCATACATCCTATTTTCCTTCACTCCCACATCGCGGAAAAACTATCTCCCATGAATATTTTCGGTTTGTAGGTACGTAATTGTATTTGCTGTATCTATTGCCTGTTAACTGTGAATTGGATACAGATCTCTGGTTTTGGGAAACACGAATTCATTTTCTTCCGTAGTAACTGTTGGTGGGAATGGATTGGGTCCAATTCGTTGATATTTTAGGAGTTGGTTGACGAGCGATAATTTATTACAAAGGATGATGTGCTGGCACTTTATTATTTCTTTTTCCTTTTAAACCGTCGACTTAAGAGGCAAGGTCATTCTTAGAGTCCTTATCAGCCTTTATGTCTTCAAATGTGTTTATATTCTGAGGTATCTAGCGAATCCCGTTCTGTTTGAAGGAACAAGTCGTGCACTTATTATGAACTGCGTGGTGATTACTGAGTATAGCCGACTATGTGGGCTGACAATCACTTGCGTTTACTATCAGTTTAATGGCTAATTAAAACACACCTGCGAATAACTTAGATGCTAATTGTCCAGTAAAAATACAAGTTTGTTGAATCTTAATTTAATTTGACGGTAGTGTTAGGCTATTTCCTTCATTAGACGATTGAATACGTAATAGATTATGTTCTTGATGTTATCTAGAATTACAAATGTACAATTACTATCATTAAACTACTGTCGGCGTCCAGTATCTCACGTCTTCCGGCTCCAATAATGATGATGACACTACAAAAACCTCGAGTCGAGGAAAGGAGACCAATAGGAACAACTTCCTCATAATTCGTGATGTATCGTATGCCCCCGTGGCCCGTTCTCACGCGCCGTCACCTCCCCTCCCCCATTGTCTTAGACGTTGCGTCTGCGCCGGTACCAACCGTGAGATTACTTTGACGCTTTGATGCTTGATGCCACTATCTCTAAGTAGATAAGACAATTCTGTTCCGTTCTAATTAATTTTATTATTTAAGCGAAAGTGGGTTACTCTGTTGTATCATTAGGGATTTCTGTTTTGCGGGTTACTTTATGTTACTGTTAACATAATCAGTGTTGCTTGTACCGTCACATATTTATGGCTTATGTTAAGGTACCTATCCAATTTGTGTCTGGTTGTTTATGATGATAATATTTATGTATTTTGTTCTTTTTAATCTGAACAAGTGTTAGAATACTAATATAACGAGCTGTGGGCGCTATCACAATAAATATTAATTGCTGTAACTTATTGATTATTTTACATATAGAATATTTACGATAACTATTTGAATATCTGTCCGTATGTTTACGATTCTGTTGAATTATGTTTTGTAAGTATAATAATGTTTATTTAGGTCGCGATATCTTAGTAAGCTAGGAGACCTACAGAAGTGGGCATGAAAGTCTGTTACCGTTACATTCCTATAATATTGTCATCCATTTTCATATTATAAAGCTGACGAGTATGTTTGTTATTTTTTTCGTTGTTTTGTCAAGCTATAATAAACATTTCTACTGGTCCGATACTGAACTTTTTTTAGGTAATACGACGATATTATAAAAAAAATATTTTATTATCAAAAAATTAGGGAACCGCAAGAAAAAAAAAAATGTCACAGGTTTGTGACAGTTGCAGGTAAAAGCTAGTAGTAACATAAAGATACCTTTAGGGAGGACATAATGAAAATACAAACAAAGATTAAGAGCTATTAATATTATTCTAGATGAGCCCATGGGATTATACGTATAAGAAATTTCATTCGCAATTCTTCTCCGAATCCAATTATTTAGGTACGTGCAAGCTACGGATAAGGGTGAATTAGACTGACACTTTCATTGTATTCGGCCGAGCATCTACGCGGTAATTTAGCTGATAAAACAGTATGTAAAACAATGCGGGCCGCTATTGTCTTGTAAAATTATTGCTGATTTTATTATGATTTCGATGTATTGGTATCATTGCCGTATGAAAGGACATCAGAACGGGTGGTTAGATTTTGATTAGCTCATGGCGCGATTGTAGTATGGTATTGTAAGCTGTTTTGTGCCCGGTTAATATTGTTTTTGCTTTCTACTGTGTTCTACTACTAATTAAAGTAATCGAAAGGCCAATTAATCAATTTCAAAATGTTATTAAAAGTGTGGTTAATGTAAAATAGAGGTATTTCTGTCAGATTGACACTGAGATTAAAATGCGAAAGCTCCTTAAAGTTCCTAGAATTGCCTTACTTATTTTATTCACAAGAGCTCTTAGGCGCCATTATTTAATCGATCAATCGATAGGTACAGTTATTTGAAGAGTGATGTTTCAGCCTAACCTAACAGTATAGTTCGATGACCAATCAGAGAGCAGGCCCCTCATAATAACTATTAAGAGGCCTATATTAGTAACGGCCGTCTACGGCCTGTTCGGTATGTTCAGCAGTTCTTTTGTATGTAGCACAATATGTAAGTAAGCATGTATGTCATCAGTACACACATTAAAAAAATGGAATTATAGTGTGAGTAAGGCTAAGCTTGTTAGTGTGAAAAAGATAACGATCTTTTATTTTTAAAATGGAATTTGGAGTTCTCCCACGTAGTGTCAGGCCGATGTTCTACTTAATTGACCATTGTCATAATGGGAATCTTGCGTTGAACTGACCTGCTTATTGGCTTAGTAATCACAGGTGTTTTTCGAAATAGCGTTTTAAGTCTCACGCTTCTAAGCTGCGTGTGCGCACTGTTATGCAAACAATGATCAGTAAATATGGGTAAGGAGTTGGTGTAATTAGACTTTCATTTAGGAGCAAACGTTTTGTTGCGATGACATAATATTGTTTGTTACAAAAACAGCACTCAGTTTGAGAATTTTTATGTATTGTATGTGTTGGAAATCGTTCGTATATTAAACACTAGCGCCCTGCCCGTGATTTCGTCCGCGTAGCTAATTTCACCCGCGTTAAGTTACGTCTTTCGTTACTGCTCCACTCCCGTGGGTCGTAGCGTAATGTTATATAGCCTATGTGACTAACGAATAATGTAGCTATCTATTGGTGAAAAATGTTTAAAATAGGTCCAGTAGTTTCGGAGTCTATTCGTTACAAACAAAAAAAAACTTTTTTAATATATTAGTATAGATGAGACCTATAAATTCTGCATATAATTCCCAGGCAAGTTGTGTTTTTTTTTTATTAAATTCGACTGGCATTAATTAACAAGACACCTTATACGATCTTCTTTACCTTCTATAGTTTTTTTGGCAAGTATGTCAAGGTTAACTCGGCTTTCTCGGAGATGCGAATGCGAAAACAAATGAGCATCATAAAAGTAAGTACGATTTCTATTTTTACAAAGAAATAATTAATTAGCTAATTTGTTCCAACTGTCAGTCTGCATAGATAAAAAAAAAATATTGTTAAATGGTATTTTGTGATTTTTATCTTTTTTTTTAATGTTTGTGTTGAAGTAGATTCTAATCTACATAGATTTTATTTCAAATTTACTTATTATTTGCAGAATCGGACCAGCTTTGCTAGTCTGACTTTATTCAAGCTGTTTTTAGAGCCTCAAGTTGTGCCAATAAATATTTTTTCTTTCTTTATTTCTTCTAATCAAGGTATTAAACGGTGACAGTTCAGTCATTTATTATTACAAAACACACAATATACGTTTATGACTCTAACTACCGGTGGTAAAATGATCAAAATCTGTTTAGCCGTTTTTGAGATGAGCGGTTCCAAATAGATAGACGCGGGAGATTATTCTTTTTACTACACTCGAAATAAACAGGTTCAGGTTTAACTGCCTTGTTAGCCTAGTGGTCCTTAGCGCGACTGCTACGCTACAGGTCTTGGGTTCGATTCCCAGGTCGAGCAAGTGTTATTGGGTTTTTTTTATAAAATTCTCAGTAGCACCTCGGAGTTTGGATTTGTGTCCGGTTAATGGTAACAGGCTCGCCCCCTATTACATGGGACCCAAACATACCGGCGAACTGTGGGTGTACATTGGTACACCTCTGCCTAACCCTTCTGGAAATACAGGCGTGATGATGGTAGGTTCAGGTTTATATTTTGGTTATCTGTTTATCCTACTTTTATCACGAGTGACACGTTTAAATAGATTTTTATTACCTAAGTTGATAACTTCAACATTATTCCGGTAATTTTATTATGAAAACCTGTATCTATCTATTCCTAAAAAAATATTAAACGGTCTCATACATTCCGAACAAGTCAACTTAAAAAGTCTCATAAATTCTTAACAAATATATGTGTACCATTTATATGCAAATAATTATTTAAATAAATACATAGCTAATTAGTGTGAATCGAATCGGTTGCTCTTTTAGTATTTAACCTCATAAAATGCTATCTAATTCATGTGTGTATATAGTAGGTAAATGTAATCTTGAACTTTGTTTAAAAACTATTTCTTTCGAAGTCACGAAATATTTAGAATATAAAATTAATAAAAGGTCACATTCCTAAACCAGGGTCTTACTTATTTAAACACTAAATTGTGCTAACACATTTAGAACCTAGCGTGTCATTTCACGGCATAGTACTAAACAATTCTAGCTCTTAACTGGCGTTTAAATTAAGGTCAAAATAGCGATTACTGTCCGTTATGAGCAAAGGACTTTGTGAAAGGAAAGTCGTCAGATATGTCCTGAATATTAATTTTGCTGATTATTGTCAATACAGCACAGATATTTTACCGCTATAATAATTAATTTGGCTTAGCACGTTTAATTGTTTATTTGTAGAATGGGTACACATACTTTCTTGTTGAAGAAAAAAGTGAACAAATTAAAAAAATTAAGTAACTCCCGACAGTAGCAGCTAAGAAAAGAGCTAATAACTTTGAAACCGCAGAACCGATTTCCATCAAACAAAGCTAAGAATACTCATCAAAATCGGTCGATGCGTTCGGGAGCTACGATGCCACAGACACACACACACGCACACTCATATACACACATACACACTCACAGACACGTCAAACTTATAAAACCCAGTAGTTTTTGCGTCGGGGGTTAAAAATGTAAACCTTCAATTATTTTTTTACGTACAAAATCTCATTTTCACAAAACCATTGATGCTTTTCGAATAAAAATCGTTTAAGGAAAACATTATCATTGGATTTTTTTCAATTCAGTCCTACTATAACTAGAAACGCAAACGTTTTCATCAATTCATTCAGGTGGATGAATAAATATTTGTTACTCTTTCACGCTTAAGCGGCTAAAAAGAATTAGCAGAAAGGCACGCCTATAGATGTTGATCTACTCTAACTTATAGGATTATACATTTATTCCGTTTCTGTCTTGCTGTGGGACAATAGTATAAAAATAGAAAATTTCAATAACACTTAGCCTTAACTAAGAATCGATCTCATCAAGCCTCGAGCGATGGCAATAATACAATTAAGCACAAACACAAATTTCAATTAATTATTTCAATTACCATTTCAACAAGCAATTTATATTAACAGGTGAACTTTATTTGGTTTGTTAAATCTGTTTATTTTGCTCTCGATAATGCGATTTCCTGTGTGAATACGTAAAGTGATTGCTATTTAAACATTATACTTTTGTGAAATGTGTTTCATACTCGGACTCTAATGCCTGTTTTCTCTGACACTAAAAAAACCTAATCACGTCCAATCTGCGTGTCACTGGTTCGATTCCTGCACGAAACAAATATTTGTATGGCCTACAGATAGTTTTCCCGGGTCTGGCTGTTTGTGTATGTGAGTTTATATATTTGTAAAAGCACCCACGACACAGGAGAAATTCCTAGTGTGGGGCAACGTTTTTTAAATACCAAAAAAAAGAACTGTCATCATTTACTGCCTAGGTCTATTTAACTATATTAGGGTTCCAGTCTAACCAGATACAGCGTATTACCAGTATTTTACAAAAAACGACTGCCTACCTGAGCTCCACAACCTTGGACAACACAATACACCTTGCTAAGCTGGTTGTGAGACTTTGGGGCTTCTGCGGCGACTGCCCGTAACGACTGCCAAAAATTTACGAATGACAGCCGGGATGAACGACTTTACGTGCTTTCTGAGTCACGGGGGTCTTACTCTACCTACTTCAAGACTCCGGGCTGTGATTAATATGTTTCAAATAGAAAAACTCAATAACACGCCAACGGCAACGGGGACTGAAGCAAAACCTAAATGTAATGCCTAAATATTGTTGCAATTTTGGATTTTTTACTCTTGGCGTGGTGTCAAGCGTTGAAAATCCAAGCGTCCATCTTTATTTCTATTATTTAGGTGTTGATCGACGTTAGTGAAAACTAGCACAAATCTCGCAAAGCGTGCGAGTATGTTACGTACAATTAGCTTCAAGAGGCTTGGAGTAGGAGAATAGTGAATGAAATAATATTAAATTAAATACATGACACAAGTGAAGTACGAAGTGACAACATTAACAACATCATCATCATATCAGCCCAAGACGTCCACTGCTGGACATAGGTCTCCCCCATAGATTTCCAAAAGGACCGGTTGAAAGCGGCCTGCATCCAGCGTTTTCCTGCGGTCTTAATCAGATCGCACGGTCGGACCTTGTGGGTGAACATTAACATACCTAATTTATTGTAGGTAAAATTATTTTATACACATCACGCTTATGCCCGGGGGTGTAGGCATGAACTACAGTACCCCACCTGCGACAATTCTTATCAATATCTCATCTTTACTAATATTATACAGAGGTGAAGTTTGTTATAGGTTAAACTCTGGAAGTATTGGTATGATTACAGAAATTGTTTAACTGATACAAAGCTACACTATTGCCAAGTACTATAAGCAGTGTTTTATGTGTACTGGACTTTTCTGCAGGGGAAGTCACGTTTAGAAGTTAGTAGACATGTCTTATACTAAAAAAACTTTTTCCAAAGAGATCAGTTGAAGCCCACGAAACCGCTACCAAAAGCTTGTATTTCGTTTTAAAATATATCATCGGTTATATCAGAATTTCGAAATAATTTTGCAGTTATTAATATAATACCTATTGACGTACGTTCAATTAATTATTTGTTGATGGTAACATTTATTAATTTATCAATTTGGTTTGGTTTCTGTGGTAAATTAATATTTATTTAAATGATGCTAGTAACAGCTAACAAATTAATCTCATTAGGACTCTGTATTGGGAAATTATCGAATTTATAAGTTAATTTTTGTAATTCTTATATTTAAAAATTATAGGTTGTATTTTTTAGCCGACTAATAAGAATTACGATTAATAGGGATTTTGAGGACGATATATCAGCCATATGAAAAAGGTAATCGTCAGTGTACTGGACCCCTGGACTGAAGTCCTGCAGCCAACCGGCACCAAACGCTTAAATTGAAAGATGCAGAATGCATATTAAAAAAAGTTGTTAAAAGTAAACTTAGCGTATTCTCAAAAAAGTGCAGTTAAAAAACAACGTGATTTGTTGTACTGCTACGTTATTTTGACCATTTAATGAAACGCTGAAACTTCTGCATTCTACTTAATTTTAAAGAGCTTGATTTGTTGCGAGTTATTTGTACCGCAAAACTTTTTCAATAACATTGTTTGTAAACTAAAAAGAAACGCGAATACTCACACGCAACTAGACTATTTTCTTTACAAATAAAGCTTCACAAACAGGTGTTCATTATATATAAGTAGAAAATCGCCAAACAAATTAGTTTTACATAATCAGATTGTTTAAATTCCAATGTTAATGGGAAAGTCGTTTGTACCGGACAATCAATGGGTATAACTGGCTGGCAATAAATGCTAGGTGAGAAGAGTGTCCGCCGACGAATATTGACTTTCTCAACCGACACGTGGGCCTGTATTTGAGATATGTTTTGAAGAAAGTGAGAGGCTTCACTTTTTCTTTACACAAACTGTTTGTACGCTTGCTGTCCGGCTGATATCGTGTACCTACCTACATTCTAGATGTCCGGGAAACTTCATGAATGGAATTCTTTATTTGCGTTTAGTGTACGTGTCAAATATATTAAAGTTGACTTTTTTGTGTCACTCGTACCAAGCTTTTAGAACAAACAAGGATTTCCTTTTTCCATTAGTGATTAAACCACTTTTAAACTTGAATAATGAAACCTATTGTTACCTGTTTTTATCTCAACTCTCTCGAATAACACCACTTTAGTGCGATAGAGACGGCAATTACCTGCAAAGAGAACAAAACGATTAAGAATTTGAAACTAAAATATTTAAATCTGTAATTACAATATTTTACTTTTACTACTATCATGATATTAAATTAGTAGCAGGCTGTGGTTCGCGAAGTTGTAAAGTAAATTAATTAAGTAGGTTAAGTTAAGATTGTTTAAATAGATTGTTAAACTTTACTTAGAAATTATTGTTCACTGGATCACGCTGTCTCACTTAGAATTGGACACATAAACTGGACCTGAATCAAGCAATAGCTTGATTTAAAATATTATGATATAAGTCATCAATTCATAATTGAAGTGTATAAACGATAAAAACTATTCTGTTCGCCACCTCGAGAGCGGTCAATTAATATTGGGAGATTATGTATCTTTTTAACCCCCGACTCAAAAAGAGGGGGTCTGCGTGTTTGTTTGCCTGCGTGTCTGTCTGTAGCACCGTCTTCTAGCGATGGTTCTTAGATATATTTTCAAATTTTTTTTGGTGGGTGGGAAATCATCAAATAACTTCTCCCGCCCTGGGCGGGGCGGGAGGGAGTGTCAGACTTTTACTGACTAAAACCCACCCATGTTCCTTCTTGTGCCCTTTGCGTTTCGGGGGCGCGGTATCTCTTGCGAACAACCCGCAGCCCCGGCAGGCATCGGCCCTCAGTGGCCCCTTCCAAGTGCTGACATCTCTTTGAGGCGCGTGTGGAACACGAACGCGCCGTCGACACGGCCTGTCGTTATGCAACGTAAGGATGGTGAGCTACCCATTGCTCACCGTCCACAGGCCCGTATCTACGGTGGCCGGGAGTCGTCTCGCGGCTCCCGACGTCCGGAGCGTCTACCGCGGCGGCTGGGACGAGAGAACCGCTGTCTCAACCGTCCCGCCGCCTCCTTCTCAAGCATTACTGCCTCACAGAAGGAGGCGACTGCATCCCATTCCCTCTCGCTCCGGACCATGGCTTGCACCAGGGCCGGACGCGAGAGTTCGCCGCCGCCGATGGCCGCCACGAGGACTCGGTGATGCTCCGCCCAAGCGGGGCATACCGCCACGGTGTGCTCCACCGTGTCCTCGGGGCGATCCACACAATGGTGACACCCGGACGTTTCCTCCCGCCCGATGAGGTGCAGGAACCTCCCGAAACACCCGTGTCCGGTGAGGACCTGCGTCAGGCGGTAGGTGAGGGCGCCGTAGCGCCTCTCCAGCCACTCCTCAAAGAGGGGACTTACCGCCTCTATTAAGGCGTGCCCAGCACGAGGTTGCGACAGTCGCTGTCTCCATGTCGCCATGAGATCGAGCCGGAGGTCGGCCCGCCGAACGGCAATTTGCCGCGGTGGCGGACTCTCCCCCCGGCCAAGTACCTCCACGCGCCACTCGTACAGGCGCGCGAGGACCAGCGCCTCCAGATCCCACGGCGGCAATCCGGCAAGGAGGCCCGCCAGTCGGGGGTTACTTAAATTTTTCAATACACACTTCCTATCAAAGCAGACGAATCGTGCAAGAGGAATGAAAAGCGTCTCTGTGTTACAAACATGCGGGCAAACAAAACTGGCCAAAGTAACTGAACAAACATGCCTAACAAAAAACTAAATATTTTGCTGAGCGTACTGGAACACAGAGTAAGCAGTCAATGGAATCAAAGGCTAGCGAACTGCGCAAAGTATTAGATATGGCTCGTAATACAAGCTACTTCACTTAACTACATATTATGTACATAGGACTATTGTTGTAGATATCATCAACAGGTTTCTTAATGAAAAGGTACTCAATGTACGCTAATAACAACATTCTGCAATCGAAAATGAAGCACGCATGTGGCAATAACTGTGACATCAATTACAATTTTTTAACATAGCGTAAGAGTTAAATCTTTAGAAAAACAGTCGCAAATTAGGATTGCTCAATGTTGAATTTTAATTTTCTTGCACACTTAACATTCTTTTAAAGTGGATTATCTGAAAAACGCGCGGTTATTCATCGTAGCACTCCATCTGCTTTTTATTCCATGTAGTTGCAACGATAAAGCGCATAGCAGCATTTTATTGTGCGAAGATGTTATCGTTTACGGTACGAAACTGTCTGTGACCCAGTTCGCGTAACAGTATCTAACTGCAATGTTTTAGAAGTAACTAACGATGTAATATGTGGCCATTGATTAACTGATGCTGTTAGATTTTATGCCATAGGTGTGAGGAATGCTAAAGTTATAAATTCCAGTGATGCCTCTTATATTCTAGCCAACGATACGCCTCTTCATCGGAGCTTCAAGGGATTTAATTAAATTTTACCGCATTATTTATTAAATTGGAAACAAATGGGCGAACGGAGCGAGAGTTTGATACAACTTGATTACAACACCGGTAAAATAGGAAATTCAGTCAAGATAAATCCACAAGGCGAAGATTGAATTACACGGCTATATTAAAAAAGTATTTTGCACGAAGAATCGTTTACCTACTCGATCGTATCGATTCCGTTGAATCGAACAAGCAATCAACGCGGCGTCGAAACATTGCCATATTGTGATCCGTCAAAAAAAAATCTGTTTATGAAAAGCTTCAATAGCTGCCCGACACGATGTTCGATTGGGTTTAGTCACGCAAACTATTTGTTTCGTCTCTTCTCTTTGGTTGCTAATAGGAGTAAAAAAGATGGATGTAAACCGGGTACAATAAAGGTATAGTTAAGTCAAAATACTAACATCGCAAAAAGCAATAAATCGGTTTCTTCTTGTAACGATTTACGATTAGTGATTGAGAGATATGATTTATTGAGACTAAACACTGATCACGAAGTAAATAAACAGATACTGGCCAAACAATAACCGAAGATTTCTAACGTCTCCTAAATATTTTCTTTTTTTCATAATGTTGTCATCAAGCCACGTCATTTCTAAAAGCCTTAGCAGACGGTAAATTTCTTGTGCGATCGAGTCCGCAACACACGAATTATGAAGGTTTCTTATATGGGAAGTGTGCATTCTTTTTATGATTGTTTGTCATTTATTTTAACTTATTTACATGACATTTTTGGCTATCAAAAAAGTGCGTTTCTTAATGTCTGTTACATGATACAATGATATGGTAAACTCAGAATGTTTAGTTGTCGGAGGTTTGATGGCATAAATTGTCTGTCGTCTGTGTAAGCCTTTAGTGCCATTTTACTTGAAGTGTAAACTTGCAAATCAAAATTATCGCTACTTGTCGCTTCGTTAATCAAGCTGGCGACCTAAGTAGGGGGCTAGCGTATAACGGAATGCGATCGCCGTGGAGCGAACATGGCGGAAGTTTCTATACGATATCATTACATTGCATCTACATTTAAATATGGAGGAAAGACATTAAAAATAATCGTGTTATCAAGTATAACTGCATCATAACTACAATTATTCCATCGTAACTCTAGACTAGATTATAAAGAACTATCAGAATTTATTCCTGGAAGGATTTTTTTGATAGTGTGTGTCCAAAATACATTATTTGTAGACACTTTTCCATTTTGTTTATTACGTAGATTTTCTCGTAGCTATAGTAACTATAGTACAATTGTCGTATTTGATGATTAATAAGTAGTGTTATGTAACAGTATGTTAAACTGGAGGTACATTATTGACATCATAATGCAGTCATCATTTGCCTGGCAAGCGTCATTGTGGTATTGTTTTCTCAAAAATGTTTGTGATTGCAGTTTATAGGAAAGGTCCGACTAGCTGTAAAACTACAGGCTTTACAATTTTGAAATGGCCAACAAAATACAATACAGAAAACAACAAAGGAAGCCTATTGAATCTTTTAAACAGAATAAAACTTTTTCCCGACTCTTTTGTGTGGCGCGGTGGAAAGTCGTACGTAAGCCGGGACGGTCGCAAACGATTCACGTACGTAGATACGTGTCGCATACGTGATGCTTGCCTAAAACGGAACGCGGCTCCTCATTGCCAGTGTCACTCGTCCATTGACTGTTTAACAGTTACAACCTTTTATACCTCCCCTCCCTAAATGGTGATGTACGCGACTTCAATATTCATGCGCCAAAGTGAAAGAGCTACCGAAAACGGTCACTGAAAGTAGACACCACTTGACTTTTCACTGTTATTATCACGTTTATATTAATCGGCATTGACAACTATGCATTTTTATTGCCGTATTATATCAGCTGTTGTGAAAAATAAACCTCGTTGGCCCGGATCCAAGCTATGATTCATTTAGGCTAGACAGTTATCCTCATGACACCGCATACTTGTAAGTGCCTATTATACTAACAGCTGAAGTAAAGATGAGGTGTTTTCCGTTTGCAGCGAGTCATTAGCTTCGAGAAAGCAAACATGACACTAAGTAGGAATTTCTGCATAGACCAGACTTGGGACGAGTCCTTTAGACTTAGTCGGTTAGTATGTCATGTACTTGTAGCAACTTCCTGTGATTGGTTGAGGCTTTATGGCAATTATCTTGTCTTTCTTATTGGGTACGTGAAATGTGGACTCAAATGGTGCGACAGAGCGTAATTAGTGAACCGCGGGAAAGTTATTGACGCTAAAGAATTGCGATTGTTCTTCTGTTCTATTCTAATGGTTTCTGGTGAAATCTCTTTTGATTGATAGCTTAAGTCAGTTTTTGACCTCAACTTACTTACTTAGGAGTTACTTTTGAAGAGTCGATTAAGGAATAAACTGAATAAAGTAGAGAATTCGCTCCGGTTTGCTGAAATGTAATTCCTTTTGAAATGTTTAATACTCTTTTGCAGCCATAATTACAAATGCGTGAAACAATCCCGTTATCTTCCGCCCTAACTACTAAACTTCGCCAGCAAAAACTAGTACATACATCAGGGTACTGGATAAAAATGAACACTGGTCAGGAACTTAAGTTGTTCGAGCGTAATGTTAGTGGCTTTTTCCACTCGCTGCAGTGTGCAGTGGTGCGGAAGAAGTCCAACTCTTGAACGACTCGCGCGCTTCTATCGGGAGAAAAAATCTCGTTAGAAAATGGGAAGCCAACAGTTGGAAACTAGTTGTACAACTATGATCTCAGTAAAAGTATTTCTAGTTTACTTAACTCATTTATTTGAAGACGGATCTCGGAAGTTTTATTGTCATATGAGTCACGCCCGGCATGATCCAAAAAAGTAAAAGTTATGTTTAAATAGTTGTAAGTGGAGAATTAAACGAAAGTACACAACGTAATGAGTGTTAAAGGCGATTGTATCGTGTGGTCGTGCCTTTTGGACTAGCAAGTGGTCGTCGGAACAAAATCCCCGTTTCGAGCTCGACGCGAATTTTGCGGTCAGGTGGTAGTGTGGGAGACATTATGCACAACCAAATTTTACTTTTATTACTTTACTTCTGAAAGCCATCGTTTACACTGAAGCGTTGCTTAAGGAATTAACGATGCGTTGTTGTAGTTACAACAAACAGTTTAAATAGGCTATTAGGTACATATCATTTAGATAATCAGTCTCTAGATTAAATTATACCGTATTAATTTTTCAAAATTACAACATTCCTTCACACGCCAAAAGGTAGTGGTGTTAGTAGGCTTACCAAATATGTGGGAAATGCTATAACGGCCTTAGATTCATCGGAGTGGCGCCATATTGGCAGCGACGTTCCCCCTCTCCCCGCTGCACTTCCTCGTTTGCAAGGATGGACTGAATATGGCGAGCACATCGGTCGAACTTCCCTTACAGAGCAGGTGATCATTATTATTAGTAGTACCACTTTCCGTTCATTGAACCGACACCGTTACTCCGTTTACGCATTTAGCTCTCGCGGCTGCCATACGACATGACACAAATAACAATTGGCCAATTGGTTACTGCTTCTCTTAGGAGGCAGTAACGGTTGTGCGATGTGAGTCCAAACTGTTCTCAATAACAGTGACATGTGTAGTATAAACGTGTTACGAGAATACGAGATACAATCGCAATTAATTAAAATATGTATAACGTGAACATAATAATATAGAAATTGGAGGTAAAAGCAAGATAATGCTAGAACATTGTTAATCCAACGAGACAGTTAAGAACGCATCCGCGGCTGTGGTTTCGCGCTTTTTTTGCGCCGCCATTTTGTATTCCTGCGGGGAGGCGTCGGCGTCGCGGCGTGGAATTGTCTTGTTTTATGGCAAAAGTGAAACTGAGATTACGTGGTGCCCCGAGATGGTTGAATGACACTTAAAGTTAACTGCAAGGTATCTCGGCTTCCTTTGCCCTGCCCAACGTGATTGATGCGGTTAACTGATAATGTGTTTAACAAAAGGAACTTTCACCATTTCGCAAAATTATCATTGAAAAACAATATAGAGAAACTACTATACCGTTTTTGCTTAGTCATCGAGCATTCTTGTCATTTGTGTTTTTAACTGTCTATGGTTTCATTGCGAAGTTCTATTCCACTTATCGGGTAATATTATGAAAACGTTTCTAATTGCTCACAACCGGTGTCTAATGTTAATAACACTGGTCGTTAAGTATCTGCCGATCTTGCTAAAACTAGAAACGAAAAATTTCTTTACGCGTTTCGACAAGAACGGGTTTGACGGGATCGACGAATGTCATTTAGTTTTCGTAAGCACTTTTGGAGATATTTTTTCTCGTTGTGTACGACAATTTTCCAACTGGATTGTTTGTTATCTTTGATCATGGAAAACTTGTGATGTTAAAAAACTGAGACATGTTCCTATGAGTCCTATCCAACCCCTCTCTTCCGCGTCGGTTATTTTGCTAACGGACGGTTGATTTGCTCAAACCAGCGGACAGATTGATGCCAAGTTCATCGAACAAGTGGCCATAAAATGAACAAACCACCTGAAAATGGTGGTGCAAATATTTTATCATCTAATTTCGCGAGGGTTACGTGTCTATAGGCTTTTTGTTCGGAAAAGGGGACTTACATAAAATTCGACGGAACTTTCGCAGTCATATTCCCAAAAAAGTGGTATTTTTATCCCGAATCTAAGATAAGGGTATGTTTAAGTAATATTTCAGGTTTTTTGTATTCCGTCGTTACCGAGGAATCAATATATACATATGTTAGATGGACCGAGTGGCCTGTATGTAAGAACATTAACGGACACCAACTGGACATGCAAAGCAGAAGTTTTTATATGAATAACTGTGAGACTGGTTTATGTAATGATTTTATATACACCGTGATTATATACCATGTGAGTCCAGCTAATATTATAACTGCACATAAATATCTTATGCTACCACCTATTTATATTTGTAGCGAAATGACTGTTAGAGATAATGCAATATGTTATTTAAATAATGTTACTTTATAAAAATTGAAGAATATAGAATGTCCTTATTTTTTGCAAAAAATGTATTTAAACGTTATATCAAATGGACAAAAACCAAAAAAGTAATAGGTACCTATTCAAAAGAAAATGTCCAGTGAGTCAGACAATGAATCGGCTTTTATCACAAGTGTGGTATGTCACTTTGAATATAAAGCAGGCTTATATTTTACGTCTAAACAGGTAATTTATGGAATAGTTTACAAACGCTTTAAAATTTTACCGAAAAATACAATGCCAAACTATTCTTGTTAATTACCATGGATTACATTCCTCACGGACATACGATCCTTTGAAAAAAATATCTACCTGACCGGTTGAGTCACCGAGAAAGCTTTTGTCGTAATCCTTATATTCGGATGGCGTACCCGGCTATTTGAGACGTGGGATTTCTGATGTTTTGACCTCCAACGCAGGTAACTCGTGATACATTTTTATGAAAGCGATTCCTGTGTAATTTATTGTTGTTTCTTTATATTTGTTCGGGACCTGTTCGTACGTGTATAGGTGATACGTGTTCAATGAGGATTTACGTGGTGGGACTAAGGATTTGGAGAAAAAATTGGTATTCTTCGTTTTTATCATCATCTTATTGTCGCTATTGTGGCAATAGATAGACTTACGCACTTCTCTTGCCCGAAATTCCTCCATTAAAGTTGAAGCTAATGTAGAAGTGAAAATATCAACAATACGAATATTTTGTAGAAGCGAAGCCAAACAAGTTTAACCGAAACATCAACGCATGCGGTTTAAAGAGAAATCGTTAAACTGTAAATCCTGTTCAGTCATCAACAGTTTTGCAAAATGTTAAAGATGAAGGCGCGTTTCAAGATCTCCTCCAAGTCAGCGTAAACCAAAGACAACAGAAGCTTCGCTTGGAATGGTAGATTACAGATAAAGTGGCTGTGGCTTTGCACGGACAAGGCCAACCAGTCCCAGTATACATACTTGAGGTATCCCCCCAAAAAGATTTTTATTATCCTCGCTATCTTTACATTAACGACCACTTTTTTAAAATACCGGCTTTGGAGTTATCAAAAGTATGTTGCTTTTAGTCGTTGGGATTTTCCTTCGCATATTTTCCTTTAAGTTGTTTTTATAATCTAAATGAATTAATTCGTGTTCTCATGTGCAGAGAACTTTATTAATGATTCTGTCATATTAGAGAGAGAAATTTTGAAATCTGAGTCTCTCATCAAAAATTCACAAGATAATAGACCAAACGTGAACTTTCAAATCCTAGTGTGACATCTACCAACAGTTGACTCAGCAACAAAAAGCGTCGTAACCCGAGTCCGTAGAACTATGCAGTGTTTGAATGGGGCTAACGAGACAGTCGCCGAATGATGCCCGCTGTTTTGTGAGGCGCACCAGAAAAGATCTTTTGCACACCTTTTGTGTTAAATTCCATAGTGCTTCCTTTCGATGTGCACTGCGTTTTTAAGCGCATTAGCGGTGAAATTAATATGAAGGAGACGAGTCACGTATACGAAACTGAATGCTTCTAACGGATTTGTGTTTTGTTTACTGTCCCGCCAGAAAACTGATATCGTGGAATTTATTGTATGGGATTTTTTTTCAGGGACGTTGCAAGTATATTAGTATATTTTGTGACTTACAGGCTGTGTATTAACAATGAGCTTTTTAGTTGTTTCTTTCGCAAGACAATGGGTAAAGAATTTAATTATACAGCTATTAACGTTGGTACGTTTTTGTAAGGAATTTAAATTTTACTGAAACTAATTAGGTGTTTTCTTGATCAAAGGCTTGCTTTTATGAAAAGAAAGACGAAGGTTCCACCCGGTTACTCGAATGAAAAGTTAGATGCCAAATTATCAGGCATGCTGTGATTGGTTGAGTGGATTATCAACAGCCAATAACAGCAGCTTACGTGCGCATGACAATTTGACACATTAATTTTGCGTTGATTTTAATTCGAGAAACCGACTTTTAGTGTTCTGATACAAACAAAGTATTTATATAATACACAAACAATTAAGTTACGACTTTTATGACTAAGAACTTGAGGATATGCTCATTAATATTTATGATTAACTTTATATAAAGTTATTCGTGATTTTGCGTGAGTCACGTCGACAGAATCCTTGAGGCTTGTAATGATATCAAATATTTTTGTATCGACCTCATATCTCGAATTTGTTGTATTACCTCACTTAATGTTGAACTTTAGTTCGTTTCTTTGTCATTATGTTTTACGCTTTTAGATTAAACAGGTTTAATTAAAAATAGAGAAACACAAAGGAGTATCCTTCATAAATAATGTAAAAGATACAAATTATGGAAATGACTAACATAACAACTATGTTCTATTTTTAACCATTCTTAATCTTTTTATGTTTTAGGAAATATTTCTTGAAAATCCAACCACAATAACGGGATTATCCAACGCATAACGGTAAGGATGTACATAATGCTAGAGTTAGTTGAATTAGCACACAAGAGATAGATTTCATAGACAACATCATAATGAAATACGCTTCGTAAAATAGCCACGATCCGTACTTTTCCTTCATCGTTATAAAACCATGACTGTAAAACAGAAACAGTACTACACAGCAATAAACTTATAATATTCCACGATCGTGCAACAGGTATATGAAAAATATGCAGTGAATTATTCACTACTTGGTTTCGAAATGACCTAACCGGTACGGAGATCTCGTGAGGCGAAAAGTTCAAGGTATGATGCACACCGAGTTTGTATTGCAATATGTACTTACATCATACATTTACGAACCATTGAATAAACATAAGACAATCGCTGAAATTTTATTCTCGTCAATAGGGTGGAGAAATCAGTAAAGAATTTGATTTTATGAATCAGTTGTGATTGACGTTTGTTTTTTTGTATTTTAGATGTCTACTGTGATTCATTTGAAAGTTGTATTGCGAATTTTAAAGGTCGTAGTCATCACTTTCTTTATGACGATTCCAAGACTTCCCAGGTCTGGGTCAAAAATACCAATGACATCGACACTTCGATTAGCAGCCGAATTTGCATCACTAAAATTCGTCGCAATATTTCAGATTATTCTGTCTGTAGCTATTCATATTAAAAATTATTAATAATCACAACAAAGGCCAACTTCATTACGAGACGGAATCTAGCGTAATGAGGAAAAGAGCTTAAAGTAGCCGTTCCGATTCTGATTCAAGCAAAACTGAGTTAAATTAATAATGACGACGCTTCGTCCGTGAATCTCCACATTAAATTAAACGTGCAATTAAATAAAATGTCTGGGAGCAAGGAGTATTTTTACTCAAATTTTAAAAGAAGTTTTGATTTTACATAAAATAAACATTTCTATTGCAAGTACGAGTATTTTTGTCTCTAAGCAGAATTTCGCAGTTCATTACTCCGTGCGTCTCACAAGAGTAGAGGTGAATGCCCGTAGTCAAATTGATTGATTGCCAAATTAATTTTTGATAAAACTAAGACGAGTCAAAAGCTGCGATGGTATGTTATGAAGAGGCCCATAGATCCTATAACCAAAAAAGGGCCCGACCAGATGCTAGAACCTGATGCCTGATGCTGATGGTAAAAGATGGAAGACCCCGGCTTACATGGATGTCGGTAGTTAAGACAGATCTCAAAAATAATAATATAGACCCAATTCACCTCCAAAAAAGACAGGTTTGGAGATAAGCTATTAGGAGAGCTGACCCCAAGAAATATGGGTTAAGTCCGATATAAGAAGAGATAAAAGAAGATTGTATACGTTCTCCTAAGCATAAACATTTACCAAAGGTAAAATTTCTTAGACAGTTCCTTAACAAGTAACTCCCAGATCCCTCCAGCAGTTTTAGTGTGGACTTTACACAAACAAACAAACAAAACTTTTGTTTTCATGGGATTAAATGATTAAAGTATTAATTTTTCTTACTTTTCTACTAAAGCAGAGTTGTGTGAATTGTGTAAAAAGCCGCTGACGCGTACGGACGCGCGACCTTGCGCGTAGAACCCTTCCGCTGACGTCCGCAGAATTCTTATAAACAAATACAATAAGTGTTTTGTTTCGCCCAAAGAACATTTGACACGTTTTGCATGCTCGCTCGTTAATGTTACCGCGGAGATATGGAAATTATATCATTACACCTTTTTAGCTGCTGATGCTAACGACGACTGAATTTTTGGAAAAATTGTTGGCATATAAAATTAAATGAATTTTTTTCAGCGTTTTCTTTATTGCCCTTTAGAAGTTTATTATTACCGTTATGTCGTTTGATGATGAGGCCAAACATTGACCTTTAACTTGGACTGTGTAACTAAGCCCAATATTTTTGTGTACTCAGTCCACAAAAGAAGCACGGAGCATTGGACAGGCAAGCTTATACATTTTTAATGTTCATTTACGTCGTTTATGTATTTCTAGGTCCTCGACCCCTGTATGAGTTTGTCCGTTAAGTAAGTTTATAATGATATCTTCCAGGCCACCTATATGCTGCGGGTTGTTCGCAAGAGATACCGCGCCCCCGGAACGCAAAGGGCACAAGAAGGAACATGGGTGGGTTTTAGTCAGTAAAAGTCTGACACTCCCACCCGCCCCGCCCAGGGCGGGAGAAGTTATTTGATGATTTCCCACCGACCAAAAAAAAAAAAAGGCCACCTATATGTTCGTAATTGCTTCCTGAGTTGTAGTTAAATGAGCTTTGGCCTGTAATTCTGATAGCAGATTATCCATTAACCATTATTAGTTTGAAGAAAATTCTCTAGCTTTAATAAAGAATATAGTTAAGGTCACAAATATCATGTACATTTTGTATTGTCAAACCACAATGCCTTTGATGGAAGTGGAAGAGTTCAAAGATGTCATTGAAGAGGTATTCACGTCGCGTGGCGCAGAGGTGCGGCCGGCCTTTACCAACCGATGCCAACTACCCTAGGGCTGCCCAATTACGCAAATCGCAAATTATTGCGTCATTCAAATAAAAGTTTAGACTTGCTTATGGCAAATAGAGATCTGATTGTATTAAGTTCAGGTTGTACAAGATGAAATCTGAAGTAATATTATAAACAGGTAATTTCTGGAAGTACTGTTCCCATTACAAAAAATCTTTTACTAATAAAAATCTGTAGTGTTGCCGATTTCCATATAATAAATGTTATGGTATATTTGACTAGTATGCGGATGAAGTAGCGGGCGGAAGCTAGTTAATAATAATGTCGTTTATTGCAATACGTGTTTTTATGACGTACCTACTAGAACGAAAACGTAGTTAAAAATAATAATTGAGTGTGAGGCAACAACGAATTATGAATATTATTTTTTCAGTATAACCAAGAAGATATCAGTTCTCGATGCTTAAATACCGTTTCATAATTTCGCTGCTCAGTAAAGTATAAAATCTTATAGTTATTGCGTGTATTTAATTACCGAACAAAAACATTGACAATAATTGTTATTTTTTACGAGTGCCGAGAAATTGTGTGCCAGTGACAACCTTGATGGTCTGCGCGACTTGATAAACTTCTGCAATCCGAGTGCGGTTGTGGAGACAAATTGGATTGAAACAGTACCACGGGTTTTTTCTAATCTTTGAAGTTCACAGAGTAATTATGATTGGCTAAGTTTTTATTTTTAACACATTGCCAGTGCAGATATTTGCGGTGAGACATGCAACTGTTAGTAATTACGTACACGCAAACGCAAAGTTAAGGCCCGTTAAGTGTTTCTGTAAAAGTAAAAAATATTAATGTCGAATTAAGTTTGGGTCTATTGCTTGCCAGTTTGATAGCACGTTAAAGTGTCCAACTAGTAAACGATACAAGAAGAAGACCTGAAATATTTACTAATGATGATATTACAATAGGTATGGCTAATACTTTGAAAAACAATGGACGCAATACAAAAGGCAGGCAGGTAAATTTTGCTACAAAACATGATGAAATATCGAATATCAATAGCCATAACGTCCAATCGTTTTGCAAATCTAAATGATCGTCATATCGAGGTCACCCACAATATAAATTTGGTTCAATTATCTAGCTTTTAAGGTTTAGATATAACTGTTACCTGTGCTAGGTTCATGTTATTTTATATTCCGATGGCGTTCGAAAGTGCTGCGGTGATATCGTCAGTTTCTTTGGCGAATGGCAGTGTAGTGTTAACATTTATTATTCTGGAAGTGGCCGCAAGACGGCTGTAGAATAATAAGCATCTTTATGACTTCAATCTCAGATTTGAACGAGCTTAGGAAATATTTGGCTTTAGTGTGTTAGTTTTGCGTAAACTCTTTATAAATAGCAGTTATTGACAACTATTTCTGTTCCAATACTTGTAAACTCTACCGGTCTACTTGACACAATATGAACACGGTAAGTACCTGCCTAACCCGTAAATGTTAAAAGAAAAAAATCTTCTTTTTTTTTGCGTAAACGGTTATTGGAATTTCTAACTTTATTTTTAGACAGAATAATATTACTTCACTGACATAATATTATCTTCAGCATGACAGACGTTCAGTAAGAAATTGTCAATTACGACTTTATAGATATTTGTTTGAAAATAATATATTTTGCGGGAATAACACGTATCTGGGCTGACAGTCACGTAATCTACACGAATGGTTATTGACTGGTATACGTGAGAATATTTGTATATAGAATTGCTACCTCGCTTACATATTTGCCAACGATTGAAATACTGGGCTTAAGTGTGTGTACTTGGTCGTTGAACATTTCCTAAATATGAAATCAGAATGAATATCAGAATGGTCACCAGTCGGTTCTCATTCAAAGTAAAAGCTCGTGAACACTTGCTTATGAGGTTGGCAGACTCGTCTCACAATTAATTTGTTTATTATTTCTCCAACTATATATTTTTATCTCTCTCTAGTTTGTTTGTATGTATGTATATATGTATTTATTATTAAAATATATTCTATTCCTGAATATTTTCTGTTCTTTGCACCTACTATGTTTTGTCTCTGCATCGCCCTAAGGTAGACTGGTAGAAAATGCCTAAGGCATTAAGTCCGCCTTTGTACATTGTATTTTTTTACATTATGTGCATAACGTTTAATTAATAAATAAATCAGTAGCATGAAGCCTTACGTGTTTCAACGTAATAGTTTTATTTCAATATATTGGTCATACACGCCGTTATACCTATTCTAATACCAACTATGCAGGTATTAACGCTGACCCAAATTCTTGGCAGCTCAACTATGCATTTTGATAAGTAGCGAACTGATGGAGTTCCGATTAAATAATTCCAAAGAAACCCACAGTTACGTGAACACTTGAAATAAAACGGAGGGATTTTTCTCGTTTACAGCTTCAATTTTATTTTTGTGGCGCGTTCAGAGTCCATTGCAGTGCTTGCGGTTACCGCCAGACTATTCGAAGGTTTTATTTGAATGAGACCGAGTCAGTAATTAGTCAGTGTAGTTGCAAGAATGCAGTTTTAGTACTGTACAATGTTGCACGGTTTTTTTTATTCTGCGTTGTACTAAGATAGACGGGACCTTATGCTTTTAAAACTTATATATGAAACTAGCTGTTGCCCGCGACTTCGTTCGTGTTCACTATTTTATTGGTTAAAATTTTGTTTTCGCATATAAACCTCTTTTTTTTTAATTTAAGTAAATAAAAAAAATAAAAATAAAAATAGCCTAATTTACTTCTTGTAATATCAGCAATCTGCAAGTGAAAGTCCCGTCAAAATCGATCCAGCCTTTTCGGAGATAAGCCCGAACATACAGATAGACAGACAAAATATTTTTTTTTTTATGTTAGTACCGTATATACTTTTATATGCATTTAGTGAAAAGTTTGTAATTTGAAATTACAAACAGACCCTTCAATTTTATTTATTTGTATAAATGAACAGGATAGTAAAAAAATATTTCGCCAACAAAGACCAGTGATATACTACTAGTACAAGCGGTTGTCAATCGCCTTGTCAAAGAAGTAGGTTCACTGTGATTTCACGATATCCATTTCGTAACAAGCGTTTAAACCTGTTCACGAAAAACAGTTTTTTTATATAATTATTTTTACGGAAATATTCACGGCCGACGAATTCTGAGTAAGCGGGACTTTACGGTCAGCCTTTTCTCCTTTCTTTTTTGTAAATACAGAACCCGCCAAACACTGCAAAGTGAATTTGAGAGGAAACGAAATTTAATATCTTGGCAAGAGGGTGCAAGAATTTCTAAACAAAAATATTCATTGCTCTGGTGGGGTAAAGGGGCAACGAGAATCTACGAGAATGTATCTATCCATATTATGAGAAATGGCCAACTTATCATTGTTATCTTCGCCTCGATCCTATTAAATCGACAACTAATATCATAAAACAGTAATATAGTTCGATGGGAGTTGCCAAAAGCGTCTAACGACAATACATTACATCGGCTCAGACGCTGTAAATCCGAATTGATTGAAGTGCGGACATGCTTAGAATAACTTTGGGAAATATCACCTTAAATTCGTGGTTTGATAGGTACCTACTGTGTTCTGGACTACAATGACAACCCGTTTCGTCGTATAATAAGTGGTTCAACATATTGTGTAAAGCCTTTGTGCTCTCATTGAAGGCGTCGAAAGCGTTTACGAACGTAATTTTATTCATGAGCTGAATTGTCTTTGAGATAAGTATCTTCTTTATAATGCATGTACCTACTTCTGAAATGTTTAGTTTGATTTAGTCTTTATTTATAAATTACGTTTTTATTATAGTGTCTTTTTAAACTAATGCTTAAGTAATAAAAAGAAATACAATTTTCTTTTAAGATTTGAAGACATTAAAAATTCTTTGACTACACGTTGTTCAATTATCTTTTAAAAGTATTATCACGTAGATAGATATTGCATGGATGCCAACACACGTTTGATCAAATACTTTTGTTACTTGGTACGTCCAACAATGATTCTGAAACGAATATTAGCCTGTAGGCACAATAATATCGAAATCTGGTACATACTTTGAATGTGGATTGCGTCAATGGCAGTTTCGTACTCGAATTATTAGGAGCAAGCTTTATTTCCCCGCCTACAAGACCGGTTCTTTAGCAACGATCGAAATTGTCGGTGGAGGTCGACTTTGATAATAAATTCATTACTTACCTTATAAGGGATTAATTTCGATATCCGCTATGTTTGGTTGCCATACTAGTTCAAAAATGCTGAATCATAAAATTCGCATAATTCTATATTAGTCACGTGGGTCAGTCCGATTTCCTTCGAAACTAGTTTTAAAAGTAGACTCTATGAGACGAGTAGGTGGATATATCGAGATAGTATTTATATAATGATTCCACTTTAAATTCTAAAGTTCAAGATTGAATGACACAACCATATAATAACAATAATGTACGGAACAGATGGAAAGGTCACGTCGGTGTACGATTTCATTTTGACAAGCACTGACAAAATGTTCATTTCGCAATAGCATCTTTCTTACAAAGGTTTATTTTATTAGTGCTGCGGTGGAACGGTGGACACACCACGGCACCATTAGGTACATAAAGTTCTGAATGTCTTGAACTTACGGACTCTCTTGGTCATGGAATAGAATTAGAAAAGTTCTAGTGTAACACAATTAAAAAAAAACGATCAACACGCTCACAAGAAGTTTGATTTTGAAATAAATTGATATTTTAATGTCTGCTTTGACCGCATGCACGATATCGTTCGCGTATAATTTTTAACAGACCCCTAATTTTTTTGTAATAAAATATAGTTTTTACAGCTTAGGGATGACGTATTTTCCTATCGGAAATTTCGGAATCAGACCAGCAGTTTCGGGGATAAGCGAGATAGATGTGGTAGCGTATAATAAAAAAAAGCTAAAAAAAAATACGGTGATTTTCAATACTTAAATATGTTTTGCATGTCCATGAGACGGTAAATTAAGGGGACCTGTACTTTATTATAAAGTCTACTTACTTCTATTTACGCAAGTTACTAAATGATTTCATGATTTAATTTAAAACATTATTTGTGTGTTTATTATCAACACTATTCCACCTACTCTTGTTTTGGTGTACTGTCACACTTCAATTTTGCTAGCGTTATATTCAGCTCATTGCAATAAAATTCTTGTAGAAGTCTATTTTAAGCTATCCTTAGCTCCATAATTAGAACCTTTCACAACTAAGAAGGTAAATGTATTCTATGCAGGAATTTATCTTAAGGTTCGTCAACGTGGTGGCATTATGTTCGCATTCCTACGAGTCGAACGACGGCAGGCCTTGCAACCACACAAGGTCATTTGTGAAGGGAGACTTAATATAGGGTCGACGCTCTATTTAGAATTACCACTATAAATAACTACCTAATGTTTACTACCTTTTTTGTAACCTAACAATGTTGCTTACCCATTTTAGGTGGAGGACGACGGTAAACTTATAAAGTCCTTAATGATAAAGGGATTTGACAAGTTTTCGATTTCTAAACCTCTTTAATAATGTTCCACAGTCTCATTACCTCAATTGGTTCGACGTAATGGAATTCGTGATAAAGATAAATCTAAAAATACATTTCAAGACACGCGTGTCAACCCTGAGATAAGCCTACGTGTCTACGAGCGTATTCTAGATCCAATATTAACGCCTTCTCAGCTATTTGAACCTACTTCCTTGTATTTGTATGCAGCTGCCTCTAAACTGGTTTTCGACAACAAGAATAAGAGATGTGCGACTAACAAGAAATAAAAGAAAACGTAAAAACCCAATTATGCTTTTTGCTCGAGCTGGGCATTGGTAAAGAGAAGAGAATGCCACTGCAATTTGATATCGAAATAAATAAGTTGAATACAAGCGTAGTGAACCAAACAAATATACGTATCATACCAGTCATGCTTTTATCTGTAAACCAGTGTCTGAGTGGTGGTCAGGTTATCATTAACGCCCACGTGCATTGAACGTATACAAATACATTTTTTTTTTGCGTCAGTACTGGTTCATTAAGTAAGCCTTGTCTAGATAATATAGTATGACGCTGCATGACGTTAAGCTTGAATTATAAATCTCGTAATAGTCGAAGACAAGTTCTTACCAATGAGGCGATAAACTCTAGGATAAGGACAAGTAATACAAATAATCTGGAAAAATAAGGTCGCCTGTGACTAAGTTCGTGGAAAATATTTAATAAGTCCTAATCTCTAGCGACATCCGATGCTCACGATCGTTCTATATTTACACCATTAGGATAAGCTTTCTTTACAAGTGTAGCTGCAAATTCAATACAAATGTTAACGGCTCCTGAGCAGTGCTTTGTATTAGCTATAAATATTGATAACACTGGATAACTTAGACTACAGAACAAACTGTTCTACTTCAACGATATTTATTGAACTCAATTTGTTGTTCAATGTATGAAAAACATCTGAGAAACTTTTGATCAAGGTAACACGTAGTAGAACCAAGTTACGATATTGGTAAACATAATGGTGGAAAAAGTTGAGTTTATTGGTTTATTCGCACTAGATTTTGGCCGCGACCTCGTCCATAGCACCAATAGCACTCAGTGATAACGTAGCTTACCATTAGCAATAGTATTTTCAGAACAAAAATAAAAAAGTATTTTTAATTAAAAAAATATAAACAAATGCAAGACACTGGGCACCCAAAAGCCAAAAACACAACTTCAGAAGAAGAACAGCATTACATTTTAATGTTAATTAATTGAGTAGTTAATTATTACGAGCGGAATTCAAATACATGATCAAAGCAGAATTTAATACGATCAAATACAATCAGTAGCTGCTTAAGTATGGCACGACCACTCGCCACCACGACAGGTCGGGCAACCGTTACACAGAGATTCCTCAACGTTTCCTAAATAATGCCACTTGAATGCGAGATGGCACGAATGTAAATTAACAAGTTTTGTATGTGGACCAGCAATCGTGGAAACATCCAACTCGAATCAGCTAAGCACACAAAATTTTGTGTCTTCTGATAAAAATACGTTGAAGAATGCTTTAGCGTTTGCTATTCTTGTTAGATTTGATTCTATATTCATGGGACTACGCAACGATGGTATTTGATCGAGTATTGAGCAGCACAGCGTTATTCAATCGATTCAATTTCATGTAACTGGATTTACGTTCTCAAAATATTTATTTCTCGGAGGGATAACTATATAACTGTTGATTTGTTAAAGAAAATTTATTTAAATGAAGCAGTAATTGAAACTGTATCTGAATTAAGCAATAAACAGTTTAAGTAAACCCCCCATTGATTACTTAACAAAATATTGACATTACAGGTGATGTCTCTCAGAATGCTTTTGAGAATTAGGTTCGTTAGAATGCTCCACTGCATTTAGCCTCTCTAGTAAATTAATTCTAGTTACAGTATTCGAAATCAAAGGTAGTTTGCAACTGGTTTACTCTAAAAATTAGTTTCTGTGACAAACTTTGCGTGTTTATTTATTTTACCTTTTGTGACATAAAATGTTAGTCTCTTGGCCTCGATGCAATCTTTATCTAATTTCCCAATTTGGATACTTGTATAAATGATTATAATACCAGCTTATCATTGTCCCACTGCAGGGTAAAGGATTCTTTCCATATAGCGAAGGCCCGAGCATTGGTCACCACGTTTGCTGAAGGCGGATTAGCGATTTCCAACTTACTCGTATATTAGGTATTTATAATTCCGGGTTCTTTCGCGATATTTTCCTTTATCTATCCTGTCGGTCCTTGTCTAAGATAAATTTAGAATACTTGTATGGTTATTTGAAATTAAATTAATTCTTTGCTCATTAGGAGTTTCAATATCTTTTTCATCTTTAAAATCTTTTCTTCTATAACTTTGATAATCTGCAGATGTCGCTTACCTGATGGGAGGATTAATTAATTATAGGAACTCTTCGTTCAGAAATTGGAACTTGGAGTTTTTATTCTTATAAAACTTGATGCTTTTGATACCGTTGAATCGCCAGTTAGACCTTACGCTGGCATTTTAGTAATGATACCAGTTTCTCGAAGGCAATTAAAAGAATATTATCGCTTTAGTCTTTAAATACGTCGATTATTGATTGCTTATCTGCAGCAGTTGTTATTATTTTGATTACATATTGTAGGTACGTAAGTCTCAGTCGGGGGAAAGGTCCGGGTATGCTTTCATGAGGACTGTTCTCCGTCAAAAAAAGGTATGTTGGCCTAGTGCATTATCAACGTTGTATTAAGTTGCGTTGTTAGCATATTCCAATGTCACTAATTTAATTATATAAGTAATTTGTTTTGATTAATTATTTTTCTCTTCGACATTAATTCTACTCAAATAGTATCCCTCACACACTGACTCCTTGTCTTTGAAATGTATATTGGTATTAAATATTACAATTTATTTAGCTTTTATTTCTAATTTGTAGCACTGACTACGTATTGCAGTTCTTTGAGTGACTTTTATTTTTGATAGATTGTTTTGACACTAGTCGATCGTTTTATGAAATTGTACAACTTATTGTAATACTTTAACTTAAAAGAGTATGTATGGAGTTTCTTGCTCGTTCTTCTCCATATGTAACTACCTTTTGGAATGGGAAAATAGATTCAATATTTTTATTTTTAACATGTAATTGACGTTCAAAAGTGCCTTTTAATGGTCTAATTGAAATAAATGACTTGACTTAGACATTGACTTTAATTTTAAAATTGTTATCTATCTAAAAAATATATTATTCTATGGAAAGCTTGCCCACTCTAGTAAATATTTTGTTAATAGGATTAGAACTTGGACGATTTATAATAGGTACTTACTACCTATTAATACATTGGCCAACGTCCCAACTTGAATATCTCGTATCTACTTCAGTGAACCACTTCACTAGGTGCTTTGTACGAGTAAAACGTCATAAGCCACATCGTCCGTTTGGTTTTACTCTGTCTAAATTGTAACAACTTTGCTATTTCATTTTCAGCCTTACACCCTTGTTATAAGGTAGGTTTACAAGGTTGTCAACTGAAGGGAAACTGTACTTTCGGTCTAGATTTTAGGTTGAATTGTTGGAAGTGAATTCTGTCTAGATAATCGAATTCATTAGCAGTCTTTGAATCATCTATACATAGCGCGGAAGGTCCAACTATCAACGCTGAGTAAAAATACTCTCAACGGAACAAAAACAAAGGTATTGTGCGTCAAAATGAAATGGAAAATGCAGAAAAAATATTGTAATTCTCAAAAGAGTTGCGATCCTGCCAGGATTCGAACCTGGAATCTTCTGATCCGTAGTCAGACGCGTTATCCGTTGCGCCACAGGACCTTGTATTGTCATTATCAAAAACTGTGCTCAGACTTCAGACTCATTTCGAAGTGCCGTGTAGATAAGTTTATCTCGCAATACCTATATCAAAAGATGTTCAATCTATGTATTTTGGTGTTTTTATTTTTGTCTTTCGTTGGCCTAGTGGTCCTAAGCGGGATTGCTACGCTAAAGGTCTTGGGTTCGATTCCCAGGTCGAGCAAAAAGTGTTATTGGGTTTTTCTATGAATTTCTCAGTAGCAGCTCGGAGTTAGGATTTGTGCCCGGTTAATGGCAATAGGCTCGCCCCCTATTACATGGGCCCTGAAAACATACCGGTGAACTGTGGGTGTACATTGTTACACCTCTGCCTAACCCATCGTGTTATACAGGCGTGATGGTATGTGTGTATGTGTATTTCAATTTGGGTAAAAAAAAATTTTCGTCAAGGTTATTATTATATGGCTCGGTCACGCGCGATATTCTAGAGATTGTTTCAGTGTTTGTATAGGTACTTATTTTTAGGAAAAATGTGACTGAATTTGAATAACTCGTTCTTCTTTACTGTTAAGTGGAATAACCTTTTCAGTTGTCATAGTTGTCTGGATCTGAAGGAAAAAAAAAGTCTATACCTATACATTTCTGTAACAAAATCGTTTATCTTGTAACTAAGGGAATTTTTAGAGAAGCTTCTTTTTAATGTACAAGGCCTTTTTTTATGGATTTTTTTTTTGTGGGGTGGGAAATCATCAAATAACTTCTCCCGCTCTGGGCGGGGCGGGAGGGAGTGTCAGACTTTTGCTGACTAAAACCCACCCATGTTCCTTCTTGTGCCCTTTGCGTTCCGAGGGCGCGGTATTTCTTACGAACAACCCGCAGCCCCGGCAGGCATCGTCTCTGAGTGGCCCCTTCAAAAGTTGCTGACATCTCTTTGAGGCACGTGTGGAACACGAACGCGCCGTCGACACGGCCTGTCGTTATGCAACGTACGGACGGTGATCTACCCATTGCTCACCGTCCACAGGCCCGCGTCTACGGTGGCCGGGAGTCGTCTCACGGCTCCCGACGCCCGAAGTGTCTACCGCGGCGAAGTACAAGGCCTTATCTTAATATTGATAATTCTCTCATTTAGCTACCGTAGATGTTTAGGTAGTAAGGCTTTTAATAAGATAAAACTTGAAAAAGATGAGACGAAGATACTTAATTAAACTTTGAATTGTACGTAAATATTGAAGTAGATAAAATATAACCGTTTGTTTTATTTTGTATCTTCTTAGTGTCACGACTTGTAAATACAAATTCTTGGAATGACTCTATCTTTTAACCAGGAATTTCAAATATGCTGGGAGCACCATTTTCGACTTATTGCTTTTCCACGAAGAATTTCTTCAACAGGTTTCTCTTCTAGTACTCGTTGTTTCTTTTGTATTTCTATCTCAACGTTATATTTAATAATAAATCCCTTTAAATGAATAACTTCTATAATAATCGAGTTATGGCGGCCATCTATTCTGCATAATGCCATTTCCGAACTTTCACTACGGCTGAAAACTTTCGAGAAATGCGTTTCTCGAATATCATCTTACATACTTGATGTTTTTATTACTTAATTGTCGTAATATAGTAAGTTATACCATGTACTTATGCGTATTAGAGTATTCGACTACAGATTTCTCCACGTATGTTTATTTCACAAATTCGAGTAAAAGTTGCCTTTGAATCGATTTCGTTACAACAGTAAGTGCACGTTTCCTATTATAAGAAAATATTCGCGTATTCCAGGTCGTATACTAGCTAATGTCGGGTGTGTTGAAAGTTGCGCACGCGACTCGAGCGCGCATGACCCCCTTAGCACTAACGGACTGGTAACCGTTGGCTCGACTCACGTCTTCAGAGCCAGACGTATCGCTTTGCGGTACGAGCCGCTTGAATTATATAACTATTGAGTAATTTGAGGGTCCAACGTGGGAGAGACCCTAGTACATTTCAAGAGTAGTAAACCAATATTAACCAATTAGCAAGAATTTCTGTTGAGTTAAGAGGTGTGTGTATAAACAAAGTAGGTACCAGCAGAATACTGATGACTTGTTTGGAAAACTAGTAAAAGCATTGGTTGCTAAGCGATATAGTTGCTGGAAGTTACCAATGAGATTATATAGTCGTGCTAATGTAGAGGAGCCCTTAAAACCTCTTTGCACGTTAATATTCGATACCGATATAGATATTTATGAATAAAAATAATACTTAATCTGCAGTCTACAGTTCAGCCATATTTAGAAATGACGTCAACAACCAACCGGTAACCGGTTGTTATGAATATTAACGAATCCCTCTACTAAATTTTGATTCCGATCAAGATAACATCCAAAAGAAAATTTGTAAAGAATTCAAAGATCTTTGGTTTTATGTCTTTCCACGAGTTTTTTTGCTACAATTAGACACAGTTTTACTTTGTGCAGTTTTTGCAACATTCATTATTGTTTTGTTTGGTGCAAAATGCAGGTACTCCACTTTCCATGCGGGTCGTGGCGTGGATAGTGAAAATTAAAGTTTCTTTGGGCGTATGTAACACTTTCTCCTTGTACACGAATTTGGTAGCATAATTACAGGGTATGGGTGTTTAGTCAATTAGAGCATCATAATCACATATGAATGGAGTAATTGGTTCAATTTCTTCGAAGCAATGGGTTATGGGTACGTCCGCATGTGCGTCAATGGTGAGGTATTACAATATTTTTCGATAGATATTGTGGGCAGCCAATCTTTATTGGTGAGAGCGTGGAAAAAATCGTGAGAAATTAAGTGCAGAATTCATGTACTCGCAAGCAATAAAACACTTTCAACCGTAGAGTTATTCAAGTATTGGCTGCTTTTACGAGTTTTTCTCATTTGGTAGTAGTCCATCAAAACGTCATCATCTTTGCTTCAAAGTACAGTAGTAAAGTTTAATAACAGTATAGTATCTGTATTCCAAATACCAATACTCTAGATATTATTAACTTGAAAAAATGTAAAAGCTAATCTAAAATTTGATATTTTCTCTTTTATTCAATTTTATAATGCCAGCGATAAGTACAAGTCTATAACTTTATCAATTCGGTATCTCAAATTCAAAGTGTATGAACTTGAACTTCTTTTTTGGATTCTTGAGCGATGATCAAATAAAGCTTTACTTTGCCCTCAACGACCTGTCTGCTCCTTTTTTGCCAGACGCTGCATAAAATGCTCTCTTTGTTCATAATTATAGCACAACTTGAAATATGCGCAAGTTTTTACTAACGTGGGATTTTAGTTCATCTTGTAATGCGTTATTATGAAGTGTTTCTGGTTTCGTCTAGTTCCTGTTTATTGTCATAGTTTTTTCTATATCTAGGAAGGTTCGACATGAGTTTTCCTTGATTAGATTTATTTGTGAATGGGCTCGAGTTAGTTTAGCAGCCCCATTGTGTTGGCGACATGTTGTAGTACCTTTAGAATGTTTTGTGTTGTCAATCGTTATTACATCAACTTTAACAGTCTTCATTAAAACATTATGTATTACACGTTTGTCGGTATTCATTGACAATTCTCGATTCATATTGTAAATAATAACAATTTCTATGCACAAGGGGATATTTGTGAATAACCTTCGGGTCGAGTCGTACGAATTTCTCCCAGAAAATGATTTATTCATCAGAGCGCGGCAACACCCTATCGGTACCACAAACCTAATTTAGTAGTATGATTGATATGGAATTGAATATTTTTATTATAATTAATTCCGTTTCTAAGAATAAAAAGTGTCTGAGGTATGAGAATGAACGAGTTCCTGTGATGTGAAAAGGCTATTTTAGTAACATTTTCTTGCTTGACGATGAAGTTTGCGTGTAATTGAGAAGTAGTTATTTCAAATATGAAAGAACTTTCCAGATAATTAGGAAAATACTTGTTAAACTTTCTAGGAATGGAGTTGAACCATAATTGTAAAGAGATTAGGGCAATTGTGTTTAAGAAAAAGACTTTACAAGCGTTAATCGCTTATCGTATTTCAAATGTGGAATTTTGTTAATCCTTTTAAAGTCTACCTGGAAGATGGATGATAGTTAAGCTTGTTTAAGTTGTCAGGTAACTAGATAGAGATTTATTTGAACAGGATCTTATTGGGCTGTGCCAAATGTCAACCACTTTTGGCACTGTTTGGTGCTTTGGCACTAAGCGTGGGGATCATATGCGTTGTTTATTTATGTTTGTATTGCTGTCTTCTTTGATTAAGGTAGTATTGGTACAATTGAAGTTCAGCCAAGTTCTGACTTTGTTTGCAAATTAGTTTTAACATTATTCTGGTTACAATACTATTCATATTCTCATTATTTTAGTTTTCGATTCTCTCTAAATCTTTCGAGATTTGAACAGATTTAAAAACAAATGAAGTTTCTAATTTTGTTCAAGACAAGATTTGGGTAATCAGCAGAGTATATTATCATGAAATTTATAATAATTTATGAAAATAGAGATACGAGGGATGCGCTCAGGCGCATCGCGAGTTACCGAGGCGACTAGTGAGGAGGTGCGGAGGGAATTGCGGGGGAGCGGGGGCGGCGGGAGACCGGTTCAACCTCGTCACTAGTATACTCGGCTCTGTCCCCGTTTACCTCCACTTCATGTTTATAGTATGATTTTCCATTAAATACTTCATTTGGTTTTCCTTAATTAGTCCCGTAGGCATTGGATTAGTTTTCACTTGCATAAGTGTAATCTGTGCAAGATATTGACATATTTGCCGAAATTAAAAAAAAATCGTTTTCAAAATATTTGATTCCTAAAAATAATTAAATGTAATATTTCCAGAACTGATACATGTTTAATTCACCTTAGAAGTACCGAATATTTTTTAACATAAAGTTTAAATAATATCTATTCTATAATCAAGACAAAGCTAGATCTCACAATTATCCTATCCCACACAACAGTCAAGATAACAAAGTGCTATAACAATGTAAAGCGCATGAGATTTGAGATGCAAAGCACAGGACAGAGCGCGTTGATGTCTTCCGCTTGATGGCATAATCTCGAGCTTTTATTATCACGAGCAATTGGGCTATTACCTCAGAGTTTTGTCAACATTTGTATTCATTGTCAAAGACACAATAGTCCTATAGAACGCTAGAATCAAAAACCTCCGCCGGAAGAAAGTTGTTCAGCCGAAAGCGGTCTCTCGAGATCGGAATTTTGGTCGGACACGTATTACTGACATACAGCCGGCGCGCCCACCTGCTAGCAACCACACCTGAACCAAAAGTGTGTCAACATCGCTGACTCCTCGAACTCGACGATCGATCGTCACAACTTTCACATTACCTTAAATTAACACTCGACTGAGCTAGCACTGATACGTCTAGATAATACAGAATTAGGCTGCACCCACCTTTTGCACGCCGCGGGGCGTTCCAACTAAAAATCCGGTTAAGCACTATCAGGAGTTGGGGTTAATGCACGGCCACTGTGCTTGTACACAATTCACTTCACTTGAGTCACAAGGTTTGCCACATGTCGGCAGGCCGGTGCGGTCGCGACGGCCGCCAGTTCAGCACTGAGGCTTTCTTCGAGACGACGCGCGCGCGTGCGCAGGTAAGAATGAGACTACGGTTACCTACACACCGCTACGAGTACTACGTCAGTGTGCGTAGCGTTCGCCCATCGACGTGTCTCAGGCAGACGTAGGAGATACTTTTGAGGCATGTGTAATTATTTACTTTTCATGTGAGACAATTTAAGTTCGATGTTTTCAATTAAGACAGAGACAATGGAAATGACGTTCGTACGACTTGTTTTTTGTTTTGAAGTTTTGGATTATTGTTTTGAAATTACTTAGTTGATTTTAATAGTTCAATAAAATAATTAAAAAAATAATGTAAACTCATTTCTGTTTTCCATCTTGTCATAACACAATTTTAATTAATGTTTGATCATTTTAAAGATATTGGTGATTATCCTCAACACACGTTTCAAATAATCTTAATCAACAGTCTCGAACACTTCGGTAAACTAAACAGCAACGCTTCCCCGTTCCATTGTCACATAAGGTAAGCAGTTGTGGGTTACTATATTTAATATTCAACTTAGGGCACAAGACAACGGCATACTCATACATGCTTAAAACTAACAAACACAAATATTGAAACAAAAAAATACAACAAATAACTGAATATTTTACCTATAAACTATTTCAAAATAAAGTTACGATAACTACGTAATTCTTATTTCGAAGTGAATTTTTTCGTTGTTCCAAATATTTTAATCAATCTCACACTTGCAGTCTTAATAAAGTAAATGTAATAATACGAATCATGAAATTTATATTACGAAATTGTTTCACAAAAATAATATGAAGTCGTTTTTTACAACCAATGAACGTGCAAACAATATCTAAACACAAAATCGTGTTGATTGTTTATTCAAGTAAATGTATATAGTACTTTTGAACATGTTGGAACAAATAAACGAGCATGTGGTTTTATTTCCGTACTAGCGAACCGCTCCGTTTTCGTACGGGCGCAAATTTCGGTGGATATCCGATAAAACTCTTTTATGTAAACTGTGTCCGAGAAATTATGAACACAACAAAAAAATAATAAGCCAAATCGGTTTATCTGTTGTCGAGATTAGCGCTTAGTAACGCATTTAGCCATTCATCTATACTTATATGATAAAACTGAAGAGTTTGTTTGGTTGAACGCGCTAATCTAAGGAACTACTGGTTTGAATTGAAAAATTATTTTTTATTGAATAGTCAATTTATCGAGGAAGGCTATATAACATCACGCTACGACCAATAGGCGCGGAGTAGTAACCAAAAACGTAACGTAATACGGGTAAAAAAAACTACGCGAACGAAGTCGCTGGTTTTATTAGCTAGTTTTCTAGCTAGTTTTATTTATATAGATAAAATCCTTTGGTGATATTTTAAGTATATTCCTAACTATGATGTATGTTTTACTAGTCATTAGATTAATGGTTTTAGGCTTTCTTTTACTCTTCCTTAGACAAATATTATCCGTATTTTCAAAATTATCTCTGAGTAAGTACAAGTTAACATGAATGAGCATTTACTCGAGGCGTTCTAAGTGGCACATAATGTGACAATAGGTTAAGAATGTGGTACTTTCCCCGGCTTGTGACGTCACTATTCAGGCCGACGACTCATGCTACAAGGATACCATAAACACAACACCGTTAAGTGTAGAGGATGTACACGAATCGTGTAAGGTAAGCAAGTACTTATATTAACTGCGACTACCGAACGGTACACGTGACGATTTAAAAAAGGTAGAAATATTTATTGATGATTTGAACACTGTAATAAAAACACAAAATTAAAAATTTTAAGTAACAGAAGAAATAAAATCACTACCGCAGCTAACAAAACAGCTGATATGTTTGAAACCAATGAACCGATTCCCATCAAACAACACTCCCGGCTAATTAACCTTTCAAACACAAAAAACAAAATCAAAATCGGTTCATGCGTTCGGAAGCTGCGATGCACACACACACACATACACGTCAAACTAATAACACCCCGTCGTTTTATTTATTTATTTATTTATTAAAACTTTTTGCACATAATGTAAATAATACACTGTACAAAGGCGGACTTAATGCCTTTGGCATTTGCTACTAATCAACCTTAGGGTGATGCAGAGACAAAACATAGTAGGTGCAAGAAACAGAAAGTTTCCAGGAATAAAGTATAATAAATACATGTATACATACATACAAACAAAATATACAGCGTCAGGGGTTAAAAATAAAAAGCAATAAAATACTAAAAAATACTGTCTCTTCGGATTTTAAAGAGATTTTTTACCATCCTTTTATGACGGTCGGGAAATATCAAAACTTTCAGTGAACTCAAACATAAAACACATTATTATTGATATAGTATAGCAATAAAGATTTTAAATAAACAGGTGTTATTTATAAATGCAAAGAAGTTGGCGTTCATTAATGTCAAATGTAATTAAATCCTCCGCATTCGAGGACAGAAATTTTACGTAGTAACTAAATTTGTAACTCAATATAAGGGACTCTAGTACTTAATTTCATTAGTACGTAAATTAATTTACATTTGAGTGATGGTGGTGTAGCATTTCCAATTTAATTTTCAGACAACTTTCATGTAACCCCTATTACTTGTGTCAACACAAACATTATATCCTTTCAGGACACAAACCAGAATCTTCATTCCCTTCGCCACGCCTCGTTTGCTTCAAAAATATCTTGACACACAAAACCTTATCAGACAAGAATGTAAGGACATTTTCCAGAAAATATCTGGGTTGATCATGAATCAAAGAGGACATTTTATATCTTCATAATATGTGACGTGTGACGTCAGAATTTTTCCAACCCACTCATTTCCTTGAATATGGGATGCGGAAGTACGATGACCTACATTGTGGACCCTGATCCCGATTAGGGGCCCGGATGGGTCCAAATAACGAACCGAACGTAGTTCGATGCTTTTTTTTATGGTGCAACCATGAATGTTGATCCAACTTGTGTGGGGCCGATACTGATCTAACACAGTGAAATGGGAAGACTTTAAAGGTGACGTCATTTGTACGGAATAGCGGGGAAAGGGAAAAATTGCTATATAAAGATAAAGATTTTGTGGGGGTTCGTAAAGTATATATTTAATGCGGTGCTTGTGCCAGCGAAATATAAAGTGTGCGATATATGGACTGCAATTCAATGTGTTTGCTTCGTTACGAGTAGAACTAGTTAGTGCTACCAAAACTAAGAAAAATCTAATACAATTTCATAAACAAACACATTATGATTCAATAACAAAAAATCTAACTCACGCCAAAATTGCAATACCAGCACAAACTGTTTTTATGGAAGCCGTCTATACTGCTGCAATAAGTCAATACCTAATCTAGACAAAAACATTTCTCTCGCAAACCTGCAAGCGGTCGATAATGGTTAAAAAGCCTATAGAATCCCGGGATAATGTCAACCGGTAACCGATCACCGTAATTCACGGGACTGTCACATCCTTATATAAATTGGTCCCGTCCACTTAGCCGGGGTAATACAAGCGAAGGAAAAATGTCCATGCGGGTTTGCTTACCACTTCAGCTTTGTGTTTTGTTCATTACTCCTTCAAGGGAATGAGGGCAGAATTATTTATTTCGAGTTTGACCTTTTTGTGATAGGATTAAAGTGATTTCTTATGCCCAAATAAGTCTTGGCTATTCTAGATGTTATTAGTACCCACTAGTTTTTTCAATCACGTTTTTCATTCAAAAGCAATGAAGTCAATATTTTCAGTGCTATGTTACGAAATGTAGTGAGTTTTTAATCCAAATGCTTTATGATGATCTCAATTTTGATTTTTGCTTCATTCTCGCCGCTCGGACACGGCAAAGTCCTGAAAGGGATTGCCTGCAAGCCGTTTCCTTTTTTATATTGTCATTATAAAACCTATTTTATCGCACATGATTTAGAACCCTAATTTGAATGGCAAATTATTTGCTGTGTCGGAGCCGTGCTGTTATTATTAGCGATGACCGTTACTTTGATCGATTAGAAACGTTATGATGGTAACCAAATAGCATATTTTGATTCAATATTCTCACAAATAAATTTATTATTTTTTATTTTTGTCTTTGATGATAATTATAACACCATGAAAACTTATCTGCCATCTTGAAGACCCTTATCAACAGTTGTGTAGCTTTTAATTCATTGTCTGAACTACGTTCGTATTTTTAGAAGCACGTACACAGGAGAACAATGTCTGATAAAGGCTACATCATGTATGATTTAATGAAATAAGCTACCAGCATTTGCCGCAGTTTCTAACATTAAAGGCTGGTGTACAATTTTAGATTCTATACCTTCAAGGATTTCCTGCACTCAAAACGTCGAGGTCGACCCAACATAAGGATACAAACGTCTGTTTCACAAGTGTGAAAGGGAAGTTTGGTAACCCAGCAATTTGTTAATTACGAAGTTTGGCTACATTATCCAAAAACTACTTTTACCTTCTGATTAGCTAACTAATTATGTCATGGTAGTTTTGTTCTGAACTATCAAATTAGTTAATTTTGTATCGCGATTACGTAAGGTTAATGCACTAACTTTAGTAATTACGCGTCTCCGGAATATTTTCTGGTAAATTAACTCTATTTTTGTTGTGTAATAATCGGTTCATTAATCACTTCAAGAATTGTTAGGGTTTTTGTTAGTTATCAACAGTTTTTATATAGTCCTTTGGTGTTAACACCTACCTACTTTTATTAATACCTTTGTTTTTGTCTTAATTATTTGAATTTTGTTTTAGTCTGGCATGGAATAAGATTTTAATATTTAGGGAATTAATAAAGTAGGTATCTCAAATTACTTTTAATGTTATCTCCAGTCCGATAATCAGCTACGAAGATTTCCGTTCCGTTACCCATCTTTCAAATGTTTGCGAAACAATGTCCGTACCCTAGGTCGACTCTCCAATTTGTAAGATTCCAAGAACTTCGTCAAAGTTCTCGCATTGGGTAAATTACTTAGAATCCGGAGGAAATAAAGGTCTAGAATATTTTGACAATTCAGGCTTTAGACTGAAAATTATTATCTAAATACTAGCTTCTGCTCGCGATTTCGCCGATTTCCAAGACCAAAGCTGATATGTTTTATTTAGTAAGGGTAGCATAGCTTTCTATTAGTAAAAGATTTTTATTAACTGCCTCGTTGGCCTAGTGGTCCTGAGCGCGACTCTTACACTAGAGGTCTTAGGTTCGATTCCCAGGTCGAGTTAAGTGTTATTGGGTTTTTCTATGAAATTCTCAGTAGCAGCTCGGAGTTGGGATTTGTGCCCAGTTAATGGCAATAGGCTCGCCTCCTATGACATGGGACCTAAAACATACCGTCGAACTGTGGGTGTACATTGGTACACCTCTGCCTAATCCTTCGGGGAATACAGGCGTGATGGTATGTTATGTTTTATTAACAAAGTACCATTTTAAAATATAAATATTATTCAGTGATTCTAAGTTATGAAAAGATGTGCATTGTTTATTTTCAGTTTAATCGTCTTTGGAAACATTTCGTACATAGCGTTGCGAATCATGAATATGTAAACGGTTAGCCATTTTGATATTCGTAAGTTTATCTAACTGCAGTTGCTTGGCGCCCGTTGCCGGTAAGTTGTACCTATAGTGCCTAGTACTGCGACAGGTTAAGTTGTTCTGTGCCTTAAATTACTTACTTATGACAAATGAACCTTTATGTCGGTCTAATGTGGCTTCGAGACTACGTTCCCTGCCTGCGGCATCACCTTTCATACAAGCATTAAAAGGAGTCACTTCCACGTCGGGACCATTTTCGCTGAAATTAATTTTCTTATATTTTTTACTGTCAGCGCCATCTTTCATACTTTAGTTAACAAATTCAGGTTCCATTTTAAGTGCCAGAACTTCTTTCGCATCTTCTTGAGAGTTATTATGATATTATTATTACTATGATTTATTTTTTGTTATTTCTTTCTTGTGTTGTAATACCAAGTAGAAGAATCGGATGAAATAATTGTGTTAAAAGACCGGAAAGAATTTATTACAAGTCTTTATCCTTACAAATCCGAGACATTGTTCAAGGTCTCTCGTAATCCTCTCTTTATTTAGTCCAATTTGTCTTCTAAGAATAGCAGTCCACTAGCTTATACAAGTACCTCTACGTCGACCATAATACAGTTCATTTTAGCACTTAAATTTCTACCAACCTTCCGTAACGTGTCAATATAACTTTTCATCACTCTCGTTAGTTCATCTGCATACCAATTAATCTTCACTTTCATCTGATTAAGTGTCAATAAAGTCCACTAATCTTTTTATTATGCGAATTAGCTTTGATATACAACTATAGATTCATCAAATGGCATGTAAAAATCTTAAGTCATGACAGTTGTATGCGAGGAGATTTTAGAAAGTGTATAATTTTGGCTGATTTTGAATAGGTAGTTATTATGTTGACTTATTACTACGTGTGCGTGTAATTCCGTATTTTTTTAAAAGGTATTACAGCTGGTGGCACTTGCAAAATCCATAACAATTGTCTGTTAATTTCGTGGGAGAGTGCGAACGGGTGCTCTGAGGTGGGGCGCGAATGCTAGAGAGATTAGGACTGTTTAAGAAACGGGTACCTACAGCGCGCTTGTACAATACGTAGTCTAGTCATTTGTTTGTCGATAAGTAAATAAATTTATGTAAAAAGGATGGGGCACTAATACTGGAACTAACCACAAGTTTATTACATTTTAAAATAATACTTATTGAAAAATATATCATTTTGGATTTTTTTTTATTTACAAGTTCGAGAATATCCTCTTAGGTGTAATTAATATTATAGTCATGATTGAAGACACAAGGTTGTTGACTTATCAGACCAAAATAAAATAGATAAGGTGTGAGAATAAACATTTTAATTCAAAACTACTCTCAATCGGAGCCCAATTATAATAATAGTTATGAGAAAAATTAAGATAAGCAGATGTCCACGATTGAACATGAGACGTTGCAATGAACAGTCATGAGAAAATAATTCATTCACACCATTTGTTTGGACAAGAATGTCTATCGTGTATAATGACAATAACTTGTTGATACTCATGTTGTGTTGCCAGGTGGAGTGACAATCTTCGCAGTGCTAGGAGCAGCTGAATGTCAGCTGAGGCAGCTGTAGTCGAGGATCGAAAGTTATATCGAGGAGAGTCCGTATCCAGTAGTAGACTGCTATATATGTTGGTGACAATGACACTTAGGTCCTTTTACACGTATGTACTACAACACCCTCCATCCCCCCTATCCCCCGCCCGCGCTAGAAAGACCTACCCTGACCTTATTGGTGAGATTCTTCAGAAAGGTCCGGTGTCCTTGTATGACCAGGTGTATGAACGTGTACGAGGCGAAAGGAGTATGTAAGGATCGTTCTGTAGTTTGTGCCTATCCCCATGAGAAAAAGGCGTGAGTTTTTGTATGTACTACAACACAGCGACAAAAAGTGGACGAGTACTGGTGGCGTGGAAAGTGTCGCTACAACTTCCCGTAGTTGAGTTGTGGTAACGGCAAACATTTGTCTTTGCCATTAGTTGCCATAAGAACCACTCGTCGATATCGTCCTAATGGTTGAATTATATACATACATACCATCACGCCTGTATTCCCCGAAGGGTTAGGCAGAGGTGTACCAATGTATACCCACAGTCTGCCAGTATACTTTAGGTCTCATGTAATAGGGGGCGAGCCTATTGCCAGTAACCGGGCACAAATCCTAACTCCGAGCTGCTACTGAAAATTTCATATAACAACCTAATAACACTTTTTCCTCGACCTGGGAATCGAACCCAAGACCTCTAGCGTAGCAGTCGCGCTTTGGACCAATAGGCTAACGAGGCAAGTAATGGTTGACTTTGACTTTAAAATATGGTATGTGCGAATGAACTGTGCATATCCCTACATCCCGCCGACATAGTGTTACTGTGAAGAAGCTGTGGCGTGGCTATGGCGTGGCTGTGGCGTGGGTATAGCGTGGATGTGACGAGGTTATGGTGAGGTTTTGGTACCTTTGAAGAGGCCCCTAGATGCTTCAATGTCCGTAGATGATAACGGTTAGTGAGGTCTATTCTATACCGGTAATTCGGCAGCAGCTGTTAGAAGAACCCCGTCTACTATAGTAGTAGGAAACGTTACGTGGATGAGTCCGCCATTGTTTCACCACGTTTTATGTTTCCTTGTTTAACTGTTTTGATCACACATTTTTGTGAAGAACCATATTGTATGATCAACCTAGTTCTTTTGAATGATGCGAATTTTTGATAGTAGGTAATGAATTTGGGTAAAATAAGTTTTGTAGTAGGTTTAATGTGGACCTGTTTGACACGGGTATATGGGGCAGTCAATATTGTTTTGTTTTGTATTTTTTGAACTTTTAAACTTTTTATAAATATTGTTTTTTGTTTTTGTGTAGGTATTGCATGGATTGAGTAATATAAACATTGGATTTTCTTTTCCAAGTCTATAATCACGCACCATACTATTTAAAAGAATAGAGGCTTGACGGGCTAGAAGTCTTGGGTTCGATTCCTAGGTCGAGCAAAAAGTGTTATTGGGTTTTTCTATGAAATTCTCAGTAGCAGCTCGGAGTTAGGATTTGTGTCCGGTTAATGGCAATAGGCTCGTCCCCTATTACATGGGACCTAAACATACCGGCGAACTGTGGGTGTACATTGGTGCGCCTCTGCCTAACCCTTCGGGGAATACAGGCGTGATGGTATGTTTGAAATATTGTCATATCTACTTGTACTTCTCAAATAACATGTACACACATACCATAATATGTAAAACCTTTTTTTTTCAATAATAAAGTTGGACTTTACAGGTTTCTATATTTACGGACGTATTTTGTAACGTATGAGTTTTACAATAAATAATTTCCATATCTCCCAGTTATTATGTTACACATTCCAAAAACACGAAAAGCGTGCTAATACCTTTTTATTAATGACGGCTCAGTTTGCTCTCTAGGGAGAGATCTTAATTACGCGTTTTTAGGATCACAGGGTAAACGAGTTAGTAGATTAGAGTTTTTTTCCCTTTAGACCAATATATTACACATGTACGTAGAAACTGACTTAATTTAAGTTTTCAGACTTGGGAAGTTCTCAAGAATGGGAATAGTTCTGGAGAAGACTTATTGGTTCTTGTGAGCTACTTCAATCAGTGGCTGTGAAGTGTGCTGGGTTTGATTTTGTGGTCGGACAGTGTAATTGCGTATCTGAAATCCCCTTCTACATGGAATTTAAACATACTTGATATATACATACATACATCACGCCTGTATTCCCCGAAGGGTTAGGCAGAGATGTACCAATGTACACCCACAGTTCGCCGGTAAGTTTAGGTCCCATGTAATAGGGGGCGAGCCTATTGTCATTAACCGGGCACAAATCCTAACTCCGAGCTGCTACTGAGAATTTCATAGAAAAACCCAATAACACTTTTTGCTCGACCTGGGAATCGAACCCAAGACCTCTAGCTTAGCAGTCGTGCTTAGGGCCACTAGGCTAACGAGGCAGTTACAGATATACACACACACACATGTTACAGATATATACTGGATATATCTGTAACATGTGTGTGTGTGTTAGATATTACTTACTGTCGTGACCCTGGTCACGTGGTTACGGTAGGTACCGGTTAAGGTTAAATGTACAGTCAACAAAAGAGATAAGTATCCAGGGTCTTAAATATTGTTCAAGTTTTCGCAGAAAGTGATGGATGTTTTCAAATTTAATTGAATTCAAATTTGAGCAACAAATTCCAGCCCCTTCAACTTGGCTTTGGTTCCAGAGGGGGCTGCGAGGCTGCCGTACATGCCCTTTCTACCTTCCTAAATTCTAATCAGGGTGAGGTCATCCTCAAGGTTGACGTTAAGAACGCTTTTAATTCTGTAAATAGGGACATTTTGTTGGCCGAAGTAAAAAAAGAACTTCCTGAAATTTATGGTTTTTTATGGCAATGTTACAGACACCCTTCTAAATTACAATATAAAGGCAATGTTTTAGAATCTGCAGTCGGTTGCCAACAAGGTGACCCTCTCGGGCCAGTTATTTTCAGTTTGGCTATTCATCCCATTATTCAAAAACTAAATTCCAAATTCAACGTGTGGTATTTAGATGATGGAACTTTAGGAGGTGATGTAGACACCGTTTTGAAGGACTTCAAATTACTGAAAGAAGACTTTAAATCTATTGGTCTAGACCTGAACCCCTCCAAATGCGAAATTTACCTTTCTGACTTTACCGACAGACAATCGACTTTGGAAAAATTTAATGCAGTAGCCCCACAGATCAAAATTTTAGAAAAAAGTTCATTGCACCTCCTAGGTTCCCCAATTTTGGAAGATAGTTTTTCACCTTTCATTGACGAAAAAATTTATCAGTTCAATGATATTTCGGACAGACTTTCCAAAATCAATATACATTCTGCTTTTACCCTTTTGAGACATTGTTGTTTTGGCCCAAATTTTATATATTACCTCCGGTCTTCACCTCTTTGGAAACACCCACACCTTTTGGACAAAATTGACCAAATTATTAGAGAAACATTAACATCACTTCTCAATGTGGCCCTGGATGACCGAGCATGGCAACAAGCCACACTTCCCATTCGTTTTGGTGGTCTCGGCATCCGTAAAATTTCTAGTTGCAGTTTACCGGCGTTCTTGTCTTCTGTCCACAGCACCGATAAGTTAATTTCGAAGATTCTATCAACATCAATGATTAACTTTGAAGTGCCGTGTTTGACCGAAGCGGTGAACGCCTGGAAAGTAACTTGCCCGGATACAGATCGACCCGTGAACCCATCTTCCCAAAGACTATGGGACGAGCCGCTCTGCAGGTTGGTACGGAATAATTTAATTAATACGTCCATCAATTCTGCTGAGCGTGCCCGCCTGCTGGCTGTGGGTGAGTGGGAGTCGGGTCTTTGGCTTCAGGCACTTCCGTCGCCCAACATAGGCACTATGCTGAGTGACTCTACATTCCGGCTCGCTACATGCCTGCGCTTGGGCGCTCCTTGTGGGGCTCCGCACCGCTGTCAGTGCGGTGAAGCTGTAGACTGCCTCGGACACCATGGTCTGTCATGCAGTAAAAGCGCTGGCCGCATAGCACGGCACGCCAGCATTAATGACATCATCCGTCGTGCTCTTGTCTCCGCCGGAGTGCCAGCTGTTTTGGAGCCAATTGGCTTGGCACGCGACGATGGGAAGAGACCAGATGGGATGACTATAATGCCTTGGAAGTTGGGTAGGCCTTTGGTGTGGGATGCAACATGCGTCGACACCCTTGCGCCATCCCATCTTCCTAGCACGACGTGTTGTGCTGGGGCGGCTGCTACTGGTGCTGAAAACCTCAAACGGCGCAAATATAATAACCTTATTGGAAGCTATATGTTTGAGCCGTTTGGGGTTGAAACACTAGGGCCATGGGGTCCGAGCGCTCATCTTGTTTTTCGTGAAATAGCCAAGCGACTGGTCGACTCTTCACGTGACCAAAGGGCTGGCCTTTTCTTGGGCCAAAGAATCAGCATTGCCATTCAACGTGGCAACGCTGCCAGCCTTTTGGGCACTTGTCCCATTGACAGCGATGCGGATGAGTTTTTTGATGCCCTATAAGCTTCCTTTTTTGCATTTTATTATTACTTAAGTAAGTTTTATACTAGTGATTCAACCGCATTGAATATAAGTCATATAGATTTAACAGTTCATTTATTATTATTAGTTTGATTCCGAAATATTAATTGGTTTTTACAGATACTTGAACTAAATCTAACGTCCGACCACAATAAAAAGACCGACTGGCGTAATACTTTGTGATATATTTAGCACAATATATTGCGGCCTGTCTGTGAGTTTAACTGCCTCGTTAGTATAGTGGTCCTAAGCGCGACTGCTACGCTAGAGGTCTTGGGTTCAATTCCCAGGTAAGCAAAGTGTTGTTAGATTTTTCTATAAGATTCCCAGTAGCAAGTTCGGAGTAAGGATTTGTTAAAGGTTATGGCAAATGGCTAGCCCTATTACATTAACTGCCTCGGTAGCCTAGTGGTCCTAAGCGCGACTGCTACGCTAGAGGTCTTGGGTTCGATTCCCAGGTCGAGCAAAAAGTGTTATTGGGTTTTTCTATGAAATTCTCAGTAGCAGCTCGGAGTTAGGATTTGTGCCCGGTTAATGGCAATAGGCTCGCCCCTTATTACATGTGACCTAAATATACCGGCAAACTGTGGGTGTACATTGGTACACCTTTACCTAACCCTTCAGGGAATACAAGTGTGGTGGTATGTTTGAATGTATGTTTAGCTAATTTAATTATTTTTCCATCTCATTATAATATTATTCACAGGGTAACAAAATACATTATATAGCTGTTAATTACGCTTCCGCCTATCAAACTTTAAGTATCTTTTTTTACAGGAAACGACTTTTTTTGGGTTTGAAAAATCATTGGTTTCGATAGCGTGCAATGTAACGCTTATAAACATAGTGCTTAGGGTGGTGTTGGGTGCTTGCAACAGTACAAGTATCGTTGGGTTATTTAAAGATTAGCGACAACATTAGTTTCCATAAAATAAAATAAAAAAGTTGGAACTTTTGACTTTTAAATAACTCCGAGATCAGGTATAGTTTAGAACAGAAGAAATATCGTAATAATGGGAAGAACATGCAAGCTTTGGTTTAAGCTGAAAACCAGCGATTAGAAACCCTCTAGGGGAGACCTAAGTATAATGTTGATGCTTGAATCCTTTTGCTTCCGGTATTATAGTTCTGTCTATGGAATATTAGCTTTAATTCTGAAGACAATAAACGCTCCACAAAGCGGACGAAGTCGCGGTTAACAGCTAGTAATCTATACGTATAAACTTTCCTCTTGAATTACTCTATCTATTGATGAATTGCATCCAAATTCGTTGTGGAGTTTAAAAGATCAAAGGAAGAAAGAAGGGAAGCCACTTTGTTTTATACTGCTGTAATGACCGATATTTTAATTTTCGACCGCAATACTAGATGGCGTTACTAGGCTCGCCACAATAGTTTTAAAAACATATTATTAGATGACTGACAAGTGAAGGTAGCGATAAAATAAGGAATCCGGGCAGATGTCAATGGGTGAAAAGTGGACTGAGTGGACTTGCGTAATTTCTGCCATCATCATTCGGAAATGAGAACAGAATATTGCATTGTCGTTCGTGCAAATAGTGATTCTATAAGTTTGAAACAATCGTTCGAATATCTTTATTGTGTTTAACATCTGGTTCAGAATTACAACAAGGATATGATAGTCCGTTGACTTTTCCGCCTGACGTGATCTGTATGTTGGAGGCCAATCCGTTTGTACGTGAACTTACTCCTAACTATAGCCACTGTTGCCACAATGAGGAAGGTTTATGTGAAAGTACCTGTGTTGTAATAATTTGCATGAAGTGAGTTGATGAGTTTTTCTTTTCTGTAGGTAGGTCTTTGTCGAAGAAAGAAAAAGAAAGAATGTTTACTTGACACCGACCTTGTACACACAAGAATAATAAAAAAAGCAATAAAGTACGTGTCGTGATGGTTTAGTTGCCTCTCAATCATGAGGTTGCGGCTCTAAGTTTCTCTTGGATATCACTGACATTGGTAATGAAAAACAATGTAAGAAAACTTTGACTTGTAATTAATAAAAGTCCACCGATCCGTTTTGAGCTTAGTTATCAACGCTAGTGTCTCTGTATAAGCTGCTACTCAGAAATGCCTGACCTGGGAATCGACCCCAGGACCCCAAGCTCAGTAGTCTTACTTGAGACCACGAGACCATCGCGGCAATCGCACGTCGAATTCTCACTTATAATATTAGCTGAACAAACAGCCCGACGTTCATTTACACAAAGAGAACAAATAATGAAGAATCTGTTCTGCGTTCTATTTTCAAGTTTAACGCAAGCAAAATTGAAAAAGTTTTACTCTTATTTTTCCAAATTCCAATATGAGTGTGCGCAAACCTATGGCATGAAACCTATGCTCCTACATACATACAAGCGTTATCCGGATTAAAAAGTTTCACGCCTCTACGAGTGATACAACGCTTTATTGCTTTTACAGACAGTTCGCGAGGGACCTTTTAGTAATACTATTTGAATAACGTTTATTACTTTATTTTAATCCCCGAATGTTGTAACTTGTATGTGGTCTGTTGCCACGTGTAATTTTCTGTGTTGGATTTCATGACTTGCCAGTTTGTTCCGTAATATTCTCCCTTGTTGAATTTATTTGAAATGACCTTGGAGTGAGTTGTCAGGTGATCTTATGGATTGGCCTCTCAAGCCAAGTCACTTTACCTAAATTCACTAAAAGAGATTTTTACAGAATAAGACACACACGCAATTTCATTTCAACAGCAATCAATGTCAGTCTTGTCAAAAATGTGTGTAAAATACATTTTGGATAGATTGAAACTGCCTCGTTAGCCTAGTGGTCCTAAGCGCGACTGCTACGCTAGAGGTCTTGGGTTCGTTACTCAGGTCGAGCAAAATTTCATTGGGTTTTTCTATGAAATTCTCAGTAGCAGCTCGGAGTTAGGATTTGGTTTCGGTTGATGGCAATAGGCTCGCCTCCTATTACATGGGAACTAAACATACCGGTGAACTGTGGGTGTACATTAGCACACCTCTGCCTAGCTCTTCGGGGAATACAGGCGTGATGGTATGATCATATGACCTTGGAGTAAGTTGTCAGGTCACCTTATTCTAGGGATTGGCCTCTCAAGCCAAGTCACTTTATCTAAATTCACTAAAAGAGATTTTTACAGAATAATATTCACACACGAAATTTCATTTCAACGATAATCAATGTCAAAATTATGACATCAAGAAATAAATGTAGGTAAAATACTTTTTGGGCAGATTGAAACCGAGATTAAATTGCGATCGTTCCCAACAGTTTGTAGAATTACCCCTAAACTTGTCTGCTTGATGGAGCCTTAACTTTTGATAAAGGACAAATTTAAGCCAGTAAAAGCTAAGTATCTCTCTTACCTATCCATCATCTACATGAGAAAATAAACTTAGTCAGACACGTAGTCATCAAAATGTGAGACATGGCAATGTTAATTCTATCTCAAGAACGGTCTAGCCTTCTCGTCACGCAAAGTGTCGGCCCACAGAGCTTAATGCCTATGATTAAACCGTGCCCTTGGCCCTAAACAAGGTCTAAGCATGCCTGGGTACAAATTACTCGATTTATTTCTGATAAGGTTACACTGTTTTGTTACAGGAATTTCAAACGCGTCTTAGATGGAGTAAATTAAAGGGGTGATGTAGATAATGGTTTCTTTTTGTGTTAATTTAGTTTTCACTTTAGCTTTTTTCTATTTATTCCAGCATTTACATACATGCCACATTCCAGCATTTATATACACCAACAACGCATGCACCAACTTCCAAACTCCGGGCTGTTACTGAGAAATTCCTAATGGAAAAACCAAATAACACTTTTTATTGCCCGAACTTAGAATCGAGCCCAGGACCCCACGCTCAAGAGTCGTGCTTGCCACCACGAGACCAACGGGGCAGTTACCCCTTTCCAAAATATAGGCGTAAATAACATACATTATATTTAAGAACAAGAACTTGACCGCAGTTACCTACCTAATGAGTTTATTGTTTCCAACTAACAATAATAATTATAGGGAGAGTCTCATTGAATTTAGACGCTTTGTACTGAAGCCAGCATGTGCATGAATATTAATATGAATTGCACGTCTGTTTCTAGGTACCTACTTGCCGTTCTGACTACAAACTACAATATGCTGAATGGACTTAATTTGCTGATATCCCACTATCACGGAACTATGTTGAGATTTTCTCTGATTTCGATCCTATGACAGCTATACCTTAAGACGGGTTTTCCCTAAATTAAATTTCAGCCTAATGATAAAAGCATACGATGGTGCCTGTACAGTTTGGAAATGTATGGATGCTACGGATAGCGACAAACTCAGGGCTAAGTTCTGGGCCGATTCAATACACATTGCCATTGACACGCTAAGAGAAGAAGAAGAAGAAATCTTATAAATAAAAAAATTAAGAGGTTTGTTTATGTGAGGTTAAACTCAGGGTACGATTGACGTCACACGTGTAGGCGTATTTAGATTTCTTGGAAGATGTTATTATCAACGATAATAGACAAAACAGTGGGTTGGTCTCCTTAGAAATTTTATTTCGGGGAAACTTATCATCTTTAAACCTTCTCATATTTTTTTAATTCCAGTTGTGCCTGAAGATATTTTCACAAAGGATACTTTCGAAGAAATCCTAGAGCCTATTAAAACAGTATATCTCGCAAATAAATAATGTGAACGCTCAGTTACGCTAGAATATTTATCACACGTATCATTAAAAAATGCGCTTTCCAAGCGCTTACGCAACAAAATGGGCTCATAAATGTAATGTGAAGAACCCCACCAGCTATTAAGGATTTATTTGCATGCCGCGGATGGGTGCTGTTATTACTTCTAAACACGTCACGACTTCAGCCCAATGAAAAGGGATAATTGCATATACTGCGCCATTATTTTTTCTCATTTCACTTTGCGAGCCGTTTACTATGGTAAATTGAGTTCTGAAAACTCGTTCTTTATTGTCTCAGTTGGTTTTGTTGTTCAGTTTGATTTAGGAGACTTGAAACTGAAGCTTTCTTTTGTTTGTATGCTCCGGCCCTCTGAGACTTTTAGTTTCATTATTTTGTTTGTCTTGTTGAAAGTTCGTCGGACTTCGTGTCTTCGAACACTTCTCCACATATTGAGTAGCACAATACGGGGTGTAAAAAGACTCATCATGAAGCCGTTAGCTACGCATCAAACAAAGTAACATACACATAAAAATACAAAATTAAAAATTTTAAGTAACCCCCGACAGAAAAATTAAAATCAACAAAAGAGCAGACAACTTTTAAACCGCTGAACCAATTTTCATAAAACATAACTAAGAACACTCCCGATTAATATAACTTTAAAACAAAAAACTAAATCAAAATTGGTTCATACGTTCGGGAGCTACGATGCCACAGATAGACACAGACACACGCTCACACTCACACATACACACACAGGCACGATAAACTTATAACACCCCGTCGTTTTTGCGTCGGGGGTTAAAAATTATTGCTTGACAATAACTTTCATTAGTATTGTCAAAGATCACTGTTTATGGTAGCGTGCATTATCACGCACGCATAACATTGCGCTTACGGGTGCTTGGACTAGTACAGGGTGGTGGTATTTAAAGTTTAGTTTGAATTTTGACTTTCTGACTTTTGACTGACTTATGCACGACAAAAATATCACAATACTGGAAATGTTTTCAACTTTTTTGGTGTCTTGTTATATGGATTGTATAAAAGTATCAGTATTGCAAGTTTGACCATCCATAAAAACCCACGCCTTTTTCCCATGGGGGTAGGCAGAGGCAATTCTTTCCCATCTGTCAATATTCTTCTTTTTTGTTCAATCCTAAGAAGGTAAGATACCTCTTCTCTGCTACTTGTCTATAGATAGCATAGCTTCTTTAGTCTACTTAACTAATCGATTTCGTGTAGGCGCTGTGAAATCTTACCTAGAATTTGGGTTGTAGTCCCTTCATTTCAAAGGCCTCTATGGAAATCAGACTCAACTAAATCAATTTATGGTTGACTGTGCTGATTTTGGTGCCCTTAATTTCTTACCTCATATCATCCCAGCCGCAATTGATTTGATCTAAACCTCACAGAAGATTGATAGCCTGGAAATATTTATGTAAATTGGGGGTAAACCGCCCAAATAGGTTTACATTTACCTTTATCGCTTTTGGGTAGCGAAACACATTAGGGCCAGTTCTACGTGTCTAGACGTGGCAATTAAAATTGTAAATAAAATTTTATGAGAAAAATATGACATACCTAGCTCCAATTCCATCAAAAAAATTCCCGTAAAAGACCAATTGTTTGTATTGTATTGAAAAGCTTAGGGTCCGTGGAAGATTTTAACATTACTTTGGAGTCATTTCCATCCTTATTCTGTTATTATTATAAGTGCCTACCTCTTCTTTTTCACGTAGAACGGATATTGTCGAGCAAATTTTTTTCCTTTGAATTACGTTTAAGACACATTGGGCGATTGGGTGACACATTAAACAGATGGCTTTTTTACATATACTCTCAGAAATTATAATAAACAAAAAAATTGGAAAAAGGCTTTCAAAATTTTCTATTTGATGTCCTGACCCTGTATGTATAGGTTGTAAGATTCAATCTATGTACCTTGTACAGCTATTATACGTTTTGCTATACATAACATTATTCTAAAGTAGTACATTTCTGTCCTGTTTATGAAAGGTATTAAACATTAATCACAGAGACAGAGGGAAGCTTGAAGCTCAGCATCTCGGTGACAGTTAGATTAGATATCTCCACAGCAGAGGACAATTCCTTGAATATAAATCCGTATTATACATGGAGGTTCACGTTGTAAAACGTTCTTGACAGCCTGACCTCTTACTGGGTTGGTTTAAACCCGTTTAGCTAAACTAAAGTAAGACTGTTTAAGCTCTCTATACCTCTCTTGAGCTAAGGACAATCGGCAAAAATGTACAAGTTTTGGTCAAATAACCAATAACAACCATACGTTTGTTGTTAGACAGATATTTTAAAATATTACAATAATTACTATGACCGGGTTGGCCCAGTGGTTAAGGCACCCGGTTCTTCTGCATGTGGTTTTTTTAATGAATGTAGTTTCTAAGTAATTTTTAGACAAGGGTGAAGAAAAACGTTAGGAAACCTGCGCCCATGATCAATATCGATAAGTTTACAATCTTCAATTTGACTTCAGCTAGCCTGGTGGTCAATGTTCGTGCCTTCTTTGTAGGAGAAGAGTCTTTTGTCCTACATTGGGACAATAATATTGGCTGGGAATTACTAACAATTACTGTGGCAAATGGCGGTTTATTTTAAATTGATAAATATTAAAAAACAATACCATGATATTTACTAGATTACGTTAGTATTTATTGCATTACCTTAAAATTATTTCTACCGGTTGTTTTCGGTTAAGTAGATCATTTCGTCCGATCCTCCTTTTTAGTATGTATTACAGAAACATACATACGTTTTTAGTCGTAGTTTTCAGGACATGTTCTGACTTTCCACGAGTGTTTCTATTTGCAGTGGGGTGCAATACAGAGGACGTTGACCCCCAATGTGGGAGATTAGATCGGGAGTGTGGTCATGTTTGAGAGCGGTGTCTGTAACTTTTGGTGTTTATGTAAACACATTTTTGTTCTTAAATAAGAAGTCAATTTTAACTTTAAGGACATTTGTTCATCATCATCTGCTTAGTCTCTTCCCAACCGTGTTGGGGTCGGCTTCCAGTCTAACCAGATGATGATGAACAAATGACCTTAAAGTTAGAATTGACTTCTAACCAGATGTCATACCAGTATTTCACATATAGCGACTGCTTATCTGACCTCCAACTTCCAAACTCCGGGCTGCTTCTGAGCAAATCCCAATAACATTTTTTGCCTGACTTGGGACCCCATGCTTATTAGTCGCGCTTGCGACCACGAGACCAACGGGGCAAGACAGTTTAAGGACATTGGTATATGAATTGGATTAATTTATGATTTCCGACTATAATTAACTTACGTTACAGCATTACGTAAGCACTTAAGTCCTGCTACTATTACAAACACAAAAGTTTGTGGGGATGGATGGATGTCTGTTACTCTTTGATGCTTAAGTGGCTGAACAGAATTAGCTGCACATATACAGATATTGAACAGAGGAATTTTATTCTGTTTTTGTATGCTCGTGGAGTTATTTAGGACTTTGGTATTATTCAAAAGTTTACTAAATGAAGTCGCAGGCCTGTTGTTTATAATTTAACTTGCAACGAACTTACGTAGCATTCAAGATTTTTCATAAAAATTGAAAGTTTCCCGACCAGACGTGACAGACAACGGGTCCGAATTACATGCCGCCGACCTAATTACACTCGGGAACTTAATTGCTACAACGACCGGCGACATCTTTAATTTTATTTGCGTTTTATGTTATTCTTGCGAATATTGTAATGTTTTATTACACCCTTATTTATTACCGTGTAGCTTTGTAATTAAGTAAGCCCAAGAATCTCGTAAATCGTAATTACGTAACTTTTATTAAACTTTTCACGTACCAGACAAATTGAGCTTTGAGCATGATAATAACTCTCATTCATGAAAGGTTCCGTAGCGTAAACAGATTCAGTATTTTTGATTTCTTCTCTTGTAATTGACGTTCAAAAGTTTAATTAATGGTCATCGTCATCTGTTTAGCCTTTTCCTAACTATGTTGAGGACGGCTTCCAGTCCAACCGGATGCGGCTGAATATCAGTGTTTTACATGGAGCGACTGCCTATCTGACCTCCACAACCCAGTTACCGGGCAACACGATACCTATTGGTTAGACTGGTTGTCAGACTTCCTGGCTTCTGACTATCCGTATCGACTATTAAAGACCTACAAATGACAGCCGGGACCAACGACTTTGCATACTTTCCGAGACACGGGGATGTCACACCACCAACTTCCAAACTCCGGGTTGCTACTGAGCAAATCTTAATGGAAAAATCCAATAACACTTTTTGCCCGATCTGCGAATCGAACCCGGAGTCGGGTTGCACGTGCGACCACGAGCCCAACGGGGCAATCGGGAAGTTTAATTAATGGTCAAATTGTAAAAAAATATTTGACTGTGACCGTACAATATTAGGACTGACAGCGGAGGCTTAGTACGGTTTTCGGGTAGGTACTGAACCCTAAAAACTTATAAATAATAACTAAATGCTTTGAAAAAATGCCCTTGCTTTTTGTTGCCAGGGATACTAATGGAAAAGTTTTGAAAATGGCCTAAATGCGAAATTCCGTCTGTTAAGCGCGATAGTAATTTTCCCACAAAAACATCAAACATGCGAACTTATAATAACTAGAAGCGACAGCTTAACTTTACGCTGTCATAAAAAGGAAAAACTCGCAGTTTATTGCTTTATCTTCACTATTTTCATAGTCTGCCTGTGTGTGATAAGCTAAACTGCTCAGCGGATTTATTTGGGCTCGTGTTTATACTCAAGTTGAGCCTGTGGCGTCTCCCGTTACACTGATAACACTCTTAGCGGACGAACTGCGGCGTCACATACATTAGCCATGTTGAAGAGCGCTATACGTCTGCGTAAAGATTTTTCATTTGTTTGGCAGATAATTTTTAACCCCCGACGCAAAAACGACGGGGTGTTATAAGTTTGACGTGTCTTTGTGTGTGTGTGTGTCTGTGGCATCGTAGCTCCCGAACGCATGAACCGATTTTGATTTACTTTTTTTTGTTTGAAAGTAGTCAGGAGTGTTCTTAGCTATGTTTAATGGAAATTGGTTCAGCGGTTTCCAAGTTATCAGCTCTTTTGGTTCTGGATTTTAATCTTTTATGTCAGGGGTTACTTCAAAATTTTAATTTTGTGTATTTACTCTACTGTTTCAAAAGGATTAAAAGATGATGTAATGACAAAAGTTGAAAAGAGTATGCTTAGATGGTTCGGTCATGTTGAGAGGATGAGTGAAAGGCGACTAACGAAAGGGATTTATGTGGCAGATGTGAGTGGCAACGCCGGGAGAGGACGCCCTAGAAAGACCTACCCTGACCTTATTGGTGGGGTTCTTCACAAAGGTCGTGTGCGCAGTACTCGTAACCGGCGTGCTTGTATGAACAGATGTATGAACGTGGTCGAGGCGACAGAAGTGTGTAAAGATTGTAGCAGGTGGCTTTCTGTGGTTTCTGCCTACTCCCATGGGAAAAAGGCGTGAGTTTATATATGTATGTTTCAAAAGGAGTGTAATTTTATTTATTTATTAAACTTTATGCTCATAATGTAAAAATATACACTGTACAAAGGCGGACTTAATGCCTTGGTCATTTCCTACCAGTCTCTCGTAGGGTGATGCAGAGACAAAACATAGTAGCTGCAAGAAACGGAAAATATCCAGGAATAAAATGTACTAATAAATAAATATAAACATACATACATACAAACAACAACAACCTCGTTGGCCTAGTGGTCCTGAGCGCGACTGTTACAGAGGTCTTCGGTTCGATTCCCAGGTCGAGCAAAAAATTTTTATTGGGTTTTTCTATGAAATTTTCAGTAGCAGCTCGGAGTTAGGATTTGTGTCCAGTTAATGGCAATAGGCTCGTCCCCTATTACATGGGACCTAAACATACCGACGAACTGTGGGTGTACATTGTTACACCTCTGCCTAATCCTTCGGGGAACACAAGAGCGATGGTATGTGTACATACAAACAAAAGATACAAAGTAGAGAGAGATAAAAATACATTAGTGGAGAAATATAACAAATTAATTGTGGGACGAATTTGCCAACTTTGTAAGCAAGTGTTTGAGAGCTTTTATTTGCTTATTTACTTTAATTTTCGTAGTGGCAAGCGCGACTGTTAAGCGTGGGGTCCTGAGTCCGGTTCCCAGGTCTGGCAAAAAGAATTATTAGATTTCTTCATTACGAATTTCTCAGAAACAGCATGGAGTTTAGAAGTCGGTGGTGTGAAACCCCCGTGCCTTAGAAAACACGTAACGCGGTTGTTCCTGCACCTCTTCCTCCTCTTTCCAGTCGTATCTGATTGCCGTTCAAGCGGACTATGAAAGTGAGGGGTGCATCTGTGTTTGCGCACACACTCGTGCACTATAAAATCTTCTACATAATTGGCTAGTCTACATAGAGATTGGCCGAAATCGGTCTGAACAATAACAATAATAATGATTTTTTATGTGTTATGGGCAAAAATTCAGCATGTTCTATTTTAAGCTGTGGCAATAGCCGAAAGAATGCCTTTGCTAAAATGGGATGCCTGCAACAACGGGCAGCTGAAAATATTCAGTGTGTGGGAAGAAAATTCTACGCCCACATACTCATGGACGGGTTTTATTTTCCACTTACCCCTTCTCAACGGAATTTATCTACCAACTGCAATAAGCGTGACTTTTTTGAAGATATGTAGCAGATTTTAGACGTCGATTTTAAAATGTTAAATTATCTTTTTTTCACTTTATATAGATTAAATACTTACAACCTTCGAATGAGATAAAAAAAAAACCCTTAATAATAACAAAACTAAAACTAAATGGCATCAAAAAATTTCTCCGCATCGCCGTCAACCGGAATAGTGCGCAAAAGACTGGCGGTATTGCCACATTGGATGGCAATGCTTAACCTCTGGCTAAGGTAAAAGCCAGCCTTTGGATTACGGGAAGTGTCAACTAACCGTTTTTTTAATGTTAAATTGCATAGGTGTAACTAATGTACTGCTGAGTGAAAATATAATATAGGTAACCGAAAATTAGCAAAGAGTTTTATGTGAAAACAGCATTTTGAAATTTATATGTATGTTACCTTACTGTAATATTATTACAGTACATTTAAAAAAAAAAATTAATGTCGATTTTAATTTTTAACTCATATTTTGATAAACGTTTTGTCTAGGTGAATTTCACAACAGTTGTAATATGCGACGCCCAAACAACATAACTTTAGGTTACACCTATTTCCACGAACAACTGGCTATATCTACACTTGCATGTACCAACACTTGCAGCAACACTCTGGAATAAGTTTTATTCGTACATACCTACACTAAACATACATTATGTTTTAGTGTTCCTGCACACGGGCAACAAAACATCATCACTTTTACCGAAATATCGGCGACCATTTGTGGTCTGTGGTGTACACAAGTGGCCGATAGCCAATCAAAGTAGATTTTGATTAAGGCAGTGGTAGCGATATTGGACTCTGAAGCAGAATGTTAGGATATCGCACGAGTGGCTCGTGTTAGCGATTCTGGTCAGTGTCGGCTACACGAAGTGTGTAATTGTACCTTGTGGTAAGTAGAGCGGTCACTACTTACCACAAGGTACAATTACACACAATTACGCAAGGCGTTATAGAAAATGTACGAAAACTGGTGTTCGCAACTCAGGGGCCACATTTTGTAGCCCGTGTGCAGCAAGCCTTGTCTTGTCATGTTTACTCACAACAATATACAACTCGTTCTGTTTGTTACTAACTGTGTAACATTTATACATTTTGCCAGATTACGCTCTCTTAGTAAGCGCAGTACAGTTAGTTACTCTTTCTACACTGAAATTTACATATTTACTAAAACTGTCTCTGTTGCAATATGAACATTTATACCTATAAACTATACTACCATACCATACCACCACCATTACTACCATTTTTTTTTTTATAAACTTATTTATACTTGTATAATCTATCTGCTTGAGACGTTCCAAAAATAATAAACAATTCGAAATTACCTAATTAGAAATAGGTATTAGGTAATATTTATAATTAATGTAAGTGGAGATGCCGGGAGGGGACGTCTTAGAAAGACTTACCCTGACCTTATTGGTGAGGTTCTTTAGAAAGGTCGGGTGCGCAGTACTCGTAACCGACGTGCTTGTATGAACGTGGACAAGGCGAAAGAAGTATGTAAATATCGTAGCAGTTGGCGTTCAGTGGTATCTGCCTACCCTCATGGGAAAAAGGCGTGAGTTTATGTATGTATGTTTTACTTAGATAGCAAGAGGGCACTCCCTATTAGAAAATTGTTTTAGTAGTCGATTCTGTATCAAATATATGACTGCTATAAAACTCACAGAACTTCTGTTTATTCGCCTCTATCTGCATTGTATTTGTCTATATAATTCTGAAAACGTAAAAAACACAAACTTTTCGTAAAAGTGTTATTGGTTGTAACTTTCATTCGACAAAAATCGAACCTAAAAGTATTTTCAGCCAGTAGTAGATTGCAAGGCGAGCTCAAAGGGCCGAAATAATCACGTCAGACATGGCAGAGTGGTGATCCACCAGAGCATATTGTAATCAACGCAACGTGTACGGGCTACGTTGCGTTACGGGCACATTTCTTTTTCTTCCATTTTTCGGCTCGACCATGTCTGGTTTGGTTTAAAAATTTGATCAACATTCGAATGAAAATGCGTTCCGTACATGTACCGTCGAGAGATTACTGTTTCTAAACCTGAATTATTTCAGAAATCTATACTAATATTATAAAGCTGAAGAGTTTGTTTGTTTGGTTGAATGCGCTAATCTCAGGAACTACTAGTTTGAATTGAAAAACAACTTTTTTAGCTGGATAGTTTATTCAACGAGAAAGGCTAGGCTTTATAATAATTATGCTATGACACACGGGAGAGGAGCAGTAACCAAACACGTAATTTAACACGGGTGAAAAAAACCATCCGAACGAAGTCGCTGGCAGAAGTTAGTGTATTAATGTGTTAGTGTGTTAATGGCGGCCAAACCAAGAGGCCTGTATGTCATTACACTTACACGATGTAACAAGCGAGTGAGAGTAAATAATTAGCATCGCTGATTTCAATTCGTTTCTTTAATAATTAGCTTGGATTAGGGCCTGTTTGAGATACTTAGGGATCTTATGGTATCGAAATAGACCCATCCTTAGTCAGTGTAGGGATTATCTATCAGACTTATTGAAAAATGGTATTAAATATTCTGCCATGTATCGAAAACCTACCAGACCATATCCGATGGTGGAACACCGGTTTCTTTTTTGTTCAGGATGGAGATCAAATGACTTTCTCCGCCCTGGGCGGGGCGGGAAGATGTATCAGAATTAACATAACATACCATCACGCTTATATTCCCCGAAGGGTTAGGCAGAGGTGTAACAATGTACACCCACAGTTCGCCGGTATGTTTAGGTCCCATGTAATAGGGGGCGAGCCTATTGCCATTAACCGGGCACAAATCCAAACTTCGAGCTGCTACTGAGAATTTCATAGAAAAACCCAATAACACTTTTTGCTCGACCTGGGAATCGAACCCAAGACCTCTAGAGTATCAGTCGCGCTTAGGACCACTAGGCTATCGAGGCAGTGTATCAGACTTTTACTGACTAAAACCCGCCCATGTTCCTTCTTGTGCCCTTTGTGTTCTGGTGGCGCGGTATCTCTTGCGAACAACCCGGAGCCCAGGCAGGCATCGTCCCTGAGTGGTCCTTCCAATAATTGCCGATATCTCTATGACGCGCGCGTGGAACACGAACGCACCGTCGACACGGCCTGTCGTTATTAACGTACGGACGGTGAGCTACCCATTGCTCACCGTCCACAGGCCCGCGTCTACGGTGGTAGGGAGTCGTCTTGCGGCTCCCGACGCCCGGAGCGTCTACCGCGGCGGCTGAGACGAGAGACTCACTGCCTCAACCGTCCCGCCGCCTCCTTCTCTAGCATAACTGCTTCGCATTAAGCACCGGTGATGGTGGCTTCTCGATTGATAAATCCAATTAATAAATCCATTCTACATCTCTAATTACAATGTGCCTATGCAATGTAAACTTAGATCCGAATCTCTTTTAAAAACATAAAAGTCATGTAATTAATAACACTGAATTACATTTATGAAAAAGAAAAATACATAACACCATATCCAAAATCCAAAATAGGATTCCGGGGCGTACCTAAACAAGAATTTATTTGTTTTAACAAATCTGTACAATGTGAACTCAAACATACATAATATTTAATTACATTCTAGACTTCAGAAAATCGTGTTTGTAAAACGCTTCCGACGCTCATTTCATTTGCATCAATCACCCTATAGCTTGCTGTCTGAAATAACAGTTTCACATATTATTTTAATTTATTCATAAACCATTTTAGAGTTTATTGACTGACTAAGGACTGTTCCACGTGCTTGGGTATTTGATTGATCGTTATTTATCAATCACAATTTTGTTTTATTAAATAGGCGTTGTGTTAAGGAAAATCTCGTTGGCCTAGTGGTCCTATGCGCGACTGCTACGCTAGAGGTCTTGGGTTCGTTTTCCAGGTCGAGCAAATAGTGTTATTGGTTTTTCCTATGAAATTCTCAGTAGCAGCTCGGAGTTAGGATTTGTGCCCGGTTAATGGCAATAGGCTCGCCCCCTATTACATGGGACCTAAACATATCGACGAACTGTGGGTGTACATTGTTACACCTCTGCCTAACCCTTCGGGGAATACAGGCGTAATGGTATGTGTTACGGAATCGCCAGAAAAAAATCCTAGTGGTGATCTACTCTATTATTATAAAGAGTTCAAGTTTGTTTGTATTTATGAGGTACCTAATATCTAGAAGTAGGTACTGGTCGTATTACAAAAATTCTTTTACTGAAACAAAGCTATACTATTGTTGAGTATCATAGAGCATGTTTTATGTTATGTAATATTTTATACATACATAAACTCACGCCTTTTCCCCGTGGGGGTAGGCAGAAACCAAAGAACGCCACCTGCTACTATTCTTACATACTCCTCTCGCCTCGTCCACGTAATATTTTACATGAATACGTAATACAGTAACGCTCATCCATTATAAAACAATTTAACATAAGTACATAGAGCGGAAAATATATTGTATACTCACCACAATCCAATCCCATTTGATATTCCAACTTGGAACGTGAGGTGAGCAGTCCAGAATTTAAGACTATGAATATTTATACAGGAGCAGGTAAAGTATATTCAGACGTTCGGGAGTATCTACGATGCAGATTACATTGTTCATAAAGTTTTGATAGTGCAATTCGGAGCTGTAAAATATGCCACCACACTTATGTACTTTGAAGAGGTAGGCAGGAAGAGCAGTAGTGAGGCAGGTAGCTTTTCCTTCTTTGATATGACTAGGTCTGATTAGGCCTTTATTGTTTAATCGATATTTCGATACCTACTCTTCTATTTTCGAAAGGAATATTTAGCGACTAGGGGCCATTTTGCCACAGGGACATTTTGCGAAAGGCACATTCTACGACGAAGCCCTTCAAATCAAACGAATACCTAGCATACGGGGATGTAACATATACAATTTTTTTTTAAGGGGGGTGGTAAATCATCGAATAACTTCTCCCGCCCTGGGCGGGGCGGGAGGGGGTGTCAGACTTTTACTGACTAAAACCCACCCATGTTCCTTCTTGTGCCCTTTGCATTCCGGGGGCGCGGTATCTCTTACGAACAACCCGCTGCCCCGGCAGGCATCGGCCCTCAGTGGCCCCGGCAGGAACATATACCTACTACTACCAATGCCGGATTGACCACGTCAGGGCCTCTAGGCGTCTGGGATTATATATCTACTACAACACCGAGCTTGGCAGAGTTGTTGTACCTAGTATCCGGATGGCATTTCTACTATCATGAGAGTACGCGTGCGGGTATCCTCACTCCTACAAGCGACGGCCACTCCGGGAGCCATATGCCTCGCTGCAATGACACGATCCATTTTCATCAAATGTAAAACAGATGAAGCCCCCTCACTATATTACACCGAACAACTTTACTACATCACGTCTACATTTAGCCGAATTTATAGTTCTCTGAATAAATTCCTTTCGTGCGCCATAACAGGTGATTTGTCGGGGTTATGCTGTATTAGCGTGTGAAAATTACGAGACAGCGTAATGAGGGTGCCACGAACGCGTTTCAACTTTGCTCCGTAATACTTTAATTTTATGTGTGAAGAAGATTCCATTCCACATTTTATGTAGAAGGGTTTTAGTGTCTAAACGAAAGTTGAAATGTGTGTCCGTACTTAAAAATTACTTATAGCAAGGACGTCCTCAAGGAGGTTATTGCTCAAAGTAATTTTACAGGCGTTTTAATTTTAATTGTATTACGTGGACTATTTTCCGGTGTAATTTCCCCTTTGACTACGCAGATACCTACCTGTTAGAACAGAATAAATACAGTTTTCATGTAGATTGCAATTACCTTGTAGTGTTCTACTTTTTGCAAACATTCACGGCTTCTGTTTGTTCTTTTTCCTGCAATTTGCTTGATGAAGCGCGAAAAGAGCACAAAGTCGCAATTTTGACTTCCAAATCTCTATTCAAATAAACGTATTCAGCGGCTGAAAAGTCCGTATAAAATTGATTGCTAATAACGGGGATTTGCGCTTCGCGACCGTGTGTGCTCTTCGTGTTCAGTTTGTAATTACCGACCTCCAGATTCGAGGCACAATGTAGGTAGATACAGAAGGTTGGTTTTATATAACAAGTGAAATAGGGACACTTAGATACGCTTCACTTAAGAAGATGGAAAATTCGGTGCCAGGTGTAAACCTGCAATGCTTTTTAAATGACCTATGACATAATTATTAGACCAAAATTACGTCGCATAAAATGTGTGCCCGTAATTCAGAATAATTTATAGCTAAGACAACCCTCTAGTTTATTGTCCAACCTCATTTTGGGGTCGTTTTATTATTAAACTAGGTTATGCCCGCGATCTCATCCGGTCACAGGCAAAATTTACTATGAAACATAACCTATGAGACTTGACATTATTGTAGCTTTCTATTAGTGAATTTTTTTTTGTAATTGGGCCAGTACTTTCAGAGCTTACCTTTTACAAACTGACTTTGTCACTTTTTAGGGTTCCTTACCCAAAGGGTAAAAACGAGACCCTATATAGACTTCGCTGTCCGTCCGTCTGTCTGTCACCAGACTGGTTCTCAAAACCGCAATGGCTAGAGAGTTGAAATTATCACAAATTATGTATTTAACTAATACTAAAAACAAAATAAAATAAATATATAAAGGGCTCTCATACAAAAAATGCGATTTTTTTTACCGTTTTTGCTCGATATCAATAAAGGCAACAGGTAGGCACTTGAAATATTCACAAAATACTCAGTTGAACATTTACTATAATAATAAATAATAAAATAAATATTTAATTCCATAAAACAACCGTGATTTTTTTGCCATTTTTATAGATAATGGTACGGAACCCTTTGTGCGCGAGTCCGACTCGCACTTGGCCGGTTTTTTATTATTAGCATACCGGACCGAAATTACATCGCGTTATTTCAGATGGAGTATAATATAAGCACGTGGTATTTTCATCGCGTAATTTTGGATAGGTGTGACACTATACCTAGTTAGCTAGTTAGCCGTACAGACAACGTCATCAATTGGTTGGTCTCTTGCATTATTTTTTGTCGAAAAGGGGGTTACCAGTTAAAAACGCTATTTGTACGTATAGCGTGTGTACTTATGTATGCGTGGATCTCTTCTATTTCCGCTAGCCGTATGGCTCCATACAACGAACCTTCTGCATCTATCTACATACTATTTTGCACTCGAGGTGATTACTCCAATTACCTCTTATTGAATTGACCGATGACACGTCGCGTTAATAAGCGACTTTTTACACTGTTGTTCGTGAATGTATGTTTAGGTCAGGATTCTGGGATTTGTTAATTAAGAGCTGGACGTATGGAAAAGGTGATATTTTATTTAGGTATGTTGCTTTTATAATTTACCAGCGAGATTTAATAAAAAAAATTGGATGCTGTATTATCAGAAATGCTTATGCTTTGAAAGTATTATACACATAGGTATTGGTAGGGATATTAATTAGTTAATTAAGTATTGATAAGTACTTTAATATTATTCTATTTTTTCGGTTATACTTGGTTAGTACCTAAGTTAGGAGGAGGAAAATTAACTAGGTACTTTCAGCGACAAAAGTCAGCTCGATTTTTTATTCCAATTGTTGAGCACAATATTTAACGATACACGGTATGGATGTTAAAATAACATTATATGATATAAGCGCAACTGATGAGCGTGGGGTCCCGGGTTCGATTCCCAGGTCGGGCAAAAAGTGTTATTGGGTTTTTCCATTAGGATTTGTTTAGTAGCAGCCCGGAGTGTGGAAGTTGGTAGTGTGACACCCCCGTGTCTCGGAAAGCACGTAAAGCTGTTGGTCCCGGCTGTCATTCGTGGATCTTTGACAGTCGTTAGGAATAGTCAGAAGCCTAGAAGTCTGACAACCAGTCTAACTAAGGGGTACCGTGTTGCCCAGTAACTGGGTTGTGGAGGTAAGATAGGCAGTCGCTCCATGTAAAACAATGGTATTCAGCTGGTAATGGTATCCGGTTAGACTGGAAGACGACCCCAACATAGTTGGGAAAAGGCTAAGCAGATGATGAGGTAATGGATAAGAGCTATTTTTTTGTGCAGTGCTTCGTATTATTTGGAGTGTATTTAGAAGATGATAATGTAAAAGTTACAGTGCAAATAGACTTTTGTCGTTGACCGTATAACTTGGGAACATGCATCTGTTTTTATTTTATAATTTCTTCCATGAAACTTTCAGTTAAAAATAGACCTAACTACCTATACTCTTAAACCGTTTTGAAACAAAGTACCTCATCTTGTATCGAAGTTCCTTACATCGCTGGTCGCTGCCTAAACTTTTAAAAGGAAAGTATTGTAGTCTATTTATTTTCTAATCTCCAACAAATTACAGTAATGTTTCTTAGAAACTTTGTTCTGTCCATGTTCAATCTACAAAAAACACGGACGTTTAAAAATTTGTCGTTTTTTCGCCAAATTTTACAAGGAATTATATGTATATCACTATGCGTGCCAAAATAACAAAATAGAAACAAGTATGAACAATTTTTACATGTTTAACAAAAACACAAATAAATTTAATTTCATATAAACAATAAAACCCCTCCCAACCAACCCACCCTCCCTCTCGACTAAAAATGTGTAATATATTATATACATTATTTCGCCAGTAGTACCATCTCTCACGTAATAAGACGCGCCTGTTACCAATTCATCATCATCATCATCTCACTTGTCAAGTAGCATTGTGATTTTAAGCAAATAGATAAACGATACCTACTTAATAGTCATTCATTTCAATAACTATTACGAACGAACTGAACAAACGAACGGAATGAACATCAGAGTTCCTACAACTAATTGTATTTGTAACTAATCGGTCACAAGTTCAACCCTCTCGACTCTCTCCTCGAATATTGTTGGTTCTTTCATTACGTCACAAATGTTGTTTGGGTCTCGTGATACCGCCGGGACTATTTGGACTCTGGTTAACGACGTGTGAGCCCACTGTGACGTTGTAATCTTCTGTATGTTCCTAACCAAGGTCGTTACGAGGGCGAATGGATAATGAACATTGATGTAGGTTTAGAGTGCCTCAAGCTAACTCAGGGGCTTTTGAATTTGGAATAGCGATAATTCTGAAAAGGATTTTAGAGTTTAAGTATAGTACCTGCTTTCTACGAAGTACGTACTTTGATAACCTAGCACGAGTAGGTAGACAGGGTAGAAAGGTAAAATATTCGGTTAGAGATTTTTTTTTTATGATAATGAGACGTACCTATAGTTTGAAGACATCAGTGACGCCAATGGATCATACTAATTAGTATGATCCCCTGATGTAACTGAAGACTGGAGTCTGAAGTCGTGGAGCCGTATTTCTAATTCAAATATTCGTCAGCGCACTTGAGACCGATAGACATCCAAGAAGATCTAAACTAACTTAACAGATATCACGAAAAAGAATTGATAGCCCATAGAGCTTTTTACTTATTCAAATATTTTAATTTACAATGGTTTTAAAATTCAGCGTTTCTTCTCAGATACTTAAAAACAATAAAAAAAACATTCAGTTGCAGTGAAGCTTCTTCTTCTTTCAATGAAAATTTGAATAGTTTAATTCACAAACATTTATAAACATTGCTAGCAATTCAGTTTTGTTCAGAAACAATAACTGTGTTTTCTCGGTATTGCACAATGCAGTTTTACTTAAACTTTAAGCTATTTTAGATACCTTGAAACAAAGCGGATAATAAGTATTTAAGTTATTGTTATTAACGACTTGGTTTCTCAAATATTAAACTTAAAATTATGTAAACATTTGATTTTATTAATGACCCTATTTATAAAATACTAGCTGCAGTTCGCGACTTCGTTGCAAGATTTTTATTTTTTGTTTTTGTTCACGACCCTTCACGGACTTACGCAGATCAATAGTTTAGGAACGTATAGAGAACAAACATTCATTGTTAATAATATCTATAGGTAAATTGATTGATATTGATCAATAAGTACCTATATAAGTTAATCGTATTTCACGATAGAAATCGCTTTGAATTCGGCGTAATTTTTTTTTTAATATAAACTTTGCCCTACTCTAGGAGTTTCTCCTGTGTTGTGGGTGAGTTTACAAACATATAAAATCACATACACAAACAGCCAGACTCGGAACAACTATCTGTAGGCTATACAAATATTTGTTCCGTGCGGGAATCGAACCTGCGACACGCAGCGCAGCAGCCAACCGCATCACCACTACGCCAACCGTGTCATCAACAACATAATTGTACAATATTATGCTCGTGAATGTACTTATCGCAAGTTTTATTAATGAGCAGTTTCTCAACTTTTAATTAGAAATGGTCGTTTATAATTTGGCTACATCTAACGTTAAAAATCTAAATTAAAATTAGATTCTCAATGTTACAGCATCATTATTTTGGTAATTTATTACCTACTAACCAAAGATACACGAGAGGGTCTCCTAAAGTGGATGGCTGCCCCAAGGCTTGTGGCTGCCCGTACAAGTGTCGCCCTGCTCCAAGTGGCGAACCACAAGCCACAGCCCGCTACATCGCCTGCCTCACTATCTCAACGTTTATCGGTCATTTATTAGGTCGTATTACCTTGAATAATTTAACAAGAAATTTTACTATACTTTATTTTCTTGACTAGATTTTCTCAAGTCGATACTCTTTTGTTACACTATGCAAAAATTTAACGATTGTAAGTTGAGTCTAAGGGTAAGGTCCATTTGCGCCAAAAAATAAACTCAAAATTAGTTTCTAATACGAGGTTAAGTTACAAAAAGTCACAGTACATCATTAGTAATTTAACCTCGTATTACCAACTAACTATGAGTTAAGTTTTTGGTGCAAGTGGGCTAAGAGTTCTGGTTTTGCACGGTTATTGCAAAAATTAGGGTTAGGTAAACATACGTAAGAATATCCGAATCCTAGTTATTACACATTATTACTCATCTAGCCAATTTCAGTCACAGCGATCGAACTTCTCGTCAAAATGGTTGGGAGCTAGCTTATGTGCTGCTCTATCATGTTGGTACTTTAATGTACCTTTATAAGACTGACATATCTAATATTGGTTTCGAAACTTCTAGCACAAAGTGAAAATAATAATACAAGATGTTAGTTTAAAAAAGGGACATACTTTAAGGGAGTGTAGTGCTTATGAAAATAAGCCACTTTTACTACGTAATCAAACTTAAAATTGCAACAAAAAAAAACAGGTTTTCCTAACACGTTGTCGAGTTATGCGAACAATAAATGTATGGAACACAAAATCGTATTCGTGTAGTTCGTAATATAGTAAAAGTTGTTAATTTTCATGAGTACTACTACTAAAGAAAGTCCCTGGTTTACCCTAATGGGCTGTATATTGTTTTAAACTCCAATTTCTCCTTTATCTTGGATACGTTTACAAACATATGAACTCACTTAAACAAACAACCGTGTCTTCTACCTGTAAGCCATACAAATATTTGTTTCGTGTATACAATAATTTGTAATTAAGCAGATATGGAAGTATGTATGTTACCACTCAAAAGCGCTCGTCGTAAGTAAACGTGTAAAGCAATTTCCAAACTTCGCCGGAGTAAAGAGGAGGATCGGTACAATCAGACTTGCGGCATGTTACAAATGTGTCCCGTCGTCTGCGCGCATGCTGTGAACAACTCGTGCAAGACTTGCAAGTTATTGTGGGATGCTCGACATTTATTTAACATTTGTTGCAACTTGCAAGTGGATTACTTGGTCTGCAACTATTTGGGCGTTAACGTTGTGTAACTTTGAATTGTTTGATGAAAGTCGTGGAATTTTGTACTTGGGCCCGTTTACGACAGCTAAGGTTATTTATTATCTTCAAACTAGTCGTTAACAGCTTTGTTTTTATGTATGATATTTTGTAATTTAACTACAGGTTAGCAACTGACTCAGACTTTGGATTTCGTGCAAGTGAGCCTTAGTTTTTTTTTGTTATTCGAAAAACATTACAAAACTAGGTTGTTCGCTTATGTACTTATCGATATTTCCGGATTTTCGGACCGGTTTGGGATTGGAATGGAGTCTCTGTCGAAGATCTTATCACATAGCTTATGTACGAGTCATAGTATGTTGTCGCATATCGCATTTTAGATGGCTCCATCATAATAGAAGATTGGTGATGGTAACCATTTATCAGTAGGTAGTCCAACTACTTGTTTGCCATATTTTTTTTTGTATCTGGTGAAAAATGGTAAATAATACAATTTAAGGTAAATGAAGCAGTCTATTTGTTTCCACAGCCATTCTTAGCCTAAATCTTAAATTCGCTTTCAACATCATAATGTAGATTTACACCATCACCTTAAAAATACTTTACTGATATTTCAAAAGGCCAATTCTACTGATTAAAAACGATCAAATTCTAGTCGCAATCTCATCTGAGCAATAATCAATATAAAAAATGTAGGTACATTAGTGGCATATTTGCCAGATAGACACTGAGGTTAGATTGCGATCGCTCCTTTAGGTTAGTAGAATTGCTCCCCAGGTGAAATTTTCTATATTGTTATTTTTTGGCCAAATTATTATAGCATTTTATATTTTATTAAGTATCACTTTTAATATTAATTATTTAAACAAAAAATTTAAATAATATTTTCAACTTATTAGCTGCTCTTACTACACATAACATACCATCACGCCTGTATTCCCCGAAGGGTTAGGCAAAGGTGTAACAATGTACACCCACAGTTCGCCGGTATGTTTAGGTCCCATGTAATAGGGGGCGAGCCTATTGCCGGGGGGCAATAGGCTCGAATAATTATTTAATTAGAGCAGTAATAGGCAGCAAGGTAATAGGGGTATTACCTTGCTGCCTATTACTGCTCTTACTAAATTAATCATAAATTATTTTCCCTCAATCGTAAAGAAATATAAGATTTTAATCGTGATTTTACATCAATTATTTAATTTTGTTGAATTTAAATGGTCGGTAAATAAATAAATGTCGTACAAATTTTTTATCACAATCGCATTCTCAAGGCCAATTCTACTAATTAATAAAGTTCAAAAACTGGTAACAATCTTATCTCAGCGATTTTTAATGTAAAAAAATTAAGGAAATATGAAGGCATTTTTGACATCGCTGAGATTAGATTGCGATCGTTTTTTCTAATTCTACAAACTTTTAAGAACAATTGCGCGTATGGTGGGTTACCATGAGCCCGACCAAATTTTTTTACCACATAAATTCTTGTATAGTAATTTGCTAACTTAACTTACTGTATATTAAGGCTATTTTAAAATTTTACCTTCCTTAAAATTATGTGGTCGTTTCCGTATTAATTGCTTACTAGCACTTATTATCGCTTCATAGAAAGTGTTAGTTTTTAGATGCATTTCAAACTTCTCACAATGTTCGAAAAGTGTTGGGTACAAGTACTTCAGTTCTGCGTGATCAAGTGTTGGGAACAAGTGATGTAGGGCATGGTCCCCAAACCGAGTAATCGATTTAAAATGGTTGCCCGCGTAATCGATTCTTTCCACTATCGTGTCCAGCTGGTGCAGACCCCAATCAATATTTTCGGTTCTGAAAAAAGACGAATAGCGTTAAATAAATCAGACGATGTACATACAATCACGCCTGTATTCCCCGAAGGGTTAGGCAGAGGTGTAACAATATACACCCACAGTTCGCCGGTATGTTTAGATCCCATGTAATAGGGGGCGAGCCTATTGCCATTAACCGGGCACAAATCCCAACTCCGAGCTGCTACTGAGAATTTCATAGAAAAACCCAATAACACTTTTTGCTCGACCTGGGAATCAAACTCCAGACCACTAGCGTAGCAGTCGCGCTTAGGACCACTAGGCTACCGAGGCAATCGATAACTATCTATGATAATATTATGAAAAGGTTAAGTTTGTTTGTTTGTTTTTGAAATATTTTTATTTTTTGGATGGAATGTCTTGAAGTACTAATAAGAATAAATATGTAACAATTTTTTTTTTAGTAATCTCAGACAGTATTATAAAGATGAAACATATCTAAAAACCATCGCTAGGAAACCAGATTTCAAATAAGGAATTATTTAAATTAGTTCACCCCTTTAAGAGCTACGGTGCCAAAGACAGACACACAGACAAGTCAAACTTAACAACCCTCTTTTTGAATTGAGGGTTAATAAAAAAAAACAAAAATGTATTCTCCAGACCGATTCCGGCCACGGCGGCTAATCTTTATTCAGACCAGCCAAGAAGGCAGGAGATATTATAGTGCACAAGTGTGTGCGCAAACACAGCTGCACTCCCTCTTCCTTAACTTTCATAGTCCGATGGGACGGCAATCCGATACAATCCGGAAGAGATCAGGAGCAGGGCCAACGGGTTTATTTGCTTTCCGAGGCACGGGGGTATCACCAATTTCCAAACTCCGGGCTGTTACTGAGAAATTCCTAATGGAAAATTACAATAACACTTTTTGCCCGACGTGGGAATCGAACCCAGGAACCCACACTCACCAATCGTGCTCGCCACCGCAAGACCAACGGGGCAGTTTAAAAAATAAAAGTTAAAAAAATCTATCACAGACAGAAAGCTGTACTCCTATCGACTGCCATAGGCTATGTTTTGTGTTTTACTTGATTTACACGCGGCCAAAGTCGCGGGCCGTAGCTAGTAATCAATAAAGATACAAACGTATCGAAGGTCAAACTCAACCGTGCAAGACATAGACATTTATTACTTAATTCTGAAAATTTGATCGTTCGTTTTTTGTGCTCACTTATAAATTATTCTCATGTCAATGCCTTCAATAGACATTGACATGAAAAGGATTTAGAAAATGTATTATCGTACGAAGACTTCTTATGGATTTAAGTTTTTACTTACATTCTCTATATTGTTCTATATACTTCTATAGTCTGTTGAGCCCATCTATCAATTTGATAAATTGGAAATACGTTTTGTGTATTATTTTTCGAATCACTTTTTCTACGATGGAAATCAATTTGACGTGTAATTGACACCTACAAGTAAATATTATAATCATTCAAGCTTTTTTTCCACACGTCTGATAACACAGGGGAGCTTTCTACGTCGCACGAAGGGCACGACCCTTCATACAGGGACAAATTTTGTTTATCTATCCATAGAACAATTTTTATAATATCTCTAGGTTTTGTACATACCCTGATGTACAAAACCTAGAGATATCATAAAAATTGTTCTACGGATAGATATACAAAATTTTTCCCTGTGATAATATCGCATCTGTGTAGAGAGGCCCTTATGAACCTCTCAAATGTAATTTTATAGTTTATTAAATCAATGACACCTTTAAGTTACCGATTGGAAATTCGCTGAATCGAGCGTTCGAAACAGTTTCGTAGTCAAAGTTAATTGTTGGCGTGAAAGGTGCAGTTTGTGAACGGTCAAAAGTTGCCTCGGTTTAATCGAGACGGTCTGGTGATAAAACTTGACTATCGACTAAATTGCACTAATTGGTGTTACGTTCAACTTGCCGCCTTTTGAGAGCCAAACTGTAAGTTCAATTTTTAAAGCAAGCCTTATTCAGAAAATGCTAAAAAATAAATAAATTCCTGTTTTTGGATGTCGTGTATGAAACGGCAAAGGAGTCAATTCTACTAACCAGTCTTAATACGTCAAAATGCCTCTTTTACATTATATTTTTGACATAGATTATCACTAAGGTGATATTGCGACAAGATTTAGAAAGTTTTTAAATTGTAAAATAAAATTATCCTTCAGGTTTGTCTCGGATAGCAACGTAACGTAAGCAGTATCCCTGTCACTGGCCCATAACTGTCAAAATATAAGAACCTACAAGATAGAACGAGAACAAAACATGTAAACAAAAATATATAGGAACTAAGTATCGTTTGTTAGTATCGGCCTTTTTTTTTTTTTTGGGGGGGGGGTGTTAGTATCGGCCTACGGGTGCGTTTATAGAGGCGTGGTGCACACGTCGTGTGTTTGACCTAAATGTATGGTCATGTGATAGATTGTTGATGTCTGTGTCTACGCAGGGAAAGGTGTGGGTATTAGATTGCTTGCGGCGGGCATTCAGGCAGGACACGTGGCGGCTCTCCGTAAACGGTAAATCATGTGACGCATCATGCAACGCGTAAGGCTTAAGCACAAAGGCTTAGTGTAACCAAGTAGTAGGCAATCCATTGTTTAGCTATGTGCACTTTTAGGGTTCCATACCCAAAGGGTAAAACGGGGCCCTATTACTAAGACTCCGCTGTCCGTCCGTCCGTCTGTCACTCGGCTGTATCTCATTAACTGTGATAGGTAGACAGTTAAAATTTTCACAGGAGATATATTGCCGTTACCTCTATAATAATAAATACTAAAAACAGAATAAAACAAATATTTAAGGGCTCCCATACAATAAACATGATTTTTTTGCTGTTTTTATAGATAATGCATAAAAAAAAACGCGAGTCCGACTCGCACTTGGCCAGTTTTTTACAGACTTTTTTATAATAGCAAGGTCTGTAAGTATCTTTATAAACCGGCCGCTAATTTGCTTGAAAAAAACGAGGTCAACGTCCATTAGCCTTAAGAAAATATGTTATCGTGAATTAATTCTGAATACATTCTCTGGATCTGCGCCCGGTTAACGATAATAGGCTCGCCCCTTATTACATGGGACCTAAACATACCGGCGAACTGTGGATGTACATTGGTACACCTCTGCCTAACCCTTCGGGAATACAGGCGTGATGGTGTTATTCTATAACTTGCCTTGTTTGTGATGCCTAATGCATGCATCTTCTTAAAAAATGAGGTTCAACATTTTAAAGCCACCAGCTTTAAAATGTTGAACCTCATTTTTACTGGTTATCAATTTAATATTGTTAACTTTCAGAGCCTTCGGAGCAAGGTCCAACGGTGACGGGCGACTGTCTATCGGAAGTCTACGTTTATATGTTGACCAAAGATTACGAACTGTGTGTGTACATTGGTACACCTCTGCCTAACCCTTCGGGGAATACAGACGTGATGGTATGTTATGTTATTTTCTGCATTGAGTTGCAAAAACATTTGTAAGCAACTCAAGCTAGTTTTGTTTTTAATGAAGTATAAGTATTTAAATATCAATATCAACTTGTCTTCTTTTCAGCGCACCGATGGCAAATATTATGAACTAAATATAATTTTGTATTTTTTTTTGTTTGGCCCAGTGTTTAGCCATGACAACACCATCCGCTGACGCCGCCATTATGTCCTCACGTGTGCAGGTGACATGAGGCCCAAGTATATTGACTAGTTGCATTGATCTAATTTATACTAATACTAGCTTCTGCTCGCGACTTCGTCCGCGTAGTTTTTTCCCCCGCATTAGGTTACGTCTTTGGCTACTGCTCCGCACCAATTCGCTGTAGCGTGATGTTACATAGTCTATAGCCTTCCTCAATAAATGGACTATCCAACACAAAAAGAATTTTTCGATTCGAACCAGCAGTTCCTGAGATTAGCGCGTTCAACCAACCAAACAAACTTTTCAGCTTTATAATATTAGTATAGATTTTTTTGTTGATTTATTTATACCGAATAGGCTTCGAAACTCGTAGACCGATTTTAACCATTTTCCACTAATAAATAGCTAGATTTCTGAGTAACATAAGAGATATAATAACACGCTACTACACACAAGTGCTGAGCAGTAACCAAAGACTTAACGCGGGTGAAATAAGCCATGCGGACGAAGTCACTTTATGAGAATAATACTTATCTAGTTAGTAATTTATTTTGATAATATGCATTTTTAAATCATTATGACGCAAATAAATAATAACTTTAGGTGGGTAAATGTAAACAAATTTTAAGAACAATAGAAATGATGACGCGTGTTAAAAAGGTGTTCACGTGTATAGATAATTGTAGTGCTCTTTGACCCAAGTAACCATGTATCATCTACATCATCTGCTGAGCCTTTTCCCAACTATGTTGGGGTCCGCTTCCAGTCTAACCGGATGCAGCTGAATATCAGTGTTTTACATGGAGCGACTGCCTATCTGACCTCCATAACCCAGTTACTAGGCAATACGATACCTCTTGGTAAGACTGGATGTCAGACTTTCTGGCTTCTGACTATTCGTGACTACTGTCAAAGATCTACGAATGACAGCCGGGACCAACAGCTTTTAGTGCTTTCCGAACTGCGGAGGTGTCACACCACCGATTTCCAAACTCTGGGCAGCTACTGAGAAAATTGTAATGGAAAAATCCAATAACACTTTTTGCCCAACCCGGGAATTGAACCCAGGACCCAGTGCTCATCAGTCGCGCTTGCGATCACGAGACCAACGGGGCAGTCCAATCATGCATTATTCATAAAAATATTTAAAATATAAAACAGTCAAATCAATACAAAATAATAATACTGAAGATGTTTTTGTTTGTTTGTTTATATCTAGAAGTAAGTGTAGAATTGCAAAATTATTTTGCTAGTTACAAAATTCTGTTACCTCGGTACATCTCCTTCAAAAAAGTTCCTATGACTGTGATGTCCTGCAGTCAATCCATAAAAAACGAAAAAGAGACTGGCTGGTATCATCGTGAGCAGCCATATAACGATGGTCCAATGCAGAGGAAGGCCTCCCATCAGGTACATCCAAGTAGGTAAGGTGAAGGGTATCAAGTTACTCCAACTTAAAGACTTGCCTTCATGGTGTGTTGCGCAGAGTATTAGTCTGGAATTTAGAGAATTATTATGTTTAGATTTTGTTTAAAGATTGTTTTGACTTTATTGTTTAAATTGTTTCCTGTGTTACTAACTAAATATGTTGAGAATAGATTTGGTTAATACTTTAAACCTGACTAATATAAATTCTAATGTGTTTTTTTTTTATTTGTATCTAGAGCGCAAAGATGCATTGAAGGAGGCATACAATTTTGATTGTGTTTTGTCATTTTTATAACATACCATCACGCCTTTATTCCCCGAAGGGTTAGGCTTTTTTTGTTTTTTTGGGTGATAATCGATATTTATGCGGACAAAGTCATGGGCAATAATAAGTCATCATCATCTGCTTAGTCTTTTCCCAACTATGTTGGGGTCGGCTTCCAGTCTAACCTGATGATGATGAACAAATGTCCTGAAAGTTAGAATTGACATCTAACCAGATGCAGCTGAATACCAGTGTTTTACATGGAGCGACTGCCTATCTGACCTCCACAACCCAGTTACTGGGCAACACGATACCTCTTGGTTAGACTGGCTGTCAGACTTTCTGGCTTCTGATTATCCGTAACGACTGTCAAAGATCTAAGAATGACAGCAGGGACCAACGGCTTTACGTGCTTTCCGAGGCACGGGGGTGTTACACCACCAACTTCCAAATTTCGGGCTGCTACTGCGCAAATCCTAATGGAAAAACCCAATGACACTTTTTGGCCGACCCGGGACCCCACGTTTATCAGTCGCGCTTGTGACCACAAGACCAACGAAGCAGTTCTACGGGCAATAATTTTTTTTTTTTTTTTGGTGGGTGGGAAATCATCAAATAACTTCTCCCGCCCTGGGCGGGGCGGGAGGGAGTGTCAGACTTTTACTGACTAAAACCCACCCATGTTCCTTCTTGTGCCCTTTGCGTTCCGGGGGCGCGGTATCTCTTGCGAACAACCCGCAGCCCCGGCAGGCATCGGCCCTCAGTGGCCCCTTCCTTTTGCTTACATCTCTTTGAGGCGCGCGTGGAACACGAACGCGCCGTCGACACGGCCTGACGGGCAATAATAAGTCCCCACTAAATAAAGAAAATTGTAATAAGAAATTAAGACTGAGTTCAAAGAAATTGTTGAAAGTGTATTCCCCCTGTATATAATTAGAAAGGTAATTGAGTCAAATTTGTCAAACAACGTATTTTGTTACTCGAATCTGTGACCAATGTAAATCTACCCAGAGGGTCCAATTTAATTAAAACCAAAAACTTATCTTGTTTCCAAATATTACTGGACCAAATGAAACTACCTGTACAATTAAGTAACGTAGCGACAGGATAATCTCATCGCAATTTCGTTTAATATCTACGACTTTGTTAAAATTGTCCACTTTATTACTGCCTCATTAGCCTAGTGGTTCTAAGCACGACTGCTACCCTAGAGGTCTTGGGTTCGATTCCCAGGTCGAGCAAAAAGTGTTATTGGGTTTTTCTATGAAATTCTCAGTAGCAGCTTGGAGTTAGGATTTGTGCCCGGTTAATGGCAATAGGCTCGCCCCCTATAACATGGGACCTACACATACCGGCGAACTGTGGGTGTACATCGGTACACCTCTGCTTAACCCTGGGAGTACAGGTGTGATGGTATGGTATGTTACAATAATTGTATTAATAATTTATTTGTATACCATAATCTCGATTAATGTTGCATAAGACCTATAGCTATAGTACAATTATGGACCTTATTTAAGGCACAGAAATGTTTAAATACGATAGTTATAATTTAGAGACGTACAGGGTAAAAATAATAAAACAAAGCACTGCGCTCAAACTAAAAACATTTTTTGAACCCCAACATAGGACACAGGCTCCTTTTTATTCCGCGATAACCGATACCACCGCGGACAAAATCGCGGGAAAAAGTTAGTCATATTATATCCATTTATATTTATAAGTGAAAACTTGCAACCCGCCATCTTCTGCATAATGTATGGCTTACTTAAATGTTTAGGTATATTAAATAATTAATATTTTTAGAAATCTTTGAACTTAGTGTAATACTTGTGCAATATCTATTACATATAAATAAAAATTTAATTTGGATTACTTACTGAGTTACTAATAATACTATGAAGGACGCTCCATAAACGATGGGATAGTAAAACGCGCCCATTTGAGCCCATATTGGTTTGTCCTTATAGGGCAGGAACTGTAGAAATGGCTCTATCATAGACAGCTCGACATCTTGAGCTGTGTTTGTGTGTAAGTGGTGGGACATTGCATGGGAGATACGCCAGTCGCTGAAAAAACAATATTAAAAATTAGTATCTGTCCGCAATAGCGTCCACGTGGAAGTCAAGTAAACCATGAAATATAGCCCATGCCACTCGGCTCATAGTGTAGCTTTATCAGTTTAATACATTACTTTTTACAAACAAAACAATAAATATGATTATTTTACATATTTTTGATCAAGAACCGGCAAAAGACAAAGTTGTTACTTTATTTGATCATAAACCAGTTTTTTGACCAAAAACCTTAATTTGGTTAGGTTTATTTACCCGATTTTTAACCTGTTATAAGTTTGATGTGTCTGTGTGTGTGTCTGACTGTGGCATCGTAGCTCCCGAACGCATGAACCGATTTTGATTTTGTTTTTATTTGTTTGAGAGGTGAGTAGGTAGTCGGGAGTGTTCTTAGCAATGTTTGATAGAAATCGGTACAGCGATTTCAAAGCTTTTTTGTTAGTTGCGGTAGGGATTTCTATTTATCTGTCGGGGGTTACTTAAAATTTTTAATTTTGTGTTTTTATCATAAACCTGCGTCAGATACATAAATTACTAAGATCAAAACATCGATAACACGCAGAACCATTTGTCCATTGTCAAATATATTCTCTCATGTTAATATTGTCGCCATAGGTTAATTAATTTTGCTCGATATTTCAGTAACCCATAATCTTTAAAAGCTAAAATATTATTTTGTCAAATCAAATAGTATTTTAAGCCTATCCAGACTTCTGTTATCTGAGATACCAAGTTATGTAGTCCAATATTATATATTTTAAGCCACAGACTACAAAGCAATTAAATCTGTTAATTGATCAATTAAAACCAGTTACAACTCAAGCAAGTCACGACTATTAAGTGCTTTTGCTTCAGTTTGAATAGGATGAAAACTGGTAGAGAGAGAGTTTAAATACACGAAGAGATTGTTTACTGTAGGGCTAAATGGAATATTGTAATGATCTAGTTTTTTTCGACAATTGGGGTCTGTTTATCGCGGCATCTGGCGTTTCTCAGCTCGTTTAATCTCTACATAGTATGAAACAAAGTCGGTTCCCGCCGTCTGTCATTCTGTACGCTTAGATCTCTTGAAATTCGCAATGGATTTTAATGCGGTTTTCATCAATAGAAAGATTAATTCAAGATGAAGGTTTAAATGTATATCGGAGTTTCTTGCTGCCATAGAGACCTACATTAGGGAACGAGCAACTAGCTTCAACTTTAAACTGTAAGTTCTTGATAATTCAAACGTGCCTGTTAATGGTCTTATTGAAATAAATGCTTTGACTTTGATTTTAGCATTACGCTACGACTAATGGGAGCGTAGCCGTAAGCAAAGACGTAACTGAACGCGGGTGACACCGCGCAATATATAGCTAGTGTACATTATACGGTTAAGGTTACACGAGCAAGTCAAATGAGATACAGTATGTTAAGAAACGCCGCACTCGCTCTGATGTAAGAAAAGGAAAGATTCCGTATTTTGCAAAATTATGCTAGTAGCAGTCTTAATCATTCATTCCAAAATAAAAAGAAAATCAAGAAGGAGGTCTTGGGTTCAATTCCCAGGATGAGCAAAAAGTGTTATTGGGTTTTTCTATGAAATTCTCAGTAGCAGCTCGGAGTTAGGATTTGTGCCCGGTTAATGGCAATAGGCTCGCCCCCTATTACACGGGACCTTAACATACCGGCGAAGTGTGGGTGTACACTGGTACACCTCTGCCTAACCCTTTGGACCTCGACCTGGGAATCGAACCCAAGACCTCTACCGTAGCAGTCGCACCTAGCACCACTAGGCTACCGAGGCAGTTCACGTTCTATGTTTCTTAATGAAAATAATACATACATATAAAGCGAATTGTGAAAGTAAGTTTGTATGTATGTGTGTTTGTCGTGCTTTCACATTTCAACCGAATTTGGTATCTTATAGATGAACACAAACCAATTTTAATAAAACTATTAGGCAACCATATTTAAATAAAAGAAGAAGAAAAAAGAACAATTTGTAAATAATAACACATTGGAATTGTAACAGACAGTAGTAGATTCATGATAGATTATAATATATGATCGATAATTAATCACTTGATTACTCTGTGGTTTCAAGTTGAAGGTCAAATTCAAGGCTTTATGTCTTTTTTATGTTCACCTTCGTCAATTTAAATAGTAAGTTTAAAAAACGAATGAAAAAATTACTTGGCATATTTATTGGCAACAAGCTAAAACTGATACTATTAGGTACGGAACCCTAAAACAATAATGATAATCAAAAGACACTAAAACTAAATGGCAACAACTAATTGTAATAGATAATAGTAATTCAGTAAATAAACAATTTACTAGTAAACAGATTATTAGTTTCAACTTCCGACGCAAAAACGATGGGGTGTTTTAAGTTTGACATGTCTGTCTGTCTGTGGCATCGTAGCTCCCAAACGCATGAACCGATTTTGATTTTGTGTTTAATAGGGGAATTAGTGGGGAGTGTTCTTAGCTATGTTTGAAAGAAATCGGTTCAGCGGTTTCAAAGTTATTAGCTCCTTCATTAGCTGCGGCAGGGATTTTTATTCTTCTGTTGGGCGTTACTTAATTTTTTTAATTTTGTGTTTGATTTAAATTGCACTATTTCATATTTAGAGAGTTTTAAATATTATTAGCATAAATTAAAAAGTTAAAAAGTTAAGGCTAGCCAGTCTCGAACGATTTACTAGACCAACAATCTAAACATTAGGTATACGTAACATATACCATACCATCACGCCTGTATTCCCCGAAGAGTTAGCCAGAGGTGTAACAATGTACACCCACAGTTCGCCTGTATGTTTAGGTCCCATGTAATAGGGGGCGAGCCTATTGCCATTAACCGGGCACAAATCCTAACTCCGAGCTGCTACTGAGAAAATCATAGAAAAACTCAAGAACACTTTTCGCTCGACCTGGGAATCGAACCAGAGACCTCTAGCGTAGCAGTCGCATTTAGGACCACTAGGTCACCGAGGCAGTTAACATATGTTTCATACATATATATCTCATATTTATTTTTTAAATACCAAGAGTTTTAAACTGTACTTTATAGCCGGTGTTATATTATAATAATCGCAAACTCACCTATAACACATTCCGCCTAAGTTAAATAAACCCATTCTCCAGTTGTCACTGCGGTGGAAATAGTTATGTGCACAAGTAATGATGGAACTAAGAATCAAGCCATTCAATACTGTTAATGAGGCTCCTAAGAGGAAACTCTGAGTCCAGGCCCAACAGCTCAAAGGGCTTAATACAAGGAGAGCAAGGAGCAAAGAGTCAGTTAGAAGATCACTTTTCTTTCTTATGTCTTTCGGGAGTTCAGGCAGCTGAGCCATGACTTTCAATTTCAAGGTCTTGTAAAATCCATCTTCTTTAAATGTAAATGGTTGATTTCTCGGCTTTGTTGCTTTTCTTTTGTAATAATTTGGTAGTAAAGATTCTGCCAGTCCTTTGAGGTGATGTGTTTCAAAAGCTTCGGTTATATCTGTACCCTGAGGAACACCAACATAATAATAATAATTATTTTTAACAATTTTAGTGATGTCAGTGACGTGGGGTAGTCCAGTGAGTTCAAAACTGGGCAAGCGCTAATCTTAATTTTTCAATACATATGTACCTACCTACTATCTGAGTTTAACTTGGACTTCACAGACATCGCTGTATGAAAACATGGTCAGGGAACCTGGACTTAAAATGAATATGAGTCTGAAATAGCCAATCTATCGTGACCTGGTGTGGTGATCATTTCTCGTGTCATCTCTTTAAGAAAAGAGATCTTTGCCCAGAAGCGATACATCACCATAAGCTGGTATTAAAATTGACTTTAACACCAATTTTCATTAAGTACGTAACCAATTTAATTTGAATGCGTACTGTTTTAATAATGTTTTCATAATCATTCATTCATTATTCTCGACCTCGTATTATTATTATGGAATTTCATCAACACACATTTTAGTATGACCTTTTACATTTTGCTATTACAAATGGATAAGTATTTCTGCATAGTTATGCCAAAAAGAGCTATCACAATATTTTAATAACTAAATTCATCAAGTTAAACTAATTGAATTCTAAATACCAAAAAACATATAAAACTACATATAAAACTTATGTTCAGAATATGTTTAAAAATAAACAGCGCACAATTTATTATTTAAAAAATGGGAGGTTGGATTTTAGCTAACACCTCTTTGTAAAAACGGACTCGCCCTGATGCGTGTAAAGTAGGCAGTGTCGCACGACCATATCACTGTGTGCGTGCGGGTTCATTACCCTGACTACCTAAACTCCGCCGCAAGATAGCCTACCGAATTTTAAAAACAACGATAAAATAAAAATTCTATTTATTTGAATATTGATTCGTGTCAAGAATCACTGGCATAGTTAAGTTTTTCTAAACTACACCTTGAAAATACTAATCAGTAGATTATACTTTTGATCTTTGTTTCAAAATGCACAATTTCTCATTAATAAATTAATTATATTGTGAACAGTGTTAAATGGCAAGATGCTTGAACACAAATGGAATTGGCAATTAATTTACATAATCAACTGTCAAATTGGTAAATAATTAAAGGAACAAGGTGAGGCGTGTTGTCAAGTGCCTCGTTGTTATTAGGTTTATTGTGTATCATTACTTAGTCTAAATGAGACAGGTTTCACTCCAAACAGGCAACTTCATTATTTATAACTGAATAAGACGTTTTCCGTAACCGAGTTTGGCAATTCAGAAGTATTTTAGGAAAGGGGTTCGTACCTACTTGCATTTACAAACGTCTCATAAAATGTTCGAGAACAATAAGCATAATTGGGAACCCATTACATTTGGTTGAATAATTTTAACTTCTTTGCATTGGTCATCTCTTAACTGGTTTACATCTTTAGTACTATTATTTTTTTATTGTTTTATTTTCATCTTCATTGTTTTCACATATAGAAGCAACAAGAATATTGTAACGAAGATTTTGTAAAAACCAAATTGGAAGAGTGTCCATGGAGTTTCTTGCTCGTTCTTCTCCATAGAGACCTACGCTTTGGAATGAGCAACTAGTTTTAACTTTTAAATGTAACTTCTTGACAATTTAAAAGTGCCTCTAAATGGTGTAATTGAAATAAATGCTTTGACTTTGCCATTGATACCTATTAAAATGTAATTTAGTTGCCCGTATCATTAATAATACTAGTTAAAGTTTCTTGCCCATTCTTTTTATAATTCGAAACCTGCTGGAAGAGGCAACGTTTTCTGTTGTAATTAACGTTCAAAAATGCATTTTAATTTCATAAATGCAATAAATGTGTTGACTTCACACACACACGTACACACACACGCATACACACACGTACACAATACACTGAAGCGCATACATGCATTAAATTCCTTTAATTTTGCGTTATTTTAATATTATATCATAAATTGTTAATGTTCCAAAAACGGGTGAAGACACTGACTCCTGTAATACAGGTACCACGTAGCTCAGGAGTCAGGGCTTCAAATTAAAATGTAATATCTTTTTTAACTATGTCAATAAAACTTTTTTTTTAAATTATTATTTTACTTCGAATCGAAGAACAATATGTTCCTTTCCGACAATTATTTGGCATTGCATTTAAAAATTGTATCACATTTTTCTTAACCGCACTTGAAGATAAAGGATTTTTTTTTTTTTTGGTGTGTGGGAAATCATCAAATAACTTCTCCCGCCCTGGGCGGGGCGGGAGGGAGTGTCAGGCTTTTACTGACTAAAACCCACCCATGTTCCTTCTTGTGCCCTTTGCGTTCCGGGGGCGCGGTATCTCTTGCGACCAACCCGCAGAAGATAAAGGAATGAGGCCGAAACTTTATCACTTATTGCTACGGAACTGAATATAATTTTTATTATAACATTCTACAAAATAAAATTGAATAAATAATAGACAAAGTCCATGATACCGTGACGGTAACAGAGCTGTATTATTTATTGTACACTCGCAGTTCACAAATGACAGTATCAGATCTCAATGTGATAGAAATGGAGCTTGTCGCCATTTATCGCTATCGGATCCCAACTCGCGCAGTAGTGGTCATTTTTTATCGTCCAATGAAAGAGGAAAATCATTTACGGTTTGTCCTACTTGAATAAAAGAGATAGAAAATATTTCCAGATTTGTTTGAACATGAAAATGTTACTTAGTGCGGTACCGAGGAACTCTCACAAAATAAACGACATTCTACCAGCTTTTGATGTCTTCGTCGTGGAAATATTTCGGAGCCTTTAATAACATAAATTACTATTTTTTATTAAACAGTAGAAATTATTTGCCAAGTAGACCAGATTCATTTAATTACCTACGTAAGCACTACTCAAAAAACCTTTTTTCGCGAATATACTTTGAGCTGATAAATCCAAAAAATGTGGCAAGTCTACCTTAGTGACAGAAATCCAATGAGATCCTCCAGGATGTGCCGACACGAAGTCCGTTAAATCATAGAGGCTGTCATGGATCCTCCACAAATCTTCTGCGCCATCTTGCATTCGTTTGCCCTTCAGCCAGTTCTGGGCAGATTTTGGCGTCGCATCCCGAAGTATCGGATACTCCAATTGGGGGAAACTGATCTGACGTCTTTCTGTATCGGGCGCCATTTTATCTTGTCACTGCAAATAATTAAGAACAAAATTGTATAACGGTCTTGGAAATTTTCGTGATGTGGTTAATTATATTAAGTTTTTAACCCCTAACGCAAAAACGACGGGTTGTTATAAGTTTGATGTGTCTTTGTGTGTGTGTGCGTGTGTGTCTGTCTGTGGCATCGTAGCTCCCAAACGCATGAACCGATATTGATTTAGTTTCTTTTGTTTGAAAGGTATATTAGTCGGGAGTGTTCTTTGCTATGTTTGGTGGAAATCGGTTCAGCGGTTTCAAAGTTATCAGCTCTTTGTTTGCTGCGCTAGGGATGTTTATTTTTCTGTCGGGGGTTATTTAAATTTTTTTGTGAGTGGTCCTCCATATAGTAGTAGTGGTATGACGGGCTGGTGTCCGTAACTCCACGTCTCAAAGCGTATGTTGCGTACGGGGGTAAACGTTCATAAACAAGCCATAAAAAAACTAAAATAGATAAATTTTTGAAAGCGAACTAATACGGTAATGGAATTATAAATATTGATGTTTGATTGTGTTACCTAAAGTAAAAAAAGTGGTTAATGTTATGTTTTTAGTTATAGCTACACAAAAATAGAAAATAATTAAATAAATTGTATTTCAACTTTATTGTTTTTTTTTTGCAAAATTAACCTACATCTTAACTAATATATTATTTAAGAACAAAATTGTACAACGGTCGTAAAAATTTTCGTGATGTGGTTTATTATATTAATTATTAATTATATTTTTACTCTTGCGCCATCCCATCTTCCTAGTTCTGCGTGCTATGCTGGCGCTACTGCTGCGGCTGCAGAAAACCTCAAACAGCGTAAGTATAGTACCCCTATTGGTAACTATACTTTCGAGCCGTTTGGGGTGGAAACCCTCGGGCCGTGGGGTCCGTGTGCCTATAGCCTTTTTAGGGATTTATCTAAACGGTTGGTTGACACTTTCCGCGACCCAAAGGCTAGCTTTTATCTTGGCCAGAGGTTAAGCATTGCCATCCAATGTGGCAATGCAGCCAGTCTTTTGGGTACTTTTCCGGTTGACGGCTATGCAGAGGAATTTCTTGATGCCATTTAGTTTTAGTTTCTTCTTTGTTTTTATCAAGGATTTCTATTTTTAAGGCTGTAAATATAAATGTTAAATAATAAATAAATTACCATATATTATTTTATTTTTAGTTTTTTTGAAACATGTCAATATGCTCCTCTGATTCAATCTCTGTCTTATTCAACCATAGGAAAAATAGCGAGTCTAAAGTAACCTCTTCAACATTATTAGTTTAATTACCAAGGAATAATGACTACTAGGTGAATAAAAACGTAGATATTGCAAGATTTCACAAATTCAACCATTATTAGCTAGTCCTAGATAAATACCTTTTGGAATGGGCAACTAGATTCAATATTATTATTTTTTTTGTACCTTTTAATTGACGCTCAAAAGTGCCTTTTGATGGTCTATTTGAAATAAATGATTTGATTTTGAGTTTGATGTTAACAAATTTGTACCTAATTTTGCGATTTGTGTTTTTCAACTAAGTCCTTAGTAACGTTAATTATCACCTCAGGTGAACGTAACGTATTATTCATTGTAGATTACTTGGTAACTTAGTTAGCGATTCTAATCTTTTTGCATATTTTATTTTATTTTTCTATTCTCATTAGGTACCTACATTATTAATTAGTTCAGAGATAAACGCTATCGGCTAACTGCCTCGGCAGCCTAGTGGTCCTAAGCGCGACTGCTATGCTAGAGGTCTTGGGTTCGATTCCCAGGTCGAGCAAAAAGTGTTATTGGGTTTTTCTATGAAATTCTCAGTAGCAGCTCGGAGTTAGGATTTGTGCCCGGTTAATGGCAATAGGCTCGCCCCCTATTACATGGAACCTAAACATACCAGCGAACTGTGGGTTTACAATGGTACACTTTTGCCTAACCTTTCGGAGAATACAGGCGTGATGGTATGTAGATAAACGCTATTATATTAAATTAATGCAGGTAATTATAAAAAGCAAAGATTAGCAAATGATAAGAAAAATTATGACCACCGATTACAAGATTTTTCATAGCCGCCGTTTTTTCGAACATTAGGCCAAACACAATTTATGTACGTACCTAATGTTTATTAAGCGTAGACGATTAAATAGTATTATAATAATACTTAACGCGTGTTTACGTAAGGAGTGAAATCATTAAAAACAGATTTAGAAATAAATTTAACAATTACTATCTAGAATTGGACGTATATACGCAAAAAGGATCTAACTCACAAAAACCCCAAAATTGTGTTAAACATCCTTATATGCAAACAAACGGACGGCCCACCTGATTTTAAGTGGTCATAGCTGCCTATAGACATCTGCAATACGAGAGGCCTGGTAAATACGTTGCCATCCCAGATGCAAAGTTGAAATGTGTCATGTGCCTGTAATTACGCCGGCACCGATACCCTTCAAACCGGAACTCAGCAACGCTGCTTTGCGGTAGAAATAGGTATGGTGGTAGTACTTCCTCAGTTAAGCTCCTTCACAAAAAAACTCTCTTTCTTATAGTTGTTTATCTCTGGGTCGTTTTCATTGAACTATGTTTAACTCAATTTTGGAGCTTTAGTGGATTAGATCCTTTCTGCGTAACTACGTCCAATTAATGTGTTATAAAGCGCTATCTATAATAGGTTATAACTAAGAAGTACGTAAAGACTCTCTCGACCCCAGAGTCAAACCATTACAACGGTTTTCTGGGGTTTAGTTTATAAGTTGCTTGCTCTTTTGCTATCGTGATAAATAATAATAATATCTAGGCATCACTTTTAGTATAGTCAGATTGTTCATATTAGCTTTTGGGGCTATTCACTTTTTTTCATACCACGGTGGTGGCAATCAGACATACGGCCTGCCCGATGGCATTGAGGCATTACACCCGGTGTGCCAACCCTTAAAGAGCCTGTGCAGTCTCACCCTTCAAAAAGTTACAAAAAGAAATAAAACTTCCTCAAATCTTATGGACATGAATAAGGTCAACATGAATAAATAGGTACCTATGCACTAACCCCCTTTTTTGAACCCTTTCAATTTTAAAAGTGTTAACAGGTAAAATTTATATTTTTAAAAGGTCAGGTGATAATTTTTTGTCATTAAACGTTTGTTATTGGACAATGATTCAACAATAACAAGCCTGAATAAACAAATATTTTTATTTATGCGTATATACATACCGCCACGCCTGTATTTCCCGAAGGGTTAGGCAGAGGTGTAACAATGTACACGCACAGTTTAGGTCCCATGTAATAGAGGGCGAGCCTATTGCAATAACCAGGTGCAACTACTAACTCCGAGCTGCTACTGAGAATTTCACAGAAAAACCCAACACCACTTTTTGCTTCGCAGGTCGAAGCAAAAAGTGGTATTGGCTTTTTCTATGAATAGTACGCAAGACTTCTAGCGTAGCAGTCGCGCTTAGGACCTAGTGGTCCTAAAAATAAACTAAACTGCCTCGTTAGCCACTAGGCTAACGAGGCAGTTTAGTTTATTCTTATTTATATTTACAAAATATTAATTTTCATTTATTTTCATACCATATTGTGTATAAAAGATGTTACAAAAGGCTTAAAGTTACAGTACAGTTATGGACACTGGTAGGGCACAGCAACATAACCATCACGCCTATATTCCTTTAAGGGTTAGGCAGAGGTGTTCCAATGTACACCCACAGTTCGCCGGTATGTTTAAGTCCCATGTAAAAGGGGGCGAGCCTATTGCCATTAACCGGGCACAAATCCTAACTCCGAGCTGCTAGTGAGAATTCCATAGAAAAACCCAATAACACTTTTTGCTCGACCTGGGAATCGAACCCAAAACCTCTATCGTAGCAGTCGCGCTTAAGACCACTAGGCTACCGAGGTAATCAAAAAAAGCGATATCTCGCCAAAAAACGCATTCACTTTCAGCGTTCCGTCGTGGATATAAATCATTAGGCTTTTTAACATTCCAACTTCATAAAATTTAATACCATTGTCGCCTACATATACGTCAAATAGGTCCAAATCAAGTTTGAGTTTTAACAATATAACAGTATACATAACAGGTCCTATAAATGATGTATTAAATTAATCTAAAATCTTTAAAAGTCTTTAATTATTCGTTTAGTTCCATGACTGATATTGAAAACTAGCTTAAGCCCGCGACTTTGTTCGCGTTAATGTCGGTTATCGGTGATGTTACTTTTTTCACGGGTCCCTAATTTTTTTTCTAAAATAAAAGTTAGCACACCAATCGATCGATCGTCCGTCGATAAGAATAAGTGGACGTCGATCGATAGTTTGTACTGCACCAATCGATCGACTAATCTATTCTGCCATCGATCGACGATTGATCGATCGATTAGTAACACGCTTTGTTTCTTCTTATAACAGCAGTCAATGAAAGTCAACAGACAGACAGACAATACATAAAAAAGTGTTTTTTTGCTATAAGTATCGTGTAAACATTCTAAGGTATTTACAAAAAACCTGTTATTTTGACATTACAAACAGACATATAAATTATTATTTATTTGTGTAAATTAGAGTTTAATATACCAATGATGTCGATTAAGGCTAAGCATGTGCGTCATGACATCAATGGATTTGCTCTTTTAAAATTTCCCGAATATAAAGATGCCAAAACACCTTTTGCCACCAACCGCATTAAAAGGGTACCTACACACAGGAAAACCAATCGATGTACGCAACGAAATAAACAAAAACAGAGCTCTAAATATAAGTAGCGTGAGTTCCGTTTTCAATAATTAGAAACTTGGTTTTATTTGCGTAAATATCTAAATGTAAACAAAGTAACAAACTTTAGAGAAGTTTTCATTTAAAAGTAAAGAAGGTGTTCGCTCCGAAATTTACCGCATGAAACTCCGTACAGGTAGAAGCGGTTGCGGTGTCTCTGAATGACGCTTAAAATAAAGACGGCAAGGAGATTGACAGTTTTTGTCCTTGAAAATATAAAGACAAATATAAATAAGGTTAGCCTAGTGGTCCTAAGCGCGACTGCTACGCTAGAGGTCTTAGATTTGATTCCTAGGTCGAGCAAAAAATGTTATTGGGTTTTTATATAAAATTCTCTCTTGCTCGGAGTTAGGATTTGTGCCCGGTTAATGGCAATAGGGTCGCTCCCTATTATATGGGAGTTAAACATAACGGCGAACTGTGGGTGAACTTTTGTACACCTCTGCCTAACCCTTAGGGGAATACAGGCGTGATGGTACAAATATAAATGAAGTGATAAATATATAAAAAAGTATCCGTAGTAGTAATTCGACATTATTTAATTTTGGCTCCCAAAATTGCGAAACTGAAGTGACAATAGGCAGGGTACATGGCTAATAGAGCAGGCGACCATTAGAGTTGTTAGAATTCTATCAATCGACTAGTGACCACGCACTGGAAGGCGCAGTGTGGGCAGGCCTCCTCCGAGGTGGACCGGCGACCTGGTAAACGTCACGGAGAATCGCTAGATGCAGTCAAGCCAGTACCGGTCATTGTAACTATCTTTAAGGGAGGCCTTAGACGTCATTCGGCTCATATAATGATGATGATTCATGAAGTTTGTGTCAAATAGGTATACCAAGATACACTGACAGCTTTTGTATAATAGGTCATTCAAATTAATTCTCAGGTAATTTCGACAACATAATTATTTAAAAAAATGGTTTTTACAAATTTGTTTTGTAACCAATATTCAAGTAAGATTTCAGTAAAATATATTAAAACAATTGTAGCGACCAACAATTTATAGAATGTAATGAATGCATACCATCACGCCTGTATTCCCCGAAGGATTAGGCAGAGGTGTACTAGTGCACACACACAGTTCGCCGGTATGTTTTAGGGTACTCATGTAATAGGGGCGAGCCTATTGCCATTAACCGGGCACAAGTCCTAACTCCGAGCTGTTACTGAGAATTTCATAGAAAAACCCAATAACACTTTTTGCTCGACCTGGGAATCGAAACCAAGACCTCCAGCGTAGCAGTCGCGCTTTGGACCACTAGGCCAACGAGGCAGTTGTAATGAATGTACTTTGCACTTATACAAAAGTACTAAGAACCTGTTTACCTTAAGGACGTTTATCATGACGTTAGCCGTCAGACACCCACTGATGCAGACGGAGCTATATCTACCTTCTTACTTAGGTACTTACTTACTTCACATTCATATAACTATTGACTGAATATACCTGTACAATACAAGGTATAGTACACTATTTTTTGTAGGTATGAAGTTTCTTGCCCATTCTTCTTTGTGCGATCTACCTTTTAGAAGGGGCCACTAGATTAATTATTTTTTGCCTTATAAATGACGTTCAAGAGTGTCTTATAATGGTCTGTCTCTACATAGTGTGTACACAAAGTCGCTTCACGCCGTCTATCCCTTTGTACGCTTAGACCTTTTAAACTACGCAACGGATTTTAATTCGGTTTTCATCGAATGATAGTGTTTCAAAGGAAAGGTTAATTTACGCTAGAGGTCTTGGGTTCGATTCCCAGGTCAAGCAAAAAGTGTTATTGGGTTTGTCTATGAAATTCTCAGTAGCAGCTCGGAGTTAGGATTTGTGCCCGGTTAATGACAATAGGCTCGCCCCTTATTACATGGGACCTAAATATACCGGCGAACTGTGGGTGTACATTGTTACACCTCTGCCTAACCCTTTGGGGAATACAGGCGTGATGGATGGTGGTTAATACGTATAGAATATCACGCTATGCTGCTCTGCTAGGGCCGGGAGCATAGCAGTAACCGAAGACGTAACGAGGGGTATATAGTTTGAAATAAATGATTTGATTTTGATTTAGCTGCCTCGGTAGCCTAGTGGTCCTAAGCGCGACTGCTACGCTAGAGGTCTTGGGTTCGATTCCCAGGTCGAGCAAAAAGTGTTATTGGGTTTTTCTATGAAATTCTCAGTAGCAGCTCGGAGTTAGGATTTGTGCCCGGTTAATGGCAATAGGCTCGCCCCCTATTACATGGGACCTAAATATACCGGCGAACTGCGGGTGTACATTGTTACACCTCTGCCTAACCCTTCGGGGAATACAGGCGTGATGGTATAAATGATTTGACTATGACTTTACCGACCTTTGATTTTCTTTATAACAAATGCTTTTAATAACGGTCCAAAATCGCAGAGTACGCTACCTTCCTAAACACATACCTTCTCGTCTATCTATTCTAAAAATGTCAGCTTTGCTAAAGTTATGTAGGTCTTTTGATTCTGGGATTTCAGTCCACAATAAAACGTTCCTATAATCTTTAGTATTATTCGTGACAAAATAAGACGAGTAAGTCTTAAGTGGATGTCAGTAATCGACTACCGGAAAAGCGTAAGAATAGTCAGAATAATGGGGCAGTAATTTATAAGTTCTAACTACTAGGTAGACATACAATAATTTTAAAAGAGACTTAGGTATATAAATCTTACGTCCATCTAAGTTACTGGCAACTTAATACTAGTATGTAGGTAATTATGACTATTAATGTTTATTGGTATGTTTATTACTTTATATGAAGATAATAAGGTAGTGAGTAATATAAAATTACACCTGATTACAAATTAATATACTAACGTGTCTCAAACCAAAAACGCAAAATCATTTAATAACAAAAGATGTAATTTTTTTTTTGATCCTAGCCTTACAATGACGTAGATACATCCTGCCTATTGTTTCATTTTGTTCATGGTTTGCCTAAGAAGTAATTGACTTTTTAGGGTCCTACCCGTACTAAAATGGTATAAATGAACCCCTTGTGTCTTTGTCTGTCACAGCTACTCAGCTTATTACATTAATTACTAATGCTCCCGAATTTAATTTTGATACAGTTTTATATAATTTCGTCGGCATAGATTTTATGTATGTAAATAACTAATATTGATAATAAATTGCAAAGCATTGGAGGTAAGATCACGTCTTATCTCCGAGGTTTTCGTAACGAATTTGGAATAATTGGAGTTGATAGAGATTTACGTAAATGATCATCATCGTATCAGCCTATAGCTGTCCACTGAAATGGACGTTAATATTATAGCAAAAATTAAATTAGGGTTCGAACTAGTACTGTTTTTTAGAAATCTGCAGAAACTGTTTACAGCAAAACTGAGATGAGCGATACATATTAAAGGATAAGTTATCTTTAAAAATATATTTCGTTCAAAGTACGGAACCTACAGTGCGCAAGTCGTGACTTGTACTTTTCACCGGCTTCAGTTGGTTTCATAGTGTAAGAGCATTCCTAATTGTATTGTGGTGCCATCAAGGCGCAAGTATTTTAAATGATAACGACGATGTAATTTGTTTACCAAATGAGTTTGACAAAAACATAGATAATAATTGTTTATCGTGAATTCAAGGTACACACAAAATATTTTTTATGGAAAGACCAAACAAATAAAAATAAACAAACCTTTCAAATCCCCACAGTAAACACGAATTTTTAATCAGTATCTACAATCACAATTAACACTAAGTAATACAGTTATTTTCAAAGTAGAAAATCAAAGTGAGTGCGTCCACCAATCGGCGCCGGTTGGCCCTGACTGCGGCGCAAGCGCACGCGAGTTCCGTTGATACACAAGTGTTACGCTTACCAAACGTAATTACTTATATCAGTGTTTCTGCACCGATGAATACTTTGTCTTTGTAAAACATTTTAAATACTTGTAGGAAGTAGCAAACACGTAGGAATCTCATTATCGCCGATTCAGCAATGGATTTTAATGAAAATACTTGTAGAATGTAGTGTGCACCTTTTCACGAGTTGTAAAATAACAAAAAAATATTAACAAAAAAATTGAACCGTCGTAAAGATTTTTAGTTTTTGAAGGCTGTTGTCTTTTTGTAAAAAGTTTTTTTTTCAGTTTTTTTAGCGTTTCAATTTTTTTGTTAGAAGTTTTTAATTTTTATTTTTTTTGTGGTTATAATCTACTAATGACTACATATTTAATTTTCGATTACTTTTATTGTAATACACCACGCAGCATTTAAATCTGTGAGTATACAATAAATCACCCCTATTTTTGGGTAAATATTATTATCGGACTACTCAATAAAAAATTACGCGTGTTCATACATAAAAAAAATATACGCGTCAAATTGGGAACCTCGTCCGTATTTTTTACATCGATTAATTAATGTAAATTAAAATTAAGTTTGTGACAAGACTCCACCGACAACAGTGAAGAAAAAAACATCGTAAGGATACCTAGACTTAAAATTAATACCACCTAGCTGACCACTTATCAGCCTCGAGCAGTTGGATAGTAATAGGCTGGTATTATTATTTTTATTATTAAAAATTCAGCTTCCGTATGTGTGTGTCCGTAAAACTCGGAAAGTATACGATGGATTTTCTAGAAATTACACAACATTGCATTTTAACAGAACTGTGTTTTTAAGTACTGTTTTCAGACTTTACCACAGTGAATCATGACCGCGTTTAGCTAATACTATTTTTGCATATAGTCCTGGCTGTGGCCAAACAATTAATTGTTCGGCATTGTCGTCTATTTATTTTCCCTACACCTGCACTTTGGAGGACATTAATAACGCTACTGATTCGCAATAAACGTGGCCACCTACTGGGACCAAATATTCTACAAAAAAAAAGAAAGAAGTATTCACTATTGATTCGAAAGAATAAGAAGCAATATGGTTGTTCACAGGGTGCATTGAATGTACTTCTAATCGCATTACTAGTAGAAGCTATTTTAAACACCGCAGAAACAAAAACAAGTTGCTAATTGAAACGAGCAACAAGATAAACCAGTCGGCCTACCACCACTGCCTCTTAAAATAGTATTATTTTAATACTAAGCTTTGCCTTCCATACTGCTAGATTTTCAACAGTCGGCTCAGCGCCGAGAGTTTCGGCGTCGGGTCGACGATGAAGTACCTGGGACTCGTCCTCGACAGCCGGTGGAACTTCGCGGAGCATTTCCGACGTTTGGCCCCCAAACTGGAACGGGCCGGGGCTGCCTTTAGGCGGCTCCTACCCAACCTGGGGGGACCAAACGCCTCCTGCCGGAGGCTCTACGCGGGAGTCGTGCGGTCGATGGCCCTTTACGGGGCCCCGGTGTGGGCGCAGGGGTTAAGGCGACTTGCTGCCCACTACCTCATTGCGTCCCAACGGGTGATCGCCATAAGGGTCATCCGAGGATACCGCACGATCTCGGGGGAGGCGGCGAGCCTCCTTGCCGGATTGCCGCCGTGGGATCTGGAGGCGCTGGTCCTCGCGCGCCTGTACGAGTGGCGCGTGGAGGTACTAGGCCGGGGGGAGAGTCCGCCACCGCGGCAAATTGCCGCTCGGCGGGCCGACCTCCGGCTCGATCTCATGGCGACATGGAGACATCGACTGTCGCAACCTCGTGCTGGGCACGCCTTAATAGAGGCGGTAAGTCCCCTCTTTGAGGAGTGGCTGGAGAGGCGCCACGGCGCCCTCACCTACCGCCTGACGCAGGTCCTCACCGGACACGGGTGTTTCGGGAGGTTCCTGCACCTCATCGGGCGGGAGGAAACGTCCGGGTGTCACCATTGTGTGGTTTGCCCCGAGGACACGGTGGAGCACACCGTGGTGGTATGCCCCGCTTGGGCGGAGCATCGCCGAGTCCTCGTGGCGGCCATCGGCGGCGGCGAACTCTCGCGTCCGGCCCTGGTGCGAGCCATGGTTCGGAGCGAGAGGGAATGGGATGCAGTCGCCTCCTTCTGCGAGGCAGTTATGCTTGAGAAGGAGGCGGCGGGACGGTTGAGACAGCGGTTCTCCCGTCCCAGCCGCCGCGGTAGACGCTCCGGACGTCGGGAGCCGCGAGACGACTCCCGGCCACCGTAGATACTGGCCTGTGGACGGTGAGCAATGGGTAGCTCACCGTCCTTACGTTGCATAACGACAGGCCGTGTCGACGGCGCGTTCGTGTTCCACGCGCGCCTCAAAGAGATGTCAGCAAAAGGAAGGGGCCACTGAGGGCCGATGCCTGCCGGGGCTGCGGGTTGTTCGCAAGAGATACCGCGCCCCCGGAACGCAAAGGGCACAAGAAGGAACATGGGTGGGTTTTAGTCAGTAAAAGTCTGACACTCCCTCCCGCCCCGCCCAGGGCGGGAGAAGTTATTTGATATTTTCCCACCCACCAAAAAAAAAAAAAAAAAAGCGCCGAGAGTTGATAATCCGACAACTAAAATTACAAACCAATATTAAATTGATCAAGTCAAAAGTTTTAGATCAGTGTTAACGTATAGCTCTGAAACGTGGTCTGTTATCATGGGTCTTATTGGAAAGCTCAAAGAAGCCAAACGAGCTACACAGAGGACTATGTTCGGACTTGGGGTCTTTCTGCGAGATCTAATCAGAAAAAAAGAGATCCGCTGACGGATCTAAGTTTCCAGACACAGCTCCCAGCGAATTAGCAAGTTGAAGTGGCGAAGGGGAAAGCCACATGCCACGCAGAACTGATGGCCGATGGGGCCGGAAAGTTCTTGAATGAAGACTACTCACTGGCTAGCGCAGCTTAGGACGTCCACCCACAAGATGGACAGACGATCTGATAAAGACCGCAAGAAAACGCTAGATGCAGGCCGCTTCCAACCGGTCTATTTGGAAAACTATGGGGGAGGCCTATGTCCAGTAGTAGACTTCTTGCGGCTGATATGACGATGATGATGATGTTGCTTGCGCACTGCTAGATTTTCAACGGTCGGCCCAATGCCGAGGGTTGAAAATCCAACAATTGAAATTACAAAGATATTAAAATGGTACTGTTTTTAGTACCATTTAAAAAAACCATGTAATAAAATTTAAAGTTAACAATGTAAAAACAGTAACTTAAAGATATCTAGGGTACAATGCCGGAAGACAGCGACACCGGTCATCGTGTCGTAACTAGGGAAGTCTTGTAGCCGATTTGATTAAATAATAAACGAAAGCAGCTACAATCATTAATCATTAATGATTAGAATATAGATGCAATTACTATCTACGGGTTAGATGGCGAAAGATGAGAGTATTTTCCTGATTAAACGCAATATTACACCCAGCTTTGCAGACATGGTCTCAATGAATATAGTTAAGCAAAAATAAAATACCTTCTGTAGAAATATGATACATATAGCCAAAGGCATTAAGTCCGCCTTTGTACAATGTATTATTTACATTATGTGCAAAAAGTTTTAAGAAATAAATAAATATAGGAAACATTGTTACAATTTTTTACCAACTGCTCATCAACGTAATAGTAACTATACTAGATAGATTTCCTTTCTTTTTTCTCGTAGCTGCTATGGTTAAATCTAATGATAGGACACGATTGACAATAAAAAAAAAAGAAAAAATAATATAGTAAACATTGTCTGAAATCGGGTATTTCTCCACAATCATGTTGTTATTAACCAATTCATGTTTATTTTTTCTTCGAAAGAAACTGATCCAACATACTACAAGTTTATGATGTTGATTCGGCTATTTATTTTAATTTGGCTATATTTAGTTTTGTTTATTGTAGGTGTGATGTGTGAGGCACTAGAGGTTCGTTGTGGGTTCGCAACAGGGTAAGGGCAAGCGCCAATATGGCTTTTTCAACTTCATGTTGTTTCTAGATTTTATTGACATCGGTGAGTAAAAACATCGTAAGGATATCTGGACGTAAAATATATCCGGAGTCGCCAATCCGCTTTGAACAAGCTTGTTGATTGTTGCTCATGCCTCCCGTGTGTGAGAAGAGGCCTTTACCTTGCAATGGGACAATAACAAGCCAAGCTCTTCTACTTAAAGAAAAGGTGTTTAAATTGAATGTATGAGTAGATATTTATTGACCATGTTGCAAACAAAAGAAAGAATAACTGAATGTTGTTGGATCATTACAAATTGTACTGTAATTGGTATTAATTGCATATTATTGAATTGAACCATACGAGTTTCTCAATACTAAATACTTTTTTGGGTAATGTTTGATGACTAATTTATTTAAGTAATAATATAATTAATACTTAAAATAATATGTTATAATTAATAATTAATAGAATAATATAATTTACAAAATATGAATGTTGTAGGTAGATTATTTATTTTTTATTAATCACAAAATCCATAGCTCTTTGACAGCTTAAAATATAGATGATACTTGAACTAGATACCTAGATAAGTATTAATAAATGCATTTTGATAAAGAACTGTTATGATTGCAACCAAAAAGCGGTACAATAGCATAGTTACCTACATTCAAATAATTTAAGTGGAGATACTGTGAATCTTAACGATCAAAAGAGAAAGGAACTTAGGCAGAGAAGGGCTTGTACCTACTAGATACTTTCTTGTCAATAAAATACATTCGATCTTATTAAAGTTTTGTCTAAAAATAGATGTGTAATAATATATTGTGTATGTAAATTTTATAGGTACCTATTAAGTAATGAAATGTTAGTCTTACAATCAAGATATTACTATAATTGCACAAGTAAAAACAACTGTATGAACGCGGAATTACAACTATTATATATGGGTATTAAATATAGGTAATGCAGCATTGTTTCTTGTTGTAGTTTGTTTAATTAATTATATTTCTTTCCTTTTTTTTGCTCCAATGTTTTTATATAGAAACTAAGTTGAAGTTTCTAGTATTTAGAATCCTTTCAGATAGTCAGTTTATCTGGATTAGTCGTGAAACATACTCTGTATGTAGCTAAGGGGTCATTTATAAGAGGGGCAGCTCAGCTGTCTGCATATAAAGCTTAGCGGTCCACACGTATGACTTGGGCGAAAAGCATTATTATAATATACTAGCGAATTGCAAGCGACTTCGTCCGAGTGGCTTATTTCACCCGCGTTAAGTGACGTTTTTGGTTACTGCTCCGCTCAAGTGCGTCATAGCATGATGTTATATAGCCTATGTTACTCAGGAATAATGTAGCTATCTATAGATAGAAAATGGTTAACATCGGTCCAGTAGTTTCGGAGCCTTTTCTTTACAAACAAACAAACCAAACAACCTTTCCCTTTTACAATATTAAGTATAGATCGGTCGAGGAGACTTGAAGCTTTGTCAGTTATATTACGTGTCGCATGTAGCTTTAAGCTTGGCGAGTATGTCATAAAGGGCAGATTTTACTAAAGCCAGAAAGGTTTTATCCGTGGAATGAAATTTATACTGCCTCGTTAGCTTAGTGGTCCTAAGCACGACTGCTATGCTAGAGATCTTGGGTTTGATTCCCAGGTCGAGCAAAAACTGTTATTGGGTTTTTCTATGAAAATCTCAGTAGCAGCTCGGAGTTAGGATTTGTGCCCGGTTAATGGCAATAGGCTATAGGCCCCTATTACATGGGACCCTAACATACCGGCTGACTGTGTACACTGGTACACCTTTGCCTAACCCTTCGGGGAATACAGGCGTAATGGTATGTTATGTAAAATTTATACGACTGATAGTTTTTGTATGAAAAAAGCGTTATCATCCTATTAGCCGAACGATGTCCACTGCTGGACATAGGCCACAAATAAAGATAGCTACAATGACAGGCCCTGCGCTGCTCGCATCCAACAATTTCCCGCGACCTTTATCAGGTCTTCGGTCCCCTTGTGAGTGGATACAGTGTAAAATATTCAAAATTATAAATAGTTGCAAAATAACTGTTTGAAAGTTAATTAAGTACAATGCAAAAGTTAATTTTATGAATAATAAAATACTTTACTAAAACGGATTTCGGAAACGGACTGCAATTCTTGCGCAAAATGTAAAAGTTATAATTCTTCGGTCCGGTTTCCGAAGGATATTTTAAAGTGTAAATGAAGAAACCGAACATAAGTCAGATGCATTCTATGTTGCAATGCCATACAAAATACTAGAACCAAGATCGCTACATAAGATCCTTAAATAAGGATAGAGTTCATCTATTCTTATCAATTCGAAACTCATAATGCAGTTAATAGTTATGTAGTCGATTGTATGCATACTCTTATCATTTATTGCATTTCACAATGTTTTATGGTGTTTATATACAGTGAGGAAACTTGAACTTATAATTATTATTATCGCCAATCCGCCTTGACCGCGTCTACGGTGGCCGGGAGTCGTCTCGCGGCTCCCAATGCCCGGGGCGTCTCCCGCGGCGGTTGGAACGGGAGGCTCTCTGCCTCACAACAATAATAGGCTGGTATTATTATTATTACATACAATGACATAAAACTAGGTATAATCTGAATACTCACAGTAGTAGATGGGGCTGAACAGAATTTTTTAAGGGTCAACAACTCGTGTGATGCTTCTGGTGTTGTAGGCGTCCATATGCTACAGTAATCGCTCACCAAGCGAGCCATATGACTGTTTGCCACCAACGTGGTACAAAAAATATATCGTGGGCTCTGCAGGGGACAGCAACATTTTAATTAAATTATAAACATAAATAACTAACTAACTATTAACTGCCTCGTTAGCCTAGTGATCGAGCAAAGTGTTATTGGGTTTTTCTATGAAATTCTAAGTAACAGATTAGCAGTCTCAGTAGATTTGTGCCCGGTTAATGGCAATAGGTGCGCCCCCTGTTATATGGGACATACCAGTAAACTGTGGGTGTACATTGGTACACCTCTGCCTAACCCTTAGGGGAATACAGGCGTGATGGTATGTATGTATTAATATTTAAAAATTATTAAAATGTAATTTAACAATTGAAGTTATTATTTTATACGTATAACGAAATAAAATGGCTACAATAAAACTAGCTAGTGAATACTTACATGTTTTTGTGTCATTTAGGAGTTGCTTTTAGGTCCTCGAACTCTAATTAATTTCATTACATTGAGGAACGTCATTACATTCAAAGTATATTCATGCATGAAAATAACATTAACAGTTTACTTTCCATAAAATTGAATTGAAATCTTTGCGCTACAAACGCCTACCTACATCTTCGTAAGTAATATTTCCATCAGCATAAAAGCTGAGTAGACTGAGACGTACCTATATTTAGTTATCTCGAAGAAAATTTCTAGGCGGAATATCAGTCCATTCAATTCAAATAAGGTCGGCAGCTAAAGCCAGTATTTTAACAAGATTACCCGAAGTTCGTCAAAGATGTAAAATGAATTCGGGTTTGTGGCCACCAGCGGTGAAGTTTCATCCTTTTGTGAATTATGAATTGTGAGTAAAATTTGACTCAACACTTTGGTATTCGAAAAATAGACACCTATTTGTTAGTCCAATCTCAGTATTCTTTGATGTTTAGTCTTCTATAAGGAATCTATTGCATAGTATACTAATATAATAGAGCTCTTTTGTTTGTTTGTTTAATTGTACTGCACTCACATTAAGCCCAATTATACTTAGTAATTAGTTACACAAATCATGACATAAAAACAATATTTAAAAAAAGAATTCTGTTAGTTCTTTCTTTAGATAAAATTCGAAATACGAAGACAGCTACATATAGTACACAACATCTTTACAAATTAATAAAATGGAAGTGTCTGTTTGCAATGTTAAAATATGAGCATTTAACAAAAAAAAAAAATTAATGTTTACACGAAATTTACACAGAAAGAACATTTATTTTTTCTGTCTGCTCGTTCCGGGTAATGTCGAAAACAGCTGGACCGATTTTGATGGGAGTTTCATTGGCAGATGATGTAATAAGGAGTATCTTTATTTTTTTTAAAGATTTGTGTAGATGACATCCCTAATCAATTGACGTACTTTTTATGAGCTGTCAAAAAGTGATTCCCCCTTTGATTTTCTATGATAATACTAAACTATGACGTTACTTTTTTGACATCTTATTTCACTATTTATTGACTTCAACGCAAATAAAAATCGCATTTTATAGTCATTTAAAAATGCAACGGGTTTTCAGTGCTAAAGAAAACTGTTTTGTTTTTGTGAAGTTGTGTCTTTGAATTATTGTTAAATGGTGTCATCTACCCAATTAGGGATACACGGAAACAAAAAAACCCTTTGATAACCGACATTTATGAGAACAAAGTCACGGGCGTAAGCTAGTAGTAACCAAACCGAAAATAACGCCAGAACGTTCGCGGTATATTGAGTGAGAATATACACGAAAAAGTAAAAATCTGGTTTACGATACAGCAAACGGGAGTCCATTTTCTAAATCACTAGCGTTATTTGAGTCGATAAATTGGATAGGTGCGGGAACACTTTAGATTTATTTCATTTGAACCTCGGTAGACTATCTAGTGCATTCAATAAAGAACGCTAAAGGAATATTTTGTTTGGAAAATAGAACTGAAATTTTTCCAGCTAACAATATTATAATACCGTCTAATAATTGAAGTCGCCTCAAGGCGGATTTGTGAATTCAGATCTTTTATCTGTACTAATATTATAAAGCTGAAAAGTTGGTTTGTTTGTTTGGTTGAACGCGCTAATCTCAAGATCTACTGGTATTAACTAAATAATTATATTTGTATTGTATAGTTGATTAATCAAGGAAGGGTTTAGGCTTTATACCATCACGCTATGACACACGGTAGAGAACATGGCATGATGGTATGACACGGTAGAGGAGCAGTAGCCAAAGACATAAGTTAACACAGTTAAAAAAAACCACACGATCGAAGTCGATGGCAGAAGCTAATTAATATATAAGTCAGGTTTCTTTATGATGTTTTCCTTTACCGTTGTCAGAGATGTACAAGATAAACTAAGAAAGTAGGTATATGGAATTCACACACACACACATTCACATTGGTACTTGCTCAGTATCGAACCCGCAACCTTTTGCATGAGAGGTGAGCGCCTTTATTACAGAGCCATCACGTCATCACAGCTGACAATTGCGGCAACAAAAGCTCAAAGTCATTTATATAACCTTTGATTTATTCTTGCTTCGTTAGGTTTGGGCCGCAAAATAAAGATAAATTCTTATAAAATACAGCTTTCAGTAATTGATAAAATATGAATTATTTGTGTTGTTGTCACATCCCAAAGATTGCTTAGAAACTTCGGGTGCCATCAATTTCGGTAGCCTAATCGTGTGGCATTAATGGCCAAAACTGTTTGCACATAATAGTCCTTTGTCCTTCTAGTAACTTAGATACATAAACTCAGTATCAACAATATAAATAAGATTCTGATATGATATCCATTTTAATATTATTAATGTGAAAGTGAGTTTGTTTATTTGTATGTTTGTTACGCTTTTGCGGCTAAACTAATGAACCGATAACCGATGAAATCACTCGTTAGCCTAGTGGTCCTAAGCGCGACTGCTGCACTAGAGGTCTTGGGTGCGATTCCCGGGTCGAGCAAAAAGTGTTATTGTGTTTTCTATGAAGTTCTCAGTAGCAGCTCGGAGTTAGGATTTGTGCCCGGTTAATGGCAATAGGCTCGCCCCCTATCACATGGGACCTTAACATACCGGCGAACTGTGGGTGTACACTGGTATACCTCTGCCTAACCCTTGGGGGAAATCAAGCGTGATGGAATGTTATGCTACTGAACCGATTTTAATGACATTTGGTACAGACTAAGCTTGCACCCTAAAAAAAGGCATAGGATACTTTTCAATCCGCGACTTCGTCCACTACCGCAATAGCAGAAGTTTACGCGAACGAACTAGCGGATAAAAGGAAGTTAAAAATAAATAAGAATCATGTTTCGAATGCTAGACATAAGCTCTACGGATTACACGCGACCTACGGGCTGTGGGTTTACAATGGCCAACGATGTACTTAATTTTCTCTCTTTTATTTTATTTACTTAGAGGAGTTCTATTTTAGTACTCGTGCCTACCTAAAATTCAACCCTTGAAGACATTTTTTTGTAACGTTTTACAGAGTTTGTAAGACCAATTGATTCATGTTTTGTGTTTTCTTTAATACGAATAAAATGAGACTAAAAAGAGATTTAAATATGTTTGAGCTTATTCCACAATATATTATATATTTGCTGTTATGTATGGCTCCCGAAGAACCGCCGGTATGTTTTGGGTTCCATGTAATAGGGGGCTAACCTGACTACTTTTTTTTCTTTATAAATTTTATTGTTAAACATAAATTATTATGCCGGCCTATTTTATTGTGTTAATAGCGCTACATTTAGTACACGCACATACCATCACGCCTGCTTTCTCTGAAAAGGGTTAGGTCGAGGTGTACTAATATACACCAACAGCCCGCCGGTATGTGTAGGTCTCATGTAATAGAGGGCGAGCCTATAGCCATTAACAGGGCACAAATCCCGAGCTGCTACTGAGAATTTCATAAAAAAAACCAATAACACTTTGTTCGACCTAGGAATCGAACCCAAGACCTCTAGCGTACCGCTTAGGATCTCTAAGCTATCGAAGCAGTTACATTTATTTTGGTAAATTTAGTAGATGCTGTAAAATAGGAACAGACTGATTTCTATCTACCGAGAATGTTAATGGCATTAACATATTATTGATGCTCGTTGTAGCGATTATTGGAAGCCCTATTATTAGAACGTCTGTGGGCTTTATTCAGATATCCTATTCAAGTAAGACTATGAATATTTCAATGAATACACGAACAAATACGCTGTTTGTGTATGTGAGTTTATATGATTGTAAACGTACCTACGATACAGAAGAAATTGTTAGTGTGGGGCAATGTTTTTTTTTTTTTAAATGGAAATAATATCATATATCAATATATAATCCTGTCTTCCATTCAATGCTGATACCCAGTTATAATACTTGTATCCTACTATTGTACTACTGCAGGAGAAGATCTCTTTTAGTACAGAAACCGCTGATCACTACGCTTGCTCAAGGCGGATTGATGATTTCAGACTTATATTAATGACCGATGTCCAAGGTAAATTTAAAAAGTACATGTACAAATATGAAATAGTAATATCACATTGGTACTTGCCCTGTATCGAACTGTCAACCTCATGCATGTAAGATGAGAGCCATAACTACTAAGCCGACATGGATACTTACTAAGTTCTTCCTAAATAAGAACATTACATATCGTCACGCCTGGATTCCCCGAAGGGTTAGGTAGAGGTGGATCAATGTACACCCACAGTTCGTCTGTACGTTTAGGTTCCATGTAATAGGGGGCGAGCCTATTGCGATTAGCCGGGCACAAACCCTAACTCCAAGATGCTACTGAAAATTTCATAGAAAAATCCAATGACTTTGCTCGACCTGCGAATCGAACCCAAGACCTCTAGCGTAGCAGTTGCGCTTAAGACCACTAGGCTAACAAGGCAGTTCCTAAATAAGGTTGGTTATTATTAGCTTCAAAAATAAACCGTAGCTGTGGCTTTTAGAACTACTTAACTTTACACAAAGAAAATACTTCCCTATCAGTAATGAAATAAGAATTAGAACCTTCTTTGTCAACAAATACATCGTGCATTCAGTACATTTGTAGCAATTCACGAGATCCGTGTCCACTATCTTGATAAAGTCGGGTACACAATTGAGATTTACACTGCTCACCTTATTGAATTTGTTCAGTGTACCCTTTAGTGAATGCCGGGGCTGCACGATTCATTTGTACGCCCTCTTTGAACGGCGACGGTCCTGTTTACGACAGTCATGACTAAAAGCGAATGTGTTTTGCTTGTTTGAATAGATGATTGGATCTTTTTAGGTGTTAAATAACGTGCACTATAAATTCAGCCTGTAGATAACCCTCTTTGCTAAGATTTAGACGTCGTCACGGTTTGATGGAAAATAGTACTCTGAACTAGAAAAAGGGGTGAGATTACAACATTGAAATTAACTAGCGAACTGCCCGCCTTAAGTTACGTCTTTGGTTACTGCTCCGCTCGCATAAATTGTAGCGTGATGTTATATAGCCTATAATACTCAGGAATAATCTAGCTATCTATTGGTAAAAAGTGGTTAAAATCGGTCCAGTAGTTTCGGAGCCTATCCAAAACAAGCAAACAAACAAAAATCTTATTTTTTTATAACATTATGTATAGAACTATAGATTAGCTTCTGCCTGTGACTTCGTAAGCATGGGAGTCCAGAATATATCACATGTCATTTATAGGACAAGCGGTTTTTTTGTTACATTATATCAATGTATATTTTTTACTGCCCCGTTGTTCTCGTGGTCACAAGCGCGACTGATCAGCACGGGGTCCTGGGTTCGATTCCCGGGCCGGGCAAAAAGTGTTGTTGGGTTTTTTCATTACGAATTTCTCAGTAGCAGCCCGGAGTTTGGAAGTTGGTGGTGTGACACCCCCGTGACTCGGAAAGCACGTAAAGCCGTTGGTCCCGCCTGTTAATCGAAGATCTTTGACAGTCGTTTCGGATAGTCAGCATCCAGAAAGTCTGACAACCAGTTTTACCAAGAGGTATTGTGTTGCCCAGTAACTGGGTTGGTGGTTGGATAGGCAGTCGCTCCATGTAAAACACTGGTACTCAGTTGTATCCGGTTAGACTGGAAGCCGACCCTAACATAGTTGGGAAAAGGATAAGTAGATGATGATGATCAATGTATATTTTTTATAGTTCTAGAATTCCTCATATAAACAAACATATAAAAAGACACGTGTGCTTTAGACCACACGACTGAAGTAAGACTTCAGTTGTGTCACTTGAGAAAGAGAGAAAGAAAATGAGAGCGCGCACTCCTTCTCTTGCTCTTACAGTAATATACGAAACGTTCTCTCTCTTTCTATTTTACTTACGTATACTTATCTCTCTCTCAACTTCCGTTCGCCCGATCACACTCGTTTTCGTTACGCTCTCGTCAAGCATTCATCAGTGATTCCCCATGTCAAGGGTGCGTAAAGCAGTTTTACTTAAAAAAAAATCCCTCTGTAAATTATTCCTCCATAACCTGGCATTTTTATACCACAAACAAAGTACCTACCCACCTACAAAACAAATACATAGAAAAACAAATGAAGTGAAGTGATGTAGCTTCATAACATCACCATGTGTAGTGAAAAACAAAGCGCTTCAAGCTTCTGTGGATAGCACAGAAAATATAATAAAAGAAAGCAATTTTTCACTTAAGCGCTTTCCTCGTAAATCCGCTAGTCTTGTTGAGAATTAAGTGCACTTTTGTTTTTCTCATCACCGCCCCCGGATATAAATGTGAAGACATTTTTGGTTCACAAATTAGATACGAAATTGTGTATAATGCTTTATTGTTTTAAAATCTTTGGGCGTTACCTTATTTCGTTGTTTGTTTATTGTAGACTAGCTTTTGGTCACTTCGTCAATATTTACAAGGGTTTATTTTGCGCAGAACCCTAATTGTTTTTCTAAAATGTAAGTAGCATTTATTAGTTAACTGATGTTATACGAAGTACCATATAACATCAGCTATCTGCAAGAAAAGGGTCCAGCCGTTTCAGAGATTAGCCGGGACAAACATACACGCAGACAGACGAAAAAAATGGTTTTTGGTATACCTAAGTATCGTGTAAACATTCTTATTATGCATTTATTTACAAGCTGTAATATTACATACATACATACATAAACTCACGCCCTTTTCCCATGGGGGTAGGCAGAAACCACAGAACGCCACCTGCTACGATCCTTACATACCTCTTTCGCCTCGTCCACGTTCATACATCTGTTCATACAATCACGCCGGTTACGAGTACTGCGCACGCGACCTTTCTGAAGAACCCCACCAATAAGGTCAGGGTAGGTCTTTCTAGGGCGTCCTCTCCCGGCGTTGCCACTCACATCTGCCATATAAATCCCTTTTGTTAGTCGCCTGTCACGCATCCTCTCAACATGACCGAACCATCTAAACTGCTGTAACATTGACCATTACAAATAGACACTGTGAATTGTATGTATTTGTATTGATTTGGTAATGATTGCGTCTTATTTATTTATGCAAGGCACACCAACGACATATTTACAAGTACAATAACAAAGTAATCACAAATTCTCTAAACTGTGTAAATACATCACTCATGCACAACATTCTTCAACAAATATTTACAATGTATTATTAAATTTTTGTACAATGTATTATTTACATTGTGTGCAAAAAGTTTTAATAAATAAATAAATAAATATTTTAAAATTAAATAAATTTACATTAATATTTAAATTAGACAAAACATAAAATTAAAATTTAAAAATTTATTTAAATAATGCAAATATTTCAGTTAGTTAACCTAATAATTTCCCGTCAAAACTATCTTTTTACACCAACGATAACAAAAAGAACATATAACTTTTAGAAAACTTTTTAAAGTAAATATTATTGTAAGGAACTGCATTAAGCAAATATTAAGACATGCATTTTCACGTGCATACGACCAAGTGTCTCGGCCGGATAAACACACATTACTTATTTAAAGTAATTCAAGTTTTCTTACTCAAAATTTTATCCTTTTTAATAAGTAGCGTGAGATGACGAAAGTTGGGCAAAAAATTCTTTGACGACTTTCATCTCAACTTCGTATGTTTCCAAGTTAGGGCCTAGGCACACCGGGGTGGAATGGCAGAGTACTAAATTTTATACCAGAGGACATTCAAACTTATCTAGTAGAAATACGACATAAATGGTAATGGTTTAAATTAATTCCGAGGGATTTCTTGACACGGCATTGGAGAGCGCGTTAAGGAATCCCGCGGCGTCCCGCTAATGGACGCCGTTTTGTGGGGTGAGGCAGTGCAAGCGGGAGTACATGCATTCGGTTGATTGTTGGGGAATGACTATTGCATTAAGTTCGCCTTTGTACTTTTTATGCGCAAAGTTTAAATAAATGCACACCATATTTGCGCCCACTACCCATGACGCATGCAAGGCGACATGACGCAACACGTAGCGGGATGTCTTGGTAGGCCGCCTCGTCGGAATGCTACAGTATCTAAGCGGTGGCAAAATCCTCTGCCATTCCGTCTCGGTGTGTGTACGCCTTTAAGCTTAGAGCGAAGAAAAAATTAATTGCCAGCTTTAAAAGGATTTTTAATAAGTGCACTTGAGAAGTTACTAATTAATAGCTTAAATATCTTAGAGAATGTTCTCATTAATCTTGAAAGTTTAGATTATTATGTTGCTTTTGTTCGAATTATTTTTTTATTTTCATTATTAATTAAAGTAATTTGAGAATATGTTAATAATAAATCTAAAAGACATGGGTGCGGGGTCTATAATTAGTTTACTTATTATTTGATATTCAATTAATACTTAGGTATATATTTATTTTAATATCATTAAACATACCGGCGAACTGTGGGTGTACATTCGGGTTACCTTCGGGAAATATAGGCGTGATAGTATGTATGTAGGTATCATTAAATAATAATATTAGCCTTTAATGTTCCCACTGCAGGGAAAAGGCCTCGTTTTATTGAGAGAAGGCACGAACATTAATCAACACATTTGCTCAAGGTAATTTGGCGCTTTCAAACTTGCTTAAAATTATAAATCAAGATTTCTTCATGATGTTTCTTTCACTGATGTAAGTGATGTCCAAGATAAACTTAAAGACTACATAAATATGTATTGTAAAAGTCACATTGCCATTTCACAATCTTATTTATTATTTATAGATTATTAATAACATTATTATTAGAAATACCATTTTCAAAGGTTGCTCTTGCAACAGTGCGAAGTAATAACGATCGCAAATATTAATGGGTAGGTAATCTAATTAACTACTTCTATTTTTATAATTGGTTTAAACTTTTAGATGATTAATTTAAATTCTTTAACCGACTTAAAAAAGAATGAGGTTATCAATTCGTCTGTATGTTTTTTTTTTTGTATGTAAGTTCGCTAATTATGATTCGATTTTGATGATTCTTTTTTGTTTGATAAATCATACTTCAAAGGTGGTCCGATATAAATTTTATCGAAATTGGTTTAGTAGTCGGGTAAAAAAAAAAACTGGAAGAAATATGTCATCCAAGTAAACGAATTAGCGTATTTTGCTTTCTTGTGACTTTTAAGTGGTATCTTGTTAATTTACGTAGTATAACTGTTACTTCATGAATTTGGATGACAGGAAATTGATACTCAAAAACTTTTTTTTACAAAAAACACAACCTCCTTCCAAAACTAAAAAGCTTTTTATTTTTTTTAACACAGCAATATTGACTTTTATAACAATAGGCCGTGGTAACCATCAGAAAAGCACCGAGGCAATAAAGTTCTAGAGCGAGTCCTAGAGAAGCGGTGAAAACGAAGCCGATAAAAAGAACAACAGACGAGTTAGAAAAAACATAATCTCCACTACTTTTTCCATTTGTATATACCTAAGGGTTGAACTGGCCGATCCCCGAACATCTTGCCAACCTGTTACAAGAAAAAAAAAACAAAATTAAACTCAACATCCCTTAAGTTAAGAGCCTCAAAGGTAAGCCAGGGGTACTGAATCAGCTCCATTAACTAGGGTAGCCATTTTACAAACTTATTTGTAATCATCTACAATTCAAATTGAACACTTTCCCGTGGCTGTGTACTCCTTACTTAAGGTTTAGGCTGAGTGTTTCATAATTTTCATATGTAAACATTTTCGGGGTTGCCGTCGTACAGATACTTAATGGAACTTATTGCCGTCTTTTTGAGATAATAGATTTAACAAGAGTTAATGTTTGTTACGCCTAGGCGCGTCTTTCAACTTTCAGTATGTTTATGAAATACGTGTTTGAAATAATTTATATTAAATACTAATCAAATTTCAATTTTTGATTTTGACGGCACGTTTGGCACAGTGGCTGAGCGATTGGCTGCTGCGCTGCGTGTCGCGGGTTCGATTCCCGCACGGAACAAATATTTGTACGGCCTACAGATAGTTGTTTCGGGTTTGGCTGTTTGTGTATGTGAGTTTATGTTTGTAAACGTACCCACGATACAGGACAAATTCCTAGTGTGGGGCAACGTTTTTAAATAATTAAATAACTTTGAGCAAAAAATATTGCTGGGACACGACTTTTATTTTTGATATGAGAACACACAGTTTGTATTACGTTTATATTAGAAACTACCAATACCATACCATCACGACTGTATTCCCTGAAGGGTTAGGCAGAGGTGTACTAAGTACACCCACCGTTCGCCGGTATGTTTAGGTCCCATGCAATAGAGGGTGAAACTAGTTGAAACTAAACAATACCGTTTCATGTGTTAAAACAACAAAGCGTTTATTGTTAAATATATAGTTCAACAAAAAAGATAATTATGTTTTTGTTCACTGCAAATGCGCTGTACAATAAACTAAGCTTCAAAGTTTTTAGTATCGTCTTTATAACTCTCTCATAATATTTTAGTTCGCCTAAATAAAACTTAAGGTTTGCTAAATCGTTTGAAAGTGTTTGCTATTTATGCCACATTAGGCGCTTAAGTTAAAAAATTTGTGAAAATATTTGTTTCTCTTAATTGTTTATAATTGGATATTAACTGATGATAAAAATGTACGGATATTAAATGATGCGTGCTATAGCCTAGGTACCTACGTTATCTTTAATCTCACTCAAGAGTACACACATGTAAAATGAATGTAACTAGTATCTAAACCTTTAACCTCTTATTATTCTCAATAACGAATTTTGCTTACTACAGGCAATCGCAATTGATACTAGCCAAACATGCGGGGGATTTTGTAGGGTAAAAACAAAGGTTGCACTTCCCCTTTCCTAATTCTCATAGTCCTAAGGGCCAGCAATCCAAAACGAGCGTGGTGAGATCAGTCGTAGTGCTTTCCGATACAGAGGGTAATATTACACTACTGAGAAATTCCTAGTGGAAAAACACTAAACACTTTTATTTGACTTGGTGAACACAAGACCATCGTTGCAGTTATTACTATACCATCACATACCATCACGCCTGTATTCCACGAAGGGTTAGGCAGAGTTGTGTAACAATGTACACCAACAGTTGCCGGTATGTTTAGGTCCCATGTAATAGGGAGCGAACCTATTGCCATTAACCGGGCACAAATCCTAACTCCGAGCTTCTACTGAGAATTTCATAGAAAAATCCAATAACACTTTTTGTTCGACCTGGGAATCGAACCCAAGACCTCTAGCGTAGCAGTCGCGCTTAGGACCACTAGGCCACCGAGGCAGTTAAGGAGTTGTTACTATATAATCGAAAAATTGGTTCGAAATATGTTTCACTATTGCTCACTTTTTATTCACTTTCCCAGCTTCTGAAAATCTGATCTAATATTAAGTTACTTATCCAAATAATAAAATTAATATTTTTAAATTACGAACATGTTGAACCCAGTGAAAATTAAAGGACCAAAAAAATTGATTAATGAGTTACGAAAAGAAGTTTGTAAGCACATGACTCCAGCAGCCGGGGCAAAGCAAGTGATTTATTGTTCCCTTATTAGAAATTGTACTACAATACAATTGTTTTGTTGGCAGCAAAACAAGATGTGTTCTTACAGGAACCTTCGAATTGATTACTGTTTCACATAATATTACAGTCATATTTACAAGACCATATTTGGTCGGATTGTCGCATTGTAATATCAGAATTATATAAGCCTGTTATTGTCCGATGTCTTTGATTAAATAACAAAGTAGGATTATGTTATTAAAAATATCACAATAGTCCCAAAGTTCCGAATGTAATCCGGATCTTATTAACGTTACATGTCGTTTGACCATTACCCACACATTTTCCATCGAAATAAATAATCCAAATAAAAGATCATCTTTTATTTTGTTAGGAAAATTTTCAGACGCATAAGTTTTTATCGATTGGCTGAATATGCATAAATTGCAAACACAGTACTGCTATTTGAAACTCAAGATCGAATTTAGCAGCTAGATGGCAGACCTGAAAAGGCAAACATAGCTAGGAGATTAAGCATGCCATTATTATCCCCCACAAGGGTCCTTATGCCGCCTTGCCTATTCAACGGGCACATGAGTGCACATTTAATGGATACTTGCATTAACCTTAAGTGGACTATCAGTAGGAAGAGCGTTCCGAAATTGAAATTATAGATGAGGCACTTACGTGCAGTTTGTTTAACGTTCAACTAGTTAATTTTTTGAATAATGAATCTTTTTTTTTACTTTATAATTTTAGGTTTTGTGATTCGCCAGCATATACTTAGGATTTGTTAGGTGATCTAAGAGGTTACTTAAATATTCGTTTATTTGTAAAGTTCGTAATTAAACTGCAGTTTATTATATCGGTAAATTAAAAGAGCTTGTTCCCACCTGATTGAATTTTTTGGAAATAATTAATAGCACTTAATTTGTTTTTGCATTAAAACGATGTAATGTAAATGTAATTGTTAGGGCAGTAATTAATGACCTCACCGTAATCACAATGCCTGGTGCTTCCCTTGAACATGTTAGTTCTCTTTTTGTCTTTGCCACATAAAAGGAAAACTTTAATATTTAGTTTTTATTCATGTAAAATAATTTATATTTTATTCATAGAAGAAGATAATGAATTACTTTAATATAAAAGTAATTCATTGTGCCAAAATATATTACATAGGGTAACCCTTTAAACAATGGTTGTATAGAGACAATTCTATGTGCCTGTACTATTGTGGATATAAGCTCTATCGGTACGTCTCTGCCTATCCCTCGCGTGTCTACACCAGTCGATATGTTCCACGAATACGTTCGCTTAGGATATCGTTTGCGGAAAAGTTCAATCAAGTAAAAAGGTGGCATTTGCTTCGCTCTGCATTTGATTTGTAGCTGCAGCTGTGTCAATCGAAGAGTTTTTATGTAAAATGTATTACGATAAATGACACATGGCATAGATGATATGGCATGTTATGGCACATGCGCATTGCATTTTAACTGTGATTTTAAGTTTGAAAAGGCATCCAACATGTTGAAGTTGTTTTAACTAGTGCCTACTACAAGAAAGCCTCTTTTAAGGTCTCTCACCATCATCAGTATATATTTTTTTCAATCTATGAGTATATGTGTGTTCTATGTTTAACTAGCACATATCACTGACATCGGTGAAGGAAAAATATCGTGAGGAAAGCTTGATCTATAACTAATATATGGCTGAAATCGGCATTCGCTATTTTCAGCAAGCCATGATCAATGCTCATGCCTTCTCTGTATGAGAAGAGGCTTTTGCTCTGCAGTGGGACAATAATAGGCTGGTATTATTATTGTTTTACACAAAGGTGGAATCAAAATCAAGCATTTTTTAAGTTAAACTTTAATTTATATAGGAGTATGTATGTATAAAACATAAAGATTAGTAATTTATTTATTTATTTATTTATTTAGGTTAACCAACAATTGTTTACACTATACATTTCTGATTTAATGACTAGGGTTACATTTACAAGTGCAACAACTAATAACAGGTTAACACCACATGCACAAAAAAAAAAAAACGGATTACATATCATATTATTAACAAAGAAACTATTTAGTACTTTAAGAAATAAAGCATCAACAAGTACCTTTTCTGCTTACCTACATTGAATGAATGGGCACAACAACATAAAACACAGGACAAGAATTAACGGCTGAATGTGATGGTTTCATTTTTATATTTCATTCTTCGCTCCATAGACCACGTTAATTGAACTTTAACGGTCCAAGAAATGGGGCATTTATTGACTTTCAGAATAGGGATAGGTTATAAATCGTAAGGGTTGAAACCGAAAACGTCCGAAGTTAAGGGACCGTGTGATGTGAAGGTTATTTGTCTTTATCTTAATGTTAGGGTTGGTTCACATTGTTGGGGAATGATGAATCGTTTCGTATATTGTTCTGTGTATTATTGTTATCTGCTACAGTGTGTTACTTGGCTATTGTTTGGAATATTATCAGTAGTTATCAGTAGTTTTGATTGTAGGTGATGTTGGTGACATATAGTAGTGTTATGAACAGTTCATGTTGCACAATTTTGAACTTTGTTCGAATCGCGTTAAGATGTAGATTGCGTATATGTACTGTAGGTATTCGATACAAATAGTCAGGAAAATAAAGAACACTCACATTAATGTTTTTGGATTTGTGTCCATCCCCTTACTTAATAATGGGCATTCAGTTTCCTACACCTAAGCCATTAGATTGTCAATTTCGTAAATATTTTCCAATTTAAACTTTTTCAATCTCTTAGCGAAATTCAATATCCTGATAGTCCATTGAAGTTACAACGGCGTTTATAACTTGCGCCATTATGGAAACAAAAAATGGCGGCCAAACGTTCTAGTTTGTCATGCTATTTCACTCGCACGATATAGCGAGCGAGTAAGAGGAAGGTGATAAACGTTGTTATTTTCAATTCCTGTTCTTTGATGGCTGAAGTTATATCTAATGTTAACTATTATCGTTTTACGTGGAAAATGTTTATAGGATGTTCTCAGACTGGTATTCATGCACCATCAAAATTATAGGACGCTTTGATAGCGTTGCTTTATATTTTCAGTCGAGTTGTGTGTGTCTTTATTAAAAAAGCACTGAAATGCAGCCATTATAATTAGTTAGTAGGCTCCTTACTTACGTATTTGTTAATCGAAATGTCGTGATGGTCCAGTGGTTACGGCACCCACCTTTCATGCACTGGGCTGTAGACTCGCCACCGGTTATGGGCAAGTATCAATGTGACTATCTCTATTTCTAACTGCCTCGTTGGCCTATTGGTCCTAAGCGTGACTGCTACGCTAGAGGTCTTAGCGTAGCAGTCGCGCTTAGAACCACGAGGCCAACGAGGCACCAATAATGCCAGCCTATTAATTTCCGACTGCAGGACGGACGTCTCTTCTCATACAGAGAAGGCACAAGTACCTATTGATCTCCACGCTTGCTCAAGGCTGATAGCCGATTACAGACTTATATTAATTATGAGTCCAGGTTACGTCACGATGTAAAACTTCATCGATGCCAGTGATGTCCAAGATACACTTAGAAAGTACATATGAAATAGAAATAACACATAACATAACATACTATCACGCCCGTATTCCCCTAAGGGTTAGGCAGAGATGTACCAATGTACACCCACAGTTCGCCGGTATGTTTAGGTCCCACCTACACACCTACACCTACATAGGTACACCTCTGCTTAACCCTCAGTGGAATACAGGCGTGATGGTATGTTGGTATTATTATTTGGTTACTGTATTTTTTTGTAGAAACTGTTACTAAGCACTATGCACATTTACTTTAATTTGTGGATACTAATCTTGAGGTCTTAGACAAAATTGGTAACGAGGTACACTCCCAAAGGAAAGTTTCAAAACATATTGTAATAAAACAACATACAAAAAAAAAAATACATGAAAACGTCGCAACTCCGTCGCCATAGCATTTGCACGAATCCAAACCTACGTCAATGTACTCATACCCTTACAGCATATTCATGATGTTCCTGTGATTAAAGCTGCAGATACACACTCGGGAAGTGCTCGGTGCTCATTGAAATGCTCACGTTTCGTACGAGTGACTGCTACTCTAGTGTTCTTTCACTCCTCGTTATTTGACACTCATGTATATCACCGCATGACTACGTGCATTCGCGTGATTTCAAATTATAGTTGTTCACGCCATTTTGTGAACCAACTGTGCGTGGCTAGCGCGTATTGGTTTTTGTGTCTAGCCTGGTAATTGTTTGGGAATAAATAATAGGAGAAGTTATTTTACGGTTTCAGGTTTTTTTGGTGATACCATCATTTTGTACGCTGATTGCTTACAGTTGCTTGTTTGTTATATTCATGTTTAGAATAAGTAAAGTTTTATTTTGGATGTTACATTATTATTGACTGTATTAGGCCTTTTTTTAAGGATGAGAAATCATCAGATGACTTTTTCCGCTCTGGGCGGAGCGGAATGGAGTGTCAGACTCTTACTGACTACAACCCGTCCCTATTCCTCCAAATGCCCTTTGCGTTCCAGGGCCGCAAATTTTACCTGCGATTTACTTCGTGCACGTGAATTGCACTCGGGAATAACGTAGCTTTAAATCAGAAAGTATTTATTTAAGAATAGGACCTGTATTATCGGTGGTTAGCGAGTTTAAACAAAAATCAACAGCTTCATAATATTCTATAACGGTTTTTCTTACTCCTCCGCAATTTTTTTCTGATTATTTTCGTTGCGGGATCCAAGACAGTTGTATCGTTTCTCCAGGACTGATCGAGCTTCATTGCCTCAGCGCTCTTCTGGCGGTATCCACTGTTGATTCTGGCTTTCAGGAGTTGCAGAGAATAGTGTGGTGGGCTTGTCCCAATTTAAAAAAAATCTTCATAATATTAGGTACATGGCCACCATACCGGGCCCAAAATGATAGAGAAAATATTTGAAAAAAGGGTTGTCTAAAATCATCGACTCGAAAAGAAGAAAAAGTAAAGAAACGCGATCTAAATCGTTTTCATACAATATTTTATAGATAAAAGATGCCATCCAATGTAATTGGATGTCTTTGCCCAGACTCAGTAAATGGAACACTCGTTTGCTGCACTTTGATTTGATTGAGATTAATACTGCATACAGTATAAATCTCAATCGGTAAATTTTTATGATGTGAGCTTAAAGTGAGATGTCGGGCCTGTGGACGCAAGCAATGGGTAACTCACCGTCCGTAGGTTGAATAACGACAGGCCATGTCGACCGCGCTTTCGTGTTCCACGTGCGCCTCAAAGAGATGTCAGCAAATTGGAGGGGCCACTCAGAGCCGATGCCTGCCGGGGCTGCGGGTTGTTCGAATGAGATACCGCGCCCCCGGAACGCAAAAAGCACAAGAAGGAACATGGGTGGGTTTTAGTCAGTAAAAATCTGAGACTCCCTCCTGACCCGCCCAGGGCAGGGGAAGACATTTGATGTTTTACCATCTGAAAAAATAAATACCTGGCATCAGTGGGATTTATTTCAGTTAAACTGACAAAAGTAGGTTTTTTATAGAATATACGGGCTTAATCCTCCTAACTCAGATATAATAATGGCTCTAATAAGTTCGTATACCAGAAAATAGTGAAATAGGATTCTAAACACGTAAAAAAATCCCATTTTGAACCCCCGACGCAAAAACGACGGGGTGTTGTAAGTTTGACATATCTGTGTGTGTGTCTGTCTGTGGCATCGTAGCTCATGAACGCATGAACCGATTTTGATTCAGTTTTATTTTGTTTGGAAGGTGAATTAGGCGGGAATGTTCTTAGCTGTGTTTGATGGAAATCGGTTTAGCGGTTTCAAAGTTATCAGCTGTTTTGTTAGCTTCGATTTTTCTTCTTCTGTCGGGGGTCACCTAAAATTTTTAATTTTTTGTTTTTAAATGTTAATGATTTTGGAAAATCTACAAATCAAAAACATTCATAATCTAGTCACAATTAATCTCATCTCAGCGACAATCAAAATTAAATATAGTAAATTAAAAGCACTTTTGATTGATTACGTTCCTAAAAGTTAGTAAAATTGCCCCCCTGTTTTTGTCTAATAGTACTGTGACCTTATTCTATCCTATATTAAATTAGTTGTACTATTGAATTGTCAAAAATTATAGGTTGGCTCATTTTGGCACTACTAAGTTCAATTAATAACGGTAGTGGCATAATTCCATTGGTTACGTCCTTGACACAGCGTCCAGTGTAATTTTGTGTTACATAATTATGAAGCTGATTTGACTTATGATTTATGTGGATTGGAAAATTAATGGCACCAGCTAATACATGATATCAAAAGGTAGGTAATAATCCGTGGCACCGTCTAATTAATCATCTGTTAATTACGGTCTAATAATAATATTGTGATCAGAAACTACTAAGGTAAGCATGGTTTGAAATAACCCACTGTGTATTATTGTAAATATGAATAGATTTCGCTAAATGTTTCTTACTTAATACCTTTTATACTTACTGTATCCCAGAGACGATTAGTGTCAAAAAAGTAAGGTAAATTAAAATATGTTTTGACAGATTGAGACTGAGATTACAATGTGGTCGTCCCCAAAACTTAGTAGAATTGCCCCTTTGATTTTTCGGCAATGTCAAACTAGGGGATCCACTTCAACTCAAACGAAGTCGCGGGTAAAATGTAGTATGCCATGTTTTTGTTTTAAATATTGGATATTGCTGAATGATGAGTTGATGGCCGATGGCGCCGCAAAGTTCTCGAATAGAGACCGGCAAGCGCAGCGTAGGACGTCTACCCACAAGGTGGACGGATGACCTGATTAATATCGCAGGAAGACGTTGTATGCAGGCTGATCCAAACCGGTCCTTTTAGGAAATCTATGGGGAAGGCCTAATTCCAGCAGTGGACGTCATGTGGCGGATACGAAGATCATGACGATGATTGAAAATTGCACTGACTCGCAACATGAAACACAATGTTGAAATATTCCTATTTTCACATATAGGTTAATTAGATAAAAAGCCTCATCTTCACGAATACTTCCTCATATAAAATTATGCACCCTTTTGGGTTGTTTAATACCTACTCAACTCGCGAAGTGTATTTTTCACAGGGGCGTATAATAAAACCATCATGAAAAATAAAGGGTTTAAAAACAAAAAACAAAAATGAAAATTAACGTTTATTTGTAAAAAGGGTGTTATTTGCAATTGGCAAAGTTTGAGTTATAAATAAAAGTAAACAGTAAAAAAAAGTGTTTTTATTTGTGTACGCAGTATTTTTTCCCGAGTTTTCGTAAATATCTGTACTTTCTATTTGTTTGTAATTCTCTAGAAGTGCTGAACTGATTACAAAAATAGAAACATTGATAGAAAGCTACACTATAGGTTTTATAGTAGGTATATCTGACGTCAACGCGGAGGAAGTCATGTGATAAAACTAGTGTATTATAATGTGTATAAGCTCTCCATTACTACCCTAATACATTTTTTGAAAAATCTATACCCTTAAAGGTTCATTGTTAAAATCTCTATAGTATCTGTATAACCATTAGTAACACATAACCCACACACATACCATCACGCCTGTATTCCCCGAAGGGTTTGGCAGAGGTGTGACAATGTACACCCACAGTTCGCCGGAATGTTTAGATCCCATGTGATAGCGTAACCATTAGTATAAATTCCAAATAATCAAAATTAATAATGCAACTGAAAAACGTTTATATTTAGTGTTCCAACCAGACAAAACTTTGCGACCTCACACTGGCATGACACAAAATGTTGCAACACTAACGTTGTATGTCACAAACAATTTAAATTATTAATTTACAACATGTACAATTCCACGCTCACTCGCAGTGTAAGCAGAGTTACAAGCTGTAGCAACGAAATAAATGTATTAAACGGAGTCAAGCTCTCGGAGACATAAAATATTTATTTTATTTCGCTGCTCGTAGCAATTTTTTTTCAGCTACGGTAAGCGTTTTTCATGCTACGCTGCTACGGATTTACAACGTCATGGCTACGTAATGCTACGGCCAACGTTTTGTAAGTGTGACTACCTGTTCCCTACAAAAAAAAATGTGGAACTGTCTTTTAATTTACTGACCGTTTTTCAAAGAGTGAAAGTTCTCATGAACATTTATTAAAAATCCACTTTTATTAAAAATCAACATTGAAATATGTAGACAGCTGACATTCATCATCTTTAAAACACAATCGAAATGAAATGGAACAGCTGATATTTTTTTTGGGATGATCCCATTTTAAAAGATGGCTGGGAATTTAAAAAAAACCTTCTTTATTTTCAATCAATATTTGGCTGCTGCGCTGCTTGTCTTGAGATCATTATTTCATAGAATTAATTTTTATCCAAGTTGACTTTAAATGAGTGTAGTGCTTATGAAAATAAACCACTTTCAATATGAAATCAAACTTATAATTGCAAAAAAAAAAATCAAGTTGTCGAGTTACATAAATGTATGGAGCAGTTGTATTATTTTTCGATTTTACAGTTTGTACTATAGTAATAGTTGTTCATTTTCATGAGTACTGCACTCCCTTAAAGTTAGTTCCTCGTTTACCCTAACACCCTGTATATGTCCGGTTGTTCTGTCACTCACATTACTGGAGATATTCCTAAAGAAGAAAGAAAAAAAAAACATGTTTTCCGATCTATCGAGCTATATTATTCAATATCTCCGTGTATTCCATACAATAAAAAAATAACAATAAAAAAAGAGCACTTACCGACCTATCCTTTTAACGGACATTTTAATAGAGCTCTTAAAACTGCACTTTGCAGTTAATTAAATTGAAAGAGCATGGCTTCTGTGACGAGTTTATTACGCAATTCATTTAATTACTGAGAGTAAATGGATAACAGATCAGTGGATAAAATACTGTGTCATTCATTTTTTATTTTTTAATAAAACTAGCTTCTGCCCGAGACTTTGCCCTCGATAAATTTGGTATATTATACTACGGGAACCGGGATAAAAGGTATCGTATGTGTTATTCCACACTACAATCTATTTCAGTGCAAAATTTCATCCAGAACCGTTTAGCCGTTTAAGTGTGAAATTGTAACAAAAATTCATCCATCCATTCTCGCAAACTTTCTTTAATAATAGTAAGATATAATAATACCAGCCTTTTATTGTTCCACTGTGCATTGCAGGGCAAAGGCCTCTTCTCATACAGAGAAGGCACGAACATTTATCATCACGCTTACTCTAGCTCAAGGCGTTTCAGACTTATTTTCATTATAAGTTACGATACTACCTTCACCGATGTCAGAAATGTCCAAGACAAACTTCGAAAGTGCACACGATAAGAAAAAGTTACATTTTTGAACGTAACTTTTTTTTTGTTCCGGATGGTAAATCATCAAATGACTTCCCCCGCCCTGGGAGGAGCGGGAGGGAGTGTCAGACTTTTACTGACTAAAACCCACCCATGTTCCTTTTTGTGCCTTTTGCGTTCAGAGGGCGCGGTATCTCTTTCAAACAACCCGCAGCCCCGGCAGGCGTCAGCCCTGAGTGGCCTCTCCAATTGCTGACATCTCTTTGATGCGCGCGTGGTACACAAACGCGCCGTCGCGTCGCCGCGTCGACACGGAACGCGCCGGCACGACTTGTATTTCCCCTTACTGGCAACGGTACTAATGACCCATCACTACATTTTTTGTTTTAGGTATAAATAAAAATTGGAGCTATTGAAATACACTGATGCATTTTAAATGGGTGGAACTGATCAGAAGTAAATGTTCTTCAGTAAAAGGCAGTCAGATTAAGTGCATTAAAGGCAGTACGTTGATCCATTTGCCTAGTGTTTTACCAATTATGTTGGGGCGATTGTCAGACTAACTTTACATAACTATATACCCGTGTTCTACATGGGACCACTAAAGGCAGTGCGTTAAGGGATAGAAATAACCAATGCTAATCAAAAGACTTTAAGATTTGACTTTGTGTATGAAATAAAAAAGCCAATTTTCAGATTATAGCAAAAGGAAAAGGAAAGGGAAATTAGAGATATTTTTGGACAAATTGAAACTGGTATAGTAATGCGATCGTTTTTTAAGCTTACGGGAATTGTCACTGAGGTAGGATTACCATGTCATACCTTCTTCATGATTACCTTCAACCCTAATCTTCATAACAGTATGAATCTATACTAATATTATAAAGCTGAAGAGTTTGTTTATTTGTTTGTTTAGTTGAACGCGCTATTCTCAGGAACTAATGGTTTGAATTGAAAAAATATTTTTTTGTTATTTTTATTTTATTTTTATGTTCATTCTTTTATCGAGGAAGGCTATAGGCTATATAACATCACGCTACGCCCAATAGGTGCAAAGCAGTAACCAAAGACGTAACTTAATGCGAGTGATTTACTTTACGCGGACGAAGTCGCGGGCAGAAGCTAGTTTTAAAATATACCTAGTCGTAGATGACGCGGCACTATTTACCTCGATTTATATATTCCCTTTTCCCGTATTAAATTGTCATTGTGGTGAGTGATGATAATAATTATCTTCTAGTTTCCAAAAGTCAACGAAAGCGTGGTTCGGAATTGCCGTAACCACAATATGATATACATTTGTGGTTCGTCTTGTTGGAATGGAATATAATACATACATACCATCTAGCCTATATTCCCCGAGGGGTTAGGCAGAGATGTACTAATGTACACCCACAGTTCGCCGGTATGTACAGGTCCTATTTAATAGGGGGCGAGCCTATTGCCATTAACCGGGCACAAATGCTAACACCGAGCTGCTACTGAGAATTTCATGGAAAAATCCAATAACACTTTTTGCTCGACCTGGGAATCGAACCCAAGACCTCTAGCGTAGCAGTCGCGCTTAGGACCACTAGGCCAACGAGGCAGTGGCCTATAATTTTGGGTAAGTAAAATAATAATGCAACACTGCCTGTGTTGTATTATTATTATTATAAAGCTCGTTACAAAATCTGTTTTCAGTTAAGCGTAAAAAAAATGTAAAACGGTCAAATTTAATATTTGGTACATACGTTTAAAAACTTTTTTTAAAACTGAAAAAAAAAGAGTGTTGACGCAGCTTTTTGCTAACACACGAAGTCCACTATTAATCTCTGTGGCTTGACACTACACGGATGTGACTTATTCATGGAAAATAGCATTCAGGGGAGACGTGACCAAAATTTATGTACAGACTGCTGTTGACCAAATTTTCGTTGTCAGTGGCCAAACTGGACTCTGCAGGGTAAGTGGATTAGCCATGCGACGTTGACGAACGGCCGATGCTACCCACCTTTGTTGAATTATTACTGTGGCATTTACCCTTACAAACCGAGTATTACCTAAAAGGGTTCATGATTCCGAATTTGCAAGTCCGCTTGAAGATTTTCTTTTGATCTCAACTTTGATTTATGCACCAAGATCTCGTTTTCATAAAACTTGAACTGGTATTTTGATACACAGCTATGATGTACATTTAAAAGCGTTTCCTCGGCATAGTATCTCATACAAATTTTCAAGTCTGTATCGTGAAATTAAAAATAGAAATTAAATTATTTTTCAAAAATGTTTTCAATTGATTCTTTAGGCTTATATGTCTTGCGTATACTTAATTTTCAAAAATATTTACAACTGACTTTTAGACTTATATATCTTACGTATACGTATTTAGGGTTTAAAATTGGTTGATTCATAACGCGAAAAAGTTCTTAAACCCGTCATAAGAACATGAAATGTAGTGTTCTCAGGATTTTATTTGTTACGAGTAAATGGGGTTGCTGGATTTTAAGACGCTTAAAAGCTAAAGTTTTCAATTTTTATACCTGTTGGTCTTAAACCGCTTACAAGCTATGTTATTGTAAGGCTGTAAATACTTCAGAGTACAATAGTATGATGTCAATTTTTCTAATATATTCTTTATGTATAAACATATTAGGGCATATTTTTGAATCGCTTAAAGTTAGCAAGTCTTTCATTAAATATTTGCCAGTTACAAATACACAACCCTCGTTTATTTTGTAACTATCACTTCTTCCTATCATTATTTACAATTTGTCGAGGTGTATGTCAAAAATTGGAATTGCTTTTATCGTTCGAACCTTTTATTTTCACGGAGGGAGGCTCGTTTTTCTTCAGTAACGGAAATCGGACAAGGCGTCACTTTCGCTTTAAAAACCACTTCGGAGAAATCTCGAGAGATGGCCATTTTGCACTCCAAATAAACAAACCGAAGTAAAAGTATTCGGGGAAGGAAGCACTGCTTGATTTAATGTTGATATTCTGAATTTTGAATGGACAAACTTTTAGTATATTTCACGGAGTGTTATTACAAGGATAACTTGACAAAAGGTGTCGGCTTTCAAGGATATTCGAGTTTGCTTTGGACTTATAAAACGTATTATACATTTAGATGTGTTTAATGATTTCTTCTTCTTATTTAAAATATCATTCACAATGAAGTATGTCGAATTTTAGACATAATTTCCATTGGAAGATATAAAAGTCGTAACTACAGTTTTCTGCTCTAAGGGCCTAGGGAAAATGATTTTTCTTTTACCACTTACGCTGTACTCTAAATATAAAATGTATGGGAATGATACCTGCGGAGAAGTCATGTGATCTCATAAGTTATTATTATTTGCTAACGTGCAGTCTATAGCATGGAAAACATGTATGGATTTAGTGAAGAATGATATAAAAGGAAAGGGAGTCAGTGATAGCAAGACGTTTGGCAAAGGGAATGGGCCACTGAGGGCCGATGCCTGCCGGGGCTGCGGGTTGTTCGTAAGAGATACCGCGCCCCAGGAACGCAAAGGGCACAAGATGGAACATGGGTCGGTTTAAGTCAGTAAAAGTCTGACACTCCCTCCCGCCCCGCTCAGGGCGGGAGAAGTTATTTGATGATTTCCCACCCCCCCAAAAAAAAAAAAGACGTTTGGCAAGACGAAAAAGGAATAAATTAATTTGTTTATTTTTACCACTCAAATGAACGTTGATGAAATAAATGCTGGAAGGTAATACAAAAAAAAGAAAAATTTTCTTTATTTGCTGAATGAATCTAACAACCTTGAGCAATATTTTTCTATTACAGTTTAAAAAACAGTGTAGATTCAAGCTACATCTAATTTAATGTAACACATAACATAACATCACCCCTGTATTCCCCGAAAGGTTAGGCAGAGGTGTACCAATGTACACCCACAGTTCGCCGATATATTATGTTTAGGTCCCATGTAATAGGGGGCCAGCTTATTGCCATAAACCGGGCACAAATCCTAACTCCGAGCTGCTATTGAAAATTTTATAAAAAAACCCAATAACACTTTTTGTTCGACCTGGGAATCGAACCCAAGATCTCTGGCATAGCAGTCACGCTTAGGACCACTAAGCTAACGAGGCAGTTCAATACAATCAAGGCAAGTTAATGTAGTACATAATAATTGGCTGTTAATTTATACGAAACAATACAATATTAAACAATGTGCATGACGTGGAAAACTGTATCTTGGTATATAGTGTTCAGTTATTAATTATCTACCTAATAATTGATATGAAATGGAAGAAGAAAACATGATACGTTAATACCAAGTAACATAGGACACGGGCACGAAGATAATGATGAACTTTCAGTCTATCGCAAAAGCGGAAAAACAAACGAATTTTTGTCTAGGCCTTATGCTGTGATAACACCTATTTACCTCTTGTAATACGAATCCATATCTTCAGTGAAGATTTTAGCTTTGGTAATTAATTCTATTACGCCATAACAGTTAAGATCGTGATGTTGAAAGAACTGAGGGCCAATTAGGACGAGGCAATAAAGATTACAATAAAAGTCAATGTGTCTGCGGACAGGATTTATTTTGTTACGGTTCTGTATAAAATGAGAATGAAATGAAATATAAATGCTACGATTTTGACGTACATTTATATTTTTGGTCCTAACGTGAGCACTTTTACACTAAAATTAATCATGAACAGTCTAAATACCGGTGTTTTGTCTACCTAATTTCTGTAAATTTGTATGCATACACGATGGCGAAAATTTCTTCAATTTTTCGGATTTGCATGGATGTTGGATATATATATATATGCATATACATGTGAATGATATTTGACGCTAATTTATTTTAAATCTGTTCTAAGTATTCGTTTCGGAAGCAAATTCTTCTTTCTTCTTCTTCTTCTTTTCTTTTTAAAAAAACGTTGCCCCACACTAGGAATTTCTCCTGTGTCGTGGGTGCGTTTACAAACATATAAACTCACATACATAAACAGCCAGACCAGGAACAACTCTCTGTAGGCCATACAAATATTTGTTCCGTGCGGGAATCGAACCCGCGACACACAGCGCAGCAGCCAATTGCTCAGCCACTGAGCCAACTGTGCCGTCACAAATTGAAATGTTATTGCTGGATAGTAACAGCGTAACATTTTTGGTAAATTAATAGTTTGAGATAAGAAATTATAATTCAAAGGTTGACACGTTTTGGCAAAGCTAAGCTCAATTAATGAACTAACTGCCTAGCCTTTTCCCAGGTATGTTGGAGTCGCTTCCAGTCTAACCAGAATCAGCTGAATACCAGTGTTTTACATGGAGCTGCTTGCTCTGACCTCCACAACCCAGTTACTCGGCAATACCTCTCCACTTGGTTAGACTGGTCAGATTCGTGGCTTCTGACCATTTGTAACTACGGTCAATGATTTACAATTGACAGCCGGGATCAATGGCTTTAGTTGTTTTCCGAGACACGGGTATGTAACAACACCAACTTCACCGGGAATCGACCCCTGGATCCCACACTCATTAGTCATGCTTCGGCCAGGAGACCAACTGGGTAATAAAACTAAGCTCAATTATTAACATTCATAAATTATAGTATTATTAATACAAGAATTTGATGCTCGATGCAAAAATTTTATGAACTGCCTCGTTAGCCTAGTGGTTCTAAGCTCGACCGCTACGCCCTGGGAATCAAACCCAGGACCAAATGCTCATCAGTCGCGCTTGCGACCACGAGACTAATGGGGCAGATTTTTTTAAATTAATTTTAATATATTATTACCAGGATTAGGAACCACCTCTGCCGAACCCTTCGGGGAATACAGGCGTGATGGCATGTTATTACTACAAGAATTGGATGCTCTCGACTACATTCAATAACATTTATTTATTTATTTATTTATTAAAACTTTTTGCACATAATGTAAATAATACATTGTACAAAGGCGGACTTAATGCCTTTGGCATTTTCTACCAGTCAACCTTAGGGTGATGCAGAGACAAAACATAGTAGGTGCAAGAAACAGAAAGTTTCCAGGAATAAAATATAATAAATACATGTATACATACATACAAACAAAATATACAGAGTAGAGAAAGCCAAAAAAAATACATAAGTGAAGAAATATAAGAAACTAATTGTGAGACGAGTCTGCCAACTTCATAAGCAAGTGTTCACGAGCTTTTACTTTGAATATTTATCCATTCACTTTAATATGAAATTATAAAAAAAAATTGAAATTATCATTAATTCTTATTACATATAAAAATACTCGCTACAACAAAGAAAATTATCGTGTCAATGACAATTAGTAGTTCTAGGCCAGCCGACTCTCGACCCCTGTCTAATACAATTATGTAAATGCTTCAGACGTGCCAATTCATACAGCTAGACATTCACGGCGAAACTGCAAAACGTACTTGAATACATTTTGCATTCTAATGTGTACTTTCGATGCTAACTTCGAGAGTTTCTAACAAATTCTTGTATGATAGAAAAACTTCAATAAGAGGTTAACTGTCGGATATTGATTAGACAATTGAATTCGAACTTGTCTGCCCGACCGTCTGCCCTACAGTTGAGGGGATAAGTACAAGAGTACAAGGTGAAATCTATACTAATACAATGAAGGTTTGTTTGTTTGTTTAAATGCGATAATCTCTGGAAAATTCGTTTTGTATATGACAGCCAGTTTTATGATGAACTAGCTTCTGCTCGCGACTTCGTCCGCGTCAAATTAGATATATTATCCCACGGCAACCTTACATTTTTCTGGGATAAAAAGTATCCTATGCGTTATTCCACACTACACTCTATCTTACTGGCTAATTTCATCCAGATCCGTTCAGCCGTAAGCGTGAAAGGGTAACAAACATCTATTTTATCCATTCATTCATCCAGCCGCACAAAATTTTGCATTTATAATATGTATTAAGTAGGATATTATAAGTCATGACACACGGTAGTAGAATTGCAACCAAAGACGTAACTTTAAGCTGGTGAAAATAAAAAAGGGTAAGGCCGCGGGCAGAAGTTAGTATTACATATTAACACACATAACATACCATCACGCTTGTATTCTCCGAAAGTTTAGGCAGAGGTGTACCAATGTACACCCACAGTTCGCCGGTATGTTTAGGTCCCATGTAATAGGGGGCGTGCCTATTGCCATTAACTCGGCACAAATCCTAACTCCGAGCTGCTATTGAGAATTTAATAGAAAGACCCAATTACACTTTTTGATCGACCTGGGAATCGAACCCAAGACTAATAGCATAGCAGTCGCGCTTAGTACCACTAGGCTAACGAGGCAGTCTTTTCATTATTAATAATAACATGAAAAGTTCAGTGAGCATTGTCACGCATGTTTGAACTTGCAAATAACGTCTTGTTTTTTAAAATGTGAAATTGTTATTGAATAAATGAAATGATGAAATTGTTATCCGTCTGTGTAAATGTCATGATTTGACCATTCTATTTGGCTTAGTAGCGTAACAATGGGACTCTTACATAAATAGAAAAAAAGGGAAGCTTATCAAAAATTGCCACTTAATATTAATGCTACCAATTAGTTTGATACGTAACAGTAACTGTCTTAGTTGTTTAATTTAAGAATACAAACATGTTTATCAAATACTATGAGCTAAGTACATAAAACATAAAATTAAAAATTTTAAGTAACCCCCGACAGAAGAATAAAAATCCCTACGGCAGCTAACAAAAGAGCTGATAACTTTAAAACCGCTGAACCGATTTCTATCAATAAGCTAAGAATTCTCCCGACTTATTCACCTTTCAAATAAAACAAACTAAATTAAAATCGGTTCATGCGTTCGGGAGCTACGATGCCACAGACAGACAGACATACCGAACAGACTCGTCAAACTTGTAACACCGCTTCGTTTTTGCGTCGGGGTTTAAAAATCACCTCCTTAAGTTACCCGTCGTGCTTAACCTCCTGCACCATTCAAGATCTTTACGAGGGCAATGATAGAGCTGTACAGGTTACTCAATCCTGGTAGGACAACATTTTATACGAGTCAATCGACACGAAAAGAAGAAAAAGTACATAAAATATAACAAGTCTACATTTTTGTTGGTATCCAACTCGACCGAACGATTCTGGCAATTCCGATGAAATACACCCCGTGGGTATCTGAGCAATAAATAAACTTAATAGCTATAAACTAAAAAGTATTTTTTTCCAACAACCATTACGCCTGTATTCCCCGAAGGGTAGGTAGAGGTGTACCAATGTACACCCAGTATGGTATGTTTTAAGTCCTATGTAATAGGGGACGAGCCTATTGCCATCAACCGGGCACAAATCCTAACTGCGAGCTGCTACTGAGAAATTCCTAATGGAAAAACCCAATCAAACACTTGGCTCGACCTGGGAATCGAACCCAGGACTCCATGCTCATCAGTCGCGTTTGCGACCACGAGACCAACGGGGCAGTATTTTTTTAATTATTTTTAATTTATTACATTGCCAGGACTAGGAAAATGGTGTAGCGTAGAAATAAAAATAAATAAAATAAAGTTAGCATCCTTCTATTTCCTACTACTCATATTATTTTAAACGTAAAAGATTAGAAGGATCGATGGATGGTTGGATGAATGGATAAATAGAAGGATGTTTTTTACTATTTCACATTTAAATGGCTGAACGAAATTAATTGAGGCCTGTTGTGGCACACATACATATTAATCTAGCTTAACGAACCTAGAAAAAATGTTGTATTCCCATTGGATAGTTTAAGACTTTGGCTTAATTCTGGACTACGCAAACGAGCTAGCTTTTGCAGAATTTTCTAAAGATGCAATAAAAACAAGGGCTTTTGAATTTAAAATTTTGAAAAGTATGTGAAATGTTAGGACTTTAAAATGATAAAGTTAAAATCCTAATTTGTATTCTTAAAATATGCAGAGTAGTGTAATCATTCTTTTAACGTCGCGGTTTGTAAAAACATCGCTTTATTCGTTACCCCCCTTGCATCTCACGATGCTAATCGGTCGGACGTCAAACTGGTTACGTATTCTGTCCTCTCAAAGCGCTTCGTCAGCGGTAAACATTTGTTATTTACCTAAGCGACTCTCTGCGTTTTGCTTCCTACCCAGGACGCTTTACAGGCGGCACTAGTGACCGGTGCATCATTTACTCTGTAAATAAAGAGGTCTATCTAACTTAGCATTTGGTTAACAAGGTCCTTACGTCTTCTGCCTAACTCATAATTTATTTGCGGTTAGCATAATAATTCTTTTTCTTCACGTACATCATTATTGTTCTCAGTAACAAGCCGGAGTTTGGAAGTTGGTGGTGTGACACCCCCGTGGCTCGGAAAGCACGTAAAGCCGTTGGTCCTGCTTCTGATCTCTCCCCGGTTATGTCGGATTGTCGTCCCATCGGACTAGGAGAGTAAGGGAAGAGGGAATGCACCTGGGTTTGCGCACATACTTGTGCACTATACTATCTCCTGCGTACTTGGCAAGATTGAATAAACATTAGCCACCGTGGCCGGAATAGGTGTGGGAAATACATTTTATTTTTACTTTTAGGGTACGCGTTTAATGTGCTACAATGCAATGTATTGTATATACTTTTGTGTTCCTCAAATAAATAGAGTCTTTAAAGAAAATAAATATTACGTGTGAAACGGGTATTATCAATTTCAAGACCGATCCAATTTACATTACGTGTACCGCACGCTCTTGTACTAGGCCCTTTGATCTCGTACAGAGTATGTTCATACGATGCATCCACTTAGTAATACGAACATGTTTGTTTTAGTTTTCAAGTGCTGGATCTATACTCTGACAACTCTAGCCGTTAAACTTCTTGAAAATTGCTTCCACGGATCCAATCTTGCTATATTTATTAATTAACAATATCCAGAGGGTTGTTCCAAATTAATTAGTAAAACTTTGTAGGTTCATACATACATAAACCCACGCCTTTTTCCCATGGGGGTAGGCAGAAACCACAGAAAGCCACCTGCTACAATCCTTACACACTTCTGTCGCCTCGACCACGTTCATACATCTGTTCATACAAGCACGCCGGTTACGAGTACTGCGCACACGACCTTTCTGAAGAACTCCACCAATAAGGTCAGGGTAGATCTTTATAGGGCGTCCTCTCCCGGCGTTGCCACTCACATCTGCCATATAAATCCCTTTCGTTAGTCGCCTTTCACTCATTCTCTCAACATGACCGAACCAACTAAGCATACTCTTTTCTACTTTTGTCACTACATCATCTTTGTAGGTTCAGAAACTTTTAATAAAACAAATGACACAAACATATTTACTTTTACTTAACTGTTTCTTTTTAACCACGGTGTTTAACCCCTGACGCAAAAACGACGGGGTGTTATAAGTTTGACGTGTCTGTGTGTGTGTGTGTCTGTCTGTCTGTGGCATCGTAACTCCCGAACGCATGAACCGATTTTGATTTTGTTTTTTGTGTTTGAAAGGTGATATAGTCGGGAGAGTTCTTAGCTTCGTTAGGTGAAAATCGGATTAGCGGTTTCAAAGTTATCAGCTCTTTTGTTAGCTGCGGTAGGTATTTTTATTTTTTTGTCGAGGGTTACTTAAATATTTTAATTTTGTATTTTTTATAAGAGACTACATCTTTATTGTAGGTACTTATATAATAACAAAAGTACCGAGATAATAAAGTAATGTATATCTAACCCTAGTAATAACAAAAATATATATTAGTCTCGTTGTTAGCTTAGTGGTCCTAAGCGCGTCTGTTACGCTAGAGGTCTTGGGTTCGATTCCTAGGTCAAGCAAAAAGTGTTATTGGGTTTTTCTATGAAATTCTGCTCGAAAAAGCTGCTCGGAGTTAGTATCTGTGCCTGGTTAATGGTAATAGACTCGCCCGTTATTATATGAGACCTCAGCAGTAGCAGTCTCACTTAGGACCACTAGGTTAACGAGGCAGTTAGTTAAAAAAAGATTTAAAGTTTAGTTATAACATTCAAACATTGTTTTTGTGAAAAACGTGTAAAAAGTTGAAACTTTCACCATCAGTATCTCTGTCACCAGCAGATGCCGTGGTATCTAGGAAGGATAGAATCGCAATGATGAAAAGAACATGTAACTTTCGTTTAGTGGCTTCTTACACCAGTTATGTATCTGATTATCCTATCTGTATTAGTTAGAAGTATTACAGACTAGGTTTTCCTTACTATTTGATAACGAAAATAATTGAGACTCCTTTTGCGATTTCGTCCCTCGATGATGAAGATGTGATCCCTCGGGAGCTGTATATTTTTCTTGTGTTATTCCACATTACAATCTATCTCAGTGCCGAATTTATCCAGATCCGTTCCACCGTTTAAGCGTGAAAGAGTAACAAAATCCATTCATCCATCCATCCTCACAAACTTTCGCGTTTATAATATTATTAAGTAAGAAGGATAGTGGGACAGTGGTATTTGTAGGATAGTAGAAGGTAGGATATATAGGTTTAGTAAGATAGTAGAACAACACAAAAGTGAAGTACTGAATTTTTACTTTTTTTTAAGGAGTATGTGACAATTTGGGCCCACTTTTCTCAACGTTGCTCAACAGTGATGAGACCCATATGTCATATGAAACCTCTAAAGGAGTACTTAATTTCGTTTTTTGGCAGCTAACTTCAAATCCAGCGCGACAATGGTGTTTTGATACATTCTGTCAATTTGGTGTAAATCCTGGGCAAAGATTTCCACTCTGTCCAACAGCGACAAGTACCAAAACACCATTTTCTGAACTTAGCTGCCGTAGAATGCAATGAAGTTCTCCTTAAGAGCTTTCATATGACAGGTGTCTCATCACTGTTGAGCATTGTTGAAAAGTGGGTCCAAGAATCATACAACGGTGCGCGTGGTCCTTTAACGTTAATTTTACAATTAGAAAGGCGGGAGCGAGGTGCAAGAAAATATTCAACATACATACATACACTCACGCCTTTTTCCGATGAGGGTAGGCAGATACCACAGAACACCTGCTACAATCCTTACATACTTCTTTCGTCTCGTCCACATATAAATATTCAAATTAATTATTTGACCGTAAAGTTTGATAACACAAGAAGGAGAGCCTACCTCCGCTAATATCCCTCAAAAACGCGTATATTACTTTTTATTACACCCAATTTGGTCCAAAAAACGCGTTCCACATAAATTCATGGAAAATAAAAGCATCATAATACAGCAACAACAATAAGCCGACGTGGGTCGAATATTTATTAAGTGGAAGGTCTAATTGCGAGGTTATCTTGCTGTTGTAGGGTAATATTGTGGAGTTTACGTCATTTTTCGCGTCGACTCGGCGACGTCGTCCGTAATTCTAAGCAATTTGCTCCGCGCTCCGGACTGATTTCGTTTGCGGACGACTTAATTATCTGGTTTAAGTTTGTATTTAATGTGTTGTGACGTCATCGTTGTTATGTAATGCAGAGGAAGGAATGTTTGAATTTTTATAATTCCCTTAAGGTTCTTTTTTTGAAAGATGTTACATAAGTAGTGCATATTTCAAACATGAACCCTACTAGGACACAGCAACCTAATATTTATTTGTGCAAATCTTACCTCTATTATATTATAAATGTGAAAGGATGGAGGGATGTTTGATACTCAAACCAAGCCAGAATGGCTGACTGAGTCTAGATTTTGAATTTGGCACTGAGATAGATGTTAGTCAGGAATAGCGCATAATGCTCTTTATATATCGAAACAATGTATGATTCTTGTGGAAAAATATATACAGTGGAATCCGTTTATAATGACATCGAAGGGAAATAACAAACACGTTATACTAAGCGGACGTCATACAAAGCATCATCATCAACTATGTTGGGGTCGGCTTCCAGTCTAACCGGATTCAGCTGAATACCAGTGTTTTACATGGAGCGACTGCCTATCTGACCTCCACAACCCAGTTAGTGGGCAACACGATACCTCTTGGTTAGACTGGTTGTCAGACTTCATGGCTTCTGATTATCCGTAACGACTGTCAAAGATCTACGAATGACAGCCGGGACCAACGGCTTTACGTGCTTTCCGAAGCACGGGGGTGTCACACCACCAACTTCCAAACTCCGGGTTGCTACTGAGCAAATCCTAATGGAAAAATTCAATAACTTCTTTTTCAAATAATTCTTTTTCTCGACCTGTGAATCGAACCAGAGACCCCTTGCTCATCAGTCGCGCTTGAGACCACGAGACCAACGGGGAAGTTCACGTCATACAAAGCATTTTGTAGAAAATAAACAATCTCTTGTGTTTATTTAAATAAAGAGAAACAACAAAATATGTAGACATAAAGCACAAATCCCTAAGCAACAATGCGCGAATTTAAACTTTTAATTACCCACTGAGACTCAAACCAAAAAGAAGCCATCCACGCTCCGAACGTCATCGGGCATCACGTGACTTTCCCGAACACTGCCGAAGCTGTTAGGAATCATGTTGGTCACTATGACAAGACAAAATGTATAAAAATGGGTCACAATAGCAACACGTCACTGTAAGCGAAATCATTATATATCCGATTTTATTATAGACATTTATATGAAAACCAAACTTCACTGTGTAAAACTTAATAATAAGCGGTTGGTCCATAAACGGATTCTACTGTATTAATATTGACGCGGACGAAGTCGAGGGCAGAAACTAGTATTGTATAATTTCTTGCATTATCACTCGTATTAAATAGGATTACATTGAATCAGATATATTGGCTTGCATTAGATTACATTGGGTTTCCACTTGGTTGGCTTGGTTGGCTTGGTTTCGCTGTTGATAACCTGATATGCTGGAAAGAACCGTCTTCAGAACAACTAGCGCAACTCCAATCACAAACTAATTCATACTCTAAAATATGCCAAAGCTGCAAACAAACAATTCAACTAAACAGTAATTAACTCAGCACACAAGTTGTATAAACACAACAAAACATTGAAAATTGATTCATCAAAATAAAACATACAAGCATGTCAACAACAAACATGAATCCTAAATGAACTAATTCACGAATAATGACAATCGTTGTTCAATCAGAAAATAATATATCAAGCCCAAACCGCCGCGCTATTAAATGAACGCTATTAAAAGCTGTAATTTATTAAATTTACGCGCGTGACAAATGTGACTGGGCAGTAATACATTTTGTAGCCCGTGGTATTGAACGTGGAGTAAAACATTGTAGATGAGAGGAATGTTGACGGTTCAAAAGCATCGATAGGCACAAAGGCGACAAATTAATTTTGATGTGAAACATCTATAGGTATAGTCGTACGAAAACCTATTGCTGGCGTGGCGACGTCTGCCGTGGCGACGTGTCACCACGCTGTAATTATTATGATGAATTGAGTTGTCTCAATTTTATTCTCATTTTTAATAACAAGTAATTTAATGATTTCCTATCACTAAAAAAAAATTATTGAAATTAAGGTTTTATCAAAACTGCTAAATGTATTATAGCGGTGAATTAAGTTTTGCTTTGGCAACACTTATAAATAAAGGATAAGACGAAAACATTGTTATTTTTAGAACCGTATTTCATTCACTGAAGGAGTGAATGAAATACGTGTTGTTCAGGCGTCATTTTAATTTTCTAGTAAAATTCTGCGAATTAATATTTAAATTGTGAAAATACAAACAAAAAGGACAAAATAAAAAATTGGAAGTAACCCCCGACAGAAGAATTCAAATCCCTACCTCAGCTAACAAAAGAGCTGATAACTTTAAAACCGCTGAACCGATTCCGAACAAACATAGCTAAGAACACTCCCGACTAATTCACCTTTCAAACAAAAAAAACTAAATCAAAATAGGTTCATGCGATCGGGAGCTACGATGCCAGACACAGACACACACACACAGACATGTCAAACTTATAACACCCCGTAATTAGTGTAGGTTGACCTGTATATTTAGTGGTGTCCCTGGTGTTGGAAATTATGTAAAACCTTGTTGAGTTTTGTGTGTAAATAGTATTAATTATACGTGACTGAATCTAGGTACTTATCATTCACATAGCTTGTGGTTTTCAATTAGTAACTTCGTGGCTTTTAGTTTGACACGGTTTTTTATGAGTTCCCCGAATCATTCAATTTTATTTTATGATAATATATTTAAGTGTATTCTTAGCACGAAATTCAAGCGAAATATAAAAATAAAAGTAATAAATTTAAACATTTAACTGCAGGTTACAAAAGAGCTGATAACCTTGAAACGGCACAACCGATTTTGATAAAACAAACCCCTTTCAAATTGGTTCACCCGTTTAAGAGCTACGCTGCCACAGACAGACACGCAGATACACAGTCACGTCAAACTTATAACACCCCTCTCTTTGAATCGGGATTAAAAACAAATGTCAGCAAACTATTTTAAAAGTACAAACTTTTGACAACAGTTTCCGTTGGTATCATCAACAATTTGTGGTACGGTGAAAACTAAATAAAAAGTTGTGTTAGTAAGAAAATTCTTTGTTAATATTTAAATAACTTATTTCACGTTATTTTCAGGCTTCTTTTCACAAAATATTCTTTTAACAAGATACTCTTATTAAATTGTAAATGTTGAATGTAAAACTTGTTTAATTTTTCAGCTGATACGTTTTCCGGGCATCCGTTAACCGGATAGCCGGGTTCCAACAAATACGATTACAGGGCCGTACTCCTCATTAATGTGGCGTGCTAATTAAAAATGTATGTTTATAACGGCCTCGTATTTTGCTACTAATTACAAGCAGGGTAGGAAGATAATTTAAACTATACTTCGCTGCTTGGAAAGTTTACTTTTAGGCGGAGACATTATTTAGCAACAAACTTCTGCCAGCGACTTCGTTCGCGTGGTTTTTTCACCCGCGTTAAGTTACGTCTTTGATTACTGCTTCTCTCCCGTGTGTCGTAGCGTGATGTTATAAAGCCTAAAACCTTCCTCGATAAATGAACTATCCAGCACAAAAATCATCCAAACAAATCAACTTCAGCTTTACTTAACTGAAAGTAAGGAGGTGATTTGACGTGTATCGTCTTCAAAATCACATGCGGATGTAGTAGACGGCACGAGTCGTGAGCACAAACAATAAGTACATTTTTGGGTTTCGGCTGGGTTTTTTGGGTCGCGAATACTGGTCGCGTTATGCAGCCTTAAGCTGATGTATAGATAATCAATGGTGATATAATGTGACACGTTATTGTGGGAAGAGGGAAATTCTGTTATCCCAATTATCTATGGGACCTAAGTGTACGACGGTTTCCATTAGGGAGGTTACATGGCTGTAACCTAATATTCGATTTGCTTTTACATTGAAACTGACAGTAACCTCGTTATCCTTTTATAGGGAAGGGCCGGTCCAATTGAAATCGAGAGTTGAGAATTCAAAATTCAGAGTGTAGGATAAGGGAATTAATTTAAATTATTAGGAAATAAAAAATATTATTTTGTAACACCAGCCTATTTTTAACCCACTGCCTCTTTTCATACAGAGAAGACACGAGAATTGATCATTCTGCTTGCTATCGTGGGATTGGCGATTTCAGACTTGTATTAATTAAAAGTCCAGATTTCTTAACTAACTCGTTGCCTCGGTAACTGCCTCGGTAGCCTAGTGGTCCTAAGTGCGATTGCTACGCTAGAGGTCTTGGGTTCAATTCCCAGGTCGAGCAAAAAGCGCTATTGGGTTTTTCTATGAAATTCTCAGTAGCAGCTCGGAGTTAGGATTTGTGACGGATTAATGGCAATAGGCTCGCCTCTATTACACGGGACCTAAACATACCGGCGAACTGTGGGTGTACATTGGTACACCTCTGCCTAACCCTTCGGGGAATACAGGAGTGATGGTGATGGTTTCTTCACGATATTTATCGACATCGAATTCTATGATGTCCAAGCGAAACTTCGAACGTACAAAACAATGTTAATTTACACCCGCACCTTCATGCATGACATTAAGTAGGGAATAGAGACCTAATATTGCTTAGCATTTTCTGTAAGTAGTATAAACGTCAAGCCACTCAAAAGTATGAAATCATCATCATCATCAGATCACCCGTAAGACGCCCACTGCTGGACATAGGCCTCCCCCATAAATAATTTCCAACCGGTGTTTTTAAAAGTATAAAATTCGGAAACGTAATTCTAGTCATAATCAATAATCCCATTTTACATTGCATAATCATTCAAATTGTAATTACACTGATTGCCATTTTGATGGACTGTCTCATCTCAAACTATTAATTCAAATAGCCGGAACGGCTTTGCGGCGTCAGGAGTCAACTCATTAAGGAAAGTGAAAGATCTCGGGGCTTGTTCCCAGTAATGACCAGCCGGTCCGCCTTCCTTGATTGCTCATTATAATTATTTTTTAAGCATTATGGATTCATTTAATAAACGTTCTACTTTGCGATTATCTAAACTATTATTAAATAATGCTTACATTTCAGGATTTGATTATAATGAGGTCTATTGTAACCAAAGGTGAGTTCTTGTGATTAAATACATTTAAAATCTAGTCGTCATTTCGTGTTAGAGACAATCAATGTCAAAAATGTGAAAAAAATGAAATTGAGGCGTTTTTGATAGATTATATTAGACTAGCGAATTGCCCGCGACTTCGTCCGCGTAGCTTATTTCACACGCGTTAAGTTACATCTTTTGTTACTGCAGGCTCCGCTCCCGTCATCGAGGCGGAGTTGTACGAGAGGTACAGAGCGGCGAAGACCGCCCTCAACGAGGCTGTCATGCGGGCCAAGGCTCAGGCCCGCGAGGAGCTGCTGGGGACTCTGAACGGAGATCCGTGGGGGCGCCCTTACAAGACGGTGCGGGGTAAGCTCTGCACCTGGGCCCCCCCGCTGACGCAGAGTCTCCGGCCGGAGCTCGTTGAGGACGTGGTGAGCGCTCTGTTCCCTTCGCGGGGGGAACATCCTCCCCCGCCCATGGCTCCGCCTCTTGCGATGCCGGAAACGGACCACGACGACGACGACACCCCTGAAGAGACTGGGGTAGACCTGAGGATGGCGGTACGAAGGCTGAAAGCCAAGAATACCGCCCCGGGACCCGATAGCTTACCTGGCAAAGCCTGGGTCCTGGCCTCAGAGGCCCTTGGGCCTCGACTGGAGGGGCTCCTAAGCGCATGCTTGGAGAGGGGCCAGTTCCCACGTCGCTGGAAGACGGGGAAGCTGGTCCTCATACGGAAGCCGGGGCGCCCTGCGGACTCGCCGTCCGCATACCGGCCCATCGTGTTGCTCGACGAGGTGGCAAAGCTCTTTGAGAGAGTGATTGCGGGCCGCCTCGTCGGGCACCTGGTGGGGATGGGGCCGGACCTTGCGGACAACCAATTTGGTTTCCGCAGGGGGCGCTCTACGGTGGACGCCATCATGCGCGTGAGAGCCCTATCGACGGGGGATGCAGTGGCCCGGGGCGGGGTCGTCTTGGCGGTGTCTCTTGACATCGCCAATGCCTTCAACACCCTGCCCTGGAGTTGCATTAGGGAGGCACTCCGGTACCACCGGATGCCGACCTACCTCCGTCGAGTTGTCGGGGCCTATCTGACGGATAGGGCCGTGATTTACCCTGGTCGCACAGGAGAATGGAACCGGCGAGAGATGTCGTGCGGTGTCCCACAGGGTTCGGTTCTGGGGCCGCTCCTGTGGAACATCGGATACGACTGGGTGCTGCGAGCCGACCTCCCTGAGGGCGTCGGCGTAGTATGCTACGCCGACGACACGCTGGTCTGGGCGCAGGGAAGGTCGCACGAGGCGGCGGCCGACTTAATGACACGCGGGGTTGCGATAGTCGTTGAGAGGATCCGGCGGTTGGGTCTCGAGGTGGCCTTGCACAAATCTGAGGCCATGTGTTTTCATGGGCCTCGGAATAGGCCACCGTCGGGATCCCAACTAACGGTAGGAGGGGTTCACATCGGCGTCGGGTCGACGATGAAGTACCTGGGACTCGTCCTCGACAGTCGGTGGAACTTCGCGGAGCATTTCCGACGTTTGGCCCCCAAACTGGAACGGGCCGGGGCTGCCTTTAGGCGGCTTCTACCCAACCTGGGGGGACCAAACGCCTCCTGCCGGAGGCTCTACGCGGGAGTCGTGCGGTCGATGGCCCTTTACGGGGCCCCGGTGTGGGCGCAGGGGTTAAGGCGACTTGCCGCCCACTACCTCATTGCGTCCCAACGGGTGATCGCCATAAGGGCCATCCGAGGATACCGCACGATCTCGGGGGAGGCGGCGAGCCTCCTTGCCGGATTGCCGCCGTGGGATCTGGAGGCGCTGGTCCTCGCGCGCCTGTACGAGTGGCGCGTGGAGGTACTAGGCCGGGGGGAGAGTCCGCCACCGCGGCAAATTGCCGCTCGGCGGGCCGACCTCCGGCTCGATCTCATGGCGACATGGAGACAGCGGCTGTCGCAACCTCGTGCTGGGCACGCCTTAATAGAGGCGGTAAGTCCCCTCTTTGAGGAGTGGCTGGAGAGGCGCCACGGCGCCTTCACCTACCGCCTGACGCAGGTCCTCACCGGACACGGGTGTTTCGGGAGGTTCCTGCACCTCATCGGGCGGGAGGAAACGTCCGGGTGTCACCATTGTGTGGATCGCCCCGAGGACACGGTGGAGCACACCGTGGCGGTATGCCCCGCTTGGGCGGAGCATCGCCGAGTCCTCGTGGCGACCATCGGCGGCGGCGAACTCTCGCGTCCGGCCCTGGTGCAAGCCATGGTCCGGAGCGAGAGGGAATGGGATGCAGTCGCCTCCTTCTGCGAGGCAGTAATGCTTGAGAAGGAGGCGGCGGGACGGTTGAGACAGCGGTTCTCCCGTCCCAGCCGCCGCGGTAGACGCTCCGGACGTCGGGAGCCGCGAGACGACTCCCGGCCACCGTAGATACTGGCCTGTGGACGGTGAGCAATGGGTAGCTCACCGTCCTTACGTTGCATAACGACAGGCCGTGTCGACGGCGCGTTCGTGTTCCACGCGCGCCTCAAAGAGATGTCAGCAAAAGGAAGGGGCCACTGAGGGCCGATGCCTGCCGGTGCTGCGGGTTGTTCGCAAGAGATACCGCGCCCCCGGAACGCAAAGGGCACAAGAAGGAACATGGGTGGGTTTTAGTCAGTAAAAGTCTGACACTCCCTCCCGCCCCGCCCAGGGCGGGAGAAGTTATTTGATGATTTCCCACCCACCAAAAAAAAAAAAAAAAAAGGCTCCGCTCCCGTGTGTCGCAGCGTGATGTTATATAACCTATGTTACTCAGGAATAATGTAGCTATCTATTGGTAAAAGAATGGTTGAAATCGGTCCTGTAGTTTTGGAGCCTATTCATTACAAACAAACAAACAAATCTTTCCTCTTTATAATATTAGTATAGATTAGAGATTAGAATACGAACATTCCTAACAGTTATTAGGATTACCCCTCTGGTTCTCTCGAACTTAGGGCAGGGCAAAGGATCTTCTCATACAGAGAAGGCACAAAATAACAATGGATAGGGACTTTATTTTTTTTGTTATAATCCAAAAATCACACAGACATTAGAGAGATTACCATTTCATAATAAAAATGGAAAAATATGAGTACCATCGTATGTGGTCATTTGTAGTATGAATAAAATTAGGTTTCCAGAGAGCCTGTGTTACGACCTTTATTCATTACGAGGATAAAAGACCTCTTTACAAAATAATGAGCTACGAACTGTGGGGTCTAGACAAATAAAAATGTCCTAGTTATCTTTATTGTTACTAGAAATTTAATTTTTTACCGCCTTATAATGAAAGTCTCTCGTAATACCTTTAAAATAAGAGAATTTTCATGAACAAAATAGTGAGAACAGACGATATTTTTATTAGGCACCTTAGTATCTACTTACCTGAGAATATTGTTGCTGTACATTTAAAGGCAATAGTGATTTTATTTTATGATTTTGTGTAATCTTACAACAGCAAGCATTTTGGAAGGACATCAAAATGATAAGACAGTGTCGTTACTAGCCGACTTTTAGATAATAATAATACCAGGACATTATTGGCCCAATTGGGGGCGATGGCTTTGTCTTATACACAGACAGCACGACCATTGATTACCGTGCCTGCTCAAGGCGGATAGACAATTTCAGACTGATAGTTTGATTATGTATAAGTCTATGTTTCCTTACGATGTTTTCCTTCAACGATTTCAGAGCTGTTCAAGATAACTTTAGAAAGTACATATGAATTGAAAAAGTTAATTTTTTTACACTTCTCACAACTAGAAGCGAGAACATCTAACTTTCAAGTTGGGATAACAATGGTCTTGGTTTAAGACTTGGTTGACCCTTTAATATTAGACTCAAAGACTATCCCATATACATCTAGGCTTTAGACAAAGTATAAACAAAGAAAGCAATGTTTCTCAAACTTTTACTTCACTGTTTTTTATACTATCTGTTGAATTTAATAAAGGGTTTCCCATTTGTGTATCTAGCAGCTAGCTGTACTATTCTTATGTTGTGTTGTCTGAAAGCCTGACTCCGTGATAAAAACAAACTATGCATTTAGTTTCTGTCCACAACCCTGGTCCCCAAGATACATAGGCTCCGCCTAGTTTCGGGACCGCTGTTTTTACTAAAAATGCGTACCGCTAATTGTTACCGTTTTTTTTACTGTATGCTAACCTAATTATAAGGAACTTATATAACAATGGATACTAAACTTTTACTTTGCTTTGAATGAATGAATCCTTCGGGGCATTTCTTCTACATGTATGAACACAAACAGCCACCTTTTCCGCTGAATGCATTGGAGTTTGCTTTGATCGCTTTTTTTCGGCGAAGAAAAAGTGCAAGCGTTGCTTGGTCCAGTTTCACTCATGTTATCAAGCACAAAAACGTAAATGTAACAAAAACAAAACTAGTAACAAATAATTTTAAATTTAACAAAACAAGAAACTGAATGAAAACAATAAAATTAACAACGGGATAACAAGAAATCAACAATATATCTGGAAAGCACACTTCTCGCATCAACAAGTAGATCGATAGTAAAGATGGCGACCCGACCGATGCCAAATGTCACATTTTTGGCACGAAGTTTAGGAATGAAGTCTTTTTTGGGATTTTTTACATGTAAACGATTTAATAAATAATTAATTAAAATTAAAAAAAAAAAATAATTTAAGGCATTTATGACACTCAAATAATTCTGAAAGGATCACATAAGTTCTGCAGACATTGTTCTAAAATATCTTATAAAGTGTGTAAAATATATTTTATCACAATAAAATACGTAGTTACTGTGATAAAATATATTCACTCACGGCTCCCTGAATACGGTATAGTTAATTCAGGTTCTAACAATAAGCCAGTAGATATATCTGGCAGTGTTGCCTATAAGTATCATAATATTACTGCATATAGGTAATAAAGTACCTGCAGCCGCACCTGATTAAATTGGAAAGGTGACGGGCTCTAACGAAGTTAAGCTAGAATGATTAAAGCTGCAACGTATTTTAAAATAATGGTATAATAATTATTTTGGTCGAAAATTGTTGCCAAACGTAATTAATTTTCCGGTTATGCGTGAAAATGACTTAACTGTATTACGGTGTCAAATTATTATTAGCGTTAAATTATGTTATTGAAGCAAATAAATGATTAATGATTGAATGATGTTGGATTTGGCTTAAATGTAGTAAGGCTTGTTATAGACATATGTATGCTGTCAAAGCGAAATTCAATTATAGATTTCGTGTTTCTGATATTTCCATTTTATAATATACTAGCTTTTGCATGCGACTTCTTTCGTAAGGAAGTTAATAATACCATAAGACATAGTTCATGACAATGGAAAATAACAACATAATATCACGCCTGTATTTCCCCGTAGGGTTAGGCAGAGGTGTAACAATGTACACCCACAGTTCGCCGGTATGTTTTTAGGTCCCATGTAATAGAGGGCGAGCCTGTTGCCATTAATCGGGCACAAATCCTAACTCCAAGCTGCTACTGAAAATTTCTTAGAAAAACCCAATAACACTTTTTGCTCGACCTCTAGTGTAGCAGTCGCGCTTAAGACTACTAGGCTAACGAGGCAGTTAATGGAAAACAGTGTAGTTTTTTATTAGTGAACGAGTTTTTTAGTCGGAGCACACTTTTGGAGTTTACTTCTTGCTACCAAAAAACAATCAATCAAATGAACAAACAATTGGAATATAAGATAAGGGCACGATACAAATGTTTACAACTGTCTCGGTAGCCTAGTGGTCCTAAGTGCGACTGCTACGCTAGAGGTCTTGGGTTCGATTCCCAGGTCGAGCAAAAAGTGTTATTGGGTTTTTCTATGAAATTCTCAGTAGCAGCTCGGAGTTAGGATTTGTGCCCGGTTAATGGCAATAGGCTCGCCCCTTATTACATGGGACCTAAATATACCGGCGAACTGTGGGTGTACATTGTTACACCTCTGCCTAACCCTTCGGAGAATACAGGCGTGATGGTATATATTTTACAAATGTTTACCAGAAAACGTGCATACGCAATCAGGCTTTCATTTAGCTATTCACTGCACCGAACGCTACAAACATTCGTTTTCTAAACAACTAGATAAACGCAATGAATTTTGTTGTACCACATTCAAAATGGAAGCTTGCTACTATGAGGGTGCTATGCAATTAGGCTGTTGATTGCTTTCCATTTGCAGTAGTAGATTGTAAGCCAAACTGGATTTTTTTTAACAAGGATCCATTAGAACGGGCATTGGTTTAACATGTATGTATTATTAAAACAATATTATAAGTAGGTAGATGGGTAGAAGGTAGGTTAATCTCAGCAGCAGCAGCAGATCGGAGTTAGGATTTGTGCCCGGTTGGCAATAGGCTCGCCCTCTATTACATGGGACCTAAAAACATACCGGCGAACTGTGGGTGTACATTGTTACACCTCTGCCTAACCCTAAGGGGAAATACAGGCGTGATATTATGTTGTTATTTTCCATTGTCATGAGCAATGTCTTATGGTATTATTAACTTCCTTACGAAAGAAGTCGCATGCAAAAGCTAGTATATTATAAAATGGAAAGATCAGAAACACGAAATCTATCGCCCCCTATTACATGGGAACTAAACATACCGGCGAACTGTTGGTGTACATTGGTACACCTCTGCCTAACCATTTTGGGAATACAGGCGTGATGGTATGTTATGTAAATTAATTTAATTATTAACAGATTTTAGCTTGAATCGTTTTGGCAGGACCAAGTTCAATTGTATTTTTTTCCAGATCTTTATTTGAACTACAATTCACCTTAGTTTCGATCTTTAAACTTGAACATTTGAACCTGATTCTTAAGTATATGCGCCATTAACTAAAATAAGGTGAATCCCTCCGAAATAAAATAACAAATCAAACCATCGTGCAGGTTGTTAAAGTGTATATACCTACTTACCTGAAGGATTTGAAGAGTTACTTACGCACCGGTATACATTCTAACGATGAAGATGTATAGATAAGACGTCTTTTTTTTTTTTTTTTTTTTTTTGGTGGGTGGGAAATCATCAAATAACTTCTCCCGCCCTGGGCGGGACGGGAGGGAGTGTCAGACTTTTACTGACTAAAACCCACCCATGTTCCTTCTTGTGCCCTTTGCGTTCCGGGGGCGCGGTATCTCTTGCGAACAACCCGCAGCCCCGGCAGGCATCGGCCCTCAGTGGCCCCTTCCTTTTGCTGACATCTCTTTGAGGCGCGCGTGGAACACGAACGCGCCGTCGACACGGCCTGTCGTTATGCAACGTAAGGACGGTGAGCTACCCATTGCTCACCGTCCACAGGCCAGTATCTACGGTGGCCGGGAGTCGTCTCGCGGCTCCCGACGTCCGGAGCGTCTACCGCGGCGGCTGGGACGGGAGAACCGCTGTCTCAACCGTCCCGCCGCCTCCTTCTCAAGCATTACTGCCTCGCAGAAGGAGGCGACTGCATCCCATTCCCTCTCGCTCCGGACCATGGCTTGCACCAGGGCCGGACGCGAGAGTTCGCCGCCGCCGATGGCCGCCACGAGGACTCGGCGATGCTCCGCCCAAGCGGGGCATACCGCCACGGTATGCTCCACCGTGTCCTCGGGGCGATCCACACAATGGTGACACCCGGACGTTTCCTCCCGCCCGATGAGGTGCAGGAACCTCCCGAAACACCCGTGTCCGGTGAGGACCTGCGTCAGGCGGTAGGTGAGGGCGCCGTGGCGCCTCTCCAGCCACTCCTCAAAGAGGGGACTTACCGCCTCTATTAAGGCGTGCCCAAGATAAGACGTCTATGTTTCCGATTCAGTAAATAAAGCCTATTGTGGATAAGACGTAATGTATTCAAAAGATTAACTGAATTTTCCTGAATGAAAATCCGTTTGTCACTTATAGGGTGCTGGTGTAATTCCGTGGTAAAGAAAATAATTCGTATATTTGACAAAAAAAAAAAAATATATTTCCGTATTTTTTGGTTCAAGTCTTTTCGCGTGAAAGGAAGTTTTATATTGTGAGGCAAACAATAAAGAGCAGTCGGCCTTTGTGTCCTTTGTACACGGGCTTCACTTGCACCGCTTATTTTTTATGAGTCGAAAAACACAAGCCTCGTCGCTTAGTGCTGTCAACTGGTTTCAGCTGTTCCGTTGTGGTTTGACGTTCATTTTTATTTAAATGGAAATGTCTTGTGCAGTTGTATTGGGATTATAGGATATTGTATTTTTATTTGTGCCGCTTTTATGCGTACGCGTTGAAGCGTTAATAGATTTTCGTTCAGTATTGATTTGAAATTTCAGTTGGATGGCTCTTGTTGGTTGTTGTCCAAACCTTCATCTATAAGTAAATAGTATGTTGTCATGTATTGAATTACATTTTTCGCTTACCTACACAAAATATAAGTTCATTTTAAGTGCATTTATTGTTCACTAGCTGTTGCCCGCGGCTTCGCTCACGTCGACCTAAGTGTTACTTAACTACATAAGTATTGAATACTATGTTATCAAAATCTTCCAAGCAGGTCAAATGGTTGCTAAGGTGACTGCTAATAGTTACGACTGTAGGTTTAAAGAATTTATCTGTAGTCGCTTGAAGTCTGGATTTGTGCTCGGCTGGTAATAGGCTTACGCCATACCTGGGGCTAAAACATAATTGGCGTAAGGAGAGTATATGTGGCTTTACTATCCCTTTAGATAATACTATGATGTGGTTTCAAAATTTACTTACTTTTCTTTCTCAAACCATTAAACAGCATCTTTAATAGGCACTGCTTTAACATTATACCTCACATTGTAGCTGCGATCTGTCTAGTATCAAGACCGAAGAAATGAATCTTATAATCAGAGCAACAGCCAACAAAATTTGAGCTTCGTGTTAGAACCAAATTAATGTAAAGTTTTTGGGAGAAATATGGACAAAAAACAGTAAGCATAAGACTTCTTAAAAGACTAAGCAAAGTTTTACCTCACAAATTATCCCTTATCTTTGGAATCGTAAACTACACAAGCAATTTCCATTTAAAGAAAAATTTTAAGCATGTAGAACATCTTCTGTTTATAGTACCTACCCATAAGAAGAAATTCCGAATGCGATGCATAATTCATGATTGATGCTTGATTCAACTTGCATCCTGAAAGCGTGAAGTCTGTGAGACATTCAACGTCAGAAGAACGACTGTCACGGATTTTTTCTATGGGTGAAATTGATTTTGGTACAGTTTCTGTTGTTGCTAATCTATTTCTGTTCTGCCATTTGAATATAAGTACACTTTTTGGTGGCGTGGCTCAGGACAGAAGGTAAAATTTTGGACAAAAAACGTTTGCACATAAATCGTTCAACACTTGTATGAAGTGTCGAAGTTGGGAGGTCCCTTTTTTAAGCATGAGATGTCGTCAAATGATTTTTTCCTTTCTGGTGGAAAGGAGTGTCAGATTGTTATTGGCTAAAACCCATCCGAGTTCCTTCCAATGTCCTTTGTGTTCCAGGGCCGCGGTGAGTCTTTCGAACAAATTCCGCAACTGTGCTAACATCTCTTTGAGGCGCGCGTGAAACACAGTACGTCGTCGACTTGGGTCTGGTTCTGGTTAGACGGCGAGCCACACAACGATAGCCGACCGCAAGCCCACTCCGACTGTGGTCTGGAATCGCTCTACGACCCTCGACACCCGGGGCATCCCCTTCTGTTCTGGCGGCCGGGGTGAAAGGTTGACCTCTCCCTCATGCGTTTCGCCTCCTCCTTCGTTGGCATTACTACTTCGCAGAAGGAAGCGATTGCTTCCCATTCTCCCTCGCTCCGGACTATGGATGAACCAAGGCCGGACGCGAGAGGTCGCCGCCGCCAATCGCCTTTATGAGGACACGCTGATGTTCTGCCCAAGCAGGGGCATACCTCCACCGTACGCTCCTTTGTGATCCTACAGTGATAACACCAAGGCGTGTCCTAGCGCCGAAACCGAAACAGTTAGCTCCAGAAACAACTGTGACCAGAGAGTACCTGCGTCAGAGAATCCTTGTGGTGCGGCGATCCTACTATCGATATAAATTGATAACTCTTTAAGTTTCTGAGGTGCTGTTTTTTATTCATGAAAAATATTCTTAGGGGTAGCTAGAATTTGTGGGCCAATCTGTCGGATTCTGTTCTATTCATTCTTCTTCAGTCGACGTATGCAAATTTTCAAAGTTATGTTAAGGTTATGCTTAAACCTAGTTAGGTCTTGGGTTCGATTCCCAGGTCAAGCAAAGTGTTATTGGGTTTTTCTATGAAATTCTCAGTAGCAGCTCGGAGTTAGGATTTGTGCCCGGTTAATGACAATAGGTTCTGCCCCTGTTACATGAGATCTAAACATACCGGCGAACTGTGGGTGTACATTGTTACACCTCTGCCTAACCCATCGGGAAATACAGGCGTGATGGTATGTACGGTGTAATATGTAACTAATCTGCAGTATTGTGTATATTTTATAGCAATCCAAAACATGTCCAAGAACAATAATGTTTACCTAACCTCATTATTTATTACAAATAGCGAAATAGCCTAACTATTAATTACAAAGCCCACCACCCAAAGAGCAAAGCAGATTGTGTGAAGGAAGATATCCAGCACCTCATGACTACTTGAATTAGTGAAACTACCTACCTCCCGGTAGTGAACTTCAGTGATGTATCTGGAAGGCATTGAATAGATTACGCATTTAAGTAGGCCGCTGCAAACATAATTTGGTAAAAGAGGGCATCATATACCCGTCTGAAACTCAGTGCAATTGACGCATCAGTAAAAGCGGCCACCTACTTTTCTTAACCGGTGTAAATTATTGTTAGGGGCATCATCGATCCCGGGTCGGTGGTGCGTAGTGTTCCACGTGCGCCTCAAAGAAATGTCAGTACTGTTAGATGGGGCCCGCCAGGGCCAGTGTCTAACAGGGTTGCCGAATTCAAAAGAGTCACCGCGGCGCTGGTACGCAAAGGGCATTAGGAGGAACACTTTGTGTTTTAGTCAGTAAGAGTCTGACACTCCCTTCCGTTCCGCCCAGAGCGAAAGAAGTCATTTAAAGATTTCCCATCTTTAAAAAAAGGGGTATCATTGATGTGAAAAGAAGAATTTAAATCGCACTATAATACAGTCATGTGTTGGCCCGACATTTAAAGACTATTTTGTCAAAATTAAAGAGTCAAATAGACATAAATTCTTTAACAATACGTATATTTTCCGCTCTGCTATCGTTTGCACACCTATCAGTTTCTATTTTTTCGATGAAAATTGTTGACTTAAATTTGCTGTTTTTTAGTAACTATGTATTATAGACGTTCTTTTCTGCAAAAATAATAAAGAAAAAATAAGCAAGCTAAGCGTTACTGTATAAGAATGACTACTTCTATTTTATTATTGTTTGGAAATCTTGTAGTATTCAAAAGAAATATTTAAAAAATCACAAAAAGTAAAACATTATACCGGGACCGAACTCAAGCCCTGCGATTCGAAAGGCGGTCATCGAACCATTAGACTACTTAATTCAATAGAAAAAGATTTGAAATTGCCGTTCTGTTTTGCCATGATTGACTGTTTAGCTTCTTAAAGGTATAGCGTGATGATAATTATTTCAGCAGTTCAATCCTCAGCCATCTAAAGTATTGTTATATTTTGTTTCATCTTTTTTGAAACCCGTCGTAATCTGTATCATCATTGTTCATCCCCCAAAGTAGATCGCGCGATAATTTATAGCCTACGACCAACTTTGGCCTATGATGAATATATATACAAAAATTGAACGGAATCTGTCCGGCAGTATTTGCGTGATGCTCTAACAAACAAACAGACAAACAGTCAAAAATTTTGAATCGCTTCCCGACCCCGTAGCAATCACTTTTTTTTAAATATATTAAATGTACAGTTTTGACTTCGCTACGATTTTATTATAAGTATAAATAGACTATGTACATACATTATTTCCTGCTTTAATATTAAAAGATTTAAAAAAATAAGTAAGCAAATCAATGTTATGGCAGAAGTTATGCATACTTTTATTTTATTATTGTTGGGAATCTACCTGTACGAAAAAAAATGTTTGAAAAATCACAAAAAGTAAAACTGTTATTGAGGACCGAACTCACGATCAGCGATTTGCAAGGCGGTCATCAAACCATTAGACTATTTACTACTTCGGAAATAACTCTAAAATAGCCGTTCTAGTTTGCCATTATTGACTGCTTAACTCTTTGAAGGTATAGCGTGATGATAATTATTTTAGAAGTTCAATTTCGCAGCTATCTACAATATTCTTACATTATATGTCGTTGTTTTCAATCCCGTGAGAATCTGTAGAAGAACTCGAACATAATGCAACATTGCTCATCCCCCAAAGCAAATAGCGTGATAATTTATAGCCTAAGTTTTAAGTGGAGCTTACCGCAATACATTAGAAAAAACCGCATTCAAATTGGGTTAAGCCACGGCTGAGATTAGCGTGTTCAAACGCACAGACAAACAGACAAACAGACAAACAGACAAACAGACAAAAATTCTAAAAACCATATTTTCGGCATTAGAATCATTACCCGACCTCGTAGCAATTACTTTTTTTCAAAAATATTAAATGTACAGTTTTGACTTCGCTACGATTTTATTATATGTATAGATTTGTGTCTTGGAAGTTGTAGGCCTTCGGTGTGGGATGCAACATGCGTCGACACCTTGCGCTATCCCATCTTTCTAGCACGACGTGTTGTGCTGGGGCGGCTGCTACTGGTGCCGAAAACCTCAAACGGCGCAAATATAATAACCTTCTTGGAAGCTATATATTTGAGCCGTTTGGGTTTGAAATACTAGGGCCATGGGGTCCGAGCGCTCATCTTGTTTTTCGTGATATCGCCAAGTGAATGATCGACTCTTCACGTGACCAAAGGGCTGGCCTTTTCTTGGGCCAAAGAATCAGCATTGCCGTACAAGGTGGCAATGCTGCCAGCCTTTAGGGCACTTGTCCCATTGACAGCGATGCCGATGAGTTTTTTGATGCCCTGTAAGCTTCCTTTTTTGTTTTTTTTATATTAACTGTACATACTCGCAGTTTGTAATCTAATTATTATTTAAGTAGGTTTTATGATTAAAATAAATAAATCCCTTTGTTTGTATAACTGACTGCTAACTGAATATTTTTTCCAGCCATCATGTTCAGAGTATTAAAAAGTTTTGATTTTAAAACTTTCCTACGTAAACGTATTAATTTTATCAATTATTTCAAAAGTTTGGCAGATTTTAAAATTACTGAACTGTAAAATGTTAATATTGTCTTTGAATTTGACTTGAAATACTTTTTAAAAACAAGTTAAGAATTTAGAATAATTATTGAAAATAGGTAGCTTTAATATAACTAGTTAGTGTAATTATACCTATAATGCTGATACAAAGGTCCAGTCTTATTTTTTATGAATCTACTTGAATATGTCTCCCTACAAAGTGCTTGCAAGATAAGCATCTTCACAAGTGTTCTCTTCTAAATAAGTATTCCTGGATAGAACTGTTTGTAAGTAAAATTGTTATTAATATTTCATTTGACATTTATATTTCCAATAAATAGCTTATTATAAACTTTATATTCAATAACATTTTACACACCTTGAATGGAGGTATATGGTTTAAGAAACTTTGTAACCTATTATGAATTCTCATGTTTATGTAATGTTTTTTCTTTACTGCAAACAAATAAATGATTGTTCAGAATACAATTTTTACTTTTACTGTAGCATTTTGCAGTAATTTTGCAAGCATGAGACTTTGATAAATCTAATATCTACTTGCAAAAGAATGAATAATGAATTGTATTTCGAAAAGTAGCTCTTAAAGGTTTTTAATAAGAGCTATTCGTCTAAATGCAATTAAAATTAGTTAACCTACTCAGAAAAGTAATACAATCATAAGATGAGTTCCATATATTCTTAGTAGGTACATAATCTTATAAGATCCCCAAATAAAGATGTTTACACAGGACATACGAATTACGGACCACAATAACTCACGCTTATGTCAGGATAAATAGCCAATTTGCGTGGAATGGATTGCCAGATCTGAAGATAACTTCGACCTGCACATTCAAAATAAGAGGGGATTTGCAGGTTACGGAAATTACGTAATAAACTAACAAAACATGTAGATTTTATGGTAGTTCCATAGGCAATAGGAATTTATTTCTACTCTAAATTAAGTAGGGATTGCAAGCAGTAAATAACTAATAGTAGATTTTATTACGGACGAAATTATACTGGTGATTTTTGATGTGGGTAAAAAAAAAAACAAATAAAAGAGCTATTTGTTTGTTATGTTATCTAATTTATTAAGTCTGTAAATATTTTACATAAATATTATCACAAGTATTGAATCAGAAAAAAATATTATAACAGAAAATTATTTTAACCGATATTGTGACAACCACGTGGATTTCATCATTGTGGCTATCTTCAAGGGGGGCCTAAGTGCAGCAGTGATGATTCTACATCATATCAGCCGAACGACGTCCACATGATCATCATCAGATGATAATGTGAATTTCGATAAATTTTATCCAACAACAGCAAAATGATTTGCATGAAATACACTACCTAGCTCAGCTGCTAAATCCTGTAATACGTGTTTAACATAAGCTTGCTCAAGACTCAAGTATTTCTTAAAACTTGTTTAAAACCATTTGACAAGTTGAAACTAGTGTTAAGTTTAGCTTAAGACGTGAGTTAGGTTCTGTAATGCCTACATCTTCACCTATATCTAAACAAATATTACAAAGAACTGCCTCGGTAGCCTAGTCTTAAGCGCGACTGCTACGCTAGAGGTCTTGGGTTCGATTCCCAGGTCAAGCAAAAAGTGTTATTGGGTTTTTCTATGGAATTCTCACTAGCAGTTCGGAGTTAGGATTTGTGCCCGGTTAATGGCAATAGGCTCGCCCCCTATTACCCCCTATATATATGAAGAGTTTGTTTATTTGCTTGAATGCGCTAATCTCAGGAACTGCTGATTCGGATTGGAGATTTATTTTTATGTTGCATAGTCCATTTATTGAGGAAGGATATAGGCTATATAACATCACGCTACGATCCACGGGAGAGGAGCAGTAACCAAAGACGTAACTGAACGCGGATGAAAAAAACCACGCGAACGAAGTCGCTGTCAGATGCTAGTGTAACTATAATCTTTTTAATGTGGCAGGGTCCAAAACAAATCTCTGTCACTTCGCCGTACTGCCAAGGTTCTGTAGAAACTACAATAAATTGTCTAAACGTCACGGCTTACATAACACTCGTTAGATTTCACTATATAAAAAAGGCCTACGAATCAAATTGTATAAACAGTATTGTTTTTATGTTGTGGTTTCCTGTAATTGGAGGAGCACAGAAACATGTTTCTATTTTTCTTTCGTAACCATGTAATTTGTGATACCTCTGTTGGAAATCCAAATAAATAAATAATCTCAGTCAAAAATGCCCCTAAAAAACTATACTTTAATTTTTTTAATAATGATGGTCGCTGACGTGAGTTTGTAACTAAAACGTTTTGAAATACGAAAATTGGCCTTTCCGACAAGTCGATTACTTACGTCAATATCCTCATAAACAAGCTCTTTACATATAGCATTTTATGTCTTGTCAGCACTAGTCCATCATAGCACTAACAGTTTATTACAAAACATTCTAAATTTCGTCCACACGCAAATGCATACATCTTTTAACCCGCCTTAAAATTTATATCCCGTATAATATACGTTTGCGTGGTATCGACATCTCATCTGATCCCGTTTTAAATTAGGGTTCGAACCCTCGACTCGGCCACCGGGTTTTTACATTCCTGTCGAGGTTAATTCAAATTAAAGTGCAGTACTATCGTACCATCCGAAAGCTCTCGCAATTGTTGCGTGAATTTAAATTAGGGGTTAAAAGCTCGCGTAAAGAGAATTAAGGGCTAAATTGTCATTCTATTTCCTTAATGGGGTCAGTAGTAGTACCTTTAATGGTGAGACGCAAAGAGCAGATTAGGAGAAAGTGTCTCTGATTTTGAAGGAGATTGCTGAAGAATGGTAACCATGGGATGGAATTCTTGCTCGACATTTTATTTTATTATATCATGCCTGATAAGTAGGACGACAACTGGACCTGTACACTACGCTTTGAGGTTTGTATGTCAAAGCGTAGTATACATTGATAACGTTGTAACGGATTAGTTCAGTATTTTAACGATAGAGGTAGGGAAGTAATATAAAAAATATGGCCTATTTTTAAATATCACTTAGCACGTGTTTTCCAAGCATTATTGCGGTCACCAACTTGACCGTGTTTAGCCGTGATCGTCTGCGTTGACTGCCCCGGTCTCTTTGTGGTAGCAAGCGCAACTGTAGGGTACAGGGTTCCATCCCTGGGCAAAGTGTTATTAGGTTTTTCACTTACGAATTTCTCAACCTCGGAAAACACGTGAGCCCTCCTCGGTCGTGGCAGATTCTTGTTCTATTGGACTATGGGTCACACGAGAAGAAGAAATTCACCCATGTTTTGCATATACTTGTGCTCTATATATAATCTTCTGCCAGCACTAGAATTTGGTTGACAATATTATTATTCCGTTCATTGTCGCACTACTGTCAAACTTAATCCAAGATAGAATTAATGATATATCTGTTTATTAATCTCGGTCTAAATCTATTCTAATATTATAAAGCTGAAGAGTTTGTTTGTTTGAACGCGCTAATCTCAGGAACTACTGGTTTGAATTGAAAAAATATATTTGTGTTGGATAGTTCATTTATCGAACAAGGCCCACAAACTGTGGGTGTACATTGTATCACCTCTGGCTAACCCTTCGGGGAATACAGGCGTGATGGTTTGTGTGTGTGTTTAGTATAATATCGTAACTGTAAAAAAGAAATGGATAAAATTAAAATGGCGTTTCGCTTCACGAATGATATCTGGAAGCTCATCTGAACAATACAATGTTATAATAACCTTGTTTTACGGCACATTAATTTTATTACAAAGTACAAGTTTTACAACCTAATTTTGCTGCGAAATTAGGTGCGAATTTATTTCTTGCTTTTAAATTCCGTGCGCATTGTCTCCTTTACTTGTCCCAGGACCATTTTGAACTGCGTGGAGACTCTGTAGTTAGCTTGATACTTTTCGCAGAGCTCGATGAAGAGCGGATGCAGGTACTTCAGTAGACTGTGGTCTAGAGTAGGGAACATGTGGTGTAGAGCGTGGTCTCCAAATAACGTCAGTACGGCAAAAACGTTGCCGTTTATATCCTTTCGGTCGAGAAGGGCTTCTACTTGGTGCATGCCCCAATCAGGTGTCTCGCTCCTGAAATATGTTATTGTTTTATGTCATAACACAGCATGCTTTACAATTAGACGTGTGACTTTTATGTGACACATATAAAATGACTTCTAGAAATCGCGAAAAAAAATTACACGTACTTTTTTAATAAATACAATTCATATTATTAGCAACTAAAGTTTTAATATTTAATTTACGCAGATAGACAAAACAATTTAAATTCATCTTGTCATTGGTAATTTATAAATTCACTGAACGACTACTGATAACTAACTTCGAAAACAATATTTTTAGTTTTGTTGTTAAAGTAGAAATATTTAGTTTTGTTTAGATATTGATAAAACTGGACGGAATATAAAATTACAAAACAGACTTCTCTTAATATTTATGATAAAAAATAAGAGCTTGTTATAGTCTCACTGCGTGGTAAAAGCATCTTCTAATACAGAGAAGCCACGAGGATGGATTACCACCCTTGCTCAAGGTGGATTGACAATTTCAGACTTATATTAAATTTAGTTAATTAAGCCCAGGATTCTTCACGATGTTTTCCTTCAACGATGGCGGTGATGTTCAAGATAAAGTTCAATGTAGTATAAAAAATGGGGTTTTTAAAATCCCTTGCATTTACAAAATTATTTTTATTCCTTTAAAGGGGTAGGTAGGACAAAGTATCAACCAAAAAATATGATAGTTACCCTACTTAAGTACACTCAGTGTAGCTAACCAATTGACATATCTTTTTACAATGATAATAAAATGATACAAACTCGTGCACGAACCAATTCAGATTAAAAATTACAGATTTTATCAGATTAAAAATTACTTACGCAGGTTCGTCTCCATCTTTGATAGCATCAGGGTGATGGTGAGCAGCATTCACTCCGATGGAGTAGAAAAGTAGACTGCCAGTGCAATTGATCCATAGCCACGTGGAGATCACATCAAGTGTGGGGGCGCCACTAGCGAGCCTCATCCACACGGGAAGGAGTAAGCCAATGGCATCGTGCCAACGGTAATGACTCTTGAAAAATCCTTGACGCAAGAATATTGAAAGGAACCTGGAATAAGCAAATGGTTTTTTTTATTAATGTTTAGCAGCTTTCAGTTTAGCTTGAGTGTTATAATGTTGCTGGCAGTTAGGTATAACTAGTCTCTAATAATTAACCTAAACACAATTTTTTTTAACAAAGTATGTACAATTTATAAAAACACCGGCCAAGTGCGAGTCGGACTCGAGCACGAAGGGTTCCGTACCATTATCTATTAATCATGTCTGTTGTATGGGAGCCCCATTAAATATTTATTGTATTCTGTTTTTAGTATTTGTTGTTATAGCGGCCTCTGAACTACAAAATCTGTGTAAATTTCAACTATCACGGTTCATGAGATACAGTCTGTTGACAGACGGACGGACGGACTGTAGGTAGAGTCTTAGTAATAGGGTCCAGTTTTACCCGTTCGATACGGAACCCTGAAAAAAAAGGAGAAGACCTAAAGGGCATCAAAAAACTCGTCCGCATCTCTGTCAATGGGGTAAGTGCCCAAAAGGTTGGCAGCATTGCCGGCGTCCGATGTCTCTTAGTTCAAAACTAATTTAAATCCTAAAATAATGTCTGCGACATTCTGATACTTAAAGATAATGTAAAGAATCCACGTGACATAAATGATATTGCTATCTCTATTATTGTAATTCAGTTATTATAGGATCGACGAGTGAAATAATAGTTACGTAATATTAAAGATTAAAATAAAAACTGATAACGTTGTCGATTTTGAAATAATCTAAAATTGAATCTTGTACGTAGTACCTAGGTCTAATTTTGATTGTGTAATGATAGTCAAAACGTAACATAGATAACTGTTAGCGGGCGAGACTATTCAGAAGAGGTTATTATATAAATACGACTATCGATCTTGAAAAGCGTTCATGCAATGTTTATGGTTACACCCTTACAATAGACAAGAATGTAATAATATTCTCTTGATCGAATTTCGCTTACGGTGGTCAATTTCAATAGAAAAGTCAAGTATGCAGGAGATATTACTAAAAATACAAGTGTCCTTTTGATAAGATCTCGATCCGACATAAACGGGGTAAGATTAGGCACAGGTCCAACAATTTTTTTACGTGCTTTCCGAGATACGATCAATTTCTTAACTCTAGGCTGCTACTGAGAAATTTCTAATGGAAATCTCAAGAACTCTGCCCGACCTGGGAATCGAGCCCAGGACTCATCCGCAGCAGTCGCGCTTTTTACACACAAATATGATAGTAAACCATAGGAAATAAAAGATGACCAACCTCTTAGTGAAACTTAATAAGAAGATGAAAGGAAAGAAGAAGATCTCAGTAATGAATCCCAGCTTTGCATGAAGAGGTTTGTCTTTCCTTGGATTGTAGAACAGGAATGGTTCCAGAGAACTGATCTCCAAATCCATGAGGGTGTTTGTGTAGAGATGATGAGACAACACGTGGGATACTCTGAAATCTCTAAAAGAAGAAAAACGGCTTAAATAAGGCAACACACATACTTCAGGGTCAGTAACTTCCGAACTGTAGCACTGTAGGGTTTAGGTATCGAGTTCGAGACAAAGATGAGATATTTTGTCTCTTTACTTTATGTATGACTTGTTCACACAAAATTTCTAGGCAGGGGGCCAACCACTATTGAAACAGCAGTATTTTAATATTCCTTTGCTTTGGGCTCTGTTGGATTTTCAACGGTAAGCCCAGGGTCGAGATTTGAAAATCCAACATCTGCTTAGCCTTTTCCCCAACTATGTTTGGGTCGGCTTCCAGTCTAATCAGATGCAGCTGAACACCAGTGTTTTACATGGAGCGACTGCCTATCTGACCTCCACAACCTAGGTACTGGGGCAACACGATACCCCTTGATAAGACTGGTTGTCAAACTTCCTGGCTACTGACTATCTGCAACGATAGTCAAAGATCTACGAATGACAGCCGGGACCAACAGCTTTACGTGCTTTCCGAGACACACTACCAACTTCCAAACTCCTTGCTGCTACTTAGAACTTCCTTTTGGAAAAACCAAATAATACTTTTTTGCCCGGGAATCGAACCCAGGATCTCACTCATCAGTCGCGCTTGCGACTACGAGACCAACGAAGCAGTCTGAAATTTGAAAAATTCTACAACTAAAATTACTTAATAATTTATTATTAATAATATTAAACAATAGTAACTGCCTCGCTAGCCTAGTGGTCCTAAGCGCGACTGCTACGCTAGTGGTCTTGGGATCGATTCCCAGGTCGAGAATAGTGTTATTGGGTTTTTCTATGAAATTCTCAGTAGCAGCTCGGGATTAGGATTTTTGTGGCCAGTTAATAGCAATAGGCTCGTCCCCTATTATATGGGACCTTAACATACCGGCAAACTGTTGGTGTACACTGATAGGTACACCTCTACCTAACCCTTTGGGGAATACAGGCATGATGGTATGTTATGTTATTAAATAATAGTGATGGGCATGCTCTAACGATCGTTAAATCATACTGGCGCTATGTGGATAAAGATGTTGTAATCACTGACACTCAAACTCTAATGCCCTGACAACAATTTATCAACAAATTTGACTTTACACGAGTCGGACAACGCTTAGCGTTATTAATATGATACAGCATTATTGGAAGAAGATTGTACGTTCATCAAACTTTATTTACAGCCTTGGATGTCTAAAAACAGATAAGTAGATAAATGAACAAGATAGTTGCTGTAGCTCATTTGTAATTTATTATGTATCTGATTCGTCCAGACGAAGATAGTCACTATCTATCAAAAATTATCTGCCAGATAAGTCAATCGGCACGCGAAAGTAATCACAAGCTATGGTCATTGAACATCAACACATCATCATTTTAATATATCCCTCTGTAGGGCAAAGGTTTCTCACAGAGAGAAGTAAAGAACATTGGTGTTAACGATTGATGAGTAGTAGAAGAGCTATTTGTGAAGGAGCTCGTCCGGGAAAGTATTACCACCATACTTAATTCCGACGCTAAGCAGCCTTGCTGTGTTCCGGTTTGAATGGTATGGGTGCCGGTGTAATTAAAGGCACATGAGATATTTCAACTTTGTATCTGGGATGGCAACGCATTTGCAAGGCCTCTGGTATTACAGGTATGTATAGGTAGCGGTAACCACTTAACATCAGGTGGGCCGTCAGCTTTTTAGCCATCCAATGACATAAAAAATTGATAAAATTTATCACTACGTTTATTCAAGTGATCAAGTCCGAAACAGGGCAAGTACCAATGTACCAGGTACTTTTATAGATTATCTTAGACATTACTGACATAGGTGAAGGAAAAACAGAGAGGAAACCTGGGCTTAATTAATGAATACACATGTCTATGGCTATAAGGACCTACACCCGCACTCCCGACTTAATTGCTTTGAGCACCATGATTTTACAAATATACATAAAATACCACAATATTTGTGAACATAGAAGACGAATTTGACTAAGTTTTAAGAGCATTATTCATTTGTAAGACATCCAAATGGAAAGCTCCCACTAGAATTGCTCTTTGGACCTGTTCCAATTCATAATGCTTGTTTGAGGAGCATAGCATTATAACAAAGAGTTGACAGAAAACAACGACCTACTAGAAAGTTTTTTAGCTTTTAAATACCTAACTGATGCAACACTTGATGATTTTTGAACACTTATGGTCATTTCACTTCGTCAAGAAAAGGTTAATTTATCTAGCAGATAGTTTAGTAAAAAAATCGGGTTATTTTTTTTATTTAAGTACTTACCTATCTGGTAGATACAGCATTCGCTTGGAATATAAAATATTGCTAAAATAAACAAAAGTTTTGTAACTAATATTACAAACCAGAACAGTATTTTTGTTTGCTTAAATGCCTTTATTTTTGGAACTACCAGTCAGATTGTAAAAACACAAAATTAAAAATGTTAAGTTACCCCCGACAGAAAAATAAAAATCCCTACCGCAGTTAATAAAAGAACTGATAACTTTGAAACCGCTGAACCGATTTTACATCAAACATAGCTAAGAAAACTCCCGACTAATATACCTTTCAAACAAACAAAACTAAACCAACATCGGTTCATGCGTTCGGTACCTACGATGCCACATACAGACACACACACACACACAGACACTTCAAACTTATTAAACCCCGTCGTTTTTGCGTCGAGGGTTAAGAAGTCTATTATATAATAATAACCAGATTCATGAAAAATAGTATAGACTAGATAACATAACGCTAAGGCCCAAGGGAGCGATATGGTAACCAAAGACATAACGCGGGTGAAAAACAACTAAAGACAAAGTCGCCTGTCTAAGCTAGTTCTATAATATGATGTCACACAAGCAATATAGGCAGCTAGAACATTTAACCCTTCAAACATGTTATGTTACGGCGGTAAAAAGACATCTCAAGTTCCTCTCAAAGTTTAAAGTTCTTAATTTCTTACCAAGACGACTTGCCTTGATTTAAAACTTGACAATTTTCTCATCAGCATAATTAAACTACGTAGTTTGAAGTTCGCTCAAGAAATCATGCTGGTTAAACAGATTTTGTTCCGAATTCAGAATAAAGATGGCAGCATTTACGACAGCTGCTTCTTAACTAAAAGTGGAAGTGATGTAAGCTTGTTTAGAATAAGTTTGCGCATGTAGTTTGAACTATAGTGGCCTATGATGTCATTGTTTGCATGCACACTTAATCTTTAGAAAGTATTAGGATATTACTAAACATATTGATTTAATTTACATACATACCATCACGCCTGTATTCCCGAATGGTTAGGCAGAGATGTAAGAATGTACACACACAGTTCGCCGGTATGTTTAGATCCCATGTAAAAGGGGGCGAGCCTATTGCCATTTACTCGGCACAAATCCAAACTCCGAGCTGCTACTGAGAATTTCATAGAAAAACCCAATAACACTTTTTGCTCTCGACCTGGGACTTAAACCCAAGATCTCTAGCGTACCAGTTGCGCTTATTACCACTAGGCTAACGAGGCAGTTATTGATTTAATTTTTCTAAACTAAATTGTAACTAATAGTTGGGACTTCAGTTGCCGCAAGGCCGCAGACGAATTCACGGATTAAAAAGTGACCTATGTCCTTTCTTGGGGTTCAAACGTACCCTGTACTAAATTTCATCTTAATAGGTTCAGTAGTTTAGTCGACTGCTACGCTAGAGGTGTTGGGTTCGATTCTCAGGTCGAGCAAAAACTATTATTGGGTTTTTCTATAAAATTCTCAGTAGCAGCTCGCAGTTAGGATTTGTGCACGGTTAATGACAGTAGGCACGCCCCCAATTACATGGCTCCTACATTAGTACACCTCTGCCTAACCCTTCGGAGAACGGGCGTGGTGGTATATAATGTAATTTAGTCGTAAAGGCGTCACAGACAGATAGACAAAGTTACTTAAATTACATAGTAAAAATAGTATGGATAAAATGAATTTTACTCTTAATATTAAAACATTTACCTGTAAGACCACATGCTCATATTGAACAGGTACATCCTCCAATTCGTTTTTCTATGAATGAAATTATGGCAGGCCACAGTCAAAAAAGCCAGATTGACAGACGCGTAGGCGTACCAAAATTTCGCGGCATAACAGTTCGTAACCCAGCACGCTAAGGCAGAACTAATAAGCAGCGATAAAAATAAGCCATCAGTTATATAATCTGCAGTTTTAGATGCATCCTTAGGGATTTTCTTGAGTTGATCAAACGCCGCTCTCTTCAGCGTTTTATAAAAGCCATCTTCTTTGAACGTGAACGGCGAATTACGAGAAGTCTTTGCATCTCTTACATAATATTGTGGAAGAATTTTCTCTGTAGACGGGTTCAAGTGATGAGATTCAAAAGCTTCAGTTATGTCCGTACCCTGCAAACATTAATTGGGAATTGTATAGCTTGATAATATTTGTGCAGATCGACCCTTATTTCAAAATACTGAACTATGTTAAATATGATGAACAATTACAAAAACCTCGATCAAAACGTTTATTAGAAAGTAGGAACCGTTTATTTATTTATTACTAGCTGCTGCCAGCGGCTTCGTTCGCGTGGTTTTTTCCACCCGCATTAAGTTAAGTCTTTCGTTACTGCTCCTCTCCCATGTGTCGTAGCATTATGTTCTCGAACATTTCGAATTACTGTCAAATCGAATAGCAATGCTTCTTTAATGAAATGTCTTTCAAACTTGGCCTATGCCTCCAAAAGGAAGAAGATCACTTTAAATAAAACTAAGTACATCGTGCACGTATCTGTCAGTAAGTATCTCTCACTAAGTATCCATTTTCATGAGTTTAAAAATAAAAATGTAAGTATCACTTACTTGGGTGAGTTCCAACCATTCTTCACCGCCCGGGTGTCTCTTAATAAACCTCGTCAAGTCGTATAGTTTGTCATGAATACGCCATAATCCTTCGGCACCGTCGTCCATGGCTTTCCCAGTCAGCCACTGCACCGGGTCTCGCATAGACTTATCTCGTAAAGACGGGTATTTTAACTGTGGAAAGCTCACGTGAGTATTTTTATCTGAGGCTCTTTTCTGGGCCCCTTCGTCCCATTCCGAATTAGGGGGCATATTTTTTTCAATCACTTTTCAAATTGTCTCACCCCGTGTGTGCGACTGGTCGCTATTGTTTATTGCAGTGAACTCGATATCAATGCCAGATCTATTCGTTTAATGACTAGTTCATTAGTACAAATATTAGATCGTTGATTGGTTCCTTTGATGTTGTTAATAGAAATGTGCATTAAATTACTAACACATTAAGCTATTTGATGCGTTTTTATTTTCTCTGGCAAAATGGGAATATTTGCATGGATGGATGTTTGTTACTTAACAACGCCAGAACGGCTAAACCGATCTGGATGAAATTGTGCACAGATATAGATTATTTATTTATTAAAACTTTTTGCACATAATGTAATAAATACATTGTACAAAGGCGGACTTAATGCCTTAGTCATTTTCTACTTGTCTACCTGAGGGTGATGCAGAGACAAAACATAATCGGTGCAAGGAACAGAAAGTGTTCAGGAATAAAATATAATAATAAATACTAATATAATAATAATACATAGGTATGTATATATGTATTTATTATTATGTAGGTACATACAAACAAAATATACATATTAGAGAAAGATAAAAATACACAGGTGGAGAAATAAAACAAAGTAATGGTGAGACCAGTCTGCCAACTTCATAACCAAGTGTTCGTGAGCTTTTACTTTGAATGTTAAACGACTGGTGGTTATCCTGATACTCTGAGGAAGCGCCTTCAAAAGGAAAATCGCCTGGACAAGAAAAGAAGATTTAGCAAAACCAGAACGGTGAGAAGGACATCGTAGAAGACGATTATTGGAGGAACGAAGATTCTTACTGTGCGCAGAGCACAAGTATTGAAAGTGAGAAGTCTGATAGGAAGGAGATTATAGTCTGGAATAGCACATAGGCTAATTATTATCCCAGAAAAAAATACGGTTCTCGTTAATTATATCAACTTTGATGCGGACGAAATCGTGGCCCAGAAACTAGTTTTGTATAAGACTGTTTGGTGCCTCACTCACTAGAAAACAGTGTTGAGGTTTGATTTAGGAGATAGAAGGCACGTAAGTTAGCCTCTTAGAGTGGGTTCATGCCAGCAACGGATGAGGTACTAATTCACATCACGTCAAGAACGGCTTGGTAGTTTGAATATAGTAATCGTTTAAAACCTACTTAATTAATATTCTTACCCCGTTTCAATGTATTAAATGTCACTCACAGAACTTCCACCAAGCTGGTACGTTTAATAGTTTAGCATATCAGCACATAGTTACAGCTATTCTGGCAAAGACCCTACAATTTCAAAGTCAAAGTAAAGCTTTTATTTCAATTAGACAATTCTCAGATACTTTTGAATTGTCAAGAAGTTAAATGTAAAGTAGGTTTTAAACGGAAAAAAGGAGTTTCTTGCCTGTTCTTCTCCATAGAGACCCTCTATGGAGAAGAACGGGAAAGAAACTCCTAATATTTTACGGCCAGTCTACATAGGCCTTAAGGACGATGATACTCCAAGTGCAGTACGATAACCTTACAGATCATACTTGTGTTTGTTACACAATGTTTATACATTCAATAAAACATCTTACAACTTCACCGCTAAGTTGTAATTTAAAACTTTAAAAAAAAAACCTTAATTAAAAAAGTATCCCAAACAACCCAAAAAGGTACCCAAAAATAAAAAAAAATACTTGAAATTTGTGCTCACGACTCGTGGCGACTACTATATCAACAATTGTTTTTGTATTTATCTTATACTAGCTTCTGCTCGCGACTTCGTCCGCGTAGTTTTTTCATCTGTATTAGGTTACGTTTTTGCTTGCTGCTCCGTACCTATTGGTTGTAACGTGATGTTATAAATAGCCTATAACCTTTCTCGGTAAATGAACTATCTAACACAAAAAGATTTTTCCAATTCAACTAAACAAACGAACTCTTCAACTTTATAATATTAGTATAATTTTTTATGCTTATATAAGTGATTAAGTATGTCAAGTTGGTGTCTGTACCTACTTATGGTGAATGCTGCGTATAATAGGCATACCTATATGGAGCACTTTTATTTCTGTTTTGTTTTTATTGTTTAGTTAGACGCTGCCCCCCTTACTACAGTGCCCAAAGTGTCTCTACACCTAAACATTAAAAGTCATTAACAATGCTACTGATACCGCGATAAACGAAGGCCTCCAAAAATTATAAGATTATCTAAAATCCGAAGAGGAGAAGAATTGTTTAGTTTGTTTGTTGGTATATTAATTCAATAAAACAAAATTTATTGTACAAACTAATATGTAAAGTATATAAATACTAGATGAAATACAATTATATAAAATGTTTAATTTATTACTCAGATAGTTAATGGCAGTGATAGCATGGAGACCCATGCTGATAAGCCAAGCGTGTTTACTCACTTATGTAACGATGGTTATAACTAATAAATGATATCACCATTAACACTATGTGTATTAAAGTATTTATTGAAAAATACAAATAATATAAGTGCATAATTTTGGCACGTAGTTTTATGTACGTTAAAATATTCTATTTCACTCGTAGAATATGTAATAGGACGCTTGCCAGCTGACTCGCAGTCGGTTCGCGGTTATAGTTCTTCGAAAAACGCCAAGAATCGTAAAAAGAACATTTGAGGGCTCAATTTTACATGCATGTGTTGTAAAACTTTCGTGTTGCTACGGGAGATATGTTCTGAGTTTCTGGAGATGACTTGCTACTAGCGTATGTACTCTGCGTCTTATTTAAAACAAAAAAAAAACAGTTTATTACTACCGTACCTATTTCTGCCGTAAAGCAGCGTTGCTGTGTTCTGGTTTGCAGGTATGGGTGCCGGTGTAATTACAGGAGACATTTCAACTTTGTCTCTGGGATGGCATCGCATTTGCAAGGCCTCTGGTATTGCAGATGTCTATAGGTAGCGGTGACCACCTAACATCAGGTGGCCCGTGGGCTTGTTTGCCAACCTATGACGTAAAAAAAATATTGTTTTACGGCAAGGCAAAGGCCTCTTCTCTGGTCTCCCTCTCATTTGTATTATAAGGCCAAGTTTACTCGCGATGTTCGCCGATGTCGGCGGACAGCACATAATAATAATATGAATTGAAAAAGTCAAGTTCTTTATTTCAAAACAAAAATACATTTGTGTGCCTTTATTTAGTCATATTAGTACTTTCCCGGTATCGAACCTACGACTTCAAGCATGAGAGGCAAGCGCCCTAACCGATGGGCCATCACTACATCAAAGCTATGTTTTAGGGTACTTCTCCACTAGCTATAAAATATGTTACCCTTTAGTGTTTGCCATAGTGTCAGGATCTACTTAATATAAATAGGTGACTGGGCAGATACATTAGGTATCAGTCACTTTCCAAGTGAGCGAAGAGGACTAGCAGTGTCCTTTCCTGCGAAAAACGTGTCAATTTTCTGTTTTTGTAAAGGAAAATAACAGGTGAATAAATTACTTTCGTTTATTTTTATTTTGTTATGAACATACACAAACATGCATGAACTAATGATTTGAGTAGTATTATGACAAGCAAATATTGTGTAATCTAATCTTTTGTTAAAATATCCGCCGTTCCAAATTACATTTAGATATAAAACAGGAGATTATGGACCCTCCTATTTAAACAGTGTTTATAATTTGGGCAGCGAGTATCGGAGTGAAGTGATAACAAACAAATTATTGTGTAAGAATAGTTTACAAACATTAAATAAATGGCTCCTAAAGATAAAAATTATATTGAGTGGGCGCATCAAACAGCAGCTGCTAAAAAAACTCATGTCAGTTTTCCGCAATTGAAGTATCCTTCACTAAGAGATGAAGGGTTAAAGGATCCCATACAATGGTTGGAAGGGAAAGCCTTGGACGACGGCGCAGAAGGTTTATGGAGAATACGTGATGGGCTTTACGATTTCGACGATTTTCAAGATAAGCATCCCGGCGGAGCTGAGTGGTTGGAGCTCTCTAGGGTAACCTAATTACCGTTGAAATATATTTTTGTTGTGAGCAAAGTAGGGTTAAGGCCCGAAGTAATAAAATATGGAAGTCAATTTGTCCTGCGAATGCAATATATTTTGTGATTTCTTATTCTATTTACGGGAAGTTTGGTATGAATTATTGTGTTCGAATCATTATTTTTGGATTAGTATAACCATAGGCGAATGAATAATAGCTCTAACGAAAATAATATTTGCAGGGAACAGACATCACAGAAGCGTTCGAGTGCCATCACTTAAATCCTATTGTAGAGAAGATGATAGAAAAGTATTATATCAAAAAAGCTAAGACACCAAGGAATTCACCATTTACTTTTGAGGAAGACGGTTTTTATAAAACATTAAAACGAGCAGTGAGAGAAGAAGTAAAAAAAGTTCCAAAAAGTGAACTGAAGCAAGCAGATTATATCATAGATGGTCTCTTTGCAACGGTTTTGTTATCATCAGTCATATCTTGCTGGTCCACCAACTATTGGGTTGTGATGACGTCATACTTGATTGCTTCTTTGGCTTTAGCATGGACCACGGTCGCATCGCACAGCTATCTCCACATGAGAACTAACTGGAGGATGTATTTATTCAACTTAACATTAATGTCTTACAGGTGAATATAAAGCTAGAAGATGAGCATGTTGCTAGTGGAAATGATTTTTAGCAATAAAATATGACGTCAGCATCTTGGTGTGCAAATAAATAACACATAACATACTATCACACCTGTATTCCCCGAAGGGTAAGGCAGAGGTGAACCAATGTACACCCATAGTTCGCCGGTATGTTTAAGTCCCATGTAATAGGGGGCGTGCCTATTGCCATTAACCCGGCACAAATCCTAACACCGAGCTGCTACTGAGAATTTCATAGAAAAACCCAATAACACTTTTTGCACGACCTGGTACTCGAACCCAGAACCTCTAGCGTAGAAGTCGCGCTTAGGACCACTAGGCTTCCGAGGCAGTTAAAAAAAAACAAATAAATGTATTACACGAAAACACTATACTATTGTAGGTCAAATAATATCCAAAATGGATGGTATTTGTCTTGTTTAATAATCTGATCAACAAGAAAAAAAGAAGACAAGGAACAAAGTTGTTGTTAGTACTCAAATAAAAAACAAAAATAATACTAGGATTATAAATGATAATGTTACTGTTTATCTTTACAGAGATTTCAGAGTATCACACGTACTCTCGCATCACATTTACCCGAACACACTAATGGATCTAGAAATTAGTGCATTTGAACCAATCGTATTCTGGAATCCAAGAAAGAAGCCTTTTTACGCATACTTTGCTTTTCTCATTGAACTTATGTTCTATCCTTTTATCGGAATCATTAATTTCTTGAAGAGGTAAGACATCATTGTAATTTGCCTAGTAAAAATAGAGTCTGCAGTCACCATTCCTTCTTGAGCAATGATCATGCATTCTCTATACTACAAAAAACCTTTACCGTGCACTGGAACAACAAGTCTGGGTATTTTGTTTGTAATAATGAGAATGGCTTGCGATTTCATTAAATGTTTAAATGACTTTTTATTGACCTATCGATAAACAACGAATACTTTCTTTTTACTGCCGACGGCTTGAGTTGAAATTTTACAGTACTTCGTTGAGTCAACACCAGATATGAAGTTTAAAAATAAATCTTCTTGTGATGGTTTAAATGGCATTTTGTTTTCAGGCATGCCAGCATCTTCATCCGCAAGGACTTCTTTACCCGCCACTATAGATGGCACGATGGCATTGCTTTCCTCCTCCCCCTCTGGATGTACTTTGCCAGTGGGTCTACTCTCTGCCATACAATCTCTACGTGGCTGTGGATTATTTGCACTACCAGTTTTATAACTTTCGGTATTGGCACAAACGCTGCACATCATCACCCCGATATCTTCAAAGATGGTGATCAACTCAAGTAAGTAAATTATGTGTTAATGTAATAATAATTTCCATTTGAACTAAAGGGTGTAAGTAGGCATTATGAGGCTGAAAGTTCCATGTTGTTCTCATAATCGCAATATTTTTTTTTTGTCCTGTGCCTGAAGTTAATGTTTAGAAAAAAATTTACAATTTCGTCATCGCCTTTTTTTTTTTTTTTGGGTGGGTGGGAATTCATCAAATAACTTCTCCCTCCCTGGGCGAGGCTGGAGGGAGTGTCAGACTTTTACTGACTAAAACCCACCCATGTTCCTTCTTGTGCCCTTTGCGTTCCGGGGGCGCGGTATCTCTTACGAACAACCCGCAGCCCCGGCAGGCATCGGCCCTCAGTGGCCCCTTCTTTTTGCTGACATCTCTTTGAGGCGCGCGTGGAACACGAACGCGCCGTCGACACGGCCTGTCGTTATGCAACGTAAGGACGGTGAGCTACCCATTGCTCACCGTCCACAGGCCCGTATCTACGGTGGCCGGAAGTCGTCTCGCGGCTCCCGACGTCCGGAGCGTCTACCGCAGCGGCTGGGACGGGAGAACCGCTGTCTCAACCGTCCCGCCGCCTCCTTCTCCAGCATTACTGCCTCACAGAAGGAGGCGACTGCATCCCATTCCCTCTCGCTCCGGACCATGGCTTGCACCAGGGCCGGACGCGAGAGTTCGCCGCTGCCGATGGCCACCACGAGGACTCGGCGATGCTCCGCCCAAGCGGGGCATACCGCCACGGTGTGCTCCACCGTGTCCTTGGGGCGATCCACACAATGGTGACACCCGGACGTTTCCTCCCGCCCGATGAGGTGCAGGAACCTCCCGAAACACCCGTGTCCGGTGAGGACCTGCGTCAGGCGGTAGGTGAGGGCGCCGTGGCGCCTCTTCAGCCACTCCTCAAATTCCTCATCGCCTACAATAACAATATGTCTGGGACTTCATAGGTTGGGTTTATGCTATATTCTGATGTCATATCAGAAACAATTGAATATGGTTAAGGTTAATTTGTAATAAGCTACTGCTAGCTATCACATACTTTGTATACATTACTCTATTTTCAAATATCTTTTACTTGACCAACAATATCTTCTTTGGACTATTAAATGGTTCAGCAAAATTCATCTACTTTGCATTTTCCAGGAACACCACTGTCGATTGGGGCATGCATGAGCTCGAAGCTGTGATGGACCGCACTGACATAAACAGCAGCCTCTTCACATCCATGACTTTCTTCGGTGACCACGCGCTGCATCATCTATTCCCAACCCTCGATCACGTTACTTTGAAACAGCTGTATCCTGTGTTCTTAAAGCATTGTGAACAGTTCAAAGCTAATTTTAGATTGACGTCATCTTTTGACCTCTTTATTGGACAGTTAAGAATGGCTGTAAAAGAAGACCCTAACGTTTTAGATAAATCGAAATGATTTTGGTTTTGTCTGGCATGCAAAATTAGAAATACCTATATTTTGTGATATAATAAGTTTTAATATAGTAATAATGAGAATATTTATGATACTTTTATTTCTTAATACCTACAATATTGATTTAATTGCCACGTTAGCCTTGTGGTCCTAAACGCGACTACTACGCTAGAAGTCTTGGGTTCGATTCCCAGGTCGAGCAAAAATGTTACTGGATTTTTGTACGAAATTCTCAGTAGCAACTCGGAGTTCGGATTTGTGCCCGGTTAATGGCAATTGGCTCGCCCCCTATAACATGGGACCTAAACATACTGGCGAACTGTGGGTGTACATTGGTACACCTCTGCCTAACCCTTCGGCGAATACAGGCGTGATGATGGTATGGTAACAATTAATATTTAAATAAATATTGCAATGATTCTGTATTTTTTGTACTGATTGGAAACCTATAGGGCTTTAAACATAAGTAGATAGGTAGGTTCCTAGGTATTAAATAGACGGCTTTATCAAAATATCTTATCAAAAAACATATATTTATTCTAATTATCTTGGGACTTAAAGGTCACTATCATTGTTATAAATATAAAATAATTATTATCTATAACAAATAAATTATCTCAGCAAAGTAAGACAAAAATAAACAACATTTTGTTTGGCAAAGAATTGAAGTTAATTAATGAGGATTGTTCGTTATAATAATTTGCTAGGTCTATAGTAATCAATATTGCAATGTTTAGTTTCACAAAAGTATGTAGGTACATACGTTACACAAGTGATAAACTCGACCTTTCGTTTGCGCTATGACTTCGCTTATCAAGAGTCAATTTATAAATCATTTATCGCAATCAAGTTTTCCTTACAATAACACAGTTTATTAAAGAGAGTCATGCATATGAGATACATGTGAAAGATTACCCTGTTTCTGAGGTACTTAGGTGTACATTGAAATAACAATTATTTTAAAATCATTTAAGCTGATTCGTCTAGCTGTCTGTAGCATAATCTTCCGTCGGATCTTCATCACTGGTCAGTTTACGATTATTTAAATATTTAATTATTATTTTTTTTAATCAGCTCTCACAGAGTGGTTGTATTAACGATAGTTTGTACGGCTAGTGGTTTTGAATCCTACTTCCGTAGTTCATATACCATCATCTTAATTATGTGTAGAAGGCATATTACCTACCATACCAGTATAAAGGTTTATAATTATAAATTTCCATAATGAGTAAGAAGAAATAAAGAATTACGTAATCGGTAAATTCTGCAATTGATAGAGACAATTCCTCTTGTCTCTATAAATGGCCAAATGGAAATAATTAATTTAACTTTGTTTTTACTTTGTTACTCCCGTGCCCCCAGATAGGATTATCTCTCTATGGAATATTTTTAGTGATACACAATACATTGGCACAACGTAGTATCTACAATTAACACAACTTATTAAATGACCAGGATTCTAAACATGAATAGGTTATGTTATTTTTAAATATAAATAAAAAAAAGTCGGATAAATAGAAGGCGACTGTTACCGGTGCGTATTTGCCGTGAAAAATGTAACAGTTAGAGGGTATGAAATCAAAGTAAAGTTGGTGAACATTTTTAAACTAGAGTCTGGTCCCTAATCATTTTAAATATTGGATTTTAAAGCGTCTTAAGAATAAACAGAATTTGCTTCTTTTATAATAATTAGTATCACGGAATACGGACCGAACAGAAACAACTTACTCTTGGCCGTTTTTTTTTTGTTTGACGTCGATAAGTGATTATTTAATGTTCATGTTTTGTAAAGGAAAATAATCAGCTGTTTACAAATGCATGGTGATATAAAAACGAACGAAGATAGGTCTCCCAAATTAAACTGTCTTTACAATTGGTACAGAACACATCGAAGTGCAGTTTAGTGATAACCTAATAATTAATAATTGTGGTAATATTATAGTTATTAAAAATGGCTCCGAAAGACACGGGGTACATTGAGTGGGCCCATAAAACAGCTGCAGAGAAGAAGACCCATGTCAGTTTCCCGCAATTGAAATACCCTTCACTTCGAGATGGAGGGTTTCGGGATCCCGTACAATGGTTGGAAGGAAAAGCCATGGACGATGGAGCTGAAGGATTATGGAGAATACGAAATGGACTTTACGATTTCACCGAGTTTATGGAAAAACATCCCGGTGGTGAGGAGTGGTTAGAGCTTACTAAGGTAAAACTTCAATCTACCTTTACTTTTTGTGGTGACCCTAAAAAAGAAACAATAAAGTTTTACCGAATATAAACCGGCATTATGAACATAATTATAGAATCGTGATCGGAATTGGATTCATTTTGATAAAGATTATGTGCATTGCTTCATATATTTAATGAAATAAATAAATCATTAATAAATCAAATCATTGTGGTACTGAAATATTATTGACGATTTTCCGGATAAGTATTAAATCGTGTGAGTGATGAAGATGATTAATTAATTAATTAATTAATTAATTTAATAAACTTTATGCACATAATGTAAAAAAATATACTGTACAAAGGCGGACTTAATGCCTTATTAATGATTTCTCGTTAACTTGGGATCTGTTATAAAACTATATTTTTAAATTCTGTATGTTATAGTTAATTTCTTTTGATTATATATTCCGTGATTTATTTTTATATGATCTTTTTTTTACAGTACTTTTTTTTTTTTTTTTTTTTGGGGGATGGGAACAGTACGATGGTTAATCAGTGTTTTTGTTTCTTTTTCAAATTAACTGTTTTTATCAGACTTATTTGTAACTAGATTTTTATTGAATGGTGGGGTCTTCTTTCATAGGAGAAGCACACAATTAATTGTTCCTGGATTTATTATTATATTGCAATTGCAGCCGCCAAATAATTTTGATTTACGATTTTTTGATTTTTTTTATTTTTTTAATAAACCGTTTTCTAACCTTTACAGGGCACAGACATAACTGAAGCATTCGAGTCTCACCATTTCAATCCAGTTGTAGAAAAAATAAAAGAAAAATTTTTCATTAGAGACGCGCAAACGCCAAGAAATTCACCATTTACCTTCGAAGAGGATGGATTTTACAAAACATTAAAACGTTCTGTGGTAGAGGAGCTAAAGAAAATTCCTCCAAATAAGAAAAGACTAACAACTTTCATAATTGATGGACTTTTTTCGACGTGTTTATTAACTTCGGCCTTGTCCTGTTGGGCTACAAACTATTGGGTTGTGATGGTGTCTTACTTGATAGCGTCTCTAACCTTAGCATGGACCACGGTCGCTGCACACAATTACATTCACATGAAAACCAACTGGAGAATGTACCTCTTTAATTTTAGCTTATGGTCGTACAGGTAAATATTATTATGATTTAACAGTTTTTCCATCTTCCTTGTTATGTATGACTTTGGTAACAAAAGTTGTAATATATTTTAGACAGTAGTAGATAAAAGTGATAGTAGAGCTTTTTGTGAAAGTGCTCACAAAGTGGGAAGTTTTACCACCATACCTATTTCTACTGTTAAGCAGCGTTGCTGTGTTCCGTTTTGAAGGGTTTGGGTGTCGGTGAAATTACAGGCACATGAAACATTTCAACTTTGTTTCTGGGATGGTAATGCATTTGCAAGGCCTCTGGTTTTGCAGATGTCTGTAGGCAGAGGTGACCACTTAACATCAGAGTACCGTCGGCATGTTGGCCATCCAAGAATGTAAAAAAAAAGATATTATTGTGATAATTAAAAACTTAATTTCTAGTGGTTATCGAATATGATAATATATATATATAATAAGATAATAATGAAATAATTGTTTTTGCAGAGATTTCAGAGTATCGCACGCACTGTCCCATCATGTATATCCCAACACGCTCATAGATTTAGAGATTAGTGGACTTGAGCCTTTTGTGATTTGGATTCCTAGGAAGAAGGCTGCGTACACGTACCTGACCCTCTTGATTGAATTTTTGGTGTTCCCATTCATATTTATACTCAACTTTATAAAGAGGTAAGATTGCATTTAAACTTATTCCATGCTCAAACTAAAATAGACTTACTGCAGTGATTTTTAAACCCTAATTTATGTTTTAGGTTCATCAGTAATTTCATCCGTAAAGGTTTCTTCACCCGCCACTACAGATGGCACGATTGCATTGGTCTTCTCCTCCCTATCTGGATGTGGCTTGCCAGTGGCTCTACTTTCTACCACGCTTTCATTACGTGGTTATGGATTAACTGCACCGCCAGCCTCATCTTCTTCACCATTGGTTCCAATGCTGCACATCATCACCCTAAAATCTTCAAAGATGGTGATCAAGTAAAGTACGTATTTTTATTATTTCTATTAATACTGGCCATTATTAAGTACATTTGAAAGATTAATTCTAAGAATTGGATAAAATAAAAAACTGGCTAAGTGCGAGTCGGAGTCGCGCACGAAGGGTTACGTATCATTATTATGTCTGTTGTATAAGGGCCCCTTAAATATTTATTTTATTCTGTTTTTTAGTATTTGTTGTTATAGCGGCAACAGAAATACATCATCTATGAAAATTTCAACCGTCTAACTATCACGGTTCATAAGATACAGCCTGGTGACAGACGGACGGATGGACAGCGGAGTCTTAGTAACAGGGTCCCGTTTTACCTTTTGGGTACGGAATCCCAAAAAGCTACAAAAGCAGTTTCTTAAACAATCATAACTTAAAAGTTGGTTACATACCATCACAGGTTATTTAATTTTACTTTAACGGAACTGCCTCGGTAGCCTAGTGGTCCTAAGCGCGACTGCTACGCTAGAGGTCTTGGGTTCGATTCCCAGGTCGAGCAAAAAGTGTTATTGGGTTTTTCTATGAAATTCTCAGTAGCAGCTCGGAGTTAGGATTTGCGCCCGGTTAATGGCAATAGGCTCGCCCCCTATTACATGGGACCTAAACGTACCGGCGGACTGTCGGTGTACATTGTTACACCTCTTCCTAACCCTTCGGGGAATACAGGCGTGATGATATGTTATGTTATGTGTTTAACGGAATGTGACGTTAATCGATGTTTATTTTTCTTTAGATCGACTACAATCGATTGGGGCTTACACGAGCTTGAAGCAGTAATGGACCGCACAGACATAAACGATAACTTCTTCAAAGTAATGACATTCTTCGGTGATCACGCGCTCCACCATCTTTTCCCGACCTTGGATCACGTTGTTTTGAAGAGTTTGTATCCGGTGTTCTTAAAACATTGCCAAGAGTTTAGGGCAAATTACAGGTTGACGTCACAATTTGACTTTTTTATTTCCCAACTTAAAATGGCGGTAAAAGAAGACCCCACATTGTTAGAGCAATCACAATAGTGTATATTGATGCATGAAAATGTTGGAATTGTCCATCACTATTTACAAAATATAGGTAGGTATTGTAAGAAAATATACAGGGTGTTAGGGTATACGAGGGACTTTCTTTAAGGGAGAGCAGTACTCATGAAAATGACTAACTTTTACTATAGTACGAAGACAAAAATTAAAAAAAAAATGCATTGCCTCATACATTTATGGTCGCATAACTCGACAAAATGAAGGAAGCCGCTAATTTTTTTTTGCAATTTTATGCTTTATTTGATAGTTAAAGTGGTTTATTTTTATAAGTACTACACGGCCTTAAACTATGATGTCCCTTGTTTAAACTAACACATTGTATATATTAGTTTTTCATCATAAAATGCGACGTATGATCTTTATTTTTTGTTATAAATGGTCTCTTTATATGGTTTATTGTAAATAAATAATTATGCAAATACATGATACTAAAAATTCTTTTGCATTTTATCATTTTGATCTTCTTTACCTGTAGTAACTTACCTGCATATCCACACTCTTTTGAGTGTTAAAAACACAAAATTAAAAATTTTAAGTAACGCCAGACGGAAAAATAGAAATCCCTACTGCAGCTAACAAAAGAGCTGATAACTTTAAAACCGCTAAACCGATTTCCATTTAACATAGGTAAGAACACTCCTGACTAATTCACTTTTCAAGCAAAATAATCTAAATAAGTTTATGCGTTCGGGAGCTACGATGCCACAGACAGCCACGTCAAACTTATAACACCCGTCGTTTTAGAGTAGGGGGTTAAAAATATAATGTATAATAAAATTTATTTAAAGAAACACAATAGCAATATTTTCGTTTAAGTGTCAAGTTAATACCTACTTAATTCGTCTGCCAAGTTTTCACTGGAATTGTTGTTTAATTTGTTCATGTTTATTAATGAGTGAATGCTTTAACTGCCTCGTTAGCCTAGTGTTCCTAACCGCGACTGCTATGCTAGAGGTCTTGGGATCGATTTCCAGATCGAGCAAAAAGTGTTATTGGATTGTTCTATGAAATTCTTAGTAGCAGCTAGGAGTAAGGATTTGGCCCCGGTTAATGGCAATAGGCTCGCCCCCTATTACATGAGATCTAAACATACCGGCGAACTGTGGGTGTACACTGGTACACCTCTGCTTAACCCCTTGGGGAATACAGGCGTGATGGTATGTATGTATGCATGCTTTAACAAGTTCGTTACAATTTTTATAAATAAACTATTACTATATCTTACACCATATCCCACACATAAACAGGACCAAGAGTCCTCTTAATCTTAAAAGTCAATTTTAAACTCATAGTTTTCAAAACGCTTGATCAAAGTTTGTAGTATTTAGGTATACCATCACGCCTATATTCCCCGAAGGGCTAGGCAGAGGTGTACCAATGTACACCCACAGTTCGCCGGTACGTTTTAGGTCCCATGTAATAGGGGGCGAGCGTATTGCCATTAACCGGGCACAAATCCTAACTCCGAGCTGCTACTGAAAATTTCATAGAAAAACCCAATAACACTGTTTGCTCGACCTGGGAATCGCGTAGCGTAGTAGTATTTAGGTATCTAAACTAAAACATTTTAACAATAGTATAAAATATGTAGGTTGGCCGGATTTGAGCTGTCCGGCCCGATTCGGTGGACTTTGGCAAATGGATGCGGGTCTGCTAACAAAACGGTTCTGTCCTTTTGCAGGAACTAGCGATATCAAATAAATTTAGCTGACCAAAGGTTTCTTATTTTGTTGGGTTTATGGGCGGAAATCGCAATTAAATAAATATTAAAATTTCAGAGCCTAGATTTATCTATTCGTTTCAATTTTAAAGACTTTGTAACCATTTTCTTTTTCAGACATGTTTCAAATGAATACTAAACATTAAAAACATTAAAAATACATTAATCTTAAAAGTTGGTACTATTCTTAACTGAAAACCAAGGCTGGTATAGCCATATCTAACCTTATTTTAAATTAACTTCTGCCAGCGACTTCGGTCGCTTGGTTTTTTTCACCCGCAAGCAGTTACGTCTTTGGTTGCTGCTCCTGTCCCGTGTATCGTAGTGCGAAGTTATAAAGCATAAAGCCTTCCTCGATAAATGAACTATCCAACATAAAAATATTTTTTCAATTCAAACCAGTAGTTCCTGAGATTAGCGTGTTCACCCAACCAAACAAACTCTTCAGCTTTATAATATTAGTATCGATATAAATATTTCTGTGAGTTAATCTTTGTTTATTATAAAAAAGACTTGGCAGTTCGCCACCACCGTTGACAACACGTATTAAGCTACTTAATTTAAATAAAATCAGTCAATATAATTAACTTAAGAAAAGAGGGCCTTATAATTAAGTTTAATTTATAGTTGCTTCAAGTTATACTTAACTAGCTGTTGCTCACAACTTCGTTTGCGTGGCTTTTTACACCCGCGTTAAATTATGTCTTCGGTTACTGCTCCGCTCCTGTCGGACGTACGTGAATTATCCCGTTCGTCTGACTATATTTATAAGCTATATAATAATATAGCTTATGTTACTCAGGAATAATGTAGCTATCTATTGGTAAAAAAAATTAAAATCGGTCATATTGTTTTGGAGCCTATTCATTACAAATAAACAAAAAAACATAACATACCATCACGCCTGTATTATCCGAAGGGTTAGGCAGAGGTGTAACAATGTACACCCACAGTTCGCCGGTATGTTTAGGTCCCATGTAATAGGGGACGAGCCTATTGCCATTAACCGGGCACAAATCCTAACTCCGAGCTGTTACTGAGAATTTCATAGAAAAACCCTTTTTGCTTTTGCTCGACCTGGGAATCGAACCCAAGACCTCTGGCGTAGCAGTCGCCCTTAGGACCACTAGGCTACCGAGGCAGTAAACAAAAAAAAACTTTTTTTTTCAAATTAGTAGTACAGATTTAAATGCACACACATAATTACACAACATCAAATCGGTACCTTGATCAGGTGATCAAGGTACCGATCTGTGATCCCTGTGCAGGTGCACAGGGATTACAGTATTCAGAATGTAATTAGGGTCTTAAGAGACATTTTTCGTTGAACTTCAATACAACGTTTTTATGATAGAAAATGCCATTACTGAAACAAATGGCTTTGAGTCCTTACATTTTTAATAATTTATTTTATACCTGTCCATTTTTCAGATCTTTTTCTTAATGTAACCTAGGTTTCAAAAGAAATTAGTATCGCACTTAAAATAATTGCTTTCGCATTTGTTTTTATTTACAAAAAACTGGCTTATATCTGCGACTTTGTTTGCTTGAATGTCGTTTAACCTAGGGATCCTTTTTTTCTAAATTAAAAGTAGCCTATGTTTCTTATTATAACATCGGTTATCTTACAATGAAAATTCCCTCAAAACAGCTACAGCCGTTTAGGAGAGTTACCGGAACCAACAGACAGACGGACAAAAGTTTAAAAAATGTTTTTTTTCTTAACTTTGTCTACAGATACATTTAGTTTTTATTTTGACATTACAAACAGAGACTTCAATTTTACTTATTTGTATACATATCGGTTAAAGGCGTATGCAGACGGTACCAAGCATGTATCGCGTGTAGCTCACTATGCATTCCTCGTTCTTTGTGGACCAAATGCTTACAGTAAGCATTCACGGCTTACGCGCGTGTTGAGGCTACAAACACCTTTGCTTGCAAGCTGAGCGTTCCCTGTGGGTGATTTGGTGGTACGTGACGTCATGTAGTGCTACACTTCCACAGAGCATACTATCTTGTACGTGATGGCTCGCCTGCTCAAGTATGAGATCCGGAGTGCTATTCCTTAAAAAGCTTCCTCGATGAATTTTTGCTGGAATTTATTTATTTATTCGTTGTACTGTAAACCAATTTAACAACGGAATTAAATTTAAGTTTAATAAAATACATGAGCTTGTACTTCAAAAAGATAGGTAAAAAGTATGTATTTGCATACAATAAGTTTGAGGTAAACTTTTCGACGGCACGGTTGTCGCAGTGGCTGAGCGATTGGCTGCTGCGCTGCGTGTCGCGGGTTCGATTCCCGCGCGGAACAAATATTTGTATGGCCTACAGATAGTTGTTCCGGGTCTGGCTGTTTGTGTATGTGAGTTTATATGTTTGTAAACGCACCCACGACACAGGAGAAATTCCTAGTGCGGGGCAACGTTTTAAAAAAAAAACTGTAAATTTCTAGCATCAGGTGAGATGACATCTGACGTCGCTTTAATTCACCGAGGGAGATTTTTACTGAATATACCTACCGGCTGGACAAGTTCATTTTTTTTAACTTGTTTGCATGCTGCGAAGCAGATAGTAAGACAAGGCATACTCGGATTCTTTCAATGTTTACCTGTGGTTGACAGGTAAACATTGATTCTTTTTGATACCAGGACAATTTCAGCTAAATATAATTTAAATGTTTAACAAAATAATTATTAGGTAGTTTCCATAATTAAACTGTCCTAAGCAGAAAATCTATAAGGAGTAAATTAATCCATCAAACAAACACTGTCTAATACATCCTCCATTATCGGATAGTGATTGAAAACGACAGCAAATCCATTGACGAAAAGAAATAAGAAATCGCACGAAGTAACTTCACAATAAAATATCCTAAAAAAAACCTGTACTTGTAAAGAAAATTGGAGAAAAACGTAATTTCCGCTGGGATCCGAATCACATTTTAAGCGTAACGCTTCTGTCAGTTAGCCGTTCGTTCTACCCTCACTTAATTATTGGAAACGTTTTTACACATCGATTTTGGTGCGAACCGGTCCGATGTCCGGTGTCTTGTACACGTATATTTCTTGCTGTTTATATTTATTCACTTAAGTATATTTACTCATTTGTTTTAAAAATAACACAAGTCACACACACACACATTTTTAAAGAAAATTAAGTCAATAATTATTCAAATTGGTTTTGGGAATAATTTAATTTTTAGTAGTAATGAAAAGATGCGAAACTATTTAGCGCCTAGTTACTGGCCTCGTTAGCCTAGTGGGCTCAAGCGCGACTGCTACGCTAGAGGTCTTGGGTTCGATTCCCAGGTCGACCAAAAAGTGTTATTGGGTTTTTCTGTGATATTCCCAGTAGCAGCTCGGATTTAGAATTTGTAGCCAGTTAATGTCAATAGGCTCGCCTCCTATTACATGGGACCTAAACATACCGGAAAACTGAGGGTGTAGATACATTGGTACACCTCTGCCTAACCCTTCGGGAATAAAGGCGTGATGGTATGTTATGTGTTACTGAAAATAATGTAAAGCAAGTAAAACTATTTTATTTGAACTATTTGTTTTCGTTCTCGATGTTGTCAGAACTATGATCCCCCCTAACTAATTGCCCATTTTATGAGATTGAACTGCCTCAAATTGCGGAACACATTACCCTAATGAAAGAGGCATTTAAACCGACTTGTAGGATACATATTGACCTCCCGGGGGCACTTCATACAAATTCTGTGAGGGATATAAAGGTGTTTAAAGACTATTTATGCCATAATGAAGACCGTGGCTATTATTACAAAATAAGGTTGTAAATCTGATGGAAGCGCACACGTGGGAGGTATCTCTCACACTCACGGAGGAAGCCCTGATTGCGTCGACGCCTGATTTATTCTTGCACTCAATTTATTTCTCTGCACGAGTTACTTTAGACTAGTGTCTGCACTCAGGAGTGTTTGTTCTACAAAAGTATTTATTATTAAGTTTTGAATTTAGAACTTATATCTCTTGGAACATGAACTTTTTGTATAATTTCCTTGATGGGCTTGTGGTGTTTACGGATTGGCGCCATCATTTCCTGTCTGTCCTATATCAACAGAGATTTAAAACAAAAATGAATTGGATTCTGTCAACACTTAGATGGGTCTAAAAATGTTTAATGTTTTATCGGAAGCATTACACATTAGTCACGGACGTGACCAACATAATCTTTTTTGCCTCATAATGTATTTATTCCGTCATTATTTTTGTCCTTGACTATGTTCATGGCTTACCGAATCTAAACAGGATTATCGACTAGAAAAATGTTCCCTTGAATGTACTCACGACTTCAATAAATTTTCTATCTTTTTTTTTTTTTTGGTGGGTGGGAAATCATCAAATAACTTCTCCCGCCCTGGGCGGGGCGAGAGGGAGTGTCAGACTTTTACTGACTAAAACCCACCCATGTTCCTTCTTGTGCCCTTTGCGTTCCGGGGGCGCGGTATCTCTTACGAACAACCCGCAGAAATTTTCTATCTGCCATCGAAGTTTACAAGTATTTATTGAAAACTTCTCGGCTATGCATGTAAATACTCGTAATGTGGAGTCTCGATATTGAAATTCTGCGCCTGCTATCTGAATTTATTGGCGCAAAGCCGTTACCTTACAAAGTGTTAGTTCAAAGGAACAAATTTTTAGGAATATGCTATCGGTACTTCGCATGTTTACGGCGGATGGTGACAAATTCACCCCGATTGTAGACCGACTTCAGGTAATGGAACACTTTTGATCTGGCGCGTGATTTACGACGTGAAAAAACACATGAAACAAACACACTTCGTTCAAAGTGCGGGATCTCTGCATCTTTCAACTTTGTATAAACAAGGAGTCGTTTCCAAGCATTTGCAAGAGACGAGTGCTGAATGGAAGTAAAAACAGTTACGACAGTACAGAAAAGGAAATTGTCATCATTTCCCACAATCTTAGTAGAAGCGTTTCCTCGACGATAAAAAGAAAACCCCTCCGAGGAATAGTTCTTTATGCAGTCGAGTTCAAAGAACTCCCTTCAATTGAGTGGTACTTAGACCTTATGAAGTGTAAGAAGCTACACACTATTTCAAAGTACGGAGCACGTCTTAATTTTTCAATTTAATTTAGTTTGCTAAGGAAACATTGAGTGTGTTCTTCAAAGGGTTTGCTTCGAATATTTTCACTAGACATTCTCATGTACTTGCTAGTTAAATGCAGTGAAAAGACGATTTTTATACATTCATGTTCAAACACGTGTAAAAGGCTTGATACGTAAAGGTACAGACTCCTCTGTGCGCCACATAAACATTTGTATACGCCGGCAGACAAATGAATATTTCAATGCGGAGTAGGGGCGAAGTGTAAGTCATTCATCGCCTGAGAGTGTCATTTAAATGTGATTCATGAAAATGTACTCGGTCGTCGCGTATTCACAGCTAGAGATATTACACACGCTACTGTCGAAACTTGTATTCAGTCTGCAGTTACTCCTAGAAATGTTTTACACATTTGTATTCCTTTTGTGTCTGTGTCTTGTAGGGTTTTTACAAAGTTCTTTCAGTATTTCGGACAAAACACAGTGACCACTTTTTTTTTGGGGGGTGGGAAATTATCAAATAACTTCTCCCGCCCTGGGCGGGGCGGGAGGGAATGTCAGACTTTTGCTGACTAAAACCCACCCATGTTCCTTCTTGTGCCCTTTGCGTTCCGGGGGCGCGGTATCTCTTGCGAACAACCCGCAGCCCCGGCAGGCATCGGCCCTCAGTGGCCCCTTCCTTTTGCTGACATCTCTTTGAGGCGCGCGTGGAACACGAACGCGCCGTCGACACGGCCTGTCGTTATGCAACGTAAGGACGGTGACCTACCCATTGCTCACCGTCCACAGGCCCGTATCTACGGTGGCCGGGAGTCGTCTCGCGTCTCCCGACGTCCGGAGCGTCTACCGAGGCGGCTGGGACGGGATAACCTTACAGTAACCACTTAAAACTAGACTATAATTGACAAAAGCTATTCAAGTTACAAGCAAACTTAAAAACTCTGTTCATCAGAAAACTTGGATCGTAACTTAAATGATTGTAAAAGTTAGGTACTCGTAAAGTAGCGCGAAAGAGACCATATTTTTTGTTCTAATAAAAACGGACACGATAGTGGAATTGTATAGAAACTGAACACAGAGCACCTATTTACATAAAGTTTGCGGTAGCCCGACGCCATCGCCAGTGTGTCAGGTCCCTAACTCCACAAATATGTATGCGAAGCTGCAGCTCTCTAAAAGCTTTTGTCCAACACGCACGGTTATTTTCTTGAGATACTCACATTCGCTTACAATGCATATTTTATTTGGATAAACATGTAGCTACTTGGAAATTTACTGCTCACAGTAACTCTAGTTTACTTTAGAACCGAGAAGAGTTTTGCTTTGGACAAGATAAGTAGTATTTGAAAACAGAATAAAATTGGGAGTTCGATAGTCAACATTATTCTAAAGTATGGTTTGCTTTATTGTTGTCTTAGTACATACTTTAAACATCAACAAATGGCAGCCAGGATCAACGGCTTTACGTGGGGGTGTCACACCACTAACTTCCAAACTCCAGGCTGCTACTGAGCAAATCCTAATGGAAAAACCCAATAACACTTTTTTCCCGACCTGGGAATCGAACCCGGGACCCCACGCTTATCAGTCGTGCTTGCTGCCACGAGACGGGCAGTTCCACGAGACCAACGGGACAGTTATTTGACACAGAACATGTGCACACAAAAATAATAATAAAAAGCACAACAATAATAATAAAAAGAAACATTATTGTATGCTATAGAGATATATCAGAGAGTCCATATTGCATCAAACAGGCCCAGTTGAGCAAAAATGTCAGATTACTTGTGCTGAATGCTGTTTTTTTGCAACTGGATCTTTATGATGTGATGTGATGTGATGTGATGTGACGTATAACGAACGTATGGCAAAATCTATTAATATATAAAAATATTAAGATATCTTTTTATACCATTGTTGTCCATTTCTCCCGAACTCGTAGGACTTCTGGGTATCTAAAATCAAGGGAAGCCTTTAAAACGATACGGCAAAAAAAAACTAAGTAAAAAACTCGAACATTGAATTAAGAGCATATTAAATTTTCTAATCATTTTTTCAAAGTTAGATAAACTGGAACGGAGCTAAAGATAGGAGGATTTTAATTTAGGTGAAAGATTTTAATCAGAAGGCGTTGAGAAAACAGACGGCCTTTGCTTACCAGAGGGATATAATATCACAGTGTATCTACTTACAGTAGTCCATGTTTTTGACAGGACTAGAGAAATAGCAAAATTTGAAAAAACAAATAATGAGTTACATTATTTGTATTTACACTACGACCTTTATGGTCGAAGATCACAGAGCCGCTAGATCAACGTCAACTTCGCACGAATAAAATTAAAAAATAGAAGAATGTGTAGTGAATGTATGCTGACTTTCTTTCGATTTCAATACTCAAAGGCAATATACATTGCCCTTTTCAGGTAACAGGTATAAAAGATACATTACTAACGTTCCAGGGTTACTTCTGGTTTTTACATTAGTTCTACAGAATATTGTTATAGACCATTATTCGGTGTCGCTAGACACATTCCGTGGGCTATAACTTCACCCAGACGATGTAAAGTTCCGTCTTCTGCCGGCTCTGGAATCTCGTACACATAAATATATATATTACTATATCTAATTAACACCAGCCTATTATTGTCCCACTGCAGGGCAAAGGCTCTCATACAGAAAAAGCCCGAGCATTAATCACCACACTTGCTTAGGGCGAATTGGCGATTCCATATTTATAACTTCTTTCATATACAATTCTTGTGTCACAGTGTAAGTTGCCATACTCCTCCAAAACGGCTTAACCGATTTTAATGAAATTTTTTATGTATGTTATAAGTGTAGGTTTCTTTAAGATGTTTTCCTTCTCCGATGTCAGTGATGCCCAAGATAAACATAGATAGTATATATGATATCTCATATATACTTTCTATGTTAATCTTGGGTTTTGTTTATCACGGGCAGGTTTTACTTGCCCGTATCAGGTTGTGAACCCCACAGCCTCGTGCATGAAAGGCGGGCGTCTTAACCATTGGGCTATCACAACATTTCACTACACTAAATTACATCTGACTGGCTCGTTATCCTAGTGGTCCTAAGCGAGACTGCTACGCTAGAGATCTTAGGGCAAGGATTCCCAAGTCGAGCAAAGTGTTATTATTATTTTTCTATGAAACCCTTAGTAGCAGCTCGGAGTTAGGATTTGTGCCCGATTAATGGCAATAGGCTCGCCCCCTATTATATGGGACCTAAACAATTAAACATACCGGCGGAATGTGGGTGTACATTGGTACACCTCTGCCTAACCCTTTGGGGAATATAGGCTGATGGTATGTTAATGTAAATTACATCTACTTTATTCTTCAATTGCAGTTTGAAACATAAGCCGTCTCCTTTGACTGGTCTGCGAAATTACTTTCGTTGCACCACTGTTAGTAGTTACTCTGTAATAATACTTTGAGCTAGAGTTTAGTTATGGATAAGTTGAAGTGATGTTATCTTCTATTTTAATTAAAATCAGATTTTTTATAAAATTTTCTCGTCGATAAACTTCAAGATAACATATTGAATTTTATTAGCACATGATTTTTTTTACTTATTATTTTTTCTTTATGAACCCAGAGACGATCAGGTTTTGTTTTGCTTTTAACACAGAAAATAGAAGTCTACATTGTTAATAGTTGACCTTGTTACTGTAAAAATCGTTCTGGCTACTTAATAATACTTAGAATACAGTAGATACGATCATACATCTCTGGGATTCGTACTAATGTGCAATAACATACATACATACATAAACTCACGCCTTTTTCCCATAGGGGTAGTCAGAGAACACAGACCTGCTACGATCCTTACATACTCCTTTCGCCTCGTCTATGTTCACACATCTGTTCATACATGCACGCCGGTTACGAGTACTGCGCACCCGACCTTTCTGAAGAACCTCACCAATAAGGTCAGGGTAGGTCTTTCTAGGGCGTCCTCTCCCAGCGTTGCTACTCACATCTGCCATATAAATCCCTTTTGTTAGTCGCCTTTCACTCATCCTCTCAATCAATCAATCAATGTGCAATAAATTATTCAAATGGATATTAGAGCCTACACGAGTTTCCTGTAAAGTTGATAAAGGTTGTCATCAGGTACTTATTGATTTGAACTGCCTCGTTAGCCTAGTGGTCCTAAGCGCGACTGCTACGCTAGAGGTCTTGGGTACGATTCCCAGGTCGAGCAAAATGTTATTAGGTTTTTCTATGAAATTCATAGTAGCATCTCGGAGTTGAGATTTTTGCAATGGCAATAGTATCGCCCCCTATTACATGGGACCTAAACATACCGGCGAACTGTGGGTGTACATTGGTACACCTCTGCCTAAACCTTCGGGGAATACAGGCGTGATGGTATGTGTACTTATTGATTTTTCCGTAGCACAATTTTTTATACACTGCTTTGTAATTTTAGCATCCCTATAGACTGAAATGCGGACGATTTTAACAAGATATTGTCAAGCCACGCTTGGCTAGAGGTTTACTGATCGCTTTGCGGCACTGGTGGGTTCCGTTATCTATTCTGTTGATTTAATTTCTTACTCAACGCTTCCTTATCCCATGGGAAACTATGATGTTGAGGCAATATATTATTTTCAAGCAAGCTCAAGAGACTTCATACATCACTACCCATATATTATGTATGAGAGGCTGGCATACTCACCGCGCTGTACATAAACCTAGATGAAAATATTAATAAAGTAAGCACTTCTCGTTCTGAACTCAAAACTTGTTTTTGAACTAAACAACAAGTTTCGTCAAAACATTTAAAAGCGAAAAATTTCGCATCGGACCTTTATAATTCGTGATGAAAGCAATTACCACATGCTGCTGATTCGTTAATTATAAACACGTACATTTGGTTAAGGACCGTTTAATGAGATGCAAGAATAGGCAAAAGGGGATGTTCATCGAGTTATTACTATCTGAGAATGCTTTTAATGTATCTATACTAATATTATAAAGCTGAAGAGTTTGTTTGTTTGGTTGAACGCGCTTATCTCAGAAACGGCTGGTTAGAATTAAAAAAATATTTTTGTGTTGGATAGTTCATTTATCGAGGAAGGCTATAGGCTCTATAACTTCACGCTACAACCAAAAGGTGCTGAGCAGTAACCAAAAACGTAACTTAATGCAGGAGAAAAAAACTACGCGAACGAAGTCGCTGGCAGAAGCTAGTTATAATATAAATTAAGGAGAGAATTGTTTCAACACAATCAGAAGACAATTCTACTTATTTTAAGTATAATTAAATAGAATAAACGTTTATTGTGTCCAGTATTACAGCTAGTCGTAGTACATACACAGAACTTATGCTTAGGTCCTTCCCTGAAGAGTCGTGTGAAGAAGCATTTTATCAAGAAAATAAAGATTATGACCTGGCTAGTTAGCCTAGTGGTCCTAAGCGCGACTGCTACGCTAGAGGTTTCGGTTTCGATTCTCAGGTCGAGCAAAAAGTGTTATTGGGTTTTTCTATGACATTCTCAGTAGCAGCTCGGAGTTAGGATTTGTGCCCGGTTAATGGCAATAGGCTCTCCCCCTATTACATGGGACCTAAACATACCGGCAAACTGTGGGTGTACATTGTTACCCCTCTGCCTAACCCTTCGGGGAATACAGGCGTGATGGTATGTTAATAAAGATTATTGGGTAGAATCTAGTTCCTATTTTTTTGCCTACTTAAACGAAAAGTAGCCAGCCTATCTTACGCAAAAGAAGAAGAAGTTAGAAGTTTCAATGGTTGGGAATAGTGTGGCGGGCTTGTCCCATTTTTTAGCCTATCTTACGCAAAATAGGTACATATTTAATTTTCTGTAACGCAATACTGACATCTGAAAATGGTAATATGAGTAGCTATCACGACAAACACTTGCCTGCATACGCAGGAAAAGGGGAATACCTATTTGATTGTTGTAAGTAAGCTACTCATTGTCTCTAGTATGGTTACAGTGCGTGCGAATAGTTTTAACATTGATTCATAGTGATGAGTAGTATCCTGTGATTATGTCAGTGAATGTTTTGTACTTAGTTGATAGTTTTTGTTGAACCCTTGACCAGTGAAGGTGCAATTACTGTTCTTAAGGTACCGTTCAAATTCCGAGGTAAATATTGATGTTTCTTTTTTGTGTACTCATTTTTGTTTTGAATACGTGTTTGTGATGAAATAACGCGATGATTATAAAAAAAAAAATGTTTTTTTTTTTGTTAAAATCAATTCTCAATGTACGTCTTCGAATCTCAGATTATATTATTCCTGTCTGCGGCTCATTTGTTCTCGTTATAATTTAATGAGTCTTTTTGCGTTTCATGATAATTAAGATAAGTTAAAATTAATTGAATAATTGTGTTGAAATTAGACGATTTGGGGAGCCACGCTTTCGCTCATTAGTGTCTCCGCTAATTATTGAAGAGTATTCACCGCACGTAATAATTATTCGAGCCGACACTGAATGCCAGAGTAATGAAAAGGTTTTTAACTTATAAAGAAAAAGTTTGAGGGACACCGCGTCACGTCACAGCTTCTTAATGTATTAGGTCCCTACTTTTTCTTGGCGACCTAATTTCGAATTCATAAAGCTATCAGAAGTTGGAATTAGCATTACAAACGAACAATGGTGGGCATGATTATCGCTTTGTGTGTTATCTTGGATTATTTCCTGTTGCTTCGAAGTAGTCCTTATCTTAAGTTCTTCTATTTACTACTCCCGTTTTCCTTCACAAACACGCTTGTTTATTAGATTTAAGCAATTCAAATTAGGACGACAAAGGCTGATATTTTGTTACGAATTGAAAGTAACATGACAGTGTTTTAATATTAAACTGTAACACATCATAGTTTTAAGTAGAGTAATATAAAGTGAAATGCTATTTAGCTAAATATGGTTTTTATAAAGTATAATAATAGGACGACAATAAATTTAACATAACATACCATCACGCCTGTATTCCCTGAAGGGTTAGGCAGAGGTGTTACAATGTACACCCACAGTTCGCCGGTATGTTTAAGTCCCTTGTAATAGGGGGCGAGCCTCTTGCCATTAGCCGGGCACATATCCTGACTCCGAGCTGCTACTGATAAATTCATAGAAAAACCCACAACTACACATACACTTTTTGCTTGACCTGCGAATCGGACCCAAGACCTCTAGCGTAGCAGTTGCTCTTAGGACCACTAGGCCACCGAGGCAGTTAATTTTAGACAATAAATTTCAAAAACATAAAAAAAAGGGGGAATTGAGATTAGAATACGATCGTTGTTAAACGTTTAGCGTTGCCACGAATTGGATGACAATACTTAGCCTCTGACCGAAATGGATGCCAGCCCCTGGGTCAGTCGACAACGAGGTGGGGTGGTTCCAGGAGGCCATGTCCGAGATTTGTGACGTGGCAATGCCCCGAGTTCGGCCAGGTAGCGCCCGCCGGCAGGTATACTGGTGGTCGCGCGAGCTGACGCCTCTGCGAGAGGCGTGCGTCGCTGCGCGGCACCCATATGCCAGGCATCGCAGACTCCGCGTTCGGCCTCCGAATGCGGCAGTCATCGAGGCGGAGTTGTACGAGAGGTACAGAGCGGCGAAGACCGCCCTCAACGAGGCTGTCATGCGGGCCAAGGCTCAGGCCCGCGAGGAGCTGCTGGGGACTCTGAACAGAGATCCGTGGGGGCGCCCTTACAAGACGGTGCGGGGTAAGCTCCGCACCTGGGCCCCCCCGCTGACGCAGAGTCTCCGGCCGGAGCTCGTTGAGGACGTGGTGAGCGCTCTGTTCCCTTCGCGGGGGGAACACCCTCCCCCGCCCATGGCTCCGCCTCTTGCGATGCCGGAAACGGACCACGACGACGACGACACCCCTGAAGAGACTGGGGTAGACCTGAGGACGGCGGTACGAAGGCTGAAAGCCAAGAATACCGCCCCGGGACCCGATGGCTTACCTGGCAAAGCCTGGGTCCTGGCCTCAGAGGCCCTTGGGCCTCGACTGGAGGGGCTCCTAAGCGCATGCTTGGAGAGGGGCCAGTTCCCACGTCGCTGGAAGACGGGGAAGCTGGTCCTCATACGGAAGCCGGGGCGCCCTGCGGACTCGCCGTCCGCATACCGGCCCATCGTGTTGCTCGACGAGGTGGCAAAGCTCTTTGAGAGAGTGATTGCGGGCCGCCTCGTCGGGCACCTGGTGGGGATGGGGCCGGACCTTGCGGACAACCAATTTGGTTTCCGCAGGGGGCGCTCTACGGTGGACGCCATCATGCGCGTGATAGCCCTATCGACGGGGAATGCAGTGGCCCGGGGCGGGGTCGTCTTGGCGGTGTCTCTTGACATCGCCAATGCCTTCAACACCCTGCCCTGGAGTTGCATTAGGGAGGCACTCCGGTACCACCGGATGCCGACGTACCTCCGTCGAGTTGTCGGGGCCTATCTGACGGATAGGGCCGTGATTTACCCTGGTCGCACAGGAGAATGGAACCGGCGAGAGATGTCGTGCGGTGTCCCACAGGGTTCGGTACTGGGGCCGCTCCTGTGGAACATCGGATACGACTGGGTGCTGCGAGCCGACCTCCCTGAGGGCGTCGGCGTAGTATGCTACGCCGACGACACGCTGGTCTGGGCGCAGGGAAGGTCGCACGAGGCGGCGGCCGACTTAATGACACGCGGGGTTGCGATAGTCGTTGAGAGGATCCGGCGGTTGGGTCTCGAGGTGGCCTTGCACAAATCTGAGGCCATGTGTTTTCATGGGCCTCGGAATAGGCCACCGTCGGGATCCCAACTAACGGTAGGAGGGGTTCACATCGGCGTCGGGTCGACGATGAAGTACCTGGGACTCGTCCTCGACAGCCGGTGGAACTTCGCGGAGCATTTCCGACGTTTGGCCCCCAAACTGGAACGGGCCGGGGCTGCCTTTAGGCGGCTCCTACCCAACCTGGGGGGACCAAACGCCTCCTGCCGGAGGCTCTACGCGGGAGTCGTGCGGTCGATGGCCCTTTACGGGGCCCCGGTGTGGGCGCAGGGGTTAAGGCGACTTGCCGCCCACTACCTCATTGCGTCCCAACGGGTGATCGCCATAAGGGTCATCCGAGGATACCGCACGATCTCGGGGGAGGCGGCGAGCCTCCTTGCCGGATTGCCGCCGTGGGATCTGGAGGCGCTGGTCCTCGCGCGCCTGTACGAGTGGCGCGTGGAGGTACTAGGCCGGGGGGAGAGTCCGCCACCGCGGCAAATTGCCGCTCGGCGGGCCGACCTCCGGCTCGATCTCATGGCGACATGGAGACAGCGACTGTCGCAACCTCGTGGGCAACCTCCTGGGCACGCCTTAATAGAGGCGGTAAGTCCCCTCTTTGAGGAGTGGCTGGAGAGGCGCCACGGCGCCCTCACCTACCGCCTGACGCAGGTCCTCACCGGACACGGGTGTTTCGGGAGGTTCCTGCACCTCATCGGGCGGGAGGAAACGTCCGGGTGTCACCATTGTGTGGATTGCCCCGAGGACACGGTGGAGCACACCGTGGCGGTATGCCCCGCTTGGGCGGAGCATCGCCGAGTCCTCGTGGCGGCCATCGGCGGCGGCGAACTCTCGCGTCCGGCCCTGGTGCGAGCCATGGTTCGGAGCGAGAGGGAATGGGATGCAGTCGCCTCCTTCTGCGAGGCAGTAATGCTTGAGAAGGAGGCGGCGGGACGGTTGAGACAGCGGTTCTCCCGTTCCAGCCGCCGCGGTAGACGCTCCGGACGTCGGGAGCCGCGAGACGACTCCCGGCCACCGTAGATACTGGCCTGTGGACGGTGAGCAATGGGTAGCTCACCGTCCTTACGTTGCATAACGACAGGCCGTGTCGACGGCGCGTTCGTGTTCCACGCGCGCCTCAAAGAGATGTCAGCAAAAGGAAGGGGCCACTGAGGGCCGATGCCTGCCGGAGCTGCGGGTTGTTCGCAAGAGATACCGCGCCCCCGGAACGCAAAGGGCACAAGAAGGAACATGGGTGGGTTTTAGTCAGTAAAAGTCTGACACTCCCTCCCGCCCCGCCCAGGGCGGGAGAAGTTATTTGATGATTTCCCACCCACCAAAAAAAAAAAAAAAAAAAAAGCCCCTGGGTCAATAGCGAAGTGTCAACTAACGTTTTGCAAATTTATTTAAAAAGTGAATTGTCACATTGTTTAAACTGTAAATGGCTTGCAAATATAGTTGCCACAGTATAGCCAGCCAGGTCAATACACTTTCGCAATTTCAGGTTCTGAATATGAAAAATTAAAAGTAAAGCGTTCAGTACGCGGACAATACGCACTTTCTCTTCTGTCAGATATCTGGCAAATCCTAGGTCTAACATAAATAAGCTTCGTCCGTCTTATACCTATTACGTAGATTTATGTGAGCTATAATTTGATCTAGCATTCTAGACCATTCCATCTCCCCCTTGGGTGTCGTAAGAAGTGACCTACCAATCTAGTGTGAATTGCAATATTCCTAGGGTTGGTGAATGTACAGGTTAGGAAAAATACATAAATCAAAATCAATTGACGAGTGTATGAAACTAGTTTAACAGTTTTTATAGAAGGAGCTCCATAACATACCTATTTCTTCAAAGCAGCGTTGCTGTGTCCCGTTTTGAAGGGCATGGGTGCCGGTGTAATAACAGGCACAAGAGACATTTCAACTTTGCTTTTGGGATGGCAACGTATTTGCAAGGCCTTTGATATTGTAGATGTCTGTAGGCAGCGGTGACCACTTCACATCAGGTGGGCCGTGTGTCGGCTTGTTTGCCATCCAATAACATCAAAAATACTTGAGAATGGCTCGACCGATTTGGACAACAAAACAATAGTTAGACGGGGTGTATTTATATTTCACCGAATCAAATAATACTCGTAATATTTTGCTAAACCTTTTATAATTAATACTAACAAATAATTAACGACATTACAAATAACCTTTTGTTTATTTAACTAAATAATTAATCAGTCTCAAACCCCTTATATCTGGGTTATAATACCTGGATGGTTGGTAATGCCATCTGACCTTTATAACCCGTTGGGAAATCTGGTATGACCTCGCAGTATGTTTCCCGTGTATCATGTTAAATTTACATGCCTTGTCGTCAAGTCATTTGCAGTGCACAGCCTTGAGCGCTACAAAAGCGAATGAAGTGAAATTATTTTATAAGGGAGAAAGAAACATTTCACGAAAATGTTCAAGAGTCTCGTGATGGCCCAGTGGTTGAGACGATCACCTCTCATGAATGATTTTGCAGGTTCAATACCAATATGACTTTCGAATTCACGTGTACTTTCTACAACACTGACACCGGTAAAGGAAAATATTGTGAGGAAATCTGGACTTTTAATTGATATTATAAGTTTGGAATCGCCAATCCGCTTTGAGCTAGGATGGTGATCCAAGCTCGTGCTTTCTCGGTATGAGAAGAGGCCTTTACCCTGCAGTGGAATAATAATAGGCTAGTAGTATTATAATTTATTCGAAAGATAAAGAATTTCATCAGTCGCAGCTCAGAGTTAGGATTTGTGCCCGGTTAATGGCAATAAGCTCGCCCTCTATTACATGGGACCTAAAACATACCGGCGAACTGTGGGTGTACATTGGTACACCTCTGCCTAACCCTCCAGGGAATACAGGCGTGATGGTATGTTATGTTAAATGTAGAATAAAAAAAATATAAATAAAAAACCTATGGTTTTTTCGGAGATGTGTCTGAAAACACGAAAAATTTAAAATATCCTTACATTATTCTCAGATCAGAATGAAAAATAGCACGTCATGTTTGCACAATCGAAAACCGATTCACCGAAAATAAAAGCGAACTTCCCTCTGAGATTTTCCAACTTGAATCCATGTTTAAATTCCAGATAGCGGGCTGACTATTTCTAGGTAAATCGACACAGTCTATATGTCCCCGATTTGCTGGAAACATCGATTTTCATCTCGCTCCAGTTTGTCCATTGTATAAACATATTTGTGACGTGTGAGAGTCATGATAGCATGTATGGAATTGTTCTGTGTTGCTGTCATAAATCCTAGTTATACATTTTTCATGTTCGTAGCAATATGTGAAGGACGTAGAAGTATTAGTTGGTAATTTGTTATCATATTTAAAAGTTATATACCTTAACTATAAACTACATTATAAACGAAACGAATAGAAAATTGCGTTGCTAATTATCCCTCTCAGTCGCTCGCTATATTGTCCGAGTGAAAGACCATGATAAGCTACTTTGTTTGGCTGCCTTTTTTTTAAGGGCTCGGGTTATACGTCAGTCATTTTTACTTTTATTTTTGGATACTAGTACAAAAATGTGTAAAGAATAATATTAGGTATCATTATTATGTAATTGCCTAATATTTTCTTTTTGGATTTATTTAAAGATTGTCTGTAAAACTCTGCTATGAGCTAAAAGACTTCCAATCCTAACCTTTTTGTGTTACATTCGGGTGTATCTAGCTTTGGGACCTAAACATAACAACGAACTGTGTGTACATTAGTACACCGCTGCCTAACCCTTCGGCGAATACAGGCTTGATAGTATGTATGTAAATAAATATAAACACTAAGATAAATGAAAAAATTCATTGAAAAATTTTTAGTTAACTGAATTTTTTATAACCAAGTTATCAATATGACGAAAACAGCCTCCCAGTCGAAGTCCCGCCATGAATTTGAAGTAGCCAAGACTATTAATTTTATTCCAAGATATTATTTTAGCAAGCTAAATTGAATGTAATACTTAATCTTACTTGGTAGATTTATGATGGTCTTCAATTAATTCTTTAATGTAATGAGACTTTGAATTTTATTAGCAATTTGTTGGCGTATTCTTTTTACTAGAAACTAAAGTTAAATAGAATTCATTGAGTTATTTCAAGATTAGCCTTTAAGTGCCGATTTAAGTAAATTGTTATTTAAAAGGTATACCCACAATTCTAATTTATTAATTCTCTGTCTTTAAACAATTTTTTTATATATTTGTATAAAAATAAAAACGTTGAATAATATAAAAAATACTTGCCCACCAGCATCGGAAATAAGATGGGTCGAAGCTATTGTTGGTTAGGGTCTGATTGTTGACCTCCAACGCAAAAACGACGTTGTTATAAGTTTAACGTGTGTGTGTGTCTGTGGCATCGTAGCTCCCGAACGCATGAACTGATTTTGGTTCAGTTTTTTTTTTGTTTGAAAGGTATATTAGTCGGGAGTTATTAACTATGTTTGATGGAAATCGGTTCAGCGATTTCAAAGTCAGCAGCTCTTTTGTTAGCTGCGGTAGGGATTTTTATTTTTTTTGACGGGGGTTACTTAAAATTTTTAATTTTGTTTTTTTTATATTATTACTTATACTTATCTGACTTTCAAGATAATTAATAACTTTTCAATTGAACGAAACACTAAACTATCAAATGTAATAATTGTCACATTGCGAATACCTACTTACCTTTTATTTTTAATTTAATGCCATAATTTATGGCAAATTATCTTAATGATATTTTCCATATCTTAATGACTAACTTGACACGCTCAAGTAGACGGAGAAAGTAATAATATTTAAATTAAAGTGATCTCGTTACTAGAATGAGTTCTGCTATGCTAGTGTATCTAAAAATCTTTGTTACAATTGTTGTTATTTTCTTATTCTTCCTGAGTACATTTTTGCCAGAGTACATAAAAACAAAAATAACAATCATTGACATTTATACAATACGCTGCATTTATAATTTTTTTATCGTTTAGTAAAAAAACAAAGTTAATTGGACGCGGAGACTCCATATTGTCTATGCATTGTTGAATTTGATTGGGCACTCTAATTGCAACTACACTGTTAAATTTGCATTTTGACTGCACTGCGCAAATGGACTTGTTTCTGGAACTGCATTGAAGGGCAAAATAACCACTAAACCTATTATCCAGTTGTTAGCAAATTTGTTATGTGTTTATTCACTTTGTATAAAGTAGGTTACAGGACGCTACCACAAGAGGTAATGCGCTCCGGCAGTCATTGTTTATGTATGAATGCATCTACGATCACAATATTGGTATTAAATTTTACAATTAATTTAGCTTCCGTTTCTTAATTTGTAGCACTTAGTGCATATTGTAGTACTGCCTCGTTAGCCTAGTGGTCCTAAGCGCGACTGCTACGCTAGAGGTCTTAATTTAATTTATTTTAATTAATTAATTTATTTATTTTAACCAAAAATTCACTTATATAGGTCTTGGGTCGAGCAAAAAGTGTTATTGAGTTTTTCTATGAAATTCTCAGTAGCAGCTCGGAGTTACAATTTGTGCCCGGTTAGTGGCAATAGGCTCGGCCGCTATTACATGGGACCAAAAACATACCGGCGAATTGTGGGTGTACATTGGTACACCTCTGCCTAACCCTTCGGGGAATCCAGGCGTGATGGTATGATTGTTTGTAAATGTTTTTTAATTTGGATGACTAATTATTATATGATTTTGTATAATATGTAGTATTATGAAAATGAACTGACCAACTGACCATTTCAGCGAAAGTGTAAGAGCTTGGGTAGGTATTGTTAATAGCTCTCTAGAGAAATCGAAATAAGATGTTCCCTCTTTTCTTTCACTAAGTATGTTACCGTAAAGTTGTAACGGTAGTTAGTTGTTTTTGGGGTCAAAATTGTTAGGTCGAGTTTTATCAAAAAAGTTTTATTTAGTTGATTTTTAATACTGAAATAGTATAGTCTAGTGGTTGCAATAGCAATTGTGGTAGCAATAGTCTCTTGTTTTAGAGTATGTATGACTTGGCCTTGGCTTGGCCCTGGCTAGTGATGTTGAGCATTAGACAATTTAATTCCTCTTTTCCTTTTTCGAATCGATTATTTAAACATAACATACTATCACGCCTGTATTCCTCGCAGGGTTAGGCAGTGGTGTAGCAGTGTACATCCACAGTCCGCCGGTATGTTAAGGTCCAATGTCCAATAGGGGGAGAGCCTATTGCAATTAACCGGGCATAAATCCTAACTTCGAGCTGCTACTGAGAATGTCATAGAAAAACCAAATAACACTTTTTGCTCGACCTGGGAATCGAACCTAAGACCTCTAGCGTAGCAGTCGCGCTTAGAACCACTAGGCTACCGAGGCAGTTTGCAGGCTGAGTAAAAATACTGTAGCGTAACTCGCTTTTGTGACGTTCACTGTACTATAATTATACATTGTTTTCTGCGTCCTTGGCTAATCTCCATTGAGATTGGCCGCCGTGACTAAAATTCTTATTATACAATACTAGCTTCTACCCACGACTTCGTCTGCGTGAAAGTCTTATATACCATAGCTTATGGCGCTTTGCCTTATGTTAGCTGTCTAGCAGTGAAAGTTTATTTGTAATCGGGTTGGTACTTCCAGAAACCTCTTAGAAACAAACAAACAATTAATTTTCCACTTTATACATTATTAATATATACTATATAATACATGAAAAACACAAAATATACTATATTAATATGTATATATTTTTTTACATTATTAATATTTATTTCATCTGCTAACATAATATGACGAATTCGGTTTTATTAAGATGAAAATAAAATTTGTAATTCCCTAAGATAAATTACCATTTGAATGCCTATTTTCCTTATACATAAGAGGAAAATGGGTTTTCAAATGTTCAACCAAATAAACATATTATATAACCTTCTACAAAACTGAGAAACTCGCATCTAGAACAAGAACTGATTGTTAGACGATATGTTGACTACTCAAGTGGGAACAGTACAGCTATAAGTTGTCAAGAGATGATGGATGACACAATACGGATCCCGTATTTGTCGGTGAAGAAATGTCTGAGAGATTTGTGTTCTGCGTGAAACAATCCATCATGTTCATAAGATTTGATAGGAACGTTTTTACAGCATATTACTTGAGAATCAAAATGTTGGGCTGATTTTTCTTGTATTTTGTCACCTTCTATTTTTAGGTATTCTTTTTATCGGATTTCGGTCACAGCGCCCAATCTCAATGAAGACTCGTCAGGTATGTAAAAACAGATGCACTTCCCTCACTCTCATATTCCGATGGGACGGCAATACGACACGACCGGGAAGGGTCAGGCGAAGGACCAAAAAATAAAAACTTCACCATTTTCCGACAAGTCACGGGCATGAGTTAGTTGTAAATAACAATGGATGCAGTAGCATCTAACCGAGCCACGAATGAATATTCTTACCAACAGTTTTTTACTTGCAAACATCGAGAATTATGAAGTTGAAACTATAATCCTTTTCCAAATCCGTAAAGGCAGCCATAATTGAACCACGTATTTACCCAACATATAATATCTTCCGTGCAATTCGGATTCGCAGCAGAGAGGTCGTCACAAGGGCCCCACCGGACCATGCTGGGTGAATTATGGTGCAATAAATTACAATATTATCGCGCACAGTCGATTTTGTGCCCCAGCTTTCTAGACACTTCGTTATGTATGGATATTGGGTATGGAGAGTTAGAAACTGCATGTTGTAATGTTGCTTCCTATGTCATCTTTAAGCTCGTTCTCTTTATTATAAGTATCTCAATTCATATGAAAGGTTATGTTTCAATCTAATGGATTTATGACTCGTTTTAGAAATACAGTACATTTAAGGGGCTACCATGCTTCTGGCGCCAATAATCCATTGGCATGATCCCTTGCTGCATCTTCACTACTTAATATTTTGCTATGCAATTAATATGTTAGATATTTAAGGATTTACTTAATACGACATATACTTTAGAAACACGATTACTTTTAGTTTCCTCATTAGAAAAAAAATCCAAAGTATTTTCTAAAAAAAAAATTTTAACCCGTATGGCGTAAATATTTTACGGAAGGAAAGTTTCTGAGTAATGACAAAACTACATGTTTACGAAATAATACATTATCGTGTAGTACAGACGTATTCAAACATAACTTTCAATCATAAAACTTACTTAAATAATAATATTTATAATATAATTAGATATCTATAATTAAAAATCCTTAATAAAAACAAAAATAAACTAAAACTAAATGGCATCAAAACTCCTCCGCATCACCGTCCACCGGAAAAGTGCCCAAAAGACTGGCGGCATTGCCACGTTGGATGGCAATGCTTAACCTCTGGCCAAGGTAAAAGCCAGCCTTTGGGTCGCGGGAAGTGTTAACCAACCGTTTAGATAAATGTGAATGAATGTCGATTATCTACTGAGTTTTAGGTAATTACTTTTAGCGGTACCCAATTTATTTTTATAAAATAAACTAATTGCTGCTGGCGACTTCGTCCACGTCAAATTTTTTCCGGGATAAAAAGTATCATAATTCTGTTATTCCACACTATAATCTACCTCAGTGCCAAATCCGTTCAATCGTGTAACAGTATCAGACACCCATCTATCCATTCATCGATCCTTACAAACTTTCGTATTTATAATATAAGTAGAAGTCACTGAGTAACTGCCTCGTTGGCCTAGTGGTCCTACGCGCGACTGCTACGCTAGAGGTCTTGGGTTCGATTCCCAGGTCGAGCAAAAAGTGTTATTGGGTATTTCTATTAGGATTTTCTCAGTAGCAGCTCGGAGTTAGGATTTGTGCCCGGTTCATGGCAATAGGCTCGCCCCCTATTACATGGGACCTAATAACATACCGGCGAACTGTGGATGTACATTGGTACACCTCTGCCTAACCCTCTGGGGAATACAGGCGTGATGGTATGTTATGTAGAGTCATTTGATGATTTATCATTTAAAAAAAAGGACGTAGCCTAAGTTACTCCTTGTAATATCGCCTACAGTTTCTTTTTTTTATAGCGTAAGCACCATGTTGCCATGTTGTTACCATGTTGTATAGTGTAGGAGACTGCCCCGTTGGTCTCGTGGTCGCAAGCGCGACTGATGTGCACGGGGTCCTGGGTTCGATTCCTGAGTCGGGCAAAAAGTGTTATTGGGTTTTTCCATTAGGATTTTCTCAGTTGCAGCCCGGAGTTTGGAAGTTGGCGGTATGACACCCCCGTGCCTCGGAAAGCACGTAAAGCCGTCGGTCCTGTCCTGTCATTCGTAGACCTTTGACAGTCGTTACGGATAGTCAGAAGCCAGAAAGTCTGATAACCAGTCTTACCAAGAGGTATAGTGTTGCCCAGTTACTGGGTTGTGGAAGTCAGATAGGCAATCGCTCCATGTAAAACACTGATATACAGCTGCATCCGGTTAGACTGGAAGCCGACCCCAACATAGTTGGGAAAAAAGGCTAAGTGATGATTGATTGAGGTACCATGTTACATATTTAGAAAAAGTACTGTTATGATATTAGATATAGATACTTCTAATATGTCTTGTATCCCTCATAATATAAAATGTATACTATTTCGTGTTTTAAAATAGTGATGACTTAAGTATGTCTGTTTATTAACTTCTGTTTCGATAGGTACACTATGCCTTTGTATTTTAAAGGTCTTTAGTTCAATGAATGAGTTTTTATCTATTCTGTAAAGGCACGAGACTTTGATATACAGATGAACTACGTACTATGATACCAATTTTTTTGGCGCGCTATGTATGTGTTCATGGATTTCCTCCGTCTTGAGGGTGACGGCGGGTCATGCCGACTATTACCGGCACCTCTGCCTCTGCTTTTGCATGTTTGGGGGTGTGGGATTCACATAAGCATTCACCGCTCCCACCATGATACCACTACCACCTACACTAATTATATGGGGTGCAAAAAAACACATGACAAAAATGTCTACTGGAAACTCCTTTTATTTTTGGTGTGAAATAATCCCTGGATGTGTACTACGCAATGTCAATGCAATGCTTAGGTACGAGTGAATTCAACAGTAGTGTGGAGATGTTTAATGTTTTGTTAGAACATTTAAAACCAATTTTAGTAAATTAATCTATTTATCTAAACGGTTGGTTGACACTACCCCAGTTTAGGTTTCTTTTTATTTAATTTAATATATTTTGGTAAAACATAATCTACGCAAAAACGTTTGAACTTTGACCTTTAATACTTCCGCAAACTGAAGGCTTTCGCTGCAGGTTCAGTTCTAAACAAAAAAAATATCACAGTTAGGAGGAGAAAATTAACCTTTCGGCTTCGTTAACTGACTTTTGGCACCCGTTATTTTAATTAATCCATTAGGTAAATTTAAATTATTTCAATACAAAAGTAAAAGTAAATCCATGCCATGTTTTACATTTTTTGTTTGGATGGGAAGTCATTAAATGACTGCCAGAGCTTTGGGCGGGGTGGGAGGAAGTTTCAGACTTTTACTGACTAAAACCCATCCATGTTCCTTCTTGTGCCCTTTGCGTTCCGGGGGCGCGGTATCTCTTTCGAACAACCCTCGGCCCCGGCAGGCATCGGCACTGACTGGCACCTTCTATTTGCTGACATCCCTTTGAGGCGCGCGTGGAACACGAACGCGCCGTCGAAACGGCCTGTCGTTATGCAACGTACGGACGGTGAGCTACCCATAGCTCACCGTCCACAAGCCCGTGATCTTTTACATCTACAATAGGTGTTTGTCAAAGAATGGTAATGGTGGTGGAATGGTAATGGTAATGGTGGTGGAAAGGTATGTCTACGTTGTGCGAACGTAATGCTTCGATTGAATCATACGTAGCTATGTACCTCTTCACCTGCGCCTACTTCTGCGTAAACTCTTTCTATGCATTTAATTTATTTAAACTTTATTTACCAAATGTAGAACGGCGGACTTAACACCTTAGGCATAATATTTTACTAGCATTCCGACATCTCCAGATAATGTTGGAATCATTATATTTTCTTATCCAGATACAAAATTAAAATGTTTACATTACTTTTCTCTATTTAGCTTTTTTATTAGCTTAGTGCGGCTGTAGTATCAATGTAATCATAGCTGATCTATTGTGATCGCCGCTTGTTAAGAATCAAAACTAATATCTATACTAATATTATAAAGAGGTTGTGAGTTTTTGAGGTTGTAGGGGGTAATCTCTGGATCTACTGAACCGATATTAAAAATTATTTTATCCATAGAAAGCCACGTTATTTGTGAGTGTCATAGGCTATATAACATCACACTGTAACACACGGGAGCGGAGCAAAAACCAAATACATTATTTAACACGGGTGGAAATATCCAAGCAGACGAAGTCGCGGGCAGAAGCTAGTATATTATTTACCATTACTTGAGTGTAATGCATTATAATTGTAATAATATCAATATTTTATCAGCATGTTGGTATTACTGTACTTTGTTCGTAATGTCGACGGGACACACATTTCAGATAACTTCTCATAACCTCTTTAGTTACAATAACATTACAATAATAATACCTATACATAGGATGCTCAATCAATGCATAAATAGAAAAGTTAGTTAGTGTTGCTTCGAACTTATTGGAATAAAGGTGTTGGTTAAAAATATAAAATATTCAGTGAGGACAGTTATATTTTTCATGGTACGTATTTTGTATTAAATAAATAAATAATAGCAGCTTATAAATCTCCTACTGCAGAGCAAAGCCCTCTTCTCATACAGAGAAGGCACGAGCATTGATCACCACGTATGCTCAATGCGGACTGGCGATTTCGGATTTATATTGAACATAAGTCCAGGTTTCCTCACGATGTTTTTCTTCACCGATGTTTTATAATGATTAAGGGACAATTTTTGTTGTCCGGATTTGAAATAGTTAATATAAGTCTTGCCATAATCAAGTATATTTCTTATTAATCCAACTAATCACTACTAATATTCTTATGTTCATAAGGCCAGACTAAAAAAAAAAAATGTTTTTAAAACCACATTACCTTTATGACGGCTAAACTTAATTGAAATTAGGCAAGTACGGGTGATAATAGATAATATTGTATAGTTAATAAATGTATGTGCAAACAAAGGTGTACTCTTCTCTCACTGCCGTTGGGCAATGGAACGGCAATTCGACATGATCAAGAAGAGATCAGGTGCAGCACCAACGGCTTTACATGCTTTTAATTCAGTTTATATTACAAACATACACATACATAAACTCACGCCTTTTTCCCATGGGTGTAGGCAGCAACCACAGAACGCCACCTTACGATCCTTACGTTTCTTTCGTCTGGTCATACAAGCACGCCGGTTACAAGTACTGCGCACCCAAGCTTTCTAAACCATCTAACACATATTTACTTCGCAAGGAGCGCATCTCCACAGCATTAATATCAGTTAATACAGCAGCAGTTATATGGCATCAGTTTATATTATGGCTTTCAATTTATAGGTAGGTATGCTAAGTTGCTTGAACCATATCATGGTTCAAGCAACTTAAATAATTATGTCAGGTTATAATTAGACATTGTGTTATGGTTTAACCACAGTAAAATTTGGAAAACAATATTTGCTTTACTGATGTAAGTCATAAGTCACGTAAATATTGGTGACCTATTTATTTAAAAATATCTGGTCATTACTGACGATCACTTTTTAAGGAAAATAACAATTAGGTATATATCTATAGTTGTTGATTTCGTTGAATGTTTCTTGTGAATAATAATTAAATTAATTGTAGTGAAGCCATGTCACTCGATGTACGTAAGTACATGAGTACGTAAGTACATGTACCGAAACAGAGATATACAAACTGATATCAATATTCTTCAGATGGTGGTATTGCTTATGAATATAAACTTTAATTGTGGGACCAAACCGAAATGTGATAAACTAAAACAGCTTTTCCTAAATCATTATTTTTTATATTTTCAGAATTGGTCTCATAGTAAAAGTTGTTTGTATTAATGAGAAATTAAACTTTGTGAAAGATACGCAATGTATAAAAAGCCGGCCTGTGGAACTATAGATTCTATTTTTTAAATTCTTCCTTGACCGTATTCCTAGGTGACTTTGAATGCTGTCTAAGACGGTACTGCCTGACCCGACGAAGTTCGTACCGCCTCGGAATCAATAAATTTTGTACTTTTTACGTGATATTTTCCATGTTTTAATAGTAATTCTGCTATTCGGGGCAAATGTAACAAAACAAAAATCAAATAAATTTGTCCAGCCGTTTTTGAGTCACAAACGGTGTAAGAACCTGACATTGTTTTACCACATTCAGATCAGGTTTGGTTTGCATATCTGACAAATAATATTTGTATGAAAACAGGGGCAATTCAATAGAACGACCACATTCTAATGTAACTGTGTGTCAAAAATATATCTAACTATCTTATGAGAGCGACTTCATTTACGTGTTTTTTATCAACCGCTTAAGATATGTCTTTGCTTACTCCTCTTCCGTTTGTCGTAGCGTGATGTTATTAAACCTAAAGCCTTCCTGGATTAATGAACTATCCAACATAATATTTTTTTAATTCAAACCAGTAGGTTTTGAGATAAGCGTGTTCAACCAAACAAACAAACTCTTCAGCTTTATAATATTAGTATAGATTTACCTACATTTTTGACAAGGATTTGACTGCGACTAGTTTCGAACGTTACTATGAGAATGAGAATTGGCCTTCTGTTATTTTGATTTGTTCTTTTAACACATCCGACCATTGTGAAACTAGTCTATAGTTTTAAGAAAAACGATGAATAATAATTGAATTGTTATGAGTTCAAATTAATAATAAAATGTTTCACGTGTTGAAATAAAACTACCGATTTTACAATGTCTCATTCTCATCGAACAAAAAAAGAATTTATTTTAAATATGAATGATGTTTTGTAATTACCCTATGTTGGGAACCTATGTTCCCAATTATAAATCATATCTAAAATATATATCAGTAAACTGACTCTCACCACTTATTTTAGTGTAAAATATAATTAGTATAGTAGCCGCCACGAGTCGTGAGCACAAAGGTCAAGTTCATTTTTGGGTTCCTTTTTTTGGTTTTTGGGTCACCGACATTGCAGGCAATTCGTCCGTCTGTCGAACCGATCGCGTGCAGTGTCACCGCCCCAAAACACCCAGAAATGAACCAAAAAACCCAAAATTAAACTTGATGTTTGTGCTCACGACTCGTAGTGGCTACTATACCATCGCACTGACATATCTGTTCTATTTTCAGATGAAGTCCTTCATTGTGGCAATCCTGTTTGCGTTTGCTGATGCTGGTGTGATCGTTGAAAATCCAAATTGTATTACCATTCGCAATATGCCTTACGAAAAAGAAATCCTTAGAGACAATGTTCCCAGTTCATACCAGCTAGTCATAGATCATGACACAAATACGCTGTTCTACAGCTATACAGCACGATTAGATGAAATGTTCAAATCTGGCTATCTCAGCTTAAAAACGGGTGATTACTGTATCGTTTATGGCATTCATGGAGGTTTTGCAAACGCAGTGAACAGTCAGAATGGCATTGTTTATATGGGCGGCGACGATGGTATATACCGATTCGATTATGACACGAAGAATGCTACCAATTTAAATATCATACACGCAAATATATGGCAAATGTTTTACAAAGATGGATTATATTTTACTACCTATCCAGACGAAAAAGCCTATTTGTATATAGATAATAAAATCATAGAAGTACCAGAAGTAAGGAACATCAAAGTGATGTTAATTGCTGTTGATAATAACAAAAATATAGTATACACGAATTCTTCGGGCATGTTTATGTTTGACAAGGCTAAAAAGAATACCATTTTTCTAAACGAAACTGTTGCTAATGGAATAGCCTCAGATATTGATGGTAATTTATACTTCTCTACTCCAAGCGGTATTTATTTTATTAATGTTTTAAGTCAAGCAGTGGAGATGCTGGCTGAAATAGATAATATATATGGTCTTGCCATAGAAAGCAATGGCAATTTTATTTATGCATCAGAAGAATGTATAATCAGATTGAAACTGTCGAGAACTATTCTTTGTGATAAAAAACCTATCAACGTGGTGGTGGATTAATAATCGTCAACTGAAACAAAACACAGTGAATAAAAAGATATTCTTGGAGTTTGACTTTTACTAACGTTTAAAATAATAAAATAAATAGAATATATTTTTTTATTGCATACATACATACATACATACATAAACTCACGCCTTTTTCCCATGGAGGTAGGCAGAAACCACAGCCACCTGCTACGATCCTTACATACTTCCTTCGCCTCGTCCACGTTCATACATCTGTTCATACAAGCACGCCGGTTACGAGTACTGCGCACCCGACCTTTCTGAAGAACCTCACCAATTAGGTCATGGTAGGTCTTTCTAGGGCGTCCTCTCCCGGCGTTGCCACTCACATCTGCCATATAAATCCCTTTTGTTAGTCGCCTTTCACTCATTCTCTCAACATGACCGAACCATCTAAGCATACTCTTTTCTACTTTTGTCACTACATCCTCTTTTAGTCCGCAACGTTCTCGTATAATCTCATTCCTCACTCCAGCGTTCAAAGTTACACCACGCATATTCATAGATATATTTAATATAGACAATTTAATATAGATATATTCTGAAATTACATAAATTGCTGTAAGTATTAAAGTAGAATTAACTCGTATGTTTTTTTTTATTATAATATCCTTGGTGTAATGTTTTTGTCTATACGTTTGTACAATTAATATTTAGAAGACATTTGACGTGATTTATTTATTTTTAATTTAAATAGGTATTTCTCCTGTATTATGTAAAAAAAAAAAAACTACAATACACTGCCCCCGTTGGTCTCGTGGTCGCAAGCGCGACTGAGAAGCGTGGTGTCCCGGGTTCGATTCCCAGGCCGGGCAAGAAGTGTTATTGGGATGTTTGTGTGTTGGTTTTCCATCAGAATTTGCTCAGTAGCAGCCCGAATTTTGGAAGTTGGTGGTGTGATACAACCGTGCCTCGGAAAGCACGTAAAGGATCTCGATGCAGGCATCATGATCGGACACATTAAGATCAATTTTCCACTTAAATAGTCTAAAAATAACATGTTCTAGTAAATAACAAAGTATTCAGGGGCAGTCCTTATTATGCCGTCAACCTTTTGAAAGAATATTATATTTATTTATTAAAGTTGTACTTATGTTTTATCTTTTAATGAAGAATCCCAAATGACCCGAAGTTATGACCTTGTCCTGCAATAATTTTCCACAAATTAATTACTTGTTCCTACTTTGGTCCTCTGTCAAGAAACTTCAGGGCCCGTATGGCCTACATTTGATTAAATTTGTTTAGGATCTAATTCTGAGTCCAACTTTTGACTTCTTTAACATGGCAACTAACTGCCTCGTTGGCCTAGTGGTCCTAAGCGCGACTGCGACGCTAGAGTTCTTGGGTTCGATTCCCAGGTCGAGCAAAAAATGTTATTGGGTTTTTCTATAAATTTCTCAGTAGCAGCTCGGAGTTAGGATTTGTGCCCGGTTAGTGGCAATAGGCTCGCCCCCTATTACATGGGACCTATAAACATACCGGCGAACTGTGGGTGTACATTGGTACATTAAATATACGAGTAATAATATACGAGGGATTAAATATACAAAAATAGTAGCCCACCGGTATCGGGAACAGGGTCCAAGCTACCGGTGGTCAGGGCTCCTGAGAAAGGAACCTCCTGACAATACGCGCCGTGTCTAGGAGTACCGCTTTCTGAATCATGCCCTTGATCCAACTATTACTTATTATTATTATTTTAAATAATTACAACTTTGGCTTAGTTCGGAAGTCTATGCAGGCAAAGTCGCAGGAAGAAGCTAGTATTCATTATAGAAGAGTAACAAGCCTCGCGTAATTAAAGACGACGATTACGCAATAAATCTTTCTTTTCTAGGCATATTTTTTATATTTTTACAAGGCTCTAGTGTCTTAATAAACGAGGCTCCGATCCTAAGCAGCAGTGAGGAGGGCAGGTAAGATATTGCGCCATATTTCAACTACCACGCCACATGCTATTCATGGCTTTGCGTATATAGCCGAAGTGCCTCTATTTTGATGAATTTGCGCTGTAACCTGTACATTCTGAATCATGATATTTTGTTATACGAGCTATGGTTTTTACCACACACACACCATCACGCCTGTACTCCCCGAAGGGTTAGGCAGAGGTGTACCAATGTACACCCATAGTTCGCCGATATGTTTAGGTCCCATGTAATAGGGGGCGAGCCTATTGTCATTAACCGGGCACAAATCCTAACTCCGAGCTAGTACTGAGAATTTCACAGAAAAACTCAATAACACTTTTTGCTCGACCTGGGAATCGAACCCAAGACATCTAGCTCAGCAGTCGCACTTAGGACCACTAGACTAACAAGGCAGTTACGATGAGCTATGGTTTTTTTACCTGAAATCAGAAAATACTTAACCATCAATTATTGACTGAAGTCAAATTCAAAGTCAAAGTCAAATCATTTATTTAAATTAGATCATTAAAAGGCACTTTTGATCGTCAATTACATAAGAAGATTTTTTTTTTTGGGCATCTGTCCATTTCAAACGGTAGTTTCGTATATAGACGAATGGAAAAGAAACTAAATTCTTAATTATTTAAAAAAATGTATTACAATTTAATGATAAAGAATGTGGGGCAGGCCGCCTTTGGCATTGGTGGAGTGATGATCGTCACAAGGAGACTGCTGGCAGCATGGTGTCACAACCAAGGGTAGGTCTAAGTGACCTATACTTGATGAGTCTTATTAAAAGCAATGTAGGCTGATGACGATGAATAATATAATCTTACATCCCTGCCATTTATTATGCAAAATATCGTAAAATACAACATCAAGCAAGTTTTAACTGCCAACAAAAATCCACACGACTCCAAAATTAACTCGAGAGGGCATAAAATATGCATAAATTCGATCCTGTGTGATTTTAACATCAGGCTTCGTTACTTATACGAACTTGAGGAATACATTAAGCGGCGAAGGCACGTTTGCTTTGTAATTCATTTGGCGGTTCGTTAACCATTTTAACTTAAAAAGAAGCTTTACAAAAAGGCAAGCAACTTTGCTCTAATTTAATAAACAGAAGTAAAAAGAAACGTGTTTTAATGTGCTTGATTTTGCTTTGAAGTGTAATCAAGCATACGAGGAATTATTCTAATTCTTTTAGACTTTGGTAATGAAGATCGAATTTTGATAATTCTCTGCTGATGTGGTTCTAAAGGTAGAGTTAACAAACGCAGTAAATACTGATTAACGTGTTGCATGCATGTGTGTATCCATCGAGGGCGTGCATTGTTGAATCTTTCAAATACAGAATCTTTTTGCGATGTTGAGTCATTGTTGTACCTACTCATGTACTGATGTCAGATATCTGAATGACAATTCTCGTAATTAAAAATGCTGCAGTCTTCTTTGAGGCATTTTTGTCAGACTGACATGGAGATTAAAATGTGAACATTTCATAAAGTAACTATAATTGCCATCCAGATAAGGTGTTATATATTTTCAACTCTAAATCAAATAGGGTAAGTAAACACTTTGTGCGTTTGCTAGATAAATACGATTTAAGTAATCTGGCGCTAGTAAATATAACGTAAAACAAGAAAATTGTTTCATAAATATTAAAGCAAGTAAAACATTAATTAAGAAATATCCCTCCAAAAATTAATTATTAATTAGTTAATTAGACACCAAGCAACTACTAAAGTTTTAATAAGTTTGCTGACACCTTTATAAACATCTGACAGGTTTCTTAAGTTTTGATGTTCTGTCAGTCAAAAATAAATTGCTAACTTGTGTACTATAGTTTTAAAGTCTCAATTAATAGAATTAATATAAGATGCTTTTTAGATCCCTGAAGGTAGGTAGGGATCTAAAAAACGTCTAAGTCTAGTTTAAGTAAGTAATTTTACAATTATATTTCATCAGGCGTTCCTGATATCCTTATCAGGAACGCCTGATGAAATATAATTGTAAAATTACTTACTTAAACTTCTTGCTAGGTAAATATTGTATTTTACAGATGTTGAAACTTAGTATTTTTTAAAGAGGTCTTAACCATGAGACCATCACAACTGAATTAATACCAAATGACAAAAATAATTATAATTTTTGTAGGACTGTTAATAATTATAGTTTTGTTAATCATAGCAAAACTTCAGCTTCACAAATATTCATAATAAAAATCGACTGCTACGAATATATTATAATTCCATCTAAATAATTTCTCACTAAAATGCTGTTAAGCATTCATTGTACATTTTATGAACTTGAAATAACAAAAGAAACTGAGTCATCCATTTCTGGGGAAATCGTTTACCCCGCCAATGTCTGTAACTGGTAATTGAATTCAACAAAGATAGAAAAAAAGTAAACTTACTACGTGATACGAAAACGGGATCCGGGCTATCAACACTTGTTTTGTAAGTCAATGAGAAAGAACCAATATGGCCCAAGGTCCCATAGCCGCCAGACCTACGTCACTTTAAAATTTTTAAAATAGAACTTGCAGTATGTAGTTAAAAAGGTACGCGTACTTGCCAGCTTCAATTCTGGGCGCTTTTTGATGTGAAACATGTGTAGCCGCACATAAAACCAATTGCTGGCGATGCATGCCGTGGCGACGCGTCGCCTATTTGTAATAAATGTTAAAATTTTGAATTTTTGTATTTAATGAAAAAAAATGTTTATTAAATTAACAACATAATTTTCTGGATTTTATTTTTATATCATGCCACATTTAATCTGTTATTTTATGCATATTACTTGTAAAAAATAATTCCGATGTTTCACATCTGTCAGGCGTCACGTGACGGCTCTCAATTTTTTTTAAATAAATAGGTTTCAAAGGTACCTTATTTAGCTACCTAGCTAACCTTTGATTATGGTATGTGGACCAGACCCTTTGGTATTTGGTATAACGGAGTTAAATACCACATACCTGGAAAGCCACTCTTATAATTTTTAGGATCGGTCACAATCTTATCTCAGTTCCAAACTTTCAAAAATACGTCTAATTTACCTAAATTTTTTTGACATTGATCGTCGCTGAAATTAAATTACGACTAGATTTTGAACGTTTTTAATTAGAAGTATTGACCTTCTGGGCCCTAGCTTGAGTGCTATTAAATACACATACTTTCATTAACATAGTGATAGATCTATTCTCAAAACTATAGCATTAATAAAATGACGTAGACATGGGGGCTGCGGTATTCCAGACTATTACCGTTTGTATGCCTACCATACCAGATTTAAAAGAATAAATTTATTTTCGCAATAACGAGTAATTGTTTATGTTTATTTATGAACTCCATTGAGACTGTACGATCTCATTACTTTGGACTATTTATGTCCTTTCGATAATAATGTTCGAATGTAATATGTTCAATGTATTGCTTGTTTGTGTTTATGTTGCCCTGGTATTTGGTAGGCGAAACAGAAACTATAGGGGGTTGACTTGTTATTTGCTGGACACTTTTCAGGCAGAAAAAATACTCATGAATACGAACAACATGTACCAAACCTGAAATATGAAAAAAAAACAGTTGCTCCTTACATTTTGATTCTGTTGTAGTTTTTTTTTGCAGAGAATAGCTGTTTTTTTTTCTTTATTTTTGAAATTAATTCTTTAGTAAAAGGTGTTCTATCCGTGTAAAACAGTCAGTTAATTAAAAATAAATCTAAATAATCAATATATACAAGAGTGTCTAATTTAACCTTTCGTTTTACACCATTATACGACAGATGGGTAAGTAATAACAAGTACTTACACTAGGTGTTCAAAAAAAAATTGGCTTAGAGGAGAACAATATCTACCAACCTATTTGTTGTATTTATATAACGACTGCCCCGTTGGTCTTGTGGTCGCAAGCGCTACTGACGAGGGCGGGGTCCTGAGTTCGATTCCCAGGTCGGGCAAAAAGTGTTATTGGGATTTTCCATTAGGATTTGCTCAGTACCAGCCCGGAATTTGGAAGTTGGTGGTGTGACACTCCCGTGCCTCGGAAAGCACGTAAAGCCGTTGGTCTCGGCGGTCATAAGTAGATCATTGACAGTCGTTACGGATAGTAACGACAAGCTACGAAGTCTGACAACCAGTCTAACCAAGAAGTATCGTCGGTCAGATTGGCAGTCCCTCCATTTAAAACACTGGTATCTAGTTGTATCCGGTTAGGTTGGAAGCCGACCCCAACATAGTTAGGAAAAGGCTAAGCAGATGATGATGATGATATAGCGTCTAAAGGCGGTATTATCACAGATGGGACGTTGAGATGTTATACTTAGAACAATTTCTATGATAACCCGTTATGGGCCACGTGTGTGATCTGGGATATGATCTCCACTGTGACAGCATCATTTATGTGGATAGGTTTAAACTTTTTGGACATAACATTGCGATATTATCTACTAGCCTAAATATATATTCAACAATTTCAATCGTCTCTCGGCCTATTGCCAGGATAGCTAGTCATGCGAGTAGCATTCTCAATATCAATATTGTTGGACAGTCCTGCGAAGCAAAACGACTACCATGTTTTCATTTACAAAATATAGCGTAAGCAACTATTTTCAACCTTTTGACTGGCCGAGTTCACCTTTTACTTGATAATACAAAAGTGCCTGTAAATTGAAATAAAATTAATAATTAAAATTGGACTTAAGGTTGGTCTTATACAGAAAAATTAAAAAATAAATAAATAAAATCAAGTAATTAATGACAAAATTAAACATTTTAAGTCCCCCTACAGAAGATTAGAAATCCCAACCGCAGCTAACAAAAGCGGTGATAACTTTGAAACCTCGGAACCGATTTCCATTAAACACAGCGAAGAACACTCAGGACTAATTCAAACAAAATAAAAATCGGTGCATGCGTTCGGGAACTACGATGCCACAGACAGACACATACACGTCAAACTTATAACACCCCGTAGTTTTTGCGTCGGGGGTTAAAAAGTGTGGCTTTGAAACTCAAAAAGATACACTGAATTTTTTTTTAGTGTACACGTCCAGTTCCAATTTGAGCGTAAAATACCTGCAGTGGATAATAATCGAAAAACAATTATTAGTATTATAAACACGTACATACCATCACGCGTGTATTTCCCGAAGGGTTAGGTAGAGGTGTAACATTGTACACCCACAGTTCGCCGATATGTTTAGGTCCCATGTAATAGGGGGCGAGCCTATTGCCATTAACCGGGCACAAATCCTAACTCCGAGCTTCTAAAAACCCAATAACACTTTTTGCTCGACCTGGGAATCAAATCCAAGACCTCCAGCGTAGCAGTCGCGCTTAGGACCACTAGGCTACCGAGGCAGTTAATATTAATATTATATATATTATAGTAAGTAGGATTAGGGATGAGCAAGCGTCTGCAGTCTTATTTGTTAAACATATCTGAATGTGAATCAAATTGCTTGAAAAACAGTCAGACTCTGACTGAAACTGACTGACTAAAAACTACTCCGAAGTTCCCTTTCCGCACTTAGATATGGGCTCACTGCCGGGTATGCCGGGAGCATACGCGCCTTCGGCGATCCCCGACTATCCGCTATCCTCGACTGATTGTATCATGTTACCCTAACATCGGAAGTTGTTGACCAAATCAATCTTCCAAGTCCCCTGTTTATTGATGCATTTGTAAATAGCGCCCTTGAGTATAACGGATTTCCTTTGTTTATAGATGGCCCTTGTCCCTGTCACATCAAAACCGTTATCGAATTTGGTGACGCGATGCCAAAAAGTTGAAAAAAATATTTTGAGGCTTGAGTTGAAGTAGGTACCTATCAAGGTCCAGTTTCGCATCCTCTTCACATTTCGGGAGGTTGTTATATTCATAAATCCTACTAATATTATAAATGCAAAACTTTGTGCAGATGTATGGACGGATGAATGGATGTTTGTAACTCTTTCACACTTAAACAGCTCAACGGATCTGGATGAAATTTGGAACTGAAATAGATTGTAGTGTGGAATAACACATAGGTTACTTTTTATCCCAAAAAAATGTACGGTTCCCGTGGTATAACAGTTCATCATGAGAAAGTCACTTTTTACGTGGGCGAAGCCGCGGGTAGGAGCTAGTAATTAATAAATATTTGATTCGTGATGAGAATTACGAAAAAAAAATGAATTTGATGAGGATGCAAAGGTATTAGACGAAAATATTTAGAGATGTTCTCGTTGGAGTCACTGGTTTCAGAGAGGTGTTGTGTTCCTGAAAGGGGATGATCCTTCAATTGGTATTGGCTTCAGAAAGGTACAATCATCTTCATCATTTGCATAGTATAATTTGACAAGGTTCTAAGTAGGCTATGTCGGGACCCATTGCGTATCGGGCAAATATCAAAGCGAATTTTTCAATTCATATGTACTTTTAAAGTTTATATTAGAAGTCATTGACATCGCTAGAAGAAAACATGGTCAGGAAACCTAAAGTTACGATTGACATAATAGTAGTCCGCCATTTGTACGGTGTATTTTTACATTTGTGAATAAAATTTTAATATATAAATAAATACAAGTCTGAAATCTCCAACCCGCCTTAAATAAGCGTGGTAATTAATGATCGCGCCTTCTCTGTAGGAGAAGAGGCCTTTGCCCTGCAGTGGGACAATAATGGGCTGGTATTATTTTTAGGTAGAGTCAAGGTTTAGATAGGCCGACATGTTCAAGAAGTGGGTAACGTAATTAAGACGAGTTTGCCTATCATTTTGTCAAGTCTTTATTTCGGCCTACAAAGCAAGTCTAGTATAATTAAAGTGAGTGTAGGAGAAATTAATTAGTTCTTACCACCTTTGAGAGGTCCCAGGATATTAAATTTGTAGAACATGTACACATATAGGTAATTAATATAATGTACGTCATACTATAAGGAGATTTACAGGATATTATCTACAAATAGGACTCTGTCATGTTTCATGAACTTTCACGGTTGAGTTGGGTTTATGATCAACATAAGATGTAGTTGGAGATAAAATTATAGATGGGTACGCTCATAGAATAAAACTATAATTCTGCCATCATAATAAAAAAGGACATAATTCCACAACATAAAGTAACCGATTTCCGACCTTAAAAAGTAATAACTTACAGTCGAAAATCGATTACTTTGTTTGTCCTGTAATTATGTCCTTTTTTCTTATTACGGCTTTCTTAGTATCGTGTTGCCTAGTAATTGGGTTGTGGAGGTCAGATAGGCAGTCGCTCCATGTAAAACACTGGTACACTGCTGTATCCGGTTAGACTGAAAGCCGACCCTAACATAGTTGGGAAAAGGCTGAGCAGAGATTTCTTATGACGGCAGAATTCTACTAGGTTTTGCAGTCGTCTGTGTTGACTTTAGAATTAAACCAAAGCCCTAAATTGTCCTATAGGATATGCGTTAAACTAGATCAATATCTATTACCTATGTGTGCCAAATTTCAGTTAATTTTGTTCGGCCGTTTTTGAGTAAAATAGTAACAAACGCCCATCTATTCAAACAAATCCACTTATACAAAATAATTTAAAAAAAAATATAATAGAATAGTACTTATAATATACGGACTATTAGATAAGGTTTGCATAGAAGGTCACCTGTCAGTGAAGGTCAAGGAAAAAATTTCAAACATAGCTAGCTACTGAAACTGTTTGTAATACTGTAATAATTTTTTTTATGCCATTGGATGGCAAACAATCCCACGGCCCACCTGACGTTAAGTGGTCACCGCTACCTATAGACATGTGCAATACCAGAGGCCTTGCAAATGCGTTGACATCTCAGAGACAAAGTTGAAATGTCTTATGTACCTGTAATTACACCGGGAACAATAACCACATTACTTGATTAGTTATTTATTAATATTCATGTCAAATATAACTGCCTCGTTGGCCTAGTGGTCCCAAGCGCGACTGCTAGGCTAGAGGTCTTGGGTTCGATTCCCAGGTCCAGCAAAGAGTGTTATTGGGTTTTTCTTTCAAATTCTCAGTAGCAGCTCGGAGTTAGGATTTGTGGCCGGTTAATGGCAATAGGCTCGCTCCCTATTACATGGGACCTTAACATACCGGCGAAATGTGGGTGTACATTGTTACACCTCTGCCTAACCCTTCGGGGAATATAAGCGTGATAGTTTGTGTCTGTCAAATATACCTCCCGATTAAACGATTAACATGAGAGCTTCAAATCGGAACCACGGCGAAGGTAATCGAGGCATTTTTGTTTAGGGAGAGGACCCTTATACCCGAATAAATCATCCATCGGAACGTGATGGTAAATATTTGCCTCACAGAGGGTGACCTCGGAAATGTCGCTACAGGCCTATTTAAATAAAAGTAGACCTTAGGTTGATATAATATAAAATATATTTTCTTATGTTTGTTTAAGTCCATTTTTTGTTTTCCTTTTGTTTACAATGTGGGAAACGCTAGAGGAAGTATGGTGATTTATGTAGGTAAATATATAATAGTATTTATTTCTTATAAATCATGAACATGAGTAGCGGTTTATTATGGAAATAAATAAGTAATAAACAAAAATCTTAAAAAAAATCTATGATAAAAGTTTGCGTGGCAAGCCTTAAAGATGTTTGTTTCAATGAGCGAAGTTGTATTTCTGCAACATTTCTACATTCATCCCTTTTTAACTCACGCGCAACGGCGCAAAAACGACGTTGTGTTATAAGTTCGACGTGTCTGTATATGTGTCTGTGAGATCCTAGCTCCCGAACGCATGAACCGATTTTGATTGAGCTTTTTTTAAAGGAATATTAGTCGGGAGTGTTCTTAGCTTTGTTTGATGGAAATCGGTTCAGCGGTTTCAAAGTAACCAGCTTTTTTGTTAGCGTCGGCAGGGATATTTATTCTTCTGTCGGGGGTTACTTAATTTATTTAAAGTAAAGTATGCAATTTCCCAAAAACAAAATACACTCCCAGGCTTAGAGATACGGTACCGTGTATTTCCACGTCATGTATTAAGGCCTGAAACATCTAAATAATAATGTGCTAATCAAAAAGTTTCTAAGCAGTTTTGAAGCCGATTTACTGGCCATTGTTTTGGTGTCACCGTTTTTTCTAAATTTAAATTTACTTATTTATTAACTTAAGGACAATAAACAGCAGTGTAATAATAAGTACACATAGGCTAGAACTTAATAATAGAGGTAACAAATACACTATTCACAAAGTTATCTACATATTTTCAAACAGATGTACTAGTTGTTAGGAAGAACGATATAAAAATAAACAGAATAAAAATATTACTTAATTAAAAGGGTTCAGATCACTTAACCTTTCAAAACTCAGAGACCATAATATAAAAAAAGGCAAGATGGCTAGATTTATGAGACCGGGAGAGACTTTTAACCCAACTAGATTGTAATAAACATTCTATCACATTTCACCACTTCATCACACCGCCAGTAATATTGGCAAATTGAAGAATTGCAGCAAGAAATAAAATAAGGAAGAAGCCTGCAGTCCTCTTAGCCCGGCGCCTCTTGCCAGCATCTACTTGTCGGGAGCTTTATGAATAATTCTTTTATATCTTCCCTCCCGCCTTTTTCGTGAACATTACATAAAATTTTCATATTCACGTCGCAGTTAGCAATTTGCATTTGAACCACTCATCTGAGGCTATTATTGTTCATGTCAGTACAATGAAAGGTGAGCAAATATGTGTAATAAAAACGTAAGGGACGGAATAAAAAAGATAGAAATTCTTAGACAAAAAGGAAAGAACATTTTGGTGAGCGGAAAATCGCACACATTTTCCCGGCATAAGACTTATTTTTTTACGTTTATTTTAATTCCCAATTCATCAGACTTTCTTTTTAGATTACGCTTTTACCTACAATTCAAATTAATATCTACTAAATGTGAGTAACATTACATATTTTGGTCTGTACACATTACCAATATTAATTTAATAACCAAATTAGTTAATTTACTAATATTATTGTTATTAAAGTTTAGGAATTTGTATTCATTAAAACATAAATTCGTTACTAATTAAATAATTGGTTTCATTGCGGTCGAACATTTACAATTTATTCAACGTTTACAAAAACGTTGAAAATATCAATATTCATTTAGTAAAAAGACTGTAATGTATTAATTAATCTTCACTTATTTTAGTTGTGCATTGCAGGACATAAGTTTTCGAGCAGAATTTATAGTCCAGTGCATAAATCACTGAAACAAATGATGTGACTAGAATATCACTTACTGTTTATTTCATTTGCTAATGAATGGCGTTTTACGGCACATAAACTCTGCATTGAGACTATAGTATCTTCTAGTGATAACAAGGCTTGCCGTTTTATAGTGTGCCAGCCAATCCGTTTGACCTCCCAACCCCTTCCTTGTTCCGCTAATAAACTATAAAAGAAGGGTAAATTAACTAAAGATCGTAGGTCTCATGACACTGGTTGAGTTTTAAAGACTATTGGAACGCTCTCCATGCAAGAGCAGCTTTTGTGTCGGAAACTTGAGTAGTAACAAATCTTTTATTTTCTTTTGTCGCTTAATGTCGTGTACGACAATATCTCATCTTGTCTAGGAGAAAAAATAGGAAAAAGCGTTTTCTATCCGCCTCTTTGTTCAGGACGGTAATTTTTTTATACGCTGAGATTTTTAACGTGGTATTTTTTCAGTTCCGGCGCGTGAGTGGAGCGTGAGGGTAATTTGGGTGAATATGTCAGGGACGTAACAATGGAATAGAAGTCGCTGGCGGTCATTATTCGAGGTGGCGCGACCAGGCGCTGTGTCCCGCCCATGTTTGTAGCCGTCACTGAAGGACGTGTTACACTTGCGGTGCGATTTAAATAGCCACAAACAATATATTTTTTTATTTACTTTGTTTTTTGCACTAAGAGAGTGTGTACAAGTGTAATTTCTGATTATGAAGGGCTTCAAATTTATTATTGTTTAGGCTTTAGAAAGATGAATAAAACGCTTTATTAGATAACTGCTCTCACTAGCTAAACTATCGTTAGCCTAGTGGTTCTAAGCACGACTGCTACGCTAAAATTCTTGGGTTCGATTCCCAGGTCGAGCAAAGTGTTATTGGGTGTTTCTATGAAATTCTCAGTAGCAGCTCGGAGTTAGATTAATGGCAATGGCTTAAAAACGTACCAGCAAACTGAGGGTGTACATTGGTTACACCTCTGCCTAACCCCCTGGAAATACAGACGTGATTATATGTATGTATGTATTTTGACTATCAATAACAAAGTGAGCAGTGTTACTAGGTATAGTAACAAAGCTACTGAAAGATTACACGCAGCCTAATAATAGTACCAAAACTTATTTACTGCACATAGCAGCATTATATAATAACACATACAATGGCCCATCAGGTTGAGAGATGGTTTTATAACATGACATTGTTAAAACAGCTCTTTGAACCTCGTCTAGTTTAATTAGTGTTCTTTTCGCGAACCCAGCTTTTACGGAAATACTATCACTACTAAACGCAGGTTGACAAAAAGAGCACGAAAAACTGCGCTGGAAATTACAATAGGTGTGCAATCTCCTAGTTTTTTTATTATATAAATGAGTTTCCACTCGTGGTTTCCATGTCGTCAAAAAGCAATTGTGGGTCCTTGTTTGAAGCACGATTTGTTTTTAGTTTATGAAGGTATTGTTTCAAATGAAAACTTTGATAAAGGTTTGTGAATAGGTCTCAAAACACTGTAAAAGTATCTGACAGTGAATTTTTGTGTAATTAATGAAAGTTATTTTTTTTTTGTGAGTAGAATAGTTTTATAGTCTAAAAATGTAAAAAAAAAAATGCATAATTAAAAAAAAAGGCAATCTGAAAAATAAGTGTTCAATTTTTAAATAGGATTTAATTTACAAATTTTCTTGAACGCCAGTGCAAACATTGAACATTTCCACACAATGGTAATCGGTATACCTAATCCATATGCACCTACATACAACAGTTCCACCCCACAAAACCTTTACACCACCTGTCGTGGCTATAAATTCGTTTAGAAGTCAATGAAAAACCAAATAGGTATCAGTAGATCAATGAAACCTGAAAGTGTGAAAGAGAGGGAAATATTCCATTCAGTACTTAGTTGGCAATTATTTAGTGTAGTTTGACTAAATAGTGTATTTTTCTTCGGTGTTTTGTGACACAATTAAAAGTTAGCTCTAGAATCTATACCAGAAGTATTTCTATCTCGCATGGACTAGTAAAAGCCGGCTTGCTTTTGTAGACAATGTGAGAGGTATTGTTGTGTTAAGGCATTAATTAAGGCGGTGAATAATTATCTTTAGGTGGTTGTAGTGGGAGCAAAATTTAAGTTGCAAGGTATTGATAAATCACGCCTTATTTAAAGGCAGTCAAATTATTAATTTGATTAAATCATAAAAATCACTACCGTAGCTAACAAACGAGCTGATAACTTTGAAATAAACAAAGCTAAGAACAGTCCCGACTAATTACCCTTTCAAACAAAAAACAAAATCAAACAAGCAAACAAGTCGGCCCACCTGATGATAAGTTGTCACCGCTGCCTATAGACGGGCAACTGCAATACCAGAGGCCTCGCAGATGCGTTGCCATCCCAGTAACAAACTTGAAATCTGACTGTAATTACACCGAGATAAGATGAGATTTTATGAGATCTCATTCAAAAAATATGTATTCCATAGAGTATTGATGAAGTACTTTTTACCGTACGATGCTGTCCCATCAACGCAAAAGCTTTGCAAATCGCTTTTCGGCCGGCAATAGAGCGGGATCTAATGAAAACGGCCATTTATTCCGATGTCCAACTAAATGGAAGGATATCGATCAATACCAGATTGACGATTCAAACAATTCCGAAATCGTTCTTCAAAGTTTAATTGTTATTAGGCTTTCTGTGATTTAGACCATTTTGGACTTGTCAGTTTTACAACAATGTGGATCCTTATTAATATCATGAATAAGTGTTAAAAGTGACATATTGAAGCCGATAGTTACAATGTTTTTACCATTATTGCGATCATTCCTTTGTTTTATACCAAATCTGTTTACGGAGATATTGAAGGTCAAACTACCAATATTTTGTTTTTGTATTTTTACGAAAACAAGTTTGATATGTTTTAGCTGGACATTAAATACCCACAACCCCTGTACTATTGCATGCACCCATTAGCATACTGTTTGCATGCGTTACAATGCGCAGTGATTTTAGCATATAAACGCCTTACAAAGTTACGACAAGCTGTAGTTACCTATTTGCCTTAAAATATCTACGTTGAAACTGGCGTTGTGTATGATATTATTTTATGTTTATAGGTAAGTAAGCGCATTAATTATAATAAGCAGCGTTTCGCACTATACTTACAGAAAATGACAATCTTTTAACACTACTCCAGCAGACTGCTACGCTAGAGGTCTTGGGTTCGATTCCGAGGTCGAGCAAAGTGTTATTGGGTTTTTCGATGAAATTCTCAGTAGCGGCTCGGAGTTAGGATTTGTGCCCGGTTAATGGCAATAGGCTCGCCCCTTATTACATGGGACCTAAATATACCGGCGAACTGTGGGTGTACATTTGTTACACCTCTTCCTAACCCTTCGGGGAATACAGGCGTGATGGTTTTTTTTTTTTTGGTACTCCAGCAGAAAGACTGATATTATCATCTCATCTTCCTGCCCATTTCATGATCCCATGTAACACGTTTTTTTTCTTTTCATCAAATCAACCGTCATGATATCACTCTCATAATCCATCTATTTTTTCTAAATAATTTTATTATTTTTTCTAAATTTCTGAATAATATATAAAAAAAATAAAATGTAATGAAGAAATAAGACAAACATTTTAGAATATTATTTTCTTTGTAGGGAAATCATTTCATTATAGAACTACGAGATCTGATTTATTATTCGAAGCGCTACGTTCAAGTTTCTGTACCAAAATTATATAATAATGTAATGGCCTAACAACACGCTGTAAATGCTTTAAGATGAAGTTTGTACAAGGCCTTAGTGCTAGGTCAAAGCATCAGCCGACAGTCAAGTTTGTTATTTCATCGTTGTTCAAGTTGTTTAAGTTCACCTGGAACTTAATTAAATTATAATATCAGGGTAAACTGAGCCTAACTGTTCGAGGAAGCCTATTCTAATCTTAAGACAATTATTTTAAGGTCTGCTCGAAAGAAAATCCTCGTGGACTACCTCCGGTTTGGAGAAGGTGGAGGGGTGTGTCGGACTCCGACCGACTGAAACCCCATGGTGTTCCTCTGGCTACAATTGGCCGCGCCACGGGAGTCGCGTAGGGTATTCTTCTAATACAGATCTTTATACCTAGGCAAAAATATAGAGGCGTCAAAAGTTTTTTCTTTCCATTTTTTATTTCCAAAAAGTTTATACCTGTCTATCACTAATTAATCGGAACAACATCTAATAGTTATAAATTAATCAGAATCAACTAATCACACAATAATTTACTGTGCTAAATTAAATCAACAAAATGGAATATACATATGTATGTTCGCTCCACCTCCATGTTACATTTGAGGGTGGCAAATATCAGGTTTGTGAACGTGATGCGCAGTTAATATAGATGTAACCTGTGACTCGCTCGCTCAAAGTGATTAGAGACGTTACTCCTGTGAATCTTGCTAATATTATTTACACTAAGGTGTTTATTTAATTAAATATAGGAGCAATGTTTTGATTGTAAAAATACTTGGTTTAGATTTTTGCACATATCATCACGCCTGTATACCCCGAAGGGTTAGGCAGAGATGTACCAATGTACACCCACAGTTTGCCGGTATGTTTAGGTCCCATGTAATACGGGGCGAGCGCCATTAACCGGGCACAAATCCTAACTCCGAGCTGCTACTAAAAATTTCATAGAATAACCCAATAACTATTTTTGCTCGACCTGGGAATCGAACCCAAAACCTCCAGCGTAGCAGTCGCGCTCAGAACCAGTAGGCTTACGAGGCAGTTAGATTAGTTATTTTTGCAGCTTACAAACATTTTTGTCTGCTTAGTAACATAATTTGAATCAAATCAACGAACCCATTCCAACGCCCAGGGTTTTACTTAGATCGTTTAGGGCGATTGCGCCCTGTTTCTACTTTCTTTAGCCTTTAAAGAACTATTTGAACGTTTCCACTAAATTTATACTTAAAATTATAAAGCTAAGGAGTATTTGTTTCGTTGTTTGAACGCGTTAATCTTCGGAATTGCTGAACCGATTCTGAAAATATTTTTGCCAATATAAAAGCTACTTTATCTACCAGTTTTATGAGCTACAATATGTTACTGAAAAACGTAAAGATTTGTGAGAAAATTCAAGTGGATGCGATTGTGGAATAAATCTAGTTATATTAGGTATTTACTAGTACTTCTTTTGGTTTGAAAGTATTAGCGAGGCAAAACAATTGAAGAATGAGTTACTTAAAATTTTTCAACAAATCACGTAAGGAACCCTTTGCTAATATCAATTACTATAGCTCCTAATTCCTGTACAACCACTCGCGGCTTCCTCTAGTGTATGACCATAATTAGTAACTTTACCCATATATTATTATATTTGGACATAATGGCCCTCTTGTACATAATTTTTTCCGCAAACTTTAAGAACACAGCTTGCGAAACAAACCATGGACCACAAGTTTTCAATACTTAAAAAACAGTTCCCCTTTTCAACAAGACCCCGAATCACGTTTGTCCTGATTCTTGAATTACGTGAATGAAATGTTAAAATGGTAAGTGCTGGAAATGTTAAAAAGTTGTTTCTTTAAAATCTAACAGAATCACTTGAAGGACGAAATATCGGCCTCCCTTGTTATAGGATTAATGGTCTGGAAACGTTTCTAGTCTCTTTTATATTCCTGATAAATGGAGATTTATAATCGTACGACAACAATGAATATTATGCCTTAATACAGTTACTATAGAACTTTTTGTTTTTTTTTCCATTATGATGATAAAGTTTTTCTATATGCCTAACTTTTATTGGTATTCCGAAATATGGTTAAATGTTTGAACATTTATTTTCGTATGTTTCTTTCGGTTTTTATACTGAAAATGTTTGTTTGTGCGTTCGTCTGTCACGAACGTACCAATTGACGTATGTGAACACGAGCGTAACATCTTTACTTAAGCCGCCTCCACATAACTGTGACCTATTTACGCCAAAATTCTGTAAGGCTTCTTATACATGAACTACGCATTTACAATTTTTACTACTAGTTTGTACTTACCTACCCTTTTTTTTACGGACGGGAAATCATTAAATGACTGCCCCCTCTCTGGGCGGGGCGGAATAGACTGTCAGACTTTTACTGACTAAAACCCCACCTGTGCTCCTTTTTGTGCCCTTTGCGTTCCGGGGGAGCGGTATCTCTTACGAACAACCCGCAGCCCAGGCAGGCTACGCCCTATGTGGCCCTTTCAAAAATTGCTGACATCTCTTTGAGGCGCGCGTGGAACACGAATGCGCCGTCGATACGGCCTGTAGTTATGCACCATACGGACGGTGAGCTACCCATTGCTCATCGTCCACAGGCCCGCGTTGTTCTCACCCTAAGATGTAAATAATGGTTTTAGAATCTAATTTAGTGAGTAGCAAAAATAAACTTTTTTTACGTTGAAAATCTAAAATCACGATTTTTAAAATACTACTCAAAGTTGGTCGGTTTGGTTTGAGCGAGGTATTGTTAAATTCATTCATGAGTTTTCCGCTCATGTTGGTAGCTCTAGATGGAGGGTCTCTAAGAATTTAACTGCTTTCAATTTATTTTAGTTGAGAAGAATGCCTTGAAACGTACTGAATAAATACGTGAAGTTTTCAAGCGCGAAGGTTTTGTCTAAGTAGGGCCTAACTTTGTTAGGTGACGATTTTGTATTAATACTACTTTTTAGACGAAAGAATTAATGACTAGGTATATTTTTTCGAAAATGGTTTAAAAATAAAGTTCCGATTTGGTCTAATACTAAGTTCAATATATCAACGGAAAGTTACTTTTGTATTGTGAACACTAATTGTAGTCGTATTTAAAAAGGGTAATTAGAGCTTTTCATCGGCATTCTTTTCCGTATGGAACTGCGTTTTGGAAAATAGAATCAATATTACAAATTTTCATGTAAATAACTCTCAAAAGTGCCTTTTAATGGGTATTAAAATAAGTGATTAAGTTTGAGACTTTGTACTATAATTATACACAACTAGATACATGTTTAATCATTGCTGGACACCACGACGTAATCGACATAAGTGCCACCTACAATTAATTACTATGACCTATGATTCGTGTAGGATACGCATATTGGATATCAAAGCGTATTTAGGTACACCTAAATGCATTTGATCAAATGACAGGTTTAATAATATCTGTTAAACCCATTTGACTGGAATTATGATTATCAGCTAGGTGTGGCGTGATCGCCAATCGGCGTCACCTGCACTTAAAATAAAAGTATTCGTAATTTTCATAGTTTTAATTTCGGTGGCTCTATTATTCTTGTACTATTCAAAAATAAATATGGTATATTATATTTAGAATAAGAAAAATTATAAGTTGTAAGTCTTCATGATTTCCCTTCAATTTTCTTGGCTGTGCCCGACAGGGTCCACGATTGTTCAATTTACAAATTTGAATTTACCACCTAAGCATGTACATAGTGAGGATTGAGTAATGATTGAGTATGTATAGTAAAAGTACTGATTTTGTTTGATGAGCAATTTTTGCTTGACGCCCATCAATGCTTTTCATAGAAGCAACAAGAATATTGTAACGAGGATTTGGTAAAAACCAAATTGAAAAAACGTGCCCCTGGAGTTTCTTGCTCGTTCTTCCGTAGAGACCTACGTTTTGGAACGAGCAACTAGCTTCAACTTTATGTCTAGCTTCTTGACTTGAATTCAAAAGTGCTTGTAAATGGTCTAATTGAAATAAATGCCTTCGAGTTTGACTCGACAGACCTGGAATTCAAAGGAAAAATAAAAAATCGAACGGCGTCCACCATAATGTATCAAATGTATATTTCCTATTCTATCAGTGAGATCATAACGTTATTACATTACATAACATACATTACCCGTTCGGTATACAAGATTCCTATTCAATAGTAATCCAATATTGACGTTGAAGTATAGCTTGCATCAATCACCGTGTACTGAAACCATTACGTCTAACATGACACCGGCTGTCACGCCCCTGAAGCTACCAGCACAAGTTAATCATGTATTCCTATTATATAGTGCAGTTTGGAACAACAGTTACGTTAGCTTGAAGAGGAATAGGAGATAACTGATTTGAATGTAAACGAATTGCAGGATCATTCAGGAACATCAGAATTGGAATGGCACGAAGCTTCCGACAATACCCCATTGGTCTAATACAATGAGTAACTAATGAGCTTACAATACTCTCCTGAATACCAGACCGGACTGTGCTGTGTTTGTGGACAAATGGAAGCTGATCTTGTCTGAATGCTTGAAGTACTGCAAGAGGAGTGCATAATAGGTATGTAATTGGCTAGCTTTGTTTCGTTCAAGCACATGTAATTTATTGAATTTGTCAAATTGATTCAGTGTTCACATATAGAGAATTAGCAAAAAAAAAAAATTAAATTTAATAAATATTAGGAAACATTTTCATCTTAAATTAATAAACATGAATATATTTTCCAAAATTAAAACACTCACTTGGCATTGCCTTTTAAAACTAAATATATTTTAATATATTACTTTTTTAAATGTGCCATACAAATACACGCAAAGCCTATGGCCGACTTACGAATTAAATCGCACACTTATTCACTTGCACGACATTTTCTTGAATAACTGAGATACCTACCTGACATGAGGATTCACTCCTGTCAAGGAAGGTGTCAAAACAAAATTTCTTCCATAAACTTATTAAAGATTAAGCTCCAACTAAGTTAAGAATCGAGGAACCACAAAAAGTTAAATTGCCCAAGTTTTAATTTACTGAACTCTGCTAACTCCTTTTACCGCTTCTCTGGTTGGTATTCATAAAAAATGTAAATGTCATTTTGTATTATAGAACTGAATAAGAATGATATTTTTAGATCAAAGGCCTAGCACGAAGGGGCGGCAGAAATGTGACGTAAATTCGATCAAATTTTCATTTGGAAATGCCCTTTCCGAACTTATTTATTTAGTTTAATTCTAAGGCTTTATTTTTGTCAATAATTGATATAGTAGTCGCCACGCGTGGTGAGCTCAAATATCAAGTTCATTGCAAAGTTTTTGGGTTCTTTTCGGGGTTTTTAGGGGCGGCGACGCTGAACGCGATCGGTCCGGCTGACGGACTAATAGCGTGCTGCGTCGGCGGCCCAAATACCCAGAACTCACAGACATTTGTGCTCACGACTTGTGGCGACTACTATACTAATCGTGTTTGTCATGCAAAATTTGTCCATAACAGTATAGGAAAGTCGTATTGTTCAACCCAGTAGTAAGAAGAACCTATTTTCTTGCTCCCAGACCGTTCACAAGAATTGCATTAACTGTAATTATTTTTAACTAAGATTAAACTATGGACGGGCGACCTGATTAAAACCGCAGGAAGACGTTGGATGCAGGCCGCTGGCGACCGGCCCTTTTGTAAATCTATGGAGATACAAACGAACGAGTTTGTGTACTTGGGCAGTATGTTTACAAGAGATGGAAAGAGTGATGCTGATGTGGAAAGGAGAGTAAATGCGGGAAATAAAGTGAATGGTGCTACAATTGCGGTTGTAACCAATCGGTCGATGTCCAAAAAGGCTTGACTGGCTGTGCACAATGGTGTGTTGGTGCCTACACTTATGTATGGAAGTGAATGTTGGGTATGGCGAACGAGGCATGAAAGTAGGATTAATGCTGTGGAGATGCGTTGCTTGCGAAGTATGTGTGGTGTAACTTTGAACGATAGAGTAAGGAATGAAATCCTAGTGTGGGGCAACGTTTTTTAAAAAACAAAAAAATAAAATAATAAAAAAATTATACGAGAACGTTGCGGATTAAAAGAGGATGTAGTGACAAAAGTAGAAAAGAGTATGCTTAGATGGTCATGTTGAGAGAATGAGTGAAAGGCGACGAACAAACGGGATTTATATGGCAGATGTGGGAACGTTCTGCGTTCTTCGTCTTCGTCGGTTCGTGAGGATGTCGGGTGCGCAGTACTCGTAATCGGCGTGCTTGTATGAACGTGGACGAGGCGAAGGAAGTATGTAAGGAACGTAGCAGGAGGCGTTCTGTGGTTTCTGCCTACCCCCATGGGAAAAAGGCGTTTATGTATGTATGTATGGAGGAGATCTATGTCCAGCAGTGGACGTCCTGCGGCTGATATGATGATAATGAATTTAAGTATTGTTGCATTAGTAATAGTAATAGATATAATTATGGAAACTGAATAGGTACCTATAAAAGTAACTAAAACTTCCAACATTTTTAAAAAAGAACTCTAAAATCAACATATATTTTTACGTCAGCGCGTGATAGGCCCTTTGAACAAGAATGATATTATTCAGGATCGGAGTACTTAATTGTTTACCCAACATTTAAGATTAAAGAAGACATGGAGAGCCAGGCGTAGGCCGCAATCGTGAACGCTGAGGTAGTAAATAAAAGTTCAGCAAGATATCATTTATTCTGGAAACAACGGTAATTATTTATCTTATTAATCTGCCCGTTAGTAAACAGTTTAATTATATTCATCAGTATACAAATAAACTTGTTTATTCTGGTTTGAAATGATAACAATGGCTGCGTGTACTTTGTCACCCTTATTTTGTTTGATCAAGCCTTATTAAGAAAATTTCTCGTGACCCGTTTATTCTCTGAAGGGTAAACTCAACTTTTCGGCTCATTATAAAATTTATTACAATAAGTACTTAGATAACATTGAAAATTCCTGCTGTAGTCTAATAATTTTAATTTTAAATTTTAACTTTTAACAACTGCCTCATTAGCCTAGTGGTCCTAAGCGCGACTGCTACGCTAGAGGTCTTGGGTTCGATTCCCAGGTCGACTAAAAAGTGTTATTGGGTTTTTCTATGAAATTCTCAGTAGCAGCTCGGAGTTAGGATTTGTGCCCGGTTAATGGCAATAGGCTCGCCCCCTATTACTTGGGACCTAAACATACCGGCGAACTGTGGGTGTACGTTAGTACACCTCTGCCTAACCCTTCGGGGAATACAGGCGTGATGGTATGTGTGTGTCTAATAATTTTATGTGAGTTCCTTTGTCTAACGGAAAATTCCGCGTTTTAACGTAACGTTTTGTGTTAAGTTCAAGGTTGGTTTTTACAATGAAATTAATAGTTTTATGTAGGAAACGGGCCCGGTAAAGAATATTACTTGTATTGATATTAAATCCTGAACTGAACTTAGTAATAATATCACCTATCATATTCCATGAGCCCTGATGGTAATTACTTTCAGCAATAGAGATATATTCTGAAGCCGAATTCTACTTATCAAAAACGTTCAAAGTCTAGTCGCAATTTCATCTCAGCGACAATAACTATCAAAAAATGTGAGTAAGCTAAAGATATTTTTGATAGGTTGAGACTGAGATTAAATTGCGATCATTTCTAATAGATAGTGGAATTCCACATTAGGTAAATAATTGGGTAAATATTTTCATTTATTTTCATTTCACAAGGCAATCAACAAGTGATGATTTGGAGGGATGAATATTGAGCAAGATTGATCACGAGATGTAATAGCTTCCCGCGAACAATATCGAGCCCTTTCCGCAGTGTCATCTACAGATCATTTGTTTCCCATTCGATATCATTTTGTGATCATACCGTTGTCGAATTTTTGAATAATTAAGTGAATTCATTCCATAGCCGTCGAAGGCCATTTTTCATCACGGTTTTTACAGTAAGTACAGTACAAATGCCAAATGTAGGTAGATTTATGAACGAAATTCAATTTCAAAGGTAAACAACATTATACATGGTGGTTTCAGTAAAAGATTTGGAAAGAGGAAACATGAATAGCTTTTTGGGTATGGTTGTTAAGATAATATAAAACAATGGAGGCTCCACTTGAACCCGACGGCGATGAATAAATTAAGTGTTTTTTAATTATTGTTGCTGTAACCTCGTTTAGTTTCACATTTTCCTACTACATAATTAGCAATATTTTTTTAAAAAACAGAAGCTCAGTGATTTCTGTTTCTAAAAAATAACTTTTGTGTAGATAGGTATAAAGATTGTTTTCTCTACGAACAATATAAGGTCAGATATAATGCGAAGACAGACGGTACATGTATATTAGCTGATAAAAAGGGCAATGAACTTTGTTTAGTAAGACATGGTAATACATTTTGCTACGCAAATAGACGTATAAAACAACCAGAATATACGAAGCGTATATTTCATGCAAATATCAGAGTTAGAAATAGATAAAGTAGTCATAGCAAATGCAGGTATAATCTGAATATGTAAATGTGAGCCTTCAAATTCTTTTTACAGTAGCTCCTTATGTAAATAGTATTCCTATGATACCTACTTATTACGTGTTTGAATATTGAAGTAGATTGAATTTCTGCTTTTCAGACGATATTTATAAGCAGGTATATTTTTTTAAACCTCCTTGCCTCGGTCTGAACGTTTTCATCTGATCTTTTGACATGAAAGTGAACTGAGACGTCTTTAAAACTTATATTTTTTGGAAAAAAAAAGAAGAAATGTGGCTACAAAAATATGTCATCGATGTTTTATTGTTTTTTTTTAATCAAGAATGACTGAGGGCCCTGTTTATTCTATTGACTAGATATATATTCAAATATGGAACATAATAAGTATGTACAACGCTCTGCCGAAATTTATTTTAATGGAACACATTTGAATGTGGTGAAATAATTCAAGGACGAAAAGAACATGACAATAATTCAACAGTAATGTCTGCAGTTTAATACACATGGGAGGACAAATAATGATTACTAACAAAGGACATACGTTACGAAAGCAAACTTTGGTATTCAGTGGCTAATGTAGAAGTTTCTGCTGAGAAACGAATATCTAATTTCTGAGTGAGGAAGCAAAGCTGCCGTAGCACTAGACATGAATATTAAACGTTGAATATCTGCCAGAGTGCAGACATTGTGAAAATTCACTCCGATCGAGAAATCGAAATTCTACGCTTCACTTGCATTTTGTCATTAATATGATTTGAACTCGACATTCAAATAAGGCGAATTTTCTGGAGGGAAATGGATGTATATGACAGGATATGACGTGCTGCTGGCGATGTTGAGTGTTGATCGGCGTTTTATTATGTTGATTCAAAAGCGATTTTCACCTTTCTGTGCGATTAAACATTTTGGTACCTACAATGTTATTGAATGTTAGGCAAATAAGTACAAGGTTTACTTAAGAACATGGATTCCATTACGTCACTCTTAATGTAACGTTCTTAAAAGCCAAATTGACTTTTTGTCGCCTTTCATTACTCTTTCTTCGCCTGTCGGCGCCATTCTTTTACCTCATTTGCATACTCAACCTGCTCCAAAAGACTGGAAATAATAATAAAACCAAAAAGCAAACTAAGTACGTTGTGAATGTGTGAGTATTTTCTAGCGTAAACTCGCCGGAGAGAGTTCCATAACATTAGGCGTGGAATCAGGAAAATGCACCCGTTCCCGACGCTAACAAGCAAAAAGTTTTATTAAACAAAATCCCACTCTGGGGCAAGCCATGACAATAATAGGTACCTCACGAGGGTACTTGGTAAGCTTTAGTGTCTTCGTAGCTTTTATAGTTAGTGTAGGCAAATGTAGACAAATGTTTTACGCAAAGGAACGTGACCTAAATAATACGCACGTCGTCATCCTCACGTCACACGTGTCCCATTTCGCACTTCTTTGGTTATCTGCCAACTTTTAAGTGAGGTGATGAAGAAAACACTGCTGAATTTCTTGTTTACTTTCTTGGTTTAAGTTTTTCTTGTTTACTAGAATATCTGTAGAAGGCCTTTGTGTGAGATTGCGACTAGATTTGGAACGGTTTTAATAAAAGACACGTTGGTAGACGGTTAATATGTGAACAACTTTTTTATTAATAGACAAACGTTTAAAGACAGGCGGCATAGACAACAGTACACTTAGAGAGGCAGAGACAATAATTTGAAATCTTTTTTTTGATATTAATGTACGAATTAAAAATGTGCAAAGTCTAGTCACATTCTCATCTCATTCAAGGTTGATTATTGAATTTTTTTTTCTTACTAAATGTTGCTTTGGCTTCTTTTTGTTTCCTCATCATAATATCATGAAAAGCCTCATTTGAAACGCGCACTAAAATGATTCAAAATCTTACTACTCCATCATAATAAGATTTCATTACAGCTTACGAGTGCGTGCTCACGTTTCAGTAATTTCAATTTCATATGTATGTCGACCAGGATGATTTGAAATTCTTTATTCATCGATAATTCCAAGAGCATTCTTATGTCTTCGAGTTGAATGCTGTATGTATAAGCTTATTGGCAAATCATTTTGATAACATACTTCGACAGATTCGAGGATTGAAACAGGAAAAACCTAACTTTTATCTATACAGCTATAAGGGTTAAAATGCTTAAGAGTTTGTTTATTATAACGCGTTAATCTCAAGAACTATGTGTCAAATTTGAACAAAATATAGCAGCAATCGCAGTTGACTTGCTGTAATTTTTTTAAGAGTTCCGTTGTCTGTCTCCGGAATCCATCATCAGATCTATACGAAATTTAAATGGAACCCTTTCGGAATAAACCCCTTTTATAGAAAAAAGAATTTTGCAAATCTATATACGACGGAGTTATGCCCGAATAAACATAAAAAAAATATATAAACATCCTCCTATATAACTGCCTCGGTGGCCTTGTGGTGCTAAGCGCGACTGCCACGCTAGAGGTCTTGGGTTCGATTCCCGGGTCGAGCAAAAAGTGTTATTGGGTTTTTCTATGAAATTCTCAGTAGCAGCTCGGAGTTAGGATTTCTGCCCAGTTAATGGCAATAGGCTCGCCCCCTATTACGTGAGACCAAAAACATACCGGCGAACTGTTGGTGTACATTGTTACACCTCCGCCTAACCCTTCGGGGAATATAGATGTGATGGTATGTGTATTAGAAATACGTCGATGCATGCAGTATATCGGTTTAATTCTATACGATAAGCATGATTAGTATCACTCATTGATATTATAAAACGAAATTTATTTAAACTAAACAAATATTAATTGTGTAACTTGCCGTGTCGACGGCGCGTTTGTCTTCCACGCGCGCCTCAAAGAGATGTCAGCAATTATTGGAGGAGCCACTCAGGGCCGATGCCTGCCGGGGCTGCGGGTTGTTCGAAAGAGATACCGCGCCCCCGGAACGCAAACGGCACAAGAAGGAACATGGGTGGGTTTTAGTCAGTAAAAGTCTGACACTCCCTACCGCCCCGCAAAAGTTTGTAACTGATATTTCCAATTTAAAAATCGCTAGTATTTAAGTTACGTTTTCTTCGTGCGCTTATGCTAGACCCTCTGTGGTACTTAGCAATCAATCAAAGACAGAGATATTTCAATAAAAATATGTACCTTAACTTTAACTTTTGAATTGTCAAGGAGTCGGAAAATTAGTTAGAAAGTTGAAGATTTTGCTCATTTCAAAATGTAGGTGTAATGTCTCTCTTTACAAGATTTGAATTTGAAATTTCAATAAAAGCACATGCAATAAAAAACATAGAAGCAACGTACTAACTGATAACGATTAGATCCTTAAACGGACGCAACACAATCATGTCAGTCGGAGTGAACCATTGGACACACCGACATCGATCGGATGGACTCGCAATTTCCACGAGGGTTACCCGGAAATGAAAGACGGGTATCGGCAGCCATCTGGATGCACTGCCAGACACATTATTCAAAACTTTTCGAACTGGGCATAGGTAATAGGTTAGAAGCGGTGAAAATTATGCATTATGTTCTACGTGACATTAATATTTGATAAGGAAAAGAAACAAAATTGAGACTGGTATTATTCATTCTGTGATCTAACTATTTTAAATGCGAAAGTTTGGATGTCAGAGTCAAAGTCGAATCATTAATTTCAATTAGACCATTAAAAGGCACTTTTAAACGTCAATTATATGAAAAAAGTAATAATATTGAATCTAGTTGCCCATTCCAAAAGATAGTTTTGTATGGAGAAGAACGGGCGAGAATCTCCATACATACTTAAAAAAAAAATGATGGATGTTTATTTTGTTTGTCAATGACGCCAGAACGGATGAATACAATTTGACACAGATATGGATTGTAGTCTGGAATGGTACATAGGCTACTTTTTATTCCGGAAAAAATTACGGTTCCCGTGGGATAATTATATCAACTTTGACGCGGAGGAGTTCACAAGCAGAAGCTAGTTTAATACATAGAAATAACGACGTAAACAACAACCACTTATTTAAAAAAAAAATAGGTAAGTATATATTTTACTTGACAAACATTAAATCTAATCACAATCATTTTCATTGTAGGACAATGAAATGTAATCGTCGCTATTGGTACAAGTAAGTTCAAGATCTTAAAGGCGCTAATACCACCTTATTTTAGAATAACTGAATTTTTTAGAATAGATACAGAAATGTACCTTTTATACTACATAATGGATACATAATGCTCACATTTGACTCCATAAATATGAAATTCTGACACTATCTACGATACCTTGAAAAAATGGTAATCACAATAAATCACACTAGCCGAACTATACTGTATTTTCCAAATAAATGATCAGCTCTCTAAGTAAAACAATAATTATACTCGTAGGTAAGTTCATAGAACTTATGTCATAAATAGTGGAACTTGGAAGATTCCTTATATGAACAAAACAACATTAAATCAAAGCTAGTGTGAAAGTACCATCAGTTATTCATTCTTAGTTTGTTATCTGGAAGAAGTTATGTTAAGGCCCGTGTGCACCAACATTTAATCAAATGATCACAATATTAAAACAGCCGGCTTACGTTGTAAAACAATCCTTCAGTGAATTTAATTGAAATAAGCTTGAGGTGAACTGTCGTCATTAACTCACTTCACTTAAATTAACCGAGGAAGGTTTGTACAGAATAACACTGCAACTCTATATTTAAATTTTTCATCATACCATCACGCTTGTATTCCCCGAAGGGTTATGCAGAGGTGTACCAATGTACATTCACAGTTTGCCGGTATGTTTAGGTCCCATGTAATAGGGGGCGAGCCTATTGCCATTAACCGGACGGAAATCTTAACTCCGATCTGCTACTAAGAATTTCATAGAAAAACCCAATAACACTTTTTGCTAACGAGCGAGTTAGTTTTAAATTTAAATTTGGGAAATTTACATAAACAACTGTGATATTCAATACAGCTAGTGAACACAGGCCTCCGTCAAATATTATAATAAATCCAATCATGGTTCGTTAAAGTGATTGTTTTCTGACCTAAAACAATAGAACATAAAAAGATTGCTAAATATAAACCAATCTTGAACTTCGAGAAATGTATGATTAAACTGAAGTTACAATGTTGGTTTTAAACCAAGGCAAGTGTAAAATCAGATATCAACCAATCTCTTTAATTTGTTCCGTACAGAAGAAATTAATAAATAATAAATAAATTTATGCCAACGGTTGTCTGTTTAAATGAAATTGATTGAACTTGCTAAAAGAGTTTAAACGCTTCGACCCAAAACTCCAAAAAGAACGACTGAAAATTCAGTAACAATACGCGTCTTTCCTCAAAGGATTGCTCATTTTAACTTCCGAGAATTTCCCGGCGATATCCTTAGAATATTGATTTGACTATTCTATTAAACACCAGAAATTCAATTTGGTCCGTCCACCCAGTATTCGTGCCTCAGTTTGTGCATCAGTCGGGCAGTTTGCCGCGTATGGTCTAGCTGGGCTTCCAAGTTATCTAGATATTGCACACTATGGAATAATAGTTACAGAATCGCTGGGTCTTAGTTTGTGGTATGAGGTCCTAGAGGTTTGATTTAGGGTTACTTGAAGAAACTTGCTTAAACAGAATTTGCTGAAATATAGGGCAACTATCTGGCATTATATTGAGTACCTACTGGAAAACGTATCAACTGTGAACTATTTATATTTCAATCTACTTGATAAACAAATTAAAAATTTTGATGGAAAGCTGCAAAAATGCTAAAAGAAAAAACAACAAAATAAATGACTCGATTTCTCTTTGATTGCTTATAAATTCATTGATAGGCGGATAGGGTAACCAGGCAATGAAAAATCTCATTTGAATTTTAATTGATTTACGATGGAAATGAATCTGTGAGAGCATCAATTGTGTGGATATAGATCGCGGGTGCATGCAGCGCGGAAAATAAAAACAAGGAAAGAATGTTTATTAAAACAGTTTTTGTTTATTTGTTTTTGCATGATAGCAAAGACTGGCTTTAGGCGCAGAGTCGCGTTAGTGTCAAACGCAAGTATAAACCATTCCAACTACGACAGCGTTCTTTAGACTAAAAACACCCTTTTCCACGACGGGGTTGAAAAAAAGGAAAAACAAAGAATAAAGCGGTTTCATGTAGGAGGTCGACGTGTCTATTAAGAGGAAACAGCAGAAAATATGGAGCTTAGCCGCGCCCACATAGTTGCTGAATCACGCGCGAATACTTATGTAAATATCTGGACTGTGGCTTTGTATGAAATAAGGAGTTGTTGTCAAAACAAAATTCTTTATGGTCTCCCCAACTAAGCCTTTACCTGAATTTTCTGTAAAGGAAACTGTATATCTTCTTGTTGTCCTCGGGGCTTATTTTTTATTTTTGGAAACGTAATACTAGTGTTAAAAATATCTTGTAGGTATAATTGTCCTTCGCGACTTACAAGGTTATTTTAAAGAAAATATTTGATGAAAGTTCAGGTCTTACTTATTATTTATAGCTTATGAAAAGTAAAGGAATATCGCTATGGTAATCCAAGATGGATGTGGGCTGCGCAGGACCGGTCTTTGCGGCTATCTTTATAGGAGGCCAGCAGTGGACGTGTCATTCGGCTGATATGATAATGGTGGTGATAAATCCAAGAAATTTATGTTTAAAATCATCACACACACACTTCTGTTTACACATGCTTTTCCTGCAATGTTCGTTGAATAATAAACACTTGATACTAAGTGCGAAGTTGATTCCAATTACGTAAATTGAAAACTTAGCTCGCACTTCTCGTGAACGTCTGCTAAAGTTCGTATCCCAGATCTAACTTTCAGGAAGTTGAACGATTAAGCTGATAATAAGTTTTACAGATCCGAATCCGTAGAACAAAACTTGGTTTTATTACTTTTTTTCTTTTTCTATTTGACCTTTTTCGTCTAGCAGCTGGTCAAGGGTCCGTTTTATTTTTATCTTCACATTTTTAAATACATTGTTTTTCATAAACGTAACTTTTAGTGTATTGGCCTAAGTCCTTTATAATTTACGTTATGAATGTTCTACTCCAATGTAATAAGTTTTTATTTAGTACATAATAGAAAAACAATACAAAATTTAAATAAAAATTACAGTACATAAATAATTCTTAGGCGCAAAACCACAGGTTTCCTACACCCACCGTCCTCCCAACTAGCATTCCCCGTATCGTGGAGTTATTTTTAACTTTGGTAAATAACAAAAAAATCTCTAAAGCGTAGTTCACTGTCATGTGAGTGATGGACTCCAGTGCCGCTGAAAGAACGACGACAGAGCCAATTGTTAGTTGAAAGTCATGCAAAAAACTGATGTAGGTACCCTAGATTAGGTACTATATTGCAAAGCACGCTGCGTTACGTCACATTGTCGCAGCACTAGCCCGTCACATAACACGTTGAATAGCGACACTTTAAAGATGTGAAGCTATTGTATGGCTTGTAGTTGTTTCATGGCGGAGGTTGTATTGTGTAGTCAGGCAAACGTCACTACCACGTCCTGTTTCCGGTAGGCTGCGCTTCAAAACTGCGCCATTCTCACCGTGTAGGGCTGTGGGACTATTTTCCTTTAAAAACATGTTGACATGTGATTTCATTAGAAGATTTTATAACATACATCTTTTAAACATACAGATATTTTTTAACATACCATCATAATAATATACCATCAGGCCTGGGTTCCCCGAAGGGTCAGACAGAGGTGTAACAATGTACAGTACACCCACAGGACTGTGGGTGTACTGTACATTGTACCTGTATGGTTAGGTATAAATCCTAACACCGAGCTGTTGCTATTGAGAATTTCAGAGAAAAACCCAATAACACTTTGCTCGACTCGAACCGAAGACCTCTAGCGTAGCAGTCGCGCTTAGGACCACTAGGCTAACGAGGCATTTCTTAACAAGCTTTTTTATTTAATAATTAAATGTTTTTTTTTATCACTTACGGATTTGAATAGAGAGGTTTACAAACAGGTTAGTCATAATATAGGTTATTTGAGGTACTTTCTATGAGGTAAATTTCACGACCTATGTACCTTTCTATGAAAAATACAAACACATAGCTTCTTAATTCTTTCCAATGTTATGCCAATAGTTAAAGAAAAACGTGATACAATTAGGATATTATGGGATCTGAAGACCCAAAAGGATCGTCATCTAATTAAATGAAAGAAAAGTTAATTAGTTACAGACTAGGTTACCAAACTAGTTTTCCCTATTGGATGGTACGTGCCAAAAGTTGTGCAAAGCGGAACAAGTGGATTGTTCGTTGAACATCTGAAATAGGAACAAAAAAGCTGCCTTGTGCTTCCAAGCCTTTGATTTTGGCAATTTTCTCAAACGGCCGTAACTAGTAGTTAGTCTGTTAAAGGTATTGTAGTGACGAATTACAAGATTATATGCCAATTATATTGTCATTATTTTTTAAATGAAAATCCCTACGATACGATAACTAATATTTACGCGGACAAAATCGCGGGCAAAAGCTAGTCCATTATAGTATTTTAATCATCTATAGTTGCTCGGTCGTTCACTTTAGTGATTCGCCATTAGTTGGTAGCTGACACAACCAATCAATTGTCCTTTTTTTTATGAGTTGTTTAAACGCGATTCCGATATAGATTTTGTATGGTAACAGAAAACTGTGACGTCACTTCTTTGCCCACTAACTAACTGTTAGTTGATTTGAAAACAACTAAAAATATAATTTTATTGTTATTAAACATTAATCGAATTTCTGGGGATAAAATAGAGAGTTTTTTTTAAAGAATTTGTGTCTTGGAATTGTTGTAACAATTTCTTTTAAAAAAACTCTGGTGTCCATTACCAAATTATTATTTAGAAAGGTTAACCGTCACATACATACTTATTACTGTAACTTCGTTACCTAGTGAGGGTTGTTGATATGTGAACAAAATATTTTTATAAACCAAGTTATTTACGTACCTAATATTGGCATAATATTTTTCTGACATTCATTGTCTGTGTTAACTCTGGCCCAACTTTCAGTTAGATAGGTAGATACCTACATTAAAGAGTTGTTATTTTTTTTTAAAGGGGTTGCGCACCTGTTTTGTTGTGTTTTTCAATAACGCTGCCTTTTTTGTTTACTTTATCGCATTTCCTTGTTAAGATAGGAAGTAACGTTTTTTTAAAACAGCCTTTTGCTACTGTTATAGTTAAATTGTATGAAAATGAATTTTGTTTTGATGTGCGCCGTACCTGAAGACTTTATGCTTTTGATTTTATTTGATTACAATTTGCATTATGTTTGTCTATCATTGTGAAATTGGTTTTAAAAACAAATGAATATTTTTTATAATTTATTTACTATTTTGTTCTAGTAACTACTCACAGCCCTGTGTCTACGACTATTCTCTGGCTATGTCACATTCTGCTCATTTCTGCTTTATTAGAATTTAGAGCTGCAGAAACCAGTTTCTACAGCATGTCACGGATAGGGTATATCCATACAAACGGCGGAAAGAGTGTCACTGGTGAGTGGGGTAGTCTTGAAAAAAAAATACTTGTCAGCATAGTACCAGAATTATTTTAACCAATACCTTGTATATGGAATAATTTTAAGCTTTGTAATTTAAGGATCACATTACAAGCCTGGTTATAAGTTTTCATTCAATCTATTGAGTCTGACAGACCTGGACTTCCATGAGAATTTACCACCCGAGGTACAAAATAAAATTGTTTAGTTACAAGTTAGGTTAGGCGCGGGCGTGCGGGCAAGCGAAATTGGCGTGTAAGTAATTACACTATTGTTTCAAAAACTACCAGTACGTGTACCTACAACTAGAAAAGGTTAGAGAAACTTTAAAAGCAAAGAAACAATAGTCTATTGTATCCTGTTAGACGTGGAATCCCGAACTTGCTAACACGCGGCTCAAAGCAGTCACAAGAAACAAACTTTAGCTTCGTACATTCTTTAAAACCAAATACTTTTTAATCACTGAGACTGTTTAGTTTCTTTGAATGAAAGGACTTTTGCGGTTCCATTTAAAATGGTTTGAGAAAGCAAATAACTACATTTCATATGTGGAGTTGTTTGCTTATTTATTTTAATTCTATAAGTAGACGTATGGAACCATTTTCTGACTTCATCCAATGGTAATAATAGCGAATAATATTATAGCAGAAACCGACGAAGGCTATTTACAGGATTTAATGGAAAGGGTATTTACATATCAAAGGCACGGATTCTTTTGGCGGCAATAAACTACATGGCAACATTGTTTTAATAACTATACGTACATTATTACAAAGTTAAGATATATTAAAAACAATTCAAAAAATAAACACTTAACAATTTTAAATCATAATTATATAATTGAATTCTACTAGGTGTGCAGACCTTCGATAGAGATTTTTTTTTTTTTTTTGGTGGGTGGGAAATCATCAAATAACTTCTCCCGCCCTGGGCGGGGCGGGAGGGAGTGTCAGACTTTTACTGACTAAAACCCACCCATGTTCCTTCTTGTGCCCTTTGCGTTCCGGGGGCGCGGTATCTCTTGCGAACAACCCGCAGCCCCGGCAGGCATCGGCCCTCAGTGGCCCCTTCCTTTTGCTGACATCTCTTTGAGGTGCGCGTGGAACACGAATGCGCCGTCGACACGGCAGACCTTCGATAGAGATGGATTTACATTATTAAGGGGTGATTTTTCAATGGTCAGATAACTTTTATCTGACGAATAAATATGACAGTTTGACTTAACGTCTACGCAAAAGCTGTCAAACCGCCATATTTATTCCTCCGTTAAAAGGTATCTGTCGATTGAAAAATCGGCCCTTAATCTTTAAATATGTCAGGTTAAAATAACTCTCGTAGTGCGGTATCGGTAAGTTATTTTTTTAAATACGTTGCCCCACTCTTGGAATTTCACCTGTATTTGTACTGTGTAGTTTGTTTTAATAATAATTTAATATTCAGTCAATTGAATTAAAAACAAATATATATTTATATACGGTGAAAAAGATAAAAAGAATAAACATGGTTCTTATAACTAGGTTTAAACCTTAAGAATTCTTTTTCAATACCACAAAATGTAATGGAAAAACCTTTATTAAAAACAATTTCTATGTGGCACGTATTCGTAATATATATTAGAATGGGCGCAGCGAAGTTTGTTTGTTGCTGGAATTGGTCCGGAAATAAAAACTGTATGTGGAACGTTGCACAACGCCCGACTACGTGTACCGCATATGTATCGGTGGACACTTTCAAATTACATATACCTCCTATTTCATAGTCTGTAGTTATGGAACTATGATGATGATGGTGTTAAGTGTAATTAAATACATAGTTGCAGCGTTTTAGTATGGCAATTGCTCTTTTATTACCCGACTACGGCAAATCCAGAGGAGGGTTATGATTTTGACAGACTGTGTGTGTGTATGTTTATCTGTTCCCTCATAGCTCCAAAACTACTTATTGGAAGGCGACAAATGGGATGTCGTTAGAACCGTCTTAATCATCCGTTGAACATAGGCTACTTAACGTGTCACAAAACTCAATGTGGCGCCCTCTAGCGGACAAAAAGTAATGAGGTAAAAAAATTATAGAAAATAAATACGCCGTGTGTGGTGGTATCATTTGAAAGAGCTTCACTTGTAGGTACATTTGCAAAATATTGCTCAAATTTAAAGTAGCGACATCTAGCGGACAAAAAGTCATGTGTTAAAAATATATGTTAAGATAAATACACCGTGTTTGATATCATTCGAAAGGGCTTCACTTTTACTTATCAAAAATATCATCAAAATTCAATGTGGCGACCTCAAGTGGTTAAAAATGCAACACAACACCAAAAAAGTTTAGATTATAAAAAGTAAAATAAAATTAAACCCGACCACGACAAAAAAAAAATTCCAGATTAAAATCTTTCGAAACTAAATGGCGTTGATGTTGATTCTTTAAAATAAAAAGCGTTGATCCGCCCTAGTAATATCTCTTGTATTGTGAATGCGTTTATTTTGTTCTGAAACTACTAATTACGAACCCACACACTTGTGGTGGCTTTACTAAATAAAAATTAACCAATACTCAGACATTTAACACACCGTACTTCGAACTTCGTTAATTACGAAACAATATTTACGAAGTGTTGATACAATTGCCTGAAAAATACATTATTTTAGTGAGAGATATTTCGCTCGTTACGTAGAACACTGCATTCAGAAACAGTTGGCTTTGTTCCAATGCTCTGCACAATTTGTAGAGTCTTCAACGCTCTATGACGAAGCAAAAACGTGACTGAGACAAGACTCTTGCGTCAGCAGACTGTTGTTAGAGATGCTTAAGCAGCTTAATTATAGCCAATAGCTTTATATGATAAGAAGCCTTCGAGTATCTTGAGGAGGTATTTTGATACTGCCTCGGATTTTGCTTACGTTCGGGGCATCGATTCTTGCGGGCCTTTATGGTCGTAACACCAATACTCTTATTAGAGTAACAGTATGCAAATATCGTATCTGTATACATACTTAGGATGTATGTCAGTAGATATGTAAACATAATACGAGCCTATTATTGTCCCACTGCAGGGTAGAGGCCTCTTCTCATACAGGGAAGGCTCGACTATTGACAAAAACGCTTGCTCAAGGCGGATTGGCGATTCCGGACTTACATTAACTATAAATTCAGGTTTCCTCACGATGTTTCCCTTCACTGATGTCTGTGATGAATTGAAAAAGTAACATGCCCGGATTTGAACCTACATCCTCATGTATGAGGAGGTGGCTGCCGTAACCGCTGGGCTTAACGTACTAAGTAGATATGTTACCATGGTTTCTTTTCAAATCCCTCTATTATGATTTAGAAATTTTATTTTTAACAGAGGAAACTAATTGACTATTTAATATATATATAAATATTATGAACTATACTAAGATTTTATATAGGTAAAGTTAATAAGTTTGTGAGGTTATAGGGGGTAATCTCTGGATCTACTGAACCGATTTTGAGAATTCTTTTACTCATAGAAATCCACGTTATTTGTGAGTGTTATATGCTATATAACATCAGCTACGGCACACGGGAGCGGAGCAGTAACCAAAGACGTTACATAATACGGGTGAAAATAGCTACGCGGACAAAGTCGCGGGCAGAACCTAGTCTATTATACACAAAAAAAAAAACTTATAAAAAGCTTTTTAATAACAACGTATTATTTATTTAACAATTTGCTTTTCCATAAGTATATGCTTAGGTGGTAAATATAATTATGAACATTGTCGGGCACAGCAATGGAAAGAAGGAGAGAGTCAACAAAATGCTTCGCTTCCATTTATATTCATTTTTTGATGACGTCAATCAAACCACATACCATCAAGCCTGTATTCCCCAAAGGGTTAGGCAGAGGTGTAACAATGTACACCCACAGTTTGCCAGTATGTTTTTAAGTTCCATGTAATAGTGGGCGAGTCTATAGCCATTAACCGGGCACAAATCCTAACTCCGAGCTGCTACTGAGAATTTCGTAGAAAAACTCAATAACACTTTTTGCTCGACCTGGGAATTGAACCTAAGACCTCAAGGGTCGCAGTCGCGCTTGGACCACTGGGCTAACGAGGCAGTTAAAACGTCACATCATTAAAAGTATGAATGCAACTAGCATAAAGACTATAATGCAACCTGAACCGCAGCGAGTTATCAGGAGCATGCACGAGTATAAAATGTATGGCTACAGCTAAGGGTGGTTCTTCGAGAATTCGATTTGTCAATTTAGCATTCTAAGTAGCTGTGACCCGTACAATGTTACCGATAGAATAATGTTCTAGAAATTACTTCAGAGCATGTGCTTCCGCTCACATGTATTTCCTGTCTTTTATTTTATACTGGCTTTAGTTACTTACGTTCTGTCTAGTGGATGCTTCTTCAGATAGACAGTGTAAATGAGCATCTAAACCACAAATTTTAGACTAGATATTTGTTGACATATCTCGTTTCTCAAATAATAATTATTAAAAAATTAATAATTATTATTTGAATGACATAAAGGAACGCTTTGATTTGTTTGATTGGTTTATTTTTATTAAATTCTCAAAAGCAGCTCGGAGTTAGGATTTGTGCCCGGTTAATGGCAATAGGCTTGCCTCCTATTTACATGAGACCTAAACATACCGGCGAACTGTGGGTGTACATTGTTACACCTCTGTCTAACCCTTCGATGAATACAGGCGTGATGGTATGTTATGTTATCTATATAACCAAAGAAGTTATATTTTATTAAATGAAGTAGCTTGTCCAAAAATGTTCGTTCTGGCTTTGTTATTAAACATTCTTGAGATGAAAAGATATTATAAATTCATTAATTCCTCATGATATATTTAATTTTAATACCGGATTATCCTGGTAGTCAACTTAATCATGAATTATGCATATTAATTAAGATGCTCAAAGGAATCTCATATGAGTTATATTTCTGAAGTCTTAAAGGTTGTTTATGAAATCTTTGCACGAGTTTGAAAGTAGGATATCGTAATTACACACTTGCGAGTAATATTTAACAGAAGAATTCTTGGAAAAACTTTGCAGAATTACCTTTATATCACAAAGAAAATGTTACCTTCGCCGGGGTAATTTTCTTCACGAACTCGTTTCTTAAAAAACAATATTAAAAGGCTAGAATATATAGATATTATGTTGAACGTCTAAATTCTATGATAAAACAATACATAACATACCATCACGCCTGTATTCCTCAAAGGTTTAGGCAGAGGTGTACCAATGTACACCCACAGATCGCCTATATGTTTAGGTCCCATATAATAGGGGGCGAGCCTATTGCCATTAACCGAGCACAAATCTTAAGTTTGAGCTTACTGAGAACTTCATACTAAATCCCAGTAACACTTTGCTCGACCCGGGAATCGAACCCAAGACCTCTAGCGTAGCAGTCGCGTCACACAAAAACAAATCTAAGTCAATATTTACCGTACAAACCACATTTTTATAGCACAGCTTTATTTCTGAATTTAAAATCTACACGCTGAAATATACTGCCGTCGTAACTCGTTAGTCGTACCTAAAACCCCTAGATAAAATATAAGAGCATAGTTACGTATAAAATACACGAAACTATTTCGAATAAATTGTAACTGTCTGCTGGCCATTTCCCGAGCTTTCGAGGTGCCTAATAAGCCGTTTAACAAAAAAAAAATCCACAATTTCTTCTGATGAGAACGTTGGAGCTCATTTCGTTTCTCATTACTCGAAATCCGGCGCAGGTAGTGTTACTAGATAAAAAATACATGTTGCAATAAATTTAAAAAATGTGTGTATGGAGCACTCCAGGGAGGCATAACGTTAACAAATTACGGCAATTTCCAATATGTAACGTATTTCGATGGCAATTTTCTCGGTAACCTTCGCCAAAGTGGTTTGTGAGACGATGTGCGTTACGATGTGTCATCAGTGATGTCAAATCGCTACATATTTATAGCTAAATATCGTACGTGTCGTATGTGGAACGTGTCCTTACTTTTCTATACGAGAAACATGTAGCTTTATTACTTTTGATTGGCTGTAAAGGAAGCAATGCAATTATTAGTACCTATTATACATACTATCACGCCTGTATTCCCCAAAGGATTAGGTAAAGGTGTACCGATGTACACCCACAGTTCGCCGGTATGTTTAGGTCCCATCTAATAGGGGGCGAGCCCATTGCCATTAACCGGGCACAAATCCTAACTCGGAGCTGCTATTGAGAGTTCCATAGAAAAACCCAATAACACTTTTCACTCGATCTAGGAATCGAATCCAACACATCTAGCGTAGCAGTCACGCTTAGAACTACTAGGCTAACGAGCTAGGTAAAAATATTCCAGAAATAGTTTAATAATTATTAAAAATAAAAATAGATTACAGAATTTACTATTGGAATGTGTGCTAAGTAAGTACTCTGTTTTATCAAACCTTCCAAACGAATGGAGCCGCGACGAAACGAGATTCTACGTAAAACGCGACGCGGATTTGAGCAAAACTTGTGAATCGTCTCACGTCACTCATGTAGAACAAGCGTATGCGTCGCAGCTTCGTGTTGCTTTAGTAGTTTGATATTTTGTCGCAATATTGCAAGAATTGTTTTGATTTATGTACAATATGTTTGTTATTTTTTAAGTAATTGCCCAGCGGTTTAGACGTCCACCTCTCATGCATGAGGTTATGGGTTTGAATTAATATGTGCTTTCTAAGTTTATTACGGACATCACTGACATCGGTGAAGTAAAAAGTCGTTAGGAAACTTGGACTTTACAATTTTAAAGAAATGGAGTTTCTTGCCCGTTCTATGGAGTTTCTTGTCCGTTCTTCTCCATAGAAAACTACCTTCTGTAATGGGCAACTAAATTCATCATCATCATCTACTTAGCCTTTTCCCAACTATGTTGGGGTCGGCTTCCAGTCTAACCGGATGCAGTACCAATGTTTTACATGGAGCGACTGCCTATCTGACCTCCACAACCCAGTTACTAGGCAACACGATACCTCTTGGTTAGACTGGTTGTCAGACTTCCTGGCTTCTGACTATCCGTAACGACTGTCAAAGATACACGAATGACAGCCGGGACCAACGGCTTGGGCAACTAAATTCAATATTTTTAATTTTAGCATATAAATGACGTTGAATAATGTATTTTTAAGTGGTCTAATGGAAATAAATAATTTCACTTTAACTTTGAATATGAATCTCAAATTGCCAGTCCGCCTTGGACAAGCGTGGTGGTCTATGTTCCTACCTTCTCTATATGAGAAGAAGCCTTTGCTCTGCAGTGGGACAATAATAGAGTGATATTCTTTTTTATATTATTATTCTCATTATGTGTATATACAAACAACTGCCTCGTTGGCGTAGAGGTCCTAAGCGCGACTGCTACGCTAGAGGTCTTGGGCTCGATTCTGGGAATCGAGCCCAAAGGAAGTCGAGCAAAAAGTGTTATTGGGTTTTTCTATGTAATTCTCAGTAGCAGCTCGGAGTTAGTATTTATGCTCGGTTAATAGCAATAGGCTCGCCCGCTATTACATGGGATCTAAACATACTGGCGAACTGTGGGTGTGCATTGTTACACCTCTGCCTAACCCTTCGGTGAATACAGGCGTGATGGTATGTGTGTTCTTTTTTTGCTTTTCAGTTTTTTCGGCAGTTTAACTTATTTGTTAGAGAGTTTTTATTTTATATTTTTTGTGGCTAATATTTACTAATTACTACCTACGTATTTGTTTTGGATTACTTTTATTGTAATACACGATTCAGCATTTAAATTTGTGAATGAACACTAAATAACCCCCATTTTCCCACTCTTAGGGTAGGAATATTTTTTTCCTTTATTTTTGATAAAAAAAGAATTATCAAAATCGGACTACCCCGTAAAAAGGTATGCATGATCATAAATAAAAAAAAATATACGCATCGAACTGAGAATCTCCTTCGTTTTTTCGTGGGTTACAAAATACAATCGTCTGTGTGCAGTCCATAATAGTCGCTTTGTAGGAACAAAGCGACTATTCTAGTACTGTAGCAGTCCGCCACCAAACGCATATTGAATTGAGAGCTTTTACAAAAGAAATAAAACGGTAACAGATTTCATTTGTCCAGAAAACGCTTGGTTTGTTTCTGTATGATATTGGATCCTTTTGATATGGAGCCCTTTGTTTTGCCTTTGTTTCCGTGTACATTTTATGCATTTTTTTCTTTATTATGAACATGTCGGAGACGGTCAATAGTATGGACACGAAACGAATCGCCCGCTAGTTCCGAGAGGTGGCAGCACCGTCGCGATGACGTCGCATACTCGGCTAACTTCGTTCGATGTCGAAGCCTAGTTGGTGGAAGGGCGCTGGGACGAGAGCGCACTTATCTTTCTGCCGTCGTGAAGATCACTACCTTCACCTTAGGAACTGTGTCTCGTTTAAATCAGTATCCGTTACTTTTTCAATTTCTTTGTGAAGCGAAATAAAAACCTGATTAAAGTTTAACCGCTGTTTCTCTTGCTCGATTACTGATGATAGTTCTATTGCTAGTAATTCTATTGCTGATGATAGTGCCATTATTACCGACGTTCCCACAAACATAACACTGACTATGCAGTGGATGTTAGATTTTTCTGCGAAAAATTAAATTTCCGATCTACGTGTTTTTAACGTATTTTTTTTATGGGACAAGCCCGCCACACTATTCCCAACTACTGCAACTTCTGTAAGCCAGAATCAATAGTGGAGACCGCCTGAAGAGCGCCGAGGCAATGACGCTCGACGAGTCCCGATATAACTGTCTTGGATCCCGCAACGAAATTATTTTTTTAAATTTGTTTTTTACCGTATGCATATTACATAGATTTATTATAACTGCTTCGATAACCTAGTGGTCCTAAGCACGAGTGCTACGCTAGCGGTCTTGGGTTCGATTCCCAAGTTGAGCAAAGTGTTTTTCTATGAAATTCTCAATAACCGCTCGGAGTTAGGATTTGTGCCCGGTTAAGGGCAATAGGCTCGCGCCCTTTTACATGGAACGTGAACATACCAGCGAACTGTAGGTGTACATAATTAGACCTCTGCCTCACCCTTCGTGGAATATGGGCGTGATAATATGATGGTATGTTTATTTAAATCTCAAAATATTTTTATATATATATTTATAACACCTTAAAACATAATTCAGTTCAAGCCAGCGGTGATTTAGCACTTGAAAATCTGACACGGTCTTACGTCAGTCTAAACCAGTGCTAAGGCAGTTCTAGCCACAGGTGATGTTGTAAAATACTGACTTCTACTCAGTAGGTTTAGAGCAAGGCACCTGCCGAAAATTTCGTTGCTTGCTCAATATTTGGCTGAATGTTAAAACCGTGTCAAATATTACGCATTGTATTTCTCGGACACGGACTGCATAGGAGACGAAGTCCCGCTATTCCATCGGACTGATTTTTATACTGTGACTTACCTAACGTGTAATATTCAGCGCAGATGACCACGGATAGTGAGACACGGGGGTGTCACATGACCAACATTCAAACTCCAGACTGAGAAATTTTCTAAAGGCAAATCCTGATAACATTTTGGGCGACCTGGAAATCGAAACTTGGACCCCACGCTCAATAGTCGTGCTTGCGATGACGAGACCAACGGGGAAATCAGGGCAGATACTGCTAGAAATCCTACTTTCTTATTAATATAATATCGATATCCTACTAATCCCACTAATAATATAAATGATAAAGTTTGTGAGGATGGATGGATATTTGTTACTCTTTCACGCTTAAACAGCTAAACGGATCTGGACACATACTATATTTTTTTATTACGGAACAATGTACGGTTTTCCGTGGGATAATATGTTATAGATTGACGAAGTATTCATAAACGTAGCTATTGAGTACTTGTGTCGACCTTTGGCCACAAGGGGCTTTCACACGCTTCCGTTACTTTGTAGCTGCTTCCAGCCACAGGTTTAGGCGTTTGTAGCTGTAATGCGAACCACGTGTTTGGGATCACTTATAGTAGGTACCACCGACTATGATTTAGGGTCAGTTTACATCAAGACGCAACGCGACGCATGGCGCGATTGAAAATTTATCGCTACATGGTGCTGCTTCGTGTGTATTCTCACAATGAAATATGAATATTTTTGTGTTGTAAATAAAGTTATATTTTGAGTCGTTTTGCGCAGTGTCGCGTCGCGTCGCGTCTCTGTGTGAACTGACTCTGAGTGTTCTTTACAAATGTATTATAATGTTTAATCTACCTCGCGTTCTGGATTATATTTGACTTAGCTTTTATCCCCTGAAGTGCTAAGTTATACGTCGGGATAATAAGCTTCTTTACGTTCAAAGCTAGTTGGTGGATAATGGTACTTACGTGAGAATATTTGCTGTGTGAAATGGAGTAGGTATGTATGTAATTCCCCAAAGAGAACTTTAGTAAATTGAAATAACAGATTGAACTATTTTGTTTGTGTTGTAAGAGGCTTGGTTCAGGGTTATGTAAGCTCTGTGTAGTGTTTTGGATGCCTTATTATTGTTGAAATGAGATAATCTAGATTTTATGAAAACAAACTTAATGATAAAATTCTTGCGGGTGAAATCCGGACGCGGCGGATATTCTTTATAGAAACTAGCTATGTACGCAGGAGATATTATAGTTTACCATTATGTGCACAAACTCAGGTGCACTCCCTTTCCCTTCACTCACATAGCTCAATGAAATGGCATTCCGAATCAATCGAGGAGAGACCAGACGCAGGACCAACCCGGCTTTACGTGTTTGACAAGACACCACGTGTGTCACACGAAATTCTTAATGGAAAATCCAATCACACTTTGCCCGACCTGAAAATCGAATACAAGATCTTACGCTCGAAGCAGTCACTTCCTTCTGCGAACAGCAAAGGAGGAGAATGAACGTGTGAGGGAGAGGCAAACCTCACGTCCTAGCCGCCGCAACAGAAGAAGACGCCCCGGGACGCCCGGGACGCCCCAGACTTCCCGGTTTCTGACTATCCGTAACGACTGTCAAAGATCTACGCATGACAGCCGGCTTGACGTGCTTTCCAAAGCACGGGCTGCTACTGAGCAAATTCAATGGAAAAACCCACTAACACTTTTGCCCGACCTGGGAATTGAACCCGGGACCCCACGCTTATCAGTCGCGCTTGCGACCACGAGACCAACGGGGCAGTTGTGATATCCACCTACATATTTCTTAATGCAAAACAAAACATAATAAAACTTTAACCCAAACAATACACTGCTCTACTTGCGGCTATAACAAATCAAAGAGATAGCACTTTTATACATCTTTGTTTTTATGATATGGAACCTTTTGCCCTTTATTGTTTTAGTAATATCACGCAAAGATAAATACGGGTTCCGTATGAAGTTCCGTGGTACGTCTTTTTATTATTTTATATACCTAAAATGTTTGGATTCTTGTTCTATAATTTGTGAAAGTAATTCACACATGTATGTGTGAATTATTCATATTTTGTTTCTTGATTGAACAATATTGTAAACTCGAATAGTGGGAAATTCTAAATTGTGTTTTATTTTTTGATTTAAGATTTACAAAGCAGAGGCGTAAATAAGTCATAGGATTCTAAAACAAAATATACAAAAATCAGCTGAACCATTTTGTCTAGTGATGCGGATGTAAATGTATGGATGTTTTTTTTCCAGCTTTCAGTATTGATTCAATATTTTAAGAACGACATGAACCACCTTAACGTTAACATTAACATTTTTCGTTACATGTAACCAAAAACTTTAAAAAGTAAATTAAACGAGACGTCAAAGTTTAGGACTACCTACGTTACAAATGTGCAGCAAACGGCAAAGTTTAAATAATAAGTAGAACGAGGCATCAAATTACTGGTGCATTAAACTCGACTTGATTAATGAAACATTGCCGACTTGCCTCTCAGAGGTAATAGGTTCGACAGACCTCTTGACTCTGGTTACCGTATTACTCTGAATGTATTAAGGTAACTCTTAATACTACGAGTAAGAAGTGCAAACAGTGATTCAAGGAGTGTTTATAATCATTATTTACTAACTACAGCCCGCGGGATCCTCTGTGTGGTTTTTTTCACCAGCGTTATGTTACGTCTTTGGTTACTACTCCGCTCCCGTGAGTTATAGCGTAATGTTATGTATATAGCATATAAATCTGCAAAAAACTATTTGTTCAATTCTACTGGAAGTTTCAGAAAAGAACATGTTTAAACAAGCAAACAAATAAAAAAAACTAAATGCTATTTTATTGTAAATAGTAGCTTTTTACCCGCGGTTTCGTCCACGTAGCATGCCTTATGAATCGGGCTATTATATGCAAAAATATGCATTTTTATAAATCTGGTAAGTATTATAAAATCTAGTTTAATTTATTTGTTTTGTTATAAAAGCATGCAATTCCGCATACTTCCTTTAAGTGTCGGCACTAATCTTCGAGCATGTTTGTGTTGTCACTTTACCTGTCCATTAGATAGCTCGTAAATCTTACAGGATTTACTGCATACGGTCCTACACACTGGCGTCTGCCAGGTAGTTCATGATCTTAGTGCCCATAAAGTTACTGAAGACGAAAGCTGATGGTGTAAAAAGAATTATGTTAAGAAAAGGTTGAATAGAGATAATTATGTGGGTTCTGGGTGGTTTGCTAAGTTTGAGGTTAAAATTATAGAATTGTATGGTTGTCAATTTGTTAATAATAAATAAATGTACACTACAGGTTCATTTTTCTAAAATTAAAAAAAACCAATGAGCAATTTTAATTTGTGCATACAACATTAAATCACGTGATCAAACATTAGTAATTAGTACTTATTTACAATATATTTCGTTGATTAAGGGAAATATTCCAAGGAAGTACTGCGTAAATAAATATTCCAGGTAGGTAGGCAGACACCGTTATTATACATTAATGAGACAATATCGGCCGTTCCATTAAAATTTCATTTATACTTGAAAGCGTCGACTTCCGATACACATATTTTAAATTATACCAACAAGTTCAAATTAAGTTTACAAGCTGTTTTCAGAAGTCATTCTCAATGTAGGTCATTAAATATTTATCAATCAGAGACGGACGTATTTTCTGTTTTATCGTGTTATATTTTTTATACAGGGTTATTTGTAAAACAATGACAACCTTGCAGGACTGTATTACTATCATCATAAACAACAACTTTTGTTCTATATTTTTTTACAGAATCAAGCAACGCAAGCGCATTGAAGTGAATGACCGACTGAAGGATTTCCGTAAAATTGTAAATAGGTCAAGTACAAACACCCCCGCCGCCCTAACCCCGCTCCCCTCGCTATTTTACTATCGCTTTCGTTTGCTTCGCATAGACTTCGTAACATTTAGAGCGTTCAATTTAAATATTTTTATTTTTGTATGAAAATCTGATTAACTAAAATATGAAAAATTTTTAAATGTCATAGAACAAAAGTTGTTGATTATGATGTTAGTAACATAGTCCTGAGAGGTTGTCATTGTTTTACAAATAACCCTGTATATGGCAAACATTACCGTTGAAGTAAACAAAGAAAATTCTGTAGATTACAATTTAAAAAAAAACTTCGGTTCTCTTGGACTCAATAACATAGATAAATAAGAAGAGGTATTTTCATAATGTTTTAAAGTAGATTGACAGGTAAAAATTGACAGCTGTCACCTGTCATCTGTGACGTCTATCTGACTGCATTTGCAGGTGAAAACTTAAAAAAAGAATATTTTTTACCATAAAAAATGCCAATACGCAAGCTCGTATAAACAGTTTTGTAATATACCATCATGCCTGTATTCCCCAAAGGGTTAGGCAGAGATGTAACAATGTACACCCACAGTTCGCCGGTATATTTATGTCCCATGTAATAGGGGGCGAGCCTATTGCCATTAACCGGGCACAAATCCTAACTCCGAGCTGCTACTGAGAATTTCATAGAAAAACCCAATAACACTTTTTGCTCGACCTGGGAATCGAACCCAAGACCTCTAGCGTAGCAGTCGCGCTTAGGACCACTAGGCTACCGAGGCAGTTTTGTATTTAATGATTATTAAATAAAAATAGTAACAGTTCGGTACCTACCTATAAAATTTAAACAAAAGAAAAATGGTTAAATCACACAAAATAATATGTAGAAAGTAAGTAAGAGCTAGGGCTTTTAGAGATCTTACCAATTTACGCAAATCAATTCTGCTTCATAGGTTTTATAAATATTCTAATAAATGACAATAAAAATATATTAATGATAAAAATCGCAGCGATATAAATTAAGAATTCAATCAGTTATGCGGCTAATGCTAAAAGAAGAAAAATATCGAATGGTATTGAGAGGAAAGGTTCGCTATAAATCAGTATTTTCCGGTTAATAAATCAGACAGAAATTCGTGGATTTATTCCTTAAAACGAAGGTATTACCCTGGCTTAGAAGTGGTTTGTAAAGGCATTCAATTACCTATGCCATTATTTTAACCCAACTTCTTTGATATGTCGTGATGGGTAGATATAGCGCCTGCCTTTAATGCATAAGATTGTAGGTAGAATACCGAGCCCAGTGTAAGTTTATCTTAGATATCACTGATATCGTTTAGGGAAAACATTGTGAGGAAACCTGGACTTATCAATGAATGTAAATCTTACATCGCCAATCTGTATCGAGGAAGCGTGGTGATCAATACCCATCATGACCTCTCTATACGAAAAAAAGCCTTTGGTAGGACAGTAATAGGTGGTATTATTCTTTGATAAAATATTGTATAGCGACCGGTCTCCAAATCCAATAAATATCATTTGACAGCTTTCAGATTCATACATGACAAAGCTGCACTAATCTTGCAACTGTCAAATGCAAGCTCTAGATATTTACTTGTTAAGAAGAACTGTATTTTTCAACCACAATATTGTCAGTAGCAGCCCGGATTTTTGAAGTTGATGGTGTGATACTCCCGTGCTTCAGAAAGCACGTAATGCCGTTGGTCCCGGCTGTCATTCGAAAAAATAAGCAGCAAAATTGTAACAGAGATAAAAAAATATCGGAAATGTTAAAAAGATTCAAACTCTATTTCAGTATCGGGACCTACGCACTCGTTTGTAAAAGAAATAACGAACCATATTCTGTAATTACGAATCCTCACGTAATACAAAGATAATAAAACATTGAAATCTTGTTAGTACGTTAGCAACGCAAATAATAATTCTGCTTTTATAAAAATCATCAAATATTTTTGTTAGACCTTCTTACAAAATTCACTATCCCGAATATTTTAAACCATAAAAAAGATTGCATTAAATTTTGCAATAGATTTCATACAAATCTATTTTCAAGTAGACAATCCTAATCACAATAATTGTAAATTAGACACAGTCATACTTTTATGAGCTGTCTAAACGCGATTCCCTTATGAGTTTTTGTCTGGCAGTAGTAAACCAGGACGTCACTTATATTCCAACTCGATTGACCAATAATAATTTCTTAATTTAACGAACTACCTATGAATCTAATTTAAAATGAATCGGTTGTTTACGGGTAAAATAAAATGGTTTTTTAAAGAAATTATGACTTGGAATTTTTTGATTAAAACTATCCCAATTAACCGTCTACCATCAAGTAGACATACTAATAGATGATCATACATCAGGCTTAGCATCGATAATACGTCTGGAATGTATAGTTTGCCTAGCCCTTAGCCCACAACTTCATACGCACAGATTGCGTACTTCCTCTACAAACTCTATTCTACTGAGAATTTCATAGCAACTCGGAGTTAGGATTAATGCCCGGTTAATGGCAATAGGCTCGCCCTATTGGGACCTGGGATAACACAAATTCAATATCAAAATCTACATCTTTACTAGCTGCCCGGCAAACGTTGTTTTGCATTATATATTTCTTTACACGTTTTAAAAATAGATTACAACCGATTCTCAGACCTACCGAATAAACATATAAAATTTCATAAAAATCGGGCAAGCAGTTTCGGTAGAATATGGCAACCAACATTGTAACACGAACATTTTATATACACAAATAAATAAGATAAAAATCATTTATGTACGTACTTTGAGAACCTTATATACCCATATAGTAAAGGCTTTCACCTGAGAAATCTTTCAGTATACATATTTTATATTCCCTTTTACAAACACTAAGCCAGTTTTATGTGATATTGTATTATTTGGCTCCAAATATAACTCTTTATGACCCCAGGGAGTGTGGGCGGGTGTTACAATACAATATATTACATCTTAGATTGTATTGTAAGTATTTATAGCTAAAGTTTAATGGATACATTTAGCGTGAGTCGTGTTAATTAAGTTCTGTTTGCTAACAATGATCGATTGTGTTGTCTATGTCAGAGTGTCTATACACACTACTAATGATAGAGATTACATTTGTGTAATACACTAAAAGCAGTGATATGGTATAAATAGGTAGGTATTATATTAGAACGATCAGTTACGTGTTTGGTTACTGCCCCGCTCCTGTTGGGCATAGCGTAATGTTCTATACGTATAAAATTTCCTCTTGAATCACAATATCTATTAAATGAAAAACGCATTAAAATCGTTTTGTAGTTTGAAAGATCTAAGCGTACAGAGGGACAGACGGCGCGAAGTAAGTTTGCTGATAGCTTATATGTAGACATAACACATAGTGGAAGTAAAAGTCGTTAAATGGACTTACAATACATACTGTTCACGATTCAAAGAGTACCATTTCAGAGGGCTGAAATTATTAGTCGGTTACAAAAAACAAAATTCAATATATTGAACTGGCACAAATGTTATGGAGGAATTGGAAGCCATCGGCAATGGGAAATTCTTTCTGCCGATTTGGGAGTAGGTAGTCGTTTGATTGATGATGCTACTGGGAAACTGCCTTCAATGGATATACTTCCCTTGAAATATGTATTCAAAGGTTTTAATACCTACATACCAACTACAAAAGTACCTATTTTTAATATAGAATATTCATTTGATCCTACGTCTTTGTTATCACGATTATATTAATTTAATATCATGTTTTATGTATGTATCCTATTAGGTCATTTTTTAAATATAGGTTGGATAATAACCTTCATATTAATAGTCATGCTCAATAGTATGTTAAAGATCAATTATTATTATTAGTCGAATTCGAGCAATAATTCGTTCAGACACAGAAGCGCTCACCAGGACAATAATGTCATAGGTGAAATGAAAATAGAAATCGTTCTACGGATAGATATTAATATTGCCCTGGTTTATATATGTAATAGGTCGTGTTTGACTGCCCCGTTGGTCTCGTGGTGGCAAGAGCGACTGTTAAACGTGGGGGGGGTCCTGGGATCGGTCCTCAGGTCGGGCAAAAAAGTGTTATTGGGATTTTCCATGAGGAAGTTCTCAGTTATAGCCCGGAGTTTGGAAGTTGGTGGTGTGATACCCCCGTGCTTCGGAAAGCACGTAAAATCATTGGTCCTGCACCTGATCTCTTCTCAGTTGTGTTAGATTGCCGTCCCATCGGACTATGAGAGTTAGTTTCCTTACTCACCACACTACCTGTGCACCTGTGTGTGCGCATGCACTTGTTCACTATAATATGTCCTGCGAAGCCTGTACTTGGCTAGTCTCCATTAATATTAGCCGCCGTGACCGAAATCAGTCAAGATAAAACATTTTACATGCCTCGTGTATGAGAATACCTACTTATATAATAATCCGTAATCTTGCACGTAATAAAATGCGTTTAGAATATACTTAGAGATGATTTTCCTTTAGCAAATACAGGTTTATGATAAGACTTCAATTGTTGAGAGGATAAGATGAAAATAATCACTTTAATCAGCTTTCTTGGAGAACTATTAAATCTTCTTACTTTGTAAGATACTTGCGACCTGCCCACGACTTCATCCGCGTGGCTTATTTCACCTTTATTAAGTTACGTTTTTCATTACTACTCCGCTTCCGTGATTTGTAGCGTGATGTTATATAGACTATGTTACTCAAAAATAACGTAGCTACCTATTAGTGAAAACATTTTTAAAATCGGTCCAGTAGTTTCGGAGCCTATTCAAAACAAACAAACAAAAATCTTTCCTCTCTATAATATTAGTATAGGAGAATGAGCGCAGTGACACGTGGATGCAAGTCAACAACACTTCAGTTTATTCTGAGAAAATATGAAGAATAAGTACCTACTTATTTGCATAAACTCACGGATTTTTTCATATTCATTTGTGTATAATATGTATAAAAGGTGTTACATGAAGCTTAGAGCTAAGCTACAGTTATGAACCCCGTTAGGGCGCAGCAACATACTCTTAAAATTAAAGATAAAAAATAAAAATACAGAATTAAAACTAAAAAAATAAATTAAATTAATAAATAAGCGATAATAATAATAATCATAAAATAACATGTCAGGTAGGTAATGAGTTATAATTATAGGTGTTGTGTACAGGGAAGAATTTAAATGTCAAAATTTTTATTTATCGTCCAAGAATTCCTTTAGAGTGTAATACGATTTTGATATAAGGTATTCTTGGAGACTGTTTTTAAATCTTTTTTCATACTCTATATCCTTAATAGAATTAGGAACCTTATTATATATTTTCACACACATGGCTAAAGGTCCTGAATGGAACATTGTTAATTTATTAATTTCTATGCCGTGGAAAGTAAGAATGCAACTTGCCATACGATTTTAGATACCTGAGAGCGTAAGTAATACTTGTTTTCGCACTTACCTTTACACGATAATATATAATATATCCTATGATACTTGGCAATGTAACCTGTGTAATTTGGCCTTTGTAATTCTAGCGATTATCATCATCTGCTTAGCCTTTTTCCCAACTAAGTTGGGATCGGCTTCCAGCCTCACCGGATGCAGCTAAATACCAGTGTTTTACATGGAGAGACTGCCTATCTGACCTCCACAACTCCGGATTACTGGGCAACACGATACCTCTTGGTTACATTGGTTGTCTTGCCTTCCTGGCTTTTGACTATCCGTAACGACTGCCGAAGATCTACGAATGACAACCGGGACCAACGGCTTTACGTGCTTTCCGAGGCACGGGGATCTCACACCACAAACTTCCAAACTCCGGGCTGCTACTGAGTAGATTTTAATGGAAAAACCCAATAACACTTTTTGCCCGATCTGGGAATCGAATCCGGGATCCAATGCTCAACAGTCGCGCTTGCGACCACAAGACCAACGGGGCAGTTTCTTTGTAATTCTACAGATTACTTCTTACAAACAAACCACATAAAAACGAACCAACTTTATTTCTATATATATAAATAATAATAGCCTTTATCATTGTCTCATTACAGAGCAAAAGCCTCTTATCATACAGAGAAGGCACGAGCATTAATTACACTTTACGCAATCACTCAAAAACGATATAGGTCTCTATTCAGCTAATTTTATCATCAAATATTCATGGAATTATAATCGATAGGTAAACTCGAACGTTAAAGTCGATTTTTATGCATAAATACAAGTTCAATATAAACCATGTACATAAATTAACATCGGAACTCGGAATTCGAGACGGTAGTTATAAGCCAAGTTCAGATCCGGTCACGAGTTCCAGTTGACGCGGATGGTTCCGCATTATTACCAGTAGGTCACGGTATTGTTTTCGGAAAGTTTTTGTTCTGTTAAAAATAGCTTTATAGTTTTAGATATTTTGAGCTTTGACTTGATCATATTAAGAGTTGATTTTTCAATAGTCAGATAACTTTTATGTGAAGAACAAATATGACCCTTTGGCTTTATTATTTTCTGCACAGAAACAGCCAATACCACCATATATATTCCTACGACTATTTCCTAGTTGTGTGACGATTGAAAGATCACTTTTAGTGACTTCAGGATTCACCATTGTGTGGTTCGCCCCGACGATACGGTGGAGCACACCGTGGCGGTGTGCCCCGCTTGGGCGGAGAATCGCCGAGTCCTCGTGGCGGCCATCGGCGGCGGTGAACTCTCGCGCCCGGCCCTGGTGCATACCATGGTCCGGAGCGAGAGGGAATGGGATGCAGTCGCCTCCTTCTGCGAGGCAGTAATGCTTGAAAAGGAGGCGGCGTGACGGCTGAGACAGAGGTTCTCGCGTCCCAGCAGCCGCGGTAGACGCTCCGGACGTCGGGAGCCGCGAGACGACTCCCGGCCACCGTAGATACGGGCCTGTGGACGGTGAGCAATGGGTAGCTCACCGTCCTTACGTTGCATAACGACAGGCCGTGTTGACGGCGCGTTCGTGTTCCACGCGCGCCTCAAAGAGATGTCAGCAAAAGGAAGGGGCCACTGAGGGCCGATGCCTGCCGGGGCTGCGGGTTGTTCGTAAGAGATACCACGCCCCCGGAACGTAAAGGGCACAAGAAGGAACATGGGTGGGTTTTATTTAGTAAAAGTCTGACACTCCGAAGTTATATGATGATTTTCCAACCCCCAAAAAAAAAAAAGTGAGTTCAGAATATGGTTCGATTTGTACACTGACAAATTAGCTAAATACATGTATCATATTACGCATCGGGGTTGTGTTTTTAATCGCACTAAAATTACTGGACTTAAGTATAATTCGTATTAGTCTGAAAATGCCAATGAGCAAGCTTGGTTATCAATGTTCGTGCCTTCTTTGTACGAAAAGAGGTCTTTGCCCTCCAGTGGGACAACAATAGGCTGTTTTTTTCTTTTTAATTTAAAATTAATTAGTAAAATCTTATTTATAACATGTTCATTTTTTTATCACCGTTTCATAACTGATAACTAATAATATCTAGTAAAAAATTTGACTTTAATATTCTATGTAGTTATTGCTAATGTAATTACCTTTTGATTAAGTATCTAGAAGAAATTTCATCATCAAAGTTCGTAAGGAGACCTTACCCTTGTCTGAAGTACCTATATCCTCAAAAGCTTATTATGTTATGTAATTACTTTATTTTATAATATCAACCGAAAAGGAATGACAGAACTCTAGGTAATAAAAATATAACTGATCATAATCTATTCCACACGTATAAAACCCTATTTGTAAGTTATTAAGTCACTAGCTTCTGTTCTTGACTTGGCGCATGGTTTTATCACCCTCGTTAACTCGTCTTTGGTTACTGGTCCGCTCCCTTGAGACATAGCGTGACGTTATATAGCCTATACTGTTCCACGGGAATCCAGATATCATATGCAAAAAAAAATATTCAAATGCGACTGACTGATCATTCAATAGATTAGCGCGTTTATACAAGCGCACAAACAAACAAACAAAAACCGGCCAAGTGCGAGTCAGACTCCCGCACGAAGGTTTCCTTACTACTATCTATAAAAAGGGAAAAAAAACACGTTTGTTAGAGGCCGCTTAATTATTTATTTTTCTGCTTTTTAGTTATTATAGCGGCAAAAGAAATACATCATCTGTAAAAATTTCAACTGTCTAACTAACACGGTTCATGAGATACAGCCTGGTGACAGACGGACGGATGGACAGCGGAGTCTCAGTAATAGAGTCCCGTTTTACCTTTTAATTACGGAACCCTAAAAAAACTCTTTAGCTTTAATATTAATATGGATTCTTGATCGTGATTGTGGGCTGGCTAGACTAGTCATGTTCAAATGTAAACAAAGGAAGGTCGAGTTTGTATTGGTAATAAAACTGTGCGAGGATTATCAATTTTATTAAGCTAAGCAGTAAAACGAAATAATAGTAAAATTAATAATTACGTCAAACTAATCAATATGCCATTATGTTATATCACTATCGAGCAATAACAGTCCAATGAACGTCCTATACCTCACGTAGTTTTGTAGATATGATAAAGCCAGTGTTCTTTAAAATATCTTGATTTCCAAATGTAAAGTACCTTTCTATTAGTTAAAGATTTTCTGTGATTATACTATTATTTCCAGAGTATGCTCTGGAAATACTAATATAATCACAGAAAAACTAATATACACTAATATAATCACAGAAAATCTGAAAAACAGACGTGATGGTATGCCATCACGCCTGTATTCACCAAAGGGTTAGGCAGAGATGTAACAATGTACACCCACAGTTCGCGTATGTTTAGGTCCATGTAATAGGGGGCGAGCCTATTGCCATTAACCGGGCACAAACCCTAACTCCGAGCTGCTACTGAAAATTACATAGAAAAACCCAATATCACTTTTTGCTCGACCTGGGAATCGAACCCAAGACCTCTAGCGTAGCAGTCGCGCTTAGGACCACTAGGATAACAAGTCAGTTATTTACATTAAATTTCCAGAGTTTATCTTTTACTGAAGAAATAGAAAAAATAACATACAATTAACTTTATTCTAATAAGTACCTTGAGATTGGCCAAAATAAAACTAGACTACTTTTGTATGAAGAGTTCTTACGATACATTTTCTAACATCATCGTCATCATTCATAATTTCCATCAGATCATTTTCATTTTCTAATCGGGTAATCTGGCACTGGGCAGTCGATTGACTGACTGTCCAATAATTGCCAGATTGTAAAATAGACCGTAAAAGCTATTCTGTTCTTCTTCTCTTCTCTTCTTCACCATCTGACCGGTAATTATTTTTCCCATAGCATTAACTATTTTTATTAGTAGCCATATACCTAATTCATGTCGATACAAAAAAAAGATTAGGGAAACATTGAAGAATTTGCTACTATTTAGCAAAAACCGACTCTCGTATATAGGTCAACATAATTAACAAACAAAAATTAACAAAACAGTCAAACACACCCATTTATATATTACCAAGGTACTTCTTTATTTATCCTATGAAGTTCTAAACAAAAATAAATTATGTTTAGCTGAAACAGGCGATATAACCTGACGCGGCCACAAAGTTTCACCCTTCCTCAATAAACGACTTAAGGCCCTCCGCAGAAGCTTTCGTTTTAATTGTGACCATTACACGCTTGGTTTAATTAGCGCACCCGACCACTTATACCCACTAATTAAGAGAGGAATGAGAAGTAAAACATTTTCTCACTAAGAAACACAAACTGTTTAAAGCCTGCAGAGACCATGATCCCTAAATCCTGTCCAAACTGAACTGGATCTTACAGGAATGACTGTAGATTTAAAGTAATAATTAAAATTGTGACTAATGTTTGAGGCGTTATTTTCCGAATCTCCTATTAACTCATAATATTTTATTTCTAAGGGTTATTCCTATGTAAATTAATGAACACAATCAATGAAAGGTACTCCTGTTTTACCAGACAGAAGTACTTGTCATTGATCTTGCCGAATATTTTGTCATAATACCTTAAGACAAAATATGTAAGAAAATTACTTTGAGATAAATGAGTGCTTATATACAGACAGTGTCATCAATTGGTTACCCTTCTTGCATTAAAATTTATTCGAAAAGAGGGTAACCAGTTGATAACGCTGTCTATGCAATGGCCCGCCACCAAGGACTGGACTCAATCGAACCTCCATGATAAAAAGGGTACCTTTATTAAAACAACATGCTAATCAATCAAATCAAAATCGGTGCCAATAAGCAAATTTTGACCAACATTGAAACTTTTCGAACCGATTGCCCAGTGAAACAAAATCCGAAGAAAGTTCGATTCCGATTGAGTTAATGGCATAAGGATAGGTACCTATAGGAGTGACCCAACTCCCTTGGCGGTTACAAGTTACGTAAGAAGTTTCTCGTTAAACCCCAGATGAGTACGAAAAGCGTTTAGATAAAGTTTCCTTTAAAAATAAGGTTATAAGGCACGTATTACATAAATATTATCAATGGAAGAAGGGAAAACAAATGGTAGGTAGGTAAATTAATTAAATTATTAATAAGACAAGTATGTTTCACACAGAAATTATGGCTAAATAATGCATCTGAAATAGACAAGTCAAAGAATTACATCTTCTTAAAGTCATGCAAAGATTTTAACAAGCTAAACCAAAATATATTAGTACCCTCCGCACCTCTTCGAGTAGGTACCTTTCTGTAATAATTACGAAAGGTTATGTCCAAATTAACTACACACCATTTCCCATTACATTATCATTCAAAATAAGATGTATGATTTTCTTCGAATTCCAAATTTGAAAATAAGAAAAAGTAAATAGAACCGTCACTAGCCAGTAAATATCTTTTTTATGCATTTTCTTGGTCAACTCAAAGTCAAAGTCAAAGCATTTATTTCAATGAAACAATTTACAGGCTCTTTTGAATTGTCAAGAAGTTATCTATACAAAATGATGAATCTAGTTGCTCGTTCCAAAACGTCGTCTCTATGGAGAAGAACGAGCAAGAAACTCCATGGACACTCTTTTAAAATTGATTTTTACAAAACCTTGCAATATTATTAATGCTTCTATATGTTAAAACAATGAAAGTAAATAATAATAATAATAAAAAACAATAGAAATAAGTAATGATAATAATAAAGTAAGCCATGGCACTCAAGAGATGACCAATCTCAACTGACAACGGCCACTAAAAATCTTCATGAAAACCAAACTGACATTTGTAATTTAAAAAAATCTTTTTTCAATAAAAATTACAATAGGAGCTCCTTCCGCCTTAAATAATTTTCTCGGTCACTGATTAAATTTTCATTAAAAGGGTTAAGTGGTTATCAAGATGATTTTAAGAAGCGTTGAGTGGTTAATTGAATGAAAAATGTGGAACTTTGAGGGTTTTAATCTCTTATACTTTTAATGATTTATGTCCCTGATGATACCTTTTTGTAATGTCTTTTGGAAGTGCCATTACAGGTGACTTTATTAGGACGGTAGATCAATTTGCAAAAAGACCTACAAAACTTTTGCGATTTCTAACTTACCGCTGTTTCTAACCGCAAATGTTTGCCTACATTTTCTGCGTAGGAAAGCAAGATGTAAACGTTTGAGTACCGATAGATGGTTCTAATTTCAAATTGCCTAATTTAGGATCTGATGATTCTAATTTGTGTAATTTGACCAAATAGACTAGAGTGATTATTGTTTACCATTGTGCAGTAGTATTCAACAGTATTTCAGGGATTTAGCGAGCTTGATTGCGCTTTTCTACTGTTCACTGCTGTTGATTGTGAGTTTAAGAGTGGATTTGACAATTATTTAAAAAAAATAATTTAAATATCAACAATAACTATAATCTCAGTCAAATATATCTGGGGCAAATCCACTGTATATTAAAGAGTTAATTAAATAAATCGAACTGCCCAACCTTGAAAAATTACATCAACAACAACAATTTACTTAATGATAAATATCGGCTACAATCTACGCGTCAAACCTTGTTTATGCCTAACAAATTCGCGTAAATTTCGATAGATCCACGATTGATTGCACATGGTTTATTTGCTTTGAGCTGGTAATAAAACGAATTCACATTAAATCTGTATGATTTTTGATCGTATCTAAATAAAATCACGTTGGTTATTCCGGTTGAAAAAATTTCAACATTTGAAGGGGTAATCAGTTGATTAGGTAGTGAGTGAAGTAAAAGTAATGAATTATATTACATCACATATGTATTTTTCAAAGGGGTTGGCAAAGGTATACCCAAAAGTATAAATATGATTTTAAAAAGACTTACATCCTACTAATAATGTAATCCTACTATAATATTATGAATGCGAACATTTTAGGATGGATGGATGGATATATGGATGGATGTTTGTTACTCTTTCATGCTAAAACGGCTGAACGGATCTGGATGAAATTTGGTCCAGAGATAGATTGTAGTGTTGAATAACACATAGAATACTTTTTGCCCCCGAAAAATTTACGGTTCCTGTGGGATAATATATCAATATTTGACGCGGGCAATGTCGCGGGCAGAAGTTAGTACAACATAATGTGATCGCACTATTCTTAATTGTACCTTAATATCGTCCAATTACTGGCCTGTGGACGGTGAGCAATGGGTAGCTCACCGTCCTTACGTTGCATAACGACAGGCCGTGTCGACGGCGCGTTCGTGTTCCACGCGCGCCTCAAAGAGATGTCAGCAAAAGGAAGGGGCCACTGAGGGCCGATGCCTGCCGGGGCTGCGGGTTGTTCGCAAGAGATACCGCGCCCCCGGAACGCAAAGGGCACAAGAAGGAACATGGGTGGGTTTTAGTCAGTAAAAGTCTGACACTCCCTCCCGCCCCGCCCAGGGCGGGAGAAGTTATTTGATGATTTCCCACCCACCAAAAAAAAAAAAAAAAAAAAAAATATCGTCCAATAAGACGCTCTATAGGTTTACTTGTATGTAGGTACTCAACAAACCATCTTAATTTAATATGACTATAAGACTTTGTATCATTTTATGCAAGACAGTAGAACTTTAATAGTAAAGTGCTAGCATTTTAGGAGTCATATCGTTTACATTTTTTATTACAATTTCTTATTCTATAGTTTTAGTATCGTACCTACGAGCTTAATACTTTGTTTAGTTTGATGTCCTTTAAAATTGATGCTGTGAAAGATTGACGAATATTGTTTGTTATGGCTAATCATCATACCATCACACCTATATTCCCCGAAGGGTTAGGCAGAGGTGTAACAATGTACACCCACAGTTCGCCGGTATGTTTAGGTCCCATGTAATAAGGGACAAGCCTATTGCCATTAACCGGGCACAAATCCTAACTCCGAGCTGCTACTAAGAATTTCAAAGAAAAACCCAATAACACTTTTTGCTCGACCTGGGAATCGAACCCAAGACCTCTAGCGTAGCAGTCGCGCTTAGGACCACTAGGCTATCGAGGCAGTTATGGCTAATATAATCTTTATATGGCTAAAGCACGACGTGGTAAGTGGTCACCGCCATCTATGAATATACACACATACATACCATCACGCCTGTATTCCCCGAACGGTTAGTCAGAGGTGTACCAATGTACACACACAGTTCGCCGGTAGTTATGTTTAAGTCTCATATAATAAGGGGCGAGCCTATTGCCATTAACCGGGCACAAATCCTAACTCCGAGCTGCTACTAAGAATTTCAAAGAAAAACCCAATAACGCTTTTTGCTGGATCTGGGAATCGAACCCAAGACCTCTAGCGTAGCAGTTGCACTTAGCACTAGGCTAACGAGGCAGTTGAAGGCAGTTGTTGAGTTGATTTATAAATATTTCCAATAAGAATAATATCCTCCCGAACGACTTTCGGTCACGGTGGCCAATCTTTTTGATAACTAGCGCAGGAAATATTATAGTGCAATAAGTATGTGCACAAACACAGGTGCCTTTGTACTTTCGTAGCTCTCATAGTTTGATGGGACTTTATGTGCCTTTCAAGACAAGAGGGTGATACACCACCAACTACCACACTCAGGGTTGCTACTAAGAAATCCCTAATGAAAAAACCCAATAACACTTACTTATACTTGTTATGATAAAGGTATTGATGATAAGATGATATACCTTTATTGCCATTGTCATGTCAGTTAAAGTTTCTTGAAGACAAAAGATGGAAAATATCATCATGTACTAAGTTGTAATTGTATGTTATTCAGGTATGATATACCTTTACTTTTCAAACTGGAACACAGCAACGCTGCTTCGCGGTGGAAATAGGTTTAGTACCTTCCTGGACGAGCTCCTTGACAAAATGCTGTTACTAAATGTGTTAGTACTGTATACGCCCTGACGAATCAGCTGAATATGAATTCTTATAAGTTGTTACACAATGAGATAGATTCTAGATTTAACATTAAAAAGAGAGTGATAGACCGTGACTACGGCTGTCAACTGAATGAAACTATTAGATATCTATATTACTTCTAACCTAATATTATAAAAAGGAAATATTTTTTGTTTGTTTGTTTGTATCGAATAGGCTCCAAAACTACTGGACAGATTTGAAAAATTCTTTCACCATTAAAAAGCTACATCTTCACCGAGTAACATATGCTATAATTTATTTCTAAAAAACTTAGAAATATGCAAAAAATATAGGATTTGCTAACTAAGGTGTAAAAAATCGTCTCAAAAATATCCTTTCTACGCGTGATGGTTAAAGATAAGTCAAAATGATTTACTAATGAATTGGGCTCAAAAAAATCTACAAAAAAGTTCGCGAGGGGGTACATCCATCTATAACAGGTAAGTTATAAAAAGCGTTCATAATCCTTTAACCAATGTACAGTAAAACAAATAATGTCGAACATTGTCTTTTCTAAAAACAGTTCAATTTCTAATTGCTTTGAGGAAATTACAATTGTTCACAGCTTAGAACATCTGATTAATGCTGCTTATCCCGAAATCGAAAATATATCCTACAAAGGACTACAGCTCCGCGGGTTGTTGTTTTTGTTTTCAATTTCATTACAACCGTTCCCGATTTATTAAGTTACTAACTTCTACGCGCGACTTCGCTTGAGTGTTTTTTTTTCATCTACGTTAAGTTAAATCTCTTGTTACTGCTCCGCATCTATGGGTCATTGCCTGATTATTCGTCATGAATTTAGCTATCATAATACAAAAATATTTTTCCAATCTGAGTGGCAGTTCAAGAGATTAGTGCGTTAAACAAACAAAAATATTTTCCGTTTTATTATATTACTATAGATACAGGTCTGTCCCAGAGGGCCTACCCAAGTGGGTTAAGAAAAAAAATAATTAATAAGAAAATAAAATGGTACGCTAGGGAGGAAAAAAGCTAATAAATCAACTTTTTGGCCAATTGTGTATAATTTATCATTTGGACCCAGTGAAGGTAAAGTATTAGTTGACCTTAATATAAGGTACAGTTTCAGGAGATGGTCATATAAAGCATAAATAACCATATAAACTGGACATATAAATATGGACTCTTGGTCCATAGTTAATAGATAATAGTGTGATCAGAGGGCTGGCCTTTCCTTGGGCCAAAGAATACGCATTGCCATGCAACCGTGGCAATGCTGCCAGCCTTTTGGGCACATATGCCCTATTGACAACAGCGATGCGGACGAGATTTTTAATACCTTATATGCTACCTTTTTTATAAATTGTACATACTTTGTAATTCAATTGTTATTTTGAAGAGTAAGTTAATAAATAAAATCATTTCTTTCTTTTTGTTATATTTATATAAGTTAGACATTATTTCAGAATAAGTTAAACTCTTTCAAATACCAGATTCACCCCGTTGCGTATGCAGTAGGAAGTAAACGTGCTACTTTGTCATTATGTGCGTGTGGGTTCATCGCCCCGCGTGCCAAAACCCAACGGCAAGATGACTGGTTGGAATCCGAAAATTACAAAAAAAAAACTATTTATTTTTATTACTAACTCCTGCTCGGGACTTCGTCCGCGTAGTTTTTTCACCCGCATTTGGTTACGTCTTTGGTTACTGCTCCGCACCTATTGGTCGCAGCGTGATGTTACATAGCCTGCCTTTCTCAATAAATGGACTATCCAACACAAAAATATTTTTTAAATTCGAACCAGTAGTTCTTGAGATTAGCGCGTTAAACCAAATAAATAAACAAACAAACTCTTCAGCTTTATAATATTAGTATAGATTGATTCGTGTTGAGATTCACAGGCTTGATTATATCCTTGAATTAAAAGAGGATGTAGAACTACATTTTGTATGAATATTTCCACAATTTATCAACTACGGACATACCAGACTTAATTTAAAAATGTATGTAAATTTTATTAAAAGCAATTTATATTAATCAATCAATAAATTATGTATGACCAGCTGGTAATTAGTTACTATCAACAATGTTGCAATAATTGTTAAGTGACCGTTAATCTTAAATGGTGAATAATGAACAGTGATTATGGGATTAATAGGATTTGCATTTTATATTTTGATAAAATATTGTTTTACTTACAGCTTAACGTAATTATCGATTATGTTATTGGTGTTACCTACATTTACATAATCAGGAATATAGGTAGGTACACCTATAGGTTGTTGAATGTTAGATACTTATATAAACGTAGAAGTGCCTATTACACCCTACGCTTTAACTTTGTAAGTGATTTGTACTTTGTTTTCAAACTTGTAAAGGCTAAGTATATTAGACACACCAATGTGCGTAGGCGGTATGATTGACGTAAAAGTGGAACAATTTCCATACAAAATTGTGTAGGCTACGTTCGGAATTAACCGATTGGTTCCGGAAATTAACAAGCTTTTGCCCAATCTTGACCACTTGGCAAGGGCATATCTTTTTCCGTGTACTTAAAGTTTAACATTGAATCGGCAAGTTATGTTCCACAAATTCGACATTCCACAACGGCGATAAAAAACGGTTTATGAACAAACCGACGGCCGACGACGGTTAAGTGGTCACCGCTGCCTATATGTAGACATCCGCAATACCAGAGGCTTCGCAAATGCATTACCATCCTAGAGACAAAGTTGAAATGTATCATGTGCCTGTAATTACACCGGCACCCATACCCTTTAACGGTTTAACGCAGCAACGCAGCTTTGCGGCAGAAATAGGTATAGTGGGAGTACTTCCCCGGATGAGCTCCTTCACAAAGAGCTCTACTACTAGAAAAATGTGTAGGTACCACTTAGAAGCCCGCTTTGGCATGTCATAATTGAATGAGTTATGTTAACAACGTTTGTGTAAATATAGAGCCAGTCACTTCATGGAAGGTTGACGATGCTATAAATAATAATATCGACTGTTACAAGACAAGAGTTGATTCATACATAAACATGTACACGTAAGAGACATAATGTGAGTCCTTTATTGATATACTGAGCACTTCGAATACATGGAGGCTATGATTAGGTATCAAAAGTCTAGTTTTATTAATATTTTCCAACATACATACCATCACGCCTTTATTCCCCGAAGGATTAGGCAGAGGTGTACCTAGGTACACCCATAGTTCGCCTGTATGTTTAGGCCCCATAGGGGGCGAGCCCATTGCCATTAACCGGAATGCCACAATTCCTAACTCCGAGCTGCTACTGAGAGTTTCATAAAAAACCCAAAAACCCTTTTTGCTCGACCTGGGAACCGAACTCAAGCCTTCTAGCGTAGCAGTCGCGCTTAGGACCATTAGGCTAACGAGGCAGTTTTGTCTTTAGCGCTAAACTTCGATACTGCTAGTCTGATTTTGAAAATTCCTTCGCTTATAGGAAGCTAAGTAATCTCTAATTATATAAAAACTAAAAAAAAAACCCTCTTTTTTCTATAAAAAACTTCACACAGACAAAGATACGGGCCAAAGCAAATAGTCTATAAAATCCAGAATGCTATCCAAAATCTAAAACACAAAATAATTCTAACATTTCTCCTTATAGCGAACCTCACAATCTTCTTTTGACATTGTAGTAGTCGGGCAAAAATACATCTTTATCGAAATCAGGTCGCGATCTCCAAAATACTTGTATCAACACTTTAGTATGAATCCCAATTCCCAAACCAGAACAACGTAGTCTATTTCAATTCGCAAAGCGATCCGATGTCGGTGTGGAAGAATAGAAAATGGGAACTGTAGAAATAGCTGACCTAACTAAAACCAAGTTTAGTAGTTTTGTTTATTCCCAGACAACAATATCTTCGGCTTGGGAAAGTTTAACTTTAGCTTCATGCTAGAGTTTTGCTGTCAGAATATGCTGTATCGTATGGCTTGTTTTATTTTTGTTTTTGTTAAGCTGTTTTGTTTTAGGAGTTAAGCCAGAGACTACCGCACTAACTGCCTCGGTAGCCTAGTGGTCTTAAGCGCAAATGCTACACTAGAGGTCTTGGATTCGATTCCCAGGTCGAGCAAAAAGTGTTATTGGGTTTTTCTATGGAATTCTCACAAGCAGCTCGGAGTTAGGATTTGTGCCCGGTTAATGACAATAGGCTCGCCCCCTATTACATGGGACTTAAACATACGCGCGAACTGTGGGTGTACATTGGTACACCTCCGCCTAACCCTTCGGGGAATACAGGCGCGATGGTATGTATGGTAAGCCAGAGAGATTTTTGACGGCATTTGATCACACTATTTTTTTGTCTTTCAGTCTAGACGCACTTAAAATTACCTTCACCTTATTGCCATTCTATCAATTCGTGCTAAGTGTTTCCAAACGCCTTTATAATGCGCACTATAAAGGAGTGGAACTCTCTACCTGCGTCTGTATTTCTGACCACATTCAATTCAGTCTCTTTAAACTTAGAGTGAACAGGCTTCTTCTGGGTAACCTCACTCCATTGTCGACTACGTCTTTGTTACCTCTGACCCTGATAAGAGTCAGACGATTTACCCTTAAAATATATATATTCACAAACATAATATTTTCATGTTGATTATGTACCAGTAAACCAAAAATGGTTTGTATTGCTACTAACGTTCGTTACAAATTACACTACAGACCTAATTAATACTACATGACACCATTTTCTAGTTCGCGATGCGAATCTACAAGCGTAATGTAGAGGTCATTTCCAGTCATCCGATTTGATGATAGGTATTTAGGGAAACCAGTGATACGGAGTGAACCAATCACCATTTGCCGGAATCAACTCGTATCGGAATCAACTCTTCCCTCCCGTTTCGTCCAATCTTTAACTGGACTTTTTTGATGCAGAGTGCTTGGTTAGTCGATATGTTCTTTTTAAGGGGATAAATTACAGAGAATATACAAGAAATCTGACCTTGAAAAGTTGCTGTCGAAACTGAGTTGGGTTTGAGTTATATCACCTTTGACATAAATCTTTGAGGTACCTTTCTCATGGAAGAATTAATCCTCTGAAAATCAATTTATATACCGTTTTGGTCTAAAGGTGAAATTAATTTAAATAATCTTCAAAATGCTTCTACTCAAATATAAATAAATATACCATCACGCCTGTATTCCCCGAAGGGTTAGGCAGAGGTGTAACAATGTACACCCACAGTTCGCCGGTATATTTTAGGTCCCATGTAATAGGGGGCGAGCCTATTGCCATTAACCGGGCACAAATCCTAACTCCGAGCTGCTACTGAGAATTTCATAGAAAAACCCAATAACACTTTTTGCTCGACCTGGGATTCGAACCCAAGACCTCTAGCGTAGCAGTCGCGCTTAGGACCACTAGGCCAACGAGGCAGTTAACTTCGTTCTACTCAAAATTAACCCTATATCCACCCTAGATATAATCCTAACCCAATTTATAAACCTAATTTTTTGGTTTGTATAAATAATTCTAAATCTCAAATCTTCAATAGTAACACCCACAGTTCTGTTGCTTTTGAAGATTCGAGATTTGAATATTTGAATTAAAATTCAAATATTCAAATCTCGATTACAAATTCTAGACTAAAATCTTGATATTCTATTTATTTAACTACTGGTAAAATTAACTAGACAAGAAACCTCAACTTTACAAAAGGTAAACGTTTGCAAGAACACCGCACAGCCGTTTAAAAGCATTAATGAGCTAACAATAGTAGCGAACTTGTTGCAAGTCTACTATCCAACTAAATAGGAATGCAATTAGTAGTATAACACTCGTGTTTAGGTGCCGACCAACTGTATTTAGTCGAATAAACAGGTTTCTATTAATGGCCCCACAAGCTGTGTTAAGCTGTTCGTTGTGCAACCGCCGAACCATTATGAGTGCTATACCATCAAAGCTATTGAAACTAAATAAGTAATTTATTCTGTTTATAGTACCGTTTACCAATTTAATACTGACACTAAGGAACATAAAAAAATACGATATATAAGCTGGAATGCGAGTGTTTATTTACTTTAAGTATAGTCAGCGACAAAAGTCGATTGAAGCTCGAATATCGAAGTCAGTGATGTTTATATTTGTAACATTAATTAAAAAGTCAATTAATGAAATGTATTGGGCGTCCGCTTTCTTTAGCTAACCTACTCATTTGTAAGTTCTTATAGATCACTCTTCGAGTTAGACTGAGAAATATGACTAGTTTACTTTTGTATGATACGTGCTGTCCGTGGACTCCCTTTTAAATAAAAGCACAATGAACGCCCATAGCTAAAAATCAAGAGCCACCAACCAGGTTTAAAACTCCCAATTGACCAGTTCCACGAATAGCGTTTCGCTTGCACATAAAAACTATTCTCCGATTGGTGGCTTTATCAGGAATTCCCCGTAGAGAAACGTTTTAGTGAAAACATATTGTCCGCACAATTGGAAGATCGCAATGGGAACAGTTCTCCAGAATTTACAATTCAAGTAAAAACAATCATATTGGTTCTCCCGATACATTGGAATGATTTTTATTTTATAACTAGCTGTTGCCCGCAACTTCGTCCGCGTTTCCGTCGTTTCTCGTAAAAAAAAGTAGCCTATGTCCTACTTCACGGTTCAGTGGTTTTGATGTAACAAACAGATTAACTTTCATATTTTAGTAGGGAAATATAATATGTCAATCTACAATACTATTGAAAAATATCGCAATACGGAACCGCACAATATTATTGTTGATAGCTGTGCCCGCGACTCCGTCAGCTTGTAGTAAGAGTAGACAAATATAATCAGAAAGCTTCGAACTGCTAAGCTATCGGGAGTTACACGTGATATTGTGAGTCAACCATAAAAGATAGACATATGGTGTCGTGGGATATTTTTTATATAATTTTAAGGAAAACATTTCCGTCATACATGATTTCTGTGTAGCTTTAACCATTAAGGTTGCACACGCGACGGAAGCTTAAAAAATGGAGTAACTTCTCCCGTTTTCCCAACATTTCCCTTCACTGCTCTGCTCCTATTGATTGTAGCGTGATGAAAAGTATACTATAACCACCTCAGGAGTATGAAAAATAATTGTACCAAGTTTCGTTAACATCCGTCGAGTAGTTTTTGTTTCTATAGCGGTTATACAGACAGACAGACAGCCAAAAATTTTACTGATTGCATTTTTGGCATCAGTATCGATCCCTAATCACCCCCTTTTTTTTTTTTTTTGGTGGGTGGGAAATCATCAAATAACTTCTCCCGCCCTGGGCGGGGCGGGAGGGAGTGTCAGACTTTTACTGACTAAAACCCACCCATGTTCCTTCTTGTGCCCTTTGCGTTCCGGGGGCGCGGTATCTCTTGCGAACAACCCGCAGCCCCGGCAGGCATCGGCCCTCAGTGGCCCCTTCCTTTTGCTGACATCTCTTTGAGGCGCGCGTGGAACACGAACGCGCCGTCGACACGGCCTGTCGTTATGCAACGTAAGGACGGTGAGCTACCCATTGCTCACCGTCCACAGGCCCGTATCTACGGTGGCCGGGAGTCGTCTCGCGGCTCCCGACGTCCGGAGCGTCTACCGCGGCGGCTGGGACGGGAGAACCGCTGTCTCAACCGTCCCGCCGCCTCCTTCTCAAGCATTAATCACCCCCTGATAGTTATTTTGGAAATATATTTCATGTACAGAATTGACCTCTCTACAGATTTATTATAAGTATAGATTTGTTACTGGTTTTCGAAAATAAATGTCATGGATCATTTTAGATAAGACTAGAGTAGATTTAATGGACTACATTTAATATACACTAATATTATAAATCCTATTAAAACTGCCTCGGTAGCCTAGTGGTCCTAAGCGCGACTGCTACGCTAGAGGTCTTCGGTTCGATTCCCAAGTCGAGCAAAAAGTGTTATTGAGTTTTTCTATGAAATTCTCAGCAGCAGCTCGGAGTTAGGATTTGTGCTCGGTTAATTGCAATAGGCTCGCCCCCTATTACATGGGACCTAAACATACCGGCGGACTGCGGGTGTTACATTGTTATACATCTACCTAACCCTTCGGGGAATACAGGCGTGATGATATGTGTAATATTATAAATCCACCCGTTACCTCTTCATCACGGAACTGATCATTAAGTTTATCAAAGAGTAAGTTGTGATCTAGATAAGGAAATAGGATACTTATAGAATCGCGACTTTATGTGCGTTCGATTTTTTATGACATATTGTTTAACAAACACTGCCTCGGTAGCCTAGTGGTCCCTAGCGCGACTGCTACGCTAGAGGTCTTGAGTTCGATTCCCACGTCAAGCAAAAAGTATTATTGGGTTTTTCTATAAAATTCTCAGCAGCAGCTCGGAGTTATAATTTGTGCCCGGTTACTGGCAATAGGCTTACCCCCTGTGACTCGGGACCTAAACATACCGGAGAACTGTGGGTGTACCTTTGTACACCTCTGCCTAACCCTGAGAGGAATGCAAGCGTGATAGTATGTAAGTTTAACAAAAGCAAAATGTCGATATCAAAATTAAATGCTGAACCGTTTAACATGATTATTACAACTACAAATCTAATTCAAGTCAACGTATTTATCACAATTAAATTATTTACAGATACCTTTGAATTGACAAATAGTTGATCAGTAAATCAAAAAGTTGAAGGTAGTTGCCCGTTCCAAAACGTAGGTAAGTCTCTACGGAGAGGAACGAGCAAGAAACTCCACGGGCACTGTTTCCAAACAATTTTTTACGAAATCCTTGTAACACTACTATTATTGCTTATCGGTATTCGCTATTTGCTTTAGCTACGCCCACAAAGTATAACTGAAACAATCCAGTTCCTAGTCTGCACTAAGGTCGACCAGAGATGACGAAACGCCACGCCTTCAATATTTAGATATTATTACGCCTAGGCCCAATTACACCAAAAACTTGACTAAAAGTTAGTTGTTAGCACGAAGTACTGCCAAAACGAGCCAACCTTAAAATCTAAATAATCAAATTCAGCAATTACATTTCAATTTACATCAAAAACTTAGATAATTTGAAACCAATGAGCGTATATTTAATCCAAAATCATTATATCCTACTCCTACTAATCATAAGCGGAAGTTTGTAACGATAGATGGATGTTTGTTGCTATTTCACGCTTAAACGGCTGAACGGATCTGGATGATATTTCGCACTGAGATAGATTGTAGTGTAGAATAACACATACGATACTTTTTATCCTGGAAAAATGTACGGTAAGTTCCCGTGAGATGTTATATCAAACAGACGCGGACGATGTCGCGGTCAGAAGCTACTTCTCTCATAAAAATGGAAGAAAATTCGACATGTGCTTACTGATATTTACTGGGTTCATGTTAGCAACTAACTCGGAGTTTAAAGATAACCCTAGCTTGCGCAAGCGGGCGTTAGTTAATTAAATATTTTGAATATACATGACCTACCGCAATATTTGCTAAGTTATTAGTTTACGTAACGCGATTACTATGAACTAGGTCAGCCGAACCTTCCTATAAGCGTCTTATAAGCAATTATATGAGGCAACCAGGGTAACAGCATACTGCCTAAATTAATATTAAAATAATTAAGACTTGGTGACGAACCTAAGGGTGACAAATAAATCGTACGAAACTAGTATTTGTATGGCTAACAGAAAGTTAATATTATTTGGTCCGAGTACATGATCTCATAAATTTAAAATATTAATTGGTTGCATTTTCGCATTTAAACCCTAAGTAATAAGGCAGTCTGTGTTCTTGTTTATAAACGTTTGTTTTACCCAAAACCGCACCGTGACCACATTAAAGTCATACAAGACAATACTAAAGTCTTTATTAAACTACCCAATCGGTGGTCCTTTTATCTGCGACTGCATTTACGTCTTGAATAACCAATATTCACTCAGACGAAGCCGCGGGCCAAAGGTAGTAGGTATATAATAATCGGTAACATGAATAATACTTAATTTTTCTTATTTTTATTGAATGACTTTTTGTCTGTCCGTGTCAGTAATATTTTTTTCTTTCTGTCTAACATACCATCACGCCTGTATTCCCCAAAGGGTTAGGCAGAGGTGTACCAATATACACCCACAGCTCGCCGGTATGTTTAGGTCCTATGTAATTCGGGGCGAGCCTATTGCTATTAACCGGACACAATCCCTAACTCCGAGCTGCTACTGAAAATTTTATAGAAAAACCCAATAACACTTTGATCCACCTGGAAATCGAACCCAAGATCTCTAGCGTAGCATTCGTGCTAGAGAACCACTAGGCTAACGAGGCGGTGTTTCTTCCTTGTCTTAGTGAGCAAACCTGCTGATAAAATTGTATTTCAAACTATTATAATTATATTATATTTAATATAATTTTTGTCTGTCTGTGTCAATAATCATTTTGTCTTCCTTTGTTTAATTATTTTCTTTAAATCTAGTGAGCAAACCTGCAGATTGCAAATTGTATTTTAAGTGCCTTTCCATATTAGATGTTTTGTTTACTTGTTTGAGAGTAAAGTCTAAGGCAATTTAAGTTTTTGACTAACTTTATACTAGGAAAGTTTTTGTAATAACATGATTCAAAGCTGTTTGCCGCCTTGGATTCAAAATTCTCAGTACTTAAAAAGTAATTTTCTTACGCATGAGAAACGAAACTTCACTAACTAATAAACAAACTCTGTCCACTTAACTAGGCGTGGGTAGGCAGGTTTATATTGACAGACAACTATTTTTGCTAAACCCTCTGGGGGCCTACTCCGAATTGATAAATTCGTAGAATCGGCCGAATGTTAGCACGTTCCTTACGAAATTCATTCTATTTCGTTCGGTTGACGTTTGTTGTATCGTAAACCCTACTCTGAACGAGAGAAGTCCGACGGCTAATTTGGAACTTCTAGTATAACTTATGGAGAACCCTATCCTACCATGATCGCACAATTATGATGGTACTTGCCATGTCATCCTCCACTGAAGGTGTAAATCAAGCTATAGATTTCCAGTATAAGCTGACCTCTATTGTATGGAAATCCTATAGAATGAGAGATTAGCATGAACTGGAAATGTATAATACGTAGCTGCGCGTACTTATAGGTAGCTTTCATCTACATATAAAATATTTTTAGAAAAAAATGAAGCATTTCAAAAATAATGTAATGTTCAAAATAAGATTTTTAATTTTCGATTTTCACAGAATAGACCGAATAGAATAGTTACAGATAATAGCACACTGTGCACTTTGTGTTAACTGGTTATAAATTGAAACAAATGTTGGATAGGTAGGTACGTAAGTCACTGCATAGTCTGACCTTGCTCTCATTGGCTACTGCCATAGATTGTAAGAAACAAGTATCGATAATGTTGGAAATGGGAGTGTCCGATTGTATCCGATAAATACAAGCAACCACTTGAAAGTTGTTTTGAAATTCGAATCTTATGTTTTGAGATTAACTTGTCGGGAGTAGATAATGTCAATGACAGTTATAGAAAAATGTAATAGATAAACATGTTATTTTGAAATTAGATATTATACGCAGTAGACAATAGAAAATTATTAAATCATCGTCGAAAATCCTATAGGTTGTTTCGATTCTGGTTGTGTATATAATGTGAGTTTATTTACAATTATATAAACTGACCCCTACACACAACACACACACACCCACGTTACAGGACAAATTTCTAGTGTAAAAGCAAAATTAAAAGTTATTTTTTTTCTAACTTTCAGACATTAGACCAATTAAATTGAAGATTGTTAAGATCAGCAAATTAGAAAATGACATATTTTATTTAAAAAATATCTTTTACTACCTTGGGGAGTTTGTAATAAGTCAGTCAATCGATCGTATATATTATTAAATAAAACATAAAGGAAAATTGTGACTTAATGTAATTATATTTCATAAATTATAATATCACTATACAGGGTTATTTGTAAAACAATGACAACCTCTCAGGACTATGTTACTAACATCATAATCAACAACTTTTGTTCTATGACATTTAAAAAAATTTCATATTTTAGCTCATCAGATTTTCATACAAAAATAAAAACATTTAAATTGAACGCTCTAAATGTTACGAAGTCTATGCGAAGCAAACGAAAGCGATAGTAAAATAGCGAGGGGAGCGGGGTTAGGGCGGTGGGGGTGTTTGTACTTGACCTATTTACAATTTTACGGAAATCCTTCAGTCGGTCATTCACTTCAATGCGCTTGCGTTGCTTGATTCTGTAAAAAAATATAGAACAAAAGTTGTTGTTTATGATGATAGCAAATAACCCTGTATTTATAAATTATCACAAGCTTATAATATTCTACTCAAGCAGTAATCTATTCAACTCCAAGGGCGGCTTGATGTAGTCGAAATCAATGCGGTGCGTGCGCGCAATGTTGCTATAGGAGTGCGCCGACAGCTTCGGGGTCCGGGTTTTTTCTGGACTATCAAAGTCTACTTTGAATAAGCCGAATTTTACCCTAAAAATAATACCAAAAAACATATTATTAAAATGTCTATCAATACAATTAGCTAGTGTGTGCACCCCTTAAAATTCGTCTCCCTTATATTATTAGACTAAAATTGACTTACTGAGAAAATTACAATGAAATCGAAATAAAAAATAATTATGCTTATGAGTGTACCAAATAAAATAAAAGAGAAATGGATTTTTTCAGTAATTAAACTTGCAAGAAAAGAAGGCCTTTAAAAAAAATATTTTAGAAAAATGCAATGCATTGTCGGGAATAATGACTTGTGTGTTATCTACATAATATACTTAGATTGATAAAACGAAACACGTTCGTTAGGAAGATGCCAATCTTTTTTACGACTTACAGATGAGCACTATAAATACCAAAATACAAATACATAGTAGGTAATCATTTCCAACATCAATTTACTATACGTCCATTTATCTAGGATCAGGTTGGTTAACTATTTAAAACTAATTTTAATATATACCTAAACAATCCATTTTAATAAAGTTGTAAACTAACAAAGCTAATTAATTAAATTATCATAAATAAAAAATCAGAATCCAAACGTTTTACAAAGAGATTAATTGCGCTACAGTTTTAAACATAAATATACTATAGAGTTGGGACTGGCATTTTCAAATTAATTTGCATTCCAGCACTACAACCAAGTACTGGTTATGAATGCATATTGTTTGTTTGTTTGTAGATTGCTATTCATTCCCAAACAGTACGGACGTACAGCAAATAGATCGTTGATTTAATTTAGGAATTGTTCAAACGTTCCGCTTCAAATTTCTTACGGGACCCAAATTTTCTCAAACTAATATAGCCCATGTTACTCGCTGATAAAGTAGCTTTTATTGGTGAAAGAATTTTTGAAATCGGATTAATGGTTTTTGAATTTATTGATTGCAAACAAAAATACATTTTTTAATAGTATTTGTTTAGACTGCCTCGGTAGCCTAGTGGTCCTAAGCGCGACTGCTACGCTAGAGGTCTTGGGTTCGATTCCCAGGTCGAGTAAAAAGTGTTATTTAGTTTTTTTATGAAATTCTCAGTAGCAGCTCGTAGTTAGGATTTGTGCCCGATTAATGGCAATAGGCTCGCCCCCTATTACATGGGACCTAAACATACAGACGAAGTGTGGGTATATATTGTTACACCTCTGTCTATTCCTTCGGGGAATACAAGCATGATGGTATGTTATGTTATGTTGTTTAGATTGTCTGCAGCAATTTACAACTTTACTATCTTTCTTTTTTTTTTAAACTTTGCCCCGCACTAGGAATTTCTCCTGTGTCTTGGGTGCGTTTACAAACATATAAAATCACATACACAAACAGCCAGACCCGGAGCAACAATCTGTAGGTCATACAAACATTTGTTCCGTGCGGGAATCGAACCCGCGACACGCAGCACAGCAGTCGATCTACTTGCTGGTCTATTTCAAAGGTGTGCAATGTGCATGTACTGTTGAGGAGCGAAAAATAATGCCTCTTGGTAGGTACTGTAGAGGCTTTAATTGAATGAGCCTATACAACCTCATTTTACATAAAATATTACACTATGCCGCTTTAAAATATAACTAGCTTCTGCACGCGACTTCGTCCGCTTTTTTCACCCGCATTAGGTTACGTTATTGGTTACTGCTTCACTCCTGTGTGTCGTAGCGTGATGCTATATAGCCTATAGCCTCCTCGATAAAAGGATTATTCAACACAAAAATATTTTTTCAATTCTAACCAGTAGTTCCTGAGATTAGCGCGTTCAACCAAACAAACAAACTCTTCTGCTTTATAATATAAGTATAGACTAACTTCTACCATCGACGTCGTTTGCATATTTTTTTCACTCGCATTAGGTTAAGTTTTTGGTCACTGCTTCACTCCCGTGTGTTGTAGCGTGATGATATATAGTCTAAAGCCACCTCGATAAATGGACTATTCAACACAAAAATACTTTTTCAATTCTAACCAGTAGTTCCTGAGATTAGCGCGTTCAACCAAACAAACTCTTCAGCTTTATATATTAGTTTAGATTAGAAATAAGTAGGTGTCTATGCATTGCTACGGACGTCAACGAGTCAACACCGTAAAAGAAATCGTAAAGAGTTATAAATATACTATTACATATGAAATTAAAAGAACGTTAAAGTTTCTTACGCGTTTTAAGTAGCTTTTGATCCTTCCCTACAGTACTTTACACAGCACAAAAAAAACAGCCTTTTACTAAATGCATGAATGTTTACACAGTACTTACATCAAAAAGACCAACTCCAAAACGGCTCGACCGATTTTGACGGAACTTTTAAAACTCTGGTAAAATCGACATTCACGCGAACGAAGTCAGGGCATAAGCTAGTTGCACAGTATACTTACGAATAGCCGTCTATCCATTCGAAGTCGTCCATTAGCGTCCAACTGAAATACCCTTTGACATTGCACCCATCTTCATGTATAGCTAGCAGTACTTGGTAGAGGTAATCATTGTAATATGAAACTCTCTCGTAGTCCTCAGTTTGGCCCCAGTCACACAATCCGTTTTCAGTTATTATTATTGGAATTTGCCTTAACATTCTATAGTTATTTTGAATCCAATTGATTAGTTTGCGGAAGCCGGGAGGGTTAACCTGCAAAAAATTTAAAAAAAAATGTTTTATTTTTAACTTCAATTTTTTTTACGATTATTTTAGTACAATCAGACAAATAATTAAACCAACCAGAAGTAATTTTATCTTAATAGCATATTAATGTTCATAGTACTTTGATCACGAAACAATAAAATGAAACGTGTTTTTAATCTGGTCTCATTAATATAGGTACATTATGAATATTGCCTAGAATACGTAGTAAATATCCGTATTTAGTTTACTTGTGATATTTTGAAAATATCGGATGTTTATATATATCATTATTAAATCAGACTTATTAATTTAATTGACTACCCCTGTTGTTCGCGTGATCGATTCCCAAGTCGGGTAAAAAAAGGGGTTTTGGGTTTTTCCAATAAGAACTCAGTTCTCAGACCGGAGTTTGGAAATTGGTGCTATGACAGTCTCGTGTCTCCGAAAGAACGTAAAGCCGTGGGTCCTGCGTCTCCCAGGTCGAGTCGGATTGCCGTCCTATAGGAACTATATGAGTAAGGGAAGAGGGAGTGCACCTATGTTTGTGCGCACACTTGTGCATTATATGTACCGAAATTTAGTCGGGAGGATATTATTATCAGACTAATTTAGCAAACTGCCAAAGTAACTGCCTCGGTGGCCTAGTGATCCTAAGAGCGACTGCTACGCTAGAGGTCTTGGGTTCGATTCCCAGGTCGAGCAAAAAGTGTTATTAGGTTTTTCTATGAAATTCTTAGTAGCAGCTCGGAGTCAGGATTTGTGCCCGGTTAATGGCAATAGGCTCGCCACCTATTACATGGGACCAAAACATACCGGCGAACTGTGAGTGTACATTGTTACACCTCTGCCCAACCCTTCGGGGAATACAGGCGTGATGGTACATTATGTAATTTAGCAAAGAAAAGTTTTATCAGTGGCTATAAATAAAGTGGTTCCTACCTTAGATTAAGTTATATCAGAACCTACTTTTAGTAATTGGAAGCAAGTTTTCGGTGAATAATTTTACTGTAGAGCCTCCACACTTAGCAAGGCCGATAACTGGAGATATGAAGTGTATTTAGCGATATAATAAGAACCTTCATTTTTACGATTATACTTCACATCGTTACATGGGCAAGCGATTTGTTTTAACTGTCTGACGTAGGTACTACTAAAAAGAATAATATTCCCATAGCTGTTGAAAATAATGAGATAAAATTCCTAATTTAAAGTCGAATTGAACTCGTAGGTATTGTAATTTTAAGATAATTTTTTTTAATGGGTTTTTATGCCTACACGTACGTGCGTAGGTAGGTATTGTAATTTTAAGATATATTTTTTTTAATGGGTTTTTATGCCTACACGTACGTGCGTAGGTAGGTATTGTAATTTTAAGATATATTTTTTTTAATGGGTTTTTATGCCTACACGTACGTGCGTAGGTAGGTATTGTAATTTTAAGATATATTTTTTTTAATGGGTTTTTATGCCTACACGTACGTGCGTAGGTAGGTATTGTAATTTTAAGATATATTTTTTTTAATGGGTTTTTATGCCTACACGTACGTGCGTAGGTAGGTATTGTAATTTTAAGATATATTTTTTTTAATGGGTTTTTATGCCTACACGTACGTGCGTAGGTAGGTATTGTAATTTTAAGATATATTTTTTTTAATGGGTTTTTATGCCTACACGTACGTGCGTAGGTAGGTTCTTAAACAAATTATGTACTCGTCCTCGACAATTAGCCTTGCTGTCAACCCGCTCATTGGCTTATCTTTTCCACATTTTGATATGAACTTGTGTTTAAATAAAAATAGTGTGTCATCAAATTCGAGTCAGAAAAGGTCGACAACCGAGGCTACATTATGTGACACGAGTCAATATAGATTAGGTAGGTATATTTATTTTGTTATTACGAGCGGCTTGCGATCCCGCAACTCAAAATCTATCAAGAAGAAAGAAAGATTGTATTTTTTATCACAGTAGTATTGGCACGGGTCTGAAATTGGTTCGCAACTGCACACCGTAACTGTGACAGACTACATACCATCATCACGCCTGTATTCCCTGAAAGGTAAGGCAAAGGTATAACAATCTACACCCACAGTTCGCCGGTATGTTTAGGTCCATGTAATAGGGGGCGAGCCTATTGCCATTCACCGGGTACAAATCCAAACTCCGAACTGCTACTGAGAATTTCATAGAAGAACCAAATAACATTTTTTGCTCGACCTGGGAATTGAACCCAAGACCTCTAGCGTACCAGTCATGCTTATTACCACTAGGCTAACGAGGCAGTCAACAGACTAAAACCATATAATACCCCGTTGATCTTGTGGTCGCAAGCACGTCTGTTGAGATCCTCTCGAGCCTCGGAAAGCACGTAAAGCCATTGGTCCTGCGCTTGAGCTATCCCCGGTTGTGACAGATTGCCGTTCCATCGGACTATGAGAATTTGGGAAGAGGGAGTGCACTTGTGTTCCCATAAAATATCTCCTGCGTGCTTGCCTAGTCTCCATTGAGATTGGCCGCCGTGACCGAAACCGGTCTGGAGGATATTACCATATTACAGCATGATGCTATGATATGGAGTACCACAGGGCACCACTATTATTCAATATTTAGTGGACAACATTGGGCTAAGACTTCCCTCTACTTTTCCTCGTTTATTGCACACTCCTTTAACACGAACAAAAAGAACTCGTACTTCATTAGAGCGTGTCATACATACAATGCAGCCTACTGAGACTTTGACTTCGATATTTTCAACACTACCAACATGAGTCTTAAGAAATCAATGTGTAGCTTCTTTTTCTAAAACATATCATACTTATCTAATATATAATTATTTATATCAAGTAGCTGTCTTCGCCCTTCTTGTACCTATAAATATGTATTTACTATCTGTGAAAACTATGAATTGGCCTTTTCGTTGTCACTATTTTTTTTTTTTTTAACTGCCGCGTTAGCCTAGTGGTCCTAAGCGCGACTGCTACGCTAGAGGTTTTGGGTTCGATTCCCAGGTTGAGCAAAAAGTGTTATTGGGTTTTTCTATGAAAGTCTCAGTAGCAGCTCGAAGTTAGGATTTATGCCCGGTTCATTGCAATAGGCTCGCCCCTATTACATAGGACCTAAACATACCGGCGAACTGTGGGTGTACATTGTTACACCTCTGCCTAACCCTCCGGGGAGTACAGGCGTGATGGTATGTAATTTAATCTTATTTTTGTACTTTGCTGTAACTTTTCCAAATAAAAGAATAATAAAATAAGTAAATAAAAACTTACTGTTAACCAGTCAGCACCAGGCCTGGGCCAGGTTAGATTCTGCTCCATCCTGACGCCAGTGTCCTGATCCCACGAGGGGATATTCCAATCTGGTTCCATTGATGATGGAGTCATTAAAAATGTTGTGTAGTGGTTCAGAGCAAAGAAGTCTGAGCTACCTCGGAGAGCTTTAATCTGAAATTAGGATAAATTGCAAACTATAACAACTACAACTAAATTTGTCTTTATCCTAAATTGAAGAATCAACATTCAACCACTTTACTGCCATTAGGATCACGAGTAACGGAGAGATTGACAAAAAAATATTTCCTCCAAACATTGGCATGTTTGGGGGAAATATTTTTGTGTCAATCTTCTTGAAGAGTGTTCTTGGCTTTCCAGAATGGCCCTAATAAAGTGAGAGTGACATTTTATTAAGTTATTTTGTTCATTTTATTATACAAACCTCTTCATCAGAGAAATATGGGAGACGTGACCGTGAGTATCCTTGTTGAAGACTCATATTATTAATACGTTCACGAACAAAACTAGGATAGTCGCCGACATCAGAGTATATCGGATGAGCAAAAACTGCCAACTGAAAAAAAAGGAGGATAAAATTCCTGAAGTACTTCCTAATCGTTAATATTGGTGCATTTTTTGTGTGATCAAGTTTGATAAACCCATTAACTTATGCTAAATGGTAACATGTAGGTAATTCCGTAAATCCATTAAGGATTTCGAAATAACGATTTCATGACATATTTAATAATGTCACGTTTACATCGTCGGGCAAAATTAAAGATACACGTGGGATTTTGTGTGGTAAACAAAATGTTATTTTAATTACTGACGTGCATTTGGAGATAATCCTCTGCAGCCTTTATGTCCTCAGGACTGTTTGGATCTTTAGGATCAGCCCAAAATGCATCAAGCGTTATTGCAATTTTTCCTGAAAAAGAAACATAATTTAATTTTCATAAATAATAATAAATTAAAATGTATGTGGTGTACATTCATTAAAAACTTGTCCCATCCCTATTTCGCTTTTATAAATGGTAAAGACAAAGTCATATCATTTATTTCAATGAAACTATTTTTTTTTTTTTTTTTTTTGGTGGGTGGGAAATCATCAAATAACTTCTCCCGCCCTGGGCGGGGCGGGAGGGAGTGTCAGACTTTTACTGACTAAAACCCACCCATGTTCCTTCTTGTGCCCTTTGCGTTCCGGGGGCGCGGTATCTCTTGCGAACAACCCGCAGCCCCGGCAGGCATCGGCCTCCCCGGCAGGCATCGGCCGAATGAAACTATTAAAAAGTACCTTTGAACGTCAAATTCTCTACATAGAATAGAAACTCCATACATACTCTTACAAACATAATTGAAAACTTCGTCACCATTGTTTCCATGATAACCCATAAAGAGCTCAAGGTACTTACTAAAACCAACGATAAACATTTTCTTACACAGACAATTAAAACAACAATATTATCTAATTAATACAATTTATAATACGAGGAGATAATTATTACGAGCAATAAAGGATAAGACGACATTATAAAGCATTAGATACCAAACAGATACCTCATAACAGATGATTACTAAACAATGTAACAATGATAAAGAAAGTGAATTACCAGCCATTGTAATATAAATCACAGTACCTTTCTGATAAGGTTTGAATTCCTTTTCATACGTGCGGTAAACCCGAGCGTGAGATAGCAAAGTGTAGTGAATGCATAAATAGTCGCCAATTCCATGTGAAACTAATGCAGGTACGAAATAATCACGGCCATAACCCTAAAGAAAAGTAAAGAGTTAAAAATTAAAATATAACAAGAGACTAATAATATATTAGTACTTTTGTGTACTTGTTATACGATTCATTTTTGAACTACACTGAATCACCATTTATCAATATTAAATTCTTATGAGAATAATATTTAACAGTAGATATTTCAGTCAACTAGAAAATAAAAGTGGGAAAACTAATTACAACATAGCATATTTTATACCACGCTCAAACAAAATCTATTATTAATCCCCTTACCCATTATTATCATTTTTAACCCCCGACGCAAAAACGACGGGGTGTGTATGTGTGTCTGTGGCATCGTAGCTCCCGAACGCATGAACCGATTTTAATTTAATTTGTTTTTGTTTGAAAGGTACATTAATCGGGAGTGTTCTTAGCTATATTTGATGGAAATCGGTTCAGCGGTTTCAAAGTTACCAGCTCTTTTGTTAGCTGCGGTAGGGATTTTTATTTTTCTGTCAGGGGTTACTTAAATTTTTTTAGTCATAGAACATAAACTGAAAATAAATAATACGTCCTGACTTAAAACTTAACTAAAGTAATTCAAATCGATTTCAAAGTGATTACCACGGAAAATTATTTACCGTGGCAAATATTGGTAATTATAATACTATAAATATGGTGCCTAAATTTGATTCATCATCCATTTTGTTTCCGTACAAAATACTACTACTTATATATATGGATAATGTTCGGAAACGAGAAGCTTTTCTAATTAACTACGTGACCAAGCGTGGTGATCAATGCTCACGCCTTCTGGGTGTGAAGAGGCGTTTGCCCTGCAGTGTAACAATAAGCTGGTATTATTATATAAACTTACATTGTAACACTGCTGATGAGGTTCGTTTATAGTCGTCCACATTTTGATTAAATCGCCGTACAGATTAAACACAACCCTCGCATAGTCCTCAAAAAAGTCAACAATTTTTGGGTTGGTCCAGCCGCCGAGGTCCATTAAAGCTGTGGGCATGTCCCAGTGGAATAACGTAACTACAGGAGTGATGTTGGCTTTGAGGAGTTGTTTAAACAATGTACGGTAGTATTTTACGCCATCCAGGCTTATGTTGTTGTCCGTACCGTTGGGGAGTATCCTGCAAAATATTGTATATTCAAATCTGGTTATAATTTTGATTTTTGGTTTCTTGATACCTACAGGAAAAAGAGGAAGATTTTTCTACAAGTTATACTAAATGACTTTCCCTATAAAAGCCATATAATATGATTCAAGAAAAAAAAAAACTAAGTGCCTACCCAACTACCTTTTATAGGCATTGATATGTTCTATCAATTGTTATGGATAAATTGATCAGTATCTATCTTACTATAATAGTCGCCACGAGTCGTGGGCACAAATGTCAAGTTATTATTTGGATTTTTAGGGGTTCCTTTCTGGGATTTTTGGACTGCCGATGTTGCACGCCATTAGTTCGTCAGTTGGACCGATCGCGTGCAGCGTCGGCGCCCCAAAAAAACCCAGAGAGGAACCCAAGAACCCAAAAATTAACTTGACATTTGTGCTCACGACTCGTGGCGACTAGTATAATATTATTAATGCAAAAGGATGGATAGCTGTTTGTTACTCAACCACGCCAAAACGGCTGAACGGATCTGGGTGGAATTTGGCACAGAGATAGATTATTGTCTGGAACAGCAAATAGGTTACTTTTTTATCTCGGAAATATGTACTTGAATATCGATAGAGGTCGAGATTCAAGTGAATCGCGGGCATAAGCTAGTATGGAATAATAATTTGCTTTGTGAATAATGAAACTTTTATATTTTGAATTTATATCACATAATGTGATTAAGCTCAAACAAATAGGGTAAATATGTTTACAAAAAAAATTACGCCAATGCAAAAAACTTAAATATTCATTGAAGAATATCAGCAAGGCTGCATATGGGCAAACAAGTTCATTGCAAATTTTGCGGAAAAGGATCACTGTGCAAAATAGCTAGTGCTATTTATTATCTATTTAGATGTAAATTTATTAAATAACAATTTATAATAGTTTACCTGTTTGCTAGTTTTATATAATTTTATTTTTATCGTGTGACCTTGGTTTTTGTTACACACGAGAAAGATTTTTTTAGTCCAGATCAATATACTAATGTGATTTATAAACAAAGCTAGCTTTTTCCTGCGATTTTGTTTGTGTGGGCATCAAAATTAAGCCAGTCTTAAAATTATTAGATGGAAACACAAAACCGTGAAAAACGTAATCAATATTTATAGGTATATCCAATTCTAGCTAATTCAGTTTAGTAGTTTAAGTGTTAAAGAGTAATATACTCTCAACTCTCTCACAAACATTCGCGTATACTTCATACTAGCTACTGCCCGCGACTTCTTCGTAAAAGTTGTTTATCCCACGGGAATCGTACATTTTCCGGGATTAAAGTCGTATACTATTGCAGACTATAATCTATTCTTGTGCCAAATTTCATCCAGATCTGTACAGCCGTTTAGGCGGGATTCAGTAACAAATATACATCAACCCAGTCTTATAATAATAGTAACTTATAGAAGAAAACTCGGTCATCATCATCATCTGCTTAGCCTTTTCCCAACTAAGTTGGGGTCGACTTCCAGTCCAACCGGATGCAGCTGAATACCAGTGTTTTACAAGGAGCGACTGCCTATCTGACCTCCACACCCCAGTTACTGGGCAACACGATACCTCTTGGTTAGACTGGTTGTCAGACTTCCTGGCTTCTGCCTATCCGTATCGAATATTAAAGATTTACGAATGACATCCGGGGCCAACGACTTTCCGCACTTTCCGAGCCACGGGGATGTCACACCACCAATTTCCAAACTCCGGGCTGCTACTGAGCAAACCCTAATGGAAAAACCCAATTACACTTTTTGCCCGACCTGGGAATCGAACCCTGGACCCCACTCTTATCAGTCGCGCTTGCGACCACGAGACCAACGGGGCAGTATAGCTCGGTAAAAAAAACTAAAATAGTAAAACATACCTATATATATCGTATACGTATCAATATTATATTTAAAAAAAAAATGCATGTCATCTATATTATTGTGCATTCACAATTGCGTAATTAATAAAAAACGAATAGACTGAACGAATTCAATAAACGAACTTATACTGAAATTTCCACTTTTTAATATTGAAAAGTTAATAAAAAAATCCTTCAGTTATTTTATGAAATTTATTTCACTTCGATATTGTGAGTTGTAAATTCATGCGTAGTTTTTTAAAACCGGCATGTTGCCTTTAATAAACGTAAATATTTATACAACAGAGGAAAATGTTCCTGAATTTATTAAAAATCTTACCTTGGCCACGAAATAGACAATCTATAGTACTTGATGCCCATACTTTTGATCATTTCAATGTCATCCATGAAGAGATGGTAAGAATCAGCAGCTACATCACCGTTTGAACCATCCACGGTGTAATTAGGATGTTTGTGGATGTATGTATCCCACATACTCTCCCCTTTGCCTAAAAAAAATAAATATGTCAAACTAAAACATTTAATTAAAGCTAAGTCCTATCCTTCTATATTTTTCTTGGGCATTGGGTTGTATATTTCATAAATTTGTCAATGTACTTTTTTAACCAGACAAAGAACTAAATACCTCACCTCAATCTGCACAACCACCAAATTAAGTAGTAATAATAATAATAAATAAATTATAACACCAGCCTATTATTATCTCACTGCAGAGCAATGGCCCTTTCTCATCTAGAAAAGGCACGAGAATCGATCACCACGCTTGCTCTAGGCGGATTGGCAATTCCAGACTTATATTAATTATAAGTCAAGGTTTATTTCCGAAGGTTTCCTTCACGAATGTCAGTGAGTTCTAAGATATGCTTGAAGTAAGAATGAAGTAGAAAAGAATAAAATAGTTTTCAAAATGAACATACCGCCTTCATTCCATCCTCCTTCAATTTGAAATGCGGCTGATGCGACTCCGAATATGAAATCATCAGGAAAGGAGTAGTTGCTCACCCCAGAGTTTACTTCTAGACTCCCCTTTGCTAATGGAAGCAAGCTGTTCACAAAACAAAATAATTCAACATAATAGAATAGAATTATTTAAGACTAAAAGACCATTAATTAAATTAATTACCTAAGTGCGGTGTCGGTTTTAAGATTCTTATTTCATTATCAATTATATTTTATTGTCAATAAATAAGTTTCAATATTGCTTAAACACCTATTGTTTTTTCTTTCATTGCAAACCTTGATGATATACCTTGATGTATGTATGGTAACATTTAAAAACCCATATTTTATTTATAGGTAACTTCGGTTCAATAAGGTTCAAGATTATTATTTTAGGTTCAAGGTTATTAATTTAGGTTCAACACTTTAAACGTTGTAAAAAATATTTTTACAACGTAGGGTTTTTTTTTTAATTGTGCTTCAACAATTCAAAAAACCCAGATATATCGAAATATCTTTTTCCGATTTTTCATTGTGACAAGGGTACACAAATTTTTAAGTGAATTGCTCTTTTTTGCATTGCTCTCATTATAAAAAATACTACGTGGTACCTACTTGAGTTTTTTTTTTATTATTGAGGAAGTTGCATTGTACAAAACTTGCAAGCACCTCACAGGTTAACCGTGAAAATATTATTATTTACTTCAGAACAATTAATTCACTGAACCAAAATTTCACATTTATATCACTTTCATTTTCCACATCTAAATTGGCTAAAGACATCACTTTATATCCGTGCTAACTAGAGCAAATATATCATCAAGAGAAAATAGCATGTGACATACAGACACAGGAAGTAAATCCGTAAATGTTTTCCGTTTTGCTATTTTTAACACGGAACACAAATAATTATAAACACAAACACGTTCAAGGTTCCTATTGCCGTAACATCAAAACAAAACTTCGTCTAAAAATACATAACGATGTTTTTAAACACTTAATTCACATTGCCACGGTATTTATTAACTTATCATGCAATAATTCACTTAAAAAAACATCTCACTATAATAATACCTAAACAAAAAATCACAAGTCACTTCGATCTCACCTGAGAGTCACCAAAAGTGCTCTGTTCAGGGCGACTCCACTCGAGCTCCGCATTGTACTAACTAAATCGTGGCTCAGCTGGTGCGACAATCTTAATTATAACCTTATATCTACGGAATAACCTTCTGGGGGCTTCCTGGCAAAGGAACAAGGTGCAGCGGAAAACATATCGATATCTATATGAAAATTATGTATGTATATGACCGCGAAGTAAGCATTATACTTGCTTCCGACAAAATGTATTACATTTTGGAGTCGATTTTCTGTGCGTCAGTTTTAAAAAGTCTTACGTCAGATGCATAATGTTGAAAATAACATAACGCAGCAGCTGCCGACGTCCATGGACGCTGCAATATGACCTAGTGTTACAAAATTATCATAGAAGTGTAAGCTAATTATAATACGTCAGTACATTACTCTTTCCATCCTTCAATGTTTATGTTCTTTGTCAGAATTTTAAGCATTAAAATCTAATACATGTAAATATGTTAACCATTTATCATTAGTTATACGAGGACGCGCTTAGGACCACTAGACTAACTCCCTCGTTAGTCTACTGATCCTAAGCGCGATTGCTACACTAGAGGTCTTGGGTTCGATTCCCAGTTCAAGCAAAGTGTTATTGAATTTTTCTATAAAATTCTCACCAGCAGCTCGGAGTTAGAATTTGTGACCGGTTAATGGCAATAGGCTCGCCCCCCTATTACATGGGCCCCATAAACATACCGGCGAACTGTGTCATTGTGTGTGTGTCATTGGTACACCTCTGCCTAACCCTTCAAGAAATACAGGCGTGATGGTATGTTGTACATGTAATGTAAATCATAATTATACGATAGCGAGAGAACATTTTTTTCCAATGCTATCTCGCAATCTATGATGTTGTCGGCTGCTTAAACCGGACTTTCCTGTGGTCCTGTATAAATACCTACCTACATATAATCTAGCGACACAGAACACGATACATCATGTACCTACCTATATATAAATTCAGTCGCGTGTCTAGGGTTAGTTACCATGCCGTAACTAACAGGTTTTATCTCTCCACTATAGACACTTCTGTGGCCATTAACAGGGCATAAAAACAGTCTCAAGAAAGCAAAACACGCAATTTCGTTTACTTAGATGACATATTGTTTTCAGTTCTTTTGATTTTTAAACGAAGCTATCCGATCCGCCGATCCGTCTATAGATGGCGTAGTTACTAACATGCATTAAAAATTATTAACAACGTCAAAATTAATATTTCCTCTTTATTGAAGTCGATTAAAAACATCGACAAACTGACAAACCAAAGACGTACAACACGAGTGAAAACAACTAGGCGAATGAAGCTGCGGACTTATGTTAGTAAACAAAATAACAAACGAAAGTTGAAATTATTTTTTTTTATCATCATACCAACACGCCTGTATTCCCAGAAGGGTTAGGCAGTGGTGTAACAATGTATACCCACAGTTCGACGGTATGTTTACGTTTCATGTAATAGGAGGCGAGCCTATTGCCATTAACCGGTCACAAATCCTACCTCCGAGCAGTTTTTGATCGACCTGGGAATCGAACCCAAGACCTCTAGCGTAGCAGTTGCGCTTAGGACCACAAGGTTACTGAGGCAATTTCTTTTTTTAAACCTAGTTAAGGTTTTATCATAAGACAATCCATTCTTTCTCCTGCCTTTGTAGTTCATAGATCTTATCTGCAGTCGGATGTAAACTGAACCATATAAATTATGGAGCGACGTCGTGATCGACTGTCTCACCAAGATGTTTATTGCTCGGATAATATATAGTTTACTGGATATTGTGATATTAGTGATAGTTTCATGGATATTGTGGTGTCAGTTTTCTCAGCTTTATTCGGGGCTTAATTCTGAAATTAAATTTTTCGATTAACCGTACCTATGTTTGAAATTTGACCTGTGCTATCAAAATATTCTTTGCGATTTCGGGCACGACGCTTAATCTCAATGGGGACTAGCCATTTTCGCAGAAGATATTATAGTTCAAATTGTGTGCGCGAACACAGATGTACTCCCTTTTTACTTACTCCCATAGTCCGATGGGATGGCAATTTGAGACCACCGGGGAGAAGACAAGACCAGCGGCTTTACGTGCTTTCCGAGACACGGGGGTGTCACACCACCTACTTCCAAACTCCAAGATGCACCTGACAAATACGTAATTGAAAATCCCAGTAACACTTTTTGCCCGACCTGAGAATCGTACCCAGGACCGCTTACTCAACAGTCGCGCTTGCGAACACGAGATCAACGAGGTAGAATTATGTTACCCAAACGATTTCGGTCAAGGCGATTGCTTCAGCTCTATAACCAAACTTCTTTGTGAAGATCTTCGCGCATGGCGGGCATGTGAACACACCATCTATATAAAATACTTATAATAACATTGAAGTGACACACGTCTCAAGTAAAAGTTACTGAGGCAACAAAATTCTATGTAAGCAGTAACTGTTTTTCGAAATATTAAGTACAACGGGCTTCAACCAGTATGGGTTTGGTTTTACCCATGTCAAAACTTTTTTTGAAAGGAAAGATATTAATACTTTTCCTTTTTAAATTATTTAATTTCATTTTAGATTTTTGAACGCTGATTCATTTTGAATCTTTTTTAAGCATTCTGGGTATTTAAGAAACACATACTTTGTTATTTTGAAATGGTTTGACGTAATTTTTAATTTTTTATACTAGATTGTGGGTTGGCTCGTTTAGACTGAATTAAGCTCAATTGTGTTGTCCATCAAACATAGCTAAGAATACTCCCGACTAATTAAAAAACAAAATCAAAATCGGTTCATGCGTTCGGGAGCTACGATGACACACACACACACACACACACACATACAGACACGCCAAACTTATAACACCCCGTCGTTTTTGCTTAATAAAACAAACAGCTACACATATTTCTAAAAGTAAACTATGTAACTTTATTCAAAATATGTAAACGAATACAAATATTTATTCTACGGGTACTTCTTTAAGCTATATCTAATTATTCGTTTCCAGGGTCGCGGGCTGCTTAATAAAGTCGAAGTCAACACGACGCGTGCGCACAATGTTGGCATAGTTATGCGCTGACAGCTTCGGTGTTCGGGTTCTATTTGGACTATCGAAATCCACTGAGTATAAGCCATATTTTAACCTGAAAATTATAACATACCATCACATAACATACCATCACGCCTGTATTCCCCGGAGGGTTAGGCAGAGGTGTACCAATGTACACCCACAGTTCGCCGGTATGTTTTAGGTCCCATGTAATAGGGGGCGAGCCTATTGCCATTAACCGGGCACAAATCCTAACTCCGAGCTGCTACTGAGAATTTCATAGAAAAACCCAATAACTTTTTGCTCGACCTGGGAATCGAACCCAAGACCTCTAGCGTAGCAGTTGCACTCAGCACCACTAGGCTACCTAGGCAGTTTAGCTGAAAATTATAATGATTTTTAATAAATTGTTTTTTAATAAACAAAATGTAGGTACCTAAATATATGTATCACTGGTCTAATTTTTAATAAATAAAGTAATTCAAATAGTATATACGAATACTATAAAAAAGTTGAATTTGTTTGTTTCTAAGATGATCTATGGAAGTCCTAGTTTGATTAGAAAAATTATTTAACTGACAAAAAGCTACAGTATGTTATGGTATGCTTGATTTCTTCGCGGACGAAGTCGTGGGTAGATCTAAATTATTAACAATAAGACGCAAGTTGTATAGATACTTAAAAAGCGAACGTCAGCTAACATTGCCCTGTGATCCGGGCCTTTCAATATTCATCATACCATTTACGTCTGTATTCCGCGAACGGTTAGGCTGAGGTGTAACAATGTACACCCACAGTTCGCTGGTATTTTTAGTTCACATGTAATAGGGGGCGTGCCTATTGCCATTAACCGGGCACAAATCCTAACTCCGAGCTGCTACTGAGAATTTCATAGATAAACCCAATAACACTTTGCTCGACCTGGGAATCGAACCCAAGACCTCTAGCGTTTCAGTCACGTTTAGGATTACAGGCAGTTTTCCTTTCAATTTTCTGCTCATTATATTGGTTGTAGATCAGCAAGGACTGTCAAAACTTACGTATAGCCGTCTGCCCATTCGAAATTGTCCAAAAGACTCCAACCGAAGTATCCTTTGACATTGCACTTATCTTCATATATAGATAACAGCAATTGGTTGAGGTATCTGTTGTAATAAGAAATTCTGTCATGGTCTTCCGTTCCGCCATAGTCACATAATCCATTTTCAGTAATAAATATCGGGATTTCCTTCAACATTTTATAGTTGTTCTGGAGCCAGTTGAGGAGTTTGCGGAAACCTTCCGGGTATACCTGTGACCGTTTTTGTGTAAGCATTATTTTGATCGTTTTAATGTTAGGGTCGAAACTGGATTATTTATATCGACGCTTAGATTTCAAGTTTACAGTCTTTGTTACAAAATAATAAGGTCTGGTCTGGTCTGACACTATTTTTAAGACAATATATATTTTTGAATAACAGAAACAAGAGGAATATTTAGCAGAATCAAAAGGGACCACAACAATATTTTTTAAGGTATTTACCAATCACTGTAGAGAGAGTTACAGTCATGTTATACGGTACCTTCTTTTTTAAGGTGGGAAATCATCAAATAACTACTTACGTTTTATGGTACCTACTCCCAACACAGCAAGATGTAATTGGGTAGATGACACCATTAAACAATAATTCCAAGACAAAACTTCACCAAAAAAGCAGTTTATTTTAGCTTTGAAAATCCAATGAATTTTTAAATAACTATAAAATTCGATTTTAAGTGGCTTTGAAATCAATAAATAGTTAGTGAATTGATATGACAAAAAAGTGACGTCATGGTTTAGTATTGTCATACAAAATCTATGGCGGAATTGCGTTTTGACAGCACATAAAAAGTATGTCAATTGATTAATGGTGTCATCTACCCAGTTGCTAGTGAATAATTCAGGCCACTAACACTGGTAAAACGTGGACAACTTCCTTTTCGTATCAGTTTGTAATAAGGCCTTTAATTTAACGATGTTTATTCACATACCTCATAGTTGACTAATTTGTGACGCTACTGCATACCAAAAGAATAATGCTCTTATTGTTATCTCAATGTTAAAGAACATAATGAATGATTACCATAACAAAGATTTGTATTTAACAAATGATGATAAACTAATGTATTGTTCTGTATAGTTATTCCACGTAACTTTGTTTAACCTAAGCCAAAAATGATTTATAATCAACATAAACATCAAGTTAGTTCGATAAGTAAAGACGAAAAATACATATAACTATTTCTAATAGAGCATCTAAGATTAGATTCTCTGTTAGTTCCGATTATTGTTGACATGAATGGACCAGCAGTCTTTAATATTCCTTTTCAGCTACGCTACAGCACGAGCGACCGCTTCTCGAGAAGTCGAGAATGAGATTTCGTATTTACAAACTGTACTTATAAAACAGTCGCTTGAAATCGCTGGTCTTGCTTCGCGGTCGCGTTGTTTAAATCCTTCTTTTTCGTCTTGGTGTTAAGTATGTATGTGGACAGCTTTATGAATCGGCGAAGACTGAATAAACCTTGGATAAACTTTGTGAAAGATGATTATAGTTATAAATTGAGTTATTCCGGAGATTACGGAAAATTGGCTTATAAGAAGATATGATGCGTCGATCCCAAATAGATTAGAATAATGGCAGAAGATAACTTGGTTGTGATGAGAAGTGCTTGATATAATATACAAATCCACATAATGATGTTTTAAAGGTAGGTTTGACCACCCAGCTTTCGAATTGGAATAAAATTTACCGCTAGCCACTCAGGACCAGGCTTAGGCCAAGATGGATCTTGCTCCAATTTGACGCCAGTATCTTGGCTCCAAGAAGGGATCTCCCAGCCAGGTTCCATTGGTGATGGAGACACTAAAGCTGACGTGTAGTGGTTTAGACTGAAGAAGTCTGAGCTTCCTTGAAGTGTTTTAATCTGGAAGAAAACAGAAAATTAGAACTTAATAATATTTAAACGTACATTTAAGTCCCACACCGTGTGTTATTTTGTAACGTTATTACGTTATTTTCTATTGTTGTAACGTTAAGGTCGAGATTACTTAACATTACTTAGCTAAGATAATGTTCTGATCTCTTGTTTTTTACTTGTGTCATTTTACAGTTGCGTATTAAGTATTTTATTATTTACCATCTATTTATCTCGGCTTTTAACCTTTCAATGGCAACTAGCAAGCTTATGATATACTATAATATATCATAAGTTTTTATCATAGGGCCAAATATAGACGTGAGGTGAAAATATTTATAAGCGAAATATGCTTGAGTAGCTCGGAGCATTTGGTTAACTAAATTATATAGCTTATTAGTTAACTATTTAGCTATGCACGCTAGGTTTAACCATGCATAAGTTAAGGAAAAATGTACAGTTAACCTGAACCTGTTGCGTTTGCTTGCGTAGTGGCAATGTCATGCAACCGGTTCCCATGCACCGAGATTTAGCGTGCATGTCCGGCTTACATTAGGCCAAAAAACCCAAAATATCCAAGTGTGACGTGTGATGTTGAGGAAGTCGTAAGATAATAAAAAGTGTACAAACCTCTTCATCGGTGAAATATGGGAGACGTGACCGCGAGTATCCTTGTTGACGACTCACATTATTAATACGTTCACGAACTAAAGTAGGATAGTCGCCGACATCCGAGTATATTGGATGAGCAAACAGTCCAGTCTGAAAAAGTTTAATTAATTAAAATTTATAAGATTTAGTGGATTTTTTTGTATTATTTTGTATACCGTCACGCCTGTATTACCCGAAAGGTTAGGCAGAGGTGTCCCATTGTACACAAACAGTTAGCCAATATGTTTAAGTCCCATGTAATAGGGAGCGAGCCTATTGCTATTTGTTAGTGGCGCATTTAAACCGTAACATACTCTCGGGTTGTCCAAATGACTTCATCTAAATGACTTTACCCACCCGAATTCAGACGTTTGACGAGTCTACACTTTTATGAATTCGGGTGACCATAGAATTTCAGGACAAAGCTAGACATAATTGCCCAAAGATGGGTGCATTCTCGTCATTGTACTTAGCTGTTACCACGAATTGGATAAATGTAAATGTGCTATGAAATATAGTGTTATTAAGGAACTGACTTGCATTTGGTTAAAAGTCTCTGCTGCATCGATATCCTCAGGTTTGTTAGGGTCCTTTGGTTCTCCCCAACCCGCATTTATTACTATAGATACTTTTCCTGAAAAACAAATGTACGAGTATGGTTACTAAATTATTTTGAGTTGTTATGGTTTAGAGTTTCAAAACACGAAAGAAAAAACTGAACTTTTGTACGATTTATTTAGTGTTCAAAAACAAAATCGCTTTTGTTTTTGTTTTTCTAAATTTATGCAATGTAAAAATATAAATTGGCACGATGTTTTTGATTTTGATTACGAAGTACACCGGGTCGTGATTATGGGATAAAGAAATCAAATCTTACCTTTTTGATCAGATTTAAATTCCTTTTCATAAAGACGATAAACTCGAGCATGGGCTAGCAAGGAATAATGAGAACACAAATATTCGCCAGTTCCGTGCGAATCCAGAGCTGGAAGCATTACGTTTCGTCCATAACCCTGAGGAAACAGAAATATCATTGAATGATACAGACATTCTACCAAAACAATAAAGGTACAGTATTGACATCTACAAGCTTTGTGCAAATTGCAATTTGCGCATTGAGGATTAGGCGGTTTAGCAGGATCTCAATTAAGTAGGTACCTCAGGCGTGAGAGGTAGATACCTACTTAATTGAGATCCCGCATATAGGTAGGCACTTACATTCCTGCAATTTTCATGGGGTTCATTCAACGTTAACCACATTTTGACTAAATCGCCGTACAAATTGAATACTACCCGCGCGTAGTTTTCAAAGTAGTCAACGATTTTTGGGTTCGCCCAGCCACCGAGAGCCATGAGTGGCGTGGGCATATCCCAGTGGAATAATGTAACTACAGGAGTGATGTTGGCTTTTAGGAGTTCTTCAAACAACGTACGGTAGTACTTTACGCCTTCTTTGTTTATGTTGTTGTCAGTACCGTCTGGGAGTATCCTAAGAGAAAACAATGTTTGTATAAAAATTTTGTCTCTATTTCTGACTGGCTTAAACATCTTTGTCTCGACTTAAGCTAAGTAATCTTGTAATAGTTCATATCGGCATGAAATACGAATATCTGTACTATTATTATAAAGAGGTAAAGTTTGTAAGGTTGTAGGGGTTTTTTTTAGGGATGGGATCATCAAATGTCTTCCCCCGCCCTGGGTGGGACGGGAGGAAGTGTCAGACTTTTACTAACTACAACCCATCCATGTTCCTTCTCGTGCCCTCTGCATTCCGGGGGCGCGCTGTAGGGCGTAATCTCTGGATTTACTGAACCGATTTTAAAAATTATTTTACATGGGTGAAATAATTATCAATAATATGGCTCTCTATGGAGCAAGCCACGTTATTTGTAAGTATCATAGGCTATTTAAGATCACTATACTACCTACGGAAGCAAAGCAGTAACTTTACGTAGGTGAAATAAGCCACTTGGACGAAGTCGCGGGTATTTCGCTATGTTTTATAACCACAACGCCAACGAAGTTACAGGTTGGGCACGCCTTAATAGAGGCGGTAAGTCCCCTCTTTGAGGAGTGGCTGGAGAGGCGCCACGGCGCCCTCACCTACCGCCTGACGCAGGTCCTCACCGGACACGGGTGTTTCGGGAGGTTCCTGCACCTCATCGGGCGGGAGGAAACGTCCGGGTGTCACCATTGTGTGGATCGCCCCGAGGACACGGTGGAGCATACCGTGGCGGTATGCCCCGCTTGGGCGGAGCATCGCCGAGTCCTCGTGGCGGCCATCGGCGGCGGCGAACTCTCGCAAAGCAAGCAAGTGCAAGCCATGGTCCGGAGCGAGAGGGAATGGGATGCAGTCGCCTCCTTCTGCGAGGCAGTAATGCTTGAGAAGGAGGCGGCGGGACGGTTGAGACAGCGGTTCTCCCGTCCCAGCCGCTGCGGTAGACGCTCCGGACGTCGGGAGCCGCGAGACGACTCCCGGCCACCGTAGATACTGGCCTGTGGACGGTGAGCAATGGGTAGCTCACCGTCCTTACGTTGCATAACGACAGGCCGTGTCGACGGCGCGTTCGTGTTCCACGCGCGCCTCAAAGAGATGTCAGCAAAAGGAAGGGGCCACTGAGGGCCGATGCCTGCCGGGGCTGCGGGTTGTTCGCAAGAGATACCGCGCCCCCGGAACGCAAAGGGCACAAGAAGGAACATGGGTGGGTTTTAGTCAGTAAAAGTCTGACACTCCCTCCCGCCCCGCCCAGGGCGGGAGAAGTTATTTGATGATTTCCCACCCACCAAAAAAAAAAAAAAACGAAGTTACAGGCAACAGCTAGTATGTCTACAAGGTGTTAGGGTAAACGAGAGACTCTAACTATATTACGAACCTTAAAATCGAAAAAATAAAATAAAAAATCAACTGTCCCGTACATTTATGTTCGCATAACTCGACAACATGATTGTAAGGAACAGCTGTTTTTTTTTGTTTAATTTTAAGTTTGATTTCATAGTGAAAGTGGTTTATTTTCATACACTCAAAGTATGTCCCTTGTTTAAATTAGTTTAGCAAGTTGTTAGCACCTTGTATAATGTTATGATGTGTACGAAACTGGTGGTCTGGAAAAGACCGTTGAGCCAATCTAATGTATTCAAAACCTGATCAAAAATAAATAGATGCGCAATGTCAATGGTGACAGTTTATAAATTCTTAGTTGTTAATAAAATTTTATATATTTGTTGACATTGTGTATTTATTTGAATTTAAATGAAAGGAAGGATTTTGGTTTTTACCCATACTAATATCATAATATTATAAATGCGAAAGTAGCTATGTCTGTCTATCAGTCTGTTACGCTTTTACGCTTAAACTATTGAATCGAATTTAATCAAATTCGATACGAGGTAAGTTTGAACCCCAAGAAAGGATAAATGCTACTTTACGCAACTTTGTTTGCGTCCAAGATACATTACATTTGCGCGGACAAAGTCGCGGGCAAAGGAATATTTAAAAAACCGGCCAAATGCTAGTCGGAGTCTCACACAAAAAGTTCCGTACCATTATCTATGAAACGGCAAGAATCGTGTCTGTTGTATGGAAGCCCCATTAAATATTTATTTTATTCTGTTTTTTTTTTTAACAGAAGTACATCATCTTAGAAAATTTCAACTAGATAGTTGAAATTTTCTAAGATGATGTACTTCTGTTGTATAGTTAGATAACTATCACAGTTTATGAGATACAGACTGGTAACAGACGGACGGATGGACGGCGGAGTCTTAGTAATAGGGTCGTTTTACTCTTTGGGTACGGAACCCTTAAAAAATCTTACCTGGTCCACGATATAGACAGTCTATAGCCTCCCACGCCTAAACTTTTAATCATTTCAATGTCTTCCAGGTAACGATGGTAAGAGTCAGTTGCAACATCTCCGTTCTTATGGTCACGAGTAAAGTCGGGGTAAATGTGGAGATATGTGTCCCATATACTCTCGCCTCTGCCTAGATAAACATACAAAATTAAATAAAACTTTTTAAAGAAGCACATGACAAATTGCAATTATGTAAGCATTTTTGAACCGTATTATCGACACCTTGTTTTTTTTTGGGATGGGAAATTATCAAATGTCTTTTCCCGCCCTGGGCGGGGCGGGAGGTAATGTCAGACTCTTACTGACTGAAACTCATCCATGTTCCTTCTTGTGCCCTTTGTGATCCGGGGGCACGGTATCTCTTACGAACAACCAGCAGCACCATTATCGACACTTTAAGGTTGAAGGCCACTTAATCAACTAATGCGGTGATTCTAAATAGCTAGAATTTATTAAACTTTCAAAAACTGTGTTAAAAAAGCCACGTCAAAGCTATAGCTCTATTGTATTATTCTTATTTAATAAACTTCGATTTCCTCGTGCAGAATTGTTATGTAAATTCGATTATTTTTAAGATTGGAAACACCCGTCTCTCACATTTTTTTTTTGCATTTTGATTCATATAATATATGTTTATTCATATTTATTTAGTATCAAGCCTTCAATCAAACTAAATAAAAATAATATTGATCTTCAAAACGGGATCCAATTTTAAAATTGATCGAATGTACGTCAAACGAAATAAAAGGAAAACCAAACATACCTCCTTCATTCCATCCTCCTTCAATTTGAAATGCTGACGTGGACACTCCGAACATGAAATCATCCGGGAATGAATAATTGCTAACTGTTTTCACTTCTGAGTTTCCTCTTGCTAATTGTAGCAAGCTATATATAATAGTTATGAAAAAAAAAATACGGCATAAAATAAAAAAATTACGGTTGAATATTTTATTTGTTGTCCATTTTAATAAGGGGGTCTACCACCAGCACGCTAACTGCCTCGTTGGTCTCGTGGTTACAAGCCAGACTGATGAGCGCGGGGTCCCGGGTTCGATTCACAGGTCGGGCAAAAAGTGTTATTGAGTTTTTCCATTAGGATTTGCTCAGTAGCAGGCCGGAGTTTGGAAGTTGGTGGTGTAACACCCCCGTGCCTCGGAAAGCACGTAAAGACGTTGGTCCCGGCTGTCATTCGTAGATCTTTGACAGTCGTTACGGACAGTCAGAAGCCAGGAAGTCTGACAACCAGTCTAACCGAAAAGTATCGTGTTGCCCACTTACTGGGTTGTGGAGGTCAGATAGGCAGTAGCTCCATGTAAAATACTGGTACTCAGCTGCATCCGGTTAGACTGGAAGCCGACCCCAACATAGTTGGGAAAAGGCTAAGCAGATGATGATGACCACCAGCACGCTAACGTTTCAGTAGCATCTTCATGGTATACGAAAAGCACTTAAAGTATCATCCATTAGTATGAATGAAGCCTTGAAATTAAACAAACATAATGTGCGGAACCAGTGTTTCCAATTAAAAAATCGGTCGAATTTACCAAACATTTAATCCTCATCTCTCATGCTTAGTATCCCTCAAGTTATTAAAGAAAACATTATGGATATTCTTGGTTAAAAAAATAAGCGTTAAAATAAGTTCTTTGATCAGATCATTTAAATACAAAGCAACTCAAATATGATTCTAGAAAAACATGCACACTTTAATATTTTATATTTATTTTTTATCTTTTCGGTCTTACCTAAGTATCATCAAAATTGCACTGTAAAAGGCGACTTTACTAGAGCTCGACATTGTTCTAACTAAACAAGGCATTGCTGACATAATATATTTTATTGCAAAAAATAAGTCAAATATAGAATGCCTAGTATTTATTTTACGGCTTCAACGTACAACGCACACATATTCTGCTGATGCGTATATAAAGCGTGAAATTAAGATAAATTAGCTAACGAAGTATTATGATATAAAATAGTTGAGTAATGGTTTCCGATTTACTGACAAAAGTAACGTGCAGAACAGTTATATTTTAATTAACAACATTAACATCAACATTATTATGACTGGTGAACAACTGCTGTACCTAAAAACTTTGATGGGATGATGTTCAAATTCTATTAATATAACCCTCGACAGAAAAATGAAAATCCCTACTGCAGCTAATAAAAGAACTGATAACTTTGAAACCGCTGAAACGATTTCCATCAAATACTCCCGACTAATATACCTTTCAAACAAAAAAAACAGAATCAAAATCGGCTCATGCGTTCGGGAACTACGATACCATAGACACACACACACACACACAGATACATTAAACTTATAACACCCCGACATTTTTGCGTCGAGGGTTAAAAAATAATTTTAAACAAGGGGTCTAAACCTAACCGTCCTACAATGACAAACGTTTTTAAACATAAAACTACTCATCGCAAAACCATTAATATTTAAGCATAGTCCCGCTACAATCAGCCAACTCAATTCAATTAATTAAGTTAAACAAATTCTATACGTCAAAAAGATCAATGTGTACATTGATAATGTATGTTTAGAATAGGGTTAAAATTGACTAGAATTAAATACTCAAAATCATTACAATTACTTCGAAAAATAAACACATTGTAGGTAGCAACCGAAACAAAAGAAACCCGTTCAATAAAACACAAAATTAAAAATTTTATGTGACTCCCGACAGAAAAATAGAAATCCCTTCCATAGCTAACAAAAAGAGCTGATAACTTTGAAACCGCTGATCCGATTTCCATCAAACATAGCTAAAAACACTCCCGACTAATATACCTTTCGAACAAAAAAACTAAATCAAAATCGGTTCATACGTTCGGGAGTTACGATGCCACAGACAGACATACACACACACACAGTCACGTCAAACTTATAACACCCCGTCGTATTGCGTCGTTGGTTAAAAATTGAACATGATCATACCCTTAAATTTAGTACAATCATTAACCGGAAATGTTGTAAAAAATTTAATTTATTAAATAGGTTGACATGTTAATAATGTATAGAGCATGTTGTCAACCAGTATTTAAAAATCTAAAATATGGTAGACATGACATTGAAACAGCTATAAATTATGAATATAAGGTGTTTGTATGTATAAATAACGATAAACTGCACTATTCCTTTGTGTAGTCTTATATCACTTTCAAGGCAATAATAAATATAATTGGTGAAAAACCCAAAATTAAAAAAATATTTAAATAGAAATCCGTACCGCAGCTAACAAAAGAGCTGATAATTTTGAAACCGCTGAACCGGTTTCCATCAAACAGCTAAGAACACTCCCGACTAATTCACCTTTCAAACAAAAATAACTAAATAAAAATCGGTTCATGCGTTCGGGAGCTACGATGCCACAGACAAACACACACACGTCAAACTTATAGCACCCCGTCGTTTTTTAAAAAAGGCAGTTAACAAGGCTGAAACTTACATGTTCTATTCTTCTCATATTTTTTTTGTTCTGACTATATTTGGGAACATTGAGATTGCGGAGATATTTAAGATCAAAATTCCGAATTTCTAAAACATTTTTTTACGTAAGTACTTTTTTGCTAAACCCCGACTCGAAAAGTGGGGTGGTTGTAAGTTTGACGTGTCTGTGTGTCTCTCTGTGGCACAGTAGCTCTAAAACGGGAGAACTGATTTGAATGCGTTTTTTGGTATTTGAAAGCAGGTTTCCTAGCGATGGTTTTTATATAAGTTTTATCAAAATCGGTTCTACCGTTTCAAGGTTTTCAGTTTTTTTGTTAGCTGCGGAAGGGATCTTTATTCTTCTGCCGGGGGTTACTTACAATTTTTTATTTGATTACTTGTAAATGTTATAATATTTAACTTTTGATGCCATCAGGACGCCTATAGCACCCTTAAGCACAAAGTTCCGCATGCGTTACATTGCGCGCTACCATAAACAGTTTTTCGCACCATAAATTAAAGTCGTTAGTTACCCAGCAACAATTTAGACAGAATGCGTAGTAACGGCTATGTGATGTGTCTTGTTACACCCCTATGTACAAAGCCTTCTATATTTTTAAGAGGGCAATTCTATTAACTTTTAGGTAGAATCGTAAACTCAGTCTCAAGCTGTCAAAAATGTTTGTAATTTGCCTACATATTTAACATTTTTTATCGCTGAGATGAGATTGCGGCTAGATTTTGAACGTTTTTATTTAGTAGATTTGGCTTTTTGGTCTGTTCTTTCTTTTATAGATCGACTTGTCAATTCGATTCGATCGACAACATTGTCGCTATGTTCCTATTATAAATACGGCTATGTGAGAACTGGAAGTATTATTCAAAGCTTATGAGAACCGATTTCCAAGAAAAAAAAAACCGGACTAGTGCGAGTCGGACGCGGCCACTGACGGAATTACAGAATTAAATAAATTGTTTATTAAAATAAATAAATAATATGTTTATTTATCTACTACAATATACTGAGATATCTAGGTATTAGGTAATTATAATTATTTTAAATTTTTCGTTTCACAGACTTCGGTGACAAAGAGGGGAACGGTTCTTTTTTTATATTTTTCATTATAAATAAGAAATAACATGTCGGAAAAAATAAATAAAATATATTTTGCAATATGCACATCAAGCCGTTTTAGTGTCGAAATATGCGTTTTTTGCTGAATAAACGGCCATATCCTTTTTTAGGTAAAATTAGAAGCTTGATTATTTCGCAACTTCAATGAACCGCAGACCTGAGTATACGGTTCAAATTCAACTGAATACCTTATAAGGGTTCCGTTTTTTCCTTTTGAGGTACAGAACCCAAAAAAAAAACAAAAACTACGTCCATCGCAACGATTCTGTTTCTCAATAGTATTTCCTAAACCATCCTCATTGTACTTACTCATGCGTTACTTATTTTCTTTGCTTTGAAAAGTTTACAGGCGTTTATATATATATGTTTTCGTGAAACTCTACCGGTTATCTATTACAGATTATTTGATTCCTAACTATAATAAAAGAGTGTTTTGATGATGCATTTAGACCATTTTTGAGTTCCCAAAGCTCGTTAATGCGTAATATCCACAAATAAAAAATGCAGCTTAATGTTATCTCAAAAGTCAACTTGCAACATGAGGAAGGCCTTTGCTTAGCAGTAAGACATTATAGGTTAGTAAAAAAAAAAAGAAAAGTTAATAATTAACAATTATCTATTAATTATTATAATTACAAATCTTTCTATTTAACATCGGGGGCGCGGGGTGGCTTTATAAAGTCGAAGTCGACACGACGTGTGCGCACAATATTGGCATAGTTGTGCGCCGACAGCTTCGGTGTTCGCGTTTTATTTGGACTGTTGAAATCGACTTTGAACAAGCCGAATATTGTTCTGAAAGGAAAAGAAACATCTGGATTATAAGGCTGATTTGTGATTTACAGAAAGATTTTTGTTTGTTTGTTTATACCGAATAAACTCCAAAACTACTGGACCGATTTTAACAATTTTTTCACCAATAGATAGCAACATTATTCCTGAGAAACATAGTCTATATAACATCACGCTACAACCTACGGAAGCGAAGCAGAAACCATAGACGATAAGCAAGGTGGACGTAGTCGCAGGCGTGTCTCTAGTCTGTTACATAAAGGTGGGTATAAACTAGAACATTTGCTTGTAACACAACGTCGACACGCTCTAATGCGTCACACTTTTACGATCTGAACATTGACCACAACACTCGGTGCTTTGTTACAATTTTGGTTTAACAAACCAACCAGCGTATTTCTGTAACATATTTTTATAAAGCCTAAGTTTTTAAATACATATGAAGCGTATCTAACATTTCAACGAAGAGTAATTAGAAAAATAGAAAGGAATATTACAGGTACATACTTGCCTTGGGAATTACGTCGAACACAGTGTTGAGAATTCGCTAGAACGTTACATGGAAATACTTTTTTAATTTGAGCTTTTGTTTGTATTGTACCATTCGTAAGTAAGTTACAATACATAGGAATCGTCGAGAAAAGTCTCTAGTTTATATTCACTATTAGACAAGTTGATTGCAGTATCTACGACCGTTTGCGCTTCAATAAGTTATGAAATAGTTATTTTCTACCCGTGACTTCGTCGACGTGGAATTTTTCACCCGCGTTGAGCGGAGCAGAAACCAAAGCCGTAAGTCTTTGGTTTCTGCTCCGCTCCGTGGATCCTGCCGTGATGTTATATAGCCAATGTTGCTATTCCTCATGATTTTGGCTATTTATTTTTTTTATTTTTATTTTCTTTTATTTTATTAGGAAAACATACAGTGTTTTAATGCAGACTAGAAACAGATATGAAAAACTGAGCATCATTTACATGTTTCCGCATTTAAACATCTAGAAAGCTTGTTAGCAGTTTTTAGTGATATAACAGGTAACGTAATTAACTTGATATTAAACAACACAGTTTGAAAAACCAATTTCACCATGATTTCGCTAATATACATTATCTTTTTCTAATACATCTGGTAGTTCCAGAAATTTGTGAATTTAAACTCATACTCTAACAAACTAAAACCCTGTTTCGTGTTATTATATTACTACCTTATCATATTTATTACTAGCTAGCAGACTTTGTTCGCGTAATTTTTTCACTCGCTTTAGGTTACGTCTTTGGTTACTGCTCCTTACCTATTGGTCGTAGCGTGATGTTATATAGCCTATAGCCTTCCTCGATAAATGAACTATCCAACACAAAAATATGTTTTTAATTCAAACCAGTAGTTCCTGAGATTAGCGCGTTCAACCAAACAAACAAACAAACTCTTCAGCTTTATGTATTAATATAGATAGCTTATAAAACTCACTTATAGCCTTCCTGCCATTCAAAATCGTCCAAAAGACTCCAACCGAAATATCCTTTGACATTGCACCCATCTTCATGTATCGCTAACAGTAGTTGATAGAGGTAGTCATTAAAATAAGCAATTCTCTCGTAGTCTTCTGTTTGTCCGCCATCAGTAAATCCATTTTCAGTTACAAATATTGGGATTTCTTTTACGATTTTGTAGTTATTTTGGACCCAGTTAAGGAATTTGCGAAAACCATCTGGATTTGACTGTAATTAATAAAAAACGTGATATTAATAATTTTTTTTTAACCATCGCCATTTTTTTTGAACTGCCTCGTTGGCTTAGTGGTCCTAAGCGCGACCGCTACGCTAGGGGTCTTGGGTTCGATTCCCAGGTCGAGCAAAAAGTGTTATTGGGTTTTTCTATGAAATTCTCAGTAGCAGCTCGGAGTTAGGATTTGTGCCCGGTTAATGGCAATAGGCTCGCCCCTTATTACATGGGACCTAAATATACCGGCGAACTGTGGGTGTACATTGTTACACCTCTGCCTAACCCTTCGGGGAATACAGGCGTGATGGTATATATTTTTTTTTATTTTTTTAACCATAAATCATTGATTTAAGGTTTTTATATATTTCAGGGCGAGATTTAAGTTGCAATAGTTGTCTGTTTGTTTTTAATTTGTACTAGTGAACCGCCCTGGCTTTGCACATGTGCATACTTCCGACATTTCCAGTGGATTTTCCAAACAAAATTCTTTTATATTTACTTTGTCCAGTAAATAACAAACAATAAATAAATCAGCGAATTCGGACCAGCCGTTCTCGAGTTTTGCACTTAGCAATGCATTTATAGCCATTCATTTTAATTTATATAAAAGATACTTAAAAGATATATTAAACAATGTGATCCCATGAAAATACCGAATAGATACAACGTTTTGTTGGCTGCACATACTCGGTTTTAATTGTAACTCGGGTAACTAACTTTACTTCGACGAACTTTCAATCCTATTCAAGCTCTGCTGAATTAGTACCACGCTTCACATGCATTCTATTAAACTTTTTCAATCAACACCACTTCGACTACTTTTCTTTTGGAACCTCCTTATTGGTTGATTAATAATTGATTTATCAGGCATAATTATGATACTAAACAAAATTCTTTTATATTTACTTTGTCCGGGAAATAACAAACAAAACAAAAAAGGGGACTACACAACATTCCTTAAAAATGTGTCATCAAAATATTCAATTTTATTTTCAAAGCAATTTGAAATTGAACTGTTTTTAGAGAACAGAAAATTAAAAATTTTATGTAACTCCCGACAGAAAAACAAAAATCCCTTCCATAGCTAACAAATAGAGCTGATAACTTTGAAACCGCTGAACCGATTCCCATCAAACATAGCTAAAAACACTCCCGACTAATATACCTTTCAAACAAAAAAACTAAATCAAAATCGGTTCATGCGTTCGGGAGCTACGATGCCACAGACAGACACACACACAGACATATCAAACTTATAACACCGCGTTGTTTCGGCGTCGGGGGTTAAAAAGGAATCAGCGAAATCGGACCAGCCGTTCTCGAGCTTTGCACTTAGCAATGCATTTAGCCATTCATTTTTATTTATACAGGAAAAGTGTTCTAATGTGTGCGGATTTTTTTTGGTAGCTTAGTATCATTAGTATAGCACATTTCCATTTATTGTTCAATACATTTTTATTTTCTATTTTTTTCTATTTTAGAATTGAAATTCCAACTGTTTAATGCGTAGCTGATGAAATTAGCGGTTAGCAATCCGCGTCAGTGCAGGTACTGAGTGCACAATAATAACTACATACCACGCCATTGTCAAAAATAAGTTTTTAAAGTCGACATGTTTAGTAAACAATAACTTTATTTTTTATTATTAAACCATATGAAAATAAATAATACGTATTTCTTAGAACTCTTTAATTAGTGAAAATTTACGCTCTGCAATTTCTTTTTTCTTATATACATAGAATAGATTTAAAATAATCAGCAGTAAATATCTAAAATCTAACCTAAGCCCAATTATTTTCCATACTTGTGTCCAACATCCTCATTTTTATATCTTGTCTTGTCATATATAAAAAACGTTACCCCATACTAGGATTTTTTCCTGTATTGTGGGTGCATTTACAAACATATATACTCGTATACACAAACAGGCAGACCCGGAACAAAAATCTGTAGGCCATTTAAATATTTGTTCCGTGCGGGAATTGAACCCGCGACACGTAGCGCAGCAGCCGATCGCTCTGCCCCGGCGCCAACCGTGCCGTTAAATAGTCAAATTGTCGTCGTGATATATTTGTTGATCATAAAACCCCTTCTCAAAATACTTACACGATATTAATACTTACTGTTAACCAGTCAGCACCAGGCACAGGCCAAGATTCGTTCTTCTCTGACCTAACACCAGTGTCGTGATCTAAAGATGGAACCAGCCATATTGGTTCCATTTTTGATGGACTCATTAAATATGAAGTGTAGAAGTTGATAGCAAAAAAGTCTGAGCTTCCTTTAATTGCTTTAATCTGGAAAATGGGTCAAATGCTTAAATTCATGATAACTTTGGTTGATACAATAATAGTTATTGCTCATTATGACAACGTTTCGGCACGACAAAGGCCCGGTCGGAATAGCCTCGAAAAGTCCGACTGCTAGCTACCAGCGCGATTACCAAAGAAAGATCAGGTACAGGACCAATGACTTTAGCTTTTTGAGTTAAGAGGGTATCATACCACCACCATCCAAACTCCAGACGGATACTGAGCAATATAAGGGAAAACTCAATAACATTTTGTCCCACGTGGGAATCGAACCAAGGCAACGCCACGACCACTGAGGTAGTTAGGTTAAGTCAACAAATATTACCTTACGTTGACCTTCAGCACGGCAAGTAAAGTTGATAGCAAAATATGATATGTGTACCTAATTATTTTTGTTTGGTAATATACCTACCTAAGTATGGAAAAAGAATACAAACCTCCTCTTTAGTGAAATATGGAAGACGTGACCGTATAAATCCTTGTTGACGACTCATATTGTCAACCCGTTCACGAAAAAAACTGGGATAGTCACCGACATCCGAAAATATTGGATGAGCATAAGCTGCCGTCTGATAAAAAAAAAACAAAAGAAAGGAATAAGCATGAACAAAATACATAAAGTTGAGTACATTAATATCTGTTAACGAAAGCATTATATAGTGAAGGTGTTGTATAGTCTGGGTGTTCACTGTGAAGGTTGTTCACCGCAGCAACCTGGCTGAATTAGTTTTCTACCAAACACTCAGTCAAATTCCTTTTTGGAATTCGAATGTATTAGTAAAGAAACAGTTCTCTATTTGAAAGCACTTGTTTGGCTACTTTCAAGTCAGTGACATCCCAATGAGGTAATTTAATCAGGTTAAAAATCGTCCTTGTCTTTGATCCTTATAATTGGTGTCCTATGAGTGAAGTAAAATACGTCCCGGTACCGTGGTTAAACCATACGAGTGACTACAGTACTGTGGGTGTAGTTTTTATTGGAACTGACGTGCATTTGAAGATAGTCCTCTACCGCCTTCACATCCTCGGGTTTATTTGGGTCTCTCGGATCACCCCAAAATGAATCCAGTGTTATAGCAATTCTTCCTGAAAAACAAGGGTATAATTAAAAATTTAACCGCCATTTTTTCAAGCTCAACTCACTTAAAGCATTTCTCAGACAATAAGTATCTAATTAGAAGTTGACATTCTGGGTTATTTTTTAGGAATCAGCTATAAGAAGGGATATCTGTCACATGTAATTGTGTTTTTTTTTAAATTTCTTTCGATGCTACCTACACCTGATGTTAAGTGGTCTATAGACATCTGCAATACCTTTTATACTTACTTACTACTGTATTAGTTTTATATCCATGGATTAAAATTGACGCTTGGTAAAACTCAAATATTAAATTTATTCTGACTTTAAGACTTATACTGTGTATAACAGTTTATGAAATTCGCCCTTAAAGTATTTTTAACAGCTTTACCTTTCTGATGTGGTTTGAATTCCTTTTCATAAATGCGATAAGCCCTAGCATGGCTTAACAAGATATAATGAGTACACAAGTATTCCCCGACTCCATGTGAATTCAATGCTGGTAAGAATATTGTCAGTCCATAACCCTGATTCAAAGACAAATATATAGGTATAGTAACCGCCACGAGTCGTAAGTTTTGTTCGCGATTGGTCCGTCTGTTGGACCAACTGGCGGACGAATTGCGTGCAGCATAGGCGACCCTCGCCTCCTTCATTCCGCCAAAGAGACCCAAAAGTGAACTTGAAGTTGACTCGTTCCGGTTACTATATATATATATATATATATATACTATACATAATGACAGATTTTTTAAATACAATATATTTGGGATTTTTTCCGAATATCATAGTCCGTAGCTTTGAGGAAAGTATTCGCAATATACCCACACTAGCTCTTGTATCATAGGTGCGGTTACAAACTTTTAAACTCACATACAAAAACCGCCAGAACATGGAACAACTATCTGTAGGCCACACTAAATTTTGTTCCGTGCGTGAATTGAACCCGCGATACGTGCCGAGTTTTCGTTTTATATATCAATTGAACAGTGTTCTATTATCCATATTATATTATTATGTTTTTATTATACACCATAAAATATATTTTAATTTATTAATACGAAAAACATCGTCCAATTGGAGTGTGATCCGTAATTAAACAGCGTGATTCATTACGGAAGACTCATTAGAACATTTTAATGAACAATTTTAAACAATATTGCTTTTCTCAACGAGAATCGAATAACAGCGAGATCCTGAAATCGATTCTAAATAAGCATACCTACATTATAGCAATGTTGATGAGGTTCGTTTATCGTCAGCCACATTTTGACTAAATCTCCGTAAAGTTTAAATGCGACCCTGACATAGTCCTCGAAATAATCAACAATTTTTGGATTCGTCCAGCCACCGAGAGCCATGAGTGGCGTGGGCAAATCCCAGTGGAATAATGTAACTACAGGAGTGATGTTGGCTTTTAGGAGCTCTTCAAACAACGTGCGGTAGTACTTTACGCCTTCGTTGTTTATGTTGTTGTCAGTACCGTTTGGGAGTATCCTGCGAGAAACATAAGAAGTCATTAAAAAGTTTTCAATTGTTCAGAGGTCTCATCACGACTGTGATGCCGTAAAAGTACGAGTACATCCGAGTCGATTTTGGTAATGGAAATACTTACCTTACTTATATCATTTTGATTAAATTTTATATGACAAGCGCAGTTACAGGAAACGCGTATTTAAAATTGAAAAAACAATTGAGTTTTAACGTAAATTCGAATGATTTAAAAATAAATTATAAATATACGATTCTCGGTAACAAATTATAGCTACATAGTGATTAATTTTAATGCTAATGTATGTTTGTGTGTAAATAATGACAGAATTAATTTATCATATTTTTCAGAATTATAAAATTAATTTCAGTGAGGAAAAAGTACCTACATAAAACTCTTACCTAGGCCATGAAATTGATAATCTATAGTGGTTAACGCCTAAGCTTTTTATAGCTTTAATATCATCCATATAGAAGTGGTACGAGTCAGCCGCGACATCTCCGTTTGAATGGTCCACGGTGTATTCCGGGAATACGTGCAAATAAGTATCCCACACACTTTCACCTTTTCCTATCGAATAAAAAATAAATTAATATTTACCACCATGCCGTCGTCTAATTATGAATTTTACTAGAAATAATTCACAAATGACAGCATACAAGTCAAATGATGTACATACTATTTTAATTAGACATTTATTATTATATGGATGATAAATAAATATATATATGCGCTGGAGCGCATAAGCGGTAATTGTGGCTATCTTTAGGGAAGGTCTATGTCCAGCTGCAGTAGACGTCGTTTGGCTGATGTGATGATGATGATTATGGTGATGACAAGACAATTAAAATACACTTTTAAACGTAATTTAAAAAAGGTCATTGAATCTAGTTACGCTCGTATCGGGGGCTCGTATAGAGGAGAATAGGCGAAAATATCCGTGTTTACTCTTATGATATTAGTTTTTGTATTAAGTATAAAAGAAATTTGTTTTATGAAGAGTGAAAATAAACTATTCCAATTATATTCTAATTCTTCTATAATAATAAGTTTATTATAGGTAGGTACCTCCTTCGTTCCATGCTCCTTCAATTTGATATGCAGATGACGATATTCCGAATATGAAATCATCTGGGAACGAGTAATTCTTAACGCTGGAGTTCTGCTCTGAACTTCTTCTTGCTAACTGCAATAAGCTAAGCAAAGAAATAATTCAATCAAATATGAAAAATATAGTAACTTTAAGATTTATTTTGTCAACTTTAGGAAAGAATATGAGTTGTATAATTATTTAAACTGAAAGTAACTATGTACAGGCGTGATGGTATGTTATGTGTAGGTTATTAGTTGCTTTTAAATCAATACATAGTTTATCAATTGAGTTAGCAAGTAAGTGACGTCACAGGATCCTATTAAAACCTATACAAAATCTATAGAGGGAAATTCGAAGAACCGCGTGTGACAGTTCATGAAATATAATGTTTCAATGGATTGGTGGTGTGAAATTAAAGCTTCAAAGCTTTAGTTTGTCAACATTCACGATTCCCTTAAAATTTAAACTACTTTTTCTCTCAGAATATTGCATACATACATACATAAACTCACGCCTTTTCCCCATGGGGGTAGGTACAAACCACAGAACGCCACCTGCTACGATCCTTTCATACTTCTTTCGCCAAGTCCACGTTTGTACATCTGTTCATACAAACACGCCGGTTATGAGTACTGCGCACCCGACCTTTCTGAAGAACCTCACTAATAAGGTCAGGGTAGGTCTATCTAGGGCGTCCACTCCCGGCGTTGCCACTCACATCTCCCATATAAATTCCTTTTGATAGTCGCTTTTTACTCATCCTCTCAACATTACTGAATCATCAGTATAATCCAGTAGGTTATTTAAAAAGCACGCTACGATATACTATAAAATAATTTATTTAAAAATAAAAATAATGTCTACCTACTAACCAATTTCGGTCTTACCTCAGAGTCGCCAAAAGTGCACCTCCACTCGAGCACCGCATATTACTAACTAAAACTCGCCTCAGGTGCGGTTACCTACTAAATGCGATATTTTAATCATAGCCTTTTAACTATGGAACAGTCTTTTGTATATGACTTCAAAGGAACTACTTACAGTAGCGTTCAAATCGGACTCTTTCAAGAAATGGTCCACAAGCTTACGTTGCGGCCATGAACCTGCAGGTAATTATGACTATCTGGTATCACTGACGCTAATGTAATTTATATAAATAATTTTGGTTTGGTTACGCATCGCTGACTGCTTTCATAACAATGCAGTTGCAATAGTTATCTGTTTGTTGTTGATTAATTTTATTAGGTACTAGCGAACCGCCCCGGTTATGCACGGGTGAAAATTTCCGATTTTTCCTGTAGTTATTCCAAAAGTTTTTCTTTATATAAACCTAGTGATGGCAATAACAAACAAAATAAAAAAAGAAGCAACGAATTCGGTCCAGCCGTTCGCGAGTTTTGCGCTTAGCAACACATTTAGCCATTCATTTTAATTTATATAAAAGATACTTAAAAGATTTATTTTTATTTATATATATAAAAGATAAAACAATGTGATCCCATGAAAAATTATTTTATTTAAGTTGTCCCCCCCAGAAGAAAAATATCACTACCGTAGCTAACAAAAGAGCTAATAACTTTGAAACCGCTGAATCGATTTCCATCAAACAAAACTTAGAAAACTCCCGACTAATTAACCTTTTAAACAAAAAAATCAAAATCAATTCATGCGTTTGGGAGCCACGGTGCCACAGACAGACACACACACACATACAAATACACAGACACGTCAAACTTATAACACCCCGTTGCTTTTGTGTCGGGGGTTATAAAAACTATTTTTTTTTTTTTAAAGCCCCACACTAGGAATTTCTCCTGTGTCGTGGGTGCGTTTACAAACATATAAACTCACATACACAAACAGTCAGACCCGGAACAACTACCTGTAGGCCATACAAATATTTGTTCCGTGCGGGAATCGAAACCGCGACACGTAGCGCAGCAGCCAATCGCTCAGCCACTGCGCCAACCGTGCCGTCAAATAGCTTGAGATACAATGTTTTGTTGGCTGCACATACGAGGTTTTAATTGTAACTCGGGTAACTAACTTTACTTCGACTAACTTTCAATCCTATTCAAGCTCTGCTGAATTAGTACCACGCTTCACATGCATTCTATTAAACTTTTTCAATCAACACCATTTCGATTACCTTTCCTTTCGAATCTCGTGATTGGTTGATTGATAGTTGATTAATAGTTATCATTAAGGCATAATTACGATACTAGGAATTTAAAAATTCTAGACGTAGTTTGTTTTTCTTTTCTTTTTGAGATTATTGACGTAATTGCACGATGGCATCCCTATTATACTAAACTTCTCAGGTGCTTTAGGTCAAAGTTAATAAATAAATCATTTACACACACAACACAACAGCTTCTTTTATCTAGTAAACTGTAAATTGTGAATATTTTTAGCTCGATATTAATATCTTTATGATGCGAAATTGGGCCTTATGGTTATGCTCATAAGTTTTTAGGAGTTCAGTTCATCTTTCGCATGTAGCACGGCGAAGTATATATACATCCCTAAGCTTTTGGTACATTTTTGATATATTTTGCTATGAAAGAGTCTATTAGATTTTCTTTAGACACAAATAAAAACTCCTAATTATTTAAGGAGCCTTAATGAAAACATTTTTTCCTTCCATTACTTACCTACCTATAAATAGGGACATTTATTAAAAAAATCTCCGAGACGGAAACTCCAGTCTAGAATATTTTTACTTTGATGGTACCTAGAGATACCAGAAACTCAGTCTTTACAGTTTCCCAGGAGTTCTGAAATAAATGTTGTGTTTCTTATTTTAATAAGTAGGTAATTAGATATGATTTTTTTATAAATCATAATGTTATCAGCGTTCATTATTACGTTACCTTATTATAATTATGTATGATGATAAGATTATAAGTAGGTAGGTTATAAGTTTGTTCATCATTGGCGTCTTTTTAGATTTGGTCTTACTACAATTACTATTCGTCACGGCTTTTGATAGTATTGCTCATACCTTTTTTTTTCTTAGACGTCTTTGGATGGTAAACAAGCTCACGCGACGGCCCACCTAATGTCAAGTGGTCACCTCTGTCTATAGACCTGCAATGCTAGAGGCCTTGCAGTTGTAATGTCTTATGTGCCTATAATTTCACCTGGAACATAGCAACGCTGCTTTGCGACGGAAATAAGTATTTTAGTAGTACTTCCCCGGACGAACTCCTTCACAAGGAGCTCCACTACTACTAAAAATGCCTATATAATTTCCATCCTACAAAATGGAACCTTAACGCCAGCAGACTCAGCTCTGGCACCATAGGAAAACCATCTATTTTATCTGGGAGAAACTTATGGTTCCCGTGGGTTAAGTTACAACATAATTTCAGGTGGGCAAAGCCGTGGGCAAAATAATGCAAGAGATAGCGGCTGTAAAGGACAATCTCTATGGCGGTTTGGGAGCGATAAAAATAACATAGAAGTTAGTGTCACCTGTTCCCTGGGCAAGGACATTTAGGATCTACTTAACGTTATCGTAATTTTCTTTTGTAGGCCAGCTTTTCCAATACTCGATAATATCCGTCAAAAAAAGGTTCATGCTGCCAACAGTGGTACATATGCCAGGTTTGTGTGACTATTTCTATGAAATTGGTAGGTAAGTAGAACGTACTCGCACCGTAGAAATTATGTGAATCTTCAGAGTCTACGCAGTATTTACGTAGTGTTTACGTAGTGTTTACGTAGGGTCTACGCGGTGTCTATTTAGAGATTAATTAAGGTCAACGCCTACGGCAGAAACACGATTACGCGAAGTGCGAATCATAGTCTACTACTAAGCAATGTGCTTTTAAAACTCGAAATTAACTTTTATTTACCCAGTAAATAAATCCTCAAAAACATCCCAAGGCGCACTAAATATAAAATTATCTTCCTCAACTGCTGCCAAAAAGTGTTTTAAAAAACAATAAGAGTTCATTTGTTGCAACATTTCCCGGAGAAAATAGGATTTGAAGACCAGCGCAACATATAAGCGAAGTAATATAAATGTTCTTATGTGAAATTTTTATACATTGTAAAAGTTGAGTCCTGGACCTACTCCATTACTCTTTAAAGTTAACTGTCGTTCCCTGTCCGTTCGCATGGAGGTGTGAACAAAGTCTTTATAAATATTCTAGTATGAGCTAAGTTTAATGCGTGTTTGGAAACATTGTGGACCAAAAAGAGTAAAGTTGGATTCATGAATATTATTTTTTGGTAATTAACAGCTGCTCCTTTAGCCAAGTGGTCCTAAGCGTGACTGCTACACTAGAGGTCTTGGGTTGAATTGCCAGGTTTATTGGGTTTTTTTTATAAACTTGTCATTCTCAGAAGCAGCTCTGAGTTAGGATTTATGCCCGGTTAATGACAATAGGCTTGCCCCCTATTACATGGGACTTTAGCATAACGGCAAACTGTGAGGATGTACATTGGTACCTACATCTCTGCCTAACACTACGGGAACTACACGCCTGATGATGATGATGGTATGTGGTAATAAACAAAAATTAGCAGGCAAATAAAGTCCAAGCGTTGCCAAGAATGAATCATATAGCAATCGAAAGAATACAAATATGCTGAAGGGTAAGAAATCCCATCTGAGAAATTTTGAGTACTGATAAGTTAATTTTTGTCTCAGAAATACTCCAATTATGTACATAACACAGGAACCGTATTTCACCAGAGATGGATATCAAAGGAGAAGATTACAAAATAAATAATGTTGGCTGGCATGGTTTCTGCACATGCAGAAAATGATTAGAGATATAAATAAAAATTAATACGGATACAATGCGTACAATACATTTTGCAAAACATGTCAACCAATAAAAAATACTTACTTGCGCCTGATAAAATATACCATGCAATTACTGTGATTACAAATTTGATCACAGTTTTTTTTTTAATTTTTTAACCTTTAGAATTTAAAATCACGTACATTTTTATTAGCATGAAATATTTTAGTATACCTTTGGGAATGATGTAAAGAGATTCATAAAAGCATAATCCCCAGTGGTTACAAATATATTCATAAAATTATTATGAAGAAAAACAGTTTGTAACTACTTGTATAATGATTTATATAACTAGCAATCATTGCACTTACAAATACTAAGACCCTAAAATATTTCTCGACCCGGCTAGATTGTACACCTAGATGATTGTCTGACTGTGAGACCGTTCGAAGTGCCAAGTCGAATAAAAGATTGTTCTAAGAAAAAAAAATCAATGGTTTTACAACGTTCTTACTCGAATAAAAGCCTTTCATGATCGGAAAAGTCTCATAAGAGCATTCAACTACTTTAGTCTGACGTCTTGGAAGTCATCCAAAACTATTTATGGCAAATTTTCGGTGACTTGCATCGCGACGTCTTGCGGCACTGAAAATAGTTCGGAGCAGCGTCTCTCGGGGGTTAGCAGAATAACTTTTTAAAAATTTCAAAGCAAAGTTTTTTACAACGGTCTCCTTTGAAAACTTATGCATTGGAAAAACGACTGGAACTAGACTACCTACTGAATTGTATCTTGCTCGACGGTTCGGCAGAGGTAAATGTAGAATTAATCAGCTAGCAAAGAATACTTCTTAATACTTGTCGAATTTTTCGATACAAATTTGTTCCAGGATTAAAAAACTTGCCACGTTTGTCTTCCAATAAAACCTAAATCAAAATCAAAGAAAAACGGACACTCCGTGGAATAAAATCAAAGATATGGAATTGTAAAGTAAGATTCAAATTGAAAGGGAAATAAATTTTCACAAATATTTTCCAAGATGAGAACATTTCGAATTCCAATCTTGCACTTTAGTCCGATGGTAGACATGCAGATGGGCCGAGAATTTTCAACGATTTGCATCGGTTGCAAAACTAAGTTATGGTAATCTGGCTATAAGTTACAAGCTCGAGCTGGTAAGCTTTTCAATTTTATTGGGAGATTGGATATTTTGAGCCTTAACTCCTAAGGGAAATGAAATCCCCCGCTTTTAGTAAAGCGAATGAATTAATTTGCATACTGTTGGTTGAATCATATCCTTTGGTTTTGTACTTGTCGGTCAAAGGAATTATTCAACTGGTTTTCTTTGAAGCCTTTTCCTTATTAAAACTTACTTGTGATTCCTATAATTAGAGGCCCACTTGCATGGTTACATTATTTCACTGGTCTACAAAATGAATCTACGTAAACATGTATTGCGGTCAAACATATTTTTTCGACAGAACTGAAACTGTGATTGGACTACATACAATAGAAAATGTGTAGCAATATTCCCAACAGTTGCAGATTTGTATCGGGACCAACACATCACTCTTTTCCCGGAAATAAACTTGCCAGGACAACACAGCTCTATGTCAACGAAAACTCAGCCAAGATTTATGGAAGCTTACGACGAACAATATTGATATTCAAAAGCTTTTGATAAATATTCGGTTGCTATTGACGTTTTATGAAAAATCTAAATGGTTTGTAGGTATTTTATTTCAGTAAAATTGTGTCTGTATTTGTGACCGGCATGAATATTTGTGTTTTGTTTACGTTTAATTTTACCTTACCTATTTAATTTCTTTTATATTTGCCTGAAACTTACAACTTAACAGAAGGACCTAACAGACAATATTATATTATTAAAATGTGGTGTTAAATTAATTTCGGTATGTAATTTTTGAATTATAAAGTCGTAGCCTTTAGTCCGGTTTGTCCTTGGTTAGACTCGCCCTTTATTGCATAGGGCTTAGAAAAAATTGCAAAGTGTGCATGTACTATATAATCTCTGTCCTCTTGTCCTACGTGAAATTCAGGCGTCAGTACCTACTATCTTAGTATTCAAAAATACATTTATTTGACAAAATCTAGAGGCGGCTACGGCTTGGCTACGGTCAGCTCTTTCCATCAGTTTCGTAAACAGATAACATAAATATTAAAACCAATAAAACAGCTTTCTGAATAATTTATGTGTCTTTCATGATTTATCTCTCTTGCTTACAAATTTCTACAAACACGTTTGATTAAAAAATATATTCCATACACTGATAATTATACTGATATCAACCTATTAAGACTTGCTAACGAGAAAAAATATGTAGATAAATTCTCAAGAACCGCTAAGAAAAATACCGCGAAAATTCCAACATAAAAATATTTTCGCTCCAATTTTCTTTGATAAAAAGCTTTTCATAATGCTGACGTCAGCATAGTTAAAGTAGTCGGTTAAATAGCAGGTGTCTGTTGAACGAGGTAAGTTTGCATCTCTTAAATCGTTTAACAGTTGGGTTTCATTATCAGCCTCTCGTCGAGAGCTCGCTCGTCAGGGTTATTATTCGCATGCGTAAACCTCGCTACCGTATCAGAGCGCTCAGTGCTAGACAGACACCGGGGCGGGAACACGTCCCGTCCCTGGGTAAGCCGTCACATTTACGCGATCGCGATCCAAGTCAGACTCGAACTGTTTGTGATAACTGAAACCGTAAAAGTGAATGTGAAAATAACAATAAAACTTGACTGTGTTTTTATTAAAAGTAAAAGATAACTTAATTACGTTTGTTTTAAAATAAAAATATCAAAACATTTCTGAGGCAATACTGGTGTATGTAGATTTATGGTTTAAATTATACTTAAAATTAATGTGAGCTGAAATTAAGGTAATATGCTGGGTCAATATCTATGTTTCGAAGTCTTAGTGTATTCGACTGAAGCAGTATTCAGTCATATTTTTCGTAGGATTATGTCATTAGCAAATAGTAGAACGTCGAAAGGACGTATAATAAATTTATACTAAAAAGGTGTTCTCTTTTACGTAACGTTAAGGTCCATCCATCGTGTCTCAAGTCGTTTGCACAGCGATGATCCCCTACTTGTCATTCTCTTCGCTCACTACTTTATCACCGCCTTAATCTATCTATTGTCATTTCGATGTAGTAATCCGGACAAATAACCTATTCTCACAAACTCTTATACAAGACCACATTTCTAAGCGGCAGGAAATTCAATAAAATGTTCCCCCCAAGGAAATATTAAGTATGCCAGTTGCTCGGAACATTTTAGCAAAATTGTCTTGAAATACAATCGTATTTCGAGAACAAAATAAGTTATCTCCCGTTTATGAAAATGCTTTCGAGATTGTTATGGGAAATGCTTTTACAGTTACATTCAATAATATAAGCCTTTTGAAAGGGTTGCGGAAGGGATTTGGGCAAAATAACGCAGGTATAATATGAAAATAGCATTTTAATGTTTAAAATATTAGGTGCTTTGGTGCGAGGTTGGTTGTTATTTTTTTTTTTGTTTGCCGTTTAGATATATGGGAACATTTGTAACTATAATTCATGGTTACGAGGGTTCAGACATAAAATTTTCATTATGCAAATTTAAAGAGCTCAGACAAATCGTGCTATCTTTATGACACCCACAATTCAATGTTTTTTGGGTAAGCGAGCTCCCAAAGCGTAATACTGTTATGAGTTTTGGCGTGCCGATTAGCAAACTTTACACAAACAGCCAACTCCGAACTTTACAATACCCGTATTTGAGTAACGTTCTAAATTGTATTAAAATAATAATGTTCACTTATTCTACTTACCAGCATTTTGTCGGCTCTTTGCCAAAACTTTTACAGGGCTTCGTTGTTTTTTTTACTTTTCCCAACTTTGGTGAATTCGGCAAATCAATTGGTATGCATGTGGTCAAGTCCAAGTTTTGCAAGCTCTTTGTGAAGGAGCTCGTTCGGGGAAGTACTACCACCATACCTATTTCTGCCGCAAAGCAGCGTTGCTGTGTTCCGGTTTGATAGGTGCCGGTTAATTACAGGCACATGAGATAATTTAACATTGTCTCTGGGATAGCAATGCATATGCAAGGCCTCTGATATTGCAGATATCTATAGGTAGCGGTGACCACTTAGCATCAGATGGGCCGTTGGCTTATTTGCCATCAAATGACATAAAAAAAGTCCAAGTAGGTACATGTTTTTTTAAAACGTCAGTTTCTTTGAATAGAAAGAAGAAACCTTCATTAATCCGATAAGAAATGAACTAATAAAGACTATCATGGCTAAGGAAAAGTTTCGAGGACGAGCTGTGATCGGTTTGGTAAACAAAATTTGTTTCTTGCTTTAGTTTATTTTGGTTTAGGAAAATAACAAATAGCCGTTCGCAATCAATTTATCTTACGACGGCTTAGAACCACAGCACCTATTGACAATATTACCAACCGCAGATAGAATTTAACAAGAAGGATTTAAAATCCAATTCATTACTATTTTGTAACTGTGACAGGTACGTCATAACGACTTTGAGTGATCATCACGTTTTGTGTTGGCAATTATAAACCATATTTTGAAATGTAATTAGGTTTATTTTCCACGTGATTCCTTTTATCGTGTTGATGTTTTAGACTATCTTAATATTGATATGAAGCCTGCCAGGGCTGCGGGTTGTTCGCAAGAGATACCGCGCCCCCGGAACGCAAAGGGCACAAGAAGGAACATGGGTGGGTTTTAGTCAGTAAAAGTCTGACACTCCCTCCCGCCCCGCCCAGGGCGGGAGAAGTTATTTGATGATTTCCCACCCACCAAAAAAAAAAAAAATATTGATATGAAAAAGAAAAATATACCTATTGCTAAAATTATCTTTACTACTGTAGTAATAAGTAATGTTACGGTGACAATTGAGTGTCCCCGTCACAATGCATCATAGTTTCCATTTATTTATTTATTTAAATAGGTTTAGCAACAGCTTCTATGTATAACATAGCTTGGGTATTTGTTTTAACAGTCCTGAACTTACACAATCGCCAATTACTAGCCAACCAACAATCACAAAAATAAGTAATAACTTAAGAAGTTGTAAAATTAAAACTAATATTAAAATGAATTGGAACAAAAAATTCAATATAAACATCTTTTATAGCCACGTTATATGCTAAAAACACGTAACGAAAAGTAAACCAAAGGAAAACAACACACAGGAACTCCTAAAATAATTGATGACGATGTAAAAATTAAACTTCAACAATTACACGCAATAAATCTCAACATTAAAAAATACCAACAAAGGAACACACTTGAAACCCCACAAACGTTAATAGAATTTTAAATTTAGCTGAAACATAATAAATAATGTACACCAAAGCAAATAAAATGAAAGCAGTACAGAACAAATAAATAGATCCTTCTCTCGCCCACAAAGACCTGAATCCTGTCAACAACGCGACGATAACACAATGGAGTCTGCAATGCTCCCAGTTCAAATTGTACACGTTTTTTAAAAGCTGAACAAATTATTCGTCTGTGTGTACACCAAAAGGCGTGGCACGTAAATTTAATATTTCACTCCTAATTCAGCACAAATCCGCTGTAGGTGAGATACCCTCTGAGAATGAAGGATTATTTTCTACTCTACTCTGACTGTATCTGTAGAATTTTTAATGAGTAGTCTTGTTGTATGAAAGTATGTGGTTAATGTAGAAGTGATTTTAGTGATTTTCTACCTACTTTGGTTTCAGAGATCAAAGTCAAAGTCAATTCATTTATTTCAATTAGCCAATAAGAAGGCACTTTTGAACGTCATTCACAAGAAAAAATAAGAATACTGAATCTAATTGAAGACGAGCTGATGGACTGGCAGACTGATACCGCACAGTAGGATAAGACACTGTTAGGATTTTTAAAACTTAATAATGAGTCAAAAACAAATCATTTATTTAAATTAGTCCATTAAAAAGTATTTTCGAATGTCATTACGAGAAAAATAAAAAATTGAATTTATTTGCTCCATTGAAAAGTTACTTTCGTATGGAGAAAAATGGGCATTAAACTCCATACTTACTCTTTTAAAATAAAACTCTATGTGCGGGTTTACAGGGAGGCTTAATATTATAGTCCTAAGCAACAGCTCGTACATAAATACATATTGCATTGTTTCATCATCTACTTAGCCTTTTCCCAACTATGTTGGGGTCGGCTTCCAGTCCAACCGGATGCAGCTGAATACCAGTGTTTTACATGGAGCGACTGCCTATCTGACCTCCACAACCCAGTTACTGGGCAACATGATACCTCTTGGTAAGACTGGTTTTCAGACTGTCTGACTTTTGATTATCCGTAACGACTGTCAAAGATCTACGAATGACAGCCGGGACCAACGGCTTTACGTGCTTTCTGAGGCACGGGGGTGTTACACCACCAACTTCCAAACTCCGGGCCGCTACTGAGAAATTCGTAATGGAAAAACCCAATAACACTTTTTGCCCGACCCGAGAATCGAACCCAGGACCCCTTTGCTCATCAGTCGCGCTTGCGACCACGAGACCAACGGAGTAGTCATTCAGTCACAAATTGCACTCTTTACATAAATAATATTATAGTGTTAACTATTATATCACAATTCCGAACTATCTCAGAAATGTTCATATCACTTCGCTAGCTGTATAGCCTTAACAGAAGCGGCTTCCGCTCAAGCTGTGAAGCGAGTGTACAATGTAGTAACAACAATTGTATCGTCAACATGTTGTCCGTCTGTTTGACTTCAACTCTAGGCTCTTATCTTTCTTTGGGTTCTTCTTCTGTTCACACTATTTTAGATTTGCCGTCAGTTCTGAATATTGTTACGTGTCTCTTACCAAAGAAAAAAAATCTTTATTGACAAATAAATTTAATTTCGTTCTTAAACATGTCTGGGCGTATTATACGCCCAAAGCTAAAAGCTAGTTCTGGCGTGGGGGTTTTCAATTCTATTCCAAAGCTAGTGATGCCTGAAGTATCTCTGGCATTTCAGGAATTACAACTTTATTTTTTTATTTACGTTCTCGTGCGGACATTTCATATCGTCACCTAATATGCCTCGTGTCGCAATAATCCTTTCAACCCTCAAACGGAGCGAAATATACTGCCGAGTTATAAGTGACTACTCAACAATAGTTTAATGGGATAGCATTTGAACTGGTGACCTTTTGATGGTCATTCTGCGCCGTGGCCGTTAGGAATATTATTGCCTATTAATGTTTGCTGACCCAATAGCCGTACGATATTTTAGTATAATCTAGCAAAATTTAGCTGAGGGTCAATCAATTGATTAATGTAACTGATGGAGTTAATTCTACATCTTTACTTGTCTCTCAAAAGAAAATTAATGTTACGAATTGTCATACTCGTGTTAGTTACTGTAATTGATTGACTGAATAATCACAGCAGCTTAGCAGCTTATGCGCGCTTGACAATTTATCACGTTAATTTTTACGTTGATTTTGTTTTGAGAAACCGGGAGTTGCTTTTCTTATGTTTAAAATATGTTGTACACTACAAGAATTACACATTTTTATTTTTACTGTTTAAAATACCTAAAAACGGAAGACATGATTTTTGTTCACTTATTTTGTTAGGCTTTTATTTATTGTGTTATTAAGTTTAACTGCCTCGGTAGACTAGGCGGTCTTAAGCGCGACTGCTACGCTAGAGGTCTTGGGTTCGATTCCCAGGTCGAGCAAAAAGTGATATTGGGTTTTTCTATGAATTTCTCAGTAGCAGCTCGGAGTTTTGACTTGTGCCCGGTTAATGGCAATAGGCTCGCCCCCTATTACATGGGAACTGAAACATACCGGCGAATTGTGGGTGTACATTGTTACACCTCTGCCTAACCCTTCGGGGAATACAGGCGTGATGGTATGATGATGATGATGATTAAGTTTAATTTTGCAATGTTTCTTTAGAAGCCCGACCAGAACGAGCAATTACTTATGAGTTGGATGTAGTGAGGCTTTTAAGAAGCAGTCTACAATTTTCTTTGCCAAAGTTCTGCTGTTTTGAAAGACTTATGTTTTTCACAGGTCTATATTATTTTTCTCCATACATTTAGGGTCCCTTATTACATGGGACTTAAATATACCGGCGAACTGTGGGTGTACATTGTTACACCTCTGCCTAAACCTTCGGGGAATACAGGCGTGACGGTATATATATATATATACATTTAGGACCAGGACCATGGACTCTCTCTCTTGGACCATGTGTCTGGTATGTTATTTAGGACCAGCTTTTGTTCGCGACCGCGTAAATGTTAGTTATCGTGGGGGCAGAGAAAGTCACGGAATAAAAAGTAGCCTACGTACTTACTTGGGGTTCAAACTTACCCCGTATCAAATTTCATCAAAATTGGTTTAGTGGTTTAGTCATAAAGCGTGACAGACAAACAGAGTTACTTTCGCATTTATTATGTATTAGTATCATGGATGGAAGTATTTAAATGGATTTAGGTATTAATACAGTAAATATTAGATTTTGATTTTTAGTTTAAATTTATACGCAACTAAAACCACATATTTGCTTTGATTGATTTTTTATTCATATTTATTCAGTGAGGTATACTAACGTGGTATACAAACCATTAACCATCCAGCTTTTCCAACTTAAAATGAAAATAAATACACATAAAAATACAAACTAAATATAGTTAGTTTTATCCTCCACTGTTAGTTTATTTTTATTAAGTTTATGCAACAAAAAATACAAAGGAGGGCTTAGTAGGCATTATCTACCAGTAAACCAAAGGTGGAGAAGAGATATCATTCATGGCAGGTGCAAATTGTACGAGAGTAAAACAAAATTTGGATTAAAAAAAAAGAACTCGAGCAATTACGTACACAGTTGCGCGCGGGCGCTTGTTTTCGCTAGACGCGTATACGGTGTGACTTCGAACCGGTTTCGACTCACTTTGTACGACCGTGCGCATGATTCATCGGTTAAATATGCTATTTACTAATGGATAGCAGTGAATACGAAAATGAGTCAACAATTGAGATAGTTAACGTGAATAATGTAATAGAAGATTATAGTGAGATTACGAGTAATAGTGAGAATATGGACGTGATAGCAGCATGTACAGAAGATAGCAGTATAAGTGAAGGGCCGAGATCTACCAAAAGAAGTAGACAGTTAGACCAAGAAGAAATGTGGACAAATATTACGAGACGGGGTAAACGCTTTGCGCGTTCTAGCCAGGTTCACGAGGAGATACGAATCCCGGAGGATAGAATCGAAATTAGTATTACATCTACCGAAAAGTTACCAAAACAGTTTGGCTTGGCAAAATTATTAAAAACAGAGAATATTGCGGACATTATAAATATAAAATATATTAATTCGTTTAAAGTGCTAATCCAGTTCAGTAATGAAGAGAGTGCCGACAAATTAATGGAATCAAAATGCTTTAAAGAAAAAGGATTTAGATGTTACAAAACACTGGAGATCAGAGAAACTTACGGCGTTATTAAAGACATAGATTTAGATTCTACTGAGGAAGAAATACTGGAGGAATTGAGAAGTGAAACCGAGATTATAGGCATAAAAAGACTGAAGCGCCGCAATACAATTAATGGACAGTGGGAACCTGGAGAAGCAGTCAGAGTTACCTTTAAAGGGTCTTCCTTACCTAACTACGTCTACATATTTGATTCAAAAGTGAATGTGTATCCCTATCAATACCCCGTAACGCAATGCTCACGCTGCTGGAGATTTGGACATACACTCAAAGTGTGTGCAGCAATAAAAGTGGTATGCCCAAAATGCAGTCAATCACATCCAAATTGTGACACTACGCAATATAAATGTAATAACTGTTCAGGAAAACATATGGCGTTATCCCGTACATGTCCTATATACTTAAAAGAAAGAAGACTTAGAGAATTGATGGCAGAATTTAACTGCACATACAAAAGGGCTTTGACAATATATGTTCCGCCGGAACCGGAAACGTATGAGGAAGAGATAGTAGAAAAAGAAGATAAAATAGAGAGAGAATTTCACCAAGTAACAAGTCAAGAAGAAAACTTAGAAGTGGGCTCTGTAACTCAAATTCAGAACACTTATGCAGACATTGTAAATGGGGTAAAGAAGACAAAATCTAAAGCAAAGAAGAAACCTACAGCAAGTCAAGAAGAATATAAAAAAACGGATAGGGCTAATCGGAAGAATATACAAACGAATAATACCGAGATTAACTGCGCGGCATTTTCAAGCAGCGATTCTGAAGAACACGTAGAAACAAGAAATACAGATAATTTAAACAAGGAAACCTGGAAACCGCTGTGGAATAAGCTAAAGGAAAAAATATGGGATAGTAGGATGAGTTTGGAAGATAAAATGTCAGAGTGTATGAAAATAATTTTTGAATGGTTTACATCTTTCATAAGCCACTACATAATGGAATTACCCTGCTTTTCTAACATAAAAAAATGGATTATACCAGACACAGGCACGTAAAAATCAATATTCTACAATGGAATGCCCAGAGTTTACGACCAAAGAATACAGAATTTGAAGCTTTATTATATCAGGAAAAAATTCACATAGCGATCATTAGTGAAACTTGGCTTGAACCAGAAAGCTCATACAGAATTAGTGGATACAATATTTACAGGGCAGATCGCGACGATGGTTATGGAGGAACGGCAATCTGTACCCACCATTCGATCAAAGCTATACAATGTAGTGTAAATATTTCGAATTCAGGTATACAAATCGTTCACATAAAGTTGCTTAATTGCAGTCAAGTTGAGAATATTATTTCTATTTATTGTCCATCCTCAGTGCGCACTTGCAGAAGGGACTGGGATGAAATTTTCTCAATATCACAACATAAAGCTATCATTGCAGGAGATATGAACGGTCACCACTCGAACTGGTCTTCCAGAACTGATACTAGAGGTAATCAGATTTTTGATTCCATCATGGACAATAACCTATGTACAATCAACGACAACACACACACACGTGTAAAATTGGTTAATGGAAGTGTTCAAAGGTCTTCCCCAGACATCACTATCGTATCATCGGAGTTGGCATTACAATTGGAATGGTATGTGATGAATGAAAACCTTGGAAGCGACCATTTGATAATAAAAGCGCGATTAGGAAACAATACTTCAAATACATATAAAACTCGAAGAAACTTTAAGAAAGCAGATTGGCAAGCATATACTAAAAAAATTGAATCGGAATTAACAAACTTAGAACTACCATTAGACCAACAATCAGCATATAATAAATTCATGGACATTGTAAACTCTGCAGCTGATCAACATATACCTATAGTAAGAATGTGTGAGAACCCTCTTCAATCAGACAAGTTCATACCAAAGCCATATTGGAGCCAAAGGTTATCACATATTGTCGCACAAAGACGTCTTGCATTGGCTACTTTTAGGGGAAATCCTAGTCCACAAAACCTTGAAACCCTGCAAAAGAAAATAAGTGAATCACAAAGATTAATACGACAAGCCAAGAATAAATCCTTTCAGGAGTTTTGCAGTGGAATAGATAGTGTAACTTCTTCAAGTGAAATGTGGAAGCGCATGAGATGGCTAAAAGGACATAAATCAAATACATCCGTGGTTGATCAAGGTAAAGCGGAGAAACTGTTGCAAAGTTTAGCACCTGACTATGTAACGCCACCTACTCCAAAATTCTCTTCATGTAACACGCAATTATCTAGCCCGGTGTCGGTACAGGAAGTAATTAACTCTATTAAAAAATCAGATTCTGCCCCGGGTCATGACAAAGTATCATATTCTATGATCAAACATTTACCACATACTGCCAAAATTATGCTGACTGCAATATACAATATGATTTTGTTATCTGGAGTTGTACCAGAGCAATGGAAAAAAGTTAAAATAGTTCCTATACCGAAACCGGGCGGAGACACAGGTTCAAGCTTGGCTGTTAGACCTATTGCACTGATATCTTGTGTATGTAAGATATTGCATACTATTATAACACGCAGGTTGGAATGGTTCCTAGAGAAAAATTATCTATTATCTTCTGACACCACAGGCTTTCGAAGATCTAAATCGTGTTATGATGGCCTTTATAGATTGATTGCAAGGGTTCAAACAGGTTTTACTAAAAGTGTACCAACTGTTGGATGCTTCATTGATATTGAGAGTGCTTACAATAATATAAACTTGACATCTCTCTTAGACATTTTGGACAACTTGGGAGTGGGATCTGTTATTTGTAACTATCTTTGGCAATATCTTCATCAGAGACACCTATTCGTTGAATTACTGGATAATAGTGCAATACGTCGAATGACTAGCATAGGCATAGCTCAGGGTGACCCGCTATCCCCATTATTATTTAATGCGGCAACAATTCATGTCTGTAAAATTATGACTAATGTTTATATTGCACAATATGCCGATGATTTTATTATATATGACATTCAGACGAAATTGACCGATTCTGTATCGCATATACAAAACGCGTTACAAGTATTTCAAAAGTTGATGACTGATTTAGGTTTAAACATTTCTCATAAGAAAACAAAGGTTTGTCTTTTCAGTAGGGGACACAGGCGAAAAAGAATTGACCTTACGGTTAATGATAACATTATTGAACAGGTCGATTGTGTCAAGTATCTTGGAATGTGGCTGGACAGATCTTTAAAATGGGGTAGGCACATAAACGAGATCAGGGAAAAAGTTAGTCGCTATTTAAAAATATTTAAAATATTAGCTGGGGCAAAATGGGGTGTACATCCTCTCCACCTACGAAGGCTATACATAGCTATAATTCGAAGTAGAATGGATTACGGTTGTTTCCTATACGGAAATTGCGCAGACAGTCACCTTCTTAAGCTTGATAGAATTCAGAACCAAGCAATGAGAATTATAGGAGGATTTATTAGAACCACGCCTGTTCATACTATGGAAAGCGAGTTGTGTCTCCAGCCGTTATTTGTTCGAAGACAATTCCTTGCATGTAAATTCTATCTAAAATCAAAATCGGTATGTAATAATGCTCTTATTAATATCTTGGGTGAGCTGTCTGACCATTGCCTACAAGTATATTGGAGAAATAAGAAACTACCACTGCTAGTGGAGGTCCACAGAGACTACGCAGATTTCCCTTTACACTCTAGCCCAGTACTGGATATATACTCTTTGAATACTTGGGTAACCAATATAAATTTAACTAATGTGATAAACACCAATGTTGAGGGTATTACTTCGGCAAAAAGACTGGTAAATGCAGCAGATCTTTATAATAAATGTACTCAAATGATAGAGGATAGGTTTAGTCGCCATTATAAAATATTTACGGATGGGTCCAAAGAAGGGTCAGACCTAGGAGCTGCTTTTATTGATCCTCAGCTCAATTCAAAAGCAAAATTTAAAATAAATTCCCAGATTTCTATAATGTATTGCGAACTCATAGCTATTTCTGAAGCACTGGCTTATTTACTAAATACGAATCAAGAAAACCTTGTTATATTTTCGGACTCAAAAAGCAGCCTCCAACATTTGGCTCGGGTTCCCTCGAGTCTTCGAGGATTCCCGATAGCCTTAAGTATTATAGATACAATTTGTAAAATTCAGTCTTTAAATAAAACTGTGACTATTCAATGGATCCCTTCACATGTTGGAATCAAGGGTAACGAGGAAGCAGACTTGGCTGCCAAACAAGCATCTTATGAGGGCATCTCCTACTCATGTTTACCACTATACTCAGATTGGCTTGGTCATGTCAAAGACCGATGTAGACAAAGATGGCACGAATATTTTGATGAACGATCAAAGTTAAAAGGTATTTGGTATAAAACCATCCAAGCAGAACCTCCTCGTTACCCTTGGTTCGAAGAAAAGGAAATAGATAGAAGATATGTAGTGGCTCTAATGAGATTACGTTCCGGCCACATTCCATCCAATAAATTTAAATACTTAATGGGTAAAATCGCATCACCTAACTGTGAAGTATGCGGAGTGATTGAAGATATTTATCACGTGTTGATGGAGTGTGACCGAAACGTACACGAAAGGCAATGTGTGTTTGGTACAGGTCTGGGAGTGGGGACATGTAACAGTATTTTAGCATCTCCATTGTCAAGGGAGGCTAGGATGTTGTGTCTACTGTTGTTTGCAGTCCGCCAAAGAGAATAGATACCCTGTTGTCTCTGGGGAACTGCATGTTGTCTATACATAGGTTATTAAGTTAAATATGCTTAAGAATAGAAGATGATTGTTATTAATTTTGTTAAGTTTAAGTTTGCTGTATTTTTCATTACGGGGGTGACATTATCACTATGTGACAAAGCCCCTCTAAATAAATAAAGATAAAAAAAAAAAAAAAAAAAAATTACGTACACAAATCAAATTTAAATGTACACAAGTACAAAATAATTAAAATTCTACATATTTATGTGTATATTCGTTTCTACTCGCGACTTCGTCCGCGTAGTTTTTTCAACCGCAATAGGTTACGTCCTTGGTAACTGCTTCGCACTTAGTGGTTGTAGCGTGATGTTATATAGCTTCCCCTATAAATTGACTATCCCACAAAAAAAGTTTTTTTGAATTCGAATCAGTAGTGCCTGAGATCAGCGTGTTCAACCAAACTACCAGTCTCTTCAGTTTTATTATATTTGTATAGATGTATAATTGTGACTGCCTCTTTAGCCTAGTGGTCTTAAGCGCGACTGCTACGCTAAAGGTCTTGGGTTCGATTCCCAGGTCGAGCAATAAGTGTTATTGGGTTCTTCTATAAAATTCCCAGTAGCAGCTCGGTGTTAGGATTTGTGCCCGGTTAATGGCAATAGGCTGTCGAGCCGGCTGTTGAGCTGTAATAGGGGTCGCCCTATTACATGGGACCTAAAACTGAACTGTGGGTGTACATTGTTACACCTCTGCCTAACCCTTCGGAGAATACAGGCGTGATGGTATTGATATTGTATAATTGTGATGAGTTGTGTCAAGTCAACAGTCAAACACATAGTCAAAAACAAAATGAAATGATTTATTTCAATCGAACCACTAACAGACATGTTTACAGGAAAAAATAATTAAATCTAGTTGCCTCTTTTAGAAGGTACTTTCGTATTTCTATAAAAGTAAAATAACATTCCCTTTTCATTATCTTCTGAAGTGAGATAGTGTTACATCGTAAAATGTATACTTCATAGCTATTAAATGTACAAACGAATGTGTAGGTACATGTTAGAACAAAGAGGCTTATAAAAAGCAAGTTTTATTTCAGCCAGGGAGTTACAAGAGAATTTATCTTTAATACGAAGCCGTATTCATACTTTTCCGGCTTTTCTGTAACCAAACCGTGCGGGCAGTATGAAACAAAGTTACAATGACATAATATTAGGTGGGAAATGTAAATTGTTCATAACATATTTCAAACGAGCATCGTCAGATGTGAAAATGCTGTTAAAACTTTGATCTGTTCTGTACTATGTGTTAAGTGTGTTGTACATCATTTATTTTATTAGTAATTTTATGTATTTTAATTAGTAAATTAACTTACAATGATATGTATAATTAATGTGTGTACTCCAAAAGTACTGTAGGTATCTCAATTCCAATCTTGGTCTCTGGCAGATATACTTGTGATTCGACTTCTCGAAGATTAAAGATTGCAAACTCATTCCACTGATTGGTTACTGTACAAATCCACAGAACTATTGGATTACATTTGACATCTCGATTGACATTTATAAATTGTCAACTTCAGAAAGTAATCGAGAATTTAGTATTAATAAGGGATATTATGGTCTAGTAATAGCTAATAGATATATCGGAAATCCACCAGGCAGCAATGGTGAACCATGTGACATTTCGCCATCAGACACCGCAGGTTTATAAGTCCATGGTAACGCGGTGAGTTCATGGCTAACGCCTCTTCTCTTGAAAAATGACAATCCACGTCAGTTTCATTGGCGACCACACCCAAGCAAACGTGCTTGACGTTGCCATACTAACAAAACCTTATTCAACTTTAACAACTTTATTACATCCCGATAGATAGATATGTTGTTTAATTGAGTTGTTGGGTCCTATTTCAAATTCAAACAATAGGTTACTTATTAGATTTGCCATCAATCAATGCTTGAAAGTTCAATATTAATTACTGTGCTCAGTTTGTAGCTGCAGCTTTACATCTTATTTTTTCTATATAAACTACATGTACCTACATTCAAGTTAAATCCATAGACAACTATGTGGTTAGCAGCCGTGAGCGAATGATAGTATGAACTAATCGTTCAAAATCATAGACAGAGAACGTCAACTGAACACAAATCGCAATGCAAGTTCGTGTAAAAATGTGCTCGATGAATTTTTGTGTGTATGGAACATCATCAAATGACTTCTTCCACTCACGGCGGAGCGAAAGGGAGTGTCAGACTCTTACTGACTAAAATCGAACCGATCATCCAAGGCGACGGTGATTCTACACCACAAAAATTACCGACGCAATGGTTTTGTGAATAGTTGACACTTTATGTCAGCCGTACTCAAAGTGCGTACTCTATGTGGGCTCCGCTAATACTGGTTAGAATGAAAAAACCTGATATGTGACTTCAACTCTGTCTTAACAAGCCTGACAGCAAACAATTTAATAAAAGTAATTTCATACTTCCCATTAGACGAAAATATTAATGACAAGTAATATTACTTGTCATTAATATTTTAAAAATAAAAAATAATCTAAAATGGTTTTATGTGTATTTTTCATTCATATATATAAATGAAAAATACACATAAAACCATTTTAGATTATTTTAAGGCTACGCCAAATTTAAATATTTCATGTTCCAAAAAGGTTCGATCTCCAAAAAAGTTTGTAAACCGATGCTCTATGTGCAAATACGGCTTAGCGGTTAGAATAAATATACTTTGTTCAAATAAAACCATAAAGTAAACAAGAAAAAATTAGTAACAACTGAAATCGTTTAAAAGAAAAAGTATGTACTATCCCATAATTTCATTATGTAAGTACTTTTGGGCTAATGTGCGCTCGAACAAAAAGGCGAATAACCGGATTATCGGATAATTTTATTACTTCACACAGAATATTGTTTTTCGGAGAAACGATTTCATAAAAGCTTATTATATTAAACTGTTTACCAACTTCAATTTTTTCTCAACTATCTCGGCTTTTTTCATTTTGTTTTGAGACGGCAAAAAACTAAAGGTTTTAGATGAGATTCCCTAGCATTTGTGTTGTTGAATACCGAAATATTCATCTGACATAAGAACGGACTTCAAGGACGCAGGGTCTTCTTGTTGTCTGGGGGACAGACAATGTCCACATTTACATTAAACTTTGTTTCAACATATTGTAAAAGTCACACACTTTGAGAATGTAATATTAAATTCAAACTTTGACCTTTAGTTCGCGACTAGGGATGTTGTAAGATGCTAGATAAGGGTTGAACTTTTAGTATTTATTTTACACTAGCTTCTGCTCGTGACTTCGTCTGTGTGGCATTTTTCAATCGGTAAGTTACAACTTAGCTTACTGCACCGCTCCTGTGGTTCGTAGCGTGGTGTTATATAGCCTATATTCCTTTTGATCTAGCTGTTAAATACAAAAAGATTTGTTCGAAACCGACTGGTAGTTTCAGCGACGAGAGCGTTTATACGAACAACCAAAAATATCTTCATCTTATTCATATAGAATTTTATAGAGTTGAGCGTAGTAATCACTTACGCAGAACAAGTATTACACATATCATCACGCCTATATTCCTCGAAGGGTTAGGCAGAGGTGTAACAATGTACACCCACAGTTCGCCGGTATTTTTAAGTCCCATGTAATAGGGGGCGAGCCTATTGTCATTAACCGGGCACAAATCCTAAGTTCGAGCTGCTACTGAGAATTTCATAGAAAAACCCAATAACACCTTTTGCTTCGACCTAGGAATCGAACCCAACACCTCTAGCGTAGCAGTCGCGCTTAGGACCACTAGGCTACCGAGGCAGTTACAAAACAAGTATTATAAACGAAATTACACGTGTACTTCTTACTTTTCAAAATTTATTTTTGACATCACTGTCTTCGGTAATAGGAAACATCGTGAGGAAATCTAAACTTAAAATTGATACACTTAAGTCCGAATTCGTCAATCCGCTGTGAGCAAGCGTGGTGATCAATCCTCGTACCTTCTCTGTACAAGAGAGACCGTTGCCTTGCAGTGGGAAAAATTACAAGCTGGTAATATAATTATGATAACAATTTCGGGACCCCAAATAATCCCTCCTCATTAGTAATGTGTGTACTTAAACTTACTTCGCTTAAAGAAATTTGCAGAACGTTTATTCATTCATACTTCCAAATTACACTAGTATGAATAATATTCCGTGAGAGGAAGAAAAATCGTCGCGAATATTGATTTCAGAGGGCGAAACGTGTAACTGAACCTACGGGAATTTCAGCCACCAATAACTGAAAAATATTATATTCCAGTAGTAGGTACCTACCTAAAGACCCAGCTACACTGGAGCGTTCAACTTGCGATCGAGAGCGTGGTCAGATAGGTGCAATAGTATTTGTATTGATGCGTCTACACTACAACGCGGATAAAATACTACTACAACGCCTAATCGCAATCGCAATTGCGCCCGCTCCATTGTCACCGGGACCTTACTAGTGTTGCGGAATTTGTTCGATAGAGTCGCCACGGCCCTGGAAAGCAAAGGGTATTAGAAGGAACACGGATAAGTTTCAGTCAGTATGACTGTGACACGTCTTTCCGCTCCGTTCAGAGCGGGAAAAGGCATCTGATGACTTTTATTGTTGATAGATCGTTAGGACATTAGTATATTTTTTTTATGTAATTAATGTAACTGCACAATTTATTGTGATACATTTTTAAAAAGATGTAGATGTATGAAATTTCTTGCCCGTTGTTCTTCATACGAAACTACCTTTTGGAATGGAAAACTAGATTCAATATTTTTAATTTTTAACGTTTTATTTGACGTTCAAAAGTGCCTTGTAATGGTCTAATTGAAATAAATAATTTGACTATTTGACTTTTCATGATTTACCAACGTTAAAAAAATATATAGTGTGCCGGGGCCTTTAGTGTTTCATCATTAATAATTATATTTGAAAAGAGAATTTCGACGATTGGTTGTGACGAATTGATATTTTTCATGAGTCCTCCACGGTAAGGAGGACCATTTATATCATGGGTTCTGCAATTTATCACTCTCATTTATCATTTTATCGAGTTGAAGCGCCCAAACATATCGTAGCGAGGAGCCGGCTATTGTATGCTGCCCTTTTATTTATCCTCCCTTGTATCACCCTAATTAATGCTCTATATCTGATAAGTCCTTTCAACTCGTTTGAGATTATATAGGCTGTTATATGATGTACAAAATTTCGGCACAGTATATTATAATGGTATTAATATTAAAATCGAAAACATTTCATAAATTTTCTCTCGTCACTTTGGGAGCTTTGCGTTGCTGAATATGGTTATAATGAACTGTCGATCATTATTATTGTAATGTAATGTATTATTTAAATCATTTTTCATTTACCTGTTACTCCAGTTTTCATTGGTTTTTAACCCCCGACGCAGAAACAACGGGGTGTTATCAGTTTGACGTGTCTGTGTGTGTGTATGTGTGTGTCTGTCTGTGGTATCGTAGCTCCCGAACGCATGAACTGATTTTGATTTAGGTTTTTTTGTTTGAAAGGTATATTAGTCGGGAGTGTTCTTAGCTATGTTTGATGGAAATCGGTTCAGCGGTTTCGAAGTTATCAGCTTTTTTGTTAGCTGCGGTAGGGATTTTTATTTTTCTGTCGGAGTTACTTAATTTTTTTATAAAAAAGCAATTATACTCAAATTTAATTTCAGTAAGGGTATCAAGGAGCTTCAGTGTTTGAATTCATGTAGAAATCTGTAAAATTATAAACACTATTAACAACTGAATAAATATAATACCAATAATTCGTAATACCTACCTATAATAATGAAACTCTATAGTATCAAATGCAGTGTTATAAATATCAAAGCAAGCAAAATTAAATTACTTTTGTGCAAGTGAAGTGCTGAAAAACACAAACTAAAAAAATGTACGTGTAAGTGATAAACCAACAAACAAATTAAATGAAAACATTAAAGTCTTATGGAAGGAACACTGTCTATGAGAGGTAGCGTGTTATGGTGGCAGTAGTAGTCACAGCATGACCACGTGGATGGCGCTATTCGGGCTAGTGTGGCTGCTACGCGTGCGTGGTTCGCTCTGCGGCTGCGCGGCGTGCCGGCGCGCGCGCCATGTGTCGCAAGACTCGCATAGCGCACCAAGCCCGCGTGCGCCCAGCCCTGAGGAACAAGCCCCGTTTGACGTCATCACCCTCGAACATTACACACGTGACGTCACCGTCCAGACCGACTTCGATGATGAAGACGTCGAGGATCTTGATAAAATCGAAATGCAGATTTCTGAAGAATGTAAGTGGTTTAATACATTTCATTTTACATAATTGGATACAATATTTCTTTCAGCATAATTTTAACGTTAACGTGATATTTTTAAGATACCAAATGATAAACAAATATCCTACGCTGGTGTCAGATAGCTGTGCCTACCTACTGCACATTTCTATCAATCATACATCATGTAAACAAGCAGAGTGAACTTTTTAGGTTTATGGTTCACTCTATTAAAGAAAAAGGAGTTAATGATAGAACGATAATGTAAATAAACCATAATAGGGTCAGAAAGATAATAAGGTTGATATTTCTAAATGACTGGTTGTCCACAGTGCATAATAATAATTTTCTTAAAAAACCTTATATTATGTAATTTTATATCGAATTTCGCTCAAAATTGGATTATAATTTCATTAACATAAAGCTTCTTATGCAATGATAACAAAGAAAGTATTGAGGAAATTCTATCAACCTATTGCTAAAAATAAAACAATTAGGTATTCAAAGTAACAAAAAAATAAATAATTTGAATGAAAATGGATCAAAGAAAACAATAATACTAAGAGTCGATTGTTCCCAATAATTTTCTTTATTTACTTTTTTTATTATTTCTCTAACAGTCTAGACTTCAATCACTTAAATGTAGCGACTAGGCTTCTAAAATAATTGGGTTTCTTTGTTATTATTTTATTTTTATTTGATTTTCGTGTTATATTTCACAGGAATCTGTGTGTGTGTCAATGGCCAAGTGGTTATGATGCCCACCTCTCATGCAAAAAGTGACTAGTTTAATACCAAGAAAGTACCGACACGACTTTCTATGTACTCATATATGTTCTTCCTTGTTTGTTTTTTTGGACATCACTGACATTGGTGAAGAAAAACATCGTGAGGAAATCTGACTTACAATTGATATAAGTATCGTCAATCCTCCCACAGCAAGCGTAGTGATGCGTTTATTATCAACCTCTAAATTTTTACCTCTCTGGTTCCTAGTGGTCGCTTGTATACCATGATCACGCCTGTATTCCCCGAAGGGTTAGGCAGAGGTGTAACAATGTACACCCACAGTTCGCCGGTATATTTAGGTCCCATGTAATAAAGGGCGAGCCTATTGCCATTAACCGGGCACAAATCCTAACTCCGAGCTGCTACTGAGAATTTCATAGTAAAACCCAATAACACTTTTTACTCGACCTGGGAATCGAACCCAAGACCTCTAGCGTAGCAGTCGCGCTTAGGACCACTAGGCTACCGAGGCAGTTCGTGGTCGCTTGCAAAATACAATTATTGACATTGTGACAGAGAACTTACTGTGTGAATGTCACTCATGCTATATAAAACTGAATTGATAACAATGTTTATTCTTCACTAATGTGTTGAAAAACGTTGTAGGTATGAAATGCGCTAGCATTTTATCATTTCACTCTAGGCTACATTCCGTCGTCGCCTTCAGTTCGGGCTGCAATCCAGCCTCGACTGTAATGACAAACTTTCGTCTCTTGTGTCATTGCACATTATTGAACTGACAATAAAGATACCTTAGTAGGCAATCCATCCGCGTGTTGTTCGAAAGAGATACCGCGTTCCCGGAACGCAAAGGGCACAAGAAGGAATATAGATGGGTTTTAGTCGGTATAAATCTGAAACATTTGATGATTTCCCATTCGAAAAAAATAAATAAAAAGTAGGCAATCCCACCGTATAAAAAAGTGTAGACATTATATGTAGGTGTCAAACAGTGTAAGTGAAAACGGGTATTTGGTTAGTAGCACCAGCATTTACGCTCAAATGCAACCGGATATTTCCCTACTTCACCAAAGAGGACACTTTTCTTGAGTGTGCCCACTTGCACTGGTTAAGCAGCTCTTGTGAGTGACAAAACGTCGGTCCTCACACATCTGGCGCTGAATTTTTCTCGGGTTCCGTCCGAATTCAAATACCCGTAAATCTATACAAATTGTGTTTGCTACTCCACTTTGCCTCAGCGAGGGAATAAAACTGCAGAAGTAAATAAAATTGTTTTGGTCTTATTGCTCTAAGAATAATTACACAGAACCCAAAGTAATGTGATTCTCTTTTAATCGTTTTGCTGGTTCGATAATAATTCACAATAAACATTTTATATTGATAAAATTGAACAATTACCTAGTACACATGCACATCCAGACCAATTTCGGTCACAGACTTGCCAAGTACGCAGGAGATATTATAGTGTACTTAAGTGTGTGCGCAAACACAAGTGCACTCTTTCTTCCCTCACTCTCATAGTCCATTGGGATGGCAATCCGACACAATCGGGGAGAGATCAGGCGCAGGACCAACGGCTTTACGTGCTTTCCGAGGCACGGCGGTGTCACATCACCAACTTCTGAACTCCGGGCTGTTACTGAGAAATTCGTAATGGAAAAACCCAATAACACTTTTTGCCCGACATGGGAATCGACGTCAGGACCCCACGCTCACAACCAACAAACACAAACATACAACTAAACAAATTATGTGAGGATGTATTTGGACTTGATAATAACCATTTAAAATGTCGTGACAGTAATGTCACATTATTATGCGTACTGCTTCGAAATATCATTCAATTATTATTTCTAGTAATGTAACACGGTTCACTTATGCCATTAAATTTTGTTGAAATAACCGAACTGAATCGTGTAACATAAATATGAATCATTAAAATATCGACAAATGATGATGATGATAAATTATGATACTTACCTTTTATTTCAGCTTTTCAATCGAAATGTTGAAATTAATTTAGTTAAACTGTGAAATGTTGTGAAATTAGTTTTAACACGTCAAACACTTACAATTTACAATTATATTATTTTTTTTTTACCTAAAAGCTGCACAAAAACGAAAACTAAGGACTATTATTACGCGGTACTAGGTTTAGCTTGAGCCTGTTCAGCTTCCAATTTGGTCAAGTTCTCTTTCTCCAAGCTGCCATGTACGACGTGTGAGTGTGTGAGTCAATTTTGCATTGACAACAATTTGTACCTGAAATTACGTAGTTTAAAACAAAAGAAATTGAATATTATAAGAAATAAAAAACAGAAATAGTAGTTTAGTAAAGCTAACATGCATGGATTTTATAGAGCTTACTGAACGAGCTCAGAGCTCATTATGACGAAGCTCGTCCGGGGAAATACTACCACCAAACCTATTTCTGCCGCACAGCAGCGTTGCTGTGTTCCGGTTTAAAGAGTATGGGTATTGGTGTAATTACAGGCACATGAGACATTTCAACTTTGGCTCTGAGAGGGTAACGCATTTATAAGGTCTCTGGTATTGCAGATACCTATAAGCAGCGGTGACCACGTAACATCAGATGGACAATAGCCAATAGGCTTGTTTTCCAACCCCTGGTAAAAAAAATGAAACAAAATATAGTGTTATCTTCCTCTCTGATTTCATATGTAACTCACGTACTTCTAGATACATGCGGCTATTTTCCATTCCTCTAGCTTATCCACGAATATACCGTGCATTACGACATAAATCTCACACCTTATATCGTGAAAGTGGAACAGTTTTTGTACCTTTTTATCAGGTATTATAAGTCCGAAATCCTTTTAAGAAGGATTTACCTGTTTATGTAAAAGCAAATTGCCGTCTGTGGACAAGAAGGAAAAGTTTGTTCTATGTGTATTTATTTGTTTGGTATTCATGGATATAACAACGCTACTTGATTATATTTACAACACAATCAATAAGTACTAGAAAGCATGAAGTCCATAGACGCTTTGTAAACCATTGTTCTAATTAAAAGTTATTTGTAGTACTAGTTAGATCGCAAAAGTTATGGATAGTAGTAGAAGAGCTCTTTGTGAAGGAGCTCGCCCGGTAAAGTACTATCACCATACATATTTCTGCCGCAAAGCAGCGTTGCTGTGTTCCGGTTTGAAGGGTATGGTGCCGGTGTAATTACAGGCACATAATTATGACATTTTAACTTTGTCTCTGGGATGACAACGCATTTGCAAGTTCTCTAGTATTGCAGATGTCTATAGGCAGAGGTGTCCTCTAAACATCAGGTGGGCCGTCGACTTATTTGCCATCCAATAATTATAACATAAGAAATTCTGAGAGGATGAGTGAAAGGCGACTAACGAAAGGAATTTATATGGCAGATATGAGTGGCAACGCCGAAGACGACGCCCTAGAAAGACCTACCCTGACCTTATTGGTGGGGTTCTTCAGAAAGGTCGTGTGCGCAATACTCGTAACCGGCGTGCTTGTATGAACAGATGTATGAACGTGATCGAGGCGAAAGAAGTATGTAAGGATCGTAGCAGGTGGCGTTCTGTGGTTTCTGCCTACCCCCATGGGAAAAAGGCGTGAGTTTATGTATGTATGTAAAATAAAAAAATCCACTTGCCATTCCTATGCTAAGGTTCAAGGAAATGAATATCGAAAGCTCCTCTGCAATAAATAAGCATTTATTAAAGCTCGTTGTAATTAAGCTTTATACCAGCTAATTTATTTGATACTAGGTATTAGCTACGAAGCAACGGTTAATTTAGCTCGTTTTATAGATTGATACTGACATTTGGGTTTTGTCGGTATCGCTTCTAGTAATAAATAGCGGTGCAATCTTTAATAGTTAAATTATTACGTCCGTTATTTATTTATTTACATTTCAAAATATTTAAATAGAACATTCTATTTAAATACGTGTTTAAATATTTTATAAAATAAATTAAAGACAATTGAATTTTATTTCTTTTTTAATTAATAACACTTTATTTAAATTTATAAAATAAGTACCAATGACCATTTAAAATGTAAAGTTTGAAATTGTTGCCTATAGGTACTAAAAAGTGCCAGCAACAACATTTAGCTTGTAAAATTGTGTTGTAACTTGGAAACAAGTTACTTACTAAAAAAACTCGAGCTTTGAATAATCTAAGATATTATTGTAAATGGCAAATTATGACTAATAAATTGTATGTTGTTTTTTACTAAAGTACTGCTACTTGTTGTATAATACACAATATTTCATTCTTCATTATGTAAATACAACATACATTTGTACCCGCATCTTTTACCGAGTTTATGATAAAACTGGTTTTTTCTAGTAATAATCTACTATGCTTAATAATAATAATTAATAATGTACTACTTACTAACGTGGGTTTTCATATGCAAATACTATTTGGTATTATTTACTTTGGGCAAGTACTTTTGGATCTTTTATTTGGGTTCCGTGCCTCAAAAGGAAAAAACGGAACTCTTATAATATTACTTTGTTGTCCGACCGTCTGTCTGTTCAAGACCCTTTATTTCGGTAATGCGTGGATGTCTCAAATGAAATTTAAACCGTATACTCAGGTTGACGGTCCTATGAAGTTCTGTAAAAATCAATCTTTTAATTCTACATTAAAAAAGATACGGGCGTTTATTCAGCAAAAAAACGCATATTTCTACACTATCAAGGTAATCAAAACTCATAGGGTAGTTTCCGTTGACCTAGAACTATGAAATTTGACAAGTAGCGTCGTAATAGACAACAAGTACAAAAAAAGGGTCAAAACTTATACATTTTTAATTCAATCTGAAAAAATAGGGGTCTATATTTTTTATAGGGGTCCAAATTTCAAACTGAAGCTATTAGTACAAATGGGGTTTTATTTAAAAGGGCACATTGCTAGATAATATATTGTATTTATTTTTTCCGACGCGTATTTTCTTATTTACAATGAAAAATATTAAAAGATTACTGTTCCTCTCTGTCTCCGAAGTCTGTGAAACGGTTTTTTTTTTTCATTAGAATAAATTAATAGTAAGTTATACTATTTATTTATTCCAATGACCTATTTATTTAATTCTGTAAATTATAATGATCTTACTAATGGAACCCTCGGTGGGCGAGTCCGACTCGCACTTGTCCGGTTTTTTACTTTTTTGTTGTTTTGCAAACTGGCCGACGCGACGGCCCACCTGATGTTGAGTGGTCGCCTGTGCCTATAGATATTTACAATACCAGAGGCCTTGCAAATGCTTTGCTATCTCAGTGGGAAAGTTGAATGGTATCTTGTGCCTGTAATTTCACGCGCACCCATACCCTTCTAACCGGAACATAGTGACGCTGCTTTGCTGCAGAAATAGGTATGTTGGTAGTACTTTCTCGGACGAGCTCCTTCACAAAGAGCTCTACTATCTACTAAATGAATAAACCAATGCCAAGCTATGAGGCGAAAGAAATTAATTATGTTAGGCGATCAGTCACTATCATGATATGGGTTGACATGAATAGTAGGATTGCAAGAAGATCGTGAGATATTATCCGTCATATCCATGTTGCTGCATCTATGACATTAATAGTTGAGCGCCCTTAGACGGGTGAAATGATTATTTGCCACGTCAAACAAATAATAATAAAAATAGTATCGGCCTATTATTGTCCCACTGCAGAGCAAATGCCTCTCCTCACACAGAGAAGGTCCGAACAATGATCATTATACTGACTCAAGGCGGATTGGCGATTTTGGACTTCTAGTCATTATAAGTCCAGGTTACCTGACAATGTTAGACCAAAAAGCTTAATAATAAAGCATTTTCTGTGGGCTACTATTTTTTATAGTTTTAAATGTTTTATGTCTATATTTAATATTTAAAAATGTTACGAGATGAAAAAAGAGTAAAATGTTTTTGTAAAATACTGTTTACTTAAAGTTTTACAAAGACTGTATTAATTGTTAAAATGTGTGATAAAACCACCATAATAATTCTTATTTTAAATTTTAACATAGAATATAAAAAATAAACATAAAATTTAAAATATATTGTATTTATTTTTCTTTTTTTGGCATCGATACGCTAAGAAGAAGGTTCCTATTTTAATATTAAAAAACATATTATTTACAATTTAAATAATAAAAATTTGCCAATATTAACCTTTTATATCTGAACTGTGGGTGTACATTGGTACACCTCTGCCTAACCCCTGGGAAATACAGGCGTGATGGTATGTTTCATATTCACTAAGCTGATACATGACTGTGTAGACAATAAATAAAATATCATCGGTCGACGTTCCTAGCTTTAACAAGCATTTTTAATGAAGCTCCTGCAAAGATCCCGTCGAGCGAGATTGCGTCTTTTTGTAAAAATACTTGCAGCTTACAAAACCACGGGATGACTAGACTTCTTTGAAAACTATTATATAGAGGCAGCCTTGGAGCTTATTAAATGAAATGACGGTTTTAGACTTAACGGAGAACTGAGATAAATAACAATCATTGCTTTCAAAATATCAGTACATACAAGGGTCAAATACGAACAGCTTATAACTTGAAGTCGAAACAGTCGAAGAAAACATTAACAATAATTTAGAAGTTAGATAGGTCATAATAAATCCAGCTAATTAAAATTATTACTAGGGTAAAGGACTCCTCGCATGCAGAGACGGCACAAGCATTGATCACCAAGCTTATTCAAGGCAAATTGGCAATTTCAGATGGATTTACAATTATAAGTCCAAGTTTCTTCACGATTTATTCCTTTACCAATGTCAGTGATGTGCAACATAACCCTTAGAAAGTACATAATACCATCATCACGCCTGTATTCCCCGAAGGGTTAGGCAAAGGTGTAACAATGTACACCCACAGTTCGCCGGTATGTTTAGGTCCCATGTAATAGGGGGCGAGCCTATTGCCATTAACCGGGCACAAATCCTAACTCCGAGCTGCTACTGAGAATTTCATAGAAAAACCCAATAACACTTTTTGCTCGACCTGGGAATCGAACCCAAGACCTCTAGCGTAGCAGTCGCGCTTAGGACCACTAGGCTACCGAGGCTACATAATATGAATTGAAACAGTTACATTGGTACTTGCCCGATATCGAATCCACAACCTCATGCGTGGCAGCGGGTTGTTCGTAAGAGATACCGCGCCCCGGAACGCAAAGGGCACAAGGAGGAACATAGTTGGGTTTTAGTCAGTAAAAGTTTGACATACCCTCCCGCCCCGCTCAGGGCGGGGGACGTCATTTGATGAATTCCCATGTCTAAAAAAAAGCCTCATGCGTGAGAGGCGGGAGACCTAACCACTGCACTATCACGACTCTGAGGACTGAAATGAAAATAATTTAAGAAGGAAATTAAAGAACAAAATCTTGATTGTTCTATAAGAAAGAAAGTCTATTATAAGTAAGTGTTAAGTTAGCAATACATTTACTAAAAGTACAAAAGTTTTATAGAAGGTGCCAAAAGTTATGAGAAATTCCCAAAAACATTATTCTTATAATGTGTAAAGTGAAAAAGTTCCAGCTGAAATAAAAATTGCCTCTAGTAATAAAATATCTTGATGAAATCCATTTTATTCTGCGGCTAATACTAGGTAGGTACTTAGAATGAAACCACTTATAATAAAATTCAGGCGGCGACGCCAGTTCTAAATCACAATGTAGACTTCTCAAATATTTAATTTTGAAAACAAGGAGTAAAAATTGTACGAATATTAAATTTTTGTATTAAATATATTTTAATACAAAAAGTTAACTTGACTGCCTCATTAGCCTAGTGGTCTAAATCGTGACTGCTACGATAAAGGTCTTGGATTCAATTCCCAGGTCGAGCTAAGTGTTATTGGGTTTTTCTATAAAATTCTCTGTAGCAGCTCATAGTTAGGATTTATGCCCAGTTAATGGCTATAGGCTCATTTCGCACCGGTGCCTATCCCTTCAGGAATATAAGCGTTATGGTATGTATATACAAATTAAAAAAAAAACAAATGTTGACAAGACATTTTCACAATTAGAAATTACTTAGTGCCTTGCCTAATATTTCAGAATCAGTAGTACTCGTATTATTGCTAGAAGGTAATTGCAAACATATCGTTATTTATGAAAGATGTGGTCAAGCATAACATTTTTCTTTACATCTCGTATTTTTTCCGCTTCAACTTTTTAGGAAAGGCGACAATATAACATTTATGACAGATGATAATAAATGGACGGTTATATCGATAAGCTATTCGTGTTTTGACAAACACCAAAACAGGGGTGTTTGGTAGTTACTAGGCTATATTTTCTTGTCATCTCCGTAACAAAGTCGTAAAACTTCAATGCTTATCCTTTGAGCTGGGTGTTATGTAAACCTATAACGTTTCCTACATGAACAACAGGAACGAACTGGTTTTATCATAAATTTGATATCTTTCTCTATGAGATTGCGGCACGTAGGTATTAAACTAGATTTCATGAAAATACGTCATCTCTTTTAGTTTAGAACGGTTCGAATTCTTTGTTTTAGATTCTTTCATTATTTTCTTATTATTACACCTTATTGTTATACCCATAAGCTTAATTTTTCTTCAACAAAAATATTTCAAAGCGGATCATTCTTGATCACTCATCATTATGAACAACTTTTTCTATGGGACCAATCCTGAAATGACGAAAAATATATCAGTTGACTACCATACTTTTTTTCGAGTACAATTGTATGATGCGAAGACAATAATTTGTATGACCTACGATTTTCTTTTCGGAGTCCCATCATTATAATTGTTTATAATGTTGAGTGACAACCAAAGATGCCTTTTCATGTTTATGGTAAACAGAAACTGGAGCAGTATTACAGTCGAGTTGGGCCTTTAAAAATGCTCATTGCATAGAGATATCTTAAGGAGATCGGTAACCTCCTCAAGCGGTGAAGACATGCGCAGTTTAACTTCAAATATCGTTTCTAAAACACCCGTCTATTTTGTTAGCAATTAGCAAGCTCCAACAACTTATCGAGTACAAAGATTTTAATCTAATATTCATCGTTGCTTGATAAATTATGCTTAATAACTTTGAGACTAATTATACCTACCTACTGTTTCCCAAAGTTTTTAAATATCTGACAGGCTGCGCGGCGCCGTGTCGCCGTCTAATTAAACTTTACACACTGTAAATTAATCCGAGAATAATAAAGTTACTTAGCATATATTCTACAGCAAAAAACTGTATCTGGAATAACGAGGGCACGTGTAGCAGAGTCGTCACTTCAAAGCATTTTGTCACAAAACAAAGAAGGTTCTGTCACACTTTGTGAATCAAATTACTGTAGGTGTCAAATATTCTCCTTGAAATGTCAAAGAAAACGTCAGTTCTGAATTCGGGTGCAGGAAGCTGCTCCGGAGTATGATCTACACCGCTTTTTGTTTATCTGGGTCAAACTTTGTCGTGTACTAACGTGAGTCTTCATAGGAATAGCATTTTTTCTTCTTATAAAGAGTTTTGTATATGTTCCGAGAACTTCATAATTTGTTTAACCGGGCCAAACTACAGACTTAGCCATATTTTAAGCAGAATCTGTGTCATGTGGGATGAACGTTGAAATAGTCACAACCTTGTTCAGAAACTGGATCAAACAACTTAGTTTTGCATTACAATGTTAGCGGTTATATAGTCTACTTGCTTAGCAATTGTCGGGGTTGGAAACCCCATGGGCCGTGTTCATAGGGCATGAAAGACATTAACTTGTAATTTGATTTTTTAATTCAGGTCATTCACAACTTTGGTAGATTTTTTAGGGTTACGTACCCAAAGGGTAAAACGGGACCCTATTACTAAGACTCCGCTGTCCGTCTGTCATTAGGCTGTATCTCATGAACCGTGATAGTTAAATAGTTGAAATTTTCACGGATAATGTATTTCTGTCGCCGCTATAACACCAAATACTAAAAAACAGAATAAAATAAATATTTAAGGGGGCTCTCATACAACAAACGTGCTTTTTTGCCGTTTTTATAGATAATGGTACGGAACCCTGCGTGCGCGAGTCCGACTCGCATTCGGCCGGTTTTTTTTTTATGTCGGTAACATACCGATGTTATCGATATAAAACAAATCCGGCCGGCAAAAAATAAATCTTATGCAAGATTTATTTTTTGAGACACCATAACCAAGCAATTCTATATCTAACTATCCTATAGCTTTCATTCCAATTCCTCGGGGAATAGTTAGGGCACAATGAGCAAGACAACAAGTGGGTCAAAGATTTTGAATATTACAAACGTCTGGTTATATCGACCACAAGAAAACAAAGACGAACCCCCAAGCTGCGGTTTCAATGTTAAATTATTCAGTTGGTATTTGACGAAGAAACTGAAGAAAATGAAATGGCCTTTGACATGACAACGACGCACTTCACAGGCCATCATGTTTAAAATGATTACGTTACGGAAATTGTCTTGTCTAGTCTAAATTGTCTTGTATAGTCAGCCGTTTTTGAAAAACTTTAGGTAAAAAATACATACCATCACGCCTGTATTTCCCGAAGGGTTAGGCAGACGTGTACCAATATACACGCACAGTTCGCCGGTATATTTAGGTCCCATGTAATAGGAGGCGAGCTTATTGCCATTAACCGGGCACAAAACCTAACTCCGAGCTGCTACTGAGAATTTCGAAGAAAAACCCAATAATAAACACTTTTTGCTCGACCTGGACATCGAACCCAAGAACTCTAGCGCAGCAGTCGCACTTAGGACCACTAGGCTAACGAGGCAACAAATACTAACATGAAATACCCTATTACATTGAAAACTGATTTTACCCAAAACCAGTGTCTATTTTGACAACAATGCCGGCTTTATAAACGAAATCTTTTTTAATTAAAGCTAAAATGTTACTAGAAGCGACCCTATACTAACAAACTGTTTTGTCCACAGCAAATGTCGGGAATTACGAGTGCGGGCGGGAGCAGTCGACACACAGTCCAGGAAGTGGTCCGCAAGCGGCAAGCTACCAGGTTCGCCCCATAATATTATCGCGACAACACACAGCCCGCTGTGTACCGCGTCTAGCATTTAAACTTTTTCGATTTCCTTTAGCTACGGACAGTAATAATGGTTCTGTTAACGTTTCGTTATTGGTTACTGTGTGGCAGTATTGCTGTTGCTGTGTCTTGTTGTTTAGAAATAGATTTTAGTTTTCATTTTTGTGATTTATTTGTGTTGTGTACTTTAGGGTTGGGTTGTATCGTTAGGTTTAAATTATCCTCACCCTATATATACAGGGTGTTAGGGTAAACGACGGACTTGCTTTAAGGGAGTGCAGTACTCATGAAAATGAATAATTTTTATTAAAGTACAAGACGTAAAATCGCGTAAAAAAATCAACTGCTTTATACATTTATGTTTGCATAACTCGACAACATGTGAGGAACAGCTGATTTTTGATCGCAATTTTAAAACTATTTTTCATAGTGAAAGTACAGTTATAGGCACTACACTCTCTTTTTTTTTTGGGGGGGGGGTGGGAAATCATCAAATAACTTCTCCCGCCCTGGGCGGGGCGGGAGGGGGTGTCAGACTTTTACTGATTAAAACCCACCCATGTTCCTTCTTGTGCCCTTTGCGTTCCGGAGGCGCGGTATCTCTTACAAACAACCCGCAGCCCCGGCAGGCATCGGCCCTCAGTGGCCCCTTCTCTATGCTGTCATCTCTTTGAGGCGCGCGCGGAACACGAACGCGCCGTCGACACGGCCTGTCGTTATGAAACGTAAGGACGGTGAGCTACCCATTGCTCACCGTCCACAGGCCCGTATCTACGGTGGCCGGGAGTCGTCTCGCGGCTACACTCCCTTAAAGTACGTCTCTTATTTAGATTAACAACTTGTATATAAGGCTTTCAATTGCAAGGTATATCGTCTTTATTTCAATAAATATTTCTGATAACATGCTCTCTAAGTAATATCAGTTCTCGGATCGAAATTTACAAAGATGCTTAGTTAATAAATGATGAGCTTTACGTTGCACTTAATGCTAATAAGTCTGAAACGCTTAAAATAGCTGCATCTATTAACGTATCCACAAGACTGTTAATCTGACCTACATAACAGCTATTTCCGCTGAACGTGTTATTGATTTTTGTACTGAAACCCTACTAGTTACTACTGGTCGGATTGGAAAAAAACTATTTGTGTATGAGGACTTGTAAAGGCTATAATATAATATCACGCCACGACACACGGGAGCAGAGCAGTAATCAAAGACGTAACCTAAGGGGCTATCCGAACACAGGACACCGGAAACACACATTTTTTGTCGCATAGTCTGGCGTATTGGTATATTACGAGTCTGAAAAAAATTGTGTATTGTCAAAAGTTCAAAAAAAATACTTACCTATAAATATTTCACGAAAGTATAACAGTATCATGGAAAAAAAATAGTAAAGGATTGCAAAGAAAAATTTTTCCGTCGCATTTTGAGCGTAAATTATATAATTTTATAAAATTACATTATATGGAATTTGATGAACTAAACACATAACTATAAGTTATTCCACTGAGCTGTGTATTTTTTTCCTGATTTAAAGAAAACTTCAAAATCACTTTTATTTTTGTGGTTATCCGATTCAACTAACATCAAACGTATCGCTATTTTGAACATTATTTGTTGCCGCGATGCGTTATTGTCAGTTACCTAAACATTTGCTTATGACAGGGCCTTAAACGTGGTTTAAAAAACCACGCGGACGAAGTCACGGGCAATAGCTAGTACATTATAATTTCTAATTAAAGTTTATAGGTACTTTCTAACCAAATCGCGACTTAGATATTCAATCCACGTAAAAAAATTAAATGGCAGTTTTTTATTAGATTAATATTAATTGTGTTGATATAAAAAAATTGTCTGTCTTGGTAATGATGATACATTTTATCATTAACTAGTTTCTGCTCGCGACTTCGTCCGCGTAATTTTTTCACCCGTATTAGGTTACGTCTTTGGTTACTGCTCCGCACTTATGGGCCGTAGCGTGATGGTATATAGCCTTAAGCCTTCCTCGATAAATGGACTATTCAACACAAAAAAAAATTCAATTCAAACCTATAGTTCCTGAGATTAGCGCGTAAACTCTTCAGCTTTATAAAATTTGTATACATTTAGAATCCTCTATGAATTGTCCAGATTGTACAAAAAAACATCCATAACAGTCAGACGTGTTATTGCTATGGAATTTATTGCTTTGTTTTTTTCCTATCCAATTAAGTGATAAAGCGCTGAAGATTGCTTTAATGGCGTTCGTCTTAATTAAAATAAATGTGTCTAGATTTTGATTGGTACCAAAGTCAAAGCATTTATTTCAATTAAACCATTTTTAAGCGCTTTGAATTTATTTTCTTTGTCAAGGTATCGGTCAGTTAGTATAAAAGATCAAGGAAGTCCACAGACACTATTTACAATCAAGGTTTCACAAAATTGTTGTTATTTTTTTCTTGTTTGTTCTATATAAGACAATAATAAGTAGGATAAAGAAGAATATAAAACATCGAAAAGTGGATTGTATAGAGAGATTGTTTTTATTATCTAGCCTGAAATGTCCCACTGTTGGGCAAAAGCCACAACCATTTATTTAATTATATTACATAGGTATTAGTTATTTAATAATTGTCGCAATATGAATGAAACTACGTTGCATTACGACTTAGCATCACTCAATATTCCAATATTGGGTGAAAACTGAAATATTTAGTTGGGCTTCAGACGTATATACTTTTGTATAGAAAACTATTATGTATGGCATTATATATATAAAACTGAATAAATTATTACTAACATTTCTTTATATATCTCGGAGCCCAGACTTTCAAAAGTCATGTCAGGGTCCGAAGCCAACTGGAAGAAGCTCGTTAGACATCTGAAAATGAAGTAATATTATTATTAATATAGGCTTGGTATGGTCCCAAATTTTGTTTACAGCACCTTACAAGAAACTGTACCTAGTAACATATCTATTTAGTACATGTTTGTTAGTAAAATATTCAGAAATACCTAAGGAGTTATCTACCTTTTTCTGTCTACTCGTGTAGGATTATCTATAACCTTTCTATCACGTTGCCTCAGGTGTGGTTGTTCAACAATATTATTAGTAAGTCAGAATTGAATGGCTGTCGATACATACATCGTGAATGTTACGTAAGTTGAATGAATGTTACTAAATGATAATCTATTTTCATGTGGATGTGTACATGGATACTCTCCATATCCGGAAGGCGGAAGGATCGGACCTTGGCCGACCTAATCGTATAAGAAGGGCACCGGGATCTCCGGTAGAACGCTCCGGTGCTTGTGTACGCATTTGACACGTCCTTGGGGAACCAAAGTCGTTTCCCTTGTCATGAACATAATCGTAATTTAGTTACCTTCGTTCATTCGTCAAACCCACGTTATAATGAAATATTTGTTTAATCAATCAAATTAGCAATACGCAGCGAGATACACCCAAGTTTCTCTTGGAAATTTGATGTATTATTTACATTTGAAGGATAAATAATATTACTTGGTAGTGGAAGTCTGAAAGCGTCTAGCTACCATTTGGTTTGCGAAACATTGTTATTTGTATTTTCTCCTCGAATGCCTCTGATATCGAGTCTATGATTCGGTATAGCGTATAAAGTCTTGCATCGGTTTCTAATATGCTTTATTGCCTGCCTACAGTGCCACAGAGAGTGCCCACGTCATGGAGTTAAACGTTGATCCTTTTAGATTTGTATATGCACAAAGTCCTAACATAAAAGTAGATGTCTGTACATCTACTACATCCAAACGTTCACAAGAGGTGCAAGTTACTGTTAACATGCACCTCTTGTGAACGTTTGGAGTTTCAGATAGCCGCTAAATAGGATAAATTACGACAAGGCACCGCTGTAAACTTAAGGATAAAAATTAACATGCGTTTCATTATTAGGTAAATGCCGCATTTTTTTGGGCTTATCGCCAAACAACAAAATCGCGTACATTTAATGTTTTCTAAATATGATAATATGAGTACATATAGCCAAATTATTATTATTTGAGATTTCAATATTAAATATATCTGTAATCTGTTTGATCTCTCAAATATTATTATATCTCATATATTTTTCCTGTTGGTATTGTGGGTTCTGTTTTGTAATATTTGTCAGACTTAAAAATAAACAGTTAGTTCCGTTGCTAAGTGAAATATGGCTTCTACCACCTGTTACTTTAAGATACATTTTTAAAGTGCTACAACAACCTACTTACTGGGTTCATTCTAGAGTTGCCAACGTGGCTAGAGGAACGTAACATTTACTTGTCTTCAAATTTTACTCATTTTAATATTCTCTTTAGTTTTCTTGGCTCGAGGACAAGAAAATTCGCAAGTTAATGACGTGTCCCACCTGAACTTTATATTTAGAAGTGTTTAAAAGATTGTTTTATTTTGTAACCAGATATTGTTAATTAGAAGGTGGATTTACCAAAAATGTACAAAAAATTACGTCAACAACAACCTGAAAATTAAAGTTTAATTCCATAGGGAAATTTCAAATAAATAGTTGTTTTCCAAGTTTTCTAAATTAAGCAAAAAAAAAGGAACAAAAAGCAGCAAATGTTTAATTTTATTATACAATTTGCATCTTAATACATTCTACCGTACGAAAATCGTTACCATTTTCTATAGCCTATTTCCTTTTGCGAAACTTCAGTGGAACAGCGATATTTTTCATTGTTAAAATATATTTTTACCTCCGACTATCTAAGTGCGAACCTAGTTTTTTCTAAAAGCACGTCTTTTATCACTTTTTCGCTGCCTACAAAATATTTTGGCAAAACGGCAACCTAACATTTTTGTTTTAACGTTCGTTTTCTGTATAAAGGTACATTCGCGAACGAATATAGCGTTTCTATTCAGTCGCTCCAAAATGAATATTTCATAAAGGAATTCCTTGACACTTGCCGTAGAGGTTAGCATTTGGGAATGACTTCTATTTCTATTTATTCCGCCACGAAATATAATTTATTGTGATTGATGCCCAAATCAAAATACAATTCTTGTATTCAATTTTAGGATAAAGACTCGCTCAAATGACGTATGAGCAAAGGATTTCATAAAAAACGTACTAAACAGGTTTGTGAAGACTACGTTGGTACATGAATTTTAAATAATGATGAACCAACTCCACTTCGTACCTATTATTATACCGGTTAGAGTCAGCCATTACATTTTATTACGTAAATATGATGGTGTGATAAAGGATTTACGAAATAACGCAAAGAACTGAATAATTTTGTGAGCGGATAAAAGAAGGAAAGTGTAATGAAATTGCTTGTAACATTTCGTTTGATTCAGCTTTTCTGTTTTGCTTTTAGTACTTGATGTTTTTAATCAGGGTAATGTTGTGTTTCGTATTTTTGTTTTGTAAGCAAGCTCTAGCACTTGGGCTTAGAAAATAAAACGGATTCTGCCGACGATTTCATAATAGTTTATCCGTTAATCGTTTTTATGGTTATATAACCGAAGGGTGCCAATGGACAGCGTAAGTCCGTCTGTTTATAAATCAGCAGGCTGTATGTCATGACCCGTAACAGTATTAAGTATTAAGACCTAGAGTTGAAAGTAGCACAGAGTGTGTATTTTTATTGCCACTGTAACATAAAATATTAAGAATATCAATTATATAAAAGAATATTTGGTCAAATTGAAAAGAGTGTTCATGGAGTTTCTTAGTCATTTTTCGCCACAGAGACCAATGTATTGGAACGAGCAACTAGCTTCAACTTTTCATCTAACTTCTTGACAATTCAGAAGTGCCTGTAAATGGCCTAATTGAAATTGCTTTGGCTTTGACTTTTAATTTGACAGTTGAGTAGTAACCAATTTATGAACAAGGAAGTTGAATACAACTGCCTCGTTAGCCTAGCGGTATTGAGCGTGACTGCTACGCTAAAGGTCTTGGGTTCGATTCCCAGGACGGGCAAAAAGTGTTACTAGGTTTTTCTATGAAAGTCTCAGTAGCAGCTCGGAGTCACGATTTGTGCCCGGCTAATGGCAATAGGCTCGCCCCCTATTACATGGGACCTAAACATACCGGCGAACTGTGGGTATACAATGGTACACCTCTGCCTAACCCTTCGGGGAATACAGGCATGATGGTATGAAGCTGAATATCTATTTGTATAATGCAAGTACGTTAAGTGCCTTCTTTTGATAACGATTCAGACTTATCTAACTCGCAGTAAACACCAAGTTTAAGTTTACACTGAAAGTCTTAAGCGAGGCTTTGTTACATACAGAGTTGATGTGTATGTTAAGTCCAGCTTCCATATTATCATGATGTTTGGCTTAGTCAGAGAAGTTTGTCCATCCGTGTGTCACTTTTGTTCGAGTATTTAGGAACCGTCCTTCCGTATAAGCGACGTGACGTAATAATTATTATCATGTCTTCTTATCAGCATTTTAGACCGTATTTTTTTTTTTGGGGGGATGGGAAATCATCAAATAACTTCTCCCGCCCTGGGCGGGGTGGGAGGGAGTGTCAGACTTTTACTGATTAAAACCCACCCATGTTCCTTCTTGTGCCCTTTGCGTTCCGGGGGCGCAGTATCTCTTCCGAACAACCCGCAGCCACGGCAGGCATCGGCCCTCAGTGGCCCCTTCCCATTGCTGACATCTATTTGAGGCGCGCGTGGAACACGAACGCGCCGTCGACACGGCCTGTCGTTTTGTTAAACGTAAGGACGGTGAGCTACCCATTGCTCACCGTCCACAGGCCCGTATCTACGGTGGTCGGGAGTCGTCTCGCGGCTCCCGACGTCCGGAGCGTCTACTGCGGCGGCTGGGACGTGAGAACCTTTGTCTCAGCCGTTTTTAGACCGTATAGGTCTATAGTTACGGAGGTAAGTGGTCAAATGAAAATAAGATTTCACTGCAGTCAATTGTGGTTTTATTACAAAGTGTATTTTTATTAGTAACTAGCTTTTACCTGCGACTTCGTTTGCGTAAATGTCGGTTTTCCACAGGGTTTTAAATTTTTTGTGCAGAACCCCAATTATTTTTCCTAAATAAAATCTTTTAGTTTCTATGTTACTCCATAGAACATCAGCCAACAAATAGTAAAAGTCCCGTTAAAATCGGTCCAGTCGTTTTGATGATTAGCCGGAACAAACAGACAGATAAAAATGTTCTTAATTGTGAATACCGTAAAAAAACATATATTTTTAAACATATATTTCGAGATTACAAACAAACACATTCAATTTATTTATTTGTAAAGGTAAGGTATTTTGTAATACATCCTTCCTTAAAAATATTTTCGTAAAACAAAATTCCTCAGTTAAGGAAGGAAATCTCGCACAGTACAAGCGATTTCCTCGTAGGAGCATTTGTAAACCTCTACATACAGAACAGTCGGAAGCTGACAATGTACCCGCTATACACCGTGATTCAACTCACTCAGATCTTTGTAAACACTTCCTTTAAGTATCCTTTTTCTTTGAAACCATTTGGTTGGTTTAGTAACTTTTATTGTCTGTGTCTTTATAAGTTTGTTAGCCAAATAATAAGGGAAGGGAAATTTTCTCGAACAATCAATTAATGTGTTACTTTGTCAAGAGGTCGTAAAGCTGTTTGGTTGAGTGATTTATCAACAACCAATCACAGCAGTTTAAGAGTGTTTGACAAGTTGTCAAATTAGAAGTAATACTTACTCCGCGGTGTCATGCTTCGCATTGAGACACGTCTTTGGTTAGTGCTCCGGTGCCGTGTGCCGTAGCGTGATGTTACATAGCCTATACTATTCCTCGTGAATGTGGCTATCATATAGGAGATTTTCTAATCTTAATAGCAGTTTCAGCGTAATCTCTGGAACAATCAGTCGTATAGAAAAAAAAAAATATTCGCTTTAAAATTATTTCTGGAAAAGAAAAAATATTTTTACATTTATAATATTAGTTTAAATTTATTCGAGAAACTGAGGGTTATACTCGTTTTACTGTTTGACATAGTTAGAGCCATGGGGCCGAGCACTCATCTAGTTTTTCGGGACATCGCCAAGCGAGTGCTCGCGTCTTCACGTGACCAAAGGGCTGACCTTTTCTTGGGCAAAAGAATCAGCATTGCCATACAATATGGCAAGGCTGCCAGCCTTTTGGGCACTTGATACATTCCCATTGATTTTTTTTTTTGGTGGGTGGGAAAATCATCAAATAAGTTCTCCCGCCCTGGGCGGGGCGGGAGGGAAAGTTAGACTTTTACTGACTAAAACCCATGTTCCTTCTTGTGCCCTTTGCGTTCCGGGGGCGAGGTATCTCTTACGAACAACTCGCAGCCCGGGCAGGCATCGGCTCTCAGTGGCCCCTTCCTTTTGCTGACATCGCTTTGAGGCGCGCGTGGAATACGAACGCGCCGTCGACACGGCCTGTCGTTATGCAACGTAAGGACGGTGAGCTACCCATTGCTCACCGTCCACAGGCCTGTATCTACGGTGGCCGGGAGTCGTCTCGCGGCTCGCGACGTCACATTCCCATCGATGCGGATGAGTTTTTGGATGGCCTACGAGTTTCATTTTTGTTGATCAACTTTTTTTTGGCATTGTCAAATCAATCACTTCCATGTCTCTACAAACCCATTTTTACTATACCATATCCATCTACCCAATTATAAAGTTTACCCAGTTAGCTTGTTGTGCTACGTTTGACATGAAAATATACACGCTCGGTGTTTTAAAAAACTAATGAAAGTTTCACGTCCTTTTTCCGCCCGTCCCAAAATTCGTCCTGCCATATTGAATTTCGTCTGTGGCGGTCACCCGTATTCGGTTTTAATCCTTCCCAATCACTCACGGATCTCACTATTTAAAAGTTATTATTGATTCGTTGGCGTCAGAGTGCGAATAGTTTACGCTGTATATTTTAAACTTATTCCCGCCTGGAATGAAGCTTGTACATTATATAATGATTCTTATTACACAAAGTATTTGGCTTATAGTTGTATGCCGTGCGATAACGGGTGGAAGGGACATCGTAATGTAAACTTTTGCCATGGACTCAGTATATGATTCTAGACCCGCAGCGATGAAATTATTCGTCGGTTATCAAATATGTAATCAAATACGCTTTTTTTTTTAATGTTAACCTTTAAAGTTGCAGTTAAGATGTCCCTTTCTGTCCCTACTTGTTTACAATATTCTACGCAGAATTACGTATATTACCCTTTGTTAAGTCACAACATAAAAAACCTGACCTAATATAAAATAATAGTAGGTATGGGTCTTTAGGTTTCTAGGCGAGAGATTAATTAACCAGCGGTACGTATAGAGTGCGACGTCTAGGCAGTGCGGTTAGGATATGAAGTCAGAGGGGAATCTCACAGGCGTAATATGATGTTGTTTTGCGGGAAATCAAAGGTTGATTATTTTTTTTATGTAGTACTAAGCGACCTGCCTGCATCTAAGTCCGCGTGGCTTATTTCACCCGTTACGTCTTAAGTTACGTCTTTCATTACTGCTCCGCTCCCGTGGGCCGTAGCGTGATGGTATATAGCTTAAGTATGTTACTCAGAAATGATGTAGTTAACAACTGGTAGAAGATTTTTTTTTATCGGTTCCGTAATTTCGGCGTCTATTCGTTACAAACATAAAAGCGAACAAAAAAATATTTCCTCTTATATTAATGTAGATTTATTTCTTTATTTAAACTTTATCCAACAAAGGCGGCTTTAATGCCTTAAGCATTCTCTAGCCGTCTTGTTTCAACCACAAGTGGTGATGAGATTACTAAAGTTATGTTGATATTTTTCCGATGTCTGCAATTCAATGGTTCTTTCTCAATAGCCTCTATCCTACGTAAATCATATGGTTAAATTAAACACAAATTACTACGCACTATCCTTTGAGGAGCGAAAACTTTCGGTTAATCGCCAGATTGTCCAATTGAACTTCGACCGCTTATGTCCGTCGGTGCCTACGCCATTTAAACTTGAAGGGATAGCGATGTCATATTGTAGGGTCAATGACTATGTACTTTCTTTCAGCTACTCAGGCGACTTACTGCGGTATTACCTACTTAGATGTTTTCGAAATAAAGAGGAAAAAATTGTTTTTATTTTCATTTTCTTGAATTTCATTTGTTTACTAATGTAGTAGGAATAAAATTAGCTAAGCGTTTTTGATAGTGGGAAGGTAGTGGCAGATATGAAGTGTAGGAAACCATTTCAACCTTCATATTTTATTGATTTCAAATAAGTATTTATGGAGGTTTTTGCTCATTCTTCTCCACAAAAACCTACTGTTTGAAAACTGTTTAATCTTTCTGACTGACTGGCTTCATCAAAATGCAAAAGTGACTTTCAGAAAGTTTTTTTTTTTAAATAAATGATTTGGTTTTGACATCACAAATAATTTAGTTAACACTACTTATGTTATTTATTTTTGTAATAGAATAAATTAGGCTAGTGGTATCGTTAGGTACAATATAATATAACGATGTCTTGATATCAAATGTGAGTAGCAAAAGTCGAAGGAGAAAATATGGAAATGTTTATCCAGTTATCGCAACTCATCCGATCTCGGTCTATAATTGACAATTTATCTACCAGGAAAATGTCGCAGTTTCCCGCAATCTACTCCACTCCGGAGCCTTAGGAGTGTTGATATTCCAAGGGACTGCTTGTTACTGCTAAACCGATTTAAAAATAATTTTAAATAACGGACAATATTGGCTTTACCCATTTCTTTTAATGGAAAAGAGATATGATTTTTAAGCAAAATATTATTGGAATTAATTTAATATAAAACGGTATATAATATATTACACTAGGTATATACAATATATATATATAACTTTTCGAAATATGATTGTAATAATGTTATTTTATTTTGCTTACAAGCAATTATTGTTTACCAGCTACTGCCCGCGAGTTTGTCAGCGTCAAATTTGATATATTATCCCAAGGGAACAGTATATTTTTCCGGAATAAAAACTATTCTATGTGTTGATCCAGGAAATGGTCTATGTGTCAATTTTCATCCAAATCTGTTAAACAGTTTGCGCGTGATTGAGTCACATACATCCAAACACCTTTACAAACGTTCACGTTTATAATATTTGTGGGATTAGTAGAAAAGGTTTCATAAAAATTTAATTACAGCGGTACAGCCACTTACAAAGTTAACACAATTAAAATTTTGAAAAGTTACTTACAAAGTTTAATGAAATATTATTATTTATGCTTTAACTATTAGGTTCAAGTTTACAACCTGCAGTTTCATAAACTAATAAGTAATAATAACTAATTATTAGTTCCGAAACTGTTATGTTTAGTGTGTTTTAGTTGAGTTTGAGAGGGTATTTTGTTTGTTCAGTGTATCCGCCCTTGGTTTTATTCGGTTATTTGTGGTGAGAAAACTGTTCTAAGTGTTTGGAAAGTTCTCTGCTTTGTTCTCTCTTTATTTATTTGGATTCTTATTTGTTTTGGTGTTGTTTTGTTGTCTTGGTGTAAAGTTATCATAGAAATAAATCGATTTGAGAACTAGAAGGTTAAATATAAAATAAAGTTCTAGTTATTTTTCAATCGTTTCTAAACAAAACGTTTTTTGTTTATTTAAACATGCTTATAAAAAAAAAAAAAAAATCTAATTATAATATTATGTACTTATAATTATTCAGTAGTATGTGCAAACATCTTTGAAAATGGCATTAGAGCTTAGTAGAGGGCGCGCCAAAATGTTAGAAATTACCATAAATCCATCGAAAATAATAGGAAAATATCTGCGCTTTTTGCTACCTACGACCAGTAGTTCCCTCTTTTTCTGTTGCAGACAACTCGGCGTTCCCTTTTCACATAACAACGACATGCATCAGGCACCTACACAGCACTTACAAAACGCACTATTTCACACGAACACATTTCTCACTCATCTCACAATACGTCATTGTTCGCAGACTTCGGATGCAGACAGCGAGGCCGTGTGGGAGACAGCTGATGTGACATTGGAACGGGGTGCGAGTGGGCTCGGGCTGAGCATAGCGGGCGGGGAAACCGGCAGTGACGTCAGCATAACACGACTAGCAGTGGGTGGAGCGGCGCAAAAAGACGGGAGATTGCAAATAGGAGATATTTTATTACAAGTGAGTATTGTTTTAATAAATCATCACATTGATAATAAATCCTTTACTGCTTCGTTAGCCTAGTGGTCCTACGCGCGACTGCTACGCCTGAGATCCTGGGTTCGATTCCCAGGTCGAGCAAAAAGTGCTATTGGGTTTTTCTATGAAATTCTCAGTAACAGCCCGGAGTTAGAATTTGTGCCCGGTTAATGGCAATAGGCTCGCCCCCTATTACATGGGTCCTAAAAACATACCGGCGAACTGTGGGTGTACATGTTACACCTCTGCCTAACCCTTCGGAGGATACAGGCGCGATGGTATGTGTGTAAATCCTTTGACTAAATGCTATCTGTTAAAGTTTGGATAGCACTCAAAACAAAAATCAGGCGGGAAATTCTACTAACTTAATATCGATCGCAATTTGTCAAAAATGCCCCTAATTTACCAACATTTATTGACACACATACAAATTTAGTCGCATTGTCATCAAAGTGGTTTGCCACTGAGCCTAGATTGATTGATTGATGGCCTAATGACAAGATTATAACGTTTTTAGTTTGTGGAATTGGCCTTCAGATCAGACTATTTTCCATTGTCGGTAACTTTGATACAGTATCAATAATAGGTATAGTAAAAGTGAACCATTAACAAAGAAATAGGTACCATTTTAGAACTGCAAAAGGTCCTAAATGTCACTTGTCTACCTGTAATAAATTCTACCGTAAAATATTTTACCTCCATCGACCACAAACCCTTTCATGAACCTTTGTGAAAGGCCTGTGGTTCACAGCTAAAAATAGTCCACCTCGTAACATAGGTGTATGTAAATTTGAAGAGGCAATGAACGACCATAATATGTAAAACATAGGAGGTTACGCAGACGGATCAGTAACCGTGGCGTGTGAACTTCTAGCAAATTAGTGTAGTCGGCTGTCACCCTTATCTCATCCACGTGCCTTGGATTTGGAACTAAACAAATACCGGCTAAACGAGGTCGAGTTAACTTGACAAAATTGTATCTGAATTTGTGAAAGGATTTTTTCTTTGCTTATCTTTACTTGTAAGCTTTCAAAAAAGGAAAGTTGACCTTAACAATAATATTTAACACTTAGAAAATCATTTTCATGGCCTAGTGGTTCTAAGAGCGACTGCTACGCTAGAGGTCTTAGGTTCGGTTCCCAGGTCGAGCAAAAAGTGTTATTGGGTTTTTCTATGAAATTCTCAGTAGCAGCTCGGAGTTAGGATTTGTGCCCGGTTAATGGCAATAGGCTCGCCCCCTATTACATGGGACTTAGGTCCCACATACCGGCGAACTGTGGGTGTACATTGTTACACCTCTGCCTAACCCTTCGGGGAATACAGGCGTGATGGTATGTTATAAAATCATTTTTTGTATCATCCTAGGCACATTCAGAAACAGGTACTTATCACAGTTGAAATACAGTTGGTAACCAAAAAAATATATGACACTCTGCAATACTGCAGCTATCTATCACTGATCGATTGTTTTGTAATCGGGTCAGGAATTTCGGGGAGTATCTCATAAAAACAAAAATTCTTGCAAAAATTCTTCATGTACAACTTCCTTTTAGCATTTTAGGTGTTATCAATTTGAAATCTAGATCTAGAAGAAAACAGCCTTTTTCGGGGAATTAACTTTTACAGTAACATAATTTATAATGTAACTATGAATTTTAGCACGACGTTTTAAACACAAGAATCCTTCGATAAATAATTCTGACCTTGTCTGCAGTCACTTTTTTTTTGTGTAGACCTGGCAACAATGCCTGAAACTTTCAAAGATAAACATGAAATACCTAAGCTATTGAAAGAATTGGATCTAAACTAACAATGGCCTACAATTGGAGCAGAAACCCGTCTGGAATTATAATAAGGCTTGGAAACTAGGGGAAGAATTTGTGAGCTTAATAAGAATAAAGGTACCGCATTTGATGATTACGTCTCAAGTTATTGTTTTATCTAAAGTAAAAGATAAAACATTCTTCTGATTTAAATTTTGTACTAGCTTTCGGTCGTGACTTTGTCCGCGTGGTATAGTTATGTCTAATACTTTTTTATCAAGTGTCTAAATACAAATTTTCTTGGTTTTATCTTCAATAAAGACGGATTCCCATACAAGCTTTAATTCCCTAATTCAACCCCTTAAAGCCCTTTTCTAGCGACAAAAGGTAGCCTGTGTCCTTCTCCAAGGGCTAGTCTATATCTGTACCAATTTTCATAGAAATCGTGGAGCGTAACAGACAGTTTTTTTTTTGCATTTTTAATGTGGTTGTAATAGTTTGGATTGTTATTTGCGGTCTCGTTCTTCATTCGTACTAATATTAAATTCTGTATCTCTTGCCCAAGTTATTTTCTGAATAGCCAATGCACAACATTATTTACTGTTTATTGTGTCTGTGTTACAAGCATTATTTCCCACTTTCGCAAGAGCTTATTCATTTAAACCTCTTTTGCGCCGAGCTTGTAATAAATAATGTAATTGTCAGGATCAATATCCCGGGAATATACTCGGTGCCGCTTATTTCCGCAGAGAACAAAGGAACAGAACGGGAAAGACTTGACGTAAAAATGATAAGGCCCCAATAAATTATGTCATTCCCTGTATCCAATTTTATAAGATGTCATGCAAAATGTTTTCGACCAAGAAGAAACAAAATAAATTTTCCGTCAGAAAATATGAGTCTTAAAACTTTTTTTCACGGCCATATTTAAAATACTCTTCATAGAACTTACTTACGGGACATTCCCGAAACTTTTCTTGTTTAATGAAATTCTGCGTTCGGTCGAATATTTAATATGACAGGTTCATTTTCATATTTTTATGGACCTCCAAATACCTGTTTTCCGTTTGATTGTAAACTCTGTGCCCTCATAAATAAATGATAAAACTGTCCCGGTGTTGCGAAGTGAATTATGATGGAACTAGAAGCAATAAAGGGGCAGATTAACAGCAAGATTAAAGTGAATAGCTGTACTTTATGTTACTGTCGCTGAGCTCAGATATTATGGCTATTAAGTCTCGACCTAACTTTGTAAAGGTTAATTTTCTGAGCAGTTCCAAAGTAAATCTGATCTGAGCTGTTGATATTTTAATTAGTACGAGTATAATTTATAAATTGTGAACTGTATAATGGCGAAGGCCGGTCAAGTGTGAATTTGACCTTACAAAAGGTATATTGAACTTTGCTGAGAGGTAGTAAAAATGTTAATGTAACGGAGGTGTACTAAAAGTCGTACACCGCAAAATTACCTTTTTGGTAGTTATAAAACAAAACCTTAAATTGTTATTTATTTACTTATAGATATTACTTTACGAATACTTTCATAAATCTTACAAGATATTAACTATTTTGCAGAATTAAAGTGCAAATATTGGTAGGTATGAAAATGTCATTGGTTTTTATCGGACCCAACGAGTGTATTAGTAAATATGAATGCGTAGAATACCGAGTGAACCGATAAAAACTCAGCCATACTTGTAAAATGACATGCTAAAACGTTGATTACTAACAACAATATAATACTTTGTAGTTTTGTTCTTGTTATTAATAAAAACGTTGCCCCAGGAATTTCTGCAGTATCGTAACAACCAGGCCCGGAACAACTATCTGTAGGTCATGCAAATATTTGTTCCGTGTGGGAATCGAACCCGCGACCCGCAGCGCAGCAGCCGATCGCTCGGTCACTGCGCCAACCGTGCCGTCGTCTTATAATTGAACCTACCAAGTTTTCATAAAATAATATTGACTTTGTGTTCATTTAAATCGAACCAAAGTCTCCATTGTACAAACTTAATTAACTATTATTGTATCGAGAAATATGAACTGTTACTAACAAGAAATAATATCCATTGAAATAAGTCACAATTAAAATGATTTCTACAGTAAATAAAATTTGAATTATTGTTTTACTGATCTTAGTTTTGCAATGACACCATTGGCTGTAATTCCCTACTGAGTGAGGTAGCTAATAAATTGTACTAGTAGATAAGATCCTACCCAATATTGTTATTATAGTGTTTAAACTATTCCAGATTACACTGCAATTATGGTACTAGATTGTTAGGTAGATTGTAGAGACGTGTGTTTATTTGTTCAATAGTTACAGGCACTAAGGGTCCTTTTCCAACTAGATTCAATATTTTTAATTTAACATGTAATTGACGTTCAAAAGTGCCTTTTAATGGTCTAATTGAAATAAATGATTTGACTTTGACTTTGACTTTTAGCTACCTATATATAATACCAACCTGTTATTGTCAGTGGGGCAGGGCGACAGGCGTCATACGGAAGACACGAGCATTGATCACTACTCTTGCTCAAGGCAGATTAGTGATTTCGGACTTATATTAAACTAGCTTTTGCCCGCGGCTTCGCTCGCATTAAGAAGTTTACCTACGTCATAATAGCTTTATGCATGCAAAGTCTCAGCCCGATCGGTTTAAAATTGACAAACTTTCATACAAACTTTCATCCCCTATTTTTTCCTCTTGGGGGTAGAATTGATCAAAATCCTTTCTTAGCGGATGCCTACGTCGTAACATCTACCTGCATGTCAAATTTCAGCCCGATCCGTCCAGTGGTTTGGGCTGTGCGTAGATTGATCACTATGTGAGTCACCTTTGAGTTATATATATTTAGATTATAAGTCCAGATTTCTTCACGATGTTTTTGTTCACGAATGACTGTGATGTCCTAGGTAAACTTAGTTAAAGTCAAAGTCAAATTATATATGTAAAGTAGGTTATCAAAAGGCATTTTTGATTGTAATACCTATAGAAGAAAAAACAATTGAACCTTCTTAAAGATTGTTTCGTATGAAGATTTTTTTTTAATTAACTGGTAATTCTTTCTGTAACGTGGGTACGTTTACAACCATATACAAACAGCTAGCCCAGAACAACTATCTGAAGGTCATAAAAATATTTGTTCCCGCGACCCCCAGCGCAGCATGCACTAGCTCAGCCACTGCACTGTGTCGTCAAATTGAAGGAAGTACATATATTATGAATTGAAAAGTCACGTTGGCCGGTATCCTTATGTATGAGAAGCGGATTTCTTAACCGCTGGGCCATTACGATACACGCTATGTTATGTATGTATGCTATGTTTAGTTGGGAGAAAATAAATGCGTATACACTAACGACTCATTCAATGAATGGCGAAACTAATGGATTTGAGTAAAGCCCTAATGGTCATCGCATTTACGTTGGCTGTTATATGAATAGATATACACGTACTTTCATAGGTATGTAGATGTGAGGAGATGGAGTTATAAAAGTAATGGCAGTTTATAAACATAACATAACCATCACGCCTGTATCCCCGAAGGGTTAGGCAGAGGTGTACCAGTGTACACCCACAGGTCGCCGGTATGTTAAGGAATGTAATACGGGGCGAGCCTATTGCCATTAACCGAGCACAAATCTTAACTCTGAGCTGCTACTGAGAATTTCATAGAAAAACCCAATAACACTTTTTGCTCGATCTGGGTATCGAACCCAAGACCTCAAGCGTAGCAGTCGCGCTTAAGACCACTAGACTGTCGAAGCAGTTTATGAATTACAAAAAAAAACATACACGAAGGGTTCCGCAACACCGTACAGTATTTAGTACTTCATACAAAAAATACGTTTCTTGTATGGGGACCTACGGGATCCCTCTTTTTTTTACCTTTATTTGGCGACCATAGCAAGACACACTATCTGTGAAAAATTATGATATGGTCTATGATATAGACCGTTCGAGCGACAGACCGTTTGTCTTGGTATGGGCATGTGAAGACGAGGGATGAGACGCATGTGACCAAAAGAGTTATGAATATAAATGTGGATGGATGGAGATGAAGGGAAGGCCCAAGAAAAGATGGATGGATTGTGTGAAGAATGATATGAAAAAGAAGGGAGTCAGTGATAGCATGACGGTTAACAGGACGGCATGGAAGAAGAAAATGTGTTGCGCCGACCCCTAGTAACATGGGATAAGGGCAGGAAGATGATGACGATAATGACAGACGGTCGTGCATATGAGGCTATAAGGTACTATTGCACCCTTGGAGTACGCAACCCTAAAAAGAGGGAAAACATTCAGCACACTTGTTGACAAAAACTGGAACTAATTTGCTAGGCCAATCGGTTAAATGATTTATCACGTTTTGCATACTGAATCAATATTATGTTCAGCGATTACCCCGACAAACTCATTCCATATAGCGCCACACAAATACAAATCTCAATGGCTATTTATTCAATGGTATTCACAATGTGAATATAAATTGGACGAATGTACGAAACGAGTGAAAAACATTGCTATTTTGCGTGTTCGGAATTTCGCTAGGTGACTAGGTGGGTAGTATTAAGTAGATATAGACATATATGAAGATCTAGAACTCATAATATTCAGATACATATTTAGACATAGAACGTTAGAAAAAAATCCAAAAAAGTATAACCAGCTTCTACTCGCGACTTCGTCTGTGTGGATTTTAAAATTAAGCCAAAATCATTGCACAAAAATGACTAGATCAATATCTATGTGTGCGTCAAACTAGTTTCCTATTATCAACAGATTTTTCAAATTCGGACCAGGAGTTCTAAAGATAAACGCATTCAAACAGACAAATAAACACTTCAGCTTCATAATTTGAGTATAGATAATTACAAAACCATATTTTTGTGCAGGTAAACGACATCTCTGTGGAAGGGGCGCCGCATTCAGTAGCAGTTGATGCTCTTCAACAAGCCGGGAGCGTCGTCAGATTAGTAAGTTCAGCATCGCTTGCTCTCTCTGTAAAATGCTCTTGTTTAATTGGTTGCTTTAAACTTCGCTTCACTAGCACTTTTGTCGCTCCACTAATGGTGTGACAGCGAGATTGGCGCGCGCAGTTGTTTACGAAATCCTTGCAAGATTTTCCTTATTTTAATGCTGATAAAGTTAGTTTGTTTTTGCGTAATTGCTGGTGTAATTAGTTGACATTGTAACTATATCACTAATTGACTAATATTTTTATAAGCACAAAGTCATTCTTGTATGTAAGCAAAAAAAAATCAGCACATTTCCTTTTCTATTTAAATTCGCATAATAATAATACCAGCCTATTATTGTCGCGTTATTGGCTGGGCAAAGGCCTCTTCTCATACAGAGAAGGCTCCACCTGGCTGATCACCACGCTTGCTCAAGGTGAATCGCATTACTCGATAAAATGTATGGATCAGCTGATCATTTTGTTTGTTGCTCCTATTATAAAAGATGCTTGCAATAATGAAAACAGTGACCCATTTTCAGATTAGTGGTAAACAAAAACTAGTACTGACATAAGTGAAGTGAATAATGAATTATTTTTGCAACAATACAGGATAAAAAATAAAAGATAAACCAACTGAATCCAATTAAAATTAATGATACGAAAATCATTCATAAACGCTGCTGCAATTCAATATCCCTATTATCTATTTGATGTGGCTGTTCGTTTTACAAACTTCTGAAATATGTTGACTACGAAAATGATTTACCTGTAAAAAAAACCTTTAATTAAAACCAATTGCGGTCAAACAGAGCCGAATTCAGTATTATTATGAAAATAATACCAAGTATTCAAAACATACAAGTATCTAGTAAAACAGTTATACCTAATACCTGATGCTGCAGCTGACGAAAGAGGATTGGCATTGCGCCAGTTGAAAAATCGCTGAACTAAACATTGCTGGCAGCACTGAATTTAATTTTATCAAAACCAATATAATATTAAAACTAGCATTTACCCGTGTCAGTCGAAGTTCAAGTCAAACTGGGTAGGTGACACCACTAATTAATTGATGTACTTTTTACGAGCTTCAAAACGCGATTCCCTCGTAGATTTTGTACGACATACAAAACTATGATATCACTTTTTTGACATCTCAATTTACTAACTATTTATTGATTCAAAGCAACTAAAAAACTGCCTCGGTAGCCTAGTGGTCCTAAGCGCAACTGCTACGCTAGAGGTGTTGGGTTCGATACCCAGATCGAGCAAAAAGTGATATTGGGTTTTTCTGTGAAATTCTCAGTAGCAGCTCGGAGTTAGGATTTGTGCCCGGTTAATGGCAATATGCTCGCCCCCTATTACATGGGACCTAAACATACCGGCGAACTTTGGGTGTACAATGTTACACCTCTGCCTAACCCTTCGGGTAATACAGGCGTGATGGTAAGCAACTAAAAATCAAATTTTATAGTTATTCAAAAATTCATCGGGTTCTCAGTGCTAAAATAAACTTGTTTTTTTGTGAAGTTGTGTCTTGGAATTATTGTTTAATGGTGTCATCTACCCAATTCTACCTTAGCTGATGTCTCCTACCTGCGTAGGCCAAGTAGACTTTGAGATTTCGTGTTTACTCAGACAATGACGACAGTGAATGGTGAAAGGTCCTAAAGTGCCTATGCGTCGTCTCTCCGCAGACTATGGCCCACCTTTCATCTTGCGCCGTACGCCCTGTCACCTGCACACATGAACGCCTAATGACTTTGCAGAGGACGGCATTGTCGAAGCTGAATACTTGGGTTGAACTAAAAAACTTGTCAAAAATATATAAAATATCTAATAATGGCCATCGATAAGCTAAGAAGAAGATTAAAAGATTTAAGTATCAGCCATTCCAATATGTTATTATAATAGGGTCCTATCTGAAAATAATTTGTGTGCTGAGGTACTAAAACAAATGACGTCCTTGAAAACGCTCTAAAGCCTAAAATATCGTTGAGCGAGTTTTTCTTAAAAAATGCGAGATTAGGCACGAAATCTAGTCAAGAATGAAAAAGTAACGTCGTAAAAAGTCAACATAAACAAGTACTGCTTCAAAATATTAAAAAAAAACAAGCTTTTAATCGGTATTGTCATGCAACGTCTGCATATATTCAAAATTAAAATTTAACAACGGGAAGTGGGCCAAATTGTTTAATAGCCATGTTACGCCTATATATAACTTTTGTAAGTATGTTTTTAGTTAAAATCAAGGTCTTTAGAATAGCTAAGCTTTTGATAAACGATATTTGACCATGCAATGGGTTCAAGATTATAGTTTGTAGCACTATTATGATGATTCTATTTCTTTATTTGTAACCTAACAGCAAGTTCGTCGAGCTCGTCGGCCTAGGGTGGTGACACTGTGGCGAGGTGTCCGCGGACTAGGCCTTGGCATAGCAGGCGGAGCGGACGACGCAGCAGGCGGTGGAGGCATCTTCGTATCCCATATTGCTGTTGGTGGAGCCGCCCACCATGACGGCAGGTTAAGATTAGGCGATAAAATTTTGGCTGTTAGAGATAAAGATGTAAGTATTGAATAAAATAAAAATAGTGATAATGATCTCTTTTGCATTAACAATTATAAGACTGCCGCGTTAGCCTAGTGGGTCTAAGCGCGACTGTTACGCTAAAGGTCTTGGGTTCGTTTCCCAGGTCGAGCAAAGTGTTATTGGGGGTTTTCTATGAAATTCTCAGTAGCAGCCCGCAGTTAGGATTTGTGCCCGGTTAATGGCAATAGGCTCGCCCCCTATTACATGGGACTTGAAACATACCGGCGAACTGTGGGCGTACATTGATACACTTCTGCCTACCCCTTCGGGAAATACGGGCGTGACGATATGTAATATCTTTACTATACCAAAAAAGAGATTTTCATCATGAAATGGTAATTGCTTCCTTTTTTGTAGGGAATAGAAACATCACTGATTGGTTCAACACACGCTCATGCAGTGTTTGCGTTAAGAAGCACAGGAGATCAAGTCACACTTATCGTCCTGTCGGCTGGCAGCTCCGTTCCTCCTGTCGCTAAAACGGCTCCACTATATTCAAGTAAGTCCACCTTTATGCGAACTGTAACTTTACCCATATCCTTACTGGATATGGGTAAAGTTACGGGTTATGGGTTATCAATCACTTGTATCTTAGTAAAGTATCATAGTTTGTAACATTGAAATATGAAAAAAAAGTATTTTGCAAAGTTATTGCGACCTACTATATAAAGATAGATTAAAAAGGTACTGTTTGAAATAAATTGTGACTTTTAAAACATATAGGGTAAAAGTGGAATAGATGCCCCGATTGTAATTACTCTAGTTTCGCGGAAGAATCGCGTGCTTTTTCATTTATCTATCGAAAGACTTTCCAACTGCGACTAAGTGGACCGTGTCTCATGTCTCTGTGCGATCGTATGGGAAAGCAAGGTGCGATCAAAGCTTTTTTGGGATAGATGCCTTGTTCCTGAGCGTGTCGTTTATCCTAAACGTAATTTATATGGACTAGGCAATTATCCCATGTATGGGATAGTTGTCCCAAAAAGTAGAAGATAATGGTTTTTACTTTCATAAATTTGTAGATAAAGAACCAAAGTACTTGCTAGTTTTGCAAATAAAATATTTCGATTTTCGTACTGGTAGATATAAAATGATTTCAAAAAGTGTGGCATCTATCCCACTTTTATCTTATTGAAAGTATATTTTAAGATCTGTCTTAAAATATACTTCCAATAAGGTAAAAGTGTTTTGGTGTCTTTTGCATTTAACTCTTACAAAGCACACAAAAAAAAAGTAAATAAAAGCGAATCAATATTTTGTTTGTGCAGCTAAAACACAAGCCACGTCGTGTTCAACACTTCACGAGCTATTAGAAGAGGAGCCAAGTGAAATACCGAGGTAACGTTGACCCCTACTACATTCTCCATTTCAAGGTAACCTAAATTTGCGAGGAAGATTTATAACATGAATTTCTCAACCCAAATACTCAGCGATCATAAAACATTTCGTAGAGATTTCGTATTATGTAGAATGATATTTTTACGTAAATTTTGAAGAAATCGTTTTTGACTGTAATTGTCTAATGTTTCGTTTTTGTCTTACGATCAAGTGAAATTGACTCGTGCTTTGTATTTTCTAACTACACATGTTATTTCTGAGTCTCCTTTTTTGCTTTTTATTTTTTCATAATATTCCCAGTCTCTCTAAGTTATTCATTTCAAATCTACCTACCTTTCGAAGTTGGCTTAATATATTTTGTATTGTAACATTTTACAATTATTGCTTTAACGACACGAATTTTGGCACTAATCCTGAAACTACAAGACGTTAAATCTATTAGCCAGTCTTTTCTTGGCAGCGGTATTGCCTTGAGTTATTTTACGTTATGTAATTATAATTTTTCTTATCTAGTTATTTCTTGAGCTTTTACAAACTTTTATTTACTTTTTTCCGTCAATGTCAGTGTTTACAGCTATGTTTAAAAATAATGCTGAAGCTTCTTTAATTGTAGGCTTTTTTAAACACTTTCCTGTAACTCCTTTTAAAGAAAATATTTTACCAAATAAGATTTTCACTAAAAGGCTTACCACAATTGCGGGTAAGAATTATTATATTAATCATGCCGCCAACTACGGAACAAAGACAATAAGTTTCGGACATTGAAACTTTCGCTTCCTTTGCTATTGCTGCAAAACCGCTGAATAAGTCTTTGGAACTCGTAATTCCCCAACTTTTGCAAATCTTTAGTTAAAAAGTAATTTCAGTTTTTATGGAAATCAGAATACTGTTTTTGCTGTATTTTAAGCTGCATTAACGTGATGTTATAACTGCTTGTTTTGCTACTTTTATAAAATCTTTTCCTTAAGTCATTTCATCTAGACACGTAACATAATGATGATTTGCTGCGTAGCTCACATAGATATGAAACATGCCCAAAAGTCTTCCAAAATCCGTCAAAATTTATTTCATATTTCCACCTCACAGATGCGTCCGTATGGTCCGGCTCGTACGCTCGGGTTCCCGTCTCGGCATGGACATCGTCGGGGGTCTGGGAGGTGAGGTGGAAGGGAGTACGGACGAGGACGCTTGCGGGGTGTTCGTATCGGGTGTTTCAATGGGTGGCGCTGCCTATGGCATGCTACATAGAGGTGACAGGATACTCAGTGTCGACGGCAGGGACCTTACAAGGGCTACGCATGAACAAGCCGCTGCTGCGTTGAAGGTAACTCTCTAAAAATAGGTTTAATGTTTTGTTCACTTGAACTTTTATATTTGTGGAAACGTTAAATTCTCATGTTGTCACGACATCAATTTTAAAACTTTTAAAGGTTTTAAACACCTCTTTTCATTGATTAAATTTTATTGTAAAATAAACAAAAGTCCTATGACAGTTTCGAAGTCGTTTGATCGTTAGTTTAAACTATAGCAAAGCTATCTTACTGTATTTCGTTTTTAACATACATTGTAGTGATTTTTTTTATTACGGCTTTATATATGAACAATCCTTTCCCCTATTTACCCAAGCAGTACTCAGGGGCTACGGTGACAATAGCGGCGCAGTACCAACCGGAGCAGTATGAGAGGCTACGCGCACGCATACGGGCTATCAACGCGGCAGCCGCCGCCATGTCGCCTCGCTCGAGACACGTTCCTGTGCATCCGGATTTACATGCTATGTATCCAAGGTAATGAAATAAGTATTTTATTTTGCAGCCAATAGGAATCAATTTCGAATTATTGTGTAACGGCCTCGTTGGTCTCGTGATCAAAAGCGCGACTGAGGAGTGTGGGGTCCTGGGTTCGATTTTCAGGCCGTGAAAAGTTATACAGGGTAATTACATTCGATTTTCTAGAGGTTTGAAGTTGGTGGTATGACACCCCTGTGTCTCGGAGATGTCGTAAAGCGTAGAGATGTCGTCGGTTGCGACTATAATTTGTAGACATTAATTTAATAGGGTTACGTGTAGTCCGAAGCCCAATACTGTAACAGTCAGTCTTACCAAACATTCAACTTATGACTTTAGAGATAATAAATACCATCACGCCTGTATTCCCCGAAGGGTTAGGCAAAGGTTTAACAATGTACACCGACAGTTCTCCGGTATATTTAGGTCCCATGTAATAGGGGGCGAGCCTATTGCTATTAACCGGGCACAAATCCTAACTCCGAGCTGCTACTGAGAATTTCATAGAAAAACCCAATAACACTTTTTGCTCGACCTGGGAATCGAACCCAAGACCTCTAGCGTAGCAGTCGCTACTTAGAGATAATCAAAATTATAATAACTTGTAAAGTGAGATTTTAATTCGATTGTGGTCAAATTGGTTTTTTGCGGAATATAATAATTTAAGTTCGCGGGAAATCGGTGGATGCGGGGAGCGCAGGATCAGTTATTGTGACTATCTTTAGGGGAAGTGTATTTCCAGCAGTGGACGTCGTTCGGCTGACATGATGATGTTTTTGTCTTTATTGAGACAGAACTAAGTTTATATAACTAATTCAAAAAAAGTACTCGGAATGATTTAGTCATGTAGACAGGATAAATGAAAGGCGATCAACAAAAAGAATATAAAAGACGTATGACAAGATTAGCTAATAGATTTAACGTGTTGTAGTTTCAAAATTAGTGCCAAAATTTGTCTCGTTAAAGCAAAAATCATCATCATCATCTACTTAGCCTTTTCCCAACTATGTTGGGGTCGGCTTCCAGTCTAACCGGATGCAGCTGAGTACCAATGTTTTACATGGAGCGACTGCCTATCTGACTTCCACAACCCAGTTACTAGGCAACACGATACCTCTTGGTTAGACTGGTTGTCAGACTTCCTGGCTTCTGACTATCCCTAACGACAGTCAAAGATCTACGAATGACAGCCGGGACCAACGGCTCGAGCAAATCCTAATGAAAAAACCCAATAACACTTTTTGCCCGACCTGGGAATCGAACCCGGGACCCCACGCTCATCAGTCGCGCTTGCAACCACGAGACCAAAGGGGCAGTTAAAGCAAAAATGTTACAATAAAAAATATACTTAGAAACGCCGGGAGCCACGCATAGAAAGACAATTAACTACTCTCTATAAGTTGGCCAAGTACTTATCTAGCGAATACCAATACTAGTTCCTAAGTACCTTGTTCTATGCAAATCGAGCCTCTGGGGACAAACTACGTAATAGATTCAATTTGGGAAGCATTCTCAGAACATAATTACAATACCTCTAAACCTCCATTATTTTTATGGTTTACTAAAACAACGACGTAATTTTAATTGACGTTTTGTTTTTTTTCCTGTAGCTTCAGATAGGTAACTTTTACTTAGATTTTACCTGCTTTTTTATTATAGACTAGCTTCTGCTCGCGACATTAGCCGCCTGGAAATATTCAACTGTATTAAGTAACGTCTTTGGTTACCGCTCGGCTCCCGTGATTTTTTAAAGAAAAAGAAGAATTTTTAGTAGATCCAGAGATTACCTCCTACAACCTCACAGACTCATTAACTTTACCTCTTTATAATATAAGTGTAAACAGAAGACAATTTGTCATGATATTTTTATCGTAAAAATTCATTAAAAATATTAATAAGTACTAAATTGCTACAGGAAGAAATATTTACTTTAATAGTCGCAAACTCGGTCACTGTATGGTTAATGCCTAATATGGTTGTGTGCCTTGTAACTTTTACAGGCTCACCCTAATACATGCGACTGTTGAACGCATGCTTACTAGAGTATGTTATCCATGTGAGAGTGTATGATCTATAACGTGTACTAACTCGCATTGCGCGAACTTGTAACAGTAATTTCTTACAAGTTGATTTATTTAACTGTACGAAACCTAGTTTTAAACCTCAGGTTAAAAACATCATTTTAAAAAATAAATAGCAAGCAACTACGCTCTGTTCATCATCTTTATCAAGCCTTCACTATGCTCAATTTATTAATTTAGCTTATATATATTATATATATTTTATATATTTGATTTAACCTAACTTAAATTCTGTAAATTATCTTCTTCATACTGTTCGAAGCCCCCTCGCATGATTTACATACATTATGTTAATCAGAGAAACCTTTTATTAGCCTTACAAAACTGTTTTATATTTCTGTAATATTTTGTAAGTATCGCTGTTGGTTTTCTGAATAAAAAAATAAAATAAAAATAATAATTATAAGGGAGTGTATTATAAATGAGAAAGTGTATTATCTATATGAGAGTGTATGATCTATATGAGAGTGTATGATCTATACGAGAGTGTATGATCTATGTGAGTCTGTACATGAGTGTACTGAATTTATTAGTGTGTATCTTTAAGAGAGAGTGCTATTTAGATGATAGTGTACTGACTATTCGAGAGTGTATTGACTATTTGAAATTCTACTGACTATAGGAGAGTGTATTGACTATAAATGGCCATGTACTAACTAATTATGAGAGTGTACTATTTGTAATGACAGTTTATTTACTAACTACCATGAGAGTGTGCTATCTATAGAAAATAATAATAATAATAAATAATAAAAAACTTTATTTTGGTAACCATACTAATACAAACAAATTTGAGATTGAAGCCTCCTTTTATACAAAAAATGCCTGTATCAGGAGCTTTTCACATGAGAGTGTAACGAGTATAGGAGAGTATATTATCTACGAGTATTTGAGAGTTAACTGCCTCGGTAGCCTATTGGTCTTAATCGCGACTGCTCCACTAGAGGCCTTGGGTTCGGTTCCTAGGTCGAGCAAAAAGTGTTATTGGGTTTCTCTATGAAATTCTCAGTAGCAGCTCGGAGTTAGGATTTGTGCCCGGTTAATGGCAGTCAGCTCGCCCCCAATTACATGGGACCTAAACATACCTTCGAACTGTGGGTGTACATTGTTACACCTCTGCCTAACCCTTCGGGGAATACAGGCGTGGTAGTATGTTATTTGAGAGTCTGCTGACTATTTCGATCTCATCTATATAAAAATGTCTTTTTGAGATGGTATTCTGCCTACCACTTCCTTTAGTTAATGAAAGGGTGCTATTACTTCTCAATCTCAATATTTAAACACCTAATTACGTAATTGTCGATATAGGCCGTTTTCTACCTTAGAATGTAATATTTATACAGACCCCGGCTTACCTTTTAACCGATACAATATTTAAATAGGTATTTAAATCCCTTGAGAGTTTTACATAGGAATACTAAATAATATTTGTGTATAATTAGGATTGCAGGTCATGAGACCCTGTTGGAAATGATTATCATGCAAATTAACTGCTTAGTAATGTTAACGGAGGTTGGTTATTAGATATTGACATGATATTAGTAGTTAAGGCCGTAGTTGATGCTAATTATGCTCTGTACAGATAACAGCTGCCATAGATTTGATATTATGATGTGTGACGTTTCTTGTGTTGTCTTTCATTTGTATCACGTGAAGAACCTGCAGTGCTTTTCTGTGAAAGTCTGCCTTGGTGAGTTTATGTGCCTATCTAGCATTAAAAGGTTAATCCTCGTAATTAAAAATGTTACAATACCCATCCCAGTGACAATGTAAAAAAAACACAAAATCAAAAATTACACATACACACACAGACACGTCAAACTTATAACAGCCCGCCGTTTTGCGTCGGGGGTTAAAAATTGAAAATGATCATACCCTTAAATTTAATACAATCGTTAACCGGACATGTTGTATAATATTTCATTTATTAAGTGGGTTGATATGTCAGTAATGTAAAGAGCACATTGTCAACCAGTATTTAAAAATCTAAAATATGGTAGACGTAACATTGAGCTACGATGCCACAGACACACACACACATACATACAGACACGTCAAACTTATAAACGTATACAAACGTTGTTAAGAATATAGAAATCCCCCACACTCACTTGCCTGGTGAATTTTATTTTTATTATCATTTGAAGTGTGTCTATAAACCTTTACTAACGCAAAAAGTCACAAATTTCATATTTACCATAATAACAACACCATCACGCCTGTATACCCCGAAGGGTTAGGCAGAGGTGTACCAATGTAGACCCACAGTTCGGCGGTATGTTTAGGTCCCATGTAATAGGGGGCGAGCCTATTGCCATTAACCGGGCACAAATCCTAACTCCGAGCTGCTACTGAGAATTTCATAGAAAAACCCAATAACACTTTGCTCGACCTGGGAATCGAACTCAAGACCTGTAGCGTGGCAGTCGCGCTTAAGACCACTAGATATTTATCATGGCTCAGTAATACCCGAATCAATTTCTACAATAATTTAGTTTTACCCCAACGAGCCGGTAAATATTAAATTTCCTTTTAAGCTTTAATCTTAAAGTAAATACGTAATAAATAGATACCCTGATATAATCTAAGTAATGTAACGACATGAAAATTGAATAAAAAAGAATAAATGGCGCTTGGCTCCCTTTTCTGTGATTTGCGACTGAAATAAAAACGGTATCTTTTTATGACACGGCTAAAATATGGTACCAGGCATGTCATTTGAGATGCCAGCTGTGCCAGCTGTATGTTTACGCACATAATTGTTAAAAAAAAAACATGTTTTAACACGTAAGTACGCCATATAAAAACAAAAACTAGGGATTATAACTATCTATTTAAACTGTTTATTCATTCAAAAGTAATTACTATGACTTTTATCTGAATAAAAAAAAATGTGTCCCAATTATTATTTTGTTACAAAACAAAAAAAATATTCACACGTTTTTCGATTACAATAAAAGTTTGTAATCTTAAAAGTCAGTGACAACTCTAGGTCCAGAGTCACGCGATATTACAGTAAAAAGTATTAACTGCACGTACTGCCTACCAAGCTAAGTAACTTTTGGCAAAAAAAAAATTGCTGGAAATCGAGTTTTATTTTAAGTGTGAAAAAACTCATTTTTGTAGTAGCGTATAATGTACCGCACGCAAAACTTTACAACTTACGTATGTGCATCAGCAGGACTTATCAGTGATATCTAAAGTTTGGTTATTATATTTAAAATAAGACATGTTTTCGTAAAAACTTAAAACAAAAATTTAACGTTGAACTTTAATATTTCCTTAACCCATATCATCCCAGTGTTGCATTTTTGAAACGGTTACTTTTTTATTTTTTTATTATAATTTTTGAACGTATTTTTAAATTTGTGTTTTTCAAAAATGGAACACTGGCATGATATGGGTTAAACAGAACTTTTCCCAGGTTCATAGCAAAAAAAATATAATTATATAGGTACAAGGACCTGTAAGTTATGGTTTTATTAAGTGTATTTTTAAAAGCCTTATAATCAACTTAACAATCCAATCTAAAACACAAGTCGCAAAATACATGCGCAGCTATGTTGCGCGGCATGTGCCAGGCACATTACAGAGTCCGAAGCGGTGGTTTGAGCTACAATGGCTTGACAAAAAATATAATTAATTACTTATGTAAATTTTACCACGCTAAGCTAAAATCTTTTCCTCTTTTTGTACGAAGCGGCCAAAATTTAAAATTAGTAAGGAAACTTCGTTACGTTATAAATGACATAGTATTCTGTGAAGTTTTTCTTACAAGACACAGTAGTTTTTTTAAGATACCCACTTAAATAATTAATTCAACAGTCTGCAAACTTTGCCTGAACTACCACGTTGGGTTCAAGAAATAATTAAACCACGTACAAAGCCTTGTCCTTTTCAAACTCCTAGGTTCTAGGAAAGGTTTAAAATAACACCCTTGAGCTATCGAATTTGCCATTTAATAAAATGGCAAATTCAATCGATCGTCAATAGACGATCGTAGAGAAGAATAAGAAATAGATTCCAATTCTAAAATGTCCGCTTCTGTATTTATAGAAACAGTATAAACTGCGGGCGAGACAGTATCGGCAGGAAATAAACACGTATCGAACTCCCCGGGTGAACAAAGTGTAGAATACATTTTCTTAAACTCATTTCTTAAATGGGAATAGGTGTATTTGCTTTCTATTTCACGAATGAAAACGAATAGTTGTTACGAATAAAGAATGAAAACGTATCATTGTTTCGTTTAGGTATACACAAGAACCAATTTACGTTTGTAAAGTTTTACATCGCTCGGATTTAATTTCAATGAAAAAGCAGACTTCTAGCCACGACAGTAATGAACTATTGTTGTGTATTTTAAATATGCATAGTAAGGTATTACGTTCCACACTGGAAAACTATCGCCGGGAACATACATTTCCTCTCTTCATTATTTCACGTTTCGCTACAGTACAAAATAATTCTCATGAATAAATCAGCTGGAATAAAGACTACATTTGGAATTTCCACCTCAGTCAGTATTGACATTAGAAATTGTTGGCTTCACTCCAAATTTTCTGGAAAATCTCATTTAATCTTCATTAGCAACTACAATTTAGTATGGAGCATGCCTTATGAGACCATTTTACATTATGTTATAATTTCTGACGCCATTCCCCTAGGGCACTTTGTTTGAAATATGTTATGAATTCTTTAGTAAAATGAAACTGGCAGCAGCTTCGCAGACAACTTGAAACTTAGTATACAATGCTTTGAATTGCATTGTTAAGATTTACACACTAGAATTTATGAAACAAAGTAACAAGTCTTGAAGCTTTTCATACTCAAAATTGTTTTATGAAACAATATTAATCATAGACAGACTCAGTGAATATTGTAATATTATATGAGGTGAGTCTATAGTCGTCAAGCAATACAAATCCAAACTGTTAGTAAATAAAAACAAATGACACTTTGACGGTCCTGAAAATGGAAACCAAGACTCCATTCTAACGAGACGTAATGAAATATGGGTCCGTACATCCCTACCTTACCCTCAGAGAATACAGGTGTGATGCTAGTGTTACTTTATGTGAAGAAATATGAAGGGTTCTTGCAATGTTGTACATCACATACAAAAAATGATATCTTAGGAAACCGCTACACGTACTTATATTCTATCAACGTTACGGAAATTAGATTGAGTGGGCGGGCATAGGGTTAAAATTTGTTAAGGCGAAATAAGGGTTACACCTTCCATACTTTACAAATTTCTATTGTAGTGTTTCTTTAGGGTCCCTAGAAAGTTTTGCTACAAGAAAAAACCTTTTTGTTATTCAAAAGGTCCATTTTTTTTATTAGGTTTTCATATATTTAAGACAATTTCAATACATTTTCTACGGTTATGAGAGAAACACGTAAATTAAAACACTTTTTGGATAAATCTTGTTTTGAGACTTGACCTTAAATTCAGGTAGGGTTCAGGGCTATCATATAGCCCCGAGGAAAGTGTAACCTTTTCATCCATGTCTATTTAAATTTTCTCAGTCGTCGGTTTTCAGTAATGTCAAATATTGAGCAAGGTAAATCTTTCTTTTTTCTTCTTATTAAAATTACTTATTAAGGAAAAGTTTGAGGGAATTTCAGGTTCAGTTATGAAAGGTCTTTTTTTCTTAATTTAACAGATCTGATGTTATTAACAATCTTATTTTTTTTCTCGGCGGAAATATTTTGGTGTAATTTGTTTTTGCTGTCAATAATTTTTATTTGGAACACTATTTTTTTAATTAAAGATTTATTTTTTCTTCATCACATCTAAAGTAATGAAGTAACTTTACTCTGAATGCTTTACATTTAATAAACACTAATATTTCTACTTTTTACAGCTTGATTTTTTATTCACTAGCCATCTTTTAAACGGTAAATGTGAATAAATAATGGTTCCAAAAATGTGACCATCACTGTGTCTTTTTGTTTGATGTTTTTTTTTGTATTTCAATTATTTATTTATTTTACAACTCAAGCCTAAATCCTTAAATTAACCAAAACAGAAAACATGAAGGTATATCTTTACCAATATTATAAAGCATTGTTACACCTCTGCCTAACCCTTCGGGGAATACAGGCGTGATGGTATATTTTTTGTTTTTTATTATAAATCTGAAAAGTTAGTCTGTTTGTTTGGTTGAACGCGCTAATCTCAGGAACTACTGATTTGAATTGAAAAAAAAAAATGTTTTGGATAGTCCATTTATCGAGGTATATAACATTACGCGACGACCAATAGGCGCGGAGCAGTAACCAAAGACGTAATTTAATGCGAGTAATAACACTACGAGGACGAAGTCGCGACTAGAAGCTAGTAATATTATGCAAAGAAAAAAATCACCAAAAAATCCGACCGCATTGCTGTCAATGAGACAAGTGCCCAAAAGTACGGATTGTCACGTTCTTCTTGCTTGATTAGTTTATCTTTAGTGTAAGGGTTATTCTTATAAAAGCATACATAAATTGTAATTACACTCAAAAGTTTAAGTAAAGTATGTTATGACATTAACTAGACGCAGTCTACTCAGATTCTCGATCAAAAACTATCTCGCTACTACTAAACGTAACAAAGAACTAATACAAGCCAGTTGAACTTTAACTCCCAAGTTGAAACTCGGTTAGCTGGAATTAATCGGAAAATGGAAACCCTTAGGAGATTATTATTTGCGGTCGCGTCCATCCATCCGTCTGTCGCTCGGTCATAACTCACGAACCGTTTAGCCAAGTAACAGAGGACGATTAATTACACGGTACCCGGAACGAAATCACGTTTGACATTCGACACACTCAGCCGCTGTTGCGTAAGATGTTACAAAAACATCTTTATGTGTCGGCCCTAATTGACGTCAGTTCTGCCAAAACCAATTTCCCATACACGTCAAATTTTCTCCCATTTTTCGTAGCAATTGTAATGAGTTTTCGATATTTAACGCTGATTAATTATAAATCTATTTTAAGTATTAGTTTTCTATTTTCTGGATAGTAATGCAACATAATTGGCATATTGAATAAGTTTGGCGTAATAACTTAAAATATAATCCTGAGATTGCAGGTTGGCTCTTTTTAACAGAACTGAACTCAAATGTTTAGCTGTGTCTTAACGTGTCGGTTTACCTAAGGCCCCTATCACACTGGCATTTTTCGAGGCAAAGCGAGCACGCGACGGGCGCGCTACGTTATCGCCGCCTGAGTGTGGCGTAGCGGGCTGCCGAATGCGACTGTACAAAATGGTTTCGCCGGCGCTATTCGCGGCGAAACCGCTGCGCTCTCGCCTCGCTTTGAATTCGCTCGAAAATCGCTAGTTTGATAACGCCCTAAGCGTTTGAAAATGAAGTAACTTTATAAATAAAATGATCAAACCCAATATAAAACTAATCATTCGAACCTTATTTATTGTTAAACTTATTGATCTTAATATTATAACCAAACCTAAGAATCTCTCGATATCAAACTTAAAACACGAATCAATATTTCTAAATGCTAAATTATTCGTCTTTTGGGTATGTAAGAGTCATGTTTAATCTTTTATTATATCACAGACACTATTTCGATAAGCTATTACAACTATCATAAAATTACTTCTTCTTGCACTTGAATGTAACCTATGTTTACAAAGAGTATTAAAAGTTCAATTAGATCACAATTTATGTAATAAAAAATAATAAATTTCACTAACATAGTTGTCATCATCATCATCTACTTAGCTTTTTCCCAACTTTGTTGGGGTCGGCTTCCAGTCTAACCGGATGCAGCTGAGTACCAGTGTTTTACATAGAGCCACTGCCTATCTGACCTCCACAACCCAGTTACTGGGCAACACGATACGTCTTGGTTAGACTGGTTATCAGGCTACCTGGCTTCTGACTATCTGTAACGACTGTGAAAGATCTACGAAGGACAGCCGGGACCAACGGCTTTACGTGCTTTCCGAGGCAAGGATGTGTTACGCCACCAACTTCTAAACTCCGGGCTGCTATTGAGCAAATCTTAATGGAAAAACCCAATAACACTTTTTGCCCGACCTGGGAATCGAAGCCGGGACCCCTCGCTCATCAGTCATAGCCATGTGGTATCCCCAAAAAACGAATAGAGAAATTGCAAGTTTAATTAGATCACAATTTAAGTTACAGGTTTGCCCTCCGGTTTCCTAGATAAACTACGAGCTTGCTTGAAATCTAATCTCATTGTGCTCTCGTTGGTGATCCCAATTTCCAACTGGCGAAACGTTCACTACCAAGTGCAGAGTTTATATTTCAAACTTTTATTAGCTAAAGTAGTTTGTAGACGTGTGATGCGAAGTATGTGATGAGTTAAGTATGAATTTGAGAGTAAAAAGAGACAGGCTAAAGAACAGACAGATTGTGTGAAACATAAAGAGTATATGTCTTTTAATAAAAACTAGAAATGTATGAAAGAAAAAGACGCAAGTACTACGCTAAATCTATTTAAATTACAACATAACATACCATCACGCCTGTATTCTCCGAAAGGTTAGGCAGAGGTGTAACAATGTACACCCACAGTTCGTCGGTACGTTTAGGTCCCATGTAATAGGGGGCGAGCCTATTGCCATTAACCGGGCACAAATCCTAACTTCGAGCTGCTACTGAGAATTTCATAGAAATACCCAATAACACTTTTTTTGCTCGACCTGGGCATCGAACCCAAGACCTCTAACGTAGCAGTCGCGCTTAGGACCACTAGGCTACCGAGGCAGTTAAATGAGCTATTTAAATGATATAAAGGTACAAGTGTATTAATATTAGCAACAACTGTTGCTATGTATACATAGCTAAAGAGTTTATTTGTTTGTTTGGTTGCACGCGCTAATCTCAGGAACTACTGGTTCGAATTGAAAAAATAAGCTTGTGTTGGATAGTCTATCTATCGAGGAAGGTTATGGGCTATATGACATCACGCTACGACCAATAAGTGCGGAGCAGTAACCAAAGACGTAACTTAATGCGGGTGAAAAATACTACACGGACGAAGTCGCGAGCAAAAGCTAGTAATTAATATTAATCTGAGATCGCCAATCTACCGTGAGCAAGCATGATGATCAATACTCGCGCCTTCTCTGTGAGGAGCAATAATAAGGTTATATCCCTAATGACGAGACTGTTGAATACTATTGTATTATTAATTAATCAAAAAATAATAACACGAATAAATTATAAAATATAAATAAATAAGCAGAATTAAACCTATATATATATATGAACATATAAATAATTTAAAATACTTACATATGTTGAAATAGTTAATTTAGAACTAGTACTTATTGCATGTATACTTTGTTTATTCTCTAGATTTTAAGTTAATACTATGTTGCTGTGCTCTAACAGTTTCCCTAACTGTACTTTTAGTTTTAAGCCTATAAGTAACATCTTTTATAAACATTATGGTATGCAAATAAATAAATTAAATAATTCAGTTGTGTACAGATATACAGGAAGCTACTAGGATTTAATTGGTAAAGGCCTGTTTCAGTAACTTTGAAAGGCCGACTAGTTGGATTAATTAATTCGATTTAATATTGGTCAGATGCTTAAATAATGAATAGGTACTTGTAAATAGCTATGTCATTGGTTGAGTTCGGAATGCGTTATTGGCATGCACATTGTAGTGGCTGGCAATGGTTCATTGATAACACATTGTGAGCAGTCTATTGAATGAGCAAGTTTACCGAAATTGAAGTGATGATTTGAACTTAGCACAGAGCTGCTAATGTTAATAATGCATAATGCATGATGTGCATAATTGTTTGAAGCTTTGTTTACAGCGAATTGTTACATATTATATAAGTTACGATACACTTTTGTAATTAGGGTTAGTTGAGCCAAAACTTGAAATTTTCCATTTTTCGACGTACTTATTTAACGCTGATTAATTTAAAATCTATTCTAAGCATAATTTGGGACAAACATTGCACAGTTGTTGCGGGATGCACATTTGGCATATTCAAAATGTTTGACACATACCATCACCATCACGCCTGTATTCTCCGAAGGGTTAGGCAGAGATGTAACAATGTACACCCACAGTTCGCTGGTATGTTTAAGTCCCATGTAATAGGGGGCGAGCCTATTGCCATTAACTGGGCAAAAATCCTAACTCCGAGCTGCTACTGAGAATTTCATAGAAAAACCCAATAACACTTTGCTCGACCTGGGAATCGAACCCAAGACCTCTAGCGTAGCAGTCACGCTTAGGACCACGAGGCTAACGAGGTAGTTAATAAATAGTTTGACGTTACTAATTTATTTAATTATTTTAAATAAATTATAAGTATATATATCTGTATAAGTCCTAGACTGTATTTGTTTTATAGGTATTAAGTTCTTTTGTATACAGAAGCTGTTGGCAAACCTTAATAAATAAATAAATAAATAAATCATTGATAGATTGTGAGTTAAAAAATTACGAGTTTTTTATCTGAAATGTTCGGATTTTTTTATAATTATTTAAACTTTATATTATTTTTACATAAACTTTCGGAAAGCCACATGAATTTACGCCCTACTTAATATCCTTAATTAATAATTTGTGGCAATTATTAACAACGACATCTATTAAGACATTTATCACAGGACATTAATTATATTAAACCTTAGTATCCGCCAAAAGATAATATATTTACTTGATTTATATTTCAGATAAACGGACACCTATTCTATTTGCGACCATCTTACCTGTTACAACAATAATTTCATAGCCTTTTTTATTCTCCACAGGTAGCAGTGAACTGGCTGTGAAAATGACCATTGATGAGAACTGAATTCTAGTTAGTGAAAATTTATAACTACCTATGTATGTTCAACAATAAAAAATATCAATTTCATAAATGTGGCCATGTGGCATCCCTCTTTATCAACCCGTTTATTGATAAAACCTTTGTATTATGTGGCTCTCATACAAACAGTAATAGTTTTTTGTTTTTTTCATTGGTCTTTTGCGAAGTATGAAGTTCCTATGTAGGTATTGACGATATTGTTTGTTCTTATTTACAAACAATTGTTTCAAAGCCCAAATGCAAATAATCATCAGGTGATATCGCCACGTCATCCATGCCCAACTTAACTAACCCTTTCTATAAATGTATCTGTGGATCGATGTTTATCTATAGCCTATCCGTGGCCACCTAAGATTGCAAACTTGGGACAATGATTGGTGCAAGCAGAGATCGACCTAGAGATACCACTTGAGTTTTTATTTTGAGGGCTTTATTTATTTATTTATTAAAACTTTTTGCACATAATATAAATATTACACTGTACAAAGGCGGACTTAATGCCTTAGGCATTTTCTACCAGTCAAGCTTAGGGTGATGCAGAGACAAAACATAGTAGGTGCACGAAACAGAAAGTTTCCGGGAATAAAAAAATATTAAATACATATATACATACATACAAACAAAATATACAGTGTAGAAAAACTAATCTACTAAAGAAAATACAGTAGCTTCATAATTGAGCTTTCATAACAAAAGAAGAGAAAACACAGAGATTCGCACCAAATGAAGATATAAATACGCAAGCTGGAAGTGTTCATGCGGCTGTATGCCGACCCTAACCCATCTACCCACCCATCTTCCCCGAGACATCCAACAGACGTGTCCCATGAATCCCACTTGAGCCTGACTGACTTATTGTCCACATTGGCGATACCTGAATAAAGTCACGAGCTTCGGTTATGTTAATATTTCTTGGCGCCGAGTATTGGCAAATACAATGTACCTAGCTTCCTTTGTTTTAGTTTTAGAAATGTGTAAATAGCGTTAAATATATTTTTGTGTGGAATGTAGATAGGATTTGTTTTATATTTGTAATACTTTCTTTAGTATGAGGGCCATTAGCAGAAACTGTACATATGTACTGTTCGGAAGATTTTTTAATCTTCATGTATTGTAATCACTGTAAATTCTTAGCTAAGATTATTTCCAATGTAAGTTGTTACACGTAATCTTTTTGGACTGTGATATTAAATTAACGTTCGTATTGTCATTGTACGGTAAAATTGAAACTGAATATACGACATTGGAAAGATTTTTTGTTTTATCATTTCTTTAAATACTCTTTGGCGACAAGCTTCTTATCCAAGGTCGAGTAAGTATGACTACGTATCTATTTTAGAACAATTTTCTGTAACAAGTAACTACAAAGTTACTACTAAGTAACAATAAGTAAATTTTAGCTTATACTTATATTTTCAATATGAACCAACATTGTATAAAATTAACGAGAGAATACGACCATTGGTCAGCATTTTCAGGATGAACCATCAAACATTTTCTGACCAGTCATGAAGTATATTCTTGTCATATTTTGTCGATATGATTAATGTAACCTTCATAATTTGTCAACAACCTATGATGCCATTCAAAAAGGTAAAAGTAAGTATGTGCACAAAAAGTAGAATCGGGGAAAAAATATTATTAAAAAACTAGCTTCTGCCCGCGGCTTCGCCTTCGTGAAAAGTAACTTTTTTAATTTGAACTGTAATCCCACGGAAACATTACATCCGAATCTGGTCAAAGGTTTACGCGTGATTGAGTAACAGACATCCAAACATCTTCACAAATTTTCACATTTATAATATTAGTACGATAAAATGTATTGTAAATGTAAGTAGACATTCACTTCAAAAATTAATCCTTTGCAAACAATTATCTTTTTGATACTGAAAGCAAAGTAATAACCTGTAACACCATTCAGTTATAAAACTTCTGATGAAGAAATAGATAGGGTAAAGAAGAAGACAATCTTTTCACAAAATTACGAATTAATATATTCTCGACAAACTCTTACTCTGACGTCACTCTGTCAAAATTCTTCCGAACTCGCGTTCGTTCACGATGTTTACGTTACACAAACATGTTTAAAATTTCAAAGGGAGAGCCGTGTTTAGCATTGAACGACACACTTTGGGGCTGTCTCCTTAAACATTTGTCACGAGAGTTAATAAAAATGACAGTTTTCGGGTATACTTCCGTAATTTAATGTTTTTAGGAGAATTAAATCAATTATTGAGGTTGATTTTTAGGTAATTGGCTACAATAATAAAAGTATATTATTGTCATCATTATTTTATAACGTCATCATCATCATTCATCATTAACATTATTTTACGGGCAAGTTAGGGTTTATATTTTCATGTAAAATCTAAGACCGAACTGGTTGCAATGAGGAAAGGGCAGCGTATACAGTATAGCTGAACAATACACAATGGGAATAGAGTTGAAAATTGCGTATTTGTACACAAGATAATAAATGCCGTGCAATTTTTATTTATACCTTCTACCTAGTTTATGATTAATTACTAAATGAAAACTTATATCTTGTCTGTACTGATTATGAAGCAGCAGCTGTCCGGAACGTTTTGGCATTTAATGAAAAATGGTTTAATGGTTCCTGACATTCAATTAAAATCGATACTTGAAGAAAAATGCTACATTTCCCTACAGGTTCTAGATGCATACTAGATTTTACAGATTAAACCTTAACCAAGTAAGTATATACATAATGTACATAAGTCTTGGTGGCCCAGTCATTAAGGCTGCTTTTCATACATGAGGCAGCTAGTTCGATGTCCGGAAAGTACCAATGTGATATTTCCAATTCATATTATGTACCTTCTAAGTTCATCTTGGACATGACTCACATCGGTGAAGGAAAAGATGTGAGGTGAGGAAACCAGGGACTTATTATGAATACAAGACTGAATCCGCCTGTATTCGCCGAAGGGTTAGGCAGAGGTGTATCAATGTACACCCACAGTTCGCCGGTATGTTTAGATCCCTTGTAATAGGGGGCGAGCCTATTAATAAAAGTATTTTTTTGTATATTTAACCTTTAATATTAATTAATTTCAGTCTGCGACTCCGACTGCTTAGAAGTCAAGTATAGTACACTCGGCAATAATGTAGCTTACTATCAGGAAAAATATTTTTTTTATTTCTAGAGATAACCCAACAAACAAAAAAAAACAATTAATCTTATTTGTTGTAATTTTTAAAATTTACAAAAGTTAATGTTACAAGAATTGTAGAAACATAATTGTATTCGCTTCTGTTGGGAAGCTAATAATGGCACTATTACTTCCGTTGTCGATGAACCGGGTTGCAGTTCAAATATATTGGGACGCCGCCAGCGTTCACTGGTTTCGCAATCAGACGAGTTTGCTAATGGTTCCATTCTTTATTATTTTACAACACCACCAAGACACTGCAAAGTGGGGTACCTCTAACTACCTAACCAACTTCAAAAGTTACATAACAAATTAAAATGATTTTAGTAAACAATAATGTACAAAATTATATTGAGTTATTTGGGGTTGAAAGTAACTTCAGTGTTCGCGGAACTTGACTGACAAGCTGTCGTAATACTTTAAGGACAACACGTGCGATCTTAAGATACAAGGACCAATTTCACAGTTTGGCCAAAATTATTTGAACAGGTTAGCTAGAGCTGAATATGAAGGTAGTAGATATCGTGTACTGCTCACATATTTTACCACGGATTTGGAATAACTAATCTAGACAATAATAACATCAACATGGCCATGGCTCACACTATAGTAATTAGCTCAGCATTAAATCTTATCTATCACTCACCCAAAACATCACGTTCAATGTGAGTATACTAATAATAACACAAAGTGTGTGTCGAGGCTTAAATTTAAATATTCCATAGCCAACATGTTAGTACAATTTTATGGACGTTAATGTCAGCTGCAGATTTATTCCGCTTTTAAAGCACAGTGACGTACGAGTGATATGCAAAATATTGGCAAAAAAGTAAACATAGGTTTTTTCTTTTGTTTTTTGTATTGAACTAGTACTGTTCTTTGCGTGAAATAACATGATGGTGGCTACACAACGAATTGTCATTAAATACATAATTCTTGCCGTTTAAAAAAGGAAGTTTTAAGCGATACCGTTAATACGCGCCTTTGTTCGAAATTCGTTCGTTGTATTACAATATAAACCAAAAGATTTTCATCATTGATATAATTTTGCGAAAAGCAACGGATAAATATATTTCGAATTTTTTGTTGACGAAAAGGTCAAAAAACCTTTATATCCGTGTCACATCTGTTTGAAACACGACTGTGTATAAAAGCACTGAAAGGAGATCATTAAACCAGTTAGGCTCATAACCTTTTATCATTAAAGCGTACGTCCTTTACATTTTCTGGTCCTTCGAGCCGGATTCGTTTCCGACCGCCAAGTTTTTGATCCTGCGAACTCTTTGACCTCTTGCGGTTTGATAAAAGAAGACTCTTATGTCTGATAATGGTGAAATAATGTTCTAATAATTTACCTTAAAATTGACTATACGAAGATATTAATTACAATGCAGTCAAGTAGTAATTAGAAATAAATTAAAAAATAATGATTTTAGTTATTGTTATACTATGCAATTATTCTTATTATTTATAGCGATTTATTCGTATAATAAAGTATAGAATGACATAATAATGACTGTGAGACATTTTATTAGAGGTCTGTGAAATGTCGCGGAAACATATAAAATGGCTCCAAGTAATAAAACCGAACTACCGATGGTCTACGCTCAAGGCTATAATATACGCAGCTTGCAGCACCAAGGCAAAAATATTGTTGCCTATAAACTACAAACAACAATATATCTAGTCCTCCTTCTAGTAGGTACTACACCTGGTTTAATTTGCTTAAACATATTTATTTTAATAGTGGCAAATATAATATCTATTAGACAATTTTAATAGAAGATAGTGTATAACACAATAGTTTTCAAAGTTTTATCTAACTTTAGTATTTTTCGAAAAGTAATTTGTATCGATTTGAAACGTTGATAATTATGAATTCAAAGATTACAACAAAAAAGTCAAACGGGTTCTACCGCTACGCTACGTAAGCTACGTCGTAGCACTGTGCTACGAAATTTAGTCACTTCACGTTCAGCGGCTCACTCCGTGAAATCTAATCAAGCCCATTTATTAAATTTTGTTTTCATTGAAATGAGTAATCTATGGTTTTATTTAAAATAATTCATAAGTTATAAAGTCAGAATTTACATCAGAATTTATAAATGAGAAATGTACCAGCACTACATCTAGGTACCATTGGAAAAGTCTGCACAAAAATATACTACATATGAAGTGAACAATTCAGATAAGAAACGTCACCCATTGAAACATTAGGCTTAGGGCACACTGGAGTGCTCAAGTCCAGTGACTAAGTTTATATTATAAAATTCTAACCATGATATTTGGACTATTCATCATTCACAATGTGATCGCTCAAGATAAAATAAAATCTCTTTTCCTTCCAAAAAATAATTTAGATACAGGTCCTTGCCCAGCAGTGGGACATAAAATAATTTAACGTTACGAAAATGATTCACATACAAATATTTACAATGATTACAAAGTCGTTTGCAATTGATTCTAGAACATTTCAATTTTCTGGGTAACGTAGTAAAGTCATGTATTGAATCTATAATAAAAGTTTTGTATGATGTCCTTTCTACTTAATTTTTTGTCTAAAATACTGTGACGTCAATGTTTTTATTTTAAGAAGGTCGAGGCGTGACTTAACCTCCAAGTTCACAACAAAACAACAGTTTTATTAGTCATTCTAACAAAAAAGGTCACTAGACCAATATCACACAACATTTAGGACTTTGCTTGACCGGATTTAATTGAATCTTGGCCTGACTCCGAGGTGATGTATTACAGCCATTACTGACTATTTAAAGCAGACATTGTTCAGCAGTGGATTTAGATAGGTTTATCATTTCTGTACCGAAGTTAATTTGAAGTTAGGTCCCAATAAAGTCTTGCTTACTGTGATTCTCGTATTTTATTGTCTTAATTACTCCATTAGTTAACTTGCGTACAAATAATAAGGTTCATTTTGCCACAATTGATGAATTTTTGTGAAAACATTTATTTTTTCTGAAATTATTTTTTTCTTTGTCTTTATTAATGTGGAGACAATCACAAGCTTTAATATAAAATAACACGAAGCATATTTTCTTATATTTCTGGTCCTTCCATTAAGTCGAATATTAAGTCCGCCAAAAAGGACCACATTTACTAAAATAAAAATAAAACACAAAAACCAGATCTTATTCTGATATCAACATCAAAGCACAAAGTTTGTCATAGTTTTCTTCCCGTTATCATGGAAGCGTCCTTATGAAAGCGCACCGCGGACAATACAGTGCTACAGCGCTGCACTGACGTTATCGCTGTCACTTCCCTTTCCTGTGTGTTTCTAAATAAAGGCACAGACAAAGCGTCGACTGCTGCTAGAGAAAAAAGGACCATTTTAATATAAAATACTGAGTATGTAAAATCGAGTATCTACAAAATATGTTTTCGACTTTAAATAAGAAATAAAAGTAATAGATTATAAACCTGATTAAGCCCTTATTATCGTATTTGACACATGTTCAAGTTGATAATAGGGTGTTGTTTCGGGCGCATTCCTTCTTGCGAGTCAGAGGGCATTTGATACATTTATGTATCTTTCATCGATAAGTTTAGTTCAAAAATCTTTTAACACAAACATTTTATACGTATTTTTTTTAAATTAAGCTATACCACAACAGCTTAAACTTCCATAACGAATAATTTACGACATCCGCATTATTTTATCAAAGGGTTTTGCAAAGGGTTCATAAAATTCACACTAACAACATCGCAAGGGTAAAAACTCAGTGTACGTAAACATAGCTTCAAAGGAGGAAACCCTTTGTTGTCACATTTTAATAGGCTATTACGTAACACCCATTGAAATATTATTATGGAAAATTAAATATTTGTATACAAGTTAATACATGGACAATAATGTACAGCCAAACGAATGAAATTAGAGCTTCCTAATTTTAAATTATCGGTATAAAATAATAGTAAAGTTAGTGTTTTAAGGCTTGACACTGATATTGCAAAAAAGTAATACTTATTTTTTGTAATATCAATTTATTAGCTAAGGATTTTGTGGTTACTCACCCAAAAGTGGAATTTAATGAAAACGTCTAGATACAAGAGCCTGTTATTGATCGGTCCAATAATATCTCAGCTGGTTATTAACTTAAAGTTAAAGGTCGAATGTCAAAAAAGACGAGCAACATAAAATCTGTCTTACCCAACCTGAAACCGAAATAACAAGAACAAATTAAATGTTATATCTTAGGACTGATGTTACCGTAATAAAATATCAGTTATGAAATAATACTGGGTGTAAGATCCTCTTGAAAGACGATACGGGGTCCTGTAAAAGCTGCTAGTAAAAAATATTTATTGGCAATAAATGGCGGCCGCTGTATCGTTACGACGATCTGGTGGGCTTGCGGCAGTAAATTTAATTTGGCCATTGATCGACCGCGGTGATATACTGTACCAGCCATCTATGTGTGTGGAGCTCAAAGTAAATGCCATCGGGTATTGCGTGACTTGACGGAAAAATACATGAGTAGGTAGCATTCACACAAGGTTGTGAATCGCATCACAGTAAAAAGAAATATCGTATCTGATTTTATTAATTCATTCAGTTGGGAGTAAATAAGTTCACTTGATTGAAGTAAATATTGATTCAGTGTAAAACTTCACTTAATATTCAGACTCGCTATAAAAATATACGTACCTAAAAAAAGAAGCTCGTATGAATCTAGGAAATTAGCAATCATAGACTCGCTACACTCCCACTCCTATTCTATTTGTTGTACTATACAATAGATTTCCCTGGAGAACTCTTAGGAATATATTATTTTTTGAGATGTAAAGGGGTCGTAAGTCAAACAAGTTTGTGAACCGCTGGATTTGAGCGTATTTCCCGCGGGTGACTTGATTACTGTACCGAATGTACTGTAATGTACCAGTACTCGATGATCGCGTGTCGTTTGCAAATTCTACGATATATTGTAGCTATAGGTAGTGATTTTTTCTTCAAAGGGGTCAACATCGACAGTGAACTCTATACATAACGTAGGCTAGCCATATTTTGATCAATAAGTAATTGAATTCTATGAAATTTTGTAGATTTTGGATAAGACCACTAATTTCTAGATAAAATGGTACACGGTTACTTAAAAACACGTATTTTACATTAGAAGTTTAATGAGTCACGTGTTATATGAAAATTAAATTATTTAACTTTAAATTAATCTCCACATACAGGCTCCCTTTGCCTAAAAACATTGTTACAAATTTTAACGGAATAATCTGATTGTTAACTGTATTAAAAGTTAGTTTTGTTATGATCGATCAACTGTTGAAATGGTAACTCATACTACACTTAAGCCTATTGTATCGTTAAACTTTATTACTTGTAAATTTAAATGTGCAAATAAATATTTTTTTTATCGATATCTGTAGTAAACATCGTCGATCCTTACCAGTACCTATGTACCTAATTGTCCACTTAATTATTTTCTACAAACTGCAAAGAAAGCATAAAACAAAAAAAGTCAGGTCCATGCTTCAGAAGTCCTTATTCACACTTCACATGTTTATTTTACCCTCAATAAATTACTGCGTAGCCTTCAATGTGACACTTTTATTGTGACCTTAAAGTTAGGAAAAAGTTTTGCTAGTATACTTCGGAAGTGTCATTTATGAATTTACGACACTATTCTTTTTTTCCCCACCCTACTTAAGTAAAGACTAGACATAGAATAGTTTGATTTGACATATGCCGCTAATGGATCATTTTATGCAGAGATAAAAGTTTTCATTGCTTGTGTATACAACTTATGTCATTGGCTTGTGTTTAAAATGGAGGAAGTAAAATATTGGGATGTGGGAAGTAGTAATAAAACTGCAATTTTAGTGAACAGCGACGATGATCGTGTGCCAACTTTATGCAACGTGGCGCAGGCATTCGCTGTGATTAATGTGGGTTCACTACAAGCGAGCTAGCAGAAGAACAACAAACTGGTTATTGATGATAAAACACATTTGGCGAACTGAAAAAACTTAGTATAAGATTTAAAAAGGCACAAAGACTTGGTTGTAACTAAGATAGCTGTTGTTTATTTTGTCGAGATCTATATAAATAAAAATGATTACCTAAATGTGTTGCTAAGCGCAAAACTCGAGAGTGGTTGAACCGATTTAACTGATTCTTTTTTTGTGTTCGAATTTCTCGGTCAAAGTTTATACAAAAGTTTTTTTTTTTAATTCACCGGAAAAACCAGAAATTTGCACCCGCGTGTAGCCACCAGGCTTGCTAGTCTATATCTTGTCCAGGCGGCTTTATTTTGGAATGTGCTTCCTCAGAATATCAGGATGGCCACCAGTTGTTTCACATTCAAGGTAAAAGCTCGCGAACACTTGCTTATGAAGTTTTTGTTTTTTTGGGGGGGTTGGAAATCATCAAATAACTTCTCCCGCCCAGGGCGGGGCGGAAAGGAGTGTCAGACTTTTACTGACTAAAACCCACCCATGTTCCTTCTTGTGCCCTTTGCGTTTCGGGGGCGCGGTATCTCTTACGAACAACCCGCAGCCCCAGCAGGCATCGGCCCTCAGTGACCCTTTCCTTTTGCTGACATCTCTTCGAGGCGCGCGTGGAACACGAACGCGCCGTCGATACGGCCTGTCGTTGTTTAAACGTAAGGACGGTGAGCTACCCATTGCTCACCGTCCACAGGCCCGTATCTACGGTGGCCGGGAGTCGTCTCGCGGCTTATGAAGTTGGCAGACTCGTCTCACAATTAGTTTGTTTTGTTCCTCCACCTATGTATTTTTATCTTTCTCTCCTTTGTATATTTTGTTTGTATGTATGTATTTATTATTATATTTTATTCCTGGAAAGTTTCTGTTTCTTGCACCTACTATGCATCACCCTAAGGTAGACTGATAAAAAATTAAGTCCGCCCTTGTACAGTGTATTTTTTAAATAAATATAATAATCTAATTATGAATCCGAAAATTTGGATGGCTGTATGTTTGTAACTCAATCACAGCAGAACAGATCGGGATGAAATTTGGCACAAAGATTATAGTCTGGAACAGCACTTAGGCTACTTTTATCCCGGTAAAATATATGGTTCCCGTTTGATATTATTCTAACTTTGACGCGGAAGATCCGATCCGATCAGTATCCAATAAGCAGATTTATTTCAACTTCACACTAATAGTTTTGACTACCCGTAACAAAGTAGGTACCAACATTGCCCTTCCTAAAAGGTAACTGCTCCACGTTCAACGGTAGCGAAATTGCAAATCTTGCTATAAACTTGTAACAAATTCTATCATCCTCCGACCTTATAGCCCTTGTTTGCCTCGTTTTATGTATTTTAACCGTCGTAAATGAGATGTAAATCCGAGGTACCATCAACCTGTATAAACTTCTGTTATTAGGGGATTAACCCTCTCCAATTAGGTATAACATCCTGGTTTATTAACGCTTCTAATCATTTCAAACTCTTTGTAGTCATACGTTTCAATTATGGCTGAATAAAAGCATTCATTTGTGAACATATTCTCTATGATATAAACGTAATATGATACATATGTATCGCTGTTCGCGGATTACCGCGCGATGGTATTTCCTTTGATTATCGCAGTCATAATGTTTAATTACCGAATTCTCACGATGGAATATTATTATATTATAACTGTTATTATATCATAGCTAGTCGTATTCAAGGTTTAAATTTGAATAATTACACAGACGTGACATGGTGACTCGAAGGTTTTTTTTTAATAATGTGGTAATAATAATCTCCTGACAGAATTTCGGTCACAGCGGTAAATTTCAAAAGAGATTAGCCAAGTATGCAGTAGATATTATGGTGCAAACACAGGTGCTCTTCCCCGTTCCCCGCTCTCATAGTCCGATTGAACGACAATCCGACAAGATCGGGACGAAATCAGGCATAGGACCAACGGCTTTACAAGGCTGTTTTGCTCTACGATGCCCTTGGAGGTCCAGGCTGCTTCTTTAGTTTCCAATGCTAAAACCCAACAAAAAAAATGCCGTCCTGGAAATCGAACCCAGGACCACGCGAGTACGAGACTAACAGGATAGTCACACAATATTTAAACAGGTAACATAATAAAGATATCATCAAAAAATAACACTTCTCTGTGTCCCATATCCTGTGACAAACTCCTAATCTGTGGCGGAGGCAGTGTTCGTTGTCCCTCGAAACCGGCTGGGGTGTTAATACGATCTAAATGAACCGTAAAACTTTAAGGCTCATGGCTAGTAATTTAAGCTCGCTGGATAGAGCGTAGGTAAATTTTCGGTACAATTTTCAACTTATTACATTTAATTAATGTAACTTTTTCAATTCATGACTGCCCCGTTGGTCTCCTGATCGCAAGCGCCACTGATGAGCGTGGTCCCGGGTTCGATTCCCAGGTCGGGAAAAAAGTGTTATTGGGTTTTTCCATTAGGATTTTCTCAGTAGCAGCCCGGAGTTTGGAAGTTGGTGGTGTGACACCCCCGTGCCTCGGAAAGCACGTAAAACCGTTGGTCCCAGCTGTCATTCGAAGATCTTTGACAATCGTTACGGATAGTCAGAAGCCAGGAAGTATGTCAATTAGTCAAACCAAGAGGTATCGTGTTGCCCACTAACTGGGTTGTGGAGGTCAGATAGGCAGTCGCTCCCTGCAACACTGGTATTCTGCTGCATCCGGTTAGACTGGAAGCCGAAACCAACATAATTGGGAAAAGGCTAAGTAGATGATAATGAACTTTTTCAATTCATAATGTAGTTGTAAGTTTATATGGGATTTCACTGACATCGCTGAAGGAAAAATATTGTTCGGAAACCTATGTCAGGATTGTTAACATCCATCGCCATCGTCTTGCTAATGAGTAGAGATTATTTTGCTCCTCACACAGAACCTTACAATCAAGTACAACATCTAACAATAACTACATCTTGATGGCACGTTTGGTTAAGTGGCTGAACGATTAGCTGCTGCGCTGCGAGTCGCGGATTCGAGTCCCGCACGGAACAATTATTTGTATGGCCTACAGATATTTGTACACTGATACAGGAGAAATTTCAAGCGTGGGGCAGTTTTACTACAAAACGAGTATAACCGATATTCTCTTTCCAAATTATGTCTACTCTGCACGCTTGTGTTAAAAGTCATAAGTTATAGGTCCTAGGTTCTATAGGTCCTCTGATATATACTATATATTATTATAGATATATATTGCATAAAATTTATTCTTATGGATACCAGTAACTGTAGTAATACAGATCGATACCAAGTTTCTTTTCTAGTTAAAATTCCGTGCTCATTTCAGATTCAGTTTCCATTAAAGTATTTTCATCTTCTCTTGGAAGTAAAGCGACCTTCGACCCAAAGAAAACTGTAGCTTACAATGCTTAACCCCATAAAGTAATTGGACCAATCACCTTTTCAAGATCACGTAACAGATTCTGATATTGATCCAATTAGGAAACCCTTAAAATTGCCTTGGACCTCTGGGATATTCTATATTTACTCCTTACCTGTTCGTGCAGTTTCCGGCCAGTCGAAAGTTTCCCCTCGAGAAGTATCAAAATAGCGATCAAAAACAGCTTAAAGTTTTCCTAATTCGGATTTACCCGAGACGAAAATTCCCTATTAAATTACTTTTAATTTGGTACTTAATGTTTATTTTACAATTATTTTGAAGTGTCAATTCTAGGATGCCAATTTGACTGTTGGTGTTAGGCATAACCGTTGTACAAGGTCCATTTATTTTGGTAACTTTAACTGTGTCCGATTCAGCAAAGTTAATAGTTTGTTTTCTAGAGTAATGATACTAAAGCTTTATTTGTTTATGCTTATATCTTTTATTGAATTAATTATCTATACTAATATTATAAAGCTGAAGAGTTTGTTTATTAGTTTGGTTGAACGCGCTAATCTCAGGAACTACTAGTTTGAATTGAAAAATTATTTTTGTGGTGCATAGTCCATTAATCGAGGAAAGCTATAGGCTATTTAACATCACGCTACGACTAATAGGTGCAGAGCAGTAACCAAAGGCGTAACATGCGGGTGAAACGCGGAACGTGAAACGCGGATGAAGTTGCGACCAGAAGCTAGTTTGATATAATGCGAAAGTTTGGATGGGCAGATTTTTGTTACTCAATCACGCCAGTGCAGCTGAACGGATCTGGATGAAATTTGGCACAGGGATACATTGTAGTCTTGAATAGCAAACAGGCTTTTTTTGCCGGAAAAATGTTCAGTCCCCGTGGGATATTAACTTTGACGCAAACGAAGTCGCTGGCGGAAGCTAGTATTTTAATAAGCTAAATCGCGTCCTTGGTGGCGTCCAGGGCGGGAGAAGTTATTTGATGATTTACCACCCACCAAAAAAAAAAAAAAATAAATCGCGTCCTGTCAACCCTCATGGCGGACTGTCAAGTCATTCTTATTTTAAATAGACTTTATCTCATATAAATATTCTTACAAAATAAGGTTGTATATGGCTCAACTAGTCAAAGTCTCTACAATACCTACCTAATTATTCACAGACTAGGTACTTATTATGTTTTTCTTTAGGCACAATATTTCATCTACCACCAACAAAACTCACCTCCATGATTTATTACCACAATTAGATAAAAACCTTAAAGCATTACCTCGCGAATTCAAACGCAATATCAACAAAGTAAATTCACTAAAAGAATAATGGAAGAGATTATCGTGCTGTTGAAAAACATCGCCGAGTCGAGCTCCGAAGAGTTATTCACATAGAGTAATCTTTTATTTCCCGGGAGTGAACGGTAGTCTTACTGTGGCGGAGATTTGCAGATTCCTTCAAGAGGGAAGCGAATCAACGTTAGCTTTGTTTAGAGGGAATTACCTCCCGGAGAGGGAAATGTTGTGTTTAAAGGTAAATGCCGCTGTCTTTCCCAGTCGCTGATTATACAATATTTTATCATCTTCCACTGGGGTAGTTAAAGTGTTGTCGGACGCAGCGATAACGCTTACCATTGTATTCATAATTGTGTCCCCAGCACCTGTAGCTATCAGTATTTCCACTAATTAATTCATGTAATTTATAACGCTCGGTGAAATATTCTAGCTAATGACACTGGTAACTGGATAACTTGAATATTCATTAATGGGAATATTTTATGTTCCGAAGTAAGGAGTTGGTAAATATCGTAGCAGATGATATTATATTATTTTTAATTGCCCCGTCAATCTTGTGGTTTAAAGTGCGTTGTTAAGCGTGAGGTAGTGAGTTGGGTTCCCATGTTGGCTAAAGTAATAGGTATTGGGTTTCTCTGTTATATTTTATTTTCCAAGCGGCCAGGAGTTACGAAGTTTGTAGAGTGATAACAATTCAAATAATACATAAATGCGTTGGTTCTGAGCCTGATCTTTTCCGGGTCGTCCCTAATTGCTATTCTATCAGACTATGGGAGTGACTGAAGAGGGCATACACCTGCATTTGCGCACACATTACTATCTCCTACATACTTGGCTAGTCTTCATTAGATTGGCCACTATAACAGAAATTCAGTCAAGAGAATAATAATTAATGTTGTGATTTTTATTTGAATTATTGAGACAAGCAATTTATTATACAATGTATCTGCTGATCATATGAAAACAAAAGCGCAACATCATAAAACTAAATAGAATAACATTTTTATTGCAAATTACGAATGAAAATTTATTACTTAAAATCGAACAAATAAACTGCAAAGTTGACATTGTAAACAAAATCAAGCGCTTGAAGCACTAAATGGTAGAAAATTAACATTATACCCAATGAGTTTAAAAATTCATAGCGTTCGTTTTAATAAAGAACCGAAAAGGTAGCGAAAAAAACGCTTTAAATATACAAATAAAGCTACATCTGACTGAGTGCAACGGCTCGGACTTAATAGCCTCGTTATTTTTATGTTTCTGGTTCATAAACCATGTTCCCTTAACTCTGCCAACGGAGCATATCCACAGATGCCCGGAGATCCTGCTCAGATCTGATCCAAATGGGTATTGATGTCTGTTTTAAAACCTTTCAGTATTATTTGCGTGCATTTTGTGATGTTTCTTTTTGTTTTACGAGTCTAGACATCGCAGTTGCTAGATAATGTGTTGTCTTGGTACATGCGTGTGTGTGTGTGGTGTGTGTGTGTGTGTATGTGTGTCCGTAGCATTGTAGCTCCAGATCGCATATAACCGCTTTTGATTTTGTTTTTTTTTGTTTGAAGGGTAAATTGGCCGGGAGTGTTCTTAGCTATGTTTGATGGAAATCGGTTAAGCGGTTTCAAAGTTATCAGCTCTTTTGTTAGCTGCGGTCGGGATTTCTATTGTTCTGTCGGGGGTTACTTAAATTTTTTATTAATTTCTGTAGATTAACATTTTTAGGTACATATTTACAACCTTAAAATAAGATAACATTTAAGAAACATTAATAATAAAAAAAAACTGAAACTCTGCGCCATCAAAAAATTCCTCGGTATCCCCGCAACTGGAAAAGTTTCCAAAACACTGGCGGCTTTGCCACGTTAGATCGCAATGCTAATCTCTGGTCAAGGCAAACGCCAGTCTTGACTGGTTATTAGTTTTTTTTTTAACTTGTCAATAGTAAAGCAAAAAGTGTTATTGGGGTTTTCTATGAAATTCTCAGTAGCAGCTCAGAGTTAGGATTTGTGCCCGGTTAATAGCAATAGGCTCGCCCCCTATTACATGGGACCTAAACATACCGGCGAACTGTGGGTGTACATTGGAGCACCTCTGCCCAGGCACAGGTACTAGCGTGATGGTATGTGTGTGTGTGTTGTCAATAGTATAGGTATTAATTTGATAGTATATTCTGTATCTAGGTACTGCAGGTGATCTGGGTGCTTCAGCCATTTGTAACTTATTTTATTTCATTTTAAATAATGAACATAAACGCGGCTGTTCGAAATAAAACAAAAGGAACTTGACAGTTTGTTCGTAGAATTGACAGGCGGTTGTTCATCGAATAGTTCCAATAATTATTTTAATATTGATATCGAATTTCCCTAAACGATCATTTAAGTAAAAAAATGTAAGTCCTCTTAGTACCAACACGTAGCATAAATAAATATTTTATACTCAATTTATATAAAATCCAATGCTGGAATAGGTTGGTAAGCACAAACATAAAGTGAACAAACAGGTACAATTCAACGGTAAGCACTTCAATTTTATGACACGCCTTTAATTGCCTAAAGGGCGCAACACACCGACATCCAACGCGGTAAATTCAAAGCTCCTAAGCCGGCAGATTTTATGCAGGATCGTCCAGAATCATAATAAATGATGGTAACGCCCTACAAAAATTGGTGGTATAAGCAGTTTGCTATAAGCCAACAATGAAAGTGATTTTTATGTAGAGAAAGTTGCCATCAAAACTGATGGTATCTATTGGTAGGTACTTATCACCAAATACATAAATACTTCATAACAAATTTTGCAAATTTATTATAAGTCAAATGGACAGTAAATCTGTCAGGGCCTGCCCCCATGTTCGACTTTTTGTAGCACCGATTATTACACCGTTTAATAGTTCCATAGTTTTGTAGGACATTTGCGTTGGTATATTGGAATTTATATAATCTTAGTTACGTCATTAAAATGAAATTTCAGTGTCTGACAGTAGGTCGTATGTATGTTGTACGTAGTTATATTGGTCGGTTTCTGGCCGCCCATCCGCACCATGCTGTCTTGTACAACAGAGACACGTTTACTGTCTCCCTGAAAATAACCCCTAATAGACGTTGCACGAGAAGGATTCTAGCGGTGCTCTTTTACGAGGAACCAGTGATCCCTCCCATACTCTGATGGTGACTACTGTTGTGCTTCTGGTAAGGTCGTGATTTCTCCGGTAATAGACTCCTCCTTACATTCCCAAACGCCAGAAACAGTTTCTCCCCGTAAAATATATGATAGTATTTTTTTTTGTGGTGATAGTCAATTTGAATATAACAAGTGTTCGATATACTTAGGTACTTGTTAGTATTATATAATTTCAATTATTAGGTAAATTCTATACTAATAAGCATGTAAAAGGGAATACCACCTTGTTACAAATTAACCATATTTCAAAGGGAATTTCTGCTATTCAATCCAATATTACAATATCTAGAGGTAAATATGATTTCATTAATTTAATATGGATACTGTTTACCTATGTACCAATACAACGAATTAACACGGAGTTCCAATTTATGTTGCTTATTCCACTAGCAGGTGTTTATTCAGGAATTCCGTCAATGAATCTACGTAGGTGTGTTTGAGATCTTAAATTAAGGAAATCTTATTACGAAATTCCGACATGTGTCGCAAGCTGAGAGCCGGAGCGAGGATCCGTGTGGGCCTAATGAACATGCTGAAAATTTATAACACCCTTAACCTTTTAGTTACTTTGCAAGTAAATTGGACCTCAAACACGCTTACCTTAATGGGCGATAACTTTTGTATATTTTGAAGGTATCACAAGTGGATTGTTCGTGGAGTAACTCGTGAGCTGCCTCTCAAAGTGTCGAATTTTCCGCGACGAGTCTGATGAGTGAAATGTGGTAACTCTGCGTTTTTTATGCGGTATTTCGGTGTTGTTTTTTTTTTGAAATCGTACATGTATTACACAACATACACACTGTTTATTTTACTTCATTTGTGCAATTATTTTGTTCTCTAGCGCTCGCACGATAATTTGCACCTGCCATGTTATCTCTTCACCACCTATGGTTGACTGGTAGGGTGTACCCGAGGCATTAGGTCCCTTTTGTACCTTTTGTTGCGTAACGATTAAATAAATAAACAAACAATGGTGTAATATTGTGTCTCGAGACATAATTTGTATTTGTTAATCCTATTCTTTGCGGCATTTTTTTTAATTAAAATTTTGATACGAATTTGCATAATTTAACTCATTTTGTGACAAGTAATCCGTGAAAACTGAATATTCAAATGTATACTGGTATGATGTCACGCGTCTAATAGGCATTAATTTAGATAGTTAAACGCACATGCTGGTCCTGCTCCATAGGACAATTTAAATTCTTGACAAAATCAATTGGTTGCTAATTTTATTATATAAGTACTTTGTTTTGCTTAATTATTTTTCTCTTCGACATTAATTCTGCATTTGAGTATTCCTCACACACTGATTCTTTGTCTTTGAAATGTATAAATGTATTTAATATTACAATTAACTTAGCTTTCATTTCTAATTTGTGGCACTGAGTACGTATTGCAGTACTTTGAGTGACTTTTTTAAATAGATCGTTTTGACATCAGTATAATTTTATGGAATTGTACAACTTATTGTAATACATTTTTTTTTTTTTAAAAGAGTATGTATGGAGTTTCTTGCCCGTTCTTCTCCATACGAAACTACCTTTTGGAATGGGCAACTAGATTCAATATTTTTAATTTAACATGTGATTGACGTTCAAAAGTGCCTTTTAATGGTCTAATTGAAATAAATGATTTGACTTTGACTTTGACTTTGCACATTCCAAAATTGTAAAAGTAAAACACTAAATCTAAAATATTTAATAAAACACTAAATCTAAGATATTTAATAAATATTTATTTCAAACTTATACAAATATACATCTTATTCTTAGGAAATAGCCACTGTCTTCAATGTCCAATGTCAACTGGGTCAAACAAATATTAAAGGATAACTATTTATTTGTAAGACTTTCTAATAAAATAAAAAAAAATCATCACTATTTTTCACAATAGTTAATGACCAACATAAAAAATACTTGGAAGGCAATTTTTTTAAATTATTATTTATAATTTTACTGTCCATTTTTTTTGGTTTTGGGTGCGATCAACCGCAAGTCAAAATTACTTGGCAGATAATTCCATACAAATTCTGTTCAATTTTTTTTTATAAATATTGTGAATAGAGTCGGGAGTCGGAGTTTGGAAGTTTGTGGTGTGACATCCCCGTGCCTCGGAAAGCACAGAAAGCCGTTGGTCCCGGCAGTCGTTCGTAGGTCTTTGACTGTCGTTACGGATAGTCAGAAGCCAGGGAGTCTGACAACCAGTCTAACCAAGAGGTATCGTGTTGCCCAGTAACTGGGTTGTGGAGGTCAGATAGGCAGTCGCTCCATGTAAAACATTGGTATTTAACTGCATCCGGTTAAACTGGAAGCTGACCCCAACTTAGTTGGGAAAAGGCTAAGCAGATGATGATTTTTTTTAGTCCAGTATTTTTATTCGTAGTAGCAAAAGTGTGGTGTTTTATATAGAAGCAACTTAATATTCGCTTAGCTAATAATCTTAGCGGTAATAAGTTGTACTACAGCAAACATAAGCAGTACTGCAAGTCCTGGTTGGAAGGAGGGGGCACCTCCTGTGACGGTTCTTATCCACGTGGAGTAGTTGGCAACTCGTGTGTAAATTTCAGGGAATGCAGTCGGTGTGCAGTTGTTACTTATGGAAAGAATACCAGCCAGTCCTCCATTGCAAATTAATCCGTTACCATTGTCACCCTGTAAATAATAGTATAAAATTAAATAACACTAACAACGGATGGTTCAGTTCCTAACTAAGCTAAAAATTCAGCCCGATTATAACTGACCCGTTAGCCTTGTCGTTTTGGGTTCGATACCTAAGTCGGGCAAAATGTTGATGGGTTTTTCTATTGTAAATTTATTGATCTATTGATCCAAGTGATGACTAAGTGACACATCACTTAGTCATCACTTTTTATTTATTTTAATGTCCATTTTCAGGCACTTTTGAATTTTTAAAGAGTCGGTCAGTTAGTCAGCAAGTGAGAGCCGGTTGCTCGTTCCAAAACATAGGCCTCTATGGAGAAGAACGACCAAGAAACTCTACGGACACTCTTTTCAATTAGGTTTCTACAAAATACTGGTTACAATATTTTTGTTGCGAAACAATGAAAGTAAATATAACAAATAAAGATTTGAGCCATGGCAATTAAGAGGTGACCAATCTTAACTGAAATTCACGAACATGATGCGTGGATCAGGTGATCAGGTTAATTATCAGGTAAGACTTGAATATCAAGAGAACAAAAATGACCAATGTGTAAAACATTATTTATAATGTACATTTTATCTTTGTTATACGCCAACCACACATACACACGTCACATTTCCGGAGGAAAGTGCTGATCCCAAAATAATTGGGAAAAATAAAGCCAAAAGACAAAATCCGTGGGATTTGCTCTTCACATCATTCAAAATTGTAACAAGGCCTATTTAGATTTAGTTTAATTTTTTTTATAAATAGATGAAGCGGTATATTAATGTGTATTTCAGGTATATTCGTTGTTCCTATTTTAACTAGCCTAGTCTCATTGAGTTGTTTAAACTACTCATTTCTAAAATGAGGAAAAATTATTAAGAACTTTTGAAAGCCCCTACATTATATACGTTTTATAATTAAACGATTCTCAAACATAAATAATTTAATTGCTTGGTGTTTTTTTTTAATTCATATGTACCTAGTACTTTCTAAATTTATCTTGGGCATCACAGAGAAGAAAAGTATTGTAACGGAACCTGAACCTTTATTTTTAATACGAGTCTGAAATTGCCAATCCGACTGGAGTAAGCCTGCTGATCAATGCTCGTGCCTTCTCTGGATGAGACGAGGCCTGTTCCCAAAAATGAGACAGTAATAGACTTGTACTATTATTATTGTCTTTTATTAACTCTGTTGTCCCACTGCTGGGAAAAGGGTTCCTCAATATCCTTCCATGTCATTCCTATGCGTTTTTATCGCTGGCCAATCTCCCTTATACATCTGTAAGTTTTCTCTTGTATTAGTTTGGAAAATCTTTTGTATTAGTTAGGAACCTGAAATTGTGTTAAAAATATAAATAGAAGATTATGGGAATACTTACCATGCATCCAGTAGATACAATGTCATAAGACTGCGCACAAACCATAGTCGGTAAAATGTTAGCAAATTCTGGCATCAGCGCATATTGTAGAGTGCAAACATTCTGATTGGAGATGTACTTCCTTGCATACCTCTGACTCACGCTTGCCTGAGAAAGTAATAAACAAAAACAAATCATTATCATTCCTAACGTTGTAGTATTAAGGTATATTTTCCAATGTTCGGATAGATTCTTACTATAAAACAATAAGAAGTTATTTACCGGTTAACTTAACTGGATCTTAACTGAAGCAGACCTCTCTCTGTCTTTTCCTTTTATTTTCGATATATGGGACTTTCATGTAATATTTATAACAGTTTTTATGAATAAATGTAGTGCTTTAGTCATATACACACTTATACACTTAGTTTCTTAGTGTACCTAAGAGTACCTATGTTTTTTCTTTGAACGAGCTTAACTCAGGAACTGCCAATCCAGTTTGGAGGAAGGTAATTTGTATAACACTGCTACGACTTACGGGGGCGGAACAGTAGGTAATCAAAAACGTCACTTAACATGTAAGAAACCGCGGAGTAGCGCGGGGGGCTAGTATCATAATGTTGTTAAGCACAACACTTACATTGGAGTTCGAATCCTGACCTCCCCATCCAACGACAACACAGAGCGCGCCTTCAGCAGGTAGGAACGATGCTGGTGGTAAAGTCATGGGCGTTGCCGTGGCGCTTGTGAATGGATTGTTGAGCTGAAATTAACAAAAAAGTGAGATACCGTCTTTCTTTACAATTTTGTCAATTGTACTTATCCCTTTTAGTACGATACGAAAATTACGTAACCGAAGATTTGCGATGTAAATTCTGCCAGATGTGTTGTGTAATTGGGTCTGAGGTAAACAAGGCTTTTTAAAATAAATTATCATCATCATTCAGCCGATCGACGTCCACGACCTCCCCTAAAGATAGTTACAATGACCTGTGCTGCGCTGCAGGCATCCAGCGATTTTCCGTGAGCTTCAACAGGTCGTTGGTCCACCTCGTGGAGGGCCTTCCCACACTGCGTCTTTCGGTACGTAGTCGTCACTTCAGAGCCTTAGGACACTAACGGCCGAACGCTCTACGGGCTATGTGCCCGGCCCCTTGCCACTTCAGTTTCGCAGTTTTGGGAGCTATGTCGGTTACCTTAATTCTTCTGCGGATCTCCTTATTGCTGATTTGATCTCTACATACATCTATCTAAAATTTGTAAACTTTGCTTGAATACTTACTCCGAGAATAGCGATGTCGTTGGCAAATGCTGGCCTGCCTGTGAAGTCGGGGTGTTGAGTGACGTTCACTACAATACGAATGCGTTCAGGAGAAGTGTCGTTATTCAGAAGAACTGAACCAGCAAACACTCTATATTGAGTCGGAACTATAGGTGTTAGAACTTCCCTGAAATAAATAAAATTATTCATAAAATGAAAGCTGACTGGGTTGACTTGGATATAACAAACCTCCTATCTATTTGACCTCCACCACCCAGTTACTGGGGAACACAATATACCTCATGGTAAGACTGGTTGTCAGACTTTCTGGCTTTTGGCTACCAGTAACGACTGTCAAAAATCTACGATTGACGGCCGGGACCAACGGCTTTACGTGCTTTCCGAGGCACGGGGGTGTCACACCACCAACTTCCAAGCTCACGGCGGCTACTGAGAAATTCATAATGGAAAACCCCAATAACACTTTTTGCCTGACCCGGGAATTGAACCCAGGACCCCGTGCTCACCAGTCGCGTTTGCGACCACGAGATCAACCGGGCAGTCCATAACAAACAATAACACAGTTTTAAAATAGAAAAAAATATATATATATAAGAATGGAAATGTCTTGATTGTCCAGTGATTAAGGCGCTTGCCATTCATAAACAAGCCTGTAAGATGAGTAAGTATCAATATTTATTTATTTATTTATCAATCTAAATAATCTAAATAATACACGGTACAAAGGCGGACTTAATGCCTTAGGCATTTTCTACCAGTCAACCTTAGGGTGATGCAGAGACAAAACATAGCAGGTGCAAGGAACAGAAAGCAATATTACTTAGTTTGATGGACAGTAGTTGCTAGTTGCGTTGGTAATGTGTCTGTTTATAGTATTCCTGTGTGTTGTTGGCAGGTATATTTCTTATCAGTTAATTTAACATTGGTAAACAACATTAGTCTTATCTGATATGTACCATATACATAAGTTAATCAGATAAGTTCCAAGAATCTTCGCTAAGTTTATTAGGGACGCTACAAGATTTGTTACTCAGTTTTGTCATTTGCGTTGCTTGGTTACGAGGTAATTGGCAAGAAGGAAGTCAATTTCATTGTGTTAGTAAAAAAATAATACCAACCTATTATTGTTTTGCTGTAGGGCGAAGGTCTTGTGTAAGTTTTATTGATTAATAGTTTAAAATTGATTGTTACCTAGATATGAAATTAGAAAGAAAAGACAATATAAGAAAAAAATATTAATAAACTGGCTCGTTAGCCTAGTGGTCCTAAACGCGACTGTAACTCTAGAGGTCTTGGGTACGACTCCCAGGTCAAGCAAAGTGTTACTGGGTTTTTCTATGAAATTCTCAGTAGCTGCTCGGAGTTTGGATCCGTGATCGGTTTGTGTATTACATGAGACCTAGACATACCGGAGAACTGTGAAAAGAAAAATTGAAAAATAATTCCTAAGCATTAAAAAAATACTTACGCAGTGATGTTTACGTAAGTGCAGGTAGCTGTTGTTAGTACATACGAAGGTGTTATCAAAACTCCTCCACATACGTGACCCCTTGTTGGGGTAGTCGCTAGACTAAGTTGCTGTATGGACACCTGTAAGATAAGATTATAATCTGTTATTTCTATAAATTATCTTCTGCCATCTTTGATTTTTAACCCCCGACGCAGAAACGACGGTATAAGTTTGACATGTGTGTGTGGATGTGTGTGTGTGTGTCTGTCTGTGGTATCGTAGCTCCCGAACGCATGAACTGATTTTGATTTTAATTTTTTTGTTCGTTCTTAGCTATGTTTGATGGAAATTGGTTCAGTGGTTTCAAAGTTACAGCTGTTTTGTTAGCTGCGGTAGGGATTTTTATTCTTCTGTCGGGGGTTACGTGAAATTATTAATTTTGTGTTTTTGATTAAATGCTACTTGCTATTAGTATTGTGAATGCGACAGTTTGTGAGGATGGATGTTTCTTACTCTTTCACACTTAAACGGCTAAAAGGATCTTGATGAAATGTGGCACTGAGATAGATTGTAGTGTGGAAAAAGACATAGGATACTTATTATCCCGGAAAAATGAACGGTTCCCGTGGGATGATAAAGTCGCGGGCAAAAGCAAATTATCAAATAAGATTTCATTCAATGGGGCATTCTTCACCTATCCCAAACGCAATGCCAGTGTGGAGAAACATCACAGGACATGCATCACCTCCTTAATTGCCCTTTGTGCACGACCACCTGCACCATCCAAAACCTTTATAAGACCAATTAATGATAGAGCTGTACAGATTGATTAATACTGGTCGGACAAAGTTCATGATGAGTCGCACGATTTCAAATCAGACTCATTCATTTGAAAGACAATCAAACTATCCCTAAACTCATATTTCTTAAAGAATCACGTTTTGTTAAGTAAATGATACCTAAATTGATTTTTAGTATAATTTAATTCACATACAAAAATAGATTTTAACGTGATTAAAATAAAGTACTATAACAGAATACACGAGAATCCAATTATCTGCTGATCAGCGAGATGAGTCACTTTTTCTACAAATGTTTTTATTTTGAGATTCCTTCCTGTATAGAAAACAAACAATTTAAATAGAGATCTATATACTTTTTAATTGGTTTTTTTTTTGTTTATTTCTTTCATATTCGTTTTATAGTATTTAATATTATTTCTTTCTTTTTATTTTTCCCCCCAAATTCATAGTAATAAATATTTTGACTTCGATTTTCTTTATTTTGGCACATAATTATTTTTTACAACGCCCTTTTAATCTGTAACAGTATATTGAGCTACAGTAAGTAGCAGATGTAGGCGCAATCCTTTTTTCCTTCCTTTATTTACAATTCAGATCTGCATTCGAGTCGATGCTTTATATTTTAGACTCTCCCGCACATAAATAGCGTTAATAGGTAAAATTAGCCAAGCCTAGCTTAGCCAGAAATTAGTACCACAGCTACCATTGATAACCCAAATGATTTGTTGTGGAAACAGAAACCGGGGAATTAAAACAATCATGGTGGCAGGCAGTTGGCCTGTCGCCACATTCTATGGTGCTAGTGGCTTTAACCCATAGCTCCAACAATTATCGATGTTTGTAAATTGGCTGATGTAATGTTTCCTTTTCTTTTGTTTTTTGAAATTTGCCTAATGTCCTTGTAATTGTTGTCATAGACAGCCTTGTTGTACCCACTGCTGAGTATAGAGCTCCTGGTTGTGTGGCTTCCATTTTGTGTTCCACATTTTCTAGGTCTGCTCGAGTGTCATCCAAATCTAATCTTTATAAATGTTACTAGCTATCAAATCGTTCCTATTGAATTCATTTCATCATCATAATTTGTATGTAGTCTACGTATTGCTTGGAATATTTGATTTAAAATTTCGAGTAGTTCACTATAGTACCTACTAGCTATATAAAGTAAGAACAAAATGTGTAGTTCATAGTTAATACAAAAAATCCTTAGACATGCGAATTTGCCAAACTTCAACAATGATTGGGGAAATGGTCCTTTTAATTTGCAATTTAAATAGGTGGTGAATTTTGATTAGCAACATAAGTATGTACCCGTTAATACCTACCTTATTTATCATACGATTGTCATCAATATTTTTAGTCATAATTAAATTTTATTATCATTTAATTCTCTACATGTAGGTAAGAGTAAGCCTTTTGTTTTTATTCGAACAAAGACGTAATGTCATGACCTTGAACATACAATGAATCTGACATTGTTATGTTGTATTGGTCCTTGTGCCCTTTGCGTTCCAGGGGCGCGGTATTTCTTTCGAACAACCCGCAGCCCCGGCAGGCATCGGCATCAGCCCTGACTGTCCCCGCCAATTTGCTGACATCTCTTTGAGGCGCGCGTGGAACACGAATGCGTCGTCGACACGGCCTGTCGTTATAGTGTACAGTAGCCGCCACAAGTCGTGAGCACAAATGTCAAGTTCATTTTTGGGTTTATTTCTAGGTTTCTTGGAGCGCCGACGCTGCATGTGATCGGTCCGACAGACAAACCAATCGCGTGCACCGTCGGTGACCCAAAAAACCCAGAAACGAATACAAAAACCCAAAAATGAACTTGACATTTGTGCTCACGACTCTTGGCGGCTATTATAACTGACCTTGAGAATAGGTATACAACATCATCATTTGCTTATCGCTAGCCTTGACGCTGAGTCACTCAACAATATCTTAGATTTTCCTATACCTAAGTAGGTACCTTAGGTAAGTACTTAGCAAGACAATAATAACAAATATTAGTGATGTTTCTTTTAAAAATAATCTTATGGTAATAGTTTATTAATTTTAAAGATTCATCTAAAGTAATATAATAAAACTGAAGAGCTTTTGTTTATTTGTTTAAACGCGATAATCTCTGGAACTATCAGTCGGATTGGAAAAAATCTTTTTACATATATGATAGCCAGATTCATTAGAAATAGTATAGGCTTTGGAACATCACGCTATGACCCACGGGAGCGGAGCAGTAACCATAGACATAACTTAATGCGGGGCAAAAAAATTAGGCCAAAGTCGCAGACTAGTTTTATTTTAAAACTGTACAGTCAGCCGCACCTATTGAATTTTTTTGTAAAAAATAAACTTTTCTTATCTGTAAATCGATAATTTCGGTGATAATAGTGTGAGTTATCTATAACGATACGCTCGGTGTGTTAGAGATAGAAAAAACGTGTTTTATTTTATATGTAGTGTTTAATATTACCGGTAAAGAACCCTTCGTGTGGGCATCCGACTCCCACTTGGCCGGATTTTTTGTTCGTCGAAATGAAATAAATTAAGTGTAATTTTGAGTTATACCTTTTATAACTTCAATGTTATAAAGAACAGAATATGGGAAAATACATTATTAGGGATTTAATAATAGTAGAGCTTTTTGTAAAGAAGTTCTTCTGTGGAAGTACGACCACCTATTTCTGCCGCGAAGCAGCGTTACTGTGTTCCGGTTTGAAGGATATAGGTGCCGGTGAAATTACAGGCACAGGAGACATTTCAACTTTGTCCCTGGGGCGGCAACGCATTTGCAAGGCCTCTGGTATTGCAGATGTCTATAGGCATAAGTGACCACTTAACGTAACGTGGTAACCAACGAATTAAAAAAAAATTATACGAGTAGTCAGAAGCCCGAACGTCTGACCATCATTCTCAACCATAGAGTATTGTTTTACTCAGTTTTAACTGGGTTGCAGAGGTCAAATAGGCAGTCGGTCTTTGTAAAATACTAGTATTCAGCTTCGTGCGGATAGATTGCAAGCCGACCCTTTTATTTTTTTTTTAAGAATGGGAAATCATCAATTTAGATCTTGGGTGGAGCGGAAGAGAATGTCAGACTTTTACCGACTAAAACCCACCGGTATTCCTCTTACTGCCCTTTGCGTCCCAGGGCCGATTACTCTTTCGAACAAATTCCGCAATCCTGGTAGGCACTGGCTCTAGCCACGGCTACAGTGCTGAAATCTCTTTAAGGCGCGCGTGGAACACAACGCGCCGTCACCCCGGCCCTGATTCTGATTGGACGGCGAGCCACCTAACGCACACCGTCCACAGGCCCGCGTCTGCGGTGGCCGGAAATCGCCTTGGGACTCCCGACGCCCAGGGCGAAGTTGACCCTATAGGAAAAGGCTATGGTGATGAATGGAACGGTAATATTACTTACAGCAAATGGAAACTCATTCTCTCTTGAAACTGATCCGGCTGTGATTCTGCTATCCAACTGGTAGTTTATGGCGCTTGCACCTGTTAATGGGAAATAGAAAATATGATGTAATAGCTGAACAGTTATGACGTAATATTTATACTTTGTAGGTACCTAATAGATGACACTAAGCCTTAACTATACTAATATTATAAAGCTGAAGAATTTGTTTGTTTATTTGCTTGGTTGAACGCGCTAACCTCAGGAACTAATGGTTAGAATTGAAAAAATCTTTTTATTTCGGATAGTTCATTTATCGAGGAAGGCTATATAACATTACGCTACGATGCACGGGAGATGAGCAGTAACCAAAAACGTAACCTAATGCGGGAGAAAAAACTACGTGGACAAAGTCGCGAGCAGAAGCTAGTATTATAATAAAATTAAAGTTCTACTTTTATAAATTCATATTCATAAGAGCTCGCAGGAAAATAACGTTTGTTTTGTATATAGAAACTCAAATAATAAATTAACTTAAAGTAATTTAACATTGTCAAAACCAAAAGATTTTTTTTTAATTAAAAATCAAAAAAATAAAAGTATTATTATTACAATAATAAATAAAAAAGTTAAAGATGTTTAATTAATGATGATTAAATTTTAAAATAAGAATCATCAACTTTGCGTATCAAGAAAAAGATAAATTAAGATACCTATTGATATACCAGTTTACGTCACTGCTAATTACAATGTTAACGTAATGGTTTAAAAATACACACAGCAAGATTTAATCACAACTATAACCTTATCCTTGGTGACGACACTAATCTTCCGGCATCGGCGTCATCGAGTGAGGCCGAAGAAACTCCGGTGAAATGACTTAGAAACGTTTATGGAAGATTGGCCAGATAAGGCAACATATAGCGATTAGTGTAAGGCTATGGGGAGATCTTTGCCCAGCAATGGGACAATATAATCGGAATAAAAAAAATAACCTTTCCTACTAACTATTTCTTAAGACAGAAACAAAACAAAACCAAATTCCAAATGTAGAACTTAAAGCACTTACCGCAAATAGCGAGCAAAAAAAAGCACAAAATCTTTTCCATAATCCAATTTTTAAATCCGAGCGTTAATACAATACCCTTATGACACACCTTCCATAAAAGTGACAAAATTATCCTAGGTATTATATTGAAAATATGAACAATTCACTACCTATCTTATCTATATTCAGTACATTTACTATCAGATTTTATCAAAAAGTAATTTTATCGACAAAATTGTAACATCGTCCAAAAATATTTGGCGCACGTTTTCCTGTAGTTACTGATAAAGAAACAAGTGAGTCATTTTTTCTTTTCAATAGAGTCACATAAAAATACTTTTCCGTTTATTACTCTCATTATCTAGGCTCATCTCAAGATATAGGAATAATTTTATAAACTGATAGTAAAAAAGAAGAAAATAAGTTGGTTTGTTAAAGAGCCTGTCCGAATGCTTCCAGGTTTAAGGCAACTCACACAGTTTATCGCCTCATTTAATGAATTCCTCAGATATGGATCGTCAGTCAAAAAATTAAATTCATAGGCACGAGCCGTATTGTCCCAATGCAAGACAAAGTACTTTACCTACTTTAGATTAACTTACCTAGTAACTTTTAAAGTACTTGTTCTTACCTGTTTTTAGCGCACCTAGCGACACATCTGATAAACATTACGCGACGAAATATTCAACTGTTATGTCTTCTATGAAAATTACGCGTAGTAATTTTTGGCAATCTAGGTTGAGCTTTTTCTGTTTCAGCTCTAGAACAATAAAATTACAAAAATATTACGCATCTTATTTTAAGCACGATTATCACGATTAAGCAAGATTCTATGTTTATCACGACTAGTCGTGAAAACGTTCAAAATCTAGCTGCAATGTCATCTCAACGACAATCAATGTCAAAAAATTGCCAACGTTCTTCAAAGATACGAGAATAGCCCATCAGTGTTCCAACGCTTATACAACATTATACGCGTCGCTGTTGTGGCTTTATTTGTGCACAAAAAGCAGTCTCGAAGCTGCAGTACTTAGCGAGAACGTCAGCTAAATACTTAAACTTACGTATGCACTCACTACCGCGATCTCGGAGCGACTTCCCGACGGATGATGTTGAGAACTCCGTATGTACAAAATATGCAATGTACAATATATGTAGATATATGTACCAAACGCCGCACGATCTTAGCATACGCGATGTGGGGTTAGTGTTGTCATGTAATGCATATGAATTGCTCGTAATTATAACTATGAGATGAATGTGGCAGCTGAATATCGGAACGTAACTTTAACATACTTAATATAATAAGCATTAAGTTTACGTAAATCTCGTAAAAACTCTAAAATTGCTCGACCGATTTGAATAATAATTTATTTTTTGTTTTGTTTACCTCAATACAAAAAATCCTAGGTGGAACAAAGTTACCGGTTTCGTACTTACCTTAAAAGGAATATAGAAAAACTCTGGTGGCCGTACGTGTGACTGTCTGTCTGTATGTCTAGGTCGGTACTGGAAGCAAGACCATGCCACCTCTGACTGATACTAGGTGTAAAATGAAAAACAATCAGTATTAAAAAAAATACGTTTCATTATTTTAACTCATCCTGTACAAACTCAGATCCCCGAGTCGCCAAACGTCATTTCATGATGGTTGAAATTGGAACCCTTTTCCCTGAAATCAAATTTGCTTAACCCTTATTCAGAAAACAGGTTTAAAACACCTTAGTTATTTATGTCCAAGTAAGACGGCTATATATTTTACAGGATATAGTAAAAACACATTATTTGTAATAGCCTAACACTTTCCTTGGACCATAACGACAGCCATACCCTATAAAACATTATATTTGAAATTTGAAAGCTTTAATCGAACTGAAATTAAAAGGCGTAGATCTGGCGACTGCGGAGTCTTGGACCATTATGAAGGTCTCGTGACTACGACCACACATTTTTCCGGGATAAATTATCCTATATGTTATTCCACACTACAATTTATCTCAGTGCTAAAGTTCATCCAGAACCATTCAGCCGTTTAACCGTGAAAGAGTAACAAATATTCATTCATCCTTACAAACTTTCGTATTTATAATATTACACACACAGACATACCATCACGCCTGTATTTCCCGAAGTTCGCCGGTACATTTAGGTCCTATGTAATACGGGGCGAGCCTATTTCCATTAACAGGGCACAAATCCTAATTCTGAGCTGCAACTGAGAATTTCATAGAAAAACCCAATAACAAGTTTTGCTCGATCTGGGAATCAAACCCAAGACCGTAGCAGTCGCGCTCAGGACCACCAAGCTAACGAGGCAGTTATAATATTAGTAGCATTATACTATTAATAGGATTAGTTGGAAGTAGAATTTCTAATAATTATGATGATTGACTTTTGTTGGTGACTGTGTGAAAACTTAATGTAACAAATTGCTGATATCGTAACACTCTCAGTTTTTATTGACGTCATAGTCACTTAGATAAGAATGGGGATTACATTCCTGTTGAGTGCTGCAGTGACTAAGTGTCAATGTGACTGAATTCTGATGACCCTAAGTTCTCGTGACCTTTAGCTGATATACCAGATGTTACTTTAATCAATCGACGTGATTTAAGGGAGTGAAGTGCTTACGAAAATAGACCTCTTTCATTATGAAATAAAATTTAAAATTGCGATAATAAATCACCTGTTCTTTACATGTTGTCGAGTTATGCGAGCATAAATGTAAGAAGCAGTTGTTATTATTTATTGATTTTACAGTTCGTTCTATAGTAAAAGTTGTTCATTTTCATGAGTGCACTCCCTTAAAGCAAGTCCCTTGTTTACCCTAACACCCAGTAAATATATTTCTTTAATCACCGTCTTATCCGATCCTGTGAAAAAATACAGTTATTAACGTGCAGGATAAACAATCCATTTGGATGTTTTTTCAACTTGGGCGATGCTTCGTAATAATTTGGTTCGTATAGCTTAAGTTAATTAGCAAAACCGTGTCGATGAACCTTGATGGTGAACAGATTTTTTTGAATACATCTTCCAGACGTCTCGTAGGTAATTATAATTCAGGATATCAATAAAGGATCTGGGATTGGGCACACATTAGTGATGCTGTACCTAATTCGTGTAAATGGAAAGTCTCCATTGAGATTGAACATCATGACTCTTTATTTATTTACATTGTTGATGATTCGGTCATGTTGAGAGGATAAGCGAAAAGCGACTAACAAAAGGAGTTTATGTGGCAGATGTGAGTGGCAACGCCGGGGGGGACGGGGTCCTTCTGGAAAGAAGGACCTACCCTGAATTTATTGATGAGATTTTTCAGAAAGGTCGGGTGCGCAGTACAGGTAACCGGCGTGTTTGTATGACCAGATGTATGAACGTGGACAAGGCGAAAGAAGTATGAAAGGATCGTAGCAGGTAGCGTTCTGTGGTTCTGTCTACACTCATGGGAAAAAGGCGTGAGTTTATGTTCAAATTCCTGACATACTTTGGAAATAAACCATTATCAATTATTTGGCAGACGAAATTACGTTTTTAATCATTCTTATCTAAATAAAAGTCTTATAACAAGATTATTTACAAAACAACAAATGACAAAGTACCCTTAATTTTGAAATTGCGTAATTCAAAATGAAAATATAAAATCCTACTAAGTTTACTAATTTTATTTTTCATCTGTCTAAGAATCATGATTAAAACACTCATTAAAAAAATAATTTTGTAATTTTTTTTTTGTAATTTCGGTCAAAAGAGACTAGACTACTACACAAACCCAGGTGCCCTCTTCTCTAGCTCTCATAGTCCGATGGGACTGCAATCCGATACAATCGGGATGAGATCAGGCGCAAGACCAACAACTTTAGATGCTTTCCGAGGCACGGAGGCGTCACACCACTAACTACCAAACTCCGGGCTGCTACTAAGGAATTTGTAATAGAAAAACCAAATAACACTTTTTGCATGATTAGGATATCGGACCCAGGACCTCACGCTCAACAGTCAAGCTTGCGAGCAAAAGACCAGAATAGTCGGGTACGATTATTGTGGATGCATTCACTGTAACGTAGACCTGGTACCTACAGCTGTAAACGAACAAGCTCATTCGACCATATCATACGTTAACGCGAGCGACCGCAGTTTTCCGTAATAATCTTTGAAATGGTTTCAGTACCGGGGCTTTAAGCTTTATGCCCACGTTATCTGGGGTGCAATACTACTTACTTTTAATAACGATCGCAATCTCGAAAAATATGTCTCTAATTTAGCAACATTTTGACATTGATTGTCCCTGAGATGAAATTGCGACTAGATTTTTACGTTTTTAATTAGTAGAATTGGCCTTGGTTTTGTAATTTTTTTGTTTGGGAAAAAGCAACATCAGTAAAGTTCTTGCTAGATTAAAAATCAATATTTTTGTTAGTAATGGATGTAACTTTACTCTCACATTTATTAATATTGAGGTAAGAGTAATAAATTATTGGATATAAATGGTAATAAATGCAGCGGAGAACGTTCGAGATAAAATTAATAATAATATTGAAAATAATTTTATTGATAAAACAGCAGAAATAAAGTTGAAAATTACGTAACTGCGGACAAGATTATAAAGAATTTTACTCACCTTACATACGATTTTCAACTTTATTTGTGATGTATTTTAATTAATATCAATGAACAATATGAAAACATAATTATAGTTTCCTAGCTTCCCGCGCCCGCGACTTCGTCCACGTAAAATAGTTGCTTTGGGCAGCCTGATTTTTCAGGTTCAAAATTCTAATTTAATACATATTACAATGACGGGCTCCTATAAACTTAGATCCCCTATTTCAACCTCTTGAAACCCTTTCTTTTGAGACAAAAGGTAGCCTATGTCCTTCTTCGACGTCTAATCTATATCTGTACTAATTTCCATCAGAATCGGTTCGCTGGTTCAGGCGTGAAAGCGTAACAAACAGACAGAGTTACTTTAGCATTTATTATTAGTAGGGATTTTATTCGCAGGATAAGACATACTAACCTTCACAAAATAAACAGTAGCATTCCAACATTGCAAAGGCTTCTAAAAAAGAAACTCGACAGGACGTTTTATCGATTTTAGAATGGTTTATGTATGTGAAAAGATCTATTTGGTTCACTTGAATTTGTATCCTAATATTTAGATCAGCCGAGATCCCATTTGTTTTTATTACGGGTCTGATATCAGCATACGAATGTGTAACAAAAAACGCAATAAGATGTTTCTCTCGCTCCGATGTTACTATTTTATTTTTATTATTGGAGGTTTTATTTTCAATTAGAAAATTGAAAATTACATGGGACCTAAATATACCGGCGAACTGTGGGTGTACATTGTTACACCTCTGCCTAACTCTTCGGGGAATACAGGTGTGATGGTATATATATAGAAAATTGTCTCTATTTCTTTTTAAATTTATTTTTCTGTGAGAAATGTTTTGGTGACTTTCTGAACAACGTTTTATACTGAGTGATCAGTTAAACAGGTCCCAGGTTGGGCAAAAAGTGTTATTGGGTTTTTCATTAGGATTTTGCTCAGTAGCAGCCGTGAGGTTGGAAGTTGGTGGTGTGACACACCCGTGTCTCGGAAAGCACGTAAAGCCGTTAGTCCCGGTTGTCATTCGTAGATCTTTGACAGTCGTTACGGATAGTCAGAAGCCAGGAAGTCTGATAGGCAATCGGAGCATCCGCTGCATCCGGTTATACTGGAAGCCAACCCCAACATAGCCATTGGGAAAAGGCTAAGTAGATGATGACTTACGATTCGCTACGTCATTTTCACCGAATTAGTCGATAGCAGTTGTGAAAGACCTCGTCCATAGAAGTTCTGAAATCACTCAGATGAAACGAAATCACTGTACCGGTTCGGAATCGGATCCACGTGTTGGACTGACTGTCAATTCATTTCGATCTCTTTTAGAACAATGTTTATCTCATTACTCATTTTAAATGATAAGTTGATTGGACATGGCAATACTAGCCAGTGTTAGAGACTCTGCCTGTACCTACTACCTAGGTGCAGGTGTAATTACAGGCACGTGAGAAACTTCAGCTTTGTCTCTGGGATGGCAACGCATAATTTTGCGAGGCCTTTGATTATTACAGTGTCCATAGACGGCAAACAATCAACATCAGACGGGAAGTAACAATTAACGTTGGAATGTAATAACAACAAAAAATCGTCATCGTGTTTTGAAATTATCATATTATTGTTCCTACCTATCCATTACTCAGAATGTACTTATTTTTTTTTATTGGAAAATTGTTGATAGAAATACCTATGACTAGTGATGCGATGTTTAGGTATAATTATTGATAATCCGTTAAAAACGTTATCTTATTCAGGATACATTCATTTATTATTCATCACACACTAGTTTGGGTTCCGTGCGTTAGTTAAAAATATTTCGAATTTTGTATTTCTTTTGTTTTTGAGTTACGAGCTTTAGGATTGCAAGGTTACCAACTACAGCAGAAAGTTCACGGCGCCGCCCCACCCAAGCTGGGCAACCCACCAGCATGTGTTGCGCCGTGTTCTCCAGATAATATTCGGAGTGGTGAAAATCGGGTGATTGTTCGCGACCTATGCGACACAGATACTTCCCGAAACAGTCATTTCCGGTCAGTATCTTCGTCAGTCGGAATGTGAATGTGTGATCTGCTGTTATTGGTTGTTGATAATTAGGTCATCCAATCACACAGCTGCTTTAAATCACTTGACCATTTGTCACTTTGACAATTAACCGATTCGTGGCCACTGCCGCGCCAGAGGCGTCATATAAAAATATACAGTGAAGCCAATGGTTTTGGCTTGATTTATGTTAAGGCCCATTTCGCGACTGACTGAGTCAAGCCGGTTTAGTATCAGAACCATTTCTAATCCGGTCTTAGCCATTAAGGTAGTGTCATTGGCATAGCGTAGATTTGATATTTAAAGACCGCCCAATGTGAGAGCAACTCCCCAACCTTCGAGTGCTTTACACAAGATATATTTTCCGTAAATGTTGAACAGTATAGGAGAGATGACGCAACTTTATCTGATCAATAATAATGAACCAAAATGGAGGGGGCGATGAATCAACTAATTAATTTACTTGTAGGTCACTACTTAAATATTATTTTTAGTTTCAACCATTAAATTGTGTTTCGGATCGGTGAAGAATGCCCCATATGGCAAATTAGTTTTAACCCTTACGCTCCTAGTAATAAGATGATCAATAATTGATTAATAAGTGATCAACCGCCATTGTCCTCTATTGTGCCTACCACCTAGTAGGTAGACAACAAGGTAGCGTATTAGGTAGCTACATAGTTGGTTCTGTCGGAGCCGCGCGGCCGGCTAATATGCGGGGGGCCTTAGAGTTTTATCCGTTCAGTCACGGAACCCGAATAAATATTGCAACAAATAGATAAAACATGCCTGTTTTCAGATAAGATTATAGATACATATATAATGTAGCCCAGCAACATAACTTAGTCAATAGTGTCTTCTTTTGCCTACTACAGTGATCTGATCTTGTTTTAAAAACCTTAAAAATGAATAACCTTGTGTTATTATTTGTGATTGCTCTTTGTGGTAAGGATTTGATATAAGTGTAATATTTAAAAAAAAATACCTACTTTTATATTTTTAAAACAATATTTAAAAATAATATCAGCCTATTGATGTTCCACTGTTGGATAAAGGCCTCTTCTTGTACAGAGAAGGCTCGAGCATTAATGTTTCCCTTCACCAATGTCAGTGATATCCAAGATAAAATCTCCGTGATGTCCAAGAAAAAACTTAGAAAGGACACATAAATTGAAAAAGTTACAATGGTAGTTGCCCGGTATCGAACCCACGACTATGACCCACGACGCACTTGGTTGTGAAAAAGATTTGTTATAAAAATTTAAGTTGATTGATAAAAAAATATTTTTGGCACATTCCTTCATGTGTGTGCGAGATTCCGCAGGCCTTCTACTAATTGAAACTCTTCAAAATCAAATCGCAATCACAACTCTGCAACATTAATTAGTTAAATTTAAAATTAAATTTAATTAATTTAATTTAAAATTTAATTAAGTTAATTAAATTAGTGGATTTTTTGACAAATTGAGACTGTGATTTGGTTCCGATCGTTTGTTTTAGTAACCAATTGTATTTGTCATAGGTATATTAATATTATTATTCATTTGCCTAACAGGTACATGTACAAATTCTGCCAGTGTTGATGAAGTTAACAGAATAATCAATGGAGTACCTGCAACTCAAAATCAGTTCCCTTATATGGTAAGTAACAATACGGATAATATACACTTACAAAACAGAAATTTTCATGTTGTTTTCATCATTTCGATATTATTTTTTATTCGTGATCATACCTGGAAACCTACTGGATACAGAGATATTGAAGGTCAAAGTGCCACATTTTTTTACGAAAAGAACTCATGACATAGGTACCGTCACGCCTGTATTGCCCAAAGAGTTATGCAGAGGTTTACCAATGTACACTGGTATGTTTAGGTCCCATGTAATAGAGCGCGAGCCTTTTGCCATTAACCGGGCACAAATCCTAACTCCGAACTGCTACTAACTATACTACTGCTAAAGGCGTGATGATATAGTTTTTTAGTATGATGTGTGGTATGCGTAGTTAACCGATAAGCGAATATCGTATAACATCCGGTAGGAAGCAAGTTAACATACTTTTTTACTATAAAATAACTAGTAGGTACTTCTATATGGCTACATAACTAACAATTAAATGATATTATAGTTCATAATTATTATATTAATCTCATTAACTTAAAATAACTAAATAAAAAAAAAACTTTAAATAATAATAAATTGTAAATAATTTTTCTTTATTTTATAAATGAATTCATTTTTAAAATCACATGTTACTGTTGTACAGAATTTATGATTACAATCAAAATGGTAAAATTCATTAGATTATGAGTAATGGAACAACAGTTTTTTTTTTTATCTTTTCCGTCCATGTGACTCAATGTACTTAAAACTAATCTTATCATTTCAAAAACACAAAAGCACAAATTATTAAAAAAAAATAAGTAATATTAATTCTATTATTGCCTGGTAGGAAAGAAACCTTAGGGACAATTCGATAAGTGTAACAATAATCGTTTTTTCTAAATTCTTAATTCTAATCCCATTATCAAAAAAGATCTCTAATTTGTCTACATTTAAGTGCCAATTTTTTGGATATCGATAGTCAATGAGATGATATTGGGACTACATTTTAGAACGTTTTTAGTTAGAAAAATTGACCTTCAAATCCCAAATAAAAAACGCAAGACCGCTCACCATACTGGCCCGGATATTATTATAATGCGAATTTCTGACTAATTTTCATTAATATACTAGATTACCGCATAGTTTAAGAGGAACACCGTTATTATGACACGGTGACAGACAGTCAGACGGATAGATAGAAGGAGTAGGCTTAATAGTCTTGTTAACATAACTTTGGGATCAATACTGCAACAATCTTCGAGGAGAACACAAGTAACGTATGTATCACTCAAACTAAAATAACCATGTTAATTTTGTTTTAGGTTTCGTTGCAACAAATTAGTGGATTAAACAGTTACACAAGAGGACACAGATGCGGAGGAGCCTTGGTCACGCTACGGCATGTAGTGACAGCTGCTTCTTGCCTATTCAACAGCGTCAATGGGTTAGTTCTGTTTATTTATGACCAGTACTATTATAAAAGTAGATTGGTACTAGTTACTCGCGCATGTTTTGTACGATGAATATCGAAATTTCTCGTCGCCATTTGTGATTGATCAAAGGTAGCTAAGTAGATTATACTTCCAGCGCACATGCTCACTGCTAGCGCGTAAGTCCGACGCCTTGCAAACGCACACGCTACAGAACCCATAGCAAAAGTTTGCATAACAATGTCATTTTCGCCGTGCTTATTGTACAGAACCCAAATCATCATCAATAACAATAACACAATTTTTCAGGGTCAGCACACAAATCAACCCGAACGACTACAGGGTGTTCGCTGGAGCATCTGACCTCACCAACGACGCCTCTGCAGATCGCAATCGGAGAGTAGCAAGCTTTGTCGTGCATGAAAGCTATCGCCCGGGTACACCTTTCGTAAACGATATCGCTGTCATCAGAGTGAGTTGTAGTTTTATGTTTACTAAGAAGTGTTGTTTACTGTAATTTGAAGATGAAGGAAAAATAGAGCTACGAGTACCTTATGGAATGTCATAAATATACATCTTTTTATTTCAGTTGGCCGATGAATTTCCAAGCAACGTAGCATCACCAGTTCCAATGTCGGTTACCGACGCTACTTCTGCAAATGTAAATGGTTGCCTGTATTCTGGCTGGGGAGCCCAAAACGCAACATCTACTGTAAGTCACATTATCTATCATTATACTGTATTGTTGCTAAGCCCGAAAATTTTAATATTATATGCTTGATTTTTATAAAATTTTCCTTAAATTTATTAATCTACGTATTACTGTGCGATAGCATGATAACTGATTGTGATGATTACACAATGTTTTGTTCCGCACCGCTAATTATAATGATCGGTAAATCGCAATTCACGTGGGTATCACCTTATCACGCACGTGTTTCTTGAGTTTTAGGAAAAGTTCGACTTAGTAAAGTGTTGATGACGTCTTCGTTACCTAAGGGTACACGTGCAAGAGTGATCAAACTAAAACTCAACGTGCTTTATTATGATTGGCCACGTACTGTTCAATAAAATTGTAATTGAAATAAAATAATGCTTTGACTTTGTCTTTGACTTTTCTCTAATATTTTCGTAAAACATCTTTATTTATAATAGTCACTTATCACTTGTTTCAGGTCAGTATTCACTTGCAGTACGTACAGAAGACGGTGTATGAACTTGAAGCGTGTCGTATGCTATACAGCACTCCGGTAGCAGCCAATCAAATCAATATACAAAATTCCATGATCTGCGCGGTCTCACTCACAGGTCATTCATCGTGCACGGTAATAACTTATTTGTATTATTGTTCACAAACATTTTGAAGGTCTGTTACCAAATAGACCCTCAAAAAGTGCCGTTCAGAAGTTAATCTAAACAGCTTTTTTTGAAGGTATAGTTCTGCGAATGTTTAGTCTTTTAGAAGAGATTATAATAAAAACATGTATATTTTATATTATATTTAAGTCAAAAACCATAGAGTCACAAGTTTCACAAAAAGTTTGGGTATCGAATTGAGACTTTATAGTCATGTTATGAGACACCTACAAATGTTTTAAAACTTACACATATAACAGTAGGTATCATTTAAACAGTCTTGAATGAATTATCAAGAGTGATTTTTTGAACAAGATCGTAAATGTAAATGGAGATTGATATAATGAGTTCTTTATTGCAAATGGTTTTTAAGTAGAAAAATGTATAAAAATTTTTAATATTATATCAATGAACTCACCCCAGTAATCCTGCCGGTACAGAATCTACACGAAAGAGATTTTTGTTTGTATAAACACGCTACCAATCGGCATGGAAAATATATTATTTACTTCGTCTTCCTTGCACCTACTATATTTTGTCTCTGCATCACCCTAAGGTAGACTGGCAGAAAATGCCTAAGGCATGAAGTCCGCCTTTGTACGGTGTATTTTGTTTTACATTTGTGCATAAAGCTTTAATAAATAAATAAATTATTGTACATGATAGCCACATTCCCAAAGAATAGTATCAGCTATTCAACATCACACTACGATCCAAGGGAACCGAGCAGTAACCAAAGACGCGGACGAAGTGGGCATAACCAACTAAGAAAACTCTAGATTAATATTATTTACATTGTTTTCAGGGCGACATCGGTAACCCGTTAGTATGCAACGGTAACCTCAACGGTGTTCTCATTCAAGGCAATGGCTGCACAGTAACTGCTGCTGTACCCCCCGAAGTGTACACCCGGATCTCCAGCTTCCGCTCATGGATAAATAATGTTACCTCAGGAACATCTACTTTCCAACCTGGAATGGCAGTTATAGCAGTAATCGCTGTTGTTCAAATTGTAACCGCTATGTATTAAATTAATTAATTTTTGAAATAAGAATTAAGAAAAAAATATTATTATTAAATTATTTTTAAACATTACTAGCATTTTATTTATACATACAAATATAAACTCATGATTTTCAGTAGTAGGCAGTAGCCACAGAACTGCACCTGCTACGATTCTTAGATACCTATTCGCCTCGTTAACGTTCATATATCTGGTCATACAAGCACGCCAGTTACGAGTACGACTTGTATGAAGAACCTCACCAATAAAGTCAGTGTAGGTCTTTTTAGGGCGTCCCCTTCCGGCGTTGCCACTGAAATCTGCCATAAAAATTCTTTTTGTAAGTCGGTTTTGACTCACCTTCTCCAGGAAGTCCGTGTCTACACAGTGAGGCACTGGTTGAGCAGGGATGCGCTAAGCCTTCCCTATACTGATGCGTATTGAACTAATGTGTGTTAAACTAAACTGTGTATTAAAAGCAAAACTCATCGTGGTATTCAAGCCATTAATAATGGGTATACGATAAATGTCTCAGTATGTCGAGAACATGACCAAACTATCTAAGCATACTCTTTTCAACCTTTGATTTTGATTATATTTTTGGTATAATCAATCTTTTACTAAAAATTATGTTTAAAATTCAAGGACAGATTTGTACCCCATGATGGTACAAATTTATTACCTTTACCTATATTACCCCTGCAATAGATTATTGAGGATATAAAAAGACACTCAACAAAGCCAGTTGTTGCCACATGTTTCGCTCATCATTGAAATATTTTTTTGTACTCGTCTTGTAGTTTCAAATGTTATAACTAAACGTTTCAGTACCGCCATGACCCTTGTACTGCGGGATGCACCCGTAGGCACAATGTTTTCTGGTTGACCAAAAGAGATAGAGATAGTGTTCCACGCGCGCTGTGAGAAAGAGATGTCAGCAAATCGGGGGGGCCACTCAGGGCCGATGCCTGCCGGGGCCGCGGGTTGTTCGAAAGACATATCGCGCCGCTGGAATTCAAAGGGTACAAGAATAAACATGGATGGGTTTTAGTCAGTAATAGTCTGACACTCCCTCCCGACCCGCCGAGGGCGGGGTAAGTCATTTGATGATTTACCATCCGGAAAATAAAAGGCACAACGCTTTGCGTGCATTGCGTGTTATCATAAACAGTGCTTTTTCACGTAAAAATTAAAAGTAGTTTCCCAGCAATCTTTTTTGGTTATTTTGAGCAGTACTTGGTTACCGGATGTGTGATTTGTACTATGACACCACGTAATTAAAGTAATATTTAAGAAATTATACAGATTTTGCCGCTCCAAACTTTAAATAAAAAAATACAAAATTCAGCATATCATGTACTTTTTATGAAATGCTTGTTTTAAAAAAGATTTAAATCTTTATTTTTGACCGACTTCAAAAAAGAAGGAAGTTATCAATTGTGGAACTGTGTGTGTGTTTTTTTTTTGGATGTGTGTTACGCGATAACTCCGTCAATTATGAATCCATTTTGATGATCCTTATTTTGTTTGATAGGTCATACTTCAAAGGTGGTCCCATATAAATTTTATCGAAACCGGTTCAGAAGTTTAGCAAAAAAATTAAAAAACTTAAGGAATATGTAATTTAAGTAAACGAATTAGCGTATTCTGCTTTCTTGTGACTTTTAAATGGCGTCTTATTAATTTACGTAGTATAACTATTCCTTCTTGGATTTGCATGACAGAAAATTGATACTAAGAAGCCAAAAATAAAAAAGTTTTGTATAAAAAAGATTTCCTCCTTCAAAAACTCAAAAGTGAAAAATAACTTTAGCCTTGGAAGTCGGTGGCGATACAAATCAACAAAGAGAACCAAAGCCGCCGACTTCCAAAGATAAACTTATTTTTCACTTTTTAGTTTTTGAAGGAGGAACTCTTTTTTCTTATAAAGTTTTTTTTTGTACTGTTTTTATCCTGAATTTGTTTAATTACCCGACTTATCACCTTCACATAAAGGTAAATGTCAAAACTAAACCCAGGCATAACGAGATCATCTTGTTTAATTAAATGGTCTATATCGCCAGACCCTGTTTTCCACAGCCGGTTAACGTACTGTCAAGACCAATCTAACAAGTATGTATAAAAATTCATATCAAAATGAAACCTAAATGCAAAGTTTCGTGTGTCAGCTAATACTCGTTGAGGTACCTCTCTCGATTGCGAACACGTGTTGTCCGTTGCATAACAAATTTGGCCGAGTAAGGCATTCTTCACTCATCCGAAACACACTACCAGTGTAGAACACCATCACAGAAGATGCGTCACTGCATAACGACAGGCCGTGTCGACGGCGCGTTCGTGTTCCACGCTCGCCTCAAAGAGATGACACCAAATCAAAGGGGCCACTCAGGGCTGATGCCTGCCGGGGCCGCGGGTTGTTCGAAAGAGATACCGCGCCCCCGGAACGCAAAGGGCACAAGAATGAACATGGATGGGTTTAAATCAGTAAGAGTCTGACACTCCCTGCCGCCCCGCCCAGGGATTGATGATTTCCTAACAGAAAAAAAGCATCAGTTCATGCCATTACACTACACTACTTTCTCCCGACTTTCGAAGCTATATAAGAAGGGGGAATACCTAGTTTCTGATTCTCTTTGTGTGACACGGAATGCTAAAAAATAGTAGGTACCTAAGATAAACAAAAATTGCTTCGTTGGTTCAGCTGTTCATAAATTAGATAAGATTATTAGTATACCTATTAAAAGATAAAAGCTTGTAAAAAAACCAATATCAGCAACAGAACTCAGTCAACAATTTTGCTGTGTGTTACTCTGTACGTAGTGCAAAGATTATTTGATCGTGACGTATTTATTGTCCATCTCCATTTTGAAAAAATGGACAAGTTTTTGTTTTTATTTGTAATTGCGCTATGTGGTAAGGACTTAATAATTATTTATAGACCACAATGATTTAATTGTAAAATATAATTATTAATTTTCATTTATTACCGTTCCATTTTCTATATAAGTGTAAATTAATCGGTTCTCACCTCCATAGAGATTTATTGTTACGTGAAATGTCTTTACGGTTGCTAAAGCAGACATTTAATTTGGATGTTAATAAAAAGTGAAATAGTAAAATGTTTTTAGCTGATTAAGACCGCAGGAAGACGCTGGATGCAGGACGCTTTCAATCGGTAGTTTTGGAAATCCATGGGGGAGGCCAATGTATAGTACTTAGTGGACATCTTGCTGCTGAAAGAATGATAATGATGATGATGCCGTAAATCCATTTTAGTAATTGCCTGCATTATTAATGATTAATTTGATGAACAGGTACACAAGCAAGCTCTTTGAAGGCTGAAGGAGCCGACAGAATATTAAATGGATTACCTGCTGCAGAAAACCAGTTCACATATATGGTAATTATATTGTGCTTACGCCCACGAATTTTTTCATGAATCTCGGTTATCACGGAGTTTTATTTCTTTTGCGGGATCCTTGTTCTTTTTTTAAATAAATGCAGTAGCTTAAGTTACTTCTTATAACATCAGATATCTTCTAGTGATCGTCCCGTCACAATCGGTCTAGCCGTTTCGGAAACAAATGGACAGATGTAATGACAAAAAAGATTTCTTCGTGTATGTACGGTAATAACCCCTGGATGCGGGATTACTAGTGGTATCAGGATTATCAGTATATGTAATTAAAATACTGTTAAAATTATAATTTACATACCATCACGCCTGTATTCCTCGAAGGGTTAGGCAGAGGTGTACCAACGTACACCCATAGTTCGCGGGTATGTTTAGGTCCCTTGTAATAGGGGGCGAGCCTATTGCCATTTACCGGGCACAAATCCTAACTCCGCGCTGCTATTGAGAAATGAAAAACTCAATAACACTGTGCTCGACCTGGGAATCGAACCCAAGACCTCTACCGTAGCAGTCGCGCTTAGGACCACTAGGCTAACGGGGCAGTTTATAACTTACTAAGGTATATTGAACCAAATAACTTAAGTATTAAAATAATTATAATTTTTAATCATGTTATTCTTTTAATATAAATCGCTGCCCTACACATCATCTCTCATGTATCATAGGTGTGTTTACAATCATATATACTCAGACACATAAACAGCCAGACCGGGCACAACTATCTGTAGGGCATACAATATGTGTATGCCTTTTTTATGAGGTGCCAGCTCCCATGACGGGCTTTCAAGTTTTTTTTTATTTTAAATAAACTAGCTGTTGCCCGCGACTTTGTTCGCGTTCACAATTTCAGTTGTTTCTATTTAGTTTTTGCGTAACCCTCGTTTTTTTAATTACAATTTCTAAAATTAAAGCCTCAGTTACACCTTACAACATTAGCTATCTGCAAGTAAAAGTTCAATCGAAATAGGTCCAGCCGTTTCAGAGATTAGGCGGAACAAACAGACAATTTTAAAAATTGTTTTTTTTTATGAATGTACCGTATATACTTTCTTATGCATTTAATGAAAAACCGTTGATTTGAAATTACAAACAGACATTTCAATTTTATTGTGTATAATAATATGTATCTAAACATCTATATATATGTTTAGATAGAGTTTAACTCATATGTATAAAGTAAATAAATAAGGTTGTATATGGCTCAGCCAACCAGAGCCTCTACAGTACCATGTAAATATTCATATGTATTTTGTAATAAGCTATTGTTTTGGCACTACAAACAGACACTTCAATTTTGTTTATATATATAGATTTTTGTTATTAAAGCCGAGAAAAGCTTTTACTATTTAATGAGCTTATTACGTAGGTACTACGGAGCTGTTATAATTATTAAGATAATATCTAGATTTCCATTTCGAATAATTAACGAAGTAATCAATGTAGGTTAGTTGGAAGCAACTATATTGTTTTAGGGTAGATTTTTCATTTAATCGCTATTTTTGGTAACTAGATTTTCGAGCCGTTTGGATTGGAAACCCTCGGGCCGTGGAGTCCGTTTGCCCATAGCCTTTTTAGGGATTTATCTAAACGGTTGGTTGACACTTCCTGCGACCCAAAGGCTGGCTTTTACCTTGGCCAAAGGTTAAGCATTGCCATCCAACGTGGCAATGCCGCCAGTCTTTTGGGCACTTTTCCGGTTGACGGTGTTGCGGAGGAGTTTTTTGTTGCCATTTAGTTTTAGTTTCTATTTGTTTTTATTAAGGATTTATAATTTTAAGGTCGTAAATATTATTATGTTAATAAAAATTTTTAATCGCCATTATGATTTTGTAGTAGTATAAGATTGAAAATCTGTCAATTTGCAATATTTTCTGTTCAAAGCTGGTTAATTCCCCATATTGAGTGTTATTGTCATTGTTCATATAAGAAGTTAATTAACTGTCGGATATTGATTAAACAATTGAATTCTTACTTTAAAAGTCTGCCCGGCAGTTGAGGGAATAATAAATACCTATATGTCCAAAGCTTACGAAAGAAAGACTATATTACATACGAAATTTACACAACTAAACACCAACAACAACCCCATATTACGCCAATGTACACCCACAGTTCGCGGGTATGTTTAGGTCCCATGTAATAGGAAGCGAGCCTATTGCCATTAACCGGGCACAAATCTTAACTCCGAGCTGCTACTGAGAATTAAATAGAAAAACAACATAACACTTTTTGCTCGACCTGCGAATCGAACCCAAGACCCCTAGCGTAGCAGTCGTGCTTAGGACTACTAGGCTAACGAGGAACTAAACACCACTAAACAAAATAATCATGTTGATAATTCTTTTAGATTTCGTTGCAACAACTAAGCGAAATACAAAGTTACACAAGAGGACACAGATGTGGGGGAGCCTTGGTCTCGCTACAGCATGCAGTGACAGCTGCATCCTGCAATTTCAACATCAATAATGGGTTAGTTCTGCGATAACGGGTTGATTTTCAAACATAACACTTACAATTAACAAAGTACAAAATATGTATAATTTATAGAAAAAAAAAGGATCTCACAGGGCACCAAAAATTTCGTCCGCATCGCTGTCTATTCAAGATGAGCGCTCGGCTCTAGTGCTCGACTTAAACATACAGATTCCAAAAAGGTTATTATATTGTTTTTTGATGCTCCATGAGATTTCTTTCGATAATATTATAATTATAATATTTTAATATTAATATTATAAAGAGGAAAGATTTTTTTGTTTGTTTGTTTGTAATGAATAGGCTCCAAAACTTCTGGACCGATTTTAACCATTTTTTCACCAATAAATAGTTAAATTATTCATGAGTAACATAGACTATATAACGTCATGCTACGACCAACGGGAGCGGAGCAGTAACCAAAGACGTTACTTAACACGGGTAAAAATATCCACGCGGACGAAGTCGCGGGCAGAAGCAAATCTTTTATAAATTGAACATACATTGTAATTTAATTATTATTTATAAGTTTTGGACAAGTTATATGAATTAAAAAATAAATGTAGAGGACGAAACGTCTCTTCCGCAGGGTTGCCTCAGCAATCAATCCGGCTCAATACAGGGTGTTTGCTGGTTCAGTGATACTTACTGATGACGATTCTCCCTACCGTTATCGGTCCATAAGAAACATTACTGTGCATCCTGAGTACTCCACGAATATCCCGTTTGTTCACGATATCGCAATTATCTTCGTAAGTATTCAGTATTTTTTTATTATGTACAAGTCTTGGTCCACTGCAGGACACAGCCTCTTCCTATACTAAAAAGGCAAGAGCATTGATCACCACGCTTAATCAAATTAGATTTGAATGTTTTATTTTTTTTTTATTATTCGGGACGGGCAAGCTCTTGACTGTAGTCTAGATCAAATATTTAAGACTTATTATTACCATCATCACGCTTGTATTCCCTGAAGGGTTTGGCAGAGGTGTAACATTGTACACCTACAGTTCGCCGGTATGTTTAGGTCCCATGTAATAGAGGGCGAGCCTATTGCCATTAACCAGGCACGAATCCAAAATCAAAATGAAATTCTCAGTAACAGCTTGGAGTTAGGAAACTCCGAGCTGTTACTGAGACTTTTATAGAAAAACCCAATAACACTTTTTGCTCGACCTGGGAATCGAACCCAAGACCTCTAGCGTAGGACCACAAGGCTACTGAGGCAAATAATTTACTACATATTTTCACTTATTATTATGTTTAGTCCAGGTTTCCTCACGATATTTTCCTTCATCAATGTTATTTATTGTTTTAGACGTAGTAAAACTATTGATTCATAAAAAAAAAACAAGTCAGTAACAAAAAAAAAACAAATCTATACTTATCTTACATTTCAGCTCGAATCTGCATTCTCATCTATCACAGTTACACCAGTGTCTCTACCGACCACCGACTCTGGAGCTACTTCCCTAACTCCTTGTTTTGTTTCTGGATGGGGGGCCCAAAATAATACAGCTACTGTAAGTAATAATGCCATTGAAATATTTTTTAACCTATCTCTCATAAACCTGAAGGAGATTTGTTTTGTTTGTTTTTTTAAACGAAGCATCTGGAACTATCAGTCGAATTGAAAAAAATCATATTGTGTGATGGCAAATTCTTGACAAAAATATTTTTGAATGTGTGAGCTTGCCTAGCAGACCTTTTATCTTTGTAGGTACAAGGTAAACCATACCTTATCATTATCGATTACAAATGTTCTTTTTGTTTATTTTAGGCGAGTACACGATTGATGTTTATACTGAAACTTGTGCGCGATCAGAGCTTGTGCCGCGCATATTACGGCAGTCTTGGGGCCGATCAACTTAATATTATAGACAGCATGATCTGCACGTGGACTGTTTTGATTCCGTTTTCGGGATGCACGGTAAGGACTTATTTAATTGTTAAATAGAAAACGTATGTAATTACAATACCTCTAACGATACCTTAGAGAGAGATGTCAGCAAATCGGAGGGGCCAGTCAGGGTCGATGCCTGGCAGGGCCACGGGTTGTTCGAAAGAGATACCGCGCTCCCGGAACGCAAAGGGCACAATAAAGAACATGGATAGGTTTTAGTCAGTAAAACTCTGACACTCTCTCCCGCCCCAACATGACATGATTTCCATTCCAAAAAAAAAATTAGTAGTGATTTTTACAATATAGGTAAAACCTATTTGAGAAAATCCGAAGATAATCAGAAGATAGATAGTCAGAAGCCAGGAAATCTGACAACCAGTTTAGACTGGTTGTCAGATTTCCTTGCTTGGTTAGCCAAGAGGTATTGTGTTGCCTAGTAAATGGGTTGTAGAGGTGAGATAGGCAGTCGCTCCGTGTAAAACAGTAGTATTCAGCTGCATCCGGTTAGACTGGCTGCCGACCCCAACACAGTTGGGAAAAAGGCTAACCAGATGATGATTCGAAAGATGAAAAAATAAATACAGTATTATTAACTTGATTCCAGGGCGACATAGGTAACCCGTTTGTGTGCGACAATAACATAAACGGTATTCAAATTAGAAATAAAAACTGCAACGCGTCTTTGGAACCTGAAGTGTACACCCGAATCTCCAGCTACCGCACGTGGATAAATGATTTAATTAACCCCCCGGCCCCTGACGGTGCATCTACTTTCCAACCAGGAATGGCAGTACTAACGGTGTTTGTAATAGCTCACATTGTAAAATTAGGAATGTATTGACATAAGTAAAATTAAAATCATGCATTCATTAGGGGCGGGTTATTTTGTGACCTTTAACTATTAAGTTAATAATCATATGAAATAAGTTATATATTTTATGAAAACAATAAAATCATTTGTAAAATTTTCACCAAAATACCAATTAGTTTTATTTTCTTCCTATTTTTCACAATATCAACATTAACATACACGTACACCCCTATCTACGTACGTCTCTGCTTCACCCTAAGGTTGACTGGTAGAAAATGCCTAAGTCCGCCTTTGTACGATGTATTTATTTACATTATGTGCAAAAAGTTTTAATAAATAAATACATACACCAAGAGGTAAGCGGTAATAAAAATAATTGGAAACTAACATAAAATTACAGAAATTCACAATACATAAAGAAGGCGATTCCGTGCCAACAAATGTACCTAGCGCTTTTCCTTTGAATAATATAAGCGATTTTCTAAATGTTTGAAAATCAAATTAAAATAGTTTTATAGAGTACCTATCATGAAGTACTTTTACTTTTTATTCTTTATTAATATATAACAAATAACTGATACAAATCACAAAATCCATCTTAAAATTCAAGAGATATAAGATATTTCCCATAGTAGCTCAACAAAATCCCGATTGGCTACAAAATACCTGATACCTACATAAACCTCCAAACTCTAAGTGGTTGACCTCGATTAACGCAAACTCGAAGTATAGAACAAGTAAGTAATCTAAACCGAGCTCGCACGGTTAAGTTTCACACCGAACCGAGTGCGAATACAACAGGGAACCATTTCCGTCACACGGCTTACATTCCATTAATGATTTATTAATACATTGGCGATTGAGTTTGGTGATCGTAAATCTTCATAACATTGTTAATAAAAGTCGTTAGTCGTAAATAATGAAATGAAACTGGGCCAAACAAATCGCGGGCCCAATGACTGGGGAAATCGACTGGATTAAAAACAAAAATGATACGTAAAGGGTACTCATTACTTTGTTTGGCTTTGGTTATATAATGTAGGTAAGCACCTACTAAACGTATTATTTTAAATTTTCCAATTTCTTTTTCTTTTAATTTGAACCTAGAACCTTTAACCTTTAACCGGTTTTTCCATTACAATTTTCTCAGTAGCAGCCCGAAGTTTGGAAGTTGGTGGTGTGACACCCCCGTGCCTCGGAAAGCACGTAAACCCGTTGGTCCCGGCTGTCATTCGTAGATCTTTGTCAGTCATTACGGATAGTCAGAAGTCAGAAAGTCTGACAACCGGTCTTTCCAAGAGGTATCGTGTTACCCAGTAACTGGGTTGTGGAGGTCAGATAGGCAGTCGCTCCATGCAAACTCTGATATTCAGCTGCATCCGGTTAGACTGGAAGCCGACCCCAACATAGTTGAGAAAAGGCTTTTTTTTTTTTTTTTTTGGTGGGTGGGAAATCATCAAATAACTTCTCCCGCCCTGGGCGGGGCGGGAGGGAGTGTCAGACTTTTACTGACTAAAACCCACCCATGTTCCTTCTTGTGCCCTTTGCGTTCCGGGGGCGCGGTATCTCTTGCGAACAACCCGCAGCCCCGGCAGGCATCGGCCCTCAGTGGCCCCTACCTTTTGCTGACATCTCTTTGAGGCGCGCGTGGAACACGAACGCGCCGTCGACACGGCCTGTCGTTATGCAACGTAAGGACGGTGAGCTACCCATTGCTCACCGTCCACAGGCCAGTATCTACGGTGGCCGGGAGTCGTCTCGCGGCTCCCGACGTCCGGAGCGTCTACCGCGGCGGCTGGGACGGGAGAACCGCTGTCTCAACCGTCCCGCCGCCTCCTTCTCAAGCATTACTGCCTCGCAGAAGGAGGCGACTGCATCCCATTCCCTCTCGCTCCGGACCATGGCTTGCACCAGGGCCGGACGCGAGAGTTCGCCGCCGCCGATGGCCGCCACGAGGACTCGGCGATGCTCCGCCCAAGCGGGGCATACCGCCACGGTATGCTCCACCGTGTCCTCGGGGCGATCCACACAATGGTGACACCCGGACGTTTCCTCCCGCCCGATGAGGTGCAGGAACCTCCCGAAACACCCGTGTCCGGTGAGGGCCTGCGTCAGGCGGTAGGTGAGGGCGCCGTGGCGCCTCTCCAGCCACTCCTCAAAGAGGGGACTTACCGCCTCTATTAAGGCGTGCCCAGCACGAGGTTGCGACAGTCGCTGTCTCCATGTCGCCATGAGATCGAGCCGGAGGTCGGCCCGCCGAGCGGCAATTTGCCGCGGTGGCGGACTCTCCCCCCGGCCTAGTACCTCCACGCGCCACTCGTACAGGCGCGCGAGGACCAGCGCCTCCAGATCCCACGGCGGCAATCCGGCAAGGAGGCTCGCCGCCTCCCCCGAGATCGTGCGGTATCCTCGGATGACCCTTATGGCGATCACCCGTTGGGACGCAATGAGGTAGTGGGCGGCAAGTCGCCTTAACCCCTGCGCCCACACCGGGGCCCCGTAAAGGGCCATCGACCGCACGACTCCCGCGTAGAGCCTCCGGCAGGAGGCGTTTGGTCCCCCCAGGTTGGGTAGGAGCCGCCTAAAGGCAGCCCCGGCCCGTTCCAGTTTGGGGGCCAAACGTCGGAAATGCTCCGCGAAGTTCCACCGGCTGTCGAGGACGAGTCCCAGGTACTTCATCGTCGACCCGACGCCGATGTGAACCCCTCCTACCGTTAGTTGGGATCCCGACGGTGGCCTATTCCGAGGCCCATGAAAACACATGGCCTCAGATTTGTGCAAGGCCACCTCGAGACCCAACCGCCGGATCCTCTCAACGACTATCGCAACCCCGCGTGTCATTAAGTCGGCCGCCGCCTCGTGCGACCTTCCCTGCGCCCAGACCAGCGTGTCGTCGGCGTAGCATACTACGCCGACGCCCTCAGGGAGGTCGGCTCGCAGCACCCAGTCGTATCCGATGTTCCACAGGAGCGGCCCCAGAACCGACCCCTGTGGGACACCGCACGACATCTCTCGCCGGTTCCATTCTCCTGTGCGACCAGGGTAAATCACGGCCCTATCCGTCAGATAGGCCCCGACAACTCGACGGAGGTAGGTCGGCATCCGGTGGTACCGGAGTGCCTCCCTAATGCAACTCCAGGGCAGGGTGTTGAAGGCATTGGCGATGTCAAGAGACACCGCCAAGACGACCCCGCCCCGGGCCACTGCATCCCCCGTCGATAGGGCTCTCACGCGCATGATGGCGTCCACCGTAGAGCGCCCCCTGCGGAAACCAAATTGGTTGTCCGCAAGGTCCGGCCCCATCCCCACTAGGTGCCCGACGAGGCGGCCCGCAATCACTCTCTCAAAGAGCTTTGCCACCTCGTCGAGCAACACGATGGGCCGGTATGCGGACGGCGAGTCCGCAGGGCGCCCCGGCTTCCGTATGAGGACCAGCTTCCCCGTCTTCCAGCGACGTGGGAACTGGCCTCTCTCCAAACATGCGCTTAGGAGCCCCTCCAGTCGAGGCCCAAGGGCCTCTGAGGCCAGGACCCAGGCTTTGCCAGGTAAGCCATCGGGTCCCGGGGCGGTATTCTTGGCTTTCAGCCTTCGTACCGCCATCCTCAGGTCTACCCCAGTCTCTTCAGGGGTGTCGTCGTCGTCGTGGTCCGTTTCCGGCATCGCAGGCGGCGGAGCCATGGGCGGGGGAGGATGTTCCCCCCGCGAAGGGAACAGAGCGCTCACCACGTCCTCAACGAGCTCCGGCCGGAGACTCTGCGTCAGCGGGGGGGCCCAGGTGCGGAGCTTACCCCGCACCGTCTTGTAAGGGCGCCCCCACGGATCTCCGTTCAGAGTCCCCAGCAGCTCCTCGCGGGCCTGAGCCTTGGCCCGCATGACAGCCTCGTTGAGGGCGGTCTTCGCCGCTCTGTACCTCTCGTACAACTCCGCCTCGATGACTGCCGCATTCGGAGGCCGAACGCGGAGTCTGCGATGCCTGGCATATGGGTGCCGCGCAGCGACGCACGCCTCTCGCAGAGGCGTCAGCTCGCGCGACCACCAGTATACCTGCCGGCGGGCGCTACCTGGCCGAACTCGGGGCATTGCCACGTCACAAATCTCGGACATGGCCTCCTGGAACCACCCCACCTCGTTGTCGATGTCGGCAGGCCTGTCCGGTGATGACACCCAGGCCTGCACGATCGAGGCTTCCAGGAGAAGCTCCCGGTTCAGCTGCTTCAGCGCCCACCGCGGACCACTCGGGGCCTGTATGACCGGCGCGCTGGAGTCCTGGGCGGAGACGTCGAACCGGATATACCGGTGATCGGAGTAGGTCTCCACCCCCTCCATAACGCGCCAGTCGAGGACCCGTGGTGACAGAGCGGGGCTGGCGAACGATATGTCCACAACAGACTCGCCCCGCATCCGCACGCACGTGGCGACAGAACCCCGATTTAGGACGACTAGGCCCTTCTCCAGAGCCCAGTCCTCCACCATCCTTCCTCGCACGTCCGTGCAACGAGAACCCCAAGCCAAGTTCTTGGCATTGAAGTCCCCGAGCACTAGCACGGGAAGGGAATGGCTTCCGACGACGACACTCAACTCCGCAAGGGAGTTGTGGAACTCGGCGAGAGTTCGGTTCGGGGAGAAGTAGACTCCTACCACGACAATGTCCCCGAACCGTGCTGCTACGCACCCCTGTCCCCTCCTGACACTCTCCAGGGACGGGGTGCCGGCGGCGGCCGACGCAATTATGGTCACTGAGCCGCTAAGGTCCTCCACCCAGGCATCCCTGGGCGGGACAAAGTACGGCTCAGCGACCACGGCGATGTGTATCGACCACTGCGCCATGCTCTGGAGCAACAGATCCTGAGCGCAGGCGCAGTGGTTGATGTTCGCCTGGAGGAGGCGTAATGGAGCCGTTATTGGCAATCCATCACAACCCCCCCCTGAATCACCCGTGAGGGTCCTGGTGTGGCCGCCGCGGCGGCGGCGGCGGTGGCGGCGGCGGCGGCGGTGGCGAGGACCACGGCGGTGGAGGGCCGTCCCCCGGCCTTGGCCGGCGGAGCGCAGGCCCTGCTCCCAGCCCGGTGGTCGGCCGGCTTGCTGGCCACCGCACATGCGTCGCAGTGCGGCGGAGCATCACAAGCCGCGGCCTTGTGACCGGGCTGACCGCAGCGGAAACACAATGCGCTGCGGTCTACCTCCGAGGCGCATCGGCATGCCACGTGGTTGCCCACATGGCAGCGGAAGCACCTCAGGGGTCTGGGCTCGAGCAGTTTGACCTGCGCCGATACCCATCCCACCAGGAGCCTTCGGCCCTCCACTATGGCTCTGGCCGCCGTCACGGGGCAGCTGACCGTTATGGTCTGCATGCCCACGCGGTCCGGACGGATGGTGCCTGCCCTCACCTGATCGGCAGGGCATCCACCCGTCCTGGCGACGGCGGCCACCACCTCCGCGGCGGTGACGGAGTCGTCCAGGCCCAAAATGCGCAAATCTGCGCACTTGACCGGCCTGGACACTCGGGCCTCATCCGCGTCTAGGGACGCCCTGAGCTTTTCAGCCAGGGCGTCAGCGGACGAGCCACTAGTGGCGCCGGGGATCTCCAGCATCCGGGCCCCCGTTGCGGTGACCCTTAGCCGGAGGCCCCCAGCGATCCCGAGCTCCGCCAAGCTCACCGCCGCTTTCGCCTTGGCGAGCACCTCGCCGTAGGTGACGCCCCTCTTCTCCGCCTCCGGCTGTAGTGAGATCACTACAGCCGCGGATTTAGGGGCGCGTAGCCTCGCCGCGGCTTTACGCGCTCTGCGCCGCCGCCGCTCCTCCGCCTTTCTTGTGGCCGCCCTGGCCTTTCGGGTAGCCTTTTGGCCCCTCTCCTTCTCCCCGGCCACCTGCCACTCGGCCTCGGCCGCGGGAGAGCTTTGGGGCGGCTCAGGCATAACCGCCGCCACCGCCACCCTACCCCTCCTCCTCCGGGGCGCCGTACCACTCACCGGTGCCGGCTTCACCGGAGCCGACTTTGTCGGAGCCGGCTTCGCCGGTGCCGGCTTTGGTAGGACCGGCTTGGCGGCGGGCGCCGGAGCAGCCCTACTTGGGGGCAGCCTGACCGGCCCCGGTCCAGAGGCGGCTGCCGCGTACGAGGCCCTCTTGGCGCCACCAGCCGCCAGGGGGGGGCGCAGCACGATGCCCTCCAGAACGGAGAAACGTTGCTGGAAGGCGGCCAGCTCTTTCCGAACCAGGTTGAGAACCTGGTTCTCTACCGGCATGGGCTGCCGGCTGGCTGGCTGCTGGCCCCCACCCGCCCCGCGAAGCTCGGCTAGTTCCGCCTGGAGCCTCCTGTTGCTCTCAACCAGGGGCCCCATGGCGGCCGTCAGGCGAGCCACCTCCGTCCGAAGCCGACCGACCTCGTCGGTCTGCGGCGTCGCGTATGCGGCCTCTGCCGCCGCCACTATGGTGGCCGCCGCCTCCGATATGGCCCGGTCTTTGGACGTTTTCGCCCTCTGCCGAGCCACACGTAAGACGGCGGCCTCCACGGCCTCCGCAAGCCTGGCCTTACGCTCCAATTCGGAGCCGCCAGCTGCACTCACCTCGTCGCCGGACTCGCCAAGGGGGGGCTGCCCCCCCGCGACAGGCGTCGCCGGTCGCCCGGCAACCCTACTCCGGGCCGTCACCCTGCCGGGGCCTCGCTCCTGAACCCCACCGCGCTTGCTGGTGGGGATCTTACGAGCCGAGGTCAGCTCGCCCTCAGTCGACGACCCCTGGTCGTCGACCGGTCTGGAGCGCTTGCGCAGGAACTCTGCGCGGCGGGAGCTCACTGAGCTTCCCACGCTCACCACACTGGGAGCAGAGTCAGCCTCCGACCCTGCATCCCCCTTCTCCCTTTCGTCATTTATATTTATTTGTAATAGATCCATGTTAGTTCCCACGAGTATAAAAAGTTCCAACCATCCAACCAAAAAACAGTGGTTCGCACTCGAGACTGATTGTTCCGTAGAACCTCCCGTCAGCCATACATCCCCTCACGGTGCGCCGCCGCTTGGGATTCGGGGTAACTTTTTATAGAGGTTTTCTACCTCGCGGTCCGGGCGGTTAAGCCAAGACCCTCGGTCCCAATCGAAGCCGCGAGACGTGATCCACGACACTCCGACATGGGTTACGATGTACGACGGCGACAGAGAGGGACGACATCCCTCCCTGTCTGCTCGACGGCAGGGTAAGTGCACGCCGAGCCCGTCCTTATTCCTCCGCTGTGCCCTCTGCGATTCAGAGGGACACGCGGAGCAACGCCCTTTTGGTCCAACGTGGACCCCACCCTTGTCAGAATTTTCGCCACGGACAGTGACATTCCCCAGAGAATAAGAATATCTTCCCATTCCCCAGGGAAGACCACTGCCCGTGCCCGGGGTGCACCGTCCTGTCGACTGCCGTTCCCTCCGGACGTGTCCAGAAGGACAAGCAGCCGTCAGGCACGCGTGGAGGTATTCTGACAAGCACCCCTGAGAAAAGGCTAAGATGATGATTAGAAGGATATAGGATAGGATAGAAGGATTACCTTCGCCTGCTTGTTCACTCAGTATCATCTACACTAGGTAAAGGTTTATTTTTTGTATCTGGTAAATACACGCTTAATTTGATATCGATAAAGCTGATTATAATAATGATTGATATACTGAAGTCTACACCTTGAATGACTAATTGGCAATGCACGTCATCATTATTTTAAGCACTGCTCACATCAATGCTCGTGTCTTCTCTATATGAGAAGAGGCCTTTGTCCTGTAGTTGGACAATAGTAGGCTGATTTTTTTTTATTATTGAATGATATCAACATAATGAAATTACTCATTTTTTATTATTTCACGTTGTTGGATGTACGGTATTTATTATTTATCTAATCAAATAATATGTATTTTTTATTACTTGAGTATTATTCGCTCGATTGGATATAATCAGTTTAAGTTATGTATCTGATCATTTAAGGGGTTAACTGGAATATACCCATTTTCTTGATAAGCTGGAATTATAACCATAACATTATAATATTATAATTATATTTATTACATGTCTATACTTCTTATAAAATTATTTTATTTATTTATTTTATTTTTTATTCTTTGGGATAACAAACACTTACGGAAAGGCGTAATACAGTAAAAAACTTAATAATAAACCTTATTTAACTCCGTAACCAGCACCGTTATCCACAACTTAATCCAGACAGAGTTCCAACAAGAAACAATATAAAAATTTAAAATTTGTAAATCAAAACAAGCAGCCAGCAAGAAAAAAAACATACCATAAGTACATAATATTTCTGTCGATCGAAATTCTTTTACGGTGACCAGTCACGATGGAGACTAGCCAAGTACGTTTCAGATATTATAGTGCACAAATTTATGAGCAAACACAGATGCACTTCCTCTTCAGGTAGACCGTACAAGCACTCAAATTAGTAGATACAATTTTTTGTCATTCTTCCGTACTTACAAACACAAAAACTAACAAGATTAAAAACATCTAAATATTACTCGCAGCTACAGAACATTTTTACAAATTTATAACTCGACAAAGCACACAGCTATGCCATTACCATCCATTTGGTGCACTTACAGTACTGTGGCTGTACTATTCTGTTAAATAACAAAACCACGGAGCAAGTTCTTACGGTAAATGGGTGTACAGTCCCCATTTATGAGCCCCGTGCGACGTGACTCCGCCGGCTACAGTATCCTCACCTTATGTATAATAAATTCACCTAATTCCAGGCTGAGTGAATTTCTAGTGTTGTTCGCGACAGTTTAATTAAAACTCTACTTTGTTTACATTAAAGTTAATCTTAATTATTCATGGCTAAGTGCGAAGTAAGCTCATATCTGACTTAGTGCCTAGGTTTTTGGTTAAAAGCTTTCATATTTTCTGTTTTATGTGTTAGTGTAAAAGCAGTGATAGCCCTTGGGGTTTGAACTAGGTATGTACGTGGAACGCGATGTAAACTCGACATGCCACTCTGCTAATTAGGTTCTATTAGTGTACTGAAATTAATGTTCAACTTGTAAAAACCCTAAATTTCAGTGAAGTTAAAATGGCGTTGGATGCAAATTGGTAGCCACTATCTAAATATATATAACTCAAAGGTGACTGACTGACATAGTGATCTATCAACGCACAGCCCAAACCACTGGACGGATCGGGCTGAAATTTGGCATGCAGGTAGATGTTATGACGTAGGCATCCGCTAAGAAAGAATGTTGATCAATTCTACCTCCAAGGGGATAAAATAGGGGATGAACAGATAGCTGATGTTATAAGAAGTAACTTAAGCTTACTTTAATTAAAAAAAAGAGGGGTATGCGAAAACAAAATTAAAACTAATAATTCTTTATAAACGGCAATATAAACAAATGTTTTGACTTTGACTTTGACTTTAGCTACCTAGCGAAAAGTGTAAATAGCATAGCGATAACTTGCACGATCTGCCTATAAAGTGTCCATGTGTTTATTCGACACACGAGCGTGTTAATTTGCCCCGCTTTGATCAATCTTCAAAACGAAGCACATAAAGTGCAAGCGATTACTTAATCATGTCGTCCCCGCCTCATTGCACAGTCAAGGCTTTGAGGTGTTTGAGAATTTGCTTCTAATTATGTACATAACCTCAATGTAAAGACGGCTTATATTTACAGAAAGTAATATTCGTGCAAATATTTGAGAACAACCCTAACTATGTTTTGCAAAGAAGCTCCTATGAGGTATTTATAAAATAGTGACAGTCAAAAGCTATTTAAAATTGAAAAAAAGAAACTGTGCAAATATCGTCTCCTGCCTTTTAAACATAATGCATTCTATATGAATTCAAAAAAACAATTATCCTAAATCCTTACCCTGGGACCGGGGTCTTATATTGGTTTGAAAATTTAATCCGTTCATAAGTAGATTAAAAAATATTAATATCATTTCAGGAAAAGATATGCTTTAAACATTACAAAAGAGCTTATGAAGCAAATACGACACACACAAATAAAGCAATATGTAGAAAAAAACGCTAGGTGTAGCAACATTTTTCACTTACAATACCTCGCCTCGGTTACCTGTTTTGTTGAAATCCCTATAAAGCCCCATCATAAATCCTACATCCCATACGGGTCAAAGGGCATAGTTTATGTATTGTAGTGGAGGTAAACCGACTAATTAATGTGCATACACATTTTGGTAAATCTTAGGGGCGCTACGGGCAATCCCTTGACATATCTTCTTGTTTCAGCTTTATCTCTTCCGCAGTAACTAAGCGGATTCATAACCTTTTACGACACTTATGCCAAAGAAAAAAAGAGTTTTTAAACCTCAAAAGGGTTAACCCTTTCTCTGTCCCGTGATAACAGTCGCATTGATTCATGGAGTTTAACCTGTACCTGCATCGCGTAGGTACAGCGAAACTTTTAAATAAAATGGTTCTTACATTTTTACCAGCTTTTATTTACTTTCTAACCAAATATTACTTGTTAACTTTGACCCACGTTCTGGTGTTCGATTAAGATTGAATTTTGAATACACACGCACAATGTAATATAAAATATTTATTTCTAAAATAATGTTTTTCAAAGGCCTGTTCTGTGTATTTAGGTGTACCTTTACCTATATTGTATGTATGTAAATAAATGCCATTTAGATAAATAGCCACGAAAAAGCTTGTTAGCAAAATGTAGGTACTAACAAATGCTATTAACGATAGCTAATCCTAACATTAGGAAAGAAACACGAGTTATTATCAAAATTACAATGATTTCGATGAACAAACAGACTGTAATATATATAGTAGTCGTCACGAGTTGATCGATTGATCCGTCAGTTGGACCGATTGTATGCAGCGTCCGCGCCCCGAAAAACCCCGAAAGTAAACCAAAAATCCAAAAATTAACTTGTCATTTATGATCACGACTCGTGGTGACTAATAAACATACCTCTGTGACGATACTTACTCTGCTATCGGAAGTTTTTAGGATTCCATACCAAATTTTTTTTTTTAGTGGGTGGGAAATCATCAAATAACTTCTCCCGCCCTGGGCGGGGCGGGAGGGAGTGTCAGACTTTTACTGACTAAAACCCACCCATGTTCCTTCTTGTGCCCTTTGCGTTCCGGGGGCGCGGTATCTCTTGCGAACAACCCGCAGCCCCGGCAGGCATCGGCCCTCAGTGGCCCCTTCCTTTTGCTGACATCTCTTTGAGGCGCGCGTGGAACACGAACGCGCCGTTGACACGGCCTGTCGTTATGCAACGTCTGCATCTGATCATCATCATCATCATACTGCATCCCATTCCCTCTCGCTCCGGACCATGGCTTGCACCAGGGCCGGACGCGAGAGTTCGCCGCCGCCGATGGCCGCCACGAGGACTCGGCGATGCTCCGCCCAAGCGGGGCATACCGCCACGGTGTGCTCCACCGTGTCCTCGGGGCGATCCACACAATGGTGACACCTGGACGTTTCCTCCCGCCCGATGAGGTGCAGGAACCTCCCGAAACACCCGTGTCCGGTGAGGACCTGCGTCGGGCGGTAGGTGAGGGCGCCGTGGCGCCTCTCCAGCCACTCCTTAATAGAGGGCACTCACCGCCTCTATTAAGGCGTGCCCAATACCAAAGGGTGCGAAATGGATATATGAGTCTGCTGTCTGTACGTCCATCCGTCTGTCACAAGGCTGTATTTTCAAGCAAAATTAAAAAGACATTTAAAATTATCACTAAGTGGGTGTTATCATAGCCACTTTAATAACAAATAATTAAAATTAAATTAAAAATTTTAAGTAACCCCCGACAGAAGAAAAGAATCGCTACGGTAGCTAACAAAAGAGCTGATAACTTTAAAACCGCTGAACCGATTTCAATCAAACACTCCCGACTAATTTACCTTTCAAAATCGGTTTATGCGTTCGGGAGCTACGATGCCACAGACACACACACACACACAGACACGTCAAACTTGTAACACCCCGTGGTTTTTACGTCGGGGGTTAAAAATAAAGTTAAAAACGAAAGGGGGTACTTACACGAAATGTGTTTTTTAGTACGTAGTGTTAAATATTGTCCGGTAGTGTGTGCAAGTCCGACTCGCGCTTGTGAAGCCTCTCCGCCGAAGACCGACTTATTGTATTACCGATTATCGGACCGATTTAATAAATCCATAGTTTCTTGGGACCAACTTTTTATATTATAATTTATTATGTTCCAGTCTCGCCGACAAAAAGTCGGTTATGGACGTAAAGGCTTAAACTCAATTTAGCTTCTGCTCGCGACATAATATGCGTGATTATTTTTACTCGCCTTAAGTTACGTCTTAGGTTACTGCACCGCTCCCATAAGTCTTAGCCTGATGTTATATAGCCTATACTATTCCTCTTGAATCTGGCTATCAGACACCGAAATATTGTTTCCAATCTGGCAGTAGGTTTCAGAGCGCGTTTAAAGAACTAAACAAAATCTTTAGGTATATTATATTAGTACAGAAACTTACAGTACTTGTAGGTACTCATTTCCAAATTTGCCGCAGTAGCTTATTCAATCGTGCATCTACCGTGTACCAATAAGACTGCCACAGAGTACTCAACCATAATTTACATTTCAATTTCTAAATGGAAAATGTAGCGATATGAAATGAATTGTAATCAACGTTGTGAACGTCGGGTGACTAAATATTTGTGTCTAATAACAATTCCCTTTATTTACTATGTTTTCCAGAATTTCAGTGAAATGTTTTGAATGAGACATAATATCTATATTAATACTTTATAATAAAGCTGAAGACTTTTTATGTTTGTTTGTGTATTTGTTTAAACGTGATAATCTCTGATATTAACAGTCGGATTGGAAAAAATCTTTTTGTGTATGATAGCCAGATTCATGGAAAAATAGTAGCTATATATCTTCAAGCCAAAGACGTGACTTAACGAGGGCAGAAGCCATGTATAAATATTTGTGAGTAGGTAAATCTCTTATATTATTTGTTTGTAAATACATTTTTTTTTAAATAACAAAAAACGGAATATATTTTTTATTTTCGAAAACGTTTGCATTTTAATCTTAGGCTCAGTCTGTTAAAAATTCCTCTGGTTTTTTTTTAAGTTTTTGAAATTTTCTGTCGCTGATATAAGATTACGGCTACATTTTGGACATTATTAACTACATAAATTCGCTTTCAGTCATTAAACACATTTAAAATCCAAACTGCTTCGTTAGCCTAGTGGTCCTTTTTTTTTTTTTTTTTTTTGGTGGGTGGGAAATCATCAAATAACTTCTCCCGCCCTGGGCGGGGCGGGAGGGAGTGTCAGACTTTTACTGACTTAAACCCACCCATGTTCCTTCTTGTGCCCTTTGCGTTCCGGGGGCGCGGTATCTCTTGCGAACAACCCGCAGCCCCGGCAGGCATCGGCCCTCAGTGGCCCCTTCCTTTTGCTGACATCTCTTTGAGGCGCGCGTGGAACACGAACGCGCCGTCGACACGGCCTGTCGTTATGCAACGTAAGGACGGTGAGCTACCCATTGCTCACCGTCCACAGGCCAGTATCTACGGTGGCCGGGAGTCGTCTCGCGGCTCCCGACGTCCGGAGCGTCTACCGCGGCGGCTGGGACGGGAGAACCGCTGTCTCAACCGTCCCGCCGCCTCCTTCTCAAGCATTACTGCCTCGCAGAAGGAGGCGACTGCATCCCATTCCCTCTCGCTCCGGACCATGGCTTGCACCAGGGCCGGACGCGAGAGTTCGCCGCCGCCGATGGCCGCCACGAGGACTCGGCGATGCTCCGCCCAAGCGGGGCATACCGCCACGGTATGCTCCACCGTGTCCTCGGGGCGATCCACACAATGGTGACACCCGGACGTTTCCTCCCGCCCGATGAGGTGCAGGAACCTCCCGAAACACCCGTGTCCGGTGAGGACCTGCGTCAGGCGGTAAGTGAGGGCGCCGTGGCGCCTCTCCAGCCACTCCTCAAAGAGGGGACTTACCGCCTCTATTAAGGCGTGCCCAGCACGAGGTTGCGACAGTCGCTGTCTCCATGTCGCCATGAGATCGAGCCGGAGGTCGGCCCGCCGAGCGGCAATTTGCCGCGGTGGCGGACTCTCCCCCCGGCCTAGTACCTTCACGCGCCACTCGTACAGGCGCGCGAGGACCAGCGCCTCCAGATCCCACGGCGGCAATCCGGCAAAGAGGCTCGCCGCCTCCCCCGAGATCGTGCGGTATCCTCGGATGACCTTTATGGCGATCACCCGTTGGGACGCAATGAGGTAGTGGGCGGCAAGTCGCCTTAACCCCTGCGCCCACACCGGGGCCCCGTAAAGGGCCATCGACCGCACGACTCCCGCGTAGAGCCTCCGGCAGGAGGCGTTTGGTGCCCCCAGGTTGGGTAGGAGCCGCCTAAAGGCAGCCCCGGCCCGTTCCAGTTTGGGGGCCAAACGTCGGAAATGCTCCGCGAAGTTCCACCGGCTGTCGAGGACGAGTCCCAGGTACTTCATCGTCGACCCGACGCCGATGTGAACCCCTCCTACCGTTAGTTGGGATCCCGACGGTGGCCTATTCCGAGGCCCATGAAAACACATGGCCTCAGATTTGTGCAAGGCCACCTCGAGACCCAACCGCCGGATCCTCTCAACGACTATCGCAACCCCGCGTGTCATTAAGTCGGCCGCCGCCTCGTGCGACCTTCCCTGCGCCCAGACCAGCGTGTCGTCGGCGTAGCATACTACGCCGACGCCCTCAGGGAGGTCGGCTCGCAGCACCCAGTCGTATCCGATGTTCCACAGGAGCGGCCCCAGAACCGACCCCTGTGGGACACCGCACGACATCTCTCGCCGGTTCCATTCTCCTGTGCGACCAGGGTAAATCACGGCCCTATCCGTCAGATAGGCCCCGACAACTCGACGGAGGTAGGTCGGCATCCGGTGGTACCGGAGTGCCTCCCTAATGCAACTCCAGGGCAGGGTGTTGAAGGCATTGGCGATGTCAAGAGACACCGCCAAGACGACCCCGCCCCGGGCCACTGCATCCCCCGTCGATAGGGCTCTCACGCGCATGATGGCGTCCACCGTAGAGCGCCCCCTGCGGAAACCAAATTGGTTGTCCGCAAGGTCCGGCCCCATCCCCACTAGGTGCCCGACAGCCTAGTGGTCCTAAGCGCGACTGCTACGCTAGAGGTCTTGGGTTCGATTTCCAGGTCGAGCAAGAATCGTATTGGGTTTTTCTATGAAATTTTCAGTAGCAGCTCAGAGTTAGGATTTTTGCCCGGCTAATAGCAATAGGCTCGCCACCTATTACAGGGTACATAAACATAAAGGCGAACTGTGGGTGTACATAGGTACACCTCTGCCTAACCCTTCGGAGAATACAGGCGTGATGGTATGTCAAAATCCAAAATTGCTTTTGAAGAAATTAAAAATTACAAGATATTTACCAGTACACCATATTTTCCGGTATACCCTAAATTAAAAAAAAAAACCTTAAGTATAATCATGAACACAACCATTTCAATCTAAAAAGTAATCAGCATTTTCTTAAAGTACGGACATTTATTACAGAACACTTTACACGATTCGACTCGTTATCTTTCAGGAAAAGATCTTTTCCCTAACACGTCTTTTGGCTTCACGAATTACCAATTAGGGTTGCTTAAAGCATAAAGGAGAAAGGTAAAGGCATATTCAACATTTACAAGACATTTGACGCGGCCCCACTCGACTCCTGGCAAGGCTTGCTCGTTAATGTTTGTGTCCGTGTTGTAGCAAAAGTTTAAAAATGGGACACACGCAAATTACGAGTTAAAGGTATGTTCCACTTATCTCTATGGTTATACTAGTATGGACAATGTAATAACATTAACTAAAAATAGAAAAAAAATGTTGCTAGTCCATACAGAAATCAAAATTCACGTATCCCAACAAAATGTATGGATGATTTTTTTTTATGATGTATTGATTAGGTTCCATAGTAAAAGTGGTTCATGATGATCTATTTACAAGCTTTTAGTTAATGCAATTACACCTTGTGTATAACAAAACAATTTTGAAGATATAAAAAATATTATATGTTACTGCTTCGTAAGCCTAGTGGTCCTAAGCGCGACGGCTTTTTTTTTTTTTTTTTGGTCGGTGGGAAATCATCAAATAACTTCTCCCGCCCTGGGCGGGACGGGAGGGAGTGTCAGACTTTTACTGACTAAAACCCACCCATGTTCCTTCTTGTGCCCTTTGCGTTCCGGGGGCACGGTATCTCTTGCGAACAACCCGCAGCCCCGGCAGGCATCGGCCCTCAGTGGCCCCTTCCTTTTGCTGACATCTCTTTGAGGCGCGCGTGGAACACGAACGCGCCGTCGACACGGCCTGTCGTTATGCAACGTAAGGACGGTGAGCTACCCATTGCTCACCGTCCACAGGCCCGTATCTACGGTGGCCGGGAGTCGTCTCGCGGCTCCCGACGTCCGGAGCGTCTACCGCGGCGGCTGGGACGGGAGAACCGCTGTCTCAACCGTCCCGCCGCCTCCTTCTCAAGCATTACTGCCTCGCAGAAGGAGGCGACTGCATCCCATTCCCTCTCGCTCCGGACCATGGCTTGCACCAGGGCCGGACGCGAGAGTTCGCCGCCGCCGATGGCCGCCACGAGGACTCGGCGATGCTCCGCCCAAGCGGGGCATACCGCCACGGTGTGCTCCACCGTGTCCTCGGGGCGATCCACACAATGGTGACACCCGGACGTTTCCTCCCGCCCGATAAGGTGCAGGAACCTCCCGAAACACCCGTGTCCGGTGAGGACCTGCGTCACGCGGTAGGTGAGGGCGCCGTGACGCCTCTCCAGCCACTCCTCAAAGAGGGGACTTACCGCCTCTATTAAGGCGTGCCCAGCACGAGGTTGCGACAGTCGCTGTCTCCATGTCGCCATGAGATCGAGCCGGAGGTCGGCCCGCCGAGCGGAAATTTGCCGCGGTGGCGGACTCTCACCCCGGCTTAGTACCTCCACGCGCCACTCGTACAGGCGCGCGAGGACCAGCGCCTCCAGATCCCACGGCGGCAATCCGGCAAGGAGGCTCGCCGCCTCCCCCGAGATCGTGCGGTATCCTCGGATGGCCCTTATGGCGATCACCCGTTGGGACGCAATGAGGTAGTGGGCGGCAAGTCGCCTTAACCCCTGCGCCCACACCGGGGCCCCGTAAAGGGCCATCGACCGCACGACTCCCGCGTAGAGCCTCCGGCAGGAGGCGTTTGGTCCCCCCAGGTTGGGTAGGAGCCGCCTAAAGGCAGCCCCGGCCCGTTCCAGTTTGGGGGCCAAACGTCGGAAATGCTCCGCGAAGTTCCACCGGCTGTCGAGGACGAGTCCCAGGTACTTCATCGTTGACCCGACGCCGATGTGAACCCCTCCTACCGTTAGTTGGGATCCCGACGGTGGCCTATTCCGAGGCCCATGAAAACACATGGCCTCAGATTTGTGCAAGGCCACCTCGAGACCCAACCGCCGGATCCTCTCAACGACTATCGCAACCCCGCGTGTCATTAAGTCGGCCGCCGCCTCGTGCGACCTTCCCTGCGCCCAGACCAGCGTGTCGTCGGCGTAGCATACTACGCCGACGCCCTCAGGGAGGTCGGCTCGCAGCACCCTGTCGTATCCGATGTTCCACAGGAGCGGAAGCGCGACGGCTAGGCTAGAGGTCTTGTGTTCCATTCCCAGGTCGAGCAAAAAGTGTTATTGGGTTTTTCTATGAAATTCTCAGTAGCAGCTCGGAGTTAGGATCTATGCTCGGATAATGGCAATAGGCTCGCCCCCTATTACATGAGACCTAAACATACCGGCGAACTATAGGTGTACAGTGTTACACCTCTGCCTAACCCTTCAGGGATGACATTTGGGGTAGTATGATGATGATGACGATGAAAAGAAATATTAACCCTAAGCACAGATATTATTGTCATTTTATTCTGACCCAGGCTAGAGCCAAGAGCAAAACCCATTTAAAAAAAAAAAAAACTTATTTGTTGGCGAAACCACACCCGGAATACAAAGTAATATTTTTTTTTTTTTTTTTTGGTGGGTGGGAAATCACAAAGTACTATTAAGATTATTCTTTTGATTATTCAACTAGAAAATCCAACATCTTACCCGTGCTCATGTTTCACGGTAACATTTATAAAGTGTTAAGTTTACTTTTACGCGCGGCGTCAGGTGTGTGCAAAGCAATTCTTCTCATGGCTATAATGTTCACGGGAGATAGCACACGGATAGGAGTTAAGGAGCTCGTCCCGTGTAATCTGTAGCTACCTTTATTTTGTAAGGCGTCTTTAGCGAGTGTTAGTACAGATTAAAATTGTTCCGTTTGTGATTAATTTTGGTTGTCAACGAAAGGGATGATTTTGGTCTGTTGAACAAAATTTTTTTGACTATTTAGTATCCTAAGCTTTATTTGCGTTTACGTCAGTAAGATCCAAATGATCTAGATGTAATTTTGTGTGTTTGACTTAGGTGTCGCATTAAGTTGAGACCTGTAAGGATAGTTTTAAACATTTAAATAAATAAATCATCATGTGCTTAGCCTTTTCCCAACTATGTTGGGGTCGGCTTGTAACCTAACCGGATGCAGCCGCGACCAACGGCTTTACGTGCTTTCCGAGTCACGGGGGTGTCACACCACCAACTTCCTAACTCCGGGCTGCTACTGAGCAAATCCTAATGGAAAAACCCAACAACAGTTTTTGCCCGACGTGGGAATCAAACCCGGGACCCCACGCTCATCAGTCGCGCTTGCGACCACGAGACCAACGGGGCGAACATTTAAATAAATAAATAAAAATAAAATTAATAAATCTAAACACCACTTTTATGTAAATTGTTACGTACTTCTGTTAAAAAATACTTCGTTCATGAAGTATTATGAAGGTAAAATCTGTCTTGACTTATTTCACATTTTCATTTATACTCTTCCTAAGTACTTTAAGCTTAATAAGGAACCCAACGATCGCGTTGAATAATAGCGTTTGAAAAAGCAAAAGCGATTTTAAAATTACTTCTAGGATGCAGTCGAATGCATGCTACGAGCTACGACGTAGCGGTAATGGCGTAGCCACTGCTACAATGACGTAGCCTTTTATAACTGATATTCTTTAGTGTTTCTGAAATACACAAAATGTTTTAAAAATCCATACCTTACAAAGGCATAAAACCTTTTGTAAGGGTTTATTAGGGTATTTGTAAGTTGGTATATTATATTTATTTATTTATTTATTAAAACTTTAGGCACATAATGTAAAAAATACACTGTACAAAGGCAGACTTAATGGCTTTGGCATTTTCTACCAGTCAACCTTAGCGTGATGCAGAGACAAAACATAGTAGGTGCAAGGAACAGAAAGTTTCTAGGAATAAAATATAATAAATACATATATACATACATACAAACAAAATATACAGATTAGAGAAAGCTAAAAAAAAATACATAGGTGGAGAAATATAAGAAACTAATTGTGAGACGAGTCTGCCAACTTCATAAGCAAGTGTTCATGAGCTTTTATTTTGAATATGTTACGACTGGTAGCCCTCCTGATATTTTGAGGAAGCGCATTCCAAAGGAATACCGCCTGGACAAGAAAAGATGATTTAAGAAAACCGTTATACCGTTATATTAACAGTTTTGTTTATAATAATTGTTCTCAATTACTTTTTTTTTTTTTAATCCTCAATAATTGATTAGCATATAACTTTTTGAATACATTTTATTACCTGTGCGAATGAACTTTTCAATTTTCGATAAAATTATTGAATTAAAAACAATACTTACTATTGATATTTTAAGGATATCCTATATCATATTTGATGCTTTCTTAATAATATTTATAGCTATTCACGTCACAAGATATTAAAACAGTATATCGACTTCAGTAGCAACCTTAGAGTGCATACCATCACGCCTGTATTCTCCGAAGGATTAGGCAGAGGTTTACCAATGTACACCCACAGTTCGCCGGTATGTAATAGGGGGGAGCCTATTGCCATCAACCGGGCACAAATCCTAACTCCGAGCTGCTACTAAGAATTTCATAGAAAAACCCGATAACACTTTTTGCTCGACCTGGGAATCGAACCCAAGACCTCTAGCGTAGCAGTCGCGCATAAGACCACTAGGCCAACGAGGCAGTTACGACCTTAGAAATTTAATATAAATCGACTTCCATTATTTCTCAGGTAGGTATTTCACTTTCAAAGACATGTAACATTTTCTTTCAATTAAGAAAATAAACCTCGTAACTCTGTTCCTTGCAAGCACTCACCATTATTTAGCAGTAACTTATGTTTTTCTTTATTTTATAGCGGAGTTCGAGTTTAGTTTTATTCTTAGTAACAAAATCGAGGAAATGATTTGCAATTCTTTTACTTACGTAATTTGATCTATACTAATATTATAAAGCTGAAGAGTTTATTTGTTTGGTTGAACGCGCTAATCTCAGGAACTACTGGTTGGAATTGAAAAATAATTTTTGTTTTGGATAGTTCATTTATCGAGGAAGGCTATAGACTATATAACATCACACTACGACACACGGGAGAGGAGCAGTAACCAAAGATCCAACGTAATGCGGGTGGAAAAACCACGCGAACGAAGGCGCTGGCAGCTGCTAGTAAACATATTTAAACAAGGCACAGATTTTCTGATGAAAAGTCTCATTTCTAGTAGATTTCAGTGGATTGGAAAGCGTCTATTTCTATCACTACGTATAACATACAATGTGTAATGAAAGCCTTTAAAAATGTAAAAAAAAACACTTGAAAGCCACAAGACAGCAAAATAATTAAGCAATTTCGTTTACTTGGATATCTTATTTTTTTCAGTTAGTTTGATTTATAAACGAAGCCTCTGAAGTATGACCTATCAAACAAAAAAAAAATCATCAAAATCCATTCATAATTAGCGCAATTATCGCGCAACAAATATACAAAAAAAACATACAGTTGAATTGAGAACCTTCTTCTTTTTTTAAATCGTCGGGTAAAAAAACTTATTATACGGCGTTCTTTTTTCTTTTAACTTTACCATCACAAAACTCAATACTTCAATATTGAGATAACAAAACTTTTGAAATATGGCTTAATTAAACTATTTTATATTGCATGTGGCAAATGGCACTCATTTGGCAAGTTATGATCCTCCAGAGACTAATTAACTCAGAACCGCACCTCACTAAAATGCATTTTTCTTATCCATTAAAACTTCATACTATGCCACTATTTTTATATTGTTCATTTTAAAAATTGTCTGAGAATCGTTTTAATTAATGGATTAATTTACTTAATAATGCTTTTAAAAAGTTAAGTCAAATGAACCTCTTTATGATAAGAAAACTGATATCATCACGCTTGTATACTCCAAAATGGTAGGCACCTGAGATGAAAGGGATGCCGATGGAATCATTTGTATTTTAAAACAAAATTTGCAATTTTTATTCGAACAATGAAGAATCAAATTTATTTTTGTGGTGCTGAACGAAAATATTCTGTTTTATTAATGTCAGAAACACAACTATCATGATAATATTGCAGTTTTATCTATTATTTTTGTTTGTTTTGGACATTTTTATATGGGAACTGTAGAATGATAAAATATTATATCCTTTTGAATGCAGTTTACATCCTACTTTCTACTAATATTATAAGTGCGAAAGTTTGTGAGGATGGATGGATGGATGTTTGATACTCTTTCACGCTTAAAGGGCTGAACGGATCTGGATGAAATTTGGCACTGATATATCCTATGTGTAGAATAACACATAGGATACTTTTTTCCCAGAAAAATATACCGTTTCCGTGGGATAATATATCAAATTTGACGCCGACGAAGTCGCGGGCAGATGCTAGTCAAGATATAAATTAATAAATAGGCTGTGATTAAAGGGTAGCCAGACCTAAGTAAGTTTAGTATGGATGAAATTTTGACAATAAATAGAAGAATATCTAGGTATCTGGTTCAAAAGGTACTTTCCTCATTTGCGTTTAAAAATGGTTGACTGATTTCTTCCCAACATTATTTATTGTCAGACACCTCCAGTGGAACATAATGAATAATAATTGGTAACAACATACCATCACGCCAGGATTCACCCACAGTTAGCCGGTATGTTTATGCCCCACGTAAAAGGGGGCGAGCCTATTGCCATTAACCGGACACAAATTCTAATTTCGAGCTGCTACTCAGAATTTCATAATATAACCCAATAACACTTTTTGCGCGACCTGGGAATCGCACCCAAGACCTCTAGCGCAGCAGTGGCGCTTAAGACCATTAGACTAGCGAGGCAGTTAACAACAACATCATGTCAAAATACACAAAATCCGGCTATCAATCAAGAAAAAGAGCCAAGAAATGAATCTAGGAAGTATGTGTAGTAGTTTAAACAAGGAGGGCAGCACGATCACCGGTAGAACAACTTTCAGTTATAATTAAAACATCTTCAATATTAATCTACATTCAGGTTATTGGTAGAAACTTGAAGATGGTTCGTCGAGAAGTACCTCATAAAGTTTGCTCAGAGTCATCATTATAAGGATCTGCTGCTCAAACTAGGTCAATGACCGTAGCCTTCGTTGAATAGAGTGATTCAAAGAACGCATTCGATGCAGACTGACTATAAAATGGTTATAACTATTTAACTATCGGAAATATAATAAGATAAGTCTAGTAACATGCAAATGTAGATTCTTTGAGACTATTTAATACTAGCTTCTGACCTCGACTTCGTTAGTGGACGATAAGTATACCATAAAATATAATTATATAGCTTATGGCACTTGGTAATGATGTGGTTGTCACTGTAACAGTAATTCCAGAGATTACATCCTACAAACAAACTACCTCTCTATAAAGTTAGTGTAGAAATGTATTTAATTTTTTATTTAAAAGTCATTAATTCTAAAAATTACAAGGAGACACGAAATATCTATCAAAGAGCTTGATATAGATTTTGTAACAAACAAAAATTCAGACAAACAAAATTATTAAACTTGAACTGTTTTCCGATAAACTAACCATTCAAAGTTAAATTGCTCATTTTTAAAGCTACATCATAATATTAGAAAGTCGCAAGTATATAAAGGCTGGTATAGAATATTTGTAACAGACAATGCAACGACCATCATATGAACGCAGTTAGTGCTCACCACACGTTACGCCTATCTTAAATTGTCTAGCTACTCGTTACCTATGAATACTCACTGATACAAACCCGAATCTATCAATCAATGCTCAATCCGTCGCAATTTTGGCATCCATTGCTCCATTTGAATTCAACACGTCAATCAAAGGTACAATTCAAGCTCGTTCCATCAATGCAACATTATTGGCTATTGTTTGTAGCTGGCAGCTTTGACAAGAGATGTATTTGAAATAAAAGAAAATCGTTTAACAATGTGAGTTATGTTGAGTATTTGATTACACAGGGCCAAGCACGAGATGATGGCGAAAATGTACCTAAAGTAAATTCGATCAATTGAAAAGTTTTACACATAATAGATATTGTTTATTTAGTTTAAAGACTTTGTTTATACTTATAACGGGTGATACTAATTGTGTTTATTATTATTTAAAAACGTTGCCATACACTTTGAATTTTTTTTGTATTGTGCGTGCATTTACAAGCTTATAAACTTAACCACACACCCCACCAGGCCCGCGAGACGACTCTCTGCCACCGCAGACGCGGGCCTGTGGACGCTGAGCGATGGGTAGCTCACCGTCCGTACGTTGCATAATGATAGGCCGTGTTGACGGCGCGTTCGTGTTCCACGCGCGCCTCAAAGAGATGTCAGCAATTTTAGAAGAAGCCACTCACGGCCGATGCTTGCCGGGGCTGTGGGTTGTTCGTAAAAGATCCCGCGCCTCCGGAATGCAAAGGGCACAAGAAGGAATATGGATGGGTTTTAGACTATATAATTCTGAGACTAGGGCGGGGAAAGTCATTTGATGATTTCCTTTCGATAAAAACAGAAACCCCACCAGGCCCGGACCTGTAGGCCATACAATTTTTTTGTCAATGTGGGAATCGCACCCGACAGTTCGCTCTAATATTTCAATATTTTTACATTATTTAACGCGTTTTTACTCTTGCTTTGCTTACGTTTGGAAAAGTCAGTTTAAACATACTCTGCTAGATAGGTATTAAATGTCCTACTAACATTTTGGCATATCTACTATTTTGAATGTAAGTACGTATTTTATCATCCTTTTATAAACCTATTTTTATCTACAACTAATATTTAAAACAGAGTTCTGGAACTATGTGTCAGATTAAAAAAAAACTGTTTGTTAATTATGGCCAGACTCAAGAGTAACAGTATAAGCTATATGACATCACGCTACGACACATGGGAGCGGAGCAGCACCCCAAAACATAACTTACCGCGGGTGAAACATACCAAGCACACAAAGGCGCGGGCAGTAGCTAGTTTCCTTTTACAAACAAACAAGCTCTTCCTAAAGGATAAATTTAATATTAATCAAGCTTGGCATTAAAGTTAATGTAGGTAATATCTTACTTGACATACTAAAATGTACAGTAAATTTCCTTTAATCTGACCCACAGACGTCGTTTTGAACATATTCGTCCTTTACAACCCGACCCACAACGTTATCTCATGAAACATAATGCCTTCTAAGGTTTTGTTTTCATTTTTATACATATTACATGTACAACTGTGTAAATGTTTATCTGTTAGGGCTTTCTTTTTTGTTTATTATTATTATCTCTCATCTTCTGTTAAGACTAAATTGATTAAAAGGTGTTAACACACTTCAGATTTATTCCAAACATTTTTAACTTTCACTATGACCCCAACGCATACCTATACTTAGTAATCTATTTCTATACTAATAATACAAAGCGGTAAAGTATGGATCTTCTAACCCAATTTTGAAAATTCATTTACCCATAGAAAGCCACGTTGGTTCTTAGTGTCATAGGCTATATAACATCACGCTACGGAAGCGGAGCAGTACCCAAAGACGTTACTTAACACGGGTGAAAATATCCACGCCGCACCACAAATCCTAACTCCGAGCTGCTACTGAGAATTTCATAGAAAAACCTAATAGCACTTTATTCGTCCTGGGAATCGAACCCAAGACCTCAAGCGTAGCAGTCGCGCTTAGGACCACTAGACTACAGAGGCAGTTAGTAGAGTAGAATATTAGTACAATGACTCTTAAAATATTTAGTGTAATTCTAATAATACCGAATATTTTTAAGTGCTATTAAGCTGTATCCCAAACTAAACATGAATAAAAAATTCTATCAAACAACTAGAAGCGTTTATACTAAGACGATCGAATTTCTAACAAAGATTAGTTTGTTAACAAATTGGCCGAAACAAGACTTACAAAGCGCTTTATCATCACTTGAATTTGTTAAGTCAATCGTACAACAAAACTTAAATTGAAAACATAACGAGAGATGATTTACGACAAATAGAGCCCTCCCTTCAGCTAAATAAAGGGACGCCGATCAGACCGAGGGCATTTGAGACGAGCCTGTATTCTTCGCACGAGTTTCGTATTACCCACCAACCAAAAGTGTATAAGTAGAGACGTCAGGCGACCGATCTGAAGGCTTTGTAACTTTTGCTTTGATGCCAACCAGAATCTTTTAAAAGTTTTAGCGTCAAACCTTCAAACAAACAAACTTACAAACTTCTGCTCTCGAAGCGTTGATCGATTACCTTTATTCAGAATTAGTTTAGTTGAAAAATTGTAATATTCTTCAAACAGTTCTAGAGGAAGAGCTACGGGAAGATTGATGCACACATACCATCACGCCTGCATTCCCCGAAGGGTAAGGCAGAGGTGTACCAATGTACAGCCACAGTTCGTCGGTATGTTTAGGTCCCATGTAATAGGGGCGAGCCTAGATCCTAACTCCGAGCTGCTACTGAGAATTTCGTAGAAAAACTCAATAACACTTTTTGCTCGACCTGGGAATCGAACCCAAGACCTCTCGTAGCAGTCGCGCTTAGGACCACTAGGCTAACGAGGAAGACTGATACCCATGTAAAAGGTTTAATGGGCACCAAGACTGAAGTTTTGCTTTGATAAATGTGTTCAAAAGTTATGAGTAAAAGGTTAGTCAACTGCAAGACGCATTCACACTAAACATGTAAACAACTACTTTTGAGACTGTCTAGACAGGAGTTAGGAAAGCTGTTAGTGCTGCAAGGAATATAAAGTCTAATGAGATCAAACAAACAGTGTTATTAAGATTAAAAAGTTTAACACCTCGACGTAAATATGAGAAAACTATATTTTCTTGTGACTTCGTTTCGCTATATTTACAATAACAAATGATAATAACAGCAGCCTGTTCTTTTTCTTCTGCAGGACAAAGGCTTCTTCTCATAGAGAGAAGGCACGAGCATTCATCATCCAGCTTGCTTAAGGTTTGAAGCGAATAAAAATCAAATTTTACAGGTAACACTTACTGTTATAATGACCCTTAATAGAAAACTTATAAATATAAAATGTATTAATTACAAGATTGCAAAGTATTTACAATTTATAAAAAACAAAGATTAAGGCAATAATTATATGTATCATTGCCATTTACAATATTAAAAACCTGAAGCATAATTATGTAGTAGTACACATGAATCGAAAAACTCATAAACTTAATCGAATCCAAAACGTCATGCACGACGTTTTACGCTATCCTTATTCTTTGTAACTTATTATTGTTGGTTATAAAAGCAATATAGATAGTTATGTTGGTATTAAGCTGCATCCGGTTAGACTTGAAGCCGACCCCAACATAGTTGGGAAAAGGCTAGGCAGATGATGATGAGACGGCTAGGTTATAAGTTTTATGAATGCTAACATTAGTCGGTTCTAAAATCCACTTAGTTGCACAATTCAGACAGAATAAGAAGTCAGTTTTTACGGAAACATTTTTTAGTTACTTTTTCCACAGAACTTATCGCGGAAAACTTTTGTGGTGTAATGAGTGAAAATAATGGATCGTCTTCCAACTTTGGAGAGTTTAATGCACCATTAGAGTAGTAGATAAAAAGCTATCGGATAAACTTTAGCTTGGAAGCATCGGCGGACAGCGATAGGCATGAATTAAGATTAAGAAGATTTGTAAAACACATCCAGCATCCAATCTTATCAAAGTTTGCTCTATTTAACATTTTTTGTTTGACCTACGATTGAATCGGGTTAAGATGGCCAAGAAGAAGCGCGCTGACGTATAAGTATAAGTATAAGTGATACGACGCGATTGTAAAACGATCGTACTGATCTAAGTATTCGACGCGAGATGATTAGATGAGGATATAGCACTTTGGACCAATTTTATAAGATAATTACAAGCCTTTGAACTGTGGGTGTAGATTGGTACACCACTGCTTAACCCTTTGGGGAATACAGGCCTGATGGTATGTAAATCACAAGCCTTAAAAACTAATCAAATATATTTGCGAAACAGGTATTACATTGTACTTATTTAGAAGTCTGTGCTAGACTCCCAGTAGTATGCGTATTTTAATACTAGCTTTTGCAAGCCACTTCGTACGCGTAGTACTTTTTCTTCTTCTGTTACGTCTTTGATTACTGCTTCTTACACATCGTAGCGTGTATCTTATATAGCCTAAAGCCTTCCTCGATAAATGAACTAACCAAGAGTTAAACCAGTAATCAAGTAAACCAGTAGTTCCTGAGATTAGCGCGTTCGACCAATCAAACTCTTCAGCTCTATAAAAATAGTATAGATTAGTACTTATTGTTTCCATACGGAAACTGCACCAATTTCATATGTTCTTAACTTAACGTAATTCGGTTCGAAAATGCGTACAACAACAACATATAAACATTAGAAATTGCCATTATCAGAAAACCCTGAACACCTACAATGTAATAAACCCATTTTAAATTCTTTTAAATAACCATGAAACATTGTTGCCCTTTTTTGTGTGAATGTACAATGAGATACGTAAATAAATAAGGCTTTTACACAAAGAACGTTTACGTCGCTCAACGGTCATGACCGCGACCCCAGAATGAATTAACTGGCTTTACCCTAGCAATTTTAAATCTCAAATTCCCAAGTTTACCTGTTGTTTTGGACATATTGGATTAGGGGTGAATGATTTAGTCATTAGGTCATTTATTTAATTATATTTGCCCTTTTTCGGGTTATTGTATTTGTTTGATGGCTAGATAAAAAACAATTGAAGTAAGGATTTTCAATTGTTTCTGAAGGACAGTATTGTATATCGATACTGTCATTGTAGTGACGTACGTGTCTTTAAAAACAATTGGTGGATCTAACTGTCAGTTTTGTTCCACCAAAACAATATTCAAATAGGCTTTTTATATACTAGCCTTTACCCGCGACTTTGTCCACGCCAAAGTTCAATTATTATTCCATGTAAACACACAAACGGAATAAAAATTTAAATTCTGTGTGTTAAGCTAGATCAGCGACTATTTTTGTTATATATGTGAAAAATTTCAAGCAATTCCGTTTAGGTGTCAAAACATGAAACAGTTACAAACATCCATCAACATTCAAAAACTTTAGAGTTAAGATTAATTAGTTACTTTAAAATCAAGGTCTTCATATACAAAACGGACGTTTGAGAACGACTAGGAATACATACTTACTTAGATTCGCATGAATATAATTATAGTAGTTGGTATAAAACAGAAAGGGCCAGCAGTTCTCAAAATAAAGTGTTTGTTTAGTAACATTGCGGACCTAGTGTTTAAACAACGTCGTTTGAAAAAAACTAAAATAGGTACCTATTTTTGGTAAGTATTTCATAATAAAACTTTCATGAATTCTTGTTAGTTACTTAGGATTCACTTATTAGGACTTCATTTTCTATTTCCACAGAGTATTGTGAAACGGAAACTTAGCAATGGTAGGTACATTATTATAATTTTTCAGGTCGAACATTTTTGTATTTTTTTACTTTAGCACTTTTTCTATTTATACTTATTTAAGATTAAAAAGTTTAACACCTCGACGTAAATATAAGAAAACTATATTTTCTTGTGACTTCGTTTCGCTATATTTACAATAACAGTAAACAGTGAGTAAAATGAAAAAAGCCATCAGACCTTTTTTATGCAGATTGTAATAATTTGAAACTTGACAATTTAAAAATAAATAAAACTTTTGCCTCATTAATCTCGCCTTTATTGTCATGTAAATTAATATAAAATTTGATTACAGCAAGGTATAACTATATGTACGATGTGGTAACGTGGGCGAAGTATTTCAGTCTTCAGTCTTTAGGTTACTCGGACAAGCAAAAGATGGTATTGGTTTACAATGGTTTTACATTAGTTACATAGCTTCACACAATATCAAAATACCATTCTCATAGCACACACACACACACTCACATTAGCTCATCTTCCTCAGTCCAGACCGCCATTTCTACCTCCGCTTTCTCCCAGTATTCTGACAGCACTGCGTTACCGACTCCCACCCAGATACTAATTCCATTAGTCACCGTTCACACTAGTGGGCGTATTTAAACACTCCACCCAAAGCCATTCCACAGACAGGATGCAACCTCATTGCACTTTCAGTTCCACTTTTGAATAACAAATGGCGTTGTAGCAATAAGATTTCAGTTCCCGACATATATATATTTTAAAACAAAGCCTAAAATATCATCATCTATGGATAACAACAAACATCACGTGAATCAAATGAATTGCTCTCGAATTCTTTCTTTATAGACTAAAAAATATTCTCCCGTAGCACATAAAGGCGTGCAGGTTCAGTCCCTTACCTTTCCCATACTTGATTACGGTCATGTGGGTTACTATGACCTGAATGCAGATCCCCCCTGTAAACATGACCAACTTCTTAATAACTGCATACAATTCCTATTCAATCTCCGTAAATATGATCAAGTGTCCGCACATCAGTCGCTCTTAAAATGGTTGCCCACCAGACAACGCAGGGCGTTATTTTTTCTTCTAGACAAACCTAGTTCTCATTCCCATCTGACCTCTCACTTTCAACACTTGTGCTCCGCGCACAATAAGAATCTTTGTTCCCCCAATAATAGCCTTTACAACGCCCTTCTCGCCGCCCTGGTTTACTTAAATCTTCTGTTCTTGTCCAGGCGGTTTGCCTTTGGAATGCTCTTCCTCAGAATATCAGGATGGCCACCAGTTGGTTCAAATTCAAAGTAAAAGCTCGCGAACACTTGCTTATGAAGTCGGCAGACTCGTCCCACAATTAATTTGTTATATTTCTCCACCTATGTATTTTTATCTCTCTCTACTTTGTATATTTTGTTTGTATGTATGTATATTATATTTATTATTATACTTTATTCCTGGATATTTTCTGTTCCTTGCACCTCCTATGTTTTGTATCTGCATCACCCTAAGACAGACTGGTAGAAAATACCTAAGGCATTAATTCCGCCTTTGTACAGTGTATTTTTTTACATTATGAAAACCTGACGGACAAACAGATGTGTTAAATATCGAATGCTTTTTGAATTATCATGTATGTTGATAAGCTATCAGAAGAATGCGATTTGTGTTCGGAGATTATACCCTAATCTCAAACACTTATCACTGACAACATGTAGGTGACCTAATAGTGTTCCCTTTTACATTTTTCACGTGTACCTGATATCTAGTTTACGAACCTTGAAATAGGTGCTTTGTGATATGTAACCGACGACGAGTTACGATAACGTTTATTGTAGTTTTTTCTCTTTCTCTCGGCGTATCCTAGCAACGTCAACAAATAAAAAAGCCACCTGCGTATGCATCATGTTTATGTACCTTGGAGAATTGTAGGTGCATGTAAACAACCCACGATTACATTTTCCGGCCTGAGCTATCCGGCTACTCAGCGATACCGTACGTGATAGCGCTTAAGTGCAGAACCAAGCGATCATTCGCTTAGCGGAATAACCAGGCAGAATGCCACCGCGTAAAACCGCTTAAACCTCTGCAAATGCGCGAGTCTATGCAGAGTACTGCAGAATGGCGCTTGATCGCCACTTCTAAGCGATTAGTTGTGCGACAAAACTGATAGGTACGCACGCAGCTGAAATTCAAAATTGCGTGTCAGAATCGCTTCGAGCGACAAAAACCTGTTTATCACAGAAGTCTTAACAGGCGATTAGGGAAAATCGGTTTGCGCTGTAATGATATTTGTGGGCGAAGGGTGACTACACAATGCTATTTAGCGAATGATTGGAATCTGTAATACCCATTACCCAACACATTCCTAAACGTAACTTGGGTTGCTCGGGGCGTGTATTCGCACCTTTATCTTTAATACGGTTGCTGATTTCCTCATTAGAGATAATCTTGATTATGAAAAGATATTAACGAGAGGTCGGATTTGCAAATGTGGTCTGATACGTGGATCAGCGTTTTACAATATTTACCAAGTCATTTGTTTCTTGTGGCCCTTGTGTTACCTCAGGTTTTATAGAATAATCGACTAAAATGGTATCACTGTAAGGTCTAGAATCATACACTGAATCCGTGGCAATAGTTTGTGTCACGGTATCGCTTTTACTGTGATGGTATATTGCTTGAAGTTGCTTCACTAAACTGTAGTATACTGAATAGTTAGTTGTATATATGTTTATTGTACTGTAATCAAATAGGAACAAAAAGAAAGTACCTACCAAAAATGATTGAATCCCTTAAAAAATGTGTTGTGGGGGCGTCTGACGCACGCGTCACAGTAATCGATAAGTATCCCTTTTCTAAATGATTGATGTTCTAAATTTGGCTGTGGTTGTTATAATGGCACACCTTACGTCGTACAAATTGCCACAGAAATACTTCTTTATTATAAACTTTAAGTTACACGGACTTGTGAAATTAAATAAAAATATCTAATACTTCTATGAATAAAATGTAAATGATAAGTATGAACTTTTGTCGTTGAAATCTTTTTTTTTCCGACTGCGCCAGAAGGAGGGCATCAAATATCTGTAATGAGTCCCATCATGATGCCTCCAACTGTGTTTGTGAACACGGTCAACTATGATTATTCAAGTTTAGAAAAAAAAAAGTTTCAAAAAACTTCACAATTTTACGACATTTTTTTTTAGTTATAAAAGATGTTTCGGCTTTATTATTTAGGTGTATTTTTACTTCCATTATAAAAATGTCTAAAAATAATTTATAGAAGTTTCATTTCATGTTTCGATTTAAAAGTGCACGTCCTCTATCAAATTCCCAAGCACACAATTGAATTATCAACGACACAATCATCGGAGGGGACTGCAATTTTAAAATAAAACATCTCATACTTAATTAATACCGGGATTATCTATGCATATTTTCTCCAACTGCCTCGGTAGCCTAGTGGTGCTAAGCGCGACTGCTACGCTAGAGGTCTTGGGTTCGATTCCCAGGTCGAGCAAAAAGTGTTATTGGGTTTTTCTACGAAATTCTCAGTAGCAGCTCGGAGTTAGGATTAGTGCCCGGTTAATGGCAATAGGCTCGCCCCTTATTACATGGGATCTAAATATACCGGCGAACTGTGGGTGTACATTGTTACACCTCTGCCTAACCCTTCGGGGAATAGAGGCGTGATGGTATTTTTTTTTTTTTTTTTTCTTCTCCAAATCCATCATTTCCTATTTTCGAAACCTTTATCATCATCACCATCATTATCATGTCAGCTAAACGACGTCTGCTGGACAAAGGACTGAAAGATAGCCACAATGACCGGACCTGCGCTGCCCGCATCCAGGAATTTCCCATGAAACCTTCAATGTAAACAATCTTCTTAGAACTGACTACATAAACACACGTACACTGAAATAATTACCAGTCCTTTATCACAGCTGGAGTCGGGTAAGTTCTATCTAAATAATCAATTCAGAGAACAATAACAAATGACATAACACGGTAGTAATAATGTCTGTTATTAATAACTGGTCACTGACAGCGGTAGATAAGGTACTAGCATAATAAGGGACCGAGGAACATACCCATTTTATGACGTCATTATCGTTAGGGCGAAATTGTTCGCGATCAACCTTAAACTGCGCTAAGTAGGTACATACAAAAGAGTAGTAAAATTAGTGTTTCTTGATGCTGGTGAAGCTTTTACGACATGAAAATAACCTAAAAAAAGAAATGGTTACCTTTATTAGCGGTTAGCGCGTAAAATATAATGTTACGTTCAAAGTTGGCCGTGTAATATTGTTATGGCCGGAATGATGGCGATAAGAAATAGATAAAATATAAAGTTCTATTTCTTTGGGGTCGAAATATCCTATTAAGTGTAGGTCGTAGTTTTGAGGTCGGCCTAGTGGCGATGGGTATTATTATTGGCCTTTCTGATGTCTGACTCGTGAGTAGTGCAATAAATACTAGACTAGTGCAAGCAGCTGGTTAATTCTTCACAAGATATATTTTTGGATCAAAGAATTAGCATTGCTATACAACTTGGCTATGCCGCCAGTGTTTCGTACACGTGTCCCATTGATAAAGATGTAGGTGAGTGTTTAATACTTACCTCATGAGCCAACTTTTTTAATTTTACATAATAATGTTATTGTTAACCTAGATATAAGTTTCACAAGTTGGAGTAAAAACAGGGTTTGCCCTAAAACAATATTACGTATAAATTCTCGTTCCCTAAGAAAACAAATGGATTAATGTAAAATTCTTTAGATAGTTGTTTCTATGCACAAGACTTATATTATCGTAACAATTCTAGTGTTACTGAGCAAAACATTTAAAAATCTAAATAAAATAAAAAAAAATCTGACAAAAACCAAGTAAAAAACTCTTCAAATCTTTTCACACATACCATCACGCCTGTATTCCCTGAAGTGTTAGACAGAGGTGTGTCAATGTACACCCACAGTTCGCCGGTATGTTTAGGTCCCATGTAATAGGGGGCGAGCTTATTGCCATTAACCGGGCACAAAAGAATCTTAAATCTTTTCAAAAGACCATTTAAACATTTCAAAAAGTTTCAATCGATAAGGAAACGGTTTAACAACACAACAATTGTTTCGACAGTTCAGAAAGAAAAGGGAAAATTGAATGAACATTAAACAAACCGAATTCGTAGCGCTAACCCCAATGTTCTTAAGGGTCATAATCAATCAACGCGCACGCACGCCTGTAATTAGCGAGTTCCTTGATAGATCACCGGAAGGCGCGCCGATGGAAACAACGGGACAGTCCTGATGCTTGATTTATTTGCACGACGAGCCATTAACATTGCGAATGTTTGTTTTGGAACCTGCTAAGATCGATGTTATTTTGTTTTTTATCACACCGACTTAGTGCTAATTATGCGCAATTCTACTGAAAAAAGCAATTTTGTAGAGTTCTGTACATGGTATCAAACAAAGTCGCTTCCCGCCGTCTGTCCGTACGTTTAGATCTTTTAAACGGCGCAACGGATTTCAATGCAGTTTTTATCAATAGATAGTGATTCATGAGGACGGCTTGTGCCTATAGTACAGCTCTTTACGACCGCTACGCGCTCCCATAGGGGAGCGAAGCAGTAACCAAAGACGTAACTGAACGCGGGCAACACCGCGAGGTATACAGCTAGTATTAAAATTAAAAGACATTGAAGACGGTTATCTACAAACTAGGTTGATACCTGTATCTGGGTCTGCCTTACTCGCTACAAAAACCCAGTTTTTTCAAGTATTAGACCCCGGATATTTTACTACATAATAACAGAAAAGTAGTCTTCAGTTAGGTATTCTTTATGCATGAATTCTAAAAGTTTACAAAAAAGAACTGCCCCGTTAGCCTAGCGGTCCTAAGCGCGTCTGCTACGCTAGAGTTTTTTGGGTTCGATTCCCAGGTCGAGCAAAAAATGTTATTGGGTATTTCTATGAAACTCTCAGTAACAGCTCGGAGTTAGGATTTGTGCCCGGTTAATGGCAATAGGGTCGCCCTCTATTACATGGGACCTAAACATACCGGCAAACTGTGGGTGTACAATGGTACACCTCTGCCTATGCAGGCGTGATGATATGTTTATGTTAAATGTTTAATAAAGAACTCATTTTTTGTAAAATTATACGAGTTATCCGGTACTTTAACTAAACTTATATGCTTACATATAGTACCTACGAATGGGTTCTGAAACCATTTGCCGATCGTAATCTACGATAAACTCATATTACATTTTGAAGTGGCCTAATCTATCATCCAACTAACGGGAACATTATAACAACTATCCTATATTTTAACGTGCTTAGAATGTGGATTAGGAAGAAAATGTATTGTGTTCAGGAAGAAAAAAATTAAGTCTACAAGATAGGAACATAAATTTAAACAAAATGTCTTCCATCAGCCTGGATTCGTTTTAGTCTTGTTTTTAAAGACATTGATCGATGAACTAACACATAAATGCAGTTTGCAGATATTTAGCTACTTGTACGATAGTAAAAAAAACCAGCCAAGTGCGAGTTGGACTCGAGCACGAAGGGTTCCGTACCATTATCTATAAAAATGGCAAACAAATCATGTCTGTTGTATGGGAGCCCGCTTAAATATTTATTTTATTCTGTTTTTTTTTTTGTATTTTTTGTTAGAGCGGCATCAGAAAAACATCATCTATGAAAATTTCAACTGTCTAACTATCACGGTTCATAAGGTAAAAGTAATAATGCTCTCTCTATACAAACACAGTTGAATTCGGTACTAACTATACAGAAAGTTGGACAAAACTATGAATACCAACGACATGATTGCCAATCCATTAATAATAATATGAACACCAATATCTAGAGACGAGTGTTAGCAATCATATTCCCATTTAACGCCACCGCGGTGAGGCACCGACAAAGCGAAATCTCGAGTGCGACATTTCAACAACGATCCGACAATTTAAAGTCTCTTGCGGACAGCGCAAGGCGTACGTCGCGAATGGCTTCACACGTTTGCCTTAGAATAAACAATTATATTAAAAGACTGAGTATACAGCGTGTAACGGAAAGGGTATATACATATCAAAGGCACGTTTACAAACCACATTGTAACATTTTTTTAATATATAGATATTAAAAAGAATTACAGAATTATAAACACTTAAGTAAAAATCAAATGATTCCAATTAAATTCTACACATCACCACATCAAGTCAGCTGATCGGTGTCAATAAACTACACACAAAGAAACAACTTCGTAAAAGATTTGTTTCTCCTGACACGTTTGTTATGATTTAAACTTAATAAACTATTGAAATAAAAAAATGTTATGTATTTTCAAAGTTGTTGCTTTTGAGCTCAAATTTTGTATAGAGATTCAGTACCGGATACTTTTCACCTCGTTTGTATGGATATACACTTTCTGTAACACGCCGTATGGTTTTTTACCCATTCCTCTCCTTACGAAACTACTTTTTGGAAGGGGCAACTAGATTAAATTTTCGTTTGCTTGTATATGACGTGAAAAATGCCTAATAATTTCTAATGGTCTCTTAGAAATAAATAATTTAACTTTGACTTTAAAGTGTTTATGGAGACTGTCACATGCGTTGAAAATAATTCCAGGAGCGCATGCGTCGCGATGTCTGTACGCAGCTTGATGTGAAAGGTTCTCAATAAATAATAGTCAAAGGTGACCTCATTTTTAGCTCGGAGGCAGCCCTCGCGTCAACTACTCACTTAACATTCAAGTTGTTAGTTAGTCATCAATTTTCCATCCCTAACGAAGGCTCTTTAATTAAGTTATTGTGACCCTCATTCCGACCCCTTTATACGTGTCGGGCAACGCCACTGAACTTAAATATTATAATATATGAGACTGTGATTTTCGAGAATATAATTTTCCATTAAGATAGGCACTACTTAGTCATATGCCTACGCGAGTGAAATTAAATGTCTAAACGAAAAGCCACATCAGTTTGAAGTTCAAAGGAGCAAAATAACGTCAGACATTTTGAGAATATCTTAGTCAAAATATTCTGTTTTATAGTCGCGATTATACTGGATTTAAAGTTAGGTAATAATTTTCATATATTTGATGTAAACTGCGCGAAAGGTTCCGTTTAATAAACATCTTTCAGTTCATATGACTTGGTTGAAGACTTGTACCACACAGTACAGAATTCCGGAATACTTTCGTAGTTGAGCGACGGGTCTCAGGCAAAGTTCGCAAACATTCCACTACTATTTTGACATAAAAGTTTAAGGTGGAACCGCCGAACAAAATAGTTGGCACAAACAAAGATGGGTATCTTAGTTACCAGGGTTTTGTGAAAGGTGGTGTATGCTTTACAAGATGGCATGTGTTTACACTGGGCCAACTGGACAAGGTGCGTTAAACTGGAAAAGGGAGTTTAATTGGACAAAGTGTTAATCGGGGTTAAATTATGTGTCTAGACAGAGGTATTCTGCGAACAGTTATCTTGTTGATTAACGAGTTAACTTATTAAGAGAGAGATCTAGGGGGCAATTCTACTAACTCTCTACGCAAATATCAGTATTAATCTGTCAAAAATGTTTCTTATCTAAGCCATAACAATCAATGTAATAATAATGTAGGTAGATTAAAGGAAAAATGTTTTTAACCATCTTAAAAAAGAAGGAGGTTCTTAATTCGTCTATATTTTTTAATGTATATTACGCGATAACTCCGCCAATTATGAATCGATTTTAAAAATTTTTTTTTTTAGTTTGATAGGTCATACTTCAGAGGTATTATTTATGGCCATATATTATATATTATCGAAATTGGCTAAGAAGTTTGGTTAAAGAAAAGGTCATCGAAGTAAACGAATTAGCGTATTCTGCTTTACAGTTCCTTCATGGATTTGGATGAAAAGAAGTTGGTACTAAAAAGCGAAAATAAAAATTTAACTAATTAGTAAAATTACCGTTTCGGTAGACATAGAGTATATGCGTGTATATGGTGTATGGTAATCACATGATAAAGGAATACGAAGCTTGCCAATTTTGCGCCTGAGCGGAATTTAGAGACTCGAATCCGACATACCAGTCTCGAATTCAGGCATTCCAATTGCACACACTACTCATTTTGGCTGAATTACAAATGTTACCTATATGTCTTAAATTTGTAACCTAAACTTATACTTATATCATCATATTCATTCGTTCATTCATTCATATTTCATTTGTTTATTTTTTTATTAGGCTCGCCCCTATTTCATTGTACCTAAATATACCTTTTTTTTTATCGTCGGGAAATCCTCATGGGCTGCCTCCGCCTCGGGGAATGCGGAGGGGTGTGTCAGACTCCTACCGACTAAAACACCACGGTGTTCCTCCAACTACCATTGGCTGGGGCACGGGTATCGCTCTGAGCATTCTTTCACACCCTGGCAGGACCTAAATATACCTGCGATCTGTGGGTCTACATAGGTACGCCTCTGCCTAACCCTTCGGGGAATACAGGCGTGATGGTATGTTATGTGTAAATATTTAAAAACCAGTACCGCAAAATAATTTCAGTCAAACAAGCAAAATACATTTTGGCTTCAAACCTACACGAATAAATAAAACGAAATATTATAAAGAACAAACATTACCAAACAAAATATTTTTCGAACAAACATCCCGTGGTACATTCGTGCACGATACGTCGGTAACTGCATCGGGTTTTGATAAACTTTTAACGATTTATGATAGAAAGCGGTGACGCGACGGCGATTCAGTGCAACCGCTCTCTATTGAATGGGCACCCATAGTTCCGCAATGCAATTTAAGTTCGTTTGCTTTTTAAAAGTTAGGTGGAGAACAGCTTCGAGTATTTTATATATTTCTATTCAATAATAATCCTTGTAATTGCAGACAGTAAGGCGAGAGCTGCATCTTCATTTACGAGCACTAGGCTTGCTTTCCGCTTGTAGAAGGCTTTTCAGTCTTCTGCGAGCAGAGAGTAAGGGGTTATTATTTGTATAGTTTACACCATTTGTTCTTGTTTTTCTGTAAATGTTTTCGTTCATCGATATTCAATAGCATTTGTGATCAACTCACATTAAAGATATGATATGTATGTATGTTGATCACAAATGATATCATTATTATTTATTCATTTTCAATAAATAATTATTTTTATTATAATTTTTTTTTCTGAATTATTATTTATTCATTGCTAAATGAATGGTATTGAATTTATCATTGGTAAATGACAAACATTAACTTCTAAAGCATATAATAATTATGATAATGATAATTATTTTGTTGTGTGTTTTCAATGTTCTTTTACTTTCTTCCGAAAGGAAACATTTCCCCCGGATTTTGTCTTCACTCTCCGTCTTAAATTCTTCACTAAGTTTAAAAGTGAACAGTGCTTTTTCTTTGTGGGTTCGATGCACCCTTGAATATTTAGTTGAAAAAATACAGCGCAAAAAGTGACATTGATTGGTCACTTCCTACCGCCATTTCGAAATGAACAGCTTTTGGCCGTAACTTAATAAAAATTATTTGGCCTATATTGTATATCCGTAAATTTTATGAAAATTAAGTACGAAATTTTTGTGTCATAGTAACTTTCTGTACTTAAGTAAAACGTGTAAGATATTTTAGTTCATAATTTTAAAAATATCATAACAAACAATCGAATGAAAACTCATGTAGATAACTATTAGTATTTAATAACAGATATGATGTAATGTCAATAGTACCATACAATACATAACATTGGGTTAGGCAGAGGTGTACCAATGTACGCCCACAGTTCGCCGGTATGTTTTAGGACCCATGTAATAGGGGGTGAGCCTTTTGCATAACCGGGCACAAATCCTAACTCCGAGCTGCTACTGTGAATTTCATAGAAAAACCCAATAACACTTTGCTCAAACTGAACTTGTCTCAAGATCTCTATCGTAGCAGTCGCGCTTAGGACCACTAGGCTAACGAAGCATACAATATAAACCATTGGAAAATATAAATAAATTCTCCATTATTCACTGAATCATTTCAGTAATCTTCATTGAATAGTAAGCACAAAGCTGGGATCAAAAATGGCATCAGCTATTTTTGTAGTTATGTCATCCACCAAAATAACGTATCGTAATATTTTTATGTAAAATATTTGCATATAAATAGACTAAGCTGAGATAAAATCGTACTCCCAGATGTGACGAAAAAAACTCAATTCACTTTATTTATAAAACAAGCTTCTACCCGCGATTTCGTTTGCGTTGATATTTTCACCCGTTAACACGGTTACGTCTTTGGCCTATATTCCTCAGGAATAGCGTAGCTTGTGTGCTTGTAGTGTGTGTGTATTGGTGAAAAAATGATTAAAATCGACCTAGTGGTTCCGGAGCTTATTCAGTACAAACAAACAAACAAAAAATCTTTCCAATTTATAATTTTTATTTTAAAAGAGTAAGGTAATAAAATTCTCTACCTACTAACCAGAATTGTTTTGAGCATTGTAGTGCTGTAGATAGTGTTTTGTTTTCATTTTTATTAACGTTATATTATGACATCCAATTTCGATCTGTTCTTTAACTATTCAACCTACATGCGGTATTTATAATTAATATTAACTAGAATCAAATTATTGGGGGACAATTAATGGTTACCAGCTTTTAGGAGTGATCGCAATGTAATCTCAGTTTCAAATTCGTCTACCTACATTTTGTGGCAGACTCGTCTCACAATTAATTTCTTATATTTCTCCACCTATGTATTTTTATTTCTCTGTACTTTGTATATTTTGTTTGTATGTATTTGTATATGTATTTATTATTATAATTTATTCCTGGATATTTTCTGTTCCTTGCACCTACTAAGTTTTGTCTCTGCATCACTCTAAGGTCGACTGTTAGAAAATGCCTAAGGCATTAAGTCCGCCTTTGTACAGTGTACTTTTTACATTATGTGCATAAAGTTTAATAAATAAATAAGTATTTAACGGATCGAATAATGTAATTAATTCATAACAATTATTGTGTTTTTATTTTGAAGATTCTTCGCGTAACTTTTAACAATGCTTTTTAATTAAACACTTTACATTTTTAACATTCAGCAAACAACTTAGACAGTATGACACTTAAAGATCTTTTAGAATTCTAAGTCGAATTTCTGAATTAATTATGACATGATAACATAATTCTTGTTCTTAAAAAACTGCTCCCAAATTTTCATTAAACATGTATAACGTCTTGAAAAATATTGACTGAAGTCCTACAAATAGTCCCAGATCTGTTGAGTCACCGTCAAGTAATTACATGGACCTAGAGGGTCAATAAGGAGTCCCTGTCAATATTTGGTCCTGCCTTTGTCATTTATTATATGCCAACAAGGATTGTATGCTTTGTATCCAACTCTAGTTAAATATTTGCAACGCGAATAAAGAATTTTCTATAAATATATGCCAAAATTGGCGAAGAATTTATGCCAACTAAAGCATTGGCGAATATTCGCACAGTACAACTATTAGCCTGAAATCAAGTCGAATTGGATTTTCTTTACTCGAGTTTAAAAAAATCGAATTGAATAGAGGTTCAGTTCGATTTCCTTGGCCTTTCACGGAAACATTTTTGAACATCGAAAACCTCAATTCGTCTTAGTAATTTGACGTATACGTAGGCGTAGGTAATTATGTTGTCTCATATCATTACGTCCATCAATCACAGTATTCCAATAGAGGTATCGTCCACCTAAATACACCCCTGAGGTCCCCTTCCACTTGATTCGAATAGGATTACATATTCGATCAATCTTTGGTAAGCCGCAAAGGTATACCGTTGCACTTTTTTGTGGTTTTCTTTTGGTCTAGTCGAACTGAATTGAGGTATAGCATCATTCACACTGCAGAGCTACGAAATTAAATGCAAGTACTTGTGAGGACAAGATCTTGTTGTTTATTTAGTTGAAAAAATGTTTTTTTTTTTGTAGTATTTAACATACTTATGAAGCAATATCAATAAAACTTCTTGAGATTATTAATAATTTTATGGTATATAGTATTATCTTGACACCATTATCTGTTTCAAACGACCTGGCATGCAAACTCCGATTAGACAAAGAGTTTTGACGCATTCCGATAGAGGGATGCATACATGGTACTTACAGCTTGAAGGTTAGGCATGTAAAAATCGAACACGAATAAAACAATTTCAATCTTTCAATGTCTTGCGATTTTCGAGTGATTTTTCTTCTACAAAAATTAATTATTTGTACATACCTATGCATTAAAATTTTATTCTAAAAAGCTGCCTCGTTAGCTTAGTGGTTCTAAGCGCGACAGCTACGCTAGAGGTCTTGGATTCCCAGGTCAAGCAAAAAGTGTTATTGGGTTTTTCTATGAAATTCTCAGTAGCTGCTCGGAGTTAGGATCTGTGCCCGGTTAATGGCAATAGGCTCGCCCCCTATTACATAGGACCTAAACATACCGGTGAACTGTGTGTGTACACTGGTACACCTCTGCCTAACCCTTCGGGGAATACAGGCGTGATGGCATAATATGTTCTAAAAAGCTCACATTTAATTGGCGCACCCACGACACAGGAGAAATTCCTAGTGTGGGGCAACGTTTTTATAAAGAGAAAGAAGAGAATTATATTTCCATGTCAAAACTAAAGTACCCCACCTGCTTTACTCTCTGAAACTAGTATATTTTATAAATTATTCACGTTGTTCGTTATCGGTTCACGAGTCATTTCGTGCCCATCGGGACACTCTGTCGCAGTGCAAGCGTTTAGTGTAGGCGAAAAGCTCGCGAATTCTGTATGCCATTTAAATTTTAAACTACGTGCTCTTTTATTATACAATTTAAGTGTTTAAGCAAACTTGACTGATTACTTTTTAATCACTTGTATTAACACCTGCAGTTGCTTCGGTATGGCAATTACCATCATCTTTTATTCTGATAATTTATCAATAAAGACTAAAAACAGATTACATATTGATTACATACAATTTGCAACATCAAAAGATAATATCAAAATATTTGATTTATTTATTTTTATAACTGCCTCGTTAGCCTAGTGGTCCTAAGCGCAACTGCTATGCTAGGGGTCTTAGGTTCGAGTCCCAGGTCGAGCAAAAAGTGTTATTGGGTTTTTCTATGAAATTCTTAGTAGCAGCTCGGAGTTAGGATTTGTGCCCGGTTAATGGCAATAGGCTCGGCCCCTATTACATGGGACCTAAACACTGGCGAACTGTGGGTGTAAATTGGTTTACCTCTGCCTAACCTTTCGGGGAATACAGGCGTGTTGGTATGTTGGTGTATGTCAAGTGGCGTATCGGTGTAGACTGACCCTTACTTTTTAGAAAATAAAGATTTCACGTCAGTCATAGTATAATAAGTTAATAATGCTTAATTATTACTCGACAGAACTTTTCTGTTTGACTCGCGTAACAGTCATATTTCAAATAAATAACGAGTCAAACAGTTACAAATATTTTCCAAGAAAATATTATTCTTGTCCAAGATTGTATTAAGCGAATGAATAGAGTTTACTCATCCAAATAATGAGCGAAAGTGCGTATCTAGGATGATATTAGCCTCTTTGTGAGACTGCTATTATTGGAAGAAATGAGCAAAGTACGGCTCCTTTTATGCTGTCTATAAAGATATATTGAGGTCCAGGTATAATAAATATGAAAATAAAATGTTGGTAGCGAATATTTTAGCGTCGTACTAATGATATTCTAACGGATTTATTGAAAGACTTTGTAACATTTTACTGAATTCATAACTAACTCATGTCTGTGACTTCACCCGCGTGGTCTTTATTACAACCGCGATAAGTTACATCTTTGGTTACTCCGCTCCGGTTAGTCGTAGCGTGATGTTTTATAAGCTTTACTACTCGTCATGAATCTGGCTATCTATAAGCAATTTTCCATATCCGACTTATAATTCTAGAGATAATCGTACTTAAACAAACAAACAAAAAAATGTTAAGGTTTATTATATTAGTATATGTAGATGATATGCTGATTTATGTCCGGTTATTAAAATCCTGTAATAAAAAAATATAAACAAAACTCGACAATAATTCCACAACATACTTCCTGCTTATGCAGAAATGTTATGTGTCAACAATCGAGCTAATCATAAACATTGCCGATTAGATAAACTGCAGTTAAGAATACCTCAAAAATCGAAGTCTAGATAATGTTGAATCATTCTTCGATGCGTCAGAGTCCACAGTCCTGTCCTGATGAAACTCGATGGGTGTTGCCAACGTCATTCACGAAATTCCAATGCCCTCCGATACATAATCCTAATCTTCGATCAGACATCGACGAAAAAATGTAGAATCGATAAGATTTATACAAACCAGTTGTTTTCATAGCAAATGATTAGTGTGTTTCAATAGAAGAATGTGTGAATCATGAACGTGACATATTATTTAAATACCCGGTCTACGTTAGTGTCTGTTCACGCACAGAATACATATCCGGCATGACGAATCGTGTAATTATTTGTAGAACAATCTTACATCCAATTTTATTTATTAACACATAGATTAAATATTTACAGCCTTAAAATTAGATAAAAAAAGAAACTAAGACTAAATTGCATCAAAAAATCCCTCCGCATCGCCGTCAACCGGAAAAGTTCCCAAAAGACTGGTAGCATTGCCGAGTTGGATGGGAATACTTAACCTCTGGCCAAGGTAAAAGCCAGCCTTTGGGTCACAGGAAGTGTCAACCAACCGTTTGGATAAAAGATGGATAAATTCCAGATGTTTGACGAATCCGTCATTTTACATTGATTGATTGATTAACGATTGAATTAAAAGCTACCATGAGAGCAAAATAATAAGGATTCTGACAAAGATTTTCCAGTCGCTAAATATTATTAAACCTGAAATTCAACGCTAGGCGGCGAGTAACTGGTGAATATATAAGTGCGACAGGTATGTACGTTAATGCCCGAGAGATTCAGTCGAAACCTTTCAACTTCAGTTCGTCTGAAATGGCATTTCAACGGCGATGTCAACTAAGTTAGAAGCACTGATGCTTCAGTACTTGGTAGTATACATTTTTATGAGGCTTATCTGCCTTACTACAATTCTAAAAGTAGTACTTATTATTTGTGACGGCTATCACTGAATGTATTCTATGTCAAGGACTTTTAAACAAAAATTGGTAAAGCAATATTGAAAAAGAACACAACATACCATCACGCCTGTATTCCCCAAAGGGTTAAACAGATGTGTATTAATGGACACCCACAGTACGCCGTACCTATTACTGGAATCAAATGTAACAGCTCACATTAGGACCCACTAAGTTAGTAACAATTGCAAACCGTGGTGCTTGGCAATCTGGGCTTCTCCCAGTTGTAAATATCCCCTTGTGCCTATTGGCCTAGTTCTGTTCTGTCTCCTGCTTGTTTGGAGGGAAGTGGAAACAATATTTTTTTCCTACTCCTCCGCTAATCTTTTCTGATTAATTTCGTTGCGGGATCCAAGACAGTTTTATCGTTTCTCCGGGACTCGTCGAGCTTCATTGCCTCGGCGCTCTTCTGGCGGTCTCCACTGTTGATTCTGGCTTACAGAAGTTGCAGTGGTTGGGAATAGTGTGGCGGGCTTGTCCCATTAAAAAAAAGTACGCCGATATGTTTAGGTCCCTTGCAATAGGGGGCGAGCCTATTGCCATTAACCGGGCACAAATTCTAACTCCGAGCTGTTACTGAGAATTTCATAGAAAAACCCAATAATATTTTTTGCTCGACCTGGGAATCGATCTTAAAACCTCTATCTAGCGTAGCAGTCGCGCTTAGGACCACTGATAGGTTTCGTAGAATTTTAGGTAGGTTGATAATGGTATTTTGTTGTTTACCTACTGTGTGGAAGCCTGAAGAGTGACGCGACGTCGAGTATTGACAATTCGAGATCGTGCAATTTTTTTTGTTAACGGGTCGGTGGGATTAGAGATCCAATCCCCTCGAGGCTTGCTTGTACCATAGGATGAATACGAAAATATCCTTTTCGTAAGCTTCTTAGTTGTTTATAGTCTATTACTCTCTCCTTTCATTGACATGAAAATGAACAGAACATGTATGATCCTGGTGAAAAAATCACGTTTTGAAAGTATTATAGCTTTTACTATAGATATATAATCATATACTATAAATGTATTATGGCTTTTACTTTTAGTAAAAGCTATAATATATATATAGGTAGCTATAGGTTTCACATACTTTTGAAAAGTTTCTTACTGGAGTGTACCTAACTCATTCGAATATGAAAATACCTGAAAGTACAAAAATTCAGACTTACACATTTAAATATTAGTAAGATGGTATAGGTAGAATTAGGTCCGCCGCGTTATACGCTCCGGGCGTCGGGAACCGCGAGGTGAGTCCCGACCACCGTAGACGCGGGCCTGTGGCCGTCCATACGCAGCATAACTACAAGCTGTGTCGACGGCGCGTTCGTGTTCCACGCGCGCCTCAAAGAGATGTCAGAAATTGGAGGGGCCACTCAGGGCCGATGCCTGCCGAGACTGCGGGTCCGTAAGAGATACCGCGCCCTCGGAACGCAAAGGGCACAAGAAAGAACATGGGTAGGTTTTAGTCAGTAAATGTCTGACACTCGTTTCTGCCCCGCTTAGGGCGGGGCAAGTCAAAGTCAAAGTCAAAGCATTTATTTCAATTAGACCATTTACAGGCACTTTTGAATTGTCAAGAAGTTACATTTAAAAGTTGAAGCTAGTTGCTCGTTCCAAAGCGTAGGTCTCTATGGAGAAGAACGAGCAAGAAACTCCATGGACACTCTTTTCTTTCAATTTGGTTTTTACAAAATCTTGGTTACAATATTCTTGTTGCTTCTATATGTGAAAACAATGAAGATGTATTATAACAATACAACAACAAAAAAAAAAAAATAATAATAATAAATAGTACCTACTAAAGATGTAAGCCATAGCAGTTAAGAGATGACCAATCCCAACTGACAGCGAGCAAGTGATTTGATTATTTGCCATCCTGAAAATAAACGACTTTTGACTGTTAATATAGTAGAATAAGATAAGATAAGATTTGTTTATTTGTTTTGACATGTGTATGCATACAATATATAATAATATAGTATAGGATATAGTAGTAGAGGATTTGTCACATATCAGTACAGGAACAAAATTGAACAACCCTCAAAACTCAATAGTAGAATTCGCACGTGGATATTGCAACTATGCACGAAAACTGATTGAATGACGTACAATCGCTGATATGAATTGCCGCGACCGGTTTTCAATTTTTCCGAATGTAAAATGTGGGTTTCTACTGTGGTTTTCTAAAACGTGGAACTTTTGATAAACAGTAATGTTGACAATATTGTTGCTGATAACTTATTAACAAAAGGAATTAAGCGGAGGTAGGAGATGAACATCTCCTGGTTTAGACATATTAAGAATAACATTGTATTTTTCACTAACCTCATTTTCAAATACAGGTAGTATTAGCTTCAGACCATAAAATTTTTTAGGAAAATTTTCCACCTTGGTCTTGTGTTATTAAATAAGTTTTTACCAAATATTAACGTAAAAATCCAAGTAGGTACAATAACATTGAGTACAAACTAGAGCACGATTATAAACCTAAATGTTTACCACCCCTGAACAGAAGCGTGATATTACTTTATATAATTCAGTAGGCAGTCCAAAACAGGGATACTCAACCTGCGGTGAGCCTTTCTATGAGGCCCGCCGAGCTTTTATGTGCCACGAAACATAAAGTTAATTAAATATACAACTAAAGTTATCTGGGGCGAACATAGAGTGGGAAGGTGTGGGTATCGCCGTATCCCAAAATTAGTTCCGTACTTCGAAAAGATTGGTTTCGAATCTAAGGTAATATACGATTGTCAAACAGATAATAAATTAATGTTTTAGCACTTTGTTCTGCATAAAAATTGAAACAATTGACGGTACTTTACAACGAATTAAATAAATAATTCCTTCAGCTTACAAAAAATCCCGGGATTCCTATTTTACTTTTAAAGAAAATGCGAATGAATTGTGGGAAAAATAAACGTTAACCAACCAGACCTACTTTGTTCCCATACAATCAAACCTGTTATTTCCTTGGATAAAAAGATATTACATTTTAGAGTAGCTTTGAGGACCGTCTAACAAATATTTTTAAGACGCCAAAGAATTTCTGACGGGGGAGAAAACATTTACGGATAGACACATGTTGGAATTTGCCAATTATTTTCCTTTTGAAGGATCTTGTGAAACACTTCCAGGAAAAATGTTACACTTAAATTAAAAGCCTGGAGGACTTACAGCCTTTTTCACTGAAATTAAAAGTAACTTAAAGCTAAGATCATTAACTCACAGCTCTATGTCTGAGTTCATTGAATTTATCCATGTCAAGATAATTGAAGTAGTTCTCAATATTTACACATAACATACCATCACGCCTGTATTCCCCGAAAGGTTACGCACAGTTAACCAATGTACACCCACAGTTCGCCACTATGTTTAGTTCCCAAGTAATAGGGGCGAGCCTATTGCCATTAACCGTGCACAAATCCTAACTCCGAGCTGTTACTGTGAATTTCATAGAAAAACCCAGTAACAATTTTTGCTCGACCTGGGAATCGAACCCAAGGACTCTGGTGTAGTAATCTCGCTTAAGACCACTAGGCTAACGAGATAGGCTCAATATTACTAGGTCTTCTTAAAATATACATATTGTATTTAGTGTGCGTAGTGCTTACTTATGATGTATGAGAAGCTAAAAGCTTAATCCTTACTACTATTATAGATGCAAAAGTTTTGTATGAATCATTGTGTATGTATGAACGGTTAAAATAATCTGGATGAAATTTGGCACATAAATAGATTATAGTCTAGAATACACATAGTACATAGACTAAATGTAGTGTTCCCTTGGAATAATATAGCAATATCTAGATAATATAGTCTAGGACAGAAGCCAGTACTTTCATATAAAATAACACATTGACATTAGATATTTACAATAACACTCTACTTTTATAACTGCCTCGGTATCCTTGTGGTTCTAAGCGCGACTGCTACGCTAGAGGTATTGGGTTCGATTCCCAGGTCGAGCAAAAAGTGTTATTGGGTTTTTCTATGAAATTCTCAGTAGCAGCTTGGAGTTAGGATTTGTGCCCGGTTAATGGCAATAGGCTCGCCCCCTATTACATGGGACTTAAAAACATACCGGCGTACTGTGGGTGTACATTGTTACACCTCTGCCTAACCCTTCGGGGAATATGGGCGTGATGGTATGATGGTATGTCCACTTTTATTTTAAAGCAATAAGATAATCCAGCAAACAATATTCTCCAGTATTGAAATGTAGATAAAGTCCATAAACAAACACACTTTAAACTCGAACTGCGTACGTGTGTGGAGACGAGGACCGAGACGTTTACTTAACTAATTAGTGTTTCCGACTAAACCGAACTGAAGCTCTTTTACTGCTATCGATACGTGACGTTCTTTACTGTTGCGTGATCGGGTCACAAACGGCTTAGAATAAGAAAAACATTCGCATTGGCTGATCACATAAGAAAGTAAAAACCTTATTCAGCAAATATCCTTATATACACAAGACTTTTCCCTCTGGAATACAACGAGAAATAATAATGCTGAACAGTTTAATACTTCAGCAGACATATTAATATGCAGGGAGTCGGAAAACTTGTTCTTTTTTCCTTAAGCAAGGCCCAGTCGAACACCACAAAGTTCGGGAACACCCCAAACCCCTGATCGCCTTTTACAATTCATGCAACGTTGCCAAACGGTGCGGTGTAATGATTAATTAAGTTGCAGACTGTACCGTTTATAAATTACTTATTATATTCGTAAAGATTTGTGCGTTCGCGTTTCATTGTTCCGAACAAATTTTCAATTTATACACATTTCGTAGGCAGTTTACGACGCCCACGCATTCAAATGCGATACACTTGAGTACCACACCGTCTTAAATGGGCTCAAAGCAGCTAATAAAAGAAGGATCGAGTGCGGGGAGCTCGGAACCTCTTCGCTAAACACCTGTTTGTTATTCCGTATTTATTTTGCTGAGTTTCCGACTTTTTATTTGGAGTTTGTTCTTTCAATCTTCGGGAAAGTTTCCCGTTGCTTGTTGTTTTTTTCGCTGTCTCCGCTACTTCTTAGATACTTAACGGTAATTGCTTTTATTAATACAAAAGCCGTTTAAATATCTTGGTAATAAAAAGGGGAAACATTTTGCGGTACATTATTTTTCTGTACAAACATTTCATAAATAACGTACTTAAGTACCTGAGCGTTACAACGTTGGGGTACTCTAAATTATATCTATAATTTCTATAGCCATGTCTGTTCACATCTATAATCAATCATATTTTAAAGCGTCATGGTGCACACGCACAATATTTTCAACATAAAATTAAAATTCAACTAACATTGGCAGAGGTGGTTGGTTGGTTGTTTGGTGTTGGTGGTGTACCAATGTCCACATACAGTTCGCCAGTACCTTTAGATCCCATGTAATAGGGGGGGAGCCTATTGCCATTAACCGGGCACAAAACCTAACTCTGAGCTGCTACTGATGAAATTCCTAATGGAAAAGCCCAATAACACTTTACTCGACCTGGGAATCGAACCCAGGACCCCATGCTCATCAGTGGCGCTTGCGACCACGAAACCAACGGGGCAAAATTCAATATCTACTTATTTACATTTTTATGACCAACCCTAGTTAGTGACGCTAGTTTATAGATTTTGAAGAGATTAGCATTAATGTTTCCACCAGATAAAACTCAAAAAATCTTAAAAAAAAGAAAAATGGTTGAAGAAAAAGTTAAATTGACGTCGCCATAATCTAGCATTATAGTAACTGCCGAGTAAAATAACAAAGCCATCCAATTTTATGACATAAAAGTAAAAAAATATATTTCTCCCAGACCAATAACATGTTTGCATAGAAGATTAAAAATAGGACGTAAATAAAGGTTCTTAACGTTGCTAATTCCATGCTCTATCCAAGTTAAATACTGATTAATATTCCAGAGTAAATCCTCTAAACTAATAATCGCATAAAAATACAGTGTGGTTTTTAAAGAACTAAGCGCTTACAGACAGACATACAAAGCGACGTTCTTTTATAGATACTATTTACAGTTATAAATGGGCGACAGTCTCACGTTCACGAAAAAGGTTAGGTACTGAATAAGATCTGTATCAGTTCAATAACCCAAAAATGTCTCGAAAATATGGCACAGACGGTAGGAGTGGAGTGGCATGTCACAGCTTGTCAAGGGTATGACTTCTTTTCGTGCTTCGTTCAAAGAATCTTTGATTTTAAAGAGTGTTTCTGTCTTGTTTTTTTATATTTAATTTACTGATTTGTTCCCTTTAAACATAAAGGCAACAAATTAGTCTATTAATACAATATTATAAAATGTTCTTATGGTGTTATAAATACGATTTTAATTGAATCGTGTTTTGTTAAAAAGTAATTTAAGTCATTAATAGTTTGAAAGGTTGAAAAATATAAGGTTTTAATGACCGTGTTCATTTCCAGTGACTTTTTTAAAATAATTGTTACTTGTACATTTAAATTGTAAGAAAAAAAATCCAGACCGCAGCTAACAAAAGTGCTGATAACTTTGAAATTGATTTCCATCCAACATAGCTAAGAACACTCCTGACTAATTCACTTTTTGAACAAAAAAAACGAAATCAAAATTGGTTCATGCGTTCAAGAGCTACGATGCCACAGACAGACACACACACAAGTCAAACTTATAACCCCAAACATTAAAAATATCAAAAGAAAACGGACACTTACGAAGAAAAAAATACAGCAAAAACATGTTTCTGAAAACTAAATTAATTCAATGGCATGGGCACTATGCGTTGAGATTTTAAATGAAGGCAAAATCGCGAAAAAATAGGGAACTTTTATTTTCACAAATTGTCTCTTTTGATTTGTATCACGCATATATTTTTTACTGTAACTGACGTGAGAAAGTACGTGTCCAGGATAATGAAGGGATCTCATAATTTTAAAACTTAACCTGCAAAGAAAAGCGAGCAAATTGAGATGAAATCTCAAACTTGCACATAACTATAGATAGCTTTAGGCTTATAGTAAAAAGTGGTAAAAATAAATAAATGCATTCTTTTTTACCTCCTCCTTACATAATTAACATATGCCTTTATTCCCCGAAGGGTTAGGCAGAGGTGTACCAGTGTACACCCACAGTTTGCCGGTATGTTAAGGTCCTATGTAATAGGGAGCGAGTCTATTGCCATTAACCGGGCACAAATCCTAACTCCGAGCTGCTACTGAGAATTTCATAGAAAAACCCAATAATACTTTTTGCTCGACCTGGGAATCGAACCCAAGACCTCTAGCGTAGCAGTCACGCTTAGGACCACTAGGCTAACGAGGCAGTTGTTCCTAACATAATTATAAATTCATATTGTACAAACAGCCACCAAGTCATATATTTCTTAGTAAGAGAACTACAAGGCTACTTCGAAAATTGTAGAAATAGTAAGTATTGTTGGAGCCTCCGTATGTTTTCAATATGCAAGCTAAAAGGCCCCGCCCACGTCCGATGTTTTGAAGGTCCGTTTATACGACCTTTTTGTAGGCAGTCTAGATTTCATAGATAAATGTTTCATTCTCTTCGAAAAAAAAAACCGTTCACTGATTGTCTGACGTGGGCCTTAAACAAAGATGATAGTTGCGACAATACTTTGTCAAAATAATTTTTGACTGAATCTTTGGTACCTAAGTCCTAAGTATTTGTCGTAATAAGCGGCTCGTGTTATATAGAAAATACATAGTAATTCGCGTTCCGGATAATATCCCAAAGTTCTTCGCGACCTCCTTCAAAGTTTAAGGTAAAACTAACGAAGTAACTTAACATAATCCACATATAGGTTACCTTACACATATTTTTCTGAGCAAAGTCGACATTACGTAACTCCCGAAGTTACACAAAGTTCGTTGTTTAACTAAAGCCGAGACTACACGCCGCAGTATTCAAAAAGGTATGTGTATAGACCACGTCAAAGAGAAAGTTTCCACTTAATTTGTGTAGAGTGCACACTGACGGACATCGTCTACCCCTGACCAAGTACGGCTATTACCAAATTGTTACATGCAGCTGTGACAGAAGGTATTCGTTGCCATTTTGTAGGGTACACTCGCTGGCAGTTAACATGAATTCTATGGACCAAAATGCAAAAAGCTTCATAATTGCATGACGTGAAACTATTTGTAGGTACTGGCAAAACTTCGACAGCTATCGTATATAGAAATAGAAACCACTACCTACGTTGATAGGAAAGATGGTGTCAAGTAATTTGGAGCTTTGTGTTTAATTGAAATAAACGATTTGACTTTGACTTTTCCTGAAAATGAACGTTATGTTCGTTAGCAAATACATCACAAGATTAAATGTAAAAAAAACCAGGTCAAACAAAGTGTTATTGATGTTTTTCCATGAAATTCTCAGTAGCAGCACGGAGTTAAATTTTTTTTGTGCCCGGTTAATGGCTATGGGCTCGCTCTCTATTTATTACATGGGACCTAAACATACCGGCGAACTGTGGGTGTACATTGGTACAGCTCTGTCTAACCTTTCGGGGAATATGGGCGTGATAGTATGTTATGCTATTGAAATATATAAAAATTGCAGTCAAGTATTGTTGAATTTTCGTACACATTACACATATTTTGGTTTTAAATAATGTTTGTCCGTGCAGAGAAAAATATTATAAAAAGTTTACTCTAGTGTTGTACGGAAGGCTTTTTGGCTAAAATTATGATGTTGGCGAAGTATGCCCGCTTACGTATCCTGCACCCGTTATAGCACTTTAAAACAATTTTTGCATACAAGTTTTTGCGCTCTTTCGCCCAATTAGCATAAGTTCTGTTAGCAAAACTGGGAATAAAATTATACTTAAGTGGACTATTTATTTTACAAACGTTACATTGTTTGTATCTCTGTTTTAGAATGAAATTGTGTTTTTGAATAATTAGCACTTTCAGTGTTTATAATGTGGTGTAGACACATACAATACTTTTGTTTGGGTACTTTAATTGCGATTTAAAATTAGGAGCGTTCCGACGACTTTAATTAGGTAGGCTTTTAAAAATAAACCATTGTCCACATATTGCGTTAAAAATAATACACTAAGTCATTCTTTGTATGCCGGGACTGCGGGTTGTTCGCAAGAGACACCGCGCCCCCGGAACGCAAAGGGCACAAGAAGGAACATGGGTGGGTTTTAGTCAGTAAAAGTCTGACACTCCCTCCCGCCCCGCCCAGGGCGGTAGAAGTTATTTGATGATTTCCCACCCACCAAAAAAAAAAAAAAGGATCTTCTGATTTTTAAACAAAGACAGGTTGTTTAGCTAAATAAATTAGATAATTCAGAACACCTATTCTAACTTAGTGTTATATTTTCAGAACGATATACGAAAATTCCCTTTACCAAGTTCAATTTAATTTTCCTCACACAGTTTTCCCGTGAAGGTTTTATAATTAAACTTTATGAAAAAAAACACAATTTACTTAAAATTACAATTTATGCTAACTTTCATTATCTGATATCTCAAAAACATTAAAGAACGACAAGAGTTAATAAAATATGAAACCTACGCATTATTAGCTAATTCTGTACCAATTTTCTTGTTTACAATGCTTCATTATCAATTTATTGTATTAAATTATCTTACTTCACATTATATAATAATACACATAACATCACGCCTATATTCCCTTGTACCAATGAACACTCACAGTTCGCCAGTAAGATTTAGGTCATGTGTAATAAGAGGCAAGCCTATTGCCATTAACCGGGCACAAATCCTAACTCCGAGCTGCTACTAAGAACTTCATAGAAAAACACATTAACACTTTTGCTCGTCCTGGGAATCGAACCCAAGACCTCTAGCATAGCAGTCGCATTTAGGAACACTAGGCTAACGAGGCAGTTAAATAATAATTCGGTAATGAAAATATTCCTTGAATTTATTTGCCACCAAAAGCCTACTTTTTCAATAGAAATGGTTCAGTAAAACCTTCTCATGTATTGTTGTATAGATCAAGACATTGTTACCTCAACAGTGGCATTCAGACAATTCTATTTCCAATGTATCTCGATGGCCGATCTGTTTTACCCAGGGGACTCGGACCCTGGTACGGATCCTGATCAAATTACATATTTTATGAATCCACTGAGGATTTTATTGGAACGCCTAACAAGACATTCACTCACTCACACTTCTTTGTGAGGAATCAAATGACTCATCCATAAACACGTGTGTTTTTGTTATGTATGAGGACCAAGATATATTTGGGTTTATTTTCTTACGAGGAAAAAAACCTACCCACCTTTTTTTTTTGTTCCGGATGGGAAATTATCAAATAACTTCCCCCATGTTCCTTCTTGTGCCTTTTGCGTTCCGGAGCGCGATATCTTTTTCGAACAAACCGCAGCCCTGCCAGGCATCGGCCCTGAGTGGCCCCTCCAATTGCTGACATCTCTTTGAGGCGCGCGGGGAACACGAACGCACCGTCGACACAGCCTGTCATTATGCAACGTCTGAAAGATGAGCTACCCATTACTCACCGCGAGCCCGCGGGCCCGCGTCTCCGGTGGAGCAACTACCTACCTACCTTGAAATGAAAATATTATTTCTCATTATTTCGTTGTTAGCATTCTTTAACCTTTTTTAAATAATGTAAAACATTATAACAATTATTTAAAACCGACTTCTGTCTGCGACTGTGTTTGCGAAGACGTCAGAATTAAGGCTAATTACACATATCACAACATACCATCACGCCTATATTCCCCGAAGGGTTAGGTAGAAGTGTAACAATGTACACCCACAGTTCAGCGGAATGTTTAAGTCCCATGTAATAGGGGGCGCGCCTATTGCCATTAACCGGGCACAAATCCTAATCCCGAGCTGCTACTGAGAATTTCATACCCAATACTACTTTTTGCTCGACCTGGGAATCGAACCCAATACCTCTATCGTAGCAATCGTGATTAGGACCACTAGGCTAACGAGGCAATGGAATTAAGCCTAGATCCTAAATAGAATTGCCTTGAACTGCCTCGTTGGCCTAGTGGTCCTAAGCGCGACTGCTACGCTAGAGGTCTTGGGCCTAACCCTTCGGGGAATACCGGCGTGATGATAAATTGAAATATAGGAACCTTTTAATCGCTTTCATAAAAATATATGGAATATGGATATCACCCTAGTCCAAGAGGTTATTTAGTTAATTAATAAATACTTGTTTTTAAGTTTTAATGTTTGACATTATTTCAGAATACACCTCTTTCAAAGAACAGAGTTGCCCCGTTGCGTATGCGGTAGGCAGTGTCGAGGGACTATACCACTGTGTGCATGCGGATTAGTCGCCCCGCCTTCCTAAACACACCGGCAAGATGGTTAATTTGAATTCGAAAATTATCTACAAAAAAAATGGGGTGTGGCTGTGTCATCCACACGGCCGTGTGTTGTACGTGAAAGCTAAATAGAAATCTCGATACGCAGCAAAATGACCTCAAAATGGCGGCGTTTCCCATTCCACTTCGTGCGATGTACGACTGTCCTTACATAGCGTAATCAATTCTTTGATTATTTAGCTATCCAGTGGTGTAATTGAATTTTTGAGAGCAATGATAGACAATTATGAAGCCGCAACACCAAACTGTATCCCCCGATTTTGTTATCATTCGTTTTTCATATTGCCTCCCTGTGGAAGCAATTTTAAAGACGTATTCCCGTCAAAAGTATTTATCATTAATTTGTGCTGAGAATCACTAACATAGCTGTGAGCTCTTTGAATTTGGCGAGGATGCAAAACTACGCCTTGTATACCACCTACTTAAATCTCAATTTATATTACTTTAAAAAAGCCTAAGCGTAAAAGTTTCCAGAAACCAACGTTAATGAAGTTGTGACCTGTTACAAGTAAAATGAGTGGCTGAAAACAAAAGAAAAACGGGAAACCCACAGGAAGACCGCAACAGAAGATATCGAGAACTGCAACCAACACCACTCACAAAGGGGAAAGGCAGAGAATGAAACCGCGAGGCAGGGGAAGCCGCAACGAGTAACCAGGCGAGTAAAATTGCGTTTAACTTTGAGAATTTCTTCTTCATAATTTCAGTTGTTGCAACAAACACTTGGTTCTTTTACCTTGCTTTGATATTTTAAATGTTTCAACCGTTAATGAAGCATGAAAAAACTAACCGTTTATTTTGCGATGAATGTGTTTTTTCTTTTCTAAAATATTGAATTTTCTTATAAAGTTTTGTCCGTGACTTTGTCCGCGTAATGTCGGTTATCTTGGACGCGGATGAATTCGCAGATTAAAAAGTTTCCTATGTTGTTTCTTTGGGTTCAAGGTTAGGCTGTACCAAACTTCATCCACATCGATTCAGTAGATTAGCAGTAAAAGCGTAACAAACAAATAAATAAACAAACTAACAATTGCATTTGTCTGTTAGGATAAGCTTTTTTATTATTACAACTTTTGGCGTTTCAAGATGGCTCGATCTACTTGCTTTTTGTGCTTAATTAACTTATACATACCGATATGATTTCAAAATTGAATAACACTTAGTGAAAGATAAAGTTAGCCTAGTGGTCCGAAGCGCGACTCCGACGTGTTTTTTTTTTTTTTTTGGTGGTTGGGAAATCATCAAATAACTTCTCCCGCCCTGGGCGGGGCGGGAGGGAGTGTCAGACTTTTACTGACTAAAACCCACCCATGTTCCTTCTTGTGCCCTTTGCGTTCCGGGGGCGCGGTATCTCTTGCGAACAACCCGCAGCCCCGGCAGGCATCGGCCCTCAGTGGCCCCTTCCTTTTGCTGACATCTCTTTGAGGCGCGCGTGGAACACGAACGCGTCGTCAACACGGCCTGTCGTTATGCAACGTAAGGACGGTGAGCTACCCATTGCTCACCGTCCACAGGCCAGTATCTACGGTGGCCGGGAGTCGTCCCGCGGCTCACGACGTCCGGAGCGTCTACCGCGGCGGCTGGGACGGGAGAACCGCTGTCTCAACCGTCCCGCCGCTTCCTTCCTGCCTCGCAGAAGGAGGCGACTGCATCCCATTCCCTCTCGCTCCGGACCATGGCTTGCACCAGGGCCGGACGCGAGAGTTCGCCGCCGCCGATGGCCGCCACGAGGACTCGGCGATGCTCCGCCCAAGCGGGACATACCGCCACGGTGTGCTCCACAGTGTCCTCGGGGCGATCCACACAATGGTGACACCCGGACGTTTCCTCCCGCCCGATGAAGTGCAGGAACCTCCCGAAACACCCGGGTCCGGTGAGGACCTGCGTCAGGCGGTAGGTGAGGGCGCCGTGGCGCCTCTCCAGCCACTCCTCAAAGAGGAGACTTACCGCCTCTATTAAGGCGTGCCCAACTCCGACGTGTTGGGTTAGATTTCCAGTCTTATTGAGTTTTTCTATGACATTCTCAGTAGCACCTCGAAGTTAAGATTTTTGCCCGATTAATGGTAATAGGCTCACATGACATACCGTAATCCTCTGCCTAACCCTTCGGGGAAAACAGGCGTGTTGGTATATCATGTATGAATTTTTGTATTTATCAACATTTAATGCGAGATTAACTAAGAAACTTCTACATTTACATGGTCCCGATATTACACAGCTATTGAAATACTAAACTCAAGTAACTTGCCAATGTTTTTCGTGTCGGTTATGAACTTTGCGTACAAACAACAGACGCAATTTCAAGTCAAACTTAGTGTTATTAAGCGGCGCGGTCTGCCGGAAGGGGCATTCACTGGGCTTTGAGAGGAGCATACTTACACAAATTCATCTAAACTTTAAGTCAATTGGTTACAACTTACAACAAATTGCTGTTTATGTAAACCGGGTTGGAATCTATAAAACCATTTAGATTGACTATTCTACCATACCATCACGCCTGAATACCACTATGAGTTAGGCTGAAGTGTACCAACCAACACCCACAGTTGGGCGGTATGTTTTTGTCCCATGTAATAGGGAGACACATACATTACATACACACCATACATACACTATATTCTACTTTCTACTGTTGTTATACAAATAAAATGAATAAATTGATGCATATCTATTAAGCTTTCCCGCTGAAATCGCTGAACGAAATTAACTGAAAGGCACAGACGTGAATGATGAATGAATTTTTATTGCGTTTATGAGTTCCTATGAAATAGTTTAGAACTTCGGCTTAATTATGAAGTCTACGCAGACAGTAGTTAATATAATAATTATGAAGCGTGTCCAAGGTTCGAATTTCAGATCGTGAAAAGTGTAATTTTCCATTCAGTACACTCAGTAACGGCCCGAGGATTGGATTTTTTCGGTGTAACGCCCTCTTGCCTTAGAAAGCCCGTAAAGTTGGTCCTGCACCTAATCTTTCCCCGATCATGTCAGATTGTTGTCTCATCGGAGTCTGAGAGTGACTGAAAAGGGAGTGCACCAATGCTTGCCCTCACATTTGCACCTACACTATAATACCTTATCTGTCCCAGGTTTGTGTCGGACTGCCGTCCCATTGGACTAAGAGAGTTAGGGAAGATTTAGTGCACCTGTGTTTGCGCACACACTTGTGCGCTATAATATCTCTTACGTACTTGTCTAGTCTGAATAAAGATTAACCGCCATGTCCGGATTCGATCTGGAGGATACATAATACCTAATGCGAACTTCTCCATTACTGATTGCCTGCTGTAACTGCAATACGGTCAGGAGAATAATGGAATACTATTCTGCTACGTATACATACATTATCATAACATACTCAATATTAATACTACTCGCACCTTTACCCACAGGGTAGGTACCTAGTACATACTATAGAACATCACATGATACGATGCCTACAATAACATACTTACGCCTTATAAATAATATCAGGAGTATATTACCTAGCGTATATTGTTACTTAAATCTTATATATATACCATCACGCCTGTATTCCCGAAGGGTTAGGCAGAGGTGTAACAATGTACACCCACAGTTCGCCGGTATATTTAGGTCCCATGTAATAGGTGGCGAGCCTATTGCCATTAACCGGGCACAAATCCTAACTCCGAGCTGCTACTGAGAATTTCATAGAAAAACCCAATAAACACTTTTTGCTCGACCTGGGAATCGAACCCAAGACCTCTAACGTAGCAGTCGCGCTTAGGACCACTAGGCTTCTTAAATCTTAATACTTGAGCAATGTTCATTCAACATTCTATCGCTTATATGTCGCCATTGTACGTAGTTTATAATATGAACGTCTGTCGTGAAACACCGCCAACCCAAATCATGACCTACTTACCCTATCAGTAATATTACCACACTCGTGTTTCAGGTGGTATTTTCAGCTCTAGTCTGCGCAAATAAATAACTTATGAGATTTTTATCATATATACTATCTAACTTCTTGTATATATGTCTTTATGTATGTGTGTGTGTATGTAAATTTGAACTAAAGTAACATAATCTAACCTAATTAAAAAATAAGAAAAAAAATAAAAAAAAAAATTTATACTTACAAATATAATAAATATATAGGATATTTCCTTTTGTGCCTTTTTAGCGAAGTCAATCTCAAATACAGAATGAAATAACCGAACCACTTCTATTTTTTAACCCCCGACGCAAAAACGACGGGGTGTTATGAGAGTTTGATATGTCTCTGTGTGTGTGTGTGCGTCTGTGGCATCGTACCTCCGGAACGCATGAACCGATTTTGAAAGGTTAATTAGTCGGGAGTGTTCTCAGTTTTGTTTGATGGAAATCGGTTCAGCGGTTACAAAGTTCTTTTGTTAGCTACGGTAGTCATTTTTTTCTTCGGTCGGGGGCTACTTAAAATTTTTAATTTTGTGTTTTTTATTATTCTTGAATGATCACATCTTTCAATTTGTTATACCGTACTGAATACGATGAGCTAAATGTTATTAATACTGAATTAGGCGGAAAATGTTATCCTTTTTAATCATTAAATTTATAATTTGGGTGAATCCTTTTGTGTCTGTCTTCCAGTTGATTTAGGACCTTCGTTTCAAGGCTTCGCTTTCAGGAGGCTCGCTTTAGCGATTAACTCTTACTGCCTCACTCGGGACTTGCTTTACAAATTCTTATCAGGCAATTTAGGATGCGGTAGACGTTGCTAAATAAAGATTTGGTAAGTACAGGCTTGTTTTACATTATGCCAAATTCAGTATCTGCGCTTACACCCGTATTTTGCCAGTTTTTGTTGTTTGTGTAAGCAGTTCTTGCAAAATTGGATACGGACAAATGTCGAAATTAGAAATTCTGTACATTTGATTTTAAATTTGTATTAACCGGCTAGTTTCGGATGCCAATTTATGGGTGGTCAATCAGAACAATTATAGTGAGTCAATGTCATAAAAATAGTGAATTCATAAATGACCACTCTCTTCAACGGCAAGATTTTACCATCTATTTATTAATATTTTGAGTAAATAAAACTAGCCTATTTAATTTAGTGTTGCATTGCAGAACAAAGGCCTCTGTTTAAACAAAGAATGCATGAGCATTGATCACCACCCTGGCTCAAAACGAATTGGCGATTTCAAATTACCTATAAGGGATCACGATGTGTATGTGTGATGTCAGTGAAGTAAGAGATGAACTTGAAAAATATGTACGGTCAACAAAAGAGAATATAATCTAATGTAATATAGTCTAATATTGTTGAAGTTTTCTTAAAATTTAAATTAATTAATAAACTTTTTATTTATTTATAACAGCTTTCTTTTTCTATTAATAAAAAATAAGTTTAATTTAGAAACATCTATCGGTTTTTAAAAAACTTTGAATTTATTAGTCGACCCTGGTTACTTATCTCTTTTGATGACTGTAAGAAAAAGATAAAGTCACATTGGTACTTACCCTTGCTGCCCGGTTGCCACCCTTGAACCTCGCGCATTTTAAATGCTTAAAGTTAATAATACTGATTAATAAAATTCATTCATGTTAATTCTGGCGCTAATGAGTCAATTTGTTAAGCTTATTGTTTTCAGTTTGATGGCAAAAACAAAAGCAGCTCGATAGCTATGTTTTGATTTCGTTCTAATTAACGTTATCTTGTTAATGAAGTACCTATCTGATGGTTTTCGCAATGTTTACCAACAATGTCTGTGATTAAGTTGCAGTAAGCTCAGTATCAATAATGACATCCTTATTGTTTCATGGAAAACTTTTGTTGTGACTACTATATAAAGTACTAGCGACCTGCCCGCGACTTCGTGCGCGTGGCTTATTTCACCCGCGTTAAGTTACGTCTTTCGTTACTGCTCCACTCCTGTAGGTCGTAGCGTGATGTTATATAGCCTATATTACTCAGGAATAATGTAGCTATCTATTGGTGAAAAATGGTTAAAATCGGTCCAGAAGTTTTGGAGCCTATTCGTTACAAACAAACAAACAAAAAACCTTTCCTCTTTATAATATTTGTATAGACTAAGTCGATTATTGCAGAAAAAAAAAATGTGGAAAATATTGAATTTCATTATTGTTTTCTGAGAAACAATGTACCAATGAGATATTTTCTATTGCATACGTAATTTCTTAGTTTATCTTGGATATCATTGACATCGACAAAGGAAAAGATCGCAAGGAAACCTGCACTAGTAATTAATATAAGTCTGAAATCAATCCGCTTGGAGCAAGCGTGGTGATTAATCTTCATGCCTTTTCTGTATAAAAGAGGCCTTTACCCTGCTGTAGGACAATAATAGGACGGAATTTTTTCTTCATTTGTCTGTAGCTTTACTAATATTAAGATGATTTTAACTCTTGTATGGAAAGACCCAAACTGTGTTGGGGTCGGCTTCCAGTCTAACCGGATGCAGCTGAATAGCAGTATTTTACATGAACACAACCCAGTTACTGGGCAACACGATAACTCTTGGTTAGACTGGTTGTCAGACTTCCTGGCTTCTGACTATCCGTAGCGACTGTCAAAGATCTACGAATAACAGCCGGGACCAACCTTTATGTGCTTTCCGAGGCACGGGGTTTTACACCACCAACTTCCAAACTCCGGGTTGCTACTGGGCTAATCCTAATGGATAAACTTAATAACACTTTTTGCCCGACCTAGGAATCGAACCCGGGACCCCACGCTCATCAGTCGCGCTTGCGACCCCGAGACCAACGTACCATACAATACATACGCACGACCAGAGTAGGTACCATACAATATTAATAAATATCCATACTAATATTATAAATGCGAAAGTAACTCTGTCCGTTCTGCTTTCACACCTAAACCGTTAAACAGATTTTGATGAAATTTTGTACAAAAATAGATCAGGCCTTGGAGAAGAACATATGTCTAAACTTTCTGTCGCGAGAAATAGGCTTAAAGGGGTTGAAATATGGGATAAAAGTTTGTATCGGTGTCCGTCATTATTGAAGATTAAACCATTCGCTACCATCGCGCTTAAGACCACTAGGCTACCGAGGCAGTTACCGTAAACCATTTACTTAACTTAATATTTAGGTACTTGATAAAATAATAAATAAACCTTTATGAACCCGTTTTAAAAAAAAATAGTTTTTAAACAAAAACGGCTGCCCAAAGTAATGTCTCCATTCGTATGAAATCGCGAGCAAAACCATATACCCTATAAATTACCGGAAATCTTTAAGACCCAGTCATAATTCGACAAAACATATTCTTTTATATGGAATGGGTATAGACCTACATGTTTTGACTTTATTAGAAACACAATAAATTATGTTGCGGGTGGGGTTCGGGCGAAAATTATGGGCAAAAAGGGCAAACAAACTAATCACAAGTAAGCCTTTGTAACGATGTTTTAATTATGTGAATTCTGAAAACATACTTATAGTATCATCATTTTAATAACTGTCCCGTTCATTTAGAACACTTTATCATTCTATACTAATACTAGCTTCTGCTTGCGACTTCTTTCGCGTAGTTTTTTCACCCGCATTAAGTTACGTCTTTGGTTTTTTATTTTTTGGGGGGTGGGAAATCATTAAATAACTTTTCCCGCCCTGGGCGGGGCGGGAGGGAGTGTCAGACTTTTACTGACTAAAACCCACCCATGTTCCTTCTTGTGCCCTTTGCGTTCCGAGGGCGCGGTATCTCTTACGAACAACCCGCAGACGTCTTTGGTTACTGCTCCACTCTCGTGTGTCGTAGTGTAATGTTTTATAGCCTATAGCCTTCCGCGATAAATGGACTATCTAACACAAAAATATTTTTTCAATTCAAAGCAGTAGATCTTGAGGTTAACGCGATCAACCAACCAAACAAACAAACTCTTCAGCTTTGTAATATTAGTATAGATTATAAAGCTGAAGAGTATGTTTGAACGAGCTAATCTTCATATATAATAGTCCGATTCTGAAAATTATTTCGATAGTAGGAATCTACGTTATCCCTGAGAGTTTAAAGCTACATTTTAGTACACAAAAATTGCAAGGACGTAGCTAGTTGATTGGTAAAACGTAATATTAATTTATTTGAATGGCCGTTCGTATTTCACTTTACATTTCACTCGAGATTAATTTGATCAGAAACAGAATACTTTTGTTCTATTGGTAGACTCGTATTTGAGATTAGATTTGAGTTCAGATTAATATAAGATAGAATAGACAATTACGCTTGAATATCCAGAATACGGGTATTATCTTAGATTTTAGATAAATTGACCTAAAAGATGATTACGGAAGGTTACTTGTTCATTATCTAGATAACTAGCTATATTCCAAGCGGTATCATTTGGATTCAGTCTCGTCTTTGGTTACTGCTCCACGCCCGTTACTCGTAGCGTAATATTTTATACGCTATTATAAACCTTCCTCTCGAATTACTCTATCTATTGAAGAAAACCGCATAAAAATCCGTTGTGTAGTTAAAAAGATCTAAACGTACAGACGGCGAGAAGCGGATTTGCTTGATACTATGTAAGGCATAAACATAACATACCATCACTGCGGCGAGCCTCCTTGCCGGATTGCCGCCGTGGGATCTGGAGGCGCTGGTCCTCGCGCGCCTGTACGAGTGGCGCGTGGAGGTACTAGGCCGGGGGGAGAGTCCGCCACCGCGGCAAATTGCCGCTCGGCGGGCCGACCTCCGGCTCGATCTCATGGCGACATGGAGACAGCGACTGTCGCAACCTCGTGCTGGGCACGCCTTAATAGAGGCGGTAAGTCCCCTCTTTGAGGAGTGGCTGGAGAGGCGCCACGGCGCTCTCACCTACCGCCTGACGCAGGTCCTCACCGGACACGGGTGTTTCAGGAGGTTCCTGCACCTCATCGGGCGGGAGGAAACGTCCGGGTGTCACCATTGTGTGGATCGCCCCGAGGACACGGTGGAGCACACCGTGGCAGTATGCCCCGCTTGGGCGGAGCATCGCCGAGTCCTCGTGGCGGCCATCGGCGGCGGCGAACTCTCGCGTCAAGCGCAAGACCTCTAGCGTAGCAGTCGTGCTTAATTTTAATAATTCCCACGCGAAAACGTGGTGACATGGACTTTTTACTATTTTCTTCATTACGAATAATATCCAGAAACAAATTAGAAATTACCAAGACTAAGAAAAAGTTAGTCTTAGTTCATTAGGACATAAACATTACATTTATGAACTTACCTTCAGACTTGCTTCATGACTTCACCTTATAACGTAACTACAAACGTTTTTCTAATCAAAATAATTGAGTAGAACAAATTGATAGTTAGCTTTGTCAACGCAGTTCCATTACGTATGATTGTATTATACAATACACAAAAGACAAACCGTTTGCTTTTGTATAAGTTGGCGTTTTTTCCTCATGGCGTGACCGGAATGCTAAACAACTGTTACCTACTTGTTCATTTGGTTCAATTTAAAGCAATACTTGGTAATAACGATTGATTGTACAATTGCGATAGAATAAATTGAGCATTGTACGTTTGAAGGGAACAAAAATAATACCTATTGAAGCTTAGTTTTTACCTACCACAAGCCCGCGACTTCGTCCGCGTTAAATTTGATGTATTATCCTACTGGAACCATAAATTTTTTCCGATATGTGTTATTCCAAACTACAATCTATCTCATTGCCAAATTTCTTCTAGATCCGTTCATCTGTTTAAGCGTGAAATAGTAACAAATATCCATCCATTCTTCCTCACAAATGTTCGCATTCATATTATTATAGTAGGATAAACCTGAACTAGGATCATTGTAACATTATTTTGCAAAAAAAAAACAGCTGATCCGTACTTATGACAAAATGTATGGGTTCTGTCGATATTTTTACACCGTTTTATGGTTGGTCCCACGGCAAAAGTGCTGTGCCAACAGTTCATAATGATGAGTACAACGACCCCTTTTCAGGGTTTACGGTAAATAAAAACTAAGGTTGTATAGATGCGCGACTGCTACGCTAGTGGGTTCGATTCCCAGGTCGAGCAAAAGGATTATTGGGTTTTTCTGTGAAGTTCTCAGTAGCAGCTCGGAATTTTTGCCCGGTTGATGGCAATTAACATATTATATGTGTGTGTGGGTGTACATTGTACACCTCTGCCTAACCCTTCGGAGAATACAAGTGTGATGGTATGTGTTTGTGTCACTAAACAAAAATAGGAATTCAACTTGAAAGGTCTTACTTAATGTCAGTATTCATGAAATTATTATCTGACAAAGGTTTTGTGATACAGTTGATGGGAAAGCTCATTTTTTCACAATGTGGTCTGTGTCTCTTCTCGTTAAAGGAGAAGTGATATTTTAGGTAACGTTTTAGCTAGTTCCATGGATATAAGCATAATTAAGAATAAGAATAATTTATTGGTCTAATGTTACAAAACCAAATATAACTACTTTAGTTATGTAACTAAATGTTTTAAAAATGTGTTTTAAACTGTAGGATACTGGCGGTCCCCAAACTAGGCAGCACCTGTCTGACTTATGGGCCAGTACTAAATAATAAGTACTAACCTTGGCATACCTGCAGCATAATACAGGTCAAGAAAAGATGTCACCTGAATCACCTCTAACTAAAAGGGCTTAGTCTAAAAAAATGTTTTCACTTTAACTGAAAACTAGTATCTAGTTCTATTCCATTGTATTTTCAAACTAAATTCATTCTTATACATTTAAAAAAGAATTTATATAAGTAAATGAAAATTTGCGTTTTGTAGCAAGAGACAAACAAAGCATAAGAAAAGAAAGAACGAACGGAATGAAATGTGAATTTAATTTTACAGTTGGCCGGTCTTTGAATGACAAGGGTGTGTGTGGATGTGTCGCGGGGATATTGCAGATTCGGGCTTTTCTTAATGTTATTGTTGTGTCGTATTACATTACGAGTACGTCCGCCTGTCCCGTGGGGTAACACATTTTTATATTAACAAAATCTTTTTCACATTTCCTCGACATAGTTAATCAAGTGTCAATCATTGTGTTGGATAACGTAAACGCGATATATCCACGTCGTGTTGCCTTTCTTGTGAACGTTCAGCGTCACCTATATACCAATGTTATAAGGTTTGTATGTTTTTTTACTACTGATTCCTGTAAATATTTTCGCTAATATAGAACTGGTAATCGGCTTTGTGATTAATTTTGTACCTTATTTTTATGAGAAGAGGCTTTTTCCTGTAATGGGACAATAAATGGCCGGTATTATAAATAGAATGGAAAATCATGGAGCGGGAGAGAGTGTCAGACTTTTACTTACTAAAACCCACCCATATTCCTTCTTTTTTCCCTTTTGCGTTCCGTGGGCGCGATATCTCTTACGAACAACCCGCAGCCCCCGCAGGCATCATCCCTGACCGGCCCTTCCACCTGCTGACATCTCTTTGAGCACAAATGCGCCATCGACACGGCATGCAGATCCCTAAGAGCATTTTTGCAATTTTTTTTTTATTAGGTCCTGTAAGAAAATTTACGCGGGCAAAGTCACGTGCAAAAGCTCGTTCTATAATATGGGTAGGTTATTCATGACTTATTTCGTTTGCGTTTTAAGTAGGTGATAAATTGAGAGTGCAATGTGTGGGAAGACAGGAGAGGTTGTTAAAAACAAAGGTTTAGTAGCTATAGTACCTTTTTACTCAGTTCAGTTCTTGTACTAAGATATTGCACTGACAGCATATTCCATATAAAAGTAGTCTTTGGTTAATAATCAAATATATAATATCAAGATTTTTTGTAAATAGAATAAGGGCACTAACATACTTTCTTTTTTTTATTCGGTGTTTAAATGGATACCTTAAGATTTTTGCAGACTTTTATTTTTATTCTGGTTTTTTTTTTAATTTAAAGGACAGGTCAGGCATACGTTAACCTTAACACAAAAACTCTATTTTTAAGCTACTTTTTGCAATGTCGCAGACATTTACAATATTGCCAGTTGAACATTATTACTGCTACTCACGTAACTCTTCAGTATATTCTATGAGATGCTTTCTTTATCTTTGCTGATTCCTTTTAAGATACATTAAATACACTTATTCTTTTGCTTATATTACAAGATATTTTTTATTTATTTCTTTTAGAGGTACATTTAGTAAATAATGGATAAAGTTCGTATTTTTTTTTTTTGGTGGGTGGGAAATCATCAAATAACTTCTCCCGCCCTGGGCGGGGCTGGAGGGAGTGTCAGACTTTTACTGACTAAAACCCACCCATGTTCCTTCTTGTGCCCTTTGCGTTCCGGGGGCGCGGTATCTCTTACGAACAACCCGCAGCCCCGGCAGGCATCGGCCCTCAGTGGCCCCTTCCTTTTGCTAACATCTCTTTGAGGCGCGCGTGGAACACGAACGCGCCGTCGACACGGCCTGTCGTTATGCAACGTAAGGACAGTGAGCTACCCATTGCTCACCGTCCACAGGCCCGTAATAAAGTTCGTATAGCACTAACATCCATATCACTTTTTTTTAAACAAAACAGATTTAAGAAATCTATAGCAGATTCTTTCGTAACTCTAAAAATACTATTAGATCATTTCTTTTAATAAACATTAGGAACAGTCTACGACTGGCCTACGCCGTAGCACTATTGAGCTACGTCGTAGCCATTTAGCTACGATGTCTACGAGCCACCAAAAAAAACTAAAACTAGTGTTTTCTAAGGAAGTTATGCGCCACAATGGTCGCTAATGATAACCATGAGATGGAAACCGAATGACCATATTGTGGGCTTTAAACTAAAATAACGTTATAAATATTAAACACATTATTTTCTGTAAGCAAAATAAACTAGCAGTATTGAATGTCGAGTAGAAACATTGAAGTTTGTTATTTACTGAACACGGCTATCTGTCCCCTTTCGAAAGCAGGTAACAACTTCACAATACAAGACTTGAATTCGTCGGGAACCGACGCACTTACCCGGGAGTACGAAGGCGGGAGTAAACTTGAATGTCGTGTTTCACTTCTTCACAGGTTGCAGATAAAAGTTTTATACTTTTCCTCGCACATCACAATGGAAAGCCGTCGTGTAGACGGTTGGTATGTTCCATTTAAAAGGGACCAAACTTTTCGTAACCATCATACCATCACGCCTGCAATCCCCGGAAGGTTAGGCAGAGGTGTAACAATGTACACCCACAGTTCGCCGGTATGGTTAGGTCCCATGTAATAGAGGGCGAGCCTATTGCCATTACCCGGGCACAAATTCTAACTCCGAGCTGCTACTGAGAATTTAATAGAAAAACCTAATAACACTTTGCTCGACCTGGGAATCGAACCCAAGACCTCTAGCGTAACAGTCGCGCTTAGGACCACTAGGCTACCGAGGCAGTTAAAACTTAAACTTTTCGTGTGACATAAAAAAATTAAGAGAATCATTGGTTGTCGATCTGTCCGCTAAAACTGATAATAAGAGTAATACCTAATAAGAGGTTGTACCTGTTTCGTACCGCAAGTAATAAAAGCCTCGTCCCAAAGCCGAAAGTAAAATGATATTACCATCATAGCGATATTTTTTTTGTTCTGGACCATGCCAGAGTTCCTTCTGCGATCAAGTTTTAAATGTTATAACAACATAACATCACGCCTGTATTCCCCGAAGGGTTAGACAGAGGTGTACCATTGTACACCCACAGTTCGCCGGTATGTTAAGGTCCCATGTAATAAGGGGCGAGCCTATTGTCATTAACTGGGCACATATCGTAAGTCCGAGCTGCTACTGAGAATTTTATAGAAAAACCCAATAACACTTTTGCTCGACCTGGGAGTCAAACCTCTAGCGTAGCAGTCGCACTTTAATCATGCGTTTAAATATCATAAACAAACTTTTATTAACCCCACGACCACAGGGCCGTTACTGTTACAAACATCCATAAGTACAATGCTTTGTGATCGTTTTATTGCACACTATCAAAAACTATTATTTTCACACCAAAACAAAAGAAGTCATTTCCCTGTAATTATTGCTCAAAATTATTCAGTTTCATGGGCAATATGCGTAATTATTGATGTGAAACATCTAGCCATACGTAAAGCCGATTGCTGGTGTGGCGAGGCATGCCGTGGCGATGCGTCGCCATGCGCAAGTGATTGTGCTATTCTGATGTTTCACATCTGCCAGGCTCCTCGTCACGGCTCATTTTATTTTTGTCATTATGGCTATCTTTAGGGAAGGCCTATGTCCAGCAGTCAACGTCGTTCGGCTGATGGGATGATAATGATGCGTGGTTGACGGCTATGTGACATGTTTTATTACACCCATATTTATCCTACACTATCACAAAATGCCTTGTTAGCCTAGTGGTCCTAAGCCCGACTACTACGGTAGAGGTTTTGAGTTCGATTCCCAGGTCGAGCAAAAACTGTTATTGGGTTTTTCTTTGAAATTCTCAGTAGCTGCTCGCAGTTAGGATCTGTGCCCGGTTAACGGCAATAGACTTACCCCCTATTGCAGGGCACCTAAACATACCGGCAAACTGTGGATATACGTCGGTATACCTCTGCCTAACCCTTCGGGGAATACAGGCGTGATGGTATGTGTTATCACAAAATGAAACAAAAATAAGAACATAGCAACATAAATTGATAAAAACCAATCCCCATATTTCTTTTAGCACATTGCTATCTCAGTTGCGGCACCAAGAGGGTTATAAACGAAGACGTGACGTCATCGCACTGTATCCGAAACGTGCTCAACACCTCGTTCGGCCACACTTGATGCGAACGAAAAAAATTACCTCTTAAGTCGTGTAGGAGTCTTAGCACGTTCTGTTGACTTTTAACATTATAAGATTTGGCTGATGATATGTACTTACCTCCTGCCTGTCATGGTGCTGGGAAGATAATAAACTCCGCCGTCGTTTTATGATTGGAACCAACCCCTTAAAAATAATTGGCATAACGCGTGGTTTGCCGCGTATATTTGTATTTTTGAGGGTCACAGGAATTCCGTTCCTTACTTCGTTTCAGAGCAATGGTTTAAAAACTATTGAGTGTATTATTTTTTGTTTTCAATTCAGTATTTATAATCCTTTCAATCATCTCCAATGCTTAATATTGGCCAAATTGGGAAGATCAAACTATGTGAAAATCTTGAAAAAAAAAATTAGGTAGAATAGAGACATTTTGACAGATCGAATTCCCTTGAGTCTTTTCAACAAAAAACATTGTAGAAGAGTGGAAGTTAAGGTTAAATATTCTCTGATAAGTGTCAGTGAGTCGATGGAATTTGCGTTTGCATAACTCGCTGAGCATACCTCACGCTGTAACTACAGTTGGTATGCGGTATTAGACGAACCACGTGCTTCCACTGGATTTAACACAAAATGAATTATGTTTTTTACATAATTATCTGGCTGCACAGTGTAAACATTTTGTGATGTAATAAAACTATCTAAATCGGTACTTTTATAAGACTAAGAAAAATCTAATTTAGAGGGGAAACAAATATTTTTTAAAGAAGTAAGACTAGTCAAAAAACTTTTAAAATAATTAAATGCTAACAATAAATAGCTAAAGTAAATAAGAGTTAACACCACACCCGAGATAGCAGGAGGAATAAAACTGGATCTTAAGTAGACAGATAAGAAGGCGAGTTACTTTATGAGAATGACTTTCTGTTCAGGTCCAATGATAAGGGCTTAGTTAAATGGCTAATTAGGATTATGAAAGGCAAGTGAACAAACGAGATCCTAATCTCCCTATTTCTCAGCAGGGAATATCTTTTTGAGGGAAATTCTGCTTACTTTATTCAAAGATAATTGTCTTAATAATCCGAGACTGTTCCTTGTAAAAAGAAACGATGTCGAGTCCGCGTTGTCATTCACTTTGTAGTAATAAATATAATTACGTTTCATATTATTAAATTTAAAAATTTGAAGATAATTTTTTGAAGTTAAATAATAGGACTTTGTTTAGTCTTCGCTGTTTTATTTTAAATTCAAAGTCAGTTTGAAAATTGTATTTTAATAAGTATTTTTATTTAGTATAATTCCAAATTGTTGTCAAGACTTGTCTTAAGTCTTATAAACTTGACCTCTGACCTTTGTGTAGTTGATTAACTTGATTGCTATAGACGACGCTCTTGCTCATGCTCTTTACTTTATAAGTATACGGAATCTCTGTGTGTTATTTTTTGTGACAACAAGAAAGTACCGAATCTTTTAATAAAAAAAAATATAGAACAAGTCTCCAAAGCAATCTTTCCCAATAGTAAGTACATTGATTTAGTTAGTATAGCATCTCTCATCCGCGGGTATAAAAAGATTTTCCGTCTCCAACTTTCCCTCTACACTCGACGGAAGATCTTCTTTAACTATTTATGAGCCTTAAAGTCTCCCGATAACGATGAAATCCGAGCAAATTACCTCTTATCTAGTTCACCCTTTGTCGCGTGTCGTTAATACGTTGTGAGCATAATAGTATTATGAGTGGCGAAATGGGATGATAAACTAACTCGGTCCCGATGTCGCCCGAATATGGTGAGTTGAGACAATTATCACAAGCGAATCACAGTTTTACACGATCAAGTTCGGGATTTGTGACACGAGCAGCTGATAAGATCACACATATTGTGCGGATTTGAAACTCCGTCTGAAGCTCAAGTTTGAAACTATAGATTCTGGTTTTAGAACTGTGTTTCGGTTTCTAGGATCTGAAGTTTTCTCATTAACTAAAACATTATTAAGACTGCTATGTCTGATAGTTTTAATTGCACAATTAGTCAGTTACCGTTAAACAGAAAGTCAAATATTTTCTCCTTACTTTAATGTGCCCCATTTCCAAGAGATTTTCTTTTTAACACATTTTAACGTTATAAAATCCTTTTACCGCAAAATTCTAAGCATAAAACACTGAAACTAGAAACTGTAGTTCACACCAACGAACTATAAATTTAAAATTAAGTTGAAGTTGAGATACTTCGCGAAGAAATTGCTATTTCGAGAGTGCAGTTTAATATTTAGAATGTTACAAGCTGTCGACCTCGAAAGCACTGTGGTGAATTCCGGAGTCTTGAACAAGAAGATTAAAGTAATATTACTGAAACAAAAACAACGAGATTTACAAACAGCGCTGTGGAAATTCTTACTTATTATTTAGACAGTAAAAAGTGGTATTTAGATTTTTTCAACGTTTTTACTTTTATAATGAAATGTTGAAATACAAATTGATATCGGCGACCTTTTTGCTTTGAATCCCCATATTGTTGATTAAATATGAAAACTTGTACAAAATCATATAGATCCAGCCTTAACATGATTGTATGTATCGAAGAGACTGAGATATTTTTAGTCAGTAATTAAATCAGGTATGTATTTATTAGTCTAATAAATCTGAATCTGTGACCCAACTCTAATCTTCCCAACGCCAAGCACATTTTTCTCGGCCCATAAGCTACCTCGCAGCAAAATATAGCCAAGTAAAGATAATTCATGTCGCAAGGCGGTCTAAATATCGTTGTTTACATCTTCCTCGATAAATTCATAACTGGGAAAGGCTTAGATAAGGACAGTAAGGATTTAAGTCCATGTTTTTCTTTAGGATCAAAATTGTAGCAAAAGAAATTGGTACTTTGAAGTTGTGGCTTTTCCAAATGAAGGGTTATTTCATAAACAAGTCATATTTTTATGGATGTCGACATTGCGTGGGTGACGTCTACCTGGCTTTCCACGTGACAAGGGTCCGGTCAACCCGTGTAAATTCATAACAAAGAAAATATTTCAGATATCTATTACACGGTTCAAATACGTAAGAGAGATTTTTCCGGCTGACACTGTAAATAATGTGTCGGGTATCAATTTTCGTTAGCTTCGAAGATGAAATTAAGTCAAAATGACTTTCTTCGGATGCCTAAAATGGCACCGCTTTGGTTATTGAAATGGGTTCATATTCAGTAGAAATATAGTGTAATTTTTCAAGTTTTTAATCATTTGGTTACGCTTGTCATTAACTAACTTTTACATAGTATAAAACAAAGTCGTTCCCGCTGTATGTACGCATAGATATTTTAAACTACGCAACGAATTTTAATGCAATGTTTTCAACAATAGATAAAGTGATTCAAGAGGCAGGTTTATACGTATAGAATATCACGTTACGACCTACGGGAGCGGAGCAGTAATCAAAGAAGTAACTGAACGCGGGTGACAACGCGGGGTATATGGCTAGATAATTACAAGAATTTAAAATGCTTAAACTCAAATTGAAAACCATTTATTTCAAATAAACTATTTACATTACAGGCTCTTGTAAATTATTAAGTGATCATTCACTCAGCAAGACGCTAGTTGCTCATTCCAAACAGTTTCTAGGGCTTTCAAATATAACACGATATTCTCGTCAAATTCTATAAAAACTGTTTTACCTAACTAATTAACTACCTTCAGCGAAAAATATAACTCCCCTGAATCCTGTTTCACCTGAAAAAACACAAAGGACGTGCACTTTAATTAAATGTTTAATTGCAGCTTACCCCAGCGAGCAGAAAAAAGGTGAATATAAAGGTAATTGCCGAGCGATGGTACGTAAAGTCGGTGAGTTTAATCTTAGAAATCTGGATCGTGCTATGATTGCCTCACTAAGTACAATTTATTAATTTGAAACACGACTAGTTGGTTCGAGAAATTACTTAATCAAAGTAAAGTAATATTTTCTTTCCATTAATTAGTACCTTGGCAAACGATTGACTTGTATTAATGGCTCAATTTTCTTGGCTAATAATAGTCTATTGACGTTTTAACATTGGCCGATGAAAATTGACGGCCGATTATTGGTCGAATCTTGATGGCTTTGCGGTCATTACTGAATTTCGTGTTTAGGGTTTTAGCAAAGCGTGGTTTTTGAAGTTTAAGAAGAGTAAATGGACTTTTTTTTTTTTTGGTGGGTGGGAAATTCCCAAATAACTTCTCCCGCCCCGGGCGGGGCGGGAGGGAGTGTCAGACTTTTACTGACTAAAACCCACCCGTGTTCCTTCTTGTGCCCTTTGCGTTCCGGGGGCGCGGTATCTCTTACGAACAACCCGCAGGCAAGTAAATGGACTGAGATCCCAAAATCGCCAGAGAATTTTTTCATAGGTTGGTTTTCAACAGTATCTTGTAAATAAAAAATATATCATATTGTATAACCAGTCCTCACACTTGAATGAATGTAAGTAAGGTACCTTTTTTACCTTTTTATACTTGAAAAAGGACACAGAAATGAAACTACCAAGTACCCATACCTTTTTAACTACATATCTGTATCTTTTCTCAAATTTTGAGTCGTGCTAAAATGACGTAAGAATAGGGACTTCGGGCTGTTGGACCGTTGCTTTTCACATCTATATGGAGGTAGGAAGTATAGTAAGCATGGTATGGAGGTAATTTAGATGTAATTCACCAATCATCAATTTTACAATAAGTTAAATATCAGACGTTACGTCAGGTTTTTAGTTTTTTATCGTCATGTTATTTTCAAATCTCAAATCTTTAACATACTACCACGCCTGTATTCCTCGAAGGGTTAGACAGAGGTGTACCAATGTATACCCACATTTCGCCGGCATATTTAGGTCCCATGTAATGGGGGCGAGTCTATTGCCATAGAAATAGTCAAAAACCCTTTGCTCGACCTGGGAATCGAACCCAAGACCTCTACCGTAGCAGCCACGCTTAGGACCACGAGGCAGTGAAGTCAAATCTTTATTGCAACTAAAAACCTACACATAAAGGTGGTCGGTAGCAATAAGTAGAAATAACTATCGACCCTGTCGGGTACAACAATTTTTTTTTTTAATAATTAGAATTATTTCCTATCTATCTTTACTTTTTCTCTATAACTGTACCTAGTTGAACGTTCCATTTTGACTTTAAACAAGAAACTTAAAGTGCGAGCAGTCGAAGCAAGTTCGAATCGCTTCCAATACCGGATACGACTGAAATTCTGCACGTAGAATCTTTGAAACCACGGCAGGCATATGACTCCTAAGGGATGGTAGAAAATGTAAGTTTCATACAACTGAATTGGATTCCCATCGTTTTCCCAGCGGCAATAGCAGGACTTCAAGCGATGCTAGGTTGAACGCATAGGTACGATTGCACACTCGGGGAAAAATAAAAAGGTAATGGAAGTAGTGCAATGTACCCAGCATTATTGATTAGCAGTTGGAAGCAACTGTGTGTGGGTTCTAAAAATGAATTTCGGTAAAGGACGTGTTTTCTATGCGGTTGTGTTTTTCATTCTTTCTTGCAACTGTAGGTATATACCACCTACATGAAACATCAATTTTTAGGAAAATGGGTCCATTTCAATTATTTTTTTGTTTGCAGCTTGAACTCATAAACATAATCATCTGGCTCATCATTCTGTACTTTCGCTCTCCCAACATTTCATCACAACTGTATTTCAAGAAGGGTAAGTTTTTCCGTCGTAACTAATTCTGATAATTCTACTAATTAAAAACATTTAAGATCTAGTGTCAATCTCATCTCAGCGGCAGGCATCTTTGACAGATTAAAGCTGTCGTTACTAAAAGTTATTAGAGTTGCTGTCACTTAAGCACGCTGAAGCCGTTAGACTGGTTGCCATATTTATGCTCACTAAATAACCGTGTAGTACACTATATATTACATAACATACCATCACGCCTGTATTCCCCGAAGGGTTAGGCAGAGTGGTAACAATTTACACCTACAGTTTGCCGGTAAGTTTAGGTCCCATGTAATAGAGGCCGAGCCTATTGCCGTTAACCGGGCACAAATCCTAACTCCGAGATGCTACTGAGAATTTCATAGAAAAACCCAATAACACTTTTTGCTCGACCTGGGTATCGAACCCAAGACCTCTAGCGTAGCAGTAGCGCTTAGAACCACTAGGCTACCGAGGCAGTTACTATATATTAATTATAATATAAACATAGGTTCACGTTCACATGGTACAATCGCCTTACAGAACAGGATTGTATTCAGCCCAGGAACCGGCCCCACTAATACCGCTAGCTTGTAGCGGAATAAGCAAAACATACAATTTGGGACGCATCATGTAGTTACAGAATTTGGGTAGCTCCTGCGTGACCTACTTATGGTTTGTCGAGATGAGCTACTGTACAGTGGCTGAAATGTAGCCGGGCTGTGGCGCTGTAGATTTAATGACATCAAAATCAAATCATTTATTTTAATTTTACCATTAAATGGCACTTTTGAACACGAAAAACGTTGCGCTGTGGCAGCTAATCCAGTGTGGGAGTTAATCCCATGTCAACTAGCTTTAAGCATGAAAGCATTAAGTAACTTTTTTAGAGAAAAAATAAACGTTTTGTTATATTTAATACACATTATTTTATTATCTATTAAATATTAATAGAATTAAAATTAGAAAAAAAAATCCTTAATGATAATAAAAATAAATTTAAAACTATATGGCATATTATAGTATTAGTTAAAATACCTAGTAGTAATGAAGTGGTCGGCTGATGCATTTATGGTCGCAGTATCGTCGATATTAACTACACTATAACGACTGTCTTTAATTACAAAATGACATGTGAATGGAACTATATAAGGTTGCTCATTAAAACAACACAGTTCCGATATGGCAATTACTTTGCTATTCCAATTAGGGCTTTAAATCGTGCGCGTTAAAATAATTTTATAATGACCAGATAAAAAAAGTGACGGCTCGCGGGGAACCATGACCCATTTTATTACTTTGCGCCCGGCCATTGTTATTGCTGTGGCGTAACTGTGGCATATCCGATTATATAATATGTTTATTATTAAAACTGTCAAGCGCTTATTTCTAAGACAACATGACACTGCATTCTTATTTAAACAGATGTGACAGTAATAATAAAACGCCATTTTATTTGGATGACAGACAAAAAGCGAGGTATTTTTTTAAGATTTACATACATACCATCACGCCTGTATTCCTCGAAAGGTTAGGCAGAGGTGTAACAATGTGTGTACATTCTTACACCTCTGCCTAACCGACAGTTCGCCGGTAAGTTTAGGTCCCATGAAATAGGGGGCGAGCCTATTACCATTCAAATTCAAATTCATTTATTTTGTGAACACAGAGTACATACAGAAGATGTTACAATAAATAATCAATACAATAAATAAGTGTCCCGCCGTTTTTAAGCCAAATACATTTCAGAAATTATGTCAATTATAAATCATGTCATTAACCATACACAAATCCTAACTCCGAGCTACTACTGAGAATTTTATAGAAAAACCCATTAACACTTTTTGCTCGACTTGGGAACGAACCCAAGACCTCTAGCGTAGCAGTCGCACTTGGGACCACTAGGCTGCCGAGGCAGTTATTTAATTTATTAAGATTTCTTTGTGTGAATAGGGTATTAGAGTTATTGATGTTTGTTTGTACACTATTTGAGAACCGAAGATCATTAATGGAGAGTCCTTAGTCCGCTGACGGTAGATGTACATGTCAATGTGTCCCATCTTTCACCACTCAAAATGTAATGTAATTACAACTTTTGAGCCTATTAGTTTAATTAACATTTTTATACGTGCTTTTAAGTGCTTACGCTTGTAAGATCACATATATAGAATTGTATTTTATCTTACAAGTAAAAGAAGTACATAATTAAAGAAATATGAAATTTTATCTCAAAAAGGCCATATTTTTTTTCTTTTTTATAAAATTTTGCATGTTACCTTATTTCTTTGCTTTTAATTATATAGTTCGATAATTCTGTTTTTCTACTACTTGTAAAATAAAATACATTTTGATATATCCGATCTGAGCTACGATAACACAAAGCGGAATCAATTACGGAGTCCAGTCGTAAAACTTCCTTAGGTTCACTTTATGGGCACAGGGTCAAGGCATCTGCTTCTAATGGCCGCCTTTTTATTGCTATCTGTAATATCGACTTATAGCTGACATATTAATTTCACACCAAATTAGAAATAACGAAGCTATAGCGTTGCGAAGAGCGTAGTTCGCTACGCGGCGTACAACGTAATATACTGCGTACTGTACTGCACGTGCTGCGTAGCATTGCGTAGTTATTATGGTGTTTTTTTATGCCATTGGATGGCAAACAAGCCGTCGGCCCACCTGATATTAAGTGGTCAACGCTACCTATAGACACCTACAATATCAGAGGCCTTGCAAATGCGTTGCCATCCTATGTAATTACTCCGGCACCATACCCTTCAAACCGGAATACTACAACGCCGCTTTGCGGCAGAAATAGGTATGGTGGTAGTTCCTTGCCGGACGAGCTCTTTCACAAAGAGCTCTACTACTAAAGCGCTCTGTGTAGTAATTCTACGTTATAACCAAAATGCTACAAGTACACCTAGGTAACCTTTGTTTATAACGTTCAAGTATAACTTTTAACCAAAACAAATCTTATTTACTTAAAAAGTCAAAGAAAACAATTTCATGTCATTAAAAACTAAATGAGATTATTTTAATTGCTACAACGAAAACATAAACGAACTCTGATTTAATTTTTTTTAATCGTTTTTCTTTGTCTTATACTGCCTTTTGGCGACATAAAGGGTCTTATCTATGAGTCTTTAAAAGAATAATCTTTTTAAGCCTGTTTGAAATATATTTAGTTGAAAAAAATGTAATGATAAGACGTTGAAAAAAAAATGTGTTTAAAAATATTATTCGTGTAATCCTCTAGAAGGGTTAATTCTAAGCATCTATTTTCATATATTAAAAACAGACCTTTGTACCATCAAATCCTATCCGAAGGAAACCTAAAGCTTCTTAAGAGAAACTTCTAGAATCGACCAGTTGTTTGTTTCATCTCAATTCACGTAATCGCAGTTGGACAAACAAATAATTGGTTCACTTTGTGAAGATAGAACTTTGATAAATAAATAAAACAGTAGAGGCACATTTGGGAGTCAATATCGTTCTTGGAATTTCAACAGACGTTGTATCGATTGATCTATGCAGGTCAATGGAGTCAAAGGGCCAGTAATTGGCAATTGACCCTACATGATTTTTTTAAGAAGTGAAATCTTCAAAGAGGACGTGTGAATTGGCTTCTGAGAAAACTGAAAGTGTATATGGGTTTTATGCAATATTTATTCTTGTGACTTTTCTATTTTATATGTACTTTCTGAGTTTATCTTAGGTATTACCGACATACAACCTGGACTTATAATTAATATTTAGGTCTGAAGTCGCCAAACCGCCTTGAGTAAGCGTGATTAACAATGCTTGAGCCTGCATTAGGCCAGTAATAGGCTGATATAATTATTAGTTTAATTCTTGATTTCTCTTGTTTTTTACATCCAAATAAGTTACAAAAAATACCTACTGCTTATTTTTGGAACAAACTTATTTCTATAGTTTACAATTAGTATTCATCTGCCCATCTCATTAAGATACTTATAACAAAGACATAGAGCATAAAATAAACTAGCAGTTCCCTCTACTGTTTTAACCTCTCATTTGTCACAAAAACTACAATAAAAAGAAATCTAAATGCATTTTTTTCAGCGTCCTCATTACAGCTCAGTCTGATTTTCATTGTAAGAATATTTCAGTTATTTTACGTGCGAAATTAATACCGCAAAGTTACTCTGAAAGTGAAAAGACTTGGTTTTTATAGACACGTACATACAAGTACATAGATACTATTTTAACACAGTCGTCGACCATCTTGTTACTCACTTTTTGTGTGTTAACACAAAATGAATATTATGTACCTATTTATTATTGCGGAAAAATGACCCTTTGCGTCAAAATAATAATCTAACGCCATGTAATCAATATTTAACGCACTTACTTGTAAAGTGCCACTTTTTGCACTGCATTTATTGCACAATTAATACCTTGCAAGTGTGTTGAAATACGTATTTTATCATCACATCCATGGTTTCATTACCCTCTCGCGTTCGGCTCGAGCTGCAAGCAATTTAATCACAAACTTAGCTCACTTCTATCATATTGAATCTACTGTCATAAACAGTAGATACCTTAGACAGTTATTAGCTACTCTTCACGCGTCCTCAAGTTGTTTGTTGTGAGATATCAAACAATGCCGAACTCTTAAGAAGAATAACAATATGTAGGGTTGTGATTATTACTTTATATTAATAAGCGGCGTTAAAGATTTAATTTAAGCTTATATACAAAATAACATTACATAACATACCATCATGCTTGTATTCCTCGAAGGCTTAGGCAGAGGATATACCAATGTACACCCACAGTTCGTCAATATGTTTAGGTCCCATGTAATAGGGGGCGAGCCTATTGCCATTAACTGGGCACAAATCCTAACTCCTAGCTGCTAATCAGAATTTCATAGAAAAACCCAATAACACTTTTTGCTCGACCTGGGAATCAAACTAGAGACCTCTATCGTAGCAGTCACGCTTAGGACCTCTAGGCAAACGAGGAAAATAAAATAATATTTACAAAATATACATATTTTTACATAATATTGTTTAAGCATATTTCTGTGATAATTGGAACACATTACATGGCCACTTCGTTTTATCATTCTGCAAATTGCAATCAGAGTTTCGATCGACTTGATCAGCTCAGTAAGCCGTTCAAAACATTGATCGCAGTTCGGCAGACATGGAACACAGCTGTATAATACCCGGGTTTCATGGTCCGGAGACTGGACGGGTCTCGATATGCAAACAGCTCTGGCCTATGCAAGATTTAATCGTGGCAACACGCGTAGCTTAATCGTCCTCCATTTCAAGTGATAAGATCGTGAACCGATGCGTCGTAGCGTACAATACAATATGGTGACGACACTGAAGTTGAATTTGACTACTACTATTTGCCTCTTGTTGCGTTCCTGGTATCGGCAACCATGCGACCGAAAACACCGTATTCTATAAGTAACAGCTATTGGATTATGGTTTAAGTACGAAAATGGAAATCGGATTTTGTACCGTTAAGCCTTTTAAGTTTGAAAGAGTAACAAACATCCAAGTATCCTCACAAACTTTAGCATTTATAATAGCACTTAGGTATTGCTAACGTTCTTCTTATTAGCAGAAGAATTTTCAGGATTGCGTTTAGACAAATAAGCATACTGAACAGTTTTATAATATGAATATAGTTAACAGCCCCGTTGGTCTTGTGGTCGCAACCACTACTGATGAGCATGGGGTCCTGGCTTCGATTCCCAGGTCGAGCAAAGTGTGATTGGGATTTTCCATTTGGAATTCCTCAGCTCGGAGTTAGGATTTGTGCCCGATTAATGGCAATAGGCTCGCCCCCTATTACATGGGACTTAAAACATACCGGCGAACTGTGGGTGTACATTGGTACACCTCTGCCTAACCCTTCGGGGAGTACAGGCGTGATGGTATGTTAAGTATAGTTATATATATATGTTAAGTATATGTATATTAGACTATATTATAATTAATTACAATTATTATTGATTGACTATTTTATAATATACTCATTTAATAAATGAATTTATTTTGTTGAATTCATGTTTTTGACATGTTTTAAAAGTCTTTTATTTGACTATACTGATGTTATTACTTCGAGCATCATGCATTTCGTAGACCGTTTTTCATCCTTCCAAAGAACGAATAAAAGTCATCGGATCTTTCCGTTACTTACCGTTTCACGTAAATTATCTCACTATCTTCACTTTCAAATTTCATCAGACGAAAGCACTCAACTCGGTCTCTTGCTCCCTCGTTACAAGTGCCTTACTCAAGTTAGGTATCTTGATGACGTCACAGGTTCCTTGCTTCAAAGATGATTAACTTTCTACATTAGTGGAGGTCGGCACATACGCTTCTGGTGCTCAGATGGTCTGTACAAATACTGTATATAAACTGAGCAGGAATATAGATTAAGCAGATTCAATTTGTTAATTAATAATTGTATAAAATATTGGTAATCATACAGTTTTAGTTTTTTTTTCACGGAAACCTATTTTTTCTTTAATTAAAGGTGGCACCAGTTACTCCTAATAACATAATTTAGATTTCCCGGTAAAAGTCCCGTTGAAATCGGTCCAGCCGTTTCGGAGTTTAGACTAAAAAGCATTTTTGAGAGAATTGAGACTAAAATTTGATTACGATCGTTTCTTAAAGTTAGTAAAATTGTACCCCTGGTTGTCTGTCTATATATTGGGTCCCTTTGGCAGAATGAAGGAGGTGGGGGGCGCTGAAGCTGCATGCGATTGCTCCAATTGACGGACCAATCGCGTGCAGCGTTGGCGACCTAAAAACCCAAGGATGAACCCAAAAATGAACTTGAAAATTGAGCTTACGACTCGTGCCGGTTACTATACTTATACATTATTTGTAAAAACTTCAAACCTCATCGAAAGAATTGTCTATAAAATGATTTATCCCAAAATACACATTTCCATCTCTTCCGTATAAATAACTCACTGAAAAATAAATATTGTTGTACTGAAAGAAAGGTAAGTACTCAATATTTGAATAACAGTCACAGGGGCATGTAAAGGAGTCGCCATGCGAGTGTATTAAGGAAGGTCGTATTATTTTAGTATAACATTAGCATAAAGAATTGTTTGGGTTGGCAGTCAAGCCCACGCAACTTTGAGTAAGAAGTAGGTACTCAATATAAAAATAGAAAGGTTACAATAATAAATGTAAGCTTTAAAAGGTTCAGTTTTGGCTATTGTATTATTTTATTAACAACTGATTTATGCCCGGGGTTTCGGTTTCTGTAACCTTTCTGCAGAACTCTGTTTTTGTTTATGTCATTGAATGGCAAACAAGCTCACGGGCCCACCCTAATTCTATAATCCTATACTATATCCTAATAAAACTAAGCCTAAGATACTTCTTATAACATCTGCTATATACTAGTGTGAAAGTCCCATCAAAATCAGTCCAGCTGTTTTAGAGATTAGCCAGAACAAACAAACAAACAGATAGATTTTTTTAAATTGGTTCTTTCCTCCATATATTGTGTAAACATTCAAATTTATTTTGTAATTGTAAGAAGCTGTTATTTTGACGTCACAAACAGATACTTCAGTTTCATTTATTTTGTATAGATGAGACTTATCGTTGTTACCCTAACACAATAACGTTCTGATTTGTTTGAATATTATTCTAGGCATAAAATCAGCTAATCCTATTAGAATTTTCTTAGAGTTTCGTTTCATTCAAAAGTTCTATAAATACAAGAGGATTTCACGGTTAATTTATTTGGTTAAGTTCTGCTAAAATAAACGTGAAAATTTTCATAATTATTTTTCAAAGTATTGTATTGGTTTGACGTGATTGATTTATTCAGATATTGTGTTGGTTCGTATTGGTAGAAATAAGCTTAATTTACTCTTTTTCACTTCTCTCAAAACCATTTTCTATGAAACACGGTAAAGTAAGTAAAAGTTACAAGTTCCTTGACGTAGAAACACGTTAGCAAATTAAAAAACTTTACGTGTAAGTAAGAGCCCTGCACGGTCAGTATTCCTGTAAACTTTACAGCAACACGCAATGTTAACGACAGCTTTATAAAACTGCAAACGAGGTATTTAAATTAAAATACTTCTATTTTAAAGCTCATGGTCAGCCGACTCATTTGAAAGTTTTTTCATTATTAGCTCAGTATAAACGACGGTGGTGGTCCTGTGAATGTATTTGGGGTAACCAAAACCACTCTGAATGTAGGCGCTCCACATTAAATTAGCATTTTTCTCGCGTTAGCTAAAGGGTCAACAACTTTTAGGGGCCGACGTAAAGCTATGAAAACGCATATGAAAATATATATTGTATTCATCCATTTGCAATTGTATTTTAACTTAATCTATATGGAAATGAAAATAACTGCACAAAAAAAAAACATTTTCCAAAGGAAAACAGAAATTCAAATTCATTTATTAATTTTATTTATTTAAAATAACTACTAGTCACTAACGTGACAGGATTTAAACCTAATACGGTACACAACACAACACATTTGTTTGTGAACACAAGATACAATAATAATTAGATGTTGTTCCATACTGTGTTCCGTCAAAAGGTATACAAAAATGACGACACGTCACGTTGAATATCCATCGATATTCAATGTCAAAATATTATTATCTAAATTAATGAATACAACTAAATACAATGTCAACAAAAATATAATTGAAATACAAGTCTCCGGGGCTTCCCGCTGGTCTCAACTGATAAGCATGGGGTCCCGGGTTCGATTCCCAGGTCGGGCAAAAAGTGTAATTAGGTTTTTCCATTAGGATTTGCTCAGTAGCAGCCCGGAGTTTCGATGTTAGTGTTGTGACAACCCCGTGCCTCGGAAAGCACGTAAAGCCGATGGTCCCGTCTCACATTCGTAGATCCTTGACAGTCGTTACGGATAGTCAGAAGCCAGGAAGCCTGACAATCAGTCTAACAAAGAGGTATCGTGTTGCCCACTAACTGGATTGTCAGATAGGCAGTCTCTCCATGAAAAACACTGGTAGTCAGCTGCATCCGGTTAGACTGGAAGCCGACCCCAACACAGTTAGGAAAAGGCTAAGCAGATGATGATGACAAGTCTCAATGTCAGGCGACACCGATTTATTTTATCTAAATGTACTTAATCAATAGTCAACTCAAGAGCGTCGAGACACGATAAACGATTTTAGTTTCACATTTTCATACTGTTTTTAATAAACCTTTAGAGTACACATAACATACCATCACGCCTGTATTCCTCGAAGGGTTATGCAGAGGTGTAACAATGTACACCCACAGTTCGCCGGTATGTTTAGGTCCCATGTAATAGGGGGCGAGCCTATTGCCATTAACCGGGCACAAATCCTAACTCCGACCTGCTACTGAGAATTTCATAGAAAAACCCAATAACGTATTTAAATAATCTTTTGTCCCCTCACATCAAGCAATATTTACATAAACAGGTGCTGTCGCTCGAATATGTTGATATTATGAAATTGAACAGCTTCTTAGCAAAGTATCGGTCCAAGTAAAATCTCATTCAAGTTGGGAACAAACAAGTATAGACTTACAGAAGTCCTACAATTTCGTCTGGATGTATGCTTGCCTATTGCCGATATATACTTGTATAAGAAAGTTATTTTGTAAGTTGGAGAAAATTATGAAGGCGAAGGTGTGGGCTGTAGTGTATGTAAAATTAGCTTCCTACGACATAAAGAGCCATTCAGATAGAGGCAGTGGCGGTGGGGTCGTTTGTCAGACAGAATTGTACTAACTGACTTAAGTGTTATACCAACACCTACAATTATATCGTACTAACTACTAAATTACTGTGACAAAAACGATGTGGTTGGTTTATTAAAAATAACAAATGACTGACGCAAATGTTGGCACAACACTACTAACATACTAATAGTGTACAGCTTACGATTCTAACATAGTCAACAACACATTTTTCAGTTCCATAAATACGGAAGTATCATCTCTGACTCTACCGGTCCCGAGACCGGATGTGAGGGGCGAGGGTACACCCTCGCCGAGGGTGCACCGCAGAGGTGATCATAGTCGTCGGAAATCCAACGTTGAACATCGAACCGGTAAATATACCGAACCGATAGGCGAAAGGGTGCACACGAATAGCTTTACAAAATAGCTGGTTCATATAAATGACGAAAAAAGGGATTTTTTGTTTTAATTTGGGACACGTTCCTATTTCATCGACATCATTCTATATCAATACTAATATTAAAAGGAAGAAAGTTTCGTTTGTTTGTAACGAATAGGCTTCAAAACTACTGGACCGATTTTAACATTTTTTTCACCAATAGATAGCTACATTATTCCTGAGTAACATAGGCTATGTACCATCACGCTGCGCACCACGGGAGCGGAGCAGTAACGAAAGACGTAACTTAACGCGGGTGAAATAAGCCAAGCGGACAAAGTCGCAGGCAGGTCGCTAGTTAAAAATACAGCTCTAGAAACGATACATAAGTAAAAAAAACAATATTTTGAAACAATGGAAATAATAAATGAAGTTATTAATAATTATAGAAGAACAGTGGGGGTAAAAGAGGATGTAGTGATACAGGTTGAAAAGTATTGAGAGGATGAGTGAAAGGCGACTGACAAAAGGAATTTATATGGCAGATGTAAGTAGTAACGCCGGAAGGGGACACCCTAGAAAAACATACCCTGACCTTATTAATGAGGTTCTTCAGAGAGGACAGGTGCGCAGTACTGGTAACCGGCGTGCTTGTATGACCAGAGTTATGAACGTGGACGAGATGAAAGAAGTATATAAGGATCGTACTAGGTGGTGTTCTGTGGTTTCTGCCTACCCCCATGGGAAAAAGGCGTGAGTGTGTAAAAGAAGTTAAAAGTAGTTATGATGGGGGAGTTAATCTTAAGCCATCCAATTTTAAAAGTTATTTTTTTTCCGACAGACGGGGCATTAGAGTTTGCTTACAATTTTATTAACAAAGATAGTACGCATTGTTGACACTACGGACACTTGTGTTTCATATGACCTTACTATCACAGTAACCACAAAACGCACTTTGTCAAACTTTTGTGTGCCGTAGTGTTATAAAAGATCGGGCCTGTGGACGGTGAGCAATGGGTGGCTCACCGTCCTTACGTTGAAATAACGACAGGCCGTGTCGACGGCGCGTTCGTGTTCCACGCGCGCCTCAAAGAGATGTCAGCATAGAGAAGGGGCCACTGAGGGCCGATGCCTGCCGGGGCGGGAGAAGTTATTTGAAGATTTTCCACCCCCCAAAAAAAAAAAGTGTTATAAAAGATATAACCTCAGCATAAAACTCTGAATATACAATAATAATATAACCAATTACTCATCTACTTAGTACAAAAATAATGTCGTGTACAGACATCTTGTACAATCTGCAACGATCGTAAAGAAAGCAGTCTTCATACTAGAGTTGTTAAGGAAACTCATTAGTCATTCAATTATGTTAAGCTTGTGTCTGTTGTAAACTTTTTTGATGCTGACTCGAAACATGGAGTAATTTGACGGTTTGAGTGGCTTGTTGCGTTGATGAGATTCAGAGAAATATGTATCTACTTACTTGCATAGTTGAATCTAAAAGTAAGTGATTCGAATTTCAAACTTTCGAAAAGGCACATTATATCGTAAGTACATACCACATACCATCACGCCAGTATTCCCCGAAGGGTTAAGCAGAGGTGTACTAGTGTACACCCACAGTTCGCCGGTATGTTTAGGTCCCATGTTAGGAGCCGAACCTATTGCCATTAACCGGACACAAACCCTAACTCCGAGAATTTCATAGAAAAACCCAATAACACTGTTTGGTCGACTTGGGAATCGAACCCAAGACCTCTAGCGTAGCAGTCGCGCTTGGGACCACTAGGCTAACGAGGCAATTATATCGTAATTAATGTAATAATATCAGCCTATTATTATTCTACCACAGAGCAAAGGCCTTTTTTCATATAGGGGACTCACAAACATTGATTAAAGCGTTATAAAATTAAACATATAAATCTAAGTTGCACTATGATTTCTTTCACCAATCAGTGATGTTCACTTGAAGCTTAGAGTGTAGCGAATTGAAAAAGTCACATTGGAACTTACTCGGTTTCGAATCTCATGCATGAGAGACGAGCGCCTTAACGACTGAGCTGTCACAACATAATATTAATCGTAATTATTTGCCAATCACAATTTATTAGTGTTGCAGTTTTGGTCGAGGGACTCTGCTTAAAAAACTCGAGTACCTGTGAAATAAGCGACGCCATTGCGATATATTCAACTGTTTAAACCTATTTAATGAGGTAAGCTTCAATCATGAATAATTGTTATTATCGTTCAGTTCATTTAACTGTATTTCATACAGTTGATGAAACCTCAAAATGTTTTGACAATTTGTGGAATTCATTCATGGAAAATACTACCCCGCCGACTGACCCGTTAGTCTGGTGGTCGCAATCGCGACTGAAGGTCCCGAGTTCGATTCCCAGGTCGGGCAAAAAGTGTTATTGGGTTTTTCCATTAGGATTTGCTCAGTAGCAGCCCGGAGTTCGGAAGGTGGTGGTGTGACACACCCGTGCTTCGAAAAGCACGTAATGCACTTGGTCTTGGCTGTCATTCGTACATCTATGACAGTCGTTACGGATCGTCAGAAGCCAGGAAGTCTGACAACCAGTCTAACAAAGAGGTATCGTGTTGCCCAGTAACTGGGTTATGGAGATCAGATAGGCAGTCGCTCCATGTAAAACACTGGTTCTTAGCTGTATCCGGTTGGACTGGAAGCCGACCCCAACATAGTTGGGAAAAGGCTAAGTAGATGATGATTCATGGAAAATACTAAACAAAATCGTCAGTACATAAGTAGATACATTTTGTTGATTTTATTTTCGCACGAAATATTGAATGAGAGACGCAAAAATGCAAATATTTGAACTGTCGACGCGGCAAGGTTCAACTTTTGGCCATATTTCATTATAATGTATTTGAAAAGTTTCATGTTTCGTTTGTCATTAGGGCTCAGAAGCTATTTTCTTCAAGTTTCTTCTCTAAAATAACAATATTACTGTCACGCAATTTGTCGCCCAGTCATTTTGATAAATGGACGTACAAAAGACAAGTTACAATACTTTTCCAGTCTTCCAGTCATACTTGGCAGCTGACAGCGTTGTAACTCAATCACTGGCGAATAAATCAAACAAACGGATAGCTTTCTTGTTTTATTATAAACAAGCTTTTAACCGTGACGTCGTTTGGGGAGAAATGTTGTTTCTCTTCTTGTATTGCAGCTATATAAACAAAGTTATGTTATTTATCTGCCAGATAAACTCCATCAGCTGTAACGTCACTGAGAAATATTAGAAGAGTATGACAGGGTTGGCGAACATTTATTGGTGATCGTAAAATTTTCTCGGGAAAAAATAAAATGTGAATATGACGTGTCATCATAATAATCTTGACTTAGCGATATAATGGAGGGAAAAAAATCGTGCTATATATAAACTTTAAACTATTTGAAATTTGAAATTTGAACAACAATCGTAATGTTTATTACTATTTCATGTTTATTTAAATAAAAGAAATTTATTTTTTTTATTTAATTTAAAGAAAAGGTTAGTGTGATTTCTGCTGTTGCAAATTAGATTCGATCAAATAATACATCAGTTTTTAATAAATTCATACACCATCATTATTTTTTATATCAATAGATTATCAAAGTAGGCAATGAAAATCAAAATTAATTAAATGGTGCAGTGTTACTGAACACTAGCTGTGCCCGCGGTTTCGCTTAGACATACATGTATCCGAAGGAAAATAAATGTTGAATACAATGTCATAATTTAATACAATTCTACAAGTTTTATTTATTAAACGTATAAGTAAAACATTCCATTCAAAACACGTTATCTAGATTTTAAATCAAAAAAGAAAAACAGAACCAGCCTTATTTATGTCGTTCAAGTGCTTCACACATCGTCAAGTATCTGACATACTACTGTCGTCGCGTCTGTGTTGTTAGTCTTGAACAAAGGTTATCTGAGTGACAGAGGACAGGAAGGTCCAAGCGTGCCGACGCGTAGACGTGACGGCAACAACGTTGGCCGCCAAACAATTTGATTCTGACTTAACGAACTATCTGTCAAAGATAGTGACGGTCACGGAAAGCTGTGCTCGGGCTACGTGCAAATTATCGCCTCTGGCCATTTTACCGCCCCATGTGATTGATTTAACCTGTGCAAACTAATTGGTCCGCAATGGGATTTGACCTCGGTCGCTCGAATTATTCCCGTTCATTTCAAAGGATCTAAAGTATAAGAATCACCTGTCAAACCACTAAAATTGAAAGAGTACCTAAAGATTAAATTGAATAGGTTTTTAGAAAACGGGGTATTTTGACGTATTTTTGATAAAACTCCAGAACATAGATAGGCCATAGAAACCCTTGAGTACTGAAGCAGATCATTTTACGATGATTTTGATTTTTTATTTAAATCCAAAGCTTACTAGATATGGAGAGAATAAATACAATTTCATTCAAAAGAAGAGTTTTATATGAAGTCTATTGTAGCTTTGTGCTAGTATTAGTTCCCTGAAAACTTCTTATTTACTCTGTAGCAGGCGAAGTTTTCCGTTTTGCATTACTTTAATTTTGAACATACATAATAAATTCCTGTCTCGCTGTAGCCAGGGGCGACTCTTTTGCGTCATAAGTACTTGCTGAAAGGTCGTTTCGCCCCAGGATATAGGTAAAAGCGGAATAGGGAAACTTACTATTGCATTCATAACACAATAAACTCATTTTCTTTGTGAAACAAAGTAATTTCAATAGCGCTTTATGTTAATAACACTGTGTAGAATGTTAAAGTTAGTGATTTACGACGCTTTCTTATTCTGTAAGCACTTTTCTTTTTTTCTTCTTTTCTTGTAAGTGACAAAAGGGAATTGTGTTTCCCAAGCGCACATTGTATTTGATTAGACAAGAAGATAAATCTTAGGGGCGACAGTGTTTTGGGATTTAGTATTGGCTTACCAAGCTGTCCACTACAGATAAGGTATTAACGGCATAACGTAACAGATACTGTAATATACAAAGTAAGTCGTGACATGTAAGCGAAAACGGTAATATTTACTTTACTTTTACCCAGAATATTCTGTGAGTGAAATATACGAAAAAAGTATTTGCAAAATTTTCTTGTGTCTGCCGGTGAAGTAAACTTGAGGTCGGCTGTCATTCCACTTACCGGTGTGCTCTACAAATTGTCCCTGGGTGAGTTTAGGTGAAGAGAGCTTGAGCTGTCAATCCTTAGCATCGAGACCTACGTTTGTGAACGAGAAAGTAGCTTCAAGTTTAAACTGTAACTTCTTGACAATTCAAAATTGCCTGTAAATGGTCTAATTGAAATAAATATTTTGTTTTCACTTTGACATTTGCAGGGATGACAGCTCACCTCACCGAGGGAGATCTACAGAATAACACTGCGACACGGTAACACCGTTGAGTTACCGTCTCGCAATTACCGTTTCCGTTCAATTCGTCTTCACTTACCACACGTGTGTGATAAGTGATGATGAATTGAAAAAATCGACTAACTACCAAAGCGATTCCATAAATTCCACTAAAAGACTGAAGGCATGTAAATGGCTTACGAGTTTAAGAAATTCCCTTGTTCTTTGTAACGTAATTCTCAGCTAAGTAGCTATGGCATTTAAATTTATTACAAGACTTTGTTCTCAATATCTAATAAAGTTGGAACCGCCTTTGTCTTGGCAAAGAATTAAAGGATAAGGTTTTATACATCTTGCTTATACGCTCATTAGCATGCACTCTGTGAAGACTTCCTGCTACCACATAACATCTTTATTTGAAGAGCTATGTGGTTTATAGCTGCTTTGAAGGACTTATCTCTCATCGCGAGAAGTTGGTAAGTAATACACGCAACAGTTTCGTACCTAGGGCAACAGAAAGAGTCTTATATTGAACTACATTGTGTCAGCAAGTTAAGGAACTAACCCACAGGAATACAAAAACAGGATAACAATTATCCTATGTGTTAACTACGTCTATAGGTATCAATATGTGTGCCAAATTTTAACTAATTCCGTTCAAAGAGTAGCAAACAGTGGTTTAGCATCAAATGACTTGACAATAACTTTGACATGCGGGTGGGTTCAGGTGTGTTTTTAATAACATCAAAAATATCATACGGTTGGATAAAATCCTACCTTGTTACCAACATGCTTAAAAATATCAGTCCGTTTCTAAAATATACTATATTTCCAAAGAAACCCTTCATCCACTCACTCGTTCTATAAATATGCCCCTATCCATAGAAATTGATTATAAAATTAAATCACGTATTTTTATCCGCACGACATCCGCATTTCACGACAGTGAGAATCGCTACATGAAATATATATTTAGACACAAAAAAAACCTCGTAAAAAATATGTCGCGTCTACAGATGAGATACACTCTTTATTTATCGTGCGTCATATTTTGCGGTAGTTGGGTTATGCCCAGAAACATCCCCCTATTTGTTTACGAAAATTCTCGTGAACGCAAAATACCAGCGGTTTTTATTAAAAACCAGAGGGACCTGAAATACTGGAGTTTGGCCAACAGAGAATCGGATATTAATATTGACGTGTAAAAGCTACATCAATATTTACAAAAAAAAAGGTAACGTGTTCAGTTAGCTCAAAGTTTATTGAAATAAATCAACTTATTTTTTTTTTTACATAACGTCCTAAATATAAAAATGAAGTCAGGTTAAAAAATTAATTTCAAAAGCTACGAGTACGTTATATAGAACTAGCATATCTTCTATCATAGCCAATCTTGTGAGTGTGAATGTCGATTATCAGAGGCTTTTCTTATTTTCTTGTTTTAAAATATAGTACATTTTTTAACGGTCCAACCGTTTCGGAGATTAGCCGTGAAAAACAGACACATAGTAAGACAGAATTAAAAAAAATGTCTAGTGATAAACGTACTTGTAAACATTCATAATTATACATTGACATTACAAACAGACTTTAATTATATTGATTTGTATAGTTGTGTGCTTAATGGCACAATGCCAATCGCACTATCTATTAGCACAACTGTAACCCTTCCCTCTGCCGACTTTTACGACTTGTACCGGATGGTAAGCAGGTGAAATTGATTTATTTATTGGCACACAAAGCAAAACATGTCCGAAATCCTACCCGATACGTTCAAAACTAAAAAGTAAACTTGTTTTTAAAAATCCAAAACAACCTTTACTGTTTTAAAATATTCATCGGTTTTCGTAAAGAGGTTTTATACTTATTCCAAACAAGTATTCATGAAAATATTAAAGCGTTGCTACATTTCAAAACTTGATTTTCGAACGAAAACTAATTATAACTTGTTACCCTACATCACAGAAATCCTTAGGGCAACGACAGACAGTTGTCCGAGGAACACGGTTTTAGAAAATCACTTTCGCTAAAGTTTCTCCATTAGGTAAGTATCGAAAGGCAATAAAATTCATATTAAGTACTATCTTCTGGTCGTGGTCTCGTGGACGTGGTCTCTTACCATGGGCCTTATTACCAAGCTCAAAGTAGCCTAACGAGCCATGGAGAGGGCTATGCTCGGAGTCTCTCTGCGAGATCGAATCAGAAATGAGGAGAAACCAACATTTTTGCAAATTGAAGTGGGCAGGGCACAAGCCACGCAAAGCTGATGGCCGATGGGGCCGCAAAGTTCTCGAATGGAGACCACGCGCGGACGTCCAACCATAAGGTGGACGGACGACCTGATTAAGACCGCAGAAGACGCTGGATGCAGGCCGCTTCCAACCGGTCCTTATGGAAATCTACGGAGAAGGCCTATGTCCAGCAGTGGACGTCCTGCGGCTCAAAATCAAAGTCAAATCATTTATATCAATAAGACCATTAAAAGGCACTTTTGAACGTCAATTACATGTTAAAATTAAAAATATTGAATCTAATTGCTACTAATATGATGATGACACTTCTGCTCGCGACTTCGTTCACATGGAAGTCTAATATGTATAGTTACCGTAAAACATAGTGTATGGCACTGGGCAATAGTGTGGGTTACTACCGGTCAAAGATTTTTTGTAATCGGATCAATACCTACTAGAGAATATTTCTTACAAAATCTAACAAACTTTACATCTTTACAATTTTAGTATAGAAAGTAAAAGTACCTATCAACAAATTACCCGTGAAAACGGAGTACCTGCTTCTCACAGTTCTCATTGTTTAATCCTCTGAAAATTGGAGCAAATAAGTTTGAAGTGGATTCAAATTGCCGTAATTTGGTTCGATTTAATTAAAGAATATCCTGTTTATGATTTTAGCTAATCCTAATAAGATAAACACGTTTTAAAAACTAGATTTTTTTTTAGATTTTGAAGTTAGTGCTTGCTGCTTTAGCCCCAAATGCGATGTCAGGAAAAAATAAAGGAAGCCCTATTTCTTATGTTATTATATAAATTTTTAATGTCTACCTAATAGCGGCATCAGAGAAATATGATCCAAATTACTGCATTTAAGGGCGATGCGCTCAGTTTTCCCACGAAATTCAAAATTGATTACGATTATTGCAATTTGCAACTCCGTATCACGTTGTATGTTAAAAAAGTTGAACACAAACATTTACATAATTATAATCATTATAATCGTCAATATAAATCACTACTTGGCCGCAAATGTTCTGTTATTATTAAAAATGCAACATTTACGGGTTACCTACAATGATTTGGAGATTAATGTTGATGATTTTAATGATACTATATTATTGTGTAAATACATTTATTGGTCATACAGTGGCCGAATTCTGGGCCGCAACAATGTTTTATATAAATTCATTACTAGGAAATTTTTACTTTTAAATATTTAATAATACATAATTGTTCATTTATATTTATAAAATTGTTAAAATACATTTCGTTGACGTACCTACACAATATCATTAATATTACTATATTTTGCATTCCATTTAATATTACTTTGTCATTTCAGCTGTCGAATTTTCAACTTTCGACGTAGAGCAGAGTATTGAAATCCAACAGTGTGCAAGGTAAAGTATTATCACAATAATGCTATTTTTGGAAAGGGTAGACCTGCAAGTCCTGTTCAATGGCTACAACAAAGTTATATAAAAAGATTTTATCAGTATTAAAAACATAATTTATTGACACTACATAATTACTTAAAAACCATAATCTATAATAATATCACAGAAGAAGAAAACCATTTCATCAAAAAATAGGGAGTAGGTACGTAATTATTACCACAGCTTTCCAGAATCTTCCATTCCCGGCGTTTTCCTAAATAAAATAAGAAGGATATCCGGTTACTTATTTGCGGGGTAGACCACGTGTTCTTGAGAGAGAAAAAAAACATCTAACTATTTTCCACTGTTACAGAAAGCCTTTTATGTTGCGATTCTATTTTAACCCCGTTGGTAGTGATCACGACTGTTGAGCATGGGTACCTAGGTTCCATTCCTAGGTCGGGCAAAGAGTGTTATTGGATTTTTTATTATAAAATTTTCAGTAGGCGCCCGGAGTTTAAAAGTTGTATGGAGTGACACGACGGCTTCTAGTAAATTACGAAAAGCCGTTAGTCCTGCACCTGATCTCTTCCCGGTTGTTTCGAATTCCCGCCCTATCGAACAATCAGTGTGAGGGAAGAAGGAGTGCACCTGTATTTGCGCAAATACTTGTGCACTAAATTATCTGCGTAAGTCTTCGTACGTTAGTCTCCATTGAGATTGGCCGTCGGAATCTGGTCGAGAAGATATTAATATTTTCGGAATAGAATATAAGAGTCCAAATCACCAATTTTTGAGTCAGAGCAGCAAAAATTTGCATATATTAATTCTCATTTTTACAGAAATAGAGTCCAAAATTGTGTAATTGCGTACAAAATAATAAATACCGCACAGAATTACATCTTGCATACAATTTTGAACTCTATTTGTAACAGGTTACAGTCCCTTAGAATATCCATTTAGATACACATATTTACTTACCGCATGATGTGTATATCCTAGAATCTTTCTCTTGTACACTAGCTTTATGAGAATAGTTACCGTAGGGAAGTTAAGTTGGGTATCACGGCACGTGGAACCTCTATTATTGCGCCCACAATATAGAGATAAAGAGATACTTTATAAAACGAAAGAATCTATTAGGTAGCGGTACACCCACAGTTAGAATGCCTACACAAGTAACTTTAAGAAAATTTTTGCAATATCATAGAAACTTGAAACTTACTATGTCGCTGTGCCCTAACAGGGTCCATAACTGTATTTTAACTATACTTACCTGGCATAGGGGACACCGTGATTAAGTAGGCGGTTCCCCCCGGGGCGAGGCCTTTCCATTGCACTGCGGTTAGGTTGACCCCTGCGATTATCCCTAATGTGGATAACTCGGATGCGTTATTTTTGGTAGTGGGGACTGCGTACGCGCCGTCCCCTCATAGCCTGCCGGGGCTGCGGGTTGTTCGTAAGAGATACTGCGCCCCCGGAACGCAAAGGGCACAAGAAGGAAGATGGGTGGGTTTTAGTCAGTAAAAGTCTGACACTTCCTCCCGCCCCGCTCAGGGCGGGAGAAGTTATTTGATGATTTCCCACCACCGAAAAAAAAACTGTATTTTAACTCGTAAGCAAATGTTTAGGTAATTGACAAAAAACGCATCGCGGCAACAAATAAGGTTCAAAATGGCGATACGTTTGATGTTAGTTGAATCGGATAAACACAAATATAACAGTAATTGTTTCGAAGTTTTCTTTAAATTGTGAAAAAAATACACGACTCGGCGGAACAATTTATAGGTATGTCTTTAGTTCATGAAATTCCCTGTGATGTCTTTACATAAAATTATATAGTTTAGGCTCAAAATTCTGAGATGAATGCGACGAAAAAAGTTTTTTATGCTCTCCTTTACCATGTTTTACCATGACACTATTATACTTTCAAAAAATATTTATAGGTAAGTCTTGTTTTTGATCCCTTGACAATACACTCAATTTTTTTTCTATGCTTGTAATATGTACCAATACGCCAGACTATGAGACAAAAAATGTGTGTTTTACGGTGTCCTGTGTTCGGATAGCCCCTTAAGCTCTTTGTAACATCCTTTATACACATTATGGTATGCAAATAAATAAATAATCTTTATGAAGCTCTCAGGAGGGCAATTGTAGGTCCTAACTTTTAGGAACGATCGCAACCTTATATCAGTTTTCTAGTTAATAAATAAATAGTGAGAAAAATGCTTATAATTATTTTTTATTTTTTTTGGTTCATTTATTTAAAAGTTACGGTGCCACAGACAGACACACAGACCCACAAACACGTCAAACTTTTATAAGGTTAACCAATTTAAATGCGGTTTGTTTTATTTGAAAGCACGTTTCCTAGCGATGGTTTATCAAAATCGGTTCACCTGTCCTAAGGTTATCAGCTCTTTTGTTAGCTACGGTAAGGATCTTTACACTTCTGTAAGGGGTTAGGTACTTAAAATTATTGCTGAGATAAGACTGCGACTAGATTATGAACTAATTTCAAGTAGAATTCGTCTTCAGGGACACCGCACCTTTGATCTTTGCGATCACAGACTATATAATTAAACGAATCTTATTTGTTACCATATATATTATTTAATCACGCCTGTTTTATAAGGGGCGAGCCAATTGTCATTAAACGGGCACATATTCTAACACCGAGTTGCTACTGAAAATTTTATAGAAAAACCCAATAACAATTTTGTTTGACCTAGGAATCGAACGCAAAATCTCTAGCGTATCAGGCGCGCTTTGGACCACTAGACTAACGAAGCCATTGACGAGGTATTAGTTACCAGTATATCATAATAAATATGATCACAAAATACATCAACAATATTATTATAAATTTCGAACGCAAACGAGCCCTCCAGACTACCTCGATTCCCTAGCGCTTTCCCCCTCAGTCGGCAATACACATATAGGATACGTTAGCGTAGATGTAAGGACTATTACGAAGCGCGCCAACCCGGAAAACCGGAATTACGTAACCGCTACATTGAATTTTCCTATAATCGGTCGAGAGGCTCCCCCCAAATAGACGTTTGATGGCACACGTCATTTGCAACATATACACGATATACCACCTCTTAAACTTAATGAATAGTGCTATATCTATAATGTATTATATGGAAATTGTAATTCGGAATGGGACTGGTATTGAGTTTGTAATAAACTTTGATCATTAGGCAGCCGGGCGTCCTTGTTGGAAATTATATTTATGGAAATATCCAACTTGACGTGTAAACTAAAGGCAACTCACTACAGGTATAGTAGTCGCCATGAGTCGTGAGCACAATGTCAAGTTAATTTTTGGGTTCCTAAGTTTCTTTCTGGGTATTTTGGAGCGCTGACGCTGCACGCTATCGTTTCAACTGACGGACCAATTGCGTGCACCATCGGCGGCGACCCAAAAACCCAAAATGAACTTGAAATTTATGCTCACGACTCGAGGCGGCTACTATAAATATGACAACTATTATTATACGTGTAAGCTACCTACTAACTATAAAGTAGTCATTTAATATTCATCTGAATACACTTTCACACAAAGCGTTGTCGGAGCACTTCTTGTATTGTTAAATTAGTTTTTAATTTATAGTATTTCTGAGTAACGTCAGCTTTTTAGTAGTTTATTTTTTACTAAAACCAAATATTGGCTTTTCACTAAATTGTTTTGCAAATCTTATTAAGTCAAAGTCAAAATTCGAAGCCTTTTTGTTTCAATAAAAGTCGTCCCATTCGAATTGTCAAACACTTTGTTGAAGCTAGGTCATAAGGTCAAAATATTAGTAAACATGTAAAGAATTAACTGCCTCGTTAGCCTAGTGGTCCTAAGTGCGAATGCTACGATAGAGGTCTTGGGTTCCATTCCAAGGTCACGCAAAGTATTATTGGGGTTTCCTATGAAATTTCAGTAGCAGCTCAAGTTAAGATTTGTGGTCGGGTAATGGCAATAGGCTCGCTCCTATAACATGGGACCTAAAAATCCTGGCGCACCGTGGGTGTACATTGGTACACCTCTGCCTAATCCTTCGGGGAATAGGCACAGGCGTGACGGTATGTATGTTGTCGTAAAGAATCAAAAATTATGTAATTTAGCGACTATCCAAACAGCGTGAATTAAAGTCACCTAAACAGAGTGAGATGTAAGCAGGGTGCTTAGTAAGATTTTTCACTCATGTTCGATTGATTCGTCAGATTTTAATATGGGAAAAAGTAATAGCGCCATCTGCTGGTCACTAGGAGAAACCTAATTTCTCATGCAAAATTCAAACGCGCTCGCAATCGAACGCTACCCCGAAGAAAATATTTAACGTTAGAACATTTTCTGTCATAAGGTTAAAATATAGGTACATACTATTAGATATAATAGATTGGCATAGCAAGGCAGGGTCCGCCTAATTGCCGTCAGTCGGGTCACTTTATATCATTAATGGTGCCACGCCGGGGACACGAATTACACCCTCCGTCTATGAAATTTCCATGTAATTGGAGATCCTTCGATATTTTAGGTACCTGAGAGAGGTCGGATTCCTAAAATAAATACAAGGATGACATTACGGAATCGCTCAGCGCTGTTTTGGACATCAATTCAGCAGTTTTGATATAATTCATTTTTTTTTTATATTATTACCTTTTTACTCTCGCAGAAAGAAAAATAAAAAGAAAAGACCAGATTTCTTTTGTTGCAAGTACAAAAAAATATAGTGATAATTTAATTCTTTATTAAACGGATTTCCTAAGATCGGTGAGGCGCTCTGTGATCTGTGACTGCCCCATTGGTCTCCTGGTCGTAAGCGCGACTGATGAGCACGGGGCCCTGGGTTCGATTCCCGGGTCGGGCAAAAGGTGTATTGGGTTTTTCCATTACGAATTTCTCAGTAGCAGCCCGGAGTTTGGTAGTTGGTGGTGTGACACCCCCGTGTCTCGGAAAGCACGTAAAACCGTTCGTCCCGGCTGTTACTCTTACATCTTTGACAGTCGTTACGGGTAGTCAGAAGCCAGAAAGTCTGACAACCAGTCTTACCAAGAGGTATCGTGTTGCCCAGTAACTGGGTAGTAGAGGTCAAATAGGCAGTCGCTCCATGTAAAACAATGATATTCAGCTGCATCCGGTTAGACTGGAAGCCGGCCCCAACACAGTTGGGAAAAGGCTAAGTAGATGATGATGACCTAAGATCTGTAAGGCAATTCTACCAACTTTTAGGAACAATTGCAGTCTAATCTGTCTCAAACTGTCAATAATGCCTATAATTACCTAGATTTTTTAACAATTATTGTAGTTGAGATTATTGCGTCTACATTTTGAACGTTTTTATAATAATTGGCTTTCTGTTGTGTCATTAATACAAAGAAGAAGATCAATGTAAACATCCTTAATAAGAAACGTTGCTTGTAATACATACGCTCAGCATCACATTTAAATGGGTCCAATTTTAAAAGCTTTCAGTATCTGTGACTGAATCAAGATATCCTAACAAATCACGAACATAAAGCCAACAAGATTTAATCTCTGCTTAATTATTTTTTCAACTCAAAATAATTAAGCAGGTAAGCCCCTACATATCGGTGTTGACAAATTATATATATATATACCATCACGCCTGTTTTACCCGAAGGGTTAGGCAGAGGTGTACCAATATACACCCACAGTTCGCCGGTATCTTTAGGTCCCATGTAATAGGGGGCAAGCCTATTGCCATTAACCAGACCCAAATCCTAACTCCGAGGTGCTACTGAGAATTTCATAGAAAAACCCAATAACACCTTTTGCTCGACCTGGGAATCGAACCCAAGACCTGTAGCGTAGCAGTCGTGCTTAGGACCACTAGGCTAACAAGGCAGTGTTGACAAATTATTTCATTAAAAATATATAATAACTACTTACAAATAATACCAAAAGACATGTCCAGGATACAAATTACCCGAGCGGATGCAGTCTCATATTCAGAAAAAACAAAAACGGATCAGTGAAGTTTTTTATGCGTCCGTCACGGCAAGCGTGTAAAATATATTGCTGTAACTGGAACAACATTGGCTTGTTTTCGTAAAATATGTGACGATTTGTGCCATGGCCGGTACAAATATTTGCCAAGGGATTACAAAACACCGTAACAAGCAAATGTAAATAAATAAATCATGGTCCAAAGTTTTGCGGCGTATTTGTCATCATGAGCAAAAATTATTTGGGAACCGGTTAAAAGTTACGTCATCCATACTTGAACTATAAATGCGAAAGGACCTGTCTGTCTGTTTGTTTGTTACGCTTTCACTTCTAAACCACTAAGCTGATTTTGATGTGGTACAGACTAAGTTTGAACACCAAGAAAGGACATTGACTGTGCAACATTCAGACAGGCAAACCACGGGCAAAAGCTAGTCCAAAATTTAAATTAATCATTTTCGTTAATAGGTCTCATAAAACTCTTTTCGTGCTAACTCTTCCAGCTAATGGCGTTTTAAACTTTCTTGCAACAGCTAAATAAACAGTTGGTAAAAGGCTGAGCTAAGGGCAATTATACAGGGTTATTTGTAAAACAATGACAACCTTACAGGACTGTATTACTATCATCATAAACAACAACTGTTGTTCTATATTTTTTTACAGAATCAAGCAACGCAAGCGCATCGAAGCGAATGACCGACTGAAGGATTTCCGTAAAATTGTAAATAGGTCAAGTACAAACACCCCCGCCGCCCTAACTCCGCTTCCCTCGCTATTTTACTATCGCTTTCGTTTGTTTCGCACAGGCTTCGTAACATTTAGAGCGTTCAATTTAAATGTTTTTATTCTTGTATGAAAATCTGATGAACTAAAATATGAAAAATTTTTAAATGTCATAGAACAAAATTTGTTGATTATGATGTTAGTAACATAGTCCTGAGAGGTTGTCATTGTTTTACAAATAACCCGGTAGTTTCACGTGACACAATAGCAGATGAAAATATTTAAAATCTTATTTCCTATTTGTATTTGACTGTAATATCATAATAATATATCAGCCTATTACTGTCGAAGGCCTTTTATTATACACACAAGGCGCGAACATTGATTACCACACTTACTCAGAGCGGATTGGCAATTTCTGACGTATTAAATTAAAAGTGCTTCATTGGCCTAGTGGACTTTTGACAATTCAAAAGTGCTTCTATATGGTCTAATTGAAACAAATGCTTTGACTTGGACCAGAACATAGCTATGCTGCTTAGTTACAGACATAAGTAGATTATAAAACTAACTGCCTCGTTAGCCTTTGGTCCTAAGCGCGACTGCTATGCTAGAGGTCCTGAGTTCGATTCCCAGGTCGTGTAAAAAGTGCTGTTGGGTTTTTCTATGAAAATCTCAGTAGCAGCTCGGAGTTAGGATTTGTGCCTGGTTAATGCCAATAGGCTTGCCCCCTATTACATGGGACCAAAACATACCGGCAAACTGTGGGTATACATTGGTACACCTCTGCCTAACCCTTTGGGAAATTTAGGCGTGGTGGAAGGTAACTTATGTAAATTATAAGTCCAGGTTTCCTCACAATGTTCTATATTGCACCGATGTCAGTGATATGGAAGATAAACGTGGACAGAACATCTGAATTGGCAAGACAAAATAGTATCATTTATTTCAATCATAAATCTTACTTTAATAATAATTAGATTACAAACTATACAGTTTATATAAAAAAAATAAAAAAGGAAGCTCAGAAACTCTCGAAAAACTAAAACTAAAACTACGATGGCACGACACATTGGTACTAGCCCGAATTTGAACCCAATTTCACTTTACTGTAGCTATTTCACAATGATATAAATTATTTCCGATCTGTTTACAATTCAATATCGTCTGATTATAATGACGTCATATTAAATGTATCAAAGCATATTGAAAACACTATAATTATAAATAATTGAATTGAGCTGATAATCATTAACACAATCCAATTTCCCTTATAATATTCTACCCTATCATCTTTGCAAGGAACTTTAGTGGGTTGAAAGCAGAAAATAGGGTTATAGGTACATATCCAACAATATGAATCTTAGCTTTTGGGATGGTCGGATTTGATGGCCTTTAACATTGTTATGCAATGAAAGCCTCGTTTTAGGCGTATCGGGTAGAAACGCTATGAATGATGGATGATGAACTATCGGCGCGAAATATGTTTACATAGAGCACTAAGAGTGAACAGTGGCTAGCTCTTAACCTGGTAATAAAATATATACTAAGGCTAGTCGTTAGTCATCTCGTAAGTAGTGATAATAAGAACTATACAAACATGTTACTTATGTCGTTAAAATAACAATATTTTATTATATTTTTAAATTTATTATAATAATATTTTCGATTCATGAAATCCAAATTATAGGGTCAGCACTCCGACGTCCCTGACAGCGGGGTTCATACAAAAATAGTCAAGTCGAAAGTAATTAAACTCGATGTAAGTTACATCGATTGTAGACAGAATAGAATATTACGCTGTCAGTAAAGTATCTGTCTAAGCTGGAAGTAACTAGTCCCTGTTTTTCCTGCCAGAGTTGCGAGTTTTTTCGAAAAACTCACCGCAGTCATGGGGGAACACGGATCGGTTTTTAACCCCCGACGCAAAAACGACGGGGTGTTATACATTTTGACGTGTCTGTGTGTGTGTGTGTGTGTCTGTCTGTGACATCGTAGCTCGCGAACGCATGAACCGATTTTGATTTAGTTTTTTTGTTTAAAAGGTGTATTGATGTATGTTTGATGGAAATCGGTTAAGCGGTTTCAAAGTTATAAGTGCTTTTATTAGCTGCGGTAGGGATTGATTCTTCTGTCGGGGGCTACTTAACATTTTTAATTTTGTGTTTTATTCAGTAAGAGTCAGACTCACTCCCTTCCGCTTCGCCCAGGACTGGAAGAAATCATTTGATGATTTCCCATCCTTAAAAAGGCCCTGTCATTTTAACCTTTCATCAGCGCTACCGCTTTCGTGTTCTGATAAAAATACATAAAGATAAATTATCATCCTTTTTTATTTCGTAACTCCACGTTTGTTTGTACAAATGGTAATCCATTCGCGAATACATCACGCCGCTGTTTTATGTCGTACCGTTCTGTTTTGTGGTCATTTGTCACAGGACATGTTTAATCATTCTTGTGCAGTGTAATGTATGTAGTAGGTACCTACCGGATAACATACATATAGGTACCTACGTATAATATTTTAAAACTGAGTGATATTTTTGTTTTTACATTTTTATGAGAAAGGACTGATCACCGAGACGCGACGCTGAGCGCACATCGACACAAAACATTACTTTATTTATTACACAAAAAGATACAAATTTCATTGTTAGAATTAACACGTCGCAGCACCATGCAGCGCTGAATTCTCACAATGAAATGTGTATCTTTTCTTGTAGTAAATAAAGACACTAATTGGGGTAATGAATGTAAGCTTACTGCCTTGTTAGCCTAGTGGTCTTAAGCGCGACTGCTACGCTAGAGGTCTTGGGTTCGATTCCCAGGTCGAACTAAAACTGTTACTGGTTACGAAATTCTCAGTAGTAGCTCGGAGTTAGGATTTGTGCCCGGTTAATGGCAATAGACTCGCCCCCTATTAGATGGGACCTAAACATACCGGCGAACTGTGGGTGTACATTGATGTACCTCTGCCAAACCCTTCGGGCAATATAGGCGTGATGATATGATGGTAATATAAGTATCACCACGACACGCCATCGGTTTTACGTCCAAATAATTATACTAAATGTACGAAAAAACATTAATATCTAGAAAATAGATACAAAAATAAACATTTCCTTGGCTGCAAAGCCACGGTTTCGAATAAAGACGACATAAGAGGTATACAGAAAAAGTTCCCACTCTAAGCCTAAAATAAGGCCGTGAAAGCAGAAACATTCCCTCGGGAAGAGAATCCAACCCTGTTTATACACAAAAAACGAACTCACATTTGTTGAGACTGTATCTCCTTTCAAACGTAACGAAAATATATCCGTAATGGGCACACACTACCTATACAGATACATAATATAAATGAGTACCTATAGATTAGATAGATATTTTGTGGAAAAACACTTATACAATATTCAATAATGCAAATAGGTCCAAGACGGTAGAATACTCTAAAGAGGTTCATGGAAGTATTACAGTCATAATTTAAATAACAATATAACATACTATCACATCTGCATTCCCCGAAGGGTTAGGTAGAGGTGTACCAATGTACACCCACAGTTTGTCAATATGTTTAGGTCCCATGTAATAGGGGGCGAGCCTATTGCCATTAACCGGGCACAAATCCTAACTCTGAGGTCCTGCTGAGAATTTCATAGAAAAACCTAATAACACTTTTTGCTCGACCTGGGCATCGAACTCAAGACCTCTATCGTAGCAGTCGCGCTTAGGACCACTAGGCTAACGAGGCAGTTAGTTTTATAATCTACTTATGTCTGTAACTAAGCAGCATAGCTATGTTCTGGTCCAAGTCAAAGCATTTGTTTCAATTAGACCATTTAGAAGCACTTTTGAATTGTCAAAAAGTTTCAGTCTAAAGTTGAAGCTCGTTCCAAAACGTAGGTCCTTATAGAGAAGAACGGGCAAGAAACTCCACGGACAATCTTACACAGTACTACACAATACTCGCAACCAGCGTGCTTGTATGACCAGATCTTTGAACGTGGACGAGGCGAAAGGAGTATGTAAGGATGGCAGCAGGTGAGGTTCTGCGGTTTCTGCCTACCCCCAGGCGAAAATGGCGTGAGCTTATGTATGTAGGTACATGCGATAATTAACTCGGCCACCTTTTTTAACAGATGGTACGTGATTGATATATCCGGCAACGTGTTGTCAGAATAACTCCTTATCTCATGCGTGGCATGCCAACCCTTATCAAAATTAAAAACACAACTCGTTTAATTTCCTCTCTTGTTTTAAACTCCTTAAAAAAACATCAAGTCTAATGAGCTTTTGTTTATAGGGTCCTCTCAACCCTGTAAAATAAAATAATTTTTAATTACCAAAAAATACTTCTAGGCTTTAGGGGTATTGAGTGTTGAAAACATGTTTCGTTGGAAATTAAGCCTCCAAAATAATTAAATGATATTAAACTGGTTAAAATAGCTTAAAGTTAACATGAAAATTGTTATTTTGTTACAAATGAATCTGACTTGCTTGTCAGTCTAAATAAAAGAGGGGTAATTCTACTAACTTTCAGAAACGATCGCATTCTAATCTCAGTCTGTCTGTCAAAAATGTCTCACATTCAAGATGAGATTGCGACTAGATTTTAAGGTCTATTTTATTAGTTGAAAGTGCTTAAGAAGAGACGCGCATTAGCAAGTTTTCTTACCTGCTCTTTATTCAACCGCACGCACAAACTACCTAGTAATTACCCATAACTAATAATTTCCAAAAATAATTAAATACCTAGACGGGTACCCACTTACTTGAATGTCTAATTTTTTTTCACAAACCAAAGTATCCATTTCTTATTGTGTCAATGGCAGTCTATATTGGGTAGCCCAGAACCTAACCACGACTCAAAATGTCTACTAGACATCAAATGCGAAGTAAGGAAACGTAATACTTTAGTAAAGTGGAAGAAACGAAAGTGATTGATTTAGAAAAGTTGTGTGAGCGATCGCAGTAACCAGCTGTCAGGAAACAGTGATACCCTGACGCTTTATTAGATTGCTGGCCAGACGAAAATAACCTTAACTAAGTTAGCAGGACACTTATTCATTTTTACAAACGGCCGAAGTTTTCATAAGGCCGACATATCGAGTGTGTGGGTAAATATTTCAAGCGGTCAAGCATTTTGAACTTTATTTACACTTTGTTTTTACTTCAGCTTAGTACAATAACCTTTTAGCATCTCTTATGCGCATATCATTGCGCGACGTGCCAATCATGACGTCATCGTATCACTTCCTACTTAATTTGGTGAAGATGTTTAAATGTTTGTTGTTCAATAACATATAAGACGTAAAACAGATTTGGACGAAAAACAGGCACACAGGTCGACTATATTCTGGAGCAACGAGAAACTTCTAGCAGACAAATGGGGTTCAAATTTTGTTATCTTTAACCTAATCATTTTTGGTACTTCATAATAAAATGACAACGTTCAAAAACGCCTCATAATCATGAACCATTTCTTGAATCGTCACAAGAGTCCAATAAATTAATGCTATCCTAGAATTCAAAAGCGAATTTGGACTACTAAAATCTTGTATTTATTTAGTGACAATCTCTCTCCGTTCTGGCTCAATTCATTTTAGTACCAATTTCAATGTTCCGGCTAGACTCCAGGATATGGCAGGGTTGGCACTTCCATAGAATAGATATTGTAACATCCCTAGTTTCCACGAAGTTTGGCGGCTAGTACTTTAGAATTGGTTCATGGAAATAAAATAGAAGGCAAGGTTTGCATTATGACAAGAAAATATACACAAAATGAAAACAACTTCACCCTATACAAGTTATTTATCTACCTAAAGCCTTGACAACTTATTAGATGTATTTGAAGGACAAAGAAATCAAAGTAACTGCCTCGGTAGCCTAGTGCTCCTAAGCGCGACTGCTACGCTAGAGGTCATGGGTTCGATTCCCAAGTCGAGCAAAGTGTTATTGGGTTTTTCTATGAAATTCTCAGTAGCAGCTCGGAGTTTGGATTTGTGCCCGGTTAATAGCAATAGGCTCGCCCCTTATTCATGGGACCTAAATATACCGGCGAACTGAGGGTATACATTATTACACCTCTGCCTAACCCTTCGGGGAATACAGGCGTGATGGTATATTTTATTATATTTTTTTTAGAAATCAAAGTTGACCTAAGGACATTTTATAAGTGGGTATGATAACGATATTTTCACCCTGAATCCATTTAAAACAAATTGTCGAAAAAGTCGATCACATTAAAAAACATTGGTAATGAGCTAGCTTATCTTGAGTCTCGGAGCTATAAAAATTGATGAAGCCTCCACAGGCGCCCCTCTAACTTCCTTTAATGGGAACGATAATTGAAAACTTCAGTTTAATCTGAGACTCTTGCGTAAATTGAAACTTGGTGAAGCAGGAGAGGGATCATTATATGGAATTATGAAAAACCACTGATTTGTTAACTTCTTTCGAGGTTGAGCGAATCGTTTAAAGAAAAAATCCCGAAGTGTTTACTTATTCAGACCCTGGATGTACAGGAGCTGTTAGCGTTATCAAAGTAGGTGCTTATCTGTTGCGTTAGACACGTAGACCTCACATGCTAAGCTTACATAAAAACAAAGTTAATACGACGCTATTCGGTAGGATCCTTAAAGTGATCTAGTTTTCGTTTCCTCGGCTTTGAATGACTTGAATCGTATTATATTTAGCTTTAAAACAGTCCGTTTTATCACATCATCAGCGTTTATATAAAATCCTAACTATTATTATAGATGCGAAAGTGTTAAGTGTTTTTGTTTGTTCCCGAGGAAAGCAATAAAAACGTTCTTATGATAATAGATGGCGCCACGTATCTTGAGAATAATGATTGAATTTTAAATATAACCGATATTTACACGGACGAAGTCAGGGGTAAAAGCTAGTCTTTAATAAAAATTCGTCTTCAAACCTTCAGATACGATCTAAAATTCATGCGGAAAATACAAGTTCCTTTCAAGAAAACGTAATTTTTTGATTATGATGATAAGCTAAATATAAACAAATATCTTACTATAAATAATTTATTATCGGTATTTAGTAACTGCAAAGTAATAAAATCAGAAGTATCTCTCAAAATTTATTAAGTCGAAAATCCTGCCTTGGATTTTGTTGATTTCCCTGCGATAGCTATTACTGAGAAACTTTTTCCATTATTCGAACAGAAAACGATGTTAAACCGAACGATTGTGGTCATTTGAACAAAACTCCCCTCTTTAATTTAAAATCCAGGATAATTTGATTAAGGATCCAAACCTTGGAAACCAGAATATCTTATGAGTTCGTTCGTCAATCCGTCAGTTTTACGATCGGAATTCTCGAAAATAAAACACCTTTCGTAGATTACTAGGATTTGCGTTACAGGTTTGATTTAATATTATTATAATAAGACTCTGTCCCCCACGAAATTATTTAAAAGTATACCTTCCCTTATTAAATTAACGACTTTGAAACTGGTTACAAATGGAAACCTCGAAGATGACTCTGAATAAAGCTATGGGTGAACGTTGACTACGTTTTTCCATAAAAATGTGACATAATAGACCATAAATTTTCTTTACAGGTACATGGCAGCAGCTCTTAAAATGTCCTTGATTAATGTTTGGAAAGAGTAATGAATTGTTCAACGAAAGCGCACTCGTGCTTGGAATAAAAGAATTTGCAATCTGTTGAATATTATATTCCGTGAAACTAGTTCCCGCTTGCAAGAACCGCGTTGCTTTGTCATCTATATCTGTAATTTTTCTCAGGTAATTAACTATCTTTTTCCATGAAGGTGTTAAGTATATTTAATCAATTATGAAATTACTAGATACTTCCCGCGTCTTCGTCTACATCGACTTTAGAATGATGTAAAAGTCCTAAAATATCTTACAGAAATCAAAACCGGGAAAAAAATATTTCTTAAGCTTTATCAAATCTTTAATTTTGTCATCCATTACTCCATCCATTCTCATAAACTTTCGCATTTAAAATAGTAGTATGATCAATACTGCGGTTACCATCCCACCAAAAACAGAATGCAGGATAAACAACGTAAAATTTCAACTTTCAGTAATCTAATAAAGTTCGGCTGAATTAACCCAAACTCTTTGTCCACTGAGAATTCCTAAGTATTTTAATTAAGTTTCAACCCAGGACCAATAATTTGTTTGGCTACATCATCAATATTAAATCTTGTTGGAATAGTACAAAAGTTTGTACCGACAAAGCAGCTGAAGACGTCGATTATTTAACATTGTTATTTTTCGTCTCGAGCAGTTCAGAAATGTCTTATGTTTGTAGATAAATAATCTAATATATAAAATTCTCGTCTCGCAGTGTTTGTTACCAAACTCCTCCGAAACGACTGGACCGATTTTTATGAAATTTTGTCTGCAAATCGGGTAGGTCTGAGAATCGGCCAACATTTATTTTTCATACCGCAAAAATAAATTATGTCAGAGCAACGTTTGCTGGGCAGCTAATATTATTATACAAAAAGTTCAAAGACACGTATTATGAGTTTAAAAAGACTTTATTTTAAACTTTAATAGTTTCGAATAAGACTTTATCTTATGACTATGACACTGTAGCTCTCTGTTTTATTGCTATCATATCATTTTGGTAAAATTCCTGTAAAATTTTACAGATGTGGATCTGTATAATGTTTATTTAGTAGAAAATGGTAGCAAAGACTCCTTTGCATATTTATTTGCCTGAAATCTCTATAATATTAGGTTTCGAAGGAATTCTATGAAAGTTAGGTACATAGTATATAAATTATGAACCTCATTTTTAAAACACAATATCTAGATTTTATGTACAGCCAACAAAGCTATTTGATATACAGGCAAAATTATTCGTCTTTCTACTACACTGCCAATATTCATTCTTACCGTACGCGTAATAAGTTTTTAAGCTTATGACACACCTAAAAGAGTGATGTAAAAGAATTTTTCGCTCAACACACTCACAACATTGTTTAAAAGGAATTGCAAGTAAGCTGCCAGTATACCAAATAGCTTTGTTGACTGTACCTACGCCTACGCACTACCTACTTAGATAATTATGTATGTTTAATTAAAGACGATAACCCACACGCTAGTATTACAGTTAATAAAATCCGAACTCCTGTTTTCTCAGATAGTTATTATAACATGTTATTTTATGGTTATACACTAAACCAGCTTATTTGAGAAGGGATCAAGCGTAGGTACATTCTAAAGGAGAACACAGACGAATCAATTTTTTTATGTACATAACACACATAAACATACCATCACGCCTGCATTCCCCATAGGGTTATGCAGAGGTGTACCAATGTACACCCACAGTTCGCCGGTATGTTTTTAGGTTCCATGTAATTGAGGGCGGGCCTATTGCCATTAACCGGGCACAAATCCTAACTCTGAGCTGCTACTGAGAAATTTATAGAAAAACCCAATAAAACTATTTGCTCGACCTGGGAATCGAACCCTAGACCTCTAGCGTAGCAGTCGCGCTAACGACCACTAGGCCAACGAGGCAGTCTGTACATAACCAGGAAGTGAAAATGGTTTTTACGACTTGCATTATACTTCTTTGAAATTCTCAGTAGCAGCTCGGAGTTAGGATTTGTGCCCGGTTAATGGCAATAGGCTCGCCCACTATTACATGGGACCTAAATATACCGGCGAACTGTGGGTGTACATTTGTTACACCTCTGCCTAACCCTTCGGGAAATACAGGCGTGATGGTGTCATTATTGATTTTTTTCGTGATTTATAATTCGCTACTAAACAATGCGAAAAGATTAATCAGTGTCAACTTTCAATAATACTATATATGACATGTGGGCGAATCAGTACCACAGAGCTGATATTCAGAGACGAGTCTGCTTACACCTTAACGGAACGCGTATATCCGAAGTTTCGTAGGAAATACCTACAAACGTATTCAATTACGTGTTTTTTCTCTGACTTTTTATGGCTTCGCCGTCGTAAACTGGGATCTTCTCTAGCCTAATTAAAAAAGTTTACTTTTCGTTTCCTAAAGGTTTGGATGCCATTATTTATGGAACTCTTTTCAATGCATTTTAATCAGCACAAAATCTGTATAAATGTATAGGTCTTTATGAATGCCTACCTACATTTGCGTGCTAGTACATCTATGGTATAAGCACATTAATACCTACATCAAATGAAAAATAGTAATAAAAAATTTGCTACAATAAGATTGAATAATTATCACATAAGCACTAAAGTCTGCCCGCGACTTCGCCCACACGAGTTGTAGCGTGATGATGTGCCTTTACTATTCCTCATGGATCTGGTAATCATATAAGGTTTTTTCCAACCCGAATGGCTGTTCCAGAGAATAGCCTTTAAATAAACAAAAAGCTCTCCAGCTTTATTATATTAGTCTAGATTACATATAAAGCTAATTTACGTACGTACACTTCAAACTTCCAAAAAAGTGATGAAAATTATGTTCAACAAAATGAGTCTAACCCTCCTTCAAACAAGGAACACAATGGTTTGTCCACAACAATAAAATATTCTTAGAAAGGACTTCTAAAGTAGGGCAGACAAAAGGTATATCGCGACGGGTCAAGCAAGAGTTTTATCGGGTATCGGTCAATTATTGTCGATAAGCATATTTCCCTCCTGGTATCGTTTTTAGAGATCCGTACCCAGAGTATGTCCAACGTACCCCATTACTAAGTCTCCACTATCTGTCTGTACGTCTGTCTGTCACAGGACTGTATTTTTCGAACCATAACCGGTAGACATTTAATATTTTCACTTCATAATGACTACTCTACGCTACTATGGTTACTTTATCGACAAAAAATAAAGATAAAAATTAGAATTAATATATACTATTCTATTATTATCCTATTGCAGGGCAAAGGTCACTTCTTATAAAGTGAAAGTTTGAGCATTGATCACCGCGCTTGCTTGAAGTGAATTGGCGATTTCAAGCTTATATCCATATTAATTAACTGCCTCGTTGGCCTAGTGGTCCTAAGCGCGACTGCTACGCTAGAGGTCTTGGGTTCGATTCCCAGGTCGAGCAAAAACTGTTATTGGGTTTTCTATGAAATTCTCAGTAGTAGCTCTAAGTTAGGATTTGTGCCCGGTCAATGGCAATAGGCTTGCCCCCTATTACATGGGACTTAAACATACCGGCGACCTGTGGATGTACATTGTTACATCAATGCCTAACCCTTTGGGTAAAATAGGCGTGATGGTATGTGAATGTGAAATCCATATTGATATTATAAATACAAAAGCAACTTATCTCTTTGTCTGTTACGCTGTCACGACAAAACCACCGAACCGATTTGGTTTGATTTTGTTACGGGGTAAATTAGAACCCCAAAAAAGAACATTGGCAACTTGTTATTTGCGTCTGCATCCGCGATAACCGAAATTTACGCTGACCAAGTCGCAGGTAAACGCTAGTTTATTATCAGTTCAGTTCTCGTTACGAAGCTTTCCTTAACCTTTCTATGCACTATGAATAACATACAGTATTCACCAATCATTTCACCAAGCTTGTTGCTATTTGCCATAGATAATACGTATGCCTGGCTAAACGAGGTCGATAGAGATCGGTGTCCTATCTAAACAACGTTAACCAATCGAGATTCCGATAACAATCTGCGGCAAGCAGAATGATCGACCGAGCCATCCACCTTACTATTCTGTGTCCTCTCCAACCAGTACTTAATACGCTTCTACATGCATTGAAAACCAGTAGATCGTTGGTTCGTGTTTCCAAAAGCCTCAAACGATGCAACGGATCCTCACTTAATCAACGAGATAAGGCGGTGACAATTCCACTCGGTAGAATGTTCGCGAAACAAAGGGGTTGGTTGTGAATTGAAACACTGTAATTTGGGTTCAATTACGTTTCTATAGGGCTCGAAAATAAGGCTGTTTAAGTCTGCTTGATTTTGAGAATTATTATGTACTTTTTCGTTATTTATCGTTTTCGTAGACTGTCGAGCAGTGATGGCCTATTGATTAGAGCGCCCTTTTCTCATGCATAAGGACAGAGGTTCGATATTGCACAAGCACAAATGTGACTTTTTCAATTCATATGTATTTTCTAAGTTTATCTAGGACACTTAGTGACGTACGCAGTGTCGTGTGCATAAGGTAACGACCGTGACTGTGATGATCAATGCTCGTGCCATCTCTCTAAGAGAAGATCCCCGTAATAAAAATTAATATAGGCTGATGTTTGTGCTTTCTTGTTATTGACGGTAACTATAAATTGGGCCTCTCGTTTACCGGAAATGTTTATTTTGTGACTGTCCAGTGTCTTTGCGAGTATTTGAATATGATGATGCTCATTATTCCCCTTTTATATATCATATCTTCATTTTTTGTATTTATATCCATCACTTTCAAATAGTACCCAATAAGCTTAAGAAACGAACACGGATGATGCACAATCGTATGCTAGATGTTACTTTATCCAGGCAATCGGCAGAAATCACTACACGCTGTCAAGAATTCCGCGTTCACGCAAACAATAAACACAAGACAGTTTTTAGGGTTCGATCTGCTTTGAGATAACCTCAACAATTCGAACCGTACCTTCGTCAAACTAAGGGCACCGCAATAACGCTGACATTGGAATTTATGTCGAGCCCAGGGCTCCCCCTTATCCAGCTGAAATGGTCACTTTGACTAAAGTATCTGTCATTCGAAATAATACTAAGGACCTGAAACACGACTGAGGCATACTAATTTAGTAGATAGGTACAGCAAGACATAAACATAATCCGTTTAGTGTACTGGAACTGACAGGGGTTCATTAAATCTATTCAGGCGACACGCTTGACTCGTAATCTTAATTGGGAGTACCGAAAGATGTGTTTAAAGTACAATAGACACTCTGCTACCTTCACGTGGAACGTGATCTTAGTCTTAGAATACTTCAATAGACATCATTTGGTTGATGTCGGTCTCAATTATGATATGAGGTATGAATAATAATGTCTTATGTTGAATCGTGTATAACAGGGTTACTCAACCCTTTACCATACATGCGTCAACCAACGTTCTCAACAGTCACTACGCCCTTACGATTTAAAATATCTATAAGAAGATAGCAGTGCTACGTATGTGGATTTGGATAATAACAACGATAGACAAACTCAGTTTTGTTAGGGTTAAGATTTTTCCTCCTATACCAATCACATCTGAACATAATTTTACCACAAAATATAGGTATGTTATGATTTTTTTGTTTTATTACAAAGCAAATATTCTACAATAACACTGTTTACCAAGACACATTTTTATTATTTGCTCCATAAAGAAAAATAAGTAAATGAAAAAGTAATGTCAAAGTCGAATTTTTCCTCACCTTGGCACCCTGCGCGAAGGTCCGTCAGTCAGGCTTAAAAGGCTTTTCCGGGAATTTCGCCGGTAATCACTTATTCGTCTCATCTGTCTATTACAACGACCGTGACCCTGAAAGATAAGATGCCTACACACAGAAAAAGGAAAAAGTTCATTAAATAAATTACTAAGAAAATTAGATAAAACGTTAATTATCTAAGTACAATTGGCTCACTACTCTGGTAAGATGAGAAATAAATAAGATACTTTTGCTTAACTCTTGAAACATTATACCATTTCCTTTTCATATCAAGTTTAGTGAGTCAATTCGATTATTGTATTTGGACAAAACTAAGTAGCGAGAATAGTAAAGCGCAGAGGAAATTGTATTCAATTCCGCAATGTCATTTGGCATTACACCAAATTGAGACTTACTGAGCCTTCGTTCGTTTCGTAAGGACCCTAAGTGCTCTCGAACGTAATGAAGATAATATCACGTCTATTTTTGGGGATGTTCAAAAACACGAAAATATAGACTATAAAAAAACCAAAACATAAACTCTTTAGGTTTTATCAAAGAAATGGTTTAAAAAAAAATTGGCTTGTCAAATAACTCAAATCTGATGTGTCAGCGCATGACACAAAAATTACAAAATATACATTTATCAAATGAAAAATTCAATGAATTCATTTATTCAATGAAATTAATAAAATTTTGTTCTAACTTGGTAAGACAGTAAAACTTTACATATTTTTGGAAATCCTGTCTCGTCTGCATGTGCATAGAAATAGTGTTCATTTTCTGCTATTCTTTTTTAATTTATCTACTATTAATCTCAAAAATTTGATAGTCTGTCATAGTACTGACGTAATTTCATCGAAATTGTGGTGTCTCTTCCGCGAAAGATATTAATGCAGAGTTGACTAAAATAGAATTTTACATTCATAATTACATTAATTAGTTTGACCCCAAACCGAAGAAACTAAGATGTCAAAGGTCATTCCACAGATTCAAGCAAGCTTCATAGCTCGTAGAAAAAGGTTCATTCCAAAATATGAAGTTGAAGGTGTATACAGAGTGACTCTAGGTGAAGAAACACAAATGCAAATAGAAGCAGTAGTAGGAACTCATGTTTATACCATGTATCCTTGGAAATTCATAAGCAAAGCTAAAATCATGGAGTGTATAGATGTAGGTGGAGAATTATCTGAATTTTTCCCAATACGTGAGCAACTTAAAGCATGTGACGAAGAAGAGATCCTTATGGGTTACATATTGGATGAATCAACCAACACCGACAACTTTTACATATGTTGTACACCAAAAGCCAGGGATCACTGCAAGCAGCAATCCGACAAATATATTAGAAGGCAAGAAACAAAAATACAAAAGTGTGTTCATAAGAAGGCTAGACCTTGGATCAGTTTGGGAAGCGATGCAGAAATTATGGAACAGGTACCTGTCAACAAAAGAAATTTAATGGAAATAGAGATAGAAGCTAAGTTCCCCATGGAATATGAACCTAAAAAGTTTCAAGTTAGGGATGCTGACTCGGTCAGGGATGGTTCTATAAACTTCATAACATGCAGAGAGAAGTTCAGCAATGTTTTCCGGCGAAGAGTAGATTGTGAGTCTCAGATTAATCCAGCCCTGGTACATGCAGTTGCTCAAACAGAAGTACACCAATAAGTACCTACACCCACGTTTTGCTAATTATGAATTTGAGTTGTTAAGATACCACCAATCAATACTAAATATTATAAAGCTGAAGAGTTCGTGTTTTTTTATAGCGCTACAAACTGGAACTACATGTCCGGTTCTAAAAAAGCCGCTTACTGGAAGCTACGTTATCTCTGAGTACAATAGGCTATAATTTATTATAACAATTTTGGAATCTGTAGAAATGTTCACCTGAACGAAGGCACGGGTGAAAGCTAGTAAGTAAATACAGTTTTATAATAAGTTTTATATTGCTAAAAGCACAAAATATCAGAGCTATTAATTTACAAAAATAAAACTTGAATCATTGAAATACAATCATATTTCTGTCAAAGGTATTATATAGATATGTTACATATTAACAAATTATTAAAAATATAATATATAATAAAAGTTCCTAATTCAACTCGCCATAAAAACGTTTTTCTTAAATGCTGTGTCGAGTGTCGAGCGTGTCTGATATAACGGGTCTCGCATTAACGGTGGCGCTATGTGGTTTTCCAATTGCGTCCAACTGCCTGTTCAGTAAACTAAACGGGCTAGGCCAGCCGCCAACCTACTAGTTTTGTTTCATAAAAGCCAGCTTTGTTTGCATGGTCGAGTCTGACTGTGAATCTATTCTACGTTGTATTCACGCCCAACCAATTAATCGAGTTTTCTCACTTTCGAAGCGAACTTTGCCGTATTATTTTGATCTTTAGACAATGTTAGAAATAAGTATCATTTCTTTTAAAAAGTGCTTTAATCTTGTGACAGCACGGCAACTACATTTAGCCATTAGTGAACATGAATTTGTTATGAACCGCTTAGCGCTATTAAGACATTTAAATTATTAGTACAAACATTTGACGTGTAGTAGTTAATCCAGGTCTCAAACTAAGTATTAATTACGTATGCATTGTTAAGTAGGTACCCACATCTGTGTGTGTGACAATAAAATTGGAATAAAAATTGGTAAAAATAAATTTTAAATAAAACTTCCCGATCACATCATTACTCGGATGCTATAAAGAAATAATAACGTTATTTATATTTCTCATATCAACAAAATGATGTTAATAAAATTCTCTTACCGTCCAAAAGTAGGCACTTCACATTCGCACGCTGTAATAAACCAGATATTTTCGCGATAAAATTCGAATAATACATTGAAAAGCTTCATAACGTCGACGCGATTTAGTCGCGAACTTTTCGCTGGAATTTGGAATATATCGCCAGAGGACCGCAGTGTCAACACAGAGAAGGAAATAGAAGAAACTCCCGAATGGAGAGAGAAACAATTGTATATTGTGTAAACGCACATCTGCGCCCAAACCTTTCTCAAGTGATATTCTTACAAGGCGCACGCTCTCAGAACAGTTTTAGTATTAGTGGAAACACATTACGGATACAGCGGGCCCGGCTGCGTCGTGTCACTAACCTTCAATACAAACTAACAGACTTTGTCATATTGTAAACGAGTCTACGAGATAAAACGTCTAGAATAGCTGAGTGGATAACTTCTTAGTTGTTCATGATATTTTATCATATTACCATTGGCACTAACATACTTTTCTATTTGTTTTGTATTCCCATTTATTTTGTTTATACATATTCTCTCCTTAATTTTATTCTCATGGGTAATGTCCAATGAATGTTTTACATCGCTATATGAGATGATTCAATTTATTTTCTGGATTATGTTGTGTTTTCATTATTCGTCTATTTACATAATAAATGTGACTCTTTCACTTCTGTGGGAGACACAGGGCAGTGTACAGGGATCACTGAAATGTGTTTATTAGGTTTTTGCTGGCTTTACCCTCTCTGACGTCTTTGTAGTATTTCCTTAGGAAAGGTTGAGCCCTCAAATGTGGCTAGGAGAAAACAATTCTTTGTTACAAATATAGAATCTAATTTTCATTGTATATCACAATGTTGTACAGTTAATGCTGATGAAGGATTTAAACTTCTAGCGTATTCGTAATCCAGCTTAGAGACAAAACCACAAAACCAGTTCCGCGTCATGTACGGACACACTACAATATCGTGGTCCCTTTTTACAGGATAAGCTCTTTAAACCACACTCACACACATGCAAATCACAGATGCCAACTGAACAAAATATTTAACAAATCGTAGAAAATTCATAAGGGTAGATGACTTGTCAGGAAAAAAATGGCTTTCACCGTAATGTCAACCTAGATCAAAAATAAGCTGGTTTTGCGAAATATAGTAAGCAAACGTCGTCGCCTTTCAGTATTATTTTAAAAAAGAGAGCTTCACCTTTCTGTGGGGCTGTAACAAAATGATATTATAGTTTTTTATAAGTCAGAGCTATTTTTTGCTAGAGGTCTTGGGTTCGATTCCCAGGTCGAGCAAAAAGTGTTATTGGGTTTTTCTATGAAATTCTCAGTAGCAGCTCGGAGTTAGGATTTGTGCCCGGTTAATGGCAATAGGCTCGCCCCTTATTACATGGGACCTAAATATACCGGCGAACTGTGGGTGTACATTGTTACACCTCTGCCTAACCCTTCGGGGAATACAGGCGTGAGTGTATATTATATTTAGAGCTATTTTATAACCTATAGTAATAGGTATAGGTACCTATTTCACTATTCACTCGCTTTATAATAACCATAAGGAATTAAGTAGATACCTCCGATATTCTTGCCACAATCCTTAATCTAGTCTACAAAGTTGTCCCACATTTCTAGTGGACTTAATGTAAATTTGGGGCAATTTAAGGTTGAGCACTCCGTATCGCCTTGGATGTGTAATCTTTATAAAGAAACATTATAACATCGAGATAATATTTATTGGGCACTAGCTGATGCCCGCGACTTCGTTCGCGTTCACTATTTTATTGTTTTCAATTTTGTTTTCGCTTAACCCCCTTTTTTTTTAATTAACGTAAAAAAAATAGCCTAAGTTACTTCTTGTAATATCAGCTATCTGCGAGTGAAAGTCGCATCAAAATCGGTCTAACCGTTTCGGAGATAAGCCGGCACAAAAATTTTAAAAATTGTTTTTTTTTTTAATTTAGTACCGTGTATACTTTCATATGCATTTAGTGAAAAGCTTGTAATTTGAAATTACAAACAGACGCTTCAATTTTATTTATTTGTATAGATAACTAGTCAAATAGTAAACTACAACAAATAGGAATTACTGTTGCATTTTTTATAGAAATCCCTATATGTACCTATACCAAAAAATAAATTGAAGTGTCGCACTGGCAGTTGACATTTGAAAGAATAACTTAATCTACTATTATTTTAAATTTAAAAAATAGGCTATCGCGCAAAATAATTAAAACACACACACACGGATAACCGACATTCACGCAGGTATAATCAGTTAACAATAATGTCAAGTACTCTTAGCAAGAGTACCCGTTCTTAAGTTACATAACTGTATGTTTTCAGATCCTCCCTTCTGATTTTCCTCTATATCTTATCTTATTTTTTTCGCTTCCAATGAGCTAACATAAGTACGTCAATCTCTTAAGTAATACGTTATATTGTGATGTTCGAAGCTCTTCTGTTGATATTACTCTTTTTCCTTATTTTGAACTTCAGGGAGGTTGCTAATGCAGGTTTGTATTAGGGGGTCGTTTTGTACACAGACCCTTACGTCATTTGTTTGTTTCTCTATGCGTGTGTTTGATTGCTGGCTCACGACTAAGTAGTTGATCGGCTGACCTATTTAAACATGCCTTCTCGAGGTAACTGGGTGATTTTTGCATAAAATTGTCACGATACTCCCATAGTTGCCCTAAAATTGAATATGTTAAGACAAACAGTATCAGCCATAGCTGAAATCCACAATATGTAGTATTTGCCAAGAGTAAACTACATACTTATATTAATAAAAAAAAGCTGATGAATCATTCTTTTCAATCATAGGTATATGATAGCCTGATACATGAATTAGTATTAGGTCGGATCACACTAAAACACACAGAAGTGGATTAGTAACCAAAGACATAACTCAACGCGAGTTAAAGCGTGGGGTATACCTAGTGATTATTAAAATTAAGAAGAACTTTATGATCTGATAAGCTGCAACATTGAATTTCATCTCTTTTCTGAACAGCAGCGTTCTAACCCCTTTATTTAACACACATTTAGCACCTACTTAATATTACGTAAGGTAACTGAACTTTTAAGATGCACACCACATGGAAACAATCACCGCCCACCCGAAGTCAGTTTCAATAAAATCCCGAACTGCGTGTTAACCTTTTTCCACAGATAAACTACTGGCAGCAACTAACACTCTAGTTTAAATAAAGAATGTAACAGACTCATATGGCTCACCCAGTTCCTGTACACCAATAACAATTGGCATCGGGCCTCTATATTGTTTCCGGAGGAAGGTTGGGCCAACCATGAATATGGAACTCGACACGGTTCTCGCATAAACTACTATTTCGCAACCCCGCCTTCCATGTAAAATGTAGGCTGCGCTTAGGCGGATTTCGGGTTCCATTTTGTTGAAGGAATATATTGAAAGGGAAGAGGTAAGCGTTTAGCAAATCGTTTGAAATTCTGGTCACATTTAAGAATGGGTACTGCGAAGGTTGCATACCATGGCAACCTGGCCGAAACGTTTTTTAATCCGAACAGTCAGGAAATTACATAAGGGATTCGAATTTAAAAATAATAAACGATTGTTTTTTTTTTATTGGGCAGTTGTTTGCCCCAGCTCGGAATATGAGCACGCTATTTCAATACAAATATACTAGTAAATTTACACCCAGATTTTATCTAGTCGAATTTTGTTTTTCTTAGAAATTAGTTCAACAGGCTCGATAGCACCAAACTTTAATTAGATCAAGATTTAGACATTTTTATTATCTGTTAGCATGAAGCTTATTTAACAATCCAATGTAATTTTGATTACCCGACTTACACTCATCAAAATATTATCATCGCATAGATAAAAATACATTATTTACTTAAGTATTACGTGTGAACCTTCCACTTATCTGTTTTATTTTTAGACTGTAAGAACTAGCTTCTTCCCGCGACTTCGTCCACGTCAAAGTTGTTATATTTTCCCACGGGAACCGTACATTTTTCCAGGATAAATCAATCCTAATCCTATGTGTTATTCCAGACTATAATCTATCTATGTGTCAAATTTCATCCAGATCCGTGCAGCCGTTTAAGCGTGAAAGAGTAACAAATATCTATACGTCCTCACAAAGTTTTGCATTTATAATATTAAGTAGGAAAATAGGAAATAGGAATAGTGGGATTTGCAACATAAATATCAGTTTTTCCATTAAAATGAAAAGTTGGAGCACTTAGCCAACACTGGTCCCTCAGTCACTTGGTACGTACCCATTAGGTTAAAAAGTTAGGTTATCCTTTATTAAATCCTGCCTTTACCCTAAAGACAAGCCTATACCTTGCACTAATTATTTATCAGGCCATTTTTCGAATTCCCAAGCTATAATCATCTTTGACATTATTATCATAGTGCTGAAAATCGTTCATTTGCAAGACGTAGCTGGACAGAATATGTTTATTTACATTTGAACGGCCTATATGGAAACGAATGTAAATGAGTTTGTCTATCTTTCCCGTGCCAAAGTCAGTTTCCTATAGCTTTCAAATCCTTAGGACCCCCGAAATAACAGTGATGGAAATATATGGAAATCATGGTTGTACCTTATTGGGTGTACTTACCCGGACTACTTACTTGGTAAGTACTTCTGTCTGTGACATCATGAGAGGAAAATTCCTAATAAACAAACCCACACCATCGTGCCTGTATTCCCCGAAGGGTTAGGCAGAAGTGTACCAAAGTACACCCACAGTTTGCCGGTATGTTTCTAACTCCTAGCTGCTACTGAGAATTTCATATAAAGACCCAATAACACATTTTTCTCGACCTGGGAATCGAACCCAAGACCTCTAGTGTAACAGTCGCGCTTAGCCCGGAGTTAGGATTTGTGCCCGGTTAATGGCAATAGACTCGCCCCTTATTACATGGGACCTAAATATACCGGCGAACTGTGGGTGTACATTGTTACACCTCTGCCTTACCCTTCGGGGAATACAGGCGTGATGGTATATTTATAGAATCGAAAGTACCTATTTATTGAATAAGAGTTACATCTTTCGTCACTGCTCCGCTCTTGTGGGTTGTAGCGTGATGTCATAAAGCTCAAAACCTCTCTCAATAAACGGACTCTATAACACAAAGAGATTTTTTAAACCAGGCCTGTACCTTCAAAGATGAGCGCATTGAAATAAACGATCTCTCCAGCTTTATATTACACTAGCTGATGCCCGCGACTTCGTTCGCGTTCACTATTTTATTGGTTTTAATTTTGTTTTCGCATACCCTTCTTTTTTAAAATTAAAGTAAGCTTAAGTTACTTCTTATAACACCAGCTATCTGTTCATCCTCTATTTTATCCCCTTAGGGGTGGTTCTTAGGGGATGCCTACGTCATAGTAGCTTTATGCATGCAAAGTATCAGCCCGATCGGTTTAAAATTGACAAAATTTCATACAAACTTTCATCCCCTATTTTATCCCTTTGGAGGTAGAATTGATCAAAATCCTTTCTTAGCGGATGCCTACGTCTTAACATCTACCTGCATGCCAAATTTCAGCCCGATCCGTCCAGTGTTTTGGGCTGTGCCTTAGATCACTATGTCAGTCAGTCACCTTTGAGTTATATATACAGGGTTATTTGTAAAACAATGACAACCTCTCAGGACTATGTTACTAACATCATAATCAACAACTTTCATTCTATGACATTAAAAAAAAAACATATTTTAGTTCATCAGATTTTCATACAAAAATAAAAACATTTAAATTGAACGCTCTAAATGTTACGAAGTCTATGCGAAGCAAACGAATGCGATAGTAAAATAGCAAGGGGAGCGGGGGTGTTTGTACTTGACCTATTTACAATTTTACGGAAATCCTTCAGTCGGTCATTCGCTTCGATACGCTTGCGTTGCTTGATTCTGTAAAAAATTATAGAACAACAGTTTTTATTTATGATGATAGTAATACAGTCCTGCAAGGTTGTCTTTATTTTACAAATAACCCTGTATTTAGATGTTAGTAAGTATATAATAGGTATGACGGAGAATAAGTACATCTTTTTTTTTGGGGGGGTGGGAAATGATCAAATATTTTCTCCCGCCCTTAGAGTCAGACTTTTACTGACTAAAACCCACCCATGTTCCTTCTAGTGCCCTTTGCGTTCCGGGGGCGCGGTATCTCTTACGAACAACCCGCAGCCCCGGGAATAAGTACATCTGAGTGCGGTCTTTAAAAACTGTGACCTCACTTTTGGACACTAATACAAACCCCAAGTATAGTAGTCGCCACGACCCGTGAGCACACATGTCAAGTTAATTTTTGGATTATTTTCGGGGTTCGTTGAGGCGCGACGTTACACGCGATCGGTCCTACTAACGAACCAATAGCGTGCAGCGTCGGCGGCCCAAAATACCCAGAAAGAAACCCAAAAATTAAGTAGACATTTGTGCTCACGACTCGTGGCGATTACTATAACGTTTTACAAGTTTATTATTCACAAAGTATGTTTTGTAGGTCCGTACGGCTCAGCGGCTCAGACAGTAATGAATGCCATTCTGCAGTGCAGGCGTATTTATAGCAAAATGAACGAATGACGTCAAATTAACGATTCTAATAGTTTTAACAATAATCGACAAAGAGTTGCTTAATTTATGATTTTACATACAACTAGAGCTTAAATAATAATAAAACGTGGTCTTCTACCACTTTTGAGGTCAGATAACGTCTTCGCGCCGATAGATATAATACTCGATTATTGAATTATAGGCGCACTAACAGACATGGAGACATTTTATGGCAGATAAGGATTATATCCAGCTATTAAATCTTGAACGCCTGGTCACGTTACATAGTCGGGCGTCGCGTCGTCTACCGACTACTATAGTTAGGGCTGCACCGGCATCGGTTATCTGTGTATTAATAGCGCAGCCCTAAGCCGACTCTAATACATTTCTGTGTATTGCGGGGCTGTGTGGGAGATTACATGTAGTACAACACTATTTTATGAACATGTCATGTGTAAAGTGTAATAGTCAGAGATATTAACCGTCATGCCATTATAAGCTCTTGGTGTACGTACACATACAGACATACCACCATAACTGTATTCCCCGAAGGGTTTTTTCTTTTTATTTTGGTGGGTGGAAAATCACCAAATAACTTCTCCCGCCCTGAGCGGGGCGGAAGGGAGTGTCAGACTTTTACTGACTAAAACCCACCCATGTTCCTTCTTGTGCTCTTTGCGTTCCGGGGGCGCGGTATCTCTTACGAACAACCCGCAGCCCCGGGAGGCATCGGCCCTCAGTGGCCCCTTCCTTTTGCTGACATCTCTTTGAGGCGCGCGTGGAACACGAACGTGCCGTCGACACGGCCTGTCGTTACGCAACGTAAGAACGGTGAGCTACCCATTGCTCACCGTCCACAGGCCTGTATCTACGGTGGCCGGGAGTCGTCGCGCGGCTCCCGACGCGCGACGTCCGGAGCGTCTGCCACGGCGGCTGGGACGTGAGAATCTCTGTCTCAGCCGGCCCGCCGCCTCTTTCTCTAGCATTACTGCCTTACAGAAGGTCCCTGAAGGGTAAGGTAGAGGCGTACCGATGTACACCCACAGTTCGCCGGTATGTTTTAAGTACCATGTAACAGGGGACGAGCCATTAACCGGGAACAAATTCTAACTCCGCGCTGCTTGCTACGAGAGTTTTATAGAAAAACCCAATAATATGTTGCTCGAACTGGGAATCGAACCGAAGACCTCTAGCGTAGCAGTCGCGCTTAGGACTATTATGCTAACGAGGCAGTCGTGTCAGTGTGCACGTATACATGTAGGTTATAACTGAGGATCATCTTCCACACACATGTTCGAGGTCCGTATGTACCCCACAATGGATGGTCTTAGTATGAAGTCGCTTAGTTTATAAGTTTTAAGCCCTGCCTGGTAGCCTTAATTTTAAAAGTACCACAGGAAACTCCGGTTAAGCAGCTAATAAGCGAGTAACTAAGTAACTGCGAGATGCGATTCCGAAAAACAAAGGACTAATTGGTAGCTGGTCGCTCCCTAGTAGGTAGTTTGACGATACGGTTAGCGTAATCTGACTGAGCGGTTGGCTGCAGCGGTGCGTTTCGCGGGTTAAAACCGGCGACACGCATGGAATAAATATCTTTATCGACTACAGATAAATGTTCCAGGTCTGGTTGTTTGTGTATATTACTTTATATTATTTTACACGCGCCCACGATACAAGATACATTCCTAAAGTGCGGCAAAGTTTTTGTAAAAACACAGCTAAGAATACTCGACTAATGCACCTTTCTAACAAAAAATACAAAATCAAAATCGGTTCATGCGTTCGGAAGCTACGATGCCACACACATACACACACAGACACGTCAAACTAATAACGCCCCGTCGTTTTTGCTAAGGGGGTTAAAAAAAAAAGAAAAGCTAGTAATAGTCCGTTGCAGTGCCTATAAAAATTACAAATAGCGTCATTTTAATGTCAAAATTACATACCATCATATGAAGCATAAAGTATCAAACTGAACCCCACTTACTACTCCTAACAGCATTAAAAAACCACATAAATCTGAAACCATTTATAACGTAAAATACCAAAATTTTATCGTTCACTTAAAAGAAACCAACCTCAGGTGGACTATTAGGAGAATTGAAAGGGACTAGGGATACTTTAGGGTTCCGTATGAAATATAGGCCACACGCTACCGAGAAAAAGTAAAGGTACGTACGTAATAACGGCAATTTCAAAAAGCCAAACGCTCACAAGTTGAGCCTAGGATGAAATAAAAGCTTTCAGCATGACGCACGAAATATATTAGCGCTGAGTAACGGGTGTTTGAATGTGTTATTATGTCTCAAACCTGTTGTTTACTTGTTTTTCTATTATGATTTTTCTATCATACTAGCGAACTGCTCGCGACTTCGTCCGCGTGGCTTATTTGACCCCCGTTAAGTTACGTTTTTAGGTACTGCTACGCTTCCGTGGGTCGTAGCGTGATGTTATATAGCTTATGTTACTTAGGAATAATGTAGCTATCTGTTGGTGAAAAAAATGGTTAAAATCGGTCCAGTAGTTTTGTAGCCTATTCGTTACAAACAAACAAACAAAAAAATATTTACTCTTTATAATATCAAAGTATAGATTATGGCAAGCAAGGCGACGGCCCTCCTAATGTTAAATGGTCACCGTTGTGTGGTATATGCATTGCCATCCCAGAGCAAAGTTGAAATGTCTCATGTGCCTGTAATCACACAGGCACCCTTACCCTTCAAGCCGGAACCCAACAACGATGCTTTGCGGCAGAAATAGGTGATATTAATTCCCCGGATGAGCTCCTTCACAAAGAGTTCTACTATGACGTGTTAAAAGGTTTTTTTACAAGCAATTTTAGACCAAGACTCACATGAAAAGTAACATAAACTTATTTGACATGTCCTAAAATGATACCCATAGCACAAAAGACACTGCCTATAGATGTTTTCAAGCCTTGGGGCAGTACCGTGTACCGAGATTATGACCTTTTCCCATGAATATAAATCAAACCAAATCAAATTTATTATTGTGAGACAGCGGTAGGTATTAGTTGTTACAAATATGGAGCATAAGGACATTGTATAGATAATATTATTTGCTTCAAAACATAAATTAAAGGATATGCTTACTTCACATTTCAATCAACAGGCCTCTTCTGGATAAAGTTACTTCATCGTCGACTTTGTCTCTGTCACCTCAGACCTAAACTGGAGTCACGAGCGAGAAGACCAAAAACAAAACTTTATTTACAATAATAAAATGGCCTATTTTCTAGAAATCCGTAAGTACTTTTCAATGTGAAGATAACTATGCAAACCCTAATGCATTTTCAAAGTATATTAGGCACACGGCAATAGAACAACCATTTACAAGAAATATTGGCCGTATTCTGTACGTTTTATTGAATTTCTAAAAAGATATTCTGGAGTCTCGTCTAATATAAATTCAGTGGGCACATACGTCGTATCGCTTGAGCAATATGTTTCCTTTTTCCGACATTGGAGAGGCAAAATCAAGGGTATATGGTATCAGGAACGATCCATATAAAACATTGAATCCCAGACTTTACCAAAGCAAAATAAATCAAAGTTGGTATCTAGACCCGACTCTTGTAAAAGTTTCTAATAGATTTACATAGTTTAGCTTATTGATATAGTTTATTTATTTGCTATAAAATACATTGTTTACGAAGGAAATACCTTACAAATATTATTAAATAAATAATTAATGAATAAGTAAAATTAAATAAATAACTAATGAATAAATATTAAATATAATTAAATAAAAATTTGTAGATAAATAGAAATATAAAATAAATGTAACCTAATAACAAGGAAAATTAATACAGCGCTCTTCCTCTCTCTGTTTATTAAAAATTTGCTGTGCCCAACAGGGCCCATAATTGTTTCTATATTTTTTTTTATTTAATACCTGTAAGTGTACATTATGGATTGCAATAAACGATTTGATTTGATTTGAACCTAAAAGTCACTGTATTTTCCCTGCAAGCAAATGTGTTTTTCGCGCCAAAATTAATAACATTTTGATTTATACTCATTTTAATTAACTTTTATTTCAATCATAAAACTTACTTAAATAATAATTAGATTACTAACTATGTACAGTTTACATAATTACTTGCTTATTTGAATCACAACATTAAAATTAAAATGTTCATGTAATGTTCACAGTGCCCTTTTTCTGACCGCTCCAAATGTTCATTAATGATGAAACATTTTTTCGGATATCATAATCAAATGTATATTGGTTTCAGGCAATTTACATAACTCATCCAGTTTTCTTAAACCAATAAAAGAAAACTTTGAATTCTAATAAAAAAAAAAAACTTTTAATGGGCAAAAGGAAGTTTGTAATTTAATTTCAATGTAGGCACTCAGAATTTCTAATGAATTAGAGAAGCTGTAAAAGTCTACAGAAAAATGAAAACGCATTAAATCAACTAACAAGTTTTCTCAATCAAAAACTTCTTGGGATGGAGGCAATGTCACCTTTACGAAAGAGCTTATCCAGAGCTAGAAACGTCTAAGTAGTATAAAAACTCTGGCTGACCTAGCGTCTCCGCGCACGACCGACTTTATGACCGATTCTTTGTCGGCCGTGTGCGTTAGTATATTAGAATTCAAATGAAATATATAAAAATAAATGCTATTCTCGCCGACAAAAAATCGGTCAAAAAGTTATGCGTGATCATACATAAAAAATAAAAACAAAATCTAATTAAGCGACAAGCTATCACTGACTCCCTTTGCTACCATTATCATTCTTCATACATTCCATCCATCTTTTGGCGTTCCTCTCTCTCTCCGGCCATATATTTTTATTCGTAACTGGGTTTTTCTATGAAATTCTCAGTAGCAGCTCGGAGTTAGGATTTGTGCCCGATTAATGGCAATAGGCTCTCCCCCTATTACATGGGACCTAAACATAGCGGCGAAGTGTGGGTGTACATTGTTACACCTCTACCTAACCTTCCGGGGAATACAGGCGTGATGGTATGTTAGTGTTATTACGTACTCACAATGATCTCGCTATCAATTAGTTTTTAAAAGACTTATTAATCCCTGTTCAATACTTTCTTTTCCAATGCCATGTAACAAATAGGATTAGATAAAAAAAATATCAAAAGCCTATCAAATTACAACATCAAAATTGTCAAGAGATCTGGTTCCTAAAATCATAATTTTATTTATTTATAATAAGAAGAAATAAAATTAACAATTAATTTAAAGAAGTTGAACGTGTAGCTAGATTAGACGTCGCTACAGAGACAGACAGGTACCTATCTGAGCTAGACAGATTAGAGGTATATGTTAGACAATTATCTGGTCTTGTAATAAGCTCCTGATTAGTTATCTCGTTCTTATCAACACAGAATGTCTGGCCGCCTCAGGCGGACTAGGCATTCAATCTATTTGATATTAGAGCTTTATAATTTTACTAGAACATGGACATATATGGACAGATATATTTCTCAGTAGCAGGTTTTTTTTTTAGGAATGGAAAATCAAAACCCAGGGCACAAAAAGGAACATGGATTCCTTTTGGATGGATGCTTTTGACATCAGTATAATTTTATGGAATTGTACAACTTATTGTAATACATTTTTTTTTTAAAGAGTGTGTATGGAGTTTCTTGCCCGTTCTTCTCCATACGAAACTACCTTTTGGAAGTGGCAACTAGATTCAATATTTTTAATTTAACATGTAATTGACGTTCAAAAGTGCCTTTTAATGGTCTAATTGAAATAAATGATTTGACTTTGACTTTGACTTTTTTTGTGCCCTTTGCGTTCCGGGGGCACGGTATCTCAGTAGCAGCTTGGAGTTGGATTTGTGCCCGGTGAACAGCAATAGAGTCGCCCCCTATTACATGGGACCTAAACATACTGGCGAACTGTGGATGTACATTGGCACACCTCTGCCTAACCCTTCGGAGAATACAGGCATAGATCATGGTGTCAAAAATTGTATCATTTATGAAAAAAAGCACACAATGATTTACGAGTTGTAAATACATTCATGTTTTTTTTAAGTAGACGCTTAAAAAAATACAAGATGTTCAGATCATTTGTCGTAGAAATATATATGACTCATCATTTAAACGCAAAAAGCACAGACATTTGGAGTAAATTACGTAATACACAAGAAACAAAAAAAAATGACATCGCGAGGCTCGACTGATGTCAATACAAAGAATATATTATTCAAATTCTATTTACTATGTAATTTCAAAAAGCAGCTGTTTTTCGTTTAAACAACCATTTTACGAATACATTCTCTTTAGTTGTTTTCTTTGAATTAATGTCTCAAATAAAACAAAATGGAAGCTATTGGCCTTTCAGACCTGCTCACATTAGAGGTCGTGTGTTCTCGATATAGAAACGTCTTTTAACTGAACGTATGCGAGCTACACCTCTGCCAAACCCTTCCAGGAATACAGGCGTGCTGGTATGTATGCGAGCTACAAATTGAGTTATATATACGAAGTAAATTACTTCGTGGTTTTATACAATCAAAGAGTTATATGTAGAACCATTTGCCATCGGACAGACTGCCTCGTTAGCCTATTGGTCCTAACCGCGACTGCTACGCTAGAGGTCTTGCGTTTGATTCCCAGATCAAGCAAAAAGTGTTATTGGATTTTTCTATGAAATTCTCAGTAGCAGCTCGGAGTTAGGATTTGTGCCCGGTTAATGGCAATAGGCTCGCCCCCTATTACAAGGGACCTAAACATACTTGCGAACTGTGGGTGTACATTGGTACACCTCTGCCTAACCCTTCGGTGAATACAGGCGTGATGGTATGTAATTAATTTGCCATATGGTGAATTAGGAAAAGTTACATAGTATCCAAGGTGCAGTGTTACATCCACGTCAAATTTAAGGAGGTAACTATTGTTGCGATTCTCAACTTGAATTTTTATTAATATCATAAAGCTAAAGAGTTAGTTTGTTTGGTTGAACGCGCTAATCTGAGGAGCTACTGATTCGAATTCAAAAAATATTTTTGTGTTGGTTAGTCAATTTATAGAGGAAGGCTACAACATACACCATCACGCTACGACCAATAGAGCGGAGCAGTAACGAAAGACGTAACCTAATGCGGGTGAAAAAACTACGCGGACGAAGTCAAGAGTAGATGCTAGTCAATAATAAAATAAATAGGTTTATTTTGTTGTAATTAATTTTCGAATTCGAACTAGCCATCTCACCTCTGGGTTTTGGCAAGCAGGGCAATGAACCCTCCATATACATTGTATGATCCATTCTATTCAACCAACGCGCAACGGAGCGATTCTGTTCTTTAAAAGAGGCGTATTCTATACATGTAAATGTACAAATGTAAAAAAATATTGTGAAAATTTTTATTATAAATATTTATTCCAACTCGTAATAAATATTTATATGGCCTAGAGATAGTTGTTCCAGATCTGTCTGTTTGTATACGTAAGTATATGTATGTAGAAATTCCTAGCTAGGGGCAAAGGTAAAAAAGAAAAAAACTGTACTACATAATATTTAATACGTTTAAAGTTGTGTAGCAATACTGATGCCAATAAAGTGCAATGGAACCAACGTAATAGCCATAAAAGAATTCGCTCGGTGAGCTAAATGTGTTTCCCTTTTATAGAACATTTTCCGTGTTGCAGTGTGTTGGAACAAATGTTCTACTTCTGAAACAAGCTGCGACGCTGTACTGATTCATTATTGAATTTAGTGGAAATAAAACAATAGCCACCGTACTGTACAATGTTACACCGAAAAACAAACTCTAATTTAAGCGACATAAAGCTAATTTTGTTTTTATCGTTTATTGCGAAATCTCATTTTAGCGTAACTTAATTAGCTTTTATGCGAGCATGTTTGGTCTTGGTACTTATAATAAAATTATGAATTTCTGAGTAGTTTCAATCAAATTATGTTACGCTGGAGGCTGTATTCTTGTCGCTAAGTAAGTCATTATTTAATTATTCAAATATTGTTTAGTTAAAGTCTTTATTCAAATCTTTACTAATATAATAAAACTGATGAGTTTTTTGTTTGTTTATTTAAACGCGTTAATCTCTGAAACTGTGAGTCAGATTTTGAAAAAGTTTTAGAATATGATAGCCAGATGCATGAGGAATAGTATAGGCTATATAATATCACGCCATGACTCATAAGAGCGGAGCGGTAACCAAAGACGTAACCTAAAGCGGGTGAAAGATATCGCTTGGACAAAGTCGCGAGCAGGAACTATTGATAGATACTTACAGGTCGTATAATTATAATAATCATCCAACCCATCTTACAGTACAAGCGTCTCTCTGATTGCGCCACTTCTCCAACTAATTCATTCCGGGTTACGTTATACGCTCTGCCAATTGTTTTATATATAACTAGCTAAACGACCAGCCTTGGCTGTGGTTTAGTCGATGTTAGAAATTTCCGTTTCCATTGAATTTACAAATTAAAAAGTATCGGTTAAAATGCAATGTTGCGTGAAAAATCCAGTCAATCTGAATTTTAAAATACATATAAAGATTATGTATAAAAGGCGTTGAGTGCCACACGTTATTTCAGAGCCACAAAACAAAGCAGATATTTTCATATGAATCTGTTATCTAACCTGCTTTGTTTAGCACTGTACCAATATACATAAAACCATTTATTTTTATTCACATCTAGCTTTTCCTGGCCACCGCACAACGTTACGTGGTTTTCATTGAATTGTTTTGACACATTGTTATTCATTCTTGCTAAAACTATACAATACTGCTGATCGGGAAATGAAATAAAAGCTACTATCTGCCCACAAAGTTACACCTCAGCAATATAAATTGTTTGTTCATTATATTTATGTAATTGTTGTGGGATTGATACTGCCGTCTATCCGTAAGGAGTGAGAATTAGTGACTCTTGTATAAGAATAAAAAAATAATGAAGATCATCAAGGTGTACCTTCATGGGTAAATTGAAAAGCAAATGATATTTTCTTCTTAAGATTTGCAATTCATTTATTAGAAAAATTACCGAGAAATAACAACCGTTATTTGGTTAAACTGTTGAAATGACTGCAATAAACTGTTAAAAAAATGTAAACACAAATAAAAAAAAAACAGAAATATTTTTCACTTAAATCGATATTTCGATTTAAGCGTTATATCAAATATTTACCAAAGGATTGTTAAAACGCCAAAAAATTCCGAACATCATCTAATGTCAAAAAGGCTTATAAAAACAATAAATCAATAAACCAACAAACAAGCAATTTACAACAAAAACAAACGAAATCAACGACCAACTTGAAACCTTGTACAATAATGTCAATTTTAAATGCATGAAATTCAGTAGTCTGACCTTTACTTCAGGCGGCTGTCGTACAAACGAGTGGAAGCGGTAGTGGTCCGGGACTCTTTTCATTACATTTTCTATCGAATTGAATTCACAGAGATTCTCGCAGAATATTACCATAATAGACATGTGTCCTAAATGTTCAATAGAATATTGAACAACGGATCTACATTACCTCTTGTTAACTTTTAGAACTTTCTGTTTAATAAAAAAGAATGTGCTCCAGTTCCGTGTAATGTTACCTATTCTTTTTTCAAATTTCACACCTTATCTGTCATTAAACTTGGACACCACCCTCATTGGTGAGGAAAATCATCATGAAGAAACCTAAATAACAAGTAAATGATACTGGCCTATTATTGATCCACTGCAGGGCAAAGGCCTCTTCTTGTAATAAGAAGGAACCCTAAGAGTTTTAAAATAAATCTGAAAAACCCAACTGTTAGCTGGCACAGCGCCGCCCGCGATTCGTCACTTTCTATCTTGTCATTGTAAAAAGTATTTTATTGCACACGATTTACAACCTTAACTTAAATGGCAAATTATTGACAATTTAATACCCGTGCTGGTATAATGAGCTATTAAAAATAGTAAGTATATAGCCACCTATCAAACAAACAACGAGTCTCATTTTTAACCCCCGACGCAAAAACGACGAGGTGTTATAAGATTGACGTGTCTGTTTGTGTGTGTGTGTGTTTCTGTGGCTCCCAAACGCATGAACCAATTTTGATTTTGTTTTTTGTGTTTGAAAGGTTAATTAGTCCGGGGTGTTCTTAGCTTTGTTTGATGGAAATCGGTTCAGCGGTTTCAAAGTTATCAGCTCTTTTGTTAGCTGCTGTAGGGATTATTATTCTTCGATTCTTGTCGAGGTTTCAGTAAAACATTTATTCGTTTCTGTAGATTAACATTATTAGAAACATATTTACAACTTTAAAATAAGATGGCAAAAGAAACATTAATAATGAAAAAAAAATTTAAACTCTGTGGCATCAAAAAATTCTTCAGTATCACCGTAATTTTGTGTTTTGATCTTTGTAACATTACGTGTGGTTATATGAGAACCGGACATTCGCCACCTGAGACCACGTGTTGCTTACCCTAGCACAATAACCTGTGTCGATATATCATTGGTTTACTTTACCTCAAGCGATACTAAGTAACAGGTTTGTCCTATCCCGGCCTGTTGTTGTAAGGCAAACACCTCGTCTAAAGAGAGGCTGTATCTATCTCTTCTCGTCGAAATATATTTTATCCATAAGTCCAGCAACCTTATTTCGTGACCCATAAGTAATTAAATAATAATAAAAAATATGCATTGCGTTATTTACGTAGTCGAGTAGATGGACTTTTTAAACACGTAAAGCAATGGATTGTTTGTACCATCACGCCTGTATTCCCTGAAGGGTTAGGCAGAGGTGTAACAATGTACACCCACAGTTCGCCGGTATGTTTAGGTCCCATGTAATAGGGGGCGAGCCTATTGCCATTAACCGGGCACAAATCCTAACTCCGAGCTGTTACTGAGAATTTCATAGAAAACCCAATAACACTTTTTGCTCGACCTGGGAATCGAACCCAAGACCTCTAGCATAGCAGTCGCGCTTAGGACCACTAGGCCAACGAGGCAGTTTGTTTGCATAACAATCTCCGATTTGACACGAAAACAACTTATTGGTGTTTTCATAACGTCTAAAGATTAAATAAAATCTAATTTATTACCATTTCTTTTGTTGTATTCAAGAATGACTTAAGGAAGATTGCCTTTATTCCTTTACACGGTAGACTACGCAACGAATTTTGTTTATTTACAGCCTAACAAACTAGCTTATTATAGTAAAGTACCTACCTACCGTTTTCAAATTAATTTACAGTGTACCAATAGCTATCTACGTTATAATTTCAGCAAGTGACCCGATTAGTTAGGTAAGTACATCAGCATAGTATATTTCGTACAGTAGTTGGTACGATTTCAATACGACATAAGATAATTGATATTAGATATCTACCTAATTATTTATTAAGGGTTACCAACAGCTTCTGTTAGAGTACATTAGAGCTAATTTTAACAAATTATCGGTCACGATCTTGTACAATCGCCAATCACGGGCTAACCAGGATTTCTATAAATTAGATAGCATATAAAAAATAACGCAGAACATGACCAGAAAATAAAAATTTGAAAAAGGAATCACTTCTGGTAGTACTAGGTCTGGTGGTACTAGGTAGTAGTATTTAATACTAAAATAATAATTGAATCCTATTGATTTAAAATTTAATACTTCTAAAATAATTATTATTTAATACTAAAATAATAATTTAATCTTATTGATTTAAAATTTAACAATTCTAAAATAATTGTTATTTAATACTAAAATAATAATTTACTCCTATATTATTATAATTTAATACTTCTAAAATAATTCTTATCATAATTTGTTTTTTTCAAAACATTCGATAATATTTTAGCCGTCAATTGTTTTCCCACCATAAACCTACTATAACCAGTTTGTCTATAAATTAAAAAACAAATTTAAAAAAACGGAACAAAACTCTAAAAAAAAAAACATTGAAAAAAGAAGTAGTTCTAATACCTACCAAGATTTAACACTTAAATAATTTAAGACTTACATAATTTAAGACTTCTCCAAAAATACTCATCATACGTTAACATATATTGTTTTATAGACCAAGCATTCGATAAATTAGCCATCAATTGTTTTCCCAACATGAACCTACTGAACTTAAACGTTTAACGCTGATGGCCTGGGGTTGTATCATAAAAATTTCCTCGTATAGGCGCCGGCTCGACGGGCTATTAACTATTATGTGGTAAAGCTGATACACGCCCTTTATAACATTGCTCGCTTACCGTATCTGCTAGATATTAGTGGCAGGTATGTCTTATTGAGGGGAAAAAGTGTTTTTTTTATATGAGCAAACCAAAATTGAAGATAATGAACGATTGGGAAGGTTTACCCGTCATTTACTAAGGATAATATTATTTTAATAAAATCCTATTAATTATCATTTTTTTATAGTATTCAAGAATGACAGATTGCCTTTATGCAAATAAACTTAAAATATTCTATTATGTACAAAACATATTTTGACTGTCACTAGGTATATAGAAAGAAGGAGAAAGAGGAAGAAGGAAGAAAACTCAATATAGTTACAAGTACCTAGAAAAATGTATTCAATACAACCCACTATTTGCCCAACAAAGGATTTGTTCAGTTGCTAATGCGCTTGAGTGTATGAAATATTCATGCAGGACCAGAAAAACACTGAATTGAGAAGCGAATACGTTTGGTTGACATTAGGTGTCTCTGAAATACGGCGAGAGACGGTAGAGATATAGCTAATATTGGCTACCAAATTCGACTCAAAACCATTTAAACTTAAATTCGACAAAATATTTGACTTGCGTCCTTTCTCATCATTTACAATTTTTCATAAAACCTTCAGCAATCATTACCTCTTTGGAACATGCTGAACTGAAAGAGGGGTTAATAACCAGTCATTAGATTTTAGTATACAAACCTTTTTGCTAACACCTATTTAGGCGTAATTTTCGATCGTACGAGTAACGAGTTGAAAGGCTTGCTTTTTGCGGTTCGCTAAGATCCCACATAACGAGCCTTCTCTGGAAGCACATAATAAACATTACTCAGTACGTTATCTTGATATCCACATGCATGTAATATTTACCAAGCCTCAGCTTCAACGTACACTGGAATTATAATCTTCGTAACACATCCGCTATCCATTAATTCCCCTTTCGTAGCGTATTTTGTTTCTGTATTAAAATTTGCTCATTATTATCATCAAGAACAATGCTATCGTATGTTTAATAAACTTGGCAAGGACACAGTTCTGTCCCAGATAAGTGCATAATAAAGAGGTATCGTTATAATGTAGTTATTACGGATAACTGAGTATACATTGCCTCTTTAAATTTTATGAATAAACAATCTCCTTCAAAACCTAAATGGTGAAAAATAACTTTAGCTTTGGAAGTCAACGAGCTCAGGGGGGAAGTCATTGGATGTCTTCCCGTCTGGCATAAAAAAAAATTTGGAAGTCGGTGGCAATACATAGCAATAAACAGAATCAAAGCCGCCGACTTCCAAAGCTTGTCTTTTTTGTAAAAAAGTTTTTCTTTTTCGCTTTTTAGTATCAATTTCCTGTCATCCAAATCCATAAGGGGACAATATTATACTACTTAAATTAACAAGACTCCACTTAAAAGTCGCAAGAAAGCAGGATACGCTAATGCATTTACTTGGATGACATATTTTAGTTTTTTTTTTTTACCAAATTACTGAACCAATTTCGAAAAAATTTATATGGGACTACCTTTGACCATGTACGACCTATCAAACAAAAAAAGAAGCATCAAAATCAATTTATAAATTGGTGAAGTAATCACGTAACACACACAAAAAAAAACAAAAACATACAGACGAATTGATAACGTACTTTTTTTTGAAGTCGGTTAAAAATCGATTTTTCTTAATAGTAGTAGTTCTAGTAGTAGTTTGTTTACTTAAGAACTTACAATTTTTTGAAGCAGTTGACTGTTACACTAAACAGATTAAATCATGAGCCTTCAAAGTGTTCAAAGGTGAAAAGTTAAGAGAGGTAAATAAAAAAGACAGACTTCACAATCAGTCTTGCAAAACACCTTATTAACAAAAAAACAAGGAATTGCTCATTTAAAAAGTTCTAAACGTAATTTTGTTTTCTCTTTCAAAAGTTAAATGGCTTTTACCGGACTTAGTGGAATGATTCGAATTCGCGCCAACCCGCGAGCTCGAACGACCTTAGTTAAGAACTTTGGTATTTGTTTAAACACGTCGTCGCCTATGTGTGTTTGAGTTTATCCAAATTAAATAAATAACATTCGCACTAATTACCAGGAGAGAGCCTTTATGATGGCAGCTTTGTCCCTATACATCCCTATATTACTACTAATACATTAATAACGTATTACAAAAGGGGATTAAGCTTACGTCAATTTTTTTTGCAATATGTATATGCATTTGGTGATCAAAGGACGTCGAATAGTTATTATGTAACAGTTTTAAAATTCTGTTTTAGCGAGATTTTCAAATTTGCTTTGAGGTTATTGTAAATATAATGAAATTCTATTTTATGCTTAAAACATCGTAAGGCAACTTGGACTTTATAATGAATGTACGTATGTCTGAAATCTCCAATCACCAAACGTTGTTATCAATGCTCGTGACATCTCCGTAGGATTATTATGATTATGCTAAAATCGCTCTGACAAATAGCGAATTTTGATGTAAACCTATATCCATTATTTTGAATTAGTTAATCAAAAACTACTGCTTGAACCAAACCTATGTCCAGGCGCCAATCCCCATCCTTTTTAAATTGTAAACAAGTAGTAGGCACTACTTGTTTTAAGTCACTTCAATAAATGGTTTCAATACGTTCCAAATATCCGGATAACATATGACGTCATTTCGGCAGTATCCACAAACGATCGTTTACAGCTAACATTATGGGCCAATATCATCCGTGCGTTAACGGGGATGATCGTACGTCACGCTCACACGATCACTGATAACCTGGTACTCGATGTAAGTTCCTGCCATGTTGAAAAAATATTGTTAAAGGCTAAATAAAATTCATGTATTTATCGTGTTCTCTTTTGTTTTTTAATTTGTGCGTAAAGTTCAAAATTGCGTGCAAGATATTATTCCGCAGGCATTCATGGAATTACGCAATTTTTAACTCTATTTCTTTTAAATTTTTAGTTCATTATTCATTGCTGATCATGATTTTAATAATTCGATGCAAAAGTTTTGAGTTTAGGCTGAAAGAAGATGAAAACGGACCTCGCTTAACTTAACGTAATCAAGGTTATAAATTACAGTCTAATCTACAGCAATTTAATAAAGTGTTTTTTTCTTTATTGGTTTAACCTTGCTGTTTGTCACTTCAGTCCGATTGGAATAAATCTTTTATGTATGATAGACAGATTCCATCATCTGCTCAGCCTTTTCCCAACTATGTTGGTGTCGGCTTGCAGTTCAACCGGATGCAGCTGAATATCAGTGTTTTACATGGAGCGACTGCCTATCTGACCTCCACAACCCAGTATCTGGGCAACACGATACCTCTTTGTTAGACTGGTTGTCAGACTTTCGACTATCCGTAACGTCTGTCAAAGATCTATGAATGACAGCCGGTACCAACGCGAAAGCACGTAAGTAACACGAAAGCACGTAAAGCACGTGCTTTCCAAGGCACGAGGGTGTCACACCACCAACTGTCAAACTCCAGGCTGCTATTGAGAAATTCGTAATGGAAAAACCCAATAGCACTTTTTGCCCGACCCTGGAATCGAGGTAAACGAGGGACTTCCTTTAAGGGAGTGCAGTAGCCGTGGAAATTAACAACTTTTACTATAGTACGAAAAGTAAAATCGCGAAAAAAGATCAACTTCTCTATACATTTAAGTTCGCATATCTCGACAACATTTTTGAACAGCTGATTTTTTTTTTCGCAATTTTAGGTTTGATTTCGTAATAAAAATGGTTTATTTTCATAAGCACTACACTCCCTTAAAATAAGTCCCTTGTTTAATATCACGCTACGACCTATTTTAGCGGAAAAGTAACCTAAAATGTAACTTAACGAGGATGAAAAAATCGGCACAGTCGCGGGCAGGAGTTAGTTAAGTAATACCTGTAGCATTACATTTCAACTTTAATCTGGAATGGATATAACAGATGAGGCATCTAAATAAACTTATTGCTATACATGTTTAATATAAATTCTCAATCCTCTCACGTAGGAAGTGCGTAAACGAATAATTACGCGTCAGAGTGGTACGGGTTCAACCCTAAAGTGATTATTAGATAGGGACAAAAGCACCAATATTTATTTATTTATTAAACTATATGCACATAATGTAAAAAATACACAGTACTAAGGCGGACTTAATGCCTTAGGCATTTTCTACCAGTCTACCTTAGGGCGATGAAGATACAAAACATAGTAGGTGCAAGGAACAAAAAATATGCAAGAATAAAATATATTATAATAATAACACATATACACATACATAGAAAGAAAATATACAAAGCAAAGAGAGATTAAAATATATACTTATGAGCAAGTTACTTGTTAGTTATTTTTTGACAATACTAAGTAAATTAGTCAGTAATTATTAATAGTAATAAAAAAAATTATAAAGAGTGTTTATGTTATGTTACATTGCAGGATTTCTTTTTATACTTTCTCCCACACAAGAAATTTCTTCTGTGTCGTGGATAAAAACATTTTATGAACTCACATACTCAAACAACTGTCTGTAGGCCATACAAATATTTGTTCCGTGCGGGAATCGAACCCGCGACACACGACGCTCAGCTACTGCGCCAACCGTGCCGTCTGTAAATTACATTAGAATTAGATGAAACTGTCTTCTTAGCCTAGTGGTTCTAAGCGCGACTGCTACGCTAGAGGTCTTGGGTTCGATTCCCAGGTAGAGCAAAGTATTATTGAGTTTTTCTATGAAATTCTCAGTAGCAGCTCGGAGTTAGGATTTGTGACAAGTTAATGACAATAGGCTCGCCCCCTATCACATGGGATCTAAACATACCGGCGAACTGTGGGTGTACATTGGTACACCTCTGCCTAACCCTTCGGGGAATACAAGCATGATGGTATGTTAAAATTAAATAGAACCGGAAGATGGGTCACACAAATCGATTTGTTCGACTAAATAAACAAGTGCCAAACGCTCACCGTAGGGGCCAGAGATTGGCACTCGATTAAGTTTATGTTTGCTTACCTTATGGTCCAGAAACCCAAAGTCGCCTGACTTATGTTATTTTAGCAAGCCTTGAATTTTGGGATATACTGGGTTATTTGTAAAACAATGACAACCTTGCAGGACTGTATTACTATCATCATAAACAACAACTTTTGTTCTATAAATTTTTACAGAATCAAGCAACGCAAGCGCATTGAAGTGAATGACCTACTGAAGGATTTCCGTAAATTTGTAAATAGGTCAATTACAAACACCCCCGCCGCCCTAACCCCGCTCCCCTTGCTATTTTACTATCGCTTTCGTTTGCTTCGCATAGACTTCGTAACATTTAGAGCGTTCAATTTAAATGTTTTTATTTTTGTATGAAAATCTGAAGAACTAAAATATAAAAAAAAAATTAATGTCATAGAACAAAAGTTGTTGATTATGACGTTAGTAACATAGTCCTGAGAGGTTGTCTATGTTTTACAAATAACCCTGTATAGAGGAGAGTATGTCGCTATGAAAGTTGGCTTTTATGGTGAATCCTGTTTCTAAGTACATTTGTACCTGTATTCCCCGAAGGGTTAGATAGGGGTGGACCAATGTGGACAGTCCGCCGCGCTGATATGTTTTAACTCTCATGTAATAGGAGGCGAGCTTTTAGCCATTAACCGAGCTTAAATCCTAACTCCGAGCTGCTACTCAAAACATAGAAAAACCCAATAACACTTTGCTTGACCTGGGAATCGAACCCAAGACCTCTAGCGTAGCAGTCGCGCTTAGGACCACTAGGTTAAGGAGACAGTTTTTAGGTATCGGAAATAAAAGGTGTTTTACACTCTCACGTTCAAGTAAGTAATGTGAGCTGATTTCTGTAATGTTTTACGGGATATTGTTACTAACCATTATTCGTGGGCAATAGGTTTAGCTAGACAGTTTATCTAAAGTTTAAAGGTTTCAACTTTATTAAAACGTTTGGCTGAAGTTATAACCTACGGAAAGTGTTAAGTCATTTTAACAATATCCTGTCAAATTTTCATTAAAATCAGTCATACGTCGTACTTGAACATTGGTATTTATCCCTATCCTACCTTTTATACCTGACACACAAACGGCCCAGCATTGAAGTAAGCACACACACACACTTTCTTCTCGACATAATTCCTTTTCGATCCTTGAAATTTCAGTCATGATAAAATAACGTAGATCTGGCGGCTCCGGGATCTCAGTCCATTATTTTGGCTGTTTACCCATTATACCGGGCACGGCCACTTAAGTGGGAGTTGAATACTTTACCACTGTTATGGAAGTGGTAAGTCACATACACACAGCTACACTGATTTTATTATATAATATCCTGGTAAGTGGTGGAAGGGCTTTGAACCACCGCACACTATTTAACACTACATACAAAACACAAAATTAAAAATTTTAAATAACCCCGACAGAAGAATAAAAATCCCTACAGCAGCACACAAAAGAGCTAATAACTTTCAAACCGCTAAACCGATTTCCATCAAACATAGCTAAGAACACTCCCGATGAATACACCTTTCAAACAAATAAAACTAAATCAAAATCGGTTCATACGTTCGGGAGCTACAATGCCACAAACAGACACACACACATACACACAGACACGTCAAATTTATAACACCCACATTATTTCTTGTATAAAGTACAAGCAATCAATAAAGCGGGACACTTTAATTTTCAACTTTATTTTATTTTTATTTTCGTAGTAGTCGAACTCTTTGTGAAGGAGCTCGTCCGGGTAAGTACTACCACCATAACTATTTCTGCCGCAAAGCAGCGTTGCTGTGTTTCGGTTTGGTATGGGTGCCGCTGTAATTAAAGGCACATGAGACATTTCAACTTTATCTATGGCAAATGGCAACGCATTCGCAAGGCCTCTGGTATTGCAGTTGCCTTTAGATAACGGTGACCACTTAACATCAGTTGGGCCGTCGCGTTGGCTTGTTTGCCATGTAACAACATTAAAAAAAAAATTGCTGTAGTAATACACATTCTATGAAAATTTCAAGTGTCTACCTATAGTATTACGGTTTAAAAGATACAACTCTGTGATAGACAGCGAACTCTTAGTAACAGGGTTCCTTTTGGCACCGTTTCCCTAGTGCTCTCGTGTGTTCTTCCCATGGAAACCATTTTATAATACATAAAATACTGCCAGCGACTTCGTTCGCATGGTTTTTGTCACCCGCGTTAAGTTACGTCTTCGGTTACTGCGCCTCTCCCGTGTGACGTGATGCTATGAATCCTAAAGCCTTCCTCGATTAATGAACTACCATCACGCCTATATTTCACGAAGGGTTAGGCAGAGGTTTAACAATAAACACCCACAGTTCGCCGGTATGTTTAGGTCCCATGAAATAGGAACGAGCCTATTGCCATTTACCGGGCACAAATCTTAACTCTGAGCTGCTACTGAGAATTTCATAGAAGAACCCAATAGCACTTTTTCGAGAATTTGGTTCGGAATCGAACCCAAGACCTCTAACGTAGCAGTCGCGCTTAGGACCACTAGGTAAACAAGGTAGTTGAAAAACAAATGAACTATCCAACACAAAAAGATTTTATCAATTTAAACCAGTAGTTCCTGAGATTAGCGCGTGTAACCAAACAAACAAACTCTTCAGCTTATATTAGTATAGATTCTCTTCATAATTATCAAATGCAGACGCTATAACATTGTTCGTTATCTGTTTACTCTAAGTGAATCTCCTCAAAACTATTCACGATGCAGTCTCTCGTCTGCTATTCTATTTGGCAGCATTCCTACACGTTATCGATTTGAGAAACTATGTTTAGAATAGAAACATGTATTGCTCAAACTTAGACGTGGATCAACCCCTCTGTTGTAATATTAACAACTAAGACATTGAATTGATTTACAACAAAGTGTAGGGACCAAACAAACTCACCGATCATCATCTGCTTAGCCTCTTCCCAATTATGTTGGTGTCGGCTTCCAGTCTAACCGGATTCAGCTGAATACCAGTGTTTTACATGGAGCGACTGCCTATCTGACCTCCACAACCCAGTTACTGGGCAACACGGTACCTATTGGTTAAACTGGTTGTCAGACTTCCTGGCTTCTGACTATCCGTAACGACTGTTACGGATAGTCACACCACAACCAACACACCACCAACTTCCAAACTCCGGGCTGCTACTGAGCAAATTCTAATGGAAAAACCCTTTTTGCCCGACCTAGGAATCAAACCCGGAACCTCACATATTTTGAAACGGGCAAGCTTCAACTTTCCGGACTGACTGACCTTGATAATTCAAAAGTGCCTGTAAATGATTTAATTAAAATAAATGCATTGACATATGGTCGGTTTTAGCATTGATACTACCATCGTCGTCGTTGGCAACCTCCATCTACATTGTTGAGGGAATGCCTTTTCCGTTTTTGGGATTAAACGCACAAATCAAGTAACTAACTTCTTAACCAGAATTGTGTAAAAACTTAAATGAAAAGAATGTCAGTATTATTTTTGCTTTTGGAACAAGCTACTAGCTTCGACTTTATGACTAACTGATCGACTACTTGACAATTTAAAAGTACATGTAAATGGTTTTATTTTAATAAAAGCTTCAACTTGATGTTTAATGATTCACATAAATAAAATACAAAATATTAGTTTTGAATAATAATTATTTATTAGTATAACATTCTTACAAATCTCGCTTCTGGTCTCCTTCTTCTGCTCAAAAAGTGTTATTGAGTTTTTCTATTAAATTCTCAGTAGCAGCTCGGAGTTAGGATTTGTGCCCGGTTAATAGCAATAGGCTCGCCCCCTATTACATAGGACCTAGGTAAACATACCGGCGAACTGTAGGTGTACATTGGTACACCTCTGCCTAACCCTTCGGGGAATACAGGCGTGATGGTATGTGTATGTCTTACAAAGCCTGACTCTAGAGCTAGATATGTAATACCTGTATTTCAGGAGTCTAAATCTAATTGAATTAGCTTTACTACTATTATTGCAGTCAATTGCTGTTTATCCTGTTTATTTTATCACCAATAATACATACTCAATTTAATTTGATTTTAATAGAACAGCATTCCATCTATTTAATTAATGTAATGTTTTGTTTTGCTATAAGCGGAGTGCGGCAAGCATAATGTAATGTTTTGTTTATTGCCACCCGGATTGCAGCGCTTGCATCGCTTGATTCAGCGAGCGCGTTAGCTGACATCGCTGACAACTGCTGAATAATGTCATTTTAATGACAATGCATCATGTTTTGTTAACGCAAATTAGTTTGTGGAAGTACTGATTAAGCGAATGTGCTTTTAGTGGAATGGAAATATGGTTTGGTTGTGACACACTATCGAAATAGTAGAAGTGTTTGTTGTTTGTAGAGGAAATTAGCATCACTGGCATTATTGAGTATGATTTCGATAGCCTAGTCGAGTGGGTACTCAACCCCTGCATGTGGGTTACTCGAAATAAACAATATACACAACTGCAACTCATTTAATTATTCAATCACATACCATCACGCCTGTATTTCTCGAAGGGTTAGGCAGAGGTGTACCAATGTTCACCCACAGTTCGCCGGTATGTTTAGGACCCATGTAATAGGGGGTGAGCCTATTGCCATTAACCGAGCACGAATTCTAACTCCGAACTGCTAGTGATAAATCCATAGAAAAATCCAATAACACTTTTTGCTCGACTTGGGAATCGTACCCAAGACGTCTAAAGTAGCAGTCGTGCTTAGAAACACAAGGCTAACTAGGCAGTCCGAGTCGAATTACTTTGGGATTAGGTCGAAAATAAGTACCTTTACTTACAGCAGCCGAAGAAAAATAAATCAGAAGAGCAGTGTTATAATTGAAAGTAGGTAAATATAACGATGTGAAAGATATAAAAATAAAACACTGGGTTTAATTTTTCAGACATTGGTAAGCAAAAAAAATCGGGCTACGTGTCCACACAACACACCCCACGACGAAAATTGAGCCAAAGCGAAATCGTAAACCGTTAAACTGTTGTCATAAAGTGTATTACACAGATAAATAAAGTTATAAAACTTTTACACAAAGCAAAACAAATCTGTAAAAGTAAACGAAACTTACTTTCTTTAGCTTCATGCATGTTTTGCTGAAACATCATTTTACGGATGGTAACTTAAAACATTTAAAACCTCGGCGTAAGTATAGTACCCTTATTGGTAACTATATTTTCGAGCCATTTTTGGGTGGAAACCCTCGGGCCGTGGAGTCCGTGTGCCCATAGCCTTTTTAAGGATTTATCTAAACGGTTGGTTGACACTTCCCGCGACCCAAAAGCTGGCTTTTACCTTGGCCAGACGTTAAGCATTGCCATCCAACATGGCCATGCCGCCAGTCTTTTGGGCACTTTTCCGGTTGACGGCAATGCGAAGGAATTTTTTGATGCCATGTAGTTTTAGTTTCTTTTTTGTTATTATTAAGGACTTTTTTTTTAATTTTAAGGCTGTAAACATACATATATTAACTTCATAGATTCGCGTTATATGGGACCTGAAACTTAACAGTTTGTTTTAAAGCACATATATTAAAATCGGAATATAATATATCCTCCTCACTGAGAATTTAGTCAATGATAAAAAATGTAACCAACCAGACCAGATTTTTAACCCTCGCCATGGAGCCCTCACCTTCCGCCTGACGCAGGTCCTTGCTGGACATGGGTGTCTCGGGCGGTTCCTGCACATCATCGAGCGGGCGGAAACACCTAGTTGTTGACACCACATTGAGGGTGAATTAAAATTACGACTTTTTTATGTCATACTATAGGTACCAACATTTATTAGATGATGGAGACATATAATGTTTCAGTGCAAGTCAACCTAACGGATTTATACCACGTATCAAGCATCCCAATAAGTAAATAGGTAGGATTACATACAACAGAACTGCATTATTTAAATTTTTATTAACTCAAAGATGAGATTATAACCCTTTGATAGTTTTTCATTTAAAATTCTCCAGTCTGAACCATTCTGTTAATGTCAAAATACAAGTAATCAGTGTCGGTAGGTACCTACGGCAAAATGACACAAAAGCGTAATATGATGCCCAATGACGCAATAACCATTTAGAGGGCCATTTGCATTGGCCAGGTGTAGCTATTTGGCCGTCTCTCTGTTGTAATGAAATCGTTTTATTATAATTTACAAAAATGGCTTATGGAATAAAAAAAATGCCACCTGACCGCAACTTTTTGGAAAAGCGATTCGAACACTTCGTAAATTCAGAATTAAAGGAATGAATGAATCAAATACATCAGACAATTTTAAACTTTTTCTTTTTGTATTGATAATACATTAATAACTATTTACACTCTGCATAGTAGGTAGCCACACTCATTGCCGCGTCAAAGGCGCTGTTCAGATCGTCAAGGGTGCAGGTAAACGGACATTTGGGACACTCCAGCATGTTATGAGACATTGTCTAATCTCCGCAATCAACTTTCAACTATAATGAATTATTTTTTTAAATTAATTAATTAAATAAATTTACGCATTAATATTTAAGTCTCAAAATGTTATTTTTTATGAACCTAATAAAACGACTTGTCAAACATCTAATAACAAAGCTATTTCCCCTTTCAAATCCAAGATTAATATGATCAAGAATCGAGATTAAGGAGAGAACTTTCCCAAAGATCATTTATCTTTTATAATATGGCCATTTAAATAAGATCTATTGGGATTTATTGGACTTTTCAAATTTTTTGAAGTAATCTGTGTTTCAACAATCGGATTAATTAAACGAGTTTTGCTAAACGAATTATTTATTTACTCCAATCTCACCCTTAACGTAAATTATTATTTCGAAGGTATAAAATGCTGCTTAAAACACCTAAATAAGTTACAAATATTTGCTTTACTTTTTTAAGTGACACGACATCACTGTCAGTGATATTATAGCATCACATTATAAAATAGTTCCTAATAACTATTATTAACTTAGGAACTATTTTTAAAACCAGCTAAAAGAAGTATACTGTCAACTAAAGTTACTAAGCTCTAAAATAGGCTGTTGTAAGCTTAAAGATAAAATCGTCTTAAAACTTAACAGGCATTTCATGCCTCGAGCCTAAGAAGCCTTTGGTCCAAATACTTCGAGCCTCTAAATTAAATCAGAACTTTAAATTATGAAGCTTTTCTTAATTTCCATGTGCCCAACATTTTCATCGTACTGTCTTCAACAATCTGTTTGGGAAGATCAATACAAACAGACTTACTATTAATACCTTATATTATGCATACCTACCATATATTCCCGATCGAAAATATTGTCAAAAATATCGAGAATTCAATTTGCTCGTATCATTTCGATTCATCGTTATAATACCCTACAGTAGGTACCTATCTGCTGAAAAAAAGCAATAAACGAGCAACGTGATAAATGTTTGGCAAAGGGGAGGGGGGTATGTGGAACGTTCCTGTAATGCGTACACCTAGGTGCAAAAGTAAAACGGACGTCCGAACCTCACCTGATCACGCGGAAAATACCTCACTCACTACCTCTCGCTTATAAATGGGTGAAACAGGGATTCGCCAACTGTGCCACGACTCCACGAAGCATTGGCGGCATGCCATAATCAATTCTGCTCGGGGAACATTTATTTTGCATGTGGATAGTGCACTAAAACTCAAATTATTTTGAGGGAAAGCTGAAATATCAAACCGCAGTTTCAAGCCAGGTGGGTCTTTGAAAAATGAGCTCGTGTTATCAAGTTCTAACATTAGCGATATCAGAAGGAACGTAGCTTCCAAAATTCAAATTTTAAATGATCAAAAGTATATTTACAGCGTATTTTGAAAGCTAATCATAACCCACCAACATGGGTTAATAAAGAACAAAATCGAGAGGCGCCAGATTAAAAGAATTGGAACGGAATTAATGCGAAATAAATTTTGTTCGTCATCAAAACAAGTTTGGAGAGAATTTTCTTCTGAAAATTGAGTACCGATAAGAAAACTTTGGATATTGTTATACAATATAATTGTGCTTACCAATATTGCGATTGCGTCAGTCGGCTAGCTGGGCGGTTGAAATTGCTCGCAAAATTAATTCCGCCCGCTAACGTGGTTGTGGTTATTACTGCTCCTACGCTTGACTTATGCCTATCTAACCATAATGTTCGTCAATTTAGATGTATTTATTCCGCTTCCTTAAGGAATCTGGCCTAGCTTAGACATGAGATAAAATACCATTCCTTCGGATAGCTTTTACTAAATCTAACAAAATAATAACTTCCAACAGCAAAAACAAGACGTGATTAAAAACGATTAAGTTTCAAGGTTCAGGGTTGCCTGTCGACGGAATCTGGTACAATCATAATATCAAAGGTTAATGCAGAAACCCAAAAATGTACCGTAGAATCGTTTTAGACACGATGAAGCAATCAGTTCGGTCGTTTAATTAAAACACTTTGTTTACGCTACCGGGCTTACGGCGACTTTGATAAATTGCCGAGAATTAAAAGAGGTTCTCCTTTCCTATCGCCTCTTCCTCATCTAAAATGTCTGCCGTTTGATTGTATCTGATTTTATTTTACAATTATAGAAACAGGGTATTTATTGATGGTTGGTACTTACACCATTCTAAGAAATCCATTTGGAACTGCCTTTATTAAAAACTTCAAATGATTGGACAATTTAATGTAGAAACTGGAGTAGGTACGAGTACCTACCTAGTACCTACTCCAGTTTCTCGAAAGAATATTTTTCTACGTCCTCAATGCCTTATAGATGTCCAGAACACTATTTCGCATAAATATCCTTATCTATACTATAAAACATCTATTACCTACGATAATAAATAATGCACATACATTATCTGAACCTCTATCATACAAAGTTTATGACTCGTGAAAATACTTTTCGCACTCCAAGCGAAGATAATGATCAAAAATCACACTCGGGGGACTCGTTCCTATTTCCCTATTAACAGTTCTGATATTTACTCGAACAGATAAAACAGTGAGGAATCAAAGTTGTTTAAAAAACAAAAAAAAACACACGGTACTAACTTCGAACAGCTCAATAAACTGAATAAACCAATAACTGCTCAAATATTTGTTGTTTACGGACAACGGGTTTTCCGACCAAGTCCTGTGACAGCGGAAAATTACACGATATTATTCTGTAACGAGATTATACCATAATTTCTACTGAACAAAGAACGTACAGTGAACGGTAGAATTTTACTATTTTTTACACGGCTTGGTAATCTTTTACAACAGTTGTTTATTTTTTATATACACGGTATTCTCTAATGCTATTATAGATACCTCCATTATTGTATGGACATACTACATATTACTAAATCCTTTCAAAAATTAAGCAAATATCCAGCATTCCTGTGAGCCATTCACATGAATTAGGCATCTTTCTTAGCAGTTATATCTGTCTATCTATTACAAGCACAAAATATATTATTTTCAAATTTTGATAATTTTAACCTCTTTCTTCTTTTAAACTGCCTCGTTGTAGTGGTCCTAAGCGCGACTGCTACGCTAGAGGTCTTGGGTTCGAATCCCTGGTCGAGCAACGTGTTATTGGGTTTTTTTTATAAAATTCTCACTAGCAGCTCGGAGTTAGGATTTGTGCCCAGTTGATGGCAATAGGCTCGCCCCCTACTACATGGGACCTAAAACATACCGGCGAACTGTGGGTATATTGGTACAACTCTGCCTAACCCTTCGGGAAATATAGACGTGATGGTATGTTTAACCTCTTTCTGCTTACCATATATATAGTAGGTAGTAATCAAAAGCATGTACTCACTTTTTTTTTTGGTGGGTGGGCAATCATCAAATAACTTCTTCCGCCCTGGGCGGGGTGGGAGGGAGTGTCAGACTTTTACTGACTAAAACCCACCTATGTTCCTTCTTGTGCCCTTTGCGTTCCGGGTGCGCGGTATCTCTTACGAACAACCCGCAGCCCCAGCAGGCATCGGCCCTCAGTAGCCCCTTCCTTTTGCTGACATCTCTTTGAGGCGCGCGTGGAACACGAACACGCCGTCGACACGGCTTGTCGTTATGCAACGTAAGGACGGTGAGCTACCCATTGCTCACCGTCCACAGGCCAGTATCTACGGTGGCCGGGAGTCGTCTCGCGGCTCCCGACGTCCGGAGCGTCTACAGTGGCGGCTGGGACGGGAGAACCGCTGTCTCAACCGTCCCGCCGCCTCCTTCTCTAGCATTACTGCCTCACAGAAGGATGCGACTGCATCCCATTCCCTCTCGCTCCGGACCATGGCTTGCACCAGGGCCGGACGTGAGAGTTCGCCGCCGCCGATGGCCGCCACGAGGACTCGGCGATGCTCCGCCCAAGCGGGGCATACTGCCACGGTGTGCTCCACCGTGTCCTCGGGGCGATCCACACGATGGTGACACCCGGAAGCATGTACTCACTTAACATGAACATCGTGTAATCGTGCAGATTATGGTCCTAAGATTATAGATTAACACTAAATTGTCAATACGAACGCCCATTTTACAATTCAATGATTGCGTGGTAAAAGCAAAATGAATGGCCATTGTCCGGACCCGAGCAGGAGGAAAGGTTAAATTAACAAGGCATCGTTGGTCTTTGGGCATCGGCGAACTCCGTAGCGATTCGAGTGGCAGAGTCAAGGCGTAAGATGTAGCGTAATTTGAGCGTCGGTGGAAGATTAACTAAATTTTTTTATTGAAATACACAGACTTTTACCATAGTGTAATTAGGTACTTATTGGATTTGTGTGGTGTACCAAAGTGCCCTTTTCTGGTTCACATGTACTTTATTAGTTTATCTTGGACATAACTGACATCGATGAAGGAAAATATCGTGAGGCACCTAGATTTATACATAAGGTAAGTGCCTGCAATCGCCAATCCGCCTTAATGGGAAGAGGAGGCATTTGCACTGCAGTGGAACAATAATAGGCTGGTGTTTTTTGATTACTTAAAAGTACTTACTAAATGTAAATACACAGGTATAGAATCAAGTACTAAGACCATGAAAAGTGTTTGAATCACGGTGTCCCTTGTGTACCTATATAAATGCAGATATTCTTATCAGCTTTCTACTTTTACCAGTTTAAAGATTTAAACGTTAAAGCTACTACAGACCATTACACAAATACAGGTTTAGTATAATTTTAGTTTTTCTTTCAAAATATTATAAAGCTTTATGGATTAGAATTACCTAATTCAAATCCTACAAATGCACACAGCTTTCCTAAGAATTGTATGGAACCAACATTCATATCTGGCCTGATATTTTCGTTTCTATCAATTCAAATCTCAGAATATAATACTCGACATTGTCAACTACGGCAAAAAAGCACTCAGTGTGATTATGAATACATCTTTCCCCCAAACATTTTTCAATAAAACTGTCGTACAATTTATCTCACAGCAAACAAAATGTATACCTATTTCATATTCCAATCTTTTCACATGGGCCGCTTTACACTACATCCAATAACAGAGATTGTAATCGTTTTCATACGTTCAAAGTTCAATTCAGAATCTTATCCGACCAAGGGTTACGAAAACAAGGATTGCGGTGTACTAAATTTCTAGACCAATTTCATTGTCTGAGACCAATTTGGCTTCATACTCCTTTTTGTCAAATATGCCAATTTTAACGCTACCATTTAATAGGTTTTCTAGTTTTATTGTTTATACTTGTTGCTTGGAATAAGCAACGAGGTACCTAACCGACGTTAGTTCCAGATGTGGGTATGTTTTGTAAGTAATATGTAAACATCTAGGTAGATACTTTTTTTGCATTCAGTATCTGTGTCATTTGTCATATTGACTTTGTATTTCGTTACCATCAATACGTTTTTAAACACGTGTTTAAAAACATCTTGTTTAGTTATCCCTCCACATATGTATCTATGTAGAACATTACAGCAATTACAACCTTATCAGGTAGTTCGAGGTGTTCCAATTGCGGTACCCAACATCAATTTAAAGGGAGAACAATAAGACTTGGCCCCTGTAATTCTCTTTAACAGCTAAGCGTTTTTCGATGGCACATTATACGGGGCTATTCGGCAGATAAATAAACGATCCTGCTGTTAAATCGTACACATTGTTCGACCTCTTTATGACCTTTTACAAACATCGTAAGTAGACCTCACCGCGATCTTAATTTAAAGCGTCGCCATTTAACGAATTTATACTGCAGCGAAGAAAGCAATAAAAAACTTCGTTAAGCTATTGCGAGGATTACGCAAATTAACTTTAACACTCCCTTTTATTGTTTCGGCTCTTTTAGATTTTATTATTTATTTGACAATATAAATTAATCACTTCGGGGAATTGTTCGGATTTCGTCAATCGTAGAGTCTTACGATTCTACCAAAACATCGCAGTACAAGGAAGTGCGACTTACCTAACATAAGCACGTATTTTCACGGCTTTGCACAAGATTCGTATTCTACGACAGACTATGAGTTAATTATAAGTTGCGGAACCGTTTGCCGTGTCTCGTCTAACTTTTGGCATAATACTAAGTACTTAGCATACGCAGCCAGATATGCACGAAGATGGAATATTTTTGAAATGCAATACAAGAGACTAGAGTCGGTAGCGCATCGTATTTTGTTTTCTGTTTTGCTAGATCTTATATTATAACATCACGCTTATATTTCTCGAAGGGTTGGACAGAGGTATTTTGCCAGTTATGTTGTTGTGCCATCAACCGGGCAAAATCCGGGAACTCTGAATTTGCAACACGGAGGGAAAATTCCTCACTAGTAGATATTATAATCTTTGCAGGTATAACTTGTAATACAAAATACAACATAGGCAGATACATTTCAAGGAGTAAAAAAAATTACCGCTCATCAAAAGTCCCCAAAATATTATACAAAACAAACAAACTAAAGTTTTCCTACGCAAAATTTTATTTCGGCATTACCAGCCATGTGTAGTAACTGCGCATTCATTCATTGTCACACATGAAATGTCGCTAACAACACCTGTTACGAATTCCTCTACATTTTTTGTTTAAACCGACCGTATGTTCCTGTACACGAATAACACATACGTCGGTGTCATTCGTGCCTGCGATACGACATAGGAGTTGATAAATGACATCATTTATTCCACCCTGCACACCCTTCCACAGTCCTCGTGTACGCGGCTGTGTCCGCTCTTGATATATTAATCCAATCCAGTGTACCGTAACGATCTGTATCGGAATATCATGCTGTAATCTAATCGTGTTTGATTACGATTACTCATTCAACAATGATTACTGTAATCTGTTGAGAGAACTAGGTAAGTAGGAATAAACATTAAAGTGTCAGTTTTAACCGCTGTTCTCAAACTAAAGCTTGTTAAAAGACTGTTCAACAATTTATTTAGGTACATTTACTGCCTTGTTAGCCTAGTGGTTAGTGGTCCTAAGCGCGACTGCTACGCTACAGGTACGATTCCCAGGTCGAGCAGAGATTTATTGGGTTTTATGAAATACTCAGTAGTAGCTCGGAGTTTGGATTTGTGCCCAGTTAATGGCAATAGGCTTGCCCCTATTTCAAGGGATCTAAAGCATACCGGCGGATTGTGGGTGTATATTGGTACACCTCTGCCTAACCCTTCGGGTAATACAGGCGTGATGGGATGTTTGTACCTATGTATGTTATTTACTGTCTTTTGTAATACCTACACCACTAGAAAGCTTTACAAGCAAATTAAAATCATTCCTTTATTTTTCCAAATACATGAGTAGGTAGATACCAATTTATCAAAAGAAAATCATTGCTTTATTTTTCTAAATAAGTACCTACTTATATAGGTATGTATTTAACTAAGTCTGCGCTTTCGAACTTTCTTTGAAAAGTCATTTGCTTCCACCGGCTATCGAACCGATACAAATGCGAAAAATATCCTTAATCTAATGTTAACTGTTTCTTTTTAAGTTATGTAAACTTGTATATTATGTACCTAAATAAGTACCTACCGCATCTATTTCTATTTGGCAAAGAAAATGCATCGTACACTCGTACATTACCCATCAATTTATTGCACCGCAGTTGTCGTGTATCACGTTCGTAGATTTTTTAATCGTGGAGTTTCAAAATGTGGCAACGCGCTAAGAACCCTCGCTGCTTTCCGAATACGTATTTTATGGCGACGACGTGAAGAAATACCAATCTTCACTTCTATTTCAAGACTGCAGACAAGCACTGAGTATTTTTACTGATGGTACCTACAACACTCAGAATTTCGAAACTGATAAAATAATCTTTTAATCATAAAATATTGTTTCTTTCTTTTTTAATCTTTAAAATAATCTTTTTGGTATTACATAAAATGCTGAAACCGGTGAATTATTGTATGATTTCGTGCTTATTTAGACGATATTTTTGTAAAATTTTCAAAAAGAGGTACCAAGGTGTTAAAACGACTTTAGTCGTTCGGACAAAGTAGAGAAAATGTCATTACACAAGTCAAATCATTTATTTCAATAAACCGCTCAACCGTGAAGTCTCTTTCGCACCAATACGCGCAGCTGTCACTGTGCTCAAAATGGCGCGATATCTCCGCGTTCACTAAAACTACGATTGTTTAAAAATTACGTATCACAGCTCTATAAACTTTAAATAAAAGATTTTATTTATAAAATAAGCTAAGTATCTGATTATGTTTGATACAGTTTGTCTTTTAATATATTGCTAATTCGAAGTTGAAAGTAGGGTAAGCGACCTTTTCCCAATTTTTTGTACAAAAGTCGTCATATTTATAAAATAAAAGCATTACCTATTTAGAAAAGTTATTGAAATGAAGATACATTATTTAACAACAATCAATTAAAAGAACAGACCTCTCATACATTTTTTTTCATACCTCGTGCTTCACAACAGGTAATAAACCTCAGATAGGTACTCAATGTGGAGGCCGCGCCGGTCAAAAAATAAGGTATGTTTACACATTGACAATTCAAAAGTGCCTGTAAATGGTCTAATTGAAATAAATGTTTTGACTTTTGACTTTGATTAATTCCCGGAACTCTTTAATCAAATGAATTAAACATTTCGGCGCGAATTATTTTTAAATGTTTACCATGTGATAATTCCATGCATTTCCGAAAACGACCAATTTAGGGCCAAAGCACACACGTTACTTTTTGTAGCGGCGATCGGCGATTTTGCAAATGTGAGTATCGATGCTGCATAGCGTTTTGGCAACTCTCTGCGTTCGATCGCAGCTCCCAAATCGCGCATTTTAGCGACTGCTCCTATGCTGCATCGCGATTTTGCGGCTAACTGCGTTCGGAATCACAAACTGCTCCGATGCCAGATCGGGTCGGTTGTAGTGATGCCGATTCATAGTCTATCGACTATCGATAGTTTGCCGATTTGCAATGGTATTGTTTATCCTACTAATATTATAAATGCGAAAGTTTGTGAGGATGGATGATGGATGGATTTCCATTCATATATTCATACTCACAAACTTTCATATTTATAATCCTACTATCTAGTATTATATTTGCCCCGTTGGTCTCGTGGTGGCGAGCACGACTGTTGAACGTGGGCTCCTGGGTTCCATTCCTAGGTCGGGCAAAAAGTATTAATGGATTTTTCCATTAGGAATTTCTCAGTAACAACCCGGAGTTCGGAAGTTGGTGGTACACGCTGAAATATTGTTGTCGCTTTTATCAAATAAGAATACTGCATTAGATAGAATAAAACAAAACGATATTTCACATACTGTATCGTATTTCACTCATATTTGTGTATGCAGATATAGTATGTATAGATTATCGCGGCTCCTCCATGTTTTTCTATTTCAACGGTCAAATCGTAGCGACCGGCAACGACAGTGTGCGGGGTGTAGCGTTCAGTCGCAATATCGAGCTTCCGAAAAGCGACCTAGTCGCTGCGTTTGGCGTTCAAGTGTGGCGATGCTTGGTCGTTGCATCTAGCTTCTAAATCGCCGATTTCCGGACCTAAAAGAAGCTAGTGTGCTTTGGCCCTTATAGGTAGGTAGTAAATATATAATATACCGAACAGTCATTAGAGGTATAGTTTTAGTTACATCTGCATCTCTATTGCGTAAGTCTAGTCTCCCACAAGCCCTTTAATTTTAAATAATATTCGTAATCTATTGATTATCTTCCTAATGTGAGATAGGTACCAAATAGCATGTACTTAAATAACCCTATGGATGAATATTGTTGGGAATTGAAAGTATTCACTAGGCAATAAGAATGATGAGGTCTATAAGAATGTTGATAGTAAAAAAATTAATAAAGGTTTATCAGCAATTTGCAGTGGCCCTTGGTAATTAGGTACCTAAATAAACACATAATAACTGACAACAGCCTAAAGATAAAAATAATAATTGTAATATATTTATATTATACTTACACATCAAGTTTATAGTGTAGTGTTGAGAGCTTGGTATGGTATAATGAATTATTGATTATGGTTACATTATGTTTAGAATTTAGTTATCAGACTATTTCATTTTTCATAAAATAATAGGTATATATTGAAAAAAAAAACAGATTCGCTAAGTATCGTTTGCAATAATTTGCAACACATTTACACTCATGTTAACGACAACAACAATGACAGCTTTCAGTGTCATGAGTTTATGACACATGATGACAATAGTTTACGGGGAAATAAACAGTAATATTGAAATTATTTTTGTGTACAAAGTTCAATCAAGTTTTATTAATAAAATGTGGAAAAGAATAAAAGAAACCCAATACTTTTTATTGTTTTCAAAAGAACATGGATACGAAATATGCATTACGGATTATTTGAGTGTCTGGTCTACGTTATTTTCCGAGAAAGCATTTTTATCTCAACTAAAGGTATTCCGTCTCGTGTTTTCTATTATGTCTCTTGAATTTACGAAATATTTAGGCCATAACATAATTCAGCCAATAGTGTATTTATAAGATCGTCGAGTGAGATCTTGTATGGATAAAAAAAGTTTAAATAAACTTATATTATATATGGCAGGTACCATCTCAAAATTCAAAATTTACTACATACAACTGTAGTTATGTTGCTGTATCGTAGCCAGTAGTAAGATGAAACAACACAATCTAGATATGAAATCTTTACATTGCATTGATCATTCTAACAATTTGTTTACTTAGGTACCGTTTGAGTGTGTTAGAATTTTCAAAATCAGAACACGCACAACTTTCCTCTAACAAAATTCATTTTGTAACTATTTATTCTTTCAGGAGAGCAATGATGGACTTGAACTACCAACAGATGGTGATTTTGTTCAAAAAGGAATTCATTTACTATCAAATCTCGATAACCTGAAGAAGTGTAGTATAGAAAAGAAAGACAATGGTAAAAGTTTGTTTATTACTATGACAATATCATTCGGATTTCCATTTTACCTTGAATGTATGCTTTCAAAGGGTTTGGAGGAATTTGTAAGTATCTCAAAAAAGTTTATATTTAAGGAATAATAAATAAACACAAAATGTGCATTGACCCTACTCTTTTTAAATGATGATATTGCTTATCTGAATCTGTACCTAAATGTACCTTCAGAATAAAAACCACAGTAACTCGCACACAGTGGTCCGACATCAAGGATTAAGCGTGGAAGCCAAACAGCCATGATAGACAGATAAACCTGTACCTTTATTCTGTAAAAAACTGATTTATTTTTCATCTCATAACCAAATATTTCTTTTTACTTTCCAGTTCTTCCAGAAAGTTACTCGGCCTTTGTTGAAAATAGTTTGTGACTTACGAGAAAGCCAGAGTGAACTGAGATGCCTGTTGATCAAGAAAGACAGTGAAATAGAAGAGTACAAATGTGAGGGTGGTGAGATTGTCTTGAGTAAGTTTCATTCTATTTATGATAATGCACACTGCAAACTAACACTACAAATTTGGTGTCTTGGCTAAACGGATCACCAACAAACCAATAAATGCTATTGGTATGGCTAATGACAAATTTTGGCAGATTTGAGATTGCCATTTTCATTTAGATTCATTTGTCAATAGTTAAGAAGCCACCTCAAGTTGTGAGCACAAACATCAAGTTCCTTTCTGGGTTTTTCGGGTGCTGAAGCTGCACGCGATTGGTCCGGCTGAGGGACCAATACTATACTTTTTATTACTCCAATGCTTTTGATATACATAAGCTGTATATGACCTACCTGTACCTATTCTGTAACACACATTTGTCCACTACCATTGTGGGCCAGTTCTTTTGGTGAGACATAATTTCGAACCTCAATCTACATCTGATAAAAATTACTTCATTTGATTTCAGGACATCTCAAAACAATTGCATTCAATGATACAGAGCATATAAAAAAACACAAGGTGTATGAAGAAAATTTTGGTTCATCCAATGCATCTACAAGCATATTAGAGCAAGCTGTTGGATTCCTGGATAAAGCTCTTCTGTGAGTAGATTTATGTTTTATACTTTAATTTTATTAATATTACCCCATTGGTCTCGTGGGGGTGAGCACAACTATTGAGCGTGGGGTTCCTGGGTTCGATTCCCAGGTTGGGCAAAGTGTTATTGGGTCTACCATTAGAAAATTCTCAGTACCAACCCAGAGTGTGGAAATTGACAGTGTGTGTCACCCCTGTGCCTCAGGAAGCACATAAAGCCGTTGGTCCTGCATCTGATCTCTCCCCAATTGTATCGGATTGCCGTCCCATTGGATTATGAGAGTTAAGGAAGAGGAAGTGCACCTATGTTTGTGCACACACTTGTGCACTATAATATCTCCTGCGTGCTTGGCTAGTCTGCATTAAGATTAGCCGTCGTGGCTGGAATCGGTCTGGAGAACATATACACACACACATCATATTACAAATCTATATCTCAATCAATCTATATCTAAAAATAGACCACCATGTGCAAATGCAAGGGATCCAATTATTATGGGTACAAATAACTAATAATACTAATTTCTAGGTACTTTAATAAACAAACTTCTTCTTATATTTACAGGAAACAAAAACCAAATGTAACAGAAAACCTAGATCCTTCACCAAGTTCAAAAACAGGGTCTGCACCAGCCATTAAAACAGAGCCAGGTTCTTCTGTAAAAATGGAGCCGGACACCACTGTAACATCTGAGTCCATTCCCTTTGTAAAAGTGGAGCCAAAAAGAGAAGTAGCAGAAGAAACAAATGCGGTAGTAACAGCATCAGTGAGTTGTAAGCAGGAAATCAAAAAAGAACAAGCAAGAGCACATGTTCCAAGAAAAAGATCTAAATTTAACTTTTAAATGAAACTCAAAAATATAATTGTCTATAAATTAATTTGAAAATGCTTTGTATACAAAAGAAGCGAATTTTCTACAGTAGTAGATCATTTTTTATGCTTCACTTATACCACAATATGGATTACTTTGTGAGCTAGTAGCTTAAGTATTTGAAAATATTTTAAGTATTTATAAGATTTATCCATGAAAAATTGTAACATAAATTTATGTAGAGGTATATCGTTTTTGGTGTTGTTGGTATTTTAACCCATATCATCCCAGTGTTCCATTTTTGAAAAACACTAATTTAAAAATGCGTACAAAAATTATAATAAAAAAATAAAAAAGTAACCGTTTCAAAAATGGAACACTGGGATGATATGGGTTAATGGAATTTATATGTCATGAAATTATATTGTTCGTAAGATTTTTTTTCTGTAAATAGCGTCTTCTATTTGCCGTATAGACTTCATAGGCACTTTTGTCTATCTGCAAATATTATTTTTATTTGTCATGAAATAATTTATTACCTTTGTAATATTTTTTCTGAAGTTGTTAACAGGTGATATGGAATAGAAATAAAATAAACCATTTATTTTATAATAAAACTTTTATTATACATTGAACTGTTAAAATCTAATGTTAGATTAGTTGTGCTAGTGTAAAAAAATGTTACAGCTAGTGCGTTTTATTGGAGATGCGACTATCAATCTAACAGAATAAAGACTAAAACTGCTTATTACCTTTTTTGAATATTAAACCTAATTTAATTATGAAGCAATTTTGGTATCATTATAATTATTTATTATCAGAGTAGAGTTTATAAGAACATAGTATATAGGATTATTTAGTTTGTAATGAGAATAGAGATTTTTTTTTTTTTATTCTAGACACGCGGTAGGGTGTCAAGCCAAGGTCAAGCTAACAGAACTGGCGAGCAGTACCGTGTATAATATTACACGAACCATTTGGAGACACTTTTGAACCCCTCATAACTCATTATTTTTACTTAATCTATAAGATTGAAAATACGATATTTGATTACTAGAATTTAATTCGTTGTACAAAAACATTACTATTTAGCGTATTTTTAAGTCATGCAGCACACAGAAGCATTTATAAATTATTTTATTAACAATGAAACTTATTCCGGATAAAAAACCACGTAGTCATGACAATTATTATTAAAATAACGATCATTGCGCCTAGTTTATGGAATTGTTTGAAATAATGTAGTAATTTATGAACATTTTCTCTTTCAACTGTCCAGCAGTATTCTGGGACCAGCCCTATTAGACGATCGACTTTTTCCAGTAACTTCTGTTTACTTAAGTTTAGAAACCGTGAAATAATACTGAGTAGTCTTTTAGTATTAAGGAATTTACACAACTAGGGATATGTGTACTATCTCTGCCTAACCTTCGATGGATAACAGTGGTGATGTTAATACGAAACGAACAAATATTTTAGTCACCACGAGTCGTGAGCACAAATGTCAAGTTAATTTTTCGTTTTTTGGGTTTCTTTCGGGGTTTTTTGGGGCGCCGACGCTGCAAGCGATCGGTCCAACTGACGGAGCAATAGCGTGCAGCGTCGGCGGCCCAAAATACCAAGAAAGGAACCTGACATCCCGAAAATTAACTTGACATTTGTACTTACGACTTGTGGCGACTACTATACTCTCTTTGCAGATAAGAAGATACTTTCAGGACGCTCTACGAGTATAGGACACTAAAAGAGCCCTTTTTCAAATTTCGAAGAAAACCATCGACTCATAATAATGTAGCTATATATTTTTTGTATAATTAACAGCATTGTAGTAATACCTATTTTGCTCATTGTGCTAAAGAGTGACGGCCACAGATTTCAATTTGAAAAAGCTTACACAAATCACCTAAATTTTTAACTTCATAAGCTTATTGATTTAAATATAACTCCAATAAAAACGCATTAGTTGTAACCTTTCGCCAAATGGAAATGCAATTATTAACCAACGCATCTAATACATAATGAATCCTAATTTTTTTTTTAAATTCGTTAGATATACATATTAATAATGTGCTATTATTGAGTCTATAATATTTGCTGAGCAAGTCTGATAGTCGCGTAGGCTTTTTCTTTAAATACATTTAAACCTACAACATTAAAGGCCTTCTCAGTGTCCGTAGTTTTTACGTAATAAGTACATTTAAATAGATAAATAGGACCAGCTGACTTTTTAGTCTTAGAAGCAAACTTTTTTTTTACTTAAACTAGTTAATTCCTGATGTTGTTGGAAGTTTTGCAAGCAACAGCTGTTGGCTAAGGGCTACGCTTTGTGAACCGGGATTTGGTTGGTTTGGTTGGTCTTTTAAAACGCCATAAAAAAACCCGCAGATGGCAAGTAAAATTTTAATGTATATAGTAGTAGTACCTAAGTATAGGGGTTCATAGTATCATTGAAGCTACCATTTTTGATGCAAACCAAATCTGATATTCAGTTATGTACGTTTCAGCGTTACTTTAACATGTGAATTCAGATCCTTTTTCCATAAGTTTTTTGCTACGTTTTATTTGTGAAATTTGAACTTTATTGTAACTTCCTTAAAATTGACATTTAAATACCATATTGATTAACTACATGAAATTCGAATATCTCTATAAGATTACAGTTAGGTAATGAAATCTACAACTATTTAAATCTAACTTATTTCACATTATTATCGTCAATTTTCACAAATAGTAACAAACAGCTGGCTGGTCTATTTATCTTCTTTTTACATAATAAATACTTCTTGCACTTTGAGGAAAAGAAAATATGGAATGAGATTCTTATAACACTTCATTATTGGTGCACTTGGAAATCGCGACAGGTCTTAGATACGCAGCGGGCCTAAGACGCACCCTTGTGACATACCTTACGGATTTTATCAATATTTTAATGAGAGATTACAAATCCCATGTGACTTGTCACCGCAATGCGCTTTAGGCCGCTAAGTTAGCACACAGAATGCATAAAGCGATCACTCACTTCTGCCCCCTTACCGAACGAACTACGTTTTAAAACAATTTATGTAGAAGTAAAAGTGAACTAAAGTCTAAATGTTATTCTTAGCGGTAAAAGGGCTTTAGTTCAAAACTTCTGAGAACCATTTTCTGATTAGTCAGCGAGCTGGTGAATAGTTGACCAATGAGAAAACGTCCTCTTTGCTCGTCCTGACGCATGATTTGGGAGCTTGCCAATGTTTACATCTGAGATATTGGCCTACCTTACACATATTTTTTTTAATTCTGTTACGGCTACAGGCCTACTATGGGCGCATTGCAATATTCCACTAAAGCCTGCCTTTATTTTTAGTCTCTTATGACATTCTCATTACCAAACTTTTCCTTTCTTTATTTTTTTGGGTTTTAGTTTAGGCTGCGTTTGCGCAACTTTGCAGTAGCACCGTTCACTGATGCTAAATCCTCAAAAAGCTTTAAGCTGACTTATTGGAATTTATAGTCAATGAAATAATAAAATTTCAAACAATCCTTAATATAAACCCGCATCTCAGGTGAAAACAACCCACATCATTCGCCTACAAACAGGTATTGCGGTCTACACAAACGCAGGAATGCTACAAGTACATTAGGCTAACAGCTACACTTTGACACATCTGTCTCCGACTCAGAAGGCTTTATTACGTTGTCCCTTTCCTTCAGCTCGAAGGCGTCCGCCTGAAAAATGCATATTATAAAATTAATTGACGGGCTTCTAGGTACGGGTGATTTCGTGGTCCTGGAACACAAAGGAGAAGGAACACGGATGGGTTTAATCAGTAAGAGTCTGATATTTCCTTCCGCTCCACCCAGAGCGGAAGAAGTAATTAATTGATGATTTCCCATCCTTAAAAAAAAAAAGCTACTTGTGATTTCTTAAGTTTCTTGATGCACTAAGGTACATCATACCTAGATGCTATAATAATACATTTATCCTGTTTGCGACAGACACGTAAGACATCCAGCGATTTTTAGGCGTAGGTAGTTGTCCTACAGACTTGCTGGGTATCGCTACCCATATAGGTATGACCCCCACGAAACATACAAAAATAATTGATATTACCTTGGTTTCCCGGTATTCTCTAATTTTCCTGGCTAACGTCAGAAAAGCTTCCTCTATGTTTATGTTGCTTTTACACGATACCTCGAAAAACGGCATGTCGAAGTCATCCGCTATCTGGAATCGATATTTTTGTATTTTGAAATGTTGTCAATATGATTTTCGAGGTTTCCCTGGACCGGAGGTATACAATTATTCAGCAGGTAACCTATAAAGTATGTGCTGATAAAATGGTGTGGCCATTATTAATTTAGTGGAAGCTGCTTATACACAAAGTCATATTAATATATGTACAAAGAATGGCCCAAAATTGTTGAGTATGGTTAGAATATGGCCCTTAAAAAACGTTCATTCATCCACTGATCGCCGATTAAATTGAAAATGATAATTGCATCAACTATCACTACATAGTATAAAACAAAGCCGCTTTCTCTGTCCCTATATCTCTATGTATGCCTAAATCTTTAAAACTACGCAACGGATTTTGATGCGTTTTTTTTTAATAGTTAGCTAGTGATTGAAGAGGAAGGTTTATATGTATAATAACATCAGCATTGCACCCGTGCGAAGCCGGGGCGGGTCGCTAGTATAAAATATATCGTGATGTCTTGCAAAGCTTCCAAATCTCAGTTGTGAAGAAGAATCAATACAGACCTACGTATTGATTTCAACAAGGCCGTTTATGAATCACACCTCGGTGTTTGGTAAAAAATGGAACTGAAATTACCTTTTGGCCCCTCTCTTTAGGTACTGCCCTATGGTTCTCGTGGACATCACACTTGTTGCCAACTAAGACCTTGATCACATCGGGCGATGCGTACTGTAAATAGAAAAAAAAACTAAAGGAAAACTGCCCACATCAGGTTTGTGACCTGACAATTGCTATTGTATGTAACCCATTACAGGTCGGCATAAATCTTTTTCTCTTTATTCTTCGTTAAAACAATCATGTTGAGTCACATATTTCATAGGAGTCGGTGAATTCACACGTTCTCCAATTGGCAGATAATCTTCCTACAAAATAATGATGGTAGATTAGATAGCTTTCTGACAGACTGTCTAAAACCTATTTCATCTAATTTTTAACTGCATTGCTCAATGACAATACATAACATACAAAGTCTAGTACCTATCTATTTACATTAATATTATATGGTAAAGTTTTTTTCCTAAATTCAATTGCCTATCCCTCTACGTAAATACACTCAATTCTCAATCGAATGCAATTAGATAAAATGGTTTCATAGAATATTTTATCACGGTGAGTTATGTTTTGTCATTGAATCAAAGAAAATTACCATCACTTATATCCCATAAGGTTACATAGGTAGGCTTACCGTTATCGTTCTTGCCTTGTACTATGGATGGCTAACTAATCGAACATTTACATTTTTACAATCGCGTTAGATGAATCCTGCCTCCAAATCAATGAAAAATATAGTCAAATAGACTAGGTAAGTACGGAATCTACGGTTATTTTCAAAAGGAACACAAAATTTATCACTCACCTCTTGAATATTCCTGAGCCAGTACGACAGATGATTGAATGACTCCAGATTGGTGATATCATACATGAGTATAATGCCCATAGCGCCGCGATAGTAGGCAGTGGTCAGCGTTCGAAACCTCTCCTGTCCGGCAGTGTCCCATATTTGGAGTTTGATTGGCACGCCGTCTAAGTTTATTATCTTTTGCTTGAAATCTATGCCTGGAAATATTATATAAATGTGGTTAGACGGAATAGTAAATATTGTGTGCCAATTTCGTAATATACTGTCTAATTTTATTGTCTTTGTGCTGGTATTGCTACAGTAAGTAGGTACCTATACCTAGGGGTCCTTCTTTACTGTAGGAAGATACCTTAGTATGGACCACGGACCAAGGACTCATAATTATTACGCCAGTAGATTTTTTTACTTATAGGACCACATCATGTTAAACTATAGATTGTGACTAAAATCGTGAGTGACACTTGCCTCTTGTCTGTGACCCAGACGGCAGACAGACAAAGGCCTTGTAACACCCCTCCTTATTTGAGATAAAAAAAAAGAATTACAATTGTTTTTTTTTACATACATCATATCTTATTTTTAAATAAGTAAATGTGTCTGTTAAATATTAGAAAAGTTTACATTCCTTTTTTATTTAAAAAAACAAATGCAAGTTACGATGTAGGAACCTCGGCTTTCTTTGAAGTCGATTAAAAACAAAATTAGGTACCTAACAATTTTGTGACAGTCAACACAAGCCATTAGAAAAAAGAAATGAAAATTAAAATGACCTGAGTTTTCAAAAAATCGTTCAGGATTTCTACTAAAGACTCGTAAGGTTTTACGTGGTCTACCCAAAATATTATTACACCTAGCAAAGCACTACCTAAAAAATTCAGTAGGGAATAGGAATAAAAATATATTTGATGATGACTTCACGTAGCTTCTCAAAGAAGCTCAAAGAAAACTCATCGCCGCGCCTACAAAGGTATTAAAATACACCTCAGTATCAATACAATGAAATTCTTATTGTATTTTATTAATATGACAGGATGAATCTTTTTTATTACTATTTCTCCACAGTAGGTAATGTAATCGTTTACATAGTCTTCAACAATCAAAAGGTTCTCCACAACCAGCATTGAAGATCTCTGAAGTGTTCAGATTTTTTGACACGAGTTCGTAAAATCAACCCAGCTTTTGGGGCAGTCAGCTAATACCCAGTTTTTATCAGCTAAGCTTATAGAAAAATGGAATACTGTACATCTTATCTCACGAAAGCCTTTGTGAAGAGAAATGCACTTATATACAGAAAGCTAAGAAACATCTCGAAGTTTTTATATCGTGTAACAGCGACCAGGGTCGTCGTGGCTTGGAGCAAAAAATACACAAAATACAATTCGTAGAAACGAGTTGTTCCTATGTACTGTGTATGTGACTACATAAGTTATCCTCTAACGTTGGTCGGGCACTAACTTTAACTGTAAAATGGTCTGGAAAGGGAAGTCCTCAGCATTAAAATATTTAAAGGCTATTTCTCGTCACATGTTCCATTGTTTCCCGCTTTACATCCGCAATATAAAATATAATCGCAGATTCGTTAAGTTACAAAACAGCACTAAAATACAGCTTCACCTGTCTGACAAAGGCTCGTAAAACTAAAAATAAATAAGTTTGCTTACCTATAGTGGATATGTATATATCGTAATAACGCTCGTCACAGTATCTATGCACTATACACGTTTTACCTACATTAGAATCACCTAAAACTAGTAGTTTATACGTTGCAGAAAAATCTAAAGCCATTTTTTGTTTACTTTGTTGTTGGTACGCGAGCGATGGCCCAAAACATAGGTGGAACTGTCAAAGTGAGAAAAATCAATGAGGGTAACTGCGCATGTGCGGGGTCGCCCGTTGTCTTACCTTGCAACAAGTAAGTATAACTACTACCACAAGCTTGTACGGCCAGGGTTCCCCTGCACCGGTCACTGACTTGTAACAAACCTAACTATTTGAAAGAGAATGGCGCTTTGTGAAATAATTAAAGACTTTTTATTTTTGTTGCGCTGAGTGAACATCATATGAATAAATTAGAATGCTAATACTTTTTTTCTCATTCTTCAAAATACGCACGGTTAATTTTAACTGTTTTTTTATTTTTATGTATTATAGTAGGTAGGTATAATTGTACTCAAATCATATGAATAAACAACGACAAACTGAGCCCTCATTTACCGATAGGGACTGATTTAATAAAATTGGACTAGACAGAACCAATTAGGTCGAATAAATTGACCTCGTAAACAATGTATACGAACGAGAAACCTCAGGTGCGACCGTAATCTAACATTGTCTTTACTGTTTATGGCTTTGTATTTCATTTCTTTTACCATTTTCTTATTAAAAGCGCAAAGTGCCTTTGTTTCGTACAAGTAAATATTTTTTATTGAGTTTATATGTATAACTACGTCAAATTGATTTATCCATTGTAAATTAAAGCGTCTTTTTTATACTAAGCGTCACACATACATATTTTGTATACGTTACACCTTTATCTGAGTGGTCAAATCCTCTTGACCCAAGTAAGTGATACATTGTAATAATTGATATATGTCTAAATGGTTTTATTTTTATAGTATTATTTAAAAATGTAATCTACAGTATGTACAGGCTGCGTCATCAATTGGTTACCCCTTTTGCATTAAAATTCGTTCGAAAGAAGGGTAACCAGTTGATGACGCTGTCTATACACCAAATTTATAAAGAAAATTATAAAAATGGACGCTGGCAATATTCGCATTGCAGCTGTACCTACTGGCTGCGGGTTGTTCGTCAGAGATACCGCGGCCCCGGAACGCAAATGGCACAAGAAGGAACATGGGTGGGTTTTAGTCAGTAAAAGTCTGACACTCCCTCCCGCCCCGCTCAGGGCGGGAGAAGTTATTTGATGATTTCCCAACCCCCAAAAAAAAATGTACCTACTGCTAGAGATATTAGTTTTTTGTTTTCTTTTTACGCGGTTGGTATTAGTGTGGTATCTAAGTGTTATTTGACTGCCACTAGGACCAAGAAGATATGATGAAGGATTCTTGTTTTGGCTCCAATAAGTTAATTGTTACCTACCCTTGTTATTTACCTACTTACTCATATTAGGAAGCCGATGAAACAGATTTCCGTGGTCGGATCGTAATTAGATTAACTATGTACCTACCTACTTATCCGCGAGTCTAATGCAAAATGAATAGAATTTTTTACAGAGTTATAACCCGTGTTATTGGCCCGAGTTATTAGCCCGTCCTTCGGACCGAACGCGAGCAACGTTGGCGCCCCAAAAAAACTCAGAAAGGAACCCAAATACCCAAAAAATTTGCTTGACGTTTGTGCTCACGACTCGTGGCGATTACTTTACCTACAACGTATTTTGCGATAGAGAGGTTGGCATAATTCCTCTTTCCGCCTCATGTTTCTTATTCACTTTTCTAAACCGTTTTCGTCTTAAATTTGCTGTAAATATGATTTTTGCAAATTATAGTCCATCTTCGTGAAGGTCCAGTGGTTAAGGCGCTTGTTTCTCATGCACGAGACTGTGGGTTTGCGACCAGACACGAGCAAGTACTAATGAAACTTTTCTACTTCATATATACTATCTAAGTTCATCTTGGACATCTCTGACATCGGTAAAGGAAATCATCATAAGGAAACCGCCAACCTGCCTTGAGCAAGCGTGGTAATCAATGCTCATTTTTTCATCACATTGCATATTAAATACATTTTAAAATATTTATACTTATAAAAATAAAAAGATTTGAAAATATAAATGCCTACCAGCATCGGGAACAGGGTCCAAGCTACCGTTGGTCAGGACTCCTAAGAAAGGAATCTCAATCCAACCGTGCACGGTAGACGTCTGTAAATAAAGTCTAATTACTTGCAAACATCACATAAAAGAAATCTATTAGAGGCGAAGACTGGGACATGTTTACTCCGGATATGTGGGAGTACCAACATTCAGGGTTCCATTTAACTTACTTAAATCCACAATAGCATTCGTACAATCAGTTCGATACATCTTGTGGCCCTGTGTATGTAAATGTCTTATGTATTAAATGGCCAGGACTCTGTAGATGCCTTATCCTCACCCTTTGTTTCGCTACGTCTGTATTTTCGTCTGCCATTGAAGGTATTCTTCAAGGTAACATTTTATTATTCATTTTAATAGGCGATGAGTTTTCACTTTTTGACTCTGCATTTTTGGCTGGTGTTTGTTATGTCTTCATCTGTTTTGTGTTAAGTTGTAATTTGAGCTTCTGTCCACATTTTATTCCAAGAGGATATGAAGCACCAGCTTAGCTTATCAATGTAGGCAAGACTTATTTATGTTTTTATCTTCTACAAAATATACTCAGAAATCATGTCATACAAATAAGGGTCGATACAAGGTATAATGTAGGTGTACTTCGTCACTTATAGGAGACCACACCATGTACGATAAAGTCGCAATTATTGTAAGTACCTATTTCATGTCAGATTTTTGCATTCGTTGCTTAGCGAAAATAATTATAAACTGCTGTAGCTTTTAGTACGAGGATGCGTAATGGAACTTAATAATTACAGCAGTAAGATATTACAAAGTAGTTCAACCTAAAACCGTTTATTACGTAGAAGTAACACTTCTACTCGCCATACTAATGTAAACACGAACAGCCAATAAAGCTAGCTCAAACTGTAATACGTTACGTATACTGACATCTTATTGGAAACGATAAAACATGAAGGCTGTTGACCTTGAACGCAGACGCAATGTTTACCGTAGGTCAGTGACGCCAATTATGTATAATGCTGCCGCGCGGTGCCACCCGCAACTGTTCCGCTACTTAGCACTATATACGATCGCTCCAATGTTAAAGAAAACCCTATATGGAAATAATGACTAATCAATGCGGGAACCGTTAGCTATTGACCTAGTTAACAATAGTGACAATTCTGAAATTGGATACTTAGGTGTAGATTTACCTACTTCTGATATCTAGGCTACGAATGTTGTGACTATGATACTTATTGACATCGAAATGTTTCCAAATACATACATCAATCAAAGTCATTGTTGTACACCGAGTACTAATAGAGCTATTTCTCATCAATGTCACCATTCACCAGGCAGGTCACAGCGAGGTGCGAACGCGTGAAGGTGTATGGCACGCATACATTCCGGTCGTAAGATGCGGTGGCGCCGTGCAGGAAGAACAACAACTTCATTTGTCAAACAACCGCAAGCCGGGGAGCGACGGGCAGCCGCCGGCGCAGCTTGATGTATTGCAAATGGCGGTAATTTTGAAGTTCGCGTTCCGTTTGCTATTCAAAACAACATAAACTGCCACCGTTCTACGTTTCCCTATAATTTCGCCGCAAATGACGAATGATCTGTTGTTTAAGTGCCACTCAGGTGTATCCGAATGGATTCGTTGTAACACCCCGCCTTTCTTAAGTAATAAGCTATAATTTTGATAATTTACTCAAAGGGAAAGCAGGATTCGTATGGCTTGGAGTTAGCTTATTGAAATTTAAACACCTGCTATGACCTGAAGCATTAGAAATGGTTTATCTTGTTATTATCTGATGAAAGGCTATCATTAGTGCAATAAATATTTGTATAGGAAGAAATTGCGCCTAATCTTATTCACTACTAACTATAGCATCTTTTATACAAAGGAACCAATTAGTTGTTGGGAAAATCGCGAGTATTCCGTAATGAGTAATGACTGGCCAGTTCGCTGGTCACCGTCGTCATCGTCTCACTACAATATCTATTAGACTATCACTTTCGGTCGCCGAGTGCTCTATTGTCTGCGATATGATCTTTTTTCTTTTAATGAGCCTGTAGATCCGGCTGATCGTTACCTAATCGGGTACACTGACGCACTTGTGGGAACTTCGGGTTAAGCAATTTGTTTCACACTAATCTTCGATCGTTGCCTGCATGGCCGTTGTTTCGTAACTGCTGAGGATAAGTTCGGTTTCTATCTAATTCCAGGTATCGCTTGGTTAGATGGAGATTATATCTGCCTTAAGATTTGTATGGAAGATGTAGATAAATTCAATCATAGTTATTGTTTCAGTCATACTAATGAATACAGATCGACAGACAGTTGTATCGTTTCTCCGGGACTCGATGAGCTTCATTGGCACGGCGCTCTTCTGGCGGTCTCCACTGTTGATTCCAGCTTTTAGGAGTTACAGTGGTTAGGAATCGTATAGCGGGCTTGTCCCATACTTATGAATACTAACTTAGCGCCCAACACATACAAGTTTAAGACAAGACACAGATGATTATGCATACAGATACATACGTATACATACACATATACATACATACAGATGATTATGCACTTTCCGAAAATATTCAAAATTTTAAATCAGTTTTTTTCGTACAAAATCCATTTAAAAGACAGACAGTTACGTTTCTTGTTATAAATACTAAAGTAGGTGATTCAATTTTAGGCGTTTGTTTTGTTGAAATTATCATTTATTACTAAGACAGTAAACAGACCTTATACAATGACTAACTTCCTAATAAGTTTTTCTTTGACTACAAACAAATCTTCTGTTTTATATTAAACTCTGATTGACTTCTGTACTGTCCGTAACTGCATTTATTTATTTATTCAAGTCTTTCAAGTTTGCATCAATCATAGCAAAAGCCCGCTCGCTAAATTGAACTTATTCATACAGGAAGTATTTATTTTACAGATTGAATGTATCGTATGACAAGTTGTTTAAGCGATTGCACTAACACAATGTTATAGTTTTACGCATTTCGAACAATAGCTTCTAAAGTTCAAGCGTTACAACAGAACTAAAGGTCTATTGGATCATGGATCGATTATGTTTAGGTACCTTTGGGTACCTATTTCTTTTGACTTATTTACATACGTACGCAGCTACCGATATCAAACTTTATACTATAGTCATCGGGTTATGCTGCTCATCTGCAGTTGCTGCTTCATCATTTTTTTTCCGTAGGAATAATAGTATAGGCCAGGATATTCTAAAGTCAATCAAAAGCACACTTATCAGTCTTCTCCACGAATACCTACTTCCACAAAGATAGTAAGTACCTACCTATCAATAGTTTTTTCTATGCATTGTCCACAATGCACATATTTTCCTTCGTACATGGATCTTTTGTGTAACTCAGGACGTTTGCAAGTGTAGAGGTCGGTGGCTGAGGTCACTCCTTCGCGACGGGTTCCGGGAACATATGACAGGTCTCTCATTGTTCGCAAATTGTTCCGCGCAAGGTCCTCCGTGTAAATGTCAATCCGGCGCCGGCGCCGACGCGGCCACCGCCAGTTGGTTAACACGACTGTTTACTATCGCTAAATATAGAATGTGGACGAGTTTGCATGCATTTTATGAGGAAAAAGAATAATGAACGCTATGTTTTATTTTAACTGCTTTTTAAATAAAAAATGACTCTTTTAAAGCTTCCTAAAATGTAAGGTAGGAGTTGTAAACCTGGGAAAATATAGATAAGCAACAATAATATGTTTTTTTTGAAAGGGAAGGATGGTAAATCCATTGGCGTTGTCTGTTTGCTGAGAGAATATCACCGGAATAGACAAAGAAGTACAAATCACACTATTACATACAAACGTATTGATGGAGTAGAACATAGGTGGTCCAAACATTTATTCAAGAAATAAACACGTTAGTAAATATCCCTGTAAAACTGAAGACTTTGATGCATAACAATTTGCTATAGAAAAATAAACACGTCTTCTAACACTCTAATAAGCAGAAACAATAACAATATACTAAGAAAATGGCAACGGAAAGCTCTAAATCTACTAGAATCACTAGAAAACGGCAATAAACAAATCTTCACGCGTTTATACGCCTATAAATACTGGGTAATCGAAGTACATATTTATTTGTTTAATGACTCGCTTAGTACGAAAGAACTAGTCTTGCACGGGCCAAGAAACAACTTCTATTTGTGTACAAGATTGATACTAGTTGGAACCAAGTACTTGTGTATCAGGGAACTCTCATACTTACCTGAATGCAGTGAATATATACGAGTATATCTGATCAAGCCTGTTAATCATACGTTACTCAATGTATCTATGATCTAAGTTACTGCCTATGTAATTTAATAGTGTCCGTCCTTTTAGCACTTAAATGGATAATATATCAAAGTCAAAGATCGACTCTTCAATAGGACGTGTAATGAATACTAGTGTGTGTTAAGGAAGTCATGGTACATTGAATTATTAATTACTAGATGTTCTTTGTTGTTCTTCTTTAACTGTGGTTCTAGTTGATTTATGATTAAAAGTCGCTTCGCTTTGTCTTTGTGAGTCGTCGCTTCAATTCTTCGGTCAATTATCTGCGGTGGTGTCTCATTGTTGTCAACAACAGCCGGCTTGGTCTCTCTCAAAAAGGAGATACCGTCGTCGGGCAAGACTACTACGCAAGGGCTAGTGATCCCATAGTCAGGTTGTCCGGCTAGTGAATCAGTGATTTTACTGTCTTCCTTTCTGATGTGATCATTTTGCAACTGACGTCCGTTCATTAGTATAATTTATTAATTATACGTTGTACTTTTTATCCATTATTCATTTCATTTCTTGTCTACGTTGTACCAGTATTTGATCATCCACAACGAGCTGTAGTAGATTATTATCTATGTGAATATTGCTAACTGCTGGTGTTTTAAGCTATTGCCAAAAGTAAAAAAAAATAGTTAAAATTATAAACAAACTATAACAAAAGTACCTACTGGCCTACCTACAAATATTTTATACAGGACGCATACTTGCTCACCCCGGAGATTTGGCTTAACAAAAATTCTTTGAATATATCTACCTACTTAAATAAGTAAATTTCATCGCCTCAAAATTACCTACAACAAAATACTTTTTCTTAACCATTATCTCTCTTTTCCGAGTTCAAACTATCAGTCCGTTCCAATGCAAATGATTTCTTTGAAACTGTCTCCATTGATAACATACAATGGGCGAATCATGCACACCATCGGAGGGATGGCGGAAATACGACACGGGTATGATACCGCGCTTTTCATAATGGACACTATGGCGTTATGAAATATCACATAGAAAAGAAGTTTGATAAATTCCGTAAATGAGAGAGTATTTGAAGGTTTTGACATGTTACAAGCAGTAGTCATGGCTTTAATGATATCGCTTCCGCTTCTGATTGGCTTTGCTTGGGGACTTTCTGACAAAGGTCAACGAAATCAATTGCCTTTAAGATTTGAACTGCATTGATGTCAACTTTAGCATCATAGCATTTGCGACTCTCACAAATAGCTCTTTACTAACTTTAGCCCGCGACATTGTCTGTGTAGACTTTAATATTAAGCGATACCACTAAATTATTCCAGGGGAACACAAAAACGGAAAATAATAAATATGAATCATGCGTTAACCTAAATAAATGTATAGGGACGGTTGAGACAGCGGTTCTCCCGTTCCAGCCGCCGCGGTAGACGCTCCGGACGTCGGGAGCCGCGAGACGACTCCCGGCCACCGTGGATACGGGCCTGTGGACGGTGAGCAATGGGTAGCTCACCGTCCTTACGTTTAACATAACGACAGGCTATGTCGACGGCGCGTTCGTGTTCCACGCGCGCCTCAAAGAGATGTAAGCAAAGGGAAGGGGCCACTGAGGGCCGATGCCTGCCGGGGCTGCGGGTTGTTCGTAAGAGATACCGCGCCCCCGAAACGCAAAGGGCACAAGAAGGAACATGGGTGGGTTTTACTCAGCAAAAGTCTGAGACTCCCTCCCGCCCCCGCCTAGGGCGGGAGAAGTTATTTGATGATTTCCCAACCCCAAAAAAAAAAAAAAATATAGATACGTATATGTGTGCCAACTAGCGCCTAATTCCGTTTAACCCTTTAAGCGTAAAGGAGTAATGAACTTAGTAAATATTTACTTAGTGTGTTAGATAGTTTGTCAAAAAAAATAAATTTAATAAAAATAGACTTAGCCTAACTTCCCATATTGTTTCCCTCATATATTAAGTTATCATTTGATTTCATTTATTCATTATCAATTTCACATTGTGTCTGAATGTTTTACAAACGAATTGAATACAAGCTAAAAGCACAACTACGGTTAAACACTTACTAATAAAAATTAAATAATAATAATAATCATAACATATCAATACCGTAGCTATGCTAGGTTGAGTACTAAAAGCCTTAGTAACCAAAAAAAGACATTAAAAATTCCTTTTATAGCTACAATACAGTTTTATATCGCCATAACGCCTAGAAATGTTTAAACTAAAAGCTGCCATTTAAAATAATGCTGAACGTCTAAAGAACATATCGTCGGTAAAAAAGTGAAAAATAAAAACAAATGAATTCATGTCCATAAAACTATTTACGACGATGCATGTACAATATTTTAAACAACGCCTTCTACCATTAAATTAATGCGAAATGGCTCGTGGTGAGTGTACACAAGCATGTCAACTTGACTAATTTGTGAGCCGAGAATTTTAGTGCTGGACTTATTTCAAACTTTATAGTCCGCGACCTCGCTTGAAAAATTTTATGTTAGAAAATTTACAACTCATTCCCCTGTCCCTTTGAGTTACTGATGGTTCTGCCGTCACTTCTCGGTACGACTGTAAAGAACCTTTTATGGCTGGAGCCACTTTTTTTGTACATTCAGTCCGCAGTCAGCATTCGCAGTAAAATATTATAATATATGATTTGCTAATATAGGATTAATTAAGTGCAGGGACGCGAACGAAGCGCCAGAGTTGCGACACTGTCGTGATAAACATTAGCGTTGGCTAATATAAAACACTTAAAAGGTCATTATGAAACTAACTTAAGATAGACACAATATTATCCATTCGCTCACGTAATAAAACAAACACGGTAACCGCTATAGCCTGATTAATAGCTATAAATCTTCTCGTATTTGCAATAAGGAGACAAACGTTTGTCGCAATGGCTAACGTAACTCGAATAATTAGTAAAATCACGATTTATCCCACTTTCTAGGTCTCTTCCGATCTGCACTATCGATCATCGGAAGATATCGATCTTATCTCACGATCAATTACTTACTGCGTAGTGGGAAACGGTACTTTATGAACATCTACTTATATCTGATTATCTGCAGCGATTTCTACTAGATATAATTACTCAATTGTACTTTTGGATGCAACCTTAATCTTATTTCACAATAATAATGTCATATCTATCCTTTGTTACTATTAAGTAGAAAGCCTGCCTATATTTTGTCACTTCTAATGCTAACATTTTCATCAGCTTCATTTTGTCATCTGAGAATCTCATTGGAATTCTTTGCTTTCGCTCACTTTTTGATGGATTAACCTAATTTTTTCGCATACCTATTAGATAAGGCCTTACTTCTACAGTAAGTGGGTATTAGTCAGGTATTCAGGGCAATTGCTCGCTTATACCATCCGTGTAATATCGTGAGTATGCACCTACTTCTGTTAGGGGTCATCGGTCACTTTAGCATCGTATATCATCACCTAGAGCGCTGTCAACAGTCAATTTGTAAGTTATATCATTAACAGTTTATCTAAGCATGGTCCTTATTTTTCAATTAACAGTAGATGAGTAGCCATAACCGCAGATCCATCGATCAATGTGGTTTAGACGGTCAGTTGGTAGGAAGTGTGAACTGCTGTCCTAGATTCTTACATGTTGCGCTGTTTTTTAGAACATGATCTTATGAAAAGAAAGAAGGAATATATCTTTTTCTTTCTTTATACTTCTTCTTCTTCATAGCTTATTAAATAAAGAATTACTGTTTTAAAGAAGTTAGACTAGGATCCCGGAAAATGTGACTACTGGTGTCATCTCCGTCATAGGGTGGTCCAGCCCCTCCATGTACAAAATTATAGCACCATGTGTTTTGCTACTGAAGCAAGCAGAGTTGGAGGAAAAGCAAAGCTAAATTAAGAAAATCAGGATTTTCTTAATTTTCTTACCATGCATATCATTGTCACTGTTGCCCAGTAACTGGGTTGTGGAGATCAGATAGGCAGTCGCTCCATGTAAAATACTGGTATTCAGCTGCATCCGGTTAGACTGGAAGCCGACCCCAACATGGTTGGGAAAAGGCTAAGTAGATGATGCATATCATTGTCACTAAGGTTTTTTTGACTGAGGCTGCTTGCGGTGTTTAGCATGTAAAGGTACCATTCAGTTAAAATTAAAAGCATTATTATATCCCTCAGCATTTTATTAACTGTCAAAAGTATTAAAAATTGAAGTTCCGTGAACGTCGAAATGCATTTCGCAAATTTTAATCTTTTTTGTTTACTTTCTACACGTAAGAGTGTAAAATCACTGGGAAGTAATTATTTACTCAATGCGCAACACACCTCATTAGGAATCGTTTATTTACTGTCACGATTGTGCGAAATTTCGAAAGCACCTTCGAAATATTCGAATACATTGTGGAAACACTAAGACATTCAAGAAACCATGTTCTTTGTTAACCAAGAAGACAAATGTTCAGGAAACATCAAATACAGTAGTAGTAGAGCTCTCTGACAGGCACATGAGACATTTCAACTTTGTCTCTGGTATTGCAGGTAGCAGTGACCACTTAACTTTAGGTGGCCCGTCGGCTTGCTTGCCATACAATGATCAATATACCATCACGCCTGTATTCCCCGAAGGGTTAGGCAGAGGTGTAACAATGTACACCCACAGTTCGCCGGTATATCTAGGTCCCATGTAATAAAGGGCGAGCCTATTGCCATTAACCAGGCACAAATCCTAACTCCGAGCTGCTACTGAGAATTTCATAGAAAAACCCAGTAACACTTTTTGCTCGACCTGGGAAAAAACCCAAGACCCCTAGCGTAGCAGTCGCGCTTAGGACCACTAGGCTACCGAGGCAGTGACATAAAAAAAATAAAAGTTTTACTACAAAACTAATAGTACGCCGTCAATATTTTTGATACGGCGCCTCAGTAATACCTAATTAAGAAGACCAAAGGGTTAAATACCAAACAACGCACCAATGAAACTATAATTAATCATCGATACCACTTGAGAGAAAGTACTGACTCACTACACGGAATGTGATCTTCATTTGTTGGTACCTAATAAGAAAAAAAATCGAGTGCGTCAGTTAGTTGCGCCTGCGTCAGTGTTACATCACCACGAAATGTCCCGTCACTGTTCCGGAGATCCGCAATTTGCAGTTCTTACTTGCAATAATTACATACGACATTCTGGTCCATCGAGTCATACTACAGAAATAACTAGGTACATATTTACTCTTGTTTTGCAATTTGGTAACGTTAGAATATAAAGATCATATTTCTATGGGTTCGTACTTAGCCCAAATTCAAAGGGTTTTTTTGTAACTAGTTTCTGCCGGCGACTTCATTCTCTTTGGTTTTTTCAGCAGCCATGTCTTTGGATACAATTTCGCTCCCGTGTGTCGCAGCGTGATGTTATATAGGCTATACTATTGCGCATTAATCTGGCTATCATAATATACAAAAAAGTTTTAATAGATTAACGCGTTTAAACAAACACACAAACAAACAAAAATATTTCTTCAGCTTTATTATATTTAGTACAGATTAATTCCCATATTATTTGGGACATTTTGATTTGTTATTTAACAGCGAATCTAACGAATCGGAGTGCATTTGCATGAGTCATTGGTACCGAACCGTTATATCGGTCATTGCTGATAGATTGATGGGTAATGAATAGGCTCAGGCATGTAAAGTGCCGTAAAATATCCATTACTTCACTCAAATGTACGCAAACTACAACGTTATACAGAAAGACACAACGATCTAACAAAGTCTAACGACTATGAATTAATAAATGACCCAACTACGAAGAAGGAAGAACTAAGAAGGTGTTATGGCTTTATGACATAAGCAGCACATTTTTTTACAGCAGACGACACTGGCAGGTATACAAACAATTTAATATATTTTTTTACAGACTTTTTGTGCTAGTGTTATCTCGCACACGAAGAATATAGATAATTCCGGAAAAAATATTTCCAATTTATAAGATAGCAATGTACCAATATTCTGAAGAGGATATAAACACGGAATCTAGGTACCGTTTTTCTAATGTGTCGTGTGCATATAATCATTATTTTAAGTGTAACTTCGTTCTTTTGTTGCAAGTACTCAAAATTCACGTTCTGTTTTTATAGTCTTGTTACCTTAGGTACCAACATTTTATTGTGTCTGCAGCCGGAAGTACTGAGCGCACTTTACACTCCATAACGACCCCATTTAAACGGACTTCGCAGATGTTTCACCGTGGCAAAACTAATGCCTTTAAATGCTAGTTATATTTGATGATAAAACTCGGAATGCTTTTCATCATCTTTACTTTACCTGGATTGTTACTAAGGACCGCTTTGTTACCCGAAGTCAAAGCACATTTTGATGTTTTATGTTCTGTTATATTGTAAATGGCTAGAAATTATTCGAAAATCGAAAAACAGTTATGTAGGTAAGTACTTTATCATTTTACAGAACTCACTTTCTTCAAATATTCTACTCGATAGAAAGTGCATGACTAATTTATAGCATGTAAATTCCAGTGCAAACCATGGTGTTCTGAATAAACAGTTTATTAATATCGTAATCAACCCCAGTCAATGGGAATAGCTATATATAGTCACTCAGTTGTAGATGCAGCGTATGCGCAGTCATCTGCTAAGCGTGCCAAAAATGACTCGTAGTGTTTAATGGGGGAGGCCCTTGTTTAGTATCGGTTGCTGACTAACGCAGAAGACATGAAATCTTGTATCTAAGGTCACCTTCAGTGGTTCATGTAACTAATCGGTGTTTACGGAACAAATAGGTACACAATCTGGTATTTAGGGCGACGGGTAGAGGCGCCGCCGGATAATCTCCGAGACAAAACGTTTTGCTGTGACCAAAGTAACTAGGGCAAAACGTAATGGCGCTCTAAACTGACTCACTGACCATTACTCTGTTACGCAAACACAAATATTTGGATAGATATCATAAAAAGAACAGATTACGTATGATTTAAACGATGCTACTTGATATCATGCCTCCCACGTTACTCCCACGTAGAAAGTTTTAGCTAAGCTCCCTTTGACATATTGTTTTGTGTGTTACTTTCTTTCTGGTTTAAGAAAAATGATAGAGACAAGTTACGTCTTCTTCCCGTATGAATAATAAGTCGAATGAACCGTAAGGTCATCTTACAGTTCATGGGAATGGAGATCGCAATTAGTGCAACTAATGAACTCGTGTTTTCAATAAATTTACATCTAATCGAATGCAAACTGCTGCTTCACTGTGGCAGTCGTGGCGCCTAAGGGCTTACACACAGTTGACTTTTACTTAAATGGCTTAAAATGTTCCTCTACGTAAAGTGATCGTTATTCCGGCCTTCCCTACAAAACACTCATCTCTACTGGCATTTTTCTTTGTTCATGAAGATCGTAACACAATTAATATAACAACCCGTGCTTGTAGTATCTGCAGGTCAAAATGATTAACAGCATACCAAAAATACCTCGGTTTTGCAAGGAATCCGATTTCTTGTAAATAACTGTGTGCCTTTTTCAGTAATAAAAGTACATGTACAGTAAACATAACATCTTGATTTGTAGATATGTTGGGAACGTAACAAAGGAACATAAAAGTGTAAATGGAAATTCTTTTACAAATAAAAGGTCAGGTTGAGACCGTGATATTTAAGATTACTTTTACAACGTGGTATTCGTATAAATCAAAGCGACACTTGGATGAATTCACGGAGTGTTATTGTGTAGTATTGTGAGTAGGCACTAGCGAACGATGCTTCTTCGAATGGAGGTGGAGCAGGTTCTAGAAGACTTGTCGTCACAGCCTTTACAAAATAGCGTTAGAAGAACAAACAATAAGAATAATTCCAAAAAGGAGGGCACAGTTTTCCCATTGATCACTGAAGTTCGAAGATTTCTTCCCATTTAAACCCAGAGATAAAGTAACTTAGTGTTGACAGGTGCAGCGGAACCCTAATTGAAGGGTTTTTGAGAGATAGAAGAAGAGATAGCAGATTCATGGGCAGGTGAATACAAAGGATCGCAGGTAGAACTTGGATGAGACTTGCTTATGAAGCATGGCACTTAAGAAAGCTGGCAATGGTGACGCTGATGATGATTAATCCTATAAAATACAAGAGAGTTAAAAATCATCTAGCAAAATCGGTTGAACCTTGAGTAGTCTTCTTAGGAATGGATATAGATACATACAGGTCACACATAACCCTTATTTTGGGTTTCGTGTAAAAATCCTAATTTTTAAGTTCATTCATAACACCCATTTCTTTATAACAATCGCCCAGGTCATTGACTTAACGCCAATTCAATTTCGAATTTTCTCTCCAAATCGGCACTCTGCTATCAATCATTCACTACAAGTATCTATATTTAGTAGACTTGCTTACTACTTCAACTTGTGAATGAATATTATAGAGATTTTACATAACAACAATAGCGCGTGGGTCGTATCAAATGATTCAATTGTAGGTAGGCACGTAAAATTCCGTGATACTTTCTTTACTGGGAGAAATTATTTGTTATGTAACATTTGAATGAGTTTTGTGAAAAGTGTTTAATTAATTTAACATGTGGCTCTTATTAACATATTTGGTGACGTTGGATCATATCATATAATTATCATATCAGCTGCAGGACGTCCACTGCTAGACATAGGCCTCCCCCATAGATTTCCAAAAGGACTGGTTGGCTAGTAGGTATTATTTTTAAATGCCTTATCATTTCCTGGTTTTTCACCTCACATAAAATTTGCCTGAAGACATTAATTACCTACAATCAATACTGAATATTAGTCAAAAAGTAAACTGTTATTCTGTTGGCCGATTTTCAATAGCCAAAGCTTTAATAGAAATCTAAGCTTCTTAACAACATAGTAAGAATCTGACTTTACCACACTCAACGATGACCTCTAATAACTTTGATGGAAACCAAAACTAGCAACATATTAACCTATCAAAATATTTACCTAAATCAAAGTGAAATCTAAAGCAATAAACAACGATACTGTTGTACGGCATTAGTATAGGCGATATTATGCTAATAACACGACCCAAGGCGACTGCAAGACTTGTCGACGTAGGCGCCACCTAACTGCGCCGGACGGAACCGTGTTCCCGGGCCTTTACATCATTTCATTAACATCTTACAAGAACTTTCATGTAGCCCACCAGAGTTTTAATGGAGACAGATATCTGTTGCATACAAATGGCTAGCTTTTGATGACAGTTTATTCAAGAATTGAAAAATAAAAGGAGTTTCGCATATTGCTTGAAAAAACTGACGGTCTTGTATTTGCAAGGCAAATTTTATGCCTTGGAGTAATGGGTTGCTCTGAAGACTTAAGCTAGAACCATTTGCTAGCTAAATTGGGATCGTCATGTAGTTCCATAGCCGCAGGTCGCGACGTCCTAATAAAAAAAAATACTTAGACTATACAATTTTAAACTCCTAAAAAGGTATTTTATGACTCAATAACTTTTATAAAAAAAATAATTTGTTGAGAAAGGTGCCACGATATGAATTTGAATTAAAATCCTGTTACAAGGTACTATACGTAGATGCTATAAACAAACAGGTTCGTCATATTAAACAAAGGGTAACACCACGACCTCCCGCGAAACCAATGCCAGTCGTTGGGCTATTGTCGTTTGCTTGTAAACTTTTCCGTGGGTAGATACTTGCGACCACATTGTTTGAGGTGTATAGCGAATTTATTTGAGTTTATCGTTTGCGGGAAAAACAACCTTTTTCCATTAGTTTAATCATAAAATTCAAAGGTACATAGTTGTACTAAGAACTTCGCCATAAATCCTGGATGTCCTCAGAAATATTGTTGATTCAATCTTTTCATAATTTCAGAAAGGATTTCGAGGATCGACTAAGCTAACCAACTCAGACATAAAATATTATTTTTAACATAACATACCATCACGCCTATATTCCCCGAAGGGTTAGGCAGAGATGTAACAATGTACACCCACAGTTCGCCGGTATGTTTAGGTCCCATGTAATAGGGGGCGAGCCTATTGCCATTAACCGGGCACAAATCCCAACTCCGAGCTGCTAATGAGAATTCATAGAAAAACCCAATAACACTTTGCTCGACCTGGGAATCGAACCCAAGACCTCGAGCGTAGCAGTCGCGCTTAGGACCACTAGGACAACGAGGCAGTTTAAAATATTATTTATAATGATAACAAAAAATATGTTATTTTAAAATATGTTGTTTCTGCAGATAAATGTCTATATTTTTTACTTAATCTTTTTCAATATAATACTTTATCCCTCACTAGGAGTTTCTTCTATATCGTGGGCGAGATTACAAATATTTAACTTTTCAAACAACCAGATCCAGTCTGTTTAACCTACTATTTATTAATATGGTTACTAAAAATACTATTTCTATTTCGTAACACCTTTTTCTGTCAAAACATTAAAAAAAAATCACTTCTTAAGTTCTCACAAAAGTAACTTAAGCTTTAATGCTTCTTGTTCTTGCTGTACAATGTCATAATAATGTCAAAAATATTACCAACAAGTAGCTAAATCGCGTACTTGTTCGACGTCACCTACAAAAGGTACACACATTTACGTAGAACGATAACACATCAGAATCTCGTTCTCAATCCATCATGAAATATATATGAGAACTGTTTCCAAACCAATAAATCGTTTATGACGGCAATATAAACTAGAATCCATTTCCCTTTAAATATTTTCAATCATCGACATAGATATGAGATCAGAGTTTGTGATAGTAATCACAATACTGATGATAGTTCATTCATACGGATTACGTTTGCTTACTGAACAATAGTTTATTGTGCAATTATGCTATCACTTGCATTTCATCTCATCGAGAGGCTCTTCCATCGGCGACCTACGCGATTACTGGGATATTCTCCTGAGATCACAGTACATGGCTGTGGATGTAAAGGCTGTTTAGCTTTCTCAGTGAATGTAAAAGGCGATGTATATGCAACAGAAGTGTGTCGTCGTCTCGGCGTCGTTACGTCACGTCGATCGTCATCTGTATAACTGTCAAGGTGCTCGTTGCGTAAGCGCATCCGTGAGGTGTCATTGACATTACGGATGTTATGTGATTTGTGAATAAGGGATCTGTTAGTTTTGGCAGTGAGAGTCATTTTCGTGTGCACTTGTCGGTAACGGACTACTGTTTCGAAGAAAGTTTGTTTTGATTGCTCTATGGAATTTTTGTCTTCTGTTCTGCAGCAAATGTCTTATGCTGACCTTATAAAGCCTTTCTTTCTATTATAATCAAGAAAAATTATACGTAAAGAACATTTGAACCAACTGAACAACTGAATTAATTTAATGAAGAATAAACTTATTTGCTTTTGTTAGCATTAGGCTATTACATAGAACTCAAACATACCGGCGAAATGTGGTTACAACACACACACCATTGGTACACCTCTGCCTAACCCTTCGGGGAATACATTCGTGATGGTATGTATCTGAACTTATTAAACTACCTACCTTAATATACTTTGATGAGTTTCATGACCTTTAAAGTAAGATGTTTTTCATATAAACAAAGATTTAAAAAAAACCATCACGCCCGTATTCCCCGAAGGGTTAGGCAGAGGTGTAACAATGTACACCCACAGTTCGCCGGTATATTTAGGTCCCATGTAATAAGGGGCGAGCCTATTGCCATCAACCGGGCACAAATCCTAACTCCGAGCTGCTACTGATAATTTCATAGAAAAACCCAATAACACTTTTTGCTCGACCTGGGAATCGAACCCAAGACCTCTAGCGTAGCAGTCGCGCTTAGTGCCACTAGGCTACCGAGGCAGTTACAGAAGAAAAAAAGAGAAAGATTCAGTTTTGAGTAATAATAAAGACCAAGTAACTATAACAAAAAAGATTAAGCACGCCTACGCGTTTCCGATATTTCTCAACGGCTGTAGGTATTGCCATGGTTGAGGCAACACAACTAATTAGTAAACCCATTAAGAAATAGAGCAATCTTTTATTATTGTTACAAAACGAATCAAGAGTTAAATGAGCGACAATGGCCTAATTGCGGTGTAGTGACTGCTGATGGAAACTTGGCGACAGACCATAATTCAATTAATAAATTACAGTTATTATAAATGTAAAGATAAGCTGGTGACGTTTCTAAGGCCAAAGTCGAACTGAAAATGTTATTATACACACATACCATTACGCCTGTATTCCCCGCAGGGTTAGGCAGAGATGTACCAATGTACACCCACAGTTCGCCGGTATATTTAGGTCCCATGTAATAGGGGGCGAGCATATTGTCATTAACCGGGCACAAATCCTAACTCCGAGCTGCTACTGAGAATTTCATAGAAAAACCCAAAAACACTTTATGCTCAACCTGCGAATCGAACCCAAGACCTCTTGCGTAGCAGTCGCGCTTAGGACCACCAGTCTAACAAGGCAATAAATGAACTATCCAGCCCAAAAAATATTTTTCAATTTAAACCAGGAGTTCCTGAGATTAGCCCGTTCAACCAAACAAACAAACTATTCAGCTATATAAAAATAGCATAGATTATAGGTCATCGTCACCATGCTTAAAAATTGTTTATTTGTCGTAAAACCTTATTATTAATTCAGTAAGGTTAATTGATAATGTTTTTTATAATCTGCATGAGGATTTTGAAAAAAAGAAATCGAAATTAAAAATGTAATGTTTATTAATAAGAACTAAATGTACACAGTTTTGCAATAAATATATCTTTATCTAACATGATTTTTAATTCGCCATAAATTTTTCTAAGGGGACTCATGAGTCCCCTTAGAAAAAAAGTATAACTTTTAGCATTACGGAACATAATATGAAATACGAAAAAAGTCATCAGCTGTTTCACACAAAAATGTACTTTTTTTTAAGGACGGGAAATTATCAAATTACTTCTTCCGCCCTGGGCGAAAAGAGATTGTCAGACTCTTACTGACTAAAACCCATCCGTGTTCCTCCTAATACCTTTTGCATTCCAGCGTCGCAGTAACTCTTTCAAACTAACTCTGCAACACTGAACAAAAATATACGATCAACATGTATCGAACAGGTGCTTTTTTTTTCATAATTCAACGTTGGAAATGTAAAAAAAACTGTTCAAATTCATGAGTTCACTTCTAAATAATGAATAATGAATTAAAAGTCATGTTGTAAAGTACCTGTATTGTGATGACACAATCAACAAAAATGTAACCATTTTCCTTCGATCCAATAACATAATTATACATACAAACCATCATGCCTGTATTCCTCAAAGGCTTAGGCAGAGGTGTACCAATGCACACCCACAGTTCGCCGGTATCTTTGGGTCCCATGTAATAGGGGTGAGCCTATTGCCATAATTATGTACATCACATAATCCCAGTACAATGATTGTACGTAGGTATTTGTAAATATAAATATTTATAGCATTCAAACCTCATTTCCCCATAACTCTGCAAAAAAATCAACCCAATTCTTGATGAACACGTGCAATATTTACACAATAAAGATATATCTTCGGCATTTCCCAACCAACCGACAACAAGAAAAACAAAGTTCAAACTATTTTGTAACAGAAATTTCACGCGCTCATAACCAACGTTACGTAAACGCAGTGCGAATTCGAATCGAAGAACCAGATCGCTTGATTTATGGCGTTGGCAAACTGTGTGTGGTGTCGTGACGTGTTCTAATCATATCGAGTTAAATGCCTAATGGTCACTAATGGAAATAATCGGGGGAGAAGATCTGACGAGGACTGTCTGCGACCGCGCGGAGAAAGTGACAAGTTTGCCGCTATTAAGGCGCAGCTTTATTGCTGTTTGTCATTTTGAATAGGTTGTGATAGAATATTTGTTATAGATTTGGGAAAATATTCATTTTGCGAAGCGTAATCAAAATAGTCTTAGATTAATATGATCTATATTAGTATCTATTATGATAGGGACTTTATTTTTAGGTTACCAAAAAATTCTGGTACATTAAATCTAGCGTAGCAAATTGCTACGCCGTAGTCGGATAAACAATCTAAATGATTTATTTATGCTAAAATATAAAACACTAGCTTTGAATATCATCTGTGTGGAAATCAAGTATAATTAACAGAAAACACAGCTTATGACACTTGGTGATAGTGAAGGTTTGTGTCAGTGTAACAAATTTTGTATTTGGACCATTACTTTCAGAGACTACCTCTTACAAACAAACAATATTACCTCTTTACAATAATAATTCAGATTAGAAGGTGAAATATGAATCACTCATTTTTCCAGATGGGCAAAGACCTATATTTTTTAATAAGAAAAATAAACAAAATATTACCAATTGTTTACTTTAATAGTTACGAATCCGATGAATCATCTGATCGTGATGGGTCATTCTGAAGTTCGTGGGCGGTGACTGGCAACACTTTAGTATAAATCTACAGCAGGTGTTAGTACTCGATCGATTGTTTACGACGATAATGATAGAAATCGCATGTATAATAAATGTGTCAATAATGTTTTCAAGTACTGCTTTGAAATTGATTTCTAATATTTTCTTTTTACGATGACACGTTTTCTGAAATGGCAGTTACAATTTGTTCCTAAAGAAAATGGTAGGTAGGTACCTAAATTTTAATTAATTTTGACCAAGTAGCTAAATCTATTTTTTTAAAACTCTGTGAGAAAAGAAAGTAAGTTAATTATAATTCTACAATATTTAAAGACTTCACAAATAAGATATCCAAAGAAAATATAATTTAATTTTCTCATTTAATTAATGGAAAGAAGCTTTTTATGAAATTTCTGTGAAATATATAATCAAACTAGTTTGCCTTGTAAGTCTTCTTTATAAACAGATAATTAAAATAATTTTGTCAATAAAAACCTACACTAATTTATAAATACAGTAAATTAAAATTATCCTTAAAAAATCTTCAAATCAAATAAAAGCTGTTTGTGCTTGTGAAAGTAAAAACAATTGTAAGAGGGATTAATTACAAGATATAATCAAATAAATACCAGTAACCGTCACCGCCATGTCACTACGTGACTTACGTGTCATGCAAGCTTCGTCACCCATCAAGTTGTTTGATGCATTGAGTCAAAAGGATGCCATTCCGTGATAAAAACACTTGTACTTATATTTAAAACTAGCTGGCCCGATAAACTTCGTACCTCCTCAGAACCAATAAATGTTGTATTTCTTTTTTTTGTGATGTTTTCCATGTTTCAATAGTTATTCTGCTATTCGGGGCGGAGACCATTCAAATCGGTCCAGCCATTCTTAAGTTATAAGTGTTGTAAATAACCCGACTTTGCTTTATGTATATAGATTTAAGGTTTTTCTTCAATAGGGACTGGGAGTGCCCTATATAATCACAGAGCCCCCGGGTTGCAGCCCAAAATGCCGGCCCTGGCATGTTCTTTTACTTATAATAAAGACTAAATTCCCTTGAACAAAAACTTTACTAGTTTAAATTAATATACATTCACACAAGGCGAGAAGCTCTCCCTTAAGTCCATAATTTAATGTACAGATAAAACTGAGAGGCTAATTTGTAAACCGTTACAGTTGCGCAAATATCAATATACTCACATTAACTAGTTTTGTATACTGACTTTGTGCGGCATTCGTAATGAAATCTACAGAAAAATCTTCACTTACAATTTACAAACAAATTTTGAGAAAATAATCAGTTAATTAAAACTAATTCAAATAGATTATTGAAATTCCGACTTTAGTAAGTTGTAATCAGCATGTTTTTTAGATATACATTTTTATATATTTAATTTGATGTGACAGACAAACAGTTCCCACTTAATGACATGGAGCTATTCCTTCGCAACATTCGAACTACTTTTACTGGGGTTTAATTTTTTTTTCGTCTTATGTAAGAGACAAGTCACATATCGTGATCAATGTCTTAAGGATAAGTTTTCGGTAATTAGATGGCATTAGCATATTGCATGCGATATAATCTGTATATTATTTAAGCTCTTAAACATTATGTCGATAGTTAGCAAATATTTAACACATCTATACTGATATTATTATGAAGAGGAAAGATTTTTTTGTTTGTGTGAAATATATATAATATATAACCATTTTTTTTACCAATAGATAGCTACATTATTCCTGAGTAACATAGGCTATCATCACGCAACAACACACGGGAGGGGTGCAGTAACCAAAGACGGTGAATTTTTTTTTTTTTTATTTACACACACACACAATTATATTATAAATAAGCCACGAGGACGAATTCGCGGGCAGTTCGCTAGTTCTATATATGGATGCATTTCTCAAAATTGTTGCTAAATTCTAGTAATTTTGTATATATAATTATTTCATTCCGTGTTACATAAAAATTTGATGTGAACATCTTGCAAAACGGAACGATTTATAGACACTAATTTTCCGCTTGTTAGATAGCATCATATTTCTAACATCGTATTGATGCAATAAATAACACATTATTAGTTATTTATGTTTACAGTAGAGAGCGTGGTATTCTGCATTAATTACTTTAACATGCAGACATCATAAATAACAACACTAAAATATTTGGTTAACAAACATTATTTACTTAGATGTTTTTTTTATTAGACAAGCAAATGTTTATATTGTAATTAATAGACATGTGTACCAACAAACATTAAATATATATTTTTTAAATAAGTTAATGTTTGTTAAGAAATTTGTGCAAAAAATAAAAATGTATAGGACATCAGGAAGTGATGTAGCAACGCCTCTCGTAATGCTAAATATTTTTATTTTTATAAAATAAATAGCAATCAAAAGTGTTGTTCAGATTCGCATAAACGAGATACAGTATCTGTCAAAATATTTTGACGGCCCGCCCGTAAGCGAGCCACTGGCAAAGAGTACGCGAAACGCTACTCATTAATTACATCCGACATTACTAGTTTTACTTTCATTAGTTATACAAGATATTTACATAATTTTCTATTTGACTAAATATAATTTAACTACTGTCAATATCCTTTCCATCGTTTGCACCTTGGATATTTACTATTAATGACATAAGGAGACTTGTGTAAACCGCACAGATTCGAACTTCTGCAGATTATAAGTCTTAAACAACATAAAAGCCAAATATAACGCAGAAAATCAATAAGTCTACAGATACACGTATTAATAAAATATCGATTGTTGATGGCACACGACTTTGTCTTTGAACAGCTTTCGATCGATTTATTCGAGAGAGGAACTTTTATCTTAAACATATTCCTTTGCTCGGAGAGATCGTTGCGGCGAAGAAAAGGGCCGAAAGTTATGTTATTGCAAAATTGAACGGCTTCATAAATTGTAGGACGTTTCGCTTCTGACAGCCGTCCCGAGGTATGCTTTACGTGAAACTATGCTCCTGTCTTCCGTCTTACAGCGACTTGTGCAGTTCATAGAACTTCTTCCTTACTTACATTATCTATTGTTTGGATCTCTTCGTACTGAGATAGCGAATTCTGATAGCTAAAGTCCGGGTTACGGTAATTGTTTAGAGCTAGATATAATCGCCAAATTTCTCACTTTTGTGTCATATTTTAAGAATTTTATAGATTAGCTCTTAACAATCACATCATGGAGTACCGTCATTAACACAAATCAGTCGGCTATCTAAATAGCATTCCAGTCATTGCTGTATTCAATATTGAGTATAATGGCTTTGGAATTGTGAGAATTTTCTTACAGCGTCGGTACATCATTATCCTATTACAAGACGCACGAATACACTGGAAATACCTTTTTCTGGAACAAAAACGAACAGCCGGTTAATGCTCGAGTTCACAATGAGCAAAGGCGTGACAAGATAAAATCTAGGGAACACCGTCGGCGAATTAAAATAAAATATCGCATTGAAAACGGACTGAATAGCCTTTGGGACGACATTAAGCGCAATTACTAGAGCCAGGTCGCTATTTACACGTATTGGATGGGACGCCTTAAAAAGACCACGTGATGTGTGATTGCACCCTCTTCAATAATGAGATTGTTTGATATATCGGCGGCGTGTACGCAATTACGCGCCTATTTGAAATGCTCGCTCGAATCGCTCTTTTATAATGAGATATTTCTCCAGGCAACTCCAGTAATTCGAAAACGCTTTATAATATCACAAACGTTGGTTGATTTCTCGCGAAAATTACGTTGAATTTCTTACGATTGCTATAAAATGTTATTTATTGCTCGTACACGATGATTTTACACGCATAAATTACTGCCGAGCTTTATTGTATACGACTTCAGACGACCTGTAAATAGCTTTTTGAATAGAACAATAGAAGAGTATCTTGTTATCTTAACAAGTTTAACCTTTGATGAAGCTTTTACCTACATCAATAAATACCAATAAATGATTACAGAAGCTATTGAATCGCTTCGATGTTTGTAAAACAGATAGGCATTTGAATACCTGCGTTTTTGCTGGAAAGTAAAGTTTAATAAACTGGGACCTCAAGCTTGTTAGTTACCAGTGATGTATGGCCCCTCATTTGTTTTTTTAATGATACTCTAATTATGTATATTTTAAATTGGCTTCTACCGTCACAAATATCGTGCGCTTATTTGCAATGCAAAGCAAATACTTCTAGCCTTAAGCACTAGTTCAACTTAGTCTTAGTTAGGCAAATATGCAACTGAGTCCTAATTTAAATGGTGAGATATTTTTTTGTACCCAAATGTGTTTTTTTTATTAAATAAATGAACACATACATACCATCACGCCTGTATTCCCCGAAGGGTTAGTCAGAGGTGTACCAAAGTACACCAACAATTTGCCGGTATGTTTTTGGCGCCATGTAACAGGGGGCGAGCCTATTGCCATTAACCGAGCACAAATCTTAACTCCGAACTGCTACTGAGAAATTCGTAATGGAAAAACCCAAAAACACTTCGCTCGACCTGGGAATAGAACCCAGGACCCCACACTCATCAGTCGTGCTTGCGACCACGAGACCAACGGGGCAGTAAAAAAATAAAAATGAATACAATACAAATATATGAATTGCTATTAAAACAAAATCATTCATGCAATAGATAGAGAAACCGACAGGATGACGATGTTATTTCTAGACTACTTCAATAAAATTTTAAAACCAATAAATTAAACAAAACCAATGAACTTTGCTATTGAAGGAGAAAGTCCATTCAAAACTGTCAGACAGTCTCTAATTAAATAAAAGTAATTTCACATTTAATTCACAAAAAGTTGATTGGAAATTAGTGTAGGATGCAGATACGATCACGCAATTGGAATATTTTAATTCGATATTTCGTTTGTTATCGCATTACCGATGAAAATAAACCCCTTTCATTAAAGCAGGGGTGATAAGATCGCAAAACACTTCTGCGCGAAAGTCACTGATCATCTCCCAATCGCCTAATTTATTTTCACTTTCTGTTCCAAGACTTACAAGTATTTATTGTTCCCGCGACCACGATATTGTCTGACAATTGGAAATGTTACGTCACACGATTAACGCCTCGGTAGCCTAGTGGTCCTAAGCGCGACTGCTACGCTAGAGGTCTTGGGTTCGATTCCCAGATCGAGCAAAAAGTGTTATTGGATTTTTCTATGAAATTCTCAGTAGCAGCTCGGAGTTAGGATTTGTGCCCGGTTAATGGCAATAGGCTCGCCCCCTATTACATGGGACCTAAATATACCGGCGAACTGTGGGTGTACATTGTTACACCTCTGCCTAACCCTTCGGGGAATACAGGCGTGATAGTATATATATACGATTAACGTTACGTAATTCGCGTAACGTTTGTTCAGTTTTTTTGTAGTTTCGCCTGCAGCTTAGAATATGATTAAACGATAAATAATCAGTAGCCTTTTGATGTCATTCGAAAGAAAGCTTCCCATTCATGTTATTTTCTAAACAATTGAAGTTGGTAATCATTAGCGCTTTTCGGTGTTGACAGGGCATTGATAGAAACATCTGTCAGTGTCAATTAGTGTTAAGAATCGGTAAGGTGCACAAGAAAGTTCTATTGGCATATGTGTTAATAGTGATGTTCGCATAGCTGTGACGGTATACGATGATGGATCGTGTCAATTCATCGTTGATGTAAAGAGCTGCGTAACTACGTAATTGGTTATAGTAAACGCATTATCTGTGATCATTATAACTGTTTGTCCTATTGTGACCAGTACGAATAACAATAAATAAACAATGAATCAGAGTTCGTTATTATGAAAAGTCGTTATAAACAAGTTAATAAGATAGAGGTGACTGTGGTATCACAAAGGACAGCTGGTCTGGTTGTTACGACGCCTGTTCTTGGCACTTACACTGTCTTGTGCTATAAATTAGAACTGATTTGCGAAATGTTGTAATCAACGTAAATAGTTCAAGGTTCACAATATTTGACATGGTTTTGCTTACATATTTTCCGTGTAATCTCGGTTTCTGAATCATTGTGACCCAGATTCTATGCTGTTAATAAAACAAAAAAGATGTGTTGGCGAATATTGGAAAAAGCTTTTATTAAGAGGAAGGTCTACATTTTCTCGTATCACAGTCGGTTCATTCGAAAAAATATTTGAAACAGCATTCGTTAATTAGACACTTTTCATGCACTTAAATCAAACAATAATAATTATTACTATTGATCCTTGATCCACGTAAAGGATAGATAAGAGGAGAAGATTAGATATTTTAGCTTTTAGAGATTTAGTAGGAACTGCCTTGGTAGCCTAGTGGTCCTAAGCGCGACTGCTACGCTAGAGGTCTTGGGTTCGATACCCAAGTCGAGCAAAAAGTGTTATTGGGTTTTTCTACGAAATTTTCAGTACCTACTGGGAGTTACAATTTGTGCCCGGTTAATGGCAAAAGGCTCGCCCCTTATTACATGGGCCCTAAACATACCGGCGAACTGTGATACATTTTTTTTTTAAAACGTTGCCCCACAGTAGAAATTTCGTGTCGTGGGTGCGTTTACAAACATATAAACTCACATACACAAACAGCCAAACCTGGAACAACTATCTGTAGGCCATACAAATATTTGTTCCGTGCGGGAATCGAACCCGCGACACGCAGCGCAGCAGCCAATCGCTCAGCCACTGCGCCAACTGTGTGTGTTGTTACACCTCTGCCTAACCCTTCGGGGAATACAGGCGTGATGGTATATTATTTAGTAGGTACCGTTAACCTCAACTTCATTCCTAATGCACCACAAAATTTGAGTGCCTTTAAAGTACATACTTAACATAACAAAGTTTCATAAGAATTTGGTGAGTCGTATGCTGGTCTCTCAAACTGTCACTCAAGCTACAAGAGTTTTGACCAGACTTTCAACAAAAAATACCAAATAAATCTTTATCAACTTAATTATTATTCCAGCATAGGGTTCAAAATTGTTTAACCTACCTGCATAATATAGTGCAAGAGTTCGGTATCAGTACATCTTAATTGCGTAACAGACGGGACATCGTTCAGCGGCCGCCGACTGGTGTTTGTTTTCTTATTTTTAACACAAATATTTATTGCTTAATTAAATTAATGTTTCTTTTCTCTGTTTGGAAAGACAAAACAACATCAGATATTTGCGGACGGGCAACAAGCAAAATGGCACATATAAAGTTGTGCAACATGCATGCTAGAAATATACGTACCTACTCAAGTCTTTAGATTCCTAACGATATGTTAATACTCGCTTCTGTGTGTGACAATGTACATTCATAAATGTCGCAATTGCGAAACTGCTATTTGAAAGATGCCAGGATTGGGTGCGAACACTTAAACGATGCAACTGTTATTACACTGTGTCGACAAATCCGTCGTGTGCACCCGGCTTTCACTGCCTTTGTTGTCAGTACCTGAAGACGACACTTTCGCCTGACAAATTCAACTCCGCACTGTTTGGCGACTTTTAAACATTTCGACATGTCGAAACACTTGCGAAATTCCCCTTGACTTGTGTCACAAAAGAAAAAATAGTAGGCGCCTATCCGCCTATGTTTATTTAAGTATTTCTCTTGCGAATAAGTTTCTTTTTGGTCGCGATGTGGGAACGGATACAACAGGAAGAATGTTAACAATCCGGTCGCACTGAGGATGCTAATTGAGTCTCGGCAAGCGTTACCAGTCTGGACGCGGCACCTACTATACATTTTCATAATTTCTGACGTTTATTGCGAAGTTTTATCGAAATGAGTTTGACAACCTTCCTTGTAAAACACGCTCCCTACCAGAGTTTGGGTTTCACTACAAGTGCTTAAAGCACAGCAGTGCTCGGTCCAGTCTTTCAGATTGATTTTTATTCAGACCAATACTTGATAATTCTAGCTTTTAGATGTGATGGTAGATTATTTATCCGGGGTAAGAAAAGCTAACAATGTCTTTTTTTAATAAATTATTTCAGACATCTATTTTCCATAATTGTACACAAAAATTACATAACTACTTATTTTTATCAACAATAAAATCTGTAAAGAGTATTTTAAATATTACCAAAGGTAGAACACTATTTAAATCGTTTAAAAATATATGAATATTTAAGAAAAAAAACTTGCATCAGTTACCCATAGTAGGGGCACCAGGCGACACTTAATGATGACGAGTCGGCCGGCTGCATAGGAACGCAGCTAAATCCCAACGGTGCACAGAATCGGGTGCATTTATTTACATTATTATGTCGTCCGGGCTATTTCTGGTCCGCCAGGGACGAATCTAGTGGGAGACAGGCGTAAATGAGCATACTGCGGAAAGAAATGCCATAAAATAGTGTCTAGTCGTCATACTCATTCTGCTACCATGGTCATAATTTACGAGTAGGTGCTTGAGGCCGGTGTAACAGGCTCTTCTACTCATTATTAGTTTATCCCCTTTCTAGCCAATTAATGTATTTAAACAATACACGTAAAATTATTTTACAACTTAAAATCAGAATTAAATATAAACTTTTTACAAAGCTTATCAATACTATTATTAATACCATAACATAACACATAACATATCATTACGCCTGTATTCCCCGAAGGGTTAGGCAAAGGTGTACCAATGTACACCCACAGTTCGCCGGTATGTTTAGGTCCCATGTAATAGGGGGCGAGCCTATTGCCTTTAACCGGGCACAAATCCTAACTTCGAGCCGCTACTGAGAATTTCATAGAAAAACCCAACAACACTTTGCTCGACCTGGGACTGGATCCCAAGGCCAGTCACGCTAAGGATCACTAGGCCTACGAGGCAGTGAAACAATATCTAATGAATATTATAACAATACCAAATGCGGGCCTGTCTTATCGACCGACAAAGACAAGACAAGGTAGGTTACGGTTTCAATAAAATAATGTATGTTCTTAGCATAGACAGATAGTAGCTAGATATAAATTATACAAAGTATTCTCTTCACGAATTTTTAAAACATTATATTTTATCATGTGCTAACTTAATTACGATATTAGTGGCGTTTCGTGTCTATCAAAACTGAAATCGTGACAGCGAGCTGCCAAAAAAAAGGTGAACAGTTCCAATCTCACCTTGATCTAAACTCTTTAATATGCTTATCTAAATTTCTGTTCACGAAATTGGCGACTAGATGTCGTCGTTACTTAGTAAACATGGCTGGAAATTAAATTTATGTCTAAATCGAGACAAACAGATAGCAAGACACGACGTCGCCGGAGGAAACTGTTATCTCTCGATATAAGATTGCGGACCTCGATAACTTGATCTATCGGAAAAGTTAACGAACCGTGGTTGCATTAAGATTCTTATAATTTTGTTTCGAAAAGATGTTGCTACGATCTTTTGTATTTCAGCTTCTTTTGTATTTTGTATCAGCTCGTTTTCTTCAATAGCTATTATTTGGCTATAATCATAAACATTATTAATATCTTCGCCTTTGTGTCACTAACATACATTTCTATTATTTATTTTATGTATGCATGTGTTTTTAATAGACCTGTTGAAATAAAGCTTCCTACTAACATCATTGACCTAGCCAATTCACAAGAGAAACGAGAACAATGGTCTTAACTTCATTAATCATAAATAATTATTTGCTTCCTATTATTTCTCTGCACAGCCGCGCAATGCCAAGAACACTAATTCCTGACATGGAAATCAAGAAGCCTTGACAACACTCCAAGTTTGTCATGAATTTATTTTGAGTTAAACATGTCATCCTCAAAATATTTACGAATGTGATGAATGTGTTTACTCGGAGTTAATAATCTACAGATGAAAATTATAACTCTTCATTTTTAGGGTTTCGTACCCAAAGAGTAAAACGGGACCCTATTACTAAGATTGCTGTCCGTCCGTCCGTCTGACACCAGGCTGTATCTCATAAGCCGTGATAGTTATACAGTTGAAATTTTCACAGATGATGTATTTCTGTTGCCACTATAACAACAAATACCAGAAAACAGAATAAAATAAATATTTAAAGGGCCTCCCATACAACAGACATGATTATTTTGCCGTTTTTATAAATGGGACGAAACCATTCATGCGCGAGTCCGACTTGCACTTGGCCCGTTTTTACTTTCTACACTCGTCTTCCTTAAACAGTTACTTGCTAATTTATTATTGCAAAATAACAAGATAAAACTGCACCTTAATCAGTTCAATACAACATACCATACCATCACGCCTGTATTCTCCGAAGAGTTAGGCAGAGGTGTACCAATGTACAGGTACACCCACAGTTTGCCGGTATGTTTTAGGTCCCATGTAATAGGGGGCGAGCCATTTGCCATTAACCGGGCACAAATAGTTACTCCGAGCTGCTACTGAGAATTTCCTAATGGAAAAACCCAATAACACTGCTCGACCTGGGAATCGAACCCAGGACCCCATGCTCATCAGTCGCGCTTGCGACCATGTGACCAACGGGGCAGTCTCGGATCAGTTCAATGATTCCAAGATTGACATCCAGCACAAACGAGTAGTAAGTAGTAATGAAATGTTGTTTCATACAAGCCGAGACGATGCAAAAATAGGAACGCGCTACTGGTTGTAAATAATTACGCACAGACATTGCTTTGAATGCCTTGTATGACCACTCATCAGTGTTAACAATTTGTTTGGTTTTGTTATGGCCCCAGGAATGTAGTCTATCGCTTCACCTCGCCGTCATTAGTGCATACCACTGAGCTCAGAATACCCCCAATAAAACTAAAAAGACAAAACTATGGGGCGTAGCTAAGTATTCATCTTGCTGATGCTTTACGGCTCCATATTTGATGAATAAAACTTGATTTCTGCAAATGAGTCATCTCCTTTATTTCCATATTTTAAAACAACTGTTATGGTTGACAAAATCACGTTAATTATATACGCTTGACCCGAAAAGCATCTGGCTATCCGAATATAGGTAGATGATATTAAGTGCCATTTATCAAATTAATTTCAGATGATAAAATCAGATGTAAAATAATTACTATGCCGTTTTGATAGGGGTTACTGTATATTTAACGTATTAAATTAATGAACTTGACAAAAATCCTGAGAACACTTCAATACTTCGGAGATGAAAACCAATTACATATGACTGTTTTGGGCGCCGGAATGAAAATAGTTGAATTCATTAATTATAGGTAGGTACTGGGCATTTCCGTATTTGACCTGACTTCGAGTTGCAATTAGTTAGATACAATCTTGATTACATTTAACATGTAAACCACGAAATAGCTCACCATCCACTGAAAACAAATCTCTGCGGAGTATTTTTTTGTATTTATTTACTTAAATCGTTTCTTAGACTATAGCAGTCCGCTTATGTTTAAATGTTCTCCTGAAACAAATACCTATCTTATACTTACTCATGCAGCAATAAAAGTCTGCGGATGTTGGATTGACTGCCAGAGTACTAACTCAGATACCAATGTTTCTGTAGGTCTTACCGTAAAATGACTAGAGTCAACAATCTATCGGATGTTAAAGTATAATGACCAATCATTATAAGACTACTGCACTTTCACTGTCTGTCGGGGGTCAAGTTTATATGACTTCCGAAGTTCCGATACATGTGGGTCACTTCACCTCCATGCGATCATTAGTTACATTCACAGCACATCGTCGTAATTAACCCGTCAACCGCCACCTCATTATTTTGAACTTTATACAGTCAACAAAGAGTTAAATATGCAAGTAATAAATAAACATATTGGTAAGTAATTGACTTATTTTTAGACACAATACCAAAAATTTTACTAAAGTCACTACATGGATTAAGAAGAGTTAAGAATAAGAGTTGTAATACGACTGCTAGGTTTACCTATTTCTGTTCGTCTTGTGTTTCGGTTTGAAGGGTGTGGGTGCCGGTGTAATTACGGGCACATGAGATATTTCGCTTTGTCTCTGGAACGGCAACGCATTTACAAGGCCTCTGATTTTGCAGATGTCTATAAGCACAGGTGATCACTTAACATCAGCTGACCATCCAATGATATTAAAAAAACTAAAAAAAATGAGTACTTATTTCTTATGCTGTCTGTACTTGTTGGTATTTCTGACCCATGACAGGACTTGTTTGCAATTGCAATTCACACAATCATTCAAAATATGTGTTGGTGAATACATAATATCAGTAGGTTACTTTCCTTTCGCCTACTTGGTGCCATGGTGATCTGTTGTGTGAGTAATGTAAATATTGTTCTCATGTTTTCTTTCAATACTAGGTCGTCCTCGTTTTTCTACTATGATTGATTTGCATATAACAACAAAGTTTTGTAACCTACTTGGAAAGCCAGATTGTTTACCTTCTAGTCGTAATACTAAATCGCTGTTTATATGTACGTTATTTGTTAATTTTATAGCCCTGCAGAATGTCTAGAGGTGTAACTAAAATATTGCTTCAACAACATCCATACATATTTCCCATGGAGGCAGGCAGAAACCACAGAACACCACTTGCTACAATCCTTACATACTCCTCTTGCCTCGTCCACGTTCATACATTTGGTCTTATATGAACGCCGATTACGAGTACTGCGCACCCGACCTGTCTGAAGAACCAACACATCTTCAACAACATTAAATTAATTCATTTTCTCAATCCTAAAAAATCGTATTTACAAAAGACAAGAGGCATCACATAAGAGAACAACGTAATAAAAATACAACAGGTCCAATAAAAAGTAATACGAAACGTCCAAAAATAATTGCGCTAACATTTTTTCTCTTGTATTACGTGGTGCGTGTTACGCGGGAGTCGCACGCGCATTCTACAGGTTACCCTCTATGGACGCAAGCCGCGTCGCACTTGACGCGAAACCTGCGTTCGTTCGCCAATCACATCCGTCTGCTTAACCTATTAAATCGTAATTTTCTATAATAATGTTATCTTTATTTTCTCATTGCATAATATTCGATCTTGTAAGTTTTTTGCTGATTCATGCTCATAAGTTACGAATGTATTAAGTTTTGCAAACGTACTTTGGACTTGGAGAGCTTTTTATGTACTTTTTTCTTTTAAATAAAAACTTGAACAGGTTTTGCAAGTAGAGAGTTTTAATTAGATGCATCTTAAGTGGGACACAAAGATTGGCAATAAAATTAAAAGCCTTATTTACTTTAGTATTTTCATTGATAAATGACATAGATAATGCAAATTAATCCCCGTAAGGCAATATTCTGCATTGCCGAAAATAAATAACGATGAGAAGACGACCGCAAAGCAATAATTTTAATAAAGCAAAAACCGACGTAAAAATATTTAGTATCGAGGCATCGAAGTTTTAAGTAAGGGATAAACATTAAACATCTTACGGTTTTCAACAAGTCAACTCCTCAAGTGAGTGGTGCGTCTTGAATCTGTATTATTTGTTGACAGTACTTTTTCGGAGTAAACAAGGCGTTTTGCCAAAACAACCGCTCATTCATCGTTGTTTAAGTTTTGCAACTTTATTGTGTTCAATAACACTGTAAGCATGAACACCGCGCAGTAGAGGTAAACACGGATGACGAGAAGTAAACATTTTAATACCTTTTAAACATCTTTCGTTATTTTTTACTTTCGACATAACAAAGATCACACTCTCCGGCTTCCTGTATACTTTACATTACCGCAAATTTTTGTACAACTATGGCGTAAAAACAAAAATATTAATACGGTTCTGGGAAAATAAGGTAAATATTTACCTTTACGTGTTTTAGTCCGAATAAACGCCAACATTAAAATGAGGGATGAGCCAAACACATAGATCGATGTAACATTATCGTAATATGTGAAAGGTGTTGATCGGATAAGTAGTAAAAAGTTTTATGGCGAAAAAGCGTGTCAAAAGGAAGAGTAAATAGAGAGCCCTACTATAGAAATTGCTACCGTACGTATGTGACCACATTCATTTCGTGTATGTTTATCTTCTTAGGTCATAGAAACATTCACAATAGGTACGGCTACGTCATCTACGAGACCACACTACGTGCCAATCAATTCGTTGGTAGACACTAGAAAGTTGAATGATCTTTTATGCAAAATTCGCTACCTGTTGTACATCCCACTGTCTAATACCTAAAGTGCGTAGAAGCGGCTAGACGAAGAATCTAGACAAGAAACCATTCCATCTTCACTAACTAAACTATGAGTAACCTGCAGGTTACTCAGTACTTTCTGTGAAAATCTTGCTCGGTGAATTAAGTGAACTCGGTGAACTTAAAATGAGCTGTGTTGCCACTGATACCAGAAATTGACCACTCATCTTAAACCCACTTCACCTAAAACCTATATCGAGGGATTCTCTTTATAGAATAAGTACTTGTACATATAATAGACTGATTAGCCAAAACAAATATGAAAATGCAGAATTTTATTCCTGTTCCGTAACTAATGTGACGTGACCATTTCTACGTTCCGAGATGTATTTTTATTTATTTACCAACACTATACATAAAGTCCCATCCCATAAGTGTAAGACGGAGTCACGAGGTTACAGGTACATTGGGGCACTAACCTTGATCGTATGCAAGATTCCCGATAGTATAGATTCGGTCTGGGGGCCTATTAAGCTATGCCGTCTTTGATCTGGCGAGTCGCAGATGTCAATCGATAGACGCAAGTCGGACGCATACTCCTAGTTTAGGCCTTGTCAGTTTGTCACTCGACTTGACGGACGCTCTAACGAACGCAGATGTTGGCCGGATGTTTTGAGAATGAGTATTTACTGCATGACCAATTAAGTAACGTGTGTTGATTTAATTTGTGGTACATGCTGATGTTCATGTAGATAGGTCCGTGCAAGATACGTCGCAACTAAGGGGCAGGTTTTTACCTTGAACGCAAGCTTAATATTGCCATCCAATGTGGCATTACCGCCAGTCTTTAGGGCCAGTTCCAGTTGACGGTGATGCGGAGGAATTTTTTGATATTTTTGTTTTTTTTTTCCAATGTCTGTAAATATTGTACATATAAATATAAATTAAACTTCTAGCGCATTGTAATGAAAATATCTCTATAGTCTTTGTTCTACGGCCTAGACTATGGCCTAATCTATTTCAACCATTGATAAACAAAGACTTGTTTATCAATAGTTACAATAGATTAGGCAATATAAATTGCATTGTTTTTTTATGATGAAGGTCACGAATACTATCACTATGACCTTTCCGTTTCCTGCGGGCTAAGAAATTATTAATTCTATTGTATCAGTCTATGACGAAATGTCTTTACAGAAAATGTTTTAACGGTCGCGTTAGCATCACTGCTTAGAGTCGCCTTTATTTTTATCAGGTAGCATACTCCCCGCATATAACTTAGATAATTCCAACATTGCATAATTATAGGGTTTAGAAAAAGGATGCATGGATTATTTTATTGTTTACATACTATTGTGGCAATTAAACTACAAAACATCGCAGAACATACATGGAGGTATTTTGGAAAGCCCATGAGATGAGTCATCAAAAATCTTCATTTAGACGTCCGCAACTGGATAGACCATACAATTAATTAGCAGTTATTGTCTTTAATAGGGTTCCTTATAAACAAAACCTCAAAAAAAAAACACTTTTTTTTGTTTAAAAATATTGGTCCCATTACAAATATTATTTCACTGAAAGAAAGCTGCCTCGTTAGCCTCGTGCTCACAGCGCGCCGCGACAGCTACGCTAGAGGTCTTGGGTTCGATTCCCAGGTCGAGCAAAGTGTGGGTTGTTCTATTAAATTCTCAGTAGCAGGTCGGAGTTAAGATTTGTGCCTGGCTAATGGCCATAGGCTCGCCCCCTATTACATAGCACCTAAACTTACCGGCGAACTGTGGGTGTACATTGGTACAGCTCTCCTTAACCCTTCGAGGAATACAGACGTGATGGTATGTCATATGAAAGAAAGCTACAATATTGTGGAGTGTCAGTCTATGGAATATTTGACTTCAGCAGTCTTCTCAGTCTTGCTTTGTCTGTGCAGAAACAGAAACTAGTAAAAAATACAATGAAGTACACTGTTCCTAATAAATATTTAGTTCACTTCTGAAACATATAAACTCCGCTACAGTATCCCGCTATTTTGGCAACGTTACATTATTTAATGCGCTCACAACAGTAAGTTTGGCAGAAGCAGCCAAGTTCCCAGAAATCTGGGTGTAAGCGTACACCGGCTTATCAAGTGGATCACTGGAAACGGTAGCGGGTAACAGTACCCGCCCAATATACTAGTCAAATGAGCACTGTTTATATTTTGTGAACTACTGTCGTTGGGTAGAGGACTGAGAACAGCGGAGCGGGGTCGCCTGTCTTTAATGTGGGATGGAATATATAATATTATGTCTTATGCGTAAATTATCTGGTAAAATCGAAGTATTCCTTACTTGAAGTTTGTTATTGACCACACATTTATTTAGGTAATATGCTACTTGAAAAATTATGTCCGCCAAAGCAATAGCAAAGCGACATTTTTTGTAATCGGCCCAGTACTTCCAGAGATTACGTCTTATAATCGTATACGTGATATTTTTAGGAAGATGTGTAACTGGATCACTAAGATTTTTTTTTAATGCTCCTTTTGTAGTTTACTGAAAACCGACAACGAAACCAAAAACCGCTCCGCTGCTCACCGTATGCCCGGCCCACACCGGGTGGGTACATTGCGTTCCCGGAACCCAGCACAGTCACCTGCTGCGACACCAACATGATAAATAAGACACACAATTAATTGCTTCCTACCACACCCGATACCACTAAATCACAACACATATTAAACTGTCCCCTTTTAATCGCTTTTATCATTCTCACTGACATTTTTTTCCATCTTAATAGATATAGCAGTAACTAATAAAGCTGCCAGTTTGCATTGCGCGGCCGGTATCGAACTTATTTATGAGGTCTGGAGAACTAGATGAATGTACTTACCACGGGTTAGGTGTGACTCATGCTTTAAAATGTAGAGTTTAAAGCTCCGCTCCTGTAGTAATGTTTTGTATTGTGCGCGACCGTTTGCAATGCGTAATTAATGAGCGACTGTTATTATAATTTACTCATACACTTTAGCTACGTTATTAACTCAAATAATGCATTAATTTCAGTTCCCCTTTCCTACATTTAGTTGATATTTACTATAGGTAACTGAATTGGTTAAATCATTTATTTAAAAAATTAAAATTAATTTATAAATAAATTAATCTAAATACAGAATGTATAAATAAAATTACAAAGCATATTTACAGGGCATCAAAAATCGCATCCGCATCGCTGTTAATGGGGCAAGTACCCTAGAGGCTGGTAGCATTGCCACTATGTATGGTAATGCTGATTCTTTAGCCCAAGAAAACGCCACCCATCTGATCTCCCGAAAAATAAGATGAGCGCTTGGACTCGTGGCCATATTCTAACCTCAAACGGTTTAAACTTGTAGCTTGCAAGAAGGTTGTTATGTTTGGTGACTGAATTTAGTTCACCTCTACCTGATTACTTATCACTGAATAGTGATTTAGCTTTTGCTTTCCGCTAGAGTTCACAATTTTTATCTGCTAATCTGTGACCTGATTTTTCTATTTATTTGTACCTATAATCGAGGTTAGCAGATATTTCCACGCCTCATATGGGACATTTCCTATCTGTACAAAACATAGTGTTATTCTTTTTTCTGTGTGGAAAAAAACTTGTTACAATCCATACTTCATATCTGAAATTGAATTTGAATCATTCTGAATTAGAATTTCAGCTGTAAACATAAAAATAAGCTACCTGACACCTAGCTCAGACAGTTTTGTGGGGCCATGAAACCAGCAACAATACATATTTGAAAATTAAAGCAGAATTTAGCGCGTAGGAGTGTTTCCATGTAAGTGATCAAGATATCAATTAAGTATAATACTTGTTCAGAAAAACTCCCGGCTTGACAGATATCTTACAGGAATGCGATGCCTGTTTTTGTGGCCATGTTTATAATGGATTTTTAATGATAAACATTCTTGGGAGGTAATCGAAACGCAAAAACTACTTGTGTAATCTTCCACTGGATTCCATTGTAATAAATATGACATTTATATATTTTTGCTTATGAGTAAACATAAATGTATATATTTGTTCCAGTTTAAATGTTATGACCTTTATTAATAATTTATTAATATCTACTATCTTAATAACTGCCTCGTTAGCTTAGTAGTCCTAAGCCTGACTGCTACGCTAGAGGTCTTGGGTTCGATTTTCAGGTCGACCAAGTGTTATTGGTTTTTTTTATTTATTATATTATATTTTTACAGGCTCGCCCCTGGTACATGGGACCTTAACATACCGTCAAACTGTGGGTGTACATTGGTACACCTCTACGTAACCCTTTGCAGAATATAAATACGATACGGAAATAATTAATAACAATTTTTTACCTAAAACTCATCTACCATACAAAATGACGCTTACAAAGTTGATCGAAGAGACAGAAGGACGGAACCCTCATAACTCACTGCGGTGCAATAAAAGTGCACTACGATGCTTAGAGCAAAATAAATTGTAACATATTGTGATTGCTCGGTTCACCTTGTGTTAGTTACAGTATTGCGTCCCATTTTCAACTGTGTGATTTATGTGCTCCACTCTCAAATACATAACATCACCAGGTGATTCGGGACAAGCGGTTTACGACGTTTTACAAACAAAGCCGGCTGTGTGATTAGGTGGGATGTAACAATCGATCGATTATTTACGAACGTAAGCGTAAACATAGTTTGAAATAATATTTATGACAAAAAATGTTGCTAGTATTAAACTAGATGAAATAAAGGTAAGAAAAGATATCCAAACAATTGTGCCCTACAAAAACGTAATGTTATTTAGTACGCGCGGTCGTAACTTTATCCCTTTTTATTTTATTTTATCTTTCGTAACGAAGACACACAAACGTTCAAGATAAAATTTTGCGCAATTGTTTGATTGGGTACGTTTGGAATTTTGTGTATATTTCAGTGACACGATTTGCTTGAGAAACGATGTCGCGTCCAGCATAGTGAATAGCGCTCCCGCTACACACGAGTGAAGATAATAAACGCGGCGACCACTCCGCTCAACCTCGCTGACTCTGCCAAATCGATTGTTATACGTCTCTCATTGCAACATAGTTACGAAACAATCAGCTTCCTTAAAATAGTAATATTTGAATACTTAAACGGGAATGCCTTATGAGGACATCACTAGCATTCCGGTATTGCATTATGATAATGTGCCATTTTCAATGTGCGCATCGAAGTCGTGCGCGCCGCAGCACGCGCCCTCTCTGGCGCCGCTTGCAATCTTCCAATACTAAAAGACACAAGAAGCACTGGCCCTTCGTATACAACTTTCTACCTTACATTATGTAAATAAGATTAAATTTCGAGAACCTCAACAATAAAGATAACACTACACGCAATCCTAATACTCCTCATGCCAATAGAGACAATAAAGCTCATGTTGGGTCCATTGACTTAATAGGGAAATATGTTGATTATCATGGAATCTTTACATTACGAGCCGTAGGAATGGAACTTTTATTAATATCACTGCGCTTTATTGTGGTATAGGTGTCGAAAGTGACAGTACTATATGAACAGTAATCCATTACGTAGATGTTTATCAAAAATATTTGGAATTAAGTCACGCGTGTGGGATGTGAATCGGTGTTTTTATGGTAATGTTATGGCGGCAATAGAAACCTTCTCCCGACGACGAAGCGAAATCGACCAAACAATGTGTTGTTTCCAAACATACCATTGTAAATTTCCCATCACTGATTTTATTTTTATTATCCAACATACACGCACCAAACCTAGTAATACCTATTATATAATCAAATAAACAAGGAAGAAAAAGCAAAGAAAATTATGAAAGCTGGTTTGTTTCACCGTAAAAATAACAGCCGGTATGATAGATCTAGGAAAACACAACATAACATTGTTTTCCTATTTCACCTATGGAATGTTTACTAAACCCATTTCTCTATTAGGAACAAGCATCAGCTTTATATTACGCTGTTTGCATAAATAAATAAATGCGAATATTAGCACAATGGCCATTGGACCCCGTGGCCCATTGCGTGCTTGAAGACTTATGATGTAAACCAGACGGTTTGTTCTTATTTGGGATAACAGGTGAAAAGGGGCAGATGAGTCAACTTTAACTACAGGGTTTCTAGATTATTACTGAATATATTCAAGATTTTTGCACCGGGCAAGTTGAGAATTCCTGAGAATATTACCATAAAAAAGATACGCCAAGACGTTCGCGCCCTCAGCCGTCATACAAGGCGCCATTTATCTAAGACAAGGTTGATACTCCGTCCAGTTTCCCCGGTGCCGTTATTACTACTAATCGTTGATAATGTGCTGATATACTAAGAATATTAATGAAAATCCTTTTAATAAAATACATATAGGATTTAAGGAGCAATTCTCGTGTATATAAAGAAAATTCCCAGTCAGAACCTGTCAAAAATTTCTCACCCAGCCTAACAAAATTAAAAACTGTACCCTAAAATTTATAGGATCTCCGTTGGGAAAGCAATGTGGTTCTGAAGCGCCTAGTTCTGTATTGTTTTTGTGCAAGTATTTATATTAATTTATAAACCTTGCTCCTAAACCCAAATAAGCCTTCCTTAAAGCCAAAATAAGTTTCCATTTAAATTACGAAGACAACTTCGTTTTTCTCCTTTCCCTATAACGTGTAATGAAATCCCTGTCACATAGCGCATTACCGCTATCCCCAAGTGTCTTCTTGCATAATTTAAACATATCAGAAATAAGTTTTCTACCTGTACACATCCGCAATTACCGGTTCTATCTTTCACGTTGGTTCCTGACAGGTACTGAAAAGAGGTGCATTTATCACTACACTGAGCCTTCTATTGATGTACAAGACGGACGATGAATACCACGTAATTTAAATCCCTCTGTTGAAATGTTGTGGGTGGTTCGCCATCAATCCTGTGGGAACTGCAACCGAGTGTTAATTATAAAACATTTATCCTGTCTTTTAGTTACCGTTTCTGCGATTGTTTGTGCACGACTCGTCTCGAGTGGGTGTCTGCAAAGCTTTAGTATTCCTGGACGCATTTATTGGGATTCATCTGGTCGGAAGATGCGTTTTGTATTTTGTTTTACTGCTGTTCAGAATATTGGGTAATTGAAACCAACTGCGTGTAGGTTAAGAAATATTTTATTATGTACCTCTGGATTATCTTCCATTGCTAAACATGGCCTGTTATATTCCCAGATCTGTTTAACGAGGGATGTTGTAATATCCGAATAGGGCAAGGCAGTAGGTACTTGTATTTTATAATACGTTACTTCGGTGAGCTCAACTAAAAATAACAACTTATATCATAACAGGTTAAAAGTTAAACTTGCGAGTACGTAGTAAAATTAACTGTTTTAGACGCCACAACCAAAAGTTTACATTATTAATCTCCGGAACGAATACAAATCATCTACAGCTGATGTTGTCATAATATTAGTTTTGAACGAAACCCTAAAAATATCTTCACCGTTAGAGAATGAAAAAACCATGGCTACTGAGTATCTTGTAACGCATTAAGCCTGTTTCATCTCTACATCAATTTATTCGCTATAAAAATTATAATTAAGAGTAATTTTTCCATGTATCGGCGCGTTCCACGACGTGGGTTTCGCTTCAATACGAGAATCATGTTTTATAGAAAAGTGGATCTTTATTGACTGGTGAAAGGCGTCAGCGTACTGGTAAGTTACCATTATAGCTGTCTCGGCGGCTGGTCGGGGACATTTGTTTAAATTTATGCTTGTTAAGGCGAGGTGACTGAAGGCACGGCTACACGACATGACTCTGTCGATAAGCTAATCATTTGTTAGCGTGCTTGCACACTTGTGTTTCGAATATCTTGACGGTTTTGTATTTTCTATGCAGATCTAACTGTGCGTGCGTGAAGTCATTTAGTTTTGCATGTTATGTTTTATAGAGTTCCGTCCTTCCCGAAGTTGGTGAAACAAAACTATGGCTTCAATGACTGGGTTAAGTTTTCCATGGCTCTTTTTTTTTTCAAACAATACTGACTGGCCCACTCAAAGTTTTTGCTATGCTTAAGGAGATAACATACCATCACGCCTGTATACCAATGGACACCCACAGTTCGCCGGTATGTTTAGGTCCCACGTAATAGGGGGCGAGCCTATTGCCATTAACCGGGCATAAATCCGAACTCCGAGCTGCTACTGAGAAATTTAATAGAAAAACCCAATAACACTTTTTGCTCGACCTGGGAATCGAACCCAAGATCTCTAGCGTAGCAGTAGCGCTTAGGACCACTAGGATAACGACGCAGTTAATAAGCTTAAGGAGATCCAATAATAATAGGTTTTATAAAAGGCTGTTTTTTTTTTTGGGGGGGTGGGAAATCATCAAATAACTTCTCTCGCCCTGGGCGGGGCGGAGTGTCAGACTTTTACTGACTAAAACCCACCCATGTTCCTTCTTGTGCCCTTTGCGTTCCGGGGGCGCGGTATCTCTTACGAACAACCCGCAGCCCCGGCAGCCATCGGCCCTCAGTGGCCCCTTCCCTATGCTGACATCTCTTAAAGGCGCGCGTGGAATACGAACGCGCCTTCGAGACGGACTGTCGTTTTGTTAAACGTAAGGACGGTGAGCTACCCATTGCTCACCGTCCACAGGCCCGTATCTACAGTGGCCGGGAATCGTCTTGCGGCTGCCGACGTCCGGAGCGTCTACCGCCGCGGCTGGGACGCGAGAACCTCTGTCTCAGCCGTCCCGCCGCCTCCTTCTCAAGCATTACTGCCTCACAGAAGGAGGCGACTGCATCCCATTCCCTCTCGCTCCGGACCATGGCTTGCACCAGGGCCGGACACGAGAGTTCGCCGCCGCCGTTTATAAAAGGCTACGGAACACTTTTTGAAGACAAAACACGAGACCTTTTATAACTAGGTAATACAATCGATTGAAGCGTATCAACTAGATTATCTAGATACTAGAGTTTCAATGACATGACATGCGACTGACCTACTCCATTTGTTGAAATCTTTGAATATCCCTTTTCTTGTAAATTGTGATAATAGGTATTATGTTGACATTATCATTTATAATCATCAAGGCTGTACGGGAATATTTTAGGCAAATACATATACCAAATATTATAAATGTAAAAGAAACTCTGTCTGTCTGTGAAAAGCGTAGGCTTTTACGACTAAACCAATAAACCGATTTTGATAAAATTTGGAACGGGAAGGATATGAGAAACTTTTTACTCCACGACTTCCTGCGTCCGCGATAACAGATATTACGCGGCCAAAGTCACAGGAAAAACTAGTTATTGATTAGTAGAAGATATTGTTATCATTTTGAGACACCCTTCATTGGTAGGCATATCACCAGAATATAATAAATCACAGAATAAAAACCTTGGAACATTCAACAATAATGTATGAAAAGTATGATGTTTATATGGCTAAGCTGGTGGCCAATATGTAGTATCACATGTCAATATTATTATAAACTAAACCATCCTATCATAAACAAAGTATTCGAACATAAACAAAGAAGCTTGTTAAATCCTATTTATGTATACAGAGTACATCCCATGCAACGTAGGAACATGGTGTGAGATAACTTTACTTTTTACTTGTGTCTATATATCCAAACACGCTTATCTAATCATTAACAGGGAATGAAATCTGAATATATGACTCGCTTATTATATGGCATAAGTTGTAAAAGTCAACCAAGGTGAAAGGTTAACTTTTATAGATAACAGATGGGCGTGCAGCCTGACCCTCCATAATAAACCTTTTTCATCTATTGACACTAATATTGTAAAGAGGTGAAATTGTTTGTTTGTTTGTAAGAAATAATCTTTGGAAGTACTGATCCGATTACAATATGTTTTTCCAAAAGGAAAGATATCCTATTGTCAAATGTCATAGGATATGTATTATGATATACTTATTTAACTTGAAGGGATGATGTCGCCACCAAAACCAAACACATTTTTAAATACTTATTTTTTGGTCTATTGACTAAATTTTGCCCGTACTTCATTGCAAAGAAGATAAGTTAAGATACCGCGCCCCTGGAATGCAAAGGGCACAAGAAGGAACACGGGTGGGTTTTGATTTCCCACCCCCCAAAAAAAAAAATTAAAAACTCCATTGCAGGATATCGGATCGTTCCAAGCCTCGCCCTTTAACACTCGCGAAATTTTACAGCAGTCACCCTTTTTTATTTCATATTATTCAATTTTTATATAATTTCCATTCCGTAAAACTACTAGTGGTTTGGAAAACGAATTTCATAATAGTGTTAAAATGTCTAAATCATCTTACTAATGATCTCTAATGTGGTCATATTATTATATGTGTTGCTCAATTGAGTTTAGTTTTGCCTAAATAAACCAACCCATGTCATTAATTGAATAATTCAGAGATTATGGGTTGGTTTTTTTAGGCAGAACTAAGCTCAATTAGGGTTTATAGATACGTTTTATGATGCAGCAGTTCAACTAGCACTTATTCTTAATATTCCAATATCAAGAATATATTTCACTGTATTTTCTAACAAGAACTTTACTACGTTGTAAGAATGCAATGCAGATTCTACTGCGCTACCTATTCTGTATATCTATGTGCATATCTAACAACCTTCGTGTATTTCATTTATTATAACGAGTGTATTTACTTTGATAGTCAGTAATAGAACGTTAACTGCCAGTACTTCTTGAGATAACTTTAGTACTGAATGCAGATTGCAGCATCACTTTTCTTTATTGAAATATCTTTTACAGACGGCATTATGCTAAACTCTTCCATAATATTAAGTTTATATTCTACAAATTCAAAGACTGCTTCATATGTATACCAACCTTTATTAAGGCTTGAATACGTAATCTCAAGTATGTATAATATAACGGTAGGAACATTTGCAAGTAAATGCAGTGTTAGCAATAAAAATGCTTATACGTTGGTTTCCCTTTCTGCAGGCTTGGTACTGAGGTGTTTCAATATTCCTAATAGACACACCTGTTACCAGTTATCAGTAAAAATACGATATGTGGAAGTGAAATGGTCAATATTCTGACAGACACTTACTACTTCCCATACTTAGTATTTTTTATTTATTTTATATTATATTTACATACCGGCGAACTGTGGGTGTACATTGTTACACCTCTGCCTAACCCCTCGGGGAATACAAGCGTGATGGTATGATGGTATGGTATATTTTTTTTTGGAGTAGTATAAGTAAAAAAAACAGATAAACATGAATATTTTTTTTATTAGTGTCGATAAATATAAGATCATTTGTAGGACAAATTGGCACTTAATACATTAACAACATACAATAACTATCTTTAAGGCATCAGATGGTTTATAGATATGCAAATCATGGGACAGTCTTATTTCTATTAGGTACAACACGTCGAAGTAGACATTGCATTTATTTCAATATGAATGAAAAAATTATGATATCAGTAATAAGTTATATAAACACACCGCTTAAAATATATATTGCGATGAAAATAAGTTACGTACAAGGATTATTTAATCAAGTATTAAGTGCTAAAGAATTATTCAACATCAAGATTCTATCAAAAACTTTACTTAAGTACTTGTGTTTTATGCTAAGCCCTCTCTTCTTGAAGTACATAATTATTATCGTAACACTTGAAACTTCAAGTAAGTGTATGCAATACAAAACACACGTCATATAAAGTGCAATATTAAAATTTCACAATTGTCAAAACTTTTAAAGAAATGTCTTTTATAAATACGACTTTGTAATATTTCAGTCAGATTATATCTACACATACCTACTTTGTCAAGTTATTGCTTGTAATTTAGTTGTCCCTAATAATACAAATAAATATTTTGAATAAATATACAATATTTTAATTACACTACTGACCATATAAGCCAGCTAACAGTATATTATAAGGGTACAAACACGATCTAACGTTTATTTCATAGAAATATAACTTTCATTCAAACCTTTACATAACTCTTCAAAGGGATAAGATTCAAAATAATTACAGTTACCATAATTACGTAGGTAAAATAAAATTTACACTGTACATTACTTACAACGAGAAAACAGGCAACATAAGGGCCGTATTTTCGTATCAAACCTAGTATCCATCTTTATGTATTCTCATCTTTCCAGCCATCGTAAATCCACCGTAGCTCCATCCCAGGCCCGGCAGACAAATCTCTTCGATCCGTATCAACAGAGATAACAAAAACAAAACTCCTGTCACGGAGTAAACAAGATCCGGTAGTGTTGGGACGTACAGATCATATGCTGAGTGATGGCCGTTTCTTCCTCACGCTTTTGTTGCTCAAACCGAGAATACTGCCGATTACCTGTGTGGAAAATGTTCTGTTTTAATTCAATCCTTCTTTTTTACGTTGTAATATTGCCACAAGTGATTTTGTTTTATATATAAGTGTATTTCTGGAAGTTCTTTTCAAGAACAAAACTTCTTTCTTTAATATAGTAAGCGATCACCATTTAAAAGTGAGATAGAATATGTTTGAAGCCAAAAAACTGTGAAGTTTCTTGCAAGGAACTGTTTTGCGGGTGAAACCACGGGACGCAAAATATACCGGATATTTAGAAGATTGTATGAAGAACCACTTTACACTTACTTTAGAAACAGAGTAGGCAGCGAGCTTGCGTCTGGGCGCAGGCAACAACAGCGCTAGAGCGCGCGCCTCCCTCAACAGCGCGTGGAAGGCAAGCGCGGCGCCCGCGCAAGACTCCGCTGCCGACACCTCGTAGAACTGACAGCCGAACCGCAACGACAACTCTTGACCCTCTTCCGCCTTTACAACCCTATTACACAAAAAATAATCCTTTATTCTGATGATCTTTAACTTCAAAGCACTATTATTACAACCAATTTTATGTAAATAATCAGAAAATGTCAAGTACTTATTAATTTACATAATACACGCAAGGATTTAAGAGTAGGCTCTTTTAATTTATGTGACCTCTTCTTGACCTTTCCGGTAAATTGACCTACTATGAAAGTAGCTGACAGCCTGAATCCATAAACTATTTGCAAAAAGGGTATGTTATGCAAACCTTGCATGTTCCAGGTCTCGTTTGTTGCCGAGAAGGGTGACGGCGGTGCAGCCGGGCAACCGGGTTCTCTCCAGCAATGCCAAAAGTTCGGCAGCAGCCAGGAACGAGCGCCGGTCGCATACAGAGTAAACCACCGCGAAGGCGTCGCCCCAGCGGAGGTGTTCCGCTAAACACCCACGTTTCTGAACAAGGAATTGAAAAGTTTTAGCTTCTGGGAACATTCGTAGAACGCTGGACTTATTGCCAAAATAAGGTTACCAGAACCAATGTCACTTTATCTTATTTTGACTAATGCAATTTAGTTATCATTTGAGTCACACATGTTCTCAGAAACACAAATATGTTTACCAATTATATCAATATCAACTTAAAGTATTGTTAAAATATGAAATGTAGAAAGTATTGATATAAATAGCAAAGGTACTCGAGGTGCGTATTCTATAACCGATGATATCAGCGAAGATAAAACACTTACGGCGCAACCGCACGTATCCAACACTTCCACTTCAGACGTGGCGCCGTCGAACGCCACCCGATGTTGGTACAGGAAATCTGAAACAAAATCTTTATTTGACTTTGCACAACAACAATCAACACTCCAGTCACTCGACCCGTTCTCAATATCGACCTCGTAATGTATTGACTTTCTGAAAGATGCTATCAGTCATTCAGATCTAGGTTACAACCAATAACGCACTCGCGCGATACGCCAAATGACTTATTAAGTGTCACTGATATAGGTACAAAAAATATGCAATAAATCTTATTGATTGGGATTTCGAGAACGCAGATTTAGGTGTCGATAACTGATAGACAAATTATAAAGGACGCATTTATATAGACATACACGTTTTGAATTTGGAAAAGAATATTTTTCCAGAAATACTGCAGCTGTTTTAAATATCTTTTGTTTACGTTTTGATTTTTTTTCGTCAAAATAACGTAATATGCTCCAAAGGTCGACGGCCTGTGCAGACCGGCGCCAGCGTCGCTCAGCCTTGGCACTCCGGCGCTGCATCTTGCCAATATCGCAAATAAACCGTCCATTGGCACTCCACGCGTGGCATTTGTGAGTGCCCTCTGTAAGGGCTCATGTCCATTGGTATTTCTGTCTCGCGTACAACACTGACACTCTTTGCATATCAACTAGGTGATCAGAACTAGGAGGAGTGCCAGTGGAAATAACTATTATTACTGTTATAATGACCTTAATACACAATAGGGATGTTTAACTGATAAAAATGTACACATCGGTTCCGTTTGATAAATATCGTAAAAAAATCTACGTCAGGTTTATACGAACACGGTTTACTGAAACTCAACAGGGCAACTGTTGAGAATCAAACATGTTGGTAATACACAACAACACAATCCAATTCATGAATTAGGAAAATCCCAAAGGAAATTGCAATAAATGTTTCATCTGTTTCTGCACCGAATGTATATAAACAAACCTCATTCACATAGTATCAAGACAAGTATTGCTAAATATACTCACCGCCAGTTGAACTGTACTCTCCGATGTACCGCTTCGTTAAATAACGAACCACCACGGCTGAAACAAAAACAAACAAATTAAAACAATTGCAAAACATTTCACACGTTAACAATAAACTAAAGAACGTGTATTTGATTACACTTTTAGTTTAAACTTTATCTAACAAGATAAAACACATAGATTAATTGAAATACAAGTTGGTAACAGAGAAAGCGGCAATTAGCAGCCACTCGGTAAGGTGTTACAAAATTTGTGCCCCTCAATGAATTTATAACTACAAGGTTCAATTAGAGGGAAAGTAGACAAAGGGCTAAAGGTGTACTCAAGTTATTGGTCAACTACTATACCAATTAACTCTAAAGACGAGATACAAACTCGGGTTTTAATAACAATCAGTGTTTTATTGGTATTCTTATTTATTTGAATATAATCACGGGTTTATTGTGTATGTAATGATAACGTTTAGAACCTTGATTGCCTCAATTATTATTTAGAAACATCCAATTTATTTTATATCAAAGAATAACTTATTTCATCTTTGGTTAGTACAATTATTCAGAATTGTTGTGGATAGTAAAAAATATTTCTGGCTACGATAATTATAATTCGTTTATGATATTAAGATAAATGTACCGACAGCGAAGCGTAGCGGCAGTGTTCAATAAATAGTTAAACTGTACGAATTTTTGCAGATCGGATAAGAAGCCTATTACATTGTGGTTAGTTAAAAATATTCGATAGTGTTCTGTCTTATAACTGAATTTCGAAAAATATACATTTTTGTACCTACTCTCAATAATTCGTAATTGACAATGCGCGCTGTTAAGTAATATGTGAATCGTTCTGATCTTACCAAATTTGACGGAAAACTGACCAATCATAAGCTCAGATGTTAGTGCAAAATATTATTCTTATAAATATTACTTATTAATCTATTAACAAAACTTCATCAAGTTCAAATCGTTTTTGACCAAAATATGACATTTACTTTTTTTTTGACAGCGTTTATAAATATGAAGCATACAGTAGCATGCTATCGAGAGTCTTTCTTTGGTTATTTAGCTAAGTTATAAAATTCTTATAATTCTAGTTAATACTTGGCTAATATTAGTATTTTTTTAACCTGAACAAGTATCGTTCTATAAACGCAGAACACACACAATCCACTTCTATGAGTTGTGTAAATGAGTATTGGAACCATTGTCACAATGAAACTTGATAAACTAACTTGTAATTTAAAACTAATAACACGTACTTGTGTATATTGTTACGTGAGTATTCAACTTAATTGAATACATAACATACCATCACGCCTGTATTCCTCGAAGGTTTAGGCAGAGGTGTACCAGTGCTGTACACCCACATTTCGCCGGTATGTTAAGGTCCCATGTAATAGGGGGCGAGCCTATTGCCCTTAACCGGGGACAAATCCTAACTCCGAGCTGCTACTGAGAATTTCATAGAAAAACCCAATAACGCTTTTTGCTGGACCTGGGAATCGAATCCAAGACCTCTAGCGTAGCAGTCGCGCTTAGGACTACTAGGCTAACGAGGCAGTTCAAATCAAGTTAATTGGCTACAATAAAGTTCTAGGACAATCATACCTATGGACATGCTATTAGTATTTTTCTGATTCTAAACTAGGAAAGTTGGTCACCACAACAGGAACAGGGTACAGCTTTTTACGACCTAGACGAGTTGTGCATTGTTTGTTCTGGATAAGCTCACGGTAGACTCATTCCAACTCATGCTAAGTAAATAAAATTAAATGGTATAGAGGCCAAATTCTCAAACGCAACTCAATTTTGAGCCGTCTTATCTATGTCACTATAAAGTGTACTGTTAAGTATCATTTGAGAAATTGGGGTTTAGGTAGATGATATAGGTGGAAAGAAAGAAGGAAGATGGTATTGTCTGAAGACATGTCTTCATAAAAAATCCTCTACAATAATGATAAGACGCTTCTTAACATTCTGTGAAAAGTCTCGTGCTGGTGAAATGAAAAAGACCCTTCTAGATGCTGATTACCAGATAATGATGCTAAAGCTCATGCTATATTGAACCGTATCTACCTACTGAAAGAGGTATTCGCACTCGTAACAAAACACAAACAACATCAGCAGTTACTTCACTTCCTCATGCTCTATTGACGCGGGAGGAACGCGGAGCTATATCCAGACTAGGCTAACCGACCCACGATTATAGTCGAAGAACAACACACCTAGTCATGTCGTAAATCCTAATTGCACATAACAACTATGAAACTGCTGTTCCACCCACAAAAACTACAACAAACCCATTTATTTTCCCAGTTGACTCACACTGTTTACATTATAGAAATCTTATCGAAGACCAGCAATAGGTCGAACAAATATTTATAACCTAGTACTATAGATATTTCCAATATTAAGATACTTAGGAAGAATTACTAGCCAATATAAACTGTTGGCTACATTTAATAAATAGCCCGTTTAGACCTGAATTTATCTATCAATAAACATACCGACATCAAACAGCAGATCGATCATGTGTCTGTGATTAGAATCAGTTCCGAGACATCGCCCCAATACAGATCATAAACCGTAAAATGGATTATAAAGTGTCACATCTCATCAAGCTCGCGGTTTATTGAGATTTGCTTCTCTATCGAATGTTAGGAGTTATCGGGAAAACTATAAACATATCATTTCAGCGGGTTTATGATTGGGCTTCTGCTGCACATGTGGTTTTAATGTCAGTAAATATGTAGGTACGTGTTTTATGTTTGTGTTCTGTCAAGCCTGTCGGGTCAGGAGCACGGGGCGTAGTGATGTGTGCTCAGATTCAATGAACCAGCACAAAACAATCGATGTATGTTAATTGCGATTTCACGGCTATCTATCGAGGTTGTCGAACTTTCCTTTTATGTGCACTCTCCTGGTTGAGCATCCTTTATTGATTCTGTACTTATAAATATTTTGCTGGTTTTATTAGCTGTTAGCCATTACTACTCGTGTACATTGTTTAACACCACAATATTTTTTATTTACACTGTAAGCAAATAAATGAAACGGAAATGTGTAAAATTTAAAAACACCAATTTGTTTAAACATCATTGAAACAACGCAACGTGCCAATGAACGATTCAAGCTTTTATTACCTACAGATTGTAGATAAAGACTACTCCATAACTTCATTAACAAAACTGGCCCTCTTACTGTAAAACGTATACTCAGACAAGTATTGCAGAATCTGAAAACCCTTATCAATTTCGTGCAAAATAAACATGCAGCTTGAGTCTTACCAATTATACTAACGAGTACTTTCACTTGAACACTGATAGCTAGGCAGTTCAAGGTGATCCGCAGCCACATTACTCTGCACAGATAGCGCCTCATACCATTAATCTAGGTTACATTTGTAACAAGACAGAACGGTCTTCAATTCGCAATGCACGAATACGTCCGATTTTGGTATCCGATTTCTTACTACAATACAGTGAGTGATGCACCAACTACTGGTTTGAAATTGGAACTTGGCATACATGGCGAGGCTTATTAAGATCTTGACCGTGAAGCGCTCACGGCTCTCGCACGTTTATAACTTTTATATTCATTTCCAGAATAAACTGGAGTGCGGTAACGAGACCCGTAACGGGACTCGGGGAAACGTGGGATTTAAGCGACGTCTGCTGAGCGAATACGGTAGCGCTAAATGTTAATTAAGAGCATCGGCGAGGTGATCACAGCCGCGATCCCGGCCAGTTCGCCACGCTACAGTAATTGGACAGCACAGAGTTTCATTTACATTTTACGTTCAGTTTATTTCCTTAAACGCCACTTTATTAACGTGCACGTCTTTCTTTCGCGTCCTATAAAAACTACGGTATAACTTTATTGAGTCCTATAACATAAAAACACAGCAATTAATTTTTATTTGCGCAAAGTTCTGAAGATGCAAAGCTTTCTCTCGTAATTTTAATCTGTTGTATCGACATGCTAATTAGAATTTCACCGCAGTTATTTTTGACAGGTGACAATGATGAGCTTACTTGACCTGGAAGTCTAGAAAAGTTTGACCTCATAATTCAGTTCAAACAAAGGTCTAAGGTGGCGTGCTGTATCAAATTATCGACAAACAGATATTGACAGTTAAACAAATTGAAGAGTCCGGAACATGTGTGCAAACATCGATCATGATTCAACAAATAAATATCAAAGTGAGAAACCGCAACAGCGAAAGTAGAACTAATATTTAATGGAACATTTTTGGGTACAGAATGTGATATACCAGACGGTATCTTTTCATCCGAAAAAACTGGCCAAGTGCTGATTTTTTACACGAATACCACATTCGTTTATTACATCAAGACTGGAAGCGCTAGAAGCTAAAAATCATAACAATACACGCATCAGAAAAACCGAACATCAGATATTTCTTTCTTGGCTATAAATACATTTCTAACTGTGCGAATTCTATTTGGAACGCTGACTGAGCGATCGAATATTCGGTCGGCAGTGTATAATTATGTCGTATCGTGAGTAGAACACGAATTGGAAGAAACAGAAGGTTTACATTATGCCACGCCCTCTTAGAAGATAAATTTTGCAGTTAAGAGCGAATTTAAAAGAAAGTGAGAAAAAATGACGAGGGATACCCGTCTTCCTTCCTTTTGACCTCTCCATCTCTTACTTAGGTCTCTGATCAGAAAGATATAGAAAAACTAGGAGAAGGACATACGCTAAAGCTTGCGATTTGTGACCCTATGACTCAGTTATTTGGATGGATTCGAGGACTATTTTTAATTACGTTTCTTTCTATGTTGGTTTTAGTGGATTTTCTGTATTTAGTTACTCAGTATTGGAGTGAGTGTGCGTGGTGCGTGCGGCGGGTGTCCCGGCAGACGTCTGACCGGGTGACTCACTGCGCGCCGCGGCATGCGGTTGAGCTGCGCGCGCGCCGCTATTAATACTGCTGCAGTTGACATTTACTCGCTCTCGATCTATGATCCCGAATCGCAATAAGAGTTTTATGTCATCTGTAATGTTGCATATGATGTGCACTTCACGATGACTAACCTCCATGGTAATTTGGGAGTTACGAGATTCATTGAAATATCTTCTTCGTGGTACGAGAAACGATAAATGTCGAGTCAAAATTTTAAGCGCATGCGCACACTCGCAGTTTGTGTTGTTTTTCTGTTCATCCTCCTTCCATTTTCCATAATGATTTTAAACCCACATTAGTCCAATTATTGTCACAAATACATATAAGATGAATAAAGATGTGTCCTACTAATAAATCATCACTGGCAAAATAGGTTTCAAAAATTTATTCGATATTCTTTCAACCTGTTTGACCGCGCAATTATACAATATGATTTCATGTATACTTGTATCAGGGTCACCCACACTTTATCGTTCAGCTATTACCAGTATTAACATACCTATATTCTCCTTTAGTAACCAGATAGGTAGGTACTTAATAGTCGTAATGGTGAATTCTTGGCACTCGACGTCTTTAAACCGATAGTTATAAGTAACTGTTATACAGATGGTACGTACACGTGGCAACGAATATTACAGCTATTAGAAATTTGTTTTGAACATGTGTCATAATATTTCCATTGTAGTCATGATTTTCTTCTTTTTTGTGGATACTGTGGGTGTTTTACAGGGTCAAATGTGTTATGAAACTATTCCGTCATTAATGAAAGCAACCTGTGGGTGGGCAGCCAACATGCCCATATCTTCGATCTTTGAAAACTCTGACACCGATGACAGTTCCAATTTAAATTTTTCTAGTTCATGGTGTTACGTAGTCTTCCGAAATATATATTGAAAACGACTGAGCAATACTGTTAGCCACAGATCATTCAAGAAGAACTGCAATTTTCCAAAATATAATAATAATTTGTTGTACATCAATCAGGAAAGTCAAAAACTTTTTTTTTTTAAACGTTTGTCCACTGGAATTTTTCGATATCCTGGGTGCGTTTTGCGTAGGCCATACAAATATTGTTCCGTGTGAGAATCAAACCCACGACCAATCGCTTACCTACTGGTTACGAGTACTTAAAGTACTTGTTAATAAAGTAGCATCACGCAATAAGTTCCCATCGCCGCTAAAGCAGCGTAAACATCAATTATAATTACAAAAATACTTGTAATTACTACACTGTTGCCGGTAAGCCACTTGGTGAGCAAGTGACTTCGAGAGCTTAAGAGTAAAGTAAACTTAATCACATAATCAAGATGTAGCCGCTTAAGATTGATTGTCCGTTGCGTTTTCTTGCGTAACGCATGCTTCACTAATGCTTATTCAAGCGTTACATTGATGACTTGGAACCGTGGAACCCATGGGAGAGTATTTTTGAAGTTGGGATACTCTGGATTCTAAATAAGTGGTGTGAAATTGGTAATAGTAATAGGTAAGCACTCTCGTCTTTAGCTTTTTTCGGCAGTTCTTGGAAGCGACTCGTTAAGCCCCAATAAATGCAGGTCTGAGATAAATTTCTTGAAGTAATTGTACGACGTCATCAACATCTTCTTAACGTTGAGATTACGATGGTTTCTCAATCCTTTACTTGGTAATATTCATACAACAAATGCCTCTATACACATACGTAGCCAAAGAGGTGGGAAGACTCACTTTTTTTCAAATGAATATCAATATTAAAGATATTAATATAATTTAATGCACACTTAATTGCTTTATTTTCTTAAACCCCCCTCGTACTGAAACGAAGCTACGCCAGAGGCTAATTATGAATCATTAAACAAAAAAAAATGTTCAATACTTCTTACCGATTTCGTTTCTTTGTTATGAACATCTTTGGTAGTAAATCCCAGGACTTTTCCGTTATTTGAAGGAATAATGTAGCTTGGAATATGTAGGTTGTAATCTCAAAACATTGAGTACCTTTCCTAATATACCACATTAATAAAATCTCGAAGAACGTTGCTTACCACGTGCGCTAATCCAAACTTCGGAATTAGGTTGTAAACAAACGTTGCATATTCCTCGTTTATTCAATCTCAATAATAGAAACTGGTCGAGTAACCTGAACAATCTGAATATACGTACATAGCCTACGCATGCTCACCACCAAGCAAATTTGAGCAAAAAAATACTACTCAAAAATACTTTTGAGCAAAATTGCTGTTTATGGTGGTACTGCGCAATGTAACTCACGCTACAAATTGTAATTTTGAGTGCCTGCAATAGTACAGATATTGTGAAGATATTTAAGGATTTACTATAGTGGCCCTAAGCGCGACTGCTCCGCTAGAGGTCTTGAATTCGATTCGCACGTCAAGCAAAGTGTTATTGAGTTTTTCTATGAAATTCTCAGGAGCAGCTCGGAGTTAGGATTTGTGCTCGGTCAATGGCTATAGGCTCGCCCCCTATTACATGGGGCCTAAACATACCGGCGAACTGTGGGTGTACATTGGCACACCTCTGCCTAACCCTTTGAGGAATACAGGCGTGATGGTATCAGAATAATTAATAATCATTATCACCTCTGTTACAGTTATAGAGTTACCAAATAAAAGAAACGTGATAGCTGTCAGCCGAGTGTGACTACATGAGTCAATACATGCTCCAGGTATTACGATTAGTGGTTTCAATTTGCATACGTGATTAAATGTACCTATGTATGTTTGTAGTGCACACGTGTCTGTATTGCGAAAACTTTGTATTATCTCAATATAACATTTTCGCAATATCCTACTTCCCACTAATATTATAAATGCGAAAGTTTGTGAGGATGTATGGATGTTTGTTACTCTTTCACATTTAAACGGCTGAACGGATCTGGGTAAAATTCGGCACATAGATGGATTATAGTCTGGAATAACACATAGGCTACTTTTTATCCTGAAAAAAGGTAAGGTTCCCGTGGTATAATATATCAACTTTGTCGCGGACGAATCGCGGGGACAAGCTAGTACCTACAGTCTAAAAATAAGACAGATAAGTGAAAAGTTCACACATAATAATTAAGTAAATAATGTTTTTTTATCTATGCGATATCAGTGTAAGCCGGGTAAATTGGATTGATAAATAAACTTCATGCTAACAAAGAATAAAAATGTCTAAATCTTGATCTAATTAAAGCTTGGAGCTAACGAATTTTCAAATCTGTTGAACTATTTTCTAAGCAAAACAAAACACGACTAGACAAAATCCGGGTGTAAATTACAGATTCTACTCAGTCTGTGCAAACATTGCACATACCTATTTCTGATCCAAACAAACTTAAAACCTATAAACACTTCAATTGAATTTATCGATAAAAATCTTAAAATACCGAATATCAAAATCTGTTCACATTATAATAAAAATAATAATACTGGCCTTACATTGTCCCGCTGCAAAAGTCTCTTCTCATACTGAAAAGGCACGAGCATTGATCATCATGCTTATTCAAGGTGGATTGATGATGCATGTCAGACTTGTATTTATTACGTATCTAGGTTTCCTAACAATGCTTTCTTCACCGATGTTAGTGATAGCCAAGGTAAACTTGAAAAATACCTACATATGATATAGAAAAAGTCACATTGGAACTTGCCCATATCACAACCTCGTGTGTCAGAGGATGGTGCCTTAACCACTGAGCTATCTCACTAGCTGTCCCATTCCTAAGCAAAGGCTTCTCTCTACTGCCTCATCTCTCCAGTTTGGGAGGAATCTATCCAGTTCGTCCCGCCATCTCCTTTTGTATATTTAAATATGTATTTTATAATCAACCAATATATTCTATAAACCAATACTCTACACCATTAGCATTCAAGTGATCGTAACATTGCTCAATGGGCGGCATCCGTTAGGAGTTCTTACCTAATCTTTCTATAATTGTTATGTTAATATATTGGAGTGTTTCCCAAAAACGACATCGGACGACTGCGCTATAAATCAATTTCACTCGTGTTAGCTTTCGCTAACTTATTGTTTATACTTTCTATCGCATAGCCAACACGTCTACATAATACTGTATCAAATGGTAGCATTTGATCGTTTCCTAACCGTTATTAATTGGCGATTAGTGACGTTTGAATGTTGAATGACTCATTAATGGTCTAAGCATGATTAATCTGTCGTTGCGCGGGAGACTGTGTGGCAGTCAATTTGTTTGAAGTATCTGAGAACGTCTTTTAACACGTGCCTGAATTGAATAAACCTCGATATGATCTTGAAATAAAAAGTATTAGGTATAGAAATTCTGTTTCGTAACTGTTACGTTTAGGTATTGTAATAATGTTACTTGTTTAACGTAATGACACGTTTGTTATTAAGTCTTCTAATAGAGGTATTGAAAGCCTTTCGATTAGATTTTAATGGCATTTCCTTCACAATATTTAGCTACTTTCCTGCTGTATCACTTTTAGGCTCTACCCTAATAGATTCAAGCCGTCAGCTGCAAATCTATACTATCTACCAAAAACCAAATTATCTACCAAAAGAAACAATTGACGATCGTATAGGTACCGTAATTTTCTTTATAACACTGCACTCATTCACCTTTATATTAAGTAAATGTTCTTTAATTGAAACCGTAGACGTTCATTGAAAACCCAAAACATGTGGTGGGTGTGGTTGATTATGTAGGTTATCATGAAAAGCGGTACAGAAAGTGATTCTGTTTATTTTAGTTAACCATCTGGACAATTAATCTTTTTGTTAGATTAGAAACATGGAGACTGGAATGGATGTACTTAGACGATGATTTTCTTTTTGAACTTATAATATTTTTGTCACATTATAAAAAAAAATATCTCAACTATGAATTTTGACTATCTCTACGTCTTCTAGTGTTCGAATCGATAATATTGATTTTTTGGTTTTTTCTTATAATTTTTAGGCCTAGTACATGGTAGTAGTACTATTTCTACTAATTATAAATCATAGGTACTAACCACATGAGTACATGTATTTTGGTAACACACACTAGCTGCTTTTAAAAAACCACTACCGACTAATATACTGTCTACATTTATCAGTTTTACCTGAATATCAGAGTTCAATTAATTCAATCAAGTTCAGTTGACACTTCCCGCGACCCAAAGGCTGGCTTTTACCTAGGCCAGAGGTTAAGCATTGCCATCCAACGTGGCAATGCCGCCAGTCTTTTGGGCACTTTTCCGGTTGACGGTGATGCGGAAGAGTTTTTTGATGCCATTTAATTTTAGTTTCTTTTTGTTTTTATTAAGGTTTCTAATTATAAGGCTGTAAATATTATCAAGTTCATTTAAATAATTTATATACTTACTTTAAATGACACTTTATTGTAACAAATTAAGTGTCTCCCACAAAGTTTACTGTCTCACCATAAAATGAGACTGTTTCTAGCACATTCGAATTGTTTATTAAGCTCAATTTAATGGACAGCGAATTTTATTACAAAGGCGAGTGTTGCCAAAATTCATCTCAAGCTAATTGGCTCTAAAAAAAGCTTTTTAAATCCTCTAAAATAAATTGACAGTCGAAATCTTCTCGAAAATTGTATAGAGATATGCTATTATTGAAGGAGCTCAACAATTTATATGTCCATTCACTCGTAAGTGTAAGTACGTATTAATAGTTTGTTTCCAAGTGTTGCCCATCCACGCTGGGTATTTATGAGTGCTCCTCCCCTCACAGTTCCGTCTCGCCTCGAACAAAGATACAGACGTGACGAATATACCGACGTAAACTTGTAATTCTATTTTCAAATGATATATCTATATTTATCACGTCGTATATGAACCTGGCTGTTGTGGGTACGTGATTTATGATTTATTTAATAAAATTATCTAAAGATTTCGTAATACTCAATAATGTTGTAATTTCGTAGTTCCAAATTCAAAAAAAAAGGTTAATCTAAATAAAACATTTGTTATAGGTAACATCAATTGTAGGTGTAAGTCTTATATATACCTAGGTACTGTAGAGGCTTTAGTTAAAGGAGCGTATACAACCTCATTTAAGTTACTGTATGAGACGAATGCTGCTTATTCATATATTTAGAAGTAAGTAGTTGTCAGTCCGTGGCTACGGATGTCAACGTATCTTGAAACAAAAATTAATCGAATAATATTAAAATATAATATTATAAACACGAATAAATGAACGTTCAAGTTGATAACGTATTTCAATAATAGTGTGTAGACCCTCAGCCGCTACAGGAATTAGGTAAGTTGCGTTTAGTTAAAAATATTTTGTTTTCCCCCTTAGTAAACGGAAAAGACTAGCTTTTAATATTTTTTACTGGAACATCACCTGGAATAAACGCCATAAAATAAAGATTTAAAGGTCTGCTAAATTCTAACTAAACGTATCAGGCAGGTATATCGAGTCTAAATCAAACCAATAACAAACTACTACGAAATCATAAAGCAAACAAATGAGTACTCCATCTTACGAGCCGTCTTATGAAGACCGAAATAACTATATTTGGAGTTTGGACTCTATTTTAGGAGTCATAAAGCTCCGCGAAATATTACGATCAAATATTTTTTTTTATTTTAACTACTCGTCTACGAGCTACGATTCGTACTACGGAGCGTTTCTAACAACTTTTTTTGCGCGTTGAATTTTCGTTTTTTGGCGACAATTGCCAGGAATTTTAGTGCTTCTATTAGCGGACAGATTATTCAAAGATATTATTTCGATGACGAATATTGCGTGTACGTTTCGATTTTCGCTGAACATTTAGTCGTAGTACTGTTTCGTTGCTCTGACTAACATATTTTGGAAGCTAAGCTTGAACTCCACTACATGTATCCCACGCGTCAATTTCTATAAAATTTGAGTAATAGGTTCTTCGAGCATATTTGTAACTTTATTTCTATATCTTATCAATTAATTTGTTTAGTTTTTGTTTTATTTCGATTTAATTTTTATACCTACTTCTGCCATACCAGAATTGGAGATTTTTTGTATAATGCTGCATTATGTATATCGCCTGTTTTAATATATCTCACATAAATCTGTAAAAACTTGTACATATTTTGTATAAGTATATGTTACTGACTGTATCTGGCTTTAATAAATAAAATAAAATAACTGTAATACTCATATGCGACATAAAGTGTGACGTCATACATACCTCACTACCTACTTACATTTTTAATAGTGAGTCAATGATCCTCGTACTACTCGAGAGTCTATTCAAAAATAGTTGTTTATAAATAGAACTCAAATCAAAAATAAAACAACCATGACCAATCATCTCTTTAGCTCTGACTCGTATCTCTTGATTTGCGGAGGTCAGACACCCAATTATCATCATCAGAACGGCTCGGTGACGTCATCGTTAAAAGACCTCCCTAACAAACTCATTTACGATTATTTTGAATTTAGACAAATGTTTATAGTAAGACATTCCTTTACTTCTCTTTAAGTTTTTTTAAATTTCGGTCTTCTTCATAATTTGTCTGTTTGTTTTCTTGTCTCGTATGTGTAATATAGATATGAGTTTTTATTTTTTAATTATTTTGTATAATAGTCCGTCTACATACTTACAAACATATCTTTATTAGAATTCAAAAAATTTCTTTCTTTTTGTTTTCTTTTTCTCTCTTAAAATGAGGAAATCCTACAAAACATGTTTGTAACACATATTTGAATTTAAAGTCACGTGTACATACTACACGATGTTACGAACGTGCTTCAAAGAGAACACTTTATTTACATTACACTATTTATCGTTTATTACCCGGTAGCAGGTTTCTTGTTTACAGTTTCAATAATATCCATAAAGTTACCGTAGAAATTGAGTAACAAAATAGAATCTAACATTTTTGCATTAAAGCTTTAAAACGCGTGGAGTAGAGTTTAAAATACATTGACTTATTAAAAAGATCGTTGAATATAATTAGCAATTTTATTATTTTAATTAATGTTTTGTCCTTTCTTTAGGTCATCTCCCGTTCGCTTGAATGCAGAAACAAGTGAAGGTACCGCAAGTCAACAAAAACAAACACATCATTCAATCAAAATCATTGCAATAGAAATAAAAACTAACAAAAACTCAGGTGTTTACTCAAGTTCCGTCAATTATAATCAAATGTCTGGTCGCCAGACAGTCGTAAATTGGCTAAAATTCAAAAAATCTGCGAACGGTGTCTGGCGATTCGCAACAAATAACATACCTATAGTACCTTTGTATAGAGTAGTCTGTGGAATGGTTCTAATATTATCCACAACAAATTCTAAAAGTAAATATTAAGCTTGTCTTGTTGGTAAGACTGCAACCAGGTGCCTTGTGTGATTAATTGTTTCAATTAATTAACTGAACCTAGTGCAGTTTGAAGCTGGATTTTGGCCTCTCCCATGTTACGCAGTCAAACTACAACAATATAATCGTTTACGTTCTAGATCTAGATCTCGAACTAATGAGTAGATTAATAACTGAATATCTAGATATTCAGCCATATCTCTATCCGTTGGGTTCTTCGGATTTGTCTATGACAGGATAATATCTCTTAAAAATGCTAGCAGTTCGTCATTGAAACACATAATATTAAAGGTGATTGAAATATTTCATAATATATTGCCTCTTTCTAACCTTTCTTGGTCAGCTTCCATAGTGCTACTCGTAACACATCTCAATATTTTAAAGAAAAACAAAAACAATTGACATCCGATAAACAAAATACGCTGCTATGAAATCAATATTCATTTAAATTCATATCTTCAAATCAGTACAATAATTAATGCAGTTAGACTTTCAATTGTTTCACTCTCATATGTTTCCAACGATGAAATGGCAATTAAAAAAAACATCACAACAATAATGTCTGCAATCAATCATCCCACGAAATAGAGTTAACAAGGTTAATGGGCGTAGAAATAACAAGCAATCATAGCTAATTGCATCCTTGCGATTTCATAACCCCGGGCTTAAACATCCGGCGCTGAACACATTTAAGGGGTTGGGCACATGATCGGTTTTACTCGAGCAATACTATCGCTACAATAAAGGCTTACACACATTAGCTATCGTCATCCTCCTGCATATATCGCCTTATTCTTCTTCCCCACGTCTTTAAGCCGTGATCCCAGATTTTGCCTCCTTTCTAACCTTTACCTCTTAATTTCTTTCTATTTTTTTAATCTTTTGTTTTCTTATTCTTCATCACATTCATACTCAAATTCATAATTAAATTCATCCTTACTGACAACGTGTAACCTATCGATAATGTAATAATCTATAATATAAATATAATAATACCAGCCTATATCTCCCACTGCAGGGCAAAGGCCTCTTCTCATACAGTGAAGGCACAAGCATTGATCACCACGCGTGCTCAAGGCGGATTGGCGATTTCAGACTTATATTAATTGTAAGTCCAGGAAGGTTTCCTCACGATGTTTTTCCTTCACCGATGTCAGTGATGTTCAAGATAAACTTAGAATGTATATATGACTTAGAAAAAGTCACATTGGTACTTGCCCGTGCCCGGTTGCGAACCCACAACCTCGTGCGTGAGAGGCAGGCGTCTTAACCACTAGGCCACCACGACAGTGTGGTACAAAAATAATAATCAATTTCTATAAAACTTCTGGATCAAAGGCCATATACAATATACATGCACAAATCATTGACATGACATAAAATCCCTACGACGAACTCCAACCACAGTGCACCGTCTGTTATAAGTAAACGCTCTATCACTCCAAAGTAGGACAATGAACTTACAAAAGCACTAACGTTTAAAAATCTAGAAGCATCTTTTCTGTGGGGGTCTCTTCCCGCGCATACTAATCTCAGTATCAATCTTTCAAAAATTCCAATTTACCTACATTTTTGACAACGTTTAGCGCTTAGATGAGATTGCGACTAGATTCTGAATGATTTTAACTACGGGAATTAGCCTTCACACATCTAAAATAAACAGTTGTTTTGCCTCCAAATTCTAGGCTATGCCATTGACATTGCAGAGTTTATCAAACTGGAAAAGATCGTCAACCTGTGTATGTAACACCTTTTTATATAAATCATTACCTTTATGAGCTAAGCAAAGCCCTGATCGATATCAAGGATGAATACTTCACGATCATGAAGCCATATGTTACGTCTTGTTGTAAGATTATACTCACAACGCAACTAAAGCGTTACGCATTGATTTCTATCTGTTTCCATTGATCTTGGTTGACTGCAGGTGCAGTGAGGATGGATGATTATGAATCTATCACGCTTAAACGATTTGTTGATTTGGGATATTTTTTATCCAGTTTTGTTTTCCTGTGAGATAATTTAGGGCTTTGACCTAATTCCACACAGACGAATTCGAGGACAGAACCAAGTCTTCCATAAATTCCTGATAGAAACAGACGGGAATGAAGAGGATCTGACAGTTATCTCCATGATGGTTATAATCCCTCAAGCGCCTGCCCATTTATGATAATTCTAATGCCTAATTCCATACTAAATATCATGCAATACTTTTTAATATTACTTAGAAACCCCGTTATCACGATCACTCATATAAAATTACGTACAATAACAATGCTGCAACTTTCTTTGTTACCAGCATTTCAGGTGCAACACCCAGTAAATGTCACTTATCAGTCGTGTCGTATCACGGTGCTGATAACCGGTACGCACACTATGTCAACAGCCTAGTGGCCGATTCCATGGAACTGATCCAAGTACAAACAATGATAATATTATAGTAACAAGGATGCTCTCATGCAATCAGTAGGCAGCATTGCTGTTTTATTATTGCGCATTGTTTAATGTACTTCCGTAAAGTTCCCTACGTAGTACTTCTGCGAAACTGTCCCTGATAAGATAAGTACCTATAAATATTCGTAAATAACATTCCTCATTACAGAGTCATACATTTAAGACTAAAAGCAACAAGTGTTCTAGAATAGGGAATAAGTATCGAAGAAGAAATTCGATATTTTATAAGCAGAGCTGCCTGCTTTACAAATGTGTTGTAAAAATTGTCTGTTGTTGGTTTTCCTGCTTGAAGCTTATACTTAAATCATTGAAAGGAATTAAGAGGATCCAACTTTGCATTGAAGGAGCCGGTTAGACCCACGCGCGTTAAACTTTAGTTTTAACATGCAAAGCTGAAAGTGTTAGGGAACTTGCGAATGTTGCATCCATACGTCAAACCATACAGGTACTTTACGTTACTGTTGTTAAGGATAGAAAGTTTTTATATAATGTCTAAGAACACTTCAAATACCCAGATGTATTGAAAAACACAATTTGATAATAAATTCATCAAAGTATAATCTTTCCTAATAAAACTTATATAATATCAATTTCACCTATTCTGATTGGTGCCGTAATATAATATAATATAATCCTAAAGCAATTAAAGAAGATCACAACTAAACCAGTCGGCGAAATCGAAGGCACCCAGTAACATCTGTTTATAACTAATCTATAGCTCGGCCTATAATTAATTTAATAATCCTAATGACTACCTCAGGGCATTCAAAATAAAAATAAAAGCTTTTCTCGAGCTATTAGACATAATTGATTTCGGCGCTCGATTAAAAAGGTAAAAAAGCCATAATTATCGACAAGTTGTTAAAGCCGAATTTAACCAAAGCTCCGAACATGGTTTGGTCGACAAATAAGCATTCCAGGCACATAAGTCACCTGCTAATAACAATTTTAATGTTTTCCTGAGGTTATTCTTACCTGACTTGCCGCAGCGCGCGCTCCCCAGCACCACAACTCTTATTCGATTAACTGTCATCTTCATTAGTCCGTTTATCAAGTCACTGCACTTAATTCAAATGTTTGTGCATTTAAAATCTGCTAGCAGCAAATCGTATTCGCTTATACAAAATGTTCGAAACAAGATCGCGTTGGCGGCTTTATCAGCTGTTATTGTAAGATGGCGGACGCACGCGCGCACAACGCACCTGCTTGCGAGCGACTGCCGTCAAACGAAATTGGCGCAAGGCGCATTCAGGCACGTCTATTACTACAGTGAGGAGTGAGAGACATTTGAATACAAACTCATTTGTCTTTGGCTGATTTTTTTTTTCGTTGCAGTCCACTTGGTGCATTGTTTAGTCGAATATTTAAAAAATCTTCCTGGTCATCATCACCGTATGAGTGGTGTACCCAAAATGTCAATTTCAAACCTGCTGGAATAAAAACAGCAATTATTTTTATTAATCTATTCGGAATGATGTTGCGTATTTTACTATTGTTAAAATCGATCACAATTAATATGTTGATAGAAATGTAGACCAAGCAAAAATAATTTGATCATTGATGCCCGACTTTACCTAGACTTAAGAGGTAGCAGGTATAGATTTGGCGTGCCAAATACACGAATGTAGCGTGCTTTACATACAAAATCGAAAGTTACCACACGTTAGCAACTATTAGAGTAATTGGGGCTAATGATGATTGTCCGTACAATATTTTTTGCGTTCTATTTCTATCAGAAGATCCAATAATAATGTTGAAGTTTGCACAAAAACTTTGACAAGCGTTTAATGGCCTTCAGTAAAATGTTTGACAGAAACGGCCAGTAATCTAGATGTCGTCAATTTGTTGGGCATAAAGAAACGTAGGGTGTTGTCGCGGTACTATCAGCAAATAATACGGTTAGGAGAGCAGACTGTGCGCTTAATCCGCGGAATGTATGCCAACAGCCAATACGCGTCGACATGTGATATGATATAATGTACAGTCCACTACTAAAGTGATACATAAAACCAGTACTCTGGTAGCTGTTTAGAAAATTGTTTTACATTAACCTTCAAGCTTGTATAAGCATATTTATTTTATAAATTGAAATTTCTATCTTTAACTGCATTCTCTCAACACTCACTTCATGTATGAAAAAAGACTAGAAATATCTGTAAACGATTCGGTTTTAATAATAAACCTGAATTAAAACCAAATCATCTACTGATCCTAGTAATGCTTGAAATTACGCCTAAGAATGTTTTAATTAGGAGCTTATTTTCACGACATGTCACTGGCACAGCGAACCCTTTTTTTTTTGGGGGTGGTAAATCATCAAATAACTTCTCCCGCCCTGGGCGGGGCGGGAGGGAGTGTCAGACTTTTACTGACTAAAACCCACCCATGTTCCTTCTTGTGCCCTTTGCGTTCCGAGGGCGCGGTATCTCTTACGAACAACCCGCAGCCCCGGCAGGCATCGGCCCTCAGTGGCCCCTTCCTTTTGCTGACATCTCTTTGAGGCGCGCGTGGAACACGAACGCGCCGTCGACACGTTCAGGTGAACACCTGGATCAGCATAGTTTAAGACTACATAATAATCCTGACTAAAGCTGAAGAGATATTAAACAAATTTTCAACACAAACGTCTAAAAGATTAAACTTCCAAGATGTACAACACGAGAGCAAAAAATAAAACAATTTGATAAACAACAGAAGCTCCTGGCAAACCTTAATAAATAACAACGGAAAAATGCAAACATAACACAAACTATAAGGACTTATAAATTCAAAACACTTCTCATACAAACTGTACATAATGACACAAATATTTATATGCATGCAGTGTCTTAAACGTAGATTGACAAACAGGCAATTTTTTATGTCTAAATGCAGCACCTTCAAATAATTTTATTCTATTTCTGCCAATCTTTGAATAATATTCGATCTGTTTTTGTTGCGAAATAACTTAGATGGGGAGATTTTACTGTTCCTTGCATTCTACAGTTTTGTTTTGTTTTAATAGGGCGCCCTAACGGTTGAATATAGAAGAATTTTAACAAGCTCTTTGTTAGCGTGCTCCTAATGTCGTGTGTTGGTAGTTAGAGAAATAGACTGGCTGTCGCCGCTTGACTGAATAGCTATGAAAACATAAAAAGATAGATGAGAACAAAACGATACGGTACATAATGAAGTCGACAAAGACGGATTCTGTTTTGAAGTTATTGACTGAGCGAAAAATATTTACTTTTGGATTTAAAACAAATACTAGACTACATAAAAAAAACATTGAGAATGATAAAGCTTTTAAAAATGGCGTGGACGACAAGTTTTGTTGATTTTACTTAAAATGAAATTGCAGCTGTTGATATACGACTGTTTTGTTTTGTAGACTAACTTTACAAAAACATGAAATCCTCTACAAAAAAGTACATGGAGCAACTTGTTTCGCATTTGGATTTACAATCCTTTGTGTTGCCAAGTCAAGAGCAGAAAACATCAAAGGTACGCTAGAAAAATCGCAATGGAATTTAAAATGAAACTTGAATACTGGCTGCTACAACATAGTAGTCGCGCAGTAAGTTTAGAGGCGTCAAAATAAAAATGTAAACTGAGATGCGAGGCAGACGATGCATGTGGAGATTGTAAGACTTCTTTGCGGTTTGAGCCTTTGAGCCTTATAATAGCCCTGACGAATAGTGGCGTGTAAAATGAATTTTTACTCGAAGTATATTTTAAAATTATAAAAGAACTAGTGAACTGCCCGCGACTTCGTCTGCGTGGCTTATTTCACCCGCGTTAAGTTACGTCTTTGGTTACTGCTTCGCTCCTGTGGGTCGTAGCTTGATGTTAAATAGCCTATGTTACTCAGGAAGAATGTAGCTACCTATTAGTAGAGAAATAGTTGAAATCGGTCCAGTAGTTTCGGAGCCTATTCGTTACAAACAAACAAACAAAAAAATATTTCCTCTTTATAATATTGGTATAGATGAGGAAGAACAAAGAAAGGGGCAAACAAGTAATATAAGCTTTGGGACTGTGTCATAAAAAGCAATTAAATTAAGTTCTGGAAATCAAAATTATTGTCAAAAAACTTAGTAGCTCATTGAAAAAAATCTTGCTAACAAGAAGCAAGTTTTACTTGCAGATGCTTCTAACTTATCCAAGGCTACAGAGAGGTTAGTCATTACATCAGTAGTATCTTTATGATGACGGTCGGTTACATATTGGAACCCGGTTGATGAGCAGCAGCGAACTGCTGACGCAAATTTAGCATCACGTCGTTACTGCCATATTGACGTAAAAATAATACGTCACAGTGTTCATTTCCATTCAAAATATTATTATTATTAAGCAGGTTATCATTTTGACCCACAAAGCGTTAATAAATCTTATCAAAGCTGTGTTAGATAACTGATTAGTCTTCGCCCACGTCTTTATCGGAATTAGAGACCTGATATTTTTGTACTTTTATTTTTTGATAAAGTTCAATTATATTGATGACACCATTTACAAATTTCATTACATTAACAAGAGCATCTTATTGTAACACATTAAGCACTTATTGTAATCCTTTTTTTTTAAAGAGTATTATGGCCTTTCTTGCTCGTTCTTCTCCATACGAAACTACCTTTGGGAATGGGCAACTAGATTCAATATTATTAATTTTGACATGTAATTGACGTTCAAAAGTGTCATACAATGGTCTAATTGTAATGAATAGTTTGACTTTGACTTTGACCTTGAGCATCAAAGTCCTAATATAATGAAAAATCTAAAATGTTTTTAACATGTTTTCTTAGTAGGCACATGTGGTCACTGTTACGTATAGGTACTAATGTATCTTTACAATATGGAGCACGAAAATTGGCACAGAGATGCGGTTTCACGTATCGCACATTGAAATGTTGCCAATTTAGTAAATAACACTACCTACCCGAGAAAAATACGAATAGGTAGATAATCTTACGACTCTTATAAATGCGAAAGTTTTATGGATGGATGTAACTCAATTACGCCAGTTCAGCTGAAGAGATCTGTACAGAAAGAGGTTTTAATCTAGAATAGCACATAGGCTACTTTTCATCCCCAAAAAAATTACGGTTCCAAGTTTGTAATATAAACTTTGACGCGGACGAAGTCGCGGGCAGAAGCTAGTTATACTATAAAAGCAGTACTCAATCAACTAGTTGTCATTCTAGGAATCGACGTCTACTAAGAATCCCATAGACTTAAGAGCTTTTTTAATAGCAAGGATCATATTCGTCCCATTCACAAAAATAATGGATATCGTATTACCAAAGCAAACAGATTTCAGAGAAGGGGTCATTCTTCAAAGTAAACATTATTTACGAAGGAAGTTATGTAATTCTCGAAACCGTTATGTATGTTAAGTAATATTACCCAAAACAATTATCGGAATTACCTCGGCTATTTATGTATCTAGAAGTAGGTAATCACTACATCATAATCTATTATGTTTGTAGGTCAAAAACGTGATTTAGCCATTTCAAATGTTTTTCTTTTTAAGTAGGTAGGTGTTGATATAATTAAGAATGTAAATTAATTCACTTAATACGTTAACTTACCTTTTGTTTTCAATCATATTAGAATCACATTTTCAATTATTTTCGTTACGTTTTGTTTTACTCGACATTTTTTTTTATTAAATATTTAGTTTTCTTCATACAAATGTATGTTCCACCGCGGCATTCGACATGGAAATATACAGCTAAGAGCCCATAGAACGTAAGATTGGTGCCCCGAAATGGCGAGACGAGGAAGCTGTAGATCAGGAAGGAGAAACTCGCTACAGATGGAAGGAATGGAGAGAGGCCTTTGCCCAGCAGTGGGACAGCACGGGCTAGTCATAATATAATAATTATTTCCATTGCCTGTTAACTGATGTCAGGTAATAAGGGACACTGACTATACTTCACAATGTACAGCCTATTCTTACTTCAAGTGTATGTAAACAGACTCCATCTTCTGTCAATAGATGAGGTCCCTACTACAGTAACAATACGATTGTGTTCATCCATCCTGACGGGGCTCTGAAGAATCCCGGCGGTGGATTATGTTACCCGACCAACGGGGATTTTATTCGGTAGCCACCCGATCTTAATCGCGCCGCAAAATAAAAAAGGACAACCAAATCCAAAACTAATTTCCGTTGTACACGAACGAGTTTTTATCGAGTCCGTGTCTTCACTTAATTTTTAATTTATTTTCGTTTGAGCGGCGAAGGCTCGCGCAGGCTACACAGAAAAAAAGAATAAAGAAAACTATATTCGGCTTAAAGAAATTAGGTCAGGTTACTGCGAAATTGTGAATGTGATGATAATTAATAAATAATTAAATTTGCCTTTTTGCTTTTGCCCGCTAAATTCGTAAATTATCTCACGGGACCACAAAAACCGAATACAGATTAATTTGTGTTAAGCTAGATCAATCTTTGCCAATTCCGTTCAGCCGTTTAAGCTTGAAAGAATAACAATCATCCTTTTTTTTCAATCCTCCATCCTCACAATCTTCCTCATACATAATAGTAATAGGGTACTCAGTTTGCTTATCAAACAACAAAATAATGTTTTCTTATTAGTGGTAGTAATTATGCAGAAAATCACCCAAAAAATATTATGACTAAATTTATAAATGCTACGAGATCTACGAATACGCTACGCTTTGCTACGAACTTCACGCTTCTTTTAATGTTAACGATCGGTTAGTAATAGAAACGTCGTAGTATGCTAATTAAGAAACTTTAATTATACATTCAGTATAGGTAACAGTTATGTAACGCGAAGAAATTTCACATTAACGTGGAATGTGAATATGCCTGTAGAAATTCGTATCATAATAATATCAACGCTTATTAAGTCTCATGAATATATTAATGACGAATACTAATCAGTTTAACATTTTATTGGATTCCGATTCCAGCTTGGTATATAATACTAACTAATTAAGATACGTCTTTGGTTACTGCTCTGCTCCCGTAAGTCGTAGCGTGATATTACATGGCCTATAGCATTTCTTAGGGATCTGGCTATCATATACAAAAAATATCTTTTCAAATCTAACTGTTAGTTTGAGAATTTAGCGCGTATAAACAAACACACAAACAAAGAAGCTCTTTAGCTTTGTAGTAGATTAGTATAGATAATAAAATTCATTAAAACGTGTATTATTAGATCGAGCTCCTGTTCTTAATTAAGTAGTAAACAACATTATTAGCTCAATAAGGTATTTACATTTCCAATTATGGATATTTACCACCTGGACCCCAAGTTTTCTTCGAACACCTTGTCGCTTCTTTGGATAAATTATGGAGTTTGTATGTTTACGATTTTGACATCGGTTTTTGAAGATATTTTTGAATCTTGGAACATTTACACACCTTTAACAATGCGACGTATTTTATTGTTGTTTTTTTAATCAAGCCAATTCTTGTACCAACAAAACTACAAGTATCCGGTTAAAAACAGGCTTTTATATTTTCAAAACAGTAACATAGAATCTTAACTGCCTCATTAGCCTAGCGGTCCTAAGCGCGACTGCTACGTTAGAGATCTTGGGTTCAATTCCCGAGTCATGTAATAACATGGGACCCAAACATACCGGCGAACTGTGGGTGTATATTGTTACACCTCTGCCTAACCCTTCGGGGAATACAGGCGTGATGGTATGTTATGTAAAATTTTAATGAAACTACCTAAATTTAAAAAAAAAAACTTTTGAAACTAACCTTATATATTTACATGAATTATCTTCCAATTACAGCTTCCATATTGAAAAAGTGGGTAGTTTTTTGTGACAGACTTGGCCTAATTTTTACTGTCGAGATTTTTTGGCGGGTCATCACACGTGCATTTATCTCCATCAGACCATCAGCTACATGGACTGAATTATACAAATTACCCGTTAAGAACAAACATCCGGGGTAATTGATGGTTCCGCAGACATTTTTCATTAATATTTTCAAGCCGAATTACCTTTCATGCTACACCATTCAGACAAGTTACCGAATGAAATTTTTGAGTAAGTAAATGATTTTGAAATGAACTGAAAGTGTTACGATTTTTAATGTCAAGTGTATATTTTCGATACAAATAAGGAACTCCAAAAAGAAAATTATAAGTACCGAATTTGCAGTTCAACCGTGTGATTTTAAGTAGCGGTCCTTAATTATTTTCAGTCTTTATAGAATTTAATGACAAATAATATCTTTAAATGCAAATATGTAAGAATTTACAAGAAATGTCAAAAAATATGTAACACTTAACGGGACCTTAATACAGAGGGATATTGCCAAACTATTTTTTGCATAATTGCAAGTTTGAGCAAAATAAACGTTTTCTTGTTTTATGTAATAACTATGCCAATATTTGAATACTTTGATGATAGCGCAAACAAACCTGTTTCTTTTACTGATAACTTTATTTTTGAGGTCTTTGTAACCAATTTCACAAGGTTAAAGTTGGCTAATAAATTGGTTTTCTAATTCTCTACAACTACATGTAAGCAACTAGTATTATAATCCAGTCATACTTAAATTCTAACGCAACGCAACACAATCTAATGTCACTCTCAATCTGTAAAAATACCTCAAATTACAAACGTTAGATTATCGTTTTTTATATTTTTTTAGGGATGGGGAAATCATCAAATGAGGCATGAGCCATGTGAACCCCTCCTCCCGATAGTTGGGATCCCAACCGCGGAGTATTCCGAGGCCGATTCCGATTCCCATTTTCGATTTCCGATTTCCGAGATTGTCGATGAGGTTGCGATTAGATTTTGAACGTTTTTTATTAGTTAGATTGACCTTCTGGTATATTCGAGAAGGACCAATAACTAGAAACAGACCACTCAAAATCAGTGATATCTTATAGATTTTCAATGGATTGCTAAAAAGAACGTTTTCAACTCCATTCTCCACACCACATGCAAAAGTCTGTTTGATTATGAATAGAGAAACCCAATAAAAAAGTAGTTTATTTATAATGATCATGAATACCTACGTCAGCTTCGTGAAAGCGTGCTAATAGTAAAAAAATACCTAAGATTCGTAGAAAATGGCAAGTATTGATTGATATACATTTTCCAATCTTGATTATGAACTGATAAAAACGTCAATGGTTAATTTTAAATCGCCATTTTCGGACACCTAAAAGAATTTTTTAACCGAACGTGTCATTGTATTCGCATTTTAAAGATCTAATAACGGGAAAACCGAGTCAATAAGGTTATTTTTAAAGAAATATTTACTTTGTCTCCGCGTTTGCGCAAGTTTGCCAAGTGCGGTAAAGAACAAAATAGGAACAATCGGCACTCCATTTGTCATTGAAATTATTTGTTCATACAGTCAGACAGTACTTTGTATTATTTACTTGCCACATAACGTGTTTTCCCTGAATGTGAGGCAAATTCCCCAGCTTAAACCTCTTTGACAGAAAAGTATTTTTTTTTTGCTGAAATATATCACTAGCTTTTTGCACGCGATTTCGTCCGCCTATCTTTCGTACTCCCCCTACAGCCTCTACAACCATTATGACCCCTGTGAGGATTAGTTAATAAAAAAATAATATTCTCGAGCTCTATTATTTACCTACTTAGGTTTTCATACAATCAGACTCCACTATTGATCTCCTTAGGGATTAAATTCTCAAACATCTTCCTAATTTTAGTATTTTCAGCTCGGTATTTAGTTATACATATAGATATAAACTTAATAATGTTCCCTACGGGATATAGCTGGGAGCATCAAGGCGCTACTGGCCTTCCTTGGGGACCTTGGGTGGATCGATTGATCTACTTCCCACCCGTACGCAAAATACGCGATAAGAGGTGGAGTTGCGGACACCAGCCGGTTATACCAATACTAATACCAATAAATAGAACTGCCTCGTTAACCTAGTGGTTCTAAGCGCGACTGCTACGCTACAGGTCTTGGGTTCCATTCCCAGGTCGAGCAAAAGTGTTATTGGGTTTTTCTATGAAATTCTCAGTAGCAGCTCGGAGATTGGATTTGTGCCCGGTTAATGGCAATAGGCTCGCCCCCTATTACATGGGACCTAAACAAACCGGCGAACTGTGGGTGTACATTGGTACACCTCTGCCTAACCCTTCGGGGAATACAGGCGTGATGGTATGTGTGTAATACCAATAATAAATGTTCGTGCTCAAGGTAGTTTCTAGTATCAACTAATTCACTCCGTGGTTCCTAGTCAATGTTTAAATACATGTTCTATATATTTCATGCTTATAAATACCCACATATGGTGTCCTGGCATTCCAGCATACACTCCACTAACAAGAAGACCTACAAGTCTGGTGAGATTCGTGAAATAATGCGAGGATGTCACGCGAAGTGCCGGATGTCCCGACCAAGGTACCCAGACACCTTACATGTCCAAACAAACGATACACTCTGCGCGCACGCACTCGCTCTGATGAACCCGTAAGATAACGTCACTACACGTGGTAAGGGATTTATATACTCAATTTATTTTAGCACTGAGGTTTTTTAGCTTGTTTTTTTATGATCCATCTTCAACTCTGCAGGACTGTATTGAGAGTTGAGTTTTAATTATCAGTAAGAATATGTATTGTATGATGATAGGTGCTGTCTCACCATTAAATTTTATGTAGCCATTCGTTTTTATTGATCGATTTCTTTTGCCTACGATTCATAACATATCATCACGCCTGTATTCCCCAGAGGGTTAGGCAAAGGTGTACCAATGTACATCCACAGTTCGCCGGTATGTTTTAGGTCCCATGTAACAGGGGGCGAGCCTATTGCCATTAACCGCGCACAAATCCTATCTCCGAGCTGCTACTGAGAAATTCATAGAAAAACCCAATAACACTTTTTGCTCGACCTGGGAATCGAACCCAACACCTCTAGCGTAGCAGTCGCGCGTAGGACCACTAGGCTAACGAGGCAGTTACTTCGATTCGAAATGTCAGTAGTCGCGAATATAGGCGAAGTCGCGAAATAAAAACTAGCCTAAATCAACGTCTAAGAAAACATTTTGAACTTTTCTTTTAAAGAATAATAGACCTCATGTAACTACCATATAAAGCACATAATTGTTAAAATAGAACAGCGGTAGGAGATACATAAAGGCAGTACCAAAATCGACCCACATAACTGGCTCTAGATAAATTGATGCAATTTTCCAGCTCAACAGAACCCCATTTTTCTAAGTGCAATTAAGATCTGAGATTAGCTGTTCGCTCACAATAAAATTAACCCACTAATATCCAAGCTATGTGGAACATGTTAAATAATAATGGCAGCTCCAATTACTCCTCGACATTTTCTGGGAATATTATACAATTTCTGCAAAATTCGAAATATTTTGGAAGAAGGCCAAGTGATGTGAATAGATGTGACTATTATAATAACTGTAAATGTGAATTAAATAAGATGATTATAATCTAATATTTTTTCTAAGACCTACCTATTCCTAAATCAAAAGCTTTGATTAATACGGCACCTACCTACCTAATTGTATAGGTATTGAATCAGATTTTCATGGATTATTCTAGTAGTCTTTACATAGGCGTCAAATATATGCAAAGAGGTCTTACCTAAAATTATTTCTTAAATAAAGCCCACCCATGTGAACGGATCTTAAAATATGTACAAAACAAAAAGTATCGATTGCTTATTGTTTTATCGCCTCGTGGCGTTCCGAAAGGTCGATAATTTTTTATTGTCAATGTTTCAGTATTGCAATATAATTCGTGCTTTTATTTGCTCCGTGAAAGTTGATTTCTCCTCTTACCTTTAACCCTATAAATACACGTGGTAGTAAGTAAGCCTGAAAGCTTGTCTTCAGCACCAATCTAGCATTATTCTGTTATAATAACAGTCTTTAGTGAAAGTCTATGTGCGGCATTAGTTAGATATTTAATATCTGATAGTAAGACCCTTTACATTTTCCATTTATGCTACATTTGAAAGCATTTTGAAAATCCACGCACCTGTTTCTCTTTTTACTTTTAGATAGCGTTTATCAGCAACATAACATGGTGCGCGTGAGCAAGGCAACGCCATAAATATGGCGGCGCCGGCGCAGCGGCCCTATCGACGAACACGCCCTCTAGCGAGCTTCGCACCACTGCGTCATATCGCGTTAGCCGATGTTACCTCATATGGAAGTACACTCGTAAGACTTGGAGACAAATTCGTGGAGAAAGCCACACCATCTAATAGTTTTATTGTAATTTTATTTTCTCTTATGGCTGCGAAAGAACCCATATCTACAAGGCGACATAATTCTGCTCTCCCCGTATAAGCTCTGGCTGTGATAACATGTTTTTATATGCACACATAGATACTAAAATTGATTTTATTTTCAGAAAGCGATTGAAATAAAGTCTATTTGGTTTATGTCTACTCCACTTTTGCACGCAATAGTAGATACGACAACTTCATTCTTATACACGTGTATAAATGTTGACAATAAAGACTTTAGACTACAACGTCACCTGAAGATAAGAAGCATACGCAGCTGGAACTCCAAGAATAAAGGGCGATAGCCTTCCAATTAAGAGCTGCGATCAATCAATAACACGTAAAGTAAATACAAATCCAAACTGTCTTACCGGTATAATCTGTTTACATTCAAGAAGTATTCACAAATACAAGCAGCATTACAAATCAAATAAACATGACAAATATGAACCAATTTGTTTGGCACACTGTGCCTTTATTGAGCGGTGTTGGAGCATATCCATATATTTTATCATAATCAGTGTGCGTGCAAGTTCAAGAAAAAGAACCGCGTGGAAAACATGACGAATTACTGTATATGATTTCAATTAGTCATGCGATTATTTCTCGTTACTCAATACGCGAGTGCATGGGGAGGAACACAAAGAAATAAACAAAGCTACACGTTAGTAGCTGACGCCACGGTAACTCATGCTACGATATCGAACGAGCTCAGATCACTTCTTAGAATGCAATTCGAGTTAGTGAAATATTTATTTACTGTATCAGGTTCTGGGGTCGTAAATACAACACAGCTTCAGACTTCAGTGCATCTCTGATTTCGTTGTAAAGTGCAAGCTTTTTAATTATTGCTTTTGCCATGAAAATTATTCGTGATCGTGAAACGAGTGCGCGTTACTGGGATTATATACTAATCTGTACACTATAATAAAGCAAGGGGGTTACTTTTTTATCCCAATGTTACAAACAAAAAATATTAATAAATTTCATGTTGATGTGACGCGTAACTGTTTGCGGATTAACGGATATGCGAGATGTTGTAAAAAAGATTTTAAATACTGTCCACGATGTTTTTGTTTGACAGATCGCAAAATGGCCAATTACTGGCTAACGGTTCTAATAAAGTGCCATAGTACTTGTTGATTGAATTAATACAAAGTTGATTAAAGATTTGGATCACGTTTGCAAATTTGAGAAGGTAAAAACAAATAGGACTGTCGATTTGAATTGAGGGTAGATTCAAATTCGACAATTTTACAATACAATTTATTTGAAGAATGGTCCAACTTTATCTTTACAATAGTTTAAAGGTTAAGAAATAACATTAGAGGGCCCACCACTTAGTACGAAGACACTTCACGTAGCTGTAAAATGTGCCAAATCACATAAATTGTTAATTGATTGTTTAAGTAGCCAATAAAATAAGGCCGCAAATTGGCTCCGTAACCCTAATCGGCAAGTGACAGTCCCTGTCTTAACGTCATTCGCGAATCTACTAAACTGATTACCACTATTTTACTAAGCCACTTTATCTTGACCTCTCATAGTGGCGCTTTTTACAAAAACAAAAGACAAGAGAACATCAAATTAAGTAAGTTTTCGTTTCATCGCGTACCAAGATATACTGGTCTCGATGTAATTATCAAACTGCGACAGTTAAAACCCATTAGTGGTACTTAACAGACAAAAAAACACATTAATTTTGAATCTTATTTACTTAAACATAACGGTGAAACGTAACATTTGACTTTTATTAAGAGGACATGTTATAGTCAATTATCGAAGACAAACGCGTTTGCAATCTTAATTATGAAAAACATATTTAAATGTAGGTATAATAAATAATTTAAATTAATATTAGGTACGACTTGGTTAATACACGAACCACATCATTGGTGGAGGCCCTTTCTGAATTTTACTATAAGTAGTACATAATTATGAAATAGATACTTGTTATCACCGTTTTCCATTACAAGACTTCTAAGCATCGTTATTAGTGATGACTAAGGAAACATAAAGATTTATTTACTATCAATCCTATGCATGACCACCAACAGTCAATAAATCAAAAGGTTTCAGGAAATCTCAGCTTCAAAATGTATGCAAAATCTTTTTGAGTTAACTCGACACATTTATTGAGTTCCAAAATCATAAATCACAATTTATTAACACATTTATTTCGTAAAAACAGTGTGCAATACACGTCCTGGTCGGCAACTGAGCGAGGGGTGTGTAATCACGAACTCTATCGACACGCCGGGAAATGCAACCGAGAAATTATCTGATCCCTCCCATAACTTACGCTAAAATACTAAAATTGCTTTCGAGAAATCTTTTAGTCAGATCTTCACGCTCTCAGCGCTTATTATATTCCATTACGATACCAATAATAGCTGAATACTATTACGATTCTCTTTAAGCACCTCTTGTTATCGACACATCTTAATTAAGAATGCCAATATAGATTATTGAAATGAATTCAATATCAATAACTGATCATGCATCTTTCTACTTATCCCGTTGGAGTGCTGTATTAAAAGTGGGTTGTAAAACAGCTAAGTCGCTTTGACGTTGCAAAAATGTAATTTGGGTTCAATAAACCATAGATAAAACGGCTCGCAAAGTCCAATGATCCATCAGAAGAAGAAATACGCGAAATTAAGCGCTACTTTGGACCAGACTATCCGTCGTATATCAAGAGCATAAAAAGCTTATACAGAAATGTTTATCAAATGTAGCTTGCCCAGAGCCAGTACGGAACCTGCAACATACATTACCGGTACATAATCTCATTCGCTTGCATTTTATTTTCCAGCGTCCGTGACTATCTGAAGGCTAGATCGGCCGTCACGGGAAATAAAGTTAGCGCTGGTAATATGACACTTGAAACGTCGGATACGACTAGTCATCATCCATTAAAGCTTATTCGCAAAGACCTCGCCTCGATAATGTATCTGTTTAAATTTTGCTATGTCATTTAGAAAGAATTTTATGCATTTCGTTTTACTTTGCTGGTTAGAATCGCCTTGGCGATTTGATTTGCACACTTCTGTTTTACACAGATGTCACTAAATAATATATCTCTAACATCTATATTTTTGAATGCCATTGCAATCTTATCGTTCCAGATCTCGATCGGTACTCTTTTGGGTTAAGTAACACCCTTGATCGGCATTCATCTCGAGTGTGTGGCAAAGGGCGACAAATAATTTACAAATAGGAAGATCATTTAATCGCTAATGGCTTCATAATTGGAAAACCACGTTTACTTAAAAGCAATCATAAGAGAAACAAAAAGTCAGGTCATTTGGGTAAAAAACGAGCCATGGATGTACAAAAGGATAAGCATGCAAGTTTATTTTAAATTGACACTAAAATTCTCAACGTGAAAACGATTTCACATTGATCAAGTTACTTATACCTCGTTCATTAAAAAATCTATACTAATATTATAAAGCTGAAGAGTTTATTTGTTTGTTTGGTTGAACGCGCTAATCTCAGGAACTACAGGTTGTAATTGAAAAAATATTTTTGTGTTGGATACTTCATTTATCGAGGAAGGCTATAGGCTATATAACATCACGCTACGACCAATAGAAGAGAATACGACCTATAGAAGCTAGTTAGTTAATAAAAATAATTAACAACTATAACAAGCTTAGTTATTTAACGATAAATCTAAAGCAAGTACTAGTGTACTATTGGTCATTTACGTTAATAAAATTCACTGAAATGCTTTTTTTTAACCTAGTAACCATTGTTATTTGGCTGCTTACCAGATGTATGAACGAGGATGAGACGAAAGATGTATGTAAGGATCGTAGCAGGTGGCATTCTGTGGTTTCTACTAACCCCTATGGGGATAAATGTGTGAGTTTATGTATGTGTGTATTTGGCTGGTTTTTGTCTATCACTAAAATAAATCGATTATACCTAAAGTAGAAGTTGCAGTCTGTTCTTTGTTAAAATCATTACCATGGCCCACCTCAGACGATTAGAACAGCCGTAAAGCAAGCAATACCCGCAGTACATTTCTATATAGCGCAGAATTTCCTTCAGCAACTCTAAAGTGGCATGATCCAATAAATATCCTAGTATTTAGGTTCGATTTCCGATCGGTTTATTTCAACATTTAAGTCAGATCACGAGTGCTTTCGATACGGTACACGAGAACTGTTTTACTTGAACGATCGTTTGCAATGTTAGCGCAAGTAGACCGACCGACACTTTCGGATGTATTGTGGAGATAGGAAGAGAAGATGGAGTAAAGGTGACGTTGGCATATTTTTTTTAATGGGACAAGCCCGCCACACTATTCCCAACCACTGCAACTTCTGTAAGCCAGAATCAACAGTGGAGACCGCCAAAAGAGCGCCGAGGCAATGAAGCTCGACGAGTCCCGGAGAAACGATACAACTGTCTTGGATCCCGCAACGAAATTAATCAGAAAAGATTAGCGGAGGAGTAGAAAAAACTATAATTTCTACTTCCCTCCAAACAAGTAGTAGAAAGAACAGAACTAGGCCAATGGACACAAGGGGATGTTTACAACTGAGAGAAGCCCAGATTGGCAATCACCGCAGATTGCAATTATTATTAAGTTAATGGGTCGTAGTATGAGACATTGGCATGTGTACTCCGAATCATAGTGTATGTGGTTACATCTCTAACGTCCAAAGGAGGTATTGCCAGATTCTGAAATTAATAGACCCCAAATCAAAGCAGCATGAGGAAGGAGTCACAAATGTGAAAGATAATGATTACAACTCTCCCTTGTGATTTCTTCCAGTGATGCCTTCGATCGGTCAGACCTAAAATTTAACATAACTTTTATCGTACTCTCAAAACACGTCGTTATCGAAGATCTAAGTTTAACGCTAACAGCTTATATTCCCTATCAATTCCAGCCAGCTATTGAAAAGTAAATTCCCTACGATACTGAACCGTAAAATCGATTTAGCATTGAATACCAATTTCCATTACTCAGATATTGACTAACAGATCATAATCGTGAGCTATAGGGAGCGTATCCATGCGTTTGTTGTTCCGAGTACATTCGTATTTTAGTTGCGAACAGGGCCCGTTAGCGGGTGAAGAGTGGCGAACTGGCAATGTTGGCGGTGTGGTACAAAGACTTCGTGCTCCATAAATCGGGGAGACTATGACCTTCCGAGGTGAGGAGCGGCGCGGCGCCTGCGCGTCATTGCGGACCTAAATGCCGATAGATATCGTTATTTAGGATTGGATCCTGTTTCTAAATGTTCCTACAGTTTCTATTTTAAATGTGTGGGTAGTAATTGTATTTAAAACCAAAATGATTCGCACCACATTTTGTACCAGTTTTTATTGGTGACCTTTGCTCACTTTAGAAAAATAGGATATAAATTTTATAAAACTAAAAGTACCAGCTTGTTACCGCCCCAATGCAGAGCAATGGCCTCTTTAGAAAAAAAAAATGACATGAGAATTTAATCATCATTCTTGCTCAAGACGGATTGGTGATATCAGACTTGTATTATATATTAATTATTATCCAGATTTCCTTTTTCCAAATCTAAACTAAATCCACATTTTTATAATATTCAGTCCAGCCCTTTAATTGTTCCATTAAATTCTATTTTTAATTTTAAAGTAGCCAAGTCTAGTCTACTTAAAATTTTCCTAAATCGAAGTTAGAAATTCGAAATCCCAGATAAAGCTTCAGCACTGGCAGTGTACCAAGGCTTTATTAACAATTGAAACAGATAACATTTTCTCTATTTAGTATAATATTGAGTCGTTACAGAAACTCTCTCTTCATAAGATTACTTACACACTATACATTCTATACTCTCAAAAACTTTTTAGTAATAAGGCGACTCATTATGTTAATTTTAATTTAAGGAAACGCAAATGTAGGTACTACAGGCAGTTTTTTGCCTCAACACCTCTAAGCTAAAGCTCGGATGGAAAAATATTTGCAATCCCATTGATTGGGTTACTAAATAAACATTGGTGGGAGCTCAAGTAGCAAATAACTTAAGTGAATTGCAAACATTAGAAATTCATATTACTTTACAAAAATAAAATAAAAAAGGTTTACTTTTAAAATGTAAATATCTACCTCAGTGAAATTACGTGTGGTGAGCTCCCATCATAATATCAGCCGAACGACGTCCACTGATGGACATAGGCCTCCCCTAAAAAAGTCACAATGTCGGGTCTTGCGCTGCTCAAAATTGCGATCCTCGAACGAGGTCGAAGTGTACTCGGACGGCGAATTATGGCAATAGGCAGGGCACATAGCTCGTAGAGCGGACGGTCATTGGGGTCGAAAGCCTCTCAAGGGACAGTACACCTCGAGTTTATAGTACCCATATTCATCGGAGTTTTTTTTTATACAATCCAAATACAGATCCCAATTGACAGCACAATTCAATCTCAATGGGAGATTTTTACAGAATAGTGTTACTTCTTATAATCATAGTCTTAATGTAGCTTCATTTGCGAGACTTTAAAAGGAATGTTTAGTGTCAGAAGAAAATTAGCCCTTCTTTTAATTCAGATTTGAAGAAAATGCTGCTGAAAATTAAAGAATACTTCGGTTGTATACCCATCAATATATTGTAATCCTAATTCCAATAAAAGTAAGATACCTTAAAAAATAAATAATAGCTTTATAAGAGCCTTATTATGTTGACAACGAACATCATTGACAATGAATCTGATAAATGGCCGGCGAGACCAAATTATAAACTGATGACACGATAAGAAAAACACCAGATTATCTTGAAGAATTTTATGATAAACTCTTAACATTATACTCGTCTTGTAAGAAAACAAGACAAACCTCGTAGTTAATAAGTAGGAGTAGGTAGGATGAAATATAAGGTATAGGTTAAATTACTAACTTACATAGGTACTATACTGATTTTTAACTCCTATGGATCTTAAAGGAACTATGTTCTACATAAATTGAAATCTGATATCGATATTGGTATAATTATTAGAACTCATCAAAGAAAAACTACCAGTCAGGCCTGATGGTGGACTATCAAGCTCCAATTGTTGTATTTTCAAACCGCGTTTATCTCCTCCAGGCTCTGAACTATAAACTACTTATGTAAGCTTGAACCTGCTCAAACCAGCCAAAATCTCTACAGTTCTATTTAAAGAACGTGATTTTTTTTTAGTCCTGAACTTCAGTTTATCGATACGGATCATAATTCATTAGAATAATATGCAAACCAGATGAAGGAACAGTCAGTACTTCAGCGGAGAAACTAGAAGCATGCAAGCAACCATAAAATAAGTTGGTATATTGGTTACCTCCCACATTTCACGCCTTTTAGTTCGAAAACAAAACAAAACACTGAGCGACGTTAATGTAGCAGTACATTATATTAATCACAAATTATTACACAATATTCGTTCTAAGGTAATTATAGTACAAAGCTTTGCTGCTGAAATTACGTATGTACAAGTAAGCACAACCAATAACCATCAAAGGAAATAACGCTAATTGTGTGGCCACGTTTAGCAGTAAATGTCAAACTGAAATAACAACAGCATAGCGTAATGACAAGGAACCTACTCGTCACCTACGAGGCTACGAACATTACGGTAACTTGTTTACCTTTGTTGACACTTACGATTTGTGCGACATCGAACGTAGACTGTAGCAGTGTTATTCTAAAAAAGTCTATTCCAGTGAATCTAGGTGAAGTCAGATTGAGGAGAGATCTCACTTGACCAGCCGCGATTTTCACAGAAAAAACCGCCAGGTCATACAAGCAGTTTGCTGTGTGCTGCATCTCCCTAAATTTTTTTAATTTTCTCAAGTAAAACATAAAATCTTACCTATTCTATATCCTTTTAAATACTGTGGTCAATAAGGATTAGATTATCTAACAAAAGCTAACATTAGAGATTATAAATCAATTTTACCAAAATATGGGTACAAGATAAAAAAGATTTTTAATTTACGTGACCTGTCATAAAAAAATAGTTCCATCCAGGTGATATGCCGTGTCGACTACGCGTTCGTGTTTTACGCGCGCCGTAAACAGATGTCAGCAAGTGTAGGGCAAGAAGGAAGATGGGTGAGTTTTAGTCAGTAAAAATCTGACACTCCCTCCCGCCCCGCCCAGGGCGGGGACCTCTTTTGATGATTTCTTTCGCTGAACAAAAAAAAAATCCAGGTGGTATGACAGCAATTTCCCAATTCTTAAGCGTGGCAAATATGGAATAAAAACACACCCATAAAAGACCAACGTCCTGGCCAACGACTATAAAATTGTGTCTCACTTTGAATATGAATAGTTGATCGTAACTCACGTTATTATTAGGTATCCCGTGCAATGCCATGTGCGTCTCTAAGTGATAGCAATTGTTTCCTACAATTAACAGGCCAATTGAACAATTACACTTCGAACGTCAACATTCCACCTTATGAACTGTTCTCTATAAGACAAGTTCACGGTTACTACGTCTTATTCTGAATAAAACTGACGAGAACTAGATCTGACATCATCTCGTACGCGAGTGATCGAAGCTCAATCGCAATGGCAAATATACACATCTATGTATGTCATTGTGTGAAAACCCCACGTTCGGAAACGTAATGTAATATCAATATATACCTAAATCTAATAATGTGCCCAATGCTAGGACTCTAGAGCCAAATAAGGCCTCATTATTAGCATATAACAACAGGACTACCTCGTTAGCCTAGTGGTCCTAAGCACGACTGCTACGCTTGTGGTACTGGGTTCAATTGCCAGGTCGAGCAAAGTGTTATTGGGTTTTTCTATGAAATTCTCAGTATCAGCTCGGAGTTAGGATTTGTGTCCGGTTAATGGCAATAGGCTTGCCTGCTATAACATGGGACCTACCGGCGAATTGTGGGTGTACATTGACAGACCTCGGCCTAACCTTTCGGAAAATACAGGCGTGATGGTTTGTATGTATGTAACAACAGTAAAGTCATAATTAGGCACGCAATTGTGTTTCTCCGCAAAAAACATTAACCCTGCACTTAATGTTCTTGTTATGGCCTGTTAAGACCCCTAGACTGGACAAAAGCCATTCAAGCGAGAAACAATGCTAATAAATTCATATCAGTTTCACGCACGTAACCTTTAATTACGTAAAACATATTCCAAGCATGACGTTACATACGCGTGCCGATAATTACTTTGAACCTCTGACGTCACACCATTTAAATTATATTTAAATGCAAAATAATGCGAAAGTATTGACCAATTATGCGAACCCAGCCCTGCAGTGTCTTGACCTTTCCGATTCCATGTCAACGGCCTGGCTGGCTCCTGGAATGTATTATGTCACAAGACGACACATAAAACTAATTATGATTTTGCATGCTTAAGAGGATTGGAGCCTCCTTAATGTCAGTATGATATTAATAACGACACAGCTGCTTATTCTCCGAGTGTACAATCGGGTGTAAAAGGGTTTTTCACTAATTTATTTATCACTAGCGAACTGCCCGCGACTTCGCCCGCGTGGCATAATTCATCCACGTTACGTTACGTTTTTGGTTACTACTTCGCTCCCGTTAGTCGTAGCGTGATGATGCGCTGCCTATGTTATTTGGGAATAATGTAGCTATGTATAGGTGAAAAAATTGTTAAAATCAGATCAGTACTTTCGGAGCCTATTTGATTCTGCTACCTTTCGTGGCTTGATCTTGCATTTCTGTCCTTGTACTGTATTTCCTAAACACACATTAATATAATATTATCCGATTTGTACAAATTACACAAGCCTTATCAGCATATCAGTAGCACTCGATCAGCTGGCCACACAGAGTCATTCATACTCGTCCTAAGATGGTTGTTCCATGCGACAGGTCGCTATTATTATAATGCTATGATTACACATCGCTCGAAGCCGAGTTATTAATAAATAGTTAATACGTACCTCCCCACTGTCCACAAAGCGACCACGGACCTTAAATCATAAAGTAATTACCGTTCTTAGATAGGCTTTCTTCTGGAGATTGAGAAATGAGTCGTTTAAAGATGGGCAGAGATATAAATCAAAGCTGTTGTTGCATTTAGTACAACTATAGGATTGGCTATAACATCAAGGAAGAATTGGATGTTTGATTGTTTATTTATTTGATCGATTTACTTTTGGATTCCTTATTGTTTAACTAAACCAACTTGTGGTATTTTGGTTATTGGGGTGCAAGAAAGGAGCCTCCCCGAGTGACGTCATCTCCGACCTCTGTTACGTCCGACGCACCCTGGGCAATCATCTCCTGTCGATTAGCTAAATCTTTCAACGCTTTCACAGGCTTTAAGCTCTATCGGCCCTTCTCAGAGTCAAGCAATCCACTGACAAAACTATATATTATTTAATATCTATATTGGCCATCCATACACTAAGAAGAAGAAATATACCAACGCCCTTATCAATGTGGCTTCTTCCAGTTCTATTGATAACCGACTTGCTATACTTTTCAACGACGCAAAACATCCTTGAACAAATCCCCACACCCAAATCCACACGTGTACCTACATGGTACATCACGTTTTAACAATATAAATTCATCACAATATTTTAGGAAAGTCTATGCCACAACGCACCAGCGGGGAACGCCAAAAAAAAGCAATCCAATGAAAATTTATGAAATTGTTTATAAATTCCAAATATCTGAAATAACTCACTTGCGAACCCACACTCTTCACGTGTTTGCAAACACGTGAAACATTTAAGTGAAGTGAAACAAAAATCCGTAGTATATTCTTTAAGAACAACATTGTTTTTCACACTGCTACAACTATGAGTAAATTTTGATCAACATATGGGATTTTCGTAAAAATCTTGAGCTTATTGATACCTAAGTACTGTTATTTTAATGATTTCCTCTGATGGAGAGCGTGTGGATTAAATTTAATCGTTTATATTTTTTTTTCATTTGTCTATTTACAAAAAAAAATACTAGTTTCTGCCCGATCCTTCATCGGGCCCAAAATTAATATATTATCCCCACGGAACCGTACATTTTCCAGGATAAAAAGTAGCCTATGTACTATTCCAGACTACAATCTATCTCTGTGCCAAATTTCGCTTGACTGACTAACAAACATCCATCCAAACTTTCGCATTTATATTAGTAGAAATAAAGAGCTTTTTTGTCCTTCAGCACTTAAAATGAGTCAATATAACGCCATAGAGATAGAGAGCTGTGTAAGCACATGCACCACGTAGGGAAAGTCAAAGAGCCCAACAGGACATCATAACATCTCGAGCAAAACCGCGGCACGATAAGCTACATAGATTATAATTAAACCAGTAGCCGATAAATTGTAAGCAACAAGGTTGGCGATGCTTTTCATTTCACTTTCTAAGCAAATACATCTATAACATTCACTGTAATTTTCAGTAGTAAAGGGTTATTTATGGCACAAATTTTCTTTTAGATTTCTTTATGCTAGTTCTACTAGCCAGTACCTGTGATATAATCGGAAATATGATACGTATGCTTATCTTCCATTGAATGATACTTCCGTGAGAATATAATGAATATTTCTGTGAAATGGGAAATGGACAATTTTCTTGTCACCATAGACTCCGCTTATATCACCACAGGAAGTAACGATGAAAATATGCAATTTATAGTAAGCATAAGGCAACAATTTATCATCTTCATATAATTGGTCACATTTCCAGGTATTTTCAGTCGAATATCGTAATATTTAAAACGTTGGAAACAATACTAATTTTGTTCATTTATCTGTACTCTGCAATTTATTTTAATGAACTTTATTTTCAGGTCAAGTAGTCTCAGAGTAGCTTACACGTGTAAACTCACGTTAAAGTCACATGTTTCAATTAAGGTATTTGATGACAACGACTCGTGCGCAGCGTCATACTGATTATAGTCCGTGTCAGAGAATATCGGACAATGATTACTGTAACCATGGAGATCCACTCTCTGACTTGCTACCGGCACAACGAGAATTCCATGAAATATAATTTTAAATTTGATGTTGTCCTTATCAATATCGTATCATCCTTTTTTTTCCACACTTACGACGAGGATCCTGGTAACGTACGCTGAATTGAATGGCATAAATATCTGGCAATGTACCTGTCTCCCTAAAATGGAAGATAAAGACATTCACACTCTTTATTTATTACTTACACTTGAAAACAACTTTTAAATTTTAATTAACATTTTAACATACTCTTGTAGTTTAACCAAATTAAGTTAAAGCGTACATTAAGTTGGGCAATAAATTATTCTTGTAGGAAAATACTGTTTTTAAAAGGGACAGCTGAAAAATTAACGCCACAGTGACGCCATTATGCGAATTTAGAACTTACTGTTCCTGAACCTACAAAAGAAACTGTGCTCCATGTATATGCGTATTAAGTGTGTTTGTGTTTTCGAGATAAACTCATGAATAGATCCTCTTATATATCAAAGCAAAATTAGCTCTTATGTAAAGTACTGGAGGCGGACTTCGCTTAGCAGTTGTGCCATTTTATTTTATTCTAAACTAGCTATGTATATGTATACGCCGCGGTGTCACCCGCGTTCAGTTAAGTCTTGGATTACTGCTCCGCTCGCGTTGAAATTTCATCACTGTATCTATTGATGAAAACAGCATTAAAATCCGTTGCGTAGTTCAAAAGATCTCAGCGTACATATAGCGGGAGCGACTGTTTTATACTATGTAAAAAAGATAAGAGAACAATACTGTAAGAATGTACCTATACCTACTATCCTTGAACTCAATAAGTACATCACTGTCACTGTACTGTCAAGCATAAGCAATGAATATCTCTTAACTTTTTTAGTCTTTTGTCCGTCAAAGGAAAAGGCGAGAGTAAATGCAGACAATGTTACTAATGCAAGAAAAAGGATATTGCGATCTCTGGACATCAATATCCCTTTATTAACACTTGTGCGAGATTCAGCCATGACACTGGCAGCGCAAGCGCAGCGTTTATAACCTATTCATCGAGTTGAAAGCGCCGTCAGTGCGGACACGACGAATGGACAATCAGATTGAACGCATATCCTTATTCTGTGCAGATACACGGGTATTTTTCTTTGATCGTGTGTCGATTATGAGGTGCTGTTAATGTTTTTTTTTTATAATTTCTTAAGAATGACCATTTGACGAAAATTTCATAAGAAAAACGGAGAGTTTAAACAAAAATGATGAACAAAAAAATTCTTTGTTGTATGGGTAGAAAATTAGTTTTTGATTATGATACGCTGACTGCAAATTTTTTCAATACTTTAATATTTAGTCGCTGCTATGGAACTATAGCATACAAGAACACTGACCTAACACAATACGGGTCGACCCATAACACAGGCAAGACGTTCAACCTACCTATATCAGAATATTAAAGTATTTGATAGGCAAAATTACTTTCAAAATACAAGGACCCCATACATAATATCCTCCTCCTCCCGTTCCTTCGTGGGTTCTTTTCGTGGTTTTTTGAGGCGCGGACGCTACACGCGATCGGTCCAACTGACGGATCGGCGAATCGACGAACAGCGTCGGCGGCCCAAAAAACCCAGAAAGGACACCAAATACCCGAAAATTAACTCGACGTTTGTGCTCACGACTCGTGGCGACTACTATACCAAGTTACATATCTAAGATATAAGCAGACAAGCAGAGGAAAAGGTAGCTTTCTTCCTAGCTGTAATTAAAAATTACTGTTTATTTTCGGCTACGCCAACAATCCGAATGTTACTAAACTTCACAATGACTCCAATGTAGTTGACGTCAAACTCATCCTACCTTTTTTTTTTTTTGGGGGTCGGGAAATCATCAAATAACTTCTCCCGCCCTGGGCGGGGCGGGAGGGAGTGTGAGACTTTTACTGACTAAAACCCACCCATGTTCCTTCTTGTGCCCTTTGCGTTCCGGGGGCGCGGTATCTCTTACGAACAACCCGCAGAACTCATCCTACCTTGACATCGTGATTATGATGCAATGTCAAAGTCAAATCATTTATTTCTATTAAATCATCATTCATCATAGAGCAATTTTGAACATCATTACAAAACAAGAATTAAATCTAATTGTCACTTTTAAAATGTAGTTTCATATGGAGAAGAAGTAGCTAACTGCTTCGTTAGCCTCGTGGTCCTAAGCGCGACTGCTGCGCTAGAGGTCTTTGGTTCGATTCCCAGGTCGAGCAAAGTGTTATTGGATTTTTCTGTGAAATTCTCAACGGAGTTAGGATTTGTGCTCGGTTAATGGCAATAGGCTCGCCTCCTATTACATGGGTCCTAAAAACATACCGGGAACTGTGGGTGGTACATTGGTACACCTCTGTCTAACTCTTCTGGGAATACAGGCGTGATGGTATGTTATGTGTTATGTTAAGAAGGAGCATAAAACTCAATACTTACTATTTCAAAATAAATGCTTTCACTGATGTAAAATGCAAATATCTACACTAATAAAGTCCCCGATCGACAGATGTACGGATGCTACATAAAGTCGTTGAGATACAAGTACTACCTGACGAGATGATAACACTGACGGAGAGCTAGCGGCCGGCAACTCTCATGATTGATGTCTGCGCATTGATATCACGTCGCACACTGGGCTATCTGTCTCGTTCAACATTCTAGTACTTATTGCTTATAACTATTTATATATATGGGGTACTATGAAATAGCCATTTAAAAATTACGGTATATTGAGCCTCGCTACCAGAGTGGCTGCTTTTTTTTTCGGGTGGGAAATAATCAAATAACTTCCCCCACCCTGAGCCGGCAGGGAGGGAGTGTCAGACTTTTGCTGTCTAAAACCCATCCATGTTCCGTCTTGTGCCCTTTGCGTTCCTGGGGCGCGGTATCTCTTCAGAACAACCCACCGCAGTGTGGCTGATTGTCTTATCTTTTCGGCTCGACCTGATTTTCTTTGATGATATGAGACAAGTAGCTAAACTTTAGACAAAAAGCACAGAGGATAAAAAATACGAAGCAAACAGAGCATTATGAATTTTTCATTTTTATTTTTCGTTGAGAGGATGACTGCAAGGCCACTAACAAAAGGAATTTATAAAGCAGATGTGTGTGGCAACACCGGGAAGGGACACCTTAGAAAGACCTACCCTGGCCTTATTGGTGAGGTTCTTCAGAAAGGTCGATTGCGCAAAACTCGTAACCGGCGTGCTTGTATGACCGTGGACGACGCGAAAGGATCGTACCAGGTGGTGTTCTGTGGTGTCTGCCTACCACCATAGGAAAAAGGCGTGAGTTTATGTGTGTATGTGTCGTAAGATTTTCTATCAAATAAAACATTGAGATCAAGTAGCATAATACATTTCATGTCTGATACAATGTTACAGTAGGTAAAGTAATAAAACTAAGACACGTACTATAACATTTAATATCTACCCGCATTGCTTTATTGCGGTTTTTGTAATATCCAGTCTAGCAGTCGTCGAATCATTCTTGTTATTATATATTTCCTTTACCTGCAGCTGAATAAAGCCGCCTGTTGAAATGGTCACGAATGCATCGGATTGAATAACCTTTTATTTTACAAAACGGCTTCCTATTGCTCATTGAAGCAATAATTCACGGGTAATGATGTAATAGGATACATTGTCCGTAATTACGCGTTGTTATAAGTCAATTCAAATATCGTAACTCAATTACCCTAAACATTCAGGAAACGTCAACGCACGGTAGCGAGCACTGCGTAGGTACTCGTGGGTACTTGTAGGTATGGTGAAGGGCTTGCATAATGGCTACGCTCGCGCTGATAGCGGCAGCGGCCTATCTACAAGCGCGCTGACAGAAGCAGTTAGGCCGTGTTCACACATCGCTTGTTAGACACCGCACAACTGCCAATTACCGCGACATACAACCCCCATACAAACTCACTTTCGCCACTAAACCCGGCAATAAGCGTATGTTCATGGGATTTTAAATTGCAAACGAGATGGTAATTAGCGAGAACAACCGCTAAAAGTCGTGGCTAAATGTCACCGAGGGTCCTGTATGGAAATTAGGGACAAATTACGTCTCCACTCTTACTTTCATTTGTACTAACAGTTACATAAAACCAGTAATTTATTATTTCTTAATCCGCTTTGTTGTCCTGTTTAAAGGGTTTGTGCAATTGTTGCGAATTGTATAAAAATACTGTCGATTTATCAATCGGATTGTATCGATTTGCGATCGATCATGACACGAATAGATCAAAACAGTCGGTCAAACGTATTCCATATCTGGAGCCGATAATCGTATGCGTGCCCGGGCCAAGCTTGCCACTTATGCAACTTATAAAATATTGCGAACTCATAAGCGCAGTGCGCCTGCGCCGCGGCAGCACTGAGATGAAACTGGAGATAGAGTTAATCTAATAAGTCAGATCTGAAGCCAGACGTCGACCGAAGTAATAACTCACGGTTGAGAAGCCAGAGGTTAATTAAAAATAGCAACTTCAATCTTACGTGTCAGAGATGGAGTTAGATTAGGAATCGTCCGACTTATCCTATCTCAAACACTAAAGCGCACTTATTTAACGGGGAAGCGTAATAAATTATGAATGAATAGTAAATTATGAAAACGAGCACCGAGCGAGCTTTCCCTATTGTAGAAATAAACTTTGCCTCTAAGTATATAAATTCTAACATATTTGTTTATTGAGCAAACAAACAGCAACACTTTTGTAACACCCATTTACGCTTTACAAGTGTTTATTTCTTAACGTTCTTGTACTAATTACGCAGCGTATAAATCAACTGTTGGTTTTAGTGCCAAATCTCGCGAACGTATCGCGTTGCGCTGGAGTTCGTACCAACCTAACAAATGTGACGCAATTTTGCACTTGAGAAATTCAAGCTATCATTTCGCGGCATTCTTAATCGCAGTCGACGGTCAGTCATCACTAATCAATTTGGCGTATGTTCTCCGCATCTTACACAAACGACCCGCGAGCCTGGACTGGTTGCAAAGCATTCCACGTACCTACGTAACAGCAATCAAGCGGGCTTCGAATGCGTTTACGTTAAATACTGCATGCGTACAGTTGTAATAATTACCTTAACTTCAAACGACTTGCGTTATGTCTTATATGATTCCGTTGTAGCCAATTCCCTGTGTTGTAAAACCCTGCAATGCTGCAACACACCCCACCAGAACCCAACACCAGAACATTGAATATCACACAAGGATGTGAATAAATATGTGGGTGGAATTGTGAAACGAAGCATTTTACGATACGACAATGTGAACTGCCAATAAAAAGGATATTATTTTAAATCAGTCATCGAAACAAAGTACCGGTCATGTAACAAAACGTTTTATGACAAAGTAAAACGTAACTGCTATTGATAACAACTAGTTTGAGAACATAATCCTTAATTGTGTTGTTGGACAAAGACACTAGTTGACATTACCGCTAAACGGGACATTTAATTATACGCTGAAGAACGTAATCAATAAAGCTGGGTTGAGGAAATTACAATTCTGAATTGATTTCAATGATGTTAGCATTGTTTACAATAATATGCATGTAAATAGTATAGTAATAACATGCAATAGCTTATTCCCGCGACTTCATCGCCGTTATTGCGGACGCAGACGAAAATGGGGAATAAAAAGTAGCTTATGTCCTTTCCTGGAATCAAACTTACCCTTTAGGTACCTTTTATTAAAATCCGTTCAACGACGAACGGACAGACAATGCTATTTTCGTATCTATAATATCATCATCATCTACTTAGCCTTTACCCAACTGAGTTCGGGTCGGCTTCCAGTCCAACCGGATACAGCTGAGTACCAGTGTTTTAAATGGAGCGACTGCCTATCTGACCTCCACAATCCAGATACTGAGCAACACGATTCCTCTTGGTTAGACTGGTTGTCAGACTTCCTGGCTTCTGACTATCCGTAACGACTGCCAAAAACCTACGAATGACAGCCAGGACCAACGGCTTTTCCGAGGCACGGGGGTGTCACACCACCAACTTCCAAACTCCGGGCTGCTACTAAGCAAATCCTAATAGAAAAACCGAACAACACTTTTTGCCCGACCTGGGAATCGAACCCGGGACCCCACGCTCATCAGTCGCGCTTGCGACCACGAGACCAACCATTATCCGTAATTATATCTACAATATAAGTATGGATAATGTTTAATGAATCGCGTTAACTAATGGAACAAAACTTTACTATGAATAAAAATTCAGTTTGTGCAATATACCACTAGTGCGTGCCATTATTCCGTATACAACATACTACAGCCGCGTCACGTACGAGTACTAGAAACCTTGGGCCGAGCTACAGATAAAGCACTGATTCACTGGACACATTCAAAGATAACCGTAAGTAGTGATTTCTACCATTTATCCTGTCAATCACTGCTGGTTCCTAACAAACACCGGTCAAAGGTGCGAGTGGGCCTCAATCAAGCCAATGATACGGAGAAATGTAACAGATACCTTGTAACACATTTGAGTGTATAGGAACATAGAACACCACTGACCCTCTTGTTTCCGTCAATCATAACAGAGACCTACGGTAAGGTATTGTTGCGATCCGTTAGTTAACTTTTATAAAGTACTGTAGCACGTTTCGCACATTAAATTGAGTTGGTTCCTTGGTCCCTGATGACTGTCTGCTCGTTACGGACGTTCGTTAGCTCGGTCCCGCTCGGCCAGTTATCACGCCACTTCGTAGGAGCATTACCCATAGGAAATGTCGGACAATATTTTCTTCTATTAAAATGTTGCACTCAAAAATAAACAGCTGTAAGGGTCTAGCATTAACGCGCAAAGTAAACGTATGGTCATTTTGTTGGATTATTTATCAAATTGAGTTTGAAAGCTATATGCATATCAATGGATGATAAACAAAAGCATATCGTTTTAAATTAAAACAAAATGCTATATTGGTATTTCGAATTCGAAAAAACACCTCACCTCACCGAAAAAACTGTCTCTTTAGCCTAGTGGTCCTAAGCGCGACTGCTACGCTAGAGGTCTTGGGTTCGATTCCCAGGTCGAGCAAAAAGTGTTTTTGGGGTTTTCTATGAAAGTCCAGTAGCAGCTCGAAGTTAGGATTGGCGCCCGGTTAATGGCAATAGGCTCGCCCCCTATTACATGGGACTTGAACATACCGGCGAACTGTGGGTGTACATGGTACACCTTTGCCTAACCCATTGGGGAATACAGGCGTGAATGGTATGAATTCGAAAAAAATATCCATCAAATTGAATAATTTGACGTTAGGGCGTTCGTATCAGGCCAAATAGCCCTAAGCACATTCACTTCAACTAAAATAAATAAACAATGCGTCTTCGATTAATGACAGCTTGCATACATTTGCTAAGTTAATCGCTAATTAGGCATGAGGCATATACCACCAAGTGCGAGGCACAGTGTAATAACGCATACATACATAACGCTAATTACCTAACGGGTCTAGCAGAGTCAACATTAATGCTGCGACACTACTTGGAACCATGTTTGGAATAAAAGCTGCTTTAAAATGTATCACAATGAACTATTGACGTTTTGCCGGACAATAGTTAATGTTGTAAACACAACGGCTCGCTTTAAACGAGCGAACTGTCTTATATCTAGGATACAGCCGTTTACCATGGCAACGGTAATCTTTCACGCTTTCATGAAAACTGTGCAAAGCTCATTTTATGTCTCATCAACCTCATATCACCTTCACACTGGTAACAAGGTTAAAAGCAGCAGTTATCAATATTCTTCCATATATAAAAAAGACATTTCGCAAAACATCCTGCAGCGGACTCGTTGCACTCGAAAAAAATAAAAGCGAACAAGTTTCTAGTAATTAAGCCAAAACTCCATAAGGAAAGTAGGTCGTGGGTCTCTCCGAAATAGTTTCACCACTCATCGACTCTGATCATATTTTAATTTTCGGAGGTGAAGGACCGAGTTGCGTGTACTGTTTGCGTGCATGATCACTACGAGATTCGTTCATTCGATTCCGGCACTTACTTACCGACAGGCCCATCAATTTCGGGACACCTTCGGACTTCGCAGAACTTTCGCCAGAAGCACGAACCGAATCTGATATGTATCGACGATGTGGTCATTAATACAACGGCGTGTCGCACTAGGATGTTGCAACATGTTACGGAGCAACAGTTTCGAGAAATTTATGTCTCGTTCAATTAGGCAGCGTGGTCATTGTCATATGTACTGGAACTGACACCGACCGATGTTAACAGCTGACAGAACAATACGAGATAAGTGTTAATTTTTATTTCTTATTGTGTTATATAATTAAACCCGAGATAGTTTCAACACTTGTTCTTTTAAGATCGAAAGACTGATGGAAGTCTTCGCTCAGAACGCACCATGAAGTCACGGCTATTATCCTTGACAGGTTAACTAGAGCTAAAATTAGCTTACTGGAAAGGAATCGGGTTTGCAATATACAATTACAATGGGTTAAAAGCGAAGAAGGTTGTGACAGTGACAGGTTTGCAGACCATCGCCTTGCTGCAACAGAAAAAAGTGTACCGAATAATAATAATTAAGAGAAAAGTCATGCGAAGCTTTCTAAGGACTCTCCTTTCCTTACAACGTTTAAGGAAAGGGAAACCATCAATCAGCCAGAAATACAAATTTAAAACAAAATATTACTTTCACACCAATTTTTGTTGACAGGTTGTGTGATTAAGTACAAACTATCGATTAACGATGACGAATTCCTTCCGGATCAACATGATTAGATTTTTATGAAAGCGTTTCACTATTATATAGACTTCCGTGTAAAAAAATAGCTATATCTTTAAAAAAACTGGCATTATTGAGTCAATAGTAAACTTTGGAAACATCAATGTAACTGTAAATAACAAATAAGATATTCATACAACGTAGTGAATATAAATAAACGAAAAACATAAATAGGTAGTTGGAAGCTATTATAATAAATTATGTTAAACAAAAACTGCTACACTGAGTGTTTGAGCGAATATTCCTCTCGATTGGTCTCGGCGCGGCGCAGGCGCCCTGCTGCGCCGATCCCAAGTATATCGCCATCATTGCGCCATTACTGTCTTCCTTCAGCTACTGTAGATCAAACTCGTGCGCAACCCGTCACATTCATACTTGTAACGGTCCCCTGCAACTCTATACAATTTAAATAATGAGAGAACTAGTCGCCGTTACGTGTGTAATTTACCTTATGCTCCTGTGGTTCGGTGGTCAGTGAGCTTGCGTGTTCGTCACAAATATGTCAAGCACATGCCGCCTGTTAATAGTTTCACACGTTCTTTTAAGTCTTGCATCTGACGGACAGTTGCCTCACTTGTCAACGAGGTAATCTCCAAATTGCACGTGTGTGTTGCATCTACCTTGTCCTTAAAAATTGCACTACACCATAATGATTACTTCTGTGGGAAGTGAAAAAGTTACGTTACAGCTTCAAGACACCAAAGATGTTTGCTGCTCATAAGCCATTTCAATTGCTGTTTATGAGTCTTTTTCTTGTTATTTATCTTCGTTAACAAGGTCAGCAGAAGTCGATGTAGCAACCGTGCAGCAACAAAACAACTTTGAACAAAGGTTTGAACCGTCAAAAATCTTAGAGGTTAACTTTTCATAATTCGAATAAAAGGGAGATAAGCATTGTTACAAATAGTTTAATCGTATTCCTTTTGTGTTTTTCGAGGCCACTGGTCATTATCATATGTCTGTTTAGAGTAATAAAACCCGTGATTGACAGTTAAAGGCCGCCATCAACAGAGTAAAAGTTTAAAAATCAGGTTAAACGTTTCAGAAAAAATTGGCACGCCATTTGTATGGTAGCCATCGTCTAGCCTTTACATGTCTAGTAGTGTTTGGAATTAGACAAAATTAATTATCATTGTATTGACCTGTCGCCGGATTTAGTTGTTCCGCTAAGCTCCATTGGAAACGTGTCTCTATGTGTTTTTTTTTAATTTTTTAACAAAAAAATGTAACCGTTTTTAATTTTATATTTTTTTAGGGCTATAATCTACTAATTATGACATGCATAATTCTTGATTACTTTTATTGTAATACACAACAACTCAGCATTTAAATCTGTGAGTAAACAATAAATCACCCCTATTTTCCCACCCTTAGGGTAGGATTTTTTTTCCAAATTTATATGGGATAAACTTTGAGAAATCCAATGATAAGAAAGAAAGATTCATCAAAATCAGACAACGCTGTAAAATGTTATGCTCTGTAAAAAGATATATATACGCGTCGAATTGAGATACACCTCCCCTTTTTTCCGTCGGTTAATTACTAACTTTTGCTCATGATTTGGTCTGCGTGAATTTACTTACGAATACCAAATTATTATTTTTTAAATTATCATAACCTGTAGCACTCAGGACCACGTTTAAACAAAAAAAAACAAGCAATCAAACAAACTCTTCAGCTTTATAAGCTATTTCCAAATCTAATGGGATTATAGCTTTTGGTTCAATTTCACTACCTACTTTTTCAGGTGAAGACCTTTGTCAGTAGAAGAGCCTTATCTGCAATGTAACCGCCGCGTAAATCCTTTTAGGGCAATACAGAAGTCAGTGACTTCACACAATGCAGAACAAAAGCCGCCTTTGTAAACTTTTTACACAAAAGGCGCCAAAAACATAATTTTTAACGCCTGCATTTACACGCTATAACCCTGAAACATAAAAACGTCTGCGTTATTCAACACGAGCATTTACAGCCACCATTTTGTTATGTAGGTAACAGACATTAATTGTTAAATATGTGATATTGACACGGAATCTTAACTTTCGTCATGCTGCAAGTGATTTGGGGGAATAATCACACACGAAGCACAGATTTGTTCATAAATTGTTACACCGTTAACTTAATACGTTGTGTTCGGTTAAAAGGCGAGAAATTTGTAATTTTTTTCGCCGCAAGTTACATGCATCCATCATCTGTTGGTTTTGAAGACCGTTAACGGCCCGTCAGAACTTCTGCCGGGAGGGAAAGGTCGACAGAATTAATAGATTTCGTACGTCCTTACCCTTCCTCCTCCGCACATTTATATTTAATTTATGTTTAAGTCTTGCCCTGAATTTAAGCCGTAAGTAGGCCGCGGTGATCGTTTATACGTAAGTTGGAATACAGAGAAAATACAACATAATGTGACTTGACATCATCGGAGCACTGAGTATAACTGAATAGAGACAGAAAAGTTAAATAGCAAGCAGTAAGTAATTGAATTAACTAAAAACCCGAAAAGAGGTTTGAACTCATCATTGTAAACAACTTTTACTATAAAACCAACCCGTAAAACACGAAAAAAAAATAGCTATATCTAGTAGATTTTTTAATCTCGTTTTATGATTCGCGTTTGGTGGTCTAACTCAAATGTCAATATTGATGATAAACACTAATGTAATGTATTAAGAACGGAAGTAGTTAATAATTAATCCGTGGAAAATAATTATCTGATTAAAAGGCGTAAGCTTCACTTTGAGCTTTAAAGCCATTTAATTTGTATTACGTTGAAATATTGACCTTTTTGTAGCGTCGAATTGTACATATCAAGAACACAATATGGAACAGGTGAAGCTAGAATAATGTCGTATTGCAAAAAATAGACATCGCCGTGAATGGAAACGGTCACAAACACCTTCTTAATAATGTTCGGTTCCTTCATTGTTCTCTTAGGCAATATCTTTACTGGACCAGCGATCTACGTAAACACAGTAAAACTGTAGCATAAACCCTGTTGGAGCTAAGAAAGGAACATAAAATAGTTGTTGCTCGTATTATGCACGCCCCTACGATGATTCGCGAGGTAATAAATTTAATGCAGTGGACAGCAAAATTGTTGTTTTGACCGCACGACTTTGCAATGCGTTTATAAAAACTTTATGCTTCCTTTAATTTAATGGCCTATTGACAGAAAACGTTTTGTTGGTTGTCATCATTAAAATTACGACTCGTTTTATGTGGTGCTAATTGCTGTGTACTTTTTACTCTTTGAAGCTTTTACCTGGAGTTTCGCTCTCACTGGTGAGGTTTACGGTCACTGACAGTGTGGTACCTTGTAGTCGGCTGTGATGCAATAAATATCGTAATGTGGAGCGGCAATTCCACATTCGCGTCTTCTTTCCTAACACGGGCATCGCTGGGAGCAAAATAAAGCGGCCCCTGACGTTCGACGGGATGTCGTTTTACCAAAACGGGTAGCCGCACTACATAAGGAGCTCACTCTTATACTTTTTAGCTTACTACTTTCTTAAGGTTTGAACGGTGTAAAATCGATTCGGAGAAAAAGCAGCGTAGAAATAAACTTGCGCCTAGTAACAGTAGTCTTTGCAGTGATGCACTTTCTCGAGTTCTGATACTTCAGTTCATATTCAGTATCATGAACTAACAATGAGACATATTCAACAGATGATAAGTTCCCTACGTGTACAGACAGACACAAATAATATAGAACTAAGAAGACATCGTACGTGATTTCTTATTAAGTCTTCAGGAAAATTCTTAAAATACATTCTTATCTTTTCGGCATTCCTCAGCTCCTTTACAGTATGAACATTTGTCAAGCAGGGTCGCGTCGAGACGCCATAAAAGACAACCGGTAGAATGTTCGCGAGTGCCTGTGCAAGCCGCGGTGCCGCGCAGCCGCAAGCCACCATGCGCACCATGTACCACCGTTGTACTCCACAAACGCATTTATTATTCCCAGATAGACATGATATTCGCTATCTTTACACACGAAGAAAACAGAAACAAGTTTTGCCACTTATTTTCGTCTTTATTCTCCGTGTGCATCTATGCATCCGTGCATCTTTAAATTGCTCAACAGCCTTCAAAATAGAAAGGAACGTCTTTAACATTTACATACAATATGACCTCAGACTATGGTTATTAAAACCTAGTTTTGTCTAACCCACTCCGGAGACCCCAAATCTTAATACAAACACATAGTTAGCCGATAAACAGTTAAGTTTAATGTGAGTTTCAATGTATCCATTTTTATAATAAAAGAGAAGTGAACAATAAAGCTAAAAACATACAATAAACATATTTATACAAGCATCTAAATTAACGTGTATATTTTAAAAATATACTGCATACAACAAAATCACACTGGCTAATTGCAGCAATTTCGCAGTTAATATAACAAAATCATATATTTTACCTTTTAGTGTGCTACAACTAAGTAATAGCCAATTAATGCTAGCCAGATTTAGATGCAACGCCCACTTACACCTGACGTCACATGTCACGAGCTTACTGCGATGAAACAGGTTATAATGCTGTTTAGAGGAATAACGATTAATATTTTCATGATAGGTGAAATAATTACCCGAAGAAAACTGTTGGCGGACACTGAAGACAGGATGCTGTCGTGGAGCAATGCGACTTGTAGGCCAGCCGTTACAGACTGACTTAATATTACGTTAACCCTTTAAAAGCACAATGAAATAGTCTAAAATAAATCACAATATAAACTCGCAGAGATTGGTGACATATTGAGCAAAACAAACAATTTGCATTCCATTAAAAAAATCAGGTCACAGCCGCACTAATATTTACACATCTGTTTCCTTTCAAAATTTCGTAACGAGTGACGTAACAGGGAATTCCTTGAGTAGTGTGACGTATGCGAGGCGACGGACCGTCGAAGTCCGGCAACACTCCTGCGCAGCGCCCTGCAAATGTCAAGAACTCAAGAGTGCGGTTACGTAAACGGCCCAGTTACCGCTACATTACGACCTTTGCCGACACCTTTGAAAATTGACTCGTGTTTTAAGGAAAACTTGACACCCGTTATAGTTTGGCTCTTATTGGATGTCAGAGTTCACTATTGTTCTTGGAATCGAACGTAACAATACATTTTGTTTTGATTATATTACAGAGCAACTTTCAACGTAATCCGTAAGTGAATTTGTGCAAGCAGAATTTGTAAATAAATAATTTCGGAGAAGTAACAAGAATGCGGGTCAGAGGTTATGATTTTGAAGGGTAAGTAACAAGATGCTGTGTATTGGGAAGAGATTACTGATGTAATCATAAGACTTACATATTCATATTATCAATGCGATAAACCTTATCAATACTTTATAATCAGGATATTAATTGAATGAGCGTTAGAACTACATAGATTCGGCTTCCCGACTATTGAAAGAGTGACTACTGTGTGTGCTAACATAATAGCTACTGGTACGTCGTTCAGCAAATCTTAGTGTCTATGTCTACATAGACATAAAGTGGCACTGTCATGGAAATGACAAACACCTGCTGAACGAATACCATTCTCTCACTCCAAACCAATTACTATTCATAAATCCGCACTGAAATAAATTAAACATGACATTTTAATAAAACAAATCTGGTGATAGTAAACATACGAACTCGAGGCGTGTCTAATGTTTACATAAAATAAATTAGAATAAACCGGTCCGCTATTAATTGGAGCATAAGAACATTACCATGTGTGAGTCTAATTTGTGCAGTGTTACGTAATGTGCGAGGTATATACGAGTGTGTAACTTTAGACCGGCTGTCCCCTAACGTTAGCCGTGCCGACTTATCAACACAACATGTACGTGTTCACACTTTTGCAACCTGTATTTTGACCTTTTTAATTGACAGACTGAAAAAAGACGGAGCGACTCGTGCGCAGAGTAGGAAAGATTGTGCGTTATGCAAGGCGGAAGTAATAAGGAAATGGAAAAGAGCGATTGTAAAGAACGGGAGTTGGAACAATGGGAAAGTAAGAGGAGTAAATGCACTAAATAAGCGCATGCTGTTTATGGCAGATGTTAAACAAACATTAAGTAATACCATGAAAATGGTAATACTTGGGTACATATCGATACCTCTGGGCTCAAAGGTCGTAAAAGACAACACCAGAACTCATGTCCTTTATTACAAAACTTATGAACTCATACTTACTAAGTACATCAAAGCAGTCATACAGGAAATGTACAGAATACTCATAAAGGTTGGATCATTTTGAAGATGACACCATACCAGGACGCACCATTAAACAGAGCAGTAAATCAGCACTTACTGGTCATAAAAGACACGTTAATAATAATACTAGCCTATTATTATCCCACTGCAGGACACGGGCCTTTTGTCATACAGAGAAAGGACGAGCATTCTTCACCACGCTTGCTCAAGGCGGATTAGTGATTCCAGCCGTGTGTTAATTATATGTATGTCCAAGTTTCCTCACGATGTTTTTCTTGTCTAATGTCACTGATGGTCAAGGAAAACTTAGAAACTTATGATAATTTTTCTAGTTATTTGTACCTTCCGTTTTTAAATATGGGAAATCATCAAAGGACTTGTTTCGCTCTAGGCTAAACGGTGTCAGATTCTTCATAACTAAATCCCATCCGTGTTCCCCCTAATGCCCTTTGCGTCTTAGGGCCTGTGCACACCACGTTTTTTGAACGCGCCGTTGACGCGCGATTGTAGCGATACAGACGCGGTACGCACGATCATCTCATCACCTGTTTATTTGTCTATCACTAATAAAAAATAATTAATAAAGACATTAAAATTATTTAAGCGTATAAAATTCCGAAATACAGTATTAAATTTCAGTGTGTAAAGCGAAACTTATTGACAATTAAGTATAAAGTGTTAATTGCTACTCGAGACTAGGTAGGTGCCGTTATTCGATTAAGTTCAATTATAATAACATGCCTGTTAACTATCTTTATCGTCTTTACAATTTATTGAATTGTACGGTTCGACAACTAAGGACACTTTTGTATTCAACCATTCTGTTTAATTAATCAGTACAACAGAACTAAGATAATGGTAAAGTAAAGAAAAAATTTAAAAAAAAATCGTTATTCAAATAGATTTGGAGGCAGCATTAATCATCGTAGTCATCATCATGTCAGCGGAACGGCGTCCACTGGTGGACATAGGTCTCCCCTAAAGATAGCCACAATGACCGGTCCTGCGCTGCCCGCATCCAGCGACCACGCACCGGAAGACGCAGTGTTAAACTCTATACATATATATGTATTTAAAAAAAACACAGCCTTTAGTCCTCTTTGATCTTTGACTTTATTTTATTTTTTATATTGTTATTATAACGGCCACAATAATACATACTTTGTAAAAATGTCCAGTCACAGACAGGCGGAAAGACAGAGGAGTCTCTGTAATAGGGTTCCCCTATGGCAAACTTTGGGTACGGAACCCCATTTCCCAAAATTAGAAGCAAACGGGTAATTTTGTTTTGGTAATTGAATTGTTGCTTACAACGTAGAATGTATTATTGTTTACCTATAATGTTAGACCGTAGGTAGTACCTATTACGATTAATTTTGCCAAGCGTTATATAGTAAAAGTATTTTCCAATAGCAACAGCAAGCAGATACAATCACCACACTTTTTATCATTAGACCTAGAAAATAGAGATTTCTACAAAACGAGCCAATGGCGCCAATATTCTATCAGCAAATAGGGGTGGTCGGCGGCGCGGGCGCAGCGTACTAAATCACGCACTAATAACTACCAACAGTGATACGATCGCAGCTTTCAATAATAAACTTACCCAATTGTGCCCACCGCCTTTCATAGAAAGCACACCGTGAAGTTCTTTACCGGTTTCGTACCACAATTACCAGCAACAATGATATTTCCATTAACTACAATTCTAAATTGAAATTATCTAGATCAAGATCGTATTGTAAGATAGAAATGCATTTACTAACGCTGTGGAAATTTGTTAAGCGTTGTAGGACATTTATGTTAAATTAATTGCTGGGATTTTTTTTGGTGACATTTTGAATTTTTAAATGTCTGCTACGTTTTTTGACGTATAAGGGGTGCGTGGGCGCACTTGATGGTAGATTAAGTAAGTTGTTAGGTTCCCTTTTTTAGCGTTGATAATTGCAGCAACATTTATACAAATGTTTTTACTCGTATAACCTGTTTGCCCATTTAGTTTACTCATTTTGACATTGAATCTGTAAAGGTAACAAAAAAGTTCGTTCAGGAACACACGGGAGCAGAGCAGCAACAGAAGACGTAATTAAACACGGGGGAAATAAGATACGCGGACGAAGTCGCGGGCAGGTCGCTAGTTGCCCATAAACACCTTAATTAACTAGTCGATCCTAGCTGTAAATAATAACTTTAATGATAAACTAATAATGAACAAGATAATATGACAATGACAGGAATGTATCACTCTAGAAGCTTAAAAGCTATTTACAGTCAGTCAGTCGTTTCTTCAATTGCTTTATTTTATAATGCGTATATTTTGTTTGTATTTAGCAGCATTGGCTTACCAAGGGAATAAAGGAGGTTCAAACCACCCCAGGATTGAAACTGCAAGCTTGCACATTTACCCAGTAAATTACATACATACCTAACTATTCCTAAGTATTTCTATAAAAACAAAATTACAAATTTTAAGTAACTCCCGACAGAAGAATATGTAGAAATCCCTACCGCAGCTAACAAAAGAGCTAATAACTTTGAATCCGCTGAACCGATTTCCATCAAACATAGCTAAGAACATTCCGACTAATTCACCTTTCAAACAAAAAAACAAACTCAAAATTGGGTCATGCGTTCAGGAGCTACGAAACCACAGACAGACACACATACACAGAAACACGTCAAACCTATAACACCCCGTCGTTTTTGCGTCGGGGGTTAAAAATAACGGTTTTCTACAACCCTCCTACCCTAAGCCACAATATAGGTACACTATACATACTGTACTACACAAACTGTACTCATCATCATCTGCTTAGCCTTTTCCCAACTGTATTGGGGTCGGCTTCCAGTCCAACCGGATGCAGCTGAATACCAGTGTTTTACATGGAGCGACTGCCTATCCGACCTCCACAACCCAGTTACTGAGCAACACGATACTTCTTGGTTAGTCTGGTTGTCAGACTTCCTGGCTTCTGACTATCCGTAACGACTATCAAAGATCTACGAATGATAGTCAGGACCGACAGCTTTACGTGCTTTCCGAGGCACGGGTGTGTCACACCACCAACTTCCAAACTCCAGGCTGCTACTGAGCAAATCCTAATGGAAAAACCCAATAACACTTTTTGCCCGACCTGGAAATCGAACGCGGGACCCCACGCTTATAAGTCGCGCTTGCGACCACGAGACCAACGGGGCAGTTAACTACACATACTCTGTACATACTATATTATACTGTCCAGAATTTCAACATTTTGATTCCCTGCCGGCAATTAATAAGCAATTATTGCACTATGTATTAGATTAAGTACCTATTATTAATCGTTCTCTATTTCTAAATAACGCAAAACCATAATTAAGTATTTTAATGCGAGAGATTTATTTAAAGTACTTGAGTAACCTTCTGGTTAGTTCAGACTAACGAACTAACATCTGAACAGTTTTATTGTGTCAATGTCGCTATTAAATCCATCAGTTGTACCTTGAATGCAATTTAATTTAGTTAATAATGAGCGCTAGCACAGTAATTGTGTTAAACAAAATAATGGGATCCAAATACAATAAACAAGTTCGATCGAATTGTGATAAAAACAGATAGGCAAGATCTACACCAAGATTGTCAGTAGCTGATAAAACTTACATTCGAATGAAAATTCCTACCACCTACACTCGTATGGAATCGCAATCAGATTTACGTACATAGATTTTTATATTCAAGCTGCATTATTTAGGACTGTAAGGGCAGGTACCTTAACTGGTTTAGTTACAAGAAATGTCTCTAGGAGACTCCATAACTTTTTGTGATATTTTGAACTGTATACACAGATTTTGGTTAAAATAATAATTGTATAGGAGTTCCCATGTTAAACTTAATACGTAAATAGATAGATATAAATAAAAACTTTCAACGATTGACGTAACCAACACATAACATAGATGCATTTAGCTGCACTTTCCAAATCGTTTATTAAAACATACGTTTAATAAATGATAGTGGAATGAGCGGCTTGCTCAGGCGCATCACACGTCACGGGCCACACGATAAATCTTCTTTTGTTTAGTTCGTGTAATATGTTATAAACAAACACGCAGGCGGCGATGAGACACGCTTGGGTTTCGACTAGTAGGTGCCCGTGGCGCCGCTTGCACATTCATGAAACAAATTATAGCCGGTCAAAGAAGCCGATCTTGATATGATCCTTTCCAGTGTAAAGATTTTATAGAAATTGCTATAGTTTGGAATGGCAATGCAATAAACCTTTAAGCGTTTATAAAAGGACGTTTATCAACCCAACTGGTAGTCTTAGCTCTGAAATACTCTTTCGAAAGGACCCAAGCTTTTACTACTTCAGGCGGTCATCCATATTTTATCAAGAACATTTGTAATTACAAACTGAAAAAACTGGCTATGTCATTCCAATATTTGTAATAACAGTAACTTCTTTACATAGTTTAAAACAAAGTGGCTTCCCGCCGTCTGTGTGCATATTTTTAAACTACGCAACGAATTTGAATGCGTTTTCGTCAATAGAACGATTCAAGAGGAAGGTTTATATGTTTAGAACATCACGCTACGTCCAACGGGAGCGGAGCAGTCACCACAGACGTAACTGAACGCGGGTATATGCGTAGTTTATAAATATTTGCATTTGATGATTTCAGCGTGTGCAAAATTAACGAAACTGTGATGTCTATCTAGCTAGGAAGACCTAGCACTTAAATTTTATGATAAAAAATGGTGGTCACACGATAATTTTCAATGTAGATACAAAGTTTTGTCTATTTTTTTTTGTGTGCATTGAAAAGGCGGCGCCTAACATTATGATCATTAAGACGAACAATGTACACGCACGGCTATGTGTTTAATTATAATTTGTAATAAGCAACGGCTTGTACCTGTGGACTGATCGCTTTATAATTTTTATTTTCGTTTAATTTATTGTCGGTTCCTATAAGTTACCGTCCGTTATTGTTGAACTGGTCGTATGGTTACCAAAGGAAACTTTTGGGTTCGGATCGATTTTAAAATGAACATATATCATAGTCTATACAAATAAACAAAATCAAAGTCTCTGCTTGTAACGTAAACAAACCTTTAAAAAAAATGTAAATATTTACGCAGTTACACAAAAAAAAACTATTATTCATCTCTATCTTTCTGTCTGTTTGTTCTGGCTAGTCTTCGAAACAACTTCACCAATTTTGACGAGACTTTCATTGGCAGTTTGGTAATGGTTATAATTATAGCAAAACATTCTATGTAGCTACCCATCTAATGATTGTACCTGTAATAGACAGATTATTACAGTAATTAAAATTAAAGTCAATACAGGGTGCTTATGTAAATGACATTATTAATGCAATTAATATGACCTAACCAAGCTAGCTACTCTGGCTTACTTAGTGCTGACACGTTAAGTAGCTATTTAAACACCATACTGCAAAGCATTAGGCATTTAATTAAACTATTTAGTGGATATTCACTTAGCCGTTTCGGCATAGATATTATCGGCTTGATTGATTACTTTGCAATGTAATTTTAATTGACCAAATTACTGTCATGGCCTCTATCTATCATTGGACAAAACCCAAAGTTACGCCATGACACTGAATTCCGAAATTTCAAATGTTATATCGTATTTTAAATATTATTAATTTGTTAAAACATTGGCCCACATTAGGAATTTCTCGTATATCGTGGGGGCGTTTACAAATATATATAGTCATATATATATTTGTAATATTACATACACAAATCCAGACCCGGAACGACTATCCCGACGAACCCGCGACACGAAGTACAGCAGCCAATCGCTTAGCCACTACGCCAGCCGTGTCATCCATTTCATTTATTTTTTTATAGCGACCCTTTTTTTCTTTTAAATATCACTTCAAAAAACTCATATTAAGTGTCCTATTTATTCAGACTGCCTATCAAAATTGAACAACAACAAAACAAATGAAAACCTTTCCATAAAACAAAAGCCGAACACCTTAAATTGCACAACGATTGATAAGACCGCTCACACAAAACAATAGACAATCTTTATCACCGTTTACTTGCCGTCACGATTCGCGAGCTGAGCCGCCAATTTCACAACACAATGATTAAATAATTAATAATTGCTGCCATTAGGAAGTAAAGGCCAAATTAACCGGATTCACCGGTGGCTTACATAGTTACATAAAGCTGCTCAAGGAGCGATGGAGTACATTTAGACGTGTGCGCGTTGAAGGACTGACACGACAACTCGTCAACTTGTAACGAGTGATTTGTCGTCGGAGAATTCTGGTGTTGAGTAATGTCGTTTTATTTTTAAATTACTGCAATTAATATTGGTTTTTAGCGATAATTTTTAAGCTGTAAAGAGTAATGTCTACTTTTATATGTAATATTTAAAGCCATGGATTAGAAACACAGTACTCTGGGAGGTTTAAGAAAAAGATGAATATGATTTACTACTACTTTTATTTGCTGTAACTTTTCTGGCAAAGATTTCGCGTTCATGATAGGTACCTCAATCTCCTAAAAACATGAGGCTTCGGGTTCGATACCGGAAAATTACCTACTAATGTAACTTTTCAATTCATATGTATTCATAAGTTTATCTTGGACATTACTTACATCGATAATTGAAAAACATCATGTGGACACCTAGACTTATAATAAATATAGGTCTAGAATCGCCAATCGACCTTAAACAAGAGTGTTAAGAAAAGCCTCCGCTCTGCAGTGGGACAATAATAAGCCGGTATCATTAGTTATACCTCATTTCAGCAGTAGAATGTTATAGGCTAAAATAAAATCCTATTTTATTTTTTATATTTAGGTACTATTTAGTAGAAATTTGGTCCATCATACAATACGATATTTTAACTCCTCAAAACCTCAACCAATCACAGAACGCATTAAGCGCCATCATTTCTGAATAACGGCGACAAGATAAAATCAGGAGACAATACTGGCTAACAGTGAGCGATAAAAGTACATCATGCACTTAGCAAGCAATACATTTAGTACACCGGATAAATGTCATCGTGGACAAAGTAATGGGTCGTAAGCCGAACTAACAGGAAAGTTTGACAATAAAACTTGAATTAAGTGCAGCATGCTAGACTAGAGATGAATAAGTAAATAGTAGGTACTTTCTGTCTTATCTTAGGCTTTTGATAATGACGGTTAAATCCTGCATTGTCAGAAGGATACATAATCATAATCATTATCATCTTAGACGAAAGACGTCCGTCCACTTCTGCACCAAGCTGGTCTTTTCTACATACATACGTTTTTTGTTTTTTTTTGGTGGGTGGGAAATCATCAAATAACTTCTCCCGCCCTGGGCGGGGCGGGAGGGTCAGACTTTTCCTGACAGATTTTTGCAAATATTTTGTATACTAAAATATAGCCTACGGCTCTAAGGGAAAATGTAGCATTCTATTAGCAATTCTATTAGCGTAAGAATTTTCAGAATCGGACCAGTAGTTCCGGAGATTAGCACGTCGAAACAAACAAAGTTCAGTTTTATAATATTAGACAAGATTTTGTTAGTATCATTGTCCTCAATAACCATAAAACAAATAATTAAACATACAGTATCTAAATGAAATTGGAATGGTTATTAATTAGCAATTTGTTCGCACTCATGACCAATAAAAGCTTTATCTCCGAATAAACTTATCATCTCGGCGCCATCGACATGTTTACAAGACAAAATGTCGGCGGAACTTTTAAAAAATATAATTAAATAAGGTTCCGTAGTGACCTGACTTATAGTAATAATAAATTTGATTTTCGATCGACACAAAAACAATGCTGGAATATTAGAATTCTATTAATTTAATTACAGACTTATTTGTACTGTTTATTACATAATTATGATAGTAACAACAGCCTATCTTTGCTCCACTGCAGGGCAAAGGCCTCTTCTCATACAGAGAAGGTTCTAGGATTGATCACTTGCTCAAGGCCGTTTGTCGATTTCAAACTTATATATTCATGATAAGTCCAGATTTCCTCACGAAGTTTTCCTTCACCGAAGTCAGAGATATCCAAGATAAACTTCGAAAGTACATAATTGAAAAAGTCACATTGGTACTTGCCCGGTATCGAATCCTCAACATCATGCACAAGAGGCAGGCGCCTTAACCACGGGGCCATATTAAAATTATATTTTTACTTTCGCATCTAAATACCTCAATTCCGTCTTAGTAAGTGTAGGTAAAGCAATACATAAGTGTTCTTGCAATTATCACTAATAGCTGAGAAATAGAATTAGGAATAGCAATAACGCTAATAATATTAGTTTTGAGAATCGCGTGTAGTGTAATAGTAGCCAGCTCTAATAGGTCGGTAATACCAACGATCACCGTAATAACCAATGCACTGGCTCTGTTAGCTCATGCAACACACTGGTACTTCTAACAATTTACTACATAATTTACAGTTCTAAGGAAAAATGTTTTGTAATTTCTACACTGCGGGACCCTAATACAGTCATATTCATATTATTATCTACGTACAAAGAAAAAGTCAGTGATGGGAATCATTAATCTCTTTGACAAATAACTAATCACAAATATATGCACCGCGGTATCTCGCTTACATTCACACATTATTTACCATTAATTTCAATTCGAAAAGTAAGGTACAAACATTTTTCTTTTAATTTTAGAAAACGTTCGTAGTTTCTCCATAGCGATACTACACCGTATCGTCATATTTACCTACCCGTTCCATATTTATTATATCGCATAATTACGTAGAAAGTTTATGGTGGTAAGCACATCTCGGAGTAATTAGCCAAGGAAGATGGTACCTACTACTCTCTCTACCTATGTGCAGTACTTATATAAATAATCATTAGAAAGTTGTAACCGGCTTGTGCAATACCGCCCTTAGATCGCCACGAATCCTGCGCCCCATCATTAACGGACTTTCACCAAGGAAATGCAATTTTCTAGAAAACGGTAGCGCGAAGACCATTGCAGTTTCTGTTTTTACCCGTCCGTGAGTCGCCGCGGGCTCTGTTACAGCATAATGTGGCTTAACTAGGCTTTGAGAAACGACCCACTTCGGCGGGAATGTAAATCTCTGTGTTTATTCCCATACAACCGCTGGACCGTCAAATATGTGCAATCTTGCATACCTTCATCTATATTAGCATAATATCGCGTCGCATAATCTGCATGCATGCCGACATATCAATTTGCATAATAAACAGTGCCATGGAAGATGCACAGATATCCCACATTCCGCACCCGGGCCGTCCTTCACCTTTCGACAAAGGAAAGGAACACGAACCCTGGCGTCTGAGACAATGCTCTAAGTTGGCCGCACTTGCAACACTTTCCGCGATACTACGATCACGTTGTGACACTGCTTTTTGTGATATCTTATCTGGAATCCTCGTGAAATATTATTCACGGAGTAGTTCCTCGTCAGTGTCGTCACTGGCACCTCGTCAAAGGTTATCATGCACGTAAATGGGATGATCTGTTTCAGCAAGACGTGCTGTATAGTTGTCATAAGTCCGAGTGCTGCTCTATTTTTCGAGCAAACAGAATGACGTTATTCAGGACACACAATGGGCTGGGGCTAAGGAAAGCTGCAACATGTTTAGTCTCGGCGTAAATCAGTCGTCGTGATCCGTTTATAATGCCTCCAGTCAACGCCTCGCATGTCGGTAATTATATAAAAATGTCGAGGGATTAAACTCCGAGAGGCGTAGGCCGGCCACGCGCGTGTGCTCATAAGTCTGCGTACACACTAGCTGCAAACTACTCCATATTAATAACCTTTCATTATAAAGTGTCGTAATAATCACGAAATGGCAGAACCAAACATACCTTCGTCAGTTGAAATAATATTTTTTCTCTAATATTTCTATTACTTTGTTAAACTACAGTCAATGTGAACCACTCTTTACACGTACAGATATTAACACATGGACATAATGTATGCAAATCTTAATCTACCTTTTGTAAAACATTAATAATATTTTAATCTAATATTGCAACAACAGCTTTCTTTTAACCACTTTCATTCGCTCTATTACATTTCTGAGAATGATTTACTTATAAGAGAGCAGTGGGCCGTAACTATTAAGTAATCTATTATATCTATACCCATAAATAATAAAATTGCAAATGGCAATATTTGTTTGTTACAAGAGTTATAACATTGAGCGAAATCTTTAATTGCTTTTCGATCAGTTTGTTTATATAATCGATATAGACGCGATAAATTATATTTTGGCATTCACTGGGTATTTTATTTTTTACTCACATTAATTACGAAAATGGTTGCGATCGTCATGTTTCTTTTTTTCTGGTTTGACTATGTGGGCTGATACATAGACTCTATCTTATTAATTTAGCAATAGTAATTTAATGGCCCAGTTGTTAAGATGCCCACCTCTTATAAATGAGGTTGTAAGCTCGATACCAGGTAAGTACTTTTTAAGTTTACCTTGGAAAGCACTGACCTCGGTGAAGAAAAATATCGTGAGGAAACCTGGATTTGGAAAAGTCTGAAATCGCCGATCCGCCAGCGTGGTGATCAACACTCTTGCCTTCTCTGTATGAGAAGAGGTAGTTGCCCTGCATTGGGAAAATAATAGGCTGGTATTTTTTACATAATTAATTAGAAGCGGGTAATTACAACAAGATGTAGTTAGAATAAGATTTTCCATTCCTGTCTTCACAGAGAAGTTTTTTTTGTCACTATGCCAAATAATTTTTGTTTGGTTTAACATACAACTTAAGGGCATGACATATTGGTGCTCTCAAAATTAAAGTATGACTATTATTGGAGAAAAACAACGACGAAAGGTAAATATTTGTTACGAACCATTAGCTATGTTTATCTCCAATCACGTATGGAATTCAGATCAGACAGTATTCATTAAGGCCATGATCTAAATCACTCAAAACGCCATAAAGCCCAAACACATTTCTGAGATGATGGCAATGTTACAAGCTCGGTACTTAAGAGGAACGCTAAAGAATCTCCTAACCCAAAATCGTGGAAATGGAAAAATCTCATGCACATATTTGCATGTCTGAGATGACGAAGAATGTTCTAGGGTTATTTCAGAACTGAATTGAAGATGATCGAAGCGAAAGGAGTATGCCTACACTATACTAAACTATGATCGCGTTAGAAATGTGTTAAGCAAAGAAAACATTTTTCGTAATGGACTGTGTGAGACTGCTCTCTAGACCGTTCCGTCATCGACCAACACCGTCGCGTGCCGTGCACGAAACGTCAACAATTGTCCGTTGACGCGCTTTGCTACATTCTAGTGGGCGTTATAATTCGTGTCAGATAAGTTTGTTTCCGTGCCTGATACGTTCATACGGTCATGGTATAGCACCGTGTAGTGGGCAGACGTCTTAAAGAGTCTACCTCTAGACTTAGCCAGTGGAATATTTTTCCCAAACATCAGCGTGTTTGTGTCGAGAACCACCTCTCTACCGCAGCGGGGAGTCATCAAACAAAACTGAGTGAAATCAATAACGTAATGAGTAAATTGCGCAACAAAACGGAGCTATTCATCGATACACCGACCATTATGTCGAAGATCCACGAAAACAATACCGCTTTGAATGAATGGAAATGCCATAACTGAGATCAATATTTTTGTTTGTTTTAATTAACACCATGATATAACAATCGGTAGGTAAATATGAATTCAGCGAACTTTTGTTGATAAATATTTCGAAAATTTGTTATCTGCCTATTATTAGAGAAAATCATTTAGTCCACCATATTATCCATATCCGAGTTTATAATTCAAAACAAATTAGTCCTCAAGCTTGTTCACTTAAGTTTTTCTTTCCTTAAATGCGTCACGGTTTATGTGAAAGATGGCTAAAAATAAACAATTCGCTGCCCGTTTTCCGATACCCGGAAAAACTCATAAGTAAAAGTGGGGAACTTGTAACTTCTAAGGAAGAAACCGACTTCCTTAGAAGTTACAAGTTCCCCACTTTTGCTTACTATCTGCAGTGAATAATTAAATTATGCCATTACAAAGTCGCTTTTAATTACAAATTCATATTAATAAACGAGCTGAAATATATAGTTAGCTGATATTATAGTGGATAATATCGAGAGGAAATTAAATAACTAACAAATATGTATTATAAAAATAATGTAAGATACATTATTCACTGGTTTTATAATATAGTCAGAACCTGCATTTTCTGCAACATTCCGAGGAACGGTTTCAAGTGTAACTATTTTCACTAAGTTAGAATGAACAGGCCTCTCCTGGGTAAGCTTACTCAATTGTCGACTTTGCCTCTATCACCTCTGAACTAGACTAGAGTAAACACCAAACCTCATTAAAATAGAAATTAAAAAAAAATTGCGGATCCGTAATATTGCCAAATCATTCGCTTCTGCAATACTCGATAAATGTTCATTGTTTATAGGAAAGAAAGCGAACTCTTAAAGGGCGCACAGCTCTACATCGCATAAGAATGAAAGGCGGAAAATATTTCTCATTATCTAATGAACGAGTATTTATTTTCCGATTTAAACAATTATTTATGTTTACCGTTAGTTAACAATGGGAATAGATAGATCACATCATACGATATTTACCTACGCATACGCCTACATAAGTACCTATAAGATTAAATATTCATACAAATGCCACATCCACTCAGGTTACCATAGAAAGAACATCATTGATATCAATCGCTGCAGACGATCAAGACAATGAACATAATAAACTCAAGGTTGAAACAAGAAAATAATAAAAATATTAACAGCTAGACAAATTGCAAAGTCGCATCGTACAATGCGTTGTCGCAACAGTTGTGTTCTGAAGGCACATACAGGTGTAATTTAATCATAATGTCATACGTTATGTGGTACATGGACCCAGTATAAGATGACACACGGCGAAATTGTGAACGAGATTATTAATCAAACAAATTTTGACACTTTGCTTTGACGAGCTGCGCCACCGCAAAGTTTCAAGATACACTAGCCACGGCATATATCACACGCACTCACCTTGACTTAAAAGTACGTAGCTACCTTCTATTGCACATGAGTACCTTCAATTGACTTAATGTTTGCAAAACATTGAAGTTTACGTGTACTATGTAACATTTAACGGCTATTAGTGCTATTATGTTCGTCTTAATAACGTAATCAATACTAACGAAATAATTTCCGTTGATTGACTTTTATGGATGGACATCGTTGTTGAAAGCTTTCGCGTTTAAGCAACGGCAAGCAAGTATGTACTTCTTTTTTAAATATTATGAAGCAAAAAGTACCCACCGCCATGTAGTAAAGCTCCGTATTTTCAATAAAGGCTTGAATTGCAGTATCACCATTGCAGTAGACCCCCAGTAGATCTTCGCATGTTCTGTTTGCAAAGTGTAACCATAAATCAGACTTAAAATGCTATATCTGGATTGACTTCTATTAATTCAACCTGTTTGTTCCACCGGTCAACTTTTAGGAATCCATGCTCCACACTCTACAGTGAATGTTACTGCCAGACACTTTTAAAATCAAACAATTTGTAAGCAGTTTTTAGTGTCCTTAAATATTTTCCATATCACAATCCAAAATCAACTTTACAGCCGAATAATAATAAAATTAAATAGATCTACCATTCAAGATCTTTCCAATTTAAAACAAATGCTCTATAAATCCGTTTACGATACGATACAAGCTGATAATAAAGAACAATTTTAATAACGGAGGTTAAACTGGAGTGAAAAATTATGTCGAGTTTTTTTCCGACACTAACGTCAAACGGTTTACACGGCAGGAAGCAAGGTTGATGCGTATCGGATGACCAAAGTACCAAACTATCCGGGATGGTTATCGCGGGATCTCATCCCGGAGTTACGAGCCATCCCTCGCCTACAGCTATCGAACATCGGGAACAGGGCTGGGCGCGACAGGTTTCCGAACGCGGGTTTTCGTTGTTTTTTAATCACGCCGGTTGAAACGGAATCCGTGCTTATAAAAACTTTGTTGGTGTCGATGTAAATTGATACCCTGATCATAAAGTTTAGTGTTAGATTCTAATAGATGTTATAAAAGGGTAAATTAGTTGAGTCGGTCCTCTTATATTTCTGTTGGGGCTCATTAATGGATTTAATAAGCTCCAACAGGAACCCACAATATTTTAAGGAACAACCTTGACTTCCTCTTTCCTTTGGCAACCTTTCGTGTATTTCCTCTACCTCGTGCAAACCATCCTGCATGATTGTACAAGCTTAAGATAAGTTTTTAAAATTCCTTTACAACTGTGATTGCAGGCAACCCTAACTTTGCAACATCTTTAAAATAACGGAAAACATAGAGCTGCACGTACGTAGTTACATACCTACTGTTGTGAAAGGATTACTGACAGTGACCATTCTATTCATGTAATGACAATAGGTGGTAATTAAAATTTTACTTATTTAGATACGGTTTTAAATATTTGCGATGATGACCAGTCACCAGAAACACTCTGTCTTCATTTGTTTGTTTACCGAAAGTAGTTTCTTTGTCCAAATAATAAAGGGCACTTGCTTTTTTTTTTGCAATCTGTCCTTCTAGACTGGATTATTTTATCAACATCTTAATTATAGTAAGCTGTTTACACAGTACCTAATCTAATAAATCATGTTTTAATAAAGCAGCCATCAAGTTTGATATCTTTATTAGATCTACATTGAACTAATATCTATCATAAAAGCGATCATACTTACTACATTTAGGCACAGAATTGGTTTGCGGAATTTTAATCGATTGCTCCTTAATTTGGGTATAAACTCGAAGTCATGTGGGTGGTTCGGACTTTATTAAATCACGTAATAGTGATTAAGTTATAACTACAGTAACGTGATCTGATTGGATAATAACTCCCTGACTTGCCAATTATGTCCGTGCTAGTATAGAGCGGAAAAAATATTTGATACGTGGGTTCTTTTTTAAAATCTTCACGACTATCTATCGCTCACTGTATTACCTACTGACTGTTGATGTTCATATTATTATTTGTTAAAGCTTTTCTTATTACAAGTACAAAAAGGTTACACAAGGTTAAATTGCTAGAACCTACAAGCTACAATATTCTTTGTTTTCTTGTTGAATGTAATACCTATGATCAATCACAGTAAAATCACTCAGACTCAGGGTCAGAACAGTATGAAATTGCTGTTATTTTCACTCGCCCATATAGTAACCGTCAATTCTTATTATAAAATGTGTTGAACAACATTCCAGCACCTTGTAATGAGCGGATGTCGGGAATCGATAGCAAAATTGTGGGCATATTTTATAATTTAATCACTATCATAGCACAACTTTTTACTCTATCCGTTAAATGTCAAGGTTTAATTTCTATTGATGTCGAAAATACTTTATTGTACATAGAAGAAACTGTAAGGTACAAAGTTTCTTTGAAAGTGGCCTTTATAAACTTCAGAATAGGTGCTGCATTTACATCTTGTGCAAGGGAGACTTGCAATAAATATAGGTAATAGAAGCCGGCGCCAGTCGTTTTGAGCGTGTGCGTGATAACATCACAGCTCTAGGCGTCAACACTACGCCGCTATTTAAGAAATTACTAATTTGTTGACTTCAACCATATTGATATGCGTAACATTTCTGTTAAGATCGAAAACCATTTATCTACTACAAAACGTCGAGGAGATCAAAGTAGTAAATTCTGTAATGTATCTAGTACATTACAAAATTTGGATAACAAGAAATGAATCCTCAAAATGATGTAAGAATCTAGGACGTAAGATACATTTCCGTTGACCAAAATATTTTATGATCAACATTCCAAAAAGACACGAGCGACCCAGATCAACAGAATAATTAATCTATCATTAAATTATGACAATAAATAGGTCTTTAAATGTCGACTTTGTAGAGTCTCTCTTGCTGATGAGATGTTGAAGATTTTAATAGGCGGAGATCCAATAGTCCCTACGTTAAAAGAATCCGTGTTCCCCCGTCCATGTGTGTTCAAGTCTCAAGGAGAAACAAGAGTGGCGTTCCGTGTAGCTCAAGTGAGTAATCAGCCCTTTGTTTGTTCTCAGACAACACAAGGATGCGCCAACAAAATTAAAACATATCCAGTGTGTACACAACGGAGAGTTTGTCCAGTACAAACTGTATGAAGCACTGACCTCAATTTTTCACTGAAACCGCTTTTGATTAACAACTGATAAACTTCCTTATTGCATGCTAATTATGGATTTTAGTGACAGAAAACACTGAATAATGCGCGTTAAAATCTGAAGAGAATTTTGATATTGATCAACGATGTCGGTAATAAAAAGGTTGATCGATCTTTAATGTTTTTAATAAAAGAATCTGAAAATAATTTTGTACAAAATTATAGATTATTTGTCCATGAAAGAACTGAATGCACTTCTGCGAAATAAAACGGCCCCACAAGTATATTATTTGTTATCAATTGTACATGAATACGAATGTAGTTACCGCAAGTCCAACATTGTCCTCGAGGCTTTGCCGCTTGAACTCATTTCCCCATAATTCTTCGCGTCTCGTCTGGATCCGGTTTATATTGTTTCATACTTTTCACTGTTTATAGGCGATTTATAGTTTCCTATAGATAATGAACGGTTGAAGGCACTACGTACATACTTTGCTGCAATTTGCACGATGTTAGCGCCATTAAAGCTTGCCTTTTCAATATCAATCTAGTTCACTTAGAACTCTTCCTATCTAGATTCTTGGAATTGCTTCAATTTTATGTTTGCAGTCAATAACTTTATGGAATAACTCCAGAGAACCATTTTACTCTATATTTACATCGAGCCGCTTTTTTGTCCACTGTTATCTTCTCTTCAATTTATCCTTTTTTGGTTTCGGGATGAGATTTTTCATTTTGTTTTTCTAATCTATCAAGAAGACCATTTTTCAGGCATTCAGAATTCTAAGAAAAATCATTATTTACTCTGATAACAGAATGACCAACGGCTTAATATTAATTACTAACATCACAAATCCAGAGCAAAGATCTATATAACGAAACTCCGATAGATTGAGTCACGGACTCGCGGTCCAGGTTGAGTCATGATTCAGATGTAACGTGTTACATGCTTTGAGTGACACTATCGAGCGGCCCGTCTGCCGTTGTACATGGATGTAATAGCCGATCCTCTGGTACACGCATAATGAATATCTCACATTCATGTTCTACCTGTAGTTGTCGAGGTGTCGCCACGACAGTTCTGTTGGGGAAGTTACTGATTGTGTTTGGTAGTGTTGTAAATGGTTCTAAGAGTATAAGAACATTGAATTAACGATGAGCTGCTACTGTACTACTTTTCTTCTATTCTAATATTTCTATAGTAATAAAATAAAGCAGTCGAGATGTGTTGTTTGTTTAAACGCGCTAATCTCTAGGACTACAAGTCAGATTGGAAAAATTGTTTTGTAAAAGATTCATGAGGTATAGCATAGGTTGCGACCCCCAGGAGCGGAGAAGTAAGCAATGACATAACTGAACGTATTGCGAGTGGTCATAATAAAAGGAGGTTCAATTCAAAAATTCCCTATGTGCCTAAAGGGTTTGGTTACTGAGGAAGTATAGTTTAGTTTATCCGATAATAGACCTAAGATGAAAAAAAAGATTAGATAAAGCAACATTTATCGAAAGAGCATCATTTGGTAAAAGTAGCGTACTCATGTTCATTTAAAATCCATCCACATCACTATCAAACGTACCTCCTAGTGAAAATGCAAACACTTACCGTATCTACTGCCTCTATCACTACATTACAAGCACGAAAATAACATGTTTGTATTAGAATCTCACTTTCATATCACTTACAGTCATAACATAGCTGTGCTGTCAGATGTACAGTAGCGGATCAGCGTCATTAGCTACGACCACGAAGCTTGATTTACGCAATATGTGCTTTACAAATTAGCCGTTTAGTGTTATCTGCAAACCCGCTTGGTGCGGTCGATGTGTCGTATTTATTTGTACTCATAAAATTTGCCTAGAAGCGATGCGAGAGTTAAACTCTGACAATTAATAAAAAGATCATAATAAAAAATAAATTATGAAAGTGAGAACAAATTGCTTCGCGAGGATGTGTGTTATAAATACGTGTCTGAAATAATAATATGCAAAGGAATATAATTTATCCTTTTATTGCATCTTTTGTTTGAACTGGGCGTTGATGTATAGTCGTCATGCAAAGCTAAGGAATAAGTAAAGATTTCATATGCACAAACGATAGAGCTTTAAAGGCCATTTTAATATCTGCATCAGATTACAATGCGCGGGTACGGTTCATATAAGTCACGCTCTTAACATTTCCAGTCTCTGTGACTCTTTGGAAATTATTTCACTTTCTCTGATGAATCCGATAGGTCCTAACGACGACTTCTCATTCGTCAACTATTGGACAGGTGCCTCATTGATTATCAGCATTAGACTCCATTAAGTGTTTAACTCGATACCATTCGCTTACCGGTTCTGTGTTGTACAATTATTCAATTTAATCTCACGACTTTTTTCCGAGTTACGACATTTGTGCAATATTTATTAATGTTGCGTTTGTTACCACTTATTACGTCCATGGGAACTCGTAGAAGATTTAGTTGCACAACGGCTTCTAATATTTTTCAATTCTTAGATTTCCGGTGATATGCATATGTATAGGATAGCGCTTGTTATTTTACGCATGTATATTAGCGATAGGGACTTATACAAATACTACATAACTTATACACAATAAATACTTTCGCTCCTACGCTAAAACCATCATGATCTTGCTTGCTCATGGCCAGTTTCTTCAATAAATCTTGCATTTATGTTAGACTTTCTGGATTTTGAAAGATATCTTTAATTTTTTCTTTACGTTTTCCAGCATTAGGTTATATTCTAACTATCGTGGTTAACAGGACTTGCAGTCTTAAAAAATCTGCAGTTTAAACTCCGTCCAATAAAGATCATAATTGTCAAAGCCATTTTCTTGCAATTGTGGAAATAACCTTGAATCTATTGTAAGTAGGTTCTCATGACTGTTAAACACTACATGGTGATACTCGTAATCCGTTCTGGGTATTTTGCCGTAAATCAAGTGTATAACAAGTCGGACGCGCAAACACAAATAATTCACAAGGACATATCGCGGTTGTTGCGGTTCCACACACACACAACATTGTAAACATACTCTCTTTAATCAAGGCCCTCGCTTACAAAGAATAACTTCCTCAGAAAAATCTTGACGAGGAATAAAGTACTTAAGCATCGAAAGCGAAATTAATGCACGAGATTTTACTAAAAGTGCTGAGATAAAGTTTTGTTTGACTATCATGAATGTCACCATGCACAAAAGAGCATGTCATTCTATATACTGTCGAAACCGTCATTTATCCGTCATCTAATTCATGTCCTATGGTTGATTGAGATTTCCATAACGTATGAAGTCCACGTTTTGTGTTTAGCAGCTCCTTAGCCTTATACAGTAAAGTAAATCAGAGATCATCTCGTTGGCAGGGGCTATCTATCATTAGATCCGAATCACGTACCAGTCCGATCCTCAGTCATGCATAAATCTCAATGACCGATTCCATCCGAGACAAACACGAGCAATTAGACGAAACTTGTAATCGTTTAATCTAAAGCGAGAGATGAAAGTAGCTGATAGTTTATCTACTGGATCAAGAATCCCGATGCACGGACACTACGACTTACCTACTACATGTCATATTCTTGTCACTGCGATGCCGCATCTTAGTACGTCGTGAATGATATCGTTTCTGTACTTATTTAATTTCATCATTACGCTCAATTAAATACGCTTCGGGTACTCCGATTAGATTAGAATGATGAACATGTACGGTAAGTATTAATAGATCAGCTTTATGGAACAGGTTATCTGCATTGGTCCGTACGTCACTGGCTGTCCGCTCCGGGCGTGCTATCATAGCATCGTGTACATCATCGCAATTTTACACAGTATCCTGTCCGATTACATCTAAAGCTTTCACCCGACGCGTCGATTGCTGATTCATTAAATTCGTTAATTGACGTTAAATATCGCGATGATTGTGAGAGGTCATTCGTTCTTGACCTCACTTCTATGAATTAGTGACAATGCTTTTATAGCTATTGTGGATTTAATACTTTCTTTGTCGAGTGTTTATTGAATAGATGTTATTTATACGTGTTCTATTCATTTTATTAATTGCTCTTTCATTACACATTTCATGTTCTTCATTAAAATTACTAGCCACTCGTGAGTGAGTCAATATTGTTATTGTGAATGAGGGGAGACGGTTTTATAAATACCAGACGAGAATTTCTCGTACCAATGGTATTAAACGTGGTTCCGCTACACCTGCACGGTGCGCAGCCGCACAGCGCTGCATAGGAATCTACGACGAAGCAGATAGCGATCGCTACCCTCGACTCGGCCGCTCCGCTGTGGCAAGCGGAACGTTGGCGCCACTAATGCGATCAAGGGATCCGATTTATTAGTCATATCTCTGCATCGACCGATACACCTGTACGTGCCCGATTTAATGCTGCAGCGGAACAACCAAGGGAACATTTTATTATCCATTGCGTAACCAGCACTAACTTATTACTATTCAGTATTCACTTGTATAACCATTAGTTATTAAACCGTTTACTTTGTAAATAGTAAGGTATTTATTTATTGACGTGCTCTTGAACTTGATCGCGTTATCAGTGGTGGTAGATCTGTCCGATTATTTTCAGCTCTGCCGGCTCAGTAGCGAACTGTCCGATATAATTTGAATAACATCTGTAGTGGATTCCAATTCGTAATTTCTCCAAGACCTTGAAATTGTACTTGTTGCTTTCACATGTAGCAGACTTGTAACGTCACATTCGTCTTTGCGATAGGTTTTATCGGTTGATCGGACGTGGTGCGGGAGAGCTCCGACATGCAAGGTCGAGTCGTGGCGAAACTCTCTCCGGCCATTGACTACCCTGTCCGATCAATATAAGTTGGACGCCGGCGAGTCTTGTCCGACACTGACCGATGTGACACCCGGACACTTCGCCAGTGAAAACAGAAACTCATTAGAGCTTTTAACGACATGTATATGAGGTGCAACACATTGCGTTCGATTTGACGCTATCGTAGCATTATGATCTAAGAAAGCGTTCGACGTCTGTACTCATTCGCTTTCCAACGCTAAAGACTATATCAAGACAATCAGGACCGATTTTACGACACAGCCTGGTATGGTGTTCCGGCATGGAGCAGCCAGTGAAATATCTATGTGTTGCACCTTGTTACAGTCTGCTCTAGAAGATGTACGAGCTAGAATGTACGAAAAATTAGCTATCTAGGGCTTTCATTACGCCAAGCTTTGTTTGAACGTTGACCATGTCGGTGTCGCTATGTATGTTCTTCAATAAATTCGTGTTCTGATACTTTCTTATTTCATTACTTTTCACAGTACTTATGTATAAAAGAAAGTAACGCATAGATTGTAGTTTTTTAACGTACTTGTGAAAAGTTTTAGCAAAGCTTTTTGTTAATGGCCTCTTCGGCTCTGAAGGGTGTAAGGAATTATTAAAACAATTTAATATCGTATAAAAATGTATTATAATGAGATAACTGTAGACCTTTACAGAGGCGCACAAACTTGTAGTCGTCCATAGTTTATTATTTACAATTTTATGTTTAAAGTTCATCATAATTCTAATGCGAGGTGTTTTACCGTATCTTTTTATTTACATATAATATCAGGTTTATTTACATAAATCATTTTCAACTACATTATGGCTGACATTCATTCCGATACGCAACGTCTGTATTTAATAACACTTCCATCTTCATATCCACAAACGAAGACATTATGTAGGATACCCACAAAAACATAGACTTAACATGTTTGCCTTACAAGTACGATAAAACTAAATTATTGTTAATTATATACAAACCAGTCTGGGGGACTTATAAAGTACGATTTAAAAATAATTTAATTTTAATTTAAATGCTGAGCGATGGTCGTTTCTTTCTGACACTTTTGCTGTTTTTCCCGAATATTGTGCCGATTACCTGGAAACAAAAAAAAATTGTTGAAGTGATTTATTTTTAAAGCGATCGAAACTTAAATTTTGTTGAGACCAGCACTTTTGCCCAAAAAATACCTGACCTGATAGTACAGGTTTTTCAGTGTACATACACTAAATATATCCATATGTCCTCATCCAAAGATATCCCCAAATGTCGCTATCCAAAATTTCCAAAAATATTTTTATATAATGCCTAATGTCTTCCCTCAAAAAAAAATCCCTAACGTCCTTCTTCAAAGACATTTGGGTATACATATTCGATTACATACATGAGTGTGTAGTGGAATGACCAAACATAAAGTTCACAAATCACAAGTTATTCCTAACTTTATGAAACTCACCTTAGAGACGGAATAGGCAGCTAGCTTGCGCCTGGGCGCTGGCAACAAGAGTGCAAGTGCGCGCGCCTCTCTTAAAAGCGCGTGGAAGGCGAGTGCAGCACCCGCGCACGACTCCGCCGCCGACACCTCGTAGAACTGACAGCCGAATCTCAGCGACAGTTCTTGACCCTCCTCTGCATGGACCTCCCTAAAAAAATACGGGTTCTTAAGTTTACGTGAAGACTACAACTATTGTAGGTACCTACACGTTCTAGAGCTCTGACAAACCATGAATACCTATGCAACATGGTGGCCCAAAATTGACTGACTGATTTAATTTATCACTCGCATTAATTTCTTGTAGGTATACCATATACCTACTACAAATAGGCCTATAAAAGATCTAGATTTATAAAAGTGAGAACAGTGATTACTCTAAGGATGTATTAGTCTTCTTCATACCTGGCGTGTTCGAGGTCACGTTTGTTCCCCAAGAGGGTGACGGCGGCACAGCCCGACAGGCGCGTGCGTTCTAATAGAGACAGTAACTCAGCAGCAGCAAGGAAAGATCGGCGTTCACACACTGAATAGACCACGGCGAAGGCGTCGCCCCATCGCACGTGCTCGGCTAAACAGCCGCGGATCTGTGAAAAAATATTCACATTAGAAACTGGTGGAATCCTAAGTCCCTTTAAAGTACTGCGGATTGGAGAAGGTAGCAATCCAAAATCCGTATTAGCCAATGATCACACTGATGGCGATATGGTACATGAACAGCTGAAGGGAATCGGTCTAGACACACATATTAAAAATGGGTTCAAAAGGTTAAGACCCGATGCTTCTCAATTCTTCCGAAGGCTAAACCACAGCGAGCCACAACTAGTACGTACTCGGGACCTCGTGTCGGGGCCACTCACTGCACCGAACAAAATCACACCGGTTGCGCAATAATACGAACCATCCAATCTATTCTGTTCTTCTAGTTCCGTTATCGGTGCGTTTAATAAACAACATCGTGGTTTAGGAAACGAAACTGGTTTAAGAATCACTGCGCGCCTATACAACAATAAAAGCATAACAATTACGTAACACGAATTCCCCCGTGTATTCTATCGTAGCGTAGGTTCGAACGTAGGATTTCGCCCGCAGCCACACCGATGCAGCAACGGCAACGATCGCATCTGATAAGCCGATACAAGCCACATAAACTTTGTCTAATTAAATTGTACTGCGGCCATCAGCCGCTAGTCCGCTACCAGCACAGCCCACAGCAGATTAACATCTCCATTGTTTAATGGTAAATTAAGTTTGACCGTCTATCTCTCCGTTTGCTATTCGAGCATCGAGTTTTAATCTTATCGACGACGTCGATCCTTTTGTTCTTAGTGACTGATATTTTAGTGTTAACGCTAAAAGCAACATTGGCAGAGTCGTTACTTACCGCGCAATTAGATGTATCTAGTATTTCAACTTCTGAAACGGCACCGTCGAAAGCCACTCTGTGCTGATAAAGGAAATCTGAAACAAGAGTGTACGGTATAGAAATGTGCGTACTGATTGCTTTTGTGGCGATATTGTTGTCGTCATTCGATAAAGTCAGCATTTACTATGACAACGAGAGCTGAGAGCGGTTTCCTTAACATTTTAATTTACGCCCTGAGAAATAATAAGGCAAACTGACGCAAACACGTCATATTTAAGGTCGGAAGGAAGCGGACATTTTAATATTAATACATAATACATTCCACCACTGTAATAAGTGACAGACTTGATTGAAATTTTTGTAAATTAACCAAGAATTGACGTCACTTAAATGTCAGTTCGAAAGTTTATTGAATTTACCAATATCGTAATAATACAATACAAGTTTATAATTATTTTAAATGCAATGATCAGAAAGCGATAAACACTTATTATTATGATAGTAATGATTCATCGAATGAACTTTACTAACCTCCTGTCGAGCTATATTCTCCGATGTACCGCTTTGTTAGATAACGCACGACCACGGCTGCAACAAAAAGAAAACCAAATGAATAACATTGTAAGAAGCACGCCTTCATCGAAGACATATTGTAAATAGGCGAACAATTAAGAGGTCATCACTCCCAACTTTCTAGAAGCGAGTGGATCAAACACTGATTAGTCCTTTCACTCCTGGAATTTCCATCAAAGGGTTGTACACAATACAAACAGTTATCAACAACAATGACAAGGCAAGTTGCGTGAATAGAGGCGGTCGTAAGCTACCGACGAAATGAAGTGTGGAGAATCCTGCAGCCCATCAAAAGGAACTAGTGGCGCTATTCAACAAGCTGATTGCTTGTCCGGCGACCGCCTCGAACGTGAGATTACGTTCGTACTTCAACTCTTTGAAGTGTAATCGTAATAGCAGTTTCTATCATTTGGATGATGAAAACGAGTAATTTGAATTCTGAACTCGTAGCTATGCTACGAGTTCAGAATTCAAATTACTCGTTTACCAGGATACCAGGGAGAAAAGTGCTAAACATGAAATATTACCTATACCTAATAGTTGTGTAGTGGTCGTTAATAACCCGTATAGTCAATGTTAATGCATTGTGTGTTATCCCGGCACTAATTAGATCCTTACATATATACAGACATACGCACGAAACTACAAGGATATAAAGTGATTATACCTATTTACATACTACCGCTTTTTTATATATAATATATTTAGCCACATACCATATATCTAGATTCTCATGATACCCATCCTAAGTCAAGAAGATAAACATAAATACAACAAAATGTTATATCTATTTACTTCTAGATAGACATCTGGTTTGGTAACAAATGCTAATTACATTCCATTACAAGAGTCGTTTACAAAACATCACCGCGTGGATAATACTCCCGAATGAGTTATCGCCGTTACTATTTGTGTCAGAATCTTGACCCAAGCCAGTTACACAAGAGTCCACAATGCTTTTATGCAACTGCAGCACGTTGTCGCATGACAATGGACTTGGAATGCATTCCGTACGCATTCTGGCGCAGACGGTTAAGGCTAGGATAGGAAATCTATTACCTTACAATACTGTGCCATTCCCGGCATGACGACGTAACTATAAGGAAACGATTGTGCTCTCTTACTTTAAAAGGAAAGCACTGTGTAGTCCTCTTTCGATTGACATTCTTGGAATTCTTCATAATTTATGCGAAATAAATATAGCAGATCAAAATAGGAACTCAATAATTTTAAAGAAACAATTGAAGGGCTGTTTCGTGGTGGCGTATGGAAATAGTATTTGGGAGGACATGGGGTTACCCTTTGCCAGGCAGTGGAATAATGACTAAAACACAAAAAAAATACGCGGGTTCATAATAAAGTTGCATTCACGCAGCGTCCGCGTATGATGACATTAATTGAGAAAGAAGATCGATATCTCTGATATTTGATTGACGACCGGCAGCCGATAAAACATCGTCACGTCAATAAAGCAGCGTGCAATAAAACCTTTTCAAGCTCTGATAAAAAATTACAACATACCACAGTATATCGTAGTTTATGAAACATGATCGAAATTCCTCACTCTCATTTTTCCTTTCGATTTTTTCCCCGTGTGCATTGAGTATTAAATGCATTACTTTCTCTGCGATCCGATTACGTGCATAATCGTCGAGTGATAAAGTTTCATCGATCCACTTTTAACTGAAATATGCGGAATTCATTGAAGCAGTTTTTATGATCAGTTCTATATTATTTATTTTAGACTCTTGACATTTTACCCAGAACAATTTCGTTCTTTTAAATTTTACGACGTAAGTCTTTAATATAGGCAGTTTATGGGACTGACAGCAATATTGTGCAGCATGGATGTTACATAAAAGTCAATTTGGTTATTTCTCTACAAATATAATTTTATGTATATTTGAGAGTTCAATTTACTCCTGTCCAAATATCAACAAACAACCCCGCATGCATGTTACACTTTTTAAGACCCAGACTGAATCCAGAAAAAAACACATTCACAAAAAAAATGTTATAAAAACTCATCATACTGCCCATTATGATTATGGCGACTCGGTACACCACCAAAAACTAGTACTCAAGTAGTAACGTAACTCACAAAACGAAATATCAACATAATTTCGTAACGATTTACCATCAATTTCGTATAATGAATTAATCGCGCTTATTGTGGAGGATCAAAAAATGATTAACGAATCTTCACTGACGAGGTTCCAATAAAAAATTACATCAAATTATAATCATTGAGGCATATAAGACAAATTACTGTGATCAAACAACACGGCACCACGTGGGTTGATAGATCGAACATTATCTTCAAGAACAATGGATGTAGCTATCGACAGGAATCTTTAGGGTAATTAATAGATTACTGAACACATCGATCATGTGTCGAACTGACCATCGTGGTCTCCAATAGCAACCATTATTACATTGACTTGGTTTCTTTTGTTACCGGTCTAAATTATTGGTAAATATTATTGTGACATCAGTGACCGTTGTTAATTGTGCAACTTAGGAGAGGCCTACGTCTACAAGATATGACTGGTTGGACTGCACTAGTCTGAGTTGACTCGTTGATCGACTTTAACAGAAACAATACCACAAAAAATGGAAACTGCATTGTTTTTGTATATTATTGGATGGCCAACAAATCAACGCCCCACCTGATGTTAGGTGGTCATGGCGCCTATAGACATCTGAAATACTAGAGGCCTTACAAATGCGTTGCCTTCCCAGAGACAATAAAAAAAGTTGAGAGAGTTGAAATGTCTCCTGCTTTGCGGCAGAAATAGGAATTAATGGTGGTAGTATTTCCCCGGACAAGATCCTACACAAAGAGGTCTACAACTACAAAAAAAATCTCTTGATAGGTGAATCTCATTTGAACAACGTATATATACCGAAGGACTCTTAAACATATTTATACTCTTTTTTTTTATTGAGCTCCTGCAGACTCGACTTTCCATTCATCTTAAACAAAATCACTCAACACATGAGTGATTTCATCTTCATGTACTTTCGTTATCAGCTTTCCATTACCAAAAATATATTTGTTGTTTGTGCATTATTTCTTCAGTCACATTACTGTACCACCAATGTTTTCTCCATGAATATTCATTGCATGCCTAATATTTTTCCTAATCAGTGAAATCGAATTTTAAATTAACATGACTTTTTATTAAAAAAAGGGTACTGTTGAAATTCAAAAGTCCTCATTCAAGCTCGGCTTTTTAAATGATATCTTCAAACTCATGTCAAACAAATCATGTAGAAACTCCATCACATGGACACATTACAAGTGAATATGTCAGAATCTGCGAGTTAAGGATGTCGACGATGCTTCAATACCTCGTCGCTGCAATCATTCATCATGCAGTGAGAAGATCGTCTCACGGAGCACTGCGCCTGCACCGCCGCGCCGACACATTCGACCAAACCATTAAAGCTCATACCACAATCAATGTGGTTGTTAACATCCCATTTTGGCACCTTCGCGACACTCCCAGCAAAAAATACGAATACACAAGCCCTTTACAAAAGCAATCTTTCATAACTTGAAAAAATTATGGCTTCTTTCCAAATTAAAGTTCGTTGCTCCCCGAACACAATTCATTTCAGACAAAAAAAACGAACTCACGTTGACATGAGCACTCTGCGCTGGACGCGTTAATTGAAATATTTTATTGACTCAACATAATTAATATTTTTAGTACTTCGATTTTAACAGTCGGATAACCACAGGGTGCAAGGATACTTATCATGTATATTTTTATACGAAGTATTACCGTGACCCAGATAGTCTGGAACGATATTAAGTGCAGGGCACAGCCGCGCGCCGCTACTTCGCGGTAACGAAATTTACTATAATGCGAAAATAAATGGCCTCATGAAGAATGAGTTTCGTGAACAATGTGAGTACTAAAAGGTTTAATGAGTAGGTAATGCTCCTGAGGGCATTTAACGACGACGTGAGCAGAGAGCGGCGTATCCGTGACAGACAAGCGCCACTCCCACGAGGTCGTTCGTGGACAGGATCTACATTGAAACAATTTCGCATGTCGGGCAGGCTCGCTCCCGTCTGTAATGAATTGCAAACGCATGCGTCTTGGAGCGGTCGCAGCCGGTCCGTCAGCCGTCAGCCGGCCGACAATTAGGGCGGTGCAATTACAACCAGTCGGCGGCGAGTCGGCCGGTGGGTCAGCGGCGCGATTTCCCGACAACTGCGACGCCTGGCGCCACCAGACGACGTTGTGTAACTCTTAAACGTCCGATCAACCATTAACGCTGCCGTCGAGGTCGTTGCTCTACACATGTATATCACACGCCAATAACCATGTATGTAAAGCAGAATTAATCAGCCATGATCGTGAATCACCGACAATTTATTAAACAGATATTACTTACAGACAGACTAATGTGGCTGATATTTACCATAATGTTCTCGTAAACGTTACTATAGAAACCTACTACTTACACACTCTATTCTGCACTGATTTTTCATAGATCTTACTTAGGTACAATCCTCACTGATGCGTTTGAAATGAGAAATTAAAATAAGATCATAAGTCATCAAGCTGATGCGCAAATGTAAAAAAAAAGGAATCTACACTCTAATATCAATCACGTTTTTAAGGAAAAACGTTATTGTAAGGACATAAGACATGCTTTTATGAACTTTAAGGATTATTCAAGATGAAATAGTTCAAAAGGTCTGTGCCTGAATGGGTTACCTTTTTCACTAAATGAAGAACCAATCTAGAAAAATGTAGTCTAGTTAAAACAAATCCTAGTAAAACCATGTAAGTGGATCTTCACCTATTCTAGGTAAAAAAAAATTAACAGTTGTGCAAAAAAGAATAAAAACATTGAAAAACTGTAAAAACTATAGAGGGGAACAATAAAGAGGAAAAATTAACTGAAAACGGACTGATAAGATTAATATTAAGCGTTTATCTAGATTCTCGATAAAGTTGAAATTGTTAAATGTTTGCAGTGCGCTTAAACATCGTCAGGTAGATTGTGAACTGAGTATCGAGCAAATACAATCAAACGACCCTGTACTCGAGATAAAACAATGTATTAGTCAAATATGTGTTGTTATCGACAGACTGTTCAATGGCATACCTCTTTGTCAATGTTTTACATTGACAAAGAGGTATGCCATTGAATAGTCTGTCGTGATAAGAAGCGAGCAATTAAATATGTGTAACTCTATCATAGTTCGTTTTATCTGATACAATTTGCAATGTAAACTGGAAGGTATATAGGTATTATAACTAGTAGTATTCCCGTAACAATGCTGTGATTGCAGTGACATCTGGCTTTGTCTAGAATTCTTAATGTTTTATTATGGAGGTTAATTTTACTGAATAAAATGTACGATGTTATTATATTTATCTGATTAAATACAGAAATATAATATTTGAGGCATCCAAGAAATGTTTAAAAATTACATACATTATTTTTTTTTTAATCCTTTTTGTTCTTCATTTCGTGTCGATGATTTTAGATGCTTTGTTTTTTACTTTTTTCTTAATTGTTTTCGTCTTTACTGGGCCCAACAATTGTGGCCACGTTACAAATACCTCACCTCAAAAAAATTATCTTATTTTTATAATATTGTTATAAAAATAAAGATGACTTTTTATACCTCGTTTTAAAAAAATTGCTATGATTATGACGGTAATTTTCCTTTTCCGTTATACGTTCCCCTGATGTAATAACAACACAAAAACGCCTTTTGGTAGACTGAAATTACAGGGTCTGCACCTCAAATTCGCACTCAGTTGACTTTAATAACATATCTCTTTTTTTATTACAAATGATAATAATAAATATTAACTGCATCAGATCAAACCTTTAGATTTTATTAAATGGTCACTCAAAGTTAATGAAGGGGTTCCAAATTCGAAAAGCTCGGAAATAATTAAAAAGTTTTTTACTTTTTATCGTCATATTTATTAAGTGACCTCTTTGATTTTTTTTAAGGTAAATTCAGTCTTATCCATGTAACGCTTATTGTCATTTTAAATTAAAATAATAATTTTATAAATATTATGTTTATTTTTTCTTTAAAAAATTCAAAGCTTGTTTCAGAAATCAACATGTCATGTGCAAATGCATTATTTGGTTTAAACGTTGATATAAAATTGTAAAGTTGTTACTAAAAACCTAAGTGATAATTAAGTAACGGATGTGCTCTACTAACCAGACTTGCCGCTCCGCGGGCTCCCTAGCACCACCACCCTTATACGATTCACAGTCATCTTCATTTGGGCAGAGTTATTTTTTTCACTTTTATTCTAAGAAAATTTTATTAACCGGACATGGTAGCTGCAGTATCCAACAACCACATCAGTTTATGATCACAGTTTATGTTTGTAACACGGTTCTCGTCCATATATCGCACCAATCGATGTTAGCTATCGTAAATATGATCGAGAGATAGATTTCACAGAGCTGTTCACGGCCGTAAACTCGACCGAGTGCCGCGAAGTTTCCCGCGCGACTGCCGGCGTCTCTAGCCGGTGCTTGGATCAAAAGCGCGTGCGCAGCCTCCGTTCCAACCTCCGAACTAGCCGAGTATGCATACGTTGGAATTTGTACTTTATACATCCTACCTGATTAAATATTAATATTGGGCTGAAGCCAATATTATCGATATTTCGGATATCGAAGAGGAAATTCAATAAATATTTTCAAAAATATTCAAACTGTTAGCCAGGAAAAACTTGTATGAAACTCTAAGCTATTCCTATTTCTGAATAAGGAAAACTGGAAGAAAATCGATTAGCCGGAACCTGAATACGCACGTCTACGACATGTCAAGGTGAGAGCGATGCCGAGTTGCAGACGTTCAGTGCAATAAATTCGTTCGTGCTGAGACATAATTGGATCCGCCCCGCCCACGGGCCAGCTACCCTGCTTCCTTTATCCCACATAGGTATTCTACTTGGGAACTTAGAAATATAATAAATAAAGTAACAACATTATTAAGTGGGTACTTATAATATCATTCAGAAGGAATGTGGAGCAAGCAAAGCCAATCTTGATTGATGGTTCTCACATGACTGAGATCTTAATGAGTAAAAGATTTCCTTGTTTAGACGTCTCACGCTTCAATGGCACGTTTTGATCTTAACCTATTATTGTTTAGGCTATCTGCCAAAACTAGATCTAATACCACGAGAAGGTGGAAATTACCATTACAATATTTTTTTTTATGGTCGGTCCTCTTTAGAAAACTGAGTATTATTTAAATAGCATATTGTTCGCCATTAACATTTAGTACACTTACATAAAGCTTTCCACCTTATTCTAAATCAAACATAAACATTTTTGAATAACAAGAGTGACTAGGTACTCTAGATAGGCAGTGTACATGATTTCTTCAATTCATTCACATACCTAGATCTATTTCTAGTACTTGACTAGAAAGAGTTGCTTACATTAATAAACTTAATCTTGCATAGCTAAAAGTAAAACCCAATGAATTACTTGTCCGTCTTCATTAGCGATCTCACAATAATGTAAGTATACTTTCGAAAATAGAAGAAAATGCATTTGCATAGAAGTTACTTCGCTGCGTGGATTTCTCTACTCATTAAGGAAGGTTGTGACGTAGAAAAAAAAGCGCGGCGGGTCGACTTAACGCAAATTGATCGTTACCTGAGAACAACTTCCTCAAACATGCCACCTTACCGTATTTATGCAATCGGCGTCAAGCCGCTAATAGCAAACTCTTTAATTTAGATACCTACTTAGATAGCATCATAAATGCGCAGCTTAGCACCCGACCATCACATTATTTATGGAGGCTCATACATAAAATAGCTAAGAAAGGAGCACAAGATTAATGTTTAACGCATATTTAAGGATGGAGATCATCGCACAACATCGTAAATCGATTACTCCGGTATATCGAGATTACCACATTTGCATGAAAATTATTGCCTTTGTCAACATACTAAATAAGTTTTGCAATAATAACAAAATGGTCGGTTGAACCGCAACAAAGCGGCGCGGACGCACAAGCGGATCATAATTTTGATTAATTTGTTACAACAGTATCACCACGCTGCAACCCGCAACTCTCGTTATTATTTCCAATATTCAATTAAGCGCGTTCTAATTAAATTACTTATCAACTGCTTGGGTAACGATGTAAATAAGCATTTATTTATTTAGTCGTGAGCTGGACATTTCGCAAGGCCACTCGCGTGTCAAAACTAGTTTGTTAATGGGCCCAACAATGGCAACACTGTTCTGTTCACACTTGCCTATTAAACGATTCATATCTCTACATCTTTTAACCTCTTTAGAACGGTGTACGAAGTTACAAAACAATTACAAGGGTTTCTTACTGGCGGCGATGAAAAATCTAGCGCCATATTTCTCGGGATTGGTAAACCAAATCGGAAAGAGGGTTTAATTGGCATTAATGCGATGTTATATAACTGTACTATTAGTAACACTTGTGTGAGTTGGTGTACGATTCACACAGGTTCGAGTAAGTATCATCAATCTCCCCTGAGACTATTGTAACTGGAGTACCTCAATGTTCTTTCATTTATGAGTGGTTAGTTGAAGTTAGTATAAATTTTGCGGCATGTTTATTGAGTTGCTTTTGCAGAGACAAAACAATGGGATGGAACATTCGTAAAATTGACCACTTAAACACCAAGAATTATCAATAAACACCAATTCAATATCACCCAGGCACCGCGAAAGATAACTGTGAAATCTGCAACAACAAAATAAAGCGTCGTTTTCCTTTCATACCTAAAGTAAATCATAACCAAGAACAAAGAAATAGTGGTAAATTATGTTGATCACAATCGCAACAACCGAAAACGCGTCCGGACACCTTTGGGACCGTTACAAAGGTCCTTTGGTATGTATCACAAAGTTGATAACACAAAGTTCACACGGCCAGACGGTGAGACGGCCCAATACAGCCATTAAATAAAACCCAATATGTACCAACAGCCTCAGATGGGGTCACCCGATTGGCACACAACACTTTGTATTTCGGCCCTCCTGAACCACTAATTAAAAAATATTGACTTGACAAAATTTCCAATTCTTCTTGCAATATTGCGGACCACTATATAGGACTGCAATTTGTCTAAATAATATAAATAGAGCATATTGATAAGTAAGGCAATCTTAAGCAAATATTGGTGCAATAAAACTCAGTGGCCATTAATTATACAATCGTAACTTTTGCGCGGATCATTAAATAAAGAAAAGCTCGCAGTTATTTTTAAACTCGACCTTCGGCGCACTATATAAATTTTTAAACTAATTACGTTTAAGTGTAGGATGATCATGATATATTGGCAGGCTAACAACACTAAAATTACTGTCAACAATTCAGCGGCCATGAGCTCATAATTCACAACAGAAGGACCAAAAACTTGAAATATATTCGTTGGCTTTCGCTTTACAAAGATCTACATAAAGCGTAGGTAATAATCAAGACTGCATTGCTTACTTGAGAGATCCAATTAATTTTATTAATAGTTTCTACATGGCGCCGAATACTCGTTGTCATACCTACCGCGCTGGAATAATAAAGACTTCGATAAATTTGAACGTATCGCCCCTGAGTTTTGAAACCGTCATTTTCTTAAGTTAACGATAGCTATCGACCGAATTCGCCAAAATTCACTCAATTTCGTTATCGACATAAGCAGTTATGTAAACCGTTAATGTATTTAATGTAATGATATGGATGATTTTATTGTTATGTTCGTTTGTTTCTCGATAAAGACATTTAAAAAACTTGGAACAGTCGACACCTTGTAACGCTGCCACGTGTTCGCAGCACGGCGCGACCCGCAGTCCACATGTCCACACTTCACGGATTTCACCGTCCTCGCTCGATCGTTATGTAATATTGTCAATATAATAATAAATATTAAAGTAACATCGGTTGCTCCACACATTATCGTACACAAAGAAATAAGTATGTCATTAATAAATAATCCGCTGTCTCGCGTCTAAGATAAAATTCCTACGCAATTCGCGAGTTACGAGAATAACGTTGTGTCTCTTAGAATACACAAAGTAATCAGTGTGGTATTTCACGCTGAGATTAAATTATGCATTCCTGCGACTACAACGAAATTTTTAACTAATGACATCAATTTTATTAAAGAGCATTGGAGCAATCATTGCTAAATCAATCCCTATGACCCGTAGGTATTTCAAATAGCATCAGCCTATTATAGAAACAGTTAGCCAGCGAACGAATACAGAAGCACAGAAGAGATCAATTAACAGTGTACTGTGCTATTTACGTCTAGTTGATCGTTTTATACGATGCAATGGTTCGTGAAGGTGCAACCGGGCGGTGATGTCCAGACAACAGAGAAAGCATGGATCGCCACAATAAATGTTACTCGTTGCAATAAATAGCCGATCTAAATAAATGGACCGATAAAACGTGTGCAATCGTTCGCAAAACATTTGAACAAAGAAGATTTGACGATTCATCGTTAAGCATGAATGGCGCTTTAAAAACACACTAATTTAGACCAAATCTCGGCCAAAAAAAACCATAAATATTGATGTTATTGACTACGTTCGCTTTTTGTTTGTTTCTTTAATTAATCTGCTACTTATCCTCATTTACGAATGTTGTTATGTACTTAGACTTACGTACGCATGTTCTTCAATCGACATTTTTGATAGAACATTGGGTTGACATACTTTTTATGAACCGTCAAAACTTGATATCTACCCCCATTGATTTTATATCTGTAGTAAATAATGACGTCACTTTTCATTTATTGATTTCAAAAGCAACAAAGAATCTAATTTTACTATTATTTGAAATTTAATCAGGTTTTCAGGCCTAAATAATTTTTTGAAAGAAATTGTGTCTTGGAATTTTTAGTTAATGGTGTCAAGTATTAAATTCTATCTTGTTAAATGACCAACAGAGTTGAACGGACTAACTTTACAAGCCATAAAATCTAGTAATTTGACAAGATTGACGCCAACCCGTCTGATCTGATTAACTCCTCCGTACAAAAACAAGTATGTTCGTCTATCATCAAAATGATTACAGTGTTCAATTCAAGCCCGTTTATTACGTGTAATTTAGACTGCAATTACTGCTGATTGAAATAGAGAACTAATACTACAACTTATCTATATTCTACGAGATTTTTGTTGAACGCTATATTTAAAAAGAAGATTTTTCTGTAATCCTTGCCGTTCAGAAATTGCCTTTCCTGTCGTATATAATCTTTTTACAACATTGTTGCAAGAGTAAAAAAGGGTATATCATGTCCAATGAGCATAGACACTAATGGAAGCTTCGGCAAATAATTTTGAAATTGTAGATCCTATTATGGACGCCCTACGCAACAATTCTCTTTTTAGTATTCGATCTCTTTTCGGTATTGACTGAGGGGCTATCTCAGTAAATGCCTTTTATGAAGCCTTACCTTGAACAAGTTAATTGCGATAGTAGTGAAGGTACATAACATGTAGAGCCAAGTTCAGCTACAGGATAACGTAGGTATGTAGGTCAAAGGAGAGTTGTTACATGATTTGTGTGCAGTACCAACGAAACAGTAAGTACCTACAATAAACTTGAAGAAACCTCGTCATCATTTGGAACACAAATAATAAAAAAATAAACGTAGCCCGGACTTCAATACGAGTTTTCTCCGCATTGCCGCCAACAACAATTCATAAAGATAACGTATTGAAATGCGATTAACAGTTAACGTAATGCCTTTTGACGATGTAAAAACTTACGAGTCTTTTCAGTGATAAAACATTATTTACGCTTAAATAAATCTCGACATCTTCAAACTCAGATAAATGGATTACAGAGAGGTTAATGTGAAATGGTTCTTTATAGGTGATACATTAAGTTGGGAAAAAGGCTATCTTACTCTGTATCTTGTTAGGTAAATAAATACCTTTAACCCAAAACCGTCATCGTGGGCACGGAACAGCCCGCAAACTGATGGCCCGTGGATATATTGTCATGCTCTTTAACAATTTCACTAGCCAATGAACCGTTTAAAGCTGTAGAAGTCCCCGGCGTACACGACAACAGCATTGTAACTGTTTATCTTAAGATGGACAGGGCGCGATTGCATCCTTCCATACAAGTCTATTAAATGAGTGTTACTTTTTACGTGGCTCTTCACTAGCTATACCATAAGTGCTTTTCATGGTAAACTTTAGGTGGCATACAGGTACGTAAGCAGGAAATATCTTTTGAAAATTAATGTTTTCTGGAACCTATTGATTTTAGCACTTTATCTTGCTGTGAATAGGTACCTATATATCGTTTTATAAGACCGGAAAAAGATGTGGAATAACCAGTTTTTTCTCAAATTATGTCCGCGTCATTGAACCCTTCGTACATGAGGAGGCAACCCAGTTTTGATCTTTGGCCAAAACTTTGGTTTTCATGTTCCTGTCGAATCGCCCATACCAACACGAGATTTAAAAATCCACAAAGCATCTAGGTATGTAGGTACCTACTAAGCTGTTCCTGTACATATCATAGAGATGATGAAATTTTCGTTAAGTACAAAAAATGTTTGAAAAAGGTCTTAGAAATAATTTCAAGCGACGATTTTTCGCATTACGAACCCAACATCGATCTAACATTTTGATTTCTAGGTATTGAAATTATTAGTTTGATGGCAGCTTTCCTTAGAATACGTCCGTAACAATTTGTTGTGGATAAACAATAAGTCGTGAGGAGACACTCCCTCCGCCTCCCGATAGCGGGATCGGCGACGAGTAGGTATCCAATTTATAACCTAACTGTGATCTTTATGTGCACATTTGACATCGACAATCCACCGTACTGTTGTGGGTCGGTACCTAAACATTTCTTAATCCATAAAAATAGTTTCCAGACGTATAATTTCCTCAAAATAAAACAATACCATTCGACTTAGTTAACCCTGTATAGACATCAGTGTGGCAACCATCATGCAACAACATTTAATCAGAGATTTTAATTAATCAACGCCTTTAAATTTAATTAAGTTCTACTATTGTCAAAGCCAAACAATGGTAACCTTGACACCGCTTGGAGTTGCGACAACCGTCCGTAAAATGAAACAAATGCAGGTGCTGAAACCACTTCTAAAGGTTTTAGACAACCGCCACTTTGCGATGTTAGCGAAGCTACAGAAAAAGCCGAAATTACACGACGTACAATCCGCGTCAATAGGTTATGTTTTCTATGGAAAATACGCAACTTAATTTCAGCCGTGTATGTCAGTAGTAGTTAGTTGTGTAGTTGTGTTGTAGTACTTATATTAGTTATGGTGCCTTCTCTATGTGTGAAGAGGCCTTTGCCCTGCAGTGGGACAGTAATAGGCTGGTATTTTTATTATGTTATAGTTAATTTAAAAAGTGTTGTGCACCGTAATTACTTACGCAACGTAATTTGCTACACGTTCGATTTCTTACAAATACAAAAATTTAGTTTTAAGTGTTCTACTTGCTTACTAAAGTAAGCAAGTAGAACACTTAAAACTAAATTTTTAGTAAACTAAGGGTTCTGTTATCGTTCAGAGGAAAGAAATCAGGGACAGACAACAAAGTTGTACCCATAAGTAAACTAACAATATATAGCACCTGTAAGGCCTGAGGACGATCAGTACACACTCACCTGCCGTGATTTATGCGCTAAGCCCGCCATTGTCCTGTCGCGGCCGGCTAGCGGAAACTTATGAACTATCTAACCTCAAATGTCTTATGAACGAAACACTACCACTCTACATGTACACACAATTATTTATTTACTTAAAGTATATCTAGAACTTAAACCTCTATTGGAGGTTGCAACAGTATTTTGCTATTGTCGTTTGATTTTTTTTTTAATAAAGTAGGCATTTCAGCTTTAAATGAACCTGAATATAAACCTAAACGGTTTGAAAAGTATGAATTCTTTAATGTGGTAAAAACTACAACGAGTTAGGTTTTACATAAGTATTTCTAAGTACACACCTATAGGCGCTTGTTTTTATAGTGTAGTAAAAAGCCTGATCTTGACTGTAAGCACATAACGGTAACTTATGGATATAATCCTTTATAGCTCACGTAATAACTGACCGCTCAATTTATTTACTCAAAGCTATATTGTCTTACACATCATGCTTAACTGCTTGTAAAGGATGACATCACTGAAGAGCAAAGGCCTCTTCTCATACAGGGAAGACAAGAGCATTGATCACCACGCTTGCTCTTGCCCTGCAGAGAGACTATAAACTATAATAGGCTGGTATTATTATTATTATGACTTCAATAAGAGCCCATCCCAAGAGGCTTAACAGTCATATCGTCTGAAATAACAGTACCCCTACCACGTAAAGCCAAACATATTTCCTTGTATTTCTTTAGGATCATTCGTGATAAGCATTTGTTTTTTTCTTATTTTAGCGTCGAGGACATATTCACAGAGATCACAAGCACGCATAGAATAAGTGATCCCCTATTAACCAGCAACAAATTCGCATAAAAATATTAAAGTAGATAGGTACGTGTAAAGAGAAATGCAAATTATTTTTAATTGCTTTCCGGTAGAAAGTGGGTGAACCTGAACACGGAACGGGCCGAGCGAATCAGTTTGATTCTTGTCGAAATAATGACAAAGCGGCGACGACCGGTGTCGGATTCTCACCGAGCTCCTGACGACTGGAAGCCGGTAACTGGCAGATTAACGTTAATTCCTACTGGCTCTTACGCTCGATAACTCAGCCGTTTTAAGTAACTGCTAAATTGGTTCAGCTCCTTTTATTACGTATTTAAGCATGTCAATAGGCTCGCCCCCTATTACCTGGGGGGGTTTTTATATGGGACCTAAACATACCGGCGAGCTGTAGATGTACATTGGTACACCCCTGCCTAACCCTTCGGGGAGTACAGACGTGATAATATGTGTATTTTAGCGTGTCACCTTTGAACTTGTACTATGTAGATAGGTGCCTACTACTCAGTAAATACAGGGCCACTAAATTAAAGATAATTAAGCCAGTAGGCTTAAGAGCATTTAACGCCTTTACACACAAAAAGGAAAACGTGTAATGTTATTATGATTTTAACGTGCACATGTTACTTCACACGGCCCGAAAATACTAAACAGAGTCATTCGTCTCTGTAATAATCCACAATCAATAACTAATAATCTGTTCCGCGTATGTGGGCGGTACCTGACATGCACCCATTTGTTTTACTTAAACGTTAATGCTCTTATGCATCGGCGGCGGCGCAAGCGCATCCACACACGTTCCAACTTCGGGTGATTGTTTAACGGTGATCCTTTCCGGGATTTTTATCTCGGTTTAGCGTGTGGGTGGTTTATAAATAAAATTGACCTGGAGGTCGTAATGTGCCCATAAGATAAAGGATTATGTTTTATAAGACCACCACAAGGAATTAGGTCAATGTAAAAGATTGCTTTTAGAAAAGATACCTAAGTGGAACTAAATATTTCTGGCTTAACCGCTTAAACAATACGATACCTAGTGCAATACACATAGGGCTTTTTTTTTTGGGCGGGGGTGGGAAATGATCAAATAACTTCTCCCGTCCTGGGCGGGGCGGGAGGGAGTGTCAGACTTTTACTGACTAAAACCCACCCATGTTCCTTCTTGTGCCCTTTGGCGTTCCGGCGGCGCGGTATCTCTTACGAACAACCCGCAGAATACACATAGGGCTAACCTGATGGCTCAATAATCCTCAGAGTTTGTAGGCAATATTAGTGCAACACCTAATAAATTTTGTTTATAAATCGTTTAATTAACACCCAGTGATCCCACACTACACATTTCTGCATCATTAATCTTTATTACACACAATTATTTAAGTTCAGACTCTATTACCTGAGACTTGCACTCATTTAATGCCAATTAAGTGCATTTATGTTTAAATGTCACGTGCATCAGATTTCCTAATAAATAACGATACAGAAGCCATCACAGTGTCGTGATTATTTGGGTTAGCAACCGAATTTCGTCACTCAATATATTCTAATATACATGACATTACATGGTAATTAATAAATGTCAACCACACACAGATAACGAAGCTTCAAAGTGAAACAAAGCGCGGTTAGCGGATAATTGTATTGTTATGGGCCAATTTATACTCGAATGGTTGTGGCTTTTGCCACCGAATACATAATAGTACTTCTTGTTATTGGAAATGTATAGGTAGATATTTTTATAGAAACGATACCTTGACCCCATTAAGTAGTAGAACCTTCTACAATTTTATTTCGAGTTAGATAAGTAAGCACTTTGGTATTTGCCGAATTTATTTTCAACTGTAGATATTTAAATGACGACATCTATTCTTAGTAAAATTTGTACCACAAGACAGGTGTAGTCTTGTGGTTTGATTGGGAGTTTGAGACAAATCTTAAAACTTTTTAAGAGTTATTAATTATTAGTTCCAACATCCAACACAAAGGTAAATTCCATTATTGACGAATCAGCCAATAGATAGGTAAGGTATCTCGCCCCAAAGCTAGCCCTGACGATCAATACTGATCCAGACAGTTATCGAGATCGGTCTGAATCTGAAGAATCTGCCATGTGTATATTGTGTGGCATGTATATGTTTAGCACTCATGCTTTTCGTCTTTCATTATACCAACATCTACCAAATTCCTGCCGGGATCGAGGGTTGTTCGAAAGACATACCGCGCCCCCACATGGATGGGTTTCAGTCAGTAAAAGTCTTACACTAAGGGCGGGGGAAGTCATTGGATGATACCCCATCCGAAAAAAAAAACATCTACCTAATTGGGTTGATGACACCACTAATCAATTGACATACCTTTTATTAACTGTCAAAACGCGATTCCCCTGTAGATTTTGTATGACAATACTAAACTATGACGTCACCTTTTTTGTCATCTCAATTCACCAACCATGTATTTATTTATGTCAAAGCAACTAAATATCGAATTTCATATTTATTTAAAAATTCATTCAGTTTTCAGGGCCAAAATAAACTCTACTTTTTTGTTGTGAAGTTGTGTCTTGGAATTATTATTTAATGGTGTCATCTACCCAATTGGGTCGCCATACCTACCTACCCATAACCGCTCATTTCAAAGCCACAAAATCAACCGATCAGATCGAAAGCCTTACGATTACGAAGACCGATAATCCTGAATGTTGTCTCATAGTCGGTCTGTCAAAACGCTACCTACATTCGTAACGCAATAACTAGGTATACCTATTACGTAGCAGTAGCTGCGAACTGTGTTTTATTTCGTAATACAAAACTTATCTCTAACTGTCCACATTAATTACGGCTATTCCATTTATTTAAAAATAAATTAGTATTGCATAAATATTCCGAGTGAGTTTTTGTCATAATTAACTGTATATTGCCAGGAGCTAACGCATTGCTAAAAAGCAACTAAAAAGTTGATCAACAATGTTTTAATATCTAGTATCTTTTTAAATCATTTGGTGGCGGGTTTCTTTTTCAGTCACAGAAGTTGACATTGCGTTTAACAGACTGTTACCTATTTAATATTTTTACAAACAGAACGTACATACGGTAGGCAGAAACCACAGAACGTCACCTGCTACCGGTATTACATACTTCTTTCGCCTCGTCCACGTTCATACATCTGTTCATACAAGCAGGCCGGTTACGAGTACTGCGCAGGCGACCTTTCTGAAGAACTAATATTTTTAATCAGCCATTTTCATTTGGAAGCTGGTGGGTTAGTCTACAAAACAATAGGTAGGTAGGCACATTATACAGCCATATTAGATAATCATGGACTGAATTTAGTGATGCCATAAGTTCTGTGCGTATTTTGTCGCGCCTTTCGATCAAATTCTAGTAGTGGGCATAGCAAAAATCAAAATGCATACAATGAAACGAGGTGGACAGAAGAGGGGGTCTACAAAATACTTATTAATTACTTACTTTACAAAAAAATCTGCCTGACTGACTGCCTCGATAGCCTAGTGGACCTAAACACGACTGCTACGCTAGACGTCTTGGGTTCGATTCCCAGGTCGAGCGAGATGTCATTTGAGTTTTTCTATGAAATTCTCAGTAGCAGCTCGGAGTTATGATTTGTGCCCGGTTTAAGGCAATAGGCTCGCCCGCTATTACATGGGACCTTAAACATACCGGCGAACTGTGGGTCGAGGAATATAGGTGTGATGGTATGTGCCTTTTCAAAAAAAAAAATGATAATTTGCTCTGTTATTCGTAATATTATATTTTACTATTGAAATTAATTTAGGATATTATAATAAAACATAACAACATGAGATTAACATAAAAAGGTTTATTTATACATAACATATTTAATTAACATTTACACAGAAGTCCCACATATCAGGTTTGATAGTCCATGTCTTAAAAAACTTTTCCTTAACATCTAACCATTTTTCAAAATACTTTTGTGATTTATTCTTCATCTCATTGTAAGGTATTCTGTCAATTTCATCTTGGCCACATATTCTTTGTTTCAGATCTTCATTTTTGTTTATTATGTGTAAGAACTTTTTGTATAAATTGTATTTACTTATGCACAAACTACAGGCTGGTGATAGTGCTTTTTTCAGGGTAACTCCTAACTTTCTGCCTTGTACTGCTACTTCTGGAAGCCTGAAACACATTATCATTTAAACTTATTTATTAGTACTTTATTAATGGGTACTTTATTTCTTTGATTGATTGGGTATTCAATAAATTACTGTCTGCTTATATGGTCAAGAAAACAGGGTCTAATAAAAGTTCTTCATGAACTTATTTTAACATAAATGTCTTTTTTATTTTTATAATTATGTGACAGTCCACTTAGTTACGGCAACCTAAAGGAGGTCTAGTATGTGATTGTTATTGCATTTTAAAAACAAATCAAATACTCACTGACTATCTGATTTAATCCATACTATGCTTCCAGGAGCAGGTTTTATATTAACATCTGAGCAAATATTTGAAAACACTAAAGTTGTTTGATAAAATTGAGGCACTACATCCAATGTAAGCGATAGACAGTCTGATCTGTTCAACAGAGCTCTTTGTAGTGACTCATCAGAATAAGGAACTCCAGCACCAAATATAAAATGTTTTATGAATATTGGTTCACACAGCATACTTAAGAGACTGCCTTGGACTCCTAAATGTATCCATTTTGCAATTTTATCACTGCAAGAGACTGACAATGTTCTGTCCCCTCTACCTGGCTTAATTCTTACTTGACCGAGGACCAGCTGAATATTAGTTCCTGGATCTTTTAAGTCCTGTTCACACTGAGGTAAACATTTAGCCCCCGTTTTGTTAACATAGTCCTCAACTTTAGGTCTTTTTACTTCTATCTCACAAACATCATCATCTGCTTCTCGCTTTGGTAGCTTCAGTACATCACCATAATGTTCTTCTTCCCCATGTTGGGGTATTATAGACGCATCCCCACAGGGTAACTGAGATGAATAGAAAATATATTCAATATTATCTTTAAGCTTAAACTGTCCATTGTCGTTATTGAATATAGACTGTTTTTGTTTTAAGGCTTTGTAAATGTTTTCGTATAGGTATAATAAAAAACCACGTCGGGCAAATACTTCGGCATGGCTGTCATTTACTAAACTCCCATTGGGCATCATTTTTGTTGCCCCTATACATTTGGACCCGGTACCTAGCGATACTACTTCGAAGTTCTCAGTAATTGTGTCATATTCTATGAAACATGATAGTACTGTCCATTCTTTGTCGATAGGCTTCCCATTTTTAGGTAATTTGGTGTACAAATTGAAACATTTTGACACTACTTTTTCAATAAAAGCATCATTTAGGTTAGGCATCGCTTTGAAGCCTCAGTCGTTATTCTACGCACATAATTTATGTCATAATTTTAATAAAAAAACGTATATTTCTATGATTTTGTCTTTGTAAATCGTAGTTACTTTTAATTAATCATAATATAGTTATGTAAATGAAAAATATTTAATTTGCAATAAAAATGTAAACAAAATAGAATCAATCAAACTGAACTGACACTTCTTGCTGTCATTCACAGTCATTCACTATAAGTTTGACATTAAATGCTACATTCTGTTTAACGGAATATAATTTTATTCTTACAATAATATCTAGTGATTTATAAATATTCAGCAATCAAAAATAAATAAAAAAGAATACGTTATACTTATTGTGATTAATTGTTGTGTGAGAATTTTTTATTTCCAATTTCAATAATTAGGATAAAAATAAGTCATGAGATGGTGATGGAAACTTGGCCGAAAAATTATTGTAAATTGGAACGAATCAACCGCGTTCCAAAAAATATTATTTCGTAAAATTGCAATTTTAAGCATCAACATTGTGTGGAAACGTATAACAATCAATAATTATTTGTTAGCGTGTGAGAAAAGAAAACTACAACTACAAGATGGAAGGAATGGATGGATGGAAGGTCGTACCTGTCCATTGAAGAAACCTTAGACGATTAATATTTAAAACGCAACAAGCATTGCATAACATTGATACAAAACTATTTCCATATTTAACCCTTCGAAAACCGCGCGCCAAATGCTCGTGCTTATAATTTTGCAATTGTATGACGTGGTCCCTTGGCAGAGCGTTCTCCTAACGGGCAGTTAGCATAATAAGTCCCAAAATACTTAACAAGTAGGTTCCATGAGCTTCTTGACCATGAAAACCATGCCATGTAATTCATGTTGGGAATGTCTGGAATTTGTAGAAAGAATAGCATCTATTTATGCACTTCGTTATCAGACTAACTACTTTCAAAATGACACATTCAGCAAATTTATTGAAAATTAACTGCTTATAAAGATGGACACATCACACACAGGACATAGGAAACAGGATTGCTAAATCAAAAAGTATTAGATGTCTCTAAAGATTGTTAATTCCTTATTATTCCAATAAAAAAAATATTGAAATTTAACTTTGTGAAAATAAATGGCCTAAAAATAATTTATTAATGTTCAATGGCTGCAATATCACGTTTACCATATCATTAGGTCATTTAAGGAGCAACAATAAAAGGCTCATCAATCACACTGCCATCGATGCGGTCGAAGTTAACGGGACGAAGATTATATTTATGATGACAACGAAGCAGTATAACAGCTTCGAGCTGCCTAACCACCTACCTGCTTTCGTTTAGATATATTCGTTTCGTAGGTAGGTACCTAAGTACTGCCAAGGTTGTGGGATTTGTTCGAAACGGTCACCGCGGCCTTAGATCGCAAAGGGAGGAACCCCGATGGGTTTGTTTTAGTCATTAAGAGTCTGACACTCCTTTCCGCTCCAACCAGAGCGGAAAAATTCATTTGATGATTTCCTATCCTAAAAAAAAAGTAGTTAAGTAAAAAAAGCACCAGACCACTCCAGGCTACATATTAGGTTACCTTCTTAGAAATCTGTGGTCCAGTCTACAAGCTTCTACTATAAGAATATTTTAGTAAGTTTTGTTTTAGGTACTGTAGCTAAGAAGCGTGTGAATTCTTTATTTAACTAATAGGTATGAATGTACTTACAAAACACTCTTTAGAATCTGTAACACGAAGGTATGTATTAGGTTAAGGTTGATACCACTCCCTTATTTACCTGGTAGTAGGTATAGTAGGTAGGTAGATATAGTATCTACATCAGCGAAGTTTCTACACACACTGACACACAGTCATGACATAAGGTAGACACATTTGGCATCTGTTAAAAACAAAAAAGTATTTTTTTTTTTGAAAATACCAAAGTCACGACTTAGTTAGTCTAGCTGTCTAAATCATTCGATCAAAGATAAATAGCTGTACCAAATGCTAAATCGTGAGAAATTTTAATCCTTGAACGCAAAAAAACAATTCGAAACAATAGCTCGAAGTTTACTAGTATCGACATTTTATCTTATATTGCCGGACACGGATGTTAACGTTCCCAGTGTTCATTATATTGACCATTAGTGGGCGGTGATGTAAGAGAGTAGTTTGTCATTCCACGCCTCATTATCGTGCAAGATGACGCGCCCGATCTGAGGACCAATTTGAATATCAAAGCGCTCCCTTCACGCGTTAGATTAAACTGCTATCAAAATACTCGAATAATATGATGACTTTCAATAAGTACTCCATTCTGTAGCAATCGATAAAATCGATATTGTTCCGCTATAAAAAATCGCTTTGCATAATATTCATACAGGCTGTTTACGTAAGGAAAGGAGGTCATAATTTTTATTGAAAAAAAAAAACGTTATTTTTGGCGTTTGGAAAGCGACAGTCGCATTTTCGTGTAAAAGTTGTAATTGGTAGTTTTAATGATGAATGACATTTTTAATTGAGCAAAGAAAGTAACTCGATATTAAAACAACCTGTATCTGCACAAACTGTTATTATTAAATTCGAAACGTTTTAATTCGCAAGAATGAAAAATACATGAATAAATATTAACGACGTCAACAAGCAAAGGAAACACATATTAAACGAAGGTAAATGATAACATTACAAGCAATTGACCCCGCTGAAAGAGTCGATACAGTCCCATGACAAATAAAATTAATGTAAACGGTACGTACCAACGTTTCCACAGTATTTAAAACAAGACATAAAACTTCCAAGCATAGCTTACGTTGTTATTAAACCGAGAAAAATAAGTCATTGACTGTGATTTAACAAGCATTTTATGATTCATTGTAACCAAGTAGAGATAACTACACCTCACATGAGTTAAAGAAATAATCAGCTGTGCCTTACAAAAGAGAAACACCTACACAGTCAAAATATATCGATACCTCTGGGCTCAAAGGTCGCATAGCACAAAATACGAGTTTTCAGGAGAACCCACAAACAAAAAAAAATGATTTCCCTTATATCTCTGTCATTTTTAGAGCTACATAAAAGTATCCACGACACAAAATTCTTAGATTTTTGATATGTACTTATAGGAGGTTTTTTCAAAAATGGTTTTGTATTTACTGAGATAATATGTGTTTTACGACCAAACATTTTATAATATATTATGGAACAGGTTTTTTTTTTTAAATCATCATCATCTTCCTGCCCTTATCCCATGCTACTTGGGATCAGCGCAACACGTTTTCTGTTTTCATTCCGTACTGTCAACCATCATGATATCACTGACTCTTCTTCTCTTTCATAATATCATTCTTCACACAATCCGGCCATCTTTTCCTTCAGCAATTTTTTTTAACCCGATAACAATGTTAGTTCGTATCCATTTTCAATGTTTTTGTTACGGTGTCCCTTAGACTCGATGTAGGTAGAATAACCTTTTCCTGACGCCTCTGTACTTCATTATAAAAATTACAGTCACTTTGAAATCATTAGCGAGGCAAATGGGCCTCGGAATGGCTGTGAATTAAAGAGTTCCCAGTGGTTACGCGTACCACATCATGCCTCATTACCTGAGTCCTCAAACACAGGTCTGGTCAAATTATGCAAGTTCAGCTTCCTGTTTTTGTTGGCAAGCTGCGGCTGTAGTAGGTACCCGGAATGCATTCCAATGCATCCCTTTTGTATAACCGTTAAATTGTTATTAATTTTCTGTTCCCAAGGTAGCAGATTTTTGAGATAATATTTACCTACATACCTATGTATGTGCAATGGTAGGTACTATTGTTACATACTTAATTATAACTGTTTTCGTTCTGATTGTATTTTAATACAATGCACTTGCACAGCCACAAATGGCATGAAATCTTGATAAAGAGAAGCTTTAGAAATATTTCGTTTTCGTAGATTGTATTTTTTTGTAGGTGAGTTTAATTTACTCGAATCAAGCGTCAGGTGTTAAAATGACAACGCCCGCGAGCTGAGCAGTGAAAGGAAAGGAAACAAAGCCAAGCACTGAAGTGATCATTTCCTAGAGATTTCTATAAGCGTTGCTGTATGTTTGTTTTATTGCTTCATTTATTTTGATCACTTATTTCCGTATTTACCTATATTTGACTACGGTATCGTTTTTATACTAGCCAGACCATTTAAATTAAACAGCTTGTATACGGCAGGCTTATGAACAGCAGAATGTATCTATAAGTATTTGTTTACTCGACTATCTAGCAATTCCTAGATATGAGAAGCATAACCTGTAAGTTTATTTGTAGAAAAAATCATTAGTATGAAGAATGACCTCTTCCAAAAATAGAAGGTCAGTTATGCACAATTTGAGGTTGAAGTTCAGCTAAATTCTAATAAACTTAAAGAAGTCGTGCCGTAACCTAAGGTCGTAGGTGATTCGTGAACGATAAAGCAGAGCGTTCCCAACACCAAAACATTGATTGCGAACAGCAGTAGGTACAAGGTCGTTCAGACAAGTTGCGCAATATTTGGGTACTTTTATCTAACATCTCCAATGTTCGTGGTCGTCATTCAAATGTAACATGAATTATTTAGTTTCCCAAAATTATGCAATGGAACAAATTGAAATCGTTTTGAATCAACACAGACCCCCGCTGGGCACCTCGCGGTTCTGCCCTGCAATAAAAACGTAGAAATATTTTATTGTGGATCGAATATTGGTTGATATATCGAATATTGGTACCTACATTTCGTAACACGAACAACGTGCATGCATAAACATGCACCGAGTAAGTGAGTCTTAAAAGTATTTCAAAATATAAAATGAAACATGACGATTGTAACATCGAATACAAATTACGGACCTTTTTTTAGGTAGGTAGACATCTATTTATTTATTACTTAGTAAAGACTTGCTAAAGGCAATTTGAACAAATATGAAAAACTGCAATGCCTAACCAGTGATCCCGATAATCCTATAGTGTATTACAATGTTTGCAACAAATCAGGATGCAAAACTAGGGCCTAATGAGTACTTATGGAAAGCCAATGCGACTTCAGTATTTTTCCTCACGAATGATCCAAAAATTAGGAGACTTTATTTTCATGATTTTATTTTATCGTGAATCGTGATGATGAAACACCTACAGTGAAATGATCATGTACTCATTTTATCAACGAAAAATACATTGTCATCCAGAGTCTCAAGAACGATCGATTGATATCAATAGACAACGATAAGTAGGTAATAGTCTGATAAGGCTAGAATTCAACTTTTCCGTATCGAAATAATTCGCAGTTTGTAAAACATACATTCGGTCAAATGAGGTCGAAAAATGTTTCAAATTAGGAACGCGTGTAGCACAGTCTTTATAGAAGCGATGCAAACATTCCAACTGAGTCAAAAGCTTTCGTGAAGCCCATACCTACCGAACCTGCATTAAACAGCCTCCTACTCTGGTCCACAAAGATCACATATTTTAATTAGCTGATACCGATGTTAGCTTGGTGAAGTTATACATTCATGTAAAACACATCAGCTAAATGTGAATTGATGCCGATGAGCGTGCCTCCACTTCACCCGTAATCGATGCCACATTGACAATGACATTGATACCAATGATGACAAAGAACTTCGTGATCCGGCTAATGCGAGGAAGCTCAAGTGGGGTCAAGTGGCATAATGAAAGTACAGTCCAAAAGAAAACCGTGTTCCTTTGTTTTCTAAAAAAGTTATTACTGAAATGGCATAATAGTACAAGAGCCGATTAACGGCGTAATGTTTCAGTTATGTAATGTTTCTGATATGATTCCCGTGAAAGTAAGAGGAAGGAAAGTATTTCCTTTCCGATAAGTTTTAATGAGTTGGTTTACGTCTAATATTTAGTTATAACCTAATATTAGAACCTTTCGATCTGCATTGTACCTACCTACTTATTAAAAAACAAGGACCATGATGATGAATCGATGACTTGAGCAGCGACTTGAGCAAAGCAACTGTGCTTTCATTGAAAAATCGAAACCAGTCTAATTAAATCCTACGTACTTTAAATAGGTACAGTATTAGCTGAAGTAATCAAACAGATAATCTGAATACAAATTACATAAAAGCACTTCTACCGGAGGAACATTTCGGTTTCAATACCGCAGAGACAGCAGATAACAAATCAGAATCGTGCCGGGTCCACATTAGCACGCGGCACGTTCCGGGCCGCACGGCATCTGATAGGTAATACACCAGCCGTAATGCGCTCCCCGGTACACTATTTCAAATGTTATTACAGTTGCCATGTTGTTCCTGCCGCGTAGACAGCTCATATCGTGCAGAGTAATCGCGAACCTCGCCCTACACCATCCGATATGGACCGCCCGATTCCTTGAAACAAGTATTGCGTGAGACGGAAGCACTGATGCCAGTATAAACATTGTTTAACCACGTTAGTGCAATCTTGAACGCCAGCTCGCAACGTATACAGCACAAAATCAGGAAATGATCAAAGAAATACAATACGCCAAACATTAAGCAAACATAATGTATAGCTCAATTTCATAGGCCATAATGTCTTAATGCAAAACCAACAGTTGTAAGCCGATTTGCACATAAATTGAGCGCCACTTAATATGACAATTTACGAGCGTAGCTAACACGGCTCCGTGTCTCGTGTCTGCAAAGCCGGTGGACCTAGTTGACCAGGGATCAATTAATATTACTCCTAGTAAGGACAACTTTATGTGTCCGCCGCGCGGAGTTTTAACGGTTCTTTGTAATAGGCGTAAGGATTCCGCAACTTGTCTAGCTCAAAGTTGTATTCATTAGGAATTATGCAGATATTTTTAATTAATAATTAGTTAAATGTCTGAGGTTAGTCGCCCTTGAATTATGATTAAGTTATTGATTGATATCACGTAATTATATCGAACACCTACATGACCAGTGACCACCTATACAGGGTTATTTGTAAAACAATGACAACCTCTCAGGACTATGTTACTAACATCATAATCAACAACTTTTGTTCTATGACATTTAAAAATTTATCATATTTTTTTTCATTAGATTTTCATACAAAAATAAAAACATTTTATTTGAACGCTCTAAATGTTACGAAGTCTATGCGAAGCAAACGAAAGCGATAGTAAAATAGCGAGGGGAGCGGGGTTAGGGCGGCGGGGGTGTTTGTACTTGACCTATTTACAATTTTACGGAAATCCTTCAGTCGGTCATTCGCTTCGATGCGCTTGCGTTGCTTGATTCTGTAAAAAAATATAGAACAATAGTTGTTGTTTATGATGATAGTAATACAGTCCTGCAAGGTTGTCATTGTTTTACAAATAACCCTGTATAACCTAAATAATTTTTACTTTTTACAATTATTATATTCTTGTCTAACGACATTTCACCTAATAAATAAACAAGTAAGGACTCGCTCTAACAGATGAAAATGCTATGTTCCAATCAAGAAATTTCCTAAATGACTTACAGCCGTATAGCACACATAATAGGTTCAGGGTACTTCGAAGCTTATTACAATGAACAGCAATTTCTTCAACTATTGTAATGCGAGCGATGCCGAAGCACTTGCCTGTAATAAATTAACTACGGGCGTAATAAACTTGGGTGGTCTAACTACTACATTGATGTCGTTCATTTGAATAGCAAGGATTGATGAAGTAGCATGTAATTCCCATTATTTTTACATTTCAATTTAAGTACCTACCTACATACATAATGTTATAGTAGTCGCCACGAGTCGTGAGCACAAATGTCAAGTTAATTTTTGGGTTTTTGGATTTCTTTTGGGGGTTTTGGGGCGCCGACGCTTCACGCGATCTGTCTGACTGACGGACCAATTGCATGCAGCGTCGGCGCCAGAAAAACCCAAAAAGGAACCCAACAACCCAAAAATGTACTTGACGTTTGTGCTCACGACTCTTGGCGACTAATATATATTTTATCATAGTTGTTTTGCTATTAAAAATTCTACAACTTCACTAGATTTAAACAAAACTCTTCGCAAATAAGCCTGTATATGGAACGTTTCTCTTACACTATTCTCCCCTACTGTGAAATTTTCCAATAGTTCAATTTTCCTATTGGGCTACCTAATGACCTGGATCCAAACAAATATTAAATTCCAAATTTTTCACTAATAACTAAAGTTAAAATGTTCATATAAATTTGAAAATGTAAAAAATATGTTTAACTTTGATTTGGACCGAAGTAAAGTACTACATGGAAATACAAAAGAATCACGTGAACAAAAAGCCATACAATAATTCTATTATCCTCCCCAGTCGTATCTCATCTCATCTAAATGCAACCGCAACATTACCTACCCACGTTAGCAAATCATACCAAACTAATTTTGAGGCTTTGCATTATTTTATAGTCCTGCCCGGGATGCTGCATAGCAATGTGATAGGAAAGGATTGTAATGGTAGCTATTACACCGCTCATATTTCTGTAGTAGCGTCGGAATGTATGAACAGCAACAACGTACCCTGTACTTACTATGCCAACTTTTTTAGATTTATTTTGCGGACATAAGCTCTATTTATGTATGTATTATAAAAATAACGGCCAAAAAACGGTTTTTGAAAATGTTGTGTTAAATTGACTGTATTGTGATAATGGCTAATAGTCTACATTGCTTTAGTATTTGTCGTGAAATAAGGGATCCTAATACACGCAAAAATTAAAATAACGATAGGCGAAATATGAACCAACAGCTAGTACCGTACCTATAGCTAAGTAATGTGAGTGGTATTTAAATGAAATTACCAGAACGAAATTATCATGTTTTTAATACTACCGATCAATCTCACACAATAATAAAATTGATCTAACTCCGATTGAAGATTTTACATTTATAATCAAATAATAAAATATTGTTTATCTCCTCCAGTCGTATATTATTTTATTTACTACCTTTTTTCTTGTACCGCGCAAACGGTCAGTCTCACATACATTTGAATTGATACCTTCATGGCGCCTTTATTTTGTCCCTTTCCGTACCTGTGCTAGAATAGTAAGTAACTACTATTATCATCAGCAAGCTAGCTAGCACTTTATCAAAACTGTAATTGCAAATAAACCGATTTTAAACCAAAATCTGTCGTTTCAACCCGGTTTATTTATAACTATAATCAATGCACATCGGAATGATTGTTATTCGCCAGTTTCTTCATCCCTGTCTGTGTACTAAGGAGTAATTAACATTGTGTTGTTTGTTTGACTTAAAATTTTAAGAACATGTATATAAACATTAAAAATTTCATAAAAAAATCCACTAGGTACTTTATTTATAATCTATTCTCCCATGTCTGTGACTTTGACAAATTAATCAAATTAACGAAGAGTTGTGGCTGTATCCCATTTAGAGATAATATACTTGTATAGAGGTCCTTAAGTTCTTTAGGGAAAGTATTTGCATTCCTAATTGTATGAAAAAATACATCAGAACGTGGCATATCCGCCATTTGTAGTCGGAAATATCTCTTTGATTTTTTTCGTATTTGATTCGTAGTCATATGAAATGCAATAGACAATTTAGGGGCCATTTTATGATATTTAGAAACCGCAGCGACAGCTTTTAAACCTAGATATGGAGTGACCATAGATCTATATCAATGTTATTTGCTGTTTATATCTTCTTGTGTGACATAGACATTTGACATTTCGGAAGACAAAACAACCTCGAAACTGAAAGCTGAGAATTACCTACTGAGAAATTGAATATTATTTATCTTAAAAAGATGGGCAACTGGAAATTAGAAGTCGGAAGAATGGCTATGTACACATCTTTTCCAGTGGGCCTCTTCTTCTTCTTCAATCAACCGACTTATTTCGAGGAGTGGGTCACGAATACTAAACGTCAAATCTTTCCACCGGAGAACATCGCTGACAGAGAAGCTATTCAGCAGCTTATTAAAGATATGAGGAAAAAGCAAATGGCAGCAATGGACAAGGAATAAATGGTTGAAACCTGTGCAACTATTTCATTGTTGCACAAAGTTGTACATAAGTGGCGCATTTTAATAAACTTGTAGTAATTTTCTTATTGTTTGGTCAGTGGATAGTCTTATTGTTTGTCTAATCAATATGGCCCATGTTGTAAGGTAAGTAGTAGTTCTAACAGTATCGCTGATGTCAAGTAAATTGATGTGTTGTGACCACAATACATCTATCAGTGATAAAAGTATGTCAAAATCATACAACATGAATTAATAAAACAATATTTTATTAGATTTAAATATAATATAAAAACTAATAAACTTTACAGTAAACTCAATCTACCTTAACAGTTTTATTTTTATGCAGATAACACAACACTACTCCCAACATAGTTGAACAGAGTGAAGCATAGATTACATAAGATACTCCATAGAATTCTCCTATTACTCCAGAGACCATAGGAGCAACTACACCAGTTAGTGACCTCACACTGTTTGAAGCACCAATTAATGTCCCTCTATGATCTCCATGACTCCTCTTTAAAACCATTTCTAATGTAACCAACCTACCAATTGCATTACCTATAGCTAGTGGTATTAACCAGAAAGCATAGACAATAACATTAAACGATAATGCTAGTCCTAATAAAGATACACTTGTCACTAAAAATACATGTAAATTTCTTATACTATAGTCTTTGTCGTGAATGTAAAAGCTGTTTATGTACCCTATGAAAAAACTTGATATTGAACCTATAACACCTTGAAATGATATAACATAACCTACATATTTTGGTGATAAATCATATTCTATTTTTAAATAAAGTGAATAATTAGAGTAATAAACGCCCATTGCAAAACCAATTAATGCTTTGAACATGAAAATGTCCCAATACTTAAACCAATCTATGTAAAACAATTCTACAAAAGATTGTCGGACACTAGTGTATAATGTGTTTACTAAACTTGGTGGTACTTCTTTAGTTTTTGCTACTTTACTTTTTACTCCCTTTCTTCTTGGTGGCTTGATATCTAACTTTGGCAGAAAATACACTAAACCTGTAAAAAAAAAGGCACATAAAACAGAAAGCTCATTAATTGACATTTAAAAATGCATAATTAAATTTAGAGCCTAATTTCTTACCAGCATTGATGGCGAAACATATCCCAACAATAATAGCAATTAACATAAATCCATTTTCTGGATTATCCTCAGCCAAATGGCCACCAATCACAGGACCTACAGTGATGCCAACACCAGATATGGCGGCCATTTTGCCATATATTTCAGCTTGCTTCTGTTCACTCTTTTCATAATCAGGTACTAAAGCTTTAGTCAACATCTGTGTTTGCTTAAAAAGCCCTGTAACATTGTCAATTATTAGTTTATTATCTTCATACAATAGGTAGGTAAGCAACAATCATTCAAGCTATGGCCCCCACCAAGATGAAATCTCACAAAATTATTATTATGCTGTTTAAAAGAGTATTCTATGAATTATTCATACCTAGTTAGCTGTAGGAAAGGAAAAAAATGTCATACTACTTGCCCAACAGCCAAGTTACCAATTTTGAGGATTTTGTTTTAGGGTAAAACTTAGATCATCTCTAAAAAACTTAGACTACTGAGAATTTCATAGAAAAACTTAGTGTTATTAAGTTTGCCCTGGTAATGACAACAAGCTTGCCCCCTATATGGGACATAAACATACCGGCGAACTGAGGGTGTACATTGGTACACCTCTGCCTAACCCCTCAGAGAATACAGGCATTATGGTATGTTATCAAGTATTATAATTTTGTAAGTCAGGGGGGACTTGTTGGACAGAACCTTACTCAAAACTCAAGTAATAACAATTCTCCAATTTTGAGTTAGGTCACATATATAAAGTATAATACTACTTATTTTGGTTCTGTAATATGAGCTTTAAAATGTCAACATACAGTAGTCACTGCCTACCTCTATGGAAATCAAGTGTAATATAAAAATGTATGATTCATGTAAATGAACTTGTTTTTGTATGTACCTAACACTGCTCTAACCACCATTATAACGAATATTGAACTTGTGAGTCCAAGCACAGTGTATGCTATGCCACACATAAGCAGTGTTAATGTCAAAATAGTTTTCCGGCCCTTCAGGTCGCTCAAACTGCCCTGAAAAAGTTTTATTTATTAAGTAGGAGCTTGACAAACTTTATGTATGAAAACTCATATTAGTATGGAAGCAGAACGTACGATAAGTGGTCCAGAACCTAGCTGGAATCCAGCATAAATAGATCCAAGTAATCCCACATACAAATGATTACCACCCATTTGTCGTACATGACCGGCCACTAATGGGACAATGAGACCCACCGCTAAAAGGTCCTGGAAGGAATTTATTGCACATTTTGAATTCATATACACAACCGGACACAACGATAAAATAAATAGGTACGAATTAATTAGAGCTGGCATTTATTTGAATACCCACTAAGAAAGCCACAGCTTGAAGTAGATAAATTGAAAATGGCATTTTGATTTTTTGTTTTAAAAACACTACATATTAGTAGGAACTTTCGTAGGACACAATAAATATAACTTTATCGTGTTATCGATAGATTGTGATGACTGATGATGTGCCCATCGACGGGTTGTCACTTAATATTGACACTTGGCAAGTTGTCAGTGATTGAGTTAAATGAGTCCCTGATAAAGATACCTATAGTGATGTCGATATACATCGACAATCGTGTCATAGCCAAAGCTCAAAATTCACCACCGAAACAAAACACCGAAAGCACGTCCATGACTGATGACGAGAAAACAGTCTGTGACCTTTATCAATTTGACGACACCGAAATAATGGTGACCTCACACACAAGGAACTTGAATGACATGACATCGCTAAGCTCTTTCTCTTAATATCTCCGACTTGAATAACTCGACTAAAACAATTAAAGGCCATCACTAGATTTTATAGACAGTTCAAAAAGTAATCTCATAATCTGTGTTTAGTGTTATCTATGAAGTGCAAGTGACTGACACTGACGGACCACTGACTTCTAACACAGCTGATTGGGATAAATTTAAAAATAATGTTTCGTGAATCGTGGTATTTGGATGGAAAAGTGAATAAGTGATGGAATTTTATAACGTCGTATGTAAAATATCAACTCTAAATTATTAATATAAAACTACTCTAAATACACAATAAATAAAAATAAATGATGAGCACTACAAGGTCTTTAGTAAGTACCAAACAAACAAAGTGGGTAATGCTTCACCTAAACATTTCTCTAGGTATTTGCTTGCTTCCAAAAACACGTCTTAATGTGTAATGTGTGTATTAACAGTGTTAATAAAATCATAAGAGATAAAACGAGACTCCTTTCAAAATTAAATGCAGAATTTGCGTAAAATTTTTTCAAAAACTACGTCTTATTTTTCAGGTCCTGCAGACATTCAAGAAGTTGCACAGAACTAGAATGAAAGTTTTTGCAGGAGATGAAAGAGCACTGATAGCAGGGAGAATAAAAATCAATGATGAATTCCGTAAAAATAAAAATGTCACTAATGAGGAAGCTATAAAAGCTGTATGAATTGTTTTCTAACTGCAAATATCTATGGTTACATAAAACTATTTTGGCTCTTGTATTATGGAAATAAGCTTATTAGTTTGTTTCAGATGATCAAACTTGGTGAGGATGTGGAAATTGAACTTCGTACACAAGTTATCCAAGCTCGAGAGGTCAAGCCAGGTGTATTTGGTATGTCACAAATAAAGTGCATTTAACTACTGGCAGCACTTCACATCCTGTTATAGTAAAAATTCTTATTTTACAAGATTTTGCACCTTTTTCTGTTGTATTTTCAGAGGCAAAAATTACCAAAGACACAGTGACATTTGAGAATATCCTGTATGATGACAATGCAGTATTAGAAGATGGAACAACAGGGAATAGGCCATGTTGTCAAGACAAAGCTAAAAATAAATAGTCGTTAAGATAGAAACCAGTAGTCAAAAACAAATTATTAAGTGTTGTAGATAAAAGGTAGACTTGTAAATGTGTAAAACACCAATTTTTATTTGTAAGTAATTCTAGCTTTTTTGTTTTGAGTTGTAGGTATCTTCATTAACATTTTTTCATTTGATTGGTGATGATTAGTGTGAATCTACACTTTAATTTATTATCCTTATGGTAGTTACCTTCTTTTTGGTATATACCAACACTGATTTAAATCTCTCACCAACAACATAAAATCATGTGTATTTGATGTGTAAATAAAATTTATTTATGCCGAAATTGTTTATTTTAGCTGCAAAATATTTTAGAACCTTTTACTTTTATGTACTAGACTGTAATTAAACCTTTTTCTTTTTTATTTTCTTTCGAAGTATACTATAATTTAATATCAATATGATAATCTCTTAATCCCAGGCGAAAGAAATGACTTTACATAACTAAGCCTAAAATGTTCATAATCTTTAATATGTCAGTTTTCAATTAGTATTTAAAAGAAATTTGAAATTTCGCACCTAAACATATCTAGACCAACTAATTCGGACTTTACCCTCTCTGCCATTGGCTTTTACTTGGATGGTTTTTGGTTGCAGACTACGATATAAAGATAATAAATGCTACAGACGTATTGGTAGGTAGATCTCATGGAGTACGCTGTACGTAAGAATTTTTATCGAACTGCCTGCGACCTCGTCTTTGGCTAATTACATGGTCACTACTTCGCTCCCGTGTGTCGTAGCATGATGTTATATAGCTTATGTTAACTCAGGAATAACGTAGCTATCGGTTGGTGAAAAATGGTTAAAATCGGTCCATAAGTTTCAAAAAAATCTTTCCTCTTTAAAATATTACTATAGTAGCCGCCACGAGTCGTGAGCACAAACGTCAAGTTCGTTTTTGGGTCATCGACCCAGCACGCGATTGGTCTATTCGTCGTACCGATCGCAGCGATTGCAGCGTCGGTGACCCAAAAAACCCAAAAATAAACATGAAGTTTGTACTCACGGCTCGTGGCAACTACTATAACTAAATGTTAGCGACAGTACAGCGGATTAGTTTCGCGAGCAACATTAGAAATACCTTTAGATTATGACGACAATAAAACTTAAATCAACATTAAGCTTGGCAAAACGTGGTATGTCCACCATTCGCCTTTGCAAGTCATTATTAAGTTAATTAAAAAATAAGGTTGCTATACGTTTTATTCGGCGACCATTTTTTGTCAGACGTTTCAAAACTACAGTGTGGAGTATCCATACGTACATGTAAATGACAATAGTGAATTGGTGGCCATTGGTGGTCGAAGCATGGAAATAATATAATCTATGTACTATGTATAGATTATATTATTTCCATATAAATTATTATTTATTTATTATAATTTCCATGATAACATGGGGTATACCTATAAGTTATCAAATATTTAATGAATGGATGGAAGCAATGCAGGTGCACGGTGTGATTGTGACAGAACAGAACTGGCAGGTGACAGTTGACAGAACTGACAGGCCTCGAATTCGCGAGTGAGTTCAGGCGAGTCCTAAATAGGGCTCTGCAGAATATTTTCGTAAGTTTTTGATCTAAAAACCCGTACATAAGTAATACAATGTTGACTAGAACATTAGTTTCAAGGGCTATCCTCCTACGAAGCCTAAAAAATGTTAGTGTTGCAAAGCAAGCTACAAGAAACTCTGGACATGGGTAAGTGGATTGTTATGTCATTGGTTTTTTGTATGACTGGTAATATTATTTAATTGTATAAAAAACAACAATTGGAATTATATGATTGTTAGAAAAAAAATAAAACATAGATCTTTAAAACAAAGTGAAAAAATTCTTTATTAACTTTTATTGTTATTGTGGACTAGTTACTAAGTATTAGAGGCCTACGTTCAGCAGTGGACGGCTATAGTCTGTAATGATGATATTTGTGATATGCCTAAAGTTAAATGCAATATAAAATAAAATTTTAAAAAAGAAAAAAATAATATTATATGTATATAATTTCAGAACATGGTCATACCGAGTACCACCACCATTGCCCTCACGGAAGGCTATATTGTTAGCTGAGGGTATTGGAGCGATTGCCTGGTGGTGGATCTTCTGGCATTGTTTCACCGAACCTGAGCACATCTATGTAAGTAAAAAAATATTATGCATATATCCTTAGGTATGGTAGCATACATATACATACTAAATGTCTTGTGGAGTTTACAATATTCTTGTACATGACTATTGGTTTTTCTTCCATCTCTGTCTAGAAATCTATACCAATACCAAACTTTTGCCGGAATCTCTGTGTTACTAAAATAAAATTGTAAAATGTAAAATGAAAGCTGAGAATTATAAGCAAATCCAATATTCTCACAATACTTGTGAGATTATTGGCATGTGGGAAATGGACTTAGAGATCATTGTGCCTATAGTTGTTACAGCCAATGGCATAATAACCAGCTCAGGATGACCACATGGGGCATTTGGTACTGATATTTGATTGAGAAAATGGTACTTTTGTACATGGTTAGCTTTATTAATGGAAGGATCCTATCACTTGAACCCAGATTCACCAGTAGCAGGGACCATGTTCACAATACCGGAGAGCTATTATTGATTTCTATTATTTCTTAAAAATAAAAAAAATATATAAAATGAAGGATAGAGTATCTTTATTTTAGCGTCTCATTTTTTTGTTATTTTGACTGCTTCATTTGACATAAATAAAATGTTTTGGGAAACAATACAGGTATTTATACAAATCAAGGATCACCTTGATTTGTATAAATACCTGTATTGTTTCACATCAGTAGGGATACTCATAAGATTGATAGATATACCAGTAGTGGAAGTTAGATTAATTTGTTGTCTGTCTCCAGTTTCCAAGAATTTAGACTGACAAATAATATGTTTTTTTTATTTTTCAGGGTGAATTTGAGTATATTGATCCCTCCACCTATACTGATGAGGAACTCGGTGTCCCACCTGATTGTGAAGGATCGTTGAAGTAACGTGAAAAATAATGTTTGAATTGTAGATACTTCTAATTTATGTTGTTATTAAATAAAAAATGATTAATGTCCATAGGTCTGTCTCTACACCTGTGATTTCTTTTAAAAATAAGTCCTGTGAAACATACCTTTCATTCTACGAGATTATTAGTAATAGCTTAGTAGCCTAGTGGTTCTGAGCGCGGCTGCTACGCTAGAGGTCTTGGGTTCGTTTCCCAGGTCGAGCAAAAAGTGTTATTGGGTTTTTCTATGAAATTCTCAGTAGCAGCTCAGGATGTGTGCCTGGTTAATGGCAATAGGCTCGCCCCCTATTACATGGGACCTAAAACATACCGGCGAGCTGTGGGTGTACATTGGTTTACCTCTGCCTAACGCTTCGGGGATACAGACGTGATGATATGTATGTATGTATGAATTAGTAATTTTTTATGGTTGCCCAAAATTCGGGTAGCAAAAAAGTAAAAAAAACTAAAACCCGACTACGGCAAAAAAAAACGACGCTGAAAATGTATGTAACAAGATTTTCAGGATGAACCCAACAAAAACAAAAGCCGTAGTCACATTATTGAAGTGTTACATTTGGTACTTATGCAGGATGTTACAGAAAGGCTATATTATGCATATCAAAAGCACAGGTTCTTTTGGTGTTAATAAACTACATAGCAACATTTTAAATACCTATATTCACAAAATTATAAAGTTAAGAAACAATTAAAAAATCAAATGTTTCCACTTGCATTCTACACATCACTACACCAAGTCCGCTGATCCGTGTCAGTAAACTACACACAAAGAAACAACTCCGTAAAAGATTTGTTTCTCCTGATACGCCTGTTATGATTTAAACTTAATAAACTGTCGAAATAAAAAATACAAAATTAAAAATTTTAAGAAACCCCCGACAGAAGAATAAAAATCCCTACCGCAGCTAAGAGCTGATAACTTTGAAACCGCTGAACCGATTTTCATCAAATGTAAGAACTCTCCCGACTAATTCACCTTTCAAACAATTAAAAAACAAAATCAAAATCGGTTCATGCGTTCGGGAGCTACGATGCCACAGACAGACAAACCCACATACATGCGCACACATACAGGCACGTCAAAGTTATAACACCCCTTCGTTTTTGCGTCGGGGGTTAAAAACATAGGCATTTTCAAAGTTATTGCTTTGAGCCGAAATGTTGTATAGAGATGAATCTCTATCCTATACTGTACCGTACCTATCTATCCGGTACTGAAGTACCGGATACACTCTTCACCCGTTTGTATGGATATACCCTTTCTGTAACACTCTGTATAAAGTGTGACTATGGATTTTCTTTTTGTTCTGTTCATCTTGAAAATTTTGTTTCATACGTTTTCAGCGTTTTTTTTGTCGTAGTCGTGTTTTAGTTTTTTTACTTTTTTATTATTTAAACTATTTTGGTTTTAAATCACTTGTGCTTCTATACTATTCAATTATTACTGTACTCTGTGATACTTCATACTATTTACTTGTAAAAGATAAATTGTCAAATTAAGGATTACAGTAAAGTCCTTTCAAACGGTACCTATATTTATCTTTTTTGATATCTAATTTATTCAACCGCCTGAGGGCGCCACATTGAATCTTGTTGAAATTTTTCATAATTAGTACAAGTGCAGCACTTTCAAATGATATCAAACAAGGTGTATAATCAGCGTAATGTTTTCTTTTAAGATATAACTTTTTGTCCGCTAGTGGGCGTCACTTTAAATTTGAGCAATATATCGAGTTCTGTTTGCACCTGAAGCTCAAAGTGCAAACAATATATATATGCCGCATGGATGCTTGGTATTATATAAAAACGATAGATAGATTGGAGGAATTAACTAAACTGGATTTGTAGGTCCATGAGACGATGGTGATTTGATTTTTAGTTAAATTAGCGGGCCCCTCAGACGTTATCTTGCCCTGAAAATTGGTACAAAAATCCAGGTCGAGCCTACCCTACTCCACCTACCTACCTACTAATCTACCCTAGCAAACTGTACCTGTCTATCTATCCTACGTACCCTAAACCTATCAACCTATCTACTTACATAAATACTTACTGTAGATACCCTACCCCTACCAACTTACCTACCTACCTACATAAAAAAAAGGATAAAAACTATCCTATGTTCGTTTTCTGGTTCTAAGCTACCTCCCCATCAATTTTCAGCAAAATCGGTTCAGCCGTTCTTGAGTTATAAATAGTGTAACTAACACGACTTTCTTTCATAATAAGTAATATAGTAATAAATAATAATATAAAATATACGGTTGATGTTGGTAACACTAGAAGAGACTACTTGTCCCCGTTAAACATAATCTTCTACTGCTATAACTGTAAGCCAAAAGCCTTGTATTTACAAACAATTAACTACAGCACGGTGTAGAAAAAAAAGTTTGACGTAAATCAAAAACAGTGAAATAAATTTCTCCTGCACGCTTGTTTGTCCTAAATTTTCGTAAATTATTAATTGCAATTTGTTGGAATTCAAACAAAAAATGTGCAATGGTTTGTTAAATTAACTGTGTTGTAGTGATAATGTGATGTGTTTATAGTATTCGAAATGGAGACAAATGCAAATCAGAAGGGTGAGTACATCGCCACTCGGAAAGGTCTAGTCTTGTTTGTGTATGAATAACTGTATATTGCAAGTCTTGCGACATGTATTTGGCTGACGTATGTTGCCCTAAACGCATATTTATGATGCGTCCTCAATTATTTCGCATTTATGTGTTATGTAGTTCAATAGATATTATGTTACTGTTTCGGGCGTCATACGACGAAAATGGGCTTATCATGTTTTTGATGACTTTCTTATCGCTTGAAATTCGCCGTGAAGACATTGAAACATTCAAATCTGCTGGTATTCTTGATAAATACATAGGTTGCTCCTCTCCTTGAGTGTTTTTGAGTTTGATTATGAGTCATTTTGTTGGCATTGTGATGTCGTGTGCATGTTAAATACTAATAAGCAAACCGCGACGTGCCTGAACCTTCGCATAACATGTTGGGTTAGATACTTTTGTTTTTAATATTATTTATGTAACCCCTTCTGAAAGGTGTAGACTATAAATTAATTGTAGCATGTAAGTATAGGTTATGTTATGATAACAATAATTATTTTTAAACTATATCATCAATTCACTTTTAAATTCAAAATAACAAAATAAGTACATTGATTGAAACTTTGTTTTAAGTATTCAAGTTTGTTTACATGCATAGTATTATTTTTTAAATAGTTAAGTAATTACTTAAAAAAACCTAATTTGTGTTATTTCTTTTTGCCTCTTGTGACTGTGCTTATCTGTTATCTGATTTGTCATGAGTATGATTGGACAGCTAAAGATAACTTAAACCTATGCAATATTTCTATAAGATAGTTATTATGTGAAAGTACTCTATATAAAATAAAAGAATACAAGAATATTACATTAATTTTCATGCTTATCCTACTACCTTATAGGTAAATATTAATACTTCTCGTAAGTTATATTTAGTCCATATAAGCCTACTCCTCTCCTTTATTACTAGTTAATGATACTAGAGCAAATATTTATTTAAATAAAAACTATACTATACATCTACCACTCTCATGTTCCAATGTTTTGTTTATTTTTTTTCATATAGTAAGACACACCTTGAATTACTAAAATTGCCTATTTATCAGACATTCAGTTAGCAAATACCTATAAAAATCCGCTCCGTAACTGTACTCATATAACTATATTATAAAAATAAATTGGTCTGCTTTTGGAGGAGAGAACATGAGGATATGACGTGATGATCATTTTGTTACTGCCTTGCTGGCCTAGTGGTCCTAAGCGCGACTGCTATGCTAGAGGTCTTGGGTTCGATTCCCAGGTCGAGCAAAAAGTGTTATTGGGTTTTTCTATGAAATTCTCAGTAGCAGCTCGGAGTTAGGATTTGTGCCCGGTTAATGGCAATAGGCTCGCCCCCTATTACATGGGACCTAAACATATCGGCGAACTGTGGGTGTACATTGTTACACCTCTGCCTAACCCTTCGGGGAATACAGGCGTGATGGTATGATGGTATCATTTTGTTAATTTTACAAAAGTATAAACAGAGCTGCGTTTGTGGGGAAAGGACGTAGGTTTAAGGGAGTGCAACACCAAAACATTTGTTTAAAAAGCAATCCCATTTTCCCCCATGAAAAGGTCAAACAAACCCATGAGACAGAAAGCCTGAGTAAAATAAACATAAATAATGTTACTCGCTGTTGCAGTAAATGTAGTGAGCAGACTTCAGTTCACTATAGAAAGTGACCAAACAACAGATGATAACCATGAAAAACTACTATAATAAGGATAAAAATAATTTTAGGAACCATATCTTGTTTATTTGTTTCCATACTAGCTTTGTCCGCTCCAACTTTGTTGGATGCAGACGAAGTTCGATTCAGACAGGTTCAAACTTACCCTGTACCAAATTTCATTAAAATCGGTTTAATGGTTTAGTCGGGAAAGCCTAGTATACAGACAGACAGAGTTACTTTTGCTTTTATCATATTAAGTATGGATCAAGGCAAGGATGAACAATAACGTTTTTTTTCTATCGTAGTGTCGTGTCTGGTGAACTTCGCGTACGACGCGTCGGAATCGGACGAGTTGACGGTGAGGCCTGGTGACGTCATCCGAGACGTAGAGCGACTGCCCGGCGGCTGGTGGCGAGGTGAGCTGCGCGGCCGCCGCGGCATGTTCCCTGATAACTTTGTGTCAGTCGTGGAACACGCTAGTACAAGGTGAGGATCATCATCATCAGCGTATAGCAGTCCACTGTTGGACAAAGGCCACTCCAAAACTCCGGCACTTATTCGGTCAGATCAAAACGGCAGAAGGGTTTACCTGTAAAACTTAGAAGAAACCAAGTTGTCTTATTAAAACAAAATTTATTTAAAACATCTGAAGAAAATTTCCCAGATGTTTATCTTTAGGTACTAGGTACCGTCAGCAACAAAAGTTGTTAAAAATGTGCAAGCAGCGTTCCACAACTTGTTTACGCCTTATGCAAGGACAAATGTCGTTGAATACTTAGGCCACAAGATACGGTAAACATGTTAAATTAACAAATTAATATCGATGATATTAATTTGTTGAACAAATTAATATCGATGATATTAATTTGTTGGCATGTTATCAAACATCTTTACTTTAAAACCAAGATGGCGGCTACGATGAAAATATTTGTCATGGTCTGGGTACCATTCCCAAGGTACCTAGTACGTACCGTTTTTGTAGATATAAATATTCAGCTACATTTGTCGTTGCTTGAGGTGTAAACAAGCTGTGGAACGTGTCTTGTACATTTTTGACAACTTTTGTTGCTGACCGTATCTAGTACGTACGAGCACACCTAAAGGTGTCAACATCAATGTGGAAGTTGACATGCCCAGCGTCTTTTGTGGTTGACTGTACTATCGCGTATTGACTATATGATAAAAGTGATTCACCAGAATTTGCCTTCCACCAACCAAATTGCGAAGAACCACTTTTCTTTATGAAACAGTAGCATCGTAGGTATAAGCGTTATTTTGTCGAGTTAGGTTACATTCAGTTATCCTTGTTTTCTATATCGTAGAATAAACCAACCTACTAACCATAATGTAAGCACGTTTGCTCGTTCTTCTCCATAGCGATCTACGTTTTGGAACGAGCAACTAACTAGCTTCAACTTTCTGACCTTCTTTCTGACTTTCTTTCTGACTAACTGATCGACATCTTGACAATTCAAAAGTGCCTGTAAATGTTTTGACTTTGACTTTTATGACATACCTGTAGTACCTACCTATTAAAAACTAATATTTAAATATTATAGAATCTAAGTTGATTTTTTTAACAAATCTTAATGTAATCTTTTGTGTTTTTTTCGTCGTCGGCAACTTTGAAATGGTAATAACATACGTTTTTTTCTGACTGTACAACTTAACGCTACTCGTGGTGCATGCACTATGAAATATTACATATGGCGCGGCAAACAGGCAATAACAATGATTACATCTACAAACTAACTGGAGCAAAGTAAACAATGTGCATGTCAAAGTTCAATACCAACGGCGGAGATTGATGCTAAGATCACCGATTTACAGTTAGTTTCAACATTGCTGCACCGTGCGGTATCCTGCACCGTCGATGCGCAGGCGCACAGTTCCTAACCAACTGGTTTGTGTGTCGACATAAAATTACCATGTGTGTCTGATGTCTAGTTCACTGACACACATATTATTATTTACATTTTAATTTTAGCGTTTTGATTGTATTGTTCATCTTGGATTTAGATAAACTACTGGTTTTGAGTATCGACAGATTCGTCTTTATTTTGTTTCACTGTTGAGTTAGAATTTAGTTTGGTTTTGTTGGAGAAAGATATGTGATGGTATTGTATCGTCGTTTTGTTACTTAACTTATCAATAGAAGCATCGCGTGTTCAACCAAATCTATACTAATATTATAAAGCTGCAGAGTTTGTTTGTTTGGTTGAATGCGCGAATCTCAGGAACTACTGGTTTGATTTGAAAAATTATTTTTGTGTTAGATAGTTCATTTATCTAGGAAGGCGATAGGCTATATAACATCACGCTGCGACCAATAGGTGAGGAGCAGTAACCAAAGACGTAACCGAATGTGGGTGAAAAAACTACGCGGACTGAGTCGCGAGCAGAAGCTAGTTATCTATACAAACATTATAAAGCTGAGTTTGTTTGTTTGGTTCAACGCGCTAATCTCAGGTATTACTGGTTTGATTTGAAAAAATATTTTTGTGTTAAATAGTCAATTTATTGATGAAGGCTACAGGCTAGCTATAATATCACGCTACGAGCAATAGGTGCGGAGCTGTAAACAAAGTCGCGAGCAGAAGCTAGTTAAAATCTGGAACCCATAATTTTCTATTCATGACAATATTCTAAGTACCATACAATATTTAATAGATTCTGCTACCTAGAAATTATACTGTTAGACAAACTAGAAACGTGACCATATGAAACAGAATACCTACTACATGATTTAAACGCTCAGTAATCAATTGTCTATAAAAACTTAATACTTGTATTGTTGACAAAGACATTTTCTATGCCGAGTTACACACATACAAAGTTATTCCGTTTTAGTCATACATTTGCTAACACAATCAGTGATGTCATTCTCTTAAGGAATGATTATAATACAAAGTGTTTGGTTAACAGTATGGTTTTAAAGCTTCGGAGAGGTACTCATTATAAACTGTAGTTTTATTGATGTTTTTAATATCGGGCGACATCCGGTTACGTTGGCGGTCACTCCTGGCGAAAGTCGCTCTGCAACCGCGACCGTTTATTGTAAAATAATTGGATATGGCTTTTAAATTATGTTTTCGATTAGTAGAATAATAATGACTGTACGTACTATCTAATCAGTTGTGATAGCGCGATAAGAAGCTCGGTCCGCTAGTCAGTGTTTGTTGTGTGGCCCTTAGTGAAATATTTTTGCCTGTCTTAAGTATTTTTTTGTAGTATCATTAATAATATTACTAAGGAGAAATTGATAAGGTAAGTAAGTGAAGGTGATTCAGTAACGTTTATTTTGATGGTTCATATATGCTGATGATTCTACACTAAAAACGTAGCATGGATGTAAATGATAAACGTGTGTCAGTGAGCCCAAGAGGTGTAATGACAAACAGCGGTAGGTTCTAAATCTGTTATAAAATAAAACATAACATACTTCTCTATCTAAGTATACGTCTATGTGTTGTGCACATAAGTTTGCACAATGCAAGTAACTGTACATTAAGTAGTCTAGGGGGTTCCCCGATTGTCGCATATGAATGTCGCTGACTGACTGGTAGATATTTATTTATGAAATTCTTTTCGATCCCAATTACTTTTAGGTGAACCTAATCTCTTTTGTTCATGAACATTGTTGTGTAAATTGTCGCAGTATCTTACATCATCTGTCAGAGTACCAAAGAAATCTGCCCTCGTTTCTTACACTTCTGTGTTAAATAAATAAATATATGGAAGAAATCAGTCTAGTTAATCAATTACAAAATTTACATATCAAACTGGATTCTTTTAGAGCTTCTGTTAATTGGCGTCAATTTCACATGTTCAGCCAACTCACTACATTTAGCACGCAAACATTAAATCGTCTGTTGGCAACGTATAAACTTTATCTTTTACTATAAATTGTATGGTATAGTAGTCACCACGAGTCGCGAGTACAACCATCAAGTTATTTTTTTGATTTTTTTCTGGATTTTTTGGGCCGCAAACGCTGCATGCGATTGGTCCGTCAGTCGGACACCTCGCGTGCAGCGTCGGCGCCCCAAAAAACCCAGAAAGAAATCCAAAATATAACTCGACATTTGTGCTCACGACTCGTGGCGACTGCTCTGTTAATATGTAGTGTATGTGTTGGTAGTACCTAACTGAAGAGTCACGATTGTCCAATTTAGGCCGGCGGGCGTGCAGGGCCGATGTCGAGCGGTGTTCAGCTACCAGCCAGCGAACCCGGACGAGCTTCCTCTGTGCGTCGGTGACGTCCTCGAGGTTCTTGGAGAGGTAACTAAACTTGTTTAGATTATTCTTCATGAAGATAATACGTCATGCATGCAGTGCCGCTCAAATAGCGGATTTCATTTTCTTCCTAGCTTATGATTGAAATATTGAAGTGAGTTTATTGAAACTGTCTGTATTGAAATCCAGATCTATGCCGGCCACAGCGGCTGATCTTAATGCAGACTAGCCAAATACGCAGGAGATATTATAGTGCACAAATGTATCCGTAAACACAGGTGGACTCCCTCTTCCCTAACTGTCATAGTCCGATGGGACGGCTATCCGACACAACCGGGGAGAGATCAGGCGCAGGACCAACGATTTTACGTGCATTCCGAGGCTGTTACTCGAAATTCCTAATGGAAAAATCTACATACATACGTATGTATGTATGTATGTAGATTTTACGGGTTTTTATTTTTTCCATGGGGGTAGGCTTCTGCCTTCTGCCACAGAACGCCACCTGCTACGATCCTTACATACTTCCTTCGCCTCGTCCACGTTCATGCATCTGTTCATACAAGCACGCCGGTTACGAGTACTGCGCACCCGACCTTTCTGAAGAACCTCACTAATTAGGTCATGGTATGTCTTTCTAGGGCGTCCTCTCCCGGCGTTGCCACTCACATCTGCCATATATATCTGCCTTTCGTTAGTCGCCTTTCACTCATTCTCTCAACATGACCGAACCATCTAAGCATATTCTTTTCTACTTTTGTCACTACATCCTCTTTTAATTTAATTTAATGGAAATTTAATAGAAAAATCTAATAACACTTTTTGTCTGACCTGGGACCTTATTGCAACTAAGACATCATTGAATCACAGTATTATCGACTATTTAGGAAGGTCCTATCGTGATGCTATAAACACGTAATACCAAAGACGATTTAGTACGTTAATGGAACAATTATGACTCACTCTCATAAATGGTAATCGTTTTCTAATTTGTAGATATCACTTTACTGTAGGTGTTTTAAATTAGTCTCTTTTTAGTAGTGTCACAGAATAGACAGTGACCGAATATGTAAAAAAGAAATTTCGCCACAAGACAAAGTTATTGTGGGTTTCTTTGAAGATTTCAATCCGTTAGTAGCCGTACGCGTCAGTGGTTCTGCAGTGCAATTTAAAAATATTTCAAACTTTTCATTAGCGTTGGCGAAAGTTTTTATCTCTAATCATAATTGTACGAAAACACTCTTTCACGATTACTTGGTGTGTGTGAGGTGAGAAATTGAAGTGAAGACCGAATATGAAGTTTAGAAATAACTCGCTATTTTAATATTTTCCGGATTTTTTTAACGCGTGTGTTGTGGTGTAGGTAGAGGAGGGGTGGTGGCAGGGTCGTCGACAGGGCCGCGTGGGGGTGTTTCCCTCCAACTTCGTTGTGATGCTGGATCCGCCGCAGCCCGCGCCGCCCTTTGAACCGGCGCCTGCTCTCCCGCCTAAACCTGGTTAGTTGTGTTATCTATACCTTTTTGTTGAACTTTATACTGCGGCTTTTCTCTTGTAACATTATTCTTTCCTATTTATAACTTTACATACCATCACGCCTGTATTCCCCGGAGGGTTAGGCAGAGGTGTAACAATGTACACCCACAGTTCGCCGGTATGTTTTAGGTCCCATGTAATAGGGGGCGAGCCTATTGCCATTAACCGGGCACAAATCCTAACTCCCAGCTGCTACTGAGAATTTCATAGAAAAACCCAATCACACCTTTTGCTCGACCTGGGAATCGAACCCAAGACCTCTAGCGTAGCAGTTGCGCTTAGGACCACTAGGCTACCGAGGCAGTTTATAACTTTAGTTGTGTACAATTAAGTATATTGTAATAGACAATTATGATGTCCCTGACAACTGGCTTGTAACAAGTTAAGTAAATGAGGGTACAAGACAGTAAGCCTAATATTAGATTCACTAGATTTAGCCTGCTTTTCCACCGGCGAGGCGAGAATTTATAATTGTATGACAAAATTTAAATTCCCGAAACTCGCTTCAAGAAAATTGAAATATTGTCATACAATTTTAATTCACACCACTGCACTAAAATCTATTTTGTAAACATTTGGTTATCGATACCTAAAGTTAATAAAAAGGTACACAACAAAATCGAATAGGTGCCAATCTATTCACAAATACAAAATAGAAAATAACATACACAAAGTTGGCGCAGTGGCTGCTGCGCAGCGTCTCTGCGTGTCGCGGGTTCGATTCCCGCACGGAACAAATTTTTGTGCGGCCTACAGATAGTTGTTCCGGGTCTGGCTGTTTGTAAGGAACAATGTTAACTGCCTCGGTAGCCTAGTGGTCCTAAGCGCGACTGCTACGCTAGAGGTTTTGGGTTCGATTCCCAGGTCGAGCAAAAAGTGTTATTAGGTTTTTCTATGAAATTCTCAGTAGCAGCTCGGAGTAAGGATTTGTACCCGGTTAATGGTAATAGGCTCGCCCCCTATTACATGGGACCTTAATACACCGGCGAACTGTGGGTGTATACTGGTAAACCTCTGATTAACCCTTTGGGGAATACAGGCGCGATGGTATGAACAATGTTAAAAAAAAAAAAACAAAAACTTCTTTAGATTCAAAGCTTACAATAAAGGTGTGTATTTATGGTATTCATGCTCTATTACTTCTTCATATTTTTCTCATAGGGTCTGAGTCATGAACTTACGAACATAAGCCTTATAATACCATACGAAGCTCGTTCGTCATCCAGTCTTATTGATAAATTGTTGCCATACTTACGTGAACTAAGCGATGACAACGTTCCGAAGGGGGCGCACAGCTTATCATTTTAGTGATTGCATCTTCCGCTGACGTTAAATTCCGGATGTTTTTAAATTTGCATGTGAAAAATGTTTGTGTAAATTTTCTAATCATTTTTTTATTAAAATGTAATCGCACTTCAATTTTCATGTACGTTTTTTGTTCTTGTTTCTGAGATACTTGAGACGATATTTTTATTGTTGTAAAAGATAACAGTTTTCTTGTTTTATTCAAAGCCCTTATTGTTGTCGTTTTTAATTACAAAATGATAACAGTTAAATTGAAAATTGTGGCGTAAAAACGTGAACAACTGATACTATTGTGTGACATGATGTTGTTCTTAGACCTTTATATATTTTTTAAGCGATAAGTGAATTGAGGTGAACTCCATGGTCGAACTTCAACTAATAGTTTATTGTTTTACACATGAAGATACCCTCTCTGGCTCCAAGCAATAATGAGCTTTATTTACACAGTAAAGGAGCTGTGTCGCGTGCTGTTCCCGTACTCCGCGGTGAATGAAGATGAGTTGACATTGTCTGAAGGCGACATCGTGACCATCCTGTCGAAGGAGGCGCCGGACCGCGGCTGGTGGCGCGGCGAGCTTCATGGTCGCGTTGGACTGTTCCCCGACAACTTCGTGCAAGCGCTGCCTGCTCAAGGTATGTGTATTCTCAGCCCAATTAGTTTTGAAGTAGCTGTATGTATCCAGTATAGAACAGTACAGTACAGAAGAAGCTTGTGTAGTAGATGATAGACGAACGCACACCATGCGCGTGTCGGATAAGCGTCGCAAAAACGGGGTACGAGTTTTTAATTTACCGTGTAATTTTGATTTTTTGGTACTTACTTATTTGAGCGGTTAATAGGTGATTTAGTTGAAAAAATAACTGACATTGGATTACCATACAAAATCTAGAGAGGCATGTCGTTCTGACAGCCATTTAAGTGTGTCAATTGATTGGTGGTGTCAACTACACAATTATTACAACTCATTCAAGAAAAACCGACTGTCAGCCCTCCGGACTGACTGTTAAATTCAAATTATTGTATTGTAAGCCAGTGTTTATCTTATTACTCGTTACTAATAAACCATTAAAATGAGGTTGAACATGGTTAAACCAGCCGGAGCATGTACAGGACCTAGTTTTTTTACTTCGTTCCTGTGGTAGATAGTTTGTGTGAATTTCCTCATGGAAATACCACAGACTTTTGTATAATGCTAGCATAATTATTATTATCAAATTCAGGAATGCAAGGCTTCCATTGTAACTAAAGCAGAAGTTTCCTTTACACATCTGCGCACAATGTTGTGCCCTAATTTGCAGCTTGCAATTTGCAGTCCATCAGTGAACATGCCACCTCCAAAGTTAGTGTAAAATCAAAAGTATGCATACCATTAATTAGCTATGGATTTTCTCTGCTCTCCATTGTTTCCGCTCTTGAGTACAATAACAGTTACAAAAATAGTTGATTGCATCATCTACATAATGTCTTGAATACGAATCTGCGCATTACTGTTATGGTATTGTTCCCATGGGTAGCCATAGATATAAATAGTAGGTAGATTGCAACAGTTGAGAAGATTTTAATATAGTAGTTCCAGGATGTGAACGGTACCGAAAGGTTACTCGAAAATAGCAAATGACATTTAATTTGCAAGGTGAAATAAGTTAATTGTTAATGTGATGTACGCACGGCTGTGTTGGTTACGCCCTTTCCTATGTATAAAATTTGTATGCGTGATGGTCACCTAATTAATGCAGGTATGTGTGCACGGAGTCATCTTATTATATTATGGATGGAAAACGCGCTGAACAATGTGCGATAGCGGTATTTTGAAAGTGTCAATAAAATATGTTAACGACCGTAATCATATCGATAGAGATTTCGATCTATTATCATAACTTGATAGTATTGAAAAGTCCATATTTTAATGACTAATAAATAAACAAAAGGTTCTCTAATAATTCAATTACGTATAGTTAGTATTCAAGGTAATGCAGCGGTTTATGCCTACATTACTATAATTGCAAGTTCGATTATTCTCGAGGTAAAGCGCAGTAAGCGCAGTTAGTCGCACCTTCTAGCGTGGGCGTCGCCGTCCTCAAATACTAAGGGCTTACGTCAAGAAGATACGGAAATGGAAAAAAATAACTGTTACTTATTCTTTGATTAGGCAAATAAAAGTTTAAGTCGTTTTGACAAATCCTTGGAATCTTAGTAGAAGCATTAATTAGGTTTATGTCATAATTGACCTTCTACAGACCTTTTAATTGTCAGGGTCAGTCACAAAAAGCTAAAGAATTCACGCAACGAAAGATTATACTGTGTGCAAAGCTCAAATCAATTAAGTGACGACATTGCGTTGTGTCATCCATTACACAGATTGCTCTTTATCGCCTTGTCAATTAAATACAGCTCGTTTCTTAAACACATCAATCTTTCGGAAATTGCTCAATTGAAACAATAAATAACTAGATTTAATACATAAAAATTGCGTCACGCATTCTTTAGAAAATCAATTACAGGCTTTATCAGCATTGAGAGAGAGCACGGTAGTGTCTGGCTACTAAGTAAATCCCCTACATATCAGTAGGTTAGGTACAATGACAGATAACTGATGTAATCACCACACACATGACACACCTTGAATGTATTTATACTGTGATGTACAGACAACGGCACATCCATGGCAACAATTTTACTTCGACAGCACCTTGTTTTTATAGCAGTAAAAGCGGTTTTTGTAGTTCGGCGGTTGACCGTACTCTCATAAACAACTTGTATGTTGATGCTTCACTTAAAACTCGTTTTGAAATAATGATCACTCAATAAGTGATGTCAGAATTGGAAGGAACATTATGTGTTAAAACTCGGGATGTTGAACGCAAGTGTATTTAAAATTTGACGGCTGATTAGCTTTGGATTTATTGGCAAGGTTAGTCGTGTTTCTGATAATATTGTCACAGGAAATTAAACTTTGATGTCAAATTTGGATTAAAAAAAAGAAATAATTTGGGGCAGACATCGCTGTCTTAAGTAGATAATTAAAATTTATAGAAAGATAGATAAAAAGAGCTGATACGCTGCTTTTTCCGCTAACCCGAAACTTTCTAAGGCGATGAAGCGTAACCAATACAGACCTGCCTCTGGTCTCTGCTTTGTCATTGAAGAAGTAATCTAAAATATTACAGATTAGGCTACATATTGACGTGATCAAATTGACTTTCTAATTAACACTACTGTCAAATATTTGTGCTATTTTAATGTGTAGGTATGATACATTATTATGCTACAAGGTTACACCAATAAAGTCCGGTAACAAATTCACACACAGTATAACATAATCCAAGATGACGTAAACATTATAACACTGGCTGAATGCAATCGGTTGCAAGACACGCAATATTACTAATTTATGCGTATCGAAACTAACTTGCAGCTTGATGTACATATGCAGATGAAGAATAAATGTGGTCTATTATTTTGTCCTATCGTTATGTTATTTGCGTTCATGGCTAGTAGAGACATCACCGTAATATCTAAAATGTTTCTGTTTGTATTGTTTTATATTGAATTAAACACTGGTTTTTTAGAAGTCCTAAACATTTAAAATTGTAAAGGTACGCTAGTGTAGGCGCGTAATTAGCTCACTTTGTATGCAAGAAAGCGTATATATTTTACAAGATAAGGCAAGTACCACAGAGGAGGTTGTTGCAACCTTGAAATCTTAACACTTCGAACATTCATAGTACTCTGTTCGCATCCAGTTAACGGATAGCGTTTTCCGTCTAAACAATAACATTGTACCTTTAGGTTTAAGTACTCGTGGAGTCGTGCGCGCACTAACACACGCACAGCCTGTTGGTAAACACCGCCCACTCTACTATTCGATGTTCTGCTATTGACATTTCTCATGAAGGTTGCGGGCCGAGTCGTGATTTTGCGTAACTTGACACAGCACGCTGTGTCTCGACACTGTCTTTTTATAACTAGTTGCCTCACTATTCGCGTTGGTGTAACACTAATGTTGCACGTTGCTCCACTGATTTCCTCGATATTGTGATTCTCTAAAATGGTTTTTGAAAGTGAGTCGGATTTGTTTCAAGTTTTATTTATGGCTAAGAAACTTTATAAGACTTTGTGTTTTGTGTGATCTTTTCAAAGAGTTTTTGTTAAATATTTGAAATAATGAAGTGTTTATTTGAAGCGTAGTGATTGTGAATTTTCTTTTTTATTTAATAACATTTAAAAATAAGTATTGATACTGCCTCAATAATAATGCTGCAGTTTAAAAAAATTTTTTCAAGTGAACAAAATTTGTTTTCAAAAATGTGTAAGTGTAAATAGATATTTCTTTAGAGGGGTTAAATATTGAATGAACATATAAATGTTAAATATGTTTTAAATTATATTTATAATTACTTAGGTATCTACTTGGTAGAATGTCAACCTTTAAATTACTATCATATCGATAGATTACGGAAACAGCAATAAATTTATGAAGGCCAGATAATCACTCTAAAAGAAAATAGTAATTCATTTCAGGCCGTAAAGCGACAGAAATAGGTTAACTTGGCAGCAATACTAAGGTACCCTTTATTCACTTTCAGTATCGACAGAATTGGAAGAGAAGAAACCAGATCGGCCGCCGGTCAAGACTACGAACGCTATCTACCCCATCCTAACAAACAAATACTCTGAGAAAACAGCCTCCGTCAAGGAACTGACCACGTCTAAAATAAGGTACGTATTTTACTTTTAACTTGTGCTCTAGTTCTTATCATACGAGAGATTAGGTGGTGACCTACTAAGATTTTGTTAGTAAACGGACTCGAAATGGTATAGGATTAGTTTATACTTTTAACGCAGCATAACTAAACCTCCCAGTTTGATCACTTTACGTGCTATTGGCCACGAAGTAAGAAGTATTCTATCTATCTATTTTGTTACATTTTTTTAACATTCATGTCTGGTTAAAATATATAAATACTTTATGTAAATCAGAACAATATTAAAAAAGAAAAACTCGGACGATTCCGTTTCGAACACAGGCACATAAAGTGGGCCGAAGACTAACGGGTTTGTCAATATATTCTCTTAAGGAATTCATCGTAAAACATGATGCTTTAGGTGTGCTTACATGACGTTTCTTTTAACGACTATTTTTATGTTTCAGCGTGCACAAGGAGAACACAATCAGTAAGGAGTTGAGTACACAGAGCACAGTCACACACACAAACAAGAGTGAGTCGGAAAAGATTATACACAGTGAGACAGTCAACGATGGATCTTTGGAACAGGTGAGGGTTATTGCATTTATTTGCATATGCAAATGGGGTCCGAATGCATCGTATTTGCATCCTAAGATATACTTGAGTGCATAGGGAAAGTAGACAGCAATAATCTCGGTATTATTTACATACTCATTTTCCCATTAGGTTCTTTGTTTGAATATGACAATGGTACCAAATTAGTAGTCTTTATTACAGTTTCGTCTCTCAAAGCTATAAATAATCTAGTCGCTTTCTATAGGATAAAAAACCTTGGAGCTTAGTAATATTGTAGTTCTTTGAAATTCGATGATCAGACGGTTCATTATTCACAGTTATCATATTTTATTTTATTCAGAGGCGTGTTAAGCCGTCCTTGCTAATAATTATGTAATGATGCGGCACTCATCCACATAAGTTCCCAATTATAATATTGCTTGTACTAGTATTTAAATTATCTGATCATTTACGAGTGCATGCACTTATATATTTTAATAACCTGAATTTGGCAACTTGTAGTGTTCGAAACCGATCGGTAATTAGTCGTCTCATTTTAATAAAGTGATATTTAAACATATTATTTATCTATTTCAGGTGAAGAAACCTCCGGTGCCATTGAAGAAGAGTCCCACGCCCACGTCAGGAGTGGGCGGATTGTTCAGCGGGCTTAAGAATAAAATGCTATCGTCTACAGATAAGTAAGTTTTACCCCCTGAATCAGATGTTGATAATAAGTGAAACAAAATATAGATACATATTTATGTCATCGTGTTAGTGTAGCAATTACGAGTTTCGCGGTAAACTCTATCTAAAAAGTTTTGAGACCGACCTGTCGGGACTCTGGGCCGATGGGGTTTGCAGTTTGTGTACCCTAGAGCTTGCCATAACAAGTTCATACAATATATATGCCATGTTATCTCTTGGCAGGATAAAATAGCAGGATAATTTACCTTGCTAGGTTTTTATTTGGATTTCATCTGATACTTATGTTGGATTTCCCAAATCAAACTTAAGTAAGGCACATAAAACTTGTCTAATTAGATTTAAATTCAGTTAAACTAGTCTATAATGTAAAACAAGTTGTATTTATCAATATGAAAATGAAAACAGTACAAAAAAGATGTTGTGTTTTTAATGGTGAAACAAAATGTTTCTTTTCCGTTTCCTAAAAAATTGCTCAGATGCTCTTGCTAGGTTTTGATTTTGCACAGCCAATATGTCCTCGAACCTGACCACATTTAAGCTTTGAACCCTTGAAGTCCGAAACAGAACCAGATATGGTTGTAGATAGCAGTAAACAAATTGTAATTTTTATGATTATTGTATTTCCAGAGAGAAATCCTCATCAACGACCGTATCGAGCAGCGGCAGCAGTAGCGGCGGCGAGTGGGACCGACCCGACGGCGCCGCGCCCAGCAGGACCACGCCTGTCGCTAACAACACCAACGCTAACACCTTCGACCATATCGAGCGGAACTCCTTGCTCAACGACCCGAGAGCCGGCAGGTAAGGACTCGAAGCTATAGCAAGTTCTTATTATCATGATTTTTTATGTGATCACTGTGCTGGAACTACTAATCAATATCCTTTGTCAACTAACAGAAAACCTGAAGGTTAGTTTTACTAATTAAAAACGTGAATTAAATCAATGAAGATATATTACACATTTTTGACAGATTAATACTGAGATTGAATTGCGATCATTCCTAAAATTTTGTAGAACTGCCTCCCAGGTAATCGACTCGTTAATTATGGGTCGTCAGTGAACTTAAATTGGATATGTTTGTATCCCAAACTAAGATAAATTGCAGCGATTATGGTAGATAACACTGTTCTGTGATAAACATGTTTCTTTACCGACACGAGTGGAGAATATGTGCGTGGCTAAATAATATCCCAATTTTAAAAGAGCCCCATAATGTTTGACATCGCAAGTTAATGAATATCATTTGTTATTTCAGAGTTAAGGCACCTCGGCGCCGGCCGCCCAGTCAAGCACTCCGTGAAGATACTCCACAACTAATAGGATTAAGCAACGGACACGAAGGTAAGCTTTCAACTTAAGTTGAAGAGATAATGAAATAGGACCACTCTTGTTATTAATAACAAGAGTGGTCCTATTGCATTCTCTCTCATTTATGTTGAAGTATGACTTTATAAAATAAACCATGTACATATCTTAAGGTCAATGTTTATGATAATATGTGGCTATTAAATATTATAATAGGACCTATTCTCTCTATCTCTCTCAGTATATTACGCAGCCCATGACCTACCATACACCTTAATAGGTTCTTCATATTAATATGTCCTACATAGACAGTTCGCAAATACGCCTGTAATATAGCCTTATACGATTGTTAAATAACCTTTGAATGACTTGCAATTTTAAATTCCTTTAACGATTACACGATTGGACTTTTGCCTAAACCAATATTATTCGTTATTTAGAATGTCCACAATAAATTTATGTAGCATCTAACCTTAGATAAACCTAACCGATTACTTGCCACCCAACATGTATGAAGCGTGTTCACTTATCTCTCTCATTAATGAGATTTCGACCTAGATTGTATTGCTATGTGACCTATTTGAAAGTATAGATAGTATGAATCTTAAGTACTTTTTTCTGTTAGAATTCAGAAAAAAGTTGAGAATGTGGTGAAATTAATTATTTAAGTCTAGCTTTTGCCCGCGACTTAGTCCGCGTAAATATTGGTTATCGGGATTAAATTGTAGCCCATTTCCTTTTTTTGGGGTTTAAACTCACCCCGTACCAAACATCATCAAAATCGGTTCAGTGGTTTAGTCGTGAAACCGTAACACACATACAGAGTTACTTTTGCATTACAATATTATTATGGAATCATGGATGTATGGATAAAAGTACCCAATTAGTTGGTAAACAACGCTTCAGCCTTGTTTTTATTTTCTTGGATCTCTTTCCTGACGGGCTGATACTAACAAATCAAACAGACTATACTCTACTACACTATACTACTACTATTAAATCATACAGTTCGGCGTATAGGAGAAGGAGTACTATTTCTGTTTATGTAATTATAAAACCGCAAAAAAAATAGACAACCCTTCGTATGTCACGTCAAAGCTGAAACTAACGAAGAATATGTTATAAATGACGCGTGCGCATTGTTATTGTTTTCATCCGCAATGGTAATAGAGTTACGCATGGCTCCGCTTCGATAGGCAGGCATCTTAATATTTGATTGTCTATGGTAACCTTGGCCTTGTCCAATACAACTCAATAATACACATAGAATAGTCATTTGTTCGCAACTGAGACACAATACCTCATTTCGCGTCGATCTTTATATAACCGATCGACTGGAGTCGAATACCTAATGTACAAACATTTACTACTACTTTTACTTTTGTGTCAGTTCTGTCTAATAAATTATGATAATGGTATTTATCACTTCAAAATTTTCAATTGATTACCATGTTTATACTGACCTCCAGGTCACAAATCCAGACTTCAAGCTGCAAAAGATTAATACTAATAATGCTATAGGAAAAAAATAATTTAATATTATTGCCTAATCGATTGTAATATTATATGAAAACTAATCGTAATGTTTTTCTTTGACTTTTAGCTGAAAAACCACCAGAGAAAGCGGTTCGAACAGAGCATCCCGAAGCGGCGGAAGAAATCAAGCCTCGGACTCGTGAATGGGAGAAACATAAGGCGCCGTGGATGGAGGAACTGAAACTGAACCAGGCTAAGAAGACCAGCTTCATAGCGGACGGCAAGTCGCGCCTTTCAGGGCCAGAAATAGGCGTAGCTAGCAAAGCCGGCAGCGGGAGTACTGACAGGTAAACTCGTTGTCTCTTTTGGTTCAGGTAGCCAGTCAGTATAATGTACATAACGCGATAAAATAATAGTTCATGTTCGATATAACCCATATTGATTTATGAATCTTGATGGAATTAATACTGACTGTAATTGTTTGTTTTCAGAATCCTAGACTGTGGTCTAGAAGAAAAGAGATCAACTCATTCTATGGAAATGTCTAAAAGCACGTCGTCGATTAGCAATCGAATGTCAATAATGGAGAGCTTTGAAGAGGTAAAGTGTAGTTTAATATCCTTATAACTATAGTTTAATATCCTTATAACTATAGTTTAATATCCTTATAACTATAGTTTAATATCCTTATAACTATAGTTTTATATCCTTATAACTATAGTTATGAGTTAATTGTGGTTGTGGATAATTATATTGAATTGGGAATTTCTTTATTTACAGACAAAAGTGCGTCATTCGTTGGATTCTAAGAAGGACGCCACTCCTGCACCTCGCGACACGGAGTCACACACTGTCAAGCCCGTACAGTCACCCACCGCTGCAGGTACGCAAATTTTGATCTAGTAAATTCACTCTTTAAAAAAATATAAAATATAACCATAGCCATGCATTTCTTTTTTATTGATGTAATGAATGTCTACAGGTCGCACTATCATGTCAATGTTGGACGAGATAAAGAAGCCCCCAGCGCCCCCGCCGCCCACGACCGCGCCCCCCGCGCCCCCCACCGCCGCACCTCCAATGAGTGCTCCAAGCTCCGCTCCGCCCGCAGTGCCAACATCTCCGCTCCCTCACGCCGCCACCATGCTCTCCGCAACCATCTTATCGTCCCACATCATTCCTGACAAGTCACTCAACGCCAAACTCGACAAATCACCCAACGCCAAACTCGACAAATCACCCGTTATTCCCGAAGTCACCGCACTCACTAGACAATCAAGTAAAACCAGCACCATTGAGAGAATAGAGAAGTCGCTAGAGAAAGTACCTTCTAATGCTGTAAGTGGAGACAAACCCAGCACAGGCACGTTGGAGAGGCGAATGCATTCCGTCAAAACGGAAAAAGTAGAAAGCAACGACGCATTGATAGCGCAGCTCAATAATAGGGTGAGTAGTCAAGTAATTGAATTGTTTGCGACATTAAAAATATTAAACAATAAACATAATTATTCTAACATTCCAATTACAGATAACAAATTTGGAGAAGCTCATAGAAGTACAAAACGCAGTTTTCAACACGGCCCTCGAGGACTTAAAAGCCAAATTGAGTCAAGAGAGCGAGAAGCGGCAAGCGTTGCAAGCCGAGCTAGAGAAGCTGGCGCACTGTGTGACGCAAGTGTAGCCATTGCTGCGGCCTCCACTCGAGCACAACGCCTGCGCTCGTGGACGCGCCAGCTCAAGGGAATACTCTAGCTATGTTCACTTCTAGTTAGACCCAAACGTTAATGACCTGTGTACAGTGAACGCGGTTTTGAGAATAAAATAAAAAGTTATTAATAATTAAATTCCGTATGATTTTAATCACTATAATACTCCTCAACTTGTTGCTGGATTTATTTCAATGTTTCAAGTGATTTTGTAAGGGTTTATTTCGAAACCGCGTTTATGGTGTCATGGGGCAGTGTTTCTAGTTAGGCCCCAGCATAAAAGACTTCTGCTGATTCGTCAAGTGCTAGTTCGCGAGTGCGCTCACTTTTAGTCCGCGATCGGTTCTAAAGTTTTACATGAAGGCCTGTTGAGTGGGCTGCTTTATCTTCAGATAGCGATTTATCTTTTGTAAGTCAATACTTGTAAGCTTTTACAACATTTTAAAGGTGTATAATTATTTTTCAATGACTTTTTCATTGTCTTCGGCGATGCTACGCAGCTCGCTTAGTGATCGAGGTACTTATTTAGTCAGTTTTGTTGTATTTCTCATTTTTATTGTAACCGCCACTAATAACCGTAGTGTCCTTAGAGTAATTTTTATATCGTGTATATCATGATCAGAAGAGGGTAACTACTTGTACCTAAATTGTTCAATATTTGTATATTCTTTGTCAGTGCTAAAGTAGGCTTTATTACTGCCTATTTTGTTGTTTCCACTGATGTATCGTTTGTTATTTTCAATAATAAGTGCTTTCATCAAGTGAGCGTAGATTATAGTAGCGTCGTGTACGTTAACAAAATTTTGTGCCATTTTATTTGATCGATGCACATGATAATGTATAAACAGGAAGCATATTTTCATGTGTAATACAAAATTAAGTACATGTGATGCAAGTAGATTACGTCAGCCTAATATTAATTGTGATTAACACATTCCATTTTGAATTGTATAGTGTAGTATGTACGTAATATCGATTTGATCTGTTATTGGGCGCATTATAGTAACCAAAGCTTCATTTGGAACGGCATTAACACAATGGAATATGCACACATATTATATTTTATCGAGATCAATATTTTTATGTAACAGTTAATATATTTTTGTACTTGTACAGAGATGGTTTACGTTTTATTTAGACACCGAGTGTACCTTTTTGTAAGACATATCTCGATACATATTTATTTCTGAATTAATATTATAAATCGATATTGGATCATAATTGTATTAAAAACGGGACAGTAATTTAAAGTATAACTATTATTTGTGACATTTAAACCCAGGTTGTGTTTGGCCATCCATTATATACCTCGTGTTGGCAATTAAATTATTCTAAATAGATATATTATATAACAATTGAATCATGGCAACTGATTAATATAGTTGTTAATTAATAAGTAAATGCTTAGTATTATTCTAGAGGTTCTAGTTTTAGGCTTCTATGTGATAGACGATGCCTAACTAACGGTATGTTTTAAACTAACTTTGTAAAACGTTCCAATGGCTTTAATCATGCACAAAAAGAGTCACACAAACATTTTATAGATTTCTTTTATTAGATGGTAATATATTTTGACCCTAAACGTTTATTCAGCTAAATGAAGCAGACATAATAGATTATTTGTTACAATTCCATATTTTAAGTTGAACTGAAATCCTGAACTGAATCCGGCAATGTCCCACTTCTTTTGTTCAAGAACACCGCGATGTTAATGTTATTGTAACTTTGAAACTAATGCAACGTATTTTGAATAAGTAGCTAGAAAGATAGAGTCGTTCACAGACAGCTTTGTATATGAAACGTGAGATTCGTGTTGTATTATTTTTACGGGGTTGTACCTGAGATTTATATAGACTGCAGATTTATATTGATAAACTTACGTAATTATTGATCAGGTAGTCAATACTGACGCGACACTGATTTACGCATCGCGTTTGCATGTGCATTGACACAAGAAGCATCTATTTAGATATAGATGCATTTTTTATGTACACAAGTTGCATTTTCTATAACTAATACATGTAATTGATTCAATGATTTATAAAGTCGTGTTATTAAATAAAATTTGAAACAATGTCTTTTTGTTCGTAGCAGATATTTATGCTTGTAAATTGGGCCCTAACAAAAATGTCTGAGAGGTGTACTTACCCTAAGAATGTAATAAGATTGCATAACGAAAGTTGACTTTTTCGTACAATGTCAAATTAAGTGGGGAAAAACATCAAACCCGCCATTTGAATACGGACGCTGCTAGCCCTGTGCTTCTCAAAACTCACCAAGCTATTTTTAAATTAATTATTAGCAGCAGTTTATTGCGCCAATCGTAATTGCATTTAATCCATTATGTAAATAATTATAAATACATGATATCTAGTTAATTTTAAAATGGTGTACATACAAGCTTGGTGAAAAGTACATAACAATAAATATAGAGGTTTATATGATAAACCCTAGGTAACATTGTATGATATAGGACAATTTTTGATGTAATTTTTAGTACTTAATTTATTTTTATGTATGCTATACTTCCGACGATGCATTCCTACGATTTAAACAATTCATATGATTAATAAAATTAAATAATAAACTATGTTTATGGATAAACCAGTGATGTGTGTTTTTTTCTTATTATCCCTTTTATATGACGCTAATAAAGACACATTACTACTAATTAATGTTAGGCCAGGTGAAATTAATGCATAAATGTCATTTGTCCAAAATTAAATACGAAAACATACCATCTGTACACACCTGTATACCCGGAAGGGTTAGGCAGAGGTGTAACAAAGTACACCACTGTTCGCAGGTATGTTTAGGTCCCATGTAATAGGGGGCGAGCCTATTGCCATTAACCGGGCACAAATCCTAACTGCGAGCTGCTACTGATAATTTCATAGAAAAACCCAATAACACTTTTTGCTCGACATGCGAATCGAACCCAAGACCTCTAGCGTAGCAGTCGCACTTAGGACTACTAGGCTAACGAGGCAGTTCAATACGACAATTCAATTAAATATCAATTTTCTTTCTATTTAGCTATATCAATCGATGCCGCTTATGGATCTTTTATACACATTATGGTAAACAAATGAATATAAAATTCATTGCTGCAAGAACGAAGTAAATTTGTTTTGTAACATTATTCTTTAATCAAACAGTGTTGTTAACACAAACATAACAAAAATAAACATTAGATCGTACTTATCTATGGATGAAGAATTTATGGCAGTACCCATTTGGGTACAAATTGGAACCGTATAATCCTTAATTACCTACATAGCACATTACAATAATCATTGATAGTTTTCGTAATCAAATAAAAGAAAGATATAATAAAATTAATACAATAATATAATTATTCAGCCTTCCTATAAAATTAAATCCGTAAGCGACTTGATTATAATATGAAAAATTCTGTACTAACGAATCACATTAACCCATATCATCCCAGTGTTCCATTTTTGAAACGGTTACTTTTTTTATTATAATTTTTGAACGTATTTTTAAATTAGTGTTTTTCAAAAATGGAACACTGGGATGATATGGGTTAAATTGTTCAACTTATTTATGCTAAAGGAGTCTGCCTATTACACCGTACCATAATTATCATGACCGTGCTACACTACGAGCGACAATTATTGACGCTCCGTGCATGTCACGCGACGATGTGTTGATTGGTAAACAAACGGTCTAAGACATCTCATATCTACACAAATAAATAAAATTTAAGGGTCTGTTTGCAATTTCACTAAATACATATGAAAGTATATACGGTACTAACATAAAAACACTTTTTTTTTAATTTTTGTATGTCTTTCTGTTTGTTCCGGCTTATTTCTGAAACGGCTGGACCGATTTTGACGGGACTTTCACTCGCAGATAGCTAATATTATAAGTAATTTAGGCTATTTTTATTTTTTTTATTTATTTAGATTAAAAAAAAGAGGATTGTGCGAAAACAAAATTGAAACCAATAAAATAATGAACGCGAACGTAGTCGCGGGCAACAGCTAGTTTTTCAATAAAAATAATATTATTTTTACCTGTAACGTTACTAGCACGGTCATGGTGGTACGGTATAGTGGGCAGGTTCCTTTATGGTCATATTTGAAATAGAACCTTGTAAATTATCTTGACATTTAACAGTTTGGAATGGAATGGATGTGGACAGAAACAGAAGAAGCCGAATTCTAAGCAGGTAGTTAGGAATTTGGTTTGCCTCTAATAATGAATATTTACATCAGTCAATTCATTCAATGGCGCGTGTATAATACATAAGCCTTTACAGAGCAAATTAATTATTTATTTATTTAGTGAAGGCTGCAGTGTAAGTTTGATTATTTATGGCATGGCAACATTAAATATATTTCTTTTTAAGTTTCTTCCTTTTACTGTTAGTACCGAAATGATATTTAGTTAGGTACGTGTGTAGGCAGTTGTTAATAATATTTAAAGTAGGTAAGGTAGGTATCTTTTAACGTATCTACCTAATTTGAGAACGATATAACTTTTAATTTTGATATTTTACTTGTTTTAATCAGGACGAACGTTGTAATACGCTAAAGATGCTTAGGTAATCCTATTTCTTAACCTAATGGCACTTTTGAAAAAATAATAAATTCACGCGGTCATAAATCGCTATTTACTATGAACCGATTCCCCTCTGAATGCTTGCCGGTGTACTTGTAGTTGCATTTTCCGTAGGCACCTGCAATGTATTGAAATGTTAGAAAAAAATAATAATAATCAAAACAATCAAATTTCGCAACACTGATTTTGAAATGTCAGATTTTATACCACAATACCAAAGACAACTACGGTGAACTCCATACATGATAATATTATAAAAAATGAGGATTATGTTTGTCTGTTGATGCTACAGAGCATAGTTTGTTTGCTAGCCTTGACCTATTCCTCCTTCTGCGAGGCAGTTATGCTAGAGAAGGAGGCGGCGGGACCGTTGAGGCAGAGTCTACCGTCTCTAGCCGCAAAGAGATGTCAGCAAATTTGGAAGGGGCCACTCAGGGCCGATGCCTGCCGGGGCTGCGGGTTGTTCGTAAAAGATACCGCGCCCCCGGAACACAAAGGGTACAAGAAGGAACATGATTGGGTTTTAGTTAGTAAAAGTCTGACACTCCTTCCTGCCCCACCCAGGGCGGCATTAGAAAATTTCCAATCCCTAAAAAAAAGACCCAGTCCTGAGCAAAGGCCTTCCTCCATTTCTTCCACTTTCATAATCCTTGTCCCCTTTCCAGTTCTAAAGGAATCCAGCCTTTTCGTCCCGCCATTTTCTCCCATAGGGTACTTATATTGTACCTATAATAAATTAATAGATACACACCTTTATGTTTGCCCAACGCGCCTAAGTCTACAGGCAATGGTCGAACTGGTGGTACTTTAGGTTGTGGTGACGGTGCGAGGGGCGCTTCGAATTCATCGATGGGCGGTCGGCGTACGCGCATGAACTCGCCTCGTGTCGCAGCTTCTCTGCGCTCCGCTGAAGACACGCGGCGAGAGTCCAGAAACCGCAAGTTTGGCAGCGAGTATATTACGAAATATCTGAAGAATTTTATTTTTTAATAAAATTATTATTTAGGTTTTTTCTTACGGAAATATTTTAATACTATAGTCTGATGTGCTAGATTATAAAATAGTAAACGAATGAATAAAATATGCATACCTAGTCCCTCACTACACTACAATACTAAAACGGCCATCGATTTAGCAGAAGGATAATAATTTTACGAATTTTCTTTCCAAATGTACCTTGGTAAGTCGGAAAGGAAATTGTGAAGCGCGCGTAAGTCAGTGTGATTAGTTGTTCATAATTCAATCAGCCAATCACGGCTTTACAATTTGTAACATAAGTTGCTCTTTCGAGAAAACGGGAGTAAGTATTTTAAATAAGTAAGAACTTACCTATATCTTTGGTAGTCTGAATCATCTTTATCGATGTCCGACAGTTGGTTGGGACACGCCTTGTTGCTCAGTAAACTTAAGTAAGACAGTGCAGGGAAGTGCTTGCTTATCTTGTCTATCAGTTCGTCTAGGTTGGTTATCTGTAAAGACATCCTTAATGAAACCCAATCTACTGTAGCCGCCACGAGTCGTGAGCACAAACCTCAAGTTCATTTTTGGGTTTTTTTGGTTCTTGGTGTTTTGGGGCGCTGCACGCGACTGGTCCATCAGTCCGAACGATCGCGTGCAGCGTCCGCGACCCAAAAACCCCAGAAAGCAACCCAAAAATACAAAAATGAACTTGATGGTTGTGCTCACGACTCGTGGCGGCTACTATACCAACTTATCTTTACCATTCTGAACTATTGGGAAGGGATAGGTGACCGATGACCACAGCACAATATGGATACCAGAACGCTAAATGATAATAATATACTGCATGATTATAGTTGTTATGGCAAATTAACCACTTTTAGAGACTTTTTCAAGTTAGCAAATAAGTAGACAGTGGACTCAAAAAATGTCTCCTGGTTTTCAGAAGAATAATCTTCCGAAAACCTGCCAATCAAAAATATATTAAAATTTAATGTCTATAACTGCCTCGGTAGCCTAGTGGTCCTAAGCGCGACTGCTACGCGCTGTCTTGGGTTCGATTCCCAGGTCGAGCAAAGTGTTATTGGGTTTTTCTATGAAATTCTCAGTAGCAGCTCGGAGTTAGGATTTGTGCCCAGTTAATGGCAATAGGCTCGCCCCCTATTACATGGGACCTAAAACTACCGGTGAACTGTGGGTGTACATTGTTACACCTCTGCCTAACCTTTCGGGGAATACAGGCGTGTCAGTATGTTATGTTGAATGTCTATAAAGAACTTTTTGACTTCGCATTGTTTTCGCATGTTTCGTCACTAAACGCAGAATCAGACGTCAGGATAGAAATACATTCGACAGACAAACGTTAAACTGAAAGTTACCTACCGTACAAGTCAATTTCATTAGTTTCGCAACTCAAGCAAAACTTTATATTACATGTTCGACGTGAGTTTCTATGAATTTGATCATTATTTTGTACTGAATGTCAAGTTCCAATGCCTCTCGAATTTGTTTTGGCGCAGACATATAAATAGAAAAAAAAAATATTTATTTACGTTGGTACCTACGTATTCCAATAATTGTTTTTGTTCAAAGTGATTAGAGTTTCTTGTAACAAAAGTCATGTGATGGTATGAGTTTATCCATTTATTTTTATCGCTGAGTCGAATGCGTTGTTTTAAATGGGTACCTATACCTACACTTATTTTTGCTTTAAATTATGGGCAGGTGATTTAGAGGAATGGGGTAGGCACATGTCGTGATAAAGGTTTGAGAGTGTTTGAATGTCAAAGGTTATAGGAGTAGAAGAAGACTAAACAGAAAACGATGAAAAGGATGCGTGACTTTGATAATTTTTCTACCATATTTAGTATATTTCTGCCATATTTATGTATTATTTTTCTACCAAATTTAGCAAACTGCCTCGTTAGCCTAGTGGTCCTAAGCGCGACTACTACGCTACAGGTCGTGAGTTCGATTCCCAGGTCGAGCAAAAGTGTTATTGGGTTTTTCTATAAAATTCTCAATGGCAGTTTGGAGTTTGGATTTGTACCCGGTTAATGGCAATAGGCTCGCCCCCTATTACATGGGACATGATAAACCGGCGAACTGTGGGTGTACATTGGTACACCTCTGCCTAACCCTTCGGGGAATACAGGAGTGATGGTATGTTATGTTTCATATTTAGTATTTTTCTATCATATTTATGATCTTCCACAAAACAAGTCCATAATCCTCTAGAGTGCAAATGTACTGACCTCGTTATTGTTGAGCGAAAGAGTCCTTAGATTGGACAAGTATGGAAAGGAAATAGCGTCGCCCAGCTTATTGTTGTCCAATATAAGTTCTTCCAGTCGACCGAATTGTTCCAGTCCTTTCAACGTCTCGATACTGTTATAACTGTAAGCAGGCTGATATTTAAGAAGTCTGTACTGTCCTTATTACACTGCACCAATGCCATATTGTTTGTCGAAGTTAATGAACTTGGAATAAACCTTCTTCTTTATAACGGGTATAAACAGACACTTAACGAAGCCGTGTTATACAGAATGTTAGGGTAAACGAGGGACTTTCTTTTAAGGGAGTGCCAGTACTCATGAAAATGAACAACTTTTACTATAGTACGTACATACATTTATGTTTGCTTATCTCGACAAAATGTAAGAAACAGCTGATTTTTTTTTTGCAATTTAAAGTTTGATTTCATAGTGAAAGTGTACTACACTCGCTTAAAGTATGTCCCTTGTTTAAACTAGCACCTTGTATATTTATTTTCGATTTTAAATATCAATGTAAAATTTTTTTTTTACGTTTTTTTTTTTACAATACCGCTTTTTAAATGTCATACCTAAACTTTAAGTATCCCCTTGAACCTTGTACTGTTGGATGCATCCGCATAATATTATGTTTATAAACAGAATAGAATCTTAATTGTAAACATAAAACTTCTAAAGACAAAAAGACAAAAGTATAAAATTTTTGGTAAAAAAATGAAAAATGTGAAGTATAATAATGTATATTGTACATAATTATGTTATATGTATGTAATTTTGCTTTACGTGGGTATGTCACTGACCTCTATAACGGCTAGACCGATTTTAATTGAATGTTTTGTGTGGTTCCCTGGATGGTTTAAATCTAAACCAGGTAGCTAGCGTTACATGCCAAGAGGCAGGATAACGTCTGTGGGATACGCTAATGGTACCTAATTAAAATAAAATCCTTGTGAAGATAATAAATAAATAATGATGACACATACCTTAGATCTAAGCATCTCACTTTAGCACCATACATTTTCTGTAACGCTGCGGGTATTCTTCTGCATTCTTGACCGCAGTAGCTTAACTAAAACAATACAATGTATAGGTAGGTATTATTTTATTCTTAAATTGTGCATGGCTTCGCCAGCGTGGATATTGTAGTCGCCACAAGTCGTGACCACAAATGTCAAGTTAATTTTCAGGATTTCATCAAATGACTTCACCGCCCTTAGCGGGGCGGGGGGGAGTGTCAGACTTTTACTGACTAAATCCCATCAATGTTTCTTCTTGTACCTTTTGCGTTCCGGAGGCGCGGTATCTCTTTCGAACAACCCGAGGCAGGATGTAATGATCGAAAGTCCAAACCTATGGCAAACATCATTAAGAAAAATGATCAACAAAACCTACGCCATTATTAGTATTACACTTGTAGTTGTGAAGCCAGATAGGATTTCTAACAAGTAATAGATTTATTTATATCATATTAATATCAGTACGTTAGCTGTCAACAATGATAAGGTTAGTGTTACTCAAATATCACTCATTTTCTTCTGTATATGTAATCTACCTACCTTACATTTGTCCCGTTGTTTGTTGTTTGTTTTGTCCGTTGTATCTTTATCTGAGAAATGATTTGTGTCAAAGAAAAATGAAAGCCATATTTTGTAGCACTGATTACACTACCTTTTACTTAGTTTTGTCTTTATTAATTTAAACATATCATACCATCACGCCTGTATTCTCCAGAGGGTTAGTCAGAGGTGTATCAATGTACACTCATAGTTCGCCGTTATGTTTTTAGGTCCCATGTAATTGGGGGCGAGCCTATTGCCACTAACCGGGCGCAAATTCTAACTCCAAGCTGCTACTGAGAAATACATAGAAGAACCCAATAATACTTTTTGCTCGACCTGGAAATCGAACCCAGGACCTATAGCGTAGCAGTCGCGCTTAGGACCACAAGGCTAACGAGGCAGTTATTCATTTATTAATTTAGTATTATTTAAATTGACTCTTGCATAACACCTTTATAATTTTAGATTTTCTTCTAAACCATTACTGATTAGTTAAAGGCTAAAATTAATATTTATGCATTAGGAACTGGCTTAGCACATTACGGCAATAGCATAATCGATTCGCAAAACCGGTTCGGGCACGTGTCCAAAATACGGCGGTGCCTTAGAGGCCTCAAGTTGATATTTGTTAGTTTTATGCAAGTAGCTAAGTTAAGTAGCCGCCACGAGTCGTGAGCATAAACGTCAAGTTAATTTCTGGGTTTTTGGGTTCCTTTTAGGGTTTTTTGGGGCGCTGACGCTGCTCGGGTTTGGTCTGACATATGGACCAATCGCGTGAAGCGTCGCCAGCCCAAAAAACCCAAAAGTCCAAAAATTTACTTGACGTTTGTGCCCACTTGTGGCGATTACTATACTCATAATCTTATATCTTTTTTAAAACTACCTTATGCCTGTGACTTCGTCCGCGTTAGTATCGGTTACTTACGGGGGTTTTAAGTTTTTTGAGCGGGACCCTAATATTGTCTCACTGAAATAAAAGTAGCCTAAGTTACTCCTTATAACAACAGCTATAATATGGCAGTAAAATGTATATGAATGTGTATGTGTGTATGGGTAAATCCCATCTAAATCGCTCCCGCCCTTTCGGGGATTAGCCGGAACAAATAGATAGAGATATGATTTTTTTTTAAGTAATAACTATATTTGCCATCGATACTTTAAGAAGATCATATACATTAAGTAAAAAAACACAAAATTAAAACATTCAAGTAAACCCCGACAGAAGAAAAACCTCACTACCGTAGCTAACAAAAGAGCTGATAACTTTCAAACCGATGAACTGATTTCCATCAAACAAAGCTAAGAACACTCCCGACTAAATTAACCTTTCAGGCTTTCAAACACAAAAAAACAAAATCAAAATCGGTTCATGCGTTCGCGAGGTACGAAGCCACAGACACACACATACACACAGACACCTCAAACTTGTAACACCCCGTCGTTTTTGCGTTAAGCGTTAAAAAGCAATAATATTGACAACAAACTGACACTCCAATTTTATTTATTTGTCTAGAACAGATAGCCATGTACCTACCTTGATTAAGAAATATAGAAGGGAATTACAGTTCGTAAAAGTTTCCTTAATAACTATTAAAAGGTAATGTTACATATTCTGGAAGAATTTTATGACCGTGTCAGTTACTGATTCTATTTGTACCTAAGCTTTGTACATAGATACTTGCTTTATCTTTACTGCGGGAGTGCGGGTCATTTTATTATTCTCATAACAACCTATTTATATGACCAACTACGAAACAGATGCGTCCGTATAAAACTGATTACTGTTACAATAATTATGGCCCACGGGATCGAGTTATGCCAGATTTATCAGTTCTTGGTGCCCTTAGTATCAATTATTTCTTTTAATTGAATATTCAGTTTTCAGCCTAGTGGTCCTAAGCGTGACTGCTACGCTAGAGGTCTTGGGTTCGATTCCCAGGTCGAGCAAAAAGTCTTATTCGGTTTTTCTATAAAATTCTCAGTAGCAGCTCGGAGTTAGGATTTGTGCCCGGCTAATGGGAATAGGGGCGAGCCTATTCCAATTACATGGGACCTAAAACATACCGATGGACTGTGGGTCAGTGTGGGTGTATATTGGTACATCTCTGCCTTACCCTTCGGGGAATACAGGTGTAATGGTAAGTTATGTTATGTCAATATAGTATATAGTTGCAAAAATGATAGGTTAGGTTTTTTAAATTAAATAATTTTATTGAAATTATACGTTTTTATATAACATAAAGTAGATCGCGGACTGTCGATTTTGCATTTTTGTTTACATAAATTAATGCAGCGAGTCCGGTTTTGTCTGCCCGAGTAGTATCGTAGGTCGGTCATCGTTCTTATTTCTTATCGAGGTGAGGCCATTATGGAGATGCGCAGGTACTTTGGAAATAATGGTAAGTAGGTACAGTCACGAGTATAAACATGTATAGTTTTGGCAAAATTTGAAAGCTGTTTTTTCGTAAATAAATGGTTGAACTTTTTAAGATAAGACCTTTTACATAGTACCTAGTATGGGATCCACAATATGATATTCGAAACATCATTTCATTTTGATCAATATTTTAGGAGAAAATCGCTGAAGAATGTTGCTAAGAATGCATTAGTTAATGTTTATGCTCTTGACTGTACCTATAGTAGGTGCAAGTTTACGAACGAACGGACTACAATTTTGCAAATAAGATTTGGTTAGCCGAAAGTAGTTTACTGAAAAAGTTTTAGTATCAAAATAAGGGTTTCGAGATATCATAAATTTACCACACAATATCAAACAGTATAGGTATGTCGATGTTTAGCCTTGAGCCCTCTAATCCACTACCTACTGTAGGCTCTAGGTAGATAATCCATTACTGAGGAGGTACCTAAGTAGGGTACGTAATAATATATCAACATCCGAATATTTTATGTGATAATGTCTGGCCGGTATAGGTACTCACCTGAATTTCTTCTTCCTCCATAAAAATACTGACATGAGAGATGTGTTCCACTCTTCTATAATTAGGTAGTACAAAATGTTCGACTGTTAGTAGCTCTAATCTATATGTGTACCGCGATTTTACCACATTCTTTGCATCATCATTTTTCTTCAAGCCAGTAATTACACTCCCATACCTCGTTACCATTACCATCAATTTAAAGATCGCTTGAGGAAACACATAGGATTCGAAATATGAAAGAAGTATGATTCCAACATTAAAAACATTGCCAAAATTTTCCGACAGTTTTCTGTATACTGTATCAATATACGACGGCATTTTGGAAACCACTAGTACCTACCTATATATTTTCGTAATATCAACTACAATAGAATACCTAATTCACTACATGTTTGATTTTTTTTTCCATTTTTGTTTTGTAGGTATTCCAGGATGCTCTATTTGTAAGTAGGTACACCTGTCTCTTTAAATATTCATTAATGATTGACAAATTGCTTCTGTTTATCTAAATAACACATGGTTGGTAAGTACACTATTTATAAAATCACGCCCTTCACTGCCTAGGCAAGCCGATTAAATCATAATTAATTACAACTGAACACTTCTATTTAACATTCTCGTCTTGAAAGATAGCAATGGAGGACACTCCTAACAAGTTTGTGAAAGATTAGAAAAATAATGTGGTGCATTTTCTTAGTGCCATCCTATTTATGGCAACATGCATTGTAATTTAATTAGTGGAAGTATAGGCTTACTTACTTTTTATTCTATGTAAGATATTCTTTCTTGCCATGATCCTATTGAAGTGTGTCAAGTTTATTGGCTCAGTTTGTGGCTTAAGAACCTGTACCTACTCGTATGTATGGTAATAGAAACGGTAATCACTAATAAAAAAAAAAATATATGAAGAAACATGATAAATGTTTTGGAATAATTATTATGGTTTGCTCTTAAATTTTATTATGGTTATGTAACAGTATTACAGTAGCAGTCTCTAGCCTGCTCTAGTATGAGCCATTCTAAATAACTATTTTATGTTTTAGAGATGCTATGCATTGTACAAAGAATTCTGCAATGGAAACACAATAAAATAATATTGATGAATTCCTTTTGAAAGGTTTTGTTGTTGCTTCAAACAACAAAAGAAGGTATAAACATTTAACTTAAATGACATTAACAGAAATATGTAAGTTTTTAGAGAAGTTTCAAATCAAGTTCAAAGGGTAAAAAGTACCTATATTTATCAATACAAATAAATAAAATTGAAGTGTCTGTTTGTAATTTCAAGTTAACAGCTTTTCACTAAATGCATATGAAAGTATATACAGTATTCACATCAAAAAACCAATTATTAAAATTTTTGTCTGTCTGTTTGTTCCAACAAATCGATTTTGGCAGGACTTCTACTCACAGATAGCTAAAGTTATAGGGAGAAAGTAAGCTAATTATATTTGCGAAATTTAGATTTAAATAAAGATGCTTAAGCTAAAACAAAATTGAAACCAATGAAATACTTGGTGAATGCAAGCGAAGTTGCGGGCAACAGCTAGCAGTATTCATATTTAAGTTAGTATGTGTAGTATGTCTATCAACATTGATTTGTTCAGGTGAAGTAAATAATTATACAGTTTGGGAAATAATAAAAGCTATAGAAAACCAAATAATAATAAAATACTAATAGCTTCTAGGAATGCCGCAGCAACCATACACTATTATCTTAGGAAACCGCATAGCTTTCTCTATAACTTGAGTATGAAGGGATACTAAACCTGCTAGGACAATTTTTGTAAGAAAATTTCGGTCAGTGGGTCATCTAAGGGGCGGGGTTGTTATGTTGTCTAACATAATTATTCAGATTCACTTCATCAAAATACTATGGTTCAAATTAAAGTACTTAGTGTATTATTTGTCTTCTTTTTAAAGATCCTAAAATACTTTAGTTAGTAAGCAGATATGGAGAAGAAAATCAAGAATACGCAACAATCAGGTAGCTTACATGAATAAAAAAAGAAGTTTTGAAAGTACTATGCTTTCATAAAAAGAAGTTTATGCATATAAAAGTATAAGCTAATATAAGCGTTATTTATGCTCTTAATCTATTTATCAATCATATAATTATGATATTTTAATTATGAAGATAAATAATTAATAATATACTTACTTGGCCTTTTTCGAAAAATAAAGCAGTATTATTCACGTGGTTTTCTTCCATTTTCACTTAAGCAACGTTAATAAAGTTATTTGTGCTAGGGTGTCTTTAGACCTAACAAAGAAAAGTTATCATCAAACTGTAGTTTATCACTACACTACTAAATAAAATAAAATAAATAAACACAACTTCTTTGTAACTTTGTTTACCTGGTGTGTTTAACGACTTTGACAGTTAGTACTCGATTTGACATAGTTGTAGTACTTGATTTGACATTAGTTGACATTGACGTTGTAGTGACAGCTAGTGGTGTGATGTATTTCGAGTTAGAAATATTAAATAGTTTAGTCGATTTGGTTTGAGTATCAACTTTCAAAAATCATGGTTAGTTGTTTGTTTATATGTATAGTATAGTTAATTTGTATTGTGAACAGTTTTTTTATTACAAATTATTATTACGGTACGTCAGATAAGCAGTTTCAGCATGGAAAAACTGGTATTCATCTGCATCCAGTTGGAATGGATGCTGACCCCAACATAGCTGGGAAAAATGATATGCAGAATGAAAATGATGATGAGTCTGTTTGTTGGCTAAGAAAAGTGACATATCGATTGGATCATAGACGAAATAATTAGTCATTGTCAACGCAATTTATAAATATGTTGGTGTACACCCTCACTCAAAGTAACTTAGCATCAATTTTAGGGTCACGTGTGGGCTTTTTTGCGCTTGTGCGGTAATTGTTTCTTTTTTATATTTACTTCATTATCCATGTTGGTACCTCCTTTCTAATCTACGTTATTAAGTCTCAAGAACTATGATAAGTAAAAGTACCTACTTGATATTGTTATCGAATTGGTTTGTTTTTCAATAACTCCAAAGAGATAAGATATAGGTATGAATTACACGAATTGTTAACCTGTCGGGGTGTGCCTGTGTGTGTTTTTACAATGCATAACACTATGTACCTATCAGCTTAGACAAGTCTGACTCTTGCGTAAGGCACAGGCTAAAATGCACTGGGCCCAAAGTAAACTGGGCATTTGTTGACTACCTAAGAGGGTACTTAGGTAATTAAATTTAATTTATACAACGTAACTAAAAGTAGATATCCTAAAGATAAGCTTAAACGGTGACTCGATATTTTGCCTACTAATTAAATGCGGAGTAGGTATTATTTACAACAACAAATCATTGATAGCTTATTAGCCGTTCTCATATATTTATTTTATAAAATAGTGTAATAACGTGATGAATTTAACATATCTATATAACGTAGTAGTTCAATAGCACTCAGTGCAAGTAAGAGGACGTGTTACATTACAATACAGGATTAATTAAACACGGTTAATGGCGATGTGCCGTGTTAATCACGAGGTCGGGAATAGACTACTGTTTCGACTTAATAACATTATATTACCTAGGTATACCTAGGTATACACCTATCGTTCGTCTGTAGGTACTTGCACTCAAGCGTACCTGTGTTTAGTAGCTTGTTCCTTGTTTTATTTAGGTCGTCATCTTCTAACTACTTCTAATTTAATTTGCGTAAGTGTGGGAATGGAATACATGGGTAGGGTTTCAGTCAGTAAGAGTCTGACAGACTTCTCCGCCCTTAGGACGGTGGACATCCATGAGTATTTGCCACCGCGGCAACAAAAAACAAAGTGTCTGAACGATTGGCTACGTATCGCGGGTTCTATTTCCGCACGAAACAAATATTTTTATGGCCTACAGATAGTTGATCCGGGACTGGCTGTTTGTGTATGTAAGTTAATATGTTTGTAAACGCACCCACGATTGGCCACGATACACGAGAACCTTTTAACTTGTTACTTTTTACCCTGGGATTATTAGATTTTAAGCCTCGTATTGTGCATTGCCTTGAGCCGTTTGGTAGTCTTCGGGAGCGAAATCAAATCGTGTTTGTTTAAGATATTTGATATAGCTTTTTGGTAACTACTGCCTCGATGGCCTAGTGGTCCTAAGCGCGACTGCTACGCCAGAGGTCTTGGGTTCGATTCCCAGGTCGAGCAAAAAGTGCTATTGGGTTTTTCTTTGAAATTCTCAGTAGCTGCTCGGAGATAGGATTTGTGCCCGGTTAATGGCAATAGGCTCGCCCCCTATTACATAGGACCTAAACATACCGGCGAAATGTGGGTGTACATTGTTACACCTCTGCCTAACCTTTCGGGGAATACAGGCGTGATGGTATGTGTGGTGACAACGTCTGGAGTACTACAGAGCGCACATTTATCTATACCGATTATTGTTGGTTCTTAAATATTTTGTTACCAATAGGAAGAATAATAAAACAAGGATGCTTTGTTATCAACATATATTGAGGAAATCGTTTTAACACGCATATAAAAAATAACATTTGGTATTGTCATTATATTAAATGAATTCTATATTATGTATTATGGAATATAGTTTGGACAATATTTAAGAAAACATTATCTACCCTCGCAACGTCTAGTTCCAAATTCAGACCTTCTTGGGTAAGGAAATAACAACATTCTTTACTTCGGTGTAAGCTAGAAGGGCGTCCATGCCGCTGAAAAAAGAAAAAAATGGTAAATCAAGATGTACCTATATCTACTTTAATGATTAGAATAATAATTATTATTAGTTGATATTTTTTTTGATTATTTGGTTTGAAGTTATGAACCTGATAACGCATGGTTCTATTTCATCGATATTTTACATATTTTGCTTGTAATTGAAGGCACTCAATAATTGTTAACTCGGTTTTTCTCATATAAGGAATTAATTAAAATTACTTACTTTTCACGACCAATTCCAGATTCTTTGAAACCTCCGAATGGTGATTGCGGGGTAAGTGCTAGATATGTGTTGACCCTGGAAAGTAAAAAATATTGTTACTAAGGTTCATTTTAGGTTATAAGCTCTTCGTAGTTCATGGAACAATTGTTTGCTCTTCGATTACCGAATAATTGGTTGACCCCGGTTCCGCGAAGTCCAATTATTAATCTTAGGGATTGCTATTCAGTCTATCATAGGAAGCATTATATTTCAGACACTCAATTCTCGTAGTTTCAGAGCAGTTACTATATTTCAATTTACAAATAATAGGGTATTGGGAGATACTCAATCTTAATCTAGGTCAGTGGGTCAGTCAATATTGGTACCTAATGGAATTATTGCTTTTTTAATTATCCGCGTAAAATTGTGAAGTATAAAGTACTTGTATAACTTAACTAATTAATTCTATGGACTTACCAAACTGTACCAGCCTCAACGTGTTTGGAGAACTGGAGAGCATTGTTGACATTTGTTGTAAAGATTCCGGCCGCCAAGCCGTAGTTCGTGGCGTTAGCCCTGTCAATGACTTCGTCTAAAGTTTCAAACTTCAGGATACTTTGCACTGGGCCGAAAATCTACAAGTAGAGAGTTTAGGGTTAAGGTTTTAATATAGTTTACATGAAAATGACTCCGCTAAGTGGTAGGTAATCAAAGAGAAGATAATTCAATTTGATTTAATTGATTAATTTAAGACTTTGTGTTATTATTTACCTCTTCCTTTGCGATAGTCATGTCATCGGTGACGTCGGCGAAGACTGTAGGCTGGATGTAGTAACCAGTTGTGCCGATTCTGTTACCTCCAGTTAACAATTTCGCACCTTCCTTTTTGCCTTTTTCGATGTATCCCAACACTTTCGTCATCATTTCTCCGTCAATCTAAAAGAAAGAATGTTCGATAGAATTAATAAAAAATTGGACCTACGTCGGTTTAAATTTTGATTATTAAGGTATTATTATGTCACGTTAAGAAAAATGAAGTGGTCTAAACAACATAATTATACAGTCTTGTCTCCAATTTACCTGTGGGCCGTTCTGTGTTGTGGGATCCGTTGGGTTTCCAACCTTGATACCCTTTGCGTGCTCGACAGCTGCTTTCACAAACTTATCATAGATACCAGATTGAACGAACAACCGGGAAGCTGCTATGCATATTTGTCCTTGATGGAAGAATACTCCATTTGCAGCGTAAGGAACGGCTATGCTCACTGAATAATAATAAATAAATTAGTATGTAATGGCTTATTTATTGGTAATGGTATGCATGGTAATAGGTAATTTAGTGCGGTTTATGAGAACTAAATGATTAACTTACAGTCAGCATCATTCATGATGACTAGAGGGCTCTTGCCACCGAGTTCAAGTGTGATCCTCTTCAAATTGTTGGCTCCAGCTGCTTGTTGAATTAATTTGCCGACCTGTAAGCATTCTAGTGTTAAATATGCGTAGGTATTTTATATGCTAAAATAACAAGTTATATAGAAAGTGCTCGATTAAAAAGTCTTAAAATACTTTAAGTACGACTTACTTCAACCGATCCGGTGAAGGAAATCTTGGCGACGTCACCGTGATGAGTTAGTGTGGTTCCGGCCCCAGGTCCGAATCCGTTGACAACATTTACTACACCTTTGGGCAGACCAGCTTCGGCCAGCAGTGCCGCTAGCGCCAGCGCGGTTAGTGGAGTCTGTTCCGCTGGCTTAACCACCACAGTACAACCTAACAATATATTTAGTATTATTCTCAAAACCTTTACTATTCCATAGACTTTTGTAACATAGCAGCGGTCCAGCCTATTAGGTTCTGTCGGTGACAACGGCTGTACCTATTTATTTTATAAATGACTAATGAGCTGCCCGCGGCTTCGTCCGCCTGGCTTATTTCACCCGCGTTAAGTTAATGTATACTAAAACGTGGCAAATTATATACTAAAACTCTTTTTTTCTTTTCTTTCTTTTTTAAGAAAACGTTGCCCCACACTAGGAATTTCTCCTGTGTCGTGGGTGCGTTTACAAACATATAAACTCACATACACAAACAGCCAGACCCGAAACAACTATCTGTAGGCAATACAAATATTTGTTCCGTGCGGGAATCGAACCCGCGACAAGCACCGCAGCAGCCAATCGCTCAGCCACTGCGCCAATCGTGCCGTCAAAAACCTTCAAAACCTTCTTCGAGTGAAAACAGCGTGAAAATCGGTGCAGTAGTTTTTGATTTTATAATATGTAGTAAAAGTGATATCTTACCCGCAGCTAAAGCAGTGCAAACTTTGTTGACGAATAGGAAGATGGGTCCATTCCATGGTAGAATAATACCGCTCACGCCCACGGGCTGTCTCAAGGAGTATGAAAACACCTCGCCATCTGTTGGTAATGAACGGAACTTGTAGAAAAGAAAGATGTTTAACTCTTGCCTCATTTACGTTCCTCACTTTTATATCGTTCTTACCAGCAGCTAGGGTGTCGCCTTTAATTTTGTCCGCACAACCGGCAATGAACCGAGCAGAGTTAACAGCACCACCAATGAATGTTGTAGCGAAGTTGAGAACCATGCCGTTGTTGTAGGATTCCAGTTCTGCTAGGTATTTCCCGTCTCTTTCTAGGAGGTCACTAAACTTGCGAATAATTTCTCCGCGTTTGGAGGCATCCAGCTGCCTCCATTCCGAGTTGCGATGGAACGCACGCTTCGCTGCGGCCACTGCCAGGTCAATATCAGCCTGAAAATATTGATAAAATTAGGTCATTTACATCCCGGACACACATTACACTTTTACATTATTGTTGTCAAAACTAAAATGTGAACTGTGTGTGAGGTTTTCAATGAACATTTATAAATTACGTTATTATTTAAATCGTTACTTGTATTTGGTTATTTTTTACTATTAATTATCTAGTGGTAGAATTATTATCTATTTATGTGTCAAACTCTAAAAAGAAACACTACGGCCACAATTCATTTACTCAAGAAAATAAAGACTATTTATCTGGATTTCCCTTCCGGGAAATTGCAGCCCTGAACAATTAATCATGTCTAAGCAGATAGATCGTATTATTTTATCCACAGTGTCACTTTGAACACTTTTTATGGTGACTATATTCAAACAGGATCCTACCTACATCCTGTTATGTATTCATAGGTGCAATTGCCCGAATGTTTTGTTTTTACAATAGTACCTAATGCAAGGAAGGTTTTGAATTAATTGATAATTCTTGAGTCACTTAAAAATATTTATTAACAAAAAGGAAACTTGTTTGATTATTGTTTGCAAATGTGGTTTTAGCTTAGGCATGTAATGTTACAAGGTATAAGAGAGGTTCGTGTTTTGTTTTTTACGTTTTTCCGGTTAATTTGCACGCAGTATTTTTTGTAAATTTAAATATTTTTGACTCATTCATAAAAATTAACACACCATCACGCCTGTATTCCCCGAAGGGTTAGCCAGAAGTGTACCTTGGTACACCCACAGTTCGCCGGCATGTTTAGGTCCCATATAATAGGGGTCGAGCCTATTGCCATTAACCAGGCACAAATCCTAACTACGAGCTGCTATTGAAAATTTCACAGAACCATAGAACTTTTTGCTCGACCTGCGAATCGAACCCAAGACCTCTAGCGTAGCAGTCGCGCTTAGGACCACTAGGCCAACGAGGCAGTTAAAAAAAAGTAAGTTAGTTCATAAAAGAATCATATCATCACATCATCACGCCCGTATTCCCCGAAGGGTTAGGCAGAGGTGTGTTTATAAAAATTGTTGCGGTTATTTCGTGGTGTATACCTATCGGCTTGGAGGTACCTGCTGTGTTAAAAAAAAACATCAAGAGCTCATACCTTGTCACCTTCGGCGACTTTGGCGATGACGGATCCATCGTGAGGGCTGTATGCGTTGAAGGTCTTGCCACTCTTCGCGTCCACCCACTCGTTGTCAATGAACAACTGGAAAAAAATATAAAAAAACTGTTTATTTACGTAAACTCTATGGTCACTTCATCCACGTGGATTTCAAATTTTCCCATACAAACTTACAATTTTATCAGTCTCTGTCTACCCCTAATCTTAATCAATCTAAAGGTTTAAACTCGAAAACATAACTAACAGACTACATATCATACATTGGTATGTATGATGTGTAGTCTGTTAGTTACGTTTTTGAGTCACGCCTGTATTTCCGGAAGGGTTAGGCAGAGGTGTACCTTGTACACCCAAAGCTTACCGGTATGTTTAGGTCCCATGTAATAGAGGGACGAGCCTATTTCCATTAACCGGGCACAAATTCTAACTCCGAGTTGCTACTAAGAATTTCATAGAAAAACTCAATAACACTTCACTTTTAACTAACAGACTACATCTTGGTCTTTACCAAATCATTTTGCTACATGACGATTCATTGGATTTCCTCGCAAGTACTGAACTAAGACTCCCGAGTGAGGATCATACGTACGTAAGTATAATATGGTCCCAGCACAATTTCCTTGACTTATATTAATTATTTTAATTTTTATCTTGCCATTAATCTATTTCTTTTTTTATTTACTTTAATTCTGTTAAATTGATTGTTTTTATCTTTAGTACTTAAGTCATATTGTTCATTACCAATAACTTAAATGTCTACTGTTAGTATAGGTTGGTTATTCATAAATAAATTTTGTAATAACAGCTTTCGTATCCTATCCGTATCTACTTAATATAACATACAGTAATTAACAGATAAAGACAGTGTATAATCCTATGTTATGACATGATGATATCATGCCATAAGCCGTGCCAATATCAACAAAATGATTGTGAACTTGGCGCGGTAAAGGATGCCATTATTGTGTACAATACAGACATCAAGGTCATGTTCCGAGGACTGGTTTTTATTTAATCGGTCCAGCCGTTTCAGTTTTGCGCTTAGTAACACGTTTAGCTATTTATTTATATTTATATAGGTAGACAAAGTATTTTTAATTACGTATTTCAATGGACCCTGTGTTAAACCAAACTTTTTAATTTGAAATCGACTTTAAAAATAAAAAGAGGTAGTTTTTTTTAGCAAGACGGCTCGAACCGAGTGTTTTTACGAGTTGATAGCCCAGCATAGACTTAAATATTGAGATCTATCTTATTCTTTCTTTTCACACATTCTAATATAAATGCCCTTCCTTTGTATAATTAATTACTCAGATAAAAAAGGTAATAAAAAACTAAGTTAATTTCCTACGTCTATATTTACTAGTTACTTTATATTTATTAGTTAATAAATTTACCGAGATACATTTTAGGGAAGTAATTGAATACTGCAAGATTTTTAAAATAATAACACATATACCTTTATAAGAAGAATACTTTTTTTATTTGATAGAATTAAAGAAATACCTAAGTTAAACAAATTAATTACTAATCATTCTTTTTAAAGGTTTTTATTTATTTTTTTAACAAGAAAATAATTAAAAACGGTAAAATTACCTTAGTATATTTAATTTGAGGAGGCATTTTTCTGAAATATTTGTCAAGGATACACTATAATCACAAGCACAGCACGTCTGCCGCTACTCACGCGACGCCTCGAAATGTGGGTGCCTGACCAAAGCACGCTTATATTGTATAATAATATTCAGACGAGTCATGATGATAATCTAGTAGGTAATGGCAGCCGCGAGAGCGGCATAAACAATACTGTTGATAGTGTATCTTATTTTTTGAATTTTGGTTTCGTAAGTAGTTTTATAAAAATATCCAACAGAAATGCCTCAAAGTTTTAGACTAGTATTGCTCTCAATACATATATTTTCGATTTCAACGTAATGTTAATTTTTTTTTTATTGTTTTTCCTATAATCATGCTCATAAAAAAATAACATGAAAGACCGACAATAAAAGAACGAGAAAAAAAATAACAATAAAAAACAAATAGTAAGGTTTCTGTTTCTTCAATGTTACATTGGTAACCCTATTTTTTATCTAACATGACCTTTCATATTTGATACCGTTTACATAATGTTATGCAATTTCATAAAGCAATGTACGTGTAGGTAGGATAGGTCTAGCCGTGTGAATTTCAGCAAATAATCATTATTATTTTGACTTTTTGGACCTAGGCAATAAAATCATATTATTACCCGTTCTCTCGATAATAAAAATTAAAGGAATCAATTATAGGAATTTATGTCATGATATAGCGCATAACGGCTTTTTTTTTGCTGGAATTTGCCTTAAGCTTGGCACAGTAAGCCTCCAACTTCCAGACATATAACATATTTAAACTGTCCAGGAATTTAAAATACAATTGTAAGATGAACGTGAAAAAATCTCCTCAACGGCCTAGCCCGAATTTAGCCGCGACTATTTCGGGCCGCTATCAAAAAATATTGTGCAATGTTATGAAATAATTGTATTTTTAGTTATTTAACAAAAAGTGCCGTATCATGCTGCATCACAGAATTTTGTTATTTCGAGTTACTGTTGTAGTAGGCCACGTACTATAATTAATAAATATTATTAATCACTCTATGCCCCGTTGGTCTCTAATGTGGCGACTAATAAGCGTGGGGTCTCGGGTTCAATTCCCAGGATGGACAAAACGTGTTATTGGGTTTTTCCATTAGGATTTGTTCAGTGGCAGCCGGAGTTTGGAAGTTGGTGGTGTGACACCCCCGTGCCTCGGAAGGCACGTAAAGCCGTTGGTCCCGGCTGTCATTCGTAGATCTTTGTTAGTCGTTACGAATAGTCGTTTTTCTCCCAGTTGTACCTAAACATCCCCTTGTGCCTATTGGCCTAGTCGTTACGAATAGTCAGAAGCTAGGAAGTCTGTCTGCCCAAGGGGTATCGTGTTGTCCAGTAACTGGGTTGTGGAGGTCAGATAGGTAGTCGCTCCATGTAAAACACTGGTATTCAGGTGCATCTGGTTGGACTGGACGCCGACCCCAACACAGTTGGGAAACGGACAAGAAAGGCAGATGCTGATGACACTATGCCCATATCAAATAGTTTTTACCCACGCTTTGGACGATCAATGATTTTGCGCTTCTCATAGTATAGCAATTCAAATAATCTTACAAGCTGTTCACGTATTTAATCTATTTAATACCTAACTAACACCCGGTTGTTAAAACCTTAACCAACGATGAACGAAAATATAGCTCTTGTCAAGTGATCATGGCAATCTCAATGAATGGCAATTCTCAACCCTGGCATTCTAATTCCAGTCTCAATTTGTCAAAAATACCTCTATTATGCTTACATTTATGGCACTTTTTTACTTTGGTTGACTCTGAGATGATATTGCGACTGGATTTTGAATCCTTAGTAGATGGCCTTCAGGTTGGCTTTTGATAATTCAGCCAGCCAATCGCAGCTGTTGATACGCTTTTGACAATGTATTAGTTGTTTATAATATTAATTATAGTAATTACTAATTGTATCAGCAAGGTCAGGTACCTACTGGTTATCTTTGTCAATAATGGAAGTAATAGAATTTCATGAGGTTTCTTGTCTCTCTCTTTTGTTTCTGTCTCTCTTTTATCTCCGGAAATACATACAATTTCTTTAGTGCTCCAGTGCCTTTATAAAAACAATATGGATTCTTAAGGAAATTCACGTGGACAAAGTCGCGGGTAAAAGCTAGTATAATATAAAAACTATACCTATGTGTTAATTCTCATTTATTTAGTAATATTAATGTATATAAGCATTAATAATTCCTCTTTACTTCTTTACGTACAGTGTATATGTATGATAAAGTACATAGGTTTTTGTATTTTTTCCTCTTATAAAACAGCATTTTTAATTTAGTTTTTTTTTTTATTATTTTTTTTGTGATTTTTTCCTTATGTGAGTAGGTTGGCCAGTATAGTAAAGAAGTAAAGGCAAAGAAATGGGACTTTTTAAACATAACTATTAAAATTAGCAAGGTAATACGTCAATGAGCCTACCTCGTCTGAGTCCATTCATGGACACCGTGTAGTCAAAGTTAAAGTCATATCATTTATTTAAACTATCTATCCATTAATACTAACTTAGACACTTTTGAATTCGTAAGGAGTCGGTCAGTTAGTCAAAAGTTGAAGCTGATTCCAAAACATTTTTTATTTTTTTTTAAAAGGACTCTAGGGAGAAGAGTGAGCAAGAAATGTTTGTTCAAACTGTAGATAAATAAAAATCCATACTTTGTAGTAAGAAAAAAAAAAAAGTAATCTATTTTAAACTATTCTACTAACTGACACTACCTACAACTCTGCTTAACCTTGAAAACATATGTTCGTATGTAGGCAGCAGTCATTGCCGGGGCTGCGGGTTGTTCGCAAGAGATACCGCGCCCCCGGAACGCAAAGGGCACAAGAAGGAACATGGGTGGGTTTTAGTCAGTAAAAGTCTGACACTCCCTCCCGCCCCGCCCAGGGCGGGAGAAGTTATTTGATGATTTCCCACCTACCAAAAAAAAAAAAAAAGGCAGCAGTCATAATGGACAACCGTCAGCACAGTAGATACTTAGGCAATTATAGTAGCCGCCACGAGTCGTGAGCACAAACGTTAAGTTTATTTTTGAGGTTTTAGGTTACTTTCTGGGTTTTTTGGGGCGCCACAGATGCTGCACGCGATTGGTGCAACTGACGCGTGCAGGGTCTGCGACCCAAAAATCCTGGAAAGGAACCCAAAAAACCCTAAGATTAACTTGACGTTTGCGCTCACGACTCGTGGTGGTTAGTATACTACTGTATGACGCGACACTATCGCGTGTTCAATGTATTGTTAACTCTTTCTTATGAACTAGTTTTTCACTGACAACGAATAGATCTTTATTCACAAGCCGGTAACATTAGTACGTTTTTCCTAACCAAAGTTTCTTTAGTACTAAAAACACACAAAATTAAAAATTTTAAGTAACCCCCGACAGAAGAATAAACGTCTCTACCGCAGCTAACAAAAGAGCTGATAACTTTGAAACCTCTGAACCGATTTCTAGAACACTCCCGACTAATTCACCTTTCAAACAAAAAAAAACAAAATCAAAATTGGTTTATGCGTTCGAGCGCTACGATGCCACAGATACACAGACTAGTCAAACTTATAACACCCCGTCGCTTTTGCGTCGGGGGTTAAAATGTTACTACATATTGATACTAAGTATCTACTAGAAATGTGTTGAATGCACTGCCGATTATTAGGTTAGTTTGCTGAATAATTAGTTAAGTATAATTAGTTAAAAATTAGTTTATATAGTATTATTTTAAGGTTTTTATATGTGCCTAAAGACTTTATTCAGAAAATAGTTCCTACTTAGTGTTTGCAAATAAAACATACAATACCTATATTGTAACAACCATTTACGTAATAATATTAAAAAAATTAAAAATTCAACATAATTAAAGATTTTTCTTTAAATTAAGTAACTTCTTTCGTGTAACAAAAAATAATGTTAACCAAATCAAATTTATCATTCAACGAAAACTTTAATTTTAATTATAATGAGCTGATAACAAAATGAATTTGAAATTTTTAGAATTGAGGGACGTAGTTCTCGTAACCGGCGTGCTTGGATGACCAGATGTATGAACGTGGATGACCGGGACTCGTGGCGCTTTTCTGCTGGTTTCCACTGTTGATTCTGGCTTTCAGGAGTTGCAGTGCTTGGGAAAAGTGCGGCGGGCTTGTCTTATTTCAAAAAAAAAGTTTATGTATACTATACGTGCATAATTTGAATTCAAGTTTATTTAAGAACAACATTCGTTGAAAACAAAATTCTGGTAGTTTTGTTTTCAACGAATGAAAAACGTAGCTGAAATCAATAAGTTTATAAAGTATTTTAATTATAATATCAGAGATTGGTAAAAACAAATAAAGAGAACTCGTTTTCTGCGAAAATGAAGCGAATCATTCGGCCGTTGACGGTATTCCATTGAATCAATATTCGGCGCATCCATAAATAAAATAAAAGTCTGTTTGTAATGTAAAATGGAAACAGCTTTTCACAAAATAAATATGCTTTTTTTTTGTATACCAGTCTGTCTGTGTGTTTGTTCTGGCTAATATTTGAAATAGTTTGACGAAGCTTTCACTGGCAGATAGCTCATGTTATAAGGAGTAACTTCGGTTACTTTTATAATTGAAAACACAAAAAAAAAACCATGAAGTCGTGGGCATAAGCTTGTCTCTACTAAATATGTCGTTCGGTGGTTAAATGCTTTTTTATGGTAATGTCATAAAGAACCCATTCCTTGCTCTTGTACAATTTTTAAAAATACAGATATTTGGGACGATGTATGGAAGGAGCTGCCTGTGAACTTGATGTGCCTGATTGTGCTAGGAAGTTTGTGATGTTATTGATTGTACAAGCCTAAGCCAGATACGTTACGAACACACTAATGGCTGCTAATGAGCAGTATTAGATGTTGAATTGTAAATAAATAGACTCTCACTAGATATGGTAATGCATAGCGTAGGTACATTGCAAGGAGCATAATATTTTCATACCGACATACCTTATTATAGCACCATTTTTTTTAGGTTTAGGAAATCATCACATTACTTTCCCCGCCCTGGGCGGGGCAGGAGGGATTGTCAGACTTTTACTGACTAAAACCCATCCATGTTCCTTCTTGTGCCCTTTGCGCTCCGGGGCGCGGTATCTCTTACGAACAACCCGCAGCCCCGGCAGGCATCGGCCCTGAGTGGCCCCTTCAAATATTTGCTGACATCTCTTGGAGGCGTGTGTGGAACACGAACGCGCCGTCAACACGGCCTGTCGTTATGCAACGTGCGGACGGTAAGCTACCCATTGCTCACCACAGAACAGATAAAAGGGGTACCTCTTTTATTTGTTCTGTGTTGATCACCGTCCACAGACCCGCGTCTACGGTGGCCGGGAGTCGTCTGGTGGCTCCCGACGCCCGGAGCGTCTACCGCGGCGCCTGGAACGGGAGAGCCTCTGCCTCAACCGTCCCGCCGCCTCGTTCTCTAGCATAACTGCCTCGCAGAAGGCGCTCATAGCACCATGGCATAAAGTATAAACTGATGTTAACTGTGTGTGAGACAATTCCTATTGTATTGAGTACAGTTACGAGCAAAAATAAAAATGTATGCTACATTATAAAATTATATCTACATATCAACTTAAATAATGAATATTAATAAACCAAAATAATTTGCAGCAAAGGTAATGATGACTGCGCAACCTGTCATAATTTTATTTATAGTTTAAGCGGACGTTCAGTTGCTTTTAAAGTTAACTAAGTGTGTACATATTTTTGGTCATGAATTTGCATAGTCTACACGTGTCACAGTAATAATACCAACTTATGTTTGTCCCACTGTAGGTCAAAGGCCGCTTGTTTACGGCGGATTGGCGTCTTGGTGATTTCAGACTTATATTGATTAAAAGGTCAGGTTTCCTCACGATGGGACAACATCCTTACCAATGTCAGTGATGTCAAAGAATAACCTAGAAAGTGCATAGAAATTTAAACAGTCACATTGGTACTTGCCCGGTATCGAACACATGCATGAGCGGCGGGTGTCTTTACCACCGGCTATCACGACCCAAATATGTGACACATTGTCCACCTACTTTATTTCCTTGGCCTTGAAGGTGATCCGAGTACAATGGGCGAATGTCGGGCGTTCATTACATGCAGGCAACACCGCTATTCACAAGTCATCCAAAACAGGTTAATAAATAAATTTTTAAACAGTTTTTTTTTTAAATTAATTATGTAAAAAAATTAAACCGTCGAAAATACTGAAAAACAAAAAATAATAAACCTTTTTTATTTACCTAAGTTTTTTATTAACTGCCCCGTTGGTCTCGTGGTCGCAACCCCGACTGATGGTCATCGTACCCATTGCTCATCGTCCGCAGGCCCGCGTCTACGGTGGCCGGGAGTCGTCTCGTGTTGTTTAAGGCATTGTCATAAGCAAATGTTTAGGTAATTGACAATAACGCATCGCGGCAACAAATAAGGTTCAAAATAGCGATACGTTTGATGTTATTTTTTTACCATGATACTATTATACTTTCATGAAATATTTATAGGTAAGTCTTTTCTTTGAACCCATGACAATACACTAAATTATTTTCAGGCTTGTAATATGTACCAATACGCCAGACTGTGAGACAAAAAATGTGTGTTTTACGGTGTCCTGTGTTCGGATAGCCCCTTAAGGAATGGCAATGCATCTGCAAGGCCTCTTGTATTGCAGAAGTTGATAGGCAGAGTTGAGCACTTAACATCAGGTGGGCCGTCTACTTGTTTACCAGTCAATGAGATAAAAAAAAAAGAGATTTAACCAGCGTTTCAGTTATCTGCACTACAATTTCCTTACCAAGTACTAATGTAGTCACTCAAGGTTTCAAAATAAAAATTGATGTGTTCAACAATCCTTATCATTATCAAAGATGATAAGTAGAACAAGACTTTATTTGTTATATGAGTGATAAGGATTGAGAATGATATTTGTTTTTATTATCAAACAAAACTTAACATACCTACTGTAGTAGGTATTGATTACTGATTGTGTACCTATTTTTTTACGTATTACAGACGATATACGACGTCTTCACTACATATACCTACTTCAGTATCAATACTGTTCTATGCTTTAACTGAATTATATGAATAACCTTCAAAAGTTTTTACTGTTGGTACTCATCTATTCTATGACAGTCTGTGGTAGTCTGTGGTAGTAGTGTAGTAGACATGAAGTTAGCTGGAGGATGTCACACGTCTCCAAAACTTTGACTTCAAGACATGATGGTTTTCATATAGGTACCTATATAATATTATTTTAATCCCAATGTCATGATTTTTTAAAATGCCTATTTTTGTATTAATTTTCTTCCATTGTCTACCTTCTTCTTGTGAGCCCACATTATCAAATCGGATTGAGCAGATATTGAGTATGGTACCAAGAATAAGTACTCACATGAGCCGATCATTTTAATGCATTGTGAACATTTTTATTAGAACAGAAGTGCTTTGTTTTGTTTTAGTTCAGACACCGCAGCGGTCCTTTTTACATTCGGTGTGAAACTTCAACATAGGGGTCGTTAACCCTGTCACATACAAACATATGACACAAACATACTATTATCATGCTTGGGCCACGACCCTTATCACATAGCACCATAATTTATTCATAACCACAGCGCATAATATTACATAAGATATGGTAGGTAGTTTATTATCAACTATGTACTATTTACGTAAACATGGAACCTGCCTGAGGCTGCATGTAAACAGGATTTAATCTACTCACCGACTAACGTAGCAGTGTTGCTGTTAATTATGATGTTACATAGCAAGGTAATTATGTAATTTAAAAGCTAATACAATACACATAAGGCGCTCATTTCCAAACCTCCAGAGTATCCCCTGGTGAAACCCAGTGGGAATGGCTCGCATGCCCACGTGAAGGTATTACTTTAGATCAGACATCGAATGTACTACGAACATTATTGCACCTGTTTCGTAATCAAAGCGTGATGAGCAAGCTTGTTTGAGCTCTGTTATAAATGTACACGGTACATTGCGAACTAAGAACTAATTAAGCCGCAGAACTGTGAGCATTCGCTTAAAGCTTAAAATACATAACTTGGTAGAAGTTACTATTATAACTAACTAGTACTTACATAAAGTTAGGCAATGTACTTTTTCTAATATTAATAGAAATGTGAAAGTTAGTTTTGTGACTTATTTACACGTAAACATCTGAACAAGTACGCTTTCGTGAAAAGGTAGAATGTAAACTGGAAATGAAGCAGGAAAATTTTGACAGGACGAGAGTGCAAAAGGGATACTTTATAGCTATTATAATTAGTGATGTGCCAGATCATTTAAAATGTAGATCAGATACGGATATAGATACGGTTCAATGGTGTCAAGATCCGCGGATACGGAACTTAACTTTCTTGCTGAATCGGTGTCAGTGCGCGTGACCTTGAAACGATAGTCCACATTATAGAGATATTTTAATTAATATTTTATAATAACTTCTTACACTATAAGTAAGTGTTAATATATTAGATAGTTGATTTAGTTCCTTAAGGTTACGTACTATTGGTATGTTAACTCACTACGATAAATGTTTGCAATATAAAGATGACAAATATTTGATTTTTAGAAATGAAACATAATTAGCTTGAAATTGAATAGTATTTTTATTGCTACCTGTTCACCTAAATATAAAAGTAAAAGAGCCGTCAAAAATGTAACGGATAAGGATACGGATACAGGTGTTTTTTCTGCCGCGGATATACGCGTATATGGATATGAATACGGATATCCGGAACATCACTAATTATAATATAAATATAGGCATAGCTACATAATTAAGAGTCAACTAAATGACACGTCGAATCCCAAAAATAAATTCGACTGAGTGTTTGAATGCAAACTAATACAGCCAGGTTGATGCGGTGAACAACCTTCACAGTACATTGTTACACATCTGCCTAACCCTTAGGGAAATACAGGCGTATATATAAATGTATGCGTCGCCGTCCGAGTGAAATTCATGTGTACCATAAAATATACCTTATGATACTAGTCGATAATGTAGCTTTCTATCATTAAAAGAATGTTTGTAATCGGACCAGAACTTCTAAAGATTACTTGTTACAGAAAAATAAACCTTACCTCTTTATAATTTTGGTCTACATGTGCTTCCATTTTGGCTTACGTTTTCGAGTTGGCCTCGCGCATGAAGGGTTCCGCCTAAAAAAAAAATACGTACCTAAATACCAAATATCAAAAAAAGGCAAAAAAATCACGTTTGTTTTAGCCTCTTTAAATATTTATTTTATTCTGTTTTTTTTCGTATTTGTTTTTTTAGCGGCAACAGAAACTGTGAAAATTTCAACTGTCTAACTATCACGGTTCATGAGATAGAGCCTGGTGACACACGGAGACATACGGACCGCGGTATCTTAGCAATAGGGTCCCGTTTCACCCTTTGGGTACGGAACCGCAAAACACAAAATATTTATCCTCAATGCTATCATTAGCGGCTATGACGCTAACATACATATTATATTGTTACATATGTCGTTAAAGTACTGAATACGTTACATTAATTACACATTGCAATCACACATAACTCTCAGCCAAATAGCTGTTGTATTAAATTCTTCATCAAATAAATCAAAATTGAAATTAATAAATTATCGGAATTTATTTCAATACCTTTGGTATTTCTATATTCAGTTGTGGAGATTACCACATTTAAATTAATTGGTTTGCTTATTATTTCGTTATTGGAAAACAAAATTCTTCGTTAATTGTGTTGTATAAGTTATTTTACAATTTGTATACGTGTGTGTGTGATTTTTTCTGGCAGTGGAAAAAGATTGATGACTCCATCTGCGACTTTCCATCGCGGGATTCTGTCAAGGCGGTTAAAAGCTCATTAATGAATGCTAATGATGAATGCTAATAAAACATCTATAAATTAGTACCATATAGTATCGAATAATTTTTTGTCGTTTTCAATTTGTGTGTTCTGAATTTTTGAGCTTGTGCGAATAATCTCAAGTTCGATATTGAATCAACCGTTCGAGAACTACGTGTGCCTTGAATAGTAATTTGACACAAGCATCAGAACAATTTTTTTTGTTATTTCGATTAATTTTACACGGTACCTATATGTATGTATTCTCCAGACCGATTCTGGCCAAGGTGACTAATCTTTATTCAGACTAGCCAAGTACGCAGAAGATATTGTAGTGCACAAGTGTGTGCGCAAACAAAGGTGCACTCCCTCTTCCCTAACTCTCATAGTCCGATGAGACGGCAATCTGACACAACCGGGGAGCGATTAGACGCAGGACCAACGGCTTTATGTGCTTTCCGAGGCGCGGGGGTGTCACACCACCAAGTTGAAGGTTTTAAATCAAATTTATCGGAGAACACGAGTGTGTGGGCAAGCGTCATATATTAATAGAAGTATAATTCTGTAATCGACAACCTTGGATTCAAAAGTATTAGAGCTGAACTTCAAGGTGGAGGTTTAAAATCGATCCAAAGTTCCGATCTTTCGGAATTAAAGTTTTTTTTTACATCTTTGGATGGCTGCCATACATCCCGACGGCCCACCTGGTGTTAAGTGGTCTCCGCTGCCTATAAACATCTGCAATACCAGAGGCCTTGCAAATGCGTTGCCATCCCAGAGACAAAGTTGAAATGTCTCATGTGCCTGTAATTAATAGAACAGTTCCCCAAAAAAGAAATGCAAATTAATTTCGAACATAGCATAGCAACTAGAATTCTCATTCAAAACTTGTAGTACCAAGTCACATAAACTTTTACGGGAAACGTACGAATGCATATTTAATACCTAGTCTAAATAATGATGTTTCAACTTCAGCTCATTTAGAAAAAACAAATAACGATTATAAAATTAAAAACTTCCTTAACTGCCTCGGTAGCTTAGTGGTCCTAAGCGCGACTGCTACGCTAGAGGTCTTGGGTTCGATTCCCAGGTCGAGCAAAAAGTGTTATTGGGTTTTTCTATAAAATTCTCAGTAGCAGCTCGGAGTTAGGATTTGTCCATGGTTAATGGCAATAGGCTCCCCCCTATTACAGGATACCTTAACATACCGGCGAACTGTGGGTGTGTACATTGTTACACCTCTGCCTAACCCTTCGGGGAATACAGGCGTGATGGTAAAATTAAATACAAATTATAATATTTTGATTCTCTCTGAAAATGCAACATCCCTTTTTAAATATTCAATGTGTTATTAACGTCGACGGGCTGACTGCCCCGCGCCAGCGTCGTTTTTTGCGCTACATAACTTAGTGATTATTTACTAAGTACCTCCTATTGTTTAAGAATTAGAAACTATGTTTTTAATAATAAATATTGTTATTTTGCTAATATTAAGAGCGCTTTATTTATTAAGTGTTTCAACATCAGGACAAACCTTTTAAGGTTTTTGTGATAACTTCTGTTGAAAAATCGATTTGAATCATAATTAAAAAAAAAATACACCGGCAGCCATACTCTTTGAACCGGAACACAGCAACGCTGCTTTGCGGCAGAAATAGGAATGGTGATAGTAGTTCCCCGAACGAGCTTCTTCAGAAAGAGCTTAACTACTACTAATTTATTGACCATGCTATGAGATTAGTCAAATATTTATACTTACCTATTTTCTTGTTGCCTTTAGAGTGGAGTAAAACGTTTACTTCATAATTAGATTATTTATTTTAACTGCCTCGTTGGCCTAGTGGTCCTAAGCGCGACTGCTACGCTAGAGGTCTTGGGTTCTATTCCCAGGTCGAGCAAAAAGTGTTATTGGGTTTTTCTATGAAATTCTCAGTACCAGCTCGGAGTTAGGATTTGTGCCCGGTTAATGGCAATAGGCTCGCCCCCTATTACAGGGGACCTAAACATACCGGCGAACTGTGGGTGTGCATTGTTACACCTCTGCTTAACCCTTCGAGGAATACAGGCGTGTTGGTATATGTGTGTGTGTAGATTATTTATTTATATCTGTATTAGCAAAGTGTTATAGTATTTTAATTCAATTAAAATACTATCTTCTGCTAGCGACTTTGCTCGCGCGTTTTTTTTCACCCGTGTTAAGTTACGTCATTGGTTACTGCTCCCCTCCCGTGTGGCGTAGCGTGATTTTATTAAGCCCAAAGCCTTCCTCGATAAATGAGCTATTCAACACAAACAGAATTTTACAATTAAAATCAGATTAGATTTAACTATTGCATCACCTTCGCAAAATAAATGGTTTTTCTTTCTTTCTAAACCAGTAGTTCCTGAGAATAACGCGCCCAATCAACCAACCAAACAAACAAACTCTTCAGCTTAATAATATTAGTGTAGATAATTATACAATTGTTTTGGAAGATTTATCTTTTACCAGCTCTTGCCCACGATTTTGGCCGAGTGGCTTTTGTCACCAGCGTTTGGTTTCTGCCCTGCTCCCATATTCCCATAGGGTAATAATACCCTCGTCCTATATAGGACTGGCTTAAATTTGAAGTCTAAGTCAATGGGCATTTAAATGAAAATGACACTTGCGAGCAGAATCCTTTTTATTCCTCGGAACAGTCATTTAAATTTTAATCGAGGGATTAATTCAGCAGGCCTTTCACACGATACAATAGAAACCTACCTACGAAGCTCTGTTGAGTTATAAATAATATTACTTACGTAATTTTTTAGCAGACAAAAAGGCTTTTTCTGACCCCAAATGTGGGGTTAGAAAAGCCTTTTAATCCGCTTGAAGTTCCTTTTTAAAGTGAAATAGTGAGAAGATACTTTTTTTTTTTTTTTTGGTGGGTGGGATTTAAAACCCACCCATGTTCCTTCTTGTGCCCTTTGCGTTCCGGGGGCGCGGTATCTCTTGCGAACAACCCGCAGCCTAGAATTGATATGACCCTTGCACGACCCCGACTGTTTTGCAAAACCAAAATCCTTCAATACAATTTTTTTTTACATTTCAATAGGGTAGTAAATACATAGAATTATGAATCATCAATGTGAGAAATGATCTCTCATATCGAGATATACCTAAGTTTATCGGATGGAGTATGTATTCCGGTATACAGACTTCATAAAAAAATTACAGCCTCTTCCTACAGATAAGCGTTTATATGAACTTTTACGTCAACCGCTCTTTTTATACTTTAGGGTCACTTTGATACGCATTAAAAAAAAACTATTTTACGTTACTAAGTCATTTTATGTTATGTTACATTTTAATATCCCACAGATAACTTTAACTGCGACGAAAACCTTTCTAACAGGCTTAACAAACAAGATGTTTACATCTTTCAACGCGTTTTATTTGATAAACCTATACTATAGTACCCGCCACGAGTCGTGAGCACAAACGTTAAGTTAATTTTGGAGTTTTTCGGTTCCCCTCTAAGTTTTTTGAGGCACCGACGCTGCTCTCGGTTGGTCCGTCAGTCTGTCCTATCGCATGCAGCGTCGGCGCCCCAAAAAATCTAGAAAGGACTTGTCGTTTGTGCTCACGACTCGTGGCGGCGACTTTAGCCAAATAACTTAGCATAAAATATATATTAAACCAGTTGCTTTTTCTGAGTAGGACACTGAACCCCTTAGTTACTTATCGAAGGGCGCCTTTTTTAGCTAACATGCATATAAAAGGCAAGTCATATTTAAATAAAGATATAGTTTTATGTAGAACTCAATGACATCATTTAAAGTTGTCTAAGACTCTCATCTCAAGGTTCTCGAATATAGGCAAAGGCGAAGATTGAATAGGTACCACTTACTAATTAAGCTTAGGAAAGTTTAACTCGAGCCTCTAACAATTTAAAAGTATCTGAAAATGGCATATTTGAAAAAATAAAAAAATTGAATTTGAGTTTTACCTTGGGTTACGCGTCGACAAAAACTTAGACGATTCATACTTAGTGACGTTTTTAGGTAGTTTAAATTATTCTTTCAAAATTAATATGAAAGATATTAATTTAAAGAAATTTCAATAGGTATAAAATTATGATTACATAGAAGTGATTGAAAGCGGGCATGCGCTCCCGATTCATAGCTCTGTGCTGGTTCCTCCTCATAGAGCTCGCATACACGGCCCGCGGTGCGCGTTCCCGCCGCTACCTGAAAACTATCAAGTTTCAACGTGTCGTATATATTATTGAAAAAGTAATAAGTTTGCACCCTTGTGACGAGTGAACTGCAAAGGAACAGTACAAAGATACGTAGTACGATAAAAAAATATTAAAAGTGTGATGTGAAGTTACAGTTGAGTTCTACTGAAGGTTTCTAAGTTTCATTCTCGTAGGGAGCCACCAATGATATGTAAGTGTGGTAAATATACTGAAAAACGATCTTAAATAATTTCTGAATTTATTTTTGGTAAGTACCAACTACCTACATAATTAATGGGCTAAGTAGGTGTAGTATAGGTGTAGGTACTGTAAGTATGCCAATTTATTTTCTGATTTTGTATTTTAGAATAAAATTTATAGTAGATAACATATAGATTTTCTGTATATGTTTTTATTTAAGTTATTTAGGTATAGGTAGATTCGGATTATTTTAATATATTTACTTGATGTAAATAATAAACTAGAAATTATGCATTTTTTTTTGTCAATAAAAGGAATGTATTGCCTTAACAATATAAGATTATTAATTAAATGTCACGGACAACAGTAGGCGTTTCAAACCGACATACTTTCGAACTAATAAATTACCGAAGTAATGAGCAATTGTTGAAACCTTTCAACGATAGCCTATTAGTTCGGTAATTTTACAAATTAATTAATTTTACAAAAACCCTTTTGTAACAGGAATTTTCGCACAAACGTTACATCGCACCAATAAAGCATCCATGGAATAAAACATCGTGCAACTGAATTATTGACACACCGTGTTCGATATAATAAAAATCGAATCATCCATCAACTTTCGAAATCAAGTAGGGAACCCCATTTGCCATGGCTTTTTATTAAAGCGGTACTCAGCTGAGTACCTTCCATCACTATAAAAACAGTTTTAAATGACTATAAATACATTAAATTTTTTCTTACTGCTTTAAAATGAAGCAAACTAATTAAATGAGTGATATTTTTAATCGCTTGACAGTATTTAGAACTCGATTAACGTGCAATAAGTATTTCAACTATAAAGTAAAATCAATTTAGATATGAATTTTGCTGTTGTGTTGCGTGTTGCTATTAGGTTCCTTTGTTTTATTTATGATTGAACTATTAACTACGTAGCTTACTTATTATTTGATTTGATTCGCACACTTTATTTCAAGCTACAAAAGTCAAAGCTCGCGTTTGCCACAGCTTCAAGCCTTTGTTTAACGAATTTTTGGTCCTAGGACGGGGGGGAACGGGTGAGACGGCGTGGTCAAACGAGATCAGTCGAAGGTTGCAAAACCCAAAAGAGTTATCGGAGTTTCACTAATCAGACTTTAGGTAAATGTTGGTCGTGTGTGTTTATTTAGAACTCTTTGTTGGCCGTGAATACGCTGACATACGAACCTCAGCGCTCGTTAAACCTTCTTAAATAAAAAAGGATTTATCAAAGGACATTTTTTTCTATTCACATAGGTTCTGCGTTATCTGTCAGATATTTAAGGTAGCTACTGTTTAATATGGTAGCTACGTAGTAACAGATTTAGATAAATGGGTATTTGATTACAAAGTTTGTGTGTGTACCGTAACGTTACTAGTGGAGCATTCTTGGTGCTTATGGCTTTTAGGATTATTTCCGTGTTTAAGCAGATTATTCATTTACGGACTTCCAAAACCAAAGAGGTTTTCAATCCGGTTGTATTTTTTTATGTTTGTTACTACAGAACTCCGTCACTTGTCAACTGATTTGGAAAATTATTTTTTATTTAAAGGGATATACTTTCAGATTGGTCTTAAAGAAATTTTATCAATATCGGTTTTGTAGTTTGATTGTTAAATCAAACTGACTGAGACATTTTTTATCAATTCAGCAATCAGTAATGATGTAGATATCAGCAATTTCGTTTGCTAAGACAAACGTGATTGCGTATTACTTATGCTTTATTGCGACTTTTCAGTGGTGTTCTGGCGTCATAAGGAAAATGGACGTAATGACACAACATGAATTAACCGATTTCCGACCTTAAGAAGTAACAATTTACAGTCGGATATCGATTACTACGTTTGTCGTGTAATTATGTCCTTTTTTCTTATGACGGCAGTGTTTCTCTTTGTGTATTTTTTTAATTTATGTAGTGTTACCGCTTCTTTGCTTTGATATTTTACATACTTTTAGGACAGTTTTGACTTTGGCCGAACAGTGGTAGTGAGAGTCGGAAACTATTTGACACAAAACCTACACGTTCCTTACTACAGACTGCACAAGTTCATATCATGTCTTGATATAACAAACAATTACATATAAATGCTCATACAACAACTAGGTACAAGTAGGTACCTACTTATACAAGTTTACTTAAGTTTTAGTATAATAAATTGGCCGCTTTTTATTTAATTACTTCATATTGTATAAAACTGCTCAAAGGAATTAAGATGAAGGCGTTGGTTAACCTTGTTACGCGTTGTTTGACTAAAGTTAATACCTAATATTTGCGATAGTCTCACATTTTCAAATACGCGTACAGGGGTGTTTGCCGATGCTATGGTAAGTAGGCATTTGTAATGTAATTAGAATCTTGAAAAATGATAAGATTGGGTTCAATTTTGTTTATGCAATTCCTGCAATTAAACATGATCTGCATTATGTAAGTACCTATATCAATAACTACAAAATCGATTGTAATTATGGTACAATTAGTATTACAAAAACGTTGACTTTGTGGAGCAACCAAGGAGCAGCCAAGTAATAAATCGAGTTCTTTTTGAATAACTTATGACATTTTAAGTCAAAACTACATCGAATTTTCGTTTGTTATGATTGCCACGAATCCACAATCTCTTTGGGGAGTCGCAGGTGTCTATTATAGGCGAACCTATTTTTAGGCTACAAACAGGCATTTTCTGGGTATACTTATTCCATCGTAGCCCTCATCCATCACTGTCCTTCAGGCGAGGTTGAATTCAAGAGGACCACTAACAAAAAAATTCAATCACAAAAATATTAACTTCAATTTGAAATCCACAAAACATTAATTTAAAGTTCAAAACATATTTAAATGATGCCTTCTTCTCCAGCCATGTTAGCATCGTTGTTTGTCAACAAGGCTCACTTGTAAGCAATAATCTTTTAAAAGCATCCGAGTACTTTTTCTTTGATTTCTCTCAGCTCTTAGATTTTATTTCTCGGGAATAAGTGGAATTACAGTCTAAGCAGCGCTTCTACTAATTGGAAGTATTCTTCCAACAAAGAAAATAACGGGAATAAAGAACGAATTAACGTGTCAATTTAACAAAAGCTTGTTAAAATTGACATATTAAGTCGTACCCAACCGCGATATCTCTATTAGCTACAATTTTTCATTACGATTAATACTGAAACCTTAGTCATCTACGTAGTTTAAATTTTTGAAAGACTAGCTTTTGCTACTAGACTTCGCGACTTCGAGTTTAAATTTCGGTTATCGTGGACGCAAATAAAAAGTAGCCCATGTCCTTTCTTGTGGTTCAAAGTTACCCCGTGCCAAATTTCATCAAAATCGGTTCGGCAGGGTAGTCGCGAAAGCGTAACAGACAGATAGAGATAATATTAGTATGGATTGAGAAGATCTTGGTCAGGAAATCCCAAATTCGATAAAATTTCCTAAATTGTCACGATAGTTTTGGTCCTGTACATGACTTAAGACCTCTATGGAGCAAGTGTAATTGCTGGTTACACCACCGTCGTAACACCAGTTCGTTGTAAAAACATTTAAAAAGGAAAACTAATTGTTTTTCTTTTTAATGAACAAAGACAGCCTTGGAATGTAATTAAGTGCTATTTATTAAACAAATCCAATATCCTGTTTTTTCACTTCTGAAGAACTCGACTAAGAAGCAATGTGTTAGTCTATAAAACTACAGGCCGGGAAATCGTGCTCCTTGTGCTTTATTTACGAAATGTAATATAATAAATTTTGTAATGATCGATATTTTAATTGTCGACTGCAATACTAGATGGCGTTACTAGGCTGGCTACAATAGTTTTAAAAACATATTTTAGATGACTGACAAGTGAGAGTAGCGATAAAATAAGGAGTCCGCAACTGATGTCAATGGATGATAAGACGCCGCGTAACGGTGGCTCTGAGTGGACTTGCGTAATTTCGGCCATCATCATTAGGAAATTAGAACAGAATATACATACGCATTGTCGTTCATGTAAATAGTAAATAAACTGCCTCGTTGGCCTAGTGGTCCTAAGCGCGACTGCTACGCTAGAGGTCTTGGGTTCGATTCCCGGGTCGAGCAAAAAGTGATATTGGGTTTTTTATGACTCAGCTCGTAGTTGGATTTGTGGCCGGTTAATGGCAAAAGGCTCGCCCCCTATTACATGGGACCTAAAAAATACCGGCAAACTGTGGGTGTACATTAGTACACCTTTGCCTAACCCTCTGGGGAATACAGGCGTGATGGTATGTTATGTGTGTGTAAATAGTGAGTGTTTGCAAATAGTGGCAGTAAAGGTTTATCTAAGTGTTTGCGTCTATTTAACGAAGAGTTTTGTTTAGTTGGATAGTGCAGATGCTTTGCAAGGCTGACTGTTTAATTTTGTCCTCAGCTTGCGGAAACGCTCTTATCGATCGGTCATAATAAATCGTGAACTATATAATATGATCCGTTACAATACGTCCGAGTTCAATCGATAAAGCAGCTCCTTTATTGTTGACTCACCACGAAGTCGAACATATCCGCCACGGTGCGAAACTGACCAGTTGGTTTCGGGGCATGGTACTAGATCTGAGATTCGTGCCATCGAGTTTAAACCCAGCCAAGCAATTCACTTTTTGTGATCGAGGCATTTTTGTTTTGTTTATTAAAATTTAATAAACAAAACAAAAATGCCTCTATTTAATTAGCTTTTTTTTTAATTCATGTTATTTTCCTTTCCTGTTTTCATTGTTTAATAATTAAGGTCAGTATTTAGGCGAATCCATACGTTAAGTAAATTTCTTTAGCCTGCCTGTTTGCTTAGAACTTACCTCTGTAAAAACTTCCTTTGTAAAATTGACGTCAAGTTGATTTGCTTGAGAGCAGGGTAGCGAAAACTTTGCACAATAATAAAGTAGAAACGTTTTTATATATTTTAATTCTACACACTTTTCGATGTAGTGATGGTTAAAGCTGACTTTCATGTACGAGGATTAGTTTGCAACTGGCCTCAGGCAAGTACCAATGTGGTAATGTGAATTCGAACATTCGGTTTTAGGATTAATTAAACTACTCCATTATGGCAACAATGGTCGACGTAATCATATTGCTACAGCCAATTTTATTTTTATATGTAGCCCATACTTTATTTCTCATTGCCCTTTTAGGATATGGAGAGTTTGTTTCGTGCTTTTGTCATCACATTGGCTGGATGCCATTACGACAATATTTCAAACTTTATGCTGATGTGCTATCTAGGGATTGCAATTCGGGGATATGAATTCGGTCGGACCCGGCCGGATTCATAGAAATCGGAAGTTACATACATAACCAGGATTACTCAATTTTCTGTTAATAATGCGTAAATTAAATACATAGTCGATAAGTCAATATTTGCAACAAATGTACCGTTGCCATCGGTTAGCTGTCAAGTGAGCAAGGATCTACCGACTATTTATTTAAATAATCCGAATTTTCTAGTTATTAATTAATAACAAATAAGCTGTTCATCTAATTAATTTTAACTTCAAGTAATTGAGAGGGGAAAAATATTATTGCTTGAGTTGTCATATCGATTTCATATTCCATAAAATATCGAACAAAAAATCGCCAGTCGCCACGCATGAAATTTTGTCGCTAGTAGGAAAGGAAACCGCGCTATCTGACAATCCTGAGCGACAGGTTGAGCGCGAGTGGGGCGTTGACCAACTCAGCATAAAACGACTTCCACGCACAAGCACCTACAACGCTTTAAAGGTGGCTTACACATTCAAAGGAGCGGTTATTTTGCCAAATGATTATAATTTTGAGGTACGGAACCCTAAAAATATTATATATGTTAGTCAAAAACGACGCAAGAGCAAACTTATTTTTGGGGAAGCTTAATTATTTATTGACCTTTTGTATGGAGCATGCCGTTGGTACATACTCTATAATGTACTCAAGAGTAGCCTAAATAACAATAATAATCGCAAGTAAGAACAACTCTAATCATTATCATGTTCGCTGAAGCGCTGGCAAGCTACCGAAATAAACACGGTTTATGTTTCCATGGCAACTTATAAAACAGGTATATGGATCATTATTACTTTTTCCTTACATTACTTTAATAACAGTGCACGTCCGGCACTTACTGCTGAAATTTCTAAAGAATAATGAATACACTTTTAATGGTGCTCCCATTCAAAGTAAGTATTCTCCGAAGCTTTCAAACAGATTTTTAAGGCCCTGTCGTAAGCAAATGTTTTGGAAATTGACAATATCGCATCGCGGCAACGAATATGTAAGATTCGAAATAGCGATACGTTTGATGTTAGTTAAATCGGAAAACCACAAAAATAATAACAATTTTGAAGTTTTCTTTAAATTGTGAAAAAAATACACGGCCCAGTGCAATCATTTATATGTATGTCTTTAGTTCTTGAAATTCCCTATAATGTCATGACATAAAATTATATAGTTTACGCTCAAAATTATGAGATCTGTGCGAGGAAAGAATTTTTTCATGCTCTCCTTTATCATTTTTTTACCAATCTATTATTATACTTTCATGAAATATTTATAAGTAAGTCTTTTCTTTGAACCCTTGACAATACACTAAATATTTTTCAGGCTTGTAATATGTAATAATAATTGTAATAAATACGCCAGACTGCGACAAAAAATGTGTGTTTTACGGTGTCCTGTGTACGGATATCTATATATCTGTACTGATTTATTCTGCTTATTTCAAGGTAATGTAAATAGGTACTTAGCTCATCTTAGTTTACTTTTTTTTATAAAATGAAAAGTACCTATATCAGTTTGTACATAAACACTTAAATTTAAACAACTGAGCTAAAGCTTAGTTACGCTGTTGTAAACAACAGCGTAAGTATTTTCGATGAATTCTGGCACTCAAAGTAAGATTTAACTTGTGTTTAGGGTGCCTGCGACCTCGCCTGCCAAACTGAACATTAAAGTCGCAGTAGTTGTTAGACAAGTACAATATAATATCAGTTACTAAAATTAGCTTTTTTTTAAGCCAACTATTTTTTATGATTTTAATTAGATTTTAAATTTAAAAAATACCTGTGTATTAGCCTGTGTGTATACTACGATGTAAGTGTGTGTGTATTTATTACCCTATGTTGTTTAACTGCCCCATTGGTCTCTTGGTCGCAAGCGCTACTGATGCGCGGTCCCGGGTTCGATTTCCAGATCGGTCAAAAAGCGTTATTGGGTTTTTCCATTAGTATTTGCTCAATAGCAGCCCGGAGTTTGGAAGTTGGTGTTGTGACACACCCGTGTCTCGCAAAGCACGTATAGTCCGTTGGTAAGTTGGTCCCGGCTGTCATTCGTAGATCTTTGACAGTCGTTATAGATAGTCAGAAGTCAGGAAGTCTGACAACCATTTTAACCAAGAGGTATCGTGTTGCCTAGTAACTGGGTTGTGGAGGTCAGATAGGCAGTCGCTCCATGTAAAACAAAGGTGCTCAGCGGCATCCGGTTAGACTGGAAGCCGACCCCAACATAGTTGGGAAAAGGCTAAGTATAGGATGACTCTATTTTGTTTAAGCGATCGATCTTTTTAATAAATCTTCAGTATCTATATAATTCAGAGTTAATAGCCGCTTCGTAACCTCTGTCTTGCATTTACTTAGGCACATAGGAAAAATGGTGTAGACTTTATTTGTTATGTTATGTAAATAATTCAACAGCACATTTTAATGACAATGAGCAAGGGCCGTTCTACATCCGTGAGCTGAGCATACTTAGTAGAATCTGCGCTTTTTGGTAGTATTCTGTTTATAAACCACTTATTGATGCTTACGTAGAATTGTGCTTAAAACAAAGAGCTGCCTCACAGTGTATACTTGGCATTCGGAATATAGTGCCGAGGTGGGATATCTAAAAGGTTTCGAGGTCATAACCTTTAGGACAGCTCTCTGTGCTCGTTCCAGTGGGAGAAGGGTTGTTTTGGGGGTACCATCCCACACAGGGTTGCAATAGGTTATTAGGCTTTGGCATAATAAACGGTGTTAATAGTTTTTAAATTTGAAGAGTGCCTTAACTTTTTAAATATGAATATGCACTTACGGACACGACCACGTGTCCTTCTTACCAAGTAAGGTACTAATTTGGAGTTTCCAGGTCAAGGAGCTATCCACATAGACTCCGAGATATTTGACAGATTTAGATCTGGTAAGTTGGGGACATGCGAATTGTGAAGAGGATAGACCAAGTGAGCAAGTATGGACTCTGAGAACCATGTCGAGGAGGGAGTTTGATAGGTTATGATTCTGCGTTCAGAAGAAACGTAAACCGATTTAGAGTGGTTCGCGATAACAGTGCTAAGGAGGGAGACCAGAGACTCAGCGGGATTGTTAGTGTCCTGGATACTCATTATATCACTGAAGTCCTTGGACAAGATGTCATTTATTACAGCTGTATAATCCACAACCATGCTATTTTATTTAGGGGTAGGTTGAGATTTCATGTGTTGAATGTTAATAAGGGTGGGTCTATAATCTGGAAGATCTGGAGGATGGATGGATCCTCCTAGTTTACTCAACTGCGTGCGGTCTTCACGATCGATGAGTTCCACCCGCCAGCTAACGTGCTATGAATGGTATTGGGGCTGGCGCGTACGCAACGCGGCGTACAAAAGATGTGCATCTTTTGCGCATAATGACCGAAAAACTGTTAACGTTCGACAATGCTTTTCAATGATTAAATAAGCATAATACGGTTAAAAAATCTTCCTAATGGCCTTTGCGTTCCAGGGCCCAACTCTGGCAGGCACTGGCCCTAGCGGTCCCCATCTATCATGCTGACATCTCTTTGAAGCGCGCGTGGAACACAACGCGCCGCCGACCCGGGCCATCCTGCACTTCTAATTAGAATATCCAGACAAAGCTTGTGCTAATTAATGTTTATTTTCTCGGCGTTATATCCTAAGGCACCTCTTTTATTTAAAATACTTTATTTATATGCCCTTATTACTATGCATTTTTAATTTGAAAGGGTAGACTACATTAAAATGGCAACCGCTGGTAAATTAGGTAGGTACAATAATCAGGGTTAATTTAGGAGGAAAAAAGGCTGGCCATAACCACGTTATTGTTCCGTTTTATGACTGAAAATTGTAGCTGAAATGTACGTATGTAAATATTGTAGAAAATATTATTATACTTAAATAAAAAATATAAATCATACCCTACTGGAACAAAAAAATGCTCTTTAAACTTTAATATTTCGTACATGGAGCATTTCATCGAAAAATAATTTTAGCAACCCCCAAGTCACTTTAGACGACCTATTTAACGATACCACACACGATGAGGTAGACGTCGTAAAATATATTCATCCCCAATTCACATGTAGGAGAGCTACACTAAAAAAAAAGAACCCTAATTTTATTTTACCACTTTGTCTGCATAATTGATATACACACTACTACAAAATTACAGCTTCCTAGTAATACTAACGATCTCTTAGCAAAACCTCGGACAGACAGACAGACGGACATGACGAATCTGTAATGGTTTCTAGTTAGAACTACGGAACCCTAAAACGTACCCTTATCGGTGTGGGTGATTTAACTTGTTCCAAAGAGGCGTCACCGAACTATATCGTAGCTACATGTTCGTAACTCCCGTCATCACAGCCGTAGCACAGTCCGTGGCACTACGGCATACGTCACATAGAGCTATGGCGTAGCGTGTGATGCATTCTAGGCTTTTTTTATCGATGGGAAATCATCAATTTGCTGCGGTAGCAGACTCTCCCCCCGGATTAGTACCGATGACAAACGCCTCCAGATTCCACGGCGGGTATCCAGCAAGGAGGCTCGCCACCTCTCCGGAGATGGTGCGGTACCCTCGGATGACCATTATGGCGATCACCCGTTGATGCAATTTAAGCTATAGCCCAAATTGCTTACTCGTACTATGTATTTTAACATAATTATGTCCACTATTGTTAGTGAAAGTATTAAATTTAATTTGTACTTAGGCAGTTTTTTATTTAAGTTCGGTTTCTTGCTATTCAGTAAATCAAATCTTACGAATTTATGATAAAAAAGGTTAATGAACTTGCTTATTAAGTCTGTTGTACGAATACATAGAAATACGGTAACTTTATAATTTAACCGACCGTTAATATTTGGTCGCCTAAAAATATTTGATTTGAACTTCACAATATACTGACATATTTCATTAAAAAATAGCTTTGACAAATACACGATAGCAGCTAACGCACAAGTTCATGAGAATGTTTTTTGGATTAATACTTTTTTCAATTTTTGTTTATTGTGCATCTTCTGTCAATTCAACATGTATTGTCAATCTTCTGTAACATTAAAGTGTTTTCAACTGTAAACTATGCTCCAATTGACAATTCAAACATTTCATAAAATATGATTTTTATAGAATACAGCGTGTATAACTTAGAGGGTGGAATACATCTGTGGCAATGCAAAACAACAAACAGAACTAAAGCCGACTTCCGAAGCTTTTTGATTTTTTTTCCGGATGGGAAATCATCAAATGACTTCTCCCCTCAACTCCTTGACTTCCAAAGATAAAGTAATTTTTCACTTTTTAGTTTTTGAAGGAGGTTGTGTTTTTTGTAAAAAAAGTTTTTATTACTTTATTAGGTGAATTACTTTTTGTAACTAAATCTAAATCCAAAATTAATTCTAAACACAACTAATAAATAATAATAAATCATTAAATACAAAAATTGAAAAGTTGGTAGGGTATCAAAAAGCATATTAAGTATTTATACAAACCACGGGTTATATTTAACTTTTGATTACATATCAATGAGGGATAGGAGGTTGGCCCGTTTGATGTTTGTTTTGTGGCGAGGGAATATGGTGGCTAGGCAATATGAGGGCGAGTGAAATTCTGGGAATCTGTATACTATTTGTTATTTTGTTTTGTATTGGTCAGTTCCAATAATGTTCGTACGAACCGCTGGCATTAAAAAAACAATTACCATACGCTAATGAAATCTTTATAACATCCATTCATCCGTTACGTCATATAGGATGAACAGATGACAAAGGTTTTATTAACTTGCTTTACCTTTTAGCCACTGTCAGGTAATGAATAGATGTATGTTCCAATTCGCTTTATTTATTCCTTTAAAATGTAATAAGTCAATTATTATTGCTTTCCTACTCGTTTCTTTTTTGAATAACTTTTAAAATAAATTGCTATTAATAACATACCATCAAGCCTGTATTCCCTGAAGGGTTAGGCAGAGGTGTAACAATGTACACCCACAGTTCGCCGGTATGTTTAGGTCCCATGTAATAGGGGGCGAGCCTATTGCCATTAACCGGGCACAAATCCTAACTCCGAGCTGCTACTGAGAATTTCGTAGAAAAACCCAATAACACTTTTTGCTCAACCTGGGAATCGAACCCAAGACTTCTAGCGTAGCAGTAGCGCTTAGGACCACTAGGCTACCGAGGCAGATGCTAATAATATCATGTATTTAAATTGACAGTGGCACAATTATCGTTTACATGCATGCGTTGCTTATCTATAAGATTTTTTTGCACTAAACATATTGTATTTGGAAGTCAAACTTGTATAACGTTCAAAGGTGGTGAGCTAATAAAGAAAAAACAGGACAAGTGCGAGTCGGACTCGCCCACCGAGGGTTCCGTACGTAGGATTATTATAAATATATAATAAATAGTTTATTAAATTAAATAAATAAATACACACTTTTCACTTTTCACTTTACTACACTTTTCTTAGATATATAGGTAATAGGTAATTGTGATTATTATTAAATTTTCGTTTCATTTTGTTTCAGTTTCGTTTTAAGAGGGGAACGGTATTTTTTTTTATTTTACATTATAAATAAAAAATAATGCGTCTGAAAAAAATAATTAAACATATTTTGCAATGTGCACATCAAGCCCTTTCATATGAAAACCCATTTGTACTAGTAGCTTCAATTTGAAATTACGACCCTCTATAAAAATATAGATCCTCTATTTTTTTAAGATTTAATTACAAATGTATAGTTTCGAGTATAGTTTCATTTATTCCTGTATTTGTTGTCTATAACGATGCTACTTGCCAAATTTCATAGTTCTAGGTCAACGGGAAGTACTTTATGAGTTTTGATTTCCTTGAGAGTGTGGAAATATGCGTTTTTTTGCTGAATAACCGGCCGCATCTTTTTATTTACGTAAACTTAGAAGTTTGATTTTTTCGCAATTTAATGGGACCGTAAACCTAAGTATACGGTTAAAATTTCAACTTGATACCTCCACGCATTCCCAAAATAAAGGGTCTTGACTGACAGACAGACGGACAACAAAGTGATCTAATAAAAGTTCCGTTTTTTCTTTTAGAGGTACGGAACCCTAAAAATTAAAATGTCATAACTTTGCCGCACTGTGATATGACGGTACGGTACGTTGGGACCTGTTAAGTGGTTTCGTCATGCTCGTATTTCGTAAAAACTACCTCTCATTCTTTTTTTTCTTTTGTCTATGAGTAGTGGATGTATTGTTCTTTTATTACATTAAAAAGAAACCTTGAATGGAAAAAAATATTGCAACGAACCACAAAATGTTATTTATTTTTGTTTCAGAAAATCATGAAGAAATTGGTCTGAGCGTGTGAATGGTAGTAGAAGATGTTCTACGACAGTGAAACAGCTTTGGAATATAATCATTCGTGCATCAACTGCCATAATGAGTCGTATTACAATAATAACTACACTTATCCGGACGAACTCATTTGTATTTTTGATACCGAAGAGGACATTACAAAGGGGATCTTTAAAATATTCGTGTACATAATGTACATTACAGTGTTTGTAGCTGCTTTGTTAGGTAACGGGTTAGTGTGTGCAGTAGTGCATACCACGCCGCGTATGAAAACTGTGCCGAACTACTTTATAGTGAACCTAGCAGTGGGAGACATTCTGATGACACTGTTCTGTGTGCCGTTTTCATTTGTGTCCATGTTGTTGCTACGGTACTGGCCGTTTGGTGCGTTCTTGTGTAAAGCGGTGAACTTTTCGCAAGCGGTATCGGTGCTCGTAAGCGCTTACACTCTACTCGCGATATCGATAGACCGGTACATCATTATAATGCATCCGTTGAAGCCGCGGCTGGGCAAAACGGCGGCCAAGCTGGTGGTGTTTGCGGTGTGGAGCGGCGCGTTCATCACAGCGGCGCCGATACCTATCGTTTCCACGTTGCAGAGGCCTTCGCTCTGGCACCAGGCATGTGAAGTGTAAGTGTCATCATCATCTTCATCACCATTTTATTGTGTCTTATCTCCACAAAGTTACCAGTTTAGACAATTAAATACAAGCTACAGAAATTACCTCTGTCCTTGCTTCATTTTTGAGTATTAGAAGATAAAAATTCCATGGCGTCCACACAGGCAGACAGTAAAATAAACAAGAACCAGACACGAATAAAATGAACTCCAACTTGTTAGGGTTCGTTGCGATGTCTGTGTTCTGGTTAATTAACTTTGCTTAAAACACACGTAGTATTTTGTTTTGTTACTGTTTCTATGCTGTATTTTTTCAATTGTTAAAGTACTAATTTATGGTGACCATATTCTATCTCTTCCGTTTTAACGTCATGTAATATGTTTTAAAGAGACATTTGTGGTGAGCAATGGTCCAGTCCGGAGAAGAGCCGGCAGTATACATACGCGCTTTTGGTACTGCAGTTCGTGCTGCCTCTCAGTGCGCTAGTGTGCACATATGCAAGGATTGCATATACCGTGTGGGGCGGGCGCCCCCCTGGGGAAGCACAAGACGCGCGAGACACACGCATGCAACACTCCAAGCGCAAGGTTGGCAAGTTTCGATATTTACTATACTAATGTAACGTTTGTAATTTGGGAACAACCTACAAGATAAGCTCTCGTTACGCTTGTAGCGAGGTGAACTTTCGAAATATTCTTTTATTTTATTACAATCTATCAATCATACAAACTCTTGAGATGAAAAGCCTGAGACAGCCTTCAGTAGCAAAGGATATACAAATAAAATAAAACGATTAATATTTTTTAAGGATACTTGTCAATAAATTGCTCATTTAAGACGAGGTCGACTGGATAGACGGGCCGGTGAAAGCAAATCATTTTGCGTCGGCGACGTTTGATCTGTGGAGTGGCGCCCGCTCTCTTGTCCGTTTGAATATGTAGGTACTGATATTATAACAGACGATCACGTCGCCACTCAGTCATAAAAGTGTAATCAATTTGTCATTATCAATGGTCAAATGACTCGATTTAACGGATATAAGCGAAATATTTGCTTTTCCTTTATAGGTATTTTTTATGCTTTTATACAATTTGAATAACAAAGCCGAAAGTTTGATACCCAGTCTTGACAAAGAGTATCGTGTTACCCAACAAATGGGTTTTGTAGGCCGGAGCACCATGTAAGACATTGATATTTAGTTGCATCCGGTTAGGCTGAAACCCGATCACAACATAGTTGGGATAGCCGGTCTATTTCGTGAAAATCTCCTTCGTTTAAAGGGAGAATGTCGTGAGTGTTAATCATACAGATGCTAAGGATTAACAGCTCACGCCAATGTAACTGAGGAAGATTTTTACAGAATTGCACTGCAAAACTCTTATTGGTATTCCTTTTAAAATTAGGTTTTGTTGTAACAAAACTTAATTTTAAATGAAATACTGGATGGGATTTGTGATCTCTCACTTTATACTTTTGTTACTACTTCCTAGCGTAATAGTTCACACATCACACACACACACATACTATCACGCCTGTATCCCCCGAAGGGTTAGGCAGAGGTGTAACAATGTACACCCACAGTTCGCCGGTATGTTTAGGTCCCATGTAATAGGGGGCGAGCCTATTGCCATTAACCGGGCACAAATCCTAACCACGTGCTGGTAGTGATAATTTCATTGAAAAACCCAATAACACTTTGCTCGACCTGGGAATCGAACCCAAGACCTCTAGCGTAGCAGTCGCGCTTAAGACCACTAGGCTAACGAGGCAGTTAGCAGGCTTAATAGTTATCTATGAGTGAAGGTTTTAGGTGGTAACAAGAAAGTAGTTAAATTTACAAATACGTACATAAGTGGTGCAAACACTTAATGAAGCCGAAAGCCATAGATGATGTTGTTCCCAGAAATTAAAAACTCGCTCCCGAGATATCGGTAATCCAGTTTGGATGATACTGACTTCCAGTTCGTAATTTGCCTGATCTGTAATATAGTCTTTTATGTGTGGTTATACTAATAAATAAACTTATTATAATGTTAACTGAATGTTCTTTCTTTCAGATGATTAAAATGATGCTGACTGTTGTCACCGTGTTCACGATATGTTGGTTGCCGCTCAATATTTTCATTGTAAGTATTGGTATTGATTGGTTGGTGTATTGTATTGGTTTTGTTGGTTGGTGTCTATGTGTCATCTTATTGAAAACATGACTTTATTCAATTTTGAATAAAGTCATGTTATCACTAAGGAACAAATGTCTCATGTATCTGTTGTTCTCGGGGTCATACGGTTTAAGACCCTTCCACACAGGTACGATTTTATCATAGGTAGGATATCGAGATATCTATCCGTAGAACAATTTCTATGATATTTCGCGTAAGGCTTGACACATAAGCGGCGTACGTAACACGGGAAAAATCTATCACGCCTCATATTGGATTTCCAAAGTACCTAGACTAAAATATCTCTGCCTGAGTTATTCTTCATAAAAATGTAACCAAACAAAAACCAAAGGGCCTCCGGCTAAGGGTCACCGCAACGGGGGCCCGGATGCTGGAGATCCCCGGCGCCACTAGTGGCTCGTCCGCTGACGCCCTGGCTGAAAAGCTCAGGGCGTCCCTAGACGCGGATGAGGCCCGAGTGTCCAGGCCGGTCAAGTGCGCAGATTTGCGCATTTTGGGCCTGGACGACTCCGTCACCGCCGCGGAGGTGGTGGCCGCCGTCGCCAGGACGGGTGGATGCCCTGCCGATCAGGTGAGGGCAGGCACCATCCGTCCGGACCGCGTGGGCATGCAGACCATAACGGTCAGCTGCCCCGTGACGGCGGCCAGAGCCATAGTGGAGGGCCGAAGGCTCCTGGTGGGATGGGTATCGGCGCAGGTCAAACTGCTCGAGCCCAGACCCCTGAGGTGCTTCCGCTGCCATGTGGGCAACCACGTGGCATGCCGATGCGCCTCGGAGGTAGACCGCAGCGCATTGTGTTTCCGCTGCGGTCAGCCCGGTCACAAGGCCGCGGCTTGTGATGCTCCGCCGCACTGCGACGCATGTGCGGTGGCCAGCAAGCCGGCCGACCACCGGGCTGGGAGCAGGGCCTGCGCTCCGCCGGCCAAGGCCGGGGGACGGCCCTCCACCGCCGTGGTCCTCGCCACCGCCGCCGCCGCCGCCACCGCCGCCGCCGCCGCGGCGGCCACACCAGGACCCTCACGGGTGATTCAGGAGGGGGTTGTGATGGATTGCCAATAACGGCTCCATTACGCCTCCTCCAGGCGAACATCAACCACTGCGCCTGCGCTCAGGATCTGTTGCTCCAGAGCATGGCGCAGTGGTCGATACACATCGCCGTGGTCGCTGAGCCGTACTTTGTCCCGCCCAGGGATGCCTGGGTGGAGGACCTTAGCGGCTCAGTGACCATAATTGCGTCGGCCGCCGCCGGCACCCCGTCCCTGGAGAGTGTCAGGAGGGGACAGGGGTGCGTAGCAGCACGGTTCGGGGACATTGTCGTGGTAGGAGTCTACTTCTCCCCGAACCGAACTCTCGCCGAGTTCCACAACTCCCTTGCGGAGTTGAGTGTCGTCGTCGGAAGCCATTCCCTTCCCGTGCTAGTGCTCGGGGACTTCAATGCCAAGAACTTGGCTTGGGGTTCTCGTTGCACGGACGTGCGAGGAAGGATGGTGGAGGACTGGGCTCTGGAGAAGGGCCTAGTCGTCCTAAATCGGGGTTCTGTCGCCACGTGCGTGCGGATGCGGGGCGAGTCTGTTGTGGACATATCGTTCGCCAGCCCCGCTCTGTCACCACGGGTCCTCGACTGGCGCGTTATGGAGGGGGTGGAGACCTACTCCGATCACCGGTATATCAGGTTCGACGTCTCCGCCCAGGACTCCAGCGCGCCGGTCATACAGGCCCCGAGTGGTCCGCGGTGGGCGCTGAAGCAGCTGAACCGGGAGCTTCTCCTGGAAGCCTCGATCGTGCAGGCCTGGGTGTCATCACCGGACAGGCCTGCCGACATCGACAACGAGGTGGGGTGGTTCCAGGAGGCCATGTCCGAGATTTGTGACGTGGCAATGCCCCGAGTTCGGCCAGGTAGCGCCCGCCGGCAGGTATACTGGTGGTCGCGCGAGCTGACGCCTCTGCGAGAGGCGTGCGTCGCTGCGCGGCACCCATATGCCAGGCATCGCAGACTCCGCGTTCGGCCTCCGAATGCGGCAGTCATCGAGGCGGAGTTGTACGAGAGGTACAGAGCGGCGAAGACCGCCCTCAGCGAGGCTGTCATGCGGGCCAAGGCTCAGGCCCGCGAGGAGCTGCTGGGGACTCTGAACGATCCGTGGGGGCGCCCTTACAAGACGGTGCGGGGTAAACTCCGCACCTGGGCCCCCCCGCTGACGCAGAGTCTCCGGCCGGAGCTCGTTGATGACGTGGTGAGCGCTCTGTTCCCTTCGCGGGGGGAACATCCTCCCCCGCCCATGGCTCCGCCGCCTGCGATGCCGGAAACGGACCACGACGACGACGACACCCCTGAAGAGACTGGGGTAGACCTGAGGATGGCGGTACGAAGGCTGAAAGCCAAGAATACCGCCCCGGGACCCGATGGCTTACCTGGCAAAGCCTGGGTCCTGGCCTCAGAGGCCCTTGGGCCTCGACTGGAGGGGCTCCTAAGCGCATGTTTGGAGAGAGGCCAGTTCCCACGTCGCTGGAAGACGGAGAAGCTGGTCCTCATACGGAAGCCGGGGCGCCCTGCGGACTCGCCGTCCGCATACCGGCCCATCGTGTTGCTCGACGAGGTGGCAAAGCTCTTTGAGAGAGTGATTGCGGGCCGCCTCGTCGGGCACCTAGTGGGGATGGGGCCGGACCTTGCGGACAACCAATTTGGTTTCCGCAGGGGGCGCTCTACGGTGGACGCCATCATGCGCGTGAGAGCCCTATCGACGGGGGATGCAGTGGCCCGGGGCGGGGTCGTCTTGGCGGTGTCTCTTGACATCGCCAATGCCTTCAACACCCTGCCCTGGAGTTGCATTAGGGAGGCACTCCGGTACCACCGGATGCCGACCTACCTCCGTCGAGTTGTCGGGGCCTATCTGACGGATAGGGCCGTGATTTACCCTGGTCGCACAGGAGAATGGAACCGGCGAGAGATGTCGTGCGGTGTCCCACAGGGGTCGGTTCTGGGGCCGCTCCTGTGGAACATCGGATACGACTGGGTGCTGCGAGCCGACCTCCCTGAGGGCGTCGGCGTAGTATGCTACGCCGACGACACGCTGGTCTGGGCGCAGGGAAGGTCGCACGAGGCGGCGGCCGACTTAATGACACGCGGGGTTGCGATAGTCGTTGAGAGGATCCGGCGGTTGGGTCTCGAGGTGGCCTTGCACAAATCTGAGGCCATGTGTTTTCATGGGCCTCGGAATAGGCCACCGTCGGGATCCCAACTAACGGTAGGAGGGGTTCACATCGGCGTCGGGTCGACGATGAAGTACCTGGGACTCGTCCTCGACAGCCGGTGGAACTTCGCGGAGCATTTCCGACGTTTGGCCCCCAAACTGGAACGGGCCGGGGCTGCCTTTAGGCGGCTCCTACCCAACCTGGGGGGACCAAACGCCTCCTGCCGGAGGCTCTACGCGGGAGTCGTGCGGTCGATGGCCCTTTACGGGGCCCCGGTGTGGGCGCAGGGGTTAAGGCGACTTGCCGCCCACTACCTCATTGCGTCCCAACGGGTGATCGCCATAAGGGTCATCCGAGGATACCGCACGATCTCGGGGGAGGCGGCGAGCCTCCTTGCCGGATTGCCGCCGTGGGATCTGGAGGCGCTGGTCCTCGCGCGCCTGTACGAGTGGCGCGTGGAGGTACTAGGCCGGGGGGAGAGTCCGCCACCGCGGCAAATTGCCGCTCGGCGGGCCGACCTCCGGCTCGATCTCATGGCGACATGGAGACAGCGACTGTCGCAACCTCGTGCTGGGCACGCCTTAATAGAGGCGGTAAGTCCCCTCTTTGAGGAGTGGCTGGAGAGGCGCCACGGCGCCCTCACCTACCGCCTGACGCAGGTCCTCACCGGACACGGGTGTTTCGGGAGGTTCCTGCACCTCATCGGGCGGGAGGAAACGTCCGGGTGTCACCATTGTGTGGATCGCCCCGAGGACACGGTGGAGCATACCGTGGCGGTATGCCCCGCTTGGGCGGAGCATCGCCGAGTCCTCGTGGAGGCCATCGGCGGCGGCGAACTCTCGCGTCCGGCCCTGGTGCAAGCCATGGTCCGGAGCGAGAGGGAATGGGATGCAGTCGCCTCCTTCTGCGAGGCAGTAATGCTTGAGAAGGAGGCGGCGGGACGGTTGAGACAGCGGTTCTCCCGTCCCAGCCGCCGCGGTAGACGCTCCGGACGTCGGGAGCCGCGAGACGACTCCCGGCCACCGTAGATACTGGCCTGTGGACGGTGAGCAATGGGTAGCTCACCGTCCTTACGTTGCATAACGACAGGCCGTGTCGACGGCGCGTTCGTGTTCCACGCGCGCCTCAAAGAGATGTCAGCAAAAGGAAGGGGCCACTGAGGGCCGATGCCTGCCGGGGCTGCGGGTTGTTCGCAAGAGATACCGCGCCCCCGGAACGCAAAGGGCACAAGAAGGAACATGGGTGGGTTTTAGTCAGTAAAAGTCTGACACTCCCTCCCGCCCCGCCCAGGGCGGGAGAAGTTATTTGATGATTTCCCACCCACCAAAAAAAAAAAAAAAAATCCCGGTAGTCCCACAAAACATAGTCGATGGTTCTTTTTTATTATTTTTAATTAAAAATAAGCGAAACTTAGTCCAGTTGCGTTGCGTTTAGCTGTTATATTAGTTTGAAAATTATAATTCGTATTATACGTACCTACTACCTATTTGCAAACTAGACCTGAATTTCGTCCTTCCCAATGAATAATAATTGCTATTCATATTTGAATTGGATGTAATGCTCTAAAATTGCAAATCAATTATGTTATTAAATTTTAAAACACAATCATATGAATATAGTAGCCGCGACGAGTGGTGAGCACAAATGTCAAGTTCATTTTCAGATTTTCGGGTTTCTTTCTGGGTTTTTTTGCGATTGATTCATCAGTCCGACCAATCGTGTGCAACGTCAGTGACCCAAAAAATCCAGGAAGGAACCCAAAAATCTAAAATGAACTTGAAATTTATGCTCACGACTACTGACGACTAGTATATTAAATGCGACGTTACTACGAGAGACGTAGCAATACACACAGCTTATCGCTACGCCAGCTACGACGTAGCGATAACTCGACTATTCTGCGTAGTCAGTTATTATTATCTTATTGTTTTTTTTAAATTAATGACACTTTTTTTTTTTTTTGGGCGTTGGGAAACCACCAAATAACTTCTCCCGCCCTGGGCAGGGCGGGAGGGAGTGTCAGACTTTTACTGACTAAAACCCACCCATGTTCCTTCTTGTGCCCTTTGCGTTCCGGGGGCGCGGTATCTCTTGCGAACAACCCACAGCCCCGGCAGGCATCGGCCCTCAGTGGCCCCTTCCATATGCTGACATCTCTTTGAGGCGCGCGTGAAACACGAACGCGCCGTCCACACGGCCTGTCGTTATGCAACGTAAGACCTGTGAGCTACCCATTGCTCACCGTCCACAGGCCAATTAATGACACTGAAGTGGACTCTGCCAAAGGTTAAGATAATAAATCTTATTAAGATTAGGTACAGTCTTTTCTTTGCTCCATTTTCACCACATACTACACAAAATACACCCTACACTCGCAACTATTATACTATACTTCATTCTAATTGCCAATAAACCTTGAGTTGTATTTCAATAATAATGCCTAAATGACATTAAGTTCACCTTTATACTTTTTGTTTCATAAAGTTTAAATTTCTTTTTTGTTTAAGTTTCTGTGATTTAGTTTTTCAACTAGCGCAGGAAACAGGTGACCTTTTCCACTAACTTACTACACACTCTACACTATACTTACTTTATTGTATTGCACATTTCTTGTTTTTGCATAACTGTAAAAAACAAGTGATAATTTTCTGGAGCCTTTCAGACGAATAGTTTTTCTAAAAGGGCGAGTTATGCACGTCAACTGTGGCCGATATTCACGTCTTTGTTTGGTCTTAGTCTTTTGTTAACGGCAGTTATCGACAGTCATGTCGTTCCGCAGAGTATTTTTTTTGCCTGATGTCACATTTTATTTCTGGTACGAAAATCACTGTTTATAAATCACTGTTATTAGTCATAAGACTAAAACACAATGATTTATAAACAACAACATAGTAGGGGTCGAGAAAGTATGATTAGAAGTATAGCAAGGAAGTAATTGAGTAAGGAGTAGTATATTTATAATATTTAGAATTTGATTTCGTTAAATGTACAAAACAAGAAAGTTGGAACTTTAAACTCTAACTTTTAATTTATCTCCGTAACTAGAAGGATCCCAAGTGTGGACAAAACACGTAAAATCGGAAGAACACGTAAATTTTCGTTTTTTACATCCATTTTTGTAATATCGATGATTAATATTAGTATATGTACTGCATGTCAGGTACTATGGACGGTTCACGAAGATGATGAAGTGTGGAGCATGTGGCCCGGTATGCCGTACATGTGGTTCGCGTGCCACTGGCTGGCAATGTCGCACTCTTGCTACAACCCTATGATCTACTGCTACATGAACGTGTGGTATCGACGAGGGTATAAACAGGTAAAGGTGTCATTAAGTTTTATTTTTATTATACATATATATTCTTGTACAGAAATCGTGAATATCTATGGACGTACTCACATTTAAACATTTGTTGCGTCTCGTTGTGTGCCCCTTAAAATGTTAGGTGGTATTTTCTTCTACTTGAAACTAGATGCAAATTGGCAGTATGATTTACAACAAGTAGTATTGTAGCTCTATATGAAGGAACGTCTCCGGAAAAGTACTATCACCATACTTATTTCTGCCATAAAGCAAAGTTGCTATGTTCAGGCTAAAATGGGCGGGCACATGAAATATTTCAACGTTGTTTCCGGGGCGGCAATGTAAGGGCTTTGCAAATTAAAAAAACGTATCTTCGGAAAAGTTCTTTCTTATTGTCAGTACAATCATGTGGTATTGGTCACTAATTATATACGAGTCACTATATATACCATTATCTCTTAAAGCAGAATTATTTTGATATTAAAGAACTCTTTAAGAGATAGCAGTGGGTTATCCCATACGCATTTCAATCAACAAAACAGCATTGCGTTAGTCAAGTCTATCTCTATTTAAGTCTTTGTATTTGTCATTCATAATCAAGCTACTCGAAACAACAGTAAGTTGAAGGCTATCTATACCAATTAATTTGAAATTCAGATCTGTTTTCTCGTTAAATGGGACGCTATTTTTGTCCGATTACGCAAGTAGTACAAGGTTATGTTTTGTAAGTCCATAAATATCGTGTGATGGAAAACTAGCTAAAAATATTGTACTTATAGGGGTATCTGAGTCGACCCAGGGTTGCGGAATTTGTTCGAAAGTGTATCCGTGGCCCTGGAACGCAAAGGTCATTAGGAAGAACCCGGATGGGTTTTAGTCAGTAAGAGTCTGACACTCCCTTCCGCTCCACCCAGAGTAGACGAAGTAATTTGATGATTTCTTATTCTTAAATAAAATGGGTATCTGAGTCACATTGCAAAATATATTTTATCATTTTTTTATTTATAATGAAAAAATATACAAAAAAGAATGTTCCCCTCTGTCTCCGAAGTCTGAGAAACGATTTTATTAAATTTAATTTATTATTTATTTATTTCATTAAACTATTTATTTAATTCTGTAAATTACAATGATCTTACGTTCGGAACCCTCGGTGGGCGAGTTCGACTCGCACTTGTTCGGTTTTTTTTTACATTAAGGTGCTCTTTGATTTCTAGGTTTTTAAGGGCAACCCACGGCACTGATAACCAGGTAGTCACGACCTGGGTGTACTATTTATTTATAGTAATTTGCAGACACTTATAACATTTCTTTTGAATGAGCTTTTTTCTTACGTATTTCTGTGAGAAAGTAATGTGCTCTTTACAAAGAGATTTATGTTTAAATGGCTTTGACTCTGTGCCTTTTAAATGTTGAAGATAAATTTTATTTTTGAATATGTTGCATGGTATGTTTCAGAACTGAAAAAATCAATCAATCAATGAATAAAACAGTTAACTTTAGACTACGTCTAGTGTGTTTTTACACCCGTTAATATAAAGCTCTCTTATTCCGATAGATTCTCGATAATCTGCTGTGTTTGAAGAAAAAGGGCCCCAGTAGACCATATCAACGCTCAAGTATTTGTGAATGCATACCCTTGTCAGGTAAGAGTATTTTTATACTAACTTGATATAATTTACAAAAACAAACCTTATTTGCATTGATGTTATTTTATACGTTTTAGCTGGAATTTTTAGAATCGGCTCAAATTGCGCTGGCCCAAATATTTTAAATTCCGCTTTTACTAAATAAACTACATATAAAAATGTAACATAAATTGGAAAGGAATGCCGGTAACTATTTTTAACAATCAACATTTTTAAAATAAAGGCTTTTATAGTTAAAACTTACCCACCGATCACTGGAGGGTAACTTTTAGCTTTGTTAGACTTTGCTTCTTGATGAGCACCGGGCACTGATTCTACGAAATTTACCTACATACATAAAATTATCTTTAACCAAACAAATCGAGTGACACTAATTTGGTTTTGTATAAAAATTTACTTATTTCTCAAAAAGGTGACGGTATACACTGGTACGGTAGGCAGTGTACGAAAACCACCTCTATTTAAAACCTGCGGGTTGACTAATCTTCTTACAGCCGTAGGAAGCCATTGCGATAAAATAAGTAATTTCCGAACAAATTACAAATCTAAAAAAAGACATTCCCTTATACACGAGATTCGACGTTACAAATCGAAAAATTTTAACCAACTACTTTCCGCATACCATTAAGAACTCATATCTACATATTTTCGCTCTATTGATCTGAATGCTATTGCAAATCTAAATCAAATCTATTGATTTGAATATTTACCCATAAGCCGATCCAATCAAATTTACCAATTACATAGCCAGTGATGTCTGAAATAATTGTCGTGGTCGTTCGTTAGGAATTCCAGTAACTGCGAAAGAATGAATGCACTTAACCAAATAGGTGAATGGATGGATAGTTAATTGTTAATATGGTTGTTGTATATTTGAGTGTTTTTATATTGATAGTATATTTGTTATGTTTTCTCCACAAAGATTAAAAAACATGTGTTGAGTGAATATTTATTTTCTTAGGGACAAGAAACAGCAGTGTAATAATAAGTACACATAGGTTAGAACTTAATATTAGAATACTCACAACGTTATCCACATATTATTAGCAAACAGATGTACTTAGTACTAGTTGTTAAATTACGAAATGTAAAAAAAAACAAACAGAAGTAAAGTAAACATTACTTAATTATTAGGGTTCTGATCACTTAAAATAGTAACAATTTCTTTTTTAGGGTTCTGTAGTTCTGACAAGGAACCCTTATAGTTTCGTCATGTTCGTCCGCCTGTCCGAGGTTTTTTATGAGACCGTTGTAAGTGTTATTAGTAAGCTGTAATTTTGTAGTATATCAATATGTGTATATTAATTACGACGAAAAACACTTTTTTTTTGTGTAGCTCCCCTACACTTGAAGTGGGGATGAATATATTTTTCAACGTCTACCCTATCGTGTGGGATATCGTTGAATAGGTCTTCTAAAATAACTTGGGGGTTGGGAAAAATATTTTTCGATTTAATGCTCCATTTACGAAATATTTAACTTCAAAGAGCAAATTTTTGTTCCAGCAGGGCGTCCCCCCCCCGCTCTAAAAACTAAACTGGAACTTTAAAGGTAAATTATAGCGGCTAAGAGTTTAGCAGTAATAGTCGTTGAACTTGGGTGTTGGATAATTTTGTACCAAATACCAAATCCCTAGCATTAATCCTTTAAAGTGACTAAGATGAAGAAGTTGTTTGTATATAACGAGAAAAGACTTTCATAGAAAAATAAAATTTTGTGAATTTAAATATTAACATGGCAGCATCATACTCTTATTTTTTAGCTTTAGCAGGAAGAAAGTGATTATTACTTATATTCAGAATAAAGAAAAACAGAATCTCACTATATTGTGATAACGGGCTACTACGGAACCCTACACTGTGCTTGGCGCGACACGCACTTGGATGGTTTTTTAATATGTAAAATTACACAGTTGGATTTTTAAAGACAATAAAAAAAGGTCCTGTTACAATAATATACAGTAAAATTGTATTGTTTCGCTTGGTTCTTTGAAAAGGGGACTAATTTATTTCAAATTAAGTTACCTATACGTCGATGGCCACGGAGTTGTACGTAAATTTCGCTATTAGATTTACCATAGGTATCAGGATCAAAATTTAACTCCGCTGGTGTAATATTCATTGCGCTACACTTATAGTAGAGAGAATGGAGTGATAAGAAAGTGAATTAATATATGTGTATAATAATTTGTGCTGAATGAAAGGTGTACTGAAATTACACTTTGATTTCTAAATTATTAAACGAAACGACTATTTAATCAAGCTTGTTTGACTAGATATAAATATAAAGGTGGACGTATTTTTTAATGAACTTACTTATATTTTGGTTAACAGAACTGATGGGTGTAAATGGCACGAAGACAGCGCATCGCCGCATCGTTTGCAGATGTCAGATAGCCAGGAGTTCAGGAGTTGCCAACGCTAGCAAAAGTGCCTCCTGTACAATGTGCACATTAAAACAACCGTCTCGTTCCTTGGGAAACTCGTCGACTGTGCCAGTCAGAGCCGTCTCCGTGCGCTCACAATTATTCTAAGATATTTACAGGGCGGTTAGATAGTAATTTCAAATGATACAATACCTATACGGACTTTTTTCCAGTCTTTATTGTTCTGCAAATTTACCATTAAAATGCATGTGGTTTTCTTAAAACATAATTACGAAATCTCAACGAATATATGTGATGTAAGCTGTTAAATAAATGTATGATTGTAAGATTTAATTGATGTACCCTTCGATTGGACCCTAATTTACCCGAATATTGTAATTGTTTTAGGTTTTTAACCCCCGACGCAAAAAGGACAGGGTGCTTTAAATTTGACGTGTCTGTGTGTGTATCTGTATCTGTCTGTGGCTTCGTAGCTCCCGAACGCATGAACCGATTTTGATTTAGTTTTTTTTTGGTTGGAATGGTATATTAGTCGGGAATGTCCTTTGCTATGTTTGATGAAAATAGGTTCAGGAAGTTATCAGCTATTTTGTTAGCTGCGGTAGGGATTATTTTCTTATCTGTCGGGCGTTAAAAATTAAAATTTTTAATTTTGTGTTTTATAAATAATTTTAACAAATAATACCAGCTTATCACTGTCCCACTGCAGGACAAAGGTCTCTTCTCATTCATACCAAGAATTCACGAACATTGAGACCACGCTTGCTCAAGGCGGATTGGCGAGTTAGAGTAATATTAATTTGACGTGTGGGTCTCGTCGCGAAGTTTTCCTTCACCGATATCAGTGATGTCCAAAATAAACTTAGGAAGTACATACAATGAAAAGGTCATATTGGTACTTGCCCTGTATCCAAGCTACAACCTGGTAGTTACCCACTGGGCTACAATTTATTTGTTTTAATTTAACATACCATCACGCCTGTATTCCCCGAAGGGTTAGGCAGAGGTGTACCTATGTACACCCACAGTTCGCCGGTATGTTTAAGTCCCATTAATTTAATATAAAATGGCTATTGGCCAATTACAATGGTTAAAGACAAAATACTTATTTAACGACATTCACATGCTCATCTGACTGTAGGTACTCCAAACATACTGACAAGTTCGTTTTCCATTCGTTCGCAAACACATAACAGTAATATTAGTACATAAGTATAAGTATATAACTTTGCGTACATAAATTACATGTATAGTGAGTAAGCACTGAAATTGTAAGAGGACAGATGTTATCCTTATTGGAATCTGTACTAGTGTACCTAAATGGTGTGTTTTATTCCGTTATATTATGTTGTCATGAATAACATTTGAGGAAAACTGAGCGTTGAAGTTAGAGACTTATTTCCAAAAACTTATACATTAAAAAAAAAAAAAAAACTACTTTTATTTATAATAATTTTAACTTTAGTAGTCGGTCTTTAGTAAACCTTTGATTAACTATATTAATATAATAAAGTTGAAGAGTTTATTTGTTTGGTTGAACGCCCTCATCTCAAGAACTACTGGTTTGAATTGTTTTTTTTTTTGCGTTGGATAGTTAATTTATCGAGGAAGGCTATAGGCTATATAACATCACGCTACGACTACGCTTCGGAGCACTAACCAAAGACGTAACGTAACTACGCGGACCAAGTCGCGAGCAGAAGCTAGTGCTAGATAAAGCTGATAATGATCTGCTATTAAAAGCAACTGCATTTACATGAATAAGATGTTGTACAACGTTTATGAACTTTGGAACGTAATTTTCATTTCGTGGTATGGCAATTTATTACCTAGTTCGTGAAATTTTGCATGTAATTCTGTGATTTACTTTAAACCCAATCTACATTTGGATAACAGCATCTACGTTTCTCATGTTTCATATTCTATTAGATCTAGATTAGGACCTAATAGATAAAGTATTTTCTACGAAACGTAAGTACATAGCTAGCTGCCTCGTTAGCCTAGCGGTCCTAAGCGCGACTGCTACGTTAGAAGTCTTAGGTTCGGTTTCCACGTCGAGTAAAAAGTGATATTGGGGTTTTCTATGAAATTCTCAGTAGCAGTTTGGAGTTAGGATTTGTTCCCGGTTAATGGCAATAGGCTCGCCCCCTATTACATGGGACCTAAAACATACTGGCGAACTGTGGGTGTACATTGTTACACCTCTGCCTAACCCTTCGGGGAATACAGGCGTGATGGTATGTATGTAAATACATAGCTCAAATATTAAATTAATTTAAATTGTTACAAAAGTTATTAAAGATGTACTAAGTAAAGTAAAGTAAAAGTTTATTATCCATTGTTACAAAAGTTCCTTATAATTAGGTTAGCATACAGTAAAAAACGGTAACAATTAGCGGTACGCATTTCCAGTTAAAACTAACAATTAAGGTCACCTCTTAAATAAAGGTTGTAAACTTTTCATTCAATTATCGCATTTAGGAAAAGCAATTAATTTTCACTACGTTTTCACTGCAAGATTGAAGTGGGATCACTTCAATCTTGTAGACTTAATTACGATTCGACGATTCCATACATGGCCCAAAAATCCTATTGGGCCATGTATGGAGAATGTTTAATGACAGATTTTAAACAACTACACTACTTATGTAAACTACCCTAAATAACTACACTATATCTATTCATGATAACAACTCCGCCTCTAAGACGACCCACTGACCGATGGGCTAGTGTCGTGGGTGTCGGAAGACGAGAGTTGTCGCTTAGAGTGGCCGAAAAAGCTCTGGTGTGATGACTTAGAGACCTTTATGGAAGATTGGCCAGAGAAGACAATGCATAGAGATGAGTGAAAAGCTATGGGAGAGAGCTGTGCCCAAAAGTGGTACAGAAAAACCTTAAATTTCCCATTACCTAAAACACATAAATCTTTTACTACTAATAGGTGAAATGAATAAGAAAAAGAGGTGTCCAACTAGCTCATCGTCCAGGACGCAGAAATATCCGGCGAGCTTTCGTAATATCCGGCTATAGTTCCTTAATAAAAGGGAGCAAGTGACCGTCGCACCTTGAATAAAGCCGGTTCTTTATGGATTTCACCTGTTACGCCAGATGTTTTGTTACAAAGAAGTTAACTTAGTTAGCAAATCGTCTTTAAATAGTTTTAGACAATTTTTCTTTTAATTAAATACCTTTATTTCCATGAATACAGTTTAGTATCAATTAGTCGCCAGATTTATGGCATTTTAACATGGCTGTTTGAGAATACATAGAGCATTATTTAGTGAAGAAGGAATGTGTATCTGCTTGCTTCAATATTGTTCCTTTTTTTCAGGTATCAGGTATATACCTGATACCTCGCTACCTTCGTTAGATACTTTACTCGTTTAAGTTCAGGTGGACATAAAGTGGTGGTCTTACACGATATTGTTATAAACAAACACACATACATTATAGCCAGACAGTTTCTGTATCCAGAAGCTTTAATATGTTCAAAGGTTACAAAAAAATATAGTTTTGACGTTAACCAAAATTTTGGCCCTGAAACTTGAAAATTAACATAATGAGAAGGTATAACAAATTTAATATTCCTTTTCTCTCTGTACAGAAATTTTGTACATTATTTGAAATCGAGTTTTGTAAACTTTCAGAGGAGTTTCGCTGGGTCGCGCCCGTTTGGTAATGCTGTCGTTTCGCAACGCTACATTTGTTACCTATAGCGGCGCATCGCATGCACCAAGTACAGTCAGTGTGTTGAGTCAAATTTTAAGGAATCTAAATGCATATTTGTTTAGAAATGAAATAAACAAGTAATTGAAGATTTTTGTAGTGTATATTTAATATGTATATAAAAATATTAAAAAAAAATTAAAACTATCCAAACCAAAATCAACAACATGCGTTAGTACAGTAGGTAATCTTTGTTTATTCATTCCAAATATGTCTTATTGTGACTAGTCACAACATACCAAACCGTAGTCATACCAAAAAGTTGCGACAGTCACTCTCTCCATGTCGCCATGAGATCGAGCCGAAGGTCAGTCCGCTGAGCGGCAATTTGCCGCGGCAGCGGACTCTCCCTCCGGCTTAGTACCTCCACACGCCATTCGTACAGGCGCGCGAGGACCTGCGCCTCCAGATCCCATGGCGGCAATCCGGCAAGGAGGCTTGCCGCATCTCCGGAGATCGTGTTGTATCCTCGAATGACCCATATGGCGATCACCAGTTGGGACGCGTTTAGGTAGTGGGCGGCACGTCGCCCTAACCCATGCGCCCACATAGGAGCTCCATAAAGGGCCATCGACCACACGACTCCCGTGAGAGCCTCAGAGGCGTTTGGTTTTGGAGTCAAACGTCGGAAGGGCTCGACGAAGTTCCACCGGCTGTCGAGGACGAGTTCCAGGTACTTCATCGTCGACCCGACGCCGATGTGAACCCCTCCTGTGACTGTACTTTAACGTGTGCTCAGGTTCGTAATATCTATAAACATAAATATATGTAGCGTTGCCAAACGGGAGCATTACCAAACGAGCGCGACCCGTTTCGTTCGACTCAAAGTGTGAAATCCCCCAGTTCCAGCAAATTGTTCCAGATGTTTTCAGATACCTAAGTTTTTTGGTAGGGCTTGTAAATATAAATATCTGTACATTCGTCTTCTGTCACTTTGGATTTTCCACTGTCATCTTAGAAATGTACACGAGGAAAACAAACTAAATATTAGGTACTTATGCCTATGTCACGGGGTAATTCGGGAGAGAAAAGCCCCAAAATGTGCACGTGCGTGAAATTGTAAACAATGGGCGGCCATTAACGTGTTTTTCAAATACTTTCAGGCTTCTTAAGGCTTACTTGCATCACAATGTGGATCAGTCAATTTAAAATAATCTGACAAGATTTAAGTGCATCGAACTTGTATATATGTACCTGAACATAAATAACACATTAAATCATCTGCGAGGGTACTCAGGTACGAGTGTATTAAGAAATCGGTATAATAGATAAAAGAAAATTGAAGTAAGGCTTGAGCAATAAGTTTTAAATAATATATTAGCCTAGTGGTCCTAAGCGCGACGGCTACTCTAGAGGTCTTGGGTTGGATCGAGCAAAAAGTGTTATTGGGATTTTTTATGAAATTCTCAGGACTATGGGTGTACATTGGTACACCTATGCCTAACCCTTAGGAGAATATAGGCGTGATGGTATGTATGTAATATATTGCAAAAACAAATTGTTATTTTCAGGACAGGCAATAAACGGACCTGCTATTAAAAGTACTACCGAAATCATTCTTGTGACATATTGTATAATTTCCTCTGACGGAAAAGGAAATTAAATAATCTAATTTGAATGGAAGTAATAGCTTATCCATTAAGATGACGTTACATTTTTTTAAACTCGACATAAAAGGCTGTTTTATGAACGGGCCAAATCCTATAGCAAAAAATAAATAAAATGGCAAACGTTCATCTTAAAAAAAAATACAATCAAAATTGTTCTAGGTTTGACGCATTCAGTCCACTTTTTTGTTGTTGTATAAAGTTTAAATTTATACTAATATTATAAAGCTGAAGAGTGTGTTTGGTTGACCGCGCTAATCTCAGGAACTACTGGTTTGAATTGAACAATTATTTTTGTGTCGCATAGTTCATTTATTGAGGAAGGCTATATATCAACATCACGCTACGACACACGGGAAAGGAGCAGTAACCTTAAAAGTAACTTAACGCGGGTGAAAAAAGCACGCGAACGAAGTTGCTTGCAGAAGCTAGTAAATAAATAAATGGTGATGATGAATCATTTAGATTGTGTAATGTAAATCTACGTGACTCCAAGATATGCGGTGATGATATTAATAATTATTATTTTATTTACTTATTTTAAACTGCCTCGTTAGCCTAGTGGTCCTAAGCGCGGTTGCTACACTAGAGGTCTTGGATTCGAATTCCCAGGTCGAGCAAAACGTGTTATTGGGTTTTTCTATGAAATTCTCAGTAACAGCTCGGAGTTAGGATTTGTGCCCGGTTAATGGCAATAGGCTCGCCCCCTATTACATGTTACCTAAACATACCGGCGAACTGTGGGTGTACATTGTTACACCTCTGACTAACCCTTCGGGGAATATAGGCGTGATGGTATGTTATGTTATTTATTTTTAAACAAATGCCACTTGACTATCAACAATGGGAGGTGTAATCCTATTTCCTGCCAGCAACAATCTTAACAAAGCTCGCTTGCTCTTCAGCTGCTTGCCAATGGTTTTTGTATGCAAATGAGTGAACAATCTTCCATGCAGTCAGTGTCTTAAAGTATAACAGTAATTACTCTCGACAGGTGATTTAGCGAGCTCAGTGTGGCGTCATTTAGTACACAGGAAAGTCTATTTATCTCTAACTGTGACGCAAAACCTTAATCGGTGTGACGGGATTCTCGGGGTAAGTGATGTGGTATCATTATAGATAGACTCAACGTCAATAGGGGGCTGCCTTTAGGGACTTACATTGTAGCACTTGGTACATATTGTAGTAATTTAAGTGATTTCAATTATTGGTACATCGTCTTCACATTCAAACTATTGAGTTAGTTCCTGTAAAAAAATATTTAAAGAGTCATTTATATATTTTGGAAAGAAACAATATTTTTAACTGCTTCGGTAGCCTAGTGGCCCTAAGCACGACTGCTACGCTAGAGGTCTTGGGTTCGATTCCCAGGTCGAGCAAAAAGTGTTATTGGGGTTTTCTATGAAATGTCCAGTAGCAGCTCGGAGTTAGGATTTGTGCCCGGTTAATGGCAATAGGCTCGCCCCCTATTACATGGGACCTAAACATACCGACAGACGCCTGGTAATTGTTATATCTCTGCCTAACCCTTCGGAGAATACAAGCATGATGTGATTAGGATAAGTACCTATAATCAATACTCAGATCTCATGAAAGTAAATATTGAAAGGCCCTTATTATCGGCCGTTATCAAATGTTGCCATAGATACGTGAAATTGAATACAAGATTATAACTTTTATCGTTTTATTATAACGTACAAGGAAGGTTACGGTTTTCGTTTCGTGTTTTTGTTTGTACATTTTTAACCGACTTTAATAAGGAAGCGCTTGTCAATTCGTCTGCATGGTTTTTTTTATGTGTGTTACGCGATAACTCCGCTAATTATGAATGTATTTTGATGATTCTTTTTTGTTAGGTAGATCATATTTTAAAGGTGGTTCAATATAAATTTTATCTAAATTGGTTAAGTAGTTTGGTAAAAAAAAAACACTGAAAAAATATGTCATTCGATCTAACGAATTAGCGTATTCTGCTTTCTTGTTACTCTTAAGTGGTGTCTTGTTAATTAACTTAGTATTACTGTTCTTTAATGGATTCGGATCACAGGAAGTTGACACTAAAAAGCGAAAAATAAAAATGTTCAGTAAAAATGGTTCTGTTTGTTGCTTTGTATTGCCACCGACTTCCAAAGCTAAAGTTATTTAACCCTTTTTAGTTTTTAAAAGCGTCTTTTTTGTAAGAAAGTTTTTTAAAGATACTTGCTACTTGCTAGCTTGCTAGCAAGCAAACAAGAACATGCAAGTAGCTTGCTAGCTACTTGTATGTTCGTTAGAAGGCTTCTCGAGATGTGCGAACTGTTAACGTACAAGGTAACACGTTGCATACTAATTTTATCTGTTCGCGTCTGTACAAACACTCCAATCAATGCTGTTTGCAGTCTGATTTCTACTTGAACAATTATGTAAGTCGGTACGGAACTCCATCGCCAACGATACACTTATTAGAAACTCTAACATGATCTCGCAACCGTATAGTTGTCAATTTGAATCAAATTTCGAACTAGAACTACCATTACTCTTAAAATTCTGGTTTCGTTGACATTGATAATTATGGATAAAGCCTTCGTTTTTATTTAATTAATATACACATACATACATACTATCACGCCTGTATTCTCCAAAGGGTTAGACGGAGTAATGTAATGTGATACGCGAGCCTACTGCCGTTAACTGAGCACAAATCCTAACTCCGAGCTGCCACTGAGAATTACATAGGAAAACCTAATAACACTAACCTCGACCTGGGAATCGAACTCAAGACCTCTAGCGTAGCGGTCGCGCTTAGGATCATTAGGCTAACGAGGCAGTTTAATTATTATATATAACTTATAGCAAAAAATATTAGACTAAGAATATTTAATTAGACTGACAGTAAACAGACAACTGGACTGGCTTAACTTATGAAATACAGAACAATTCTATGGTCATCAGTATTCTACAAGTACAAGATAACATCAAAAAGAAAAGACTGTATAACTTTTATGTATAGGTACATAAAACACATGTATGTATAGGTACATGTTGGTCGCCCTACATAAAAACCTTCATAATACATAGAATTAAACGAAGAAGTTTCACCTTATGTTATTATGTGCGGAACGGGACGGAAATTCCAATATCGATCTAATTTAATGTCACGTTTACTCTGTAAGCTCGCGTCAGGCCTTCACAATTCTATTAGGACGTGTTACCTTGCACATTTTGATTGGATGATTGTGTCTCTGTATATTCTATTTCTATGCAAACCTACCTATCGTTAGGTAAGTCAAGCATCTTGTGGTTTAGACCGCCATAACATCTAGTCATGAAACATGAAACTCATTGAATGTTCGCAAAAAAGAAGGTCGTAAAAAAAAGTGGACTAAGTATCTCGGATCAGTAAGTATTGGTTTTCCCAAGACATTATCGTCCCTTTTAAAAATGGTTATTTTATTAGAGTGTTAGAATTTATGACCAAATCACATTTGGGTTTATAACTCACCCATAACTGTGGTAGGAGAGGGCGCACCTTCGTTACTATTGAGGGCACAAAAGAACCGAACGTTGAACTCCGATTACGAGCATTACTAACGCGCTTAAAAGCACCTACATACACATACACACACACACATGTTATATACGTACGTATTTCTAAGATTGATTTATCGCGGTTCAAATTATTTCAAGCTTCAAGTGGCTGGAAATGGACATCAGCTCCAGCTCAGGGAGAGTAGCAGAGGCATATGGAAAAGCGGATTATCCCTCTCTAATGATTTAGATATTTAAAGATAAACATCCCATAAACTAAATTAAATTTTGTTACTATTGGGAACCTACTTGACAGTACTAATCAAGTTACATACTTTTTAGGAGCTGTTAAAAAGTGATTTCCTAACCTGATAAATAACTATAAAATTAGATTTTTATTTGCTTTGAAATCAATAAATAATTAGTGAATTGAGATGACAAAAAGGTGACGTCATTGTTTAGTATTGTCATACAAAATCTATGGGGAATCGCGTTTTGATTTCTTATAACAAGTACATCAATTGATTAGTGGTGTCATCCACCAAAATCAAGGTATCAATATGGAGATCTGCATATTTGTTGACTGCAACTGTTGATTGCTTCACGGACATAATAGGATTAACGATACGTTCGTCAACGTGGATTGTCATGCAAATACTGACGCGGGACTGGAGGTTCTTTTATCGTTTTAGAAAAAGTGCTTTTCTGTACAGAAAATAAAGTGTAGTGTAGGTACTAGATGTAATAATAGTATTCCGTTCAAGTTGCTTATAATTTATATGTTTATTTTGACGAATAACACTTACCTTTTAATAAAGGTTACTGTATTAGAAATAACCTTTTGCAAAAAAAACCATCTCTAATAATAATGAAAAGCTTAAGTATTTTTGACAAATAAATGGAACAATTCTTTTTGTATATGTTGGTCAGAATTATAAGGAATAGGGAATATAATTATCATCATGATACGAGTGGATTAGAATTTGTGTCCGGTTAATGGCAATAGGGTCGCCCCTTAATACATGGGACCTATACACACCGGCGAACTGTGTGTGTACATTGGTACACCTCTGCCTAACCCTTCGGGGAATTTAGGCGTGATGGTATATTATGTTATGATACGAGTGGAGCGAACCAAACATAAAGGTACATAATTGAGATAAACATAAGCATGTTTATTGATTTATATTTTGTACAATAGAATAACAAAGATAGTATAAATAAATATCTATATAGCAAAACAATAAAGCTTAAAACACAAATCTGTTCCTGCTCACTGGCTCTAAAGGAAGCTATTTAGATGTTTACTCCGTGACCCTTATCTATATTACGATGACCCGTAAAGAGTCGCGCGGGAATGACTGGTTTTATTGCCTTGCCTTGATTTATTACCCAATTTCGGAATTCTTAGGTAAATACTTGTAGATTTACTAATAATAGACGTGGAGCTTTGAGAAAGACATTTCGAAGCTAAAAATAACTAGACGAGAAACCTTATGTCCCTTTTCCAGCAGCTTACGACTTAAAAATATACTGAAAGTATTACGTTTTTCACTTTGTACTTGCTTGTAGCCACTACGCTTCAAAATAACAGTTCCTGGGAAAAAATATTTGGCTTCAGCGTGTTTCTCAATTGAAATCCAATATGTGATGTATGAAAATACATTATAGAACTACGGAATTGTATAAACATGTTGTAGTTCAGTCCGATTGAAATAATAATAATACCTTCAGAATTTATATCTAACTAGCTGCTGTCAGCGACTTCGTTCGCGTGGTGTTTACCACAAGTTAGGTCTTTGGTTACTGCTCCTCTCTTGTGTGTCGTAACGTGGTGTTATTTAGCCTATAGCCTTCCTCGATAAATGAACTATTCAACACAAAAATATTTTTTTAATTCCAACCAGTAGTTCCTGAGATTAGCGCGTTCAACCAACCAAACTCTTCAGCTTTATAATATTAGTATAGATTTGCTGTTAACATAGTTTTTACTTTTGATGATTTTTTGTTTTAGAACGCGAACTGTGGTGCAGTAAGGAAGCTACTATTTAGGGAGCATTACTCTTATTATTATTTTTTAAATGGATGGCAAACAAGCCTGAGGCCCACTTGATGTTACGTGATCACCGCTGCCTATTATCATCATAATATCATATCAGGCGCATATTAACATATTTGACTGCCTCGTTAGCGTAGTGGTCCTAAGTGCGACTGCTACGGTAGAGGTTTTGGGTTCGATTCCCAGGTCGAGTAAAAAGTGTTATTGGGTTTTTATATGAAATTCTCAGCAGCAGCGCGGAGTTAGGATTTGTGCCCGATTAGTAGCAATTGGCTACCGGCGAACTGTGGGTGTAGATTGGTACACCTCTGCCTAACCTTTCTGGGAATACAGGCGTGATGGTATGTATGTATCATATCAGCCGCAGGACGTCCATTGCTGGATATAGGCCGCTCATATTCATAGGCCGCTGCCTATAAATATCTGTAATACCAGAGGCCTTGAAAATGCGTTGCTAGCTCAGAGACAAAGTCGAAATGTCTCATGTTTCTGTAATTACACCGGCACCCAAATCAAACTGGAACACAGCAACGTTGCTTTGTGACATAAAAAAGAATGGTGGTAGTACTTACTCGGACGAGCTCCTTCACAAAGAGCTCTACTATTACTACTCTATCTAATAGTCATATTCACTTTGCCAATCATCATTGTCCCAGCAGGGAACACGGAACAGCGAAGCATTAAAAGAAGCATATGAAATAATATCACAGCTTTAAGACTCACTTTTAGAGATTACAGATGACTAATAATATTTTATGTATCTTTACTTTTGAAATAGGTATCTATCTATCTCTCTTTTTTACTTTTGTGCTGTCTCATATTCATCCCGAGAGAGCTTTAACTTTTACCGTTATCTTGATATATTTACTGTTAGATGTGTGAGCGTCTAACGTTAACTTTTTTTTTTAATTGGGGGGTGGGAAATCATCAAATAACTTCTCCCGCCCTGGGCGGGGCGGGAGGGTGTCAGACTTTTACTGACTAAAACCCACCCATGTTCCTTCTTGTGCCCTTTGCGTTCCGGGGGCGCGGTATCTCTTTTGATCAACCCGGGGCAGGATGAAGTGATAAAGTCCAAACCTATGGCAAACATCATTAAGAAAAATAATCGACAAAACCTATGCCATTATTAGTATTACACTTGTAGTTGTGAAGCCAGATAGGATTTCGTTTAACGTTAACTTGATTTATAGGTTCATTTACCTACTGCAAAAAGAAATATAATTCAAAACGCAAAATGTTGCTGATCATCATTTCACTGCTGACGGTTTTGATATGGTGAGCCTTCATATGCCATTTATTTTTAAATATCGTTGAATGGCAATCAAGCCTACGTGGGACAGGTCTGGACATCTGCAATTCCAGAGGCCTTGCAAATGCGTTGCCATCTAAGAGACAAAGTTGAAATGTCTCATGTGCCTGTAATTTCACCGGCACCCATACCCTTCAAAGCGCCGTGTCGACGGCGCGTTCGTGTTCCACGCGCGCCTCAAAGAGATGTCAGCAAAAGGAAGGGGCCACTGAGGGCCGATGCCTGCCGGGGCTACGGGTTGTTCGCAAGAGATACCGCGCCCCCGGAACGCAAAGGGCACAACAAGGAACATGGGTGGGTTTTAGTCAGTAAAAGTCTGACACTCCCTCCCGTCCCGCCCAGGGTGGGAGAAGTTATTTGACGATATCCCACCCACCAAAAAAAAAAAAAAAAAACCCTTCAAAGTGGAACACAGCAATGCTGCTTTGCGGCAGAAAAAGGTATGGTGGTGGACGAGCTCCTTCTACAAATAGCTTTACTATTAACATCATTTATCTGTTACAGTTCATTAAATTGCTTGAGGCTAAAATCCCACATACCGTACCATACCGTATCTACCGCTTGCTGCCAAAATTACCTACTTCAATAGGCCAAAGTGGACAACTACACATCTCAACCGTTAGATGCGTCAACAGCAGTCGAGAGACGGTGGTTTTGGTCAGGTGCAGTTAACCAACTACCCACAAACCCCACGAATCCGTCATCCCTAAATACTAATCGTATGCGAGCATGGTGGGTGCAAGTTAAAAATCAAATTGAAAAGAGTGTCCATCGAGTTTCTAGTTCGTTATTCTCCATAAAAACCTACATTTTGGAACGAGCAACTAGCTTCAACTTTCTGTCTAACTTCTTGACAATTCAAAAGTGTCTGTAAATGGTCTAACTGGAATAAATGCTTTGACTTTAACCAGTGTGTGCCATCAATGTATTTATAGGGCGGTAGTCTACCCAATATAGTCTTGACACAGCCTTAAATTATACTAGAGGTCACAAACCCCTCGAGTTAACTACAATATAACGTGCGAATACTGTACCACCCACATTGCCAGGAACATTTTATACTACAAATACTTCATTCATCTCGCTCAATCAGCAATTGATATCAACAGCTCTCAAAATATACCACCTTGATGTTTATTCCCAAGTAGTAGGTACCTATAACACGTAAATAGTGGGTATGTATGATAGACATCGTTTACCATCAGTTCTGTGTCTGTCAGTCCACTTCTTTTAATGTATCAGAAATAAATTTAGAGCGACGTGAATAGCGTTGAACAAGTCAACAATGAATCAATACTGGGAACTTATTTTTCTATATATTTCATTCTTGTAACTGCCTCATTGGTCTAGTGGTCCTAAGTCGAGCAAAAAGTGTTATTGGGTTTTTCTATGAAATTCTCAGTAGCAGCTCGGAGTTAGGATTTGTGCCTGGTTAATGGCAATAGGCTCGCCCCCTATCACATGGGACCCAAACATACCAGCGAACTGTGGGTGTACATTGTTACACCTCTGCCCAACCCTTCGGGGAATATAGGCGTGATGGTATGTGATGGTATGTTCATTCTTGTAATAACAGTAATACTATAATTTGAAATTCTTATATATATTTGGTTTTCATTTTCTAAATAGTTTTACTTATAACATTATTGGAATATTGTGACAGTTGCTAAACGCCAATAAAATAAAAGAGATGTGTCGATGAATATTTAATTTGTTACAGGAAATAAGGTTCGATAATACAGCTGAACTAATAATACTGGTTTGAATTCGTAATGGTTCAGAATAAAAATATCCGTATAACAGAATATTTTTAAAAGAAAAATTTCTACATGGGTACCAATTCTTACAACTTGAATGTTTTTATTTTCGAGTTTATGATCCACAAAACAGACATACCAACACGCCTGTATTCCCCGAAGAGTAAGGCAAAGGTGTACCAATGTACGCCCCCAGTTCGCCGGTATGTTTAGGTCCCATGTAATAGGGGGTGAGCCTATTGCCATTAATCGGGCAGAAATCATAACTCCGAGCTGCTACTGAGAATTTTATAGAAAAAACAACTAACACTTTGCTTGACCTGGGAATCGAACCCAAGACCTCTAGCGTAGCAGTCGCGCTTAGGACCACTAGGCTAACGAGGCAGTTAACCCATATATGGGTCTCATGAAGGAACTTCTTTTCAAAGTCAACTAATTATTAGCCACGATCAGTTTAATTTTACTTAAAGAGATAATAAATTGCGGTTTGAGATAATAATTGTCTTTACAAGTTAATTTATGTACGTTAACAACATCGTATGAGCTTGTGAGCGCTAACTTCACCATTTAATTATTAATTTTGATATTAACGTAACATGTAGGAAACTGAACAGAACTGTTCAGATTGTGTACTTAAATTATTCTTCTCTATTAATATAAAAAAACTCTATCGGGACTCAAAGAAATTTAGGAATTTCAGGAAAAAAAAATATGTTGAAAAAGTAGTCTGTCTGCCTATTGATTCCCGTGAAATGCAGAAATGATTAAAACTAAGTCTTAATCGCGTACATTTGAATAAAAATCGGCAACCTAAGAATCCCTTTTTAAATTCTGCAATAGAGAATAGAGTTTTATTTGTTAAATATTGCTAAAACTGGTTGAAAATAGAGTTTATTAGTAGTAGTCCCAAGCGCGACTGCTACGCTAGAGGTCCTGGGTTCGATTCCCAGGTCGAGCAAAAAGTTTTATTGGGGTTTTTCTATGAAATTCTCAGTAGCTGCTCAGAGTTAGGATCTGTGCCCGGTTTATGGCAATAGGCTCGCCCCCTATTACATGGGACCTAAACGTACCGGCGAACTGTGGGTGTACATCGGTTCACCTCTGCCTGACCCTTAGGGAAACACAGGCGTGATGGTATGTAAAAGGTACTACCTAGTTCGCGTTCATGAATTATTCATCGTATATTATAGCATCAGTTGCTGCTTTGAAAATGTGAAGGAATCCACTTATACGTACCTTTGTATTAAGATTGATTACTTACCCTTCATTGCATTTGTTTATTTTAATAATATTATGAATATTTACTAGTAATTCATGGAAAAATTTCATGATAAACAAAATCTCTTTAATAAGCCCTCTGACTGATTAAAAGCAGTGTCTATGTCATTTTATTAGGCATTACATAAATGCATTAATTTGTAAATAGGTACAGTAAGTTAGATTATGAAGTAAACACCAAATATTTCTTTGCTTATTCATCTAAACGTTTTATTTTATTGAGTCATGTTTATCCTCCAGGAAGGTTTACAAAGATAAATTTATTTAAAAACTGGATAGACCCCTTAAAATGATATTACTTATTCTAAAAACAAGCTATTTCGAAGAATCGAAATGTTAATTTGTTTCTGGCAGTATCCTACCAATATTATAAATGTGAAAGTTTGTTTATTTGTTAATCATACATACCATGACGCCTGTATTCCCCGAAGAGTTAGGTAGAGGTGTAACAATGTACACCCACAGTTCGCCGGTATGTTTAGGCCCCATGTAATAGGGGGCGAGCCTATTGCCATTAAACGGGCACAAATCCTAACTCCGAGCTGCTACTGAGAATTTTATAGAAAAACTCAATAACACTTTTTTGCTCGACCTGGGAATCGAACCCAAGACCTTTAGCGTAGCAGTCGCGCTTAGGACCATTTGGCTAACGAGGCAATTCACGCTTTAACAGGTAAACGAATATAGGCCACATGAGTACAATTAGGGAGTAATTCTACAGACGTTTACGAATGAATCTAATATCAATGGCAAAAATGCTGCCAAAAACTACTTTTTTTGACATAGATTGTAGATGAGTTAATAAATAATATTATTTCAGCGATTATCAATTTTGTTGTTTCTTCGAAATGAAAAACATTTCATTGTGAAAGCGATCACATGTGATTTTAAATAGACTTATATACTACATGTTTTTTTTTTATATCCCATAACTCTAGGGTTATATTCTATAAGTAAAAATAAAAAGTCATAGAATATGTGGTCCAAAAATGCATAGTTTTCAAGATATCATCAATCATAATTAATTTAGGTCATAATTGACTCCCGTGAGACGGACCTTTACTTTTGTTCGTGGCGGGATAGTGCAGATTGTCATCTGTTAATCATTCATAATTTAAAGCTAAGAGAATGTGAAGTTGTCCTATTTCACGTAAGGGTGTTTCACATTAATAATCCTGATTTTATTGATTTATTTTGAATGAAAAATGAAGAAAATAAAAAAATTATAACTGAAAAATAATTAATATGCCAGTTGATATTTTGATATGGTCTCTCACACTTGAGTTAAAGGATACAAAAAAAAACGCGTTGTATACCTATTCAAATAAGAGGCACACATTTTTTAGGTTGATTTTGACACGCATCGAAAGAAAACAGATCATCTGTGTCAATTTGACCACCCAATATTTGAGTTTTTCTCGGTATAGTTACGTAGGGTACCCATGTTTACTTCACATACCTTACAAATACTTCGTTTTTATTTTTCTTTTGTGTATATCGGGTACATTATATAATGTAATTGGTGTTGCTAACTAAACAATACAACACGTAATTTGTATTTATTTGTATGCGCATCATTTTAACTATAGTTCGATAAAACAAAATGATAATTAATAGGACATTAATTAATGGTTAATTAACTAGTCAATGTGACTATATTTAGGGGAGGGCTATATTCTGCAGTGAGGGTCGGTCGGCTGATATGATGATGATAATAACGCATAATGTCATATTTTAAATACATCGTTTTGTCTATAAGGTGCACTCAAATAGAAGTAAAAACATAAAAAGATATCAAGACAGGCAAAAGTCCGCCATTGTACAGTGTATTTTCTACATTTTGTGCAGAAAGTTTTTTATAAATAACTAAATATCGATTCAATTAATAATACATTTTACTTTTAACCAAGTGTAAATAAAATTGAACATAAGTAAAATTAATTAACATGGTGTTTTTAGGGACTTCAAAATTGTAATACAGAGTTTTGCGTTATTCTTCAATCACCATATACAAGTAAAAAGACACATTTACATTTTTTTTTATTTCATAGAAGAGAGGTAACCATAATTTTTTGATTCATTAAAAGTTCTAAGTAAGTAGTGTCCTTGAGACATTTTTCGGAATTATAAATCAACAAAAGCGGGGCCGAGTCATGCACGCTTGTTAGGCAAAATTAACGATTGATGTCACGGTCGGTTATTCCGCTCGGTGATTCTTATTCCAAAAAGGATATTTTCGGCTTTGAAAATAAAATAAAATATTTTTATTTGCACATCACGAACTGAGAACTGTTTTTTAAAAATTAAAATAAATAAATACACACCCTATTATGGTTTCACAGTATCATTCAGAGAAGGTGCGAGTATTGATCATTACGGTTGCTTGCTTGGTGGATTGGCGATTTCAGGCTTACATGTATGGGAGACGGGGGGGTTAGCACCACGTGATTTGAAGTATTTTTGTATAAAGAAAAATCTTTTTAAAATTTACTTCCCCCTAAAGTTTAAACTATAGATATCCAATACTAGCAAATCATAAAGTGAAAGTAATCCGCCCGATAAACCAAATAAAGCAACAAAAGAATTTTCATAAAATCACCGCCTCCCTTGTCCTTGTCCCTTTTTACAGACGAGTGTGTATTCCTTCCTCCCCGGTAGGTGTTAGATCTACTGTATATTGTTTTTTACAGAACACGTAAGATAAGCCTTGAAAAGGAAACAATAAAAAGGCATCTACCTATGTAGCCAATAGGCTATGTTTGTTTTCGCTCAATTGCGTGTTACATGATTTTATTTACTTTGGTAGATGAGAAATTGTGGGGAAAAACGCTCTAGATAAACACAAGTTTTTCAGGTGATTTTATCTTAGACGGCCAAATTAATTGATTGGAATTATTGAAATTGTATAACATAAATGCTAACACTACGTTAAATTACAATATTTCGTAAATATAGAACTGCAATTAACTCCGCGTTTAATTTGTGGCACAAGTGGGTTATAAATGTTGTCAAACAAACTGAGGGTTCTATACAGCGTGTAAAGAGTGTATCCGGTACTGACTCTATACAAAATGTCAGCTCAAAAGCAATAACTTTGAAAAGGCATAATTATTTTTAGTTCAGCCGCTTATTAATAAGAAAGCTTTTTACATAAAAAGCTTAATTATGAATTTGTGATTTATGTGATAAATATAGTATTAGCTATACCCGTGTTTTTTAGGATTTGTGCATGGGAAATGGCAATAAGCTCGCCCCCTATTACATGGGGCCTAAACATACTGGCGAACTGTGGGTGTACATTCGTATCCCTCAGCTTAACCCTTCGGGGAATATAGGCGTGATGGTGGAATATAAACTATTCCGCTTCATTATATCAGTATAGAAAAAGAAGTCACGTTTTTTTAAACTTGGAATTATTATAATAGTGTTATTAGGCATTCCTTTTTTAAAGCAACAATGTTTTGAGTCACCATTCTAAAGGAACTAACCACGGAAACAGTAAGTAAATAACACTGACAATATCTGTTTAAAATCATCCATCACTCCATAAGAATTTAAATCAAACCTCAGTCTGATTCTGTCCAGACCCCAGTTTATTTTATCGTGTGTTCAGAAGATTTTTGTTTATTGTGAAGCAGTATTGGAGTGTTGTTTATTTCGTTTTTGAGACTTGCTAGAAATGGTAAATATTGCTGGTGGGTTCGACACAAAATACGACACGAACAGATAGTTGTTCCGGGTCTGGCTGTTTGTGTATGTAAGTTTATATGTTTGTAAACTCACCCACGACTCAGGAAAAATACTTAGTGTGGGCAACGTTTTTTATTAAAATAAACTTTATAAAAGTCTAGACTAGGCTGATTTTTTGTTACATTTCTTGTCATTTCAATGACGTATTTAATATTAAAACCGGTATGGATGGCGACCGTGTTCATGTTTGAGCCTCAGTATACACAGACTTTTTTTTTTTTTTTTGGTGGGTGGGAAATCATCAAATAACTTCTCCCGCCCTGGGCGGGACGGGAGGGAGTGTCAGACTTTTACTGACTAAAACCCACCCATGTTCCTTCTTGTGCCCTTTGCGTTCCGGGGGCGCGGTATCTCTTGCGAACAACCCGCAGCCCCGGCAGGCATCGGCCCTCAGTGGCCCCTTCCTTTTGCTGACATCTCTTTGAGGCGCGTCGACTAGTTTACCCGATGGCTTATTTAGCTTACTATCATAACTATTTCCTTACCTTTACTGATAAATTTGGTAGTATATGCTACCAAGAAATTGACTTACTTTTTATACTTTAACTGCTTCGTTAGCCAATTTATTAGGCCCTTTATTTTGACCTAACCAAACCCTTCGGGGAATACAGGCGTGATTGTACGTGTGTTACTTTTTATAAGCTGTCATTTGCCGATAGTTTTCCCCATAGATATTGTATTGCAAGCTATAGCAAGCTGCAATCACACGTAACTTATTAGAAAATTTTGTTGATCCGGTATTTATTGGTTCCAAAGTAACTAAAATTTAATTAAACATTTAATCGAAAATTAATCAAAATCAAGGTCTATTTACATAGCGTACAGGTAAATAAGCTTGATATTATAAGCTCTGTTGTTGACTTTGATTTATGGATGTGGTTGTTTATTAGTTTTGGTTATTGTAACGTAAACGTTTGTTCAAATAAATATATTTCCATTTATCCATTCAAAGTCGCCTATTAGGCATAAATAGGCGACGGTCACTGTATGTTCAGTAAAAAGGACAATCATCATCCACTTCCCCTTTTCCCAACTATGTTGGGGTCGGCTTCCAGTCTAACCGTATACAGCTGAGTACCAGTGTTTTACATGGAGCGACTGCCTATCTGACCTCCACAACCCAGTTACTGGGCAACACGATTACTTGGTTAGACTGGTTGTCAGACTTTCTGGTTTCTGACTATCCGCAAGGATTGTCAAAGATCTGCGAATGACCGCCGAGACCAACGGCTTTACGTGTTTTCCGAGGCCCGGCGGTGAAACGCCACCAACTTCCAAACTCCGGGCTGCTACTGAGCAAATCCTAATGGAAAAACCCAATAACACTTTTTTGCCCGATCTGGGAATCGAACCCGGGACCCTACGCTCTTCAGTCGCGCTTGCGACCACGAGACCAACGAGCAACGGGGCAGTTCAGTAAAAAGGACAATATTAAATTAAATTAGATATTATTCTCATATTAACTGCCTGCCTACTGGGTTTAGTATAATATTAACTGCCTCGGTGGCCTAGTGGTCTTAAGAGCGACTGCTTCGCTAGAGGTCTTGGGTTCGATTTCCAGGTCGAGCAAAAAGTGTTATTGGGTTTTTTTATGAAATTCTCACTAGCAGCTCGGAGTTAGGATTTGTGCCCGGTTAATGGCAATAGGCTCGCCCCCCATTACATGGGACCTAAACATACCGGCGAACTGTGGGTGTACATTGTTACACCTCTGCCTAACCCTTCGGGGAATACAGGCATGATGGTATGTTATGATGGTGTTATTCTCATATTATTTTATATGTTTGCAATCGCTAATCCGCCTTGAGCATGCGTTGTGATAAATGCTCGTGCCTTCTCTGTATAAGATGAGGCCTTTACCCAGCAGTAGGATAATAATAGGCTTGTGTTAATTTTATTACTCTCAAGGCGTAAGAAGTCTGTTACTTTGAAGTTTTTTCTACGTCAAATTACGTTGAAAATTTTCTTAATATCAGACATAATTTATCATTTTGTTACAAGTATCCTATTATAGGTACCTTTCCTTAACGAAGAGAAATGAAGATGGGTTTAACCAGTAAATCCATTAACGAGCTTGCAGATTTGTAAGCTTTGGTAGGTACCGCTTACATACTTGTATAGGAGAGGTCGATTTTCCTCAACAATGCTGGGAAATTAACAGCTGATGCATTTTCGAATACTTCTTTTGTTCTTAAAAAAGATGGAATACTACTTTAACATATCGTGTTATAATCATCGACTCTTCACAATATAATTGTAAAATGAATAAGAATAATTAATTGGCCCATTGTTCCAAAACAAAATATTTTATATTATAGTACGCTGTCATAGCTATTTTAGTTAGTAAATGTATATTCATAAAATGACTTTATCTTTTGGAAGTGTATTTAAGGGGTTCCTTACCTTTTTTCTTTGGCAAATCCTCATGAATTCCCTTCGTCTGAAGAGAACGGAGGTTTATATTAGACTGCTACCATGAGTCGCGAACCCAGTATTTGCAGACAGTTTGCGGGATCCTGATCACTCATGCATAGCAAGGAATATACCTCTCGATCTTTGTAATAATGACAAGTAGCCGGTTAAACGCAGAACCTACTGCTACTGTGGCTTTTATAGTTTGTATCTACGAGGTAACTCTAATAACCCCTTTACTTATAATATTTTAGTCAAGACACGAATAACGTCTGTATAGGTAACCATACAACTCTTTTATTTTACAAAATGGTAGTGAAGTTTTCTTGCGCGAATCCGACTCGTACTTGGCCAGTATTTTCTTACATAGTAAGATAAATATTTTGTTTAGGTTTAGTCATCGTATGAGAAAACTAATTAAGGGGCTTTGTGGATTATCTAGAAGGTTTATTTTCTTTGTGAAGATTTAATTATTTCCAATTTAAACTAATGAAGTTTTGTTAAATTAATTCGTACTTTTTATTTCTCCTCTTGGTATTTCGAACCCCTCGTTATTTCGAACCTTAGTATAATTTGTATATTTTATATAAGTAGCTTGGACTTCAAATTGTCGAGCGTCGACTGTAATTGACTTAATCTAATGTTAATAATGCTGATTGAATATAAGTCACGCAAAAACATCTTAATTTTACGCACTGACATGATTATATGCTGCATTTTTAGTGTCACATCGTCCTATAAATAGTAGAAATAAATAAAAATAAGCCATTTCATGAATAATTTATTTAATTGTGTCCACGAAGTCTTAAAGTATCACAATTGTCCATTAGTTAAGGTGGGTACGCACTGATAAGGCGCGGACAGGCGCGGCGGAGGCACACGACCGCGGTGCTGTCGTCAGACCACGCCTGACTGACGGGCACGACGAGCACGTGGGTGCCTGGTGTAGCCGACTGAGGCAGCTGCTAGTTGTGCCACGACGCGTCATGCCATTCACGCCGACGATTTCTGTGATGCAAAATAAAAACAGTTACTGTCCGACTTAAACTAGTTTTTACAAATAATACGGTTTCAGTTTCCCAAAGTTCCGTTTCTGTTCAACTAAGCTAGTTGAAAATAATTATATGTTCATTTACTTGATAAACAATATTAGTTTAGTTACTCTAAAGAAATTATCTATCCTATTTGGTATAGAATGAGGTTCCGTAGTTATTTTACTTGAAGAAACGCCTTATAGAAATCAATAGGTACACGAGAGTTAGCTTAGGTTCGGAGAAGTTTCACCGACACGAGACTCTCCACTACGCCGCGGCGATCACTCTCGAAGGCGCTGGTCATCAACATAGTTTTGGTCTCGATCGTAGTTTCAGCCAGTTTTCGCCGTAATGAAAACTAAACGACAACTTCAATTACGTGTCGAAATTCGCCGAAACTGAAATTTCGGTTGGACTCTTAACTTACATCAGTCGGATTAAATATTCATAGGCAACTGTTACAGTTGTGTATTGTATATCTACGGCTGTATAGGTAACACACTGAAAACAACATGGTATTTTATTTCAATAATAAAATAAAAAACTATTTGTGAAAAGATACCTATGCCCTGCAGTGGCGCAAAAATAGATTGGTTTAACAACAAAATATTTTTTTTTATACAAAAACTTTTCGTATAAAGTAATAAACCTTTTGGTACACTGTTTAGGACCTACTTCTGAGATGAATCAGCATGTTAAATAATACTCTTACTTGGCAGGGTGCTTCGCAGTGCATAGACTAAAACGCAATTCGACATTAAAAAAAAAAGATGTTTATCTATAAGGTACTAAATTATACTATGTCATGAACAGGCAATAAAAAAAATATACAAAAACAAGGTAGTTATATTTACAAAGATACCGCAAATTATAAAAAGGGATTAAATTCTGTAACGTTCAGGTATCTGAAAGTTTAAACTCTGTAATGTTACGTTAGCCCAGTGGTTCTAAGCGCGACTGCTACGCTAGAGGTCTTGGGTTCGATTCTCAGGTCGAGCAAAAAGTGTTATTGGATTTTTCTATGAAATTCTCAGTAGCAGTTGGAGTTAGGATTTGTGCCCGGTTAATGGGAATAGGCTCGCCCCCTATTAAATGGAACCTAAACATATCTGCGAACTGTGGGTGTTCATTGGTATGCCTAACCCTTCGGGAAGTACAGGCGTGATGATGGTAAATAACGTTTTTTCCCAATTGTGTATCCGTTCAAAACGGCCAGATAAAGGTAGGTCAATCAGGCGCACTTATCGGCATAAGATATCGACTTCTTAATCTGAAACACTAAAAAGATAGGGTCGGAATAGATATCGTTACGTCGCGTGTAACCTAATTCCCTTACTGATAAACATTGTGTAGCACGGTTGACCATAGCGTGGGAGGTGTGCGTGACCAACTTGACGTCTTGACAACAAAGTGTCATTTATGAAGAAAAAGCGGAAGCCCGGAACAAAACAAATATACGTATCATAAAGGCAAAGTCAAAATGTGTATGTACTTATATAGCAATTTTATAGCTCAGTAATAAAAATCTTCAAACATACCAATAAAAAATGTGTGCAAGAATTCTAGGCTCTATTTAGTAGAGGATATGAATCATTAAAGTAAAGACCTTTCACCTCTGATGAAGCTCAAGAAACCCCGGGATGACGATGGCAAAAGATACCTTCTTTATTCCGTCGTGCTCGCATCAGTAAGAAAATCAATACCAATTAGGGAACCGATATTTTGCGGTATCATTTATATAAACCACCATCAAAGGGATACAATAAGTATTTCTCTATATACGATAAAGAGAAGATATCTTTTGTTATTTATATCAAATAATTTTTCAAAGACATACCATCACGCCTGTATTCCCCGAAAGGTTAGGCAGAAGTGTAACAATATACACCCACAGTTCGCCGATATGTTTAGGTCCCATGTAATAGGGGGCGAGCCTATTGCCATTAACCGGGCACAAATCCTAACTCCGAGCTGCTACGTAGAATTTCATAGAAAAACCCAATAACACTTTTTGCTCGACCTGGGAATCGAACCCAAGACCTCTAGCGTAGCAGTCGCGCTTAGGACCACTAGGCTAACGAGGCAGTTTTCAAAGACATTTTATTTTATTACCATTAAAATAACGAACTTCACCATCCAAATGTTTTAGCGCTTTAATTTATTTGGTAAACGACCTCCAGTCGTCCGTAAAAGACACAAACGTGTTTAATAAAGTCAAATCGTAACAAAATAGTTTACAACATGTGTAACTGGTTTGTCTTACAACCTCAACAAGTCAGCCAAACAAATAACTTTGTTAGACATGGTTGTAGTAGTGGGTATACTAATAACTAAGAACAAAGTTGTTACGTATTGGGTCTGTGTGTGATATCATCACACATAATTACAATACGAAGCTTTGCTCTATGTTTTTTTTTAAACATTAAATGTCAAAGTCAAAGCAATTATTTCAAACAGTCTCAGTTTAACAACAACTCCACGAGTCAACTGCCTCGTTGGCCTAGTGGTCCTAAGCGCGACTGCTACGCTGGAGGTCTTGGGTTCGATTCCCAGGTCGAGCAAAAAGTGTTTTTGGGTTTTTCTATGAAGTTCTCGGTAGCTGCTCGGAGTTAGGATTTGTGCCCAGTTAATGGCAATAGGCTCGCCCCCTATTACATGGGACCTAAACATACTGGCGAACTATGGGTGTACATTGTTACACCTCTGCCTAACCCTTCGGGGAATACAGGCGTGATGGTATGATGGTAGACACGGTAACCATATAACGATATATATACACGATATAAAATCATAAAAAATGTTTTTTTTTATGTTGTTGGATGAGAATTTAATCCGAAGGCATAAACTCTTTTGATACTAATATACTCTTTATAAGTAAAGACGGTCATGTCACCTTAAGTCAACAAGTGTGGTAACTAGGGCTAGAAAACAGCCGATTATATTTTACGTGTTATACAAAAACCAATCTTTTATTCACATCTCAACATATGAAATAAAAAAAACCGTAAAAAATTAGCTTTGCACGATCTAGAATTTATTACTAAATCTATAGCGCTAATCCAAGTTAGCCCGTAAATACCTTTTCCACCGTGTATTTTTAGTGCTTCTCTGAATATTGAAAACCATTAAGTTATGTTTCGTTCAGCGAGGCAGCTTTAAAATTAATAAACCATCAAAGGAAACTGTACTCTGTAAACTGATGTACTCGTGTACATCCGACATTTATTTGTTAAAAAGATTAACGTAAACTAGACGTATATGAGTTTCCTTGTAATAAGTATAGATTTAGTAGCAGTAAGTACTACCACCATACCTATTTCTGCCGCAGAGCAATGTTGCTGTGTTCCGGTTTGAAGGGTATGGGTACTGGTGAAATTACCTACATTAATTTACAACAACAATAGAGCTCTAATGGGATAGATTGATCGAATACTCCGATGAGAAGAGGCCTCTGCCCTGCAGTGGGACAATAATAGTGTGGCTGGTTGCATTATTATCTACTATTCATATTGTATTATCTTCGTACACACACATACCATCACGCCTGTATTCCCCGGAGGGTTAGGCAGAGGTGTACCAATGTACACCCACAGTTCGCCGGTATGTTTTAGGTCCCATGTAATAAAGGGCGAGCCTATTGTCATTAACCGGACACAAATCCTAACTCCGAGCTGCTGCTGAGAAATTCATAGAAAAACCCAATAACACTTTTTGCTCGACCTGGGAATCGAACCCAAGACCTCTAACGTAGCAGTCGCACTTAGTGTCACTAGGCTACCGAGGCAGTTATTATCTTCGTGTCATATTGTATTTCCAGCTGGTGTTACCTAAGTGTTACTTAACTAAATAAATATTGATTACTATGTCATCATAATCTTCCCAGCAGGTCGAATGATTGCTAAGGTGACAACTAATAGTTACAACTGTGTGTTTTAAGAATTTGTCTGTAGACACCCGGAGTCTGGATTTGTGCTCGGTTGGTAATGGGCTTACGCCATACCTGGGACTAAAACATAATTGGCGTACGGAGGGTGTACGTGGCTTTACTATCCCATTACATAATATTATGATATGGTGTCAAAAACTTATGTTTCTTTCTCAAAACATTAAAAAAGGAAAAGTAAACTTTGGAACCCTAAACTACACAATATATTTCCATTTATAAGTAAATTTTTAAGCATGTAGAATATCTTCTGTTTACGGTACCTACCTATAAGAAGAAACTCTGAATGCGATGATTCATGATTGATGCATGATTTTACATGCATCATGCTTGAAATCTGTGAGATATTCAACGGCAGCTTCCGCCGTTACTGTTGCCGTGTCATTGCCACGGAATTTTTCTATAGGTGAAATTGATTTTGGTACACTTTCTGTTGTTGCTAATCTATTTCGGTTTAGCCATTGAAATAGAAGTACACTTTTTTGGTAGCGTAGCTCAGCCCAGAAGTTAAAATGTTGAACAAAAAACGTTTGCAGATAAATCGTCCAATACTTGTATGAAGTGTCGAAGTTGAGAGGCCTACAGTGCGGCGATTTTTTTTTAAGCACTGGTAGTCATCAAATGAGTTGTTCCGCTCTGGCGGAAGGCAGTGTCAGACTCTTACTGGCTAAAACCCATCCATGTTCCTTCTATTGCGCTTTGCGTTCCAGGACCGCGTTGACTTTTTCGAACAAATTCCGCAACCCTGACAGGCATTGACCCTAGCGGGCACCGGCCACTGTGCTGACATCTCTTTGAGGCGCGCGTGAAATACAACGCGTCGTCGGCCTGGGTTTGGTTTTGATCGAACGGCGAGCCACCTAACGCTCGCCGACCGCAGGCCCATTTCAACGGTGGTCTGCAATCGCCCTGCGACTCCCGATGCCCGGGGCGTGTTGTGGCGGCCGGGGTGGAAGGTTGGCCTCTCCCTCATGCGATTCGCCTCCTCCTTCGCTAGCATTACTGCTTCGCAGAAAGTTACAAAATATCTTACATGGCTTTCATTAAACACCGAAGCTATTCACTAAATAATGTAAATAGCGTAACAATTTAAAATATCCATTCCCATACCATGACATAATTAACTGCTTAACTCCTTGTGGCTAATGACAAAAATGTGGAAATTTGCCCTATGTGGAATATATATACGAAAATTGACGGCAGTATTTGCGTGATGCTCTAACAGACCAAAATTCTAAAAATAATATTTTCGGCATAAGAATCGTTCTCCGACCTCATAGCAATCACAGTTTTGACTTCGCTACGATTTTATTATAAGTGTAAATGTATTATTCATATTGTATTATCTATTATTTATTTTGTTACAAAAAAAAGGTTCAACTAATATTTTACAGGCGGTTGTGGTTTATCTTGTGTGTTAATAGTAACACATCCGTCAGGTCGAGGACAATTTATCTCCATTAAGTTTATTTATGGCGTGATTAAATAATTTTTATTGTATACCTACAATAAAAAATATTACAGTGACGTACAGCAAAATATATGAACCTTTAAATTAATCTCTTTTTACTCACGACTGAACGCAGAAGGTGTATGCGATGAGAGGTTATTTGTTTGTTTGTGTGTTTGTTGAATTACAATGTTAAGAGACAAATATTGTGCTCTTCAAATAGCTACATGGGTGGTGGGCTATTTTGAGGCTTAAAAACTGTTACTTGAAAGTTGATGTTCAAATCTGATTCAGAATGAAAATAAGTTCTAAAAAACTAAAGCTGTTTTGTTTTTGGACATCCTTATGACATTCATTTTGTTTGCATTCATTTCGTTTTTTTTAAATAAAAAACTGACACTGTTTCGTTCAGTTTATTGTGTTTTATTACTTACTAGGGAACTGCCCGCGACTTCGTCTGCGAAGCTTATTTCACCCGCGTTTAGTGACGTGCTACTCCGGTCCCGTAGGTCGTAGCGTGATAATAAGTTATATAGCCTACGTTACTCAGGAATAATGTAGCTGTCTATCGGAGCTTATTCATTACAAACACACAAAAAAATCTGTTCTCTTTGTAATATTAGTATAGATTTGTGAATAGTGTAAGTTTATGAAATATATAGAGATTTTCTAGCCTGGCGATAATAATTATTGTACTGAATTTAATTATACCCCACTTAAAGAATTGATTTAAAATCAGATATTTAATAATAAATAATAATCAGTACTTAACTAAAAACAATATGGCCTAAAGTCTTAAAATAACTTACAGCCGTGACACGAAAAACAAAAGAATATCTTGAAAAGTTATGCATCAGTAAATCGCTCCGAGCATTGAAGAATTTATCTGACAAAACATCTAAGTGATGGGATCACTTAATAAAACGAGGCCATTATTGAGAGCACTTTATTCATTTCTTACTGTGTATTCCTTAAATGAATTTCCAGAATGTTTGATGACAAGGCATTCCAATAAGGTCCATTGTTCACGAATTGTAAACCGTTCTAAATAAAGTGAATAGCGTAACAATTAAAAATAGTTATTCCTATACCATATCATAATTGACTGCTTAACTCCTTGTGGCTAATGACGTGATAATTTTTATTTCATAGGATAAATATGTAACTAATCTGTAGTAATGTATATTATATATATATATATATATATATATATTTATTTATATATATATTTTAGAGCAATCCCGTAAAATGTCCAAGAACAATGAACATAATGCAGTAATGCTTACCAATCCCTATTATTTATTACAAAACCCACCCAAGGAGAGAAGTAGATTGTGGAAGGAAGGCATCCACCACCTTTGACTACCTGTCTCCCGGTAGTGAACTTCAGTGATTTATCTGGAAGGCACTGAATCAATTGCGTATTTAAGTAGGCCGCAGCAAACATAATATTGATATAATTTGGCGAAATGAGGCATCATGTACCCGTCTGACACCCAGTGGATTTGACTCATCAATAAATGCGGCTACCTACTTGTCTCAACTGGTGTAAATTATTGTTAGGGGTATCTTCGATTCCGGGTCAGCGGTGCGTTGTGTTCCGCGTGCCTAAAAGAGATGTCAGTGCTGTAAGATGGGGCCCGCTAGGGCCAGTGCCTTGGCAGGTATTTAATAGAGTCACCGCGGTCCTGGTACGCAAAGGGCAATAGGAGGAACACGAATGGGTTTTAGTCAGTAAGAGTCTGACACTCCCTTCCGCTCCGCCTAGAGCGGAAGAAGTCATTTAAAGATTTTTATACTTACTATCACGCCTGCATTCCCCGAAGGGTTAGGCAAAGGTGTATCAATGTACGCCTACAGTTCGCCGGTATGTTTAGGTCCCATGTAATAGGGGGTGAGCCTATTGCCATTAATCGGGCACAAATCATAACTCCGAGCTGCTACTGAGAATTTTATAGTAAAATCCACTAACACTTTGCTCGACCTGGGAATCGTACTCAAGACCTCTAGCGTAGAAGTTAGGCTAACGAGGCAGTTCAAACTGGGAATACCTCTTTAAAACGTAATGCTAAACATGTGCCTGAAACTGCTCATAAGTTTTTTAAGATTAAATTACTTACCCGACATTTGTACTCCTTCGCACATGCTAGTGCGATGTCGCGACGATGTGTCCAGGCGTATTCGAAAAAAACACCCGAAGGCCTAAAAAGAGAAAAATATGAAACTTATATTAATAGACATAATCTTTCTTTTTTGTGCCCCACACTAGAAGTTTCTTCGGTATCGTGGCGTGGGTGCGGTTACAAACATAAACAAACAGTCAGACGCGGAACAACTATATGTAGGCCATACAAATATCTGTTCCATGCGGGAATCGAAACCGCGACACTCAGCGCAGCAGCTACTCGCTTAGTCACTGCGCCCAACGTGTCGTCAGACAGTAACAATATTTACAATCGCTAATCCATGGTCTCATCTAGTAAAATCCGAACCTTGGTAGGCGCGTGTGTTCGAGCTACATTTTGCATCAATTGGTACTGTCATACTAATCTGTCCAGTTTTACCAATAGTGCGTAATATTATAATTACACGATCAGCTTATTTCGCAACCTCACGGATTGCTAATATTCAAATTTTGGAAATAACTGAACATGGGTCTGAAGACCGCAGATAGATACAGATATTTGTTTTTGATATTTATGCTTATGGCAATACGGTATCAAGTCACTTGAAATAAACATTTTTGTGCATGGAATTATGCAATTTGACGAATGAGCGAAAATATACGTGACAACATCGAATTGAGCTCGTATTCAAAAGGACAACGTGAAAAAGGGTTTTAAAAAGGGAATATGCACTAATCTGGAAATAACCCGAGGTTAGTACAGTTTAACTTTCTTCTTCAATTTGTTATCGGTATCAAGCTATAAGCCCCTAGCCATATTGCCTCGGGAAATGTGTTTCCTTAAAGCCGACCGACGATACTATTTAACATTCCTATGAGACGAGAAAAAGAAATCCAATTTGCGAGGACTATTAGATTTAGTTGCCTCTTTTATGCTGCCATTTTTATTTCAGAACAACAAGTTGAACAAATAAAATAAGAGTATGTATATATTATGTTAATTAAATAAACATATTTAAAAATTACTTATAACTTTTACTTACTTTAAATATTATTTTTAAATTACTTTATTACATAAGTCCTCAGGCTTCGAAACGTGAGTATATATTTAACATTACATTTATTTCCAACTACATATTTCGTTTATTTATCGTGTATAAGTATTTTGACATATTAGTTAAGTTAGGAATGTCTAAACCAGATGAAGATCGTATAAAATCTTTGGTTGAAATTGCAAAATGCCTCAATTGTTGATTACCTAATAACTACTTTCTTTTTTTTTTGAATCAATAATAAATAAATCCTTTTTAACGCGCGACGCAAAAACGACGGGGTGTTATGAGTTTGTCGTGTCTGTGTGTGTGTGTCTGTCTGTGGCATCGAAGCTCCCGAACGCATGCACCGATTTTGATTTTTGTGTTTGAAAGGTTAATTAGTCGGGAGTGTTCTTAGCTTTGTTTGATGGAAAACGGTTCAGCAGTTTCAAAGTTATCAGCACTTTTGTTAGCTACGGTAGTGGTTTTTTCTTTTGTCGAGGGTTACTTAAAATTTTATAGTACTTGGCTCAGAACTTGGTCAGGTTTAACAGTGGCATTTTTATATCCTCCAAGGTGCAGGTGTAGGCACACTTTGGACGCTGCAGCAAGAGGGCCATCGTCTAGTCAGGAGCACCGCACTCGCACTAGGTGTCGTAATTATCTATAATCCCCCATTTTGCTAAGGGTATTTGCAGCGGCCTACTTGAATGAGCGGTATATTAAGCTCTATCTAATAACCGTATAGGTAATTGTTCAACAGTATTATTGTTACAGCATCTTGTTCTCAAATAAATTACTTACCTACCTACGTTCTAAGAATTGTAATAGCACAACTACTTGCTACACAAGGACCTTTTTCAAAACAATTCCTGTAATAATCGGATCCGAGTCCGTAAGTAACCTTATCGATGTCATCCTTGACTGTAGTGGCGTAGAGCCTCGTTTAATATTTCCGACAATTGAACCAGAAATTAAAGTCTGGCGCCCTTAGTAGAGCACTCAAGATCGGTAGCCTATTGTAGACTCGATTGAGAACCTAATAGATCGATTCAATTTAAAATTATCGTAATAAATCATTTTCGCAAAAATAATTATATATTGGAGACATTAAATACACCAATTCAACTGAGAAAAGTAACAATCGTTACTTTTAATAATATATGAAAATGTATGATAATCATAGTAAAGTACCCGTTCCTATTGAGATATCTGTAAAAAATAATATTTAAAAGTAACTATATAATTCAATAAGTGTTAGATATTACCTGTTTAAATCCTCTTCTATACCGATTGTTCATGTAAGAGTATATGATGGGGTTGTAGCACGAGTGCGACATCGCTAGCCAATGGCACGCGAACCATATGTATGGCATACCGGGCCATGTAGCCCAACTCTCATCCTCTTCATGTATTGTCCACAAAACCTTAAAGAAACAAATTTGTTATACTGCGTAGCACTGTAGTAGTACAACCACTATTATGCTACGAAAGGGTTACGGCGTAGCCCGCGTAGAAGGCAGGACTTGATTTTTTAAGTTATTCATTTTATTTATATTTGTTATTCGTATAGTTCATCTTCATAATTATCTTATCCTGTCTTCCTTTTACTTTATAACCTGTAATTGTCTATAAGACAAGTTGTAATATAATAAAGGTACATTTTCAACGAACTGTTGAATTTGTGAAGAATAAATAAATGAATACAATTTTGTTTTAACTTACTTTTAAGTAAGCTTGACTTTTCTCCGTGGAGAATATTAGATTAGTACTAACGTGCCCTACACGCGGTGACCCAATTTAATTCTGAAGTTTCGATTGGAATTTCTGTGTATTTATCTTCTTACACGTGGCTGGACTCACAGAGAATACATGAGTCAAAGACGCAATAGTAAGATTTTTAAAATGTGTATTGCAAATAAAACTAATTTCAGATTTATTATTACACCATCGAGGTTCAACAAGTTTTTTATGAACACTTCTTTTTTTAATATCGATTTTGTATGCCAAATTTTGTATATCAATTTCTTTTTACGTGGGAGTACAAACAAAGCCTATTTCTCATTGTAACGATTGGTATAAATTGTTTCAGTAGCAAATGAATCCATGTTTATCGACCTCTGTTATTGTACGGACGCCAGAAATAACTGGATGGGACCTTTTTGTACTCCATTAATGAATGCGTCAGTAATTATCATAAAGGTGAAGTGCCGTGAACTGATTTATCCAGAAAGCGATTCATGGACGTTAATTAAGTCCACGTAATTAACTTTGACAGTATCGAGTTTTATAGAAAATGGCTTCAGTTCTTTACTTTTAAGAATATCTGCTAAGTTTTAGTTTTTTATTTTTATTTTTTGTTATTATTTAGTCTTTTTTTTCTAACAATAAGGTTGTAAATATTTAATAATAGGTAGTTTGTTTCGCTAAATGAGAAGTTTGTATCAGAATCATCCGTTACATGTTTTTCCCATCATTGTAATTTTTTTTGTTCTGAACCATGGTAACCTGGGGTTTTGGAAAATATTTAAGGTCAAGTTTCAAATATTGTATTTTTTGGAAATCCAGTTTGAAATGTCGTTACTAAACTTTAAGGCCCGGTCGTAAGCAAATGTTTAGGTAATTGACAATAACGCAACGTGGCAACAAATAAGGTTCAAAATAGCGATACGTTTGATGTTAGTTGAATCGGATAACCACAAAAATAAAAGTAATTTTGAAGTTTTCTTTAAATTGTGAAAAAAATACACGGCTTAGTCGAATACTTTATAGGTATACCTTAAGTTTATAAAATTCCCTATAATGTCATTATATAAAATTATATAGTTTACGATCAAAATTCTGAGATCTATGCGACGAAAAAACCTTTTTATGCTCTCCTTTACGTTTTTTTTACCATGATACTATTATACTTTCATGAAATATTTATAGGTTAGTTTTTTCTTTGAATCCTTGAAAATACACAAAATTTTAGGCTTGTATATGTACCAATACGCCAGACTATGAGACAAAAAATGAGTGTTTTATGCCGTCCTATGTTTGAATAGCCCCTTAAATACCCTCTTGACATCCGTACTGTTGCAAGCACCAATAAACACAATGGTTTGTGTTGAAACATTGATTTTTTACACCAAAAATAAAAGTTGTTTTCCAGCAATATGTTTTGCCTAATTTTATTTAGTTGAATAGGCAATATCCGGCTATAAACAGCTACGTGATGTGTTATGTTACACCTAGTAAAAGTGTGTACTTGCAATAAACATGTTGAGAGGCAGCCAGCATACCGTGAACACTGTCACCACGATCACCATCATCTTGATCATCTGAAATAACAATATGAGCTTAGAAATAATAAAATAATATTACCAGCTTATTATTGTCCCACTTCCTGGCCTCTTCTCATATAGAGAAGGCACGAACATTGATCACCACACCTGCTAAGGCGGATTGGTGATTTTGAACTATAAGTACAGGTATCGCGTAACACGTCGCGTGAAAGTGAGCACTGCGATTGCACAGCGTTTACGCTTCGTGTATGTTTGAGATATACACTGGATGCAAAGGTACCTTAAATTGTGCCAGATCATTTTCCCCACACTTCTAAAAGCCAATCACCTATCAGGCGTAATAAATAACATACCATTATACTTACCATATCCATACTCTTTTTAATAACATACCATCACGCCTGTATTCCCCTAAGGATTAGGCAGAGGTGTACCTATGTATACTAACAGTTCGCCGGTATGTTTAAGTCCCATGTAATAGGTGGCGAGCCTATTGCCATTAACCGGGCACAAACCCTAACCACGTGCTGGTAGTGATAATTTCATTGAAAAACCCAATAACACTTTGCTCGACCTGGGAATCGAACCCAAGACCTCTAGCGTAGCAGAGAGGCAGTTGAGTATTTTTAATAATTTATACAAACTTTTACTCATTTACACATAAACGAAGGTATATAAGACACAAACACTTAAAATCTGTAATTTTCTATTTTACTTAGTTTTGTTGTACTATTGGTCTGACTAGTAATAGGCACAAAGAAGTTTCGCCGCTAGCTGTTTGCTAATGAATATGTCCAACTAAGCAGGTTTGTTTAACAAGTTGACTGCAAAATTTTAAAACTGTATAAAATATTTTTAATTAAATCTAAATGTATGATTTTCCGCGTTAACTGTCTTAACTGTATAATTTGAATTATCATTCATAAATCCTTAAAACAGACGCAATTTACTCATTAGTTAATGTGTTTATTATGTTACTAGCTGAGCCGGCGAACTTCGTACTGCCAATATTTTTTAAAGTATTAAAAGGAATATGGTATGTTATGCTGAGAGATAGACATATGCCATCGCAGACTTTCCTGTAGACCTATATAAGCTATTTACATTATTTTGTTATATCTCAAAGGGTTTAGGCAGCGTTTTCGTTGAAAGCTCGGCTTATTTTTTTCCGACACCTCCAACAAATATGTATCATTATATTTTAGCCAATTTATACAAATACTCGACAAATATATACTACAACCTTCCTCGAGAACCACTCTATCTATTGGTGAAAACAGCATGAAAATCGGTGCAGTAGTTTTTGAGTTTATCGCGAACAAGACGACAGACAGACGCAGCGGAGGACTTTGTTTTATAATATGTAGTGATATACCTACATTATCTACTAACCTTACGTTTAGAATTTTGTAGCCGGGAATCCCTCGCGTCCTGCGCCTCCCCTGGGGGCCGCCCCCCCCCACACGGCGTGCGCGATGCGTGCATATGTGCATACGAGCGCGCCTAGCGGCAGCGCAAACTGTAGGATTAGAAGCGCGCAAGTGTACTGACCACTCTGGCCCACGTGCTCCCATTCCTCCAGGCAAATGTCTCTGCGAAAAGAGTTATTGGGTTTTTTATGAAATTTTTAGTAGCAGTTCGGAGTTAGGATTTGTGCCCGGTTAATGGCAATAGGCTCGCCCCCTATTACATGGGACCTAAACATACCGGCGAACTGTGAGTGTACATAGTTACACCTCTGCCTAACCCTTCGGGGAATATAGGCGTGATGGTATGCAAATGTCTCTGTGAAATTGTCGCAAACAAGAAGAATAATTAAAGGGCCTCATAATCTTTTACGGCTTTATCTACACACTTTCACGTACCGTAAACAATTATGACTTCATCCAAAATAATTGGATTCTTTAAAAAAGTGTAGGTACCAACGCTTTTTGATGTCTCTGCCGGATTAGTCTAGAGAACAAAGGAGACATTGTTTGTGTATTTAAGCTTTATTCCGTTTATCAATGTGAATAAACATTCATGATAGCTGTAGGTGATTCAATATTTTGTAAGTGAAGACGGTTTATTGTGTGTTTATTGACAGTCTAATTAAATATGTTTAGTCTGACTTTTTTTAGCTATAAGTTTAATATATTAATTAAACTGCCTCATTAGTAATAGTCAAAATAATCTTTAAATGTCGAGACACATGGCTGTATATTATTTCGTGAGTTGAATTTCTCGTCTATTCACATCGATGATACGCCTTTTTGGAGGTTGGAAAATCTTTGCGACTGCTACGCTAGAGGTCTTGGGTTCGATTCCCAGGTCGAGCAAAGTGTTATTAAGTTTTTCTATGAAATTCTCAGTAGCAGCTCGAAGCTAGGATTTGTGCCCGGTTAATGGCAATAGGCTCGCCCCCTATTACATGGGACCTAAACATACCGGCGAACTGTGGGTGTACATTGTTACGCCTCTGCCTAACCCTTCGGGGAATATAGGCGTGATGGTATGTGATAGTTGTAAGTATGAGTGAACAGGCCATTTCTAAGAAATGCAGCACAAACCGCATTCATTACAATTTATTTTTACCTTCTTATTAAACACCACTGGTTTGGTTTCATGTTAATTAACGTAATAAGGATAATTAAATTTCTGTGTCTGAAAGGTAAGTTAAATGTCAAGTGCTATTATAAACTAGCGATACTAATTAGATAAAAAAAATAAAAAAATATTTGTATACTTACGTTTTACACAACTTATGCCAAGGAGACGGCCTCTGAAGCTTTGACACGACTACAATTGGAGCCGCTGTTGTGAACGCGCCCACCCACACCGCAGCCACTACCATCTTTGCTGCTGCCTTCCCCAGCCTGGGCCTCAGCGGCCGCATGATGGCCATGTACCGGTCGATGGATATCGCCAGCAACGTGTACGCACTTACAAGCACCGACACAGCCTGCGTATAGTTCACTACCTTGCACATCACAAAACCAAATGGCCAGTACTGAAGTATCAAAATAGGCACGAAAGTAAACGGCACACAGAACAGTGTCATCAGAATGTCTCCCACTGCTAAGTTCACTATAAAGTAATTCGTAACAGTCTTCATACGCGGTGAGGTTTGTACTACGAAACATACTAATCCGTTCCCAATAAGTGCTACTAGAAATACTATTGAATACATCAGGTAGATGCAGCTGTGGAACAGCGTTGATGTGAGAAAGTCATTTGGGTACGAAGATGGATCGCAAACGTCGTATCCTGGCCATGTTGTGTTTGTTGTGGAGTTCGTTATTTCATCATTTTGTATCTCAGTGCTGCTGGTGTATGCTTCGAGAGCGTCATATAAAGTGGTACTTTCATAGTCGAAGTTATTGGTATCTAACATAGTGCACCAGCTTCGTATTTTATCTCCACATTATTTGTGCGCGGCCTTAACTGCGCCAATTACCTGGAAAAGAAAACCTATGTTGTATTCTTGGATATAACTTACTACTAACTATCTACTTATCAGATTGTGGTCTATTTATGAGTGGTTGTTCGAACAACATAATTAGTCAAAAATATTTATTTTGGTTGCTCTCATAAAAATAAGTAAGCTTATCGCTAGGAAGTCGTACAAAAATCTCGCAATCTCGAATCTTCGGAAATTTCCTCTTCATAAAATAACATCTTACATAGATATGAGGCATTATGTCGGTATCAAAAACAAAATATATCCAAGCAAAAATGTTATGAACGCAAAAAATCGTAAAACGTTTTTCGTGGAGAGAATGTTGGCTTGAACGTAAAATACCGGAGTCAAAGCAGTCGTCGTAATTCGGTGTAGTTTACGATAGCATAACAGTACCTACGCATTGTGTATGACCTTGCACCTTATTATCTTTACACCAGAATATCACGGAAAAGTATGAACATTTGTAATCGAAAGAAAGAAGAAAATATTGCTTTTCTACGTATCTATACGGGTTTTAAAAGACACATCACTTAGACTTTAACTACTTATAGGTACTGCCAATCAGACTGAGGGACATTCAGCAAAAATGATTGCAGGGTAGGTAGCCTAATGGTCTTAAGCGTGACTGGTACGCTTGAGGTCTTGGGTTCGATTCTTAGGTCAAGCAAAAAGTGTTATTGAGTTATTCTGTGGAATTCTCACTAGCAGCTCGGAGTTAGGATTTGTGCCCGATTAATGGCAATACGCTCGCCTCCTATTACATGGGACTTAAACATACCGGCGAACTGAGGGTGTACATTGGTACACCTCTGTTTAACCCTTCGGGGAATACAGGCGTGATGGTATGTGTGGTAAACAAGTTTATTGAACTGCACTTTAATATACGAATAAGATTAAAGGTGGTATGCTGCCATTACTAACTGAAACAAACAATTTTTTTATACATTCTATAACGAAAACATCTTATTGTATAATATTTATCTTGGCTAATGCCAATATTAAATTAAAAGCAAATACACCATCTCTATTTCGCAGTTTTCATGAAAAGGGGTTTACAGCAATGTGCTTGTCAAAGATGTCGCCGGGTACATAAAACTCAGCTGCAAAGCACGACAATATTAACATTAAAACTGTTTATGTAGAAAGTTATGAAGAATTCTTTACGCATTTACTTTTTATACTTTATTTCTAAAGATTTACATTATTTAATATTTGCAGCCTTAAAATTAGATAATATACAAAAAATATTAGTAAAACTAAAACTATATGAAGGTATGTGGTATATGTCACGTGTGCAGTCTGTCAAGTGTTGGATTTGACAAGTGTGATGCGGTGTAAGATCTGTGATACGTATGGATGGACGGATTTTTTTTTTTTTTTTTTTTTTTTTAATGGGACAAGCCCGCCACACTATTCCCAACCACTGCAACTTCTGTAAGCCAGAATCAACAGTGGAGACCGCCAGAAGAGCGCCGAGGCAATGAAGCTCGACGAGTCCCGGAGAAACGATAAAACTGTCTTGGATCCCGCAACGAAATTAATCAGAAAAGATTAGCGGAGGAGTAGGAAAAAATATTGTTTCCACTTCCCTCCAAACAAGCAGGAGACAGAACAGAACTAGGCCAATAGGCACAAGGGGATATTTACAACTGGGAGAAGCCCAGATTGCCAAGCACCACGGTTTGCAATTGTTACTAACTTAGTGGGTCCTAATGTGAGCTGTTACATTTGATTCCAGTAATGGATGGACGGATGGATGACTTTCAGTACACGATGTTCATAATAATCCCACTACAGGGCAAAGGCCTCTTTGCCTGCAAAGAAAGCAAGACGATTGATCCCTCGCTCAACGATTTCAGATTTAATTAATTATAAGTCTAGGTTTCGTTGCAACGTTTTCCTTCACCGATGTCAAGGACGTCCAAGATACATTAAGAAAGTACAAATGAATAGATAATGTCACATGGGTATCAAACCCACCATCACAACATACATGAGAGACGTCTTAACCACTGAGTAATAGCTGCGGGTTGTTCGTAAGAGATACCGCGCCCTCAGAACGCAAAGGGCACGAGAAGGAACATGGGTGGGTTTTAGTCAGTAAAAGTCTGACACTCCCTCCCGCCCCGCCCAGGGCGGGAGAAGTTATTTGATGATTTCCCACCCACCAAAAAAAAAAAATCCACTGAGTAATCACGACCGTCAAGCAAGCAGAAAGCATTATAGTAACGTCGTTGAAATTATTTTTTTTAGGCAGTATTAATAAAGAGAACATTTGATGTACAAGGACGCTAATTCGTGATTGCTTACAATTAGTAAGTTACACATGAAAAAGGTTTTTAACATCCGTTAACAAAAAACATAAAACATACACTATCACGCCTCTATTCCCCGAAGGGTTAGGCAGAGGTGTACCAATATAAACCCACATTCCCCAGTATGTTTAGGTCCTATGTAATAGAGAGCGAGCCTATTGCCATTAACCGGGCACACATCCGAACTCCGAGCTGCTACTGAGAAAAACAAAAACCTGTCGATAATAATATTACTCATTCACATAATGACTTGCCTGAACATTTACTTATGTACATTGTACATATATTATTTCATATTATTATTACACATATTATATTGAATCTTGATGTATATACTCGTATTATAGCATATAAAGTAATATCAAACCTCCGGGTCATTAGGCAATGCAATTAATCAGAATACATTTCCATACCTAATGATTGAATAAACTTGACTCAACAGATCATATTATTGTAATAAACTAGCTTCTGCCCACGGCTACGTCCGCATGAAGTAAATTTACCAAAATACATGTTATTTGGCAATAGCGTAGCCTTCTGTTAGTCAAAGAATGTTTGCCTGAGATTACCTCTTACAAACTAAAAAACCGGTGAAGTGCGTGTCGGGCCACGCACAGTGTAGGGTTCCGTAGTTTTTATAACAGCCAAGTGCGGGTCGTATTCGCTGACTGATAGTTTCTTCCATGCTCTAACTAAAAGCCATCCATGACTACCTACCTAATTTGACTTCCTATACAAATTCTCACCTGACCCGACAATTTTGCACGGAAGGCTTTTTTTGAGATTTGGATAAGACTCATAGCCATATAGTCATACCCGGTGTTTTGAATTTAAATACAGGACACAGAGCTAAACTACTCACACACACACATACACATACCATCACGCCTGTATTCCCCGAAAGGTTAGGCAGAGGTGTACCAGTGTAAGTATACCCACAGTTCGCCGGTGTGTTAAGGTCCCATGTAATAGGGGGCGAGCCTATTGCCATCAACCGGGCACAAATCCTAACTCCGAGTTGCTACTGAGAATTTCATAGAAAAACCCAATAACACTTTTTGCTCGACCTGGGAATCGAACCGAAGACCTCTAGCGTAGCAGTCACGCTTAGGACCACTAGGCTAACGAGGCAGTTAAACTACTAAACTACTCACTGGTCACAAAAAAAAATGTGTGTATACTCATGCCAACTTACAACTTTCTAGTACCAATAGTTTTTGAGCTAAACCGCGGACAGACAGACAGACCGACATGGCGAAACTCTAAGGGTTCTTTGTTGACTACGAAACCCTAAAAATGAACAAACTTTACCTCTTCATAAAATTGGTACATAAATGGACAAGCCAGATATGGCCGATGGGTAAGTTATTGAATTTCCTAAAATTGGGAATTATAACTAATAATTCCAAGACATAACTTCTCTAAAGAAACAATTAAATTGATCCTTGATAACTTTCAATTAACTATAAAATTATATTTATCTACACTCACAACGTAATGGTCCAATTATAAATTCAAATAATAGTGTAGTTTTTTGTTCTTGGATAGGTCAAATTTAAAACAATAACCATTACAGTTCAGCGTTCTCCTTCGATTTTCAAACAACTGCATTTTAAAATGACTTTTTATTTTTTTATGGAATACTTATTTATTGAATCATTAGCGCGTAGGATGGGCTCATTGAAAGATAGTGGCATTGTCTATGGATGCGCGAGCTGCGCAGTCATGCGCAATAACAATCTAAATTTCCCGCCGTATGACGATTATTTTTCAACGTTTGTTTTTATTTCAACTGCATGAGTGAAGACAAAATAGTGTATGCAACAGCATAATATAATTGAGTATTAAAACACTCACATGATACTATTATATCACTCGGTTTGACTCGTGTGATAAACGCACTCTCGTGTTTTAATAACCCCTATTATATGGCTGGTGCTTAAATTACTAATATAATTGCTTTGAAATTAGTAAATAGTTTGTCAATTAGTGAATTGACTAGTCTTTTTTTTATTTAGTTTATTTAGTTTTTGAAGTATGTATTGTGTGTATTGTATGTATTGTTGTTGTGTGGTTTTATTTACATAATAATATTTACAGCCTTAAAATTAGAAATCCTTAATAAAAACAAAAAGAAACTAAATGGCATCAAAAAACTCCTCCGCATCACCGTCAACCGGAAAAGTGCCCAAAAGACTGGCGGCATTGCCAAGTTGGATGGCAATGCTTAACCTCTGTCAGCCTTTGGGTCGCGAGAAGTGTCAACCAACCGTTTAGATAGATCCGTAAAAAGGGCACACGGTCCCCACGGCCCGAGGGTTTCCACCCCAAACGGCTCGAAAATATAGTTTCCAATAAGGGTACTATACTTACGCCGTTTAAGGTTTTCTGCAGCCGCAGCAGCAGCGCCATTGACTAGTCTTGTCTTTTGACTGAATAGTCGGTTTTGTTTTGCCCTACAAAATCTATAGAGAATCGCATTTTGAAAGATCATAAAAAGTATGTCATTGGATTAGCGGTGTCCGTACCCAATTATAAGAAAAAGCTCCTGCAGGGATAATTGATATTGATCACTTTCTTGTGGCGAAGAAAGAGTATTGGAATATCTTTAATGTTTTAGTCAAAGATCGCTTAATTTTTACTTCTTTATAATATTCTCTACAACTAAAATTAGCATAGAAGATTGACCCACCATTAACCGCAAGGAAGTAGGGTTGTACTTCACCACAGACAATTTTCATTGACTTCATAACTGGTACACAAGTGGTTTCTATGAAAACTGCTTTTCAAGATCTTACCAAAACCATGCAACTACTTTATCCACTCAATTCTTCGTGAACATTAAAAGTTGATTATGATGACAAGATGATTAGAACTATACGTACTTATTAATATGTTGAAAAAAACTGTGGTTCATGAAAAAGATTTTTATTGTTTTCCCTCACTTTTAGTGTGTCGTACCCAAAGGATAAACCGGGACCCTATTACTAAGACTCCGCTGTCAGTTTAAATTTTCACAGATGATGCATTTCTATTGCCGCTATAACAACATATACTAAAAAACTGTATAAAACAAGTATTTAAGAGGGCTCCCATACAAGAAACGTGACTTTTTTGCCATTTTCAAAGATAATAATAATGGTACGAAACCCTTCGTACGCGAGTCCGACTCGCACTTGGCCGGTTTTGTATTATAATGTAGGAACCGCAATAATAAGGAATGATAAAAAATACATAAATTATGACCGTTTGTTATTCTGTTTCTTTTGATCTCCATGATTGTTTGCATCTACATTTCTTATAACGGTTAAGTGATTTTACGTATTTCGTTAAGTGGAATAGCTCTATTGCTGTCGACTTTTATCTTAAACTCGTGTGTTTTATTAAAACAGTACCTATATACGCAGTTACGTCTTTGGTTACTGCTCCGCTCCCGTTGGTCGTAGCGTGATGTTGTTGGTTGTTGTCATAATTATTAACCTTCTTCTTGAATCACTCTATATCTCGATGGAAACGCATTAAAATCCGTTGCGTAGTTTAAAAGTTTGTAAAACTTATTCTATTAGTTCCACTTTCTTTCAAAACTTTGCTCATTGCAGACGCTGTGATCGATCAGGTACCGAAGCAGATGGGACTGTTTTATGTAGGTATAAGTTTTCTCAAGGCAATGATGCGATAAGGTGTATAAAATCTAAAAGTACGATTACATACCGATAGATTATTTGGCTTGTTTTATTAATTATAGCATCATGAACAGCTTGTCTACATAACGCTAAGAAATCTATTTTTTTCCAAATATGGGTTGCGACGCTCGCTCTTTCCATGTCGCCATGAGTTCGAGCCGGAGGTCAGTCCACTGAGCAGCGATTTGCCGCGATAACGGACTCTCCTCCCGGCTCAGTAGCACCTTGGAGTTGGGATTTGTACCCGATCAATGGCAATAGGCTCGCCCCCTATTACATGGGGCTTAAAAACATAACGGCGAACTGTGGGTGAACATTGGTTACACCTTTGCCTAACCCTTCGGGAAATACAGTCGTGGTGGTATATTTGTATTTTTGGTAAATTTCGGTGTCCTTCACTGACCTTCAGTTAACACGATCCAGTAGAGTGAAGAAGTGACAGAATAACAAATTGGATGTTTGTTCCATTATCTGTCAGTCTGCATTTTTTCAGGGTAACAAAATCATAACAAGAGAAAATTACCAAGTTTTCACAAAAGGAAAAGGATTGAATTTCTTAGTGAGTTTTTAATACAATTACTGAGCTGTCACCGGTTTCTTTTCTCATTGTATTTAAGACTGTGATGAGATTTTTATTTTTTTGGATCAACTGGCGTTTTGTTTTTAAATTATACAAGCAGGGAAAACACGAAGTGTACACGAGCCACATAATTTACATATTTTTATTACATTTTAGCTTTTATCCTTGTGAGACTCGTTGTCACCGTCTACCTTTCAAATTGAGCTGTAATTTAAATTAATTGCAAAAGTTTGACTTTGATACACACTACTATGTATTTACCATAAAACATAATTTTATGTAATAATAGCTATGTACCCGTATGTCATCAGCGTTCAGTTACGTCTATGATTACTGCTCTGCTCCCGTTGGACGTAGCGTGATATTTTATACATATATACCTTTCTCTTAAATCACTCTATCTTTTGATGAAAACTCATTGAAATCCATACACTAATAAATGTTCAAGACATCGTACCGGCCTACATCACTAACAATATAGTCAAATATTTATATTAGTAAAAATCCAAAAATAAAGTCGATAAAACTCAAGAAAATTTTGAATCAACATTTCCCGGTATCGACATCAAAATATTACTAAATTCAAAGCAAATAAATATAATTTAATTTTCAAGTATTTTCAACTGATGCACTAAGAAGTAATAAAAATGTTTAGAAGTGAACCTAAATATACAAATGGTTAACAGATCTAGCGTTATCGTCTGCCAATAAGAGTTCGCCGAAACTATTAAGATGATTACCGGACACGTCTGTCTAAATGCCAGCAAAAGTATAGAAAAAAAAATTGGAATTTACTCTTAAACATTGATGTGATCACAAATAGAAGTGTTTGCGGTCAAATGATCTTTGCTAAATGTATGCGGATGTCTTGTTTATAAATTACGTAAAAATGGCGTTGATCTCAAGAACGAGTTTGCGTATATTGATGTAGTCTACTTTTCTCGTTTCCTAATGAAGATTTATATTCGGAAATAAACCCGTGCGTTAAAACAGCCGACCCACCGCTATAAATTTACAGATGGAACACGTAGATATTAACTACCGATGATGTTGTTTCTACTTTGATATCGGAGTTACAGCTGAAAAGTAAAGAAATAGGTACATTAGCCATTTATTAGGTAGGTATTCTACGAAACAAAAATGAGTGGTACTCAAGTAACACTGAGAAATACTGAGAACTTACCAAAAGTTCTCAGTAATTGTAGTCCTCCTTTGTCTTACATCGTATTTAAAGGGGCCTTGGACCAGGGATCCGGGACCCTTTTCTTACGGGAAATTATCAAATGGCATAGCGGCAGGTAGTGTCAGACTCTTACTGACTAAAATCCATCCGTGTTCCTTCCTCCCTTTTACCGTTTTTAGCCGTTCACTGTTGAACGTACACACACCCCTACACTTATACAAATATTTTGATACTTATCTAGCTTCATGTACCAAAATATTTTAAAGCTGTGTTTATAATTGTAGCACATAAACACTGTGGGCTATGCAACAATACTCGGTACTAACAAAAGGTTCTCATAAAAATTTGGGTTTAAAATGAAATGTTTTTTTACCACCAGCACAAATATTGAAAAATACCAGTTTGCTTAATCGGCTTTTCGTAGGTAGATCCTGCATGTGCGATATTTAAAATGCTTGGTGAATAGTTTTTTTTTATTCTGATAACTTTTGTACAAAATGAGCAGTTTATTCCGTATTTTGGTGGTTTGTACTTTATTTATTAAATACATATGTATTTATTATTAAAATATATTCTATTCCTGATACATACAAACAAAGCATACAAAGTAGAGAGAGATAAAGATACACAGTTGGGGAAATAATAAACAAATTAATTGTGAGACGAGTCTGCCAACCTCATAAGCAAGTGTTCACGAGCTTTTACTTTGAACGTGAACCGACTGGTGACCATTCTGATATTACCATTAGCATTTTGATATTAGGTACTATACCATTTCAATTTTTTTTTGCTTCGAATCTCATTAAAACTTTATCAACAAGGTTGTTTATTTCACCCAAATAATTAAGGAAATGTTTTGGGTGGTTTGTTTACTTATAGAATATTATGAGAAAAATAATTAAACTAAGCGTCGTTATAAACCCTGTCCTAGCTTGGATTTATTTACTAGTACACAATGCCAGGGATTCAAAACAAACAACTGCTGTTGATGTTGGTTGTGCTTCAAAAGGCCTTCACCATAACCACCACCATAGCGCAACTGATAAGCGTGGGTTCCCGGATTCGATTCCCAGCCAAAAAGTGTTTTTGGGTTTTTCCATTAGGATTTGCTCAGTAGAAGCCCGGAGTTTGGAAGTTGGTGGTGTAACACCCCCGTGTCTCGGAAACCACGTAAAGCCGTTGGTCCCAGCCGTCACTCGTAGATCTTTCAAAGTCGTTACGGATAGTCAGAAGCCAGAAAGTCTGACAACCAGTCTAATCAAGAGGTATCGTATTGCACAGTAACTGGGTTGTGGAGGTCAGATAGGCAGTCGCTCCGTGTAAAACATCGATATTCAGCTGCATCCGGTTAGTCTGGAAGCCAACCCCAACACAGTTGGGAAAAGGCTAATAAAATGATGTTCTCGTATATTCAGCAATCTGTTTTGCTCCAAATCCAGCTAACTGGGTAATCTTTGACAAACCAGCAATTTTATTTTACGCTCGCTGATGTGCGTGGCAACCACCCGCCCTCGGGCCTTGAAAACATTATCTTTGACATTTCATGAAAAGCAAATATAATAAAGGCCGCATACATTTGGAAATGAACAAATATTAGCAAATGCTGCGAAACGCTGTAGTCGCGTTCTCTTAGGGTTCTCTTTTCAAAATTAAAAAAGAAAGGAAATAAAAAGTATTTAATTAGTAGATTTGCTAAGTTATTATAATTATGTTCATATATTCTAATTAGTACATTTTTATCCAATTTTACATATTAAGTTTATAACTGGAAATTTGTAATTGGTCATCTTCTGAATACTTTATTGCTTACTCAAATGTGTTTGGAGTAAGTTTTCGTAATATTAATAAAAAATAATAAATAAATAAATCTTGACTTTATTTTTTAATTTCAATCGGCGAAACGGCTCATTTTGAGAAAACCAATAAGTGACGATCAACTTTTCATGATTTTCTTCATAATAATATTAAAACACATATTATCGTCATTACCTATATAACGAGAAAATACCAAATACTTTTGTTGTTAATACGTGTATATTTTATTAAGCACAAAGGAAACGCGTTACAATCCGCAAATGTAGGTACCTAAGAGTTAGGTACATAGCCTTCTACCCTAACAAACAACTTTAACGATCGTTAGCATATAAAGTTCACAGCTTCATCTTTCTTAAAACTATTATTATGTAATTACACTTTGCTATTATGTTTTTGCTGTAAGTATTAAAGACGATTTTCGTTATTTGTTGCTTATAACGTTCAGAATGTACCTATATACCATCGCTAATGTCTTAAAAGGAAGAGCTTTTAGTAGATAAGCTCTACTTGCTCGAAGAGTGTAAACAAGTAAATAGTAGACTTGGGACAAGCCCGCCATACTATTCCCAACCACTGCAACTTCTGTAAGCCAGAATCAACAGTAAAAGAACGCCGAGGCAATGAAGCTCGACCAGACCCGGAGAAACGATATAACTCTCTTGAATCCCGCGACGAAATTAATCAGATAAGATTAGCGGAGGAGTAGGAAAAAATATAGTTTCCACTTCCCTCCAAATAAGCAGGAGACATAACAGAACTAGGCTAATAGGCACAAGGGGATGTTTACAACTGGGAGAAGTCCAGATTGCCAAGCACCACGGTTTGCAATTATTATTAACTTAATGGGTCCTAAAGTGAGCTGTTACAAATAAAAAATAACAGTAATAAAACAAATAACAAAACAAATACCAAAACAAACAACAAACTAACAAATAGTAGACTTAGTGCCAAACGAGGCATATAATTAATTTCTAAACATACAAAAAGCGCGCATTTATAGGAGCCAATAATCCTTATTATACAATAGGCCGACTTGCCTACATCTAAATTTGCCAAGCCAGAAAACGATACTGTTTTCAAATCCCGAATCAACTATATATCTGTGGCCTGGTCCTAAAAGGGCCAAAGTACGTTTTTATATGAAACGAGTTTCTAATGCCAGTTTATTTATTAACTGTATGAAAGCGCACACTACATTGGCCTTTTTTAAATAGTAACTTTTGAATGATTGTTAATACAAAAAAATATCATACTTTTACAATAAACTGGCAAAACAATCTCGTTTCATACCACAGGCCACAGATATATAGGTCCAGGGTGTGTTACGTGACTTCAAACAAAATTTTGTTCTTTGTTTGAAGAAAAAAATATATATATACTGACCTTGAAGTAATTAAGGTATAGGTAGTGATTTCAATATGTACATACGAGTAGAATGTAGAAAATTGCAGTAGTAGGTACTTACTTAAATTTAAGTCGTATTTATTGGCATGGGCTCGTATTGGTCAAGAATTTAATTAGTATTAGTATGGACCGAAGCTAGCTCACTTCTTCAGGAATGATATCAATTGCAAATTGTTTGCCTGTTATGACTGATTTTAATATTAAATTGTTGCTTAAATTATGGAAAAATTAACTCTTTTTCCACTTATTTATACAGAACACCTTGAGTTAACTAATAAATTATATTTATCTCAGTTAATATAATCAAAGCTATATTTTACAGGTTTACTTTGATTTATTAATGTAGTCCACTGGGAATTTTCCTTAGTTTTCTAATTAACACAAAGTTTGTCTTTGTGCCCGCCATTTCCTTTTTGGGTGACTCAAACGGTGAGATGAAATGTAGAAAATGTCGAACAAACTTAAATTAATAACGCTTTGTTGAATTAAAGGTTAACTGCAAGCAACATTATTATTAGGGGCTTCTTAAATGTTATTATAAAAGTAAGTAAATAAAAAAAGCTACGTGCTCCGTATACTTACTTTGTGGAAACCCAAAATTCCTGGAAAACAAACATATTGGCCCTCCAAATAATAAAACTTTTAATCTCGTTGCAGATAATCGCTTCGATAGCATTCATTGAATTCGTGGAAATGTATAAATTATTTAACAATAAAAATCGATTACATATTTCGGGGATTGGAATGTTTGTTGTTGCATATTTTCCTCACATGATAAAATTCATTAGCATATTGTTTACAACGAAGTAATGCTACATTGGTACTGCACATAGGTAAGTAGGTAAGTACCCTTACCTGTTGTATAATGAAAAGTAAACAAAGTTGAATAAACTGACAAGTAAATTACTTGTCAGTTTATTCAACTTTGTTTACTTTATATACAGAATATACAGAGGTTGTGATGTTTAGTTATAACATTTATAACTGGTTTTGTGAAAAAATGTGTCAAAAAGTTTGAATTTGACCTTAAGGCCCTGTCGTAAGCAAATGTTTAGGTAATTGACAATAACGCATGGCGGCAACAATTAAGGTTCAAAATAGTGACCCGTTTTATGTTACTTTAATACAAAAATAACAGTAATTTTTAAGATTTCTTTTAATTGTGAAAAAAAATACACGGCTCAGTGGAATAATTTATGGGTATGTCTTTAGTTCATGAAATTCCCTATGATGTCATTACTTAAAATTATATAGTTTACGCTCAAAATTCTGAGATCCTTAATGAAATATTTATAGGTAATTCTTTTTTTTAAACCCTTGATAATGTATTAAATTTTTTTAAGGCTTGTAATATATACCAATACGCCAGACTATGCGACAAAAAATGTGTGTTTTACGGTGTCCTTTGTTCGGACACCCCTTAAATTTCTTCGCAATCAGAAGATTCCTAAGTTCCCGAGTTGAAAATTTATAAATGATCGCCATGATGAGAAATTATGGAAGTTTCGGCTAAGTCATGTGTTTTTTTACACCCGTTAAACTGTATTGGACAATAATTCCCATTAAATTTAAACTCCAATAATGTTGAAACTATTTAAGCCTTTTTGATGATGACCTAAATTCCACAAAAATAGAGTTAAAATTAAAAAAATGCGTGCAAGATTTATAAATGCCGCTCTGAATTATAATTTTTACACAAGTTTCATCTCTGTGTGATGTATTTTAGTTTATTTTCAATTACATAAATACATACCATCACGCCTGTATTCCCCGAAGGGTTAGGCAGAGGTGTATCAATGTACACCCACAGTTCGCCGGTATGTTTAGGTCCTATGTAATAGGGGGCTAGCCTATTGCCACTAACCGGACACAAATCCTAACTCCGAGCTGCTATGAGAATTTCATAGAAAAACCCAATAACGCTTTTTGCTCGACCTGGTAATCGAACCCAAGACCTCTAGCATAGCAGTCGCACTTAGGACCACTAGGCTAACGAGGCAGTTATTTTAAATTTCAACTAATAAATATAAAATAAGAATAAAAATAATGTATTTAAAAAAATGAGTTTTCACACAGATGAGCTGTATCACATTAGTGATTTGCTCTCTGTGAAAAAATTATATATTACACAGACTATCTTAAAAACGCACAAAAGTTTAGCGTTCGACCCTTCAAAATTGACTAAAAGACGAAAGGACAATATTCCACAAGGTCCCCAAACTCGAACTCGCTTTGCTGGAATTCAATTACAAAAACGATCTGCCCAATTGTATAATAGGATAAATAGGATAATACACATATATACAAAACAATACTATGACTGCAAAAAATCTTTAATTAATTGGATAAAACTGTTAAACTATGATGAAACAGAAGCGCTGTTATCATATCTATCATAATGCTATATGTTAAGTGTGGTAGAGATAGTGAATGTACAATTACACATCATCACCTGCCATTGCATGTTGGCATACACTTTACATTACACACACAATCCTACTCACGCACTCACCCACATACACACACATTTATACTCACATATAAATTGTATGTTAAGTACCTAATCATATCGGTATGGAAGAGCGGAGTCTCCCAACACAGGCATTACTTGCTTAAAGGGAGGCTCCAATCACCAAGCTGCTTGTGTAAACATTGTTGAAGAAATAAATGATTTTTGATTTTTATGATTTTTTTTTTGATAAAACTGCTCGAGCAAGTTACTGCTTTGTTCGCGCTAACCTTCAGTGCTATAACGCAATTACGAGGTTGACTATACGTACATAGGCAGGACTAATGTTACCAGTTGCTTGGTAACTCGATATCTTAACAGCAATAAAGGCCGTACCTACTTCCTACCATAGAACAAAGAACTGTAGTGTTTTGTGTCAAAACAACAAGTACTTATAAGTCCTATCCTATCTTTTAAGACCTAACCTGCCGTGTCGACGGCGCATTCGTGTTCCACGCGCGTCTCAAAGAGATGTCAGCAAAAGGAAGGGGCCACTGAGGGCCGATGCCTGCCGGGGCTACGGGTTGTTCGTATGAGATACCGCGCCCCCGTAACGCAAAGGGCACAAGAAGGAATATGGGTGGGTTTTAGTCAGTAAAAGTTCGACACTTCCTCCTCCCCCAGTAGAAGTTATTTGATGATTTCCCACCCCAACAAAAAAAAAAGACCTAACCTATCTTGTTCCCAATTAATTACGAACGCAACGTAAAATTTAAAATAAAATAAGAAACCATAACTTCAACTTTTAGGCATTAATTAATCGTTAATTGTTATATACCTGTGGAGGCTAGTAATTAGCAACTTCTTTGTATCTTTTTGGTACCTTTTTTTCTGTTATTAGTCTGTAAGCCTTCTTAAAAGGAATAAATTAAAATTAATTACCTTATGGTTAGTTTTAAAAGACCTCTGGGGTAGGCCATTGTATTGTTAATTTACTTATAAATTGTACATACTTTGTAATTTAATTATTATTTACTAGCGAGCTACCCGAGACTTCGTCCGCGAGGCTTATTCCTCCCGTGTTAAGTTACGTCTTTGGTTACCGCGGTGGGTCGTAGCGTGATGTTATATAGCCTATGACACTCAGAAATAACGTGGCTTTGTAAGGGTAAAAGAATTTTTGAAAACCGCTACAGTATATCCAAAGATTACCCCCGGCAACCTCACAAACTTTACATCTTTATAATAATATTTTATACGTTTTGTGTTTAGATTTATTATGCTGGTTAGTTAGTTCTTAAACCTTATTAGAAAAACGGGGCATTTTCCCTTTATGAATGTGTTATTTCTCCTTTTACTTTTCCAAAGGGATTATGGACTTGATCAATATTTACTGAAAGTGAAACGCAACAAGGCAGAATTACACAAAGCCGTGATTATACCGAACAGAATAGATGGTTTCATTTGATTTTATTTATCTTGCGATTAAAAGGAAAGCTTTTGTTTAAACATTTTCGAGTATCATGTTATGTGTGCCTCATTATTTTGATTGAAAATGTAGAATCATATATAAAACGCTCTTTGATGAGAAATAAAATTAATCACAGTGTAATTAATCCCCTTGAACCGATAAATGAGACCTTTATTTCATATTAATAAGTAGTATTTAACGGGTCGGTAATACTGACTCACACGAAATAAGGTACGTTGCGGTAAGATCGGCGATGGGGTAAGAACGTAGGGATCAAATATCTCACTTATTGGGCTATAGTTTTTAATGCTAGCCACATTACGCGACACGTCATTATGTTCCGCCCCGCCTCGCAGTGCCCACCATTCGCTCCGGCTACTCGGTCGTGCACTACGCGCCATTAGAGAAAACAAGTCGATTTTACAAAAAAATTGTCCATCCGGTCTTTCACCTTCATTTATATATGCATATTTTAGCTATAGTATAGCTTATTTTGGTATTATTTTTCCTAAACACTAAGTTTTAAGCAGCGATAACCCGATAAAACTAATCCAGAAATGTCTACTACCTCTGTAGACTGAAATCCGGTGTTACCCCTGTCGAGTGAAGATCGGACAAAAGTATCCGGTCACAATTAATTTCGAAATGGGTAGTGATTTAGTGTACGGAATGTTCAGAAATTCAGTATTGCGATTTTATGTGACGTTTTAAAGTATGCTTATTTTAATTGGTAGTTTGCTTGTGCATGAAACCAAAGTTTCAGCATCTTAAGGGTAAGATCAGATAGTTTAACCCAAAAAAAAGGAATCGTTTGGAACATCTATGTTTGTATTATTAGGTAAATTTTGTTGATGTCATTTTAAAGAGCATTAAACATCGGATACATTCTTTTCTGACACCTTGCGCTCCTAGCAATAGATATAGTATTAAATTATTGTCCGAACTTACCCCTTGACGGCCAAATCGTCATTATGCTCACAAAAATTATGTCCTTATTTTACAGGCTTACCATGCAAAAAGTATTGAGCGTTTATAAATAAATTAATAATAAAAATATACTGCGTTTAATCACGATCAATTTCCCCCATTTCTCAAGAATGTAGTGTATACCAAAATCGAGAAAAAAAAGTTTTTGTAACATCCTTGCAACTATTTGAAAATTCGTCCGGTATTACCCCAACGCACTTAATTATTGGAAAAGTAGAAACATGTTCATACAATTCAAATTACTTCCCAAATGTCTGATCTAGTGGTGGAATTTACATAGGTAGAGGTGGGTCAGATTTTGAGATCAGAATATTTGACTCCAAATATTACCTTTATACCGACTGTTGACCTAATACATTACCTTTTTCGCTTCACTATCGTTGCGCTTTTTATCCGGGACTGTGATATACGTATCTACGTCGTCGGCCGAGCCTTGATAGATGCGGACAGCATTGCTACATTAGTCTGGGGCTCTGGTAACATAAAAACGTAATGAAACTGTACCTTTGTACCTACTTACATTTATTACTACCACAAAATTAGAGGACGTTTCAGTTGGTAGTGTCAGTAAAATAAAAACTTATTTTAGCTGATAAAAAATTGTATTGACCAAACTAGATACGAATTTTCTATAATCAAAATTACCATTTTGATTAATACCGCTTTCTCTATAAATAATTACGTAAATTGGTACACCAATCTAGGGAAATTGGTTGAAGACACATAAAATATAAATTTATCGTGTTTAAAGATGTTTAACAGGTAATAGGTGCATTAAAATCGTTTTTTTTAACAAGTCTTTCCAACTTAGAACCAAGTTTCTCTAATATAATTATTACCATAAATTACGATTGGATATTGTTAATTGGCAAAACCTACCTGAGTATCTACAGTACTAATAAAGATCTATGACTAAATAACCCCGTTACAATTTTCTTTTTGTTTCCCTCTTTCCAATTTCGATTATCCCGATCACCTAAATAAACTGAAGCATCTTTTCCTCGCACAAATCAGACGGGTTACGCAACAAAAAATCTCATTGGTCCAATAAATCACTATTGACCTCTGTAAGGAGGGTCGCAATACAACAAACATTTTATGAACCGCAGAATGAGATGTCATTGTAGCAGCAGAAAATTGTCTTTTGATCACAATTCTTTAACTATAAAAGGCAGACATTCTAAGTTACGTAATAACGTTTTCGGCGCCTGAAAATTGAAGGACGTACTACCTTGTTTAGGTTGGAATATTTTTTTAAATAAAATATTTTCCACGGAGTAATTTTTGGGCGGTGCTGCGAGTTCTAATGTTTAGAGATGGGCCATCAGTACACTGATGAAGATTCATGACGTAATAAGAGGTTTCTAGATAGAGGGGTATAAGCCGTCTTGACAGATCATTGTCATTACAGATTACAGACACGGCATCCTGGTAGACCCAAATCGGAATAATTTATCAACGTCACACTTTCTGTTGTCAAGTGCGCTTCATCACCCTTGCCCATGAAACAATTTTAATATTGATGCGTGTTAGTATCATATTATAGTTTTTTTTTTTTCTTGGAGGGTTGGAAATCACCAAATAACTTCTCGCGCCCTGGGCGGGGCGGGAGGGAGTGTCAGACTTTTACTGACTAACACCCACCCATGTTCCTTCTTGTGCCCTTTGCGATCCGGGAGCGCGGTATCTCTTACGAACCACCCGCAGCCCCGGCAGGCATCGACTCTCAGTGGCCCCTTCCATTTGCTGACATCTCTTTGAGGCGCGCAACAACTCGCAGCACCGATCATATTATAGTTACCTCCTTGAATTTGACGAGGATGAAAACTAAACTTTGTGTAGATCAAGCCGCCACAATAATCGGCTTAACTCGATAAACGCCGTAGTAAAACCAGTATTGAAATCGGTCGCACAGTCAACCCGCGGCTCAGGGGCTTTTGACAATAATTAATTCAGTTATATTCAATCGCTTGTTCGGAAAAGACTTGAATTCACAAGCATATCTGAAAAACGCAATGTTTGCTTTTAAGAGCAGGTAATTTTTATTGCCATGTCTAAACACTTCCTAAAAATCCGGAGTGTGAAGGTAGTGTGTAACGGATTTCTATCGGATTTTTTTGGGAAGATGTGGACTATCCGCATAATTTGTCATATTCACGTAAGTACTATTTTAATTACGGCAGCTTCTATTTTTAAATGCTGAAATTCTGTCACCAAGCTCAGAAGTTGAGATTTCAGAGGTACAATGGTTATCAATTAAGACAACAACTACGCAAGACGGCATCTTACGGCAACATAGTTGGGAAAATGCTAAGCAGATGATGATGAACTACGCAGACTCTAGAAAACTGCCTATATTCCAAGAAGTGTTGGGCGGAGATGTATTATAAAGCTTACAGTTATTCACCAAAATCTATCTATGTATAATATACGACATACCACCACGACTGTATTCCCCGAAGTTTTAGGCAGACCGAACGAATCGAGCCCAAATCCTAACTCCGAGCTGCAATTGAGAATTTCATAGAAAATCCCACTTTTCACTTTGCTCGACCTGGGAATCGAAACCAAAACCTCTAGCGTAGCAATCGCGCTTAGGACCACTAGGCTACCGAGGCAGTTATCTATAGTATTTATGTATATGTCTAGAAAAATACTGTTATTTTGACTACTTTGTTCTCTCTTCTAGACAAACCTAGTTCTCTTTCTTATCTGACTTCTCACTTTTAATACTTGTGCTCTGCGCACAGTAAGAATCTTCGCTCCTCCAATAATCGTCTTCTACGATGTCCTTCTCACCGCTCTGGTTTTCTTAAATCTTCTTTTCTTGTCCAGGCGGTTTTCCTTTGGAATGCGCTTCCTCAGAATATCAGGATGGCTACTAGTCGTTTCGCATTCAAAGTAAAAGCTCGCGATCACTAGCTTATGAAGTTGGCAGACTAGTCTCACAATTAGTTTGTTATATTTCTCCACCTACGTATTTTTATCTTTTTCTACTCTGTATATTTTGTTTGTATGTATGTATTTATTATATTTTATTCCTGGAAACTTTCTGTTCCTTGCACCTACTAGGTTTTGTCTGCATCACCCTAAAAAAATGAGGATTATGTTTGTCTGTTGATGCTACAGAGCATAGTTTGTTTGCTAGCCTTGACCTATTCCTCCTTCTGCGAGGCAGTTATGCTAGAGAAGGAGGCGGCGGGACCGTTGAGGCAGAGTCTACCGTCTCTAGCCGCAAACAGATGTCAGCAAATTTGGAAGGGGCCACTCAGGGCCGATGCCTGCCGGGGCTGCGGGTTGTTCGCAAGAGATACCGCGCCCCCGGAACGCAAAGGGCCCAAGAAGGAACATGGGTGGGTTTTAGTCAGTAAAAGTCTGACACTCCCTCCCGCCCCGCCCAGGGCGGGAGAAGTTATTTGGTGATTTCCCACCCACCAAAAAAAAAAAAAAAAAAAAAACTAGTAGAAAATGCCTAAGGCATTAAGTCCGCCTTTGTACAGTGTATTATTTACATTATGTGCAAAAAGTTTTAATAAATGAATAATAAATAAATAAATTACAAGCAGACACAAGAATTTGATATTATTATCTATACCCAAAGGATACGAAAAGCCTGAAAGGGTTTGTAGTTTCCTGGATCAAATGGAATCATTCTGTTTGATAGGTAGACAATTATATTATCTAAGGAAATAAATGCAAAGAGAAATCAAAAACAATATACTACTGTCAAACACAGTTTTTAATTGGCTATTGAAAATTACAATGTTCTAACATTGTCTTCGTGTTGATTTTTCTTTTTATTTAATTGGTACAATGTTTTTGACGTCAGTGTCGTAAGGTTTGTTTGCCATTTCCTGACAAAACTTTAAAATCAGCTTGATAACGTTAATAAATCACGACAAACTTCATACCTAATATAATTTCACTTGAACCAAAACTCCGATCTTGTTAGCTGAAAAGTTTTCTTTCATATTTAAATTGTTTTGTTTTCTATTGTGAATTGAGAAATATTTGTCATGGAATAAACATTTAATTAAATAAGAGACCCTCTGCAGTTGTCTCGCTATTCGCTGCGTGTTGTTATAAGATTTCAGATTAGTGAGTCCATGTTTCCTGACGATGCCCTTTCAGTCAGTGATATACTCAAAGAATAGAAAGAAGCAAATAAATACAAAGAGATATTAAAAACACCAAACATTCAAACATAAACCAAATTTGATATATATTTAGTTTAAACTTGCTACAAGGTCAAGTGCAGGTAACGAAGAAATATTTAGATCATACATTTGTCTAAAAGTAAACACATAAAATTGGACTTACGATCCTTTACTACTCCAGAAAATACATAAATGCCAGTTCCTACAGTCCAATTTTACGATATAGCTACGTGAGATATCTCCATTTTAATGAACACAGTGGACAAGGATACCACGCACCGCCGTTGTCGATTTCGGGTGTACTACATCCAACGTATTCTCGTCTCTCTTCAAAAATAAATCGTGTCTACGTGAAAATAGTTTACACATTTTCTTACAAAAGTTACATTCGCCAAAGGCTACATATTTGAGGCTCTCAGTCTCAGCGTTCATGTTTAAAACCACTACACCAACTATCAAAGAGTGAGCGTTAAAAGCACTTTATTCGGTACGTAAAAATAACACTATGTTTAGGCAGAAATCTCACACTACAACACAATATCTTGGTAAAAGTGATATATACATACCTACCAAGAACTGCAATAAATTCCTAGAGTGGATAAGAGCATATACAATCAGTGGCGTTAATAGATAAGAACCAAACAATGAAGATATATGAGAGCCAGCTGAACAAAGATTCTCTCAACTATTTGTCTGGGAGAAATCACACTATAAGTAATCCAGGTTATATATAGAGAGTGTACCAATGTACACCCATAGTTCGCCGGTATGTTTAGGTCCCATGTAATAGGGGGCGAGCCTATTGCCATTAACCGGGCACATATCCTAACTCCGAGCTGCTACTGAGAATTTCATAGAAAAACTCAATCCCAATCCTTTTTGCTCAACCTGGGAACCGAACCCGTTTTTTTTGTCGCCGGTGTGGAAAATCCTCATGGATGACCACCGCGAGCGGGAGGGCGGAGGGGTCTGTCAGACTCTTACTGACTAAAAACCACCCCAGAGTTCCCTTCCCACACTTATGCCGGGGATCCCAGGAAGGGAATCGAACCCTAGCGTAACTTTAGAATTATATCTTTAAACATAAGTAGGTTATGAAATCCTGAATAATATTTCTTAAAACGTAGAAAATCAACATCTCTGCCTCTAAGAGCAATCAGTCGACCGTACTTAATGTAAATGAGTAGCTTTGTAATCCTCTTAATAACTATAGTTACAGAAAATAATATATTTTGACGTTAGAATTTTATTGCAATACTAGCTTCTGCCCACGAATTCGTTCGCGTGTCTCTGGTTAGTCCGTGAGTCATAGTGTATTTATGATAGCCTTTACTATTCCTCATGAATCGGTTAATACAAAACACATAATTTCAAGAAACCCCCGACAGAAGGAAAAAATGACTACCGTAACTAACAAAAGAGCTGATAGCTTTGAAACCGCTGAACCAATTTCCACCAAACAAAGCTAAGAACTCTCCCGACTAATTAACCTTTCAAACAAAAAGAATCAAAAACATAATCGGTACATGCATTCGGGAGCTGTGATGCCATAGACAGACACACACACATACCCAGACACGTCAAACATATAACACCCCGTCGTTTTTGCTTTGGGAGTTAAAAAAGTTTTTTTTCAGATCAGACTGTTAGTACCAGACATTAGCGCGTTAATACAAACAAAAGAGCTATTTACCTTTATTTATAAATACTTATGTACTCTTCGAGGCTTATTTAGAAGAAAAATAAAAAGAGTGAAGATAAAAACGATAAAGAACCGTTCTCAAAGAAAAAGTCTGTTTAAATGACTTTTAATCTCAGCGCAGTAGCAAACTATGTTTCCTTAAACCGTAATTAAAGAGTGCAAGTACCTACTACTAGCCGGATAGTTTGAATTGTAGTAATAATTTGTAAGTAGGAACTTCGCAACGACTTTAATGAGAACCCTGTGTGGTTAATAGCGGCGTCGTTTCGAGTTCTTGCAGTTGCTAATAAAACTTAACGCTGAAAATTAAGTTTGCTTCATTAAGTCTGCCTTGCTATGTCGACGGCGCGTTCATGTTCGTGTAAAGAGATGTCAGCAATTATTGAAGGGGCTACTCAGGGCCGATGCCTGCCGGGGCTGCGGGTTGTTCGTGAGAGATACCGCGCTCCAGGAATGCAAAGGGCACAAGAAGGGACATGGGTGGATTTTAGTCAGTAAAAGTCTGACGCTCCCTCCCGCCCCACCCAAGGCGGGGAAAGTCATTTGATTTCCCATCCTGAACAAAAAAAGAAACCATAATAAACGTATAAGAAAAAAAAAATAATAATCAGAAAACGATACAGGTAGATCCTTCCAACGTTGTGTTATTCAATGATGTTAGGTAGTTCAACTGCCTCGGTAGGCCAGAGGTCTAAAGTTCCAGAGGTCTTGTCGAGCAAAGTGTTATTGGGTCTCCCTACGAAATTCTCTGTGGCTGCTCGGAGTTAGGAATGGCAATAATGGCAATAGGCTCGCTCCCTATTACAATAATAATTGCAATCCGTGGTGCTTTGCAATCTGGGCGTCTCTCAGTTGTAAACATCCCCTTCTGCCTATTGGCCTAGTTCTGTTATGTCTCCTGCTTGTTAGGAGGCAAGTAGAAATTATATTTTTTTCCTACTCCTCCGCTACTCTTTTCTGATTAATTTCGTTGCGGGATCTAAGACAGTTATATCGTTTCTCCGGGACTCGTCGCGCTTAATTGCCTCCGCGCTCTTCTGACGGTCTCCACTGTTGATTCTGGCTTACAGAAGTTGCAGTGGTTGGGATTAGTGTGGCGGGCTTGTCCCTACTACATACGGTCGAACTCTGGATATACATTGGTACACCTCTGACTAATCCTTCGAGGAATACAGGCGTGATGAAAAGAGCATCTATGGAGATTCTTGCCCATTCTTCTCCATACGAAACTACCTTTCGGAATGGGCCACTAATTGACGTTCAAAAGTGCCTTTTAATGGTCTAATTGAAATAAATGATTTGACTTTGACTTTGATGGTATGTTATGTTATGATCGATAGTTTAGAAGGTATTTAGATAGAGATGATCATACATACAAGCTGAACACATAAACCTTCTTTTTGGCTACAGTGTAGTAGGGTAAAAAGCAGTATTTTTTATTGTCCTGTTATAGTAGCTTATCGACGAAAAAAGTTTTATGGGCTTTAGTAAGAATTCTTATCCTCGCACAATAAATTTTCGGGACCACGTTTAATATGCGGAATGGAAGGGGTATCGAGTACATAAGGGACTTTACTGACTACAATATTGTTTATTTACTAGTTTCGGATAAGCGGCTAGCTACTTCTCATCGACTGTTGTAAGTTTATTTATTAATAGCTTATGCCCGCGACTTCGTCCGCGTCTAATTTGATATTTTATTATCCCACGGGAACCGTAAACTTTTCAACATGGGACAATAAGTATCCTATGTCTTATTCCACTCTACATTCTATCTTAGTGCCAAATTTATCCAGAACAGACATCCATTCATCCAAAGATATATGGATGAAACTATTTTTTTTATGTTGCTAAGCTGTGTTTGTAACTCTAAGTTCCAGTTAAACACCGTCTTGGTTAGTGGCAATTTTTTGCGTCACAGAATCTTTTCACAGGATTATTGATTGCTCACACTTAGGTGGGCTTAGGTACACTCTTTGGGTGAGTAATAAATGGTATCCAGTAGAATATAACTGCATGGCAAGGGCCTCTCATTTATTTGCTCAGCTTGATTTAGGTACTATATATATTCTATACATATATTATTCTAAGAGCTACATACAGCAGTATTACTATGTCTATGGGCCAAAAATGTGAATGACAGTGGCGCCTGTCAAAGAAGATGTCAAATTCCTGTCAAATACAGTACATTTTAGTTTTGGTTCTCAATATTTATTTATTTATTTAGACCGATTTTGACTGACTTGCACTAGCAGATAGCTGGCTAAGAAGTAATGTACTTTTATTTTATAAAAAGAACTAGGGATCCGTGCAAAAAAAATGTCCTAATAAGTTACATCCAAAATTCTATATATTATAATCGTCCAATATACAGAGATATTTGAATATTGTGGGATCACAGTATAAATGTAACAGTACGTCTAAAATATAGCGCTCGTTTTATAGTACTCATATGGGATTATCTTCAAAAGTTGCAACACGGCAGATATATATAAAATTGTACTACTTTGGTGAGTATCCTGAGTAAGTATTTAATGACCGCTATTACACTGCGTACGTATGAAATACTCCCTTTATACGAATACCCGTCTGTTGGTTTCATTAGTCTACTTTTACGTATAATATTTCTGTACCCAAGTTTAATATTAGGTACATGTCTGTGGCTTGATGTACCTAATCAAGTTTTATGTTGTTGAATATTTTTTCAGAGAAAAGCTTTTATGATACTAAATAGTTTAGATGTGAAGAGGAAGTGAAGGCTATAATCAATAAAAACACAAGCCTAAAGCGGGAGCTGGTGGACCTTCATCAACAATTCCTAGATGTTGTCGATGAACGGGACAAACTGCGGCTGGTCACTGATGGGTTCAAAAACTGTAGCGACTTGTATGAGCAGGCTTTGAGCAAGGTTAGGGACTTAGAGGATGAACTAATTCATTCCAATTTAAAAATTACAAAGTTACAGAAGGAAAAGGATTGTTCCCAGGCTAAAGAAACTGATCGCTTGTATAATGAGTTGTTGAATAGTAATTGCAACCCTAATTCCTTAGTTATAGACCTCACTGAAGATTCACTTGTGAAATATAATAATTCTAGTTACACAGTGAGTCATAACAAAATAAAAAAATATGCTAAGTTTAATAGAATAATAAATAAATGTAAAAAGTTTAAGAAACAGGAAAAACACTATTCTAATAATATTAAATTAAGGAAAGAGCGTGTTTACTTATTAAAAAAGCTGAATAATTTTCAAATAAAATTAGAAGACAGTACTAAGATTTATGAGGTGGACACTCAACTCCTGCAGTCGGAAATTAAGGTGCTGGAAAAATCTATTTACTCTCTTTTCCAAAAATATGAGAGTTCACAAAACCAAATAAAAGAGCATATCCTGGCCACAAATGAATTAGTAGATATGTGTAACTATTGTGCAGACACAGTGGACCCGCTGCCTCTCAGCTCCACTCAATGTACCTACCAGGAGTTTCATCTTGAGGCTCCCCAGCCTGAGGCAACAGAAGATCCGTCCCAGTCTGAGAGTGTCATGGAGTGCATCCATAATTCAATAGTTATACCAGATATTGATCATGGTTCGTCTCTTGTTCGGCAAGAAGTCAGTAGTCCTCTATCTGGTAATAAAGTTTGTTACTGTCCCATTATGTTTTCTGACAGTATAGGAAGGGGCGTTGGGAAATTACTTAACAACAACCTAAGGGATACTGCCCTAAATTACTGTATGCCTGGGACATCCTTTAATGAAATAATGTCAACAATAGTAAAAAAAGATTATAATCCAAATTCTGTCATTACTATATTAGTAGGTAACAGCATAAATATTACTAAGGATGACATTACTGACAGGGTCACTGAAATTTTAAAAATTAATTGTCATAAAATAATACTGTGTGCTTTCCCTTACTTTGAGCACCTCTCAAATAGACAAAATAACAACATTCATATGTTAAATAATCACTTACATTTTCTTGTAAGTCACAATAGTGACAAACTTATGTTTCTGGACATCAACAGTTTTGTTGAAAAATTAAGATCGACTAGAGATACAGCGTATCTGCCCATTAGTTTTAGACGTCAGATAGCTTGGCTATTAGCTTATAATATAAACTCAGACATAATTAGTATGTCGAAGTCCTCCATAATTAGCACCACAATATTTAGTAATAATACTAATGTTAAGGTGGTAACAACAAATAATGTTTTAAACTAGTAATTAAGACAACAGAAGATACCAGCAAAAATATAGTTAAACTTATCAACAAAAAGGTATCTTCTAGCAATCACTTATCAAATTGTAAAAATGGGGGTAAGCAGCATTCCTTAAAAATATTTCATCAAAATATTCAAGGATTTTCTTCAAAGCAATTAGAAATTGAACTGTTTTTAGAAAAGACAATGTTCGACATTATTTGTTTAACTGAACATTGGTTAAAAGATTATGAAATGTTAATTAATTATGAGAATTATACTGTCGCTAGTTGTTTCAACCGAAAATCCTTGCTGCGTGGTGGTTCCCTAATCTTAATAAAAAATAGTATTAAATGTAAGCCACGTAAAGACATCGTTGAACTATCGGTTGAACATATTATTGAGCTGTCCTGTGTTGAGCTAGATAAGCATGTTATAGTGTGCGTCTACAGACCCCCAAATTACCAAAATTACTCTATATTTGAGACAGTAATGGAGGATGTTTTAACTAATCTTGCAAATAATAATAAATCAGTAATAATTTGTGGTGACTTTAATATCAATATTTTAGAAAATAATTCAAATAGCAGTAGATTAATAAATCTCTTTAAATCTTTTAACCTGTCATATGTTTTTCTAGAACCAACACGTATAACTTCGACTACTGCTACATGTATTGATAATATTTTTTGTTCCTGCAACAACTTAGATAAAGCCATAGTTAATTTACTACCTTCTGATCACAGCGGACAAACTGCTACTTTTGAGTACAACAAACCATTGCAAAAAGTGCAGATACAGTCAAGACCAGTAACTTCTGGTAATCTAAATAAATTTAATAGCACTTTGAATAGTAAGTTACGTGTTCAGGGCCTAGATTTTATTGGTGGTAGTACTTTGTATGAAGAATTCTTTTCAGTGGTGCAAACTGAGTTTAATAATATTTTTAAGAAAAAAACCAAAACAATTTGCCCAAGATTTATATTTAGTGATTGGGCGACGAAAGGTATCAGGAAAAGTAGGGAACGACTTTTTGAGCTGTATGGCCTTAAGCCTTATATAAATACTGAAAGTTTTAACAAGTATGTTGCTACTTACTCAAAAATTTTTAAAAATACCTGTAAGTCAGCTAAATCCTTGTACATTAGCAACAAGGTTAAATCAGCAGATAATAAAATAAAAACGGTTTGGAAAATTATTAATAATGAAACTAATAGAAACAAAAGACATAATGCTGATTACTCTCTAGAGACTTCCCGTGGTCCCATAAGCACAAATATCGATGTGGCGCAGGAATTTGTAACTTTTTTTACCAATATTCCAATTAAAACTACGGAAACTTTAGATTCCTCGCCCTCACTTGCCATTGATTTACTAAAGGCGAAAGTTTCATCCTGCCCTAAGGAATTTAAATTTAAACATATTAACCCTCAGGTTATTATAAAGACTTTCAATCAGCTCAAGATCAAAGTGACCGAAGATCTGTGGGGCATGTCTACTAATGTATGTAAGTCTATTATTGAGACAGTAGCACCCTATTTAGCGTTAATATTTAATTTGTGTATAGACCAAGGGGTTTTTCCTACTTTAATGAAATACAGCAAGGTTATACCTCTATTTAAGTCCGGAGATATTAAAGACACCAATAATTACAGACCAGTTTCGGTTTTGCCGGTTTTCAGCAAGGTGTTCGAAAAAGTGATGCTCAATCAAATGCTCAATCATTTCAACTGCAACAACATCCTGCACGATCAACAGTATGGTTTCACCAGAGGGCGTTGTACTACTGACGCCGGTGTCACTTTAATTAAGCACATCTTTAATGCATGGGAGGACTCACAGGATGCCATTGGCATTTTTTGCGACCTCTCGAAAGCATTTGATTGTGTTAATCATGAAACTCTCCTCCTTAAGCTTGAGCATTACGGACTCGGTCAACTGGCGCGAGCCTTGATAGAATCGTACTTGAATGATAGATTGCAGCATGTTCAAATAAATGGTGTAAATTCAACAGGCCTAAAAGTAAAGATGGGGGTTCCGCAGGGTTCAATATTAGGTCCGTTTCTCTTTCTAGTATACATTAATGATTTACCTCATTTACTGAAAGACCAACCTCAAATGGTGTTATTTGCTGATGATACTTCACTGATTTTTAAAGTAAATAGGAAGGCTCAACACCTTGACGACGTAAATAACGCTATGCGTGAGGTTCATAATTGGTTTACTATAAATAACTTAGTATTAAATGAGAAGAAAACTAAATGCATAAGATTTGCTTTGCCGAATGTTAAAAGTTGTCCATGTCAAGTTATATTAAATAAGGATATACTGGAGTTCGTCGAAAAGACAGTTTTCCTGGGGATTACGCTAGACTCAAAGCTGCAGTGGGGTCCTCACTTAACATCTCTTGCAGGGCGGTTAAGTTCAGCCGCTTACGCTGTCAGAAAAATCCGACAATTAACAGACGTAGATACCGCGAGACTGGTCTATTTTAGTTACTTTCATAGTATTATGTCTTACGGTATTTTGCTTTGGGGGCGGGCTGCAGATATAGATTCTATCTTTATTTTGCAAAAGAGGGCTGTCAGAGCTATCTATAATCTTTGCCGTCGTGAGTCTCTAAGGGAATTATTCAAAAAAATTAATATCATGACGGTTCCATGTCAATATATATATGAAAACATTATGCATGTTCGAAAAAATCTTCATCTTTTCAAAAAAATTGGAGATAGACATCATTTTAATACTAGAAATAGGAACAAATTAGATCAACCAAGTTTCAGATTGTCTAAAGTACACACTTCTTTTATGGGGTACTCTGTAAAATGTTATAATAAAATACCGCTCGATATTCTCGAACTAAATGAGAGAAAATTTAAAACTTGCATCAAACGCGCACTATGTAGTCAAGCATATTATAAGTTAGAAGATTATATTAATGACAAGAATGCTTGGCTTAATGCTGGTCCTGCTCCATAGTCACTCGGGTTCACAAATTAATACTTACATATGTATATTAATACAGGGGGATGTTTCTTGCCACCTTTTTATTTGTATTCTCATTGACCTTAATAACGTGTACCGTTATTATTATTTCTATTTTTTTTTACATACTACAGCTCATCTGTCGAATAGAATTACTTAAAACCTTAGTTTTATATAATCTATCATCATTTATTTCAATTTTGTAAATGTGAGTACCATGGAGCCTTTTATTTATTTTATTATTATGTGTTGGACACTACGAGCATGGTGGTTGAGGGCTTTGTCATGCTCACTTAAATGTCTCGCTGATGGTGGCGCGTGGGTCGGATCATTTGGTTCCCTTCATGATGGTTGAGCTAAGTGGTGCTGATCCTCGCGTCATGTTCGTGAACGGGCGCTGTCAGTGGGATTGGTCATCTCTTAACTGCCATGGCTTACATCTTTAGTACTATTATTATTATATATTTTTTTTTTAATTGTTTTATATTTAACTTCATTGTTTTCACATGTAGAAGCAACAAGAATATTGTAACCAAGATTCTGTAAAAACCAATTTGAAAAGAGTGTCCATGGAGTTTCTTGCTCGTTCTTCTCCATAGAGACCTACGTTTTGGAACGAGCAACTAGCTTCAACTTTTTGTATGAGTAACTTCTTGACAATTCAAAAGTGCCTGTAAATGGTCTAATTGAAATAAATGTTTTGACTTTGACTTTGACTTTGACTTTAATTAATTGTAAATTATTCTTAAATTGTTCTTCTCATCAAATACCATTTTTGTTATTAAAAACCAATAACTGTTAAAAGAGAAACGTAGATCCTTATTATAAATATATATATATATATATATATATATATATATATGATGTACAGTTACGAAGTAAATTTTTTTTTTCTTTGTGCTTATATAAGTATTTCATTATTTCTCCTGTATATATGCGTTTACTAACATAATGTTGGATGTTTTTGCCACCTTTTTATTTGTGTTCTCATAGATCTTAATAACGTGTACCGTTATTATTATTTCTATTTTTTTAAATACTACTGGTCATCTGTTGAATAGGTTCACTGAAAACCTTAGTTCTCATCTATCATTTCTTTAATGATTAATTCAAACATAAAACTTACTTAAATAATAATAATATTACAAACTACGAGTATGTACAGTTAATATAAAATACGAAAAAGGAAGCTTATAGGGCATCAAAAAACTCATCCGCATCACTGTCAATGGGACAAGTGCCCAAAAGGCTGGCAGCATTGCCACGTTGTATGGCAATGCTGATTCTTTGGCCCAAGAAAAGGCCAGCCCTTTGGTCACGTGAAACTACTATGACTATATCGAAAAACTAGATGAGCGCTCGGACCCCATGGCCCTAGTTTTTCAACCCCAAACGGCTCAAACATATAGCTTCCAAGAAGGTTATTATATTTGCGCCGTTTGAGGTTTTCGGCACCAGTAGAAGCCGCCCCGGCACAACACGTTGTAAAACCAATTTGAAAAGAGTGTCCATGGAATTTCTTGCTCCTTCTTCTCCATAGAGACCTACGTTTTGGAACGAACAACTAGCTTAAATTTTTTGTATGGGTAACTTCTTGACAATTCAAAAGTGCCTGTAAATGGTCTAATTGAAATAAATGCTTTGACTTTGACTTTAATATAAACTCACATACATAAACAGCCAGTCCCGGCACAACCTGTGTACCTGTAGGTTACACAAATATTGAAACAAACACGTGACACGCAGCGTAGCAGCCAATCGTTCAGCCACTACGCCAACTGTGCTGTGTCGTCGTTTTCTACGTACAGTCACAACAAGAAGTGCATAGAAAATCACTCGCTTTTTAACGCCTTTATGTAAGATATATACAAGCGAAAGTAATAGAATATTTACAGGGTATTTGGTAATTCAATGCATTTCTTGATTGGGGGTAAACTTGGAGTCTCAATCACTAAAGCGAGTTTGGTATTTACTGTACTTAGTCTGTGTATAAGTTAATAAATTATACATAAGTAGAATAGAAATAGCTCGACGATCAAGTGCCCGGCACATAACCACAGTTTCAGATAATCCAACCGGTTCTTTTTCTAGGCTGTAACGAAATGTGTGTTTGCGGGGTGTATGGTATTATTCAGATGTCGTTGAAAGATTTTCGAAGAAACAAAATTCGATGATATGGCTATCACACTCAAGTAGGAATCCCAGTAGATCTGTAGCAAAATATTTATAGAGGACTACGCAGAAATGGAATACTTATGCTAGTGGAACGGGGCGAAATTCTAGTAGGTATTAATATTTATAGATATATTCAAAGTCAAGAGGGATTCCCTTTACGCATCGTTAGGGTTCGCATTTACATCGTGGATTTTAATTTTATATCTAGTAGCGATTTAGTTCCACATTGTTGGAGTATTTTTATTTGTTTTTATAAAATATATTTATTTCTTATAATAGGCTGATATTTTCAGAAATTGGTATTCATCCGCTTAGACTGGAAGCCGACGCCAACATAGTTGGGAAAAGGCTAAGCAGATGTAAAGATTCTTAATTCTAACATATTTTTTTACATAATTAATGAAACAATAAGAAGTTATTAATGATATATTTTTAAATTTTTTGGTATAATAATAGTGCTTCGGCGGGTACTAAGAACTTTAAAATATTCTAGAGCAACTTAGCACTAACATTTAATGCCTGTTTTCTATTCATTGTCGTTTCGCTCTAACCAACGCGTTGGTTGAGTCATTCGTTGTTGTCATTTCATTATGATAATTTATTACTCTGACACAAAAAGTGTCCACTTTTTGAAAATCCTTTCCGGACAGCCCTAAACTAGGCCAAATTCGGCAAGTTCCGGGCGGGTGCCAGCCCTACCTATGGGCTAGATATAGGTAAGCTATGTGTACACGTTGCCATGATACATTATAACAGTGTTTACATTTCCAGTAGAGCCTGAAAATAAAATTAAAATATTCATCATGGATATGTTAAGGGTCAATTTTAAGGGGCCACTCAGGGCCGATGCCTGCCGGGGCTGCGGGTTGTTCGTAAGAGATATCGCGCCCCCGGAACGCAAAAGGCACAAGAAGGAACATGAATGGGTTTTAGTCAGTAAAAGGCTGACACTCCCTTCCACCCCGCCTAGGGCGGCGGAAGCCGCGGTAGACGCTGCGGGCGTCGGGAGCCGCGAGACGGCTCCCGGCTACCGTAGATGCAGGCCTGCGGACGGTGAGCAATGGGTAGCTCACCATCCGTACGTTGCATAACAACACGCCGTGTCGACGGCGCGTTCGTGTTCCACGCGCGCCTTAAAGAGATGGTGGCAATTTTGGAAGGGGCCACCCAGGGCCGAGGCTGCGGGTTGTTCGTAAGAGATACCGCGCCCCCGGAACGCAAAGGGCACAAGAAGGAAAATGGATGGATTTTAGTCAATAAAAGTCTGACACTCCCTTCCACCTCGCCTAGGGCGGGAGAAGTCACTTGATGATTTCCCATCGGTAAAAAAAAGTGTCCCTGTCGCAAGCCGTGGTCCCTTTGTAAAGGTACAACCACTTGATACGTCGGCCTCGAATTGTTAGAAATTCGGGTTCATTCGAATTTTAACTCTCAACACTTCACCGATACTTAACCCTGGCAAATTGATTCGATTGCCAACAAACCAAACTTAATTCGAAACTTGATCGCTTGTGCGTTTTTTTTATTGAAAGTACAAGAAATAAGGCCTACAAAAAGCTAGGTTAATAACCAAACAACCCTCCCCCATTTATTACCCCTTTTTAGTTAATTTTACTACACTTTGTATATTATACTGTCAAAAAAAAAAGAAAAGTAGGTAGGTACTGTAGAGGCTTTAGTTCAAGGAGCCTATACAACCTCATTAAATATAATTATTCTATGAGACGGATGCTGCTTTTTATATATATTTAGAAGTAAGTAAAGTGCGTTTCACGAATGAATTCCCTTGGTCGTTTTGTTGGCTCCCCTGTCTGTATAAACGTCAAAGAATGAAGATGGCTATTGAGACGTGCCAAGTTTTTTTGGATTTATTAGACTTTACGTGTAAAAAATATGTCTAAGACACTAAAAAGTGGTGAACGGGAATTAGTGTGAAAAGTAAAATGTTTTTGTGAAAGAAAAAATATAACAAAGTGCCATAAATAATACCATTAGAATGCGTTCGTTTTCGGGTAGCAGCTATGACAGTTTAGTAAAATAGAGTTGCCAGTTTCAAGTTCCAAAAATAACATGAATACGGAAGATTTTGTTTTAGGTATTTCCGAAAAAACTGTTTCGAAAATAACTAAAGAAGGTGAAGTGTCTTCTAGTATCAACATCAACAAATACATCAACTCCGGGCAAGAAACGTTCTTGAGAAAAAAAAAACTCAACGATTTCGAACATTGATAGGCTTGTAATTGGGATTGGTAGGCTGGTAGAAAATGCCTAAGGCATTAAGTCCGCCTTTGTACGATGTATTTTGTTTTACATTTGTGCATAAAGCTTTAATAAAAAAAATAAATAAATAAACATTGTATTTTACGGCACAAAGTACATGAGTTCTATACGGTAAGAAAAGGGTTGCGTACTCTTGCAAAATTGTTGCACGAAATGCGAAACGAAATCGATTTAATCGGTAGTCGTATAACTTTATGGAGAATTGAGGGGAATGGGATTTTATTTAAAAAATCCAGGTCTACAAGGAAGATGTTCATGGAGAGGTACGATTCTGTGGCGTGGCGTTTTCGGTATTTCAAAGAATAGCAGGACAATCAAAATGAAGCCCAGCGTCCGGTTATATATTTAGATGAAACCTACATTCATTCCACGTTTTGTGCTGGAAAATGTTGGCAAAGTGAAACAGAAGTAGGTGTATTATCCTCTGACTCGAAGGGACCACGGTGGATTACAGTCCACCCAGGTAGTGAGAACGGTTTAGTACCAAATGCTCATCTCATTTTTAGGTCTCAATCGAAATCGGGAGACTATCGTGATGAGATGAATCGAGAAAATTTCATGAAATGGCTAAAAACAAAACTATTGCCATATCTACCTCCTCAGTCTATTGTAGTTGTGTATAATGCACTATACCACACAGTTGCGGTCAACAGAGCACCAACTATTTCTAGCCGAAAGGCTGAAATGAAAAATTGGATTATAATTATGATAAACAAAGGCCTTGTTTATTTGCCGACGATGGTAAAGGCTCAATTATTTGAAATTATTAAAGAGCACAAATCCGCCTGTATATGAAGCTGATTTATTATTGGGCAGGCATGGCCCTTAAGTGGTAAGACTTCCGCCTTACCATTGTGATTTAAACCCCATAGAGCTTAAATCGAGCCTATTAAAAAGAAGAATTGCAGAAAAAAATGTGGGCCAGGAAGTAAGAAATATTGGTAAAATTACTGAAGAGGCCCTTTCCAGTGTAACTTCCGATGAGTGGAAAAAGGAATGGAATGGAATCACATGAAAAACATAGAAAACAAATACTGCAATGACGGAATATCTGTAGACAAAGAAACAGACAGGGTTATAATTGAAGTTGGAGACGATGGTGATCCTTCTGATGGTTTTTGTTATGATACAGATGATAGCAACATCTCCGGAGTGGGTCCCTTAGATGACATAGTTATTTTAAAAAGTAAATTGTGGTCTCCTGGTTTTTAATAAAAATTTGTTTAATAATTTATTCTTTTCATTATATCACAAAAACTCGTAAAGTTACAATTGTCATATGCTTCTGTCGTGTCTACAAAGGGTATGATTATGCCGTGGTGTAAACATTAGTAAGTCAACAAACGTATTAAGACTCGACTGCTCCTAGTGCACTCAACAAAACTACAATCTGTAGTTGAATGAATGCCTACTCCAATAAAGCTTTGAATTGTGATGAATTATTGTATGGTAAGTAGTATATTTTATTCATAAACAGTTTTACAGTTTCCAAAAGAAAAAACAAAATTATAAGGCAATTGGTCAAAGTAACGAATATTAGTAAATCTCCCTAATATTAAGTAATTTCAGTACTGAAAAATCAAAAAAATTAAGTTACCCCCGACAGCAGAAAAAAATCACTACCGTAGTTAACAAAAGAGCTGATAACTTTGAAAGCGCAGAACCGATTTCCATCAAACAAAGCTAAGAACACTCAGGACTAATTCATCTTTTAAACACAAAGAACAAAATCAAAATCGGTTCATGCGTTCGGGAGCTACGATGCCACAGACAGACACACACACACACACACACACAGATACGACAAACTTATAACACTCCGTCGTTTGTCGGTTAAAAAATAGCAACACTGATTTTCCGTACTGCCAACATTACGGCGAAAGGAATTTTTTCGTGAGACCCACTTGAGTGGTTGTCAGACCGCGGCTACGGATATCAACGTATCAACATCATCATCTGCTTAGCCTTTTCCCAACCATGTTGGGGTCGGCTTCCAGTCTAACCGGATGCAGCTGAATATCAGTGTTTTACATGGAGCGACTGCCTATCTGACCTCCACAACCCAGTTACTGGGCATCACGATACCTCTTGGTAAGACTGGTTGTCATACTTCCTGGCTTTTGAATATCCGTAACGACTATCAAAGATCTACGAATGACAGCCGGGACCAACGGCTTTACGTGCTTTCCGAGGCACAGGGGTGTCACACCACCAACTTCCAAACTCCGGGCTGCTATTGAGAAATGCGTAATGGAAAAACCCAATAACACGTTTTATCCGACCCGGGAATCGAACCCAGGACTCCGTGCTCATCAGTCGCGCTTGCGACCACGAGACCAACGGGGCAGTCAACGTATCAACATCTAAGAATTAATTAAGTAACATAAAATAGAAATATAAAATAATATTAATGGCAATAGGCTCGCCCCCTATTACATGGGACCTAAAATATACCGGCGAACTGTGGGTGTATATTGCTACACCTCTGCCTAACCCTCCGGGGAATACAGGCGTGATGATATGTATGTAAAATAATATTGTTATGTTGATACGTGACTAAACGTAGTTAAAGTTAACAACGCGCTTTAAAGTAGCGTGTAGACCCTTCACCGCTACAGTACAATTATCTACTATAGAGCCAATTATGACAGGAAGAAATTAATTTGTTTCATTACATTGTTGACGGACAAAATTTATATTCATATTGCAGAGGAAATTGAAAATCGTGTCCCGGCCATACTTTCACTTAATGTAAGGCTATTTGTCAAAAATCGAGTTTATTGGAAATCTGTCCACTTAAAGAATTTTGGCTTCGCCAAGGAGCGAATCTTGTATTTTTGTATCTACTAAGTATTGCAATATCGTGTTTGTAAAGGGAAAGGTCAAGTGAATAAATTACATGTGTTGAGAAGTAGAGGTCAGGTTAACTTAGTCGTAGCAAGAGGGTATCTCGACCTTTTCGGTCAAGCGTGTAACTTACCTGTCCTCATTCCTTGTTCCTGAGAAGTTCTTGCGCATGAATCAGCTCCGTTTAAATTACATACATTACAAACAAGATAATTTATAACAAGTTTATTACACTGTAGAGGAGTTGTGTAACTTTTTGATGACCAATATGCTTCATATTAAAGATATCTATGGGTACATATAATGACATTTTACCTACAACTATTCACTAATAAAATATTTTATAATACACATTAATTATTTATAGAAGCCGATACAAGAAGCGTAGATCGTGAGAATTCTTTTCCTATTCCATCGATGCTCTCATCTAGGAAAATTCCACTATTCTTACATTGTCAGCTTATAGACAACAGTGCCAAACCATATGTTTATTCTCATTAATAAACGAAACTTGTAACGATTCTGTTATAACAGATATTGGAAAACACAATAGAATCTCGCTCGTGATTGTCTGTTATCAGGTAACGTGTAAAAGGGAATATATAAATATCGAACCTTATTTTATTATAGCATCTCTATAAACGAAACACTATACGGGCCTCCAAATAGAGGCCAGAATAATGCCAAGAACAATATATAATCTCCCTTTTAAGTGGATTTATGGTCGTGATCCGGTTGTATGAATACACTGAAGGGCCGCGCTACATCCTTTTGTCAATGTCCCTTATTAGCACAGTACACCGCGATCTGTTTGCAGTGCGTGCGACCAAGGCCTAAGTCTACCCCTCAAATATCTATATCCAGCTCTCTAGTCATACAAAATAAATAATTGATATATTCAAAAATACAATTACTCTATTATGTAGATATCTCAATAGGCACAATAGTGATGTATTAGCATATTACCTACAGTTATTGTATATTATAAGCACCGGGTACTCTGAGTAACTACGCCTTCAAACTAATTTATTTTTATGCCCGATATATTTTTGCTTACACTTTATGAATTATAGTTATCGCCTTGAGTTATATTGAGGAAATTAAAATAGAATGTACTGGTAGAATGTGTATGTATATTTATATATGTTTGTACGTAAATGTGATAAAACTGATATATGATATATAAATATATTTATAGCCCACCAGCTCTCGTCATAGACTGCGTCCATGGTTTGGGTATGATTTATAACAGCAATTTTCTGATAAAAAAAGTAACATAAGTATAACGTATTGCACACAATATTATGACAGAATGTATTACGTACCTATTGCTTGGTACGCCCACACCAGGTGAGCCGACAACCTAATTCCCAGTACAACAACAAAGTTTACAATATTTTACGTGTGTTTAATTTAGTTTATATAAAGTTGAGAAGTTCATCTAGTAAATATAAAACTTTACAGGAACTTTGTACAAAATCTTGCGCGAGACGAGAACGCTAGGAACTTTAAATGTACCACTTACTTCACAGTTTTTTGATAAGTTTAAAGAGTAAATATTAACTTCATAAAATGGATAACGAATAAAGAAAGTAATTTTTTTTTTGCATTAATAATTATGTATTTTTGTTAAACATAATTATACTTTTATGCTTAATCAAGCAGACTGATTTGCAAATCAGTCTGCTAATTTAAACTAATTAATCAATTAAACTAATTTTGTATAATTAGTTGCAACTAGTTATACAAAATTAGTTTTTGTTAACCATAAACTTGAAAAGGGGTCATTTTATTCTAGTATAGGGCTAACCATAAAAATGCACATTTATGTTTGCATCGGGACAAAATGTATAAATCAGCAGATTTTTTTATACTTAACAGATCTGGGATTATATATTTGGCAGCTTGATGACTTAATGGCTAATTAGAAGTGTTAAGCTAATACGACGTCATATAACCAATAACCAATGGATCATTATGACGGTCAACTGCCTCGGTAGCCTAGTGGTGCTAAGTGCGACTGCTACGCTAGAGGTCTTGGGTTCGATTCCCAGGTCAAGCAAAAAGTGTTATTGGGTTTTTCTATGAAATTCTCAGTAGCAGCTCGGAGTTAGGATTTGTGCCCGGTTTATGGTAATAGGCTCGCCCCCTATTACATGGGACCTAAAACATACTGGCGAACTGTGGGTGTACATTGGTAAACCTCTACCTAACCCTCCGGGGAATACAGGCGGGATGGTATGTCATTATGACGGTTCCAACGAAACCATATTCGTTCTTCTTCTTTTCGAGTCGATGATATTTTTATAATTCTAGGCCCCCGTAAATAGCCACGTTTTTCGCGGCATCAGCAGCGTTGTTAGTGTCTTCTAAAGTGCAGTGGTAGAGACACTGCTGTCCCAGCCGCCGCGGTAAACGCCCCGGGCGTCGGGAGCCTCGAGACGACTCCCGGCTACCGTAGACGCGGGCCTGTGGACGGTGAGCAATGGGTAGCTTACCGTCTGCACGTTGCATAACGACAGGCCATGTCGACAGCGCGTTCGTGTTCTACGGGAACCTCAAAGAGATGTCAGCAATTTTTGAAGGGGCCACTCAGGGCCGATGCCTGCCGGGGCTGCGTGTTGATCGTAAGAGATACCGCGCCCCCGGAACGCAAAGGGCACGAGAAGATCATGGATGGGTATTAAGTCAGTAAAAGTCTGACACTAGGGCGGGGGGAAGTCGTTTGATGATTTACCAACGCTAAAAAAAAAACAAAAGGGTCACTTCTGGCACACTGTATATGATAAGAGGGCCATTATCTGGTCAGGAGCGCCGCATTCACACTGAGCATCGGTGGGATCTATAATCCCCCATTTTGCTAGGTTATGTTTGAAAACTTAGATGTTTGAGTGTATTGAGCGCTTTCCATATAGGCCACTGTAATTCACAAACGAGCGGCAAGTGTTCCTGGAGTTTAACGAAGTTAGCTGGTGTTGGGTGTCGTTCCTCCCACTACTTAAGTCTGTCCGTAGATGGTTGGTCTTAGATGACCTCATTAGTTAATAAACGACGGATAGTGGAGGTGTAGGAGATATGCGCATAACGATGAACATACATACGAACATAACATAGTCTGCTTAAATCACAACTCTCCCTTGGATTTGCCGCGTTCGGGTAATGAAGCTAGTTGGAAGAAAACCATTTGGAACTAACATCCACAGGGCCGCATTTAACCTATTGGGGGCTCCGGGCACATAAGAATCACGAGGCCCCTACTTTTATTAATATTTGACAAATTGAATTTATTTTACTGTTCAATTGAATCTAATTAAATAATATAAAAGAAACAATACTAGTAATTCATAAGCTTGGGGCATGAAACTCGTCACTTGTCGTCGCGGGTTGGGGCGTAAAATGCAATGCAAATCAAATGCTTTATCATAGAATCGAGACTAATAATACGCAGAATGGAACGGCGGCTGCAATTAACGATTATTTTTAGGGCAGGCTGGGGCCCACGACGTCTCTGGGGCTCTGGGCACTTGCCCAGAGTGTCCAGTGGAGGAAAGGGGCCTGAACGTAATATTTGCATGCCCTATTGACGGCAGAGTCTGGAGAACCTTATATAATATACCTGTAATACCTATGTATCCATGTTCGCAAATAGTAAATGATAGATTGATTGATTGAACGTCCATTCAATTCCAATTAAAGACCATTGTATTCAATAGGTTAATTTGATTTTCGTTTGTGTTCCCAAAGTCGATAACCGCAAGCATTTATGTAAATCTGTAGGTACATAACAAAGATAAATTAATATCTCAATTCAACCCGAGAAGGGACCAGAGGAACTTTAATAATGTACAAGTATTCGGGACTAAGGAAATATTGTAATACTAGCTTCCACCCGCGTCTTCGTCCGCGTCAACATTATTATCCCACGAGTATCGTAAATTTTTCCGGGATAAAAAGTAGCTCATGTGTTAATTTAGACTGTACTCTATCTCTGTGCCACTCCAGATCAATTTAGCCGTTCTGGCGATATTGAGTAACAAATATACATTCATCAAAAATTTCGCATTTTATAATAGTAGTAATATAACCATAAAAAAAAACCAGACAAGTGCGAGTCGGACTCGCCCGCCAAGGGTTCCGTAGGTAAGATCATTATAATTTACAGAATTAAATAAATAGTTTATTGAATTAAATAAATAGAAAATTAAATTAAAAAAAATATATAAAAAGTTATGCATCAGTAAAAAAATATCAAGCCCTTTTAAACGATACCCCATTTGTACTAGTAGCATCAAATTGAAATTTCGACCCCTTTAAAAAATATAGACCCCCTATTTATTAAGATTTAATTGAAAACATATAAATTTGAGACTTTTTTTGTATTCGAGTCTATAACGACGCTACTTGTCAAATTTTATATTATAGTTCTAGGTCAACGAGAACTACCCTATGAGTTTTGATTCCCTTGATAGTGTCGAAATATGTGTTTTTTGCTGAATAAACGGCCGTATCTTTTTTTTTGCGTAAACTTAGAAGTTCGATTTTTTCACAACTTCATGGGACCGTCGACCTAAATTTTAATTTCAACTTGATACCTCCACGCATTCCCGAAATAAAGAGTCTTGACAGACAGACGGACGGACGGACAATAAAGTGATCTTATAAGGGGTCCGTTTTTCCTTTTGAAGTACGGAACCCTAAAAACATGGATGTAGTACATGATGACGTTATTTTAAGTTAATACTATATTGCTGTGCCCTAGCTTGGACCATAACTGTACTTTAGCTTTAAGCATTTTATACACATTATGGTTTGCAAATAAATAAGTTTTTTTTATTATTAGTTTTTTTTAGGTTTTCTAATTTTAAGGGTGTAAATATTTAATAAGGTTAATCTATAGAAATAATTAAAAATGTTAATTAAATGTTTGTTAATGTTATTGAATTGTTGAAATAAGGGACTGCCCCGTTGGTCTCGAGGTCGCAAGCGCGACTGATGAGAACGGGGTCCTGGATTCGATTCCCGGGTCGGGCAAAATTTGTTATTGGGTTTTTCCATTACGAATTTCTCAGTAGCAGCCCGGAGTTTGGAAGTTGGTGGTGTGACACCCCCGTGCCTCGAAAATCACGTAAAGCCGTTGGTCCCGGCTGTCATTCGTAGATCTTTGACAGTCGTTACGGATAGTCAGAAGCCAGAAAGTCTGATAACCAGTCTTACCAAGAGGTATCGTGTTTCCCAGTAACTGGGTTGTGGAGGTCAGATAGGCAGTCGCTCCATGTAAAATACTGATATTCAGCTGCATCGGGTTGGACTGGAAGCCGACCCCAACATAGTTGGGAAAAGGCTAAATAGATGATGAATCTATAGAAATAATTCCAAAACGTAAACATTCATATTAATTTAGCAAAATGCTGTTTACAAAGTGAAGTGGTCTGTATTAAGGGCAAAAAATAATACGTAACGTAACATACATTAATTTTCTTCGCAAGTTTACGACTTAACTAGTTACGAAGAGACCGTGAAATTAATGTGTTCTTTTTTTAAATTGGCTTTTTTAAAATCTTGTGCTGTAAAATTCTCCTCTAAAATAAGCTTTCAAAGAAAGACCCAAGTTTACCCGCGTTATCTTTGTTTTTTATGGGTCTCGTACGAAACTGTTAAATAAGCCCCTATTACTGTCTGTGTGATTGTCAATCTGTTTGTTTTAGTCTTCTAAAGTCTTATTCTAATAAAAGAAGTCATCATACTGTCACCCGGTATTCCCCGAAGGTTAGCAGACTCGTCTCACAATTAGTTTGTTATATTTCTCCACCTATGTGTTTTGATCTCTATCTACTTTGTATATATTCTTTGTATGTATGTATATATGTATTTATTAGTATATTTTATTCTTGGAAATTTTCAGTTCGTCTTCCTTGCACCTACTATATTTTATCTCTGCATCGCCCTAAGGTAGACTGGTAGAAAATGCCTAAGGCATTAAGTCTGCCTTTGTACGGTGTATTTTGTTTTACATTTGTGCATAAAGCTTTAATAAATAAATAAATAAATAAACTGCTACGCTAGAGGTTTTGGGTTCTATTTCCAGCTCGAGCAAAAAGTGTTACTGGGTTTTTCTATGAAATTCTCAGTAGCAGCTCAAAATTAGGATTTGTGCCCAGTTAATGGCAATAGGCTCGCCCCTCATTACGTGGGACCTAAACATACCGGCGAACTGTGGGTGTACATTGTTACACCTCTGCCTAACCCTTCGGGGAATACAAGCGTGATGTTATGTTATGTTATATTATCTAGAAGCGCAGTCGTGGCGCCACTCTTGTGACACGCGCACGTTATTATCACTTTGCACAGAAGTACTATCACATATTAATTACTAGCTTTTGATCGTGACTTTGTCTAAGTTAACTTCAGAATTAAGCAAAAGTCTAAAATTATCCCACGGGTATACTATGGCAATATCTTTATGTCTGCCAAATTTTAGCTAATTCCATTCAGGCGTTTAAGCGTGGAAGAGTAATTAACATTGTACAATTAATTAAATCGCGTGACTGGATTTTGAGACGAAATTTCACTGAATAAGTGAAGCGTTACACAGGAATGCTCACTGCGCGCATATTCGGGCCCTGAATCGCAACGCTGGGAAGAGATAGAGCGGTCGCACTACTGCAGCGCTACTTCACGCCTTTAATTTAAAGGCGCCCTAGAAATTGTCTGAATTGCGAGTACCCAAGTGATTGAGTTTGTCTTTAATTTTAAAAGCAAATTGTCACAATCAAGACTTTCATCAACACCGCAACTGTAACATAAAATAGAAGACGAAGTTTGTTTACTTTTACGTTGCAAATTGAACGTACCTACGTTCAATCGAAATACCTCGAACTCAACAAAGTTAGTCCAAACTGATTAAAAGTTCTTTATAGCTCTCTTGAAAACTAACGTTAAGTGAATCGTAAAACTGTGTACCTAAATACGATTTTAGTTCTCTTTTTCCCGGGTTCGAGAAGTGCGCAATGAGTTGAAAGCAAGTCTGTACATTTGACCTCTTTGGGTTGTAATTTAATCCCAATAATTTGGTAAATTTGACCAACATTTGAAGGGGATGCGTAAAAACCTTTGTGATTTTCAATTTACTAATTATTAGTGAGTAACCAAACCACGAGGCAGTAATGCTTGAGAAGGAGGCGGCGGGACAGTTGAGACAGCGGTTCTCCCGTCCCAGCCGCCGCGGTAGACGCTCCGGACGTCGGGAGCCGCGAGACGACTCCCGGCCACCGTAGATACGGGCCTGTGGACGGTGAGCAATGGGTAGCTCACCGTCCTTACGTTGCATAACGACAGGCCGTGTCGACGGCGCGTTCGTGTTCCACGCGCGCCTCAAAGAGATGTCAGCAAAAGGAAGGGGCCACTGAGGGCCGATGCCTGCCGGGGCTGCGGGTTGTTCGCAAGAGATACCGCGCCCCCGGAACGCAAAGGGCACAAGAAGGAACATGGGTGGGTTTTAGTCAGTAAAAGTCTAACACTAAGGGCGGGAGAAGTTATTTGATGATTTCCCACCCACCAAAAAAAAAAAATAAAACGTTTTTGAGCATCGCGTGTATTCGAGCTTGAAAATTATTACTAAAATACTTATGATATGAAGATGAGTATTTTAATAATAATTTTACATTACTTCACGAAATATTCTCTCAATTGTATTATGTTGAACAAAGTTTCACAAAGTTGTTTCAAAGCTGTACTTATTAGAAAGGCTTTCGCTAAACTTGTAATTAGTAGGAACATTAACGATGCGGAAGATTGACACTAATCTTTTCCGCACATTGAACGTCCATTAAATATTTACCATTACGCGGAAAAGAGGTAAGTGTATATTTATGTTGATTATTAATAAATGTAAGCTTTTTATACACGTTGGTTTTTTAAGACACGCGATTTGATTTAGTTTGATTGACTTTTAAGGCCCGGTCGTAAGCAAATGTTTCGGTAATTGTCAATAACGCATCGCGACAACAAAGAAGATTAAAAATAGCGATACGTTTGATGTTAATTGAACCGGATAACCACAAAAATAAGAGTAATTTTGAAGTTTCCTTTGAATTGTGAAAATAATACACCGCTCAGTGGAATAATTTATAGGTATGTCTTTAGTTCATGAAATTCCCTATAATGACTATACATACAATTATATAGTTTACGCTTAAAAATTATGAGATATTTATACGAGTTTTTACCATGATACTTTATACTTTCGTGAAATACTTATAAGTCTTTTCTTTGATTTCTTGATAATGCACTCAATTTTTTCAAGCTTGTAATATATACCAATACGCCAGAATATGCGACAAAAAATGCATGTTTTACGGTGTCTTGTGTTCGGATAGCCCCTTAAACCGACTAATCACAACAGCTAGTAAAAATAATAATAGTAATATTCCTCCCAGTCATCAAATATTCAAAAACTGAGACACAATCTGACTGAGACTGAACTGAGGAACAACCTGTCATAAGCCTAACGCGCACGACCGTCGCTTTAACTTGTTTACTAGATGATGACAGTCACAAGCTTTGTAAAAAACCCTCAACTATTTCTATATTTATAAGAGGAGAAAAAATTCATTTCAATTTACCAGCAAAAAATAATAGTTGCTAAGCGAAATTATTCTACCCTCCAAAAATGGCTCTGAAATCTCGTCAGGCTAAACTTTTAAGTTGGTTGCTGCTTCTAATGGAAATGTTTTGAAGGTAAATAAACCGTAGTCTTTCTTACAAGTTAAAAGCTATACGATCTATAGTTTTGTTTGAAATAACGTATGTATCTCTAATATGTTCACGTCCTCGTGTCCGGTGTACTGTATACCTATTGCAGAAAAGAATTCAACACTTTTACAGCAGATAAATGGTAGCTATACGTTATGATAGAATGGATGCCATAAAATGAACGTTCTTATCGTCATCTGCGATCCCTGATATACTACGAATCGTATACCCAATGTTGGAAGCATTTGTAGATGATAATACAGAGTCGGGGTAATTTTTAATTTGTTTTTCTACTTGGTAAAATTCATAATTATTTTGTAATACATTTTCAGTACGCACTTTTGGCACGTTCTGTATAATATTAACATTACCTATCAATGCTTAAGAGGTACATACTCAAAAAACATGGATCCAATTTACAAGTATAACCCGTTAGCGTTATGGTACGACTCAGTGAACAAATAAATGATAAACTTTTAGGGAGATTGGTACTAATAATAATACATCTTTAAATCTAAGCTTAAGGTACCTTTCTAACTAGATTTTTCCAAATATGTATGCGATTTAATTAGCTGTATTACAAATTGACTATGTTTTAATGCACTAGATCAATCGTGAGCCGATCAAATTCCACATCTTATTCGCGTTTCGATGGCATATAGAATTTTATTTAATAATATAGTTTTGTTATATTTTTTATAAATTATGAGGAAACCTGGACTAATTAATATTAGTTTGAAATCGCCAAACCGCTTTGAAAAAGTTTGATGATCAATGCTCTTATGTTCTCTGGATAAGAAGAGTTATTTGCCCAGCTATGGGACAGTATTATGCTGATATTATTATTGACGTGGCTCTCGTTCCAAATCCGTCTTTTCATAACTATGTTTTTAATATTCTTGTCTATAAATGTAACCACGAGTCAGAAGAATACCAGACAAAAAAAGCGCGGACAATGTGGAATCTTAGCTATTTCTTATTATGTATTAAACTAATAAATAACAGATGCCTCATATATTACAGAATAGAAAGAAAAATGAACGAATAATTTTATTTGCTTTTACACTGAACAAGCGAAGACAGGGGCGTTAAAAGCAAACTTCCAAAAGCCGCAGTTTTACTTCGGCAAGTTTTTGTTTGTAAATTATTGTTTATTACTGAATAATCAATTTTATTTTGTGGTATGATTTGTTTTAGTAATTAACTACCTTATGCCCGCGACTTCGTCCACGTGTATTTGGAGATATGTTTTTTTGCTAGGATCCTTAATTATTTTTCTAAAATAAAAGCCTAAGTAATGTATCCCCGATACGATCAAGTCCACTTGAGAAGTCTACGTGGTTGAAGCGAATATTGATCGTTTACCGCGTACACATGACGTCAAGTTAACGCGGTAAACGATCTGTATTGCTTCAATCCCGTAGATTTGTCAAATGGACTTGATCGTTTCGAGGATACATAACTCCTTATTACATCAGCTATCTGCTAGTGAAAGTCCCGTCAATATTGATCCAGCCGTTTAGGAGATTAGCCGGAACATGCTACATGCTATCGAAAACTTATAGTATAGATTTTTGCTAGATTATGCAAATTACTTTCTACAGCTTGCATACTCTAATCCTACTTACTAAGAATACATGATGGGTATTATTATAAAGTGCTTTTATTACCTACGTTTTATTTTAGGACAAAAACAACTTTGGAAAAGATCTGTCGCATCGTTTTTAACCCCCGACGCAAAAGCGACGGGGTATTATAAGTTTGACGTGTGTGTGTGTGTGTGTGTGTGTGGCATCGTAGCTCCTGAACGCATGAACCGATTTTGATTTTGCTTTTTTGAAAGGTGAACTATTCGGGAGTGTTCTTAGCTATGTTTGATGGAAATCGGTTCAGCGGTTTGAAACTTATCAGCTCTTTTGTTAGCTGCGGTAGGGATTTTTTCTTTCTTATGGTCATGTAAAATTTTATCAACAAGCGCTTTTTTCTGTTATGTACGAATACGACAAACGAGTTTGTCAATTGAAATAAAAATGTAAAATTAACTTATTATAGTAGTATATTAAGTTTATTTTACATTTTTATTCCAAACACCCCACTACACTACACTCACCGTGCCGTACGTAGGTATAGTGTGGCCACGAGTCATGAGCCCAAATGTCAAGTAAAATTTTGGGTTTTTAAGTTCCTTTAGGGGTTTTTGGGGCTCCGACGCTGCACGCGATCGGTCCAACCGACGGCTCAAACGATCCGAAAGGGAACCCAAAAACTCAAATAATAACTTGACATTTGTGCTCACGACTCGTGGCGAGTATTATATATAGGTTGAATCTTTCGTTCTTTGTACGTGAACTTTCAAATAAACATAAGGTTTCCTGCAACATTCTCAGAGTTAACGTAAGGGTTTCTCGAACGAACGGAAATTAACGCAAAATTAATGTAATAAGTAGTCAAACGAGCGATAGCTAATGTGATTGGTTTTTGATAAATCAGACTGATAAAAAGCCACCCTATTGCAATCATAGCATATATTTCATGCTTGATTTCTACGCAGACGACGACGAGCATAAGCAAGTCCGTTCTAATATTACAAAGAAGAAAGATTTGTATGTATGTACGTATGTAACGAATAAACTCAAAAACTACTACACATAGTACATTACTCTTGATTAACATAGGCTATATAACATCACGCTACGACATATGGGAGCTGAACAGCAACCAAAGCCGTAACTTAACGTAATTGAATAAGCCGCGCGGGCGATGTCGCGGATAGATCGTTAGTTTATATTATATTGTAAAAAAAAAAATGTATTCTCCAGACCGATTCCGCCCACGGCGGCTAATCTTTATTCAGACTAGCCAAGTAAGCAGAAGATAAGCACAAGTAAAAAAGTAAGTAAGTAAGTAAGCACAAGTGTGTGCGCAAACACAGGTGCACTCCCTCTTCCCTAACTGTTATAGTCCGGTGGGACGGCAATCCGACACCGGTGAGAGATCAGGCGCAGGACCAACAGGTTTACGTGCTTTTCAAGGCATCAAGATGTCACACCACCAACTTCCAAACTCCGGGCTGTTACTGAGAAATTTCTAATAAAAAAATCCAATAACACTTTTTGCCCGACCTGGGATTTGAACCCAGGACCCTTCGCTCAACAGTCGTGCTCGCCACCACGAGACCAACGGGCCTGTTATATTATATTATTGAAGTAATAAACTGCATCGAGCCATAATCTACAAAGTAAAAAATTCAAACGATGAAAACTCTACACATACCATCACGCCTGTATTCCCCGAAGGGTTAGGCAGAGGTGCACCTATGTACACCCACAGTTTGCCGGTATATTTAGGTCCCATGTAATAGGTAGCGAGCCTATTGCCATTAGCCGGGCACAAATCCTAACTCCGAGCTGCTACTGAGAATTTCATAGAAAAACCCAATAACACTTTTTGTTCGGAGGCGATTAAGCTCTACTTTCGCAAAAATGACCGAAGGCAAAACGGGTGGGTTACGCTGAGAACAAAAATAACTACTAAATTAGTAAAGAGAAATTGAATTCCGCAGTTTCTAAATAACTGTAGCATAAGATTCAATGCCGCAGACTATGAATTATTACAACACGCACAAAATTTATGACCTACAAACATAGTAAAGTTTTAAAAATAGTTCAAAGATGGTGGACCAGAATTTTTTGTCCAAATATTATTTTAAATTCTTGTTGTGTGCTCGACGCAATTATGTAGACCAAATATTTTAACCCAAGTTTTTTTCGTTCAACTTAAAGTTCTCTGATTGAACACTCAATGTAACTTCTGAGTCTCGAGTGCCGCCAAGATATTTCTTTGTAAATCAGAAAATGTCAGGTAGGTACTTACTTATACATAGTTGAATAATTGTGAACTCATAATTTTTCAGATGTTTTAAAAAACTAGAAAGTAAAGGTCACACAAATCATTTTATTTCATTAAACTTTATAACATAGAACGCAAATACAAACATAACTAAAGTTATTTCTAATTTAAAGTCTGCAAAACGGTGACAGAAAATATTTTACTTTTGGTTGTGGTTCCTACTTACGAACAAATTCATGTACTACTAAGTGAAGAATTACTAGCTTTTACCCGCGACTTCGTCCGCGTGGAATAGTTACTATGGGCAGCCTTTTATTTTTCTGGGACACCAATTTTTAAAAAACGCAAAATTAAAAATTTTATGTAACCCCCAACAGAAAAATCGAAATCCCTACCGCAGCTAACAAAAAACGCTGAACCGATTTGCATCAAACATAGCAAAAAACTATTCCGACTAATTCACCTTTCAAACAAAAATAACTAAATCAAAATCGGTTCATGCGTTCGGGAGCTACGATGCGACTGACAGGCCACACACACAGGGCTGCGGGTTGTTCGAAAGAGATACCTCGCCCCCGGAACGCAAAGGGCACAGGAAGGAACATGGATGGGTTTTTGTCAGTAAAAGTCTGACACTCCCTCCCGCCCCGCTTAGGGCGGGAGAAGTCATTGGATGATTTCCCATCGGTAAAAAAAAAAAGGACACACACACAGGCACGTCAAACTTATAACACCCCGTCGTTTTTGCGTCGGGGGTTAAAAACGCTTGAACTAATGTTTTATTTTATATCAAGTGCCTAAATACAAAGTTTCAGTTGTATCTTTTATAATGATGGACAAACTTTCATCGTCTATTTTAACCCCTTCACGCCCTTTTCTCGCGACAAAAGGAAGCCTTCTCCTAGGTCTAATTAATATCTGTACTAAATTTCATCAAAATCGGTTCAGTGGTTTAGGCGTGAAAGCATAACAGACGGACCGAGCTACTTTCGAATTCATAATATTAGTATGTATAACATCACCAACATAGACGATGTGGAATACCCAAATATAACCGCGATCGATTCTCAAATGAAAAACGAAACACGTAAATCGGTAAATGAAACGAACGGAAATGAATGAAGGAAGAAACAGCGAATGCCAATCTCCTCTTATTTTGAAGCCGGTTAATAAAAATGTGTTTCGTTAAACTTATTTTCATACAAACACGCCTAACAAAATATTTTGTGAGTCATGTCAACATATTTATAATAAAAACAAGATCAAAGAAGTGTTACCTATAAAACGACGTGAACTAACGTAAATACGGATTATTAGCAGGACCTGGCGCAGTACTACCATAGCACTTTTGGATTGTCAACTCTCGGGTCACCGCTTAAAGTTAAAAATCCAACAGTGTAATTTACAAAGTAATATTAAAATAAGACTAATTTAAGGGGTCGTAGTATTAGACTCTGAATGAAAAGGCACTTTTTTCAGATGTCCATAAAGGACAAAATTCTTTAGAGCAAAAAATAGGGGCTCTGTTTTATTCTCTGACCAATACTTTCATTGCCATGACGAAGCAACGATGTTTGGTCACTCAACTGTAGATACCTATACAAAAGTGAAAATCTGATTTGAAATAGCTCTTTGTGCTACGGAGATTTATTGCTCACTAGTGCATTTTTCTTTTATGTATTTCGATTTAATAAAAGGATTTTTTATTAAAAGATGAGTATTATTAAGTATTGCTCGATGTGGAGGTATTCAAATAGAATATCTACACTTTCCAGTAGGTATGTTTTTGCCGGCATTGTGTCGACAAAATTCGGCTAAATGCGAATCTGATTCACGCACGAACGGTTTTGTACATAAAAACATGTTTCTTACACTCATAAAGGGACATTTTTATTTTTAACTTTCTTTTATATTTATACATATAAACCACAAAACGCCACCTGCTACGACCCTTACATACTTCTTTCGGCTCGTGCACGTTCATAACACGATCGTTCTTGACAAAATCAACTAGTTGCTAATTTAATTATATAAGTACTTTATTTTGATTAATTCTTTTTCTCTTCGACATTAATTCTACATTTGAGTATGCCTCACACACTAATTCCTTGTCTTTGAAATGTATAAATGTATTTAACATTACAATTCATTTATCTTTCATTTCTAATTTGTAGCACTGAGTACGTATTGCAGTACTTTACATTATGCATGTTCGAAAAAATCTTCATCTTTTCAAAAAAATTGGAGATAGACATCATTTTAATACTAGAAATAGGAACAAATTAGATCAACCAAGTTTCAGATTGTCTAAAGTACACACTTCTTTTATGGGGTACTCTGTAAAATGTTATAATAAAATACCGCTCGATATTCTCGAACTAAATGAGAGAAAATTTAAAACTTGCATCAAACGCACACTATGTAGTCAAGCATATTATAAGTTAGAAGATTATATTAATGACAAGAATGCTTGGCTTAATGCTGGTCCTGCTCCATAGTCACTCGGGTTCACAAATTAATACTTACATATGTATATTAATACAGGGGGATGTTTCTTGCCACCTTTTTATTTGTATTCTCATTGACCTTAATAACGTGTACCGTTATTATTATTTCTATTTTTTTTTACATACTACAGGTCATCTGTCGAATAGAATTACTTAAAACCTTAGTTTTATATAATCTATCATCATTTATTTCAATTTTGTAAATGTGAGTACCATGGAGCCTTTTATTTATTTTATTATTATGTGTTGGACACTACGAGCATGGTGGTTGAGGGCTTTGTCATGCTCACTTAAATGTCTCGCTGATGGTGGCGCGTGGGTCGGATCATTTGGTTCCCTTCATGATGGTTGAGCTAAGTGGTGCTGATCCTCGCGTCATGTTCGTGAACGGGCGCTGTCAGTGGGATTGGTCATCTCTTAACTGCCATGGCTTACATCTTTAGTACTATTATTATCATATATATTTTTTTTAATTGTTTTATATTTAACTTCATTGTTTTCACATGTAAAAGCAACAAGAATATTGTAACCAAGATTCTGTAAAAACCAATTTGAAAAGAGTGTCCATGGAGTTTCTTGCTCGTTCTTCTCCATAGAGACCTACGTTTTGGAACGAGCAACTAGCTTCAACTTTTTGTATGAGTAACTTCTTGACAATTCAAAAGTGCCTGTAAATGGTCTAATTGAAATAAATGTTTTGACTTGACTTTTGACTTTTTGACTTTTAAATTACTGTTATTTTTAATAGATCGTTTTGACATCAGTATAGTTTTATGGAATTGTGCAACTTATTGTAATACATTTTTTTTAATTATGTATGGAATTTCTTGCCCGTTCTTCTCCATACGACACTACCTTTTTTGGAATGGGCAATTAGATTCAATATTTTTAATTTTAACATGTAACTGACGTTCAAAAGTGCCTCTTAATGGTCTAATTGAAATAAATGATTTGACTTTGACATACGTCTGGTCATACAATCACGCCGGATACGAGTACTGCGCACCCTACCTTTCTGAAAATCCTCACCAATAAGGTCAGGGTAGGTCTTTCTAGGTCGTCCCCGCCCGGCGTTGCCACTCACATCTGCCATATAAATTCCTTTTATTAGTCGTCTTTCACTCATCCTCTCAGCATGACCGAACAATCTAAGCATACTCTTTTCAATCTTTGTCTGCATCTACTGTTTTCTCCCCCGATGCAAAAACGACGGGGTGTTATAAGTTTGACGTGTCGTGTGTGTGTGTATGTGTATACGTGTGTGTGTCTGTCTGTACCATCGTAGTTCCCGAACGTATAAACCGATTTTAATTTTTTTTTTTTTGGGTTCTTAGTAAGTCTTCTTATGTTTGATGAAAATCGGTTCAGCAGTTTCAAAGTTATCAGCTCTTTTGTTAGCTGCGGTAGTGATTTTTAATTTTGTGTTGTACTTTATTTTATTTTTGTTATTTACTGTTAAAGCGACCATCCATACACATAGTAATACATACTCACACAGTGCCTACCTATTACCCTGTGATAATCGGATAAATAGACGGATAGGCCGAAATAGTCCTGATTAAGTAAGGGACGCCTTAAAGTATCTCGTCGGGGCCTTGTAACGTCGGCGAGAACATATAACATATTTGTTAGTGGAAGGTCTCGGACTAATCTCGGGCGGTCCACTCCTTTAAACAGGTTGATGAGTACGTATAATAATATCTGCTCTAACAGAGAGGACATTGACATTGACATCTCTTTTGACTCTCTCGCACAGTTCAAGTTCAAAGCTACCCAGATCGATCCACAAGACCTCGTTTGCCACCTCACGTCCATCAGATTTCCCTATCATAATTTTCACTGTCCTATAATTTTTATTCTGTGTGAATTTATAAGGTTTGTATATTTAAAAAAAAAATGCTTTTTTTTTGCACAATTACAATAAAATTGTTACATAACATAACTTCATTTTATTTATAATTTTAATACGAAACTCATATAACTATTTTCTATTACTTTAAACATTTCTATTGAATTGTTTTGGATTTCATTTGTTAGATTTATGTTTTACGTTATAACCAATTAATCTTTTTGTCATTGTAATTGTAGCCACTATTATAATTTAAAATCTGCAAACGATGTGCATGCCTGTAATTGATTTATTTACACAGGACCATAATGTAATAGTCAATATCTAATGTATTTATAAATAAATTGTTGGTGTGCTATATTAAAATAAATAAATGAACACTCAAAGTCAAAGCTTTATTTAAATTAATACATTTACAGGTACTTTTGAACTATCAAGAAGTTACAGTGAAAAGTTGCTCGCTAGTTCCACAAAAAATTAACCAAGTTAAAATGACAAAAGATTCATGCAGTGTTTACTTTGAGGTAAAATTGTTTATTTATTTTTCAAATCAAAATACTTACCTTCTTATAAAGCATATTTCAGCGGAATACGTTGAATGCCATGAACAATCCAAGTTGTTAGCAAAGTTTCATAATATTCTCTTTTGTGGAATAAGGCGATGAATAAATCATATTTTTTTATTTGAAAAATGGTGTCTACTTCTACCATTTTTTTGCTTGTTATAAGTTGATATCGGTTCTAAAAAGATCAGGGGAGGGTTTAAAAAATCATATCACATTGTCTGCCTTTGAAGTCAATACAAACGGGAGACTTACGGTTTATCAAACTTAAGCGTCTAGGGTCAAACAAGAATCAAAGTGACCTTTCCAATTTCATATGTGATTTTATAAGATAGGTTCTCTCTGTGATTTCGTCACCGTTACTTAATCACATCGGCTATAGCTGTAGGTTTTCCATTTGATTAATAAATAAACAAATACCGTAGACCTTACCTTGGAAGTCAAGTGTACCACAAAGCTTATCACATGACACTCACCAATTGTGTAGCATCCAGTCAGTGAAAGATTTTTTGTAATTTTATCAATACTTTCAGAGATTACCACACACATAAAAACCTTTATATCATAAATTGTTTTTAATCAGTCTAGAGGAAAGTTGAAATTAATTATCTCAAATCCTCAACACACAGTAATCAAGCGCAAGTGTATAAGAGCCCTTTGATGTACAATTACAGTTTAATAATTATCGTGAAACCGATGGTAATGGAGACGGCATATAAATAGAAAGGTTTTCAGTACTTAATTCTTAACATTAACAAATATAATGGCATTTATATTATACTTGTAAACGATGAAATCATTTGGGGTTAATTAACAAGAATAATGTTTTACCTCTAAGAAGACTCGAATACCTACCTACTTAATATATTAATTATAAACCATATGTAAACCAAGTTATCTGTGTATCTATTTTCGTTTCAATTTCGTAGCAGTATTTTTAGACACGCCATCATAAATCCGGTGTCTAAAAATACGTACATTGTGTCTTTTTTTTACGGCACGTGATTGGTTCATCTGAAATATCAATATCGTCACTGGAACAATAAGGCTTAGTTTAGTGCGTGGGCAAATTTAGAAACGCATTATTTAATGGTGTTAAATGGAGCTGAAGCTTAACGTGACTCCTGACTGACGCTCGAGATCAGTGACATTGCGAAATTTCCGCCCGCGGACCAACAGAGTAATTTCAACGCAATTTATTAAGATTATTTGTTGTAACAAAGTAATGCTTTCAAATCAAAAATAAGGCGAACCACTTCAATTGAGAAATGAAGCAAAAAGCCATGATTAAATAGATACGAAACTTATTTAATAAATTATTATGATATGCCATTTACGTCCTCCTTTATAAATTGTACATAATAATTTATATTCCTTCATAGGGCATCAAAATACAAGTACGTAAAATGTTTGTTACTCAACAAAAACACTTAGCTAGAAGTTGGCATAATGACGTAAAAAAGATTTCTGTATTTATAACGAATATTCTCCAATCTTACTTTCATACTAAAATATCTACACAACGCTCTCTATTTCTAGTACCTACGTGAGACATCTTTATATACCTCAAATAGATACCTCTCGTAAAACGAGTACATATTTCAGTCAGTATTTTCTGGATAAATCTTGGACCACCAAATGCAACAGGTATTTTAACTCCGTTTCCCATGTCCCACAGTCTAATATAAAATAAAACTTATCCCATAAGAATTCAAATTACTTAAACATCGTTAACAATTTTATAGTGATAATTATGTACGAGGTTGAGGGTTCGCAACCGGGCACGGGCAAGTACCAATGTAACTTTTTCTAATTCATATGTACATTCTAAGTTCATCTTGGACATCGCTGATGAACGCTGGTGAAGAAAAACATCATGAGGAAATCATAGCATTAAATTGCAAGTCCGCGTTAAGCAAGGTGTGTCTTGAGAGTTTATGAGTAATGAGAAATGCCTGCTTTAATTACTTGTTTGCTCGTACATTTTGACAAGTTACCGCATTTACGGGTTGGATACATCTGAACGAGTGTTGGGATTCTATAAAACTTGTATATATTTTTGTGCCTTTTATTTTGTGTTATACTCGTATAAAATGATTTTGTTTATTACGCAGTATGACGTATTTTAAAAGCAATCTACAGAATACTTCATAAATGCGCACCATGCCAATCATTCGCTCAACAAACATTAATCATATTTTGAGGAAAGCTTTTCAAAATCTAGGTTGCCATTGTTATCATCTGAAAAGAATGCCAAACAAAAATAAAAGTTAAGTAGATAGGAAGACTTTTAAGATTTCGTGCAAAAAGTTGTATCAATTTTTTTAATGCCATGTCATTGGGTATTTATAAATAGATTACTTATATAGCGCTTCTCTGAAAAAGGGCGGATTGATTATTTACTTATGAAAGCAGTGTAGGTTATCAAATAAATCGATAAATAGTATAAAACACGTCCATTCTGATAAAAGATGTGGCACGTAAATATCTCAACTTCAAGCTAAAACTTTATGGTAATTTAACCTTTGTAACTTGTATTATTCATAACAAGTAGCTGAACTTCCTAAATAAGGTCAACATGTACCTTACTTATTTTACTTTTTGTCGAGCTTTTAAGACAGGAAATAATTAAGCAACAGTTAAGACGCCATCGTGGCATTCTGCTGGTACGTTTATTCTGAGTACCCATAACAATTCCTACTTCAGTATTTATTTTCATAATTGTTGGTACCTATCCATTATGAATTATTAGCTAGCGGTAGCCATTTTGTAGACTGAAGTGATGTAATATTTTAAATTATAGATAACTAGCCTCTGCCCGCCACTTCGTCCGCGTCAAAGTTGATATATTATTCCGCGGGAACCGTACATTTTCCCGGGATAAAAAGTAGCCTATGTGTTATTCTAGACTGTAATCTATCTATGTGCCAAATTTCATCCAGATCCGTTCAGCGTGAAAGAGTAACAAACATCCACACATCCTCCCAAACTTTCGCATTTACAATATTAGTAGGATAGGATAGGATTCTATAAAATAATAAGAATCAGCTGCCTAAATTTTTCCTATAAAAGTATAATATATATATATATGTCCAAATTTCTAGACAGTCCCTCAGCCAGCCTTCAAAACTAGTTACCCGTAAAATTGAACTCGCACAAATTCAACATTCCGTTGAGTTTGAAATCAAGCATTTCAGTTTCTTAACAATCGAATAAAATTCATTGAACTGTATTTTTTCCTAGTATTACCACTTGTCAAAAGGAAGAATATAATTGGCAATCAATTGTGAACTTTTCATGTTTCCTAGCAACAATTTGTTGTTTGCGTTCTAGGCTGTAGTTAGGTCTGCCAGTGTTGTGGAATTTATTCGAAAGAGTTACCGCGGCCCTGGAACGCAAGGGCATTAAGGGACCGGGGTGGGTTTTAGTCAGTAAGAATCTGACACTCCCTTTCGCTCCACTTAGAGCGGAAGAAATCATTTGATGACTTCCCATTCCAAAAAAAAAACAAAAAAAAAGGCTATAGTTAGGTATTGTAAAGGTTGTAGGTACACCGCGGCAACCTGGCTGAAATATTTTTATTCCAAACACTTAGTCCGCGAGACGACTCCCGGCCACCGTAAATACGGGCCTGTGGACGGTGAACAATGGGTAGCTCAACGTCCTTACGTTGCATAACGACAGGCCATGTCGACGGCGCGTTCGTGTTCCACGCGCGCCTCAAAGAAATGTCAGCAAAAGGAAGGGGCCACTGAGGGCCGATGCCTGTCGGGGCTGCGGGTTGTTCGTAAGAGATACCGCGCCCCCGGAACGCCAAGGGCACAAGAAGGAACATGGGTGGGTTTTAGTCAGTAAAAGTCTGACACTCCTTCCCGCCCCGCCCCGTTATTTGATGATTTCCCACACCCCAAAAAAAAAATAAAAACAAAGCACTTAGTCGAATTCCTTGTTAGGATTCAAATTTTGAATAAGAAACTTTTATTTTTATATATAAGGCACTTGTTTGGCCAACCTCGAGCCACAAATTCAATAAATTATATCAAAAATATGTCCGCTTTCAGTTACTGTAATTGGAGCCCTATGCATAAAGTGAAGGATAACCCGGTATCTCGGTCACACTCAGAAGGTGACCATGTGGTCATTCACCTTGGCACAGCTCCTTAGGTAATGTTACCTAAGGAGCTGTGCCGTCTTACTAGTGGGCGCCGGGCCTTAAATTACAATGCTATGAAGACCAATAGCAATTTATCAGTATTAGGCCCCCAAGTTTAACATGCTCCTCAGATAAAACGGGGGTGAGATGCATTTAGGATTACAAACCTAATTTACGAATTTCGATAGACCTTACGCGTCGGGAAACAAAAGGTTTATATATATCTTTGCGTAGACGGCAGTTATTTCATTACCTTGCTTTGATGTTTGTCCCAAAGGGAGAAGGCATACTTAACAAATTTATATTTCGTTTTAGGTTTTTTTTTAAATAAATAAATATTAGATTTAAACCTGGCACACAAAGAAAGAGAGAATATAATCAATATGAAGGTCAAGTTAATTTTATATGTTCGTTGTTTTCTGTAAATAAACGTCACAATTAAAACCAGTTTCCCGACGGAGTACCTAAACTACTGTAATAGGTACAGAAGTAGGGTTAATAGGTGGACTGGATATTAAATTCTACTTCCAAACGTGAACAAAATGTTCTATGAAAATATCCATTTTCATAATTATTTTCAGTAATGACCCTTTTCCTAAAATTTACCACTCCACAATCTCTCTACATTTAAATTAATATCAGACCGCTTCGCTCTGCTCTGGCTCACATCTCGTGAAAACAAATCTAAATGTAAAAAAACCGGCCAAGTGCAAGTCGGAGTCGCACACGAAGGGTTCCATACCATTATCTATAAAAACGAGCAAAAAATCACGTTTGTTGCATAGGAGTCCATTAAATATTTATTTTATTCTGTTGATTTGTTGTTGTAGCGGCAGCAGAAATACATAATCTGTGAAAATTTCAACTGTCTAACTATCACGATTCATGAGATACGGTCTGGTGACAGACGGACGGACGGACAGCGGAGTTTTAGTAATAGGGTCCCGTTTTATCCTTTGGGTACGGAATCCTAAAAACCGTATAAGTATGTACACTGTAGCAAACAATGCTCTGGAGAAATCTAGAGTACCTTACACTACAGGCACTTAGTTACACTACTATGGCAATTATAAAGTTTTGTGAATTTGTTAACCATTTACTTTAAAAAATCATACATACAAAGTGCTGTAGAGATTCTGGTTGGTTTAACCATGTTCAGCTCTAAGAGTTCATTAAGAAAAATTGAATTATGATAGATGATAGAATAATAGGGACTTAACTGCCAGCCGCAAGGGTTCCTATGTGGCTTTTTGTGGTTCTAATAATTATTTTAATATCATTCGTTATCTGGGTTTAATTTCGACACAAAATAGTACCTATACGATACCAGGGAGTTCAAAATTCCTACAGTAGGTTCGTTTGTGGAATACGTTAGAAACGTATCCTCCCCTATCCTGCCTCGTTAGCCTAGTGGTCCTAAGCGCGACTGCTTCGCTAGAGGTCTTGGGTTCGATTCCCAGGTCGAGCGAAATTCTCAGTAGCAGCTCGGAGTTAGGATTTGTGCTAGATTAATTAATGGCAATAGGCTCGCCCCCTATCACATGGGACCTAAACATACCAGCGAACTGTGGGTGTACACCTCTGCCTAACCCTTCGGGGAATACAGGCATGATGGTATGTTTTGTGTTATGTTAGAAACGTCTACTTAGCGTTCCTACATAGCTGTGCCAAAGGTATCCCATAATAAATACCTAACATTGGGAGAAGCGGTCACCGGTAAACATCATTTAATTTCACCCTTCGGCAAAAGGGTCGAAAAAAAGCATTTTATTTCTTTCATCGGTTACAAAACGGTCCTTTGATTATTTGAGTGCAAAAAGATAGAAGTAATAAAAATACAAATGAATTGAGGTTCACATATTGACACTCTTAAGAGGTATACATCTGTTAATTAAAACTTCTTATTTTTTTTAAAGCCAGGCATTTATCCGTAGAATGTTAGGTATACCCAGAGTTTGGTCAAAGAGAATTTTTCCCTTTAGGCTTAGTTTTACTCACTTTGGGTGACGTGTAGGCAGACAGGATTTTTAACGAACGCCAACTACACAGTCAGAATTTATTATCAAGAGAAAAAAAAATAAGAACTGGAGATAATTCTAAATCAACGAAATCTGACGTCAAATACCTAAGAATTTTCCTAAAAAATATTAAAACACGTGTAGCTCCTAAATCACAAGAAATAGCAGAAAAACATGCAGGTGTTTTAGGAAGCACATGGAAAAAGGCTTGCTAATTTTTCTTTTGATCGTCGTTATATAGGCCATCCTCTAATGAAACATTTTGTAAAAAACACAAAATTAAAAATTTTAAGTAACCCCCGACAGAAGAATAAAGGTCCCTACCGCAGCTAACAAAAGTACTGATAACTTTGAAACCGCTGAACCGATTTCCATCAAACATTGCTAAGAACACTTCCGGCTAATTCACCTTTCAAACAAAAAAACTAAATCAGAATCGGTGCATACGTTTAGGAGCTAGGATGCCACAAACAGACACACTCACACACACACACAGATACGTCAAACATATAACACCCTGTGGTTTTTGCGTCGGGGGTTAAAAATTAGAAAATTTCATGAAACTTTGTTGCTTAAGAAATATCACATAATTTCATACAACTAGATATGTATTGTTTATACTTACCATATTTGAAAATGTCTATAGACTTCAGCATAAGCCTGGCTTACATCCTCTGACACGAACATATTTTTTTACCTTTTTCTACTACTTTGCATGCATTACTTTTTTTCACTCACTATCTGGTTTATCATTCATTTGTTCGTATTCTGTCTCCAACATTTATCGTGTCGGTTAGACACAGCATTTTGTTGTGTACAATATTTATGAGGTACAAGATAACGAGTACCTAAGTACGTACCCCCTTTCATACCGAAAAAGCTTCGTGCAGAATCACATCGCGTGTCAAAAAACTGACACCTTTTAGCGTGTACGGTACCTTTTTCAAATAAAGAGGGACCATTTTTAAGTGCGAAAAAACGATCCAAGGTCCGGGCAGCGAAGGCAAAATATAAAAAGTCGTTAAGCGTTCCTTTACTTTCCACACGCGTCCATATGCTAGTCTGGGCTTATGTTTTAGTACCTAATGAGAGTTTCTCGATTTTCTACGTAGATAAACACAGGTAATAATAATTTACTCCCTACCTCTTTATTCAATTTCCATCACTGCGGTCAATCTTAAGTAATGGAATTTGCCAAGTATACAGGAGACATTAAAATATTTGAAAGTATCCAACAATACATGGCAGAGATCAGGATTAACGGCGAGAGAGAGAGAATGTCATACCACCAACTTCCACGAGCTGCTACTATGGAATCCAAATGGAAAAACTTAATCTTTTGCCCTATCTAGAAACCGAACCCAAAACCCCTAGCCCAGCAGTAAGTTGCAATTACGACCACAAAACCAACGGAGAGTTAAAATAGGCAAATAATAAGTATTGATCGTCGTCGTAGACTTGTTTTACGAGCGGCTGATTTAAGCGCAATAAAGTCTAGTTTCCTGTACGAGATTTTCGTGTCACCGTGAAATGTTCTTTACAATCACAGTTTAATATATTTGTCAAAAAAAAATCATCATGATTAAAGTTCCAGACAACAATAAAACACTTCGCAGAGAAAGCTCCACGGTCAATCAATTCTAAAAATAGTTTCTAAAAGATAGAAAAATCTTGATAACGAAAAACTACTTAAATACCAAATGTTTATTTGTTCGCCAAACAAGTTTATATCTACGAGTAAAATCACAAAGGCTGATTGTTTAAACTAGTTTATTCTTCAACAATATGTCATTTTCTTTAAGTGGATAGCGCCATTTTCCGTGTTTGTACAAATTAAAGCTCTAGGGTGTTTTGCGTAGCTCTTGTTTGTGTAGGATTTATTCCACTGTGTGAGGACCCTTTTTCCTTTATTCGTAAGTACTTAGTATACATAATCATAATAATTAGTAAGTACGTTATTAATGCCTTGTAACAATGTCAGGCAATTATTTGCCTTTACCTTTTCTTTTCATTCAATTACAAATCAACCTTTCAGATCAGAAAATATTCAACAGACATACGAATAGGTCCGTAGGTACCTATACATAGAACATCTATCAAAAGTGTTTACGTTTTGCTATAAATACTTAGCAGCTCTACATCTCTGCCCAAATCCTATTTCAACGTTAAAAAAACACTATAAATGAAAGATGAATTTTAAGATGCCCGTCGAGATCTTTTTTATTACGTAGGTAGGTAACTACGTCTTACGTTCCCTTTACATACAACTTTGTTTCTACGACTTTAGTTTCCTTTATTTTCTCGGAAAACTTTCTCAATATATGTACAATTATGTAAAACGGATATTTGTGGAAAACGCGTAGGTCGTCGGTGTTGTCAAAGTTCTCAAAATCTAATAAATATCCTAAAATAAGCGAAGTCAGATACTTAACCTTTATTCGATGACTATTCAGCTTACACCAAATTAAATTCGATCTTGCTGCTGTCTTGCTTGGTTGATATTCATAGGTATTTGTTTTATGAATGAATATATAACGATAGTAAGGATCACACATAAATAAATACTAGAAAAATAGGAGGGCACGGCCCAAAAAGCGAAAGAATATTCCAAATGGTTAATAAATGACGGAGTTCTGAGATAACAAACATTTTAAAAAATACAACTGAATTTATAACCTCCACTTTTTTTAAAGTCGGTTGAAAAACACAAATCTCGTCTACAACGTTCTTGACTTGCTTAGTGATTGCTTCTGTATACTATTTTGAGGTTGAAAAATATTTCTAATAGCATGACTAAAAGTATTTTTCCAATTACACATTCTCAATGAAAAACATATGAGATTCTTTGTGATTCCCTAAAAGGGTTTCACAAAAGAGAACCTTACAAAGATAAATGACGCTAGTGAGTGGCAGTTGGGAATAAAGTGCGTCCTATTCTAATGGTTCTACTTATTTCTGTGTAACAAAAGTCACTATTACACAGGCCATTGCGAAACGCAATACAATGTTTTGCCTAAGGAGAAGGTATACATAGATTTTAGTCAGTATGATTACAGATACTAACTTTTTGTTACCTGGTAAAAGTACTTATGATTACGAATACCCTTTAATATTATACCATCACTGAAGTATTATGTAAAAAAACTAGCAAACCGCCCGCGAGTTCGTCCGCGTGGCTTAATTTACGTCTTTGGTTACTGCTTCGCTCACGTGTGTCGTAGCGTGATGTAGTGCTGTAAGAGGTACTCTCTGGAAGTACTGGTCCGATTAGAAAAATACTTTCACTGACAGAAAACTACACTATTGCCAAGTGTCTTAGGACATTTTTAACCCCCGATGCAAAAACGACGAGGTGTTGTTATAAGTTTGTCGTGTCAGTGTGTGTCTGTGGCATCATAGCTCCCGAACGCATGAACCTATTTTGATTTAGTGTTTTTGTTTGAAAGATATATTAGTCAGGAGTGTTCTTAGCTATGTTTGATGGAAATCGACTCAGCGGTTTCAAAGTTATCAGCTCTTTTGTTAGCTGCGGTACGGATTTTTATTTTTCTGCCGGGGGTTACTTAAAATTTTCAATTTTTTATGGTTTATTTGAGAAGTCAAATAAACCATTAAAAATAAAGCATGATGAGCGCGAATTCGCGTGCATGTACTATTATTTAATGTGTAGATATAGAAGCAGAAGACAGTATAATAATTCTGGTATCAAGCTGTGGCTGTATAAGTACAAGGCCTTCTCTCCAAACCTAACTCGACAGTTACTTTTTATAAGTCTCTAAACCTGTTTATATCTACGAAAAATTTTATATATATTGTACGGTCAACCAAAGAGATAAGTAACCAGATTGTCTAATATAGTTGAAGTTTTCTTTGAAACCGGTGGTCGTAGATGAAATTTAATTTGATTAATAAACTGTTCATTTTCTATTAATAAAAATCAATTTCATTCAAAAACATTTATCGGGTTTTAAAAAACCTTGAACTGATTAGGCGAGGCTAGTTACTTATCTCTTTTGCTGACTGTACATATCTATTGGTTAACCACATGAAGATTGGATTCAAACTAGTTCCTATTCAATCTTTTATTCGCAATACAGTTAGAACTAAATATGAATTAATTTTGATCAACAGTTAAATAACGGGAACAGTCAAATACTCCGAAATATTTTAATCCGAATTTCGATGTTCCGAATTTTAAAAGTCCGAATTTCATAATACCTAAGAATTATAATGTCTATTATTAAAAATCACGAAATTTAGTTCGAATATATTAAATAACATTTTGAAGTACAAACCAACAAATTATCTGGTAAAACGAATATAAAACAAAGTTGCTTTTAGCGTTTGTCTGTTTGACCGTGTAGTTGGTCAATATGCGGTTAATGCGGTTTTCATTATCTCTTTGAAAAGTTTGGGTATGTATATGTACCTATTTAAATACATTAGCAGACATTTGTAAAGCACTAGCTGTTGCCCGCGACTTCGTTCGCGCTGTGGTTTTAAAACACGAACTACCCGCGACTTCGTCGGCTTGGCTTATTTCACCCTCGTTAGGTTACGTCTTTGGTTACTGCTCCTCTCCCGTGGTTACCTTCGTAGTTTCTTTTTTTTTTCAAACCATTGAGCCAGCTCTGACTACGCCTTTTTAACCCCCGAGGCAAAAACGACGGGGTGTTATAAGTTTGACGTGTCTGTGTGTGTGTATGTGTGTTTGTGTGTGTCTGTCTGTGGCATCGTATCTCCCGAACGCATGAACCGATTTTGGTTTTGTTTTTTGTTTTTGAGAGGTTAATTAGTCGGGAGTGTTCTTAGCGCTGTTTGATGGAAATTGGTTCAGCGTACTCAAAATTGTTAATTTTGTGTTTTTGTAAGCAACAAATTTTGTTAATAATTCTCAAATAACTACACTTACCGTAACATAAACTGCTCCGCTTTTCAATTAGTTGAGAGGTGTCTTGTACTATTACACTACTAAGATATAAACTAGAATTAGATTATATTAAACAGGCAGGATAGACTTACCTAAGTAACAAGTAGGCAATATCTTGAAAGCTGCCACGATGCGTATATTCCTAAATATCCGATCTCGAGACACCTCTCGAAACACAATTTGTCAATAAACACGACTTACTGATGTTCAGTTTACGACCGATATAATTTTATGACCAATATATTTTTTGATAGAATTGTTTTAATAGCATCTCTTATTGGCCGTTTCGCCAAGAAAACGTGACGGCGACTGACCGTTTGGCCATCGTATTAATAAGTTTAATAACTACCCTACTTTACGACCATTCTTTATCGTTTTATAGGACACCGAAAAATTCCTTTCAAATTCGGTTTTACGCACCTTTCGGTTCAGGATTCCTGTACATTATATTGCTAGGATATGAATACCTAACAGTAATTACTGAAGTTTATTACTTTTCATATTGTTAAGAAAATATTATTATTTACTTTTTGGATAGAATTATCTAATGTATATTATACTAGCTTCCGCCCGCGACTTTGTCCGCGTGGTTTATTCCACCCGCGACTTTGTCCGCGTGGTTTATTCCACCCGCGGTAAGTTACGGCTTTGGTTCCGCTCCCGTGAGTAGTATCGCGATATTATATAGCCTATGTTTTTTTTTTTTTTTTTTTTTTGGTGGGTGGGAAATCATCAAATAACTTCTCCCGCCCTGGGCGGGGCGGGAGGGAGTGTCAGACTTTTACTGACTAAAACCCACCCATGTTCCTTCTTGTGCCCTTTGCGTTCCGGGGGCGCGGTATCTCTTGCGAACAACCCGCAGCCCCGGCAGGCATCGGCCCTCAGTGGCCCCTTCCTTTTGCTGACATCTCTTTGAGGCGCGCGTGGAACACGAACGCGCCGTCGACACGGCCTGTCGTTATGCAACGTAAGGACGGTGAGCTACCCATTGCTCATCGTCCACAGGCCAGTATCTACGGTGGCCGGGAGTCGTCTCGCGGCTCCCGACGTCCGGAGCGTCTACCGCGGCGGCTGGGACGGGAGAACCGCTGTCTCAACCGTCCCGCCGCCTCCTTCTCAAGCATTACTGCCTCGCAGAAGGAGGCGACTGCATCCCATTCCCTCTCGCTCCGGACCATGGCTTGCACCAGGGCCGGACGCGAGAGTTCGCCGCCGCCGATGGCCGCCACGAGGACTCGGCGATGCTCCGCCCAAGCGGGGCATACCGCCACGGTATGCTCCACCGTGTCCTCGGGGCGATCCACACAATGGTGACACCCGGACGTTTCCTCCCGCCCGATGAGGTGCAGGAACCTCCCGAAACACCCGTGTCCGGTGAGGACCTGCGTCAGGCGGTAGGTGAGGGCGCCGTGGCGCCTCTCCAGCCACTCCTCAAAGAGGGGACTTACCGCCTCTATTAAGGCGTGCCCAGCACGAGGTTGCGACAGTCGCTGTCTCCATGAGTAGTATAGCATGAGTAGTATCGCGATATTATATAGCCTATGTTAAGTAGGAGTAATATAGCTATGTATTGATGAAACAAATCGGTCCAGGATTTTTGGACCGTATTCTGTACAAACAAACAATCTTTCCTCTTCATAATATCAGTACGGATGTATAGAGTCACGCTTAATTAGATTACCATGACTGTAAACACCTGTTTTAATTATTTGCTCCTAATTTGATTCAGGCACTCTATTGACAGTCAAAGTATTGACGTTCGTGAATTATTAACAACCCTATCAATAATTTGGTAAACAGTTAAATCACACGACTACCATCGACGATTCCAATTAAACGTTTGTCTCTCATAATAATTGGGTAGATAAATGTTTCGTAGAGCTGAACACCGTTTACATAAATCCCTTGTTTTAGGCTGCAGTCTTACGAAATTCACTCGCGGCGAATTATTTACACATCCTTGTGTGTGTATTTTTAAACAAAATAATGAAATAACATGAAACATTATTATTGCTTATAAATAACCCTAACATAAGTAACATAAAAAACAAGCTATTGCTTGTGTTATTTGTTATTTTTTTTAAGTCGATTTAGGTGGATGATATTAGGTAAATCAACTTTGAAATACAGCTCTTTCATGCCCAACATCATTTCGAGTTATGTTTGTGCACTTAGTTTTTGGCAATGTAGAATTAATTTACAAATGTGTTCAGCGCATAATTAGCTCATCATCCTCGTCTTCGAAATGCGCTGATCAGTTTTTTCCAATTGTCTTCCATTTTCTTAATGTAGAGGTCACAATTTCATCAAAATTATCTGTTTTTGTCTCTTAATAAACGCTTTGTTTCAGAATAACTATGCATCGTAGGTATGTAATAATAAGCTTATTTTGATGCCAAGAGTTCAATAAAGCAAACACATAAAAATGCACCTAAATCGCTTTAAAATAAAAATAATCTCAAAAGACCTAAAAAAAATGAGTTCATAAACAAAAATTGTAAGGGAAATACCATAGTGGCCCGTGGACGGCCGGAGCGTTCAGACGTGTGGTCCACGAATTTATTCTGGTCCCTCTCGCTCTAACATAGCTCTTGTGTATTTGAAGTTGCTCTACTTTATTATTTTTAACCGACTTCAAAAAGGAGGAGGTTCTCAATTCGTAAGTTTATATATATAGATCGGGATGTAACGAAATAGTTAAAGTTGAATAAGGTTTTGTTAGTATGGCAACGTCAAGCAGTCATAGTGGCGACCATACCCAAGCAAACCTGCTTGACGTTGCCATACACACGTAGCCATCCTGTATTGGGATGTAACGAATTAGTTAAAGTTGATTGTCAATGTTAGAAAGAAAAGACGTTAGCCCTCTTGAGTTGACATTCATGGTGATGAACTCACCGCGTTACCATCGAATTATAAACCTACGAGGTCTGATGGCGAGATGTCAGGTGGTTCGCCATTGCTGCCTGGTGGATTTCCGATATAAACATATATATATTTGTATAATTTTTCGAGTGTTTGTGTTTTAGTAAGAGTTGGAACGAAGATCCATAATGATGGTACTACTACGGGGCTACTGCACATAAGTAGGTAATCAAACACTCGTGCGGTGCTATTAAAACCGAGCCGTACAAGTACTCCTCATTTTGTAACAGTTTAATAAATTACTATGGAATAATACTTGTAGAGTAACTTTCCGGACCGATTCTGTGTTGTTTTATACATCCCAGCATTCATCCTACGCTAAGTAGGATGAATGCGGGGACTGCGTGGAGCCCGGGGAGAGACGCTCGGCGCGTGGACGGGCCGCACGCCATTGTTTTATTGAGTACAACAAGACTAGGCCCTTAACAATACACTTTTTTTACGTAAACCAATAAGTGTAGTTTTGCTGGAAGTATATAATTTTGTTTCATATTATCAATAGAGTAATTAGAATTATTGTAACTAGAATAACGCACAACCTCTACCACCCCAATTAGAAAATCAGGTTACAATCAAAATACGAGCACTCAAATTTTACTCTTATGTGCTTAAATATTGTTAATTTATAAAATTAGTTATCTTAATTTTTCGGCGATAGAAAGCTTAGACGCAGTATTTTGTTGTTTTTTTTTAGGGATGGGAAATCATTAAATGACTTCTCCCACCCTGGGCGGGGCGGGAGGGAGTATCAGACTTTTACTGACTAAAATTCATCCATGTTTCTTCTTGTGCCTTTGCGTTCCGGGGGCGCGGTTTCTCTTACGAACAACCCGCAGCCCTGGCAGGCAACGGCCCTGAGTGGCCCCTTCAGAAATTGCTGATATCTCTATGAGGCGCGCGTGGAACACGAACGCGCCGTCGACACGGCCTGTCGTTATGCAACGTACGGATGGTAAGCTACCCATTGCTCACCATCCAAAGGCCCTCGTCTACTATGGCCAGGAGTCGTCTCGCGGCTTCTGACGCCCGGAGCGTCTACGGCGGCGGGTGGGACGGGAGACTCAGCATTTTATGTACAATAATACATTTAATTTACAACTTTATTGCCATAACATAAGTATAACTTTCGTTTGATTAGACTGTTCAACGGAAAGTTGACTATAATTTATTTAATTTTAATTATTATTTTAAGATAAAAAATTATCTATTTTAGAAATAATTGAAATCGATTCGGAAGCCCGTTCTAATCAAACTTATATCAGGGTGTGTGTTTAATATGTTACACATTGTGCTAGAATAAACAGAACTATGTTTATATGTATTTATATAAACTTAATGTGTAGTCATCACAATAATTAACATTCATTCACACACATATACAGGATGTTAGGGTAAACGAGGGACTTTCTTTAAGAGAGTGCAGTAGTAATGAAAATAATCAACTTTTACTACAGCGAGACATAAATTTGCTAAAAAGAAATCAACTGCTCCATACATTTATGTTTACATAACTAGACAACATGTAAGGAAAAGTTGACTTTTTCTTAATTCTATGTTTGAATTCATAATGAAAGTGGTTTATTTTCATAAGCACTACACCCTTAAATTACGTCCCTTGTTTAAACTGACAACTTGTATACCGGGAAGTCACTTTTTCAACAAAAATTGTATAGCGACAGCGCGGATTTGTTTTTAGAGTCCCGTGCCAAAAAACAACACTTATGGTTTCACTCTGTTGTCAGTCTGTCAGTCACAAGCGACTTAGTCTGAAAGTATTTGACATCGGAATGCTAAAATTGTATACAGTGAAAGAATAAAGGGTGTTTGTGTTTTATGAGGTAAACGATTAAAAAGTTGTTATGCACCATCGTATCATCGTATCGTGTTTTTGAGAATGTTTAATCGAAATTTGAGGCATTTTTTTTATTGTATGTCCATTAAGGTAGCCTAGTGGTCCCAAGCGCGACTGCTACGCTTGAGGTCTTGGATTCGATTCCCAGGTCCAGCAAGAAGTGTTATTGGGTTTTTCTACGAAATTCTCAATAGCAGCTCAGAGTTAGGATTTGTGCCTGGTTAATAGCAATAGGCTCGCCCCCTATTACATGGGACCTAAACACACCGGCGAAATGTGGGTGTACATTTGTACACCTCTGCCTAACCCTTCGGGGAATACAGGCGTGGTGGTGTGTTCGACATATAGGTAGTGTTACTTATACGCATGTTCGAATAATAATATTACTATGAGTTATATTCAGCTACATAGCCAATAAATATATAACACTAATTTAAAATAAAAGAATTCAATCAAAGTCAATTTCGTCATGTCAGTAAATAATTTATACACAATGATAGAGTATCAGTAACGGGTCTGGAAAGGTACCTTCCATCCATCACGATCAAATAAAACGCAAACGTATATTCTCAGAAGGTTCGTGTATCATAATATATATCTAAAATCATCTCGTTTGTGAGAGCTGAACGATAAAAGTCCAGGAAACTTGAAAGATATTTACAAATCGTGCCCATTAGGTCGAGCCAGTGTATATGCCATCGTTCCCTTGTGATTTGCTATGTTTACACCAATGATTTTTATGTACACATTGGCTTGGTAACGGAAATATCATCGTATAAACTGATTATGCAACGAACACGGAAAGGGAGAAAAAGGAAAATAAGTAATTTACTTGAAATTCATCTTTGCGTGAGTGTATTCCTGAGTACCGAAAATATAGAATAGGTACCCATATTTTATCAAGAGTTTTTACCTACACTCTATAAGAAAGGGCACTTCAGAAGGATAATTTATTTTACAATGTGACAGACGACAGTTTATAACGTCAAAGTTTCTGGTTTTACTACAGAATTATGGTTCTGTAGTAAAACTTTACCATGAAATATGCTTCTAGAGCAAAGTTAAAATGTAAATTATGTGGAAACCTTGTGCGGCTATTCGAAAGGCTTCAAATAATTATAAAACCTCGTCAACACCGCCGATTGTAGGATGACTTATTAAATACTAACTGTTGCAACGCAACATCGTCCGCGTAAATGTCGGATATCGCGGACGCGGTATAAAAGGAAACTTATGTCTTTACTTGGGGTTCAAACTTACCACGTACCAAATTTTATTAAAATCGGTTCAGTGGTTTAGGCGTTAAAGCGTAATAAAGAGACAGTGTTACTTCCGCATTTAGAAAATTTAAATACGGATGACAGAGCTTAAAACATGCTGTATAAATAAGTTTTTCCCTTGCAACCTCAAACGATTAACAGAAATAGAGAGAGCTTTTAAATGTTTTACTCTAGCGCTAATTGCTTTCCGTTAATTGTCACAAAGTGCTCTTATCATTAAAACCTGTCGCTCTCTCTTCTATCGACTGTAGGGCAAAAGCTTTTCAAACACAACGGGAACAAACATTTAACTTGTAACGATGGCAACGCCACATACCCACCCTATGTGCCTACACGGTGAGCGCACAAGGATTTTCTGGACCCCAGAAATAAATTGTTACGTCAAGATGTTTTCCATCGCCGTCAGTCAATTATCTTCGACAAAAAGTTTCCATCACGACAGTCACGTTCGTTAGCAGGTATTAATTTCTACAGAGCATTTACACGGTGTATCAAAGTACCCCTCGGGGCGGCGACCGGCGGCGTCGCGCTCATAACAATCAATCAACGTCATAGCCGAGTCAAGTCACAATCTGTTTATTGCAGACACTACAAAAACACATATTTACCTTATAAACTACTTTGAACTTGACGCTATCAACCTACGGACATAGTTTCCGACGTCAGACTTAATTCAAATTAGTTCGTGTCAAGTTATCAATTTTTTTTGCCATCACGCCTGTATTCCCCGAAGAGTTAGGCAGAGGTGTATTAATGTACACCCACAGTTCGCCGGTATGTTATTAAGTCCCACGTAATAGGGGACGAGCCTATTGCCATTAATCGGGTACAAATCGTAACTCCGAGCTGTTACTGAGAAATTCAGAGAAAAACCCAATAACACTGCTCGACCTGGGAATTGAACCCGAGACCTCTAGCGTAGCAGTCGCGGTTAGGACCACTAGGCTTTTATTTTTTTTTTTTTTTGATGGTTGGGAAATCATCAAATAACTTCTCCCGCCCTGGGCGGGACGGGAGGGAGTGTCAGGCTTTTACTGACTAAAACCCACCCATGTTCCTTCTTGTGCCCTTTGCGTTCCGGGGGCGCGGTATCTCTTGCGAACAACCCGCAGCCCCGGCAGGCATCGGCCCTCAGTGGCCCCTTCCTTTTGCTGACATCTCTTTGAGGCGCGCGTGGAACACGAACGCGCCGTCGACACGGCCTGTCGTTATGCAACGTAAGGACGGTGAGCTACCCATTGCTCACCGTCCACAGGCCCGTATCTACGGTGGCCGGGAGTCGTCTCGCGGCTCCCGACGTCTGGAGCGTCTACCGCGGCGGCTGGGACGGGAGAACCGCTGTCTCAACCGTCCCGCCGCCTCCTTCTCAAGCATTACTGCCTCGCAGAAGGAGGCGACTACATCCCATTCCTTCTCGCTCCGGACCATGGCTTGCACCAGGGCCGGACGCGAGAGTTCGCCGCCGCCGATGGCCGCCACGAGGACTCGGCGATACTCCGCCCAAGCGGGGCATACCGCCACGGTGTGCTCCACCGTGTCCTCGGAGCGATCCACACAATGGTGACACCCGGACGTTTCCTCCCGCCCGATAAGGTGCAGGAACCTCCCGAAACACCCGTGTCCGGTGAGGACCTGCGTCAGGCGGTAGGTGAGGGCACCGTGACGCCTCTCCAGCCACTCCTCAAAGAGGGGACTTACCGCCTCTATTAAGGCGTGCCCAGCACGAGGTTGCGACAGTCGCTGTCTCCATGTCGCCATGAGATCGAGCCGGGGGTCGGCCCGCCGAGCGGCAATTTGCCGCGGTGGCGGACTCTCCCCCCGGCCTAGTACCTCCACGCGCCACTCGTACAGGCGCGCGAGGACCAGCGCCTCCAGATCCCACGGCGGCAATCCGGCAAGGAGGCTCGCCGCCTCCCCCGAGATCGTGCGGTAAGGACCACTAGGCTAACGAGACACTTTTTTTAGTCCAAATTATTTAAGTTCCTGAAGGTGCGGTGCGGGAAGGCCGCCTACGAGGTAGACCGACGACCTGGTCGCGGGAAATCGCTGTATGTGGGCAGCGTAGAACCGGTCATTGTGGCTATCTTTATGGGTGGCCTATGTAAAGCAGTGGACGTCGTTCAGCTGATATGATGATGAATTTAAGTTTAACTTTACCTACTAAGTAAGCAAGTATTCCTCTTATTTAGCCTAATGAACTTAATAAGCTCAAACTCAAGTCCTTTCGCCTGCCAGTTGGCGCCTAATCCGTTAGTTATTCCCTGTTAATTCGAAACTATTTAGTTTAAAGTCGACTCTAATTCGAAACTATTTGATTGAAACTCTAAACGTTTAGTGTAAGGTAACCTGTACATGAACCGCCATTTCAAAGACGTAGTACATTGCGGTAGTGGCATTGCCAAAATAAGCACGTTTGGCAAACAGATTAAGCAATCATACTTTGTTTCCTTGACTCGACTATTCAAGAGATGAGAGGTTAAATTATTCTCCGGTGGGAATCCTTTTACATTGAAGTACCAAAGTGTAGTACACAAGTGCCTGTTTATTACACACTAGAAATACAACCGCTGTAGTTACCTGTCTGGTGCGCAAGCGGTAAAGAGGGTAATAAATGGTATTTCCAAGCTTTACAAACCGCAGCGTCATTAGTTGAATAGTAACACAGGTAACTGAGTTACTCAGGCGATACCAATATAACTGCCTCGGTAGCCTAGTGGGCCTAAGCGCGACTGCTACGCTAGAGGTCTTGGGTTCGATTCCCAGGTCGAGCAAAAAGTGTTATTGGGTTTTTCTATAAAATTCTCAGTAGCAGCTCGGAGTTAGGATTTGTGCCCGGTTAATGGCAATAGGCTCGCCCCCTATTACATGGGACCTAAATATACCGGCGAACTGTGGGTGTACATTGTTACACCTCTGCCTAACCCTTCGGGGAATACAGGCGTGATGGTTATATACCAATATAACACCTTAGATACTCAGACTAAATGGGACAAGCCCGCTACACTATTCCCAACCACTGTAAATCCTGAAAGCCAGAATCAACTTTGGAGACCGCCAGAAAAGCGCCGAGGCAATGTAGTTTGACGGGCTCCAGAAGAAACGATTCAACTGTCCTATATCCCGCAACATAATTAACCAGAAAAGATTAGCTGAGGAGTACGAAAAAACATAATGTCTACTTCCCTCCAAACAAGCAGGAGACAGAACAGAACTAGGCCAATAGGCACAAAGGGATGTTTACAACTGTAAGAAGCCCAGATTGCAAAGCACTTAGATACTCAGACTGTAGATCAACTAGTTATCTAGTGCACCTTAGCCCAAAATATCAGCACAAATGTATGTGAAAAAGTAATTGAGGAAATTGAATAAAAAATAATCGACCAGAAAATAAAAGTGGAAGTAAATAGACAACGTATTAAACATATTTTTATAGAAAGAAGAACGACCAAAAACCACCACCAAAAACCTCCAACCAAAAACTATTTTTAAATTATTCACATATTTCCAACATTCTAAAACAAAATAGTACCAAGCAATCAACACAGTTGCCGTTGATCGATGCCGAAGCCCAATCAAATTAAACGAACACTCAGAACTACCAAACAACACTTATCAATTTTCTTAAGGGATTACAAAAGTTTGTACAAAGTAGAACCGTGTCTTAATTTATTTTGAGAAACTTTGAAATAATAATTTTAACCTAATAATTATTCACGAAACAAAGCTTAGAGACTTAAATGTATTAATTAACAAATATAACGATGAAACAAGTTTTTCCAGCTGTAAAGTTATCTAGGCTCTGTCTCATTTTAATATGATTCTGCGTAACTATTAAAATATAAATGTTATACATTATTTTTAACCTTTTGCCAGTATTAATTAACCTTAATTAAATTATCGTTGTAGCGTAATGTAAATGAGCTAAATATCTTTTATCTGAAACTAACTAATTATATGGAAATAAAAATCTATTTATAGGATCAAGATTATTAATTAATATTATTAATATTATTATAATTAATATTATTAATTAAACTGCCTCGGTAGCCTAGTGGTCTTAAACGCGACTGCTACGCTAGAGGTCTTGGGTTCGATTCCCAGGTCGAGCAAAGTGTTATTGGATTTTTCTATGAAATTCTCAGTAGCAGCTCGGAGTTAGGATTTTGTGCCCGGTTAATGGCAATAGGCTCGCCCCTTATTACATGGGACCTAAATATACCGGCGAACTGTGGGTGTACATTTGTTACACCTCTGCCTAACCCTTCGGGGAATACAGGCGTGATGGTATATATATTATTAATTACATTTTAAAGCATAAAACCGAAGGAATTTTGGTTTACTTTCTCCTTCTTAGCATATTGGTGATAAATATAGATATGTAATACGATACTTTTCTTAAACTTTAAAACTAGATAAGATTGTCAAACATTTTGAACAAAACGATTACTTTTATGACGTTTTTTTAGTTGAGTCGCGTTCTCTTACTCCAAAGATTCCGAGACAAAAACAATGACATAGGTACCTAAGGACTGACAGAGCAATCTAAAATTAGAGGCTTCCATTAACCTTTTTGCTACGGTATTCTAAATGTATTAAACGCGAAGTGTGCAATATCATGCAAATTGAGCTCGACGCGTGCCACGGATAGTTTTCGGTCCGGAATTAATTTAATAACAATATTTATTATCATCGTGATATAAGTGGTATCGTGGTGTAAGTGCCAATCATGATGAATATTAAAAGTGTAATGTAAAAAAATGTCAAAAAAGTTTTATATAAATACTTTTTACAACAGTTTTTCATTTACCTTTATGCCCAAAATAGCGTGCTGGGTTTTAAATACTGCATTCACATTTATTCCGTGATCTATTTCTTTTTACAGAAAAGATACGATAAACCGAGCAACTAATTAATCTACCCATAATTTCCTCATATTTTTTTCAATAACTGGAAATGGTACTAGGAAATACGCTTGCCCCCCTAATTAACAAAAAAATATACCTCGGTTTATGTTACCAAAAGGCTGCATAGTCTCAACATTCAAATTGAGTGCCATATACCTACCATGCACAACCTTTAAGGCTGCATGGGGGATGAACAGCTATTTAACCAAACACATAAATAACCTGCCTAATTTTAAACATTTTCTTAGTATTACGGCACTATGAACTGAAATAAACTATATTTATATAATCTTATACTTCACATACTCTTATCTTACAATGAGTCTAAATAAAAGCTTCATAAAGTACTTAATTACAGTTTTATAATATATTAAAACAATTCCACCTACCTACTGCGCTCCGATGTGTCGAATATTCCCAATCACTTGTTCTTTGAACTAAAACTTAACAAGTTTTAAAACCACGTTAAATAAAAAATTAAAAAGTTTTCTGAATCAGTAATAAAACAAACGACCACTAGGTACGAAAAGTTTAGCTTAACGATCGAACCTCACAAACTGATAAAAAAGTTGTTAAAAATATATATCAAATATAAAAACACAAACACTGTTCGCTTGACTTTTGTTGAAGAAAGTACAAAATCTGCGTGGATGTATACGCAAGCTTAAAGTGGATAAGACACGATGGAGACGAGCGTTCGACTCGCCACGAGTTTCAATCTGCCCTACAATATGAACCGCGAAACGCTAAGGCGGGGAACAAACGCGAGCCACACGATATCGTGTCGCGGGAAAACTGCCCACTGAAGCTTTCGCTGGAGTTACACCCACATCATCTAAGTTTCGCGTTGCTTTATAATGAAAACGACACTCATTGTTGCTTTTTATCTTTTGCTCTTACACTATTAGTGGTTTAGTTGTTTACTTGTTTATGGTCCAATAAATAGGCACTGGAACGCCAAGGCAACGGTAGGCGTTGCTTTCATTATTTTTTTAATAAAAACTATACAAGTAGTGGTTTGTTGAGTGAATGGTTGCTGCGCTGTGTGTCACGGGTTTGATTTCCGGTTGGTACAAAAATTGTGTGACTGTTTGTGTATGTAATTATAATAGTTTATATATGTTTGTAAACACACCCACCATACAGGAATAAATTCGAATGTGGGGCAAGATTAAAAAAAAAACTCATCTCTGTTGAATATATATGATTTATTAATTTAAGCTTTCTCTAAAGTTAGTTGCTTGTTATGTGTCCTAACACACAACAAACTATATACATACTTAACTAATATAAACACTAATAATAATTTACATTTAACAACACAAAATCAAATAGGTGAATGATTAACACCAGTCGGCCGATGTCGATTATCGATAGGTTAACTGTCGACTCGGCCCTCACTACTAGTTTAAGTTGTAGCGGCGCTTGCGCACCTACCGCGGGTCAGTAATGGTCACTACTGAAGGTCAAGCCAGTCGAGACTTATCTATGACGCGGAGTGCATTCTTGTCGCTTATAAAATTGGTACCGCCGCGAAATAATTACCTTGCTTATTTTAATCATATACGCCTTTCATCCTTCCGTTAAAAAACTATATATCATCTATCTTTTCTGGACTGTCTATTCTTCACCCTGTGCTTACGCTTGTGCTTGCAAATTCTACTCATGGTGCCTTCTGAACTTGTATGTGTGTGTATGGATTGTTGGAAGCTCATTATATAGGGTGACTGGTAATTAGTGACCGATATTTAAACACGCGATTGTACTCATGATTACAAACAACTTTCCCAAAGAAACTTTTTTTTGTATACTCATTAGTTTCATTTTTATCACTATATCAAAAATACTGGCGCGCGTGCAAAGTTCAACGCCCGATCAGCTGTTAGCGGCGAGGCCGTTCGACGCGTAGGCAATGCACCTACATGTTTCGATAAAATAATAGGTATCCAAGACTAGTATTTTAGGGCCTCGCCGCTAACAGCTGATCGGGCGTTGAACTTTGCACGCGCGCCATTAAGTATGATATAGTGATAAAAATGAAACTAATTAGTATACAAAAAAAGTTTCTTTAGGAAAGTTGTTTGTAATCATGAGTACAATCACGTGTTTAAATATCGGTCACTAATTACCAGTCACCCTATATAGTGTGTACCGTGAGTTGGTTATATTATTTACCATCCTTGGAGATTCACATAGATTATAAATACACAACCTACCTATATTGATTGTTCCCATATTTATTGGTAGCAGGTGGCTTAATTATAATATCCTTGACCTCCCTAGAGTGCTGATTGTCGAGTTCACCAGTCACATAGTTGAATTTAGTGAGGTCACTTGTGATTACTGCATTCTGAAATTGTCCCTCGACTTGTGCAAACCAGATTTCAGGTTCTTCGGCCCAGAACGGTGGCACTCGTACGCCGACTTTAAAAACGTCTATCGACATGTCGTTCCCCTCACTAGTGCCAGCCGGCAGTGACGTAGCCGCGCCTTGTGCGTCTTTAAATAATTATTTTTCCATGCTCTTTGCGGGGTCACCAATATAGGTAGGTTGTGTAGTATAATCTATGTGGATCTCCAAGGGTGGTAAATAATATAACCAACTCACGGTACACAGTATATAATGAGCTTCCAACAATCCATACACACACATACAAGTTCAGAAGGCACCATGAGTAGAATTTGCAAGCACAAGCGTAAGCACAGGGTGAAGAATAGACAGTGCAGAAAAGATAGATGATATATAGTTTTTTAACGGAAGGATAAAAGGCGTATATGATTAAAATAAGCAAGGTAATTATTTCGTGACGGTACCAGATGTACAAGCGACAAGTATGCACTCCGCGGCATAGATAAGTCTCGACTGGCTTGACCTTCAGTAGTGACCACTACTGACCCGTGGTAGGTGCGCAAGCGCCGCTACAACTTAAAATAGTCATGGGACCGAGTCGATTGTTAATCTATCGATAATCGACATCGGCCGACTGGTGTTAATCATACAACTATTTGATTTTGTGTTGTTAAATGTAAATTATGATTAGTGTTTATATTAGTTAGGTTTGTATATAGCTTGTTGTGTGTTAGGATTAAATGTAAGTACTAGTGTAAATATAGTTTGTTCTAAATAAATAAATGAGTAAGTAGGCTACAAATTGCCAATTACAAATAACCGCTACAAATAATTCATGAACATGCGAAAACAAACTAATAATTAAGACAAACAGATACTATATGCAAAAAAAGTTACACTGTAAAATTCTCTTACGACAAATGTGCAGCTGTAGTCTACGAGAAATAGTATATGTACCATTTCTGAACAAAGTTCTATTTATAAATTACATTTCATCTTGACTTCTATATTCCTTGCAGTTAGAACTTCGACGCTCACTTTCAGACGCTCTTAAATTAATTTCACGAACAGAACAGTTGCAGTAGGGACATTAAAGCCATGCGCAGACAATGTCAAAACTGTCTTTATCAGACTGACGCTTATGAAGTACGAAAATGGCGCACAAAGTTTGATTATCGTTTCTTATGTGCCTAAGACAAAACAGAAAACTGTTTAGTCGCACAATGTCTGAGTAAGCAGTGTGCACACTGTTTAAACGTTAATTAAACGTTATTGACAGAAGCAAAAGTTTCATAATACTGAAGTTGAATTCTGTCAGGTTGTGTTTATTATTTTGGTACCATATTTAACTCAACTCTGAAGCAAACTTTTCCTAATTATTGTTTCTACTCTTTTATTTGTTTACAACCTTATTTCATTAATCAATCATTTTAATTTAATCTTTGAAAATAATAAATCATTTCATTTTACAGTGTCACTGAGAAATACTTTCATACTTCATCATCTGCTTAGCATTTTCTCAACTAAGTTGGGGTCGGCTTCCAATCTAACCGGATACAGCTGAGAACCAGTGTTTAACATGGAGCGACTGCCTATCTGACCTCCACAACCCAGTTACTAGGCAACATGATACCTCTAGGCTAGACTGGTTGTCAGACTAACTGGCTTCTGACTATTCGTAACGACTGTCAAAGATCTACGAATGACAGCCGGAACCAACGGCTTTACGTGCTTTCTGAGGCACGGGGGTGTCACACCACCAACTTTCAAACTCCGGGCTGCTACTAAGTAAATCCTAATGGAAAAACCCAATAACACTTTTTAACGCTTGCGACCACGAGACCAGCGGGGCAGTCAAAATACTTTCATACTTACTTCACGTTAATTAATTTAATCTGATCAAGGTTTAATTTAGTGTAAGGCTGTTATTGACTGAATTACTGCCAATAAACGTAGCCAACTACTGGGCCCGTGTAGTATAAATAATAATAAATGTATCATCGACACGAAAAGAAGTAGAAGACTGACTGAATTTGCAAAATGAATGACTTTGTTACAAACATAGTACTAATGATACGTTTTCGTTTATTCTCTTAGTTTCTAAACGAATTTCCAATAACATTTACCCCAAATGTGTGTATGGATGTTAGAAGAGACACCCCACAGACCGAAAAATTTTAAGATACTATCGAAAAAGGTATTTAACAGGTACCTACGCTCCCAAGGTTTACTAAACAAGTACTAACATAAGAGTTTTTTCATATTTACATACAAAAACGAACATTAGTCTGTGTCCTGAGGAATACATTACAGTGTCTCCTGTACAAAGCCTAAAATGTTGTCACAAATTTATCCACCCACGCAATCGGATGAAGCCTAAGAGCACTTATTATGTGTCAGTTTTCACATTCAGAATAAATCCAACAAAAAACATGTCAACATGATTTCAGCCACGTGTTACTAAAACATGTTTCTTTATTTGCTATTTTGGTACACAATATATTCGTGTCACTTCGAGAATAATATACAAGGAGATGGTTAGACGTTGTAAGTGTATGTGTGTTCCCGGCAATCTGTATAATCCGGTTTTCTATACAATACCTAGGCAATGTACAGAATACCAAAAACGTGCAGGCAATGTATGAAATATTATTTATTTTATACGTTGCCTAGGTATTCTATACAGTGCGGAATGCGCAGCCGGTAATGTGTGTAAAAGACGAGAGCATAAAATAATATTGTCATAATTTACATTGGCATAACGAAATTCAGCATAATTATCATTATATACGTAATATTATTAAATTCCTCAACATCGTTTTTTGTCATATATTTCAAATCGATGACGATAAGAGGTACGAAGACGGAGAAACATGGGTCCAAATTGTCGCATGCTCCTTTAAAAAAAACTGTCTAACTATCACAGTTTCCTTATTCTAGAGCGGCCATACAATAATAACTGTGCTGGAAATATCGAAACTACTCCGATGAATACAGTATTATCTTCAAAAGTTTAACGTTATTTTTGAATAGGTACTACTATAAATTATCGTATACAAGATACCTTGTATGCGAATAATTTATACACTTCTTTCTTCTTAGGTAGTTACTGTAGAGGCTCTGTCTGGATGAGCTGTATACAAACTCATTTTGTATACTTTATGCTTTGAGATAAATGCTAGTTTAAATTAAGAAGAATATGCCAGACCGTCGCTACGGCTGATGAATAGGATAGCTAAAATTAGATATAAAAATATAAAATGAATTTTATAATTTCAATACACGAGCCTAAATGATTATTAAGTGTTTCAATAGTAATACGTATCAGTAATACAAATCCCACGTCGTATGTCTCTACAGTACCTTATTATCGACTTTAAAAATCTAATGAAAACCTGTTTCTTTTTATATGAATTTTCAATTAAAATAAAGGGTCACCCAAAACATTGTTTTTACTGCCAAATTACAAAATAAGGAAAATATTATGATAAAAAAGATAATGTTCAGTCCCTTTAGATTACTACTGTTAGGTTTAAAAATCACTTCTACAACGTCGTAAAAAATATGTAGATAGATACCTACTTATAGTCGTTAATTTTAGCCGAAGTTTTATTTTTTGTCATTTCTTGTTTTTTAGTATACTTTCATAACATGTATTAAATGATTACAATACAATATCGACCCCGGAATTAGAAACATTTCATTTAAAACTCGCAGAGACTACACGAGACAGGTTCGTCCTATTGTGGAGTTCACCAGTTAAATATAATATTTATTATTTATTTCTTGTAACGATAAAAAAAAATATCAGAGGGTAAAAAATACAAAAATATTTATTTCACCACAAACATTACATACCGCTTCCAGGTCCAAGTAATGGTTTTCTTTATTATCAACAACTTTACCTTCATTTTCATACTTCAGAGCTGGCTCCTTAGAACATACATACATAAACTCACGCCTTTTTACCATAGGGGTAGGCAGAAACCACAGAACTCCACCTGCTACGATCCTTACATACTTCTTTCGCCTTGTCCACGTTCATACATATGTTCATACAAGCTCGCCGGTTACGAGTACTGCGCGCCCGACCTTTCTGAAGAACCTCACCAATAAGGTCAGGGTAGGTCTTTCTAGGGCGACCTCTCCCAGCGTTGTCACTCACATAGAAAACAATAGTTTAGTTTTTCAACCTCTAACCTGCCATACTGTAGAACCAACAGTCTATTGTCTTAACAGATTATTTGATTAAGCTTAGCCCAAGCTTAGTAATCAGTCGTCGAACAAAGAGCGCCTTTCAGCTTTTACACTGATGTGATGAGTCTCGTTTCAGTTTGAATATTGATAGGTAAGTTATTCCCTTACACGAGTAAAACGGTATAAGCCTATGAGCTATGTTTGAATGAAACTTAAAACAATGGATGTTTTAGCCCGGTATTTTGTTAGCTGTTCCATTAAATATTTTCTTTTTAAATTAAATGTAATTAAAAATACCCTAAGTTACTTCTTATAACATCAGCTATTTGCGAGTGAAAGTCCCGTCAAAATCGGTCCAGCCGTTTCGGAGATAAGCCGGAACAAACAAAGAGACAGACAAAAAACTTAAAAATTGTTTTTTTTAAGTGTGCACAGTATATACTTTTATTATGCATTTAGTGAAAACCTTGTAATTTGAAATTATAAACAGACCCTTCAATTTTATTTATTTGTATAGATTTTAACTTAAGTTCTTTGGCGCATTGGCTGAAGAATTGGCTGCTGTGCGGCGTCGCGGGTGTGCGAGTAGGTATGTGAGTTCATATGTTTGTTGACGCACCCAATATGCAAGACAAATTCTTTGTGCCTGCGGGTTGTTCGTAAGAGATACCGCGCCCCCGGAACGGAAAGGGCACAAGAAGGAACATGGGTGGGTTTTAGTCAGTAAAAGTCTGACACTCCCTCTCGCCCCGCCCAGGGCGGGAGGAGTTATTTGACGAATTCCCACCACCCAAAAAAAAAAAAAGCAACGTTATTTTATAAAAACCTTTCCATATACCTTTCGTTTTCCCGAGTAGAATGAAGAATATGATTAGCACGCTTCCTGGATTCCTCACTCATTTTGTAATAACCTTTTCATTAATAAACAATGAGATTCGTTTAAAACAATAGAGATGGGCAAAATACGGCCCTTTCGTTTGTCTGCCTCGTTTTGGTTTAGTGAACTCCTTCACGTGTGCTCAAACCTTTCTGGAATACAGGCTTGGTTTTACGTTATGTTTCAGCATTTCTTACTATTCCCAAACACTGCTACTTCTGAATCTACAATAGCAACCACTTAGGAAAGCGCCAAGGCCATGAAGCTCGACGAGTTCCGGATAAACGATCAATCTGTCTTAGATTCCGCAAGGAAATTAATCCGAAAAGAACAGCCGAGGAGTAAGAAAAAATCTTGAATTCCACTTCTGTCCAAACCACCAGGAGATAAAACAGAACTACCATTTTCTACTGCTAAGGAAAGGTTCAACATAACATAACAACAGACCTGTATTTCCTAACGTGTAGGCGTTAGGCGTCCCAATAACAAATACAATTAAGGCCCTGTCGTAAGCAAATGTTTAGGTAATTGACTATAACGCATCGCGGCAACAAATAAAGTTTAAAATAGCGATACGTTCGATGTTAGTTGAATCGGATAAAACCACAAAAATAACAGTAATTTTGAAGTTATCTTTAAATTTTGTGAAAATAATACACGGCTCAATGAAATATTTTTTGGGTATGTCTTTAGTTCATGAAATTTCCTATGATGTAATTACATAAAACGACATAGTTTACGCTCAAAATTCTGATATGAATGCGACGAAAAAATTTTTTTATACTCTCCCTTACGATTTTTTTACCATGATACTATTACACTTTTATGAAATAGTTATAGGTGTAAGTCTTTTCTTTGAACCCTTGACAATAGACTAAATTTTCAGGCGTCTAATATGTACCAGTACGCCAGACTATGCGACAAAAAATGTGTGTTTTACGGCGTCCTGTGTTCGGATAGCCCCTTAACTGCCATCATGTCAAAATACTGCTCCACAGCAGATTAATAAAAATTTGTCGTGATTGATAAGCCGGCGACATCCACAATTTATATACCATCGCAGCGTGAGCTTAATTTGGTAAACTTTAGATTCAAATATCTAGCTGCTAGAACATTTTTCAAGAAAAGCTCTTTTGTTCCTCTCTCGTAACAAAGGAACCGCTCATAAAGACCTCGTTACTTTGTCAGAATGTCGGCAGTTCTGCTAATTAAAGTGGGTATCTAACCTTTCACAGAAATGTCGGTGCCTAGAAAGGTTGAATGAATCTTTTAATTACCATAATACTTAGGCATGCATAACGAACAGATAGACTTCGTTTGTCATAAAATATTACAGAAAACAATAGGAACAGCAAAATAATTTCTAAGATTTTACTTAGTAGTATTAGAGCTATTTGTGAAGAAGCTCGTCCGAGGATACCTACTTCTACCACCATACCTACTTCGACGCAAAACGGCGTTGCTTATTGCTGTGTTCCAGTTTGGAGTTTGGTATGGTTGCCGGTGTAATTACAGGCACATGAGACTTTTCAACTTTGCCTCTGGGATGGCAACTCATTTGCAAGGCCGATATTGCAAATGTCTATAGGCCGCGGTGACCTCTTACCATCAGGTGGGCTCGGTTTATTTGCCATCCAATGACATTTTTTTTTAATTCCCTTTAATCACTGTTTTATTAGTATTTAACTGAAGACCGACTAACCCCTTATTTTTATTTAAACATTTTCTAAATTACTTTCGCTGGTGACTAAGAATAATTTCTAAACACGTACCTACATCACCCAGACATACCTATGAAACCCTAAATGTAATAATCTCGGCGGCTCCAAAATGTCGGTCACATTAGGATGACGATTAAGCTAACAAAAAGCCTGGGATTTGTAGTTGATCCATACAAATATGCTACGTCATTATCGAGTCATGGCATTTAATACACAAAGCTTTATGACTAGGCGACCAATGTTTTGTTAGATGTGACTTATGTCGCTTGTATCTCAGACCCTAACAGTCGGGACCCATTGAAAATCTAGACCGCCTTCCTGATAATGAGTACCGAATATACTTTTAGTAGTGTAGTGATAGACTTGAAAAATCTAAATTGACGAAAACATACATATGTGAATTGTTTTTCTGTGAAATCATTCACCTAAATAATTAAATATGTCTAGGTAGCACAAAACTGGTGGGACGAACTGAATAGATTCCTCAAAAACTGGAACGAAGAGGCACGAAAGCGTGAAGCAAGGAAAAAGTGGAGGGAGGCCTTTTCCCAGGAGTGGGACGGAACAGGCTAATACAAAAACAAATATTAGTAAGTTAACACTGTATGTTTCAAACAATACTTCAATACAGTTTATGTAATATATTATGTATAAAATCTAACTGCCTCGTTAGCCTAGTGGTCCTAAGCGCGACTGCTACGCTAGAGGTCTTGGGTTCGATTCAAAAAGTGTTATTGGGTTTTTCTATGAAATTCTCAGTTGCAGCTCGGAGTTCGGATTTGCGCCCGGTTAAAAGCAATATGCTCGCCCCCTATTACATGGGGCCTTGACATACCGGTGTCTTGACCAACTGTGGGTGTACATTGGCACACCTCTGCCTAACCCTTCGGGGAATACAGGTGTGATGGTATGTTATCTATAAAGTCGTCGACACAGCTATCGTGCAGTATACTCTATTGTATTCATGTTAAGGCAAAGATAATTAGATACTCGATAGATGCTCTCTATGCCGTTCAATGTCAATCACATGCTACTTTTGAAGGTTGATAGTAAATTCACAAAGATTGTATTTAGTTAGCAGAATTTTGATATTGATGAACGAAACCATTGCCTCGGTAGCCTAGTGGTCCTAAGCGCGACTGCTACGCCAGAGGTCATGGGTTCGATTCCCAGGTCGAGCAAAAAGTGTTATTGGGTTTTTCTATGAAATTATCAGTAGCAGTTCGGAGTTAGGATTTGTGCCCGGTTAATGGCAATAGGCTCGCCCCCTATTACATGGGACCTAAATATACTGGCGAACTGCGGGTGTACATTGTTACACCGCTACCTAACCCTTCGGGGAATACAGGCGTGATGGTGTGTCATGAAACCATTGACTAAATAATTATGACTTGAATATTAGTTTAAATTTGAATAATTTTCTAGCCGTCACTCGCACTTGACTTCTATAAGTCAACAACCTTTAGGTCTTATTCATGAAATATGAATTTAGATGACGTCATAAGGGATTGCTCTCATACTTATGCCCTTTATAACTTCATTTGAGCAGAATTTATTAAAAAGGGTTAAATTGACAAGCATTAGCGTTTACAAGTTTCATAGTACTTGAATGCTTTTATTACTATGAGTAAAAGTAATCAACAATCATGTAGGTGGCAATAACCGCTTTCTATTAAGTGTTAGGTAGGATAAGCGCTTTTACTTTTTTTAATATGTCAACATGTCAAATAATCCGATACGGCACACGTGATATTAAGTGGTCCCCGCTGCCCATTGACATCTGCAATACCAAAGGCCTCGTATATGCGTTGCCATCCCAAACACAAAGTAAAAATGTCACCGATGCCTGTAATTACACCGCCGGCACCTATATACTTCAAACCGGAACTTACTTTTCACTAAAACCTCTCTTATGTACAAATTAATGTCACAGAGTGCGTTGAAGCCTGCCGGGGCTCCGGGTTGTTTGTAAGAGATACCGCGCCCCAGGAACGCCAAAGGCACAAGAAAGAACATGGATGGGTTTCAGTCAGTAAAAGTCTGACACTTCCTCCCGCCTCGCCCAGGGCGATCATTCCCAATTGATGATTTCCCATACCGAATAAAAAATAAAAGTGCCTTAAATGGATAATATACCTATAGTGTGCATATGTGGATTCAATTACGATGAATGCTCGAATTAGAAAACGTATTTTCGATCAAGTTACTCAGTACAAGATACAAATAAATTGATTTTTAATTAGTTCCCATTCTTTACCCTCTCCTGATATAAAAAATACATCCTTTGATAGTTTCTTACCTACTAAAAAAATTTATAAATTCAGGATTGGAATTTTTTCAGTCACGTTACTAAGTACCGAAAATATATTATGAAATAAATCAATCTACAATAGTTTCAGATTTATAAAATCACCTTAGCTAAGATGAAAAATATGTACTTTGGTACCTATCTACTTAGAAACAAATAAGTCTAAGCAGACTATTCTATTGAACTATTGATATAATATTACGATTTATTACCTACTTCGAAATTACAAATAATACAATGATTGTGTGGTACTAAATCAAACGTGAACAAGTACCTACAGTTTCATGAAAAAGTGAATACATACATATCAGTAGAAAAATTATGTAGAGCTTTTATACCATACCTATAGGATTATTATTCTACGAAGGTGGTACATAATATTATAAGATAATTATTTGGGGATTTTCCTTTTTTCTGTAGGTACATTTAGATCGCGAGTGCGCGGTGACGTGTTATACCAGCCGGCCGTGTAAATATGTTATTGAACGTGATTGTATTAAGTAATGACTTACTGTTGTTCTTATTTTGTAAATCAAATGTTACCTGATAAGTTTTTTTATCCCAGCATATTTTTTGGCGTTCAGTTTTACACGCACAAATAAAATTACAAACGTGATACGTGTACACAGGGTGTTAGGTAATTGCTTTTAGGGAGTGCAGTACTCATGAAAATGAACAACTTTTACTATAGTACGAACCGTAAAATCGCGAATAAAAATCGATTGCTCCAAACATTTATGTTCGCATAAATCGACAACATGTAATGAACAGCTAATTTATTTTTCGCAATTTTAACCTTGATTTAATAGTGACAGTGGCTTATTTTCACAAGCACGACACTCCCTTAAAGTACGTCTCTTGTTTGAACTAGCACCTTGTATTTTTTATATGTATAAAAATAGTGTTCCGCCTGCAGCGAGGTGGTAAAATCCAACCTTAGGTTGTTAGGGATCCAGAGTAAGAAACTACTTCACTATGAGTGTCGTGTTCAATGCGGTCGCTTTCTGCATCTGACTCTTAACCTAGCTGTTGAGCGATAGTTCCTCTGGGCGTTGGTCTAAAGTTTTCGCTGACAAAGCATTCAATAATAAAAGATAAAAGAAAAATGTATGCAAATAAAAAGTACAACGGCAACCTAAATGCCCGAGGCATCCTACCCCAGTCAACTAAAGCAGGTAAAGAGATAACTTGACAGGGGCCAATTATTCTACGAACGTAAAATTTAAAATTAAAAAGAAAATATTCATGAAGTAAGTAGGCTGCCTCGGTAGCCTAGTGGTCCTAAGCGCGACTGCTACGCTAGAGGTCTTGGGTTCGATTCGAAAGTGTTATTGGGTTTTTCTATGAAATTCTCAGTAGCAGCTCGGAGTTAGGATTTGTGCCCGGTTAATGGCAATAGGCTCGACCCCTATTACATGGGACCTAAACATACCGGCGAACTGTGGGTGTACATTGTTACACCTCTGCCTAACCCTTAGGGGAATACAGGCGTGATGGTATGTTGTCATAAAGTAAAATGTTCACAAGTACAAAATAATTAAAATACACAATTATTATACACCACAAATTTTCAATTGGTACAAATACTTAAAGTGCTTATTATAAAAGGTCTTGCTATCAGATATGTAAAGTCTCAATAAACAATATTCATAAACAGCACAGTCATTAGCGTTTGTTTATATACCAAAATGTCACTGAATTTATGGAAATATTTTTTTAAAAAGCGTCCGCGCAGTTTCGCTTATAAATTGGCACTGCGCGTAGTATTTTGTAGTAGCCATGGTTATGAATGATTGATTCAATTATGAATTTACCAATTATGACAAAATTTCGTGGTAAATTTTGGGATTTTGTTTTTTTTTTACTTTTGACTACACAAATATGATCAGTAATGGGTACAGATAGAGCTCCATTTTTTTTGTACTAATTAAAAAATAGTGGTGTTTAGGTGTTAAGTAAAGAACAAAAACATTCAGTACCAACCTATATATTCTTCTCATACACTACTTATGTACCAGGGATAACAGTTTATGGGTTTAAAACTACAATCTGTAAAATTTATAGCATTAAGATAAAAAATATAAGTACAGCTAGTCGTAGGACATTATACATAACATAATTTTTTTTCAATACTACATTTTTTTTGTACCTGCCCCTGTTGGTCTCGTGGTCGCCAGCGTGGGGTCCCGGGTTCGATACCCAGGTCGGGCAAAAAGTGTTGTTGGGTTTTTCCATTAGGATTTGCTCAGTAGCAGCCCGGAGTTTGGAAGTAGGTTGTGTGACACCCCCGTGCCTCGGAAAGCACGTAAAACCGTTGGTCCGGCTGTCATTCGTAGATCTTTGACAGTCGTTACGGATAGTCAAAAACCAGGAAGTCTGACCACCAGTCTAACCAAGAGGTATCGTGTAGCCCAGTAACTGGGTTTTGGAGGTCAGATAAGCAGCCGCTCAATGTAAAATACTGGTACTCAGCTGCATCCGGTTAAGCCGGAAGCCGACCCAAACATAGTTGGGAAAAGGCTAAGTAGATGATGATGACTAAATTTTTTTTATAAGCTACGAAATTCTCTCTCTAAAATATTAAATAAATAGATTTTCGTTGAACTACCTACCTAAGTACTCGTATCAGCTACCTTCTTACAAATATTTATTTCAATCGAACCTAAGTATTTCTATATCTGATTTACTCGTGGATTATTGGAATTGGGCATTCCGCTAAAAAAGGTAGCGATACCTACCATAAAACTGGCAACAACGTAAATACACAGACCTGCATACGTAGGGCATTAGAATTTATACGTCAGAACGAAATATATATACAGGTTCATTTATTTCCAAAATTAGAGAGGTATCTAGTTACGACAAAGCGCTTTAGCTAATTAAGTTTTGGCATACGAACATAATTGTATTTTTATGGGTAGTCGTGCAAGTAAGCCTTATCGTAATATTTTAAATGCTACGCAGAATAGCAGTACCTACTGAAGTACCCATAATATTATTTTATGTAATTGAGTTGACTGCTCCGTTGGTCAGGTTTTCGGGGTTCCGTACCCAAGTGGTAAAACGGGACCCTATTACTAAGGCTCCGCTGTCCGTCCTTCCGTCCGTCTGTCTGTCCGTCTGTCAGCAGCCTGTATCTCATGAACTGTGATAGTTAGACAGTTGAAATTTTCACAGATGATGTATTTCAGTTGTTGCTTTATCACCAAATACTAAAAAACAGAATAAAATAAATATTTAGGGGGGCTCCCATACAACAAACGTGTCTTTTTTGCTCGTATTTGCTCGATATTGATGACGGCATCAGTTAGACGCTTGAAATATTCACTGAATATTTAGCTATTTATTTACTTTAATAATAAATAATTTAATTAATATAAAACAGATATGTAAGGGGGGCCATACAACAGACATGACTTTTGGCGTTTTTTATAGGTAATGGTACGGAACCTTTCGTGTGCAAGCCCGACTCGCACTTGACTGGTTTTTCAATCCTACGAAACACATTTCAGCGAAGCGTGTTTAAAACTAATAAGTTCAAAATGAACTAACATTTAACTTACTGACTTGTTCTCTCTAAACAAATATATTTTATCTCATTAAATTGATTCAAAGAAATCTGTCTAGGTTTACAATGCCCGCTATGTCCGCTTGAATGACGGTTTATTACGGTGTTGGCAAAATTGAAATTCTTACTTCAAAATTAAATGAGCCTCAGTTACTCCTTACAATATCAGCTATCTGCGAACGGAAGTTCCATCAAAATCGGTCTAGCCGTAGGATATTAGTTAAAATAAACAAACAGAGAGAAAATAATGAAACACTAGGGCCATGGGGTCCGAGCGCTCACCAAGTTCTCCGTGACATCGCGAAGCGACTGGTCGACTCTTCACGTGACCAGATGGCTGACCTTTTCTTGGGCCAACGAATCAGCATTGCCATACAACGTGGCAATCCTGCCAGCCTTTTGGGCACTTGTCCCATTGACAGCGATGCGGATGAGATTTTTGATGCCCTATAAGTTTCCTTTTTTGTTTTTTATATTAACTGTACACACTCGTAGTTTGTAATCTAATTATTATTAAACTAGCTTCTGCCAGCGACGTTCGCGTGATTTTTTTCACTCGCGTTAAGTTACGTCTTTGGTTACTGCTCCTCTCTCGTGGGTCATAGCGTGATGTTATATAGCCAATAGCCTTCCTTAATAAATTGACTATCCAACACAAAAATAATTTTCCAATTCGCACCAGTAGTTTCTGAGATAAGCACCTTCAACCAAACAAACTCTTCAGCTTTATAATATTAGTATAGATTAATTACCGAGTATACATTCGTAAGCATTTAGTAAAAAGCTTGCTGACATAACAAACAGATACTTTAATGTGGTCTATTTGTTAAGATTCTTAGAACGTGTGTGTTTTTTCCTAAGAACAGCAACAAATAACACGGAAACCACGAAAGCGACACCAACACATCAAGTGTCGAGCTATTAGTTCTTTCATGGAGGTAATATTGGATGGATATAACTCCTGGAGACAATACAGGCGCATTTAGGGTTTAATTACGACTTTTTCCTTATAAACTTGAATGATAAAATATTGAGCAATCAGCTGTGACGCTGATCAAAAATATTAATCTCATAACGGTATAAAACATGGCCACAAATTTAAGATTTATTTTTAAACGAATGTGAAAATAAAAATAGCAACGTAATTATGTGGTGAAAACTAACGATCCCGTAGGACGTAGGACTTTCTCAAAATGACTAAACGCGCTCCTGTCATAATTGACACTTCATCACGCCTGTATTCCCCGAAGGGTTAGACAGGGGTGTACCGATGTACACCCACAGTTCGCCGGTATGTTTAGGTCCCATGTAATAGGGGGCGAGCCTATTGCCATTAACTGGGCACAAATTCTAACTACGAGCTGCTACTAAAAATTTCATAGAAAAACCCAATAACACATTTTGCTCGACCTGGGAATCGAACGCAACACCTCTAGTGTAGCAGTCGCTCTTTGGACCACTAGGCTACCGAGGCAGTTCATTTTTTTTAATTCACTTATTTTGTTTATTTTTATATTTATTTGCTGACTTTTTTATTAAGATTATGCTGGATTGTATCTGAAATTAACGTTTTTATTATTATTATTAAAAACTTTTGACATGGAATCAGTGCATGATTTAAGATTGGCCGGTTATATTTTAATAACCGGCAACAAACGTTCACGCTGGGGAATTGTTACGACGTCCCTTCCACCTCTTACTATGTGTTTTTTTTTTTTTTGGTGGGTGGGAAATCATCAAATAACTTCTCCCGCCCTGGGCGGGGCGGGAGGGAGTGTCAGACTTTTACTGACTAAAACCCACCCATGTTCCTTCTTGTGCCCTTTGCGTTCCGGGGGCGCGGTATCTCTTGCGAACAACCCGCAGCCCCGGCAGGCATCGGCCCTCAGTGGCCCCTTCCTTTTGCTGACATATCTTTGAGGCGCGCGTGGAACACGAACGCGCCGTCGACACGGCCTGTCGTTATGCAACGTAAGGACGGTGAGCTACCCATTGCTCACCGTCCACAGGCCAGACACCGTCCACAGGCCAGAACCTCGTACTATGTTGAGGTGGACAATATCGGATCACATGTATTACTTCCAAACATTTTCAATGATCAATTATTTATTTGCAGAAATACAGCTGTTACCAGATATCTATAATATTTCAAAACGCGTCGTTTTTGGATAACTCGCATACCTTAGACTCCTGAAGGTAGATTAACTTGGTACGTGTCTCGTAAAATTCACATCAAATACATTTTTCTTGTAAAGTTGAAATAATGTCAAGCTTATTTTTCTGCCGCGGGCAGGGATAGTCGAGTGGGATTATGCAGCCTAAGAAATAAAAAAGGAACAGATTTAATTCAACAAAACGAATTCAGCAAACTACAGGCACTTAAATATTAAATTGAAACAAGCAGACTTGTTAACACGTAAATGTAATGTTACAATGAAATAAAAAGTTCATATATTTTTAGACAAAAACGTCTGCAAAAGCTAATCGACACCGTGAGGGAACATAAGAGAATTTAAGTCAAATTGGTGAAAATAAAAACAAATATTGCTGCGACATTAAATTAACTAAAATTTAAAAAATCCATACCATACCAACACGCCTGTATTCCCCGAAGGGCTAGGCAGAGGTGTACCAATGCACACTCACAGTTCGCCGGTATGTTCGGGTCCAATGTAATATGGGGCGAGCCTATTGCCAATAACTGGACACAAATCCTAACTCCGAGCTGTTACTGAGAATTTCACAGAAAAACCCAATAACACATTTAACTCGACCTGGGAATCGAACCCAAGACCTCTAGATTAGCGCTTAGGACCATTAGGCTACCGATGCAGTTCATCATTTATACTATATCTCAATTATATAATTCAAAGTATTAGTTAATTTTAAAGTTGAATGATAATAACAAAACATAAACAGAAAGCATCACAGACAAAAATGACTTTGTTACATTGACTTTTATATTCACAGCACATTGCTTTAGGTACAAGCTTCATCTATTTTCTTATTTCGTAACTATTATGCGAAGGTTAGAAGACACTCAATAATAATCGCGCAATAGTTATTACTCATTTCGTAATACGGAAATCTATAAATCCTATAATATGATTACTATTACAATTTGTCAATAATACCGTACAAGTCAACATGGTCAATAAATATTTCGATATTTAGTTATTTTCCGCAAACTACATTGAACGTCTAATTAATTCTATAAAGCCACCTACGTAACGTTCATAATTAATTGAGCTCAAAATAGTGGGAAGTCTTATTAGTTTTCAGTTGGTAATGTAACCTAATTAAAGCACGAGGTAAACTAATAAATTAACTTTGACTGATCGAGACCGTCGATAGACCGTCAGACCGTCTCTGCACCTGATCCTATACTTACTGGCTATGTAAGAAAAGGCGTATTGCTATCCAGCGCTGGAATATCTTATAATCCTATCCAGTTTTATCTTTTAACTTTTATAGCCTTGCTTTGGGACGAGCCGATTTTTGTTTTATTTTTTTGCTAAATGTAAATCTATATTGTAGGTGTATTAAAATAGGGGATAGTCACTTGTTTTTTTAGGATTCTCTAATACCTTAATCCCTGGTGCCAGTATTGTACTATGTAAAAGCGAGTGAAACTATATTTGTTTAGCATTAGTCGGACCTGAAAGATCTATGTAAGACCACTAGTAATACAAAGTATATTTTGCTAAATTAATTAATTCATAACACATTCTTGTAATAAAAAGTTAACTGATGCTTTTACATTATATTGTTATTTGTTCTTCTTTACTGATTCTCATGAATCGCATTATGATTTACAGAACAGTTACTTAAGATTTTGAACTGAAGATTTTGACTGCCCCGTTGGTCTCATGGTCGCAAGTGCGACTGATGTGCACGGGGTCCGGGGTTCCATTCCCGGGTCGGGCAAGAAGTGTTATTGGGTTTTTCCATTAGGATTTTCTCAGTAGCAGCCCGGAGTTTGGAAGTCGCGGTATGACACCCCCGTGCCTCGGAAAGCACGTAAAGCCGTTGGTCCTGGCTGTCATTCGTAGACCTTTGACAGTCGTTACGGATAGTCAGAAGCCAGAAAGTCTGACAACCAGTCTAACCAAGAGGTATCGTGTTGCCCAGTTACTGGGTTGTAGAGGTCAGATAGGCAGTCGCTCCATGTAAAACACTGATATACAGCTGCATCCGGTTAGACTGGAAGCCGACTCCGACGTAGTTGGGAAAAAGGCTAAGTGATGATTGATACTTAAGATTTTGAACCAAATAAATAATGAATCAATCAACTCAAAGAAATAAAATTGTGGAAAACTACGTAACCAATAAAATTAATTTTAACAGTAAATCTACAGCAACCACTAGTGATGTCGCGGTCTGTGATTTCTATCGCTCTGTTTTTATTTTTAACCCGCCGTGTGGTGTTTTAAGTTTGACGTGTCTGTGGGTCTGTCTGTGGCACCGTAGCTTTTAAACGGGTGAAACGATTTGAATGCGGTTTTCTTTAATTTGAAAGCAGGTTTTCTAGCAATGGTTCTTAGATATGTTTTGTCAAAATTGGTTCATCCGTTTCAAGGTTATCAGCTATTTAGTTACCTTTTTTTGTTCAGAATGGGAAATCATCAAATGACTTTCCCCGCCTTTTGCGGGGTGGGCGGGAGTGTCAGACTTTTACTGACTAAAACCCACCCATGTTCCTTCTTGTGTCCTTTGCGAATCGGGGGTGCGTTATCTCTTACGAACAACCCGCAGCCCCGGCAGGCAAGTTCTTTTGTTAGCTGCGGTAGGGATCTTTATTCTTAAGTAAGAATAAGTACAGTACAATATAACAATCTCCACACCGCTCATAACCCGAGAACCTATTAATAAAAATAATTACAATTCAAAAATAATAATTTACTCAAATTATTATGCAAAAATCTTGCTAGACGTCGAATATACAGCAACTCATTAGATCCGTACTTTTAACAAAATGCAAGTTTAGAAAATAAGAATTATTTTAAATAATTACAATTAAAAACTAATAATTTACTCAAATTATTATGCAAAAATCTTGCTAGACGTCGAATATATAGCAACTCATTACATCCGTACTTTTAACAAAGTGCAAGTTTAGAAAATAATAATTATTTTAAATAATTACAATTAAAAAATAATAATTTACTCAAATTATTATGCAAAAATCTTGCTAGACGTCGAATATACAGCAACTCATTAGATAACATGAGAATCGTAGACCAAAAAAAAGTTCCAATTATTATTCATAGTTATTATTACAATTTTTCCAAGGTTGACTGCCTCTTTAGCCTAGTGGCCTAAGCGCGACTGCTATGCTAGAGGTCTGGGATTCGATTCCCAGGTCGAGCAAAAAGTGTTATTGGGTTTCTCTAATAAATTCTCAGTAGCAGCTCGGAATTAGGATTTGTGCCCGGTTAATGGCAATAGGCTCGCCCCCTATTACATGGGACTTAAACACACCGGCGAATTGTGGGTGTACATTGGTACACCTCTGTCTAACCCTTCAGGGACAGGCGTGATGGTATGTTGTGTGTTATGTTATTTAGTAGAATATTTCCGAGGTTCATTAAAGTTGTAAAAACTTAAACGAACTAATTATTTTTCTCTTCCAGCTATTTAAATAAGCAATATAAAAGGTGAAGTAGTGTACACAAGTGTGTGCGCAAACACAGGTGCAGCCCCTCTGCCCTTACAGTCCGATAGAACGCCAACCCGATAAGACCGGGGAGAGATCCAGCACAGGACTGGCTTGGCGTACTTCCCGAGACACGGAGGTATCACATTTCTAACTTAAAGGCTACTTACTACTCAGAAATTCCGAATGAAAAAACCCAATAACACCAGCCGACCTGGGATCGAACCCAGAACCCTACGCTCAGCAATCGCGAGACCAACGGGGCTGTTTTACTGAGTTGTGATACTGTTTGAGTTAAAATGTTACCAAACACGGAACCCGAAAATCCACAACCCCTTTTAGTGACGCTCTATATGCTTTGCAGACATGATGTGCGCACATGTCCGTTTTACATTTTAGTTCGAAATATTTAAACATTATTTTGGAACTGCTCCATTTAAGTCATGGCCGTGACGTCTGTCGGCTCATTTATTATGATGAAAGGATTGGGCCTTTAGGCTTTTCAGATTTGGGTCGCCGACACGCTTTAAAGAACATTTATCTATACCAGTAAATATAATAGAAGTACCTATCTGTTTGTAAGGTCAAAATAACAGCTTTTTACTAAATGCATAAAAATATTTAAAACTTTTTTTTGTCTGTCTGTTCGAGCTAATCTCCCAAACAGCTGGACCGATTTGAACGAGACTTTGACTGACAAATAGCTTATGTTTAGGTATAAAGATTAAGTGTTAATCATTAAAAACTTAGGCTACTTTAATTTAGAAAAATAATTATGGTAAAGTCGCAGGCTTAAGCTAGTTTTATACTAAAAGTGGCCATATTTCATGTAGGTAGATTTATTTATACTTTGAAAATTATGTTCGCAGATTACTCTAAGGATATGCCCTATTTTGTCGTTTTTAAAAATTGCAAAGCATTCGCAATACTTCCACTAGGGTGCTTCACTCAATGGATAAGTTACGGTGCAGCTATGCGTGACGTGTCCAACTCGTTTTGCTTTTATTTTCTTTCGTTTGATGCATTTTATTACTATTATAAATGCCTCGGTAGCCTAGTGGTCCTAAGTGCGACTGCTACGCTAGAGGTCCTGGGTTCGATTTCCAGGTCGAGCAAAAAGTGTTATTGGGTTTTTCTATGAAATTCTCAGTAGCAGCTCGGAGTTAGGATTTGTGCCCGATTAATGGCAATAGGCTCGCCCCCTATTACATGGGACCTAAAATCATACCGGCGAACTGTGGGTGTACATTGTTACACCTCTGCCGAACCCTTCAGGGAATACAGGCGTGATGTTATAATATAAATGCGAAAGTTTGAAAAAATAATTTCCTATATTATGTAATGGATGGTCAATTTATCTTTATGGGTTGTGCCTGTGAATTAATTAATTAATTACATGATACAAGAAAAGATTTTTTTATCAGTGCATTAATTTTGACTAAATAAACTTAAAGGAGTTCTAATAAACACGTATTTTTTATTTTGACTTGGTTGAGTAATAAAAAATAAAGTTTGGTTGGAAAAAATAAAAATTGGTTACGAAAGATATCTACATTGAAACTTACTTTATGGGCACTGCCGCCGAAGTGCGACAGTGTCGCAGTAGGTAGGTACAAACTGTGCTCTCAGTCCATGCTCTGAAGCGGGTTACTGACCGGTAATTTCATTTTAGCTGCGAACTAAACAGTAGTAATTTCAGTTCACATAGAAAAGTATTAAACAATTAATGGAAATGTGTTCTATTACTGATATTTAACTAAAAACAAACCGTCTTTATAACGAAAAATCTTCGTTACAACGGTAAGGATTTATAACCGACAGATATCCCAAAAAACCTCTCGGTTATAATTTTTTCTAGATAAATCAGCCATCTCTTCAGTATAACGTAATCAAAAACTAGAAAACGCCAAGATAATTTAAAACACAAGATTCAAAAAAATTAAGTAACCCCCGATAGAAGAATAGAAATCCCTGCCGCAGCTAACAAAACAGCTGATAACTTTGAAACCGCTAAACTGATTTCCATCAAACATAGCTAAGAATACTCCCGACTAATATATTAGTCAAACAAAAAAAACTAAATCAAAATCGGTTCATGAGTTCGGGAGCTACGATGCCACAGACAGACAGACACAAACACAGACACGTCCAACTTATAGCACCCCGTCGTGTTTGCGTCGAGGGTTACAATACTCTTTATACACTACACGGGGAACGGTGGAACGCACTTTGTCTTCTCCCATACAAGTTGTAGTATTTTGATACTTTCGTTTGTGTTTTACTGAAATTAAATTTTGGCTGTGACTGTAACGTTTGTTTTAATACCATTGCCGACAAGCCGACGGGCCCACAGGTGTTAAGTGGTCACCGCTACCTATAGATATCTGCAATACCAGACGCCTTGCATATGCATTGCCAACCTAGTGACAAAGTTGAAATGTCTCATGTGCATGTAATTACACCAGCACCCATACCCTTCAACGGGAACACAGCCACGCTGCTTTGCGTCAGTAATAGATATTATGTGAATAGACGATGGTAGAGTACTACCACCATACCCATTGATGCTCGTCCGTAGAGGTCTCCTCTGACGAGCTCCGGTTCACAAAGAGCTCTGCTACGAATATAACCACTATAAATTCATAAAATAATATAGGTATATAGATATTCACATACCAACTTTTTAAATTTTAGTTAATTTATTGTCGCAGCAATCTTTGTTTATATTTTTACCAATTTGACTTAAATTCTCTTATATTCCCTCACGGTCTCGATTAGCTTTTGCAGACTTTTTTGTCAGAAAATATATGAACATTTTATTTTATTGTAACATTACATTTACGTGTTAGCAAGTCCGCTTGTTTCAATTTAATATTCAAGTGCCTGCAGTGCCTGCATTCGTTTTGTTGAATTAAATCTGTTTCTTTTTTATTTCTTAGGCTGCATAATCCCACTCTACTATTCCTGCCCGCGGCAGAAAAATAAGCTTGACATTATTTCAACTTTCCAAGAAAAATGTTTTTGATGTGAATTTTAAGAGACACGTACCAAGTTAATCTACCTTCAGGAGTCTAAGGTATGCAAGTTATCCAAAAACGACGCGTTTTGAATTATTAAAATTTTCTGTTGAAATTCTTGATACTAATAACTTCTAGATACGAGGCCAGTTTGAAAGTGTGAGTGTTTAGTTGACCTTCTGCTTGCCTTTCACTGTACATACAAACATAACATTATTGAACTATCGCCATGAATTATCCTTACTATCAACTTAACAGAATGCGCGCGTGCTTACGCCGTTACGCTATGAGCTGTTCGTTAAAAAATGTGTGTTGTAAAAAAACTGTTTCTTTGACAAAGATGTTTGTTATGAGTACAACACTACATAAACTGTGATTAATTTTTTTATTAAATTAAGTGCAAAAAAACAGTTTTTGAACTTCAAAGAGAAACGACAGCCGTATAAACCTTACACGTCGTTTAACCCATATCATCCCAGTGTTCCATTTTTGAAACGGTTACTTTTTTATTTTTTTATTATAATTTTTGAACGCATTTTTAAATTAGTGTTTTTCAAAAATGGAACACTGGAATGATATGGGTTAAAATGAAACTGCAGCAGTGACCTTTGTTCTAAAAATAAAATAGTGCAGTGAAGACCAACACAGTTCTCTAATACTGTTCCAATTTTATTTCTATTCTTGTCCATGTCTGACGTCACGACCTAAGACACCAGTGCAAAACCCTTTCTAGTAAATGAGATCGTTCCGAGAGAATTCCGCAAGCTTCACCTTTCAGATATTTCTCAAGTTAGTTCAGAATAAATGGTAACTGTTACTGCTGAATAGTCTGGATTATCAGAACAGTTTATAGTAAAATCAATTTGACTCCAACTTTGCCTTTAAGTCCCTGATAAAAACTGTTGAAAACTTCAAACTTTACTACGTAAGAAATAATTTGATTTTTCAGAAGTTGCAAATAAAAATATTTTACATAAAGGACAGCCGCCATCTTGATATTTTTTTTTATTACGTCATCGATTGCTTGTTTTTTTTGGTGTGCGGTGGAAATCCTCATGGAATTCCTCCGTCGTGGGGGTGACGGAGGGGCATGCAGGACTCTTACCGGTTAAAACCACCGCGTTGTTCCACCTCTGCCCATGGTATGGTGTGGTATTCGGGATTCGCATAAACACTTGCCGCTCCCCCGACAAGTCTCGACTCGCTGTTCCCCAGTAGGTTCCTCCACCCCGTGCAGCCATTCCCATAACAATTAACTTATATTATAGACGTCACAAAAAAAAATCCTAATATCATCACGCCTTTTTACCCCGAGAGATTCGGCAGAGACGGTTCGGTTTTAATGTAATTAATCTACCCGTAAACCAAAAAATAAAATAAATAATACCAGCCTATTATTGTCCCGGCATTGAGAAGCATTGATTACCAGACTGGCTCATGACGGATTGGCGATTTCAGACTTAAATTTATTACAACTCTAGGTTTCCTCACAATGTTTTTCTTAACCGACGTCAGCAATGTTCAAGATAATCTTAGAAAGTACATTTCAAATAGAAAAAGTCACAGCGTCGTGCATCAGAGACGGACGCCAAGACCCACTACGCCATCGCGATATTATCCTACTATATAATAATCTTGTACTACTAATCCTACTGTCCTACTAACGTATTTCCTACTAATAATCCTACTTATATATAATAATAAAAAAAAATATAAATGCGAAAGTTTGTGAGAATGGATGGATTGATGTTTGTTACTTTTTCACGCTTAAACGGTTGAACGGATCTGGATGACATTTGGCACTAAGATAGATTGTAGTGTCGGACAACACATAGGATACTTTTATCCCGGGAAAATGTACGATTCCCATGGGATAATATATCAAATTTGACGCGAACGAAGTCGCGGGCAGAAGCTTGTACGCTATATACTTATTATTTTCAGTTACTTGTCAGTTTTTCTTATATCATCATCTACTTACTTTCACAACTATGTTGGGGTCGGCTTCCAATCTAACCGGATGCAGCTTAATATGCTGAATATGTTTTATATGGAGCGACTGCCTATCTGACCTCCACGACCCAGTTACTGGGCAACACGAAACCTCTTGGTAAGACTGGTTGTCAGACTTTCTGGCGTCTGACTATCCGTAACGACAGTCAAAGATCTATGAATGACAACCGGGACCAACGGCTTTACGTGATTTCCGAGGTACGGGGGTCTCACACCACCAACTTTTAGACTCCGGGCTGCTACTGAGAAATTCATAATGGAAAAACCAAAAAAAATATATTCTCAATACAATCCCTTATCTTTTCCATACTTGTTTATCGTGATGTGTGTTATTATGACCTGAATGCAGATCTCCTCAATAAACTTGACCGACTTCTTAATAACTGCATTCGATTCGTATTTAATCTTCGTAAGTTTGACCATGTGTCCGCACATCGGTCGCTCTTAAAATGGTTACCCATCAGACAACGCAGGGCGTTAAGGTTTTTGACAACTTTATTTTCTCTTCTAGATAAACCTAGTTCTCCTTTCTATCTGACTTCTCACTTTCAATTCTTGTGCTCTGCGCACAGTAAGAATCTTCGTTCCTCCAATAATCGCCTTTTACGATGTCCTTCTCACCGCTCCGGTTTTCTTAACTCTTCTTTTCTTGTCCAGGCGGTTTTCCTTTGGAATGCGCTTCCTCATAAAATCAGAATGGTCACCAGTCGGTTCTCATTCAAAGTAAAAGCTCGTGAACACTTGCTTATGAGGTTGGCAGAGTCGTCTCACAATTAATTTGTTTATTATTTCTCCTACTATGTTTGTTTTGTTTGTATATATGTATTTATTATAAAAATATATTCTATTCCTAAATATTTTCTGTTCTTTGCACCTACTATGTTTTGTCTCTGCATTGCCCTAAGGTAGACTGGTAGAAAATGCCTAAGGCATTAAGTCCGCCTTTGTATAGTGTATTTTTTTACATTATGTGCATAAAGTTTAATAAATAAATAAAAACCCAATAATACTTTTTGCCCGACCCGGGTATTGAACCCAGGACCCCGTGCTCACCAGTCCCGTTTGCGACCACGAGACCAACGGGGCTGCCAGTTTTTCTTATATGTAGGTGATTAAATGGTTAGAGACATTTGGGCACAAAGGTCGAACACATAAACTGCTTTATCTTTATCCTTGCTTGTTATAATTCCCCTGCTCATTATCTAACCAAAAAGGGTAAAAGCATCTAGTCATATGAACTTTCTTTAAACAAAATGCTAAAAGTCTCTTTATTAACAAATTGGTTGTGCTAATGAATGTGGTGAAAGTGTTTCAGTTTGTTTTGGTATTAATTGAAGCGACGATGAAGAAAAACAGCTTGTTCCATTAGTAACAATTTAACTTGATACTACAATAACGTTGCGAGTGCGATTTTAAGTGAAGCTTTTTTATTTACTTTGCAGTTGCACTCAGTTTCAGCAGTAAGTAGAAAAAAAATATGGATCGTTAACAGTGAATTTTAAATTGAATTTACATAAATAGGTAAGTACTTACTTTTACGTTTTTATTTTATTTTATGCAACATCCTCACTTTGTATCGGCTATGTAATGAAATGAACAAAATTACTTTTTACATATTAAACAAATATTACTGATTCCAATCATCCGTACAGTAAAATATTTTCTTGAACGAGTTTCAGTGTACAAAATTTACCTAAATTAAATGGCCACTTAAAATGTACTGATATTCCTCACCTTGTTCGGTTTATTGTTATTATTCAGCTATTTCCATTCTAACGTTTGTTTTAATCTTCCCGAAGCCGCCATGTCGTTTATAGATCTTTCTAGAGAGGCGAAAAAATCTCCGACATGATGATAATTATTTTAAGACAATCTTCAAATGTTTCTCAACACTTCGTCTCAAAATGCAGGTGGGTATACAAATTAGTTCAACGCATTAAATTATCAAAGTCAAAATATATTTGATTTTCTTAGAGCTATACTTTATTAACATTCTTAGCAAAATATGCAGAGCGTTGGAGCTCACAATCCCACTATCTCGTTACAGAATATGTTGCATATTTTGAAATACCTTGTTAGCTGTTCCCCGACTGACAAATATTTTGTCCAAACATAATCCCTACACAATCTCCACGGAGAAAGTGCTGGAACATTGTGCGGTGTTGACTTTTTATTACACAGATATGTATTTTATTTACTTTCTCAGACATCGTGAATTAATTACATTACTGAGAAGTCGTCTTAGACTCACAATATTGTGTTGAAACCTCTTAAGTATCTATTTACAATGATTATAACTAACCACCGTTTTAACAGAATCCTTCCTTTGTGATCAATGTATCAATCTTCTGTAATCAAAAATGTCGTGCATGTGTATAAGTGATGTTCCGTGGTTTTACTCTGACAAAGTATATTTAGTTATTGGGTTTCCTAAATGAAAAAAATATATATTAGATACATATTTTTTTAATACTGAGAAACATCAGCCTTGGTAGAATATTTAAATTTCCTTGTGTCGATTAGGATTACATAGACTGTAAGTACATACCTATTAGGGTCTTCATCCCTCCTACTCGCTAACTCATTAATCTACATCATAGAAGACAGTTTGGTTGGCGTGAAGCTTCCATTCATTAACAAATCAGTACCTACGGTTTATAACAGAAATATTTTAGTCTTTCATAAAATCAGCGCCCTAATTGCGAAAAACAGTCTTAATTACCTACAATCGCTTTCATATCGGTAATACAATAATTTAAATTGATCCATTTGTATTAAGGTTGATTAAAATCAATTGAACATTGAACCCTAAACCTAACCTTGATTTATGTTTTATTAAACACTAGTTCATGCCCGTGATTTCGTTCGCGAGAATATGTTATTTTATTTGGGCGGGGCCCTAACTCTTTTTCTGAAATAAAATTAGTCTAAGTTACTCCTGGATTTTTCGTTTGTAGGTACCATGTATAAACTATTTATATTTATTTTTTAAAAAGCTGTTGTTTTTATATATTTTACACAAAAGCAATTTTGTAGTATAGGGATAGCATGGGCATTTGTTTAAAAATAAAATTTGGTCTAAACTAATCCAAGCCGATTGCCGATTTTAATCCCGATGCATTTAAACTTTAACCTTTTCGGACGCGCATATAGCTTATTATTTTTATAACTAGCCCGTACTGTCCCACTGCTGGCAAAATGCCTACCTCCATTTCTTCCATCTATACTGCGATTTTGAGCTAGGTCTTGCCATTTCGGGTCACCAATCTTGGGCTATACGGGCCCATAGATTTTCATTTTATTAGTGTGAAATATTTAAGCTACGCCGAAGATATTTTTATGCTTTAACGGCTGTAGGGTGTTCAAACTAGATGCTACTATGTACGTTATTCTAAAAGCCAGTCATCCGCAATAATGTAAATCAAATCGTCGCCGGCCAAAAGGTCGAGTAAGGAAGTACCTAAAGGAGAACGGGGCTATGTTGATTTTACACACTGTTAATACTAACCTCAGTCTCGTAAGTTGTAACTCCGAACACGAAATAGAATGAAGAAATGAAGAAGTGACTTTCTTGAGATAAAAAGAAAGTAATAAATAATCGAGGTAGTCCGCTTTCAGATTTGTTACAATAAAAAAGACAACCGCCTTCAAAAACTCAAAAGTGAAAAATAACTTTAGCTTTGGTTCTGTTTGTTGTTTTGTGTTGCCACCTTCTTTTTTGTAAAAAAGTATTTATTTTTCACTTTTTAGTATACATTTCCTGTCATCCAAATCCCTGAAGGAATAATAGTTCTACGTAAATTTACAAGACACCACTTAAAAGTCACAAAAAAGCAGAATACGCTAATTAGTTTACTTAAATGACATATTTTTTTCAGTTATTTTTTTTTTTCCTATCTACTTAACCAATTTCGATAAAGTTTATACTGGAGCACCTCTGAAGTATGATGACCCATGAAACAACAACGCATATTTATGTGATGGCAGCAATTGCGGTTGATTTGCTGACATTTTTTTGAAGAGTTCCGTTGTCTGTCTCCGGAATCCATCATCAGGCTATTTCGGAATAAACTCCATTCAAACAAAACAATAATTTTGTAAACTCGTCCATACACGACGGAGTTATGCCTGAACATACATAAATATATATATATACACATATATATAAACATCCGAATTGATAACCTCCTCCTTTTTGAAGTCGGTTAAAAATATTGGAATGAATTTGGTCGGTTACATTTCTTTTGTTTATAGGTTTAGCCTGGTTCGCGACCAGGCACCCGGGCTGCGGGTTGTTCGCAAGAGATACCGCGCCCCCGGAACGCAAAGGGCACAAGAAGGAACATGGGTGGGTTTTAGTCAGTAAAAGGCTGACAGTCCCTCCCGCCCCGCCCATCGCGGGAGAAGTTATTTGATGATTTCCCACATCCCAAAAAAAAAAAAAAAAAACCAGGCACCCGAAGTATTCAGTCATGTCCAAAAAAAACTTAGACTGATATCGGTGAAGGATAACATCGTGAGGAAATCTACACTTATAATGGCGAAAAAGCGTGGTAAAAGTGCTCGTACTCGTCGCCACGAGTCATGAGCACATACGTCAAGTAAATTTTTGGGTTTATGCATTTCTTTCTGGGTTTTTTAGACCGCCGTCGGTCCGACAGACGGATTAATCACGTGCAGCGACTAATATACCTACTGTGAATGAGAAGAGACCTTTGCCCTGCAGTGGAACAATAATAGGCTGGTATTATCATAATGTTATTAAGTGTAGCCCCAGTGCCCCTTTACTAGAGTTCCACTTTTAAGTCGCCTGCTAAACTCAACTATAATAAATTCAACAGTTAACACGTCACACGGTAGCAGTGCCACCTCATTAATTATAACATGACGTGGTTGTTCGTATCCTGTTAAAATTCATAGCCCCTTAATAGGCTCACCTGTCCATTTATTATGAACGCCAAACTACACTATAACTATTTAATTTGCGACCGCAAACAACCTCAATGTTTGAACATAACAATAAAAGTTTTAATTATGTTTGGAGAAGAGAAACAGGCTGTAGTATTCTCGTCTACAGGATAGTATAGCAGTCGTCACAAGTCGTGAGCGCAAACGTCAAGTGGATTTTTGGGTTCTTTGGGGCGCCGACGTGGCGACGTGCGTCCGACTGACGAACCAATCGCGTGCAGCGTTGGCGGCCCAAAATACCCAGAAAGGAACATAAAAATCCAAAAATTAACTTGACATTTGTGTTCACGACTCGTGGCGACTTCTATATGAATTATTAACTAGACATGAATAAAATAAAACATAATTGTTTTTATCTAGTTGTTAATTTTTGACTGCCCCAGTGATATCGTTGCTTCGATTCACAAGTCAGAAAAACTTATATTAGTTTGTTCCATTCGGAATTTCTCAGTAGTTGCCTGGAGTTTGTAAGTTGGTGGTATGACACACCCAAAAATGTCTCGGAAAGCCGGTTGAAAATATCGCACCTGTATGGAGAGGCCTTTTAATACGAATATTTCTGTAATACTTAAATGTTAACGTTATTAATTTTTAACTTAACATAAAAATATTTTTTTTTTGCAGATTTATAAGACATAGCCAAGCGAACATAATCTGTCTATCAGTACTAAATGATTTTCAATAATTCTTAAAATTTATGAAAGTAAATCTATATGTATGTATACGAAAGTTTTATGTTTTCAAATAATTCGATCTTATAAAACAAAGAGATTCGTATAAATGTAAGAAGTTTATAAAATTCCACCTTATGTTCTATTAGCTTCGCAACCAATATTAAAAGTTCAATCCAAATTGATTTTCTTAACGTCTCAAGATGTTTGTGAACTTTGCTCAAGTCAAGTATTACGGCGGCTGCGCTCCTAAACCGGCCACACTTTCTTAATAGATACTTTGTCAGCAAAATCTTGCTGAAATACTCAGCAATATTTTCAAGGTGGCTTAGACACTTCGGCAGGTATTGTTGCTAAACTTTTATATATGATCACTACACGCGCCATGTTTTTCTGCACTTCTTAACGGGCTTTATTTTCCCGGCAATCTGTAACTGCAATACATTGTAATATTTTATGTATTACCGAGTCATACTCGAAAATATTGCGGTCAAAATATTAATAATAAAGTAAAATATATATTAATAATAAAGCCGTTGGTCCCGGCTGTCATTCGTAGATTTTTGACAGTCGTTACGGATAGTCAGAAGCCAGGAAGTCTGACAACCAGTCTAACCAAGAGGTATCGTGTTGCCTAGTAACTGGATTATGAAGGTCAGATAGGCAGTCGCTCCGTGTAAAACACTGGTACTCAGCTGTATCCGGTTGTACTGGAAGCCAAACCCAACATAGTTGGGAAAAGGCTAAGTAGTAGAGTCTTAAATGAGGTGTTCTGTCAAGATTAAATGAATTTTCAAATTGGTTGTGGTACTATTGTCCGACGCAGTGGGATGTGGCGACTAACCGTTTGAAATTCATAGAGGTATAGGCAGGTAGTGAACGCAAATCGAAATCCAGTATTGCTATTCAAGATTTGATGACGTCATTAGCTATTTCGCTGTTCATTATTCAAACAACAGTAACATTGAAGGCAAAGGACTATGTTCCAGCATCAAGTGGAAATAGTTATTTCAATTTTTTATTGATATTTCTTTTTATTCCACTTAAAAAAGGAGGTTTCTCTATGATATATCAAGTCGAGTCAGTTCCGCGAACACGCCTAATAGTTGACCTTATCGAGACTCTTTCATTTACTGATTACTGAGTTGAGTTGTGTTGTTGTTTTTCTATGAAATTCTCAGTAGCAGCTCGGAGTTAGGATTTGTGCCCGGTTAATGGCAATAGGCTCGCCCCCTATTACATGGGACCTAAATATACCGGCGAACTGTGGGTGTACATTGTTACACCTCTGCCTAACCCTTCGGGGAATACAGGCGTGATGGTATATTTTTTTTTTTTGGCATGAACCTAAACTGGTGACCCCAACATGATTTAGACTATTTTTGTTAAAATTTATTATTATTTTTCAACATTTTAATTTCTGCCTCGTTAGCCTAGTGGTCCTAAGCGCGATTGTTACAATAGAGGTCTTAAGTTCAATTCCTAGGTCGAGCAAAAAGTGTTATTGGGTTTGAGGCTTACGCCCTATTACATGGGAACTAAACATACCGGCGAACTGTGGGTGTACATTGGTACACCTCTGCTTAACCCTTCGGGGAATACAAGCGTCATGGTATGTATGTATTTTATTTTCTCTGATTGTTTGGCTCGTTGGCCAAATAGCAGTTATTTTTTAGTTTCTATGTACCTTATACTTATACTGTACTTTTAGTTTTCTAGTAATACCTATCATAAACAAGCAAAGAAATGAGGCTTTTAAAAAATGAGAATTAAAATTGGAAAAAGAATCCTGTGATTCTTTTTCAAATTTTTATTCTCTTTTTTTTAGTTTTTTTTTTTGTAGTCTAGACTAATTTCCACAAAAGCATTGTATTTTATTTTAATATCTTGAGTTACTTTTTTCTACTTGATATTCATTTGAGATCGAAGTAAGTAGGTTTACTGAAATGAGCAAAAAAGAAATAGATTTGCTGAAATTTCTTTAATACTTACTTGTACTTGAAACCAGCCAATAAGGTAAAAAACACAATAGAATTTCAAGGCTACAAAAAAATACTGTTAAGTGTTCCGTAGATTCAGTTCCCGAAGGGCGCCAACAGGACAGTCTGTCTGTCAGCTGGCTGTATCTCATGAATCGTAATAGGTAGAGAGTTGAAATTTTCACATAGGGCGTACATATAGAAACGATAAAAATGCTTGGCTTAATGCTAGTCCTGCTCCACAGCCGCTCTGGCTCACAAATTGATATACATTTTTTTTTTTCTAAAGGAAAATATGTTCTTTTTTATCACCTTTTGTAGTGACCTTAATAACGTGTACCGTTGTTATTACTATTTCTTATTCCACATACTACAGTTTATCTGTCGAATAAGTTCACTGAAAACCTTAGTTTTGTATAATTTAACATAATTTATTTCAATTATGTACATGTTAGTACTATGGAGCCATTTACTTGTTAAGTTACTATGCTTTGGACACTATAAGCATGGTGGTTGAGAGCTTTGTCATGCTCACATAAATGTCTCGCTGATGGTGGCGCGTTGGGCTCGCCTTAATAGAGGCGGTAAGTCCCCTCTTTGAGGAGTGGCTGGAGAGGCGCCACGGCGCCCTCACCTACCGCCTGACGCAGTTAGTTATTATTAGTTAGTTAGTAAGTTATTTGATGATTTCCCACCCCCCAAAAAAATAAAAAATAAATAAAAAATGGTGGCGCGTGCGTTGGATCGTTCGAATCCCTTTAAGGTGGTTGAGCTAAATGGTGCTGAAGCACGCGCCATGTTCGTAAATGGGCGCTGTCAGTTCGGATTGGTCATCTCTTAACTGCCATGGCTTACATCTATAGTACTATTTTTTTATTGTTTTATATTCATTTTCATTGTATTTTACATAAAGAAGCAACAAGGTTATTGTAACCAAGATTTTGTAAAAACCAAATTGGATGAAAAGAGTGTCCATGGAGTTTCTTGCTCGTTCCTCTCCATAAAGACCTACGCTTTTGAACGAACAACTAGCTTCAACTTTTAAATATAACTTCTGGACAATTCAAAAGTGCCTGTAAATGGTCTAATTGAAATAAATGCTTTGACTTTGACTTCGACTTATCTCTATTAACACACTATACATGCGACAAGTGGCGCCACCCCAACTAATCAAAATGTTATTGTTGTTGTATTGAAGAGTAACGGAGCAGCCCAATAGTGCCCAGATTGCCACCCTACCAATTTTCTCATTTTCGGTAATGGGATAGCGAATTATCTTTACTTTTTTTTTTTTTGACAAATTGGACTATTATATTATTTCTGCAAATTGCAATTTTCTCAATTTTGTATCAATAATAATTTTAATTATTACAGCGCTTTTTTATATGTAAATAATTTTTAATGTCAACATTTTGCTATTGGTATCCTATTGGTAATAGGAAAGTTGACTGTTTTGTTTTTATTACTTGACATTTTTATTGTTGTTTGTTTTTAATTTGTGTTTTTATCTCAAATGAATGATTTATTATTGCTGAAATTTATTGAGATTTGATTATTGTAGTTGGTTTTATCTGAGATTAATGATTTATTATTGTTGAGATTTATTGAATTTTGATGATTGTTGCGATTTTATTTTAATGTATTTTATCGCGATTTAAATTAATAGTATAATAATTTGTATTTCCCAATTCCCGAGCACTATTTTTATTTTTATCTGACATGAGTTTACCTTCATTGACAACGTGCCCTCACTGCCCTGGGTCTACCCGCGCTTTCTCTGCGCACGGTCTGAAGGTGCACATCGGGCGCATGCACAAACATGCAATGCGTTCAGGTGCTGTTCCGCAAGCCTTGCCGGTCAATGCAGTTAACAGTTTGTTGTCTGGACAAGTGCCGCCAGCGCATTCGCCCGCCCAGGGTTCCTTGGACAGGCTAGCTGGTTTCAAGGCAAGTGTCCCCGTTCTCCGACATATTCCTAAGGGGGCCAGAAACCAGGCGGCAGGAAAACTCTGCGACATTATAGATTCCTGTATTGCCAGTAATGGGGTGGTTGAATGGTGTGCTCTTCTTTCGTTTGGGTACACAGCTTTAAGAGTCCCAGCAAAAGAGTTGCCAGGTAACGTGACATCTAAAGTTAAAGCCAACATAATGTCACCTGTTCAGTTTCAAGATAGCGTATTGGATGCGGGTCGGAGGTCTGGGTCCCGTTCTATTAAAAACAGTATTGAAGCAAAGGTATTCGAGGGCGATTTAAGAGGGGCGGTTCGTCTTCTGATTTCCGAAGACTCGTTTGTTCAGGGTGATGCCGACACATTAGCTTCATTAAAACTCAAGCATCCCGATCCTTCGCGTCCTCTCAGCTTTCCTCCAGACCCTGACCCTTCACTTACTTCATTGTCAGTCACCGTGGAGGACGTGATATCGGCGCTTGGTTCTTTTTATGCTGGTTCAGCAGCGGGTTTGGACGGGATCCGGCCGGGGCACCTCAAAGAGCTGACGTCTATGTCGGCAGGGGAAAATGGGAAGCGCTTGGTGGGATGTTTAACCAGGTTGGCAAATTTCTTGCTAGGTGGTCGGTTGGACCCGCGTATTTGTCCGTATCTGTACGGCGCATCACTCTTTGCACTGGCAAAAAAAGGTGGTGGAATAAGACCAATTGCAGTGGGCAGCGTCTTCCGCCGCCTTACTGCCAAATTGGCTTGCCGTGCAGTCAAAGAGGATATGGCCAAATACTTGCAGCCACATCAGTTGGGTTTTGGTACACGCCTGGGATGCGAAGCTGCCATCCACGCCACGCGAACATTTGTGTTGAACCCGGAGAACGAAGACTCAATTTTGCTGAAGCTCGATATTCGCAACGCGTTCAATACTTTGGAAAGAGACGTTCTGTTGAGCGAAGTTAAGGAGAACATCCCGTCTTTGTATCCCTTCTTGCACCAGGTTTATAAATTGCCTTCTAATCTTTTCTTCGACAACAGTCTTATTCTTTCAAAAGTGGGAGCCCAGCAGGGGGACCCGCTCGGGCCACTCGTTTTCAGTTTGGCTATTCATAAAGCGATTGTTGAGCTGAATTCCAGCCTAAATGTGTGGTACCTTGATGATGGCACTATCGGGGGCAGACCGGAAGACGTTTTACAGGACTTGGAAGCTCTAGTCCCTCGCCTCAGAGACCTGGGTTTGGAGGTGAATCCCGTGAAGTGCGAATTCTTCCCCGTTAGTGCCGAGGCTCGTACACACTTTTCGCGATTCGAATCTTTTCTTCCTGGCCTCAGAGAAATTTCATGCTCCGACTTCAATCTTTTAGGTTCCCCTATTTTTCTTAGTGCAGTTCCTGAGGCCATTATTTCTCGAAAGCAGCTCCTCCTTTCTGCTCACGAGCGTCTTAAAGATCTTTCCGCGCACGTGGCGATTGTCCTGCTGCGCATGTGCTTCGCTCTTCCGAAGATTACATATCTGTTGCGGACCACACCTACTTGGCTTTGTCCAGAGGAAATTTTCTCGTTTGACAACGCCTTGAAATCGGTGGTGGAGTCGGTTCTCAATGTTTCCCTAGATGGGCCTCATTGGGCACAGGCGGCTCTGCCCATCCGATGTGGTGGTGAAGTGAAAACTTAAAGGTTGTCGCCATACAATAGACGTGTTATTTTCTTTTAAAAGGTAAAAAAGGGGGTACAGGACCCTCCGTGTGCGTGTATTTTTCTTTTCAAGACAATTTCATTTTGTATTTTGTCTTCATTCTTTTCATTTCGATATATTTGAGATATACCTTCATATTTCAATATTATTTACTTCAAGTCGACGTCACGTAAGAGATTAATTTAATACTTCAGCTGCTTTCCTAATCAATGATTTGGTCGAACGACCTCGACGTGCTTCTATGAACATTATGCCAGTAGTAGTAAGACCCAATCCAAGTGAGTAATTATGTGGAGGAGGGTCACTAATATTGTGCTCAAACATTTGTCAAACGAACGTGGGTAATATTTTATTTTTTCTGATACAACAATGTAGATACACGAGGCGATAACAAAATGATAAACTTCAATTGTAGTTAAGTGAAAAATAACTATTACATCTCCAATAATGTACACTAATATAATAAAGCTGAAGAATTTCTTTACTTGTTTAAACTCGCTAATATCTGAAATTCCGCTGAGTTCAGTGACAGGTAGTTAGAAGTTAGTGCGATTTATAAAAACGCATAGCAGAAATGAGGAGATCCGCAGACGAACCCAAGTTACCGACATAGGCCAGCAAATCAGCAAGTTAAAGTGGGAGTGGGTTTGGCACATAACACGCAGAACTGATGGCCGATGGGGCCGTAAAGTTCTGTACGAAAACCACGCACCGGCAAACACAGCGTAAGACGTCCATCCACATGGTGGATTTAGGTCGCTTCCAACCGATACTTTTGGAAATCTATGGGGGAGGCCTATTTCCAGCAGAGGACGTTCTACAGCTGAAATGATGATGATGATGATGATGAATAGCAGATGTTGTCAATGTTGATACATATCTAACAATTTTAGTAAATTTTTATTTTAAACCACGACGCAGAAACGACGGTGTGTTATAAGTTTGACGTGTCTGTATGTGAGTGTGTGTGTGTGTGTGTGTGTGTATGTGTGTGTGTGGCATCGTAGCTCCCAAACGCATGAACCGATTTTGATTTTGTTTTTTTTTGTGTTTGAAAGGTGAATTAGTCGGGAGTGTTCTTAGCTATGCTTGATGGAAATCGGTTCAGCGGTTTCAAAGTTAAAAGCTTATTTTATTCCTCTGTTTTTTATTTATCTCGTAGATACTTTAACAATACTGTCAAATAAATATTTCAAAACAGACAACAGCATAAAGTCAATAGGCACTTAGGAGTTTATGGCTTTGGCTTGGCTTTGTTTAAGATCGCTATAAACAGTACCCGTTTACTTAGCAATAATATTTTTATTTTTAATTCCATGACTTACCAAAATCATCTTATAACTAGATTCTGTCTCACGCCTACCTACTGAGACTTCGTTAATATTTTCAGTCTAAAAATAAAAACATTGAAAATACTCGTCAAAAGCTCTTTAGTGTTCATTAATCATCATCAATTACTCACAATTTGTGCTATTTTTAGCGACACTTGTAATCTAGTCTCATTCGTTTTGTTATCCCGTTTATTTTCTGCTTCAACAAGAGTAGGTACTTATACACAGTACTAACTCATAGCCCGCGACTTCGTTCGCTTTGTATTTTTCATCTTTTGGTTATTGCTCCGCTCTCGTGTGTAGTAGCGTGATGTTATAGTCTATGTTAATTTCTGATAATTTAGCTAACAATAGGTGAAAAATAGTTAAAATCGGTCCAGTAGTTTCGGAGCTTATGAGGTGTAAACAAACAAAAAACCTTTCCTCTTTATAATATTAGTATTGGTAGATTGAAACTGAGAAAGTCAAGTAATGTCAGTTAGATTTTTATTCGAACTCGAAGATGGACTCTATCAAGACGGGATATCTTGATTACAGGCGTTTTTTTTGTGACGTGATCTTGATTGCAGGCTGCGTTATTGTGATTTCTGATGCGTATCTAGATTACAAGTCTTAGCTGATTGCTTATTGGTAGGCACGAGATACCTAACATCAGGGTACCTAATAAGAAATGAGAAAACATTCCCTAGCCTGTTTGTATTTTAATTGTCAGTTGGCATGCTTTTTCGGATACGTACTTATAAAAAAGTAGCTTCTGCTCGCAACTTCGTCCGCGTTAAATTTGATATATTATCCCACGGGAAACGTTCATTGTTCCGGGATAAAAAGTGTCCTATGTGTTGTTCGACACTACAATCTATCTTAGTGCCAAATGTCATCCAAATCCGTTTAGTAGTTTGAGCGTGAAAGAGTAACATCCATCCATCCCTTTTCACAAACTTGCATTTATAATAATGTCCTATGTGTTCTTTACACGCAACAATCTCAGTGCCAAATTTCATCCAGATCCATTCAGCCTTTTAAGCGTGAAAGAGCATCAAACATCCATCTATCGGGGCTGCGGGTTGTTCGTAAGAGATACCGCGCCCCCGGAACGCAAAGGGCACAAGAAGGAACATGGGTGGGTTTTAGTCAGTAAAAGTCTGACACTCCCTCCCGCCCCGCCCAAGGCGGGAGAAGTTATTTGATGATTTCCCACCGCCCAAAAAAAAAAAACCTAACGAACTTTAGCATTTATAATATTATTAAGATGAAGTAGGATAGTAGGTTAATTAAAGTGGGAGAGTAAGAAGGAATATTAACTCTCTTTTGTTTTGTAATTTAAAAAAAAATCTTACCTCTTGTTTAAATTCTTTTTTCAACACTCGACACTATAGTTAAGTAGACATCTACTCATAAGGACTAGGAACTACCAAAACTCAAAACTCAGTCTTCATGACTCAGTAACAGGTTTAACCTTTCAATTTAAACGATCAAACGGCGCTGTACAGGAACTCCTTTTCCTTTTGTTTGAAAAAAAACATATTGATTTCTATTGTTCAGATAGAATCAAAGACGGACAGATGATCGTAAAAAGTATTACCATAAACAAAGAATTATATATACAGTTACTTTTATGATCACAAAGAAGTTTTATCACAGATACTTAGTTCGATGAGTCTAGTCAGGGAAATGATTTTTAGGAGTCCGCACCTACCTAAAGGTTACAAATGAAACCCTTTTTTTAAAGGATAGGATATCATCAAATGACTTATTCCCCTCTGGTTGGAGCGAAAGGGAGTGTCAGACTCTTACTGACTAAAACCTATCCGTGTTCCTCCTAATGCCTTTTGCGTTCCAGGGCCGCGGTGACTCTTTCGAACAAATTCCGCAACCCTAGAAACGGAACCCTATGGCTGTCGCTCATGCATCTACCCGTTTGTCTGTCCTTCGTCATTAAGGTCTAGCAGCTAAACCATTGAAGCTAAAAGTAAAAGAATGAACAAAAAAACAGTTCTACTCAAGTACCTATGTATCACTTTTAGAGCTTGATAAGTTGAGTATTTTTATTTTTTTAAAGTAGGTAATGGAAAACAAATTTATGAGTGGCCAATGACGTCAGATTTTTAAATAGTTTAGTTACCAAGTTTGTTTTAACTTCCATTTGGAACTAGACAATTTTAAAAATACGCTACTACGAGTACAATGAACACATAATACAGTTTTAGAACTTAAAACATTTTGAAGTGAGATCTACAAACTGACACGAGCCTGAGATAATTGTAGTATGGCTTAGTTAAATAGAGCTAACTCTAGTAGGTATCTTTGTTTATATATAAAAACAAATTATGCTAAACTCAACCATTTTCGCAACAAAATGAGCATATTATTATGTAAGCACATGAACTACAACCGACCGAAAGTTTGTAATGGCGTCAGTAACTTCTCACAAGAGAACTGAAGCTACCGCAACAAACTGTATCTGTTACAGTCAGCTCTACTCTCGAGTGTCGTAAACTGTGCATTTAAAAGCACATAATTTAGGGTTGCGTGAAGATAATACCTAATCCTTTACCTTCAAAATAAAATAAAATAACGATCACCCTTACTAAAATAATTACAAATTCTGTCGTCGCTCATTTACTTATCATCATGCTTTATAGAATATTATAAACCAATCCGTATTTTTGTAACTGCAGATCTATAGGAATCGGCGGCGGCGAACTCTCGCGTCCGGCCCTGGTGCAAGCCATGGTCCGGAGCGAGAGGGAATGGGATGCAGTCGCCTCCTTCTGCGAGGCAGTAATGCTTGAGAAGGAGGCGGCGGGACGGTTGAGACAGCGGTTCTCCCGTCCCAGCCGCCGCGGTAGACGCTCCGGACGTCGGGAGCCGCGAGACGACTCCCGGCCACCGTAGATACTGGCCTGTGGACGGTGAGCAATGGGTAGCTCACCGTCCTTACGTTGCATAACGACAGGCCGTGTCGACGGCGCGTTCGTGTTCCACGCGCGCCTCAAAGAGATGTCAGCAAAAGGAAGGGGCCACTGAGGGCCGATGCCTGCCGGGGCTGCGGGTTGTTCGCAAGAGATACCGCGCCCCCGGAACGCAAAGGGCACAAGAAGGAACATGGGTGGGTTTTAGTCAGTAAAAGTCTGACACTCCCTCCCGCCCCGCCCAGGGCGGGAGAAGTTATTTGATGATTTCCCACCCACCAAAAAAAAAAAAAAAAAAAAAAAAAAAAAATATTACGTAGGCACTCTCTGTAGGTACCAACTTTAAGTTTGTGTAGTGTAGTTGAAATATTTTTACTAATTACCTTTGGTTTTTACATTCCCACCTACTCTGATGTATGCTTAGATAAAGGGAAAAGTAAAATATTTCTAAAAAACCACTATTATCTGACAGTTCAAAAGATAGGGATTGTCATGTTTTCTGACAATCGATGGTAAAATTATGGTAAAATTAAAATAAATAAAACAAAAAGGCTGTGAAGTGCCATTCAACCGCTTTTGATTTCCTTGAAAAGAAGATGAGCACTTGACCCTATGATTCGAATTTCAAAAAGAAACGTTCGAATATATAATTGCTTTTCCGCCATTTGATCATTTTAATTTTCTCGTCCTCGAAGCCATTATCATTTTAACAATAATGTTGAAATATAAAGATTTCTCACGATATTAATAACTTACTAAGGCAAAAATCTAATTCTTATTTTTTATTTAATATTAATTTCTGTAGAATGATAAGATTCTTAAATTGACTTGGAGCTCTTTGGAAATTAAAATTATTACGCATAAAAGGAGAGTTTAACGACTCGAATAATTTGTACAAAGCAAATTGAAGTTTGAAAAATGGTTTAGGTAGTTGAACTTATCCGGTAAACTTTACTAACATGTTTACAGTACAAAATGTATGTAGTCTGCCTATGTTGTTCGATATAACTGTTGATTACGATACGAGAGTACCTACATATAAGACAATTTTTTTAATCACCACTAATGTGTAGTAAAAGAACAGAATCTGTGTTACAAACAATTTAGATAACATATATGATGTGGAAGTAACAGAAAAAAAAATTATTTCCGACTTTTCAATAGTTTGTAGGACCGATTATCGGACCGTTCAATACATCCATAGTTCCGTGCGACCAACTTTTTGTAGGACGTGTGCGTTGGTATAGGTATTAGTATTCATATGTCCTCTTCTCTTCGATAAAAAATCGGTCACCGATTGTCTGACGTGGGTGGGCGGATAACCTTGATTTAAAAGTACTGACTTTTTAGTGTAGGTAAAGCAAACGGGCTTTACATTGAATCTAATCTATCAGTACTCTATCTATCCCTTTACCAGACGTCTGTAATCCCGCCATAGTTTCGCATTTCCCATTTCAGCAGTATCTATTTTAGTATGTCCGTACTGTACGTACGTATACGTAAGCATTTTAAGCAAAGCAAAGCTTACGACTGAATAAACAGTTTATAATTTGGGATTTGTATGCCGCAAATGATGTGGCGTCAAGTAGGACGTAAATTCCATTTTAATGATTTTACTGAATTAGAATAGAAGAATGAGTTTGAAATCTTTTTTTAACGTGGTTGTAATGTATATCCTATCGAAACGGACGTTCGAAGGGAAAACTCCCATCTATTTCCACATGGGTTTGACCTACGTTTTTACGAAAGAGATTTTTAAATGGGCAGGAAAAGTAGACGTAGTTGCTCAACAAATAATTTTGTCTCATTACATTAATTTCATCGTAAAAAAGCCAACTCGAAATATTTTATTCAAGATTAACATAACAGTCTTCGTTGTGTTTAAAGTCTTACCTAGGAAGAAAAAGTAAAGTATTGCTTTTTTTTAAAGAAATGAAATCAAAGCCTTTTATAAATAATAGATACCTTTAGGCCTTTTTTTAGTCTAGTTCAAACTTCGACGTTGTTTTCAGTTTTAAACCCAAACCTAATAAATTGAAAGCATTCAATAAAAATTTAATTATTATTTCATTTATTTATTTATAATATTGTTGCCATTTAGTTTTAGTTTCTTTTTTTATTATTATTAAGGTTTTTTTTATCTAATAAGGTACAAAGCATGAAAAGAGTATGCTTAGATGGTTCGGTCATGTTGAGAGGATGCGTGACAGGCGACTAACAAAAGGGATTTATATTGCAGATGTGAGTGGCAACGCCGGGAGAGGACGCCCTAGAAAGACCTACCCTGACCTTAGTGGTGGGGTTCTTCAGAAAGGTCGCGTGCGCAGTACTCGTAACCGGCGTGCTTGTATAACCAGATGTATGAACGTGGACGAGGTGAAAGAAGTATGTAAGGATCGTAGCAGGTGGCGTTCTGTGGTTTCTGCCTACCCCCATGGGAAAAAGGCGTGAGTTTATGTACGTATGCATATTTTTATCTAATAGGTTGTACATATTTAATCCTAATAATAAAACAAATATATATATATATACAAATCCAAATAAAAAAATTAAACAAACTTAATCTTTTATGTATCTATTTGTTATTTCAGTACAAACGAATCTGTGAGTTAATTTATGTAATTTAGAACAGTGTAGTAAGTACGTGTGTACATGTGTAGTGTGCTGTAGTGTACCTTATGTGGTAAATTCACCATAATATCTAACAAATGTTTATCTCATTTGCACTTTTTTAATTATTCGTTGAAATACCTTTCATACATACACATAAACTCACGCGGTTTTCCCATGGGGGTAGGCAGAAACCACAGAAGAAAAATACAATGAAGTAAAGTATAGTACTTTTTAAAATATAAATAACTAGCTGCTGCCAGCGACTTCGTTCGCGTGGTTTTTTCCAACCGCATTAGGTTAGGTCTTACTGGTCCTCTCCCGTGTGTCGTAGCGTGATGTTATATAGCCTGTTATATTCCTCGTTAAATAAACTATCCAGCCGGGGCTGCGGGTTGTTCGCAAGAGATACCGCGCCCCCGGAACGCAAAGGGCACAAGAAGGAACATGGGTGGGTTTTAGTCAGTAAAAGTCTGACACTCCCTCCCGCCCCGCCCAGGGCGGGAGAAGTTATTTGATGATTTCCCACCCACCAAAAAAAAAAAAAAAAAAAAAAATAAACTATCCAACACAAAAATAATTCAAAACAAACAAACAAACTCTTCAGCTTTATAATATTAGTATAGATAATTCTCTCAACGTACCTAATCTTAAAATATTTAACGATTTCTTTTATAATACCTACTTAGGTGCTAAGTTTTAACCTAACACATAACTTCAAACACTTTAGTAAGTTTCAAAAGCAGAGGAAAAGGCTTTAGCTAGTACTATTTGACTTGTAAGTTTCTTTAAATAAAGAGGCGCTTCAGAAAATCTATTATTTAAATGACTGTCTAGAAACACAGCTATTTACTTTTATCTAACAATATGTATTTCTTAAGAGCTCTATTGTTAAGAAGTCGACTTATCATATTTCGACTGAAAATTATTTAGCAAACCTCAAAAAAGCTTTTTAAGAGAATAATGTCTAGACTTTGGTATCTTGCATACCTTTGGTATTTTTATTCTAAGTACTGTGTATATGTTAAGCCTAGCTAGCTTGTTTATTTGATGTAATAAGTGTCTTCATAATAAAAAACTTTGTTTTCATTGGGAATCAAAGTTACGCTATATGTAGATGCTAGTGGAGAAGCGTTAGGATGTTGACTTATTCAGGGTACGGACTTGATGGTTCCAGTGGCATATGTTCAAGAAAGCTGAGCAAGGGTGAGAAAAAATATGCCCACCAAGATTTCTGCAACATAATTTTATTCCTGCCTATGATGTTTAAATTGTAACGTAAGCAATCTGAATCGCTCTCTTTATGATAAATTATATAGCCGAAGGGCAGATAGACCCTGAACGTAAAACAGTTTTATAGTCCTCTGGAGGGACTAAATAATAAGGGCGTCAATTTACGTTTTATGAAGCAATGCTACTGAACATCGTGTTATTTGCAACAGGCAGTAAAAAAGAGCATTTGAAAAGTGATAAGCTTTACTTATTTGCAATCCGCAGTGGAAATAGGCTTCCTAGATTGGTGTGATGTGAAGTTCAAAACCGACGTCAGTAATAAGGTGTAATTCAGTATCGCTGGTCTTGTGGTCGCATAACCTCGGTTCGATTGCCAGGTCAGGAAAAAGTGTTTTGGAGTTTTCCATTAGCAATTTCCCTTTTAAATAATTACCCAAATTGGTGAAACCCCCGCGTCTCGGGAAGCAAATAAAGCCGTTGGTCCTGCACCAGATCTCGCCCTGGTTATGTCGGATTGCCCACCCATCAGACTATAAGAGTAAGGGAAGAAAGAGTGCATATGTGTTTGCACACACACTTATGCACTATGATATCTACTGCGTACTTGACTAGGATAGTCTTAGCCGGGACAATATCATGGTTCGCATGAAGCGTTATTTCTACTATTTTTAATGTTTGCTCTGCCGTTTTATTATATCGTGACCCTAAACAAAATCGAGATATGTAGTTAATACCTAGTGAAGTAAATATGTAGTTCAGCTAGAAAGGAATTATACAATATTTTTCGTCGACACTGAAACGCAAACGATTTCATTTTGCGCTACGACGCTTTTGCCACTGACTCCATCACACTAAGCGCTTATCATAAGAATATCATCTGGTGAAAACAAGGACTGATGTAAATAAGCAACCAAACAAACTTTAATTACAGCTCACGTTACAAAAGCCTGAAAAACTAAATAATTGGATGATGGCAGTTATAACAAAATAATTTGAGCACGAAGTTTGATTGGAAGTTAGTAACGCCAGTATGAAAGCTTAAAAAAAAGCTGAAAGCTGTATGCAAGCTAAGCACAGTTTGGTCATGGGGCTTAATTGGATGTACAAACCTAATATTATTTTTTAATTACAGTTAGCAAATCACCAATGAATAAAGATTGGGAACATTTTTTTTTGGAAACATGATTGCATGGCGAGTAATCCGGCCGCCCACCTGATGTTAAGTGGTCACCGCTGTCAATAGACATTTGCAATACCAGAGGCCTTGCAAATGCGTTGCCATGCCAGAGAAAAAATTGGAATGTTTCATGTGCCTGTAATTACACCAGCACCGATACCTTTCAATTCGGAACACACCAACGCTGCTTTGCGGCAGAAATAAGTATGGTGGAAGTACTCCCCTGACGAGCTTCGTCATACACAGCTCTTCTACTACTAAAGATCAACATCTCCGATAAGGTAGTACATCGTCTTCACTGTTACTCAAACATTTGTGAAAGCATCTTTCTAAAGCTCAGTGTAAACGGAGCAGTTATATGCTGAAGCAGTTTTAACTTTCAATTACACTACACTATTTGTTGGTACTAGTAATAATCATCTATACTGCGCCAAAATCGGGGTTGTGAATTGAGTGCAATGCAAGACATAACTCCGTGCGGAATAATTACGCAATTTTGAACTCTAGCCCTGTCACATTTAAGTTCATTATTAATTAATCAATGAAGACGACTCGAGTATATTACTGAACATTACATTTATATTGTCCTCAATTTGAAGCTCAGATAGAATTTAGAAGTAATAATAATATGTTATCCTGGATTAAGGAATACTACGTGTCGCGAGTTTTTGGGGTACTAATAAAAGCTAAAACCGTTTTAGATGCGATTATTAGAAAGTAAAATGAAATAAGTTTTGATTAATAACTTTTAACTATTTAAAATAGTAAAAGAAGCTTAACAAAAACAGACTAATATTAACCAGATAAAAACTAATGGAACTTGAATACCATAAGAAGATACCAAGCAACAATAACAGTTTCTAATAACAACGTCGCCATATGATTTTTTTAAATCGTTGAAAATATCATTCGCTAAAATTTCTTCCTTGTTTCGCCACTTATAGTTTCGATTTGGTTGTTGGTCATGACTTTCTTCAATGTCATACTCTACATCAATAAGGATATCACCCTTATGTTTCTTTTCATGTTTTTTATTCTTTCCGATTGAATTATCGTTATAAATATAAATGTTTTCAGGTTCACCGTCATCATCATAATATAGATAATCATCTGATTGCGTTTTACATGGTTTATGTTTCAGAACTTCTTTGATGGTACTTGTTTGGTAGTAAGAACGTGAACCTTCCGTCCAAGCCACTAAACCAGCTGGAATAGCCGCTGGATAGCCCGCTGGATACCCTGCCGGGTACCCCGGAAGATAACTAGCTGGAAAGCCCATTGGATAACCAGGTGGCATACCCATTGGAACACCCATTGGAACACCCATCGGAATACCTATTGGAAAACCCATGTCTATGCCTTTAGAGCTCGGTCGCGGTGCTGTAGCCTTTGTGGCAGTAACTGGTCTTGGAGTGCCTGTTGGAATATTTTTCGGGATGTTAAATATTTCATAAGGCATATAGAAGTTCACCAATGAGTACACAATTGTAGTTCTTGTACATTTATCAAAAGAACATTTTGGGGACGTCTTACCCTTATTCGGAAGTCTGCACACGCAAGTATCGCCATCTTGGCAACTTATGCCTGGAAATTCCATTTGAGGCAAACTTCTCAAGCCGACTGGTTTAACTTTTGAATGATTAGTATGTGGGTCTAAATTGCTGTTAATTAGTGTTGGGGGGAAATCTGTAGTTTTTGATTCTTTCTCAATATCGTGGAAAAAAGGAAATTGTTTTTTTTCAAATTCATCGAAATAATGCGAGTTTTGTTTAAAATCATCTGGTTCAGAAAGAAGTTCTACTACTGGCCATTTTCGTTTATTGGCGTAATTATTTAGTGGCGGAGTTGCAATACCACTTTTAGTACTTTTGAGCATTGATGATGTATATTCTTCGTCATCGTCTTGAATATGTCGTTTTATAGGAATTTCATCTGATTGTTTTTTGTTAATCTTGTTCAATTTCGGATTCGTTCTTTGTGTTTTACTTAAATTTCTTATTACATGAAATACTGATTTGCGTGTTGAAAAAACTGATGAAACATTTTGAACATCTGGAATACAAGTTATTTTTACATTATAATAGGCGAGCAATATTTTTTTCGTTAGTGTCATTTTATCTGAAAACAATAATTCACTTTACCATTACTTTGAAATATTAGATCTCTGTCGTTTTGTTTAACATTAGAGCCATCGTCTTGATTGTCCGCTTTCAAAACGAAATTATTTATCGCGGAAACATAAATAGTGAGCAATAAAAATGGAAACATAGAAAACATAACCAGTTAATCGAAAACAGTGCATTTTAAATGTCACTAGCGAGGCGTCTGCTAGCTCGAATTTATCTATATGGCCACGATGGTCATGACTAAACGTTGGAAAAGTATATTTATGTATTCTTATTATTAATTTATTATGATAATTGTTAAATTAATCGTATTGTTTTGTTGTGTCAATAGTTTTAGTGCGAGTCCGACTGATTACTGCGAAATATGTCTCAATCACACTCTTTGCAAATACAAGGTACTGCGGCTGTGACATTTTACTAAATTTTAATATAATTTTTGTAACTAATTGTTTGTTATTTGCGTAGGTACAAGGGCCCAGTCCCTCCTGCATATCTTACAACAGTTCAACAAAATTGACCAGGCAGGATATCAAGGAACTCGTCAACAGAATAAATGAAAGGAGAAACTTTGTTGCTATGGGTTACTCTAAAATTCTTCCACATGCCGCTGATATGAAAAAAGTTGTGAGCAAACTTTAGTCTTTTTGGGGTTTACTTTGAAAACAACATTAGTTTTTAACATACACCCTCACGCCTGTATTCCCCGAAGGGTTAGGCAGAGGTGTAACAATGTACACCCACAGTTCGCCGGTATATTTAGGTCCCATGTAATAAGGGGCGAGCCTATTGCCATAACTATTGGCTATTGCTATTAACATAATAAGGCTAAATGTCTAAAATATCTTCTTTTATCATAATTTTTTAACCGACTTCAAGATAGTTTATCATAAAGAAAGAGGTTATCAATTCGTCTGTAGGTTTTCTTTTTTTATTTTCATACTTCAAAGGTGGTTCCATATAAATTTTATCGAATTGGTTCAGTAGTTTGGTGAAAAAATTTAATTACTGAAAAAAATATGTCATCCCAGTAAACATATTAGCGTATTCTGCTTTCTTGTGACTTTTAAGTGGTGTCTTGGTAATTTACGTATTATAACTGTTCTCCTATGGATTTGGATGACAGGAAATTGATACTAAAAAGCGAAAAATTAAAACTATTTAAAAAAAAGGCAACCTCCTTCAAAATCTAAAAAATGAAAAATAATTTTAGCTTTGTAAATCAACGAGCTCAGGGGAGAAGTCATTTAATGATTTCCTACCCGGAACAAAAAAAAAAGCTTTGGAAGTCGGCGGTTTTTGTTCTGTGTGTTGTTTTGCATAGCCGACATCCTAAGCTTTTTTTTTTCCTTAACCCTCTCCGCGGTAAGTACCATAAAAAACTAACTTAGAACCCTTATCGAACTTTATACCTGGTATAATGTTTATTTATTACTTATTGTAATTAGTGAATTTGTCACTTATAAAAATACACAGCACTTACATACGTTGTTCTAAATTCTAAATGTTACTAACAGATTTGTGTGTAAATTTTCTATGCAATTGTATATTTTACTACATATTTAATTCAATATTTTTTACAGCTTCAAAAACATCAACCTCAATAACTATTCGTTGCAGTAAGTTGACATTAGACAGGTACTCGAAACATGAATTTACTTTACCAGTATTTATATTTTCAGCACTGGTCAACGGAGTTGGCAACTTCTGCCCAACGCTGGGTCGACCAATGCGATCCATCTTTACATCCGGATAGAGAAGACCAATGTAGAGATTTACGTAAGCTCTTCGACGACAAATAGTCAAAACAAATATAAATTTAGAATAGATTTACTAAAGGTTACATACCAGAGTATCATAGAACGCACCCCTAGCGTAAGGTATGAGTGTAAAATCAGAACTTACACTTAATATACCTATATTTTGTAATATTTTCAGTCCCATGTAATAAGGGGGTGAGATCACATACCGCCACGCCTTTATTCGCCGAAGGGTTAGGCAGAGGTGTACCAATGTACACCCACAGTTCGCCGGTATGTTTAGAGCCCATGTAATAGGTGGCGAGCCTTGCCATTAGCCGAGCACATATCCTAACTCCGAGCTGCTACTGAGAATTTCATAGAAAAATCTAATAACACTTTTTGCTCGACTGGGAATCAAACCCAAGATCTCTAGCGTAGCAGTCACGCTTAGGACCACTAGGCTAACGACGAAAGGGAGAGATCGTTTTACAATAACCGGGAAAAAACATTTTAACTGACGGCGACGCGACGGCGCGGCGTGAACGTTTAACTCAGAACTGTAATTACAAAGTAATTTTTATAATGGTACTGTGGCAGTCAAGTAAAACAACAATCTGGTATTTCTTGTCATCCTTGATCTAACTTACTTTAGTTGATTTGGTACTCCTTATTTTGAACTTATTTCAGAATATATGAAAGTGGGACAAAACATTGGCAGCGTTATAGGTCCTTCGCCCGGACTTAGCGTCAAAGGTTTCGTTGAGATGTGGTTCATACAGGTTCTAGATTACACTGGAAGCGTCACTTATTACAATAAGTAAGTAAATAAAACACTATCACTCACATTGGTAAAGAAAAAATATTGTGAGGAAACCGGGGTTTAAAATGAATATAGTAATATGTAGATGTCTGAAATTGCCAATCCTCCTTGACGATACGTGATGATCAATGCTCGTACCTCCTCTGTATGAAATAGTAATACGCTGATATTATTAGTTAAATACGTATGTTAAACAAAAATGTATTCTCCAGACCAAATCCGCCCGGGGCTGCGGGTTGTTCGCAAGAGATACCGCGCCCCCGGAACGCAAAGGGCACAAGAAGGAACATGGGTGGGTTTTAGTCAGTAAAAGTCTGACACTCCCTCCCGCCCCGCCCAGGGCGGGAGAAGTTATTTGGTGATTTCCCACCCACCAAAAAAAAAAAAGGACCAAATCCGGACACGGTGGCTAATATTTATTCAGACTAGCCAAGTAAGCAGGAGATATTATAGTGCACAAGTGTGTGCACAAACACAGGTGCACTCCCTCTTCCCTAACTCTCATAGTCCGATGGGACGGCAATACAACACGTACGACACAACTGGGGTGAGATCTGACGCAAGACTTACGGCTTTACGTGCTTTGCGAGGCACGAGGGTGTCACACCACCAACTTCCAAACTTCGGGTTGTTACTAAAAAATTTCTAATGGAAAATTCCAATAAAAATTTTTGCCCGACCTGGGAACGAACCCAGGACCCCGCGCTCAACAGTCGTGCTCGCCACCACGCAACCAATGGGGCAGTTGATAGTTAAATACGTATAAGTCAAGTGGAACGTCCTGTGCTAAAGAATGAGTTTAATTAAAGGTTACCATTTACCTACGCGCAAAACTAAACTAACGATCAAACGGACATAGGGATATGAGAAACAATCGGACTGTTACATTCCAACTTAAAACAATAATCGTCAAAAAAACACAACTTGTCCGGTATGGCCCAGTAACTGAAATTACTCAACTTTAATCTTACATTTGATGAATTAAAAGTGCTTACTATGACAAATACTAAATAGAATAAAAAGGTACCAACTGCGATGAAAAGGTAGTATCATTTTATGGTTTTAAATATTAAAATCCACGTGGGGATAGATAAATATGTGGGTCATACAAAGTTTTTGTCTTGGGCTTAAGGAAGCAAAATTTGTATGTTATGAGCGTCACCTTCACGGGAATAAATGGTTTTTCTTTCTTCTTTCATATCTCAAGGAATATTGTTTCTACTATTTTATTATTTTATTTTCCAACTTGCCACAAAGAGCGCATGGTAGAGCACAAAGGTCCACCGTGACAACCGTGACATATGTCTCTTTTATAGCCTTTGCCCTTTTAGCCAAAACTTTTACTAAAATATACGAAACACATGTTTACGTCAGTTCCTATGTTAAACCTAGCCCGGAGTCAACCTATTCTGTACAACGTTTTTAATTACAAAATAACCCGACGTCAACGTAGGTAATGATAACCATAAGCTTACCTACTTTGCGCTTCACGATAAAAATCCGTCTTCCACCAAAAAAAATGGCTTAATGTTTCTCATCTTGATCCACAGCATATGTAATTAACGGCCATGTGATGTATATTTTTACACTTCTTATGTTCTTCATTAATATTTACAGATCACGAGATTACAAGACTAGTTATTTAACACAACTAATATGGGCTAATACAGAATTTGTCGGATGTGGCAGAGCGAAATTCTACGTAAATATTTATTAGTTCCTTAATTTGTGTATAGAACCAGGGACAGAAGAGAAATCTCACTAAACAAAATGTTTTAGGTAGATGAAAGAAAGATAATGCTGGAGAGGCTGGTGTGTAATTTTGCACCCAAGGGTAACGCTCATCGAAAGCCAGTGTATTCTATTGGATATCCTGGAACACAATGTAAAAACGGAATGGTACCAAACGATCAATATAAAGGACTGTGCGGATATGAAGACGAAGCAACCTGTAATATTATCAAGTTTCTATCATTAACAACTTATTAGCAATGTGTTAAGTTACATTTTGTAGTATATTATATTAACATTGTTGTTTTGAAATAATATTGGCCTTTTCAAAAAAAATTGTGAGCCGTCTCGGGACGCCTGGCAGATGTGAAACATCGAAGTTATTTTATAGAAGAAATTTATGCATAAATGAACAGATTGCGACAGGAACTACATATGGCACAATGTGAAAATCATGGCATGCATCTGCATCGCCACGCCAGCAATCGGTTTTACGAGCGGCTAGAGATGTTTCACATCAAAAGGCAGGGGGGGAGATAGTAGAGTCCAGAAGTTTGAGCCATAGAATCGTTTTGCAATAGGCTTAACGAGGTCTATATTCAGCACTAGGCACTGATGTCATAAGAGTTATTATTGTATGAACTGCAAGCGCTGTCATATTTTTTCTGGTGGCCCTGATACTTAGTTGATCATACTCATCATTTCATTAAACAACTTACACCAACATTTTAATGTTATTTTGATCTTAGATGTAAAATTGAACACTCAAGAACGTCCAATGAACAATTTGCTCAGGATCCTAAACTTATCAAACGATTCGGCAAAGCAAGAAATTGATCCCATCCGCAATAACTTAAAACATAGTAATATAAATAACAATTCTAGCAACGGACAGCGAAATCAGAAAACGAGGCATATAATCACTAACAAGACTTATGGTAGGTATATATTTTAATCTTTGAACCCCTAGTCAATATCCCGTTTTAGTTTTACTACTCCGTATCATAATAACCTGTAATTAGGTTATCTAAATATAAAAGGAATTCTTCCCTAAATCTTGATTCATACATTTCAGCTACTGTTAAACGAATTCCACAACTACGCAAGCAATTGTTTGGGAATAATTTCATGAATATTTCAAGAAATAACAATCAGTACCATTACCAACATGATCGTGGACACTCACACCTTTATCATGGACACGAATCGCAACATTACTACGATACGACTAATGTTATAAATACAAATCAAAACTTTAGGAGATATGATTACATAACTGAACCTATGAACTCATATTCTAACACAAATTTCAGAAGATTTAATCAAAATCCGCAATGCACCCGCAGAATAACGGCAGGTCAAGAAAATTGTGCATCAAATCAATGTTCAACGCTGGCACCTGACTGTTATCCACCAATACCGACTATGTGTCCATTACCATGTACTGAAATATCCTGTCCTCAACCGGTGGAAGAACACACATGCTTTTCCCCCTATGTCCCTCCATTGCCCGAACCGTGTGTAGTTGCGCAACAAACATGTCCGCCAATAACTACGAACTGCAACTACGATACAAGTTGTCCCTGTAGCATACCTTGTTCTACAAGTTCATGTTGTCTAACAACAATATGCCCAAAACAATGTGTATATCAGTATAACCCTATGTTTCCAAACCTTGCACGTCGAAGTGGCAACCATAAAATACCACAAGAAAATTCATCTCAGAAGGATATGTCGTTCGTAATTAACCCGGACAATAATAGATCTTACAAAACTATTTACGATGAAAAAGATTTTGATCAAATACATAAGGGTGTGACCGATTATTCAAAATATAACCCACAAGAACGTGACTATATGTACCGTTCCTTTAACTCTGGTATGAGAAAAAAACGGCAATTAGAAAATCAATTACCTGTTAAGCCCTTTTGGCAAATTGACAATTTTAACCATCAAAAACCGCCTCTGCTAAAAAGTTTGAGATTTACGACCTTACCAAATATGAGAAAAACCAGTAAAAATACGGATTCAACAAAATGGTTGACTAGCATGGAACCAATAACACTTAAATTAGCAGATTACGATGACTATCAGCCGGAGCATGCCACAGAAAAGTACTTATCTTTTGATGAATTAATGCATCTTAGAAAAGTTAGCGATGAGTTTGCACATTATGACATCAGACGGCAAGGAAAAAAGACAACTACCAAAAAAGGAGCTACTACCAAAAAAAAAGGTGCTACTACCAAAAAAGGTGCTACTACCAAAAAAAGTACAAAAAAGGCAGATAAAGATACCAAAAAAGCAGCCAAAACAACAAAAGCGAAAACAAAAAAAGCTACTACTGCTAAGGAGACCACTACTACTGTAAAAACGACAGAATACACTGCAAATACACCGTTTGAACGAAAAAAATATTGTACTCGACAATTAACCTGTACATGGACAATTTTCACGGGTTACAATGGAAATGATGGAAATGGAGGAGATGGCGAAGGTGGAGGAGGTGGAGGAGGCGGAGGCGGTGGAGGTGCATTCATACAAGGTGGAGGTTCTCGAACACCCCCTGGGTATGTGGATGGATGTACACGAACTTCTACTTGTACCCGTGACTACATGGAGCGAAACAAAATGGCCACGGTAACTGACTCTGCATCCGATTCGGGAACCGATAATGAAGCCGATTATTCAAGTGACCCTAGTGACTCTAGTATACTAGAAGATGAAGATTATTGTGAGCGTCGGTCTCTTAATGTACAGAGACGGAATTCCGACACTAAGAAACCAACTGTGCTTTTGCTCAAATACCTAGATTACACAAATATTCCCATTTTAACTGTACTGGAAGACAGCAATCCTACTTTAAATTCACTTAATACCGAAAGCGTGGCTGAGAGTGTTTCAAATACTAACGATTGTATTTGTAACGAAAATAATGCAAGAAAAAAGAGAGAACCAAGCGGATGCTCAAAGGTTAATGCGGACAATTATGTCACATCTAGGAACCCTTTCTCATATAACAATCTCTACTATTTGATACTAAATAAAATTCTGAAGTCAAGCCAAGCAAATAAATCATATAATAAACAGTGTCCGTGCAACAGTTCAATAAGCTCAAGCCCAGTTATATTTTTATTTTTTTTCATATTTTTAAATACATTTTATTCATAAATAATAATGCGTATTTCTATGAACAGTAGTATATTTTAACCGACATTCGCAATATTAATTTAAAGAAATATATAATAGTAATACATAAAAATGAATTTTGAAAGTAAGAGTTGTTGACCTATTCACTGAGCAACTAAATCTTTCATTCAGTTTTAGTTTTTTTAAATCTGTAGCTATCTTACGCACCAGTCCCTTGTAAGTTAGTGCAATTAATCTCTTTGGATTTTTGAGATTAGATATGTGAGATTTAGATTTTTTTTTAATGTTTTTCTTGTGTTGTGGACTAAGTTCGTAGGTGCATTTATTTTTCTTATAACTGTCACTTCTGCTATGATTAAGATTCCTTCGATTCCGCTTTGATTGTTGTTCAAAATGTTCTCGGTGGTCATTTTTTGTGTTTACATTTATGTTTAATAAGGTGTAATCATCTTCTGAAATATCACAAAAACATATGTCTTTAACCGTGTTATTAATAAATATTACCAGCTTACTTGGAAGCCCATTCATTACTTTGAGATACACGAGGTTTATCAACAATATTTTGTAAAAACTTTTTCATAACGCCTTGTCCAGTTTTGTATAAATTTATATTATCCGGTGACAATAACATAAGTGCGGTCGTACTTTCTAATGAGGTGTCGGATTCAATAATATCATCCAAAAAATCTTTTGTTACTGTACTCATTTTAAAATCTTCCAAAACCAAGTCCGACACAGGTAAGTTTATATCATCATAATATGAATCATCTGTGCTCTCAGTATTACTTTCCTCATTTTCTTCGGGAAAAAAGTAATGGCCGGTGAAATCGTCATTTTGCCTGATTTCTGCTAATTCAGCCTGGACCATGATAGGTATAACAGAAGATAAAGATTGAGTATTTGCATTGTACCCCTCAGATACTGGAATTTTATCTGAAAATTTGGTTATGGTTATAAGTGAACTGACAGTGTTTTAAAGTATTTACTAGGACTAAAATGTACTGTACCACCATTTCTGAAGATAACAGCTTCAATCAAATCAACTAAGAAAGTAGAATTTACATAGTCACTGGAAACTGTTCTTCTTGTAGTAGAAAGCTCTTTTTTACTATAAACTCTGTCAACAAATGCTGCCACCCCAACATCATTAAACGAACTTTCGGCATGACTATTTGTAGATTTATTAGTTGATAATAAGTCTTTGATCATAGGATCGTTGCTCAATTTTTTCTTGAGTAATTCAATAAAGTCATCCACTGCCATGATATCTTTACAAGAATGTGGTTTAGTACGTGACGTAATCATTTGCTTTGTATACTCATATAAATGAGAAAAATAATCGAATTGAGTAAATGTTTCCTTTTCCGAAGTGGTGTCAGCAGTAACCTTCTCTATCGTTTCAGTTACCATATCTATAACCCCCGGTATTATATTTTTAGGGGTATGTTCAATCACCACATTTGACCGAATAGGGGATATGTTATCGTCTTTTTCAATTTCGAGATTTTTCGGTATCGATTTATGATCTGCAAAATTATTAAAAAATTAACAATACTTAATGTATTACCTATTGTTTTAATTAAACCTTAAAGACTACCATTCCATTGATTTGTACCAATTTGTAAACATTTTGTATTAGTTTACATCCCCATTTATTCAAATAAATACTCACAGCACAGCGCTTTATGTACCGAATCACAAGCGGCATTAAGAGGACATCTGGAGCATGGCAGACCGCTCGCATAAACAGATCTATTTCGAACATTACCGGCAGGTGCAAAATTGCAAACTAGTCTATAAATTGTTCTGTATTTTACATTTACATCTTCCAAGCGTTCCTGTTAAAAGTAAAATTATTTTAAGAATACAATTCGCCTAGCTAGCTAGTTTTACATATGTATGCACTTAAGACCCTGACCTTGAGCCCTAGCCCCTGAGTAGTAGTCGATCCAAATTGAAAATTTCACTATAAGTTTAAAATTCAACAAGCACAATAAATATCACCCAATGCTGGGAATAAAGACGAACTAAATGAATATTATTGCGTAAAACGGTTAATCCAAATTAAAAAATCTATCGATTTTACGTTACTTTTTACTCTGTGTGCTCGTGGCCTTCTGGTTCATGATTTATTTACGCCTAAAGCTGTGTAAAGTAATGTTTTGGTGTCATACTTTGAATTTCACTCCACCGCAGCCGACTTGATATGTCTCTTCCCACACTAGTTGCGTAAAATAATCGTAATGTGAATTAGTAGTCTCTGAAGATCTGTAATGTCAATACACCATATCACCATGTCAGTCACCTACTACCCTACTTCCTACTATAAATGCGAAAGTTAGTGAAGATGTATGGATGTTTGTTACTCTTTCACGCTTAAACGGCTGAACGAATCTGGATGAAATTTGGCACATAGATATATTATAGTCTGGAATAACACATAGGCTACTTTTTATCCCGGAAAAAGGTACGGTTCTCACGGGATAATATATCAACTTTGACGCGGACTAAGTCGCGGACAGAAGTTAGCATACCATAAAAGCATTATTGTTTGTTTTTTTTTAATAAAACATTGCCCAACTCTAGGAATTTCTCCTGTATCGTGATTCAACCGTAAACGTTTACAAACATTTAAAGTCACATACACAAAGAGCTAGACCCGGAACAACCATCTGTAGGCCATATAAATATACGTTCCGAGCAGGAGTCGACCCAGCGACACGCAGCGCAGCAGCCAATCGCTCAGCCACTGCGCCAACCGTGCCGTCGTTTTTCATTACATTATTATTTCATTACATGTTAAAATTACGATTTTAGCTCTGGCAACTCCAGAATTTTGATGGTCCAAGATTAAATTAATAAAATAATGAATTCGATAAATAAAATAATGTGTGCCTTTAACTTACGGCACATATCGTGACAGTATCGAAGAATTAACATTCAGTAATTCCATGTACCATACATCAACAAGGGCCAATGGCGTTAGACCGGGGGCATCACCATGTATTGTGGCAATATTTTGGCCCACAGTTGTTTTACCTGTAACAGTCAGGACAACATTTAAAACTGAATAGGTAATAATATAACGAGTGGAAGAGAGGTCGTAAAGAAAACTTTTAAAAATCATAAATGTAAAAAAAATAAAAAATAAATGTAAAAAATAAAATGTAAAATAAATAAATGTAATTTTTTTTTTTTTTAAATGCATAAATGTTAAATGTATAGTATAATGGTCGCCACGCCTTCTGTAAAAAATCCATAAAACTAGATAAAACAAAAACAAAAAAATAAATGCGAAATTTAAAAAAAAACAAGTTTTCGATACGATGACCCTTCCATCCCATATACTCGTAGGTAAATTTACCTGTACCGGTATTTTTTTTAATACCCTATGTGCGGTTGTTTTTTTTTGATACTTCAATAAGAACACATTTCCATTACTTGCTCATTACTACAATTTTATGTTTTTTTTTTTTTGATTATTGGTAAATCGTCAATGGACTTCTTCCGTTGACGACGACGTTGGAGCAGAAGCGAGTGTCATACTCTTACTGACTAAAAACCATCCGTGTTCCTCCTGATGCCCTTTGCGTTTCAGGGCCGCGGTGACTCTTTCGAACGAATTGTACAATTATGACAATAACTTTGGAATGCCGTTTTGGACGTATCAGGTGAGCCCAGTGTTGGAAAAAAAACAGTTTTTTTTTTTTAATTTTATAAAACAAACGTTCATATTGTTTTAAACAAGTGTTTTTTTTTTGTTCTTTTTAGTTTAGGGCATTATTTCAAATAAATTCGACCTATAATATTTCATTTCTAGACTAGATCTTTTCAAAATCGCCATAGTACATACATACATACCATCACGCCTGCATTCCCCGAAGGATTAGGCAGAAGTGTAACAATGTACACAGTTCGCCAGTATGTTTTTAGGTGCCATGTAATAGGGGGCGAGCCTGTTGCCATTAACCGGGCACAAATCCTAAATCCGAGCTGCTACTGAGAATTTCATAGAAAAATCCAATAACACTTTTTGCTCGACCTGGGAATCGAACCCAAGACCTCTAGCGTAGCAGTCGCGCTTGAGACCACTAGGCTAACGAGGCAGTTAAAAATTTAATATTTACAAAAAATTATCAATGGATAAACATTTATTTTATGTTGCGTATCTCTAATCAATACTGAACGCTTTACATTCACCCTGTATGACTAATGTTGATGTGTAGACTAATGTTGATTTTTACGGGACTATACCTTTGGGGAATTACCTATGAATTTTATTCTATGAATAGGGGAAACACCGATATTTATATTTAAATAAAGGGCCTACCACCAGTCCATTGAACTACTGTCTTTTTTTCGACATTAGGGACTTCCCTAACGGGACTTTATCGGCGGGGAATTACTTATGAATTCTATAAATACGAGTCCCTTCTTTCTAACATTTCATTTTATTATAAATTCTGCGACTATTAACCTGGTAATTAGAGATCTTTGTTTGATTGAATAAATTACATAACACAAAAATAATGGTTTATTTAATTACAATGCCAATAAAAGTTCTAAAATATAACTTAGCAATAGCATAGACTCAACTGGTTTTATGTAAACTATTTAGACTCCTAAATATTAATTTCTTTTCATTTTATATCCATTCATTCGTTATGAAAAGTAGTTCAGCTGTGTTTTTAAACGTGTAATAAAAAACACGGTTTAAAATAAAACTGTAATAAACACTGTTTTAAAACAACTTGTTTTAATCATGCCAACCCTGGGTGAGTCCTAAATCAAAATGAAATTACAACAGTTAAGGCAATAGAACTATCTAGATTAGACGCCTTCCTGGATTTATTAATGGTACAGTTCAGCTCAGTTTTGACTGCCCCGGTGGTCTCGTGGTCGCAAGCGCGACTGATGAGTGTGGGGTCCCGGGTTCGATTCCCAGGTCGGGCAAAAAGTGTTATTGAGTTTTTCCATTAGGATTTGCTCAGTAGCAGCCCGGAGTTTGGAAGTTGATGGTGTGACACCCCCGTACCTCGGAAAGCACGTAAAGCCGTTGGTCCCGGCTGTCATTCGTAGATCTTTGACAGTCGTTACGGATAGTCAGAAGCCAGGAAGTCTGACAACCAGTCTAACCAAGGGGTATCGTGTTGCCCAGTAGCGGGGTTGTGGAGGTCAGATAGGCAGTCGCTCCATGTAAAATACTGATATTACATCCGGTTAGACTGGAAGCCGACCCCAACATAGTTGGGAAAAGGCTAAGTAGATGATGACAGTTCAGCTCAGTTTTATAATTTCTAAAAATGTGTTTACCCAAATCTCTACAAGTATCTTGTTTGTCCGGCACGCTATGTTTAACACATTGATCCGCCCATCTTTGTGCCGAAATTTCCAACTCTTTGTTCCATTCCTGTATGTAAACATAATATCAGAATTCATAATTATTTTAATAGAATATATTATTGTGTACATAAAAAAATACAACTAAATAAGGTCTGACGTCCATCCAGTTTAAAATAAAGAGATGCAGATTTTATGCAAAGCTTGTACTGTCGCAATATCAGGTGCGTATCTACAAAAAAACGAATAGCAGTCGAATTGTAAAAATAACCAAACCGAGCACCATATTTTAACCTGTTTACTCGACTGCTTCAGCAAGATGGTAATGTTACTATTATTTTCCATGATACAGGTAAAGACAAAGTTGATATCATGATGTGATCATTTTAACAGGTTATCCAAGGGATCTTTAAAACAAATATACCTATTTAACCCGTGTTGTGACTTATGGACAGACTGCGAACGTTTAGTACCTAATAGAGAACCAACAATTTAAAAATGGAACCCTAAAAATAAAAACCAATTAAAATGTTACCAATTTCAGCAGACTTCCAGCTGACGGCAATGATCGGATTTCACCGGTAGCTACTTTATTACGTCGACTGTTAATTTTATCCAGAAGGATTCGTCTCTCATTTTCGCTCAAAATAGTTTTTTCATAAGCAATACAGTGGCTGGCTGGTTCCGGTGACTGCAGTTTTAATGAAATTTATAATAAAGCTCATAATGAAAGATACCTATACACTTTATTACACCCACTGTTCACTGGTTATTCCTAAGAGGGAGAGCCATAAATGTGGCACCAAACTAGACTGCTATTGAACAATTTATTCTCAATTACAGTTGACCTTGCGTGACTTTGAAATCGAACCCAGAATTTCATGTTCAGCAGTCGCGCCAGCGACCACTAACCCAAAAACGAAAACAGTTTCAAAATCTTTCACGGATGACCTTGAAAAAATAGTTCACTATAGCACTTACCCTATATTTACACAACGTATGCTGTTTACTATTATTGCAATAGTCGATGCTACAATAATCTTTTGTAATACATTTCGGTATAAATAGTATGGAAACAATAATAATATTTATTAAAGTCAACATAATGTAGATAAAAAAATTACAAATCAACATGCCCTGTTGTTGCTCCAGATGGCCTAGATTCAATAATTTTAATAGATGTTTATTTTCTAGGCACCGTTCCTACCCTCGTATCTTAACTACTGTATTCAGACCCTGTACCCACGCTGAAGGCAATGCGACATTGCAAATAAATCAATATGTATTTAAATGTGACTTATCAGGCAATACACACGGGAGCAATAGATCCATTCAGGAGATTCGGACTTGAACGGAGCTGTTTTAAGGCTCTTTCTATACGTTCAGGGCACCTACTTTATTCTAATAATACCTACCTATGGGGAAAGGGATCCCCAATTTTCTATGATTTAAAATAAAAGATTTGGAATTCGCGCCAAGTATACGCTTTATCAACCTTAGACTAACTTGTGGTTAACCGCAAATACCTGCCCCACACACGTGAAATAAAATATAAAAAAGCTTTTAGGTTAAATAAAATGGATCTATTCATTTATTAATAGACCTTCTGTAAGTAAAAACATACAGTCGATCGAACATCACCTAAGCCTGTGATTACGGTAATAACAGGCTGTGTATATTTATTAAAATAAAGCAATATTTTTTCATAATTATATTTTATACGAATTATAAAACGTCACTTTTTACCATTACAGAACGAAAAAGATTTTGTTTTATCGGTGCGGCGTGTGGCGCGTAAACTTGACTTGAGTGAGAAGTTGAGAGATAACCTCTAACTGTCAAGTGTCACCCTAGTTTAGTTTTTATCTCTTATATATTTTGTTTAGATATTCAGTTTCTACGAGTTTTCCGTCAGTGCTACTGTAAAAGAAATCAAAATGAGTCGAAACTTAAAAGCGATGATTGGCCCGTCAATTTTGAACTCAGATTTATCAAGACTTTACGAAGAATCTCAAAAACTACTGGATAATGGTGCAGATTACTTACATTTGGATGTTATGGATGGGCACTTCGTTCCTAATTTAACTTTGGGCCATCCCGTGGTGAAATGTTTACGAAACAAAATCAAAGATGTATTTTTTGAGACTCACATGATGGTATCAAAGCCGGAACAGGTTAGGCTTTGTTTTTTTTTTAGTTTTTATTTTACTTGGTAAAAATGTACTTAGGCTCCATGACCCTTTTATTTTAAAGCATATATCTATTAGAAGCCTGGCCAAACCAGGCTCCTTAAAGAAATGTAAAATTCATGTTAGGATCTGCTAATGTTTTAACTGCATTACTGTTTCAGTGGATTGCCCCAATGGCTGATGCTGGAGTTAACCAATATACATTCCATATTGAACCAGTTGATAATGTTGCGGAAGTATGCAGAAAGATTAGGGAAAATGGCATGAAGGTACCTATAATTTTTTCTGATTCTACAAAAAAATTACATACATACATGCAGTTCTTGTAGGTACTTATCTTTTATCAGTAAGCAACAAGTTACTGTAATCAATGTGTTTGAACAGAGTACCTATTCATTACATTAAAGTAACTATTAACCACTTACATAATATTTGTTTTCCTTTTTTAGGTTGGGCTTGCACTAAAGCCAGGTACACCAGTGTCAGAAGTGGAAAAATACATTTCCATATCTGACATGGTACTCATAATGACAGTAGAACCAGGATTTGGAGGACAAAAGTTTATGGAAGATCAAATGACTAAAGTAAAATACTTGAGAGAACAGTACCCATTGCTAGATATTGAAGTGGATGGTGGAGTAGGGCCAGCAACCATAAGCTGCTGTGCTAATGTGAGTCATTTGATTATACAGTACTTTTTATACTACCAGTAAGTGTTAATGAATCCAGCTCATACATCTAAAGAATACCAAAGTCTTTTGTTTTCATGTTCATCAGTTTTCATGTTTTTTTGCAGGCTGGTGCAAACATGATTGTGTCAGGAACAGCTGTGATAGGGGCAACTGATCAAGCAGCAACCATCAGGTCACTCCGAGACACTGTACAAGAAGCTATCAATAACCGATAAAAAACATTCCTAATGTTAATCTGTAAGGGAGTCTTCCAATAATTTTAAGGGTTGAAAAGACATATTTTTTCTAATAAGGTTATTGAAATAAATCATTTATAATGTTTTTAGTTGTTTATTTTTAGTCAAATCTGCTTAAATCTAGGTTATTGTCAGTACCAGAATCTGATAATTCCACTTTAGAGGTGGGGAAAGATGAACTGACAGCTATTCCAGAGCCAGTGAAAGCCATTGGCTCATTTGTTGCCTTCAATTTGTTTCTAAGACCCGACAGAGTAATAAGGACTGCTTCTTCAGTTCTGATTGTTCTAGAACCTTGAGTAGGCAAAACATTTATGTAGTGATTGAATAGCAAACTAGCTTCCTCTGCTTTTAGTTGCTCATCACTCTCTAAGGCGGCTTCAATTCCATGTAAACCTCCAAATACAACCAGTGCATGGTTGTATTTAACTTGTTTCTCTGGCAGGTCGTCAATGGGAGTCCCTCTGTCAGAAGTACCAATGGTTACGTCATACCTAGAAATAAACATATTGAAGTAAATAAGTGACTGTCTTATGCGAGTCTTAATTAAGAAAAAAAAAATTTTACATACCCATCTTTGTAAGGACTCTGTGTGAAGACTTGACTTAGGTTATTGGCAATCCTAACTGTATATCCCCAATATACTCCCGTTTCAGCCCTTGGGGTGGTCAAGCTGACAATCTTTCCCTTGATCTTTTTACCTCCTTCTTGGGTAGGAAGCATTCTTACTGTAACTCTAATGCCAGGGTTCAAAAGCTTATCTGTGGAAATATCTTGAAGAAGTCCAACATTGACCTGGGAACCTCGACCTGGTTTGGTTTTTTTGTTCATAGTTATACCTTCCCTACAAAAATATCAGAATAGATTAATTTGTTCACCTCACTAATTGTAAAATAATTAACTCGCATAAAAAAAATATTTTATTAACTTTCTAACCTGAACTGGAAATCATTTGACATCCTTAGATGATGTGGAGCATCCAATGGGTTGAGCAGTCCAGCAAATTCCAAATCTTTGTGTAAAGGAAAAAAATGTTTCCTCAAGTATTGGGGACACTCCAAGTATTGTAAAATGCGAGCTAACTGCACACAACTTTTACGGGCTATTATGGCACCTTCACCATCATCTAGCTTCGATTTTTTTGTGTTAATCTTGTCTCCAATATCGTCGTAAACAATGACTTCGTCTACACAGAATACACAAGCAGCTCTAGCTATCTGACCCGCTAAATAAGTGCGCAACTCAGCAGACTGCGCGTTCTCCAATATAGAACCTGGAATAGCTATACTAACAGTAGAAATCTCTGCATTTTTCTTTTCCCGTGCAACCTCTTCCTTTACTTTAGTTTCAGCTTCTCGTTCTAGAGCAACTCTCTTCTCGCGCTTAACAATTTTTTCTTCATTTCTTTGCCGCTTCAAAGCTTTCCTTTCTTGGTTTATTTCACGCCAACTTTTGCCCGAAGGTTTGGTTACTGTTTGTTCCGACATTTCTTTACAAATAACACAAAATCACAACATAACCAAAATAATTCACACCCTCATGCTGATTGCTTCTTGTCTTGCTAAATTATCGAACGAACGAACGAATGTCAAGTTGTCAAATTTACATTATTTTCAAACGTTCAAAAACAACGTTAACAAATTTTAAAAACATGGCCTTAGTGTTCATCAGTGTTCATGTACTCTTTGAATATGGCAACTAAAAAAAAAAGTGGATTTAAGTCATATTAATTTAGTAGTAATGTCGGTAAAAAGTATTATTTAAAATCTAATAACTGCAAATGTTTTTAACTTTGTCTCAAAACAGTTGTACATCTTTGTAATTGTTTTACTACAGTCTGGCAACTCCAATTGCAGCTAGTTTGTTTTGAACTTTGATTTTGACACTTTATTTAAAACTTTGATTGACTTACTTCCTACAATTTTATAAAAGGTAAGTTTGTTCTTTAGATCAGACTTATGGTAGTTATGTAATCATTTATTCTTTAGATAATCCAAAAAGATTCGCGTTATTAACATCTTAGAAAAACTTTAAAAAATTACTAATTTTATAATTCTTTATTTCATAACATGTGAGAATGTTGACAAACATAACCTCCAAAAGTCAGTAGAACTTAATAAGAGGCCTATATGATTATTTAGTTGTACAAAACGGGTATCTAAGGACTTGGCTTAGTCTGGGGGTCGGTTTAGGGATGGTGACTGTCATTCTAATTGTAGCTCTCTATCTATATTGCATAATGATTATATAGTAGTCAACAAGGTATCCTCAAATGTCTTCAATGTTCAAAATCTGTTTAGTAGGCATGCTAGTTACGATAGTTGATAGCATTTTGTGTTTTACCAGTATCATTACAGAAACGCTATTACAGAAAACTATTTAATACTAATCAGTGAATATCATGCTAAGTAATTCCAACTGTAAGTGCCTATGGGCTGTTTTCATTTGAAAATCATTGTAAAAAAGCCTAATGAGCATAAGCCGCCATAGCATGGCAACAACAGCAGTCTTATTGTATAGGTTTAAGGTTGATATTGCTTTGCCTGGTCAGTATAGCCCTTACAGACAAACTGTTACAGTTTGTCTTAGTCACAGCTTAGCAGGCTTCAATCTTATAAATACTGACTAATTTACTGGTAAATTTTTCCAGATAAAATATCTAAAAATGCTTAAATAATACAATTTCTGACTGACTCGACTGCCTCGGTAGCCTAGTGGTCCTTAGCGCGACTGCTACGCTAGAGGTCTTGGATTCGATTCCCAGGTCGAGCAAAAAGTGTTATTGGGTTTTTCTATGAATTTCTCAGTAGCAGCTCGGAGTTAGGATTTGTGCCCGGTTAATGGCAATAGGCTCGCCCCCTATTACATGGGACCTAAAAACATACCAGCGAACTGTGGGTGTACATTGGTACACCTCTGTCTAACTCTCTGGGAATACAGGCGTGATGGTATGTAATACAATTTCTAAATTAATGCTACAATCGTCATTTACCATATTTTTTTATTACAGCTTGCATACTAAGGTTCTAAAAAAACAATTTGAAGAAATATTTTTCAAAGTTAGTAGTAAGTCCTTATGTATTTGTTTTAATAAAGTATTAAATAATGATTATGAGTGAGTAAGTACTTAGCATTACAGAATTTATTGTATCAAACATAATTTAAAATTATTATTTTAATTACCAATTTAATAGGTACTAATTTATAAATAGAGCATACACATAATGGTTACGCAATATCAGAACAATACTAACACCTAAAGTATGAATAATGCAACCTTAAAAATTTCCAGCATAAAATTGATAAAGAACTCAATTATTACATTTTAAACCAACAGTAAGTTACTTTCTTGGTTTGTCATTGTGCAAACATTAAGATTACTGTTTTTGTTTATCATTTTTATTTAATTAAAGAAACCTCCAAGGTTTGTATTATTTTTATTAGAAAATTTAAAGTGTCATGATTATACTACAATCCATGAGATGGACGACAGGTGATGGTGACTTGGGCCGACAGTCCCGCTACGCCCTCAGGGTACCTTAGCAACACACAGAGTTAAGAACCTCTGAATAGTTTACACTCATATTTGCCCAAGCTAGTACTTCATCACTATCGCTGAATCAGTAACTTTTTGTGACAGTGTATGTGATGAATAGTGGGAGAATTTTAACTATTTGCAGTAAGAAATATTCACGATATTTGAGCACAAGGATAAATAGGTAGTATTATTCGCGTCAAATTCGCACGTTGCGCGTTGGTTCGTTCAACTGTGTTCATTTGTTTAATAAAAAATATAGGTAGCTTGTCGCGCATTGATTGGTTTCCTCCAGTCACGACCGGCAGTCGCCACTGACGACAGTCCCCACGGCTTTGCTATTTCAATCCGTAACGTAAGTAACATAATATTACGAGTGATTTCTGAATATTTTACTGAGCTAAAGCGTGTCCGTTACCTATCCATTATATTACATAGGGATTTTTTGTTTTGTTTTTGAAGGCAAACCTTCAAATGGTTTGTATATGGATTTTTGCTTGCACTGCACGTTTTTGGCCCGTCTGGGACCGATCGCGTGCAGCGTCGCCGACCCACAAAATCAAGAAAGGAACCCAGAAGCCCAAAAATTAACTTGACGTTTGTGCTCACGACTCGTGGCGGCTAATATGTCTTATTAAAACCACCTGGTGGTCATTACTAGCAAAAACGTCTTCCTAAAAGATCGCCTCCAGAACCCCTCTTGCAAAACCTGTAAAGGTCACATATAAATGCAAGCATGACAAGCATTGAATGAACCATCATTTTGTGCAAGCATTTATCCTATACGAAAGTGTGCAATCTTGCGCAAAATGATTGGTCATGTTTGTAGTTACATGTGTGGCCACCTTAGAGCGCATCACATCAAGGCTTGTTGTGCACCGAAGCACGTATTAACTGTGCCACCGCAGCGGCCCCGAATTCCCCTATTATAAGACGTGATAAATGGAAAACTAGCTAACCTATTTTCTGCTGTCTATAAAATGTCCACACCTAATCATGCGCTTTAGTTAGCTCATGGACAATATAAAAGGGGTCTTTATACGTCTTTATGCTAAATAAAGGACGGCCAAAGATGACTAAATTACTAAATCACTTTTAGTATTTGTAGCACTTGTGAATCGTAATTTTATTAAAATAACACATTTTCTGAAGACCAAAATTTATTATAGGTTGGTATAATAACTAGACTCTGTCCGTGACTTCGTCCGCGTGAATTTTGTTACGAATCATCAGATATATAGCCTATAGCATAACTATGTTATTTCTGAGTGCAGAAATAACATAGTTTCCTGTTAGCGAAAAAGAACCAGTAGTTCCAAAGACTCGCAAGTTCAAACAAACATACACTTTAGTTTTATTTAGTATATAAGTACAGATAGAACGAAAACACTATTTATCGCAATGTTTTCGTTGACAATATCAAGATACATACGTAAGAACATTATAGCATAGAGATAGAGACGTCGAAAGTCAGATGTTTGTTCATTTTTAGCTGTTGTTATTGCCATGGAGTAATAACTCAAATTATTTACATCACAATAATTATAATTCAAGTATGCTAGGGTTGTTACTCTCAATAAAACTGTTCGTGTTCGAGTTTTAGAGAAAGTACAACTTACTACTCTGAAAATGTAGGCATGTTCCATCAAAATCTTTTGAAAATTTGTAAACAGTGCGTCCTGAATAAGTTATAAAACAATGTCATGACTTTAGAAAATGACTCCATTATTTTATTACTAGCTTCTGCCAGCGACTTCGTTCGCGTGGTTTTATCGCGTTACGTTACGTCTTTGGTTGCTACTCCGCTCCCATATGTCGTAGCGTGATGTTATAAAGCCTAAAGCATTCCTCGATAAATGAACTATCCAACACAAAAAGATTTTTTAAATTCAAACTAGCAGTTCCTGAGATTAGCGCGTTCAAACAAACAAGCTCTTCAGCTTTATAATATTCGTATAGATTAGTTTATTAAATGAAAGAGAATTAAATGTATTGACATTTAATTCTCTTTGCTAATAAACTAATCAATATCAATTTTTTTTATTTTTAGATCTGCTCAATAGTAGATTTACAGATATTTTACTTATTTGTAAGATTCGTTAGATTGAATTTACGAAATTCACATAATGACGTCGGATTAGCACTAAAATCAGTTTTCATTTAATACCTGCTTGGGCTAAGTTTTGTCTATACAGTAAATACCAGTCCTGAAAGTACTCTGACCAAGAAATCATGTACCTATAGTAGGAAAATAAATAGTGTGCATATAATAAATGTAAGATTGAGAAGTTGACAACCCTACTTCTCGGTAAACAAGATTGTGTTGTTATCAGGAACCCCTGCGTAAGGTCAAGTGGACGCAGCTCATATAAGCTCTCCGAGAATAATTATCACAAATCGACATTACAATAAAGTAATTCATAAGAAACACACTCAAAATGGCTTCTAACGGAAAACTAGGTAAGTGACCATTCTATCGTGGAAAAAAATATATCTGTACCATTGATAATACAAAAAAAACCTAGTTACTAATCTTCATTACTACTAATGATTGAATGGAAAAAAAGAAAAAATTAAAAATTGTCATTTTTTTTTTAATTCTGTGCGCTGGATATTTTTTATTGTCCATTGATAGGAAAGTTTCAATTATTTCGACCATACATACAGTCAGCGGTCGATATCACGGTGGCCTTGACTCTATAACCACCACTTAAAATAACTATTATTAATGGTCATACTCATGAACGTCGAAATAGGTACCCATGATCAGTAGACCATTAACCAATTGACCGTTAAACATGTAACCTTGTCCACAGCTCTTCTAAGCGTGTCTGACAAGACAGGCTTGCTGCCTTTGGCTAAATGCTTATCAGAAATCGGACTAGGTCTGGTAGCTAGCGGTGGTACCGCCACAGCTATCCGCAATGCAGGTATCGCTGTCACCGAAGTGTCGGACATCACTAAGGCACCTGAAATGCTCGGAGGACGGGTGAAGACCTTACATCCTGCTGTACACGCTGGTATTTTGTCGAGGTATGTTCAGAGTATGGAAATTACGAAAATTCTTCCTGTTACTAAGCAAAGTTGCTTCGTGTTTTCGGCTTGAAGAGCCTAAGTAAAGTAAAAAACAGAGATTCAGTTATGTGATTACTAACTTGGCTTGTTTAGAGTGTACCTTGGCGTTATTACCAGATCGATCGTCCTGTGTATAGTCGGCGTCTGAATCTGAGTATAGTAAAGACCAACTTTGTCTAGTCTTCTACGAATCTCTTTTTATTTTTCAGACTTACCCCCTCGGACCAGGAGGATATGAAACGCCAAAAGTTTGACATGATAAGCGTAGTGGTCTGCAATTTGTATCCGTTCGTCCAAACCGTCTCAAAGCCCGGTGTGACGATTGCCGATGCCGTGGAAAACATAGACATCGGAGGCGTCACTTTACTCCGAGCGGCCGCGAAGAATCACGACAGAGTCACGATCATCTGCGACCCTAGTGACTATGACACAGTTATGAAAGAACTCAAAGAAAATAAAGACCACCAGACCACTTTGGATACCAGGTAAATTTTAGTAAAGACTTTTACATGTAGTAAAGTAATACTTTTACCGACAAAACCAGATTGAGAAGATTTAGGTGACACTGTCAATGTATCATAGTAATGTTTGGCGAAGTTATAATGGCTCTTGCCATGCTCGAATATATTGAATGATGCGTTTTCATTTATAAAGTTCATATTATTAACAGGTCTTACCTATAGTCACGTAAGTGGACGGTAATAAACGGTTCACTTACATTTTGAACTTTAAAACAACTCATGACGCCATTGTTGAATTAACTAAATAATTAAATATTTTTACAGGAAGCGATTGGCGTTGAAAGCATTCACACATACATCAGAGTATGATCTCGCCATTTCCGATTATTTCCGTAGACAGTATTCGGCAGGACAGGCACAGCTGACCCTAAGATATGGTAAGAAATAAGTTCTTAATATAAAAATCTCCATTCCTAATAATAACAATATCCATTTCGGGCACTCCCGTCAGTCTCAATTGGGGTTAATCAAATAATTTAGAAGTTTTAATAGTGCACAAGTGTGTGCACAAAAACAGGTGCACTCTCTCTTCCCATACAAGACAACTGATAGACTGTAATAAAATGTTGGTTCCAAAAGCTCAAGACATGACTGAACGAACAAATAGAAATAATAGTAAAGTATGAAAACAATACTAACAAAAATGTACTTCCTTCAGGTATGAACCCTCATCAGAAACCAGCTCAAGTATTCACGACTCGCGACAAACTCCCACTAACGACCCTCAACGGTTCTCCCGGGTTCATTAACCTTTGTGATGCACTCAACGCATGGCAGTTAGTAAAGGAACTGAAGGAGGCATTGGGGCTGCCTGCTGCCACCAGCTTCAAACATGTGTCGCCGGCCGGCGCCGCTGTTGGCTTACCCTTGAATCAGGAGGAGGTAGGCTTTAATATTCTAAATCTTCTTGTCTTAAATTATTCTGATTTATTTTGCATCAGAGCGGACAGATTGTATTTTTGTTGGTGTATCTCAAACTGTTGCATTAAAACTAGCAGTAAGGTAACCTAAGAAAATCATAAATTCTAGGGTCTCGTTCACGAGACACTATCGTAGTACTTTGATAAGATATGAGATCACGTAAGATAGGATTTTTTTTTAATTGCAATTTTAGGAAGGTTTCGACATACAAAACTTTATCATAATGAAGGTCTAATCATCCGTCATGCCATCACGCCTGTATTCCCCGAAGGGTTAGGCAGAGGTGTACCAATGTGCACCCACAGTTCGCCGGTACGTTTAAGTCCCATGTAATAGGGGGCGAGCCTATTGTCATTAACCGGGCCCAAATCCTAACTCCGAGCTGTTACTGAGAATTTAATAGAAAAAAAAACAATTACACTTTTTGATCGACCTGGGAATCAAACTCAAGACCTCTAGCGTAGCAGTCGCGCTTAATACCATTAGGCTAACGAGGTAGTTATCATCCAAATCTCCCTCCAGGCTGCTGTATGCATGGTAGCCGATCTTCTCCCGCACCTGACCCCGCTAGCGTGCGCGTATGCCCGCGCTCGCGGTGCAGACCGCATGAGTTCGTTCGGTGACTTCGTGGCAATTTCGGACGAGTGCGACGCGATCACAGCCCGCATCATCTCGAGGGAAGTTTCGGACGGTATTGTCGCACCTGGATACAGTGCTGAGGCATTGGAAATACTCAAAAAGAAGAAAGGTGGCAACTACTGCGTTTTGCAGGTAATTTGTTTTGTGTTATTTCAGTAATATAATAATGTTAATGGCAGTATACACGCATCTTTATCACTAAGAGTGATATCTGATAGACTAAAACAGGAATAATATCTTGGGATTTATCCCGCATTATCTATACTAATATTAATAGTACATAATAAAATACGGTTTATATGTGTAAAGATAATTAACTGAAATAATTTTTACATAATTAGATGGACCCTAACTACGACCCCGACCTAATGGAACAGAAGACGATCTTCGGCCTCACTTTAGAACAAAGACGCAACGATGTTAAGATCACAGCAGACTTGTTCAAGAATGTTGTTACAAGCAAAAATGCGTTGCCCGTCAACGCTGTGAGGGATCTCATCGTAGCGACAATCGCATTGAAGTACACGCAGAGTAACTCCGTCTGCTACGCTCGAGATGGGCAGGTTAGAGTACCTACTGTTAAAATTAACAACTGACTCAAGTATAGACAAATTTATAAGACCGTACACCATACTCATCTGTCTGATGTCTTTTTAACGCCAATAAAAAATAAAATGCTAGAGTAGAGCCACATTTTTTTTTTAAATAAGCGACGACAAGTTTCCATAATCTAGAATTTTTCACAATGTGTATTCCGTGCTACAGTGTTAAAGTGTCTCCAAGTATTTCGTAACGCATGGTCAACCACACATCGATGGCTGCGGGTTGTTCGCAAGAGATACCGCGCCCCCGGAACGCAAAGGGCACAAGAAGGAACATGGGTGGGTTTTAGTCAGTAAAAGTCTGACACTCCCTCCCGCCCCGCCCAGGGCGGGAGAAGTTATTTGATGATTTACCACCCACCAAAAAAAAAAAAAACCACACATCCATAGTATACCTGTTGAGCATCCAAATAACCTGTCAAATTGTTATCACGGATGGAAGATTTAATGTACTAGCATTTTTGAACAGGTGGTAGGCATCGGCGCGGGCCAGCAGTCGCGCATCCACTGCACGCGGCTGGCGGGCGGCAAGGCGGCGCTGTGGTGGATGCGGCGCCACCCGCGCGTGCTCGCCATGCGCTTCCGCCCCGGCGTCACGCGCGCCGTGCAGTCCAACGCTATCGATAACTTTGTTAACGGCACTATTGGTAAGTATGTTCACGTTTAGGCCGGACGCCACCCAAGCGAGGAAGAGAGATGTCTCGTACAGACAGCGTCATCAACTGATATCTCCCTTTTCGAACAAATTTAAATGCAAAAGGGGTTACCAATTGATGACGCTGTCTGTACAACCAATCGGCTTGGGTTATTTCACGTCTCACCGCATAATATCAACACAACATAGTACACTAATGGCTGTTTACGAGACTGTTCTCCTCTCCGCTTTGGTGGAGTCCGGGCTTAATACAACTAATTGGTCAGAGAGCGATAAAATGGTCCTATACTGGTCTAAGTCTTTCAAAAAACCCTTATGTGCCATAGATATAAACTTTTTAAGTTCATAATAATGAATAATTAGTATCAGAATTTTCAAGTCTACTTTCACGTGATTTTGACCATACTTTTTGTTTCACAGGTTCGGATCTTCCACTAGAACAATGGAACTCGCTGTTCGACGTTGAGGCACCAGCCTTACTGACCGAGAAGGAGCGGATCGATTGGGTCAGCAAAATGGATCGCGTCGCTCTTGCTTCTGATGCCTTCTTCCCATTCCGTGATAACATCGACAGGGCTGTGCAGGTCAGTAATATCAGCATCATTTGAGCTGAAAGATTTATGGTCATAAGCCATCCCTAGCCTTTGTTAACTCATCACATTGACTGGTAGTATAAAAAAATTGTATTTAGAATTTGAAGAGGAATCCAAAAATCAATCATTTGTTGCATACTTGTGGAGAGCCAGTCTGTAATTGACTAAATAATACACCAAAATATTGAACTGAAATTGGTATATGTATAATTGGGAACCAAACATTTAGGTCATTAAACTAAGCTTATAATTATGTCATTGACCTAAGCTGTTCCCTACCATTTTTTCTCCTAGTTTTTAAATGAAATATGACATTTGGGACACTTAACTTTTAGATTCAAGCGGTATTATTTTCACAGTGTGGCGTCGAATACATCGGCAGCCCATCAGGCTCGAACAACGACCAGGAGGTGATTGAAGCTTGCAACGAACACAAGATCGTACTAGCACACACCAATCTTAGACTCTTCCACCATTAATAGTGCTTAATAATGATTCTGTCACTGCAAATATGAAGGCAGATAACTTCGAATAAGGAGATAATAATCTCCATTTCTATTTTTATAAAAACATTTAGTAATGCCATGAAATATGCTGTAACTGAATATGAGATTAAGTGCAAGTTTATATTAAAAGTACATAGTGCTCCATATTTTATTGACTTCGAAGAGAAGCGAATATTTGTTAAAAGTTTTATAAAAAAAATGATTATAAATTTTTTTTTCTTTAACTTACTATGAGTGTAAGTTGTTGATAATTTGTTACATTCTTTTAGTTTTACAAACTAGGAATAAGGATAGGAAGGTTGATGTAAGTTTAGGTCAATTTTTAAAATTACATATTACAATCATCTTGTAATATTGGAACATTCCATGATACAAAGTAAGCACAAAACAATCCTGTTTCTTGTTGCTCTAAGCAACAATGTATTTGAAATCATGTATTTTTATAATTAAAAGTGTTTATCGTTAATAAAAACGCTTAAGTTTTATAGCATGTGACTTTTATTCAATTATATTTTTTACTGACTGCCCAATAGGGTAATGTTCTACAAAAGTATGTATGTGTATTAGTTGGCACGCCCTGTGGCCTCAAATCATACCAGCTACTTTGGGGGGTTTCAAAATCCGATTCCAAAAATATGCAAAATACAACAAAAATCTTCGAAATAAGATCACTTATCATCTATACCTATAGCAGTCCTATCTTCTATTGACTTAAATAGAGTCTGACCGTTTATTTTAATTAGACCAATGAAAGGAATTTTTGAACGTTATTTACAAGAATAAAAAATCAAGTTGGTCCTTCCAAAAGTTAGAATCGGAAGAAACTTAAAGCATACCCTTATAAAAATAATCTATAGTAGTATTATAAAGCTGAAGAGTTTGTTGGTTTGGTTGAACGCGCTAATCTCAGTAACTGCTTGTTCGAATTGGAAAATTATTTTTGTGTTGGATAGTCCATTTATTGAGAAAGGCTATATAACATCACGCTACGATTAATAGGTGCGGAGCACTAACCAAAGACGTAACCTAATGGGGGTGAAAAAAGTACGCGGACGAAGTCGCTAGAAGAAGCTAGTGCTATAATAATTTGTACAGGTATAATTTTTTTTTTTTTTTTTTTTTTGGTGGGTGGGAAATCATCAAATAACTTCTCCCGCCCTGGGCGGGGCGGGAGGGAGTGTCAGACTTTTACTGACTAAAACCCACCCATGTTCCTTCTTGTGCCCTTTGCGTTCCGGGGGCGCGGTATCTCTTGCGAACAACCCGCAGCCCCGGCAGGCATCGGCCCTCAGTGGCCCCTTCCTTTTGCTGACATCTCTTTGAGGCGCGCGTGGAACACGAACGCGCCGTCGACACGGCCTGTCGTTATGCAACGTAAGGACGGTGAGCTACCCATTGCTCACCGTCCACAGGCCAGTATCTACGGTGGCCGGGAGTCGTCTCGCGGCTCCCGACGTCCGGAGCGTCTACCGCGGCGGCTGGGACGGGAGAACCGCTGTCTCAACCGTCCCGCCGCCTCCTTCTCAAGCATTACTGCCTCGCAGAAGGAGGCGACTGCATCCCATTCCCTCTCGCTCCGGACCATGGCTTGCACCAGGGCCGGACGCGAGAGTTCGCCGCCGCCGATGGCCTCCACGAGGACTCGGCGATGCTCCGCCCAAGCGGGGCATACCGCCACGGTATGCTCCACCGTGTCCTCGGGGCGATCCACACAATGGTGACACCCGGACGTTTCCTCCCGCCCGATGAGGTGCAGGAACCTCCCGAAACACCCGTGTCCGGTGAGGACCTGCGTCAGGCGGTAGGTGAGGGCGCCGTGGCGCCTCTCCAGCCACTCCTCAAAGAGGGGACTTACCGCCTCTATTAAGGCGTGCCCAGCACGAGGTTGCGACAGTCGCTGTCTCCATGTCGCCATGAGATCGAGCCGGAGGTCGGCCCGCCGAGCGGCAATTTGCCGCGGTGGCGGACTCTCCCCCCGGCCTAGTACCTCCACGCGCCACTCGTACAGGCGCGCGAGGACCAGCGCCTCCAGATCCCACGGCGGCAATCCGGCAAGGAGGCTCGCCGCCTCCCCCGAGATCGTGCGGTATCCTCGGATGACCCTTATGGCGATCACCCGTTGGGACGCAATGAGGTAGTGGGCGGCAAGTCGCCTTAACCCCTGCGCCCACACCGGGGCCCCGTAAAGGGCCATCGACCGCACGACTCCCGCGTAGAGCCTCCGGCAGGAGGCGTTTGGTCCCCCCAGGTTGGGTAGGAGCCGCCTAAAGGCAGCCCCGGCCCGTTCCAGTTTGGGGGCCAAACGTCGGAAATGCTCCGCGAAGTTCCACCGGCTGTCGAGGACGAGTCCCAGGTACTTCATCGTCGACCCGACGCCGATGTGAACCCCTCCTACCGTTAGTTGGGATCCCGACGGTGGCCTATTCCGAGGCCCATGAAAACACATGGCCTCAGATTTGTGCAAGGCCACCTCGAGACCCAACCGCCGGATCCTCTCAACGACTATCGCAACCCCGCGTGTCATTAAGTCGGCCGCCGCCTCGTGCGACCTTCCCTGCGCCCAGACCAGCGTGTCGTCGGCGTAGCATACTACGCCGACGCCCTCAGGGAGGTCGGCTCGCAGCACCCAGTCGTATCCGATGTTCCACAGGAGCGGCCCCAGAACCGACCCCTGTGGGACACCGCACGACATCTCTCGCCGGTTCCATTCTCCTGTGCGACCAGGGTAAATCACGGCCCTATCCGTCAGATAGGCCCCGACAACTCGACGGAGGTAGGTCGGCATCCGGTGGTACCGGAGTGCCTCCCTAATGCAACTCCAGGGCAGGGTGTTGAAGGCATTGGCGATGTCAAGAGACACCGCCAAGACGACCCCGCCCCGGGCCACTGCATCCCCCGTCGATAGGGCTCTCACGCGCATGATGGCGTCCACCGTAGAGCGCCCCCTGCGGAAACCAAATTGGTTGTCCGCAAGGTCCGGCCCCATCCCCACTAGGTGCCCGACGAGGCGGCCCGCAATCACTCTCTCAAAGAGCTTTGCCACCTCGTCGAGCAAGTACAGGTATAATGATACGAATATAGAAATGTTAACACGCTGTAACTATTATAAAAACCCCCTGCAGATACTACAAATTGTTCCGTCAGTTGGACCGATCGCGTGCAGCGTAGGTGGCCCAAAAAACCCCGAAAGGAACCCAAAAACCCAAAAATTAACTTAACATTTGTGCTCACGACTTATGGCGATTAATATACGTTTAGATACTATTAATTGTCTTTTTTTTTTTGGGAGGCGGGAAATCATCAAATAACTTCTCCCGCCCTGGGCGGGGCGGGAGGGAGTGTCAGACTGTTACTGACTAAAACCCACCCATGTTCCTTCTTGTGCCCTTTGCGATCCGGGGGCGCGGTATCTCTTACGAACAACCCGCAGCCCCGGTAGGCATCGGCCCTCAGAGGCCCCTTCCCTTTGCTGACTAATTGTCTGATTATGACTTCGTGCGCGTATTTGATATAATCCTACGGCCACCGTCCATTTGTCAGAGATAAAAATATATCCTATGTGTTATTCCACATTACAGTCTATCTCAGTGCCGAATTTTATCCAGATCCGTTCAGCCGTTTGAGGGTGGAAAAGTTACAAACATCCATCCATCCATCTTCACAAACTTTTGCATTTATAATATTATAGGTAGGATTGGAGGTAGATACATATATTGAGGTATATTAACAATATTACGATTGTAGACGAGCACTCCTAACATTTTGAAGTCAATGCATCAGTGTGTGACCCTCAGTTAGACATAGTAGGATGTTAGATTTTATCAAGCCGCCTCCGTATTTACAAAGATGACTGAATCAACGATTATTGCCGTCTACCAAGGTGCATGGTTTTCCTTGTACAAGAGTACATAATGAAGCAAAAACAGATATTTGAGACTAAAACTTAAAATCGTTTCTTGGGCAAAATTCCAATTCTATAACAAGAAAACTTCTAAAAGCATACAAAGCAAAGTATTGTAATGATTTTATCAAAGTAAAACCTGGGATTCTGGAAGTGGTATTCCACTCATAAGCCTGAATATCCTAAGCCCTGGGATAGCGCAGTTTCTTGATATTTAGGTACCTACTAAGCTAACGGTATCATATCTCCACCCCATTACAATCGTATCGTTTACGAATAAAATAAAGAATACCTATTGACCCCCAAGTTAGCAATAATGCCGGATATTTAGTTACCGCACACGTTGGTACCTATGTCATATATATGTATAAAACATGTACCTATTTAAAAAATTGTTAGCCGTCACGGGACGCCTGGCAGATGTGAAACATCACAGACTGTATTTATATAATTGGTTATACGTGAGGCTATAGATGTCTCACATCAAACAAAAGAATTAAAAGTACCTACCTACCTATGTACCTAACTGTGAATAATATTTAATTAAGGAGAGGTTATGAATATGAGCAGACAGAGGTTAGGTTTGGACAACCGTTTCCAAGCCCAATCAGACAAGTAGAATGTTTGGTGTAATCTACAGAAATAGATAACTGATATTAAATAATTTAACATCAAAGTACATATATAAATATTCGCTGGCCTATTCGCATTACCTACCCCCTACCTACCCCACCTACTATGGACACCACGTGCAGATAGTAGAAAAAAAAAAAATGTAACTGCAAAGCCCAACCTTATGTATCTGGATGCACAGAGCATAATTATGAGGTATAGAAAAGAGAAACAGTCTCATTAACCGTTGTACACGAAACAAATGTGTGACAAACGTTGCTTGTATTGAAGTCTACAACGTGAAACCGCCATCTCGTATATTATTTAGATAACCGACGAACAGCTACGTGCGTATATGACCTATAAGTACCGTACATCATAATATATTATGGAGTGTGTTCGGGGATTTTTGTGACTCATTCAACTGGTACTTCCCCGGAATGATAACGTCAGTCAGCGTTTCATTACAATAATACCAGCTTATTACTATTACCCAGAAATATGGGTAATCAAAATGAAAATAAATAACAAAAAATGAGGTTACGTAAAACGATTGTAAATACTAATCGGCTTTAATTATTGATTTTTTAATTTCCAATTAATTATTTAGATAGAATTTAACAATTCAATAGAATCACTAATCGCATTAATTCTTCCTAATGAACCACAAATAAATTAAAAAATGAACATAAACAAATTAGCAAATCTGTATTAATGATAAAAAATCGGTTAGTTACCTAATGGGATTTGATGGTGCTTGACATTGTTTTGATTATAGATAACTAGTAGAATAACTTTAAGTAGTACCTGAATTAGTATGTATATAGATGTAAAACTCAAGCACATAAATTCAGCGTGAAATGGAGTTTCACATAATCCAGTGCTGTTTAAGGAATTATCTATGTATCACACACACCTAAATGGCTGCTTTTTATCCGACTATAGCAAAGCCAAAAGGGCCTGCTCATAGTATATTAACATAGATGTCATTGTAAGGGCCATTTTGTACCTTGAGTTACAGGTTGTGTGACGTCACAAAAACCCAACATGATGATGATAATATTGCGAGCTTAAAGTAGATATAAAAAAATAATAAGAATTAGATAAAAATATCGTGTTTGGTATTGAGAGAAACGTCTTAATGTTTTCATTAAAAATAAGTTACCTGTAGCAGTATAACTATGGAAACTCACAGGAATCCGATATTTTTTTTTTTTGGGGTGTGGGAATCATCAAATAACTTCTCCCGCCCTAGGCGGGGCGGGAGGAAGTGTCAGGCTTTTGCTGACTAAAACCCACCCATGTTCCTTCTTGTGCCCTTTGCGTTCTGGGGGCGCGGTATCTCTTAAGAACTACCCGCAGCCCCGGCAGGCACCGGCCCTCAGTGGCCCCTTCCCGATGCTGACATCTCTTTGAGGCGCGCGTGGAACACGAACACGCCGTCGACACGGCCTGTCGTTATGCAACGTAAGGACGGTGAGCTACCCATTGCTCACCGTCCACAGGCCTGAATCTACGGTGGCCGGGAGTCGTCTCGCGGCTCCCGATGTCCGGAGCGTCTACCGCGGCGGCTGGGACGCGAGAATCTCTGTCTGAGCCGTCCCGCTGCCTCCTTCTCAAGTATTACTGCCTCGCAGAAGGAGGCGACTGCATCCCATTCCCTCTCGCTCCGGACCATGGCTTGCACCAGGGCCGGGCGCAAGAGTTCACCTCCGCCGATGGCCGCCACGAGGACTCGGCGATGCTCCGCCCAAGCGGGGCACACCGCCACGGTGTGCTCCACCATATCCTCGGGGCGATCCACACAATGGTGACACTCGGACGTTTCCTCCCGCCCGATGAGGTGCAGGCACCTCCCGAAACACCCGTGTCCGGTGAGGACCTGCGTCAGGCGGTAGGTGAGGGCGCCGTGGCGCCTCTCAAGCCACTCCTCAAAGAGGGGACTTACCGCCTCTATTAAGGCGAGCCCAAGGAATCCGACATTAAGGCTAAAGCGGCCATTCTAAAAGAAATTGTATTTGTATTATAACTCATAACATCATCGCTGTATTCATTGAAAGGTTAAGCAGAGGAGTATCACACAAAGACATTCTGCATACACGTAATGTTTAATAATCGGCTTCGAATTCAGAGCTAAAGTAGCTACTAAAAACTTCCGGAGTATATAGTTAAACTGACTAATAAATTAACCTGTCACGGCTATATGCTTTGGATATCACCAGACTTATGAGACGATCACACAATAATTTTAGATTATCAAGAAAAAACATTTCGTTTCTTATTTTCGGTTCGATTATTGTAGTACTCACGTTTTAATGATTAAATATATCATTATAATTATCGAATAAGTCGATTACAAAGCAAAAACCACATCGTTACGAAGACAACTTTTTTTACTTATTGACTATTATATTATTGATAACATTGTTCTGTCAAAAAAATTGGCTCCATCTGATATGATCTGGGAAAAGTGAGCTACACACTTCGCATCCCTGGGTTCGTATAAAAATACAAATTAATTTACGTCTTTCCTTTTGAGAGTAAATTTCGAAACCTTAAACCATTAATAGGCTTTAGAAATTATTGGTTTAAAAAGGCTATACTACATAGGTATGACATTTCGTAACTTAATAGATACTTCATAGCTTTCCATTGCACTCTGAACTGAAAGTTTTTAATAACAGCGTTTAGACATATGATATATTTATAATACATACCTTTTACGTCAAGGGATTGTATTATTTTGGTGTCCAACAAGATTCTACTAATGACCCCATACAAAATTTTAACGATCATTTCGACTCTAAGAGGGGGAGGTGCCATAAATGTATAAATATTGTTACTTTAAACACTTAAAAAAGTACAACTTTTGTTAGTTACCAATAATCTGAGGTTTTTCTCCAAGTAGTTCGGTTATAAATTTGTTGGTACTTCATGGAAAATTCAGAACGACATTTGGCAACATTTGAAATCTGTCAAACGTTGATAAACATTCATTCAATGTCGTGCATAGTTTTGTGCGTCGTGCTACTATTGACTTGTATTGAGAAAGATTAATCAAACAATTAGAAAATAAACGCTTAATATTATTGTGCAAATTGTAGCTAACACACTGTTTTAATGTAAAACATTATAGTTTGTGTAATTGACTGTGGTTGAGCGAACTCGACAGTGAAAATGTCTACGAGTGCGAGTAGTGACCAGGATATGAGCGACTCTTCCAGCTCTCCGATGTCTTACATGAGATATTCACCGCATAGTTCTCCATCTCAGCAAGTTCCTCAGCTCGCTACCGAACTCACGGAGTTATCTTGTGCTGACCACAAGCGGCAGTTTCTTCTCCAACTTCATGGTAAGTGGAACCTCTTATCTAATGCCATAATGTCTGAAATATGAAGCCTAGATACCTAAAGTACACTGATAAAGAAGTTTTCCTGGAACTTAGCTTTGATTAAAGCTATAAAGACTTTAAATGTAACTGCGACATAACAAAATCTTGATTATAACGATTTTATTTTGCTGATTTTGTACCAAATTTGAAATTACTCTAGATTAACATTAGTCTTACACAATAATATATCACTAAAATAGAAGAAAATTATTCTTAACTCAAATAATTTTCTTCTATTTTAGGTAAAGTACCTACTGAAATACAAACATTGAACAAAGATGATGCAATGCATTGAATTACAAGAGGTCTAATTGTAATGTAAACTGTTTCTGAATTCTGTAGAATTTAGTATCTTAGTTAGGTATGTTGTTCCAAATGATAATCTAACTTCAAACCGCACATACACCTGTGAAAACAATACAATAATTTATTGAGGCATATAAATAATATTGAAATGTTTATAGTAATTAAGTACCAATTTAATCAATTAAATAAATTAAAAATATTTATGACACAATTTTTTGAGTTATCAGTAATGTTTTTATCTGTTTATCAAATTGAATAAGGTTGTTGACTGCGTTGAGTGTGACTACACTGCAGCTGAGCTTTGCTACGGTTTAGAACGTAGTAAATCTCTAATACAATTTCAACTTGCATTGGGACATGGGAATGAGCTACGATCTTGACGGTTGCCAAACATCTTGGTAGGATATTAAGATACATTCTGCTACATATATAATTTCTGAAACAAAATTTCTTAAATATTGTGACAATATACTTAAAGCGTTGACCTGAAAACAAAAAGCAAGTCACAATGATAATAAAATGATCCCCTTTATTATGAACACATAAGGGAAATTATTGTTTCCAGCACATTGATGGTTTTACATAGCTCCCTCTTATCTAATGTGACGTACAATACTACGGCAAAATATACAGTGCGTGATAGACATATACTCGGTTGATGTTATGCAAATTGTACCCATTTTATAACATTGTAAATAAAGACAATACATCTATAAATAATATTAATTTAATAAACATTTGGTTTTGTTATTCTAAGGGCTGATTTTTCAATGGTCAGATAACTTTTATCTTAAGAATAAATATGACAGTTTGACTAATGTCTATACAAAAGCTGTCAAACCACCATATTTATTCCTCCGTTAAGAGGTATCTAAAGATTGAAAATTCGGCCCTTAGTAAATTAACAATAATAATAAAACCTACAAAATTTGATTGACATTTCATAGTCCAGATCTTGTTTGTAAAATAAAAAACAAATTTTTCGTAAACGTTTTTTTTATACCTATTAATTTAAATGCCATTTACTAACTTCTAATGCTGCAACTAAGTATGGTTCCGATACAGCAAAATACTTTTATTTTTTAAAGTCAGTTATTTTTTATTTATTTATTTATTATTTATTTATTAAAGCTTTATGCACAAATGTAAAACAAAATACACCGTACAAAGGCGGACTTAATGCCTTAGGCATTTTCTACCAGCCTACCTTAGGGTGATGCAGAGACAAAATATAGTAGGTGCAAGGAAGACGAAGTAAAAATTTCCAAGAATGAAATATATTAATAAATACATATATACATACATACAAACAATATATATAAAGTAGTTAGAGGTCAAAACACATAGGTGGAGAAATATGACAAACTAATTGTGAGACGAGTCTGCTAACTTTTTTTATCTGTAGAATATAAATATAGAATGTGTGCCATGAAAACTGCTATTAACCATGGTCTGGCCTGGCTACAGAAGGCACGCAGAATAAAATATTCTAATTTACAAATATTTTGCACACAGCCAAACCATGTTTACGTATCACCGAGCAACCCCAGAACCACTTCAGATTCCGATATGTCAGTGAGATGGTTGGCACTCACGGATGTCTATTGGGTAAGACCTACGGTCCCAACAAACAAAAGACTCACCCGACTGTAGAGGTAAGTTTTTTTTCTAACCTTGTAACCTATTTTCCTCATTGGTACAGAAATTGTTGCACTCAGTCACTGATTCATATCAGGAAGTTCTTAATCAAATTCATTTGAATTTAGAAGACAAAATTATCTGTACATGAATAAATAAGACCAATTGTCTCCAGGACCTATTACATGTTTAAAAATTGGTGTTAGTTCCAAATGGTACAGTCGCCATCAAATTATGTTTGAAAAAATAAGTCAGTAGAGTCATGTACTTGATAGTTTTATTTAATGTACATATTGATGATGTGTTATTCTTTTGAATTTCTCCATGGATTCCTTCCTACCTTTTCATTGTTGTCCCTTGTATTTACTTTGCTGTTCATTGATTGGAAATTACGTCAAATGTTGACATTAGTTCGCACAATACGACGTATTAATCTAACATGAATTTTACAGCTGCTTAACTACAGTGGGAAGGCTCTTATAAGATGCCGTTTGGCCCAACATAACAACCCAGAGGAACATCCTCACAAGTTGCTTGAGGATGAGCAGGATAGAGAAATGAGCTACTTGGTACCTGATCAGGGAATTTATAAAGTCGGGTAAGTGTCTATAAGCTAAGTGGTAGATGACAAATTGTTGTCGGTCCTAAGCGCGACTGCTACGCTAGACGTCTTGGGTTGGATTCCCAGATCGAGCAAAAATTGTTATTGGGTTTTTCTATGAAATTCTCAGTAGCAGCTCGGAGTTAGGATTTGTGCCCGGTTAATGGCAATAGGCTCGCCCCCTATTAAATGGGACCTAAACCGGCTGGCGTTCTGTGGGTGTGCATTGTTACACCTCTGCCTAACCTTACGGGGAATACAGGGGTGATGGTATGTTATGATGTGGTAAATGACATTATTAGTAAATAAAAAGGTTAAGTTTAAACTTTTCGTAAAAGACCTTTTCCAAATATTTTTCGCGGTCGCGTCGTTCGATGTATATCTAATTGACGACACAGTTGGCGCAATGGCTGAGCGACTGGCTGCTGGGCTGCGTGTCGCGGATTCGATTCCCGCACGGAACAAATATTTCTATGGCCTACAGGTAGTTGTTCCGAGTTTGGCTGTTAAAATTCCTATTATGGAGCAACGTTTCTTCTTGAAAAAACCTTGAACCGAAAACCGGGGCATAATCCAGTTTTTAACACACTCGCGCGTCTTAGTTTCGACACAAAGCGCGTGTTAAATAATAAATCATCAAACAAACATATAAGCTACCATACTTGAACAAGCTGGCATTGATACAGTTGAAGGCCAAATCTTTATGTATGTGACAGTCCGCATAGGGTTGTCTACCTCCAGATATACCTATCTAAAGGTAGACAACCCTATGCCCTATACACCTATAGGGCTGCCAAAAGTACTTTTTTATTAAACCCTTCCCGACGACCGACCCCCGGGCGCCCTATAATTAGGCTTGCCATCACTTTCAGGGACCAATATGGCACATTTCAAACAAATCAAATAAAAAAAACCGATTTTGATTTTGTTTTTTGTGTTTGAAAGGTTAATTCGTCGGGAGTGTTCTTAGCTTTGTTTGATGGAAATCGGTTCAGTGCTTTCAAAGTTATCAGCTCTTTTGTTAGCTACGGTAGTGGGTTTTTTCTTTCGGGGGTTATTAAAAATTTTTAATTTTGTGTTTTATTTACAATTTTTAACTTAAATTAACACGTTTATTTTTTGGCCCAGCCATATTTTAATTTTGAAATGATCTCGTTTTCTTTTTTAATATAATCGTAGAACCGTGCGCATGACATTTTGCTTCATCTGTCGGGCCATTTCCAAATTGTATAAAGGACAATTACGGGACGTGATGGTCGCATATATACAAGACGTATGACCCTATTTTAAGTTAGGACAAAGTATACATATTTTAACATATACATACATATATGCTCACGCCTTTTTCCTATGGGGGTAGGCAGAAACTACAGAATGCCACCTGCTCGTCTACGTTCATACATCTGGTCATGTGTTGATGTGTGTGTATTCTCCTGACCGATTCCGGCCACGGCGGCTAATCTCAATGATTTTATAGAGTACAAGTGTGTGCGCAAATACAGGTGCACTCCCTCTGCCCTAACTCTCATAGTCCGAACGGACGGCAATCCGACACAACCGGGGAGAGATCAGATGCAGGACCAACGGCTTTCGTTACTGGGGTGTCACACCACCAATTTCCAAACTCCGGGCTTCACTTTTTGTCCGACCTGGGAATCGAATCCAGGACCTCACGCTCAACAGTCGTAATCTGGTCATACAAACACGCCTGTTATGTATTTTAATTGTATTACTTAATATCGCATTACTAATTATTGTACTTTTCACTAGGTTTGGCGGTATTGGTATTATACATACTGCTAAAAAAGATGTCGCCGCACTTCTATTCAAGAAATTCTCTGTACAATGTAAAAATAATAATGAAAACATGAAAGACGTAAGTAAATCTAATGTGTTTGTCTGTAAGAAAGCATCCTGGGCCAACATTACTGCACAGATTTATATGAAGTAAAGAAATAGCTGTAACTATAAAGTGAAAAATAGCACATTTAAAATTCAACCTAAATTTCATGGGTGAAATGTAGTTTTAAGGTTAAATAGGACAATCCCAAAAGTAGGTACACGGACACAAAGTCGTGACCAAAGCGCTATTGCTAATATTTTAAGTTTTAGGTACAAAAATGGATCGGTCTTCGCCTCACTCTCGCTCTTACTAATATTATTTAACATTTTATGTCATACTATGGTGAACTGCCCCGTCGGTCTCGTGGTCGCAAGCGCGACTGATGAACGTGGGGTCCCGGGTTCGATTCCCAGGTCGGGCAAGAAGTGTTATTGGGTTTTTCCATTAGGATTTGCTCAGTAGCAGCCCGGAGTTTGGAAGTTGGTGGTGTGACACCCCCGTGCCTCGGAAAGCACATAAAGCAGTTGGTCCCGGCTGTCACTCGTAGATCTTTGACAGTCGTTACGGATAGTCAACAGTTAGACAACCAGTCTAACCAAGAGGTATCGTGTTGCCCAGTAACTGGGTTGTGGAGGTCAGATAGGCAGTCGCTCCATGTAAAACGCTAGTACTCAGCTGTATCCAATTGGACTTGAAGCCGACCCCAACATGGTTGGAAAAAGGCTAAGTAGATGATGATTTTAACTATGGTGTAAGAGTCAGCGCAGACAGTTAAGCAACATTCTCAAGCAGTTTTAATTGATAATGAACTAAAATTCCATAGAGATAGAGTTAAAACTGCTCTGTTGGCTCTGATCCTTATACTGTAATAAATATTGTGTTAAGTATGCATGTTTGCAAATATTTTGGGAAGTCCAATCTATAACGGATGTGTATGTGTGTGTTTCGTCATAATAGCGTATTGTATTTAAAGCTCGCGGTTCCTGTAATAGATCCTTTGTTTGCGAGGCATTATTTCATTAGGATATGCTCTAACAATGCTACTAAAAAAATATGTTTCGGCTGTTTAGATACGAGTCTACTTATAGCAATGGATTCCTAATAATATAAGGGCAACTTACATGTTCAATCAATTAAATTAATATGTATAAATAAAATACCTAAGGATTGGAAGTCACTTGCCTCGAAGCATGCCCAAAATTCAGAATTTGAAAAAATAAAAATTGTACCGTCCTTTTGAATGAGCAGGTGATTATTAGCTCCAAAAAGTTGAGAAACCTTTTTTTTTTTCATTTTGATTACAAGAAACGTTGTAGTAAGCAGCTAAATTATGTCGTTGAATAATTAAGTTTTATTATAAGCTTTCACTTTTCCATTGGGTATACCTGTAATAATAGTTGTAAGCGATGATATATAAGTGGGTAAATAAATATTAGTGTAGGGATTGATCATTAGGTTCTGTAATGAAGTAAGGCAGCTAACCCATGCGATGCGATAGTGATGCTTTCCCGCCAACTTTAGTGAACTACAGTTGTGTTCGTGAAGTGGCCGCGATAAGAACTCGCTGTTGAAGTGCGTACGCGCATATTTTAGAAGCGCCGTTTTTAATTTTTTTTTTTGAAAATAAAACTACATTGAACAAAATATTTGTCTACAGTACAGACCTATGTGTTTTAATTAAATAATACAATGTACTTCTGCCAGGAATGTGGTATGTATATTTTGATTTGTTTATTTTCAAGCTTCAAGTACAATGTGAGAACATGGCCAAAACAATAAATCTAAACATCGTTCGGTTGAAATTCAGCGCGCATGATACTGTAACCGGCAAAGAGATCTGTGAACCGGTTTTCTCCGAACCCATTCATAATATGAGTAAGTTATTTTTTTTCACCTCGCCTTATATTAGTCGCCACGAGTCGTGAGCACAAATGTCAAGTTATTTTTTGGGTTCTTTTCACGCGATCGGTCCAACTGACGGAACAATCGCGTGCAGCGTCGGCGGCCCAAAAACCCAGAAAAGAATCCAAAAACCCAAAAATTTACTTGACCTTTGTGCTCACGCCTCGTGGCGACTACTATACTTGGTTTAAGGCCACTAATGAACATTTAATTTTGCATGTAGTTAAAAAAGTTAAGTTCTAAGTTATTCTAAATCAACTTTAGAAATTTAGCACTTGCCCCATTGACAGGATTTTCTTTTACCGTTGGTAAATCATTATATGACTTCCCCCGCCCAGGGCAGGGCGGGAGGGAGTGTCAGACTTTAACTGACTAAAACCCATCCATGTTTCTTCTTGCGGTCCGGGGGCGCGGTCTCTTATGAACAACTCGCAGCCCCGGCAGGCATCGGCCCTGGGTGTGGCCCCTTCTAAAATTGCTGTCATCTCTTCGAGGCGCGCGTGGAACACGAACGCGATGTCGACACGGCCTGTCGTTATGCAACGTTCGGACGGTGAGCTACCCATTGCTCACCGTCCACAGGCCCGACTGACAGCTTCCTTTTTTTATAAATTGTACATAATTTGTAATTGAATTATTATTTTAAAGATTTCTGTTTGGATTACTGAATGAAATCACCTATTATATACTGCTTTTTATAAATTCCTGTCTAATTTAAAAATTTCTGCATTACCATTTATTTAGACACTGTATTTACAATAATTTATGCTGTTCTTTTTTTCGTAGAGAGCGCAGCAACTAATGACTTGAAGATATGCCGTATAGATCGATCCTCGGGGAGTGCTTCTGGCGGAGAAGATGTATTCATACTGGTAGAAAAAGTCAACAAAAGTAAGTTACTAAATGCTATAGGCGTACTTTTGTGCCGATCAATTAACTTATTAAATAATTTTATTTGATTAATTACATACTTAAATTTAAAAAAAAATTGGAATATGGATACCTATAGGAATGCAAATTATTATATCATTTTCAATTACCTGATTAACTTTTCATCGAAAACTACGATTAATTAATAATTTTGGTCGTGGATCGTGATGGAGTAGTTCAAAACCAGACAATTAGTAGTAATGTGACGTTTTCAATTATCACCTTACTAACCTGAATTGACGATGTAAAGAGAGATTTTATTATTATTTATGTAAATTATGCCGTATGCGAGTTTTCCACGAAAATGTAAAAAATAAAATACTGAGTGGTGCATAAATAATTGTTGTTATTACTGGATCCTGACACTAGTATTTTGTGTCATTAAGATTATTGATTTCCTGCTTAGGCTGATAACGCCGTTTGGATTCTATTGCGATTTATTTTTAGGTAGTATGATTGTACACTGCACGTATTTAGTTTGTAATGGTCCATATAATACGTTTTAACATATGATAACTAATAACCCTATTCACTTACTCTAGTTACTTCACCAGTTTAGTAAACCACTTTCTGCCGCAAGATATGAATTGCAATCTTGACGCTATCCACCTAAATTCCTTTTGTGGTAGGGCCGTGGCGAACGTCTTGGGACTTAAAACGTTCAGTAGAACGTGGCTAGACTCTTGAAATCCTTGTCTCGAGTTCACATTATTTTCATTTAAACAAAAATCAACTTTACTAATGCGTATGTTATGTTGATTTTAGAATGACTAGTACATGTGTAGCCAAGAAGTTATTCCAGTTAAAAGCGTGTATTCTAATCTCAAAGACTAAATTAACAGCTTCACTCATTCATATATAAAAAATAATGTGCTTTCGGCACATTGACATAAGGAACACCATTTTCAAGTCTCTAAAATTACTAAATGCACTTTACTAGGCGCAATATACATTGAATAGAAAAAACTAAAAAAAAACTGTAAATTAGATAGGGTGACACAAATAACGTCCTAACATCATACGTACATACCATAAGGCCTGTATTCTCCAAAGGGTTAGGCAGAGGTGTACCAATATACACCCACAGTTCGCCGGTATGTTCAGGTCCTATATAGGTGCTATAATAATATATATTTTTCAGAGAACATAATGATTCGTTTCTTTGAGTTGGACGACAATGGTGATAGAAGCTGGACTGGTGTCGGCCAGTTCATGCAAAGCGATGTCCATCACCAATACGCTATCGTGTTTCGGTGAGTATTTGTTACTACTTAGTTTGAAATATGTAATACATCATGTCAGACATTTTTAATAAAACTTTGACTCCATAAATAGTATAGCATGTTTCATACTAGTATAAAGTAGCTTAAATTCTAATTAATTGTACATTTCTCATGGACACTTCCAGTTTAGAAATGTGAGAGGTCTAAAAAAACAACTGGAAGTGTCACACGTTTTGTCTTTAGGCTAAGTCAAGATCCTCTATCTTTGACTTCACGCAGACAAAGTCGCGGGCAAGAGCTAGTATGCCATAAATATGCCATCTTTCTTAACAGGACTCCTCCGTACAAAAACCCGGAGACACCTGTAGACGTTCAGGTCTACATAGAACTGGTGCGACCTTCAGATGGTCGCAGCAGTGAACCCAAGGAGTTTAAGTACAAAGCGAACAAAGCGTACAAACAGATCAAGAAGAGGAAAACAGGATCGTCGTTATGCTCTATCGGCTCTATCGGCAGTTCATCTAGTAAGTAATTATTTTTAATTGTAGACCTTAGGATTATCAACTTTGATATATTTTTTTTATTGGTGCATAATATGTATTTGAAATGCACCATAATTATAGAAAAAAAAAACATGTGAACGAAATACCACTCAAAAAACAAAAGTATTTACATGCTTTATGATTTGACTAAGAGATTTAATTGCATTTTTTAATGGATGAAAACACGCGCGATTGAAATGTACAGTCAAGACAAGAGATAAGTAATCAGATAGTATGATATAGCTGAAGTTTTCTTTGAAACCGGTGGTCGTTTTTATTTAATTTAATTATTAAACTGTGTATTTTCTATTAATAAAAATAAAATTCATTCAAAAACATTTATGGGTTTTTGAAAAACTTTAAATTTATTAGGCGACTCTGGTTACTTATCTCTTTTGCTGACTGTACTTTGGTTCGTTTATATCACTGGGCAGAATTTTTGGTAAAATACCTACTCATCTGCCACGTGGTTGAGAGCCATTGTATAATAAATGTTGATTGAATTAACAATACATTTGTTTTAGGTGGGTCACTAAAAAGTGGCTGTGACATTCCCATATCCGTTGTTAATCATGTAAGTATGTTTTATTTGTAAACCCTACTGATCTTAGGTCTATTTTGACAGTCCACCTAGTAAGGCTTACACTTGCACGCTATTTAGAACTCTAGTTTAATAATGGTTTTGTTTATTATCATTTTAGCAATGAAAATCTACTCGAGCGTTTTGCTGCTCTGTGTTATTTATTTACTAAACTTTATGCACATAATGTAGAAAATACACTGTACCAAAGGCGGACTTAATGCCTTAGGCATTTTCTGCCAGTCTACCTTAGGGCGATGAAGAGATAAAACATAGTACGTGCAAAGAACAAAAAATATTAAGGAAAAAAATATATTATAATAATAAATACATATATATACATACATACAAACAAAATATACAAAGTAGAGAGAGATACAAATACTTAGTTAGAGAAATAATAAGTAAGAAATAAGAAGTGTTCGCGAGCTTTCACTTTGAATGTGAACCGACTGGTGTTACCCTTAGGAGTTTTTATTGTTACTGTCAAAAACAGTTAATCAATGTTACATCCCATAACTTGAAAATTCTTGATAAGAACAGTACGACAGACGTATCTTGGCGGTTTTGAAGTTAGCTGTTCGGCTGCGCAAAAGATCTTTAAGGAACAAAATAGTCCACTGCGCAGCTAATAGGTTTACTTCAAGATCGCCAAGATAAGTCGGCCATACTGTTTCAAGTGGATAGTTTTTTTTTTGCTACAGAAACAAAACGTAATTTAGTGTCAAATGTCAAATATTTTTTTAGTTTTAGTAACATGAGAGCACACTTGAGTCACAAGTGGTATCCATTATTATTGGCATTTTAGTTTTTGTTTACGACGATATTTTCAAAAGTCCTCCCTTTCCATTCGCGATATCGAATCTAACAAAACGTGTTATTTTTTTTTGCAAATTATTATTAGTCGCAACAAAACATATTGTATGGAACTAATGCATATTATGAATGTTAACTGTTATTTCAGCAAACAAATGAGGTCATGGAACGCAGCCCTGAATCATCTACGAATTCTGCGATGTATATCTTACCCCAGGTTAGTATAATTGTAAATAATAATAACCCCCGACAGAAGAATAAAAATCCCTACCGCAGCTAACAAAAAAGCTGATAACTTTGAAACCGCTTAACCGATTTCCATCAATAAGCTAAGAACACTCCCGACTAATTCACCTTTGAAATACAAAAACATAATCAAAATCGGTTCATGCGTTTGGGAGCTACGATACACGCATACACAGACACGTCAAACTTATAACACCCCGTCGTTTTTGCGTCGGTGGTTAAAATCTTTGTATTTATCTTAGAAAGCGTTGACCGCTTAAAATCAGATGGGCTGTTGGTTTGTTTTGCATCATTACATTATAAATAAATCTACTATTAATATTTCTTGTGTTTTGTATTTTTTATTGCATTGTTTTATGAGTATAAATGCAAATAAGCAATATTGACATCATTTATTTCATTCTCCCTGATTATTAAGAAAGTACAACAGCTCTCGATATGGTGGAGAATCTTTATTTCTCATAAGAATTACAATTGCATTTACTTACATGACAATTGTTGATGTAAGTACTCTCAATCTTCTTCTTGTTATTCGATTCACTCGCTTCAAGTTGTCTGACCAGTATTGAGCAACCTGTACAGCTCTATCATAGCCCTCGTTTAAATGAAAAATGAATACTTACATCTGACTATGTATAACTTGGCCATTTGGTTCTGACAAGCTGACTTGATAAGCTGTTGTAACCAGTCTCAGCATTAAAAATGACCTATGACAGCGGTTACGTTAATTTCGTGTTTGTCTACCTTTCATAAACCGGGAAAGATTTCAAACAAACAACTAAATATTTTACGAATAGGTAGAAAGTACCATTAAACATCGAAATCTGTTTAGTTATACGGTAGACTACACGCAAATGTTTAGATTACGGTAAAAAGGCCTTCCCGTTATTGCCTTCGAAAAAAATGTGCAACAAATGTTCACTGCCTCATTAGCCTAGTTGTCCTAATCGCGACTGCTACGCTAGAGGTCTTGGTTTCAATCCCTGGTCGAGCAAAAAGTGTTATTGGGGTTTTCTATGAAATTCTCAGTAGCAGCTCGAAGTTAAGGTTTGTGCCCGGTTAATGGCAATAGGCTCGCCCCCTATTAAATGGGACCTAAACCTGCTGGCGAACTGTGGGTGTACATTGGTACACCTCTGATCAAAACAGGCGTGATGGTATGTGTGTGTACAAATGTTCAAGGGGCACGTAGTATGAATGATCTTTAAAACAATGGGTAGGTAATTGTACAATTGTAAATTGACGTAATGGTCGAAAACAGGAGATGTTACCCATGTGCCTGGGAAGACGTTAGTTAGATATTTTTTATTTAAAATGTTTTTTTTTTCTTTTTATCCTTTACACTGTTACGTGCTATTGTTGTAACTTAATTGTTTAACAAAACCAGTTAATGAGTTAAACCATTTATAAAAAAAAACACCAAACAATATCATCAAACATAATTTTGACTTTAATATCCAACAACTTCACAAATTCAAAGTTACCGTTAAATATTACTAGTTTCCGCCCGCGACGTTATACTCGTCAAAGTTAAAATGTTAACCCACGGTTGCGGTACATTTTTTCCGAGTTAATATTGTTATATAAGACTAGCTGATGCCTGCGACTTCGCTCGCGTTCACTATTTTATTGGTTTTAATTTTGTTTTCGCATACCCCTCTTTTTTTTTAATTAAAGTAAGCTTAAGTCACTTCTTATAACATCAACTATCTGTTCATGCCCTATTTATCCCCTTAGGGGTGGAATTTATCAAAATCCTTTGTTAGGGGATGCCTACGTCATAGTAGCTTTATGCATGCAGTCTCAGCCCGATCGGTTTAAAATTGACAAACTTTCATCCCCTATTCTATCCCCTTGGGGGTAGAATTTATCAAAATGCTTTCTTAGCGGATGCCTACGTCATAATATCTACCTGCATGCCAAATTTCAGCCCGATCCGTCCAGTGGTTTGGGCTGTGCGTTGATAGATCACTATGTCAGTCAGTCACCTTTGAGTTAAATATATTTAGATATTCTAGACAATAATTTACCTCTTTGCCATTTCATTTACCCGTTCCGCCGTCATGGCGTGATTGAGTAACAAACATCCATCCATAAAAATAAGTAATGTTGTTAATGTACAAATCAATAATTTTCTATACAGCTGCATGGCCCGATTTCACCCAACCAATGTGATTTGGCAAACGCCTTGTACTCTGCCCCATCGTCTGACGTCAGCCATTCGCCGATGGGTAGCCCCATGTGGAGCCAACCCCATAGCGTGTTGCTACCAGAGCCACCCATCGCAGATTTGCACCTGGACTCTGCTGAGATGGCACAGATAACCATCCCTAATAACGAACCAGTGAATCCAATGCCAGAAGAAATGAAACAGCTATTTAGTGGTATGTTTACTTTTTATTTATGTAATAATTATACAAATTACCTAACAAGACGATAATTATTAAGTATATAAAACCTACTTGTTTTGTATTTTATAGCAATTTTTTTTTCTTCAGAATACCTAAGAAGTTATGGCGAAAGTCTTGATGAGGTAAGTTTTGTCATACATTTTAGTTAATAATGATTACCTAATTGTGAATATACTTATTTCTGATGTTTTAATTGTACTCTTTTGCTTCAGAGAAATAGTATGGAGTTCATACGTTCATTGCTAGTCGCTGACTCGGGACGACCAAAGGTCGGTGTGAATACTTTATTCTTAGCATAATTGTCTTTTTTATCGTTTACTAATTCAATTTTAAGTAAATTATTGTACAAGTTCATTTAACATGAAATAAAAAAACATACCGATTTAATTACCCGTTACTGCTTCGTTAGCGCTACTGCTACGCTAGAGGTCTTGGGTTCGATTCCCAGGTCGAGCAAAAAGTGTTATTAGGTTTTCTATTCAATTCTCAGTAGCAGCTCGGAGTTAGGATTTGTGCCCGGTTAATAGGCTCGCCCCCTATTTCAAGGGACCTAAACATACCGGCGAACTGTGGGTGTACATTGGTACACTTCTGCCTAACCCTTCGGGTAATTCAGGCGTGATGGTATGTTTATTACGAATAAAAACTATCTAATACTAATCTGAATAAAACCATAATAAGGCGCTGACCACAGCTAGAACGCGGTCACTGTCTCACTACATTCAAAAGAAAGAGAAACACGATAAACGACACTTGTAACTGACAAATTTAATTATATACATTTATTGCATAAGATATTAATATGGTCAGTTTATTAGTATTTTAATTGGAAGACCATTTTAAAAGGTTAGCAATATTGTATTATTTAAAGTTGATTTAATTTACAGTTACAGGACAGAATGCGTCTTCAAGGGGATCGAGAACGCGTAATCAATCAGAACAAACAAAGCGACCTTAAAGAGCCGAAGGCCGAGTATCCCGCATTCTACAAAACTGAAGACGGCCTCGAAGTCAAGGAGGTAAAGAGTTTTTACTTGCCTGGCACGAGGAGGTAGGGAAGTGTTGTGATCGATAGAAAAATCGAAATTGAAATTTGAATGAAAATCGTAATTATGATTATGCCACTGAATTCTAGGCAGAATGCAAGCGAACAATTATCTCTGTTACGAGTTGCGATCTTTTTTGTGTGACATAGAACTTCTTCAATTTTCTGTGTATTACATAAAGTTGACGGCACGGTTGACGCAGTGGCTGAGCGATTGGCTGCTGCGCTGCGTGTCGCGGGTTCGATTCCCGCACGGAACAAATATTTGTATAGCCTACAGATAGTTGTTTCGGGTCTGGCTGTTTGTGTATGTGAGTTATATGTTTGTAAACGCGCCCACGACACAGGAGAAATTCCTAGAGTGGGGCAACGATTTAAAAAAAAAAGTTCAGATTTGACTAGTCATAATCTTCATGCCCTTATCCCATTACATCTTAGCAATACGTTTTCTTCTTCCATTCCCTCCTGTCAACTGTTATGCTATCACTGAGTCCCTTCTCTTTCATATCATTCTTCACACAATCCATCCATCTTTTCTTTGGCTTCCCTCTTCCTTTCTGTCTATCCACGTTTATATATTAATTTCTCCTTTGGTGATATGCGCTTTATCCCTCCTCTTTACATGCTCACACTAAGACAAACGGACTTAGATTTGACTAGTACGATACTAAAAATATTATCTGAGCGAACTTTAACAAAATCAAACAATCTATAGCAAGTTTTTTTTTTTTTTCTATGAAATTAATAGGGGGTTTTTATCCACATGGATACGCCAACTCCATTGTACCTTATCACTACTATTACACTACTAAAATTAAGATATAAAAAAACTTATCAATCTATAGTAATGATTGATTAAATTTTAAACAGAACATCCTTTAGAAAATTAAATTTAATCATGTACGTTTAATCTAGCTGAAATCAATCTATTAAACCAATAAAAAAAATAATAAATATCCCTACCGCAGCTAACAAAAACAAGCTGATAACTTTGAAACCGCTTAACAGATTTCCATTAAACATAGCTAAGAACGCTCCTGATTAATTCACCTTTCAAACAAAAAAACTAAATTAAAATCGGTTCATGCATTCGGGACCTACGATGCCGCAGACGCACACACACACAGACACGTCAAACTTATAACACCCCGTTGTTTTGCATCGGTGGTTAATAAGGAAAACGGTATTTTCAGTAAACCCCTTCGGTTAACTGTAAAAACCGTTAACCGTTACCGTTACCGAAATTAACGAGCGCGCCTGGGTTGCTGCAATTAGTTGTTGATAATTTTGGGGCCGATTTTTCAATCGCCAGATAACTTTTATCTGAAGAATATGTTTGACGTTTTGACAGATTTTAAATAGAAAATATGTCAAACTGCCATATTTATTCCTCAGATAGAAATTACCTGATGATTGAAAAATCGGCCCTTAGTCAATCAATCACACCAGATTTCTAACCGGTGGTAGGAAAGGCGTTTAGTCTCATGTGTGATATACAATTGGTTTTTCTTCAAATTTGAATTTCGATTATTCTATCAATCATACTACTTCATTAGTTCTTCGTCACACGTAAGTAAGACAACCTGTACCGTCTAAATAAAAGTTTCAACTTCATCCCTGTTCCTCCATTTTCCGTTATTCTACATTTGGTAGGTAAGTTCTACAATCATATTTTTTTTTCTTTTTTTATGTTCTTTTTTCAGCCTATTTTTTAAAACACCATCTACTCCAGGTTTCTTAAAAAGAAAAATAATACATACAACAATACAATAAATTAAAAAAAATAATAATAATAAGAAAATAATAAATATAAATATAATATGTGACATATTGACAATCACATGTGAGCTGCAGTGATTGGGTGTTGATAATTCAGGCACCCAATCAGCAACCAGCAGCTTGCGCGCACTTGGCAATTTATGACTTAGTTTTTTTTTCTTTTGAGAAACCCATGTGGATTTGTCATTATTTGTTCAGCCCATTCCTTAAAATACATTTTTTTATTTACATCATCTAACATTGATCCATCGTTATCGTCCTACAGGAGTAATGTTTAAACCATTCAAGTATACAAGCTGACATTGATCTAACTAAATAGATGTAGCGAAATATTAGACAGTAGACTAAATAAACTTAGATGGCGACGGTGCTTTTACAATTATACTATAGTATACTAGCTGTTGCCCGTGACTTCGTTTGCGTTCACTATTTTATTGGTTTCAATTTTGTTTTCGTATATAAACCTCTATTTTTTAAATTTAAATAAATAAAATAGCCTAAGTTACTTCTTATAACATCATCTATCTGCGAGTGAAAGTCCCGTGAAAATCGGTCCAGCCGTTTCGGAGATAAGCCGGAACAAACAGACAGACAGACAAAAATTTTAAAAATTGTTTTTTTTTAAATGTTAGTACCGTATATACTTGTATATGCATTTAGTGAGAAGTTTGTAATTTGAAATTACAAACAGACCCTTTTTTTTTTATTTATTTGTATAGATAGTTATAAAAGTCCTGGATAAAACGTCTTTGACTAGCACCGTCGCCGTCCAAGTTTATTTAGTCTCTTGTCGAGTTGTAAATACCACCGTGATCACAAATCATATGAGTTAACCCTACCTTTATTGTTCGCAGTTGGTTAAAGATTTGTGTGAATTGATAAGAAACAAAAAAGGTTACAAAAAGTCAGAAGTCAGAAGCCGTTTGGAAAGATTGTTTGAAATACGACTGTCGAACGGTGATACGTAAGTTTTCTATTGTGAATTGGTTTTCATTAAAACAAGTACCACTAATGTCACTTTAATGCGCATTGCATCTTACGCTGGCACTTCACTTGGCGTATTTGAGCAAATATTTGCGTTATATCGCTAATGAAAAAACAACTTTATTCCCCGCCTACTTAATTCGCCAGCCCCGTTGGTCTCGTGGTCGCAAACGCGACTGATGAGCATGGGGTCCTGGGTTCGATTCCCAGGTCGAGCAAAGTGTTATTGGGTTTCTCCATTAGGAATTTCTCAGTAGCAGCTCGGAGTTAGGATTTGTGCCCGGTTAATGGCAATAGGCTCGCCACCTATTACATGGGCCTTAAAAACATACCGGCGAACTGTAGGTGTACATTGGTACACCTCTGCTTAACTCTCCGGGGAATACAGGCGTGATGGTATGAAACTTTATTCCAATAGACACGGTATATTTTGTATCCCACAAGTAACCTGAATATTTTGTTTAATACGCCATGTGAAGCGAGCGACATTTATTACATATACGATCCTTAAATATATCACAAACTTACTATTATGATGAGCGCGCAACAATTATTGCAATTTGAACCCTATGCCAAAGAAATTTTACAATTATATTATCTTAGTCAATTAACTCTGCTTACAGCTGTGTGTGCTAAACATAGACCTGTCCTATTTGACAAATACATAGAACAATGAAAATTGCAGATTCCTCCACATGACGTTATGCAGTAACCAGTCAAGCCTCGAGTACATCGTGAAGATAATACATAGTGTAAAAGCGACGCATCTGCTTGACTGTGCCAATGACAGACAACAGACGACACTGCATCTAGCCGTCTTCAAAAATATACCGAAAATGGTGTCGTTGTTTATAGCTAAAGGTAAGGAAAACGTTTATTAATATGTTCGTAATTAGAATAAATAAGTAATAAATAATTAATTTAAGTCAAAATCGGAATGTTTGACTAAAAACAGTGACACATAAAAAAATGTTTAGAGTTACAAACTGTGATTTAATCGTGTCCGGTTTTTGCTAGTGTATATTTTAGACCTTATTTACATACCACCAAGGTATTATATGGTCAATGTAAATCTTTACCATGTAGGTACCTCATTATTTTAGTTTGTTAAACATTCGATGTAATGTTGTAGGTTCAAACCCAATGCTAAAGGACGATAAAGACCTGAATGCGGTACATTACGCCGTTAAGTACAGGACGTGTCTAGAGACTCTTTTGGACGCCATCAAAAAAAACGAAGTACCGTGCGATTTGAACGACTACAATGGTGGTAAGTTTTTTCTTAGTTTTTGTTGAACACGTTATTTGCATTACTTTCTTACTTACTTGCTGTGCTGTCCTTCATTTATTAACCCCCCGACGCAAAAACGACGGGGTGTTAGTTTGACGTGTCTGTGTGGCATAGTAGCTCCCAAACGTCTTAACCCATTTTGATTTAGTTTTTTTTTGTTTGAAAGGTGAATTAGTCGGGAGTGTTCTTAGCTATGTTTGATGGAAATCGGTAAAGCGGTTTCAAAGTTAGCTGCGGTAGGAATTTTTATTCTTCTGTCGGGGGTTACTTGAGAGGACCGAGTTGTATTTTGTACTAGCTTATGCCCGTAACTCGGTCTGCGGGAATGTCGGAGTTTTAATTTAATTGCACAGATCCTAAATTATTTTTCATAAAAAAAGTCCGTTAGCTATCTGTCAGTGAAAGTCGCGTCTCAATCGGTCCGGCTGTTTCGGAAATTTGCCGGAAAAAACGGGGAGGCCACCATTTTAAAATTTGTTTTTTTGTGATTCCCGGTAAATATATTCATATTATTGTGCATTCAATAAAAATAAACACTTCACTGTTATTTATTTGCTTAAATTCGTAAATAAAACAGCACTAAAATGTTGCATAATATGGCATGCTTGAGAACTATTTTTATTGAATTATTCCGATCTTTGTCCCCTCGTTGCTAACATGGGGACAGATCAAACTTCATTTTTCCGATCTCTCCCCATAAGGGGACAAAGCAGGGTGAAAGATCGGAATAATTGTTTTTATTGTATGCTTCAAAGTTTTATGAGGTTTCTGTTATTGCTCTTTCTCCGGTCACTGACATGCGCGAGTACAAAATTCAATTCCATATGTCTTCCTACACTTGGTCCAAATATTTCTAAGAATTTCAGTGACCGAAATTTATCTAAACTACATTGTACTGACGTTTTCGTTACAGAGAAACAATCGGCCTTGCACATGGCGGTGGTATCGGGCTGGGAGCAGGGCGCTCGCTTGTTGCTGCAGAATGGCGCGAGCTACAGCGTGCGCGACGCTGAGGGACGCACACCTCTGCACCTCGCCGCGTACGACGACCGACTGCCCGAAGTGAAGATACTGCTCGAGTTTATACCACCAGTAAGTTAAGAAAAGTAGAATTTATTGAAGTAAAATTAAATAATAATTTGCCAGTCATTAAATTATAGTCCTGTGAAAAAACACATTTTTAGACCGATGATATGAAATATGTAATTAAACTCTGAATCTATTGTAAAGGTACTTAGGTAGGGATAGAATGAGTGTTGGTGCTTGTTTAACATAAGTCCCTAATTTTTTACAGAGCGAAATTGACGTTATGGACGATGCTGGCAACACAGCCCTGCAAATCGTCTGCGGCGGTATGACAATCAGAGAAAACACTGTCGAAATTGCACGACTTCTACTGGAAAAGAAGGTACAGCTTCATACTATTACATAAACAGGCATACGACTAAAAAGCCCTACATCAATTTTAATAAAATTGGGGAAAGCTCTGAATGTATTGAATAATAATGTACTTTGTTTGTCTTTGTAGGCATACCCCTTAAAACACGAAGATTGCAATGAATCTGCGTGGAAGCTTGTGAAGAAGAAGCCTGAGCTCAGAGAACTGATGAAAGGGTACGTCACTGTGGAGTGCATGGACGAAGACGACATCAAGTCCGAACCGGAAGACGATTTCGAATCTGCTGACGAAGGCGTAAGTATTGATGTTGAATGATGTTTAGAGACTTATCAATTCCAGGCTCTTCTTCTAGACAACTGCACGTGTAATTTGAGAGTATTTTTTATTCAGTTCTCGTTCTAAAGAGTTGGACCAAATTTTAGACTAGGAAATAGGCGTGTAACGTTTGCAGACCAAGGGCTTCTTACTTCAGCGTTTGTATAAGCGAAGATTCTATTCTAAGATTAGATTTTTTTTATAGGACTATCCAGAGCCTGGTCTTCATGAGTTGAACTTATACGCACGCGAGGTGTCGGTGCTGGTGGACGTGTCGGGCGCGTGGCGGGTGCTGGCGGAGCGGCTGAGGCTCGACGCTCTGCTGGAGTGGTACGCCGCGCAGCCCAGCCCCACGCTTACACTGCTTAACCACCTCAAGGTAATTATTTTCGTGTGAAAAGAAACTTAAAGAAGCCAAAAGTTATATGTTGTTCCCATCATTACGATATTTGTTTTTTATTGTTGACCTTACCTGGGAACTTTAAAGTTTCAAGCTATGGGATTATGAAGGTCAAGTTTCCAACTTTTTTTTTAAATTCTTTTTACGAAAATTAGCTTGATGTATTCTATGTATAATCTTCATTCAACCCCATGGGTCTTGCACTGTTTGATGCACCCGTAAGCTCAAGCGTAACTGTTATTGTAATGACAGTCCACTATTAATTCTGGAAGGATCTAGAAAGTAACATAAAAGTAACGTAAAATAACATTTACGTTCATTATAATAACATTTACGCTAATCGGGACAATAATGGTGTTCGTGGTGCGTTACGGAGCGCGGTATATCTCAGTCGGGCACGCTAGGGCAACTGGTTGAGAAACGCGGGACGTGAGACGTAGCCATGTGCCCCTTGGAGACGACGACAACGGGAGCGCGCGGCGCGAGTGAGGGGGGCAGGGGGTGGGTGGACGAGCGCCTTGGTCCCGTAGGGTTGCGCGTACACACGGATAATTAAACTAAGTGATGACTTGGACGCAAAAACTGATGGAATATGTATTTTCAGGATTCCCGAGATGACGTAACATCAAAGTCGCTAGCGATGATTTTGGAAGACATAGGCCAAACCGAAGCGGCCAGTGTTATCAGGAGGTACATTGACTGACAGGAAATCAACCCAGACAATTGTATAGTTTCCTAGTTTGCTTATACAATTGCATTAAGCTAATGGAAATAATTAAAGTGGTTTATTCGATCGAACTAAAACTAAAATATTTTTATACTTAAAATAGTTAGGTTGAAGTACATATATAAAACAAGTATAATTATAAAAATAATGTTCACATTTATAATGATGCCAACATACGTTTTTTATCTCCTCTTAGAATAAATTCTAAAAAGAAAGAAAGTAAGTAAAGTATTATTACTTTGATTTTTAAATCAAAGTAAATAATACTTTCCCAAAATTAGATGTCAAGGATGTCTAAAAACACTAACGCGCGTTTTTTAGACATTCTTTCAGTAACGCTGCAATTATTAAAGAAAAATTAAGATTTTTGATACTTTATCTGTGATCAAGAATGTTTTAGACATTAAATGGCTATAATGTTGCATTTGCTTAATATTTTCCACGTTTTTGTTATATAATTAAGTACCGACTTTTGTACAAAGAACAATGTAACTATATAGGAATTAAAGAAAAACATTAATATTTGTTCAAAATACAAAGATATAGAGTGCATTTTCCTAAACACCAATAATCTGCAAAATTATTCTAATCAGCCTTACAACAGATACAAACCCAGTCTTTAAATAAGAATTAAAATTTAATAAAACATATACATTGAAATAAGTTATCGTTTTATAATTTAATTACACTGCTCAAGTTTATGGCCATAGTTATAGGAATAAGAGAGTAACTACACTTATTCAGCTCAATGCAGCTCTTTTCTATAGACAACGTCAGTTCGATATCGCATCTGTTCGGACGCAGAAAGCTAAACGCATGCGTACGCATCTCCATACTAAACTGGTGTTTTCTTTGGACAAACGCTGAATTGAGCTAAATAATTATGGTTAGTCACAAAGCATACTTGCGTGTATTCCTATACAAAAATTATGTTAGCAAATTGCAGACTGTCGTTTTCCAGGGGAACAAGGAAGTTATAATTTCTGCCTAATTAATATGTCACCAAAGTGTCTTAATGGAGAGTAATGGTTATTTTTCTATAAGCATGTTTGTTATGTGTAAATGAAAATAAGCTATATTTACAATAAGAGAAGTACAGTAATATACTTTAGTGTGACGAAGGACTTAGTTATAGGATTTTTAATTATTGTAATTTGATTTGTTATTACAAAATTTTATGTATTTTATAATATTGTTGGATAAATACATTGGTACACCTCTGCCTAACCCTCTGGGGAATACAGGCGTGATGGTATGTGTGTTGGATAAATATGTAACTTGTGTTATTAATATGTATTATGAATTGGTTCCATTTCTTCACGATTGTCTCTAGCAAGTTTTTCGGGATATTAATATTATAGGCTACATACAAATAGTTGTGATGCTGTTTTTCATTATTTCCAACAATAAAAGAACAATCGTGAAGACTTAATTACTAAATGAGTATTGACCTCCACGAAGCAGGAATTCACTACTCATTTATTTAGATTTAAGATGTCTACTGTAACTTCTAATTTGATTTGACGGAAGCAAATATATTTTATGAATTGTGCTAGATATATTAAGATTTATGTTATCTTGATAGTCTGATTGTTATTTTATAGCTTAACCATAGAGTAGCGAAACAGGGCAAAATCAGATATAGAATGAGTATACGTCACTCACATAGTTATGACTTGAGAGATAATTTATCCGAAATCTCGTGTATTCGTCTTTTCCAATTGATGGTGATCGTAATCCTTTTGCTTAGTATTTGGTCTCGGTAGGTGGCTCCTTTTTTTTGTGAGTGAAAAACATGCCAAACGAAACGAATGCCACGTCATCCGGGGAGATGACGTTGTTATGGCTTGTACCCACTAAAACTCTGCCTATGCGCCTACTTTCGCCTTCATGGGTGGGCCGCAAGAACTGCTACGTATGAAGTTCGTGACCAAGCAGGTGGCTCTCTACAGTACCGGTATTGTCATACTATTGAATAAATCGACAGAATGTGAGCTAGATATATTAAAAAAAAAAAACTCCTGCATTTAATGTGTGAACCCTGTCAAACAATATTTATAACACGCACCTATAGGTTGATATAATTTCGGTAAATCGCTTCCGAAATTATTTGAATATTACACGTTGTATATACATTCGAATCGCACCTTTATTTCTGCATTCAATAATCATGGTTTTGTTTACCAGAAACCGGAAAACGGCATTGTACTCATCATTATGAACAATTCTTACGATGGATTTCTAGGTTGGTAACCTGAAATCGCAAGTATAGAAGAAGTTGTTTAAATATTATTATGACCCCTTTTTAAGTTACTCGTAAACAAAAAAAAAAAGAAGATTGTCCTGTTTAAATCTATACTTTGACTTCGTTTTACTTAATCAATGTTATGTTCTTATGGTTATGACTACCTTATGTTTGTAATTCTTGTTTGTATTTTGTTAATAAGCTTTCTTTTGAAGGACCTTTTCAATTTTTAGTTAGTATGAAAATTTACAGTGTATAGTTGAACCTAAAGAAACTTTTATGGAGTTAATGTTATCTTTCTGTGATAATACAAGTCTACCTTAGTTCGAATATACACTTCAAATTGTTAGATAATAAGATGATGTGGTTGTTAGATACTATAACTGTTATTAGCAATAATAGCTTATAAGTATTTCCAAGTTGCATTACCTACTGTGTAAAATCTGTTAAATATAATTTTATATGATAACTGTGTATAGCTATTTTGGCCCCTGTTGCTGTAGTAATTTAGTGAACTATACTCACTTGCCAACATTGTATTTATATTTTCACTATTTATATAAATATCAGACTGACAAGTGGTGCTGAAAAAAAAGTGGGCGCTCGATATTCATGTCACGAAACTACCTACTAGTTTTTGGAACTCTTGTTAAAATATTCAAATTTCTAGTCGCTTGTAAAAATACTGCGACAGTCAGAAATCTAGGTTTAGTTTTTAAAAAAGTTCCCGAATAATTTGGTGTCAGCCTATTTTTAGTGTTTGGGAATAGACGTATTCATACTGCCTAATCTTTTCCAGCAAAGCTCACAAAACTAAAAAAGCCAAAGCCCTGTGAAATTAAGTTTATACTAAAAAGCAACCAAATGGGTACGTCTATTCCCAGTCGTGCCTACAATACATCTAAAATATGTTCCGCTATTGTTTCAATTTTAATCACGACATAATTTTTTGATCTTGATGAAATATTATATTTTATTTCTTAATTTGAAAATTAAATACTTGATTTTATCATTAAAAACTTTTAATTATCACTTCAGTAAGGTTTTATTTACCAAAATATCCTAATAATTTAAGAGTTGCTCAAACGTAGACTTTTTGCTACTCGGACGCAGGAGACCGCGCGGTTGCTGTGTCCGGTGACGTCCACTTGACAGTTTTTGCCGGTTACTATATTATGTTACGGCACTAGACACTTTCAGTGCCGGTTTTGCACTTTCCGTCAGTGTCTGTGTCCGTCATAGGCAACTAATGTGTGCAACAACTTTTTTACTCATATATTTTTTTAAACTTATAATTATTGTTGTAGAATTTTTTCAATGTCTAATTGCTAATACCGCATTTTGTAAACGGTGTTCGTGTGTCAAGTGGAAGCAATAGGTAAGCATAGCCAGTTACTTGTGTCTGACACAAGTGTCTACGTGTCTACAACAATAAAGTGTTTACGACGTACGTTGTGGAGATTATGGGGCTGGGAGTGACCGCCCCTAATATATTGCTATTCCTATGGAGCGGTTTCCGGATAGTGCCGGGATCAGATGTTTGACCGGGACGAAGCTCCGCCTAAATTTCGCAGATAAACTTAATGGCGTATGGTGGCGCTTCTCGCATCCGCTACACCTGCGAGATACTAAGCCGATCCTGTTACATAATTTTTTTTCCATGGCTTTATTATTATAAATAAGGCCGTAAATTAATTGCAGCAGAGTAAAAAACCATAACCTATTTTACCAATATTTTATTATAGCGTAATAATAAGAAAAACACCACAGTAGACAAAACATTAAACAAAACAGTAGACAAAATTGATTATAACCATTGTTAATCTTCATCATCATCATACCATCACGCCTGTATTCCCCGAAGGATTAAGCAGAACTGCCGAGGTAGCCTAGTGGTCCTAAGCGCGACTGCTACGCTAGAGGTCCTGGGTTCGATTCCCAGGTCGAGCAAGTGGTCGGTTAATGGCAATAGGCTCGCTCCCTATTACAAGGGATTTAAATATACCGGCGAACTGTGGGTGCACATTGGTACACCTCTGCCTAACCCTCCGGGGAATACAGGCGTGATGGTTTGTGTGTTTAAGCAGAGGTGTAACCGTGTAACCAATGTACACCTATATAGTTCACCGGTACGTTTTATTTTTTTTGTTAATCTTTTTAGCAATATTTATATAAATTCGGCCAAAAATCCAAGCTAAGCGTGTGGAATATTTGAAAATCCTCCATTGAATAGGCACGATGACATGTGTGATAATTGTGTTATGGTGCTATAAGTTTTAATTTTTTATCTGTGTAATATGATTTGTTGCCACTTGACAGTAAATGTCAATGACAGGTGTTTTCTATCAGTACGGAGTACCGGCTCTTTTAACTTTTTGACTTCAGTAAATTATTTAATAATTATAAAAGCGGATGCGGATTATAATTAATGTAGGAATTTTTGTTTAAGATAGTCATAAATGTAAAGTAAAAATTGTGTATGGTTTAAGTGATTCTGTTTCTCTCAATTTTAAAACAATATGGCCAGTGGTGGCTTTCGTCTGCATTCTGGTGAAAGCCAAACAAAAGTTCGTAAGTATTTTTAACTAATTGTTTATCTTTTACATTTTTTGTATTTTGCTCATTAAAATAGTCTGTTTCGTAGCTAGTTTACGTGGATTTTAAATGAATTACTCTGTGATTACGAACAATCACAAATAAGGGTCAGTGAATTATTGAAAATTTTCTTAGAAATAATTGTCCTTACATTTATTGTACATCTAATTTATTTTACAGCAAATGCGAATGAAACATTACTCGAGACGTTAGACTCACCATCACGAAGGACCACTAGAGTAAGAACTAAACCAAAGAAGTATGGTGATTTCTTGGATGAAACCCCAAAAAAGAGGAGATCATATAAAGACATAAGCAGCTCAGACGAAGAGGAAGTTAATGATGAAACAGCTTTACAAAAACCTACTGGTACAATTTACTCCTTTTGTTTTTATATGTGTTGTTATCAACATGATTTAATCTATTTCATATCGATACATAAACTTATAGCTCAGACTCACTGTATATCAACCTAACAGCCTACCTGAGTTAAGTAGTCATTGCGTCCAGCAATATCAAGGACCAGGCATTGCATTTAGCATCCTTGACACATAGTTGAAATGTCTCATGTGCATTGCAATAACATGGGCATTGATAGCCTGCAAACTGGAACCCAGCAACACTGTTGCGGCAGAAGTAGAGACTTTATGGTTGGATGGTTGGTTGGGCTTGTGGTGGCGAGCATGACTGTTGAGCGTGGGCTCCTGGGTTCGATTTCCAGGTCGATGAAAAAAAATGCCACCATCAGAGGGAGTGCACCGCCGGAAAGAGGGAGTGCTCCTGCGTTTGGGCACATACTTGTGCACTATAATATCTCCTGTGTACTTAGCTAGTCTAAATTAAGATTAGCCGCTGTGGCCGGAATCAGTCTGGAGAATATTTTTTTGTTTTTTACATATCTTAAAGCTAGAGCTTGCCCAGAAAGAGCTACAAACATTTTAAAACATTTCATTTTAAATATAAATATTCAAATTGTCTGAATAACACCAATTATAAAATACTCTATTACAGCTTTATTCAGTGAGGATGATGTGGAAGGTCAAGACATGTTCAAGTTCAAATCTCGTCACACTAAGATGGATCTGCAAAACAAAGTAAAGGCAGCTATCAGTAATTCTCCAAAGCCTATAGATTCACCAATAAGAACACCAAGAACCATTGCTGCGTTTAATAGCCCTTTGACCAAAGTATCCCAGGCTACACCAAAACAAGTAAAGGATATCATTAAAAAAAGTAAATATTTTGTGTAACTATTTTATTAATGAAAGGGAACATCATTGCTTTTAGTTCAATTAGACCATTTACAGGCACTTTTGAATTGTCAAGAAGGTAAATAGAAAGTTGAAGCTAGTTTACAAAACGTAGGTGGGTCTTTAGGGAGAATAACTAGCACACAACTCTGCGGACATTCCTTTAAATTTGATAATAATATTCTTGTTGTAGAGAACTACAACTTCTTTCTTGTTAAAGAAAGATGGAGATTATTAATGTATTAATAATACATGTTTCAGGGATTATCCATGAAGTTGAATCTGATAGTGCTGACAGCGATTTTTCTGGCAGCAGTAGCGATTTTGTACCTGAAGGAAGTGATAATGATGAGGTAAATAAGGTTATTACTTAAAATGCACTTTAACTAACTGTACTAATTTATAAGAAGCTAAACTTTATCAAATGAAATTCAAAATCCATAATGTAAGTACATATTTCAAATTTCATTACAGACTGATTCACATTCATCACCAGCAGCATCATCTGAAGAAGAAGATGAAGAAGAACAACCAAAAAAAGTTGTTGGCAAAGCCGTTAAGAACAAAGATAACAAGACAAAAGTTAAAGATTCTGAATATTTTGTCACCCCTGACAATTACTTCATGATGCATTCTAGTAAAAAGGTAATATGGACACAAATGTTACTTATTCAGTATAATTTCTGTCCACAATCAATTAATTTACTAATATTTCGTTTAATTACAGATTGCAACTTCCGACCATACACTAGCAAGACTAAAAAACTTGAATGTTAATGAAAATGATCTTGACGACATCCAAATATCAGTTGAACACAAAAAGTGTATAAATGAGCTCAGTCAAACATACACTCAACTATTCAACAAATGGCTGTATGTCTTGAGTGAAAACTTTAACATTATACTTTATGGAGTTGGTTCAAAACGTTTAATACTCCAACAGTTCCAAAAACAGAAACTAAACGACTTTCCATGTATTGTTGTAAATGGATTCTTTCCAAGTTTAACAATTAAGAATATTCTTGAAACAATTGTTATTGATCTGCTAGAAAATAGTCATGTGCCATCCAATGTGGGAGATGTTGTTAATTTAATTGATACTCAGTTATCAGAGAATGGCATAGACTTGTTCCTGATCATACATAATATAGATGGCACTATGTTGCGGAGTGCTAAAGTGCAGTCTACATTGGCCAGTATATCTCAAATCAAGAATGTTCACACAATTGCTACAATCGATCACATCAATGCCCCATTATGTAAGTGAACAATTTAAAAATATGTAATCGAAGCATAAACTCACTTTATGCTACAGTATATATAAATGTATAATAGATTTTTAAAACCATTGTTACAATGGTTCCTAATAATTAAATTGACATAATATATTTCAAATTTGGTATCATTCAGCTGTCTGCATTTCTAGTCAAAGTCAAAACATTTATTTCAATTAGACCATTTACAGGCACTTTTGAATTGTCAAGAACAATGATCCCCAAACTAGGAGGTGCCTGTATCTTTTGGACCAAAAATCCGATGTACATGCTTTCAACTAGAACATCATCCTGCTGTCTGAACGAAAGATGTGTTGCGACTTGTTGTGTTTGTATTCTACACGTCTTTCGTACTTAAATTTCTTTTAGCCGATATCTTCGAATTCACTTCCTTCTTAGCCATATTATTTCTATTTTTTTATGCACATAATCTTTTATCATAAAAAATATTGTTGCAGTATGGGATCACACAAAACTTAGTAAATTTAAATTCACATGGTGGGATGTAACAACCTTTGTGCCTTATTCAGAAGAGACTTCTTATGAGAACTCATTGATGACGCACCGCAGTGGTGCACTACAACTGTCTTCACTCAAGAGTGTTTATCAATCTCTTACTACAAATGCCAAAGGAATCTTCAAAATTATCATCGAGTATCAATTGGAAAACCAGAAACAACATTATCAAGGTAATTAATGTATTGACCGACCCCTACCCTACCAAGTATACTTTTCAAAACAGTTTATAATTTTTCGTTTTTATCTTTTCTTCAGTTTACCCTATCTAAAATGTACTCTAACAGATACATGGTTATGTCCTTACAAAGCATGGGCCCGTTTCATGTGGACGCACAAAGCCACGACGATCGTGGATACTGATTAAAGTAAAGTGGGACTTTTAGGAGGAACTAGGTATTTCTGTTATTATAGTCGCCAGGAGTCGTGAGCACAAACGTCAAGTTAATTTTTGAGTTCTTTTCTGCGATGTTTTTTCTGTTCAGCTGATCTGGTTGTGCTCTTGCCCGATAGAACTTTCAGTTTCTACGATCTCCTTAAGCTTTTCTCGTTGAGCTAAGCAACGAAAACTTGTGACAAGTAAATTTTGCTTTGATTTTCAGGTCTACCATTCAAGGACTTATACTCAAAGTGTCGGGAACAGTTTCTAGTAAGCTCAGATCTTGCTCTAAGAGCTCAACTCACAGAGTTTTTGGATCACAAACTCGTGAAAATGAAACGAACTTACGACGGAAGTGAAAATCTGGTAATTCCTATTGATAATGTATTAATGCAACAGTTTTTAGACCAACAAACTAGTTGAAGCTGACAATTTGTAACACTGATGGATGTTTGTTGGTCTTTATTAAATTTTCTAACGGATATACCTACGCGTTTCACTTATCTAATATAGGAACCGTTAGTAAATAGGAGTAAAAAAGAAACAAAAATATTGTATTTAGCTTTTATTTTACAATCCCAGAAATAAAGTCTTAATAGGATTATATATAATATATATATCAACAGGCCAAAGTTGTAAATTACTTAAACTTAATGACTTACACAATATAATAAAATTATTAACTAAAATTCTCTTCAACATATCTGGCACATTCACCATGATGCATCAACCAAACATTTCATTGATATTCATAAGTGCATTAATTGCTATTTTAAAATTTAAAAAGATTGTAGAAAAATACTCTCTGAACTCATCAGACGTCAAATATTGATCTAATTAATCAGATAACGATATTTTACTACGCTCATTGAAAATTAATTTTGTTTTACTGAACTTGTTCAGTTATCATTAGTGAGATTACGAATAATTTGATATTGCATTTTATTTATTCTCATTGCAGGAGATTACACATTTCAATAATACAATCTGTGCAGTTAAATTATTGATAAAACATTTGTCGTAATAACCTTTGACCACCAGTTATCCAGCCAGAAATTAATGTTTGAAAGTTGAAAAATAATCGTATTGTCAATAATTATTATAGGACATTGTCCAGTCAACTTATGTTTTATGTTGGTAGTTATTTCCTAAGTGAAAATAGGACGTAAAAATGATCAACTTAGTACTTTTTTCACTTTGATATATCAAGTTATGGCATTGGAGCATTGACCATGGCATTGTAACATTAACATAGTTCAACAGCTATAGCTATAAACAAATCTGAGAAATTAAAAATATATAAATAGTTATGAGGGCATTACTTTAGCTTTTGTTCTTGTAAAAATATTTAGATCTCCCTCTTAAACCTTATCATCTCGAAATAATGGAGGCTGATGGATATTCCACATTATTATCATAATTTGTAATTATAGTAAATAATTCTCTACATGAAAATTGACATCAATGTCATAGTATTTAAAATTTTTAGTATGTCTTTATCAGTCTAACTTGGTCATCAAAAAACAGGCGGCGCCCATATCAGAATTGAGGTTGTAATATTCCAAGGGCAGTTTGGAACAGTTTTGTTTAACAATTTACTCATGTTCTTCTCACTTACAGCTAATTAATACAATTCATCGTAACTGTAGATAGAATGAGAGCTATTTTAACCTATAATCATGCACTTCCATTTCAATGATTAGACTAAAATTAAGCATATCAATAGAATAAAAAATGATTATTACATAAACAATTTAATTGAAACATTAACTGTCGGACAACAAACTACAGATTTCACACAATGTCTATTGAGACATTAACATTAATCAATGATAGAAAAACTTCATCAAATTGTACGACGTTCCGTAGACGCGGACGCGTTAAATACTAGAATGAAAGCGATTGAGTCTAGCCTCATTGGGTGTCGGGTATCGATCTCACGAATGACAACTAGTCTACGGGGATGACTGCGGGTTTCGTGATTGTGAACAGGTTTATTGTCCGATGCATCGGAGCGCTGTACACTTACAAACTAGTAAGATAATTCCGCTTAAGGCATCACTCAATTTTCTTCGTCATCCTCGTGTTTTCGCTTTTTACCCCGAGTACTTTCTTCAGGCTCTCCATCAGCGTTCTCCTCATCATCTGATGATGAGAAAATAAATTATTATTGCCATTTTTATGTTATACTCTGCAGAGTTAACACAAAGTAAACCCAAGCCATCAACAACAAGATAACAGCATTTATGTATGTTTGAGTAAATACCTTGTACTTTAGAATTTTGATTTCCCTCGCGATCGTTTTCCACCTCTTCGTCGTCGACATCTTCGTCTTCTTCTTCAGCATCTGTGCCGTCATATAAGGAACTGGCAGAGCTTTCCTCTTCTGTCAAAACACAATTTGAATCTATAGCCGTTTCATTTAAATTAATATATTAAGCCATGAAACTTAGAGATTTTATTAAATTTACTTGATAATAGGAAAGTATTTTAGTCATTTTGAAGTAATTTTATTATTTGAGTCTTTGATATAAAAGTGCATGGTTCACATAAATTTATTCTTCAAACCTAAGCGGAGCCTCCAGCCACAGTGTATGTTTGCTGTATCGCGACTCCGGCGCATAATACTAGTATGTAAGTATAGTTCAATTTTAAGTAGACCCACTTACCAAGGTTATCATTATAGACTACACTGAGTGAAACATCCTCATCATCCTCCTCTTCTTCTTCCACTTCTGAACCTGAAACAAACAAGACACGAAATTAGCGCCAAAATTCAAATTTAAGTAGTAACTGACACAAAAAAAGTACAAAACCAATACTATGAAAAGCTGCCGAGTATTTTACATAGACAGACAAATGTTACACAAGCATCACTGACATAAAATAATGATGCTTACTCTTTAAAAGGAAACCCATGTGGAATAGCAGACCATAAACAGTGTATAATATCATTGGTAGAGAGGTTCTCTCCTCTTCTGGCCTTTCTGATACGCTATCATCATCATTTATCACCAACGGACCCAAATCTATGTCCAGATCTGTAACGCAGTATTTAATGTACCCTTACAATTGACTGTTATTTTCAGCCCTTGTCTCATAGACAGACACAGCAAGTTAAATTATTGGTGATTAAAAGGTATGTATGGGTGAAGCCATGTTGTCTTAGAACCATTATCATAATAGTCAAAAGCTCATTCAGCTATGAATGCTTACAGGCTGATTCAATGATGAATAAACACTTGTGGTAAGGATATGTAAAATTTAGTAAAAACTACAAAATTACACTTAAATAATTTAACAACATTTGAATAATTTAGCAAACTGTTTTGTGAGAAATCAGTTTCCCACCACATTTTTGTAATATTGCTGGAAATTTCCTGGTTATTTGCTCTGTAGCTACCAATAACACTCAAACTTGCACAACTAGAAACCTAAAAACAAAGTTCACTAACCATCTTCTTCACTGTCATTGTTTCCATTCAATTCATCTTCTTCCTCTGCATCACTGTCCTCAGCTTCTCTGTCTTGTTTGTCAAATCTAAAAGCAGCAATATATTATGGTAAACTTACACATAGAAATTACAACCTACCAAGTGAGAGGACTTTGGTGATTAAACTAGTGAATGTGTGTGAGGAGACAATCACTGGACAGATTCAGTGTGGAGCCTGTTGGTAACAGACATATCTGTTTAATAGAGCAAACAGTTTGCAAATTATGGTAAGAAATGTTAGTAGACTCCCAGCTGTATTGTGCAAAACATATTTAGCTTTTAGGATACTAAAATATTGCAGGCCTGTCTGAGCATCTCTAAAAAAATTCTAACTTCAGAACAAATCTTACCCGTCTAAATATTTTAAGGAGGGGTGTAGTGCGAACACCTTACTCCTATATTCCTCAATGCTAGTGACTTCATTGTTGAACAAATCAAGATTCTTTAAGTGTTCAAAGTCCTCCAAAGGCTTCAGAGTATCTAAATCTTTAATTTTGTTTCCTGATAAGTTCAAGTGTGTGAGCTTTTTGCAGCCATTGAGGAAGTTCAATCCATTGGATATTCTGTTGTCAGACAGCTCTAGTTTCCTGAGCTTGGGCAGTTTTGGAAAACCTTTGAGTGTGGTTAGACCAACATTATTGAGGCTGAGGTTTTCAAGATTAATATATTCGTCTGTTAAACCAACTATATTGGTACTCCTGCAATTGTCCAGGTTTAATTCTTTGACCTGTAATAAAAGAAAATGTTAAAACATTTAATCTCTGGTGATAAGTTTTAACGCCATCTACATTTTATCAAGGGGACAAAATGCCCAGTGGTAGTTATACAAAAATCATGCTATGTAGGTATACAAGATACTTAAAAATATGTGACACGTAACGTGTGTTGTACTGTCGGACTTGCAAGAACCGGCAATATTTTAAAGTTTCATTTCTAATACCACCTGAATCCCTACGAATAGCATCTAATTTCTGTTGTATGGTGAATATAAACTAGGCATAAAACACGCATCCAGTCTAACTTGGCAACTTACTAATTAACCACGTACACTAATATTTTGTACGTATAGATACTTATAGAAGCATGTACCTACCTATCAATGAATAACAAGGTTATTCAGTGCATGTTATTATACTTCGGCGTATGCAGTAGCAGAGCCGGCATGAAAACTTCGTCGTATTTAAAAATCATAAATTATTTTAAGAAGTCTATCAAACCTCACAGAATAATTATCAATGAGGAATAGATTTAATGAGTAATGTTACTGGCTTGCTGAATATTTATTGAAAGCAAAGTCAAGTCAACCAAAACGTCAAAATGGTGTTAGTTGTCAAAGACACAGGCGTAGTTTGTAAAATCCATGAAATGAGTGATTATTTCGGGGAAATATTCATTGAAACATGAAAGGGATGTGTTCGTATTATAGTTTGTATAACGATATGTATTTGCGGTGTTGTAGTTGCGAATAGAATTGAGATCGTTTTACTTTGCAATGGCGGATGACACGAATCATCGCGACGCAATAAAAATGGCCGCTATATTGGTAAGGCGTGCGTCAATAATATGACTACAGTTGAAAGTGTAAATAGATGAAATTAGTAACAAAAAGACGTTCTGTGACATATCTCAACTTATTTCGTAGTAACTGAAACAAACATTTCAAGTTTTACTGGGAGTTTATTCTACTTAGGTGAAAGGGCGCGAAATTATATCATGAAGTAGCTACAGTCAAGTTTACACTTTGAGCAGAATGTAACCGACTCAATTAGAGATAAGAAGTTTCTCTAATTGTTATAAACAACGATTTAATCTAGTTAATAATATCTTTCTTAGGCAATAAACGTTATAAACTTGTACATCTAGTAAAGTAAAATACCATTGACATTGACAACACATTAATCAATGAGCCCTCTTTTCAAAGCACAAGTTTTTGAGATAAATATTACCTAACAATTATAGGAAAGTAGAATATTGTATCCGATTAGATAGTAATTTGACTTTCAGTCGCGTAATTAGCCTTCAATGGGTACATAACACGTCCGACATCCATAAGTTTCGACACTTAACCTCAATATACGAATATTTACAATAGGAATGCTTCATCTGCTTGTTTAATCTGAATACGCAAGTTAATCATTCACGGGGAAATCTATTATAGCATAGAAAATAATTGCCTGGTCAAATACTTCATTAGAATGTTAATAATTATGTGCACATGAATGAAACGTAACAATCGGCAATGGCTAATTTCTATACATAATAATGCCACATCTTTAATTAGGAAGTGAATTTACATGCTGCTGTATATATAAGTGACACGAACGGAAGATTATGTTGATTTACTGACAAGAATCAAAATTTTTAAGTATTACATTTATGTACCTGACGAAATACGTATCGACAAAACATTCCAATATATCGAAAAATAGATTTCGTTTACCTGTGAAGGATTTCTTCCTCTCAATTCCAATGCGACCCTCTTTTCCATCTTTAAGAGTCTGTTGAATTCCAGTTTAAAACACTTTTCGCGAAGGTATTTAAATATTTCTCAAGGAACTAAATCACTAAGCTTGGGTTTCAAAACAGAAGGAAACTATAGATACACGAGTGACGTCGTACAAGAGGCGCCGTCTGGTGGCGAAATAAAGCAACCGGATACAGTACAGTTGACCAATTGATTAGTGTTTTGTAATGACGCTATACCACAAACACTACACAAAACAATGATAACTGCTATCTAAAATCATAAAATTATATTTTAAATTAGTCAAAACTGTAAAAAAGACTTCTATGAATTCTTAAATCCTATTTGAGTTAGGTCGTTCTGGCTTACGTTGGTAGTGTGTAGTTGCCAGCTTGACGGTCAAAAGGCGGCATTTACAAAATGTGTTGTGGCATGAGTAGCCGGTAAAGCGTGTTGGTGTATTTTGATACTATGTTTTACTTGTTATTGTTAAAATTTTATTAATATGCAATCTTCACAATAAATATTTTTGTACGCAATTGATTGTAGTTTTAATATATTACATAAAAAAAGTGACCATTAAAATTCAGTTGGAATTACTGGACCGGCTAAAAACATACACAGTTTTAACATTGATATGTTCACGACATTTACGGTAGGGTCTGGGTAGCGATGGCTGATTTTTGGGATATGGTGTTTTCTTTAAGGAGGTTACGATTTTATACACAAATTACCATTTTGAGAGTTCAAGTATTATTGTATGGGGTCTCCTGTCAAAACAAGTTGTAAGACGAGCCATGATTCACTTCTCTTCTATAGTTGGCTTAAAAATGTTTGTAGGTAGCTTGGCCGCACGGCCTAGACCGAAGGGAAGCGGTAAACCTTTATTTATTTAATATATTGATAATAATTACATACTGTGGTCATACTGGTCGATGAGTTGACACACTGATAACGCATATTACACTGATTTAGATAGATAAAAATAGTTGGTACTAGTCGGTACTTCTCCATAAACACATTAAATCAGTTTATGTAACTACACCATTCTGAAATTGCACGAGTATGTCACACCTACTATTGGGAAATATGCAAACATATGGTAGCTACGTAGGTCAGGAAATCTCTCGAGTCGAGGAGTTTTTAACTGTAAACGTACTATCACGCTAGTATTCCCCGAAGGGCTAGGCAGAGGTGTACCAATGTACACCCACAGTTTGCCGGTATGTTTAGGTCCCATGTAATAGGGGGCGAGCCTATTACCATTAACCGGGCACAAATCCTAACTCCGAGCTGTTACTGAGAATATCATAGAAAAACCCCATAACACTGCTCGACCTGGGAATCGAACCTAAGACCTCTAGCGTAGCAGTCGCGCTTAGGACTACTAGACCAACTAGGTTAATTGTAAACTGTAAAAGTAATTGGGGAAGCTGAATTGAGGTGGTATCCAGTAGAGTGAAGGAAAAGACTTTTATCTACGTTGAAAGTTGCGTAAATCTTTTTGTTTGTGACATAAAAGTGGACTGAGTGTCAGCGCATATAGAGCTGTAATATGCTCACGCAGTTTTTATTTATTAATTGATAATTGTTTAAAATGCAATTAAAATAATAATATAGAAAAATTAATTAAGCAAATAATTATATATATAAAATTGTAAATTGAGTTCAAGATAAAATTCCGCAGTTTTTTTTTGTTGTATTTTAATTTATTATCAATGAATTAACAAAACTGCTCGACCATGTTGCTTTTGTCTGCGCTGACCGTTATGAAAGGTTGCTGAAAGCCGACGAGGCAACGCGTGGATTGGATTGGCCAGAATTGAAAGCACACGCTGGGTCAGTGAGAGATAAGCTTGCGAACACTTATATAAGAAGTTGGCAGACTCGTCCCACAATTAATTTGTTATTTTTCTCCACCTATGTATTTTGATCTCTCTCTACTTTGTATATTTTGTTTGTATGTATGTATATATGTATTTATTATTATATTTTATTCTTTGAAATTTTCAGTTCTTCTTCCTTGCACTAACTATGTTTTGTCTTTGCATCACCCTAAGGTAGACTGGTAGAAAATGCCTAAGGCATTAAGTCCGCCTTTGTACAGTGTATTTTTTACATTTGTGCATTTGGAAATCGTCGCGCTTGTGAATACGGCACCAACGGAACAGTCAATCTATATCAATAAATAAATTGAATTGTATGTTTGTCTAAGTAATGTATTGTGCAGCAATCTTATCTAAACTAATAGGTATTACGTATAAAGAGCTAAAATTGTTTGTTTGCTTGTTTGTTGAAGGTAATCTCTTAGAAGTGCTGATCCTATTACAAACAATATTTATTTTGATCCAATGCCTATTATTGCTGAGTTCGACAGGTTATGCTACAAAAAAAATCATGAAATTCATAAATCAATTAAATATTGTAAATAATGTTGGAGGAAAAATAGCTGACTGGCTACTTTATTGACGTTCGTTGACTAAACACCACAATTTATTGCAAAAATATAATTCTTTATAAATTTGCAGTATATGAGTTGTAAAAAGACGCATCACATACTCGTTACTTCGCGTAATGCCCTTTAAACTAAGCAACATAGAGCAAATGTTATTGCTGAGAAATGACTTTTAGTGTGATAAAACACAGTTTATGGTAACGCGGAATGTAACGCACGCAACACATTGTGCTTAGGAACGGGTGCATCCAACAGCATAAGGTAAGGTATTTTAAGTTAAGTTCGAAAATTTCAAACTTGTAGAAACGTTTGTAACGTTTTTGACCTTAATTAAGGCTGTCACTCCCAAATCAGATAATCGGTCACCGATTTTTTTGTCGTAGTGAATGGAACATAAATTCTAATATACCAACACACACATCCTACAAAAAGTCTGTACCACGAAAGTATGGATCTATTGAACGGTCCGATAATCTGTCCTACAGAAAGTCGCACGTGCGCGGAGGCTCTTAATATCTCCATAACAAGAAGGTTCTCAGGTCCAGCAATAATGGGAAAAACATGGAATTATGAGCTTCGTGTAACTGTTATTGGGGAAGCCGACATTCTCACTAATTTTGTTCATACAAGAAAAATGGAAATTTGATTAGCATAGGTTAATTTAGGAAGACTCACATGTATTTACAATCTTGAAACCAGAAATCGCAATAAAAAAAATAGCCGTTTCATACATTTCAACTAGTGATGCGAAGGTAATGGTATGAATCCGCTTGATTTTTTTTCGCGATTTCAGAATAAGATTAGTAAAAGGAGGCAGGCAGGCAGAAGGAGGCAGGCAGGCAGAAGGAGGCATAATGATGAGTACAAAGAACCCTTTTCATGTTTCTGGTAAACAAAAAACACAAAATTTACAATTTTAACAAACCCCCGACTGAAGAATAATAAAAATTCCTACCGCAGCTAACAAGAGAACTGATAACTTTTAAACGGCTGAAGGTTGATTTCCATAAAACATAGCTAAGAACACTCCCGACTAATTCACCTTTTAAACAAAAAACAAAATCAAAATCGGTTCAGGCGTACGGGAGCTACGTTGCCACAGAAAGACAGACACACACAGACACGTCAAACTTATAACACCCCGTCGTTTTTGCGTCGGGGGTTGAAAAATGGTGATGTTGCTGTTGGTAAAGGTGAGTTTTAAGGTATGTATAACGGGATAAGTAATTAATTTAGGGGCAGTACGCCGACGCGTTTTCCTACGTAATATGATTATGTAAATTTTAACTTTATGTGTCAAGGTAAGCACATGGTATCCTCAATATAATCACAATTTTTCCAACTTCCATGCGGACGAAGTCGCAGGCAGGAGCTAGTTTAAAATGTCTTATCTTTTGAAAAGCGACTGACGTTGACGGCCGCTAGCTTTATTAATATGGAAAAAACTAAATTGAAATGCCAACTTTAGTTGATGATTGGTATAGAAATGTCTTGTAAATTCTCATTATGAGAACTGCATCGTTAGGCAAAATATACGTTCAAATACTCCAATGAATAAATCATATTAGAATAATAACGGTCAAATAACGTGAGGTGTATTGTTAAAATTACTACATTTTGGTGATATTTTTTGTAAATAGTCTATACTGCTTTGTATTTGTCGTAAAATAACAGAGTTTATTATAAGCTTAACATTAAAATAATAACACCGTTTAAAGATATTTTTCTAATGTTATTTGGTACGGGTTTAGGACAAATAGTAGTCTTACTTTTGAGTAAGACTACCATTTTTCCTAAACCCGTATCTAAATGCAGTTAGAATGTATGGAAATCTTCTAAAACGCTTTCTGGAGCTTCTACAGTTACTATATAAGTACATGTCCTTACTGCCCCTAAATATTCAATTCTTTAATATAAAGGACCATTGGATACGATTATTTCATAGACACCAGCAATATGATTTACTTATTTATAACTTTTACCTATTTATAAATCACATTGTTTTTTCATACTGTCCTCCTGTCTATGTCTATTATATTACTCTGTGATACTGTCTCTAAATCTGTCATGTTCTGATAGAAGTAATTTTTTTAAAAAGTTGTTAGCTCCGTTTATTTAAAGATATTATTTAATCGTTTTAAAGTTTTTATAACTCAATAAAAAATATGTTAAGGAAAAAACTGCCTAAATTTTTGGCCAAAATACGTAATTTTCTTTTAGTAGTTCTTCTTTTCTTGGTTTTGTTCATTTGTCTTAGAAAGAGAGTCCAGGAAAATGAATTGTTACATAAGATTCCTAAAAGTGCCATTATATATGTGGAATTCCATGCACGAAATAATTTTAAACCCCTCCATATACAGACAATAAAGCGTTTGATATCAATGTATAACTCTGAAGAACGAGTTTTGAACTTCGACGTTTTCGGACCCTTGAAACCAAAGGCCCCCGTTTTTGTTATATTCGTTGATAAGTACAAAACAAATCTGAAATATCTCCTGGTATCTTTGTCAACCGTACTGGGAATAGAGGATGCACTATTAATATTTTCGCACTCTAGTTTCGATGAAAACGTTAATAATTTGTTAAAAACAATAGATTTTGCTCTTGTGTTACAAATCTTTTATCCATATTCTATCGAGCTATTCCCTAATGAGTTTCCAGGATACCAACCAGGTGATTGTTTGCGTGATATTGGTATGGATACTGCAAGATATATTAATTGTACAGGTGCTGATACACCAGATATACTTGGTCGATTTAGAGATCCTTTACAGTCCCAAATGAAACATTTCTGGTGGTGGACAATGAACAAAGTATTTGAAAATTTGACCTTTATTAAGGATCACGCAGGAATTTTTTCATTCTTAGAGGATGATGTGTTTTTATTGGAGGATTTCATTTATATGACCATGCAAATGAAAAAAATAAGCCGGTTCATAACTGTTTGTGAATTTACATCTTTACTGACGCCGATGTCTCAATTTTCATTTGATTATAATAATATGAGTACGTACGCGGTTGAATTAACAACTTGGGATCCTAAAAGCTATGCCTCTGTATTATCGTTTGATTCGACAGTTTGGAGTTTAATTGACGCGCATTATTCGCTATTTTGCAACATCGACGACGATTCGTGGGCCCGATCCCTATACTATTTGTCTCTGAACAGAAAAGACGCAGGTAGATTCAAAGTAATATCTAGTTTAATGCCAAGAGCGTTTAAAACAAGCTCGTCAAATTTCCTTAACGAATATATGGATTTCGAGATGATTATCACAATTCATCGAATATTGCACTTGCAAGAACGAATTAAGGAATTTTTATATCCCTCCCATCTTGAAATTTACCTTAATATTGAATTAGATGACGACGAATACGTAATTTTTGATAACAATGGTGGATGGAACGATCCAAGGGATAAAAATATGTGTTTTAATATAACTTCGAATAAGATAAAGAAAGTCATAATGGATATGGCTCACGAATTCCATAATTATGATTTGATAAAGAACTCAGAATAGTAATTAATAATAATACATTTTATTGCAGAAATACAGTTCTACCAAAACATATTTTATAATACCTAATAGTTTATTTTGTGTTTTGTAAATCTGTTATCTTGTATTTTATATTGTATGTTTTGTAAATGTGTTTTTTTTGTATTTTATGCTTAGTCTAATAAAATATATACTGTGTATGTTTTTATCAACTTATTGCTTTGTACTTCAGGAAATTGCGAACTTAGGGGAGTTTACAGACGAACGTTAATTTTGGCGACTTTCGACGACAGACTTTTTTCTATGATTTTGTGTAAAGTCTTGACCCATATAATCAATGCAAAACGTTACGTTACGTTACGTTCCATATTCTGTAACTTGCGTTTTTTAGAGATACCTACTAGAACTCGGAAAGTTTTACTTAATTTTTAAATATAAGTACCTACCTATCTGAAATCGCCTGAACTGATCAATGCACATGCCTTTTTTGTATGAGAAGAGCCCATTGTCGTGTCATGAGGCAGTAATAGGCTGGTATTATTATTAGAACCATACGAAAATGTTAATTTAAAACGCAATTAATTGGCAATAGGTGTCTTAGAAATGGATGATGACAGTCGTCAACATGAAGTGTGGCAAGGCTTAGAGCTCCTTAAATATCAGGAAAGAAAGACATATCGTAGAACAAATTCCTACACTAGACTGACACACTAACTGGTAGACTGGTAGAAAATGCCTAAGGCATTAAGTCCGCCTTTGTACAGTGTATTTTTTACATTATGTGCATAAAGTTTAATAAATAAATAAACACACTTTTTTTTAAGGATGGGATATTGTCAAATGACTTATTCCGCTCTGGGTATAGCGGAATGAAGTGTTAAACTTTTACTGGCTAAAACCAATCCGTGTTCTGGAACACTGGCAGGCAATTCCGCAACTGACAGACGCCGCAACCCTGGTGGGCGCCGCAACACTGACAGGCCCGCAACCCTGCCAGGCCCGCAACCCTGACATGCCTCCCCCCCTGCGCTCCGCATCTGTCTTTCAATGTGTGCCAAACTGTCTCCTCACTTGAATTCCTGAACTGATTTTGTTCTGGTTCTGAAAGGTCAATAAAGTGATTGACAGGAATTGGAATGGACAATCATATGTTTGTCGGTTATATTATTACATAGAGAGAAAGAAAAAAAAACAACACACAGACGAATTGATAACATCCATCTATTTGTAGTCAGTTTAAAAATAAATAAAACAATGATGTACTTCAATGATTGTGTACAATGGCTAGATGCCAGCTTAAATTCAATTTTACAGCAAACACTTTAATGGGTCTAGGTACCACCACGCCACACACAATGGGTAACTTTGGTACTTTACTATTCTGACTGCCTCGTTAGCCTAATGGTCCTAAGCGCGACTGCTACGCTAGAGGTGTTGGGTTCGATTCCTAGGTCGAGCAAGGTGTTATTGGGGTTTTCTATGAAATTCTCAGTAGCACCTTGGAGTTTGGATTTGTGCCTGGTTAATGGAAATAGGCTCGCCCCCTATTACATAGATCCTAAACATACCGGCGAACTGTGGGTGTACATTGGTACACGTCTGCCTGGAATGATGGTATGTTTACTGTTTGTTTCATAGTTCATACGTATGTGTCTCTCACTTTTAATTGCTGGTTTTGTGTAATATGGTATACATAGCGTGTCGGCGCTGGGGACAATAGCCAATATCATAAGGACAGTGTAATACACAAGTAAGCCATTAATACAAGCCGCATAGCACTCGTAGCGGATCGGTTGATTGCTACGAAATAATTATTGACGTAGCTCGTAGCCGCGTAGCAAGCACGTCGGTATTACAGCAGATTACGGACTACGTGGTTACTACGCATGGACTAATTAATTTTACACGTAACATCATACCATCACGCCTGTATTCCCTAAATGGTTAGGCAGAGGTGTACCAATATACATCGATAGTTCGCCGGTATGTTTTTAAGTCTCATGTAATAGGGGGCGATCATATACTTGGAGTTTGGATTTGTGCCTGCTTAATGGCAATAGTGCCATTAAGCCGGCACAAATTCAAACTCCGAGATGCCACTGAGAATTCCATAGAAAAACCCAATAACACTTTGCTCGGCCTGGGAATCGAACCCAAGGCCTCTAGATTAGTAGTCGCGCTTGGGACCACTAGGCTAACGAGTCAGATAGATAATTGTATTACAGAATAATACATTATTTATTTTTAATTTACAACGGTAAAACGTGGTGGTTATAAAAAATCAGTAAAACACTTCGATCAAACGAAACATGTGCTTGGACGAAACATGGTACATAAAAATATACACATACATACCTATTATGCGTTCCTCTCGCATTACTTCAAATATTCTGACCTACAATTAATTATTATTTAAGAAATTCTGGTACAATTTTAAAAGAATATAATTAAGGGACCCTGGCCGGTAAAAGGCAATGTACTGATTGTATGAGCATAACCTATGCGCTCTGACTATTGTCTGCAGCAGCTTCTTAAGTTTAGCAAAGTATTTTTTATGTCTCTAAATTTCAGGTTATATGAGAAAAGTTCATAACTATGTTTGATGTATAAGAATCCTTACGAACACTTTATTCATATTTATTTATTTAATACTCATAACATCAAATAAAAAGATTAACACAGATATGTGTGTATACACTATATAAAAGCCGCTCGATACAAAATGTGAGTAATATCTCCAGCGATCATCGCAACAATAAGTTCTTGTTACTTTCCTCCGTCAGTCGGGCGCAGACGACTTTATTCGAAGATAATGTTACAATTAAGTTGGAGACAAAGGAGAGCATGTCAGTGTAAGGCGCGTGGCGGCTTGGCGGGCCAGCGGCATCATCCGCGGGGGGCAAGAGGCGCGGGCGCGGGAGGAGGGGGCAGAGCCCTGACTGTGCGCACGCAGCCTCGGCCCGGCCGCGAGCAACAGTCTGCTCGCGTGAGCCGCGGCTCGCGACTCGGCCAGACCACGCCGCGGTATCATGCCCCATGGTAAGCACTCACCATCACCAGCACACCCGCCAGACTACCCACCACTCTCCACACCCCCCGCACCCCGCAATACTATCACAACTCAACCCCCACTCACACTTTTCAGTCATCATTCCATGATTCCACTCATGTTTTTATTATTTATTTACGCTGGTACGGGACGTAATGGACAAATTTCAAATTAATGAATTACAAAAAAAAAAAATTCGTTATGTGCTGTAATTGTCTCTTTTATGTGGAAACGTGGTGGTATTAGGAAAATTTTAATGTCCATTTAATTCGTCGGATTGAATAAGCCGAGGGCACCTGCGTCCATTAGCAACAATAGAAATGAAGGCATAAAAGGCTTATTGTTGTAATTTAGATATTATTTTTATCGGCTTTATTATCGGTGTGTTAAATTATTTGTGTTAAAAATGAAAAAAGAAAGCGACGAGAAAGTTAAGCAAAGTGATTTAAGAAGTAAGTTTGCTGAGACGTTCGGTAAGTACTTGCTGTAACTAATTAGACGTATTAAGTTGTCAAATTTGATCATAATCTACCTAAATTTTAATGTTCTTTAACTCGTTACAGATTTTTATACAAACGTATAATCAAAATACAACTTTACTGTAATAAAAAAATAGTTCGTGCAGAACTGTTCAACTGTTTGAGTGTGTACTAAAATTCATTGTTCTATAAAACTACTAGTTCAGTTCACGTTTCAATGTTTGTAAAACACATAAAAGTTTGTGACTGCAGTATGTGCACTGACTGCGTGCTAAATTGTTTAGAAAGTAGTTTCATATAAAGCCGTAAAACTGTCGTTCAATTTCGAAGAATTAGGGTTCAATAGTTTGTATAGAAATCAGTTGCATCAGTGCTAAAGTTTCTTCTTATTTTTATGTGTGGGTAGAATTTATATATATTTATTAATACGACACATTACGTAGCCGTTAAGTACGCATGCTGCCTATCAAACGAAGTAACATTGAGCAAAAATATTGCGTGATAAACTATCTCATTTCTAGTGTAAAAACCACTGATAATAAGCATGCAATTTAGGTAGCATACGCGAAACATTATGGTAATGGGTGCATGTATCAGTACAGTGGTTGTGGGGGTAGTTGTACCATTTAAAACACAAAATTAAAAATTTTGAGTAGCCCCCGCAATAGAAGAATAGAAATACATACCGCAGCTAACAAAAGAGCTGATAACTTTGAAACCGCTGAACCAACTTTCATCAAACAAAGCTAAGAACACTCCTGACTAATTCACCTATCAAACACAAAAAACTAAATCAAAATCGGTGCATGCGTATAGGAGCTACGATGCCATACACACACACAGACACGTCAAACTTATAACAACCCGTCGTTTTTGCGTTGGTGATTAAAAACTTGTTTTCGTAACAAAAAACTGACCTTCAAGGTCTCCGTACTGGGTTCTTAGGCAAGGTCCAAAACGAAAATGAATACAAGAACATGTAACTATAAGCTTTGTTAAGTGCCTTTTTACATCTTTTATAATCGAAACCCTGGCTCTCCGTCGCGCATAGCTAATAATTATAAATATGTATCAAAGGCTAAAACTTTTATAATAAATTACACACACACACACCATCACGCCTGTATTTCCCAAAGGGTTAGGCAGAGGCGTAACAATGTACACCCACAGTTCGCCGGCATGTTTAGGTCCCATGTAATAGAGGGCGAGCCTATTGCCATTAACCGGACTCAAATCCTAACTCCGAGCTGCTACTGAGAATTTCGTAGAAAAACCCTATAACACTTTTTGCTCGACCTGGGAATCGAACCCAAGACCTCTAGCGTAGCAGTCGTGCTTAGGACCACTAGGCTAACGAGGCAGCTAATCATTATAAATATGTATTAAAGGCACAAACTTTTAAAATAAATTGAAAATGGTATATTAAAGAGTTGGTCTACCAACAGTATATTGTTTTAATATTACTTTGGGCCTGTGTTATATTCCAATAAGATATAAATAAATTACCTGGCAGATTACTTCATACAAATTGATTCAATTCATATTGGATGGAGAGGAAGAGGGAGGCCAAAGTAAAAGGTGGATGGATTGTGTAAAGAATGATATGAAAGAGAAGGAAGTCAGTGATAGCATGGCGGTTGACAGAACGGAGGAGGAAAACATGTTGCACCGACCCCAAGTAACATGGGATAAGGGCAGGAAGATTATGATGATTATTTCATACAAATTCTGTTCCATTTTTATTTAAATATATCTGTTGAGTAATGTATATTGAGCATAATTTCTAACGATCTGTGAAGGGTACACAAAGCACGTTTACACGTGCTTTGTGTACCCATAATGTAATGTAATGTGTAATGGTTACCCATTGATATTGCAGATGTTCATATGCGGCGACCATTACTTAGATAACTGTCATTCTGTTTTAATCATAAGACTATGTTCATCAAATATATTTAAATAGTTTAGTCGCGGGAACATCGAACACAGGTCAATTGCTGCTGGATTTTTCCTTATATCAGTCAATAGTGCAACCAATCGCGAGAATTACATAAAAAGAAACGAAACTATGCGGTGCTCTGTGATCGGTAAGTGCCTATTGTTGACCGTCACATTTTGACATTAGAATGGACCTATTTTGGGAGATAAGTCACGTCAAGTCCAAGTCCAACCATTGATATAAAGATCAATAGCTTTAATACGTAATAGCTTAATTTAATGTTTGTGAACTGGGGCTTAAATTGTTTTTCGCTTACTAGCTCTCTTTTCCATTGGGCACTTTTGGCAAATGCCCTGGGCCCCAAGGCCGTTAGGCCGTCGGGCCCCAGGCCTGCCCTCAACAAAATAATTATTTACAGTCCGTTCCATTTTACGCATTATTACCTATCCGATTAAATGACAAAATATTTGATTAGTAGTGCAATTTACATCATCAATTTACATGTTTCCTTTATCGATTTTATATAATTTGATTTGGTTCAAATGAACATTGAAAGAAATTAAATTTGTCAAGTATGAAAATACGCAAAACACACAAGGGCCCGTGGTACAATAGGTTAAAGACGGCCCTGTATGTATGTAGCTATCCAGTGTTTCAAATGGAAACTGACCGTGTAATCATAATCGTTGTGTGAATGCGGTACAGAGTGTCAAGAATAACACCCCTGTTGTTAGACGGGGGTTCAAAAGTTTACAATTGGATTCTAACCGCATATTACATTACGCGATCAAATGAGCTTACGGAACCGAAGGCGGCAACATGTTTGTGGGTTTAGACAAAGTAGGCCGGTTCGTAAAGGATCGTGTTATGAGTATAACCAGAATTGTTCTAGGGCCTGTTAACAATGAAATCAAATAATGAATGAAAGGAAAAATAAAATTGCGGCCCTTGTTAATCAAATTTTCTGTACAAAAAATTTAAATGTGTACGTAATAATCGGTGGAGGGGCGTTCATTTTCAGGTTAGATGGTTAGATTTTACTTCTACCATAACTTAATCTACCTTTCAGAAGACACTTGATTCAATTTCTTTTTCTTATATATGGTGTTCAAAAGTGCTTTTTAATGGCCTAATGTAAAAAAATTACTTTTAAGAAAATGACTGTGTCTATGGCTGATTACAAAAATTCTTTCAGAGTTTGCCTCTTACAAACAAAAATGAACTTTACCCCTTTATTATTTTAGTATAGATTGTGCTACCGTTCTGCAATCGGCATAGAATGGTAGGATTTTTACTTCGTTAGTATAAAAACGCACTGCCCTCACTTCGGTGTTTAACACGGCATGAATTTCAAATGGGCATCAATTTTTGACTACAACATATCACGTATGCAAGCTTCAGTTTTCATAATGAATTTAAAAACATCACTTATAGAGTTGCAAGGTTGTGTATAAGGTATATTTATTATCTTGCATGCGATTACGCAATTTTCAACTATATAATTGTTGAATTTTAGTTCATTATCAATTAATTAATGAACACTGCTGAAGCATATTGTTGCTCTATCTGATGTTACGAGTGATTTCCAATTAATGACTATTATGTGTAAATGAAATGAGATAGCTTTTAGGATGTATTAGAAGAAAAAAAGAATAATCCATTTATTGACGCATTTTTTAATATAGTTCATTTTCTCGAGTGATGCGAACATAAATGTATTGATCAGCTGATTCTTTTTTCGCGATTTCATGGTTGTTTTAATATTGAAATAAATAGTAATAATGACAATGGCTTCTTTTTTGGGTTTCTGGAACCCGAAAAATAAAGTGTACAATAAAGCATTGTGCCAACTTTAAGCTAATTAAAAAGATATTACCAAGACTTATCCTAATACAAATTCAAGCCAAAATAACTTTGTTTCAAACTCTGTTTTGTGAAGAAAAGTTTCAGTTGCCTTGTACCCTTTGAAAGATTATGAACTGCTTTGTTGTTAATCGATTTGTTACTGTTACACAATCGATTACATAACTTACATCAATAATTAACGCTGTTACGTAATTTGTATAATCATTAACGCTGGTTTTATTTGATACTCTTTCACAACTAAACTCCTGAACCGATTTTGATGAAATTTGCACATTAAAACCGCAAGAAAGGATGTAAGATGATGAAGAAGGATGATATCCTTTCTTGCGGTTTAATATTAGTGTGCAAATTTCATCAAAATAGGTTCAGTAATTTAGTTACGAAAGAGTAACAAATAAAAGAAACCTAAAAACGCCTAATCGCCTAAAAAGCCTAGAAGTAGCCTATGTAGACTACTTTTTAATTCACGACTTCCTCTGCGTCCGCTATAACCCACATTTACATGGACGAAGTCGCAGGCAAAAGCTAGTCGTAAATCATTGTGTGGGTATCAAATACTTGATAGTATCGGTTTAAAAATTAATCACTTATCACATTCTCAACTCAAAAATCACGTGATTTGTTTAAGTTATTATGTCAAATAGGTAATTAGGTTTTATTTACAGTTAAAATATTTACAGCCTTAAAATTAGAAATCCTTAATAATAACAAAAAGAAACTAACACTAAATGACATCAAAAAATTCCTCCGCATCGCCGTCAACTGGAAAAGTGCCCAAATTAGTTAATTATAGTTTTATAATTGCACCTAAGAAAACAATTTGTATTAATCAAGAGTTCACCTATTGAGAGATTGACTATCTATGTTGCATCGTGTTGTTTCAGAGGTACTTCACGAAATATGAATGTGAATACATATATAATGTACATAAGTACGAGGGAGTACTATGTGCCAAAAACTTTGCATACATTTATTTCCTGTTTTCATGAAATAAAATTGTCAACACACGTATTGTATCTGGTCATCATTTTTGATATGGCGGCATATGAATCTTTAACGGTTTTGCTACCGTCACACAGAACGCATACAGTATAACGTCGTGTCTTCGATTTTTTGGCGGGTTCAATGTATCTTGTGCACCGCGTCTCGCGCTTATCATTTACATTCGATTTTAATGTGCATTTGTATTTGTAGCAAGAGACAGGTTTATCCCCAACCTTCTTCTATTTTAAAGAGCTAATCTAGCACAGATTTACCCAGTCCAAAGGCCTTTAATCCGTACACGGCATCAATTAACAATTAGACAAACACAACTGTGCTTTGCTACGAACTCGTAGCTAGATTGGCCTACGCCGTAGACATATGCTACAATATGACTACGAAACTGCGGCCAGCTACGGCGTAGCTTATAAGTACAGTAAGCTCAAAAGTCCTTAAGCACGCTAAAGACTACATTGCACGAGCACGAGCGCGATACCGTTAGTGCGTCCAGGAGTGATGTCTCAACATTCCACAGATAACACATACTGATGAACTGTCGTCGCACTACACGGAATAACATTCTATTTCTTTGCATTTAGAATTCCCGTCACAGTGGCGATCTGTTCTTACCATTGCATTGCTAAAATTTGCTTATATCCAACGTGTGCTGGTAGCTGTTTGGGCTAAGCAAAGGGTTCATGATCAATGAGGTCTGAGTTCGCATCTTGTTTACTATACGCGCTTCTTTTTGGTTTCTTTGAAAACTTAATGATATTAAGTTAAAACTTGATAGTTTTATGTTTTTTTTTCAAGCTTATTATTTATTTTTATAAGAAGCATATTTTCGATATTGTATTATTATTTAATTATTAAGGTGTTTTTTATTTTATCTTTTTGGTGTAGGTAGGAGGAAATAAAAAGAAGTCGTGCTGAATAATAAAATATTCGTTTAATTCCTTTTTACAAACTTTTATGAGAATTGTGACGTCACATTCCTACCTAGATAAAAAAGTTATCTTGTGTTCATAAGACTTTATTGCTGATACCCACTTAGTCAATTAATTAAATTACAATACAAGGGGAGGATATTCTAAAAACACAAATATAATTGTTGATACTCACTTATTATAAGTACCGGTATTTAGCAGAGTTTATTGAAAACAAATATAATTTTATTTAAAAGCGAACAAGATAAAGAATATTATATTTCTTTTCCATTTTTACCAATTGAGAAAATCTTATAAAAAGTGTATGCGTGTGTGAGGTTCGAACTCAGGGCTTATTAATGCTCGCTATCTGCACGTGCTTAACCACTAGGCCATTGAAATTATGAACTACAATCACTTGTTAACGACAATGATGATACATGTGTCTATTTTTGAAAGTAAATAAGTAGTAAGTAAATAAAATGGTCGTAAATCAAACTAAACGTCAGGCGATTGCGTTTTGAGAATGCCTAAGGACTTTTGATCGCCACTGTACATAATATTTTACGTCTACATAAGACGTTTGGATTCATCTCGAATTTAAAACAATCATTTATATTCATTTGTCGACTGCACAGAAATAAAATGAAATGTCAAAACTTTCCAAGCGAAAGAGAATTAATTAATAAAACAAGTTTCGTCTGCCAGATATAACAAGTGCCCAAGGGTTAATAATAAAAATGGTACACAAAAGGGTTTGTAAAATAATAATCATTAATAGTCAAAGAAATAACATTTTACAGAAACGACGGCTTCACATCTAATAACAATATTATACGTAACATTCTATAAACAGAAGAATATATTATATTCTTTATACATATACGAGTCACTATTGCCAATTGTTATCTTCAGACAACGTGTCGATTTCAAATACTGAAAGTCGTCAGGAGACCAATTTCCGTCGCCATGTCGCCACAGTAACGGGATACCTAAAGAGAAATCTTTTAGTGACAATTTCACGCCGAATATGTGTAATAGGAAACTCCAATTAAACTTTTTAGCTGACACGAAGTTCCAGACAAAGGAGCCGGCTTTTGTTTTGAAGAATCTTCTTAGGCAGAGTGTACATTAGAGTCAAATGAGATTTTCAGTCGTACAGAATTTTTGAGGTAAATAATTATTATAAAGTTGTCAAAAAATAATAGGCCCGTTTTGACATTTGAGAAAGACCGTACAATGTAACTTGAAACGAAACTGAAAGAAAGAATTAAATACCTATAGTGTTTTTAAAAACATTCATACGATTTTTTAGGCGCGTTTAATAATATGATAATAATGATGATAATAGAATATATTGCGAGTATTCTTTTCGCGTTTAATTTATGGTAGCTTGCAATTTCTAATTATTACGAAACGTTTAAAAATCAGTTACGTACTCAGTCTTTTTTTTTTATGAAACCGACAAGAGCAAAATTATGATGAAACGATGTAATTTAATTTTGCACAGAGTATCATTCTTGAGGAAAATGAACAAAATCGCAAATTGGGACAATGTCATATTTATTGATGACACTTGGCTGAACTCGAACCGTGGACGGACGATACCAAGGCACTTTGCTTAAAAGTGCCTATGGAAAAAGGTGGAGGTCAATATTGATAATATATTCGATAATGAAATAATTATACATATTTCCTGACGGTGACTATAAAGCTCAACTGACGATTTTGGCTCATCATCCGAAGAAAGTGACTGAATAAAGATTCAATCACTTTCACTTTTCTTGTTTTTTATGTTTTTGTAATAAAAAATATTAAATTAAAGACAAATTGACCTTTCGTACCATTATATCATTTAAAATAAAGACCTACAATATTAAAAAAAGCAAATTATTATTAATGTTTAAGTTAAATTTGTTTGAACTGCCTCGTTAGCCTAGCAGTCCTAAGCGCGACTGCTACGCTAGAGGTCTTAGGTTCGATTCCCAGGTCGAGCAAAAATGTTATTGGGTTTTTCTATGAAATTCTCAGTAGCAGCTCGGAGTTTGGATTTGTGCTCGGTTAATAGCAATAGGCTCGCCTCCTGTTACATGGGACCTAAACATACTGGCGAACTGTGGGTGTACATTGTTACACCTCTGCCTAACCCTTCGGGGAATACAGGCGTGATGGTGTGTTATAAGTTAAATTTTCTATTCAGAACTTAAATCCAATTCACTTTACAATGCATAATCAAATTAATCAAATACTCATACAAACTTGAATCGATTTGATGTGAGTACAGAGTACCGAGTCGTATGATTAATCACTAGTTACGTTGTGATGACAAATGTCAAAACGGGTCTTTTATTTTTGGTCTTTTTAATTCACGAGTTCATATCGCGCGAGTCTTAAGATATTGTAAGGTGCCGCGGATTGTTCGAAAGAGATACCGCGCCCCCGGAACGCAAAGGGCACAAGAAGGAACATGGATGGGTTTTAGTCAGGAAAAGTCCAATACTTCCTCTCGCCCCGCCCAGGTCGGGGAAGTCATTAGATGATTTCCCATCCGATAAAAAACGATATTGTAGCGTATATATAAACGACAGTGACAGACGTCCGTTTTTCTTAGTGCATCTTTTGAACTTAAATGTTAAACAAGGAAATCTCATTAATTTCATTATTACGGGATTTTATTTTTTTGTGTGGAATCAGATCTGGTAAATTACTCCATATAACAACAGCTTCGGAGATAAACCAGAACAAATATAAAGAAAGACACAAATAAATATTGTAATAATCGTTGTTTGGTATAAATAGCGTTTAAATATTCATATATGGATACTAAAGCTGTTATTTTACAGTCACTTCAATATTATTTATTTGTACAGATTTAATGGCCGTTGGTTACCAAATTATAATAAATCAATTATGCTGCTTAGTTCCGAGAATATAAGTGTGTGCTAAAAAAAAGTCCGGCTTGGGTCTGCGTACAGCTTAAGGAAGTTCATCTTGAGAAGTGAGTGACCGATTGTAGGCGGGGGGGAGAGTAGGGGCGGTTAAGCCTAGGTATCGGATTCCTGGGTATTCACGAGGGATCGCTGTGAATGACGTCGTTACGCTTTATCTAAAGCTTGGTCTTAGCTCAGCTTCGCATTAAAGTAACGTTGAAATATATACACAGAATGAAATTGAGTATTTTGTGTTTATTTTATTAGGTACTGTTATGTTAATGGATGTGAAAAGGAATACTCCTCTGTGAAAACTTTTAGAAGTTAACGATTTTGGTAACGTAATGATAATAACTTACCTATTATTGTCCCACTGCAGGGCAAAGGTCTCTTCTCATACAGAGAAGAAGGTAGTTGTATAATAATATTTTTAAATTTTAGTCACAGAATTCGCCTTGTCAAGCGTAGTAATAGAATTGTATTTATGGATTTTCCATGGTAGTAAATAAAAGCTTATCCACTTATAACCAATCTATGGAAAGAGCCATTATTTGAAGCTAGCCTGTGAATAATAAAACAACTTGTCTAAATGATAAATACAAAACGAACGAAGAATACATTCGAAATATAATGTCCGATTAACAATTATGTCCGTATTCACTAACACTAGGCAGCGATTATTGAACTGGTAGATTTTCAACTTTTGGCGTTGAGCTGAGGTTTGAAGGTTCAACGGTGCACTTTAAATTAGGAATTAGCAAAAGATTATTATCATTATCAAGAGATTATGGTCTACTTCAGAAGTGTTCAAATTCAGTAACACACTTTTACGAAAAAAATATGTACCTACACAAATCATGACATTTGTATCTATTACAATTGTAATGATAAACCTAAACACAAAACTTATAAATATTAATAAAATTACAAAGTACATATGTACAATTTATAAAAAAGAAAGGAAGAAGCTCATAGGGCATCAGAAAACTCGTCCGCATCGCTGTCAATGGGGCAAGACGTGCCCAAAGGGCTATTACGGACTAATATATTATACTGTGAACAGAAGATGCCTACATTTTACCGATATTACGTACATCCCATAAGACCAAATCGACGTCGTTACTTTACCAATAACCATATTACCCTTACGCGTCTCAAATTATCACCAACATTTGAACCAATTGGTCAAATTATTTTCTGTCCAAATGGTTTACAGGGATTATTTATAAGCCTATTATCAACAGGCAAATTGCCGCTAAAAGCCCTAATTAGCACAAAGGTCCCACAGCGGAAACCTTGGCTTATAATTAAGACAGATTCATTTACTTGCCTCCTTCAGAGATGAAACTTGAATATAAACGTGTTTAGTTTGTTCAACTCTTGAAAGCATTACAACGAACTTCTACTTTACTAACGAATTTAAATTTGAGAAATTTAGAATTTTTCTGTTACAATTAAAATGGATAAAGAGATACTGAAGGGTTCAATTATTTTTTAAGTTATCGATATATTCAATATTTTTTTATACAGGATTATTTGTAAAACATAGACAACCTCTCAGGACCATGTTACTAACATCATAATCAACAACTTTTGTTCTATGACATTTCAAAATTAATAATTTTTTTTTCATCAGATTTTCTTACAAAAATAAAAACATTTAAATAGAACGCTCTAAATGTCACGAAGTCTATGCGAAGCAAACGGAAGCGATAGTAAAATAGCGAGGGGAGCGGGGTTAGGGCGGCGGGGGTGTTTGTACTTGACCTAATTAAAATTTTACGGAAATCCTTCAGTCGGTCATTCGCTTCGATGCGCTTGCGTTGCTTGATTCTGTAAAAAAATATAGAACAAAAGTTGTTGTTTATGATGATAGTAATCCAGTCCTGCAAGGTTGTCATTGTTTTACAAATAACCCTGTATAATATAAGTGAAAAGTGGTAGAACTCTGGAAATTCTTTAAATTATAGAAAGTAAAGTTACCCTGAGTCTTACAATTTATTTAAAGAAAATGGTATATGTAGGAGTAAGCGAAGTAATCGATGCTTATGCCTTCTTTGTTTGAGAAGAGCCCTTTGCTATTTGCTATATTCTTAATATTTACGCTGTTGTTTGGCTTTTAATATCTCATTTCGATAAAACCTTGATTCAATTATCATATTTTATCAATAAATAACTTGTATTGCATTCGGTATCGTTGCCAAGATTGTCTGTATAAAAGGCAAAGTTTAAAAGAAAATACTTTCTACAGCGAACGCTCGTATCTTGAAGCCAAGTATCGCTATCGTAGCGTCCCAAGCGATTTGAAAGTTGTGTCTATCGTCCACAGGTTAATAAAATTCTCACTGCAGTAAAACAACGGAGTACAAGGTAGCTTTTTATTTTTACAACCAAATCCCTAAAAAAAGAATGAAAGAATGTTAGTTATTTTGTTCTTGTGTACATTTAAATTTATTTATAAAATTGCTACGAGTTCTTTTTTTTATTCTTAATCTCAAATGTTGTTGGTTTTCTCACGTACAAAGCACCTGCTATGTTACCTTTTCACCACCTTTGGTTGACTGGTAGAGAACGCCTAAGGCATTTTTTTTTTTTTGGCGGGCGCGAAATCATCAAATAACTTCTCCCGCCCTGGGCGGGGCGGGAGGGAGTGTCAGACTTCTACTGACTAAAACCCACCCATGTTCCTTCTTGTGCCCTTTGCGTTCCGGGGGCGCGGTATCTCTTACGAACAACCCGCAGATGAAGTCGATAGTATGGAGGGATCGTGGCTCTGTCAGACGGCGCGACAGCTGTCTAAGTTGTTCAATGACAAGAAGATAAATTCAGCGCGGATTTATGAAACTTTTGGTTACATACAATAATCCTTAATGCTATAAAATGGTACGCGATCATCGAACAAACCAACTCACGAATTGATCTTTAAACAATATTATTGCCGCAGCCCCGGCAGGCATCGGCCCTCAGTGGCCCCTTCCATGTGCTGACATCTCTTTGAGGCGCGCGTGGAATACGAACGCGCCGTCGACACGGCTCGCCTAAGGCATTAAGACCGCCTTTGTACTTTTTGTTGCATAAAGTTTAAATAAAATTAATAAATAAAATAATCTCAAAAATATTTTAACTCTAATAGTAAAATGTAGTAAAAAGAAATGCAAGCCTATGTCGATGTTGTGAAAGTAAATTGTTCCATTTACCTGAAATTCTAACTAAGAGTTTTACTCGAACGAGCCTTACTGACGCAGCTCCCTCACTAACACTAAACAAACAGATTATATATTCAGGTATCTAGTACACGTCCACAGTATTTCATTAGTTTTATAGCCTTGTCGGTGACGAGCAAACAAGTGTCTTACGTCCACAACGTCTAGCAAATAGGTACCTATTATTTGGCAAGGCTGTAACTTTTGTAAAGTTTTTTATTTTATCATTAAATGGCAAATAAGCCGACTGTCCATCTGATGTTAAGTGGTCACTGCTGCCTATAGACATCTGCAATACCAGAGGCCTTGCAAATGCGTTGCCATACCAGAGACAACGTTGAAATGTCTCATGTGACTTTAATGATCCATACCCTTCAAACCGGAACAGCAACGCTGCTTTGCGGCCGAAATAGGTATGATGGTAGAAGTTCCCCGGATGAGCTCCTTCACAAAGAGCTCCACTACTATAAAGTAAAGTAGAAAAAACATAATTATTTGTCCAAAATATAACTGGATAATATTTTTATTAGTTCAGCAGGGCAATGTCGGACAATTTAATGTAACAAAAGGCGTTTTTTGAACATCTAACGAGGTTTTGGTGTGAAAGAAATCCCTTTCAAGTGTCTGTAAAGATGTGACCGCGTCGTTCCAATTCGCTCGGTCTTCACTCGAGTTGGCCTCTGCGTTAGGTAACAAATGTTTTGTTTTGTTTATCTAATTCACGATTCAAGGAGACAAACGAAGTCTGTTTCAGAATGATAATAATATGGTAACGGGTGATAAAGATGCACTTTCTTTAATCGTGTATTTATTTACACATATACATACACCATCACGCCTGTAATCCCCGAAGGGTTAGGCAGAAGTGTACTAATGTACACTCACAGTTCGCCGGTATGTATAGAGCCTGTTGCCATTAACCGGGCACAAATCCTAACTCCGAGTTGCTAATGAAAATTTAATAGAAAAACCAACTAACATTTTGCTCGACCTGGGAATTAAAGCCAAGACCTCTAGCGTAGCAGTCGCGCTTAGGACCACTAGGCTAACGAGGCAATCTATTTATGTATTTATTTTACTTTAACATAAAACTGCCATTGGCCAATTGCCTACTTGATTGATTGATATAATATGTGATTTTTATTCAAATAGGCATTATTAATGTTAAGTTTGTATTTAATTGAAATGTATTCAATAGATACTCAGTTTATAGTCAATAAAAATGTCCAGGAAAAGCCCTTTTTTTCTGTTCGCATACATTTTGTGGAATTTACGACCGATAATAAACATTCGAGACAGTAGGAATTTTGATAATTACAGGAAATGTTATATATAAGTAAATATTGCAACATTTTCTGGCTACAAAACCTTAATATAGTGGGAAATATCCGTTCCCAAATTTGTCTGCTACTGCTATTTTTATTTTTGCCTGTTATTTTAGTATGTACGGTGCCTAGCAAGTATATGTATATTTAGTTATCAGATAAAATTTATCAGATCATTGCAAACGCCCTTAATTACCTTAATACCTTCTAGGAATTTTACAAAAATATATTTATAAAAGTTTTGCAATGACTAGATAGCACCAGAATATTTTTTCACAGTTCCATAATGCATTGGAATTTTGCGCAATCCAATAACATCGAGTGCCGGTATTCTTTTGTTTCATTTTGAGCACCACGTTCAAAGCAAAGCTCCTCAAAGGACTCCTTGTGGATTTCACTGACCTGTGCCGTTCTGTTCTACGAGGAATAATAACATTTGCACTGCGTTATGTTTGCAAAGGTTTCTGTAAGGTAGATTTATAGGTAAAATGAACAAAGAATTCTTTATTTACTGTCTCTATCTTATTGTAACATCTACATTTTATACAAATAATCAAATATACGTACACAAACTCACGCCATTTTCCCATGGTGGTAGGCAGAAACAACTGAACGCCACCTGCTACGATCCTTACACACTCCTTTCGAAATAAAAATCCAATCAAATATATGACATAAAAAAATATTCCATCCTACTTAATGTCAAAAAAAAATATATAATGCAATTATATATATTTTTTTTAATTACAATATTTTTTTTTCTATATCTTACAAAGAGTTCATTTAAATTTTGAGGGATTTTTAATTTTGATAGGGATATTAATATTGTGTATCTACCATAGAATGAGTCTAGGCTCATTTTTCAAGATAAACATCATGATGTCTTTTCCAGACGTCAACTCAGTCATTTAGCTTTGGGGTTCATTATAAAGTTTTTAGTAAACTATTGTTTAAAGATCAATTCGTGAGTTTGTTTGTTCGATGATCGCGTACCATTTTATAGCATTAAGGATTATTGTATGTAACCAAAAGTTTCATAAATCCGCGCTGAATTTATCTTCTTATCATTGAACAACTTAGACAGCTGTCACGGCGTCTGACAGAGCCACGATCCCTCCATACTATCGACTTCATTATTCTTTTAAACCGTTTCAGTTAACGTACTTTCACAAAATCTTTGGTTTGTCTAATTTTCTTCACTGATATCAACTATAGTCAATGGTTTGGAAACAAAAGATGAATAGAAAAAAAAGTTCATTTAGTTAATCACTTTTTGGTGTACCTTACAGTACTTTTACTTTATAATAATTTCTTGTTGGAGTCAGTAATGTTTATTTATTTATTCAATAAACCACAAAAACATATACATCAAGCGCTTAGTACAGTACAAAAGTATGTATTTACAGTATAAAATTAAATGTCATACCATCTCGCCTGTATTCCCCAAAGGGTTAGGCAGAGGTGTAACAATGTACACCCACAGTTCGCCGGTATGTTTAGGTCCCATGTAATAGGGGGCGAGCCAATTGCCATTAACCGGGCACAAATCTTATCTCCGAGCTGCTACTGAGAATTTCATAGAAAAACCCAATAACACTTTTTGCTCGACCTGGGAATCGAACCCAAGACCTCTAGCGTAGCAGTCGCGCTTAGGACCACTAGGCTACCGAGGCAGTTAAAAAATTAAATGTCATTTATATTAATTATTCTTTTATCTTTGAACATTTAAGCAGAGATGTTTTTATTACTCATCTTGGTTACTTATACATATTAACATGTAGATATATTAACTGGCTACTCAAGATTGGAGTTCATAAGTTTCAAGAAAATAAATGATAAGTAGGTATCAAATTCAATTAGTTAGAGAATCTTGAAGTATTACTTGAAGATTATATACTACAAGGTTTATGATATAAAGTTGTGGTTAATGTTGTTAAGTGGCTTTGCAGTCAACAATGACCTTGTCGCGTGGTCAACCAACAGACACAATTTCGCGCAATCTGCCCAAACGTCCCGACAAGGTTAGTTGTAGCTATACCTTGGTCAGTTATGTTGCGAGAAACCTTGCAAGGAGGCTGGAATGGAGCTTGCTTTATCTCTGATCGCCGTCACGTGTTCGGATAAAAATATCTATTAACTCTGTTTATCTAATTAAATCTTTGCATCAGAATATAAATTAGCGCTTAGGCGCACAAGCTTATTTTTATCTCTTTTTTAGATAAGTAGGTAATTTAGGGTAGGTCGACACTTATTTTATAAGAATATTGCCTAATAAGTTACTTTGAAAGCAGTGTGACCTTACAGAGATTACAAGCTGTTACGTTTATGGACACAAAACTCCGTGTTTTTCTTGATAAGGACCCAAAACACTATCAGACTTTTCTATACAAGAACAAGAAAAAGAAACACATTTTCTATTTTGTTTCAATTCCACGCTACAACAGACTATAATAAAAAAAAGATTGTATGAAACTTTCACTGTTGGATGTTGAGGGCAAACGTCTGATATTTTGGCTTTGATAGATCGTTTACGGATTAAGTTTCACACCAATATTGTTTTGATGGATAAGGGGTTTCGTTTGCTCTCCCGAGATTAAGAGGCTATTCTGACGTTTGAAAGGAACCAATGAAGGGGAGAAAACGGCTATTTTGTTGAACAAAGTAATATTTATCAATATCTATATATAGACGCCCTGTTCTGGGAAATCTAAAGCTTTTTGAATGAAGGTACAAAATTCCACTGAATTCTATTTTTACCCGTTGTCATATTTCTCAAGAGATTACGCTAAGAAGAATCCTGGTAACGGGACCAAACGTTGTGTGCCGAGCGCGGAGCAATTTAATTAAGGTATTTCTTATCAACTTTTCATATATTTTATTTAACTTGGTATTTGTAAAATTTTCACATACCTACGAATCACAAATTTATGTACGCCTGTACTTTTTAATGAGAATATATTTTGCGAGAACTCGTGAACAAATTCCGTACATTCCCGTGTCAACGTTCACTGCATAATAAGGTTGATAGCAGGTTCAATCCCTCGGAATAGCAGGTTAATGTATGTAGATTTGTGCCAATGGATCATTCGCTCGCAATTTTCATTCGCATTGTGAAATAAAAGAAAGGTTTTTATCATGTTGTTTTTGTTTACAGGATTAGGTGGTGATGAATATTGAATCCCGGATTTTTATTAAGACATTTTTTGTAGGAAATAAATATGATTGGGTGTTACATCGAGTTACAGATAGCTGTATTAATTGGTTATGTGTGTATCCTTACGGGCTACTAATTTATTCAAAATTAATTTTTAAATTCTACAATATTTTTGTGTGACATTCAACCTTACTACTTATATCATTACATTATTTTTCTGTTGAGTTTAGAGTCGCATACAATATTTATATTGCTATTTGGTGCATAATGAATTACTCATTCTAAAAGATGTAAACATAACTACCTACATTGATCGTTAAAGTAATATAATGTCGGCATATTTCGTCATTGTTGCAGCAGAACAAAGCAATGCCAACTATACAACTTTTAAAACAATTTAATTTATTATAAAAGCATTGAAAACTATTAAATCAAAATTGTCTATATTACAATTTGTAAAAAAACAACCAACTGCCAAATGCTGCCGTTTGAACTGCCTCGTTGGCCTAGTGGTCCTAAGCGCGACTGCTACGCTAGAGGTCTTGGGTACGATTCCCAGGTCGGGCAAAAAGTGTTATTAGGTTTTTTTATGAAATTCTCAGTAGCAGCTCGGAGTTAGGATTTGTGCCCGGTTGATGGCAATAGTCTCGCCCCCTATTACATGGGAGCTAAACATACCGGCGAACTGTGGGTGTACATTGGTAAACCTCTGCCTAAACCTTCGGGGAATACAGGCGTGATAGTATGTACAATTTGTACAAACACGTTAAATAATGAATTCCTCCGTATGACAATGCCACAGGTAAAACTAAACAGCAAAACTGAAAATTTATCAACAGAATTATTAAACAAACGGGTATCTGGAATCCTATTTATTGTGGAATACTGAAATACAAATATGAAATACATACTCATGTTCCGTTTTGATTTATGTGTTGTCAGTTTCACATTGGATAAATCCCGGGATTTTCATCTCCACTTCGTTACAATTACAAAAACGTAAAAACTAACATTGATTAAAAGCTTTTACATTTTTATTTTTACACGTAAATATTTGAAAAGATTCACGTTGCGTTCTTTATAAAATTCAGGATACCTACCGAGATTCTACGTTTCACGGCTAAATACGTTCCGTACTGCAATATGAATAAAGCACTCCGTTACATTAGCATTCTTAGAGTGAAATAAATTATTTGAAACATCTCGTGTTACATATTTTTGTATAAATTCCGGAGTAGCGGACCTCCCAGGAGTAAACCTTCCTTGCCTAATTTTGTATTCAAAATGATTTACTGTTTTATCTCTGCATGTGATTTTTTACAGCTGACATATGAGCATGATTTTGTACTGAGCTTAAGATTAATATTCGGAAGTGATGAAGTAATTTTGAGGAAAATTTTGCATTTTATTTTGATTTAATAAATTAAGCAGTGGTACATTGAACTCGCTCAAGTGAAAGCCCCGGGGCTCTACTGTATCTCTTTTGTAATCAGACGACGTCGCTCTCTGTCATTTCAGTATTTAAGCTGACAAATGGGATGGTTATCGGGTCATCTGCTCGGTTATTTGGTTATCTTAAGGGTCGCGCCGGTTAAACGGCATGAGTTCAATGTCAAACTAAGAAGACTAAATGAAATAAGCACATGATTTCACAGTACCTTTATGTGTAGTGAAGCGGTTTTAAAGATAAATTATATTTTTGTATCTCTCTCTTGCTGTGTTCTTTTTACACACACATACTATCACGCCTGTATTCTCTGAAGGGTTAGGCAAAGGTGTACCAATGCACACCCATAGTTCGCCTGTATGTTTAGATCCCATGTAATAGGGGGCGAGCCTATTTCCATTAACTGAGCACATTTCCTAACTCTGAGCTGCTACTAAGAATTTCATAGAAATACTCAATAACACTTTGCTCGACCTGGGAACCGAACCTAAGACCTCTAGCGTAGCAGTCGCGCTTAAGAACACTAATATAACGAGGCAGTCTCTCTCTCTGTGTGCTCTTTTAACTTTTTCTTTTAATGATCTGCTTCTTATTAAATAAAAGAATTACACATGAAAGTAAGGCTATGTAATTCGACTATAAGTGATTGCCTTAAAGAAATGAAGTACTTAGGTCTTATTTAAACCGGGGCTGCGGGTTGTTCGTAAGAGATACCGCGCCCCCGGAACGCAAAGAGCACAAGAAGGAACATGGGTGGGTTTTAGTCAGTAAAAGTCTGACACTCCCTCCCGCTCCGCCCAGGGCGGGAGAAGTTATTTAACGATTTCCCACCAACCAAAAAAAAAAAGGTCTTATTTAAAGCCCCGCAATTCACCGTCTATAGGACTCTGTTGCTGCTTAACGCGCCTTACAATATTCTGTTCTAGTTCTTAGTCCACAGAAAGTATTACGCTACCACATTTCAGCCATAAAATCCATAGATATATGGCAAACATCAAAAAAGAAACGGTAACATAGAAGCCTGGAGGTATAACTTTATAACAACTATGTATTTTCATATCTTGTTTACGTTCCATAACGTATTCAGGTAACTGCTTCGTTAGCCTAGTGGTCCCAAGCGCGACTGCTAAGCTAGAGGTCTTGGCAGCTCGGAGTTAGGATTTGTGCCCGGTTAATGGCAATAGGCTCGCCCCCTATTACATGGGACTAAACATACCGGCGAACTGTGGGTGTACATTGTTACACCTCTGCCTAACCCTTCGGGGAATACAGGCGTGATGGTATGTAACGTATTCAGGAAACAAAAATATTAGGTATGTCTTTTACACCCATACTTGCTGAACCATGTTCATTTATGTTAGGAGTTTTTAGGCCGTTTGCTTTACATCGATGCGTCTATCAGGTAGCAAAGTGTGACACGTAGGTATAGTGTTCGCCACGAGTCGTGAGCACAAATTAATGTTAAGTTACTTTTTGGGTTACTGGGTTTCTCTCGGGATTTTTTGGGGCGCCGATGCTGCACGCGATTGGCCCGACTGACGAACTAATCGCGTGCAACGTCAGCGGCCCAAAAAACCCAGAAAGGAACACAAAAACCCAAAAAATAACTTGACATTTGCGATCACGACTCGTGGCGACTACTATATCTCACAATCTACTTAGCTTTTTCCCAACTATGTTGGCGTCGGCTTCCAGTCTAACCGGATGCAGCTGAATACCAGTATTTTACATGGAGCGACTGCCTATCTGACCTCCACAACCCAGTTACTGGGCAACACGATACCTCTTGGTTAGACTGGTTGTTAGACTTCCTGGCTTCTGACTATCCGTAACGACTGCCAAAGATCGACGAATGACAGCCGGGACCAACGGCTTTACGTGCTTTCCGAGGCACGGGGTTGTCACACCACCAACTTCCAAAATCCGGGCTTCTACGTAGTAAATCCTAATGGAAAAACCCAATAACACTTTTGCTTTTTGTTGGCGACTACTTTATCTAATAGTGATAATAACACGATGCTCGTTTCACATCGTAATGTTTGATAATAATTTGCCTAATACCACTAGCGGACAAGCAGACGTTGATGGAACTTTGGCTTGCAGTACCTCCTGCCGACTCAAACATCTACCAATATATTTATTATAATCAGTCCAGCCGTTTAGGAGTTCCGTTAGATACACACGTATAAACATACCATCACGCCTATATTCCCCGAAGGGTTAGGCAGAGGTGTAACAATGTACACCCACATATAATACGGGGCGAGCCTATTGCCATTAACCGGGCACAAATCCTAACTCCGAGCTGTTACTGAGAATTTCATAGATAAACCCAATATCACTTTTTGCTCGACCTGAGAATCGAACCCAAGACCTCTAGCGTAGCAGTCGCGCTTAGGACCACTAGGCCAACGAGGCAGTTATACACACATATCTACAGAAGAATTAAAAAGGTATACACTCAAATCATATAATAAAGTTAAAGTCAAACAATTTATTTCAATTAGACCATTTAAAGGCACTTTTGAACGTCATTTACAAGAAAGGAAAAAAAAATAATATTGAATCTAATTGACCTTTCCAATTCCAAAAGTTAGTACAAAAAAACAAATTCGATAAATTTGCTTCGCTGTATGGCAATGTTTTGCCTCTGACCTAGGTAAAAGTCAGACCTGAATGATTTTCGGCTTATGTGTTACACCTATGATACACCTATGACTTTATATCGTATCCCAATCTATTATAACGACAGGCCGTGTCGACGGCGCGTTCGTGTTCCACGCGCGCCTCAAAGAGATGTCAGCAAAAGGAAGGGGCCACTGAGGGCCGATGCCTGCCGGGGCTGCGGGTTGTTCGCAAGAGATACCGCGCCCCCGGAACGCAAAGGGCACAAGAAGGAACATGGGTGGGTTTTAGTCAGTAAAAGTCTGACACTCTCTCCCGCCCCGCCCAGGGCGGGAGAAGTTGTTTGATGATTTCCCACCCACCAAAAAAAAAAAAAAAAAATCCCAATCTATTACGTCAGATTTCACGTTGTGCTGACGACCAGTTATTGTTTGACCACCCAAAAACATTGTGAGAATAAATCTACGAACGACCATTTATGTTAGTATGACTTTCTAACCAAGTAAGAAACAAATTTTACACACCCAAGAAACACATACGATGATAAAAACCTAATGTACTATGAAACAATAGGTAGTCATGGCGTGCCACCGGCAGTTAAGAGACAGTTTCCTCCGTAATACACTCTCGAGCTACGTATTATGAGCTACTCTCTTTTACAAGTCACATGAGTATGAAAAGATGCTTCTTTGTTCTACATCAGCATTTAGTTTCTAACCTACCGCAAGTCAACAGAAGTGAGCATTTTGAAAAGTGCCGTGGAAATGGATTTGTTTCTGTATTGTACTAGCTATGTGTATATCCGCGTTCAGTTACGTCTTTGATTACTGCTCAGGTCCGGTTGTCCGTAGCGAGGTATTTTATATGTAAGACCTTCCTCTTCAATTACTATAGAGTAATTTTTTTTTAGCTTTTTATTAATAGATAGCTGCTGATGAAAACAGCATTAAAATCCGTTGCGCAGTTTAAAAGATCTACTAAGCGTATAGACGGCGGGAATCGACTTTATTTTGCATTTAGGTACAATAAACCATAGTAAAACTTATTTATTTTTTTAAGTTTAAAGATAAAGATAGTATATTTTTATCTTTAAACTTAAAAAAATAAATGTTTTACTATAAGTAAGTAAGTAAGTTAAGTTATGTAATTAATTGGTCCTTTATTGAAGAAATTAAATGAGTGTAAAAGTGAGGGTTGCTTTTGTTCTCAAAGGGCCAGATGGCATATAAAGCATAGTTCTGTTCATGGAGTTATAAAATTGAATTACATCACTATTTAAGTTGTTGTTTGATTCAAAGTAAATTTGATTCAAAGTTAGGCAGAGGTGTACTAATGTACACCTACAGTTCGCCGGTATGTTTACGTCCCATGTAATAGGGGGCGAGCCTAATGCCATTAACCGGGCACAAATCCAAACTCCGAGCTACTACTGAGAATTTCATAGAAAAACCCAATAACACTTTTGCTCGACCTGGGAATCGAACCCAAGACCTGTAGCGTAGCAGTTGCGCTTAGGACCACTAGGCTAACGAGGCAGTAAATCAAGTATGTCACAGTAAATTGGAAATAAAACTAAAGTCGTCGAAAGAGAAACGCGCTCGATAGCGGATGCTGACATCTGAGCTAGGGTTTACGGTACGGCATAAAATCGATGAGGCATTTTATAAAGCTGCTCATTATTTATCAATACAGATACATTTTTAATTAAAGAAAAATACCATCATTCTTGAAAGTACTCCTCGCATCAAAGCTTGCATCATTAATGGCAACTGAAACTTCCTCCTACAAAAATACTTTCAAAAAAATTTCCCCGTATGCCGACACAAAGCGTGTGTTGTTAAACAACTTTCCTGATGCGTACGTTACACAGTTTGCTCGTATTTTCCCGTAACAATATGAACTTATATGACGACAGGTGTATATAGCGTTGCAGGGAAGTGTTGGCAATATTTATTGCTCGGCTTCGCGGCGTATATCACGAGCAGTGTTCGGCCGGCCGTGTTTCCGGCGAGGGTGGCCGAGTTTCGAGCCGAGCGAGATCTCCGGGGATCCGCGTGCATTGTCATACACAGCCTCTCTGCCTATCAATTTCGCCTACTCATACATATATTTCACGTGTCGATAGTGCACTGAAAATGCAACATTATTAATTAGCAGGTGAACAGAATTTTGCTCGGTCAATAGTTAAATGGGTCAACGTTTTGTGTTTTTTGTACGCCTTTGATTAATACAGGTCACAGCAACAAGTGATGTTATCTTGTTCCGTTATAACTGAGTTACTACTGTCGTAGGTTAGTTTGAAATCTCTCTATCTTGTTCAATATTGTAGGAATGTTATAGAGACAATATTAGTTGGTAAACTTGAATAGTTCATCGGCCCGACAACATAATTTCTAAATTGAATTTGAGAAGGATTTTGAATATCTTTTTTCTCCGGTTTGATAACCGAGAGATACAATAACCGCATATTGTCATCTCATCTTCTTGACATACTTAATCCCTTTGTCACTTTTGTAGCATCCATGGAAAGAATAGGGATGGCCCAGTTTTTACCAAGAACCGCAAAACACTTAAATAAATAAACCAGTTTTATTATTCCGAAAACATTATATTTATTTATTGGTCTTCTCTAGATTCGAAATGGGGATGTTTTTCTTGTATTTAGGAAAAGTTTTGATAGCAAGTGTACTTACCTAGTTGTAAAAGTAACATTTTTCTTTAACTGCCTGACTGAGCTTGTTTATGTGAACAAACAAATATTTTATCCTGTGGCATAATAATAGTAGCAGTAGAGCTGCTCCTTGTGAAGGAGGTCGTCCGGGGAAGTATTCCTGCCGTACCTATTTCTGCCGCATAGCAGCGTTGCTGTGTTCCGGTTTGAAGGGTATGGGTGCCGGTGTAATTACAGCCACACGAGACATATCAACTTTGTCTCTGGGATGGCAACGCATTTGCAAGGCCTTTGGTATTTTGCAGATGTTCATAGGCAGCGGTGACCGCTTAACTTCAGGTGGGCCGTAGGCTTGTTTGCCATCCAATGATATTTAAAATAAAAAAGTAGTTCAATCAATACCGTTTTACTTTACCTGTTATTTGTTTAATACTTGAGTGGTAACACGAATATTAATGTTAATGAAAACGTTAAAGTACTAGATGAGTACATCTGAGTACTAAAAGATATATAATTAAGATTACGACCAGTTTTATTTGCTGCCCAATGTTTCTGCAACCGTAACGTTGAAGATTGATAAGTTTACTACATGAATGGGAATGTAAAAACAAAGATAACTCATTTTTACTCACTATTTTGTTTAGTCCATCACTAGTATACGAGTCGACATAGCTAGGAAATGAATATTCAGTACTTGGTTCTGGACCTACCAGTACTATGACCCAAAGTAGCCTGATATTAAAGAAATTATAATTATTTTTATCCTTGTTAATTCGTTTTTAGCCCCCGACGCAAAAACGACGGGGTGTTGTAGGTAGTTAGTTTATTTGTTTGAAAGGTGAATTAGTGGGGAGTGTTCTTAGCTATGTTTGATGGAAATCGGTTTAGCGTTTTCAAAGTTATCAGTTCTTGTCTTACCTGCAGTATGGATTTGTATTCATCTGTCGGGGGATATTTAAAAAAAAATAATTTTGTGTTTTTTGAATACAATTATGTAAAATAGATTTTAAATATTTAAATTAAAATAAAAACAAAAGAATATGCACACCGGTATAGGGAACAAGTATTTAAAATAATTATCAAAAAAGTATCTGCTGTTCCATGTGTGCATAACCAACTACAAATTTGTTCGCTGGGGTCTAGAATCTCCGTAGATACCTTATATACTTGTCATGTGAATTCTTAGAGCATCATTATTTGTGCGAATTATTCCAGGCGTTTGCGTTTGTAATGCTAGCGAAGGAGGAGGCGAAATCCGTGAGGGAGAGGTAAACCTCACGTCCCAGTTGCCGCAATAGAACAAGACGCCCCGGGCGTCGGGAGTCGCAGAGTGATTCCCGGCCACCGCAGAACCGGGCCTGCGGACAGCGAGCGTTAGGTGGCTAGCCGTCCGATCAAAACCAGTCCCGAGTCGGCGGCGCGTTGTATTCCACACGCGCTTCAAAGAGATGTCAGCACTGTAGACAGGGCCCGCTAGTTTCCAATTCTTAAAAAAAGGCGTTTGTATTTCTTACTCGAATATAAAAATTTTAGTTGTCAAACAGAAATAATAAAAAGCGGGTCAAAAATAACCTCCCTGTGTGCTTGTTCAGTGAGCAAGACACGGCTACAAGATATATTCGTAACTTTAACTGTTTCGCCTAAAATTTCCACTAATTTGTTTGGTTCATTTCGGGTCACGTAGCTCCGAGGAGTATTCCCGGCAGAGGCAAAAGTCAACACTCAAGTTTAAGTCGGTTTAGTATGAAAATGTTGGGACAGTTTATGATATTTAGGGACGAGACATCTGCGATGTTTTACGTCACAAACTATATGAAGAGAAAAGTTTGAGGAACGGTTCAAAGATATTTTTTTATGTTTTGCGGGACGTATCTCTTTAAGTAAAAATAAGATTTTGTGCAAGTGTAAGCGATTGGTTGTACTTATCCTATTAATTTCTACTAAGTAGTGTCGAAAGAAATAAATACCGTTTTACACAAAAAACGGTGAACGTAATGTATTATACATACATACCATCACGCCTGAATTCCACGAAGGCTTAAGTAGAGGTGTACAATTGTACACCCACAGTTCGCCGGTATGTTTAGGTCCCATGTAAAAGGGGGCGAGCCTCTAAAGGCTCACTTAATAATATATTTGTGCCCGGTCAATGGCAATCCATTGACCGGGCACAAATATATTATTAAATGTGTAAAAAGAAACTTAACGAAGCCGAGTTCTGATAACGAATATTTTGGAGACAAAGTTACGTCTTTTTTATGTTATTTTACGAAAACAAGAGTGTTAAATGATGTAAATAAATTTTAAAACCCTCGCGACCCCTAATCTGTTACATGTAAATACCACGCATAAGCAAAAAGTGTTTTGCGTGTGTAAACAGTGATTTTTACACCAAAACAAAAGCCGGTTCCCAGTAATAATTTATACTTATTGTTATTTCGTTTTATAGGCAGTATGTGTAGTTTTGCCAGGGTTACGGAATTTGTTCGACAGAGCCACCGCAGCCCTGGAACGCAAATGGCATTCAGAGGAACACGAATGGGTTTCTCAAGAAGACATTTAATGATTCCCAATGCTTAAAGAAAAAAGTATGCGAAATTATGTGATGAGTATCAATAAACCCCGTATATTCAGAAACTTTTTTATTTTTTATTTCCTCGAATGGCAAACAAGCCGACGGCCTACCTGAAGTTAAGTGTTCACCTCTGCCTTTAGACATTGCAATACCAAGGCTTTGCAAATGCGTTGTCATCCCAGAGACAAAGTTCAAATGTCTCAAAAAATGTCGCCTGTAATTACACCGGCACGCATACCCTTCAAAATGGAACACAGCAACACTGCTTTGCAGAAACAAGTATGGTGGGCCGGACGAGCTCCTTCACAAAGAGCTTCACTACTACGAAAAATGTGTTGCTTGTACTAATTAATAAATGGATAACAAAAAGTTTACACGTGGCGCTCAAGTTTTTACTCGCTGGATATAAATCTCAGCGTACACCCTACCTACATAACTCTGGTTTATTTCAATGATAAGGATGAAACTGTTATAAACAGAGCTTTATGCCCGTTTTATTGTACAATAATAAAAACGCCAGTTTATGATCACTTATATTTGAATAAATAGCTTAAAATATGTGAACAGTTCGCACGAGTTCTTTTTGTATTACGTAACATAACATTTTTTTTTTTTGGTGGGTGGGAAATCATCAAATAACTTCTCCCGCCCTGGGCGGGGCGGGAGGGAGTGTCAGTCTTTTACTTACTAAAACCCACCCATGTTCCTTCTTGTGCCCTTTGCGTTCCGGGGGCGCGGTATCTCTTGCGAACAACCCGCAGCCCCGGCAGGCATCGGCCCTCAGTGGCCCCTTCCTTTTGCTGACATCTCTTTGAGGCGCGCGTGGAACACGAACGCGCCGTCGACACGGCTTGTCGTTAGGCAACGTAAGAACGGTGGGCTACCCATTGCTTACCGTCCACAGGCCCGTATCTACGGTGGCCGGGAGTCGTCTCGCGGCTCCTGACGTCCGGAGCGTCTACCGCGGCGGCTGAGACGGGAGAACCGCTGTCTCAACCGTCCCGCCGCCTCCTTCTCAAGCATTACTGCCTCGCAGAAGGAACGTAACATTACGGCTGTTCACCACCAATGGTTATTTTGGTTATGGTTAAGCAGAGGTTTACTGAGAGTACATCCACATTTCACCAGTTATGTTCAAATCCTATATTATAGAGGGGGACACACCTTTGCAGTTAACAGTGAGTATACATCTAGACTCCCAGCTATTACAAAGAAATTCCTGATGGGAAATCCTAATAACGGTTTAGCTTCACCCATATATTCAACAGTAGTGCTAACCGCTAGACCAACGAGACAAGAAGTCCAAGTCTAGTGCTAAAAGTACAATTAACAATACTTTAATCAATAAATGTTCAATCTCAGTTTAGCTCTGTTTTTGTGATTGGAAATCACAGTAGCCAATCAAATGCCTGAATTTCCTTCACGGGCGCACCGAGCTTTTGGCGCTATTTGATTTTAGGTATTCTATGCGCTCGTGTATGTGTGCGAGAGGCAGAGCCGAGTGTCGCGCGCCAATTTCTTGTTTACTTTGTTCCCCATTTTAAATTAAGTGAATTTATTTAAAATCCTTCGTTTTGATTTTGAAACGGTACGTAACCGCAAGCGACACGGGCTTCCCGTCCGACGGCCGAAGCAGGACTAAAGCGGATAGGGAGGAAGCGTGGCGCCTCTGGTTAGAATGGGCGAAACGCACGTTAATTTCGGTATTTCCTTCGTATTAATAAAAAAAATACAAAATTTCTAAAATGTATACGGTTTAGAAAACATGTAGTTTTGTCATTATTCAAAAACTGATGACCTTCCGTGAAATATTTATGTCGTACTAAGGGTTTAATTTTTTTTAGAGAATACTTTGGTTTTTTTTTCTATCGAGGAAACTAAAGGTAAGCGTTTTTCTAAAGTGTATGTCGTATAAAGTAAATCCTTAAATATGTTACATATTAAATGCATAGCTAAAGATTAAAATGCCGATACAGCAAGGGATCATATGAACGGATTATCCGCGCCAGAAGGCGCCAGAAGCTCGGTAGGCCCTTAAAACATCGAATCACCATCGGCCCGAGAATAAAAATGTAATACTTCAAAGAAATATTACTCTTTCCTTATACTATTATTATGACGTTACTACCTAAACAATTTAATAAATCTGACATGTTTGTAACGAGTTCGCGACCGCGTTAGGAGGAGCCCACACAAACTGTAATAACCTCTCACAAAACTTTTTTGTTACAAACTTAATAAAGAATTTGTAAAGAAGTATCTGTAAGTTAATTCAACATTCATGGGAGCTTCTATGTGCAACTTTGATGCTTGGAACTTTGACGTATAAATTGGCTTGGTTGCTTAACTCAGGTGCCATTATTAATAAATTGACGATAGATTTTTATTTTTATTTATATTTTGTACCGAAAAGTTTTTTGTTTTATTTTTTTAACCGCCGACGCAAAAACGACGGGGTGTTATAAGTTTGACGTGTCTGTGTGTGTGTGTCTGTATGTGGCATCGTAGCTCCCGAACGCATGAACCGATTTAGATTTAGTTTTTTTTGTTTGAAGGGCATATTAGTCGGGAGTGTTCTTGTCTGTGTTTGATGGAAATCGCGGTTTCAAAGTTATCAGCTCTTCTGTTAGGTGCGGTAGGGATTTTTATTTTTCTGTCGGGGTTTACTTAAATTCTTAATTTTGTGTTTTTTTATCACTTCAGAACATTTTTAACCCCCGACTAAAAAAGATGAGTATTATTTTATTACTTGAAGTTTGGTGATGAGTTTTATAAGAAATCAAAACCACCACAACTATTAAAAGCTCGATTGTAGGTACACAATCTTAACCTAAAAACACACACCAGCTGAAAACAAAACGTAATACAATCGATTTTTCCGTAATTGAATACATAAAATGTTAAACCAACTTTCACAAGTACTGTGAATCCCAAACAATCAGTTTCGGTAGCGACTCCGTAGCTAGATTCTCAGAAATTCAATTATTTGTAAAACGATCTTCGTAACAAGTATCTTATTGGGTACGCCCTCCAATGGGAACATGATTAAAAGGGGTGGGAGTACCTTCGCTACGAGTTCAAAGCTCGATACCCTGCAACAAAATTAAATGATCAGAGTCCGATACCGATTAACTTATGCGTAGGCAGATGAAAGCTTTGTACAGGGACTCGTTTGCCTTTACGACTCTACCCTTATCGATTACTAGCTTTCGCCCGCGACTTTGTCCGCGTAGTTATCTTCACCCCCGTTATGTTACGTTTTGTGTTACTGCTCCGCTTACGCGTGTCGTTGCGTAATGTTACTTTCTATATGTTGGTGAATGAATGGTTAAAATCGGTCCAGTAGTTTCGGAGCTTATTCGGCACAAACAAATAAAAAAATCTTACCTCTTTATAATATTACTACCTAAAGATATTATATTTTTGTAGGTACCTAAAAGGATTTTCTGGTATAGTTTTTCTTTTGAACTAGCAGCAAAGGAAATCAATATTATATTCCTTTATGGTTCGTTACGTGGGATTGATTAGAATCTTTCATGTTTTTCCACTTTTTTTTTGTTTTTGGTGGTTGGGAAATCATCAAATAACTTCTCCGGCCCTGGGCGGGGCGGGAGGGAGTGTCAGACTTTTACTGACTAAAACCCACCCATGTTCCTTCTACCAAACAACCCGAAGCCCCGGCAGAATGTTTTTCCACTTGATGTTTCAATCTTTGTTTCTAACTTAGTCGACAATATTGAGTCGTTAACGCGAAATGTATGGAGGTATAACTAGATTACTCACGTGGGCGTTTAATGATTAATGATGCTTAACTTAGCTACATCACTTACATTATTAGGAAACCTTTACCGGGCTATAATTAAAGTACAAGCTTTTATTTATTTAGACGTCTTTTTTTTTTTATGGGACAAGCCCGCCACACTATTCCCAACCACTGCAACTTCTGTAAGCCAGAATCAACAGTGGAGACCGCCAGAAGAGCGCCGAGGCAATGAAGCTCGACGAGTCCCGGAGAAATGATATAACTGTCTTGGATCCCGCAACGAAATTAATCAGAAAAGATTAGCGGAGGAGTAGGAAAAAATAATTATTTAGACGTCTATAACATTCTGTCTCAATAAAACTAAAATTCCTCATTACCTTATTATCTAGTAGGCAGGTACAATGTTAAGTAATTAAGGAATCGCCCAGGGCTACGTAAAAATGTTAGTCCATTTACGGAATAATTACTTTAACACGACGCTATTGTAATATAGATCTTGTGATGCTGTACCAAAATTGTATCTCTTCAAAATAATTTCAGTTACCTACAAAGACAGAAAAAAACGTGAGGAGTGATAAGATTTTATGGAACGTTGTAAAATCACGAACAGAGCGTGCCAAATTCAGAGAGTTTTTTTTTTTATGAAAGCCAATAAAGTTTCGTACGGCAAATTGTAATAGTAACTTCATTGGTAGGCACTTCAAGTATGATCATGAAAAGAATATCTGGAACATTTCTCCTTTTATGGAGCATATCTTTAGTTTGTTTTTCTTGGCTGAAGCAATATTTTTATCTGAGCTTTTATTATTCGGAGTTATCAGGTACCTACTAACCTAGAAATTTTAAACGTTTTCGTTGATTTTACTACAAGACTAGCTTCCGCCTGCAACTTTGTCCGTAACACTTATTTCACTCGCGTTAAGTTACGTTTTTGGTTACTGCTTCGCTCTCATGAGTCGCAGTGTGATGTTATATAGCCGGTCTTACTCAGCAACAGCGTAGCCATCTATTGAAAAAAAATAGATCAAAAAGGTCCAGTGGTTTCGGAGCTTATTCGACAATCGAACAAACAAAAAATCTTTCCTCTTTAAAATATTAGTATAGATTGGGTACAGTCAGTAATATTCAGGATTCAGTTTCTGAAATATTTAGTGCTCTACCTGTAAAATAAGTTTTCATTGTTATGTCGAATTATGGCATCAGAATCTTATTAGTCGAAAGTAGTAACAACACGTAACATACCATCACGCCTGTATTCCCCGAAGGGTTAGGCAGAGGAGGTTGGGTGTACCAATGTACACCCACAGTTCGCCGGTACGTTTAGGTCCCATGTAATAGGGGCGAGCCTATTGTCATCAACTAGGCATAAATCCTAACTCCGAGCTGCTACTGAGAATTTCATAGAAAAACCCAATTACACTTTTTGCTCGAACTCGGAATCGAACCCAAGACCTCTAGCGTAGCAGTCGCGCTTAGGATCACTAGGCTAATGAGGCAGTTACAAATTACAGTAGTAGTAACAAATTGGATATAAAAACGGACAAGAAAAGTATTCTCACCTTTGTTTGTGACGACACGGCTAATGGAACAGTGCCGCCGAATGTAAAATGAATCTACCACCCATCATAATATTTTGCTTTGTGCACCATTTTTCAGAATACAACAACACTTTTCGTAGTAAAATTTTATGAAATAGAATACAGTTCGTAACTATTTGACGAGTTTAATGAAAATACGTTTTAGTTGTTTGTGATGGTACCAACCTTCTTATGTTATAACTATACTATTTATTACTCATAATAACATCACGATAAATTCGTTATTCAAAAGCTTCATACAGAAATTAAAAGTAATTCAATAGCGACATTATTTAAAAAAAAAGGTCCCATGTAATAGGGGGCGAGCCTATTGCCATTAACCGGGCCCAAATTCTAACTCCGAGTTGCTACTGAGAATTTCATAGAAAAACCTAATAACACTTTTTGCTCGACCTGGGAATCGTACCCAATACCTCTAGCATAGCAGTCGCGCTTAGGACCACTTGGCTAACGAGGCAGTCATCAGATTTGTTTCATTGTGCCCTAAAAATATTATTGTGCTGTTATAGGTATTTCATAAGTCGCTTCATGTAAAACACTGGTATTCAACTGCATCCGAATAGACTGGAAGCCGACCCCAACATGGTTAGGAAACAGCTAGGCAGTTAGTTAGTCATAGGTATTACATAAATTTGCAAATTTTGAAATTGATACAACAATTAAAAGTTGGCTAAATTCCACTTCAACATTTTTTACATACTCGTAGTTACAGACTAAAGCTAATAAAACTGTGAATTAAATTAGCTACGTGAGTCCTCTATCCTCCAAAGCTTTGCAGTGGTAAACACAATGCAGATATTCTTGCAATACAACTTGATTGAAACTTTATTTATGCAGAGGAGAATCACCTTGAGTACTTAAGATACATAGAACGTAAATACATTCGAGATTTGTTTTCATTCTAACAGGTCCAATTTACTTTTAGCCTTTTTATGATTCTTATTATTTTATAGAGTATGAAAAATAACACTTCAACTTTAGAAAAACAATAATTATTCTTTGCAAAGTCTAATGGTTTCTCTGATAGTTTGTGATTTATAACATTTTAACACAATAAATGCACCAACTTAGATTCTTGCTTATAAATTCTTGGCGAAAGTTTGTCTTAGTCGCGTTTTAGATTTTTATAATTTTTTTTATCTTTCTGTTTCTTTTATAGCAACTTGGCAAGCCTAGGTCATATGAACGTCTGTACCTAACTAACACAATACGCTGCTTAGTTATCATCCGAGCAAGTCTTCATTAAATAGGTCGCGATACTGACCTCAAAGTTCAGCCTCAATCGAACTATGGAGGAGCTAGGGGCGATTGATTGCCTCGTTATCTACCTGGCCCAGCCTCACAAGTATTGCAAATCCTTTAAATTGGAAGCTGAGCTGCTGAAAGTGTCTATAATGGAAACTTAAGCTCTAGTATTATTTCCCGATCAGTTTCCGGCGCGGTCGCCGATGTTGGAAGCTGTGTTATATTAATTACTTTTCAAAACTGAATCGCTTAAGGGCTTTGTTGGGTACAGGCTATCGACACAATTTTCGATAATGTTATTTTTTTACTGACGCTAGAAACTAAATGTACATAGAGATGGTAAAGGTGGTGATGCGATTTGGAATATTTATTTGTCAGAAACATTGTACGTTTACTGATTACTTATTGCATAGTAATATATGACTTACAATTTTAACGATAATAATGTATAATACACAGTTCTATTATTATCATATTGGAAAATTAAACAACCACATTAACTGATAATTACGAATGTCATATTCAAACATATAAAAATATCTGTCAATAAGCCAATATTTAACATTGCCATCTTTCTTTATTTTTAGTTTTTGGAGCTCAACGTGTAAAGCTAAAATATATGCTGACAGTTTGCAAAACCAACGAAGTAACTTATTATAATACTCATACCAAAGTATGACGAATGCTTAAAACATGACGTCAAACAGATACCACGAGTGTCGACAACGGACTTTAATACTGAATAAAATATCATATCATCACTTTGATGATACATATAAAATTACGTTTACATATTCCGTTAAGCACACAAGGAAGGTAGAATTGCGAAGCCTTGTATGATTCTAGAAATTCCGGTCTAATGTTAATTACAAACTTGTATTACAACAAATGTTATCATCCAGGCGCATGAGTATAATGGTCCGTGTGTAATAAGAGATAAAGTCGGGTAAAACGTTGGGCTGGAATAGTGGCGCCCAACTGGGACTCCGGTAATTAACTATTTACTTCGTTATGACAAGATTACGTATTATGAACGGAGTTTAGTGCCCACGTTTAGTAGAATAGAACTAATAGATTTACACGTACGAATTCGTCGAAATTGGTAACTTTTCGAATTGTGTGGTCCGAAACTTTTGTTGGTAGGTAGTTTGACAGTACCTTGTTAGCGTTTCCCACGGATTTGGTTTTAAACTTTGGCATTCGTTCCTTTGTTTCTATTTTGGCTGATTTCAAAGGATTGTGAATAATATTTTCTACTCCTACGCCGATGTTGAACACAACAAAAAGTAATAGCTATACGATGGTCCGAGTACATCTTATTAAAGTATATTTTTGTGAGTTCTCAAGGCTGACTTGGAAACCTGGTATCTAATTAGCTTTTATAATTTATAGTTACCATACCATACCTTTACGCCTGTATTCCCCGAAGGGTTAGGCAGAGGTGTAACAATGTACACCCACAGTTCACCGGTATGTTTAGGTCCCATGTAATAGGGGGCGAGCCTATTGCCATTAACCGGGCACAAATCCAAACTCCGAGCTGCTACTAAGAATTTCATAGAAAAACCTAATAACACTTTTTGCTCGACCTGGGAATCGAACCCAAGACCTCTAGCGTAGCAGTCGCGCTTAGGACCACTAGGCTACCGAGGCAGTTAATTAATTAGGAAATTAATTATTGTTAATTTATAATTAAGATTTTTTAATGTAATTTAAAGACTTTCTTTTTTCTTTCGTTTTGACTCGATGAAGACTTTTTTTATGTTATTCGTTGACAAACAAGCCCACGGGTCACCTGATGTTTAGTGATCACCGCTACCTATAGACATCTGCAATACCAGAGGCCTTGCAAATGCGTTGCCATCCCAGAGACAAAGTTGAAATGTCTCATGTGCCTGTAATTACACCGACACCCATACCCTTTAAATCGAAACACAGCACCACTGCTTTGCGGCAGAAATACGTATGGTGTTAGTACTTCCCCGGACGAGCTCCTTCACAAAGAGCTCTACTACTAAGTACTGGTATTATAGTAAATGGTTTTGTACAGCGTTTCTAATAGTCTCCATTAACAGTAATGATATCACAGAACCGATATAAAGTTCTTACATAATACTCCTTCCATAGGTAATCAACTATGTTATCATCATGCTGACCAATTTTGATAGTTAATCAAATACATATTAAATATGAATACGGTTTCAAAATTGCTTTAGGCATTAAATTATACGATACAACATACATATATTATGTATAGTTTGGGTACGCAGTATCCTGCTTTGTATCGATGATATTGCCATGATTAACGACTCGTAACTCTGCTGTAGAGGATACAATAGTAATAAACAGGTTGCGGCATCAGATCCATCAATCAAACCTTAGTATTGTTGGAACGGACCTACATAGATAATGCACAAAAGCTTAGGACTTATTTAATGGAACTCGCTTTTGAGTGTACCTACATATGCAGGGTTCAGGAGGACCTTTATAATGGTTGTTAGGATAGTTTAATATTCGTGTCAAGCGTCATCTATAACTAAATGTAGTTATAGATGACGCTTGACACGAATACAACATAAATGTATGTTGTTAGTTTATTTTCTATTGCTTGTTAAAAATAACTATTGGGTGTAAGGTAAGTAGGTATTGTAAAAGCAATTTAAAGTACTTTTTAACCGATGTTATTAATTTATCAACATACCATCACGCCTGTCGCCTGCCGCTTCCGAAGGGTAAGGCAGAGGTGTACCAATGTACACCCATAGTTCACCGGTTTGTTTTAGGTCCCATGTAATAGGGGGCGAGCCTATTGCCGTTAACCGGGCACAAATTCCAACTCCGAGCTACTACTGAGAAATTCCTAATGGAAAAACCTAATTACATTTTGCTCGACCTGGAAATCGAACCCAGGACCCCATGCTCATCGGTCGCGCTTGCGACCACGAGACCAACGGGGCAGTTATTAATTTATTATTACATGTTAAGTAGCATTAACTATAACTAATTAATGACAATGATGACAGTACTCGTATTGTAAGAAGGTTTCATGAATAAACTAGACTTTTGAATTTAAACGAGAATGTATTTAATACTGACACTTCTAGACATTTTTTTAGATAAGAAATGAATAGAGGTACATTTATTCATCGCTAGTTTTTCGAAAAACAGTTTGTGTAAGTCATTATGTTCCTATTCCCTTGACTTGTTTATCACATGTAGCTTTATACAGCTACTGGCTATTATATACTGGTGATATAATAAGGCACAGCCTCTACGTAATTAGTAGCAAAGCTATCTGTACGCTACAAGTCGTGTTCAGAATAGTTCGCCAAACTTATGATATATGAAAGTTACTCGTGGAATACGCCAAAAGCATACCTGCCTGGGCAGTTAAAGTTTTATATGAAAATGAGAAGCCATAATTGCCGAATGGAGCCCGATTTCGAAAATGTATCACTAAGTTGATTTCAAATCTCACCCAAATGTTTGAAAACGATCCACTTGCCTCGACATAGTTCGAATTTTCAAATATTAGCGGTTTCGACCGATTCAAAAATGAGTGTCCATGTCTAGAGATTTAGTAGTCATTATATGCCAACCAATATTACTAAAGTAAAGGTAAGTTTCAACAAAACTTATTTAATCTTTGTAGTGCAGAATAAGTCTTTACATAAATAATTATATAAGTATCACAACTAGGTTTGTAACAAACACAAAGTAGTCCTTTGTTCCCATCAGTTTAATGGTTAATTTAGCGGAATAAGTCCGGAACTTGCTAGCAGTGGCAACACTGGGAACACGAAATCTTTAATAAAGTTCCACTCGGGTAATTAGCTGAGTTTAAACTCAGTTCTTTGAAATTGTTTGGAAAAAAGTCACTATCAAACCGTGTTTGTACGTGCTTTCTTTAAATCCACTATTAAGAAGAAGTACCAATGTGTTATTTTAAATTCTCGTGTACTTTTTGAGTATAGTTAGATATTACTGACATCCGTGAAAGAAAACACCGGAAGGAAAACTGGACTTATAAGTAATATAAGTCTGAAATCGCCAATTTGCGTTGAGTAAGCGTGATGGGCTCTTGCCTTCTCTGTGTGAGTAAAGCCCTTTGCCCTCCAGTAGGACAGTAATAGGGGCTGATATTATTATTTACTAGGTGGAAGACACATTGAACAGTTAGGGTTGGATACTTTGTATCCCGGAAAAACAAAGGGTTCCCACGGGACAACTAAATAAATATATTTTAGGGAAGGCTGTACGGTGAAACTTTTACTTTTGTCATATTAAACAATTGAAACAAGTTCAATCTAATAATATGTATATGTTTTTAGGCAAACTTTTATATTTTATTGTCATGTAATGGTACAAATTTCAGTTCAATCGAACATCGGGAAGTGGGTTGTGAACTTGTTAGATTTTATTAAGATCCCATGGCCACGTCCCGGCTCCATCATCACACCAATTTTGTGACAATATTATATTGCATTGTCATGCCAATTGTACATTTATGCAAAATTTTAGCTCAATCGAAAATCGGGAAGTGGCTCAAATTTAACTTGTAAGATTTGATTGGCCACAGACAATGGGACAAGTCAACGTAAATAAAAGCTTGTAACAACAACATCGCACAAACGCTAGACAGATGAAATAAGTTTTACTAAGCATTAGGTACTTACTGATTTCAACCTTTTTAGTGTTATTTTACCGACTTTCGCGTACTTGCGCGTAACTGAATCGTTTGAACCCAATACATGAATACGAAACGAGGGTTTACGAGGCATTAACACATACTTGATCGAGACCTACCTACATAATAATAAGTCCGTAGTACCTGCTTGGGAACTCTTTAATAGTTGAAATACGTTAAAGTGACATTTAAGTATTATTGAACTGAGTTGATAATTGAAAACTGGCACTATGTCTAATTCAATATGTTTTAGTAATTAGTAAATATTTTATTTACTATCGGTAAGTGTCTATGTGCATAAGCGACATCGGTGAAGGAAAACGTCGTGAAAAAAAACTTGGACTTATAATTAACTAGCTTCTGCTAGCGACTTCGTTCGCGTGGTTTTTTAACGCACGTTAAGTTACGTCTCTGGTTACTGCTCCTCTCCCGTGTGCCGTAGCGTGATGTTATAAAGTCTAAAACCTTCCTTCCAGTGGTTCCTGAGATTAGCGCGTTCAACCAAACAAACAAACAAACTCTTCAGCTTTATAATATTACTATAGATACATTATTATGTCTGAAATCGATTGATGTTCGTCTTCTCGCGTTCTCTTTATGGAAAGAGGAATTTCCCCTCAAGTAGGATAATAATGTGTATAAGGTCGTTTTTTAGGAAAAAAAAATATATAATACCTGTAGAAAGTACTTCAGAAGTAGCAAAAAATGAGTTGTCGGTATTCACGTAAGCGGTTCGAGGCATTCGGTCGGCATTTTCAATACAACGTTATCAAAGGTTGTTTTGTGAATGCCGAACCACTTAAGTGTATAACAACCATAGAAGTTACTACACAATTGGAAGTTTAGGTGGTGTTAAAATCAATACTTACCTGACTGTATAGCGATTTTTATGTTTATAAACTAATATTCAAAAATAAAACCAACAGAAAATTCAACTATATTGTTTTATATACTGATTTGATCGCGGTAAAAAAGGCCTAAAGAGCTTCTTAAAACTCCAAACTATCGAGACGGGCTTCCTATTGCGTCGGGGTGCGAATTTCCTTCCGTCGTTTTTAGATAATAGAACGGAAAGTCCTTACCGCGCCACTGAATATTACATACATACATACATACATAAACTCACGCCTTTTTCCCATGGGGGTAGGCAGAAACCACAGAACGCCACCTGCTACGATCCTTACATACTTCTTTCGCCTCGACCACGTTCATACATCTGTTCATACAAGCACGCCGGTTACGAGTACTGCGCACACGTCCTTTCTGAAGAACCCCACCAATAAGGTCAGGGTAGGTCTTTCTAGGGCGTCCTCTCCCGGCGTTGCCACTCACATCTGCCATATAAATCCCTTTCGTTAGTCGCCTTTCACTCATCCTCTCAACATGACCGAACCATCTAAGCATACTCTTTTCTATTTTTGTTACTACATCCTCTTTTAATCCGCAACGTTCTCGTATCGTTTCATTCCTCACTCTATCGTTCAAAGTTACACCACACATACTTCGCAAGGAACGCATCTCCACAGCATTTATCCTACTTTCATGCCTCGTTTGCCACACCCAACATTCACTTCCATACATAAGTGTAGGCACCAACACACCATTGTGCACAGCCAGTCGAGCCTCTTTGGACATCGACTGATTGGTCACAACCGCATGTATAGCACCATTCACTTTATTTCCCGCATTTACTCTCCTTTCCACATCAGCATCAATCTTTCCATCTCTTGTAAACATACTGCCCAAGTATACAAACTCGTTCGTTTGCTCCACACTCACATCATTTATTTTCACATCACACACCGATACATCCTCTTCTCTTTCAAAAACCATTACTTTCGTCTTGCTTACATTTATGTTCATCCCTTTTCTTTTAAACGCTGCATTCATTAATGTTACCATGTCTTGCAACTGCTCCGCCGACGATGCAAGAAGAACTTGGTCATCTGCGTATAAGAGGCATTTGACAGGCAACTCATTCATTCTTAATCCACTCTCACTTTCTCTAACAATCTGTTAATTTAAGGTGTAATGGAGAAAGTTCGTATTCCGGTTGAAGTTACATTTTCTGTTTACTTTTAGTTTAGCCGTAGAACTACGCTCTGTTAAATATAAACTTTGACAGAATGAAATTATGCATTCTTTTCGCTTGGCATACTTAGGTACACATCTAACTGCGATACGGAATAAATAAACAGAACATTTTAATTAAATAAAAAGATAGTTAAATTATTTTTTCATTGCACCCAGGGGATGTAGGGTCGGAGTCTGACTCTGCTCCCAGCGTGGTGAGCGTGGGAAGCTCAGTGAGCTCCCGCCGCGCAGAGTTCCTGCGCAAGCGCTCCAGACCGGTCGACGACCAGGGGTCGTCGACTGAGGGCGAGCTGGCCTCGGCTCGTAAGATCCCCACCAGCAAGCGCGGTGGGGTTCAGGAGCGAGGCCCCGGCAGGGTGACGGCCCGGAGTAGGGTTGCCGGGCGACCGGCGACGCCTGTCGCGGGGGGGCAGCCCCCCCTTGGCGAGTCCGGCGACGAGGTGGGTGCAGCTGGCGGCTCCGAATTGGAGCGTAAGGCCAGGCTTGCGGAGGCCGTGGAGGCCGCCGTCTTACGTGTGGCTCGGCAGAGGGCGAAAACGTCCAAAGACCGGGCCATATCGGAGGCGGCGGCCACCATAGTGGCGGCGGCAGAGGCCGCATACGCGACGCCGCAGACCGACGAGGTCAGTCGGCTTCGGACGGAGGTGGCTCGCCTGACGGCCGCCATGGGGCCCCTGGTTGAGAGCAACAGGAGGCTCCAGGCGGAACTAGCCGAGCTTCGCGGGGCGGGTGGGGGCCAGCAGCCAGCCAGCCGGCAGCCCGTGCCGGTAGAGAACCAGGTTCTCAACCTGGTTCGGAAAGAGCTGGCCGCCTTCCAGCAACGGTTCTCCGTTCTGGAGGGCATCGTGCTGCGCCCCCCCCTGGCGGCTGGTGGCGCCAAGAGGGCCTCGTACGCGGCAGCCGCCTCTGGACCGGGGCCGGTCAGGCAGCCCCCCAGCAGGGCTGCTCCGGCGCCCGCCGCCAAACCGGTCCCACCAAAGCCGGCACCGGCCAAGCCGGCTCCGACAAAGTCGGCTCCGGTGAAGCCGGCACCGGTGAGTGGTGCGGCGCCCCGGAGGAGGAGGGGTAGGGTGGCGGTGGCGGCGGTTATGCCTGAGCCGCCCCAAAGCTCTCCCGCGGCCGAGGCCGAGTGGCAGGTGGCCGGGGAGAAGGAGAGGGGCCAGAAGGCTGCCCGAAAGGCCAGGGCGGCCACAAGAAAGGCGGAGGAGCGGCGGCGGCGCAGAGCGCGCAAAGCCGCGGCGAGACTACGCGCCCCTAAATCCGCGGCTGTAGTGATTTCATTACAGCCGGAGGCGGAGAAGAGGGGCGTCACCTACGGCGAGGTGCTCGCCAAGGCGAAAGCGGCGGTGAGCTTGGCGGAGCTCGGGATCGCTGGGGGCCTCCGGCTAAGGGTCACCGCAACGGGGGCCCGGATGCTGGAGATCCCCGGCGCCACTAGTGGCTCGTCCGCTGACGCCCTGGCTGAAATCATAAATCGAATCATAATCGAATATAATCGAATCATAAATCTGAATATATTCTTGACTATATCTTCAAATGATTTTCCAAATAAAACTACCTCGTTTGCCTAGTGGTCCTAAGCGGGACTGCTTAGTTCGATTCCCAGGTCGAGCAAAAAAGTGTTTTTGGGTTTTTCTATGAAATTCTCAGTAGCAGCTCGGAGTTAGGATTTGTGCCCGGTTAATGGCAATAGGCTCGCCCCTTATTACATGGGACCTAAATATACCGGCGAACTGTGGGTGTACGTTGTTACACCTCTGCCTAACTCTTCGGGGAATACAGGCGTGATGATGGTGATGGTGATATTAAAAACTATGTAAATGTGGTCATAAACTGAGCTTTATCCCTCAGGAGTTTCGCCAATAACATATCAAAATTGATCAAATATACGTATAAAAACAAATTACGTACCAGAATTATGTAATTCGATTTCATAAAACTGTGCGAACATTAATTCAGTATGTTTATTTCACATTCGTGTTATTGAAATCGCTGGAGCGTAGAGCTCATAATAGTTTCAAATTTTCATACGACTGCTTCGGGGAAATAAGTGAATAAATTATAATGCAGTACGAGTCTGCGAATGTTTACAACTTTAAAAACAATACAACCGGATAGAAATTCTGCAAAGTTGAGAATAGAAACTTGCCAGAGTACCCTAGATTTTTATAGAAAATTTTTAAATCGTTCTAAATTTAAAACTCTTTTTAAAAAATGTTCAAAATCGACTCTTTAGTCCTACGTATCTTGATTAGGTATACGTATCAAGTAGGTTCATTAGTTTCCAAGACTTTTTAGTCGAAACTATGTATGAGAAACGCTCTTAATTCAAACTGAATTGTGTTAATAATATTAGATAGAATTTCCGCTCAAACAGAAAGGGGTAACTACATTTGTTACTTTGACGAATGACCCTTACAAAATGAAGTTACATTTAAGCTTGCAACTGTGCTGACGTCATCAAAACACGCGGAGAAGTTGGCGCACAATTATCCCGGGGCCACACAAAAGAAACAAGCGAGTCATGATGCCCTGTACTCCCACACTCTTGTGAATGAACTACAGAAATCAGACACTCGGTCAATGTAAAGGAAATGGTTGCAGAAGTTCCATTCGATCAAGTCCGGTTTGGTCCGGACCGACCTTGTTTTCTCTGTTTTATTAGTTATGATGTGTACATCACAAACACCGCTTTAGCTATTATGACTCTCTCTTAAAAAATATTTTATTCAAAGTCAAAGTCAAAGTCAAAACATTTATTTCAATTAGACCATTTACAGGCACTTTTGAATTGTCAAGAAGTTACTCATACAAAAAGTTGAAGCTAGTTGCTCGTTCCAAAACGTGGGTCTCTATGGAGAAGAACGAGCAAGAAACTCCATGGACACTCTTTTCAAATTGGTTTTCACAGAATCTTGGTTACAATATTCTTGTTGCTTCTACATGTGAAAACAATGAAGTTAATTATAAAACAATTAAAAAAAAATATATGATAATAATAGTACTAAAGATGTAAGCCATGGCAGTTAAGAGATGACCAATCCCAACTGACAGCGCCCGTTCACGATATTACAATTCATGATGATAATACTGTCTCTGGTTTAGGTCAATTTGGTCAATCAGTTGTTACAGAACAAAGTTCTATAAATAGTGCTGTTTATTTAACAAATGTGTATCTTAAAACCAAGTAATATTTAGTATACAATACTCCCTTTGTATAGGTCCCTGTACACATATATTGCTTTTCTGTTCCATACACGTCGTGGCCATAATTTCCCTTCGAAGTCGTGCCACAGCCGTCCGTTGGAATTGACCCAAATAAACAATAGTTCGCGTTCAAATAACTAAGTCCGCAACAAAGGTGGCTATGTATTAGCCGGACGGTCTCAACTACAGCCATTAAGTTATGTACAAGTATAATAAGCATTACATGAGAATATTCTGCTGGATTTCTGTTGCCGTCTGTTTACACATGTACCTACGTCTGCCACGATTTTATTTTGAAGGGATTCAACTGTTATTTTTCACGATGCATGTATCATAATAGATCAAACGGAATCGTTCTCGTATGTATGAACTGTTAAGCTATTAACACATAAAAGACATTTATAGAAAATACAATCGGTGATCAGCGTATTGGCAGCTAATAACATGTATCTAATCTCTTTTAGTAAAGCGTATCGTTAAGGTTGTTCGCACATGTCAGATAATCTGTGACCGATTTTTTTGTCGGAGAGAATGGAACATAATATGAATTCTAATATACCTACGTACACGTCCTACAAAAAATCGGTCTCCGAAACTATAGATCTTTTGAAGGGTCCGATTATAATCGGTCCTACAAAAACACCGACGTGGTCTGAGGCCGTTAATCTCAGACTAAATTGACAGTCAAATATAAAAATAATGTGATTTCGACACGTAAACATAATTCACACTATTTTCAAGCTGGACATATAAAGCTGTCTGAGATTAAAAAATACACAATAATGTGGGTGTACATTGGTACACCACTGCCTTACCCTTCGAGGATTATAGGCGTGATGGTATGTGTAAGATTAAGATCTTCTAACTACATCGTGTCTTATGAGTTTAGTTACAGTTTGATCTCACGTAAGTCGTCCAAAGTTTAGAATTTGATTAGTACATTGGAAATTGAACATGTTGCTAATAACACCGATCAAAACTTCGTAAAGTATCGCTTATGGTACAGGCTCTGGGTTCACCGAGTTTCCTAACAATCAATTTCAGTTATTTATACCAAAATGAGGCTCGGAATAGCGAGGAAGGACAGAATTACTCTGCACTTATTTATAGACTCCTTATTTTATGCATGTGAGGGGTGATTTTATTGCGGTTGTAAATATCAACCAACGCGATGTTAATGGTGAACGGCACATAATATTTTACCAAATCAAGCTAAGTGATATATATTGATATTACGGGGCATAGAAATAATGAAAATGTTGTTAATAAAGGCCATTTGATGACAGTTTATAGCTAAGTGTATTACGCAAAACATACGCCTTTTTTTAAATACATAAAAACAAATGGTAAATAATTAAAACGCTGATCTTTTACCAAACTAATCTATTAATAAAGCATTACCCATCAGATATTTAATATTCTTGTTCAATAAACAAAAGAAAGGCATTAGGTACCTATAATCAAAATAATAAGACAATGAAAATTTGAGTCGTCCGGAGTGCCATTTAAAACTTAGGTATTTGTTACAAAGTTCCACGAAATCTCCTCTTGTCAGGCAACTTTATCCCACTTTAATAATTCTGGTTACAAACGGAATATGAAAAGTAGTAGAGACAACAATTTTATTACTTCCCATCTAATTGAAAGGAAAAAAGAAAATGTACATAATTGTCATTAAAAATGAGATCATAATTGTTTCTGTCTAAAGTTTTCGATAATGTTTTATCGATTACTGCATCCAGTATAATTCGCAATCAGATTATTTATTTGCGATGTACACACAGTTAACCCGATTCAAATACCTTCGCATGCTAACATTTGCTTATAATTATAAAGCTTTTGTGGGCGGAATGGAACAGTAAAGAGACACACGGTAATTTATTTAGTGAAATCAACCTTCCTACGTCATTGTCGATCGATATTCTGTACTTTTGTTGAACGTCAATGTGAGCTACCGATATCGCTTCTTCTTTTAATGTCAATCAACTGTAATACTGTAGGTTTGTTATTTTTGGGAAACAAACCCTTTGTTTGTACTAAGGGAGTTTCAGCGTCAGAGATTCGTCTTTTAACAAGAAGTTTGACTTCAATTATTTATTTATTTAATAACGTACAATGGCAAAACGGTTTATCTAAACGGTTGGTGGACACGTCCCGTGACCCAAAGGTTGGCTTTTACCTTGAGAGGTCAGAGGTTAAGCATTGCCATCCAACGTGGCAATGCCGCCAGTATTTTGGGCACTTTTCCGGTTGACGGCGATGCGGAGGAATTTTTTGATGCCATTTAATTTTAGTTTCTTTTTTGTTATTATTAAGGATTTCTAACTGCCTATTATTATTATTGGATTTTTCTATGAAATTCTCAGTAGCGGCTCGGAGTTAGGATTTGTGCCCGGATAATGGCAATAGGCTGGCCCCCTATTACATGGGACCTAAACATACCGGCGAACTGTGGGTGTACGCTGGTACACCTCTGCCTAACCCTTCGGGGAATAGAGGCGTGATGGTATGTTAATTAGGCAAAGAAAATAAAAGAAGGGCGACGTGAACTTGAGATACACACATAAATGGCATTATTAAAGTTAGGCCATACAATACTAACAATAATAAAATTTACAATAAAATATAAGAGTTCTTCAACACAATGCAATATTTCAATGATGAAGAATGTGTTGTTCGATGCAAATATTTTTGCCAGGGCTTTCAAATTCAAATCCAGTTTTTGCACATCGACAAATGCGAGTGGAACAAACCTACGGCGCAGACTTAATTGGCGTGACATATTCATACAAGGCTTTCTGAGCATTTGACACGAATTTTTTGGAGAGTACGCACTCTCACATTCACATGGACGACGTAAAGAGGGTTTTGAGCGTCTAATATTTTATACATAATGTTACTGTAGACATGTCTTTCCCCTTTTTGAGGTAAACGTAACCACACTCATTACAAACTCGCGGCTTGCAAAGGCATTGGACTGAAGCTACGTGTGAAATTATATATTAACAAGGTAGGTCCCTAGCTTCTCGCGACTTTTTTATGTTTTTCCTTTATATAACGAAAATTACGTAAAAGTCAAGAGAAATAAAGAAGTCAAGTGTCATTTGGCTCACAATGTTGATGATATTTGGGATGTGGAGTCTGCGGTAATTGTGTCGGTAGTTACGGCTAATGGACTAATGGCCAAGAGTCTCGAGAACACCTGAAGAGGCTATCTTTAGCCACTTGGTATATATTGCGGTACTCCAGGGATGAGAATAAAATTATTAGCTGGAGCTATTGATGGTACAGTTGGGGGATCCGTCTGGAGTTCTGACTACGTCTAGTAGCTTGGACTCAGTTTCTGATAGACGATTCGAAAATTAAAACTAACTAACTTTTAACTGCTTCATTAGCCTAGTGGTCCTAAGCGCGATTGCTACGCTAGAGGTCTTGGGTTCGATTCCCAGGTCGAGCAAAAAGTGTTATTGGGTTTTACTATTAAATTCTCAGTAGCAGCTCGGAGTTAGGATTTGTGCTCGGTTAATGGCAATAGGCTCGCCCCCTATTACATGAGACCTAAACATACCGGCGAACTGGAGGTGTACATTGTTACGCCTTTACCTTACCCTTCGGGGAATACAGGCGTGAAATATAGTAATTTAAAATTAATGAAGCATACAAAAACTTACAAACAACAGATAGATAATAAAAGGAAAACCAACCTAAATGATAGTAGCAATAAATCTGAATTTGTCATAAGTATCTACACTAGACATCGCGCGTTGTATAATATTGATATAAATCTCATACTTGGAGTAAGACAGTGCTTCAAACCAGTAACACTTGAAGGCAGACTCATCTTTTACAAAACTTCTTTGAGAATACGTCTTTAGGGTTCATTTCTGTTTCGAAAAAAGATCATGTGGGTACTTATATGGGATCCAATCCGACTTCGTATACCTACTTAGTTCTCGGTTCCTCTTGCTGGCTTTCGGGTAAAGAGATTATCGTTTGCAAACAGCTACAGTTTCAAAACTCTTATCTGTGTTATTGAGGAAGCAGGTTTCTTAAAAGGAAGTATAACAAGGTTCATGTAATAAAGTAGAAAATGATGCTACTAAAAGTTATCTTACGATAACTTTTTAAAACATCCAACGCAACAATAGAAAGCCCTTCATTGCAACACCTCACAGCATTTTATTACTTATAGACTACATTTTATAAATATTAACAATAAAAATCCCGTTATACCTACCACAATATTGGCACTGGCTAATTTTCATGCAAATGAAAATCACGTGAGGTCTGTACCGTGGAATGGCCTAGTGTTTGCATATTGGATATAACCGCAGTATCACCGTGCTCCTGTTTGGGACACTATGCGGTAAAATTCGTTGCAAGGAGTGCGAGAGTCTGTGAAACAGAAACCTAGTTTATGGTTACTTTGTTCACGATAAAAAGTTATTTTTTATACCGCACTAATGTAGAAACGTTTGAAAGTAGGATAATAAGCTTTATAATTATATTGGTTAGCTTAGCTGATGAATCGAACGTTCATGATTATTTATAAAACACTAATTTTGAAATCTTGTGACTATCTCTATTAGCAATTTTAGTCTTATAAATATCTATTAGGTAAGTGTCTGGAGTAAATAGTACATATCTTCTTTTACGTGATTTCTAAATAAATTGATTTTTAAGCAGGTGGATTAGGTCCATTTTAGCATACCAATCTTTGTCTACAGTACTCTCTACGAAGACTAGAGACTCATAGAATTGAAAATATAACTCCAATTTTCAATTAAAATAGGTCTAAGTGTACACGGTTTGAAATTAGTATTCATTGCATTATTAAACTGCCTCATTAGCCTAGTGGTCCTAACCGCGACTGCTACGCTAGAGGTCTTGGGTTCGATTCCCAGGCAGAGCAAAGTGTTATTGGGTTTTTCTAGGAAATTCTCAGTAGCAGCTCGGAGTTAGGATTTGTGCCCGGTTAATGGCAATAAGCTCGCCCCCTATTACATGGGGCCTAAAAACATACCAGTGATCTGTGAATGTACATTGTTACACCTCTGCCTAACCTTTTGGGGAATACAGGTGTGATGGTAAGTTATGCTATTTAAAACATGTTTAAAAAAATACGTAAACAAAAGTTGGAACTTTGATATTCAATATTTTCATAGTCAGAATGTTTCCAGGTATAGGCAGTCGTATTGCTGAAAGATTAGAAAAAAAAATGGTATTTACTTACCTTTTCTAAAAATATCTCGAAATAATAATGAAACAACTAACACGTACGTTGGTGACTAGTATCGTCAGATAAAAAAATTCAATCAAGTCATACAAAGACTGAATGTTGGCAACTGCCAATCTACATGTTGCTTTCGGGATTAGAGTGTACTACGACGGAGTAATGAATACCTGGAAATGTACAATTCAACGAATCGGACATTCTCGTGCAAAATGCGCTTTGTCTTTCATGACTATAATTAATATAAATACATGTAGATGGATGAAGAGGAATGAGGATGGATGGATTGTGTGAAGAATGGTATGAAAAAGAGAGGGGAGCCAATGATATCATGACGGTTGACAGGAAGGAATGGAAGAAGAAATAACAAGTAACATTGGGTAGAGGCAGGTAGATGATGATTATGATGACTGTATTTTAAAAGCTCGATAGATTACTCTATTCAATTTAGTAATTTATTCTATACCATCACGCCTGAATTCCGCGAAGGGTTAAGCAGAGGTGTAACAAATGTACACCCACAGTTCGCCGGTATATTTAGAACCCATGTAATAGGAGGCGAGCCTATTGCCATTAATCGGGCAGAAACCTAACCTAACCTGACTCCGAGCTGCTACTGAGAATTTCATAGAAAAACTTAATAACACTTTTTGCTCGACCTGTGAATCGAATTCAAGCCCTCTAGCGTAGCAGTCACGCTTAGGACCACTAGGATAACGAGACAGTTATCATATACCTACACATAAAACCTCAAAAGTTGTATTCTAAACTCATAAACACACAATTCTTTTCGAATTGATTGCGTACAACACGATGCCTCGTTCACTCACAGCAATAAATACTCAATGAAATAGTTTCGATTCCAGACCGGTCCATATAAAAAGGTTATCGCACCGCGTGCAGTGGCCTTTACCCGATATCCGTACTAACAATCGACAGTATGTACTACATATGTTAGCTTTTTGTATGAATACCTGCCGGATAAAAGCCGTCACGTACCGTTGCCGGACAAAAGGTACTACGTATTATATCCTGTTTCTGTAAAAAAAAATGGAGGTCAGAATAGTTGAAAGTTTCACGTAAGTACACTACTGTTCTGATACTTACACTTAATCTTTGCACGAACCAAATACCATAACATAACGCCTGTATTTCCCGAAGAGTTAGGCAGAGGTGTACCAGTGTGCACCCACAGTTCGCCGGACTGTTTAGGACCATGTTTTAGGGGGCGAGCCTATTGCCATTAACCGGGCACAAAAAAATAATAATAACGTAGATAAGTAGTCATAATACATAAGTAGGTTCATAGTAGGTACATACCATCACGCCTGTATTCCCCGAAGGGTTAGGCAGAGGTGTAACAATGTATACCCACAGTTCGCCGGTATGTTTTTTTAAGTCCCATGTAATAGGGGGCGAGCCTATTGCCATTATCCGGGCACAAATCCTAACTCCGAGCTGCTACTGAGAATTTCATAGAAAAACCCAATAAGTGTTATCACTTTTTGCTCGACCTGGGAATCGAACCCAAGACCTCTAGTGTAGCAGTCGCTCTTAGGACCACTAGGCCACCGAGGCAGTTAGTAGGTACACAGAACCAAAAATTCTCTTCACAATATTGCTATGGCATTTTGTTTTTCATTTCAGATCCCTCACGGAGTCACGGCAGCCATTTACGTTACAAAGCATTTCATTTTAATCTTGTCGTAAAAAATTTGACTTTTTCTTCTCTCATTAAAAGTCATAGAATGCCTCCACGTGTTATTAAGTACTTAATGTAATTAAAAATGTATAATGCTTGCTTAATGTGATTAAGTATTTTATATTAAGGATTTGATTGAAATCAAATTGAACGAATTGTTATGGTTTCCAGCAGGAAAATAACATGGTACCTACTTATTTTAATTAAAATTAAAATAAGAGATTCAAAAAAAATCTGATCAGTATTTTTTGTGTTTTACGTACAGATCTTTCATTACCCAGATGCAGATGAATAAAATAAAATTGTCTCCTCACATTTACAGTGTACTAAATTTAATTTAATTCAACGAGAGCCTCTGAATATGAGTGTAGAAGATCGATAGCTTCATGCTCATTTTTAAAACGAACATAAGATGAGAAACGTACGTCATTTGTTAAGAATTAATAGGAAAACTCGAAATAAATTAAAATTTTCTCAATTCATTTTTTTTATTTAAGGTACAGTTCTTGAGATCTTTCTGTGATTATTTCACCGCACTAACTTTTTTGGCTGTATTTATTTTACATCTCAAATCTACACATAAGTAACCATGGGCTTATCTAGTTTTTCGGGACATCGCCAAGCGACTGGTCGCCTCTTCACGTGACCAAAGGGCTGACCTTTTCTTGGGCCAAAAATCAGCATTGCCATACAACATGGCAAGGCTGCCAGCTTTTTGGGCACCTGGCCAATTGACAGCGATGCGGTTCAGTTTTTTGATGCTCTAAGCTTCCTGTATGGATTTTTTTTTGTATACAAATTGTACATAGTTTGTAATCTAATTATTATTTAAGTATGTTTTATGATTGTAATAAATGATAATGTAACTAAAACACAAATCATTTAAATAGTAAAATTGCAAGGTATCAAAAATTTTCAAAGTATGAAGGGAGTTTTTTTTATATTTTTTGCCCATTCGTTTAGTTTCGAACTTGTCTTATCATTTTTCCTACGCACACCTACCTACGTAATGTCGTTTAATTTTAAATCAATTGTCATTGGTTGCAGGTGTAGAGAGGCGCTCGGTAGCGTCGCGTGCTTGGCGATGATCGGCCACACGGGTCGGCCGCGCGCTCACCATGCGACAGCCGTCGACCGATGTTAGTACTTCCTCTGTTTGTATCGACACAAACTAACCATACTTTTTACCGTAAGCGTGTATTCCCCGAAAGGTTAGCAGAGGTGTACCAATGTACACCCTCAGTTCGCCGGTAGGTTTAGGTCCCATGTAATAGGGGGCAAGCCTATTGCCATTAACCGGACACAATTCCTAACTCCGAGCTGCTAGTGAGAATTCCATAGAAAAACCCAGTAACACTTTTTGTTCGACCTGGGAATCGAACCCAAGACCTCTAGCGTGGCAGTCACGCTTAGGACGACTAGGCTACCGAGGCAGTTAGGCATACTTTTTATATTTTAATTGCGAAAGTTTGGTACGATTCAAACTGAATGACGGCTCGGAAGTCAGTAAGGAGGTAGCGTAGCCGCCTGCTTGAAATGTGTTGTTGATATGTATGTTCAGTTTGCCGAGACTAATAAATTATCGTTACTTAGCACGTGGCTAAGTATTATATCTGTCTCTGTCGCACAACTGTACGATACAAGATACAGATGGGAATATAGTTTAGCCATAATACGTTCTGCTAAGTAGAGTACATACGACAGTAGTTAAGCGTAGTGATGGAGGTAACATTTTATTATGAATTCCAGCTTTAGTCATAAAACCATAGTTCGTAAGTAAAATAAAATCCACTTGTTAATATACCAATTAGTAGCCGAGTCATATTTTGGCCAAACAGCTCTATGACAGGACCACGAGCTTTTTTATGAACCTTGGGCCTATTTTTTAACAGTGATGATACCCATGTCTTTTAGAGTGTACATATTTTTTTTAAATGGCAGGTAACATCAAATGCAGAATGGTTTTGTCATGTTTGAATGAAATTAAGAAAGCCTCTGTTAGAAAGTTACTGTACTAATTTACTTTTAACAAAACACCTTAACAGAAACTAATTTTGTTTACGTTATTAAACCGCTCATAAGATACAGTACATAAATGGAAAATTACCGTGATATTTGGTAATCAATCATATACCTTCTACCACTAATGGATTATAACTGGCAGCAGTGGCAGCTATCAAAATGTTGAAATATTGAAAACTACTCAAGGTTTCCTCCACAAAATGTAGGTATATTAGGAAAATAAATACTCGCTTATAAATACATAATAGGAACTGTAACTTCATATTTAATTGTATGTAACCTATGCCTTTAAGCACTTCGTTCAAAGAATCGTATCGAAATGAGAATCCCTAATTCAAAGAAGTTATTATATATTTAGAGAGGCTGTATTACACACAATTCTTACGGTTCTTACCCTCGAAAAGGGAAAACGAAAAAGTCGATTTTGTCTGGAATCGAGTAGGTATAAATATTACAGTACCTTTCCTGGCGTGTGTTGTATCATTTAAAACCTTGAATATATGGGATTCAAATACATTCAAACAACGTTTTGTATCTTTGTTTTATTCAGAGTTGGTTAAAAATTGTGTTACAAAGGAGATGGAAAAAGTTTTTATTCAGCTATTATTATTTCAGCCTTATTGTGTGCCTGAAAACCATTACCTATAAAAGAATTTAAAAATGATTGGTTGTTGGTATTATTCATGTGCTCCCTTCATGTTCTCTGTGGCTCCTTAGCTATGTACCTCAAAGCCATCTCTGTAATTTTCTATCATTGTATTCCATCTCATTTTTCGTTTTTCTATTATGATCTTCATTTACGTTTCTTCCATGTACCCATGTCAAATCAGTCAGACTATACCACGTCTATACTCGTTGTTCGTATTAATGTTGTAAAGTTATAGTTACACTAATGCTGTAATGTCACATTTCCAGACGGTCGACAAAGCAGTATGGACGGAGGAGAGCGGTGCGGCGCGCCTGGAGGCGGTGCTGGTAGCACTTGTGGAGCGCAAGGCGCGTGCGCTTCACGCCGAACAGTCACGGCGGCGCGCGCGTCATCCGCTGTTGCTGCTACTGCGAGACCCCGTGCCCGACGGTTAGTATTAAATTAACGTCTTCACATACTTTTTAGCAGGCTGGAGATGCTGGGCTAAATACGAAGGGTCTCAAATAGATTTCGGATATAGTCCGTGATCGTTCTCTGCACATGAAAAGGGGCTCTGGGAACTCTCTAATCGGACCGTTGCTGTGCTATGCTCAATGTACATACAATCGAGGACAGTGGCGGTTGACACCTTTTCAACCTTATTACTAAAGGCGTAAGGGTTTAAAGTATGTCTCCTAGGAAACACTTTTTTTTCCAACTTCCAATATTATGTATTTTATTGTGGCGTTTTTATTCAAGAAAAACACACAATAAAATCCTCGATTAGACCAAACTTTATATTTCCATATTTCGATAATGTCACTGTAGAATGGCGATAGAAAGCTAGGCCGTTACAAGAATCCCACTATCTTAATGGTTGTAGTTTGAAATCCCGGCGTAAGTTATGTTTATAGCCCTTTAGATATTATCTAAATGGCAATGTAAGAACTATCAAGATGTCTTTTCAAAATCAATGACAAATATACCTGTAATACTGTACCTACCTATAATAGTATTCAATCATGAAGATTTGTTTACCAAACAGTGTTTCATGAACGACCTTGTTTTTGTAAAATGAATTTAAAGTGTACATATTTACGTTTGTTTATTGAAGTGACAATATACTCGTTCTACTATAAATTTGAAACTTAATTAAATTTTGAACATAGGTAACTATGTAGGTGTTATGGCGAATGTAAAAAGACACTTAACGAAGCCGAAAGTTGCGTGATCTTTCAAACATTCTCATCACTTCTATAGCTCCATACATAAATATAAAAAAAAATATAATACCCGATCCCGACCGATTCCGGCCACGGCAGCTAATCTTAATGCAGACTAGCCAAGTACGCAGGAGATATTATAGTGCACAAGTGTGTGCGCAAACACAGGTGCACTCCCTCTTCCCTCACTCTCATAGTCCGATGGTACGGCAATCCAACACAACCGGGGAGAGATCAAGTGCAGGACCAACGGCTTCACGTGCTTTCCGAGGCACGGGGGTGTCACACCACCAACTTCCAAACTCCGGGCTGTTACTAAGAAATTCCTAATGGAAAAACCCAATATCACTTTTGCCCGACCTGGGAATCGAACCCAGGACCCCATATTCAGCAGTCGTACTTGTCAATGTTCTACATCTGACTGTGAATACGAACAGTCTGCTCATCACATTTTATGGGAGTGTAATCTTTGGCAGAATGAACGAAATATTATGTTAGACAGTATACTGGTTACATCCGGAGTAGTTTATTACGCGGACCTCGTAGAAACTAGAACTAATTTCCGTGCGTTCAGGCGTTTTTGCCATACCTATTACTGGAATCAAATGTAACAGCTCACATTAGGACCCATTAAGTTAGTAACAATTGCAAACCGTGGTGCTTGGCAATCTGGGCTTCTCCCAGTTGTAAATATCCCCTTGTGCCTATTGGCCTAGTTCTGTTCTGTCTGCTGCTTGTTTGGAGGGAAGTGGAAACAATATTTTTTCCTACTCCTCCGCTAATCTTTTCTGATTAATTTCGTTGCGGGATCCAAGACAGTTTTATCGTTTCTCCGGGACTCGTCGAGCTTCATTGCCTCGGCGCTCTTCTGGCGGTCTCCACTGTTGATTCTGGCTTACAGAAGTTGCAGTGGTTGGGAACAGTGTGGCGGGCTTGTCCCAATAATCTAAGTCGACTTGCGACCACGAGACATACATAAACACGCATCTTTTACTCAAGGGGTTAGGTAGACAGCACAGAACGCCACCTGCTTCTATCCTTACATACACGTTCAAACATCTGGTCTTACAAGTACGCCGGTTACAAGCGATACTGCCCACCCGTCCTTTTTTCATGTTTCTCTGGTTTCGTAATTCATAATCGATCGATCAACTTCGTTGAGTGAGATAGTGTTATCGTTTCCCGCTGCTTGACAGACGCCTTCACCAAATTACGTCACTAAAAGTGGTCAACTGCGTTCCGTATCCGTCTTATAGTACAGTTCGATCCATCAACACAACACATTTTCATAGCCTTTTGCAATACGCGACTGGGTAATAATAATTCAATTATAAGAACATAACATACACTTATATACCATCACGCCTGCATTCCCCGAAGGATTAGGCAGAGGTGTAACTATGTACAACCATAGTTCGCCGGTATGCTTAGGTCCCATGTAATAGGGGGCGAGCCTATTGCCATTAACCAGGCACAAATCCTAACTCCGAGCTGCTACTGAGAATTTCATAGAAAAACCCAATAACACTTTTTGCTCGACCTGGGAATCTAACCTTAGACTTGTAGCGTAGATGTCGCGCTTAGGACCACTAGGCTTTTGTTTTTTTTTTGGGGTGGTGGGATGTTATCAAATAACTTCTCCCGCCCTGGGCGGGGTGGGAGGGAGTGTCAGACTTTCACTCACAGATAGCTAATGTTATAAGAAAGACAGGGTATTATTATTTAAAAAAATATTTACTTAGATTAAAAAAAAAGAGATTTATATGCGAAAATAATATTGAAACCAATAAAATAATGAACGCGAACGAAGTCGCGGGTAACAGTTGGTCTGAAATAAAATTTCTGTAACCGAACCATTACTTTCAGATCACCTCCTTAAACCAAAAAATAAAAAACCATACTAACTTTACCTCATTTTACTATAAGTATAGATATTTACACACTTAATTTAAATAAAAATAAAAACAATATATATTTGTTTTTTGCAGAGGAGGCTTCGATCATCGGCAGTCCGGGCGAAGAGCTACCTTCGCACTGGTGCGAGCACGAGATCGCTCGGCACAAGCGTAAGAAACTTAAACTGCAGACCCGCCGCAGGTAAGCAGACCCTGAACCTACATATATTATACGTAAAATTTAGTCGGGTTATCAAATTAAAACCATCAAATAAAAATTAAATAATGAAAAAATAAATCTAAATTAACAAAAATAGCAAAAAAATACCAATGAGTTTGGTTTGGGGTTTCAAATTTATTGTACTTTGCGCAATATGTATTTAAGTAGATTAATTTTGTAACTTTAACAGAGACATGGAAATCCCCGAGCAGCTGGAACTGGAGCGTCGTCGTCGTAGACGCAGGCGGAACCCTCACGTTCACGGGCAAAAGCCGAGGAAACATCGCACTCTGCTTGTCTCGGCTATAGACGAACAAGCAAAAGTTATACACGTAAGTTTATGTTATCACATTCTTAGACAGCTGAATGTTAACAATTACTCTTATGCCAATAAACATGGCGAACAAAAGAGCTATTGTTGTCGTCTACAAATTGCTTTCCCACCATTTACACAACAAAAGTTTTGTCAGTTCTCCAAGACGAAACTTTTACTCTTATGAATTGAACCCTCCTAGTATTGCCCTCTAGCGGCGAATGGTAGCAATAGTACGTTTTGTCCACAACAACCTTCACTGCTTTGTATACAAAACAAACCCGAACTTGTTGACTACACCACCCGGTAGATGGCTCTAAACTTATAAAGTCGAAGGAGGTACAGCATTTTAAGTACAGGGGCCGTTACTTTCCTATACTTAAATAAAAATAAAATGCTGCTGATATTTAGAAATAACATTATATCTCTAGTTTTAATGACTGCATAAAAATAAATTGACAACTTATTACGTGTTTTTCCAAATTATCACCGTGAGGAAACATGAACTTATAATTTATATAAGTTAGAAGTCGTCAATCTGCTATCAAGCAAGCGTGATGATTAATGTTCTTGCCTTCTCTGCTTATGAAAATAAGCTATTGTCAGTGGGACACTAACAGGCTGGTATATTTTTTTATATTTTATAAAAAATTACGGTAGGTTCAGTACTCGCTGTTTACAATAAGTCACATTTGTATTGCGTTCGAGGAACTAGGATTAAGCATCATGATGGGCTTTTGGCGCAGGTACTGGACCCTGACGAGCTACCGCGCCGCGCTCGCTACACGATCATGGTGACGGCTTGTTTGTTGCTCTTCCTCTGTCTTCTGTTGGTCGGAGTCACTCTGCGAATGGCACCTCTTATCGATGATATGGGTAAGTATTATATTTAAGACATGTACAATCGGAGACCCGTGTTTTGTCTAGAAGTATACTTCGTGAGGTGGATACTTATTTCGGGTCACCAACTGTGTCTACTGAAAAAAAATATTGTAAGTTAGGTTTTAATGAACGAATGAGACTTAGGTTACATGTTTCAAAATCAAAGGCTATTACATAATGCACTAGTATGAAAAGATTCGTTTTATTAAAGCTTTATACAAGTTTTTACTTGCTGTGAGTGATGACAGTTTTAAAATTAGACATGTAAAGTTGATCTTATCGGAGCTTTACCATTTGGAAAATACTTCCACTATATTCTATCTAATCGTCACATTGGCCCCCATCTGCCCACAGGCAAGCTTTCAATAAGATTTTGTGCGCGACTTCATCCGCGAGGAAGTCAAAGTCAAAGTCTATTGTTAGCTGATATTTTCTACCTATAAAACTGCCTAACTACCAAACTGCTGTAACCGCGCCCCCTGAACGCAAAGGGCACAAGAAGGAACATGCATAGGTATTAGTTAGTAAAAGTCTGACGCTCCGTCCCGCCCCGCTCAGGGCGGGAAGTCATTTGATGATTTCCCATCCGAATAAAAAGGTCAAGCAGTTTACGAGATTTCGTGTATAGTCAGCGAGTGACCTTTCGTTTTTATAGTTCTACTTCCTACTACTATTGTAAACTTGTATATTTGCAAGAGATAGATATATAGATGTTTGTTACCCTTACATGCTTTAATGGCTGAGTGGAATTAGCTGAAATTTTCCACACATTCAGATATAGATCTAAATTAACACTTAGGATATTTTTTACCCCTCTTTTGTGTTCCCGTAGGATACTATATCAACTTTGACGAGGGCAAAGTCGCAGGCGAACGCCAGTACCCATATCATAGAGAAACGTCGGTCTCACGCTTGGGAATGCTCCGACTGCGTTTCTTAACTAAATTCAAGTTTAAGATTTTATTGTGGTGTGAATATTCTCGATCGAAACAAAACACTTTTGTTAAAATCTTAACTACGTAGAAAGGGTACCTATACAAACTAAAGGTGTTCAAGGTCGATCTCCTGAACCAATCCAGGTGTCGCACGACCTCCTAAATTAAACCCTTACGACTAGGGGAAAAGATAGGGTGGTCTATAAATAGCCTAGATCATAGGCGTCCGTTTCAGTACACTTGAATAACTCTCGGTGTAGTAACATTGTAGTAATATAGTGAGGGGACACTTTGGGTTAATTTCGGACCAGTACAGGCAACCACACTTTTATGGTGACAATTTGACAATAACAGCGCCGTAGTAAATCCGGTTTCGTATATCAATTTATTACTTCGTATGGTTGCCCGAGGCTGATCGATTGCCCTACGTGTCCCGAGATCCAATTCTGCCTTTATTATTGTTTGGCTGTAATAAATTGCCAAATTAAGTTAATTATGAAGTGTCGCTTTATTTATTTCTTTAATCAATTGAGTTGTCCATGTAACGTGTCATTGCTGGTTAAATATGGCCGCCCTTTCACGGTCATCCAAGGATGGAATCAGAAGGGTCGTTTTCAGGGTCATGGATTGCTGAAATAGAGTGTTTATTAAACTTGATGTGTGTGTAAAGTATGTTCCGTTTATTAAGATTTGAGTACACACACACACATTATTATAAGCAGGCAATATAAGTGCAGCGGAATCAAGGAGTCCCCGAAAATTTGTATTTTTAGAAAAGGTAAGTACATACCATTTTTTTTCTAATCTTTCAGCAACACGACTGCTTATACCTGGAAACATTCTGACTATGAAAATATTGAATATCAAAAGTCCAACTTTTGTTTACGTATTTTTTTTTAAACAAGTTTTAAATAGCATAACTTACCATCACACCTGTCTTCCTCAAAAGGTTAGGCAGAGGTGTAACAATGTACACCCACAGTTTACTGGTATGTTTTTAGGTCCCATGTAATAGGGGGCGAGCCTATTGCCATTAACCGGGCACAAATCCTAACTCCGAGCTGCTACTGAGAATTTCAATAACACTTTTTGCTCGACCAAAAAAATAAAAAAATAAAAAAAAAATAGCATAAAAAAAAAATAGCATATCTAAACTAAAACAGTACTGTTTTAGTTTTCACACTAAAAACAGAAGCTCTCATTCTCTTTTTGTCTAATGTTACTTAGTTTGATGGGCAATATGAGTAGGTAACCGCTTTGTGATGTATCTTTTTACACCCCGTATAAAGGATGGATGGAAAATTGAGCCTTAATGTGTCCAATATTAAGGCGCAATTTTGAGTACTTAAATACTGAATTTACTGAACTGCCTTGTTGGTCTAGTGATCTTAAGCGCAATTGCTAAGGTTTTGGGTTCGATTTCCAGGTTGAGCAAAAAGTTTTAATGGATTTTTCTATGATGTTCTCATTAGCAGCTTTTAGTTAAGATTTGTGCTCGGTTAATGGCAATAGGCTCGCCCACTATTACATGGGACCTAAACAGACTGGCGAACTGTAGGTGTACATTGGTACACTTCTGCCTAACCCTTCGGGGAATACAGGCCTCATGGTGTGCTTTTTTTAAATACTGAGTTTGTAACTTAGTTGTGATTATAACGAAAACCTGTAATAAAGTAGAATTGTGCAAGGTTGTGGGATTGTTTTAGCAAGTAAATTTACGTTTTTTGTTTTTATGTTTCTCACTTGTATCAGAGAGAATTTTTCGTCGCTTATAAAAAAAACAGCTGTTCCATGTAAAAGTGAAACAAGACGAAAATGTGTAGAACTGTTCATTTTTTTCAAATAATCATTTACACCTATGTCTTGAATCATTTCCTTTTCATCGTGTACAGATTTCAGCAATTATCGAAACCAATTTTACCGACAAAAAATCTATCACGTTATATTTAAACGTACTAAAATATTAATTGTAGATATGACGGTTTGACAAAACACGTAGAATATGACTCACGCCTCAGGGATTCAGTCGAGATGGGGGACGCGCGTCAACGTCTTGAGCTGTCACCTTGACATAACCACGCCTTATCGTGTTTACCCGAACTAGGAAACTAACTAACTGTCCCTCGTTAAAGATTAACAGCTGACGTTTAACAAATATTCTGGAAATGACCTTGCCTTGTATAAGTGATGTTAGAAGTTGTAAGGGTTAGAATTAGCTCTGACTTAGGGTTATCCTAATTGTGGGGGCGTGCCCCATTTGAGGTATGTAGGCTCTCATATGGCAGTCATTGTCCTTAATAGTTTGTGTCTTTGTGTCTTATAATACTGGGTAACTGTTCAGGATTTGAACCTTTTCTTATACATTTTAAACTAATGTTAAAAATCCAAACATACCGGCGAACTGTGGACGTACATTGATATACCTTTGCCTAACCCTTGCGGAATACTGGCGTGATGGTATGTATGTGTTTTTTGGCTTTTGAACCCATAATCGTTCACCAACGTAATTAAAATATTGTCTATTTTATAATTACTTGTAGCCATAAATAACGGATGAAGGGACATCTTAATGAAAACTTTTAAAACCAGTTGCGATAAAAATGAGTAAGTTCTCTTTTTTTTTTTTAAATCTTGCTTCCAATATAAAGAGTATGAACTTATTTCGACACCGTTTCCAATTTAAGGTATACACATCTTGCGCTGAAAATGCACTTAGTTCGCATATTTTAGGTAGAATACCGACGCACGACGCCACGAAAGCCAGCGCGCCCTACGTTATGCATGCAAAATAGATACGCGAAAAGTACACTTTCGTGAATGTATCACGAGCGTTACCAACCGTTTTGCTACTATTTTCGCTATATAATTGTAGTATTCCGTAAACATTTCATATTAACTTTATTTGACAGGTGTCAAGTAGGTTTTGAAGCTACATAATTAGCCGAAGTGTAGAACCATGGAATTCCGGGTCAACATACGGGAATTAAATGAGTTTCTAAACTGCGAAGTTAAACAAAAATGCGAGTGACAAAATAGTTCCAGAGTTAAATTACTTTCCTACGCTAAAAGTGGTCATTACGATTTCGAGGCAATAAGTGTAGCTCGTAGCTTGTAACTCGTAGCACGTAGCGCGTAGCTCGTAGCACGACATCGACGTAGCATTAAACGTGAACAGTTTCGTAGAGTAAATGGCGTCCAAAAGATGTGAGAACTACTAGTTCTTAAAGGCTTAGCAAATATTACTTTTACTCTCTTATTAGTGTCTAAATTTGTTCTAAAACTTCTCAATTAACTTAGCCAAAGGCTTTCGAGGACATTCAACTATCTACGTAGATTGAAATGAATGATTAAATTAAAATCTCTTTCGAAACCTTTTGTTAATCTTTCTTTGTGGAGACTAGAACAATGTAAGATATGATCTTGACAACTTGGAGATAATGAAGTAAAAGAATTTTTTGATGCGCCTTTATATTTTAAAGAATCGCTGTATTTAAGGGGACCATCCTAATTATTACTCTGTGTCGTGTTTGTGTGTAGTAGTGCTCATTTGTCGTGTAAAAATTAATAAAATTCGCGTAGTAAGATACTTTATATTGCAGGACGGTGTGAGAAACACTTTATTAAATTTTCAATTACGGTGTTAAGTTACGTGAGAGAAAGAAAAGCCTTTGTTTAGATGTTCTACGTGTTGCGAATATTATATTCATGAAGGGTTTATGTGGATCCGACCGAGCTTGACCGAGCGCACAACAGATATTGAACGAAGTAAAGAATAAATCTATAGAGTTTATGTAAAAAACTCGAAACTCGATGCGAGATCTGCCTGAGATCTCATTAATCTGGTACTTAGCATAATTTGTTTCGGTTGTAACAGTATTTTTATTTAGATTGTCCAAAAATAACTATATGAATACTTCTTCTTTTCGAGTAGATGGTTCAAATTTATCCTTATTTTTCTTGGAGTTCTTGGGCTCAGTAGGTGACCACGTTTACTGCGGCATCAATGGTGTATTTAATATCCTCTAAAGTGTAGATGTTTGGGACACTTTGGGTACTTAATGTACGGATACAGTGATCATTAAATAACTATAAGGATACTCTAAAAGTTACATTCTTATTAATACTGTGCAAAAAAAGAAGAAAGTATTCCTCTTTTTTGCGAATAAAAAGAGAAAAATATATTCCTCTTTTTTGTGCAAAAACCAAAAAAGAATGTATTCTTCTTTTTTTTGTACAGTCGGGCAATTTTCAAAGGTCGTGTCTCTAATTAAAGTGTCCTATTTTGACCTTTCCCTCTTTTTCAATCATCATGATGCATTTGTTTCGTGTGTTAGAATTTGTTAGCTTCCATGAAACACTGACAGCTCCTACTATACGGTCCTCATTTTGTTACGACTAAGCTCAGTTATTGGAACCCAGTATTCAAGTTTGGGTGTGACATTTGTAGTAATTACAGTCTATTCATTGCTCGGCTCAGTGGCGCGACGTATCCTTCACATGGCTCCGTCTGTGCGTTTGTGAAAGCATGATAACATATATAATTACGTGTATCCTGTACGAGAGTATACCACTTTAATTGGATTAATAATGTCTCGCGTAACAAGCTTACAAGATGTAGGTATCTATACATATTAGAATCTACTAAATAATGGTTTATTGAGGATACCAGCCTTATTTTATCTAGGTTGGGGCCGGTTTACAGCGTAACCAGATGCGATGGAATATTAATATATCACGTGCAGCGACTAGCACCTCACTCTCAAAGCCAATTATTACGTAATATTAATCATGTGAAGTTTAGATCTATTTCCAGACTTCATCATAAGGTTATGCGTGAAGGAAAATATAGTGAGGAAATCTGGAATTATAATTAATATAAGTCGGAAATCGCCAATCTACTTTGAGAAAGCGGAGCGATCAATGCTCGTAACTTCTATGAATATGATCAAGCCTTTTCCCTGCAATGGTACAATAATAGACTGGTATTCTTGTTATTGCACTAAAATTTACGCTTATACGTACGTAAATGTGCAAGTGAGCCACTTCAAGCCACTTCAAGCCACTCCAAGGTACCCTAGGTATGCTTATGCGAATCCCGCACCCCCAGCCATAGGCAGAGACGGAACATCGCAGTGGTTTTGCCGGTAGGAGTCCGGCATGCCCCTCTGTCACCCCTATGATGGAGGAAGTACATGAGGATTTCCACCGTGCACCAAAAAAAAGGTGCACTAGGTATGATCAAAAACAAAACAAAAATCGCATTGATGGGAAGAATCACCCGTTATGTGAACAGATGTTTGACAAAAATCAACACACAATCCACCGCAGTTGACACACGTATCCGTTAAGCTTCGATAAAACAATTACTTCAGAGTGACAAAATCGAAACATCATAAATTCAAAGATCTCAACAGCAATTTAGGGATAAATCTCCTGGGCATAATGCCACCGTTTTTGATACGCTTCGCACAATTACTTACAAATAAATGAACGAAATGAATTGTTTGGGCATCGTAGCGAATAGCTTATTTCATTTTTAAAAAGCCGAACTTACTTTAATAACAGCAAGGGGAAGACAAAACAGTAGAATTCTAAAAGCTCAGGTCTTGTAGAAGCTGTTTTAATGTTTATACGCGGTAGAATGGGCGTCGTAACGAAGACTTGTACCATGGCTCCAGGAAATGGTTCTAGATCCTTCTTTTTTTCAAGAATGGAAAGTCATTAAATGACTTCTTCCGCTCTGAGTGGAGCAGAGAAGGGAGTGTCAGACTCTTACTGACTAAAACCCATCCGTGTTCGTTCTAATGCCCTTTGGGTTCTAGGGCCACGGTGACTCTTTCGAACAAATTCCGCAGCCCTGGCAGGCACTGGCCCTAGTGAGCCCCGTCTACTATGCTGTCATCTCTTTGAGGCGAGCATGGAACACAACGCGCCGTCGACTCGGGTCTGGTTCTGATCACACTGATCGCAGGCCCGCGCCTGCGGTGGACAAAGATCGCTTTGCGACTCCCGACGCCCGGGGCGTGTTCTAGATATCCCTAGAGATAATATAAGTGTTGCACTTTTGTATAGATCAGGTGATTTTTATTTTAATAAGCGACGAAATATTTCGTCGCGGCGGTTCTACACAATCCATGGTTAAAGCTTTTCGTTAAGATGTCCCTCCCCTTCCTTACCATATGGTAATTAATATACACAATGTTTATTACCATATTTATTACTTAACTAATATGCGAATGAAACCTGACTTTTAATGACAATCGAGGTCACAGGTTCATTTTCTCCTAAGTTTTATGTTAAACTATACGCAAACATAATTAACAGGCACTTTAAGCAGTATTTAGTTTCTCGCACATTTACTTACACCAGGATTTTAATAACACCTAAATAATTCAAAGACGAATAAATTCTTTTGATGAGAGAGGAAAGAAAATAATTCATGATGTTTGTAATAATCTTGTTTAAATACAAAGATAACGATATCTCGTGTAACGTAGAAATTTTAATACAAAATGAAAGATACCCTGTTCTTAATAGAAAAATCAACGCAGGTTATTGACACTTGCGAAGCTTCCCTCGCGAAAAAAACAAAACGCGATCGTTTACTTTATTTACACAAACGAGTACAATTTAATTTAGTGTAGTTTTACGAGGGTGAGAGTACAAAATAAATGCTTAACAAAATTATTATGACGTTTATGACGTATTATCTTTAATATAGACAAGATATTGTGCAGTATATAAAAACATCGGTTGGTTGGTTGCGCTGAGTAATCATGCTCCATTCACCGTGCACAGTACTCTGGGGGATTTCACTAGCGTCCTTGTAACGCGGTACGATCGCCAACAAAAGTGGCTACTGAAAAATTTGACGTCTACCAACATGTTGGTAATGAAATTACACAAGTTTGTTTGCGATAGCTGAACCCACATGTTGAAGTTTGCTTAGCGTATAAGGTCACCGTCTTGGTCGAACGAAATAAAATATGCATGTGAGCTTAGGAGCTTTTATTCTAGAGAAGACAATTTTCTTGGTTGAAATAGACGTATTATATCGAGAATGCAGAACGTGAAGCGTGACATGACCTCTTCGTGTCTTTTTGTATGAAAAATGACACGTAGACGTTGCGAAAGTAGGAACATTTTCCTCCTCTTGGATATTGTTATTCAACTGTATTGAAAAGTTATTTAATAATTTCATGGGCACTCTTTTCTGTGTCGTAGAAAAATTCTAAATATCTATTATCGTATTTTGCCGATTGCGCCTACAGCCAAATTACATAAATCATATTTGACAGTACATATAACATAACGACAATTTATTAACGTAACTTATAACTTTTTTCCTCATTGTGGTCGGAGTTTTTGTCATAGTAGGTACCATACATACATATTTATTTATACAGAACTTTTTCTTCGCTTTTTCTTCTGACTGTGCAAAAGATGCATTGTTATGGAGTGGTTGCGACTGAGACAGTTTCGACGTCTATAAGACAGTAATAAAATGAGAAAAAATTGACGTCGTCATTTCTTGCTATAAAAATACAATAGAATAAAGCTATTTTTAGGGTCGCACAAGGCAAGTACTTGATAAAGTAATTAATGAAAGCAATGTTTAATCATGGTCTAATAATATTAGGGTTCGAGATTTCATCGTAATCAATTTGTAATTGAGATGAAGTGATTAATATTAATTAGTATGATCGATCGTATGATGTATATCGAATGTCGTCGTAAACCTACTAATTCGTCATCACAACTACGTCATGTTGTCCAGTCTCATTGAGATATTACTCATTAAGTGATTTGCATGTAGGAAATCATTTATTCATTTCAGTCTTTTAGAAAGTACTTTCATAGGATTTTTTTAAAATTTATTTATTCAAGATGCTTATGCTCTTGACTCTAGTCTAGGTCAGAGGTGACAAAGATAAATTATACAATTTGAATTTGACAATTTGGACATGAAAGATAGCGTTCGCAAGTTGTGTACCATAATTCTTAATTATTATGTGATTAATATAATTATACATATATATACTATCACGCCTGTATTCCCTGAAGGGTTAGGCTGACGTGTAACTTTGTACACCCACAGTTCGCCGGTATATTTAGGTCCCATGTAATAGAGGGCGAGCCTATTGCCTTTAACCGGGCACAAGTCCTAACCCCGAGCTGCTACTGAGAATTTTATAGAAAAACCCAATAACACTTCTTGCTCGACCTGGAAATCGAACCCAAGACCTATAGCGTAGCAGTTGCGCTTAGGACCACTAGGCTACCGACGCAGTTAACATATCTCAAAAAAGCAAATCTAAATTCCCGGTTTGACGTATAGAAGGCCAAAATGTGGTAGACGAAACTCCATTCAGTACGAATACTTGGTGTGTGGATCTTAACTGACTCATAGTATCGTTGTATACCAGACGAGTACATTAAAGGACCGTGGACTGCAACGAGCTTATCTTGCACAGACAATATGGTATGAGTCTTAGCTTAGAACCTAGTGCTATTCTTAAGACCTACGTCTAACGTTATTTAAAGCTTAGAACACAATTCCGCAGAACACTCTTTGCGACTGTGTCATGTGTCATCACACCATGTCTATACAAAGAAAACTGCCTCGTTGGCCTAGTGGTCCTAAGCGCGACTGCTACACTAGAGGTCTTGGGTTCGATTACCGGGTCGAGCAATAAATGTTATTGGGTTTTTCTATGAAATTCACAGTACCAGCTCGGAATTAGGATTTGTACCCGGTTAATGGCAATGGCGAACTGTTGGTGCACTTCTGCCTAACCCTTCGGGAAATACAGGCGTGATCGTATGTGTGTATGTATACAATTAATTAATGTAAGTGTCTGTTTGCAATGTCAAAGTAACAGCTTTTTACCAAATGCGTTTATAAATGTTTACAGGGTACTTAAACCAATTTTTTTTTGGTCTGACTGTTGTGGCTAGTCTTCGAAACGCCTGGACCAATTAAACTAGCTGAAAACTGATGTTATTTATTAAAAAAAAGAGAAGAAGAGAAAATACAAGCTCCCATAAATGCTTACACATTTTGTGTCTCTTGTGGTATTAAGTTCACTTTTTGTGTGGTAAATGGTAATACACATTATAGGTATTACCATACATTTTTTCTATGAATTTATAAGACTTCATTTTTCTCCTAGGTGTCCTATTTTAATTGGTCTACTCTTATAAGGTTTTGATGGGCTCGCGAAAAGAAAACGCTATCAGTCTTGCTTTAAATAATAATGTTCTTGTTCTTGAGTAAAGCTATAACAAACAGGGTTTCAGACAAGAGGGCATGTCGCTTGTCTCAAACAGACGACCGTTGTTCTACCATTCATAGCATATCATGAATTTCACGAATTTCGTGAATTTCTCTCGTTAATTAAACACTGACGTTCGTGAAGACAAATAATTATAGAGCAAGTCGACTAACTAGCGAGTTTATAGTACTACTTTCTAAATTATCGATAAACTTTATGTTTGAAATAGTATTCGCAGTAAATATAAATTTCCGTGAAGCCTGATGATTCTGATGTTAGATCATAAAATAGAATTTATTAATTTAGTTTTAAGAAATATCTAAATAGATTACTAAATTACAATTCTATTTATACTCTAAGTTAATGTTACAAATCTCTATAACCTACCTGTGATTTGTATTATTTTAGGAGTGTTACTTGACTAAAAATATTAAAACTTTATAAAAAGATTTGGGTTATCTTTACGTTGCATGGAGTCACCTTAGAATAACCTCTATTCGTGTAATTTTCAAATCGAGTTAATTTCGTCCCTGTTTCATGATTAAATCGATACTCTTTTGTGGATCCATAGGGGCTCGTCAAACGTATCGATTTCGGACCCATCCGCTAACGAAATCAACACGGTTTTGTGAACCAGGTAACCATGGCGACCGTCCGTTTAGTTAATAAATTAAATATAAGATAATTACCTGGACGCGGTAAGGTCAGGTCTGCTTAATCAATGAGATCCGATCTACATGGTAATGTGATCATAGAAGCTCAGGTTGTTGAGATGGATCCCCACCACGACGTCAAAGTACAATTCATTTTATACACATGCCTTACATAAAATCATTCACGCGTGCCTCAAAGAGATGTCAGCAATTGGAGGGGCCACTTAGGGCCGATGCCTGCCGGGGTTGCAGGTTGTTCGAAGGAGATACCGCGCCCCCGGAACATAAAATCATAGGATTTTTAGCTGAAACTGCCCAAAACTGTTTTAAAAATAAAAATCATGCTAATCTACATTCCATCACGAACTAAAATTCGTTGAAAATTCACTCAGGATGCGGATTTTTATCCGAAAATTCTTAATCCCGCATAAGGATGGAAAACCACGTACAGTCCACATACAGTCCAATTAGCTGCCGATTACACTAGAAAAAATTACAAAACGAATGCTTGTAGCATCAAGTTTCATTTTAAAAATAAAAGAGAAATAGCAAGGGATGAAATATACGACTTGTTAGTGCAATACTTATTAGGTCAGGGATTGCTTTTCAGGTCAAAAGTGGGAGCATTTTAAACGGACATTATTGATACAGTCTTTAGAATAGGTACTGAATATCTCATTGACAACCAACATTGGGTACATTAACCTCAATATTGAGGCTAAAAATGTTTATTTTGTTTCGTTAAATATCTCGTAGCATTTTTACCTTGAAGTATTCGTTTTACAAGTAAATAAACGACAAGGTATAAAGTACGTAAATATTAAACCGTAATCATAAATCATATACGAGACGCAAAACACGTCCCAATGATTTTCATAAAGAGGCTTATCATAAGCCGTCGATAAAATGCCAGCTAAAATTGGAAATTTCTAAGCCATTTTATCTTATTCATAAGGATTCTACGTTAGGGTTGGCAAAGAATTGTGATTGAGAAAGGAAAGAGGACAAATTGAGGTAATTAAAAGGTCTGTGAGCAGACGTTGGTTGGTAAGGTAGATAAATTTATTTGGGGCACGTTGTCGACGTTGGTCGCCCACGTCCGCGGCTGCGAGCCACCGCTCTGATAACGTCACTCACACTTGACGCTACCTTGGCTTACCACTCGTTTTTACTAAGAACGAGATTAAGTATGAAGCTCTATAACTAAGTATGGCTCTTTCGTTTTTGAGGTACAGTAGATAAAGGAATTGAAGCGATCCTTCAGTGGAATTTCAGCCCGTATTTTTGCGAAGACACGTTCGCCGAGCTTACAATAACGTCAACGATTTTGTTATCTATACAGCCTCTTTAGGGCTACTTCATACTTGTCATGTACTTGTTAAGCTTGATGAAGATAATGCAAAGCTTTGTTTAGTAATCAGTTTTCATTAGATGTTTTTTTTTTAATTAGCTAATTGGCATTTACGTTTCGAAAAGCGAATTTTAATGAAACACCTACATACATAATATGAGCTAGCTTTTTACAATACATTTTTACAAATCAGTTTGGTGGTGAAATAAGAAGATTGGTATCAGTTATTCCCTAAATATTTATCTCCCTACCAATCTGACTTTGGATTTACAATTACATATCTAATAAATAATCTTATCAGTAAAAAGCGATTTACATATTTATTTCGGTAAGGAATATTGAGTTATGATTATCACATCTCAATTTCACACGTCAGTAATTCTTGGATCGCTAAATCCGAATTATGCAAACGACGTGCGAGCTACGCCGTCGCCGGACGAGACTGCGTTCACTAGAATGAATAATGGCATGTTGAATTGGACACATAATTAATTAACCACAACATGTTTACCATACTCCTTGTATTGTCAAAGTGGTTGAATGGAACGCTTACATTGTTGAGTTCGCCAAGGTCTCTTTTTTGAGCTTAATTGTTGCTTCGAATTCCAATTTCGAAATGCCGTATTACGAAATTTGAATCCGGAACATTCGCTCAAAAATAACATTTTAAGTAAAACCTCCACCCTCCCCTGCCATAAATAGTTTTTATAGCTATTCTCATCAGTGCTTTTATAATGGACAACTTTAAAACTATGCGTATAGGAAAAAAGAAAGAAAAATAGAAAACAAACCTGTGTTTATATCGACTGGAGAGGCACCTCTGGAATATAAAATGAAATATTACTTTTCTTTGTTAGTCAATCACGGATAACTGGGTCAATGACTTTGGAAAAATACAACAAGTCGGAACTGACACCGTAAAATACAAAAAGGGAAAAATATTTGGTAGGTATTCTAATTTTCAAACATAACCTCTTTACATAGGTCATAATTAAGTATTAAATAACTTTTCAAAAATCGCACGTAGACTCTTTTGTCTTTGGCCTAAATAAATATTATACAGCGGTACATACTTTGTAATCATAATTACTCTAATTATTCACCGTTGGATTTATAATGACACAGTTGTGCGCTGGCCGTTTAATTAAACCTGAGCTTTTAGCAGTCTTTGAAGCTGTAATTTTAATAGGGAAAATACTTGAATATCCATATTATAAAAGTATGTTTTGTGCTACAATCGTCAACCTCCGATGAAAAAGGGAAAGCTCTTTTTAGTACGGGCTTAAAAATTAAAAATCTATCCTCAGTAGGTAGGTATTTTACTTCTAAACACTGGAACATATCTAAGCACGTTTTTATCTTAAGTGCAATTTAACAAAAGATACCAAGAACATTCACACTATATAAAAGTAACTGAACTTACGATGAGTCTACTGAAGTAACTGCAGATATAAAGTGGTTATAAAATAGTTTTCTATCGGCTAACGCACAGGGATCGTCGGCGCCACCGCTGGCTGTCATTCATCTCGTATTAGCATCGGGTTCAGTCGGGTCGCGTACTACATTACCAACGCGACATAGCGACGCCACAAGACGAACTGCACGGCACGGCTTAAGCTATGCACGATTTACGAAAAATTACTCATTCGACACATGTCGTCCTGATGCATGTCATATAAAAAGTTAATAGCTTTACCAGCTGTAATTAAGGCCCCGCTTACATTTGTAAACGTCCACTCATATTTCAAATAGACACGAAAGTTTACAAATTATTTCGCGTTCATCATTAAAGTTACAATGTTCTCGTGAGAATTCGAGCTTTGTAGAACTTTGGAAAGGCGAATGAATGTAAAAAGAATTCGAGCAAAATTATACGTTGACGAGTTTTTACTTCAATGAATAGTAATCATTCAACATCGTCGTTTTGTTACTCAATATTTAGGATGCCTACTAAACGACCAAAACCATTATCTGTTTATACGAGTTTAGTTTGTATTTGCCATTTGTAGCAACCCAATCATATTGAAAAATATGATTGGGTTTTTATATCCTTTCACTAATATTTAACACATATTCAGCATGTTTACATGCTTACATGCAAGGTACCAGTGTAATAGAAACAGAGCTGATGTAAACTAAGTGTTATGTTGATATATAGCCCTAAGTGGTGTCTACAGGCGCGTTAGAGCTCGTCAAGCTGCCACATTCATGAATAAAACACGACGTGTCGTGAAAACCTGCTCGCTGTACCCTTTTGAGTAATCAATCTGGAGTTTCCTTCTAGCCGGTAATTTATACATGACGACTATGGTAGAAGGCCGAGCTCCTTCACTATAGGGGGAGCTTTTGTCTACAAGTTAAGTGATTCGGTTCTCAGTTCAGCTTCGCGTAGGAGCTGATGCCCCAATATTGCATCTTTATTGTTCTGTCATCGTGTAGGCAGTTTGTATGGCTCTTTCAGCATGATGTTCGATATTTTTTAATTTGGAAACAATCTGAATTCTAAGGAGACTGTTTTTAATGATCGTAAATTGTGTTGGTGACAATTTAATTTTGATTTTTGTATTCGATTTCGTATAATTTGGATTGTGGCGTTTCCTGATTGTCAAGTGTCAACCAACTGAACGCCCAAAATTGTATTCGATCCCGTATTAACGTTCCACGGATTAACACGCCACCACGGTTGAGATTGAAATAAATAATGCGTTACGAAAAAAATATACAAGCGGAGATTTTGGGCACTTCTCCTCACTTAACATTCGACGAGGCTCCCTAAAATACTTCGGACCATAGTGATTTCCCTTGTAAGTGATTATTACTGAGCGCCTTTTGTTATAATGTGAACAATAGAAAGTTCTACATTAGCTATGTTTGTTTTGATCTCCTTTTATACCATAAAATTATACTTAATCATAAAAATAAATAAGTATAATTAAAATAACTAAATTAAATTAAATTAAAAAAAATAAAAATAACTGCGGGTTGTTCGCAAGAGATACCGCGCCCCCGGAACGCAAAGAGCACAAGAAGGAACATGGGTGGGTTTTAGTCAGTAAAAGTCTGACACTCCCTCCCGCCCCGCCCAGGGCGGGACAAGTTATTTGATGATTTCCCACCCACCCAAAAAAAAAAAAAATCATAAAAATAAACGACATTGTTGTCTTAGACCTTGACTTCTTATAAAAACTTCTCTATAAACATCAAGCGTACATTCTACCCTCAAAATATCGAAGCAATTAAACTTTTAATAGATTTCTCATTTCATTCGGTCGTTTTGCATATATGTAAATATATTCAAAAGCGTGCTTATCCCCAGTTAGTCCCGTGGAAGGTTCTGTTCGTTGTCAGCACATTTTAATGGAGCTCGCGGCACTTGGGGCACGCAGGGCATGGCAGGTCACAGTCACAATCGTTGTCGCCCCCGCCTTCGCACGGCCGTGCAGTGTGGACAACGCCTTTTACGCTTTGGCTCTGTAGTTTGGAAGAAATGTTTCCTGTGTACCGTGCCACTTTGAATTGTAAAGTAATCTTGAATGGAGACGCTGAAAGATATTATTATAAATTCAGATCATGTTTACGAGTGGCGATGTAATGGCTTAGGGGATTTGCGGCCAGGAACCCCTATTTCCTTTATGTTATGCTGTTTACGAAAATAACTAGCATTTTTAGTTAGGTTATTATTGCTAAGGGAGTTGCACATACTTACAGCTATAATTCTCATTGTGTGGCAATCTTATAAAATGGTCCCGTTTCTCGTATTTATCTTAACTCAAGATTGTAATAGTAAACTTTTAAATCAATGTCAATTATTTACCTTACCTTTGAAGGTAGGTTCCAACATAACTCTTTATGCCTAAGTTTTTATTTTCCTACAATTGTCAAATACACTTAGATACTATTTTAAATTCCACGTGTTTTACGAATTACTATCTAAAATTCTATTTCCCGGCTCCTGCTAACTCCATAATAGTATTTCCTAAACGCATTTGTCCATTTAAATGCAGCAGTAAAGAGAATGACATTCGCAGATGGTTTTATAACAAACAGTTTTTGAGCTCCACAGTTTTTCACGTAGCGGGTGTTTCTGGCACTCCATTTAATTGGAGAGATACCTCCATAGTACGTATTTTTCTTTAACACAAAGCAACCTTTGTAGGTTTGAAATCTGTTCTGTGGTTGGCGTAGAATGAAACTGATCATCTAATTACGTCCATGTCAATCTCATATCAACCGTGTTATTGCGGTACTTTGTATTTTTAGAGTTTATTAACTCGGGTTTCCATTTTACTCCTTATTGGCATTAGGGAAGTAGGATTATTTAATTTTAATAATTTTATCGGTACCAACATGATATAATGTTTTCTATTTTAAAAGTTCTCAGATTTTAATTGATTCGTTAATTTGATTTTTTCTTTAAAAGGGTAGAGCCTTTCATGTAAAAGGGTAAATAGGTTCACTTGGACTATTCATAATTCATTCATTTTCCGTTAGTAATTTATTAAAAAATATGTCACTCTGATGAATGACTTCAAAAGGATTGGAAATATTCAGCGGATGACAGCTAGCCATCCGGAATTCCTGTAATCTGGTAATATTTGGTTCAAAAAATATTTTCAACTTTTCGAATAATAAAATTCGATTCGGCATCAAAATAAAATTAACAATTTCGACATTTCCACAGTCACTGGCGTCCAATATGAAATTTTTTATGTTTTAATTGAAATCGTACCCCGTAACGTTCAAAACGATTTGTGCCGTTTAACCTTAAGTGAACATTGATGTAATGAAATACCTCTCAATTGTTGGCATACCTTCAGTGCGAGCAATCCCGTTATATTGCACCGTGCACTAGTTTCGTAGTCGGTATGTTAAATGTTGCAATATTTTGTTTCGATTTGCTTTATTAGTAGTAGATACCTTATTTTTTCTAACTAACATTCTTGTTCCAAGGATTCAAAGGAAATATTTTCAGGAACTGATTCGTTAGCCTAAGCGCGACTGCTACGCTAGAGGTCTTGGGTTTGATTCCCAGGTCGAGCAAAAAGTGATATTGGGTTTTTTTATGAAATTCTCAGTAGCAGCTCAGAGTTAGGATTTGTGCCCGGTTAATGGCAATAGGCTCGCCCCCTATTACATGGGACCTAAAAATCCCGGCGAACTGTGGGTGTACATTGTAACACCTCTGCCTAGCCCTTCGGGGAATACACGAGTGATGGTAAATGTGTATGTGTGTATTTTCAGGAAAGTTCAAAGCAAATGTAACGCACAGTAAAACTGAAAAGTTGCAATTGAAACTCGCTAGTACAGTAACGTTTACGTCATAAACAGGCGAGTATCTAATCTTTTACGGCATTTCAACGCACCGACGTCAATAGTCTTTGGTGAACGAAACGAAATTAAACGTAGTCCAGCTTTTAAACTGTCAAAATAAAGACTAAAATCCATTATTCAGCCGATGTTGGTGAAGAATAACAATGTATCGTCCCACCATAGTATACACCTTGCCAGTCGGGGAGACCGGTAATCAAATAAAGCTCGTAATCGATAGATCGGCGGCCTATAGCTTTGTATGTTTGGATGTACCACAACGTTTATACACAATCTCTGCGAGGTTTTCTTTAGATTAAAGGCCGAGTCATTGATACCAAAGGATTCTTTTATACCGACTTTAGCAAAGGGTCAAGCTGTGTGTAGTTTTTTGAATGATGAATTTCTTTAATACATTCTCTACAAAACTATCAGACCTACTACTCCGCCATAAGGACACAGAAATTCAGTCTTCTTTATTTTAGAAGAGTCGATCGTGTCGATTGACTCTTCTAAAATTTGGTCTGGCCAGTATTTAGCAATCTGTGCAGCTCTATCATTGGCCTCGTTTAGGTCCTGGATGAAATTTAATAGCAGAAAAATCAGTAGTATAACAAAATTGTTTGCAATCATTTCTATTCGAGGTAATGTGTTAAAGATATAAGTAGTTACTTAGATACTTTAAACCAGAAAAAAAGTTCCCAATGGCTAATAATAAGGAAGACTCCAATAAAGTTCTCCTGTAGACATACCCCATTTATTATGCATACCGCGCCTCTTTGTAATCGGACAAAGATTTTTCAGTCATGAGCGACTCTTAAGAATCCCTTTGGAGTCTTTGATGAACATACTTTTCTTGTTTAAATAAGACTTCGAATGTAAATATAGCTTGTTTAGTCAGTTTTGCGGTTTGTTGTCGAGGCGCTGAACGCTGATAAAACTCTTGCAACCTAATATTTGAAGCGAACGGGATGGTTGAACCAAATTCAGTTGATTAAAAATTAATGTAGTGAGAGGAAAAGAAGAGAAATGTAAGTTGTGGTCGTCCATTTTTATAAATAGATGCTTGAGTGAGTTTTGATTACATATATGGGGATCAAATTCACAAATCAAATCTGAATTAGTACATATTACATGTTTATTTCATTTATTCAGATTTATTTCATTCTTGCATGACGCTTTCTATTTTGTCTGGAAATTCTCTACACAATCATGAATATTTCTTCTCAGATTTTGTTTTTCTATTTTATAAATGTACCTTAGTACTACTTACATTTGGGGACTCAGGGTCACCTTATTATTATGTTTCGGTGTATGGTCATCTTAATCAGTAAGCGTTAATTATACCCTTTAAAAGGGTAAATTGTGGTTGTTAATCCCTATACCGAATGTTTATATTGTTTCAAGTTTGAACCCAAACGGCTTAAATATATCTACGTAATTGTTTGTTGGATGAATAAAATATTTACCGATACTCCACGCTGGATTCTCGTACAATGTTTATAAAAAAGGTACGTCGAAAAATGTGTGTGTTGTGAAGGTATAGCTATTGATTCTTGACTTTTTTACATCTCTTTGTAGATCTCGATTCTCGCGTGATTCTCGAGGGAATAGTCAGATGTTGAAGCTAACTTGTACATAGCCGCTCAGAGCAGTTTTGCATTGTAAATTCATGAAAGTTTTGTAATTTCTCCTACGTATAACTTGCTATTATTTATCTAATAATAAATGGTGTTGGAGTTTAAAGTAATTAGTTTTCCTGTCGATAAATATCATTATACTTCCCACTCATTCACGCATTAACTGGAAGTAGGAATCTAACTCAGTGAGGTTCCGCCCATACATGGTACCTTCATGTCCATAAATCTTAATTTACTGCCAACAAGCCCCGTGAGCTAGTAAGGTCAAATGAAACTAAATGAGCTCTTTTAGCACCTCCAAAGTGACCGGTTTATGTAAAAAGAAAGTGACATTTATCCTAATCGAACTTACTTGGGAAAGTTGCGTACCGCCCTGCCACTTTGGGTTCTGTTCTTTTGTTATTGGAACGAAAAATATTTCGATTTATTTTTAATTAGATGCTTATAGCTGTATCTATATTTTTTTATCTACGGTATAGTCTCTAGTCCAATAATAATATTTAAAATCGTTTTAAACGTCCTAATAAAATATGAAAGCACAAACTCATTAAAATTTATTTTACCCATAAATCCGTTTTTATATTAACCATACAACACACAACTATAACACTCGTGTTAATTTGCTAAACACGGAGTTTTGGTTTTAAAAGATTATCTCGTATTTGGCCCCATACAACCGTCGTCTTTGCATCTCGACTCGCAGGCGGCAACCAAACAAAATGGAATTTCCATTATTTTCTTTTGATCTCCTACCCTTTATGACACTGGTATTTAATGTACATAGTTTTAGGAGTAACTTCTTTGAGTTACTGCTTCACAGTCAAGTTTCCCCAAAATTGTTAAATTAGATGGATGGCCGTACATACCGTTTTTATGTTCAAAATGAAAATGATAAGCATTTTCTCGTTAGTAATTCATATTTTCTTTTTTAAAACAGTTGAAAACAGTGATTGATGGATGTAACTACGTCTATAAATATCTATTCTCGCTAAATTAATGTGACCTCTGTTTTGTTCTAAACAAAACTTCGAGCTCACTGTCAATGTTTAGTAGAGTTGTCATGTAAGTAGGTACCTAAAGAAAAACTTACATAGTTTTTCTTACCCTTTTAATGTTGCTAAGGAACCCTTAAAAGCTTTTTAAGGTCCCGTTGACCGGACAAAGTTAATGTTGACGTAATTTATTTTATTAGTTTTAGTAGAAGTTCGTCGTAAAGAAAGTTTAGTGTTGCGAGGATTTAAGTTGCTTTTTGTGTTTATTAATTGGATAGCCGATATAAAAATAGGTAGCTCTTTTGTAATACTCTGCAAGTTATTATGTAACGTTGGGAGTTAAGAAAGTCTTTAATTAATGTAATATAGTATTGATTAAACAGATATAAATTCGAAAGAAAACTGTACTCTATCTACTTGTTTATAAAAGTTTAATTAAAATCCAGATTTTTCATTAGTCTATTTTATTAATGAAATATCAAATCTACTTCGTAATAAATCTCTATTTAACTGATTTCATCTCCAACAGAGTAAACTTAATATCCTGAGTACAAGGGCAAACTAAAAGAAACAGCGAACTGTTTGTGTTAAGGATCTAATCATGAAGAATAAATAACGCCCTATATTAACAGGTCATACATTCAATCTCATTCCATCTCATACATTCTCATTCAATAGCCAGAAACGAGTCGGGATTAGTTATCTATTGGCTTACTTTATGTGCACAGATTAAATATAGTTCTTCTCCTCGCTATGAATCAATCAGTGTTAGTAGTGTAAAGCAGCATTTTTAGATTAAGTAAATATACGATTTGTAAACTAATAGCTTTGCAAAAATCTTTTTCCTCGTAACGGAATAGGTAAATAAATGGGCCTGTCTTTTGAGCTTTGATTATTTACTTGTCAATTAGATTATCTATTTAGAAAAATAGCTGTTTGTTTGAGAGGTTTTATTCACGTGTCTAGGAATGACAAACCCATCGAACTTCATGAAAAAAAAATACAACAAAAAAGTATGAACATAGAGTCAATGATAGATACAGACTTTTTTACTGATAATAATAATATTTAGGTCAGCCGCTCCATGTAAAACACTGGTATTCAGCTGCAATCAGTTAGACTGGAAGCTTAGTTGGGAAAAGGCTCAGCAGATGATTTTCATTTTACTTTTTTCGGACGGGAAATCTTTAAATGACTTCTTGACTAACTGGGCGGGGCGGGAGTGTCAGACTTTTACTGACTGAAACCCATCCATGTTTCTTCTTGTGCCCTTTGCGTTACACAGGCACGATATCTAATTCGAACAACCCGCAATGTGAATAATATTTAGGTACTCGTAATTCCACCAATCAATAATCGTCGTGATAACCCAGATGTTAAGGAGCCCACCTCTCATTGTGGCTTCGATACGGGCTGTCTGAAATCGCCAATCCGCCTTGAGCAAAGGTGGTGATCAATCCTCCTTCTCTGTATGAGAAGAAGTTTGAATGGACTGTGTTTATGGGATTTGTTGGGGCATGTCCTGTAATATGGGTACGTCAGTACCCATTGCCAGTATCTATTATGTGGAAAAGAATTAAGCTTAATGTACATTATATTTGGTACCAAATATTAATGTATTATAGTTCACAATATAGGGCATTAAACGGATTCCCTCTGGTACTATATAATGCACTCTATGTAATATTGAAGTAATCGCATAATAAAAGTTTTCCATCTAGTTTGAAACCACGATGTATTAATATACATCGTGGTTTCAAACTAGATGGAAAACTTTCACGAGAAACATATCATGCTTATATAATTATAAGCATGATATGTTTCTCGTGAAAGAGTTTTTCCGAAGATTTTGACTATGACCAACTATCCGTTAGCCTTACAGATGGTTACGTACAGCCTTAAATGCTTTGTAGCCTAAAATAATAATAATAATACTAGCCTATTATTGTCCCACTACTACATGAATAATTACTCATTGACCAAATTATAACTATGTAGACTACATTCGTATAGACCGAGTTAAGTTTGTCTGAATAACATAGTGTGTACGGTTTCTCACTCAAACTTCATTCACAAGAAACACAAAATTGTTTCGAGACAGGGCTATGAATTGTTTATCATTTCCTGAGGTGCCACGGAGTTTCCACTGTGTTGACTTTTCCTTCGTCAAGTGCAGAAAAAGTTTTACAAATGTGGGAGCGGCGGCTGCGAGCCCTTCGCGATGATGCTTCAAATGTTTAAGTAATAATGTCATTGACCGGAAAAATACGCGTTTAATATGTACTGTTTTCTTTCCGAAATTTCGAGGGTTAAATCTATCATAGTAAATATAGAGTGGAAAGGACATCGTATTGAAAACTTTTTAAATGGATATGAATTCAGTACATGATTCTTAGTCTACACAAAGAGAAAAATTCTCGTCGGTTAATAAAAAAAACGGTCGAAATGTTCGGAACAGCTGATTTTTAGGGTTCCGTCTCGAATGGTGCCAACAGGCAAAAGTCAAAGTCAAAACATTTATTTGAATTAGACCATTTACAGGCACTTTTGAATTATCAAGAAGTTACATTTAAAAGTTGAAGCTAGTTAGACACTATTACTAAGGCTCCGCTGACCGTCCGCACGTCCCTTGATCTGTACATCTGTCTATCAGCGGGCTGTATCTCTTGAACCATTATTTATTGCCACTATAACAGCAAAAATCGGTAATAAAAATAAAATAACGATAAAATTAAAAGGGTGTATTAAACATTGTACGGCGTTACGGAACCTTTCATCTGCGAGTCGGACTCGCTCTTTCCTGTTTTGGTTTTTACAAAATCCATGGTTAAACTTTTCATCATGTGACTATAGTCTTTTTTTATTGTAATTGTTAGAAAAGGATAGTATTCCAGAAAATCATGTCTCGCTCCTACGTTATACAATTTGTAATCCCCATGTAAAAATTTAAAGTATTGCATAACTTTAGAGATTGACCTTTACTAGAAGAGAATAATTATAAAAGCAATGTTACGTCGTTAGCATATATATACGTAGTCTCTTTACTATGCAGATTCACTTCGTTTGGAGTTGTGACCCAGTCTTTTCTTATTCTTTTTTCAGAATAATTAACTTAATTATTTTAATGGGATAGGTCTTTTGCTACCCGACAAAGAGATTATATCAGACAGCAGCATTCAGCTGCTCATTTTATAGTATCAGTGGACAAATCTAATTAAAACTAATTTTCGAATTTTAAAATTAACTGCCTCGTTAGCCTAGTGGTCCGAAGCGCGACTGCTACGCTAGAGGTCATGGGTTCGATTCCCAGGTCGAGCAAAAAGTGTTTTTGGGTTTTTCTATGAAATTCTCAGTAGCAGCTCGGAGTTAGGATTTGTGCCCGGTTGATGGCAATAGGCTCGCCCCCTATTACATGGGACCTAAACATATTGCCGAACTGTGGGTGTACATTGGTATAGCTCTGCCTAACCCTTTGGGGAATACAGACGTGATGGTATGATGGTATATTACTAATTTCGAAAAGTTTGTTTTAGTAAAGTATGGTTTAGAATGTAAGGACGAGGAGGAAGAAGTATTACTTTAGTTTCTCTACATAGTATATAAAAAATTGCTTCCCGCCGTCTGTTTCTTTGTACGCTTAGATCTTTTAAACTACGTAAAGGTTTTTAATTTCACTAGTAGACGAAGTGATACAAGAAGAAGGTTCTTTCGTATACAACATCACGCTACGACTAATGGGAGCAGAGCAATAGCCAAATACATAACTGAACGCGTGTGGCACTGTGCGGTATATAGCTACATATTTACTGTAAAAAGTATCAAACCATGCGATAGTACATGAAAACTATGTCTAAACCATTATATAACTTTGCTTATCTACATTTTTCTCTATATTTTTCAGGTCAAACTCCATTAATTAACTCATTTTGAAACACTTGATCAAAAAAGAAAACGTTATTTTAAATAGAATTTATCTTATTACAAATTTTAATTACTAGAATAGTGTCTTCCATTTTTAATGTTTCCATAATTAGTTGTTCAGAGGGCTATTAGTCTTCGCTGCCGGCGTACAGGTGTATATTTTCAGAGGTTACAATTTACATAATTGAGCCCCGACGTTAACTTGCCAAAAGTCTGTTACAGATAATATTAGATTTCTGCCTTAGGGTATTAATCGAAGTATCGGCGCATTATAATAGGCAATTTAAAATGTTTTTCGTATCCCCAGCTTTCGATGTACTCGCATCATTAAAATAATTCTAGTTGGTACGAGTATCATATTATCCATACTTACATACTAATATTATGAATGCGAAACTAACTCTATCTGTCTGTCTGTAATGCTCTTAAGCCTATACTGCTGAACCAATTTTGATGAAATTTGGTACAGAGATAGATAAGACATTGGAGAAGAACATAGGCTACATTTTGTCGTGAGAAAAGTGGTTGAAGTTATTGATGAAGATTTGTATGGGATTCCGTCATTATTGAAGATAAAACTATGAAACTTAGTATTTAGGCAATTGATAAATAACAAATAAATATATGCTCAAGCGTTGTTTAAAAATTTGTATTTTAACAATAAAAAAGGTTGCCCCAAGTAACTATTCCACGTGCAGGAAAGTTAATACACTAGACTTATTTCTATTACTTCTAATTCTCGTCTGCTCACCTTTGATGTTTCCTGAGTCTGAGTATCATTTTGGTGTATCGAACATCCGTCGCTGTCAACATATCAACGTATCATGATCGGTAGTTTGGGTGCGAGATATTCAATACTATTTCGTGTCATAGAGTCCGAATGCGTATCGCACTTTCATAGATATTGGTTGGAGTCGAATAGCGTGACCATGTTGTTGGAAGAATCAGAGTTTATCTTATGTTTACGTTTTGGCATCTAAAGTAGTTTTGTAGTGTTTTAGAACATATAGCAAATAACAGTGATGAGAAATAGAAAAAATCTTTTTGTGTTGGATAGTTCATTTATCGAGGATGGCTTTTGGCAATATAACATCACGCTACGACACATGGGAGAGGAGCAGTAACTAAAGACGTAACTTAATCCAGGGGAAAAATCACGCGAACAGAAGCTAGCCTAAAATAAAACTACAATACAGAAGTTTGCTTTGGTACCTAGGGATAATTACAGCACGCGGTAAAAGACGGATTTATGCGTGGAAGTCTCTCACGAATAGATGGAATAAACTTCAAAAGACATGTAATAACAAGCAGGAGCCCCGGAATGTCATTCCACAGACAATGATGGCAAACGAAATGATCCAAGCCGGTTTGCAATCTTTATTGAAACCTCCATGTCGATTTTCAATGAATAATTCAAAATGTATTTAGAACAATGCTCGTAATAAACAGCATTCATTAAATTTGAATACCTACGCAACTAAATGATTCTGTCCAGATTTCCGCCACATTCTATTATTATAATGTAACGTAAGCAATGTGGGCTTTTATTTATACAAACAAACTTTTAAACAGCAGTTTTGAACTAATCTAAGACGTTCATAAATATAATGCCTCTGTGTAGGATCGTTGCTATATTTAGATAATTGGTACTTGCTCCGCCTCATTTAGCCATCCCGATTTACCTACTCAAGTGGATTCCGAGTTTTTACAGGTGTCAACGAGTTGGCCGCTTACATTATTCATGTTTAAGAGCTCCAATAAGTGTCACTGAGTCAACAACTGTTGTTGAAAAGCTTCGAGAATCAAAGTTTGACCTAGTTTAACAAACTTTTTACTTATCACCGTCATAAACATTAAATAAAAACTTCATGAAACATTTAATCTGGGTAACAAGTGGTGGAATAATTATTTTAGACTCTCTGGTCACATTTAGTAAAAAAATATAATAAGAAAAATGTCCGTTAATTTGGAGGCAAATACAGTACATCTACACGTCAAAGGTTCGGAGTGAAGCATCCGTATCTTATCTAAGGGATGTCCAATAGAGTGGCGTCAACATTGTGTTGGAGGCTTTGTATGTATGTCAGTTGCGTTTCAATACCGAACTGAGACAACAGGGGACAGCGAAAACTTGCAACTTGATCATTTTCTTCATTATTTTAATACAGAATTGTTAAATAGGTGTTATAGTTACTAACTCACACTTTATTGTAGTTCATCTTGTAGCCACTAAGTTTAACTTATCTGTGATTTTATTTCATTTTTAACTAAGTCATTTGGAATTGAATGAAACGATTTCAAGGCGTAGTGTCTTCTGGAGCATCAAATTTATGAATTCTAAAGTACTTTCTTATTTCGTCAAAAAGTATTAATACGGTAGTTACAGTAGTTATGAACAGTATTCATAAAGATGCGGCTTGTGAGCGTGTACAGTAGGTATTCTGCTGCTATTGAATAGTGTCGATGTAGCGGCCTCACGACAACTTCTCTACTATCTGTTTCGTTTCCCGCCAGCGAGACAATTTAACTTGACAACGTGGACTCTACAACAATGGCTGCTCGCTCTATTTAGCGCTCAGCCTCTACCAATGGGAGAGTCGTTGATATTAAACGCTTTTCTCGCGCAAAAGTTAACATAGTTTTGGCTGAACCTAAATTAAAGTAATATATTGTATGGTGTTTAATTGGATTTCTTGTTTGAAATAAATTCACGAGATTCCGTTTCATAAATATCTAAAATGACATCGAAAATTACTAACGCGTAGCAGCCCTTTGGTAAAATGCAATTTCATTTTATCCTAAACTAGTCCTCGGCTCTGAATACGATTTGCCGGTTCAACACCCGAATAAACATTTATTCGGAATTTAACGTTAAAAAGGAAGTCCAAACACCCTTAATAGTGCAAATACTGAATGTACGACATTCGAGTGAGACGTTACGTCGACGTTACCGTGTGATGTGGAGGGATATTTGTAAGCGTTCTTTGTATGATCGGGAACGAGTGTAAACACGGGTGCGCGACGCGCGGCGTCGAGCGGGGAGGGTCCGCGGCACTCGGGCGGCCGCCGCCGCGCGCTCCGCCCGCACCATGTCGGTGCGCGTAGAACATCGCGATCGGGACAGGTTCTCGAGGCATTCTTCCCGCGCTTCCGTGGATCATGCTTTTCCAAGTAGCTCAACACGAGACCACTCGTTCCGCTCGGTGCATTCGGCCCGCGTGCCGCGAGTATCGAGTGATGATTTGATGGTGCCCGTGCGCACGTTACGGTCGGCATCATGTCGCGTAGCCCCAGGTGCACCACATCGCCTTCGCCGCCACCACTCATCAGCAGCAGAATGCGAGCGCGCGCGTCGCTCCCGCCGGCACACGCTGGAGTTGCCGAACAGCCGCGGCCCATCAGTCCGCAGCCGTTCTCCCGAGCCGCCGCCTCCACCTCCCGAGCCCGAAGTCCCGCCAGAAGACGCCGGCAAGGAGGCTCGTCGGCGGCGCGTCGTGGCAGCCGTCGCAGCCTCTTTCTTCGCGCTGGCGCTGGCGTCAGTCCTGGTGGTGGTGGTGACGCTGACCCACAGCTCTGTGCTTCGCGCACACAACCAAACGGCCAAGTACTACACGTTCTCCGTGCCGCCGCACCATCCTCTCAGTGAGCCCCGTTCATGTTGCCCCACCGTCGCCCCTCCCGCTTCGCATGCGACTGTCTCCGACCCTGAGTGCCAGGGGCTGCGAACGTCGCCGAGGCGGCTCGACTGCACATCACCGCCACCATATGCGGTATATAATATTGTCAATACACACATGAACAAACTATCTGGGGTCCATGTCGATAAAATGCCGAGTGATCCCGTTCATCACCGGCGTTTTCCAAACGAACGTCTCACCTACTAGACTCGAAAAGCTAATGGAACGATGAGTAAGTATGGAAGGCAGTAATGGTCAGCAATTCTGTCATTATTGGCTTCTGTACAAATATCTTGATCTTCCATATGCGTTGATGGTGTTGAACGGAATCTCTTGGTTTTTGTCAAATTAGGCCTCAGTCCATACAGGCCACACATGCTACGCACGTTCGCAACCCCCTTTCTGCATGATTAGTTTCTGTATAATATAGATGTCACGTGTTTGTGATGGTAAATGTTACTGTTATAATTACTTTTAATTACAGCGTATCTTGTATCAAGTTTATAAATTATGAGTTGCTACAATAATTATTATGAGCTGTCGAAGCATACGGTGTATTTACACTATGATATAGTGTTGAAATAATTATCGCATCATATTGTACCTACGTAACTACAGTTTTATGACCATCCTTACATAAATTCCTACGACTATAAATCAAACCTTTTACTGTACTTTTGACATATTTGGTTTATTGCCGTTGATCAATTTTTTAACGATGGTCGTAATAAATTTGACTTTTGGGTCCCTGAGCAGAACAGTTATCTTTTAGGCAGATATAATGCGCGATTCTAGTCCATCTAAAATCTAACCAAAATTCACCAAGTAATTTCGTTTATATATACCGATTCAATTTTTCCTATACCAGATAGGTATCTGAAATCTAAAAACCAAAAGTAACTTCATAGTAGTAGGTGTAAGAAATTAGATAAATATGTGCGCTAAACGTTTCTCTAAATTCCTGAAACGTTACAGATGGTTTTTCTGTTTTATATAAATAACAAATAGATTTATTTTGATTTACGTAAATCGATCTGTCTGAAAACAATTTAAATAAATTCATCGCAAAATTAGAAAAAAAAAAAAAATTAACACTAAAGTAACAAGAGCAAGCCTGAATAAAATGTTTTTAAAATTCACATGCCACATACAACTCGTAGGTACCAACCGTAAAAAATTGTTTGCAAGCCAACAAATACTCGTAAGAGGATCTTTACATCAACGATAATAATAATGCCATCTTAAAAGCTTACTTCCTTTTCTCGTCACAACGTTAAGATTTCCTCTCGCAAAAAGAATAAAATGAGCTATTAAACAAAATGGGAGACATAGAATATTGTGTCCTTTAAAAACAGTTTTAATGAGGGTAAAGAAAAAAAATTGCCTTCTTTTTAGAAAGTCACTGGCAAATAAAGTTGACTGTATATTCTGAAAGTTTTACAACTCTTGCTACGATTCCGGGATTTTTATGACAAAAATGAAGATTTAAATTTGCTAGATGTGCTTGATAGCCACAAATAATAATCACTGTTTCGTGTGTATTTAAGACGTCAATTTTATTTTAACAAGACGCGTGAGCTCACTTTTCCTAGTATTTCCACTATTTGGCGTGACGTCAGCACGGTGAAGGCACCTTTTATAATTTAAATCTCTAGGTTTGACTCTGATTTAACCATATCCAGTATGTAATGATTCCTTAACAACCATGAAACATCCAAAAGTTCACATTAACGAATGCCAAAAAGAAAAAGTTTGAAAAGATCGTAACTCTACAGTTTCGACGACGTCTCTAAATGACAAAATCTGTGATAATAAGTAGGTAAGTGATGGATCCCAAACTTTATTTAAAAAAGTTCCATCCGCGAGTCCTGATAATATAATCTTAGGAATAACGTAATGTAATGTAATGTTTCGGCCGTGTCTACATTATGTATGAACTCGATCATGATTTTTCTTCGACCGCGAAAGTTCCCGAGGAACACATCACTCATGTCAGAACTTATTATTAGGTAAATAGGTCATCAATAGAGCCGTCTGACTTTCGACTTTTGTTCGTGTTTCATGAATCCACCCATGTATATATGACATATAATTCAGAAGTACATTTTTGGTCTATACAGTCAATCTTAAAGAAATAAATTAATATATATGAATCTATTTATACTTTATAATTCCTTGAATATTATTCTCATCTTTGATCGTAATTCTTAGATCCCTTACAGTTACGTAGATCGAAGAAATGGTTTCCGTTTCATGCCATCACAGCTGTACCTATCGCACGTTAAAATATCTGTTTACATTAAAAACATGTGATGCATTAACATTGTCTTGTTCGCGGAAACTGTGGTCATTTTTATTACCGTATCTCCTAGAACATTGTTCAACACGACAACACAGTTTAACATAATATTTTTGGTACAATGGAGTAATAACACGGTTTTACAACAATGAATTGACTCCATAATATTGAATAGCAACTGCGATCGCCGATACATTCGCCAAACGGGGTGATTATGGTTGTTCTCCCTCAGGACCGTTCATTAAAACGATCTATTAGAGGCGCATGTTCAGCACTGGCCGTGTATATAGGCCGATGTTCATTATGGCAATATCCAAAAGCAATTTATGTGTAGTATAAAATGTTGTAGAATGCGTGTTAGTCTGGTAGACGTCAGGTTTGTAAACGTTCGCCAGAATTCCTAGTATGGGGCAACGTTTTTAAAACAACAAATATATGAAGGTAATATTAGACATAACTTCTTTGGCTACGTTTGAGCTGCATGTGATTTCCGTTTCCTCTCAGCAGTAATAATTCGGAATCGTCGCTAAGCCCATAAATCAGTCATTGACGTGTAAAAGAGCGTTCGAACATTTATTTGCTGAATGAACGATTTGATTTGTGAAAATGTGATTTTACAGACGGTTTACTTCCGTAACATTTTGAGAGAAAATGGCAATTCATGCAGCAATGCAAATGTCAGTTCATTCGTCTTTACTTTTTCAATTTCCGACCTATTAAGATTTAACGCGGCTAAGGCTACCTACACAAAGATATTCTACTTTAGTTAATTTTTATTAACAATTCAGCAGATATTTATTTTTCATTGTCTTTGTTCAAAAATAACGGCTTTACTGAAAATTACTTGTAATTTTTCACTTTACATCTACTTTGATGTGCAAGAAACAACCAATCCAACTGAAATAATAGACATTGCATTGCATCCCAGACTTCAAAGCGGCTTAAAGGTTTCCATATTTCGAATTCTAGTGCACAGTTTAATATAAGAAAATGTCTGAATCAACTAAACCAAAATAAGACCACGTTATTGCATGCATGACGTCCAGAATACGGGTACTGAGAGTTTCCAATAATAACTGAAGTATTCAGCGAGGTTTGTGGACTCTGTTAGGCAACTGTGATAGTGCACTGCAAGCTAAATATTCAAAGCATTATTAGGTAGGTACAGAGAGCAGTATTAACGCCAGTTCACACACACACCGTCCTTCTGACCTACAGAAGATCACATTTATACAAACATAACGTACATGAATGACAAATTCACGATTCTTCAACTAACGACCCATTCTTTAAACGTGAATTGCACGAAAATACTTCGTTCGAAAACGAATTCCAACTCACAAGTCAACAAGATGAAATTTTGTGACGGATGCGAGCTTCCTTACACGAATTCATAGTTTTACATGATTCGTGAATTTGATTTATTTCATCCAGTACACCTGTCTATTCTATCTGTTCTTTTTATGTGTCTTAAAACTCAATCTCGTTCAGTTCAATTCATAGTGTTATCACGAACGTGGATAATAATAAAATAAACCATTTTATGACCGACAAATCGTTATCTATATTATCATGTTTTCAAAATAACAATAAAATATATCACTTTAATCTCAATGTCATGCTATGTTATTTTATGTATCATAGATAATGAATAAATTATAATTTACACAAATTATATTTTATACAATATATTTCGGAAAAGTGTGGTCTGTTATAATTAGGTGAGATAGTTTTTACATTTTCCAATTATGAGAATAGCTCTGGAGTCCTAGGTTACATAGTAACCTAAATAAGTTAGTAGTATCATGTAAGAATATAATTTTATTCATAATAGCAAACCAATGTTTGCCTGTTCAGGCTGTTGAACCGAGCCTTAAGGCACCTACGTTTATTTTACATTACAAAATCTCAAATTCTTACCAAGTTGTTGGAATGTTTCGGGAGAGTTCGACATTTTTGCTCTGAGTAAAGAAAATTCTTCTTTTGTTGTTTGAAACCATTAGAACAAAAGCAAATTAAAATAAAGCAGAGATAGGTACAATTCTTATTACGTTTAAATTAAATAAACTAATTAAGCATTCATTTGCATTAAATTTATTTGATGTTAGGTACCTATGTAAAGATTGAATACGGTGAATGGCGACTGAATTATTAATTTCAATGTTTTTTTTCCACGTAATTAGGTAGGTAACGGCCACTACGTAATGATTTCGGTAGGTTTAATCATAATTATGCAGACAACATATTGCTCAACATCTATTTCAGAGGTTTGCTGTCCACCACCTATAAGAATTACGTAGCTCTTTATTAATTAAAAATAGTATTTAGATAATCTTTTTTTTTGTTAAAAAAACATAAACGATCCGGTAGGATGTATTGCGCTGAGCGATAGTGATGTAGATAATGCCAGAGTTTGCCAGGGCACCCGTGGGCCGTCATATCATGAGGCCGTCACTTAACGCGTTATGGACCGACGTACCGCGATACAGCTACGTACCTATTGTAAAAAATGCATGTCATCGATGAACAATAATTTGTATAGGTTCAGCTCGAAATCGAGAAGTCGCACACGAAAGGTAGCCGTACAAAAACCCTCAAAATGTAACAAAGAAAAAGGTTTGAATGAATACCATCTCAAAAATTTTCCTTACCGCGCATAATAACTTCAGAAGAGGTGGTTTCCCTTTTTATAAATCATAAAGGGAATGGACGTACAGAAAATTTAGGTTTAAAACATCCATCCTGTGTGATGGCCGGAGGCATCTAACATTAATTATAACTTATTTCAAGTTGTTTGTGAATGTTTAATTGGGTTGTATTTAGCATAGTAGCCGTGGGATTGTAAATCGTAGCTTAGAAAACTTTCATCGTTTGTGTAATATTATGATACTCTATATACCCCGCGGTGTTACCCGCGTCCTGTTACGTCTTTGGTTACTGCTCCGCTCCCGTTGGCCGTAGCATGATGTTCTATACGTATAAACCTTCCTCTTGAATCATTCAATCAACTCGTGAAAACCGCATTAAAATCCGTTACGTAGTTTAAAAGATCTATGCGTACAGAGAGACAAGCGGCGGGAAGTGAGTTTTTTATTCTATGTAAAGATGGCATTTATATGAAACTCAGCGAAAAGTAAAACAACAATACGTCGAAGCCCATAGTACGCGATCGCGATTCGCATAAAATATAGCTTTATCTATGTGCATCTATCGACTAAGAGCCCCCGCAGACTGCAGACTTTCTGTCGGCCGATAGTTAGGTCGGCTTCATAACCAGTATGGAAATGTATGCTTATGCGCACATTACAGCGATTCAGTATCGGCCGATAAAAAAGTCTGATGGGTTTCCCGATTGCCTTCATACTAATCTGTCGGCTAAGGATCGACCGACTGTTTAATCAGTATTCGATAACTTTCACTTGCGCCCGCGACGATTACGGCCAACTCAGCCGTTTGTGCAACTATTCTCATCAACAGTCAGTTACAAACTAGCAAAATCGAACAAGAATAGTCGGCCACCTTTTCGCTTGTCTTCGCCAACCAAACTGTTTAGTTTGCTCGCTGTGCGCACGGGCAGCCCGACCCGACCAAACTATCGGCTGATAGAAGCTCTGCAGTCTGCTGGGGCTCTAATACGGAGGCGAACATAAAGTTGATAATCCACAGATAACAAAACTAAGCAGGGAATTATAGCTGATTTACTACTCTTTTCTTTTATCGACGATTGCGTATAGTCAAAATCTTTTAGGAAAAACTTTGATATCATAGATTCGTATCGTTCGTGTGTTGCAAGAAATATTTCTGACATCTTTTATTTATGTTCCAAACCATTATTAAGAAATCTATTAGGTTTCAGTCGAAACAAAGGAATAAACTATTAAAACTATTTGTTATTCATAATTTTGATTTTGTTTAGGTACTAGTTAAAAAAAAATACAGATTAGCTGATAAAGGAAAAATAACCATTACTAACCCTAATTTTCAAAAAGATTTATAAAACGATACAATACCTTCTTTAGTCGGCAGAAAAAGTGGACCTCGTGACAATTTGTTGCCAATGTCATTTTTGCGAGCAACCATTTTTGTTTTTAAAATGAAATGTAGTTTCCAAGTGGTTAAATGACTCTCTAATAATACTAATTTCAATTTAAATAAATTTATACTCCGGGACTAAGCTATATTTTTGGAAAGCGCGGTTTTTTTTAATCTCCAATTTGAATGATTCAGAAAATAACCAAATCTTTTATTTACCTAAAATGTAGTAAAGACAGAGATGGTACATAATAATTCAATAACCGCAATGACACATTTTGCCATTGGGTGCTGGCATAGAAATATATTTATATATTTTAATTTATTTAACTGCAATCAGTCACCAGACTTTTATCAGTTGTGCTGAGAGAAGGGCTTTTAATGAGCATTCGACCAGTTCCTTGCTCCCAGTTCAGAGTGAATGTTTTTATCTCCTAATCACATTGACATTGTCCAGAGGCAAGTGGATTTAAGTAAAGTTTAATGTATCTCTATTTCTGTGGTTACTGTTGCCATGCAAATTTTAACAAATCATTGCCTTGTTAGCTTGTTGGTTCTAAACGCAAGCATAAAGTATTATTGGGTTTTTCTATGAAATTGTCAGTAGCAGCTCGGAGTTAAGATTTGTGCCCGGTTAACGGCAACAGGCTCGCTCGCTATTACATAGACCCTAAACATACCGGCGAACTGTGGGTGTACATTGGTAGACCTCCGCCTAACCCTTCGGGAATACAGGCGTGATGGTATGATGTAAGAATCGTTTATCCAGATATGTATATTTTTTAAACATACCATCACGCCTGTATTCCATTAAGGGTTAGGCAGAGGCGTAGCAGTCGTGCTTAGGACCACTTGTTTAACCAGGCAGTCGAGACAGGATTTTTAGGACATCTATATTTTATATTAAATACACACACATTGCTTATAAATAGTTAAAGATGAAGAAAAGAACAAATCACTTAATTCGCTGAATCTGAGTGGTTCTGAACTTTTTTCACAGTATATATGAAAAAAGCATTATAATTTAATCAGTCTGCTACTCAAGTTTAGTAGAGCGAGCTGATGGCCCGTCTACCGGATTCATACGAAACTTTTTACTGAAAAGCACTAACAAGCAACCAGTGAGGCGAGGAAAGTAGACACTAGTGAGCCACGCCACTCATAGATTCATAGGTGCCTATACACATAGAGAATATGGAACTTTTTTAATTTCACGCTTGATTCGAAAACTTCCACGCGACTGCGGAGCAGCGGATGCCAAGAACTCAACGTTGGCGTTGTGTCATTCACGTATACATTTCTGAACCAATGATTTGCGTCATTTGAAATACATTAATTTTATTTAAGTTGCTTCGCTTTGTTTCAAATGCACAATTGAATTTGAATGTGCTGAAAAAGGGTTCAACTCTGCTCACTAAGCTGGAACAAATAGGTTTACCAATTAACTGGGTCAAAGTTTTTACAGTATTTGCGTGAACTGTCTAATAATATTTATGAAGACTACGTAATTATATTTCATAAACGATGCTCTGTTAAATTGCTAAGTTTATTTCTTAGAGAGACTATTTTTAAGGGTTGATTTTTTAGGAAACAGTCTCCCTTTTAGGAAAATACTGAAGCTTAACTTCGGGAAAATCACAAAAAAGTAGTCTTTATCATAAAAAAATACTTATATCGAAACAATAATAAAATAGAGGCAAAGAGCAGAAAATAGAGGTTCAATTTATGAACACAAACTTATGTTATCAACTGTAACTGTTATGAACGTTCCTGAACTAATTGATAATGTAACCTAATTAGAACTAGGCTATGTTTGCGGCGCAGCGCAGGCACTACTACACTACACACTTTCTATGTAAATGTAAACTACGAACGTTCGTCGCTTTTACTTTGTACCGAGGGGTGCGAATCCGTTGTCCTATTTCGTATTCGATTCGATTAGGGCCGTAGCCCACTGGCTTGACTCGTTGCGTTCTAAACGCCTGCTCCCGCGAGCATAAATTGATTATAACGCGTTTTAACGTAACATCTGAATATGTATTTCCACAAATTTTTGCTACATAACTTAACATAATTAGATAAATAGAAGTAATCTCTGGTGAAGGGCTATCCCGAATTCAATGACTAAATTATGATTAGAATACCTATATACAGGGTTATTTGTAAAACAATGACAACCTTGCAGGACTGTATTACTATCATCATAAACAACAACTTTTGTTCTGTAAGTTTTTACAGAATCAAGCAACGCAAGTGCATTGAAGTGAATGACCGACTGAAGGATTTCCGTAAAATTGTAAATAGGTCAAGTACAAACACCCCCGCCGCTTTAACCCGGCTCCCCTCGCTATTTTACTATCGCTTTCGTTTGCTTCGCATAGACTTCGTAACATTTAGAGCGTTCAATTTAAATGTTTTTATTTTTGTATAAAAATCTGATGAACAAAAATATGAAAAATTTTGAAATGTCATAGAACAAAAGTTGTTGATTATGATGTTAGTAACATAGTCCTGAGAGGTTGTCATTGTTTTACAAATAATCCTGTATATCAAAACTCAAAGATTTAATCCTTCTAGTATTCAATACTTAGATATATTTCAAGATAATTACAATTTATTTAACAAAATAACTCAAGCAATTGTCTGATAACACGTCTGCAACAACATAAAAGCCATATAATGAAACCTATAAAGAAACGATTAAAATAAATAAATAATCAAACAATTAAGTTTCCAGTGTTTCGCCAGAACGCTTTTCACTGTAAAACAAGTTGTACTGACAACCGCCGCGAGCGACGCGCGACATACTTCTCGCGGTTGCTCGTGCTCGTGTGTCATGGCATTAATAGGGGGGAGGGTATGAGTACACACAAAGGCAAGGCTAGCAGAAACGTAAGTAAAGTCAATTATAGGTGTGTTTGGCTTACAGTTTATTTCATACGTGTGATCGGGCGCGGTGCTCATCTATCAGTGTCGTGTCGTTCACGTCAACCATGTGGAAGTAAAGTCCCCGTCGCACAAAGAATAATCGATGTAGCGAAGTTGATATTTTTCAAAATCTCTTTTGTCACTATGCACGTTTACCCTTAGCTCTCGTCGAAGTATAAAGCCAATTTTACTTATACCTACTTTAAGAAGTTATTAAGGTCCTCGTTTGAAATAAAGCATGGTGAATAAAAATATATTTCTAAAAGAAGTTTCTTTAATGACTAAGGCGATTGTTGTGCAATTTTTAACTTTAACTTAACTAACTAAAACAGTTTAAATAAATGACCATGACAACCGTAACAGGTAGTCCATACCAAGCTATTCCATAATAAAGCTTAGTTATATTCCTACTTCCCCATGTCAATATTAGATTAAACACGGCTTACATGCATTTAATATATTTCACTGAGAAAGTTTAGACAAAAATTCATTGTTTTTTATCAATACAACTGATTATCCAACTCAAAGGTGTCATACCAACTCACAATAATATTTATTCCCGACTTCGCCCTTTCAGTCGAAATGCGAGCACGCATTCAAATTCTCCCCCTTTCACACTAAGAACACTGAAGTTTCAGGAAGTTAATCATATCAGCAAGAAGTCAAAAGTTCCGCGAATCAATTCCGCTGAAGTTAACAATAGCAGGAGCACGGAACAAATTTTATGAGGCACTTGTTGATACGACATTTAAGCCGGCTCTGGGCCAACGAATATTGTGTCTCTGCCCTAATACATGCTAATACGGGCTTTAGTTACGAGCCGTCTTTTGTAAACTCCGCTTAAATTGAGCCTTATACTGATAATGGGTACAAAGGCAGAAAATATTACGTGGTATATAAAGCTGTGTGTACATTCCGGCGTCAAAATAGACGAGCAAGATCAATGCTCAATGTTGAGTGATATTTCTGTTCTGCTATCTGGTAAGGTCGCTCGTTGCGTGCGTTGTGCGTCAATTGTGGCCTAGTGAATACACAGCTTAACTGTGACTAGATATGTACGTCTATTTTTATATATTCGCGGAACGAGTGATGTTATGACGTTATGTCACTTATCTTCAGACTATTGTACTGTTGTTTCTACTTGTAAGTCAGAGACTCGCTGTCTATCACTTGTCTTCTGACAGTTTATGTGTTTGTGTCTATTTTCCTTTGATGATACAATGCTGCCGTAATTAGGTATCGAGGGCACATATTATACGCCACTATTCAAGTGATTTACGCACAGACTTATGAATACGGTACAATAACTGGAGCCCTTATGACAGACGTAGAATTATCGTCCTTAAAATCGAACCAGATTTAAAGATGCTAAATGAAAGCTCTTAACTCTAACAAAGATCTTATCGAACAATCGTTGATTTAGGCGAATGTTCTTCGGATAACCGTTTATTCGGGCGAACGTTCCCCGGGCAGCCGTTCATTCGAGAAAATGTTCTTCGATCAAATGATCATTCTAGGCGAACGTTCTTTGGGCAACTGTTCATTGCGGCGAACGTTCTTCGGGCAACGACCATTCGGGCGAACGTGACGTATTTAGTCAGGACACTTGCAAGTATGGCAAGCTACGTGAATAGCTTGCCATACTTGTAAGTGTCCTGACTTCGTCCTCTCTTGACGTATTCTAGACCTCAGCACTGCATTATTCTTTGAGAAATTAATGTTTTATATCTATCAGATTTTTTCTGTTGCCATCTTCTAGCTCACAGTACTAACCACATAACAAAGTTTGTCAAAGGGCTTTCTTTTTCATGAAAAGAAAACTAATCTGGTCTAATCTAGACTCTTATACTCAATTTTCAAAGTTCAGCGATTTTAAGAGTTCCAAAGGAACGTGACATGCTTTTGTAGTGCTTTGTAGAAAGTCTCCCATTCGATCCTATCAAAATGATCTTGGGGTTGATATCTTTTTAAGTTACTAATTCTATTTTTCAACTACATTGATACAAGCTTTTAGACTTCACGTCCATAAATAAAAATATGTACATACACCATGCTCTTCCAAACCTTTAACTTATTCTCAAGTACCTATCAAAATCGGAAAGGTTCTGTGAAAATATCTATAAAAGATGAGCTGACATTGGAGTTATTTCATAAATAATGACTCTGTAAAATTTTGGCACATTCTAGTAAAAATGTATTGAACAAAATAATTATTGGCATGTCCTTGTTATTTTTCCTCAAACAAGATATTAGATGCCATCTAAAAAATATGAGATTGATACGAGGGGAGCGAGCAGTATTGGGAACAGAATAAAAGCTTATTATCTGAGATGACGATGCTATAAAGTCATACCGTATAAAGATAATTTAAGTCTTGAAAGCTGATAAAGCTAAAAAAATAATACACGTGTAAACATAAAAAAAGATTATAGCAAAAGCACACAAAGAAATAACGCTTACAGAAACGAAAAGTTAAACACTAAGACTTTACAGATAAGCTGTGCTATTCAGCAACAAATCTAATGGCACTCATTACCCCTTAAGAGCACTTAGGATTTCGTGAAAGCAAATCTGATGAAGAATTTAGTGTGGGCAGAGTTACCCTCGTGTTAGACTAAATTCAATCTAATTATCACGCTGGTGTGGCGTCCACAGCACATACATTTATGTGCCCGCGTGTACACACGACAAAGGCGACTTCAAAGCGTTCTCGTTCGTACGGAAACGTAGGTGTGGCCACTTGTAATGTATTTACTGAGCACGTCATGCCAAACACTCGATGCACTTGCAATGTTTTACTTTCAACACGATTCTATAAAATAGTTTGGCACAATTATAGATACAGTTCGTAGGACAATCGGCAACAAGTGGCATTCCAATTCAGCTCTCATTTTATTTGACTCTGAATAACACATATAGCGATGAACGATATTGCAGTCTTTAAATCTTTTTTGGTACATGCTGAAAACCGTAGGAATTTTTCTCCTTACAACAGCAACTAGTTTGTTATTATAATTATTCACCATAATATATACTTTTACTACGTGTAATTCTCTCTCAGCTTATCAGAGTGAAGCTTGCTAATTCTTTCTTCGACAGTGTAATGAACATCTGTTAGATTCAATTTTATGTAAAACATTACGCTTCCTACCGACGCGTTCTAGTCTTTATTTAATAGTTTCGTGTATACTAAGATACATAATAAACAAAGTTAACCTACTCACATTGATTCGAGCGAAATATTCATTGCTCAAAAAACGTTTAGATACTACAATGTTGATGTGTTAAATAAATATACAAAAAAGAGAAGAGATGATGTACATTACTTGATTGAAGCTTGCAACGTAAACAATAAAGTATAGTTACCGGGACAGCAAACCATTCGTATTTAATAATCTTGAGTACTTCACTTCTTGTGAATAAATTCCATAAATTTCAATGAATTTAGTATACTTTAATTATAATGCACGGTCACACAGCTTAACACGTTACAGCGAATTTGCATATAATTCGTAAACAAGTTCCTGAAATTCAAAATTAAACTTACCTTTCGTAGAATGTGGAACACCTAGGCACCTAGTTTTGTCTCCTTGTTGGCGGGTGTACATCAAACAACTTCCTCAGTTGAAGAGTTGATGTACTTAGCAAGTTTGGTCCGTTAAGTAAAGTCACATGTTCGGATCAGGGGCATCCAACTACAGGTAGTTCGAGAGTATAGTAAACCGTGCTTCTACACGACATACTTAATTAATCTATATCTTCCTGCGGTTAGTTCAAGAACATTCTATAGCGAGTTTTGCTTGGCCTACGATTAAAACTGAGACAATGCAATTTTTTGGGTTAAGGTCGCCATTTTCCGGATTTTATGTAGATACAGCAACGTTGGACATTATGATCGTGGATTGCGTAAAACATTTAACTATATTAATATTTTTTGCCGAGATGGATTCAATATTTTTGCCTTCCAATTTGAATATATTTGCTACGAATTCCGTTGGTGATCTGCAGACTGTAGCAGAATATTGTAATAATAATGTTACAACAAAAACAACGACCTTAACTAAATACCTCTTTGGTTTTACCTCTAACTTTGCCAACCTCTCGTTACAACTAAAGGCTGTTCATATTAAATTTCAATTAGGTACGAACAGACGGGGAGGGTAATTATGCAACCCGTTTCGTACAAATTGTTCAGAGACAGGTTTGAAACATTTTGTATCAATCAGTAACAAAAGAAGACTATTTTTAATTACAGTAGTGTCTGATACTATAAATGTTACGCTATTTGTGGTTTTACAATGTCGTATGTTAGAATTAGTGATGACGCTTGTAGCGGACGGTGGCGGGTGATATAACTCCAGCAACCGAGCTAAATGAAGCTGAAATACATCTGGATTAAGATGCGGCAGAGATCTAATCTAAAAGTAAAGCTACGGGATAGAGAAATAGATTTTAAACGTAATATCAGCCAGTATTTGTCTAGATCGTAAAGTTTAATATTCCAGACTGTAGAGTAATAACGCGAGAAATTATTTATACTTGCATTTACGTAGACATGACACGGTAGTAAAGTAGTACGAGTATCGGCATACATGTTTATCGCTGGAGCCCGCTATAAATTTGTAAAATAAAGTTTTATGAATGTCCGGAAAGCTATAGAAGGATACTCGATCACATCTAGTAGTATTCGAGATGATTGTGAGTAGGTACGTATATCATCTTTTAGATGTCGTGACCATCAATATCTTATTGGTCAAATAATTTTGAAGAACATTATAAAAATATATATCTTTTGAGATAAGTGAGTTATATTAGTTTTTTGTCATATAAAAATCAAGATGGATCATTTCTTTATCGATACTTTTATAAGTACTTACTAGCTTCCTTCCTGTCTACTTGTTTTTATAAACCATAACTTTTTTATTCAGTTCAAATTGAAATCTGCGAAACAGCGTGTAATATCACTGTTCCTCTTCGTAACGTTAAACATAAAAGGTTTCTAAAAGCTGTAACGACGTCGAACGGCTTTTAAGTCGGTAAATGTGTGGTTCCACTGCGCACATTACAGTACTAGCTTCTGGCCGCATCATTTTCCGGATATTTTTTTTCACCTGCGTTAAGTTACGTGTTTGGTTACTACTTCTCTCCCGTGTGTCATAGCGTGATGCTATATAGCTTATACTATTCCTAATGAATCTAACTATCATATACAAAAATATTTTTGCTAATCTGACTGGTAGTTACAGAGACTAGCGCATTTAAATACACACACAAACCAGAAACTCTTCAGCTTTATTACAATTAGTATAGATAATGTGTATATTTAAAATATATAATAATTTATTCAGATATTAATAACGGTACTGTATTAATGAGGTACTCGCAGACTACGATATCGATTGTTAAATCGTTTTCCTTTTACAATTTAATCTCGCCCCAGCGTTTTATTATGTTTGTAAACATGAATAAAATGAAAAGATCTTTTTGATTAGATTACTTGTTTTATACAGTAGATGCTCAATTTTAATTGATTTACAAAATTGATTAAGGGATTGTATTTAAATGCCTGTATATTTTTATTTCAATGGTGTCCTAATTAGACTGAAATTGAGAAAGATATTCTATTCTGGTGATTGTAGTGTGTAGGTAGGTCAGTAAATATTAATAAGTTTTTTCAAGGAGTTGGTGCAATGTCAGCATAGGACTTCATTCGGCTGTCGACAAATTAAGCTTAGTTCTGCCAAAATGAGCCAACCCACAATGAGACAATTTATGATTGCAAGAAGTAAAAAATATGCCAAATGTGTTACATAACTATCTAGCAAAAATGGGTCAATGTTCTAAAATTATTACTTAGAAAAGATTCAAAATTAATCGAAATAAAATATCTGAAATCATAACAATTGCTTAAAAAATGGGAGAAATTTCGTCAGAATTAAATCATTTCACACTGTGAATGATTAGTCCGATGGATTGATAACAACTTTCTGCTATAGTAGTATGCGTTTGCGATTAAAAGAGGATGGATATAACCTACCCCATGCCTAAAACCACAGGTTTATCCATAGGTTTGCCTCAAAACACAGGTGTTACCACTAACCACTAGGATCACCAGCCAATATTATAATTAATTAATTCGTAAGTGATACTAATTGGAAGGCAGTAAGTGTTACTGGTTTTGACACGTTATAGCCCTATTATGGAATTAAATTAATTTAGCGCTAAATTGAATGTCATTCGGTGGGATCAATTAAAGGGTTGATTTATAAATTGTAGTCTGGAAGCTTTACGATTTTTAATGTGTAGTTTAGAAGAAAATATGCCTATAGACGTGTGTGTGTAATTATGTGGGGGTGAGATTGAGTGTGTGTGTGAGTACTGTAAGTATGAGACTTTCTTTAGTTCGAACTACACGATTACGCTGTGAAAATTCTCATGGTATTTATTAAACCTGAATATTTGACATAGTTTATAGGTATCTTTGTTTATGTGAGTAAAATTAAAAAAATACACAAGCGAATTTAGGCAAAAAGAAGTGTGATAGTGTTAGTTTTAATTAATAAAATTATTAAACAAAATAATATATTAATTACAAAGTTTTCTCTTTTACGACATTACGTCATTCCAAACACGCATTTTAAACAAAGAAGTGTCTACAAGTGTAAAATTCATTCAAGTGTAAATTTTCGAATTAGTCTCCTACTATTTTATTCTATCTGTGTATTTTATTAAAATATTACCATTGAAGACGGTTTTATGTAGAAAGAAAGCACAAAGCTACCAAGAATTAGCTCTTTGAAGATGAAGGAAAATTCTTTGCGATTTTGGTTCTGCCTAGTTACGGAATGTTGAAACATCGTTGTAAGTATTGTCAGTTAGGACATTACTTTCATTTAAGTTTTTAAATACAAGCCATTAAATGGCGTTGAAGAGGTGCTTCATTGTTTTTTGTTTTCACTATGCATAGCGTTATTGTTAACACTCAGTTGACATTATTGACATATTGCAAGATGCAGGAACAAGATGACGATGCAAAATGGCGTCTAGCGTTTTCGTAAATTTAATGCGAAAATTTAAAATATAAAATTGTTCTGCTTTTTAATGACATCCTTACTGAGGAAATACATTTTTATTCTATTTTCTAGTTTATCTACAATCTAAGAATCATATTGAGATATTTTAAAAATCGTAGTAAAATGCAAAAAGAAGATATAATACATTATTCAAGTTTTCAGTTTCATGTAGGTATCTCCATGTAATCGACAAAATGTGGTTATATAAGATAACCCGTAATTATATTAACTACCGTTCGCAGAAAATAGCAGTTTGCCGGTATCCTACAGCCGAGGTGAATTTTCAAATATATTTACCAAAATTTGAAATTCACTATACCTATATATTCTCTAAGCCCGCTTTGCTTTTTGAATACAAATTTTCGGACTATAATGTTTTCATAACATTCATGTTTCTGATTGCGGGCTTGTCCAATGTTATTGGTTTTGCACCAGCTTTTGTGTTGAGTTCACACGTCAAAATCGTATGTAGGAATGTGTGCTTCAATAAATATTGACTGTGTTTTGATGTTGTTAATATTATCTGTTCAACAAAATTAATTGAATAAGGCAGGTAAAAGGCCTTTACAGGCTTTTACTTTTCAGTGTTTAAAATCAAATATACTCCTAATACCGTTTTACCTAGGTAGCAAGTAAAACAGAAAAATATAAATTGTAAAAGCGAACATGGAATAGACGTTCGTAAAGTGCACGCTGATCACATTGTTCCGAGTTAAAAAACAAACCGTAAAAATGTTACAAAACACCGTACCAGCCATTACAACGAAGAATCGTGGGCGTATATTGCCATAATCGCTGCTCTAGGCAGGGTATAAAACAGACTAAAAGCTGTGGTCCGTCTGAGTGGAGCCTAATAGTTTAGCAAACGCAGTTAATTCCGCTTTACTGGCACTTGGGTAACCACACGTGACCGCACTACCCGCGTAGGTATGCGCTGGGTTTCAAAAAACCATTAACGGCAAGTTTTTTTCTATCAATCGTACTTCTTTCAGGCTTGAAACAGTACGTTATTATTATCTAACCGTTATTGATAATAAAGTTAAAGTCAGCCAAAAACAAAACGTAAAATATGATCCAGCCATTATACGATAATTTTCTATAAGCGACCCGTTAACGCGACTCGCTATTAATTTTATGTCGGTTTATTGAGCTCTCAAGGTTTAATACTATAGCTTTATGGCGAAATCACTTTACACTGTACACTTACAATCCATTTAGCACTTAGTGGAGTCAGATAGTAGCTATGTAGTGTAGTTTTGATAACCTACACGCTGGGAACGTAATTGATTTATACTCGGCGAAACGAAGAAAAATGTATTAGGAAAACCCCTTTTATGATATTTTTCTATAAATCGAATCAAGCGTTTTACTTGCGTACTAAATTGACGTAAGATTTTTCAAAGAAAATTGTTATTTACAGGGCTTTATCCTGTATCTATATAAGTCGGCATTTTCTACTCGTTAACATCGCTAACTAAATAAAAGCTGGAATCATAAACATCACAACAGACACATAAAGACACAGCGGTTCTCCCGGCCCAGCCGCCGCGGTAGACGCTCCGGACGTCGGGAGCCGCGAGACGACTCCCGGCCACCGTAGATACTGGCCTGTGGACGGTGAGCAATGGGTAGCTCACCGTCTTTACGTTGCATAACGACAGGCCGTGTCGACGGCGCGTTCGTGTTCCACGCGCGCCTCAAAGAGATGTCAGCGAAGGGAGGGGGCCACTGAGGGCCGAGGCCTGCCGGGGCTGCGGGTTGTTCGCAAGAGATACCGCGCCCCCGGAACGCAAAGGGCACAAGAAGGAGCATGGGTGGGTTTTAGTCAGTAAAAGTCTGACACTCCCTCCCGCCCCGCCCAGGGCGGGAGAAGTTATTTGATGATTTCCCACCCACCAAAAAAAAAAAAAAAAAAAAGACATAAAGATAAAAACAATTGAGAACTGACATAAAAGTTTAATATCCTTCGAAAATCTATGCCATAAATACAAAGATAAATCTATTAATGGATAATAATCAGTAATACTAAAGCAGAAGGCTCTAAGGGACTAACAAATCTACCGCTCCCGCAAAGCGATGAACATTATTTATTACTTTCACTAAATTTTCCTTGCTTCATTATTCAACCTGAACTCTTCACAAAACTCATTGCTCCAAGCCTCGTCAGATTCTGCCTTTTCTAAAAACAAAACTGTAGCCAAGACTAACTAAAAGCCTTTTATTTTAGCCTTTTTGAGAATGTTATGAACTATTAAAGGATCGTCGAGGGACTTGATAAATCGGATTGAGCTAAGTTCAATTAACTTCATTCTTGGTGTCTTTATTTATTTTCTTGGACTTTTCTCAGCTTCATATAGATTGTTATTGTTTTGCTTCTCTGTTAAAATTAAAAGTTTAATTTCGTTTATTTTTAAATCGGTTTAATAAAATGCAGACCTTACGTACGACTTGCTTTAATATCTTTTTTCATTTGAAATTGCAATAGGTACCAGATAGTGATACTGTACAAGTCTTTAACGGCAAATGTAGGTGAAGTGACTATTGGTGAACTATCATTTCACCTAATGCTAGAGTTTGGGAGCTCACCTTAAACTCACTTCACCTGTTTAGGTGAAGGGAATGACTTTAAGTTGTGAGTGTAAGTTTACTACCTGAATGCTTGTACCTACTCAAAGCTTTGAGTACCTTTAGAATTCTTTCTAACCAGTAGGGGCCCTTGGAACAGTTATACGAAGTGGTTTCTATCTAAGAATAGTCCACTCAACTCATAAGTCATCGCTTGAGTTCTGTGGAACTAGATAGCAACTAGATAGCTTGCTTTAATTGGCTCTAACAGAGCCTTTATAAGTACCATGTTAAGAGGCTTAAATATTTTAATGAAGGGTACATTTAAGTAGTAAAATGTATTGTCTTCAAATTGAGATCGACATCAGTAATTTATTTATCAGAAAGATCGATACGAATGCCAACAAAGATATGTATTATTTTTACTCCAATGTTGACACGAGCTGTACGAATACAGTTCATGTAAGAGTGAAAGGATTAGCTTGTTATTGCCATGTCATAGTGGGGCTGACTGCCCAGAGTGTAATTGATGTACATACATTATACAATATTCATACAGATAGATACTCAATTCCATCATTGCAATCTATCTTCATATATATAAATAAAAATTAACTGCTAAATGCTCAAGAACGGCTGGACCGATTTGGGTGATTCTTTTCGTAATTTTTCGGCCAATAATAGGTATATAAAAAAAAAATCCGTGTCGGAAATTTGCATCAGTGAAATGCGGGAGCGTTCCACTAATTATAAATAAAATTATTTTTAAATTAATGTCAGTTAATTAGAATAGCGACTTCTGAATTTCGTTGTGTGTTGTCAACAACACTATGGGTTCCTACAACTTATTATAGCTGCCTAGATAACAGATAATTTAATCTATCAATGAAGTAATTATGAAAGTGCGTTCTAAACACGGTCCTCCACTGTAACAAAGCCCGAGTCCCGTTTCATGTAATTGAAGGGGACACGTCCGTTAGTCACTTGTTTACCAACTTTTGTTCAATATTGTTGGAAAGTGACTCCACAGAACGGCGAATAATCTTTAAACAAATTATCTATATAAGTGCCAAGTTACCTTTAGGTTGAAAATCATTTAGCAAAGCACTATAGTTACCTATAAATATTGAAACAGCGATGAAAAGCTATCCATACATTTTCTAAAGATGTTACTTTAAGACTTTTATTGATTTAAACACGACTCTCCACTCAAAATGATTTACAACCTATTTTTATTCCTATTTTACATCAGTGGCAACACTTGAATGTTGTCATTATCAATCATTATGTAATTTATAGCGTCTATTTCGTAATTAATGGCACCATTACACTTAGATATATACCCGAAGTAATGTGCTGACGTAGCGATTGATCTTTTTTCCTTTAACCCCAATGTCGAATGGCCGAATTGAGAGCGGCTCTGATTTCCGCATAGAGGTCAGCTGTAACTATTGTAACACGGGGACTGGCGGGTAGCAATATATTGCAACCACCGCGTATTGTCTCAAACCAGAACACATTTTGGCGTTTGAATGAAATATGCAGAACATTTGACATGCTAAACATGTTTTTTATGATAGAAAACATTGTAATCAATAACACTTTGAAAATTAAACATTTTATTAAGACTTCATTAACACATATGTACATACTTTGATTTTAGTTAAATCCCAATACAGAACATTAATATCCTCTTTCAAGAAATGACCTTTTTACGGTTTCTCCTGATACCATGAGCCGGAAGCCAAGTAATAGCCTGATGCATGCCTAGTTGTTCCAGACAAAAACCTAATTATAATTGCCTCCTACATATAGTTCTGTAAATGAAAAGGTATATTCATGATAAGAAATCAATTTATATGCCCTTGACTGACGGCTGGGTACTGAAGGCCTAAGTATATTCAGATAGACCACAAGACCATCAAACAATGACAATATAAAACTAACTGTATCAAAGACCTAACATCATATTGGCTTTATAGATACTGTTTTTTTTCTTTTTTTACCGATGGGAAATCATCCAATGACTTCTCCCGCCCTGGGCGGGGTGAGAGGGACTGTCAGACTTTTACTGACTAAAACCCGCGGTCCCGGTAGGCCGGTAATACCGTTATGGTATACAAGTTAGACCTAATTAAGATTTCATCTAAATACAGTTGTATAATAACCGCCACGAGTCGTGAGCACAACGGTCAAGATTATTTTTGGGTTTTTGGTCCGTTAGCCGGACCGATCGCGTGCAGCGTCAGCGCCCCAAAAAACCCCAAAATGAACTTGGCGTTTGTGCTCACGACTCGTGGCGGCTACTTTAAGCAACGTCAGCGCACTTCAAAGCCGTTGTGAAACTCGTCTCTATCTCCATATTTAATATATTCATTTTATATCGAACGTCATAGCTACGCTGACGCCCGATACATTCAAGGCACTTAAATAGAATTAATTATGAACAAGCAGTTTTTAATGACGCGCCTTATAAGCTTGATTTTCGTTTTAACACTTTTGTTGGTGTGTATACCTATGTATTTTCATTGACATAATTCCAATAGCATGATTGTAAATCATGTATCATACTGAAAACTTTCTAAGGTACCTATTTGATGAACCTAACCCCAATAAGAATATTTGTAATAAGAATATTTTTGTCGAGCATGTTTTGCTCACTAATTCGTTTTTGTAGACTTCAAATCAAACTTAAATTCCTAATTTCTCCCACGAGAACACATAAACGGAATAAAATCTATATGCCAGTTTTTAGCTAATTCCGTTCAGCCGTTTCAGTGTGAAAGTGTAACAAACATTAATTCATTACTGTCGTAGTCGAAAACACCGCTTGCTGGCTGTTCCAGCTTGCCGAACTGTTGCACACTCCAAGTCACCTATTCCTCGGACGTTAACCGCTATTAACGCTCTCCTGAACTCAAACACAGATTTTGATATGTTTGCGAATTAATGGAAGATGATACTGTCAGAATGTTTGAATATTTGTGAGAAGAATGCATGACTGTGCGAAGTAATGTACCCATATGTTTAAATAGTGTATTTGGCTCTTGCCGTTCTATTTAAATAAATAAATAAATCCATCCATTTTTACAAACTTTTACGTTTGTAATAGTAGTAAACAGTAATATAGGATATTCATTTTGTAAACTTTGAATCCAACGCAAATCCATAGAATTTTCTCGATATCATCCCTTTGTTTGTATTGAAAACCTTTCAATGTTGTTTATACAGGGACGTAATGATTTATGTTTCTACTTGGCTCTTTATCTTAGAGACTATAGCGTTATTCACTTAAAATGATTACTGTTTAAAAGTTGCTGAAGTTGGCTATAAAAGCCGTCCATGAAAAGTTCTGATAAAATTATTTATCCGCCTGGAAATTAAAATTTGTCGGGGAAGGCCCCTCCAAACGTTATTTATGGTTTGTTTACATTTATATATATGCGTTGAACTAATAATATTCCTATTTTTATACATTATGCCTAGTTGGCCCAGTGGTCCTTAGCGCGACTGCTACGCTAGAGGGCTTGGGTTCGATTTCCAGATCAAGCAAAAAGTGTTATTGGGTATTTCTATGAATTTCTCAGTAACAGCTCGGGTTTAGGATTTGTGCCCGGTTAATGGCAACAGGCTCGCCCCCTATTACATGGGACCTAAAAACATACCGGCGAACTGTGGGTGTACATTGGTACACCTCGGCCTAACCCTCTGGGGAATACAAGCGTGATGGTATGTTTATTGTATACTTACTGAGGTAGCGCTGAAAGCAACATAATTATAGCATTATAGACGTTTGACAGAAAAAAGTATCAAGATTAGAGTGACCACCACGAGAACTATTGCTGACTTCGTTGCGTAGTTTTGATCGTTTTAAGCTCGACAGATCCATAAAATATAATCGCAGTGCCAAAAAACGAAGCCTAAATACTTGGTACCTAGACAGGTTTATAAAACACAGAGCTTAAGCAAAAGCGCAATTTACGCGTTCCAAACGTCCAATGGTAGATCACCACCATAGTTTACAGTTTAAATTGTTATTAAATAGCAAAGCATGTTCAAAAGTGCCAACCTAACAGAAACAAAGCGTGACAAAGTTCGCGTGGCATGGGTCCCTTTTGTAACCCACTTTACATGACAATTTACGTAAAGCGAGTTCTAAACGAAGTGAACAGAGTTCTTCTGTTATTTATATGGACATGTTCATCATCTACTTAGCCTTTTTCCCAACTATGTTGGCGTCGGCTTCCAGTCTAAGCGGATGCAGCTGAATATCAGTGTTTTACATGGAGCGATTGCCTATCTGATCTCCACAACCCAGTTACTGGACAACACAATACCTCTTGGTAAGACTGGTTGTCAGACTTTCTGGCTTCTGACTATCCGTAACGACTGTCAAAGTTCTACGAATGACAGCCGGGACCAACGGCTTTACATGCTTTCCGAGGCACGGGGGTGTCACACCACAAACTTCCAAACTCCGGGCTGCTACTGTGAAATCGTAATGGAAAAACCCCATAAAACTTTTTGCCCGACCCGGGAATCGAAACCAGGACCTCATGCTTATCAGTCGCGCTTGCGACCACGAGGCCAACGGGGCAGCATGGACATGTTAATGAACTTAATTAAATGTTTGGTTAAAATAAACGGATTATTAAAACTGTATTAAAAATGTTTGTACATTATAAATGGGAACATCCTCAAGCGCTTTATTTTTTTACCGAAGACTGAAATTATTTGCCCTTTTTAATTGACCTTACGCGTATCTAGGTAAGTGGTGGGTGTAGGATTTGTAGGTAGGGCCACTCTAGCAATTCTCATTCTGCCTGTGACAGAGATACAATTAATAAATCTTATAATATAACATAACATACCACCACGCCTGTATTCCCCGAAGGGTTAGGCAGGGGTGTACCAGTATACGCCCACAGTTCGCCGGTATGTTACGGTCCCATGTAATAGGGGGCGAGACTATTGGCATAAACCGGGCACAAATCCTAACTCCGGGCTGCTACTGAGAATTTCATAGAAAAACCCAATAACACGGACACTACATATGCGTTACAACTATAAGTGTGTTTGTTCATGAGACATAAAACGTTCTACAATCTACAATTCCAACAAATAAATAAATTTAAACTAATAAAATAAAACTTAAGAGCTTTCTGTTTGTTTGTTAAACGCGCTAATCCCTACCAATCCTATTGGTAAATATTTTGGATATAGGATAGCCAGATTCATGGGGAATAGTATAGGCTATATAACATCACGCTTTGACACACGGGAACGAAGCAGTTACCAGACACGTAACTAAACACAGGTGAAACCGCGAGGTTACAGCTAGTACTGAAATTTACCTACAGTTAAGCTAAAGTAATTCAAAATATACGTATTATTAATAACTCTTTTACGGACTTTATAATGACTCCACATAGCAAGCGGATAAAAGCCTTCTGAAGTCCGGTTTTTTATTTTGTTCAAAGTGCAATTTCCTCCAATGCTTTCGGAACTTGTAAAATGGTAAAACTAAAGAAGCAATAAGGCATCCGCGCTCGTTACTATGCTACATTTGCATGAGAAATATGTAGGTATCTAACGAAGAATATTTCAGAAATGTATGAATGCGAGTCAAAAGGGTTTTTGTTCATATAGAAATTAATTGGATGGTCAAGAATCTAGGCTTCAACTCAACGGTGATTGTAATTATAACTGTCACCACTATATGGCTTCATATTCAACTATGCACTTATTATGTAAGTAATATAAAAAAAATAATTGAGCTGGTATCAAATCAAGTGAACGAATAATATAGAAAGCAAAAAAATATTGTAACCAAGATTTTGTAAAAATCAATTTGAGAAGTGTCCATGGAGTTTCTTACTCGTTCTTCTCCATAGAGACTTACGTTTTGGAACGAGCAACTAACTTCAACTTTCTGAGGTAACTTCTTGACAATTCAAAAGTGCCTGTACTTAAAAATGGTCTAAATGAAATAAATGCTTTGACTTTATGCTTGGTAAATAATTGAGAGAATACCTACCCAAAATCTTTTCGATATTTCCATTTATTGATTTATTTATTAAACTTCATGCACATAATGTAAAAAAATACACTGTACAAAGGCGGACTTAGGACGATGCAGAGACAAAACATAGTAGGTGCAAAGAACAGAAAATATTCGGGAATAGAATATATTTTAATAATAAATACATACATACAAACAAAGTAGAGAGAGATAAAAATACATAGTTGGAGAAATAATAAACAAATTAATTGTGAGACGAGTCTGCCAACCTCATAAGCAAGTATTCACGAGCTTTTACTTTAAATGTGAACCGACTGGTAACCATTCTGATATTCATCCATTCCATTATTATATCAGCTCCTATATATTTTGTACGACGATGCACCATTGGCGTCTGTCCACCAAGTCATTTACATAAACGTTAAGCTTTACCTCGGCATGTCGCGCATTCTTTTGCTGCTTCTGTTAACATCTAAAATATTTTTTTTTGTTATTTATTCTTTACTTTAATTTCCCGGTTAAGACTATCTTGACTACAAAACGCTGTATACAAGATCAGTAAAAATGTTAAAATCAAAATCAAAGAATTTAATTCAATTAAACTACTTGTAGGTACTTTTCATTGGTCAAGAAGCCGGTCAGTTTAGTAAGAAAGTTGAAGCTAGTTGTTTGTGCCAAAACGTAGGTACCTAGGCCTCTTACTATATAAAGTGCGCCCTTGAACAATGAACACTATTTTCCAAACAAGGCATACCCTTATAGGATGTACCAAACACTTTTATAAAACACTACTGTACCCTGTGTTCACCGCGAGACGACTCCCGGCCACCGTAGATACGGGCCTGTGGACGGTGAGCAATGGGTAGCTCACCGTCCTTACGTTTCATAACGACAGGCCGTGTCGACGGCGCGTTCGTGTTCCACGCGCGCCTCAAAGAGATGTCAGCGAAGGGAAGGAGTCACTGAGGGCCGATGCCTGCCGGGGCTGCGGGTTGTTCGTAAGAGATACCCCGCCCCCGGAACGCAAAAGGCACAAGAAGGAACATGGGTGGGTTTTAGTCAGTAAATGTCTGACACTTCCTCCCGCCCCGCCCAGGGCGGGAGAAGTTATTTGATGATTTCCCACCTCCCAAAAAAAAATACCCTGTGTTCACGAAATTAATTAATAAGTGAATATGAATACAATGTCTTTGTACCTTGAGAAAGTGGAGCTAATTTTGCTCTGCGTTATATGCTAAGGCATTTACCAAAACCCACAAGCGAGATTGGAAATTCATAGAGTAAGCCGTTTTTGTCTTAATTAGTTATGGAGTAGTTCAATCTTGTTAAATGTTCAACTCGATAAATATTCTATCTATGTTAAAGCTTTTCAATAAATACCAATATTGTTAACTAAGTACAGTCGACTTGAGGAAACTGTAGCCATACTTAGGACCTTGACATATTGTGTGAAAAGAGAGCAACATTAAAAATGTTGCGTGTTTCGTCAAACGACAAATAATGAGTTTAATTTGACACAGATCTTTGTTTTCTTAAGGAGATTGTCGGTGGCTACATTGGACACTCATATATTAGTCCATATTTAAATGGTCTCTACCCAAATGTTTCTCGGTATTTTACACTACAAGGGTTTAGAGTTTCATACGAACAAACTCACACAAAAGCCAATAGTTTACAAAATACCTGTCTGTTATTACCAAAGAAGTTCTCTTTGAAGAGCAAGATCAAGCCTGGAAGATTCAGTTTGTAACCAAATACTCGCTCCGTGATTTGCAGAACATCTACAATGGCTCATTACCACCTAACAAGGTCTAGGTTACGTCGGTAACTTTAACCAGGAGTTTGTTAACTCTCTGAAACCAAATACAAAGACTACAAAGTTTTAATTAATCTTTGAAATTACTTTTTGGAATCATCAGATTGATTTCAAGGTAAGTCGATTCTTAATCACTGAAAATATTTATCTGGTGTAATGTTACCTTTCCGAAATAATGGCTGTTGATATCTTAACTTTATCACTTAAACCGGAGTCTGAACGGTCGGTAACCCTCCGCTAAATGTCGACGATCAAACGTAATTTATTTCTTTCACCGAGTTGACTCGACCTCATTTATTGCACCCGCTTTTACTTATTTTCTGTAACCAAAGTTTATTGTAACAAATTCCATTAGGCTTATATTCTAATCTCAGTAACACACAACTCACTGCGACTCTATTACAACTAGGGTACGTATAATCGGATGCATATTTACCTAAAGTTCATTTGGCAATGGTAAGTATGGATATGACTTCTAGAAATCATCATATCATTACGCTTGTATTCCCCGAAGGGTTAGGCAGAGGTGTACCAATGTACACCCACAGTTCGCCGGTATGTTTAGGTCCGATGTAATAGGGGGCGAGCCAATTGCCATTAACCGGGCACAATTCCTAACTTAGAGCTGCTACTGAGAATTTCGTAGAAAAACCCAATAACACTTTTGCTCGACCTGGGAATCAAACCCAAGACCTATAATGTAGCTGTCACGCTTAGGACCACTAGGCTAACGCGGCAGTTACTTCTAGAAATATAAGGAAAAAATCATCAGCAATGTCGGAACCGCGGGATTTTTCCATACTAAAGTCTATTCCATACTAAAAAATATATATGTGATTGTACCTACGATCCCTGGTTTCAGAAGCCATTTAACGCCACGAGAGAAGTTATTCTACACCTCAAAAAGTCTTATCTTATTAGGAAATCTCTGCTATTATGCTTGCTTAAATCCCCCTTAAAGTCTCCTAGAATATAGCATCATTCTACATAGCAAACAAATACGTAGGCTTAAAAAAACTGGCCTTGGATATTTATTTATTTGCAGCTTTATACAGAGAGTAGTACAAAAGATACTACAGGGCTCTTGACCATACATGAAGATCACTTTATGCATTTAAAAATAATGTTAACAAATATATATATACATATATATTTTTAATATTTTAATTAGTGCTAAAATAAAGGAACTTTTGAATACACATTCACGCCAGTTTCATCATGTCTTAATCTAAATTACATAATCTTAGTGTTTTATTATTACATAAGTACTACTTATTAACTAACAAATTATACACCATCTTGGCCTCTCATAAGGTGGGTAACAAAAACAAATATTTTGTTTCCATGAATAACAAAAGTAACTAAATTATCCGATTTCTTATTGAAATATTTTCGTAATGTTTATACTGAAGCGATCGGTCTGAAACTCTAGAATAAGCATGCATAATCAAATATACCTACCTACCTACGTACCTATAAGTTTGGGAAACAACCTCTATTAACAGAATCAATATTTGAATTTGAGGTTGAGATTATAAATACCTAACTATGTTTGCGTAATCATTTGACAACGGTTTGACGGATTTGGTTGAAAGGTAAATCAAGATATATTGTTTTAAGTACATCTTATCTTGAAATATTATTATTTATACAATATTATTATTTTATTTTATTGGTTTAAAACAAGAGTAAAATAAAATAAAATTACAGAAGTAATACCTACTAGTTTATATAGAGGCTTAAAAATCTTTTACAAATTATTATTATTATTTATTTAATTATTATCAAATAAATATTATAAAGCTGAAGAGTTTGTTTGTTTGGTTGAACGCGCTAATCGCAGGAACCGCTGGTTTAAATTGAAAAATTATTTTTGTGTTAGATAGTTCATTTATCGAGGAAGGCTATAGGCTATATAACATCACGCTACAACCAATACGTGCAGAGCAGTAACCAAAGACGTAACTTAAAGCTGGCTAATAAAACTACGCTAACGAAGTCGCGAGCAGAAGCTAGTTAATTTATATTTTTTGAATTTAATGGTTTGTTCATCAGAACCGCTTTCCTAAATAACGAACCTGCACTGGCGTCTTTGACATAACAATGTTTACTTGGTATATTTATTTATACCTTTCACGATTCTCTACTTAAAATAATGGTTATTAAATATTGTCCCTTTTCATGCCATATCACCCTTGATATTTAGGTCATCATCTGATATGTAAATCTACTTTCAACGCCTACGTGATAAGCAAACTTCGCATTTCTACGTAAGGAATTTACTAACACAATACCTACATAGACATAATAATATTCCCTTGCTAAAATATTCCGCATTATTTACTTCTTTACACTTTTGTTTATTGATTTTCACTCTTTCTGTGATTTGCCAAATTTTGGTCTTCCTTGTGGGTCACGATTCCGCACCCTCTCGGATTAGATGAAGGACTAGCTCCGACACGGTTATCCTTCCCCTTTATTCTTGCTTCCGATTATTTGTTTGTGGTATTATGAAGCTTTATACGCCCAAGGATTTGGGTGAATCGATATCATTGACTTAAAAGTTTCATTAAAATCGAACTCTTTTATTTTGTTGAGAATTTTTTACGTGTATTTTATCCACGTTCAAACCCTAAAATTTTTATTTTAAAATAAAATTAGTATCCTGATGACAGATTTTATGTACGTGTAACTGTAATACAATTAAAACACTTTCCATAACATAATTAAGTTACCAACTAAATAACTCTTTTTGTTTATGTTATATGAATTCATTAAAACCTGATAAGTAGGTAGATATTATGTATGGCAAGTCCGTTGACGGGTCAATGGATGAGTGTCATATTTTACGAAAAAAATATATTTACTTATTTAATATTTCAGAAAAAGAAAAACAACAATTTGATTGTGTTGTTTAGATTTAAAAAAAAATGTATCTGCGCATATCTAGGCTGTAAAACACACTATTATAAGCCTCGCCTTCGGCTCAATTTATCAAAGCTATCTAATGGTGTTCTGTTTGATTGAAAGTACGTTTTGAAACCACTTGTGTGTATAATTATGTAAGTATGGGACTATGGGTATACATTAAATGTACTGTCCCTTGGGAAAGACATTTTATTTTATGTACCAGACCAGCGAAACACAATGTTGACAGAACGTTGACCTTACTCTGCAATACATTTATTTAAATCTACTAGCAACACGGGTCGGTCGAACAAAATAAAAATGCAAATTAGATAAATTCAATTTAATTTAGATACTTACTTATATTTAAACGAAATCCCTTAAACAAAACGGCCTTTAGCCTTTATAGGATAATGAGAGTGTAGTGTCAATTTTTGAGGTTAGTTTCAGTTTTAATTGAATTGTCAGATCTTTGCATAACCCCGATAGTTTCCGCTAGAGCCTGGCAGGGCGCCAGGACAATTACGTTTTCTGTGATTGTGTTCACTTTCCACTTTCAGCAGGCTCAGCTAATTTTCAACTTTGGAATAAGGTAGTGTATCTACTATCACAGGCTACCAGGGACAGGAAACATTTTTATTTTTAAAAAGGTACCGAAAAGTCTTTCAGTGTAAGGTTTAGCCAGAGGCTACTTGTAACCCTCTTTCAGGAAAATCGTTTTAAATTGCTTTGAGTCTTGTGCTTTTTGTTTTCAATACGTTACATTTTTCTGTTACGAAATGATTTGTTTTACATATAGTACTAAATGTAAATAAAAGAAAAAATAAAATGGAATAGGTACTATATTGTGTTTTTTTTTTCTTGTAGCAAACAATATTAGTGGGAACTTCTCTACTCCCACCCCACTTCACCAATAAAACTAAATGAATCACAAAATCATGAAGAACTTACACTTTCCTAAAAACATACAATTTGTCTAGTTAAGAAATAGATAAATACATTATGACCGTATTCAAATAAAAATAATATTCAGACAGACTCAGTAGTATATTATTTTGCACAAATAATTTTGTCATTTCCGGTCCCAGAATACTTATTGCAGGGGTCGCGTCTCGAACATTCAATAGGTATGAAAAAAATGTTACAGATCGTAAACATTTATTGGATGGGCCATCACCTCCTTTTTTAACCAATTGGATGTCGTTTATTCATATGGGGTTTAGGTGTCGTCAGTGGTTCGATTTAAAATGTTCATGGGGTTATATATTAAATTTGTAATATTATGTACGAGTATATCCCTTTTTTTTTGTTTTTGTAACGAATCGATTGGCTCGAATAGTGAATATAAAAGCGTCTAAGAAAATAGCCTGAAAGGTGCTTTTTCGGAATATATTGTCTGGGATTGTCTTTCAATGATATTATGGACTATTGTTGTGAGTACCTATACCTAACTACTTTTCCATAGAATATACTTCAACGAACAACTGCTAACAATTAGCTTTGAAATTATATACATCTGATAGAGAAATAACAATATTATATGACTATTTGTTCAGACGTTTGTGTGGGAGTATAATGAGCCATAAAACTCACTGTAAACAAATATTAATATTACTTCGCTTTTCAAGTTGAACTAACACATGAATAATTTAAAAACAAAGACCTATTTCTTTATTCATAAAGTTTTTCATATTTCGGCTCTGTATTAAATTCTGTTTAGATCGATCGGAATGTTGCTCTACAAAACATAGAATCATTTCGTAGAACACATTTCCAAAAACCAAAACATTTAAGACTGAAATGAAACTAGATTACTCGAATATCTGTATTTTTTGTATCTGCAAATAAGCAGTATAGTAAATAAGCTCGGTCCATAATTCTTATGTAGACACGATAGGTAAGGGATACATTTTCAATCCGCATTCATAAATCTGTGTCGTGAAGCCGACACCGATGTCCGACGCGTATGGTGGGTGCCAGATCTGAGAGTTTAAAGGACTGTCAATGCATTCAGGTGGAAACTGAGCCCCACATACTGCCCAATAATCTGGATCTATCTACCGCGATACACTTACTTTAGTACATTCGGATTTACGTGTTATTCGTGCCACGTGTTTAGGTTTATTAATCTTGTGGTTGGTTTAGTGAAGGTCTTCATTTGTCTTCCCACGCGCATATTCACTTACTTATACCTTTTACGTGTCATGTTTTCACGTTTCTATTTGGATATTCAATCTTACGGAATTGGGTAAATCTTTAGTATTTTTAAGGTAGAATTCCTCACTTCAGCGTTGTATCAATATGTATATCTTATTATGATTTGCAATGACAGTTTTTTACGGCAGGAATTGAGTGGAATTGTTCATTCATTCATTATGTGTATAACCTCGCATCTGTGTGTAGAGTTCTTTTAAAGCTCTCATACTTCTAAATAATTTATGTAATTTCCCTTTTAACGCACTTCTATAAATAATCTTAGTAAAGTTTATTGATACAACGAAGTAATAGCTCAGCAGAGAAGTTGTAGAGGGGCGTGTACCAATAATGTTTCAAACACAATTCAAATTTATTACCAGCTTCAAACGGCCAACGAAAACATTGTGAGGAAGTTCGCAGCAGTAAAGGCTTTACGCAAATACTGTCTTTAAATTAATGGCAAATAGATCATGACTTGTAAGAGAGCTGAGTGCCGTCGACCGACGAAACTTTTGTTTAGACTCAACTGTCACGTGAAGAATCGGTCACTGAGAGATCACGTGCTTTCTAAACGGTAAATTTGTTTCATTGGTATAGCAAAAACACATTAGCCAAACATTCCACTTGACATAGAATTTCACAGCTTTGTCTCCTTGGAGCCGGGGGTAATATAGCCAGTTTTAATGTCTTAGAGTTAAAGCTTAATCACAGATAGAAAGATTCACGACAATCATTTACGTTTGTAGGATCACAAGGGGACATTAAGTAATTAAGCCTCGTTGATCCATTAGAACAAGTATCAATCTACGTCATGAAAGGCATAATAATAGAAGGTTGGAGATTCGCCAGTGCGTTCAGGCGGAAATATTCCAAATTGTTTACATGCCTGATATAAATGGAGGTACTTATTGTATCTTGAGCGGGGCTGGTTAGCTTCATAGTATGTATTGCAATGTGGGTCAACCCTGGCAGGTGTGGTAACCGGTCGTAAATATGACATATCGAATTTTACAAAATGAATCGCTTCGTATAGTGTTGTCTCTGTCACTGATAGTAGACGGGGTATAAAAAAAACACATTATATTCTCGTTAACTACGCATATTGCCCATTAATTAGGTAACATTGAGCAATGGTGAAATTACTTGGTCTTAAGCGCGACTGCTACGCTAGAGGTCTTGGGTTCGATCCCCAGGTCGAGCAAAGTTTTATTAGGCTTTTCTATAAAATTCTCAGTAGCAGCTCGGAGTTAGGATTTGTATCCGGTTAATGGCAATAGGCTTGCCCTCTATTACATGGGACCTAAATATACCGGCGAACTGTGGGTCAAGATTGGTACACCACTGCCTAACCCGTCGGGGAATACAGGCGTGATAGTATATTATCATCGTTAATAATGGAAAGAACATGACTCACTTTGGGCTTCGTTAGTGTCTTTTTACACCCGTTACATGTGTGACAATCTCTTTATAAAGCTTGATGCGTCATGTTTTCGTCCGGCTTCTGTAAAGTAAAAGTTAAGTTTGATTTGAGGTAATTGATAAATAATTCTTCCTATTAATAGATATTATAAATGCGAAAGTTTGTGAGGATGAAAGTGATGGATTGATGGATGGATGTTTGTTACTCCTTCACGCTTAAACGGCTGAACAAATCTAGATGAAATTTGGCACTGAGATAGATTGTAGTGTGGAATAACACATAGAATACTTTTTATTCCGGAAAAATGTACGGTTTCTGATATTAAATATTACTTATAAAATCTATAACCCTACACATGCTGGCAAAGAAATAAATGATTTATGTGAATGAAGTCGCGGGCAAAGCTAGTGATCTAATAATAGCTACCCTATGCAACAGGAAGAGAGTTTAAAATTGCCTGCAAGATAAAATACCGATCGTCATTTATATCTGGCACACAATTTTCAACAGTACTTCTTGCATTTTGGTTTATTATTAATTAGCAAATATGCCCTAACCCTGTTGCTGTAACATCGTAGTCGTAAATTACAATATGGGAAATGGCCTAGTCACTCAAGTTTACTCACTTTACTAGACTCGTGTTTGGTCTGTCCCAAAGTGTCTGACGTGGCAAAACATTTTCCGAACGTAACTCTCTTTTTCCCGTGGGTGCTGTAAGTGGCTGGTAGAAGATTAAACGCACACCTAAGTGTAATGTTATGACAACCGAATTTTATCACTGAAAATACCGTCATCTCATCTCCATGTACTAGGAAAGCCTCACAAAAATATGAATAAAAGAACTTTGTAGTTGTGAATAAGCTTTCGACGCCAAGCCATAACCCCGGAAAAAATCATCGTATTCGACTGGGGTGCGCAAATGGATTAAAAAACTGATGTAATAAAGACTCGTATAACTGTACAGTTCTCCATAAACAAAGATAACAAACGATTGTTCGAGAACAATTCAGTTCTTCTATAGCAAAAATAATAACCTCAAATGTTGGACAAAATTTATTTCTTTGTTTGTCTGCATTTTATCTGTTAATGTCGTGAGTTCTTTGTCAGATTTTTGGTATGACTGAGTTTGTTTTTACCTCTTTTAACTCTTTCTTATGTAACGCACTACCTCTAAGCACATTGTCATGTTATAATAGCATCGCTAAGTGCCGATTTTACACAATTGTCTCAAAGGAGAGTAAATAAATGGTGGATTTATTTAAAAAAATATTACAAACTGAAAAAAATATTCTGCATATTAAAGTTTTACAAAAAACGTTCTACAAAATTCACGCATTGTGAAACCTGTATTAAAAACATAAGGTAGGTACATCATACAGAAGATTTCCAATCAACCAAAAATACAATCAAAATTCAAAACCTCTTCCTTTTTTGAAGTCGGTTAATAATATGGCTAAACTGCATCAAATTTAAATAATTACTTCGCGGAACTATAGAGAAGAGCAACCTCTGTCGAATTATTTTCCAAAAGCACTAGTGCGCGTCAGAACTTTTTCGATTGTAAAATTCTCAGCTTGCCCTGTGAAGGCAAGTACAGTTTTGTTTTTCTTTGCGTTTTAACGGGCATAATTCACGTTCTATACCGAAGTATCGCCCACCTTTTTACCGTAGATCGTACATAATAAAATATGGATGCTGATAACCTAAATAAATGAACAAATTCAAATTGGATCCGAGAAAAACAATTTATACGGAAAAAACGTACACTTCGAAAAAGGAACGAACTGGGCAAACTTTTTTAAATGTAAGATTTGTCATTTGCATGAGTAAAACTTTTGTGTTTCATAATAAGACGAGCAGCAACCTACATAGGTACTTATATTTAGAACTACCAACCTATACAAAAATAAAGTTAATTTTAATTAAAACAAAACTTCAGCTAATTGAAAGATTTTGTACGTAAAACTTTTTTTAACAACCTTTATGTAATGATTCTCGAATTTTCTCGAAATCCTTTATTAATGTTAAGTGGAATATTCCTTTGACTGAACATAAAAACGTAATAAAGTTTATTAAATATGAATGTTTAATACTTTTAAACGTTCTCGAAGCGGGAGTTTTAACAGTGTTATCCCTCGTCAAAATTTGCTGCCACCGCCGCGTTGGGGCGACGACATTCGTTCTTTATTTGCTTAGGACGATCATTTAACTAGTTCTTAACTTTGAGTACAGCTTCCAAATGGAATTATTGAGTGTTAAACTGTTAATGCGTGTTAAACAACGTGATAGTGTTTCCGTAATTTAATTATGTCAGGATATGTTTACGTAGGTACCCATGATTCTCGAACGAAAAATTAATGTGACAAATTGTCAAACGCCCGCCTGTGATCGGTTGACTGAACACGGTTTAACAATTTGTCGTATTATTTGATTTTTATCCGATAAACTGGGGGTTAATGCTGTTTTACATAAACGGTACCAATGAGACCTCTAGGCCTACAATGTCTATGTCTATTCAGGTTGTTTATTCATATGTAATATAATTATTGTTGGTTATTACTCACTAATAAGGCATCTTTGTCGGTACTAATGGCTGAAATACAATATGCACTGCCTGGCATCAAGGCGGTACCTACTAATGAACACTATTGTGTCAGTGCTCTATATATATTATGTACATACTTATTGGTATATCTGTAAAATAATCAACATAAAACGCATATTATTCACGTTGCCTTTATATAGGTACTTAACAGCTTTTAGGGCAGCAAATAAAACATAATATTAATTGGAGAAAATTAATGTATGATACTTTTATAAGTATGTCTGACAATAAACCACGTGTTCATGTAACTAATAACTGTTTCCCCTAACCACTTATTAATTTTCTACGCCAGCCTGTGTTACTAACAAATATAATATTGCGTTCTAATCAGTAACATGAGACGCCATTGTTGTAAACATACACCCCTAGAGCATTGAACCTCAAACAACCAGTAAATTAAAAACACATTTCCACCGTAGGTATGTGTACTTTCCTTATTAGATCGAGTTATTCCTATGTGACTTGACTCGTAAGTAAACCACCACACTAACTTTTGATGATAAACCTGAGTATGAGCCCTCTTACGTAGCTCTTAGCGGATGGTACCGACTATGTAGGGATGAGACCCTTGCAAATTCCGTCCCCGACTCTCATGTACCGTAACCATGATTAAGCCGTGCTCGTGCTTGTTCGCAGTTCGCCAGGAGAACGAGCGCATGATGCAAGACGTCCTCCAGGTGGGAGTCTTAAATCGCACCCAGTCGTCGGCGTTGCGCTGACGCCGCGCTATTCGCCGCGGCCGCGCCTCGACAACGTGCGGCCGGCCGCCGCGCCTCCGGAGGAGCCTCCCGAGCCTGACCCGGAGCCGTCGAGCACGCCCGACCCGCCGGAACCGGCCGCCCTCCGCCAGCCGGTGAGCGCAGCCCCAGCAGGCCCCACGTGAGCCATCCCCGATACGGCCTGCTCCGGTACCGCGTCAGGCCCGCGCCTGCGCCCGCGCCGACCTCGCACACGCGTGACGCACTGACTGCCGATAGGCGCACTACGGCTGTGACGCACCGGTATGTGAACTGAGAGAATATTCATAGACATAGATAAGTTACTCGTTCGCGAATTGAGAATTTGAGAGTGACGAAATGGACGTGTAGGTAGCCAATGTGAAATTGTGAAGAAATAGTAAAGAATGAAAATGTTATTGTTGAAACGTATCGGATAGGATGTAAAAGACAGAAAGTCAATAATCCACGATAGTTATTTAATATGCAATTGTCTATGTTAAGACTTGAAACTAAAGGAAGAAATATAATTTGAAAATTCAACATCGACTGTATTTCGCACACCAATGAAATATGAATGAATAAATTATCAATCTAAGATGTTCATTAATGAACATGACACGTGTCTCTGGGAACTGCGATAGAGGCTGCGGTTAGAATGTTGAATGTTTGTAGTTTTGATAGAACATGTAATGCGACATAAAAGAACCAACTTCAAACGGGAACAATCAAGAATACAATAAGGACAAGTTACATTTCTTTCTTTGTTTGAATAAAATTATAAATATTAAATGTTAATATTTGGTGGTGTGGAAATAGTGCCATTATATGCACAATGAAGTATAATAATTAAAAACCCGCATGTATAGATAACTCCTCTAGCTATCAAACCTGACGATGAATTTAATAGGCACCTTTATTGACGTAATATATTACTAAGAAATAAAGCCTATATTTAATCAATGTGCACACACAGATATAGTATTATTTTATTAATCACAGTACAACACACTAATGTATCTAATATTCTTACTGTTTACCGTACAAGTTTGTATTTCATTAAGTGAGTCTTAACTGAGCTTGAGCACAATAATTTTGAGTTACTACTGTTAATATTGAACTTCCAATTGTTCAACTCTAATCAAGAGCTTTCAAAACTGCGCTTAAAAATACCTAAAAAAACTGTTAAATAATAAGAGCTTTTTGTATAGTAGTTGTTGTAGTATTATTCTTACCTACGACAGGAACATTCTTGTATGTAAAATAGAGCTGCAAAAATCAGTGTCGTTCACTCCGATGAATCTGTCGTATTTAAGTATTGACTTCAATGCAGTGACGCGAGCGGTTAGGTAGAATATAATTATGTAAAATATGTTAGCGTTCTTTGGCACGGCTGTTCGCCTGAACACTGTGAGCACCGCTTCACGCTTCAGCCTGCATAACAGCGATTAGCGACACTTGAAACAAGTGTTAAGAGATAACTCGGTCACGCGGTCATTCCAAACAAACGCATTCCTCTGTTTTGATATTATCTCCTTGGATAATGACATTAGAGTTTTCCTCTTGCCTGTACACACCATAATGTCCCACCATCGCCTTTATTACATTATGGATGGCTGTCTCTCCAAGTAATGACGTATGACATAAATGTAATTTAATTAATCTACGGAGAAGCAATTCAATTAAATTCTCCGTGTTAATACAGATTGTAAATAAGTTGGTTTATTATTTGCGAAGAAATATATTGAGAATGTTTACCACAAAATGTTGTGAAATGTCGTGTACTTGTGCTGGTTTCTTTGTACTGGTAAACCATCGCTTGTCGCATTTTCCACTCCCAGTTTTACAGGTTGAAGTATGAAGCTAGCCGCCGCCGCCTACTTAGTGTTTTCCTTCTACCAACAGAAAGGTTAATTTAGACTGTTTACCCAACCAAAAATATCTTGGCATAAACTAATCTGCTAGGCTCTCATTGTATAGATACCTATCTAGATTTCTATATTCTACATATTAAGATCCACAAGGGATTTTGTAAATACTAACTAGTTTGGAACAGTTTTCTGTTCACATGATGTAAATTAACAATAAATATAGGTATCTCATTCACGGCTCCTGACCCTAGCTTCGCAAATATTTATGTTAATCGAAAAATATTCTTGGACGATAATTTTCTTGCATTTATATTGATTACACAGCCCTATGGATCAATGTAAAAGTCCCACTGAGATCCGTCCAGTAGTATTTCTGCGCCTGCACAATATCTTTTCTGAAATTACATAAAAAGAAAAAACAATTCTTACACGGAATTAAATATTTCTCAGCGCGACTACTTTATCTTACTTTTTATAACCTGATCTAAACCTGGTACTAATTATAATTTTTTCGTAAGATGAACAACAATAAGTATACCTTCTTCATAATACAGTTGCTGCATCTAAACGTCTGAACAATAAAGTATAAACTTTGTAAGCCAGGATATGGATTACGGTTATTTTATGAACATCCTCCATGCGAAGCCGGGGCGGGTCGCTAGCGAACATAATCCGGATTTATACAACAACTATCTGCGATATTGAACATGATTTTAGTCTTAAACTATTCGACCCGGGTCGACTCGGATTTATTATCCAGTACCTAATAATTGAACTTCCTCTTTGTAGGAACTTTATTAACATAACAATTTATTTTGTGAAAATGAGTTTTGGTTGTAATCTGGACTTTGGATAACCGTTATGCTGGTAGCAAGAAAACACTGAGTGAACATTGCTGTTCCATGTTACGAATATAATGTTTAATGTGAGCTAAGCGTGCGTGTGCCCTACATAGTGCTCGTTTTCAGCCTGTCACTAATCGATCGATTTGCACCGTAAATACATGTTTATACCAATTTAGATCACAGCTTCACATTTTGGTCAGTAGGCACCAGACGAGGCACTCTGAGATTACCACCGGTGCATTAACAAAGGGGATCCCTAATAAGCGACAGGCTGCAAGTCCGCCCTGTGCCGGGGCAAGGCTAACGCTGTGCAACTACTAGTTACGAATATGTGTATCGACAATTAAATGTATGTACTAGTTTAATTGCGATCCGCATCCCCTCCCATCCTCGTGTGATACGATATGCTACGTGTTCAAATGTTATCGTTTGATTATCTCTAAGATATCGCCACTGAGCGAGAACTGTCAATGCATTCATTTGGCTATACTAGAGATCAATTCCATATATTAAACAGGACCTATTAACGTAATTAGTGTTAGAGGGAGATACAAAGAATTTTATAGTTGTTTGTTGTAAATGTCAGTTTTAATTAATCTATTTTACAGAACAAAATGTTTAATAAAATATCTTTATAAAATAAGCGGTTGTCTCATTTGCTCGGCCGGGACGTATTATATTTATGGAGCGTTGGGGTCTTCTGCGAGGCGTCGAAGGGTTAATGTTAAGTTGGTGTGTGCACGAAAGCGTGCAATATATACCTACAAGTTGTGTAGAGAAAAGGTAGGGTTTGGTTAGGTGGCAGAGAGAGAGAGTGGCATTCCTCCCGGGGCGCCCTCTGAACTATGCGGCCGTTCGTGTTGCCACCATGCAGCCACCCAAACAATTTGTTCTCTAAACTTGCTACACTCAGCTTAAAATTAAACTGTTCGCACGCAAGTTTGACAGCACAAAACATTTGTTTAATGCCTTCACACCTCACATTTAAATGATATTTTAATACTTCCATGACAGTTCACTTAACTGTCTATCTATGAAACTTTAAACAGCGTCCAATAAGTACTGGTGGTGAAACAAAAACTGCAAGAGAGCGGTAAGTAAATGAAGTTAACAAGCTTTTATCTTCGTCTTTAGTCACAAAGCTTATTGAACTTTTAAGATTAATTCATACTGACTGTAGTTGAAATGATGAATAGATATGTTTTTATCGCTACAGTGAAGAGTATGAGTCTTTTTAAGTACGAGAACTTTCTCAATTATTCAAAATATTACATGATTTTTATTCCTAGATATTTACTTTTTAATTAGGGACTGTATACTTTGTATAAATATTTAACAGCTACTTCAATTAATTTCAATAACTAGGATAATACGGGATGGAAACATCGTAACGAAAATTAACAAAGTTATAGATCCACCAACCATGAAAAAAATCAGCTGTTCCATTCATTTTAACCGTGCAGGTATGTGTTGCCCTTTTAAAAGTACTAAGTCTATGGTATTAGTTTTTATTACGATGTTCCTTCCAACCGTTATAAACAACTCCTATGTAGATGAACGTTAAAATCTCAGTTCAACATTGCAAGGATTACCTACAGCTTCAACCTTTACAGTGCGTAAGTCAACAGGAACATTTATTTAATGTAATAAAGTACAGACATTCTTCACGAAATAATTCATGTAACACAGTGGAGTTATGATTATACGGCGAGTTAACCTGCATGATATAACTAGATATATGTATGTATATTTGTACGTACCTACACCACGGCGGTTGTGTTGTTTGATATAACAAAAACACCCTTTGTACCGGTACCTACTGACGATGCTGTGGCTTTTAATCTTCATGCAAAATATACGATGTGAGTTACTTGTGCTAAGAAAAATAAATAGACTCATTGTTTAAAAGCCTCTTGGGGATATAATTCATAAGAAAAAGTATATGTATAATGATATCTACGTACCTCAGTTGTAAAAAATCCTGAAAGCGCTGTCATACATACTCTAGAAAATACGCCAGGGTCGTGGGCGCAGCTACGAACATTTCAACTCACCTGCACAACCACCTAAGCCCGGAACATTATCTATAAGTCATACAAATATTTGTTCCGGGCGGCCACGACATCCAGCGCAGCAGCAAATCGCTCAGCCATTGCGCTGATTTGCGCTAACCGTCTGAGACAGATTTTGAATGCTGTAAATAGGTTCATTTGTTATTTTAAAACCATTCACTGGTCCTCACTAATTGTAAAAGGCCGCTTATAAGTGAATGTCCAGTAGAACAATCTATTTGGTGTTCAGGCAAAATAGGTACACTGTCAATATTTATTTTCATCCTGTGTGCTTAATTACTTATGTTTTATTAGTGGTAGCAAATTAATATCACCCGTGAATATCATATATCTTGTTCTGTGTATCTACATATTATTTATGAACAAAATTCAATTCAAAAATAGAAAAGGGAAATAACATAACATACGCCTGTATTCCCCAAAGGGTTAGGCATAGGAGTAACAATGTACACCCACAGTTCGCCGGTATGTTTAGGTCCCATGTAATAGGGGGCGAGCCTATTGCCATTAACCGGGCACAAATCCTAACTCCGAGCTGCTACTGAAAATTTCATAGAAAAACCCAATAACACTTTTTGCTCGACCTGAGAATCGAACCCAAGACCTCTAGCGTAGCAGTCGCGCTCGGGACCACTAGGCTACCGAGGCAGTAAGGGAAATGACGTAAAGCTAATTTATTAAAAAGATCCTTCAATAACAATTTTCATTTAGTTTAATGATCAATGTAAACTACATGAACTGTCTGTGTAATGTAAACACATGTTAAACAAACTGTAACAGAGTCAAAACTAAAATTTCATAAAGCACAAAGTGGATTAAACGTGAAATGAACGTCAGTTACAGCTCATTGTTTTTAGAACTATTTTACTGCGAAGCCTAGTACTTTACTTGTTGTATTTACATTTGGGTTCGCGAAAGAAAATTACATGTGGCTGTAAACTTTTTCTATTAAAGTAATGTGAGCATACAATGCTTTCAAGTTAATGATTCTCTGCTTTTATGGTTAGTTAGAATTTATTTGATGTGCAATTAGCCTATGGCTTATTAAATTAGCTAATTGTTTTCGTTCAAGGTATTCTACCTACACTTACTCGTAGCAACGCTTTGATGGTTTTATGTTGTTTTTGTAGGTTTATACTTGATATTATACACAGCGGTACATTGTGAAGAAATACCGTACATCGTTAGTTAGTTTTCTTTGGATCGCTATGCCTTTAAGTAATTCTTTATGTATATTTACATAACTGCCTCGTTAGCCTAGTGGTCCTAAGTGCGACTGCTACGCTAGAGGTCTTGGGTTCGATTCGTAGGTCGAGCAAAATGTGTTATTGGGTATTTCTATGAAATTCTTAGTAGCAGCTCGGAGTTAGGATTTGTGCCCGGTTAATGGCAATAGGCTCGTCTCCTATTACATGGGACCAAAAACATACCGGCAAACTGTGGCTATACATCGGTACATCTCTGCCTAACCTTTCGGGGAATACAGGCGTGATGATATGTGCGGATTTACATATTGTAACGTGTCAAAGGACGTCGACTGTATGCTGGGTGAAAGGGACATTTTAGCGTAAGCTTTTACCATTGATTCAGTTCATGACAGGGCCCCCATAGACGAAAATTTTGGCAGGTTATTAAAAAAAAAACTAATCCATACATTTCGACCGTGTAGGTAGGTTTGGGTGGTACTTTTGTATGGAAAAGTTGTTTTTTTTTGTCGCTAAAGACGTCTGTAGTAATGTACTGAATCGATGGTAAAAGCTATTTACTATTTCTCTGGTTACCGTTATGGCGTAGTCTACCACAAATAAAAAACAAATAGCTACTGTAATACATTTAGTTAGAAGAAAACTGAATCCTTTTCAACCCCCGACGCAAAAACGACGGGGTATTATAATTTTGACGTGTCTGGGTGTGTGTGTCTGTGGCATCGAAGCTCGCGAACGCATGAACCGATTTTGATTGTGTTTTTTTTGTGTTTGAAAGGTGAATTAGTCGGGAATGTTATGTTTGATGGAAATCGGTTCAGCGATTTCAAAGTGATCAGCTCTTTTGTTGGCTACGGTAGGGATTTCTATTTTTCTGTCGTGGGTTACTTAAAATTTTTAATTTTGTGTTTTTTTTTTCAGCGGTTCAATTTTTATAAGAAGGGAACTAAGTAAAGCAATATTCAATTTACTAAAGATTTTATTTAGGTATATTATATTATATTTAATTAATATATATTATATTATATTATATTTAATCACTTTCTCTCAAAAGTTTAACCAGACCTAAAAATAACGTTCTTTTGTTGGTTTTTCGAAAGCTTATTGTCTAAAAAAAAGTTGTTGAAAATTACGAAGTTATAGGCACCCCACTGAAAATATGTTCTTAAGTTTGGAAACTTTCAATCCATATTGACGCTCTCACACCTCGTAGACTCTTGGGAAGTAGCGCTCGGCTACTTAGTAGTTCTACCTGAAATAGAAGTAATGGAAATATAAGCTTTATGACGTAAGTATTAAGTCATTAAATAGTTTTACGTCCCTAGAAAAAGAGGTTCGTAAATCTAATCTAATATTATAAAGAGGTAGAATTGTTAGTTCGTTAAAGATAACCTTTACAAATACTGGTCTGATTACAAAAACATTTTCACTAACAGAAAGTGTAGGTACTAGAATTTGGAAGTTTTAAGACCAAAAGATTCCTATCTAACAAACATAACATAACATACCTTCACGCCTGTATTCCCCGAAGGGTGAGACAGAGGTGTGCCAGTGTACACCCACAGTTCACCAGTAGGTTGGTATGTTGAATTTTATAAAAAATTAAGAATAAACTGCTAACCGTTTCCACAAACGAGAGCTAATTTTTTTTTTATTGTAACGTCGAAATCTTTGTCCTATTTTAAAACGCATGACATGACAAGTCAAATACTTCATATACAAACGAGATGACACATCGGAATTAAAATACCACAGGGCTGTATTAATATGGATGCTATATTCACGCGAAGCGGTCATACATGCGACAGCGTTGCAAGCTTTTACATTCAACCAGTAAATAAGTACTTACGTCACGAAGTACTCAATTACGTTAATGGATATCTAAATATAAGTGCTCTCTCATAGAATCATAAATCTGAATATGTTCTTGACTATATCTTCAAATGATTTTCCAAATAAAACTACCTCGTTTGCCTAGTGGTCCTAAGCGGGACTGTTTAGTTCGATTCCCAGGTCGAGCAAAAAAGTGTTATTGGGTTTTTCTATGAAATTCTCAGTAGCAGCTCGGAGTTAGGATTTGTGCCCAGTTAATGGCAATAGGCTCGCCCTCCTATTACATGGGACCTAGGCATACCGGCGAACTGTAGGTGCACACTGGTACACATCTGCCTAACCCTTCGGGGAATACAGGCGTGATGGTATGATGATGGTTATGATTTTATTTCAATGCTAAGCGGTTGAAGTGCTGTAGCATAATTTCTTTGCATTGGATAGATTTTCTAGATGGACCTTCCTGTTATCTAATATATTCTTTAGGGTATTTATTTACTTATAACGTTTACCGGTAAGTGGGTGTATTTATGCTAGAGATGGGCGACTACAATAAGCGGTCGATTAGAAACGAGCCCAATTACCGCAACCCTTTAGGGTCGTATTGAAATAAGCCTCGAGTACATTTAGTGGGTTCCTTAGGTTAATTCAAATATTCTACTAAAATGAAAACGTATGTAGAAAAGTTGGATGTACAGTGTGAACGATTTAATGTTCTTATCGTAGGAGTTTTCTTACCACTCTCACGCGTGTACCTCCTTATTACAAATGCGGTCTTAGGAGTGCTTTGTTATGATTTCCACGCTTTGCAAACGGATTTATACCTCTCAACCTCTATACTTATCTCTTTGCAGTATTTTCTTAACCCCTCAACTGTCGGGCAGACTTTTAAAGTTCAAATTCAATTGTCTGATCAATATCCGACAGGTAACCTCTTAAACCGCGGGAAAAGTTTCCTTCGAAGGGAATAAAGCCTCTTCTGGGTTCTGGTTTCGTAGTTCTTTGCTGTACAGGGTCTTTGCCAATTTGAGAGAAACGAGAATATAAAAACCAAAATGACTGTTCATCATTATAGCTATATATTTAATACTGTATAAAATATATTAAAGCATGAAAATGAATTTATATGTTTACTTTCAACAACGGTGAAATGGAAAGTTAGCAACTGTGACATAGGTATGCTTGCATCTGTAACTAGACCAAACACTTCGTTACCTTTGCTGACAATAATAATTAAAGACAATTTATCCATCGCGAAATTTAGATAACCGATAACACCTAATCAGCAAGATTTCTTGCAAATATGAAATCCAAATACATGTACGTAAGTTTGATTTTCGAAATGCAAACAATGGAGCAACAATCAGCCTTCACGTAGGTTCGTATCGAGGTTGATACAAGGGTAGTTCACACTCGACTGCTACATAAGTTCCGCTCCGCCGACCATCCATTGTACGTCGTTAATGAGTCTAATCGGGGACCATAAGCCACTTTATTATATCATTAATCATCAGCCCAAATTATTTAATTAGTCGTTAGTGTTTAACGATACTTGATTTATTTTTAGGGCCGCGGAAAATTTACTATGTTTTGTTATATTAAGTTTATATAAAAGGGTCCTATTCAACCAGAAAGAAGGTAAGTTCCACCGGGCAGTGGCTATGGGCACCCTCAACTTATGTACTAAGGTGAAATTACTTGAAATTAGTGCCTGATTTTTCTATAGCACCCGTACAACAAGAAAACTACTGGGTGCCAAAAATAGATACAGTGACAATACATACTTCACCGGACGGATCCTTTCACAAGGAGCTCTATACGCAAACAAAGTACTAGAAACTTTTCTTCTGTAGGATCTTTAGTCCAGTTTTTTCTTTTTACTCTCAGTTTCTTTACAGTGTCACTAGGGTCGTCTCTCACTCTAATTAGATACACATATCACTATTTACACTATTTTTTGCGACTGTTATGAATAAAAATCCCGCAAATAAATGCTTAAGGCATTAAGTTCGCCTTTGTACGGTGTATTTTTTTTTACATTTGTTAATAAATAAATAAATCACTGTGGGATATCGATGTCTTGAGGTTGACCGTGCGAGCTTCAAGATTCTAACGACTGCCATTATCTTGAGGAGCTTATTGGTAATCGAGTCCTTTCAGATTTTCTTATCTGATGATAAAAAAATTGAAACACGCAACTCAGCTCTTACAGACTTAGTCAAGAAAGTAACTGTCACAAAAGATTAGTGGCAAAGACGAAGCTCTACATAACCAAGTTTGTTGCCTACTGTTTAAAAGTACAGAAAATATCCTGACCTTGGAATAGATTTGTTCTTTCATTAGCTGGAAGCTGCAGAACTCCTGTTCAGGCGGTTCATCATTGCTGCATCAAGGAAAACCTTACAAAAAGGTAGGTAGGTAGGTAGGTAAGTATTTATTTATTATTTACAAGCTAAAACAATCGTATCTCAAACATTGTATATTTACGAATAAATAAGTCTCCCTACGCATCAAGCAAAAGGATTATTATGTAACCATAACATAAATTAGGAACCACAAAAAAAGAAACTTGATTATATCGTAAAGCTGCTCCTTTCAGCTAACATTTGCTCGTAATCTGGGATTATCTATGTAACATCATCCCAATTTTCCAAGATGATGAATTAGGGCAAACTATTGATATTGGCCGGAGCAGTCACGTAGTCTTCGAGACTAATTATATGATAGCACGTGTTGATAGCTTAGCTGTTTGTATAGCCGTCTGACAAATAGACGAAAGGACTGAATGATGAAAATGATATTTGCATTATATTAATAAGACTTATTTATTTCGGCAATTGGCTCCGTTACATGGAACTTGGAGAATTTATGGCGTAAATTTACTAACCTGGTATTTTTTAAAATTACGTTATCTCTTTTTTTATTTGTTTGTTTGTTTGTTTTTGTGTCAAGCAAAGCTTATCGTTGGACAGATGACCTGATTAAGACCGCAGGAAAACGCTGAATGCAGGCGCTTCCAATAGATCCTTTTGGAAATCTATGGGGGAGGCCTATGTCCAGCAGTAGACGTCCTACGGCTGATATTATCATGATATAGGATTGTCGTGTGCCAAGAAGAAATATAGGGCAGTCCTATGTAAAAGAAACTGTTATGTGCGTTTTAATGAGTAATCAAGTAGCTTGTGTGAATGGCTATTATCTCTACACAGTACTAGATAATGTCGCTTCCCGCCATCTATACGCATAGATCTGTTAAACGTTTAACGGATTTTAATCATTAGATAGAGTGATTCAAGGGGAAGGTTTACTCGTATAGAACATGACGCTACGACCAACGGGAGCGGAGCAGTAAAAAAAGACGTAAGTGAAATCGGGTGGCACCGCGGAGTCTAGGTACGAGTATAACTAGTGTGAAGTAAAGTAACAATTTTATTTCTATTACAATCGTTATACCAATATATCTAAATACTTATTTTGTTGACTATGTACATTATATACAGAAATAACTGATTTTTTTTTGGGTAAAAATAAAGTGATCCGTTTGGACAACTATCGTAAAGGCGTCTAAAGTATCATATTAGGAAGGAAGACGCCGATCTACTACAAAAAGATAGCATCGGAAACCTGATTTCCGTTTCCCAATTCCTTCCGGAACGCTTACCGTGTGAAAGATAAGACGGTAGTCGCTATTCCGATTGCTTTTTACAAGCACGATGTAGGTATAAGCGAACACCTTGGTAATAAAACGGATTACGAGCACTTTTAATGCGTATGCAGTTCCTTACATAAATTTCCGGAGAAGTTCTCTTAAGTACAATCGAAATCTGTACGTTGTAAAACATAATAAGATTTGGTATTATTTTCTCAAGCGTTGATTTGCAATTTACAAGATTATTTACGATTGCAATGCAGCTTCTGAACCAACACTTCATTTAAAATGTGGTTAGTCCAAAGCTATATAAACCTATATCAAAACAGAGATTGCTAGAACTCTTAGCTCGCAAAAGCACAAAAGCGTTATACATAAAAATGAAATTTTATTCCCTCATTCTACTTTATTGTAGATTATCTGAACTTGTAGAGTAATCCTAGTTTAATAAAGGAAGCAGAACGCTCGTTTGTTTACTGTGGTGGATCTCACAAAGGGATGTATGAGGAGATGACGTTAAGCGGCCACCGATCATCATCGTCGGGTACACTAGCTCAATTTGGAGGGCTCTCGTTAATCGCTAAGACAACTTCAGGCCAATAACGCTGTAGATATTATCAGACTATTCTATATTCTATATTATAAGGCTTAAGAGTTTTTTTGTTTAAACGCGCTAATCTCCGGAAGTACTGCGCCGACCCTTTTTTTTTAATAGTAACAACTTAAGTAGTCTCTGATTGCTTTAGGCTAGTCTTGTGTAATTCATGCACAATGAACGAAGAGGAATCGTATCTCAGTACTGTACTAGAAGAAATGTTTCCGGACGTTGATTTGTACTCCGTCTATTATGTCTAATAGCTCTTTTCGGAGTCGTACATTTACAAGCCACCAGAGCGGCCAGGATCGTATGTACGAACGAGAACGAGACATATTTTACCAGTCCATAATATATATGGAGAGCAGACTGTGACCGATTATACTGACATTATACGATTTCTTTCGATGTCTGTGAGTGAGAATGAGAGAATAGCCGACGAACGAATAACGATGCTACCCGCTCTGACGATGCTCTTATGACATGCTGACCGAGATCGAAGACCGAATAGAACCAATAGAATGAACTAGTTCACTGTCAGAAACGAATTATTTTCAAAATGACCGAGCAGGCACAAAACTACTCTAGGCTATATTTTACTATCAAAAATATTAGAGATCCGTAAGAGAATTCAAGCGGACGAATTCGCGGGCGATTCCTAAATTAAACCTACTTATACCAAGTATAAATAAGGAATTAACGAAGTAGGTCGAGTAGTCAAACAGTCTTTACTCAGACATAAGGACGAATGAAAAAACTTTTTGGGGTAGGATAACTCGTACACTCGTATCCTTGGTCACAAAAATATTATGACTTCAATAAAATAATAGATCAGAAATTACAATAATTACTGGTCTGGAAAATCAATCTAGAAAACTGGTAAAAGGTACCTAGATAAAGTTTCTCCATCAAGTATTTGTTTATTCGAGTCATATCCCACGCGTGTCACGTCACCTACCCGTAAAAACAGATAAGAAAAACTCATTACTGCAAATTGTTATCATAACGGAACTAGCACAAAATACTAAATATTCAATTTCTCACAATCAGGGGGAAACTGAAGTACTGACAGTCCGACGGTTATAAAGGCGGTCGGTAAGTGAAAATGAAAAAATATTTATAAGTAACAATTTATTTTTAGATCGAAATTGGACTCTGGTCCTTTTCTTTAGTTAGAATTCTTTATTCCATTCCTAAATTGGGAAAGGGGTGTATCTAGCAAAGTTTTTCTATTAATAAATATAATAAATAAAAAGTTTTATTCTCTAAACATTCCTTCTATCGATATGTTTTGTTTTTTTTAAAACATCGTTCGATGACACACGACCAAACAACCCACCTAATGTTAAGTTGTCACCTCTGCTTTGACATCTGCAATACCAGAGGCCTTGCGAATGCGTTGGCACCCCACCAGAGACAAAGTTGAAATGTCTAATGTGTCTGTAATTTCACCAGCACCCAAACCCTTCAAACCGTAGAAATGAGTATGGTGGTAGTACCACCCCGGACGAACTCCGTCATAATTAATTCTACTATCACTAAAATACCTAGATAAATGTCAGTTTCTTTGAGTTACAAGTAACGCACCGTTTAATATTCCCTATCCAAATCATTTTACACCTCACTGGCGTAGTTAATTGGCCGCGAGACGTGATCGCTGATCAAGCCACGTCAGAATATAAGTTGAATTTATTATCACGAGCTCTTCCCGCAGATTCTCATCCGCAATTTCAAACTCGTTTAATACCTGATACAGTAAGGATTAACTTAATCCCGAAGCAATATAGCATCCAATGAACATTCACCGTAACATTGCCTACATAGCTGTACGTAGTAAATAATATATCTCGACATGTAGGTAGGTATTTTAAACACATTTGCTTCAAAAATGTTTAAGAATATAAACGAAGAAAAAAGGTGTGTGAAGCTCAACATTTCCGACAAAGGTTTGAACACTGACGGATGGCAGGATAACTATCTAACTTGTCACACCAAATTCTCAATGTCATTCACAACGAATGACGACTCCAGTACCTACCTAACCTAAATCTGATGCGAGTAAATAAATAGCAACCTTACGACTAGAAAGGAGGCATTGCCATCCAACGTGGCAATGCCGCCAGTCTTTTGGGCACTTTTCCGGCTGACGGCGAGGAAATTTTAGATGCCATTTAGTTTTAGTTTCTTTTTTATTATTATTAAGGATTTCTAATTTTAAGACTGTAAATATTGAAATAAATGACTACGACTAGAAATAAAAATAAACTAATAACTTAGCTCAAGATGTCTATATGCTTTGATCAAGCCTGACACCAAGTACCAACTATCGTAGTGCGACAAGACCCAAGGGTGACAAAGTCGTTTAGCCAAAGTTGACTTTTCACATTAATGCACGCAAAATACAATCTTCTTTGGGTATAGTAGTCGCCACGAGTCGTGAGCTAGAATGTCAAGTATATTTTGGGTTTTTTGGATCCTTGCAGCGTCGGCGACCCAAAAAACCCAGAAAAGAACCCAAAAATCAAAAAAATAATTACATATATATGCCGCTATATGTTGACTACCTCGGTAGCCTAGTGGTCCTTAGCGCGACTGCTACGCTAGAGGTCTTGGGTTCGATTCCCAGGTCGAGCAAAAAGTGTTATTGCGTTTTTCTATGAAATTCTCAGTAGCAGCTCGGAGTTAGGATTTGTGCCCGGTTAATGGCGATAGGCTCGCCCCCTATTACATGGGACCTAAAAACAAACCGGCGAACTGTGGGTGTACATTGGTACACCTCTGCCTAACCCTCTGGGGAATACAGGCGTGATGGTATGTATATATATGTATGTATGTATGTATGTCCAGGTTTCTAACTATACGTAACGATAATCAAAGATCTACGAATGACAGCCGGGACCAAAGGCTTTACGTGCTTCCCGCGGCACTGAGGTGTCACACTACCAGCTCACAAACTCCGGGCTGTTACCAAGAAATTCCTAATGGAAAATTCCAATAACAGTTTTTGCCCGACCAGGCAATCGAATCCAGAACCCCACGCTCAACAGTCGTGCTCGCCACCACGAGATCAACGGGCGGTTTATAATAATGGTGGTGGTGGTATTAGTTGTGTTTATTAGTGGGCGGGGGGTATATTTATATCGACGGCCATCAAAGTAACAAAGTAAGAAAGTAAAGTAGTTATAGATTTTACTGGGAACAAAAAAGAGAGAACACGTGTTCTTTAGAAATCATTGAAATTGGTTTTTCATATAGACATTGAAAGCAAAGATGATCTTAGGAAAAGTTTTGAATTTAGCCAACAGAAAATATCTCAAAGTCAAACGAGTTATGATGGATTTAATTAATATCGGTGTTGTCAAAAGTCTAGTCAAAACTAGCCTTAACTATTTGGCAGGGTACCTACTGTTGTTATGTCTGAACCTTCTTATAACATAGATATATATATGTCCAGAAAAAAGCATTACAGTGATTAACTTTCGCCTTATAAGCTTCTACAAATCATATTACGAAGTATTTCACCTTCAGACTTACTAATATTCCCATCTGTTCTTAGTAGTTAGTTCAATTCTCGTTTAATCTCTCTGTCTTCCGCTTGTAAGGAGGTTGGAAATTGCTTTTTTCTACGACGGCCATTTATTTTTCCAGATAGAGTTCGTTGCAACCAGGTATGCATTGCCTGGAATATGCCGAGCTAGAAAAATATGTCTGTTTACTTTTTGAAACGTCTATGTGCCCAATACGTACCTCCTTACGGAAGACTTATCATGAAATCCACTCTCTACTTTCTAAAACATACACAAATCATACCGATTGATTATAACAATATCGCGTTCTCAATTTATGTAATTTCATATTACAACATCCAATACAAAAAAAAATACATTGTATTTTGATTATTGTTCTAAACAGAAAGGAATGTCGACAACGGACGACCCCTGGTATTTTCCTCGTGTACCTATCACATAACTGAAGTAATTCCAGGCAGAAGGCAATATGCATACTGCAATTCCGAGACAATACCATTAACAATATTTTGATCTACTGACAACAGGGAAGTACTGAAAGGTGGACCGCAATTATAACCTCTATTGAACTAGACATAAAGACGCTAATCGCAACATTAGTGATGGCACATTAGCCAATTATTGCAAGATCGCATCGTCGACCATGCGGTATACTGTTCCCGTTTATCGAAGAATGTATAAAGTTGGAACATTTTTGCAATGTACATAACGAAAACGGTCACAATTTGTGGAATGTTGCGACTTAGTCGTACCGATGGAAAAGTTTTAGCTTATATTCGGTGAAAAATGCCAGTTATTCGGCATTTTCTCTTCCACAGAATCTGTTTTACTAACCGATAACAATGATAATTTGACGTTCCTTTTACGTTACTTTTTGTGATCGAATTTACTGAAATATTATGTAGTCAATAATGTCGTTAAGTAAATGATACTGAGGTACGAGTGTAGATTGAGTTGGATGTCTTTTCAATCCAAGTCAAGCTTAATATTCTCGTTTTATTAATGCGCGTGATAACATACTTGTTTAGTAATAAACTATCGTACGAACATTTGTATTATTAGTACACCACTTGACAAAATAACCATGTTTGGAAAATAGAATAATCATCGCAGTATTTGTTTTAGAGGTTAGATTAGTAGTAGATTAAGGTTTGAACATCTTTGTGATCCTTTTGGAAATGACGAGAAGATTGCAGGATATTGTATTAAGCGCCGGTTCTGGTACGAAAATTAATGTGACAAATTGTCAGGGGGTTAAGCTGCTGTGATTACGTTGCGCATAATGCAGCCAACCAAACATAGCAACTTAAACTTTGTCATATTATTTTTTCGTTCGAGAAACTAAGCTATTAGTTTGTGTATAAACGTACAAAGTTGGCAGAACCAAAAATAATGAAACCAAATACATATACTAACCCGCATGCAAAACATATATGTAGCACTTATCCCACAAGAACAATAGAACGAGCAACACTACAGTGAACGCTGAAAGCTTTGCTTACAATAATAGTAAAAACAAACAAATGCCATACGCCACGTGCACCTATTGTCAACCAACCCTGACGCAGGCTGGGGCAATTCTACTAATTTTCAGGAACGATCGCAATCTGTCAAAAATGCCTCTAATTTACCAAAATTTTTGACATTGATTGTCGCTAAGATGAGATTGCAACTAGACTTTCATCGTTTTTAATTAATAAAATCGACCTTCAGATAAACGAGGTGTAATTCTGTGAATACGTAGGATACAAATACGTGGAAATTAATTAAATAATCCTGATTAGGTGAGGTTGTTGATAGGAATAATTAACTACGCGTGTTACAAACACGCTCGTGATCCCTGCCTGACGGATAAAAATAATTACATTGACGGGCTAGGCATGGTGATTTCCATCATTTACTTGACCGCGACCGACATTAAATTTTATGGTTAGTAGTAGTAGTAGTTAGTGGTCTTAATTCTAGGTACAAAGGTACCAATGTAATATCCCATAGAAGTTGCAAGAGCAAACTCATGGGAAATCGGCTTTAGTACAAGTGTACTTAGAGTGTTTGATGTTACGGTACTACATACCTATTAAATACTTGGTATAATGGATCGTAAAGGACTGCGCCGCACTGGGCCCGCGTGTTGGATTACGGCCTACTCTCACAAAAAAGAGGCTGAGTCCCAGACTCCCAGTGCATACACTGGAAACATTATAGGCTGATTTTTATATGTATGGGGCAGTTGTAACGGGTGTAAAAAACACTTAAGCCGAGATGTAGATTCTTGCCATCATTACAATCATTATTTCTTATTGAACTTTACCAGAGAACTTTTTGTTTACTAAGATATTGAGGGTTAAACTTCCAAAATACTGTACGTTTTTTTACGAAAGCAAGATTTGCATGGTATTGGTAAAAAAAAAAATGTAATTCCCTCACGATCCTTGTGCAGACAGCGACATCAATTGGTAACCCCTCTTGCATTAAAATTGGTTCAAAAAGAGGGTTATCAGTTCATGACGCTGTCTATACAGTAGCTTGCACGTAAGCTGAATGTTTCGCTTGCTGTCATAAATAATGATTTTGCACACCAGAAACAAAAGTCGTTTCCTAGCAAGAATGTGCGGACTATTTCAGTAAAAGATCAATTTCTAAACAATCCGTTTCCCAGTCTGCACATTCTATTCAAATGTTAAAGCAATATTATGGTAATGAAATTGAATATGTCATTCGAAATATACAAAGCACTTTGAATTAAGATTGATAAAGTTACCGAAATCCGTATTCGAACGTTCTCATATTGTCAATTTGATGAAACTCTCGCTCGAGAACGATTCCCGTATACCTGGGTACGAACCTCTTTGACACAAGATACCCCTGCCTTTAATATAAACCCATTTCTTTTCGTACAAACAACTTTGGGAAAAGAATTTCTCATATAGGTATGCAATATTAAAAAGAAATTACGAAAGTCACTGTTTTTCAATTTTCAGTGATAAAATTATATTATCCGTATATAAGAATGATCAAATCCTACTAATAATAAATTACGATACTTTGTGGGGATGCATGAATGGATGGATGGTTGGTTGGATATTTGTTACTTTTTCACGCTTAAACGGCTGAACGGATCTGGATAAAAAATTGGCACAGAGATAGATTGTAGTGTGGAATAACATATAGGATACAGTGTACGGTCCCCGTGCATATATCTAATTTGACGCGGACAAAGTCACGGGCAAAAGTTAGTAAATAATAAAATTGTTGGGGAAGCATAATTTTTGCTCAGATTCTGTACCGTAGACTAGAACCATTCTTGAGATCAAAGAACTCATATCTTAGTTATATTAAGAAGTCGTTTCTTAGCCTTACCGTAAACTGATAAAAACTGTGCTATGTGCAATATCATCGCCTCATTACGTAACTTATGTTCTTACTTATTAATTTGTAAGACAAATAATGCAAGTTGAAATATTTTTGAAACTTTCTTGAAAATATCAAAACAGATTCCTCTATGTCTTAAAAATACAGATATTTTACACGAACTAGGCAGTTAACTATACATTACCAAGTCTACACACTGCACGTCCCTATAATCGGCTATTCGAATAATCGCATCATTAACCACGTAGAAATAGTTTGTTTACCATCCGAATAGGTATTCGACTCGGGAACGTTCACCGAAGTCCCGAAACTAGGATAATGGCTTGCCGACACTCGTAAAATTACATGATTTCTGTTCCAGTAAACACATCGAGATGTATTGATATCTTCTCGACGTAAACATTTACTCTAACTCAAAATATAGCGTAAATATGATAGGTGTTGCGATTTAGAGCTTGCATTCGGTCAATATCACGTATGATGGGTGGGTCATGAAATAATAAAACATATCATCTGTACCTTGCGTATCTACTTTAAAGACTATTCTGAATGCTGAAAGCTGTGTAAGTGTCAGAAGTGGCAGTGCTATTCTATAAAAATCTTTCTCTCTGAAATTAGGTGAGGTGAGCTTGAAGTGAGCTGTCAATCTCTAGCATAATAAGTGACAGCTTATGTCAAGCTCATTTTTGTTAAAATGATCTTAATACATCGAGCAAGATTTTTATATAATAGAGCGGCTGATGATTATTAAATTGAGATTTGTAAATGCAAAAAAAAACCTGCAAAAAGATTCATACTCAATATCCTTCAACAAAAGTTATTTTTAACAACACGTACCTGCCTATTTCTTGTCAAAGCATACGTATAAGACGCACCTTGCATAAATATGTAGGGGGAAAATTCCTTGCGATGTAAATGGTGTCGAGTTCATAATTTGTAGCACCTATGGAAAATAATAAAAAATAAAGGAATGAAAACGAAACGAATTAATTTATAATTTTTAAAGCTATCTGCAATAGTCAGGTAAAATATAATTTTTTCTCCAACGTAGGCACATTAATTACGCCAGTCAGTGTATTAACATCGACGATTTACATAATTAATGAGATATAAGAAATAAGAACCGCGCAACGTTGAGAATTTCAAAGGCTGAGAAAAAGAATTCCTTTTTTAAATTTTATCTTTATCTTAGACGTGGCCTTTTTCATTAAGACGCAAGCAATATTGCGGGTCGGCAAAGCGATAGAAAGGCGAACCTTTCCTAATATTCGTGACCGACGTTGCTGTGCATAAAAAAAGTAGTAGGTATCATATAAAACAGTAGAGGAATATTTCACGTCGTGAGCCTGCGTGACGGGTATATTTGCGACACCCTCTCAGGGGACACCTGTATTGAGAATATACCTACCTCCGCTACATTTTGGAGCGTAAGCGGGATGCAGCCAGAAAATACATGTAAACCTGAAAAATTACCTAACGTTAAACATTTTCACAGCGCTACACGCTAACAAAATATTTATACCACACAATACAGATGGAACTATTTTTAGCTGATAAATGTAGAACTATTTATCAATTTTGGCATAACAAATTATATTTAATGGTTACTTGAGTACGTAACGTATGTATCGGTACTGGATTTGAGTACTCTTGCTTGTGAAAAGGTTACCTAAAAGCATAGGTATAAGATTAATGAATACATCTAATAGAAATTGGGTTACATAGCGGATTTTACGAAATTTATGTGTAGGTCTTTCAAAGCCTTTAAATAATAGTTTGACACTCATTGTCTTATACAATTCAATAATCGTTATATATTATCTTCTGAACAAGAGCACAGAACCAATTAGCAACGGAGTAGGCATCATATCAACAAGTCAAAGCATGAAAATCCAAAAATACCAGCGACATGTGAATTTGTTAAATTATAATTAAAAGCTCCTTATTCAAATTAAACATAATATACCTACCTAAGTAGTAACGTTACTTCTTAACTCAGTAAATCAATTACTTTTCCTCACACAAGGCTGAAGAAATTTCAAAGTAACTAAATAATACTGTTTGTAATTTTATCTTACGTTACAATAAGCACTTTCATCAAGTTCGTAAACATTAAACCTCGTTCAGCCAACATTCCAGTCTGGGACTATGCATTGTTTTGATTCACAGGTTTTGGTAAATGCCAAATTACTGGTGAAATCGGTTCAAATTGATTCAGATTTCCCCAGAATTTGTTTGCCATTGCAACCTTAAATGGTACTGCTCGAAAACCCTGAAGTTAGAATGAATAGTCAATTTTGGTCTCTTAATATGTAGCTTTTAATATGTTATGTTCGAAAATTAAAAATAGTACACAAACTACGACAGAAAACAAAAATATTTTGTTATTGATATCTTGTAACCGCTCCTGACTTGTGCCTGGTTTGTGCCGTCTCGTGGACTATTTACGTTTTGTTGGAAACCTATAAAATATTGTATGGGATGAATACTTGCGGTACAGTCAGACATAAATCAATCAAATCTACATGCTAGTACATTCTGTAAAATTCACATTAAAATATAAAAGCAAGATAGAGACAGCGAAACTAAGTAGTATCTACATTAATTTGATAGAAGTAATAGCAAGACTATTAACACACCATCACCATGACTCACCATGACACACCATCACGCCTGTATTCCCCGAAGGGTTAGGCAGAGGTGTAACAATGTACACCCACAGTTCGCCGGTATGTTTAGGTCCCATGTAATAGGGGGCGAGCCTATTGCCATTAACCGGGCGCAAATCCAAACTCCGAGCTGCTACTGAGAATTTCATAGAAAAACCCAATAACACTTTTTGCTCGACCTGGGAATCGAACCCAAGACCTCTAGCGTAGCAGTCGCGCTTAGAACCACTAGGCTACCGAGGCAGTTACAAGACTATTACTTCTATCAAAAACGTTTAAAAATTGACGTCACGGAAATTGAAGTAGAGGTAATAATGTTCAAGGCACAAGGTGCCTGCCTGGACGTAAGACTGACAACGGGGAAGTAATTATACTATTTTTTAAGAACGGTCTCAATCTAATCTCAGTCAAAAAACCCTCTTAATTACCTTAATTTTTTTGATAATTATTGTCGCTGAGAGAAGATTGCGAATGGATTTTGAAAGTTTTTAATTTGTAGAATTGGCCTTCACCTTTCAGAAATACTTAGTATGTTATACAGGTATGATTGACAGAGACGCTTTAGAAACAGTACAAAACTGAACTTTTTCTATAGCTTATCTTTTGTACAGCCAGGTACATCGAAATTTCTGAACCGTAAGTACAGATAATAACTAAACGTTTACCGCCGTCACGAGTTCTACAATCTACATACATTGTCGATAGCACAATACAATGGCGACCGAGCGAAATAGTCCCAGTAATGTGGCACTTGTTGATCATTCTCCGTGAACGGTTTATTTATACCTAACTGTTACTTTTAGCCCTAACGGGGGTTAGAAATGTGTCAATTGACTTCAACACGCGGTGTGACACGTGCAACAGTTGGGGGTGATATATATAATAGTCCAAGATCTGGTCTTGCGTATGACTGTAGCTGCTTGAAGGGCCTCGCAATAATGTAAGTTAGCTTTTAAAAATCCATCCTCATATAGGTACTAATATAAATTGGAAATCTACGGGGAAGGCCTGTGTCCAGCAGTACACGTCTTACAACTGATAAGACGATGATTATAATTAAAAATGCGAAAGTTACTCAATCTATCTGTTACGTTTTTTTGACTAAACCACAGAACCGATTTTGATGAAATTCGTTACGGGGTAAGTTTGAACCCCAAGAAAGGAGACTACTTTTTATCCCGCGTCGTCTTCGACAAAAGACATTTATGTGGACAAAGTCGCGGGTTAAAGCTGACGTATGACATATTCCTCTATATGTTATTTAAATTTCAGCGATGCTTAAATTATAAAGATTTGAAGATTAATTAAGTTTTTGCCACGCTGTTGATTTTTCCTAAATCATCGTACAGGGTGATCATGGTGTGAAAGAATTTGAAATAAGCAGGCATTTATACCAATTATGGCATTTCCTGCCTACTGGATAAAAATCTTAGATCATTAACTCCAGATTTCTTGGAGGCTATTCAATATTAACCTGTTAGATTATGTACCGTTCTTATGCTATTAAGGAACTAGATAATTACCTCGTAAGCCTGTATTTATTTTAGAAAAAATACAACACTGGAATAAGAGAAAATATTATTTTCCGGACAGAACTTATTACGCTGAAATTCGATGTTGTCAAAGGTCACTGTCGCCTATTTTAGTTTTGTATATCAAAATAATAATGTACTTTCGCCTCTTGAGACAAAACTCTCAGCTTTGGTATCAAATACGCGACCCCTGGGATTAGAAGAGTGTTCTCGTATTACAATATACATATTAGTGCTTTCTTTATCTCTGGCTAGCGAAGCATTTGTAACAAAAAAAAAAGAGAACAGTAGCTGGAGTAGCATGTATTTCTACAGTGTTAAAACCACTATTGATCCCGAACATACATACATATTTTATTAAAGTATCATGCCCTATAAGCTTACTCTATTTACAAAGCAAATAACTTAAATTAATGAACAAGACTCAGAAAACAATGTTAACCAAAATGTGGCAGGTGTAAAGTAATGTCGGCACACCGCATATTTAAAGGAGTATTTTGATTCCTTTGCGAGACCCACAATTATCCTCTAGGGATGTGTATTTAAAACTCGGGTTTTGTGAGCCTTTCGTTCTTCGTCTTGTTTGTATTTTAGGGACTGTCGGGTACAACATTTTCGTTGTTTAAAAGTAATAAATATAATTGGTGTTTTTTAAGTGACGTTATAAAGTGCAGTGAGGTTTAATGAAAAAGTTTGTAAGTAGGTATTTACTAATAATCAAGTATAAGTCTAGCCTTCAGTTTTTTGAACGAAATTCTTGGATTTTCGATTGGTTGTTGATAATTCAGTCAACCTTTTACAGCTTACGCGCGCTTGTCATATTATTTTTTGTTCGAGAAACTGAGAGTTACATTATTGAAAAAATTTGTTGTGTTTACAAAAAACGTACTTACTGGTTAGAAAAGGATGGAGTTAAAGAAAGGACACGTGGGCTTACACAATCATTAATTCCAATCCTTTGTGCCTAAGTGTCTTTCTAGTTCCCAAATTGTATTGTCAACATCTTTATGAATACCAACAATTTTGCAAAAATAGAAGGAAATAACACGAAAAATATCCACCCACTGTAAGTTAGTTGAGAAATATGTTCACGTCGCTGCCGAGAAGTTGTACGAAACTGTATCTTTTGCCGACTTCGAGCTGAATACTCTCTTTGTTTTTCATCAAAAATGTTGTATTGTATACGCATCGCTGGTTGTACGTACAATTGAACGTCTGCGGAATGGATGAGTTCTCATTAAAGGGAACCTCGAACCCGTGTGGGTTATATATTTAAAAAATAGTTATGGAGAATTTATAAGGTATTAAAATAATTTGCACAAAACCAAATTGAACTATAATTTAATAATAACATCTAATATTTCTTCATGAAACAAAAATATGTTTCAACGATTACAACAAATAACAAAAGATATTTAATTACCTGAAATATTAAAAGATTAAATTACGACAGATAAACACTGACTACAAAATGGTGTATTTTATAGTAGTAGGTAAAAAAAGCAAATTGCTATTTTATTATTAATACTATTAATGACGTTTCAAATTCACAATACAGGTCACGGTAAATAAAGCTATTGATTCAATTCACACTTTCGATCACAAAATACACCCAAAAATAGCAAACTATAAATATGTAAATAGAAATTTCAACCTTGTTCAACAAGTACATGCATTGTACCGTACAAGTTCAAGGTTTTGAACCTTCGAAGGTTTGTAGACAAGTCCCAAGCCACTGAATGTGTGGGCACCGTTACAACTTACAATAGTGTTCTCAATAATGTAAAAACTGAAGGCAACTCAGAATTTCAGCCACTGAAAACTGAAACTTTTACTTGGTATTTTTCTCCCGTGCCTATCTTACCTTTGTTTGCCCTATTACGGAATTAGGTAAAAATGTAGGCGTAATTTTTTTTTTTTTGTTTTGTTCAAAGAACACAAAAACAGTATACAAAATTGTACCAGAAATGACCTCTGAGCAATTAATGCACACGTGGTCAGTATATTTTTAAAATAGGTAGCTACAGATTTTTTTATTCTACTAATTCAAAATATAATCGCAACCTCATCTCACTGACAATCAATGTCAAAAAATTTTGAAAAGTATCTATACTAGAGGCTTTTTAATTGATTAAGAGTGAGATTAAATTGAGATCGGTCCCAAAAGTTAGTAGATTTACCCCCCTTGCCAAACAATTTATAGAGGAAAAAAAACTACTTAAGACAAAATTCGCTCTGAAGGTTAGTGCGTCACCTTTTCAGTTACTACACTTATATACACGTTTTATATACCTAGTTACGAAATATCATTATTACTAACATAATAGCTGGGACATCACACAGTAGATCTGTGACGGAAAGTTATTTCAATGGGCAAACCCACTCTGATTCAAGACATGTCCAATAGGAGTACGACAATGCGACCCTTGTCACATGATTCCACAGTAAGTATAAAAATGTTTGTTACTTAGGTAGTGCTACTGATTCAAGCTTCGTTTACTTTGGCCTTTTATAAAACGAATGTTCGACGTCAAGTATTTTTGAGCACTACAGTATTGTCGATTTTGTGTCAAACTTATTTTCCTGATATAAATAATGAGGAGAATCTATGTAAATAAATAAATTGAAGTGTTTGTTTTTAATGTCAAAATAACAGCTATTTTACCGAATGCTTATGAATGTTTACAGGGCACTAATACCAAACAACCAATATTATTTTTTGTCTGTCTGTCGGTTTGTTCGTTTCGGTTAATCTCCGAAACAGCTGGACCAATCTTGATGGAACTTCGCTGGCAGATAGCTGATGATATAAAGAGTAACTTAGGCAGCTTTATTTTTGGTACCGCGAAAGAAAACCCTATAGAAAACCGACATTTTGCGGCCGAAGTCGCGGGTATAAGCTAGTAGCGAATAAAATTGTTACAGGGTACCTAACTTATTTTTTACTACTGAAAGTAAGAACAGGGTTCATTATGTACATTAAAGTTTCATTGAACGTCTCAATATTTTTTGCAAAATATTTTCCAGACCAGGCATTTAATTCATGAGAAAAATAAATAAGGGCCTTTCACAAATAAATAAATCGGCACCTCAAATGGTATCACATTTTCTATTAAAAGGCAACGTTACCTGACATGTTATCAGTGACGAAAATGAAAACGGATCCCGCATATTCATTCGCTCGAAGCACATTGATATATAGAATGCCATATTTCTTTAGTATTTCGGGGCACAAATGATCAAGAAGGATCACATCACTTCACATCACAAATAAGAATATACAGCGTGTAGGTTTTACGGCAATACACTATTTGTGCGTGTGATGTACTCAATAAATACAATATGTATTGAACCCAACTTTAATGGTAAGTATTTATTTTACAACTTATCTATTTTTATCCCTATTTACTGTTTTTTATTTAAATTAAATCCTTATTAAACAAGTAACCTAAAAAAAAATTAAATGAAAAATAAACTACAAATTTTAAATGTAAATTAAATATAATTAGTATAAGGAGAAATAGTAAAACTATTGCACTTAAAATGTCAATTATTTCTCACGTCATCATCACCATCTACTTAGCCTTTTCCCAACTATGTTGGGGTCGGCTGCCAGTCTAACTGGATGCAGCTGAATACCAGTGTTTTACATGGAGCGACTGAATTGAATTCTTTCACACGTCATGAAATAAAATACTTCTTCAATACATGACTGGGGTGTACACTATTGCTGTTTTATTTATTTGAGTTCAGTTCAGTTTATTACAAATCGATATTAACCGGTGTTTGTTATTGCATCTGTAGTAATATTTTAAAGCTGAAGAGTTTATTTACTTATCTGTTTGAACGCGCTTAACTCCGGAACTACGGGCCCGATTCTGAAAATTATTTATTTAATAGGAAGCTACGTTATATCGAAGTACTATTATACGCTATATTTTATTATAAAAAATATTAGTAAGACGCAGACGCGTGCAGACAAAAAATTATAACCAAATAAAATAATTATAAATTCGTTTTTTGTAGTGGATAATAAATATGTTACACAAAAAAATAACCTTCATTTAAATTTGACTTTATTATTGTATAAACCTACCTTTTTACTTATCCAACATCCTGTACATTATGTGGTTAACTACGTATCATACGTCTTTTGTAAAGTGAGCGCACTCATTACAGGCGTTACTTGATCGTATACCGATTTTTATGTAATGCTTATTTATAACCTAAATCTCCTACGATATTTTTAATAGGTAGGTAATTTATTTTTATTATTAAAAAGCTAAAGAGTTTGGTTGTTTTTTCGTTTGAACGTGGAACTACTAAACCGATTTTAAAATTTTACCGCCAACAGAAAACTACTTTATTCTTGCTCTCTTTTATTACCAAAAAGGGCCGGACGAAGTTGCAAACAAAAAGTAGTTTAATATGTTAACGTGTTTTCAATAAATTATAAAAAAGCCAATTTTGTCTACCCCTCATGGATATACTTAGAAACCTAACTACATTATTTTTCAATATATTTATCGAATCTACAAATGGAAACCAAATTTCCACTAACACAACGATGATGTCAGAAGAGCTCACAGGAAACACATATCAAATATCTAAGTAGGCACTTCCATACATATGTAGAAGATTGCGATCGTGATAAGATCACAAATACGTCAAGAGTAGGCACTTAATATACGGGCATACACATTTCTATATTCTAGGATCATATTCAATCATAAATATCTTTAAAGACTTCTTTTAAAATGAACATACCATCACGCCGGTTTTCCCCGAAGGGTTAGGCAGAGGTGTAACCAATAAACACCCACAGTTCGCCGGTAAGTTTAGTTCCCATGTTATAGGGGGCGAGCATGTTGCCGTTAAACGGGCACAAATCCTGACTCCGAGCTGCTATTAAGAATTTGATAGAAAAACCCAATAATACTTTTTGCTCGACCTGGGAATCGAACCCATGACCTCTAGCGTAGCAGTCGCGCTTAAGATCACTAGGAAAACGAGGCAATCGAGGTTTTAAAATGCAGTCGTTTGAATTTTTCAGTTTGAAATGAAGGGATGTATTAAGTCCTGCTACCACTTCCCTGGCTGACTGGATAAATGAGTGACCCACTGACACAATATTGTAAACACAATTATGAACAATGTATCTATAAACATAACTAATTTTAGCTTTCATTCCTTATTTACCAGCACTTGGTACCTATTGTAGTATTGTTTATAGTGATTTCTATTTTTAACCCCCCGACGTAAGAACGACGGTGTGTTATAAGTTTGACGTGTCAGTGTGTGTGTCTGTCTGTGGCATCGTAGCTCCCGAACGCATGAACCGATTGTGATTTTGTTTTTTGTGTTTGAAAGGTGAATTAGTCGGGAGTGTTTTTAGCTATGTTTAATGGAAATCGGTTCAGCGCTTTCAAAGACTTTTGTTAGCTACGGTAGTGATTTTTTCTTCTCTTTTTCTTAATTTTGTGTTTTAAGTACATAGTCTTCACATTCGTATAATTATTGAATTGATTGAATTGATCGTATAACATTTTTTTTTTTGCAAATAATGATATTTCTAGCCTATTCAACCCCTAATGAAACTATCTTTTGGAAGGGGTAACTAGATACAATTATTTTTTTTTTAAATAAATAATTTGACTTTGACCTTCCCACCATGCCTTTACTGAAGAAAGGATTTTTTAAATCGAGATTAAATACTCAACATCAAGTTATTCTAGAATATGCCAAAGGTTCACGTATGAACATAACAACTAGAAAATATTTGTGCTAGGGTATGAAGATTCCTTCGGCTCGAGTCCGCATCGTTACCATGTTGCCAACATACGAGTATCGCACGGGTTCCACAGTGACATTTCCGACGTCTTGTCCATACTTCGACAAACGCTAAAGCTTCATGCACGGTGGAGACAAGTTTTACTAAGGAACTTTGCTACACATGTATTAAATCAAGCATTTACATTTTTACAGCATGTTCGCAAATATTAATTACATCTATACAATAAAAAATAATACCAGTCTATTATTGTCAGCCTATTGCAGGGCAAAGGCCTCTCACCATACAGAGGAGAGATGGCACGAGCATTGATTACCACGGTTGCTCAAGGCGGATTAGCGATTGGAGACTTTTATTAAATTACACAAAAAAAACCACATCAAAATCCGTTGCGTAGTTTTAAAGATTTAAGCATACATAGGGATATAGGGACAGAGAAAGCGACTTTGTTTTATACTATGTAGTGGTTAATTTAGACATCTATCTATACAGCTACACTCTATGCTCCATACAAAGAAATAAAATTAAAGTGTCCGTTTGTAATTTCAAATAACCAGCTTTTCACTAAATGCATAACATACCGTAACATACCATCACGCCTGTATTCCCCGAAGGGTTACGCAGAGGTGTAACAATGTAGGTACACCCACAGTTCGCCGGTATGTTTAGGTCCCATGTAATAGGGAGCGAGCCTATTGCCATTAACCGGGCACAAATCCTAACTCCGAGCTGCTACTGAGAATTTCATAGAAAAACCCAAAAACACTTTGCTCGACCAGGGAATCGTACCCAAGACCTCTAGCGTAGCAGTCGCGCTTAGGACCACTAGGCTACCGAGGCAGTCTCTAAATGCATAAGAAAGTATATACGATACTAACATCAATAAATCAATTTTTAAAATTTTTGTCTGTCTGTCTGTTTGTTTTGGTTAGTCTCTTAAACGGCTGGACCGATTTTGACGGGACTGTTACTCGGAGATATAAGGATCTAATGTTATAAGGAGTAACTTAGGCTATAGGCTTATTTTAGAGATTTTAATTTAAAAGAAGAGGGGTACGCGAAAACAAAATTGAAACCAATGAAATAGTGAAAGCGAACGAAGTCGCGGGAACAGCAAGTTACATATAAAACAGAAAAAGTCATATTGGTACTTGCCCGTACTGGGTTGCGAATGCGTTCGGGCGGGCGCCTTAACCACATGGCCATCACGACTATACTAATATTATAAAGCTGAAGAGTTTGTTTGTTTGGTTGAACGCGCTAATCTCAGGAACTAAAAAAAAATTAAAAAATCCTTGTGTCGGATAGTTCATTTATCGAGGAAGGCTATAGGCTATATAACATCACGCTACGATACACGACAGAGGAGCAGTAACCAAAGACCTAACTTAAAGCGGGTGGAAAAAACCACGCGAACGAAGTCGCTGGCAGCAGCTAGTGATTAATAATTGGCTTCCATTATGATTTTCTTACAAGTTTTACAAACCAGTAAATGCTCTCTGCTTACAAACTTCTATCATGCTATGTTTCTTAAGCAAGTGCTGAAATTACACAATACAACTTTAAAAAGATAGATTTCCAACAAAAACAAAACTTGTTGGCAGCTCGGTAAATACCTACATTATGCTAACGACTAGTTTTCCGCTTCGCGGCGTCACGCGCGGTTCACCCTTTTACGGGTTGAGTTAATACAACCGTTTTTGCTGGACGCTTTTATAAGAAACACCATTTTCGGTCCCGTCAAACACAAATTATCACTGTGTACAGTTCACAATACAAATAATGATAACGTCACCAAACAATGGAACGTAACATGTATAGGTCCTATCTAATATACAACTATCATTTATTAATATTAAGGTTACTAGGTTTAAAGATATCTAATTTTAGTACGACAGAATGGTTCTTACTTCATTGTTTTCACATATAGAAGCAACAAGAATATTGTAACCAAGATTTTGTAAAAACCAAATTGAAAGAAAAGAGTGTCCATGGAGTTTCTTGCTCGTTCTTCTCCATAGAGACCTACGCTTTGGAACGAGCAACTAGCTTCAACTTTTAAATGTAACTTCTTGACAATTCAAAAGTGCCTGTAAATGGTCTAATTGAAATAAATGCTTTGACTTTGACTTGTTTTAAAAATAGATTTTAGCGACAGCATTTGTCCTACAACTATTTTGTAATTTTGTCATCACTAGAACTCGTATCATAGAATAGTAGCAGCATTGGTTTTCTCTAAAAATCTCTATTGATGAACTTAGGTGAAGTGAGCTTAAGGTGGGCTGTCAATTTGTAGGTTGACCGCACAAGGTCACTTTGAATAGATCGGCTAATGGAATTCCATAGTTTTTGTTTACCACTTATATGTATAAAGGTCAACTGCCTCTTTAGTCTAGTGGTACTTAGCGCGACTGCTACGCTAGAGATAATAATTATAAGAGATAATTGTGTTTACAATATTGTGAGAATAAGTCATGTCGTGGTCAGTCATTTATCCAGCAAGCCAGCGAAGTGGTAGCAGGACTTAATGCACCCCTTCATTTCAAACTGAAAAAATTCAAACGACTTAATTTTAAAACCTGGACTGCCTCGTTTGCTTAGTGATCTTAAGCGCGACTGCTACGAAAGAGGTCTTGGGTTCGATTCCCAGGTCGAGCAAAAAGTGTCATTGTGTTTTTCTATGAAATTCTTAGTAGCAGCTTGGGGTTAGGATTTGTTCCCGGTTAATGGCAAAAGGCTCGACCCCTATTACATGAGACCTAAACATACCGGCGAATTGTGAGTGAACATTGGTACACCTCTGCCTAACCCTTCGTGAAATATAGGCTTGATGATATGTATGTATGTATAAAAATGAGATTTATATGTAAGTCAATTACTTTACTTAAGTAAAAAAGAAATACTAGGTCAATCAATTTTCTATGTATTAGATACATAATGACAAAATAACCCGAAAATGTATGACTTTCCAGTGCTATAAATATAAATATTTGACCTAATAACTTGTGTTTTACACCACACATTAATATTATTAGATCCATTAGTTAATATCTACTCATATCATAGTTTCAGTGAGTATGCGAGTGACGCAAAAACTTCGGCATGTTTATTTTCTTTCCGTCATGAGATTACTAAGAATCCGATTGCCTTTTTACGATGTTATAGTTTGGCGTGCTCGGAAAATATCAACAGAAAAACCGTAGTAAATAGAGTATTGAAGATGTAAGAACCGGGTTATGGGTCCAACTTTTTAAAATATCATAGAAGTTGTAATAAGAAGTTGTTGTTGTGACTAGTTGCTAAAACATGGTTCTGGTAAGAGGAAAACAATGTTGCGCTACTTTTTGTTTATCGTGTCAAAGTCAAAAATCGGACTCGTAGTAATTTTCAATTAATTTAATTAAAAGTTTAATTTATTTGTATTAGTCTATTGAATAATTAAGCTAAGTCTTCCTGTTCCTTCTCTATATGAAAACAATGTAGGTGCAAAGAATATAAAACAATTAAAAAATATTTAAAACATAAACCATAGCAGTTAAAAAGATGACAAAAACCAACCGACAGCGCCCGTTCGCGAAGATGACGCTTGGATTAGTGAATAAGTGAATCGTATTCTTCAATCTGAAAGAGCAGAAAATAAATACAAGTAGGTAGGTATGGGTGGTCATTTGAGATGAGGTACGAAGGACAGGTGCTTTACCTTACCCGAACTCCAAAAGTTATGATTATGGGTCTTCTAATAACGTTTTCCTGTAGCTGCAATAGTTAGGGTAGCCGTTCATGTTGTATCTTAAATTACCACTCTATATATATAGAGTGGTATCCCGTGCCTCGGAAATCACGTAAAGCCGTTGGTCCCGGCTGTCATTCGTAGAACTTTGACAGTCGTTACGGATAGTCAGAAGCCAGAAAGTCTGACAACCAGTCTAACCAAGAGGTATCGTGTTGCCCATTACCTGGGTTGTGGAGGTCAGATAGGCAGTCGCTCCATGTAAAACACTGATATTCAGCTACATTCAGTTTGATTGGAAGCCGACCCCAACATAGTTGGGAAAAGACTAAGTAGTAGTAGTAGGTGTATAGAGTGGTATGATTATGTAATATATACATAATCATAGTTATATCAAAATGAGTACGTACGGAGGTTAAATTATATATCTACATATTACAGAAAAGAAAATAATATAGAAAATATTATAGTTCAAAATAGAAAAAAAAATAGCTAAAATGACTTTGGTAACGAAAATAACCCATATGCACCTACCACTTATGATTTATTTTTGTTACCAAAGTTGCTTGGCCCAAAACTTCAACTGGGAAAATCTGAATTGCCGCCCTCAAAGAAAATCGTATGCAATGAGTATTGTAGCGACATCTATCCTCATTCGTAGAAAAAAGTAAGCATGGCGATAGGTCGTCAGAACTCCCAAAGAGTGACCCTCTTTTGGTAGATGGTTGATAGCAAACAGTCTCACGTGCACACCATAGTACAACGCCATCTTGCGGTGAAAATCAAAATGTGATGAAAATGTTAACAAAGAGGAAACGTGTTGACTTTTCCTTGTGTTTAGGCCAATCGGCCCTGGGCTTAGTTTACTCTGAGCCCGTTATTTCGTTGTATCACTGTTTGTCGTCTAGAGAGCGCTGAAAGAAATATTTATTTCATGTTTGTGTTAAAACGGTAAATCAAAGTTTTGTAGATTTTGTAGGAAAGATAACCTAAGTAAGGCGAATATGTGAATATTCGCCTTACTAAGGTTATCTAAATGCTACGGTATACTGATTGTTTCATGTACGATTGGCTAGGAAACACCCATACCATTTTTTAGCTTTAAGTAATGGTATACACGTTAAAAACAACTGCAACTGATTGCAGCACGTTACGTCTTCAGGAGAAGCACTTTTCTATGGTTGCGATATTGTAGACCGCAACTACTGGCTAAATAAATTACGTTAAACTAAACTAATAAAATTATAAACGTATTGATTATTTCTTACTTTAGACGGGCTGGTAGCAATTCAAATCGCCTAAAGTAATTTGGCCCTTAAACTCATTGGTCGTTGTCAACATTTTTGAAAAACAAAGGGCTGCTGTGGCAAAAATAAAATATTATAATATACTTAGAACTATCTAAGTACACAACTTTTTACAACTTTTTTAAGTCGTAGGTGTGACCACATAAAAAACACATACACCTACCACTTAAAAAAGTTGTTCAAAAGTACACAACCATTTTATTAAATCCTCGCAAGATTTCCCTCCCTATAACCACAACGCATTAAGCATCTCGGATCGTTTACAATAAATCACTTAAATCTGCGACATTAATCAAACAATAACCAGTAGAAATTGGATCCTCACCTCATCATAAGCTTTTAGAGATCCTTTGTGAGCTAAAGAGCTCTGACATAACGTGTTATCAAATAAAAGAAAGGTGTGAATTTTCACAGGCGGTTATCGAGGCCCCACCTACTTAAGATGGCGCCATCCCCTCCATGAGATAAGCAGCCAGTAGCGTGAGAGCATCTCATCTCGTTCATACCTACAGCCACCACGGACGATCTCTTGGCACCACCTATTTTCGGATGCAATTATCAGTTTCCGGCAAACCTGAAGCTAAGTTTAGTCTGGGTTTTAATTCCGCGCCAAACGTTTGAATGTTGAATGAAGTGATAATTTTCATAAGCGTAATATTTACAAGTGAGGCCATTAAGATTATGAAGTTATAAAAATTAAACTTGTTTCGAAGATAATGGATACGATAGACGATATTTCAAGCACTTGTGAAAACGATTACATTTCCAATACTAAAAATAATAGTGCATTGTGTAGTGCTGAAAGAGACTCAAGTTACGACTGTGAATCAGAAACAGAGTATGATAGTGAAAATGAAACAATAGATATTTGTGATAACAGTGAACAATCCGGCAATCGAAACGTTGAAAACAAAAATTTCAAAAATGTTATAAATCCCTTACTAAATTCAGACAAAATATGTTTTTTTGAACAAAGCCGAGTGATATTTCCTGCCAAAACATTTGAGAATATTAGAAATATCTGCAACAGCAGTGAAACGTCCCATAGTAGTACAAAAGATTCAGTGAACAGTCATGTAATACACGGTAAAAGTAAAACATTTCTTATTGACAGTATATTAGGTAATAATAAAAGTAACAGTTCAAAACTTGTTAGCAACTTACGTCCAGATGATGATGATAATGCTGAAGAAACTACTGATGAACATAATGGTAAGAAGTTTGGCCTATCACGTCTGTCCTTTTCGTTAATATAACCATGCTGAAGTACACTGTTCCAACTTGACTTTGGACGTAGTGCTTTTCCCAACCTCATAATTTAAACATACCGTCGGAAATTGGTTTTTCAACAAATTAAATAAATACCTTAGGTTTATAAAGTTACTAGTTAATGTTCTTTCAAACCATTACCTTCACTTCTAGAAAATTTAAGTTTTAGTCAAACAAAAAAAATCCTTTTTTTACCAATCCATGCATTTATGATGACCAAGTTCTTTTTTTAAATCTACGTTTTTTGTAATCACTAGTCGGTACTACTTAAAGTATATCTGCTCACAAAGCTATATCGGCTTCCAGAAACACAGAATGTTCCCAAATTGTACCGAAACACGCGGTTATTCTTGAAAACCTGGAAAGTGAAGAGGCCAGCTCAATCTGTGGGTGAATTGTGAAAGACTATCATGAAAACCATATAAACCAAAGTGTTTTCTGTACGTTGTTCGTAACAGGTACTGCGCCCCCGGAACGCAAAGAGCGCAAGAAGGCACATGAATGGGTTTTAGTCAGTAAAAGTCTGACACTCCCTCCCGCCCGGAGGAAGTCAGTTGATGATTTCCCAAGGAAAACAAAACTATTTTAGTATTTAAAGTGACATAATTTTTTGTTGGTAGCTTTACGCCCAAGCAAAGGCCACATCATTTTTGAAGACAAAAATGCACCCTCTATCCTTCATGAGAATGATTTCCGTAATAGTTCCAGAAGCTAAGTAGGTAACTGCATGTGTAAAACCAGAAATCAAGTTGCGTTATTCCTAATATTGTACAAATACATATATAAGTAAATCATTAATTTTAATTATGAGGTCGAATTATGTAATTGATTTTCTACTTAGGTACTTCTGGTTAAAACTTTGAGGCACTGATGAGCGAGATTAGTTTTTCAATAATATTATAAATTCGTGTTTTAAGTAAATATTTTATTGTAATCAGTATCATCAACTTCAACGTGTCCAGAGCTGAGCGCGCTGAGCGACGCAGGGCTGCTCGCTGGTCATGCATACGCACATTGGCTTGCTACACATCAACCCTCCGCTGCCCTTTACGGTAATTATTAAAAAAACAACACAAAATCATACGTTTTTGCAGATGCACATTACATAATATTCAACAAAATAAAAATTTTGCCTGCCTCGTTAGCCTAGTGGTCCTAAGCGCGACTGCTACCCTAGAGTTCTTGGGTTCGATTCCCAGGTCGAGTAAAAAGTGTTATTGGGTTTTTCTATGATATTCCCAGTAGCAGCTCGGAGTTTGGATTTGTGTCCGGTTAATCGCAATAGGCTCGCCCCCTATTACATGGGACCTAAACATACCGGCGAACTGTGGGTATACATTGTTACACCTCTGCCTAACCCTTCGGGGAATACAGGCGTGATGGTATGTGTGTGTAAAAATTTTGTAAGCCAATTTTTTGGGGATTAATTAATTGGGGAGCCAATTAGAAAAATTAAATCATTTTTCCTTTATAAAACTGTACTCTAAGTAGTTCATATTTTAGGTATTGATCTTGATTTCAAACGAAACGATTGCCATGACAAAGAGGACGAATTTAAGACTAGGACAACGTGTTGAACACATTTACATACTAATTTATTATTTTAAATTTTAGTTTTATTTTATATCTTACCATACCATCACGCCTATATTCCCCGAAGGGTTAGATAGAGGTGTAACAATGTACACCCACAGTTCGCCGGTATGTTTAGGTCCCATGTAATAGGGGCGAGCCTATTGCCATTAATCGGGCACAAATCCTAACTCCGAGCCGCTACTGAGGATTTCATAGAAAAACCCAATAACACTTTTTGCTCGACCTGGGAATCGAACCCAAGACCTTTAGCGTAGCAGTCGCGCTTAGGACCACTAGGCCAACGAGGCATTTAAAGTAGGTTAAACGAGGCAGTATTTTAAATCTTAATTTTTTTTATTTAACGCTAGTACACTAATTTGCACCTGGTACATTAATTACCCCTTCACCACCTTTGGTTACTGGTAGAGAGTGCCTAAACTATACTAATATTAGAAAGCTGAAGAGTTTGTTAGTTTGTTTCTTTGGTTGAACGCGCTAATATCAGGAACTACGGTTTGAATTGGAAAATTCTTGTTGTGTTGGATAGTTCATTTATCGAGGAAGGCTTTAGGCTTTATATCATCAAGCTACGACACACGGAAGAGGAGCAGTAACTAAAGACGTAACGCGGGCATAAAGGCCACGCAAACGAAGTCGCTGGCACGAGCTTGTTAAGTAATAAAGAGAAAAGAGGAGACTATGTGACTAGCAGTGGGGTTGGGAAAGCAGAATCATAACGACGATAAAATATTTAATACGTGCCTGCCTAAAAAGAATTTTAGATACAGCTTAAAAAAATCTTTGGTCTGCTGTATCATTTTATTGACCTGTTAACATCTAAACTTTTAGCATTACTTATTTTTTTTAATATCTTATTAATTGTTAAGATACAGCTCCAATACTTCATCTGAATATCTTGTAAAGACACACCTTACCTTGCTACCAAAAAAGCTTTATTCGGAACTTTTTAACAAACACCTACCTATCTATTTGTTTGCATTTTTCTCAAAAACACTACAACTAGGTTTTAAATTCACAACGTATTTAAATAGCAATACACACCGGGAACGCGTTGATATTACGATAATGTAACACTCGTGCGTGTTACAATCGCGTGCAGTGAGACCCGGTGTGATACTTCGCACGCCTAATACACACGCAATCATCCCTCTCACATCATATCTAATTATCCATTTATTCATTATTATTATCATTGCTCAAACCATAGGAGACGTAATGCAACTAGATAGGCACTTTTGTAGTTTTGGTAAAGCCATTGTATAAATAAGGTAAAGCGTGCATTGAATAAAAATTGTACAGACAGCGACATCAATTGGTTATGGCTACCCCTCTTGCATTTAAATTCGTTCAAAACAGGGTTACCAGTTGATGACGAAAACTATTCATTATTTGATATTATTATTTAAATATATGCCAATAGGTAGGTACTATTGGCCGATATTTAAATAAAAACATATTCAAATAGATAGAATCCAAAATAATATAATAAAAAGTTATATTTTCTCGTAAATTAGTGAAGAATTAATGATGCTGCTATGCAAATAAGTTCATTTGGGCTCTGCATCTAATCCGAGTTCGAAATGCTCTAAATTCGGACCGACAGAGTTAGGATGTAGTGCGAAACCCGTTACATAAATAGAGGATACTATAGACACTTCAGACTATCATTTCTAGGATTCGGAACGATACAGTACACAATATAAAAACTCCATGACGTTCTCTGATGACGGTGAATCATACCGTAAGTCAAACAACCATGTTCAAGTTCATCTGTATAATATTTATCATCAGTTTTGTCACATTTGTTAGTTCGGCAACGAGAAGGAATTTCGGTGGCTATAAAATTAGTGTGAGTGTGTAACGTCCGGGAACAGCCCGGGGGTCCAACACAAACTTTCTATGTCAACTCGACACGACACAACCACGTTGACATTTGACATTCTTTTACTTTATGTTATGTTGATCGGAGTAAATGAACATCATGATTATATTATGCTTACACTGTTTCGAAACAACAACTATGTGCGATCGATGTGAAAACTTAGAAATCTACCAATTTCAAAACGTCATCCTCCAAAGGTCGTGATGAAACTGTATTTTCGGACAAACACATCGTGTTTAACATGAAATAGCTGCAAATTGGGCTATTATCAGTGCTTTAAAATAACTATTTGTATTTCGCAATTCAACAATAGAAAAACTTTTGCGAAGTCCTAACAACAGGAAATGGGTAATAAAGTGGATAATCATCTGTGAATCTCTGAAGATATTAAATTCAGTGACACACGCAAGCGTATCTGTAAAAACTGGTGTTAACACAATGTGTTGACCGTTCTAACTAATTGTAACGCCCAACAACTTGGTTACACATAGCGTTATGGTTCGCGCGATTAGTACGAGGGTACATTCGACGAAATGTCGCCAGTGCTTGCCAGCCGTCGGACGGTGGTCGCGACTTCGCACCGAGGTGTCGGCAAACAGCTGCCGCGACGATAATTACGAACAAAGGTCTGGTGTTTGTGCATCGCCTTAACGCGGACCCTGCTGTGATCGAACTCTATCCAGAAACTCAGTTTACACCATGCCTCTATGCACTACATACCGAGAAATAGACTTCGTCAATACTGTGTTGAATTTTATAGAAATTCCTAATTGGAATAGTTCATATTCAGACACCTTAATACTTCACATCCCTTACGACGCATGACCTAATTTCGGCAATATATAGTATTGTCTAATCAACCACCGAAAAAGTCGTAACGAGAGGCATGAGTCATTCAATTTCTTCACACCCACGACTGCGAATTATAAAAATAAAAGACATAATATATAAATATAATATTTTAATTCGTTTTTGCACACAAATACAAATACTAGATATTAATATCTACTGGATAGGTTATCTGATCACCGGAAATGGTTTCTAAGATAACCTCCGGATATGTAATAAAACTTATAGACTATATTATGCAATACTTGAACAGTTCATTACTTGATATTTTATATTTGATAATTATGTGTAAAAAACTGATATCACCTGGCTTATCTGTAAATAAATATAGTATTTACTGTTACTTAACAATATAATTTTTCTTTAAGTAATAGGTACTAAATTCAAAAATGCCCTGAAAAACCTGGATGATCGTAAAACGCTTACGTAAATAGTTAGCAGTCGGTTAGCACGACCATCGCACATACACCGACCACAATGCTGTGTTGACACGCGAGATGTCAAACTGCGCAGGCGCTGCACAAACAGACTGATTGTGTTTATAGCCACTTAACAAGAGCCTGTGATAATTCCGATTAGTGTTCGAAAAAACTTTACTACGTATTTGTTTTAGCGAGAGCAGCTACTTTGTAAATGAAGAAGATGCTTTTAAAAATCCAAAACTATGAATTTGCAATTTTTATTCACACTTACAAAATAAACAGAATACCAACTGACTTGCTTATCATGAACTTTTTTTGTAGATGACAAGAATAGCAGAAGGCCTCGTCGAGCCGGGCCGGAGAGAAAGCCGCGGCAAGCATACAGCGCAAAACAACTCGAGCGACTAGAAGCTGAATTCAAAATTGACAAGTACCTCAGCGTGTCCAAGAGGATGGAACTGTCAAAAGCTTTGGGTCTTACGGAGGTACAAATAAAGACGTGGTTTCAAAATCGTCGAACGAAATGGAAGAAGCAGTTGACTTCTCGATTGAAAATAGCTCAGCGGCAAGGATTGTTTCCGGGGCAGATTTTCGGACACGCCCCTCCAGCGTATTCACTTCTGAACCCCTATGCGTATGCGCCTCTAAGCTGTGTTTTCACACCTGTAACATTGCCTTCTTCACCACCTTAGTTATACTTAAGTAAATAGTGCATTAACCAAACAAACATTTAAATAAATAGGAACCTATGTAATGTGTAGTCTCAAAGCGGAAGTTAAATATTGCTCGTAAATTTAAGAACGTTCGTATTCCAATATTAGTATTTGTCAAAAACACCTCTACTATTAACCTATATTTTTGACAAAGTTTTGACATTGATTGACTGACTGAGATAAGAATGCGACTAGATTTTGAACGTTCTTACGGGAATTGGCCTTCTTGTCTGTACATCACATTATTTGTTCCTTTTTAATTACGGTTTTAATGGGTTGACCTTTCTAATCATCAGCTTCTTGAACTCAGCCGTGTACCACATAATGTATGCTAGGAATAAAATAGTTGTCATAAGATGCGGCAAGTCAAAGTTTTGTCATCAATGAACCAGAGAAATCATAGAGTCATTCATACCGTACTCCGCGGTCCTCTATGACTTTGGTCTCATTAATAATTCTAAACGTATTTGGTCTCGTTGTAAATAACTTTACACTCATTTTAATAGCCTTACATTTCGTGTTTTAAGCACCAGGTTTGGTCTATTTTCGTATCGTTTAATAGCGTGTTAACTATTTTGATTACATCGCGAACTGTACATAATTACTTAACTTGCTACTTTTGTCACTTCTTAGGTACACAATCGTCCTAAATCAGAGGTGTCAAATATAACACACGCGGGAATATTCTGTTGTCTCTACGTTAAACTAGTAAAAACATTAGTTTTCGTTAGAACATGTTATTTAAAAATAATTATGCTACTAGGTTTATTGTTTTGTAATAATATACGCAGTACCTAATGTGTATCTGTAGTATCTATTCAAGTTAAAAGGTATTATGTCCAAAATGTAAATTTAAATGTACATAAATAATTATAAGTTTAGAATTATTAGCAATTACATAAAAAGCAATATCTTATGCAATAAATTGTATCTTAGCGTATAAAACTTAATTTGTTTTTGTCACACGCTAAAAACACCCTGAGTTTAAAATATGGTATTTTTAAGAGTTGGTGCTGCAGTGTGCTCGTGGGTAGTGGCTGTCGCAGTCAGCTCCGCCTAGCCCCAGGGTCGCAGCGCGAAGGGCACCTAATGCTCCACCACGAGTCCACGCCACACCTGCACTGTTGCACACACATATTATCATTAACATAATATAATTAAGAATTCTTTGGACATTCAGGATTTGGTTATTGATCAAATCAACATTGCGACTGTGTTACAACAGAGTAGGCTTTATTATCATCGGCTCTTCTGGATAATAAAGTAGCCCATACGTTCATAACATCGAAAACAAACTATAATCCTCGTCAAAATTCCCGTTTTTTGGAAGTAATTCTAACTATTTAGGATACGGTAATTAATTAAAAGCATACGTTTGGAATGAACTGTAATTGCTGGATAGTAATGTAATTCAATTATTGAAAGATGACTACTGATTTTAAGATGGTGGATTGGCTCATTTTGGCAGAACTAAAAGCCTAATTATGTACCATTTCGTTACAAGTCTAATCATAACATTCAAGATACAAAATTAACAATCTTGCACTGGCTGATTGTAGCCATTGCTAGATTGTAGGACCCGTAACAATACTTACTGCCAAACCGGCAACCAATACCAGTTGCCATCACGTAGGTTCCGGGCTTGCTTATTCCCCACACATAAGGCTCGGTACAGACATGGCGTAGAGCGAGGTCGCAACGCCATCAACGCGTAACGGGCCATCTTGTTCACAGCAGGAATCGAGGTCTTTGGAGTCTCGTGTGTGTCCCGCTTTACCCGAAATACATCGTCGACATTGACTGTATCGCCACCGTTGTCCACCATTTGCATCACTTGTGGTTGTTGAGGATTCTAAGAAAGTAAATATTCAGTTGAAGACTTTGGGCTAAATCTATCTTTAAAATATAGAACAAAAAATGTCTCATACCTCACAAAAACACAAAATGTCTATAATACCTAATTTAAATAAATAAGTAACTCCCATATACCTAGCGATGGCTCAAGTTTGACAGTCCATTTATGATGTCCCAACAAAACTCGCAAATCTAAGATTTGTAGCCTTTTTAGGGTTCCGTACCTCAAAAGAAGAAAACGTAACCCTTAGATCAGTTTTTGTCCGTCCGTCTGTCTGTAGAAGAAGTATAAAGAAAATACCTTTCCCCTCTGTTTCCGAAGTCTGTGAAACGATTTCTTTTAATGCATTTACTATTTATTTATTTCAACAACCTATTTATTTAATTCTGTAAATTCGGAACCCTCGGTGGGAATCTTACCATGGTAATACACATGAGTACTTGCAGAATAAACATGCCAAAGGACAAAAAAGCGATCCCAGTGAGTGATATGTCGAACAGATCAGCTAATCCAAGGCCGTGGCTGTCCCGTTCAGAGTATTCCTCCACCACGTGTGCAGCTTGCACGGCCGCTGGATGGTGGTAAAGTGGTGGTGGAGGTGGTGGCATCGAGTACTCGTAGCCGCCACCTGATGATGAAGTTGGGTCTGTTCAAATTATGCAGTAATTATTATTTTTGGATATTTGTATGACGGACGCAACGTCCGACTTCCTCCATAGCATACTTGGATCCAAGTAATGGATAATATCTTGCTATATGATGATTCCTACATTCTTACTACCTACTTACTTGAGTATGAATCAACGTATTTTTCAAAATTAATGGGTAGATACCTATGTTCACATGCAGAAATAATATGTTAAGAAAATATAACCACAAAATGGCGGTCGAAAATGAAATAATAAATATCTATACATGGGTACCTCACTCATAATAGGTAAATAACTGAACAATGGTCTTTAACGACCCTAGTGCGGTTAAATGCAATCATATACTCATAATATAATCATATAATCGTAACTTATCTAAATAGAGACATAACATACATTATTTGATGAAGTTTATGATGACCATGATTCGTGATCTATGTATATCTACTTTTCTCCACATCTTTAACCCTTACTATACTTAGCAATATCTGGAGTTGCTACTACTTCGGGAGCCGAGTAGCCTGTAAATTCCTTGCCTCCTTCATAGACTTCGTAGCCCTCCCGAGTCTGCAACGATGTTGCTTGCTGTGGTGCTGATGGTACTCCTGTCAATGATGCATTGCCAGTGCCAGTATTGACTGCAATGTTGGCAGCATTGTGGACATCATTAAGTGCTGCAACCCTGAGATTAAAAAAGTCTGTTAGTCTGTTGCAATCACTTTTAGTTACTGAAAATATTTTTTTACAATAGGAAATCGATGAGGAACTCTCTCTTGATATGCTCTTACCTAAATATTGTTAATTTGGAACAGCTTACATGTGGTGAAAATACTAACCCTCGGTTTCTCGTACAAAATAAATGTCTAGCGCGCGTAAGTAATTTTTATTCGTTGACTGACTTGTATTGGTTGAATTAAGTACATATCACAACAGTTTACGCTCGGTTGACGATTTGTCACATTAATTTTTCGAGAAACTGGAAAATCTGGCTTTCAGAAATACAACATTCTTTTTATTACCGAAGATTACAAAAGCTACCACTAAGATCATTGTGTTTAAAAATATTAGGTACTTACTTGGCTAACCACTCTTGATAGTTAGCGGAGCCGACGTCAAACATAACATTATTCCTCAAATCTTGTCTACGCATCAGCACATTATCTTTGACTTCAGTAAAAGGTGTTCCGACTCGATTTTGCAGGACACTCTTCCCCATTTCCTCTAAGATTTGATCAGCAATGTAATTGCGACAGTGAAATTCATTCATCATTTTTCTGCAAGCAATTGACCAAGATTGACCAGCTCGGAGTTAGGATTTGTGCGCGGTTAATGGCAATGGGCTCGCCCCCTATTACATGGGACCTTAACATACCGTCGAACTGTGGGTTTACACTGGTACACCTCTGCCTTCGGGGAATACAGGCGTGATGGTATGTTATGTAACTGACCAAGATAGACCAATTTCTAAGTATAAAGTATGAAGCTACAAAGTAACTGTAAACACAATTGTTTTGAGTGTAAATTACTGGATATTAGTATCATCCATTCATTTGAAATTGAGGGTACCTAAATACTAATTTCAACATACAATTTAGGTATTAACTATTTAACAAAAAACATGCACTGAAAGCAAAGATAACAGGCACACAGGCTTTAGCCTATTTTTTGATAAACAAGCACAACATTAATTTAGCACTGCGTTTTTGCTTTCTCGAGCTTAGCGGTAAAAACTTATTAGGTACCTATTTTGAATTACCTGTGAAAATCGAGAGTAGACAATGCAGCATCAATAGATCCATTAATCGATTGTCCTACAGGCTTACTTACTGTGTTATTCATGCTGTCATTACTTTTGGAATCACCGTCTACCATAAAATACGTCGGCATAAGATCCGAACGAAGAATATCATTTACATTTAATTCACTTTCAAACATTTTAGCATTTGACACTATTAAATACCTCACTATGAATAATATTATTATTTTAAACATTTTGTTTGAAGAAATGTTCATGTGATATGGCATACGGTAAGCTAAAGAATGTCACACCACGAGTAGGTAAGTTGAACGAAAATATTATTCGAGTTATAAAGCGGAAAATAGTCTGCAGACAAGCGTTGGAGTTTAGATATTATCGTTAATGTTCATAACTGTAAGTAAATGTGATCTTGGAGAAAGTATGATACTTCTACGTTTATTAGAAGTACTTAAATATGGAAGTCTAACTAGATAGGTAGGTGCACTTGGTCCTAACAGTGGTAGGTATCATCGATGATTTCGCAGAGGACTAAGCAACACCACACAGCGCTAAACGACGCCGTCACTTCGTGTGCAGTAGTTTTTAGTTTTAAGTATGCGGGGGTGGAAGGAACATCGTAATGAAGACTTTTAGCATTGATTCAGTAGATAGATATATTGACCCCCAAGCATAAACACCGAAAAAAAGAGTCGTTTCTTGTGTGGAAAACCCTTTTAATTTTGTATTATTTGTTGTTGTAGCGGCATAGTGGTGTTTACCTATTACAGTTCAAGAGAAACAACCCTTTAATAGAGGTACAGACAGATGAGTGCGAGTAACAGGAATACAGAACCTCTGAGGGATCTCAGAGCTCTGTTAATGTACCAGTATGTAGGTATCATGGTTTCTGTAAGTAATGTGAGTAGGTAGGTGCCGACCTACTACTGCGTTATCATCATGCTGCAATCACCAGTTTATCTCCCAAGCGTGTTGGACAATGTTATTTTCTACACTGGTTGCTACGGCCTATGTTTAGAAAACTACGGTCTCAGTTAATTACGATAGAATTGATTGGGTTTGTCCGGAATGAGAATGTCCGTAATTTCACGTTTTAGGGCGTATTTTACGTAATGGTAGTAAGTACCTATCCCACTCAAAAACTGCTAATGAATCTGTCACAAACAATTACCCTTTAAAATACCATTTTTTAAATCTTCGAATGCAATCTCATCCAAAACAAAGTGACCTTGCTTATACGCAATCGACAACCCCGCTACTCTTCCCAATTCCCAACCACTGCAACTCCTGAAAGCTAGATCCAACCGTGGCGGCCACCAGAAAAAGGGCAGTAAAGCTCTTCGGGTCTCGGAGAAAAAATTAAATTGTCTTGAATCCCGCCAGATCAATCAGAAATTTAACAACTAAGGATAAGAAAAACCATAATATCCTCTTCCCTGGTCCTTTCAAACAAGCCGGAGACAGAACAGAACTAGGCCAATAGACACAAAGACATGATGTCATGGTGGTGGTTTGACGACATGATTGGCGCATTGGCTGAGCGATTAACTGATACGCTGCGTGTTGCGGGTTAGATTCCCATGATTAAGAAATATTTAATATGACCTACAGATAGTTGCTCCGGGTCTGGCTGTTTGTGTATGCATGTTTGTGCATATGTTTACTAGCTTCTGTTCGCGACTTCGTCCGCGTAGTTTTTCCCTCGCATTACGTTACGTCTTTGGTTACTGTACCTATTGGTCATAGCGTGATGTTACATAGCCTATAGCCTTCTTCGATAAATGAACTATCCAACACAGTAAGAATTTTTCAATTCAAACCAGTAGTTCCTGAGATAAGTGCGTTCAACCAAACAAACAAACTCTTCAGCTTTATAATATTAGTATAGATAAACGCACCCACGATACAGGAGAAATTCCTAGTGTGTGTAAAATAAAAACTTAAACAAACTATACACTTTACAATCGACCTAACCCGCTGGTACTTCGTAATCCATTATAAAGCACCCCAACCCGCCCCCTGCTGCTCTTTATTACCCCTCGGCGGTAAAAGGATCCATTGTTGTATTACAAATGTTCGGATGTCATATCAGAGACGTTTGACGTGAGAACAAACCATATTGCTCCACCATTAAAAAGCTTTTTATCTGCGGCGGGTAAACAGATTTCAAGCGGGAGGGTAGGTAATTAATTGGTCATAGAATAAATTGTTGTTACTATTTCTGACGTGTTACTCAGTTTATTATTTTTAACCCCCGACGCAAAAACGACGTGACTGTGTGTCTGTGTGTGTCTGTCTGTCTGTGGCATCGTAGCTCTCGAACGCAAATCGGTTGATTTTGATATTTTGAAGTGTTCTTAGCTTTGTTTGATGGAAATCGGTTCAGCGGTTTCAGTTATCAGCTTTTTTGTTAGCTACGGTAGTGATTTTTTTCTTCTTTCGGGGGTTACTTAAAATTTTTAATTTTGTGTTTTAGTTTTATAATAATATGACTGTAGCACTTAGAATCAATAAGTACCTATATTTTATTTTAGGGCTTACTGGCTCATACTCTTGACTTCGTTCCTGTAAACGGTCAAGTGAAGAATCCCTGGAAAGATTTTGGGGCTTTTGCTCAACAGGGAGACCACGGACTATTAAAATAACCTAAACTAAACCAAAACTGAGACATAAGGTAGATAACTGTTTGATTACGGTTCCAAACCGTTTAATAACTAGATTCGAACAGTTTAGCCGAGCATTCTTATTACCCCAATACAAACTTACACTTGACTATATAGCTGTTCAGTTCATAATGGCCAACTTTTATCTTACTGCGCGACTTTCAAGGTGTGAAGAAAGGACTCAGACATACCTACGAACTACTTTTACTATGAGACCGATTATGAAAAGGAACAGTTGATTATTTTCATATTTCAGTGCCTATCCCATATTAAAAGTTGTTCGTATTCATGAGTGCTTTCACCCCCCGAAGTCAATTAAACTTTATTCGATTTAGAATCGGAGTCTCGATTCAAATTAGCCGCTGTGACCAGAATTCGGTCGGGAGAATATTACTTATTTAGTATTGTTGCTAGCAATTCATGCAGGCCTCACTAGAACAGGAACGCCCGCAAATGCTGAATGTTGCAGAAACCACAGATTACTAAAATATTAGTTACCTCGACAACGAGAAGATACCACAAGAAGAAACCGTGAATAAGGCGCCATCTGCTTTCATAATTTTTTAAGTTATCAAACAACCATAAAGTGAGGGATTTGTTTAACTACATACCTTGTAACTAGATTAACCCTAAGGCATGGTATAACATATATAAGTCTTATAAATTCATTCATTTAACTGCCTCGGTAGCCTAAGCGCCACTGCTACGCTAGAGGTCTTGGGTTCGATTCCCAGGTCGAGCAAAAAGTGTTATTGAGTTTATCTATGGAATTCTCAGTAGCAGCTCGGAGTCAGGATTTGATTTGGTTAATGGCAATAGGCTCGCCGCCGCCGCCTAAGTATTACGTGGGACCTAAACATACCGGCGGACTGTGGGTGAACATTGGTACACCTCTGCCTAACCCTTCTGAGAATACAGGCGTGATGGTATGTTATGTAAAAATCATTGTCAAAATACAGTTTAGCGGAGCAATAGAAACGATTATTGTTTTCTTTTATGGTGAACCTTCATCATATTTTGTCGGATTTAACAACGATAATTATGTAATCCTCCTCAAGACGTCATTCTAAAATGATTTTTCGCAATTATGCAGTGTAGTCTGTGCTAAACAATTAAAAAAAAAAGATCTTTCCAAATTTTATCTGTGGTATTGTGGATTATTTCCATTGTCTGTGGAGTGTGGTGCCATAAAAAGACGAGAAAACTTATCATTTCTTTTTACAAAAATTCCACATATTTGTGTATTTATCCGGATTTTGAGATGTGAAATCATATTATGAATTTAAGATAGTCCTTACACTATAAAAAAATGGGCACTAACGGCAACGGTCGGCGTGGAGGAGCAAAAATACCTGATGTTCGCCGCCCCATGGAAGAAGGCGATTGTGTTAACGACATGGAGAGCCCTGAGCTCGACTTCATTTACGATGATTGTGATACTCAACAAAACGAAATAGCTGAATTATATAGTTACACGGAACATCCAGAGTATCAGCTCAACGTCAAGGCATTCGAAGATATAATGGAAGAGTTCAACTATCCACCAAGTTGGCAAAGATTGACAAATAAACAGCAGCGTACTGTAATAATGAAATTATTGGAACATTTGGACGTCGCCGTGAGTGAGATACGTATGCGTGCAACCCGTTGTATACTGTATTTAGCTCAGGGCTGCTGGGCGGAGATGCAATCGGATGCAGAGCAAGCACACTGGGCTCGCGTCAACGTAATGATGCTTTATGACATGGGGACGTTTTCTGCTTTTGTCGAATTACTGAATCTCGAAATTGTTCGGAGCAGTTCTGCTATAGCTTCCAGGAAGCTGGCAGAATCCCTGGCAGACTCTACTAACTTACGAGTGATCCTGTCTGTTCTGTATCTTATCACAGAATATATGCGAACTGAAAAAGATAACCCTGAATCTGAGTTTAAACATTTAGTTAAAAACTTTAAAGAAGAACTTGGAGCACCATTTGGTGAAGAATTACTGCCAGTTAAACTACTAAGCATGGTGACACATCTTTGTGCAGGAACGACACCCCACTTTCCTATGAAAAAAGTCCTATTACTTCTATGGAAAGTTTTACTTGTTTATTTAGGAGGTTCTAAAGAGTTGAAAGAAAGAAAAGCTAGGCTCAGAGAGAAATATGAATTGCCAGCTTTATCAGAAGACACAATTGAGATAATAAAAGGCATGAGAGCAAGTTCTCCTCCTCCTAGTGCGGCTGATATGCTAGAAAACCAAAATCCTGGACAGAGGAAACTACTAAAAGAAAATGAAAGAGAAGGAAAAATTCGCAGACATCTATTCATGAAACAAACCTCTCTAGATGAATCTGATGAACAAATATTTGTTGACAAAGAAGAAACTGGTAATGGCTCAGAAGATTACTCAATGGAGTTCCAATCTATACCCAGTGAAGGTACACAATCTGAAAATAACCCTAATTGCCCTTACTACATGTACTTCAAACAGTTTGACAGTCCACCTCCACCACCTCCACTTCCTAGAAGTCTTCCATGGCAGTCTAAAGTGCGCCAAAAAGATATTGACATGTTTCTTGATAATGTTAGGATCAAGTTTGTTGGGTATTCTCTTCCTGGAGATCGACAAACTACTGCAGGACTACCACAGCCCATACATGAAGGAATAGACATACTTAAGAAACATGTATACACCAGTCTTTCAGAATTACAAGCAGAAAGAGAAGTGGAAATTGCTCGAAGCCCACTCACGAAAGGAGAAAGAGAAGTTGAAGAAACAGAAGCAGAAATCTTGTACAAAGCTATGTTGCCGAATTTACCACAGTACATGATTGCACTGTTAAAAATTCTTTTAGCAGCAGCACCTACATCAACAGCAAAAACTTATTCTATCAACATTATGGCAGACTTATTACCTGAAGAGATGCCCATGACTGTTCTCCAGTCCCTTAAACTAGGTATAGATGTAAACAGACATAAAGAAATCATAGTAAAAGCAGTCACAGCAATATTGTTACTGCTTTTGAAAAATTTAAAATTAAACCATGTGTACCAATTTGAGTTTATGTCACAACATCTGGTGTATGCAAATTGCATGCCTTTAGTACTGAAATTCTTTAATCAGAACATATTGTCTTATGTTGGAGCTAAGAACACAATTCCAATATTTGACTTTCCAGCTTGTGTAATTGGCGAACAACCAGAACTGACTAAGGAGTGTCTGGATATTGGAGACTCAACAGTTCCATATTCATGGAGGAATGTATTCTCGTGCATCAATCTGTTAAGGATTTTAAATAAGCTTACCAAATGGAAAAATGCAAGAATTATGATGCTTGTTGTTTTCAAAAGTGCCCCCATCCTAAAACGCACATTGAAGGTCAGACATGCTTTGATGCAGTTTTATGTGTTGAAACTACTAAAAATGCAAACTAAGTACTTGGGCCGTCAATGGAGGAAAACAAATATGAAAACCATCAGTGCCATATATTCCAAAGTAAGACACCGATTGAATGATGATTGGGCCTTTGGCAATGATGTTGATGCAAGACCATGGGATTTCCAAGATGAAGAGTGTGCCCTGAGAGTGAGTGTGGATCGCTTCAATAATAGGAGGTATGGCACTGGGGGGGAACAAGAAATCGATTTGACACCGCTTGAGACAGATATTAATAGTGTATTAGAAGCAAATATTGAACTTGATGAAGAGTTTAAAGATAATTATGAGTTGTGGCTTGATCAAGAAGTTTATAATAATGAAATAAACTGGGATGTATTATTGACTGCATGAAATATTATATTTAAAAAAAGCTATCTGATTTCATGTCAACCAATTTATGTTTTTGTACAGTTAGTTTATAATTTTTAAATATCTCTTTTTTCATTCAGAAATATGTTTTATTAAATAGATAAATTTCGTATCTTTCATAACATGTTTTCTTATAAATCTGTCTTAATAATATTGTAGTTACAATTAAGTTACAATTAGTATTGTTTTTATATTTAAAATAAACTATCATGACAGACTCGTTATTGTGTAAAAACCAATGGTATAAAAACATAACATAATAATATTAACTCAAAAAGTAAATTATGAATAATTATGCATTATTTTAGTCAAATTAGACGTAAAATGTGTGTATTTTATTGTAGTTAACATTTTAGAGCTTGTGGATAATTAATTGTAATAAATCATGTATTTAGTAAATAGAGCCACATAAAACAGAACTGAACTGAAAATAAAATTTGTTTTGTGACATAAATTGCTGCTACCTATAATGAAATTGGAGGATTTGTTAAAGTTGTAATTTCAACAAGCTTGATACCTACCTTACCTATAATAATGAAGTCGGTTGATAAAATAGCTACATACATTTAAATAAAATTTTAATGAAGGTAATGGTGTTTTGGACCTGTGTACACATATAAATAATTAAACTATTATACCCAAATAAAAGTATATGAACTTCCTACATTACTTATTCTTGAAATCCCACTCCTCGATATCTTTCAATTTAGGTAAGCTATTTTTGAATCAGAATTGTAGAATTCACAAATTCATTATAGTAGGTATCTTAATCTGTCCTAAATATTAGAAAGGACATTAAATTTGAAAATAGTAGTAAAATAACATCTGCCTATCAGCAATTCAGCATCGCTTTGACGGCGAAACCATTTTTGATGATATTTGGTACTGAGTAAGCTTGAACCTTAAGAAAGGCTACTTTTTAATGGCGGTAAAACCGAGGCTGACGGTAGTTATTGTTAGGGATCTAATGTAAGGAACTTCCTCTACATGCGTGACGTGTCTAGCACAACCGCCTTCCTGCATCAGACTTTTGCTTAACCCAGCTGTTGAATCATGAATGTCAGTTACTCTAGTTTCGGTCAAATAATTTCGCAGTAGCTCGGACCACTACCTAGGTACCTAGCGCATTTACGCTTCGATGCAGAAAAACCGCCTGCAAATATGGTACGTGCAGGGATTAAAGGACTACAGTAATTTGGATTTTTTGTGTAGTGACCTATAAAACAAAATAATAAAACCAAAAATATTGCGCTATTCCTAAATTAGAATAGCAGTGCCATCTAGTATCGAGTAGAGTAAAGAGGAGAGGCCCTTTGTGGTTTGTACTTGTAGCCCTTGGTGTTGCTGTACCAACTAATGCTGAATAATACAAAATAATATAATTATTACATAATACATAATTTGAGTTCAAATACTAGCATTTTTTAAAGAACTATATTATTTCTGTAATCTGTTTTAATGGTTCAGTCCAACGATGGTATTAATAATATACTACGCCAAGTTGGCGTAAATAGTGGTTGCTTGGTTGGCGTCGCCAACCAACCAACCACTATTTAAAAGATATAGTCCATATATAGTAATATAGTTCATCAGCATCTCACTCCATGATCTCACCATAGTATGGTTCACTCCATACTACAGATAACTAACCATTCATTCATGACCATTGTTCAGTGTTCACTCATTGTTCACTCACTTCATTGAATAAGCAATTATTCTATCTTTAAAACTTCAAAACTTCATTCATCATTGCTTGATTGTTGCAACGTCCCACCCAGATTATTTTGTTTTTCTTGAATATTAAAGATTACATTTCGTGAGTAATGATGTCCTAATATAAATCAGTGTTTACGTAAAGATTAAAAACCCAGGATCACTAAAAAGGTAAAGATTTCTACTTTGAATCCTTTCTTCCCAACTTCCTGTGGGTCGTTTACAGTATCTTGATTGAAGATACAATTATCTTGATTGTATTTGTGTGTTAATTACGTTGTCAGATTGTTAAAGTTTAAACTTAACTTATTGTTATAGTGTAAATTGTCTCATCATTGATTTTAGCATCATCAAAATGGCTGAGTTAGCAGCTTTACTGCAAACTGAGATCCCCGAGGGGCGCAGCCATCTAACAGACAGCCACACGAATCTTGAGCGTGTGGCTGATTACTGTGAGGCTAATTACTTTCAATCTGAAAACAAGAGACTCGCTCTAGAGAGCACCAAGAACTACACAACACAATCATTAGCAAGTGTAGCATATCAAATAAATACATTGGCATACAATTTCCTGCAACTATTGGAATTACAAACAATGCAGTTGGCTGAAATGGAAGGCCAAATGAACCATATTGCTCAAACCGTCGCCATTCATAAAGAAAAAGTGGCAAGGCGAGAGATTGGAGTATTGACTGCAAATAAAGTGACCAACAGGCAGTACAAAATCATTGCTCCTGCAAACCCAGAGAAACCTATCAAATATGTAAGGAAGAGTATTGATTATACAGGTATGTATACAGGTGTGTCCATTACGATTACCTATTATTTTGATTACCAATGTATGTTCCACAAAATGTTTTACTCAACATAAAACATTTTCTTTTAACAGCTTTGGATGATATTGGTCATGGTGCTCGCTGGAATGGAGCCACAAGTGGCACTCCAAGAGGCCGGCGGTCAGGCTCTGCTCCGAGTGCAGCAACATTGCCTGCACCAACAACCAAGCCTCCCACACCACCTGCAGCAGTACGAGCTGCTGCTGCGGCCAATACTGGAACGTTGGGGCGTGGCACTCTTGGTAATCTTCTATTTACTTTAAAAGTGTATTAACACAGAAATGTATGAGAGATGTGTTCCTATCCAAAATAGTATTTTATGAGCAGTCCATATTGTGGGATATTTATTTGTCACCATTTACATAATCGTAAAAAGATAATGTTATCTATAATGTCAGGAAATAGCAGATATTCAGTTTTATCCCAACAAGACATTAAACAAAGCTAATGCTATATTGTTTACCTTCCTACAATTTATAACTCAAAATCTAATTGACAATTGTGCTAATTGTCAATTATCCATCTTGAAGAAAGAAATATTAGAAGTGAAACATCCCTAAACCTGTTCTTGACTACAGGAAAATCATCCCGTGAGTACCGGACGCCACCAGCTGTCGCACCACCGCAGGTGCCCTCACACTACGCACCAAACTACCCGCGTCGTCCACCAGGCTACTCTACCTTGCCTGTAGTGCAACCACAGGTATTCATACTTTGCTATAGTGTTGGTATGAAAATAAACTAGATAATAATATGTAATATCTCATAGAAGTAAAAAAACAAGCGAAACAGCTTTATTATAGATTGATACAAATAATAGTGGTTTATACTTAGAGATTGTATATTTTAGCAAATGATATTCATTTGATGTAAATACCGAGTGGTTATTTTATCAGATCATTCAGTAAATCGAACAGTTACCTATAATGTTTATGATTAATGAGTGACACAAATATTTATTTTATTCCAGGTGGGAATGGTACACCCTAATCAGCATCAAGCTACTTCCAACTATTCACAGCAAGACTTGCATTCCAGTATGCCACGTAAGTATTACAAGTTTACATCTTACTCCAAATTATTATTATTAATACCCCTTGTCTTTGCAATAGCACTCCATAATATATTTAATAACTAGAGAATTGTCACATTTTCAGCACCGCCATCTCCTTTGATTGGTTCTGATGGTGAGCACAGTCAACATTCCATGAGTCTCCCTGGACAGGTCTGTATTACAGCTTTTCAACATACTTGGATCACATTAAGTATGATTGCAACACTAGATTATAATGGCTGAATAATATTTAAATGTCTGTCATTATTAATTTATTTTTATTATTACCTGATGTGAGGCAAGTAAAAGAATGTATTATAATGCAGCTTAATTTACCAAAATTTTTTTTAACTAGATCGAATAGCCCAACATCAGCTATTGGGAAGTCGTGAGTTCAAATCCTACCCCATTGTTCCATCGTAGTGATTTCACTTCTAGTACATACACTCAGTACATATATTTTTTACGTTATGTCTATAAGCCAAAGTCAGACTATACCTATCGCTGGAATTACATGGTTCACGTCTTTAATAAAGCCAGCTAATTGAATTCTGTGATCAAAGTTAATCATTCATTACCATATTTGTGGATTAGTTTGAGCCATGTAATATTCCCATAAGCAGGTTAGAACAAGGTGTAACTTGTGTGTCGTGCATGACTCACCTGTTGATGTATATAAGTGGTTGGCCTAATTTGCTGTTGTCATATCAACCTAACACAAACCTATGGATGGTGTCTTTAAACCTAACCCAAGCGAGTTGGTCTTTCATCTTTCAACTGCTCCTAGTTCTATGCGGGCGCGTCTGGGTATAGCTGCGCTTCAACTTATCGCCGTAACAACATTTATACTTCGGTTATTGTAGATAGTTTTGTGCCAGAAATGTATAATATAATGTAAATATTTTGGTAACTCATAGTGCTTCTCCTATAATAACCGGAGTATACCATCAGACATCAACACCATTACTAGCATGTGCCACAATTACAGCGTGCGTCATCGTCTTCGGCGGGAGGAGGATCCATCCGCGGTGGTTCTGTGTCTCCGCCACTGCCGCCGCCACCAATGGATGATGAGTTGGCGCACGATGGCTTTGGCAGACCTCACCATATGAACGTATGAATGTGGTTATCTATGAATTATTGGGCTCATTTTAGAATAGAATAAAACTCTTTATTGTACACCAAAAGGCGCGAAACACGACGGGGCGGGCCGGACCGGTCAATTTGACCGCGAACGATGGCTCAAAGGGAATCCTATACTACCAACGCACATAGAGGGCAAAAAGACCACACCGCCGGTGTACACTTTACAGTGAGCACTTTATTGCTTTGCGGTCAAAAAGACTGCCTCGCCTCGTCGTCTGTAAAGCGCCTTATAGTTAAAAACCTGCTAAAGAGATTGGTGACCAACAAAGAGCTAGCACAAAGCCGCTGCCTACCTACCTACTGCGTAGGTCTACCTTCATCTAGTATCGATAATTACTCCACTATCCAATTACTGGACAGTACCGATATTTCGAAATTGGACAAATTGTCAGGCTGTCGGTTATATTATTTTATTATGTAGGTGAGATTAATGTATATTTTTTAAACCAAATTCATTATTTTTTTAGAACAAAATGGGTACACCATATACAAACGCAGTTCCCGCCATAGTGCCAGATGAGGAAGATTTACCTGGATGGGTGCCCAAAAACTACATTGAAAAAGGTATATGGTTGATTTACAATTAGTGTAAATATTCGTATTTAGAATCAAGTTTAACAAAGACTGTAATTCAAATTGTATGTAATCTACAGTTGTCGCGATATACGATTACTACGCCGACAAAGAGGACGAGTTATCATTTCAAGAGAGTGCGGTTATCTACGTGTTGAAGAAAAACGATGATGGCTGGTGGGAAGGCGTTATGGACGGGGTCACAGGTCTCTTCCCAGGGAATTATGTGGAGCCCTGCGTGTAATACGGCTACATATCGTAGTGACTGTACCTGTACCTACCTATTTTGTTATTTATCACTAGGTAACGTATATTTACAACATCGCTAGTGCACACATATTGTCAACGCTGCCTGCTAACAACAGGAGCAAAACAAAATATTAGGGCCTTTGCACACCACCTTTTTTAAACGCGCATTAGTAGCGATATTCATATAGACGCGATACGCTCGCGAGTCAGACAAAAACAAACTGCAAAGTGGAAAGAAAAACACACTGTCGACGCGCGTTCCCAAAACGCGCGTCAACGGCGCCTTTAAAAAACGTGGTGTGCACAGGCCCTTCTGCGTAGCATGACATGATTAATTTATAACAGGGTCACGCATGTTTTCATTCCCGTGACAAAAAAAACTATCATAAAGAAAACCTAGAGCAACGTTTTCATACCATAGTCTATACTTACTATATAATATTATAAAGAGGATAGATTTGTTTGTTTGTTTGTAACGAATAGGCTGCGATAGTACTGGACCGATTTTAACCATTGTTTCACCAATAGATAGCTACATTATTCCTTAGTAACATAGTAACATATATGACATCACGCTAAGACCAACGGGAGCGGAGCAGTAACGGAAGACGTAACTTAACGGGGTTGAAATTAGACAGGCGAATGAAGTCGCAGGCAGGTCGCTAGTCGTGAATACAAGTTTATAATCAAATTTTATTATAAGACAATAGTGACTAGCTGTATGTGCTTATAATTATTATAATATAAACGTAGCATGAATTTTGTAGATATTTCTGGAATATTATAATCATGCCAGTAATAATTGATATTTATTATCTTTTCCCAAATAAGATACAATGATGTTAAGATATACTCGTAAGTTGAAAACATTATTTTGGCATGTAGTATTATTATTATTACAGAATATTATGCTGGTTGATTGATGGTTTGTTAGTATGATGTTTATTATGTATTTGTGTAGTAATAATGAAACTTGTAATAAATTAAGACAAAACTTTCCTTATAAAATAAAAAACGTAACTCTTTTTTGTAAAATAATTCAATTGTTTATAATAATAAAGAAATATAACTATTTGCATATTGTTTAGCTTGAGGGAGTAAAGTCGACAACTATCACCAGAAATAATACTTCCTTTTATTAATTTGAGAATCTTTATTTGCATTTAAATGCACAGAAATACTTAGATCTAGTCTAATAAAAGCATTAGAATGCTTTTTATACACTACCACAATATAAAATGTCACACACTTACCAAGATACAAAATAATTTTGGTAAAATCACTTATTCACTGAAATCAAGTCATTCTAATGACACTAGTCAATATTGGTGTAGGACTCTGGAATTGTGTTTTCGATGATGCAATAATAATTATGTTGTTCCACACAATTTTATTTGCCAAATTCAACATACGGAATAAAAACCTATACTCACTTCGTAAAAAAATAGAATTCTTCACCTGTGTAGATACACATGTTACTACATTTTATATCAACACTAATTTAATCAATGCCTTATTAACGTGTTTTAGCGGTATTCAACCTGCGGTCCGCTTGTCACTATAGCCAATTAATTTTTTTAGGCCCCAAAGTTTTTCACAACACGTTCTGAAATTATCTTGTTGACTTCTTTTGTAACAGCCAAAGGTCAGACATAACAATAACGGTAGAGAAAACTACACGGCCGCTTAGTCATTACAAAACATCTTCATACAAATGTAATTTACAATCATAAATGCAGGTCAAAAAATAGATCGTATATAGCATGTTATACTTAGTTTACGTTTGTAATATTTTCTGAAGGCAAAAATACAGGCTAATTGTGTAGTAAACCCAGGATTGTACTATTTTAGGTCACTTGGTAATTGAATACAGGTATTTTAAGTTGATTGTTTCTAAGTTACAGTCACTGAATTAATAATTAAGTCTAGAGAGTAACTTGGTCTAAACATGACATTCAACGACTACACTCAAGTTTCACTCTATTGAATGTTGAAATGTTTTCCATGTAGCACAATTGTGGAAAACGTTGAAAACCAAGACACTTATATACCCTTATTAAGACAAATAACGACAGATAGTGTTGTATAGTCGAAATGACTGCATTTTATAAATGAAATGTGTACCATTTGCCTTGCTTTGTAATATTTTGCGAAATAACGAAATTATTCATACACTTATTTCGAAATGATATATGCTATAACCGTTATTTGTCTCATGCTATATTGAACGGCAAGTAGAGGTCATTCAACGTTTTCATGGGTAAAGTCCCATTTTTTTTATTAACTGTTATTCCTTATCATCTAGATCCATATTTTCCGCTGTTGTTATTTCACTTTCTTGTGTTTTAGTGCCTGTGTCCGGTTTTTCTTTTTGGTCCTCAACCTCTAATTTGTCCTCAGTTTTTTGTGTAGATTCATTAGTGACAGCAGATTCCTTCGATTCTTTCTTTTCCTGTTTTTCATTATGCGTAGGTGTTTCTTTTTTGTTTTCTTTATCTTTTGTGCCCCTGTAAATAAAATTGACATACATGAGTAAATCATGGCAATTAGGGTTGCATTACCTGAAGTTTTACTAAAAAATAATGTATGTCTTACTGTGTTGGTCCATTTACAATTTCCACGACATCGTCGTCTTCATATTTTATGTTGACTACAGCCTCTACTTTAGACTGGATACTCTTTAAAGCTGAATGGAATATTTTTGAGCTGGCCTGTAAGCAGAAAACGCAGTTGATATAATAAAATAGAAATGTCAATGTAACTAAACTACCCTAAAATTAGCGAAGGCCGAAAATCTAGCGTCTAGATCTATCAAAATGTGATCATCGTGTAGCTTAGCATGCGTGTATCACGTACCGTAAGCGAGGCGATCCTCGCGCGCGCAGCGGTGAGGCTGGCGCTGAGGTCGGACACCTGCGTCTGCGCGCCGCGCTCGGCCTGCTGCGTGCTGGCGGCGGCGGCGCGCGCGGCCCGCAGCGCGGCGCGCGCGGCGTCCAGCGCCGCCTCCAGTCGCGCGCGCGCCGCGCCGCTGCGCGCCTCCGCCTTCACCAGCGCGCCCACGTCCACCAGGCGGGACTTGTACATCACCATGCCTGCAAAACAAAAACTAGTTAGTGCTCGCAAGCGCGGCCGAGTATGGTCCTCGGTTTAATCCCTGTGCGGGATATGTGCCCAGTTAATGCCAATGTTAAATGTTGTTACTAAGCAGTAACAATCTTCTTTATCTTTCTTTCACTGCTGAAGATCGCGACCCTACGTCGCATCACATTCGCGATGCGAAATAATAATAAAGAACAAATTAAACTAACCTGAGTCACTGACGTCCTTCGTCTCATTAGACTGCGCTCCGGAGTCGTCATCAGATGCGTTGAAAATAGGCAGCAAATTCCGATTGCCAGCTGCAATTGTTTCTTCTAATTCTACAATCTACAATTTTTATTGTTATTGAGTTAGATGTATTAGGTAACTATTTAGACAATATAAATTTTATACATTGAATCAGGAGTGTTGCATAATATATTATCAAAACAACTACATAAATACTTACATGTGATGACACTTCGTTACCCATTACTGAGCTTTCTATTGGGATGTCTTGCATCACTTCTGGTGAACCTGATGCGACGTCTCGAATAGTTTGAATCAGTGTCCTAAAAAAATATATTTATTGTTTTAGGTATTTACACCTTCAGAAATTAACAGTCCAACCAATATTAGGTACAGTCGATAGTTCAACTTCCGCTGCTTTCCATGAAAGTACAGACGCCTGATTAATAATTGTGTATCCTATTTTTAAGGTAACTAATCAATGTAGCTCGATATTTATTTTTTGGGATACATTATTGTGTATCATCTGCCACTACTATTATTACGTCTTACAAGATCAAAATTTCAAGTATCCATTTTAGCAGATAATCATTATTCTGTTTAAAAACCGAAACTTACTTGTAAGTAAACATCTCCTTAACGCACACCTTCTCGAGCACAGCTCTGATTTGTGAGCGGGACAACTGTAGCCCAAGGCTCATGAATAAGCTCTGCAGATCTTTTTTAGTCATGCTGCCGCCACGTGACGTGTCGAAGTAGACGAGTGACAGTAGGAGGTATGGGTCGGGGGGAAGCTCCACGCCGCGGCTTCGTCGTTTGGGCGAGCTACTGCGTTCGTCGTCACTGGGACTCTCCTGTTCGACAAACAGGCAAAATATATTAGGATAGAAAAGGGCTAAATGCGTACACAGTAGACATCCTTATTAGAATTCAAATTAACTATTGAATACTAATATTTGTGGAAATCGCTAAACAGCCTTGCTAAAACAATTGTGATAAGTAACGATTTAGGAACAGTTTGTTTACATAGAACATAAAATAATAACTGTATAATGCCTCTGTTTATCAGTCGCATAATACAAGTACATCGTGACTTACCTTCCGATCTCGCCTGCGTGAATCTCTCTTATCATCGCGTCTGTCCTCTCTCTTGTCCTCTCTTTTCTCTTCCCGCTTTTCATCCTTCTTTTCTTCTTTCTTTTCCTCTACTTTTTTTTCAGCCTTTTCATCCCCATCTTTCTTTTCTTTTACCTCTTCTGCCTTTTCGGGCAGAGTGTATAATGTCTTGTAGATGTAAAAGCCAAAGTCGCGCATCAGCATCTCGTTGAAGAGTTCAGCGAACACAAATAACTGTAGAATATAAACAAGGTTTTTAATTTAAAGCTATGCGAGGTTACATGTACAGCTTCAGTCAATACCGTGTACATACATGTCTTAGGGCTGATTTTTCAAAGGCCAGATAACTTTTATCTAAAGAATAAATATGACAGTTTGACACATATTTTCTATACAAAATCTGTCAATCTGTCATATTTACTCTATAATGTAGATAAAAAGTTGCTTGGCGATTGAAAAATCAGCACTCAAACATAATATTTTCAATAATAGATAGAAGAATCAGTCAAGACAGGTTTAAAAGAAAAATTAAACAAACCTCAAAGCTATGTTCCTTATTATCCGTGATACGATAGTCCAACAACAGAGACAGCGTGGCGACGTTACAGTTAAACTTGCCGCCCTTAGCGGAGTTGGACGGGTGCACCAAAATGTGAGGTGTGGGTGGAATGTCGTAGCGAGTTTTACGTAACTGCTTTTCTTTCTCCAGCTTTTAAATAAAAACATACTGTTAGTTTTTTAAACAAATAAAGTTATTAGTTTGACGAAATATAGAGCCAGACAAGACATCTGTGATGTCCTAAAGTGTAATCGATTCTAGAGCACATTTATAAAAATATTCTTATTGACTTAGTGATCAGACTCTTTTAGTACTTTCATTACAAAAAAGGGAAAATGTAAGTAAAGTATTTTAATAAAAAATTGTGGGACTTATCAGTTACTGCCTGCTTACAAACTAACATGAAGTAATCAATTAAAAAACCTTTCTAATCTCCTCTTCAATTTCTTTTTCTGTTTTCTTTTCAACTTTTTCTTCTTTCTTTTCAACTTTTTCTTCTTTCTTCTCAACTTTTTCAATTTTAGACTCAGTTTTCTTGTCTTCTTCTTCATCTTTAATCTCAATTTTCTCCTCTTCCTGAGGCTCAGGCTTTTTCTCTGGTTCTTGCTCATCATCTTCAAGTTCCATTACGTCATCGCCTTTTTTTTCCTCAGACGACTCTTCGGTTTTTAATAATTTTGATAGACGCGATGCAAGCTGAGCTCTTAGTCCTAAAGAAAAATGTTGGTATTGAAAGTTCAGTTATATATTTTTTGTCTCACAAACAAACCACCCCAAAAATTATAAGCTATATTACCTTTACAACTAACGTTACGCGCACGAAGTTCTTGCCTTAACTGTTCAACTTTAAAAGTTTTGAGATCTATTTTTGAATAATGTGTTGGTTCTGGCTTTTCCTCATCATCCTCATCATTCTCATCAATTGTTATGGTGGTACTGTCCAGATCTTTGTCCTGAAAGTTTTACAGTAATGTTAGTGCATTTGTCAGGTTTTCAATAGTGAACTCAGGGTCAAGGTCATGTATTAAAGCCGAGTTTAAATTTTAAGATTTTACTTTAAACTAGAATATTAAAAGAGGATTTTATAAATGTAATTCTGTGAAGAATAAGAAGTAATGATTATAATAATATTATCTATTTCCAGGCGATGTCAGCATGGCAACAAACAACACTGCTTGTAGTCGGCAGCACTGGCACGTTGCTCTTCCAACATTTTAGTAGCGAGCGGCCGGAATCGTAACTAAACAAAACTGGGAACAAACAATTTGCGATTTGTCCGCCGCAGAAGTGTCGGGCGCTGCCGCCACTTGCTGCTCGGGCTTGCTGGACTCCGGTTGATCGCCGTCGAGTTTTCGGATGGCCACATCGCAGGCCGCCTTATACTGCTCCTGTACGTTGGCCCAGTCGATACGCGACGGTTGCGCCGACCACACGTCCGGCAGGAACAACACCACACACTCGAGCCGCGACTTGCCACCGCTGCCTTCGCGCCAGTAGTAAAACTCCACCATTCGGTACCTGCATGGGTAATACAGTTATAGTGGAATACTCACAGCGCATCTCGCGCGCCGCCCACCCGACTGCCGACATGGACACGACACATCCGCTACGAGAGTAAAACAAACTGCTGTTTTGGTACGTGGTACATCGAGTCTGCATCCAACGAGTTGCGCCATCCAAGATGTACGAACGCCTCCATACTCTCACTTAAGGAATGTGTGTACCATGACTAACATAAGGAACAACGGTGGCTTAAAGCTTCTTCTGTCTCTTGGTCACTTGCCAATCAGTGAGTAGGAGTCAGCTCTACGACACTACACCATCTTGTCAATAAGTTCAGAAGAAACTCCCAGCCCGTCGCATTGTACTATGACATAATACCAGCACAGCAGGGCAGTTAGTTGACCTAATAATTAATGGCAGGACACTTACCATTGGGTGCAAGATGACAAATCCACTCCTGTGAGAGCTTTGCAAGTGCGTATTGCAGTCTTTACCAAAACCTTTGGATCTGACTGAGGATTTTCACCATCTAAAGAAGGACTCCAAGGTCCACCTATAGCAAAATTTTCACCACCTTTTCCTTTCTGTCCCACAAGGAACTTGATCAGTCTGGTTGGATGCAATGGATTCTTATTAGAACTGGAGCGCTTATCCTTTTCATCAACTTTTGTAAGTCCACATTTCTGATACAGGACCTCTAAGGTTGGCATGCTGATTAACATCACCTAAAAGTAGAATTCAATGGTTATCTTGATTTCTTCACAATCCATAATTGTACCTACTGCTGTTAAAACTTAATTAGATATTTTGTACAAATGAACCTAAGAACAATAAACCATAAACCATTATTATTTTTTAATGTAAATATTTGATAGAAACTGTTTGCAATGTAAACAAACATAACAACACATTGAAATAAGAGCTTACTTTGGCTGAAAATCTGTAATCTGCATCGGGTGGTTCTAAAACTGCATCATTGGCAATAGGGTTCTCCACATCTTTATTCATAATATGATAAGCACATGGGTTGTTGATGGAAAATGGTGTCTGTGGAGGGAATGTTTCACCCCATTTTACTTGAGCATTGAAGAAGTCAGATGGCACATACAAGTTTGTGTATCTTTGTACCAATGCTGGCACATCCATTTTCTGTCTAAAAGTAATAAATATTGATTAGTATAAATTTGCTAGATATTAAAAAAGGTAGCAAGGATGCTTAATACATGTTGTAAAAACCTTGACTTATGTAAACTTTTTGTTTTATCTCAAAATCACACTCTTTGAGATAAAACAGAAATGCTCAATAATGTGTATACATATTTAATACAAAGTCAAGCTATACTACACAAGATAATACAGATCTTAATGCAGGTATTAATTGTCACATCAACTCACATATCAAGTGGCATTCTTGGCACTCGAACAACATATTTGATTGGTGATGGTTGGTGTACAATGGGGCGTTTACGGGGAGGAGAGTCGCGGCGGCTGCGGCTGTCACGGCGATCACGGGAGCGGGAGCGAGTCCTTGACCGTGACCTCTTTTGTGCAAACTAGACAAACAGAATAAACTTAGTTATTTTAAACAGATGCATTTGTCTTTAGATGTGTTAACAATGTTTGCAACATAATAAGATAAGACCTTTATAAGATACAATAATTAACATAATGTCACAATCCAAAGGGTAGGTACTCCCGGAAAATATTAAAGAGGCCTTTGCAATTTTTTGAAAAGTGAAGTACATAGTTTAATACCTTATTTACAGTGGTCTGTCACATATGGGGTGTAACAAGACATGTAATTATAACAATTATAAGCTGCCAACTATGCTTACCGCCAATGTTAACATATGCAAAAATTATTGCTGGGAAACAACTTTTAATTTTGGTGTGAAAAGTGTCTCTGTTTATGACACAAAGTGCATGATCGAAAAGAAAAAATATCTCAATAATGGGTAGAACATTTGTGTCTTTTCACACCCTTTATTGTCTGTCTTGTTGTTTGACATTTCAGTATTATTTACAATTTAGTCATTATTTTTCATTCTTAGCATATTCATTTTCTTCATAAAGGTATTTCCTAAGCGGTACTCAAAATGGTAATGCTAGTATTTTTGCTCTATTATAATCATTGTACTTGATTATGCAAGACATGTCTAAAGGTCAAGGGAATAATAGCATGCATAGTAATATTTGTTTTTTTTTTGTGAATTATTTCTGAATAACTGTACTAAAAAAGGGAGACTGAATTAAGCAAGGTTTTCTTGGAGTTGAAGGACATAAATCTAATTTCTTAAAGCCAAATCTTACCCTTTCATCCCTGCGTGGAGGACGATCATCTCGGCGTGATGGTAATGATTTTTTGTTGGCCGGAGGTGGTACAGCATTGTAGTTGTTGTTCTTTGGAGCATTCGACTTTTGGTTAGGACCAGCTTTTGGAAGAACTTGTACGCGAGTTGCATTCCATTTAAAAGGCATATTAGGGTTATAAGTAGCTTCAACAAGTACCCTGTCATTCACTTTAGGGATGATACCCTTTGCGCATACAGATGTTTGGTAAAATACATCATGATCAACAAAACCAAAATCATTGTGTGTTTTGGTTACGGTGCCGGTAAAAACACGTTGATCAGTGTTGTTGGACGATTGATTTGATTGAGAGTTCTGATACATCCCCGGGTTCATGGCACGGGGTGTAGGGTACGCTACAACATTACCAGGATACATCTGACCTTGAGCCATTTGGTTCATCGGCATTTGTCCGGCCATTGGCATTGCCATGCCGCTTTGTGCTTGCATCATACTAGGATTAAACACAGCCTGTGTTTGTTGAAACTGCATCATTCCTTGTTGCGTCATCATTGCATTTGGATCCATGATTTGCGGATTCATGCCGGTCATGTTTGTGTTCACGTTTGACCGGGCCCATGGCGGATTTTTTGGACCACTTCCCGATTGCATACTATTTACCACTTTTAACGTAGATCAAAACATTAACACACAAATAAAATTACTTAATCGTTAACACGCACTCGATTTCGTAGTAAATCACTCTTTTTTTTACTAACAAATTCACTTCAAATACAATACAACAAAAAAATCGCATTCGCAATCGCAAATGGCTGAACTCGATGCCTCGATGTTGGAGCAAAAAGCTGAAAGCAAAGCAACAATAGGGTACAGACAAGATAGACCTTCCACTGACTTCTATCAAAGTTTTGCATTCGTTTCGCTATTTCTATGGATGATCCCAGAAAAGGAAAGTGTAAATTATTCAATGTACATCGAAAATGCGATTGGCAGGCTGTCTCTGTCAGTGTCAGCTTTTAATACCATAGACGAGTTCAAGATTTCTATAAACCTTTTCCAAAGACATATTACTCATAGATCACTACAATCACAACAAAAAAAACTAATGGTTAACGTTAAAATATGTAAAATGTGAAAAACATTATTAATACGTGTCTAGTAATTTGCTACAATAGCACGTCATGTTGACAAAGTCATGGCTCCTTTAAAATATTTAGTTCCACCTTTCACCGCATCATACTCTTTTTTGCTCACTCCAATAAAAAGATAGTTTTTTTGTTTTTTGTTTTCAATCTATACCAATAGGTATTGTTGTTTAAAGGAAGATTTTTGTTTGTTTGTATCGAATAAGTTCTCACACTACTGGACCAAGTTTAACCATTTTTCCAATAGCTAAATTATCAGAAAGTACCTACCTAACAAAGGTAATACTTAACATCATGCTACAACACACGGGAGCGGAGCAATAACCAAAGACGTAAGCTAGAGCGGGTGATAAGTATCATCCGGATGAAGTTGCGGGCAGAAACAAGTACGCCTTATAAAGAAGCAAACGAACAAAAGAAACGGGCGCAATGACGGCAAAGGAACTAATTGTTTTTCAGTAGGTAGATACTTAATGTTTTTAACAGCAGTGCGAGAATCTTGCCAAAATTTTTTTACCCGTTTTGGATATCCGGAACATATAGACAGACATAGGTACATACAGATGCGGCCATCGGCGGTGGCAAACTCTCGCGTCCGGCCCTGGTGCAAGCCATGGTCCGGAGCGAGAGGGAATGGGATGTAGTCGCCTCCTTCTGTGAGGCAGTAATGCTAGAGAAGGAGGCGGCGGGACGGCTGAGACAGAGGTTCTCGCGTCCCAGCCGCCGCGGTAGACGCTCCGGACGTCGGGAGCCGCGAGACGACTCCCGGCCACCGTAAATACGGGCCTATGGACGGTGAGCAATGGGTAGCTCACCGTCCTTACGTTTAAAGAACGACAGGCCGTGTCGACGGCGCGTTCGTGTTCCACGCGCGCCTCAAAGAGATGTCAGCAAAAGGAAGGGGCCACTGAGGGCCGATGCCTGCCGGGGCTGCGGGTTGTTCGTAAGAGATACCGCGCCCCCGGAACGCAAAGGGCACAGAAAGGAACATGGGTAGGTTTTAGTCAGTAAAAGTCTGACACTCCCTCCCACCCCGCCCAGGGCAGGAGAAGTTATTTGATGATTTCCCACCCCCCCCCAAAAAAAAAAAGAAAAAGTACATACAGATAGACGGGCAAACAGTGACATTTTAACATTACAAACAGACACTTCAATTTTATATATTTGTATATGCAGATATCGTTTAAATTATACAATAACTTACAAGTGAAAATTAAATAATTTATTACAATTAGACCATTACAAGGCACTTTGCAACTCGGAGTAAGGATTTGTGCCCGGATAATGGCATCAGGCTCGCCCCCTATTACATGGGACCTAAAACCTACCGGCGGACAGTGGGTATACCTGGCTGCCAATCCCATCGGAGAAAACAGGCGTAATGGTATGTTAAGTGTATTTAACCCCCGACGCAAAAACGACGGGGTGTTATAAGTTTGACGTATGTGTGTGTCTGTCTGTGGATTCGTAGCTCCCGAACGCATGGACCGATTTAGATTTTTGTTTGAAAGGTGAATTAGTCGGGAGTGTTCTAAGCTATGGTTGATGGAAATTGGTTCGCGGTTTCAAAGTTATCAACTTTTTTATTAGCTGCGGCTGGGACTTTTATTTTTCTGTCGGGGGTTTTTTTTTTTTTGGTGTGTGGGAAATCATCAAATAACTTCTCCCGCCCTGGGCGGGGCGGGAGAGAGTGTCAGACTTTTACTGACTAAAACCCACCCATGTTCCTTCTTGTGCCCTTTGCGTTCCGGGGGCGCGGTATCTCTTGCGAACAACCCGCAGTTCTGTCGGGGGTTACTTAAATTTTTTTTAGTGTTTTAAGAATAAATAAACTTAATAAAATGTCTCCACAGCAGTTACAGGCATCTCAAAATTTAATTAGAAAATTACATTGCATTTTGCCATATGAAAGTCACCATTTATATATATTTTAATGCCATCTCATTTTGGTAGTCCTATAACGAATTAATCAACATTGGAGATGAAAAAAAGGGTTTCACATTTTAGAAAAGATAAAATGTAAAACTGCGACCCCATGAAATGTTTAAAGTTACTTATAGTTAATTGTAAAAGTTGTTATACTTTTATGGAAAATATTTAAGTATTTAATAAAATGTTGGAGCTGGATGTTTAATTATCTGAGGAGGCCCACTGTGGCGGGCCGGCACTAGCCGGAGATCACGGAAGGCGCGTAGGTAAGTTTCCGGGATCCCCGGCGTAAGTGTGGGAATGGAACACCGGGGTGGTTTTAAGTCAGTAAGACTCTGACAAACCCCTTCGCCCCCCCAAAGGCGGTGGATATCCATGAGGATCTTTCATCCTGGAAAAAAAAGATGTTTAATATGTACAATGATGGGCAAGACAGAAAAGTTTAATAAGTATCCACGCTTAAATGGATTCTAGGATTTGATTTGATGGATTGGATGGATTTAATTTAAATATTATGTAACCGATATTGTCATTGCCATTGATCATAAAGATGTTACCGCATTGTTCTAATATGATCAGTAAGACATGCCATATTATATTTTATGATTAATGTCCACTGCGACTGAGAGGAAAAGGGCCAGAAAATGATTAGGTAGTATAATTAGTTGGCCCTATGTGGAGCTATCAAAAAATAATAATATACTACCTCTACAAAGAATTTTGTTTTTTCAAAGCCGCAGACATTCGATATTAATTATTATTATTTCTGTGAATACTGCTTGTGATTTACAAAATATATTTGCACAATATTTTTTATGCTTTTATGCCATGGGATGTCAAACAATCCCACAGCCAGATGTTAAGTGGTTATTGCCGCATAAATATATCTGCAATACCAGGAGCCTTGCAGTTATCTCGAAGACAAAGTTGAAATGTCTCATGTGCCTGTAATTACACAGGCACCCACGCCTTTCAAACCGAAATACAGCTGCGCTGCTTTGCGGCGGGGATAAGTATGGTGGTAGTACCGACTCCCCGGACGACCTCCTGCACAATGAGCTCTACTGCTACTATACCTATAAATTTTTGCTGAACGCTTTCATCGTAGTCGGATTTTTCTTACCATTACAGGCTGACTAGTTCGACGAGCAACTCTTAAAGCAAAGTCTCTAACAGTAGCTAGATTTTAATCCAACACAGGGCCTGTGTTGGCAAAATATTTCATCAAGTCTACGTAAGTTGTTGACCCTACCGAGGTACCTTACTTGTTGAGCGGTACGCCACAACACGGGCAGTCTCCTTTGAGAGTATTACATAATTAAAGGTTGGATATATTCGTCTAATTTGCTTGAGGCTAACCTTTTAATTCAAAAGGGATAAGGATTAGAACTTTCAATATTTACTTACTCGTTACATAAAAGGGAAGATCGTTTCATGATAAATAATTGGTAAAAGGTTTGTAGCTTACAAAGTACTTTCTTTTTAACTTGTCTCTAGAAATTTTTCCTGTATCGTGGGTACATTAACAAATATATTAACTCACATACACAAACAGCCAGACTCGGAATAACTAACTACAGGCCATTAAAATTTTTGTTAGGTGCGGGAATCGACCCGCGACACGCAGCGCAGCAGCCACTTGCTCAACCACTGCACCAACAATGCCGTAAAAGTAACTAAACTACACACGCATACTTAAAAAGTACACTTATATAATCGTGAGTCAGATGGTACATAACTGAATTTTTATTAGATTTTAGGATGATGTTGCTGTAGGTTGTTATAATACCAACAACAACAATCTTGAGATCCAATATCTATATACATACCATCAAGCCTGTGTTCCCGAAGGGTTAGGCACAGGTGTACCAATGAACAGCCACAGTTCGCCGGTAGGTATGCAATATCTCTACTTTAATATTTAATTCCTCATTAAAACCTACATAAGAAAAATGTTGTCGAAAGTGCTTTGGCATCAATTTAATAACAAGTATACCATTTATAATATTTCCTCTTTAACCATTAACCGGGCACAAATCCTAACTCCGTGCACTTTTTGCTCGACCTGGCAATCGAACCCAAGATCTCTGGCGTAGCAGTCGCTTTTAGGACCACTGGGCCAACGAGGCTGTCACTGCGAATTCCCTTTTTATTATTTGATACCTTATCATTAATCGGAACCAAAAGGATTAAAAATAACAAAACATCGGCTCTCCTATTTAAATGATTACAACGGTCTAATTCATATTATAATTATTATTCCATTGTTTCTATGATAAATATCATGATATAAGATTATTGCAAAGAGGAAAACCTTATTTTTCGTTGTGATACATACAATGATGTTCTAAACTCTCGGATATCAAACTGAAGGAAAGGTAACCTAAAAAAAATGCGGTCTAACTTAAAAGCTATTACTTTCACGTGCTCGCACCAACTGCGGTATATGAAACACCAACCTGTATGCTTTTTGAACGAAACCATTGACGTCATAGGGTGGCACATGCGCCCTGGATAGCGTCGCCATTACCTTCTCCTCTGTCCGCGAAGGGGAGTGAGATTCTGAATAACACAACGCGGCACGCTTCGATAGCGGGCAGACGTATCTTGGATTCACCCAGAAGACAAATAACGCGGGAATACGACCCGGTAAGTAATGACGTAGTAATAATTATAGATATAAAATTAACACTTCAACATACTCTCGTTCTTTTTCTGAAGTATATTTAAGATTTTTTGGTCGTTTTTTTCAGTTCATCATCGTATTTATTTAATTCAGTTTTCTTTAATTTCTTACGCGATTGTTTGCTAGTAGTTTCGTGATTAAAGTTTTGTTTCATTTTTTTTTTTAAGCTTAAATTTAACGTAGGTTTTGAAATTCCAAAGCTTTTACATCATATTACGGAGCTCTTTGAGTTTTTATTGGGCCTAACTTTTCATAAAAGTTGTAAATTTTTCGTTAGTAGTAAGTATTTCGTTTTTGTTTGTGTATATTTTTTTTTATAAAAGGAGCTTATGTACTTATTTTATATTGTCTTCTTTGGTAACAACTAACACCGAACCAACACCTTTGCTCCATTTCCGGATAATTAAATAAATTAGAAAACAATTTTAAATTAATAAAATGTTACAAATAATTTTGTTCATACAGTTGTAAGCAAAATTATGTTTTAATTCAACTCGACTCATACGATGACGGCACCGCACAATAAGATAGGAGGGGCCCAATGTCGTTTCACAAATGGGTTAAGTAGATGTGGTTTCTGTACAAATGTATATAAATACACAATAATATATGTACAATAATACTGGGTTTTTGGGCCACCGATGCACGCGGTTGGTCTGTCAGTCGGACCAATCGCGTGCAGCATCGGCACCCCAAAAACCCCGAAACGAACCCAAAATCCCAAAAATTAACTTGACATTTGTGCTCACCTCTCGTGGCGACTACTATACCTACAGACTCCAATGTGGAAGATCACCATTGTATGAAATTTCATTGTGTATGTAAACAGAGATTTTTGCGAACATTTTTTCTTTGGTTTTTCCGAACCAGAATGTGAAGAATAGTTTTACAACATCAAGAATGATCTTACTCTTTCTACTATTTCGTAGTTGACCTTTACATTTATAATACCGGGGAAAGGACGTCAACGCGCTTATTTTACCATGGATTCAGTATGGAATGTATGGATTTTAGACGCCAAAATTTCAAAGTTTCAAAGCGACCAAGCTTAATGAAAAAAAAATTGCTGTTCTATACGAAAATGCAATTCAAGCACAAAATGTACGGAAGAGCTTATTTTTTTTAAGAAGCGACAAAAATGTCTACCTTATTGGACCTAGAATCATGTACGGTCAACCAAGGAGATCAACCAAATCGTCTAATATAGTTAAAGTCCTTTTTGAAACCGGCGGTCTTTTTGAATTAAAATTTTAATTTAATTAATTAACTGTTGGTTTTCTACTAATAAAAATAAATCTCATTTAAAAACATTGATTTTTAAAAAACTTTGCATTTATTAAGAGACTTTGGTTACTTATCTCTATTGCTGACTGTCTAGCTACTGAATCCATGGTAACATAAATGTCCCTTCAACTGAATTTGAAAATTATTACGATCTTTGCGGGTTCTTAGTATGTAAATACTTTTTTCGGTCCTCCACACGTCTGTTGTTTCCATAATATCGTTTATATTCCCAGACGACTAACTGAATTACTTTTCAAGCTGAAAGGTTGACATTTAGCAACGAATTGTGATAATATTACACTGCAAATATTTAAACAATGGTTCTGTAGCCGACGTCGTTTACATTTTGAATTATTTTTAAGCGGATATTTCTATCAGGCTTTAGTCCAATTTGTCCGCGACGAGATTTGAAGAACCAACATCTAGACAAATACGTAGGTACTCCTGTTGTGTAATTGAGTTATTGAAATCTAGTCTATTGATATCTAAATCTAGTAATTATTTAACTGTGTTACAAACAGTTTCTTTAACAAATAATATCAGGCACGAATTATGTAAGTTCCTATATGATAATAATAATAAAAAGAATTTATTTCACAAAAAACTGCACTTTTCACTGTTTACATTGTTTGAATATAATATTTAGATTATGATGCAATAGTTATAAGTATATGTTTATTTATACTATAAGTGTATAAACTGCGTTTTTGCGTCACTGCCTCATTAGCCTAGTGGTTCCAAGCGCGACTGCTACTCTAGAAGTCTTTGGGTTTGATGCCCAGGTCAAGCAAAAGTGTATTTTTTATATGAAATTCTCAGTAGCAGCTCAGAGTTAGAGATGTGTGCCCGGTAAATGGCAATAGACTCGCCCCCTATTACATGGCGAACTGTAGGTGTACATTGGTACACCTCTGCCTAACAACAATACAGCAGTACAGGCGTAATGGTATGTTATGTATTTTTGCGTTGAATTACGGAACTTTGACGTTATCTATACCTAAAAATCTAATAATTGTTACTGTTACCCTGAGTCGACCAACCATTTCGGGTCAGAGCTAATATGGGCCACCACCGGCTCTGTCCAACTCATGTGTTTATCTTTCACATGGTCGGCCGCGATGTCTCCTGGCTGTCACAAGGCTCCACATAGTTATTGTTGTGTCCTACAGAGTATTGGGCATACACCGAACGTAGCCAGTCCTGTCTCAATTCAAGATTACATCTTTTAGAGTTGCGTCAGTGATTACATAAAAAATTAGGACCAATTAATGTTTTCGCGTGACACTACAAACTCATAATGCAGTAAACTATACCTTGTATGAATATTAACGAAACGACTATCAAGTACCGAGTTCATCACCATAACAAGATGTTATTTCTTATTATCTATATTATTATTAAAAAGCGGTAAAGTTTGAGAGTTTGTGAGGTTGCTGGGTGGTAATCTCCGGATCTCCTGAAGCGATTTTGAAAATCCCATAGAAAGCTATGTTATTTGTGAGTGTCATAGGCATCGGTAGAACATCACGCTACGACACACGGGGGCGTAGCAGTAAAAAAAAGTAAAAAAAAAAGAAAAAAAAATATTATAAGGGATTATTTTCCGCAACGGAAATCGTGATTGCGTCGTTGGTGTGGTGATTGCAAGCGCAAGGTACTAATACCTTGAACAGTAGCAGTCGGGAGTCTGGGCTTAGGCTAAACTTGCCAGAAGTCCTAGGACTTCTAACTAGTAGCAAAATTTGTTCGAAAGGGTCACCGATACCCTGGAACGCAAAGAGCATCAGAAGGAACAGGATTGGGTTTTAGTCAGTAAGAGTGGGACACTCCCTTTCGCTCCGCCCAGAGCGGAAGAAGTAATGTATTGATTTCTAATGACTGCTTCAAAAAAATTCAAATATAAGAGTTCTAACTAAAAAACTGATGTACCGATTAGATATACTTTTCTGTCAACCCTATTAGTCAATACAACCGTAACATTTTGTTATGTCTCATATAGCTGGGTACATTTCGAGTCTAGTCATGTACGGACAAATTGTTACGAAGGCGACTGTTAACATTTTATAAGTTGTTAACTTAATTCCAAGTTGGCCGGTAGTTTCGTAACCTCGGGGCGGTCTTAAGGTACATATTTGGGGTTGTAGAGAGTACTTTGAAAGGGTAGAATATTGTTTAAACTATCTAAGTGTGTATAATAAATGTTTACAAAGCAGTTTAACTGAACACTGTAACAGACAGTGAATAAAGTAGGTATCCGGGTTATATTGGAAACTTTTAAACATACTGTACCTATGTATTTATTCTCTAGACCGCTTCCGGCCACGTGTGCGCAAACACAGGGGCAGTCCCTCTTCCCTAACTCTCATCATCCGACGGGACGGCAATCCGACACACCCGGGGAGAGATCAGGCGCAGGACCAACGGTTTTAGGTGTATGCCGAGGCACGGGTGTGTCACGCCGCCAACTTCCAAACTTCCGGGCTGTTACTGAGAAATTCCTAATGGAAAAACCCAATTACACTTTTTGCCCGACCTGGAAATCGGACCCAGGATTCCATGCTCGACAGGTGTGCTTGCCACCAACCAAGGGGGCAGTTATATACATAACATACCATACTGTTTTCAGCTTTTAAACCAACCATTCTAATACTACCTACTAGGTACTGTAGAAGCTCTGGCTCATTTATCGCATTTAAGATGTTTTAGCTTTAAGATAGATGCTAGTTTTAATATTAAGAAGAGAATGACAGACCGTGACTACGGCTGTCAACAGAATTTAACTAGATATGGGTAAAATATATAATATAATAATATTTAATAATCCAATAAACTGCCTCGGTAGTCTAGTGGTCCTGCTACGCTAGAGGACTTGGGTTCGATTCCCAGGTCGAACAAAAAGTGTTATTGGATTTTTCTGTGGAATTCTCACTAGTAGCTCGGAGTTAGGATTTGTACCCGGTTAATGGCAATAGGCTCGGCCCTATTACATGGGACCTAAACATACTGGCGAACTGTGGGTATACATTGGTACACCTCTGCCTTACCCTTCGGGGAATACAGGTGTTATGGTATGTGTGTTTCCAATAAACGAAGTACAAAATATACGTCTTTGACAAGTAGTAAGATCCTTCCACCTCTATGGTACTATACACAAGCTAAAAGAAAACTTGTTTTTGCAATTTTAGCTCAACACTAATACGAGGTGTAACCAATACTATGAGTGTTATATCATCATCATCTACTTAGCCTTTTCCCAACTATGTTGGGTCGGCTTCCAATCAAACCGGATGCAGTTGAATATCAGTGTTTTACATGGAGCGACTGCCTATCTGACCTCCACAACCCAGTTACTGGGCAACACGATACCTCTTGGTTAGACTGGTTGTCAGACTTTCTGGCTTCTGTCAATCCGTAACGACTGTCAAAAATCTACGAATGACAGCCGGGACCAACGGCTTTACGTGCTTTCCGAGGCACGGAGGTGTCACACCACCAATTTCCTAACTCCGGGTTGCTACTGAGAAATTCGTAATGGAAAAACCTAATAACACTTTGCCCGACCCGGGAATCGAACCCAGGACCCCGTGCTCATCAGTCGTGCTTGCGACCACGAGACCAACGGGGCAGTTACGGGACTATGAATGTTACATCCATTCAAATATTATATCAATTTCATAAAAAAAATCTATTGTTATTAAAGGATAATATGCAAAGCCATTCCTAGATAGAAGATTATATTCTTACAAAGGTTTTTAATCATATTCGAGATGAAAGAAATTAATCTATGTTTACTCGAGCGTGGTGTCTTATCCTTTATGGTAATAGATTGAGGAGGGAAGGGAGGAGGCGACATATTGTGCGGGCATAGGCTATGTATAGTAAGATATGTACTTGTATAAAAAAGATATGAATATATTGCATTGTCTTGGGTTCTTTTATTTGCCTCGGGATATAGGCAATGGGATGTGTTTGTTCTAGGGCATTTTATTAGTACGTAGATAGTGCCTACCTAGTTTTTTGCGTACACTAGCTATCGTGTCATGATTTAAACATTATCTACACTAATATTATAAAGCTGAAGAGTTTGTTTATTTGTTTGGTTGGTTGGTTGAACGCGCTAATCTCAGGAACTACTGGTTTGAATTGAAAAAATATGTTTGTGTTGGATAGTTCATTTATCGAGGAAGGCTTAAGGCTATATAAAATCACGCTACGACCAATAGGTGCGGAGCAGTAACCAAAGACGTAACATAATGCGGGTGATAAAACAACGCGGACGAAGTCGCGAGCAAAAGCTAGTAGGAAAATATAATGGAAAAGAATTCTTCTTTTTTTCAGTACGTAATAATACTGTTTAAGAACATTATGGCAATTGTAATGATTCGGTTTCAACTATTGTAAAAAGTTAAAAATGTATTAATTCTTATTCATAAGATTAGTCGTATTCATCGTGATTTTTGTCGAAAATTTCTACGCACACATATATACACACATAATTTTGATTAATGCGTTATTAAGTTTTGCAGATTGAACGTAATTATAGGATGACTGAAATCGTCAATAGTTACTTAACAATTTACGTATAATTAGTTCCCATACCGGCTTCTAATTTTTTGAACAGTAGGTACCCACTCACAGTGAATTTTGGAGATAGGTATGTATGGGTATTTTATAACTTTATCTTTCGTTTATAAATTGAGCGGGTTCTAATCCCAAATATGTAATTGGTGTTTATTTTCTGATTTTTATCGAACGGCCCTGAAGGTATAAAACAGATAAGTAGTAACCTACGAATACCTGACATTATGAGTGTAAAATACGGTTCGAAAATGTTAAGAAAATTGTTTGAAAAGCAAAACTTACCCGTCTGTAACGTACCTAACCTACTTGACACTCGGATTACGATAAAACCAGATTAGTATCAGACGCAACAGGCTCACGAACTAGGTAGGTACATTCGCATTATTTTTTCGCGGATTTTGTCCGCGATCGCCATTTTGCGGATTAATTCCCACTCTCTCGTCCGGTGAACTGTGAAATGGGGCAGATTGGCAATCAATCATTTCCACACGAGTGCTTCCTATATTGTTATGTGTTTTCAAGACCAATATAATAACGCTTAGTGGCGAGATTGTGACATTCTGTTATGTATTTTGGGTGATTGATAGACTCACCGTCTCCTGGAGTCATTTCGCTACGTTCCTCCAAGAGTCTAACGACAATATTAAGTCACCCCAGAACATTATAGTCGAACAACTTGTGACTTATTAGTACAAAAAAACTCTCTAAACTGACAAAGAAAAGAAAAAGAGACAAGGATTTAAGAAATAATGAGAAGCAACAGTATTAAAGTGTAGCAATAACTTCTAGTACGGTACTCGTTGGTAGGTGCTTAAATTGAACTCAAGAAGTACTAAAACACGATCTCTAATCTTCCAATTTAAGACGCTAGTCTCAATTGACCAGTTTATTGTGGAGCCCATTCATTGACAATAAGCTAAAATCCTTCTTTCAATTACGTTTTAAATTGCGTGTTTCCTTCTTTTCCATGTTATGAAGAACTAGTGTGAAGACCTGACTATGTTCGCATATTATTACAGCTAGGTTTTTGATTGAGCCGTTTTCAACTAAGTGTGGACGGAAAAAAGAAATGACGGGAAAAAACAGGAGTGAAAATCTGTCAGTGTCATCCCTGATAATAGGTATTGACACCTCACGTTCACTTTACCTAAATTCACCGACGGAATTTTTTACAGAATAGACTGCAGATGATGTATTTTGCTATCCTTGCCCAATTGCTCAGATGAAATAATGGTAACTCTCGATTTAGTTTACGTAGGTAACATAACTTGAAAAGGGGTGCTTGATGATTATTAAAATACAGCAGCTGATGAACGATGATACCACATATACAGCCGCCTTACAAGTGTAGATATATTAGGTAACAGTAAGGTACTGGACTATCGGCTTATCCACTTTTATTACGGATTAGTGGAAGTATAAAGTAGATTAAGGACATCGGATAAAAGTAAAAGCTTTCGGTCGAAACGGAGTAGTTTTTTAAGTTAGAAATAATAATGTAAAAAAAGTTAATTAAATGTTTCTACTCATTAGTGTATCAAAAAGTTAAGCACATAACATAAAAGTTTAGGATAAAAAAGTACGATACTACTGATGCTGAAATGCTCTGTTGATACATTATCAAGTCGTTTATCGAATATTACGAGGAATTTGATGATAGATACTCGCATAATATTTAAGTCATCGTGTGGTCTCCTACGAGATCTATAAGGATTTAACTTAATAGTCAACACTAGTGAAATTCTATTATAACTTTTTATATTATAAAGGCAGTATTTTATTGTGCGCATACACTTTATTATTCATCAAAGTGGATTCACGATTCTGTTACATCAAGTATCATTGGTACCTTGTGTACATAAACTCAATCATTTTTTTTTTTAATTAAAACCTTTCGGCATAATTTATTACGAAAATAATTCGATTAAACGTTATTCACCGCACATTTAACCATGTGTAAACCATTTTCATTTAGAGTTTAACTTTATGGAAACAATTCTGTACTGCAGATGTTCACAGACGATTTAGACGTCTGTTTCTATTCTCTGTGTGGGTGCCACCGTCTGGCTTGAAATTCGCTGTGCAATCAGTCTCTCGTGTTTAAGATGCACTGTAGACAAACTAAATGTGTTATGCAAATAGTTGTTGCGAGGTTGCGCTTTATTGAGTGATTTACCGCGAACCATCTTCGATACTCTGAGTAAGTGATTATAATTCTTGCCGTAACGATCATCAGGCCTTTCGGGTACCTATAGATCTGGAAGGTAGTTCTCGTAACTTTTAGAATTGATTGCATTCTAACCTTGGTCTCAATCTGTCAAATAAAAGCTCTAATTTATTTATATGTTTAATAATGTTTAAGATTGAATGTCTCTGAGATTCGTTTGAGATTGGAGTTTGAACGCTTTTAATTTCGGGAATTGGCCTTCAGTTCACCTAGAGGTCAATTGTGTTTTTATATACCTAGTTGTTTTTTATTATTCTGAATTTTGTCGTTTTGATGTTAGTTTCGACTAACATAGTTTTGAGACCATTGCAACCAACAACTATGGACATTATTAGTCTGAAATAAATGAATTGAATTTTTTACTTATTCATATTTAGGTAGGGTACCTATTTCAGAAAGAATAAACATACCTACTTAGGTATGTTTATTCTTGTTTTCTTTTCTTGCCCTCAGGCTCAGGCTCAGGGGGCCATTTAAAATATAGCTTAGTCTGAACTTTAAAACAGTGAACTTTCTACCAACAAGGACTTGTTGGTAGAAATAGGAAAAGCCTACCTTTGCACTTTTCCCCATTATGGAATATGATAATATTGACCCAGAACTCCTTTTGAGTTTTAACTCAAAAGGGAATTTTGTAAGCAATTAACTACAATATCAATTTGAATAATTATGTAGATGAAACCCTTGGATTTATTTATTTAATTCTATAGATAGTGCGGTAGTCTTAATTAAAGCCGACCTGATGAATGAATGACAAGCAGATTCTGTAAGAGATAAACAATGAATTTGGTAGAATGTATTTAGGTACGAACTACGGTTCGTTACTAGTACAACTAGAACAAGTAATTCGTTAATACTAGTGTATATACTAGTTGAGGTAAATTTCCATATTGAAGCGGAGTGAAACGAGAACTAGCGGATTGGAAATGAAGTGTGGAAGATTGGACAGTTCTTATTGGTCAATTTCCACAACGCAATGCTTGCCTGAGTTCCATATTGCCTTGGGGAGAGCCGTCATTATATCGTCAATACCAATGGGCTGTAATATCCGTTCTAGTTCAAGAACATTTAATTAAGTATCAAACATAATGGACATCCATCGACCCTTCATCTTCGGATTAAAAGAGTTCTCAGAAATGGTTTTGTCAACGTAATTGTATTTATAAAGCAAAAATCTGATTTCTCTCTTCAAACAATCAGTATAAACTCACGTACATGTTATTATCCGCACATACCCGTAAAATAAAATGGTACACATCAAGAAAAATGGATGTCAGACGAAATGGCTAAATAATATTACGTTTATTTGAACGGATTTGTACTGAGGTATGTATTGACTTTGACAGTCTTACGATTTTATCTACAAAGCGAGTAAACAAAATCGATTTTCTGAGATTCGTTTCTTAGATTTTTGTATTGTTAATTTTTTTCAAATGAAAGTCTTTGTGTCTCAGTCAATTATTTACGTACCAACTTATTGTTAATTGTTAGATATAGCATGATATAATTTTTGATAGAATTTTTATTATTTCTGCCATTCACACGTTATGTATTTTGATATAAAGCATCATCCAGCCTAACGGCACTACTAAGGTCTTAACGAAGTTTTACAAATGCGTTCGCACATATTACAAAACTTTCCCGGGGCGTGTGATCACCGCACAAATTACGAACGTGAGTATTCGGTAAGAATCAGGTTGTTGAGAAGTTGGTTTAAAGATCCACCCAACAGTTTGAGACACCCAATTTTATAGCTTAGTCTACATACACGTGCCTCAAAGAGATGTCAGCACATGGAAGGGGCCACTGAGGGCCGATGCCTGCCGGGGCTGCGGGTTGTTCGCAAGAGATACCGCGCCCCCGGAACGCAAAGGGCACAAGAAGGAACATGGGTGGGTTTTAGTCAGTAAAAGTCTGACACTGCCTCCCGCCCCGCCCAGGGCGAGAGAAGTTATTTGATGATTTCCCACCCACCAAAAAAAAAAAAAAAGTCTACATACACGTATGTCAACGCAATTTTGTTTTCAACACTGTAGAAATTAAAATGTCTTCCACAAGACATTTGCCTAGCTGCGAAATAATCCTACCAAGAATTACAAATGTTTAAGGTAAACTAAGTTGTCGCGAACTTGAAATGTCATTTGTTCGTTTCAATACAAAGGTTTGAAATTATCTTTGTTTTTCTACTAAGTACATTAAGTAGTACAAAGAAATATAGTCTGTATTGCTGGATAATTATGGGTTTGTATTGTTTAAACTTTGAACTTTGCCAATAAGTTACTGTTATGGAATTGAACATTTCAATTGAAATGTTACCTATAACTTTAGTCAATGAATCAATAACCTTGTTTAAAGAATAAGTACCTACATAATTCTAAACTAATTGACTTAATTACAAACCAAATCGGACGTAGTTTGTTCGTTATTGAATAAATGACGAACTGACATGTTGAACCGTTTAACTATATGGCGTTTATCGACTACCCTTGTCAGTAAGTTGATTATGGCGTTAAATTTCAAAGTAGTCACCTAAGATCTCAAGATGCTTGGTTATTTATTTGAACTTAATTCAAATTCAAATTAAAAAAAAAAATTAAGTAACCCCCGAAAGAAGAATAGAAATCCCTCCAAAAGAGCTGATAACTTTGAAACCGCTGAACCGATTTTCATCAAACATAGCTAAGAACACTCCCGACTAATTCATCTTTGAAACAAAAAAAAAACAAAACCAAATCGGTTCATGCGTTCGGGAGCTATGATGCCACAGACAGACACGTCAAACTTATAACACCCCGTTGTTTTGCGTCGAGGGTTAACTAGAACATCAAACAAGAGCTAAGTCACTTCTTAATTGATTGTGTACTTGTCATCTAAAACAAATCGTTGCCAACCCACCAATTTATCTTCATAGTAACAAGTACTGCATTACACAAGACATTAATAGTACAACTAATATATAAAGTCTTATCAACCAAAGGCGATGCAACATTGTTGAAATAGTTTCCTAATGCAGGAAAAAATTAACTGCCACCTACTATGCGGTTTTGCAAACTAATTATTTCGGAAATGTAGTCAAACTCAAAGCATTTATTTCAATTAGACCATTCAGAATTGTCAAGAAGTTACATTTAAAAGTTGAAGCTAGTTGCTCGTTATAAAGCGTAGGTCTCTATGGAGAAGAACGAGCAAGAAACTCCATGGACACTCTTAGTAGTTTCCTTCATCAATAAACTTAGTGTATTTTAGATTAGCTTTAAATTAATATTAATGCCTCTGATCTACACCGAGTCACGACTTGTTTACTAACAGAACGAAAATTACTTGGAAACTTGGTGGGAGCGCAAACTTGCAGCATTTTAACTATGTTTATTACTTGCACAGGTTTCATCAGAAAGTTACAGTGCTTTAACTGAATAACAAATGATAACAATGAGTTGTTTCTTTACTTGCACTTTTATGGACGTAAACAGTCTGTTGAATGGTGTTCCTTTTTAGGTATTTTTGTTTTGCGACTTTAAGTCAAAGTAGTAAGGTTTAATATATAGTAAACCTAGTGTTTCAATAAGAATCGAATCCTGGCAGTCTATTGTATTAAATTTTCACTCGCTGAACTTAGATGAAGTCTGCTTGCGGTTAGCGGTTAGCTGATGCTAGAGAATTACGCACCCACCTCACCCAAATTCTCCGAAGGAGATATTTACAGACTGTTGGTGCCGATACTCATGCTTTTCTAAACATACATACATAAAACTCACGCCTTTTTCCCGTGAGGGTAGGCAGAAACCATAGAACGCCACCTGCTACGATCCTTACATACTTTCTAAACAATATTAGTAAATAATATTAGCTATGTTAGCTTGTGTCAAAGTCAGTCTACTGAAATGTGCGAAACTATGCTACCTTGGAGTTCAAGAAATTAAAATAAACTTTAACAGCAGAAACATTAAAATCATTAAGCACTGCTCTTTCCCGTCAGGAGCTCTCATCTCAGGTAAAGTTTTGATTATTTAATTTCCAGAGCAGCTAAGACAAACTACAGACTAGTACTAGTACCGTACTGTTATCACTCTGTCTACGTGACATTAATTTGCGCTACGTTTAATTAATTCTCTAAGTTATGAAGGCGTTATAAACAATGTGGTTTGTCTCTGTTGCCAGCGTTGCGTATTTCAGCGATATCATAGTTTTAATCATAAAATGCTGAACGATGAAAATCTAAAAAATTTAAGAGCCGGTCAATCTATAACTACATTGCACCAAAGCGATTTTAATCACATTTCGATCAGCCGTTGCAGGAGCTACCCCAGTTCCGGGGCACAGGGGAACAGGAGGGGAGATGAAAAGGGGAACAACCGGTGAACTGGGTCACTAAACCAGCCCAGTACGGGACCTACAAATAATAATATTGGGACGCGAACTTAAATCTGGAACTGATATTTTTTGCGACATAATTATTTTTCTGATTTTGAATATTTAATGCAATGATTTAGACTCGTGGAGGATAAATGGTCTGAGGACTCGAGAATTGCGTGGCTTTTTTTTAAAGGTTCGTGCTGAGAGGAATAACCCTTGAACTGGGTCACTGGACCAGATGCGCACGTTGGTACTTATATAACAAATCGGGACGTGTATTTGTGTTGCTGCTGTGGTTATCCTTTGGTAGATTGACTATAAAATGTGGCTTTATGTTTTTGATTTGTTTTCATGATATAGTTTGATTTAGAGAAAGTGTAGACTACACACATCATTGTAAATTCAAGTGAGGGTGTAACATGAACGAAACCATAAGTGACTTTAAAATAAATCACCCTAAAATAAATGGTTCACACTATATCATTATTATAGTTAATTATTTTAAATAGGAAGTCTAAAATAGGAAGGCAGTACTTTGCGAGTTTTGCTATAGCATCGGCGTAAGCCGGTATTAAATTAAAATTATTTCAACATTCCATTGTTACTCGCATTTCATGGCCGTCTTGTTAAATGTTTATGGAAACACTTTTACAACTTCGCCCTACGAAACCGCTTTTAATTATCTACGCAAATTACTAAAAGGAGCAATAATGTTCGTTTAGAGGCATTTGAATACAGTCCGCAAATGAAATAGAACCTTCGTAATATTATTAGTACTGTAGTAGAAAATTATTTTAATTTAAACAAGGAAAGTTGGAAAATATGTAACTTATGAATAATGTCATTTTATTTGGCAAACATAAATTACCACTACACCACTCTACCATAACTATTTCTGCAGAAAAGCAGTGTTTCTGTGTTTCGGTTTGAAGGGTTTGGGTGCCGGTAAAATTACAAGTACAGGAGACATTTCAACTTTGTCTCTGGGATGGCAACGCATTTGCAAGGCTTCTGGTATTGCAAATGTCTATAGGCAGATCTGACCACTTAACATCAGCTGGGCCGTCAGCGTCGGCTTGCTTGTCATCTGAAGATGTTTAACTAAAAGAACATAGAGGTAGCATGTTTTAACATTAGAATCGAATAAAGCTCATACACAAATACAGTGTGAAAGATGTGGACTTCATCTATGGAAACTTACCTCTGTAGATGTTCAAATCAATCTAGCAATTTAATTTTGCAACAAACATCTCGTTTTCTCAATACCGCAAAACTTACAGCATCACGTCTTTACGTCAGGAGCACTCACTGTGACGAGGGTCTGATATCAGGGCCTGTCATCTATCGACAACCCGATGTTATTCGATATTATTAAAACTCCATTATAACAAAACTGAAAGGTTAATAATGACAATGTAACATTGAGTGTTTGGTCATATTTTATCCAAATTTTGTATTCATTATTAACCTATTAGCAGACAAATGTTAAATAGAAGCCATAGAACTCGAACCTTGGCTACTCTCATCCAGATCTTTTCTGCTATCCTGCACAGGGATGGGCCGTGAACTAACCGTGGGCTAACCGTACTTAGGGGCCTACCTAATTAATCAAACTAATTGCCCTTTTGAAACAAAAATGTTTGTTGTAATAGTTAATTATGCTACAAGTGAGCTAAGCATGTCATTGCAGCTGAGTGGGTAATGACACTCGTATAACAAGAAAAAGAAAAGTTTTTTTTCAATTGGGGCTGGTGGCCATTTATGTTCCGGGCCTTGGGTGCAGCCCAAGAAGTCTATATATCGATCGGCCCCTGATCCTTGCAGATATCGTTGCTCCTGGGTTATTACCCAGGCTAAGGCTATTGCCTTAGAACATCATACTCTACGCTTGTTGATTCGCGGTTTTTTTAAGAATAATGATGATTCTTATTATTTCTTTAAGTAATATTTCGTGGAGGTTAATGGATGCGCCGCTCTAATGACGATATTCTAAGTTTTATCTGTTCATAACCGCCACAATTTTATACAATAGAGGTTCGTAATTTACAAGTAACTGCCGTTAAAGGACCCATTAGTTATTTATCATGTTATAAGAGATAAAAACTGATAAATTCAATATAACGATGGCAATATTTTCACAATTGGGTGGTAAATTGGTATATTTATCTTAATATCTTTTTTAGGGAACTTTAACAAGTTTTAGAAATAATTGAAGAATACGCGTATTTGTAGGAAAGAGTTAGGTCGTGAAAAATGTATTTAACATACCATCACACCTGTATTCCCCGAAGGGTTAGGCAGAGGTGTATACTAATGTACACTCACAGTTCGCCGGTATGTTTAGGTCCCATGTAATAGGGGGCGAGCCTATTGGCATTAACCGGGCACAAATCCTAACTCCGAGCTATTACTGAGAATTTCATAGAAAAACCCAATAATACTTTTTGCTCGACCTGGGAATCGAACCCAAGACCTCTAGCGTAGCAGTCGCACTTAGGACCACTTGGCTACCGCGGCAGTTAAATAGTATCTAACTAAATTAACTAAAATAATCCCGGTTCCTGGTGAAGTTTATATATAATCAAATTCAATTTAATCCTTTACAGCCGAGACTAGTTTTATTTTATGCTGTAAATACGTAAAAGACATGATTTCCTTTGTATATTTGATAATATTCAGTTGCTAGTTAAGCTTGTTAGGAATCACAATCATTATTAAACGCAATAATAATCAACCAGTATAAAATCGACCTTACCGACGAGAAAGGACAGATTGCACAAACAATAAATATCTGCGATTATTTATTTTGAACGTGGATAGAGTATTTGCAATAAATTATGTTGTTAATAAATTATCCGGAGTATTGAATACCAACCCGTAATATATTATGAAAGGAAGAATTATATAAACAGCTACTTACGGCGTTAATGCTTGGGAACAGCTGACAGTCAGGAACACCTGTAACTCACCATACAAACACACATTGAAGCAATTTATTACAGGATTCAGACACTCCATTATCTACGCTTGACTCTCACACAACACTATGTGTAATAAGCACCAACTTGAATATGTATATTACGTTGTTACTCCTATAAATACTCTGCTCTACGGAGATTAGTTTGCGGTAATTAATTGTAGTGCTGGAAGAAAACTAAGCTTTGGGAATAAAAGAACAAAGTCGAGAATCTTTTAGCTTTTTCTCGAATATCTACTTACTGTCGTGAAGCCTGCTGGTCCAACAGTTTTTTAAAAGTCGCAACATTTTGCAGACTTAATGATACATTTCAAAAAAAGACTAATAATTTAATTTGTATTGTAGGTGCGTTTACAAACATAAAAACTCACATACACAAACAACTATGAAAAATGTAAAACATCTACCATAGGCCACACAAATATTTGTTTCGTGCGAAAATGTATTCTCCGCAGTAGCATATCGCCAATCCTCTATGCCAACCATGTCGATTTGTAATACGTGAACCTCAAAAATCTGTCGTTTACCTTCAGCTATTTATATTTTTGATAATAAACAAAGTTCAGTTTCTTGCAACAAAAATTATTGGAATAACCATGATTAGTATCGAATTTGTCTATTATTGCCAAATAATCAAGTTAGGCTTCGGCTTCCCTATTTCGAAATTTAACCCTTCGCCACTGAAGTAGTATAGTAGTAGTAATCTAGTATGTACTGTTTGCTGATACTAATGCATTCCCAATTTGCTTGACAATAATTCTCTCTAACTTCTCAAACCCCACGGATATAATGTTTAGTGACCATGTAATCAACTAATGGCGCTGTAATCAAAGTTGTGAACTTGTGCAGAAGTCATTCGTGCCAAACGTCTAGTTAGTCTTGAGAACAACTTTAAATTGGAGATAATTGAGTCTGCAAAATCCATCAAAACTTTTCGATTGATTCCTATTTTTAACAAGATAACTTAGAAAAATCTCTCGGACACTGTTAGGGTCGAGGATTTATTGAAAAAAAAAAAGAATTTAGCGTTTAATTTTGGAATGTAAAGGACAAGCGAAATCGTTCATTAAAAGTTTTCATTTCATCACATTTGATTGGATAGGAGTTTTTTGCCGTGTAGATGAGGTTATGTCATACTTACTGATTGTCAACACGCGTACAAAGCATGCTAATATAATAATATTACACTAAAAAATGAAGCGCTTTATTAAACTAAAAATAATTAAGTAATCATTTATTTTAGGAAATTTATAATAAATTCACGTGTTACTTTAGCCCATTCCCTATACTTTTTATGTAATCGACATCAAATTGTTAAAATATAATTAGTACAAACAGCAACAAAATTATCATCCGGAGAAGCAGACTACTACAAATGCAAAGTGTGCAATCTTACTACACACATACCTACATACAATTTCTACGTGCATAACTATGTTTGCGGTTAGTCACATACATACATTCCAGGACAGTTATACAAATAGCTGTTTCAGCTTCGACCATGGTCACAATTTCGCAATAGAGGGCTTCTAGCTTTATCTTCTACAGTGGATTCTGGTTATGAATTATTACATTACCTTCAACGTCTACATAGAACTGTTCAACTTAGCTATAATCCATTTAATATTAACACTAAGCAACTATTCCACTGAGAACAATGTTAGCGTGCAGTGAACGAGTAAGGGCCCGTGCACACCACGTTTTTTAAACGCTTCGACGCGCGTTTTGGGAACGTTCGTCAACAGCGCGTTTTGCTTTCCACATTGTGGTTTGTTTTTGACTGACTCGCGTGTCTATCGCATCTGTATCGCTACAAACGCGTGTCAACGGCGCTTTTAAAAAACGTGGTGTGCACGGGCCCTAAGTGTAAGCATGTCTACTTAGGGTCAATTCATACTAGCGCAGAGTCAAAGTGCATCGAAACGCCAAATTCTTTAATTCTTTACAATTAAAGTGAAGTTACACGACCAACTTCACAACTTCGCTGTAATTGTAAAGAATGTGACATTTATTTGCGCTTCAACTCTGCGCTAGTATAAATTACCCTTAACAATGAATAGTAATTTGAACCTCATTATCGCTACTTTATAATTATAAATCTTCTGCTTTCCCTTGGACCGCTTATTTCTTCTAAAGTGCCTTTAAACGTATTGCTGGCCTGTGCAGTTTCGTTTACTGAGGTAGGTACTTATGTACCTATTTCCTCGTCAATGTTTGAGGTAACTTGAAACGAGAGGATAAAAATAAAATGTATTGAAACCAATAAAATTCTTACGTATTTTTTTGGCTTTTTAATTTGATGCCGAATTATGTTGTTTGATGTTCAGAGAACACGTACCTAGGAATGACTTCTAATAATCTTATTGGTAAATGGTAGTTGGTATTACTTTTTGTAGCCTCACACACATATGCTGAAAAAGAAATTTCGACTTCTTTAGGTATATTTTTTTGAATATTCGTATGAAGTAAGTTTGTCAAATTTCGTTGGGATATAATTAAACTCATCAGGCTTCTTACCAAATTTTTGTACCTAGGTATTTGATACACTCGGGAGTCAATCTCTCGGGAGGAATCTGGTTCACCTACATGAACTTTCGGAAACTAAAGAATCTAGGTATTTCAAAGCCCGGCTAAACTATCCCCGTGTAAAAACAAAAAAACGCAGCTGAGTACTCCTCATTCCATACTACTATACCATTCTTTTAAAACACTTTTTATTTGAATAAACTAACATTAACTAAATATTAAATATTATAGGTGACCCAAATTCATTTCTCTCGAGTGTATTATATTTTGGTATGCGATGACAGCAATTTATATCATAGGAATTAAATTGCACGGAAACTTGATCCTTAAAAAGTGAGAAAGTATCAAATATATTTTTCTTTTTGTCAACAGATCACGATGGCTACTATGTGGTTCAAGACATTTTTGCTAGTCCTCGTGAGTACGGCCCACGTGTTTGCAGCCCCAGCACATACAGGTAACTATAAAACTTACCAGTTTCAGTTGAACGAACCACTTTACGGAATTCATAAGGATGTTTGAAACTCGGTATCGAACGTAAGGTCAATATATCTCGAAAGTTTTCTACGAATGATGTTATGAGGTAGAATTTCTCGGTAGTTACTTTCGATTTACCTGAAGAACGCTAGAAGCACTGATCAAACAGACGCAGCGACGATGGTGGGTACTTGTTCTCTCATTGTGCTGTCAGAAAGCCAATTCCCGTAATTAAAAACTAAAAACGTTCTAAGTCTAGTTGGTATATCGCACCCCAGTGCCAATCGATGTCAAAAGTGTTTTGTAAATTATAGGTATTATTGACAGAACAAAAATTATATTGCGATCATTCTTAAAAATACGGGAAATGCCACTCTGATAAATTGTCACATTAGTAAAATTTAATTGATTCTGTATACACGGAGACATATTAGTGACAAACGACTTAAAACACTTAAACAACTTCCAAAAAAAAAATGTCGTCAAGTATTATCCACATAAGACATAATGTATAAACCGTATCCTCATACGATCTACGCAGTTACCAAACACTTAGACCCAAAAATAAACTACCCTCCAACATTGAAACTTCTCTAGCCCTATGTAAATAGTTCTGGTAAGTAAAGACCTAACCCCTCATATACTATAGAATAGTGGTGTCCGGGACTTACAAACTTTGCAATTGTAGTTTTAGAGTTGGAATGTTGGGAACAATCCAAATAATAGTGGAGTCAAAAGGTGCTGAACACTAAAGCCGAAAATGATGGTAAAATTAAAATCGAAAAAGAAAATAGAAAGGGGAAATGGGAAAAGAGAGACAGTGGTCAGTTACCACTTATCTAGTCGTTTAGCATACATTTGAATATGTGTTTTTTCTGGTTTGAATTGTAAAATGTATTTGAGGAAACGAGTTAAAATAGGTTTCCATACGTCAGCTACATGCTATATACAAAGTAGTATTATAGCATTCAACATCTAATCTCGACATATAATACATGGATACTCAGTTCAATTGAAATAATTTTCATTTTCGTAGGAACATAATTATTTTTTTTTCAGTGAATAGTAAAATTTTCATGTTGCTACATTAAAAGAGAATAAATAAGTGTGGACACGTAGTTCAGCAATATCTATGTTATGAATATTTATCATATTAAGTGCGGTTCTGAAAGTAAAGCAGATACTCATTAATGTTTTCATAAAATGTTAATTTATTTAAAGATATTTAATGAAAAGAGACAGGGTCATTTTATTAAATAATAAATACCTACCTAGAACTTAGTTCAAAATAAGTATTATTATTTAATTTGAGTTTAATTTTACCCAAAAATGTCGACCCACAATCTTTCAATAATTAAATTATTTCGTCAAACTACATCATTGTGCGAAATGTGTTGCATAGCACTGTCCATCAGTAATAGTTCAACGTGCATCCCAAACGTATTCATTGAACATATTAAAATAAATCCTTATTAAATATTTCAAATTATAGCAATTACTACAAAAAATGGAAGTAATTTTCTTTTGACAAAATCAAGCTCAATGAGAACTTTTTTAATAAGTAAGTTAGGTTCAAGACAAAAGCTTGTTTCGATGTTTGAAAAACGCGAAAAATGTGCGGTTTGCAAAACACAAAAAAATTGCGAACATCCCATTTTTTAATTCGATTTTTCATATACAAAAAACCTTTTATAGGTGGATTGTGTTACCCATCTACCAATCTGAAAATCCGTTCTTAATCCCATAGGATTATTTTTACGTAACGACTGTGGCGTATTTACCAATCTCCTGCTCTTGACATTGACTCTTTTAAAGGGGTAAATTATTTATACATACACTGTTTTGTTATGCATTAACCTGTGGACATGACAGGGTAATGCTGACTTAATATTTTTGTTGATCGTTTTTTGTGTCCTTACTCTGAAGTGACAGGGGTGAACTACTACATAAATGTACGTGTCGTAAAGATAATGAGGTAGAATTCTAAAATATTTTAAACTAGGGCTAATTTCACACTAATGTTCAAGTATAGTTTTTAATCGAGATTCATATTTGCATTGTTCCAATATTTGGAGTCTTTTGCACTAAGTGAAATTATTGCATTTACACACACATACATACCATCACGCCCGTATTCCCCGAAGGGTTAGGCAGAGGTGTAACAATGTACACCCACAGTTCGCCGGTATGTTTTAGGTCCCATGTAATAGGGGGCGAGCCTATTGCCATTAACCGGGCACAAATCCTAACTCCGAGCTGCTACTGAGAATTTCATAGAAAAACCCAATAACACTTTTTGCTCGACCTGGGAATCGAACCCAAGACCTCTAGCGTAGCAGACGCAGATTATTGCATTTATTGGTATTAAAATAGAGACATTTTTAATTAGCTATCACTAGATTTTGTCAGTGAAATCGGTAATACATGTAGTCTTCTATACTGCGCTTTTATATCAAGCACAACCAAAGAGTTTAACTTTATGTATTAAAATGCATGAAATGTGCGTGGGTGAAGTCAGTAGGTGATAAATATGAAAATTGTTCTCTTCCCTTTATTCTACGAGGATGCATTTTTGTAATGACTAAGAAAGGTTCTAAGGAAAGTCATGTTGTGCACGATAAGGAAACTTTCGTTTTAAATTGTACTTAGGATTTTTTTCTTAGTAAAAATCATTCTAAGTTCAATCGTTATCAGATCGTATCTCTCCTCTTAAAGTGTCAAAAAACTTAGTTCAAGCTAATTTATCTCGTATGTCTAAGTTAACTTTGAGTTCAACTTAGCGTGATCACGTTGGCTACTTGGTACTTGATATCGCTCAAGCAAGAATATCTTTTGTAACTTTGTTTTGAAATGATAACATTAAAAGTTGTTTTTGCTTGAGATTTGGGTATCACTTGGTTTTTTATAAGGATATAATACTCCAACAAATAAAAAGTTTTTTCCGAAAAATATTCTCAAACATCCTTTATTCTTGACAATTTAAAAGTGCCTGTAAATGGTCTAATTGAAGTAAACGTTTTAACTTTGACTTTAAACTATGTCTTAGATGTAAAGTATGACGTATACTTACGTGAGTACATACCCTTACATTAGCAGATTGTTATAACCTTGGCAAAGCCCGAGGCGTTTAATTAAGGCATCAATGGTTTACTACGTCAATGGCGCTGATGTAGGTAGTAGGTATGCAGATTTAACGACAGCGACGATGAATACGGCTGGATATAAAGTTATACAGCGCTCTATAGTTTTCTTGTTTGCATATCTTCCAAGATTATTAATTTCGTCGGCTCAATACATTCTGACCAACAACAACTAACGACAAGTTAAATCTACACTAATATTATAAAGCTGAAGAGTTTGTTGGTTTGTTTGGTTGAATGCGCTAATCTCAGGAACTTCTTGGATTCTCAGGAGGTTTGAATTGAAAAAATATGTTTGTGTTCGATAGTTCATTTATCGAGGAAGGCGATAAATGAACTATCTATTTTAACATCACATTTTATAACATCACGTTACGACACACGGGAGAAAAGCAGTAACCAAAGATGTAACTTAACGCGGATAAAAAAAACCACGAGAACGAAGTCGCTGGCAGAAGCTAGTTTTAAGATAAAATTAAAATAATTATAATAATACCAGCCTACAACTGACCCACTTCACGGCAAACTTCTCATAAGAAGAAGGCATGAGCAAGGCAAGGTAGATTGGCGATTTAATTCATTCTATCCTACTTTCTACTAATATTATAAATGCGAAAGTTTGTGAGGATGCATATGGTTTATTACTCCTGATCAGATCTGGGTGAAATTTTGCACTGAAATAGATTGTAGTGTGAAATAACACAGAGGACACTTTATATCCCGGATAATGTCCAGTTCCCGTCGGATAATATATCAAATTAAACGCGGAAGAAGTCCTGAGAAGAAGCTACATTAATTATATGTTTGGCTTTCCTCATGATGCTTTTCCTTCACCAATATCAGATACGTCCAAGATAAAATTAGATAGTTAAGAAAAAAGAGCACTGCTTAACCTCATGCCCGAACAGCTGAAAATGAGTCACGAACCACTCTTCAGTAAAAAGATATGCCTGTAATACATGCAGAGCAATTTTTACAGCTGTAAATGCCAAAGAGACAAGACAGGGACTACTTGCCGTTATTGATGTTAACGGGTTAAGGGCACAGACAAGGTCGTTGTAACCGGGTAATTTAAAAGCGCTCTCGAACTTACTTAGGTACAGTCGAACGACCTATTTGGTGCATACAACTTTTTCCTTTCTTTTTGCGTTGCCCCAGACTAGGAATTTCTTCAAAATCGTGAGTGTTTTTACAAACATATACTTTTACATACACGAACAGTCACTTCTGGAGCAACTATCTGTAGGGTCACCATACAAATATTTGTTCCGTGCGGGAATCCAACCCGCGACATGCAACGTAAAAACCAATCGCTCCCCGCCACTGCGCCAACCAGGTAGCCTAAACCACTACTTACACTAAAACTACTTTTAAACAATGTTGTAAATGTGTCGAGTAGCCAATTCTTTCACATCTCTGACTTAAGTTCATAAATCTAAAAAGTTATAATGAACACAAAAAAAATATAAGTTAGATTTCCATCCAACTGTGAATAGAGGAAACATCAATATTTTTACCTGTAAACCAAATAGCTTGTTTGTATGTACTGAAAGTGTAACTTGAATATGTATTCGTGGAAATGACGTTTATTGTCTAGAATAAGACGTAAGTGTTATTAGCCTGTAAAATGTTGGTATCTATCTAGAGGTCGTAATGAATTTTGACGCGTCGGGCATAGGAGATGGCCTCTGGAAAATGTCATCAAGGACGTCTTTTACTTCTCTAAATAATATAATTAGACAAAAAACAAACGGCTCGAGTCTAAAAATTGCACGCACTAGTATATCTTTAATTAATAATAGAATTTATTCCAACGTCTGAAAGTCCATTTTTGTTTCTTTTACACTGTATCAATTCTTTAACAATTTTTTTCCGCTCTAGGCTTATTGTAAATCAAGTGTCAACTATGTGTTGTTGTTTCCAGGTACTGTCTGGTTACCGCCACAATAACAATAACAGAACAGATAGGACAGTGTGTTAACAACCAGTTCACAAACTACTCCATTACATTTACTGGTTAATTTTACGACTGTTTTTATTTTCTGTGGGTTGTGTGGTACGGGTTGTTTAGTGCTAGCGTGTCCATTTGACTCGGTGCTGAAGGAAATGAAAAGACAACGAATCAACATACCATCTCGCCGGTATTCCCCGAAGGGTTAGGCAGAGGTGTAACAATGTACACCCACAGTTCGCCAGTACGTGTAGGTCCCATGTAATAGGGGGCGAGCCTATCGCCATTAACCGGGCACAAATCCTAACTCCGAGCCGCTACTGAGAATTTCATAGAAAAACCCAATAACGCTTTTTGCTCGTCTTGGGAATCGAACCTACGACCTCTAGCGTAGCAGTCGTGCTTAGGACCATTAGGCTAACGAGGCAGTTACAACGAATCTGTTGGTATATAGGGTAGTCGTCGCTCACACTAGCATAGTTCGACAATTAGTTGACCTACTAACGATAATATTTTGAACTGTAATAAATAAATATTAATATTCTACAAACCGATTTCGGTTATGTACGGCAACTAATCTCAACGGAAACTACCCAAACACGAAAGAGATATTGTAGTGCACAAGTGTGTGTTTGCACACACACAAGCACTCACTGTCCGGTGGGACGGCAATCCGACACAATCGGGGAGAGATCAGGCACAGGACCAACGGCTATACGCGATTTCCGAGACACGGGGGTGTCACATTACTAACTTTCAAACTCCGGGCTGCTACTGAGAAATTTATAATGGAAAACCCCATTAATACATTTTGCTCGACCTGGGAATCGAACCTAGGACGTTCAACAAACGCGCTTGCGACCACGAAGCAAACGGGGCAGTCTAAAAACTATACCCAAATGCTTTAGAATCTCCTTTTTTCAACATAATAAGATTAACATTAAGGATAAGGTCTTTTAAGTAAATTTTAGAAAATATGTACCAAATATTTTTACTTTAAAACCCAAAAAAAAATGTTTTACTTTTTCTTCACTAACTTCTCAAAACCATGTCGCAATCTAAACCCTGGTTTTTAATCCAAAAAAGTTATGAACAAGTCTTGACATTTGATGAAAACAGAATTATTTATTGTCAAAGCTGTACGACACACTTACTGAATTGGTGACGAGGACAAATAGCTGTAGGCACATCTTTGAAGTTTTTAAACAAATAAAATATCGAAATATTTAAGGTTTGAACTCAAATCATATTTATTATACTTCAAAACGTGACTAAAGAAATATCTATATATGAGTTCTACAAAAGTTCATAGTGATAATTTAAAAATAGATTGTGTTTATATCATATACTAGCTTCTGCCCGCGACTTCGTTCGCGTTGCTTATTTCACCTGCGTTAAGTTACGTCGTTCCGTCCAGTAGTTTCGGAGCATATTCGATACAAAGAAACAAACAAACTAACCTCTTTATAATATTAGTATAATTAGTGTTATACGTAAAATAAAAATAACAAATGTTTGTCACTTCACGTGTTTAGTCGACACCGTTAACAGAGTTGAACGATAAACGTATCAGGTATATAAAAACCAGTTCTTATTTTCAATTACCTGGCAGACACCTACTGCCGTTTACTACAGAACGATTCTCAAGCACAGATGTCGCCTTTAGCATCGATTTGAAGCCACTTGATTGGTTAAATTGTGCGTATCGTTCTGAAAATCGGACAGGTATAGAGACTTAAAATGATGTAATAGACTTATTATTAAAACGTCTTCAGAACGATATCATTGAATATAAAAAAGAAATAAATTGTTCAGGAGGTCTACTGACCTGAAAAAAAAAAGATTAATAAGGCATCAGTCTTTAAAATATATACAAAACTAGCTTATGCCAGCGACTTCTTTTTCGTTTTTTTTCACCCGCGTTAAGTTACGTGGTTACTCACGTATGTCGTAGCGTGATGTTATAAAGCCTAAAGCCTTCCTCAATTAATTAACTATCCAAAACAAAGGGATTTTTCCAATTCAAACCGTAGTTCCTGAGATTAGCGCGTTCAACCAAAGAAACAAACTAACAAACTCTTCAGCTTTACAATATTAGTATAGTTTAGGCACTCCCTACCAGTAACCAAAGGTGGAAAAATCAATTCAAGATTAACGCGTTTAACCAAACAAACAAACAAATTCTTCACTCGCATAGATTGTATGTGTAGACTAAGTTAACTTCAAATTGTAAAATAAATCTATTATATTGTGTTAGTAATATTTAAGCTTATAACCAAATAATTACACGTGTATATTGCCGATATATTTGTTCATTAATTAAACATATATAACCTTGATCTAGACACAACATATTATCTAACTCTCTCGGGTTTAATTACATAGTCTGTGTTTGTTTGGTACGTTCCTGTATGGTTTTCTAGTGATAGGTACCAAAGATTAAACTGTTTACGTCGGCACTAAGTTAAGTCTAGGCACCATATTGTTATGGTCCAGTAGTTAAGGCGCTGCCTCTCAGACCCGAGGTTGTGAGGTTGCAATCTGGTACCAATAAACCTTTTTCTATTGTAAACGTACTTTCATAGTTTAATATCACTGACATTGGTGAAGGAAAATATCCTAACTTTATAATAAGTATAAGACTAAAAATGCCAATCCGCCTTGAGCAAGCGGGTGATCAATGCTTATACCTTCTCTGTATGAAAAGAGGCCTTAGCCCTGCTGTTGATGGGTGGGAAATCATCAAATAACTTCTCCCGCCCTAGGCGGGGCGGGAGGGAGTGTCAGACTTTTACTGACTAAAACCCACCCATGTTCCTTCTTGTGCCCTTTGCGTTTCGAGGGCGCGGTATCTCTTGCGAACAACCCGCAGCCAACAACCCGCAGCCAGAAAAAAAAAAAAAAGTTGTAATGTTTTCTGAGATGGTATTATTAAGTACTGAATTTGCGTGCAGAAAAGTATTACAAATTGATCAAGCATTGTATTACGTGGCAATGATGCCAGCCTTTTAAACACTTCTTCCATTGACAGCTATGCGGACAAGTTTATAAGCTCTCTCCCCCCTTTTATAAATTGTACAAAATAAAATTATTATTACTTATACATTTAAATATGGATTTAAAATGTATAATAAATAGGATTGTATTTACTTTGAAAGTAGCGCACTTTAAAGGCGTGAGATATATATCCCACTTAGTGCAATACAATGAACGCATTTTCACATAAAGTGTCTCACAGAATACTGAACATTTCAGACCCCGGGAGGCGAGACCTGGTTTCATTTCAAATAAAGACCTCAGTTTCCAGAGATTTACTTCTGTATACTAACGTTAAACCCCCGTTCTACAGTTTACGTATCCCTTTATTAATGTACTTTTACATCATTGAAAATTAAAAAAAAACGATTTTACTGATGTTTCAGTGATCTGGAGTGTGCGTTTAGTTCATCAATAAATTTGTGAGACACGAAACTAAATGTACCTACTAATAGAGTTATAAAATAATATTTATTCTGTAAATAAGTGGAAATTAAAACTTTTTCAATTTTCTCTCTGAAAAGAAACACAGAGGTCAAAGTTTTTTTCAAAGTTCAAAGTTCATACAATTATTTGTTAAGATCAGATCATATCAGAACCATGCATGTAGGTTTATTGTCTGAGATAGTATTTTGAAAAAGAACGACATGCATGTAAGTGCACCTGTTCAGAGAGTACACTCATGTTTCAGTTATCGTAAGCAAAGTGATTTTAAATTCTGTGTTTTTACGGTCATATTTTGACTGCCCCTGAATAGTACCAAATTAAACCAAATACCTATAGTACTTTATTTATGACAGAATTAATAATTGCTGACACAGGTCATAAATATTCATTTTAATTTCAACGTTAACAACGAAACTTTTTGCTTTATAGTATTAATACCACATTATAATTAATGGACAGGCACAACTTTCCATAATATTATTATTCCGTAGGCTTTTATGCGAAACAGCATCTGCCTGTTTACTATTTTGTAATTATTCCAACTCGGCTATAAAACCCCCCTATTTTGCTACGCCGTAGCAGGTCTACGGATTCTGTAGCAAATTCGCGTAGACTCTTTGTTTTGTTTAGAATACAAAAGCTACGCGGCTCATTTCTTTGCACTAATGCTGAGAAAAAAATACGAAATCATTATAACAATTAATAGACACTTCTATTTCGATGTAGCTAAGAAATATTTTCAAGTGAAAAGGAAATATTGTAACACGAGCAGCACAGCAGGAGTTCATTTTCGGTAATCAAGATCGAAGGTTCCATCTCCAAGTAAATATATCAGAACAATATAATAGATTTATTTCTTTAATAGCACTCCCGATGTTATTGGAAAACCCAGCATGAGGCTTTAATAGGAAACATATTATATTTGACTGTATTATACTCTGTTCATGTAATCATGATTGACATGACACGTACAAATACAAGCTTTCACGTTTTTTTTTTTACAAAGTGTGTGATCACATTTATCTAACTTTATGCTACAGCTCTGAATTAAATATTCAGCATGTGTCATATTAATTAGCATTTAGCGAACTAAGTATTTATATTTAGTATGTATTTTTGTGCCAAGTTAGCAAATATTCACATTTTTGAACAGTTGAATTCAGTTGTTTTTATTTTTGTACAATTGCACGTAACACTCATGTAAAATCAAAGGCCGACAATAATTAAATAATATCATTGTCCCCTTGCAAAGGCAAAGGCCTTCTCTGAGAAAGAGAAGCGCGACTGCTACGCTAGAAGTTTTGAGTTCGATTCCCAGGTCAAGGAAAAAGTGTTATTGGGTTTTTCTATGAAATTCTCAGTAGCAGCTCGGAGTTAGGATTTATGCCCGGTAAATGGCAATAGGCTCGCCCCCTATTACACGGGACCTTAACATACTGGGGAACTGTGGGTGTACCTGTACACTGGTACACCTCTACCTAACCCTTCCGGGGACGCAGGCGTGATGGTATGTGTGTGAGAGAAGCCAGGTGCATTGATCACCACGCTTGCTCAAGGCGAATTGGCGACTTATAGTAATTGTAAGTCCAGGTTTCCTCACGATGTTTTTCTTTACCGATGTCAGTGGCGTCCAAGATAAAAAACAAAATATTTATGAAATAGAAAAAGTAGCATCGATACCTGCCCATGCCCGGTTACGAACCCACAGCGTCGTGTTTAAGACGCAGGCGCCTAAATCATTAGGCCATCACGACACATTAGAATTAATAATGAAAAACAAAATTGGCAATTACAAGAAAGGCGTCCTATTTCATAACGGAGCAGTTTATAATTACAGTTTGGCACCTACTCCTTAATTATTATTCGGTAAACTGGTTTCTTCTTATAAAAGTGTCTTGTTAGCGTTCGTTGGCATTTTCAGGGTAATCACCGGTTAATGGGAAGTTCAACGGATCTTATAACTTTGTGTTTGTTTTGAAGATGGCTTGGGTGTTGTTATTACGTCTTAATTAAAGGATTAGGTAATATTCTTATATGTATTTTTTTTTTAAAGTTGTCTCACACTGTGAATTTATCTTGGGATAATATTTACACAGAGCACCGTCAGAATTCAGTCAATGTTAAAAACGTAATTACCATTTTTACATTAAATACCATAAATTCAGGGATGATGATGATAAATATGTATCAAATATAATGCGGCTTAAATTCCGTGTTTCCTTCATAGATTGTTTGATGGCCAACTAGCCGACGGCCCACCTCACCGCTGCCTATAGACATCTGCAATACCAGAGGCCTTGCAAATGCGTTACCTTCCCAAAGATAAGATTGAAATGCGTCACGTGCCTATAATTACACCGGCACCCATAACTATCGAACCGGAAGACAGCAACGCTGCTTTGTGCCACATCACTGTTTCAAATTAAAATTTAAATGAAACTCCATTATCCACTCGATCCATTATCCATTAGCCTCAGTTTTAAATCTTGTTTAAAAACATGTACTTGGTTACATTTTTGAACAGCAATTATATTCGGATTACATAAGCACTACGTATTCGTGTTAATATTTCAATACATTTGAAAGCACGTGAACATGTAATGTTTCAATCGATGTTTTTGTTAAAAAAAAAATATTCTCTTTAGAATATTTTTTTAGACTAATCAATCTTTTTGTTTTGACATTAATTGATGATTGAAACTAATCTTGATTTCTACAAATCGTTAGTATGCAATAACGGTAAACTACTTCGTTTAAATATATTAATTTTAGTAAATAAAGTTTGTGTAGTATCAATAATAACCAATAATGTTTAACGAGCGAGAGAATAAGTAAATTTCGAGACAAGCTATTATTATTTCTTAAGTAAAGCTTAGTGAGTTATTGTAATAATTTTGGAAATTATTTATTTAGGTACATATAACTCTTTTTCTTTGATAATATGTAGGTATAGAGAAAAAAAATTATAATGAAATTCAGATTAACAAAATTACTTTTGATTATATGCAATATGACAGACTATGATGGCCCAGTGGTTAAGGCGCCTGCCGGTCATGCATGAGGTTACGGGATCGATACCGGGCAAGTACTATTGTGACTTTTTTAATGCTTTTATGTACTTTCTAAGTTTGTTTTGGACATCATTGACATCGGTGAAGGAAAACATAGTGAGGAAATTTGGATTTGTAATTAATATAATATATGTCTGAAATCACCAATCCGCCTTAAGCAAGCGGGGTGATCAATACTCGTGCTTTCTCTGTATGAGAAGAGGTTATTAACCTGTTATGCAGTGGGACAATAATAGGCTGGTATTATTTTTTTGCAAGACTGATTTAGTCTGCAAATCCTAGTTCAAATATAGAACTAGCAAATTGATATTACAAAGTGACTCGCAATCCTACGAAATTGTGAAATATTCATCAACACGACCAACGGTAATGGAAGCAGAGCTCGTACTGAATAATTTCTTACGTTACCTCATACGAATGTTTGGCAAGAGTCAACAAGACATTAATCCTTTGAGACTTCCAATATTGAGTTAACGTAGTTCGGTACCAGACTTATAAGTACCTACTGCGTCTACAGTATTTGTAACTACTTGTAATAAAATACTCATAATAACTCCAAAGTAAAGAGCAAGTAAGTACTAACAAAAATAACTTTACTGAAGTATTAGCTGAAAAAGCCTTTCCGCGATGGAAGTCGCTATTTCATTTACTTTGACGGAAAAAGTTTAAAATTTTTTGTTCGTATTCCCATTTCCCAACTTATTTATAAAACACAACTATATTATATACGGTAGAAGGGACATCGTCAACACCCCAGGGCTCTTCGGATTACCGTTTATTAAAAATAGAAACAACTGTTCCATACGTTTTGACTGTGTAGGTGTACTTTTGTGATTTATTGCACAAATGCCGTAGGTTCATATTTTTTAAATACTTAAGTAAGTATTTAAAAAATATGAACCTACGGCATTTAAAAAAATGCTATTATCGCGATTTGAAGAAGTCTTCAAATAGTGATAATAGCATTATTTTACTTGGGTACTGTTTCACCACCTTTAAATAACTTAAATTCTAAAAAACCTTTTCGTAACATTAAACAATCAGGACTGTACTGTATGTAGTACAGTTTTATTGAAAAACATACCATCACGCCTGTGTTCCCCGAAGGGTTAGGCAGAGGTATATCAGTGTACACCCACAGTTCGCCGGTATGTTAAGGTCCCATGTAATAGGTAGCGAGCCTATTGCCATTAACCGGGCACAAATCCTAACTCCGAGCTGCTACTGAGAATTTTATAGAAAAACCCAATAACACTTTTTGCTCGGCCTGGGAATCGAACCCAAGACCTCTAGCGTAGCAGTCGCGCTTAGGACCATTAGGCTAACGGGGCAGTTTTATTGAAAAATTAATTAAGAAAAGTTCTTTGAAACAATGTCTGCAGTTGCGCAGCCGTATTAAAAAAGTTAAAGCGCTTAAAGTTAACATTTAACGTTCGATCGAGGAACATCTGTTCCGAAGTAATTTTATTAAAATATAGATCAGGTATGCACCAGTTATGGATAATATTGTTGGGACACTAACGGGAGTGTATTTAAAGCGACGATTTCATGAAATAGAACGGAAAATAACATGCTTTTAAATTGACTAACTCAATTTTATTCAAGCTATTTTCAGCCATCGGCCGTAGCACGACGTGTTAAAATCGACATTGTTTCAGTGCAAAATAAGAACAGAAATAAACAAGACGAATAGAATTATACATATAATAATGATGTCCTTAGCTGTTCCAAACACACATCCTTCATGCAGCATAGCTCTTTAAACACCAGTCAAGCATGTCCCATCGGGCCACTTGAGCACGTGGTATATCTATGCTCAGCACTGGCTTAGTCCGCAGCTAATATAACACTACGTAGTAGTCTACGTTGTGTTATACTCGTGTCGTAGACATAGTTGTGTAGGCAAATTAAATGGTTTATTCTTTGTTTAACTTGTGTCTCGTAACCGGCTAATCTACACTTATATTATAAAAAGGAAAGATTTGTATTTTTGTGTGTGTGTTTGTTTGTAATGAATAAACTCAAAAACGACTGCGCCGATTTCAAAAAGTATTTCATCATTAGAAAGCTACATTCACCCCGAGTAACAAAGGCTATATAACATCACGTTACTACCTACGGAAGTGGAGCGGTAACGAAAGACGTAACTTAACGCGGGTGAGATTAGCCACGCGGACAAAGTCGAGGGCAGGTCGTGTAGTAAAGTTATAAAGAAACTGCAAAATAATTCCTCCTTATGAACGAAAGACTTATAAAACTATTTACCAGATGCCAGACATTCTCATGAAAATATTCCCACAACTTTCTGTGTCTAAAAATATTTTTGAAATTTTCTCATAAAGTTTCAAAAGCGAGTCTATAAAATGCCGTACCTAACTAAAGTCTGACAAATATGTACTCTGTCGTGAAGTTTTATCTCACGGTGCTTCCTCGTATACTCTTAATAGCCCACATCGTCGACAGACTGGGGACATAAATTCCTCGGATTATTGACGATCCAGCTCCCAGAGTAGGGTGACTTCCTAATGCTCTGTCCTTATGGATCGTAGATTTAAGTCGTTCGTCATAAAATACGGAAAATAGGTACCTTCTTGTCTTCGTGTGTTTTTCTTTGACCTTTATATTTTTTATATGACCTGGGTAGTTAGTTTTTATTAAGTACCAATAGGTATAGGAACTTCTTCATTTGAACTTTATTAACTACTAGCGACTTGCCCGCGACTTTTTCCGCGTGGCTTATTTCACCCGCGTTATGTTACGTCTTTCGTTACTGCTCCGCTCCCGTGGGCGTAGCGTGATGTTATATAGCTTATGTTACTTAGGAATAATGTAGCTATCTATTGGTGAAAAATGGTTAAAATCGGTTCAGTAGTTTCGGAGCCTATTCGTTACAAACAAAAAACTCTTTCCGCTTTATAATGTTAGTATAGATTTATGTCCGCGTAAATTTTCTTACGGATTACTTATAATTTGATTATAAAATACAGCCTATTGCATTCAAGGACAACATAGTTTCCTATTTACGAAATAATTTTCAGAAACGGACCAATAGTTCTTGAGATTACCACTTTCAAACAAAGCACACGCGCACACATAATGTTATCTTATATTTTACTAGCGTTTACTCGCGACTTCGTCCGCACGTTTTTTCACTTGCATTAGGTTACGTTTTTGATTACTGCCCTGCCGCTATTGGTCGTAGCATGATGTTATATAGCCTATAGCTTTCCTTGATAAATAAACTATCCAATACAAAAATAATTTTCAATTCATATCAGTAGTTCCTAAGATTAGCGCGTTCAACCAAACAAACAAACGAACAAACTCATCAGTTTTATAATATTAGTGTAGATGTAAGTGGCACTTACTTTTTTAAGAAAGTATTGAATTCTAAAATAAACTTTTCAGATTTGTAATGTTAGTATAGATTCCCAAGAGTATCTACGATCCATCAACTTAAAAAGCATAGTTTGCGAATGTTCAATGATCGATTAATTTATAATCGAATCAACATTCGCAACTCTTTTATTAAGATGATTTGTTTTCGTCTCGTTTTATTTTGAAAAGCTGGCGACCTTTAATTGAATTCTATTCACTTAAGACTTCGGGGTCGTGCCATACCGAAGGAGGATAGGACGAAAGAATATCTGTGCTTAAATACTGCTTAAGTTGTTACGAAAATATGGACGCAACCGCGCAAATGTCAATAAACTCTTCTATTTTCTTTTCAACCCTTTAGAAATTGATTTCGAATACGGAGAGAAGTAAAGCGAAGTATACGGAGCAACCTTAGTCGATTAAACAAAATCGTAATTGTGTGTTGTGAAAACGTATTTATAAGTAAGTTTTTATTAAGAGTTACCATTTGCAGCAACTGCTACGTCTACTCAGTTCTGAAAAATTATACGAAATTCGAAATAAACAGCTGGTTGAGAGTTGTCGGTTGCCGTAACTCAGAGTTGTTTCGTTTGCGGCGCGTCTTCGTGTTCTCACACCTAGGCACTCCGTAACAAAAACATACTTACCGTAACAACAGCTACATATTACTGTTCAAGGTTCCGTATACAAATGAGGAAAATTAAAGACAACCCACGTGTGAGTAAATAAAGGGTTTATCGTAAAACATAATGCTTCCCATTATTTAACTTACGTAGTAATAGTAGCTAACAAAATCGTCATATTTGACAGGTATGAGGAGAAATACTTATCATGGTATAGTAACCGCCACGAGCCGTGAGCACAAACGACAAGTTCATTTTTGGGTTTTTTGGGCCGCACGCAATTGGTCCGTCAGTCGGACGGATTTCGTATAGCGTCAGCGGCCCAAAAAACCCAGAAAGGAACCGAAGAACCAGAAAATGAACTTTAAATTTGTGCTCACGACTCGTGGAGGCTACTATAAGTAACGATGATTATGAATGACAATCATCACTTTAATCCAATATTATTTGAGTATATACTAGCTTTTGAATAGAATATATAGGTATATAAATGCTGAAATGTGATAGTAAAATTTGATGGGTCATTAAATTTTATGTTTCGTGCACGTGATACCACCACTCACTCTCACACAATACTAAAATAATTATATTGGTTATTGTATCATTTTAAATTAAACATATATAATGCAATGATACGCAGTGCAAATTGAATTTAAAATATTAACCTCGCTACCTTATAAAACACTATTTACATAAGCTTACTTACGTAAATTATTGAAATGTTTCTATTTTTGTAAATTTTAATATTTGTTAGTTACTGACGTTTTACAGGCTGAACTGATTTAGATGGAATTTAGGGCACATGCGTACTTAGATCTGGTTTAAAGTCTTTGTATAATAGTGCATGTAGTTGTTACTAAACAATGCAAGTGAAACCGCGCCCAACAGCTTTTTTTATACATGGGAAAACATACCGGCGAACTGTTGGTGTACATTGTTACACCTCTGCCTAGCCCTTCGGGGAATACTGACGTGATGGTATGTGTGGGGTATCATCACAATCATGACTTCTTCCGCCCTGGGCGGAGCGGAAAAGAGTGTCAGACTCTTACTGACTAAAACCCAGCCGTGTTTCTCCATATGCCCTTTGTGCTCAATAGCTAGCATGCTAAAAACCGTTCTACTGCAATCCTTGAACAAACAAAACCCACGTTGAAGTAGGCTTAGTTCGATAATAATAATGAACTCACCAGTCAATATTATACTGCCTGTAAGCCACAATATAATGACTATTAGGTACGTATTCCTATTTATAACCGCAGTCGATTTCACATTGTCATAACAGACAATTACCTAATATTGAAACATTGTGCTTTTGAAATCCCGTCAGGCCAAATTTATACCCACCCACGATACGAAAAATAAAAATCCCTATTTTTATAATACACTCATGTGGGAGGTAACTCTTAAGTGAGCTGCTAAAGCCAAAGTAAATGTCAACAGATTTTTAATTCCATGGTATCATAAAAAAATATCTTCAGAGAAATAGGGTTCGAAATTTGAGCTTGAAATACCTACGAAAAATTATGTGTAAACTGTTTACTACTAACTTTACGTAGCTAACAATTAGATTTGATTTCCATCTTTACGATTATTTTTTGTTTCTGCATCTTACCCGGGAAGCTTCTGGACAAAGTTGAATACTCCTATGATCCCTATATAGTTTGTATGCACGCGTAAGCATGTTTTGCGCGCGTTCCATTGTGCACTGCCATAAACATGTTTTTAATAGTAGTAGAGCTCTTTGTGAAGGAGCTCGTCCGAGGCAAGTGCTGCCACCATATTTATTTCTGCCGCAAAGCAGTGTTGCTCTGTTCCGGTTTGAAGGGTGCCGGTGAACTTACAGGCACATTACACATTTCAACTTTGTTTTGTGATGGCAACGCATTTGCAAGGCCTCTGATATTGCAGATGTCTGGTATTGCAGGCAGAGGTGACCACTTAAAATCACGTAGATTGCCGGTTTGTTGGCCATCCAAAGAAATAAAAAATAAACTGATTTTTCACACTAAAAATGAACATCGTTTCCTAGAAATAATTTTTGCTCCATATTTCCTAATTCAATGCGCTGTATGCGTAATTAACGGTTATGTGATGAGCCTTGTGCCTCATGTCACTACTCACATGCCTTTTTATCCTCCATACGTTATTGATTACCGATTCCCACCTACGCCATGTTCTAAAACTACGTAACTGATAGCTGAGTGGTCAAGGTTAACGATGTGGAAAATAGCATACAGAACGGAAAAGTCTAGCAATATTTGTGATTGTTTTGTTTTAAATACAACAATTAATACCATCACGCATGTATCCCCCGAAGTGATAGTCAGAAGTATACCAAATGTACACCCACAGTTCGCCGACAAGTTTTAAGACACATGTAATAGGGGCGGGCACAAATCCTAACCTCGAGCTATTGAGAATTTCATAGAAAAACCCATAACACTTTGCTCGACCTGGGAATCGAATCCAAGACCTCGAGCAGTCGCACTTAGTACCACTAACGAGACAGTTGGTTTTAAATGCAGTAGACTGAGATCCTAGGGTCGCTGAATGTGTAATTATGAAGGTATGCGCACTTGTTTCGCGGGAAAGCGGAACTTCGGGTTTAGCCTCTGGCTGAAATTATGGCTCACGGCAAGTGTCTGGTTTTGGTTTTAAATCATACCCTGGAAGCTTCTGGTTACCGAGATATTGAAGGTCAAAGTTTCAACTTTTTTTTTTACGATAACTAAATTTTAATGTCATAACTGAACTTTAAACAGTCCTATGACTCCTGTACCTACTGTTGTATGCAGAAGTAAGCACAATATACAACTAATAATGCATTTTCACGAGATCTTGTAAAACAAATGTAAAAATTAGCCGTCAAACTTCAACATTGACTAAGGCGCCTTTTATAATTGATACCCAGGTATCAAATGAAACCCTTCTCCAGAAAAGCGGAAATCTGTTCAGCGGTTTCTAAATTATCAGTTCTTTTGTTAGCTGTGGTAGGACTTATAATTCTTCTGTCGGGGGTTACTTAAATTTTTTTATCTAGTGTAATAGTAAATTAGGTATTGCTAGAAATGTTAAGGACCATTGCTAGTAATAATTTTGGTATACTTATTCTATTCTCTTTACACACCATTTCTGTTCTAGGTCAATACTCGACGTAGGTACGTAAAAGGGTTGTATTATCTAAAGGGACTAGTAGTAACTTTCCACTCAGTGTAAAAAACTTAAGGGTTGTCATCATGTCGTTCTGACTACTTGAAAATCGAAATACCTTTTCTTTTCTTTATTCCCTCAATCGAATCAGCATAGTTTAGATACTATATTGTTTGTGTAGATAAGACGTGGGATCTGCGATTTCGAAAGATTCATATTTCTCACTAAGAAAACGACACATGACGACATGATTGGCGTAGTGGCTGCTGCTTTGCGTTTTGCGTGTTTGATTCTCGCACGGAAGAAACATACCATCACGCCTGTATTTCCCGAAGGGTTAGGCAGAGATGTACCAATGTACACCCACAGTTCGCCGGTATGTTTTTGGTTCCATGTAATAGGGGGCGAGCCTATTGCCATTAACCGGGAACAAATCCTAACTCCGAGCTGCTACTGAGATTTTCATAGAAAAACCCAACAGCACTTTTTGCTCGACCTGGGAACCGAACCCAAGACCTCTAGTATAGCAGTCGCGCTGAGGACCACTAGGCCAACGAGGCAGTTTTGCAAATATTTGTATTGCCTCCAGATAGTTGTTCCGGGTCTGGCTGTATGCGATAGAGGAGAAATTCCTAGAGCAAGGCAACGTTTGAAAAAAAGGATAAAAATAACAAACACAAAGCCTGAACTACAAAACTCACTCGAGTAAAGGTTTTAAGCCGATTTACATGATACAGACAGGTAAACTCTTTATGAAGGCAGAGAAAAATCCTCGAAGGTTTTTTCTTCACCTTTTAATCGCATTGGTTACACAACACAAATTCAATATATCGAGTTATTGTCAAACGTGCTTTAGCTCACTCGTAGAGATAACGGGCTGTCGGCAGATAAGCCGGTTTAAACCTATCGATAAACACGTACCTAGCCTGATTCACGTGGACAGTACCTCGGACCATTATTTATGGAATATGTCGACCTTTGTTCATTAGTATACTATCCAGTTCGCTAATGAACGTGCACAGGTCGAGCATAGCTTTAGTATAATTAATACTGATGGATACTAAATTCAGTAACCATTTCGTTGCCAGATTGTTAAGTGCTAAAATGTTTCCATAATGGGCTATAATGTACACGAGCCGAACGTGAATTTGTTGTTTTGATATTATTATTATTCTCCTACAACCTTTCTTTATAAATATAATGAAATTCTATTTCTAACTTCAATAATCGGGAAATAATGAAACAAAGACGTAATTACGTTTCTTTGAAAATTGAAAGCTTTGTTTAGATATTATTTGTTTTTACATCATTTAAGTAACTAATTTCATTATTTGTAAACAGATTTGTTTACCTAAAAAGTAAAAGAAACAATATTTATAGCTTTTATTTCCGCTCTTCATATTTCTTTAGGAAAAGTATTTTCCCCTCAAAACGTCACATCTGTTAGTTGAACCCTGTGTGTTTGCAGTGTATGTCAATAACGCGGCGAATATAACCTTAATATAAAGAAAAGACACTATTACACTTTTCTTTACATGTAAATTACATTTTTATAAATGTCTGTATGTCTATTTTAATTTATTTCTTTCAAAAACATACAAATTATATTTTTTAATATTATAAGAAAACTGAAAACATTTATTAATATAAAAAATAGTACACCACAGGTATTGGTAACAGGGTCCAAGCTACCGGTGGTCAGGGCGGCTCCTGAGAGGGGAACCTGCAAACAACACGCGCCGTGTCCAAGAGTATTGCTTTCAGAATCAAGCTCCTGATCTAACAGTCCAACGAGAGCTTCCTCAGGCAACACCTGCAGAGACTCATTTCGTGTTACCTCTGCAGCTTACCTATCGTAGAATTTACAATGTTACACGAAAAGCAGAATTAAAAAAAAACTATTGTAAAGTCACATTTTATGATTTTAATAATCGAACCAAGCGACAACTTACAACAACAACATACCATCACGCCTGTATTCCCCGAAGGGTTAGGCAGAGGTGTACCAATGTACACCCACAGTTCGCCGGTATGTTTTAGGTCCCATGTAATAGGGGGCGAGCCTATTGCCATTAACCGGGCACAAATCCTAACTCCGAGCTGCTACTGAGAATTTCATAAAAAAACCCAATAGCACTTTTTGCTCGACCTGGGAATCGAACCCACGACCTATAGTGTAGCAGTCGCACTTAGGACCACTAGGCCAACGAGGCAGTTAATCTATTAGTCACGGGCCAATATACTGGTGTAATTTCTTTTTAAACATAGCCCATTCGCTGAAACGATTTAAATAGAATTACTAGAAACGAATATTATTCGATATAAAGTTCAAAAAGCCAAAATCATTTCTAAGTATGCTTACTGTACTAATTTTTCCACGAAACACCTACGCAGTGCCTACGCATTTTACAAAATTATGCCGCGTTTCGGTTTTTGGCTGCTCGCAACATAAATAGATGAGACCGTTTACCTGCCAGTCATAAAAGGTCAGCTTTGATGGGTATTATAGTCTATTGAATTATACACCAAAGTCGGCTGAACGAGAATTAAATAAGTTTTGCAATAAATGTCACTTAGCGCCTACAAATTGCTTGCGAAACAGATGTTCCGACGAAACAACAACTAAGAGAGGTTTCAGACTGAAAGTGATTTCAAGATTTACTTAGAGTTACTATGTCTATACATCGGCTGCGGGTTGTTCGTAAGAGATACCGCGCCCCCGGAACGCAAAGGGCACAAGAAGGAACATGGGTAGGTTTTAGTCAGTAAAAGTCTGACACTCCCTCCCGCCCCGCGAGAAGTTATTTGATGATTTCCCATCCCCCAAAAAAAAAAAATCTATGTCTATACATACCTAGCTATTACAGTTATACCTCTGTGTATGTTGATATTTGCAATTATTAAACTGATATTTTGTAGAAAATTCTGAATTGAGTTTGTTGAGTTGTTTGAGCACATTAAAGTGCCTATAATTATGCCAATGCAGGGCAAAGGCCTTTTCTCGTAAAGCGAAAGCTTTATTTAGTAAAATCTTAAAATAATTCAAACTAATGCATACAAACTTTTAATTTAAATCTCCATAGCAGTAATGAAATATTCCCAACGATATTCAATACTGTCTTAATAAAATGCTAAGTTATACTTTATAATTAATTTCGGAGTACCTACCTGAAACTTCGCTACGTTGTCTATTCTAGAACATTATACATTATCTATGTATTCACGTCACGTACATAATGTCACTTACATAAGAACTTTATACAAACTCACTTCCAAAGTTAGTTAGCTTTTTCCTTGTGTTTTCTGTAATGGATTCTGTTGGAGACTGTGTGTGTAGGTGGTACTGTCATGAGCAACATATATTCCACTTAGAAAAATTCATTTTCTCGTGTAAACGTGATTGTAGCTTTGAGATACCTATTTCTGCCACAAAACAGCGTTGCTGTGTTCCAGTTTGAAGATTACTAAACTAACGAAGTAAGCAGACTTTAATGCGATCGAAGAGTTCAATAAAATTTGTATGTGGGTGTGTAGTCCTGAAAGTTCGTGAGAGGTAAAAGAACATTGTTACTTGAATTATTATCAAAGTTTTTCAAGGTAGGAAACGAGATTTGAGTTATGATCCATGCTCCCCTAGGTGAGTTGGGACTGATGGTATTCGCAGAGACTTCCCACATAAACGTATACAACATACCATCACGCCTATATTCCCCGAAGCGTTAGGTAGAGGTGTACCAATCTACATTCACAGTTCGCCGGTATGTTTAGGTCCAATGTAAAAGGGGGCGAGTCTATTGCCATTTACCGGGCATAATCTGAACTCCGAGCTGCTGCTGAGAAAAACCCAAAGGCGCTTTGCTCGACCTGGGCCCAAGACCTCAAGCCTAGCAGTCACGCTTAGGACCACTAGGCTAACGAAGCAGTTCAGACTCTCCATAACCATGAAAATTTGAACGCGAAGTTCAAAACTGATTTCTGAACTTTTGAACTCAATTTCACTTCAATAACAATCACTACCTTGTCGCTCATCTTATCATCTTAATCTATATTCATTATCTTTTAATCTTAACGTAATTCTCCTCGTATTACGTGTATAGCATTGTTTGAATTAATTACAAAGCTCTATTAAAATGTTTACTAATTCATTAAGCTAAGGTTTCGGAGAAACCGTACCCCATACTGTAAAGTAAATTGTTTTGAAACTCGTGACGTCACTTGTTACGACACCAAGTTTATTTTTATTTGTTTGATTGGGAACTGAAAAATATGTTTGTTATAATTATTGGACAATAATATTTGTGTGAGGTTCCTCACAGTTCTTCTGTCGTAAACATTTGAAAATTCTAGAGAAATAACAAGTGCCCTCCTAAGCTAATTCAATACACAAACACAGTGAGTGACGACATAAAAAAGCGGACGGTGGCTCGTTTCATAAATTAAATGAATAATTAAGCAAATTGGGGAAAACATTAATCTCCAGCCAGCAACAGGCGGTAAGGAAAGAAAAGAAAAAAGATCAAGCAACAAGTTTATTACAATCACAGCCTTGAACCTTTAATGTACTAAGACAATATGAAGCCATTACTGTAACACTATATCATAAAACATTCAATATAATCTCTTACATACGTCAACAGGGCGTAGAATAAGAAAATATTTATCACCCCTTTCCCATCTTGCATACAATCGTGACTTGTGACGTCACAGTCTGGTCGGCAACTCGTGTTTTACGAGCCGTATCGACAGTTTATGGCTTTATTGCTAATGTCATGTCAGAGACATTATATTGAGTGCTTGTTGTTCGTTTTATTTCTGTTTAGTCACTAGTGAAGCTGTTAATGATTTTGTCTTAATTGGCAAGCACTGAAATCTGATATTAGTTTTAACGGAGATTATACTCGCTGACGTAATTGACCCCGTTTCTAAATACTCGTAATTTTACCAAAGGAAAAATGTTATTGTATTCTATATTTTTTGAGCTGACACTAACTAGAAGATATTATTGGATCCAGAAATGACTATATTTTCTATAAACCTTTGATAGTTAAATTTATTACTAAGCTTTCCTCCGTACCTACAACTGAATTTTCCTCAGTTTTCCTTTGTTTAATATTGGTTATAAATCATTAACACGAAAGTACTAATATGTTTAATTTCAAACTTGGTTGTAAAACCCTTCATGTAATTAAATGAACAGAGTGCTCTTAAAGATAACAATGCTTGTTTATATAACGGAAACAATGTTTGTACGTTGTTTAGATGATGGAACAGAATAACATTCTATTATCATAATTTCAAAATAATACTTCGGGCAATTAATTTTGGTATTTTGTTGTTTTTGGTCATGCTAGTAGGAAATCTATAATATGGCGTCGCTGCAAATCTTTTCAAATACTTAAACTCTATGTGCAAATGAACATCATAGTCGTGTAATGTGATGATTACCCTATTTCTATAGTTAGACTAGTTCCAATTTAACTTTTCGATCCTTGAAACTAAGTAGACAGAGTCTTGTATTACCCAATCTGCAAAAGGTAAAAAGCTTTGTTAAGCTATTCTCGTAACTGTAATCCAATCTGTCACTCGCTCACTTCCCCATTAGCCGATACAGACACCAGTCACAAACACGTTACACTAATCAAACCCGCCCCTATTTCACAAAACCGGTTTATCCAAAGGTTTTGACTTTGTTAACGTCCATCAAGCGTGAACGGGTTACGTAGTGTCCACGTCGTAGGCGTGTAGAGCAATCTAGCCTTTGAACTAAAAGCAACCGTCCTGTCATGCAAAAATGTGAATGGCTGGAACCATTTTTATCTTCTTATATAGATAGTATTCAGAAAAATGGGGGCAAATATAATACACAAATTTTCTTTTTTTGCTTTTTGTCTGCGTACAAATTATGCCTTGTCGTTTTGGGAAAGTAATAATTTTGAGAGAAATCTTTTTTGCTTTCCCTAATGAACAGTGTTTTTTCAGTGAACTACATTCTTTTTTTAAATTTCAATTTGCGCAATTATTGTAGATGCCGTTTGTCTATTTACCGGCATTGTTCTTAATGACTAGTCTTGTAGAACAAAGACTTACCTACTTATTCTAAATGCCTGTGGAACCTACAGCCAAATTGAAGTAACTTAACTCGATTGTTTGCATGTTTTAACATTGCAAATTTTACATACTTAAACAATTATTTGTATCAAGCGTGATTAATGGTTTTTATCTTGCTATTTTCTTTTTAGATTTTGTATTCAAAAGCTAAACTAATAATGTGTGTTCATATACTATGCAGTAGTTGGCTGGTAATCAATTTAAAGTTGGTCTAAACGGAACTCACAAAGAAACTTTTCTCGGCAATCGTCACGATCAAGATACGAGTTAACAAAAGAAAGTTACTGTGAAGAGCCAGATAATTGAACCAATTCTTCCCTTGTGAGAAGAAATGAATCAATGAATAGATAGCGAGTTTTTATCGATTCAGCTCACTTTACAGGATTGCAATCTTGTTTCTTCATCGGCGAGAATGGGTAATATTAATGTGACATTTAAGAGTCTTGAGTCCTTTCCGTAGCTGATAAGAAATTCAGTATTTTCAAATTATTGACATTGTGATTAGATACTTTAATACAGTTAAAATAAACGTTTGTTTTCATTTGACTTGTAATCGGATGAATTAAGCATCAGAAAGTTCGTTTTCGCTTTCATTTTGCTTTGCTTAGTGTAAGGACCGATGAACAGTTGGTGTAAATAAAGTGTACTGAATTTGTGAGCAGAGAAACTTTTATTACACAAAATGTATAAGCATTTAGTTTTAGTAATAATATAATACATACATACCATCACGCCTGTATTCCCCGAAGGGTTAGGCATAGGTGCACCTACGTACACATAACGTACGTAAGTCCCATGTAACAGGGAGCAAGTCTATTGCCATTAACCGGGCACAAATCCTAACTCCGCGCTGCTACTGAGAATTTCATAGAAAAACCCCATAACACTTTGCTCGACCTGGGAATCGAACCCAAGACCTCTAGCGTAGCAGTCGCGCTTAGGATCACTAGGCTGACGAGGCAGCCTTAAGCAAAAATTGTTTACGAAAAACAAATAACGATCGGGTTACAGTACTTAGATATAACATCGATATTTGTAGATGTTCAGGTTTCACAAAACGTGTCTTCGTGTCACGTGTTTAAGTTTGTAAGTCTACAGGCTCCTTCTTTGAAAATTGAATTATCAATAGAAAATAACAGTACAACAATTTCTATTAAAATAAGCTTCGTCTCATAACGGATTGTTTTACCAATGTCATACGTTATTGTTTTAGAGAAACAGGTACCAGCGTCTTCAGTATTGTCTTAATTCAATTATATGAATGCATAATGGGTTAGGTGAGGTTCGTTAGAAATGCCCGGTTTATTTGTTTTCATTGGTTTCAGACAACGTGACGTACTAACTTACGTAACGACGCTCTTCTTTCAGACAGTTTAAAAAATATTCTTCATGTTTTAAAAATACTTATCGTTTTTTTTTTAATTCTTAGTAGCAGCTCGGAGTTCGGATTTGTGTAAAAAATAATGTTTTGAAATACGAAACTATACAGGATGTTCCTTTATGGGAGTGCAGTACTCATGAAAATGACCAACTTTTACTATAGAACGAACCGTAAAATCGCGAAAAAAAAATCAACAGCTCCATACATTTATGTTCACATAACTCGACAGTAAGGAAAAGCAGATTTCTTTTCGCAATTTTTAGTTTGATTTCATAGTGAAAGTGGTTTATTTTCGTAAGCACTACACTTCCTTAAAGTACGAGTAACAAAACAGACTAACACCTAACTAACACCTAAACTAACACCTTGTATAGTAGGTTGTTCCACAATTAATTAATTGCTTATGTAATTTATAGATAAATAAGTTACACAATTGCCCCCTATTGCATGGGACCTAAACATACCGGCGAACTGCGGGTGTACATTGTTACACCTCTGCCTAACCCTTTGGGGAATATAGGGGTGATGGTATGTTATGTTAAGTTACACAATTTTGCCAATATGACTTGTTTTACTGACTTTTGAAACTCAGAAATAATTTAAATTTACAAACCTTGAAGTTACTTAGTTTTAAGTCTTGACTTTAAGAACAATATGGCCCTTAAGTAAATTGTTGTTCCTTGAAACTGAACAATAATAATGGCCAAATTAAACCTTATTGATGTTCATTTAGTTGTTAACAAGTATCTGAGCAATTTAAGGTATATCAAGTTAGAGACTGTTTTAGATATCACTGATAAATATGAAAGAACTGCCTCGTTAGCCGAGTGGTCATAAGCGCGACTGCTACGCTAGAGGTCTTGAGTTCGATTCCCAGGTCGAGTAAAAAGTATTATTGGGTTTTTCTATGAAATTCTCAGTTGCAGCTCGGAGTTAGGATTTGTGACCGGTTAATGACAATAGGCTCGCCTCCTATTACATGGGACTTAAACAGACCGGCGAACTGTGGGTGTACATTGTTACACCTCTGCCTTACCTTTCGGGGAATACAGGCGTGATGGTATGTGTGTAATAGATTAAGTTGGTTTTAGGGCTATCGAGTACGTCGAAGTAAGTTACCATGTGATAACTGATACTGTGATTAGCTGATACAAGTTGTCGCTTGGTTCGATTATTAAAATAATAAAATGTGACTTTACAATAGTTTTTTTTAATTCAGCTTTTAAGAAAAAGAAGAAAAACAATACATCCAAATCTCGATATCGCTTCAAGAGTGTAAGTATATTGTTATGTGATTCTTCTACAATACATTGGTATAGATTTGTAGAAGAATCAAACAAAAAAAAAATCCTCTTTATAATAGGCCAATGCCTATTATAAAGAGGATTTTTTTTTTGTTTTTAAGGAATAGGCTCCGAAACTACTGGACCGATTTTAATAATTATTTGTCCAATAGATAGCTACATTATTCTTAAGTAACATAGGCTATATATCATCAGGGGTAACGAAAGACGTAACTTAACGCGGGCGAAATAAGCCACGCAGACGAAGTCGCGGGCAGGTCGCTAGTAAGTTTATAACTGACTAGCTTCTGCCCGCGACTTTGTCAGCGTGGACGTCGGAAAAAGATGCTATTTAAATGAAGATACCATGACACCGAACATTGTACTTATATTGTGGAGAAAACCGGTTGTCCCTCCCATACGGTAACTATCTAAAAACCGCACCCGTATCTTAGCGCTTAATTAGTTCACTTATCTTACAAACAAAATCTACCTCTTTTATTAGTATAGATTGGAAACTTTCCTACGCTTTATTGTAAAAACGGACGTTTAGTCTGATAGGACTGCTAACAAGTTAGCGCTACAATACCATAGTATGCGACGGTGGAATGCAAACGTTAGTACCGTGCCACTTTGTTGGTTTTACTGAGCGTTAGAGATTCCTGACATTGCGTTGTTTGTGCGGGAATGGCCCAGTTTATTCAAAAGGGACATTCCTAAACTACAAGTATACCCCTTTTTGATCTCTAAATTATATTTTTCGTTTGTTATTTCTTCATAGTAGTGCTTTTCTGTAAAATACTCTCTCGTTGAATTTTGGTCGAATTAACCCTGAGGTGAGTGGTCAATACCTAGCGTTGCGTAGGATGACAGCTTACCTAAATTCACTTAGGGAAATGTTTACAGAATAGACAGCAGGTAAATTAACAAAAGGCGATTGTTACAGAATAACAATTCTAGTCGTCAAATTCACGGACTTTAGTTATTGTATAGTTACATACCAGCATCAAATAATCGCACTTCATTTATTTCTACATCTACTAAGGTGCTACTAACAATAATCTCATAAAATTTTACTCTGTTTATGGTTAGAAGAAGCAATAAAATGTGTTTTTATGACAGACGTGTCAAGCTCTACAAACTCGTATAAGTCAGGAATGCATCACTTCACATGATCATAAAACATTAGTGAGGTACCAGACCTGATTTTCACGCGAATTGCTATTTTATACCTACTCTATGCCGGTAGATATAACTAGATAGATGGTATGCTCACATGCCCGCTATGTAGGCACGAGGATCTTCACAAAGAAGATTGGCAACTACAGCGGAGCCGAAGTAATCGCCTTGCGATAATGATAATGGTGTGATTCGACTGATTTCGGTCAAGGCGATTGCTGGTAGAATTATTGCGAATTGGATCACACAATATACGATTATTCTAGAGAGTATTGCTATCACTACAATACTACTATGAATATACCATAAGAGAGTTTCATCGGAGCGCAAATTGTTATATTACTATCATAACATGCCTGTATTCCCCGAAAGGTTAGGCAGAGGTGTAACAATGTACACCCACAGTTCGCCGGTATGTTCAGGTCCCATGTAATACTAGTAATAGGGCGCGACCCTATTGCCATTAACCGGGCGGCACAAATCCTAACTCCGAGCTGTTACTGAGAATTTCATAGAAAAACTCAATAACACTTTTTGCTCGATCTGGGAATCGAACCCAAGACCGTAGCAGTCGTGCTTAGGATCACTAGGCTACCGAGGCAGTTCAGTAATATAACTATCGTAGCTGTATATGTGTGTATCGCAACGTGTGTTGAGTCATCCGAATAAATATTGGCTGATGTCGACGTTTGATATTCGAAGCTTTTCATTTTGTTCATATCAACCTACCATTGCTAGTAAATATTTTTCATTCGTTTCATATGTTTGATTGACACATTTCTGACCATTGCCCGGACACGGTTCAGTTTGCGCTGGCGGATGATGCAATCGCTGGTCCATTGAGTTGATTGTGTAACACTGATACAATATCTATCCGTCTGGGGAGCACAGAAATTGGAATAACTAATTTCATCTGTTTGTGTCCGTGACCTTTGATCTTTAGTCCCATTGCTCTGTTGCGTCACGAATGATTAGTTAGGAGGTTTTCCAGTTGTGGTTTTGTTGGGAGCAACTTTTTGTGATGAAATGTTCGCAAATTCGCAATGCGAAGGCAAAAAGTTCGTAACACAAACGAGATGAGTTCTCGTCTCGCTTTCTCGCGGTAGGATCGCATATATACTCGTACATACTATACAAATCTACTAAGTATGTGGCTTCTTTTGACATAAAAAAGATGATTTACTTTTTTTATGTTTATGAAAACTTTGATCTTTGCTGGATTTGTTTCCTAAAAAACCTGGAAGTCTACAGTTGATGAGATCGTAAAATCTCATGGATTATTATAAAACAATAAAATGTTCAAATAAAAGTCAATTTGCTACATCTCTCAAATTCAATTTTCATCACTTTCTATAATACAATTGTCTTGACGAGTCCTAACAAGAGATACGTTATACAGTTAAAATTTAATCCATGTCTAGCTGAGGAAATTTCTAGTGCCATATTCCATTCTGTCGAGACTCCTGACAGTTGTAATTTGATTTTCATTTAGGTACGTGCATATTCATATGCATATTCATTTATTTGCACACTTACCATAAAGTTTTAAAGATGTTGAAGAAGGCTTAAAGCTAAAGTACAATTATTTACCGCACAGCAATATAACATTTTAATTAAACAATCAAATTAAAAAAAATAAGAATTCATTTACATTTTTTTTTATTGTACTCCTTGAAGGCTGAGGCAGAGATGTACACCCACAGTTTGCCGGTATGTTTAGGTCCCATGTAATAGGGGGCGAGCCTATTGCAATTAACCGGGCACAAAGCCTAACTCCGAGCTGCTACTGAGAATTTAACAAAAAACCCAATAACACTTTTTGCTCGATCTGGGAATCGAACCCAAGACCTCTAGCGTAGCAGTCGCGCTTAGGACTACTAAACTACTACAATGTATAGATTACAAAATACGTATTACAATAGTAATAGTTACTGACATCATTGTCAATATATTTTAATGAATTAATATTAATATTTTATTTTATTTTAACTGCCTCGTTAGCCTAGTGGTCCTAAGCGCGACTGCTACGCTAGAGGTCTTGGGTTCGATTCCCAGGTCGAGCAAAAAGTGTTATTGGGTTTTTCTATGAAATTCACAGTAGCAGCTCGGAGTTAGGATTTGTGCCCGGTTAATGGCAATAGGCTCGCCCCCTATTACATGGGACCCAAATATACCGGCGAACTGTGGGTGTACATTGTTACACCTTTGCCTAACCCTTCGGGGAATACAGGCGTGATGGTATATTTATTTATTTTAGTAATTATTTATAATTACATACATAAATTCACGCTTTTTTCTGTGGCGTTCTGTGGTTTCTGTCTACCCAGACAGAAACCACAGAACGCCACCTGCTACGATCCTTACATACGAATACGTGTTAAAGATAATATGCACATTTTAAAATGTAGAAACTCGACGGTAATTAATTTTTTATCATAACGTAAAACGGTATCACACCACAAGCCCGGAGATAGTACAAATTACTTGTAAAACAGCAAAACTCGCAAAATCACAATTTTAATTACCAGAATACTAATTGTTTTCATCACCGCGTGTCGACTAAGAGCTGACAGGCTGACGGGAACAAGGGGCAAGTAGTGAAATATTCCGTCCTTGGCCGGGATTTAAACAAAATACGCCGCCGAGTGACTTGACAACACTTCTTTATTTTTCGTGCGGCGATTGTTAGAGACTGGAATACTAAGGATGTTATTTTTAAAATGTTTTTGAAAAAGAGGTAGCCTTTTGTGTAATATCAGGCGGCTTACGACACGACAAGGACTTTTTTTTTTTTTGGTGCGTGGGAAATCATCAAATAACTTCTCCCGCCCTGGGCGGGGCGGGAGGGAGTGTCAGACTTTTACTGACTAAAACCCACCCATGTTACTTCTTGTGCCCTTTGCGTTCCGGGGGCGAGGTATCTCTTGCGAACAACCCGCAGCCCCGGACGACAAGGACTTAATAGAACCTTTAAAAAACAGAATAACAAATATGAAGTTCGGAATGATTGACATACTTCATTAAGTATGTTTGACTGTCCCGTTGATCTCGTGGTTCGGATTACCGTCTCATCAGACTACGCGAGTGACGGAAGAGGAAATCCACCTATGTATACACACATACTTGTACGCTATATTATTTCCTGCGTACTCGGCTAGTCTACGCTGAGATTGGCCACCGTTACCGAAATTCAGTCGAGAGTAATATTTAATTACTTTTAACGACCCACAATAACCCTCAGTTTAAAAACATTAGCTACCCTTTTACAACGAGTTTTAGTAAAAAAAAACATTGTAGCTTATGTAGGTAAATAATGAATTGAAAAACATATATGGCACTTTTTTGTTTGAACATCTAGTGAGTACTAAAATAAATGTTTTGCTGCCCACCTTCCTACCATTAAACCGAGCAGAATTCCGGCCCTGGTGCAAGCCATGGTCCGGAGCGAGAGGGAATGGGATGCAGTCGCCTCCTTCTGTGAGGCAGTAATGCTGGAGAAGGAGGCGGCGGGACGGTTGAGACAGCGGTTCTCCCGTCCCAACCGCCGCGGTAGACGCTCCGGACGTCGGGAGCCGCGAGACGACTCCCGGCCACCGTAAATACGGGCCTGTGGACGGTGAGCAATGGGTAGCTCACCGTCCTTACGTTGCATAACGACAGGCCGTGTCGACGGCGCGTTCGTGTTCCACGCGCGCCTCGAAGAGATGTCAACAAAAGGAAGGGGCCACTGAGGGCCGATGCCTGCCGGGGCTGCGGGTTGTTCGTAAGAGATACTGCGCCCCCGGAACGCAAAGGGCACAAGAAGGAACATGGGTGGGTTTTAGTCAGTAAAAGTCTGACACTCCCTCCAGCCCCGCCCAGGGCGGGAGAAGTTATTTGATGATTTCCTACCCACCACAAAAAAAAAAACCGAGCAGAAAAATAGAACAATATCATTAGGTCAGCATCGTACGATTGGAGCAGCAATGGAGCGAATAAGGGTGGTTCTCAACGATCGTAAAGACCTGTTGATCGGACTTATAAATGTCCTTCGTTGAGAAATTGGCGATAATTGAAGCGTGAAAAATATTACACGCGGTTTATAGGAAAGTCTTGAAAACTTTTATGGAATCATTTCTAAGAAATGGAAAGGAATTCACATTTTGACATAGGTATGATTAATTTCTTTAATAGGTATCTCTTACAATATTGTCAAAATGCATTTTTCGACACAGTGCAGTATGTAAGAATGTTAAGTTTGGTAATTTCTTTAAAATATTAAAGGAAAAACAGGAAAATGCACTTTTCAGCAGATATTTATTTAATCTTTTTCCTGCACAAAATAATATTGTGACAACCCTCACTTTGCAAGCACTGAAAGCTTCCGTTATTTACTTTCCTTCGCTTTTATCTCAACTTCATTACGTATGTTATTTTTTCTACAAAAAGTTTGAATTCGAATAAAAAATACAACTTTGTAACGATAAAATGGAGTTGAAAAGTTGAACTGATTTGAAGACACCTAGATATCATTTTTAGCAAAGGTCGTTTAGCTGGTGTAATATTTCTCGAGACTATATATATATTTATAGCGTCAAGTATCTTTGTAATTCAGTAATTTTAACCCCCGAAAACGACGGGGTGTTATAAGTTTGAGGTGTGTGTGTCTGTGGCATCAAAGCTCCCGAACGCATAAACCGATTTTGATTTAGTTTCTTTTTGTTTATAAAGTGAATCAGTCGGGAGTGTTCTCAGCTATGTTTGAAGAAAATCATTCAGCGGTTCAAAAATTATCAGCTCTTTTGTTAGCTGCGTTAGGGATTTTTATTCTTCTGTCGGGAGTTACTTAAAATTTTTAATTTTGTGTTTTTTTCTAAAGTTGTTACTTATCAAGATTAGCTATTTTAATTTTCTCGACCTATGTTCAAAATAAGGTCAAATGGGAAATGAAAAGGCTTTTTCTATTGTCTAAGAGGTATTGAGTGCTTTGTAGTTTTACTTTGCAATATTTTAAATATTGTCTACAATATTTTGATTCAGACTTATGATATTTTTTTAATAGCTTCTGCGAAGGTACCTACTTAGGTACTAGAAATATTGAGAAAGTATTTTTTTTGGCAACCAGAAATAATGTAAAAGGCGAATACCTATAATGTAAAAAGTTTAGAGACAATCAATGTGAAAAATGTTGGTACCTAAGTCGAAAGCATTTTCGGCAAATTGAGACGAGATCAGAAAGCGATCCTTTTTAAAACAAAAATCGACACTCTGATATTTTAGAAATGGATCAGCATTGTAGAGTGTCGTCGTATCTATCATCAATAAACGCCGAGTATCAGTATAAAAACGGCCTTATACTGTACATTCGTAGGTTTAATTTGTAAAAACGACTATTTAATTCATATCATGTAAAGAAAAGTCGTCATATTTTTCTTGTCGTGTCTCGACCTTGTGTACTTCCTACGACTTTTTCGTACCGCCTCCTTCTATCTTCTATCCCAATATCAATTTTTCATTCCAACCTTCGAAAGACAAATACAAAAAAGCCTTTGAAATTGAATATTTACGTAATTGTCAGGTTATTGCGTGTCGTTCACGCGGCACTGGGTTTGGGCTCGTTTACATAACTAGGTGTCGGTTATGTCGGCTTTAGACGAGCAAATATTTGTTTTATGTAGCCAGAAAAGAGGAGATTATTCGGATATTTGTGTCTATGGATACAGCGGACAGTGATAATGGTTGTTATACACTAGAATATGTAAAGAATTTGAATATGTGTATCAATAAGCATTGGTTTCTCGCTCACTTGCATATACACACATACATACTCATGCCTTTTTCCCACGGGGGTAGGCAGGAACCACTGAACGCCATCTGCTACGATTCTTGCATACTAAGGAGTGTGCAAGGATCGTAGAAGGTAGCGTTCTGTGGCGAAAGGTCGCCTCGCCATTCTCTTTTCGTGTTCCTTACTGACATGTAAGATGCTTTCGCCGTTCGGAATTTTCGTCATTCGGGCCTTAGAGGCCCTGTCGTAAGCAAATTTTTAGGTAATTGACAATAACGCATTGCGGCAACAAATAAGGTTCAAAATAGCGATACTTTTGATGTTTGTTGAATCGGATAACCACAAAAATAACAGTAATTTGAAGTTTTCTTTAAATAGAATAATTTACAGGTATGTCTTTAGTTCATGAAATTCCCTATAATTTAATGACATAGAATTATATAGTTTACGCTCAAAATTCTGAGATCTATGGGACGAAAAATTTATTTTAAGTTCTTCTTTACGATTTCTTTACCATGATACTTTCATGAAATATTTATAGATAAGTCTTTTCTTTGAAGCCTTGATATTACACTCAATTTTTTCAGGCTTGTAATATGTACCAATACGCCAGACTATGCGACAAAAAACGTGTGTTTTACGGTGTCCTGTGTTCGGATAGCCTCTTAAAGTTGAAATTGCCTTGTAAAGACTTTTTATGAGTCATCCCGACTGTTAAACAAATAACAATAACAAATGAATAATTGAAAAATACGAAAACAATAGCATCTTCTGTCTGCCCACGCAAGTTTACAACTGGAAGAAATAAATTATTTCACGAAAATATTTCATCGCATCCCCATTGTAGAAGATTGACAGGCACAAGCGTTCTGGAAATTAGCTCACACTTCCCACATTCCAAAGGAGCATGTTCATATAGAATACAACAGAATGTAAATTTATTTGCAAATATGGGTACACAATAGTTGTTTATACATTAATAAAAAATTCTGATGAATTAACGTCATATTTAAATTTTTAATTAAGTTAACATCACAATTATCGTTCTTTATATACATTTTTAATAAAATATCATTAAAGATAATTAACATTATCTATTCAGAAAAATTAATTTAATTAATGTATTTTTCTGTTACAAATTCAGACACACTGTAGTACGCTTTTTGTATCAAAAATTTATAGATTTTATATATTTATAGAAAGGCCTAGCTGATGTATTCCTTGGGAATACACCAGCCAGGCGTTTGAAACGATTTGGATTTTGCTTCACAAACATAGATACTTCAAGGAAGAGTCAAGTATTTTATTGCTTAAACTAGGGCTTGCAACAGTTTATAATTTTACGTCTGTCTATATATATAGACAGATGTAAAATTATAAACTGTTGCAAGCCCTAGTGTTTTTAAATCATGATAGATGATATCATCTATCATGATTTTACATCATCTATCTTTATTTAACACATCGTATTTGGGCCTTAAATGCCGTGTCTTTGTCAGTTAAATTTCCCCAGAAAATGATGCCGTAGCGTAAATGAGATTCAACGTATTAAGCAGTAACAAGTGTTTTTTTTTATACCAAGCAACATTTAAATATACCTCAGTGCATAGTTCATTGCGTCACCTACGTACTGTTCGACCCGTTTAAAGTGGGAGCACACACCTAATGCCACTTAAAAGCACAATGGGGCTGGAGTCGGCTCCATACGCCCATTTACTGACGTCTAGAGGACTTGCTCTATCGACTTCGGTTTGTTTGTACGTCTATTGCAATCGATAAAGTATTCAAACAAGCTTATAGCCATCATGAAATTCTTTTAACTGCCTCGTTAGCCTAGTAGTAGCCTATGCGCGAATGCTACGCTAGAGGTCTTAGGGTCGATTCTCAGGTCGAGCAAAGTGTTACTAGGTTATTCTATGAAATTCACAGTATGATGGCAATAAGGTCGCCCCCTAAAATTTACCTAAAATATACCGGCGAACTGTGGGTGTACATGTTTACACCTCTGCCTAACCCTTCGCGGAATACGGGCGTGTTATGATATGAAAGTATTTTGTATTAGGAAAAGGCGGTATTTTAAATACTACTCTAGAGACATTTTCCAAAACAAAAGTCACGATAAAAGTCTCGAACAGAAATTAACACAAAAATAATGTCAAATTATTATAGTGACAAATTGTAAAACGCACGTAAGATTCTGCGATTGGTCGACTATATTGTTAACAGCCAATCACAATTACGGCTTACGTGCGCTTCACAATTTGTCACTTTTATGTCAATTTTTCTTTCGAGAAACAGAGAGCTGTCAGAAATTGATTTCACGCTAGATTCCGTCACTTTCTTCTATAAAAAATAAAAAAATAATAAAAAGTTTTATTGGTAACCATGTTTGTACAAACAAATTCGAGATGGAAGCCTCCTTTTAAGCAAGATATGCCTGTACTAGGAGACCCCGCACTTTCATAAACAATGAGGAAAATTATCTATGCTAATACATAATCAATCATAACCTTTTATAACTTCTCTAATTTGAAGAGAGGCGTGATGTTAACAGCGACCTTGTGGGAGACGCATTAACGTCAGTCTCCCCTGACAACAACACGTATATTATTCTTCTATTATTCTCTCTATGAATATTTTGGATAAGCTGTTTTCGGAAAAGAAAATTCTAGTTTTCCAAGGTACCTACGAAAGAAAAAGTGCGAAGAGATGAATAAGTAAATATATTGTTGATTTTTTTTGCATTTATCTTCAACGGTCTTCATAAATCTCGAATATTTAGGTATACCTACTGTATTTTCATAGAAGCGAAAGCCGTTGGTGATACCTACGTGAAGGTACCCATATTTTTAGATCTTGTGTTATTTAGTACACGTCTATATTGTCACTCTTTACTGTTTACGTAGAATAAATAGAGAACTCCTACGTATTGTAAATACGTCGTGAAGTTATTTATAGCTTCGACATTTTTGTAATAGCCTGTATTTTTTTTGTTTTAACATAAGTTTGGGTGTTTTCAGTTACAGTTTTTAAAGGTATATACGAGAATAAAGGTTGCATGTTTTTTTAGGTTATAACCTGTCTGCCATGTTTATTAAACTACACATCCATTCATTGTATCGTATAATATTTAATTCTGATTACTTTTAACTTTTTCTGCCAAAGCATTGCCATGCCATGTTACACTATATTCACAAAAAATAAATATGTACAACGTAATTACAGACACGTAAGACTTTCTACATTGCCGCTGCTCAGTGCAATGATTTTTAGCGAAAATATTTTGAAAGAAAATTTCCAAAGCCAAATAATATCGTGGATCAAATATTTAAAATACTTTGCGTAAACTCAGGTCTTTCAGGCAAATGAAACTGCTCCTCTTTGATATGAAGAGCGAAACGAAACTGTATCTTAACGCTTCCTACATAAAGTCATTTTCGTAATGTTTAATTTTATTCCGCAACGTTTGTCGCAGGGTGTAGACAATAGAATTCAAGCTTTTATTGATGTACAAGCGTGGGAAGTGCAGGATTTTATTGCTTTTGGTAAAGGGTTCCAGTTTCAAGCGATTATAATGCTACGGAGTAGCTAAGTCGTCCATGCTCGAGTTAGAATAAAAAAAAATACTAACTCGTGTTTAGTGTTTAAACTCGAGTGTGGTAGGTTATACATCATTCAAATAAAGAATAATAGGTTTTTAGTACTTATTGATACGAATTTAAATCGTAGCATATATACCTCTTTTCTGGGCGGTTAATTTTGTGTATGTCTGACTTCTATTTCAGCTAAAAGCCTCCCTGACCTTAAAATCCGAACCTTCACAGAAACTAAATCTTTCTTTAGGTAAAGAAGAAGCCACTTGATATCAACCTTTTCATGCTCAATTGCGGCCCAACGGCAAATAAACATGAGTAAATACGCCAGTGTGCACAACTTCACTGTAGAATGTCTATAAGAACTTAAAACGCTTACGGTCTGTTAGACATGAATCCACTTTTTTCATTAATAAGTAGATAGTCCAAGATCCCATTTACCAGACCTACGTCAATTTAGCATGGCTGATATTTTAAGAGTAGATAGAGGAATATGTACTTCGTTAAGTCGGTATGCGAACGTACTATAGTATCTTGTTCGGCCGGTTCTTTTCCGTATCAGGTATAAATGGTAGATATAAAACTTTGTCCACAAAATAAGATTCGAAAATTGTTAACAGACAAACATTTTATTTCGATATGACTTCTTGATGTATTCTTTTTGACATTAATTATTTTCCATTTGAAAAACTATTATTATTTGTAATATTTAAATATTATATAAATGATATAAAATAGTTTGATGAAAAAATATCATTATCCATATTTTTGACAATACTAAAATGACGTAGATCTGGCGACTTTGGGATCTCGGTCCGAGAAATGTAGGTGTAATCTATTATTTATGAGTTAGGTTGAGCAACTTAATCTAATTACATGCTACTATTTATGCACACTAGTACTGTAATAAGTTTGTAATATTTAATAAAAGTTTGTGTCTACCTTTATAGTGTGTCTACCTCGAATTTGGCGACATGGCTTTATACGGATAATTCCAAAGAGCGGCGACAAGCCCCCGGACGATCCAAAGTCATATCGACCCATAACCCTACTACCATCTTTGGGAAAACTACTTGAGCGCCTTATAGTACCACGCTTGCTACCGGACGGGCCAAAATTTCATAACAATCAATTCGGTTTCACAATAGGTAAATCTACTGTCGACGCGGCCCTTTCTGTTAGAAACGCTGTTAATTCATCCGAACATAAATATGTAATTGGGATCTTCCTCGATATTTCTGGGGCTTTTGATAACGCATGGTGGCCTATGCTTCTACTTAAAATGAAAACCCGTGGTTGCTACAGAAACATCTATTCTCTTGTTTGCTCTTACTTTCTAAATGGTTCCGCGAAGCTCAAACTTGGACATTATTCCGCAACGAAGTCGCTAACCATGGGATGTCCTCAAGGTTCGGTTCTCGGTCCTTATTTATGGAATTTAGGTTTTGATGATTTCCTCGCGATTCCACTTCCATGCGGCTGTTCCTTAACCGGTTACGCGGACGACGGCCTTCTGCTCATTCAGTCAAGTACTCGGGCTGGACTTGAGAATTTAGCTGACACATGCCTACGTTTAATATCTCAGTGGGGCGATCGAAACCGTTTAACCTTTGCACCGCAAAAGACCTATCAACTCATTTTAAAGGGTAATCTTAAGTCATGGCCTAGTATTAAATTTAATAATGTTCCCGTTAAACGAAAACAATCCGTGTGCTATCTTGGTTTGATCTTGGAGAAGAACTTTTCATTTATTGACCACATTAAAACTGTAGGAGAAAAAGCCAAAAAAAATTTTTATGCCCTAACGAGAATATCTAAAGCTACTTGGGGTTTATCCTTCTTAACTTTAGAAACTATTTATGGGGCTACTTACCTAGGTTGTATGTGCTACGGTGCACCTGTTTGGGCCGATAGGGCCACCATAGGGGCGGTACGACGTAAATTGCTACAAAGTCAACGGTTAGCTTTAATATTTTTATGCAAAGCGTATAGGACCGTTAGTACTGAGGCCCTACCAGTACTTGCAGGTGTACTTCCAGTAGATCTTGAGGTGCAGCGACGTGCTGCAATGTACTATTCTGCGCGAGAGACCATGGACGCAAGCTTTCTAACACAACGGGACCGTGCTAAGATCTCTAGATTATTTAAACCGCAGACTGACGTCTGGGAGGAACTTTTATCCGAATGGCAATGTAGGTGGGATAATTCCATTAAGGGCCGGCACCTCCATCAGTTCTTTCCCTCAGTTCGTGAACGGCTGGCCAGAACATGGCTGGAGGTGGACCACTGTGTTGCCCAATTTCTCACAGGTCACGGCAACTTTAAGAGTAAATTGTTTTCTTTCAAGCTTGTTGCTTCTCCCTTGTGTCAATGTTCTACATCTGACTGTGAATATGAACAGTCTGCTCATCACATTTTATGGGAGTGTAATCTTTGGCAGAATGAACGAAATATAATGTTAGACAGTATACTGGTTACATCCGGTGTAGTTTATTACGCGGACCTCGTAGAAACTAGAACTAATTTCCGTGCGTTCAGGCGTTTTTGCCATACCTATTACTGGAATCAAATGTAACAGCTCACATTAGGACCCACTAAGTTAGTAACAATTGCAAACCGTGGTGCTTGGCAATCTGGGCTTCTCCCAGTTGTAAATATCCCCTTGTGCCTATTGGCCTAGTTCTGTTCTGTCTCCTGCTTGTTTGGAGGGAAGTGGAAACAATATTTTTTCCTACTCCTCCGCTAATCTTTTCTGATTAATTTCGTTGCGGGATCCAAGACAGTTTTATCGTTTCTCCGGGACTCGTCGAGCTTCATTGCCTCGGCGCTCTTCTGGCGGTCTCCACTGTTGATTCTGGCTTACAGAAGTTGCAGTGGTTGGGAATAGTGTGGCGGGCTTGTCCCAACTAAAAAAAAAAAAAAAAAAAAAAAAAAAAATACCTTTATAGTAACCGCTACGAGTCGCCAAAAATTTACTTAAGATATTTTTTGGGTTATTGGGTTCCTTTCTGGGTTTTTTGGGGCGCCGACGCTGCACGGGATCGGTCCTACAGACGGAGCAATCACGTGCAACGTCGGCGGCCCAAAAAACCCAAACAGAAACCCAAAAATTAACTTCACGTTTGTGCTCACAACGCGTGGCGACGAATATACCTATAACACACGCTTATAATTCTTAAACTGATCTCAGTAATAATAATAAAATTATATAAACTATATATAATCTAAATATTTAATATGAATAACAATTGTCATGATCTAAACTTTTGTTTAATTTTAATTTTTAATTTGATTTGAATAATCACCTACATACATACCATCACGCCTGTAATCCCCGAATGGTTAGGCAGAGGTGTATCAATGTACACCCACAGTTCGCCGGTATGTTTAAGTGTCATGTAATAGGGGGCGAGCCTATTGCCATTAACCGGGCACAAATCCTAACTCCGAGCTGCTACTGAGAATTTCATAGAAAAACCCAATAACACTCTTTGCTCGACCTGGGAATCGAAGCCAAGACCTCTAGCGTAGCAGTCGCGCTTAGGACCACTAGGCTACCGAGGCAGATATGAATAATCCTTGTAACTTATGTTGCTGTGCCCTTTCAGGGTCCATACTGTAGTTCTTAGCTATAAGCCTTTTATAACACCTTTTTTAATATTGTGAAACACAAATAAAATGAATAAAATTTTACAAGAAACAAAATATATCCCTATAATATCTTTAATTTTACTTCAATGTAATGACATGTCACCCGACTACTGTCGTGGGCTTCTCGCATCGCACGACAAGTCTCGCCCACGCCTCGTTACGTGACATCAAACATATTGGTTCAGTACATAGCTATGCCAGGCACGTATGCGCCGCCTGACTTTTGAACGTAATAGAAAATAAAGTTTACGGTCTTAAATTGCTGACGATTTTCCTCTTTGGCATTTTTTATATGGACTTAACGTTGACACAGTCGATTGAGAGTCAATGCACGTACTTTAAATTGTTGTGTACTTCTGCATTTTATAGAAGATTTTTTTATTTGAAAACCGATAGAAAAGCTACGGTTCGCTTATAGTGCACAAATCAAAATAACACCGAATATTACGGTCATCGATACGACATCATAAATATTAAAGTGTGTATAATTAATTCCAAGATTAATCACTGATTAAACTAAGCCCGAATTTGAGACTTTTGCAAACACTCTCTAAGTACTATCTACTCTTGAATTCTACTTGAAATAGAAAATGATAAGGCATTCGTTGTTTGTTTTTACGCTGCTGGAAAAGCGTAGGAAGACGGGTCGACATTCAGCAAGGGATTAATCAAGTCGCCCAGAACGAAATTGAAAATAGATTGTCTATTTGCGGTAAATCGACGAAAATGAAACAACAGCGCTCTTAATCGGATGAAAATCAATTCGATTTTATATTCGAAAAGTAAAACTAGAAGAAGGCTTTTACGATTTGAAAATTCATAAAAACAAGGATTTAATAATAATTTTATTTTTGGCACGGTAAAACTTATTTTCCATAAAGAAACTGAAAGTATCAGAAAAAGAAACTTTTTCAATAATAACACTGGCAGGAAAAGTACAAGAAAACTTTCGTTAGTGTCAGCCAGAATTTACAGAGAATATACACCACCCTGCCTCGTGGTTTATGGTCCATATAAATGTAAGAAAAGGTTTTTGAGAGGCTGGGTCACAGATCGATGCGGAAGCACGTTCAACAATACGCCTATTTATAAACATCCATCCGAAAGTATGAGTGATGTGAAACTCAATATAAACATGCTTGTGTACCGTACCTATATGTGAGAGGTTTTATGAGGCCACTGATGTAAAATGGGATTTTCTACTTAGCACTAAGCGCTAACTGGACTTCAAAACATTTTTTGGAGCAGATGTATAGGTCGGTAACCTTTTAGATACAGGGGACTTTCATCGGTGAACCGTGTACGAAAATATGTTCAACCCTAGGCTAGGTCATTGTAACCCTGGGTAATTAGCAGATGAGATGGCACAAAATATGATATACAAGTACTTATAACATGTTCCATTTGGGTAAGGTTGTCGACCTTGCGGAAATATTATCGTTGAGACAGTTTACAGCTAACACATCGTTAAATTGAAGTAAAAGCTCTGCAGAGGTCACGTGCAATGGATACTTGAATAGAGGTAATGGGGGTTCGTGAACCGATATAGTTTTCACTCAGATTTTGTCATAAATGAACCGTGTAATGCTATAGCCGGTTATAAAACTTGTTGATTTGAATAACTTACTTACACTTTGAGTTGAATAGGTATTTGAATTTTTAACTAAAATTACGTTACATAACTAATATTCTTTCATATTTAAAATTAAGTCTTCGTAAGAAACCTTAGTACATTTTAGATTCCTTTTCGTTCAGGTTAAAATTTCGTTAATTCAGTTAACCTTAAAATGTGTGATTTTCTCTTGAAATATATCATCATGTTCGTCGGAACACATGAGAAGTTCTATCTTAGAGAATATAAGCATTACCTTCATGTGAGCGTAACCTTCAAGTGAGTCAAGGACAGCGGTAACCGAATAAAAAGACACCTTGAATAATTTGAAAATCGTTTGGGAGAAAATACGGCTCGATATTTTCCTGTCTTCGTGCAAGATATGTCGTCAGAAATTGATCTTGTTTCTAAGAAGTTAAGTAAAGTATCATTTTGTGGAGTACTTAATAATAGATTTATTTTTCGTAATTCTTTGAGAATGTGTTCCAAAGAAATCCGGGAATAATTTATGTAAGTAATGTAATTTTAATGCCTTAGAACGGAAAAAACTTTTTTGTCATTTATTTGAACAGCGTCCTAGACTCGAACATATCTATACTTCTATACTAATATTGAAAAGAGAAAATATTACCTTGTAACTACTGGACTGATTATAACATTTTTTTCACCAATAGATAGCTACATTATTCCTGAGTAATATGGAGCAGTAACTAAAGACGTAATTTAACGCGGGTGAAATAAGCCACGCGGACGAACTCGCAGGCAGGCGTTCTAGTATTAAATAAAGTGCAAAGGTACAACCTATGCTTGTGGAATAACAAAAACCTAAAAAACTTTTTTTAAAAATAAAACATATTATTTCAACGTATTCTTTGATATTTATATTTAAAAAAAACAAAAAACATTTATTAACCTTTACTCGCAAGTCAATTTACTTTGTAAACTTAAGAAATCACGATAAAATGGTAATCCTGTGTTTAATGTTGTAAAATTATGCGAAGAAATATTCTGATTTTTCCAATACAAACCTGTCAACACGTACACGTAAAACAAACATAATTTGTAAGCAAGACGACGAAATAGGACCCTTTCTCGTTCGAAGGCTTTCTCGCTGAAAGGGTCCTATTCCGTCATCCTCCTCAAACATAATGTTTGGTTTACGTTTTGTTTGTACACGTTGCACGTATTCACTCTATATTTGGCTAGTGTTCTTCCTGATTATTCTAACTTCGACGAAGGTAATTTATTTCTGATGTCTATTTTTGGTTATAGCTGTTTATTTACTTCTACAAATTATAAGATAAATGTTTTTGGTTTGAATGTGAAAGTTGGATACTTATGCCATGTGCTCTCCTATAGTGACGATTGCCTAATTAGTTAGATGTGTTTCGCTTATTCATAGTTTCCTTGTCTTATTTTTGTGAAACTTTTCTATAGACTCAAGGTTTTTCTAATAACGATTTACTTACTGATTTATTTAGCTCGAAGGAGCTACAAAAATCTTACAATGATTTTAACTACCAATTTTCTTTGTTTAATAATACAATTGTATGCAAAGCTTTGTATTGAAAAACTAAGCTGAGTTTCATGAGACATTAATATTCCAATACAAAATTCTCACGATTCAATGTAATATAAAACAAGAAGAACATTGCGGAAAACCGTAATTCAATAAAGTGTTTCTTACTAGCGTGAAAATTATTCTGAGTGTATCGAGAGAATTGATGGTGAACATTTTTATACCTTGGTTACATGTATTTTAGATTTATTATCTATCGTTAACTATTGTTGGTATTCGACAGACGAATTTACTTTACTTTTTAAATCATGTAAATCATTGATTTTGTTATAATAAACCAATCAAAATCACGGAACAGTAAGGAAAAGAAAAGTTTAGGAGAATATTTTAGTACTGCCTCGGTAGCCTAGTGGTCCTTAGCGCGACTGCTACGCTAGAGGTCTTGGGTTCGATTCCCAGGTCGAGCAAAAGGTGTTATTGGGTTTTTCTATGAAATTCTCAGTAGCAGCTCGGAGTTAGGATTTGTGCCCGGTTAATGGCAATAGGCTCGCCCCCTATTACATGGGACCTAAACATACCGGCGAACTGTGGGTGAATATTGTTACACCTCTGCCTAACCCTTCGGGGAATACAGGCGTGATGGTGTGTTAAATATTTTAGTGCTACGAGATCCGTACAAAACTTACTTTCCCTTTAATATACGGTACATCGAGCTACGCATTATTTTGAAATAAAATCATGATAACGGAAAAGTAACTAATTACAAGCCTATGTAGATATTAGGGCCGTCATCCCATCTACAAAGTGTTATAGAGTTCAATTACTTATTGACTAAAATATGACTAGACTAACACATCAAGAGCGCTATTAGTATCTCCCTCTCTCGGCTCTTAATCAATAATTTTTCATTTCATTTTATACCTCTAGTAGAATAATCTTTTTTAATTTACAATCTACATCTCCCGTAGTTAAAGGGGGATGAAAGCGTTTTATAGGTATTGTTTAGCTACTTCCCACGCTACCGTCGGAAAAATAATCAGCTTCACACCGACTGTTTTTTTCCATCTTAGATAAATGAATGTCGGACTGTTCCAAATAGATAAGGTAGGATTCCATTTATCTTAATATCTTACGTCTCTTTGTTCCTCTGGGGTTGGTAAGTACATAGCTAGAGCCTACACCATGTTGATAGTTGGTAAATTAATTTTAAACGTAAGTAATTAAAAATAAAAACTTATGATAGATGATTTGTATTTGTGAATTAGGGAACTTTAGAACTTTACAGGCACAAAATAACTTCTTTTTATTCATTGTTAAGTGCCAAAATGTCATAAAACAAACAACAAATGTGGCACAAATTGAACTAAACTTGTAATAACACAGAATAAAACTTGTAATAAGACAAAAACTAAAATGTTTTGAACTCGTTGAACCAGCAATTTGTTAAAGCGAAAGCCGCATTTAGAATGGCAAAAATAAAAGGTAAACTGAAACAAATGTTGTCTGAAAGCAATTCTTGCTAAACTCAGAGCAAAATTTCGCATTTACCACGAAAATTGTGTGGAATTTACAGCAATTTATCTTCATCTTCTGGAAGTGGACTTAAAAGTTCAAAGTTATTCATAACCAAGTTTAAATACAAAGGAAAACTATGCTACCTAATTGTCAGAGAATTACGGTCTTTAAAATTAATTAGCGCTTATGGCAGACGACAGATTTTGACATCATCCAATGAAACTTTAGCACTCCGTGTATGATATGTCAGACTTTTCTTGACGCAGTTTTTGAACCTCAAAAAGATAAAAACAAATACATATGAGATTATAAAAAAATGCATTCTTGTTTTAAAGAGACCACTTTATAGACTTCGTGGGTCGTGAACTTGATCGCATAAAAAGTGTATGATGTACAAGGGCTTTATAAATAAAATAAATTACCCGTCATCGATCTTAAATAACATTGGCTCAGAGGCAGTTAGAAGACTCACATAGGTAATCTGGTAGCACGACGGAACAGTACTTACACTTCTGAAATCTCAGCGACTGCACTTTACCACCTCTAATAAAATTGCTTTCTTTTACAAAATATAGCACAATAAAGTACCTTTCTCCTGAATATAATAAAATGATGTGAAGGTAACAAGGTATATTAACATGTAACTGAGTGTTCACGCCAAAAAGGTCAAAGCATCATTGTTCCAAGAGATGAATAAATCAAGCATTCATTTGTGATTCCGGAAAATTCTGATAGAAAGCTGAACACTCGATATTTGATTTCCTAAATGAGTTTTTTTTTCTTCGCTCAATTCATACAAGATTCAATACAACGACTGACATAATAATATTTTTATGTCGTGGAACTAAGTCGACAATTTGTTGAGGTATATCGTATTGCTTCTACAATCTAAAGGACCAATTTACTGAGATAGATTGCAGGAAAAAGTTCCACTATTTGTGATACACCCTTCATTGTGTACAAACAAATGAAAAAAAAACAAATGAAAGATAGATTACCTATTAATAGTTTGTTCAAGTCGTTAGTATTCCTACCTACCTAGACTGGTTGAATCATGAGTGACCTACAAAGATAATAAAAGCAAAAACATCGGCAGTATAACTTTTATCAGCAGGAAGTAATTATCACGTCTAACAGAATTTATTCGAAACAAGAAACAATAAAAGGGTAGCTTCCAAATATATTCGTATCACTTATCTTTCTGTGGCCTTAAGTGTTATGTCTAAGATTTTCTTCGTATAAGATATTTTATTCTATACCGCACCGTGTTGAAGATAAAGTGCAGGACGCATATTTTTCCTCGTCCGTGCCGCTGCACAATTGCAACATTCTGCAGCTACACTATGGAACTACATTCTTCTTATCTGTTTATTTTTCCATTACTCACCAAGCGTAGTCTCTTTTTGTAGTTTCTATCAAAAATGTTGTACCTATGTTGGTTGTACCTAAGGGCTTATTCACACAAAACATCTGTATTTCCAGGTTTGTTTTAACGGATCTGTCACTTCTGGAGGTGATGTTCACACTGTATTTAGAGTACCATTTTTTGATCGAGACTTCGATCCGATAAAACAGATCAGTATTTTAATAGTTTTGTATATGTGGACTCGCTCATTTAACCATACTACTACATTCATCATCGTCGAATAAAAATGTATGTGATAAAGCGGACCTATAAACGGATCTCTGGTGAAATAGCACTAACCCGAAAAAAAAAAGACCGAACGGATACTGTAAGTGAGTGTAGGCTAATTTTCACATGAACTTCATCAAAAAGGTCGTTAGGTATTCATGTGACCTTCATCACATAACGGATAGGTGTATATTCATTCTTTTCATTTTAAAAGGGATGTTACGAATTCTTCAATTTTTTCATGTAAATGTTTAAAGCTCGTGAATATGTAAATTGGCCCGTCATGTTGTTAAATTATTTGCATTTCTTTGTAAGTTACGACTACGTTAACTTTTATTCGCCGTTTTGGGTACTTACTTATAATTGTCCTCCTCCAGGGTAAACGACTCTTCTCTTACCACGAAGGCACGAGCATTGATCACCACGCTTGTTCAAGACAGATTGGCGATTTAAGATTTACATTTTATTATATGGCCAGGTTTCCTTACTATATTTTTCTTCAACGATATCAGTGATGTCTAAGATAAACTTAGAAAGTAGGTAGGTACATTTAAAACAGAAAAAGTCGATTTGGTACTTGACCGTGCCCGGTTATGAACCCATAACGTCAGCATTAGCGGTGGGCGCTTCAATCACTGATCCACCATGATATACTTATGCATTAAGGAAGAAAAATTGTAGCTAGGTACTTGATAATGGTATTAATATTTAATAGACTCACTTTAAAATGATGTTGACATATGCTATGCTAAACATCGTTAACGTGAAGTAACATTAGATGCTGGCATCTAATCTTGACATGAGACGCGTTAAAAGCATGCAAGAGATTATTATTTATCACCGTATTAATAATAAAACACTGCGTAAACCTGACTGTTCAAAACGAGTCATTATTACTTACGAAGGAAAAAACGAAATGGTTTTAAGGGTTTAATAAGAGAAGAAAAGATTTTGAATAACTACTTTTCTAGACGTGAATTATCGAAAAATTTACCTCGATTTATTAATTCAATAGATAATTCATTAAATGTTGGTAAACGACATCCTATTATATACGTTAATAAGATTTGATAGATAGAAACTCACGAAAAATATAAGGTTTTTTTAGTAAAACGTACCTACCCATAATAATCCCACTCGTAATGAAATAAATTAAAATTAAGGTCCCGATGTTTCGTGACGAAATTACTTTTGGTTACTAAGAGGACAACAGCTTATTCATTATGAGATGTCCGCCCACACTTTATAATAAATGGTCCTTTGAAAATTGCTTTAATATTTCGTGCACTGACTCCCACGCACTGTCACATTTCACAAACTTTTGGTAACATTATTTTACAAATCAGGCCACTTTTGCTACTTAAGAAAAAAACTTCATCTGTGTCTTATTAAGACACTATTACACGGTTCATTTATACCATCAAAGATACCATCACGCCTACAGTTCGCTGGTATGTTTAGGTCCCATGTAATAGGGGGCTAGCCTATTGCCATTAACCGGGCACATTGTGAAAAACCTAATAACACTTTTTGGTCGACCCGGGAATCGAACCCAAGACCTCTAGTGCAGCAGTCGCGCTTAGGACACTAGGCTAACGAGGCAGTCACGGTTCATTTATGTCTTTCTTTTTAGATAAATAAACCAAAAGGTTATGTATTGTTAAACCACAGACAGACACACACACGTCAAAACTTATTTTTACGTCGGGGTTAAAAAAAGGAAGTTCATAGAGCATCAAAAAACTCATTCGCCTAAACCAAACTGAATCAAAAAACAAAAAAAGTGAACAAATCTATGTAGAAAAAGCCTTTAATATCAGGGTATTACAACAAAAGTGAATAAATTTGGTTGAACAGGGTATCTCTAATATTGTCAAGTAACGCAAAATGTTCTGTAACGTTCTTGAATACACCGAGGTAGTTTTTAAGGTACTGAAAACAGGTTTCTCTAATATAATATGGGACGTCTCACCAGTTAACAGTTCCATTTTCAACCTGAAGCTGAAACTGAGAATTTAATTAACAATGTTATAATCCATTAATTGGTCGAAGACCCTCGCTCGTGTCTCCTTGAATTACTTCAGCTAGTACCTTTTCTATCGTGAACATAATGGAACAAGTATGTAGTTGTTGAGCTATTTAATGACCGTGTTTGCAGCGGCTTCAATATTAACTTTGTTACTATACTACGAACATATCAGCACACTACAGCCCAACTTATGTCAAGTGTGCACCGCCGTGAACCGCCTCGCACCGGAAATGGTGTGGCGCCGCAATCTCGTGGTAAACTCTGTTCAAACACCAGGTCTGTGTCATTCGTAGTCTGACAGGAATGTATCCTTAAAGGGTAAATTACTTTATGTTTCATAACTTTGAAACATGCAGAGAAAACTTGAATCAATTCGTTTAATTATTATATATTTACTAGCTATATATTTATAATATCGCGGTGTTACGTGTTCAGACACGTCTATGGTTACTGCGTCACTCCCGCTGGTCGTAGCGTGATGTTCTATATGTATAAACCTTCCTCTTAAATCACCATATCTATTAGTGAAAACCGCATTAAAACCCGTTACGTAGTTTTAAACATATAAGCGTACAGACGACAGGAAGCGAGTTTGTAGAAATAGGTACCCTAGTTATTACAAAACGGTATTATTCTTATTAAGGTAATAGTGAGGTAACCTGAATAATAAGCCGATAAACACATTGTAATATAAACCCGTTACTTCTTTATCTGTGTTTACGACCCTCAATTGCCTCCGCTAACTTGTTGATTTTGTATTGTAACTTTATAACAAGGATACCTACAAGGTAAAGACCAAACAACTTAGGAAACTTTATTTTTATCCTACCAACGTTCGCAATAAAACACTTTGTAGGTCAATGAAGACGTATTGCTTTTTAGAAGAAAGACGCTCGTAAAGTTTTGTCACTGTTATTGCGGAAAACTTTGATGTAGGAATGTTTTCTATTAAAAATGTTCTACGAAAAGTTAAACTTAGATCAACCCGTATCGCGCGACGACTCCCGGCCACCGTAGATACGGGCCTGTGGACGGTGAGCAATGGATAGCTCACCGTCCTTACGTTGCATAACGACAGGCCGTGTCGAAGGCGCGTTCGTGTTCCACGCGCGCCTCAAAGAGATGTCAGCAAAAGGAAGGGGCCACTGAGGGCCTATGCCTGCCGGGGCTGCGGGTTGTTCGTAAGAGATACCGCGCTCCCGGAACGCAAAGGGCACAAGGAGGAACATGGGTGGGTTTTAGTCAGTAAAAGTCTGACACTCCCTCCCGCCCCGCCCAGGGCGGGAGAAGTTATTTGATGATTTCCCACGCCCCAAAAAAAAAACCCGTATAAAAAAAGCCTTAATAATCACAACAAAAAAAAAACTAAAACAATATGACGTCAAAAAAGTCCTCAAAAGGCTGGCGGCATTGCCATGTTGGATGGCTATGCCAATTCCAGCCAGCTTTCACGGGACGGGTCACGGGAAATGTCAACCAACCGTTTAGATAATTCCTTAAAAAGGCTATGGGTACACGGAACCTACGGCCCGAGGGTTTTCACCCCAAACGGCTCGAAAATATAGTTACCAATAAGGGTAACTATATCTGTATCATGAAAGTTAATTACTATGATGAAGTGAATATACCTCTTGATGTCACTTCGACCAGCAGCAATTTCCTTCTGTCAGTTTAACAAAGCAGCTGCTATCCAATCTCTAATATGCCAATACTGTGAATCGTAGCATAATTTTCAGGGCTCATTTTTAACAGATGTAAGTATACAGGCTGCATCTGTTTCACACTGCACGGAATGAAGTTTACAGTGGGCGGATTTTCTTGTTAGGTCCCTAGTGTGAAAAAAAAAGTTCATTGGGCAAATTTTTTACCTGAATTCATTTTGAGCTAGATTTTAATAAATTACCTGTATATAGTATGTCGGTTTCGTTAAATACTGATTTAAAAAAAGCACTCTAATTTCTTCGTACTATCTCCAAAATATCGAATACGAGAAAATTTAAAATCCCTACCGCAGCTAACGAAAGAGCTGATAACTTTGAAACCGCTGAACCGATTTCTATCAAACATAGCTAAGAACACTCTCGACTAATATACCTTTCAAACAAAAGAAACTAAATAAAAATCAGTTCATGCGTTCGGGAGCCACGATGCCACAAACACACACACACTCATTCACACACACACACACGCACACACAGACACGTTAAACTTATAACAATGCGTCGTTTTTGTGTCGCGGGTAAAAAATAACAAGTAAAAATGATAGAATAAAATCAATTAGTAGGTACTGTAGTACCAAATAACAGTTTGTATAGGGGGGTACTGAGGGAACTCTAATAAAGAAATAAAGGGAAAGCCTTTTAATATCGAAATCTCAGAACAAGAATCGATATTGCCACATAAAATAAACAATCGATGCTCAAATTCCTACGCGAACATAGCTCTTTCTTTTGTTTTATATAAAGTTTTTTTTTTTTACTTTATTCCAATTTTCTAATTATACGTACCTAAAAAATATTTAATTATTATTTCAAATATTAATTAGGCAACTTTACATTGAAGGCAAACAAATAAATCGTTAACTTGTAACGTTCTGAGAAAAACAAGTTCTTCACGAAGTCGTGAATATAGTCTACAAACGAAATCGATCTGACGAATTGGATTTCTACGACTGTTTATTTAGGACTTTTCACAAGGGATACAATAACAGCTAGAAAAAATATTCCAAATAGTCGATACAGTAGATTTAAGTCATATATTTTTGAGTAATGTCGAATTGAAACAACATTATGGCTGGAGGTGGACCACTGTGTTGCCCAATTTCTCACAGGTCACGGCAACTTTAAGAGTAAATTGTTTTCTTTCAAGCTTGTTGCTTCTCCCTTGTGTCAATGTTCTACATCTGACTGTGAATATGAACAGTCTGCTCATCACATTTTATGGGAGTGTAATCTTTGGCAGAGTGAACGAAATATAATGTTAGACAGTATACTGGTTACATCCGGTGTAGTTTATTACGCGGACCTCGTAGAAACTAGAACTAATTTCCGTGCGTTCAGGCGTTTTTGCCATACCTATTACTGGAATCAAATGTAACAGCTCACATTAGGACCCACTAAGTTAGTAACAATTGCAAACCGTGGTGCTTGGCAATCTGGGCTTCTCCCAGTTGTAAATATCCCCTTGTGCCTATTGGCCTAGTTCTGTTCTGTCTCCTGCTTGTTTGGAGGGAAGTGGAAACAATATTTTTTCCTACTCCTCCGCTAATCTTTTCTGATTAATTTCGTTGCGGGATCCAAGACAGTTTTATCGTTTCTCCGGGACTCGTCGAGCTTCATTGCCTCGGCGCTCTTCTGGCGGTCTCCACTGTTGATTCTGGCTTACAGAAGTTGCAGTGGTTGGGAATAGTGTGGCGGGCTTGTCCCATTTAAAAAAAAAAAAAAACATTATTTGAAAAACACATACTACAACTAGAACATATTTAATGTCATCTATTTTGTTCCCATAAAGAGTTTAAGAGAAAATTTAGCTTCAAAAAAGCATACCATCACGCCTTTATTCCCCGAAGGGTTAGGCAGAGGTGTACCAAATTTACACCCACATTTTGCCGATAAATTTAGGTCCCATGTAATAGGGGGCGAGCGTATTGCCAATAACCGGGCACAAAGCTTAAAAAGATTGATAACTTAGCTATAGGCACAGCATCATTACCAGTACCTATAAACTTTACTGCTATTTCTATAAAAATCTCAACTGGTAAACGGTGAAGTGAGCTTGTGGTGAGTTATCAATCCCTAGCATCAACAGTGTTATCCTGTAAAGATCTCTCTCGAAGAGGAAATGACTTTGAGGTGAGGTCGACTCACCTTAACCAAAATTAACCGAGGAAGGTTCTCTCAGAATAAACCGGCTGATCTCGAATTGTACGTATACAATGTGAGATTTAACTAAAGTGTCCATATAATGTATGTGAAAGTTACAGAATAGTTTAAAATTAGAACATTTTAATACCCATTTCAGTAGTCACACAATAGACATAGTCTGCGCTTTATTCTGAAAGCCTGCATTAGTTTTAACAGTAACTGTTGAAACTACTCCAAACTTCTAGGCGTAATTTATTCTAAACCGAGTCGCGTAACATTTAAGCTTTACTAGGAACTGTGAAATTTCAACACTAATGTCCGACACTGATTTTGTTACCTTCTGTCTAGTAGAAATTATTATTATTTTGCGGGTCCAAATAACGCCATAGTGTTGTTTTAGGAACTTGGATATCCAAAGTCTTATTTGTCATCGTTTTTATGTACGCGAGTCTCTCAATTGTGGATTAAAAGTCACATGATCTGATTGTATTTGTCATAATAATTACTTTTTCTCGCTTCTACTCGTTCGCGTGGTTTGTTTACACCCGCTTTAAGATACGTTTTTGGTTACTGCTCCGATCCCGTGTGTCGTAGCGTGATGTTATATAGGCTATTCTATTGCTCATGATCCTGGCATATATGTTTAAACATATACACAGACAACCAAAATATCTATTTAGCTTTATTATTTATTTATACCAGCTTATAATTAATAACACAATCAACTTACTGGAAATTACGCCAATTACGAAGTACACGGTAACATATAACAATTAATGAGCGAATTATTATTTTTTTTTGTTCCAAGAAGGCGAAGCATTAGCTTACAAAATATTGCGAAATATCCATTATTAGCAGGATTAGGTAAATACCAAATAATTTTTTCACAAAAATATTGAAGGACGGGACAATCGACATGTGTATATAAATATTTATTTACCGCTTTTAGTAAACATATCGACGCACGAAATATGTTTATGGGCCTGGCATGAGCGCAAACACTTAAGCTATTACCCTTGCTCTAATTATGTTAACCCACTGTGAAGTTGACCTATTTTGCTACAACTTATACATAAGCGATACAGAGATTACACACGTCACCATTTTCATAAAGTGTATCCAGAAAATCCGCCACACGGAAAATAAATAAAAACGTACATACATACATATATAAACTCACGCCTTTTTCCCAAGGGAGTAGGCAGAAACCCCGGAACACCACCTACTACGATCCTTAGGGCTCTTTCAATTTATGCGTTTGGTTTTTGTACCGTTGCGGTGCGTTTTCCGGACTGCATACGGACGGTTATCTTTTTTCATACAGTTGACGCGTGACGTTTGTCGTCCGGCCATCGAGCCATCATGTGTAGTACCGACGCCGCCACAGACGCCGCACTGCTGCCGCACCGCGCGATTTGAATGAAAAAAGACAACCGTCCGTATGCAGTCTGGAAAACGCACCGTTCCGGCATCCCAGCAGCACCAAACGCATAAACGGAAAGAGCCCTTACATATTCCTTTCGCCTCGTCCACGTTCATACATCATGACATACAAGCACGCCGGTTACAAGTATTGTAGCCTGCGCACCCGCCCATTCTGAAGAACCTCACCAATAAGGTCAGGGTAGGTCCTTCTATGGTAGTCCCCTCTCGGTGTTGCCACTAACATCTGCCACATATATCAATGCCATAAATATTAAAGAAGTAAAATTGTTACCTACGGTCTAACATGAATAGTGAGTCATTAGTTATGTAATAATTGTTACAGTTTTATTGAATATATAAAAAGCTTATAAATAATATTAAAAGGAGGAGCTCATAGGGCCTTTAAAAATTCGTCCACACTGTTGTCAATGGGACAAGTGCTCTAAAAGGCTGCTAATCGGATTCTTTTGTCCATGAAAAGTCCAAACCTCTGGCCAAGTTATAGATACTTACTTAATTATGGACATAATAATTTTATGAGCATACCGTAACCTACTATAATAATCAATAACCTATAATAACGAAGCCGTAGATCGTATTAAGTACAAGTTAATATTACATAACTATAAGAAGATATTTCTAATAACGCGAAGTGTATTAACTAATAAAATCCCTTAGCTTTTGGCGCGCCGACGCCTAATATTCCCTTACCATTGACGCCTTAAATAGATTACTTAAACCGAAGCATAATAACAACACCCACGCATTATTAGCGTGGAACCTTCAGGACACCCCGTGTATGCTTGAGCGAGCATTTAGAAATTTGTGTTTAACGAAAGTTACAAATTATGTGCCCAGATGAAAGTGAGTCTTGAAACAATACTGATACTGACAGCCTGCTGTACAATCAAAGGCAAAAGCTCTCTCATCTCTTTGTAGAGTAGATACAATCGAGCATATTATGGGGAACACAATGCTTTGTCACTGCATTGATGCTATTCTGTCATGGTAGCCCAATGGTGAAGGCGCCCGCCCCTCTACGTAGAATATTCTGACATGGGCATGTACCAATCTGACTTATTGTGTTTCATATGTACTTCCTTAGTTTATCTTGGACATCACTGGCATTGGTGAAGGAAAATAGTATAAGGAAAACTGAACTTAAAAAGTAAGTCTGAAATCGCCAATACACCGTGAGCAAAGCGTAGTGATCAATGCTCATGCTTTCTCTGTATGAGAAGATGCCTTTTCTCCACAGTCGGACAATAATAGGGCGGTTTTCGTTTCGGGCGGTTGTTTTTTAAGTTGGCTTAAATTATACAAAGGACTAACTGGCTTAGAACAGCCTTCTTAGTAAACATTAAACTACCAACCATTATTAATCGATAGAGTTTAGCTTACATCAAACTATGAAAAGGTTAGTGTCGCGCATACGATCAAAGCTTATGCTCTAAATGTGCGGTGGACCGCGAAGACGATCCTCGCAAGCTCATCCTGCTGGAAACCTTGCACGCATCAAAACAAAGTTTTTAATTATGGAATAAACGACTAGACAGATTATGTAAATAATGGCAGCTAATGCAACCTTCATGGTTGGAGAGGCTGTAGGAAACATGAAGTTATTTATTGAATATGATATGTTCCGTAGTCTTTGACATTTAGATTCTTAGATATGGTGATTTCTATAATGTTTTAAAACTCTTGTTATTTGGAAACTGTTTTTTTGCTGTTTTTGTTCTATTGCTAATCAAAGGACAGTAAGCTTGCAATTCAGACAATCATTTGAAATTCATACCCACAGGTATGATTTGACTTGAACAACAACGAGGGAGAAGAGGGGTACATTATTGATGTTTTCAATATAGTTTCTTGTCATCTGCGTAAGTAAAAAAAAAAACAAAAAATAATCTAAACTTTCCTTTTTGTATTGTTACAGGCAATGATGGATCGGGCACCAAATCGGTAAGTGGCAACTTTCACTTTTATACTCGTACATAGCTAATATTAAAAAATAACTTGCTTCCACGAGGCATATATTGCCTCGTGCAAGAAAGTTATTTTTACTGCAAGTTTTTCAATTTCTATCACATACCATCACGCCTGTATTCCCCGAAGGGTTAGGCAGAGGTGTAACAATGTACACCCACAGTTCGCCGGTTTGTGGGACCTAAGTCCCATGTAATAGGGGGCGAGCCTATTGCCATTAACCGGGCACAAATCCTAACTCCGAGCTGCTACGGAGAATTTCATAGAAAAACCCAATAACACTTTTTGCTCGACCTGGGAATCAAACCCAAGACCTCTAGCATAGCAGTCGCGCTTAGGACCACTAGGCTAACGAGGCAGTTCAATTCAATTTCTATATTTACATCAAATACGTATTTTATGTTTTATTCAAAAAAACAAAATTCCAGACAATATTTCCTTTATCCAAGGAACTTCAATACGGAGGAAATTTTCAATACTAAATTGAAAGTTTCCTTTATATTGAAGGTCTTTTTATAGATTTATTCATACTTTGCATCTACGTTATATCTTTTGAGAGTAAACGAAAAAGGAGTTTCATTCGTAGGTGTCGAAAAGATAAGAAGAACTATTACAGAAATAATAATTAAACGCAATGTTAACATTTTAATAAATTGAAAATAAAGATCTTTTGTAGACATTTTAACAAAATGAGATGTTTATAAAGGTACCTAGTTTATAAATTCATTGATTTGAAGAGAAAACCGTCACAATTATTGTGTTCACTATTAATTTAATTCGTCAACTACAACTTTAAAACAGATGAAGCAACTAATGAACTCAAATCGCAGTTCGTTAAGCAAATCAATATTTTATTTCATATCATTAGGTGATAAACAAAAATAGGCAGTCATGGAAACCGCCGGCAGAAGTGTAAACACAAAATTAAAAATTTTAAGTAACCCCCCCATAGAAGAAAAATATCACCTACTGTAGCTAACAAAAGAGCTAATAACTTTGAGACCGCTGAACCGATTTCAATTAAATAAGAAATTTAAGAATACTCCCGACTAATTAACCTTTCAAAACACAAAAAACAAAATCAAAACCGGTTCATGCGTTCGGGAGCTACGATGCCACTGACAGACATACACACACACACACATACGCACACAAAGACACGTCAAACTTATAACACCGTCGTTTTTGCGTCGGGGGTTAAAAATTTAAAACTTTGGAATAACTGTCGTCATCGCCAGTCTGCCGCAACACGTCACATTACCATGTCGGTGATGTGGTTACATTAACATGACGGTAAAACGAACTCATAAGTTCTGTTCCTATCAAAAATAAAATATTGAGGCATATTTTTTATGTGCATACCAACAAATTGTGCATTTGACATGTTAACGTTGTTTGAGTAGGACAAAGTCCTTTACTACGCTTTTACTTAACCACATTGGCTATTCCCTTCTGGGATATCTTCGAGTGAATAAAGACTGCAATTGAGTGCAAGCTTTTGTAGAATAAATGTTAACAGTGCCTTAGAGGGTCATATCACCTAAGCGCGTACGTTTATGTATGTGGATATAATGTTACAGTCTTTTCTGAGTGTAAAATGACATGTTTAGTTCATTATGCAACTTTTTTAAGAGATGTGAAATTTAAGACCTTCTATAAGACAACGCATACATCAGTTTCATCACTCGTGATGTCAAAGTCAAAATCAAATCATTTATCATCACTATATTTTTTTCAACATTTTTTTTTGATACTTCGTCCATCATCTACTTAGCCTTTTCCCAACTATGTTGGGGTCGGCTTCCAGTCTAACCGGATGCAGCTGAGTACCAATGTTTTACATGGAGCGACTGCTTATCTGACCTCCACAACCCAGTTACTAGGCAACACGATATCTCTTGGTTAGACTGGTTGTCAGACCTGGTTGTCAGACTTCCTGGCTTCTGACTATCCGTAACGACTGTTAAAGATCTACGAATGACAGCCGGGACCAACGGCTTTACGTGCTTTTCGAGGCACGGGGGTGTCACACCACCAACTTCCAAACTCCGGGCTGCTACTGAGCAAATCCTAATGGAAAACCCAATACCACTTTTTGCCCGACCTGGGAATCGAACCCGGGACCCCACGCTCATCAGTCGCGCTTGCGGCCACGAGACCAACGGGGCAGTTTTTGATGCCTCCTATACAGGTTAATTTTTTCTCTAAGAGGTAAAACCTGGAAGTACGTGTTCCATAAAAAAAAAAATCACTGATGGAAAGTCACTTTATCACCGTCTGCCATAGGTTATATTTTGTAATATTATATTTGACTACAGTGTGAACAAAGTCGCGGGCTGAAGCTAGTGGTTTGGGTTTTTAAAAAGTGTCATTATTAATACAAGGAAGGTAAAGTCCTTTCCTATGCAAAAGCTGGGTACCTAAAGGATATTTTGTGGAGGGTAATCCTGTAGGGCAAAGTTTTCACTAAACCACGACGTATGTAGCTGTTTTCTATTCCATGGATACCATTTTGAATATTTCATAAGATGAATCATGCATCATTAACATTATGATACCTCAGGCTATAACGACCGGCGTTATTCGTGAGTGATATGGAGTTGATTAATTTTTAATCTAGTTTGCGTTCCTGATGAAGTTTACGATGTCTGAACTAATCAAGATGTGCTACATTTTCGCTTTTAAAGGTTACGCCGAAATTATACGGTTCACTTTACCCCTTTATTGGCTGAAGCAAGCCGAAAAAGGTCAAAAAATTTAATCATGTCGTCATAAAAACGATCATTTAATGTCGGCTATCCTTACCCTTAATTTCCGCATTTTTCAATCAAAGTGAATCAATTGAACCGTTGGACCACATTCTCAGTAGTAGGTATAGGCAGGGGGATTTTTTAAGCAATTCTTTCTTTCGTCTTATCGACCCCTGACGCAAAAACAACGGGGTGTTATAAGTTTGACGTGTCTGTCTGTGTGTGTCTGTGGCATCGTAGCTCCCGAACGCATGAACCGATTTTGATTTTGTGTTTGAAAGGTAAATTATTCGGAAGTGTTCTTAGCTATATTTAATGGAAATCAGTTCAGTGGTTTCAAAGTTATCAGCTCTTTTGTTAGCTACGGTATGCATTTTTTTCTTTTGTCGGGGTCAACTCAATTTTTTTATTTTTATGTTGTTTAAAATATGTTGCCCCACGCTAGGAATTTCTCCTGTATCGTGGGTGCGTTGGCAAACATTCATAAATGACCATACCTGACAACTATCGGTAGACCATACAAATATCTGCCCCGTGCTAAACATGGTATGTGCCATTGATTTTTTCAAGAAATTCGCTTTTTAAATTGTTAATAGTATACTTTCATTATGCATCATACCATATTACAATAACCAATATTAGCAAGATTTTCTAACTTCTAGAGTATTATATATTATTCTCTATTTACGACTTGATAGATTAAACAAAACACACTCTTGACTCAGGGGAATAAAGACTGGCAGTATAATTACATCTACCTTTGTTACGCGTAATTGCATTTTCCCACCTGTGTGAAAACAAACCGTATATTATGTAAGTAAATAATGTTTTGATGTTAGCTCTGTAGGTGTGGGTTCCTAGAAGTTATACTGCTTTGCGTACATTTTTGTACGCCCACGAACGTATGTTTGTGAATAATATGATTATTATGTTTTCTGAAATGTTAATGCTATGCAAAAAATATATTCTATTGTATTATAAAACCCACAGATCTACTTACGATAACATAGCTCAGAAAATGTAATAAAAGTAAAAGATTGAAATCCTTGTACTATCTACATTAAATTAGGTTTGCAAAAATTAAAAGGTGCGTTCATAAATAATAATAAACAAGCTATTTAGTCATAGAAATAAATATGAATTATGTCAAAATTTATATAAAATTAAAATAATACAAATTACAGTTAAAAACTAAAACAATCAAATGAATCTGTATGTTAAAACATTATTTAGAAAATGATGTTAGGAGAGGTTTAAGACAAGGATGTCTTAAACCTTAATTAAAATGATCAATAACATAAGACACTTTTGTTGCAAAACACTATCTCACAATTTATTTATTTATTTTATGAACGCTTACAGACTAATAACATTATAATAACAATAATATAGAAAAGTGACCTATTTTGTTTTAAATGTTTAATGAAATTCAGGCGTTAATAAGGATGTGAAAAAACGTCTAATTATTTTACAGTATTATTATTTTGGTGGTTTGTTTTTCAGACGCATTCATTTTCAATCAAACCTGAAGCTTGAAGTAGTTTCTGATAATTTTTTGTCATTTCTTCACGTAAAATGTGCAACAATATACATTAAAACTAGAGTAAAAAGTACTTTAAACTCTCTATTTAATTGTGGACTAATTAGTGTGAGCCGCAACATAAGTAGGTACTACATGTATGGTACATACTTATAATGTAGGTACCTACATGTTAATTAGGTAAGCCAGGTAGGTAGGTACTTTCCTTTTAACATGGCGATGGTTCTTCCACTCAGTAAACACATAAGCACTTCAAACCTCTATGTTAATGACCTGTCTGGGTATTCCCGAAATACATACATAGTTACAGGGTACATTCAATACATGTTAACAAAAAAGTTTAATAAAATATTAACAACATTTAAAATAACTGCGCAGTTTCAAATTGAACGATCTTTATTGAGAATGGCAACAATAGCTTGTGTTTATGGCAACATTGTTTAGTAACTTTTACCTTTTTATTTGTAAATAGGAAAACACAACTCATCGCTTTTCAGCTGTTTCTGTTTTGTTTGCTTTATGGTTAACCTAATGCCTTACTTTTACTTTTGAATAGGGTAAAGAATACAGTTTGAAATTCATTTAATGGGTAACCAAATCTTTGGTCCTTTGAGGCATACATAAAATTGTAATGCTCGGATAAAATATCTGGGATACCTACTTAAAGAAAGAATTCTTATAAATAAATGATAATACTCCTCGGTTTTACCTGCATTAAGTGACGTCTTTGATTACTGCTCCGTTCCCGTGTATCGTAGCATAATGGTATATAGCCTATAACCTTGCTCGATGAATGGGCTATAAAACGCAAAAGATTTTTCAAATTGAACCTGAAAGTCCCTGAGATTAGCGCGTTTAAACATACAAACATTTCAGTTTAATAATATTAGTATTTATGATTATTATTCTTCTGTCTGTACCTAAGGTTGATTGTTTCCATTTACACGGCTTCTTCTACAGAATTTAAAAATGGAACATAAATTTATATTTAGAAGACAGTAACTACAATACCTACGTATTTTGTGGCTAAAATATTTTAACTACCTACCTATTTATATTTATAGTACTATCGTTATAATGCTATTGAGGAATCTATTTTCAGAAATATTAAATGTTACGATAAAGAACAAAGAAAAGTAGGTAAATGCGGTAAGTAGGCTTAAAAATAAATTGGGAATTCTATTTTGAAAATGTGTTCAATAGAAGCTTCAAAACAATACGCTCAAATAAATTTAACGTAGGGATGCGAAAATAAATAGACCTCATTGAAATTTAAAACAGTTGAGGCGAAAAGCGAGGATTTCATTTATCGTATAAAAGAATTGGCATTTTCAGCTTCGAGATTTTTTCGATTGGTGTCTAAAGTAGGTAGGTACTTGAAATACGAGCAGATTGTTGGAGACCCTTCAAATATCTGCAGGTACCTTAATTTAATACTTTGCCGTCCTTCAAAGTGTTATAAGACGAAGATTTTGACTGGTATTTACAACCCCCGACGCAAAAACGATGAGGTGTTATAAGTTTGACGTGTCTGTGTGTGTGTGTGAGGAGTCGTAGCTGTCGAACGCATGTACCGATTTTGATTGGTTTTTTGTGTGTGAAAGGTGATTTTGATGGAAACCGCTTCAGCGGTTTTAAAGTTATCAGCTCTTTTGTAAACTGCGGCAGTGATTTTTATTCTTCTGTCGGGGGTTACTTAAATTTTAATTTTGGGTGTTTTTCTTGTTTTAACCTTAGCGAACCATTATCAAATGGGATGTTAATTCAAAATATACGTACAAGTGTTAAAATTATTCATTTGTTCAAGTATGGAATATTATTTTCTTATTTTTGGAATATCTGATTGTTACTGACTTTTTATTATTGTCAAAAACGAGTAGTAAACTAAGTTTGGCCTTAAACTGATAACTATAACAGAAACTCTAAAGCCTAAAATAAAAGAGCTCTTCATAAATACTAGGGCTTCTTAATATTCAAGTCAGCGATTCACGCAGCATGCAAATAGGATTATATTACTTTAGCGAAGGATATTTTGGTGTTTTCGTCTGCCCGATGTAATTATCTTATTTGCGTCTAGAATGATGAAGATGGAATTTTTATGTGTTATTTGACCTTTGGAAATTTTGTATCCTAAGGTTTTCTATAAATAAATGCAAATGAAGGTAATAAATTAATAACTTTTATATTTTGTGCGGACGCCTACATTAGTTTACACCCTTGTCTTGTGCAAGCGTCGTAGGTACAAGCAAGCGGAAGCTGTAATAAACTCGGGAGAACAAAAGTAGGTATATGAATCGAGTTTTAATAATAAAAATAAGAATATCAGCCTATTATTGCCCCACTGCAGGGCAAACGCCTCTTCTCATCTATAGTAGAAGAGGCGTGAAATGAGAAATGTGAAATGCTCGTGCCTTCTCTATAGAAGGCACGAGCATTTATTACCACTGTTGCTCAAGGCGGATAAGCGATTTCAGACTTACATTAATTACAAGTCCATTGAGGTCCAAGATTTTTTTTTACCGATGGGAAACCATCAAATGGCTTTCCCCACACTGGGCGGGGCGGGAGGGAGTGTGAGACTTTTACTGACTAAAACTCATCCATGTTTATTCTAGTGCCCATTGCGTTCTGGGGGCGCGGTATCACTTACGAACAACCCACAGCCCCAGCAAATGATATCCAAGATAAACTTAAAAAGTACATATGAATTGAAAAGTTACATTGGTACTTGTCCGGTTTTGAACCCGGTACCTCTCGCTGGGCCATCATGACAATTTAAATAAGTAAAAGGGAGCGAGATTGAATGCCTAAAAAAAAAAATCCTTATCGTACCTTTTCACCTGAAAATGGTCATGGTAGACCAACATTATCAAAGCGTTATAGTTTACAAACAGCGATATATTTACATTCATTTGAATACCGGAATGCTTCGTAATATGGTTCGCGTATTCCTCCACCCGTGTTCACTAGAATATTTTAGTATTACAGCACACATTGTAATTTAATATAATTGCTCCATTATACCCAACAGTATTGCGGTCCCCCACAAAGCTAACCTTACTTAGAAATTAATGTGATTTACTTCACGCGAACACTCTTAGTATGTAAGGCAACCAATTCTGATAGAATATCGGTAGGAACCCTTTACTTATTAGATTGATAACATACCAACACGCCTGTATTCCCCGAAGGGTTAGGCAGAGATGTACCAATGTACACCCACAGTTCGCCGGTATATTTAGGTCTCATGTAATAGGGGGCGAGCCTATTGTCATTAACCGGACACATACACGGAATATTGTAACAAAGATTTTGTAAAAACCAAATTGAAAGAAAAGAGTGTCCATGGAGTTTCTTGCTCGTACTTCTCCATAGAGACCTACGCTTTGGAACGAGCAACTAGCTCCAACTTTTATATGTAACTTCTTGTTAATTCAAAAGTGCCTGTAAATGGTCTAATTGAAATAAATGCTTTGACTTTGACTTTGACAAATTCTAACTCTGAGCTGCTACTGAGAATTTCATAGAAAAACCCAATAACACTTTTTGCTCGACCTGGGAATCGAACCCAAGACCTCTAGCATAGCAGTCGCGCTTAGGACCTCTAGGCTAAAGAGGCAGTTTAGATTGATTAGCGATAAAACATACGTTATTACTCTCAAAACATTAAAAGGTTTTATGTACTTCACACAATGTACCAAAAATATTTTATTGCTATTATAAATGCGACAGTTTGGATGGATGGATGTTTGTTACTTAATCACGCTAAATTGTCTGAACGGGTCTGGATGAAATTTGGCACAGAGATAGACTGAAATAGTACATACTTTTAATCCCGGAGAAATGTACGGTTCCCGTGGGTTAATTTAATTTTTTTGGCTTAATATCTACGCCAACGATGTTGCAGAAGCTAATAAATGCTATATTGTCACGTAAAAAGCACAAAATACTATAACCTATATCGCCGAGAGACAGCCAGCCTTGGCTTTGGAAAATACATGTTGCGTAGCCTTCGTAAAGAACAGGGTCAGACGTATAAATAGAGATTCTGAGATTTAAGTTAAACCCCAAGGACCGGACCTCCTCCACCTTCCTTTTATGGGAAAATTTTCAGATACAATGCCTACTTTGTTTTTCTACGATAAAAAATCTAAATAAAAGCTAAAGATCCAGTATTTATAACGAGTGAGAGTCAATGAAGACTGATTAGTTGGAGCTTGTCGACAGCGGGGGTTGTTAAGGGTTGAAACCTTTCTCGAAACGCCAACCCGCCTTTTTATACCAACTTACTAAAATATTTTTTCAATTCGAAATAATCACACTGTTCAAGGTAAATGGACTAATTGACAAGACATGTACTATGGTAGGTCAAAATTCGACCGAATAGACGCAACAGCCGATACGTCTGACTCGTCTTCTGACAGATGTCAGTCCATATATATTTAAATCTGTTGAAGTATATTTAGTAAAACTATAACATAACTAGCTGCTGCGAGCGACTTCGTTCGCGTAGCGTGATGTTATATAGCCTATAGCCTTCCTCGATAAATTAACTATCCAACACAAAAAAAAAATTCAATTCCAACCAGTAGTTCCTGTGATTACAGCGTTTAACTAAACAAACAAACAAACTCTTCAGCTTATTAATATTAGTATAGATTATGTTTATTTTAAAACAATGTTTCTTAAGGTCAAGAATTCGGGGTACATTAGTACCCCAGGTTATATTCCCTGTCGGAATACACCATCCTTTTAGTAAAAACTTACACAGTCTTCTATTCAGCTTTGTCTGGTCAGTAATACTGACATAAATTCTCGCGCTACTTCACCATGACCGAATGTATTAAATTAGGTCAACAGTCAATGGTCACGGTAAGTTCAAGGGCTGTCCATGTCGTTGATAATATAGAAGAGAAGCCGTACTAAACTTCGTAGTTATTTTTGAATCTAATATTGCGTGCCTGTAACTAATTACCATAATTATTGGAACTGCCTATTCCTTCTGAATTCAAAATAGATCGAATATAACCTATCTAAAACCCCTGACCTTTCAAACTTCACATTTCTATACAAGGTATATGCTAATAATTAAAGAGTTCGTGGAAGGCATTATTCCACCCACGCAGCTTACGTAGAACTGTAATTAAATGCCCCAAGTTGTTCATAAAGCGTTGCGCACACGAAAGTCATTCAAAACAGGTTTAGCCTGTGTTATTTAGACAAAACAATTAATCTTGTATCAAAACAGATTTTAAGTAGATTATAGATAACTTTGACTATAGATAACAATGTATTGCTGCAAGTGTACGCGTTATTAATTATAGTCTGGAGCCGTAAATTCACTGTGAAACAAAGTAGCGCAACATTGTTTCAACAACATGTTTCTAAGTTGCGGGTAACATGCCGCTTTCAGTATTGAATAATTGCTTTGTAGTTTTTAATTTTATTTTATTTTTAGTTTTGTTATTGCTTTTATGCGTATGTATATATTTATATATTGTGTTTTATGGACTTTGTATAGTTGCCTGTTTTTCCTTTTTTGTTTTGCAGTGTTGCCGGCTACAAATTCATGTTTCGTGGTCATAGTAAAGACAATCTTAACTCAAGTCTGCAGCTGTATACAGCCTAAGATAGAACCTACAATTCTCCTCATTTTACTATACATTACGTACCTACGTATGTACCTCGCTAACGCTAATGATACAAAGTGTAATTTCATGTTAGGCCTAAATTCTAGGGAGTATTTTATTCTACAAAAAATATATGAAATCCTTTTTGTTACAGGACGTACCAGTGGAGCAACTCGAAAAACTGAAACTGGGTGAGTTTTTCTATTTGTTTTAGTTTTTTAAATGTGTTTACTCGTGCCTATTTATCTGAAAGATATTGATTTCAGTGTTAGTCTATAGTTGCTATCCAAAAGAGGTACTTCACTTGATCTTATTTTTTATAGTTCACCCTTTAGTTACGTTTTAACACGACTATTACTACTTGTTGGTTCATGATTTAGTTGATTGAATGAAAAATTTTGATTAATAAAAACTGACACCGCTCTTACATAAATGACGCTTTATTCACAAACTAAAACAAAAAAAACCGGACAAGTGCGAGTCGGACTCGCCCACCGAGGGTTCCGTACTACATGAGATCATTATAATTTTTTGACAACTTCATGGGACCGTCGACCTAAATATACGGTCTAAATTTCAACTTGGTACCTTCACGCATTCCCAAAATAAAGGGTCTTGACAGACAGACTGACGGACAACAAAGTGATCTTATAAGGGTTCCATTTTTTCCTTTCGATGTACGGAACCCTAAATACCAGGTAGGCACCTACTAAATATCTTTACATAGATTTTGTTGTACTGTTATACACGTGGGTCGTCATTGGTATTTATTTATAATTTAAAATAATTGACATCCATTACCTACAATTTATTCATGATTCATGAATAAAATTCATAATTTTAACGTAAGTAATGTTCTTTAGAACGTAAATATTAATAAAATATATTTATTAAATTAATTACTAATTTTTTCATCAGCTAATATTATCAATTTATTTATTCATAAAACATTTACGAATATAGATAAATTTCAGTTATGTCGTTGGAGACAGAAATTAGTAGCAAATATTGAGAGAAAGGCATTGGCTAGGTGGTGTTGCTAAGGCAATTTTAGCCAATCGCTACGTCGAATATGGCAACCAGCCTAGCATTAAATTAAAGCAACCCTTAACTAGTAACTTTTACTACCCTACCCCATAGTAGGTACCTATGTACGAAAAGTTCAACGTTGTCTGTTATTTATTCATAGCCACACTAACGCAACAGACACGAAAACTTTACTTTTAAACACTTTCATACAATATGAAACGAAGCCTTTGTTATGAATGTATACGTGTGTAATTTGTTGAGAGCAATATACAACAAGAAACTTTGTCAGGACACTAATGGCTAGGTATCCATTTTATCCAGTGGAAGAATAAATTGTACAAATTATCCAGTTTGTTTAATTATTATTCCAGAGATATTTTATTATATTTAGTTATTCACGGAAGAGTTGTTTTGTTGAAAGGTAATTGTTTCTAGTAATCGTTACATAGGCCTTCGTTCATTTAAGCATTTCTCTGTGAGGGTTCCACGTAGCGTTAAGGAAATAAATGGATGCTCGGAATCGATAAATTAAATTTATACTTGTGTAACTAATAAGTTACACAAGTATAAATTTAATTTATCGATTCAATATTTATTTATTAACTAGCTTCTGCCCGCGCCTTCATTTGCGAGGATATTTTCACCCCTGTTAAGTAATGGCTTTGGTTACTGCTCTGCTCTCGTGTGTCGGAGCGTGATGTTATATGTATAGCCTATGACATTCACAAATAAGGCGGCTTTGTATGGGTAAAATAATTTACAAAACAGATCCAGAAATTACTCCCTACAACCTCACAAACTTTACCTCTTTATAATCTTTTACAAATATTATAAAGCTGAAGAGTTTGTTTGTTTGTTTGGTTGTACGCGCTAATCTCAGGAACTACTGGTTTGATTTGAAAAAAATATTTTTGTCTTGGATAGTCCATTTATCGAGGAAGGCTATAAGCTATATAACAGCACGCTACGACCCACGGAAGAGGAGCAGTAACCAAAGACGTAACTTAATGCGGGTGAAAAAAACCACGCGAACAAAGTCGCTGGCAAAAGCTAGTATTAGTATAGATGGTAAAGTTTTCGTTATTTTCGCTTTCCACATGACATCGGAACTAGAACTGTTTTCAACGAGTATAGGTATACAAACCACTGACTATATTTTTGTCGGAAACATTTATGATACACCTGCCTTCCTCGGCGCGTTCGTGTTCCACGCGCGCCTCAGAGATGTCAGCAATTCTAGAAGGGGCGACTTAGGGCCGATGCCTGCCGGGGCTGCGTGTTGTTCGTAAGAGATACCGCGCCCCCGGAACGTAAAGGGCACAAGAAGGAACGTGGATGGATTTCAGTCAGTATAAGTCTGACACTCCCTCCCGCCTTTGGACGGGGGAAGACACTTGATGATTTCCCATGCCTAAAAAAAAACAACACCTGCCTTCGAGCTACGTGGCTTACGTAGGTATCTACTACACCTATAAATTCCACAAGTTGTGTACTTAACATACATACCTACATTACCAAAACGTTATTTACTTATAATATTTAACTTGTGAGACTATTAGTAAGTAGCTTACCTACCCAGATGGCTAGGTGCACTATATATAAATACTAGCTTCTGCTCGCGACCTCGTCCGCATTGTATTATCAGCCGCATTAAGTTACGTTTTTGGTTACTGCTCACTCTGATGTTGGTCGTAGCGTGATGTTATATAACCTATAGCCTTCCTCGATAAATTGACCATTGAACACAAAAATATTTTTTCAAATATTTTTTATTTTCAAACCAGTAGTTCCTGAGATTAGCGCATTCAACCAAAACAACAAACAAACTCTTCAGCTTTATAAAATTAGCATAGATGGACAAACTTTAAGAAACGGTAGACGCAACTTTTCATCTTTTAAGCACCAAAGTTGGGTTGCAATACAGAAATGCTTTTAACATAGTAGTTCGTTGTGACCTGAAAACGTAATTTAAGAATATTACTATCAATTTTAACTTTTACGGTTAGAGCTTTTCAGTTTCTAAGAGAAAATATTTTTAAATTTTCATCGGCGGTAGTACAAATATTTGGAACTGAAGCTAAATGATCATAAACAAAGGCCGAACAAATTGCGGGCACGATTTTGTTCGCTCCGGTGTGTCTGAGCTCCGACATGCGTGTTATAAGGATAGCTGAATAGTTACACCCCTTCACGTCTGAATACCGCTGACGGAATTCTTTGACCTATATTGGATAGCTTTTTGTCGTAGGATACAATTCCAAAGTTCGGGCTCAAACGAAATATTTTAAAACCAATAACAGTTTATTGGAACTAGAAATCAAAGACATGACACAGACGTGACCACATTCTCGAAAAATTCATAAAATACATTGAGACTACGACATGGACTAGCCCACAACGTAGATACAATACAAGTAATACCTAAAACTAGGTCACTTGTATATTGTTGTGTCGCAATCAGAGAAACCGGTTTTCAAAAGTTACCCGATCCTTTGTAGGGTTTAGTAAGCTGCTTGTATCTAGCTAGGATCAATATTAAACAGGGTGTTAGGGTAAACGAGGAACTTGCTTTAAGGGAGTGCAGTACTCATAAAAATGAAAAACTTTTACTATATTAACTGCCTCGTTAGCCTAGTGGTCCTAAGCGCGACAGCACGCTGCGGGTCTTGGGTTTGATTTCCAGGTCGAGCAAGTGTTATTGGGTTTGTCTATGCAATTCTCAGTAGCAGCTCGGAGTTTGGATTTGTGCCCGGTTAATGGTAATAGGCTCGCCCATTATTACATGGGGCCTAAACATGCCGGCAAACTGTGGGTGTACATTGGTACACCTCTGCCAAACCCTTCGTGGAATACAGGCGTGATGGCATGTTGTTTTACTATATCACGAACCGTAAAATCGAGAAAAAAATTAACTGCTCAATACATTTATGTTCGCGTGACTCGGAAACATGTAAAGAACAGCTGATTTTTTTTCGCAATTTTAAATTGAATTTCATAGTGAAAATTCATAAGGTTTATTTTCATAAGCACTACGCTTCCTTAAAATATGTCCCTTGTTTAAACTAACACCTTGTAAATGGATTCCAAGAATATGTAGCTACTACGCTTTGAAACTAGAGGCGATTGTGTAGGGTATTTTATTTCCATGTATGTATAAAGGACAAGTGTGTTGCCATTAACCGGGCATAGATTTAAGTTGTATCAGGGAGAATCACCTAGTAAGAATTACAATGCCACTTTGTTCTAAGGCGCGTTATAAAAAGCCACATTATACTACTAGTTCAAGGAGATAATAACAAATTTATATTAGTCAGTTTTGATAGAGAGTTACACCTAACATGAACATGTGTGTGTTTTTGTTTTAGATCGTAACTTGGAAACTTCTGCTTACGAAGATACTGAAGGGCAAAGTTTAACCATTATAACGTTTTTTTTACGAAAACAAAGTTCAATTTATATTCTAACTAAACTTTTAATAACCTAGCGACCCTTAACTACACAGGGGTGTTAAGTTAAGGGGTATGTGTATTTCTACACCCGGCATATTTTTAACATATTATTATGTAGATAGGTACAGCCCCGTTGGTCTCGTGGTCGCAACCGTGACTGTTGAGCGTGACGTCCTGGGTTCGATTCTTAGGTCGGGCAAAATGTGTTATTGGGTTTTTCCATTGCGAATTTCTCAATATACCCCGGAGTTTGGAAGCTGGTGGTGTGACACTCCCGTGGCTCGGATAGCACGTAAAGCTGTGGTTGGTTTTGCGCCTGAGCTCTTCCCGGTTGTGTTTTGGATTGCCGTCCCATCGTTTGCGCATACACTTGTGCACTACAATATCTCCTGCGTACTTCTCCATTGATATTAGCCGCTGTGACCGAAATCGGTCTGGAGAACACATACCTACATAGGTTCGACCCGATACTGTCACACGGTAAGCCAGCCTAAGATTCGCGAAGAATTTACAACAGAAAAGTCTTATATGGATAGGAGATGAAAACGTGCGTGATTCCATGCGTATTATTTGGAGGCTCTTATTCATGGCATGTGTTCGGTGCTCCTTCTCCAAAATTCTTTTTTCCCCCAATTTGATGTGAGTTATTTGATCGTTTATTTTCTAAGCGATTTTTATGCATTCATCGCGCCATGATCGTTCGAATTGAAGAGTTAACGGATAGATAATAAATTACTTTTCTTTTTGCTTTATTATTTTCGATATTGAAAATGTAAGTGGGTAGGTTCTATCGAACATTGAAAGAAAATTGACAAGGTTTTAAACGGCTGTTTGTTATAAACTGTTAGTAAGGAGTCAGTACTGGGGTTATTAAAAAAAAAGTGGTTGTGTTAAAGTCTTATTGGGCTACTTATATACTGTTCCATAAACAAAAATCAACGCAAAATCAATGTGACAAATTGTCCAAGACGCGTAAGTTGCTGTGATATCTTGTTTATAATCCTATCAATCACGGCAGCTTTCCAATATTAATCCTTAATTATTTAAAGTTAGCAGTAACTACACCAAACACAAGTAAACCTTAAGCTTTTAATTACAAGGTTCCAATTTGTTTGTTCAACAAGATGACTTAGCTACAAAATCGCTTCGGGATAGAACTTAGCCACAACTTTGACAATTTAAATCACAATATACGTAAATTAGTTTAGTGAAACAATTTATTGGAGAAATTGAGTTCTTGAATAAGCAATGGTTATTGAACACCATTATCATTAAAAAAGTTTGAATTAACTTTTAGCAATTTATTTTAATAATTTAAACATTTTCGTTTTCCTATGTAATTCTCAGTAGCAGCTCGGAGTTAGGATATGTGCCCGGTTAACAGTAATAGGCTCGCCTCCTATTACATGGGACTTAGACATACCGGCGAACTGTGGCTATACATTGGTACACCTCTGCCTTACCCTTCAGGTAATACAGGCGTGATGGTATGGTATTTAAACATTTCACTGAACATTATTCGTGAAATAGGATTCACACTTTTTTGGCCCAAATTATAGTGAACTAGTTATACTAAGCAATATCATTTCTCGTTATATTTAATACATAATTTAAAGCAAAAATAATATAAGTTATGCTGTCAGAACAATAACTTTTAAAATGTTACTACAACTTATTGCATCCAAAGGGCAAATATAACTGCTCAATATAAATAAGCCAACGACTTCTATTATAAATAATACAATGGCAACGTTTATTAACAGCCAGAAGTAGTAATCCTTTACATAAATTGTAGATATCAAGTTAAAATCATTTAATTCCCGACCAAGCAATTTTCGTGGTTAAATAATTGCTTTGATAATTTGTTCACTAATTGATGTTCAACACAATATTATTTACTGAATCGCTCGCAATTTGACGTCGTCTGTTGAAAATAGAATGGTTTTAATCTTACTGATACAATTTCCCGAAAAACTGAAATGTTCAAATATAAACATTAATTATAAAAAAAATCACTTCTACTTGTGTCATTTTCGTACTTAATTATTTTGTCTACATAGGCAGTGCACATTAATGTAAAATATATATTATGGAACATACCACCACGCCTGTATTCCCCGAAGGGTTAGGCAGAGGCGTACCAGTGCACACCCACAGTTCGCGGTATGTTAAGGTCCCATGTAATAGGGGGCGAGCCTATTGCCTTTAACCGGGCACACATCTCCGAGCTGCTATGGAGAATTTCATAGAAAAACCCAATAACACTCTTTGATCGAACCGAAGACCTCTAGCGTAGCAGTCGCGCTTAGGACCACTAGGCTAACGAGGCAGTTACGGAACACTACTTAATATAAACACCCTTATATTCTACAAAAACTAGATTAATTTACGTACAGTGACTTTGAGGTGAGTTGTAGCTGATGCAGATACCAGGGATTGACAACAAAAAATCACCAATGGAGATTATGGCAACAAAGTGATCTGAAAACAATTTTCTGGCTACTACTCTTCAAAAGACTAATAATAATAGGGGTCCCACCAATCAATCACGACTCGATAAAACTTTTTCCTTTCATCTTCTGTAACAGGTAAAAAAGATATTTATAGCGCAGTAATTTAAGCTCCGAAATAAAATTATATCGCATGAAATGAGTTCTTCGACGAAAATAGCTCGCTCTTAGAAATGCGAGGTGTTATATAAGAGGCAGGAAGGTACCTAACGGTCAAGCATTGTGTAAGCTAAAAATAGCTTAGTGTGTGAGGAATAATGTAGAGGATCGGGGGTTAAATTGTAGGATACCCCACCCCTGTCCTCCACCCGCGACTGACGTAAAACGCGACTAAGGGATAATTTGAAGAGCTTATAAAGGAGCGTCCTTTTGTATCCAAGTTTTGTGGTCAACTGTGTGGCTACCTTTTTATTTATCAAGTAACTATATTGTTTTATCACATCGCTGGTCTTTAGTACCCATTCCCAAGCAAATTTTGGTCCTTGTGTCCTTAAATTATTTTTGTTTTAAAGCCTTGAGACGCTTTATGGTACAAAATATTTTTTGCTTGGCCTTGACTTTGTACGGGTATAGAATAGACTGAAATAAGTAGACTGGAAATCTCGACTACATAAATCTACCTTGTTCTGAATATTTATGAAGGTTGGTAGTAAACCGTTTTCACCTTCAGCCGATCAAGTTCCTAAACCGGGTCAGTAGATTATTTTATCACATACAAAGTGTTGGATTACCCTAACATTGCTTTTTATTTTATTTCACCCTTGATTTATGTTTTGCAAAAAAGGTTGGACCATAATAGGGTTGACGACTAAAAGTATTACATAAATTATTAAATTTGTGGGTAGGACAGTGTTTTGTGCTTGTTTCAAAGTGTAATATTTACATCATAATGCAAAAATTTAAAGGGGCTTAAGTCCCTCCATAACCACTCATTTAAATGTTGGTATTTACGAAATTATAGCTTATATTAATTTATTTTACAACTATAATTTTGTGCCAGGATTTTCGGTGTAATATTCAGTTACAAATGTAAATTTATTTATTTTGTATTAAATTACTATGTATGTTTATTGGTCCTTAGAGTTCAATTTATAACAAACAATTTAATATTTCTGGAATATCATATTATTTAGGAGCGATCACTCATTCCTCTCTGACTTGATCGATTACCCATGTTTTCGAGGCCGATTCGGGTTAATGATTAAATGTAAACATTTGTTGAGCAAATGATTTATTTACATACATGTACGACAGATAACGTTTCATCAATTAAAATCGTTGAGCTTATCAATATGTAGCCTTCGTGGCTTTAGGAAATCTAAAAGATACAACGTTACCAAATTACTTCTATTTGGACAGCAACTAACCTATATACATATGGGAACCTGACACTGGAAGTACACAATTGACCGCTTTGCCATTCAAAATAATAATTTCGATCAGTATTTTTTTTTTTTTAATGGAGAACGATCATGTTCTGTTTTCTATACTGTTCAAACTTCGAAAGTATGTCCTGCAGAAAATGGAAACTAATTCTAAATCGTATTACAGCGGAGTTCGGCAAGGAAAGCGAAATGAACAGCGAACACGTGGAATACCACCGACTCGGTAAATAATACCTAACATTTTTACCTTTCAAGCTTAATCTTAGTACTGTCTCACTGCTAATCCAGAGATCTGAACGATTAATAATTGGATATTGTGTGCATTAAAAGTTGTCTCCACCTACCTCCTTATAGGTAAACGATAAGTTATTTTGATCTTCTAAGAACGTCTAATTCAAACGTACATTTTCCTAAATGAAATTGCATTATTTATAAAAATGCTCGCTAATGTTTTCTCACGCAAAATGTCATACAGAATGGGTGAGCAGAAAAATGCGTTTTTGTGACAAAATATGTTTGATTCTACGACGCCTTTTACTCTCTGTCTTCTGCATACTCTAACGAACCTACGATAAAAAATTCAGTGTAATTTAAAATCATTCTTCTTTTCACATCCCACGATCCTTTCAAAAGCTTTCAGTTGGAACATTAAACGTATTCACGCGACGCACCCAGCGTAGTAGCCCAATGCCACGCTCGTTATCACGCGAACAAAGCTAAAACCGATACTATCGCGGGACTAGATAACTTAGCTTAGCCTCTAATAGCCCTTTATCTACTACATTTGCTTAACAACTATTACTTTATCAGTAACTAACTTTTAGACTTAGTGTTCGCGTTTCGTTATTAAGTATCTATATGAATTGATATCTAACCTGAAACATAGATACATTTTGTGTAGTAATATTGCAAATTGAATATAAACATAAATATAGATTCTGCTTGTAGAATCACGGGTGATTAAGATGCACAGCTGGTTCATTAAATATTAGTTTCTAGTTAACCCAAAAGAAGCTACTGTATTGCTTTATCAAACAGATGCAGTTGAAGCCAACGGCGAGCTTGTCTCCAAACTAGAACAACATGCTTCGGCTGACGCGGTCGGAAACGATAAGCCTCACTTGCATGCTCAGGCGCAGCTCGACGTGCCCTCCGAAGGCGTTCATCGTGTGCTTGTACAAGATGGCACTCATGTGAGCGTGCATGACGCTACTGCGGCCACTACTGCGCCTAGCGAGGAAGTCACTACTAAGGTAAACTAAACTGTCGACGATTTATTTTCGATTGTTTACGCAAATAATGTTTTGGGGCAAAAAAATATTATAGTCAAAGGATCATCTTTGGTTTTGTCTATCCCAAATAGTTCATATACGTTACGAAATTCAGAACATGAAAGCAGCATGCAACACAAGTCTAAAGTTTCAAAGGTCGAAAATAAAGTGGCAAGCTTGCCTCGTAAAAAAAAACACTAGTGCGTTCCTTTATTAAAAAGCCAAGACTACAATACATTAATTTCAAACAAAGAAGCCTATGCAAACACTCGCTATTTATTCATCTCTCGAGCTTGCAGAAAAATGAGAATTCTCAGCATTACAATAGACTCTCGTACACTGAACAATCTTTCATAACCCAGATTGTAAACGAAAATCTATTGGAAACCGATACCTTTTGAACAGATCAAGCTGCACTCGGGCCATTGTTAGATCGGATCATGTACCTCTATTTATCGAGTCTCGAGTTGATGTGGATTGTGAATAAAAAACAATACGTGAAAATGGATGGGTATGAATGTTGATATGTTTAAGTATATTCACAGCTATGTGGTGGAAATATTTTTTGATATTAAGAACATGAACGTTAACCCTAAAATGGATGGAGATGGAAGATTAAAGTTCATACCGGAAAATTACACATATAGCTGCAGGCTTGCACGGCAATGAACTTGGGTTACCTATTAGTACAGGTGGTCCAATTTTCATAAAAGTAAAGGTAGCAATATTATTATTTTTTTATAAATACATGTAGAGTGTATGTGTGTGTTTGTGTTTTGTATACATGTATGTATGTTGGTCTCGTAGAGTGTACTCGATAAGCGAATGTAAATTTACTCTTAAATCTTATGTTAGCGTTTGGACGATAATACCAGCTAACCAAATTACCTGTCACGTTTGACAATGAATGAGTTTGTAGTGCAGCTGTACGGCATAGTTACTTTACGTTCTTCAGTCAAAATAATTTTGTTTAATAAAATCGAACACCCACACTACTGCGTCGAACATATTGCTCTTATTTCCTCACCATTCATCACTTCGTTCGCAATATCTCGCCTCCGACCGTCTTCGGCTAAATTGCCTTGTAAAGGTATTTACTAAAACAAAAGAGGAACGACCTCCCGTACTAAAAATAGCAATAAACAATTTACAATTGGTTACCAAATAACTTAAATAACCAATTGTAAATAAAATGTGTAGTTCAGCGTGTGAATAGTTAAGTAATTAAAATATGCTTGTTACACAGTAAAATTTAAATAATTGCTGTCATAATGTAAATGGAAACTAGGTGCAATTTAAATTACAGGATTATCATTAAAATGTATTCAATTTAACAAATATAAATGGAAATCAGATATTCTTGGAAATATTAAAATACGTAACTATGTACTTACTACTAAAATTACAGATTAATTAAAAAAAAAATACTTTGTTGGTCTATTGGTAGCAATCAGCATTGAGTCCTACGACCAAACCCCAAGACGAGCAGTCTTATTGGGCTTTTCCATTAGTAATGTCTCAGTACCGGCCCGTAATCTGGATTTGTGTCCGTTTAATGGCATCACGCTCCTATTACTTGAGACTTGTAGGCGTATTATAAATCTCTGCGCCTACACAGCGGAAAATACCGGCGTGATGTAATTAAAATAATATTTTATCTCTTAGGTATTCCACGGAGCTGCTCGCCTGGTGCAACCGGGACAAGCGACCAACATCCCTACAGGTCCCCAGCACACAGCTGTCCGAAGAGCTTTCAACGCTGACATCACTAAGGAGACCAAGAATAACGTAAGATACCTTAACAATTAAGATAATGGAATTCCAAATACCGTTACCATGAAAATAACAATATCAGCCTATTATTTTCCCACTACAAGGTTCTGTTCGCATATAGAGAAAACACGAGCATAGATCATGCTGACTCAAGGCGGATCGGCGATTTCAGACTTATATTAATTACAAGTCGAAGTTTTCTCCCGATATTTTCCGTTACCGATGTCAGAGATGTTAATGATAAACTTAAAAAGTACACTACATATAAATTGAAAAAATCTCCGCTATTATAGATTACTGAACGATATTATCTTCCCCTTCATAATATCACACGTGGGTGCAGAGGCCTTTATGAAGATGAAACTGAGGGCGGCAGCAAGTTCAAAATACAACAGAGAATACACGAGATCAATAAAAAAACATCAGTGTGCATCGCACGTTTCTGTCGACCTTGCGCCTTTTAAATGACATTTCCTATTACACCTAATTTTCTTCTCATTTCCCTTAGCTCGCTTTAACAATTTGCCGAGAAGGCGAAGTAGCGTAACACATTTTGTTTTCATTTATATCACATCAACATAACAACATCGAGATTCAATAATAGGATTTAACAAGATACGGACGTAGGCGTGTTTAATAATTTAATGTGTGATTTTCTTTCTTTACTTACCATAAAGGCGCAAAAGGTCACGTCATGCGTCTAAAACGAGAATAACTTTACCTACGATTCGTAGATTTATGTGTTTACACATGACAGTAGATTGCCACAAACTCATCAATCTTCTTTGAATCAGTACAGTGATTGCTGGGAATAGTCTATTAAAATACCGTTTTTGACAGATCTTTTGTAGTGAAGTATAGATACTACTAGGTACTACTAGTACACTACTGCTTACTGAGTTGATTTGTTTGTTTGTTAAAACGCATTAATCTCTAGAACTACCAGTCGGGTTAAAAAAAGCTTTTTCTATATGATAGCCAGATTCATGAGGAATAGTATAGGTTATATCACGGGCGAAGTGGCCGTCAGAAATTAGTTAATAACTAAGAATAAATATTTCAATAAAATGGCTAATATTGTCCTTTTATGATAGGTAACCATCGTTGATTCTCTTTTGTTACAGATGGATCATTACACCTCTTACTCCGGGGTCCAATACTCTCCACTGGATATGGCAGAGTATGTATTCTGGACCGGGGACGAGCGAGGAGTGACCGCTGCTATTGAAACTTTCCTTCAGGAGGGAATGGTACGTTTACATTATCATCTTTTTCTTCAATCCATACTCCACTATACTCTTTATAGTAAAAAGGTCATTCATGAATTTTACAAAAGGAGTATACTACTCGTATTAGCCATTCATGTTTATAGTTAATTACAAGTATAATTTAGCATATTGACTACCCCGTTTGTCTCGTGGCCGCATGCGTGACTGATGAGCGTGGGGTCCCGGGTTCGATTCCCAGGTCGGGCAAAAAGTGTTATTGGGTTTTTCCATTAGGGTTTGCTCAGTAGCAGCCCGGAGTTTGGAAGTTGGTGGTGTAACAACTTCGTGCCTCGGAAAGCACGTAAAGCCGTCGGTCCCGGCTGTAATTCGTAGATCTTTGACAGTCATTACGGATAGTCAGAAGCCAGGAAGTCTGACAACCAATCTAACCAAGAGGTATCGTGTTTCCCAGTAACTGGGTTATGGAGGACAGATAAGCAGTCACTCCATGTAAAACACTGATATTCAGCTGCATCCGGTTAGAATGGAAGCCGACCCCAGCATAGTTGGGAAAAGGCTAAGTAGATGATGATGACAAGTATAATACTTATATAGCAATAATTTATAATACAAGTCACATAACATCCACTAAAATTTAAGACAATTGGATCGCACTTTCAATTCAATCGACTAGATTGCAGACATACACTAGTAGATATAGTTAAATCCAAATACTTACATACAAATGGATGATTGCATTATGTGAATGTAAATTCTCGCGCATATTCGTGTTTAAATTGAACTATATGTAAAATTCTTTTTTAGATACATAGTTCGGTTACCTACTCTTAAACTGTTCTAAAACTTCAACAGAATATAGATACCTACATTCTGTTGAAGTTTGATAAAACGACTTTAACAACTTTATGTTTTTCCAATAATTGTGTCAATTTTCAGATGTCTAAGGAGGAAGCCATAGCTTTCTTGCAGGAAATAAAGTTCAATATTGAGTACCTGCGAACACATTATTCTCAGTACTTGAAAGCGGCAGACGAAAGTGCGCAGCAAGAGAAGTTGACGAACATGCTTATGGAGCAAGCTGAGGCTAAGGTGAGAAGCAAATTGTTTTAAGCGTTTACACATACGATCACGCCTGTATTCCCCGGAGGGTTACGCAGAGGTGTACCAATGTTCACCCACAGTGCGCCAGTACGTTTTTTAGGTCCTATGTAATAGGGGGCGAGCCTATTGCCAATAACCGGGCACAAATCCTAACTCCGAGCTGCTACTGAGAATTTCGTGGAAAAACCCAATAACACTTTTTCCTCGTTAGCAAAAGCAGTTAGCACTACTAGGCTACCGGGGCAATTTTAAGCGATTATAACCTTTATTAGCTATTGGGGCGCTGGATAAAGACAACATTTTTGTAAAGCTACTTTTTAGGCTAAGGTATTTGAAATAAATACCCAGCATAGCAAGTAGGCACGATATTTCTTACTTAGTTATTATATACTGTGATTTAGGAGCTCCGCAAAAGAAAACACTTAAAATGACCACTTATGAACATCCTGAAGAGATTCGGTATTGGCGTAATTAGATTATAGGTCCCCACGACGTCTATTTTTCTTACTAGTACTTTTTAGTTCGCAACACACGCTTCGTCGGCTTTTAACTACGCACTTAACGTATCAGGTAGGTATAGGGAGGTAATGATTTAATGGTATCTTGGATTTTTATGGGATAAAGGCTGATTGATATGCTGGACCGTGCCGGCCGTGTTATATTCCAGTCGCGTTAGAAACTCACGTAATATGTACATGCATATATAGATACTGACATACTCATTCATGCAATCGTTTCCTTTATTTATTTATTTACAACACAACTAACATTACAGGTCACCCCAAATCGGTAGCGTGGTCTTACACAATATTTTACAAAATATAATAATCTTATAAATTATTTACAAAATGAATATTAACTACACAGCTCATGCAAAGTAATTTTTGTGAACTCATTCAGAGAGCAGGAAAATAAAATAAATCTATACTAATATTATAAAGCTGAAGAGTGTTTGTTTGGTTGGTTAAACGCGCTAATCTCAGGAAGGTTGGAAATGAAAAAATATTTTTGTGTTAGATAGTTCATTTATCTAAGAAGGCAATATAACATCACGCTACGACTTTTAGGCGCGGAGCAGTAACCAAAGACGTAACCTAATGCGAGTGAAAAAACTACGCGGATGAAGTCACGAGCAGAAGCTAGTTTTAAATAAAATGTTGATGATTTCTCCTGAATCGTCGGTCCGTTTACAAACATATACACTCATATACACAAACAACCAGACTTAGCTAACTATTTGCATGAACATGTCTCGTACACCCCTTGTTCGAGGTATGTATCGGATCCAGTCATCACATTAAGCTTATCAAGCAGGTACTAACAATAAGAAAACCAGCGCCGTGGTTTCGTGCCATTGTGCACGGGCCACGGCATTATACTGAGCGTCGGTTGTTTCGCGCGGTGATGGGGCATAAGTAATTCCGTCTTATACAATATTTATTTAATCTTTTTCCTTTTTGTTTGCTGTTCTGTATTTTTAACCCCGGACGTAAAAATGACGGGGTGTTATAAGTTTGACGTGTCTGTGTGTGTGTGTCTCTCTGTGGCATCGTAGGTCACGAACGCATGAACCGATTTGGATTTTGTTTTTTTTTGTTTGAAAGGTGAATTAGCCGGGAGTGTTCTTAGCTATTTTTGATCTATCGGTTCAGCAGTTTCAAAGTTATCTGCTCTTTTGTTACCTGCGGTAGGGATTTTTATTCTTCTGTCGGAAGTTACTTAAAATTTTAGGTTACGTTGCGTCAAAATAAATGGTTTTGCTTTCTTTCATTTTTTCTTTCAGAAGAACACTATTGCCCTAGACTTAATCCCAAAAACGAATATCTTGGTACAAAAAATAGCTAATTAATAATAGTCAAAATAATAGCGTAATTAAAAAAAGATACCACAAGAATTAAAACAAGATCAAGCGAATGCTGAAAGTATTCTAGCTATTTATTATTCCGCCCCATTTTCTTTATAGAAGAAAAAGTTTGCATACCAATTTATATTCCCCTGGTACCTAAGGAAGAAAAGTTTAACAATCTTTAATTAAAACCGGCTTTCCACAAATTCTGATTAGATTTTGATTGGCCTGTGTAGCTGTAGGTATCCTATTTGTGTTGTCGGTACGTCTCGCGACCCTTTTTTTAAGGGTGGGGAAATCATCAAATGTCTCGAAGTCAAAGTCAAAGCATTTATTTCAATTAGACCATTTACACAGGCACTTTTGAATTGTCAAGAATTTACAGTTTAAAGTTGAAGCTAGTAGCTCGATCCAAAGCGAAAGTCTCTTTGAAATAGACTTCTTTCACTCTGGATGGAGCGGAAGTGAGTCAGAGTTTTATTGACGAAAACCCATTCGTGTTCCTCCTAATGCCATTTGCGTTCCAGGGACGCAGTGACTCTTTCGAACAAATTTTGCAACCAAGTCTCGTGACCCTAACTTTATCGAACGGTTCACTTCAACAAGTGAGACGCACGTGTCAGCGTGTTCATTAAAGTTTGATTCGATTTGGGTGACTTAGGGTTATTTGGCTATCGTCACGTGTCTTCTGATTCGATTTATAACTCGAGAACGCAGTTATTGGGCTTCGTTTGGCAAATATTTGTGTTATTGCGGTAACGTCGGTGTTGGTAGAAGGGTCGATGGTAGATCACAACATTCGCAGTATATGGGTCAATTTGAGTATAGGAAAGTGACTTGTGAATGGCTATAATAATAAAGGTCTAACTGGCTAAATGTTTTTTTATACCTTTAGCCTTTTGCATACGTAAGGTACTTTTGAGCCGTTACGAAAACGTAGGTCCTTTGTTGTACCCCTTATGAAGAAAACAATAGACACCTACCATTATTATTTGGGTAGATGACACTACTAATCAATTGACGTACTTTTATGAGCTGTCAAAACGCGAATCCCCCATAAATTTTGTATGACAACACTAAACTATGACGTCACTTTGTTCTCATTCCAATTCGCTCACTATTTATTGATTTGAAAGCAACAAAAAATCGAATTTTATAATTATTTAAAAATTCTTTGGGTTTTCCGGGCTAAAATAAAGTGTTTTTTTAGTGAAGTTGTGTCTTTGAATTTTTGTTTAATGTCTACTACCCAATTCAAGACATTCATTGAATTAAAAGCACTACGTAGATACATAAACCTGTTTTGATTACTCTTTGATTAAATTAATGGCGTAAATGTTACTGCGTGTTCTATTAAACTCTGCTTACATAGTTGTGGTGACATGGAGCACGTTCATTTATAGCTTTAAGTTCAAAAAGTGTAATTAAATGTCACTCAATGGTTTGCGGTAACCGAACAAAGTGGTGTGAGAGAAACAACGAAATAATCCGCAAACACGCTAAGCGTAGGCGGGTGTGCAACACGCCCACCTAAATAAGTACAAAGTAAATTGCTTTAATATAATATTAGAATTGATAAATTATACAATACTGTAGTACCGTATTGTACTTAAAATTCTTAGAAGATATTTACAATAGAACTTGTTTGCGTATAAGATTGCAGAGTGCTCGTGGATTCAAGGAACAAATAAATTGGTCACTTGTGTAAACTCTTATACTTTTTTGTGAGTCATATGTGAAGACCTGAAAATAAAGGTACTCCTAATGATGGTAACAACGTTTATATGATTTACATATGAGCATTATATAAAATTATTATGCCGACGTTTATGTAAAGGGCGGTTGCATGTTCGGTTTTGAATACGCTACGAAATCTTGTAGCGATCGTAGCATAATGCTACGAGAAGTCTACGAAGCGTAGCAAGTGACCACAAAATATCCACGAAGCGTGTTATTTCTTCCAGCAACTATATTATTCACTGGTTTTAGTTTTAAGTTTCAATACTTACACGTAGGTATTGTAAGTATTGAAACTTTAATATTATTCTCATTATATCATTGATATTTTTGTGTATCAAATTGTGTTTTCGTATGTATTTATAGGTACGGTAATAAACTACATATATTACTGAAGCAGTGACAATTAAAATTAACTGATACCTATTAAAGGAGTTAATTTAGTTCTCACTTCGTTTTAGGACATAAATACTAGTTTTATGTGTCTATTAGACCCATGTGTCACATTTGAGTCTTAATGAGTATTTAGTGTTCATAAAAATGTTAGTAAAGCCATTAAGTATGATATTTACTTGGATTGTTTACTTGTTTACATGTATTATCACCTATCAACAGTTACTATGGTGACGTCAGAGCTCTGCGAAGGTAATAAATTAAGCTAACTTTGATCTTATTACCTTCAGGACTACCAGTACCGCAGCCCGGCCCTCCAGTCCTTCCCGTTCGGCAACAGCCCTGACATCATCCACACGATTGCCAACAAGAACTGGGAGTTGAGCAACAATCTGTCGCCAGTGCCACCGCAGCCAGTCAGCAGTGAGCTGCGGCCTGAGGCTCTCAAGAGGACTTACGACCCTATGCTGCAGCAGGCTAACAATATGCGTGAGTAGCCTAATGATACCTTTCTTAGTGTATCTTGGGCATCACTGGCGTCATTTTTATGGTGGCTCCATTGTAAAAGAGTTTGAAGTGCTACAATATAAAGTCTTTATTATGCAATGCCATGAACGTACTTGGCCATTTCGTACACATTAGTTTCGGTGTCGAGAGATTTCGTGTACCTAGGTGTGTACTGACTTCTAGACATTATTGTTTTAAATTGCTCAATCTTTCTAATTTATAACCAAGCTGGTTTTATATTTCGTTAACCTAAACTTTATTATCGTAAGAAGTAGGCACTATCTACTTTCCGAATTTGATGTCGTTGCAAATTATCAAACCGCTTCTTGTGAACGCGCTTTTATGAACATTGACATTTGGTTTTAATTACAATTATTGACGCGCGCTCGTGAAACGTAATAGCTAAGTATACAGTTATTCGATGAAGGTTATAATTATTTACTTTATTAGTTTCAGGAATGCAAGACTACGAACGAGATTCTCAAAACGCCCCAGACGACGAATATGAAGAAATAATGGACAAATTGCAGAAGCCTACCAACATTCCCTACAATGAATACACGCTTGAGGAGATTATCTATCAACTGGCTAAGGTATCAATACAAATTAAAATTAATTATCAACCTAACTTGTTCCGTAAGTCCTAGGTATAAGGATAATCAGATAAAATACTAATTTTTCCGACTATATTACATACAATAATAGTTGACATGTCATTATGATTTCCAGTTGATGTTCTCCCAGTCTTTATCGCGAGACCCTGCTTCAGCTCGATCGGCCACGCGACGCTTCATGGCATTCCTGGAGCTTCAAGCAGAGAGGGGGCAACTATCGCGCACCATAGAGAAGAAAGTACTTGGTACGTTTTATGAATCTTATCCCCATTTTCTCGAACGGAAAATGATGTGCCAAATTGTCAAACGCGAATAGGCTCCACAGTAACTTTAGTATTGGTGGACTGAATGATCTTGACAATTTGCCATAGTCATTTTCTTGATTTTTGTTAGAGGAAACGGGAATTAATGCAACAGCTGATTTGAATGACTAATGTTTTGGGGCCATATTTTTTGTGTAAATAAAAATATATGAAAATAATAATAACCTGTTCTTCACTGGGCGTGATCCATTTGTATTAAAGCGAATGTGTTTATACGTTGTTTTTTTTTCAGATTTGATGATTGCAGCGCTGACGGACACAGTAAGCGACCACCCAGAACTACTGTCATCACGCGATGCCATGACCGCCAACCCAGCTAATAGGCAAACATTTTATCCATTTACTTTAGAATAATGCCGTAGTGGAAGCACATTAGCACTCACAAGAAAACTAACATCCACGACGAAGTAAGTCTCTCACATTAATTTAAATTGCAGCGGCGTGCAGTTCACGAACGTTGTGAACACGCCAACTGCACGCCGATAACAAACGGACTGCGCGGACACTTAATTTGATGCAGCTTTATATAACTGGACAAAATTTGCATCATTCGCAAAACTTGCGTGCAGTTTACATGCAGTCCGTCTGTTTAGACCCTTTAGTCGGTTTTACTGTCAGATAAATAGAAATAAAATAATCTTACAGATTACCTAGATAGTCCTATGAAAGTCTCCATAAGAACAAGAGAGTGCAGATCTCCACAAAATTAAGAAGGCTGAAATACAATGCGCGGTTTTGCATCCTTGTCTTTCAGGAGATTTACTTAGAATACTTACATTAAAAGTCAAAAAAAATTACGACGTCTGTTCAACAATGAATAAACACTTGCTTTTAGGCACATGTGACTGTTCCTAAAATGCCCTAGACTGACAACATTTTTGTTTCCCTTAAATATGTTATAATTTTAAAATAGTGTTAAAATAGAGCCATTTCCATTGTTACTTTTGAAACTATTTAAAATACACCTCTTATAGAACAGAATCGGTCCGTTGCGTATGTTGAGTCGTGTTGGGAACACACAAAATTGAAAATTTTAAGTAACCCCCGACGGAAGAATAAAAAATAACAAACAGAACCGAAGCCGCTGACTTCCAAAGCTTTTATTTTTTGTTCCGGATGGGAAATCATCTAATGACTTCTCCCCTGAACTCGTTGACTTCCAAAGTTAAAGTTATTTTTCACTTTTTAGTTTTTGAAGGAGGTATTCTTTTTTGTGAAAAAAAAAAATGTTGGCTTTTTAGTAACAATTTTCCTCCAAATCCATAAGGAAACAGTTATACTACGTAAATTAACAATACACTACTTAAAAGCAGAATACGTTAATTCGTTTACTTGGATGACATATTTTTTTGAGTAATTTTTGTTTTAATAATCCACTAACCTAATTTATATAACATGTATATGGGACCACCTTTGAAGAACGAGCATGACCTATCAAACAAAGAAAGAATCATTAAATTCGATTTATAATTGGCGGAAATACCGCGTAACACACATGCAAAAAAAAATTAACATACAGACGAATTGATAACATCCTTCTTTTTGAAGTCGGTTAAAAATTCCTACCGCAGCTAACAAAAGAGCTGATAACTTTAAAACCGCTGAACCGATTTCCATCAATCATAGCTAAGAACTCTCCCGACTAATTTACCTTTTAAACAAAAAAACAAAATCAAAATTGTTTCATGCGTTCGGGAGCTACGATGCCCCAGACACACACATACAGACAGACACGTCAAACTTATAACAATAGGGGTTAAAAATGAGAATTACTAACATAGTTACCTCCTTGAATTTGACGAAGATGCAAAACTAAACCTTGACGTATTTTGATGTAACCCTTTAGTACTAGCACTTTGTAATTGCTTTTAGTTCTACTAAATCATATTAGACACTTACGCACATGCAGCTTCGTAAATTATAACACTTTTGTTTTCACTTTAAGCTAATGTGCATAATTTGGTAATATAATAGTGTGTAGTAGGTATTCCAAGATTTTATTATTAATTTTCCTTATTAAAATTTCCACAGCCAAATGGGACTCTTCGAAGCCGGCCCAACCAAACCAAATCTGTCCCGAGAAATCCTTTCAGCATACAAGAACGAGCTTTTAAAAGGACAATCGATACACAAGTTGGGTTTCCCAGAGAGAAACTAAACTAAACTATTTACTTGAATAATTACGAGGATATGACACTTTTAAAATTAAGAAGGGTTTAAGAAATATCCGTTACCTTTAAAAAATATTTGATGTTTAAAATTCAAAATTATACTTTTGTGTAGATAGGTACATAAAATGAAAAGTAGGTAGTGAGTGCGCTAAATAATGATGAATATAAACCTTTTACAGGTTAGAGAACCATACAGTTCACATACCTCAATTACATCGTTTATATCATAGATTTTGTATGTAGTGTCATATCTTCGTATAAGTTAACTCACATAGTACCTAAATATTTATTATTCCATATATCTAGAGGTGTTTCTTAGATATTTTTCGCATTTATTGTCCCATTGTCTATTCAATGTCCTAGTATATTCATGGTATTAACTTAATTGCATAAAAATCCTGAAGTAAATAAAAAGAAACACTTGATCTCTTGTACTTTTAAAGAAGCCAACATTGTTTTTACTTAGTATTACAACATATATAACATGTTAAGGTAGGTAAGTTACGTGAAATATATTTTATGAAATTTCAATCACAATCTTGAATAAATCTCTATTTTAGGTTGACTAAAAGTTGACTAGAAATTATTAGGTAAGATAAAGTAACCATTTAGTTTCAAAATAATAAGGAAAGAGAGAGGCCTATGGTCGGCAGTGCGTAAAACTAACCGATAATGATCTCTACCTTTTCCTTCGATGTCAGTCTAAAAGACTATTTAAGTTTCGTAGAGTCGAGTCTAAAATCCTTTATCGTATACCCCAAGAGACTTATTACAGTATCATTAATAAATATATTACATCAATTAAATTTAAAAAATCGAAGTACCTACATTGTAAAGGCGAAAACGTTTGTTGGCTTTGCATGTAAGACCTTCTTGTTTAGCTTGGTTTATTGTAGATGAATATAAGTGCTAAATGTAAGATAATTATTGAAATATATATTTAATAGTTAGAGTAATATTTCTTCATATTTTTCTACAAAATATTCTGAACCCTTTCACTACCACGTGACGCAGAAATGGCTTGTTTTTCAATTTTTATATCACAGCCATAGTCTACTGTTTTCATGTACCTAAGGTATATTTTAGAGATAAAAGAAAATTCCTGTTGCACCTACTGTTTCATTTCAATTTGAACGAGAAAGCACGTGTGTGGTGGTGAAAAGGTGTTGCTGCAATGTGCAATTTTGTATTTCCTTTTAAAGAAAAATGAGCTTACATGCATCAATGAAGATTCAAAAAGTGCATATCAATATAAAGAAACATATCTTGAAATCAATGATTGTATCGTTCTTTCACCTACATCAATAAAAAGTTGACATAATTATAGAAAAAAAGTAAAGGATAAATATTTCAGTATTTGTAACCTAACTCTTTATCTTTTAAATTGATAAGATCTACACTATGTAAAGAGTTTTAACAACCATAGGGCAAAAAGCTAAGCAGTAGGTACCTGGACTCTCGCTTCACATCCACATTAATAGTTTTAACACTTAAGAAAATAGTTAACAATAATTAAAATGATCAATAGGCTGCAAGAAGCCGGTAAGAAAATTTTGCGAGCTTATTCACTTCATTGGTTTATTCTGATTGTATCAATCGATACACAGCCGGACTTCGCCAATTAGTCAATATGCATCATGCATGGTTGACAAAGAATGTTACAAGTCCGACAGGATCTCAAGCGTTGCGTATAAGTATATCGTATAAAGTAAAAAAAGAGACACACTGAGAGGTACACTGGTACACCTCTGCGTAACCCTTCCGGGAATAAAGGTGTGATGGTGATGGTAAAAAGAGAAAATGCAAAATTGCACATTGCAAATCTTTGAACTTTCAGCTGCATACCAAATCTTTTAATGTAACTAACTAAATGTATAGTTTAGAAATGTGACTTTCTATATAAAAATCACAAAAACACGATCTATAACTTGAGTGTAAGACTAACATTATATTCAGCATTGTCGGTATATTAGTGGTTAGCAAAATTTATTATATTTATATTATTCTTTGAAATATATTGTGGATTTAATAAAAAATGTTTTAATGTCATTGGGATTTCATTTCAAACCTAACCTTACCTATTGTTAAGCATCATTAACTTTAGTACATTTCATGTCAAGATAGGTGTCGCTTAGGGTTGCCGGAAACGGGCTTTACGCTGCTTTGTAATTCTATTTACAATTACAACAAAAATCACACTAGGCGTGTATCTATTGTGGCTAGTCGTGTAAATAAATGCCTATTCTTGTACCTTTTTGCCAAACAATCCATTTTATCTAACGCTATCATAAATCTCCAAGTGAGTGTTACATCAACACCAGAGGTAGAATTCTGTAAATACGTAATAATGTAATACCTAGTTTTAATTTTTCGGGCTACCGAGCACATCTTCCTTAACATATAAAAAAAGCCATAGTATGAGTCTCAAAAATTTATTCGTATATTCATGCCATTGCTACTATTGACTTATGTGTTTGAATAAATAGTGAATTATTCACTTAGGTAACCTTTAAGTATATGGTTGGTATAATTATTTTCACATAATTCGTTTACATTACACGTCATTGTTGACAAAGCTTGCAAACCTGTATAAAATGTAAAACATCTCACTAAACACTAATCTAAAGAGAAAAATATCGTAGTTATTTCAAATAACTAAGGACATTTAATGCTCTATAGTATACAAGATAGAATTCAAAATTCAATGAACACTGTTATTATCTGGTCATGGAAGACCTCATTAGCCTACTTCCATTTTACAAACGATTAACCAGTTACATGGCTTTAGATTAGATGGATTCCCCACACCATTTTCAATAGTGATCAGACTTCAAAGTAATTCATTTTGGTGCTTCATCAGCGTTCTAATTTGTTCAAATGAATAAGTTTTACTGAGGGTGTCCATTGAGTAAATTTGTAAAACAGAAGCAGGCTGGTTCACGTATTTGAGAAATCACTAATATTAATCAATACTTAATCAATAAATCATGCACCAGTTTTATGAACCGTCCCTTAAAACATAAATCTCACTTGTGCGTGCCAGTACTTGTCAATTGTTCACTGTTTTTTTTTCACTTCACTGTATGAAAGTATAAAATCCATATAAAAATACTATCTACTAGTATCACCACAATGGGCTCTTCGCCGGGATCAAGACTTTAAGACCATTCAAGGGAAAACCTGTTATGTTTAACCCTTGAAACAATATCAAAGATTTTCATAATAATTTTTGGCACTTTCTATTTTATTTCAGATATCATCTATGGGCTTTCATATATTACATACACTGGGTAATTGATATTTTTTAGTCAATGTAATTGTAATAACCATAAAAATTCTTGTACATCACACACGTAAACGTGTCATGTGCCACTGCTATCTTCTGTAGAAAGGTGATTGATAATGAAATCTTTGATATTGATTTATAGTCTTCAATTTAGAATAAGTCTGCTACTTCTTGATCCACTACGTAAGAGCCCCCACTGGACTAATATAAACTAGATAAAGGCGGAAAAGCATTCTGCTTGCTGACAACCACCTTCTTGTGTTGATATGAGATGTAACCTTTAATTTTACCGTCGTAAATCAAGTTCGCCACAATACACTGAGTTTCATCAGCATCTACGTCGTCATGTCCCATTAGTTGCAGAGCTGCTTGGAAACTTGCTATATCAATTTGATGACTATTTTCTGCTACATAAACCTTCCTGAATAAATTCCTGTATGCATAGATCTTTAACTTTTCGACAATTAGGTATATGCCAGCGCTAATGAAGAAGCTCTCATGTTCTTCCATTACTCTATCAATGCCTCTTAAATCACCATTCTTCACAGCCAACACAAGATCCCAAAATTGCATCAAGTCATACTTTTGCAACAAATGAATGGCTGGCATGAAGCCTAGTAACATTTTAACTGGCACTAAGTAAGTGAGAATAAGCCGTTTGTTCTTAATGCTTCTTCGGTGGCATTTCACAAATGAAAATGATAGAAATTCATCTGCAGTTCGGTAGTCTGAATCAAACATTGCTTTGCGTCCAACAAAGTATCTGTATGTGATTTGTTGAGCCAATGGGAACTGATCTTTGAGGGGCGAAGAATCTATTGCCCGTATCAAGGGTTTGCATAGATGAAGCTTATTAATCCTGAAGTATACTTTAAGGAGTTGGTTGACTAAAGTCAACATTCCTAATCTCTTAGTGTCAGCATCAGATGAACGATTATCTGCAGCACATACCCTGAAGCAAGCCAGTAAGCTCTCTGCAGCCTTTTCTAAAATCTTTCCATTACTTTGAGCTAAAAAAAAATCAACAACACAAGATTAAGATTTGCAAGAGCAATTGGTAGCAGACAACTTTGTAATTAATAGTTAGCAATGGTGGTTCTTGGAATTTCACAGGATATCTTTGCCCATTTACCTTAAAATGGTGACACACCTGCTGAAAATGAATTTAAATTACTGACCAAACCTGCCTATGAAACTTATGCAACATTATGGGTTGTGTCTGCGTGTGTGATGCGACATAGCATTGAAGGAATAAACGCATCGTACTTTACTGTTGCATAATTTCGGCAGAAATGCTATTAAACTTTACAAAATATTTCTGCTACTGATACCTTATTTTTTTTTTATGATATGTATGAGAAGAGCATTTTATTTCTGAGATCCTAATAAAATTGTTGTTACTTTTCTAAACAAATTATTATAACTTTGTAATTATTAATTGCATATGAGCTCACCATGCATTATCAGACAAATATGACACCACCTGCTGAAGACCCAAGTTATTTGTGAACCCTATATCTTCATCATCCACCACAGTCTCACCTAGCATATTTTTTTGTGCTGGGCTCATTTTGGTTTGTCATCTATACATGACGGTGGCGGTAAAAAGGTTAAGGCCGTCCTGTACAGGTTCTGGCCACATAATAGTGAGTGAGTGTCTTAGTATCTTTGTCATCATCATTACATACAACTGTAATGTGTGTGTAATGTGATAATGATGGATGACACTCTTCTGCGAATAATATGGAAGAGTTTATTTGAGGAAACCAACCCTTACCACAACAAGCTTCAGCTCTATATGCAACAAGTCTTAGATCCAAGCACACAGTGTACATCAATGGAAGACCTCAGTTCACCTCCTTCTGTGCTTGTAGCAGCCTGACCACACAGGCCACACACCCACTCTGGTGGTCAAACGCCTCCATAAAGTCTTTCATGTACAGTGCCTGGAATTATAATAAGACATTTTTATTATAAATGCAATATGTACCTAAAAGAATTATGTTTTTTTCTGTTTTACACATAAACATTACACCGGAGAACTGGAATCTTGTTTAAGTATGGTGGCTAGGTTACAGCAGTATTTCTTTTTTAAGCTGATGATGATGGAGTATCAGTTCCTATTCTACTTACTTTTACACAAAGTAAATGACAGATGATGATTTCGTCTAACGGAGCTAGACAGTTTCCCTCCACCAGCGTAGCGATATCACTAGACCGCAGGTTCCTATTTGCAACATGCTCGTCGCGAAGAGATAGCAGACGCGCCAGTAAAGTCCCTTGAGAGGTTCTAAACATGCGTTCCACAAATTGTATATATTGGTTAAGGCTGCCGGTGGCCGACATTTTGAGGTATATTGGGAAACGGTTTTATTGACATAGAATCATAGTCATGAAAATTTATAATTCATGAAAATAATACTGTAAAATTCACGTATGTTTCAGAATCTTCATAAAACTTATAGCTTCACTGATCACTTAAAGACTTGAGTACAGAATCGGATAGAGAAACGATTGATTGAAACGAACGAAGTAACATTACTATACTCTTTGGATTTTTGGAACTAACGAATGAGTAGAGTTTATGAGTACCGTCTACAATTAGGGAAGGATGATGTTCGATCTGATCCCGATACTTATGTGTATCAATATAATGCGATACGAACCCCGCGATTTTTTTATCGATACACGTGCACTGCGGATCAATTCGAAAAAATCGTATTAAATAGGTACTTGTTTTATTGGTTGTTTGTGTGACGAACAAACCGCAACCCCGCCTGGCATCAGCAGCGGATACCGCGCCCCCGGAACACAAAGGGCAGAAGATGGATTTTAATCAGTAAAAGTCTGACACTCCCTTACGTCCCGCCAAGGGCGGGGGAAGTCATTTGATGATTTCCCACGGGTAAAAAAAGCGTAAATATTTATAATTTTATTAGTAATAGGGAACACTGGGTAACTTAGCCTTCGATATTTATCAGTGCTAGGAATGTCTGTGCTCTCCGAACGTCATTTCTCGTTGGCCAATAATACATTAAACGAAACCCCTAACCGCCTGGAACCGAAACGGTTATCAAAATTACTGTTTTTGCGTACTTTTAATATGTAAAGATTGACAATTATTTTTTTCTATTATATTAAATTTTATTTATTTCCTAAAATGCTTGACTCGGTAGTCGTATCGATACAGTGTATTAAGATTCATTCGAACCGGAACATAGAAACAAAGCACCCGGATTGAACATCCCTAGAATACAGAGTATACGACTGACCAGAAAGAATAAACCAATAGTAGTCTGTGGAATAAACTTATTTTTTGGCAATGTAATTTTATTATTTAGATTCTGGTAGACCTATAATTTCATCGATCTAAAAGGCCTATTACATTAAACGATCTGCCGGGCCCTGTCTATCGTGAGCCCTGCCTACTAGGAGTATCAGGCAGGGTGCCGATTATTACACTACTGTGCCAATCGCTCCCAGTCTATATGCCAACCGTATGATCGTATTCATATCCCGATATTTTAGTAATGAGTGATACTAAAAGAAACACGATCGGTTCGACTGACGGACCAATCGCGTGCAGCGTCGGCAGCCTAAAATACCCAGAAAGGAACCCAAAATCCCGAAAATTACCTTGACATTTGTGCTCACGACTCGTGGCGCCTACTATACCTATGTTTATGTACGGTTGGATTGACGAAATAGGTACCTAAGCTTTGGGATAAAAAAATAAAAATAGCCAAGTAAGTAAAATAAAGATCTAATAAATAAAACAATCACATTTTATAAATACTTAAAATTACTATTCAACACACACACATACAAACAATTGATATAATTGTTTTTCAGTATTACTAGGAACGTACTATTATTTAAGTCTGTAATCATGAGGTAGGGCAAAACAAACCCGGTAGTCAGCGACGCACCAGTACTATGCCGTTACAGACATTTTCATATAAATAATACGTGTCTACTTATCGGTTTATACCACTCCTATAAACTAATATCACGTCTGGTTGAGGAGCTACACTGATACATTTGTGCTGCTGCCTAAGACATGACTAGATTCATCGCCATTACAATTTATTTGGTGTTGGTGTTTCCGTTAAACTTATGCGTGTTTTTGCTGTAATTTGCGGTGGTTGGTTATTATTGCTACAATAAAATTGTTATTATGTGATAAAAATAACGATTACATGCATTTTATATGTTTAATATGCTGTAATTTAGGTGGCCGTCTATAGGGTTTCGAATTTTTAAGGTAGATCCAGTACTCAGCCATAAGTGGCTGACTACTGATTTTTTCTTGATTTTCTTATATGAAGTTGAAGTTTACCAGTAGTCAGCCGCGTGCAAATGTAATTGCATGTCAGGCGCCGACCAATGAGTCTGCAAATTCAGTAGTCAGCCGTTAGCCCTGTTGCAGAAAATAGTACCTTAAAGCCTTTTTAATTAGGGTTACATTTTTGCACAGTTATTTTAAGATGAACATAATTTTTTAGTTTAGAATTCCATCCATGTTAAAAAGACCAATCCACCAACACAAAGAAGAGCAATTCACACAAGCTATGGTCCCGATTAGAAATGGAATAAAGGTTAGAATGAGGTAAGACATGGCTCACTTGTAGAGAAATGCTAAGTGATGATCAAAAGTGTCATAATTTGTTTAATTTAGATTTTTTATAAAATTCTATCATAAATGTATGTTTTGTAAATTTCTTTAGTAAATTGAATAAACAACTTTTCTTTATTTAAAATACAATTGAATGAAATTTTAATTTTCACTAAAAGGCTGACTATTGGGAGTTTTACCCTTTTCATGGCAAAGAAGCACAATCCTAATTAATTTGTATCAAGTGTCAGGGCTTCAGGTATTGTTTGGCTACAGGGACCATCAAAGAAATAGTGGAAGTAAGCAGTTTTACATGGATTGTTATTGAATTCTGCTACAATTGCACCTCTATCCATGGCTTCAGAGGCATATATGGCTACAGGGAACATAAGTGTAGCTGATCCAACTAAAAGTAATACATCACATGATGACATTGCTTCTTCTGAAATGAAACAGTAAACATTTTAAGTATTAAGTACTGTAGTTCTAATTACAATAAAAAAATTGTGTCAGTATTTTAATAAATTCACTGTTATTTACCTGCTTGTTCAACTACAGAGCGTTCCAGGGTTTCTCCAACCCATACAATGTGTGGTCTTAGAAGACCACTACAGCTAGACTTTTTGCAGTGAGGTAAATGTTTCTCTGGGATACTAGAATCAGTCTCTTCGACGTCAGGTGAACCCTTGTTTGCTAATGCCTGTAATACAAATATTTTTACTGCACTAAAATGATTAAAATTCCTTTTGACAGCTGACTTTATACGGGGTGTATAAAAACATATTGCACATTAACAAAGCATACTGCCCATCAACCTAAGTAATTAAATATTGAGTAGCAATTACTATTATAATTTATAATTGTGTAATATCATTAGTTGCCGAACCCCATCTTAGGGGGGGTTTTTTTTTTTTTGTATTGGGAAATCATCAAATAACTTCTCCGTCGACACGGCCTGTCGTTCATTAAACGTAAGGACGGTGAGCTACCCATTGCTCACCGTCCACAGGCCTGTATCTACGGTGGCCGGGAGTCGTCTCGCGGCTCCCGACGTCAATCTTAGGGGGGTAAGCCGGGCAAATGCCCAGGGCGGCCAAAATGAGCGGTGGAGAAGTTGAGGGTGCCTCAATTTTATCTGTAGGAGTGAAAATTCTTATAATTATTACCATATCTAGCAGCCCAACAAAACAGTCCCTTTTAAAGATTCCCTTTAAAAAAAAAACTATTTTAGCCTGAGTAAATCCTTACACGCACCAACATATTTGAAATTGCTGTCTTGTTTTATAATTTTCTTAAAGTTTAGGACTTGTAATTTTTTTTATGTTGTTGGATGGCAAACAAGCCTACAGCCCACCATGATGTTAAGTATTCACCCTCTACCTATAGACATCTGCAATAGTCTTATGTGCCTGTAATTACACCGGTACCTATGCCCTTCAAACCGGAACACATCAACACTGCTTTGCCGCTGAAATCAGGATGGTCATAGTACTTCCCGAACGGGCTCCTTCACAAAGAGCTCTACTACTACCAGATGGTAATACAGTGTTGCGTGGAGCTGCTAAATAGCTAGATCGGGCCCTGACTAGTTGCAGTAGAGCAATTCAATACAATAGTGCGAAAAACATTGTTCATAATGGTGAATCCAACAGTACAGGAGTCTCAGGGATATTTAAGTTTAGTTGAAACATTACAAACTGATATTACTTAAAGAAATTGATCATTCAATATCTCCTTAACAAGAAAGTTCCCAGAAAAATAAAATTATCTGAATCATGGGAAGAATATTCAAGTTTCTGTTTTATCAAGTGACTTTTTACACCCATGATAGAATAAAGTGCTAGATCTTGTAAAAATTAAATATAGGGTTCCTTTTCCTTTACTTTCATGAAAGTAATATAATGAAATTTCTAAATAATTTCTTTACATACCTCACATATTGGATTTTGCATGTTTGGCTCAACATCTTGGCATTTGATGCACCTAGTTTTAAACAGACTGCCATGGAGTTCAATCAGTTTCTTGGTACCAGCTCTTCTGTGAAGCCCATCAACACTTTGGGTAATTACAGTTATAGACTTGTCTGTTCCGTACTTTTCTTCAAATCGAGCAATAGCTTTATGAGCCTGTTATTTGATCAAACATAAAAAAATAGGAGACTATAAATTACTTGAGCATGTATTTCCAAATACGCTCAACCCCTCAACTACTATTCAAAGAAAACAAAACCTGGGTTCATTAAATTAAGAATTTTCTGAAAGACCCAAAATCACACATTCAGGTTAGTGTCTACTTAGGCATGAAAGACTTTTATCTAGCATAACATTAAACCAGCACTTAAAATTATTATGAAATTAAAGAATGTTACAATAATAAAACAGTTTAACTTTGGTTAATCTTCCTTACATCATTTGGCTGCGCCTTAGCTGCTGACTCTCGTCTATAGTGATAGAACTCCCAAACCAAACTGGGAAAAGTCAGGAAAGCATTAGTATTTGCTAGTGAAGATACTTGATACCTCCTCCAAAGCCCCTTATCGCCATATAACGAGAGGCCTGATTCAGAGCTTACATCGTCACCCGAGATGATGACGACATTTTTTGCAGCTTTTAATGTATCTTTAAACGGCGAGAAATAGCTTGAACACTGGAAATACTTTGTTTTTAATGGCAAATTACACCTAAGTAGCGACCTGCCAACTGAACATAATAAAGGAATGTTCATAAAGCGCATTATTATTTCTATATAATGAAAGACAAATGCAAGTTAGTCTTGAAATAGGAAATGGGTAAGTTTTTCGCGAAAACTCAAAACGGCTGTCTAAAATATTACTTTGAATTGAATGAAGAAATAATAAATAAATGTCAGTGATGTCAGCGGCAGCGGAGTTCAGCTGTTTCGCTCATTGACATGTACCTATGGCCACGCTATACTTATAAAAAAAGTTGCTGTCTCCATAAATTAACATAATTCTAACATAATAACTTATTTTATTCTACAAGCTTTCATTGTTGCATTGACTTCCTAGGGGTCTTTCGTCTTTTTCATTATTTTGATTGGGATTGGTCCATTAAAGTTTCTTCACTCTAAATAATATTATAACATTATTGTTATAAACATGGAATACTTGGCGAGTGTGGCGTCAAGGGATCCTCAGACGAAGAAAAAGAAATTACTAGACTATATTATTGTAATCACCTCAAGTCAATACTATAGGTACTATAGTTACATTCAAAATAACATTATTTTAGCGGTAATTTTATGAACACGTATAAATGTTTTTTTTTTCTATCTTTAGGTGCGCCTTCCAGGTCAGCAATTTTTTTCGTATTTATATAAGTCCATAGACGTCAATGGATTTACCTAACTTTATGAACTACTTACATGATTTCCATTTCCAAACCTATCTTTGACTGTTTTACATTTAACAGCATTTACCTAACATTAGGTACCTGCCTACATTTCAAATTTAATCTTGAATTAGGAGAACCTTGCAAAGATGAACATCATACCTACTTTACTTCTCATTCACATTGTTTTAAATACTTACTCATCTCAATCTACATAGGTACGTATATATAGTAGCCGCCACGAGTCGTGAGCAGAAATGTCAAGTTTATTTTTGGGTCTTTGTATTCGTTTCTGGGTTCTTTGGGGCGCCGACGCTGCACGCGATCGGGCCCACTGGCGGATCAATCGCGTGCAGCGTACTATACCTACACAACTGTAAGACAGAATATTTCACCAGTCTGGCTTTAATGCCTTTTTCGCCGTAGGACAAAAAGACTTCTTCGACTTTTCAGACAGTTTAAGAACGTCTAAATGTATGACAATAACCCTCCATTTCATTTCCCTTATAAAACGAATTGGTAATTTCATTACGTAGATAATTAGAATCTACCCTTGAATGCAAACACGATCGCAGTGAAAAATATGGCCCTAAAATTATAAAAGGGTAGGTCGTAGCCAATGATATCGATGTCTACCGGGGCCGCGGGTTTTAATCAGTAAAAGTCTGACACTCCCTCCCGCCCTGCCCAGGCCGGGGGGGAAGTCATTTGATCATTTCCCACCCAAAAAAAAGAACTAATGGTATAAGAAAGAAGTTTTTTATATTGCTGTGGTCGTGCCTAAGCCTTCTCGATTTGTAAGCTCACTGCTGTGTGTCGTGATGTTCCCGTCCACCAGTTTCTCTACCCACGATAGAGCTGCTTCCACCTCTCTCGATCCATGGCATGTTTTAGAGCACCTGTGATCGTCGTTTTTAGGCTTTTGGCTATTTGGTCGGACCATCTAGTAGGGCTGCGTTCCCTAGGTCGTTTTCCTTCTAACTTCCCCGTGACAATTATTTTCTCGAGATTGGCGGAGGGCTTTCGGGAGTTCGGGGAGGTCGTACAGCTACAGCTAAAAAAAATTTTTATATCAGCGTTGTAGGTTTACTGATTTAGTACTTACATACCTACTTCCATTAGTTTTGTGTTCGATAATTAAAAATCAGCACGAAGACCTATACAAATCCAGGAACTCTGACAGTTAGCGGTACTAACTAAGCCATGGCAATGCACTAGAAAGAAGAAGAAATGGCTTGCGGCCCGCATGCAAGCCGAGCAGAGCCTTAGATCAGTTGAACTTAATTACTTATGTACCTACCGATAGTTATCAACCCATGTTATCCACACTAATCTATATCTACTAAATAATATTAAAAAGCTGAAGAGTTTGTTTGTTTACTTGAACACGCAAATCTCAGGAACTGCTGGTCCGATTTGATAAAAATTTTATGCGTTATTATAACCCGTTTTTCGACTCAACATAGACGGGGTATTTATCATTATTTATGCTACGATCAACAGGTACAGAGCAGGTACCTAATCAAAGACATAACTTAACGTAGGGGAAATCGCGGGGTTTTTCTAGTAATTTTATAAACAGAAGCTGATCGCGCTGAACTCTGAAACTTGTGGTCGAATTCCAAAAAATATTTCGCTAATCTACCTGCAACTTGTTACCTATAGATAGACGTATTTAGACGTTGTCAATGGCGACTTAAGGTGGTATTAAATTGACTGAAATAGTAGTCGCCATGAGTTGTGAGTACAAATGTCAAGTTAATTTTTGCATTTTAGGGTTCGTTACTGGGTGTTTTGGGCCGCCGACACTGCACGCGATTGGTCCGTCAGTAGGACCGATCGCGTGCAGCTTCGGCGCCCCAAAAAACCCCGAAAGGAATCCAAAAATGCAAAAAGCTGCACCCGGTTAGACTGGAAGCCGACTCCAACATAGTTGGGAAAAGGCTCAGTAGATGATGATAAGCAAATACCAAAATATTAGCTAGGGTACCTACATTCAAAATCAAAATAATCATTCGAATAGATACCTAAAGAAAATGTTGTTTAAGTATCTACCTATGCGATTGGTCCGTTAGTCAGACCGATCGCGTGCAGCATCGGCACCCCAAAAAACCCAGAAAGGAACCCAAATACCCAAAAATTAACTTGACGTCTGTGCTCACGACTCGTGGCTGCTACTATACCTCTGTGTAAGTAAGAACTTTACTAAAAAGGGGAGATATTGAGACGCGACGAGATTCTTGAACATCTCGTATATACCTACCTACTCTCGAGAGCACGCTATGTAGATATTAGTATGGTAGATATTTGCTTTCTGCCTTCCTGCCTCAGTTTCTTGCAATACACAGCCGCGCGCACTCGTGTCGCACAAAACGATTTCCAACGCGTTCCGCGTCGAAAACCCGTGACTTATTTCCTGGAAATTTTATTAAAATTTATGTACAAATCAAATTAATAAACCCAAAATAGTGAATTACCTTTTGATTTAAATTTCTTTAAACTAAAAATAAAAATATACATAACAACAATTAAAAAAAATATAGGTCGTAGTATGCATAAATATCCAAGGTGGAAAGATATTTTGGTACCCGGGCGATACGCCAAACTGTGTTTGATATAATTCTGTGGCGATCACCATGTGATTAGTAAACATTGATGTCATTGATACAGTGTTGAAGTAACAGCAATACATTACTATAAACATTTTTAATTAATTAAACAATGGATCATAAAATAATATAAACCTATTGTAAAATGTTAAGGAAGTGAAACTTAAAATAATATGTGTAAGTGAAATCGTAGATAATTTTTTCTACATAAATATTATTTAGGCAATGATATTGCTATGAATGCGCCAACGATTAAAACGGATTCGGAGGTGGACCTTCAAACGCAGAGCACCTCTCAACTGCAACCGAGGAGTGCCGCTGGACCTCCCAAGAAGTCTGTAGCTTCAAAACTATGGGATTTATTGCAACCTCTGGCCAGATTATGGGGGCTTATTACAGCTGTTGGTTAGTACCTATGGGTAGATTTTTATAATTATAATTATAAGATTATTGCCTGTTGATTTCTTCTGTAAAATAGGTTGCTTATCCATATTTTTGTTTGTTATTGAAAAAAATAGCGCAAAACCTAATGACCTAATTATCCATATAATTGTGAATAACAAATAAATAATTGTATTCTATTGTAGAGTGTTTAGATCATAAAATTCAGATATACCAAAATAATTTACTTTTGATATATTCATTTTTAAATTCGGGTTCCAAACAGTCCCAGCGTTTTCCTTACACGACTAAGTTAGGGAGATTAATACATTATATTCAAGGTAGGTACAGCTACAGGAAAGGTGGCTCAGCAATGGGTTTTACTGATACTCCATTGGTGAACAATTTAATAAAATCAAAACATCTGTTCATGTCATTGAGTAATCTCGAAATAAAGTTTTGTAGGACAGAGGACTATTGAATAAACAAGTGCCAAAAGTTGTTTCAGAAGTCCCCTATTGCGTGTTTCAAGACAATTTGGTTAACAATTCGGTGCCATCTGTGAATGGTTATGAGAAATACAGACACACTGAACTGAAGGTTTGGTAATAGAAAGATCAAATTAATGTTGGTTGCAGTCAACTGTATAGATAGTTTTGTCTCCACTAACGTCGAATGTTTCCTTATGTACTTATTTGGTTAGAGTAAATAATGTTATTGCGTTTATAGGGATTATCATGTTATGTACATTTCATATCTTCTGAGATTTCGTAGATAGTTGGTTTGTAAATAATACAATGACAATGACAAGACTTTGTTTATCTTGTTTTGTTTTATTTCTTCTACGTCTTTATGTATTGTGTGTCTAGAAAATGTGTGTGTTTTTAAGGTATATAAGTAATGCTTGCGAGTATGAGACCTTCGAAGCAGTTATAAATTTGTAGGTACTAGCTACCTATAAACTCGCAAGCATGACTTGTGACACCCACGCTTAGCGTCGGGTCCTGGGTTCGATCCTCAAGTCAAAGAAATTGTTATTGGGTTTTCCCATTAGGAATTCCTCAGTAGCATGCCGGAGTTTGGAAGTCGATGGCGTGTGTCACCACTGCGCATCGGAAAGCTCGTAAATTACTTATGAATTTGGCTTGTATTATACAAAAATATTTTTCCCATTTCGACTGGTAGTTCGCGTTTATAAAAACAAACAAAAATACTCTTTAGCTTTATTATATTACGTAATATTAATATTTGCCATTAAGATTTTAATAGACCCCGATAGGAAACATTAATGAAATCTAGATAGGTACTTATTAATCGATATTAATTACGATATTACCTGTGTATAAAGCCGTCTCTATCATCTGTCTAGTATCTTGATTAGGTATTATTTATTCAGACTGATATCATTGATAGGAAAGTACTTACAGACTTATATCTTTCGAGATTAAATCGTCTAGAATAGCAATAGACGCAGACGGAAATTACTTTTTTTAATCAAAATGTGATTACTTGGTATATTAAAAATATTGTGATTGATTTTGGTTTAATGCCTTTGTGATTTTTTATTTTGTTGATCTAGTAGTCGTGTGTCGAGTGTAACTGTTGAGCTTAGCGGCCTGATTCAATCCCCGAGTGAGGCAGTGCAATTTAGGGTATTCTCAAAGGAAATTCTTGGTAGTAATTAGGGGCTTGGTGCTTGTGGGTATTCGGGCTGTATAGGTACATATATACAGGGATGTTGGTAATTAGATGCATCCCTTGAAAGATACCCTGAAACATAAAAAAAACTGATAATCAACCCAATGTCGACCTTACGTTAATACCGTCTAACCAAGAGGCATTGAGTTGCCCAGTAACTGGGTTGTGGTCAGATAGGCAGTCGCTCCATGTAAAACGTTGGTATTCAGCTGCATCCGGTTAGACTGGAAGCCGACACCAACGTAGTTGAGAAAAAGACTAAGCAGATGATGATCGACCCCACATTTATGACTTTAATGAATTATCAATCACTCTATCTGTATAATATAGCCTACTGCCTATTCGTGATGAAGGATGAATTAAAAAAAAAAAACTTCAGTAAATTTTGTCTGTAGACTTCAGTAAATAGGTAACAAGGTAATACAAGTGACAATTTCCTAAACTCCACGACATCACACGACTTCGTACGTGAGAGTTAAAAATGCTAACTCATTATATTGACTCTTACGACTTGCGAAGTGTCTACTTAAACATTGTTACGTGAGTTCAAATCACGTCTTTTAAATAATATTTAACTTTTTTGCAGAAGTATTCTGTCTGTTTGGAGTAAAACCGTTTTGAACATTAGGAACATCTTAGGATGTGCGCAGACTTGAGTCAAGACTATTTTTGTAAATACTAATTGGTCTATGATAATAAAGGTACTACTATAGGAGTTGGTAGTACTTTTATTTTGTGGTGTGATATGCCTAAGTAGGCATAACACACCATCAGGCCTGTATTCCCCTCTCTATTTTTTTTCCCCTGTATTTTTATTGTATTTCTGGTGTAAATTGTACCCACAGTTCGCCGGTATGTTTTTAGTACTTAGGCATATGTATGTAATTTACCAAATACAAGTGCAAGTCCGTAGGTAACAGTCCTGCCTGCCCCCTGAACGGTATGCTTACAGTAAGAACTCTCAAACATAGCCAAAATTGTCAAAGCTGTATTGAAAATATTGTTGACTCAAGCCGACATTGTTTTGTCTTTTATGCAGTGAAATGTTTACAGTAGATACCACTGCCTATTCATTACTCTTCGATAACAAACTGAATATATAATGACTCTATTGACAATTCCTACGTAATGAATAAAATCTTGATCCACATTCCATTGCCCTAATCAACATTTTAATAACGACCACTAGTGACAATCCAGAATGAATTCCAAGTGAGAATCCAGACAATTTGTTTTAATATAATAAAAAGTACAATCCAAGTCTTTCAATGAAATACAGGGGACTGACTGGCTAAGTCCCAGGAGACTATCGTCTTCGAACTGGGGATCACAGATCTCTGTCTATCCCCATAGGATTCCAAGACGTGAATCGTGTGTAAATTATTATGTGTTGTAAAATATATACTTACATTTGCCTTGTGAATCTTAAAACATTGCGTTTTCGACAAATATTAGTAGATAGATAATATTGTATAAGTAAATGTTATACCTACACTCATGATTAGCCAAAATGTATGGACACTTTCTATCCTACAAAATAACTAGACATTATATACTTACGTAATGTAGTAGACAATAACAGTAAATCTCCGTTTAGAAAAAAGTACATTCCATCTTTGTTTGAACTAGGTGCGATTATGGTTGTTGGTTAACTGATAAACATAACACTCTTCTATCATGGCTCGTCTTTACAATAACTTCTGAATTTAAAAAACATTTCCTTGCTTGTAACGGATGAACAGATAACGCATAACCTAAACTCATTCAGAAGGTGGGTATCTGAATATTTTTGTAATCTTGTATTATTTATTTGTTGGTGCTGACCACGGTCGATTATAATTATTGACAGTTGATTGAAAATGTGTTTTAAGTATTATTGTGTTAGGTTTTTATTTTTGTGACAACGTCGACGTAGCCAAACAAAGGTGCATTATGCACTAAGGCCTGTGTTAACAAACGTTTAATCAAACGATTTCATATAACATAACATACCATCACGACCAGTTCACTGGTATGTTTAGCCCTTCGCTATACAGGCCAATGTAATAGGGGACGAGCCTATTCTTTATTAGAGGAACCAAGACTCAACAAGATTGTTAGTAAAGCTTACGACTACGTCTGTAAGCACAGACACTAAACAAAAACAAGGAACACACATACATAGCACATTACGCACACTACACACCATTGTAATAGTTCTATATTTAAAAAAAATCTCAGAAAATAACTCATTTTTGTCGTAAACAACAGTTGAAATACAAATCCGTTTAATTGGTTGGTGCACTAAGAAAATTCCAGCCGTGATAAGTTAGCAAGTATGCGAACGTACCCGAGGCTAATAACCAACAATGTTATTTAATTGAAACGCTAGCGAATTTATTGTTCTAAATCAGAAATGTTTCGTTTCACACAATTCAATAAGGCTGAGTTGAACAGTTTCTGCTTGCACTAAACAATGAGCGGAAACTAATTTCTGAAGTTAGTTTTGTTTCAATGAAATCTAACCATTACTCTGTTAGTGTTTCACGTTCGGTATTCCATAACTATGTATCAACTTCGAACATAAAACCGTTTAGAGAGACGGACTGACGGACCATCTAAATGAGTATCCTTCAAAAGGGTCGAATTGCCGCACTTGAATTAGAATATTTTCTATTTCTGTTTTTGACCTTCGTGGAACAAAACACGCTAAAAGGTTTTTTTTAAACGTTTTTTACATGATTAACACTTTTTTATTGATTACTAGCTTCTGCCGCGACTTTATCCGCGTGGATGTTTTCACCCGTGTTAAGTAACGTCTTTGGTTACTGCTCTGCTCCCGTGTGTCGTAGTGTGATGTTATATGCCTATGACACTCCCAAATAACGTGGCTTTCTATGGGTAAAATGATTTTCAAAATCGGTTGAGAATTTACCTCTTTATAATATTAGTATGGACATTGTTACACAAATATATTTGTTTTTAATTGTGATCATTTTCTCCTTGTAAAACTTTGTAGCGTTGCAGAGAATCCCAATTTATACTATTATTTATCATTTGCTTACTACCTATAAGCTAAAGACTTTTTGTTTGTTTCAATGAGCTAATCTCTGAAACTACCAGTCGGGTTAGAAAAAATCTTTTTGTTTATGATAGCTAGATTTATGAGGAACTATATAGGCTATATAAAACACGCTAAACACACACACGGTTGGAGCGGAGAAATAACCTAACCTAAACGCGGGTGAAACTGCGGGGTATATCTAGTGACACCATAAAGCTTTAGTAAAAACCTTCGTGGTGATTATACAATTTCATTCTACCTCTTCCATTTAACCTTAAAGGTTTAATTTTTGTCAGAGGAGGTTTATATTTCAGCTTATTTAAACGTAAATACAAAATTAATTCACGCACTTGTTGAAAACACACGTATTTAGATTTATGTAAAATTCATGGAACCAATTGTTTATCATTGCTTATCTTATCTTTATGTATTTTTATCTCATCTCAAGGAAAATGGGTTTCCACACGTTTTCATATCTCAAACTGTACCTTCGTTTAACCTGTAATCATTATTATAATACTGAACTGACTTAGGGCTGGTTTCATTACTTCTGAATATTATACACTACTAATTACAGAACGTTATAAGTAGTAACATAAGCTATTTTTATTTTAAACCGACTTCAAAAAGAAGGCAGTTATCAATTCGTCTGTATGTATTCCTTTTGATGATGTTGATGATTTTTTTTGTGTATGTGTGTTATTGAAAAAGGGTAGTAGTACCGCGCAACTAAAAGTTTTGTTTTTTTTTGCAGTCAAGTTTGTGTAATTTTTTCTCTTGTGAAACTTGGATTATTTTGGGAGACAAAATTACATGAAAATGTTTTCTTACTACATAACTCATACTCTAGTGCGAGTCGGCCTCGTACACGACAGGTTCCATATCACCATCATACAATATTAAACTCTACATATATAAAATAATTTTGTGAAAAAAAACCACACGTTTTATTGTGTCAGATTAAAGTGATTAATGTTATTTGTATTCATTGTTAAAGCTGTTTTAAGTGTTAACCTATTATTAAAAGGTACAGCCCTATGATATGACGGACGAACGGAAAGATAGATAGCTGCGTCTTAGTAATAGGATCTCGTCTCCGGCCGTCTTGTTCCGTATCCCCTTAGATACGGAACCCTAAAAACTAGGCTAATAATGAGCGTATCCATCAGATGGAAGAGCTATCTATTGCAGCGTGTAGGAAATCACACGGAGCTATAAATATCCAGTTCGAGGAAGCATCTAATGCGCTCCTATTTATACGAGCAAGCGTGATAAATCTCACAGCGAGGTGTTTTCGGGATTCCTTTTCAATTTGCTTGAGTAACGTATTGCAACAAGTTAGTTCTGGCTAACGGAGCTATAGTAAGAGCTATACCTGTAGTGTAGTTAGGTAGGTACATACAGGAGGTTTTTTTTTTTTTTGGTGGGTGGGAAATCATCAAATAACTTCTCCCGCCCTGGGCGGGGCGGCAGGGAGTCTCAGACTTTTACTGACTAAAACCCACCCATGTTCCTTCTTGTGCCCTTTGCGTTCCGGGGGCGCGGTATCTCTTGCGAACAACCCGCAGATACAGGAGGTTTGATTTGGTTTATGCTAAACTAATTATAATAACCATGAGAGATTGAGTCTATAACAGGTCATAACAGGTGGTTTAGTCAGAGATGATCCATAATCATATTTTGGCAGTGGTGTTAGTGATTATTATCTTATCGTTTGTTTGTCAGAACCCCGGGGAAAAGACGTGTTGTTGTTTTATTACTTCATTGTTTGTAACAAAGGTTTTACTCCCAAAACGTATTTCAGCCTCTCAAAAAAGTGGAAATAATTATATACTTTTCAGATTACGAGAGAATAAATGAAGTCAAAATATTTCTTATATTATTCTGTTACCAAAAAGACTGTAGGTAAATTATTCCAAAACTAAAGTTGCCATTTGCGACACTCATGGGTGTAAGGGTACAAGCCTTCTGTTCGTCTTCAACTTTGAATGCCCAGCTTTTAATCCATTCAAGTATCACAGAACACTCGTTCACTTTGTACCAAGTAACTGACTTCAATAAGCCTACGTCCTAAGAGATGACAGTTCTAAACTAGGAGGAACTTCTGTGTCCAAAAGTCTATGTACATTCTATCCTAGCTATGTCTGTTTTGTTTGCTGATAGTTTGCAATTTGTTAGAGTAGCTAACGCAGGGTTGGCCAAAAAAGATCTGAGGTGCAATGCTTAAATAATTAGTTGTCAAAAATAATCTACAATTTTATTCTTTGCCCTCTTGATTAAATAAAATAAGCTACCTGTAAGTGTATTGTATCATTTACTCAGTTAAAATTTCGCGTGAATTTATAATACCTACTGTTAATTATGTGAAATACAATTAAACGTTAAGTTTGATTACTGATTATGTAATTGGTAGATCGTAAACAATCGTAAGTAGAAGTAAAGTCGGTAAAAGTAGATAGGGTCTAATCAAGTGTTAAAGTATCATTGCTCTTTCCTTTGGACTGCAATATTACAACTAGATATTTTATAGCCGGTGTCAACGAAATGTTTCTATAAAGTAAACAAAATAATATTCGCAACTACGCGAATGGTGTTTCCTTAATTGGTTTGGTTGTAAATAGTGTGTGCGTGCCCATTTGATTTCAGTGTTGTGTGTCAATTTTCCTACTTATATTGATTTGTTTACAGCATTGCAAATATCTAGTACACACTGCCCTGCTCATAGACGTCAATAAATGTTAATTGACCATTGACTTACAATACCCAGCTACTGTAAAATGACATGGTACATAGGACATATGCATAGTAGGTGCTGAAAGAATAGGTAATAACTCTTTATGTTGTCCTTAGCATTTTAACCTATCTTCAACACTATGTAAAAGAGCATCTGTAAAATTGGGATTGTGTTATATGTCTGTAAAAACTACTTCAGTTTTCATAATAATGATAATCTACATACCTTATTCCTGGAAATATCTTTTGTATGTTTCAACAGAAACTTTCTTGACACTTCATCGAATCGTCGAAATTTCTAAGTTCGTCTATAGTACACTTAATGTATTATGGTCACGTCTCCCCATAATGTGGATGGTAATTTTCTTCATTCATCCTCATGGGCCGTGGGACAAGGGTGGGTAATTCTATTGTTGTGTGTTTTATTTAGTTACAGAGTGCGGGCTTACTTAGTATGAATATGATTTTATGTACCTAGTTAAGTAGAATTACTCTTTAGAGTTTCGTGGAGAATTAGTATGCTACGACTATATTCTCCCTTTTGTCTCCATTTATATTAATAGGCAAACATTTTGTAATAAAAATCAGCTGTTATTTATTTATTTGGATCGGACTGTTTCGATATTGAAAGACTTGATTTCATAATAAAAACTGCTCATTCAATATTCATGGGTGCAAGCCTTAAAATATTTAACAGCAGACAATATTGTTAGAGGTTTACAACGTATTTGACATAAAGTTTGTGTGAACACATAGATTTTCCAGATCTTTTTGAATAAAACGTTGTGTAAAAGTTACGAGTTGGTAGAAATGAAACTTTTACTAAAAGCGGACACCTGCCTGCGACGGGTTCAGGGTTTCATCAAAAAAGAGACGATATTTCTTTATTTTCTGTTGGTAATTCTTAAGTGGGTAACTACTTAGGACAGTTTTTAATATCCGGAAAAATCTAGTTTGTAAATTATGTAGATATGGCTTCTTCGCAATTCGAGTTCGAGTTAATTAAAACGATAAAATAATTCAATCTGCAATGAAAGCCAGTTCCATTGACAGTATTTTTATTAAAAGATTCCTTTGATTGAGGTGAGTTATTGATTCAGAATTAGGATTATTTTTATATCTACTTTAAGTTGAAAGAAAACGTTTAAAAGGTAAGACAAAAAAAGAAAAAATGATAAATAATATGATGCTTGTGTATATTTTGCTTAAGGCAGTTAACATTAAATTTTCATAAATGCACGGATAAAAGCTAAAATATACAGAAATATTAGAAGGGTAGAAGGTACAAGTAAGTAGGTGGGTGCTAAATAATTAATGTTTCAATCTTGAGCGCCTTCGGTACAAAGTGCTGAACAAAGTTTGTGATACCGTTCACAGCTCATTGCTCTGCTTCAGTGCTCATCACCTTGACTAATGTTTCCGACGTTGTGACAGTATAATGATAAAGAAGATGCGAAGTAAAAATATATTGAAATGTTTAATTAAATAATGAAAATACATTTATACAATCATAATCATGTTTGAAAGAAGTTTAGCGCAGAAAAAATATAATTCTCTGACATAAAACTAATTCAGTAAATCTAAATTATAATATGTATTTTAACACAAATATGTGCTTGCCTAAATGAATAAATAATAACCTTTTATGTAACGGAAAAAAAAGAAAAAAAAAGTACCGTACCGTAGTTTACCGTACAAAAGTCTTACACATATTTTTCATGATTCTAACCAAACGACAAATTTTACTCGTTATAATGAACACCGTTACGATGATACGCAAGTCATTGCATATTAATCTTGACGTCATCAATCTGTCTACAGCCGTACATGGGCCTCTTAATATCCAGTTATAATTAAACAAAGAAACTGCCGATTACCATAATGACCACGGAACACAATAGAATTGATATTATTAAAGAGTTTGAGGATAAAGCTAGATGACCCAGACCCTTTGCGATAACTGCAGAACCTTGTAAGTCGTGACATGTCCTAATATTTTCGTAAATTGTAAAAAGCCAGACCCGAAATAATGTCCTACCTCCTGTCCTAATCTCTCGCTCTCTCTTTGGCTCAATTCCACCTGGATTTTCAAGGAGTTGCTTGGAGCGTCTGGAATCGCTGCCGATCTGGTTGAGTTCTTATCGAGGCCCATTTAACTGATGAATTTATCGACGTGACGTTGAAGAACATGTTGATGTTTGATTCGATTGATTGAACTGCCCCGTTGGTCTCGTGGTGGCGAGCACGACTGTTGAGCGTAGGGTTTTGATTTGTCTTCTTCGATTCCCAGATCGGTCAAAAAGTGTTATGGGATTTTTCTATTAAGAATTTCTCAGTAACAGCCCGGAGTTTGTAAGTGGGTGGTATGACACCCCCATGTCTCGGAAATAACGTAAAGCTATTGGTTCTGCACTTGATCGCTCTCTCTCCTCGGTTGTGTCGGATTGCCTTCCCATCGAACTATAAGAGTTAGGGAAGAGGGAGTGCGCCTGTGTTTGCGCACACACTTGTGCAATATAATATCTCCTGCGTATTTGGCTAATCTGAACAAAGATTAGCCGCCGTTGTCGAAATCGGTCTGGATAATACATATTCCTCATTTTGGCTTTTATTTATACACAAAAAGAATTTTTAGAATCTGACTGGCAGTTACAAAGATTAGCACGTATACATAAACAAAAATCACTTCAGCTTTATTATATTAGTTAATCTTTATCAAATAAAGTACGTTAGTTAGCTTAATCATAGAATTGAAGTGCAGATCATTTTACCCTTGGCACTGTGTCATTAACATGTAGGAGCTAGTTTTAAGCTTAGGTACTGTAATTTCAGCGGCACACAAAATGGCTGAAATTTCTTTAAAAGAGGAGCACAGTGACTACCGAAAATGCTATGGAGTAGAACTTTCCCAGCCGTCCTCTCTTACAAGGAGTTCTGTAACTATTAAAATCCGTTCATGAGCTCTCCGAATTTTCATATAACATAGCGTAGAAAACGTAATACTAAATGTAGTTTCCTTAACATTCAAGACATTGTTATGTTGAATATGCATATTATATGTAAGGTATACTGAAGAGGTTTGCAGGAGTCGGAGGATTTGTTTACTTCTAAAACAAACTATTGGCCAAAGTGCTGGAGAACCTAGCTAACTGATAAACTGTCTGAATACATTAACTGTTGTTTTAAAGAAAACATACAACTGCTTTGCATGGAATTCAGGTTTGAATTAACCATTTTATAAGACTTATCAGCAACTGGTAATTATGTAGAAAGTATCTTTATGAACTGCCTCGTTGGCCTAGTGGTCCTAAGCGCGACTGCTACGCTAGAGGTCTTGGGTTAGATTCCCAGGTCGAGCAAAAAGTGTTATTGGGTTTTTCTATGAAATTCTCAGTAACAGCTCGGAGTTAGGATTTGTGCCCGGTTAATGGCAATAGGCTCGCCCCCTATTCCATGGGACCTAAACATACCGGCGAACTGTGGGTGTACATTGTTACACCTCTGCCTAACCCTTCGGGGAATATAAGCGTGATGGTATGTTATGTTATCATTATGAATAATGTCGTTAAATAGTTATACCTCGCGGTTATACGTCTGTCGACGGTTACCTCTTTGGTTATTGGTCCGCTCCTGTGTGTCATAGCTTAATGTTAGGTATTTATAATCTATACTATTCGTCATGAATCTGACTACACATACATACATTAACTCACGCCTTTTTCCCTTGGGGGTAGGCAGAAACCACAGAACGCCACCTGCTACGATTCTTACATACTTCCTTCACCTTGTCCACGTTCATAGATTTGTTTATACAAGCACGCCGGTTACGAGTACTGCGCACCCGACCTTTCTGAAGAACCTCACCAAGAATCAAGAATCTGACTATAACACCTGAAAACAAATTTTCTTATCCGACTAATAAATAGTTCTAACAAACAAAACAAAAATACTCGTCATATTTATTAAATTCGTATAGATTGGGTCAGCCGGGGTTATCATTATCCTTCGAGTAAGTTGCTAACATGGCCCCACATGTAGGAATAACATTTTGTAACAAGGAGATGTTTTTAGCGCAAGTGGGCCGTAATCTCTTAATTCCGTGAACGTCTATTGTTTCGTCCTTCAAGTCGTCGTAAACGATTTGTAAACGAGCCCTCTCTTTTTGTATTTATGTGCCCTTTGAAATACAATACCTAGTTTTTGACATTAAAGTTGATTTAATGTGCAAGAAGAGCTCTCTTCGCCTCGATCTCGGTAACAGGCGTGGGCAAAAAGACCTTTGGATAAGTACCTAACTGAATTAATGACTTCTGCAGGGAATGTCTTTGTGGAATAAATCGAATTTACGTAGTGGCTACAGTACTCTATTTGTTAAATACTTTAATGCGAAAATTAACCTATTATGCGGAAAATACATACTATAAGGAGACTAGGCTTCTGCCCGCAACTTCGTACGCGTGGTTTTTTTTTCATGTTGGTTACTACTCCGCTCCCGTGTGTCGTAGCGTGATCCTATACTATTTCTCTTAAGTCTGTCTTCTCTATCATAATGCAAAAATATTTTTCCAATCCCACTGGCAGTTTCAGATAAAAGCGGGTTTCAACAAAAAAAAAACCTATTCCTTACAAATGAAACGTGTCTTTTCAACTCTTTCGGGACCCAGTTTCGACTAACCTCTAATATTTGTTGCAGTGATGAGTGGTGCCGGCACGGAGCTGTTGGTACTAGGATACGAAATAGCTCCGGGTCTACTGTGAGTATGTCTTTGAGTTATTTGAAAATTGATCAAATAAAAAAAATGAAGTTCTGTTTGTAATGTCAAAATAACAGTTTGTACTTAATGCATAATAATATAATTTTTTACACCATTTTTATAATATTTGTCTGTTTGTTTGTTCTGGCTAATCTCCGAAACGACTGATCCAAGTTTCGTGGGCCGAAATTCACTGATGTTTTATGGAGTAACTTAGGCTACTTTTATATTAGAAAAATAATTGGGGAACTGCGCAAAACAATGAAAACCCCAGAGATCCCACATTCACGCGGACGAAGTTGCGGGCATTACCTAGTGAGTAATAAGTTGGCAATAGGTCAACAGTAGGGCTTTTGGAAATGGTGACAGCCACTTGTAGATTAGAAAAATACAAAGTAGTTTGCTGATCATCTATCTGTCATCAGGCTAACTTTACCTGGACTACATTTAAACGTGTTTCCAATATAACATGGGTATGAAAAATACCTTTTCATACAAATGCTTAGGCCCCGAACCAAATCATTTAAGTATTTATTGGCTTATCGGTGTTTATACCCTCGGAAGTTACAGCCCTTACTCCCGATGAGTTATCTACTGAATGTTTTTTGGGAAAATTCTTCGACACAGCCTGATTGAATTTGTATCAGATAAAATGTCGATATCCTCGCTCCGTGTTACATAAGCACAACACGTCATTCTGTCATTGGTGAATTTCCCGTTTAATATTTTATCTCTCACAGTGTTTAGAAAACGAACAAGATCTATGAACATTTTTAATATCATTAATAACTTTGAACCAAAGAACACCGTTATTTTTCAACCTTGTTACAGAGTTGAAGACTAAGTTCAGATTTATGGCTCCCTGCGTAAGATCGGAAAACTGCTATAAATGTTTTTACAACTTTCAATTTCCAAAAAAGTTAAAACTAAGCGAGGGTAACAAAGGTTTTGGAGAAATTACTCATTTTGCGAGACCTTTTTGCTTTTTATTAACATTAAAATTAAATAACGAAACCCGTGCCCATGTGGGGTTTTATAAAACAAATCATCATTATGGTGTATGCGCGTGAAAAGGCTCGCGCCCAATTCCTTTGTAGATTAAAATTCTCGGAAGGGGTTAACTTTGTTGCACTGTGTTTTTCTGAACGTGTACACGTCTAAAACCAAAATTCCATTTTTGAAATTTAATTATTTTTAGTTTTACAGAAATGGACAGGCTCATTCTAAAGTTATGAAAATGTTACGCCGCAATTATGTTTTAAACTTTATTAAAGCACCTACGCCTTTACAGCTGAAAGCATAACAACAACTTTGGTATTCTGTGATTTTCATAAAATGTGTAGGCACGCGTTTTATGAAAATAATACAATACCCGTGTTGGTTTTAGTACTTTATGTAAAAACATAAAAATGAGTAGGTATGTTCATTTTATTGTGAAGTAAGCAAACGTATCCCTATGCGCGTTTATTCGGGTGATGTATGTAGAACGTCTATTTCCAGTTTACGCCATATGAATCTAAATGCTCGTAAATGTCACTTGTGCCCCGAATAGTTTCTACTGGCTACTAATAAGTAGCTATAATATATTTTCAGTAATTAGCTAGACGTTTTTGGGGAGCTACATAAACATCTTCATGCTACATATTAAAGAAAATATATTAGGAAGTATGGCTGCTAGGTATTTTTTCAAATGTTCTAGGTACCTATAATATTAAGACCTACGATTGCTTGAAGAGAGCATATAATTTGGTAGATACGAGAGAAACAATAATGAGTGTCTGTTGCGTTATAACAGTTTACACCAATTTATTTTTGTGTGTTGAATAAGCAGCTGGTTAGAATTTTTTTAAAATAAAACACTTTGCCACCGAGTACATTTCTAAATTAATTTGGACATCACGTAATAGTTATTATTGTTTAGACTTCAGACACGTAAATAAAGTGGGTGCCCGGGCGTTAACGTGACCCTTCGGCCTTTAGACAGAGACAAACTGACATGACACTGGAATGAGTGACAAAGACGCCGTTCTTCACAGTCAAAGTTTTGTCAATAATTAGTTATATACCCCGCTGTGTCACCTGCGTTCTGTTACGTCTTTGGTGACTGCTCCGCTCCCGTTGATTGTAGCGTCATGTTCTATACGTAAAAACTTCCTCTAGGATCACTATCTATTGATGAAAACGCAATTAAAATCCGTTGCATGGTTAGAAGGATCTAAGCGTACAGAGGACGACGGGAAGCGACTTTGTATTATACTATGTCGAGATGATACTTTACCTCTACAGCGATCATGTAAAACTTGGACTAGCATCATACCAGGAATAATTTCCCTATCCATCATTTTAACCCCCGACGCAAAAACAACGGGTTGTTATAAGTTTGACGTGTCTGTGTGTGTGTCTATGTGTGGCATGGTAGCTCCCGAACGCATGATCCGATTCTGATTGTGTTTGTTTTGTTATAAAGGTGAATCAGTCGGGACTGTTCTTAGTTCTATGTTTGATGAAAGTCGGTTCAGTGGTTTTAAAGTTATCAGCTGTTTTGTTAGCTGCGGTAGGGATTTCTATTCTTCTGTCGGGGGTTACTTCAAATTTTAAATTTTATGTTTTTATACAGTGTGGGTGCAGCAGTAATCTTGATCCTGGAGACGATGTGGGTGGCCGCGCTTTTCGTGGACCTACTCTGCCGACGAGGGGAGTACACCTTGTCCCTTCGCTGTTGGGACTTCTTTCGCTGGTCGTGTGGCCGCGCCCGAGCTGCAATGTACGCGTGTGCTGCGACTGCGCTGCTATTTGCTCATCTGACGCTGCTTGCTACTATTTCAGGTATATTATAAGCAGTCAACTCTTTATGTTAGCGTTTTTTTACCCGACAGAAGGGTTTTTATCTTTTGGAACTTCGGCCGTTAATGTGGAAATATATTACTAATTCAGTCACAATGGTAGCTAGGCTGACCTCTCAAGGTATGAAGGCTGTAACTATGTGTTAAGTACTTATTGCTATTTGTGAAGGCTTTTAACCGATAACGCAAGTTTTGGGAAGAATAAAGAACGATTTAGCAATTCGCACTTTTTACGGGTTTATGCTGAATAAGCTCTTATCCAACCTTAACCTCTTATCCATAAACAAAAATCATTCGTTAAGTATTCATTTTTCATTCCCTTTGCAACTCGCAAACATAAACTCCGTCATTTCAAAACTTCTTTTAGCTTTGTCAGTTACCGCGCGACCCGAATTTTGTTTGTGCAACCTAAGAGATGTTTACGCGCCATGTTTTTGTGCGCGAAGACGTAACTACTCCGTATTACGGGTAAACGGGACTTAAGAAAAGTATTTCCTACTTCCATTACTCTTTGTAACCTCATTGCTCCACTAAGTACGATGCCGGAACTTGGGTCTTGAGCGCTGCCGGAAACTTGGTTCCCTCGCTGTTAGAATGTTTGAATTTTTCTTTACTTCACCATCCTATTACTCACGATGGACTTGTTTATGAGCGCTACCGTAAATAGGTACGGGATTTCATTATCATCATCATCCACTACACCACTACTCAACTCTACCCACTGCTGGGTCTATATCCAGCCGACACAGGAGTTTAGCACGCTCCTGCCAATATGGTAAAAACATACGGAATCATTTAGTGTAGATTGGTGGTCGCAGTATGTTATTACATAACCACCAATTTAGACCATTAGAGAGGTGATCGCTTCTGCTTGTACCCTTTAAAGACTTCCTTTATCGCCTTTTACGTCTCATTTCCGGGAACCAAAGAGTCTGCCCTTTATCATAACCTAAAACCGTCAGTCATTGACGAATTGCGGGTGTAAGACAATAAATCTTATGTGACCCTGCAAGATTACAAGCGTAACCGTTGTATAATATGATAGAGGTAATGGATATCTTTCGTGTACATCACTGTCGGTACATTATGTCTTCTACCAAGATTATAAATCTGAAATATCCCTACCCTATTAACCACTTTTACAAGGTCTAGTTTAACCTTCAAGTTCTAGTTAAATCTTTATAAAAAGTAGTGGTAGCCTGATGAAGCTACACGGTCTTCCTTTTTCTGTGACTTCGCCACGTAGTGACTTATTGCAAGAAATAGCTTATGTCCTGGTGAAAAGCCTCACCATGGTGGTTAGAGTGGCTGTCTCTCCAAACCTTTAAATATCCATTAAAGCTTTTAAATGTACCCTTACTTCATCGTCTCTAAAGAAACCATAACCTATAAACTTATCTAATGTTTAAATAAGTAATAACCTTTTTATTTTATTGGCAGGTGGCATGCTTCTAGTTCTAGCAGCCTTAAGAGCAGCAGTGCCGTTCTCTCCTTACGCGACACACGGTCCGCACTCCCCAAGAGCTGGCAGCTCACTGCTGAGCCAGCATGACTCGCCGCTTCCCGACGTGTTCTATAACGCGGGACAAACTGAAGAAGACAGGTATTGTTGACTTGTACTATCCTGGTACTTCGAATCTCACAGACATATGACATACGATCTTCACTCTCTGAAAGCTGGCAGCTCGCTTGCTTCTCTCCAGTTCCCAACGTGTTTGTATGCACGCGGGTCATACTACAGAAGGTAGGTAATTCTATTATATAGCCTCCTGGTACTTTGACACAATGCGATGATGATGTAAAGAAAGACGGCAACCAGACTCGTGTTTCCAAAACATGAATGAAAACGCATGTCACAAGATGAGATGTTTTATTATTGTTCAAGATACTTATCCAAACGATAACTCGTGTTAGTATTTCAGGGAATACCCGTCATTAATAATTTATAACGAAACAAAACAACTTGAAACTTTGACAGAAGCCATAAATATAACTATTTGCGGCAACACCCGGCAAGCGTTGCTAGGGAACCGAGCTACGATTTTCGCTATGCATTGCATCTCTACCTAAATCTAAGTTTGTCTATGTGTTCACTCAGTAATTCTAAACTACTTGATGAACTATGTTGCGGTTTCACTGTTTTTCAAAGAATTCTTCGAAAAGTTAGTGTAGTATGCATTCAATTTGGTGTCGAAAAAAGTAGAAAAAAAAAACAAATTCTCACCTGTGCGCAACCAGTTACATCTATAAAAAGAAAATCAGATGTTCACACGATTTGAATAATGTCATACGTGATGGTTTCTGTTAGCGACCTGGTACCGATTGCGTATACGTAATTTCCTTTGGCTATATAAAACAACACTCTGAATAGAACCAGTTATTGCGAAGTACAAACTTATTAGCATAATGCTAAATTAATTAGGTGTGTATGTGTAGATTCCTTTGCCTTTGTCTTGTTCATGGTTTCTAAATAGAAATTGCTATTTTTGCCTTTTCTATTGGGCACTGACATTATAAATATTCTAATTGAAGTTTTTATCACCGTATTTTAATTTGACATACAAGAACTCGTGGAGGACGTTCTTAATTCAACTTTGAGATGTACTTACTTTCGTTTGTCGTAACTAATATTTTCTTTTTTCTTTTTACAGGTCTGAGGAGATGACAGTTCTGGACATAAAAACGACAGACAGATCGCGGTCAACGACCCCGAAGCCGCCACTACTGAACTTTGATTCGTGAAATATGTTTGTACGAGACTAGACTACTTTAGCTAATTAAATATCACCTTTTATGAAAATACCAACACGCTATACTAATGAACATCACGAAAGTATCTTAAAATTATTGAAAGGTTAGAACGAATTCGATAAACATTTTGGAAGTTTGAATTTTTTTTTCTCAACCATCCTGGGTTTATATAACTTACCTCGAGTCGTAAATAATATGATGTTTATGTAAAAATAATGTAAGAAAAGACGAAAATATTGTTAAAATAAGTAGTTATCTCATTTAATTTTGTCGGCAATTAATTCGAAGTCGTTCTACAGTGGTTAATAAGTAGGTGTTTATGTAATTAATTTATTACTTTTATAATTTTTATACGTACGAAAAAACTGTGATAGTTTAGATTGTAGTTATGTGCGACAAAGTTCAGAGGTAAAAATATTCTAATTAAAATATTTAAAAGGACGTTTGTCTATTATTTCTTCTCTGAATAAATTATTGTTGTTTTTGACTGAGAACGGCGTAATAAGAATAAGCTGCTTTCATGATCTGAAACAAACAAAGTTATTTTTTGTTCACAAAAACACAATATTATCTTTTATTCACATTTATTTAGTCGACTCTTCAACATCGGATATTTTGCTTTGATTTACACTAAGTTAAAGTTGGAGTTTCGTAGCAGCTAATTTCAAAATTGAAAGTCGTGAGTTTTGGCATCCTTAGTACGGTGTCGTTCCAACGTACTGGCTGAAAATCTGAATAGTTTTATTAAAGTAACTATTCGAATATCAAAATAAATAACTTCAAAGGAAAGTGATTTCAAAAACTTGTATTATTTTTAAGTCTTTTTATCAAGTCTTTCAAGATAACACGCACTTATACTGTGCTGCAAACAATGGTCTCCATTTAAAACAAAACTCGCTTCCCAATGAGACAAGTTATTGAATTAATCAATGCGAATGGACGTGGCTGATGACGTCACCAATGTCCAATTACTTGCTCGAGCCGTGATGAATGCAGTTGATGGAAAGTGAGCGCACAGTTGCCCACTAATTAAACATTAGAATGTGGAATTGATTTCCGATTACTTAAATGAAATAGCTAATTTAAAAGAAAAATATATAATAGGTAAGTACCTACGTAGGTAAATATTACGTATTTTTGAGTTGTGAATAAGAAATAGAGAATGGTGATCTCGATTTTGACGAAAACAGAAGGCAAAGTTGGCTTTATCTACGATTGTCTACCTATTGTTATAACGGGCCTTTTTCCTTGCAAAGTTTAAATGAAACAAGAGCAATAAATACATAGGTACTTCGTATCCTGCAAAGTTACGTGAAGCTCATTCTTTAGACACATCAACCCATCTTACTTGGGGTTAGTTCTACCAGAACGAGCTTCAATAAACTGAAGTCAGTAGTGACACTCACAGCTAGAAAGCACGCGTTGTCCATATGGGTGAATCCGGCAGCGGTGAGGCGGAGTGGACGTTGTGCTCGCATCATCATCAGAAGTAGGGGTCTCCGCTGACTTACCGGAATACGTTCCCATTTACTCTGCATCACAGCGTCGGATATCCGCTCCGCCTGAAAGGGTAAAAGTGAATATGTTCAAGTTATCAATGCACATAGCTCATAGAATAAGTAAGCTGAAGTGGCAATGGGCGCGCTATATAAGCTGTAGAACCGATGACCGTTGGGGTAGACGTGTTCTTGAATGGAGAACGAGAATCAGCCAGCTCCGCTCGGTGGAGCGATGATCTTCGCAGGGGAGGTGATAGCAACTGGATGAAAGTTGCCGAGCTTCGAGCGACGTAGCGTGCAAGTGTCGAGCAGTGGACTGTTGTAGGCTGATGATGAATGAACAGCTGGGTCAAACTCTTTAGTGTCAGGATCGAAAGGCATACAGTAGTCGTGCGGTAGTGCACCTATCCTAATTAGGCTCCTTAAATTATTGTTGGAGGTCTTGGGTTCGATTCCTAGGTCGAGCAAAAAGTGTTATTAGGTTCTTCTATGAAATTCTCGGTAGCAGCTCGGAGTTAGGATCTGTGCCCGATTAAAGGCAATAGGCTCGCCCCCATTACATGGAACCTGAATATATCGGTGAACTGTGGGTGTACATTGGTACATACTCTGTCTCGTACTCTGCCTATCTCTTCGGGGAATACAAGCATGATGGTAAATTACTGTTAGCTCGCGTCTTACTATTTACTACTTATAATACTTTGAAAGGGAAAAAAGTAAGTACAGTTTTTTATCCTTATTTACTGCTTATGAATAAAGAATTTATATGTCAAATTGTCAAGCACGAGCAAGCTGCTGCGATGATTTGAAGACACGGTTGGCGCAATGGCTGAGCTATAGGCTCGTGCACTGTGTGTCGCGGGTACGATTCGCGCACGGAACCAATATTTGTATGGCTTACTAGTAGTCGTGCTGGTTGGATGTTTGTGTATCTGAGTTTATAACGTTTTTTTTTTGATAGAACAATAGCAATTATTGACTACCAATTATTCACATGAATTTTTCAGTCGACAACCCGGTGATTAGTTATAAAAGCACTTACTTGAAGAGTAAGCTCATTTCCAGTGAAGCACTGTATGCCGAGCTGAATTATCATGGCCACGAAGAATGCCACGGATGTGATTAATCTTACTGACTTGAAACTCGATGCGTCTTGCTGCAAGGGAAACCCGTCAATTAATTAATTTGGTCCGTAGGTTTAATGAAACCTACGGAATACTTACACGGATGGGGTGGGAACAGACTGTAATACAATTGTATTATGCAATTATAAATAGGCATTGGCATAATCATCTGAGTAAGCTTAGTCAAATTTTGTAAATAACAGACGATAGCAAAGCTTGGAATCCGGTTCATATACTTCCTCTTGGCTGTTTGGCCTAATCACCGCATTTGACACTCAAATTGCTGACTACACTTGTCATTAGCAGACAGAAGTCTGTTTGCAAACATCTTGACACAATTCCTTTATCACCTTCAAAGACCCTATTCCAGGGATCGGTACAAAAGCCGTGTAAGTAATTAATTTTAAGCACACAACATGAAGGAAGGTTTATTTGAAGTCTAACAAGAGGCTCGTTATTTTTGGCACGTTGCCAGGGGAAAGACATCAAACTGTCATTTGTAGGACACCACTCACGTTCACGTAAGTTTCGGATTACTTCGGTTCCTGTTTACGGTCTTATTATCTTGAAAACTTTGCCATTTAGATACTGAAGTTTGAAAACCTACTTTCTCTATGTGATATCAAAACGTGCATTGTTTGATTTTGTGCTGATTAATTTAAAAAATGTTTTAAACACAAGTGTTGTAGATTCTATTCTCTTCTGTCTTTGTAAAGGTAGAGAAGCACTGTGCTTTGATTTGAAGCTCTCAAATGTTCTCGTCAATTTTGCAGAGCGCTTGAGTGGGCTCTTTGACTTCCATGCCTGCTAGTTGCTACACGGAATTTGGTTTATTTCGACGGCAAACAGTCAAAGGTGGTTTGCTACATTTGAGTCTAGTTCTTTGATACCTAAACTGCTACATTTTATGCAAAAATATGGAGATGAAATGAAATAAAGTCGCATATCTATGAATCTTACCGAAACTTGAACCATTACTACGCAAATGGCTGCCATACTAGAGAGCAGTTGAGTCATGAAGCCGTACGAATAAGTTCTGGAGAATTTCTCCACACATCTGAAAACAAAGTTAAAAAAAATGTAATACAGTAGTACGTAGTGAAAACTTTATTCTAATATCAGCGAGGAAAGGTGAATATAAAGCACAGATTATGTTGATTTAAGTGTGGAAAAAAGGCAAACCAACTGACAATATTGAGGGTGTAATCCTGAGATATTGCAGTATGTCATATCCACGAGAACTCGGTCCCCTTATTGCTTTCGTATCGACTGTGAATTGACATTTTTTACGCAGCGGGATACCCATCATTTTTCAGACCTGTCCCTTATTGACCCCGCAAATATCTGTATTTGTAGTAGGCGGCACGTTTCCAATAACTACGGGGCCGATTGCGATGTTCGCATTGTATTAAAATTGAAAACAGGCGGATCGTATGAACAGATATGAGTGTTCGATATTATTAGGTCAAAGGGTTTGTTTATCTTTACACATTGTTAGACTTAAGAAGTCATAAAGGACAATTTGCATTAACTGATATGTAGGCTGCTGGTATTTATCTGCTCTAACACCTTGTCAATATATAATAATAGAACTCAGTTGGATACTCGAACGTCAGTCCACCAAGAATGGAGATCACACTTTTATTTTTAATTACTGGTAGTACCGATATAAAATCAGATATTTGTCCATAAAAGGGGACTCTAACTCATCGTAGTAAGAGTCGTATTTATCTGTTGGGTTTGTCGTTGATGCCAATCCTCCGTTATGAGATTATAATTCAATTTATATGCACATATTTTGGTGTAATTGGTCACAGTTCACGGGCTTATTTGCCGATGTACGTCGAAGTTTGGCTCGGGGTGCCGCCGCCAAACCTTCCAGTTAATTCACATTGCACTTTATGGCAGTTTAGGACGTTCGCTTGGTCCAAGTCGGTATGCTGCCAAAAACTTTATAGTACTTAGTCTGGCATAGCAAATACGACCAGTTAAGGATGTAAAGCTGAGCTTTTATGGGCACGGGAACTGAAAGCGTGTGCGTTGGAAGACGTACATTATAATATAATTATATCTAAGGGCCAATTTTTCAATCATCAGTTAACTTCTATCTCAGGAATATATATCGCGGTTTGACATATTTTCTATACAAGAGCTGTCAAAACGTCAAACATATTCTTCAGATAAAAGTTATCTGGCGATTGAAAAATCGGCCCAAAGTGGGTTAAATGTACCATATAGATATTTAAAAAATGTATTATACAACAAACCGCACAGTAGTTTGATAGATAAGCGAAACAATGTAATATTATAGATGAAGGCAACATTGAATTTTATTATCGTCGATTGGTTGTGGTCTAATATCGCTTATTTTCATTTGTGCGCTTTATTGTACGACACACTGTATATTATTATCATGCAGAAGAAATCCACTGGATGAAATCTTCACAATTTTATTGTATTTGTCACTTTTTAAACAAGTGTAAAACATGACTCATGTAATCCACTGAAAAGCTGAGCAAACAGATTGAAAAGTCAGACTGGAATACAAAGTGACTGTGATTACCCAGGTTAACACAACGTAATATAAGATATCCTTCGCTCTGCGAACGTTACTCGAATACAGAGAACGATATTACAACTTATATATTTATTGACGTTTGACCTATCTTTTTTATTTCAATATTTCATTCAAAGATACAAGGACAGTACAAGTAAATACAGTCAACTAAAGAACTAGATATATTGGAAAAAATATCAATCTTGCCCCTACACTACAATTTTTCCTTTATATTGTGTGTGTGTAATATCTAAAACATTGATTTCAGACATTTGATTTGTTGGATTCAAAGGAGAAAGTAGCTTCCTCAGTTATAAAATTGTTTGAAGACACTACAACTTCAAAATACTTAATTTTTATGTTATATTTCAGAAAAAAGAATATTTGATCCATTTTTGTTTCTTCAATTGATTGTACAGAGGCATACTAATTGTGATGGGCATGGGTTATGTTAGAACAAAATACCAGTTGCCTACTTATCCTTAAAGCCGATGCAAGGAAAACGTCACGTGGCTTATCTTGGAAGCCAATTAAGAATTAAATTTATATCCTCACTTGATTTGTGAGATTTTTCTTAATGATATATAATTACCGTTCCCATTAGGTTAATTATCTTCAGCATTTGATAAAAGCAATTGTAACACTGTGAATATAAATGGAGGAGCAGGTACATATTTAAATTGGTATAGTCATTAAATTGACTAATGCCCAAAGGTATATTGGAACAGAAAATAATAATTAATGCATTTATAGGTAGATATACAAAATATTTCACTCACTTTATTAGAACCTGATGTTGTCGAAAGCAATTCTTAAAAGCAGTTTGAAGAGCCGCGTCAATCTCTTCTCTCGGTACAAAAGACTCGACAATCCTTTCATTATTGTCTTCTACGCTCAATAGTAAAGATTCTCTTTCTTGAATACCATTAGCATCAGGATTTATACCTTCCCGTAGTGACGTCATCGTACGATCATAAGCAGTTGTGATTGCCTCGTTAAGTATTTCGAATTGAGAGCCCATGTGCAGGATAACAGATGCAATGAATGTATCAATTGTCATTACTATATGACCAGTCCATAGCAAACCTATAGTTTCAAGCATAAAAGTGGGAATATATGAAGCGTCCTTCTGATAATCCCAAGGTATATAAATGGGTTGAGGCAAGGTCCGAACTGGACGAGGAGAAGAATCGTTCAGAGTAGCGACTAATGACTTCCAGTGAATGTCCTGAATTGTCCCATACACATTCCCGTTGCCAATGGTAACCCATCCAAAGAAAATGAAGGCTCCAGTTATTATTTTCGATATCTTTATCGTTTGCCGGTTCTTAGCTACATTTTGATAATAATCATACATGTCTATCTCTAAAGTGTGCACTATTTCCTGAATGTCCAAGTTTTTGAAAAAGAATATGTACAATTTGATAAGGGTAAGATTATGGGTGATTACAAAAGAGAGACTGAACATGAATCGATCCATTTCTTTTTCGCCAACAAAAGGATCAATAGTTTCCAGACCTACAAAACCAGCTACCCAGACAACTTGGGTGGCAATGGAGTAGTAGAGGTACCAGCCTGGAAAGTTGGAAGTTTTTCCTTCTCCGGGATGATGCCACCAGCCCAAGCCCAAGAATCGTAGGACACGGTAGTGGAAACCGAAGTAGTGTTTGGGACGAGACTCAGTCATGGTGACTTTGTAGGTACACTGCAGATTTGTAAATGATTCTCCGTGGTTGGTGGCTTGGGCAGGCCGTGATAGACATTATAAATGCTACTTCTAACTTTTGAAATACAGGTTGTTCTTAATTTTTCGTTTAGGTACTTATTTATGTTAGTTATTTTAATAGTTTTGACTTGTTAAATAAACTGTAGAAATGCACTGCATATTCGTGCTATAGAATTCTAAATGCAAAAGTCTGCTAATGACTGTCTGTCAGTTACGCTTTCACGACTAAACCACTGAACCGATTTTTATTAAATTTGGTAAGTTTGAATCCTAAGAACAGAAGTAGACTCCTTTTTAATCCGCGACTTCGTCTGCGTTTGCGTTAACCGACATTTACGCTAAAAAAGTCGCGGGTTTTATGGTATTATACTCAAGTCTTAGGTAGAAACATTAGTCCGGAATGTGAACAGTGATGGAAAGCATATAGAATGCTCGATAAGAGCTCGCCGCGCGAGTTCACGCGACATTTAGGATTCTGTAATAAAACGAACACAATAGAAACCTAATTACGTAGGCAAGTCTACCTTTATCTAAAGAAACTAGAACATAGTTTTATTAAAGAAGAATACTTACGTTACATTCACAATGGCATGAATAAAAAAGTTATGAATTTAGAGGATAACTATATGGCACGACAAACGATTTCGCTCCGTAATATCACTATTTGCAAGCAAAGCAAAAAGAAGTTTAATAAAAGAAATGAATATATTTATTTACTGGTTTTCAAAACTTTAGATTCGCCGGCAGCACTTTGTGAAATTGTCATTGCGTCTCTAGCTCCCGCTTAGCTAGATGAAAAAGACAGGTATTTCACAAACGAAATGCTTTAATATAGCGTAAGTGAACAGAGACGGAACCTTAGTGACTTAATGAGTTTCGTAGCTAGCCGCGTTGTTTACGATCAAATATAATTTGTGGATGGGACGAATAGATAGAGATATTGAACCAGCAAATAATAGACATATAGATGTTTAAAAAAAACACGTGTTTGATTTTTTCAAGATATTATTTTGTGTTACAATGATTGTGCCCAGCAGTGGACGTTTCTTGGCAGAAATGGTGGTGATGATTTTAAAATAAAGTATTTGTCACCTCATTTACTCTCCAACAAAACGAAAAAGCGTATTAAAAAAACCTTTTGCAGTTCACATTTTATTAAAGCCATATTACACAAAACATTCGTGAATTTTACAGAAATAAGAACTCATTTATTCATATTTTCATTAATACGAAAGATGGAAATGTTCAGGCTGTAGGCTGTTACTGCCCTTAAAAAGTGGCCGCGCATGTAATTACCTATTTAGAGCAGCCCTCTAAAGAAGATGAGGTTGTTAAAAAACAATCTTATTCCTTTACACTTATTAATTTACTGTCGCTTGGTTACCTTACCTCATTGATTTAAAGATTTAGCCAGAAATGAATTAATTCAGAAATAGATAGATAGGTACTGTATACCCCTTTTTTACGGTACTGCAAGAAAGATACTAAGATACGCTAAGAATACGTCTACATAAATGCAATAAATATTGAGGCATATTTCCGTAACCTTACATTTTCCGGGATGTAAAGTATCCTATGTGTTATTCCACACTACAATCTAACTCAGTGCCAAATTTTACCCAGATCCGTACATCAGTTTAAGCGTGAAAGAGTAACAAACATCCATCCAACCATCCATCCTAACAAACTTTCGCATTTATAATATCAGTACGATTTTATAAAATGCAAGAGAAGTGAACAACGTTACGTAAATATGGTAATGTAGGTGAGACTGCACCCTTGAGACTGTAAGCATGATGAAAGAGACAAGACACCACTTAGCCGCTTAAATTTTTATGTAACCACAGCCTAATGTTCAACGATGACGACATTTTTAACAATTTTCAGAGCTAGTTTATTTTGTGGGAAATTTAAAAAATAGTGGATGGTAAAGGTAAAGTGGTGGTAATGTAAACATTCATACAGCAGACTAAAAAACTAATTTAAATGCTGTACTTAACAATTTTGAAGTTGCCGTTGAAGAAGTTGAATATACCGAGTGCGCGCACCATGCAAAAGTAGTCATATTTTGGTCAATAAGTAATTAAGTTCAATATGATTTTATAGATAGAAGGTACTAATATATCTAGGCGTATAGTTAGTCAATTTCCCATAACTTTGAGTGACTTATAGATCAAAATTTGACTAGACTACTTGTGTGTGGAATGCACGGTCGGTACAATCTCTCAAAATGCTGTAATTATCAGATTAGTGGTTGCTACTGTGTTTTAAATAGACCACAGCATCGTTTCATGTCATTGTTATAGTAACAGTTTCAGTAATCAAATTGCCTAGGTACCTTGGTCAACAATAACAATATCCTAGCTAAAGAAAGCTAAAATGAATACTATAAAAGTTTGTAGTATTCATTTTAGTTTTTAATTTTTTCTTTTTTAGTAAGACCTGTGAAGATTTTAGAGCCATTGATTATTATTTGATTATTGTAAACATTTAAATTATTAACACCCGGTTTCTCGAACGTAAAATTAATGTGACAAATTGACAAGCGCGCGTCATTTGATGTGATTATAATTCAACCAACCAATTATTGCTGCCAACACGCTCTTAACAATTTATCACATTAATTTTTCGTTCGAGAAACCGGGCTTTAATAATTGAAAAGTTTAAAATAATGAAAGTTAATTAATAGATACCTACTTTGTATCCGACAAATAAGAGTAACAAAACAAAACACATTATTACCGAGAGAAATGTTTGTTCCATTATAAGTTGTAACAAGTGTACCTAATCGGGAAGCAGCGCAAGAGGATGAACCCGTCATGAGCACCGGGTATTATCTACGAACGAAGGTAAGGTACGTAACGTGACCAGAATAGGACTCGCCGTCTATTCGATTGTGATCTTTGGTTCCGTCTCCAAGGGACATAAGCTTTAGAACATTTTAAATTGGCATTTGGGACCTTAAAATAGCGAGGAATATGTTCAAACTTTTCTGTTTTTTTTTTCTTATAGGATAAATTCAAGACTTTTATTTCTGATAGATATTTTAGCTGCTAGTTATTCTATTATTATTACTTTTCCCCAATTAGGGAGAAGTTTCCTCTGAGCTTGGTAATTTGTTCCTTAAGCAGATTAAGTTTCGCTCAGGTAACCAATAGGATTAAAGAACGGTGACTCTAGATTGTCTACTTGATGATGTAAAATTACATTTAGGCTATTTAGGGAAAGTGTAATATTTTAGGCTATGTGTAGATATTACGCAAGTATGAAAACTATGATGGCTCAACAATATTTTTTTCACAGTCATCTGCGAAAAATCTACTACTAACTATTGAATACATAAAATTTTGTGCTACAAGAATTATTTTGACTCTAGTATGCGCAGTGTTTTCACAGATCAGCAGGCATGCTAACAAGAATTAGATTAATTGGTTCAGCAGGCAGTCCGGAGTCCGACACGCTACAATTAAAATAATTGAAAGCATGGGAAAAGTATTTACTACAAAGAGAAACAGCAAAACGAAAGAGTTTCGCCTGTTTTAGAAATCGGAAAAAGTAATTTGACCGAGCAAACCAGCGAGTGCTTTCAAAAACTCGAAACAAAAGACTGGAGTTCCAATTGTTTTAGAAAAAAATTAAAAGTCAAACTGTTTTTGAAATTTAAATCAGCCTGTATTATAGTTGGGACCCTTACTTTGTAGGTAGGCATAACATATTAATAAACTGAGGATTGGTTAATTAAATTGAACTATATAATTACATCGAAGGAGGTAACATAATAACTAGTCTTCACTTTGAACTGACATTGGAAGTGTTAATTTCACCTGAATTAATTATAAATGGTTGCCGATCACGAAATCGATGTATTATTTTACCAGATAATTACATATTGTATTTTATGTTCCTCGAAATTATTACCATCAATTATTAACATTATTTAATATATAAATTGGTGAAAAAAATCCAGATCAAACCACCACCTTTTATTTTTTATTGTTTTTAACCCCCGTCGTTTTTGCGTCGGATTATAAGTTTGACGTGTCTGTCTGTGTGTGTGTGTGTGTGTATGAGTCTGTCTGTGGCATCGTATCTCCCGAACGCATGAACCGATTTTGATTTTGTTTGTCTGTATTTGAAAGGATAATTAGTCGGGAGTGTTCTTAGCTTTGCTTGATGGAAATCGGTTCAGCGGTTCCAAAGTTATCAACTCTTTTGTAAGCTACTTAAAATATTTATAAATTTTGTGTTTTAAATATTTGACTTGGCTTTTTACCTCGACCGTATGTATGAGCCACGATTAAAATAACACTTTAGAATACGTCAAAAGCGTGTTAGTATCCTTTGTACGCATTGTGTTTGCTTTTAATTTATTTAATTAGTTGATTTACATACACTTGAATTTAAAGTAACATGGCCTTTTTATATTTTTTTTTATCTTTTGACTCGATAGATGTATAGTTTTATAAAAAGGTTTATTTTTTTGTAGCATCCAGTGTTTTGTTTCGATTTTAAGGCTAGACCTTTCTCTAAACAGTACCACTTATATCATACGGGCGTTCTGACGGTGGATTGGCAAACTACAAAGGTACGAGATTTTCAACTGCCCTAAATACTTGCCTTCGTTCGAAACTATAATTTTGTATCAATTAACACTATAATGCCCACATCACACAGATCCCTTTCGTGGCCCTGCAATAGTATCGTGTGAATGCTCTAATTATTTTCCTTTTAAGAATAGTTATCAGCTTTGTGTTTCATTTGGCAACATGGTGTGAATATTGTTTCCTGTTTAGTATTCTATTTTGACTGATCGTAAGTGCAACCTTGGAGCGTGGGGTCCTGGGTTCAATTTCCAGGTCGACCATTAGGAATTTCTCAGCAGCAGCCCGGAGTTTTGAAGTTGGTGGTGTGATAAAAAAGTCCCTCAGAAAGCACAAAAGCTGTTGGCTTGTGTTGTCGATTGTCGCGTCGGACTACAGTCCCAGCGGGCTATGAGAGTACGGGGAGCGGGAGTGCACTAGAACATATCATTTGTGTACAAGAATATCTTTTATGCACTTAGTCTTTAATGAGGTTAGTCACCGTGACAGAAATTAGGTTGAATATTAATAATGTGTTTTAGTTTTTGATTCGAGAGAAATAAATATTCTAAACTTTTCTTGCAATAATGGTAAACTGTTACCATTAGGCTATACCTAATGGTGAATGGTAACATTTTACGTAATCGACCATCGTTCTGCGAAAAAAAGAAGCCTAACCACAACGTCTCAATAATTAAATTCAATACGTCAAACTTGTAAAATATTCCGAATGTGTTACGTCACCGTCAGTGAGCACTAACCGGATCAGTGTCAATTCAAAACATATAAAAATTGATTTACAAAACACCTTACAATTATGTCCAAAAGTACGAGACATTTTGAAGTGAGTTGGTTTCTTTGGCAGAATGTGTAATTTTTGCATATTGATCTAATTAGAGCCAACATTTAGCGACTTTGGATCGGCTCATGAAAGCAGGATACTTTGGAGTTTTGGTTGGTAGAAGTTCAATTTAACCCTCGATTTATCGCAGCCGTGCTAAACCTCTGCTATCCCTAAGTAAGTACTGGGAACTTTGTAGCTACGTTCACGTAATGTAGCGCCACCTATCTCGTGTATTGTGAACTATTGAGCAACTGAAGGCTAATATGGAGTTAGTGGTTCAAACAAGTTTAAAGTAACTATTATTTACACTAAACGATAAAATAGGTACCTGTTGTTAAAGTTTTCCCTTTTGAATTAGCAAAATGAGAAGAAGTGTGAGTCAAATTAGTGTATTTTTTTATACTTCACTACATATTAGATTTTTTTATTCATCCTTTAGAAAAAATCAGTACCCAGTGTCCACAGAGACATTATAAACATGGCTTTATTAACTGAAGCAGTAAATAAACAATGGTTCAAATCCATTATTTATTTACTACTACTGTCTGCTCTGACAATGATGAGATGTTCCATACCGTAACGAACAGAAATGTCTTTGGCAAGCTCTGTTACTAAGTGACAAATTGCGTTATTAAAGACATAGATGTCGTTAGTAAATTACATATGGATAAATAGAAATTGGTCTGACGAAGTAGATGCTACAGTAAAACAATATAATGGTTACAATAGCTTAGTAAGGTTTTATTAAAAAAACTGTTACATTAATGTCTTTGAACTTCCCCCTCACTGGTAAAATGTGCGCGCGCATTTGTGTAGATACAATACAGCGCTGCAGCGATTTAAGTTCGTAAGCGAAAAGCGTAAGTAATGTAGATTGTTTTAGAACACACAGACAACTTATTACGCTGTGCCTAGTAAAAATAGTATTGTCGTTAAGGGCAACACAACTATAAGCCATAGGTACTTGTAGGAGGCTGTAGTTGAAGGAGCCTATACAACCTCATTCAAATTACTCTATGAGACGGATGCTGCTTATTTAAATAGGTATATTTAGAAGTAAGTGCTTGTCAGTCCGATGCTACGGATGACAACGAGTAAATATCGTAAAAGAAATTAATAAAATAGTATTAATATATATAATATAATATTATGAACACGAAATATATGAATGTTTAAGTTGATAACGCGTTTTAAAGAAGCGTATAGACTTTACCGCTACAGTACCTATGTTATATCATCGATTTTCCCACTGTAATATTTCAAAACGCTGCATACATTTTACATTAGCAGTGATCATGACTTAACGATCTACTTCTTGCTAACCAGTGCTTTGTTCATTGTATAGGATCCAATAAAATACGAGAAATGCTTGCTGCTCAAAGTGCTAAAGCGCTTTATTGGCTGGATTTCAGCGCGCACTGATATCGGACGATCTCAAAAACTTAACCTCACGCCACCGATGACATTTCTGACATGACAGTTAACTCTATGCGAGCCGAGGCAGTGAACGACTTTACATTAATTTATTCACTCATGACTCGAACGTACAAAATATTAATTTCCCAGGTGTTTCTCACCGAAACGGACGATAAATGAGTTGTGATATTTATTCAATTCCATATTTTCTGTCACCAAATATTGTACTGATTGTGTAAAGTATTATTTTTATTAGAATTACCAAGGCTAAGTGATGTAAAAACTATGTAAGAAGAGTTTGTTATACAATTACGATGCGTTGAAACGTTTCCTGGTTCCTGAAAACAGTTACTGAAATTTTGGGAAAAGTTGATTTACCTTTTGTAGCAAGGAGAAAACTGTAAGTAACATTTCTTTAAAGTTTTCATTTAATAATTTATTAATTACTTGGTTATAAGCGTTGCTAAAGACGAAAATTGCATACATAGTGCTTTATTATAGTCCTAATTTTTTTAACGTGTAAAATTCTAGCATTACAAAGTCCATGTGTGAAGCATTAAATTAGTGTTTACATATTATTTAGCTGACAATTAATTTGAGCGGGAAAATTTAAGTTTATTTGAGTGTGCATATTACACTCAATTAAAGTTTTCTTTATGAAAATAAGTAATTGAATTTTAATTTAACGTAATTTATTACATTTTATTTAAGCATTTCGGTACTAAATATGTATATAGAACTCAGAATACAGTTATAAACGAAATAATTGCTGGTAGTTGCAGGTCATTGTAGTTGAAAACGTTATCTCTAGATACTCCATAAAGTTATCTATTACCTTATAGGTATTTGAAAACTCGTTATAGAATATTCAGACAAGCTCTACTTTATTATATTTGCGTACGGGAAAATCCATTCACGAATAACATTTACAGTAATAATTATAATTATCTCCTTTATATAAAATTAACTGCCTCGTTGGTCTAGTGGTCCTAAGCGCAACTGCTAAGCTAGGGGTCTTGGGTTCGATTCCCAGGTCGAGCAAAAAGTGTTATTGGGTTTTTCTATGAAAGTCTCAGTAGCAGCTCGGAGTTAGGATTTGTGCCCGTTAATGGTAATAGGCTCGCCCTCTATTACATGGGACCTAAAAACATACCGGCGAACTGTGGGTGTACATTGGTACACCTCTGTCTAACCCTCTGGGGAATACAGAAGTGATGATGGTGTGATATAAAATTATTTTTTTATATTTATTAAAAAAAGCAAAAAAAGAAATTGTAAACATTGTATTTCGCCGGTATCAAGAACTGGGTCCAATCTACCGGGCGGTCAGAGCTCAAGAGAGAAAAATCTCGTGACAATATGATCCGGTCCAGAAGTATCGCTCCCTGAGTCAAGCTCTTGGTTCAACTACCAAATGAGAGCCTTTTTTTGTTGATCAAGACTCGTAAATATTATGTCATTGGCTGTAACGGCTATCGGTACATTTATCGCTGAGTCCACAAAAGCAAAGTTGCGATACTCGACTTGCTTAAAATTATTTAATTTGGACCATACCTAAAAGTAAAGGAACCAATAATATAATTGTTGGTTTGTGTCAAAATAATTAAATGGCTGCACATTTTATCCTTATTTTCCTAGTAAAGGAAAATAAGGATGTATACAGTTGCATTAATATTTATGTTCCAACTAATACCAACACACGTCTTCAACAAAATGTATTAAGACATCTTGATTCACCAATCATGGTTACATTTATTTTTTGGTTAAGATGTTACGAACAAAACATTTATATGACAAATTGTCAAACAGGTAAGTTCTTGTGATTGCTTAACTATTAATAACCAATCACAGTAGCTTACGCGCTTGGACAATTTGGCACATCAATTTTTCGTTCCAGAAATCGGGGGTTACTATCGTAATTTTCTTTAACAACACAGTAGAGGGAATCTTGGTCAATAGTCTCAGATAAGTCAAGTTAAATAATTATCTAACTGATATGATTTACAACTTTGTCAATTATACCTAATGTGTGCTGCAGAAACAAGAATTGAGTAGGTCAGTAATATACGAGATTAGAATGAAGGTATCGTTCGTCTTGATTGAGTTCGAGATAGGTTCTAAGAAGGCAGCATACAATGACGATTGGAAAGCTATAGAGAGACTTGAACAAAAGAAGGTATTAAAAATTCCTAATTTGAAAATATCAAGCGTCTTATTACAAAATGCGTTCTTATTATGTCAAAGCATGAAAAAACCCTTTGAGCCTTTTATTGTATTTTTAACGTTGTGCCGACGAAGGTAGTGTCTAATATAAAATTGACAATTTTGACTCAGTTCTACAGTCTGTTTTATTACTTATTAAGAACTTTATTATAGTAGTTGCAACTGTAGAAGTTCAAAATATAAATACCTAAATTAGATCACAAACTATAGCAATAGACAGCAAATTCACTATAAGAGCGATCAAAGTGTGTGCAAGTGTGCGTTGAAATGCAGAAGTAGTAGAAAAGTCATATCACGATTAAGTCACATGAACAACAGTAGGTACTCATGAAGACTCAATCAATTTTAATTGATTACTACAGCAATGTCTTGTTTCAATTACCGGGCATATTGCTGACCGTTTTGAACAACGGCAGCACATTTATTTATTTATGTCATCGAATGAATGGTTTATTGATTTGCTTGCATCATGCCTAGGTCTACCAGAGAAGTGTATTATGTATATTATAAGCAAATAAATACATGTGATATATTCCAATGCAATCTTTATTACGTCAACGACTTTCTATATCATTCTTTCTGAGATGAGATGCAGTATGTATCACTTGTTCCTAACCTGCATAAAGATGCTGTTGATAATGTTAGATATATTATTATCAATAACATCGAATATAATTTGGTAGGTCTCGTGGTTAGATGATAACAGCTGCATAAGTCAATCAAAGATTAAACTACATTTGTCAAGGTCGGTTCGTTCGTTTGGATTGGCGACCCTTTATTACATATCGCGGCGAACGTGTATTGGGTCTTTTATATCATTCGTAGACCTTTCGAGACAGGAAGCCCAAAAGTCTGACAAACAGGGAAACATTGGAAGTCGAGCCCAACATAATTGGGAAAAGGCAAGGCAGATTTCAGAAATATATCCGTTGATACATCTATTTAAACTTACCTATCTAGTAAGTTAGTATAGACTGTTTTCATTATTATCTTATTGACTTTGTTATCATTATTATTTTTAACCTTACCTTACATTGTTTGTATGTCGGGATATGAATCAGCTATTACAAATTTAATTTACATCACACATGTAACAGCTATCGGCGCCAATAGGTCAGTAGGTGGCGCCGTGAAGGTTTTAAAGATTCAGTGTTTCTGATCAATCAATAGGATCTATTTTATAGGGTCTTGGCAAGGACAAACTTTCACAGGTACGCATAAACAATTTACACTACAAATATGACATGTGATAAACACGCAGTTTGTGGAATATTAATGTGCAATACAGTGTGCAGCCGATGTTTTTTCATATTTCACTGTAGGTCCCTTTGTGGAAGCTGTTTATTTATAAGTAATACTTTGTCCAGGTATTTTGTTTACTTCTTGTCGATTATATTCGTAATTAATAAATGTTCTTCTGTTTGTTACGGTAATATTTCCTTGGTTTCTTCACAATGCCTCGGTAGCCTAGTGGTCCTAAGCGCGACTGCTACGGTAGAGGTCTTGGGTTCGATTCCCAGGTCGAGCAAAAAGTGTTATTGAGTTTTTCTATGAAATTCTCAGTAGCAGCTCGGAGTTAGGATTTGTGCCCGGTTAATGGCAATAGACTCGCCCCCTATTACATGGGACCTAAAAATATACCGGCGAACTGTGGGTGTACATTGTTACACCTCTACCTAACCTTTCGGGGAATACAGGCGTGATGGTATGTTATGTTATGTTTCTTCACAATGCATGCATTGTCAAATTTCTCGTTCATCTCTTTATACTCGTGATAACATCTTCACCATACCTATCTGGATAATCCGTTTACGGGGATGGAAGTTTTTTATCAGTTGCATCAGCTATTCATCAATTTTTTTGGACATTTTTCAAACCAGCTTGATCCTTTTAAAGTGTTTCATTATTGCACTTGCTGGTATCTACTTCCATTGAGATAATAAAGGTCTTAACATACGATAACAGTTATCTTAGGAATCGTTTAGAATCGTATATAATATGCATACAACGTTGATAGATCAAATATTACCTTTGCAACGCTTGTGTTAGGAAACCCAAAGAAAATCAACAGATAATGGCTGTGCGAATATTTTTGTCATTACGTTTTTAGTATTTTTTTTGCAAATTTTGCTTTTTTTATTGGCTGCTATTGTTAAAACTGTGATAGGTAATAAGAAAGAAGTGAGTGGTTTGTATCACAATAATGTAAAAACGCTCATAACCATTTTAAGTCACTTTCTCTTAAAAAATGTGGAGAAAACTCTCAACCATACTTGATTAACTTTCTTTTTAATATTAATATTTTATTGATTCAGATTAAAATGGTGCAGAACGTCTTCGGGGCATGGGACTACGTCATTATGGCGGCCACAATGGTCGCTTCGATAGCTATCGGCTTATATTTTCGCTTTAGCGGTGGAAAACAGGCAACAAATGAGGTAAAGTCTACATTTTTACATATTTTGAGATCATGTCATATTTGCTCCTAAAGATTCTCATATTTTCCTACTACCTACGTAACGTCTTTTCCTTTCCCACATTCTCATATTTCTCATATAATATACATGGACAACGTCACTTATATATGTGTGGAAAGTCGATTATGATTTGCCTCTCGATGTCATCCTTCACATTCCCTTTTATACCTGTATTGTTTTCATACGTTAGTCATTCGTATTACTGTAATCCATTCTTTCCATTCATGAAAATATTTTCAATTCACTTGAAATGTGACTCAGGGTTATTCTTGTATCATGTGATTAAAAAATGGAAGTTTGATTATAATCACATGGCCAATTTTTCGGTCACGGCGGTCAATCTCAATTGAGGCTACTCAAGTAATCAATATACAAAAGAGAAATATTGTGCAAATATAGGTGCACTCCCTCTTCCTTTGCTCTCATAGTGCGAAGGGAGCGGGGAGAGATCAGGCTAGGCAATAACTTCATGTGTCTACTTAGGTTTCGAAGTTTCATCACCAAATTTTAAACTTGTAGACTGCTACAGAGAAATTCTTTAACGAAAATTACCCAATACTACTTTGCTACTTTTACTCTACCTGAAAATCGAACCCAGGATCCCACGCTCAGCAGAACGCACTTGTAACGTCAATGCACTCATCCACAAGTTCACGAAATAATGCACGTTTAAAATAATGTACAACTTACTAACCAATTTTCTCGTCTTCAGGAATATCTGCTTGCCGACCGGAACATGTCGATATTCCCCGTAGCAGTGTCATTAATGGCATCCTTCATGTCAGCCATCACATTGCTGGGAGTATCCGCAGAGAATTATTACTACGGCATGCAGTTCGTTGTCATCAACATATCATACGGCATAGCAACGCCTATCGCCAGCAAATTGTACTTACCAGTCTTCTTCGGACTGCAGAAAACCAGTACTTACGAATACTTAGAGATGCGGTTCGGCCCGCTGATCAGAATGCTGGCCTCTTTAACTTACACTTTTCAAATGGTGCTCTACAATGGTATAGTTTTATACGCTCCTGCGATTGTACTTGAGGCTGTGACAGGGTTAGATAGACTGATTTCTATATTAGTAGTAGGGTTAGTTTGTACATTTTATTCTACTTTGGGAGGCATGAAAGCGGTGCTGTTTACTGATCTCCTGCAGTCAGCTCTGATGTTTGGAGCTGTGTTCAGTGTTGTAATATTCGCTTCGATACAAGTTGGAGGCTTTACCCAAATATTCGCCATTGCGAAGGAAGGTGGACGTCTTGATTTTTCGAAGTAAGTACGATTTAGGAAATGTGTTTTTTGCTTATAAAACATAAGGTCGTATTTTGACTGTTTATCCTTTAGTTTCAGTGCGGATCCTACAGAGAGGCATACGTGGTGGTCCCTGATCATCGGTGGGTTGGTTACATACCTGTCTTTATATGCTGTAAACCACACACAGGTACGTTAAATAACACATTACTAATGTTTTACGTTCATAACATTTATTGTGCGTTATCTGATAATTTAGCCCTATGTATATACAGTTTTACATACGTACCAACTCTGTTAAAATTTTGCTTCCGTAAAGATTATAGTCGAAACCCGCAAAAATTTTCTTTGAAAAATAGTCTGCGAGTTGGAGAGTAACGATGTTTCCGTAAAATGTTTACAAACTGGTGAGAATGATTGATACAGGAAATCGAATAATGTTCACAAGCATCCACATGCTTTGTGCTTATCGTCACCGTGTAACTTGTACTTGAATTTTCTAATATACAAAAGGAAAACAGTTGACAAAAAAGCACCGTAATTTCTAGTTACACGGAAATCTTTTTTTTTATATTTGCAAAGATACATTACATCTAGTGTAACTCTGTATCTGTAGTTATCAAACAGTCTAATCCTGCACACTTGTCGTTGCGTTTCTTATCAATATTTGCAGTAGAGATGTTCACGTTATGTAATAATGGTTGTACTAATCTTAGAAGGTGGTTTTAATTTGTCTTTCGGACCGGGACAATACATTTTAGGAAACTGAGAGCTGCACTGTGAGTTACACACTTCTTCCCAAACTATGCTTATACATTTATATAACATTCTGAACCTAATACATTTGGCTTCAAGATGAAGTTGCTAAACGTTCCTTGAATGCTTGATCGACCTCGAAATGATGAAAATCTTATTAAGAGCTGAGAAATACAGATGGTCGGTGACGCTATTCTGACTATTTCTTAATTGTTTGTGCGTGAATTCAGAATCTTCCCCCGCCTGTACTTATCGGTCGTGACGCGGTCTCAGTCTGACCTTTGTCTAAATGAATGACTTTATTTATTAAGATTATTTGGAAGAAATGAAGTGTTGTTTAAATTTCAAAATTATCTCACGGACAAGGTTACATTCTTTTCTAAAAGTATAAACATTGTGAGACAAAACATTGTTTCGTATTCTATAAACGTAGTACATACTACAAACAGTGTTGTACTCGGAGTTAATACGGTAATAGGATATGTAGAAACCTATATTGTTGACCACTTGATGTCTTCAGGTCCAACGCCTGCAGACGGTGAACACACTGGAGCGATCCCAGTGGTGCTTATGGTGGAGCTGGCCTGTTCTCTCTGTTTTGAGCGTGGTGACATGCATTAGCGGACTCGGCATTTACGCTGTTTATAGCAAATGTGATCCATTCCTTAGCAACACCATTACAGCGGTAAGTTTACCGGATCATGGTTGAAATTAATTTTAATACTAGAAATAAGGACAAAATAGCGCAGCCATTTTTTAGATTATCTAAAGTGCACACATCTTTCATGGGGTACTGTGTTAAATGTTACAACAAAATACCTTGTGATATATTAAAATTAAATGAAAATCAATTTAAAAAATGTATCAAAAGTACACTTTGTAAACAAGCTTATTACAAATTAGAAGATTATATTCAAGATAACAATGCTTGGGAACATGCTGGTCCTGCTCCATAGGACAATTTAAATTCTTGACAAAATCAATTGGTTGCTAATTTAATTATATAAGTACTTTGTTTTGATAAATTATTTTTCTCTTCGACATTAATTCTACATTTGAGTATTCCTCACACACTGATTCTTTGTCTTTGAAATGTATTAATGTATTTAATATTACAATTAACTTAGCTTTCATTTCTAATTTGTGGCACTGAGTACGTATTACAGTACTTTGAGTGACTTTTTTTAATAGATCGTTTTGACATCAGTATAATTTTATGGAATTGTACAACTTATTGTAATACATTTTTTTTTATTTTTTTAAAAGAGTATGTATGGAGTTTCTTGCCCGTTCTTCTCCATACGAAACTACCTTTTGGAATGGGCAACTAGATTCAATATTTTTAATTTAACATGTGATTGACGTTCAAAAGTGCCTTTTAATGGTCTAATTGAAATAAATGATTTGACTTTGACTTTGAAATAAAAACTTTTTGATCGTTGTGTCTGAGAAAATTATCTTAATCAACCAATCATACAGTTTGCATTGTCTTGAGAAGTAATAAGAAAATCTATCAGTATTACATTTTTTTTTTTCGAGAAATGCGCTAATTATTAAATATTACATTTTGCTTTGTTGTATAATTTTGACGTACATTATATAAACTAGAGGAAGAACCTCAATATTCACATTTTTTTCTCGGAGAACTCGAACTTTTTGTATAAAACTTTCCGTTTTGTCCTCAACAGATAGACCAACTGATGCCATATTACGTGGTGGGCGCCATGAGGGATGTACCTGGATTGGCAGGACTCTTCGTAGCAGGCATCTTCAGTGCTTCACTCTCTACTATATCTGCATCCTGCAACGCATTGGCAGCTGTTACCTTACATGATTACGTTGGCAGGTAAGCTATATTTTTCTTATGGACTATTTCAAGTAGGTACAATTTTCAAGTACAGTTTTATTTATATTGATCAGATTTACCACGTAGACACCAAACAACTTTTTGTGAAAACGATTTTCATTTACAGTTTTTAAGTACCTACTTCATATCATCCAAATCCATTAAAGAACGGTAACAAAGCTAACCAGAAAAATGTGTTCTGGCATCTTACACACGATACCCATTTGACTGCCCCGTTGGTCTCGTGGTGGCAAGCACGACTGTTGAGCTTGGGGTCTTGGGTTCGATTCCCAGGTCGGCCAAAAAGTGTTATTGGGTTTTTCCATTAGGAAGTTGTCAGGAATACCTCGTAGAGTTTGAAAGTTGGTGGTGTGACGCCCGTGCCTTGGAAAGCACATAAAGCTGATGGTCCTGCGCCTGATCTTTCCCCGGTTGTGTCGAATTGCCGTTTCATCGTGCTTCGGACTATGAGAGTTAGGGAAGAGGGAGCGCACCTGTGATTGCGCACACACTTGTGCCTTATATCTCCCCATTTCACTGTATACATAATGTACTAGTCAATAAGGTGATTCACGGGGTATCTTCGAAGTGAATGGTTGGTTGACCACGGTTAGGTAACTAAATAACAACTATCTTTGTTCTTCAGAACAATAACTCAATCACAATACGCGTAGGACTATCTACTGTTTATTATTGAGAAGTTCCATTGTGTATCTCGAAAGGTCTATATCAGATTTTGACACAATACGGGACCATCGTATGTAAACCCTATCAAACTAAAAATAAATAAAACCGGGACATATTGACAAAAATATTGATACACATAAAAAAAACAATACTTACCGAGGAAAATAGAACTACCTCCTTTTTTGAAGTCGGTTAAAAATAAAGTGGTTTACAACAAAATATTTGTTTGTCACCTTAATTATATACCTACACTAGCGACTTCGTCCCCGTACTTTTTTCACTCGCATTAGGTTACGTTTTTGGTTATTGCTCCGCACCTTTTGGTCGTAGCGTGATGTTATATAGCCTATAGCCTTCCTCAATAAATGAACTATCCAACACAAAAATATTTTTTCAATTCAAACCAGAAGTTCCTGAGTTTAGCGCGTTCAACCAACCAAACAAACAAACTCTTCAGCTTTGTAATATTAGTATAGATTAGTTCTATAACGCTTGTTGTAATTAAAAAAAAAACACATATTATTGTAATTTAATCTTTTCATTTCTGAAGCATTTTGACTTCGTAAATTTTCCCAAAGATGGTGCAAACTACCTCCTTCCTACGTGCCATGGTTGACGAAGCTAGCCGCGTGCGCATACGGCTTGGTTTTCTTAGCGCTGGCTTTCATTGCTGAACATCTGGGTGGAGTACTCCAAGCTGCCCTGACGATATTCGGCGCTGTTGGAGGCCCGCTATTGGGAGTATTCACGCTTGGAATGTTCACGACTTACGCAAACGAGAGGGTGAGTACAAACACTATTGTTTCGATCGTTGGATTAATAACATCTGCTCTGTAATAGAATACTAAATAAAGCTCTTTTGTTTGATATACAACTGTCATAGCCAAATTGATTTTTGCGTTTATTGATATCTTAATTTTTTTGATGTTTGAGGATTTTGCGCTGCGTTTCTTTGTATGTATGGTAGGCAAGCACAGCATTATTTATTTATTTATTTTATTTTATTTTATTAGGAAAACATACAGTGTTTTAATGCAGAGTAGAAACAGATATGAAAAACTGAGCACCATTTACATGTTTCCGCATTTAAACATCTAGAAAGCTTGTTAGCAGTTTTTAGTGATAGTTATAACAGGTAATTAACTTAATATTAAACAACACAGTTTGAAAAAGGGAAATTTAGAGTATATTAAGTAACTACATACAAATGAACAATCTCAAAAATTATATACTTGAATGTTATGTTATGTTATCCATTTAAAGAATAGGTAAGAATAGCATCATCTTTAGGATTATCATCATCAAAAGTTCTATTGCATGATATGACGCTATTACAAAATCATTGGTGCACGTCCTTCAAATACCTGATTTTCTCTCTCCTCTTTCAGGCAGTTTCCATATCCCTTCTTACTGGAATGGCCATGACGCTCTGGATAAGTTTCGGAGGTCCACGTCCTCCGGTCGCCAAGCTACCCCTCAGTGTGGAAGGCTGTGGCTTCAACGTGACACAATCGGCAGTCACCGCTACCAACCCCAGTGATTTCTTCTACCTCTACAGAGTTTCTTATATGTGGACTAGTCCGGTAAGTGAACGTTAAAATGCCTTATTTTTGCTCATTCTATTTCATCTTCATTCATTTAATATCATCGCTGCCGATCGCGATTTTCGTTCGCCGCTCTAATCCGGTTTTTTGAATTATTGTTATCATTTTATTCGTTCCTCGATTTATATGGTTCGTTACCTGAGGAGTATTTCCTTGGTGTGAATTGCAGTCTATCTGATAATTTTTGCTAATTTGAAGTAACAAGACTCAGTCTCGTTTTGTTATGGATTAGCCAGACGATAGTATTGCTAGTTGTTTGATGTTTACTAAACAATGTTCTTTCCCTCGGAATTTGCAGCCTCGCTATTCTTTCCCATTAATTCAACAATAACGTTTGACTCTTTGCAGCACAATCTGGCGCCAAGTAGTACAAATATTATAATTATTTTTCCACATAAAAGAATTACATCACACAGAAACATTATTCAATTTCGTCGATCAGTAAATCAGTGAGCCATTATCAGTTACTTACGTATGAATGAGCGCACGGTCATACGGTCATAAGGTTAGCAAATGTAGATGTATGATAATTGTGTAACTGATAACAAATCTGACGTTATCAGTAACGTTTATGTAAGTAGTATCGTTGAGTTATTCCTGGAAAATGTAGACAACTTATTATCGTCGTGTGTCGCGAAAGTTTGGTCTTACAAATGACGTCTTAGGTGAATATGTCTAGGTAGAAAGGTCGATTGCCAATTGAAACCTGTTTGAAATGCTGGATAGTCATTCAATTCGGTAGTCTTTAGAGTCAAGACCTATGATCACCCACCCATGTTCCTTCTTGTACCCTTTGCGTTCCGGGGGCGCGGTATCTCTTACGAACAACCCGCAGCCCCGGCAGGCATCGGCCCTCAGTGGCCCCTTCCCTATGCTGACATCTCTGAGAGACTGATTACGCGCATTATTTTTATCAATGCATATCTATGCAGTTACATAATCGTAATCCTAAAGTCATTTAACTTTATTTGTTGTATATTGATACGTAATACCATTTTATTGGTTATTGTGTTGTGTCTCATAACATTTATTTGATGATAGTGTGTCGGATCAATGTCATCGGTATCAATACATTGGAAAGTTTATTTTTCCTTTCATATAAAATTGTTCTTCTACGTTTGTAATCTCAATTTACTTGGAATGCGATTCAGCGCATATGTTTCTATCAAGCGTCAATTCGTCATTGTTGTCTAGCCATATTACCTTGGACGTAAATAAAATATGTTTTTTTTCGTAAATCACTTTTATTTGTATACCTTTTTATAAATATCTGTTCTTCATAATGTTTCAGATTGGTTTCATATGGGTGTTGTTCTGGGGAACAGTGATATCGCTTCTATGGCGGCAACAGCAACCTTGGGAACGTTCTGGACGTGCTCACCCAGACCCTGAACTCTTTACCCCGCCTCTAGCTAAGCGGCTAAGAGCCAGGCATGGAGAGAAACCTGCTGTGCAGGTAACCAAAGAGTAGAATATTGCATGATGCCTGGCGGTAATGATACTGGCTTATCAGTAACGTAGAATGCATGGCTGCTTGTAGTGAATGCAGTGGTAGATTTTGGCTTGAAATAATGTAGTTTTTGAGTCGTTTGAGTTCATGGGATGACATCACAATTCATGTTCACTTCGTCTAAATTCAGCGAGGAAGATTTTTACAGAATAGCACTGTTGGGGTATTTTTTCATTAACTCTGAGAGCGTAAGTAGGTAGATTGTTGTAAAATCAAGCTGGTTGTAATGTACATGATTCAGCCACTTGCTTAAGGGGCTTTAATAGCGTTAAGGCTGATTTTATAGCAATGAGTAGCTGTGAAACGATGTTCTAGATTCTGACACACTGGGAACCGTCCGTATGTACTAGCGCACAGTTGTAAAACCAGCCTAATGCAATATGTTATAACTTCTAATTTTAACTAGGTATGTAACTCTTGGTCCTCACTAATACTTCTTAAAAAAAAGTAATTATATTTGTGAACGACCTTTTTTGCCTTATTGTTTTTCTAATTATGCTAACCCTGTAGTTAACGGTAGATGTAATGGAGTAGAAGTCATAATTTATTTACTTATTAAAAAAAATTCAATTTTAATAAATCTACGTCAGTAGGAAAAGTTACTGATATTTTGCAATATTTTTAGCATTTATATTCTACATATTTAGTAATCATTTTCAAATGACTGGGTCTGTCTGATCTGCAGATACTTTGCTACATTTACTTTATCAATACCCACTATATATCCAACATTTAAACTAACAAAAATAAATGTAAGATTTCCAATTTTTCCAATACGAAAATTTTTTTTTCTTATAAAATATTTACAACCTTAAAACAAGATAAAAATATTTCATTTATTAAAATGGAAATATAAGATATGGTATCAAAATATTAGTTTCATGTGATCATTTTGAAGTACTAGTTTGTTTTCTAGATGACACCGTGTGTGCTATGAACACAGTAATGTTAGCGCATCTCTTGTGTGAATACTTTCCAAGGTTTGTAATTTTATTTACGCTGTATTTTATTATTTATGTACAGTCATTAAAAAAGATAAGTAACCAGTGTCACCTAATAAATTTAAAGATTTTTAAAAACCGATAGATGTTTTTGTATGAAATTTATTTTTAATAATAAAAAATGAACAGTGTGTTAAATATACAACGTATTAATGGGCAGTGTATTAATATAATATTAAATTAAATTTCATTTAAAAACGACCACCGGTTTCAAAGAAAACTTCAATTATATTAGACGATCTGGTTACTTATCTCTTTTGTTGACCGTACGTACCTAATCATATTTTAAATTTCTTAGTTGCACGCTGCATGTTAGATACGTAACGTAGTTGGGCTTTGCATGCTTTAGCACGGTTTTTTAACCGATTCAGCGCGATCTCCATTTTGGTTCATTATTATCACGGGTCAAAACGTTTGTATAATGCCGCGCCAGAGGCGTCATATTTAGTTTAAACGTGTTTTTCAATATTTTTTTTATGCCGCATTAGGTGCTTCATTGGCCTCACTGAATATTTTTATATGACGCCCTGGCGCGGCAGTGGCCACGAATCGGTTAAACTACATAAATATTAAACATAATAATATGGTAATTTTATTTGGGTAAATTTCACTACTACTTTGTCACTTTTTCTTGTGTATCTTACTGAGCTATTTCGTAATATGAAAATAGATGTCGTAAACACACATTTTTACTTTGCTAAAATATAGAAAAAAGAAAGTTTATGTTGGCAAGGGATAAAACCTCTTCTTATGAGTTACGTACTTTATAGAAGTAAGATTCCAGGGCCACCAGACGTCACGTATTTTCTGACGAACGATATGTGGACGATCAGATTTTTTTTTAAATATTAATAATTAATTGATATGAGTAAACTGTAAGAGCGTGAGAGAGAGAGAGAGAGAGAGAGAAGTCAATATATCCTAATACATATCTCACTCAGACATATGCGCGTGGATAATGTCCTCGCGCTCCTATCCACAGAGGCATTAAAATTGAGTTTAGTTTAAATCCATCCTGTCTTCTTGGAAAAGGTTTTAAAATGGTTGTCTGGTGGACTTATATAAAAATGGAGCATAAGAATTTATGTGAAGTTCAGTAATTATTTTCGGAGCTGTAAAGCGTCTGCAAAGCAATACGGCGGACGGAAAGGGTCTGGGTGTATAGGCGACTTATTTTTAACGATATTGCCTAAAATATACCTGAAAATCAGCTTGGAGAATTTACGTGAGGTAGGTAATGTTTTTATGTACCTTGATTACGTGATACCTGAGAATTGGCCGTCTCAGCAAGCTAGCAGGTTGGCATGCGTTCTTAGTACATACTAACACTACTCAATGGTCCACACTCAGTCGTTCATTCGTCAGAAAATACGTGACGACTTGTGGCCCTGGGATCTTGGACTATTAATAAACTTACTACGATATATATATTTTTTAAATTTAGTCCCATTTGAACCTAATATTCATGCGTGATGGTTGCTGCATGATCGACGCTTTTATATTTTATGCAAATAAAAAAATAATAGAGTAGAAAGAGTAAAAGTAATAAACAAATAATTGTTTAAATAAAACTTATTTTTTTTAATGGTTCTGGTAATTTAACAATAGGTTAAACACTTAATTACTAATAAATGATTATTACACAAATTAAATAATTTCTTGTTGCATCTTTCAGTGTAAACTCTTGCAATCAAACGGCGTTCAAGATTAACTTACTGTGGGTACTTATTAATTTATTTAAGTAGACAATTTTTCGTTAAAAAATATATAAAATTTTATAAATAATACTTAAGTAATTGTGATTTTTGTTTCTTTTTGTGAATTTAGTGCTGTTTTTTGTTACATTCCTAGTTTATAAACATTGTATAGGTACTAAGTAATATATTTCAGATGGATTCTTTTGTAATCCACAATCTATTTAATATGAGTCTATGAAGGCCCTTATTCTAGAACGATGCTCAAGCATGAATTTCTATTAAAATTTCACGAGATTTTATACTAATATTTACCTAATGAAATCTTTATTTATAAAATGAGGCTCATGATTCAGCTAACCACGTAAGGGCTAAGCTTTATTTACGGAAATGAGAATAAAAAAATCGAATATTTAATTGTTGTTTGAGAGCAGAATATAATAGTATTACACTAGCAATAAACTACTATTAATATATCTATTTAATAAACTATTAATTACGTTATAATGAAGTGAGTGTTACAAATAATATATCAAATATTCGATCATATTTTTGTGTATCGAACGATGGACGTCGCGAATTAGGCCAGTTGAAATAGAATCGAATTGGGCAATATGTTGGCCAGTTTACGCGCAAGGATGAAATAACATTGGTGTAATTTCGGTTCAATATATTACCCTCTTCTCTGCCTATGATGTGAAAATAACAGTACGTATGTATAAAATATTTTTAAGGCCTTAAAAATTTGTGCATTGATAGTTGTCTGTAAATTGATAGTGTGATGTTGGTTTTAGTTGAAATTATTTATTCCATTTATTGGTATTATTGTAAAATGGAACTATTGAACGTGTTCAAACCATAAAATAAATTATTTTACAAATGAATTGTACTTAAGCCTTATGAAAATTGCTAAAATAACCACCTATTTTGCACACTATTTATTATATGTTGTACAAATACATAAATCAATAATTACTAGTATTTTTACATGTAAATGATGAAAACTATATTTTTTATACTATTTTTCCAATTTTAATTTTAGTTCTTGTTATTATGTGTAGTTTTTTGTTGACACGTTATTTTTAAATTTACTTCGTTCAAAACACTGGTTCTCCAACTGTACCTTATATGTATAATACCTACCATTTATAATACCGTACATATAATGATATTATACTTATTTTGAAGAGGTTTTTAAATAATGCCTCACAAGACGCATTTAATATAGGTACATACTGCCCTTATCCTAAGGACTATTTTAATAGCGCTTTGTAGAAGCGCCGTGCTATCTGCAAATCAGGGCGTACCTTATCTGTCAAATAGCCATTCACATTACGTTTGTATAATATTTATAAAAGTAGTACGATGCAAGTTGTCTTCCATTTCTCGGTAAACCGATTATGTATTGTATAAACTTTGGTGTATTGTTGATAGCTGTTGCATTTTAGAAATGCATAGTTTTAGTATTAGTAAGCGTTTTTAATAAGTTGCACAACTTTACAGTGTAAAACTTTTCGATACTAACCTACAGTGCGGTATTTTGCCTGGTTCTAAGTATTGTTATACATATACAGGATTTTGACAAGATCTTTTGGTCTTCGTTAGTTTTTGTTTACACCAAACCCGAAAGTAGGTCGTATGACATTGTTAGAAACAACTGATACTATGGCATGAAATCTGTAATGGAGAAAAAAAACAGCTATTCCACACATTTGTGTTCGCGGAAATCTACATAATGTTCAAACCCTCAAACCAGGAAAGGGGCTCATAAAGCCGGCAGTCAACATTATATAATGTCGTATTTGTAAAGAATAAAGGATATACCTAAATATTATATTTTTTGTACTAAACCATACTTCCTCAAGTAAGGTATATTACAAATATATCCGATTAAAGTTCAAAGTTACAATTTTTATTAAAGTTACGTTTTTACGAAAACAAGTTTAAAAATGTTACAAATGAACTGAAGTGTACCTTCACCCATTGTATGGCTTAAGGTGTTATTAGTTAAACAATTAGTCTGTGTAATAAAATAATGTGAAATCATACTACGCGTACCAGTATTTTCATGAATCTCTTTTTTTTATTTAGAGGCTCAGTCATTCGCTAGAGCGAGAAGTCCACTCGCAATCACCCCGCATTCATTTGCATCGAAAGTGCGTGGAAAAAATACTTCTCGCTCTAGTGAAGTCTAGTCTTCTTAAGTTACTCACTTTTCAAGCCTAACAGAAGAGAAAAGAGAAGCAGGATAATGCTGATTCACGCATATATGATTTTAACTTTTAATGTGTGGATGCTCGAAGTAAAATAGCCGTATTCTCTTACACTTCTCTTTTTAAACTTGTAGCAAATGTATATGAAGTGATCATAAATGATTAAGGAAAAAGAGCGTGTATTTGAAAGGAAATAAATGAAATATTTTTTAACTATTTTATTTAAAAAATCACATACAGGTAATTAACTACCACAAATAATTATTGGACGTCTAAACGGCTTATATTTGTATTGCAATAGATATATAGTAACGGAAAGATGGTCTTATAGTGTCCAGACTATAAGACCTACTTTAAGAGAGAGCACAAAAGGTAATTATTTTGAAAACGAATGTATTGCAGATTCTTTACAGTGGAGCTACTGTTGACTAAGGGACTTTGTTTATGAGACCTTTATGCATGTTGTACTTGATACGTCTAAAATAATGTGAAAATAAAGTAATGATTGATATGAAAAATAATGTTGTATTGTTGGTAAACTATTGGAGCCATACATTGCCGTCAAAATATGGGCCGTTTACAAGCCCTTTTACGAAACACTAGAAATACAATTTACTAAGCTGACATAAAGCCGCCTGTAGGTCTTGTCATTTCTTTCAACTGTCGGTGTAAGTAAGCATTCTGAAAAAGAAATACAAATGTATTTACTATTTTAGTATATACTCAAGATTATAGCTTACGAATTTGATAGATTGTTATGATTCTAAATAATAATGTTCTAAACATGCTTGTCAAAGTCAAGTGATTTATTGCAGTTACACCATAAAAGGCACTTTTGAACGTCAAAATGAACCTAGTTGCCAATTCCAAAAGGTAGTTTCGTATTGCAAAGAATGAGCGAAAAACTCAATATTATAGACTCTTTAAAAAAAATCGTACTATAATCTGTACAGGTACAATACATCAATAATTATATGAATGTAAAGACGATGTACTTACAATGAAAATCACTTCAATAGGTAACTTAGTGTTACCGAATTAAGAAATGAGAGCTAAATTAATAAAGTTGTTGAACGATTGTAGGAAAATATTAATAACATACGTATGAGGTTAAAGAAGGATTTGGCCTAAGTAGAGTAACTACATGTAGTACAAATTGATCCTACCTCTCTTAGCAACTCGTCTTCCCTTTCAGCAGCAATTTTGAGCATTTCTTTTGATCTCTCTAGCAATAAATCTTTGTCATGTATAGTCCTTTTCAGATTTGCTACTTCTATGCGATGAGATTCCAATTGAGTACGTCCCTGGAAATAATTATTTTTAGCAAGAGGTTAGTACCTAATGTTAAAGGTGACTGATCTGTTACATAATGACAATGAAAAATCATTAGAATAAGCTTGTGCCAACTGTAGTGGGTGCAAGCGCTTATTCATTAGGCCTTATAAATAAACCTTTGGCCTTTTAGTATTCTGGGATGTCGATTTTCCTTCAGAAGACTTTTTGAACTCGGTAATTATATTTTTTACCTTCTCCGTGTTATTACTACGGCTGCTACGGCTGCTGTTAGGCCTCGAGTCTATTCTCTTCGGGGTCACTCCCGACTTTTGTTCGGCTTTCAACTTGTTGATTACACCTGAAACAATTTGTGAGAAACACCGTACAAAGTGCAGCTAATAAATATTTCCTAAGAGTGAAATCAAAAACAGTAACTAAGTAAAGTGATAGAAAATACAATAATTTATATTTTAAGTTTAATTTTAATTCATAATCATGCAGTTAATGAACATTCTATAGAAAAGCCTTCGATTATCGTTCCGCTGACATGTGAACAATAACTAGCTAGATATCTATTAGATATTTTGATGCAGTGTGATCATCAATCCCAGGTCATGTGCTATAGTGATATGATGAAAAAATATTTCACATTACATGCTTGAACATACCTCTTAGCATAAGTACTGTCTGTTCAAGATCGTTGACTCTGTGTGAAGTTACGTGTGCAGGTAACGTCTCGATATAGTTGATCTTCTGAGTTAGTTGTACATTCTCTTCTTTCAACATCTCGCAATAGCTGACGACGAAATAAAATGTTTTAAAAATAAAGCACTCAAGTAAATTAACCTACATTGACGGTAGTTCGAGACAGACGACTGGCGCAGTTTGACATCTAGACGAGCTGAAAAGCATTGCTGTAGGTGCTGGTTTACTTACAAAAAATCTGGATTACTAAAGACCGTTTCGTATTCTTAGATACTTTTGCACCTTTAATATTACCGCCGATATCACATCATTATATTTAAAATGTCCAAACCTCTTCCAGTAGTTAAGTTCTGGTTCTGCGTCTCCGGTGCTTTTGATTGGCGTCCGTATCTGTGACTCTAGTAACGTTGACTCCAGTTTTAACACTTGACCTTTCAACGATGTTATTTCAGCTAGTGACCTCTCGTATTCAGACACTAGGAGCTCATTGCCCTGAAATAATGATTGCAAATGTAGGTTTGCATGATTCAGTACTCTCGGTTACTAAATCTAGGTAATATTGAGAGGACCGAAGAAAACATTTTTTTTTTATTTAAAATGTAAAATAAGAGATAGGATACTTAGCAAACACTAACTTAAAATTAATTGTGCTTAAATCTGGACTAGGTCTTGTATATCTTGTGTACTATAAGGTTATTATTACTGTTACATCCAAACAGAAGAGTAGTATCAGTAAGACGTCTGTTAAAATTATCGTAAGGATTTAATTGTAATTTTAGGAGTTAAATAGCAAGCAACAACTGACTCCTTCACTAAAGAGATTAGTATCTCTAGATCTGAGAAAACTAGAATGCACGTAGGGAGGTTTTGCCCTGTTGCAGATTTACAAAAAACGTGCATTGGGATACCTTTTCTGCAATCTCCAACGCCGCAATTCTTCTCTGCTGTGCTTGCACTCGATCTAACAAGGCTTGAGAGGACACCGGCAGAGTGGCTTCGCCCGAACACAAGCTTTCCTTGGTGTCATCAGGTTTCTCCTGATTTTCAGCTTCTTGTTTTTCTATTGCTATTAGTTGGTTGTCACCTGTAATGGAGTTTTTTGGCATAATTCGTAATAAATTATTATTTGGGGGTACTAAAATTCTATATGTGAGATAGATACGAGTAATTGTATCCTCTATTGTATACAAAACATGAATGTTTCAAAACTTATTCCCTAGCACCCGCAAATAAATATAATTATTTAGAAAATTTCAATCGGCCGAAATAACACATTAAAATAACAACTTTTCAATATTTACTTTTAACTTCATTAAGTCGTGTAAGCAGCATACGTTTCTCCTTCTCGAGTCGTGCTACTGTTGACTTGGCTAGCCCCAGACTGGTTTCCAGTTTGATAACGTCTTGGCATTTGTCTTCGTAGCGTTGCTGGAACTTTTCTGCTGATTTTTGTGCCCTAAAGAACGAAAGGATTTCACGTATCATAATAATCATTTAATGTATCGATAATATTTTAATAAAGATTAAAATTCAAATCGAAAAGGATAGTACAAAAATTATATAAATAGAAAAATTGTATAAGCACAGAGTCGGTCGTCATGGCGACCGCGATGGCGATATGTGTGAGGCCAGTGACGTTTTTTGGCTGAATGATAATGATTACATTACCTCTTCCACTTGTCCCAGAGCGCGAGGCTGGAGTTCGTGTCTCTTCGTGCACTCGTCAGCTGCGCTTGGAGCGACGCAATCTTGCTGAGCAATGCCGCTGTCTCAGCCGTCGTCACTTTGTTGCCAGTCGTACTTCTAACAATTCCAAGCATTTAAAAATATTCTTAACTGAACTTTAGTATGTAGTTTTTAGTTCATTAACAAATCCTAGACCTATAAGGCCGAATTTTAACAACACGGTAGTGTAATTGACTATACATACTTTAAACGTTTAAGCATCACTCGGTAAAGCCTTAACCAAAAAATCATTAAGGCACCTAAAAGTTGTCTCTTTTTCGCTGATTCATACCTACATCATAATAGTGGAGGTGCAGCTGATAGTTCGGAAAAATAGGTAATTGGTTCAAGAAGACAAAATACGCACATTCTAAATATCTGATTCTTCAGGTTCTGAGCATCTAAACGAGCGCGCCTCTCTCTTGAAGCCAATACTTTGATTTGTCGGCGGAGGATGGTATTTTGCTTAGTAGCTAGCTGCTTCTCGCGGCGAAGACGCTCGATGAGTGGCTCTTGCCTGAAAGCGATTGATATTTTCTTACTAGAAACGTTTCATACCATTTTTATACATAGACAAAAGTAATTACAAAATTTGCTTCGGTATCAACTACATGAAATTAGGTCACAAAAATTGGTGAGATTTTTATCAAAGACGTTTTGTGACGCGTACGGTAGAGTAAGGCTGCCTGTCCAATGGAAGCGGAGCGAGGCTGCGGAGTTTTGGCTCCGCTCCAGTTATGTAATCGTATTGGTTCAATATTTCTCCGTTTCTCCGCTTTGCAGCCTCTCTCCGCTTCTTTAGACAGGCAGCCTAAATGGCAGCCTTCTTTCATTTGCTGTTGACTTTCCACTTTTTCAGTTTGGCTATCAAACACTTACTTTCGTGCTAACTCACCAAATAGTCGTAGAAGAAGACCGTATTCTGGGCATATCGTTATGCAAATCTTGCAAGTCGACCATGGATTCAAACTTCAGCTCTAGTCTATCTGATTCGTTATGAGACATAGCATCGCTTTCTTCCACCTCCACTATAGCAGATAGATCGAAGCTAGGGTCGTTTACTGATATTAGAGTTTGCATGTTCATTACTTGTGTCTGGAAAAAACAGTAATCTAATACTAATATTATAAAGCTGAAGAGTTTGTTTGTTTGGTTAAACAAGGTAATTTCGAAATCTACTGGCTGGAATTTTAAAATACTTTTGAGTTTGATAGTCAATTAATAAAGGAAGGCTAAAAGCTACATGACTCTACGACCAATAGGTGCAGAGCAGTAACCAAAGACGTGACCTAATGCGGGTGACAAAACTACTAAACAAAGTCGCGAGCAGAAGGTAGTTGTTAATAAGAGTGAAGTTAGGCTATGATATGCAAAACGTGAGTAGAATAAGTCTGTTTTCAAAAATAATAAAGTCACTCTGTTAAACCTTTTTACCTTGTTGGTTTTCTATTGTTATTTACTTTAAAAAAAAAATAAGTAAACACACTAAGAATTATTGAGTAACAGGTATGATTAAAAAAACAACCTTTAAATTATTGATGATATGGCGTAACTGTTCAATCTGTGCGTCTTTATCAGAAAGCTGCTTCAGATACACAGTTTTCTGTTCAGTAAGTCTAGTCCTCAAATCCATGTGTTCACGCTGCATTTCGTTTAGCTGTGAGAGCCAGTGCTCATTCTCATCCTTATATGACTTCACCTATCAATAAAACATCATTAAATCTTTAGGTCTTTAAAACAGCAGCATCCTTAGTATTATTAACAGAAAAATTACACTAGCGTTACCTCATGACAATGTCTTTCTTCAACTTGTGAATTAAGTTGCTCCATTTTCGCTAGTCTTTCTGCAGCTAATTTTTTCCAACGTGTTGATTCAGTTTGATACGTAGTCCTGTAAAATACACCAAAAAATTAAAAAAAGATTAGATAATATTAGGTTACACTTTATGAACTCTACATTGATTAATTGATACTAACAGTTTCGACCTGCACTCGTCAAGTTCACTTTGCAACTTAAAACACTTGTCTTCTAATCCCGTGATTTGTATTGAGTATTTCGTAACCACTTCTTTTACTGCTTCTCCGTTGGAAGCATTAGACTCACTAGCTCGTCTGCAATAAATAAGTGATCAGTTGTGATATGTTTAGCATCATGTACGTAATGAACGTGTTATCAGCTCGTTAAAAATGATTGATTTGAACATTTTAAGGCATAGAAGTAAATACAAACATCCGCTTTAATTACCTATCTAACTTTGTCTGTAAATCCATTATTTTCATTTGCATTTCATTCACAGCTTTAGCGTATTCATCTCTTTCAGTGGTCAGTAATTCTTTGTATTGTACCATTATAGCGTTTTTATCGATGTCCGACTGTTTCAAGGCTAATAATAAAGATTTATTCTCTTCATTGATGTTTTCCCTTTTTTGGTTTGTTTCTGTGATTTGTTTCATTTGAATATCGTTCAATCGCTTAGTTAAATCGTCTACAGTATATCGTAATTTATCGTTCAATATATCTTGTTGAGCATTAGAAGCTTTCAGGTTTTTAAGCATAGATGCTAAAGAGTGTTTTTCGTTGTTCAGATTTTGAATTTCCTCAGTACGTTTACGCACTAATATTATGGCTTCTTGTAATTGATTGGTCTTTTTGTCAATTTCTGCTTTTAGCGTTGAAACTTTCTCTGTTGCATCACTGATTTCAACTGTTTGTATTAATTTATTACTTTTGCTTAATTCAATGGAGTCAGTTTGTGTAAATGCATCGGCTATCTCTGTGGTATGTTTTCTTTGAAAGGTTTTAATAGGATATTCTTTTTCTTCATTTTGAATCAGTAAACTTGTTGTATTTTTCGAATGTTGTTTCAATATTTCTGGTTTTGTTAATGTTACGGTTAAACTTCCTAAAATGAAATCAAAGACATAATTTAAATTTGAAGTTTTTATATATTGACTATCGTGTTAAGTGTATATCTGGCAAGTATAGTGAGCGACAAAAGATGATAAGTATGGCAACGTCTTACATTGACCTTAACACTTTATGCAACAAATGTTGTAGCATAATAGCACAATGCTACCCAACACGCTGAACAACCTAAGTAACACATACCATCACGCCTATATTCACCCACAGTTCGCCAGTAACAATCTAAGTTAAATTTATATTATGGTTAATCGTCTTAAAATTATATAAACCGCATACTACAATACCATAAAAGGTTAACTTTTATATAAAACAAATTTTCTAGTATTGATTCCGGACTTTTGTTGAATTTACAGGTATAGGTCATTTCGGTAGTCTGTTTTATATCATCTATATTATACAATAAAATTTTAATTTTCGGCCCTTGAAAAATGTGCCATAGAAAATCATACAAATAATACCAATGTCAAATGTTTGCATATGCGAACAATATTGTTCGCAATTTTGATGTTTGATGTGAATACAAACACGCCAACAAAATGACTTAAACATGTCAATTCATAAAAAATCGTATAAAATTAATATTGTTTTATGATAATCATCGATATTTGTTAACATATTCAGCGATTGTGTGGCCCTGAGTATTCAGTGAGAATTGATGCTTAAGATACTAACGACTTATGGAACGTTGAACGTTACATGTTTAAAGACTTTTAGTGTTGACTAAACTAATGTGACGTTTTCATTTCGTTCTAAATTTATCTTGTACATCCCCGACATCAGCAAAGAAAACCATCACATCGTCAGGTATCCTGCAGTTTTAATTAATATACGTCTGAAATTGCCGATTCGCTTTGAGTAAGTGTGTCAAGACACGTGGCTTGTCTTTATGAGAAAAGGCCTTTGCCCTGTTGTGGGAAAATAATGGGTATTATTTTTATTCATTTATTTTATAAACATGCAAATTTATATTTTTAAATATTATTTAAATGGTTTTTTTTTATATATAAAAATAAAATATAAATCCACGAGTATTGGAAACAAGGTCCGACCTAATCAATTATTAATGTTTTAAAAATAATCAAATGGATGTCTTACTTCTAGGACTTGAATCATCATCAGACTGGATATCTTCTAATTCCAATTCAGTAGATTGATCATCATTTTCTTCGCCGTTTCTTTTGTTGTGGTCATTAAAGGATATCTTTTCAAAGCCTTGATTCACTAGTACAAGTGTTTTCTCTAAATCGTTACAGTGTTTTATCAAGTCTTCGTGAGACAACTCCATTGCTTTCAATTTATTATTAATATGCTCTAATTGCCGCGTGTTTAGCGATTCCTGAAATGACAAAGTTCTTGTAAGCAATTGATTTGAAACATCGTGGAATAACACAGATTATTTAATTTGTGTCACTTACCGCTATTATAAATTTAAGCTTATGTGGACAACTGTCTTCATCTAGTAAACATTTATCTTTAGATACATGTAAGATTTGATCGAACACACTATGCTTTGAAAGCAAATTAGCACGCAAATCTTCTATTTCATATAGTTTTGCATCTACTGCTTGATTTTTACGTGAAAGTTCTTCGATTTTGTTTAAATAATTTTCGACAGATATAAGTGGCAAGCTGCCTTGGTATTGTTGTCGCAGTGTCAGCATAATTTCGTAAATATATCTAAAAATGTAAATACATAATTAAATTACGCGGAACCAAAATAGCAAGCAATATTAAAAAAAAACCAATAAAATACATATTTAAATGGCTTTACTAATTGTCAAAAATAAAGAATCTAGAACATTTGTGGCACAGCCAAAATTGTAGTAACCTGAATTTAGATTCATATCTCATGGCGTAAACATCAAAGATTTTCTGACGTGTTCTGAACATGTCTTCAGCTTTTATCCTTAATTCTCTTTCCTTATTCAAAGCTGCATGAAGTTTGTCTATTCTCTTGTGATTTTCTGAAGCTTGAAGATGAGCTATTAGAATTTCGCCGCTAAGTCTGCAAACAAAAGTTTTATCGGGAAATAGTGTAAGTAATCCAATATAAAAATACCAATTTGAGTCCTGGTTTCTTAAAGGAAAAAAATAATGTGACAAATTGTCAAGCGCCAGTAAGCTGCTATGATTGGTTATTAATAATTCATTACACTAATTACTAGAGCTAACGCTTTATATTCTCTGTCACATTTATTTTTCGGCTAGGAAACCAGAGGTAAATTTCACAAGATTTTGACCTTGCTATGATTGCTTTACTATCACTCGCAGATTGTAGGTCTAACACTTGGTGCTGCAACATGTTAATTTCCATATCATTGCTCAATTGTCTTAGTTGACTGTCTTGTAGCTGAAATTATAAATATAAATCTTAACTAGTAGCTATGTACACATAGCATATCGAGGTACCCCAATGTATCACATTTCTGTGATAGTTTTTCAACTATATTACAAACGAATTAGGTTTATGATCAATTGGGACCATTTGACAATTTGGGATAGCTTGATGTGCTCCAGGTTGTACATATGTTTACTTTGAAATTGTATCTGTTTTTATTGCATAAAACTATAAATACCTTCAGAAGCGCGATTTCTAGCTGACTGTTAACATGCAGAGATTGCTCTTTAAGTAATTGGTTGTCGTTAGATATCTTATGCAACTGCTCCTTCATCAAATTGACTTCTTGTTTTGTTGTTGAAGTTAAGGCTTCATCACTAAAATAGGAAGCGAATAGGTAAGTCCCTCAAAATAAATTAATAAAAATATTACAAAACAATTCTTACATATTTTTAACTTGGAATTCTTGCAATTTTGCATTGAAACTCTCCAAATTCTCAATTTTATTATTTTTGTCCTGAATCTCAAAGCAAAGCTGCTCTATTTGCTTTTTTAAAACCATATGTTCTATATTTGATTCCAACTTCTGCGCTTTTTCTGGTTCTGTATTTTCTAAAAAAATATTAGTTAATTTATGGCTGTACTACTATCACATACCATCACGCCTGTATTCCCCGGAGGGTTAGGCAGAGGTGTACCAATGTACACCCACAGTTCGCCGGTATGTTTTAGGTCCCACGTAATAGGGGGCGAGCCCATTGCCATTAACCGACCACAAATCTTAACTCCGAGCTGCTACTGAGAATTTCATAGAAAAACCTAATAACACTTTTGGCTCGACCTGGGAATCGAACCCAAGACCTCTAGCGTAGCAGTCGCACTTAGCACCACTAAGCTACCGAGGCAGTACTGCTATATGATGTAATTACATTTCAATATTAATATTCGCGGACAAAGTCGGAGTTTTTTTTTATTACTATACAACTAAAAGAGTATTAAACTATTTTTTCTAATAAAATAAACATTATTAAATTATTATTTACCGCTTCGTTGGTTGATTTCCAATCGAACAAAGTTGATCAAATTAGTTTTATCTTCATCAAGGCGATTAAACAAGCACAATAGATGGTTTTGATTACTTATACCATCTTCTATGAGTTTCCTGTATTTTGAAAGAATTTCACTGAGGGAATTATTTTGTTTTCGGAAGAGTTCAATAGGAACTGAGTAACGTAATTTATCGGTTAAATTAGCGACCGCCAGAATTAATTTTTGTATGTGTGATTCGTATTCTAATGACGACTCCATTGCATCTATTTTTATTTCTAAAATTTCATTTTTCATGTTTTCGTTGAGTGTTCTTATATATTTGTATGACTCTTGCAAGTAAGAACATTTTCTTTCCAAGCGGTAATTATTTGGCATAGGAACTATTCCTGGTGAATGATCGCTTACATCTTCATATTCTTCTGGAAACGTAAGTCGAGTTTTCAAACTCTCTATTTCCGCTTTGTAATGTTCTTCTTGAATTGACCAGTTATTGCGATCATCGCTGGCTCTAATGGCCATAGATGTTAGTTTACCAAGTAACTCGATAAATTTCATGTGGAAGTATTCTAATCCCTTTTTGAGTTGCGATTCATACAAAAAATTTCCTGTATCTACTAATTTGTCAATTTGTGATTTGTCATTAAAGTCAATTTCATTTTGTTCTTTTTCTGACATCCATGAACCAAACTCGCCAACATCTATGTTCTTTTGTTGTTGTAATACTTTTTCTTCGGCCTCCTTTTCTGTTCTGTTCTTTTCTAATTCTATTTCATTTAGCCTTTTTTCAAGTTCTGATGATTTATTCGTTGCATACGTTAATTGAGACATTACACCAAACGTTTCCTTTCTGTAAATCAATAAAAGAGTTAAAAAGAAAAACCACCAAGAAATATTTTATAAAGTTCGAACGATGAGTTTACTACCTGGCTTCATGTAGAGCAGTCAAAAGTGCATCTTTGCCACCTAAAGCAGCTCTTAACTCCATTACTGTTGACATATGTGGCGCGAACCAGCCAGCGGAGTTTCGTGCTTCCATTGACATTAATATTGCTTCTAAACTCGGACACTGTAAGGTCAGTACACCAGAAGAAGTCTTGCCTGCAGGTTTTAATTAATTTCAGAAATATAAAACAATGTGCTTTTATTAAAGTATAATATTCAGACAAAGGTAAGATTAGAAAAGAGGACATACTGTTATCTTTTAAGAAATCCAGTATTTCTTGAAGTCCCTTCCGCAAACCTTTATTTTCTTCAATGATGGCTAGCATTTCTTTTTCCTGATTATCTTTTTCTAAAACGACTTCTTGATTCTCAGACTCTTTTGCTATAATTCTGAAAAACGTAAGATTAATATTAACATTTTAATAGAATGTTAAGACCAAATAAATTATGACTAAATTACCCTGTTGCTTCTTCTTTTTTATGTTCAGGCACATTGCTCTCACTTTCACTGTCTTCAATCATTTCATGTATTTTGTCTTTCGTATAACCGACTTTAGTAAGAAGATTTGACAGTTTACTCATTTTAGCATTTAAATTACGGTTATTTAATTCTAGTCCGATAAGTTTGTTTTGAAGTCTCTTTAGCTCTTTAGTAATTTGTGAATTTGTTTCTTGTAAATTACGATAATCCCTCATAATGCCTTTGATAGGTATCTTTTCATCAAGAGGCACGTTAAATTTTCGTCTGAAGGATAAAAAAACAGATATACACAGATTCTAAACAGTAATAAGTACTAGAAGTTAGCACAATATGACACATCATCAATGTTCACATGTTGGAATACGCGATCAACTAAAAAACAATATTTGGTAAAAATATGCTTTCTTACCTTAATGACTCATTTTCTAGCTGTAAGTCATTATTTAAATTATTCAAAGTGTTTGCTTCTTGTACTAAACTTTTGATACCCTCATCTTTAAACTTTAACTGCCGTTTTTTATGTTTCAAACCTTCAAGTAACGCATTTATTCCTTCATCCGATTGCAATAGTTGTAATTGAGACGTTAGTTCTGTCAACTTTATAACATAATGATATCGTAAGTAATTATAATAAATTAAATAATAGGCATTGTTTTAAATGTGTTTTATTGTTACCTCTTTCTCTCGAGCTCCGATCATTTCTTCGGCGCTTTGTAGGCTTACGGTCAAAGCTTTAACTTTCTTTTTCAATTTGTTGATCAATGATCGTTCTTTGTTATCATCGCTAATGTTCCTAGCATCAGACACAGAATAGTCTGGTAGTTCTTCTATAACTGCTTTAAGCTGTTTATTTTCTGCTCTGAGTAAATTTATAAGATTTGCGGTTTGATTAATTTCTTTTGAAGCCTCTAGTAACTTGTCTTGCAATTCTTTTATTTTTCGTTTTTCTACATCACTTTTCTGTGTAAGGATATAAATTAATATAATTAAATTGAATATTTTGTTACAAATGAAGGTATCTTGATTATTTAAGAAAAAAGATATTCACCTTTGGGGAAAATGATGATGTAGTTTTTGATACTTCAATTAAGTCTTCTTTTAACTTTAAATTTTCATTAGATATTGCTTCTAGTTCAGCTTTCTTCGACCTTGCTATGCTCTGATACAATTAAAAAAAAAACGATGTTTTTAATTAATTAATTGGCACATCGTCCCAAATGAGTGGGTGATCCCATCACTGTCGTACTGTTGACTATCCGAGTATTATAATGTACTTACTATATGTATGCATACTTACTTTCCAATGTTGGACTTTAGATTTAATTTCGTCATATAAGTTTTCTCTTTTAGAATCCTTTTCGAAAAGTTCTTTTCTCAATCTTTCCATGTCAAATGATAAATTAGCTTTAGCTTGTTCAGATTTACCTAAGATTTCTAAAATAAAAAAATGAATCATTTAGACACACATTGTTTGTCACCAGGTATGGTATTTACGTTACTTATTTCTGTGTCCCGAAAAATTAAAAAAATATCTCTAATGTTTGGTTATAACCTTTTAACTGACTGCATTCATTACTAATAAGCATTATTTGTTCTGTCAGATTATCGATCAGCTGAGTTGCTTCGGTTAACTTATCCTTAAGAACTGATACTTTTTCCTTTAACTTAGTATTTTCTTCTTCTAAAACCTTAAAACCAATAAATTTAAATTAGCTGGCACGTTAAACATTAAAATACTAATATTATCAAAATTTTGATTGTTACTTTAACATCGCTTAATAGTTTCCTAATATGTTTATTCTTCATTGTAAGTTCTTGTTCAAGTTCGGCAATAGCATTCAATTCGGACAAGGCATCGCGACTGGATTCACTATCCATATCAAAGTGACTTCTACTTTCTTCTAGTTTACTCTTCTTTGACTCCAAATCAGCGATGTCTGCATACAGCTGTTCTAGCACCTCTTTGTTTGCTTTAATTATCTCTTCTTGATGGGTTATAGTTTCTAGTGCACTGTCGTTACTTTGTGTTGGTGATACTGAGTCAACAAAATTTTGTAATGTTAGTATTTTATTACATATCCCAATGATCGGCTAGGAATAGATCAAGTCTTTGTAATGATATTGACCTCGTGCAATAGGTCAATTAGGATTACAAAGAAAAACTATTTAAAATTTCTCCCATTTTTCGAAGTTGTAATGATTTTGGGTATTTATAGCTGATTAATTTTAAATGTATTCTAAGCATAATTTTGAATGTGTATTGACTTATTATTTTGTTGGATAGTCAAGTTACATTTAGCATATTAAATTAGTTTGACATAAATAATAAAGAAATTGAGGGGTTGGCTAGTTTTGGCAAAAATAAGTTCTATTAGACGTAAAATCAAGGCTAGGTCCTAAACGTAATAGAAAAATTAATTCAACAACAAATTTTGCGTAGTCAAAAGAAATCTACCATTTTCTTCGGAAGCAAATAAAGCGCTTTAAATCCATCATTGAAATACTGAAGTTAAAACTTATATACAATTTAACTCTGCAAGCAGATAGAATATAGCAAGAGAAAATGGTCAAGTCATAATAAAGTTACGAAGCTGTTAAATGGGAAAGTGCTTTTTCACCATGCAATAATGTCGTTGGCTGGTAATATTGTCGCAATGGCTAATAAAGAAAGTACTGTTTACCTGCGTATGTGCTCTCTACTTTCATTTTACCGCTTTTCTTTTGAGTTGACTTTAGTTGGCCGACTAGGTTGTTTACCTGCACATAAACATCTTATGATATTAAAAGAAGTATAATGCCGACGCAGCATATGTTGCATCTGCATTTGGGTGAATCCAAATGAACGTAATTTCATGAGTAGTGAGTCGCGTTTTTTTAATAACATAATGTACAGTCGACAAATCTATTAGTTATACAATAAAAATTATTTGTCTTTCTACTACACTGCCAATATTCGTTTTTATTGTATGCGTAATAACGTTATAAGCTTATGACACACTTAAGAGAGTGATGTAAAAGAAGTGACTGGTCAGCACACTCACAACATTGTTTAAAAGTAATTGCAAGTAAGTTGCCTGTATACCTAATAGTTTTTTCAACTCAACTGAAACAGACAATTCATTCTGCGTCATCGTGTGGCACAAGCAGAACTTTTGTATGAAAAAAAAACGCAGCGTAAAATTACACAAATCACAAAATTACTTTCATTTAGGGTATTTGTATTGGCTCACTGCAGGAGGTAGTTTGGCACAAAGTTATTAAGTTGGAGAGATATCCGCATATTGAGGGTAGTTATTGTATTATATAACAGGCTGGTTGTACAGTGCAATAACTATTGTACGATTGAAAAGTAGATTATTCAATGCACCCCAACTCAACAAGGACGGCCCTTCTAGATTTTTATTAGTAAGTAATCGTCTAGTTTCTGCAATCTAATTACTTATGAAGTAAAGGATCGCAACGAGAGCCTTATATCAATATTAGGTGCCTAAAAATGGGCAATTTTTTATGAATGCGTTACAGATCAGATCATAAATATTCACTGAAGCGTAAACATGTAGGGTAAGTTTCGATCGACCGTTACTATAAACAATAGTAGTTCGTGTTGTTATATAATAATACGGGATGGCGGACGAACAATTTCATCTCTGTGTTGTCTAGAATCAGACATTCTGAATTTATGATAAAAGATTTCGTTATGATGTTGCTTGCACTAGTTATGTAGATTCTTTTCTGTGGTTTAGGTACTATAGCGGCTTTAATTGAAGGAGCCTATACAACCTCATTTGAAATAATTACACTATGAGACGGATGCTGCTTTTTTATATAATAGCTTCTGTAAGCGACTTCGTTCGCGTGGTTTTTTTCAACCGCATTATGTCACGGTTTTGGTTGCTGCACCGCACCTATTGTTTGTAGCGTGATGTTATATAGCCTTCCTCGATAATTTTACTATTCAACACAAAAATATTTTTTTAATTCGAACCAGTAGTTCCTTATATTAGCGCGTTCAACCAACCAAACAAACAAACTCTTCAGCTTTATAATATTTGTATAGATTTAAAAGTAAGTAGTTGTCAGTCCGTTGCTACGGATGTCAACGAATCAACAACTAAGAATTAATTAATGAAATAGTATTAAAATATTTATGTAATATAATATTGAATACGTAAATAAATACGTTAACGTTGATAACGCGTCTTAAGTACCGTATAGATCCCTCAGTCGCTACAGTACTAACCACAAAGAAGACAATGCAAAGATTCTATACAATAATCTAAAATATTTCAAGACCAGCTCATTGCAATACAATACCTAATAAGTATCTATGTATCTTCCGATATTTACATAAAAATATTTTTACCTGTTCATTCTTCAATTTCAGAATGTCTTGTGAAAGTCTAAATAGAGTTTTCAAGTCCGTAAAATTCAGTTCAATATCATCGGCTTCCATCCAGCACAAACTTTCACAGAGCCTCTCTTTGTCTGACTGCGTGAGCTCCTTCTGTGAGAAACTTAATATTTCTCTCCAATCTGTTTCCACCATTTTAGTTTTTTAAGTTTAATATCTTTATTATATGTTTTTTTTTATTTTCTTTTAAATCTGTAATGCGCGTGTGACGCACTAACGTAAACCAACAATTTAGTGTTTGCCACGTCGTTGCTTAGCAACGCGAATCACGCCATTTTTACCACAGCTATTACAAATTGTAGATGACTTTTTATATAATTTATATAGACAATTAAAATTAAAATAGTAGCGAAATGGTTTAATTATACAAAACATTTTAATTACATAAGCTTTTAATATTCTTGCAAATTATGTGATGAAAATATTATTTAACGTTTCAAGTAAGTAAATAGGTTTTGACGAACTGGCTTGAATCGTTAAAAACTTCTGTAATATTAAGCCATTTGCGTACTGAAAAAATGATGAAGGTTTTCTTTCTTTTATTTTCTAATGGCTATTTCCGTTTTTTTTTTGTAACATAATGGTCTAGTATCGGGTTTGAGGTTTGATATCATGTAATAAGGTATTATTAACTGATGAAGATTTATCATACAGGCACTGTCGGATTTTCAACTCGCCTCGTCGCTAAAGCAATCTTCAAGCATAATAATATTTATTTTAATCTTTGAAGCCTGTTCTTTTTTATTGATGAAAGTTTAGAATCAGTTTACTATGAAAGGATCGACCAGGACTCGAAATGGGTTTCCAATATAAATAAAAGACATTATAAATACAAAGATTATTTTATTAGGTGTGATGATATCGAACAATAGCAGTTAATGTTATATTGTATGTCGAGGTGTCAACAACAAAATAATACATTTCTGTGCTTTAAAAATAAATTAACAAAAGTAAATACAACAATACAATAGGTTAAGAATAGTGAAAAAAAAAATCATCTACACAAACGAAGCATTGACATAGGGCGAGGGGAATACTTTGGTAACACCTATGAAAAGTAAGTAGGTACACTACAAACATCGAGAACTGAGACAGGTTCCAACGACTACTACCACCACTACTTGTACACGTGAACGATTTAAAGCAGAAAATACAACGAAAGAAAAGGACGTTAATTAAACATTGTAAAAATATAAATTACAAAATCGGATCCATGACTAGACATAAACTGTAACACTTTTGATAGAAAGTTATATAAAAATGAATTGGTACATCATGCCTGGAACATTTGACACCAGCAATACATAGCACACATATTTCTTAGTATCGATACAACTAATTTTTAATTAAGCATATAATATTGTCAACCGTTGCCAAATAATTACTCGCCCTATATATATATACTAGCCATTGCATAGTCTTGAGTATTATTAAATATTTATTTAGGTATATGATTAATGCGGTAACTAAGAAGTACCCATACTCATGAATTAGGTACTGTATGTACGTTATGTATCAGTACAACTGCCATGACAACGCTCACAAAATGTCTAAACTTTGTTTCGCCAGAATTTCTAAAAGTGTTAATCCAAAGTTTGACTTTTGTAGATATGTAATTTATGTATTGATGTATATAAATCGGTTAGTATTTTAGAATTAGTAATCTAGCTTCGTTCTTTTAAAATATCACTTTTAAAAGACGAGCCCAAACAAATCACTCCTAAGTTATAAATAAATACTACACTAAACAATTTTACAAGTATATAAGTATTTTTATTATTTTTTACAATTATACAACATCATAATTATCAGATAAACATACTCTTTGGGACACATAAAACAACTTTGGATAGATTACATTGACGTGATGCGGTAAGATATTCTAGTTCACAGATGACAGAAGCGAAAATATAGGTACACCGAAAATACATTGATATTTCTACTGTTAGTATGTTAGACTGTCGAGTTAATGCCGTGAATATTGATACGCTTTGGTCAGCAAGTTCGAGTTCCACCAAAGGCCAACTCATCCCCTAGTCTCAGCTTAGCATAAATCCTTTGTACAAAATATTATAAAAAGTCATGGCGTAATTTTGGTATCATTTGATAGTCTAAGGTACATAATCGGTTATATTTAACATAGAGCGGAGCTTACACATATACATGAACTCCACCACTATCTCATGTACCTACTCATGTGACTACATTGGGTAATAAATACGTAGAAATTGAGGGCGCGGTATATGAACCTATTATTATAGAAGGTAGATTGAGGGTATTTTTGGGATAGCTTTAATGAACTAATATTATATTTTGGTGACAAACTTTTCGATTTCATTTTGTTACACTTAAAAGTTTATGTTATTATATTCACTGGCTGTTTGGTGTCAATAAACAAATGGAGTCCTTAAAACTGGCACGTTACGTGGTTTACTATAGACAACACAATGTTTTTTATTTTTCCCACATTAGACTTTCATTTGTTTATTATTCCGCGTTAACTGTCTGTCTATCCAATGCAGTAATGGTCAGTGAATACGTGTGTGCGGTGGAGTGTTATCGCGGGCGGCGCGCGCACAGCGTAGCACGACCGAGGCGCCGCAACAGCGACGACTCGCGCTATCAGATGCGCTCCACGTAGTTACCTGCAAAGATAGAAACACAATTTTATTACATACGATTGTAATCTTAGATTAATGAAGTGCAATTTTCTGTAATGTACCGAAGCGCATAACAGGACTCGTGAAATTAGATGGCCATAATTTTTATTACGATTGGAAAACCGGCCGGAAAACGTGGAATCGGTATCTAACTGTACAATATGCCGAACTAGCTGCACATATACCAACTGAAGGAAATGGCAAAGTTAAGAGCATTGGATAGAGTGGAGGCGAGATAATACATCGACAATAACCTAGAACTTAAATAATTCCGCGAGTACAGACTGAAGTTACTTCTTTCTCGCCAGGTTCCACAACAAGGAAGAAAGCGGTGATCATCAAAGACAACCTTGGCGCCTTAATTCTGAGAATTGAATCCAAGATATTAGGTCCCGCTAAAAAGGTTTCGTACCTGGGAAGGTTCCGAAGCGTCCAGTGCGCTGACTGGAGCCGACGTACCAGCCGTCGTCGCACTTCTCCAGTACGTACACCGTGTCACCTTCGTTCAGTTCCAGCTCGTCGGGATTCTGTGGTCGGTACTTGTACATTGCGCGGTATCTGTCATGGGAAAGAAGGTATTTTAGGAATTGTTATGAAAATATGCCTGTACCAAAGAAAGTTTATATAAACGAAGGATTATCATTTATTATTTTTTCACGCTTATTTTATATTTTTAGATGTTATCTTTGCACATTCTCGTGCTTATCCAATAATTTTCTGAGTGCGTGAGAAACTAAGGTATTAAAAACATCAAAAGTTGTTTTTTATAGCAAAATTAAAAGTATGTTTTGTTTTAATTTAATTTTAAAATATTTATGTTTTATTTACACACATCGTTATTACACATTACAAAAATATAACATAACACTAACGGTATGGCCTCCGCATTGGTGTCCACGTACAAGGGCTCGGTGTTGTTGAGGTCGACGCCCGCTCCCGTTGGCGGCCCGTAGCCGCGCTCCGACGGCGTCAGCGTCGCCTGCGCAGGCTTCGCGACGTAACCTGAGACATGACGTCACACTTCAGAATTTGAGAAACAAAAGAAACGAGTTGCAAGTCCGTTATCCAGAGTACAACAGGAATGCTATAGTGTCAAAGACGTTAGAGATTAAATTCAGTACGTTTCTGTTTGAATGATGTAACTTGAGAAAAACGTTTGCGGCCTGGAGCGAACATTAAGGAGACGAGCCGTTATAATAGTAGCAATAAGAATAATTAGGTATGCTGCCAGCTGCAGTTAGTCAACTTATAAGACTGCTATGTCAGTATTTTAAACTATCAGTCAGACCAGATGAAAAAGAACTGTAAAATAAGTCTAGTAAGCACCAGAATACATAGTTAAGTAGGTCATCAGTGGCAGTCTTACGCCAGTTCCGCTATGGAACCTGAGATATACGTCACACATTAGAATAGGAACAATAGTACATCCCATCCTGACCACAAAATAAATATACCAACACGCGTATTATAAATTTATAAAGTAGGTATGTTATTTATTATGACGACGACACAAAAAGATAAAAAAGCTAATTGCGAAAAATTAAGAAAAGATAGAGAAAGAAAGATGAGCTGTGATCATTCCATTTGTTGTAACATCTGTGTTCAAATCATTCACATAAAAATATAAACAAACCTGGAAGTGGCTGCGTAGCTGGTGGTGCATTAGATAGCGCTTGGCTATTCTGTTGAGGTGTATAACTGTGGGAGCCCATGCTTCGTTTAGCAGAGCCATTGAGTAAACCGTGAGCAGCTGGCGACGCCACTGGCTTGTCACTGTTTAATATTGGTTGTGGGTCTGGAAATAAGACATGATCGGAATTAGTTTTTGTGTACAAACTTGAAACAGTGGTTATATTGTTCTAGTCATTAGGATTTTAGATTTCTCCTAGATCCTGCTGATTACGAATACCGAACTACTGATATGGACTTTTAAACAATATCAGAGAATGGTTTAGTCTATTGATTGCAATAATAATGGTAGGTAAACCATTTCTTAAAGATCAACTACAAGGGTATCTAGATTCTCCCGATTACCTAATCAAAGGACTTTGTAGAAGTTCCCGTTCAATAGTTAATAATAATAATGAGTCATCAACTTTAAGATAAGATAAAGTTATGGAATGTTTCCCAACATTGCAATGCAGTTAGTCAAGCTCATTAGTAAAACGTTTTGTTTATTAAGTTACGTAATTTGACGTATTAGCGCGAACATGTTATTATGGTCTTGACAGCTCAAAATTTATAAGATGGTTTGGGTGGTTGTGTCGTAATCATAATGTTTCTCTTCGAAATTGGGCGTATCGAATATTATTTGCATTTCCTGAGTTGGCTGTTAGCGGCGAGATGTCACGTTTTTGTGTAAGATTACACAATCTTCATCGCTTTTGTTTAGCTCAAACTGCGCGAGATTAACATATAGCAGTTACATAATATAATCATTTTAAATAATAACCAAACCCTATTAAGGAAGATTTAAATAATATAAAACGGTCTGAACTAAAAGACACTCACCAGGTTTACTCGGACTTGGTTCTTGCAGTATAGTTACGTAACTATCAGGGAAGATACCAGTCTTGGTGCCATTCCTTCCCTCCCACCAGTTCTGGTCGATGCGCCTCGTCAGCACCACAACTTCTCCTTTCTTCAGAGGCAGTTCCAAGTTCGTTTGAGCTGTGAAGTCGAATTTCGCTCGAGCCCGACCTTCGACGATTACGACTTTTTTGGGTGCTTGAACTACATCGCCTTTCTGTATCTGAAATGAGTTTTGACTTTGTATAGTTATCTGAAGATAGTAGTTTTTTATTTACATTTGTGCTAAAAGAGTGACATAAATTGACACAATGGGTGAGTAAGAGACCAGATGTCCCGATTACTCCTGCTACTTCATGTCGGGATCTTGCCAAATGATGAGCTCATGTATGTATACGTTTGAGTTTGATATTAGTCAGGCATATCCGAAATAAATGACATTAATCAAGTTGAATGTCTTTTACGAGAATTATAATTTAATAAAAAATCGGGTTGTTTTTTAGCAATGCATAAAACTTGTTTTCCCGATTTAGAGCTAATGCATATTCAGCCAACATTTAAAAGATTTGCCTATAGCAAGTAACCTTAAAGTGAAATAAAAAAAATCAAGACCGTTGCGACTAAAGTATTGTGTGCGTATGTTGGTTACTTTACCTCAACATAATTGTAAGGGAACAGTCCTATCCTGCCGTGTAGTTCTCCTTCATACCAATTGTTATCTATCTGCCTCCTCACATGGATCATTTCTCCTTTCCTAAAGCTGAGCTCCCTCGGTGTCTGTCCGTTGAATGTGTACAAAGCCTTAGCGATCACTTTCTCAGCTTCATCGTATCTGTTTAGAGGCAGAATATTCTTCTGGGACGGCGTGAAGTTGTCCTGATGTCGACGGTTCTGCATGTCTTGTAGTTCCTGTAATAAGCCTTACATTATTGATGTGTCGTTTAAATCGTTTTGTGATTGAACGCGTATGATACAAAGCTTAAGAATTTCTGGTAAATTTTGAACATTGTTAACAAGACACGTCTGTTGCACTTTAGTGATTCCTCTATAAGTGCAAGGGATAGTGAATATAGTAATGGGTTAGGCCGAAATATGTTATACAGCATGTGTATGTCTTTGGTAATTAACGAGTACAGAATGAATCCAAACAGTAGAGTCAGTTAGAACAGTTTCACACACTCTCTCAAACGTCACCTTCATTGAGGCATCGAATGCTTCTATATCTGCGGGTAGTATTTCGTTTTCCTGAAAAGGTTTAATTTTTGATACAAAAATATTACCTCCATTACATGGTGGAACTCACTATTTTCCGATGTTGAATACATTATTAACTTTACATTTTCCGTATTTTTTGGTTTAAAAAACAATTGCCTAGACTGGTTTATCTAAAACTAATATCACTATTGAGTTACAGTCATTTCACAGAACTTATTTACGTAATTACACACTCATTGAACGTAATCGCTAGGTACGGAAAATCATTTGCACGCATATCATGATCGTCTCTCGCGCACGTTTCGCTCACACTGGAGCGACCGGGCCAACCGTGCCATGCTCGTAACAATACGAGAATACCTCTATATAACAAAAACATTAACATTCTACATTTCTTTATAAAACCAAGCCTTATTAAAAGTTATTAAGGTCGAAATTATAATACACGTGTTGGAGTCAAAAATACTTGTGGTCAATTGGTCAACGGATTTTTCGTTGGTATGTGGAGACAAGGTCGTTCGGATTTTTTGATTATTTAATGAAACTGGTCGATATTACCATAATAGCTAGCGTGTATGAATGGCGGACGCTCTAGTCCTAGGACATATTCGTATTTATGTTAATGCTTCAAAAACCTTTAATATAAAATTATATTTCTTTCGTAACCAACGTAATTAAACTAATCGGATATTTATAGTAAAAGCAGCGTTACCTGTATGTTAATAAAAACTTGAATGGTCACTATTCACGAAGGCAAAGTTAAGATTTCTCTTCAAGGGCTCGATCACTGGCTTGTTGATAATTTGCGGATATTTTCACCACGAGTACTTTAAGTGAAATCAGTGAAATGTTTGATTGAAGTAGGTCGTATGCAAACATTGCGCGCATCCGGACTAGCGGACACCGTTTGTTCGGGATGCGAACGTAGTGCATTCGGTCATCCTGTTTACTACGCACTTCCCTAGTAACGCGTAGGAAACGAGCAGAAGAATTTTTAATACATTACCCTAACGGTGTTAAATTAAGTACCATTTTAATGACTTAAAATGGGTTACAATTTTAAAATAATCATAATTTCGGGCAAGAAAGACATTATTTTAATAAAATAGAAAGATTACCAGTATTTTATTGTCCCACTGCAGGGAAAACGCTACTTCTCATAAGGACTCACCACATCACCACGGTTGCTAAAGGCAGATTTGCGGTTTCAGATTTATATTATTTTTGTTTCCGTACATTTTAAAGGCATTTAGAGTTACACTCAAAACACTATTTAACGTGTCTTTAATTAAGTACGTGCCTAATTCGTATTTTTAGGCGACTCAACAAAATACTTGTTTCTGAGTAAATTATACTAGTTATAAGATAATTTATTATTATGCCAATATGTCAGTAATATTCATGTAAATCAATACGGTATCTTGTGGAAACTTGGACGTAAATAAATAGAGAAACCACAATGTCATCTGCGGGTATTGTTAGTGTTACAAGAAGTAGTACCTGTATACTTTAGTTTTTATAGAATTATAGAGGTATGTTTAAGTAAATAATACAAGTATTTATTACGTTTTAAATTAATAGCTTACCTACTCGTCACAAACATACTATTACTAAAGTAACGGGTGTAAGAAACGAAAGTTGTTCTTCCCACAGTTGCGAGCATTTTTTTGTTCTAGCCCATACTTGGGAACCGTCTAGTTACGGAGATATTAAAGGTTAAAATTCTTTTTTTTTTTTCGAACAAATGTTCCAAATGTGGCAACTAAACTTTAAATACGCCCACGACCTCTGGGCTGTTGCATGCACTTATAGACATACTGTTTTCCGCCGCATTTTTTTTTTTTTTCTTGGTGGGTGGGAAATCATCAAATAACTTCTCCCGCCCTGGGCGGGGCGGGAGGGAGTGTCAGACTTTTACTGACTAAAACCCACCCATGTTCCTTCTTGTGCCATTTGCGTTCCGGGGGCGCGGTATCTCTTACGAACAACCCGCAGACTGTTTTCCGCGCTACCATAAACAGCAGCAGCAGCAGCAGCTCGGAGTTTGGATTTGTGCCCGGTTAATGGCAATAGGCGCGAGCCCGGCGACGCCTATTATATGGGACCTAAACATACCGGACATTGGTACTCCTCTGCCTAACCATTTGGGGAATACAGGTGTGACGTATGTATGGATAAACAGTAATACACAAAAAAAAAACAATATCCTTTTCGATATTAAAGGCATTCTGTTGTTTCTTTTTGTTATTAAGAGTCACATTACAGTTCGTTAAAAAGACACGTGCTGAAGTATATTTTAAGCTAAGATAGTTTATGAAAACATCGTTGCACACGTAGGGAACAGGTAAAGTATTTTTGTTGGAAATTCTTACTACTACAAAAAAATTCTTGGCGTATACTGGCTGTAGAAACAATAATGATTATAAATAGATTTGGTTATTATTAGTAAATTATATTAATAAGCAAGTTTAAATGAATAATTCTAGAGAGATGACGTAGAATATCTAGAAGTAAGGCTGCCTAGATCAAGGTCTTTTCATCGCCGTATATTTTTGTGTTTACATTTTACTGTTATTTTTTTTCATTGTTACAATTTATTATACAACTTATAATCAAAATCATATTCTACAAAAAGCTTATAAATATTCTAACTTGCAATTAATAATAAGGGTAGGAGAGCTTATTTTGCTGATTGAAAGATTTACAGATTCTGAAGTAGATATGTCTGAGTGTTTCTTAATTTTCCAATGTTAAAATATTTTTTTCTATATCTATAAAATAGTAGGTATATTATGTTCGATCACTTTCTGCCATTAGCCCAACATAAAATTCTAAGTGAAGCAGCAAATTACGCTCGCTTTAATAACTTGTCTGTATGGGTATTGCGTTATAGGAACCATTAGATACGTGTTGGTACTTGGTGGTAATATAATGGCATAGATAAAATGGTTTATCAACGAGTGTGCAATCGAAGAAATAAATTGCGCAGTATGCACGTATTCATTATTATATTTATTTTGTTTTAGATAATAATTACATAAAACTAACGTACTTCCTTGTCAAGCATTCTAGTCAGGCTAAAATTACATAATGTGTCAAATAAAAAAGGGAATATTTCAATAGTTTCAGGTGACTTAGACAAAGTCTAAGCATTTATTAAACGTATGTACGTAATAAGATCATTTACAGGTACTATTGAATAGTCAAGGAGTCAGTCAGTTAGTCAAAAAGTTTTAGCTAGTTGCTCGTTCCAAAACTAGGCAGGCCTCTATGGAGAAGAACGAGGAAGAAACTCTACAAACACTTTTTTCAATTGGTTTTAACAAAATTCTGGTTATCAGGGCACTAATAGTAGAATAGAAGATTACCCCCCTAATTGTCAAACGATACTGTCGAAACTTTTTCCGACAGTAGGTTTTTATGTTCTACATTACCAATGCACTACCCTACATACTTATGAACATGGATAATACAGGCATTACCTTTATCAGTGTACCTATGTTCTTTAACCCCAAGCACAAAATACTACCTAAAGTTCAATAAATTTGCGGATATCATGATATCGATCAAACTGCAGTCGCGTGCCTGCGCCTAGTTTAACAAAATTAATCGTTAATCGCAATCGCAACAACATTGACTGACACGATAATCGTATTCCGATAAACTGTTTACGTTTTTGTGCATATCGATGTTCGGATTAAAATCGATTCTCAAGATCGCATGCGACAAGATGTAATGTGATGAGAAATTGTTGTGATGAAAACGGATTGAAAGTAATGACTTTTCTTTGTTGCAATTGTTAGACCTACTTTTTTTATAGCCATTTGTATTGAGATTTATTTGTGTTTAATTTTATGAGATTCTGAGACGATAGTACAATATCTAGAAAAACCTTTCTAGGTTCCTAAATAAAATAAAATAATCAGACTTAGAACATGTACTCGTCGAGCTATGCACTATTAATTCGTCTGGTATCAGCCAAATCCTTAAACGCAACCATTTGTGCCCTGATTGTCTGTATGACACATTTTTATGTAATTACGCAATTATCAACTTTATTTCTTTTTCAGTTCATTATTAATTATTAATAAGTACACACATATTGCTGTTACGTTTGTGTCGACTGTAAGTCTTAGCTTGTCTAGCAAAATATAATACATTGAAAACAGCAAAGTATATAACGATAGAAAAACGATCTCTCGAACAAACCGCAAATGGATTTAAACGTAAAATGTCAATGCTTTTTATCGTAACTGATTCAGATCAGCTGTTTCTATGATGGATTGATAGTTTCTAACTTAGAAATAGACTTTATTTTATAGGAATAAGTTACTGACTGTGGTATTGATCCTGACCGAACCATGGCGGTCATTGTCAATGGAGACTAACTAATTAGTAGATACTCAAGAGATATTATAATGAAAAAGTGTGTGTGTGCAAACGCAGGAGCAAGGCCTCTTTCCTCAGTTTCATGGTTCGACATTGTGATGAGAGTGAGGCGGCAACTCGTGAGAAAAATCCAATAACAGTTTGCCCGACTTGGGAATTGGGTACAGAACCCCACGCACCAGGCCATCGAGTGTAGGGTTTTTTTAATTCTGTTCGACGCACTGATTTAGACAGGAAATATTGCCTCAATATGATCAGAACACTGACAGCACTAGATACCATTATACCAATTTCTCCGCCAAACTCCTAATTATAATAAGTGTTACATACCTGTAAATATTTGTTCCTTTTCTGTTCCCTGTAGAGCCTTTTCATGTGTTCTGCCTGCTGCCGCGCCAGCTCCCTCTCGGGCACCAGCGGCAGCGGGTCGTGCCGCACCGGGCATCGGTAGTGGATGTTGACGTCACTCTCCACGTAACGACGAGGGGATTCTATGGAGAAATGGAAGATGTAGTATTCTGAAGTTATTTTATTAGGGTACGAGTCCGTACTTCGAATATTCCCATAGACATTCTATAAGAATGTTTTGTGAACTGCAAAATGTATTTTTAGTACCTAATAATAATAATTATAGTGCGCCATCATTCTTGAGTAGCTGGACCAGCATGGCTCATTATTGAAACCTGCAAGCAGGTACTCACAACTTCTTTGCTACAACATACTATATTTCTCTTCCTATTCTTAAAATTTCAGCCATGTTAAAATAACGTGGTTCTGGCGACATTAGGACCTAAGTCCCACCCGTGCCTATGTCTTGTTGCCAAAATTATTGAAATACGATAAAAACAGTGTGTAGGACAATGAGCGTTATTCTATTAAGAATTAGGGCATTTTTTTCTATAACAGTACAATCGAATCGATAAATGGGTAGATATTTATCATTAGACACGAAGTCAGTAAAATATTAAAGTAAACGTTATAAAACTTGTATTGCATTTGAGGCATTCCCGGATATTTTCTATGCACGTAACGTTGTAATTTAATTATATAGGAAGGTACCTACTTTCCACCTTTTACGTAACAAGTAAATTGTTAATTGTAAATAGTACTTTTGAAAACGCTAACACGCATCAATGGTCAATAAGTGGCCCTTGTGATAAGGGCTTAGCTATAGAATAACAGCATTTTCTAATTGTCGGTCCTACACTTTACCCGATGTTTACATTAGAAAAAGTTTTGTAAATCGGTACCTTTTATTTACTTTAATAAGATCGACTGTAAAGATAAAAAAATCATGTTCAATTTGGAATCTTGTTAAACTAGTTGGCAACAAAAATTTTAAATTGTTCATAAAAATTTCTTTTATCATTACATAACACAGGTAACATCTTACTCGGTCTGAATCAAAAACTCACGATTCGCGTAAAGAACAATACTGCTAACAACTAAGTCAGCTCGTCAGGCGTGGCAAACCTTTTGTACAAAAATATAAAGTAATCTTTTCCATCGAAAGTGAAAGTGTTCCAACGTTATATTATGGCTATGGCGAACCATCGATGTAATGCCCGGTGATTGGCGATTTTCTTTAAGTGGTTATTATGTGATGACACGTAAGAACCGGTTCCTAGCATTTTGTAATATATCAGCGGAAGTAAGAGGCGATGTACGTGTCGTAGGTGTATGTCTTTCTAATCTACAATATTGTTTTTATTATTAACTTTATTTTATTGGTACAATAATGAAATGGGTAATACAATTATTGAATGGATTTTTACAAAAGCAGCAGAACTTAGTGCGGTAAATTTTACAAGAAAATCAATCTAAATATTCCGGTTATTTGATTTGTAAAACAAAAGGCCCATCTATGTAGAATATTGATTCCACCGCGCTTGATTAGATTAAAAAAATGACCCCAGCAGCATTTACTTTGCTGGAATAATTCGCGGGGAAGAATTAATAGTGCATAAAGTATTTTATCTATATTAGTATTAAGATATCGCTTAATTTTGTTTTGCAAAAGGTGATCGTAAAATTAATTGACACACTTACTTTTAATCAACAAATATCTACGTATCTACTATCAAAACAGAATTGTATTAATAGAAACCAGACATTTTGACCCAGTAGCGGAAGATACATCATAAAACACGTGTGTTATGTTGTTATGAGATTATGCTTATATGGTAATAAACGTTCAAGCTGAGGAAATTCCGGTAAGACCGGACGTGTTTTATTATTTGTTGAAAAATGTATTAAAACAGCATCAGGCCTGGATTATTTGAATAAAAGCGGACGTATGGCGTACAGGTACATATTTTAAACTGTTTACGGACTAAGGAAATTTAAAGAATGAACTATTTTATAATATTGTTATGGAAACTATTGGTCAAGGATTCTTTATAGTAATTTCATAATTTTGATCTAATCTAAGACAAAAAGTCAATAAAAAAATAATGTAATGCGTCATGTCCAATCAAAGTGTTGTCAAATACGACAGTTTTTACATATGAAACGTAGTTACAGTAGTTTTCACGTCACAAAGACCAATATAAACGTTGATCTGCCATCAAACATGTCGAATTGAACACTCGACAGAATAACTTAACAATTGTCGTCGACTTTCTACTACTACGGATAATCATGCTTGGCACGTACTTACGACACGCCCAGAGTAACAACGATAAGATTACAATGGACAAATATGTATCCATTGGATTCCGTACCTTATGCCATGAGGGAAAACTGAATTCTTAAAGCTGTATTCGCGGAGTAAAAGCAAAATGTCGTTTGCTGTTTCTACTAAGGAATTTCATTTGCACAACATTACCTACAAGTAGGTAGGTACCTAGTTTTTAACTTGTTTTTAGTATGGCTTTGAGAATCAGGTGTATTGGTGTCGCAAAAGTTGGTGTATTGCCAATAATTTACCTAACCATTTGGCTAAGATTAAATCAGGCTGATTCAGACATTTCATAGCAATTTAATAGCTTTTGAATATTTAATGTCACCTAGCAAAGGATATGGAGAAATATTCGGAGTTGATGACAAATCTAAAGTAATTGGAGATATCTACACCAGAAGCAGTAGAAGTGATGATTATGGCAGCTTATTATCCGATGGATATTGGATTGAATGTTGAAAACCTTTGTAGTTTAGCATTAGTAGGAGAAATGTTTTGAGAAAAGATGAGAAATATATAAGAAAAGGATGAAACCAAATATCCTAGAAATAGAAACTAAACGGAGTTATATCGATATATAAACAGACGGTTACAAAAGAAACTAAGTGAAGAATCAAGAATGACGCTTTGTTTTGTTACTAAACATGTTTACAAATAAACTAATAAATATCATACCAATACATTGCTTGGTCAGAGCCAACATTGAACAACTAATTATTTATTTGAATCTAACTGGTCAAGTGTACCAACAAATTAACATTCCATAGGAAAACAACAGCTCGTAAAAACTGGTAAAATTATGTTGTAATTAAGATCATTGTCATTCCACTATTGGGTAGTTATTTTCGAATTCCGCATTAGTTTACACACGTGATTGACGGTTTTTGTACTTCTTTAATAGCATTATAATTACAAAATGTTTGTACAGTATACTTCACGTTCTTGATTGCAGGCTATAATGATATTGAATTGGATACAATTTTCTGTGAATTCTTATCTACGGATGCATGTTTGTCTAACTGAATTTCGATACTATTATTGTTGTCATACAATGCATATTTTTACGCAGAGATACAGTTAAAAGAGCTAATTTCATTATAATTTTCTCTGAAGTCTTAATAAGCTGATTGAGAAATTTTATATGAGAGATAAAATTTTATCTCTCAGATAAAATTTCTCACATACCGGTAAGTTGCTTCTAAGTTAAGTTAAGTTAGAGGCATATACCTACCTACTTGTATAACTACGCGACATTTTGCAATGAGCTTCGGTTATAATTACCGTTTCAAGTTACAATTAGGCAAGTCAGTATCTTGATACAACTCGACCTCCCTGAATATTTCATAACTCGTCATTGAGGCAGAACTTGAACGAAATATCTTAGATCTATAATTCGAATATAATCAATACGGTTGGTCTGTTGCGTAGATGTCATTGAAAATTGTGAAATTTCAAGATAATGTTGATTTTCTGAATGTCATGTAAACTCACATTAATATATTTATTGTATATTTATTTCAATTAATATCTAGTTAATTAATTATCAGACGTCAGAATACACATTTATGTTTACATCTAATCACCTCGTTATCAATGTATCAAAGGTAAAATGACACAAATCAAAAGCACAAGAGATTAAGAAAGTAAATACTGGTTATTAAGTACTTAGATAGTTTTAAAAGAGCAATTATTAAGACACGTAATAAACATTGCCGTAAATCAACATTTATTATTCGGTTAGTTGAACACTGATGGTGAACATAAAAATAGTAAAGATAATAATGATGAACAAACCATGAGTGGTCATTTTCTTGATTTGCTTGAGTATGCCCATAGTACTCGTAGGAAACACACGATCAATCACAGTAAACAATAAATTCACAACACAGCACGCACTCCCAACGTCGGGGACGACGTCTGTCACCGACTGTCGGTGGCGATAGATCAGATGCACTTTCGACTCGCATCGACGCCTTAACTTCATCTCCCGCCAAACCCGTTGACTTGTACTTTCGCTTTGCACGCACGCGTTGTCAACACAAACGTTATTTAACAATTTTGGTAGCGTAGCTGACGCTAGAGCTGCCGGTTATCTCATTTCTGGTAGTGATTGTTTTGGAGTTTTACTTAAAACAAAATATGCGTTCGGTAGACGTTTATACTTTTATTCTATCTCGGTATACCAACTATTGAGAAGTTATTTAATGTAATGTTCCAATAATATTTATCTTTATATTGTAATAGTAGATTATTTCCAGGATAGATACTTAGGAGTAATTTTAAAGAATCACAGCAAAACGTATTGTAGATATCATCTTTATGTACTCTACTTACTTTTTACAATGGCATACAAATGTTAGATTGTTATCAAAACGGTACTTATTTAATGACTTGGTGAATATTTTTATGTTGTATCGCAAGCTAAAAGTTAAGGTCAAGTATTTTCAGAATAAGGTCGGTCACTTTTAAATAACACATTAGAAATAACTTGGTCACGTTAACGATGTCAAGAATTCACGTTGCTCAACGATGAGTCTGTGATATGTCCAGATAACGTTATCTTTTCCAGTAAATGTGCACTTGTAAGGAAGACAAAAAGGTTACATTGGTAATTAATTAGTGACTCGTTTATGCAGAAGTCGATGTAAACAAGTACACGACAATAATGATTTGATTCTGTGTAAACAAGCTGTCTCCGCATGTTATGTCAGACAGGTAAAATGTACTCTAGATAGTAGCCTTGAAAACACAATGGCGTTATTTGTTACCCACTCCATAGAAAAATGAAATACAAAAAAGTACAAATATATTGTGAATGAGTCTGGTACTCACTGTATGGCAATGGAGCATAAACATCCGGATATACATTTGTTCTGTTTCCCCAATCAGAAAATTCGTGCAGCGTATGGCGATGATCATCATTTCTTAAATTCGTTTGTTTCTGCCGGTATGTTACTTGGTCTCTTATGTTAGTTTCTTTGTCAGATTCTGTAATATTCGTCAAATTGTGCATAGAAGCAGTATTGAATTCTGGTTGATATTTGGGTTCATTTTGAATATCAGTTGTTTCTGACACTATTTCGGATATTGTTATACTTTGTGTGTCAGCGTTATCAGAAACTGTATCATCATTATCAGAGTCATTGTACGATTTCTCGTGTAACTGCATAGACTTGTAGTCATCTGTTAGCTGTGTGACACTTGTTGTTCCATACGTAATAGTTGCTGTAGTTTCTTTTATAACAGATTCATTGCTTTTTAAACTGTCGGAATCATATTTGGTTCGAGATTCATTTGGGCTGGTTTCTTTTGAAAAATAGGCACTGTCACTTTCATATTCTTCAGTTTCATCGTAAAGTAAATTTTTCTTCATATATTTGTTTAGAGCAAGAAGTGATCTAGATAATGATCCTGACCCTGGGACGTCACTGAAGAACCCATCGTCTTCATAATGTATGTCTTCGCGGTTTAAAATATTGCCACGAATTTTTTCAGTGTCATTTGCAAAATTCACGCTCATTTTGGCGGTACACAGTTTAGTAATTATTTTATCATATTATTATTAGCACTGCACACACCTAGATGGTTCACGTTAAACTGAAGCCGTGATAACACAGATAAAAGTATTATATCAGTGAGTAATACTCGATAACACTTGCCGATACTGTTCAATATTCTAACCAAATCAATAGTTCCGCCAAAACAATTTTATTTATTAATTTTACTAACAACAAGCACACCGCGTGTGATCAAGCGGCTAGCCGAACTATTTACAATTGAAAAAACTCGACCGACAGGTTTTGGAAGCTCAATCCAATTGAATGACGTAAACCGCGAGAGGCTAACTGATAATCGCACAACATTAATGTTTTTTTAAACTCATTGCTGCACAGATATTGTAAAATAATTTTGTAATAACATAATCACTTCCAAATTTAAATTTACTAATATTTTATTCGCGTCTGACTACGTGTGGTGACGGCAATGGTCAGGAGAATAAGTTAAGGCACCGATTGTTGTGAACAAAGACCATTGTTTCTTTTTTTGTTCGCATATAATCTTAAGGAAAACAAGCGTGGCTCTCATGATGCTTACACCAAATGATTTTCGGAAGTGATCTGCGTAGAAGTGTTATGTAATGTACCAAAGTAGGTTATCATCTTTTATTTGTTTTTAAGAGACGAACGTCTCCAGGTAGTGATTTTATGAATAACATCACAAATATAAATATAGTTATGGTGTATGATTATATACTTGCCTGTGTCTGAGTAGCTCCCGTGCGAAGTTCTGCGTGGAGGCTCCGGTGCCGAGTCGCTCTCTAATTGTGTATAACAAAACATGATAAGGGACCAAACAGAAAAACATGGTAAAATGAAAATTGTACGCAATAAAAGATACATTGATAGTCGTTATAATATGTTAACAATGAAAGCTCAAAAAATATATTTACAATTGAAATAGGTATACAAAATTATGCAATTTCCTGATATTGTACAGTAAAAATCGCAAAAATAAATCCAATGACATTGTTACATTTTAATGCAGGACTGCAAACAATCCTTGTTTGCGTTCAGATAACACGCAAAGTAAACACGCATAACAGAAACGCGATATCAATACAGCGAAACCCATAACGATGATCAATAAATCTTTTACGAGGGATGCAAACTTCTACAAAATTTAAATTTACTCCAAAATTAAACACGACTTTGCGTTTGCTAAATTGAGTTGTAAGGAAACTTTATAAATTTAAGAAATTAACCTTGGAATGTGACGGTATGTCGTGACGGCATGACGAAGGGCGAAAGCCTGTGTGGCCACGAAGCGGGCGGTGGTCGGGGCGGAGCTCGCGGTGGCTCGTATCGGCTCGCTGGCCGATGCGCGGCAGGGTTAAATTCTTGTTTCGCAAACGTGTCACTTTTCAGGATGGAGCTCAATTTGATGGATTCTTTTGGTACCGTTCGTTTTACTTCTTTTTTTACAGGCGATGTTCGTCCCCGAACCAAGACATTGGGATCCTCAATCGATCTATTATTATCACTACGTTTTGGATAGCGATGTGCTATCCACGAACCAGCTAAGTATGGGGCCATTTCATGTAGTTCACTCACATCAGGAGCGGAGGCATATATCTGGCCAAGCAATGACATTGTTTCGAATCTGCGCCGAATCCGATCCACTTCTCCTTGGCGACATTCTAAGGCTTCTTCGGCAGACCTAGACCGAGGAGTGGTGCGCCTACGAAGAGCCGCTAATTTTGAAATGATATCAATGTGGGGCATATAACGATTTGTTGTTCTTAAAGGTACTCGTGCAACGGGAAGTACTACTCTACATTTATCTCGACGTGATGACAACTTTTCGAAAGATGACCAACTGCTAATGAATGCGTTTCGTGCGAGTTCTGGATCGCTGCGATATCGCCGCAGCACGGCGCCCGCCGCCGTGGGCGAGTCGAAACGCCGGGCAAGGCGGCGCACTTCGCCCGCTCGCGCCAGGTTAAGGTACGCACGCCAATACCTCTCCGGGTCGGGTGACGGGCTCCGACTGCGCCAGATTGTCTCGTCGCTTGAACAGCGTAGCGTGTCGGGCGTCCGTCTATCGGCAACGTACAATTCTGAATGAGGCGATGCTGACCTAGAATGTAGATCGGGTTTCAAAGGAAGTGAAAGAAACTTATTTTTTTCACTTTCCCCAAACAATTCCCTAAAATTTGTACAAGATTGAGACTGCACTATTTGATTTTTGTGCGGCTCATTTGTCTTAGGTTCGTTTCTAGATAATGGTATTTCTTTGATAGCTACGGTTGTGTTAGAACTACATGGTTCTTGATTTTCTTTTTCATCAGAGCTTTCTCTGGCGTGGTATACAGTTTTTGCTTGTTCAGCTATGTTTTTTACAGATTCAAAGTATTGAACTTTTTTTTGGACTTCCTTACTAGGACCTCTGTATATAGCAGTTTTATTGGATATATCTGAACTGGCAGTCTCGGTTTCACTAGCCGAAGATTGGCAATGTGTTTCAGTCTTTTCATTTGTATACACGACATGTCTCTTTTGATCATTTTCAATATTATCATTATTTGCTTGTTTGACACTATCCTCTGAAGTTTTTGGAACTGCTACATCTCTACGTTCAGTCATAACTTGTTCTTTGATTTCAGTATTTTCAATTTCTTCTTTTAAAGAAAGCGGAGCTGGTGATTGATTGTCGAATTTACTTATTCGATTTAAAATTTCTTTACTTAATGTTTGGGAAATTTTCCTTTTTTCGTTTTCACTAAGAGTCATTTGTATTTTATTAACATTATTTTTTAGTTCCTTTACCGACGTGATTGGACAAGAAATTGCAGCTATGGAATCAGACTTGGTTAATTTTGTTGGCTTTTCGCTTTCTGCATTATAGGTTGAAGTAATTAGTGAATTACATCTGACATGTAACGATGGGTTAGCCTCTATTTTATCATTTTTTACATCAATAGTATATTTCATGTCTGGTTCTTTATTCGATTTTGATTCTAGTTCTTTGCTGTAAATAGCATTTAGTTGATTTTTGAGTGCATTTACTTGCTCCATAGACAAACTACTCCATAAGCGACTACCAAGGCCAATCTTTTTACGAAGATCATTTAAAGAAGTCTCTTGTTGTAATGTTACTGTTGGTTTGACAGTTACCCGATTTTCTAATTTGTCATTGTCATTCTTTTTGTTAATGTAGAAAGCAGTTTCTGCTACACTTGTTCCACGCCATAAAGGTTTATAAGAATCCCTGGATTGTGTTTGATCTAAATCCATTGAATCGTACTGCGGTATTTGTTGAAAATGATCTTTAAGGTCTTCTACAGATCTTTCCTTTATTCGTAGACCTCTATCTGTGTCATAATTCCAACGAAAATCTTTAAGGTCTCGAGGATAAAATAAAACATCTTTTTCAGTTTGAGCTAATTTCAACTTTCGATATAGATGGTTTAATTCCTCCTCAGCTCGTTCTATTGCTCTTATTTTCTTCCATCGATCAAAGTCAATAATTTCTTCATCTTTTCTTCTATGGCGTAAATCACTAGTGGAAGTCGCTTTTTCCAATTCGGCCACTCTTTCTAAATACGTGTAATATCTGTTTAGTTCCCTAAACCGTTCTGACCTCATTTTTGTGTTTTGCATGTCGCGAACGTATTCATCATAATCTGGGTCAGCAGAATGCAAATTAGAATCACTTTTCGTTTTCATCGGAAAGCTATCTAAGAGTATTTTCCTCTCGGCATCGCCTGCACTTCGGGTGCGAAATATACTTTTTGGTACAGTGTCTGCATACTGCTTACTGTTTTGTAAACGAGCACTATGTATGCGACGATAAGACGGTGATCGTATGGAAACAGGTGAAGTGGAATGACTTCTGCTGATACTTGCCATTGTGTTTTTTCTTGTAACTTTTGGGGATACTGGTCTTGAAGTTTGAGAAAAAAATATTGTTGATGGATATTTCTCAATATCAGATTTCGAATCCATTGTTTCTATATGAGCCGAACGTCTGGTAATTATTGGAGAAACTGGACGAACAGTCTCAGTAAATATAATTTTTGATGGGGATAATGATTTACGTTGTACTTGTGGAGGAGACGTGCCACGTTTATGAATAACTTTGGGAGAAATAGGCCTTCTGGTCTGTGTGAAAACTAGTCTTGATGGTGATATTGGGCTCCTCATTGGTGTTTCTATCGGTTTTTCTTTTTTGTGAAATACTACTGTGGGTGACTTTGGGCGGGATGTTTGGGAAAAATACATTTTATTGCACGGAGGCTCACTCTTACTTCTGACAGTCGCCAAGGAAGAAGTTGATCCAAAATCATCACACTTAGATAAACTATCGAATTTGCGGATTTCATCGTGCATTCTACCCGGCCAAGATACGGATCTAGGACTCCGTGCTCTCGATGGGCTGGGATATCTATCCCACATCTTAAAACGAGACAAAGACACTGGTTTCCTGTGTATTAAATAAGTGTTTAGGGACTTTGGTGAAGTATTATCCTGTGGTAGAGATTGGAACATTCTTGCTTTTTGAAGCACGGTTGAATTTTGTTCTAACATCGGATATACCAGGGGTGGGGTAGAAGATCTTCCAAGGAACAGATGTTGGAAAAAAGTGTCGGATACAATTGCATCATGCGATTTTTTTATATCCTTAGAGCTGATTCGTCTTGCACCTAAATTTTCAAAAGATCCAAAATTAGATGTTTCATTTGAAGTATCACCAAACTGACTACCAGATTCAGATTCTTCATTAGGTTTCACATTAGGCTTCTTGTTACTTTTAGGTTTTGGTATTTTCTTCACATTTTTAGCAAAATCTTTAGCTTTTTTGCTGCATGATTCATGACAAGGCACGCTTCTAGGTCTGATTACAACGCTCTCTAAAGATTTTTTCTTTTTTAAGTTTGTTACTACTGCTGTTTTTACTTGGTTCGGTTTCTTTAATCCAGATGAAATATTAGACGAAGATTTGGAAATATTTGATGTCGATTGAAGTAAGCTAGGTTTTGATACTTTCTGTTCGTTTTTTGTTGATAAACAAGGATTCGATTTAGTATGCAATTTTGATATTTTAAGTTTTTGTACTCTTTCCGCAGTTCGGATCATATCTCTACTCTTGTGAGTGCTTGTTGGTGAAAGAGATTTTGTACTTGACGTTGTACTTGGCCTAATAACAATAGGTTTATTTGTATAGTCTTTGGATAGAGATTTAGGTCTTACTTTTGTTACATCAATACGTTCATTTCTTTTTTCTGCACTCCATAATTTATCTAAAGATGTAACTTTGTCAAGAATATTCGTAATGGGTGTTTTTCTGCCAGCTCCACCTTCTATCACCACGGAAGTATGTGGTTCGCCATACTTACTATGGATAGAGTTGGAATATTCTGTAGGCAACAGCATTCTACGAGAAGAGCCAAAACTACTAGTTCCCATAGTTTTCATTGAGGTTTTCAAATTTATAGTTGAGTTATATTTTCTATTGATAGCGGGAGGTGCTGATATAGACATGATTCTTGTTTTAGGTAACTTTTGATCAACTATGACACTTCTTTTATCCGTTTCAAGGCCCGTTTTGTTTATTATTTGAGTATTTTGACGAGAAAGTTTGTGGTTTATTTTATCTTTCAAGAAATCGACGTTAGACTGAGGATACGACGTAGTTGTTCTTTTTGGCGATGTCGATACAGGTCTTGTCGAAGTCACTAACTTAAGAGTTCGGCTGTTTTTAGATGAGATCCTTCGAGGAGGAGCAGGTGGATAGTCAGATATTTTACAAGGCACATCAATGCTCAGGAAAGATGGGGCAAGTCTTTTGAATTTAACTTGCTCTCCGGTTTCTATACTCGTTATTGGGTAGCAGATGACTTCGTGTACCTTAGGTGTTTTCTTATGAACTCTTATCTTCGTCAGTGTCGAAGAAATCGGAATGTATTCGATTTCCGATTCGTCTGTGAAATGTAACCACATTTCAGTGATGATATTCGTTCGTTTGCACTCGTTAGATGTGATAAAAACGTGATTCCGTGCTTCTGTTCTAATGGTGACATAACTCTCGTAAGCGATGTTTGAGTTGACTAACCGTGAAACTACGTATGTGCCGCAAGTAAAACTTGTAACGTGTTCAAAATACTATTTACGGTGCTAGTTTAATTTTGGAGTCAATTTGTGCTCATGCAAGTTGTTTACCTGATAAGGCAGCCGCCTGAAGACCCAGCACCTTATTATATAGAGTAGATGAAAGCAAAGGCAAAAATCTCGACTTACCTCACGTGTATAACAGTATAAACTGTGCGCTATTGAAAAGCATCATTGTCATTATATGGCGGCCTTGAGTTGGTACATCCGACTGTATGCATGTGTGTTTGCTACCATGTGTAGATCTGCATTAGCCTTGACCGAGTTTACGGAAAATGCGATTTTCCATTGAATATGTGATTTATATATTATTGATTAAATAAAAAGTTAACAATTACTGTAGAGCCGTTCAACAAGGTAGGATAGGTAAGCAATAATTATTTTTTTTAAATAATTTACGTCGACACCGAAATACCCGAGTTATTTTTAAAACCATGCTTTATTAGTTTTCCGTATTGTTTGTTTATTAGTAGGTATATTTTATAAATTAGGTGGTTAGTATCTTACATCTAATGTAGAAGGATTTCATCAATATAAGTAAAGCGTTTTATTATTACTTTCATCAATTAGGTATAACTATTAAATCTTTCTTTTTAATATTAATCTAGAAATCTGTTATTCTTTTGAAATAGTCTTTGCAGACGTTTAGCCTTAAATTTTGTTTAAACTCAACTAGTGGGATTTCAATTTTTTTTTCTTAATTTTACAGGTAGTGATTATTACTAAGCTGACCTTGTCTTGGAGGTGCCGGAGATCGGAAACCTCTGAGTGGAGGTTCACCGCCAGCCTGCAGGTCCCTATATGCAGCACGCCTCTCCGCTGGTGATAGAGGCGCCTCAGTGTCTTCCCGACGACGGAACACTAGCGTCGAGTCGGATTCGTATCCAGATTCCTTCAAAGCCCTAAAAAACAAAATTTTGAAATTGAATACTTGCAATATATCTACCTAATTTAATTTTCAATGCAACTCTTTGTAACTAAATGGTTTTCGACATTTGAGAGAAACATCTTTAAATATATTTTGTGGATGGATTTGATAATTGCTGAAGAAAATAGACCTTAAATGGCAGGCACTTAAAACTTCGGAAAATAGAGTGAGGTACCGCAAATTAAATGGCAAGCCCCCATCAGTTTATGAGGTACCTTCAGTTGAGACGGAGTTAAGATGATAATTCAGTGGAGCAGCAAAATATTGATATTTACCTTGCCATATTCGATTTCGATAGGATCGTCGTCGTGAGATCCTTTTTGTCTTTCGGCGAAGATTGTGGCAGAGATGTTGTACTTGATATGTTTTGCTGCAAGAGAGTTAAATATTTTGAAATTAAATAATAAACCAACTACAATTCCGAAACAAGACAAAATTATACAACTCACAGTATTTGGTGAGATTCATTTAAACATGCTACAAAGCATAAAATATCGAACAATTCAAGAGGAGACAATATTATACAATGCATAAAGAATTAATTATTATCACATCAGGGAGGAAAACAAACGTATACTTTACTGGTAACATGCTATACAGTATAAGATGAAACAATTGATGATTACAAAATTTATAAAGGCTTGTATAATTTAAATTACCTAAATATTTTATTAGATTTTTCTATCATTTATTCATGAAATAAAAATAGTCAAGATCACAATACACCAGAAACATGCAAATAAATAAAACATGACACCCATCACCGACAATAATGAAAATAAATTTTATTGTAATCCCAGATTTTTTTGAACTCGAAATAAATATTACAGAGTTCATTAAATCGTAAAAAAATAAGATACATTGTGATCGAAATAAGAATAAGACTGAGAAAAACATATAAATTCTATAATGCCCAGACGCGATTCTATAACGCAAGATGGCGAAAATATCATGAAATGGTCAGAAGATTATTCATGTTCTTATTTCGATGGCACAATACTCGGGATATATCATAAGTAATATCGTGCATGCAAACACAGAGGCTCACAATACACAGGCAGACATTCATGTTAAGGGCCTTACACTCTTCTGTATCGCGCGAGCTAGCAATGTGGTGTACGGGGGGAGGGGAGAGTTGTCATCTAGCCACTGTTAGTGCCACCACCACACGCACCAGACAGCGATGGAAAACATACGTTAGTAGATCATAGTACAATGCTTTACAAGCATCATTGTCAATAGGCTTGGGACATCAGCTGACGGCATCTTCACATATAGTTTGATTTTAATATCACAATTTGTTAGCTAAGCAAATTTGTACAAGTCCAGTAGTTTCTTTTTAATGACAAATATTAAGTTTTTGCTCGATTGTTGACTTAATTTAATAATTTTGTAATGTATAAAATTTCTTACGATAAGAGTCACCAATATGAAATCAACGAAATACCAATGTTGCAAATATTAATGGTTATAACAAATACACACATTAAAAATAGTAAAAAATCGTACCCCGTCAAAAATGTCCATGACCTCGTCCCACCACTAGAAAAGAAAAAAAAAACACATCTGTTTGCTGATTTTCATGAATGTGGAATTCAGGCAGTTAGTCCAAATGGGGGTGAAATGGGAAAACCAATGAAATCTTTCTGATATCTATGTACTAGACTTGCTTTTATGTTTCTAAAGTGTATTCTTTGTTAATATTCTGCGACTCGTGTTTGGTACCTACAACCAATCATCATATTGTTTATTGGTGGTCCTTCGGTACATGTTTGTGCATTTGTTTAATCGCTTTGAAGTCTTTTATTTTCCACATGTCGTTCATTATGATATTACCCTTCACCAGATTTTGTAATCAATGCTTCTACATAATAGCGTGTCTAGTACGTAGAATTTAACTTCAACCAGTCTATTCTCAAAAATGGCCCTCACCTGATACTATGAGCTCATCTCGAGTTCACTTAACCTAAATTTGCTGAGAGAGATTTTTACAGAATAGCACTGTAGACGTGCCTTCGTAGAAGTCGTAAATAATATCTAATGAGAAATTAATGGCTCAATAAAATAATGAATGATGGAAGTGTTCGATGATTAACTCCTGAAGCATTTCATGATGACATCACTTTGTGGTGATGAAGATTTCAAAAGATGAACCCAATGTGGTGCAATAAGCTTGTAAATAAAAATGATACCTGTTTCGCTTCTTTGTCTACAACTGAAGATTTCCCGGGTACATAGTTCTCTATTCTTCCAGGTTGGTTCTTGTATACTTCTTGACTTGCCCTCGCAGATGCTAAGGTGCTGTATCTGGGAGTATAAGATTATTTTTAGGTAACTGGCAACAGAAACATTTCTTAAAATTCAAATAATTGTTTTTGAAATTATTGGGATTTATGGAATAATTGGTTCAGCTTAGACATTATATTTTCATCTTAGTGGTATTGAATTTGAATTAATTTACAACAATTTAATATTACTATGGAAAGAGACCTTCAATGTAATGGATGGTACACAAAAGCGCATTGTTAGGTATATAACGCTCGACTAAACAGGGTGTTCAAAATCCTAGAGTTGGTGAAAACGGGCAATTCTCATAGGGTAGGTATTTAGAAGCATAATATAGAGTTCTACTTACTTATTAGTACTAGGCATATACTGTGAATTAACATCACAGAACCTTCTATCTTCCTGTACCGAAGCCGTTCGTCTCCTAGGACCAGTAGTTACATCGCTGTCATAGGCATCACTCCACGTGCTAGCGCCCAGTCTACTTAAACCTCCCTCAGGCTCGCTAAGGTAACCGGAGCGGGGGTCAAAGTATGCATACTGGGATTTGTTGCTCATTACCCTCTCCGGAGGTTGGCCTATAAAAAAATTGTTTAATTAATGATTCGATAAACTGTGCTTTTCTGCCGCTGATTCACAAACAAGAGGGTTGTATATTTTAGTGTTCATTAATTTATTAATGTAATGTGACGTAAATGAGTATACTTGACCTAAAATTTGGTTTGTTTTTCACGAGTGGTTTGATATCTAGTGGTTTCATTTGGCATAACAATGTAATATCTCATTCGTTTTTAAAAACTGGAACATTGCTAATGATAGTACTTTCAAAAACCTGCTAGTATTTACACGGCAATATTTACCTAACCGTCAAAGAACAATGCTAAAGCTGATCAGGCGTCAATTTAATTACAAATGACGAATATAGTAATTGTTTGAATAATCAATTAAAGTTCAATTATAAATTGGTTAATATTAATTTTAAGTTATTAAGCTTTTAAGCCGATGTTATAGCATTATTATGATTTGTTAGGAAATTATTATAGTTTTATTTTACGAATTGTGAAATGTTTTAATTTAATGCATTGTTCATTTTTATTAGTTTATGTTAAAAAATAATTTCGTTCAATTTGAAACGTCACAATATTATGTTTCTAAAAAGCAATGACGTATTTACAATGGCGGGAAAAGTTGTGAATTAAAGCGTTTAAAAACGGCACAAAATATGCGATGTAACAGCCACCGATGTAACAAAAAATTTGGAAAAAAATACAAATAATCACCTCGACGACTTTTGTACCGAATAGTCACATAATCGTCTGAAAAAGAAAATTAACAATATGGGGATCGTATAAAAGAATACAGAATAAAATAAAGGGTAATATTAACCGATGATATTTGTTGTACTCACCATCGTATTTGTTTTTGTGTATGGTGTCGTACATCTTCTTGTACCACCTCGAAGGGTCTTTGACTTCCTGTAAAAGATATTTTAACATATGATAAAACTTAAGAATTTGAATCTAATAAATTCCATGCAAGGTGCGAGTTAAAAGGACCATTTTTGCTTAACCATTTTTTTCTGTCGCCAATTGTAGATACAATGAATTATACTACGTTAACCACGCATACTGCTCATCAAACTAAGTAAGTTTGAACAAAAAATATTACTACTATTAAGAAACCACTTTTATTTGTAGTGTGGAAAATCACTGTTTGCGATAGCGAGCAATGTAATGCACGCAATAAGTGTGCTAATAGTACAAGGGTTTTAGTCATGATTAAAGTTAGAACAGTAATTTATGAAACATCATCATCTACTTAGCCTTTTCCCAACTATGTTGGGGTCGGCTTCCAGTCTAACCGGGTGCAGCTGAATGTACTGATATTCAGCTGCATCCCACACATAACTCAGTTACTGGGAAACACGATACCTCTTGGTAAGACTGGTTGTTAGACTTTCTGGATTCTGACTATCCGTAATGACTGTCAAAGATCTACAAATGACAGCCGGGACCAACGGCTTTATGTGTTTTTCGAGGCACGGGGGTGTCACATAACCAACTTTCAAACTCCGGGCTGCTACTGAGAAATTCGTTGTGGAAAAACCCAATAACACTTTTTGCCCGACCTGGGAATCCAACTCAGGACCCCGTGCTCATCAATCGCGCTTGCGCCCACGAGACCAACGAGGCAGTCAGTTACCAGTAATTTATGAAACATTTAATTAATAATACATAGACACTTACAGATCTAAGTGCGACTGGCATGCCGTCTTTGGTGATAGGTCCTATTCCTTCAACTTTTCTGTGGGCATCCGCCATCTTACGGATACCTCCGCGTTCGTAATCGCTTCTCTCGGCCTCACCTTCGCTCGCGTATTCTTTTCTAAGCGCATGTACTGAAACGAAAATAGAAAAAGTATTAGTTATTGTATTTTTTCCTATATATTCCGAATCCTTATATTTCCATCACCAATTGCCTTATCATTCAAATCAAATTTTAACTTGACGCTATCGGCTCTGAAACCATTAAAAATGGTAAGATACATCGTCACAATTTTATTGTAGTCTGAGGGTCGAGAGGGCTTAATCACATTCTGTTTGTCGCCAGTATTCTATTTTTGTGTATTGACTCGACTAAATTGTTTGTGGGTGTCGTAAAAACGGAATTAGGTTTTCTATTACATAGTTTTACTTTTATTAGGATTACAAGAACATAAACCTTTAGACTTCCAAGAAGCAGCTCCTGTGGTTATTTATATTCATTTACTTCTAAGTCCTGCTCTATTTATACCATGTACTTGTATTCTTCTATTAAAACTCCATGACTAATATGATTACCTAAATAATGTTTTTACCTGGGTCACTTCTTGGTGGCGATGGTCTGTCGCGAGGCAGTCGCGCAGCGTCTCGCTCTTGTTGTATATAGTTGGAACCACGGGATAGCTGACCTTCTGGAAACAAGAGAAAGATCGTGTCATCATTTGATCAAAAGCTCGCACTTAAGGGGTTCAAGTACATGCTCATTAGTGGCAATATCCAGTAACATCAATATCTATTTCATGATCAGTTCTTTTCTTTAAATATGTTTGAAACTTTAAGGTCATTGAAATGTTTATTGAAATCTCATGTGATATCGTGGTTACCCTCTTTTTCAAAGATGTTTATGTAAGTATGTATCGGGAGTTTACATAGTTTACAAAGAATCCTACGGAACTCGCATTGTAAACTCACCACTTACAAGTTACAACCTATTGAAAAAAGTTCAGTGTTCACTGATATCTTGTTTGAACATATCCCTTTATCGACAATAACAGCACGATTTTCCTTAGTTGTTACAGTTGCAACCTTCAGAGTGCCATCCCCACGTGTATCTAAGTTTATGACACGGCTCGACCCTCGTCACCAGACGTTATAGATGACATATCTTTTTCGAATTTATACATTGGCTTCGTATAAATAAGGATGTGTCATCTTCTGGATGGGTGAGTCAGGTATCTGATATGACAACGCGGATTTTTCTGATTTGAGATGGAAACGTTTGAAGGATTGTGTATGGATAGTTGTTTGGACATCGTGGGATGAAATAGCGTTTTATGACTGCGTACATTTTTCCGAACTGAACTGGGCAACGGCTTGCTGTTGTGGCTAATGTTGCTGTTGTGGCTTTTGGCTAATTTTACTCAAAATTTATGTGAATCTGCCATACTGGAATCGTATCTATAATCCCAATTTCATTTATCTATGATATTCATTTCTTTTATAATTTTAAATGCGGCCCTGTCTTATTTATTACCTTTATTTAATACTCAAGAACAGATTTTATTTCTGGGTTTTCATGTTAATCTATATTTAACTGTTTTCAAGGGATACCTAAATTAAATGTCTGCATTCTTAGATCAGAATTTTTGTAGTACCTTACACTACATTACGGCTTTCAACAACGTATCAACTACTATCGATTTTGGTTGTCTATTTGATAATATTCCAAGTACAATCATTATAAAACATTATTATATTTATAAAGTTATCAAATCAAAACAATCAGTGTCTGTTGAAATATTTCGTTTCATAAAATTAAGTAGTACCTACATACTAAAAGTATATGTAAGAGCTTTTTTCGTCATTTTTCATCCTCGGTCTACCCACTATAAAATATGAAGGAGAGTCTATCTTTAGCGGTCCATTTCTGGATATAAGCCCTAATAGCACACTACTAAGGCACGAGGCATAAATTATGACTTTTTCAGCATTAAAAATTCGGGATGTTGTCTATGCGTAAGCCATTTAATGAAAGTTTCGCGGCAATTAGCTCCCATTCCTGCCGCCCGCTCTCGGAATAAATTATAAACTCTATGGTACTTGATCCAGCTACCCGAGAGTACCCCGCTCTATCTCGTAAAGTATACCACCGCGAAGGGAGTGTTATTACAATTTGAATATATTTGTGTTTATCTAAATGTTTGAAGAAATTATGGCTGGGACGTTTGAGTTCAATTATACGTTGGGTAACAGAATTGAATTAATTGCTAAATATTTTAGAGGGTCTGAACGGGGCTTATGTAATAAGAAAACATTGTTAGGCCAAGAGAAACAAACGTTATTTCGCACGAACTTTGGCTAAACATTATTGCTGTCACTGTCAACACACAAGTGCAAGATAAAGACATAGCTAAGCCAAAGGCGTGCTCAACGATTTTTTTTATCTCGATCCTAATATCTAGCCAGATCAACAAAATAGATTATATGCCAATGTAAAAATGCATATATTTTTTTCCCTTAAGTAGAAACTTAACAATATCTAAAACAAAAACATAGTAATGCCTACTTAACCTAAAAATAACACTCAAAATACAAAGAACATGACGCAAAGACCCTCGAAAACTTGGTAAATGTTTCTGACATAAGAAAGCTAAAGTTTCATTAAAAGTACTCAGAATTTTTGGATGATCAAAATTCTGCGAGAAACAGTTCAGTAGGTCACTGGGTTACGAACACTTTAGTCTTTTTAATACGTGCTTCTTGAAAGGAAGTCTATAGTATACTTATGGAACTTTTATGTTAGAAATAGTACTTTGATAAGTATGTTATAACTATGAAAAGGTAAAAAGTTGTCCCGTTACGGAAGGGAGATAATATTTTTTTTTCTATTGTATTGTATTGAAGAGACTCTGTTGAAATTCAGACACTGGCTTATTATTTATTCCTTTAAAGCAGTAATATGGTCGAGTTTTCTTTGATTAATATTGACATTGAACCAAAAACTATTGGAATAGAGTTGGAATTTATTTGTTAAATGATAAAAATACCGAGAGTCATGACAATGCACAGAACACATAGGTACATGTTGCACACAATTTTTAACCGTATTTGTGATGTCTTTTAGTTCATGATCGATAAATAAGATAACTCTTCGAGCATAATAGCTGCTCATTTGCACAGACACTTAGGACTATCGGACCGATAGAGATAAAAGATGTAACATAATACTTATTCGAAACAACCGTTACCATTTAAACATTATACCTTCATTTTACTTACTAAAGTATTCGTAAGCTTAAGCTGGATTAATTAATGTCTTAAGACGCTTACATCAGTATTAGCAGGTAGGTATATACTGCGAACTTTTGGGTATAAAACGAGCGATATAATTTTGGGTAGGCCGACATAAGGGTCCTCGGCGATTCATTAACACAATGTTAGAGGTCGTTGGAAATTCAAATTCTGAATAGTTTTCAAAGTATTGCAATGTAATTTGATATGCAACGTTACAAAGTTACTAATGCCAGTACTAGGTACATAGGTAGGTATGTAGGTTTTCCCAGAGATGTTGGGAGAATACAATTTACTTAGGTCCGCTTGAGCAGGGCAGAGTTAGGCATCCTATTAACTACAAGTTAGTTTCCAACAAGGGCCCATGAGTACCTATTACATAATTATTTGTTATTTCACCTCGTTTTAGCAACTACTACTGAACTTTTCAAGCAAATGGGCCTTAGATCTTTTTGATACTGAAGTTACTTAGAGCAACAACAGTACTCGACGAGCTTGTCAGATCACTCCAAGCTCACTTCACCAAAATTCATCGAGGAAGTTTTTTTACAGAATAGGAGCTCTGAAGATGCAGATTGTTACCTTGATGTTTTTACAACCTGCAGGGATAAATCTTATCACCACAAATATTTTAGTATTAACTATGTGGAAAAAATTAAGAAGACGAAAGTTTTTTTCACTAGTTCACTATTATCTGACAAATAAGATTTCTTAACAAAACTTGTACCTTATAAAAAATATCTTCAGAGCAGTTTGTGAGTTAAGGGCTTGTTTAGCTAAGCGTTTAAGAACTTTATCTGGGTTCTGACGATCATATTAAAAAGATGTTATTACGGAAACTTTTAGAAGGGGATTTGGGTATAAGTATCAGAACGGATTAGTGTAGCTTATGTATTCTATATTTAGGGTCTGTTATTGGATAACAGAGTGAGATAAATGGGAAAACTAAATGTACCTAATAGTTCTTTTCCGTAATATATCACCATTAATGTTCACAGACTTCGTTAAATAAGACATAATTTCATAATCTAATTAGTTGGCAATTTCTATGCAATCTTGAAATTGCTGGATATTTCTCAGTACTGTCGCGACAGTATAGCTAACGACAATAAAATTGACAAGAATTGAGTTGCCCGTGTAAGTGCATCATAGCAGATTATTTTTAACGGTTTTATATACTTAGGCAAACCCGCCACACTAGTCCCAAACACCACAGTGTTTGGGACTAGTGTGGCTCCTGAAAGCCAGAATCAACAGTGGAGACCGCCAGAAAAGCGCCGAGGCAATGAAGCTCGACGATTCCGGGGCAACGATTCCATTGTCTTGGCACCCGCAACGAAATTAATCAGACAGCTAAGCGGAGGAGGAGGCTGTGTCGACGGTGCGTTCGGGTTCCGCGCGCGCGTCAAAGAGATGTCCGCAATTGGAGGGGCCACTCAGGGCCGATGCCTGCCGGGGCTGAGGGTTGTTCAAAAGAGATAGCGCTCCCGGAATGCGAAGGGCACAAGAAGGAACCAGGGTCGGTTTAGTCAGTAAAAGTCTGACACTCTCTTCCACCCTGCTCAGGGCGGGGGAAGTCATTTTTTTTTTGATGATTTCCCATCCAGAGAAAAAAAAGCGGAGGAGTAAGAAAAAAACATAATTTTCACTTACCTCCAAACAATATTATATGTTTAGATTTTCTTACCTCGTGCCTTCTGCAATAATGTGACGGTGGGGTTCTGAGCCTTGGGCAAGCGGCTGCTAAGGTTGGAGCCGCCGAGGGTACTCAGACCGGTGACAGGAGCGCTGTGCGATGTCCGCAGCCGACCCTCGCTCTCTGATCCACTTGTGCAACCGTTTTGCTCTGAATTCTGTAAAAGATAGTTGATTTTGTCTGAGTTAACCGGCTATAGTTTAATTAAGGATAATATATCTTTCACTGAGGTTGGGTTTCGAGGCTATTTTGTTTCATATTAGCTAAAGAATTTTTTAAATCAGACTAGTACTTTAGGGCGTTCAAACACACAAACTCTGACTCTGCCACCGCCGAATGGCGTGCTGTACAAAAGTTCAGAGTTCTGACTCAAATGTTAAATGTGAATCTATCCTATGTTGCATAAATATGAGCTCAAACTTGAAGTACACTTTATCGTACTGAGCAAACGCTAAGAAGAAGTATTGTAAAAAGATGATGATGATATTTATCTCAGAGACGATAAAACTAGTTTGATAAATACTATTATATTCATATTCATTTATTTTTATACACATTAAATACATTTTTAAATATTTAAAAAATAAAAACATTCAAAAATATAAAAGATAGCAGCCAACCGGTATCGGCAACAGGGTCCAAGCCACCGGTGCGCTGTGGTCAGGGCTCCTGAGAAAGGAATCTCCTAACAATACGCCCCGTGTCTAGGAGTACTGCTATTATATTATTGTTATGTAATTACCTTCTTTAAATTCAATTATTTGTATTTGACATTTACGGCTTTGGAAGATAACATCTTCTATTTATATTAGCAACTCCTATGTTTGTTTGCATATAGAAACATTGAGGTCTTCATCAATAATATTTACTTAACTATAAGTAGATCTGAAACTTAATAAAATATGTACAAGAGACCACTCGCTAGCTTTCAATATTCCCAGAAGATGGTAGCAAAGTTTGAAGGCTTTGATGTTCTTACTTTCTTTTTGAGATATTGTGCTAAAAAAATTTAAATTGTAAAAATAAAAATGTTCGTTCTGTTTACTCAAATTGAATTATTTAACTTTCTACTCAGTGGTTGAAAGTGCTTAAACAAATTCTGAGATTTTACGATTTCGTAATGAAATGGCAAGAAATATAGGCCATTTCTCAAATGAAACTTGCTTCAATTATGAGCATTTAAGACTTGTTAATTTCGATGTTCATGTAATAGTAAAATTTTCCATTATCATTCAAGTAATTAAAATAAAGGTATTTAGTACCTTCACATTTTCTAGCAGTTAAATAAACCTGTACCATTTTATAGTCAATTTATATATAGTTATATCAATGGACTTCACATCTAAAGAGCTAATAATCAATACGCGTTCTTAAATAAGCCTTAAGGCCACTTTATGCATTTAAAATACGATATAATATTTGCATATATATTTTTAATTAAATGAACAACCAAATACATAAGTACCCAATTCCTGTAAATGGGATGCTTATAAAATTTACTTTTACTGATGCCTTAGAGTTTTATTCAAAAGATTTATAGTTTGGGGAAAGCCTAAAGTAAACATATGAGAGAAAAGGTATTGACTCAGTGTCGGAATTTACAGAAAAGAGTATAACCAAACAATATTGGCTGCTTCATCAAATATTAGCCTTCATATTATATTTTTGGATAGAAATTATGAATAATGAAACATTGTTTGACTTTTTTAATACAAAGTAGCTTGATATAAGTTCATTGATTTCCCCAGATAGGTAAGTATGCATAATATTAAATTAAACCAGCCTAGTGTTATCTATGTGGAGAAATTGCGTAGTTAATGGGCCCTAAATATATTTTATGAGTTACAAACACAAACGCAGCTCCAGTGATCCTTGAAGGTTAAGTCGGAGATACATAATATATTACATGACACACAATGTGCCGATTACAGTAACGAGTCCCAAGAGATAAAGTACGGATATATGTATTATTAGATGTTAAACTACATAAAGTCATGCCTTTTTCCCATGGGGGTAGGCAGAAACCACAGAACGTCACCTGCTACGATCCTTACATACTTCTTGCGCCTCTTCCATGTTCACACATCTGGTCATACAAACACGCCGGTTACGAGTACTGCACACCTGACCTTTCTGCCGAACCTCACCAATAAGGTCAGGGTAGGTCTTTTTAGGGCGTCCTCTCCCGGCGTTGCCACTCACATCTGCTATATAAATCTATTTTGTTAGTCGCCTTTCACTCGTCCTTTTAACATGACCGAACCATTTGAGCATACTCTTTTCAACCTTTGTCACTACATACTCTTTTAATCCGCAAAGTTTTCGTATTATTTCATTCCTAACTCTATCGTTCAAAGTTACACTACACATACCTTGCGAGGAACGCATCTCCACAGCATTAGTCCTACTTTCATGCCTCGTTTGCCATACCACCATACATAAGTGAATACCAACACACTATTGTGCACAGCCAGTCTGGTTGGTTACAACCGCATGTATAGCATCGTTCACTTTATTACCCGCATTTACTCTCCTTTCCACATCAGCATCAATCTTTTCATCTCTTGTAAACATACTGCCAAAGTACACAAACTCGTTGGTTTGCTCCACACTCACATCATTTATTTTCACATCACACACCGATACATTCTCTTCTCTATCAAAAACCATTACTTTCGTCTTGCTTACATTTATGTTCATCCCCTTTCTCTTAAACGCTGCATTAACTTTACCATGTATTGCAACTGCTCCGCCGACAATGCAAGAAGAACTTGATCATCTGCGTATAAGAGCATTAGACAAGCAACTCATTCATTCTTAATCCACACTCACTCTCTCTCAAATCCACCAAACAACTATCCATATATAGGTTGAACAGCCAAGGAGACGCTAAACAGCCCTGTCTTACACCTTTTGAAATATAAAACCAGTCAGTGTATGCCCATTTATCTCAACACAAGCACTGGAATTTTTGTATAAAGACTTCAGCGCGCGTATCAAGCGCTCGTCCACACCATACATGGATAGGGTCGACTATAGCTCTCCCCTCCATACACTGTCATAGGCCTTCTCCAAGTCTACTAAAGCACAGTAGACTTTCTTGTGCCTTGCCAGATGTTTTTCGACTATGCACCTTAAGAATAAGATTTGATCCATAAAGCCCATTTCCTTTCTAAATCCAGCTTGTACATCCCATATTTTCTCATCAGTCACTCCTATCACTCTATTAATTAAAACTTTCGCATACAGTTTGCCGACAACGCTTAAAATACTAATGCCGCGGTAGTTTTTACACTCCTGCTGCAACCTTTTCCTTTATATAGTGGAACAATTACAGCCTTGCACCAGTCATTCGGCACACGGCCATACTTCCAACACGTATTAAAGATTAAGTACAACAGGCTTGCTACCACCCCGTCTCCGTTCTTTAACATTTCGACAGGCACTCTATCATAGCCTGCAGCTTTGCCAACTTCCGTAGCTCTCAATGCTATTACAATCTCATCCATCTTTATTTCATTCTCTTCATATACTTTTGAGTTTGAAACTGGCCTTCGCTAAATTAGGCAGTAAACGAACCAAGTTAATTTCAGGGATAATATAATATATCTGCCACAGGTTTTTTTAAAAGGACATGTTTGAGGATAGCTAGCATTCTTTAAGCCAGCTGTTGAACAGTTGCTCTTGCAGCTACTAGCAGGCTAGGAAAACGTGAGGCTCGACGGTTATACTAGAGACGATCAAATAAATATGCTGAGCTGTTTGACACTTTTCTACTTCATTAATATACCTACTGCTACGATGTTCTAGTCTAATAGTGGCAGGTACTCTAATAGTCTTTCATACCGGAAATTTACGGCGGCTTGGTGGCGTCTCTTCGAAGTGCACTGGCCTGAAGGTCTTGCGCGGCGTCTGCGGCGATGCGCCCGCGCTGCCCGGCGTCCACACGGGGGGTGGAGGAGGCGGGGGCGGAACGCCCGGGCTTCGCGCGGCGCTGCCAGCTACGGGAGGCGGCGCGCCCGGCCTCCAAATGGCTGTAAGATTAGAAATTAAGTTACAAAAGGTTCACGTGAATGTGCCCAGAAAAACAAAAACGAATTTTACTGCCAGGCTACTTATGATTTTCTCATACATATAGGGAGTTTAAAAAAATTATCAACAGTACAATCTTGTTAAGGATTAAAAGTAATTTAATTAATACTTCTTGTGCTTTTTGTTAAGTATAGCGATCATATAAGTATGTAGCGACATCTATCGCTCAGCATGCGAACTACTACGACGAACTGACGTTGCCTAGATCGCGATATCAAAGTTCGCCGCGTCGTTTAGCATATATACAAAATTCCGACAACAACCGTTGGGCAGTAGCCCGCCAGACACAATGGAAGATGAGAAAGTTTACAACCTGTTTCTCATACTTCCAAAAGTATAATAACATGAGATCTTCCCTTCTTTTCAAAAGATAATATATATGTTTCCAATAAATATATTGCACAATACAAAACTATCCTAAAGAGAAAATAATGTTCATAGACAGATGTACTCCTATCCGACCTTGTAAACTCCGAAAACCTATAATCAGAGACTGTAACAAGCTTGTAGCTATAGTTGTTTACCGATCGTTATTTAGACATGAGTGGACCTTCTGCTTCTCTTCATCGTTTGAATGCAATTCGTCTCAGGTGCAGTTGCTCAGTTATTCTTAAATTAGGCATGAGTCAGTCCTCGCTCGGCTCAAAGAGTTTTAGTGCGATCGTGTGTCTAACTCTAGAGTTTTATTTGAAGTTTGACCTTACGTTTTATATGGACGTGGGAAGGTATAGTTTTACTGGTCTGTTAAGGAAGCTGAAGTTATGAGACGACCCGAGGTACCTACCTACGTTATTTCAGTTTTTAGCTTAAGTAATTCTATTGTATACGTTGGTCAAGATCAACAGTATAATGGTATGAAGAACTGAGTGGCAAGTTCCTCGTGCTCCATTTGAAAAGGCTGCTTAGACCATTCGGGCGTTATGTCTGGTGAACCCGATGTTTATTGACGAGTGTCTGAATGTCTATAATATTCATAGCAAAGAACTTTGATATCGAATTATAGGATACGTCAGTTGTAGTTCGCAACAGTCGTACCGTTATAAATGCAGCCACAATTTACTGCATAGGTGGAGCTTTCATAGGACTATAACTAAGTATAGGTATTTTTGTTTTAAGACCCTATGGAAGAATGCCAGTTCCAAATAGTATTCATTAAAGTAACAGTTATTAATAAAGGTAAAGTAAAGAGCTCTTTCGTGGCAATCATAAAATAGGGCTCATAAAATATTATAGCGTATTTCGCCTCGCCTCACACTGCCAAGGTTTTCTGCCAACATGTCAATCCGAAGATGAACTAAAGCTATACAGTTACAATAAAATGAACTAGAAGTGCCTATTTGAAGTTTGAATGGTGTATAATAATTAATTATATTAAAGATAAAGGCTGAAAAAATAAAAGCTGTTTAGTCATAAGGAAATTTTGATGAATTTTGTTATTTATGTCCGTAGTAAGCTTTCATTAAAACCAGGTATACAAATATTCCAAACTGAACAAAAACTCATCGGGAACATATTTTTACGGCATTGTCAAGATTCGCCATTGTCTGAAGACAGTCCAAAACAATGCGAGCTCCATAAAATGTACTATCACCTTCATTTGAAGGCCGAATGATATACCTACTCCATTCAATTTGGACGTTTTTACACAGAGAGCTGCATTTTACGATCTTGCAATAAATCTCGGTTGGGCGTAGAATCGACGTGTGTTTACTCGGTCGTTTTCAACAAATTGGGTTAGTGGTACCGCGCCCTGCTGTCGACGTAATCGCTTAGCCTGTTAGGACTGTGATGTGATCACGCCCAACTCGAATCTTCACATATTTGCCTTCACTCACGCACTGATAGGTTCGCACACACGTTTGCTAATCAAAATTGAAATTGTTCCGGACTGAGCGTCAATGTCAATATGCCTTTAATAACGTTTACTGAAATTCTATCCCCATTTCATATTAACAGTGCTTTCGGACGAATTGCTTTTTGTTATGAGGCGGATTAAAATATCACAATAATACCTATGCTCTGAAATCCAAATCACATGCCGCAGTCGACGAGGATTAAATCGTATCCGATAATTGGTTATTTATCTAAAAGCCCTGGGATCGTACGCCGACATCAAAGTGAGAAAGTGAACGCAAATAAAATTAAAAGTGTGCTGAAAACGAATCCAATTATGGCACAACGGAGAAAAAAAATCAGTTTTTTCGTCGGTGTTGGTCTCGCCCCGTCTATTGCAGTGTACAGGTGAAATGTGTGTGTTGGATTTGCGAGAACGTGAGAGGCCACTCTAAGTTTTTTCCTAACGGTATGCGTTGCAGGGTAGATATCTATAGACTGCAGTTTGACCAGTTTTTTGTTGATTGGGGCGGTAGGTACAAATATGCGTCGAAATTCGCAGGCAGTGAATGTATTTGTTCTAACTCTGATGAATGGCGGCGTAACTGTCACAGAAAGCTCAAAACAAACAACGGCTACCCACTGTTCTGCTTTGCACAATTGCACTGTTCATTACACGAAACCTAATATGGTAGAGTGGTTAGTCAGCTTGTTCACTTTTAGTTAGATTGTGCTTTCCAGCATCCAGTACTGAGCTATAGCTGTGAGCATACCAAATAATCTTAAATATTATATGGGACTTTTTGGGAATGGCCATGATATTCTAAATAAACTGCCTGGTGCCTGGATGGATCATGGCCATAAATGATGGATCATGGTTTAAATACTATCGCCGACTGTATTAGGCTGATTACGTGCAAATACTGGCATGCCAGGTAAGGACCTGTGTTGGGCAACATTCCAACCCCGGATTATAACTGAGAGCCTTCTAACAGTTCTAACAAACTCAATTACATCACCGGACCAATGGCACGTAGCCTAATCCTCCTGTTTTAAAAAATAATGGCGAAAATTCTCGTACATCACGTTTCCCCGTCTCACAGAGGAGCTTTATTTTTCCGTTTGACCATTAGGGATTCAAATCACAGCGGTGGTCGTGCCGCCGGCTAACTTACAGCCTTTACCTCTAATTGTGTTATGAACTCCTGGTACCCCACTCGTATTTTGGACAACAGATTGTTGTTTATATGGGCTTCTTTTTTCTGTTATTGGAACAATTTTGTTGTTCCATATTTATGGGTATTATCTCCCATTTTGAAAGTTTTATTGGTAGACAGGGAGAGTGATATTACAGAGTAGGAGTTTAAAATTATTACTAAAACAATATAAAGTCACGGGTTTATGAATAAAGTCTCTTCTTGAGTACAAAACTAATTAGGCACATTTGACATATTTTATAGACAAAAATCTACAAAAGCTTTTAGTTATTTTTTCAAATATATAAATTAAACTAGCAGGATTCATAAAAACACTTCACTTTATTTTTATTGGTAGTGGAGGAGTTACAAATACCTTGTTTTTCTTTTTCAAATGAAGATGGGAAAGTAAGTAAACTAGAAAAAACTAAGCTGATATCGCGCGGAACTTCTTACTTCGTTTAAAGAAAAAAATGTTTCAACTGTAAAAGAACTAATTCTAAAGCATAGTAAGTAACTTTTCTCGTTAGAAAAAGTTTATTTAAAAACTAAGTGTTGCGATAACTTAGCAAAAATATTAAATGTATATAATCAAAATACATTAACAAAACTAACTTAAACTTTTCATCATATCGAAATACGTTTTATGATGATAATTAAAACAATGTTTCTATTAAAATACTTAGACTTTATGTTTAAGTATCTTATGACATATCTAATTTTTTTTTTAGACTGCCTCGTTAGCCTAGTGGTCCAAAGCGCGACTGCTACGCTAGAGGTCTTGGGTTCGATTTCCAGGTCGAGCAAAAAGTGTTTTGGGTTTTTCTATGAAATTCTCAGTAGCAGCTCGGAGTTTGGATTTGTGCCCGGTTTATTGCAATAGGCTCGCCCCCTAGTACATGGGACCTAAACATACCGACCAGATGTACCAATTTACACCCACAGTTGTGGGTGTAAATTGGTACATCTCTGCCTAACCCTTCGGGGAATACGTGTGTGATGGTATGTTTACTTTGTTGTATTCTATAATTATAATTTGTTCTATTGTGTGGATGTACTTATTATTTTTAATATATAACGTTTATTTCAAAGAAAAACAGCAAGTTATTCCTCTACTTGAAAATGAATGAACTTCTGAAAAAACCTAAAGAGGAAATTCTCATGTTCTTTTTATAAATGAGTTATCCAGTTTACATTTGCGAGTCGAAACTAAAACTAACACTGCAGTAAACTTTATTTTAAGACAAAATTCATTTAAAAACATGCTCCACAACAACTGAGCATAATACATTTCAAATGTAGCATCTTGTAGCAGTTCTTCTAACTTTTCTCGTTAAGGGGTAGTCTGTTTACCGGACCATTCATAGCCTGCTAGGCACTTCCGTATTTACGACGTTAACTTTTCAAATGAATAAATTAATATTTAAATATTGTAAAATCTGTTATGGCGGGTAGGTTTTTAGCAGCATTAGGATTTAATTTAGTTATTACCTACTTTAAAAAAGTTACGTGAGTACCAAACTGTTAAAAAAAAAACGATAAACATTCTTATTTTTTTTCTCATTGGGCTTATTTTTTGTAGATACCCCGGTAGTAGATAGCTATCAACGATGGAAATATTTCTGTCCAGTTTTTTTTTTTTAAGTTATTTAATTTGTTTGATAATGTGATTTTGATAGGAGATCATAAGTCAATAGTGTAACGTAAAAGGGTAAGAGTAAAATACCTACGTCACATATACAAGATATAATTTCGCACGGCAATTTTTTTTTTGTTATGTTACATGCAAAAAAGCAATGTTCAACTCTATTTCCTTTTTATTTTAGTTCATTATCAACGAATTAATGAAAATTGCTTGAGTTTATTATTGCTCTGCCCGCACTGGCCGTTACGTTCAAAATTACGACTTCTGGCTAGCCAGTTCGAAGTCATCACCAATTCCTACATTCCACAAATACAAACTTGAAGTTTGACTGTCTTTAATATTGCGAACAATTTCAAAGTACGGAGCCCAACTAATAATACTACAGTCAGTATGTCTATGGTCTCTTGGTACTAAATTCAGGGAATTTTAATTTTCATATTAAAACATTTATATTACAAAACCGTTTTTTTGAATGGTGGAAAAATTGTTTCAAACTATTTTTTTTTTGCAACCTTAACGTTAATTAGCAATCTTTTAGACAGCTATAAGACTTCAATAGGGTTCCATAAAGGTCGTGGTATTTCACCACCCAAATGAGAATGGCATTAGGGATGTATGACAAGTTCGTAGCTAGTTACTTGGCATCCCTGTCATTCATTATTGAGCTAGACAATACCAATATGACGTCACTGTGTAAAGTAAATCTTGTGTAATGTGTGGGTATAATTACGGCTGTTGGTCTTGGCTTAGAGATAACTACTGAAATCCATTTTATGATTATACGGATGGTAGGTCGGTTAAATTGGGAAAATATTGGATACGACACCAAAACTAAAATGTAAATTGCAATCTGAATACGAAGGATGTTTACATAAATAATTTATTCCTTGCTTTGTTTGTTTGAAAAGTGCGTCTGCTCAACAACTTAAATAATCCAATGAATTTTGCTGATAAATATACGTATAAACGTCTTTAATATTTTCTAAATAAACAACTAATACTAACATTAAAACGCGTGAATTACCTCTTTTTACAGTTAGAATCCCAAAAAACATAAATGTAAACACTACAGATGAAATGTATAAATATAACAATATTGCCATTATTTTCTAGCCGAATTCGTAAAGGGTGTGCAAATAGGTAACAACTGTATCGAAAAATCGTGAACAAAAGTCTCTGTAGTGTACACAAAGAAAAGTAATTGTGACACAATTACGTTCCCTTTGTGCCCGTATAGTCGCTGTTAATATGTGGAGCGCCCTGTATACTGTAATATAGTGAGAATAAAACATTTCAAGACTTGATTTAAAAGAGAGAGAACACAAAAGTCTTTCGAGGATTCCAGGGAATTCGTAAGTTACCATTGAAGCAGTAATTTGTGAAATAACGGCCGGAAAGTAAAATCAATTTAACTTAACAGAAATAGTTCAGTTTCTGGCAAGAAATTTTTGCTGGTATTAACATAATTGAATAATGGAAAATGTCTTGAAAAGGGTCTGTTTCAAAATATTTAACTAGTTTTGGACAATTGAAAAAAAAGACTGTATCTTGGAAAGAAAACATGGTGGCCATCGACGATCAAGCTTTTAGCCACGCTTCAGTAAATAATTCCAGACCAAGGAGTTAAGTTTTTTTGTTATTTATAAAGATAAAATCAGCTGTTCCATATTATAGTGCTACATCTATAAAAAGGCAATCTAAAAACAGTCCTGCCACGTACAAGGGCGATTTAAAAAACCCCAAGATACGTAATAACATCTAATTTCATCCTCCAGTTTCATCCCTCGTCCCTTACATTCAATCTCAACACTTTTCCGGCAGAAGGGCGTCTTTTACTTCGCATTCTTAGACCCACATTATCCACTCAGTGATTTAATTACTCCGAGATAATCAAGGCACAATGCTTCGGCTAGAGATGAGAAAAATACCTACAACTTTGGGTTCTGCAGTTAGAAAGAAGTGGATAAAAGTTCTTTAAAACTTTTTTTTGCCTACACCGATTTGCAGTTGCCTTTTCCTTGGACCACTCATTGAGAATAATCAAGAAACTAAAAAGTAAGTAAAGAAAATTTTGAAACAAGAAAATTATATGAAACATGTTCAGAAGTTTCATACTTTGATAATGATTTCGTGTAAACCCTTACTATATACTAGCATTAATATTTGAATGATCTATTCATAATTGACTGACGTTTACCGAAATGGTAAAATAAATAAATCTTCTTTTAGTGTTGTATAAATAGATACAGATTAGAGAGGGCAGAACTTAGTTTGGACTTACAAAAAAAACCGTCGCTAGACTAAACTTTAAATTTTTAAATACGATAAAATCGCGATGTGTTGAATCACATGCGGAGTGGAAGGGACATTACAGCAGAAAAAATCAGTAGTTTCATACATTTTAACCGTGTAGGTTGCAGGTTTATACGGAACAGCACCATACACACCGCACAGCACATGGTAAATGTTTTAGTTAGGATTTCCCTTACGCGAGTTATTTCAGGCGTAACCTTCCTTGCGCAAGTGTTTAAATCATCTTTAAAACTGTGATTGTAACAAACGTACATGTTGAACTAGGATCACACATTTTCCTATTCAGTTACGGAACTCTAAAACGTGAAATAAGATTAAACACTGAGAAGTATCCGACGCTCAACAATGTAATTGGGTTGCAATAATTACATTATTCACTGAAGTACGGCGGGGCTTAATTCGCGAGATAGTTGTATTGTTCAACTATAGGAGATTTGTGCAGCTGGTTTGTTTACAAAAATGCAGTTGTAAGTAGTTGTTGCTTCTGACTAATTGATGCTTTACTGTTTGGAATGCTACGTATTTATTTGAGGAAAATTCTAAGTAAATTGTACATACTGTTCTTGTCTATTGCAAATGGATAAGAATAGAAGAAGTAATTCACGTCTAATTAACGAATTGTTTATTTAATTTTATGTCGCCAATACCCTACGTCATTTTATATGAATAAATTTTAAGACATAAGACATTTATAACAAACTTGCATTTGTGTTGAAAATAAAAACGAATACAATGTTATTACTAAATTAGCCTCTAAATATCTAACAATGGTATTATCACATAGTAGTATACTACTATCGTTATCAGTGTTGAAACTGAGAATCTAAATAAATACTATCTCTCAGTGTCTCCCTTTTTATTTTTTAGATTTTATGGATAACAAGAAGATGGTTATAATGCTACTTATTCCTAAAACGTTGTCCGCATTGAACCATTTTACCGATCGCTTATCGAGTAAGGCTACACATAAAGCGTTTTATCCGGACAAGCTCTACGCGCGAATCAACGCGCATTAGAACATGCTTATATGAGCTTCTGTATGTCAAAGAAAAGATATTTATGGAGATAAAAAAGTTTACCGAATGACAGATTTTATGAATAGGGGTTTAGCCATCCGGACTATCAGTTTTAAAAACGGCACGTTTAAAAATAAATCATGCCATCTTTAAATAAACACTATTCACCAGATATTTTCGAAAATGGAACCGAACAAAATGGTGGTCGTTGGTCTCGTAGTCGCAAAGTGTGGAAGTCCCGGGTTCGATTCCCAGGTTGGGCAAAAAGTGTTATCGGGTTTTTCCATTAGGATTTGTTTAGCCTGGAGTTTGGAAGTTGGTGGTGTGACACGCCCGTGACTCGGAAAGCACGTAAAGCTGTTGGTCCCGGCTGTCATTCGTAGATTTTTGATAGTCGTTACGGATAGTCAGAAGCCAGGAAGTCTGCTAACCAGTCTAACCAAGAGGTATCGTGTAGCCCAGTAATTAGGTTGTGGCGTTCAGATAGCAGTCGTTCCATGTAAAACACTGATATTCAGCGACATCCGGTTGGACTGGAAGCCGACCCCAACACAGTTGGCAAAAAAGCTAAGCAGATGATGGAACAGAACAAAATGCCAAATAATTTTAATCAGAACTAATTGGAAGGTGGTGAAATAGGCCCATGATGTCGTCATTTAGTAGTACATATTTATGAGTACGCTAAAGTGGGCCTTAACATTTCTTATTGCCCAAAATGTACCCAAAAGTGGAACATAAGTAAACCCAAAATCAACTTCCAATTCAGGGATCATTACCAGATGTTTGTCGAGAGCCTATCGATATCATTATAGGAATTCAACCGTACGCGATATTAAATCAGCTGGGGTCGGATGCCAGCATGTTTTTCGCCGCCAAATTCCGGCCCACCCATTTTCCGGTACGGGTATTCATACGATAACAATCTAGTTATCGGACGGACCAGCCGATATTAAAATCCGATGTTGTACCCTACATACCCAGGCATGTGTATGTTTGGAACTTCATTAAATTGAAATTTCATTTTCTTTATGTAGGTATATAAATGTGGGAACGTAATCAAATGATAGGAGCATACCTACTTATTTTGTATCGTAACCTACTTGGTGTAAGTAATTAATTAGTTTGTTCGGTGACCATGACAGATAACTAAACTAAATTCGTTTCTAACACGCTTTTAAATTAGGTTTACCTAAATTTGTGTTTGTTTGTAATAATATAATGAGAATAATTTGAAGACAGTTTGTTAGTAGATCTTGTACCTTACGCTGTATAATTTAAAGTGCGGAATGCTACATCATTTGTCAGGGAAGAAAGGCTTTGTGGTCACTTCAAAAACATTGTTGACTTTGAACTTAGGTTCTGAAAAGGTCTGTAAAATGTTGAGCAGGTACTCGACATATATTATTAAAACTTACAGCTTGGAACATCATAGACAGTTTAAAGAATTAAAAATTACGGTAAGTACTCATACTTTATTTAAGTACAAAAAAAAACATTTCAAATATTTTTTGTACCATCAATTTTTCTCTCTCCAATCACGAATTTTAATCATCTCCATAACGGACAAAGAAAACAAAAAAATAAGACGTAAAAAATAAACGAGAAACAAATGAGAGTGTCAAGAATTATTCTCTAAAAAGGAAGAAAGATGTCATCGCAAATCGTTTTGCCAAAGGACTATGGAGATATTAAATTATTGCCCAAGGAATGCTAATAGGGTCATCATTTAAAAGATGGAGCAAAAACTCAGAACAGACTAATGCTTTTGTGCGTCGGGAGATTTGCGACAGCCCTGCGCTGCGAATTTATTATATTACCTGAGATTTTTTACTAGATCCTAATTTTATGCTATCTAAGTACGTACTGTGTTACGCTAATATTGTAGATAACAGGTATCCTAATAAACCTAATGCCCTAATTTGTCTAAACAAATACCGTTTAGTACTACACTTAAGCTATAACAGTTGGCCTATTTTTTCGTTTCTGAGGCAACAGCCCTTCATGAGTAGCCTAGATACATAAAAGCTCGCTCAAGCGAGTTTTAGCCGTAAGCCTACTATAAGTAATTTAATTATTAAAAGGGTAAGCTTTAATCTCTTTACTGTTTTTTATTATGGCTTTGGTGATATTTTACATAACGGGCACATTTTAAATATCCACCGGCTGAGTGGAATTGAATCTTTGAACCTTTTGAAAGGCTTGCTTAGTTATTTAGTTGACGAGTACACTCGTAAACTAATTTTGTTCCTTTGCTATAGCCGACCTTTTTAAACTAGGCTTGCTGATTTGTGATTGGCCTTTGTAGTTTTTTGTAATAAAGATTGAGTGTTACACATTTTCTGCGCTATAAAAATCGTGCTTTACCAGAAGAAACTACTTTTTTGACAAATATGCTTTTTTTTTAAATAATCTATGTGTACGAAGCACTGAGATTACTCAAGCTAGATTATCCATACATACATACATAAACTCACGCCTTTTTCCCATGGGGGTTGGCAGAAACCGCCGAATGCCACCTGCTACGATCCTTACATATGCATTTCGCCTCGTCCACCATAAAATCTAATTGATTTAATCCTAGATTCATCTAGAAGTTCAGGCGCTATTACTCTATCGTTTGCAGGGAGATGGAAGTAGCTTTTACGAAATTTACAGGTCCAAATATCAAACAATTTCCAATCAAAGACAATGTTAGAATCCCCGCAGACGTCTAAAGCAGATTTGAGCGCCATAGTAGCCTAACTTTAAAGATTAATCCGCTCGAAATGGTCTCCTAAAATGTAGCAATTAGATTCGAATATTTATTCTATCTATGTAGAATAATGTTCATTAAAATAATAAATTTTATAGAATTCCTAACTTTATAAGTTAAATATAAACGAAATAAGTGCAGATTTTTTTTTAAAGGTAATTTTCGTTTTATTTGGTAAATGTCATCCCATTATGGTCATCCCATTTCGTATCGGGATATCGTTTGGTGCCAGGAAAGAGTTGGGCAAAGTGGCAAAAATTATAGCAGTTTTTTCATATTATTATTTGCTATTATGATTATGCTGAGATCATCAATTCGTTACCAAATATTAAAATTATTGTAATTGAAAAACAGACACCGAGCAGTAGTCTTTTCAGCAGTTTTCTGGTATAAATGCGGTTCAGAAATAGGTTAAATACGAATGCAATTGGCATAGTGTAGCTCGAAATGATAGCACTTTTGATATTCCCGCAACTTTTATTCCTTTGCTCCATATTTCAAAGTACTCCTCTGCGGGACTATTCCCACGAAAAAAAAATAACCCTTTTGGGTGGAAAAATAAACGAGGTATACCGTTCGCATCACACGTATCAAATTCCATATGCAAAGGTAAACTTGTGATATTTCACTACACTCGCCTGTTAGTATTCATACCTATCAGTTTTTAGATAGGTACCGATTTTTGAAAAACTCGAAGTCTTGCGGTATTTGTTTTGCAATAAAGATCTACATATGCTACTCTGTAAAGTTTAGTATGGTAAAATTTTACCGAGTGAGATTTTTCTGAATAGACCCGCTAGATCGATGGTTAACAAAGATTTAAGTATGAAAACACTTTTGGGATTATTTTTTTGGAAATAAACTATTATTTATGTGTGTACATTTTACCATGCCATGATGGCCCAGTAGTATCGGCGCTTCAACTACAAGGTTGTCGATTCGCAACCGGGTACAGACAAGTAAGTACCAATGTGACTTTTTCTATTTCAGTTGTATTTTTTAAGTTTATCCTGGACATCACAGATATAGTTAAGAAAAACATCGTGAGGAATCCTGGACTTGTCATTAATATACTTAAGTCTTTAATCGCCAAACCGCCATGAGCAACTGTTGTGATTAATGCACATGACTTCTCTATGTGAGAATAGACCTTTATCCTGTAGTGGGACAATAAGAGGCTAGTATTATTTACATAGTACCAAAACCCATTTATAACTAGACCTTTGTCTAGTGAGACATATGTTTGACTATTCCACATTTGTCATTTAATAACTTATCTAGTTCTCTTCTTAGTTCTTCGTTCCTTTCTTAGTTCTTAGTTGTCTTCTGTAGTAATATTAATGATAGCGTACCTAATGTAAGTAAGAACTATCCAGCCAAATAAAGAGAAAAGTTTTCCTTTGATTACAGTACCTACATTTTAATATGACGAAATTTAAAAAAAAAATATTGAATTTAAAGGATATAAAATTTCAGTGGAGTAACCAGAGCTTCAAAGAATTTTTTTTTGTTGCTATGGAGATAATTCGACTTTGGCTTTGGTTTTCCCTATAATTTTCTTGTGAAAACACTGTACTTAAAAAAACGAATGATCGTCAAGTATGAAACTCAAATTGAAACTATATTTGAGAGAGAGTACGGATCAATTTAAAGTCTGGCAGGTTTAATTAAGATTCATGTTTGAACATCGCTCTACTTCAAACCTCAAATATTTTCTAGCTTACCAACATCCTTTGACCTTTTACCTTCATAATTTTACGATGCTTTAGTGATTGTGTACTGAACTTACCTGAAACAAGAAATACAAACAAGATGAATCATGTGCCGCCTGCTCGTAGAGATCGGCTCGTATATTTGTGTTGAGGTTTATAATGGTTACTTAAATAGTCTGTGTTTCCTGTTTTCGCGGCTAACGCTCGTCGGTTATGCAACTTGTCACTCTGCCAACTGTTCAGGTGTTGTGATCTCAGGAGTGACGCCTGTTTGTTGACACGTGACGTGACTCATGTACCTACGTGATGCCACGATCTCGTGTGATCTATTCCTTTTACGAATTAAGGTTGCGGTGCCATGAACATTCGTACTTGTGCTGCATTTAATTTCATATCCGATTATATAAAAAAAACCGTACAATGAATGATTATAAATACAATCTCGTTTGTACTGAATTATTATTTAATTTGGTATCCAGCTTCCGCAAAATGGTTATTATTTTTGATGACATTCGATAAGTGATAATATTTAAATCTTTGTAAGGTTCATAAAATATGGATACTTGATAAATTGATGTCATTTATATGGCTCTCGTAAAGTTTCCTTTAACAATTGTGACAGCTTGAATTTATTGGCCGCATTAAGGGAATCGTTAATGGAAAAATAACTAGACAGATAATGAAGTGTAATAAAAGAAGCGCACATTATAGGCTCATTTGTGGGGAGCGACATCGCGGTGCGGTGCGGAGCGATGCGGTGCGGCACCATGCGGCCAGATTACAAATATCGCGTAATGTATTTTCCGATAACGGTTGAATTGAAATGGATATGTTTTTGGTGAAGTAATTTAGTGTATTTAATCATTCACTAGAGAGTATAATTTACTGATCAGCGGTAAAAAACAATTTCGAAACATTTTTATTGGAAAGTAATTTGAATGTTCTATAGCGAACACATAATTATCTTTGTATTGAGATGGAAATTAAAGTGAGGCAGGTCAATAGGGTAAACAAAACTAGTTTTATTTCACAAACTTGTTAAAATTCAAATTGATGTAGGTTAGTTAAACTTTAGGAATAATTGAGATAACAATTATTAGTTTAATGGAGATAGATTGTAATTAATAGAATTTAATTAAAATTATCTTGCCTATAACTCTTTCGGCGACCTCATTAAATCTTCAACGACCATAACTGACTGAGTATTTGTTAATTCCATTAGATTTCATCTTCTTTAATTACTTCTATTGTTTGAGTTTAACAAATCTTGTAATTAAAGATTGTAACACAGTTTAAATTAAATAATAACGAAAGAGAAACAGTGTAATAAAAGTTTTAATAATATTTGAAATTAAGATTGTTTCTCAAAATAATGTGTTGTTATACATAAAAAGTCTGTTAGGATATAGGTAATATATGTATATACGTTAAAGTTGTTTTGATAACTTGCTATTAATAACATAACAATTATTACGCCTTCTGAGTTGTTATCATTGTATTTATTACAATTGCGAAATTGTAAGTGAATTTTATCTGTACGATAGTTCAAACCTTCTAATTAAAACCTACTTTAGTTCAATTAACTACTTAATTGATAAACTTTATCGCAAGCCATTACTGGCGCTAAAATAATCTATAGGTTAGCAATATTATAAGCCAAAGAATTGTATTGTTTGTACGAACGTGCTTATCCGTAACTACTGGTCCGATTTCGAAAATTCTTTTTCTAATAAAAAATTACGTTATCCTTGAGTACTATAGGGTATATTTTATTGTAAAAGAAAACAGATCCTTAAGAAAATTTACGTGGGCGAATTCGCGGGCAAAACCTTAAACTAGCAAGTTTCGTTCAATTTCCCAAATGATCTTGACAATTTCGTCTTTAATTTTGGCTTCGTATTTCCAAAAGTTGCTGAAGAAAAGTTTCGAATTTTTAATGATAACAACTTTTAGATAAAAGTTTGTTACTTTTTTGTGTAATCTGTGCACATATAACGGGTGTGGATCGAAGCCGACAGTTACATGTTCTTACCATCATTGCGATCAACTTTCATAATTACCACCCCCACCTTGTTGTCATTCTGTTCATTTAAAGGAGTAGAACTCTCTACCTGCGTCTGGATTTCCGACAGCATTCAACAATCTCTTCAAAGTTAGAGTAAACAGGCTTCTTTTGGGTAAGCTCACTTCATCGTCGACTTTGTTTATGTCACCTCTGACCTAGACTAGAGTCAAGAGCTCACCCATCACGAATTAAAAAAATATTGTTTTGGACTACACCAAGGAATGGGTAATATTATGAAGCGCCCATTTTTACAGTGACCACATTAGTATATACCTTATAATTTAATAAAGATCTTCATTATTTTATTATTATTTTTTGCATTGCTGAGTATAATAGCCCTTTTATGCCACGCTTGCCAGAATAATGTTAAAAAATAATAATTATGATTTAAAATTTTCTGTAAAAACAACTATTTTTTAAACCACCTATGTTCACTTTTATCTCCATGAGAACACAGAGCCCTTAATTTTCGTTATGAATAATATAGACGGTTAAAATAACCCGGTGTTGACACACATCTGTGGCTCTCGAATAGAGACCGCTATTTCTGTCTGTCGGTCTCGTAATGACTAGACGATGCCTAAGCGATATACCTACAGTTATATATTTCGTATATTTATTATGTAAGCTGTTGGTCATTCATAATTTTTCTTTATTATTCTTTTTGTAGTTTGTTTGAGCCGAATAAAATGGGTTTTATTATTATTGATTTGCTTGTTTTCTGTTTAGGTTGTTTTTCTAAATTTTTAGGGCTCATCTCGTGATTTGTAATTGTAACGGTTTCACAATTTTTGATAAATATGTAGTCCTTTTTCAGGTGACAGATGTTAACATTTAAAATAAGGAGAGAAAGCGAAACATGTTGTCATATAATAAACTTTTCAGCTGAGTTTAGTTAGTCTAAACTCACAATATTGATGTCTAAAAGTAGGTACTACCTACATACTCGTATGTCACTCAACACGTATTAGTGAATTCATGCGGTTTTATTCGTCAACATCTAGCTAAGTACCGAAATCACATATCTCCTTCTTCTCAATTTAGCCATCTATATATATTACGAAAGCAATATATCTGAATTGATTTGATTATCAAACTGGGATAAAATGTGATACACAAAATTTATAAATTAGCTTACATAAAATTTCATATGTAAACATTGATTCACCTGAAATTGAACTTTGCACCGTGTTAAAGAAGTGTGAATATCGTGTGGCGGTGCTACGATGTAAACACATCGTTGCTACACTGTGTTAAGAAAGAAAAATGTGATGAATGAACGTATAAATAATCATGTCGGCCGCGTACTCTTTAATCATAGTTGTATTTTCAGTGATATACGGCAAGCTTAATACTTTTCCTCACAATTTAAGGGAGAAAAACATTCGTTACTTACTGCATTCTTCATCATCAGAGCATTTTGGGCACTTAAGGTGTGTTACTTGGTAACTGCTTGTAGCATCCTGGAAGTGCATTCTAACGAAAATCTATATACTGAATGAAACTCTTATTTTATTCTGACGTCTAAAGATCCACGCAGACGAGAACAGTAATACTAGAGTAGTTTTCATTGATTAATTGATAATGAACTTAAATTCTTCACAACTAGAGTTGAAAATTGTGTGCAAAATATGATGTCGCGAGACTTGCTCTTAAGTATCTTTCAAAGCTTCACAGTGGATTGATTTGTAGCTTGAAGCCATAAAACTAAGACCATTAGTCCTTTTATTACATTTTTGTAATATTTTTCAATAATCTGTATTGTATAAAGTTGTTTCCAAAAAAAATCCTTTAATTCTTAAATCCATAAGCATTTTCGGAAAACTACCAAAAAAATTGAATATTCAAAAGTCCGGAATAGCATTTCATTGTCCAACGGATGAATAAAACCAAAATATTGCGCGCAAACGAACTCCCATTCAATATTCTGCTCTGATGAATAATTAACTGGTTGATGGTTCACTAACAGCCGTTTTACTATAGGTAAGTATCAAACTAGGTTTTTGGATGAAAACAAAGAAGACTCCACTGTATCATCAGCGTCATTATAAATACGAACATTTTCGTCATACTGTGATGACGAAACGTGATGATAATTTTTCTGACCATCTGACAATTTAACATGAAACGATTTACTAGTCTATGGATATAATATTGTTTCATCCTTTATCAGTTCTGGCAAAACAAACTAACCCACATCAAAATTTCTCCCATTTCTCGAAGTAACTGTAATAATTTTGAAAATAGAACGCCGATTAATTATAAATTATTTTTAAGCATAAGTTATATTGAATTGTTATTGCTGGATAGTGATATAACATTTTTGAAATATTATATTAGTTGTACGCAATTAATTTAATTATTTCGAGATTGAGGATTGGCTTTTTTTTTTCAGAACTAAGCTCAACTATAAATACATGTTTACTCATGAGCCTTCGGCATTACGGTTTTGCACAGCTGCCTTTATTGGACGGCTTAGTTCAACCCTTTAACGTGGTTTACCAGGTAACCACACAGAAGCTCTGTGTGAAGAAAGGTCACCGATTCCGGAGCCATCTACTGTGGTCTCACCACAAATCGATTAATTTACTTTGTATGGTATCCATCTAGCCACAATGGCTTCATCAACACATTCTATCAGGGTCAGTGCAGAGAGGGCAGCTAAACTCTTGAACATTTATTTGCTGTTAAGCTACTGTAAGTAAAAAAATATTTCGTGTATGCTATTTTAGATTCTATTTTAATGAAGTTGTGATTTCATTTCTAACAGTCAATACAACTGCACGAGCCTTTTGTTGCTCCGTTTACGCTGAGCCTTAAATTAAACATCACTTGATGTTAAAACTGATTCTTATAATGATATACAGAGTACTCGATACTCAACCCAAGACTAATATTACAGTAACGCTCCATCAAACACAAATCACAATTTGACATCAGTTTATAATTTCATATTAAAACCCGTCCAAGGTTGATGCTGTCAGAAAGATAATGGACGTTTTGTTCCAAATGTTAATGTAGTGTGAAAAACGGGAAACGCTGCCAATATTTATAGTTTGTAGTGCATATGTTGGTTATAAAACGGGCCGAGCCGGCGGGTGTAAGGTCACAGGGCATCTGGCGTAAGAACACATGTGCTTGCTATTTTTATCGTAACCATTCAACGCTCTGATATCGCTCACTAAATTGTATATACGCCTCCAAAACGTAAAACTGGCCAAGTGCGAGTCACTCACACAACAATGGTTCCATTCGTACCACCGAGCATATTTAAAAGATAACATGAAAATATAGAAACATAGAAGTAGCTTAGAAATCTACCAGAAAACACGTTAGTGTACTCGTAGTAATAATAGGTACACATTTTATAAAAAATCTACCTAGTACGGTTCAAAAGATACAGCCCTGTGACAGACGAACGGACATGTACACAGTTGAATATTAGTCATAGGTCTCCGTTGCTGCGGGCTTGTTCGCAAGAGATACCGCGCCCCCGGAACGCAAAGGGCACAAGAAGGAACATGGGTGGCTTTTAGTCAGTAAAAGTTTGACACTACCTCCCGCCCCGCCCAGGGCGGGAGAAGTTATGTGATGAATACCCATCCACAAAAAAAAAAAAAAAGGGTCTCCGTTTAACACCCTTTAGCTACGGAACCCTAAAAAGTGTATAATAAACAGACATTGTCAATAAAGCTAATAAGATTTTGTACAATCTGTGGACGCATCGGTAAATAACAGCTGTTGTTTTTATTCGTCTATAAAATTGAAACCTGCGTACACCTCCTTCTCCCTCGTGTATAAGCTTCTTACATAAGGCTGTTGACAATACCAGTTGCATCTACGGGGATAGCCATATAAGTACCGAGAAACGCAAAGGATGTAAGTATCCGAGCAGTGGCGAGGACTGTTTACAACTCGTTTCCTACCGACTTCTCTGTAGAAGTTCGGAACTACAGCCATGCTACAGCTGCGTCCTTGAAAAATGGCAGTCTTTAGTGTCTAATGTTTAATGCTAAATATTATAGACACTGCTGTTTAAATAACTACACAATCAAAAAAATATATATGTAATTTTTATTACCCAAAAGACTAAACTATTTTAACTTCGGCCTCCCTTTTTGCAAAAAGTTACCCTACGCCGCTGTATCCAAGTGAGATATTTCTTTGAGCTTTAGATACTCAAAAGGTCTTAATAGTTTGCATAACAAGAGCCGAACACAAACTATTAGCGCACCGTCGTCACTGAACTGAAAAAACCAAAATCCTGCCTTTGAAAACTTACAACTTGATCAAAAGTTTATCTTTTCAATATAATTTTGGTAATTGAATTTCAAATAAAAACATTGTCATAGTCATAAACTGAAAACAATCGCCATCTGTATAAGGATCGTACCACTGGCTTTATCACTGGATTTTGTAAATTAAAACGTGTTCACGCGATCGTTTTAATTTTCCCAATAAATAGTAGAAAAGGTCAAACATTCGATTACCTCGCTTTTAGTGGGCTCGAGCCAAACAATACTGGTACAATGGAGCTTTTAAGGTAAACCGACTCTTTTGTCTGCGCTACGGAGTCGGGGCGAGACAGACTTCATACAAGTGCGTTATCGACTATGCCAACACATTTGCGTTCTTGACTGACATGGATGCAAATAAAAAGAGAATTTTATTGAGAGGGAAATATTGTAACGACCTCTTTCCATTTTGATTTCTTTCTTTACCAATATTTTGTAAGGCTTTAGTACCGTGTGACATTGACAATCTTAACAAACACGAGGATATTGAGGTCTTCAACGTTTATATCGACTCGTCTAATAAAACGGTTTAAGAACTACAACAATTTACACATTATTTTATCAGTCTGATATTTCATAATGCATTCATATTTAATCAACTTTTACTTCGCCTTGCTTATGTCAAAAGTTGCTTCAGAACGTATTAAACCGTTTTAATAAAGCATAACCGCCCTTTAAACAACAGATTGTAATTAATGTTTATCATTATTATTAATGTAGGTATAGGCAGACTGGTTGACATTATTAATCATAGTGTGAATGATAACTTAGGGGAACTCTGAACGCCAATTCTGCATATTAAAAACATCTAAAATCTAGTCGCAATCGGCAATCTGATCTCAGCGACAATCAACGTAGATAAATTAAGAGTCATTATGGACAGATTGTGACTGAGATTAGATTGCAATCATTCCTAAAAGTTTGTAGAATTGACCCGCTGCATAGAGGAACCTATGTCACAGAAATGTGAGGAAACGGATAGGAACACCCCAACACTTGTTAAATAAATGAACTACCTAATCGCGCCAAATATTGGACAAAGGTATCAAAAACATTGTCAGTCCCTCGTAATCGTCGCTTACATCTCGTAACACGGCTAACTTTCATTGAGTTTCACTGAGCGCCTTTTGTGCGTCAAATACATTTTTCCTGGTGTAAATCTGAGCAACGTAATGGGAAAAGTTGTAACAAGTATTCCGAACATATTATGTGCCATTAATATTCTGACGAGTCTCCGGCGTTGGCAACCCTATAAAAGTTCAATGAACGAACATGGCGGTAGCTTATAATTTTAATATTTACGTGTATTGCGTTCCTGGGTATACAGGGGGAATTTTTTAAATAGATGAAAACCCTCAAGCTGTGCTTATAAGTAATAAAAAATATGAAAACATGTCCAAAGAATTTTGTTGACCATTTTATAAAGAAAGAGAGGACGCTGCATTTTAGGAAAACAATAAAAAAAATGCTCTTTGATCCCAATTTCTAAAAATTCGCCCTGTATAGTCGGAACTTTTATGTCCAAAGAAGCACATTCATGTAAAAGGATTTTTGTGTCGCTTTCACAAATCAATCTGAAACTTTCAGCACGTGTGACGAACGTGTTGAGGCTTTGACAGAAATAATGGCACAATTTCAAAGTTATTATCAAACTTGCTACTTTTATACTGGTATTAAATCTAAACATAAATCATAACTTTTTTTCTGAAAATATATCGCTATTTAATTTTATTCCAATTATAAAATTATTCAATTGGACTAAAAATAAAGGTACAAGGTATGCAAAGCCCCAGTTTTCCGTTTATTCTTTATAAATTATATCATTATTATATTTATTTACCCAACAAATAGGCACCTTGAGGTAAATCTAAGACGAGACACGCAGACGGTTCCCAGCTGTATTCGGGAAATAAGAGGTTCAATTTTTCACCTTTTGTGGGCCAAGAAATATTAAAAAAGGATTTCGTACAAATGGAAACGTTCCCTTTTTGAGCAGTCTATTGTTTGTGCAAGGCGAGGAAATGTTTTCTGGGAAAGCAAAAACCCTTTTCTGTTCACCACTTAGTAGTGAATAGGTCTAAATGGTTGGAATTTATGATTTATTCGTTGTTTGAGGATTAAGCAACTAATGTGTTTCATCTAGGTGTCAGGCTCTACCCAATTTTATTGCGAGACGACATTTTGGTTGACCCTCTTCATCGTGAAGACAGTGACTTAAACAAAAATCGTGAAAAACAATAACAATTTTATTATTTGACAACCGACTGACATTTGAAGAAGCGATTATAAACAAAAATAAGGTTTTATTTTTATTTTTTTAAGTGTTTGATGACTTCGACAATTACCTACGCAGCCTTTTTAATAGCCTCTAATTCTTCAAATATTGCTACGCAAATTGCGATGACGTAAGTGATTATTATCGACACGAACTTATGACTGTCATACTAATGTTAACTATTACAATAAATACTGTTATATAAGTGAGATTTTAAATGCAGTACTGTAGCAAAAATCATAGGATTACGAAGGATAAACCTGAGATTCGAAATCGAATTTACTGACGTCTGAAGTGATTTGTAATCCTTTAAACTAATTGTTCAAATTATATTTTGGACTTTGCTCAATCTATGATAAGACTGAATATCGGAAAAAGAAACTGACACATCAAAAATACTAGTCTTATAAAATTCCCAGCCAGTTTGTTTAGTAAAAATTTCTGCTTACATGAAAAAATAATAGTAACAATAAAGCTAAAATAAAGTGAATTCATTAATGTTATCTTTCTCTCGTCTTTCATTTTAATTAGACTCGTTATGGTTTTCAATATACACTAATACTGTACATAGGCCGTAAATGGATACTATTATAGTATATTATACGGACAATTAGATTTATGTGTTATTTGAATACATTATACTTACTATCAGGGCCGTCTTTAACCTATTGGGGGCCCTGGACACATAAGAATCACGGGCCCCTGTGTGTTTTACGTATTTTGATATTTGACGAATCAAATTTATTTTACTGTTCAATTGAATCTAATTAAATTATATAAAAGAAACTTATAGTAAATCACACTGCAAATCAAATGTTTTATCATGAAATCGGGTACTAGTAATACGCAGAATGGAACGGCAGTTGCAAATAATGATTATTTTTAGAGCAGGCTGGGGCCCCCGACGTTCCTGAGGCCCTAGACAGTTGCCCAGAGTGCCCAGTGGTGAAGGGGGCCTTCTGACTATTCTTTTCGTGAGAACCTTCTACATAACATACATACCATCACGCCTGTATTCCCCGAAGAGTTAGGCAGAGGTGTACCAATGTACACCCACAGTTCGCCGGTATGTTTTAAGTCCCATGTAATAGGGGGCGAGCCTATTGCCATTAACTGGACACAAATCCTAGCGCCGAACTGCTACTAAGAATTTCATAGGAAAACCCAATAACACTCTGCTAGACCTGGGAATCGAACCCAAGTCGCGCTTAGCACCACTAGGCCAACGAGGCAGTTAGATAATTACATAAAACTTAAATACTTACATAAAAAAATCCTGAATGATTAATAAATCAATTGCAATTTGAAATATTTGTAGGTCGTAAAAAACATTTTATACGTAAACAGTAGGTATTTAATCGATCAATTCAGAAGTACCAACAGTTTCCGTTTCGTTTCACGTGAGGTAAATTATTCATTGTTAATGAGAGACACTTCATGACGCCGTCGAATCGATTAACCTTTGAGTTAGGTATTTCCTTCCAAGGTGAAGGCTCGCTGTCGTATACTTTGTTTAATCAAGGATCGGAATTACATATTTATGCAAAATGCGAGATAAATTGACTTATTGGATTTATTTAGATGACGATTCTATTGGCGCGGTAGCTGTAATTATTTTAATTGCACAATGGCCAGACAGTTGATCGGCGGCGGCGGTACTATTCTGGATCGTACGGTGTATTCTGTAAACATTTCTCTCGGTGAATAAAGGTTTAGTGAATTTTACGTGAGCTGTAATCCGATGCTAGGGATTTACAACTCACCTAAAGCTCACTTCATCTAAATTCAACGAAATATTTTTTTACCAAAAAGACAAGCTGATCGGATTTAAATGAATCTGTGGGATTAAAAAAATTCAGAAAGAGTATTCATCCTCTCATTTGGCCTCGCCATGTACTGTTTTTAATTTCACCTACTTCCTTCAGATTATCTGGTAATGACAGCAACAAGGAAAATAGTCTCTAAAATTTTTGAGGACACCAGTCAAGAATTTGTAGTTAAAATAACTATGTAGCTCCTAAATGTATCATTGAACAAACAAATCACGAATAGAAGTCACGTTAATGGTTTTATTGATGATTTCATGTAAGTGGTAGTATGTCTGTCATCGCCAGAATGTGGGATGTCGTAAAACTAATTATATTATGTTTGTACCAGGGTTACAAAGTTTCAAGGCAGTTAGGGCTATAAGATTGTTGCGTTGTGGTTGTTGACGCTGTTTTTCTAATGCGTGTGTGTTTTAAATAGGTGTGTTGTGTGTAGTGGAAGTCATTATGAGAACGACAAAAAACATTATATTGTTTTAAAGGGCTATTTTTTTTTTCTAGTTGTCCTAAGCGCGACTGCTATGCTAGAGGTCTTGGGTTCGATTCCCAGGTCGAGCAAAGTGTTATTGATATTTCTATGAAATTCTCAGTAGCAGTTCGGAGTTAGGATTTGTGCCCGGTTAATGGCAATAGGCTCGCCCCCTATTATATGGGACCTAAACATACCGGCGAACTGTGGGTGTACATTGTTACACCTCTGCCTAACCCTTCGGGAAACACAGGCGTGGTGGTAATTTTTTTATTTGCGTTTTTCGTTTGTTATAAATCATCATCATCTACTTAGCCTTTTCCTAACTATGTTGGGGTCGGCTTCCAGTCTAACCGGATTCAGCTGAATACCAGTGTTTTACATGGAGCGACTGCCTATCTGACCTCCACGACCCAATTACTGGGCAACACGATACCTCTTGGTTATAGTGGTTGTCAGACTTCCTGGCTTCTGACTATCCGTAACGACTGTCAAAGATCTACGAATGACATCCGGAACCAACGGCTTTACGTGCTTTCCGAGGCACGTGGGTGTCACACCACCAACTTCCAAACTTCGGGCTGCTACTGAGCAAATCGTAATAGAAAAACCCAATAACACTTTTTGCCCGACCTAGGCCTGATTAACCCCGGAACCCTACACTCATCAGTCGCGCTTGAGACCACGAGACCAACGGGGAAGTTTTAAATGTTCTAACTAAATGCTTTAAATACCCTACACGTTTGCGTAACACTGTGTGCTGTCATAAACAGTGATTTTTCACACCATTAATAAAAGCCGTTTTCCAATCATTTATGCGGCATGTTCGATGGGTAGTAGGCGCAATTTACAGCTATGTGATGTGTTTTATTACAACCAGTATAATGAGAAATCTAAAAACGCTAAATGAACGAAATATCTACACAAGTAGCTACGCGTCTTTTAATATAATATTAAATTTATATTCTAAGTTTACTGAGCCAGGAAGTGCACGGTTTTATCGTTATCACGTTGTGACGTAATATTTACACTTTACACGTAAGGCAGAGGCCACACGCGGCGCGCGCGCAAACTTTGAGATTACAGGGTTGTCACGCTAATGTCGCGACGTCGTAACTTTTATATTCATAGGAAATGTTAACGCGAACACGTTTTTTTACGTGACTTTCAGGAATATGCATAAAGTTTTGTATTCAGTGAAAATTTGTTGCGTCATGGAGGCGTCGCTTATTTTATGCTGGTTTGTAATGAAAAATAGGATGTACTTACTTATCGGTAAGTCAGGTAACAATGACATAGGCGTTGTATGCTATTAAAGTAATTTTGGAAAAAATATTGGTACCTAATGTAATACAAAATTTGAATAAATACAAAATCCATGATCTTTGATTATGATCTTTAATACATGAGTATAGGTAAAGTTTATCCGGCTGCGAATCTTTGATAGGCTGTTATTTTAAAAAACCTAGTATCCATAACAAAAAAGTATCTAAAGCAATCCTGTGATCATTTATCCAAATAGTAATATCATTTATACAAATGCTATATCCTGACAATCTTATGCGCCAATAAACATGACTGGCATAAAAGCCCCTACTACCTTAATAATAAGGATGACAACGTTATGCAAATGCGTGGTCAGATATAACATTTCTATCTGGCTGTCCAGAAATTCCGCATCGTCAGCGGAACCAACCATGAAGGGACTAATGCCCGTTTTACGGCTTTCCCCTCTTTTTACGGTTATTTCGGATATGATTGTCGACACTCGTAAAAGAACTTTTCTTATAAACGTTTTCATATGGATCAGCGTTTACGTTATCCTTTCAAGGACTTTTGTATATTCTTTGGGATAATTTGTTTTGACAAAAATGGCAATATTTTTGATGAATTTTGCGATTAAGCGAATCAACTTTCTCTTTAATCTCCGATAAGATGCTGAGCGGGGTATCTATTGGGTTTAAAACAAAGACAATTATAAAAAGAAATGTAAAATATCTAGATAATGTAGAAAATAATACAAATAAAAAAAACAACAGCGAGTGATTAATTTAAAAAACACAACACACCCAAATATAATTTGTTAAGGCACATCGCACACGGCATTCCAACATCAAATTAGTATAACAAGTTTAGATACATCTAATATATTAAGTACCCTACCAACAGTTGGTCCTTATTGAATTTTCCGAGTATGTCAACAAAATATTGTGAAACTGACTGACAAACATAATATATGAGCACTGTTTTAATTACAAATATGCTAAGTATAATAACAACAAGCATTTGTAATTTATTGCCGATTTCACAATATTACGTTGTTTTAAATATTGTTAGTTTCATTAGAAACCAACTCTGTAAGGGAACTTCAGCATACTCTGTTAAAATCAATTCAAACGATACGAAAACACTGTAACACGAAATTCAAGTATTTCTAGGTTATCCTCGTAAGCTAGGTATGAAAAGTACTTTAAAAACTACTTTCCACTACCATGCTTATGGTATTTTGACTAATTTCATTCATATGCTTCGATTGTTTTTTTTTTTCAAATATTGTACAATTTTTTCAATCATCAGATAACTTTTATCTGGTGGATAAATATGCATGACATACCTTTAATACAAAAGTTGTCAAACTGTCATAATAATATTATTCTTCAGATAAAAGTTATGTTTCTTGCGATTGAGAAATTATCCCTAGAATGAATTTCATCTACACATAAAATAAATATGTATGAACCTGTTTCTGTTTTTTTTATCAAATTATATTTTAATAACATAAGCATACCTACATCAAAAATTGGAAAAAGCAATTTCCATATAAGCTTTGATTTCATAGAATCCAGTATTAAATATAGAAAAGGCGAAGCGGGAATGAAAACATTTTCACATTTTATCTTGTTGTCAACATTTTCATATTATTATATTTTTGCTGGATTTGTTTTTATTACGGGATAATTCTGTTTGATTGATGAAAAAATAAATGATGTTGGTTTTTTTTTGAAATCCGAATATTCCTGCATAGGGTTGTCTCAATATAATTTGAAGCCAATTTTCTTTTTTAACAACTTGGGCTCCATCTTTGGTTTGTAAAGCAATAGTCTGTGACAGTCTTGGCTTAGGTTTGCCCACAACCTTACTGTCAAAATATAAATTAGCACTATACAGAACATTCTTTTTCAGTCAATCGTTTGAAGTTGATAGAGACAGATTGACATTTAAAATATGTTCAGCCGTAATTGTAGTTAGATGTCGTGCAAGCCCTCAATACACCATATTTCATTTCTGTTGAACTGTGTTGTTTTTATCAATTTCTGTTAAGATTAACCGTTCATTGACCTAATTACGAAGTTCATAAATAATCCTTAGGCTTAATGATCCTACCTCTTAGTGCTAAAGCTCGAGCAGAGCTTATTTAAGTAGACAAAGTCGATATTGTTGGAAACTCTGGTTATTTAGCAAAAGAAAAATAACCTTTTGCACTATTAGCAGTCTTTAGAGTTTTAATTAAATTGCACCTTATAGCTACTAGAAAGTTCTTCTACTACATCTACTTATAAACCAACTTACTTTTTATATTTCATCTTTTCTTTACCCAGGGAAGGAATAGTTGTGGATGTATTTAGATATCTAGTAGATCAACAGTATTTAGAGCAACCGTTCTATTATGTGGCGATCAATAATTGCCACTTCACAAGACAGTTGACGCACTACGTCTAAACTTATCCATTCATTTTATAAAAACTGCAGTTTTATTAAAAACTCTATTTATGTTTACATCAATTTCTTTCGTTCATTAATTTTGCGTCACTATGTTGACCTTTGTCTAGCCATCTACTTTCAAGTCTCCTTTGAGACTGATGTACCTGTTATACTGCTTTCTTTCCAACATATAAAACAATCAAAGCATATGAATGAAACAAGGTATATACTAGCAGGATCAGAACAGTTAGTCGCTGGGGACTGTGTACCTGGGGAGGTCGAGCGCGCCTTGAAGGTCGGAGCAATCATGACAGTCTCTGGAAATCACAATCAAATATATGAAATAAAATATTTGAAGTAAGCTATACTTAAAATATTGAAGATTAACTTGTCGTTGTGTCTATATTGTTTGAATGAGGTACAAAAGGGTGTATTCTATGAAAATATTCAAGCTCCGTTCAGCTTCTTATTGACTACATGTCTCACGTTGTCTCAGTTTCTGAGTTATGGAAACTTTTTAGAAAACAGTCTCTTCGACAAAAAAGTTTATAAATCCTCTTTTCGAACAATGTCTATATTTACATGTTGTCTAGGTATATTTAAACATTAAAATAACTGAAAACCTCTAATCGTAGTAAAGTTCGTCGTGCTATCGATTCAAAGTAATTTTGTTTACACCCACACATTTTGAGGGTCATTGTAACAAGTGTCCATTTTCACTACGACAACGTATAGAAAAGTTCAATGACGTTTTCACCTAATTGGGAATTGAACCCAGAACTTTAAGCTTGCTATTACTGCGGCTAGAAGGTCTGACAATAAATATTTTTTCATAAAAAAACGATTAAAGTAGGTATCTACAGAACCTATTCGATATCACTCATTATTTTGAAATTATAATGAAATCACGACAGAACATCGAGGATAATTCCATAGAAAAAAACGTAAAGTTCTTCTTACAAAGTTATAACAATCTGTTCATCACAACAATAAGTGAATACTTTATTATTTATTTTCCATTGTTATCTTTTACAGCTGGATAAATAAATTTATGATGAATTGTACACACTGATGTTATTCTACAAGATACTGAAACTAATAGAAAAATAAAAGGGAATTAAACCAGTGCTGAACAATGCAGGGAAAAAACGTAACACTATTTCATAAACAAAATGGCGAAAATAAAAATGTTAAAATGAGTGATGGAACTGAAATTATTCAATTGCACTTCAAATGAATAATGTGATAAAATATTTCACTAAATTTTTCTAAATAATATCGACCAATCATGAACAGTGAGTAAATGAGAGACAAATAGTTTTCTTAAGAAAAAAAATTACAACTAAATATAGGTGCGAGCATTCCCTTATATTTAATAATATATAAGTGTGTAACGTGTAATGACTTTACAAGAGAAAGTGTTTATATGCATGTATATAAACAAACTCAGTTATATCATCTTTATCTACCCAAGACGCTCATATCTTTACGAGTCACGAGCAAGGCCATCCAAGTTCGGAATGTGATCGTCCGTTATTTCATTTGTTCGTTCAATTTAACAATGTGAGGTTATCTTATCAATAAAATAAGTTGAATATAAATTATGAAAACGATAAGGATGCGCGCAGACAATCGACTTTTAGCGGTGTGACAAAATCATGTAAAATAAGTTTATCACGCGACTTGTACTAGGCTTTTTGATGTAGGTCTTACAAAAACCACACTATTATGTATCATTGGTATAGATAGAGAATAGCTTTTAAGAATTCCACTATAGAGCATATCTTTTCGTAGTGGTAACATAATTTAAATTATTTTGAAAGATAATAAGGCACTTATTTACAGTAACACCGATAGTACTCATGGATAAGTGTGTTACTAATGGATTTTACTGAATAACTTAATAGGATAGTGCACTTAGTGAAAACGTAATATTACGGAAAATAATTTCAGGCGGCCTGAAATCGGGACACATCGAATTGTTAACCAGCTAAAATCGGTTGTCTGTAACCCACCTAATAATATCAGGGTAAAGGCGAAGGATGTGGGTCAAAGCGAGAACGGTGCTAAACTAATATTGAATTTACACGCACAGAATAATTGCAGAGAAAGTGTACCGACCATTTATCAGCTGAGACTAGCAAGTGTTTAAAATTGAGTTCATTACCATCACTTTATGTATTTAGGACGCTTTAGGTAAACGCAACGGGACCTTATAACTATCTGTATGCTTTTTATGTTTGTCAGAATGTCGAGACTTTGATGTTCCCACGTGTATTCTTGTTAGGTTGTTACTAAGGTGAAAAAGGTTCTAGGGAGAAAGGTCTACGAAAGACGAAAAGGGGCTTTACATTTTTGGTTGTTTAATTACTGTGAATCTTTTTATTTTTACACAGAAAGAAAGGGCTCGTGACATTTTTAACGAGGGTTATGTCTATTCTCAATTGATTGATTGTTAAACCCCTTTCCTGCGCAGTCCTGTTCAAAGTATCTATTTCCCTCTTATACCTTCCTATAAATAGATATGACGTACTTGTGATAACAGTTACATTATCATAATATCTTTTTATCGAGAACGTAAAGGTCGCAGACAAATCAAACGTGAATATCATTTATTTTAAGATATCGTTGAATAAATACCATTGTTGTCGAATACTTAAATAGATCAGTTTACTTAAGTCACTGTTAGGGGACTGGATCGACAGCACGCTTCATACAAAAGTAATGTACTCATATTTTGGTCAATACGGAATTAAACTAGGTGATAGTTTGTAGATAGATTATGGTCACTAACATATATGCTTGCTTGTGGTGGTTAGGTTCCCGTCAAATAAATTTATTTTAAAATATTCCGTAATTCAAAATCTTGATCAAAATTTAAAAATGATTGATTATTAAATGGAAATTGACTAAGCACCTAACCTAAGCATTAGTCCCCATAACCCTATGTACAAAATTTCATCTAGTTTAGTTACTTTAAGACCAAAATATGAGCAGACTATAGCTTTATATGGTGCGCGCCGTCGGTACAATCCGCTTAATAGTCGACAACGACCTTAAAGAACTGACGTCAGACTATGGGTTTGTGGAAAAAGGGAAATGGCAGCAAGCACGAGCTAAATAGATACACAAAAGGCAAAAGTCAATGACTTTTTCGGTCAAGTCTTCTGATATATAAAATTGTTACGTAAAATAAAGAACTAAAGATCAAAGATACGATGAATATATTCTGAGAAAGATGATAAAAAGAGGTGAGAACTGAGGTGACTGCTGGAGATATATGGAAAAGAGATGGTGCTTCAACTTCAAATAAATATTCAGACTGAGCTTTCGTTCACTGTGCATTTTTCAGAGTGTGAAAGTACGCATGAATAAGAACAACTTTTATTATGGGACCAATTCAGAAATACGAAAATTATAAGCTGTCGGTACAATATATTTTGTAGTGCATTTTTGTATGAAACACTAATTAAAAACAAGTTTAAAAAAAGTTGTAGGTGATATAGTTGATGTACAAAATATAATCACATGAGCAAGGATCTTGATAAAGTCATTTAAAATAAATGTTAATAATTTAGATGCTACTGCTGACTCTAGTCCAGTAAGGCACGCCTAAGTCTGGGGCAGTGCCACAGTGCGAGCAAAATATGATTTGGAATGGTAAATCAGCCCACCAGTGTTGCTATTCGGAGCGGCTGGTCCGTGAAATCGAATTGGCTCACTGTCAGATACGAAAATAAGCAGAATATAATATCTTGTTCGGTGAAACGAGAATCCGATACAGAGTTGCAGGTGTGTCAATGAATCACACATGGTTAAATATTTGAATAATTATAATTACAAATATATTTGCTGTGAAAACAGAACGAGTTTTGCAATTATTCCCGAGTACATCACCTGTGTAAATTGTAATAACTTGAATTGAAATTACGCTTGAAAATTATCACTTTCAAGAATCCAGTCACGCTTCGCTTGCTATAATCAAAGGTATTCTACATGAAATTAAGCGTTTACACTTCTAAGCTATAAAGATAAGTTGTATTTGATTTGTGAGAAAATATTGTAATTTTACATAGATTATGTTTAATGTTTACACGGTGGAAGGGACATCGTAATGAAAACTGGTACCGTGGATTCAGCAAATTATTCAACACCTTCAGGGTTAAGATTTACGTGGGTAAATGAAAAAAAAAATTGGCACTTCTATACATTTTGACCGTGTTCGCGTTGTACTTCTGCATGAATCAGCTGATGCTGGCAAAAATGTTGGTACGTTAGAGTCACTTGACAGATTGAATTGCGATTAAATTGCGATCGTTCCTAAAAGTTAGTAGTTGCCCCCCCGAACTGGTAACAAATGATTCACTGAAATTAAATTCAGACCTTTTATCAAGTCCAATTGTAATTCTTTTTTCTCGAAGTTTTACTATGGTAGAATATACACGTAAACAAACCAACAGGATCTATAAGGAAAAAATACAGCCTCATTATTTCCATACCTACAAAATATACCTGCGTATAACATACTTTAACTAAGAAGACTGGACTCTATTCCAATACCAGCGATGACAAATCTTCAAAACTAACTCAAGCATCCGAAACTTGCAAACTCCTACAGAAAAACTTCCGTCGCATCCACCATTCATAGGTACGTCATTGATACAGGATTATTTTTATGAAACAGGGCGAGTCTCCACACCCGAGCGGTCGCCGGCGCAACTAATAGAGCCCAGATCCTGTGCACTGTGAGAACCGGCCGCACCCATCACATACAATCAGACTTCGTATTACATACCAACTTAACTTCCTACATCGATCGACTAACACGCACACACACACACACTACACATGCATACGTTAGAAGTGTGTATGTAAATGTGTGTGTTCTTGCGTCGAATGTTGGAAGTTGAGAATCTGAATTGGATGTGATCTGTGCCTCGCCTGACCTCAAACACAATCAAACTATCTACGATGCAACTTGTGTTGTATGAATGGCTGTTTGATAGTAAACTATACTTTTAAATTTAGTACCTGTGTAGTTGTTGGGTTGTGTGAAATGATGTTAACAGCTTTTTGAATAAATTGGCATTTTGATTTATACAATAACTCTGTGCAATTTATGGTACAGATGTTTAGTAACAAAAGGTATGTTGCACTGACCCTAAATAAATTGGAGTAAGAAGTGGGACAATGATAATAATTGAGGTTAGGTAACCAAAAATAATAAGGGCGTGTTTCACCACTTCCAATAAGTTCCATTTTTTATTATATCTTGTCAATAGCGTCTTTTGAAAGGTGGCAAAACAGGCTCAACAGACCTTTCTAAAACAAATCAAAAGAAAAAAGATACAAAATAGTATGTTTCCAATACTCCTATACGATTCGTTCGTTTTCCCGTGCACGTAAAAAAGCAACAAATCTCCCTAGGCAATTCTACGTAATCCATACAAGACAGCTAAATCTTATTTAAATCCAAAGGAGATAGATGACCAATTTTATGATATCTAGGATAGTACGATCGATTTACATACATACCTATATACTTTCCGTCTGTGAATACTGATGAATTATCCTATTCACATGAAAAGGTGAAGAAATGATAATTGTAATAAAATAAGAAATAAAAAAGGAGTAAAAGTCAAATTTTTAGAAGATATTTGACCAAAATGTATGAAAGACCGGTTTTTAGGATATCGAACCAAAATGGTATAAAAGGAAAAAGTTATCAATCATAGGTGCCCTACGCTAACAGCAATATTCTGATACTTTTATATTATGTACCAGAATGCAGTAGCAGGCAAAAGACTTTTTGGAAAGTAATCGTTGTACTAGGTACACTTAAAAGCGTTTCTTGCATGGTCATATCTAAATTTTATACTTTTAGAAACATATTTCAGTACACATTATCTTTTTACGATTTAGCTACATTTTGATATTAATAATTAGAACGTCATTGCGAAGAACCATGAATTGCCTAGTTTAATATCCAACTGGTTTAATTAGAAGCAGATGTTCTAATATTTGTATTAAAAGAATATTGTTAGAAACGTTGTTTAAATATAACAGCTGATGGTTATTCTCGTACCAATTGTTTTAAATATCCAAACCAGAGTTTGCTTTACGTAGTTAATAATAAAGCAGGTTGTCAAATACTTATAAATACTAAATATAGTTGTATTATCTTATTGAACGCTTATCCCGAAAACTAATATTATAGCCATTAAAATACATTAGGCTGTACAAAACTGAAATTAAAAAAAACAACTAAAGACATGCTTTAAATACGGACATGTCTACGTAAATTTCAGCTCCAAAAATACAATATTACAACACAATTGAGTCACAGACCACACTACGTCAGCTGACGTAATAATACCTAGTCGGTCTAATGAATGAGCTGAATCATTACCACAAAGTGGACTTAATTAAGGAAACAGAACAGGATGGAAAACTTTACGATAATTCCGTAACTTTACCAACCGCAGTTAAAATTGATAATTAATTGGTACTTTATCGGTTCTTAAGGTAACAATGGAATTCATTTTTAGCTTGTTCCTTTAGTGCTCTGGGTAAAAAATACTACTGCGGCTTATATTGATATTCCTCATAATACCTACGTGGAACCCGCCTAGGGAAATACGACGAGGTCAGTAGGAAATGCAAACATAAGTGTAGAACTAATAATAGTTTTGAAATGAAAGGATGTTACTTATTTATTTTCTGCGGAGTGCAGATAATCTTATTTGTACAGAAGCTGCAATGACAAAAACATATGATTTATCTGAATTTGTTTTGTCTGAACTTAAAGTTAATATTCGTACAAAAAGGCTGACTGGTTTATAAAAAAGAACCGCACCATCCTATGCAAATGTCATTATAGGTATGTAATCAGGCGAATTTGGGTTAAATTAATAATATTAAAACCAAATTATAAACTACTTAATATTATTATCTGCTTGATAATATGAGCTAATGTGGCATCTGTCCGCGACTTCGTCCATAAGTAGAAGTCAAGTATACCATAAGATCTTATGGCACTTGGTAAAGTGTCGCTTCTATCAGTGGGGGAATTTCTGTAATCGGAGCACGACTTCTAGAGACTAATCTTACAAACAAAAAAATTATGAAACCCAACGAATTTTGTTATAATATAATAGATAATTCCTAGCGACACCCAAACCAAAAACCCAGCAATTCTATGGTGTGAGAAAATGAACACTATCTGAATCTTAGTTAAACATAATATCGAGTGTATGTATACCAAGTCACTATCGGCCGATAATCGTAAAAGCTAATGAAAGCTCTCAGCTGACCAAAAATAGCAGCTTTCGGGTCACGATTAGCGAGTAGTTACCCGAATGGCCGTAATTCATTAACATGGATATTATTACAAGGATAACTTTGAATGCCTTCTCAAGATTATTTATTTGCTAATTAAAATAAAGAGAGATTAACTTAATGAAAATATTCTATCAACGTTTCTTTATTATGAACTCCCACTGCTTCTGAATCGTTTACTTCATAAGTCTTCGTTTGATCTACGATCCCAATTACTTTATTTTTCGTAAATTGAACAGCGTTTCCTTAATAATCTAAACGATATTCTTCCGATTCTTAAACGAAAGTCTGACTCACCCATTATAGTTACTTGGTAACACAGAATTTCACAATTAGTATGAACGTGTTGTTTAATCTAACACCTACAAACCAAGTATGTTAATGTTAGAAAATTACTACGAATTTGAATTCTATTCGAGTGTATGATCGATTATTGTATCGATTCTTGTTTCATGCAAATCAGGTTAAAAGAATGTATTCCTAGTAATTATTCGATATGGGATTGTTAAATAATAGGCGAACGTGATGTTTGAGTGTTGGAGCACTCCAGTTTTGTTGATCTTTCTTATATTTGCTGGTATTTGCTTAACAATTATCGAGTACCTATAGTGAACTAGTCTGAAGCATTTTGCTTTCAACGATAAGTGATCGGTAAATATGAACTGCATTAGTTTATTTACGTTAAAAGAGGCGACCTTTCTATGTTTAGTACTACTGTAAGCTACTGGCCCAAGACGACAAAGTTAGCATGCTGCTCTATATAAAACGAATTCAAAATAAAAAATATCACTAGGTACTTAATAGACATAATCTAACTACAACAATATCTAAGATGCAATACAAGTACAATTTTTTTCGCCCAATATCTCCCAAATATAAGATTGGAGCTTACATAATATTTGCATAAGTATACCGTAGAAATTGAGAGCTTATTACCAAATACGACTATTGACTTTAATGTACAGTCCCCTTTCACTTGGACCTATCATAACATCGTTAATGGCTGACTAACCTTCGGCTAACCCTTCGTTACGACAAAATATTATTATCTACATTTCTACTTTAATAACAGTTAAATGTAGGTATAACAACTGTCATTAACTAGTTCGTATGACCCAATTTATATCTGTGTATCAGTATTAGATGATCATCTAATGTGTTTGGATAATTACCCAGCTCACCGCAGAGTAGTGCAATAATGTCATTATTGGCAGTATGCTAAGTTTACTTAGATTAAAATGATGTTACTATGCTCATTATTAGATACAAAAACTGTAAGGCTAAGGGACTAACTATGCTTATTCAGCTCAATTCAGCCTTTATCTATAGAAAACGACAGTTTTGTGTCGCATCCGTTCAGACGTGGAAAACTGAACGCATGCGTACGCATCTCCCTACTAGACTGCGGTTATCTATGGACGAAAGTTGAATTGAGCTGAATAAGTGTATTTAGTTCTTAAAGCACTTAGTTTTGATTAAGACAAACAAACTTGAAATAAGCCTTCTAGGAAAAGTTACCACAGACGTTTACTAATGAACACAAAATACAATGAAATGAGATCAAAATCCCAATTGTTATTATAACAACATCTAAAGCTTTTGAATAGTGACGACATCCATAAACCGAACATCGTTATGTTTCTCCTCCTCTATTACTTAAAACCTTTGTGTAGAGAGAAAGCTGTAAATACTCAAGTAAACGATACTGATTATATTTATTAGGAAGACGATCATACATTTTGAATTACTCAACACAAAATACAAGATAGCAAATCTAATATTACCAATTTTGCGGAACCATATGTGCTAATACAAGTTTCTTATGAGTGACTAAAGCTTAGTACTGAACACCATAAAAGGTTTCTTAAAGCCATGTGTGGACCTGCAATTTACTACAACAAGCATGGAAATTGATTGGCCTGCCAATTTATGATGTAACGGCAGCTGGTCAAAGGCGCCGTGAAGATCAATCGCTTTTATTGCCATGAAATAAGGGCTATTGTTTGTGTAGTCGCGGATAATAAGATTATAATGGAAGGTTTTAGTCATGCTTTTGATCTTTGAAGGGTTTGGCTACGGATGCTGGTACCTATATACGCCGCGAGCACCGGTTGATATGATTTCTTTAGTTTCCATGTGATTAAGCACGACGGTATTGCTTTTTCTTCATTCCATTCTTACTGCACTTAAATTTATAAAATAACAATTACATTAACTATGTCAAGTTTAGACGAAATTCGTCCAGGCTAACTGCCGCTAACTTGGACTAAAGTACCAAATTCAATCAATTTCTAATTTTTGAATCAATTAATTCTTGAAAAGCTTCGAACCTTCATTAATTACCCAGGTTAATACCCGTTCATATTCGATTATAACCGAGTATGCCACACAATGTTCATAGTGATCAAGTGTGGACAGGGATTATCTGAGTGTGCGGCCATAATGGCTGGTTGGGCGTAGTCCACGACACCACGTGCTAAGTCCCTGACCTAAATACTCGGTGATGTTCTTGCCTGCAACGTGTGTTTACCAAACACACCGATAATATATTTATTTTCGTCCGTAGACCGTGATACAGAACTTCAATATCTTTAATGAATTTCGAGTAGTTCCGTTTAGACTGGAATTTGTTAAATGTTTCAGTTTTGTAGTAAAGAAAGGATTCTTGTAAGAAGAACATCGACGATGTAAAAATTAAGCATATTACATCCAACTTTTATTAGATGTTAGTAGCTCAGTAACCAAGACGACGGAAGTGCTTACATTAATAAAGTTCCAACAGAAAACAGATTTTATACATGTCTCTATGGAAATCTAAAATATTTATTATATTACTTCCTTATTCCATTAGTGCGTATATTCAGTTTCTTGTTTTACAAGTTGCTGTATTTAATGATATATTTTCATGTCCTACATTTCAAATCAATTTCAAAATAAGTAACTCATTAACGGCGTACCTACACTGCATTTCCCAAATGAACGCTAGTATGGCCTCTGTTTGTCGAACTAATTGTTTGTAAGGACTAATGAGTTGCCAGTGGTCATTTGTTATTTCATAAATACACTTATAGTGCGTACTGTATAATTCCGCAATGATTACAGCAAATGAAGCTGTAATTTCGGAAATATAGTATAATAGACTTTCAGTCCGTAGATACAAAAATTTACATTTGAAACATTTGTTCTACTACAATATTTTTTTGCCAACTTTATTCAACCTTCTTATATTTGAAGAAAGTAAGAAACCTGTAATTTTAATTTGTAATCATGATTTTAATTACTTCTTCTTCCCAGTCAAAACAATAAGAGGCGACAAGCGGCGGTTTTGAGAGCTTTCAACTACGTACACGTTCAAAAGGCACTGAGTTATTATCAGTCTGTTGTGGTTAGAGGATTTGAGTGATACCTTATTTAAATCTCAATGTTGCCATCATAAACAGGTAGATGAATCTTATTAATTCTTTTGTTTACCAAAAATCAGCACCTACTGTTTTTCCACCAGAAATGAGCGGAGATGATGAGAGATGAGTGTCAAGATGACGAAATGACATCCCTTGATTTTTATGATTTTGAGCTAAGTTAGCGCTACAATTGGTTTAGTTTCATACACATCACTCGCGACGCATTCTCGCATGTCTGTAATGGAAATGCAGCCTTATGGGATTGTCCTAAAAGAACGAGATCATCTGTTCCGAACATAACTGAACCAGATAATAATAGTTACTACAGTTTATAATGTTAATGTGGTGCAAAAGCTTGAGTTCATGGAATAATTTCTATGACTGTTCACTTGGCTACAGTTGCTCTAAATTATGGCATAACAAATAAGTACTACGTAGATGTAGGTACATAGTTCACGCAATGTTATGCGTTGCAGGACGTCCGCAAACAAAACAGCAATACCTACACTTGGGACATTTTCATTTATAAATTGAGAAGAAAAACGTAATTCCGAGCGGCATTAATTTGTTATCTTGCACGCAATTATCAACTCTATTTCTGTTATTTTTTGGTTTATTTGTAATTAATCAATGGAAACTGCTTGAATATATTGCTACTCTGTCTGCTCTGACTATAATGAATGTCATTCCGAGGTTTTCCTTGCTAGCTGAGCAACTTATGACACACATGTATGGTCTTAGTAAAACATGAGTCATCATAGCGACTTTATATTCCAGTAACAACAAAATAAAAATATTACCTATAGCATATTATGTAAAAACCAGAGGCGTTAGCGAGTCACCAACAATCACAAAGTTTCATAATAATACAATTTAATAGCTGTAGTAGTAAAGTAATTAAATGCTTTATACAATGGATCATCACTTTCAATATTGACAGGTCTTCGACAGGTCCATTATAATTATGATACTGCGTAAATGTAACGTAATGAATATTATTGAATTATTGTTAAAATGAAACCATTGTTATAATGTGTAATTTTTGATCTATATATATTAATATAACTGCCTCGTTGGCCTAGTGGTCCTAAGCGCGACTGCTACGCTAGAGGTCTTTTTTTTTTTTTTTTTTTTTTTTTGGTGGGTGGGAAATCATCAAATAACTTCTCCCGCCCTGGGCGGGGCGGGAGGGAGTGTCAGACTTTTACTGACTAAAACCCACCCATGTTCCTTCTTGTGCCCTTTGCGTTCCGGGGGCGCGGTATCTCTTGCGAACAACCCGCAGCCCCGGCAGGCATCGGCCCTCAGTGGCCCCTTCCTTTTGCTGACATCTCTTTGAGGCGCGCGTGGAACACGAACGCGCCGTCGACACGGCCTGTCGTTATGCAACGTAAGGACGGTGAGCTACCCATTGCTCACCGTCCACAGGCCAGTATCTACGGTGGCCGGGAGTCGTCTCGCGGCTCCCGACGCCCGGAGCGTCTACCGCGGCGGCTGGGACGGGAGAACCGCTGTCTCAACCGTCCCGCCGCCTCCTTCTCAAGCATTACTGCCTCGCAGAAGGAGGCGACTGCATCCCATTCCCTCTCGCTCCGAACCATGGCTCGCACCAGGGCCGGACGCGAGAGTTCGCCGCCGCCGATGGCCGCCACGAGGACTCGGCGATGCTCCGCCCAAGCGGGGCATACCGCCACGGTGTGCTCCACCGTGTCCTCGGGGCAATCCACACAATGGTGACACCCGGACGTTTCCTCCCGCCCGATGAGGTGCAGGAACCTCCCGAAACACCCGTGTCCGGTGAGGACCTGCGTCAGGCGGTAGGTGAGGGCGCCGTGGCGCCTCTCCAGCCACTCCTCAAAGAGGGGACTTACCGCCTCTATTAAGGCGTGCCCAACGCTAGAGGTCTTGGGTTCGATTCCCAGGTCGAGCAAAAAGTGTTATTGGGTTTTTCTATGAAATTCTCAGTAGCAGCTCGGAGTTAGGATTTGTGCCCGGTTAATGGCAATAGGCTCGCCCCTTATTGCATGGGACCTAAATATACCGGCGAACTGTGGGTGTACATTGTTACACCTCTGCCTAACTCTTCGGGGAATACAGGCGTGATGGTATATTTATATATTAATATTTAGTATTGATAAGAATATTGTTATGTTTTAAAATTTCATGGTTAAATTCACTATTTTTAAGATAAAATAGTTATAGTAGTGTTGGTCTTATGTAAGTACATTACATCTTTTATACACATTATAGGATGCAAAGAAATTAATAATATGAATATTGTAAATGTGTTACGCAATCAGGCTGCAGGAATAGTCAAGGTTTTCACCCGTAACTGGGAAGTCTGGTAAATATCTAAATTTCAAGTTTTGAGCAAAATATGTCCACAAAAAAATTGTAAATCATCAAAAAACTGATTATGAACTGTTTTTCTGATGGGAAACCATCAAATGACTTCCCGTACTCTGAGCGGGGCGTGAGGGAGTGTCAGACTGTTACTGACTAAAACCCACCCATGTTCCTTCTTGTGCCCTTTGCGTTCCGGGGGCACAGTATCTCTTTCGAACAACCCGCAGCCATGAACTGTTTATCTAAGAACTAAATTGAATTAATATTTTTGTTTTAAATAGTTCAAGATAAATTAATTATAACCATTTTTGAAGAATCGATTTCATCAATTTCCTCAAATCTTAAACGACAAATTAATTCGAATCTCGAAAGTTACAAATGGCGCCCACTTATCTCAATTTTCATTGACGTGGGCTGTCAAGGTACGTGATATGAAAGATGTAGGTATTTAATTCTTCTAGATGGTTGATAACGCTGTGTTCTCCAGGGATGGGCGAAATTTTCTTCTTTCATTTAAATCATGACTTTTTTCTATATTCTCTTTATTTAAATTTCTTAATTTTTGTATCAGATATGTTTTAGTCGCAAAAAAACATTCACCGATTTTCGATCATAATTGTATTTAATCATTGTCCACTACCAAAATTGTTTCTTTTTTTTCTACTTTTTTTTTATCCCGCTTTAAAATTAAAACAATGTTTTTATAAATTACGACTATTGTTCCTAATACATATTCTTTTAAAGACACCATGTTCAATTTAATCATTTTAATCTTTGTTTCTTTTTTCAATAATTTAATTAAAAAGAAAATGCTCTTTATTTGAACCAACTAACCCTGGTACTCACTGAGTGTTTAACCCTGACCTGCCGGCTGTCATCATTGCTACCGATCGCCCACGACCTGCAAGCTGGAGTCAGTCCAATGTATTTTCCTTTTAAGTATACTTAATAAATGCGTGATTGTGAGATAGGAATGTTAAATATGCTGTTTTTCTTTGAATATTGCGTGGTGCGTCATACAATTTGTATGAAGGTTATGTCCCGGGTTATTATGTAGTACCTATTAAGCAACTATAATATAGAAGATTTGTATGTCTGTTTGTGCAGCTTAACTCTTGATTTGATAAATAAATATCGCGGTATTCTTGAATAAGGCATGGACAATGAACATTTACGGAAAAATCAGATCATTACGTATTTTTTAAACCGTGTTAAAATAAAGCATGGTGTTTGGTACTCAATGATAAAAATTAATGGTACCTACCACATCATATCATAGGAGAGCTTATGTAATATCGTGACGGTTCATGTTTGAAATCCAGCTTTCGTAAAATCACTTTGGTATTCTTTTATATAAGTTCTCAGAAGCTACTCTTAGCTTACAATACCAAAAAGCTTGCCTTCCATCTACTAAATAAAATGCCACTGAACACAGTCATGAAAGAATGAGTGTACAGTCATGAGCATAAATATGTTATATACGAAAAAGAAGCGATGTTACCCTAAAGTATTGACATAATTATGGTATTATGAAAATATTGTATTGTAATGATAATATTAAATTTTTAGTTTTAAATAACACAATGTTGGTGTGCCATAACAGGGTCTGAAACTGTCCTTTAGCTTTAAGCTTTAATGTAACATCTTTTAAACACATTATAAAATGCAAAATGAATATGAATAATCATTTGGAAACCCAACATAAAACAAAGTTCTATTCTCAAAGTTGCAGTTGTCACTATACGAGAAAATTACTTTGTGATTTTGCATAATTATAATATAATTTATTCTCCTGATTGTACGAAAGGCAGACAAGAGTAGGTATACTTTTGCAAGTACCTTTAAATATTACAAACGTAACGAAGTGACTAATACATATTGATACAGATGTTTTACCTCTCTGATAAATAAATAATAGTACGTTTTAATTAATTCAAGCTATGTAGGTTAATGGCAACCTAGAGTTTGATTTCAATCTATTTCCATATAAATGAATTTATTATTAGGCAGAGATTGTAATAAAATACAATTAAATACAACGAATGCATTATACAGGTACTTATGCATCAATGATGTATAATTTATTGATAATAATTATCTTATGATGTATAACTATTGTGATTTGCATGAAAACTCGATAAAATATTAATTAGATACAAGTTTGATAAAATAAACATCTTTATTTTATAAATTTATTGATTAATATCTACAAACTAGACGAAATTCTATTTAATTATAATAAAAACTATCTATGTCACCCGCTACTGATATTATTCTGTAATTACTTTTAGTTATCACAAAAATAACAATAAAATTGTTCACGTCTATCTATAGTTTTGTTTTTTACCAGAGTGACATTAAAAAGAGATTTTGATATGAAGACTTATAGTCCATAGGTATACGACCAAAAGAATACAATAAACGAAATATGCATACGCATTATGGAGTTCAAGCGCCGTAGGGTGTAGGGTGTGGGGTGACCAATATATAGGGAGGGTGACATATAAAAAGAGGACTCCACATTCTGTGAGGTTTATTAACCCTTCGTATTGTTATAAAGTATTTTCCGTCCCGTCTTTTTGTGTCTATTATTTTCACGAATAATATATTACATGATAAAAATGTAAATTTATTGTCTCAATAGCAGGAAATAAACAACCAAAATCTGTCAAAGCAACCTTCGTAAAATAATAAAAAGTCACGACAAACAGCATACAGATAGCGTCCGTACACAGTGATAAAAAGATAAACAAGTGAATCTGTGCGACCTTCGACACTGCGTCCTCCTTATCACTAATCTTCCACAATCACGATCTAATTCATTAACAAATCCCTAAACGTACCTACTTACGTCAGTAAAAACAATATTATCCCTCGATTCAGTAATCCGATCACGTGCCACACACACGGGGCCGACACACATTAACTTATCATTAACTCGATTAAATTATCCATAAGAATAAACACTGCTTGTTTATACACACCGTTAATTCGATATCAGGGTGACATATCCCGATGCGGCACGATACGGCAAGGGGAGCGGGTTCGATACGTGCTGACGACGTTCAGACGCCGCGCGGGAAACTCGGAAAAGGGGAAAATGGCGGCGAGCGAGCGTGCGTCGAGCGTGGCGGCCGCCAGCCAACTAAACCCACACACTGATAACGCGACGATACTCCACGGAAAATGGAAAACAATGGAAACGCGACGTGTTATGGTTATTTCGCGAGATAACGGTAATGAGATTATATGTGATTTGATTTAGTTGTTATGTAATGTGATAAGAATTCCTTTCGCTGCTCCAGTTTGCATCGGATTAAGGGTATGAGTTAAGAAAGAAGCGTACGTTGAAGTGGCCATCATGTCCTAGCTAGTGCTCGAGTCGCTTGAAAAGTGTTTGTTGTTCGATTCACTTCATCTAGGTCGATTAAAAATGCAATTCCTTTGATGTGTGTCGTGGCTCTGTGATGCACTTAAATTTTATGTTTAGAAGCGAAATATTCTCCAATCGTCGAATACAATAATAGTGTGCTATTGTTTTGTTAAATTGCTCGTAATTTTCATATCAATTTTTTTCTGTGTTGGAAAAACCTTACAAAAATATAAAAATAGGTAGGTAATCCACTTAACACTAAATGCCAGCAATTTTCACACATATAATAGATTAGTATCGTTCCTATTTTTATCAATCCGTTAAGATGAGTTTAGCCCTTAGATTCGCACGTCGATGGTCGCGACAGGAAGGCACCAAAATAAACTGGAACCAAATATCTTGAAATAAACTCGACCGACTCTTCTAAGAGTTGCTTGAGACAGTTGAGCAAACCGTAGACAAATCATTAATGAATGAATGTAACTAAATTATCTTTGGGCTGTTTAATTAAATTTCTTTCAAATGCTTTCGACGTTTTAATGAAAAGTTTTGGATGTCTGTATTATTTCGTCTTAAAACAATAATTTAATTCTTAAATTAATTCTATTCTGCGGTTTTGCTAACTGATGGATGATTTAGTCACACTCATTCAAGAATTTATTAATAACAATAAATAATACTTTTGGAAGTTTACTTAAGACCTCGCATGTGCCTATCATCCATCGAGAATGAATCGAACTTCAATTATAATACCGAGTTGAATTTATTTCAGTTTTCATGGTAGTAAAAATGGTTGTTCCCAAAGGAAATAGCCAAAGTTGGAGAACTGAAGTCGGCTACGGGTTTGAATTCGTAACCGAAAGCTATCGTCATGTTAAATTATCAAAATTGTAAAGGAAGGTTATGTATGCTATTTTATGCTACTTTGTATAACGCACGTATAATTTTTTCAGCGATAAGCTTTCTGAAACTTTGTGTAATCCGAGTTTAAACAGAAGTACGAAAGAAATGTGAAGACTTATAAACAACAACTTATCCAGCCAGGTGAGTAGTTCGTATCCTTTTTTTCCTATTGATAGCAAAAAGAACATAACACGGTATCCAATAACGGTAACCGTCGCCTTTGTGTTACACGAGCTTTTATTAGCTATTCCCCTTTAAAAGCAAGTGTCATAAAAGTTAAATCACGATAAAACTACTTGAAAAGTAAAGAAAAAGCTGCCATATTACAAAGCAATTATATTGCAATTTGTAAAGCACATTACCATTTCAAATCTTTACATAATAATTAAGCTTTTCCACTATACAAAATGCAATTCCGTATTTCTTACTGCTTCATGAACGACTGTCAAAACGACAGCCAGCAAAATGAATGGCGAGCTAATTAGAATTGTACATTCATTAAATTCGTAACGCGTATACAAAATGTTCAGAAATGCAACAGAGGTTAAAATAAATTGGTCTATTATTGCAGTTGCCGCGGCTAAATTGGCCACATCCTATATATCGATGTCAGAAACATGGCATCGCATTCGGTGACCAAATGAACTGCATTATTCATTTCAGATTCGCCTGATTTCACCAAATTGACAGCGATTTGCTCTACTCAAAGTGACTATTAATGTCCCGCGTTCAGTTTTTAGTCTGGATAATTGGGAAAAGTGCATGCATCATTTTAATTAATAATCATGACATATGTCCTGTTTGTGTCCTGGTTGCAAGCGCGATAGTTGAGCATGATTTCCTAGGTTTGATTCGCAAATCGAAAAGTGTTTTTTTTTTTGAGTTTTTATATTATAAATTTTTCAGTAGCAGCCTGGAATTCGAAATTAGTGGTGTGGCACCCTCATGTCTCGGAAAACACGTAAGGCCCTGCTCCTAATTTCTCCCCGATAGTATCGGATTGCCATCCCAAGAGGGGTGCACGTGTATTTGCGCACGCTTGGTCGCTTTAATATCTTCTACATAATTTCCTAGTCTCTACCGAAATTGTCTGCCGTGACTGAAATTCGGTCAGGGGAATATTCTTATTATGAATTGTTTGAATTAATTAATTAATAGATATATTAACACATAAAGTACACATTTTATACTCCCTGAATCACACTGATTTTTCCCTGCATTACATTCTCCTGTCAATTTCAAGGCCTTTCTAGGCATTCACTATATTAAGATTGAAGGCTATCAATACAATCTATCTCTTTAATTGAATTATACAATACCTATAAAAAAAGTCGATCGTATATTTTTCCGACATCCATTCATAGAAATAATATATTTATCCTCAATCACAAAATGGCGTCATCAGAAATGGTATAATCTTTCCGGTAACATAATATTCGTAATTCAAGACTAATATAATAATATTAACTAGTGTCAATTCGGATGACCTTGGGTCATTGCCATCTGCTGGCGTGAACTCATTCATAATCATTGAATGTTATAATGTAATTTGCATCCGAATGCGAGTGTCGTGTCGCGCGAGCTCTGATTCCATTATATAAACTAGTTGGTGCTGTTCATGCTCAGCAATGGAGAGGAAATTAAACAGAACATTTTAATGTATTTTAAAACTTTAGTGAATCAGCTGTTTCATTCAAGGAATTTGAGAAACCGATGTTTCCGGATATTATAAAACTTGATATTTGCAGAGCTAGGAATTCTACCTGTTTTTTTAATCTCTATGTCAAAGAATTTGGTATAACGTCATTTATTATTGTATTATTCTCTCGACTGAATTTTGGTTACGGCAGCCAATCTCATGGGGACTAGCCAACAACGTAGGAGATATTATGGTGCACAAATGTGTGCGCATCTACAAGTACACTCCCTTCTTCACTCTCATAGTCTGATGGGACTGCAATCCGACTACATATGAGAGTCGCGAAGGTCTTGCGGCTGATCTAGAAGCAAGACCTTCGCTACCTTTCTAAAAAATAATAATAATAATAATAAAAAAACCCAATAATACTTTGTTCGACCTGGGAATTAAATCCATGCTCAATAGTCGCGATGAGGCAGTCATTATAGACAGGGATTCTCCACTGCAGTATGGCATCGACCGGGTTTTTTTTTTTTTTGTGGAAACTACCTTAGTTCTTCGCCACCTAAAAGAGCATAAGTAAACAGGGTAGGGTACCATTAACTTAGTTTATTAAACGCGGTTATCATTCTACTGTGTTACCAACTCATAGTTATATATTTACCAATAAAACATAATGCAATAGAGTTTGTTGGGATGTCAATATAAAAACGATTGTCATTAAAACTACGTTATGTAATTAGGGTGTAGGTTGATCGCGAGGATAAAGTTAGTATGCAAACCATGTTGCGAGAAACGGTTAATTTGTAATACTTGGGAAAATGGTACGACGATGATGAATAAGTAATTTCTGATGAGAGAAAGTAATAATAACCATTAGAGAATTTCCCATAGTGTTTGCATACCATTATTCAGCTCCAACCTAGTGCAAATGTTTAATGAACGTAAGTTAAACTCAACCAGTTAATGGGATTTCGAGTCGGTAAAACTAGTTCAATATGGTTCAATTCATAATTATAAGCTATTATGGTTAATAAAATTGTCCTTTGTTCTATTTCATATGTCTCTAAATCACTGTGATCGTTGAAGGAAAAGATCATGAGGAAATCTAGACTTAAAAACTCGTACAACATAAGTGTCTAATCATCAATCTGCCTTGAGCAAGCGCGGTGATTAATTCTCTGTATCACTGTATGAGAAGAGACCTTTGCCCTACAATGGCATAATAATAAACTGGTAATATTATGGTTAAACATTTCGTTATGTTTATAGCAAAGTAAAGAAATTGCTTCTATATTTGTTGCCGTAAAAGCGAGTAAAAGACAATGTAAATAAGAATCATCCTCGCTTGTAATAAAAGGCGATTAAAATCCTACGTAAATAAGCACGGCAAATCTCTTGCGAAAAAAAAACAAACGACGAGCACCAAGAAAGATGGTGACTGATATTGACCCAACGTCCCTACTAACCGATCATTGGAATGTGTATGATAAACATTAATGTTTGCACACGTATAAAAGTTCCTACGGTAAAATTACCACACTCATTGACTAAATTAGAAGATTTTAACTTATCTTAATACCTACTATAAATGCGAAAGTTTGAATGGATCACTCAATCACGCCAGAACAGCTGAAAGAATCTGAAGAATCTGAAATTCTCCAAGAGCACATAGGCTAGTTTTTATCTCTGAAAAATGCACGATTTCCGTGGGCTATATATGAATTTTGGCGCGAGCCCAGTCGGAGGCTGTAACTAGTATATAATAAAACTGAAAGATCACTTTTTCACTCACTGACTAAATTTCGAAAACTATACTCGACTTATGAAGCTAAATTTCAGCACGAAGGTACTTTATAGATAGGAGAAGCCAACTGAGAAAGGATTCTGCGACAGGACCGTTATTAAGGAGTCTTCTTTAACTTCCACGCGGACGAAGTCGCCGGCAAAAGCTAATACTACATAACTAGAGGCAGATTAGCTGAACCCCTCGGCCCGCTTAAATGATCCAATTTGCCAATTGACTCGGACAACCTACGTAGAAAGATGCAAGGCTAATTCACTATGCAGTTTATAGCAGACGGGAAATATATTGTAGCTTGGTCGGTAACGGGGCCACGAGTAAGGGTTTTAATACCAATAATAAAGAATATATAGAAATAGAAGTAGGAACTAAAATAAACACCGCCGCCTTTCAAGAACTAACCTTACAAATCAATATAACATACCATCACGCCTGTATTCCCTGAAGGGTTAGGCAAAAGGTGTACCAATGTACAGCCACAGTTCACCGGTATGTTCAGGTCGAGCATTAACCGGGCACAAATCCTAACTCCGAGCTGCTATTGAGAGTTTCACAGAAAAACCCATTACACTTTTTGCTCGACCTGGGAATTGAACCCAAAACCTCGAGCGTAGCAATCGCGCATAGGACCACTAGGCTACCGAGGCAGTTTACGCCGACGAATTAATACAATGATGAAAGTGAAAACAATAGTCACGAATATTCGTGCTGATGCCAATGTTGGTTACTGAGCCAATACATTAATGAGTTACTACAATTCTATTGCATACAATATCCTCTCATATCATACAAGACTGCACCACACCAAGGTAAAAAGGTTGACCAATCAGCGAGATTGGTAGCGAACCAGGGTGCGCCAGACGTACTCAAGCATCGTCACTCGTTCTTTTATTACAAGCCATTCTTTTTACGAAACCTAGACCTAACTCCAGTGTATATGATTGTGATTCCTTTGTCCCTTACCCTACAATTGTAGAGTTAGGTTATACAACGCGGGAACTAACACTGTCGGTCAATCACAGTTATCTTCTAAGCACATGACTGGTTTGCAGCAGTTTTCATCATAACAAGCGAAAATAATCCCTAGAATAATCCGCAAAGCACTTTCATGAACAATAATGCGATTTGATTAGCCATTGTGTAGGGTAGTGAAGGCGGACGGGTGCGTGCCTGCCCTGTTATTAATTTAACCGCAACTCGTAATTAATCTTGTCCGTTGCGGATTCCCGCCGCACTACGATTCGAAGTGCCCACATTTCAACCAAATTCCCACTGACATGACTTGTATTACATAAAGCCTGTCTGCTTGGCGATCTGACAACCTAAATTAAATCGTGTAAATGTCAAATTAAACAATATTTTGGCCTGCATCTATTTTGTGTGGAATGAAGTCGGTTTATGGAAAAGTCGTGGTTAATCGTCCGTGAACAAATGGCAAGTTAAACATTGATGGCCGAAGTGATGTAGTCGATTGTTTGTCTGCCCCAGTGACCTTTATTGTTATTTGAAAGACAAAAAGTTCACTGATTTCATTTTCAGCAGTTTTACGCCGGCGAAATGTTTATGTCATTCATGTAGGTACACTATATATATCTATGCATAGGATTTCGGCTTTCATACGATCGTGGAAACTAAATAAATATAATTTTAACAACCTTAAATCTTATATCAAACTGTATTGGGTGTAAATTTAATCGTAGCTCTTTCTAAACCTTTTCTAAAAAAAGAAATGTATCGACATTGCACAGAAACACCTAGGCGCGTCCGTACATAGGTCTTATCCAACGTGTCACTTCTCGGGTGATCATCGATCGTTACTCTCAGAGCATTGCACATGTTCGCCAGCAAGCTCTTTACATTGTATCTATTTTTCTTCATATATTTTGCTTTTTTTTGTGTTGTATTTATAGTTTGATTATTTTTGTGTGTTTATGAAAAATAATATCGATAACCTACTTACATAGCTAAACGTACTCAAATCAACCACTCACACGCATCTTTAGAAACTTTATAAGTATTCCCTCTCGATTGACTAATATAAATAATAGAAAAAAAACCATTGAAGTTGCCCACCGGTGGCATGATATTATTATTCTAACGCCTTATCGATGTCTATCCCATACAACAGTTATTAAAAAATCTAGAGCAGAAAATTCATAAAAACATTTACAAAAACCCTCGTTTCTCCCGATTGCCTACTTCAATCCTAGGAACTATCACAGTTGCCGCAATATGAAAAAAATATTACTCTCATATCCACTTTCAGAGGCGCTTTCACGGAACATTGTACATTGATTGATCCAGCAGCTGGAGCATATGGGAGTGAAAAAGATCAAGTGCCATCGGATATACTATTAATAACTTATTGAATATTCCGCCTATGATGTATTCTTGATCAAAAAACCTAATCAGTTCACACCTTGAAAGACGCATAACATATTTTACTAGCTTTGGCTGTAGACTTAATCCGCGGGAAGTCAAAGACAAATCCGTTTTTTTTTGAAGCAAATAACGAACGATCCAAAGATCGTTCTTTAAAGATACTGACTCATTCACCTGATATAACACCTTGGTTATGTAATGTGGTGCACTCACATAAGCTAACAACTATTTTTTTAAACTGCGAAACTGGAACTGCGAACTGCGAACTTGGAAATCGAAGAACCGATTCTAATTAAATACATACGTATACGTTCCATACGTATTTGCAATATACCTAAGTCTAAGAAGAATTTTGAAAATAAGTGTTCCATATTCTTTATTAAAAATACTTTTGGAATCGAAAGTTTGTATGAGAAAACGTGGGGCTAGGTAAACGCCCTTGAGAATGCGAGCTGTATACAGGATTTTTTGGAACTATAAACCCCGGTGGATGACAGGTTTGCTTGCATGGGAAAGAAGTTAATGGCAATAGCGCTTTTATACACCGCGACTCTGACAAACTAATATTGTGGTCAGTCTGATGGTAAACATTCACTGTAGCCTATGGTCACCTGCAACATCAGAAGCATCACACTCTTCTTGCCGACCTTGTAAAAACCTAATCACATGTCTCTTGAATGACAGCGTCTTGAAATCAATGACGCAATATATCCTTCAAAAATAGCAGAACATACAAAATAATTTAATTTTCCAACACGAGCTTCCATAAAGCTCACTTCAGTGAGATGTTTATGGCGTGTAGAGGAGCAATATATTGCCTACAACCTTCTGACGGTGATTTATATTATAGCTCCGGTATTTGTGACAACAATTACGACGTGTGTTGTTGATTGTGATAGCAATGACATTGCCTAGATACTCTACTATATAATGTTCAGTATGAAGTTCTGTTTACACGGGTCCATTGTTTGGAAGAGAGCAGGTAATTTAGCTATAGTTAAATTTAGATCAGTGTGGTGGATATTAATATCGAAAAAGAACAAAGGGTGTCACGTTTATCGATAAGGGTAAACATGGGTAACCATGAGTAAAAGGTATTGTTTTTATTACAAAAAGTGGTATATTATGTGCTATGAAATGTACTTCAAGCGGTTATAAATAAGATATTAAATCGTAGGAATTGAAAATTTACTTTGAGTTGAACAAAAGACATAACGTATTTGTAAAAACTATGCTCAAAATGAAACTTGCGGTCTTGACTAGCAACGTGTAAAAGAGTCCTTACACAAGTTTATGTATTACTGGAAAAGTAGGATGGAGTACTGTTAACCTGATCGCATTATAATGATGACAGAATACGTTTGATTAATGTCGTACTTTGCCACAGTAAAGGGTTCCGCAGAGGTCTACTAAAGTAACAGATATGATATTAATTCACAATTTAACAAAATATAGTGCCACATATAGCTGGACTAAGAAAACTTTGACTGAAAAGGAGCCTCCAAGTGACGATACACCTGCGGGTTGTTCGCAAGAGATACCGCGCCCCCGGAACGCAAAGGGCACAAGAAGGAACATGGGTGGGTTTTAGTCAGTAAAAGTCTGACACTCCCTCCCGCCCCGCTCAGGGCGGGAGAAGTTATTTGATGATTTCCCACCCACCAAAAAAAAAAAAAAAAGTGACGATACACACTAATACGTTGAAAAGGTACTTATACATCTAGTGGACAGTCTTGCTTCAAAGTCAAAGTCAAAGCAGTTATTTAAATTTAACTATTTACAGGTACTTTTTAATTGTCAAGGACTCGATCAGTTAGTCAGAAAAGTTGAAGCTAGTTACTGGTTCCAAAACGTAGGCAGGCCTCCATATATTAGAACGAGCAAGAAACTCTACGGAGAGTATTTTCAATTAGGTATTTACAAAATAACAGTCTGTTTTTACAAAACTAATAAGACAATAATAATCTATTGTTTTAAGAATATTAGAAGAGTGTTGACTAACACTGCAACCAATTTAAAAGTGAGATCACAATTAAAATCTTCTTTTCAAAATTTAATTAATGTTAGTACAGTCAAACAAGCTATTTGGTATACAAGTATCTTGAACCTACTTTCAAACAATGTTCTGAGTTTGTTCAGTAGGCAAAAGACACTAAATGTCAAAGTCAAATTATTATTATTGTTGAACGTCAAACACAAAAAACCATGTTACCTAAATGCGCGTTTCCCGTTCAAAAAGCTAATTTCCTATGGAAAAGAGTAGGCAAGAAACTCCTTCGCTCTTTTAAAATCAATGTTTTGTATACAGGATTATACATAACTAATAATTGCAAATTGAATAAAAATGATTGGCAGTAGATATATATTTTCGGTTGTATACTAAATAGCTTGTTCGACAGTACTACATGAGTCAAGGAATTTCATATCGATTGTTGGGAAAGCGGGCAGTTTACGTTTTCCTTGCGTGGGCCGAGCCTACAGAGATTTAACGAGTCAGAACTTTCTAAGTACAGAAAGTTTATGAGCTATTGAAAAGACGTGCTCATACTTAGTAGATACAAACCTATAAGAAGGTATTATAATATTGAATAGTCCTCAAAACACAATAATTTGAGGGGAAATGAAAAATAAGGATTGGCCAAGAATTTACGTAACACTTTCTTTCTTAATCCGAAGAATTTCGGCGGAAATAAAATAATGATCCATTGTTTTATAGAATTAAAAACGTTGACGTTGGTCTCGTGTTCACAAGTGCGACTCATGAGCATGGGATCCTGGGTTCGATTCCCAGGTCGAACAAACTAACTCTAACCCTTTGGGGAATAAAGACGTGGCGGTATGTGTATGTGTTTAATAGAATTCTGGCTGAAAAGTTCAGCTGCTCGACAACGTAAACAACGTAATCATTTTTTTTAATTGTCATAAAGCTTAAGGCTCTAATACCTTGCACAATAACTATACTATCAATATATTTATCCAAACTGACTTCTTAAGAATAAAGCTGCAAGCCTGTTTTATACGAAGAAAAAGATGACAAGGATTGATCGACCAAAAACTGGTCAAGTGCCAGTCAAACTCGAACAGGAAGGGTTCCGTACATTAAGATCAAACAAAAAATTCCTAAACCATACGTTTGTATGGAGTCCATTTATTTAATTTTGCCTATTTGTAGGTATAGTATCCATGATAAGACACACTTTGTGAAAATTATCATGTACCTACCAGCTTATAAACGGACGGATATGGTTCGAAAGAACTGTAACAGAGGGACAGACATACGGATGAACGGAAGATCAATTTGGGTACTGAACCCAAAAAAGAACCACTGTCGCAGTCAAACACGAGGTCTAAGTAGTAAAACAGTTCTAGCCAAGTTTGTTTCAAAGTCACGTAGGTCCTTTGAAACTAATTTTGTTTACACTTACATCTCTACATTTCATGAACCGCATTGTGGGTGCTGTTACAAATCACATCCAGACTTTACTAACTTATTCTGTGGACCGTACAAATATGTGACCCATGTTGAAATTGAACTTGTAAACCGCAATATGTTCCTATGTCGGTAATTGTTTACAAAACATAGATAAACCCAACTCACATGATTAATTACACCCATTTTCGGAAGTTTTTCTTACAGTAGCCTGCAAGCTTTTTTAACAGATGATGGCTTGGTAGCAGAATAAGCTGGCGAATGATCGATATCTATCCAGAAGGCTGGCCGATTCTTGGTTAAATGAATTGCCCTACATCGTGGCAATGCTGGATACACCCTTCACGATACTTGTCCCATTAACAGCGAAGCATATGAATTTTTCGAAGCACTATGAGGTGTTTTGCCCTTTTTATACTAAGTTTGAACATTATATTTTTTTAGACTGTATTCGTTTATTTATTGATACTAGATGCCTAGTCAAAGTCATTTACTTCAAGGGTTTTCATTTGTCTACGTCCCTAAGGCCCACTTGCGCCGAAAATTGAATTCAGAGTTAATTGCTAAGAAAAGGTTATAATATTACAAAATGTCATACCCAATTTTAACTACTATGTCGGAGTTATAATCCAATATACATGTTAAAAAAGTTAATAATATACAATACAAATAGGAACCTCTATCTATTATCTACAATATGTATACAGGAATAAACACTAATGTATAGACATTAGAGCTAACCACAATCAAAATGCTAAATTGTAACATTCTCCGGCCAATTCAACGTCAATTTATCCCAGTATCCTTTATTTTGTTATTGCAAACACTAAACAATATTGCAATCAGATTCTAATATCGATAATCAGAATATTTGAAATCCGCGTCCTATTTGCACTGTAGAAAAATATAATTATTATTTTAAACATGATTATTATTATCATCATTCTAGCTCTTTCTATTTCAAAGAATGTAGCATCGATGATAATTAGAATATACTAGTATGCATTGTATTCCAAATACTTAAGGTACATTTTGTATTTTAAAGACCATAATTATTAGCATTCTGGCTTTGCTGAAATACTCGCAATAACTAAACATAACCATTACCTCAAATGGAATTTCTCAAAAGTCACTTCTTGAGTCTTCTACTACCTATCTGCTTTTCTAATAAAACACACACACACACAAACAGTATAAAACAAATTAAGTAATCTGACTAGGTACCTGCACCGATTGTCCAGCCCATCTTTAGTTAGGTAGCTACATGTTAAAATAAATTCAATAAACCACAACAATCTCTTTAATTACGTTCGTTTAATATTTAAATGAATGACGTCTGAATCAAGTAAATTGGACAGACGAACCCTCTAACTTATTATTAATTTCTAAAAAAAATGTGTAGTGAGCATATTCGCTCTCTTTATAGTAGATAAACTTAAAATGTTGTTATGGACGAATAAAAATAGTATAAGCAGTGCAAAGATAAACAGCCTGTACACCAAATTGTTTGTTCGACTGTACTTTCATCAACATATTGCACATAGGTAAGCTTCGGTGTCAACGACCTTTCAACCTTTCTCACACAGTCCTTACACAAAGGTGTCCTAGAAGACAAAGGACTTGAAACTAGATGCTTGCTATCATATCGCATAAATCTGTCCGTTCATCTGATTCAAATGTCACAAATTGTACGAACTCTGAAATGTATACTGACAATTGCACGATAGTGTAGATCGTTACTTATAAATGGTGTGAACGATCAAGTATACGCCGTGGAAGAGAGTTATGAATTCAGTACAATGATTTGAAATCCCCAAGGGATAAATTTTTCTCGTTGGTTATTAAAAAAAAAACAGTTGATCCGTATTTTAAGCTGCACTTTTATATGGAACAGCTGATTATGGTTGGCAGAAATTTTACTAAGAAGGGGTGTAGAATTGTGGTTATATGGTAAAAGTTTGTGTCACGAACGCTTCCAACGTGAATTTTAGCTTCACCATCATGTCGATTATAACAACTTAAGATTGACTTAGCCCAGCAATCATAGCATAGCCTAAATTATTAATGAAAAGCTCAGCTTACGCTGGTTTTATTAGTAAGTGTACCTGATATAATCAAATAGGGAACAGAATAGAAGTACTAATACAACAAATCTGTTTTTGTTCTTAAATTAAAAATAAATGTTTTTAATTACTACGTTTTATCTTTCTATTAAAAAAGTTGTTTTATGACTTCTGTTTATTACTTTACGATCATAAACGTTGATTAAATATTTGAAATCAAATATTTGCATTAATATTATAAGTAAAGAGTTTAAAAATTTAATAAAATATTTTTATTACATTTTCTAATATTTAATGTGGTATATTAATTTTTTTAATATTTAATGGTAATCGTCTTTGCTAAACAACCTCTAAAGGCATTCAAAAATAGAATACATTTTAAATTAATCGAACCAGTACTTTGAGATGAAAGAGTCAAGAGAAATTAATATGAGAGAAAAAGTTTATGAGATAATATGAGAAACATAAATATGATGCATGTACCTAAACATACAATGAATTTATTATTTCACCACAAAGATAGGGTGCTAAATAACAGTTGAGTTCATCAACTAACTCATTGCCTCCCTTGATAGAACAGACTTCAGCAAATAGGTATTGCGGAAACTATTCCTGTTCCCTATTTACATGTCGCAGCTCGCTTTTAACTACTAGTTTCGAAATATTACTGTGTGTGTACGGAAGTACTTACCTATTTATTTATTGTGTTTTAAAAATCGTAAAAAAATAAGGTATGTCAAATAAATTTTATACTGGTTGTACCTAATTTAGGTACTACAAACTTTGTATGGGACGTCTATAAATAACTATACAGCTCAATATTAATAAAATTATTTTGATTTAGATTATAATGAAAATGACAGAATTAAAAAAACCTACTATTGTCTTGAAGAGGCTTTTACGTCTTCTCATACAAAAGAATTTTGAATGATTATTAAAAAATTACAACAAAAGACTTACAGCAGTCTTTATAAATATTTAAATCGGTAGGTATACTTTGGTTTTGGAGTGTTTTGGTTATTTTCTTAGATAATTATGTTTATTTATTAAAAATTGTCAAGAATGTCTAAGATATTTGTTAGAGCGTCAACAATCAAATTTTTGTTACATCTCAGAGTAGTAGAAGAGTAGGTAGAAATAACTTGACCTGATTTTTGTTCCAATAAAATGTTGACAGTACTATTGTATCTGAAAACTCTTTAAACAAATCGACACTGAATAGACATCTCGCGGAGATACATCGAACTTATTCCTTTAGTTCCAACTTCAAGACATAGATGGCGTTGATACAATAAAGTTTTAAATGAAAAAGTTTTGGACGTGCGAAAGGAAGTTTTCAGATTCATAACGTGACATAATATTTATGTAAAAAAATATTTCAGTGCAAAGACTTGCGAGAAAATGGTGGGTAGTGAGTAACGGAAAATAAATATAAGTTTACATTGGGTGTGCCAAATGTACCTACCTGACTTTCGTATTATTTTAGTTAATTTACCTAATGTTTATTTCGTAACAAAAACAGGTATAATTATTTCTTATAATAACTTGTTTTTCTTTCCAATTTCTTTATCGAAAATATTACCAACCAACTGATGCTTCATGTCACAATATGTGAGTTTTATGTCTGTAATACCTACAACGGGTGGAGATTTAACTCACGTTGATCTATAACCTCATTTTCTATCTTAATCTTACACCCGTAATTATACTTAGAATTAATAACATTTCAATAGTTTATTACCCATCTAAAGGTTATCTCTAAAATAACCTAATTAAATACGAACGTTAAACACACAAAACAACCTAATTAGGTAGGTACATACTTATATGAACCATCCCTGTATGAAAAAGCTGATTTGTAAACTGGAATATGACGTCATGCACTTAGCTGTCAGCAAAATAATGACCTACGACATTTATACGGAAAGGAATCAAAAGTCAATGTCAATAAAAATAACTTGCACAAAGAGCATTAGCATACAGGGTGTTTCGAAATTGCTTCCTGGATGCTGGGTTTATTTTTCTGTAGGTATTTTTCTAGGGATCCATATTCTAAGTGTCCATGGTACTAAGATTCTGCTATCTGTATCTCCGTCTGTCGGTAGTGTGAAAACGTGTTTTTTGTACTGAAGTACCTACCTAGTAATACCTAATACCTAGTGGTAGTGGTTTATATTGAAATATTGTACGGTGGTACGGGACCCATCCTATGCCAGTCACACTCGCACTAAGCCGGTTTTTATTTACCATTTCAATTTTAGTACCCGGATTAAACTAAACTACTAGAGCACACTAACTTAGGTAACGTCAAGTTTTAGTGTTTAGAGACCAGGAGTGTTAGGTACGTACATTAGGTTTTAGCTTTATTTCAGATTATTTTAAATTCTTCAAAAAGACGTTTTGCCTTTTTTGTTTTAAAGTAGGATTATTTTTTACTTTTACATTCGTAATTCTTCCGTATCACTTAATAAAAGTGTAGCTATAATTAAATCTCTAAATTTTTCTTATGAAACTACCAAAATTAAATCCTAAATAAAAAGAATCATCCTGTAAACACATGCGTATGTGTGCGTCGCGAGCCCCCCAGTGACATCACTTCCGCAGTCAAATCGCTTCCGGCGCGCCTGCGGGCGCTTTGACATTTTCTCTTTGTTAGGACCCTGCCACGTAAAATTATCCCCTGGATGACTCGTATGATTAGCCACGTGGAAAATGTACCCATCGTGAATTAGACACACATTAGGGAAACTAAGTTGTGATAGAGTTAGACGTGTGAGTGTGCGGTCTGTTTGGAAGTGAATAATTTGGGATTTTATCTGAAGTTCTTTTTTTAATCTCATTGGATTGTTAAGTGGTCACCGCTGCCTATAGACATGTACAATACCAGAGGCCTTGCGAATACATTACCATCCCAGAGATAAAGTTGAAATGTCTTATGTGCCTGTAACTATACCGGCACCTATAGGTACCCATACACATTCAATGATGGGATGCCGGTCGAAAGATACGTACTTATATCTTATATATAAAATTCTCGTATCACAATGTTAGTTACCATACTCCTCTGAAACGGCTTTTTTTTTTTTTTTTTTGGTGGGTGGGAAATCATCAAATAACTTCTCCCGCCCTGGGCGGGGCGGGAGGGAGTGTCAGACTTTTACTGACTAAAACCCACCCATGTTCCTTCTTGTGCCCTTTGCGTTCCGGGGGCGCGGTATCTCTTGCGAACAACCCGCAGCCCCGGCAGGCATCGGCCCTCAGTGGCCCCTTCCTTTTGCTGACATCTCTTTGAGGCGCGCGTGGAACACGAACGCGCCGTCGACACGGCCTGTCGTTATGCAACGTAAGGACGGTGAGCTACCCATTGCTCACCGTCCACAGGCCAGTATCTACGGTGGCCGGGAGTCGTCTCGCGGCTCCCGACGTCCGGAGCGTCTACCGCGGCGGCTGGGACGGGAGAACCGCTGTCTCAACCGTCCCGCCGCCTCCTTCTCAAGCATTACTGCCTCGCAGAAGGAGGCGACTGCATCCCATTCCCTCTCGCTCCGGACCATGGCTTGCACCAGGGCCGGACGCGAGAGTTCGCCGCCGCCGATGGCCGCCACGAGGACTCGGCGATGCTCCGCCCAAGCGGGGCATACCGCCACGGTGTGCTCCACCGTGTCCTCGGGGCGATCCACACAATGGTGACACCCGGCTCTGAAACGGCTGGACCGATTTTTATGAAATTTTGTGTGCATATTGGGTAGGTCTGAGAATCGGCCAACATCTATTTGTCAGACCCCTAAAAAAGTTTAAAATATGGCAAAATAACGTTTGCTGGGTCAGCAAGTTTTTTTATAAATGATAACTACACCAATGATGAGATAAAGTTTGTTATTGTTATTCACAGGAACTGTTCAAAAGTTTAAATGTCAAGAATTCAAAAAAAGAATCACGTAACTAAAAATAACGACAACCTTGTACATTCAAAGATTGTAGGCACAAACACGAAAAATATTAGCAAAAAACTTCAATAACAACGAAAATGGAAATGTTTTGATAGAAAATTCTTTTGTCGCTATTATTGTATAATTTATCACGACGCCGAACGAAACTCATTGAATATGTAATTTACGAACGCGAAACTGTATTTTGTACCAAAGGATGAGTAAAAGTTTATTGTTGGATGGTGAACAAGTTCACTTATCTAATAGTTCCCGATTACGTAAGATGAACAGCTTCAGACGTCATTCATGTTAAGATGGAAGGAACATGTTTGTTAGTTTACAGATATTTTCGGAAACTCATTGGAAAGTGATGCTGTGTGTGTATCAGTACAGGTGGTACATTGATGATTGATTGTCAAACAAAGTCTATTAGTCTCTACTACAGAGTACTAACTTCAAGTAAATATTTATTTATGACATCAGGTTGACGCCACAAGTAGGAAATGCGATGAGGATTTGTAAAAGATAATATATAAAAAAAAACATTATTATTATTAAGAGATACACATACAACAAAACATGCTGTATATGAGTTCTTGTTTTCCGTGTAGGTAGGTATATTGTTTATAGAAAAGTAGATGTTCATAATCTAAATCGTGCGTAAAGGAAAGCAGAGAAGAGGCATTATTTCCAGCTGATCATATATATTTTTAACGTAGACTGCGTCTAAGTTTATCGACGCTAATATTTTGTTAAAGTTAATACGTGGAAGTCCTTGTCCGATTACAAACATGCATTCTCTGATAGAAAGAAACATTATGTGCGAGTGTTATAAGATACTACGTTTTATGGTAGATATCTGATTTCCATGGAGACGGAACCGCGAGCAGAAACTTGTATTTAAACATTTTCCCAGAAAGAACTGAAGTATCGGATTATAAGTGAATGTTTAAAAATGCAAGTAAAACACACAGACAGCTGGTTGGCAATATAAATAAAATGTGATGTATTTGACGTAAACGGATGCAAAATTACATACGATTCGTTCACGTGAAGTTTTTAGTGCAGTGAAAAACATCACGGAGTATTTCTGTCTACCACGTCTTTGCAATACATTTACTAAACTAGCGTGTCGAATTCATGGCGACTCAAGTTTTATTTCAACGGCAAACGCAAAACAATATACGACCATATTGTGACTAAAAGTTATTTTAACCCGACCATTTAAGGGGGACTTTACCGACAGCTCGATCCATATGAAAGTACCCAGTCTAGACAAGTTTCGGTCAATAAGTAATTAAACTCGTTGACATTTTGTACATAGGCTTAGGGGACTAATATCCAAGCTTATGGTTATTCAGTTTTCGGTGAAATACTTAACATAGTTCCTAAAATAATACGTACATAACTCAAAATCCCGGACAAGTGTATGCTCTGTAAACATTAAAAAAAAATACCTGCACGTGGATTTCATAACCCTTAAACATTGTTATTCGCTTAAACGTTCCCATAAAAATAAATTCCTTTGACTCCGATTTCGAAACTAATCGATAACAGACACTACTCAGATCGATTGCCAAACATGTTCTGTAATGGTAAACATGTTTCTTGTTCTCGAATTATAATAATGTAAAGTCAGCACGTGGACAGGGGTAAGTCGATTAAGTACATTATTGGATAAATATAGCAGCCGGTGCTGTTAATTGAAATGCCATCGTTATTGCCCTCGCCCCGCCGCGCCGAAGCGTTCGTGATTGGACAATTTAATTGACGCTGATTGATAATTTAGATAGAGATTATTACTGAACCCTCACTAACGTTGACGTCGACGATTTATTATTTATTTAAACTTATTATACAATAGCGTCTGCCCGTGACTTTGTCTGCGTCGAAGTCAAGTACCTATACTATAAAACATAGTGAAGGCCATTCGACAATCATTTAGTTTTCTATCATCAAAAAAATTTTATAATCGGTCCAGTACTTCCAGACAAACAGAAAAACAATAAATTTTACCTCTATGCAATATTAGACATCTTTTTTATTACCAGACTTCAACATAGTTATTTTAGAAAATACATAAAATAAATATAAACACAATAGAATCGTTCCAGTTATACAACAAAGAAAATGTGATTGTGTTGGAGAAGAAAATAATTGTTTCTAGTAATTGCAGTGCATTGCAGAATAAATTAAAGCTATAAAGTACCTACTTGAACAGTTTAATACGATACGACTAAGGGATTCAATTAAGCAGATAAGTTTAGCCGCTTTAATGTGCCTACCGTGTGTTGAAATGTAGAATTGAAACCTACGAGACTCAATACATAATGAAAATCAATACACGAACAATTTTTATGAGTGTGTGCTCATAAATCTATTTCAGATTCATTTCTGTAAATTCAAGCTTCAACTGATAATAATGTTAGTATTATGAATACAGTCGTAACAAAGTTAAACATAAATTATATTTGTTCCTAACGTTGTATTCTCTGAAAACTCTTTATGGATTACTAGCGAACTGCCCGCTAGTTCGTTGGTTCGGCTTATATCACACGCGTTTAGTTATGTCTTTGGTTACTGGTCCGCTCTCGTGGGTCGAAGAGCGATGATAAATAGCCTTTGTTACTCAGGAATCATGTAGCTGTCTATTGGTGAAAAAGTTGTTAAAATTGGTCCAGTAGCGTCGGAGTTTATTCAGTACAAAAAAAAGCCTCCCTCTTTATAATTTCAGTATAGATAGTGTAGATTATGTTCATATTTAAAGACAGTACAAATAACAAGGTATGCGTTAGCGAGTTTGAGTCACCAAAGACCATTTAGCACAGATTTAGACGATCCAAATATTTTCACGGACGACGCTCTTGCCACACTCGGGCAAGCAAATTATTCTCGTCTGATTTAGCGAAATTTGTACACGACACAGATATTCGCTTACATGACGTTTAATTATTTAATAACGCTTATTATTGCTTCGCCTAAAAGTATTTACCAATAATCATATTCCAGTGCCTCAAAATCAATAAAATAAACTGATAAAAACAATTATATATTATTAAGATCATTTGCAACAAACATGCTTATCTATAATTACGCACGACCGATACCTATATTTGGTCTCGATCTAATTATCATGTTAGTGATTGTGTTCATTCGTGATAACACTTATCTAGTGACCGCAGTCCGCAGCGGTGCTGACTAACAAACAGCTGTCTGTCACCTGTTCTGTTTTTGTTGCTGCATCGTGAAATTGTATTATTCTGTGTAGCCGTTCTGACTACCATACATTGTCATGTTAAAACGTACATAAATTTAGGAAAATATGCACAGGAATAATGTGTAATCTCTATCTGCGTCAGACTAATACACCAAGCCAGTCAGACCAAGGCATTATTGGAATCGTAAAACGAAAATACTGGAGTAATTTGAAACAGATCCAAAATGAAAATTCATTCATGCTCTCATTAAATATTGATTCGGTTTTGATAATTTATAGCTGAATATAATATTATGTTTACATACTTATTAGAAATTAAATTACAGACGTAGGTCACTTTTATTTGCATTTTTATTCTGTTTATACACAGTAGGTACATGTAACCAAAGATCATTAAAATGAACATATTAAATAACTGATGAATGTGTGATTTTTCAATAAGTAGTAAATTAAATTCATTGGATACGTTTATAACACAATACGCATACTCATCCGTGATAATTATGTATATTTGGATTAATTCAAAATATTTTCATTTAGCAAACGGACTGTTAAGTATTGTTACACTTAGTGCTGATTTTTCAATTGTCAGATAACTTTTATCTGAAGAATAAATATGACAGTTTGACATATTGTCTATACAAAAGCTGTCAAACCGCCATATTTATTCCTCCGCTAAAAGATATCTGACTATTGAAAAATCAGCCCTTAGTATAACAAGTGAAGAGGGTATTATAAATGACAAGTAAAACATAATTAATATTTTTTTTATGTAAATAACTCACCTTAATAAATTCTAATATGTTGTTGAAGTGTCCAGTAACTAGATTAATGATAAGACTAAAATAAATAATTTGTTACAATTTTGGTTTAACATTTCATGCAATGCTACACACAACAATACACACTAAAGCATTCGAATTATTTAGGGCATCAGTCACAATGTACATGTTATGTTAGTCGTCATTTGTTTCGCAACAAACGCAAAAAGTATTTGCCAACTGCTATCACTATTATAATCACTGCACACATAATCACAAGATGCGGGGATGCTGGTCCAGAGTTGGACTCACCGGAGCTGCTTCTGCCTTGTTCAGTGTCTTTGGCCGTAAACCGAACAAACTCTTGCAAATGACTCGGCAGTTTTTTAACGTCCTTTTCTTGACCACCTTCAATCACTTTAATTTTATGTTCTATCACTTTAGGTTCTTTATACACATTATTTCCAGTTTCTCGTTCGTCTTCGGTTTCGGGGTCTTTAATACCTAACTTGTCCCACCGTTCCCTAGCTTTCGATATGAACTCCTTCTCTATTCTATTATTCACTTTTATATCAAGAACATCGAGTGTTGGCATACTTTTGGAAATAGTTATATGGTTTGTTGATGCTGGAGTATTTGTAATTTTTATAACTTTGTGTTGTTTTCTTTCTTCACGTTCCGCCATTTGAGATACGTATTCCGAATACATTTTCTCACGAAGTAATTCTTCCTGGCTACTGCTAAATGCTGATAACTTTGCTTTTCTAATCTCGGATCCTTGTGAGCTTATAACTATGTCTTTTTTACGTGATATGCTATAATTATTTGAATCTCTTATTCTTTCATCAATTACCTCTTTTTCTGTAACTAATGGTGCCCTAGGTCCTTGTCTTTGCATTTGAGGTATATTGTTTTTTAAAGCTTCAAGGCGCTGAATTTCGGCTTCTACTTCTTTTTCTTTTTGACGGATATATTCCATTTGTTGTTCACACAAATCTTTAGGAAGTGAAGGTCTTCTTGGACATTTGTAGTCATTTATTTCATCTCTGGTATCGGTAAAATAGCGATGCATGTTTTGTATTGAAGAAATATCACTCTCTATTTCTTTATTCAGGTTCCCAGTTGAGTGATGGAAAATTTTCCTCTCACTTTTCATTGAACGCATAGAACTATCAGTGAAATCAGAACTTTCATCACTTTCATAAAATGAAGATGAGTATTTTTTTGGTCTTGGTGGAGGAATGGGCTTGAAGGAAAAATCTCGATTTGAGAACCGGTCATGATTACTTTTCGCAAATGTAGTTGTACGCTGTTTTTGTATCTCGTCTGAACTGCTGTTTAATCGTTGATTCAAAGAATTAATTGTATTTGTAAGGGTTGGATCACGAATCAAAGCAAGCAAGCGACTTCCAGTTTGCGATTTAAATGGAATAATGGGAGTAGTATCGACTTCATTTTCTTCTCGCTCCTTTTCATTTTTATATTGTTCATTGTAGCCCCTGCGATCTACATATTTTCTATGCATGTCAACAAGATGGCTGGCGTCGTCTTTTGTTATGACGGTATTTGTTTTTTCCATGAGCATTTTTTGGGAAGGAGACAAACAAACATACACAGGCTCTGATTTGGTCGGTATACCAGTCCAGTGTTCATCTTCCTGTGATGATTTTCTCAAAGATGAACGACGAGGTTTTATCGGTGGTGGTATTGGATCCTTTGGTTTCGTGGGAATAGATATCGCCTCAATAGATGAAACATCAGGTAACTGATAGTATGGCATACTTTCGCCGTTACCTTGGTTATTTTCGCTCGTCTTTGAAGATGTGCCATAAAGTGCGATGTGTTGCAAACGTTCAGACACAGACGCTAATTCTTCAAGTATTTTCTTACCATAAGGCAAAGTTGCTATGTTTCTAACACATAAATCCCTCAATTTAAGGGGTTCTTTTGTGTCATCATCAGTATTGGTTTTACTTTGGGCAGTAGTTCCTGTAACACATTCAAATACATCTTTGACATGGCTTGTAGTAGAAGGCAATGGTTCTGAATTTATCTTATTATTCACAGTAGGTTCATCATGCGTCATATTAGATATATCATTTAGGGATGAATAATTGGGATTATATTTTGCCGTGCATTGAGAGGAATCCACACTACTTGAGGAGTCCTGGCGTGAAAAGGTGTCTTTCAAATTTTCATTAGTTTCTTCCGATTCAGAGGCAACTTCCTTTATCAAGTTATTTATTGCATCATTAAATTCACATTTAATAACTTTTGATTCTAAATCGTATTTAGTTTGTTTCGTTTGCATTTTATTATCCTCTTTATTTAAAGGTTCATCAATATCTTTGACATACAAATTGGTTTTAATATTATCTGTCGATAAAACAACTATTTCGTGTGAGATTTGACTAGAAATGTTTCCTATATCACTTTTATTTTCTTCGGATCTTTTTTCATTCTTTGTATTTATTATGTGTTCGTTTTTAGTCTCTTTGGTGTTATCATTAGCAATTAGATGATTTTCTTTTACAACTTGATCACATGTAATTTTAACAACATGTTCAATATTGCTAGTCTCATTGCGAACTATGTTCTGCATGTCGTTTTTACCTTCTGTGTTTTGAATTATTTCTACTATTGTTTCAATGCCGGCAGATATAGGCACAGTATTAGCAATATTTTTATTAATGTCGTCTTCTAATTCTACTTTGATAATATGCTCAGAATTATTATTAATATTCTTACTATTCACCTCTTCGTGAATTTTCTCAGAGGCGTTTTTACTTTTAGCAATGTCATTGATGTTGCCATGTTCAACTGTTTGATTTTCTTTTAATACATTATGTTTATTGTCTTCAGCCTTCGAAACAAATGTTTTCTTGAGGAAATTTTCGGTATCTGTAACTTCTATAGTAGGTGTGATCATGCGAACTGATACATCAGTATCAATGCCATCATCTTCATCCTCCATTTCATGTAAGGAACTGGTACTGCTTGACGTGTCAGTTAAGTATACGACCTCAGCGCCGGTCATTTTTTCTACGGTTTTCATAGTCCAGTCACCTCTGGCTTCAGTAACTTCAGGTTCTTTTATTTTTGCACCAACCAGGAGACATTCTTGAGGAACTAACTGCCCATAGCTCTTTTTATGGACCGCAATAGACATCATTTTCTTTTGCTTAGTTAATTTGTTTTTGTCTTCAAACACATCGTCATCTAAGTCTTCAACATCACTTCTCTTATCACTCAAATAAGACTGACGACGAGAAGTCATAGATGATCCACTTCCACTGCCTTCTTCATCAATTACGTCTAACATTCTTGGAGGACCAATTCTGTGCAAGAAAAAGTCATCTGCCGATGCTTTTTTACGTAATCTTTGTTTAATTTCTTGATTTATAATTTCCTGAATTTCTGTTTTCATTTCAATAGAGCTTAAGTCTTCCGGCTGTGTTGCTAAATTGAGAGTATTTAAATAACTTCTTAAAGATTTTTCTTCGTCGGGTGTCAATGACTTTGTTTGGTCACATTGCGCTATATTAAGTGGGATCGTAGTTACTGATAAAGTAGCAACTTCTTGTGGTTTTGTTACGTCAATATCATTAAGTTCGTCAGCATTTTCCCATTCTACATCGGATTCAACATGAGTAACTACAACATTTTGACTATCTATTAAAGCAAGCGCATTTTCATCTCCCGGTTCAACTACGTCATCTTCAGTAATATCAATAATTTTTGTAGCATCATCATCATCTAAACTTTTACTTTTAATTTTGCTTTTCAGTTTAGCTTTACTTTGATTGGACTGCTCAGGAGCTTCTACGACGTAAGCTAGAGTATCTACGGTATCAGGTAAAATATCTTTACATTTTTCAGGTGGTATGGTCAACAAGTTGTGAACAATTTGATTGCTGTTATTATTTAAATCACCGTTCAAATTAACTACATCACTAGAAGTACTACTTGCCGCGTTTTGATTTTCAATTGAAGGTTGCAAAATTTCAGCTTTTATTTCCTTTGTTTCTGTATCCTCACTTTTAGTAAAATCCGCCTTGTCATCATTTTGTGTATTACACGATTCACTGTTTGTGTTTAATTTTGTTTCGTCACTATTATTTTTATTCACTTCAGGTCTATTGTTTTTATTTTTACGTTTGTTTTTATTATTTTTACGGCGCTTCGGTCTTTCAGGCATAGTTATAAATCGCTACACTGTTATCACTAGCACAACATAATCATATCACAAACACACACGGTCCATTCACAGACGGTTTCACGCGTCTCGCGACACCGGTGTCTATTGCGTAGGAGTGACTATTCGTCGAGGTTCGTCTAAACGTATTTTAGGGATTTCGCGTCGTTTGTTAAACAAGGGCCCGGTGTACAGGGACGTGAGATTCGGGTTCGAGGTTACCGACTGTAAGTTTTCTTTTAGGCGAGCGGTCGCCGGCCGCGCCAGTCATGCACTCGCGCGGCGATTTACTGATAATTATAAATGGGTTGAAGTGCGAGAGCGCGGGCCGTGGACTTTATTTTTACGCGGAGACGTGTACGCCTGTGTTGCGCGCGCGACGCTACACAACGAAGGGAGCCCGCTCGCTGCCACCCGCTACCAATACTGTCCGACTATATTATCATCGGGCGCACTTCAAATCGTATATTGCTAATTAATATTGCACACACGCATCTTAACCATTTTAGGGAGGAATAACGGGGAAGCAACTCGAAAACACAATGGCTTCTATTACTTATTAGGATTTGGATAGGACGCAAACAAAATTCTAAGTTTAATATTCTAAAGAATAAAACTCAGGTAAGTTTGGAATTAGTTGTTTGTGATGATTCAGAGTACTTAAATTCTAATCTTTTGTAAATATACTTTGTAGTTTTGCAAGTGAAAAATAGGTATTTGCACTGAACATAATATTTAATTGGGTACTGGCTTTCTTACAGTTAATTTTATTTTAGACATGTGATAGTAGTGTATTTTTTATTATTAATTATGTACCCAACTACTAACCGCAGTGGTATTTAAAAAAAATATACAAAATAACCAACTCTGAAAAACCTTTATGATAAAGAGGAAATTACGACCTTCGCGTGTCATTTGACGTTTTGTGTATTGTATCTGAAACCCATGTAAATACGGTTTTCAATGCGATAAACATCAATGAATATAAAAAGTAATCGATAGTACCAATTTTATCTCGTTGACCTTGGAGATTACAATCGAATGTAGCAACAAAGATTTTATATCGATTTACAAGAATCGTAACTATTAATGTGTCGTAATATAATTATTGTTCCAGCAAATTAAATTAAAATCAATTAGGTTTAGAAACCTACGAATGAATTAAATACTGTGAGTATTATAATTAGTCAAAAAGTAAGTAAAATAGTAAACTACTTCCTTCCTAAACTTTTTTAAACGTGGTGCTGTTATCATTAAAGATAATTCGTGTAGCAAATAATCTTATCATTCGCTCATTACGAAAAAATGTTACAAAAACTGAAATTATCGGTTATCTAAAAATCGTTTACCTATTTTTCTGAACCTGTTTCGTTGTGACTTACAATAGTGAAATAATAACATCTATTTTTCAAATAAAATACAGTTTTTGACATTGATCTAAGTCATTGGCTTGCAACAATACTTTACGGAACCGTTTCTGAGTTAAGATCAAATTAAGAAAAAACAAATGACAAATGCAGTCAAGTCAAACCAGGCAAAGCTAATTTCTATAAAAACTGTAATCTTATAAATGAGAACAATGGCGTTTGTAAAACAGATCAAGCTTTGATTCCATACATTTTGATGTACCTAGAGAAAAAAGGAAAATAATATACGTAAAATAAAATAAAAAATACCTAATTCTACAAACAGTATTGTCTGCCTCGCGGCTCCAAAAAGGCTTGCCTAAACAACAATTATATGATTGTGGTGTAGCAGAAATTTGATATTTATACTAATAACGATATATAAAGAGGTAAAGTTTGTTTGTTTTTTTTTTGTTTGTAATAGGTACCTACCTACATCTCTACGAATATAGGACCGATTTTTAAAATTCTTTCACTGATTAAAAGCTCCACTATTGCCCAGTGTCATGCCATGATATATTTTACGCTATATTTGACTTTAACACGGACGAAGTCGCGAGCAGAAAGCTAGTATAAATATACTTTTATTGAGTCCAAACTAACGTTTAATAAAGTTCCACAGCATAGGATACCACAGAATCTCCAACTACATAGCAACACGTAACTAGCGACAATCTCCAAGATATTGGACACTATCAAAGTTTCCAACAAGTACAATGTATATAGGTACCTAAATTAGTCCAGTAGGTATGTATAGCACTAAGTTTAGGAACACAGCATCAACAAAATTGCATCCTATTACCTATTACGTAGGTACCACACACGTCAGCAAAAACCCGATTGAATTTCCTATAAAAATCTGTGTACCTACGTAACAACATAACAAGTCAAGACGGGATATTACGCGTTAGGTAATAGGTTAGGTAGACTAGCCTGAATCTAGACTATCTAGAATCTAGAGTTGCGGGTCATGTGGACTGATTGGTCACTTCCACTGGCGCAACGCTGTTATTACCAATCAGTATGTACTGGCTACATATGAGGGTACTAGGTATGTATAAGTAGATGCATTGAGATCACATAAACTCCCATTCACAAGAGAATCAATCTTCATACTTAATAGTACCTATACCTATATTGTAGACAAGACTTTATCCGTATGTTCAGAAGATTATTCTATGAAAATCTCACTTGATTATAGGTGAAATTAGTTTGAGATGATCTATCATCCGAGTTACTAGAAATTGCTGCTCATATCAAGTTTACATCTCATAAATTCACCAAATGAGATTTTAAGAGAATTGCCTTGCTGATTTATATTGATTCGGAAATTGGTAACGATTTACTATTCTGAAAAAAAAACAATGACAACCGAATGACAACATAAACAATTTAAAACCTCCAATTTACGTAAAAAAAAAACTGCGAACCTGACAAATTAAAGAAAACACATCACAATAACTAAAAACAGGAAGCTTAGTAGAGGAAAAATCCTGGAAAAACGGAATACTGACTTTCAATTTAAAACCTTCAGTGTTCAATAGGTATAATGTTTTCTCTCACAGAATCCTCGCCTCGGTTACAAAGAATCACGTATAGAAAATGCAATGGCTCGCAAAGATATAGAATAGGTACCAAGAGAAATATAGAAAAGTATAGAATACTAATGTGATATTATTGAGTTGCTCATGCAAAGTACAAATAAAATGTAGTACCTACATACAAACTGAGTAAATAACGCAGCAGACATTGACGTAGATATTTACTTTATTAAATGAGTTTTCTCAGATTGTGCGATAAGATCTAAAACGTTTACTTAGTTCAAGTAGGTCTACATCAAGTAGTCACAAACACACAGATTTATGTATCATTTAATAATATTCCTCTTGACTATCATTCTAAAATAAATAAGCTTTAAAATGACCTCAAAACAATATATATCTAATTCGAAAAAAAAAATATGTATGTAAATTCTTATAATGTCTACTTTTAAAATACGGAAATCTAATATAAGAATTAATCTACTACGTAGATGTTAGCATAAGCATTGTGTAATGTCGATGCAGTAGATAATTAATTCATCATGCTTGCACTTACTGCGTAGTTCAATTGTTTTTCTCATATTTCATTTCTAATGACCTGAATAAAGACTGGCTCTTAAAGTACGTTATCAATTCTGACGTCACTAAAAGACTGTATCAATAAATTGCCCGACACTTTTACATGAAAAAGGAAAGCTTGATTGACCTGCCATTAGTTCTAATCTTTGAAAACCGTACGTTTTCCAAAGTGAAGATAGCCATCATAAATATATAATACTAATCAAACGAGTGATGGAATCATACAAATGAAAAAAGATGTTGATATGCACAAAGAAATTGACTTTTAAGACCCAAATCCTAACCTCAAGCGGATCTATCAGATAGTAGTAGTTTATTCGCTATAGCCACGAGTAAAATAGACATAATTCATTAAGAAATAATACATTGCATAAGAGAATTTTTATTCTAGGTAATTTTCCCAAAATAGCGTCCCAGTGTGCCACTGAGCCATATCTTTCGATGCCGAATCGCCTAACGCCCGAGGTGAGGTAACGCTCGATAATAGTTTTTAATAATACGTAGTTACAAGCTATATTATACCTACTGACTATCTCAAAATATTCACATTTTGACGATGACATAAGTACCTACCTAGAAAAATTTCGTGAAAGACTTCACGTTGTGTGTCATCAAATGTTTGAAATAGAGTGTAATTTTATTCAAATTAAACAATATATTGAGCATGAATCACAGGTTTATGATACAAACAATGAGCAAGGATTTGTTCTAGAAAGAACGTGAAGTTTTTAGATATATCGACGATTCAAAGATTTCACGAAGTCACGTTCATATATAATTACGAAATTTTCTCGCTAATTAAGCGTGGGCATTGAGCACTGCTGTTAAAGCGAAGGTCTTGGTCATATTTTGTAGTTTACATAAAATGATAAGTCAGATTTGTTTATTTTTATTTTAATAATTATTCTGAATGTTAACTCTCAGTTACTGACAATAATTATTGTAACAAAACTAATAGGTAATGTTTCAACTCAAATTACGAAAATTTAAAACATCGCATAGTTACATGGAAACTATCGACGTAAAAAAAAGAAAACACATCCGTGCAAATAGGTCAACACGTTCAGTCTTATATTAAACATGTTTAAATCGGGATTTCACTCTCATTCAAAATACTCTGTTATTTTCAGAGCAACAATCTAGAACAGCTGACGTGTTCAAGTTTAACTGTCTCTGATTCAATCAATCAATACAGATAATTGCAGAACACTGCCGGATGTCGGTGCTGCAAAAACAGAGCTTATATCCTTATCCATACATGTGTAAAAGGCAACTCATCTTTGTCTGCCTATCAGATGGTGCGCTTATAATTTAAGGGGGATCCTACAAGGTAGCCCGCAAAAAATAATTCCTTTGCAAATTGAAGCGCTGTTTTAAGTTGAAATTTAGCTCTCGAAACTCTTTTTTATGGAAATAAGACTTTTGCAAAAAATTACGACTTCCAGCAAATAAAATTTCGAGACCTACAGATACTTTAAATAATGTTAATTAAGCAAAAATATCATCATAATTAGCGTATGTGAATTTTGACCACTAAACAACGTAAAACAGTGCTGAAATTTGCAAAAAACGTGAGAAAATTAGAATTTTTGGTCTACGTTGAAAAATTACCTCATAAGCATTTTTTTCAGGTATTTTTTTATACGCTTAAAGGCTTTGTAGGCTGTAAACAGGAGCACTGCTACTATTGTAAAGGCAACCCCACATATACTGCTCTTTAACATTACATGCAGATACAAATAATGACAAACGTTATCGCTAGACTAGAATCTCTAGAATGCAGTAATAGACATCGTGGGTGCGACATGTGCAATTGGCAACAAAACAGCGATGCAACGACCTTCCAAGTTCCAGAAATATAACTGACCGTCCTCTGCTTTCTCCACAATAAAACGACATTTCGATATTTGTTTGCGAGAACGCAATAATAAAGTTTCGGGATGACGACGCATGACATAATCACCACATAGATCCGTGCCAGTGTGCCAAAACACAGCGGCCGCTAACTCCGGCGCCGCTGTTTTGGCTCCAAGTCAAAGGGTTATAAGGTGAATGTGTCGAGACCTAACATGTTTTATTGTTACACTTTAAAAATACATTCAGACTCGTCTCCTATACATGCTAACAATTTCTAATTAGGCCGGTAGTTACGAGCGAGCGAGGCACTCGTGCAAACTGAACTGAAACTCAGACGGTAATAAGGTTAAATTATGCTTGTGCAGTAATGAACGTAGTGTTTATTTGTGTATTGTAAAAACAGTTGGGATATGCACCTTGTCTTTCATTGCTGCGTATTTTCAGTCTATTGCCAAAGTGTAGAGTGCAATTGTGTGCGTTTATTAGCGTTTGATCGGCTCATACGTTCTTGTTGCAAATTGGTTTGGCGCTGAACTACAGTATTAAATCTGCAACCGAATGAATGTAGGTATATTTAGTTTGTAAACGATTTTATGCTACATATCAATGCCTTATAAAGACATCAGTTTGAATTATAGGAAACTGTTGTTTTAACAACGACATTTAACTTACAAACATTAAAAGTTTCAAGAGTTCACATTTACAAGTTCTTCTTGAACAAAAATGATATGTTACAAAATCAGAATAATATTCAGAATTTGAGGGAACATGCATCCGAAACAGGGGCAAGTAAGTTAGGTCGCCGCATGACAATCGTGCCATTTTACTTGCTAATAACTCTGACCAGCGCATAATGTATCCTGTTATCTTGTACCTTGCCATGTTTGTGTTGTATCTCGATAAAGCCTAGCTCTTGCTTTGAACAATATACATTACACTCGTAATGAACTAGAGATAGCCTTGCAGATAAGTTTGAAGCCGTTGATAGAAGAAATAGGAATATAATATTAGTAGAAGACTATAGGAACTGCACTGGGTTCCACTCAATGCCAGAGATTATCTCAGGAGACCAAGACTTAATGAAGGGACGAACTAAACTTGTACCAAAACGAATGACCTACAATAGCAGGACGGAAGTGTGGAATAGAGAGACAGAGGCCTTTGCCCAGCAGTGGGATAGGCTAGACGGATGGATAGAATTTTATAATTAGAAGCCAGCTACAAGCAGACGGCTCTCCTGTTGGTAAATGACCAGCGCAGTCTCCAATACTTAAAGCATCAACGGTGCGTTGGCATCATTTAAAACAATTGAAATATTTTATGTGTCTGTTACTTCCTATTATAACGTGAAAATATGTTCAGAACAACTGTCGTAGGTACCTAAGACATTGCTAGACCAGATCTTTTACATCACAAAGAGCACTTATTCTGAAACCTATAAGTATCCAGCACTGCTACAGGTTTTAATAACACGAGGTAAAGAAATAGTCATTATTGTTGAGGTAGTATGCGTAAAATTGTAATGCGGAACGATCTCTGAGACTGATAAGAGATTAGATACTTATTGCAGTATTAGGTATATGTATAATGTTACGTATGATCACCAGTTGCGTCATAAATGTGGATGGTAATGATAAGTGATATTTTTAGAACGGATGCCACTTTGATAACATTTAAAAGGTATTCTACGAAACCTACAGCAGATACGAAATGTAAACCTAACTCTGCTTTAAAATTTTTGGGTAATAACAGTAGAGTTCGTATTTGCTTAATCATCCAAAGGTTAAATGTCACTTACATATCATAAAAAGTCAAGGTCTATTTTCCATTTAAAACCAATGTAAAAGTAAAATAGTTTCAACCTTACTGAAATTGGAATTTGCTGGAAGTTTTTGTCCTATGACTTTATGCCCTGTTGGCGAGTGTAGGTGTAAGCTTCTCACATTTTGTGTTTCAAAACAAAATAACTCAATGTTTTGGTCGTGTGTTGTTCCAAAGTTTCAGGTTACGTAAAAACAATGGGATTTTTTATTCAAAACAACGGGCCATTTAGTACAAAAAGGGTTTTGTACTCACGTTTCGGTGACGGGCTGGGCGCTGTTGGCGTGTTCGGTGACTTCACAGCCTGCTTCGGGGCCACCTCGTGCGCCTTCGTCTCCGCTGTACAAACAAAAAGATCGTATTTCAAACGAATTTCTTCTTTGATACTTTCAGATTTAATAAGATTTTTAAATTCAGTATCATAAGCGGATTTTCCTATCAACAAAGGGTAGGTAACTAGGTATCGTTTTACCGTATCGTATTCGAAGATGTGGCTATTAATATCTCAATAATTGCTTTGTGATTTTAGAACGCATTTATGCAAAGCCTCTCAAAACTTATTTCATTTAATAGGTAATAAGTTAAAGCAACTTAATTTAATTAGATACTCATACTTTGAAACAACTGCCTCGTTAGCTGCTACGCTAGAGGTCTTGGGTTCGATTCCTAGGTCGAGCAAAAGTGTTATTGAGTTTTTCTATGAAATTCTCAGTAGCAGTTTGGAGTTAGCATTTGTGCCCGGTTAATGGCAATAGGCTCGCCCCCTATTACATGTGACCTAAACATACCGGCGAACTGTGGGTGCACATTGATACACCTCTGCCAAACCCTTCGGGGAATACAGGCGTGATGGTATGTTATGTATATTCATACTTTGAAAAGAACATAGTAGTTAGCCATAAGTATGGAAGATTTTTCAGAGATCAAAACAAAGCTTTAATATCTGAGATTATATCCCACCAACAGATCAAAAGAGTTTAGTCATGTTTATTTAAACATGAAAAAGCATCAGTGGGCAAACCTGTAATCGCACAAAACGCTTGAATAAACGTTGTCACAAAGGACGGCAGCACTATAAAATAAGACGAAGAAGGAAAAATAAAGACAAATATGAGGATGCGTCTTTGAAAGCGATAAATTATTCGAAAGCAGAAGGTTGTGCTCACTTTGTTTATATTTGCCTGACAATCCTAAGACTTTTCCCAATATTAACGCATACTATGTGGGTTGGAAAGGATTTTTCCGAAAAGTATTATAGCATTAATAAATCAAAGGGAAAATAATATTTCCTGATGACGGTTTCGAGTAAGAACTATTGTTGTTTATTCATCTATACTAATATTATAAAGTTTAAGCGTTTGTTTGTTTGTTTGGTTGAACGCGCTAATCTCAGGAAATACTGGTTTGAATTGAAAAATTCTTATTGTGTTGGACAGTTCATTTGTCGAGGAAGGATTTAGGCTTTGTAACATCACGCTACAACACACGGGAGAAGAACAGTAACCAAAGACGTAATTTAACGCGGGTGAAAAAACCACGTGAACGAAGTCGCTGGCAGAAACTAGTGTTAAATATTTCTTTGTGAATTAATGGGCGACCATTAAACAACAAGACACAAAAGAAGATGCAGCGTATATGACGTGTCACAATGACATATTCATAATCATTTAGGTATTTTGGAAGCTGGAAAAACAACTTTTTCGAATCCATAAAAGAGACAAGAAAGAGTGTTTAAAATTAATATAAGCTTATTTTTTAAAGCATTGTTAAATTAATCGCTTGTCACATAATTACAAAACAAATCTACTACATTAAAAAACATGAAGTAAAAAAAATATAAAACGCGTGAATTAATCGCACAACCGAAATTCATACAAATCCCGTTACTGCGTGTATAATGTATGTAAATGAATCATTATTATAAATTGCACAGCCGACTCGTTAACGTAAATAGCCACCCACGTGTTCTGAGAAACAACAGTCCACTTACCATAATATCGAATCAAGTAAAACGATACGATTAGGAAATGTCATTCGAACAATGTAACAGTAGCTCCAGAAGATTTTGCTGACGTTGGTACAGCACTATCGGTTTCTGATACATCTACTTTAATGAGCACAGCTGGTAATATTCGCTACGGTTCCGATAATTCTAAATTTAGGCACGGTATACTGTTATTTATAAGGGGTGTTGTTGTAATGAAACCACAGCACTTCCCGGCAGTGCGTTGCGATTAGCTGACCACTAACTGAAAGCGATGCGAGTCGCCTGTTTAGAATCTGGAACCAGGAAGTGCATGCGATCGGTGCATTTGGCACGGAGCTGTGTCCCAGCAACCTATTGAAACGATACTTTAAATAAATCGCTTATTTTGATCGCAGGTGTGTTTTGTTGACGATGAGCTTACACGGCCAGAAATCGTAAATATTTATTTTTAAGTTGTTTGTGAAAAAAATATAAATATGGTTGTAAATCTTATAGAGATTGTATAGAAGTTTAATGAATAGCCAGTTGATATCTCCTGATATTTTATTTAAACAAGTCACATTAGTCCTTAGCCCATTACTAACTCAAAAACCTAATGCATGAGAAGACGGCCCCGTAACCACGGTGCCATCACGACGTCATCCTTTCTATAAGAAAGTACATTATAGGTATTTTTAGACTATGGCGTATCCATTAGTAACTAAATATAATAGAAAATAAAATTAGAACATCAGTTTACTTTTCATAATAGGAGCAACATTTTTTCCTCTTAGCAGCGCTACAATAATTTAAGCCGACACTTAATAGGTAGGCGCTTAGTGCCACAAAATACTTTGTCTTACTTAAAATAAAACCTTATCTGAAGGATATTTAAAAGCTGAAAGTATTTTCCTTATAACTCCATCATTTGAAGAGTTTGAATGGTGCTTCATCACTGAGTTTAAATGAAAGATCCCGTTGATTGCGAATAAACGGTTTCTTTCTTTATATAAAACCAAACCTTTATTACTAACTAGAATCAATCAAGTAAGGTCATTCTGCACCAACATTTAATCTATACTAATATTATAAAGCTGAAGAGTTTGTTTGTTTGTTTGGTTGAACGTGCTAATCTCATGAAATATGGGTTTGAATTGAAAAAATCTTTTTGTGTTGGATAGTCCATTTATCGAGAAAGGCTATAGGCTATACAACATCACGCTACGACACAGGGGAGCGGAGCAGTAACCAAAAACGTAACTTAACGCGGGTGCAAAAAACTACGCGAACTAAGTCGCTGGTAAAAGCTAGTCAAACAATAATCTACCCATTTAAACAGTAATATATATTTAAAATTTCCGTAGGAAAATTTACATAATCATATTGGTGAAACTAAGCCTTAAATTATATACGACAAATTATGCCTTAACATTGTATTTAAGAATGTTTCCAAAAACGTGGAAGGAATGATATGTAATGTTATACAAATATGAAACGATTTGGCATTAAAGAGAATGTGTTTATTAAATTTTCTTGGCATAACGGTTAAAATTAAAAGAAGAAGATATTTAAGACATTGGGATAAACATCAGCTTGTTCGTATATCCAATATTTACGTACATACATACAATCGGGTAAAAGATGGATGGTCAAAATTGAATAGACAAAGTTATAAACCAACACCTAATTCCAACAGATCATCTTTGTACGATGCCTATGGCCGCAATCAATTCCGGTTGTGTATTGAGGAAGATCCGAATCAACGTAAGAATTCCCGACTCAGTTAGTCATTGTTTGTAATCAGTAAATATTAGACGATTCTCTTTAGTTGATTTTAAAATTAAAAGCGATTTCGTTCTATTTACATTTCCAAGAATATTTTATTTCATTTCTATTTTAGTGTCTATCTGTCTTAGTAAAAAAAGTAGTATTTTTATATCCAATCAAAGAGATCTCATTAAAACCTCGTTAGCGAATACTTGACTTGGCATGTTGCAAGTGGCTCAATTAATGCTAAAAATATAAGGTAACTTTTTCAACAGCCAATTAAACAAAGTAGGTTTATATTTGTGAACAGCAATTATTTTATCTCGTCGTAGTTATGAAACTGATGCAGTTATACCACAGCTTCCCATAATTTGCGCCATTACGCACGTTACCGCAGAAGCTTTTCATTAAAATAACAAAATATAAACTAAACTTACGTAGGTACTTACACAAAACTACACTCACATGTATTCGGACGTCACTTGTAAAATCACGTGCGAAAAGGGATCACAACACTTGACAGTTAGACCCAAGACTATGACACACGACGAGTCTTGTGTCCAAATTAACGCGGGTTCAAATAGACCTAATTCGACAGGCGGTCTACTAGACCACACTGGCCTACGGAGGCCAGAGGGCAACTGTGACAGGGCGCGCACTCACAATGGACACTTTCTGTATGTAAATCACAATAAAATACCAGCTTTGTGCTCTGATTGCGACACGCTAAACTAAACACCGAACGTCATCTATGGTACAGTAGGTTTTAAAAAGCGAATATTGACTCTATTCGGTACATGATACGGTCACACGTTCGGAAGTTTGATTGCATAAATATGGGGGAAACAAAACTGAATGGCATAGAGATTGAAGGTATAAAAATGAATCATTGAAGGTACGGTGATACCATTCAAAAAATTTATATAGGTTGGTCCGACTGACAGACCAATCTCGTCAAGCGTTGGCGGCCCAAAAAACCCAGAAAGGAACACAAAATCCCAAAAATACCTGACGTTTGTGCTCACGACTCGTGGCGACTACTATAACTGATTTAAGAAACAGAAGAGGAAGTTCATATAAACGAAGTTATAGAGGATGATGATAAGACATAAAAATTGTACTTTACCAAACAGATTCATAAGTTAGTCGACAGCGCTACACAAAAACAACATAAGAAAACAATACAGCTATATTACATATTTCCAATATCAATGAACAATACACCAGGGAGATATAGATCAGGTTCTACGTGTATAAACGCAGCTTACAGAATGTAACCGATACTTAACAAAGCGATAGCATCAAATTCAAGACTTTAGGAGTTACGCGGACGCCTAACTACAAGAGCCCTTTTGCAATTTATACGATACGACACGGTAACTGAACTGTACTAATATAATACAGGAAGCTGAAGCTGATTGGATCACAACTCTTCACTTTAAAGAAAACAGATTAATTTGCTAAGGCTTTTGAAACTAGCTATTACTCAAAAAATAAAGTAACCCCCGACAGAAGAATAAAAATCCTTACTGTAGCCAACAAAAGAAATGATAACTTTGAAACCGCTGAACCAATTTCCATCAGCTAAGAACACTCCCGACTAATTCACGTTTCAAACACAAACAACAAAATCATAATCGGTTTATGCGTTCGGGAGCTACGATGCCATAGACAAACACACACACACATACACACAAACACACATATACACACACACACTCACAGACACGTCAAACTTATAGCACCACATCGTTTTTGCGTCGGGGGTTAAAAATAGGTATTGTTTAAAACCTGACGAATTTCAATTTGTTCGAAGAAATACTATAAAATAGAACCCTTGGCAGACAATAAAGTTCTTTAATACCTGAAAGGCGACTGTTATTAAGAGATATATTTCTGCAGCAGCAAGCAGCTATCAACATCAATTTGTTATCTGCAATTTGTGTGTCAAGCGTTGTTATAGAAGCAATATCCATTTCTACCCTCGCAGCGGTCATTGGGAAAACCATGTTTAACATCGAACGTTTACAGGCAAATGTAAGCAAACTGTTATTGGCGACTATAGTCGCATCGTTACCGTATCGTATCACATAAAATCCATCGCCCACGAATCGAATGCACAATTCCCTGCGTGTTCGCAGTGATTGACATACAATATATTGTCCGATGGCAAGGTGTGGTGGATTGTCAGCCTAATTGTGCGAGACCAAAGTTTAGTTAAGACCATCCATCACTTTGATACATGTCTGGCCTATTCAACGCCAACCAAAAACTGGGACACGGAAACGCGATATAATTTGTCATTGTATACTTGTTTATTAATTGTTTGTGGTCTGTGGTCGTCCACGATTATGTCAGTTTGATTGATATAGTAAACAGAGGCTTAAAGTTTTTTGAGAAGACTTAGAAGTTTTTAATAATTTTTATTATATCCCTATGCTTGGGCAAGGCAGATGGTCACACATGTATCAGGTGTAAGTATGCCAACTCAGTGTAACGTTATCTAAAAATCGACAACAGGTTCTTCAAACTCTAAACCAATATTATAAAGAGCCAAAATTTTTTATTAGTGTGCTGCAGGAAATTCTTCAACTGGTAGTAAGCCACATTATTTTTCGTCTAGTGTTGCATGATATACTTGACTTCCACGATGACAAAGTCGCGGGCAGGAGCTACCAAATACTTCATAATAAACCAGCAATTTAAGAAGCAACTAGCTTACATATTACGTTTAGATCTAAAATAAATTAATAGTTTAAAAAACACTAGAAAAACACACTTTTATAAATGCACGTAAAATAACTTTGATGGACGGTATGTCGATTTCATCATCAGACCTTGAAACCTAATCGTAGTCAAAGTTCATTACAAGACTTTTCTAAGAAATCCAAAACAGCTATGATACGATTTTCCATCATAAAGTTCCAGTTCATATCTTCCAGCTCCATCATCAGATCAGTTCGACAGTACTATATTATTGTATTGTCATCAGAACTACATACAGCTGCCAATTTTCATTACGCTACAACCCTCAGAAGATGGTTAAATTAGTTACCTTAGATTCCATTAAATAGTTAGTTACATACAGGTCGACCTAATAAAAGCGTGTTAAAAATTAAAACATTACAGGGGAAGCAAGGAACTGAGTGATGAGGAAATCATTTGTAAATGTACAAATATACAAATCGTGTAATAAGCCTCAGCGGAACCAAGTACCTCATCGGTTCTCGTTTGCCCCTAATAAAATACTCAGTACTAATAAAATCATACTTTCATCACTAATCCCGTGGTAATGGTAACATTTCCCTTGAGGGCCTCATTCTTTACGACTTAAGGGTAGTATAGGAACCAATGTACCCGTTTATTGTTCGTTAAATAGCTATTGTATGGATATCTTGATGTTGAGATAATTTTTCGATTTAACGTATCAACATGAACCAATACGGGATTTTTCGATTTTGAAACTTCAGTTATATTATTTATCTCATTTTGCCCGTTAATGGGTACTATTGGACTACAGTATGTAGATATACTGTAATCCAACAAAACATCAAATTGAAAGCAGTTTCAAATAAAGAAAATCTTTTTCATAATAATAGTATTGCATAATACATTATAATGGCGGACGCAAACCAAGTAGCGGATTACAAAGTAATCTGTTTTTATTCAGATGCCATAATACCTCTTCATATAATTACGATTAGTTCAGTGGTTTTGCCGCGATGAGGTGAGAAACAGATATACAAAATTATTTTCGCATTTATAATATTAATGTCAGTAATAAAAACCATCTTGCTACTGATTCGCTGTTCTTTTTACCTATCGGACCGATCCCAGGCTAAACTAGGAGCTTTTAAAAATATCGAGCATTTAATTGCAATACATACCATCACGCCTGTATTCCCCGAAGGGTTAGGCAGAGGTGTACCAATATACACCCACAGTTCGCCAGTATGTTTAGGTCCCATGTAATACGGGGTGAGCCTATTGCTATTTACCGGGCACAAATCCTAACTCCGAGCTGCTACTGAGAATTTCATAAAAAAACCCAATAACACTTTTTGCTCGCTTTGGGAATCGAACCCAAGACCTACTAGGCTAACGAGGCAGTTGACGAGCATTTAATTATTTTCTCTAATTTTTGCTCATATATTATGTCTCTTCTGAATAATTCACACAGTAGGTACCTATGAATATTTTATGAGCATTATATTAGCTTTTGTGCTTTTCGTTACAAATAGCTCTAGACATGAAAAAAAAGGGAGGATAAAGAAATAAAATTAAGAATGAATGGAAGGCATACATCGAGTATAATGACATTATTTTGTATTACTTTATTATCTCGGCAAAAGTAAAATATTCCACCGGCGGACCCTTTCAAAAAGCTCTTCAAGTAATTTAATTATTAGATCCAGATAAGGTGAACATACATACTTACCTATATTTTAAGAATAGAAGACGATACGGTTTGTCAGGATACAGTGTGGCGAAAAATAAATAATATTTATTTTGTAAATGGGTTATTAATTAAACATTTAACAATACGTTCTATTTTTAAATGTATAAGGTCGGTATTTTAATGCCGACTACTTGGAGAAGAAACATAGAATCAAGCTCAAAAGTCAGTTTCAGTTCATACATTGTCAACGCGGTTGGCGCAGTGGCTGAGCGATTGGCTCGATTCCCGCACGAAAAAAATATTTGTATGGCCTAGGGATAGTTGTTTCGGGTCTGGCTGTTTGTGTATGTGAGTTTATATGTTTGTAAACGCACCCACTACACAGGAAAAATGTGAGTCCTAGTGTGGGGCAATGTTTTTTTTTAAACAAAGAAAGATTTTCTTGTAATGGTCACATCATATAAAAACTATGCAGGTGAAAGTCTTAGATGGTCTTTTAAATAAAGAATCACACAGATTTGAGAGAACTCGAGACCGTCTGTCTAGACAGTGCACGCATGTGTCATAAAGGGTATATAGATTACCTTGCAAATAAATTTATTTAGATACATTTAACATACCATCACGCCTGTATTCCCCAGAGGGTTAGGCAGAGGTACACCGATGTACACCCACAGTTCGCCGGTATGTTTTTAAGTCCCATGTAATAAGGGGTGAGCCTATTGCCATAAACCGGGCACAAATCCAAACTGAGAATCTCAAAGAAAAACCCAATAACACTTTTTGCTCGACTTGGGAATCAAACCCAAGACCACTAGCGTAGCAGTCGCGCTTAGGCAGTTATTTATTTATTTATTTAGATAGACACGTTAATTGAATTAATTGACCAAAGTCATTCTTCTACAAATATTTATAACTACGTTTTGCTCTATGTGTAATCTGTAAAACAATATGCAAATCTTTAATTAAGCAAATCGACTTAATCAATTAATTAGAACAAATTAAGAAAAACGTGTTGTCCTTGTTTTTTTTTTAATAAAAACACGCAACTTTGTACAGTACCTACGCGTTGTTCGGTTCACGCTCTATTTTAATTAAACTGTCTTGTTTGTATTCGTTGTGTTTTTTTTAATATCGGGTGCGTCAGTTTGTACTAATAGGAAAGAAAGAAAACAAATATTCTTATTCAAATTTCTTTTGTTGCTTTTTATTTACCTCTATAATTCAACATACATACATAAACTCACGCTTTTTTTCCCATGGGGGTAGGCAGAAACCACAGAACGCCACCTGCTAAGATCCTTACATACTTCTTTCGCCTCGTCCACGTTCATACATCTGTTCATACAAGCACGCCGGTTACGAATACTGCGCACGCGACCTTTCTGAAGTATCCCACCAATAAGGTCAGGGTAGGTCTTTCTAGGGCGTTATCTCCCGGCGTTGCCACTCACATAATTCAAATCCAGCCTATATCAACCCTGTGGACGGTGAGCAATGGGTAGCTCACCGTCCTTACGTTGCATAACGACAGGCCGTGTCGACGGCGCGTTCGTGTTCCACGCGCGCCTCAAAGAGATGTCAGCAAAAGGAAGGGGCCACTGAGGGCCGATGCCTGCCGGGGCTGCGGGTTGTTCGCAAGAGATACCGCGCCCCCGGAACGCAAAGGGCACAAGAAGGAACATGGGTGGGTTTTAGTCAGTAAAAGTCTGACACTCCCTCCCGCCCCGCCCAGGGCGGGAGAAGTTATTTGATGATTTCCCACCCACCAAAAAAAAAAAAAAAAAAAAGCCTATATCAACAACGTAAAACCCTTTAAGCTATAGAAACCTATTACCGTCAATTTGAAATTAATTTAATGGTATTACCTAATACTTCATTTATTCTTTATCTAACATCATAATTTTTAAAATATTTTTTACTGACAAATTAGGGGACAGAAATTAATTAAACATTTTCTTATTATATTATTTAAAGCTAAGCTTTACTAAAAACCGCCAATACAAAGGTCAGCATTACACTTCATTTATTTTTTCTAACTGCTATAAAATTACGTCACACTTGGACTACCTATTAAAATATTACTGTCTCCATGAGACAACAGGCCAGAGGCGGATCATTCCCATCTCCCATCTCCCACGAGTCCCACGAACTAATTCCATCATAATAACTAAATACACAACAAAGACTTGATACACCCTATTGACCCTATTTATTTCCAAACTCGTTAAACTTTAGTTAAGTAAAATTATTCCACTTCATGTCCATAGTTTGCAAAGCGTCCATAGACTTACAAATCATCTAACAAAGCCAACTGGGGGGCAATAAAATACAGCATGTTATTACAGATTGTAAACATTGAATGTACTACATTCTAGTTCCAATTACATCACGGCAATTCATTTGGCGTGGGAAGGCGCGTCCGGAACGTCCTTTCGATAGCTTTCATCCAGTCTACGTAAAGAGACCTACGCAAAACAACAACACCAATCGATCTATTAGCTCTGCAAAGCTCTAAATAATCTGGTCAACTTTATTTGCGCGGGAAAAATCTTCAATAGCATAGTTATGCAAGCGTTGTGTACGGTATCATTGGACCGTGGCGAGTCAACCGTTTGGCCAATCAAAAGGGCGGAACTATGGGTATCACAGTAACGCAATGCGTGGGCGCACCCCTATGTTAGGATGAACGAAAAGGTATTGTACTCCATCCGGTGGTTACATAAAGTTTACGGGTATTATGTTTTCGTAACTAATATAGTTGTATATCAACTGATGAAATGGTGCGTTGTGTATAGGCAATGGGCCAGAAACCTGTCACTGCGCACACCGGACAGAATTTAGTACTCAATTTGCTAGTGTTTGTGTTTGCAAGCGCCTTAAGTCTTAAAGCATTCAATGCTGGAATTGCTCGAATTTCTATGTAGCTAAAATAATACTGATTAATAATTTCATTTTCAGTTGCTATATTATTATCTCTCCCTCTCTCTCTCTCTGTATATGTAGGTACCTAGATGAAACCCGGAAAATATGTCTTATCTCATTCTACATTATTTTATCAAAAGTGACTGCACAGCTGAAAAGCAGTTTTCCTCTTATCTTTATAACCTTGACCTAGGTACCGTGATAAGGGCCTGTGTACACTATTTCCTAGGAAATTCTTATTCAGCTAAGCTAAGATACCGTTTGCCATCTTTGAATCTGAAGCCACAAAGTAGAGAAACAGTAACAATGGACTGATACCTATGCGTATATGCCAGCACTGCATAATATCGCCAATGGGAAATAAGCCATCATCATGTCAAGACAGTTATAACTATTTAGTCATTCTTGGTGATTACGATTTGAATTTTATTTCAAGGAACGTAAAGTTCATTTAGCATCGATTTACTTGCTGTTAGATTTTGCAAAGAAAAGCGTTTAATCACAGTGTTGACAGCGAATCGGTCCGTAGCAGGAGGAATAGGAATAAGTAGGAGTCAATTTTGGAAATCTCATCAATCTTTAGTTGGATATTAATATTAAAAAACACGATAGGAGTCAAGACTCCATAATAAATATTTGTATGACCTACAGGTAGTTGTTTCAGATTTGTTTGTCTGTGTATGTGAGTTTATAAATTTGTAACCACGACACTAGAAATATTCCTAGTTTTTGGTGTCTATGACATAACTGGCGAACTTTAAACGCCTCTGTGTAACCAATTAGCGAAAACAAGCGTGATGTTATGTGTGAAATAATAATAAAACATAGATCGTATTTCTCCCAATACGAGTAGATATTATCATTCCGTACTTGCAGCAAATGGTACCAACACAACACAAGTAGGTACCTACAAGGTATTTAGGTACAGTTAATATGAGCCGCATGGTACCACACCACGCGATGTAAACAGAGAAATTTGTTTTGCATTATATGGGCTACTGAAACTAACTTCCTGCATACCGCTTATTAACGGGTTGTGCGGGAATGTATGTTCTATTAATCTATGTAATTTACTACATCAACTACTCGTAGTGATATAATATAACTACATTATATGTATAACTACTTGTAGATCTCTACGTAGTATAAAACAAAATCGTCTGTCCCTCTACGCTTAGATCTTTTAAACTATGCAACGGATTTTAATGCGGTTTTCATCTATAGAGCGATTCAAGAGGAAGGTTTATATGTATAGAACTTTACGCTACGACCAACGGGAGTTGAGCAGTAACCAAAGACGAAATGGTATATCCTACTATCCCAGTAATTCCTATGTTATCGTACTTAATATTATACATATTTGCGAAAGTTTGTGAAGGCGGATGGATGGATGAATAGATGGATAGATGATTATTACTTTTTCACGCTAAAACAGCTAAACGGACCTGGATGAAATTTGGCACTGAATTGTAATGTGAAAGAACAAATGCTATACTTTTTATCCCGGAAAAAAGTTACGGTTCGCATAAGATAAACATTAAATTTGAGGCGGACAAAGTCGCGGGCAACAACTAGTAGTAGTTAAAAAAATAACAATACGTGTAATGCTCGTTACTTCTTTTGCGCTGCGCTTAATAATTATCTTGTTCGATGTGGGTAGTAAAAATGTTCTTTAATTGGCTGTAGTATCCTATATCCATGAGAACTGACGCTATAAAAAACATGACATTTTAAATTAATGATAAAGATCCATTTTCGCATAGATAATTAGTGCCATACATTATTTTAAAAGATCTACAGTTACTAGTTAAACTAATAATATGTGTTTGGCAAAGCGAAACATAACTATCGCTGCCTATTTCGGGCAAACACACATACTTATAGGCACAGCCGTAACGGGTCAAATGGCCCGGGAATGGCCGGGACTAGCCGGGAATGTCCGAAGCGAACCATGTGCATTTCTGTGCAACATAGTGAGAGTGCGTTGACCCAATACAAATAAATAGCGGGCCGCATTACCAATGCGTGTTTCCGATCATTCACGGGAACATTACAATGTATACCTACCCATTCCTGGCCATATTAATAAAGTGATCGCGAGTTACTGCTGGGAATACCGTTCCTGGTGTTACTGGTGTAAAAGATTTTTGTAGTTATTTGGCGAATGTTCAAAAATGTACTCTAGAACTGTTGATAGTTTCACAATATCATTTAATTTTGTAACGTTTGTAAATACGCAGTTCACGTACGTACCTTTCGAATCATAGAAATAAGATTTCAAAAACCTAATATGTGTAATGCTAAGTACTTAAGTGTATTTTTGAGAGACGCAGCTTAGACTGCCTCGTTAACCTAGGGCTAGAAATCTTGGGTTCAATTCCCAGGTCGATAAAGTGTTATTGGGTTTTTCAATAAAATTCTCGGTAGCAGTTCGGAGTTAGGATTTGTGCCCGGTTAATGGCAAAAAGCTCGCCCTCTATCACATAGGAACTAAACATAGCGGCTGTGCATAAACAGAGTGGGTGTACTTACTCGGGACACCTCTGTCTAATCCTTCGGGGAATACAGGCGCGATGGTATGTGTGTGTGAAGCTTAAAATTTTGTTCAAAGTGATTGCTTTTCAGTAGATTTTATAATAAAGGTGCATATTGTATTATATTTATTAAATTGTTTCTTTTTTCTTATTTTCTTTTTAGCTGAAGAATTAGCACAAAAAGGAAGACAGAGAACAATTCATGAAATTAGCCTTCAACTGAAGCAAGCAGTAGCCGAACCGTTACTTTTAAGAACATAATACTTAATTATTTGCAGTACATTGCCGACAGACGATACTACAGTAATATCTTCAAGACTGGGGACTACTGGAGAGGCTATAACAGCGTCGGTTCTTGAAAATCAAGGGTAAAGTTAGACAGAGAGCATGAAACTTGTCAACTCTGCGGTTTATTAGAAATAACTGAGTCAATTTAGACACACGGTAGTGTGTCAGACAAGTTCGGCGAACACTGGAGTGTGAATATTACTTGAAACATTTCGAACTTCTTTTGAGTGACAAATAGGTTAGAAATCCGATATAAAAGAAAGTAACAAATTATTTTTTAAATGCACTGAAGAGCGCTGTAAATTTCTACATATATGGTTAAAAGAACTGCTATGCAACTTGGCACCAGTTGGATTTCAACTCTTTTATTGGTGACACCGTTTATGAGTTCGTTGCTGCCAAACTTGGCCCCATTATTCACACTTATGTTTTTGTTGGATAATATTTTCATTCCTTTTCCTTTAGACAGTTTTAAATTCTACCCTTAGCCGTAGCAAAAAGTCTATTAAGCCAAGAAAAATAAACGTTACTTCACACATTTTTTGGCTAAATAATATTCCTGTCAGCGCGACTGACAAACGTACAGTTAGAACATAGAGACGGAAACATAGCTTAGTCGAAGCACGTACTAAGCCACGTTTTTTCTCGGCCTTAGCTTAAATATAAACAGACATAACAAAGATTAATATATCTATTTAGCTTTCCTATGTAGGTACACGCTCTTACATAGAAATAGCTAAATACTTATGTATATTTATTAAGCTAAAACATAAAAAAAAATCATTTTAGAGAATTAAACATGTATAATTTATTTTCATTTTATGACAAAAATCGGACAAGTGCGAGTCGGACTCGCCCACCGAGAGTTCCGTGCGCAGGATCATTATAAATTACAGAATTAAATAAATAGTTTATTAAATTAAATAAACAAGGAAACAGTATTTTTATTTTTAGTAGATAAATAAATGGTACCTATATTTATTGATCTAATAAAAATTAGTTAGATATTGGATATTAGGTAATTATAATTATTTCTAAATTTTTCGTTTCACAGACTTCGAAGACAGAGGGGAACGATATTTTTTTATATTTTTCCTTATAAATAAGAAATAATGCGTCGAAAAAAATAAATAAAATATATTTAGCAAGGTGCACATCAAGCCCTTTTAAATGGAGCCGCGAGACGACTCCCGGCCACCGTAGATACGGGCCTGTGGACGGTGAGCAATGGGTAGCTCACCGTCCTTACGTTGCATAACGACAGGCCGTGTCGACGGCGCGTTCGTGTTCCACGCGCGCCTTAAAGAGATGTCAGCAAAAGGAAGGGGCCACTGAGGGCCGATGCCTGCCGGGGCTGCGGGTTGTTCGCAAGAGATACCGCGCCCCCGGAACGCAAAGGGCACAAGAAGGAACATGGGTGGGTTTTAGTCAGTAAAAGTCTGACACTCCCTCCCGCCCCGCCCAGGGCGGGAGAAGTTATTTGATGATTTCCCACTCACAAAAAAAAAAAGCCCTTTTAAATGATACCCCATTTGTACTAGTAGCTTCAATTTGAAATTTCGATCCCTATCAAAAAATATAGACCCCTATTTTTAAAGATTTAATTTAAAATGTGTAGTTTTGAGATTTTTTTTCTTGTACTTGTGGTCTATAACGATGTTACTTATCAAAATTCTAGGTCAACAGGAAGTACCCTATGAGTTTTGATTCCCTTCATAGTGTCGAAATATGCGTTTTTTTGCTGAATAAATGGCTGTATCTTTTTTTTACGTAAACTTGGAAGTTTGATTTTTTCACAACTTCATGGGACTGTAGACCTGAGTATACGGTTTAATTAATTTAATTTCAACTTCATACCTAAACGCATTCCCGAAATAAAGGGTCTTGACAGATAGACAGACAAATTGACAGTCGGACGGACAACAAAGTGATCTTATAAGGGTTCCGTTTTTTCCTTTTGTACCTCAAAAGAAAAAAACGGAGCCCTAAAAAATACAGAAGCTCGCAGAAGTAAAAAGTACCAACATTCCATGATTTACATTTGTAACTGGATTCAATTTAGATGCTTCATTCAAATGGCCTCGCATTGCGACAATAAAAGGCGACTATTATTATTTTCAAAAATAATCCACATTTTTTAACGCATATAAAGACTAAGTGAATTCCATCTGTAGTTGATATTTTTGCCAAATTGCTAGAACAATTTGAGCCAAAACAAATCGTGTCTTTGCCAAAATCAGCCGTTGGAACCTAGATATTTAACAACGGCGTCATGTGAACATAGATCTAGGTCATGCTACGTGAACTATTTCTGTAAATTATGAAGCATTAGTAATGTCAATGTTTTCAGGACTTTACGTGTACAGTAGCTCACATACTTATTTACTATATTGTAAGTCCAAGTATATGCGACGAAAAAATTATTCTGTTTTCTGTTGGCCTTTTTAGTAAAAATCTCCCTCGGTTTAAGCTGAAGGTAAAAGGTTATGAGGTTTCCGGCTACTGGGACCGCGGTCCCAGTCGCCGGATCCGTAAAAAATAAATATTTTTCTTCCAGTGACTGGGACCACTCATAGATAACTTAAAAAAATCTATTATTCAAGCCAAAATTAGTACAGTCAAACGAAAAAAATTATAAATTATTTATATGAATATCATAAAATTATGTGCTGTGAATAACCAGCATCTAGTGAGATGAGATTATTACAGAATAGACTGGTTGTTATAGAAAATGTTTTTAAACAAAAGGAAGGTTCTCGAAGAGAACTAACATGGACTAAGCTTGGTTCACCCAAACAAAGTTCACTCCTCTTCTACAAGAGAAAAAGCCTTTGGCCGGCAGTACACTGGAATTTCTACTAGCAATTGTTTGAGCACCCATGATCACACAAGGAAATGCCTTTATCCGTTGTAGCTACAAAAACGGTTTTTTTTTTTATATTATTATTTTGTTACTAAAATACTGCCCACTTATGAAACTGTCCTAAATTTTACCGACACATTTTGATCGTCATCAATGTACAGTCCGAAAGTAAATAGGCAATTAACACGAAACCTTTTTTATACCAATTGATATAGTTTCGTATAATGATCAAAAACTAGGCACTACGCCTTGCCGGCCTCTTCGAAATAATCCAGAAGTATAGTGTATACTCCCTAGACTCCTACATACTCGAAGCCTGTTATGGCTTCACTCACATAACCGTTAAACTCTGAAACTTCTACCAAATACTGTGTTACACAGTTTCCTGAACCTTCCCATAATCCGCTCACTAAAGTCGATTGTTTAGACAAACTCTTCGCGTGGTTTATGATCATCGCTGTACCTATTATACCGTATCCGCTTGTAATTGTAACGTCTAAACGGGAAACGTTTAGTACATGAGTAGATATTCGACAGAGGCCAAGCTTCATATAATAGGTAGGGAGCTCACTGTTTTCGTCAACAGCCAGTAGGAAATATCAACGAAGTAAGCATTAAATACTACGTCATAATGAAGTCACTTTGACCTCTGAGTTTCTTTCTGTGTTTCTTCTCAGAGTAGCCGCAAAGAAAATAACGACATCTAGGTGGTTTAAAAAAATTACATAGAATAAGTTTAAGTTATTTTTATCCTATTAACAGAATAAACAATTATCAAGCGAATTTAAAAAAACGTTGAGCTTGCTCCAAATATTTTATACCTTATTATTACTTAAATTATAAAAATCAATCATGGTAGTTTTCTCAATAACAAAAAAGATAGGTACCTGTGCCAAGTATTTTAGACCGTACCTACAACAGAGCAATTTTATGTAGCTTGGTCTCTCTGTTAAATATCGCCTCATGTGGTAGGTACTCGTATGAACAGTATTTGTCACTAAAGTTCCATCGCGCTCGTCTAAATAATGCTATCACACTAAACATTCATGCGAAGCAAATTTGAGCTTTGTGACGCGACTGTTAAAGTACTAAAGTCGTTTGAAACAATGAAGTTGATTGGCTGGGGTGTCATGTATCGTTTGATTAGTATTACAGTTTAATCAATGAGTCAATAAGGTATTTGGCCTCTGGGAAAATTTGCACTCTCGTATTTGTTTGATTAAGGTAAAGTGTTTGCTAAGGTGTAGGTATTAAGTACCTCACTCGGATTTGTGGCTAAGAAGCGGAGCGCGGGTGGTTTGAAAGCAGTTTCAAAATGTGATGTTAATCTAAAATTACAAAATATGGAGTAATATTTCATAATATACTTTTTTTCTGTGTTCAGGATTCATATTCGATTCTCAGGTCAATCAATAGTCGGATTTGGTTGGCAGAAAAACCATTGGAAATAACTGCTAATATTAGCCACCTTCTGTTCTTAGACAACAAAATAATAATTTCAGATCATTATTATTATAATGAAATCTAAAACATTACAAAACTTCTCATTTCAGAAGACAACCATTTTAATAGTAAGTAGGTAGATAGATTACCACCTGCCTACGTAAAATAAAATAAAATGTGGTCTGTATTTATTTTTATCTGGGCCAAAAATATGATCGCCTTTGAAAAATGAAAAATGTTAACCATGATAGCAAAGCCCGTAAACCTATGCTATAAGAACATAAATTTATACAAAGTAGTTCACAGAAAAGCCCGGTAGAACCTAAGTGGCTTTAAAATCGACCTACTTTGTATTACTTTGCAGTTAGACAAGATAATTAATAGAGTGCCTAGAAGGTAATTTATTTATCACGATGAAAAAAGTTATAATAACTTCAATGTCCGAGCTTACAAAGTGCTTTGGATGTTCTAGGCAATCTGTATTTACTACTAAATCCTTGACTGGCTGAAAAACTGTATGATACGTTAAATATTGACGTAAATTTCGAATAGAGTTCTCCTTTTCGCATTTTAAAACCGAAACCAACCTTGGAAAACCTTTTTAAAAAAGATGATTTCTTCCTGCCAAAATTAGCTCATAAAGCAAAGCACACTATTATGGTTTATTTATTACAGTACCTTTAAATTAGGATAAAAGAGGGACTTACTCTTGATTGCTGTTGGCACTGCTACCTTTTTCGACTTCTTATTAATCTTAAGATTACAAGTCAGCTTCTCAATAACCTTCAGTATTTTAATGCTGACTTTGTTAATAGTTCTAAGCTTCGGATCGGTGTACTTCGTTCGTGCACCATCGCCGACAGTTTTCTCCCGCCCCGAGTCCACACTATCCTCAGATTCAGTTGCCGAAGTGTCCGATACGGGGTGAAATATGTACGGGCTGCCCGTAAGACAAGGCGAGTTCATTTTGTCTTAGAATTCACTGGCTTTAGAATCAGCGACACACGAGGGGAATGAGCATGTTAGATTTTTAATAAGGCTTTTTCCAAACGACTATTCACTACGAAGTCTAGAAGAACGTTGTGCAAAGTCGGCGACGGAACTGTTTGAAGTTTACGATGTTCTATCCAGGGGGGCTGCAGACCGTGACACCGCTCCTTAGGGCAAGCCTCTGAGACCTTGGCCCGACTTATTACGTCGTTGTAATTAATCTAAATTAGGCTCCCTATGACTGTTCAATGGCAAATAGCATGGAATCGTTTCGTAATCAGACTGAGACTGAAGTAATCGACTGTAAATGGCTGGATTGGGTTTACTTTGTTTTTGTTGCTTTACAGACTGAACTCACAGGGCCGTCAGACCTACTTCGACGTCGTTTTTTTGGCATGGTTAAAATTTTGTGAAAAATCGTGTATATGAAAGAATATGTAGTTGAGAATGTATACGTACGTGTTAGTTAAAAAATAGTTAGTTTGGTAGATCTCGGACCATTAGTAACGACTGTACTTAATACTGAAGATATCATGTAACAAAGATGGAGATTTTGGAACAAACGTGTTTGGTTCGTTTAATATAATGAGCAGATAAACGTTTATTAAATCTTCTTACTAACATATTAATACCGAACCCAATGTTATTAATTAGGTTGGTAAATACTTAAATACTTATGACCTAGAAAAGGTCTTTCATATAAATTATACCTATCAATTATGTCTTTAACTAAAAATAAACCGGCCGTCATGTCTATCAAAACATTCAAATTTAGATACATACTAACATTAATAACAAGACTTCATTGATCAACTATTAAAAGCCATTAATTTCCTAATTGGGTACCTACCTAAATAGTTTAAAGATCAAAGATAATTTTGTCCAAGCGTTCTATTAAGTCTCCACGTAGGAAAGGAAACCCAATTTCCGTTACAATGGAGACGCTCATAAAAAAAACTACAACTGCTAAGGCAACCAAGAGATAATCGTTTGATAGTCAAAAAAATAGGTCAAATGTCTATTTCCGTCTTACCGTTCAAGAGCTTACATACAAATGATGAATCTTTAAAAATAGAGGACTTAAGCGCCTACTAAAAAACTGATAGCAACATGAACTAGCAGCAATACTCGCTGCTATTATATTTCTGTAAGGACAATTTTAAAAACCATTTAATTTATAATAAACGTCTACAGTAATTAGATAACAACACACGGTACACGGTATTTAAATATTTCTTTTTGTTTTTTAATTACTTTCTCGCACTAAATATCTACCAAAAACGTGATCGGCATTTAGAAAGATTTTTAATTAGTTAAGTAACTAAGAACCTATCTACTCACTTAATAAATATTCTTCTCTTAATTAATCCCAGTTTTAAGCTTTCTTGACCGTGCTTAAGCAATTTTCAAGAAAATATTCTTTTATTCCAGTGATTTTTAACTGTGGACTTTCACAAATGGACGAAAGAAGTCAAGATTTAAAATTGAATATAAGTAATTATGTTTATAAGTGTGCATGACAAAATCATTTTTGGTGGAAAAGAGTTAAATCATTATGGTCGGTTTATTCAAAATTAGAGGGTAGGTATATTGTTGGTATTTGGTATATCGGTGTACTTGTACGAGTTTGCACGTACCTTTCGATCTGAAATTAACAGCTTTTTCTTTCTAGAATAGAAGTAGAGAGAAGGCGCGATAATGCCCCCTGGATGTAAGACCAGTTGACATTCTAAAACTATGTTTTACTGTCGCTTAAAACAGTTGGGTCAAACCTCTTAAAGTGTTCTCCGAAGCACTAGCATAACCCGACTTTAAACATAAATAAAACGAACACAGTACAGGTCGATAAAGTCGAAACGAATAAAGCATTCTTCATTCGTTTCGATTTTACTTGTAGCTGTACCTACTGCATTCAGTAGGCACCTATCTAATCAGTTATCAGACAGCAGTTTTAATTATAAATATAAACGAAGTTCGTGAAAAGTTCGAATAACAGTACATCAATTTTATTTTATTAAATGCTCGTCAACTGCCTCGTTAGCCTAGTGGTCCTAAGCGCGACTGCTACGCTAGAGGTCTTGGGTTCGATTCCCAGGTCGAGCAAAAAGTGTTATTGGGTTTTCCTATGAAACTCTCAGTAGCAGCTCGGAGTTGGAATTTGTGCTCGGTTAATTGCAATAGGCTCGCCCTACTATTACATGGGACCTAAACATACCGGCGAATTGTGGGTGTACATTGGTACATCTCTGCCTAACGCTTCGGGCAATAAAGGCGTAATGGTATGTCATCATCATCTACTTAGCCTTTTCCCAACTATGTTGGGGTCGGCTTCCAGTCTAACCGGGTGCAGCTGAGTACCAATGTTTTACATGGAGCGACTGCCTATCTGACCTCCACAACCCAGTTACTAGGCAACACGATACTTCTTGATTAGACTGGTTAGGCGTAATGGTATGTATGTAAATTAAATACCAATTTAAGGTTTACTGGATCATAGATTTGGCGATAATGCACTCTAATTTCTCCAAATTGAAAGAGTATTTTACATAAAACGGTAAAAATGTATGTAGTCAAACGCGGCGCGCTGTGGAATAAGAAACCTCGTATTTTTAAACTATTCGCTCTTCAGTTCAGTCTTAGAGATTATTCTTCAAAAATGTCAATAGCTCTTTCAGTAAGACTGGAACGGTTCGTTCTAGCAACTTGAAAGTTTAAAACTTAGGTAAAACGGTTCTCGACAGTTTCTTTAATGACGTGGAGTTTAGAAGTCGGACAATTTAATCAAGAATAGGTGAATGACCTGCTGGAAGACTGTTGATTTTAGTTATCTGGTTTTTCAAAACTTAGTTAGTTAAATTTTTTGTTTAGGGATATTATTATTAGGCCATGATGTTTTAAAGAACACATTATAACAACTTTTGTGTGTAAGGTGAGATAGCAAAGTAAAGCACACCTTAGATAGACTTTAAACAGACCTATTGTTATGTCTGTAACTGCCTCGTTAGCCTAGTGGTTCTAAGCGCGACTGCTAAGCTAGAGGTCTCGGGTTCGATTCCCAGGTCGAGCAAAGTGTTATTGGGGTTTTCTATGAAATTCTCAGTAACAGCTCGGAGTTAAGATTTGTGCCCGGTTAATGGCAATAGGCTCGCCCCTATTACATGGGCCCTAAACATACCGGCGAACTGTGGGTGTACATTGGTGCACCTCTGCCTAACCCTTCGGGGAATACAGGCGTTATGGTATGTGTACTATTATGTCACAAAAAATCGCATAAAATAGCCCGCCTTAATGTTTTTTTTTTGTTGCTCATAGTTTAAATAAATAAAAAGTATTGATTTGCAATTTGATAATAATACAATATGAAAAAAATACATACATGTTTTTCTTGACTTATAGTTTATTATTAAATACTTATTTAGTAATATTCTCGCAAATGTACCCATTACAACACTTTCTAAATGAATAGTACCTACAGTGAGTTAGAACCTCATAAATACTAACACTAAGTTCTATTAATTACCTAAGTAGTAGGAACCACCTAGGTAGCACTAGGTTCAGTCTTTGGAAACTGTTAGGTAATCTTTTGATAGAGTTTCTAGAACACACATAAATACTTTATAAGTACATAAAGTTCACAACATATTAGGTTCCTATTAAATAAGTTCATAGATCTTCCTCTCTCCTAATTTTAATTTTTGTCTGGAAAGTATTGGAAAATATTCTGTTGACATAATTTCTAGTACATACATACATATATGCTTTATAAGTACATAAAGTCCACGACATATTCAGATACCTATTACTTAAGTTCGTATATAAAACTTTCTCTCTCCTTGTTTAAAATGTTGCTGTGCCCGACAGGGTCCATAATTGTTTTTTATTTATTAACACCTCTTTTTTTTTAGGGATGGGAAATCATCAAATGACTTCCCCCGCTCTGGGCGGACTTTACTGACTTAAACCTATCCATGTTCCTTCTTGTGCCCTTTGCGTTCCGGGGGCGCGGTATCTCCTACGAACAACCCGCAGCCGCGGCATTTATTAACACCTATGATTTGCATAATTAATTATTCCCGTATGGTTTCTAATAAGGATACAATAACATACAATATCAATAACTTTATTCTGAATAAATATTTGAGTTTTAAAATTGTTGTCACCAATACTTATGTCTTAGAAGTGGATCCCTGGTGCCTAACAGTTCGTTGTTGAGTTGTTTAAAAGGATTCTTGTAAAACTAGCTTAAAATCACTATATTTACATATAATAATGTTTACTACATATATGTACATGGGGATGGAAGATCATTATGTAAGTTCAAACAAATCTATCTATCCTTACTATATTTGCCGCCCAAAGTAACTATTCCCCGAAAGCTAGTTTTTAATAAATATATCAATAGGTGATACTTAATGCGCTTGTCATATAAAAACAAACCAAAATGCAAAAGAAAAGGGTCGTATTTCTAATGCAAAAAAAACTTGGAACGAATCCTCGAATTGGATAGTTTTTCACTAGAGCGCCCGTGCTACAGAACCTTTGTACGTGAAACTTTATCATTTTTCCATTTAATAACGTGAGTTCGGGACATGTTTTTGTCATACAAATTAAGCTTACTTTCACAATATATGAGCTTGCCTGAAAATAGCCGTAAACCTTTATTACCTACGCTAGGGATGAACAAAAACAATTTTGTTGGACTAGCTGCGTTTAATTTATTCTGCCTAGCGATTTTACTTTACATAAAATATTACCCTTATGCTTATTTTCCCGAAGGGCATAAGCAAAGGTGAACGTACTATTGGCTCGCATAGTTATAAATTTAAGGTTGTTACTAAAAAGTTCACTTATAAAATTATCGGACATAATTTAGGAACGCCGTTTTAAATTGGTCTTATTATACAGATAAACTGCCACGTTAGCCAAGTGGTTCTAAGTGCGACTGCTACGCTAGAGGTCTTGGGTTCGATTTACAGGTCAAGCAAAGTGTTATTGGGGTTTTCTATGAAATTCTCAATAGCAGCTCGGAGTCAGGTTTTGTGCCCGGTTAATGGCAATAGGGTCGCCCCCTAGTACGTAGAACCTAAACATACCGACGAACAGTTACCTTCGGCGAACTCTCGCGTCCGGCCCTGGTGCAAGCCATGGTCCGGAGCGAGAGGGAATGGGATGCAGTCGCCTCCTTCTGTGAGGCAGTAATGCTGGAGAAGGAGGCGGCGGGACGGCTGAGACAAAGGTTCTCACGCCGCGGTAGACGCTCCGGACGTCGGGAGCCGCGAGACGACTCCCGGCCACCGTAGATACGGGCCTGTGGACGGTGAGCAATGGGTAGCTCACCGTCCTTACGTTGCATAAGGACAGGCCGTGTCGACGGCGCGTTCGTGTTCCACGCGCGCCTCAAAGAGATGTCAGCAAAAGGAAGGGGCCACTGAGGGCCGATGCCTGCCGGGGCTGCGGGTTGTTCGTAAGAGATACCGCGCCCCCGGAACGCAAAGGGCACAAGAAGGAACATGGGTGGGTTTTAGTCAGTAAAAGTCTGACACTCCCTCCCGCCCCGCCCGGGGCGGGAGAAGTTATTTGATGATTTCCCACCGCCCAAAAAAAAAAAAAAAACCCTTTTGGGGAATACAGGTGTGATGGTATACGAGCTTACTTTTTTTCTATAGCGTAAATAAAACCTGCTGAGCTCTTTGTGCTTAGAACCTAACTTAAGTATTTCGTAAGTCGAGTGGATGAACGCTTAGCTGCACTGCGTTTCATGGGTTCGATTCCCGAACGGAACAAATATTTATACGGCCCAGATTTAGCTAATTGTTCCGGGTCTACCTGTTTGTGTATGTGAGTTTATTTAATATGTTTGCGAACACGGATGTGTTGTGTGGGTGGATACCCTACAAGAGATGTTTTTAGTGTGGTACAATGTTTTTTTAAAAAAAGAAAAGAAATAAATGAATCATAATAATAATATCTATGTTCTAAGTCCTACCTAGATTTCATACCAAATCTATCATTGCGAAAAGGAAATAAATTATCAGACAAAAAACACCATTTACACGCACATAATATGCTTCGTTAACAAATAATACATACTAGGTACTTATACTTTGAAGTTTGCATACAAGGACGTGCTTACGAAACTCATTTCCTTGAACTTGTGTTCGGATCGAAATAAGCTGCTCTAACGGTCCGCGTTTACACTTGCAGGACGAATTTCTCAGGTCTTATGTTGTAAAACCTATAAACTATTCTTGCAAGTTTAGCAAAATAAACTGCCTCTAATCAAAGATAATAATATTAATAAGTAACTCTATCTTTCTATTTAATATATCTATATTAATATTATAAAGCTGAAGAGTTCGTTTGTTTGGTTAAACGCGCTAATCTCAAGAACTGCTCGCTCGTATTGAAAAATTTTGTGGTCGATAGTCCATTTATCGAGGAAGGCGTTATAACATCACGCTACGGCCCACAGAAGCGGAACAGTAACTAAAGACGTAACACAAGTGAAAAAACCACTCGTGCGGTCGATGGCCCTTTACGGGGCCCCGGTGTGGGCGCAGGGGTTAAGGCGACTTGCCGCCCACTACCTCATTGCGTCCCAACGGGTGATCGCCATAAGGGCCATCCGAGGATACCGCACGATCTCGGGGGAGGCGGCGAGCCTCCTTGCCGGATTGCCGCCGTGGGATCTGGAGGCGCTGGTCCTCGCGCGCCTGTACGAGTGGCGCGTGGAGGTACTAGGCCGGGGGGAGAGTCCGCCACCGCGGCAAATTGCCGCTCGGCGGGCCGACCTCCGGCTCGATCTCATGGCGACATGGAGACAGCGACTGTCGCAACCTCGTGCTGGGCACGCCTTAATAGAGGCGGTAAGTCCCCTCTTTGAGGAGTGGCTGGAGAGGCGCCACGGCGCCCTCACCTACCGCCTGACGCAGGTCCTCACCGGACACGGGTGTTTCGGGAGGTTCCTGCACCTCATCGGGCGGGAGGAAACGTCCGGGTGTCACCATTGTGTGGATCGCCCCGAGGACACGGTGGAGCACACCGTGGCGGTATGCCCCGCTTGGGCGGAGCATCGCCGAGTCCTCGTGGCGGCCATCGGCGGCGGCGAACTCTCGCGTCCGGCCCTGGTGCAAGCCATGGTCCGGAGCGAGAGGGAATGGGATGCAGTCGCCTCCTTCTGCGAGGCAGTAATGCTTGAGAAGGAGGCGGCGGGACGGTTGAGACAGCGGTTCTCCCGTCCCAGCCGCCGCGGTAGACGCTCCGGACGTCGGGAGCCGCGAGACGACTCCCGGCCACCGTAGATACTGGCCTGTGGACGGTGAGCAATGGGTAGCTCACCGTCCTTACGTTGCATAACGACAGGCCGTGTCGACGGCGCGTTCGTGTTCCACGCGCGCCTCAAAGAGATGTCAGCAAAAGGAAGGGGCCACTGAGGGCCGATGCCTGCCGGGGCTGCGGGTTGTTCGCAAGAGATACCGCGCCCCCGGAACGCAAAGGGCACAAGAAGGAACATGGGTGGGTTTTAGTCAGTAAAAGTCTGACACTCCCTCCCGCCCCGCCCAGGGCGGGAGAAGTTATTTGATGATTTCCCACCCACCAAAAAAAAAAAAAAACCACGCGAACAAAGTTGCGGTTAGAAGCTAGTATTACGATATTCATGAGGACGAAGTGGCGGGTAAAAGCTAGTGTTAAATATTTCTATAAGCTTATCTGGAACACTTACCTGATCTGTTTTCTTCGTAAACTGACTCATACGTTCTAGTCGCGGAACTGCAGTCTCTTTCATCTTGATTGAATGTACTGTAATAGTCATTCCGTTCATGTATCGGAGTGGCTGGCTCCCGTTCGTTCCTCATTGATTGATGAGACAACTTACTAATGTTGTTTGTATGTGCGCGAGGAGCCTCAGCACAGTTCATACCTCTTTTATTTGTTGGTTGTGGGTCAGATTTAAAACTACGTTCCCCACTATCCACGTGGTCGTCGCATCCATTCAGTACAATCTTCTTTATAGTCTTCACTTCTTCGACTTCGCTTATCTTGTGTTCAGAGATTGTCGAACGTTTTGTAATTTCCTCTTTCGAATGGAAATTACTGTCGCTGATGGAGTTCGACATAGTCTTACTTTCATATTCACATTTGCCATTCAACTTACTTTCTGGTCGTAAATATTTTTCAAAAGGATCACTATTTCTTTTCGTTTCAAAAGGGTTCTTAGTGTTATTTTGTGCGTTGTTTGGAAGACTTTGATTTTGGAATTGATCTACATTATTTCTATGAGAGAAGTTAGAGTTTTCGTTGGCAGTGGCTGTCGGTGTATATGTATGATATCCATTTGTATTTTCGTTGTGATAAGAATATGGAAGACTGCTAGGTCCGGAGTCATACGTTTGCGTAAAAAATGTAGGAGATTTCAAGTCTGAGCTGTAGTCAATATTTGACGAACTGTCTCTGAATTTGTTTCTATCTAAGCTGGAGATCGACGCCCTACCGTTAGGCACTGGCAGTTTAGAAGTACTTGAATAATTTGTGGGTAAAGTCGTAAAAAATGGATTCGTTGGATGGAATCTAAGTGGTTCTTCATTTTGTGTCACTGATTTGACGAGTGGAGTAGAGTTAAGCGCCGCTGGTAAAGAGTTTAGCGAAGCTCGAATAGACGACGGTGAAGGTCGATGCGGTGATTGAGACGGTCGAATAGTGGCGTATACGGGAGCCTGGAGAGTTCCTCTGCTACCTTGCACGTCAGCCATTACTGTTTGCCCTGAAAGACCAATAAAATAGGTTACACTATGCCCAAGTAAATAAAACTTAAAGTCTAACTACAAAACTAGAAACGAACATCGCGCCATAAAGTTCAGCCTGTCAATACATTTAAACGAAGTTGTGTTACTCAACGTTGAACTTTAGCTACGCAAACATAAAGTTGAGTTAGTGATGTAGTGCCTTTCAACATTTCCTGGCAAACTGAGGAGCGATAAAGTCCCCGCTTCGCAAGGGGCTCTGCATATGCAGACGTGCGATAAAGTAATACATGTCTACTACACAAAAGGAATATTCCAGACTAGGAGAAGTATTCTACCTTCCTTGATTTATACGCAAGCTCATATTTTGTCTACTAAACAAGTTATATTGCTTTAGTTTTGCGTGAATGTAGATTTTGCGTATCATTTCTTTGGATTAGCATACGAGGATAGCATGATTATCATACGGTTAATGGGGTAACTTTGAGGTACTTGTGTAGTTTTAGTACTTTAGGATACTCAATTTTCGCTCTATGAAAGTGAATATATGCGGAAACACGTGCAACCACTTTGCCGAACCGTTATGAATGGGAATGAGTGAAAATTGGCTACCGGGAAAATTGACAAACGTGAGTGTAATAGTCGCCACGAGTCGTGAGCACAAACGTCAAGTAAATTTTTGGATATTTGGGTTTCTTTCTGGGTTTTTTGGGCCGCAGACGCTTCACGCGATTGGTCTGTCAGTCAGACCTACAACTTAACGATAAGTAGTACCAAATTGTACATGCGCTATGGCGCTGGTTACAGTGTGCTTCTAAATAAATGAATGCATGGTGTATTTCATGGTACACCATATCACGTTCTGGAAACATTATTTATAATTTTCCTAATTCTCGATCATTTTGGATTCAGATTTACAACAACAAAAACTCTGTGTCCCAAATCACAGATAAATACCAAACACTAAACAGTTACTACTTTTACATATTCCAAACACATTGGTGCAGTAAATAATGAAACCGTTATGAATACATAAACAAAATGAGGTTTAAATACAAATCGATAGTGAACGGATGGAGAACGGTGAAATACACAAATATGGCAGAGTTTTCCCATTAAGCTTGCGATGTCGCCGGCTAATCCAGTCGACGAACAGAGTTTGAATGCACCGGAGAGTTTAGCCACTCAAAAAGATCAAACAGAAGGTTTAAGACATGTGCAAATTGTGCAATATGGGTTAAGAGGTCGAGTGTTAAAAAAAACCCTATCACACATACCGGGTGTAAAAAGATATATCACATAGCTGTTAATTCCGGACACTGTCCATTGAACAACAATGACAACAGACAAGTTATCAACGACTTTTATTTATAGTGTCATCTTGTCTCAACCATTTTTTTGTAGTAACGCACAATGTAACGCAATGTATCGTGGTTACGCAATGCACGCAACAATACAAGGATTGCATTAGCTATTACATTTAAAACTTGGTTTTGTAAAAAAAAAGTTGGTATTTTGACCTTCAATATCACCGTAACCAAAAGGTTTCAAGGTGTGGTCCAAAACACAAAAAATATCGCAAACACCCGTTTTAAAAATAACTTTTTCTTAAACACAAAATTCCGTTTTTCCGTTCTGATACTTTTGATTTATACAGTTTACTAAATTAATGACTACTACTCAAAATAGCGTTCGATGGTGGACCACAATAAAATAATCTCCACGAGTAAGAGGACGAGACGTTTGAATGTACGTTCGATGCATTCATTAGCAGTCAGCCTCGCTACCACGTTGTTGATTGGGCAATTTTTACCACCGTGAGCTCATCTATACTAATATTATTAAATTATAGCTTTGTTTGTTTTCTTGTTTGAACGCTCTGATGTGCAGAACTACTGGCCCGATAAAAAAAAATATTATGCTAGTAGGAAATCACCTTTTTTTTGTTTTATATATTTTTAAGTGCTTGTAAATTATTTTTATTGAAAAAAAAATGAGATTCGAAAGAATACACGCGGTTGAAGACGTGCGCAAAAGTTAGGATATTATATTATAAGAGGTGAATAAGACCGACATATTTAAAATTTCGACTATTTTAAAAGATGTATAATTAAAAAACAGAATTATTTTCAAATCCCGCTTGATTCACACACGGATCTAGATATAGGCTGCAGCCCTGGGCCCTTAAAATATTAGGGCCCCCAGCCCCCATTAATGACAATGGACCATATTGTGAATTGGTTTGATTGATAAGGTAGGCCCCCAAGTAGTGTTAACTCAGGACCCCATAAAAACACCGTCCGCCCCTGGCTTGCTTGTCAATATATTTTACCCAACTATGAAGAACTATAAAGGGTTATGTTTCTACCATAATATCATTCAAAGATAATAGGCACTGCTGCACACTCTCTAAACCATTAAATAGTCTTTACCAATTTTACGATATGGAAATCGCTATACAAAATGTACCATAAAATCGATAGTGAGTATTGAAATGGGAGCAATAAATATTCTATGCTAAACGTTTTTCGACAATACTAAAAGAAAATTGGACTACAACTACCAACTTCTGCTCTAGCTAGATTATTCTCGTCAGTTGCTAAATAACTTATCTAAAGGACAGTTTCCAAAAAACGTGCTACATACAAAAGAAGTCTAGTCATATTATAGATAATAAGTAATTTAACTCTTTGATTTTCTTTTATAAATAAGGGTATTAATAATTAATTGAAACTTGTGGTTAGTCAGATTCCCGTCAAATACCTTAATTTCAGACTGACTTTTAAATATTGTAGGTACAAGATTATGAATAAAGTTATAATTTTATTTAAAACTAGCTAAGCGCTCCGACTTCGCACGGAGCCAAATACCCTACATTCCGGTGGATAAAAAAAATTCATTCATAATTATAACCCTTGGCCGGGAATTTACTAACATAACAAAAAAGTATCAGCCAAATTAGTCCAGTCGTTCTCGCATTTTGTGTTTAGCAACACATTTAGCAATTCAGTTTTATTTATAACATAACATACCATCACGCGTGTATTCCCTTAACGGTTAGGCAGAGGTGTACCAATGTACACCCACAGTTCGCCGGTATGTTTAGGTCCCATGTAAGAGGGGGCAAGTCTATTGCCATTAACCGTGCACAAATCCTAACTCAGAGCTGCTACTGTCAATTTTATTTAAAAACCCAATAACACTTTTTGCTCGACCTGAAAATCGAACCCAAGACCAACAGCAGCGAAGCGTAGCAGTCGTGTTTAGGACCACTAGGCTAACGAGGCAGTTAGTTTTTATTTATATAGAATAAAAGAAATTATATTACTTATTCGCTTAAATATGACTTGACTACTTTTGTATAGAGCGCGCTGTCGGTGCACTCCCACTAAATATTTAATCGTGAATAAAGAGTGACTATACAACAAACTCACAAGTTTTGCTTTTACGAACTCCACCTATTAAAACAGAATATTTTAATTAGTAATTTCATTTAGTTTTACATGAATATTTTCTCATCAATTGATTCAGATTTACTTGTTTGCCAACAATATAATTACAGGTATAAGGCGGTACATTGTAATGATTGGTGAATACCCAATTCATAAGTTACCTATGAAATTCTCACTGCTGGTACACATGCCTCCTCTCTGTGAGAAGGTGTCAATGCGTAACTGGTTTGGTCAACTGATAAGAATCTCAATCTATCTATATAAAAACTAAAGACTTAATTCAAACTCACACATTTGTTCCAACCATTTTTAGCGAGCTCCTTCGCTTTTTCTATTCGTTCTGGTGTAAACTATTGGTTTAAAAAAAAATGGTTTATTAGATAACAGTATCATAGACTTGAACATTTTATTGTTACAGAGAAGGGAGAGTTTCCAACATACAGCACGGCAAAAAAAAAAATGAAGGATATTATTACGAAAAATGGCTCCACATATTTCAAGTAACTACATTTTTGCTGCTAGTTAGAATGGGGTACAACACTTTAAATCAGAATTAAATACGTGCTGTCAAATCTACGAGGATTTCTACGTAGAATTGATGACAAGATATTGGAAATAATTAAGGCAAAAACAATCTTTGTGAATGAATTAATAGTACAAAAGGACCAACTTACAATTCCCTTTATTTTTTGGTAAATACATTTCACAACCATCACTATGAATCGAAGTACCGCTCCTACCTTATTATCAAACTGAGAGAGTGGAATAATTCTGGCTCGAAACGATAGCAGACCCGCCAATGAATACCTCTTTCTCATGTTTTTGTATTTTGCTATAACAACAGTTAAAATTTGTTAGTAAACCTCTATCTATACATTGTGAAAATGTGTTGTGAATGAGATAAAAGAACTGTTTGCTTTGCCATCAAAGTAAATTAGATCAAAAAAGGTAACAATAGTTAACCTTCGTCGATAGTATCATCATCAGGTGAGATGGTGGACAAACGTGAGTTTATTTGTACCTACATACAGGTTGGAATTCTTTAACCACACCTTCTTTATTTTTTAGGGATGGAAAATCATCAAATGACTTCCCCCGCCCTCGGTGGGGCGCGCGGGAGTGTCAGACTTTTCCTGACTGAAACAAATCCATGTTCCTTCTTGTGCCCTTTGCGTTCCGGGGGCGCGGTATCTCTTACGAACAACACCCGGCAGGCATCGGCCCTGAGTGGCCCCTTCAAAATTTGCTGACTTCTCATTGAGGCGCGCGTGGAACACGAACACGCCGTCGACATTGCCTGTCGTTATGCAACGTACGGACGGTGAGCTACCCATTGCTCACCGTCCTCAGGCCCGCGACTGTCCACAGGCCCGCGTTTAACCATACCTGGAGGGAAAGTACTCCAAATACAGGAGCTAGCAAATTGTATTGCCGGTTTTTATATTGCGATCTGAGGATCGATTGTTACTAATAGATGACCGACGTTATAATCCGAGCTAGCAAACTGTTAGGTCAGGTTAAGGAAGTGACAACAAGAAGTAGGCAAACAGTAAATAAAATTACAGAAAAGCTATTATATCAATAAATTATAACTAAAGTATTAGGAACAGTTTTACTACTAAGAAATTGACCCAAATTCGCCCTCAGTGGGTTCTCTTTATTGTTTACTATTAATATAAATCACTGTTATTATTTCTCCCCCCTATTACATGGAACCTAAACATACCGGCGAACTGTAGGTGTACATCGGTACACCTCTGCCTAACCCTTCGGGGATTACAGGCGTGACGGTATATTACTATTTCTATTATGTTACCTTTTAAGATCACAATTCTTTTTATGGCGAAGCATGCAGAGATTTATAGATAAGTACCTACATTAAAGTTATTCTTAATAAGAAGGGTCGCGGTGCCAAGCCATCTAAATGCTACCTTTGCATATTTGTTTGTTTCAGCGCTAAAGCTGTGCACTTGGGAGTCTACTAGCAACGCATAAGTATTATTTTTTTGTTTACAATAACACACATATCACCATATCACATTTTTTTTTTAAATTAATCTTTTGTAAAGATTTCACAAAGTTTTGAATGCCATGCGTCATTGACTTGTGACGTTTCTCGTATTATGCAAAGAGAATAACTCAAAAATATAAAGGTGGTATCCGGCAGTTTTCTTTTACATTCTTTATATCAACAATTTCATAGATGTACATATTACGAAGATGCTTTAACATCTGAAATTGTAAGAGGAAAAATATTATCTGTCAGACAGAACGTGGTATTTTAGGTTTCAATATTATTGATTGAAATAAGGTTTATATTAAGCAAGAGCCCATTACTGCCGGACCTACGTCGTAGTATAAAAGCTGAAAGTTTATCTATGCAACGTCCCCAACAGGGGTAACAACGATTGGCTACTATGAAGTTTGGATGATAGTGACTTTTGCAGGGAGTAGGCAGCAAAGGTATGAAAAAAAATTGTGAGCCGTATCACGGGACGCCTGGCAGATGTGAAACATCGAAATTATTTTGTATAAGTAATATGCATAAAAGAACAGATTACAACAGGAACTAAATATGGCATAATGTAAACATAAATCCAGAAAAAAATATCCAGAAAATGATGACTGTTTATGTAATTTATAAACATTTAGTTTCAATAAAATACAAAAATTAAAAAATCTAAATTTTATTTCATAAAGTGACAATTTTTTTTTTAAATTACCATCATTTGGCGTGGCGACGTGACACCACGTCAGATGTTTCACATCAAAATCTTGCCCGAAAATAATAAATATGTCTACGACACCCGTTGAAGCGGTAAACACGGTAACACGATAAAGGTCCTATTATATAACTTGACTGTAGTTTTATTTCGTATGTAGGGCTCATCCAGAGATATGATCGCGGCCCTGTAGACGTTAATCAATGGGTAGCTCACCGTCCGTACGTTGCACAACGACAGGCCGTGTCGACGTTCGTGTTCTCGCGCGCCTCAAAGAGATGTCATTGTAGGGGCCACTCGGGGCCGTGCCAGCCGGGGCTGTGGGTTGTTCGTAAGAAATACCGCGCCCCCGGAACGCAAAGGGTACAAGAAGGAACATGGATGGGTTTTAGTCAATAAAAGTCTGACACTCCCTCCCGCCCCGCCCAGGTCGGGGAAGTCATTTAAAGATGTCCCATACCTAAAAAAAAAACCTATGTAGTGACAAATACGCAAGTACATCATACAGTATATATTTAAAACTTACTTTTTAACTCGGAGCCTTTCCCAATTGATCTTCTTCTCGGTGACACCTCCCTGTCTCTGGAGACAAGAAAACTTAGATTAAAACTTGAGAATAAGGTAAAAACTTTAACAAATAATGTAACTTAGTATTACTTTTTAGGTTCCATGGAAATGCTTTTGTCAAGAAATAGGAAACATGACAAACGTCTTGTGGTTACCTTAGTATTGCGTAGAGTTAATGTCAGGATTATCAAATATTTGGTGGCTCTAGACGATTATGTTCAATTGAAATAATGGAAGAAGTAAAAATAATATTAGGAAGAAATAATGAAGTAAAACTGCCTCATTAGCCAAGTGGTCCTAAGCGCGACTGCTACGCTAGAGGTCTTAAGTTCGATTCCCGGGTCGAGCAAAAAGTATTTTTGGGTTTTTCTATGAAATTCTCAGTTAGGATTCGTGCCCAGTTAATGGCAATAGGCTCGCCCCCTTTTACATGGGACCTAAACATACCGGCGAACTGTGGGTGTACATGGGTATACCTCTGCTTAACCCTCCAGGGAATACAGGCGTGATGGTATGTTAATAAAGTAAAAATATTTTTTGTTATAATTAATACCTAGAAGTACTGACCGGATTTAAAAAAATCTTTCATCTATAGAAATGTAAGCTTTGGTCTAGTGATATAGAATATGTTTTATCGTACACTTGATTTCGACGCGGACAAAGTTGCGGTCTAATAAACTTGGCATAGTGACGCATAATAAAACTTCAAGCTGTTTTTCGACTGTAGACAGTATTTGTAGTCCGCTACATCATAATTTCGTAGCTCGTAGCTTCGTGCTACGGATTTTTTACAAACTTTATTATTCATTTCCTTTTACTTTTATAAATGTTGTATTAACATACTTGTTTAATGTATTGTTATGTTATTTTCATCTACATAAAAATATATTTATATATATCACACTACTACAAACATTAGATTAATGAAATTTCTAACTGAATTTAATTAAAATAAAGTAAACATTTGCATTCAGTTAAAACCAAATAAAGAGATTGAGTTTCCTCTAGTAAACGCGAATGTGTACCCCAACCTACAGTACTTTACTGTAAACAAATTAACCCGTCAATGCCCTCAGAGATTAGAAGTCTGTACTTCAGACGTTCCGGCTTCAAACCCATTTTGCGAGTCTGTATGAGAAACGTAAGTGGTCCAATTTATGTCATGACTAATCTACAGACGGCCCACTGTCCGATTCTCGTGTGAAACGCCGAAGAGTGATCGGATTAAAACCGAAGTGCAGAATCGAAACCGTCTGAGAATCGGAGATGCCGGCGGCGGTTTGAGTGAAGCACGTTGGTACGTCTATGTACGTCATAGTACGAGAGCTCGGATATTTGAAAATGTTTGCTTTCTTTTTAGCAATTTGGAGATCGGTTCTTTGAATTTGAGCGTAGCAAAGTTTGACTAATATGTACCTACTAGTGTTTACAGGAATAGGTACTGCATTCATATTGTAGCCCCTTTTTCGGAATTACATTACTAACACAAGCTATGTGTAATGTAACTAAACTATGTACATCCTAATATCCTTTATTATACTAAGGCTATAAAAAAACAATGTTCTTTCACATCCCCCTTAGCAACCCCAAAAAAATTTAAATAATTCCATAGGCATTTTTATGACGACCATGCAAATAAAAGGTTTATGTTTTTATCCTTACTCGTTCAACCCGAGCCGCAGCACTGGCCCAGCTGACCTGAGCATAGCGTGAGCATCGGCATTACTCATGCTTTTGGTTGGCCGGCCGTTAATGGAGGATATCACATCGCCCTCCCGGATGCCACTAAGCGAAGCCTTACGTCCAGGGTTCACCTGGAAAGAGAGACAATTAGGTAAAGATACTGTTTTTAGACACTGAATAGAAAGCATAACAATTAAAATGACGACCGAATTTTGGTCACGGCGGCCATCTCAATGGAGAATAGCCAAGTACGCAAGAGATATAAAATGCACATGCACAAGTGTATATACAAACACACCTGTACTTCCTCTTCCCTCAGTCTCACTTGTCTTATCAGACGGTAATCTGATACGAATTGGGGAGAGCTCAGGCGCAGGGCCCAAGGAGCCGCGTACAATTAATATGATATAGGTTATTCATTAATTAGCAGTTTCTCATGCCGATATTACATTTAAAATGACCAATCATAAGAATGATTGCGTGCTAGCTCACTTGCACGTGTAAAGTTTATGATGAAATGAGCTACAAGGCCGTTCCAACTCTCTTTAATTTATCAAAACCAATTTTCCAATAGGTACGGCTGATTTTGTTTACCTAAATGGCGCTTGAACGTTACACAATTCACTTGTACAATTGGCTTGGCATAAACACAAAGGGCTTGTGGCTGGCTGGACTATGGTCAGTAACATCTGTTGTAATCTCTTGTTTCACGTTACGTATAGCAGCGCCTGCCAAAATCTTAATATCAGTGTTTATACAATGTTACGTCAGTTGTTAGGTTTGTTCTTGAAACTGTTTTACTAGAGCCCTTATTCACCATTATTTGGATCAACTGGGTTATTTATTAAAGTTGTCCAAAGAATTTTTAAATGTAGAACTGTAGAACGTAACCTTCTAATTAATTGTTTGTGAACACAAGTCTAGAAGAGACACGTTAAAATTATTTAATTATTCCGTTATTTTAAATTTTTAAACAAGCTAAAGTATGCTGTTTTTAATATCACGTCGCTTTAATGCATATTACGCGTTATTATATTAACTTAACCGACTAGAAAGACAGTTAAGTTAATATAATAACGCGTAATATGCATTTACGCAAATGTGTTTTACTCAATACTACTCATGTGGATGTCAAATATGAAATTGAATAAGGGTAGACTGCTAAACATTAATACAAATTGGGAAGCCAAACATGGTCTAAAGAGCGAGTGAAACATATAGCTTGTAAACAAAACCTTTCCGTATTTGATTTTACGTAACCTCCATATAATTTTATTGGGAAGTACTGAAGCAGGCAAGGTAAAGTTACAAACCGCATTGGGGTCCCTTCGCCTCGCCGCCGGTGAGCAGAACTTCAACATTTCCTGGAGGGACCTACCCTTCGCACACACACAAGCACACCCCACAAGCCCGGGGTCACAAAAACACTTAATACACCTACACACGCGACTTCACGTTGAGAAAGGTCATTGTTACATATTACGATATTTTGAGACGCGACTCAAAACTAATCACTGTTAATTTACTGTATGAAACAACCTACAAAACCGTAACACATAATTAGCTCAAATGATTTATAACAATACACTAAAATAAGGTCAATACTATGACCAAAACCGAACCATGCCCGAAGAAAGTCGTGAACGATACTAAGGCGAAGGAGGTAGCACGCGAACTAACCAATTCTATAGAAACATTATATGGGCATTATAGAAAATGCATGCGCGTTGGTCACACACCCATTGTTATGTTGCCCATCACTCGCTTCGAATATTAATCTTGTCGAAGGCGCGACGAAGGCGTAAGACCGCCGTAAGTCATGCGATCGTGCTAAAGGATTCTGATTCCCGATAGGACAATGAACTGCGGACTTACATTGTATGGAAATAATATGAGATTAGGATACAGGCGAATATTTCAAATTACTGTGTTAATTATGTTACGCTAGGGACTCACGCGGTAAAAAACAAGTACGGTTTCATAAAGTGCGCGGTTGTTTGACACAATATGTGTGAAATAGGGGAACGTAATACTCATTCCTAATACCAGTAGCAATATTCTCCGATGCGCTACTAACAACAAATTACGTTCACCAATTCAATTTCCGAACCGAATTATGGCAATATGTCCACACGTTCACTAATTGCCGCGGTCTATTAGTTCACCCGGCCCCTCAAGGGCTGATAATGACGTTTCTGTATTAATGACCCTAAAAGCTCTTACCAAAAACCCTATACATTCTATACTAAACAAAGGAAGTCTAACAAAGACGAGCCATAAGAAGGCAGAACAGTTGCAGTCAAGCGATGAATATGGAAAAGAAAAGGCGGTTGTTCGTGTAAGGGAAATTCAAATTGCAAGTGCAAGCCATTGTTTCAAGCCCATGTAAGTCGACGAACAAAGAGCTTAAACGTGTAGCAAACGTTCGAGCTTAGTTACAGATTAATGGCATTTCTTCGAAACGTTAAGACTTTTCTCAATATATGGAAATTGTGGATCGTGGTGTCAATAATTTTATTTACGGTTCAACTTCGTTATGTGTGTTGGGAGTTTTATGTCGATATTTCCTTAAGTTTAAGCAGATAAGAAGCATGCCTCACGTAGCTAAAATTTATCGAGTGAGCGTATCTTTTTTTGGGATGAAATGATGATTGCAATTATACGTGTTAGTATTTCGTTGGTGTGTAAACAGGATCACTTTAATATAGGAATAGAGGATTTGAATTTAAAATTTAGAATGTTACACCGAACACACATAATACATACACACATATTAGACACTACCTATCAATTAACTGCCACAGTAGCCTAGTGGTCTTAAGAGCGACTGCTACGCTAGAGGTCTTGGGTCCGATTCCCAGGTCGATCAAAAAGTGTTATTAGATTTTTCTATGAAATTCTCAGTAGCAGCTCGGAGTTAGGATCTGTGCCCGTTAATGGCAATAGGCTCTCCCCCTATTACATGGGACCTAAACATACCGGCAGACTGTGGGTGTACATTGTTACACCTCTGCCTAACCCTTCGGGGAATACAGGCGTGATGGTATGTTATGTTATGCTATCAATTAACATACTTTTTATGATTTGTCAAAACGTGATTCCGCCTTAGATTTTGTATGGCAATAGTAAATTGTGTCACTTTTTTGCCTACTCGACTTTAAACTATCAATTTTAAAGCAATTAAAACTCTAATGTTTCATTTATATGAAAATTAATCAGGTTTTCAGAGCTAAAACAAAGTGTTTCTTTAGAGAAATTATTGGTTAATGGTTACACTCTGTATGCTTTGAATGCTCAATTTTTATGAATAAATATTTTTCTTACTGTTCCCATTACTTAGAACATGAATGCTTCCGTAACAAGATGTGTTCCCTAAACTGCACGAAACAGTGGTAAAACTCCTCACGAGATGTTCCGTCTTCCAGATTGTTATAATTAAATGCACAACTTGGGAACGGTCTCTTGTTAGTGCAATTAAATCAAGAGTCGCTACTACGACTTTATTCGTTTTAAACTTAGATTTGAGTGGAATATTAAATTTAAACGTAAAATAGAGTTGCTGTTGTTGAGTGAACTGCCTCGTTGGCCTAGTGGTCCTAAGCGCGACTGCTACGCTAGAGGTCTTGGGTTCGATTCTCAGGTCGAGCAAAAAGTGTTATTGGGTTATTCTATGAATTTCTCCCAGATTTGTACCCGGTTAATGGCAATAGGCTCGCCCCCTATTACATGGGACCTAAAAACATACCGGCGAACTGTGGGTGTACATTAGTACACCTCTGCCTAACCCTCTGGGGAAAACAGGCGTGATGGTATGATAATAGAGTTAGTATGGATGTGGATATGAATGTGTTTTAGATAAGGTGAGGCCTTATTTTGTGTTTCTAAAGGTTTCAGTATCTATGCTCGTGCCTTCTCTGTATAAGAAGAGACCTTTGCTTTGTAGTGGGCCAACAATATATTTTTAAAGGTTCCAGAATATTAGGACTTAGTCTTACAACATTGCAACAATGTTGTGTTATTGTTCATATGATTACAAAGCTTAATTTATTCCACAGAACCCCAATAAATTTTATGGATTACATCGATTACCTAGCCCCAGCATAACGATTAACATATAAATACCAATATAATGAAACAAATGATTATCCAAAAAAGCTTCAATTTAGCCAAATCAACTAAAACAATACGCTTACTATAAAGGATATGCTGCAGACTCAGAGTACAAGAAGTCAAGACCAGCCACCAATTCAAATGAACCTCCATCTCTCACTAAACCAGTAGTAATGTCCACAAAAAACGAATAGCTAGAGAAACTATCGAAGGTCTACTGTTATTGGGCAGTTACTTAACTTCGGAGTCGAATGCAAGGCACGTGTCTTCCGTGACTCCACGTCGCACGTGCGTGGCTTCACGATCGTACACTCAACATACTACTCGAATCCTAAGCCCAATTTATCCTACTTATTTCGGTATATTCTGTGCACTTTTATCATGTTTTTTGCCTTTATATTCGATGAAAAATGCTACCGGTATAAATCTATACCTACAATCTAATGGATTCCTGGTAAATGGAATGCTTCCTGACTGGAAGCAAATGACAGACTGTTTTTTTCTTAGAATTTCTGATAGTTAGAATAAACTATTTAAGATATAAATAGTAAAAGAGCGTAGTTATAAATCTTAAAAACCACTTTGTGTCTCTGTTACCTACATTCATTTAGTTAGGCAGTTCTGCATATTAACAACAATATTATGTTCAGAGTTCAGATTAATTTATATAAATAAAAATAAAAATTGCTAAAATTATTAAAAACTAATATGATAAATGTGAAAGTTTTGTGAAGATGTTTGGATGTTTGATACTCAATAATGTGTAAATCGTTGAACAGATTTACATAAAAATTGGCACGTAGATAGACCTTCCATTTCCTGGTACGTAGGATACTTAAAATCCCGATAATGTGTTCCCTTGGATAATGATTTAACTTTGATGTTGGGAAAGTCACTTTTTACGCGGACGAAGCCGCGGGAAGCTGGTATACAATATTATTAATTTCAGACTCTAAAAGCACCCAAATAACCCTTCACCGCTCCGTTTTACGCGTTACGCGATAAAGTACGTAAACGTAAAAGTTACATGACGATTTTCTAAATGAGCACGTGTAATTGTTGCGCGTAAGTATAATTTACGCGCGAACAAACGACAAAGCGTTGTGAGCGTCGCAATCTCTGCGTAATGACGCTTACCCTTTGACTTTTAGCGTCACCCTGTGGACTGGGACTGGAGGGTGTTGCCACACGCCTGGATGGAGAGGAGAGTGTAGGTAGGTTATTTAGTCATAGTACCTACCAAAAGGTACCTACTATGACTGAAATGGCACCTTCGTTGTATTTACTGTTCTTCGTTTTACTTCGCTTTTAGAGAATGTTCGTGTTCAAAACAATGTGTGCATTTATATTAATATTATAAGACTAGCTTCTGCCAGCGACTTCGTTCGCGTGGTTTTTTCACCCGCTTTAAGTTACGTCTTTGGTTACTGCTCCGCCCCTATTGGTCGTAGCATGATGATATATAGCTTGCCTTCCTCGATAAAAGAACTATCCAATACAAAACAGAATTTTCCAATTCGAACAAGCAGTTCCTGAGATTATCGCATTCAAACAAACAAACAAACTCTTTAGTTTTATAATTTCAGTATAGATAATAAGTAAACTAAAGGATTGTCCTGTATGTATTTTTAAGTTTGTTATAAATTAGTAACTGCCTTGGTAGCCTAGTGGTCTTAAGCGCGACTGCTATCCTAGATGTCTTGGGTTCAATTCCCAGGTCGAGCAAAAAGTGTTACTGGGTTTTTCCATTAGGATTTGCTCAGTAGCAGCTCGGAGTTAGGATTTGTGCTCGGTTAATCGATAGGCTCGCCCCCTATTACATGGGACCTAAACATACCGGCGAACTGTGGGTGTACATTGTTACACCTCTGCCTAACCCTTCAGGGAATACAGGCGTGATGGTATGTTATGTTATGTTATGTTATAAATTAATAGTTAGTTCTATATTGTAAAGATGTAAAATTGGTTGATTGTTTGCTAATAATAGGTAATCTATAGAAGCAGTCACTTGGTTACAAAAAAATATACCACTTGATCGAAAGCTACACTGTTGCCGAGTGTCAAAGGCTATGTTGTATGGTATTCTTAACTTCGACGTGCACGAAGTCGCTAGCAGAAGCTAGTAACGGAAATATCGGATTGCTCTTGATCAATTAATAATGAAATTGGTTACACTGTCTATTCATAAATAAGATAAACTCATAGTGATTCTGTGAAGGTTGTTTTCATGTCGAAATTTCAGTTATCAAGTACCTTCTAATTTAAATTAGTTTTCGGTAAATGGGGAGTGGAGTGTTTCTACCAAATTAAGGAACCTTCGCTTTTGTGTGTAAGGAAAAGTGTTAAACATGATCATTTAAACCCGTGGTTTAAACCATTTGATTCTTTATCTAGGCCTCGTGTGTACCCTCTCTTTCTTTCTGACGCTATCATCTTCTCACCTTCATCTGTAAAAAATAAATAATCCAACAGAATTTTCGACATTTGTGAACCATAGAAAATCCTCTGACGTCAGCTTTTCTTGCCTCCTCATCCATTCAATATTACATACAATAATGTACTGCCTACCTGTTACGATGTGTAACTGGACCTTAATCCATACCTTGTACAATACAGATTATGCTCTGTCTATGTTAATGTAACGTGTTCCGTCAGATGTCATCACTGACTGGAATTAACTTGAGCTTTGATAAATACATTGTCTTGACTCGCACTAGAGATTTGATGATGGGAATAATTCTACTGATCTACTAGGAAATACCACGGGTGATCCTTAACTGCCAGTCATTTATTCATTATTAAACAAGTAAGTAGATAATAGGAACAAAGTAGTTTTGAAAAAGAAATTGCTATTTCTAAAATTACCCGTTCACCACTCTTTTGAAGGCAAAATCGACCAACGAATTAATTTAGAGGAAGAGGGAGGCTAAAGAAAAGATGGATGGATTGTGTGAAGAAGATCTCTTTAAAATAAGAAGATCTCTTCTTATTTCAAATTTGCTGTGCCCAACAGGGTCCATAATTGTTCTTTATTTTTTATTATTTACCACCTGTAAGTGTACATTATGGATGCAATAAACAATTTGATTTGATTTGAAAATGATAGGAAAAAGAAGGGATTCAGTGATTCAATAGCATGACGGTTGACAGAACGGCATGGAAGAAGAAAACAAGTTGCGCCGTCCCCAAGTAACATGGGATAAAGGCAGGAAGATGATGATGATGTGCGTAGAACAAAAAAAGGAAAAGGGACAAAGTCAAAGTCAAAGTCAAAGTCAAATCATTTATTTCAATTAGACCATTAAAAGGCACTTTTGAACGTCAATTACATGTTAAATTAAAAATATTGAATCTAGTTGCCCATTCCAAAAGGTACTTTCGTATGGAGAAGAACGGGCAAGAAGCTCCATACATACTCTTTTAAAAAAAAAAATGTATTACAATAAGTTGTACATTTCCATAAAATTATACTGATGTCAAAACAACAATCTATTAAAAAAAGTCACTCAAAGTACTGCAATACGTACTCAGTGCCACAAATTAGAAATGAAAGCTAAGTTAATTGTAATATTAAATACATTTATACATTTCAAAGACAAAGAATCAGTGTGTGAGGAATACTCAAATGTAGAATTAATGTCGAAGAGAAAAATAATTAATCAAAACAAAGTACTTAGATAATTAAATTAGCAACCAATTGATTTTGTCAATATTTATACTGAGCAATTATATCCACTGCGGACAAAATATTAGAGGCGAGGATACTTCCTTGTCTCTACTTACTTGCCATGTATGGGTGGACAAAGACATTCATTTTCAGACACAACGTAGATAAGTAATTCACTACACCCATTAGATGATTGAATTCTAAACCCGAAATAACATACAGATAAACATTATAATTCTGAAATAATATCTGTGTGGTTGATAGCCTACCTATTTAAACACAACCGTTGACTTTCGGCGTCTATTAATTTTAATATTCAAACTTTGGTGGAAACTTCCGAATTCCCAGAGTTTCAAATAATTCAGAAGCATTTGAACACAGTTCATTTTCAACTTTTCAACCTACATTTATGCTTCGTTACGTAAAAGAAGCATTCATTAAAAAGATCTCGTTTTTTTTGTAGAAGAGTTAAATATATTATTATTATCGATGTTACCAGCTGTACCGAAAATTATATTTTATTTCAGTAATGAGTTTCCTTTTAACACTTCTAACAGTTCACCGGTATGTTTGGGTCCCATATAATATGGGACCCAAACACCGGTGAACTATAGATTTACATTGGTACCTCTGCCTAACCTTTTGGGGAAAACAGGCCTAATGGTATGTACAGTAATGATAGGTACATAAGAGGACTTTTTAAAATTTTGAAACTGTAACGAAAAACCTTTACGTCCCTTGACCAAACGTTCATTTTTTTCGAATTTTTTTTTTAATTTTGATAATTATGCTGAATGCTGGCTTATCTTTGACTTTTCCGTAACCCCAGGTGCCCCAAAAATGTCAAAAGCCCTCATGTTATTGTTTCTCAGTTGCGACATAATTTAAGGTTAAAGGCCACGAAATTCCGTGACTTTTACCCAATATCTGGTTGAACGCACACCTTGTTAGGCTACATAATCATGTATAATTTACTTGTTCTTTAATACGGGGATGTTGCTTTTACTGAATTTTGAATGATTAAACATAATATAATATCTATTTAATATTTATTAGTTTTGGAAAAGATAAATGTTTTTATTTGAAGCAAAACACAAAATTAAAACAATTTAAGTAACCCTTGACAGAAGAAAATAATCACTACCGTAGCTTACAAAAGAGCTGATAACTTTGGAACTGCTGAACCGATTTCCAACAAACAGCTAAGAACACTCCCGACTAATTAACCTTTCAAACACAAAAAACAAAAACAAAATCGGTTCATGCGTTCGGGACCTACGATGCCACAGACAGACACACACACACACAGACGCGTCAAACTTATAACACCCCGTCGTTTTTGCGTCTGGGGTTAAAAATAATAAGAAAGACTTGAGACTAAAAAAACCATTAGAAAATATTTCACCTAGCAACAACATTTTCTAAAAGTCCTGGATCCTCATTGTTCGCATTTTTAGGAAACATTGGACGTACCACTACCGGTATCCTCTAACAATCCACTCAAGTTCCGCAGTACAGTTTGCATATAAACTGGACGGCTGAAATGGGTACCACGACATTAAAAAAGATTAACGACGCTACTGGCCTGCTAACGAGCAGGGCTAACCGATAAGTTTGTCTCTGGATCGCGAATATGTCAACAGAACGGTTCGTTGACAAAATGACGACGTCATGTAAATTAGTTAGTTCTAAGGATTTATTCATTTCAATCATAAAACTTACTTAAATAATAATTAGATTACAAACTACGAGTATGTACAGTTAGTTCTTAGTTTCATAGTTTGTTTTACATATCAGTAATTCCAGAAATCTAAGAGCATCCACTTTTGTTTATGAGAAATTTTAATACACACATGTAAATGGTCCAATATAATATGTATGCATAAAATTTAGGGTAATTCACTAACATTTCGCATATTTAACGAAACGGTGGTGAACAGGGTAACTACACACAAAACTAGGTACAAAAAACTTATTACATAACATACCATCACGCCTGTATTCCCCGAAGGGTTAGGCAGAGGTGTATCAATGTACAGCCACAGTTCGCCGGTATGTTTAGGTCCCATTTAATAGGGGGCGAGCCTATTGCCATTAACTGGGCAAAAATCCTGACTCCGAGCTGCTACTGAGAATTTCATAGAAAAACCCAATAACACTTTTTTGCTCGACCTGGGAATCGAACCCAAGACCTCTAGCATAGCAATCGCGCTTAGGACCACTAGGCTAACGAGGCAGTCCTTATTATATTTTCTATTATAAGATTTCCTTGGTACTTATAACCTATTATCTCAAAACACAACACCATTTCACTAGCACCTAATTAAAAATATAAGTACAATCAAGGTAATTATGAATGGCCAAGAAATACATAGGAACTATGAAAACGGTATCACGTGTGAAGCGCTTGATGCAAACACGTAAATCTCTCAAACGGTTGTAGCACAAGACTTGTCTTAGTAGAGTTAAAGCAAACAGAATGGTTTAGCGTCTCCAGGGTGTGATTCTAAGATAGGGATGTGCTAAGTCGGATCTTCGGACTATACACAACATAATCTAAAGTAACTGAGTATGAAATGCCCCGTTAGTCTCGTGGTTGCAAACACGACTGATGAGCGTGTGGTCCCGGGTTCGATTTCCAGGTTAGGCAAAAAGTGTAGATCTTTGACAGTCGTTACGGTTAGTCAGAAGCCAGGAAATCTGACAACTAGTCTAACCAAGAGGTATCGTGTTGTCCACTAACTGGGTTTTGGACGTCAGATAGGCAGTCGCTCAATGTAAAACACTGGTATTCAGCTGCATCCGGTTAGACCAGAAGCCAAGCAGATGCAAGCAGATGATGATGACCATCACGCCTGTATTCCCCGAAGGGTAAGGCAGAGGTGTACCAATGTACACCCAGAGTCCGTCGGTATGTTTTAGGACCCATGTAATAGGGGGACAGCCTATTGCCATTAACCGGGCACAAATCCTAACTCCTGCAACTGAGAGTTCCATAGAAAACCCAATAACACTTTTTGCTTGGCCTGGGAATCAAACCCAATACCTCTAGCGTAGCATTCGCTTTTAGGAACATCAGGCTATCGAGGCAGTTGGTTATTGTTGTCTAGGGAGTTGTTTGTTAGAGTATGAAATTATAATCGATAGGTACTCAGTTATTTCACAAGCACGTCCTTATAGAAGGAAAATTGTTTACTCTTTGACTGAAACATTTAATCCACTTAGGTTTAACTTAACCCAGAGTTAATTACTAACACGAGATTAGGTTATAAAATGTCAACATAACCGACCGTGTTATCAACTTAATGTTAATAAGAAAATTAAGTTAAGTATATTGTAAATATTATGAATATGATCATACCTTTAAACTTTAAAAAGTTTTGGACTTAAGAGGGCATAATGGCATTGTAGACGTAGTGGCTGAGCGATTGGCTGCTGCGCTACGTGTCGCGAATTTGATTCCCGGTCAGGACAAATATTTCATTAGTAGTTGTTCTAGGTCAGATTGTTTGCGTATGTGGGTTTATATGCTAGAATAAGTCTTGACTTAATGTTGTCACTGAAGATCTATGCTGGATGTGATGCATGTATGATGCTAAGTTATCTCAGTGGTTTACCCAACGCCTGGATAATTATTTGCATTGCTTTTGAAGGCGCATTGCAATCTCTGTACCATAGTATGATATTAAATCATTTACTAATAAAATGGATTATAAGTATAATAGATAAAGCCCACTTGCACTAAAAACGTAACTCAAAGTTAACACGAGGTTTAATAACTAGTTATGTTTGATAATTTGTAATTTAACTGCACGTTAGCAACTAACTTAAGTATTTGGTGCATGTGGGCCTAATTCAAGTAATTCGTTAACAACAAAACTCTCCTCAAACCAATCCTCCGTAACAAAACCATTCCGTATCTTGTACGCACAATAAACATTGGTAAGAAAAGGTCCTTAATTTAGGGCCTATCTACTCATCGGGCTATCAAACAATAATCTTTGGCTATACAAAGGGATTACGGTATCTTGTCCATTAAGCGGGGGATTTGTCGTACCATCAGCGACATCTATTGATATTCGGGTGAAACTCCGTAGTTAGAAGAAAAATAAGACCGTGTATTTTGCGGAATAGTTTCTTTTTTTTGTAATAATATATGGTAGTGATACTGTCGTTCTTATGTAGGGAAAGAATTAGTAGGGAATTAGAAAGTTTATTTGTAGTGTTCAAAAACAGCGCCAAGTTAGACGATACAAAAAATAGGTTCTGCCTTTATAAAGAAATTAAAAAATATCCCACACTTGGAAAAAAGTTATTGCTCTTTGATCTTATTATAATTTAATTCGAAGAGAACTCCCAAAAATTGGAAAGCGGTGTCATCAAAGGCTATTTTTTTGCACGCTATTAAACGGGGTGCGATTGAAAAGAGCTCTCAACATAGAGTGCTACCTGCTCCTAATGATTTTTGCGTATGTTAGATGGATTTCGTAATGAAGGTAGGTAGGTACTTAAATTACACCTTTTGAACTCATCGACTTCAATCTGAATTATGTTATCGCGGGGTTACTCAAAACTTAGCCAACATGAATAGCCTTGTTACAAAATAAACAATGTTATTATAAAAAACTAAAACCCGTGATCATTATTCAATTGACAATCTCATTTAAAACTTCAGCAATTACGCGGTTAAGATAAGGTTAATAAAAAGCAAGACAAATGAGAAAAATGTCAGGGATTCCTTTATCGTTTGTTAGTAAACAAAAACAAATTTTATTAAAGAAGATATCGTTCTCGTTACAGCGAATGATTGATTACTGTTTGGTGAACAAACGATTTGGCACAATATTACTTACGTCAAGGCAGCGTTCGAGACTATCGCTGTAGCGCTGGAAAAATAACAAAAGCGTAAGAAATAAGAAGAAAAAGTTCATAAGTTATGTCGTAGATTTGGTGGCTCATAATTATGATTGATTTGGAGTTTCCTGATAATGTTGCGGGCTCACGTATCCCAAAGGGTATCTACTTAAATCCAGGGGAAAATGTAAAGATAATATTTGGTGTTATTTTACTTCTTTTAATAAATTTGTTGTAACCAATTATACTACCGAATATAACGGAATTTTTGACATTTTATAATTGGTCACATTATGTTTTGATTGAAATAAAAATTTTCCTATTCCAGTTTCATAAAATAAAACTGAAATTATGTTAATACAAGTTTACGTTCAAGGTATTTTTTTTGGGACAAGCCCGCCTCTCTATTCCTATCCATTGCAACTCCTGAAAGCCAGAATTAATAAAGACCGCCAGAGAAGCTCGATGAGTCCCAGAGAAACGATTCAACTGTTTTAGATCCCGCAACAAAATTAATTAGAAAACATTAGCAGAGATTCTTTTGTGTAATAAACTAGAAACTATAACAAAGGTTCTTAGAACGAATAACTAAGAAGTGTAATTCATTACGATATTTCATACATATTCACACAAATCCCGCAAAAGAAATAACAAAAGAATAAGTTTCATAACAACAACTCAACAGGTAGTGAAACTATCCCAACATTTCACTATTTCAGTAATATAAATTATTATTTTCTCAAAGAATAACCAGATACTACTACTAGCACCAGCGAACTGAGTAATATAACAACTAGTTCCCTTTCAACAGTGCAATTCTCTTGATAAATTGTGCCGAGTTCCCCACAAACAAAGTGCTTCCGACTAGAACGAGCTGTTTCACCATTAACAACGAACTTTAATTGCGTAATCTGATCCTGTGAGGAGTTTGAAGAAACACTAGTTCCTCTTATTACGAACACAGTTCGCATTGCAATCTGCTTTATTATTGAAGACTTATTCCGCACCAATTGATTTCGTTTAGCTGTATAAACGTCGGCTGGCTGGTGGGTGACGTAATCCGATTTATAGGAAAAGGGTTCAACGGATGTTATAAAAAGTATATGGAACAGCCAGAACTGAATTGAGAAACAATTTATGAAACTGAAGCCGTGTGTGTTAAAGTGGAAGCCGCAGCAATGTTTAATATTTCGCGAGCATAGATTGTAAGCGTCGCGTTGGTTCGCGTGAAAGTATGTTCTATAACGTATAAAGCATTTTGAACGTACCCTTGAGATCCTGAGTGGTTGGTTTTGATCGGTGCCGCCGTGCATGCGGAAGCCCCACGGCGCGCCGCCTGTCAGCTCCACCTCCCTCGCAGTCATCGCCTTCTTTTCACTCCATTGCCCCACAAAGTCACAATACACAACTTCACTTCCAACCAAAACTGTCCATGGATTGCCAACTTCTCTTCATGTCGTACAAAATATTAAAGCGTAAAGTGGAAGCCCGTAGTCATTTTTATATCACAATTTCGTTAAATTCAGTCAATTTTGCGCTGGAAGCTTGAGCATTGGGATTTGAGCCTGCAACAAATATTATTAAATAAGTAACAAGATTATGTGATACAGTTTGACTTAACGTTTGTAAGTACATGTTGACTGACATGACTAATTACTGAAAGGAGTTTAATAGTTCGAAAGTGAGTAATTACGTTGTTCGGTACGGCGGCCACAGTTGAGAACTTCCAATATTGGATTAGGGGAATAAGATACATCCATTGAACGGTTTGGTTACTTAATCACTTCCTAAAAAGTTGGGTGTGTATAAATTTAGTTTTATGAACAGTCTTCGGGGACTTTTAAATACCTCGTAAAGAAGTTCATAAAATAATCTATACTTAGTCGACAGATGCCGTAAAACGGCATTCGATTTGAACGAAAATCGATTAACCTATTTAGGGATGGGAGCTTTGTAGTGTCGAGTAGAATTATCGGTTTAATTAAATCGATTTAATGAAACACCCGATTGCCCATATTTTGTTGAATCATAATAATTAATGTTTTAGTGGATCGCAACATTTGATTTTAGCTATTAGAATATTAATGCGAAAATGTGCTTCGCTAATTAAACGTTCTTCCGTATTAGCACAAATACAATTTGCTTACGTGATCTACACTGTATCATTAATTTCTACAATAATTAGCTGAAACTAGATTCCAAATTTCTGAATAGAACATTCAAGCGTAACTAGGTAAAGAACAGTGTCGTAAACTAAAAGTAATTTTATTTAAAGCGAGGTCAATGTGTAACAGCTGAATTATTTTCAGACCATGATGCACTCCATGGAGTATGAAGGTCGAATGTTCGTGGCATATGAATCATTTTTCAATTTACTCGTAACAAATGTGTAATAACTGGTTACTGGTCTATTGGGAACAAAAGTGGCATTTTGAAGTACTGAAAGGGAGAAAAGTAATTGAATTTTTGTGTGGAGAAAATAGGTTGGTTGGTTTTTGGTGTATTTTATCGTGACAGCGATGATGATAAAAATTATTTGCAACTAACAAACAACCCAAGAGATGTCTACTAAAAAAAGGACCGTACATTCAGCAAATTTGAATGGTAACAAATTTTCCTGTACTACTCCAGTTTGGAGACGATAGAAGGATCACCACGGCACTGGATTTTGGCAATTGTGACTACAACACTATTCTAATGAGGACAGTTAGGCAAGAAGACGGCTCTGCCAAAACGATATTTGGGCAGGTCATAAATTCTTTGGTAATTCTATATATCGTCTCTTACGAAACTAATTTCATTATATCGTAGATCAAAATCATCAACAAATTATTTATTGTTAAATTCGCCAGTTACAGCTCGAATTCCCACAGCAAATGCGTAACACTAGCACAGATAACCGCACATATGACTGTAACCGCACTGTTTCCAGCAGATCTAACTGAAACGTTGCGGTCTGTCTGTCTGTCCTGCAAGCGAACAGCTCGCAGTTTGACAAATGTGTAAACATGTTCCCCGTTATGTGACACAATGCTGGTAACGGTGGCACTCTTCAGAATTAAATTGTGATTGATACTGAGCTCGTGAGCTGTCGTGGTTCGGGAATTTGTGGTTTGTTTCGGGTTACATGGATTATGATTGCTGAGTTTCAAAATTATTAAGGTGATAAATTAAACCTTGTGCCCATTGATTTAGGAGTGATTATTTTATATTTATTTTATGGATGTATACTTGCTTGAAACATCTAATCAATTCCCGTTTCTTCAATCTTGATCAAGTTTTTAGTAAGTCTAGGCATCAATTCAGTCTCTACCGATGTACCTAATTGGTTCACATTTGCGGCCGTTTCGACCAGTTGCGGTCAAACGTTACTCTTGGTTAAAACTTCTGCGGCCATGACCAGTAGTCGTGGCCACGTAGTTTGCGAGTCCCTTATCATGCCGATTTAATTCGTCAATTTGAAAAAACATAGATGAGGTTTAGACCAGTATAATTAAACCTTTACAAACAGGAGCAAAGTCAAACAAACCTAAACTTAGTGTTCCTCCTAGTAAATTTGCAGGCTGTTATGAATTAACCAATCAACTTTTAATCGATCAATTAGTTCAATAGGTGTATTTTGGACCTATTAAATGGATCATATTCAGAAACTGATATACCTACCTACTCACGTGGTACAGCTATCATCTACATTCCTGTCGGTGATGTAAGGGGCTACTATAGGTTATCGTTTTGATGGGCAACGGCATCCATCTGTGCAATAATAAATGACATGGTAATAAATATGATGTACTATGAACGAACATGTTTTGTTTACGTGTAATTAGACTGCCAGTCGCTTTTATAAAAGGCGCTATGCAAATGTGATTTTTTCTATGTGCACACAAAATAATATTTAAATCTGAATTGTGTTGCGCAGTTTGGCTGTGGACCTTTTCCAATGTTATGTCGGAGTTGTGACTGACTGAAGGGAAATGGAACTGCTCACTGCAAGCATTTTGTTACAAAAGGTTAATTTTGATGACCATTTTTGAAATTGTACCAACATGTTACCGAAATAATACAATTCGTATACTGATTGTAAATGTTGCTCGCAGTTTTACTAACATCCTAGAGAAACTGCTACATGCAACTGGGTAAAAAGTATATTATACATAAATCTAGGTCATCCTACTTCACTACATATTATAAAATAAAGTTCTCCGCTCCGTCTGTCTGTCTGTTCGCGAATTTCGCGATTAACTCAAAAACTACTGCACCGATTTTTATGCTGTTTTCACCAATGTTTTGAGTTTGGATAGATGGATGTCTGTTACTTTTTCACGTTTAAACAGATGAGATAGATTGTAATGTCGAAGTTATTCTACAATTATTATATGTGTTAACATATTATTATGATAATTTTTAATCCAGAAAAATGTACGGTTCCCGTGGGATAACATATCATAATTGACGTGGACGAAGTCGCGGGTAGAAGCTAGTAGTCTATATTTTTTTCCAATTTTATTCAAACCCGATTAGCTGTTAAAGAATGGTTAAATAAGAAACAAATGTCCATACTTTCACAGTTACTCATAACATTAGCCTAGTAACTGCTCTACTAGCCTAGTAGTCTTAAGCGCGACTGCTACGCTAGAGGTCTTGGGTTCGATATTGGGTTTTTCTATGAAATTCTCAGTCGCAGATCGGAGTTAGGATTTGTGCCCGGTTGATGGCATTATTGCCCCATGTAATAGTCCCATGTAATAGGGGGAGAGCTTATGCTCTCCCCCTATTACATGGGACCTTAACATACCGGCGATTCGCGAGACGACTCCCGGCCACCGTAGGTACGGGCCTTACGTTTAAACAACGTCAGGCCGTGTCGACGGCGCGTTCGTGTTCCACGCGCGCCCCAAAGAGATGTTAGCAAAAGGAAGGGGCCACTGAGGGCCGATGCCTGCCGGGGCTGCGGGTTTTTCGTAAGAGATACCGCGCCCCCGGCACGCAAAGGGCACGCAAAGGGCTTCTTGTGAGAAGGAAGATGGGTGGGTTTTAGTTAGTAAAAGTCTGACACTCCCTCCCGCCCCGCCCAGAGCGGGAGAAGTTATTTGATGATTTCCCACCCCCCAAAAAAAAATAAAAAATAAAAAACATACCGGCGAACAGTGGGCCTACGCTGGTACACCTCTGCCTAACCCTTCGGGGAAAACAGACGTGATGGTATGTTATCAATAACATTAGATCATCAAGGGTTACAGGTCTAAGAAAAGGCGGGTAGCTTCTCTACTACACCTACCTACAAACACAAAATCTTCACACTATGTATACATACGGAACAGATATCGAGAACAAGGCTCAATATATGTCGGAAGCGTGAGTGACGTGTGAATAGCCCTGCCAACCGCACGTCACGTCAGAGCCACGAGTATCATACATATCTAGCTAGCATTTCGGAAATTATGGTAAGGTGTGTTTATATGGTTAGCTATGGTCCTTAACGAATATATCCCTTCTCTTGTTTTGATGAAATGGATGGTCAGTAGTATTTTGTACAGAAACCAGAGGTTGAAGGTACATCGACATGTCGCCAGCCGCAAGTTTCATGATGAGTCTATTATTTGCTATTGACCAATTCCCAACATAACAAAATGGTAGCGTGGTGTGAAGTTGTGATTGGCTTTTCTCAATATAACAAGAGGAGAAGAAGAAGGAGTGGTTAGATGAAGAGAAGAAGAATTACGGAAGCATGTTGTAATGTAGAGATGATATACATATATGAGTACAGGTATCTACTCCACATACAAAGATATAAATTAGCTTTATCATCAGGTTTTCTTTCAGTCATCTTAACATTTTCATTTAGGTAGGAATACAGTCTCGAACTGAACTTTAATAGTGTTACCAATACATTAGCTGTATTCCGTTTAGAGTTCCTTAAAAAAATAAATACCTAAGAGCTTCTATGAAAAGACCTTCTGATTCTCTAGTAAGATAATCCAAGCGTTTCGGTTTAAACTGTTTGTAAATATTTTAAGCGATTTTATAGAAAAATACGAGTAAACTGTTTAATATTTGTATTAGAGTTAAAAGGTTCAATATGACGTCAGACTTGTTCCTGACATGAAATGGGAGTGGACCCGTCAACTCCAGACCAGTTACCATTCGAAATTTAATAAAACAAAGTCCGAGTGGTTTACATTTTTATCGATTTATAGACGTCCATATCCCTGTGTAGATAGGTACTTACGTTTTTATAAAACACTAGCTTCAGCCCGCGACTTCGTCTTTTGTTACTGCTCCGCTCCCATGTATCGTAGCGTGATGCTATATAACTTAAGTTACTTCCTGATAATTTAGCTATTTATTGGTGAAATAATGGTTAAAATCGGTACAGTAGTTCCGGAGCCTATTATTCGGTACAAATAAACAGAAAAATCTTCCCTCTTTATAATATTACTATAGTAGTCGCCCAGGCTGCACGCGATCGGACCGACAGACAGACGGATCAATCGCGTGCAGAGTCGGTGACCCGAAAAACCCAGAAAGGAACCCAAAAACCCAAAAATTAATTTGACATTTGTGCTCACGACTCGTGGCAACTACTATAACTAAAATTGATGTTTATGGTATCTTAAATATACAATCACTCTGTCACACTACATAATCTACTGCACTGCTAGTATACAGAACGTCAATTGCACTAATTACCAATCAATCAATGTAAAACATAAAACTTAAATACCAAACATTACGTTCAAAAATCACTAGTTTACGTCTTTTCCGTTCGAAATTAGATCTACAATCGATAATCAACACATAGGACATTATTGACGCAAATAGATCACCGTCAGTCCAAAGACTGGTCTTTTATTAGACCAGCGGTCTGACTCATCCTGCATTTGGTTAATCGAAGGTTAAATATAACGTTAACATTATGTAATGTTTATCAGAATTTGACTGCGCAGACGCTGATGTAAGGAATTTATTTTAAAAATATTTGGCTACCCGCTTTTGACCATGGATGTGGCTGCCAGTGTGATTTGTTTTATTTTGTTACTATGAAATATGGGGTAGTCGAAATCTCGTTTACTTCATATAACCACAAACAATCTATCACCTATAATTTAAATTATTATTATTCATTCAGGACAGGCGAATACTCATCCAAGAAATTCGACATAGTTTGTATTATTTTAGTTAAACTTGGACATTATTCAGTGTAAAGTAAAACATCGTGAAGAAAAATGTTTATAAATAGTAATCGCCAATCTTTGAACAAGTTTAATGATCCATGCTCATGTTTTTTCTGTATTAAGATAATAATATAAACATCCAAATTGATGTCAGCAAAGGGAAGGGGCCACTGAGGGCCGATGCCTGTCGGGGCTGCGGGTTGTTCGTTAGAGATACCGCGCCCCCGTAACGCAAAGGGCACAAGAAGGAACATGGGTGGGTTTTAGTCAGTAAAAGTCTCACACTCCCTCCCGCCCCGCGCAGGGCGGGAGAAGTTATTTGATGATTTCCCATCCATTTTTGAGCCCGTAAAAAAGAGGCCTTCATTGCCCTGCACTGATAGCATAAAAGGTTGGGTGGATTGTGTGAAGAATGATATGAAAGAGAATAGAGTCAGTTATAGCATGACGGTTGACAGGAAAAAAGAAAAAAATAATAATGAAACAAAAATAAAATAAACGTAAAAACAACTAAATGTATCAGCTAAAAGCACTTGCCTAACCAGAGTCGTGATGGTACGGTCAGTGACAAAAATCATTTAATAAAACAATGACACTAACTTAGATATTATTATCTCAATAGAGGAAGTATTTCCTATAATATAGTGTTTAGGATTATTAGGATTTAAAAAACGCCTTTTGTTGCTCACCGTACTGTTTTGTAATAATTACACTACTAACAAATTATAAGCTAGACTTAGGACACTGTTTCTACAATATAAAGAGAGGAACAGGCCTGTCCCAAGATAAAACTAAACTGCATCATCAACATGTTAGCAGGCTATATCTATGCAAAACTTTATGGAGATCGTTTTAACAGGCGACCCGTGAAAGTGGAATGAACAAACTCATTTTCGTATTTTTAATAGTGGTAAGGATTAATTAGGATTAAGGCCAGCAAAAATGTAAATTACAGTCTCAGTTTAAACTTTTTGATGAACATTTTACTAATTAGTTATAAACCTCAATTTAGGTAACTCATAAATCTTAAAAACAATATAGGTACCTATCTAAGAAAATAAGGAGCTTGTTCTAAGAAGTTAGCTCGCTGCTTTTAATCAATTATACAACTTTTTACATTATAGCGTAATTACAAAAATTGCTGTACTTAAATCCAGCAATTTTTGTCCAATTCAACATCAATTACCTGCAAAAGAAAAAAAATAATAACATTCAATACCAACAACAATCGTAGAAAGCTAAGTAATAGGACCGTGCAACAAAGGTTTAATAGGGCGCATGTCGTGGTTTCTGTAATTAATTAAATTGACCCTTACCCTTGGACCACAGAAAGCACCCGAACACCCAACACGCAATCCAATTTCAACTTTAAATCTGTGCTATAAAACACCTTTTCGATATTTCCGAATGTGAATTAGGAGTGTCCAAGAATTTCGTATTTTATTAGTTCGAATGGCTCACCTAGTGATTCCTAAAGGGTGTGCTATTAAGGGAGTGGGTTTATCCCTCTTCTGAACTCTGGCAACGTGTTTATATTTAGTGTTATTAGAGAACCATTTCGTATTTTAGCGTTAATTTTACGATTCTCACAAATCCAAGGTTCCGCAAACTTTGAAGCCATTTAATAAATTATTAGGTGAGTCATTTGGGTTACACAAAATTATGTATAAAGGTGAAGTTTGAGCTCGTGGGAGGCCTGGGAAGCGTTGGCTGGATGTTGTGAAAGCGTAAGTCAACATCGCGCTTCATGAAAATAAAAACATACAAGATTTTGTGGATATGACTAATGAAACGTGAATTACTTAGATCTCAGAGTCACCAGATGAAAACAGTCTAAAGCGCTCCAAAGCTATGGCTGTAGTAATGGCCCACGGAAAGTGGCTGGCAATAATTAATGGTGGTTAAAACAATATCCGATAAAATATGCAAAACTAGCCGTTGCACTTGAACAGTGAGTTAAGAATATTTTGCAAGTAAAATCTAAAAAATGGCCCAGTATTGAAACTAAGAAGTACACATACCTTCTCCTATTCCTCTTAGTAGTTTAACCACATATACCCAAAATATCAGCCATGCTAAAATGATGGTCCAAATCATGGAATAAAAGAATCTGAATAATGAATTCGCCACATTTGACCTACATTTCGACGATGGGATACCTATAATAACGGCCGATTGGAACTGCAAATAAATGTACTACTACTAGTTATCGTCTCATCAATTAATTTTTATATTGTGTTCTCATATTTATAACAGTTTACATATTTAATCACTATACGATCTGACTTCCAGATGGGGTTGCTCATTTTAAAGCTCCCTTGTCAGCTTTAAAATGAAAGTACGTTGGTGTTTTTTTATGAGTACCATTTAGACACGAATGGTTTGTTAGTGCCTTATTAAGAACTTAGATTTATCAAAGTCTCGTCTTTCATGTTTAGGCATCATTAATTTTGCTTCATACGAAAACTTTTCTAAATTGTTTCTGTTTTGTATTCCATTATCCTATCCACTTTAATCTCTGCAACTTAATATACACCTCCATCCAACACCGTGAGGACAGAGGAGGTTGCGGCGAGGCAGCTTTGGGACCTTGATTTATTCGAGGCGCCTTATTCGATCCCTCTTTATTATTCCCTCGATACAATACCATGTTTATACATGATACACAATATTGTAAGGGTTCTACTTGAAAATATGTGTTGTCTTACACCTGTGTTTTGTTCGATGGTTCATTGCCATTGGGTCCTTCTTATCTACCAAGGACACATATAAAAGAACGGGTCGTGAAATTATATTTTTAATAAAGAAAATGGTATAGGTATGTAATTTGTTAGACCTGGAAGTATTTAGAATATTTAATTTGATACTTGTTCTAATAAAAGAAGCAGTTAAGTACCTTATTCAAGGTTTAACCGCAAAGTTACTTTCCGTCGATAATCCCTAACTGACGAGGCAATCAATTAGCTTCGAATCTACTCGAATCAATTAGTAGTTCCGTGTCTAGTGAGACCTCCATTATGTAAGTAAAGCACGAACTGCATCAGCATTGCACAATATTTACTTAGCGTTCATTCACAACACGTTCTCGTGCTCCGTTCCAATATCATCTCAATGAACAATATCTATTTCGTGTCACGTATATCGAACATCATTTTCAGATCTACTAATTTCACTAATGGTTCCAGTTGTAAAATGTTAATGATTGGATTATGATTCACATGTAATCCTCGATTGAATGTTAGTACAGATGTTTCTGAGCTTTCAAGAAGTTGTTTTATAATTTACTTTAATCCTACACCATGTGGCTGGACTAATGTTAGATCATACGATCTGGGTCAATGTGACTGCACGAGCTACCAGCGTTCGTAAATATCTGACGTTGATCACCATAGTTTGATGCTGGCCAACCAGGAACGAGTAATATAATAACGTCATAAAGTTACAGTTCTCAAGGAGTTAAAGTCTCATATCAATTTTACGAGTGGTCAGCAAGTTTACCCGGCTCAGCGTTCATACATCAGATGTCTGCATGAGAACGCTCTGAATATTTCATTGTCCAAAAATAAACTTTACTCATTTAAGAGTCCGACACGCAATCAACCCATTTTAATGGGCTTTGCTCTGTTCATGAATAAGTGCATTACCTATGAGACATTTCTATTGATAATGTTGGCTAGTTTTCAATGTATAAACAACAAAGCCACTCATTATTTCAAGATGCACTGAATCATCGTGTGACCATTGCAATTTAGAGTCAGCAATTTAGAATAATTACGTAATAGGTAGGAAATAATGAGACTTGACGGTCGTTACGGAAATCAGGTAATTACAGAACAAACAAGATGTCGTTATGAGAGTGACCGACCTTTGTTTGGCAATGGAACTGCGAGAGTTGTACCTAACTGTTATAAAATAAGTAAGGGAAGAAAGTCTGTAGGAAAAGTTGTTTCGCTTGCTATTGCCCATCGTTACGTGTTTTTTAATGGACCCTAAAGACTTCACAAAAGATATATTACACACACCTTTTGTTCCTCTTCCTAGGTAAAGACTTCTCACCACTGATCCTTCCATCATTCATGACTCCTTGTTTCTTCATTATAGTTCTGCAAAAGTTCATACAGTTCAGCCCCCCATCTCCTTTTTATTACATACTAACTTCATGCCACTTTCTTTAAGGAACTATTAAATTATTATATAATTAATAATTTTGTAAAATAAGTGTGTAAATATTTAATTGGTTAAAAATTAAATGTCTTGACCCTTAACTAGATATTAGCTTGATTTTAACTTCGAAAATAATATGCTAAGGAACTTATTGGATACAGTCGACCGCCTGAACACATTAAAAATTAATAAAATTTAAATGAGTCACGTCTAAAACTTTGGATATTTCTGCTGTATTATCCACATGTCCATCTCAGTGATTGGTAATCTATTAATGGTGATCGGAAATGCGTTAATTGAATAACAGCGGCACGTAAATTCTATTACAGTCTGACATACTTCATATTTATGCCCTCGTTCTACAAACGCTAAACAATTTTTTATTCTATCTCCCTTAAAGTTCACAATCATTATTTGCTCCAAAATATGTCTGTATCAATTGTCGTTCACCGAGCACAATTTTATTGAATCCTGCAGTGCTATTCTATAAAATTTACCTTGATGAATTAAGGTAGATTGATGTGAGATTTCAAAAATTAATAAAATTTAAATGAGTCACGTCTAAAACTTTGGATATTTCTGCTGTATTATCCACATGTCCATCTCAGTGATTGGTAATCTATTAATGGTGATCGGAAATGCGTTAATTGAATAACAGCGGCACGTAAATTCTATTACAGTCTGACATACTTCATATTTATGCCCTCGTTCTACAAACGCTAAACAATTTTTTATTCTATCTCCCTTAAAGTTCACAATCATTATTTGCTCCAAAATATGTCTGTATCAATTGTCGTTCACCGAGCACAATTTTATTGAATCCTGCAGTGCTATTCTATAAAATTTACCTTGATGAATTAAGGTAGATTGATGTGAGATTTCAATCTCTAGCTAATATCCCACGGGATAACGGCTCACCTCAAGTTCACTCACTCACTTACACAGAGATTTTTTACAGAATAGATCGGATGATGATGTTTTCAAAAGCTTTTATTTAACTTCACTTGTATATTACACCACAAAACACCAATTGATTAATTTAAAAATTCAAAAAAACTAAATGACTCTCCTAGAACGGAAGAGGTGTAGCAAATTATAAATTATTTCACAAAGCACCTCTTCGCAAATTGAGCTCAAGATATTAAATGTTGGTCCCCTGTGTCAGTTTAATGAAATAATAATCCTGAAAGTTCTGGTTGTTCCTTGTGGAAACATTTTGATTTATTGTAGGATTCTTTGTCAGTATGGCGAGGTAACATTAAAATTTTAATCGCCTTACGAAAATATACAAACAGAAGTAACTTGGTAGCGTTGTTGGCTGATAAGTTTTAATATAAGTATTGAAAAGTTCGACTGTTAATAATCTGCTTATATTTTTAAAGCTCTTTCGTGAAAAGTAGGGGAGTTCTTTTATGTTCCTTGTTGAACAAAACTGTCAGCTGTTGCAGTTTATTTTATTAGAAAAAATAAAATATATTTTATTTTTAAATCTAGCCTCTATTGAATCTAATAGAGTGGGTATCGTATGTCGATCCGAGATTAACTGCCTAATTGATTCTTATTACGAGATTTAAATATTGGCGTTCGAAGTTACTACAATATACTATAAATAACATAATAGGTGTGTGTGTACCTAGTCAATTATGACGCCAGCACCAGCCAACACTAGGTACAGATAAGTGTAAAAATTATAACCCTACAAAGAACTAAATTTTCCAAGCCTTTCGTTTCATTTCCCAAGTCCATATCTCGCGAACTTGCGACCCAGTAACAAAGGTTCATAAAATGTTGCGGCAGCGGATGCTCGTTCATTCGCTGCCCCTGAATTTATGGCTGTCAGCCCACTAAATGCATATTCTACTCAAATCGCTAACATACTTTATTGCACGGCTTTCCGCTGGAAATATAAAATGCGACACTTTTCATTTGCCCGGATTTACAACGCGGGAAATGGTTGATATATTTTTGGGCACGTATGTGTATGTTGTTACGTTGACTAAGTGGGAATGGGAGTGTATTGTTATCATCATGAGATGGGTATTTTACGGAATACAGTACAAATTTTTAATGCCACTGTAAGGATGTTGATAAAAATGCCGACTACACTCATTAATATTAAATTTTCGGGCGGCAGTTTTCCATGGAAAACCGCTCAAATAGAGCAGTGAGTATTATAACGCTCGACCAGTGTTAGTTTATTAATTGATAATGAATTAAAGTACATACGAATAGAGTTTAAAATTGTGTGCAAGTGAAATTCCGCGCAGGCTGTTTTTATCTTACACGCAATTACATAATTATTAACTTGAAATCACGACGGCGATTCTCGTATTTTTTAAGAACTTTAACATGCTAATCGCTGTTTCAATCTATCAAATATATCTTTTGCTTAATTTTTTTTTAGTTTTTGGTATTGACCGTTACTGAGATGAGATTAAGATTACAATTTGAGCGATTTTAGTTTCGGGATATTATATTTATTTATCATAATTATGATCATGAATGAAAATTGTTTCTGTGCATACCTACTTGTCACTACAATCTTAAATTGTTATTATATAATTCATCCCATCTTCCTAGCACGACGTGTTGTGCTGGAGCGGCTGCTACTAGTGCCGAAAACCTCAAACGGCGCAAATTTGGGGTTTGAGCCGTTTGGGGTTGAAACACTAGGGCCATGGGGTCAGAGCGCTCATCTAGTTTTTCGGGACATCACCAAGCGACTGGTCGCCTCTTCACGAGACCAAAGGGCCGGCCTTTTCTTGGGCCAAAGAAACAGCATTGCTATACAACGTGGCAATGCTACCAGCCTTTTGAGCACTTGTCCCATTGACAGCGATGCGGATGAGTTTTTTGATGCCCTATAAGCTTCCGTTATTGTTTTATATATTAACTGTACATACTCGTAGTTTGTAATCTAATTATTATTTAAGTAAGTTTTATGATTGAAATAAAATGTATTCTAACATTAAAGAAAGGTTATTTGAATAACTCTTGTTCATTTTAATCTAAACCATCTTCATTATTGTTTGCTCGGAAACTTATAAGCTTTTGTTATATGTAAGGTTGGGAAGATGGATAAGTAGTAGGTACAACTAGTAAAGGCACTAGTACAAACATTTGCATAGATACCTAAATATTTAGCTTCCAATAACCCTTCATCTATTGAACTAAGCCATAATAACATGTGGATCGCTCAGTAAACGTAGACCTAAAACTAATATCAAGTTCTGGGATACCGTCTATCGGAAGTTTAGGACCCTATTTGTACTCTCCTAAGTGAGGGCTCAAGCTTAGTCAAATTATTCCCTATTATATGGTTATATCGATCAATCAACATCTGATACTCGTAGAAGGATGAGAATAGGCGAAAACCGAGATCAGCGATGTTAGTCTGTCATAAGCTTTTTCGTGAAAGTAAGCTTAAGGTGTGCTGGCATTTCAGCGATGCTACGAAGTGACAGCTTGCCTCAACTTCGCCGACACCCCCGTCCGATCAATTATATAGACATGTTTTTGGAAGTACCAGTCAGAATTGAAAATTTACAAATACATGACAAATAGAACTTATACCCGCGGGAACGGCGCAGTAACTAAAGAAGTAACGTAACGCGGATGTAAAAAACCACGCGGATGAAGTTAGAACTAGAATATAGTACTTTATTATGTCTAGTAGAGGACTGTTATTAGCTGATGGTTATGATGAAAAGTAAGTAAGTGTTTAGTCTCAAGTGCTAGTCTTCTCTGACGTTCATGAATGGTGTGTGGTGACATGATCGTAGCAATATTTGATAAACAGTACATTGGTGTTATTAACCATGCAATTATCTTCATGAATCATATTTGTAAAATCATTCCTGCGCATCGGGTCCCACGTCAATTTACATAGAAATGAGAAGCCAATAAATATTTTAATGTTGACATTATTATTTACATATTGTATTTTCTATGTTTACTGTTTCCTTTGCGATTCAATACAAATTGTTTTACAGGCTTATTATTAAAGAGGCTACTTGAATAACTCTTGTAAATGTCAATCTAAGCTATCTACATTATTGTTTACTTAGAAACGTATAAGCTTTTGTTTATATTTTGTTAAGAAAAGCTATCTTTTTCAATCTCTTCTTTGTATAATTGAAATACTATATGGATGGATTCGCTCGATTCCAAATATTAGGGACCTTTAGGTAAGGAGATAATAATTTATTTGTTTTTATTGAATATTTGAACAATATTAGTCCTTTGACTGGTCAGCAATTTTTTGGCAACTATCACATTAAAGATAATTAATGAATAAGTATAATTAAATACATATCTAATGAATAAATTTTAAATATAATTAAATTAAAAAAAAATAGATAAATAGAAATATAAAATAATTGTAACCTAATAACAAGGAAAATTAATAAAGCGCTCTTCCTCTCTCTGCGTATATCAAATTTGGTATGCCCTGCTGGGCACAAAAAAAAAACTGGGCAAAAAATATAGAAACAATTATGGACTCTGCTGAGTCCATGATTGTTTCTATATTTTTTATTATTTACCACCTTTAAGTGTAATAAATAAACTTATAGATCAAGAGGCTTCTGAAAGTCAGGAAAACTTAAAATAGTTTGTCAAAACAATAACTTGTAAGTTACTTAAAATGCCTTCTCAGAACACTGTACAGTATCGCATGCAATAATGAATATAACAGTGAGATCTCTATGCGCTTTTGTGGCATTAACTGCAGTCAGCTGCTCCGTCTCAAAGAGCACTTTGTTGGTACACGATAATATTAGTGAACGACTACCTACTTACCCCACTTTGTAAATGAAACTAAGCGCTTTGAACACTACATTGCTTTACTGTATTGGACTTTTAATGAGCATAAAAGCCTTCCTACTCATATTTAATTTAATATAATATAATACATGCGAAAGCTCGTGAGGATGGATAGACGGCTGTTTGATACTCTTTCACTCTGAAACGGCTGAATTGATCTTGATGAAATTTGGCATATAGACAGTTTTTAGTTAGAATAGCACATAGGCTACTTTTTGTCCCGGAAAAAGTAGAATAATACATAAACTTATAAAACTTGACATATTTCTTGTGAAGTATGACCGAAATAAGAGTGAGGGAGTGAAAGATTACTGAGTTACATCTTTAGTAGATACTATTTTTTTTTTTTGTTGTATTGTTTTATATACATCTTCATTGTTTTACAACAAGAATATTGTAACCAAGATTTTGTAAAAACCAAATTGAAAGAAAAGAGTGTCCATGGAGTTTCTTGCTCGTTCTTCTCCATAGAGACCTACGCTTTGGAACGAGCAACTAGCTTCAACTTTTAAATGTAACTTCTTGACAATTCAAAAGTGCCTGTAAATGGTCTAATTGAAATAAATGCTTTGACTTTGACTTTGACTTTGAGTTGTACTATTTGGTTTTTCTACTAGCCGTTCAAACTTCTATATCAAGAAATAATTTCTATTCCTTTATCACCACTTTCACACAATGGTAAGCGGCTCGAAAAGCCAGTATTTTTGGTCTCTGTCTTTGGCAGCCGACAAGAATGGAAAATGTGCTTACTGTTAACCCCAGAAAGTGAGGAGCCTCAAGTTAGCGGTTATCCGCTAACCACTCGACAGCTCCGAACTTCTCGCATTCCTTAACTCTCACTCTAATTTAAACACTTTCACAATTATCTCCTTTTGGTAGATTAGAAAATTAAGGGTCAGCAGTTTTTATTGAATTTTAGTATGTTTTATCTTTTAGAAAACGTTGCACCATACTTGCAATTCCTCCTGTATCGTGTGTGAGTTCATATATTTGTAAACGCTGGGTGCGTTTACAAACATATGAACTCACACCCAGCGTTTACAAACGTATGAACTCATATACACAAACAGCTAGACCCGGAACAACTATCTGTAGGCATACAAATATTTGTTCCATGCGAAAATCGAAGCCGCGACACGCAGCGCAGCATCCAATCGCCAAATATCAATTATTCAATGAAAATTGCCGTCTGTGCTGACTGCAAAGAAACATAGGCACGTGAAGTTTTACAGTAATTGTTACGTTTCATGTTGTCCAGATAAAGGTTAATAGGAGGCGCCGCCATTTGAACAGGATATTGGTGACGTAGCAGACACGTATTTTAAAGCGATTTTTTTTATTTCCATTGGAATTTTGCCAACTCCTCATTTGGTCACGACTGACAAATATTCTTTAAAATATATTCGAGCATTTTATCGTGGCAAACCATAAATATTTGGTTTCACACATCAATTATACTGGATTTATTCGTATGACATACAGATATTTGGATCCGCCTTTGTTTGTGTTAATATAATTATTTTAATAATAATAAACAGCCTATTATTTTCCAATGCCTTTTCCCGTACAAAGAAGGCACGAGCATTTATCTCGTTTTGTCAATACGGTTTCAGACTTATAAATTCAGGTTTCCTAACGATGTCTTCCTTCACGGATGTCAGTGATGGGTGTAAATATTTAAACATACACTTGGCGTTGTTATGTAGAAAAATAATTAACCAGCCTGTTCCTATTTTTATCATATGAAAAACTCATAGTAAAGCGTATGATATCTACATTTCCCTACCCATACAGATAGGACACTAACATCAGATAAAGGAAGGGTCAGCTCCGAAAAGGCAATGCAATCATTGGCGTTTATCTAGTACCTATTTGAAATTCGTATGTTAGGTTATTTTTTCTTTGTTAGTAAGGTATGTAGTCGAGGTTTTAACCAAGCCACGAAAGGTTTAATAGAATAACAAAACAAGTGCTAGATGCCAATGACTACATGACGAGATAGAAGGGATATCGTATTTAAAAAATCAGCTGTTGACTATATAGGTAAAGTCAATATGAAAATATATATTTGCAGATATGATCTATAATGGCATTTCATTTCATCAATGGGTAGTTCAAGACTCAACTGTAATAACAAAAACTGGGCGTACTTTACGCGCTAAAGCTACAGCTCGAAATCGAGGCGGTATGGTCGAGTTTCGCTTCTTTCTTCTTCTTCCTTTGCCAACTTTTTTTCTCCGTATCAGCTGTGGTTGATCTTATGTTTTTTTTTACACTTTTGTATAAAGCAGCAGCTTTTTGTTTTATTAACCGGCGAAAAATTTAATCCTTGCGGGTCTTAAGTCGAATACTAGTGAATCCATGGTAAAAGTTGTCATTATGATGTCCTTTCCAGTCGTTATAACTAAACCTCAAACGGCGCAAATATTATAACCTTCTTGGAAGCTATGTGTTTGAGCCGTTTGGGCTGAAACACTAGGGCCATGGGGTCCGAGCGCTCATTTTCGTGACATCGCCAAGCGACTGGTCCACTCTTCACGTGACCAAAGGGCTGGCCTTCTGTTTGGCCAAATAATCAGCATTGCCATATGTGGCAATACTACCAGACTTTTGGGCACTTGTCCCATTGACAGCAATGCGGATGAGTTTTTTTTTTTTTTGGGCTTGCGAAATCTTCAAATAACTTCTCCCGCCCTGAGCGGGGCGGTAGGGAGTGTCAGACTTTTACTGACTAAAACCCACCCATGTTCCTTCTTGTGCCCTTTGCGTTCCGGGGGCGCGGTATCTCTTACGAACAACCCGCAGCCCCGGCAGGCACCGCCCCTCAGTGGCCCCTTCCCTATGCTGTTTGATGCCCTATAAGCTTCCTTTTTTGTTTTTTAAATAGGCCTTCTGAAAGTAATCTGGTGTATAGTTTAGCCACAGTTAGAGATTTTCAAAAGGCAGGCCAATAATGAGGTTCGTCGAACTTGAATCAAAGGAGACAATAGAACACATCAACACATTGTTTCGGTACGAGTTTATAAAACAAAAGACGAGATTCGATTTGGCGACAAGTTTTAAGAATTTAACCAAACCAGTTTCAAATACGTATTAAGTAAGCATGATAAGTTTACTAAGGGTTATTAGCGGCCTTGCCTGGAGGTCTATGTTTTAAAAGTTTCCCATGGTGAACATAGGTGAAGTGAGCTTGAGGTGATCTGTCATTCTACTAATGAACGCTCACCAAAATACAGTGAGGGAGATTTTAACAGAATAGTACTGCAGTTTTTATACTCACGAAAAAAGACCGCAAAACAAATGGATTTTTGTGGTATCATCGCGTTCACTGCAAGCAGAGTGGAGCTTCGAAAACAGTTTTAATTCATGCAAAAAGTACCAACGCTTCTGTACAGAAAATTCTTTGATACAGCATTAAACAAACAAACGGTAATACTACAGAAGAAATGAGAGAAAAAATAGGAGAAATGTAGGTATCTTAACGGCGAAACTTCGTAAACAATTTTTGTTAAAATGCTTCAACTGCATTGCCTTTAAAAAGAAATTCCGTCTTGGAAGTTGCAATAAGACAAAGCAAGGTAAAGTAATACTGTTACTGGCTCAAGTCCCACTGTCTACTTAGTAGGTATTCGAGAAGCTAAAGAAGTTAAATGCATTTCGTAAAATAGCAATATGATGCAACGACTCAAATACCCCGTCAAAGTTTAGGCAATGGCCTTTTATTACGTAGATAAAAATGGATTTGCCTACATCTAATTCCTGAATTCATGTAAGTAAGCGAATTTCTTTGTCCTGCACAGCATGTAACGGAAAGGGTATATACTACATATCAAAGTCACGGATTCTATAGTTGTTAACAAACTACATAGTATCATTTTCACAAAATTATAAAATAAATAACACACTTAAGTAAAAAATCAAATGTTTCCAATTGAATTCTACACATCACTACACCAAGTCAGCTTATCGGTGTCAATAAACTACACACAAAGAAACAACTCCGTAAAAGATTTGTTCCTCCTGATACCTTTGTTATGATTTAAACTTAATAAACTGCCGAAATAAAAAAATATTATGCATTTTCACAGTTATTGCTTTTGAGCTGAAATTTTGTATAGAGATTTAGTACCGGATACACTATTCACCCCGTTTGTATGGATACCCTTTTTGTAACTCGCTGTATACCTTTGTACTCTAAAACTTATTATTCGGTCTGGTTTTCGGGAGTTCTGTGACTTATTTCAAAATCTCCTGATAAGTTTCGATTAATGAAGCTTGCACGATTATGTCATTTTGAATTCCATTAAATTTTGAATAAAAACGTAGACAGTTCTGAAAATTCCAAATATGACGACAACAATTCACGTAATAAAATTGCTTTCTTTATTTCATAGTTAAAACTGCGAGCTGGCAACAATGTAATATAATTTATTCGTAAACCATGCATCAGTCTGTAATAAATTCACGGATAAGGCGGGGAAACTTAGAGCCGGCAATAAAAAAAGTAAATCCGTCGATAACAAACCGGGTTCGTATCGAAGGGGCGAGGGCAGAGGGTTGAACGGTCAGACGATAACTGGAGACGCATCTGTCAACAGATTTACGAAGGGTAACACACTAATAGAAGGATAGTTTTAAAACTATTGTGCGATATTCAAAGCTTAACCATAAACTTAACCATATTGTGTATGACTGTCCCGTATTTTAATATGCAGTTATAACATTCTTTTTCAAATATAAGCTTCTTCTCAACGATGCTTTTAGGGGTTTGTCCAGTTTTAGAAATCTTATATACACAAACACCTTCGCCAGTCCTGTAACAGGTATATACCTACTTTTCTATCTATTTAAAGGCACATAAGGTAATTTATGTTTTGTGCAGAAACCTTTGAAGCTTATAGTAGAGCCTAATAAATTATTTATAAAATCAGACACCAATGTTCCCTATTTGACAGTCAAATAAGTCAAATAATTTTACCTATTACAGTGTACAAATAAACAAAAATAAATCTTTCTGTTTTAACGAGCTTGGGGCAGAATATTGAAAACAGAACTTTGACGAATCAAATTACGGATTAATGAAATTATCGCCCAATAATACCAATTGCTTAAAATATGAGCTTAATTGCGTTATTATGTCAGCTATGAATTTAATTTCGGTTTTGGTAGAAATTTTGGAAATCGAACCACCAGCGTAGTTATTGCTTATTTTATGCCACTAGTATCAATGATGAGTTTTTTATATTAAATCCAATAGTTAAGGATAATTAAATTGGATTAATAAAATATAGACTCAGTGAACCAATCTATACAGGTTTTGTCGTAAAAGCACAAAAATTTTAAGTAACCTCCCACAGAAGAATAAAAATCTCTACCGCAGCTAACAAAAGAGCTAATAACTTTGAAAACGCTAAACCGATTTCCATCTAACATAGCTAAGAACACTCCCGACTAATGCACCTTTCAAACAAAAAAAAAAAAACAAAATCAAAATCGGTTCATACGTTCGGGACCTACGATTGCACAGACACACAGACACGTCAAACTTATAACACCCCGTCGTTTTTGCTCCGGGAGTTTGAAATGTAAAAAAAGGACGATGTCTTGGTGGAAACCATCTGAAATAGATTTTATGGACTAGATCTGCAAGAATACTGTAGGTATCCTATCCTATTAATATTATAAATGCGAAAGTTTATAAGGATGGATGGATGGGTAGAGGTTGTTACTCTTTCACGCTTAATTGGCTGAACGGATCTGGTGGAAAGACACATAAATAGATGGTCTGGAATAGCACATAGGCCAATTTTAATCCCGGAAAAATGTACGTTTCCCGTAAGATAATATATATATGAACTTTGACGCGGCCATAGTCAAAGGTTGTATAAAACATTTGCAAATATTTTCTTTTCCAACATAATTATTACTTCTGCTATTCCGGAAAGTATTTAGCATAATTAGGTGAGTTTGTTCCAAGTTTCAAGAGTTTTGCGTCCTTTGGGAGGTACTGGCGGTGACGAATAATGTTATTCTGTACTTGTTGATGCGACTAGTTTCTTTGGGTTTGTAATAGCTCTACTGAGTCCCGCTGTTAACGGTAAACAAACCTATAACCGCTAAATTACAAGAAATATTTATGGTTGGTCTATATATATATTCGTAGAATTTCAAAGAAAATTTTGATTGGCTAGGACATTTTGTATCTAGCGAACGTTATTGACTGATTGGATGTTTAAAAACATCCAGGGAAATGACTGCCGCGCTAGCCTAGTGTCTTTGGGTTGATTCCCAGGTCAAGTAAAGTGTTATTGGGTTTTTCTATGAAATTCTCAGTAGCAACTTAGAGTTAGAATTTGTACCCGGTTGGGTCGCCACCTATTACCTGAGACCTAAACATACCGGTGAACTGTGGATGTACACCTCTGTCTAACCCTTTGGGGAATACAGGCGTGATGGTATGTTGTCCATGGAAATGATAATGCATTATCTACTTGCTCAATAACTAACGACCATTATCATCATCATCAAATCAGCCGCAGGACGTCCATTGCTGGGCATAGGCCTCCCCCATTTTGCCGTATAAAAAAATAATAAATTACTAGGTGTAATACATACAGTCACTCTATGAATTTTTCTCTGTGGCGTGGTTGCGTTTACAAATAATATAAACTCACATATAAAAACAACAAAGATTTGGATTTTTTTAATTTTTTATTTATTTTTGGATTTTTATTTCCTTCTTTTCTCTTTTTTTTTCTCTTTTTTTGGAATTTATTAGTAGCAGGTCGGAGTTAGGATTTGTGCCCGGTTAATGGCAATAGGCTCGCCCCCATTTACATGGGACCTAAAACATGCCGTCGAACTGTGGGTGTACATTTGTACACCTCTGCCTAACCCTTCGGGGAATATAGGCGTGATGGTATGTTATGTTATAAAAATAACCAGCTCGGGAACAACTACTTGTACGCCATACAAATATTTGTTCCGTATGGGTTTCGAACCCACCACATGCAGCGTAGCAGCCAATCGCTCAGCCACTACTCCAACCGTGACGGCAATCTACTAATGATATTGCTAGATACTGTAAATAATTTATTACATGCAACGGTACAAATTCTTCAAAAATCTTCTGTACCTAACTAAACTACCTTCTACATATTTCAAACCAGTTATATTCTCGAAATATTCAAATTAGAAACAGGGTGTTTCATCTTACAGCCCGACACCTACTTGTCATTACGACATAAGTATCAATAAAAATTTAATTCAGACAATATAATGTCCAAATAACGTCATCCCAGCTTAATTGGAACTCGTAAAATGATTATGACCTATTAAATTGTATAGAATTCGGTGTTCTTCTCTGAATTTACATATCATGAAGCATTTAGAAGGTCATTGCAATTGTGTTGGTAATTTTAATGGGAAAATGCAAATTATCTTTGAATTAATGAAGGTAATATATACACAAGATTTTTTTTAAGGCTTTTTGTTTGTGCCAAGTTTTCCAAGATTTCCCAGAAAAATTTGAAGGTCCTATAAATATTATAAGTTATGGGTCTGACCGACAACGAAAAAACATAAAAAATTGCTTTCTTAATAATTATGTAAAATTAGCTATAAAATCATATCTTTTTGCTCTTATTTTTTTTTCTGGTGGGTGGGAAATCATCAAATAACTGAGGGAGTGTCAGACTTTTACTGACTAAAACCCACCCGTGTTCCTTCTTGTGCCCTTTGCGTTCCGGGGGCGCGGTATCTCTTGCGAACAACCCGCAGCCCCGGATATTTTTGGTCTTACGATTTTCTCTAGGTTTAATTGGTGACTTTCAAATCACTGAGGGCCGATGCCTGCCGAGGCTGCGCCCCCGGAACGCAAAGGGCACAAGAAGGAACATGGGTGGGTTTTAGTCAGTAAAAGTCTGACACTCCCTCCCGCCCAGCCCAGGCCGGGAGAAGTTATTTGATGATTTCCCACCCACCAAAAAAAAAAATCCTCTAATAATACACTAGTAGGCAATTTGAATGTCAACAATGCTCAAAACATCCAAAAGGATTAAAGATCATTTGCAGCGGTCATGTCTTTTTCTGCCTAATACGAAATACCTACCCTCGAATTTTTGCAACTGCTCTCAAGTACGTACCTTCGCACTTAAGTACATACGTGCCTCACGACTTCATGAGGGCATCAACGTAAGTAGATAGGCATAGAATGCTTAGAGTGGCAGTGAAAAGGGTTGGGTCAGCGATAGATAAGGACGGACGTAGCCGGACAGTTGGCCGCGTCATTGTCAGCCCATAAAGCCCAAAAGACCCAGCATTATCAAGATCTTTTAGAAAATTTCAATTTGAAGGGATATTTTTATTTAAGATGTTTCACGTCGGTCATCATGGCGGACGGATATTGGAAAGAAAAACTGTTCAGACCGCGCCGTCGTCGTCACAGCTTCCGTTATTCCTGTAAACGCATTTTACTTGATTTGCTTGGTTTGTTTTGTTTTTCACCTTCAGTTTACAATTTTATAGCTATGTTTGTAATTAATTTTGAATAATATACTATTTTTAGGGTACCGTATCGCGAAAGGAAAACACGGAGCCCTAACAAGATCACTTTGTTGTCCGGCCGTCTGTGTGTCTGTCTGTTAAGACCCTTTATTTCGGGAATCCGTGGAGGTATCAAGTTGAAATTGAAACCGTATAAATACTCAGGTCGAAGATCCCATGAAGTCGTCAAAAATCAAACTTCTCAGTTTACGTAAAAAAAAGATACGGCCGTTTATTCAGCAAAACAACTCATATTTCGACACTATCAAGGGAATCAAAACTCATAGGGTAGTTCCCGTCGACCTAGAACTATGAAATTTGACAAGTAGCATCGTTATGGACCACAAATACAAGAAAAAGTCTCAAAACTACACATTTTTTAATGAATCTAAAAAATAAGGGGTCTTTTTTATAGACGTCGAAATTTCAAAGTAAAGCTACAAATGGGGTATTATTTGAAAGGGCTTGATGTGCACATTGCAAAATATATTTTATTAATTTTTCCGACGCACAATTTTTTATATTTTTACAATGAAAAATATAAAAAAATACCGTTCCCGTCTCTGAAGTCTATGAAATATTTTTTTTTTTAAATTTCAAATACTATTTATTTAATTCTGTAAATTATAATTATAATGAAATGACATACGAAACCTTCGGTGGGCGAGAACGACTCGTACTTGTCCGGTTTTTTTTTTAAAGTATGTATTCCTAAAACTCGGAAGGTGATATTTCTAGAATCACTTTTAATCTAATTGTGCTTTTTGCATAAAAAATACTGCTTACTGCATCTAAGCAAACATTTCAATTATTCACTTACGTGTTCATGTGTGTAAATACAATCCAGAAATAGGTAGTACTAATTAGTGAGAGTTAAACGATCCCAAAGATAAAACTCTCTAACAATGCTGCATTCAAATGAACAAATTACCATCTGTTAAATATCGCATTACATGAATCTCTTAAGGACAGCCGAGAATGATAATGTTCAGACCCATTACGTGATTCGCTGCAGTGCCCCGAGGAATGTCTGTCTGTATGTTAATTTGTGTAATTATATGTATCTTAGGGTGCATACATAAGTGCGAATGCGCGCGAATGTGCAAGCGTTAGGGTAACCGGTTACTTTTATCTATATCCTGGATACAGCACATGTCACTTGTCACGCTGGGACCTACGTAAAGCTACCGCCAACCATTGCAATGTAGTCAGAAACAATAAAATGTACAATCAATGCCTATATCCCCTGATCTTCTTTCTAATAAGAGCTTCCAACAGTAATTTAAATTACATTTTCTCAGTATTCTTTTAAAAACCCATTACTCACGATTATCATATCCCACGCCCTAAGCGTTTAGTTGCGCTCATTCACAAGTGACCCTTATTTGACTCCTATAAAGTGTGTGGGAGTACGCGGTAGAAATGCTCTATTTTATCATTTATTACTTAAACTGTAAGTGACCTTTGTCAAAGTAAATATTATTTGTTTTTGTTTTATGTTTTACTAAAAGATATTCACAACAAGAAGATGTTTCATTGTCTTAGTATGGACAATGAAATAACTTCTTGTATGTGAAATGTTATTCTTTTTTATTTTGGAATTTCATACGAGATTTTGAATTATGTAGATATAATTTCAAAACTAGGTTATGTTGTCATACTTATATACCTATTTGCTGGAAAATTGACTAACCACAAGTCTAGATATTAGCGCCCTTTTCCTATGTACAAAATTATATCAAGTTTCGTTACAAGTTCACCAAAATATCACTAAGCTACTTTTGTACGTAAGTTGTATACGTCCACCTTGTTTTAATTTTATTTAACATTAACAATAATGCTCAAGGCAGAATACGAACTAAAAACTTTGTTTGACGAGATAACATTGAGTTTGACCCACTTGGAATGATATTAGAACATGCCTCTCAGATGTCGAAAAGGTACCTATTTGATGTAAATGTTCCATTATAGAATTACACACTTACCTACTTATAATTTTGAATTATTAAAATATAATTTCTAGATAGAGTATACCAAATGTATTTCAAATGAGACCTTAATTTTAGGACTTAATATTTCAGAACATGAAATCTAGAACGCTATGAATAATATCTACAAATTATATAGTACCCACGTCCACCAATTTGATTAAGTATGGCGGAACAGAGAACGCTTAAATTAGCAGTGACTATGCATTTGTACAATAAGCGTTATGGACTGTGAGGTAACAATGATTGAATGGCCACCGGAATGTGAATGGAGATCAAATAAGCTTCGAGGAAACGCTGTTTTAATTGTCTCAATTTTGAATATCTATTTTAAGGTTTAAGAATTTCTATACTTTATATTTTTAAGCCCTAAAGGGGCATGAAAGTCGAAAATCTTTGACCACTGTGTATTGCCAGTGATGATGTATGACTCTGAAACGCGGTCTCTTACCATGGGCCTCATTAGCAGTCTCAAAGTAGCCCAACGAGCTATGAAGAGGGCTATGCTCAGAGTCCTTCTGCGAGATCGCATAAGAAATGAGGAAATCCGCAGTCGAACCAAAGTTACCGACATAGTCCAACGAATCAGCAAGTTGAAGTAGCACTGGGCAGGGCACATTGCACGTAAAACTGATGGCCGATGGGGCCGCACAGCTTTCGAATGGAGACCACGCATCGGCAAGCGCAGTGTAGGACCTCCACCCACAAGGTGGACAGACGACCTGACTGAGACAGCAGAAAAACACTGGATGCAAGCCGCTTCCAACCGAACCCATTGGAAATCCATGGGCGAGACCTACGTCCAGCAGTGAACATCCTACGGCTAATATGACGACACCCCGCATGTGGGTTTCCGTTTAAAAATATTATAAAACACTTTACCTACATATTAAGTTTTTTGTGACATCTTATGTCAGAAGAGCCCTCGCTGTGAAAGTCGTAACGTTAGGGATTATTATAAAGGGTTTTATGAAGGAAAAGTTATGAGGAGAGACATTATTATGTAGGAAAATATTTCACATCTTAACGCAGTTTTAGGTGAAAAGGGTGCTCACCAATCACTTTAATCTGGGATTATAAACAATAACCAAATATTTGCACGGCAAATAACTCGGCGTTTATTGAAGACGTTATGTACCTACAGCGGTCTAAATATCTCCTTCGGTGATTTTGTTGAAGTGAGCATAAAGTTAGCTGTAACCTCTAGCATCAAGAGAAGACAGTTCGCTTTAAGCTTATGTCGCCTAAATTCACCAGGGGATATTTTTACAGAATAGCGCTGCTAGACAATAAAGTAGGTGCCATTAAAGAACACGCACTTTAGCGGACAGAAACTGTAATTTCTTTGAAAATCGTAATAACTGAAGTCTCAATTTTCAGGGCACGTGTTAATACTGTACTATTACTAATGTATGCTCTACTTGGCACGTCTACACGTGTTTTACGAAAGATGAATTATCATTACGTCAAGGAGCAAAGCTCAAATTTACCCGCAGACGAAAACAGTCTCTAGGCACAACGTCCATATAGTTTACCCCACAGAAATAGCCATGACAGTTGTATGGAAATACGTACGTTTGTTTACGCCTGTTATCAAAAGACTATCAAACTGTGCAGCCCACGGTTACTGCCAACACCGGCCGACGACGCGCTATTGTGGAGATTGTAGATAGAAGAATAGATACACGTAGGTACAACTGTATAGTTTAATGGGTAGATACGATTCTGATGTCGAAAGGGTTAGGTTGAGTTTCACACCAATCCCATATATTGGTAAGAAAAGATAGATAGATTGTGCGAAAGATGATATGGCAAGAAATTGATCACTGGAAAGATGGATATGTACAAAAATTGTGAGGAACCCCAAATATTTTACGGGCTAGATGGTAAGATTTATGTGGTAGCCAAATTCGAAATAATTCATTGATTTCGCTATTCCGTACCCAAAATGGATTATCCAGACAGTTTAAAATGCAAAATCGAAACGGATCGATGACCACGACTACATTTTTAAAAAGGTGATAATAGGGGTAGTTACCTCATCTTTGAAGTCAGCATCCGGATAAGTGATCACAAGACTGACGCTATAAATAAAGATTCCAGGTATAACTAAATCCAGTATAACGTAAGCATTCTTCAAGTTCAAACCAGTGTATTTCGAAACCAGTCAATCAAACTTTGACGTCAGTCTGTTTTGAACTCCATCAAAATTCTTCTGCCCAGTCGTTTCTTCAACACACAGATTTGTTCAGAAACTGAAGATATAGTCATGAGTTTACGTGAATGTTATAAATTATTCGGTTTTCGCGAGGAATTTAGGTAAACGGTAATATTTCAATCATCCACCGCTTCATTGGCCTAGATTCGAATACCAAACTATGCTGGATCCTTACCCACATAACTCCAGTTGAAGAATAATTTGATGGAGAATTTATTTGAATTGAATTTTTTGATAGATGATTACGGGTTACCGTTTCTCATAAGATCCTTGAGGTAACTGAAATTTTCAACGATCGGTGGCAAAGTAAACAAAAAGCTAAGATACAACAACTACACTTTTCGTCGAAGACAAGGATCGTCTATGATATTGGAAAAAGAGTTGCTTCAATGAACACAAGAGATTCAAGCCAAAAGGCTTCCGACATCATGTATCTCAACTTTCCTACAAGAATGTTAAGTTTTCAATCGATGAATAATCTATAAGTTAGTAGTAGATACGAGTAAGTAGGTAGTATATTAGTCGCCATGAGTCGTGGGCACAAATGTCAAGTTAGTTTTTGGGTTCCTTTCCGGGTCTTATGGGCCGCCGACGCCGCACACGATTGATCCGTCAGTTGGACCGACCGCATGCAGCGTCCGAGCCCCAAAAAACCCCGAAAGTAACCCAAAAATTAACTTGACATTTGTGCTCACGAATCGTGGCGACTAATACCTAATTATTTTAAAATACAAAGGAAAAGCAGCCCAATTTATAAGTTTTTCAGTTGAGGTACAATACGATACTCCTCCCCATTTCGGAGCACATGTCAAATACATTTCCATTGTACATCTACGTTTGTTACTATAGCTTGTTTTGGCAACAACGCTGCGTGTAAATTAACGAGTTATTAAGATTAATTAAAACTAATTGGATGTAATAGAACATGAGGATCTACTTTGAAACTCCCACCCTATATTAATGCTTTAAGTAGGTATCATAATCAAGGATATGATGTGGCATAAGAAAGGATTAAGTATCTAACAGTTAAATAAAGTAGCTACCTATTTAACGGAGATGAGGAAGGGGTCCAAATGTTTATGTTGAAGAAACTTTCTTTTATTGCCTTGAGGACGCGTAAAAGGCGTCCGAAATACGAGTGGCACCTACCCACCTTTTACAAAGTCCTATTAACTCCATATCTTTAGTGAGGTACCTACCCACAAATTCAAGAGAAATTTCACGCACCTAAAAGTTAAATTCAGTGCCGACTCTTCTCGGAGATTAAACCCTGAATTTTTAATATAAGGTTTACGGTAGTGTGAAAGGAATCCGGGCTCTGATTGCGAACTCGTTTAGTGGGACAAATGGTAACCACACAGGGATCTGTTTTCACACTTCACTGCTCTCAATTTCGAAATAATAAACCTAAGTTGGGTAATTGTTATTTTTTTATTTGTACGCCGGTTTTACAATCTTTATTATATTATAATTTATTCAGTATGAATCACGTCCTCGGATAACGCTATCTATTGGTTTTAGTTAATGCCATAAATAGCCATTTGTCTCCTTAAAGGGCTAAATAGACATAAAGAATTCAAGATATGACCGCCTATTGTAGTAGAAACGCCGTAGACCTTGCAACCATGTAGCACTTAGGTATCGAGACCAAGTACTAGGTACTTGGGTACTAGGTACTTCGTCACGATACCTAAGTGCTACATGACCAAATATTTAGGTAAGTACTATATTTGTCCCTTTAATTCAAAAAGAGAGTTTAGTTAAAAGGGGGATACAGGGAACACAAAAGGTAGACCCACAAATTCATAGCAATAAAAATGAAATTGTAGGTAGGCAGGTAAGTAAATAAGTATATCAGTCGCCACGAGTCGTGAGCACAAATGTCAAGTTAATTTTTCGGTTATTGGATTCCTTCCCGGATTTTTTGAGGTGACGGACCAATCGCGTGCAGCGTCGGCGGCCCAAAATACCCAAAAACAAACTCGAAATCCCGAAAATTAACTTGACATTTGTGCTCACGACTCATGGCGACTACTATAACACGTGTTTTTAAATTCAAATTTCCTAAATAACTGAAATGTATGTGAAATTAGTGTGCAGATCATTAAAATAAAAAGTATCTGCTTGTAATTATCTATATTTTTTCGTCTAATAACATTCTTGTATTAAGTACAGGAAACAAATCGTTTAAAACTCCTACTGCATCTATAATTAAGTCTAAAATTTTATAAATAGTGTAGGTATTAGGTACCTATATATTTTGATGTAAATATGTGCTTACTTAGGTACTGATTAAATTACTGTACACATGTATAGTTTACATGCTGGGCACATTCATGGCAGTGTTAATTATACAGCAGTAATTTTACTTAAGTACACAAAATAAATTTTATTAAAGTCTCTGCTTAAGTTTTATAAATAACAAACTTACCCTTTACAGATCCATATATTCACTCCTTAAATAACTACTACTTGTGTACGACTAATTTTCGAAATATTATCAATATCGTTGTCGAATCGTTTACAGTTCGATATTATACAAAATGTCAACACTTCACTGAAACCACGCGGATATTATGTTATTCACTCCTCTTACTAGTATGCGGATGTTTCTCACTCTGTGTTCATGTTTCGATCGCCGTTTCAGGCAGCTTCATTGATAACTCGCGTCTTACTGAAAACACACGGTGCTTCGAATTACGGAGCTCGGAGAAGCCGGCTGCACCAATCTGTTGTCTTCCAACACATAAACAAACTGGCAAACGGAATGAAGCTAGCCACGAACGAAGCGGCACTTTTATACAGTACACTCTCGCTTCAGGAGAAGACAGGCGTGCTCCCAATACGAAAACTTCAACACACAAAACATACAGAAACAAAAATGAAGAAAAGTTTAATTTATAATCAAAACAATAGATCACATGATGGTTTAGTATCGTAGAAACCAACGAAAACAACGCTAAGTAGCAGCGAGATTAGCGCTAGTGTGACGTGTAGAGCTAAAGCTTCCGCGTCTGCGTGATGGGGTCGTGTCCTTCAAAAAGGCCAATTTCGACACTATGTCCTTATAACAGAGTCCATGTGGAGAGGCATTGTCACTGTGTATTGCAGCTTATCAGTGCCAGGCACGCGATTTTGTGCTTTATCTCCACATGCTTTGGTTTAGTTTTGTGTGAATTCCGTATAAAATACTGCAGGCAAACGTATCACGTGCGTGCAGGGGGGCCAGATGATCGCAGTTTGGTGAACTCTTCCACGACCCCTCGGTGTACGGTTCTGAGCCAAATACGATTATAAAATACTTTGATTTGGTTTGTTATAAATATCCATTATCTACCAGTTCGAAGTTTTTTGTGGGTAGTTATGTATGAAGTTGCGAAGAACATATTGTTAGTCAGCAGTTTTACTGAAATTAGATACTTAATTATATGCTTTTATTGGTTCTACCTACACATTTTGAACGTATGTTACGTACTTACCTTATGACCCATAGAGATTCAAAACACCAAGCCAAAAACAGCTAGGCATGCAAATGTACCACAGAGCAAGGTCACTATCATTAACTGTCAAGGTAAAAGATTGACCTACCTATTTTAAAACTAACGGTAATATCAGGCAATCGAGAACCTAGGGTAGCTTCCGTCTGTGTGGAAACTCAAAGCTTCCTTTAATTCGGTCCTGTCGCCTAAAAGATCGTTCTTATCTGACATCTACGGACCTCCGCCCACGCCGAAATTTTGTAGGACCGATTATCGGACCGTTTAATAAATACAGTTTCGTGGGACCGACGTTTTGGGGGACATCTGCGTTGGTATAATAGAATTCATATCATATACTTTCTTTTTTATTTATTTTTAATAAATTGTTGCTCTACACTAGGAATTTCTCGTGTCGTGGGTGCGTTTACAAACATATAAACTCACATACACAAATATACAGACCCGGGACAACTATCTGTAGGTCAAATAAATATTTGTTCTTTACGGGAATCGAACCCGCGACACGTAGCACAGCAGCCAATCCCTCAGCCACTGCGCCAACCGTGCCGTATTCCATTCTCTTCGACAAAAAATCGGTCACCAATTGTCTGACGTTGGCGGACAGCCTCATCTTGGATACCTACCTACTAAATGTCAGTTTTATATCTCAAGTAGTTTTAGAGATTTCGTGTTTAGTCAGTGACTTTTGGCTTTTATATTAGGTTTGTCTAGATTTCGTATGGATAGCACTTTAGGATTTTTAAATAATTAGCTACTTAATAACTGCCTCACTAGCCTAGTGGTCTTGAGCGCAAATGCTACGCTAGAGGTCTTGGGTTTAATTCCCAGGTCGAGCAAAGAATTATTGGGTTTTTCTATGAAATTCTCAGTAGCAGTTCGGGAGTTAGGATTTGTGCCCGGTTAATGGCATTAGGCTCGCCCCCTATTACATGGGACCTAAACATATCGGTGAACAACCTTCGGGGAATACAGACGTGATGGTATGTAAATACTTAATAATATATTAGCAACATTAACCACCATTACCAACATTTCATAGAGCAATGTAGGCTCTGATAAAAATACAAACAAACTTTAATCATTATTTAATTTAATGACACAGAAAACATCAAATAGATAATAATTGTACACAAAATTGACACTTTATAATAGGTATGTATATAAATCGCAATTTGGTCAAGGGTAAATCTCAATATTTTTATTAATATATTATAAAATATTATTATTTAATAAATATTTAAGCCGATCACAATAATTAAAAAGTTTTCGTTCGAATTTTTGGCCACGTTAATCGCGGCTTCAATGGCGTCTTTAATGTCCTTTAAGGTGCATTGTGTCGGGGCACTTTGGCCACTGTAGTAAACGGGCCATCGTCTGGTCAGGAGCATCATATTCGCACTGGATGTCAGAGTCGTCTATAATCCCCAATTTTGCTAAATTGTGTTTGCAACGGCTTAATTAGATGTGCAGTCTAATAAGAGCTTTCAATACAGGCCACTGCAGATCACTTTCGTATGGTAGGTGTTTCTCGGGTCGAACGAAGTTAGCTGATGTTGGGTCGTATTTCTCTCACAACTTCAATCTCACTTCATCTCACATCCCATAAATATGACTAGAATTGATTACGTTTAACTTAATGATTATGGCAAGACTTTTATTTAGATGTAGGTTTAATAACTAGATATGTTTATTTAAAAAAAGGTGGGAGGATCTAACCATTTGGGACACCTCTCATTTATAGACTAAACTTTCTTGGTTGATGATGAAAACTAGATTTTGATGTCAGCTTAAGTAATTTACAATTTTAAGAACTTTTTATTTGGGTCAAATTCTGGTTTTCACTATGGTTTAACTTTTAAGAATATAATATTGGCTAAATTGTTTCGAACAATAATTGATTCAATAGGTACGAATAATTATTGTAGGGGAATAAAGCCTCCTAGGGGGTCACTATTTCAATATACAGGCTTAGAAATAGACAAACACATTCGTGATCAAGTATACGTATAATACAACGTAAGGTGTATCTAGACTACTAAACAAAGGACAGCCAAAATCCCAAACGAACTACTTAGACACCTGCAGTCTGGGTCACGAGTCTTAAAGATACCATATGTATCAGTTTTATGTTCGTCTAGTCTAAACACACCTTTAGGATAATCTTCACTTACAATCTAAATATTATTCAAATGTATAAGTGTATAACAATTTATTCAGATAAAGTTGACTTCAATAGACTAGGGTTAATTCATGAATATCAAATATCATAAGATTTTTCCAAAAACATCAGCAGGTCAAAACTCAGTATGTATACTTCGTATAATTATTTTGTGCTACTAAAATATCACACTTGTGCAAAACATTTAACAACATAAACAAGCTAATAACAATAGCATTCTAATACACAATGACCTATGATTATTTTACTGACCAACTGTTTTTTTATTTTCAAATTCTAACAGGTAAAAACAAAAACCTAAAACTGGTTACATCTAGGCATTGACATTCTAGTCAATGCATTAATGCACACAGGTTCTGTCGAAAGAATCGATCCAGGTTGCGACGAACTGGAACTTAGAACCTAGAATTAATCTGAACTGTAAACTAACAACGGGGGGGGGGGGGGGGTAACAATAAGGTTTAGGTTCGATAAAAGTGTAATGACGCTTTCGAAATAAAACTTGAGGCCATGTCAAAACGCGGTTACACCGGCAACCTGTTTGGCAAATCATGTTATCATTGTGTACTAGCTAACAATAACTTAATTTTAATTCTCTTCAATCTCCATGTGACTAGGATTATGTACCCTGCACTTATCATAAGGAACAAAGTATAATAAATGTTCGAGAATGTTTAAAGCTAAGTAATAAAATATTATAATGTTTAAATACTTAGAGATAAAAATGTATGAATAGAAAAAAAACTATTGGCAAGGTTACTTTTTAAAATTCCCATTTATAAAATTCATAAGGATGGAATGTAAAAATAAACTTAGTTCCATGAACTAGAAAACAAAAATCAGTCTCATTAACTATAGACCCTTTTGGAATAAACAATTTTGGTTCCAAGTTATAATACCTTCATGATGTTTCAAAATATTATATAAAGTGTATAGCAAATACTTTTAGTTTCAAGATAAGAAAGTAGAGTGTAAAAGACAGTATAAAATCACAGATTATAAAACTTTAGCATGAACAAAACTTTTTGTCTTTATTTGCCTGTAGCTTTTGGAGAGATTGGCGTCGTCGCCCAGATGCACACAGCATTGCATATTCCACTGAAGACTCCATTCTGATAAACAAAAAATAGGGTCCATATTTATAGAAATAGCATTGTGTTAGAAATAAATAATAGTATGTTCCTAAGTATCTTCCTATATGTTGATGAATATAGCATTTACATTTAATTTGGATTATTAAACAAAGGGCCATAGAATTCCATAGTGTAACTGGCTGTATGCTTATAGAGAACCAACTTTTTTTTTTATAATATAAGGCATGATTAGATATAATATTCAGAGAAAAAATGAAAATCAAAGTTCAATAATATCTTACCTGTTCATGATGCGGTCAAGTAAAATTTCGATTGCACGGTCAATATTCTGTCCGGATTTGGCACTGGTCTCTAAGTATGGAAGGTTATAATTCTTGGCAAACTCTCGGGCACGATTTTGGTTTACCAGCCTTTTTTCTTGTAAATCACATTTGTGACCGCATAGCACTATATCAGGATCTTCGGACAAGCTGTGAGTCTGGAATTGTGAAGTATTTAACCAAACTTAATTATAAAAAAGTTATATTGATTTTTGTAAGAAGTAATCGGGAAGTATGGACCTGACAATAAAAATTGTTTAATTGATTTAAAGCTATTTGCAAGTATCATAGGATATGATTTAGTACCCTTACAGAATATACACAATATAATACAAGCTTAAAGTAAATAATTTTTCCTCTTCTTTTTGAATTGATTTTGGGTAAATTCTTTTTATTTATAATACTTGACCCTAGTACATGGCCACATTTATTGTGGCGTCAGTGACAATTTTTTGTATTCTCGAAAGTAGTTTTATATTTATATAAAAGTGTCTTAAAAATATGAATAGAAAACATGGCGTAAAAATAGATCAAAAATAGAAAAAAAAAATAAGATAAATAGATAAGTCCACTCAATATAAACCAATCTCATACAAAAGTGACTACCTTTAATTGCTCAATCCAATTTCTGACTTCAAGGAAAGAAGCCTCATTAGTGAGATCAAATAGCAAGAGAAAGCCCATAGCATCTCGATAAAAAGCTGTAGTCAGGCTGCGGAATCTGGAAAGGACAATATTTGGAGTCATAGTTTGGTTGAAAATTTACGCTGTTTGTGGTACTAAAATAAAATATAATCTCGGAATAAAAGTAATCTTGTACTTAAATTACATTCTCAAACTTGATAATTACCGTTCTTGTCCAGCTGTATCCCATAGTTGCAAATGAACCCGATGCTGTCTGCCATTTTGCTGGTAGAGCTAAAAATTCCAAAATAATAAATCAATAACTCAAACAATAATCAATACATCAACCTATAAATAAATTGGTACATCATTAACTTAGGGCATCATTTTTAACTTATCAATTTATTTAATCACTTACTTAAAAAGCACTACAAAAAGCTCCAGGTATTAATTATTTTTATCTGTATTAATCAATTGAGATAAAATAGGCAAATGAATACGATATTTGTAATGATTATGTACTTACCACACTTTTCTCCCTGAAATCTATTCCAACTGTTGAAATGAACTGTGTGTGAAAGACCCCATCAGTATATTTGTATAGGAAGCTAGTTTTTCCGACGCCAGAATCCCCCACACAAAGAAGTTTAATAAGATAATCGTAGTCCATATTGGTAAGGGAGTGCAACAGTGAAATCCCAAGAAAGTTGCATTAGTGTACCACCAACTATGATCCCGCTTGCCTGTAGTTGTGGAGTTATTTGCACAAATTACTGTTTTATTTATTATACTGATCCATAGTGTTAAAATGGGCACAACAACGTTAATAAGAAATTGAAAAAAACATCAACAATCGATCGCTTTCACTAAACGTCACTGTCAAGTAAATTGAGTGAGTGTCATGTCAATTAAAAGGCCTATTACATTATACGATTTCTCGGGCCCTTTCTTTGTCTATCGTGTGCCCTGCCTACCAGACAGGGTGCCGATTATTACGCTGCCAATCGCTACCTGTCTGAGTGTTGACAACCGTATGAACCCAACGATCGCATTCATATGACCTTTTTGGCTCTGATACGATGTACGATCGGATAATTGAAATCGTACGTAAAATATACAACCTTTTCAAACCTTATAATCATCATAACAAAATAAATAAACAAGTTAATTATTTCTTTTATTTATAATTTAAATCGTAAGGTTGGCAACACTGCGACGGCTGCGCTGTCTGCGGCAGGGCCCTAGCTCTTATTATACTACACGAATGATAGCGCGCCAGGGAAACAGGGCGGTCGGAATTACTCGATTGAACTGTTTAAGGACCCTGACTCCGTTTCTTACAACACTACCCTGTCCCTGCAGGCAGAGTACGACAAATCGTATAATATAATAGGCCTTTTAAAAAGCAACAAACAATTCAGTGCACGCATTTTCTACTGTATAAAACAATTTAATTTTTTCCGGTTTTGATTTTCAAATATCTTCATTAATTTAATTGCTTTTGATTTCAATGTATTATTTTTTAAAGAATTCAGAATTCATTTTTTTAATATACCTAGTTTATTCAGTTGGCAACATTATAAAATCAGCTGTTAAAATAAGTGGTTGTAAGTTTACAAACATCAAAATCATCAATCAAATTCGTAAACTTGAAAAATTCCGATTAATCATGAGATTTTAAGAAATATGAGAAGGAACCAGTAATTTAAGCTTTTCAATTATGGCTAACAATGAACCTAACAAGGAGAAACATCCAATAGTGAAAGTTGAGTACTGGTACGTAAATATTTTTCATGTTATTTATTTATTTTAAACCACATACAACTATCATTACAGGGTGTACCTAATAAAATAGTGTAGTTATGAATGCTTATCATGACGAAATGTTATAAAATGCGGTTATGATTTTCTAACAACATTAACAAACACTATCCTCTTTTATAAAGCAAAAAATTTAAAAATGTGCTCATAGTTACATCACTAATTTTAAAGGTAGTTTTACTACAGTAGGTATGTAAAGGTTCTGCTCAGAAATACTTGGAATATTAAAAAATCCTATGGATATTGCTATTACCGTTAGAATATGACCCAACCATAGTAATGAACATGTTCAAATTAATTTTCTTGTAATATCTCTCTTCAATCTGACGCACCATCCACATTTTGTATTTGTCTAAAAATGTATTATTATTATTTTCAGTGGTGTTTGTGATTATGGAGGTCATTGCTTATCACTTGGACAAATAATTAGGAACATTACTCCTAATGCAACGGTGAACTGTGCTCGTGGACGGCAAGGTATTTATTTCGGTACTTTTCACCCACTGATTACTGATCTAAGCATTTTTTGAGTTGATACTAGTCTGTGCTACCTTCATAATCAATTCAATGACTACACTTTTTTTTTTTTTGGTGGGTGGGAAATCATTAAATAACTTCTCCCGCCCTGGGCGGGGCGGGAGGGAGTGTCAGACTTTTACTGACTAAAACCCACCCATGTTCCTTCTTGTGCCCTTTGCGTTCCGGGGGCACGGTATCTCTTACAAACAACCCGCAGCCCCGGCAGGCATCGGCCCTCAGTGGCCCCTTCCCTATGCTGACATCTCTTTGAGGCGCGCGTGGAACACGAACGCGCCGTCGACACGGACTGTCGTTTCGTTAAACGTAAGGACGGTGAGCTACCCATTGCTCACCGTCCACAGGCCCTTATCTACGGTGGCAATGACTACACTTAATTTGCTTTTTCTGCTTCATGTTGATTGATGGCTCAATTAAATCACATTGGCCAGTACACTTCCTGTCGTTAAAATGCTTTATGTTGTCACTGGCAATTAAGGGTTATCATCATTATGTTTCATTAAAATCAACTCGCCTTTTAGCTTGCTAACAGTTTCTAAGCAGTAATTTTCAAGTAAAACAAGAATATTTATTTTTTCTATTACAGGTGCATTTGAGGTTGAAATAAATGATAAGTTAGTATATTCAAAGTTAAAGACAATGGCGCTGCCAGACTTTAATGAGGTAGCTGAGGTAGTCAATAATGTATCTCTAGGGGAAGAGCCTCGACAAATAAAAGGAGAACAGCCCATAAACTGTGCAATATCATAAAATATATTAAAACATAAACAATTGGTTTATAAAACTAGTCATAGAATAACAAATAAAAGTGAAGAAATAATTACTCTATTTTGTAAAGAAAATAAATAATTCCTTTTTGAAAATAATTGTTTTGATTGTTTTCTGCCTGAATTAAGTTATTACTGCTCCTATAGGTATACTAATAGAATTTTAATAACATTTATTTACATAGCCTAATTGTTATTTTATAACAAAAAAAAAAAAATTTTTGGTTGAAATTGTGATGTAGAGATCTATTTATCCTTTCAATTATCTATCTCTTATTATACATACAATTTTAATAAAAAGATCATGGCAGATTATTACTTACATATAAAAAAAATACCTACAAGTATTACAGGTGTAACGCAGCTACCTACTATTAACACTATGAATGACACTAAACGCCCAAAGGCGTCATAACAATAAAACTTATATTGTGTCTCGTTTAGTGTCCTTCAATGTGTTAAAAAGTTTTAACAGCAATGAATTGTAGAACTGGCCAGTCTCTAAATTAGTTACTTTGTTATTTAAAACCAAACAGTAGTCAGCCTTAAAATATAGAGTAGGTAGTTATGTAGGTGATTTCAAAATTCTTTTATACAATTAAACATTACCTACTTAATCTCTAAATACTCAGAACAGGTAGGTACAGGAACTGGTAACATTTTTATCATGTTATACTATAGGTACCTACTAATTACAAAACTTGTACGCTTACTATAAATTACAAAATTCAGCAGCTTGAAATTCCTTTAATTATAAAATAAATTATTTTTATTTGTATTTTAAAATGTGATGTCTTGTGTCAATCATAGCTCAACTTATATGCAATAAGCATTTATATAAATATGTTTAACAAGCTTGTTTTCATAGTGAAATAATGTAAGTACATAATCAAAATACATACATAAACTCATGCCTTTTTCCCATGGGGATAAGCAGAAACCACACAACGCCACCTGCTACGATCCTTACATACTTCCTTCGCCTCGTCCACGTTCATACAAGCACGCCGGTTACGAGTACTGCGAACCCGACCTTTCTGAAGAACCTCACCAATTAGGTCATGGTAGGTCTTTCTAGGGTGTCCTCTCCCGGCGTTGCCACTCACATCTGCCATATAAATCCCAAATAATAATAATATAATCAAAATAATGTATAATATAATAAATATGTGTTAAGTAGATACTTACTTATCAATACTTTTTGTAGGTATTTTATTTCATTTGGACATCACAGCCAAATTCAAATCAGCAAATTCCTACACAATTTATACATTCTATATGTTTATATTTAAACTTTATATAAAGTAATTGTGTACAATGTGATAGAAAATATTAGTAAAGTATTAGTTTTTAATTATTTAAAATAGATTATGTAAATTATTAAGGACAGGTCCATATCTCATGAAGATGTTATTACAATAATTTACTTGTTACATGTAACTACAGCAAGGGATTATTCTCAATGTGCCATGACAAATATTGCATTGTTTTGATATGTACGATATTAAAGTATATTTAGGGGAGAAATGCAGTGAATTATTATGTAGTTGTAAGTATATTTTGTCACTCAATACACTTTCAAATTTTTATTTTTCTCTCATATTTTTATCTTTACTCCATAGGTACAGCCAAACAAAGAACTTTGTATTCAAACAATTGATCTTATTTTATCATACACAGCCAGTATTTTATTTATTGTGTGCCTAATAACTTTTTGCACTTAATACTTGCAAGTTTGTGTCTCTATACAAATCGCTTTGTTCGGTCGTATCTACTTACGCATATTTAAGCCGAATAAAATGCAATGATATAGGTATTCACGCCAGATGTAGGTATACTGTCTGAAACCTGAGTTGAAGGAATAATGTTTAACCTAGTGACCGCCGCAGTCATGTATAGATGACAAACGAAAATGTGCCCAGCACGCCACGGTCACGATCACATGACAGATTTTTTAATGTAAATAAAACTCGTAAAACAACATCGACATCATTCCGAACTCACTACTATTTTGTAGGTGTTAAAGGATGAATTTGTAGCTTGGCGCTGAGGGCACGTTTTTGCTTTTTTGACGCGGCGGTCAAAAGGTTAATGCAGTGTTCAAAGTTAGCCATATTACAAGCATTTTGCAAACGATAGCTATTCGTTTAAATGCTATATTATTTAAAAAAATATAGCATTTAAACAAGATATAATATATACAAAATATATGTATATTACTAGCTTCTGCCCGCGAATTCGTCCGCCTCAAAGTTGTTTATTATCCCACGGGGACCGTACATTTTTTCGAGATAAAAAGTACCCTATGTGTTATTTCACACTGCAATTTATCTCAGTGCCAAATTTCATCCAGATTTGTTTAGCTGTTTAAGCGTGAAAGAGTCAGAAACATCTATCCATCCATCCTCATAAACTTTCGCATTTATAATATGTTATATATATATACAAGAGTCTGGGGCTCACAAATGTTATAAATTCAGGCTATATCATGAATTAATTCAAATAACCGTAATGGTTCCTTGGAATAGGTAGGTTTCATGTGTCACGTCTTCATACATTTTTATGGACATAAGTATATCGGATTGATGGACTCATCGGATCTCTCATTGTATAGCATTTCCATACAAAGGGACGTCGACTTGATATGTAGCTGTGTGTACAATAGCATCAAAATGCGCTGTAGGCGTAGACAAAGCTGCAGTAACAGTTCAGACGAAAAATCTGTTTTTTAGTTGCTTAGAAATAAATAAATAGTTACTGAATGGAGATGTCAAAACAGTGACGTCAACATCATGTATTGTCGTACAAAATCTATGGGGGAATCGCGTTTTGACAGCTCATAAAAAGTACGTCAATTGATTAGTCATCTACCCAATTCCGCCATTCGGTATTACATTTGAAATTAACAAAGCAGAATGTTTTTCGTACTTTCTTGTTATAATATTTTAATTTATAAGTCCAGAAACATCCTGTCCTGTGTTTTCGAAAACACAGTTTAAATATGCAATCACTGTCATATCATTACGAAGGTATTTGATGAGGGTAACACTGAATATGTATTAGTTATACACATCATATCATAATGACTTCTTGATGAGATACGGATCATAGCCCCAGAAGGCAAGATCTAAGATAATATTATCACTGTTATAAGTAGATATCTTATACTTCGCAGTATCAATATACTTAAATTATAAATCCCAATTAGATATACCCCATCACCTACTTTTAACTCACGCAAGAAAATTAATTTCTTAAATTAAAATAATGTTGTAACAAACCACATGCTTCTCTAAATAAGTATTTCATCTACTTATATCATCATCATTGATTATAGGTTTAACTGGTGCATATATTTTGATGAGACGGTCCTTCGATCCGTCAACCGGACCAATATAACTTAAATAAATACCAAACCGTAACTTTCCTTTAAACTGTTCGGATATAGTTCTCAGGGGCTCTACGGTTTTCTCACCAGTTTTTTGATCGATGCACACCATTTGGCACCTAGGGCAAAGTCCTTCGACCTGGAAAATAATGATTAAACCATTAAAATTACATTGATTACTAGCTTTTGCCTGCGACTTCGTCCGCGTAAATGTCGGTTATATTTAAAATTGATTTAAGACACGTGGCGCCATCTGTTATTATAAGAACGTTATAGTTGTTTTCCACGGGAATAATAAATATTTTTCGGTATGAAAGGTACCCTATGTCCGTTTCTCTACACCTGACAACGTATATCCAAAATTTAAGGATGATCGGTTGAGTGGTTTAGGCGTGAAAAGGTAACAACTCGTATTAATAATAATATTATTTCCTTTTTTGTATATTATAGTAAAAAGGAAATAATATTATATTTGCGAAGTTAGGATTTGCAGTGATATTCTACATTACACATGCCTATAGCATCAGTCAATAGTTAGTATACATTTGGTTTTGAAACTTTAAGAGTAACTCCCGGTTTCTCGAACGAAAAATTGACGTGACAAATTGGTTTTTTTTATTCTTTTTTTTTTTTTTGGTGGGTGGGAAATCATCAAATAACTTCCCCCGCCCTGGGCGGGGCGGGAGGGAGTGTCAGACTTTTACTGACTAAAACCCACCCATGTTCCTTCTTGTGCCCTTTGCGTTTCGGGGGCGCGGTATCTCTTATGAACAACTCGCAGCCCCGGCAGGCATCGGCCCTCAGTGGCCCCTTCCCTATGCTGACATCTCTTTGAGGCGCGCGTGGAACACGAACGCGCCGTCGACACGGCCTGTCGTTTTGTTAAACGTAAGGACGGTGAGCTACCCATTGCTCACCGTCCACAGGCCCGTATCTACGGTGGCCGGGAGTCGTCTCGCGGCTCCCGACGTCCGGAACGTCTACCGCGGCGGCTGGCGACAACCTCTGTCTCAGCCGTCCCGCCGCCTCCTTCTCAAGCAATACTGCCTCACAGAAGGAGGCGACTGCATCCCATTCCCTCTCGCTCCGGACCATGGCTTGCACCAGGGCCGGACGCGAGAGTTCGCCGCCGCCGATGGCCGCCACGAGGACTCGGCGATGCTCCGCCCAAGCGGGGCACACCGCCACGGTTTGATTCGATTTCACACAAAGATTGCGTGGATTTTCATTCGAAAAACTAGGGGTTAATTTGGCTTTACCATAGAAAATATTGAAGCTTAATATAGTATGTTTACCTTGAATTCTTGATTCCCAATGATAACCGTGTGCCAGTCTTGTTCAGCAAGTTCTTCATCCATTTCAATTATAATATTTCCTCTGAAACGATCTGTTAAACTATCCTCGTTGTCCAAAAATAGTGGATCATGAATTTTCGTCCGTAACCATCGCACTGTAGCTTTGTTTATCAAAAGGTATTGAGCCTGATTACTTAATGAAAGTAGTTTCGACTCTCCATCACGTTTCTTCTTTTGAGTTCTCTGGTCGTCACTTGATTGTCTGATAAGACGTAGGTATGAAATTTCTAACGCTTCCGAAATCCAGTCGGCTACTTCATCACCACAATCGTAACCCTGAATTGTATCGGTGCAAACTTTGCTGCGGCAGAGTGATGAATTTCTGAGTCTGTTTTCAGACATCATATCCAAAGGCACCGATATTGGGGATTTACCTGTAATATTTTAATTAAAAATGATCATTATTGTTCGACAATTCATTTTACGGACACTCATTTAAAAAACTTCATACCTTCAAAATATAATGTCATTTTTCTTTGAAACAGATCTATTATTGGTCGTATCAAACACATTCTTGTGTTTTGTTTTTGTGTTAGACATACACCATTATCCTTAATAATCATCCAATCTCTGTCATATTCAAATCCTTTCGGTCCAATTTTCCAGCTAGATCTAATTTTAAAAGCACCGCAGGATTTGATAGGAAATATAGCTGCTTCTTTTAATACAATAGCGGAATCCATATTATCCGATACATCTTCAACTTCGTTAACAAATAGCTCTGGTGGTTCTCTTATTAATTTGTGTGAATTTGATAAACCATTATACAATTTTTTAGGTTTTAATGTTTCAAGTATTTGTGTTATACGATTTCTTGGTTTTACTTTCGATTTAACGAAGCATCGGTTTATCATATTAAATAGTTTATCAACATCATCGAATGTGTTAAAAAAGCCGAATGATGCGCGTATAGCTCCAGTTGGCCTGCCATCAATAAGATCTATTTCATCTCCACAAACGTGTCCAGTTTTAAACATTTCCTTTAATTCTTTATTTGTTGCCACTAGATGGCGTTGGCAGGACCCGGAATTACAAAAGCATCCCGTTCGGACACTTATATTGAATAGGTCGGCCATGTGTTGAAACTGAAACATAATTTAGCTTAAGTATAATTTAACTCTTACAAACATATGGACTATCAACACAATTTCAATCACTACAAAACCTAATAAAATATTACAAGAGATTGCATAACATTACCTAGGTGTAATAATTTACCTCTACTATTGAAATATCTAAGCAAACTGTAATGAATTCAAATTCTCTAGTGATTACTAAAAAAAACTAAAACTATTCGTAGACAGACAGCACAGCTGAGAATGTCGTATTAAACGCCATAAATCTGAATGTGGTGGCTACGGAATAGTGAACAACCAAAGAAGTGATCAAAGTGATGGATAAACTGAGTGATGACTCAAAATTGAGATGAAGGCTGATAGAAAGAATGCAGCGCCAACTTACGTAATAGCAGGAGTGATAGGTGATTTGTAGTAATGTAGGTAGGTAACCCATGGGTAGTATATATAGGTACCTAACATTGAAAACTCTCTCCATCAAACAGAGAGAAGAGAACATTACAAGCTTGCTTTGAAACGAAAGTAAAACAAAAATGTATAGGCTTCAGTTCTACACACTATGACCCTAGCTGTTACGCCGCGCTTACCCACACGTATCTGCCGCCACTGTCATTACCCGGCCACCGGTACATTATGCTCCTACACAATATTGGGCTTGCGTGAAGTGGTCCTTACTGCTTAACGTAGGTAACCAACCAAGCAAAACAAACAAATACATAAATATCTATAAACTGCGTCACCGACAAAATGATAAGGCTGGTCACTAAAGAGTGTGTCGTCATCTTGTTTACGAAACTGAATGACATGTATTATTCAAGATGGTACCTATTGTGAATAGGTAGGAGGTATGTGACGTTGAAATAACAATTGCAATTTAATATTTTTGTGTAACAGCTTGCGTGCATGTTTCGAGGTCACGACATCACAGGTTTGAAACAACTCGGTGTTAAACATCCTCGAAACCGTAAGGTACCCAGTATTCCGTCACTTCAATTCTGCATACCCAGAAAAAAGTCAAAACCACTGTAACTTTAAACAATACTTACTATACTGAAGATTTATCTCTAGCCTGGAATAACGCTCCCCTGAATATTTACTAAGGCCTGAATTAGCGCTATCCCCAATTATATAGCTTTATTATGATCTAGAAACACAGCAGTGTGTCAGCCAAGTTCGGAATTTAAGTTTACAACATACGCTATCGTTTATGCATTAGCAAAATGATAGCTGTAATGTTGTCTCTCTGTGGTATTATGAGCTTAACTGTCGGATATTGATTAGATAATTGAATTCGAACTTTAAAAGTCTGCCCGACAGTTGAGGGGATATAAATGCGAAAGTTAGTGAAGATGGATGGATCGACGTTTTACTCTTCCACGTTTTAATGGCTTTTAACGGAATTCGCTGAAATTTGGCACAGATGGGATAATTTTTATCTTGCTTTCGTGTTCCCGCCAAAGAGAATGGATTCATTCTGAAGTCTACGCAGATGAAGTCGCAGGCAGAAGCTAGTTGATAAGAGGACTCTGTTCTTTCATTGACTCGCCTATAAAACTTAGCGTCCTAGCACATCCGCGTCAAGATTGCACGAATGCCCTGAATTTATGCCTGACTGGTTGGATTTTTTAGGGATATAGTGTTTCACATTGCCGCTATTTCTAGTTGAAATAGTTGGGGGTAGCGTTCATTAAGGATCGAGTTGTTTGGGTTAGCGTAATTTCGGGCAATCAGTATAGAAAGAGTGATTTGGGTTAGCGAATTATCCGAATTAATTGGGAGTAGTATTGAATAGGTTGGTTGGGTTACCGTTTTTTCTATCTAAAATATTTAACAGCGTCAATTTGGCAAGCAAGTGGTTACTAGTTCGAAACCATTACTATTGGTATGTAATATTCGTATATAAAAAAAAAATACTTGTAATTTTTGCGTGGATTTACGAAATAAACTCACATACACAAATACTGACGTCGTCCGGCCGACATGATGATGACACAAACTACCAGACTAGGAGCAAACACCATAAAGACAGTCCATACAAATATTTGTTCCTTGCGGGAATCGAACCCTCGCTCAGTCATTGCGCCACCTGCCGTGCCGCCATTACTGTCCTCGTCCTCCTAAACTCCTGTTTCAACTTGAAGCTTCCTACTTAAGTAGAATTTCTTAGAATGTGTAGAGATTTTTCTGCCAGCTAAGTCTATTTTCTAATTTATAAAGTAACAATTCTTACCTCCACGAAGCCAATATATGACCCATCATCTCTCAAAAGGTTGAATGTAACAATTCCACCTTGTGTCTTAATATCACTAAAGTTTGTATCCATGTATGTTACTGCAGCCTTTTTACCATTTTTATGTTTTAGATCTTGCAGTTGTAAATATAGGTCTTTGGCTAAGTAAAATGTATGGTATGAAATGGTTGTCATCCAATCATCGTAAATTGTTTTAGGTATCAATCTGCGCATTGTGTCAAAACAATGCTTCAAAGAAATTACTGCTAAAAATGGTATAGTTCCATCCTCCATCCTGCAATTAGCAACACAATAATTATTATTTAACATATTAATTAACAAAACAGACATTTATATTTTGTGCTTTTCATTTATATAAATAAAAAAAGAAATTACTAAAAAACTGAATGTAGCTATTTATTGCAAAATTTTAAGAAAAATTGTTATAGGCCTTTACAATTTGAAATTGCGGTTGTTCCAAGAATATTGCTTAATTCCAACGGACATCAAGGTAGCTAGAATATTGTTATTTTTTTATAACAGGCGAAATAAAAAGAGGGAAGCTAATTTCAGTAACTTCTAGTAACAGTACCTTAGATTTCATTTAGAAGTTACAGTTTATTTAGGATATTTAATTTAAATTATTTATCTGTAATGTTGATGAATTCTGTTGAATGGTTTGCTATATTTCTATGGGGGAAGGCAGAAACTATGAAACTTCATCTGATACGAGTATGATCCTTAAACGCTTCAACAAGATGATAAAAATAAATTGGTTTTTGTAATTACCTTTCATACAAGTCTTTCCTTTTCACATGAACATCTTCTGTACTTAACACAAAATCAACTGTACCGCCTCCAAAATACATCTTTTGGCAAAGTGTGTCACTACTACTATTTTTAATTAAAATTGCCCCTAATCCAGTTGGATATCCAAACATCTTATAGAATGACAAGCACACAAAGTCTGGCTTTGTTTCAGACAAATCTAATCTACTTGTCGATACAAACGAAGCTGCATCTAGTAGAACATACCAGCTATTATTTATTTTACATAATTGTTTTTTTAAATGACTATTCAGGCATCCATTTTTTATATGATGTATACAGTCAATGGGGTATTTAAAGCCATTAAAGTTGCTTTGTGCTGGGTATGCCAGCAATGTGTTGGCATCGTTTTTGTTTGGAAATTTTACTGGCTGAGTATTTGGCAAATTATACTTTTGTTTTACTGCTTCTAAAAAATCATCATGAGATATATGGATAATATCAGCATCTTTAGCTGCAGCAATTTCCCTTAGACCAAGTACTGATGTGTGATTGTCTCTCAAATATACAAATGATCCCCCGGTTGTGGATGGGTCATTAACATCATCATCATCAACTGGGGAAAATTGAAATGACTCTACCACTAGTTTCAAAGCGGATGTTGTTCCCGCTGTAAATACAACTGAGTACTCAGACGGATCTGTATTGAAATGCTTTAAGATATCACTGCGGATCTGCTCCACACAGTCTTTAGTATATTTGTCAGAATGAGGGTTCATGTATACATTATCCACAAGGTCTTGATATACCACAGAAAGTAAACATTGTGGATATAATGTGGCCCCAGCATTTTCCAAATAACATTTGTCTGTAACAATACAAAAAATAAGTGTATTAATTTTATTTATGTAAATAAACTTTTCAAAAAATTCATGAAGGTATTTGTACAGCTGAATACACATCAGTATCCTTTATTCAAGTTTGAGAAGCATTGGAAACAATTTACATGAAGGATAGAGAAATCTTATTGTGTGTAATTAGAGTAATTGTAGACTACTTGGTAAAGCATAAATAAATAAAATTACTTGCTTTGTTACTATGAAAAGTTATTAGGAATTTTAATGCTTTATAAAAGGTATTTAGGTTATTTTTTTGTAAATTGGATGTAATTTTCATAAATATTGTTTTCATTTGTTAAAAAAATTGAAACAAATGCAAGCAGGACAAATGGTTTTATTTAAAAGTTGAAAACTGTTTATCACTTACTGATTGCATTGCCAAAACAATTATAGCAATATTGTACAATTCATACAAGACTGCACATTGTAACTTATGGTATGTAATAAAACAAAATAAAATAATTCTATGAAAATGCATAGAATGATATAGGTATCTGCAGTAGATCATACTTTCTCATTTAATTCCAGTATATAATTTAGTGACCTACTTAACAGACACTTGAATAAAAAAAAAAAAATGAAAGTGCGTACCTATTAATTAAGTAATAAAAGCAATAAGAAAGTAATTAGAAACCACTTACCTCCTAACCTTGTGTAATTCGATGTAATTATGTTCATATGCTCAGTATCAATTACTTGACTCAATGTGGTCATCTCGGGGGGTTCTTCATAGGAACCTGACATAATTAAACCAACTGATAAACAGACGAAAAATAATAAAAAGTTTACGAACTCACGACTCCTACTTCGTAATAAAAATTAATAGCAAAAACTGAATGAACACACGCCGTTTGTAACGATGAACCTTAATAAATAGTCACAACCCGTTTGTATAACCTTGTACGTCAGTAATGTAACAAGTGTTCATAATAATAAAGTATTATCTTCAAATAATAAGCACAAAAACATCATTGAAGGTAAGTGGGCATGGGCACGCCTTAATAGAGGCGGTAAGTCCCCTCTTTGAGGAGTGGCTGGAGAGGCGCCACGGCGCCCTCACCTACCGCCTGACGCAGGTCCTCACCGGACACGGGTGTTTCGGGAGGTTCCTGCACCTCATCGGGCGGGAGGAAACGTCCGGGTGTCACCATTGTGTGGATCGCCCCGAGGACACGGTGGAGCATACCGTGGCGGTATGCCCCGCTTGGGCGGAGCATCGCCGAGTCCTCGTGGCGGCCATCGGCGGCGGCGAACTCTCGCGTCCGGCCCTGGTGCGAGCCATGGTTCGGAGCGAGAGGGAATGGGATGCAGTCGCCTCCTTCTGCGAGGCAGTAATGCTTGAGAAGGAGGCGGCGGGACGGTTGAGACAGCGGTTCTCCCGTCCCAGCCGCCGCGGTAGACGCTCCGGGCGTCGGGAGCCGCGAGACGACTCCCGGCCACCGTAGATACTGGCCTGTGGACGGTGAGCAATGGGTAGCTCACCGTCCTTACGTTGCATAACGACAGGCCGTGTCGACGGCGCGTTCGTGTTCCACGCGCGCCTCAAAGAGATGTCAGCAAAAGGAAGGGGCCACTGAGGGCCGATGCCTGCCGGGGCTGCGGGTTGTTCGCAAGAGATACCGCGCCCCCGGAACGCAAAGGGCACAAGAAGGAACATGGGTGGGTTTTAGTCAGTAAAAGTCTGACACTCCCTCCCGCCCCGCCCAGGGCGGGAGAAGTTATTTGATGATTTCCCACCCACCAAAAAAAAAAAAAAAAAAAAAGGTAAGTGGGCAACTGACTGCCTGACGTACAAATTATACAAGTGACAACTGACAGCTGCTGTCCAATTGACAGATGTGGTTTTGTTTTGTTACACAGATTATTATTGTAATTGTTTTGAGTTACCAGAGAAACTTAATATGTAAATTATTAACCTCCTTGGTTTATAAACTAATATATATATACTGTCTTGAATAGTTTATAAAACGTCGTCAAATGTCTATAAATATTTATTAATATCAGGTAGCAAGAGTAAAGCCATTCATAAAAAGTTGTTCTTATTATTATGTCTACTCAAACTAACTTTGTGGATTGTGTCGTTATTTTATGCATTTACTAAATCCACAGCGGATACTGTGGGATTTGTAAATGCATGAAATTAAGAGTTTCGATCCGCTATCAACTTTTATGTGTACAGCCTTGCAAAAATTTTGAAACATGTAAAAAAATTAAAAGCGATTTTCTCGTGAATGAACGGTTGCAATGTTGAGATAAGACCGATTTCATAGTAGTATGTAATCCAGAATATGACATTCCTAAAACCATTACTTTTTAATCAATCCTTAGGGAGGAAATTGCTTTAGAATGTTGCTGACTGTATACATGTTTATGCTCGTGACTGTACCTAGCACCATTTATTTTAGACTTATTAGTCACTAGCTTCTGCCCGCTACTTTGTCCGCGTCAAAGTTTTTATAAGTAGTCGAAAGACACGTGGCGCCATCTATTATCATAAGAACGTTATTGTTGTTTTTCGTGGGAAGAGTACCTACTTTTTTCGGGATGATAGGTACCATAAATATTTCCGTTTCTGTGCACCTTACAACGTGTATGCAAAATTTCAGGATGATCGGTGCAGTGGTTTAGGCGTGAAAAGGTAACAAACAAACTTAATATATAATATCACAGTTAGGATAAGATCGAAATGTCCATGCTGAACCTGTAGTTACCTATTATTATGTATATACACGCCTTCCATAACGTTAGGTACCTACTATTTATACATTACAGTGCCACATGCCGTAGTAGCATTCCTAAATAACGAACATAATTTAATTTCAATGTCTACATTCTCTGACCACAGGTCGCTGAGATTCACGGAAGATGGCGTTAGCAGTAAGTAAAACTTGCTGTTATTAATAAATATAATATTTATGTTTAAATACTTGTCATTATAACGCTTACCTAATACTAATTCAGTACTTACTTAAAATAATACGACTTGTATTTTCAAAGCAATAGAAACCCATTGTCAATAAATTTTAATGTAAGGAAATTTAATTCTTCTACTCAAGCCAAGACTGCAAGAGGGACTTATATAGGAAAAACAAACATAATAGAAGAAGGCACAGGCCACAGGCACTAATAGTTTAAGTCTATTGCGCAAAAGAGGTTCGCATACATAGGTAGCTTCACCTTCCGCAGCATCGCCTTACTAAATTGAGTTACACCAATTTAATTATTGCTTTTATGGAGGGCTTTTAGTAGCTTTTAGTATCAAGCGGGGCATGATCGACTTCCCCTAAGTGAATTGACGGCCATGACAGAGGACATTCGCTTTACTGCTTTACACTTTTCCTAGAGGACGTTTTGACAAGCGACGACTTCAGTGGTGAAGAAGTTTGCGAATTAGGCTTTGGCATCATTTCGTGGCAAAAGTAGCCATTAAAAATCAAGTTTTTTTTTTTTTTAATTGAAGACGCTCTTGCTTAAAGGTATAAGTAAAGTTCGTTGACAAGTTCGAAAAAAATATGAAATGCTGTTTTACCCTAGTACTTATACGATTTTATACGGGTCTCTTCTAAATGAAAATATATAGGTACCTACCCATCCTGTACATTTCCCGAAGGGTTGCAGAACAGTTTGGTAGAAACTTTACATTTTTACAGTTTCCCATACATGTACCGGGAATACAGTGGGTAGGTATCTGATATACCGGTCTACCTACTCTATTATTATAAAATCGTATAGCCATGTCGATTTTTTTTAAAGTACCTATATAACATGTACCATGCATGCACACATGCATGTAACTGCCTCGTTAGCCTAGTGGTCCTAAGCACGACTGCTACGCTAGAGGTCTTGGGTTCGATTCCCAGGTCGAGCAAAAAGTTTTATTGGGTTTTTCTATAAAATTCTCAGTAGCAGCTCGGAGTTAGGATTTGTGCCCGGTTAATGGCAATAGGCTCGCCCCCTATTACATGGGACCTAAATATATCGGCTAACTGTGGGTATACATTGGTACACCTCTGCCTAACCCTTCGGGGAATACAGGCGTGATAGTATGTATGTATAACATGTACTTATGTCAACTAATGAGTTTCTTCCGAAATCTAACATTTGACATTGTACCTAAGTATATTTTTGTAGGCTAGCTTAATTATGATATTATTTTAAGATATTAGAATAATAGATACATAAATAAGAAGATATATGCTTAGACACGAGATGTATAAAGACACACACCTAACCGCTAACTACATATAGGTGCTGTCTATCGTCAAGTTTATTGAGCAAACATTATTGGTAGCAACGGTTATTTTAAGCGTGAAAAATCACTGTTTGTACGCTAATTTAACGCTCACAAAATATTGGGCTGACTGAAGGTTCCCAGGTATAGTCACGAACAAATAAATAATCTCGTAGATGGAAAAAATATGTAACTTTTGGCTGAGTTAATAGTCTCTTAATACTCGTTATATTAATTAACACCAAAGTAATTAAAATATACTTAGTTAATTAAATATCCGTAAAATAAAATAGAAATAAATATTTACTTTTTCACTAACCTTTAACTTTGACCCCTGGTTGATCTCATTTTCCTCGAGTATGACAAATGAGTTCAGAAACGGCAGTCACCTCATATTATAGCCTTCGTTGACACTATAGGTACTAGGCACCATTGTTTTTCGCCATTCAACGAGGATTTCCGCAAACAATAGATAAAAAATACTGTCCCACTCGAATCGCTCTCTTGAATGAAAGTGTTTATCATGACTACGCGCTCGTGAACCCCATGTTTACAAATAATTGTCGAAATTATTAGTCAATATTATAGTATAATGGATATCCCATTTCATTAACACAATTATATCATCATAACCATCGTATTGTGATGTCATAACATAATTAAAATGTTTTGGTTGTTTATGTGGCTAGGGCTTTTGTAATAATTATGCTCCTCATTATCGAATCGTAAATACGACGTAAATAGTTCGTCATGCACTGCATGTACCTAACACTTGTAGTTTGAGAACATTTAAATTAATAGTGTTAATGAAATATTCTCTAATTTTTGAAAGTTTATCCTGCTGACCTAGTACAGGTAAATTAGTATGTGGTTAGACTTGTTCCACAAGTTTAACGACATTGAACAAAAGTTAAAGTTCACTAGTCTGGATGAAATTTATATTTAAATTTTATCAGTGTTTGTAATTTTAAATCGGTTTACATCACGTTGAAATTGGCGACTTTTAATAATTATTATATTCCCAGTTGAATAATTACCCAAAACGAATACTTACGTACGTTTTTTTTTTCGTCAACCTGCATTGACCGATATTGTTAAAAATTTTACACATCGTCTTAAGCTTGTATTTAAACCAAGACATAGATATTTTTTTCCTCATCATTTTATAACTTTACTAAGTGGTAAAGAAAACGTAATTTTTTTAATTTCCTTTTACTTATAAGCCACATTCATATTTTAAAATTTATTAATCTGACGATGAACTTAAACCAAACGTCAAAAACTGATAAACTGAACTCTTATACTGGTACCCCTATCAAAACGAATATTGCTTGACCGAAATTATTGAATGGGCATTGAAAAGAGATTGTTTACACACGATACGAATCTTATTATAATATCGTATCATATAATTATATAGCCCTAATGATTCAGAATATTTCCATATGTTTACAAACTTTTAGGCATAATTGTTCTCGCCGTGGTAAACCTTATTTCTGTTATTTCAATAATTACGAATGTAACCTGTTCAGTACTAACTTTGATAATGCAGATGAAACTAGATGACCAGTGCATGAAATATTGCTAGGCATGCACCGAGGTGAAGTAGACAAAATTGTTTTTTTTTTTTCAAAATACGGCGAATGATATTTGGTACATTGCTACTTAATTTTGAAGAATCCACTAAAAAGAGGCTCGTGAATCTTGATCGTGTCGTTCATGCAGAATAGTACCTAACTAAGAGATATATGGTGAGTAAATCTAAAGGGGGAAAAAGAGACCAAATAAAAAATGAATAGATTGTGTGAGAGATGATGTGAATTATAACGTGACAGATTAGGAGAGAATGGAGCAGGAAAGCGTTAAGATTCTCCCCTAATGCCTAATATGGTAGGGCAAGCAGAAAAAGAAGAATTATTATGTCCGTGAAGTTGCTACCACGAATGACTGTACGGTTATTTAAGATTATGTTCTCCTTTACAACCAAGAAGTTTTGGGTTATTCTCTTGTACCTGCCTATTTAGATGGGATTTTAAATTGCCATCTATTTATTGTTTGTTTGTAGCTCAACCTTGCATGATAGACATATCCGCTTGGATTTCATTTTTTATCCAACAGCTTCTCAAAATTTTCGTCACGTATTGTTGTAGGAATAATTATTTCGGTTATCTTCAGCAGCTAGCGGCCTAGTGTTACAAGGTGCCACAAGTTTGCGACCTAGACTTTTTGTTAAACTTCCGACAAAACTCTTCATCAATAATTCACTTGAGGATATTGCAAAATATCACGTTAGAGTGTGATTATGGCAATTAAAGTAAGTGCCTACTTGTGTCCATATAAGGACAGAAGTATTTGTCATATGTGGTTATGCAAGTACCTACTCAAAATTATTCATTGATAGCGAAACATTGTGTGGTGGAAATTTGAAATCCATAATATTAAGACAACTCAAAAAAAACCGATTGATTTTCAATTAGATAACTTGTTACAGTTGTAAATCTTTGATTTTTAGTTGCTTTGAAGAATTAATCAATAACTTGACAAATAAATAACGTCACAGCACCCTATTGCCGTTATGGGGAAAATCGGAGCAATTGCATTTTGACATAAAAAGTATGTCAATTTATTGATTGTAGGTGACTAACCCGCATTCATTAAATAACCTTGTTTCATAAATTTTGGAGATATTGATCGTACCTACATTTACGGAGGATGTTGTAGGTACTTTCCGCCAGTCTAGAATATGCTAGATCCTATTTTAAAACCGTGGTTGTTTACATAACTAACACCTGGAATATTTCCTCATGACATACCGTTTTATTTAATTATATTGAAATGATCATGTTCTAAGTTTATTACATTGTACGTAGGAAGTATCCTACTATATAATATTATAATCCTACTGATAATATCATAAATGCGAAAGTTTGTGAGAATGGATGAATGGACGGATGTCTGTTACTCTTTCACGCTTAAACGGCTGAACGGATCTGGATGAAATTTCGCACTGAGATAGATTGTAGTGTGGGATAAGACATAGGATTTTTTCCCGAAAAATGCACGGTTCCCGTGGGATAATTTATTAGGTATATCAATTTTGACGAGAACGAAGTCGCGGCCAGAAGCTAGTATATTATGAATTATGATTTTTAAAGAGTGTTTATGAAGTTTCTTTCTCGTTCTTCTCCTGAGGAACCTATTGTTTGGATTGAGCAACTATTTTTTTTTTGTTATCTGGTTGGAAACTCCTCATGGATATCCACCAGACTGGGGGGGAGGGGTCTGACAGACTCTTACTGATTAAAAACCACCCCATTGTTCCATTTCCACGCTTACGCCGGGGATCCCGGAAACGAATGAGCCTTCCGTGATCCCCAGCTGAGGATCAAGCAACCAGCTTCAACTTTTTGACTGACCATTTCCTGACAATTCAAAAGTACCTAAGTTAATGGTTTAATTAGAGTTTGATTTTGACTAGATAGATGATGTGAATGTCAACTGAATACGACGACTAGTATTTATAGCTACTGCTGGAATTTAGGTTAATCAGCTGTTTTCCATAAAAACAAGTTATATACTTACATAATAATAAAATAAATATTACTAGTTTGTTGACATTGCGTAGTTACACGCAACTGGTTTTGATACTTGTAATTCTTGTATTCTTTAAGGCTCTAACGGTAAATAGTAAACCAGTTAATCAAATTGTTTGTTTCCGATCGATACTTCAAAAACTTGTCTGTAGGTTGTTGTCTAAGGTTAAAGCTACCTGATCCTAGACAGCAACTTGTCCGCAGCATGGCATTGACTGACAAAGAGCGAGTAAATAACGTTGCCGGGTCTGCTCAACTACAGATGAATTTTTGTATTTGCGACCGCGAGACGTTTCGCAATCACAATGAACTTCGGTAACGCTAAAATATTTCGGTGTGTTATCGTTGTGTTTTGTTTCGGATACGTACAGAACAGACGTAAAATAAAAGTTGATAGTGACGCAGACTTTCGCGATCGGAACTCGGACATTTATTTAAACTCTATACAACTGATAGCTAAGCACGGGTATAGGCCTGAAATTCATACAGTGATTACGAAAGATGGCTATACAGTGAACTCTTACAGAATACCAAACAGTGGACCTCCTGTGTTGTTAGCTCACGGAATTGGTGACAGTTCTGATTCATGGTTGGTTCTCGGACCAGAAAAGTCTGTGGCATTCCAGTTAGCTGAACTAGGATATGATGTTTGGTTATATAATGCTCGCGGGAATAAATACAGTAAAGGACACATCAAAAATCTCCCTGAAAAAGAATATTGGAATTTCAGCTATGAAGAGATGGGTACGCAAGATTTGCCTGCGGTGATTGATTATGTGCTCCAAACAACGTCTCGACGCAACTTGTCCTATATTGGGTTTTCTCAAGGAACGGCCATTTTTTTCGTGATGTGTAGCATGAGGCCTGAGTACAACGAGAAGATCAAGCAAGCGATATTATTAGCGCCGATAGCGTGGATAACTGAAACACAGTTCCCGTTTATGGACATTTTAGCACAAAATTTGGACGTATTAGTATCGTTTTTTAATGGCATTGGCGTGTACGACGTATTTGCCAATAACGTATTGAGTAACCTTTATCATGCAAAAGTGTGTAGAGTCGATGTGCCTGAAAATATTTTGTGTAAGTTAGAGTATTATATTAATTATGGAATAAGGAATATCACTAATCTGTATCCAGAAAAGCTTCCCGTGCTTGCTAGTCATATACCTGCTGGAGTGTCTACGAAGACGTTTGTTCATTATTTTCAAAGTTACTTAAGTAAACGGTTCCAAAAATTTGATTATGGTTCGAAAACTAATCAGGAGTTGTATTCTTCTGTGCAGCCTCCTTCTTTCGACCTTTCGTTGATAACTGCCCCTATTTATATGTTTAGTAGCGAGGTTGATTGGTTCAGTACTTCGGTGGATGTTGAAAAACTTCGAAGAGAACTCCCAAATATTGTTAGGCATGTTAAGTTAAATAAATCAATTGATTTTACTCATTTAGAGTTCATATACGGTTCTCGAGTGAACGAAATAATAAATGATGATATAAAGAGAATTCTTAGCGGAAATATATTATAAATGTGTTAGATTTTTTTGGTTATTAGTATACTTTTGTGTTACTCCTGCTGGGCCCAAACCTCATAAACTATATACGAAAGGTACTATTACTTAATTATACTGTCTACGATACGACACGAAAAGAAAAAGCTGTTTTCTTATAAACTGTGATAACAATGATCTTATTTTGAAGAAGACGTACACAACAACACACGACAAACTTTTATTTTTTCAAAGTTGTACACTTTGAAAAAATAAAAATTTTGAGAAATAAAAGAATATTTCAATGATTCTTTTTGTATTTTTGAGTGAGTCCCTAGATGGTTTCGATTTAAAATTTCACCCGGCAGGTGGCGCTGAAAACCAAAGTTCGGGCTGGATAACGTCTCTCAGGTCCGCTAGTATTCTTACATTTTCCTATACTGCTATATTACCAAGCTATAACCTAGGATTAAGATAATGATCGCAGATAGACTGACGGTGATGTAGGCCCAAAGATTCGGGTATCCAAAAGGAACCCGATTTTTTTTGGATACCTACTGAACCCTAAAAACTAAATTAAGTAGGTACGCAGTAAGACAACAAACAATAAAGTTTGAGTATATTAATGAGATACTTAAATAGACTAAGTAATTAATTTCAAACAATTATGTATGTACCTATTCCACTTCCGTGTTTCCTAGTAGACCGTATATTTTTATAACCATTTCAAGAATGTCGATTCCACTTTTCTTAGTGGAAATCTATTGTAAGTAATAACAATAGCAGCCTTTTATTATCCCATTACATAGCAAAGGCCTCAGAGAAGCTATAATCATAGATCACTGCGAAAGGCGAATTGGCGAATTAAAACTTATATTTATTTTTATAAAATTTGCATTATCTCAAGATGTTTTCCTTCACAGAAAATTAAAATGTTAATAAATTATGAAACTAAAAAGTCACATTGGTTCTTGCCAGTGCACGGTTGCGGAGAACCTCGTGCATGAGAGCCGGTCGTCCTTACCGCTTAGACACCATGACTTCTAATATGTTAGGTATTATTTTTATTTACACGACTATAATAAGTATATTATTTCCTTTATTCGTTAGTATATACATATATACCTATTACATTTTTAAATATTAATACAAAAATAAAAACATTTAAAAATAGTAGTCGAGCGGCATCAACACGGTCACGGCGGAAACATGGTCCAAGCTACCGGTAAGGTGGTCAGGGCTCCTGAGAAAGGAATCTAACAATACCAGCCGTGTTCAGAAGTACCTATACAAGTAGGTATTATTACATTAATGGAATTCCAGGTGTATTGTCTAGTATACTTACGTACATTTTTTCAAATAATAACACTACTTACGAGATTCAATAAATTAATTTAATTTATTTGTATATAAAATGAATTAAAGGAAAGGGAAAAGAAGGTAGAAAATGTGCCGTTTTGAAAAGTCGAATTGATAAACACAAGTTTGGATTTTTGTATGGGTACAAAGGGTACATTTATAGTGTTAAAATCTTGGGGGCTGAAAAGGGGGACCAACGGGCTTGCAATCATTGCGATATTTTAAAGATTTGAAAAACTCTTACACACTTATTGTATGTGCAGTACAGTAGTAGATACCTACAGAGTGGCAAGTTTCGTTCAGAATTTGGTAGTATATTAATGAATCGTAACAATGTAGGCAGTCTCTATCTTTACATAATTATAACGCCAATACAAAATTAAGTAATCGTTTAATAAAGTTTCATTGTTTCTGTTATCATTGCACTCATACGCAAGTGTCTAAAAGAAATGCAACTATCCATAAATTATTTTTATTTGTTACAAATCATGTTAGGTAATGGTAATAATTCTGAGGTGAATATTACTCATTCTATATCTATTTTGGAAATATACACATACTTATTATTCATTTAAGTACAGATTTATTCTGAGGATAATTCTTCTACTATTAATAACTAGCTCATGTGCTAAATAATTTTCAGATTTGAGGTTTTAATTTGCTTACTAATATACCTATTGAAATTAAAAAAAAATAATTAAAATTATAATCATCATAATGATTACGATGATAATAATTTTAATTCAAGGACAAGAAGCTATTGTAGCGTTATCTACTTAAATGTTTTTATGAGCTCTATGACCAGACACATATACCTTCCCACATCAATAAAAAAAATCTGATTCTGAATTAGTTCTGAAGATCATTTAGTACCTACCTACTTAATTAGATACATTATACTTATTATGTATGTACTTTTTAACTAAATAAAATATTATTAAGTTCTAAAATAAAAAAGGTACAAGTAGAATAGTAGCTCTCAAAAGAGTTTTGATTGTTTTCAAGAAAACCAAACTGATCAGTGGAGTATAAAAAAAATATAAGTACAGTAACTACAACCTCAGCATTTTTTCTTTGCCTTTTGTAACTGATGGTAAATGTCAAACCTGTTCTAACTGATATCAAGCATGACGTATTCAACCAACCATTTACCTTACATATACCTATTTATATTATTATTTTTATGTAGGTAACAATATGCGTACATGCGAATTCGTATGTTGCTTAATTATGTCTTGGAAATAAACCCCTTTATGAGAAAAACAAAGAGTAATTTTATAGAATTCGCGTTTTACCGGAACCCCAAAAACTACTTTACGCACTACTTTTTAGAGCAGTTAGATACTAACATTGAACCTACAATATTTTTAATAACTACGTGTCCATCAACGATCATTTGTTTGGACCGCGTGTGCCAAATATTGAATAGGTTTTCGTCGAAAAAACATTTTATAAATATCGGCGAGTTCACGGATATAATTGAAAAGTCGTACACAATGCACCTGTATACAAAAGTAACGCAAACTGAAATTTAACTGTATAGCTCGTTGATATGAATTGGTATGTACCTACGTATACAGAGGGTAGGTATGTTTTGGGTACCTATTGAAAAAAAAATTGTGTCCGATCTGTACGTGGAGCTAATGCATGTTCGATAAACGAGGTGAACCTATTTATTTGCTAAATAAACATGACTATAGAATGTTTGACGTTGCACAATATTTAGTTAAATATAAAATATTACATACACATACCATCACGCCTGTATTCCCCGGAGGGTTAGGCAGAGGTGTACCAATGTACACCCACAGTTCGCCGGTATGTTTTAGGTCCCATGTAATAGGGGGCGAACCTATTGTCATTATTGCTATTGCCATATAAAATATTAGTATTTTTAATATTGAAGTGTTGTAGTGTTGTAGCGACAATAATAGGTTGGTGCCTATTATTGTCCCACTGCAAGACAAATACCTCTTCTCATACAGAGAAAGGTATTCACCACCACGCTCGCTTGCTCAAGGTTATAACTTAAGATAAAGAAAAAAATATACACTTTCTAAAATATACATGGCTTATTTTTGCATCCTCGTCAATTCAAGGAACTTCATGTGCTAGTTGATTCTCAAAAATAAATAATAATAAAAGAAAAAGATATTTTTTTTGACATTTTCGAATTCGATCTAGGTACCCATCTCACCGTTAGATTAAGACAGGCGGGCGATGAACCCGCACGCACTCAAACAACAACAAAAACAATTTATTAACAGGTATTGCAATTTTATTGGATTATTCATGTCTTTTATGATAACCTCCTGAAATTTGACGATCCTTGTATATCAACTTTACTACTGTATATAATATAATATATAATTATAGCTTCCTCAGAACTATCGTAGCCAATTGTTTTTTTGTTTGTATTCTCCAGACCTTTTCCGATCAGGGCGGCTAATCTTAATTCAGTCTAGCAAAGTACGCAGGAGATATTATAGTGCACAAGTGTGTGCGCAAACACAGGTGCACTCCTTCTTCCCTAATTCTGATAGTCCGATGGGACGGCAATCTGACGCAACCGGGGAGAGATCAGGCGCAGGACCAACGGCTTTACGTGCTTTCCGATTCACGGGAGTGTCACACCACTAACTTCCAAACCCCGGGCTATTACTGAAATTCCCAATAACGCTTTTTGCCCGACCTGGGAATCGAACCCAGGACCCCACACTTCGCATTCGTACTTGCCACCACGAATCTCTCTTTATCAATTCTTAAACTTTATCAAAAAAGACACTGAATATGCCGAAACAAAAAATATTTCATCTCCAACCCTCACTTACCTACCTAGCTATGTAGATATAATCTGGCGAGCGAAGAGACGAAAAAATTAAAAAACTCAGTCTGACCGAAACGGTGGTGTCACGAACAGGCGCCCTGTTCAAATTGCCTCTCTACGGTCAATTTAATCGTGAAAAACACTCTGCATTGTCTAGGTAATGAACACAGCTACCTGCCCTGGGACAGTCAACAAGCTCTTCATTTACGAATCACGATTAACGCAAATACTGGACCAATGAGCACTTCGGTACTTTTGTTGTAGGTACAACAAAATGTGCTAACATTGGAGAGGATATTGAGTAATAGGTTTTGGGATTTAAATATGTGGAACTTAGTTACTTTTTTGGTTTTAATATATAAAATAAAATATGCTATAAATCTATAGTTATGTTATTAGGTGCGAGTATTAATACAATTTCTTCATGGGCATGAAATCTCAAAAACCTTGAGATGGTCAACCTTTTACTTATTCAAAATATTTTTTAATTAAAAAACGAAGGTTGTACATTTTTGGCAATATTTTATTTAACAATTTCTGCGTTATAGGAAATGTGCTTACATTCGATATAAATAGGTATTTAAATACCAGAATATACTCGTATAACTTCCTGTTCCGAAAACTACGTAGAAGTATGAATATGAAATGCAGATTTCATTGACTTGTTGACCTTGACTTGGTCACCTTGTATGACGATCTTGATTTTTTTTACGAAATAATACTATTACATCATAAAATGTGTTTTAATTATATGAATAAAAAGCACAGATTTCCTCCTAGTGTTAAAAACCTCGTGTATTACTACTATACTTAGATTGACGATAGCGTGCGAACTTCAAGTAGGAAATAGGTAAGATTGGTGAGGACACGTATTTATTTCTGGCCTTGCCACTGTAAAATGAACCTAAATCTATACAAAAGTGGTTACCTTTGCGAATCTTAGGATTATTTAACTAGTTAACAGAATGAACTGCCTCGGTAGCCTAGTGGTCTCTGTCTTGGGTTCGATTCCTAGGTCGAGCAAAAAGTGTTATTGGGTTTTATATGGAATTCTCACTAATAGCTCGGAGTTTGGATTTCTGTCCGGTTAAAATGGCTGTAGGCTCGCCCCCCTTTTATATGGGTCTTACACATACCGGCGAACGAACTGTGGGTGTACATAGGTACACCTCTGCCTAACCCTTCGGGGAATACAGGCATGGTATATTTTAACAGAATGTTTTACTTGAAATTCTAACTCGAATGACTTGGTTACTTTAATTGTAAATCCTTAACCTTAACCTTATAAATGAAGATTCAACTGCAACCTACCTATACAATTAGACAGGTTATTTAGATTATAGCTACTTAGTCTTCTACAGTCACATGATTTAAAAAAAGTGTCCTTAAAAACGGGATTTTGGTCCCCTCATGATTATGGTCACATTAATTACAGACACTAAGTACCTACGTACTCCTCACAATGCTCCACTTCACCCCGAATGCTCTATTCATCCGTAAACACATCATAAGGTAAGCTTCCAGAAGAGCGATAACGTGTCGAGGGGGGGATGGGTGGATTGGCACAACAACGCGCCATGCGCTAAAGAGGACAAGGGGTAAGCGGTCAGTTCGTTTTGAAATGCACCGGTTATTATTAATTTGGATTCTCTAGCCATATAAGGACTCACGAAATAAAAGAAATTTAGTCAGGGTCGCTGTCACCGGAATCGGTGAAGAGGACTATATTATTGTTGATTAAATATAGTCGATTCTAGATGTAATATAGTTATTTTGTTTTTGGAAGAGAAAATATTTTGAAGATAGATAACGGTTTAGCATAAATATAGCTAAATGAAAGTGAACCTTACGTCGCTGTCGAATCCTGCAGATAATATATACACATGTAATTATGTTATGTGTTTGTGAAAAATCCAGTGGTGAAAATGGTTTTTCAAAAGTGGATTTAATTGCTAAGTCAATTTAATTGTAAGTTAAAAATATATTTGAAAATTACATTTCCGTGCAGATTTTATGCAGATTACAATATACATAAGATTCATAAGATTTCTAATTACGATTTTTATTATTTTTATTAAGATTTTTAATCTAAAATGTATTTTAATCTGATTAGATATCACCTGTTAAGTCACGGTTCTTAAACCTAACAATACTGCTACTATACACACACACATGTTATCCTTAACCTAAATGTTTGTCTACACCGATGACTTCATTCTCAAAGACATCTCAGGATTTAGGTCTACTTTTAAAAACTGATTCTGATTTCAACTCCAAAATTTAAGGTAAATTATAAACGTACCTACCTTGTATCAAAACACAGTGACACTGTACTAATTGTAACAATATTTGCACAATGGAAAGTTAATGCAGAAATACTAACTTATGTAAACTGAAAGAACTCGTATTTATTTAAAACGAAAAACCTGATCTTGGCAAAATATATTACTTATCACGAAAATGATAAGGACTTTAAAATTAATTTACTTTACCCACGTCTTTGCCTTTGTAATAAATATTTTTCTAAGTGTTTTTTTTTCAAGTTATCGGCCATTAAGTACTTCGGTACGTACATACCTATAAAGATTAGGTTTTTTTTTTACCGATGGGAAATCATCAAATGAAGAGGGAGTGTCAGACTTTTACTGACTAAAATCCAACCATGTTCCTTCTTGTGCCCTTTGCGTTCCGGAGGCGCGGTATCTCTTACGAACAACCGGAAGGCATCGGCCCTGGGTGGCCCCTTTTAAAATTGCTGACATCTCTTCGCGTGGAACACGAACGCGTTGTCCACACGGCCTGTCATAATGCAAAGTACGGACGGTGAGCTACCCATTGCTCACCATCCACAGGCCCGATAAAGATTAGGTGCGACTAGATTTCAAAAAGAAATGTTTAAAAAAATAAAAATCCAACTAAACCAGCGTTATTTGACGCCGTCATAGAAAATATCTATCAGTGAATATTGCATCAAAAGTGATCAAAACCCAACCATAGTGTTCCAATTAATAAAACACTGAGAGTTTTAGTATTTCAATACGCTTCAATTAAACTATCGGTAAAAGCTACTAGGTAGTTGAATTTTGCACTCTATTTAAAATACATTTTATTTTGTCCCTACCAATTTTGTTGAAAGGTAATTTGTTGTGGCTAGTACCTAGTAGGTATGTATTTGATTAATTTCCACGGATTCTATGAAATCGCTGTTAAGTTTAAACTAACAAACGGTGCAATTGACTCGTATGTATTGTTAGGTACAATAAATACAAAGTGTTTAATTGTGCTAAAACAACAATTGAACATTATTTTGTTAAGAGATATGAAAGACAATTCTACTAGAGACTTTTGGCTTAAATCATGATCACATGAATCGGTCTGTCAACATCATTTGATTAACATGTTTCTGACGAACGGTTGTTATCTATTTTACCTCGATTAAGGAAGTAGGAACTATCTTATTCGTCTTCAGCCGTCAAGCAGTATTGCTGTATTGCGGTTTTGAAGAGTAAGGTTGCCGGAGTAGTTACTTTGATAAGCTTTATCTCGAGAATGGCCTTACACCTATTCTTTTGGTATTAGGTACATATTTCCGTAGGTGGTGGTGACTATTTTGCTTTAGGTGGGTCAACTGCTTTATTGGTATTCAGTACAAAAATTGTTCAATAGAATGACTCAATCTGATCAACTGTACAAAATATCATCAATCAAAATATCATGAAGAAAAAGGAGATATTTTGTTGATTAAGTAAGTATTCTAGCGTAGCGAGCTTTGGGAAAAGCCCAAACACTGGACCGCCATGAAAAAATTGATTGCCTAGTATATAAATAATAAAAAATATATAAATTAAATACTGACATTGAATGCTACATCATCACATATTCTTGTTTGCCATTAGGAAACCAGAACTACTTAACAGTCTTAAGCAAATTTATAATGTAAACATAATGTATTTAACGTTATGCTAATAGGCACCTACAATATTTTACAAATTATCAGTTATCACCTTTTATCTTGCCTCGAAGGACCAAATTTGAAGAAAAGGAAGTTTAAAAACAGCAGGAACTGTGTACCCAGAAATCTGACAAAACCTTAAACTAGAGACTACTGCATCATAATAAGCTAATAATTGAAGATAAAACCATTTTTACCAGCTCCATTTTAATAAACCGATATAACCCATAAACTGCACGGTAGGCGTAAATTAATTCCTTAAACGATGGTTTTTGTAAACGTATGAGATAGATGTAAAAACTGAGAAGGCTATTTAAGTTTTCATATCTGTTGCTTACCCAGAATAGTGGTGTGTGGATACAACCAATCAATCGACATACTTTTATGAGCCGTCATAACGCAATTCCTCCGATTTCCCCATAGATCTGGTATGGCAATAGGATGCTGTGACGTCACTTATTTACCAACTTTAACTAACCATTTATTAATTTCAAACCAATAAAAATCAATTTTTACACTTAATTGTGAATTAGCTAATCGGGCTAAAGTAAAGTGTTTTTTAGGTATGTTATGTCTTGGAATTAATGGTTAATGGTGTCCATACAGATGCATGGGAGAATTCAGAGGTTTCCAAGTACCTAAGTACTTGTATACAATCTCGTCAGTGTAGGACTGTGTGACGGCACGCTCTTCCACCGCGATGCGGCTGCCGTGTCGATTTGTCGGGAAGCTTTATTTCCGCCTGTCGCGTGGAAATACGATAGCGGTTATATTTTATTTCCAATATTTCGGTAATCGAAATAGAAACGTGGCTCCTGCGTTTGTGAAACGTGGCCGTATGTGGCGGTGAGCTGCCGAGCTATTTTGTTTGGATTTTCGAAATCGATTTCACTGCACTTTTGTTTGGCGGATACTAACATCTCTTACTTAGGTACTATTTATGTTTTTTTCTTTTAGTATTTTTGCGTTACACGTAATATTTATTAAGTAGGTAGACAAACAGTAAATACAAAAAATTTAAATAGCATTGGTGTGAGTAATAAAACATAGAATAAAATTCACAAAAGCCGCAACATAAACCACACCTCCCCAATAAACCCCTGAGAAACCTCTTTTCGCACTTTTTCATGATAACTTATTCAGAATATAATAAACCTAATAAAGTATCACCTTACACTCCTACTTTTACGATCCTACTTTGTGTTAACGTCTACTGCGACGTACCTGAACGGTTTTACGATAATCCCACCTTCCCCTCAAAAATTGAACTGTCAAATTCCGCTGCGAACAAAAGAATGGACTTGGTAAATAGAAAACGTTCAAAAAGCGAACGTCTGTTACACACCACACTTTTTAATTGAATTTCATTCAAAATTTTCATGGAAACATTTTTTTTTCCTACCTATCATATTTGCGTCGTTTTGTATTTGAATTTCGTGTTCTGTCTTTCTTTGTATTTGGTGTCTCTGATTGTAGGACACACTTACGAATAAAACAAAAAGATTTTTCAGAAAAAAATAACTTTTCCGGTTCTTTTTATCAAATCTTTGTAGCTTACCTTATTTCTCTAGACCTTTGCTAATAATTATTTCTAGAAATACAAACGAAACATTATCTGCGCTGGCTTCGCAAATTCCAAAAATAAGTTACTTCACAATAAAAGATAACCCTTCATCTACGTGTTCATGAAACATGACACCTGTACAAAGTTACAAAGCTTCCTCCTCAAATAAACGACAAACGAAAATAACACAGAAGCGGAAAAGATAACTTTAAAAGATGTGAGAGGTAAGGGCTGTAAGTGAACGCATGATTGACTTTTCTCGAGTTTCTGCAGTAATGGGAATATTGTATTAGTTGTGCAAGCAATAAGAGTATGAGTACCTACCTATCTACTTTCATATAACGTAATTTACATGCGGTCGGTTTTAAGTGCTCTATTAAATTCCGATGTGGATAGCTGTGTTGGTTTAATGGACTTGTCGGTTAATTTTAATTTTGAAAATTTAGGGTTCTGCTGAAAAAAGAAATTTTATATTGAAATATATAATATAACATACCATCACGCCTGTATTCCCCTTAGGCAGAGGTGTACCAATGTACACCCACAGTTCGCCGGTATGTTTTAGGCCCCATGTAATAGGGGGCGAGCCTATTGCCATTAACCGGGCACAAATCCTAACTCCGAACTGCTACTGAGAGTTTCATAGAAAAACCCAATAACACTTTTTGCTCGACCTGGGAATCGAACCCAAGACCTCTAGCGTATCAGTCGCGCTTAGCACCACTAGGCTACCGAGGCAGTTATTGAAATATATAAAAAATACTAATACGTAATAAGTACTTACTTCCTCACTATCATAGTGAACCATATAGCTCCTCTATCAAATTTAAAAAAGAAACAGTTATCTAGCTAACATGGATGGGTTTTAGTCAGTAAAAGTCTGACACTGGGCGGGGGAAGTCACTTGAGGATTTATCATCAGTACCCAAAAAAACTCGGTATTTAAGTACCTACACTTACCTCCAGACATGTGCCGTATATCACAATGTTAAGATAAGTATTCGTTGTTTTTTTTTCATTATTACATCAAGCTAAAAATGCAGAATTTGTCTCCGTTAGGTACGTCCGTAATTAGCAAAATTTTGCTTCTGTCAAATACGCGCTGCTTTTGCAAAGTCTATTTGATTAAACGCCATCTTTTTAAAAATAGTACCGCTATGGAACCTCCTTTCAACTTTGTTAAAGCGTTTAAAAAAGAAGTGGCCAGGTTCGAAGTTTGAATGACAGTTATTTCTATTCGACAAAAAAATATCTACTTTATGATATCTAGGTACTTTCACAAAGTATTTTGTACTCATGTTTTGTTCCATCATACTGTTCAAGTGTTAGCGTAGAGTTTAGTGATTGGTGGGTAGCTCATTATACATTGTGGGTATGTTCTGTATATGCTCAGAGGTAACTCGGAGAATATAATTATATACATAGAACAAACCAATCAACATTATACCCTTCATGACTTCAGGCTATTAACTACAACAATATTGTGTTACTGTTACAGTAAAACATACTGTGTTTATCACTTTAGAATAATTAATCACTTTAATGGTTCTGACGTATGATTTTAAGGGTATATTATTATTATTTGAGATCAAATTTCAAAAATAATCAAAAATAATTGGATACCTCCCTATTTAAGGATTTCCATTGCCAGTCTGCTAAGGAGCGTTATAAAAGGACCATTCGGTCCTAAGGACCAATATTTAATTGACGACAAAAAATCAAGATAAGTTCCGTCAGACTGTAATATAAGTAGGTAAGTGTTTAACACATTACTTTTGTGTTTATGATAACGTAAGTAGCTGTTAAGTTCTGCAGAGATTCTAGCGGGTTAAGCGATTTTCAATCTTGTTTTAGTATTATAGTAGTTTAAGATTAGTTTGTAGACATATAAAATACATACGTTTCGAATAAAATAATAGGGCGTTGACAGCCCAAATGACTGTCAGGATTTTAAAATAACTTAAATTATAATACACAAGTAATAAATGATCAGTGTTTCTGTTATTAGTAGTTCGTACCCGAACCGGTACCCCGATCAGGTCAGAGGTGTCACACTGCATAGGTACCTAATTAGTTTACTGTTCCAAATCAATTGAATTGAATATTTGAACGCTCTTTGGATAATTTACAAATGGTAATGTTACCAAGTATATTTTTTTGACATTCCCCTATACGGCTGTACCTACACTGTTATATTAAGGGTTGTTACGACAAAAGGGGTGCAGCATTGTTATATTTGTCGCGTTATATTTATGGGTTCTTTGCTCAATAATACGTTCTAATTTGTCTAACATGATCATTCAGTGCATAGGCCGTGAGAATCTTTCACTTAATTAACCCTTTCAGGGGACTGGTTTAGTTCAAAGTGATAGGTATAAATAAAATTCACCGGGGCGGTGCTGCAGAGCTAATGTGTTAAGTGGAGTAAATCATTTAGGTTAATATGTTTCAAAACGTTGGTTTATCTATTGCCGCGATGTGCTCAAGTGATATATTTAGGGGTAGGTTTGTACCTATTTTAAATACACCTGTTTACTTGTATTGCTCAGTGGCTGTGGAAGGTGGAGAGCTGAGTGTGTTAAGGTAATTTAGGTGGATAGGTTAATAAAATTAGGATGAAATTAGAATAATTTGGACGTTTGTATTAAACGGCAAATGTGACGTTTTTAGAAATTAAATCCTTCCCTGTTATTTATTAAGGCTTAATTTTCATGGTAGTCCTAATATTAAAGAAGATATATATCTTCTTCAAACTTCGCGTTTAGTTTTTCAGCTTATTTTATTAGTAAAAAAACTTCTGTTGCCAGGATCCTCATTAAAATTAGATGTAGGACGAACAGCTTTTAACTTACATAGAATTCAGAAGCAAAATAAAATATTTACCTATCTTTAAAGTCACTTCAACATTTAATAGGTACTCGTATTATTAATAATGTAGATTTATACTTACCCACATGTTTGTGACTGATATTTGACGGTGAATCCGCGTAAATTATATTGAGTGCTTTGTAGTCCCGAACAACACAACTAATTGTTTTAAAAGCTTTTCACCTGCCGGATAACCGCTTTATACATAACCAATGATAAAAACTACGATGTGATCTACTAAAGGTCGGTGTACTGGTGTGCTATATAGTTTAAAGGGTTGGAAGGACGTCGACGCGTAGGCCCCCTCTCATCATAGATTGAGACATGATTCTAGACCACCCTACCTAGTAGTTTTTCAACAGCTGTTTTACACATTTCGACTAAGTCTGTACTAAAAACACACAAACTTAAAAAATTTAAGTAAACCTCGATAGAAGAATAAAAATCCCAACAGCAGCTAACAAAAGAGCTAATAACTTTGAAACCGCTCAACCGATTTCCATCAAACATAGCACTCCCGACTAATTCACCCTTCAAACATAATAAACAAAATCAAAATCGATTCATACGTTTGAGAGCTACGATGCCACAGACACACACACAGATTCGTCAAACTTATGACACCCCATCGTTTTTGCGTCGGGGGGTTTATTATACAAAAAATGGTCTTGAATTTGAGGAGCCCCCAAATGGTAGGTAACCTCCTATTTTTTGAAAATTCGTTATCATATTTTTTTCTATACAAGCAATAACATCAATAATAGCTTCCACTTGCCAGCTAGTCGCAATTAGGCGGTCTGTTCTGTAGAAAACTCCCTCAGTGAGTTTAGGTGAAGTGAGTACGAGGCGACCTATCATCCTATTTGCTTACCTCAAGCTTACTCCAACTAAATTCACAGAGGTGAATTGAGGTCACAATTTTTGGTTCATACTAGTTGTGTCTTGTTTCAACTCCTATGTTTTACTTGAGCAGCCCTGAAGATGATAACTGTTTGGACAAGTACGTATTAGATACTATTTACCTAATTGAAGTCACAGTGTCAATGCCAAAGACAAACGAATTAGCATACAGATCACGGCGCAACATCAGTTGCTTCATCTTGTGTTTAAAACTGTTGTGACATTATGTTTTAGTTGACTTTCTATGAATTCAAGATGGCGGCCTTAGCCTTACCGTATGCCTAGTCACCGTATATTCTTGACCACACTGGAATAGGGAAATAAAATGTACTAAACGTGTTTTCGAAGTATGTTTTTGAAGAATTCGTGGAAGCATTTCCACACTAACAAAGCATTCATCTCAAACTAAACGCAACAAATCAGACCGTTCAACACAATCGAAAAACCTCAGCCACGCAGAATTAAAGAGAACTTTCGTTGAACTTCATGTAAAGGGTGTGTAACCGATCCCCAGGTTAAGTGTGGCATGATGAGAGCACGCTAAGCATGTTCATGAATTATTAACGGCCTCTGCCGATGAGTCTGCATGCACCTTTATTACTGACACCGCTTTGAAAACCTTTCGAGTGGATGGCTGAATTCTGATTTTTTTTTTGGCACCAACAGGAAATTGTATACAAAATGATTGAGCAGATATCGAATGGTGGAAGGGGAATTACGGAAATTAAAATATGGAAAACTCATACCGAGTCACACACAAAGTTATTTCAATTATCAAGCAAGGGGCGAAGGAATTCTCCGTAAAAATACGTTATCAGTAAAGTCTGCTTTTTCATTTTTCTATGAACTTTTTATAAGTTCAAAGTATTTGCCGCACATGAGCAAATTCCTGTTATCCACTAAAAAAACAATTATTATTCCTGTTGTCCACTAAAAAAAAAAAATTTCAAACGGAATGTCTCTCCCTACTTAGATGTTAATTAAAACATCAGTTGCATTATTAAGACGAAGAATTTGTGGCCATAATTTCTTACACGTATCTTTGAAATATCATGAGAAGAACGCCAATAAAAATGGAATGCATTCCATTTTTATTGTTTTACTTATTCAAATTTCTACAATATGATATGATATTTTGATTGTTTGGATTCGAAAAATATCTTATTTTTTATTTTATTTTCTATTTCTTCCCAATGATACAGTTAATGATCTAGGTAAAGAAAATAATATTGTTGTTTTTTGTAAGCTAGGAATTTTATTGTACATAGGCAAAGGTCGTAAAAATTACTGCTATCGTCTTTTATAACCTTAAAACCATTGCACGACAGTTGATCGTTTGTACGACTCGACGCGACTGCCTATAGGTAGGTACTGCAATTGCAGAGATACTGAACCTTTTGATTTTTACGTACATAGAAAATATATTTTCAAAAAAGACACGAGAAAAGACACGTCTGGCTTTAAAAAAACCCATCATTTTATTAAAGTCTAACACCGAAAACAAAAATCGGTCAAGTATCTGTGTCTTTTATTTCAATAAAGCATGTGTAATAGTTACCTACATAGTTATGTACGGCCTGCTCTATACTGTGGAATTTCTGTGGAACTTGATTGCCGTCAGAGTAAACAAAGGTTTTTATTGAGCCGGCTAGTGTCGAGCACTTTCAGCATAATTCAGCATAAATCTCTGTTATCCGTCCGTTTCCCAAGAGATACACAGTTCATGGAGCACAATATAGCTTCTATGAAATTGATTAAAATGGATTTTAAATGTCGGTGCGAGCGAAAACTTATTTATTCCAAAATAATATCTTGGTGTAATAAATAATAGGAGGAGCCGGTAATTAGCTAAATAATTGAAATGTATCACGTTTCATTAATCAAAAATAAATTATAAAGATTGATTTCTCAGACTGAAGATAACTTCAATATAATTTGCATGCTTTCATTTTAAAAAGCCTGTTTTAGTTTAAATTATTCCTTTTTATATTAACCTAGTTCCTTTTACAATGTTCAAGGAATAAACCAAACTGTTACTACCCCTGTACAAGTAGGTAGCTCCCTCAGTGCACTGGTTAGTCAACAGTCTGTGAAGTCGTTCTCTACAAACGTTAACCTGCTTCCGCAATAACAGTTCCTTTACTTACGAGGTCTTCCTAGGGACCTGAAAGTTATAGCCTTCGCTTTATGTCCGCAAGCGATCTTATAATTTGAATTATAAATGGCGTTGGAGTTGTAAATGTTCCTTTAAATGCGAGTAAAAAAGATTGATTTGGTGTTGGGGGCTGATTGGTAAAACATCTACTGTAAGTTTTTGTTGTCTAGGGTTGAACATTTGAAATAGATGATGAAATTGCTATCTAAGTATTAAAAACTTTAGTACTAATTTATTTATTCTAGGATCTCACAGTGAATTTTTTTTTACTATAGGTTGTAAATATATAGAAAAATTCATAAATAAAGGCCAAACGTAATTGTGTAAAAACATTATTTTCAAAATTAGACCATAAACACAGCATTTATTTTGATGTTTTTATGTACCTAACAATAGTACAACGAGTGAACAGAATATTTAATTTCTACTTGGTTTTGGAAAGTCTAACACACCGTCCAGACGCGCCAGACCTGTTTATTTTTAACTGGACGAAAGCAGCAGCCTATACTCGGCTCGACTTAAGCCGGGGCGAAGCGGCATGCCGCATCCCAACCTTACCTACCCGTTCTGTCCTTTCAGGTAAAATGTTAGGCAAAATTGGATAAATTAGCTCTAAGCCTTTATTTATCCCAACATTTTTCAAAACGTAGTATAATATGATGGGTCTAAGTAATAATCAATAGATGTGCATAATATCTACTAAACTTTTTAGAATATCGTGTAATTTACTCAGAATCCGGTGACAAAAGTAAAGAAGGAAAAATATAATAAATCTGATTTTCAAACGTGAACTTGACTCAAAGACAATGAAGGTGTTGCGCCGACTGATTTGACCTTGTAATCAAAATTAAAGATGAGCACCGCGGTGATGCAAAACGCAATGGTCCTATGGTCCGCATGAAACCCAGCCATCGATGTTTTCATTCAAGTAGAAATAATTAATTAATTAATTTATAAATAACCAATCTTAATTAATTTATAAATAACATTTTGCACCGGAAAAATGTATTAAAAGTAATGAAAAAAAAAATGAATGTTTTTAAAAGATTTTCTCCTAAAACCGAGGTCGACTTTATGAACTAGCTAGAAGACCCCCATCAAACTTATCAAAACAAATGACATTGAAATGCAAAAACAATGACGTCTATGTTTCTAGTATGTAAAGTAGGACGTAGTTCCGGCAACGTTCAATAGAATAGCACGTGGCTATTACACGGACGTGGCGCTAGTGTGCCGAGGAAATAAGATGTCACTCAAAACTCGGTGACTAGCGGACGTGTCACGCGTGTTACTGTCGGACCCGTTATTTTGAATTGTTGATATTTAACGGAATAAAGTGGTATTTATGGGACGGGCAAACTTGATATGTGGGCGAAATTAGAAGTGTAGGCGTTTTGCACTAGCTAATAATATTTGGGCACGGCAGAATTATCGTCATCAGAATAGTTTAGTATAATCAAAAAATAATCGGAGTTGATTTTTTTTTATTAGCTTTAAGGGATACTGACTTTGTAGTTGCAATAATTGCTAAAGAAGGCATTTTTCATGTGTAAAAGCCATAAAAATATCCCGAAAGAGCTGAAGCAGCACAATAATACTCGATTATTCAAATTCACTTGTAGAACATGTAAAGAACCATCGGTTTAGGGATTTAATTAGTTCTGAATGCCAATACAAAAGCATGTTACTCTGCCCAAAAAGCCAATCAAGACCGACAACAATCTATCAATGTACGTACCGCTACCTACATGGAGAATGTGCCATCATTGGCCATTATCGGATCCAAAGACAATGTTAAAACGATTTTTAATTGCTGCTGCACAAACAGGGAAAAGCTTTTACGTAAAGCTAAATTCAGGCTTGCATAGCAAGGTATAAATAGAATGTAAATGTGGAAGTTCAGCTTCCAGGTCGCAGTGACATTTTACAGGTATTTTAGTCTATTTATTTTCAGTTGTTGTTCATATTAACAATAGTAAATTTGAAAAAGCTTTTATGAAGGTATAAATAACCCTAAACCCTTCAAACATAGATGCGCATATAAGCAGACAATTCGGACGCTTTTAATCGGATCGGTCGGCGGCGGGATTTACGTCCGAATTCGTTAAGTGGGCTCGTTGCGTCGCTGACACCCGGCGGATTGGTGACGTCACCAATAACTAGGATAGGATGTCATTTAAGTCTGATTGCTGCTATAAGGGATAATCTATACACGTTTAGTGCGAGGGAAAATAAATGTATTGTTATTTTGTTTTTGTAAGTCTACTTTTAAATTAACAAATACCAAATCATCGTGTGGTAACACGATAAAAGTTAGATAAATAATCTTTGTTTAATAAATCTGCTGTATAGAAAGGTCTTACTTAAAGCCCTAATGTTACCTAACCCTTAAATTACTCACTCTATTGTACGCTGGAAGCTCAAAGATTCCTATCAAAACACTAATCTTACACTACCTAAACTCTTCTAAAGACATAGATACACCAAAATTCATCCACAGTAGGTAAAATCATTACAAACCAGAAATTACGATTGAGTTTTCCTTTGCAACAGAATATAATGTGATTATAATGTATCAAGAGCGGGCTTACAGGATATCGTAATTGACATGTCATGACCAGTAGCGGTCACAAAGGGACAGAGATTGTAGAAATTTGCCGAGCCGATAATGTCGGTCCGGCAAATAGGTTCAGCGAAGATCAACGAATAAAGGATACGACAAGGAGAGGTTGAGTTTCTCGTATGGCCAGAATTTGTTTTATGGTACTATTACAAGTTTCGGTTTGGGTGCAAATATAAGGTGTAGTTTTCCAACTTTCAAAGAGGTAACTATGCTAGTAATTCTCAACAAAAATAAAACAAACAGTTTTTTTTTAGTATGTGATAATCAAATTCGGAATAGTGATCTTTCTGCTGGGTTTAGGCAGGCGGGGCGATGAACCCACACACGCACACATTGATCTAGTCACGTGACACTGCCTACCGCATACACAACTAGGCAAGTTTGTTCTTTAAAAGAGGTGTATTCTGAAATACTGTCAAACATAAACAACAAAAATAAAACAAATATTTATTCAATGCTACCAGCCTTTTGGACACTTCTCCTATTGATAGCGATGCGGATGAGCTTTTTGATGCCCTATGGGTTTCCCTTTTTTTACCCGACTTCGGCAAAGCCAAAGGAGGGTTAAAAGTAAGTTTTATTCATTATTGACCAGGTGTTTTCATTTCGTTTGATATTGTTTATGCCAGATTTAGAAAATCAACTCATCCATACATTTATGTTCGTACCTTACAAGACAATATGTTAGTATGGATCAATTCATCTTTATTTGTGGTATTAGTATTAGTCTCAAAGTAAATGATGTTTATAATAATGAGTAGATACAATGACCCCTTTTCAGGTGTATGGTAAACAAAAACTAAGGTGCTATTTCGAGTATGAGTATGAGAAAATTAAATTTAAAATTACTGCGGTAATGATCATGTAGCCAGCTCTTTTCCTTCTAAGATCCGAGTTCCAACTGACCACGGAGTGCGGTCGACAACTCGTGAATGCAGATGTAACTGAACATTTTATTATACTCCTCTTTATCTCAAAGGCGCCAGAAAGGACCACCTTTTTGGGGTTTATTCATGTTTAATATCTTGAATGTAAATATTTGTGACAGTTAATTTTAAGCCGGTTGATTAACAGAATTGAGCAACAACGTGTAAGTACTTAATGAACGATGTTTTCTTGTCATAAGTAAATAGATACCTACATACGTTAATTGAAAGTCACGGTCTATTTGTTTTATCTATAAACTTAAATTATTTGATGAGAAACAAAAAACAATTATTTGATAAACTGTAGTTTCGCATAACATGACAAAATAAATTTTAATTACTTTCTTTGTACTATTAGATAAACAACTTGAGTGCAAAGGTATGGTTCCATTACATATTTTACCATCAGGAATGTTTTTTACAAGGTACTTCATAGTTGATTAGACGTAAATTGATAACAAGCGGGGCACGGGCTCATTTAGCGTCTTCACTCAACCATAATAGCCGAGCAAAATGAACGCGAAAAACTTTGTCGAAACGACTGTCGAACGGGTTAATTATGCAAAAAGTATTTATGGTACAGTCGCCCTCAGAAAGATGTAAACGTAAACAAGTTCCATTTATATGGCCACGTCCATTGCATCAGAATAATGTATTCATCTACACATAGTGACCAAATATGCTATTGACTGAAACTTGATAATTCCAAGTAAATATTTGTTTCAAAATTACCTAAACTTAGTTGATTCAATTGCAAAAAAACCGGACAAGTGCGAGTCTTACTCGCCTACCGAAGGTTCCGTACGTAAGAAAATTATAATTTACATAATTAAGTAAATAGTTTATTGAAATAAATAAATAGTAAATTAAATTTTAAAAAACTAGTTTCACAGACTTTGGAGACAGAGGGGAACGGCATTTAAAAAAAAAAAATATTATAAATAAGAAATTATGCGTCGGGAAAAAAATTAAAAATTAATAAAATATATTTTGCAATGTGCACATCAAACCCTTTTAAATGATACCCCATTTGTGGCTTCAGTTTGAAATTTCGACCCCTATCAAAAAATACACCCCTATTATTTTAAAATTTATTTAAAAATTTATAGTCTTGAGATTTTTTCTTGTAATTGTGGTCTACAATGATGCTACTTGTCAAATTTCATAGTTCTAGGTCAACCGGAACTACCCTATACGTTTTGATTCATTTGATGGTGTCTAAATATTCCTTTTTTTGCTAAATAAACAGCAGTACCTTTTTTTTTTTACGTAAATTTAGAAGTTTGATTTTTTTTGATGGAACTTATATACATTTTTGTTCATCTTTCTGAGGTCATCTTTTCGATGGTACCTATTTTTTAATTGAAGGTATTATAATAAAAAATAAAACTGCCTCGTTAGCCTAGTGGTCCTAAGCGCGACTGCTACGCGAGAAGTCTTGGGTTTGATTCCCAGGTCGAGCAAAGTGTTATTGGGTTTTTCTATGAAATTCTCAGTAGCAGCTCGGAGTTAGGATTTGTGCCTGTTTAATGGCAATAGGCTCGTCCCCTATTACATGGGACCTAAAAACATACCGGCGAACTGTGGTTGTACATAGTGACTTTGGTACACCTCTGCCTAACCCTTCGGGGAATACAGGCATGATGGTATGTTTGTAAGTTTTCCCATCAGAACGCCATAGTGTACAAAATAAGTTGAGTGTAAAAATCGGTTTTACGTAGCAATTGTTAACACGTGGTCCGAACTGGGTTGGGTACATAGCAGGGCCGTACATGAATGACGCGACTACGGCTCGCACCGCTGGAGCGCGGAAACAATCAAATATTGGCAACACCTTACACCCTACTGGACTCCATGCAGATTTTTATTCAATTTTTTCCGTAGTGAACCTCGGTTTTCAGTACAGTAATTGTTTACGTGTTGTGGTGTAGAGTTTGAAGAAGGTAGCGCGCTATTGTTTGAGAATTATGCAAGTGTGTAGTTATTGGAGCATTTTTTTTTAATTGAGCAGCTGGACAAATGTAAAATTACGTGTAAAAACAATTAAAATTAAAGCTGGTAAAAGGCAAAATCGCAACCTTATTAGAGCAACCACTAGTTGTATTATTGTACACAATATTAAACAGAGTAGACGAAATAAAATAAAATAAATCGAACTTACGGCGGCATGATAGGTACGTGAACACGTCCCTATTAACATTCACACCCACAGACAGCACACAAGTCGCAGTAGATGCATACGTACAATGGATGAACTTAAAAGCCGCTGTTAATTGAATCGGCTTCAGATTGCAGGACGCTGTCGGCGGCAGTGGTAATTGCGTTAGCTACAAACATGGCCAGCCCTCTAACTGTGCTCATTCAATGTGACCATTTTTTACATATGCATCTACGAGCTGGACGGGAGTTTTATTGTTAATGGATGCAACGTACGAATGAATTGAATAAACGCAGCTACTCTAACAGCTAGTAGAACAATGAGATATGACCTTTGAATCTCGGTGTTTAAAGACCTGCTGTCAACATAACTAAGTCAATCTGGCGTGATGTCTTGTTGACCAAAATAACAACAGACATAAGTGACATGGAATTTGACAACAAATTAAATTGATTAAGCTTCCAGAAATCGGGGGTAAGTGTTGTTTGTAAGTTTGTAATCAAGTTTTAGGACTCTCAGAAAATCTTCTGGGCCTTTGTCTCACTGTTATGTAAATGTAAGATCTTGTAGTCTGAGTGGGTATTGTATTTGTAATGAAGTGTAAAGCTGATAATCGGCGTTTACTTCTGGTATTTTCTAATCTTGATAGCGGAAAAGCAATTTGGGTAAACACTAACCGAATAAAATAAGTGTTATTTTGTTGTATGACGCGGCGTGGTGAGGCCATTAACTTAGTACTTGTGATGTCTTCTGGGACAATTCCGCCACACTTTTCCCAACTACTGTAACTTCTGAAAGCCAGAATCAACAGTGGCGCCCACCAGAAAAGCGCCGAGGTAATGAAGCTCAATGACTTCCGGATAAACTATTCAACTTAACGGATCCCGCAACAACATTAAGCAGATAAGAACAACAAAGGAGTAAGAGCATATTTACCATGTTTTACCATTAGCTAAACCAGCTCAACACCCCAATTAAGTGCATCGTTGGCAATGTTAGCCGAAATTACGTTTTTCTATATAACACTAGTAAATAATTCACTAATTGTTTCGTTATTCTCTGTTATGTCTGTGATAAGTTACAAACTGCGCAAAACTGCGTTCACCACAGATAACGAAATAAAAAAGGGGAAAAAAGAAAATACTGCCTTTATCTAAGAACTTAAGAGGTGCTTGAAATGACTCCGGGTTTTTCTCTTAGTCACTCGAATAGCGAGAACCAATTATAACTTGTAAGTAATCCGCTTATCTGAAACTCTGCGAGTCGACGCTCGCCGTTTGGAATATAATTCACTTTATCCATATTCAATATCAGATCGCGCGACGGCGAGCAAATAGAGCGTTTCAAGTGAGAATTATTATTGGATAAAGCTCGCCTCTTTCCTTCTTGTCTATTTTCAGTGTCCGGTGGAGTGTAATAATTTACGTGTTGTATTGGATATTGCGTTGTGAAAGTGCCCTACAGGGTCTCTATGACTTTATGATCGTTTGATTTGTGTAGTGATCTATTTAGGTTAAGTTAGTCTGTTTGCATTTTCAGATAAATATCTATTCTTCTTTATAAGTTAATAAAATACAGCCCATAAGGTATAAAATAAGATATAACTTAAAACATCTCATAAGAAATAACTCAAACTATCTTAACGGTGAATAAGTACAGTCCTTAAATCTTTTCTAAATTATCAAATCTATTAAAAAAATATTTACCCTTCGCAATGTTTCATTGTTTAGATCCTATTTTAAAATAGCACAAAGCAACTAAAGAGGCAAATAATAAGATTAGCAGGTAACACCAATGTGTTTGTTTGGCCCCACGTTGGGCGCCACTTTTACGTGACACGAATTTCAACGTTTGCGAATTCCCTCGTACAACATAGCCCGTTCATGCAGCTTTAATAGGAATCAAGTCGAATAATAAAACAAATAGTAGATAGTAGTAGTATTTTATAATTTATCTTTTGTTCTGCACATCTTATCGGATTAATTAACCTAGTGCTGTTCTTGCTAATTGCTAGGTGTAAGATGGTGACTTAATTTAATTTTTATAAAATTGCAATCTTATTGGAGATTTATTTGCCTTAGCATATTAAAAAGCGAATAAGCATTTGTCACTTTCTGAAATACAATTGGTTATAAGTTAGTTTTACCAAAGGTTTCCTCTACAAACTTTGATTTTCTTTGACTTACTTTGGAGTTTCAATAGAAACGTCTTTAAAGCCGAGACTTTGGAGCGGCAAAGGTAGCGAGGGTTGCATTATTAGGACCATGTAAAGACGTATCACGGGCCCTGCATTCCAAAAAGGAATTCTCTAACACGCGTCACATGTAGACCTTACCTAAAAGCGTAAATTGAGGGTACTGATATCAACTCAGTATAGTTCCATGCTAATGCCAAGCCATCTTCTCATACTGAGAAGGCACGAGTATTGATCACCACGCTTGCTCAAAATTGAGCACAACATTTTTGTTCAAAAAAATAATAATTCACGGTAGAAAATCGCGTAATCTTCCATTACGGTAAAATGAAAAGGAAAATATAATTAACAGAACGACTGTTCAAGGATTTTCCTTAAACAGCGTTTGACACTGTCTTTTAGGATATTTTTTTTAACTAAGAAAATAAAAATGGAGTCTACGTGGCAAACTAACATGAAAACAGAACTATTTAAGTAATATCTTACAATAAAAATATAAACTAGTGTCGCATGGGGTATTGTTATCTCATCGCTATATTTCAATATTATTTAGGTGACAAGTCCTTACATTTATTTTAAACAAAGCCCACGAAGTTGTCCGCATATTTCTAATTAACTAAAGGTAACAGGTACTATAGGTAACAAACACCTAATGAACTCAATATTCGAATTCCAATAATAACCTCGAGAAAGCAATAATTAATTGGCCCATACCAAACCATGAGTGCCCGTAAATGTCCACTGAACATGGCCTAATTAGTGGTGGGAGGACATTAATTGAATTAGCGGCCACATTTCTGGGCATAGTGTTGTGTCCAAGCATGTTTGTTCCGTAAACAAATTCATGCACTAAGGAAATTAAACGAGGACTGGCAGTTAGAGTATATTCTAAGTACTATTTAGTTAATTCTATGTAGTTGAAATTCTTGGAATTGCACTGCTATGGGGCAATATTAAAATTATTAAGCGCTCTTTACAGTAATGCAAAGTCAAATCCGTGGCAAGTAATTTATTAGGGACACAAAACAAAACACGCTTGAAGATTTGCAAATGTATTCTGTAAAACTCTTTTTCAGTTAAATAAAGTGATGTGACCTTGACTCGCACCGACTAGGCTGGTTCAAGGAAGTAAAATTGAAAAGACTTGGGGGAGGCCTTTGCCCAGCAGTAGGACATTATGGGCTAGAGAAACAAAAAAAAAGTGACCTACCGAAACTAGGTTTTGACAGCGCACGTCAAGCTCATTTCACCTAAAGTCACCAGACGAATAAGATTTTTACAGAATAGCGCCGCTGTTTTATGTCTACATATACCTACAGGCCTATCATATTAAAATGTATAAATCATGGGAGTTGTTTACAACATGTGCGCCACGTTCTTCATTAGGTAATGGATAATTTTGTTGTCTGGAGTCTTTTATTAATCTGTTTTTGTGGTAAACATGGGGAGGATTGGAAATCTAGTAAGAAACTCTACCTGTACTAGATTCACGGTCGATCGTGAATTTGATCCAATGAGATTAGCTATATTTTGACTAACTAATTTTACGCTCGACTATATCCACTGGTAGCTTTAAACAATAGTTTTTTTTTTAAATTTTGAATATGTGTGCCGCGATAACCGACATTCAATCATAATAAATCAACGTTACTTTTCTAAGAAAAGCCCAGTTTTTCTGCTTAAAGGGAGAAATAGTAAAAATCTGAATTTAATAGGAGTACAGGTACAGGTTTTATTTTAATTTGTAGAGTTACTATCGACCTGACCGCGTGGCTTATTTCACCCGCTTTAAGTTACGTCTTTCGTCACTGCTCCGTTCCCGTGAGTCGTAGCGTGATGGTATATAGCCTATGTTACTCAGGAATAATGTAGCTATCTATTGGTTAAAAAATGGTTATAATCGGTCCAGTAATTTCGGAGCCTCTTCGTTACAGACAAACAAAAAAAATCTTTCCTCTCCAAATATAAGTACAGATTTTATCGTATAACAAATGCAATACGTTCACTATGTATTAACATAGATTCGTAGAATTTTCATGCCTTTTTAACCGACTTCAAAAACTCAAAAGTGAAAGTAACTTTAGCTCTGGAAGTCGGCGGCTTTGGTTCTGTTTGTTATTTTGTATTGCCACCGACTTCCAAAGATGAAGGTATTTCTCACTTTTGAGTTTTTGAAGGCTGTTGTCGTTTCTGTAAAAAAGTTATTATTTGTTATTAGAACAAGTACCTCATGAAGTATATTTATTAACTAATCAGATTAGCAGTTTACGTATCTTTCCAACAAAGCTTGCTCTAACTACAGTTCTCTAAATCTTTGGACTCGAGGGAGTGATAAAAGCTCAAGTATTTAACGGGAACTCGCATAAGTTATTCGCAAAGTATTAGTGCAAATTAGTATTTAAACGAATATTTCGGATGTAAAATGAGAAGCGATTATTAAAATGTCTATTGCCGATCGATTTATTTTAAAATAGGTACATATTTTGCTATTTAAAATGGCCGCCGGAATCGGAATTGGCTTTATCTTTGCAAAATAGGTGTGCCAGCATTTTCAAGGATTCAGTTTTCAGTTGTACGAAATGGCCGTTTTTATTTTAAAAATAAATAGGATAATGAAACAAATAATGACTATAGAATTGTTCATTTTAATAGTTATCATATTTTCTTGCTCTGTAGGTGCGAGTATATGATATTAGTTTATGTAAGATAAGACAGTGCATGTGCTAGGTGTAGAATTGAAATTCAATATTATTTTAAGCTTTTTTTTAGAGATTGGTTTGCCGCAGCATATTGAAGCACGAATAAGCAGAAGTCATTGTCTGAAAAAAAAATAACAAAAATAAAATTAGGTACTCGTATCGTAGATATTTTTTATGATTCCGATTAGTTTTTATACGTACTTATTTTTTAGGTTTTTTTTTTTGTTTTTTTGTTTGGGGGGTGGTAAATCATCTAATAACTTATCCCGCCCTTAGTGTCAGACTTTTACTGACTAAAACCCACCCATGTTCCTTCTTGTGCCCTTTGCGTTCCGGGGGCGCGGTATCTCTTACGAACAACCCGCAGCCCCGGCAGGCATCGGCCCTCAGTGGCCCCTTCCCAATGCTGACATCTCTTTGAGGCGCGCGTGAACAATTACGGGGGTAATCTTCTATTCTACTATTAGTGCCCTGATAACCAGAATTTTGTTAAAACTCAATTGAAAAAAAGTGTTTTTTAGGTTGGAAGTCATCAAATGAAGTCTGACGCTCCCACCTCCTCCGCCGTGGGCGTGCCAGGTGGGAGTGTCAGACTTTTACTGACTAAGACCCACCCATGTTCCTTCTTGTACCCTTTCCGTTCCGAGGGCACGGTATCTCTTACTAACAACCCCGGCTTTCATACGTACTTGTGAAAATGTTTCAAGAGAAACTTCCTTAAAACCAGCAGCTTGAAGCGGTAACGGTTGCAGCGAGCGTTGCATTATAAGGACCATGTAAGGACGTATCACTGGGCCTGCATTCCAAAAAGGAATGTTCCAACATGCGTCACATATAGATTTTACCTGAAATGGTAAATTCAGGGTAGATGTAAACAATTGTCAAGGGATATTCAGAGAGTAGTTTTTTCTTAAAAATATTTAATTATTAAGTAGATATAGTTGTTTTTTATTCATACCTTAAAGTTAAGATAGGCGCACATAAAGCATGGTATGAAATACAGCACAGTTGTAGCGAAACAAAGTAATAGAAGTATTACTTGAAACTCGCCTTTTTCAAATTTCTGAAAATATTCACATTGCATCAATGAAATTTTTGTTACGTTAACTGACCATACAGAAAAAAATATGATAATTTATTTAGGTACCTCTACAAGACAGTACGCAGACAAACAAACTATAGGAGCAGCAATTACTTGTTCTAACAAGAGTATTTTCTTGTATACATTCGCGTAATCTTCTATTAAGCTAAAAAAAAACACACACATTAGACACATTTTTGACTGCCTCTGTAGCCTAGTGGTCTTAAGCACGTCTGCTACGCTAGAGGTCTTGGGTTCGATTCCCAGGTCGAGCAAAAAGTGTATTGGGTTTTTCTATGGAATTCTCATTAGCAGCTCGGAGTTAGGATTTGTGCTTGGTTAATGGCAATAGGCTCGCCCCCAATTACATGGGACCTAAACATACCGGCGAACTGTGGGTGTACATTGGTACACCTCTGCCTAACCCTTCGGCTTAGCGTAGGGCATTATGGTAAACACATTAGAATTTTATAGTAATAGTCACTTATAACGGGTGTAAAAATGCTTTACGAAGCCAAAGATCCATGTTTTTTTGCACCATTGGTCTTAACCAAGAAACTTATGGTTGAGGAGACATTACATTTTCTACGAAAACAAGTTTTAATTGTTATAATAATATAATAAGAATTATACTTTTAAGAAGTCTCTTTCCATTGGTTTCCGAAACTACCTTTTTTTTGGTGGGTGGGAAATCATCAAATAACTTCTCCCGCCCCGGTCGGGGCGGAAGGGGGTGTCTGACTTTTACTGACTACAACCCACCCATGTTCCTTCTTGTGCCCTTTGCGTTCCGGGGCCGCGGTATCTCTTGCGAACAACCCGCAGCCCCGTATCTACGGTGGCCGGGAGTCGTCTCGCGGCTCCCGACGTCCGGAGCGTCTACCGCGGCGGCTGGGACGGGAGAACCGCTGTCTCAACCGTCCCGCCGCCTCCTTCTCAAGCATTACTGCCTCGCAGAAGGACCGAAACTACCCTTGTGTAAGTTTTTAGTTAGTAGTTTGAGAGCTATACTTTCTTTTTTTACATACTCTAAACTGGCATCATATTTTATTATTTTGGATATCTAAGCAAATTTTAGTAGAAAAATAAATGTACTATTTATTTATTTAATTTACTATTTATTTAATTCTGCAATTTATAATGATCGTACGTACGGAACCCTCGGTTGGCGAGTCCGACTCGCACTTGTCCAGTTTTTTTTTATTGTGACGCGTTTTTTAGAAATATTTTCATTGATAAAAAATCCTAACAGTATGGTCTTGGCAAAACATTTGTCTTATCGTCACCAGAAATTACTAAAACTTAGTTTAAGGGAAAAAATTTGTTTCACAAAATTCTCAGCAGGTATCCCTGCACTCAGCCGTAGGACGCCTACTGCTGGACATAAGCCTAAAGATTTCCAAAAGTATCCGTTTTCCTGTATGGTCTGGGGGGAGGCTTTTGTCCAGCAGTGGACGTCCTACGGCTGATATGTTGATGATGACGATGATACCTACAATAAAAAATAAAATTCAAGAACGTCTACCTCCTAAACAACTTTAAATTGCAGAACATACATTGTTTTAGGAAACCCAAGAAGAGAGGTTTCCAAAATTTTTCTTTGAGTAGTCGCATTTTGGGCCACCTTTTAGATACTAAACTTCATAAAGTTTGGAGTTTATACAAATTCATATTATACATAATAGTTAAGAATTAAAAATAAAACCATTTAGGGGGTAAAATCTTAGCTTGCGTAATACTTTCAACACATTTTTACCTGTACATAGATTGATGGTGAATTACAATTTCTCTCATACGGTTCTGAATTAAATGAGAGAAATGTTCACTTTCCTCTTTATTGGCAGCTGGATGGACGTCTACCAGAAGATCTTGGATATTCCATATTACAACATCAACTTTCGAAGCTATTTGTCTGATCCATATTATTTCCGTTAGTATCATGACTGAAATTACAGAGGTACCAGCAATCAAAATGAGAAGAAAATTATAATAATACACACACACATTCATACCATTACGCCTGTATTCCTCGAAGGGTTAGGCAGAGATGTACCAATGTACATCCACAGTTCGCCGGTAAGTTTAGGTCCCATGTAATAGGGGGCGAGCCTATTGTTATTAACCAAGCACAAATCCTAACTCCGAGCTGCTAATGAGAATTCCATAGAAAAACCCAATACACTTTTTGCTCGACCTGGGAATCGAACCCAAGACCTCTAGCTTAGCAGTCGCGCTTAGGGCCACTAGGCTAACGAGGCAGTTATAATAATATTTTGAAAAATAATTAAATTAAATTCTTTTTTATTAGTTAGATTGCTGATAAATATAGAACAAAACTCACAGGTATAATTATAGGCGAAAAACAAAACAGCAATATTAGTAAACATGAAAGCTATCTCATAGACTGGTGATTTGCTTAAATCTACGTTAGGCAACCAAAGTGGAAATAAAATAGGTCTGCTCCCTTCATCATCAGCATCATGAGTAACCAGAAAGTAGAGAAGCGCTAGATAAGCAAAAATGTTCATCGCTATTGGAACACCAGCCGTGAATATACACGTAATTATACAAATCTTCCAGGTTTTCAGTTGATTCTCAAAATACGGTGCTCTGAAATATAAAACCACGAAAAGATTAATTTACAACATAATTAACATTAGTATTCGTAATTAATGCAGATCAACAGTTGTGAAATTGCAAGGAAAATAATGTCCAAGTACGAACCGATATTTTTCTCCCGCCGTACAAATATAATGAAAATCTTTTTGTAAAGCTCGCAATAAATTGTGATATTGCGGCAGATTCCTTCTCGTACAGTAAAGTACAAGTAACTCATGACTCAGTACAAATGTATAAGATCCAGCTTCAATGCTACTAGGTATGTCTGACGTCTCCAGACCATGACTAAAGGTAAAAAAGGTTAAAATTGTAGCGACAAGCCCAGTAATGAAGAGGATTGCATTTTGATTGAAGTACCTGCAATGAATTTCAGATCATGAACGGCCTTTGAACATGGATGTTCAAATAGCACATTTGATGGACCTGCTACTACTAATCAGTTAAACAACACACACAACAACACTAATATGATAAAAACCTAAAAAAGGTAACTGCCTCATTAGCCTAGTGGTCTTAAGCGCGACTACTGCGCTAGAGGTCTTGGGTTCGATTCCCAGGTAGAGCAAAAAGTGTTATTGGCTTTTCCTATGAAATTCTCAGTAGCAGCTCGGAGTTAGGATTTGTGCCCGGTTAATGGCAACAGACTCGCCCCATGTAATACATGGGACCTAGACATTCCGGCGAACTGTGGGTGACATTGGTACACCTCTGCCTAACCCTTCAGGGAATACAGGCGTGATGGTATGTTAGAGGTAGTTCTTACATATTTTTTCACTGATAGAGAGCTACACTATTGATGAGTGCCATCTTTTATGGTATAGTAGCCGCCACGAGTCGTGAGCACAAACGTCAAGTAAATTTTTGCGTTTTTGAATTCCACTCGGATGAAGTTGCGGGCATAAGTTGGTCTTTATTAAAATCTAAGCTAGCGCTGACTAAGAAAACGCTTTTTAAGAAAAATAAATCTTTGACGTATCTTTGAATAGCAATGGCAGTATATATTTTAATGTTGCCACGTTACACAATATAAAGTATGACAGATTATAGGAACAAGGGTCACGCCGTCGCCGCGTCGTGAAGAAAATTTTGGGTATGGGTGATACTAATGTCTAGAACAGTGTAACGAAACGACTCATATAGTAAAATTAGGTGATATATCCGAAAGAGGATGGATATGGAGCTGGTAGCTGATAAAGATGATGAAGGACATAGTTAAAAGCTGCGCCGACTCCAAAAAAGTAAATCTAAACTTACGATGGTGGATTCTGGTTTTCGAGATCAGCAACTTTAAAAGCGGTGAATACTTGGTAGAAGGTCTTATGAAACTCGAATGGATCAACATCGCCTTTACAAAAATCGAAATGGTCTTTATTGTAAAATGATTTAATTTTGTTAATCATGGCGACTGGTTGGCATTAAAGCCTCGAATGAACATTAGCACATTAATCTAAAACTGATTGAGTTATTATACCCAACCCTGTATTAGATATGTGATTTCTATTGCTATTACATAAATACATGTTTCTAATCCTCTAAAGTTTAATTATTTTTGTGATGTTCCAGTGGTCTAGATTTGAAGGGAATTCAATAGTCTTGCGATCGTGGGCTGAAGCATTGCTTTGACTGCTTTAATCACCGTAGTACCAGAACCGTACTTATAAGTAGGTACTAAAATAATATGTATGGGTATACCTTTCTGATGCTTGTACCTATTTTCTGCCGCAATAATTGTATTATGAACCTGATCTCTTTGCAATGCGTATCGTAAAAAAGTTGTACAAGATTCATCCATGATTTTATGGAAAGTAATTTTTTAATCACTTTCTTTTTGTTAGATCATAACATGACACGAATTCAACACATCTGATGACAATTCAATTGTGAGAAATACCTTGTCTTTTATTATGTGCCCTATATTTTTCTGACCAGTAATTCCGAGAGCAAAATAACCTGGTATTTGCTGTATTATCGCTCGGGGCAAATTTAATGCTGTTGTCTACGGTAAAAAAGAAACTAGCACTCTGCCAGCGACTGCGTCCATTTTGATTTTGTACTTTTTTCCACAACAATCACCCATTTGGAGTAGTTTTTGGAAATATAAATAAATATATGATGATCTCTTTTATTAAACTAAATTAGTATTTTTGATAAGAATCAAGTTTAAGAAGGATAAGATTTTTTATAAATAAACCGCATAATATATTCTCTTGTCGCCCCATTAAGGACTTATATAAAAAAGAAAGTTTGATTTCTTTTTATAAATTAGGTTGTTCTATAAGGCCTAAAATGTTTGTCTGAACTAGAAATGTCTCTCTATTTTGCCCACGACATTTTCTGAGCTATTATTTCGATGGTCAAATATGGCAGAGTTAGTGTTATTGGGGTTTTCCATTAAGAATTTCTCAGTAGCAGCCCCGAGATTGGAAGTTGGTGGTGTGACACCCCGTACCCAGGATGGCACGTAAAGCCGTTGATCCTGCACATGATCCTGTCCCGGTCGTATCGGATTGCCGCCCGATCGGACTTTGAGAATGAGGAAAGAGGGAGTCCACCTGTGTTTGTGCATACACTTGTGCACTATAATCCTATAGGATTATATATCTCCTGCGTACTTGGCTAGTCTTCATTAAGATAACCGCCGTGACCGAAATCAGTATGGCAAATATTATTATTATGGCAGCGTAGATAATAATTAGCTGCATCGCTTCAAGAAGCTACGACTGCCTAGTAAAAAGCGTCCTTGGCTACGAGAAAACTGCTATCTAATGGCAAATGGAAGGTTGCTAGTGTTTGAAGATCGCTGCTAATATTGAAAAAGAAATATAATTATGATAAAATATTATGGGTCACGTCTATCAGGAATGTGGGTCTATATTATACCGATTACCGATACGAATGTAATAAGTTCACAATGCATTGAAATAGATTCCTAGATCTTTTATGCCTTTTATTGTCTATCTACTTTTCTGGGTATTTCTGACCACTAATTTTGAGAGCCAAGTAACCTTGCATTTTTGCCACAGGCTAAAAGTAATGTTGGCTGAGGCAATGTCATTTGTTATTGGATTAAAACATATTTTGTACTATACTTTTATATTATTGGTTGGAAAAAAAACTGAGTCATCGCGACTCTTTACAGGAAATCAACATAAACGACACTGTGTCCTCGGTGTATCGCCCAAGTTAAAATTACTTGATTCGTTTTAACATTATGTGGTATTTTTTTTGTAATTTAGCATTTAGACCCCTATCTCTGATAAGTTTCAAGGTGCACAAGCTCTATAAATTCTTTTGTTTGTTATTTTTTTTAATAACATTGGATGGTAAACCAGCCGACGGCTCACCTGATTTTAAGTGGTCACTGCTGCTGTCAATGTGCAATACCAGATGTCTTTCAAATGCGTTGCCATCCCAGAGACGAAATTAAAATGTTTTTTGTACCTGTAATTACACCGGCACCCTACAAATCGGAACACAGCAAGGCTGATTTGCGGCAGAAATAGTTATGGTGGTAGTACTTTAATGGACGAGCTCCTTCACAATGAGCTTTATTAGGTACTGCATGTATTCGTCTTTTACACCCAAAAAGACAGAGAGGGGGAGAAGTACCTCATCAAGTATATTAATTAATTAATCAGATTAGCAATTAACGTATCTTCCCAATAAAGCTTGCTCTAACTACAGTTCTCTAAATCTTTGGACACGAGGAAGTGATAAGAGCTCAAGTATTTAACGGGAACTCACATAACGTATTTGCAAGGTATTTGGGCAAATTAGTATTTAAACCAATAATTTGGATGTAAAATGAGAAGCGATTATTAAAATGGAAATTGCCGATAAATTTATTTAACCTATTTCGTTTTAAAAAATGGACATCATCATCATCAGCCCGTGACAGTCCACTGCTGGACATAGGGCTCTCCAATCGCACGCCACTTAGCTCGATTTTCGGCAGCGCTCGTCCAGTTTCTACCAGCTATCCTACGAAGATCATCGCTCCACCGAGCCTGAGAGCGTCCCACCTTACGCTTGCCGATTTGCGGTCATCGATTCTACGGCTAATATGGCCGGCCCATAGCCACTTCAGCTTAATTATTCTGCAATGTCGACAACTCTCGTTTTTGTAGGATCACCTCGTTTTGAATGCGTTCTCCCAGAGAGATTCCAAGCATAACCCCCTCCATAGGTCGCCGGCGACCTTGAATTTATGGACTAATGGCCATGAGTGTCCACCTTTCGGCCCCGTAAGGCATAAAGTTTTATCTCTGCATTATATGTACGTTTTCTAAGCAGTTGATAAAATGTCCATAATTATCTATGATTTAGGTACCTACTATAGTTACTAGTGTTCAACTTTTGATTAAATATTGCAAATAAAATGATAAAAATCTCACAATTTTTAACCTAAACTGTTCACGTTGTTATCTACATTTCTTAGTAGCACAAAACCCTTGACGAGGTAAATAATTATTATGATCAGTTTGTAACGCCAATGTATTTCCTCGGTACCACGTTGGGCGCCATATTTTATATGTGTCACCACCATTATCAAGGGTTCTGTGTTCAGTTTTATCAAAAGGCCTAAATTGTTGTAATAGATAATAAGTAGGATAATAAAACAAATAATGACCATACAATTGTTTATTTTAGTAGTAGGTACATATACCTATTACTTTCTTGCTTTGTGCATTATATAAATTTACGTAAGATAAGACCGTGCACATGCTAGATATAGAATCGATATTCATTCTTACGTTAATCTTCTTAGAGATTGGTTTGCCGTAGCATATTGAAGCACGAATAAACAGAAGTCATTGTCTGAAATTAAAAACAATGTAAATATTATTAGGTAACGTTGATATTCGCAAATCTCCACGGAATGGGTGCCTGAGGATGGTCGGCGAGGGAGCTTAAAAAAAACGTGGATAATTTCTAAAATATACTGAATTATTTTTTTAAACTTACTTGTGAAAATGTTTCAACAGACACTTCTTTAAAACCGGCAGCTTGAAGCGGTAACGGTCTTAACGTGCGTTGCATTATAAGGACCATGTAAGGACGTATCACTGGCCCTGCATTCCAGAAAGGAATGTTCCAACATGCGTCACAGATAGATCTTACCTGAAACGGTAAATCGAGGGTCAACGTAAACAATTGTATTGGGATATTCAGAGAGCTTTTTTTTTAAATTATTCAATTATTAAGAATAGTTGTTTGTGACTGCTCCATTGGTTTCGTGTTTTTGGGTATTTCCATTAGTAATTTCTGTATAGCAGCTTGGAGTTTAAAGTTGGTGGTGTGATACCCCCGTGTCCTCTTCGCCTGATGTCTCCCCGGTCGTGTCGTAATGCCGTTCCATCGAACTTTGAGAGTTAGGAAAGAGGGAGTGCACCTGTGCTTGCGCATACGTTGTGCTGTATAATATCTCCGGCATACTTGGCTTCCACTGAGATTGGCCACCTAAAAAGGTACTACTTGCCGTAACCGAAATCGCTCTAGACAATATAATATTATAGTTGTTTCTAATTCGTACCTTAAGGTTAAGATATGTGCACATAAAACTTGGTACGAAATATAGTACAAGTGTACCAAAACAAATCAATAGAAGTATGGCTTGAAACTCGCCTTCGTCCAATTTCTGAAAATATTTACATTATTTAAATTATATTTTTGTTGACTGAAAATTATAAAAAATATGATAGTGTAGGTACCTCCGCTATACAGTAAGCAGACAAACAAACCACAGGACCACAAATTATTTGTTCAAACAAGAGTAATTTTCTGTACACGATCGCGTAATCTTCTAATAGGCTAAAAAAATAAAATATACAAATGTTATACTCATTTAAACTACTATACTATAATAATATTATAAAGGGGAAAGATTTTTTGTTTGTTTGTAATGACTGTGCTCCGAAACTACTGGACCGATTTTAACCATTTTTTCACTTTTGCCCTGATTAACATAGGCTATAATTATAACATCACCCTATGACACACGGGAGCGAAGCTTAAACCAAAGACGTAACTAAGCTTAAGCCACGCGAACGAAGTCGCAGGCAACAGCTAGTAAAGGTATAATGGGTGTAAAAAGACACTTGATGACGCGATGTGTTCTTCCAATCAATGCAATCATTTGTTTAGTTGTAAGTACAATGTTTTGCATGTGTCATAATGTGTACTGTCTTAAACAGCGAAATTCGCACCAAAACCTTTTTTTAGGATTCCTTACCTTAAAAAGGAAAAAACGGAACCCCCTATAAGATCACTTTGTTGTCCGTCCTTTATTTCGAAAATGCGTGGAGGTATCAAGTTGAAATTTAAACCGTATACTCAGGTCGACGGTCCCAGGATGTTGTGAAAAAATCAAAATTCTAAGTTTACGTAAATAAAAGATACGGCCGAATATTCAGCTAAAAACGCTTATTTCGACACTATATATAATGAAAAATATAAAAAAATACCGTTCTTCTCTGTCTCCGAAGTCTGTGAAACGAATTTTTTTAAATTTAATTTACTATTTATTTATTTCAAGAAACTATTTATTTAATTCTGTAAATTATAATGATCTTACGTATGGAACCCTCGGTGGGCGAGTCCGACTCGTACTTGTCAGGTTTTTTTTGCTCAATGGTACTTAGTTTGATGGAAAGTACCTATGCGTAGTTAATGGCAATGTGAAATGTCTTTATAAACCGCGTATAGGTAATAATACTAGCTTCTGCCCGCTACTTCGTTCGCGAGTTTTGTTTCACCCGCGTTAAGTTACTGCACCACTACCGTGTGTCGTAGCGTAATGTTATATGTATAGCCTATAACATTACGCTTTATAACTATTTCTCATGTATCTGGTAATACAAAAATATTTTTCCAGACCTGACTGGACGTTCCAGAGATTAAACGAATAAACTCTTCGGCTTAACTATTATAAGTAAAGATAAATTCAATTATTAATATAAAACACGGTGCAAGGGAACATCGATACGAAGACTTTTACCATGGATGCAATAAATAATTCATAACCTTTTAATAATTCGTAACGCTGGGTGCGTCAACATGAACTGAATATATGGTATAAATGTTAGTTTCGTCCCGTCGTGTATACATATAATATACATACATACACAAACTCACGCCTTTTCCCATTGGGGTAGGCAGAAACCACAGAACACCACCTGCTACGATCCTTACATACTTCTTTCGCCTCGTCCACGTTCATACATCTGTTCATACAAGCACGCCGGTTACGAGTATAATATAATATACTCGTATAAATATTAAAGTTCGAGTTTAAGTAGATTACTTAGGTACATAATTATTAACAATTAAAAACAAAAACATTTACGAGGTAACGCGACCATGGGTAATACGTTTGCTATTTATGCGTGTCTACCTGTACATAGATTGATGATGAATTACAATTTCTCTCATACGGTTCTGAATTAAATTAGAGAAATGTTCACTTTCCTCTTTATTGGCAGCTGGATGGACGTCTACCAGAAGATCTTGGATATTCCATATTACAACATCAACTTTCGAAGCTATTTGTCTGATCCATATTATTTCCGTCAGTATCATGACTGAAACAGAGGTACCAGCAATCAAAATGAGAAGAACATTATAATAATATTTTGAAATATAATTTTACTTTTGGTTACTGGCACATTTAGATTTTTGATAAATATAGAACAAAACCTACAAGTGTAATTATAGGAGTAAAGCAGAACAGCAATATTAGCAAACATAAAAGCCATCTCATAGACTGGTGATTTGCTAAAATCTACGTTAGGCATCCAATATGGAAACAAAAGAGGTCTGCTCCCTTCATCATCAGCATCATGAGTAACCAGAAAGTAGATAAGCATAAGATAAGAAAATATGTTCATCGCTATTGTAAGACTAGCGTTGAATATGCACGTGATTATACAAATCTTCCACGTTAGTAGTTGTTTCTCAAAATACGGTACTCTGAAATGTAAACCGGAAAATGATTAAATTACAGCCTAATTTAATAAGAAAATAATTATGGATTCTTAAAGTTTAAAGATCTTTAACTAATAATGCAGCAATTAGTCAAATGAAATAATTTATATTATTTCAAATAAACCATTTATAGGCAATTTAAAAATGTCGTGCGTAGGGAGAAGAACGAGTAAGGCGATTATCACACCGCACCGCGCCCCGACGCGTAGCGCTGCGTTGCTGATTTTAACATCGTATACAATTTCTATAGAAAACACGCCTCGCACAACACACTGCCGACGCGCCAAACGTGCTCCACGCACCGCGGCGGGACGCTTCGCCAGTGGGAGAATCGCCTTAGAAACTCAGTGAGTTTCTTAATACCCAATTACTGTGTTACATCTAAGCAAGACGTAATGACAACTGAACAGGCATGAAGCTGCAAAGAATCGAAATAAAATCCAAATACGCACCGGTATTTTTCTCCAACCGTACAAATATAATGAAAATCTTTTTGTAAAGCTCGCAATAAATTGTGATATTGCGGCAGATTCCTTCTCGTACAGTAAAGTATAAGTAACTCATAGCTCAATAAAAACGTGTAAGTTCCAGCTTCAGTAATATGAGATATGTCTAGAATCTCAAGGCCATGATAAAAGGAAATTAAGGAAAATAATGTAGCTAGCAGCCCAGTAATGAAGAGGACTGCATTTTGATTGAAGGACCTGCAACTAATTTAGATCATAAACGTGGATATCGTAATAACTGCTAAAGAGAATACTACAAAGAACAATAAAAAAGGTGCATAAATCACTGCGCTTCAAGACGAATTTGTGTCGAACTACTGCTATTCAGCTAGTTAACGTCATCTTTATGAAAACCCAAACGAAATGGTAGTATAAAATATTATGTTTTGATGTTGTACAAATTCCATAAATCAATGAGGAACTGTTTTGAGGACAATTTTGAGTATAATTACACAATACACATGGCTAGAATGATCAAAGAAACGACCGATGTAGGATAATTAGATGACATGGCCGTGTTCACTCCAAAAAAAGTAAAAGTAAACTTACGATGGCGGATTTTGATTTTCAAGATCTGCAACTTGAAAAACGAATAACACTTGATAGAAGATCTTATGAAAGTCGAATGGATCGACATAGCCTTTAGATAAATCGTAATGGTCCTTCTTGTAAAATGATTTAATTTTTGCAAACATGACAACTGTTTGATATTAAAGTCCTTAAATGAATAACGTTGGGCGTCAATCGTAATCAGATTTTTTGTTATACCCAATTCCGTATTAGAGATATGGTTTCTATTGCTATTGCTTTTAAGGTTCTATCGTTTTCTGATATTCTGTTAGTTTTGATTTGTAGGTAATAATAGTTTTACGTTCATGGGCCAAAACATTGCTTTGACCGTCGTTTTTATTAGTTACTGAATTAAAAGGTATATAGGTTCCTATTAATGCTTGTATCTTCTTCTTCTTCTTCAAAGACCGAATTATGCTTCCGATCCATTTGAACTAGGTATCGTAAAAAAGGGCACCTATAAAATCCTGTAGTCTTGAAGTTTTACAAAATTTCGTGATTTCATGCATAGTAAATTTCGATCACTTTATTTATCATAGAAATATAAAACATGACATGAATACAACACGTCTGATGATAGTTCAATTGAGTACAAATGTCTTGTCTTTTATTATGTGCCCGATATTTTTCTGACCAGTAATTTCAAGAGCCAAATAACCCGGTATTTGCTGTATTACCGCTCGGGGCAATGTCGTTGGCTAAGTGAATGTGAAAAAGCCCATTTTGTACCGTTTTATGGCGAAACTAGCAGTTTGTCAGTGACTTCGCTCTTCTACTTCGATTTTGTACCTTTTCTTAGTAACTTCACCACTCGCTTCACCCCCTTTAAAGAGTAATTTTGGAAATGATTGTTTAGGAATTAATTCATGTTCATGTTACTATGTTTTTATATAACTAGATGTTTCTAAACCGAAGGACTAAGATCTTCAATATCGTTCACAACTACTTTTATATTTGGTCTTTATAAATTAGGTCATTCTCAAAGGCCTAAAATGTTTGTGTGACAATAAAAATGACTGGAAATGTCTTTCTTTATAGCCTGACATTTTCTGAGCTATCATTTCGATGGCCAATTATGGCAGAGCATTTAGCTGCATCGCTTCAAGAAGCTACGAAGTGCCTAGTAAAAAGCGTCCTTGGCTACGATAAAACAGCTATCAAATGGGAGGTCGCTAGTGTTTGAAGATCGCTTCCAATATTGGAGGAAATTAAATCATAAAATATTATGGGTCAGGTCTATCTGGAATGTAGGTCCATATTACATCTGTAGTATTTACCTTCAAATCAACAGTACCTATAGAGAACAAACTAATATTACATAACGAAGATATATAATTATTATTTATCCCCTGCCATTTTATCGTGTCAAACAAACATTTATCGGGGCCATAGTCTTTCCATAGTACTAGGTGATCAGTCCACTTAAGCTACCCAAACCTATGGTCCCATTCTTTATGTTCAAATTCTTCAATCAGGAGTAATCCTTGGATGCATTTATAGTGCATACAGGGATAATTGTCGGTTGGTGGTAGCAGTGTTAGGGGCTTCTGCGAGCTGGCTTCGGCTCCTCGTACGCCTTTCAAAGGTCCGGGATCCTAGACCCTAAATAGAAATAATAATCATCCTATAATCACCAATTCTATTGATGATGAAGTATTAGCAAAGCAAAGAAAGGTGATGCTTTCTGTTTTAACTGATCTTTTCACATGGGTGCGGCATCTTAATTACATGTACATATATATATCGAAACAGATTGAATCCACCCAAACAATGGATGACGAAATATAGTTTTATTTTAGTACTTGTTCCATCTAAAAAGTCCTAAATTTGAAACCCTTAATCCTGAACGAATTAGCCAAGCATCGATTACCTACCTCTCAATCCTTTAACACAAAGTCGGTTAAAACAAATTGTCTTCAGAATGATATGCCGAACGTTTACAACTCCCGAGACACAGCTGCTTGCAGTTAAACCGTAGCTTTATGTTACCGTCGCTTCTATTAGACGTAATTATTACTGTTACCTACAATTTGTAACAATTTAAATCTGGTATTAACTGGCGGTCGCGAGTGTTTTGCAGTCTGTGAATTCGAGTTATTCGTTTGATACGAGTATCCCGCGTGGGTTCGGCTTGATATTTTTGTAGCGTTTGATATTACAGAAGGGTTTGTACGTTTAATTGACTGTAGCTTTATTTTCATGTGGAAATCTGTATCGAATATGGACGAAAGAGAAGACTTATTTAATCAGCATGTTGATGGTATATTCAGGGATGTTAAATAAAATTTCAAAGTCAAAGCATTTATTTCAATTAGACCATTTACAGGCACTTTTGAATTGTCAATAATTATCAAGCTTTTAATGCTAGCATGTAAAGGTGTTTGGAATAGTACATCAATACTTCTCTACATGATGTTTTTAAATTCATACGTACCTTCTCAGTTAATCTTAGACAACTCTGACATCGGTGAAAGAAACATCGTAAGAAAACCTGGACATAAAATGAATATAATTCTGAAATCGCCAATGGTCCTGAAGCAAGCGTGGTAATCATCAGAAGAGGACTTTGCCCTGCAGTGGGACATTAATAAAAAGGCTGGTATTTTTATTATTTTAAAGTTTTATGATGGGTAGGTAGCCGGAAGGAAATCAACGTGTTTTTTTAAAATTAGTGTATTAAAAATCCACAAAAAGTTGCATCATGATTCTTTTGCACATTATTACACTATAATTGCAGCCATCTAGTTAAAACAAAAAAAAATATAAACATGCAGAAATGAGTCGAAATCCTAAAAGGTTCCAACTACGAGTAAAGCAGCTCAGAATTTCATTACGCGTAATAGTATTGGCTGATTAGTAATCCAGTAAGCTGTGATTGGCTGTTGATTTGCAATTACATTCCGTTGGTCCGTAACGTGAGCTAGTTACGCTCACTGGTAGGTAATTACTTTTGTTACTGTGGAATGTAAATATTATTCTTTAACTCTGTTTTTATTTTGGCTTTTTTTGTTTTTTTTGTAGTTCAGCGTTATTTAGATTAGAAGGTAACTTTTTAATTGAAAGGTATTATTAAAATAAGGTCCTAAGTAAACAATGCATGTGTTCGCTAATTTGAGAATTTACACAATTGTAAGAGGCACCTAGAGTACATTTTGTATGATTTCCTTCTTTATAATACCTACTTAGTAATATCTGGGTTAAATATTGCTTCTCGATGCCAAGGTGTACTATTGAGAAATGTTCATCAATGAACTGGAAAATAAATTATATTATGTATGAGTAAGCAATAATCAACTTGGATTTTTCTTTAGTTGAGTTTCTCCTTTTTAGCTTTACCTTTTTTATTGTATTTTAAAAGGAACTACATTTTACTGCGTTGTTAATATTTTAAACTTTTTGAAATCACCACATTTTTTAAATAGCGACCTCACCAGATGTTCATAGATAACCATAGTTCTGTCAAAATTAGCCAACCCACATTATCTCAATAATTAAATTAATAACTTCAGACTTATGTAGGTAATCTGCTCTAAACTGCTGTAATCCGAAGAATTATGAATATGCATAATATGGCAACACGTGCATTCCGGATTCAACTAATCATCGTCAATGCTGAGTGGAGGTGAAAGAGCTCAATTAGGCCCGTGTCCGGTGCCGGATGCTAAAAATTAATATGTGGCCGTAATGGGGTCAGGACCGGAACGGTGGCAGAGAGCGATCGGCCGGCCCGTTTTACTACCAATTATAACCAAAACGACATGTTGATACGTATTTCATGACGTTTTGTGTTATGTTAAATTGATTATTTATTTCTGCAATTTGTTTTCGAAGTTGGTAGCTCATGGTTTGTTAAAGATGCCATATATGCCTAACGGGCTGGATTTTAACTTACCATGCATGTTCCATAAAGTGAAACTAATTATTTAGATACATCTACACTAATATTATAAAGAGGAAAGATTATTATGTTTGTAACTAATAGGCTCCGAAACTGCTGCACAGTAACTAATGTCACGGTAACAACGGGAACTGGTTTGCTGGAGGGTACACGATGACGACATAAAATAAATTGTTCAAAGAATAATGGTGGAACTTCTAGTAAAGGAATTATGTACATTCCTTTGTTATTGATGTAAGCTTTTGCTTGTTTTCTCTCTGATCTTTGAGCAGAAGAAAAACACTAAGTGTGCCCATTGCTCGAGTTCAGTCAATGGAAAGGACTACTCCAATATTTGTTGATGTCAGTTTGATCTTATGTATCGGCTAAGTAATCTAGAATAGAGTACGTAAGATATCGTGCTAAGTACTATAGCAGCGCGTAAGTCTATACTTCTATATTTATCTATACTCGTCCTTCATCATGTTATCAATAGGAAAGATTTTTTTGTTTGTTTGTTTGTAACGAATAGGCTCCGAAGCTACTAGACTAATTTTAACTATGGTTTCACCAATAGATAGCTACATTATTCCTGAGTAACATAGGCTAATTATATTTAGGCATAATCATAACATCACGCTACGACACACGGGAGCGGAGCATAACCAAAGAGGTTATTTAACACTGGTGAAAAGATCCACGCGGACGAAGTTGCGGGCAGAAGCTAGTTTTATTATGAAACGGAAACAAAAGCGGTTCTACATTTATATCATATATGCATTTGAAAAACAGCTATTTCTTTTTAAACTTTTTCCGATTTGGTCACATAAAAAAGTTATTTCTATTCATGTGTACTTACTTTTAACCCTTGAAAAACGGTTACCAAATAAAAACAATTCAACCTAAATACAGAAAAAAATGTCCTTTTGTTGGAGATACAGATGCTTATTTAGAATCCCATAAGTCGGTTCCCAAGCCTACCTATGTTTTGGAACGAGCAACTAGCTTCAACTGTCTGGCTAACTGACCGACTCATCGACAATTCAAAAGTGTCTGTAAATAGTAGTAATTGCAATAAATGCTTTGACTTGCTTTAAGCTATTTTAAAAATAATTTGTGTGGTATATGAAAACAAAATAGTTATCAGAAACACTTCAACACGTCGTGTTTTGTTAACATATCTGGATTACTACTTGTATAATCAACTGCTTAACTCCTAACTACAAAGGGTTCCTTAATCTCCAGTTCTAAACCAAGAGCTTCCATTCGCCTGTACTTCAGTATGCACATGTGGTTTCAAGCTATGCTTGTGATATGAGCTCTTCTTTCTCAAGGGAAAAATAACGGGAGTATGAATAAATGAAAGCTTTGCTTATAGCCCCTTAGGATTCCTGAGTCTTGGTTAACATTACGCAAACGTTCAGGACTCAAAAGAGTACATAATAAAGGAAATATACTTTAACCCCCTCACTTATTTACAGTGAATTAATAATTAATGTCTGTTGAATACATTTTTTAACGATAAGTATGCAAAGCCAAGATCAAAGTCAAAGCATTTATTTCAATTAGACCATTTACAGGCACTTTTGAATTGTCAAGAAGTTACCCATACAAAAAGTTGAAGCTAGTTGCTCGTTCTAAAACATAGGTCTCTATGGAGGAGAACGAGTAAGAAACTCCATGGCGACTCTTTTCAAATTGGTTTTTACAAAATCTTGGTTACAATATTATTGTTGCTTCTATATGTGAAAACAATGAAAGTGAATAATAATAAAAAAAAACAATAGAAATAATGATAGTAATAACTTTATTATTATGATTATTTCTAGTACGTAAGTACTTACTTAAGCCATGGGCAGTCAGGAGCTGATCAATCCCAACTGTCAGCGCCCGTTCATGAACATGACGCATGAATTAATTAAACAACAATTTACAAACACCTGTACTTTTGAATAGTCTAGGCGCCTAGGTGGAGAAGAACGAGCAAGGAATTCCACATACTCTAAAATCATTGGATGGCAGTAAAGCCGGCGGCCGTCTTGATGTGGTGGTAACGGTCACCATTGCATATAAACATCTGCAATACCAGAAGCCTTGAAAAACTGGTGCAATCCTCGAGACGAAGTTGAATGTCTCATGTGTCTGTAATTAGACCGGCATCGATACCCTTTTGAATAACGTTTAAATAAGGAAGTAAAAAAATCAGTAATCCGTATATTTTGGTAAGCTACGTGAACATAAATGATTTTTTTTCATGACTTCTGTAGTCTAATAGATTTGTCTTTATACGTATATTAAGGTAGGCTTCCAATGTAACTGGATGCAGAGCTGAATGCCAGTATTTTAAGTGGAGTGGCTGCACATTTGACCTTCACAACACAGTTACTGGGAATATAATCAGTATATGGGTATATTATAAATTGATTACTGGGTCATGTATGAATAACGTGCGCAGTAAAATTAATTATTTATTGTCACTACGTTTATAACGGTATTTATGTACTTAATTAGGATTTTGTAAATCCTTTATTAAGTTTGTCGCTTATTCTTCTCCATAGCGACCTACCTATGTTTTGGAACGGGCAACTTGCTTCATCTTTCTAATATACTAACCGAGTCTTTGCCAATTCAAAATTGAATGTATATGCTAAATAATGCTTACGCATTGACTTTGACGAATATATTTAATTGCCAACTTCTGATTTCAAAAGCTAATTCTTACATTATTCAATCGATTTCCAAATATTTATTACACTATCTTTGGGATCAGAACCCAACACGAATATTTATCATAATTAAGTCACACAAAATGATGAATAGCTGTACGTTATTTAAGACTCGAGTAATCATAGCCTACCTCTATACGATGTATGTTGTTTAATCCAAAGTTAGTGTAATGAAAACGTGACTTATCTGCGAGGCGCAGGCTGACACGGTGAGGCTTACGCTCTGAATGCTTGCACGTTTTCAGCCGTTGAACGATCACGTAAGGCATCGAGTTCAGAGCATAATGATCATCCGTGTGTCACTTCGACGTGGATCGGTTTATCTCTCTAAGACGTATTATTAAAATTTATTTTAAACTGTGCTTGGTTGCGTTTAATAACGGAAGGAAATGAGCTCGTTTTTGTTACGTTGCATCGATAAGTAATGGCATGAATACTTCAGATGTGTTTATTGCATTCATATTATCATCCTCTTAGCCTGTTCCCAACTATGTTGGGGTTGGCTTCCAGTCTAACAGGATGCAGCTGAAGACCAGTGCTTTACATTGAGCGACTGCCTATTTGACCTCCACAACCCAGATATTGGGCAACACGATACTTCTTGATAAGACTGGTTGTCAGACTTCCTGTCTTGTGCCTATCCATAACGACCGTCAAAGATGTACGAATGACAGCCAGGACCAACGGCATTACGTGCTTTCCGAGGTACGGTGGTATCACACCACCAACTTCCAAACTCCGGGCTGCTACTGAAAAACTTCCTAATGGTAAAACACTTTTTGCCCGACCTGGGAATCGATCCCAGGACCCCATGTTTATCAGTCGCGCTTGCGACGACGAGAGCAGCAGGGCAGATGCATGCAGTGTTTATTCCGTTGAACCTTAGTATTATGTGTTTTTAAATTAACTCGGAAATAAACTTACAAATAAAACATTTACGTACATATTATTTTAAAGGCTCAAAAGAAAAATTGGAACCCTTATAAGACCACTTTGTTGTCCGTCCGTCTGTCTGTATATCAATACCCTTTATTTCGGGAATGCGTGGAGGTATCAAGTTGAAATTTAAACCGTATGCTCAAGTCTACGGTCCCATGAAGTTAAGAAAAAAAAACAAGTTACTTCTAAGTTTACGTAAAAAAAAATACGGCCGTTTATTCAGCAAAAACGCATATTTCGACACTCTCAAGGGAATCAAAACCCATAGGGTACTTGCCGTTGACCTAGAATTACAAAATTTGGCAAGTAACATCGTTATAGACCACAAATACAAGAAAAGGTCTAAAAACTTTTATAATAAAATCTTAAAAAATATATTTGTCTATATTTTTTATAGGGGTCGATTTTAAAATTGAAGCTACTAGTTCAAATAGGGTACCTATCATATTAAAGGGCTTGATGTGCACATTGCAAAATATATTTTATTTATTTTTTCCGACACATTATTTCTAATATAATTTTAATAAACTATTTATTTAATTCTGTAATTTATAATGATCCTACGTACGGAACCCTAGGTGGGCGAGTCCGACTCGCACTTGTCCGGTTTTTTATTACTTAAATTGAAATATTCAAATCTTCGCGACTCGGTCCGCTTTCGTCTGAAGTGAAACATTATGACGTGAATAATAATTAGATTATTCTCTTATCTTACATTGTCCAACAGTTTATTACATTATGTAAACATCTTTGTTGTGTTTTACAGTCACAGCTTCTACATTTTATGTGCAGTCAAATGTATTACGAATTAAATGGACCTCTAACATGGATATAGTCACCCTAACATTGTTTTAAATAGTTTGCTTTCTTAGTAAACAATTACTTAATATGCAGATGACCTACCGAATGGTTTTCTATTTCATAAATTCACTAAAACACTAACTTGTACACTACATTTCAAGTTAGGTATGTCATGCCGTGAACTACAGTTTACTTGATTTGAAATGACGAATCGTCGAAGTAGCACGCATAAGCAGTTACGCTATCATTTACATAAGACTTAACAAATTAGACACGCCACATGAAGATTACAATACTAAGATCTGACTCCTTTGTTAATTGAAATACCCAACTCATTCACATGTAGCCATGCTCAGAAACGATTATGCGTGCTAGTAGTCTAATAACAGGCGCTATTAACTAGTTATCCCAGAGTCTAGACGAACAAGTTATAAAATAAACAATAACACTTTTGGGTTAATGTTTCCCACGTTGTTGAAGTATATGCTGGGATTTTCCCTTAAATATACCTAGTTAGTGTTCAGCTTAGAAACGATGTTTGTGTGTACACATACATAAAATAGGTAGGTAGGTACATTTATAGTGTGTGTATTCTTGGAGCGGCTCTAGGTACATATTTGCTGGAAACTGCAGTCTGTAATTTTGTATCTCAATCCGAAGGATTATAACGGAATTTAAAGTAAGGTAAATACTGTGATGAATATTTTTAAATTGTCATAATGCCAATGTCTTCCACTGACATTGAGATTACATTTGGTAGTGACATTAATGCAATTCATTCAAATTTTTAAGGCGCATGCGGACTGCATAGACGTGATCGGTTTAGATACATGGTACTAGGCAATAGTGCCCAGCGCCCAGAACTGCATGACAATTTGGCTCCACGAAACTTCATTTTTGATTGCCTCGTTAGCCTAGTGGTCCTAAGCGCGACTGCTACTCTAGAGGTCTTAGCTTCGATTCCCAGGTCGAGCAAAGCGTAATTGGGTTTTTCTATGAAATTTTCAGCAGCAGCCCGGAGTTAGGGTTCGTGCTCGGTTAGTGGCAATCAGTTCGCCCCCTATTACGTGGGACCTAAACATACCGGCGAACTGTGGGTGTACATTGGTAGGTACACCTCTGCCTAACCCTTCGGGGAATACAGGCGTGATGGTATGTATGAAACTTCATATTTGTCTTGTGCTTAACAAAAATTCAAGACAACAGCAATTGGAACGAAATTAAGGCACCAAGGTTTTTGAGTACCAGAAGTTTACGACGCAAATTCTAAACAAACTAACGTTATGTAGGTATCTAATGCACCGTTACCAAGTTGATCTCGTGACTATTGAGCGTGGAGTCCTGGGTTCAAGTCCTAAGTCGAGCACAGTGTCATTGAGTTTTTCAATTCGGATTTTCTTTGTCCTGCGCCTAATCTTTCTCCGGTTGTATCAGTTTGCCATCAGACTATGAAGGTATAGGAGTGCACCTGTGTTTGCACACAAGATTGTGCATTGGATTGCCCCTGCGTATCTAACTATTCTCGATTGAGATTGCCCGCCATGACCGAAATTCGGTCGGGAGTAATATATCCAACATTTTCTCGTTAAGACACGTAATATCTTGTAGAAAGTCCTGATTCTTTAATACAGCTATTAGCCAAAAAATATTCCAAAGAAAACAAATGAAACGAAAAAACAAGGCCATTATTTTTTCACGGGAACATTTTTCTTTTACTGATATACGTACTTCGTATTCTTATTCCTCTTAATACGCCATCGTTTATCTCATTGGGGAGTAATTGCCTAATTAAATATCTATTTTTGGATAGTTTTATGGTTTCCCAAGATTCGCCGATGGAGAAAATTAGAGGTAAATGGGGTGAGTAGTCTGTGTCGGAACATGGTGTAACACCGTTGAAGCGTTATGACCTTTATGTAAGTAGATATAAGAGGGATATTAATAAGACGCAACGTATCACTATTGTCATACTTTTAATTGTTTTCATTGTGTTTGAGATTTAAACTTAACTAAACTTTTAACGATACAACGATATAACTTCAAACGAGTTGCACTGCGTACCTCTATATATAAGTATATGAATGTGTTATTACTGTTCGAAGATAGTGAGAAAGGTTATAGAAGAGTTTTTGAAATGCCATCATAATAATATGTTTGTTTTCTTCGAAGGGTTAGACAAGTGTGTATTACATACTACGTTCCTAGTCAGGTAAGTATGCTAAGCATGATTCAGTCCCATGTAATGAAGGCAGACTATCAACAGTGGACAAATTCAACCACCTGGGTAATAAAATAATAACACCACCCTATTACTGTGTGTATTTTGACGGCACAATTGGCGCAGTGGCTGAGCGATTGGCTGCTGCGCTGTGTGTCGCGGGTTCGATTCCCGCACGGAACAAATATTTGTATGGCCTACAGAGAGTTGTTCCGGGTCTGGCTGTTTGTGTATGTGAGTTTATATGTTTGTAAACGCACCCACGACACAGGAGAAATTCCTAGTGTGGGCTAACGTTTTTATTAAAAACAAAAAAAAAAAAAAAAAAAAAAAAAACAAATTACTATCCCACTGCAAGACAAATGCTATTTCTCATACAAAGAAGGCACGAGCATTCATAGGTCGCCACTATTGCTCAAAGCGAACTGGCGAATTTAGACTAATATTTATGATACAAGTTTAGGTTTCCTCACTATGTTTTCCTTCACCGATGTCAGTGATGTTCAAGATAAACTAAATAAAGTACATATGAATTGTAAGCCGCCTGTGTGCTACTTAAAAATTCCTGAGTATCTGCGAATCGCACTGATGAGGATTGAGTACATTCATAAACATATACATAGATTGATTGCACTTAATTATAGTCATGCATGTGTGATATTTTATTTTTCGACTGCCCCGTTGGTCTCGTGGTCGCAAGTGCGACTGATGTGCACGGGGTCCTTGGTTCGATTCCCGGGTCGGGCAAAAAGTGTTATTGGGTTTTTCCATTACGATTTTCTCAGTAGCAGCCCGAAGTTTGGATGTTGGCGGTATGACACCCCCGTGCCTCGGAAAGCACGTAAAGCCGTCGGTCCTGGCTCTCATTCGTAGACCTTTGACAGTCGTTACGGATAGTCAGAAGCCAGAAAGTCTGACAACCAGTCTTACCAAGAGGTATCGTGTTGCCCAGTTACTGGGTTGTGGAGGTCAGATAGGCAGTCGCTCCGTGTAAAACACTGATATACAGCTGCATCCGGTTAGACTGGAAGCCGACCCCAACGTAGTTGGGCAAAAGGCTAAGTGATGATTGATTTGATGTGTGATATTTTTTTGTATGCCTTGGGATGGCAAACAGGCCGACGGCCCACCTGGTGGTAAGTGGTCACCGCTACCTACAAACATCTGCAATACTAGAGGCTTTGCAAATGCGTTGCCGTCACAGAGACAAAGTTGAAATGTCTTATGTGCCTGTAATTACACCGGCACCCATAGCCTGCTTTGCGGCAGAAATAGGTATGGTGGTAATACTTCCCAGGACGAGCTCCTTCACAAAGAGCTCTACTACTACTTGAAAATTGTGTGATTGAACAAAATATAAACGCATTCTACAAAAACAACCCTCCCTAAATAAATATGATAAATTATTCACGTAGTTTTCCGCACACTTTAACCCTATCAATGTCGCGTTGAACCCGAGTTGTTTCTTCAAAATCTGTTCTGTATATATTAGTATTATGGTCACGTATGCGAGGATCTAACCGTCGCCTGTTAGTCAACAAATTGATATTTTTCAGATACATACTCTTCGTGTAAACTGTTTCGAAGGTAGATATTATGGAAGCAACGATAAAAAATTACATGTTCTGATGTTTTTCGTGAAATTTAGTTTTACGTTTGAGACATTAAATTAAATTGATTTAATTTTACCTACAGAAGAAAATGTAAACGCTTAAATGATGGGTAAATCATTAAAAAAAGGGTTCGTTTACTTATAGGTACATATAATATTATAGGTACAATTTTAAAATTAATAGCTATTTTGTTATTAATATTATTTAGGTCGTCACTTTATTTGTTTCAGTGGATCATTTTGTTTCCGCGAATCCGATCTTCAGGTCGCTCTCGGTCTTAGTTTAATTGAATTTTTCTCTTTGTTATTACTTATAACAACGTATATAAGTATACATTTTATTGGTAATGGACCAAGTGGACCCATTTTGTTTATTCTCCTTTTTAATTCTTAATTTAAATTATTCATGATCATAGCTACTTTAAAAAATATATAAATGATAAAAAAACGTAGTGTTTAAATTTCCATAGGCCAAAGATAAACTTGAAGAACAACAAGAAAGCTAAACTTCTTCTTTTCTTACCAATAGTTTATATAAATACTTTTTTTTTGTCATAGTGCTTGGCTGTAGTAGTTGGCCATGTTTATCGTAGAATAAGTGGCGTCCAATGCTATGCTAGATTCTATAAAAAAAAACCTAGATTAAGGTTGCCTCTCAACTAAAGCGGAGCGGAGAAACGGATAAATATTAAACAACAGGATTGCGTAACTGGAGCGGAGCGAAGATTTTATGCAATCCTATTGGTTATAAGCTGTCATGTCTCTCGATTCTAGGGACTGACATTGACAGTTCTCACCGAGGGAGATTTCTTCACCATACCACTGCTATTAACATGAGCAAAATAACCTTACATAACATACCCACTGTTGTATCAAACAATAAACTTAAACGACCAAATATTTAAATTTACACTTTATTCTATTTCAGAGCACTATTAAAAGTACACAATGTATCTTATAGCGCATTGAACACACATAGTAGTATTAAGTTATGTGCAAACTTAGTCAGGAAGCTAGTGCTCCACGTCGAGTATGCACAAAATCACTTCTAAAGGCGTGTTCATAACATTCTGATTTAAACAGAGGAGTAATATTTTATTAAAGATGGATTGTTCAAGTTGAAGAGTTTAAGTCATCTTTATTTTTTGGTTACAGAAGTCAGTAGAAGCCTGATAAAGAGAAGACGAAGTCTGATTAACTAAGAACTGATGAGATTACGTAGCCTATGGTGTTCATATAGTTTAACCAAAGAAAGCTTGTACTTATTGTCAATTTTTGGGTAAATCTGTGTAGTCTCTCACTGCTGTTATTATGTAACGTTTTTAGAAGACCAATATCTAATAATAAAAATAATTTATTATAATTTATTTTTTTGATTTGTTATTTATTTATTGTAATTCGGTATATTTTAGAACTATAATTTAAACGCAGTCTTAATCTATCAAAAATTTACGGACATTTTTGACAACTTTTTAGGCTGAGATTACGACTAGATTTTGAACATTTTAATTACGAGAACTGGCTTTTACATGACATTTTCGCAATACCCCAATAAATCATATAATAATATTTTACAACTAAATCACAGGACTATTCTGTTAGCAGGTACTCAATGTCAATTATAAAGTTGACAGTTAATTCATAATGTTGCCTATCTCTGGCTGACCGTTGACTTATGTGTTATGCATTGCCGACGCTTCCCAGTTTAATAGATCACGTACAATTAAAGTTCAGTTTAATTAGTCACGGTAGTAAGATTAGTTTGTTGTCCGAAGGGATATCATATCATGTCTTTGTATTGACTTGTATGATTGTGTTTATTATAAGACAAATTAGATACACCCTTCTACGTGAATAAATGAATTTTGAATATTATGAGGGTCACTTTTGGAGGACAAATTAGATACTTAAAAAAAAAAATTTTGAATACGGTACCGGTTGACAATTAATCATCAAATAGATATCTATACTAATATTATAAAGCTGAAGAGTTTGTTTGTTTGTTTTGGTTAGTTAAACGCACTAATCTCAGGAACTACTGGTTAGAATTGAAAAAATCTTTTTGTGTTGGATAGTTCATTTATTGATGAAGGCTATAGACTAATAACACGCTACGACCAATAGGTGCTGAGCAGTAACCAAAAACGTAACTAAATGCGGGATAATAAAAGTACGCGAACGAAATTGCTGGCAGAAGCTAGTATTTTCATAATTTTAAAATAAGTAGCTTTTAACACACATACCGTCATGCCTGTATTCGTTGTAATAGGGGGCGAGCTTATTGCCATTAACCGGACACAAATCCTAATTCCGAGCTGGTACTGAAAATTTCATAGAAAAACCCAATAACATTTTGCTCGACCTGGGAATCGATCTAAAGACCTTTAGCGCAGCAGTCGCACTTAGGAGCACTAGGCTAACGGAGCAGTTACGTAGGTTAAAACTTTAAAAGTATGTAAGAAACAAGATGAAAAGTTACCATTCTATCAGCCTCCCCACAGATTTCCAAAAGGACCATTCCATGAATGGCGGAAACTACTGAATCTAGATTAAAAATAACATAATTGTTCTTTACATATAGATTACAGCAAATTTAATAAGAAGTCTATGGCCTTAAAATAATAATTATGGTAAATCTCTCAATATTGTACGTACAAATTAACATTATTTTGCATTTGCTATGTATGTTTGAGACTTGCTTCAATGTTAAGTTATACTTGGCATAAATCAATAAATTTTGATCAGATAAATTATATTAAATTATAAAATTTAGATAAATTTGGATTAAAACAAATCGTGGTATACCTATAAAATATTCATCGTACGGTCCTCCTTTCACGCGATGTTCAACTTGTACTTGTCCGGTATTTATACATAAACCTGCATCTTGCAATAGTTATAATGGCCGTTGTATGTAAATTTCTAACAGAAATTGTTGCAAGTTTACGTACCTACCTAAGTACTATGCGAAGAAAAGATCACGTCGAAAACTTTTAATAAAGTTAGAGGACTTGGTTTACTCCAGAGATATCGTTATGACACTGAGGTTACCGAGACTCAAAGGGGAGCACCTACCATTGTAAGTTGCGGAATTTGTTCGAAAGAGTCACCGCGGCGCTGGAGCGCAAACGGCATTAAGAGGAACAGGTATGGGTTTTAGTCATTAACAGTCTCACACTCCCTTCATCTGATAATTGCAGCCATTTTAAATTATCTACAATTCTCCGTAAGCATAAAAACATTGTCTGTGCGCCGATCCTAAAGCGTGACAAAACAAGAGTTTGCTCTGGGACTCCTCACAGAATGGCACTTAGTGGACAACGGTATTATGTTTAAGTTAAAATTTATACAATGTAGCAAATCGTGTCAATAACTTTTATTTTAATCAATAGTTATACATTTAAAAAAAGAAACATGCATACCAACACTTTTACATCTACCATACTACTAAACACTCAGACAGCACCGTTGGTCTCGTGGTCGCAAGCGCGACTGATGATCGTGGGGTCCCAGGTTCAATTCCCAGGTCGGGCAAAAAGTGTTATTGGGTTTTCCATTATGATTTGCATCCGGCTGTCATTAGTAGATCTTTGACAGTCGTTACGGATAGTCAAAAGACGTATCGTGTTGCCCACTAACTGGGTTGTGGAGGTCAGATAGGCAGTCGCTCCATTTAAAACACTGGTCATCAGCTGCATTCGGTTAGACTGGAAGCCGACCCCAACATAGTTGGGAAAAGGCTAAGCATGTGATGATACTACTATACACTCACGCCTCTCTCACTCACCCCACTACACACTCACAATCTCTTATCCACACACCTGCACCCCCTTGTGGTAACGGATTAATTTTAAAACTTTAATTATTTTTTTATTGTAAATAATTTAATGTTAATATTTATGTATTGAGAACCGCAAATTACCATCATTTCAAGATAGTCTGCAACCAATGAATTGTATTTTTAATTAATTAGCGACTGGTGACTTTGACACATTTTATACTAGAACAGTTGTCAATGTAATCTATAAGTATACTAAAATTATAAAGCTGAAGAGTTTGTTTGTTTGTTTGATTTAACGCGTTATTCTCAGGAACTACTGGTTCGAATTAAAATAATCTCTTTGTGTTGAATAGTCAATTTATAGAGTAAGGCTATATATAACATCACGCTGCGAACAATAGGTGCGGAGCAGTAACCAAAGACGTAACCTAATGCGGGAGAAAAGCTACGAGGACGCAGTGGCTAGCAGAAGCTAGTCTCTTATACATATGTATTAATTGTCAAGTTTTTGTATTTAGTGTAACAGAAATTTGTAATATTAAGAGTGAAAATAAACTGTTATATTGTATTCTATTTGATAATTGCCCATCATAAAAAAATAGAAATCCAATGTAAACAAGTATTGCCTTCTTACAGTACCTTCTCGTATTCTGGTGAAGGTAGTTCGGAGAAATTAGTTTAAACTTTTACTAATTTAGTTATTTGTTTTGACATTCTTTTTTTATCCTTAAATAATAAGATTAAAAAGTTAATTATAAAACACAATCCGCTCTGTAAGTACGTTCGTTAGTACTTACGTAACTCGAGAACTACCAATTTCCAATTTGCGTGTTTTTTGACTAGAACTTTTTTTTTGGCTAAGTCCTGGCAATATTTTTGAGATAAGATGTAAAAAAAAAATACGAAAAAAATGAATTTGTAAGAAATGTATTGTTAGGTAAGTACGAAGCAATTACCGTAATGGGCAATCTATTATTAACTATTGTTAGGGACCCTTTAATACTAAAATCAACGCTTATACACAAATTCTACGAAAGCGTTATCATGTTACACCTGAATGTTCAGAGGCCTTACCATGGACTAACGTTCGAGTATCATTCAGCGATTGGCCGAAAATTAACAAATATTAATACTTAGGTACAATTTTTTCACCGTCGCTGGGGTTCAGAGGTATGAGGAAAAGAGTTGTTCCTCATCCTCCATTAAAAAGCGGAGATCCTCCTACTAGAGGGATGTTGTGTCTGGAGGACCCATAGATTTAATATAAATAAATTATTATTAAAAAAAAAATTAAAATAGTGTCCATCAAGTTCTTTTTCTGATCTTTTTTATAGGATAGGAAGCTACAGATAGTTGCGAGCAACTAGCTTCCACTGCGAGTATCTAATAGACTGAGTCTCTAAAAAATGAAACGTACCTGTAAATGGTTTTTTTACATTATTTAAGTTTCAATTTTGAGGTAATACGTATCCGGGTTGCCAACCTTTGGCTACAAAGAGCATTGATATAAACCCTAGCCCTAGTCCCCTAAAATATTCATTTTTATGTTGCATAAGTGCTATTTTTACCCGACTACGGCGAAAAAAGGAAGGTTATGATTTTTACCGGCATGTATTTATGTTCATCTGTTTCCTAATTAAAAATATATAAAAGAGAAAGGAGGCAGTGATAGCATGACGGTTGACAGGATGGCATGGAAGAAGAAATGTGTTGCGCCGACCCCAAGTCACATGGGATAAGGGCAGGAAGATGATAATGGTATCGTTGGAAGCTATTTGACCGCCTGCTGGTTATAGACAATGTGACGTCACATTCAATTCGGCTATCCTTTGAAAATACTACAATAACAGAGGAGAATAGTTTCTTGCTTTATACTTTTTAGATCATTGTTTTTCAGTAGTAGAGTTTAGTAATCAAACTATTTTTGTTTTAATAAATAAAGATATCTTTTCCAGCTAAAACATAACCTATTTATGATACATTGTCTGTGCCATAGTAGCGGCTCATGTTTACATTTGAACGAGGCCCAATCACGCGTACTCTCCACCACGGCACAATACGATAGCAACGCCATTGTCATGTATTTTGTTCATATTGGAACGCCTATTATTTTGAGCTCCTTCCGTAAACTGACAATGTTGTATTATTGTTAGATACGAGATGATAGTTGGATAACATAACAATTGAGCTTTTGATGTCAGAAATAGATGAAGGGTCTGGTGACACACTTGGCCAATGAATGTAATGAATGTAATGGTTCACAATACATATAGGGTGTTGGAAGGCACAATAGAGTTGTTTAAGCAACATGCTGTAGGTTAAAGAGTTAGGTAGGTGGTGGTGGGGGAGCGGAAAAGAAAGATGAGATAAATTACATACCACCAAAAATTTTGTGAGCTTCTTATGAAAAAGATAGAGCTAGAAATGCTTAGAGCTTCTTATAATTTACCTGAAAAGTATTTAGCTAGATCGAAACGAACTTAGTTTTTTTTACTTAGAATATACTAACAGAATACGCTAGATGTCTTGGGTTCGACTGCCAGGTCGAGCAAAGTGTTATTGAGTTTTGTGCAGTATTTTATATTTTGTGAATTTGTAATCGAAAAACCCAATAATACTTTTTGCTCGACCTGGGAATCAAACCCAAGACCTCTAGCGTAGCAGTCGCGCATAGGACCACTAGGCCAACGAGGCAGTTATCGCACAGGTCACTACTTATGTTCCTTTTGGTTACTTCCAAACAAGAAGACAAACTGCGCCACTCCTAAATAAATCTGGATTTACTATTAAAAAGTCCTTTCCTTTTATTTTACATGCACACCCATACATAGTAGGTAAACAACATGGCTTCATATTAATTGTACAGGTACCGGTAACCACAAGGTTATTGATTGTTAGTTATATTTTATACTAGCTTCTGCTCGCGACTTCGTCCGCGTAGTTTATTTCACGTTTTTATGTGTGTTATGTCACGTGTTTAACGTCGTTTGTCGTTTCACGTGTTTATGTCTTTAGTTACTGCTGTTCTCCCGTGTATCCTAGCGTGATGTTATATAGCCTATAGCCTTCCTCGATAAATGGACTATGCAACACAAAAAGAAATTTTCAATTCAAACCAAGTAGTTCCTGATATTAGCGCATTCAATCAAATAAACAAACAAACAAACTCTTCAGGTTTATAATATTAGTATAGATTTTTATGACCGCAGGTGGTTACTAGTGCAATAGGTAATGGTGAACGCAAATGGGCTTTTAGTCTAGAGTAGGTACCTACTCTACCGGTAGGTAATACCTGTACATGTTATTGGGAAAATTGGTACAATGTAGTTTTGTAATAAAAAGTTTACCTAAGTGTTATAAGGTATATTTTCCTAAAATGCATTGAAGAATATATTTTTTTTACGTTTCGATAAATATAGGAATGACTGTCGCAATTGTATATGGAGTCCCAAAAATATATTGCGGCTTGTTTTTTCATTAGCTTTTGCCGGCGACTTTGTCCGCATAATTGTCGGCCATCGCAAACTTACCCCGTATCAAATTTCATTATAGTTATATTTGCATTTATATTATATAAGCGTGGATAAAGGAATACTGTGTAATTTCCCAGTTAAATTGATTTTCGGAAGAATCTTATTCATTTAGCAACATTGAAGTCTCGTATCGGGCCAGCTGCAATATTTTCGTTCGTACTCAAACAAACGCAGTGCAAATCTACAAATAAGTAAGACTGGCCACCGTGCGGTCAACTTCGGCTTCCCATGAATTTAGATTGCAAGTTTATTCCAAGTTCAAAATTCATCCAATACGCTCACGGCCATGTATAATTTGATGTGGGAAATATGTTCTTGAACATGATATCATCTATGAATCTGTCTTCAGCATTTAATTGACGTGAATTTTGAATTTGAAATTTAAGATATAATGGTTTGCAATGTTTGCCGGTTTTTATGTGTACAGCACCCGTCTCTTATACCCGAGGTTGTGAATTCGAATGCGGGACAGTATCAATGTACCTTTTTCAATACATCAAGTAATTATAGTAGTCGCCAAAAAACTCCGAAAGGAACCCAAAAACCGAAAAATTAACTTGACATTTGTGCTCACGACTCGTGGCGACTAATATACTAAACTTTTCTTGGACATCACTGATATCCGTAAAACAAAATAACGATGTTTTTTGAAATCTGCCCAAAAGGCCCGAAAACGGGAAAACGCTTTATGATTAATAAAAGTCTGGAATCATTGAGTAAGCTTGGTAATCAATGCTTATGCCTTCTCTATATGAGAAGACGCATGTGTTCTGCAGTGAAATCGAGTGCAAGTAATATCATAAACTAGAGCAGGAACAAAAAATGTTTTTTTAAGAATATATTTTTTTACTTATAAAGCATGGCTTCCCATCAGACAGGTCTATGACTAATAGACGTCGCGTAGACCTAGTAATCCCTTCGGAAACCATAAAATGGTTTATATTTCTGATACGACACATCCATGGTGCCTCCATTAACGTGAGGATCCCTCCTGATAGGCTACTACTAAACTTTAAGTTTCGGGTTTATTCCTAGTCCTTCCACAAAATTATTTAAGATTTTAATATATCGCGTATATACATTTGCCTCTTAGGAAAAATATACCGCGAGGTACAATAAAAATATGAGATAAAAAAATATTAGTTTTATTCGTAAATAAATCCTAGTACCTTTCTCTAAATTACAGATGACTTAACAAGAAGTTTTGACAGACACTGTCGAGTGTTAAACACAATAATATTTTGTGAATAAAAATGGTAATTTTCCACAACAAATTCTTTAGTATCATGACATTGTATTATTATTTTGTGTAGCACCATATCCCTTCGTCTGTTATCAGGGTAACACACGCGTATGAACTCAAAGTCTTCTGTCTGACATGACGGGTCGAACGCGTGAGTTACGCTATACTACAGTTAAATGTGTCTTAGAGTATACATTTCAAGAGGTGTCCCTAGATCTTCTGTAGTAGTATTCTGGTATAGTGATTTTTTTCTTCAAAGAACATCATTTTCACGTGGTATTATATAATTGATGTTTACAACGTTTATTGTAAAATAATACGTATAGACATTTTTTTTTGGTTCTTCTTAATATATAACCTACATTTTGGAATAACAAAATTAAATTATTTTTTCCTTTTAATGGTGAAATTAATCATTTGTATTTGCTACGGAAATCTAAGACCTAATCTAAGAAGAAGAATAAATAGAAAACCTGTCAGATTCACAACGCATTGGAAATCTTTATTGGTGTCTTCGGTGGGATGTAGTGTGTTTTCGTACTATCTCAAAATACTACAACTAAATCGGTGGAGTAGTTTCTCCAGTAACAAATGACACAAGAAAAAAGCAAACGGTGATTGTTGTAGAGAACTGTTGTACTTAATTTGTTTGTTTGAACGCAATAATCTCAGGAACTGCTAGTTCGAATTATAGCCTATATAACATCACGCTACGACACACGACAGAGGAGCAGTAGCCAAAGACGTAACTTAAAGCGGGTGAAAAAACCACGCGAACGAAGTCGCTGGTAGAAGCTAGTTAATTATAGACCAAAAAAAATATAGTCATGAAGGCACTATATGTATGTATAACAAAAGTGCCTACAATACAATTACACATAACAAACAACACACAATATTACAATACATATATACAATTTATTACATTTATACGAATGATAATTAATAATGAGCGCTCTATATCTTTGCCAGACGCAAAGGTCGCAACTGTGCGGAGTTACTTCAGTTTAATGCGATCTAATAGAGCGTCTCAAACGTCGACTCATAGATATTCAGTGTATGCTTTGACTTCTAAATCTAATAACAGATTCTGGAGGGAGTGCCGCGTTTGTTGTAATAGGGCTACGGAATCTATTCCACTTTGCACGAAATAAATCACTGACTTATTTTATTTTACCCTTTGTGAAAATGCGACGTATGTATTGTAGAGGTACTTCGTAGTATCAGAACCAATTTTATTTGGTTAGTCGATTGTTCTTGGAAACTTATTGTTGAGTTTCTGGAATCGTTTCTGTGATTTTTATTACTTTTTTATAACTAGCCATATCAATGCTGTTTTGACTTGAAATTAACTTTTCAGTAGTATATTTATTTTATTTTTTCTCGTTGATATTCCAATAGATAGTAATTTTTATTACTAGCGACTTACCCCGGCTTCATTTTCCTTAAATTTATTTTAATTCCTCTTTTTTTAAAATGACCTTGTCCCGACAATTAAGGATACACAAAAAAAAATACCCAAATCGGTCGAGCCATTTTCAAGTGATTATCTTTCATACATGCGTCTATTAGTTTTAATTTATATAAAAAACAAATTATAAGGTCCTTTAGATTTCTAATTTCAATGCCGGATTTGAACCTTCAATCTGTTGTACAGAAGCCAATCATATGGACACTACGCTAACTGATACTGAACTTATCATGCTCATTAGCAATCAATCTTTTGGCAATATTCACGAATTATGTCCCCATTAACGAACATTTTGATAGAGAAATATCAAAGTAGTGAAATATTTATTAACGTAGATTATTTAAATTTTTTTTTATACAAACTTACTTTTTGTTCACTAGAAGCCTGAAAAGGGGTCATTGTACTCAACATTATGAATTTTTTTACTATGGGACCAACCTGCAAATCAGGAGAATAAAATTTTGATGAACTGCACATTGATTGTATAGATGTGTACCGTTTAGAATTCTATGGGATGGAGACCTGGCGATCTATAATACTAGGTTTAACCCACTTTAGACACCAGCTCCTCACAAAATAATACTGGATGGGACTAAGTTTCTTTTAAGTAACAATAGTGTCATCATGCCTCGTCGTGTGTGCATCATGTGTCGTAACTGCCTCGGTAGCCTAGTGGTCTTAAACGCGACTGCTACGGTAGAGGTCTTGGGTTCGATTCCCAGGTCGAGCAAAGTGTTATTGGATTTTTCTATGAAATTCTCAGTAGCAGCTCGGAGTTAGGATTTGTGCCTGGTTAATGGCAATAGGCTCGCCCCTTATTACATGGGACCTAAATATACCGGCGAACTGTGGGTGTACATTTGTTACACCTCTGCCTAACCCTTCGGGGAATACAGGCGTGATGGTATATATAGTGTCATCATGTTTAACTTTTCGCAAATGAAAGCCAAAGTAATATTTGTAAGAAGAAATAAAGTATTAATATTGTTATTACTAACTAGCTCTTAACCGGGACTTCGTCCGCGTGTTTTTTTTTACCCGCATTATGTTAAGTCTTTGGTTACTACTCCACTCCCGTGTGTCGTAGCGTGATATTATGTAGCCTATAGCCTTACTCGATAAATCTTTTTATCGAGACATTAAACACAACAATATTTTTTCAATTTAAACCAGCAGTTCTTGAGATTAGCGCGTTCAACCAAACAACCAAACAAACAAACTGTTCAGCTTTATAATATTAGTATAGATAATAATTTATGTTCCCATAACTCGACAACATCACATAATCAACCGTTTTTTTCGCGACTTCAACCACTGCAAAATTTGTTCATAATGATAAGTTCAATGATGTTTAAGTTGTAATTTGGGTTTAGGGTAAATAAAAAAAAAATGCCTCGGTGGCCTAGTGATCCTAAGAGCGACTGCTACGCTAGTGGTCGAGCAAAAAGTGTTATTGGGTTTTTCTATGAAATTCTCAGTAACAGCTCGGAGTTAGGATTTGTGCCCGGTTAATGGCAATAGGCTCGCCCCCTATTACACGGGACCTAAACATACCGGCGAATTGCGGGTGTACATTGTTACACCTCTGCCTAACACTTCGGGGAATACAGGCGTGATGGTATGTGTGGTAAAAAATAAATATTGTACCTATATTTTATCATTGGAATAATTTCATACATAGTTCCATTATGACGTAAGCATATCAACAGTTTAATTATATGCGTGAGCGTCACAAACTAATCAATTGGTGTAATTAACTGTCATTGCGTTGAAATGACATATTCCACTGGAGTTTACTGATAAGTTTTACATATAAACTGGTAAATTTGCACTATTTTCAAAGTAAATATAAAGCTTAAAGCATAAATTGTGTTGTATAACAATAATATATATAATAATACCAGCCTGTCTAAATTGTCCTTGCAGGGCAAAGCGATTCCAGATAATAATATTTTAAACTGACTTTTTATTCACTATCGAAACTTAAGGATGTGAAAGTATTCATGAATATGTGTAACTTTTATCTTAGGACCAACTCTGAAATATACATAAAACACTGCTGCAGCGGTTCCGTACAAAAATGCTAAATGCATCAAAATGTATAGAACCAATTAGGTCATGGTAGGTCTTTCTATGGCGTCCTCTCCCGGCGTTGCCACTCACATCTGCCATATAAATCCCTTTTGTTAGTCGCCTTTCACTCATTCTCTCAACATGACCGAACCATCTAAGCATACTCTTTTCTACTTTTGTCACTACTTCCTTTTTTATTCCGCAACGCCGGGAGAGGACGCCCTAGAAAGACCTACCATGACCTAATTGGTGACGTTCTTCAGAAAGGTCGTGTGCGCAGTACTCGTAACCGGCGTGCTTGTATGCACAGATGTATGAACGTGGACGAGGCGAAGGAAGTATGTAAGGATCGTAGCAGGTGGCGTTTCGTGGTTTCTGTCTACCCCCATGGGAAAAAGGCGTGAGTTTATGTATGTATGTACGTATAGAAACGCTGATTTTGTTGCATCGTGGATAATGAATTAACAGACAGTCTAAATAATTATAATGATTTTTATGATAATAATATAGGCTACAGATGATTAGGGCTCTTTAAACAATTGTCATGTGACATTTGCCGTTAAACCGTCATGCCTGCGCGGTAGCTGTATGAAAAAATACAACCTTTCGTGTGCAGTCCGACATACGCACCGCTCCGGCGCCGCAGCAGTCGGGCACCCAACTCATAAATTGAAGTTCCCTTGTAGTGTGTATTTTGTGTGCACACGACAGTTCTTCCGTTACTATATGCGGATATTGATTTTAATTCACAATATATGCTTTCAATATGACCAGATTATCGATAAAATTAACTTTCTATATAAACATTTAACTTGCAAATTTTCACCGGCACAACAAAGGAAATGCGATTACACCGGAACCGGAAGTTAGTTTAAGTTGAGCGCGGGAAACATCCGCATTACGTTGATAACATGGAATAGTTGTTAAATGGAGCTATTATAGGTACGAATATTCTGCATGGAATCGTATTGCCGTATCTTAAACTAGTTAAAACACTATTTTACCAACAGAGAGCCCTCCACGAGCCTGCGGAACAAACCTAATGTAAATTAGATCGATTTTTAATCGGAAATTGGAATCCTGTTTTTCACATATATTTAGTCAACTGTGTCTTTTGAAGGCTCTAAATATAGGTATATCAATTAGTGATACTTATTGTGCTAGTCATAAATAAAATTTAACCAAAAAACTGAGGGATAGTCTTTTTTTTCAATTCGATATTTGAGTCGAATCACTTCACCCGCGTTTAGTTACGTCTTTAGTTACTGCTTCGCTCTCGTGGGCCGTAGCGTGATGTTATATAGCCTAACTTATTCAGGAATAGTGCAGCTATCTATTGGTGAAAAAATGGTTAAAATCGGTCTAGTAGTTTTGGAGCCTATAAGATACAAACAAACAAAAAAATCTTTCCTCTTTATAATGTTATGTCTTTATATAGTTCGAATAATAATAATAATAACGTTTATTAACCAAAAGTAGGTATAAAAAAATTAGAACATAGTCAATGAGTCACGAACTAAGCAATGCTGCTTGTGTCTTGTGACTCTGAGAAAAAACGATCACTCCATTCGGTACCTACTCTGCGGCACGGAGGGTAGTATATTATTATTACCTACTTAGATACAGTTTAGTCATGGTCGTTTGGTTATTGAGTTTCAGTGCAGAATGTCTCTGGATAGTTAGATATAGACTGTACGTAGGGTAATATCACTGGCAATTTGTGGTTTGACGTATTCGTAGCTGGCATTTTTTTTTTTTTTTTTTTTGGTGGGTGGGAAATCATCAAATAACTTCTCCCGCCCTGGGCGGGGCGGGAGGGAGTGTCAGACTTTTACTGACTAAAACCCACCCATGTTCCTTCTTGTGCCCTTTGCGTTCCGGGGGCGCGGTATCTCTTGCGAACAACCCGCAGCCCCGGCAGGCATCGGCCCTCAGTGGCCCCTTCCTTTTGCTGACATCTCTTTGAGGCGCGCGTGGAACACGAACGCGCCGTCGACACGGCCTGTCGTTATGCAACGTAAGGACGGTGAGCTACCCATTGCTCACCGTCCACAGGCCAGTATCTACGGTGGCCGGGAGTCGTCTCGCGGCTCCCGACGTCCGGAGCGTCTACCGCGGCGGCTGGGACGGGAGAACCGCTGTCTCAACCTTCCCGCCGCCTCCTTCTCAAGCATTACTGCCTCGCAGAAGGAGGCGACTGCATCCCATTCCCTCTCGCTCCGAACCATGGCTCGCACCAGGGCCGGACGCGAGAGTTCGCCGCCGCCGATGGCCGCCACGAGGACTCGGCGATGCTCCGCCCAAGCGGGGCATACCGCCACGGTGTGCTCCACCGTGTCCTCGGGGCAATCCACACAATGGTGACACCCGGACGTTTCCTCCCGCCCGATGAGGTGCAGGAACCTCCCGAAACACCCGTGTCCGGTGAGGACCTGCGTCAGGCGGTAGGTGAGGGCGCCGTGGCGCCTCTCCAGCCACTCCTCAAAGAGGGGACTTACCGCCTCTATTAAGGCGTGCCCATCGTAGCTGGCATAGACGTGTGATTGTTAGACGTAGTGTTATGATATATTAAGGACATGTTGATTGAGATTGAATTTGGTTAATTACCTAAAATTGTAAAGAAAAGCTACTTCTTAACTGCAGGTTTAAAGTATTTAATATACACTTAAACAGTTCAACAGTATTTAGAAAACTAAAAAATTGAAAATGCCTGCCATATTGTGCTATTTTTTTTTTGTAATAGGCAGTGGGACAGTATTGGCTAGATAAAAATTAGGTTTTTGCAATAGAGAAGCTGTTTCGAAGCTTTATTTACAAAAAGGTCAACTGTTACCTAACAATATTATTAGAGAGAATAGAATAGAAATGGTTTGAAATTACCCGGAGAGTATTTTTCACCGGAATTTATGTGAAGAAGGTATTTAAATCTGTATTACCTACCTGTTTTCTGTTTTAGAGGTAATTACTGGACTATACTGGGACGTACACTGGTCCAATTACAAAAATATATTTCACTAATAGATTCCACTAGTTCTGAGTGCCTTAGACTATTTTTTTTTAATTATAATTAACGTCTGCGCGTCCGAAGTCGTGGGCACAAGCTATTATTAAATAAAATATATCTAATACCATCATCAATAAGTGTACCTATTAAGAGAAGTAAACCAACCCTCCGGGAAATACGAGATTGAATGCTTCAGAAATCCATCCCATCCACACTTAGTTTATGAACTTAACAGGAAAAACTACATATAAACAGGGAATTGGGTAAATGAAACGGCAATCCATCCATCAAAAGGGTGACAAACCGTATCAGGATCGATTTGTGGCACATCGGTGTGAGACATATTGGTTTGTGTCATGCAAAGTCACGCGTGGTGGCAACACAAACGTGCCGTATTGTTGTAAGGGCGCGGACGCAGACGCGGGAGCGGTGTAACAATAACAAGTGATGCTAAATAAAATCTGAAACAAAATTAAGGGGATTATATCCAGAGCGCGCTTCATGCAAAAGTAGTCTTGTCATATTTTCTGAAGTAATTAAACCCGCCAAAATTTTGTAGATAGCTAGAATTCAAAGTCATATCTTGTTTAACTAGATTTTATATTTCCTACGTGATTTTAAATTAAGAACCATTTTGAAATTATTTTTTTACGGAAAATTAAATAAAGACTATACGCAACACTGACTAATTACAATTATTTTGTAGATAGAATCATCATCTAGTTTCATCAAGTTTAATTACTTATTGACTAAAATAATATGTCTAGATTAGGTACTGTAGAACCGAATGCGGTGTCGGTATAGTCCTTAAATAATAGTACCTTTACTGAGCAATACTAAATACTTAACCATTTTTAAATGTGGTGTTTTTTTTTTATATCATTGGATGGCAAACGAGTCGACGGGCCACCTGATGTTAAGTGGTCACCGCTACCTATAGACATCTGCAATACCAGAGGCCTTGCAAATGCGTTGCCACCTCAGAGACAAAGTTGAAATGTCTCATATTTTTTTTTTTTTTAAGAAAAACGTTGCCCCACACTAGGAATTTCCGGGTGTCACCATTGTGTGGATCGCCCCGGGGACACAGTGGAGCATACCGTGGCGGTATGCCCCGCTTGGGCGGAGCATCGCCGAGTCCTCGTGGCGGCCATCGGCGGCGGCGAACTCTCGCGTCCGGCCCTGGTGCAAGCCATGGTCCGGAGCGAGAGGGAATGGGATGCAGTCGCCTCCTTCTGCGAGGCAGTAATGCTTGAGAAGGAGGTGGCGGGACGGTTGAGACAGCGGTTCTCCCGTCCCAGCCGCCGCGGTAGACGCTCCGGACGTCGGGAGCCGCGAGACGACTCCCGGCCACCGTAGATACTGGCCTGTGGACGGTGAGCAATGGGTAGCTCACCGTCCTTACGTTGCATAACGACAGGCCGTGTCGACAGCGCGTTCGTGTTCCACGCGCGCCTCTAAGAGATGTCAGCAAAAGGAAGGGGCTACTGAGGGCCGATGCCTGCCGGGGCTGCGGGTTGTTCGCAAGAGATACCGCGCCCCCGGAACGCAAAGGGCACAAGAAGGAACATGGGTGGGTTTTAGTCAGTAAAAGTCTGACACTCCCTCCCGCCCCGCCCAGGGCGGGAGAAGTTATTTGATGATTTCCCACCCACCAAAAAAAAAAAAAAAAACACTAGGAATTTCTCCTGTGTCGTGGGTGCGTTTACAAACATATAAACTCACATACACAAACAGCCAGACCCGGAACAACTATCTGTAGGCCATACAAATATTTGTTCCGTGCGGGAATCGAACCCGCGACACGCAGCGCAGCAGCCAATCGCTCAGCCACTGCGCCAACTGTGCCGTCAAAACTCATGACTCATGTGCCTGTAATTACACCGGCACCCATACCTACCCTTCTAGCCGGAAATCAGCAACGCTGCTTTGAGGCAGAAAAAGGCATGGTGGTAGTACTTTCCCGGACGAGCTCCATCACAAAGAGTTTAACTACTAATAAACTACTGATGACATGTTTAATATTTCTATGTTTAAAGTTTCTTAAACTCGTCTTATTGCGGTTTTAATTCAGTTAAATTTAAACTCGTGGTATTAAATATACGTAATAACATTTTACTAGAGCGGGGCATCAACGAAATAGATAATTATAAATCTTTCAGTGACTAACCTAAGTGCTCACTTCCCTTAATTATCTTTGCATTTGTAGGATTTTTGCACACGATATAATATTCCCTGAGTAATTAATTTTGTTATGTTTTTCCAAAAATGTCTTAAAATGGGTATAAACGTATTTCATTAACGGTATTAACTTACAATCTTTACCTACATTATTATTATTATGTATGTACATAATTACGTCGTAGTAAATAGTCAATTCAACGGTTCTCGGTTATAAATACTTTTCAATTTTATAAGGTAAACACGTAATTGGGTTTTTCTATTACAAAAGAAAATCCCATTTATAGAGCATTGGAACCGTTCCCATTGAATAGGCCGGACCCCTATCCCAGAGGACTCAATACATCGCCAAACTGCCGGGTTTTCGATAATATACCTCTGCGTACCCCTCCGGGAATTATAACCGTGAAGATTATTATAATATAATTTGTTTCGATACTTTTTTCTTTTCTTTTTTTTTTTTTTCTTCGTGGTTTAGAGAACTTAATAAAATACTGACAGTAGGTACTAAGTTTTGTACTTACCTTATTTATATATGTACTAAGAATAAAAGGCTAAGTAGGTACTTCAGTTTATTTCAACTAGATTTAAAACAAATATTTCGAGTCGATAAAATCCTCAGTAACTTTATGAAAGCCTTTTCAGTTACGCGTTGATCGCTGCGTTATCGCGATCATGTGAAAGGGTTTGAGCTTTTCCGACCAATCGTCGTTACTGACAATGCACGTGCGAAAACGGCTTAAAACAATTTTGTTATTCGTTGCAACAAAAATAAGGTCTGTTTAGTTTTATCAGCCTATTATTGTCCCACTGCAGGGCAAAGAGCTCTTCTCATACAGAGAAGCTACGAGCATTGATCACCACCCTTGTTCAAGGCGGATTGGTAATTTCGGATAAGTTCAGGTTTCCTCATGATGTTTTAATTTCCCGATGTCAGTGCACACGAGCACAGGCATATGAATTGAAAAAGTCTCATTAGTACCTGTCAGGTATCGGACCGAAAATGTAAGCGTGAGAGATGGGCGTCTTAACCACTGCACTATCGGCGTTATGTTTAGTAATATATACATAACATCACGCCAGCATTCCCGAAAGGGTTAGGCAGAGGTGTACCAATGAATACCTACAATTCGCCGGTACGTTTTTTAGGTCTCATGTAAATAATAGGGGGTGAGCCTAGTGCCATTAACCGGACACAAATCCTAACTCTGCGCTGCTACTGAGAATTTCATAGAAAAAACTCAATAACACTTTGCTTGACTCGGGAATCGAACCCAAGTCCTCTAGCGTATTAGTCGCGCTTAGGAGCACTAGGCTAACGAGGCAGATGTTTAGTAATAACTATGCATATATTGTCGAGTGAAACAAATAGGGACGAGTATTGCAATAGAATTGGCAAAAAGCTCGAAAATGTATTGGTGAGATTCGCATGTTGACTCTGCTCGCTCTCTCGGTAAGTTCCGGCCATCGCTCGCTTAAACATTTCTCTTTGAAACGTTTACATCATACGAATGGTAGAAAATGTAACAAAAATAATATATAGGTATATTAATATTATAAAACTGAAGAGTTTGTTTGTTTGGCTGGTTGAACAAGCTAATCTCAGGAACCACTGGTTTGAATTTAAAAAATCTTTTTGTGTTGGATAGTCCATTTATCGAGGAAGACTATAGGCTATATAACATCACGCTACGACATACGGGAGTAGAGTAGTAATCAAAGACGTAACCTAATCCGAGTGAAAAAACTACGCGGACGAAGTCGCGAGCAGGAGCTAGTGTTAAATAAAAAGACTATCGGATGTTTTCAGATGGGAATACCTTTACCTGTTAGCGATTTTTCCACAGAGCAATTACTTTTATGATCTCACGCGGAAGTACAAGCTCCTGAGATTTTTAAATATATAAAAGTGATGTGTATTCTTTTTACAAAGTCGGTTCTGTTTACGATATGTTTATCTATGCCTGTAGTTTGTATTCAGTAAACCTTTACTTGAAACCTAATGACTAGAATGGTACAATATTCAAAATAGATGCATGTTTATCAATATCCGGGCACACAAGTTTATGCCAAGAAAATAAGTTTTTGTAGTTTTTACTCAGTCAAAATTTCTTATTCCATATGTATTCCAAAGTAGGTACTTATCCGTTTTGATTATATTCCAAAACTAGTTTCTGCTCGCGACTTCGTCCGCGTAGTTTTTTCACTCGCATTAGGTTACGTCTTTGGCTACTGCTCTGCAGCTATTCATAGTAGCGTGATGTTATATAGATTTCCTCGATAAATGAGCTATCCAACACAAAAATAAGTTTTTAATTCAACCATCCTGAGGGTAGCGCGTTCAACCAAACAAACAAACTCTTCAACTTTATAAATTTAGTATAGATACCAAAAAAAAAAAATTAAAAAGCATTCCATGGAGAAAAAACAAAATCGCCTCTGTCGTAAATTAAATTTTTATCTGTCTACTAGCTATACCTCGCGTTTTTACCCGCATTATGTTTTTGGTTACTGCTCCGCTTCCATGGATCGTAGCGTAATGTTATATAGCTTTTAACGTACCTTGATAAACGGGCTATATAAAGCAAAAGATTTGTTTTCAATCGGACACGCAGTTTTTGAGATTATCGCGATCAAACAAACAAAAAAAATTTTCAACTTTATAAAAATCTCATGTCTAAAATATCTCATGCTTAGGTAATTTGAAAGCGTTGTGTATTATTTCTTCTAACCAGTTACATTGTGTTAAGAATATTGATTTTAAGAGCGATTCCGAGTTCACGTTTTGGACACCTGCCTAATTTCGACCACAATTTAGTATGGCTAGCAAAAGCCATTTCCATTTTCAATTTAAATGCTTCATTAATCGTTTAGTTAGACATCTAAAATATTCGGGTTATTCTTTAATTACTTTGTTTATTAATACTCCTTCTTTGTGGTAATAATTGGGGAAATGAATTTATCAGAATATGGGCTATCTTGTTTATTACCTACTTTGTTTATTTTTAGTAGCTTTTAACGGAGTCGGTTCAATTGTTTATGTTTAAGATTTGTATGTTATTAAAGTGCTGAGATTTTAAGTACCTTATATTGAACTTAACGACGATTACATAATATTGGTGCTCAGTTCTACGGTACTTTTATAACGCGAATAAAATTAAATACCCGCCTATTATTGTCTAACTACAGGGCAAAGGTCTTTTCTTGTGCAGAAAAAGCATGAACATAGATCACCACGCTTTCTTAAGGCGGATTGGCGATTTCCAACTTATATTATTCATTAGTCCACGTTTTTTCACGATTTTTTCGATTAAAATTAATTAATTTGTAGTTGTTGTAGTATACTTTAATTTTAAAAAATACGGAATACTAGAAAAACAAAATTCGCTTCCGTGTAATACATTCATTACCAGCTATTTATTCATAAGTGTGTGGTGGTAGACTAAGTAGGTAAGTAATAATAATATCTAACAGCAACATTTTTGCAGTTCAAAACCTAATTTCATACAGATCTAGCATAAAATTATTTCCGTGCGCGCGGAAATAAAATTATTTCCGACTGAAGTAGCTCTGTAGTTGTGTTTGTAAACTTAATACTTTAATGTAAATATTATGTTACATTTAAATGGTTTATTTTTACCACCTTTATTTTAAATTTAATTAATTCTTAACACCCAGTATCGAGAGAAAACGCCACCTTTACCCCATGCTAGTAAAAATTAAAAAAAAAATGTCAAAAGTGTTATCTACTCATAAATCATAAAACACTCTTTCAACTTTCCACCTTATTTTATATTTTCCTTATAGAAATGATTGACTAAATGTGACAAACTAAAAATAGAAGTACGATATCATTTGAAGGAAAACTTCCCCTTTTCACGGAAACTTTGCGAGAAACAAATACCATACCTAACATTAGAAGTTTATGTTCAATAAATAACAGGAGTTAACCTTTCCTAATTGATTGATGGATAGCTGTTGTGTTACGTTCTTCGTGAACGCACACCCACCACATAAGAAAAGAGTTCCGGGATCGCGTTTTACCATAATTTAATCATCTTAAGAGTAATGTTTGGGTGGATTGCTACATCATAAAAAAGTTTGCAAAGTACAAAAGAAAATATTTTTTTATAAACAATACAAAACTTCCCCCATATCCTACAAAGCATCTGAACTGTGTAAAAGCTCGGCCGTAGGATACAAGACGTTACGTTGCATAATATGGCGCGTGTTCAGCCAAAGTATTCGTTATGGTATTTGCTACACCTAGCCAACGGGGGCATACGTTTTTCGATATGACGCCGAACGTCAGGTGTTCATCTCGTGACCTAGTTATCAAATTCTATTTTAAAACAACAGCTTTAAGTTTCAAACGGGAGTGTGATCGTAGTAGTCGCTTATGCCGTTTCAATTCTGAGAGGACAGGAGCCCTCCCTCTAGTAGAGAGCGTTGCCGGCGGCGGAGAGCACTTGAGACTCTGGCGAGGTGATCCGAGTGGCGATATTCGCGAGTTGGGGGGTTCGCTCGCTGCATCCCTCTTGCTCGCGGACGCGGCCCGGCGGCGGGAGGCACCCGCACCGACCCGGCGTCACTCACATCGTTTCGGTCTCCCCGATCGTGTGTCCGATCCTCTCCTACCCGCGACGTACGATCTCTCCGAAATCTACCGGTACTAAATCGAGCGTGCCGCGTCTGACGCGACATTTATCATAAACATTTCCCTTATTTCGTGAATTACCCTCCACGGTCCCATCACCAGGTCTCCGAACTACGGTCAGTAAAGTTTCATTTTAATTATTAAGTTTTTGTTTTGGACTATTCATAGTGAATTTAAAAGACCGTTATATTTAAGACTTGACACGTGGTTTGTCGGCATTGTAGAATTCTGTAGGTCGGTGCAAATAAAGGATTGTTTGGATTGTGGTACAGGAAAAGCGTCCGTATAGAAAAGCGGCCGGCCCCGCGCCGCCCGGTCTCATTTGCATCTGTCAAGCACTAGGTGAGTACCTGCTGCGTCTGCTTTTTAAAATCCTTCTGGTTTTTTTAAGTGTCCTTGAGGAGATCTTTCTTAGATAGCTTTAATCTTGACACAGCGTGATTGCTAAACAAACGGAGGGTAGTAGGTGCGTAACTTTAATTATTTTGTCATCTTTCTAATTAAATTGCGGTGGGCAATCTGTGTGGGTAATTAAGATTATATATAAATCTTCACCTGTTTGGGGAATTCTTTTTATAAAAGTGGGTATTTAATTGTGTTTTGGTATTTGAAGATCTACTAATTAGTAACGTGATTTGTTTGTCTGTAATGTTAACCATTTCCGTATTCGTTGTAGATTTTATTTTAATTTGATGTAGGTACATTTTTAATTATATCTAGGTATTTTGTAACAATTTGTTGGTACTCAAAGTTTTCATATTAACTGTACGTACCTTAAAATAGCAATATCCTGCTTATTGAAAAATGTCTCGCGTAACTTTGCGACATTAGTTTCAAATAGAATTCCTGAATACATACTTTGGAACACATTAAATTTTAGTTTCCAATTTGTAAGATATACAAAACACTATAAATTGCTTAAAAGCGCGCGAAAGGGATAAGATTATTGCGGAAGTTTGAAACTTTCCTCTAATTTGGGTACAAACTAGTCTTAGCAACTATTACATTAAAAGGTAATAAATAACGTTTGAACAACGTTCTGGAACAATTCCATTTGAAATTATTCGAAGACGATTTTAATAAGAAAAAACTTTAGTTGACTTTGGTTACATTTTAATTTTCTTTTTATTCCTTTGAGTGAGCTGCGTGCTATGTATTCAGTAATATAGAATAAAGGTAAAAGGTATTTTGTTCTGAAACAAAGATTATTTTTGTCATCCAATCCGTGTACGTCTGTGGCTAAGATATTAGATTCCGGAAGAGGTTTCCTATAAGACGGAGAGCCACTAGTCCCGTGTGGTTGCATGGCTCGCGTGGCTCATACATGTATGAACGTAAACTGATCTCTTTCATATCGGTATTAAGGTGGGTCAGTGAACAACCTACTGTGTGTCATGTCACCCTTGTACATTTTCTAAGTATTGGATTTCATACGCATTTTGATGATTGGGTATTATTTTTTGGTTTTATAATTACCGCCGCCGTTCTGTAATTAAATTTGAGTACTTTTACTAGTGGAATCTTTAAGCGCTATAAAAAAGTTTGGCGTTGGACGTCTAAGCTTTAGCTAATAGCACTTGTTCAGTTATTTTACGGCTACAAATGGTCCCAATTTTCCATTTTATAAAACGCATTTTTAAATTATTATCATTCAGATTTGACAAATAGGATTCAAAGTTATTAAAACATAATGAATGAAAATAAATAATAATTTTAGTTAAATAAAACAAAAAAAAAAGATAAGGTAAATCAAAAAGTCACCAGAAAGCAAAATACGCAATTTCGCATACTTGGATGACATCTTTTTTTTAATTTGATTTACAAACCATACTCCTAAATCAAAATAGGTGAAATTTGTATAGGTCAAATCTGAAAGTATATTGTTTAAAATAAAAAAAGAATTTTCCAAATCGATTGGTAAATGATGGAAGTAATAAACATGAAAAAAAAACTACAAATGAATTTACAACCTTTTCCTTTTTCGAAGTTAGTTAATAAAAGATAATGCAATAGATAAGTATTTAACAACACTTAATGGAAATTTGTAAAAAATCCTTAATTCTAAAACCTCAGATATCACTGTTTTCAGTTCTTAACTAAAATAGGATGAATGAAAAGCACCTGGTTTTTATACTCCTAGTATAAAAAGCAGGTGTTTTCATCCTCACATAATATCATCAAGGGTATTAAGATAAACTCATTGAGATAAAAAGTTATCTCATTGAGTTTGTTTCATTTGGCGGCACGTCATTATTGTAATGGACCTTAATGAAAATTGATGACTCTTTAATTCAATTACTTTCTGCGAATTTATTTATCTCTTGTGCCTGTTATGATATTCAATATTTTTTCTTTTATTTGGTTACAAAATAACAACGCAAGAAGCTTGATATTTTACAAAGTTTTAACTTGCCATGTTTGTTAGATGGCTTGTTTAGGTCAAAACTTGCAAGCTGAATTAGAACAACTTCAAGGCAAAGGCAGTCCGCCTTTGTACGATGTATTTTTACATTATGTGCATAACGTTTTAATAAATAAATAAACTTCTTTTTATCCTACGGAGCTGAATATTTTTTTATTATTTATAAACTCACTTTTTATCGTTGTATCAAGAATTAAGCAATACATTTTCGATAAATACATAACAACAACATCTTCTAAACATACGTCGCAGGCTCAGATAAAACTCCGGGAATTATCTCCAAAACCATTCATTGACACTTTATCCGATCCGGACTATCCGAAAAAATACAACTCTAACAAAATAAATACGTTTGTTAGCTATAGAATAATTTCAACCACTTGATAACACGTCAACAATAAAAGCACATAAATATAAACTATACTAAAAAAACAACAAAAACGTACCACAAACGTCAACGAAGTTATTTATTTCTGTAAATGAAATAAATACATTGCTAACTTTCCCCTTTTCGGCTCTTTAAAGGCTAAATTATATACGCTTGGGGTGCAAAAATGGAGACGTATGCTACTGTGGGGACCCGAGAGTTATAGTTGGCGACCTACATGGCTAGAAAGTGCTACTCTATTCATATTTTATATTCCATTACATGAGACCGCACGTTGTTCAATGGGTGCCTGAAGCCGTAATTTTTACGGAACATTCTTCGATAGAATCTATTGAGGCAGCGGAGAAAAATTACATGCTCATGACACAGGTTTTCTTGGACGTGGGAATGGCCAGAGATGGAGGCAGTGATGTACAACTAACATTGTAATTGTATTAACATTAACGGCTACTTTCAGGACTTATACGAAGTATTAGTAGATTACTTTAGTGATGTGTTTATTGCATTGTGATACAGTACTCCCGCTTTTTTTATTTAGATTTTAATATTTATAGAGGGAGACAAATCTGTGCTAATATAACACGCTAATATTTAGGAACTACCAGTCGGATTGTAAATAATAGCCAGGTTCATGAGCAATAAGTATAGGCTTTATATCTTCGCGCTATGACCAACGGAAAAGGAGCAATAACCAAAAATATGACTTATCACGGGTGAAAAAAACCATGCGGTGGAAGTCACAGGCCGAATATAGTAATAAATAATATGTAGGTACCAAACACGCTCAAATAATTACTAACTTTTAATCACATAAGCATTACGTTAATTTTTCGAATCATTAGTCGTATCAGCCATCACACGTCCACCGCTTTACATAGCTCCCACAGCAATCCAATATAAATAATAATATCATTTTAATTGCTTTAGTAATTTTGGAAACACAAGAGACATTAAGCTTAACGTCCACTAAAAGAAAAGCCCCCAACTCATGCATACAAAATACTGTTATCATAAGAAATGAAATACTAATTGTAACAAAACATTTCTTCTACTTTCATACAATTTAACACCGTAAATAATAATTTATTGTGACATATTTTATAATACATAATTACTGTTGCTACCTTAACTTTTAAGTAAGATAATACCCTGTCTAAAATAATGGCCTTCAAAGGCTCTTTGAGACGATGTCACTTTAATTTTGTTCCCCTGATAATAAGCAAACCAGTGAGTCATCTGAAGACATAAAATGTTTCAAATAAAATACAGTAACACAAGTTTATAGATCTTGCGATAAGGAATGGATGTAGATCGAATGATCTTTTCCGATTTTAAATGGTCAATAAAACAAAATTAGACTATCATTGCCCACTGTAGGACTAAAGCTTCTTCTCATATTCACCATGCTTCTCAAGTCGTAATTTCAGAATTATATCAATTACATGTTTCGGGTTCCCCACAATGATTTCCTGCCCCGATATCAGTATCTAACTTGGTAAGTGTTCTAGTATATTGGACCTAGTGGTTAAGGCTCCCTCCCCTCCTGCATGAGGTTGCGAGCTCGCTACCGGGCAAGTACCAATGTAGATATAGATTTATACTTATTTATTTTCTTAAAGATTCTTTTTTTTTCTGCTAAACAATATTATATTCCACAAGATAACACATAACAATGGCCAATTACAAGTTTTTGAATTATTAAATTAACAAACTAATATAAAGAACTCCCACAACTCAACTCTAACTGCCTCGTTAGCCTAGCGGTCCTAAGCGCGACTGCTACGCTAGAGGTCTTGGGTTCGATTCCCAGGTCGAGCAAAAAGTGTTATTGAGTTTTTATATGAAATTCTCAGTAGCGGCTCGAAGTTAGGATTTGTGCTCGGTTAATGGCAATAGGTTCGCCCCCTATTACATGGGACCTAAACATACCGGAGAACTGTGGGTGTACATTGTTACACCTCTACCTAACCCTTCAGGGAATAAAGGCGTGATGGTATATTATAAAGAAAACAAAGCACAACAGGCAGTCAGTCGACGAGGCAGAAACATAAGTACGCGAGTTAGAAAAATTTTGAAGTTATTAAATTATACTAAGTTACACTAACAGATATTACATCGGCACGTATAAAGAAAATAAACTCTTAGTTAAGACAGATTTGAGTCGAGAACCACTGGTATGAAATAGATCCAAATCATGTTATTTAAGTCTAATGATTGTCTCAGTATAAACCACAAGCTTTAGCTTTAGCTTTATTTGTGACATTTACAACGTGGGCATACAGTATGAATTTCCCAACGACTTATTCCCTAATATCATAAGTATAACGAGACGAGCATACGTTTTGATTTTGGTGAACTACCTACATACTGTACGTAGCTCTAAATGTGTATGTTTATTTATTGTTTTTTTTATATTACATTTAATGTATTCTCCAGGCCAATTTCGGTCATGGCGACTGATCTCAATGGAGGCTAGCCGAGTACGCAGGACATATTATAATGCACAAGTGTATGCGCAAACACAAGTGCTCTCCCAGCACTCCCTCTTCCCTATTTCTCACAGTCCGATGGGACTGCAATCCGTAACAACTAGGAAGAGAGCAGTCTATTTGTTAATCTCACAGTAAAGTCCGAACGGATTTAAGTGTAATTTGGCAGACAGAGAGATCATGTCCTGGGTTAACACATAAAAATGTTTTACACGAGTACAAAGTAGTTTACCTAGGATGCAACAAAAAGCGTAAACTGTCACGGTATCTACGGGAAATGGTTTGCTGGAGAGTACACGATGACGACATAAAATGAATTGTTAAAGAATAATGGAGGAACTTCTAGTAAAGGAATTATGTACATTCCTTTGTTATTGATGTAAGCTTTTGCTTGTTTTCTCTCTGATCTTTGATCATAAGAAACACACAAAGTGTGCCCATTGCTCGAGTTCAGCCAATAGAAAGGACTACTCCAGTATTTAATGATGACAGTTTGATCTTATGTATCGGCTAAGTAATCTAGAATAGAGTACGTAAGATAATAATATCGTGCTAAGTACTATAGCAGCGCGTAAGTCTATACTTCTATATCTATCTTTACTCATTACTCATCTATACAAATAAATAAAATTGAAGGGTCTGTTTGTAATTTCAAATTACAAGCTTTTCACTAGATGCATATAGGAACGGTATATACGGAAAGTATTTACGGTACTAACATAAAAAAAACAATTTTTAAAATTTTTGTCTGTCTGTCTGTGTGTTCCGGCTTATCTCCGAAACGGCTCCGAAATGGCACGACCAATTTTGACGGGACTTTCAGATAGCTTATGTTATAAGAAGAAACTTAATTTATTTTTTTACTTTAATTTAAAAAAAAGAGGGTTATACGAAAACAAAATTGAAACCAATAAAATAGTGAACGCGAACGAAGTCGCGGGCATCAGCTAGTCATCATCATATTATAAAGAGGAAAGATTTGTTTGTTTGTTTGTAACGAATAGGCTCCGAAACTACTAGACCAATTTTAACCATTGTTTCACCAATAGGTAGCTACATTATTCCTGAGTAACATAGGCTATATAACATCGCGCTACGAATCACGAGAGCGGAGCAGTAACGGAAGACGTAACTTAACGCGGGTGAAATAAGACACGCAGACAAAGTTGCGGGCAGGTCCCTAGTACTATACAATAGTACAAAAAGAAGGAGAAAAAATTGGGAGCGACATGAGACGAAAAATAGTTGAAGAAAGAAAATCGCTACACAAAGGTAATTTTTATGAACTTGCTATAATGTCAGGGTCCAAGATACCGGTGTGGCAAGTACAGTCAGTGAAACTCACTACCGCGAAACGAAAGCCGCAATGGGCGCTTAGATTAGTTTTTATTAAGCAACGTGTCGCTAAGCCCTTGTAGCGACAGCATAAACAAAACCTTTTCTTGTTAGGAAACATAATTTCAAATACAAATCTAGAAAAAAAGATTTGTTTTGTTATTTTTCCATTGTAATTTCTACATAGTATAAAACAAAGTCGCTTCCCGCCGTTTGTCTCTCTGTAAGGTTCTTTTAAATTACGCAACGTATTTTAATGCGATTTTTTATCAATAAACAGAGTGATTTAAGAGGAAGGTTCATACGTATAGAACATCACGCTGTAGCCAGCAGCAGCCAAAGACGTAACTAAACGTGGGTGACACCGCGGGGTATATACGTAGCTAGTATCAATTAAAAGAGATTATTGTATCTGATTTTAATTTTGAATGATGACATTTAAATCTCAGCTTCCTTAAGCTACAACTTTAGATGTTGATACAATTATGTATAATTTTGTTCCTCGACAGCTACAAAATGTACTTTTTTTGGAATAAAATTTGCAATTTTATGAAAATATGGATAAAAATATTATGGATTTATTTTTATATTCCGGCGAGGCTTTATGGAAAATGAAAACTTAATAACACAAAGCGATACGGTATTATGGATTCTGAATCCCCACCCTAAGTGTAAAATAATTGAGGGCGTGATATTAGCTATATTCAATATATTTTGAAACGTGGGAAAAAAAATGTTTGATATTTACTTCAATTTGAACCATTTGAAAAGCTCGTGAATGTTTGTTTAAGATACTTACATACCTCGATACCTCATTTTTATTCTAGTCACGCTAATGGCTGTTGTATCTCTTTGCGTTTAAACCTATTTATCTAATGGAACACATTAGAACAGTAAAGCACACCATAAAACAAGAATTTCCATTCGACCAGAGTTCGAAGCGAGTTGTAAAATCGATTTTATTGCTTTCACATCATAAAGTCCAGAACGCATTTTTCCATCGATAGTACCTAGATAAGTACCCACTTCCTTCGTTATAGTACTTATAAAATGCTCTGTGCAAGTTTCGTTGTTACCATCAATGCCGCTCCATGTTTTATGAGCATTGCATGCTATGAGGCAAGACCGCAGCTTCTCGACGATTTTATAATAACATAAAATAAAGAGAAAATGATAACGCGGTTAATCGATGAAAATAATGAAATTCTTAATTTAAAAAAAGAACTTTTGCTTTTGACCTTTCAAAATATGTGTAGGTATTATTTGATTGGAAGCAATTGAAATAAAACTCGCCAAAACTGTGCAAACTAAGAAAAAAAATACTGTCGTAAAAATAAAGAAAATTTTTTATCATTCTAAATAAAATGCACCATCAACTCGGACATAAGACAAGTGTGCAAATATCGTGTTTTTAAATTCCGAACAAACTATAACAACTGACGTGAAGCTACCCGAATCACAATCTTACTTTTTAGAAATAAAAGACAAAAAAAAGAATAAAAAAAAAATACAAACGATTTTTTTTGCTATCCGTACATAACTGCGCTCGCGACTTACGTAGGTGCACGATAATGTCAACAACCTGACAGGTCTTAATGCAGTCTTCCTGAACAGGTTCTACAGGACTAGTAGGTAATCCTTGCGAACAGCACAGCTTATGTCATATAGCGTCATGCTGATAATACACTTGACTATTTATTAGCTCCGAATTCCTATGTACTGGTATTTGGTAATTATGTTCGGGTATTAGCGATGCGGAGAGCTTTGCACTGGGTATTATGTAAAGGAGATAGATAGGTAGTATATACATATTGCATTGTGTGATAGAATTTCTTATTAAAAAAACCGAATACGAGTATTTTCTTAAAATCAGTACCTACTATTTTCATCCAGCTATACAGTGACTACACAACTTCAGGAATACAAGTAATTTAGTGTTGTCAGATTAATAAAGAGTAAAGCCCACAGTACTATAATGATGCTCTATCGACTACGACTCAACAATAATATAATAATTATTAATTTACAATGGTATAGACGAGAGGACTCTGCTAATCCGCTCATCGATTCAATTTAAATTTTTCATTGTTATGTCTCACACTGTTGTGTTTTACAAGATCTTTCACATACACATACCATCACGCCTGTATTCCTCGAAGGGTTAGGCAGAGGTGTACTAAGGTACACCCACAGTTCGCCATGGCCTATTGCGAATAACCGGGCACAAATCCTAACTCCGAGCTGTTACTGAGAATTTCATAGAAAAACCCAATAACACTTTTTGCTCGACCTGAGAATCGAACCCAAAACCTCTAGCGTAGCAATCGCGCTTAAGACCACTGGGCTAACGAGGCAGTTCGCAAGATCTTAATAATGGTTAAAAGTTAACGTGGATATAAATATAAATAAATGTCTTTAGAATCAATTATTTTAATATACATGGGGAGGCCTTTGCTCAGCAGAGGGACAATATAGGCTAGATAAAAAAACCAGATAAAAACAAATATTAATTGTTGTTAAAATTCCCAGACATAGGTACGTACTGCGATCATAAATTTACATACATACATAAACTCAAGCCTTTTTCCCATGAGGGTGGGCAGAAACCACAGAACGCCACCTGCTACGATTCTTACATACTTCATGCGCCTCATCATAATTTTATTCATCTATCAATTGTTTTAATTATTGAAATCTCAATATTAGGCAATGTAACATGATTATTAGGTATGTTAGAATACAGACATGATTATGCGCAATTAGGGTTGATGTCGGCACACTGTTTGTGCATAGGTACATACCGGTGAAGGTAGGTATCAATGAAATAGATATGAGGTTATATTATGAGTAGGTATATAATTTCTAACCGCAACCTTAGACTGGGACCACAGATCACGATCATATCAACAGAGTAAAAAAATATAGTAGGTTAACAGCTCTCGTCACTACTTTGCGGTTGTACTTGAGGTGAAGATAAATATTGTTTTAAGACGTAGAGGTTTGTGTCATTGAAATGATATGAATAGCAAAAAATATAGTGATTTGATTCAGTCATTCAAATAACTAAATAAAAACACGGTATTTTTTTATAGATTGATGTCGGTCATCCTCATTTTGTGATTTTAATAGGTAAGTTTTAACCCCGAAATTAATCACATACCATCACGCCTGTATTCGCCTAAGGGTTAGCCAGAGATGTACTAATGTACACCCACAGTTTGCCGGTATGTTTTGGTCCCATGCAATAGGGGGCGAGCCTATTGCCAGTAACCGGCACAAATCCTAACTCCGAGCTGCTACTGAGAATTTTACAGTAAAACCCAATAACACTTTTTGCTCGTCCTGGGAACCGAACCCAAGACCTATAGCGTAGCAGTCGCACTTAGGACCACTAGACCAATGGGGCAGTTATCTAGTTAGTTTAATATTATCCCATAAACCTTTACCTACTATAGTACCCACTACCTTCATGTGGTGATATACTCGATCATTCTTTGTATGAATTCTTTTGCTCCACTGTGGGATAGTTAGACTGCTTTTATTGACACTGACAATATTATTATGTAGCAACTATGTAGTAGTATCTAAATAATTTAATATTAAACAACAGCTAATAGAGAAGGCATACCTAAGCTGCTTGTAGATACTGGAGTGTAGATTCCTTGTATTAACATGTTTATGTAACTAATTTAATTACTAGCATATACCATCGCTTGCTATTGTAATTGGATTATATATTTGTAGCTGTTGCCCGCGACTTCGTCTGTGTGGATATTTTCACCCGTGTTAAGTAACGTGTTCGGTTACTGCTCAGCTCCCGTGTGTCGCAGCGTGATGTTATAAAATCTATGACACTCACAAATAACGTAGCTTTCTATGGGTAAAAGAATTTTTGAAATTGGTTCCGTAGATCCAGAGATTACCCTCTACAACCTCACAAACTTTACCCCATTATAATAATAGTGTAGATGTACTTGTATATTCTCGTTGTTCAAATGTATGTCATAATCCGAATACCAACTGTCGTAAGGCGAGATGCCTTTGAATGTTGTCGGGATAATATAAATATTAGGGAAACAGTTATTGCATTGTTTAAGTTACATCTGAAAGTGAACAATCGGTCCTGTAACTGTACTGTATTGATAAAAAGAATTATTTACTTTTGGATTCCTTACTGGTACCAGTATGGTATTACGCTGAACCGATCTCCATCAAACATAGCTAAGAACAATCCCGACTAATTCAGCTTTCAAACAATAACAAAACTAAATCAAAATCGGTTCATGCTTTCGAGAGCTACGATGCCACAGACAGACACACACACACACACAGACACGTCAAACTTAAAACACCCCGTGGTTTTTGCGTCGGCGGTTAAAAAGCAAGGTACTAATCGGTACATTTTTTTTTTATTTCTTTGTCTTGCTTTTAGCTATCAAGTTAAATTGAAATCTGTTGATTGAGTTCCAAGATTTTGGACTTAGTTTGTATGAGGCTTAAATACTCTTAAGTCCCAATTAATTCCTAGTTTTTTAATTACAGAATTCCAATCTCGGATATAAAAATATTGTTTTATATTACTTTTATTTTATATCTGGAATCTCTAATCCGCCTTAACAAGTGTGATGATCATAACTCGTGCCTTCTCTGTACGAGAATGGGCTTTTGCCCTATACTAGGATGATAATATACTGGTATTATTATTACCTGCCATTATTCTTATTACTACTTAAGATCTTCAAGACCTTTTACTTGGTACTAAACCAAGGTGTCATAGAAAATACTTAGGTTATAAAATGGCGTGCGTGACAAACACACATTACCGTAACTGAAGGAATAAATTAAGTAAGTATCCTTCTACGGGCTGAAAAAGTGATATACATGTGTGAGTGGTCGTTTACATTCATTACGTACATAGAAGCATCTAATAAGATACCTAGCTGAAAGATTGTGAGAAGTGATATAGTAGTAGGTATAACTGCTTCGTTAGGCTAGTTGTCCTAAGCGCGACTGCTACGCTAGAGGTCTTGGGTTCGATTCCCAGGTCGAGCAAAAAGTGTTATTGGGTTTTTCTACGAAATTCTCAGTAGCAGCTCGGAGTTAGGATTTGTGCCCGGTTAATGGCAATAGGCTCGCCCCCTATTACATGGGACCTAAAAACATACCGGCGAACTGTGGATTAGGCAGAGGTGTACCAGTGTACATTGGTAAACCTCTGCCTAACCCTTTGGGGAATATAGGCGTGATGGTATGATGGAACTAACTACTTACATGTCGTAAGTAATCATACGAGGTGTAAAAAGACACATTGCTTATAATTATTATTGCTGATAAACGATATATAACGATATTTTTTGTGTTTAACACACACGTTTGTGTACACAGCTCATTGTGTTTATGAAATAACAAACAACAGAATAGGGGCCTTGGGGGTATTTATTATTAGTTATAACATATAAAACCATTTGTAAAAAAAAAATTGTACTTCGAAGCCTAGGTAATTTGTAAGTTTCCAGGACCATAGTCTAAACAAAAAAAATGCAATAAAAGGAAAACCATTATTTGTATATTTGCGCCTGGTAACATTTCCATCGATAAGCTTTAAGTGGCGAAATTAAATGTCGCGATAAGTGTCAGTAATGCCATAATCAGAGTTGCCATTTAATGCGTTAAAACCATAAACAAAATATAATCTTCACTTTAAGTGTACAATTTCACTGAAAATATCATGCAAAAATCAATTTTACCTACAACTGAATATGCATTGTGAAATAGGTCACCTTTGTGTGAGACAAAGCTGTTAGTATTTCTCTATTGAAAATGCATAATTTTTTTTCCTTGACTACAATTGGATTAACAATGCAAATAGGTAGGTTGCCGTGTCGACGGCGCGTTCGTGTTCCACGCGCGCCTCAAAGAGATGTCAGCAAAGGAAGGGGCCACTGAGGGCCGATGCCTGCCGGGGCTGCGGGTTCTTCGTAAGAGATACTGCGCCCCCGGAACGCAAAGGGCACAAGAAGGAACATGGGTGGGTTTTAGTCAGTAAAACTCTGATACTCCTTCCCGCCCCGCCTAGGGCGGGAGAAGTTATTTAATGATTTCCCACCCCCAAAAAAAAAAAAAGGTAGGTAGGTTACTGTGGTCATGTTGAGCCAAAATTGAGTATATTGGAACAATAGTACACACTTACCTAATAATAATAAATATTTGTTATTTTTAGATAATTCTTCATTTCCATATCTTGCAATAGTCTTGCGCCATCTGGGGTTGTCCTTGGCTGCATTTATAGTGCATACATGGATAATTATCGGTTAGTGTTCGATTTAATTCGAAAGCTGTCTAAGGGGCCTCTGCAAATTGGTTTCAGCTCCTCGTACGCCTTTCAAAGGTCCGGGACCCAAGTTACGTAAAGTGAAAAGAAATATAAATATAATACCAGCCTATTATTTTCCCATTGCGAAGGCTTCCTCCGAAACAGAAGGCATGAGCATTGATCGCCACACTTGCTCAAGGCGGATTAGCGATACCTACACTTATTTACTATACAAAAATAATACTGTCCGTTAGTGCGAAAAATTCAAGAAAATATACGGTTAATGTTAGTTAAAATGATTTTTCCTAAAGTGTCCCAGCTTTACAAACACCAAGTGTAACGAGCGTCTTTCAAAAAAGATGATGTAACATACAGCCAACTTCACATTTACGCGGGATTTGTACAAACCAACTAAGTATGACCTGTATGAAGGAAAGCTATCATTTGTAAGGCTCAGAGCAACAACCGCTTGCTTCCGGTTCCGTGTGTTGACAATAATTTACTTCATGGAGGAAAACATGTCATTGTTATCTATACTAATATTATAAAGAGGAAAGATTTGTTTGTTTGTTTGTAACGAATAGGCTCCGAAACTACTGGACCGATTTTAACCATTTTTTACCAATAGATAGCTACATTACTTCTGAGTAACATAGGCTATATAACATTACGCTATGACCCATGAGAGCGGAGCAGTAACGAAATAAACCACGCGGACGTAGTCGCGGGCAGGTCGCTAGTGTGAGATAAAAGTTTGATTTTAGAATGGCTCTTACTTCCAGATATTCTGAACGCTGGCTTTAAACAAAAAAAAAATGTTCATAATTACATACCATCACGCCTGTATTCCCCGAAAGGGTTAGGCAGAGGTGTACCAACGTACACCCACAGTTCGCCGGCATGGAGGAAAACATGTTATTGTTCATAATTCATAAATGGAAAACAGATGTCTTACTAAAAACTCACCATCATCAAATAATAATATCATGACTAAGTTGAGTAAATATTTGAACCAACGCCCGGCAGTGCTGTGTTGCAAAAATAAAAACACAAAAATGAGTTTATCTGGATGACAATGAAATGCAGCCAAATATTATAATTTGATAGACATTCAAAATTATTTAAAAGCCATCGAAATCAATGTACCGAAATATTTTTGACAAAAACGCGATTGAAAATAACCGCGTTTCCGCATGGGCAAGGCGAATATTGCATTTTCACTCGAATGAAGTGTCAACTGCATTTTAAATAACTTAGTGGGCCTGGCTCAGCAGCCGATATTGATTTGTAGTATTTCTGGCAACTATTTTCGGGCGCATCGGTGAGAAAGGTATTAAAAATTCAGAACCGGGACCGTTGTTTTAACTGAAAGAGATGACTTTTCAAATTGTTTAAAATAAACAACGATTTTTACATTCCTTTGTTTTATTTGAATTCAGCTTATTGTCTGCCTGTGCCGTTCAAAGGCGCGCATGAGTACCGAAAAATATATAGGAATTAATGGTTATAAATTTATCATCACATATCTCTGTTCTTCTTTTCTTCCTATACTTTACTAGTTATGCTTTCAAATAAAGCCGTGAGCAGTCCAAAAATTAGGGTACTTGGTCTCATATGTAAGAAGGGACTGACCTTATTGCCTTTTATGGGCACATTCACACATCCGAGCTTTAACTATGAATTTTTCAAACAGAGAGCCTTGATGAGAAACTGGATTTGAGGTCTAATGTAGCGAAAGCCACCATTACCAGCCGGTAATGGGAGGTACGTAATGGTGTTATATCTTTTGTAACTTATATGAGTTTGTAAGGGTTGCAAAATGGACGTTGGTACGTGATGATTTTAGAAGAAAACTGATAAGGCAAATCTACATGTATTTGCCGTGTCGACGACGCGTTCATGTTCCACGCGCGCCTCAAAGAGATGTCAGCACTTGGAAGGGGCCACTGAGGGCCGATGCCTGCCGGGGCTGCCGGTTGTTCGCAAGAGATACCGCGCCCCCGGAACGCAAAGGGCACAAGAAGGAACATGGGTGGGTTTTAGTCAGTAAAAGTCTGACACTCCCTCCCGCCCCGCCCAGGGCGGGAGAAGTTATGTGATGATTTCCCACCCACCAAAAAAAAAAAAATCTACATGTATTTGAGTAGATCATTACTTATACACTGCACCTACAATGAACTCTGATAAGAGTCAATCGTTAAAGACACAACGACTTAGGCCTAAAAAATGAATCCGGCAAACACTTCCAATTTTGTTGGCATTCACTGGCCTTCCATACTAACCTCCCTCCCTATCTTGGTAGCTACAAAGCGAATACATCACTTTCTATGTCAATAACACATTCTTTTTTAAAATGCTTTTTCATTTTCGTCACAAAACTGATTTTTGGTATCTCCGCGGCCAATCAAAGCTTTATGCATCAATTGTCAAATTCAAATTGGATTTCTGATCGGTCAAGTCACGTTTTATTGAGATCGCTCCATTCGGAATCACTGACTTTAGTTATTAGACTTTTTGCAGTTGGTATCCGTCTGACTACTGAACTGAATGGTAAATCGTCATGGAAAATATGTACAAATGTTAAAACTAAAGTACTTATTATACTTATTGCTTTAAGAAATCTTATTGTACTGTACAATTACATACATACCATCACGCCTGTAATCCCCGAAAGGTTAGGCAGACGTGTACCAATGTAAACCGTTCACCGGTATGTTTAGCTCCCATATAATAGGGGGCGAGACTATTGCCAGTAACCGGGCACAAATCCTAACTCCGAGTTGCTACTGACAATTTCATAGAAAAGTCCAATAACAATCTGTTCGACCTAGAAATCGAACCCAAGACTTCTAGCGTAGCAGTCGCACTTAGGACCACTAGGCCGAGGCAGTTATTTACAATTGTAACTGTTAATTTTGAAACACATGTTCATAAATAAACACAAGCAAGCTTACAAGCTTTACGTAGTAACTTTGTCTTCAAACAATGTCACAGGCTTATTGCAATCGTCACAATAGCTTGACATAATAATATATTTAGTCGTCCGTCGCTTACTCTCAGTGTTTCGTTAAATATTCGAAACGGATTCAAAGAACATAAAAATAAATTTGTTTTACAGACTGAAGAGATTTTTATTATTTCTTTTTACAACCGACGCTGCAGAAAAGTGCGCACCTCTTTGATACGATTTAATTTTGCGCTGGCGACATAATAATGTTTCTAGGTACGTTTTCTTTTGCTTTTCAGGTTTTTGTTATTATCATGTGTAGCCTTTTTAACCCACGACGCAAAAGCGACGGGGTGTTATAAGTTTGACGTATCTGTGAGTGTGTGTGTGTCTGTCTGTGGCATCGTAGCTCCCGAACGCATGAACCCCTTTTGATTTTGTTTTTTTTTTTGTTTGAAAGGTAAATTAGTCGAGAGTGTTCTCAGCTATGTTTGATGGAAATTAGTTCAGCGGTTTCAAAGTTATCAGCTCTTTTGTTAGCTGCGGTAGGGATTTCTATTCTTTTATCGTGTCGGGGGTTACGTAAAATTCTTAATTCTGTGTTTTTTGCTGATTATGTATATAAAAAAATAAATGTATAAAGGATACTTATAATATTTTTATCTTCGGTTTTTTATTATTTCTATGAACAATTACCAATAAAATCTATAGCTAAATTAACAATAGTTAGAAATTATTTAAAAATTAAAAACATTATTGTCCACCTATAGGTATCAAACAGAAGTTCAGGTTAACATAGTCCACTTTTTCTCAACGACTATCAGTGACTCAGTCCGACAATATTTCAGTTCAGTTAATTTCCTTGTTCTACATAATCGGAATTTTTCCGCGAGTTCCCGTCTCTGTGACCCTCGCCTCTGTGCTGGTATTTTCGTCAGTTGTCAATCTGGTACGCGTGGCTGGCTCCGCGTATTTTCGATGGGACTCGGGATCAAATTCGCCCGATGCGAAAGCGATGTTGCTCGAACACAACCTTTACGATAGTATGATCGTTTCATAACATTCAAGATGCCTTTTTGCTTGGAATTTGTGTTTTGCTGTTTGTTTGATATTTTTCTTTACAATCATGATAATGGTTTGTAGCATTCACAGTTCCATGGCCCATTTATAACTATGCAATCAACAACTTTTACTCTTTATACAGAGGTGTTCAATATCATCTTCCTAATACTATGAAAATTGAAGCCTAGCTTTTTCCTACAACCATGTACGGGCAAAGAGCATGTTGTTCCAATTTAGTGTCGGAAACCACACAAGATTACAGCACAATTTCACAAGCATCAAGTGGTAGGAACTAGGGAGGTTTGCAGAGGAAGACACACGGTAGATAACTATGTGTTTGTTTATGAATTAACATCCTGCGCAAGTTGCGCAATATCTGAAGGGAAATTGGTGGTTGCTTTGTAGTAGAACATCACTATTAGTGCGCAGAATGTTGCTTTATTCAAATACAGTAGTCTAATAATAATAGCTTTAATCTAAACCAGTATTAAATGTGAGCGTTCCACAATTTTAACCGATTACCAGCCGATGTATTCTATAAAATCCTCTTTCGCAAGGTGGGTTTAGGTGAACATAGCATTTCATCAAATGCGAAAGAGGATTTTATAGAATACATCGGCTGGTAATCGGTTAAAATTGTGGAACGCTCACATTTAATACTGGTTTAGATTAAAGCTATTATTATTAGACTACTGTATTTGAATAAAGCAACATTCTGCGCACTAATAGTGATGTTCTACTACAAAGCAACCACCAATTTCCCTTCAGATATTGCGCAACTTGCGCAGGATGTTAATTCATAAACAAACACATAGTTATCTACCGTGTGTCTTCCTCTGCAAACCTCCCTAGTTCCTACCACTTGATGCTTGTGAAATTGTGCTGTAATCTTGTGTGGTTTCCGACACTAAATTGGAACAACATGCTCTTTGCCCGTACATGGTTGTAGGAAAAAGCTAGGCTTCAATTTTCATAGTATTAGGAAGATGATATTGAACACCTCTGTATAAAGAGTAAAAGTTGTTGATTGCATAGTTATAAATGGGCCATGGAACTGTGAATGCTACAAACCATTATCATGATTGTAAAGAAAAATATCAAACAAACAGCAAAACACAAATTCCAAGCAAAAAGGCATCTTGAATGTTATGAAACGATCATACTATCGTAAAGGTTGTGTTCGAGCAACATCGCTTTCGCATCGGGCGAATTTGATCCCGAGTCCCATCGAAAATACGCGGAGCCAGCCACGCGTACCAGATTGACAACTGACGAAAATACCAGCACAGAGGCGAGGGTCACAGAGACGGGAACTCGCGGAAAAATTCCGATTATGTAGAACAAGGAAATTAACTGAACTGAAATATTGTCGGACTGAGTCACTGATAGTCGTTGAGAAAAAGTGGACTATGTTAACCTGAACTTCTGTTTGATACCTATAGGTGGACAATAATGTTTTTAATTTTTAAATAATTTCTAACTATTGTTAATTTAGCTATAGATTTTATTGGTAATTGTTCATAGAAATAATAAAAAACCGAAGATAAAAATATTATAAGTATCCTTTATACATTTATTTTTTTATATACATAATCAGCAAAAAACACAGAATTAAGAATTTTACGTAACCCCCGACACGATAAAAGAATAGAAATCCCTACCGCAGCTAACAAAAGAGCTGATAACTTTGAAACCGCTGAACTAATTTCCATCAAACATAGCTGAGAAGCTTGATAGCTTGAAGATCGAGGAACCTGCACAGGCGATTAGGTTACAATTTTACGACAACCAGCATTCAGTTACATTATTATCTTATTAACTCTTACTAACAAAACTCTTCTGGGAACTCCCATAGATTGCGAGATAACTATGATAAACTACTAATGCATATTTTATCGTTCTGTTATCTGGATCAGGGGAACACACAATGCATCGCGGCCACATGGGACTTTTTATTAACTGTTAAACCGACTATTATAGCTTTTAGTTGAATAGCACCGGGAGCTTTGTAGGAATCATTTTGTGAATACGTTTATTTTAAGGGTGCGGTGCATTTTTTTCTAAATTATTGTGATTGGTGATGATAATAAGATAGAACACAAAGACCCAAAGTTGTGCTACAGATGATATCAAACAAGCCGGCGATATCGACTGCAATTACATCGAAAACTTTTCGAAATTAGCAATAGAAATTCATGCTTTTTTAAAACACAAATCGCGAAATATTTACCTCATATTCTTTTGTACAAGAATATAACATAATTGTAAAGAATATAGAATAATATACTTCAGCGTTGGATTTGGTTACTGATATGGAAGAAAAACAAAGAAAGAAAGTTAATTGGGCACGGAGAAGGAACACGGTTTAACAAGATTAAGACTACTAACTAGCATGATAAAAAATCCATACCATGTGTGCCTACCGGCTGCACCAAAAAGATCTATATCAACAAAAATGCCCGACAGATGCTGTCTGACGCTGATTTTCAAATGAACCTTTGATATAGGGGTAACAAATGTAGTTTTGTGTACTGCATTTATTATGTATCCTTATGTACTCATCTTGGTTTATTTAGGGTAGGCGTAGTATATTTATTTTCCTCACAAGTAACCCCTTTCTAGCCATTCTTATCATCTTACACATAACCCTTTTCGACTACTAGCGAACCATCACAAAAGCACAATCGCACGTTTTGTCATTGTATTAAACTGCTCAGCTTTACCAGCTAGCATCTGGCGCTATCTAAGCCAGCTTTAAGACGTAATTACACGTTTCATACCAATAATTTGAAACAAAGATGTGGAAATGCAGAATCTTGAAAAACAAAACTGCGCCCTGACTCTATTTCATGTCGTAGTTTAGCTATTACATACAAAATTACTAGCCAATAGCGCAGGCATGTAGCCGTTGAGAGAAACAAAAGTTCTCTTGATAAAACCTTTGTTATATAGGATACCGAATCGCACCAATTTCGATCATACTGAAGTGTGCGACGAGAACGCTTTTATTCGAATTAATATCAATATTCTGAAATGGTATTAAGCTGAACGCTGATACATTAATGACTTTATTGACTCTCTCATTATGCAATCCTGTTATTAAGACTTAAGTGCTTTGTCGAATTTAATATTGTTAATAAAACGATCGACGTTTCGATATTTGTATATTGTATACTTGTGACACACTTACCCACTGTAATGCGGTACACTGGCCTACAAGTTGTGAACGACATTTTTTGTATATTATTTATGATATCGATCGCGTGGCCACCGATCACAGCCACTAGTGGCCCAGTAAGCAGAAGCAGCACTTAGACTTAGGGGATCACAAATGACAGGATAGAATTGATGTACTTGCAATCGAATCATGTATAATGGCAACTAATGATGTTCAAATGTTTAAGGATCAGATTTAAGTTCGATCTTTGTTACTTACCTTCGTCTAATGGTACTGCTAAATTATATGACTATTCAATGGGCAGCGACCACGCCAAAAACGATGTCTGTTTGGTTGGGCTGCAGTGTCCAACACTAGCTTTTTTATTTGATTAGATTAAATAATAATTGTAAAACCTAATAAACTATGTATTTATAGAGACTATGAGTAAATATTTTTTTATCCTAGTTTCGATACTTATTATTAACGTAGTTACTTCAATCCTCATTCAAATCACAACTCAACAAATATAAATATCCATCTACTAAAATAAATTGAGAGACGTTATTAGTATTATTACGTTAAAACATTTCAGTTGCTTTGGTACAAAAATTTATATTTGAATACAGACGAAGCGGAAAAAATGTTACTTACATGTCCTTTACGATTTGAGGTGAAAGATCAAAGGGAACGTAAATTTTACGACGAATTCATACAAAATGAGCTCACCTGCCATACCTATTGATATTAACACGAGGGAGAATTCACGAGATTTTACGATAAACTTCCACTCCGCTGATGGCGATAAGACGTTTATTTTTTCCGTATTTTCGTATTGCATGTTTGCTTTATTGTAAAAAAAAATTACTTCACGCATTTATTTCCAGAACACATAGCTAGAATCGTTGCACTGATTAATAAACGGACATTTTGTTTTGTCAAACCTCAAAACTAATTGACCGAAATTGAATTCAATATGTTCAAAATTTTGTAAAGAACATTGTTTTCAAGAATAACATACCATCACGCCTGTAATCCCCGAAGGGTTAGGCAGAGGTGTACCAATGTACACCCACAGTTCGCCGGTATGTTTAGGTCCCATGTAATAGGGGGCGAGCCTATTGCTATTAACTTGGCACGCATCCCAACTACGAGCTGCTACTGAGAATTTCATAGAAAACCTGAATAACACTTTTTGCTCGACCTGGGAATCGAACCCAAGACCTCTAGCGTAGCAGTCGCGCTTAGGACCACTAGGCCAATGAGACAGTTAAAAAGTAAATTAAGTAATTGACTATAATATTCAAGATAATAAGTAATTTATACGTTATGTGTTTATAAAAGATGATAGCTTTAGATGATAACTTTGTAAATATTTGCTTTAATAACCGTTAATAATAATAATAAATGAAAAAATACTTATCACGACTAACATTTACAATTGTAAACAGGAAAACAGCGTATCTCCTTTTAAAAAAAAAAAGATCTATTTTCAAACACGTAACATGGCACATACGTACTATCTTAATTATAATTGTCTAACACTCGAACGCTTTGCACTTACCAGTTGAAAATGAACGAACTTTGTTTATGAACCTGGGATTTCCAATTAAACACAGCACAAGTTGTTTGCAATAGTATTAACAATGTTTATATTGTTTAGACGGTATTAGTTTGTTCATTACAATTGTGAGACAGAGAATGAGCCTTCTTCTCTTTTAAACCGACTTCAAAAAAAACACAAACTCCTTCAAAATCTAAAAAGTGAAAAATAACTTTAGTTTTGGAAGTCAACGAGCTCATGGGAGAAGTCATTTGATGATTTCTCACCCGGAAAAAAGCTTTGGAAGTCGGCGGCTTTGGTTCTGCTTGTTATTTTGTATTTCTAGCGACTTCCAAAGCTTTTTGTATTTTTTTTCCGGATGGGAAATCATCAAATGACTTCTCCCCTGAGCTCGTTAACTTCCAAAGCTATAGTTATTTTTCACTTTTTAGATTTGGAGGCGGTTGTCTTTAATATAAAAAAAAATATTATTACCTCTTCCTCTTTCCAAGTCTTCGGTAGAAGTCGGGAAAAGACATCAGCCTACATCTTCTCCATGATGCAAGGTATCCATGGCAGTTACATCCATGAGAAAAATAAGATTATATAAACAGAACCATACTTCTTCATACGAATCTACCTAGACTACTAGATTGAATTATTTATTTTTCTTGTGTATAACGTTCAAAAGTACCTTTTGATGGCCTAATTGAAATAAATTATTTGACTTTGACTTAGACGATAAACTAAAACGTTTTTAGAAATCGAAGCCTTGCTTCTTCCATTAGTGATATTTTCCATCGTCGGGTGCACACTCAACCAGACTTCAAGATAAAGTCTTTGGACAACTTGTAAAAAAATTTGTTTGTCACATGACCTTATCACCTGGAAAGCCTGCTGTAACAGTCTTAATGTTTCCGCAGCAGGTACACATTCTGAACAAAATTAAATTGAAATAAATAAAGATTGCTCAGCAAAATAAATAATAAACTCATTTTTGTGTATTCAAAAAAAAAGACGAGTAGCTCCCAGCTATTGAATACGACTTGAAATTTGAATATAATTTATGCTTCCATAAACCCGCGAATTCTAAATTCTTATTTACCTTATTATTTGTACATATCGACAAACTGACCTTAAATAATTAACAATTAGAGCTCATCATTTTACCTTTTTTAAGTTTAAAATAGGTAGGTACCTATTTTAAGTACCCACTTTAAGTCCTGGCCAGGGGTACTTAAAATAGGTACCTACCTACTTTAAACATAAAAAAAAAAAAAAATAACAATGCAAGTAGGTAGGTTGCCGTGTCGACGGCGCGTTCGTGTTCCACGCGCGCCTCAAAGAGATGTCAGCAAAAGGAAGGGGCCACTGGGGGCCGATGCCTGCCGGGGCTGCGGGTTGTTCGCAAGAGATACCGCGCCCCCGGAACGCAAAGGGCACAAGAAGGAACATGGGTGGGTTTTAGTCAGTAAAAGCCTGACACTCCCTCCCGCCCCGCCCAGGGCGGGAGAAGTTATTTGATGGTTTCCCACCCACCAAAAAAAAAAAAAAAAGTCCTGGCCAGGAAACTTCTTAAATTGTTGGTAACTAAAATAATCTTTTTGTTACAAAGATAACCACCTGAAACAACAAAACAGATTAACTTAGGTACTGAAATACCTGAAATAGCCTTTTGAAACAACATTTTGTGTACAAATTGAACTAAAGCCTAAATCACTGAAATATTTAGAACAGTACCTAACTTACATTGCTTTGTTAATCTTGTGTTTATATTTACTTCATGGTTTAATTATTGTTTAGCAGGCCAGATAAAGTAAAGACTTACTGTGTTATTTAATTACATAGAAACTCCGAATTATTTTTCAAATATTTTTTAATATTTAAATTATCACGGATGTAGACAAAGTCGCGGAATAAAAAGTTGCATAATTATGTCCTTCTTTGGGGTTCGAACTTACCCCGTACCAAATTTCATCAAAAACGGTTCTGTGGTTTAGTCTTCAAAATGTAACAGATAGACAGAGTTACTGTCGCATTTATAATTTTAAGTATGGATTAATTCAATCTTTTGGATTGTATGTATAGATTACTTAAGATTCCTATCGTTAACGGTTAAACTGTGTTTGAAATACACCAAGAATTTCTCACACAATTTTTTATTCAACTTTGGCTTATATTTACCGTTACTCACAATAAAATAAGTACTACGATGCTCTTTCTCCGCCATTTAAAAGTCATATAAAAGTTTGCGCCATTCAATGCGATTCCACGGATCACATTATTATCGGTGCAAGGAGCACTTCGTGTCAATATGAGAGTCGAATGTTCGTCTCAATATCTGAGAGCAGCTACGAAGGTGTGGGGGTCTGTGGATGTGTAGGTATTGGGGTGTATGAATGTGTTTGTGTAAGTGACGTTTGTCGCCGCTTCGGGACGTTAACGTCTCGACTTCGAGTGGATTTCATTGTTATTCAAACTGGTGAGGTAGTTTTATGCAGGTGTCTTCTAGAATTAGGAAAGGCAGCTATTAGGGTGCATCGTTGATCTCTTATTGGTGTCGGATAGATGGAGTTGCATTCAAATTGAAAATAAAGTAGGAAGATACAAATTTTCTACTGTTTCTATCTTCACCAATTAGCCCTGTACACAAAAATATATCATCATTTACAAGGTGTTAAGGTATTTTCCAGTTTAAGCATTCACTCCTTTTGACAAAGTTTTCTATTCAAGCAATTGAAATGTGTACGTAACTAGCGGTTATAGTGCAGGGCCTTGCAATATTAAATTAATCGATCCAAAATTGTTTATTCATTTCTATATCGAACTGTAACGACTCTTGTCACGTGTAACACAAGTTCGTGACCTCAAATACATTTCATTGTTTTCTAACAACACTACAAATAGGGTAACAGTTTTATGTACCCTCTAGCAAATTAGGGTAACTTACTCATTCGGGTCTCTCATGTTAGTATTTTATTCAGTGGTGGTAAATTGCGCAATTCGGCTGTTTACAAAGTTGAGCAATTCAATACAATTTTGAGGTTGGATTTAGAGACATTTCCATGGGATCCATTAAAAAAAAGTGCATATTTTAGTTAGTTTTCAGCGTATAACTACAGTATACCCACATGTTTGAGCATTCTTTAAAGAGTTCTTTGGAGAGTGATAAACCTCCAATCTCAGGAAGACAGTTAAGTTTGTAGACGACGTAAATAAAAATAAATAAATAATACTAGCCTATTATTGTCGTACTACAGGGCGAAGGCTTCTTCTTATAATTAGAGAAGGCACGAGCATTGATCACAACACTTGCTCAAGGCGGATTGGCGATTTTAGTTTTTAATTATAAGTCCAGGTTTCCTCAAAGTATTTCCTTCACCGACGGCCAAAGTGACCAACCAAAACTACATAATAAAAATGAAAAAGCGACGGCACTCTCGCGTATATCGCGCAGCATAAAACCTTTTACAACATAGGGATGTTCTAGTTAATCAAACGATTCGATTCCAATGACAAGTGACCGGCCGGTTCCATTTCGAGTGTTTGAACCGGTATAAATCGACTACTACAATGACAGCGTTCGGAGATCGAGCATTGTGTTGAAATGCTACAGAAGTTGGGGAAGTATTTGGCGGTCCGAACATGTAATTAGCTGTAGTCTGCTGTCACTTTGGTACAGCTACATTCGCAATGGAGAAAAAGTATAGAGAATGCGTGGTTTTTGTTTCACACACCAACGGTTACACATAGTACCTACTTACCTACGTAGAAAAAAAGTATTTTTTTTGTTTTTAATTTAAGTATTAACACAAGTTGTGGAGTTGTAGGTCAGAATTTAATAATATGTCTAAACCGTAGACATTGAAAGCCAAAAAAAAATTATATTGTACAGAAAGTTCCACCTTTGAAGCGAACATCCTTTGTTATCACTTCTTAAAATCCTTTAACCATTTAAATAACTCAACAATCCTCGAGCAAAGTCTAGTGAAGTAGCAAAATAAAGACGAAAGATAAAAGATAACGTAAATACAGTTTCTACAAACGTAGTGACAAAAGAAGCTGACATCCAACGCTGTATGTTTTGTTGATAAAGAAAATATGAGTGCTAAGTCGAGTAAATGTTTTTTTTTTGCTCGAGAGGTAGATTTTGTGTCGTCTTGTTATACAAAGAGTTCCATGCTTCAGCAACCCCTCTTTGATTTATTTTGATATGTAAAGAGGACAGATGTCGATTCATGATTTTTGAAGAGGAGGGTTGAGCGTTAGTTCCGTTAATTACTTTTAAAGGCATATTGTTAGAATCAAAAGAAAGTTTTAATATAATAAGAACAAGAAAGGACCAATATAATAAAAAATAGTACTTCTTTAGGTAATCTAGAACTTTGATTTATTTTATTTAAAAATTAAACTAAAAAAAAACAAATTAATATTTTGAATCCCATTAAAAAAGCTAACAGAGATTTCTTTTGAAACTATATAATTTTTAACGTAACTGTAACTAAGCTTACAAACTGTAATTTATTAACACAGCTTTATTAGCACTAATGAGTTCCGATGACAGTACAATATTAATTTTTATTCAATTATTTAGGGTCGATATAATAGGTGACGTTACAAGGATATTCCCTCATAGAGCGCACCCTACAAAAGTAGTATAGTCATATTTAGATTTATAAAAATTAAAAAAAACTTAACTATACACGATACGCGTAATTCAAAATCTCGTAAAAAAGTTAAAAATCTTTATTAATTTAAAATAAAGCTATTACTTAGTTATTAGCATAGCACTATAGATTTCATAGGAGTTTAATAATGAATGTTCCGAATATACATTTTTACAAAAGTAGTCTAGTCTAATGACTAGACTACTTTTACATAATTGTAAAGTCCTTAATAAGTCCCAACATAATAACTCCACACAGCCCTCATATTTATACAATTCATGTCGTGCCTTTACAAAATCTATTTTAGACTTTTAAGTGGTGTCTTGTTAATTTACGTAGTATAACTGTTCCCTTGTGGATTTGGATGACAAGAAATTGATACTACAAACTAAAAAATAACTTTAGCTTTGGAAGGCAACGAGCTCAGGCTCATCAACCTGAAAAGGGACATTGTGAACGATTTTTACTATAGGACTAAAATTTCGCTTTTTTAGGGCTAGACCATTTTCAGGTATATGGTACAAAAAACCAAGGTGATAGATATTAACTGCCTCGGTAGCCTAGTGGTCCTAAGCGCGACTGCTACGCTAGAGGTCTTGGGTTCGATTCCCAGGTCGAGCATAAAGTGTTATTGGGTTTTTCTATGAAATTCTCAGTAGCAGCTCGGAGTTAGGATTTGTGCCCGGTTAATGGCAATAGGCTCGCCCCCTATTACATGGGACCTAAATATACCGGCGAACTGTGGGTGTACATTGTTACACCTCTGCCTAACCCTTCGGGGAATACAGGCGTGATGGATGGTGATAGATATTATGTGTTCTTCCATAAATCTCTATTATACATCTCTTAAAACTGCACCGGACTCCTTTTCATTACCATCTAATACATTTTGGAAAGCCATTTTTCCTGATCCTTCTGATGTACTCGCGCTTTGGTTATTTGAAATATGGATCCTCTCTTCACCATCGTAGACAGTTATTGGATTACGGGACCTGTGTGGTGCTCTTCAGCTAATAAAATCTGTTCAAGCTAGCGTTTCCTCTTGTGACTTCCTAAAGATTGCGTGTTTTGAAGAAGTATGAATAATAATAGAGCGCAGGTAGCTGGCAGTACATTTTTAGCACTGATTTTATAAGTAACTTCTATTATACTGTGAATAAACATGTTTCAAACAGACGAAATAAGAACGTGTCTGAGGGTAATTCTACAAAATTTTGAGATCGACCTCAATCTAATCCCATTTTCAATCTGTCAACAATGTCTCTAATTAACCGATTTTGATTAAGTTTTTTTTTGTTTGAAAGGTGTGTTAGTCGGGAGTGTTCTTAGGTATGTTTAATGGAACTCGGTTCAGCGGTTTCAAAGTTATCAGCTCTTTTGTTGGCTGCGGTAGGGATTTTTATTCTTCTCTCGGGGGTTAGTAATTTTTTTTTTGACAATGATTGTCCTTGAGATTAGATTTGAACGTTTTTAATAAGTAGAATTGGCTTTATGAAATAGAACAACAGAGAAGGTACAGTGAGCATTTCAAATCAGTGAATTTCAAAATATTTTTCTACGGAAGATTCCACGAGCTCTTTTGCTTGTAATCATAATAACGCAACGTTTCTATTCATACTAAAATCAAGATTTCATTAAAACAATAAATGTCTAAAAGCGCTCTCCACCTAATTCAAACCCTATTCCCAAGAGCCCACAACTTGTAACATTACAGCCTATAACGTTATTTATGTTTGTTTACCAACCGTCGATGTAAACAACCTTTTTATTGAACATACATGGAGCTACGATTTGCTAAGGGGAGTCGCTGTACCTACAACTGAAAAGGGGGTAGTAGGGGGGGAATCCTCGATGTTCACGCACTGTTGGATCTCCTAGAGATCTCACAAGAGACCCTACCTTATTCGTTATTGGGAGTATGATTTAAAACTCACGGTCTAGTGATTATTGTTTTAAATAAATGACAGGGAAAGCTGTGGCAATGTTAGAGATTGGCAATTTTGATTTTTGTAGAGGTTTTTTTTTTGTTTTAAAAACGAAGACTATATTAATTTTCGCAAACAAGTCTAAGTAAACTATTTAAGTTTATTTAACTTGCAGTACTCGTATGTAAGTAGTAAAAGCTTGAGGCGCTATTTATTATACAAGTTACTATACTTCAATTTACAACCGATAAAATAAAATAATTACAGTGTATACGTATAGGAGACAGCCTCAAGCTTTTATAGGTTTGCAAAGATCAAGTTTATTCAATAAAACTTTGTTTTTTAAAATCATTTGCATAATTATGCTCGCAATTTAATGTCGATACTTACTTAAATCTTTTATTCTGTTCCAGGTAAAATTTTATTCTATCATCAAACAAGAACATCACATACTTCCAACAGTCCCGTAAGTAACTTACACCTATAACTTCCCACAAAATCTTTACCTAGTTTATTAGTAACAAGTCACTAGTTCCTCATAAAATAGCTGCTACACGCATCATATAAGGCGGTATACGTATTGGACAAGTATAAGTACACGACTATCCAGTTACCTGCGCTGACTAACGACACTCTCTAGGCGAGGGAGAGTTCCTGGCTTCCTAGTACATATGAAGCCTTTTTATAGGTCGTCAACCTGTCAGTATAAAGCCTAAGATATACCGCTACTGGAATCGCAAAGACAGCTTTTTGCGCGGCAAAGGTATTTTGCTGTAGCATAGCTTTTGTTTTTCTTGATGAGTGTACTGTTAGCCGTTGTAGCTGTTAGTTTGCTGATGCCTCGTTAGCCTAGTAGTCTTTGATTTCGATCCCCAGGTCGAGCAAAACGCTATTGGATTTTTCTATGAAATTTTCAGTAGCAGCTCGGAGTTAGGATTTGTGCCCGGTTAATGACAATAGGCTCGCCCCCTATTACATGGGACTTAAAACATACCGGCAAACTGTGGATGCACATTGGTACTCCTCTGCCTAACCCTTCGGGGAAAACAGGCGTGATGGTATGTTGTTGTTGTACTGTTATATTATTTAATAAGAGGGGTCTATAGCGTTTTTAAATTGATAGTAAGTCTGTAGACTCGTTTTAATAAGGTAGGTTCCTAGTATAAATTTAATATAGTAAGTACAGTCAGCATCAGAAATAATTGGCAGGTAAGTGAACACAAAATTAAGTTTCAGAATAATTAAACTTGCAAGTTGCTATTATTTTGTAGAAACAATTATTAAGTAAATAAAACTTTTCAGACGAGTAAGTATAACATTTCAGAATTATAAACAATCTCAGTTCCAATAATACAACTGTTTTCGATGTTTAAAGTTTTAGATTCGCGTTGTCGATTATTATAATATTTTAACTATTTTTTACGTACAAATGATGTGCGTTATTGAGAGTCATGTCATTTATGTTGCACATTAACTTCACGCAATCGTTCTCATTCTATTTACACCTCTTAACTTATGGTCTAAGATCTCAGAATCACCAAAAATATCTAGTAGATAAAAAACCTGCCATCAAATATAAAAGTTTGCGGGCAAAGTACCTTTTGTATCTAAAAAAGGAGACAGCATTGAATTAAGTAAATAAGCATACTTTCTTAACTACTTAATTCTCTGTCTATTCTTACAATTTAAGACATGCTAAAAAGTCATAGAACGCTGACGACTCTAGAATCTCAGTTCATAAATACTAGGCATTTCTGTTCGCTATCATTCAGTGCACTTGCATGAACTGATAAATCTTACATAAAATAACACATACCATCACGCCTGTATTCCCCGAAGGGTTAGGCAGAGGTGTACCAGTGTACACCCACAGTTCGCCGGCATGTTAAGGTCCCATGTAATAGAGGGCGAGTCTATTGCCAATAACCGGACACAAATCCTAACTTAGAGAAATTCATAGAAAAACCCAATAATACTTTTTGCTCGACCTGGGAATCGAACCCAAGACCACTAAGCAAACGAAGCTGATAAATCTTATAGTCCGAATAAGTGCGTACATCTAGTAGATCAATGAGCTTGCACCGCTAATGACCCGCTCCTGTACAGAAAGCGAGCAATCCACTTACTGCTACCTTCCTAGTACTTCTATTTAAAATCGTATCACTTAATTAAATGTGAAAACAGTAATTAATGGCAATAACAGTTTATTTAATACTCCACCTGAACTAAATATCTCTAAATTAATGAGGAATCGTAATGAGGACAGCGAAATGATTTTATAACTGTTAATTTTAGTCTGTCAAGTATATATTATTATAATACTAGTAATACCACGCGGTTTTACCCGTGTTCAGTTACATCTTTTATTGCTGCTCCGCTCCCGTGTGTCGTAGCGTAATATTATGTACCTTCTTCGACAAACGAGAAACACAACGTAAAAAGATTTATTTTGATTACCTAAACTAATATTATAAAACTGAAGAGTTTCTTTGGTTGAACACGCTAATCTCAGGGACTACCGGTTTGAATTTAAAAAATATGTTTGTGTTGAATAGTAAATTTATAGAGGAAAGCTATAGGTTATATAACATCACGATGCGATCAATAGATACAGAGAAGAAACCAAAAACGTAACCTAATACAGGTGAAAAAACTGCGCGGACTAAGACGCGAGCACAAGCTAGTGATGTAATAAAAATCAAGCGATGTCATTGGTCACTTAGAAAGCGACAGTTGGACTCAAAATGAACAAAAAAAACTCAAAATCTTTACATGTGTCAAAATCAGAACCGGTTTTAGTTGCCGTACACCTATGAGCTACCTATTTCAGGTTAATAAATCAAGTATGTTCCCATATTTCGTGTTAAGTCAGTGGGTGAGTGAACTATCGCTTTTATATATTTATATACAACTAGCGAACTGCCCGCGACTTCGTCCGCGCGGCGTATTTTCCCGAGTTAAGTTACTTCTTTGGTTACTGTTCCGCTTCCGTGAGTTGTAGCGTGATGTTATATAGTCTATGTTACTCAGAATTAATGCAGCTCTCTATTGGTGAAAAAATTGTTAAAATCGGTCCAGTAGTTTTAGCGCTTATTCGGTTCAAACAAACAAAAAATATTTTCTCTTTATAATATTAGTGATAGATGTTTGCATATGAAGCAAGCCATATACCAACAAGTTTGAACTATTCTGAACTATAATTAGCAGAGAAAATGTCATCATAAATCGTAATTAATATATTTCTTATGAATAAACACGTGACCTTCCGCAAAGAGAATACATTGAACATTTGTATAATGTAGTGAATATGAGTCCTTTTGGGGATGCGCATAAAATGTATGTTAGTTTGTTAATGAAAAGATCAAAATTAGGAATTTAAAACACAACATACTTACATAATTATAAATAATACCAGCTTCTAGTTGTCCCACTGCAGGGCAAAGGCCTCTTCTCATACAGAGTAGACACGAGCAGTGATGGTGATCATCAATGCTCATGATCATCGTGCAAAATCGCCAATCGCCTTAAATCTTTACCATGTTTTCTCACAGACATTTTTTAATTTAAGATTTTGTCCAGAAATGAAAAATTCTAGCAATTTTGTATATCCATTATTATTTCGCGTAAAATTATTACTTTACACCCAAAGAGATCTTTATCATTTACTCAAAAACAGTAAAGTCAGACACAAATCCCGACTAACTTTTAAACACACTTATAGATATAACTGCCTCGTTAGCCTAGTGGTCCTAAGCGCGACTGCTACGCTAGAAGTCTCGGGTTCGATTCCCAGGTCGAGCAAAGTGTTATTGGATTTTTCTATGAAATCCTCAGTAGCAGCTCGGAGTTAGGATTTGTGCCCGGTTAATGGCAATAGGCTCGCCCCCTATTACATGGGACCTAAAACGTACAGGCGAACTGTGGGTGTACATTGGTACACCTCTGCCTGACCCTTCGGGAATACAGGCGTGATGGTGTGTGCTATATAACTTTAAAACCACAATTTGTATGAACTTGGACGCTTCACTATAAGAGATTGACCTGAGATCGTCAGGTGATCAGAGTTAAATCTATCTTAGGTACTTAAAGACTTCAGAACAATAAGACTTCACATATAATAATTCAATACAACCTCACCGTAAAATAAGCGCCAGCGCAATTCACAATTGCGCCGGCGTTTCTCTCAAACATTTCTACCGTTCACCAACCCGGCCAGTACAAAGCTTACATACACGTGTATGTACTATAGGTACGCTCGCTCACACAATCCGTACCCTAACTGCTAACAACATTTGCAATATTAATTATGCGAGCCGCCAGCTTGATGTTCCGGGTTAATAACAGACCATTCGGGATGGCATCGGGATTAAACAATATGTCTGCCGTAACTATTTAATGAGCCACACACATTGGCCTCAAAAATGTTTTGTGATATGTATCACCCAGATTTTATAATAACGAGCATTTTACTCAAATGGCGAAAATATTATGAGGAAAATCACGGGGGTTAAATTGTATCATGATTCATAAATTCACAAATCCTTTAATTTCCTAATTGGGATTAGAAGGAAAGGACAAACGCTCCAACACACGCCATTATAATAAAGATTCACAAATAATCATCCCTTACTGTGATACCAAAAATCAAAGCACACTTCATCAATTTGTTGATACCGAGTAAATTACTTACTTTGTGTGGAGACACATTAATCAATAAAGGATGATTAATGAAAGCGGGCACACGATCCCGATCGCTTGATGGATTAGCGCCCATATGGTTCTGCATAATTTGCTGAGTGCTGCCACCTGTGCCCTTGTTGTTTTATCTCCGTCCCACCAAACAAGATGCTCAGAAAAAAATCCCACCGTACCCACTTACTTTGTTAGTAAGCATTATTTTTCTTGTTAAGATTACGAAATAAAAGTCGGAAGGAAAACGAGCCAAATTAAATTTTTGTTTTTGTGTCCCTATTTATATTCCGAGCGGTCGAGTGTAAATCTAAGATTCTCTAAATGATTGTACCTCAAAGTGGGTAACAGAATAAGTACTGGGAACATTCACCTGTCGCATTCATTGTTGCTATTATAAAAATAAATGGGGAATATTTTTTTTTGTTCTCTTGTTAGAAACTTCTTTCAGGAAACTGTTAACAAGGAATAAGAGGGCCTTTTTATCCGGTCGAAATGTTCGGTCGCCTCCAGCGGTTGCGGCACAGATTGGCAGCCGACAAATCCGTACAAATCCTGTGTGGCAAGCAAAGCCTTCCTCGGCTCGAAAAAAACGCGATTGATTCAAAACATTGCTAGGAAAAAATGACGTCGACCTAAATAAATATACTGCTCAATTTTGGTTAATCTAATCTTCTTGTTTCTTTTTAATATTCTTGACTTGTTCGAAAGATTAATTAACAATATTTTTGGTTTGAGTAATTAACAAAATGTCTCAAAGCCGTGTAACTTAATAATGTCATCCGGAAACCCGATTCAGAGGCGTGTATACTACGCATAGCTCAAAATAGCTCTTCAAAGCATTCAATCTAAATCAGGATGTCATACTTACAATGTTGCTACACGATTGGCGTACGGGCATAATTCTATAACACTAAATCCGTATATGCAGACAATGGCTGGCATCCATCTCCTGTCGGCTGCCATCGGAAAACAATAGAATGCATTCCACGTCGCAGCCTGCGATATAAAAGCACGCTTTTGCCAACTTCATTACATTTGTGTTTTTTCATTCTATTTGTATAATGTATATCACACAAAATCATGATGGAAGATTGGATAAGGTGGGCTTAATATACCTACAAATTATAGAACAATCTTATTGGACTTGAGGGTTTTAAATCATAATATTGTGCTTAAATTGAATCTCGGCGATGTTACCTGATGAATTGATGTCTCTTAACTACCATGGCTTTATAATTTTTTAAATTGCTTTTCATCCACATTATTTAATTATCATTTATTTTTAACAAAAAGGTAAGCAATTTATAAACTAGGACCCACAAAACCGTTAGAGGGTTTGGTTTTGGTTGTATGGTATTCACGTAAAGAAGCAACAAAAATAATGTAACCAGGATATTATACTTTTTTTTTGAAACGCGTGTTCATGGAGTTTCATTCTTGTTCTTCTCCTTTTAAAACGAGATTCAGCTTTTTGGCTGACTGACCGAACTTTGAAAAGATCGCTAAACATTTTTATGCGTAGCCATTTTCATTATTTGCTCTTAGGCATCTTCGAAACCTTGCAGCCTCCACGTATCAGGCTAGGCAGAGCTTAGACAGAGAGCCTATTGGTATGTAACAACTACTTATGTACCTTTAATAACCTAACAATATGTTCAAGCTTTGACTAAAAAAGGATGCGTCAGTTGCCTTTGTAAAATTCGCTACGCAGATAATATGGACGGTTCATGCCAATTATTTTTCTAGTGCTTCAGTTAGTTTCGTGTGGTACGCTTGATATTTATATGAAACCTGCGATCCTCGAACTTTTGAGGCGTGCGAACAGTTACTCGATTTTATATTTTGTTGTAAACTTTGCTACAATTTTTATCGTTTATCATTGGTCTGAAATCGCCAATCCGTCTTGGACCAGTGTGGTGACTCATGCCTTTTTTGAATTATATATTTATTATAATTTCAAATTATTTTATTTTTTTGAATTATAATAAAGGCCTTTTCTCCACAGTGGAATAATAATAGGGCGGTATTATTATTAATAAAAGACCATCTATAGTTTTTGTTGGAACGTTCCGCATATTGAATACAAACATAAAACTTACCTTAGATAGGTAGGTTTTACTTGCATCCTTAGGGGTTCATTTTTCAAAGAGGTCCAAGGGGCAATTTTAATTTTTCTAAAGAACTGTTATATTCTAATCTCAATTTTAATCTATTAAGAAACTTTTAATTTACCCACATTTTTGACATTATCGCTAAAATGAAATTACGAGATTTTGAACGTTTATAAATAACAGGAATTGGTCATTGTAGTCTTTAGCCTCAAACTTACAACTAGACGTTTTCAATCCTACAAAAACGAACCCCTAGCAACTAGTCTAAAAAGAAAACAGAAGGTAACCCACGAAAGGTATAATCACGGCTTGTTAAACTTTCGGCGTTCATGTAGCGCACGTACTTATTTAATAACATTTTGTAGTCGGCTTTACGGTTTGTTTATGTAATTGTTATTGGGTGGCTAGGTGCTAAAAGCTGGCTTGCCCGTTGTAATTGTGCATATGCGGCGTCCCGAGTAACCGCTTGTTTAATTTTGCAAATGTTATTAGTAGGTAGGGATGGTACCCGCGTGTCGCCGCGTCGCGCGCCCGTGTGTCACGCTACGCTTGGGCACAAACAAGCCGCAAACGTGGCTAATTAGGAGGCTACTATACTGCAAGCCTTTAGCAATAAATGGTTTACGTTCTGATGCGATTGGTTTATTGACCGTCTATGTTTATTTATACACCTTAGAGTTTATTATTGATACTCACCAGCCACATTACTGCCAACAACTGCAACTCCAGAGAGTCAGAATCACCAGTAATAAAATCTTCTTGCTTGAACGTTAGTAAGAAAGGTACCGTTTGTATCTTATATTTGAAAAAAGGACCCAGCATTGTAGCTTGCAAATACGGACACCTTCTTAACAACATATTCCATTATCCTCAAAATTTCAGCCATGTTAAAATAACGTAGCGGCTTTAGAATTTTGGCCCATAAGTGTATATGAGATTTAACAACAGGTAACTTAATTTGTTGTCAAATCTCACGTCCCTAAGTCCATCGTTAAATGTAGGGGATTTATATGTTGTCAGAACAACGGTTTTGACGACAAATAAAGTAACGCAAGCCTCGAAACCGTCGTTAGGTTTTAGAGAACGGAAAGTGGAAAATCTATGTGCTAATCCAGGATAGACACCGCGAATTTAATTAAAATTTATTTCATCTTTTTAAGCGCTTATATTGTAGTTTGCGTACTACCGCGCACTGCCGAATTATAATAAAGGCCTTTTCTCCACAGTGGAATAATAATAGGGCGGTATTATTATTAATAAAAGACCATCTATAGTTTTTGTTGGAACGTTCCGCATATTGAATACAAACATAAAACTTACCTTAGATAGGTAGGTTTTACTTGCATCCTTAGGGGTTCATTTTTCAAAGAGGTCCAAGGGGCAATTTTAATTTTTCTAAAGAACTGTTATATTCTAATCTCAATTTTAATCTATTAAGAAACTTTTAATTTACCCACATTTTTGACATTATCGCTAAAATGAAATTACGAGATTTTGAACGTTTATAAATAACAGGAATTGGTCATTGTAGTCTTTAGCCTCAAACTTACAACTAGACGTTTTCAATCCTACAAAAACGAACCCCTAGCAACTAGTCTAAAAAGAAAACAGAAGGTAACCCACGAAAGGTATAATCACGGCTTGTTAAACTTTCGGCGTTCATGTAGCGCACGTACTTATTTAATAACATTTTGTAGTCGGCTTTACGGTTTGTTTATGTAATTGTTATTGGGTGGCTAGGTGCTAAAAGCTGGCTTGCCCGTTGTAATTGTGCATATGCGGCGTCCCGAGTAACCGCTTGTTTAATTTTGCAAATGTTATTAGTAGGTAGGGATGGTACCCGCGTGTCGCCGCGTCGCGCGCCCGTGTGTCACGCTACGCTTGGGCACAAACAAGCCGCAAACGTGGCTAATTAGGAGGCTACTATACTGCAAGCCTTTAGCAATAAATGGTTTACGTTCTGATGCGATTGGTTTATTGACCAGACGGTCAATAAACCAATCGCATCAGAACGTAAACCATTTGTATAAATAAACATAGACATGTTTATTTATACACCTTAGAGTTTATTATTGATACTCACCAGCCACATTACTGCCAACAACTGCAACTCCAGAGAGTCAGAATCACCAGTAATAAAATCTTCTTGCTTGAACGTTAGTAAGAAAGGTACCGTTTGTATCTTATATTTGAAAAAAGGACCCAGCATTGTAGCTTGCAAATACGGACACCTTCTTAACAACATATTCCATTATCCTCAAAATTTCAGCCATGTTAAAATAACGTAGCGGCTTTAGAATTTTGGCCCATAAGTGTATATGAGATTTAACAACAGGTAACTTAATTTGTTGTCAAATCTCACGTCCCTAAGTCCATCGTTAAATGTAGGGGATTTATATGTTGTCAGAACAACGGTTTTGACGACAAATAAAGTAACGCAAGCCTCGAAACCGTCGTTAGGTTTTAGAGAACGGAAAGTGGAAAATCTATGTGCTAATCCAGGATAGACACCGCGAATTTAATTAAAATTTATTTCATCTTTTTAAGCGCTTATATTGTAGTTTGCGTACTACCGCGCACTGCCGTGAAACGCGTTCTATTATAGCTTACCGATTTATCTATACTAGTATTATAGAGCTGAAGAGTTTGTTTGTTTGCTTGGTAATACGCGCTAATCTCAGGAACTCCTGGTTGGAATTGAAAAAATATTTTTGTGTTGAATAGGCAATTTATTATAGGCAATATATATATAACATCACGCTACGATCAATAGGTGCAGAGTAGTACGTTAATGAAAGTTTTATAAAGTTCATAAATAATAAGGTCTAAATTAAATCGAAGTAATGTTATATAAACAATAACAGACGGGAGGGAGTTCTAAATTTAATACAATAAACGTCCTTGGAACCATTCTTCAACATCCTTAAATAATCAATATTACCTTCAAAAACACAGCACGGACATCCATCCAATACAGCTCAATAGGGCGTGTACACACGAGTGGCTATAGACATGCTAATAAGTTGAATCTAGTTAAGGATGGACGAGTCACTAAGCGCACAGAAGGTACGAAATTAAAGTCCGTTGTGTTGTCTACACCCAGCCTTAGAATTAGAACCATCTTTAAGCCGGCATCTCAAGATAACTTCGGAATTAGTTTCCAACAATCTCTTATTGTCGACTTATTACAATTGTTAGTTGGAATAAATGGACAACTATTAATTCAGGACGAGGAATATGCTAAATTCGCGAAAGATATTTTGGATCAAGTGAATTTGGAACTGAACTATTGGAGGAACTTATTTGTTTGGTTGATCACCTATTTTTAGTTTTGTCGGGTTCGTATTACTTACTTATTAGTTACCTACTCATAATTCATAAGACTAAAAAAGTGTTATTGAGTTTTTCTATGAAATTCTCAGTAGCAGCTCGGAGTTAGGATTTGTGCCCGGTTATTGGCAATAGGCTCGCCCCCTATTAGATGAGACCTAAACATACCGGCGAACTGTGGGTGTACATTGTTACACCTCTGCCTAACCCTTTGGGAAATACAGGCGTGATGGTATATTGTATTATTGAAGTAGTTTTAGTAGAAGAAGATTACTTCTACAGACTGTTGGAAATGTTATCCCTAGACTATTATTCGGCTTAAACCTAATGTAGAGAAAGGATTAGTGGCATTATTGTACTACATATGAATACATATTATCTTGGATTAAGTAGCTCTACGATAATACTAATATACAGTGTTACCTAAGAACAACAAAATAGCTGAAGTAAAAAATTCAAAACATTTGTGAAAGGTAAATTGAAATAATAAGCCCGGTATTGAAAGTTTCATCTGCAGTTTATAACACGTTTCAAGTTAATATTTAACTCGACACCGCTTCTAAGTTTCTGTTACACCAATTCAATAAGTTCTCCTACTACCTTCAATAAAACAGCAATGTCTTGCTTGCTTTGACTGCATTCGAGTTCTTTGTGTGAAAACTTTTGATTAGTTTCGATACCCACCTAGTGTTTGTTTATGGCTTCAAACATCTGTTTCTTGGACCTTGGGTGTGCTTTACTACTGTCCAGTGTCTTGATATTTCAAATGGCGCCACATGTAATATAAAAAATATTCTTTTTTTTTACTTTGGTTGAGCGCTTGTGTGGCCTGCCCGCAAATTAAGTTTAAAAAAAAATTAATGAAAAGAGAATCTAGTCTCGATATATTCTAGTAATCTATGTCAACGATTCCTGTGAAAACTTTTTATTTAAGTACTAGGATTTTGAAAAAAAGGTGAACAGGTTTCGCTACACTAATCTGCGACACAAGACATATTTTCAAAAAACAACACAGTCAGTTCAAGCTTATATCTGTATATTATCCAAATTCATTTAGCCGTTTCGCCGTAATCCACTAACAAACATACCAACATCCAAACGTCTCCTTTTATTATATTAGTTAGATAAGTGAGAGGTTACTCTTAAACATGTTGAAGAACACCTTTGAGAATTTATTAAGGCAAATTATATTTCATAATCTCTGAGCTCTCAAACGCTAAGTAAATTAGTAATTAGACTTCACATTTATAATTCCCTTTATGGTTATTACTGAATAAGAAAATTATTAATCGAGTCTGTTTGTCCCATGAGCTTGTATTTAGGTAGGTTTATATCTTTTTGTAACTACAGCGAATAGTTTGGTCGGTGACTTTATTTTGGTAGGTCACCTATGACCTATTCGTTATTTTCAGGCCCAATAATGTAGGTCAGTTCGTTGAAATGTCAACGATTTTGTTGAGAAATTATGTCTATAGATAGTTACATATTTGTTGCTTGAAGAATAATAATCTCTATACGATCAACGTTGCATAAAACAAAGTTCATGAAATACTTCATTATTTTTAATGCAGACTACTAGGCTCTCTAGTGGTTTGTTGGAACTTGATATAATTGTATGTTATTCAATAGTTAAATGTTTTGAAACTTGTAAGTACATGTTACAAAAAAAAAACATTAACACTACTAAAATCCATTTACGGCAATAAATCTGCTCGCCGATAATCGCCTTCGTTCTTTCCGTAATTCATAACAATTATTTGAGTAGCAATAACTATTCGTCGCGGTACTTGATGTTACTAGAATACAGTTCAAACTATTTATACCCGGTTGTAGCGGTGACTAATTTGTTCATACTAGATATATTCGGCGCGAACTAAATTTACTGTCACTTACATTAGAGTGGGCAACTCTTATCGTTGAAAACAGATCGTAAATTTTTAATACGTTACATCGTATTTTAAAATGTTATGTTCTACAACATAGTACGGGTTAAATTGCCTGTTTATTATTTAAATGATTCTCTTTATTTAGAACTCATTAAATTAATGTCTTTATTTTAATTGAAATTGAAATAATTTAGAAACACTTCAATGGGAAACGTACTGGTAGTAAGATGAAATTTACTGGTTCAAATATTAAAACTGTTTTAGGTCTAAAGTTCTGATAATAAGGTTATTAGTTGTAATAGCCGCAGGAAAGTGTTGGAAGCTTTTTTAAACAACCTAAAGTGGGATATTTCAAATACTTATATTATTTATGAATATAAATATTGGGACTGCTGATCGAGAGATATTTATGGTACTGAAGTATCAAGTAATGCGTCAAAAACAATTATAATGTTTCTCAAATAATGTAGATTGAATTGCATTTTATGTGTTTTTGCATATTTTTGTATGAAATGGTGTAAAGTATAAATAGTTTTCCTATAAATACGCATACTTAGCACAGATTATATTGACCAAAATACAATGTTTTTGACACCCAATTACACCGTTATTTGACCAATATATAACAATATTAAATCCCCCAATTTTCCGGTGGCTGCGTATATTATGATTTTGCATAAAATTCACGATTCTGTTTGCATAAGTAATTGAATGGAAAATATTTTTAGGTAGCTTGGTTTCACAGTTCAATGCTCGGATTGCCATTTCATTGTTTACAATAACTAATAATGCGATTTAAATATGTTTTATACTGAATTTAAAACTTTTCATTTATCAAATTTAGCAGTGTATGCCTAATTATGTAGAGATAGAAATGACAATACAATGTCAACTTTTCTCTTAGACAATGGTGTATTATTAGTTAAGTTTATTGTTGGTTGAAACTGTACTAAACATAACATTTTAGGGACCTAAGAACTTTCCTAATCTCGGTCTTTACCTAGAAGGTCTAAGCAAAATTCAGCAAAGCTCTGTTTGCCCAAAACATTGTCACAAAGTTACGAAAAGTTTCCAGTTTCATATTGAGATTGTGTTACTAAAACGGATTGTTTCAAGACGGCTCGTAGTCGCAATAAATAGTTCATTAGTCTAAACACAATTTGTATGAAAGGCGGTGTTTAAATACAGTTGTTTCTGACTTCTGGCTGAATATCGACTGAGACGGAATTGTTTGATCTGTAACTTCAATTTACAATAAAGCGTGGTATTATCTTGCTTGCTTTTAATTTACTAGTGCTTCCGCTGGGAACAAACAGCGCAGTGAGCAACGCTAAGAGAAGTAATAAAAGTGCGCTGTCCAACCCCTCTAGACTACCCGACGACTTCTAACTATGTAATATTATATTATTTCACAACCCTCTAATACAAACCTAACATCATTAAAACTTCACGAACAGAAGACAACAAGAATTTGAAGAACAAGGTACGAAACTAAACAGAACGCGACACGTTGTCATAAACAACTTGTACAGAGTCCAACTTCAGTTTCAGCTTTAAAGCCGAGCTTTGTTGCACTATGTTCTGACATGTTGCACTACATTCGGACTGATTGCACTAAACTGTTTGAATCGAACGTGCGTCACAAGTGCTTGCTATGCATGGTATTTCGTTTCTCTTTTTCGTGCGAAATGGGGAAATAGCTTTTTGCTTTCGTCGATTGGCTGAAATAGTTAGCTGAAGTATTCTATACAAATATATTTTGAATTTATTGGAGATTTTATGTACCATCATACCATCACGCCTGTATTCCCCGAATGGTTAGGCAGAGGTGTACAGATGTACACCCACAGTTCGCCGGTATGTTTAGGTTCCATGTGATGGGGGCGAGCCTATTGCCATTAACTAACTGGGCACAAATCCTAACTCTGAGCTGCTAATGAGAATTTTATAGAAAAACCCAATAACACTTTTTGCTCGACTTTTTTTTTGAGATTTTATGTGCAACGTGTATTATGTTATTGTTATCTCTCTTTCTCTTTTTCTACCTACTAATAGCCCAGACAAAGAAAGTATTAGTCTTGCATTATTTTTTCATCTATCTTTATCCTTCTTCAGTATTATGATAGAATGTTTTTCCAAACTGTTTCTTCCGTACACGGGGTCCGAAGTTTCCAAAAGTTGGGGAGCTCATTCTATTATCCTGCCTACCTAATCGGGGGAGTACCCGGTGTTGTTGCTCGTAGCGTAAACTCCCTTTGTGTAAAGTTCTGGCGTCACCCATCGGTTAGCCCAGGTAACAAACAACCGTAAAGCATAATAGAATTTCAAATGTAAACAAAAATATGCGTATTTTTCTAAATAAGTTTGTTTAAACCAGTTGCAGCTGGTGTGAAATCTCTTGCTAACTTATATAGTTGAGCTGTTGTTGCTTTTTGTATCAATCACTGTGGCTATTCTAAGATTTATTGACCAAAGACTTCATCATTCTGCCAGAATTTGGTAAGACACTTATTGGCTTTTGGATTTCTTGCAAATGAGGTGACCCTACTCAACCGCGAGAGGCTTGTAAAGGGTTTATTGGCATGTGCAGCATCCAAGACCTAAGTACATACGATAACCACCAATCAACTTACCAAGTGTGGTATTAATATTAGTAATATATTTTCTGATTTACTTCTTTGTTGTTCATTGTGAACTACAAGATCAATATCCGACGGATAACATTCAGAATTTCAATTAATTTTGTCACAAAGAAAGCTTGCCGAATCACATGAGTATTTACCATCTAATATTAAAAAAAAGTTTATACACAAATCAATCTCGATAGAAAAATCCGGTAGATATTTTCATCTCGGGAGTATATTAGAGGACGGCCCAAACAAATATGGAAGTAACGGATTATGATCATATTTCCCTTTACAACTTTCCATAGCTTTATCCGAGCCACGTATACGACTAAGGGCGAGCAGAAAAAAGCCTTTTTCACATTCATTTTTTAGTGAAAGGGACCGTGTAGTGAGGAGGGATGCGTACATATGTCGTTACAATGACAAGTGAGTAAATATTTTATTATTCAGATTGGGATTACATTTTGGGATTAAAATGGCCGCTTTCTGCTTTTATTATGTACCTATAGATTATTAGGTTATCCTTTTCCTTAACCTGTTTTTGTAAAATGGTTGCTGTTACGCTTTTATTGTTGACTGGTTTGATTTATCGAGGAGGTACAATTTTTGTGAGATATTGCGTGGTGATCTAGCATAGCTTCGGTGTTGTGGCCTTATTCTGCTATGAGGGAATCAAACAGTGACTTTTGAAAGGATTTTGGAATATGTAATGAATGTTTAAAATAAACTATAGTAGCCGCCACTAGTCGTGAGCACAAACGTCAAGTGAATTTTTCGATATTTGGGTTCTTTTCTGGATTTTTTGGATTACTGACGGTGCAAACGATTGATCTGTCAGCAGAACCGATCGCGTGCAGTGTCAGTGCACCAAAAATCCCTAAAAGGAACCCAAAAATGAACTTGACCTTTGTGCTCACGACTCGTGGCGGCTACTATACTGATATTATTACTGTCAGTAGTCTTTTCAAGCTAAAGTAATGGATCTACTGAAACTAAATTTCTAGTAGTCCCTTCAAAAAAACTGCTTCAAGGAACTTCCGATAACAAATATATGGTATGAATTAGGTACTTACAGACCTTTATTTTTCCTAGTATTACACATAATAAAACATTTTCTGATAGTAATAATCGCTTATCATTTTGTGCGAATATCAGTTATTGTCAAATGGTTAATTGAACTTTTCCTTTGACATGTAATCGACATAAATACAACTAAAATTCTAAGTAAATTTACTTAGTAACATGAAATGATTACTAAGTAGTATGAACATTCGACAAACTTGAATAAATAATATAACAATATTGTCACAATCCTGTATTATTATACTCAAGTACCTGAATATGATACCCATGTTATTCGATACGAAGCGGGATCCTTATTAGCTTTCAATAAACCGAGATTGAACTTTAACCTTATTGTACTCAATCCGTTTTCTTTTTGTTACTTGTCCTTCATATTTTCTCAAATTACGACGTACTTGAGTAGTTATAGACTGTTACGTTAGCCTAATGGTTGCGAATCCGACTGCTGTGCGCAGGTCTTTAGGTTCGATTCCCAGGTTGGGCAAAGTTCGCCTATCCGACATACCTATTTGTTGAATTTGGTTAATGTGGGGCAGGGTAATCTATCGATATTTTACTTTTAGATTTTTTTTTTTTTGGTGGGTGGGAAATCATCAAATAACTTCTCCCGCCCTGGGCGGGGCGGGAGGGAGTGTCAGACTTTTACTGACCAAAACCCACCCATGTTCCTACTTGTGCCCTTTGCGTTCCGGGGGCGCGGTATCTCTTGCGAACAACCCGCAGCCCCGGCAGGCATCGGCCCTCAGTGACTTTTAGATCTTTATGTTAAACTTTTTTCCGGGACATTGAAGAATGAGCGAAATCAGCTAACCTCTAAACCCAAGCCTGAACGGCAACACCAATTTGTCAAATAACTTTACTGAAAATGAAGGCTCATTAAAGACTTATCAAAAGATTACGTCCCCTTCCCAATAACTTGGCGACACATAGTCACAGTTGAGACAAGTACCTACTTAAGGTACTTACACTTTGACACAAAGAGCACAGATTACAAACACAACCTTTTAATCTCAAATGAAATGAAAGAAAAAGAGAATACGAGTACAATCTTTGTAAGCTTCTCTATTGCGTAGCAGTGAAAGTTGTAGCCGATTATCAAAGACTTTGAACTGAATTGCCTGTAGGTATCAGCGGCCATTTCAAGATGAATAAATAAAGACGAGGCTGTACAAATTTATCTTGTGCTTAGTTTGTTTTACTTAATATCAAAGAAAAATAGAATACCCCTATTCTATTTTTCGATTACGAGACATTCTTGAATTGATATTTATTTAGATGAAGTCGATTTTAAAACGATGTTCCAACAATATAAACAAAAAGTATATAATATAATACAAAAAAGTGTTATTGGGTATTTCTATGAATTTCTCAGTAGCAGCTCGGAGTTAGGATTTGTGCCCGGTTAATGGCAATAGGCTCGCCCCTTATTACATGGGACCTAAACATATCATGTCCTTCTCATCGCTCTGGTTTTCTTAAATCTTCTTTTCTTGTCCAGGCGGTTTTCCTTTAGAATGCGCTTCCTCAGAATATTAGAATGGCTACCAGTCGTTTCATATTCAAAGTAAAAGCTCGTGAACACTTGCTTATGAAGTTGGCAGACTCGTCTCACAATTAGTTTCTTATATTTCTCCACCTATGTATTTTTTGTTTGTATGTATGTATACAAATACAAATACACATATATGTTTGTATGTATGTATACAAAAAAATACAAATACATATATATACACACACATACAAATACACATAATACGTACAAATACATATATTTATTATATGTTATTCCTGGAAACTTTCTGTTCCTTGCACCTTCTATATTTTGTCTCTGCATCACCCTAAGGTTGACTGGTAGAAATTGCCAAAGGCATTAAGTCCGCCTTTGTACAGTGTATTATTTACATTATGTGCAAAAAGTTTTAATAAATAAATAAATAAATAAGTACCCAAAATATTGAACTATCCAGCATTTTCCTGCGGACTTAATCAGCTCGTCTGTCCATCTTGCGGGTGGATTGAACTATTTTCAATATACGTTATTTACATTACTTCAAGTACAAAACCGACTATACATTACATACACATTCATAATCAGGTTATCGATGTCAAATACAGTCCTGTTCAATCCTTGTATCCCAGCAAGTCAATATATTAACTAAACACGAATCCGTTTGTACAATAATAATACCTGCTGGTGAACAGAAACGCATATAGTTTGTCAGCTTGCGGTTTGCGGCGGTGACCACCGACTATCGGCGGCAATACGACGCCTACCTCGTATTTGTAGGGCAAACAGACATTGGAATCAATTCCCAATATGTCCAATATATCCTATATACCAAAATATGTATATAAAAATTTTAAGTAACACCCGACAGAAGAATAGAAATCCTTACCGCAGCTAACAAAAGAGTTGATAACTTTGAAACCGCTAAACCGATTTCCATCAAACATAAGACCACTCCCGACTAATTTACCTTTCAAACAAAAAAAAAACAGGATCAAAATCGGTTCATGCGTTCGGGAGCTACGATGCCACAGACAGACACACACACACAGATACGTCAAACTTATGACACCTCGTCGTTTTTGCGCCGGGGATTAAAAATACATGAACATTACTTAAAATTAGTCTGGGAAATAGGTGGAAACACGGTAACTAAATTCAGTACAATGCATTTCCGAAACGATTTTACTGTTCTTAGAAATAACAAACAAATTAATAAAAGTTATTAAAGTGAGGTATTAAACCGATGTTAACACATTGACAATAAACGTCTCATTAGAAGTGCAAATTCTTTAATTACCATGTCTTACATGTGGCGTGCGAACCGGTGGTTACCACCATGTATGTCATTAAAGTATAGATGAGCGCTACTGCCCATTCAACTGGCTTAATCCCTTTCTCACCCCTAACGATGCCCGGGGGAACAGAGGGGAGTCCCTTGATCGGGACCGCACCGAGCAAAATAGAACCACTTTCTAAATACAACCTATAGTTAAACCTTCAAAATAGCGTCGCTCAAACGTTGACAGTCAAAAAGCCTTCCCGGATTGGATTCCAAATAAATTAGAACCTTTACAATTTCATCATTTAGTGAGCACTGTTATTGAATTTCATGAACCAAATCGTAAATTCAAAATTAAATTTGGTCGAAAGGAACCCGGTAACACTTCATTTGATGGGCTGGTCCGCTAACATTTACATCTGGAGCTTTCTGAACCGTCGACACGTCATTATCTGAGGGAGTTTATGTTTCATGTAAATAACGCTTAGCACACACGAATAAACAGAAACGATCGTTTTACAAATATTTGGAAGTCGCATGGTCTAACCCTAGCATCGATGGTCATAAAACAAAAGACAGCGTAGCTGTGCTGGACTGATACTAAACTGAGGTCAATTATCGCCCAATAGCCGTAACTAGCGTTCGGAAATACGCCTCAATTTTGCTGTTTTGCGACCAGAATTTACTAGTCCTCAATGGTTTTGTGAGTTTAACCATTGTACTGCATTCAGCCTCCAAAACGCGACTCTGCCAATTATAAAAGCAATTTTATTGTGACGGACAACATCAACTAAGTCGTATCGCCGGTGTAAATTCTACCTAAGTCGGGGGTTGTTTTTATAAAGTCTGACGTCAGTCCCTCAACCCGTGTGAGTAAAGCATTTCAGGGGATCAGTTTTCAAAGAAAATACGCTTTGCGGATCCGGTTTACTAGTGTGATGCGGGCAAGTCTCGTCGAGCCCGTCGAGAGGGACGAAGATTATAGCCGGTTTTTGTACACGATTTTTTCCTTCATGTATATTTGTTTAACTGAAGAAAACCGTAAGCTTGGGTCCGTGAAGAATTTATTTACGCATTCATCCCGTTACTTATGTAAAGTCGGTAAAGAACTCTTTTTGGGTCAGCACAGTCTAAAGTGTAGAGAAATTATGTCTGTATTTTCTTGTAGAACCAGCAAAATATGATAATTTTAATCTATTGTGTAAAAGAGATTTGTGAAAGAAAGCTTGTAATAAAAAATACAACAGTCCAACTTCGTGTTTTTCCCATACATTTGCACAATGCCCCTTAATAGCTTCAAATAATTTATGGTTCCATTATGTTCTAACTACGGAAGGGGCAACTAAATCCAATATTTTTTATTTTCTTGTAATTGACGTTCAGAAGCTTTTTAATGCTCTAATTGAAATAAGCGATTTTTTTTTTATTTAAGGCCCTGTCATAAGCAAATGTTTAGGTAAATGACAATAACGCATCGCGGCAACAAATAAGGTTCAAAATAGCGATAAGTTTGATGTTAGTTGAATCAGATAACCACAAAAATAACAGTAATTTTGAAGTTTTCTTTAAATTGTGAAAAATATACACGGCTCAGTGGAATAATGTATAGGCATGTCTTTAGTTCATAATATTTCCTATAATGTCATTACATAAAATTATATAGTTTACGCTCAAAACACAGAGATCGATACGATGAAAAAAAAATTGTATGCTCTCATTTACGATTTTTTCACCATGATACTTTAATACTTTCATGAAATATTTATAGGTAAGACTTTTTTTTGAACCGTTGACAATACACTTAATTTTTCTGGCTTGTAATATGTACTAATACGCTGGACTATGCGACAAAAAATGAGTTTTTACGGTGTCCTGTGTTCGGATAGCCCCTTAACTTAGAGTACGTAAATCACTATGTACTCGTATAACGAACTTGACATTGACAATGAAACAACAATCCTGATGGTTGGCTACAGGTAGTCTAACAACAACGAGCTAACATTATGCGTTGCTCACTGCTCTCATTATTCCTCCCTAATAGTTGTTTTTCCACCGCCAGCTAAGTGCAATTTATATTAATGCCGTCATATTTTCACCTTGGTTACCCGCATTTTCATATTAACTGTGGACCGAGCTCCCATGGTAATGTGAAGGTTCCACCTTCGTCATTTGTTTGCAAACTGATTAAATTTACAGGGCTAACGCGGTTCGCTGTAAAATTAATTCCCTTAATACGTGTGCTGTGTAAGATTTAAAAAAATAATCCAGTGGCGAAGTCTCGGTGTGATGACGTCACGTTGATGTGTTACCGGTGACAGCGGCCTCACTTTGTGGCAGGATTTGTAGTTTATAGACGGTTTTAGTGAAGAGAGGTCATTGTGTTTGGTCGTAAAGTACATTGGGGGTGCCTACAAGTGGTGCGGTATTTTGACGCATTTTTGTAGTAATGTATTTCCTTCTAAATAATGTTAAGTGCTATTCTGTTCTTAGAAGCAAGTAAACGGTTTAGCATGAAGTGGTTGTGTGCATTAAGTTTAGATATTTCATACTAAATATTCTTTATGCCAGCTACATAATTGGAGAAAGTATCACAAAAATACCTAGTGAATAGGTACTCATATGATTTCAAAGGGTTACGACGATCAATGCGGACAAGGGAACAAATCCTCCCTAACATTAGTGGCTTTCATGTCATGCGAAATTAATTACCCTTATTTTTTAGCTCCAATTTGCCAATAAAAAGCTGTCATTGAAAATAAATTGGATTGTATACTTACTTATACATCAATCAATCCACGTAACCCTACGGACACATTTATAACTCCCATTTCCATAAAATTATATGTGCATAAACAATAAATATACAACAGGATAAAATTTTAAACATTCACAGTTTACTGAATCTTCGTAGCCGCGGCAGCCGGAATTTGATATTGTAAATGCCAACACAAACAAGTTGATTGTTTCGCCATCATGCGAGCTTTCCTCCATTCCATTAATATTCCATTCTTATGACTACCGAACCTTTGTTCTATCCCGCTAATTCGAAATAACATGAACGAAAACCCTTTTGTTATTTTATTGTTATACTTAGGTACTTGTATATTGTTCTCAAGGAACTAATTAATTGGCCTTTTTTGTCGTTGGTAATTTATGCGCGACCGGTTCAAGGGTTGTGAAAAGAATTTTTTTGGGCAGGTGGGTACATGGTCTTTATTTTAACTTTTAATAGGTTTTTTTTCATTAATCAACCTGCCATACGCATCTTCAGTTAGAAGGAAAAAATGATGCGGTCAGTCAGATTAATGTAGGTAGGTACTTAAAATAAGTGAACCCTTCACAAGTCAGTAACGGGACCAAATTTCGAACAAAGATCCCGAGGAGTATTCGGGAAGTTTCATAATACTACAAATATGACAATTTATAGTTATCTAAAACCATGCTGACAGCTGCGGTAATTGGATACCCGTCACAACATCAAAATACCGTTGAGGAGGGGTTAACCAATTCAAATATAATGAGGACTATACGAATCAATTAATTCATAATTATGCAATCCTTAGAACCATTTCGAATATCAAAATCTCGATCTAGAATCGAAAACGTTATTAATTTTGTGGGAAGCAGGTAGGTTACTGGAGCTATTGAGTATTTATTGAAAAGCGGAGTGCGCACAGCTTTTGAAAAGGCGCGCCTGAATGGCTACGTGGCGTAAGGCGACTCGACTATAGTTTAATGCCTTTTCATGCGTTGAATTTGTCGTTGGTTCTCAAATAACAATGACAATTATGAGCTCTCACGCGTTGAAAATAGAGTTTAAGTATGCTTTTCTGAGCTTTCTCAATTAGATGAGAGTTTATCGTATATTCCAATTAATGAACTGTTCTTAGACAATTCTCGTGTCCTCACTTCTCGTCTACACTTTAACCAGAATATTGCCATCGACTGAACTGATAAAATGGCTTTTCATCACCTTTAGTTTACTAGTTCACAGCTGCATTATATTAGTATAGATAGGAGAAAAACAACACACAGCATCCAAAGATATAATAAAAAAATAAAGCGACGGAACATTTTTCAAAATACGCGTAACTCCAGCAGGAATAATACTGCCCATCAAACTGTATAATGAATCGTCTTTGTCCACTTGCATACAATACAAAAATCCCTCTTCAGAGACGAGGGCTTTCTTTTCTGCTCTCTCCTGAGAAAACTTAACCTTGACCTGAAACACATATCTACCTTTCTCTTGTATAATAAATAAAGCCGTTTTTTTTTTCTTTTTCAGAGAAATATTACAATTCTTTGAATGAGTACTGTACAAGGTTCACACATTTCATGTCATTTAGTTCAGAAATTCTAGAAATTGACAATTAAAATAGGCTCTTGGCCTTCTACGATTGTATTTCTTATTATAGCACTAGCTGCTGCCAGCGACTTCGTTCGCGTTTTTCACCCGCATTAAGTTAGGTCTTACTGCTGGTCCTCTGTGTGTCGTAGCGAGATGTTATATAGCCTATAGAATTTTTCAATACCAACCAGTATTTCCTGAAATTAGCGCGTTCAACCAACCAAACAAACTCTTCAGCTTTATAATATTAATATAGAATACGTAGATACTGTCATGCGAGATTTGTAAGAAGAACCATATAACTATTGGGTTATTGAAATCTAGTCTATATAATAAGAATCATAAAACACGCTACGGCCTACAAAATAAGGTTTATAAATCACATTTATCTCAAAAGAGCAATATCAGTCTAGAAATGCCGCCTATCATACATTATGTGATTGGGTTTAAGCGCCGCGCTATGAACATTCCTCACGTGCCAAAGTGTTCGGCCATTTTATGCCTTCATTCTATCGCCTCCAAATAATTCCACTTTCAGTTTAAAACTCTGGATGAGGAAATTTAAACAAGCTTTTTAATTTAGAACATGTTTGAACAAAAATTTGATAGAAACAATATAGGCTGTGTTTCTGAAAGAGTTATTCTTTTCAATTTTAGAAAATCGAAGAGTTTCTGAAAAAAAATTGTGAAGCTTAAAACTGTTACCTGTAACGGATACAGATCCTATTTTTCTTAAACCTTAAGTTACATTTTAAGGTATTCCAAGAATCAAGTTTTGGGATTCTCGTAAAACATTATTTATGTAAAGAATACGTTATACGAAATAATCCTTGAAATTTTGGATGCCGCTGTAGTAAGGCCCCGACCCTGCTATTTGTTACTCGCAATATTTCGGTATGTACTTGCTGCGATGCATAATTTTCGACGATGCATCTTGACGTTGCGCGTCGGAGCACTTTGCCTTGTGTAAATGGAATTTTCTGGGTTGCCCTCGCGTTTATAAATGTTGGTTATTTTTTAAGTGATGTAAACACTTTTACTGGAATTTTTGTTGCAGTAAATAAACAAGTGCGGTAAGTTTTATCATCATTAGAATAATGTAGGTACATAAATGAGGATATGAGGTGTAGACTAGGACTGGATACATCCAGTTTTTGGAGAAGGACTATATTCTTAAATATTCTGATTACCGTATATTGTTGAACTTAGGTGATCAGCCGTGACCATACGTCAAAAACTGCAGCATCAAAGACTTTACGATCAACCTTAGATAAATAGATATTTTTATATAAACCTTTAACGTACAGTCCAGTACACAACAAAATTAAAAACAACAATTTCATTGTGCCAAAATAACCGTCTAAACGTGCCCAAGTAACTCGCGGCCCATTAAAATGCAAGTCACAAAGTTTCCGTCGGTTGCAGGGAACACTACATAATCATGTTTATTAACCATTACGACCCTCTTACACGCCCATTCAACGAAGTTAATGTCCCAACCCTTAACTCAAAACAGGCTAATTTTATGACAAGTAAAATTCATTAAATTAATACCTCGGAAAGGATTTGACGCGATTATAAAGAATGGCATGTTGTTACGAAACAAAGGGGTTTCGACTGGGCTTTTCGTATATTTTCGTACCTTTCATATATTTTCATTATCACCATGTCATCCCCTTAACGTTCATCTCGTGAAATTAGGAGACCTTTTAATTTTTTTAAACTTTGGCCCTCACCTTTAATTTAATATGCAGAAAAACTTGGGGCCAAAAAATATGGGCCATTCTATATTAATATGGGTAAGCTATTCATCTGATTTTGTGTGGGGCTAGAACTGTATCCTAACTGCACTATAGTTGAATGATAAGGTAACAAGAGATATTTAAGAAAATATTAATAAATACATATTTAGAATCAGTGCATGTTTTAAAACCTACCAAAGGCTGTTTCATACAAAAGTACAACACCTACATGGTTAAAATGTATAGAACAGCTGATGTTTTCTTATCTCTTGTGTGTTTAAAATCATGGACTAAACTCATGGTAAAAGCTTTCGGCTACGATGTCTCTTCCACCCAGTATACACGATTAAGCCGCTTTGTGACCAGTGACCTCTCAGTCACATTTTACGTAAATATCATAAAAATACAAACGGTCTAATATTTTCCAGGAATAGTGAAAATATGTTTTCAGCTGGTGAAAAGCCAAATAAATAGGTATAATAACATTTACAATCTGTTAGTTCGTAGGTAACGCGAAAGCGTATCTGCCACATAATGGTAAACAGGCAATTTATTATGACGTAACCGTTTGTCGGAGGTACGCTAGAAGCGTAGAATAGAGATACAGTGGCATTCATTTTATGTAGGTATTCATGTGTGAGATAATTTTTGATTTACGTGTCATTTAGTGCTAACACAATATCAATGGAAATTCGTATTAGTTCAGGTGCTTTTCAGCGATTTTGGTGGAAGTGAAGGGTTTTATTTGAACCGATAATGTACTTTTAAATGAACGACTTAGTTTTTCTGTCCCAATGTGTATAGATTTATAAAAAAAAAATATGATTACTCTTTGGCGGCAACCTACGATTGTGGTATGTTTTATATTTGAATTAATTGTGGAATCTTTACTAATAAAACACTTTTGCTATGTATTTATGAAAGTGCTTCAATGATGGCATAAATAAAACTTATGTCAAATAAATATTCGTGTCCCAAGGACCCAACTTTGCAAATAAACAAATAAAACGGTTATTTTCACGGTTCTGTTTTCTTTGTCATAAAACCCCTACAATAGGTATTCACAAGTGATGTTTACATTTTCATGATCAGCGATGTATGAAAAAATATCTTATACAAAAATTCATGTTTCACGTAATAATATTGTGTACGATAGACCGCCTCGGTTTACCCGTAAAGACATATTTAACGGCTGGTAACCCTTTGGGGTTAAATGTCCGAAAATCCTCTATTAACAGACCCTACAATTATATAGTACTATAAAATATGTCCGATGCTGTCATCGTAGCTTGGTTAACTTTACTACTGCTATTATAATCTAGGGTTTATTAGCCTAGGCCTACTCAGGAAGTGTTAAACAATCCAATGATTTAATTTTGTAATCAAATTTTTATGCTCTGAATTTATTTCAAAACTAGCGTCAAAATTGCTATGTTATCCCACGGGAACTGTAAATCTTCTTGGGATAAAAATTTTGCTACTTTGAGTTATATTATTGCAATTTTATTAAGAATCGCTATATTTTGAAAAATAATATAGTCTTTGGTATTTCCTGATAATAATTTAGCTATGTATTAGTGAAAAAATGGTTAAAATCGGTACAATGACTTTGGAGCTTATTCGGTACAAACATAAAAATATTTTCTCTTTATGTTATTAGTACAGATAGATGTTCCATTTCTGTAGGTATTTGTTTGTAAACTATCGACTAGAATAAGTCTATAATAAACAGATTGGTGGTCGTAGGAGGTTTCAATCATAGTTATACTTCCTTTGACTACCAGCCTGTTAAAGCCTGTATCGGTTTGTGGACAGGAGTCGCCAGGCTCTTGATTTTAAGCGAAATTGTTTGGCCTTTGACAACCAACACCTTTGTGTCCACCTATTGAGTTTGCCTCCATATTAGTTGAAAATCGCTGTGACATGACATGGTCACCTCTGTTTCAAAGCAACGTGTTCAAGTGTATTCGATCTTTGAAATATACGGCGATTGGATTTATTAAGAGCCTGTTTGCGTATCACACGGCTTACGAGGTTAACTGTCGGATATTAGACAAATGAATTCGAACTTAAAAAGTTTGCCCGACAGTCGAAGGGATATATGTCAATGCCTTTCATGAGGACAATTAAATAATATTCATTCCATTATCGTCTTTGAGTAGACAAACTTTCCAAACATATAAAGCAATGGATTCATTTCCGTCACAACCCTTCGTATCGAGATTGCAAGTTGCTTTCTCGCATGCGATATTTTTACATCCTAAGCCTTAGAACTGTTGTTTTTATTTTGTACCTACTCATGTCTTAATATACGAATTATTTTGATTTACCTAATTTAAAGTAGGTACCTACGCAATTAACCCTAAGACATAAATATTCAAAAATAGAATAGTATTTTCTTTTGTTTGAAATTGTATAGGCTATTTAATTTGATATGAGCAGAAAAAAAAGTCCAACGACAGAAGAATAGAAGTCCCTACCGCAGCTAACAAAAGAGCTGATAACTTTGAAACCGCTGAACCGATCTCCATCAAACATAGCTAAGAACAATTCCGACTAATACAAAACTAAATCAAAATCGGTTCATGCGTTCGGGAGCTACGATGCCACAGACAGACACACACACAGTCACGTCAAACTTATAACACCCCGTCGTTTTTGTGTCGGGGGTTAAAAACTAACCAAATGTCTAGAATAAAGAAGACATCCCAAATTAGTCCAATTTCTGGACCGTAATATAATATTATGTCGGTAATAGAAAACACTATTGGTATCTAGACACGTGTACCCTCATATTATAAATAAACATCACATACCATCACGCCTGTATTCCCCGAAGGGTTAGGCAGAGGTGTACCAATGTACACCCACAGTTCGCCGGTATGTTTAGGTCTCATGTAATAGGGGGCGAGCCTATTGCCATTAACCGGGCACAAATCCTAACTCCGCGCTGCTACTAAGAATTTCTTAGAAAAACCCAATAACACTTTGCTCGACCTGGGAATCGAACCCAAGACCACTAGCGTAGCAATCGCGCTCAGGACCACTAGGCTACCGAGGCAGTTATACAAATATTATAAATAAAGCAAACCAATATTGATATAAAAGTAAATAACTTCAGGTAAAATCTTTCACGTATTTATGTATCCTAGGTATATTTATTATTTACCTAAAATAGAAGTTTATAGACAAATGAACACAAGAGAGGAATATTAAATAAGACGTCTGTAACCATGAAACTGTGCCGTCACTGGAAATTGAATCAGATTATTGAATGAGTGAGCTGCGACATACGATGTCTCTGCTTCGTCTTAGATGTAAAGTTGTACTAGATATGGCACGGCATGTTTATGAAATTTTTGATGTTTAATGCCCTGTTGTAAGCAAATGTTTAGATAATTGACAATAACGCGTCGCGGCAACAAATAAGGTTCAAAATAGCACTACATTTGATGTTAGTTAAATCGGATAATCACAAAAATAACAGTTTCTTTAAATTGTGAGAAAAATACACGGCTCAGTGGAATAATTTATAGGTAAGTCATTTCTTTAAACCGTTGACAATACAGTTTCTTTTCAGTTTCAGTTTTTTTTCAGGCTTGTAATATGTACCTATACGCCAGACTATGCGACAAAAAATGTGTGTTTTATGGTATCCTGTGTTCGGATAGCCCCTTAAGTTTAGATTTGTATGTGTGTTTGTTTTATTTTTTGTAAATATGGCCTCACACTTGGAATTTATTCTGTATCGTTGGTGCGTTTACAAACGTTTAAACTCACCTACACAAACAGCCAGACCCAGAACAAGTATCTGAAACCCATCCAAATGTTTGTTCAGTGCGAAAATAGAATCCGCGATACGAAGCACAGCAGCTAATTGCTCAGCCACTACGCAAACCAAGGGCCAACTAGATTCAATTTCTTTTTTTTTGGTGCAGACCTAAAAATTAGAAATCCTTAATAAAAACAAGAAGAAAGTAAAACTAAATGGCATCAAAAAACTCCTCCTCATCACCGTCAATCGGAAAAGTGCCCAAAAGACTGGCGGCATTGCCACGTTGGATGGCAATGCTTAACCTCTGGCCAAGGTAAAAGCCAGCCTTCGGGTGGCGGGAAGCCGCAACCAACCGTTTAGATAAATCCCTAAAAACGCTATGGGCACACGGACCCCACGGCCCGAGGGTTTCCACCCCAAACGGCTCGAGAATATAATTACCAATAAGGGTACTATACTTACGCCGTTTGAGGTTTTCTGCAGCCGCAGCAGCAGCGCCAGCACAGCTCGCTGAACTAGGAAGAAAATATTATTATGTAAATAAAGTTTTACACATATAGACCTATAAGTGCCCTTTTAAAGAATCAACATTTTAATTCCATGTAAAAAATTGTGAGCCGTCACGGGACGCCTGGCAGATGTCAAACATCGTATAGATACTGTATAAATATATACCATCATATAGCGTGGCAACGCGTCGCCACACAGCAATCGGTTTGACGCGCGGCTCTAGATGTTTCACATCAAAAAGAAAGCTCTATTTCTTTTACTTTTGTATTGTATTTCTTTATTATCGCAAAAAATCACAAAATAACACAGAATATTCCAAATGCAAAAGTATTTATTTGTAAAGGATACATACCAAATAACACTTGTAATTACCTAATCTTAATAATACTTAAGCTTGCAGCTGACGAAACGGGCACAAGAATAAACATTTCTAATTTAATAATTTCGTCACAAAATAATTGTTATGAAAATTACATGGAACACATGTTACCGCATCCAGCAAGTCTTATCGTCGACCTCTCTAGATAATCAAGTTAGGGGCAGGTCAGTTTGCTGGACGAGTGGGTTAGTTTCAAGCTGAACGTACTTCTAACGTTTTGAATATCTCATTTGAATGCAGGTTGATACTGATACCTGCTCTCAGCCTAAGACTTACTTATTGTACTTTAGGGAATAGCTTTCTTTATTTTGTATGGTTTCTAAGTAGGTACTTAGAAATGTCTTTTGTTTTGACTTTTTTTTTTGTTTTCCAAAGACATGCATGGAATTATGTGTAGGTTTTTTTATTTAAGTTTGTATAAAAAATTGATGCATACCATCGCACCTATATTCCCCGAAGGGTTATGCAGAGGTGTAGAAATGTACACTTACAGTTCCCCGGTAAATTTAGGTCCCATGCGATAGGGGGCGAGCCTATTGCCATTAACCGGACACAAATCTTAACTCCGAGCTGCTACTGAAAATTTCACAGAAAAAACCCCATGGCATTTTTTGCTCGACCTGGGAATCGAACCCGAAAATTGTTTAAATATAAACAATTTTTTGCGCTTTTATTATCAGTCTATCACCCGAACGACGGCCACTGCTGGACATAGGCCTCCCCTACAGCAAGAATGGCCATCTAAATTATGCTTTAATTTTTTGTAATTTTTTTAAATTATTTGATTTTATATTGTTAGGTAGAGCAACTTTAAATCATACGTAACATAACAAGGACTTATTTATAAACCGTGTGTGTATTCAAAAGTTTGCCAAATGTGTACAAAACATGATCCTTAGTTCCCGATGTCTGGGCACGCCTTAATAGAGGCGGTAAGTCCCCTCTTTGAGGAGTGGCTGGAGAGGCGCCACGGCGCCCTCACCTACCGCCTGACGCAGGTCCTCACCGGACACGGGTGTTTCGGGAGGTTCCTGCACCTCATCGGGCGGGAGGAAACGTCCGGGTGTCACCATTGTGTGGATCGCCCCGAGGACACGGTGGAGCATACCGTGGCGGTATGCCCCGCTTGGGCGGAGCATCGCCGAGTCCTCGTGGCGGCCATCGGCGGCGGCGAACTCTCGCGTCCGGCCCTGGTGCAAGCCATGGTCCGGAGCGAGAGGGAATGGGATGCAGTCGCCTCCTTCTGCGAGGCAGTAATGCTTGAGAAGGAGGCGGCGGGACGGTTGAGACAGCGGTTCTCCCGTCCCAGCCGCCGCGGTAGACGCTCCGGACGTCGGGAGCTGCGAGACGACTCCCGGCCACCGTAGATACTGGCCTGTGGACGGTGAGCAATGGGTAGCTCACCGTCCTTACGTTGCATAACGACAGGCCGTGTCGACGGCGCGTTCGTGTTCCACGCGCGCCTCAAAGAGATGTCAGCAAAAGGAAGGGGCCACTGAGGGCCGATGCCTGCCGGGGCTGCGGGTTGTTCGCAAGAGATACCGCGCCCCCGGAACGCAAAGGGCACAAGAAGGAACATGGGTGGGTTTTAGTCAGTAAAAGTCTGACACTCCCTCCCGCCCCGCCCAGGGCGGGAGAAGTTATTTGATGATTTCCCACCCACCAAAAAAAAAAAAAAAAAAAAAAGTTCCCGATGTCCAGTGTCTAACAATATTCTGCCACGTCATTCATGGCAGGCACCTCGACACACCACAACCTTAACTATGTGCTTATAAATGAGAACAAACTTTGAATTCACGCTTAGCTCATTGTATTCTGAAGTAGTTAGTTGGGCTAGTTGCGAAATGTAAGTTTAAACAATGTAATTATTAAGGCAGTTTCCGGCCAGAATAATTTTGATAGACGTTTATAACTGCCTCGGTAGCCTGGAGGTCCTAAGCGCGACTGCTACGCTAGAGGTTTTGGGTTCGATTCTCAGGTCGAGCAAAAAGTGTTATTGGGTTTTTCTATGAAATTCTCAGTAGCAGCTCGGAGTTAGGATTTGTGCCCGGTTAATGGCAAGAGGCTCGCCCCCTATTACATGGGACCTAAACATACTGGCGAACAGTGTGTATATATGTGTTCACCTCTGCCTAACCCTATGGGGAATACAGGCGTGATGGTATGTTTATATGAGAGTAGGTAGGTGGTACATATCAGTACTTGATTCAAAATTGGCGTCAGTAATGTTAGGTTCCTATATTATGAGTGTCAATATATCTATAGTCATAAGTAATAACTAGCTTCTGTTAGAGTCTTCGTTCGCGTGGTTTTTTTTTCACCCGCGTTACGTCTTTGGTTACTGCTCCTGTGCCGCGTGTCGTAGCGTGATGTTATAATGCCTAAAGCCTTCCTCGATAAATGAACTATCCAACATAATTTTTTTTTTTCAATTTAAACCAGTAGTTCAACCAAACAAACAAACTCTTCAGCTTTATATGTTAGTGTAGATATATTAAGTAAAGTATAACCGCTATTAAATTATATTTCTGTCAAATGCAGTAACTGATAAAACATATGGATGATTCAGTTATTGAGTTAAAAAGTACACGAGTACTAAGGATTGCGCGTATTAAGAACGAGATGGGTCGTTCTTAATACGCGCACTCCTTAGTATTGAAAAAATAAAAAACAAATTACCTACTGTGTTTTGAGCACAGCTACTTTACAAAATAGAGAAAAAATACCCTTGGTACTTTTAACCCTTGGTATAAATAAAGCTTGCTATAAGTTGCCGTGCATGCATTTTTTTATTCATTGCCGTTATATAGTAAAGCGAATAAGCAACGAGAAATAAGTGTTTTAAACTTGATAGAGCTAAGGGTACAAAATGAAATAACTTTTCAAGCAGCCTCTTTCAACAGTTTCATAAAGGTTTTAAAATGCAAATATTTAAACTACCTGTAATAGTAATGGATTAACTTTATTTATCTTTATTCTACATGTAAAAGATTTATGTGCCTTCAAAACACTAATTCTCGTAGTTAAAAATGTTATACCGACAACTAAAAAAATAGGCATTTTTGACATATTGAACACTGTTATTAAGTATAATGTTATATTATTAAGGAAAGTGGTAAAATCCTTCCATCATACTATCACGCCTGTATTCCCTGAAAGGTTATGCAGAGGTGTACCAAAGTACACCCACAGTTTGCCGGTAAATTACATACATACATTACATAAACATAAATAACACAATAATAAATAACATAAAATAATAAATAACATAAATTATGAAGAAAAAAAACAAGATTTATATAGGTACTCACACAAACGTATGCTAATATCTTATTAATTAAATCCCTCCCGTGAGGGTACTTAATCCATTTTGTAGCTTACTAATACGCGAGCAAAGACGACCCACATCTCAGTTTTGACGTAGGTCCGCATCTCCTAAACGTGAATTTATTTACATATAATTATAAACATTGCGACGGCCCCTTAATTTCGGTGGATGTAATTATGCATTGATCATTAATATTTCATGGTTCAGTGGTTATTAATTTAGCAGGTATTTTTTTCAGTTTGTTTTATTAATTTAATTTTTAGTTTCTTGTTAAACACTTTTAAAGTTTCGGTAGTTTTCGAACTTGGACCTTGGATATAATCTTTCATTTTTGTAAAATTAACTAGCGACCTGCCCGCGCCTTCGTCCGCGTAGCTTATTTCACCCGCGTTCAGTTGCATCTTTCGTTACTGTTCCTCTCCCGTGGGCCGTAGCGTGATGATATAAAACCTATGTTACTCAGGAATAATGTAGCTAACTATTGGTGAAAAAATGATTAAAATCGGTCCAGTAGTTTCGAAGCCTATTCGTTACAAACAAACAAAAAATCTTTTCTCTTTATAACATCACTATAGATAAAACATACAAATACCTATATTTTTACGTAACAGAAGCTATTATAATAAATAAATTCCGCATCGTATAAAGTTATTGAATCCATTGTGCATTGACTTAAGGCTGGAAGTGGCTGGAAACCACACCAACGAAACCAGTGTTGAAACAGTAAATAAAGCGTAACTCAGTTTTGTCCTATACAAAAGCCATTTACGTGACGCTACTCGGATGTAAAAGTAGGTAAATAAAGCAAGCGTATGCTGCATACGGCTTGAACTGCGTGGAAAAAATCTAATAAGAAGGTTCGCAGTTAGTACTTCACTTTCTGAAGTTTAAACCAGTCTGAATTCCATTTAAATCGGTTCCGTAGTTTAGTGACGACAAACTTCAAACTGTCAGTCAGTTTAGACAAACAAACGTTTGATCAACACTTCCATATCAATATAATAAATGCAAAAGTAACTCCGTCTGTCTGCCTGTTACGCTTTCATGATTAAACCATTGAACCGATTTTGATGAAATTTGGTACGGAGTGAGTTTGAACACCAAGAAAGGCTATAGGACCATAGGCTAGTCTTATTCCGTGACTTAGACTGTGTCATTTGTTTAGAAAAATCCTATGTTCGTGCAATATCTATACAGCTACAATAGACGGAATACGAAATCATATCAAATCCCTGTTGAAATATTCCAGAAAAAAAAATGCCAGACAATACACAATAATATTCTAACATGCAACTGTAACATATTTCAAAAAAATACCATTTTCCACATTGATGTGAACGTATGTATCAATAACGGAACACGGTATGGCTGATAACAGCTCGTTCGTATGACAGTGTTCAATTCCCAACAGAAATAGGTCGTAAATTTATATTACGCTGCCGAACAAGTTAAAACACATTATATATGTTTGTGTGAGAGAGTTTACATGGCATTTAAACCAAGGTCTAATTAAGACCTACAGTTAGAGTTGACTAGTCTCCGTATAACCATACATAATAGTTCTTACTGACGATGATTATGATGAAGTATAGTTTAAAGGGACTGTACCGATAACGCGCTCCGTCTAAAAGTGTTTTAGTCAACATTTTATGAAATTGAACTCGATACTATTTCGTTTATTAAATTGGAGTACTATTATCTAATCTATCAAAGATTTAAAAATATTATCACTTTAAATTGAAGTTTTTTGACAGGAGACTGATTATTGACACGCCTAGATATAGACAAACCTAGACATATTTTGTAAAGAGCGAATTACCTCCTCATTGAAGTCTTCAGTGAAGAACATCATTTGCTGCAAAAACTGTCAAATGCTCATTTTATTTTAGAAATAAATTAGGTAAAAAAAAATTAAACTCGCCCTCACACATAACAGTACGAAATAACTTGAATACGACTACGAGTTTAAAATAATAAACACCACAGCAAACATTTTCATTCCTTCAAGTCAGCTTGGTTATTCTGAAAAAAATCACCTTCAAACTTGCTTCTGTATCCACACTGTCAGTTGTCAATGTCAGAATCAAAACTTTTCGTGTTCACTGTACATACAAAGGCGAACTCAATACCGCACTATTTTTACGGAATAAGCCCGCGAAGCGTAGTTCTTGAACTTTCAAACTGAATATTATGAACGTTTCCGTCATAGACATACTATCCTATTATAAAAGTTTAATAATGTGAACCTACTTATTGGTATACCCCCCAATTGGATGGCTTTTTGTTTTCGAAAATATAAAATTGAAGTGTCTATTATTTGTACTATCAAAATAGCTTTTTACTAAATGGATATAAATGTTTACAAGGCACTTATACAAAAAAAAATTGAATTTGGTTTGTCTCTATGTCTGTTGGTTTCGGCTAATCTCCAAAACGGCTAGACCCATTTTGATAAGACTTTCACAGGCAGATACCTGTTCTTATAAGGAGTAACTAGGGTTACTTTTATTTTAGAAAAATAATCCATAAAACCTTTCAGACAACCGACATTCATCAAATAACTAAATATTTTCTTTCATAAATTCCTATCAGCCGACCAAATAAAAAGAAAAGTTTTTAAAAGGCTTTCAACTTTATTTTAACGCGACGACTATTTAAGCAGTTGACATAAGGACTAAGTACCTACAAACTTCTAGAGGTGAACTTGTACATATTGGTAACAACATCTCAATTGGCTTATGTGTTACAAACTTCAATGCAAATCACGTTCAGACACGTCATCTGTATACAAGTACTTTCTAAGAACGTTCGAGACGGTTCATAGACAGTTTACGTGACGTGTTTGAATATCAGTACTAATAAGGTATTACAGGTTACTACTAGGAATAGACTTAGACTATTTACTTATCCCGGGTATAACAAAAAAAAATAGTTTAGGCACTAGTCTTCCATAAATTGTATACAAATAGGTACTGTAATTTTTGGTAAAAAAAAAACTATTATATTCTATCTTCTACTCAAATTAATTATTTATAATAATTAAATATAGGTATTGGTGTAATATTTATGTTGTGAGAGTAGAACAGTATGCAGAGTGCTTCACGTCCATTTGGCCTTAAGCCCGGAGTAAAGTCTCACACGAATTAATTTAGCCTTAATCAGAGGTTTAAGTTTGCATAATATATTTTTTAGAGACACCCCCTAACTTTACCGGTTACAAAACCGATGAGCTTAATATATGACATGAAAAAATCTTATAAGAGTACTCCTAAGCGGTGGAGACTACACAGCCGTAGCAATACGCAAGCTACGCCGTAGCACGACAGCACTTTCGTAGCACGATGGACTTGAGAAGCTGGCGAACAAGACTTACGCGAGAGGTGTTTATTAACAAGCTTTTTGACTCTAGTTTTAATTTTAGGGTTACATTAAATATTTTACAATAAATTATACAAGTATACATTTTATTAAAGTCTATTTTTTGTTATTTACAGAGCGTAAATAAATAAAACAGTAGTTACCATTTCTTAACATTTTGGGTTGATTGAACTCCCAAATAACCAATTAGGCCGACCCAATGTTTCAAGATGTACGTAAACAAAATTTATTACCACTTAAATTGGCCATTATCGGTAATCCCCGTTTACTAGCGTGCCTAAAACAGTTTGTAACTATCAACTCCCATTTTTCATTTCTCAATCCGAGTTGGGTAACTTTATTTTATTTTATGCTTAGAAATCTTTAGAACAAATAACTTTATATTTGTTTTAGTGGAGATAAGGGATTCTGGACAGTGATTTTTCGGTAATTATTTTAGTTCAGACCTCTTTTTTTTTCAAAGAAGCTATTTTCATACAAAAAGCCCAGATTGGCGGTAGGACATTATTATACTGTCTCGTTGTACTCATTGCACTTAATTGACGCTAATTTATTCATGATAAAAAAATATTTCGCATAGTAGACGATGTTCACAGAATCATAGAACAAAGAGTGGTATATTATTAAAATTCAAACTAACAAAAAAAAATACATTTTCTAATTTCCCTGTCAAAAATACATACAAAAATTCCCATCCGCAGTTCCATTTTATTGACTGCACATGTACCAGAACGCACGGTTTACGGTCAAGAGTCACCCAACACGTGCACTATAACGCTAGCCCATCAATATTAGATGATCTGTCTCTAGTGTAGGCACGTGCTCACTCAAACGGACTTCAGTATTATTATTTTTCATGTTTTTATTTGGGTGTTGCATCACTGACACTGTGTTAAACTTTTTAGTGTTGAACTCACTGTTAAACATATATTGAGTATGGAATTATTTTAGAGCTTTGTTACTTTGTTATAATATTACATAACATAACATACCATCACGTCCATATTCCCCGAAGGGTTAGGCAGAGATGTACCAATATACACCCACAGTTCGCCGGTATGTGTTAGGTCCTATGTAATAAGGGGCGAGCCTATTGCCATTAACCGGAAACAAATCCTAACTCCAAGCTGCTAGTGAATTCCATAGAAAAATTCAATAACACTTTTTGCTCGACTTGGGTATCGAACCCAAGACCTCTAGGCTAATGAGGCAGTTATAATATTACCAGCCTATGATTGTCCCACTACAGGGCATAAAACCTCTTCTAATACAGAGAAGGCACGAGCATTGATCACCAGGCTTGCTCAAGATGCCATGGAGCATGTGGCGAGCGCCTTAACTGGTCTTAACTGGACCATCGCGAAAATAAGGGTCAGTTCACGCCAAAACGCGAAGCGATGCGACACTGCGCGCACATGGTCTTAAAATATAACTTTATTTACTTTACGAAAAGATACACATTTCATTGTGAGAAGTCAGCGCTGCATGGTGCTGCGTTGTGTAAATTCTCACAAAGAAATGTGGATCTTTTCGTATAGTAAATTAATTTATATTTTGAATCGATGTGCGCGTCGCGTCTCGATGTGAACTGGCCCTAAAACGAAAACTACGAACATGTTTTATGTTTGTATGTATGATATACAAATAAAACTAGGTCACTTAAAATAAGCAGAGTAAAACAAAGGCAGCATTAAAAAAGGCTGGTTAAGAGACTTTGTTACATGCAATTGGTAACTTTAGACTCAAAAATGTTCACAGCGTCAACACGAGTCGTGTGTCATTGTTGTTAGTTTTACTGTAATTTTTCGATGACTACTACAACGCTTGTTGTGTCACGCGCGTGTCGTGTTTTCGTTGTAAAACATTTGTGAATAGTATATAAAATTCAACATTGTGTTTTTGTTTTTTTAGTTCAACAAATGTGAATAAAATATCGCGTCACGGTTAGTTTTTGCCTGACTAGGGCGAAGCAAACGTGGGTTATGATTTTGACCGGTATGTATATATGTTATTCTGCTCCCTCATAACTTCTAAACTGCTAATCAAAATTTGATAAATGAGGTAGGAGGTAATGAGGACCAAAGCTATCCTATAACAATTTGAAATAAAAATATTTTCTTGTTTAATACTTTACTTTCTTTTATTTTTTACTTTACTTGGTTTTAGTTTATAACTTATTTTATATTGTAAAACATTTTCGGGTTGAAGTTAATTCGACTTGGGTCAACTAGGTCGGGTTGAGTATAATCGGGTTGGGTAGCGAGGTCGAAATGGTGTCTAATGATTGGTTATAGGATCTGTCCTAATCAAATTTAAACTAATATTGTCCTCGGGTTACTGTGTATACAACAGCCTATATGATTTAGAGAAGATTCGATGACAAACCTGACATTATGATTATACCAGCTTCTGCTCGCGACTTCGTCCGCGTCGATTTTCCTAGGGATCCTTATTTTTTTTTAAGAATTATATATTGCCTGTAGCGCTTTCGGATAACGTAGCTGCCTACAAGTGAAATAATTTTCAGAATTGGATCAGTAGTTCCGGAGCTTGGCGCATTCAAACATCCTCTTCTGCTTTATAATATTATTATAAATTACGCGTGTATTTTCGTGAAATTCCGTTCATAATTGAACAAGTTTTCCGCATAAAACACTCAACAACATAAAATATGAAAGGTTGCACAACACTACGCAGTGATGCGTCAGTTTTCGATGCAAAAGGCCGTGCGGCCGGAAACTGGCTGCCGCTAGAATTTCCCTATCCATATTTGATCGGATTTACTCGACAACACTTACCTCGTCCACAAACTCCCGCGAAGGTGCTGTAAATCCCGAAAAATTCTCTTTGGTACACTCGAAGATTTGATGCTATGGTGGAAGTTTTTGGTGAATATTGTACTCATTTTGTGGAGTGCTTGTTGAGTTTTTAAAGGTTGTATTAAATTTAAAACTAATATTTCTATTTCTTTTTTTAAAGTTTCTTGCCTATACTTCGTTTTTATAAAACTGCCTTTTCGAAAAACAACTAGATTCGATTGTATTTTTCTCTTGCAATTGACGTTCAAAAGTGCCTTTTAATGGTCTAATTAAAATTAATGATTAGAATTGGATTTGTCTCTGTACGCGGCCGTGCCAACGTAAAGGCAAGGCCGAACCTGAGCGGATATGTTTAGATACAGCAATATTATTTCAAACAACAGCATCTACCGTCGATGCTCCGAACACGTCCATACTAATACTAACTACTGCAGTATATGGCCGTGCCCGAAAGCGCTCCAGCGGTAGTGATCAGGCTTTTTAGCATTTTTATTCCATCTTATTAATTTTCGGGCAACTTTAAACCTCACTTATTTCATAATCTCTTTTTTCGACGGAATGGATTAACACTGAATCACCGCATTGTTTACTTCCACCTCATTGACCAAATTTGATTATACCAACGGAGTCATCAAAACTGCATTATTCATAGTGATTGTGAACTATTAAATCTGTTGGGTACAGCAATAAACCACGGCACTAACTCGTTGTAACTAACTACAACTTGATTCCTAGCTTCTAGATCCGAAGTCGCTGGCTTATACTCAGTTACGAAGTTTCATTCAAACATCAGTTCATCTAATATTCTAGCCAACATGTACAGTTTGAATGCATTATCTATCGTCTGGTCCTTAAAAAGGACTGGAGGAGCGAACGATCATTCAATTCAATTCTATTTATTCAGTAACAATATGCATTGTGTTCGAATATAAACATCATAAAACATTAACCCATATCATCCCAGTGTTCCATTTTTGAAAAACACTAATTTAAAAATGCGTTCAAAAATTATAATAAAAAAATAAAAAAGTAACCGTTTCAAAAATGGAACACTGGGATGATATGGGTAATCAAAAATAAATACTAAAAAAAACTTACAAACTATTTTTTTTAAACACATTTATATATTTATTATTCATTTAAGACTATTCCGTTTAGTTTCTCATTCTGTTTATTTCTATGTCTAAGAATTTTGACTGTCTTTTCCAAATGACCACTTATGCAAGCTGTTTTCTAGGCTTTTTTTTTTTGGGTGGTGGGAAATCGTCAAATAACTTCTCCCGCCCTGGGTGGGGCGGGAGGGAGTGTCAGACTTTTCCTGACTAAAACCCACCCATGTTCCTTCTTGCGTTCCGGGGGCGCGGTATCTTTTACACCCAGCACTAGTCTTAAACTCATCCTGCTAAAGGAACCCATAACGTCAAGAGTACCTAATTGCATCTTTATGTTATACCATTATACGAGCAATATCAATCAACTTTTATGTAGTTAGCTGTGCATGTCAGTGATCGCCCCATTAGCTTTCGCTTGTTAATAAAATGGTAGCAATCGACTATGATCAACAATGTTGTTCTGTGAAAATCTCCCTCAGTGAAACCTGTCAATCCTTACCGTCAGTGGGAATGAAAAGCTCACCTCAAACTTGCTATACCAAAATCTACTGAGGTAGATTTTTACGGAACAGTACTGTAGGAGTGGGCAGTAGTTGGCATTTGGGGGTTGATATTATTTGTGCACGTCGAGAAACTTTGTCCTTTTAATTTTCAACATTACTAATATAGCCTGAATTAAAGATATTTATGGTCATACCAAATTGATACAGGTATGACAGTATAACTAAACAGGTTAGTATTTATATTCAGAAGTAGCAAATTTAAAATTATATAAAATGTGGGTAGCCAGATCCAAACGAAAAGCTAAGCATAAATAAAAATGTATGTAAGTACAACAATAAATAAACAAAAGTACTGAAGTTTTTTAAAACATTTACTGTCCTTTTTAACACATAAAAATGCTTCCTCCAATTAACTCACCTGTTTAATTTCATCAAAACATTTCGCAAAAATTCCTCGAGAGTAATTTCTTTCAACGCGATTTGTACTAATTAAGCTTGTTTTCTCTTCTAATTATCCCCTGAATATTCACTGGATGAAATCACTTGACCCCAAAATTGTTAGAGATATTGTTTGTTTACTCTCCAGAGGGTAGACGGAAAACAATGAATACTTTTTTTGTAAGCAAACGGCGATGGGAGCAGGTAATGAATATGCTGAAACAAAGAGCCCGATGCGGAGGCTCATTAGGCATTCAGTCGTTGTGCCTGCCTTAAAAATCATTTACAAAAGTCTTGATGAATTTTAGCCTTGTTTATTTCAAACAAAATTGTTTAACATTTAATTTTATTTTTCCTTTTTGTAAATTTCGCGCTTGTTCGTTACGTAACGTTTATTAAACTTGTGGCATGTAATGTTACGGAACATAACAATGAATTTCATAACAAATTTCCAACTTGGATTTGATGACAGCTAGCTGTCTGGGAAATTAGATAAATAATTGTTATGAGTGGTGGAAGACAGATAATAATAATTATAAAGGCACTATGTTGTGTTGCTTAATCGTTTTGTGGTTAATTTAAACGTTTAAATTAATTTTGAACTAACTTGCGGATGTGTTAATAAGGGGCGAAAGAGAAATTGTTGGTTAAAACTTTTAGCATGGATTTTGTACATAATTTCAGACCCTCCAAGGAAGAAAAAAATCAGCTGTTCTAAACAAACCGACCTTCACGGTCAAAATGTATGGAAAAGCTGTTTTTTTTTTTGAGTACATGGTTTCAGATTATGGTATGGTATCGTGTACTAAATTCATGGTAAAAGTTGTTGTCTCGATGTCCCATTAACTCCGTATTATTTTCTCACATAATAAACAAGGCTTCATACCTATTCTCTCAAATTTCCAAAGTTTGTGTGAAACAAAAAACACAGTTTCCCAAATACCCAGACAGATAGGTACAAAGTTGCTCAAATATCTCCTCGTGTAAGCAGTAACTATGACAACAATACCTACAGTTATTTCGTCACCAAAGTTTGAAGTGACCCTGGATTTGAAGGGCCAAAAACGATTAAGTGACGAAATTCAATTTGGTCGAGTTACCTTTTACCAAAACACTGAATTATGGACTTACTAAAAGATATTGAAAGCTTTCAGTGAAGTTTGCAGTATAATTACCTTAAAATATGTAAATCAATGTAAACAGTTTACTTCGTTTACTTTAGGTATAACATAATAATACCGCTTCATTGATGTTGGGGTTATGAAGCTTGGAGAACAAAGATTTTCTTATAAGCTTCTTGTGGTTCAATAGTGTCAGTTCCATATGTCTTATTGAATTTTCTTTGGAATAATCTATACTGATATTAAAAAGAGCTAAAGATTTTTGTTTTTAAGAGGAAGTCTTTGGAACTAGTCCGATTTTAATATTCATTAAAAAGAAAGCTATGTTTAATGGAAAACTTGTCTTCCACGCGAATGAAGTCGCAGGCCGAAGCTAGTCTACATATTATAAAGAGGAAAGATTTTTTTGTGTATTTGTTTGTACTGAATAAGTTCCGAAACTACTGGACGGATTTTAACCATTTTTTTCATCAATACATAGCTAAATTATCAGGAAGTAACATAGCTATATAACATTACGCTACGACACACGGGAGCTGAGCAGTAATTTAACGTGATTGAAGATATTCACGCAGGCAAAGTCTCGAGCAGTAGCTAATATTTTAAAAACTTATTGAGAACCAGTGTTAAGTTGGATAAAGTTTTAATGGATTGCGGATTTTTTTTTTTATAACTTCACCCGCCTTATGTTACGTCTTTGGTTACTGCTTCTCTCTCTAGTGTTGTAGCGTGATGTTATAAAGCCTAAAGCCTTCCTCGATAAATGAACTACAACACAATTTTTTTTTTCAATTCATACCAGTAGTTCCTGAGATTAGTGCGTTCAACCAACCAAACAAACAAACTCTTCAGCTTTATAATATTAGTATAGATTACTTGAGTTTTATTGAACAAAAAAAAATAGACATTCGATACGTTTTTCCTCATGGTACTCATCGAAGATCAATTATACATAATAATAACTATAACCAACAAACCAAATAGGTACCTACCTACAGTATAAGCTTCGGGAAAGACTAAATTGCATCGTTGAACCCCCAGGGGTTCAAGTTTGACTGCCGCACTGCGTTTAGTGATTGCAAAATTTTACTTTCAATTGAAAACTGAGCTTTTCCGCTTGTATATACTAATATCATTTAAAGCTGCGGCAAAAGTTTGTATGGGGCGGAATACTGAAAATATGACACACTATGCATGGAGACTTAAATGTGTGTATATTTTCTCGGCATTATGTCGGAGGATAGCAACTTTGTTCGTTGTCATTCAGAAAATTGGTTGAAGCTTTTACATTCATTTGGAATCTAACACTTATGACAGGATATTCTCAAATCAACAAACCCAGTATGACTATGACAACTTGTATGTGTTCATCTATACTAATATTATAAAGCTGAAGAGTTTGTTTGTTTGTTTAGTTGAACGCGCTAATCTCTGGAACTGCTGGTGCGAATTGGAAAATTCTTTTTGTGTTGGACATTTATTAGGGGAGGGTATAGGCTATATAACATCATTCTACGACACACAGGCGAGAAGCAGTAACCAAAGGCGTAACCTAACACAGGTGAAAAAAAAACACGTGAACGAAGTCGCTGGCAAAAGCTAGTCTAACATAAATGTAATGGACAGATACCACTAAGCTCAGACAAAAAAATAAAAATGGTGAGGTGGTAAGTATACACGACTCGTGCCCTAAAAATTAAAAAGACTCAAGTCAAAGTCAATCATCGTTGATTACAGTAAAAAAATCATAGTTTGAAACAGCACCCGAAATCGGTGTTTGTTACAATTCCCAGCTTATGCAGAAATATTGACCTTCGATAAGCAAACGTTAAAAAAACAATATCTATGACAGTATGTAAGTACTTATTGAATATAATATTTTCGGTGTCATTACACACACCACATGTTACATCCATATTTTAAGGTAATCTGTCCGACTTGTTACGTGAGCACGTGACACACACGCACACATATATATTCTATATATCTCGTACCTCCTCAGATATGGTGCCATTCAAGCTTCATTCACACGAAGGAACCAATGCTCTGAATATCGTACTGGTACCGGCTCTGTTCTTGTCTCAGTGTATGGAAAACCGGTCAGACAATATGTCTATTACCTAATACAGTTACCGAATTGATTGCTTTCAGATAATTTCTAAAGGTTATAAACAATTTTCTCTTAATAACGATGTTCGATACTTTCGGGTCTATTTCATCCAGTAATTATCTTCAGTGTAATGAAGTTGTTTCCACGTAATTATTTTAACCTAAATCCGATATTCAAAAAATATGAACGGTACCGAATTTATTATCTCTAAAAAGCATAAAGTAGAGCGTGTCGAGGAACAAACTGTAATATTTTCTGCTTCGTAATTTACTTGTATTGTTAATGAGAATACGATATCTTGTAAATTAGCATGCTGCTTAAAATTCTGTTTGCGCAAATTCTCTTCTAGGAGTTAGCCAACTTTGCTGAATGAGTGCCTTCGCGACGTAAGAAGCACAAATTCAACTTCTGAATGCAATCAACTGAAAATTTTTACGGTACTAAAGCTACACAAGACGTCTACGTCAGAAAAAGAAAAAAAGTTAAATAATAAATTCTTTAACCAAATTTGACATAATAGCAGGTTCCTTTACAATTCTGAAAGATTCCACGAAAAGTAATTCGGCATTGTCTATTCGATTATACCTTTTTCAAAGTGCGAAATTAATTCAAATTAATTAGCATTCAAACAAGGATTATTGTTCTGAGGAACGCGTTTAGAATTTCTTAAAAATAAAACTCGAGTACAATTGGGCGCGTTTATTAAGTTACTGAACTTTTCAATGTCCATTGTTTTATATTACCTATTAGACCGACAGTTGTAATGAAGTGGTACATTGGTTCATTCATTTTCTACTTCATTTCTTCGTAGGTACAACTGCATGCTATTCTGATAGGTAATAGTAGATACTATCAATTTACTGACCTAGTAGACGACGAGTTAAAAAGTCTTATATGCCTGAAAGTCGTAACGTTCCAAGAATATTAGACTTTTCTTCTTCTTTTAAAGGTCACGTGAAAATTTGTCTGGTGGCAATAAGGAATGTACTACCATCTGCAGAAAAACCTTTTTACAAGTATATCTTCAACTAAGCACAGTACAATCCCGTCAAAAGTTATAAATTAACCTCACAGCATGAACATGAAAAATATTTACGCGTCAATGGTTACATACCAAGATCATATTGTCGCATTTTGATCGTAAAAACGGAGGGTTAGTGTAAGAGGTCGTGTGTATGCGTGGCCATATGCAAATGTAACGATAACACGCCTTAAGGGTCAATAAACTGTTACCTCCTCAGTTTTACGACATGATAAGTGTATTGCTTGTCTTATATCTTTCCGCCATTAGTTTTTAGATCACGTTGCTTCTTACTGATGTTATGTATTGTTTTTGTTACAGATTTGACAACGGGATTTCCTTAAGGTAAGGACTTGTAACTCCTGGATTTTTGATTGAAGGCGTCTGCCCACTATACCATATTAGGTAAAAAAAAAATATTGTATTGAAAAGTGCTTCACTTTCATAACAGTTGTTTTTCTTTTATTTTAAGTAATGTAATTTATATACTTCCTTACTTCTTCTTAAATAGAGTCAGGCAAAGCCGGGTACTGACCGATCTAAGTATCGATCAATTTACGTATACCTACTATGTTAGTAGGTAGTACCTATTTATATTTTAACTTTATAAAAAAAACAATACATGACCTAATTTCAAGGTCACAATATTGACTCTTTATATGAAAATGTATTTCAATATTTAATTTTATATATTGTGTTAAAGGGTAAGCTGATTATATAAATGAAAGTGTAAAGTTTAAATTAACTTTGTGAAATCGAAACAAAGCATCGTATGACGTTATGAATGAATTCCAAAATAAACGCAAATGTATGTTCAATAATTTATTATTGCATCATTATACTGACGTGTCACACGACAATATTAACTGGAGAAATAAAGTTGGACAATGCAATTACAGCCTTTTCATTTTATATTGAAGTTTGAAATTAGCATGACCGTTAGCACTCTTGTTTACAAAAATAAAATTATATTTTTAAAGATGACAATTTTAAAATGAATTAAATTTTATTTTTAATAGTAGAATTCTATTAATTAGTTTAGTAAGTCTTATGATTAAAATTAATAAAAAGAATTTATTAATTAAGTCAAAACAAAACTTTATAACAAAATTGAATTGAATTTATTCCATGTGTAGATCAAACTTCAAACGTAACCAATTTTGTGTTCTGCCGTTATTTAATATCTACAACAACCACATAATATTATTATGCAGCTGTTAACAGCTATTCAATACGCTTGCTAGCTCGAGATGTGATCGAGGCGAGTGCCACAATTACGTGGCAATGCCGTATTAAGGGTCTTGTTCACGGAAATTAACGCAAGGATTAGTTCATCAACAATATTGATCGACGCTGTATTGTGGCTGTCACGCATTGTATACTGTATAGGCCGATTAAAATTATGTCAAATAATTTTGCTAGGTCATTTAATTACTGTTATTACAGTGACTTATAAAAATAGAAATACTGAAATATTAAAATTAGTGATGACTCGTTTTTTTTTTCTTACTAAATGCCAATTTTTATGGTTTGAGAAGTAACAATATTTAAGGAATTTTTTTCGGATGTGAAATTGTCAAATGTATTCCTCCGCCCTGGCAGTGGAAGGGGGCGTCAGACTATTACTGACTAAAACCCATCCATGTTCCTTCCTGTGCCCTTTGCGTTCCAGAAGCTCGGTACCTCTTTCGAACAACCCGCAGCCCCGGCAAGCATCGGCCCTGTGTGGCCCCTCCGATTTGCTGACATTTCTGTGAGGCGCGCGTGGAACACGAACGCGCCGTCGACACGGCCTGTCATTATTTAGCGTACGGACGGTGAGCTACCCATTGCTCACCGTCCACGTCCACAGGCCCGCGTCTACGGTGGCCGGTAGTTGTCTCGCGGCTCCCGACGCCCGGAACATCTCCCGCGGCGGCTGGGACGACTGGGGCTCTCTGCCTCAACCACCTCGAATGTTTAAGGCAGAAGATATGTTTTTTTTTTATTAGTCTGTGCTGTCCCACTCCTATGGAGAGGCCTTCCTTAACTTTTTCCTCTCCATCTTTAGCATTGCGACGAAGAAGGTGTGAACTGGATGGATTCCTCCAAGACTGGAGAGAAGAAGCACGGATTTACAAAAGTTTAGAATATAGGTAAAAATATTAATTACATAAATAAATCAGTCACACTATTATTAAATGCGGTCTTAAACACTTTTGAAACTAAATACAGTCAACGGATATAAATGATGACATCTTTGCCCACAGATTAAAGTCAACGACTATCAGTGCACTGTTGCCAGTTTTTGCGACTTCCGCAATGTGTTTCCATTTGTCTAGTGAAACACATAATGCCACATAATGGAATAACCCGTTATTCCATTATGTGGCATTGTGTGTGTATGTGTTATGTGTGTGGCATTGTGTGTGTGTTTGTGTGCGTAAAATCTGCCACGACAGATTTTACGATACTTACCGACTTGTTAGTAGGAGTTGGCTTTTTTGGAATGTTTTGTGAATTAGGAACCATTGATTTTGCCTTAGGCCCACAGTACTCCATCAACGTGGAGAGGAGATGTCTAGTAAACATCCAATAGGATACTGTGTTGTATTGAAACTAAGCAGTCAGATGTGAAAGTAACGCAAGCCAATTGGTTATATGAGACTTCTCTTCTCTCCGCGTTAGTGGAAACCGGGCCTTAGGCCTTATTAGACCTGGTCACAACACTGTCATTGCTTCCTTAGTATTGGGACTCAGACATTTTGGTTTCAGCCCGAATTCGTACTTTAGCAGGCAACTATGAAAATATTATTTCGGGAAGTTTACAAAACTTTTGTTTCTTTATCAACAAACTCATATCTTTTAAACGTTAAATAGCCACTCAAGAGGTAGATAATTCGTTTTAAAACTTTAAGATCAGTAGACGCGGACGCAATGAGTCGTAACATCCATGTTTATACATCTGCACTGCGAGCGACGAACGAATTCAAAGGAAAGTCGGAGAAAAACGTACTGCTTTTTTACAAGCTTTTTTCTCTTTTAGGACCTTTTAATGCAGTTAGAATAAGATTTTCTTAAACGGTTTGGATCTGTTTGTAGCAATAATAAAAATTTCACTTACGTAAAATTAGAAAATTATTTTTTTTCCAACGTTAATGAGCTGCTAAAAATCTTTTTCGTAACTTGATCATTTTGTTCCTGAAAAATTGTAGAAGGTAACTTATAGATGTTACGTTGTACATTTTTTTTTTAATATCTATAAGAGTAATAATATAAAGCTGTAGATATTGATTAAACCGGTTATCTAGGGAACTATGGGTCTGATTTTAAAGATTGTTTCGCTAATAGGGACCTACGATATCGCTGAGTGATTAAGCCTTTATTATTCGAAAATTAAGCATCTAAAACGCGAAACCGAGTCCGAGTAAGTTTTCTAAAACTTACTCGGACTAAGTCTCGGCCTAGAGCTATGAAATAAATTAAATATTTATAAAAACACAAAATAAAAAAAAAACACGTAACCCGCGACAGAAAAATAGAAATCTCTACCGCACATAACAAAAGAGCTGATGATTTTAAAACCGCTGCACCTATGTCCATGAAACATAGCTAAGAACACATCCGACTAGTTCACCTTTAAAACACAAAACCAAAATCAAAATCGGTTCGTGCGTTCTGGAGCTACGATACCACAGGCAGACATACACACACAGACACGTCAAACTTATAACACCCCGTCGTTTTTCCGTCTGTGGTTAAAAACGTTGCATAGGTAGGTACGCAAAAATGCATCAACAGCTATGAATAAAACTCATTTAATATATAAATAAGGAACATGCTAGTATTTCAATTAAAAACAAAACTTTAACTAAAAGCCTACTTTGTAAATAAACACTTAACGTTTATCAGCAAATTAATATCACAACATTGTGTTCGCCTCAATGGTATGAAGGCATTAGTCTTGACGTGAGCCCAACTAGCGAGGGGGCAATTGTCGCTTGATAGAGCCGTAAGCACGCCTGGACGTCAATACACGTCCGATGTTTAGGTAATTACCTCTCACAGTCTACATCTTCACTGTAGCTCCAACCATTTATCAACTATTAATCTGAATCATGTGCCTGTTTGTCATTGACCATGGATTATTTTACAAATAAATATCTAGTTATGTGTGCACTGTATATGTATGACTGCCCCGTCGCGCGTCGGTCTCGTGGTCGCAAGCGCGACTGATGAGCACTGGGTCCTGAGTTCAATTTCCGGGTCGGGCAAAAAGTGTTATTGGGTTTTTCCTTTACGAATTTATCGCCGTATATTATTTAAAGCCGTTCGTCCTGGCTGTCATTTGTAGATCTTTGACAGTCGTTACGGATAGTCAGAAGCCAGAAAGTCCAACCAGTCTAACCAAGAGGTATCGTGTTGCCCAGTAACTGGTTTGTGGAAGTCAGATAGGTAGATAGACTGGAAGCCGACCCCAACATAGTTGGGAAACGGCTAAGTAAATGATGATCTAGTCACATAACTAGATCATCATTTACTTAGCCGTTTGAGTTTGAAAGAGAAAAGTTACGATTTGACCAAATTCTCGATTTTGTGGAAGTTTTCAATTTTTTTGTTTCGAGAATTCAATGGTCGGTAAATATAAATTGGTGTACAATATTCTGTTGAGTACTGTCGAGAACAAAATAATCCAATTTTATTTTATTTCTGTAATACTCAATTGTGGCGCTTGACGCCGTAATGTCTCCAATAAAGCTGTTGTACAACGAAATAATTATTTACAGTGCGGACTCCACTCAACGAAATTGTGTAATCCGTCTTATCGAAATCCATAGAGTAGAGAACATCACAGAGACAGACGATCCGATATTGCGAATTACGCTTGAGTGAAGTCTTTTAATTAAGGCGGGTGGTACGTCAGTGCACGTCGTTTGGAACACCCCATCAATTTCTGCTTGACTTCTGATTGTTTGAGCCAACCTCGTTAGCAAACGACGTACGGCCAACCCTAGTGACACAAGGTGCAACCCTACCGACGCGAGGTGCAGCCCTAGGAGACCGATAACACGCACTGGGCTCGATATTGAGCCGGTGTTACCTTCATCCCAGTTCATTGTTTATGCTTGACGTGACGAAAGTAATTACTTATTGGATATTGCTACTGAACTAATTTCTACCTTTATTGACGTCGGGTAACGATGACAGTAGTAGATTACGCGATCGGTTATTCAATTTGTTTATTTTGTTGTTGAGTTTTGAAATGGAAAGTCCTTCTGTTTTATTACATGGATGTATTTGAAGACAGATTAGACGCTAATAATTGTTTAAGGTTAATTAATATTTGTGGAATTGTACAAACACAAAAAGTTTTGGCACCTATAATTTCGTTTCTCAGGCTCTTAAGCCAAATTGTAGATAAAAATTGGCTTACTTAGTCAACTTTGCATAAAAGATTTTAAAATCCCATATTTTTAAATCGCGTTATTCCGCTTCGGTTCTTTTATTTTTAAATAAAAAGGGCAAAGGTAAATCCTCAGGCGTCATCATAGGGCTGCCTGTTGCCCTAGCCTTGTACCAATATAATATTCACGCCATTAAAATTCTCTCACAGGCGCTTTGAGCCCTTGTCAACATCCAAACTAAGTATATATAATTTTTGTTCACACAGTCAAACAATAACGGTCTGCCAAACTCAGCATTTTGAGGCTAACGCGAAAAAAGGTAAAATTTCTGTTTTTGTAACTGTTTTCAGACTCGCTTTTTATTCCTTTATTGTGCTTTGTACGCGTTAGAAACATCGACGTGGAATTTTTTACCATTGATTTTGGAGGTTTGAAAAGGATTGTCACTTATTAAGAAAAATCTGCTATTTCACATGTTTAAATCTCATAAGTACTTATGCACTTTTGTTTGGAGCCAAGTTTATGTGGTGCGATAACTGTTCGTGCGTCAATGTCTTTTCCACTCTATTTACTATCAATGATACGAAAATTCAATTATAAAATATATTGGTACAAAATAATATGCCTTTATACGCGATATTCGATCTCTGATACCCTCGGCAATGATCAAATATTAATACAGAGTAGCTACTAATTTATTAAATTACTTCGACAAAGCATTGCTCTTACAAAAGTTATAACTAAATTATATCGGGGCCATGATGCTGATGCCTTTCTAAGAGACTACCTAATCTGACCTCATGAAACTTGCATCTCGTTCCTCCACGTCAAGACGAGTTTTGTTAAACTTTTGTGAAAGTCGTAGGTTGTTTTATTTGTCAGTTCATTGGCAGGAGCCATTAGGTTCATTTTCAAGCATTTTCGTACTTGTCAGTTTCGGAAAGTTCACGGATGTTTCGATACATCCTGAAAGTTGAAAGTAATGTTTAGGTATTTCACACCTTCGAATAAGTAGGTTGCTTGTAGACAAAAGACGTTGCTCTCAAAATTTAAGGGGTTGCTCATTGAATATTTTAATAACGTGCAGTGATAAGGATACTTAAACGTTTCTCTCAACCCTACCGACACCTTTTTATGCTTATAAGCTAGCTGAAATGCTGATCGAAAATTTTTTTATCACAGAAAAGAAATTTTAAGAAATGTGTTTTTACAGCTGTTTTTTTTTAATGAAACGTTACTCATTTATTTCACAAGGCTAAATATTGTAACATACTTATGTTGAACAAGACATTTTATGTAGGTTACCTCTTTTCATAAACCCGAATCGTGCTTTTATTCTCTCTTATCCAATTACCGAAATTGTTTTAGAAGTACACAAAGCTGTGGTCCTTATTCGGGTTCCAACGTATTTCATATGCGTACCTAGATTTATATCAATATAGAAATACATTTTGTAACAGTCCGCGAGTCTCTTTGTAAGCGTATTTGCTTTCATACAATCCTAAATTGCGACTGTGTTCTGTTGAACACGACTACGGTATATCTTGGTTAATTATTCGCTAACGTATGCAGCAAAGAGAGATTTTGTTTAAATATGAACGAGTGTCTGCATCCAAGTGTTATGAACAGGCGGGTAAACACTGAGTTGTGAACCCAGTCACGTCTGGCTAACACGCCGGTCAGAAGGTCAAGGGACCTTTTGGCCTGGCGCCACTAAATTGTCTGTGAATGTCGAGGCTCCGCCCCCGGTACGTACCGGTTGCCCCCTGATTACTGTAAGCTCTAACAAATGGATATCGTACATTGTTTACCTTTGATACAATTAGCATTTAATACGCTTGAATTAACTTGGTTTTCGGTACTGTTCGGTATCTACTATATTATGGCAACAACAGTACGTAAATGATGAACAATTAATAGTAATTTGTTGATGATTTTTCTGTTAAATCCCTAATAACGATGCTACGACAATAAGATTGAAAACGGCTGATGGATGTTTTTTTACGAGCGATCTCTGGTCAGTTCAGAAATTTAATTTGAAATCAGAAAAATCGAAAACAATTACCCCAAAATACCATAGATAAAAATCCAAAGTAAACCAAGTTAACCTGGAAAATTTAATATACCTCGTAGGTACTTTATTTTGGGTACGTTTACAAAAATAAACAGCAAAATAGAAGCAAAAAGAAATGGAAGCTGTCTGTTTAGTGTACAATCTAAATATATAAAAGCGAAAGGTCACTCACTCACTCATCACGATAAATCGAAAACCGATTTACGTATAAAGATGAAATTTGGCAGAGAGCTAGATTATAGTTAATAGACGTGAAGAACGGATTTTGCTAACTTGAAAGGAAGTTAGTTAATAGTTCCCAAACCCCACTATCAACCCAGAACAAACCACGGCCCCTTATTAAAGTAAAAAAATATAATGTAATTGTTATAGCAATAAAATAAATGTAGATAAACTAACACCGTTACAAATGTAACAGTAATAAAATTGTTACCCTAGAATAATAAAAAAACAAAAAAAGAAAATTATATATAATATTTATGTAATGGACTCACGTAGTTTTTATGTAACTATAAGAACGTGTCAGGTGTGGGCACGATAATGTAATTAGAAATTAAGAAAAAAATAATATAATCAATAATAAACCTATAAAAGAGAGCGCTGACGTCAAGTCTACAGCAGTAGTACACATACATAATACACTTTCCATCACGCCTGTATTCCTCGAAGGGTTAGGCAGAGGTATACCAGTGTACACCCACAGTTCGCCGGTATGCTAAGGTCTCATGTAATAGGGGCCGAGCCTATTGCCATTAACCGGGCACAAATCCTAACTCCGAGCTGCTACTGAGAATTTTATAGAAAACAATTACACTTTTTGCTCGACCTGGGAATCAAACCCAAGACCCCTTGCGCAGCAGTCGCGCTTAGCGCCATTAGGCTAACGAGGCAGTTATAATTAATAATTAATAACTTTTTTTACCACATTTTATGCATAAAAAGACACTATTATCTACTCCATAATATTCCTTCAAAGAATAAAGAACTTATTACTTAATTAGGTGTAATGAAAACATGCAGCTTTGTTCTTTGTCATGCTAAGGTGTAGTTAACTTTGTAATTTAATTTAATTAAACTACAGAACTTTATCTCACCTTAAACATAAATGAGGCTAACAATAATTACATTTTGTTAAATACTTCTACAAGGCTCCCTTTCCTCTACAATACAGTCAAAAAACTTTAAATTGAGCTGTTTTACCAACACGAGTCAACCGACAGTCTCTTAATAATTGTATTTATTATAATTATAAAGCTAATACGAAATATCAAATATGTTACTATAGCTTATGCCCACGACTTCGTCCGCGTGGCATTTTTCACCCTTTTTTGGTTACTGCTCCGCTCCCGTAGTTCGTACCGTAATGTTATACTATTCTTTATCTGGCTAGAATATTAAAAAAAATATTTTTTCCAATCCGACAAGTAGTTCCAGAGATTACCTTGTTTAAACAAACAAACAAAAAAGCTATTCAGCTTTATTATCTTATTGTATATAAAATTCTCGTGTCACAATGTCAGTTACCATACTCCTTAGAAACGGCTGGACCGATTTTTATGAAATTTTGTGTGCATATCGGGTAGGCCTGAGAATCAGCCTACATCTATTTTTCATAGCCCTAAAAAAATAGTGCAAAGCAACGTTTGCTGGGTCAGCTAGTAATAGTATAGATTAATTTCCAGCTAAAACAGGTACACATCCAAAACTTATAATAAGGAAGGATTTGAAATTTAACAACATTACCCAAAATCAATACATGCCACGTAAGGATAGGCAGAAGAGTAAGTAATTACCTGCCCTCAGTTCACGCCGTTAGTCACGTTTTAATAACCCAACAACGCTTTTTTTCCTAGGAGGATCAAACTCAAGACCACACTGGGCCCTCGCCCTTAAGACCGGTAGACCAACGAAAAAGTCACTTTAAATCCATTTCAATTTGAAACATTTTCCTCTGTAATATTTCAGATTAAATTGTTACACAAACGAACCCAGGTCCTAAGTAATTATCTCACTAAAGACAAAGAGCCCACCACAATCGCATGAAGGTTGCGGTAGCCAGTGCAAGCTGAAAAAAAATAACGTTGAATACAGGGTAAGTGCAAATTTCCAATGTGTTCCGGACCATTAAGCTACTTACAGTTCGTAGAATATCACGCACCGGGGATCTACTTTTGAATCTTGATCACGAATTGGTATCGGTGTAGGTAATTCCAATAATGAATACGGTTTCTGGATTTAAATTTTCATAGAATTTCTGTAGATATGTTTTTTTGAAGAACACTAATACTATTAAAAATTGACATACATACACATAAACTCACGCCTTTTTACCATGGGGATAGGCAGAAACCACAGAACGCCACCTGCTACGATCCTTACATACTTCGATCGCCTCCTCCACGTTCATACATCTATTAAAAATTGACTTCTATACTAATATTATTGAAAAGTTTGCTAAACCTCAGAATCGCCAGGCCGCGTTACCCCTGAGTGCTATAGGTTATATTTTATTTCAAACACATATGAGATCCGTAAGATAATTTATGCGGACGAAACCACAGGCAAAAGCTAGTTTATTTATGTGTATGAGTTAGTAAGTACATGTTGCAATAAAATATGTACGTACTGATACATAATAATTTAGAAAAATGCAGACATTCATTATTTCAAAAAAAAAAAAAAAAAATCTCCCAAATCTTTTCACTATTTTCCTGAAAATATAGCTTCTCAAGTACTTTGTAAAGTTCTTTTTATTATGGATAGCTAATATACGTAAGTATAGGCTATTGTAAAATGAAGTAGAGACGGAATCGAAAAAGAGGCTAGCCGTTGAGTACAATAAAACAAAACGATTAAACACCCAGTATGTAGCTGTTAAGTGGTGTAACACGGTCGAGCTACTCGCTGCTAGTGATGCTGCATTCAATATTATCAGAGTATAATTTTCTAGTAAAATGGCTTGTGAAGTAGTCTTTATGGGGGAAAAATACTGCTTTATTTTAGTAACTTTATATTTCGTACCCTAGTTAAACAACCAATTACTCATCCTTTTAGTGTTGTAGATATCTTTTTCATGAACTACTTTTTGGTTCGTCCATTCCCTTATTTGTTAACAAATCTTATAATAATATGAACTAGATAATTACAACAAATAACACAGTTGTGTTATTGGTTGTAATTATCTATAAAAGCAGCAATAAGCAGTTTATATAAGCAGTTGCATATGCCTAAACTAATATTGGTTACAAGTAAGCCAACATACAAAGATAGAAGAGCGTATAACGTACACTTGAACAAAAGTTACCGATACCTTGTATTATTTCGTACCGCACTCGTCTCGACGACACTAGTTAACAAATACTGTCGTAGTCGAGTATTCAAGTGTGCGAGCAACTCACCCGGTTTGAACAAACACTAATACCGAGAAATGTTGTGTTAATCGGCTCTGCACTAATGGCGATTCCCCATTTTCTTTTTAAAATGTTTTATTCTGTTCAAAGCTCAGGAAAATATAAATTGTTCGTTTCGTTTAAATATATGGTGAACGATACCTTTTGGAAGTACTATTGTCTTCTTAGAAATAAGCTAGTGATTTAGGTTTTTCTTTTGTATTGAAAGATTAATCTTCGTCAATATTTATTTACGGATAAAAGTTGGTCTATTTATCTATTTATTTATGTTAGTTGGTCCGTCATTCGTAGATCTCTGACAGTCGTTACGGATAGTCAGAAGCCAAAAAGTCTGACAACCAGTGTAACCAAAAGGTGTCGTGTTGCCCAGTAACTGGGATTGTGGAGGTCAGATAGGCAGTCGCTTCATGTAAAGCACTGGTATTCAGCTGCATCCGGTTAGACTGCAAGCCGACCCTAACATTTTTGGAAAAACACTCAGATGATGATGATTTAAGTTAGTTGGTCTACTTAATTAAATTGTCACATTATGTGTTATAACATAAAGTGCCTACATAACGTTTTTAATTTGTAAGTGTCTCTTAGAACACGTATTAATCTGTATTAATTTTAATGTAAAACTTTCCTTGGTACTAGTACCACTAACTCAAATGTACGCTTCAGTAATTCTGTAATGTGCTTACATATTTGAAGTTTCCGCAAAAACATTTAACGTGAGTTCACTGTATAAGTTTCAGTACTACAGTAAAAACTTTTGTGTAAGTGAATGCCGTATGTGAATTATGTTTGTGGCTAAAATTAATTTAAATACAGAGCAGTAAAAACAATCAGTATGACGATCTCGTGACCAGCAGTGTATGTGCCAACTCGCAATAGAACATCAGTTCCAGACATGCGTAATTAAAATTTTAATCATTTTCCTACTCGACGCACGCCGTACAGATAATAACAAAATATGTCTTCGTCAGGTAGCGTTGAATAAATGTAATTTGTTTTGTAATTTTCGAACAAAAAGTGGAACATTGAAGAAGAAGAAGAATAATATGAAACAAATTAATGTTTAGACTCCGGTGGCCGGAGTACCGGCGAGCCGAGCGTTTTCGCTTTCATTTAGATAATGGTCTGTAATACAGAAATTTGCCGCAAGTAATTAAAATTGATAGAGTCCTTCCATTGATATTTAGTTGCTTTCAAGGGAACTGTCAGACTTGGAGTTCAGTTTCATCCCTGCGAGTTTGAACTTTGTTGAAACTTGTCAACTTCACCGTTTTTGACTTGTTATTCGAGATGGGGTTGAATTTTACAATGACGGGGGCGAAATGATATGAGTTTGTGAAAGCTGAAAGTTATCAAGATATCTTTTGACGAGGGTTTTGTTAAAAAGGAACAAATTGTTGTAGAATCTGCTTTAATTCCATTAGCCGTGAGTTTGTGAGACGAGTGGTTCTCGTCAAGACTCGCGGTTAATGTATCAAGTCAGTAGCGATTTTGCTAATGTCTAAGAGTAGGGTCGCCTCGGAATTGGTCACTTTACCTTTTACCCGAAGGTTTTGACGTAGATTAATGGTTTCGCGTTATTTGGTAATATGATGTAAAACAAACACTTCTTCTATATTTCATAGTCGGTTAATCATCAGGTTTTGTATGACTCTTCAAAATAAATTTGTTACAAAATTTGTAAGCATCAGGGAACATGGGTCGACATAAGTCGGTTACTTCCACTCGTAGGTAATGCAAGATTGAAAGTAGGTATCTACTTAATATTTAAGTTCGATTTGAAGTTTAGTTATTATTTTATTCTGAATTGCTGTCTTTAATAATATTTCTCCGCTATGAAGTTACTGTTCTAGAAGTTCTACGAATGATATCAAGGAAAGATTTATTCATATCAAATAATCTTTAAAATTACAGGAATATAAACCAAATTAATCGTCGGTTACCAAGAATTTCGAAATTATGTTTTCCAGCAACATTATCTTCCTTTCCCCTCCCTCCTTCGACGCTATCGAAGTAGAAAAAAGCACTAGTATGTACTTACTCACTTATTTTTTAACCTATTTACAAATACAAAATTGACGTTTATAATACGTTCATTTGTTAATAAATGCGTTAAATATAAAAGCATAGTTTTTTAAATAAAACTTATCAAAATATTTATTTATTACAAAAATTTTATGGTTTTATAAATAAGATTCGAATCATAAAATTTTATCAACCATCCGACCACAACATACGGCCTAAAATGCAGTAAAAAAAATCCGCTGTAAAATGTTCGTCCATTTGATAAGAGTGCTTGGTGACATGTTCAATTTACTCTGATTGACTTGACGGGAGACTCGACACTCGATACTTGGTGATTGAAATCCCAATTCCAACGATAAACTCAATTTAGTGTTTGATCGTATCTGTAACTAAAAACGGGGCGAATTAGACTCGTCTGTCGACACCAGGCCTTATATCGATTAAGTATTAAACAAAGTTTAACGTTATTTTTGTTTGAATTTCGAATTCAATTTTGCTGCTGTAGATAGTATAGTTTCATCGACTTGTTTGATCCTTATTTTACCGGATATAGGTTGTCTACGATTTATGGTAAAAGTAAGAAAATAGAACATGACGAATTTTAGTTCTCTTTTTGTGTAAGTTAAATTTACAAGTTACCACTAAAAATTTTCGATACTCGAAAGTTACATGCGGCAGACTAAACAACAAACATGTAGGTAAGGCTTGGAGGTTAGAAGATCAATATCGATTTACAAATAAACATTGTAATAATTACTCTTCAATTCCATTAATGTGTGGTAAACGACATTTGCCCTCTCGCCTGAGTAAGTAGTGTTTGCCAATACCTGTTAATGTCAATAACACATATTGGAGATTTCCCCCCTGTATTTTTATACAAATGACGAGCTCATTTTCGTCCGGAGCGCAAGCGTCATGTTCCCGCTAACAAGATTTGTGCAAACAAGTCTCAAATCAGTATGGCAATGAAGCCGTATGTTCTACATAAATGAATATTTGATTTTGTTTGTGATGCTTAAAAGTTGTGCTACCAAAGAAATTTCGTTGATAAGTAATTTCGTCTCTAATATGGCTCCGTTTTCGAGAAACTCATTTTGTCAAAAAGATTTATATTTACTTGTCGTATTGTGTATAAAATCTTAGACGCAAAAGAATATTGCGAAAACAAACTAAAAGTATCAAGTAAATGTTGGCAATAAAATTAAATGAGATAGGTAAGTAGTAGAGGAAAATCTAATATCATGTAAAAAATAACCGCAAAGAGAGGCATGCTTCAGACACAGCAAAGAAGATATTATTTTTCCTTGTGTAACTATAAATAAGATTCAATCCTATTAGTACCCGACAAGTACTCTTCATTTTATCTGCAATTATAATTAACTATCTGCAGTTTGCGACCTTAATACCGTATTTAATTCATATTAACACGGAGGTGCATTTAATTTGATAATTATCTCGAATAGGTGCAAAGAAAAACCGCATCATTATAAATATTCAATATAAAATCGTAAAGCGACTTACTTACCGATTCGAAAACTTTGGTAAAAGTTTTTTTTGTGTAGGTCCAATCAGTTATCGTAGGACATTGTGTTGTTTTATTCAACTCTTTTCTTGTGATTGCTAACTTATATTAAATTAATAGTTTACTTCTATTGAATGCCGTGCATTTTGTTTAAGTACCTATCATTTTAGTAAAATTCCGATTACATTATTGGCAGATACTTTGTGTTGTTCAATATATCTCCTGAAAAGTGCCCAGTGTCTTGTACAATACGTGTCCACAGAAGAAATAATAATACGCATAATAATAACCTTTTAACTCTGCCGAAGTAGGTTTATCTTAAAAAAACGAATATTTTATAATGTGTCCTAGTAAAGGCAATAGGCACCATTTTCTTGTCGCAAACGTAGCGTACGAAAACTGTTACTTAATAGACCAGAAAAACAAGGTTGAAGAAGAAAAATCAAACTAGAAACCTCTTTAACGCTTCTAAACGGGAAGTCTTTGAGAAACAACTAAAAAATTCTAAACTTGTCGCGATCGTCTTCCCACTTCGTTAAATTGAATAAAAAAGTGTTTGTTTACAAAGTGAGCCGATAATCGATTCTGTTGAATATTTCAAACACTGAGGAACGTGATGGTAATAAATATACTATACATGTATAATTATTTTGTATAATGTCCGCAGTTTCGCACCTCTACAGTCTATTGTCGTGCATTTTAAGACCAGCTCAAGTTTGTTTTGGTAACAATGCTAATGGTTTTCTTAATAGCGCCCTATTTTAAACATTTTGTAAAAAGGGATGCTTTTCTTCTGCTATTTGTAAGAACCATTATTTATGCTTTACGTAAGAATGTTTGTACATTTTTTGGATTTTTCTTATGTCTGCGTATTTAGTAAAAAGTCCGAAGTTTGAAATGGCATGTTATTTTTAGATTATTGTCATATTGTCTAGCTTGTGTACGTGACTCTGTCCGCGTGAATGTCAAGTATAAAACACAGCGTATGACTCTCAACAATAGCGTACCTTCATATCAGTTATAGATTTTGTTGTATTCGGACTAATACTTCCAGAAATTATCTTTTAATAATAAAGTAAAACATTTTATAATATTAAGTATTATTACTAATTTAAACACCTATGTATCAAATATATTTATATGTACGGTCTATACGTAACAAATATGTAACATGAAAACCACGTACAACAAAAGAAAGGTTAGACCAATTCACCTTTAACACCGTTATTTTATTTAAATTCTAAATTCAAGTTTCAATCCACTATTAAAGGTTACAAACTGTTGCGAGCTTAAGGTCACTCCAAGATTTGGTATATTTCCACTTCAAAGAGAATTTTTACTGCGGTTTCCCGCAACAAAACTGTGACTTTGACCTCCATTTTCATACAGAATTTTCACCAGGTAATAAGAACGCACTCAGAGATTTATGTAACTACCCTACTCTCCCTATTAATGCTTTTACGTCCGCATTTTCCTTATGAACGTGTTATTTTAATACTATTAGGGAAACCAACATAAAAAAATACGACATTTCAATTATAGATATTTCATACACCGTTATAAGGCATCATGTTATTTAATTCGTCATTAGACAATATAGCCCACTTGCCCCAGGCAAAGTCATCTTTTAACTCCGAGTTAGTTGCTAACATGATCCCAATATGTATGCATACATAATGGGTATATTTAATTTTTAATTAAACCTCGTGTAAACAAATAAATTCTGACTTAAATTTTTGGATCAAATGGGCTTAAGCCCTCTTACTATTTACATTGTTTATTACGTCCACTTAGCATCAGAATAATCATACAAATCGTTACATGTTTAATAATATCAAGTATCAACTCGCTTACGTCGTCATTTCGCGAGTGACATCGGTCGCGTATAATTTCTAAACAGAACGCGTCAGCCTCCCCGTCAAAATATCGTCTGAGTACCGTTGTGTGACGTAAGTACACAGAAGTACATACCTAAGTGTGGGTGTGGGTTATTGATTCATGCGGCTGGAATTTATGCCTGCTCCCTTGCTCTTAATCAAAACTTCGTCAGTGTAAAAGGGAAGGCCTACCAGGTGGAAAACTAGCCACGTGGCTAAATACCTTTGGAAGCAGAAGTTGTGCTATTGTCTTGGCTTCGCTATGAGAGACGCCTTTCTGAACAGCTTAATATTGTTTTGGAGTTCACCGTCAGGTTAATAATTTTTGTTTACATTCAAAAATGAAACTGGCTTAAGCGCTGTTTTTTAAATAAATCATCTACGTTATAATACGTAATTAACCGAACAGATTTCAATACAAATATTTTACTCAGAATAATACTCTGATCACGTGGAAACTTGGCAAAGACTCTCGAAGCTTGTAATTATATCATAATTATTATTGTCTTAAACCATAAATGGTGCCCTTATTGTATATACCTAAATACAGTTTGGAGAGAACAATAGCCTGTTCTTAACAGAGTAACATGTAGCGGATCTTGTTAGGGCTGCTCAATGTTCACGAGTGCCCGGAGGCGACAAAGCAATCACGATGCTAAAACAAATAGTCTAAACGACTAATTAGTTTGTTCTATCGTTCGAGGGTACGAGAGTGTTACACCCCTGCTTTCGAGACATCCACGGTATCTGAGCTACCTACATCTACCTACCCAAATAGTACAAACAAATAGACATTGTCTTTAATTCGTTTATTGAGTTGTCTCAAATGTAATGGGGAATTAGAACATGAAATCACGCAAGCTTTAAAGGATTGACGTGACCCCATTTTGACAGTGGCTTGTTTCACGCATTCCTGGGTTGATTTCCCAGATGATACAATAGTGTATGGTCTGCAAATAATTGTTCGGGTTTGAGTGTTTGTAAATGTGACGTTTTTGTGCACAAGTTATACACGTATAGGAAAAACAAACGACGGTAGACAGGTATGACTTAAAGAAAGAAATAAAATCAATTCATTTACAAAGCATAATATTTGTATCGGGAATTCTATAATTACAAAGTGAAATCGTGCTGAAAATTATGACGCTGTGCTTTTGTATAGGTACAAAATATGCTACAAATTAATGAATTTGAAATTTTAATATCCTTGTGTTATACCTATTAATTGAAAATTAATATGGATACTCATTCAACCTGAAAATCGTACAACAAAATTAATTTACCCTTTTGTAAACCTATAGGTAATTGATAGCTGCTTATACATGATTTATGTTTGTGCCTATTCGTAAGTTCTTGTGTATAATTAAAGAATGTATTAGTCTTATTAAACGTGTTCCATCGATTGATTATGAACGTAGAATTTTGTGAATAGATAAAACGTAACATTTAATTATATACGTAAATACGGGAGCACGCCACGCAAGACTAATGTAAAATATCAAATTAACATCGAACAATATTTCAAACAAACGTTAAACGTATAAAAGTCAAAGGTTCTACCTTTCGAGTGTACCCAGATTTATAAAATGACAAATACCTACAACCCGTTAACGGGCGATACCGATATCCCAGTCCTGCACACAATTCGGAATTTCAGGGTTTCCGCAATATTCGTATGAAAACGGCTCAACGTGCTTTCTGAAGCGAGAAGTCATAAACCAACGTACGACCGCAGTATTGTTAGGGTATCATTTACCCATTAGTAAATGAATTAAAGAAAATAATGATAAGGAAAGGTACAGATAAAAAAGCCTTTAAGTTAGCACTTCAAACCGATCAAGTGGAGCTTTTAACCGTGACGTCACTGGCGGACCCCGGCTTGGTGGACCTCATTAAAAATTCGCAACAAATTAGCTATGCTCAGTGTTGGCTTCATTTCTCAAATTCCTCATTCTCATAAGTTCGCAAGAGCATTAAATTTTCATGAAATTGCTTTCAAACTTTTCCCCTCTCAATAAGCTCCAAACTCAATTTCCGAAGGCATAGTTTTGATCACATAGTTCGTTGTTGTATATTAATTTACCTGGTTACAATGTATAAGTATGCTCAGATAACTAGTTAAGTAATTACTTCAAAATCTGCCTGGAAAGTTGGTGTGCCATTTAAAACCTCAAGTACTCAATCGTTCAAAAGGTTCTTTTTTTATCTAAATTACCTACTGTGGCTTATATTCATTCAGCGACCACTTTATCCGGGTGTCAGAATTGAAAATGAGCCGGGTTCCGTTTATGGAGCACTACATACGTAGGTATACAGCCAGACGTTGACTGCCGGCGGGTACGAATATAGAGGCAGCCGGAGTTGCCTTAATAATTCAACAGTGCAATGCTTTTACAAAACCTGTCGGCGTCAATCCTAATTTAGCGCCGCCGATCGACTCGCTTTCGGAAAGTGTCGCTAGACAAACGTAAATGGAACTCTGCTGTTCTAGCAGAAGCTCATTTCGTCACTGAGCGAATCGGTTGGCCGGTTTTAGATAAATTATTTTGTTTTCAACACGCTGTAAAAGGTTTGACTTCACTTAAGTATCTAGTTTATATTTTCCCTTTTTCTGGTTACTAGTTTATGTTTTGGATATTGGACGAGTCTTAAATACAGTTCATAGTTTCCGATTAAATACTTACTAACTTGCACCAAAATCTTAACCGACTTAGTTGGTAACACGAGGTTAAAATACAAAATGTCATGCACAGTGGGCCGTGTTAACAACTGACATAAAGTTAAAAGTTGACTCTGACTGTTGCAAGCATCCTTACTAAAATAGAAATATCTACTCTTGATCTCAGAGCACTAGAAAAATAAACTAAAACTGACAGAATAAAAGTCCTACATTTTTTCGCGTAGTTATCGTAGTAACGGTGACGTATGGTTCGTAATATACTCGTAAATAAAATATGACGTAAGACATGTATCAAATATTTGGAGGTACGGTCTGATGTGGAGACGAAGGTAAAACATATTAGGATCAGCTGGTTATTATTCCGCTCAATTGATAAGAGCCATCTGGGAGGAATTGGATTCTCTAGTAAGTAATGAGCTATTTTATGTCGACGCATTATTGTGGACGAAGACCCAATAGGACCTTCAAGTATTTTAATTATAAACGTGGCTTCAATAGTATTAATAGTACCTATATAGTTTGGAATCTGAACATCGAATATCTGTGAATAATTCAAAATGTTTAGGTATTCAATCCAGAGTGTAAAAAAGGCACTTCACCCAGCCGCAACTACGTTTAGCGCTCTTTAAACTATGGAACATTAAGCAAGAATTTCGCTGGGGCAAGACTTTTTTTAAATATTCTAATAGGCTTGCATTTGACCCCAATTCACCTGATCTTAAGTGATGATGCGGCTTAAGCTGGAAGACGCTTACTCAGAATGAACCGATTCAGTCGTGGCTTGTTGTGAAAAATTACTGGTAGCAATCAATAGGTAAATACTTAATTATGTATTATGCAAAAATATTCATAATTGATTGTTTAAAGAACTTTAAAATACTGCCTCTGCCTGACTGCCTCGGTAGCCTAGTGGTCCTAAGCGCGACTGCTACGCTAGGGGTCTTGGGTTCCATTCCCAGGTTGAGCATAAAGTGTTATTGGGTTTTTCTATGAAATTCTTGGTAGCAGCTCGGAGTTAGGATTTGTGCCCGGTTAATGGCAATAGGCTCGCCCCCTATTACATGGGACCTAAACATACCGGCGAACTATGGGTGTACATTGTTACACTTCTGCCTAACCCTTCGGGGAATACAGGCGTGAATGGTATGTTATGTTGTTGAAAATAAAATCGATAAAATGTTACTCAAATAATATGGAAAGGCGTCAATAATCAATAACAAAAAATAGTTGTAAAAGGCTACCAGCAAATGTTTTTAAATCAACACAAAGTTTATAAATGCGCCACAAACGACACTCCACGTTGAAGACACAAATCTAGTTTGGCGGCGTGAGATTGCTTAAACTTCTTCCAAGTCTCACACCTGCACTTGCTCTTAAGTTCATTTACATTAACTTGTGACGTGTACCAGCACTTGAGCAACTTATTGTGGACTTAGTGTCACAGATAACGTTGAATGAACAACTTTGGGCCTTTTTCGTAACGGAAACAATTGTATGTCAGAAAGAAACAGTTGTTTGTCAGTCAGAGAAATGGTTTATTAAGCAGTATTGTTATACTATTTTGCCGTGATAGTAGGAGTGATAAAGCATGACAGTGGAATAATTCAAATATACAGATTAATAAAGTTTATAGTTGATTTGCTAAACCATTACACGTAACATACTATCACGCCTTTATTCCCCGAAGGGTTAAGCAGAGGTGTACCAATGTACACCCACAGTTCGCCGGAATGTTTTAAGTCCCATGTAATAGGGGGCGAGCCTATTGCCGTTAACCGGGCACAACTTCTAACTCCGAGCTGCTACTGAGAATTTAATAGAAAAACCCAATAACACTTTTTACTCGACCTGAGAATCGAAACCAAGACCTCTAGCGTAGCAGTCGCGCTTAGGACCACTAGGCTACCGAGGCATAACCATTAGTTTTCCTAAAAGTAATAATGATAAACACTTGGCTATTGCATTTAAAAAAAAAAACCCAGGTTTCAAACTGTTTACAAGTATTAACGACGAGAAAGATAATATCGGCATACTTTACTAAAACATGTTTTTAATGAGGTCCTTTCCATTCATTTAACGTCTATTTCATGAACATTTATACCTGTTAAATCCCCAAGTATAAATGTTTCGGATGTAATAATGGCTCTACTTTCACAAGACACGAATTTGGAGAAAATTACAAAGAAAATTATCGACCTCGGAACATCTATGTAATTGCTCCTATTGTTTCAGGAGTACTCTAATAACAAAGTGAACAAGATAATCACAGTGATTCGCCCATTGTCCTAATAACACCTTATAGCGTTAATTATCCGCGATTTATGAACGTTACACAAACATTTAATTAATATAATTACAAATGACTATACAGTTATCGAGATAGCTACTGATGAGGGTGCGAACTCTTGAATGTAAACATTAAGTTCGTCAAAAGGGACAATCAAAAGGTCCCTCAGATGGCCTTGGAACAAGGAAACTCTAATTAATTGAAATGTTTATGATCTCACCCTCGAAGGCTATTTGTCTGCAAGCCAATTCGTAGATAAAATTAACAAGTTCATCGCAGTAACTTTAATGAAACTCCTATTTAATATCAACAGAGGTAGTTTTGTAAACGATATAATAAATATTTACTATGGTAAAGGTGAGTTACTACAGCTAACTTTGGTTATCTAAGTGTAATTTTAGCTGGGGAAATATCCAGGCGGGTGGGTGTAATCGCATTTAGCGGTAATTGATACACAGTGATAATTCACTGACTCTTAGGAGGATTGTAATTGGTTAAACAATGTTATTACATTTGACTATTAAATATTCCTTACTATCTCAATCAACTAGACTGGTGAATATTTACTGATATCAAATCTTACCTAGGTTACTATTTTATATGTAAGTTTTGATACTTTATCAAGATAACATTAAGATCAAGCTACAAATTGTAATAAAGATAGAATTCATTAGCAAATACGGCATTTTTCATTCTATATAATTGAGAAAATTCCGCGAGGGCGAAAAAATACGATGAAAGGGCAAATACTGTCTTGCATTCGTAGCAATATTTTTATTGTTTTTTGTGTTCGATTATTTTGTGTCATTATTAATTTTTAAAATCAGCCTTGTATTAAAAAAAAAACTCAAAGCATTTATTTCAGGTTGACTTTTGAATTGAGAAGGTTCAAGACAGGAAGTCTGACAACCAGTCTAACCAAGAGGTATCGTGTTGGCCACTAACTGGGTTGTGGAGGTCAGATAGTCGTTCCACGTAAATCACTGGTATTCAGCTGCATCCGATTAGACTGGAAGCCGACCCCAACATAGTTGGAAAAAGGCTAAGCAGATGATGACGCGTGTGATAGGTTCAGTTCCCACGTCAACGACAAAATTGACACCCTCACAGAAATACAATTTATTTCAGAGCACATAAATATTAGAACAACTACCATATCCTTTTGATGTCTATTTTCCATATCTACATTTAATTCAATCAAAGGGAAGGTAGGTCATAAACACGGTATGTAATCCCCAAGAGCCACGTTGCAAGGGTTTTGCTTATAAATTCTGTATTAAAATAGTTTCGGATTTCCTTGACATTCGCTAAGCTTAATGTTACGTATAAGGGTGTTATCCTCGAACAAATGTAACAACATTGGAGATTATAGATGTGTAAAGTTAGTTAGTAACTAGTTATAGATGTGCGAACTGCGTGTCGTGCGCATACGCTTCACAGTTCAGTGCAATAAATAGGTATCTACCTTGATTACAAAGGCAGTGTCTTACTTAACAAGATAATTATGAATTATTTGATACGGTTAAATAGTTAATAGGGAGACAGTTGAAAGTCCATTGTTATTTCTGTAACAATAAGTACTATTTTCGTACTAAACTTAGTATAGATTTAATTGAAAAAAAAATACAGCAACTTGAATCATTTTTGTCCTTGAAAGATACCTAGATTTGTCTGTGTAAGTTGAATGTTGAAACAAATAAATCCGCTGTTGCCAATTGGTGCAGAACATTTTTTGATGACCGGATTTCACGAAATCACCTCCGTCCAATTTTTACACTTTACACTTGAAGAAATCAACATAAAATAAAATCCTTATTATAGCCCCATTTCTTTCATCTTTCAATGTAACGCCAGGTGAAATCATATTTTATGCCCCTTGAAGGGAATTTCCTTCCTTAGGTACGTGTCGGTTTTTTGTAAATAAGGACCATTATCCCTTGACGGTTCCTTTCGAGGTGTTTAATGTAGTGCCGAGCTGCCCTTTGCCTTTGTGCCATTAATAATCGGATCGCGCAATCGAGATTAACAACCCAAATTAAAAATCAATAACATTCGTAACAGTGGAAAGTTCGAGAATTGTTCCGAATTCTACTAAATAATAATTATTTTGTAATGCCTTTGTAATTATTATCTACTTTTGATACCACATAAACAATTTTTATGTTTTACAAATAAATACACGTAGGTACAAAAAATAATGTAGGTTTTACAAATTCACAACAGAATTTAAATAAAATTTACAATATGTTGAAAAACTGAAATATCGTCTGTCCAGCGAACGATGCAGCCAATCGGCCTAAATCCTTCATTCCGGAATTTATTATTAATAAAAATCTGTTTCCTGCTCGCATTTCTGATATAGGTACCTACGTAGTTACAATTATGGTCAAAAGTGAAATGTAAAATGAAGTGAATGAAATAAAGAAAAAAATGTTATATGCCAGTGCCAGTTCTTCTGATGACGTACAAAGAAGGCAGGGATCAAAAAGATCAGTGTTTTCTTTGGAAATGTTTAATGTTATACATTCCTGTACAGGTATTGTAGTACCCACTTCGGGAATCTTTGAACTTTATACTTTTTGCCTTTGCATAAACTTTACTAAATGTTCCTTGCCTTGCTGTAAATAAAAATGTCTTGAACGATTTCACGTAAGTTTTAGGCTTAGTCTTTTCCCAACTGTGTTGGGATCGGCTTTTTAATTTTAATATTAATTTAAAAAATTACAATTCATTTTGCAACGTTTGTTAATTTAGTGTTAAAAAAAATTACGTCCTGTTTCGTGATAAAATAACACAAATACAAAACGTGACATCAATCAAACTTTTAATCCACTTCTAAAAAAGAAATATTGATTCGCTCAAAAAAATAAACAATAACTTAATGTTTGGATACCCGGAAAGAATATTTGATTTTAACTTGTGTAAACTATGACGAGAACATAAATCGGGATTCTTTGAAACTGGTAAAAGTTGAAATAGATTTGTTAGCTACGAGTAACTCGCCTAGTCGGGTCATGTTCGGGAATAACGAGACTTTAACAACGGATGCAGGCTTCAAAGAATAACATCACTGACTTGTGTATTTCTTATTGTTTAGAGAAAACCTGGTTTTTCATATTGGTACGATTTCTTGAACAACTTAACAGAAGGCTAATTCTACTTTAATTTAAAACATTTTAATTAATATTGTTCAAATCTAGTCGCAATCTCATCTCGTGACATTGCAACGTATGTAAATTATACTAAATAACACATATTCATCTATCCAAACTTTAATGGTAGTAATATAATGTATTATTTGATTAATTTCTTTGTTTTAAATTGGTAATATTTCTTTGTGTCCAATTGAATTAATGTTTCTGGTTATTGATTTAGTCAATCAGGCCTTTTCCAACCCCAGTTTAAAATGTACTTAACACAAGAATGTTTACGTAACGTGAAAAATAAATGTACCTGTATTCTTGCCATGCACTTGCACAATAAAGGGTGAAAACTAACACAGGTATTGTTTACATTAACTAGTAGGTACTAGTCGCTTAGGTTGAATCCGTTGATGTTTTATATTGTTCCTCAAGCAAAACTTTTTGACTCTTCAAGCACATATATGATAAACTGCAGCCTCTTTTTGTTTGTTTCCATTTTGTACACGGCGTTCCGCCCGTGTACTGTGAAGTTTCCCATACGATATCAATCTCTTCTCTGAAAAACACATCAATCGGAAATATGAGATTTTTCCGTGAAGCCTTGTCACAAAGCAAGCAAACAAAGTTTTCAGCGTTTCGGAAAACTTACTTTGTTAAGGCTGACTTTTGGAAAAAATTCGAACTAAACAGACGGCTTTGTGGTTTTCGGAAAAATATGCCACTCTCTCTTCCTGTTTGATAAGTGAACAGGCGTATGAGTTGCGACAAAATTTAAGCATTTATTTGCCTCCTGGAAATTTTATGTATTTTTTTAAGGTTTGCTAGCACCTACGGTTTACTTAAATCCATACTCTATAGTATTATTATAAAACATAATAGTTTATTTGAACGCGCTAATCACCAGAACTGTGGGCCGGATTCTGAATATTTTTCGCTAATAGAAAGCTACGACGTCATTCCTGAATACGATATATTTATTGTCAAAAAAAAAATAGGGATCTGAAAGAAAACGGGCAAATGGTAGTCCTAAATATAACTCACATTTAGCCTCTAAGTTTAAAAATAGAAAAAATTTATTGCATTTTTCTGTCAAAGTAAAAAATTCCCATAACCACATACTTTTAATAACAGTGTTCAGAGTTCAATCGAAAACCGCACCAATACGGCTTTTCAACGAATGCGTGAAACCAGTCAAACAGCAATTTCCAGAAAATATTATGTATAAAAAGTTGCCTATCTATATAATTCATATATCGATTAAATTACGTTATTAGATATATGAGCTCCCTAAAATGATTTCTATATTGAAATTCAGTACGTAATATGTTTTATAAAGTGATTACGGAACTCATTTCACTTCATGCATGTATGTAAGTCTAGAAACTTTGCATTCTCATTATAATGTGGGGAACATGGAAATATGTTAACTTGAGTTTAACTTATTATCTGATTAAGCTTTTATGGAACACGTTTTATGAAGTTACTGGTATAAATCTTAAGTGAATAATACGTGGGCTCGGTCATTTGCAAACGATTCTAGGTAGGAGTTAGTAACTTAGTTCCTGATTTCAATTTAATAAGTGGATAGTAAATTTTTTAAGCGTTTTTATGAGTAAATTACTGATGGACCATGAATTATCTACCTATTATATTTTTCTTTCCTTTTATTAAAAAATCTCGACATCACGATACAGTGTGTCCTAGTGTTGGGTCCAGGTTAGACAGCGTCACGAACTGATAACCCTCTTTTCGAACAAATTTTAATGCAAGACAGGTTACCAATGTATGACACTGTCTGTACCAACTAATCTCAATGAAGAATTATTGTTAATCTATTAAAAACAAATTGGTGTTTACTATATCTCTATACAGGGTGGAAGCGACTTAAAAATTAGCAATTTTCCTAATAACCGTCGAAAAACTTCCTCTCTGAGAGGTTTAGAATCAAGCACTGATTCCATAATAAAACATTTCGTTACGATGTCCCTTTCATCCGTTTGAATGTATTTCAATATACATAATTACATATAGAAGCAACAAGAATATTGTAACCAAGATTTTGTAAAAACCAATTTGAAAAGAGTGTCAATGGAGTTTCTTCTCCATAGAGACCTACGTTTTAGAACGAGCAACTAGCTTCAACTTTTTGTATGGGTAACTTTTTGACAATTCAAAAGTGCCTGTATATGGTCTAATTGAAATAAATGTTTTGACTTTGACTAAATATTATTACAACACAGAGTATCGTATATCTAACTTAGCATAATATTGCTCCTATACCCAAATACATGCGAATACCGGTGAAATCCTGTGGTTACTTAGCAGTTATACAAAGGGTAAGTCGAAGATGTAGGCGCAAATTGCTCTTAGCAGTGGTGATGTACTGGTAAACGCATTAAACGTTCTGATGGAGCAATCAGGCCGACACTCTAACTTTAATGGACTAGATTAAAAATCGATGTTGTAAGTGACGCGATATGCGATGACAGCCTCCGCCAAGTTGTTTATGTATTTTCTTAAGTTTTAACATGTTTTAGGTAGCTTCTACTTGGTTGTTATAAAGTTTCGTTGGCAACAAAATGTATCTGTAAAGAGAAAGGAAGAATTTCGGTGTTTTTAAAGTAAATGAAGGATTGATGGTTATCCTATTTCTATCTATAATAATATAATAAACGTGAGGAGTTTTTTACTTCCTCGTTCGCCTAGCGGTCTTAAGCTTGACTGCTACGCTAGAGGTCTTGGGTTCGATTACCAGGTCGAGCAAAAAGTGTTATTGTGGTTTTCTATGGAAATCTCAGTAGCTCGCCCCCTGTTACATGGGACCTAAGCATACCGGCGAACTGTGGGTGTACAGTGTTGTCACACTTCTGCCTAATCCTTCGGGGAATACAGGCGTGGTAGTATGTATGTATGTGAGGAGTTTATGTTTGCTGTGGAGGTACCAGTCGGATTAGAAAACATCTTTTAGTATATTATGACTCGATTCATAAGAAATAGTACATCACATTACGATACACGGGAGAGGAACAGTAACCAAAGACGTAACTTAACGCGGGTGACGAAAATCACGTGGAAAAAGTCGACAGTTTGTGTTACTTATAATTTTACCAAAGATGGAATCTGTGTACCTATAATTTTTTTACATGTATTTGAATTTTCCTTACAGCACAGAACAGTAGTTAGGAAATAAACTGCAATTACCTGCTACTGTAACGGCTTTTGATGCTGTAACTGCTGTTTTGTTTTACGTTCGTACAATAATTTGCACCTGCTATGTTATCTCTTCACCTCCTTTGGTTGACTGGTAGAGAATGACTAAGGGTAAAGTCCGCCTTTGTACTTATAATTGCGTAAAGTTTAAATAAATAAATAAACTGAACTTCACGAATAGCAAAGTTATTATCGTTTCTTCATTAGAAATAGTATTAATTCTGAGAGGCAAAGGAAACGTAGATGTTAGTGTGCGGAAATGAGACAACTTCACTTTCAACTATGAAAAGCTCGGAAAGTTGACATCGCGATGTAATGATGTTACTAAACAGTTATATTCTACGCTAAAAGGCCTGAACGTCACAAAATGGAAAATTCATGAGATATCGTTTTCTGATTACTTATGTTGTAAAGTTATTTCGACAATAAATATTTATTTTATTTTGCGATTTATATATTTTTTTTGTTGGGATGGATTTGCTCTTGACTCTAGTCTAGGTCAGAGGTGACAGAGACAAAGCCGACAATGGAGTGAGCTTAGCCAGAAGAAGCCAAATATTTTGTTAAAAAAAAGTGATTACACTTTTTTAGAAGCAACAAGAATATTGTAACCAAGATTTTGTAAAAACCAATTTGAAAAGAGTGTCCATGGAGTTTCTTGCTCGTTCTTCTCCATAGAGACCTACGTTTTGGAACGAGCAACTAGCTTCAACTTTTTGTGTGAGTAACTTCTTGACAATTCAAAAGTGCCTGTTTGACTTTGACTTTGACTTTTAACTTTTTACTTTATTTATTAGACATACATTTTAATTTACATTTTCATAGAACCTAAACATACTGGCGAACTCCTTCAGAAAATACAGGCGTGATGGTATGTTATGTTTTGTTTAAATAAATAAAATAAAATTAGCACAATAATGTATTTAGACTTTAAAAGTTAAAAATGCAAAATGTTTTATTGAAATCTCAATTCACCTAAAAGTTCCAGTAATACAGTCGGCTAAACTTTCTGAAATTTAATTAGGCTTATTCATTGTTTTGAGAAACTAGTCTGGTACCTAATTCTCAAAACAAATGAATAACAAAACAAAACAATAACAAACATGTTAAGGCAACTTAGAAACGGGCCTTCTGCGAGTTATTTAACGTTGTTATCCATACGTATGTAGCAAGCTAAGTACCTATAGTTACCGGGTTCTGGCACCGAGGATGTTTCGTGGAGTGGCGCCGCGAGCTACGACTCTGAACATTTGTGTTGTGAACCCTCTCAGCGCTTCACCTACATCCATCCTGCCACCGTAGCTATACTTGACACTCTGTCAAATGTTTACATCGACTTACATCAGAACACACAGTAACAATCTTAAGGTTTTGATAAATTAACATAACATACCATCACGCCTGTATTTCCCGAAGGGTTTTAGCAGAGGTGTACCAGTGTACACCCACAGTTCGCCGCTATGTTTAGATCCCATGTAATAGAAGGTGAGCTTATTGCCATTAACCGGGCACAAATCCAAACTCCGAGCTGCTACTGAGAAATTCATAGGAAAACCCAATAACACTTTTTGCTCGACCTGGGAATCGAACCGAAGACCTCTAGCGTAGCAGTCGCGCTTAGGACCACTAGGCTAACGAGGCAGTTAATTGAGGCAAAGAATTTGTAACTGGCAACAATTTTGTGTCCTTTAAAATAAAATTCCAACACGACATAAATGTAATTGAAAAACAAAATACCTTTAAAAGCTCTACGTAAATCAGGCCTTTGAAGTTAAGGCCATCTAAAACAGTCGGATCTGAAAAACGAGCAAAAATAATATCCCGCAAAATAAAAATCTTTTAATCTATAATAATCTGTAATGTCGGGAGCACGGTTACTGTCTTGTTTTGATGTTTGACAGTTATAATATCCGTCGCTGCTTGAAAACGTTCCATCCTCAGAGTGGCAGCCACTTCGGACAGGGAAGATGGTGGAATGACAAAAATCATTTGCTCTACTCAGCTTATTGTTATGAAAGTATTATCCTGAATACTTACTTATTTTAGCTTTTAAAATGTTTTTCGTGAAACAAGTTAAGATGTCATTTTCTTAATGCTTATTTTGTTTTGTTTCAGGTACTGACTCGTTTACTGGTCAACTACGATACTGGCTTTTAAGGTATTATATATTTTATGGAATATTCACTCATAACTGACATCAGGGTTGTTTGCTGTTAATCTCTCTGTCGTAAGCACTATTGCTGACCGTGGGTTCCTTGGTTAGATTCCCAGATCGGGCAAAGTTTTATTGGGTGCTCAGAAGCCCAAAAATCTGTCAATCAGTCCTACCTTGGGTGTTACCCAAGAATGTATAAAAACCAGTATGTTCTTGCATTTACTACAATAGGTACCTACTCATACGTAGGACAAGTCAAAATAATTCGGAATGAACGTAATTTGGCCTTTTGGCCCATGCCACGCATATCTTCGTCGACTACAGAAGATCAAATTAATGTTCAGGTTAGGAAAAAAGCTAGTTTAAAGAACTGAAATGTGAAACAGAAAGCATGAGGTCGTTGGGCTTTGGATATCTGTACTTTATTGCGTAATTCTCAAACTGCGCTCTATACATATAACATATTATACACGACGTACCGTGGCCTGCCCTTGCATTGGCTTGCAGCGCCACCTAAGAGGTCCAATTGTCAATCTAAACCAACTAGGGGCCCACTCAAATACATACAAAAAAAAGAAAAATAATAAATAAACATATTAAATTAACTACAATATAATTTCACCTTAAATGAAAACAATAAATAAATGTCGAAATTAATTTAAATAATAATGTCCATTTATTTAACACATATACGTCCAACCGCACGATATGTCTCATAAAGATTCTTAGAAACATGAAAACATGTAAATGTTTTAAATGTTCTATTAAATGGCACTATAAACTATTTTAAGTGTCTCTTATTACGATGTGGCTGTAAAGCTTTTATATCGGAATGGGAGACACGCTTTTAGGAAGACATTAGTTCACGACTGACGTCTAAGATAAGTATCTATCATAACTTAAGAAAGCATTTCATACTTTTATATCTGAAAAGGAGTTCACAAAAGCATTATACGGGGTGACGCGGGTCGGCATCCTTCTTGTATTAAAATATCCGCATTTAAAACTTCTGAAATTTAAAATGAGGTTTTCCTTGTAAACCAAAGAATTTTATAATGAAATCTCTTTGGATAAGACCTTTTTGAACGCTTTTCAACTTCCGATCTCCGAATGACGAAGTAAAGGTTAGCAGTTCTCTTAAATACATTTAACAAAGACTGGTCGGCTTGAATTATAAATTTTGCATTCCGTCTTCTTGAATTTTATAACAGCTCTGATCTTTATCTAAATCAAAGAAGGATGGCGGGCATTTTGTCGTCTCTTACAGGAAAAGGTGTGAAAGAAATTCTAAAGAACGATTTAATGGCAATGGAATAAACAGATGAAGTACAAATCTAGAAATTTTAACGAATCTGCTTTTTGTTATACATAGATTTATTCAACACTAAATGTTGACGATAAATATCCACGTATTTTAAAACGTAGTAACATAATATCACGAGGCGTCAGACGGGGACGTATTGTTACGTACGACACACGGCTTATCAGATAGTTCGGATGCTAAACTTTGCTAACACTTCCTTACGGCAGCTCTAGCACGCACAATGTGACTGTGACGAGGTATGTGATACGAATTCTGCCGTATTTCGCAGGTATATACAGTTCTTGTTGTACCAGGTAGCTAGGTTCCCAGTTAGTAGGTATACGGGCTCTCTGTTTATGTTATTTTTGTTTGTAGTAGGTTTGGTACCTAATTAAAATGAAAATAATTTTCTTTATGAAATTAACATCAAGATATGGCGTTACAAAATGGAGCCATGTATTTACCACCCCACTTCCAGAAAACTTTTAAGAACAATCGAAATCCGATCTTAATCTCAATAAAGGTAAATTAGAGGATTTTTTGACAGATTGAGACTAAGATTTAATTGCGATCTTTCTCTAATAGTTAGTAGAATTGCCCCCTTCATCTGTGATATTGAATTATTAATACGAAAGACTTTTTAATATTGTACGATGTAATTAAGTCTAAGAAAGTGACTTTTTGTTACGAAGCATATAATTATTATACCTTCCTTACAAAAAATGTCGCAAAAATAAAATAAGGCGTGCTATGAACGCACCTTTTACCTGTGACTCTAAATAACCAAACATAAAAGAAAACTCTTTGAAAGGAGACCCAAATCAATCAAATCAATTTTGCACTGAATAAATATTATCATCTCTTCAGTTCTCCCCGCGTATACGCGTATGAGCGTGTGTTACTTTGGCTTCGAGCAAGCTTACTCGCTTAACGTCACCCGGCGTCACAGACGGAAGCGCATTGTTTACGACGCACCTCTTATCTGTCACGTTGAACGACTAAACATAACTCCTCTTCAAATTTATGAACTCACACGATATTCACTTTCAGAATGAGCATCTACCATTGGTTATACCGATTTCCTTTTAAGCTGTAATTAATTATTGATTTATTAACCCCTTCCTTACTTGCCTTTAAACTTTGTTCTTGTAAAATTTTCCCACGGACGTAAAACCAAAGAACAACGCAACAAGCAGTTAAGTCATTCGCAAATACAAAAGCAATGTTCTAAATACGAAAGTATCCGTTCAATAATAGACTATGAATTTCTAATACTATTTCTGTAGCTCGTCGCTGCCAGCAGAGGGAATGTCGGGGCGGGGCGGAGAGAAGTAACGTCTGAAAGCATAATATGATATTATTGCCAAAATAATAACGCGGAGTAGACAACACCGCATCTACCCCTGTTAGGGCTGAGCTGCGTGCGTCAGTTCATTTTGTAATACATTTGTACACTCGAATGTTTCCTGTAACTTGAGTTACGTTAATCTTACAGTATGTTTGATTGTTTGTTATTTTAAGATTTTACCGTTGTATCTTCTTTTTCTACATTTTCATGTCCAAAATTGGTAAACAAAAATAGAAATAAATAGCATTTTGATGTGACGTAATAAAACGAAGTTTTTAAGACTAAATTTCTGTATTACTAAAATGTTATAGTTCATAATTGTACGATGGTAACGCCATCCCTGAAGATTGACTTCAAAATTAAACGTCGTAGATTATAGTGGCCGGCACGATACGGTAGAGTTTAATCGTTGGACAGGTGCGTGTGACATGATCGCCGGTCGGTCGGTACTATCGGATTCTATTTATTGCCCTTAGCTACAGTTAGCGGTGTTGCTACCAAGTATCCGTCACGAGTAATCAATTTAGTATTGATAGTGGCACAGCCTTTTGAGTTATTGATTCCTTTAGTACAGTCAAACAACCAATTTGGTATTTAACGTTGTGAGATTACTAAGTAGTCTATTCTTTTAAATCAATCTCATAAGTATGCATTATGCTTAATAAAAAAAATATATTGGCAGTGCAGCAGAAATATAAAAATGACTGTATAAAAAATAAGTAGCTTGTTCGACTGTACCTACGTATCACATCCTATTTCCACCTTTAAATAAGATGAAAAGGCCGGGTCGATTCGAAATCATCTTTTCGATTTTTGAAGAGACATGAATTTATTATTATTTTGCGAAACATAAAACTTTTAAAAGTTCTTCCAAGAAGGCTTTCTCAAGGAGTAACAAAATTCGAACGCCTGTCACTCTTCGATCCTTCTAAATTTAAACATTTAAACGGGTGACGTCATAACAGAGTTGACGCGTCTCATTCCGCGACTTCCCGGCTTGTCAGACACAAAATGGAGCGGAGGCAGGGCCTTTTGTACTTGTAGGCTTTGTGTGCAAAGTAAGCTTCCTACCGAAGCATCTGTGCGATGATGAAACTTGCCAGACAACGCTTTTAAGCACGCTTTATGTCTCGAATTAAAACTTTAAAGGAGGAAATTAAACGTCCGAAAAATTGTGCATGTTACACTCACGGGCTGTTTGTTGTTTGGTCTCGGGAGGGGGCCGAGTTGAACCTACTTTTTGTCACAGTCGCGTACAGGAGAACAAGTGACTCGAACGCGGTCGTACATGTACCTACGCGGGGAGACATCATAGAATTATGAAGGGGTATAGAAATTGAAAGTTGATGTTCGGTGTTCACTGTTGAGAATAACAATAATGTCATCGTAATTTTCCTTGACGTTAATTTCTTAACACAAAATAAAAATACTCAATAGAAACAACCAAATAAGGCTCCTTTCACGTCATGTAAAGATACTTAAACAAACACACGGAATCCGTCACAATAACCAAAAACACCAAGTTAACTAACAACTGAAGCTTAATCAAAGTACCACGGTTTCACAGCAGCAAAATTATCATTGCGGAGATGTATATTTCCACCCTCCCTTGCAGAACAAATTCCACTTGTCAAAATGTTCACGCTATGTACACGGGAATCACAAAGCGAGACGCTTACAAAGAACGGGCCCTAACAAATGGTTCCGTCAAGCCCGTGTTTGTGTAATACGCGGTCGGACGGCCCGGCACTATCAACTGTGATATTACACACACATGTTTATTTTCACCACGTAAACTACGGTTAACGTCCTGTTAATTTGGGTACTAACCCTATCCTCGAAATTGGTTGGCGACTGTTCGTGGGCCAGCGTTATAGTTATGATAAAATTTGCCTAAATACATATTTCTGGGCGGTTTCCCACGAAAACACTTTCTCATAACAGCAGGTTTTGATAATTTCAACAACTGATTAAAGGATTTTTATAGTCCTGATTCAATGAAAACATATTAGATGATATTATTGGAATTCCTTCCTTTCTTGATACAACAAGACAGCAATACGACAGTCATTTGTTTGACGACTATTCGTTGCATTTCTGTCACACCAACAATTTAGAAATCAAACCAATCAAGTGCATTATTGAGACTCATGTAGTGGACAATACCTAAGAATAGTAACACACGAACGGTATCCAACGTCAGCTCTTAACTGAATAGCCGTAAATGCAAACGTAGGTAACGTTCCATGTATTTGGATAATCGGGGAGATGAACTGGATATTATGGTTTGTTCGTGTACTTAACAGCAGGAGCCCTGAAAGTTTCTTCATTAGAATTGTTTAACCTATTCGAGTTGCTTCCTCGAAATGCTAATTTATTTTCGTAGTTGCCTGACTGAATATAATGGATGCGCCAGTAATGTACTTTTTAAATGTTGTTTCGATTTAATTAATATTTTTAATAGATTTAATTAATATGCTACTGTTTAATATCCACCAGTTTTACAAATAGGAAAAAACAATCACTGCTCATTTTACTAAACGAATGCATCAAAAGCGCCGCACTAAGGTATTTTAATGTAAGTAGGAGAAGTATAAGAAAACCCTGAAGTTTTCTTATTACCGGGCGCTTTCTATCTCGTGTCACATTTTCTACAACGTGAAGATTAAACGTATTGTTCTGTCACTCAGAGAATCGCGTTACTGACATTTTTTTTCTTCATGTAATATGAACTGTGTAACCAGAGCGTTGCTCGTCCCTTACCTATTTATAATATGGTTCAGCCCATTTCCACACTGACAGTAAGTGGATCTTGATGTACTTACCTACATAATGCGATACCTTGATATTAGACCGGTACAATTTGTCTCGCATGTTTCATACAAGTTACGAAGCGGGCTATTATAATATGAATAAGATACGGTACAAATCTTAGCTAGCGTGTTGTTGGCGGGATGCCAAAATGTGACAGAGTTTCGGACCACCGCGCAGCTGACCTGCTGTGCCATTACCAGCTTTCTTCGTTTAACTATTCTGTGTTTATATCTTTAACTAGCTAATGCTCGCCATTTCGTCCGCGTAGTTTTTCACCCGCATTAGTTTACGTTTTTGGTTACTGCTATACTCCCGTGTGTCGTAGTGTGATGTTATATAGCCTATAGCCTTCCTTCATAAATGGACTATCTAACATAAAAATAGTTTTTCAATTCTAACCAGTAGCCTGAAATTAGCGCGTTCAACCAAACAAACAAACTCTTCAGCTTTTTATATTAGAATAGACAGTATCAGGTACTTCTTCCATGACAAGTACCTGAAAATTGTTCAATTCAAGATTCCTGTCTGGCTCTCTACCAAGAACGTATGTTGTTGTGAAAATTGTATAAAAGAATAAGTAAAGAGGTTGGATGTCATCGTCCTTACCGGTGACCATCCATCTGCTTAGTGGAGTGATTTGATTATAGCTGTTCCACTCGATTGTTTTTCGTAGCTGTCATTAAATTGCCCTGGTCGCCAGTCATAGCCCATGGTCAACAGGCATCATCATCATTATTAGACCAGTTTCCTTTGTAAGTAAGCAGAATCGGGCTTCAAAAACGTCTTACACTGACGTAAGTGATATCTTTCGTCTGTAAACTCAGATGATTTTGCCAATCTGATATTACATTCCGTCTAGACTTGTTTAAATCTAAATAGGTAAGTTGCAATATTCTTGGCTACAAACCATTCGCTAAGGTTAGTTAATATATTTTGCCACCTACGATTAAATCAACAAAATCAAAATCTCATTTCGGCAATATATTGCTCAAAATTTAGATTTTATGTAACGACATTATTGGACTATATTTCACGTCCGCTTTGTAAAGGTTAACTCCTAATAACTATGCTACTCTGGTATCGAAGTTGTCGATGCACTGAATAGTTAAACTAACAGTGTTTTGTCAGCTAATGTGCACATATCTAGTTGATTGTCGATAGTTTTAGTATCTAGTCTAAAGTCTAGACATCTAATCCGAACATCTATACTATTATTATAAAGCTGAAGAGTTTGTTTGTTTGGTTGAAAGCGCTGATCTCAGGAACTACTGGTTTGAATTGAAAAAATATTGTTATGTTAGATAGTTCAATTATCGAAGAAAAAAGAAATACGCGGACGAAATCGCGAACAGAAGCTAGTATTATTATAATATTATTTACAATAACACCAACATCCTAATTACATAACACACTTAAAATATCATTGTTTTCATTTTGATAATTTAATAATATTCATTGTGTTATTTACACTGACTAGCAATCAAAATGCTTCAAAAATAGGAAGCAATGGATTATGAATATCTTTCAAAATCCGAGGCGTTTTTATTGCAAGCGTGTTTTGTAAGTGGGGTGCAGGTCGCCACTGCTTCCAATCTGTACTAAGCAAACATGGTGGTGATTGCTCATTCCTTCTTTACAAAAGAAAAGTCTTACACCCTGTCATGGGCACAGGAAAGGCTCTTATTTTTGCTAGAAACTGTAACAATGTTTCAAAAAATTCATTTATTTTTAAAACTAAAAATATGTCGCTCTTCTGTCTCATACGGAAAAGTCCATATTGCAATAAAAATAATTGCCATTGATTGGTAGTAGTGCTGTCTGTCCAAAGTATACTGAACAAAGGTCCTCGTCACCCGTGAGGGCATAATTACACCCCAGTAAGTACTCATTACTCATTCGGTATTATTAGATACTTACATGGCAACAGCATCTATCATACATCATACAGGTCATGTTGTAATTATTCAATAATCCGCTCTCCATTAATTAAAAGCAAACATTAAAGTATTATGGAAAATATAATTTACCAAAATGAAAATTAATTCGATAAAATATAATTAGAGAATTAATGTTACTCAACGGTACCAACAAATTAACTGAAATATTTTACAACTTTTGGATTTATTCAAGTAAATTATTATTTTATTAAAACGAGTTTCAGGAAATCCTACAGTAGTACAATGTATTTTCGATAATTTTATATTTTGTTTAAATCTGTTATTCTTTCGTTTTTGACCTTGTAATGAGGTAAGTACTCAACTTTAGATTATATAGGTTGACTACAATAAAAATAAACTCTAATCATGTAGTGAACTCGTCGTTTCAAATAATATTAATTGACAAGTATCTTACGTCACTGTTTTTAAAACCAACCCACGAATGACGAAACTTAAATAACATTATTCATCGCCGGGCAAATATTGTATCTACACACTTTTCTTATACCTACTATTTGGCGAAAAAACCCCTCTTATAAAAGTGGACTCCCATTCGCAGACAATATTTGCCCCCAACGTATCAATTTCGGTGCTTACCGCAAGAAACAAACTTGAACGATCGTGGCAAATTATGATGAATGGACCACCCAAACCCATGTCATCATAATATATTGACAAGATAGCTTCTTTACTAACACGCCACATGCTACTCCGGTAACAACTTTTTGTTAGAATACTCTCTTAAGATAATGAATGTTAGAAGAAGTTTGGTAAAGAGCTTCCGAATTAGTCGAAGAAACTTAGCATCTATGTAGATGTTAGTATCTCGGTCCAACGTCATAGAAGTAGCTTCTACGCTGTAGGTTAATCAGTATGATTACTAACGCGAATTCAATGTTTATCTGTTTTACTTCTTCTTCTTAAAGTATCGATGACAAAATCTAAGTACTATTTTTTTTTTCATTTGGCCCAGTATTCAGTCATGACAATACCATCCGCTGATGCAGTCAGGTCCTCACGTGTGCAGGGGTCAGGTCATGCAATTTTATTTATCTGCAATTTAACATTGAGCTGCGTTTGAGAATTCAGTTGTTTGTGTGAGGCGAATTATATAGAAAAAAGGCTTCAATAAAATTGTATAGTAACATAACATACCATCACGCCTGTATTCCCCGAAGGGTTAGGCAGAGGTGTACCAATGTACACCCACAGTTCGCCGGTATGTTTAGGTCCCATGTAATAGGGGGCGAGCCTATTGCCATTAACAACAACACAACATAACATTAACAACAATTTATGTTAATAGTAACATAAATTAATTTAAATGTATTCATAGAAACCATATTTCTGCTAACAAAACTGTTTCATAATCCAATGTTCATTGTTTTACTGTAATTATTTGTTTTAAACCAACTAAATGCCCAGTTACCGCAAGAGACCACATACGGCCATAATTAAGTTTAAAGCACAATGCTGCTTAACTAATAGCGCAATACCACGCCGTAATCACATACCTGCTGATCCTTTAGAGGCAGACTTGCAAAACTGATTGTAGATAAAAAATAGGTACCTACCTATATTTTGGTTGATTTATGAATATCACTGCCTGTTTAAAGCTGCGTGCATTCTTTTATCTCATAAATTATTTGAAATCTTGTTTTACAAATTTTATAATAAAAGTAATTTTAATAGGTACTTTTATTTTAAGTAGGTAAACGATAGTTTTCAAACATTTCATACGTAAAACAAACCCAGCATCTCCCTTCGGAATCTATTTTTTTTACAATAACTTGAAACACATAAGTTTTCATTTAGCCATAGAATTAAAAAAAAATACTCACTTCCATTTTATTAAATATCGACAGCCTAGGTAAATTTTTTTTTCTTTCACCGTATTATCCGCTTTTAAAGGCTTTGTTGTCATCTGGGTATAAATTAATTCCATTGGCTATTAACAGTTACTGATCTAGTGACCATGGTTTACCAATCACGATAATCCACAGTACAGAAAAAGCGTGAACGAGAAAGAACGGACAGACGGACGGTCCAATCAATTACAAACGGATTTAACGCGACGGTGGTGAACCGTCCGAACGTAGCCCCTGCCAAATTATGCACCTGCCTGAAATTGGGGTTTGAGGGTAAGATATTAATATTGATATTTCTTCTATTGATTGACCTATCGAGTTGTATGGAGAAATTTATTATACGCCGTTGCGCAACAGCGTAGCGATTAGAACTACTGGCAATGGTTTTACTATTTCTCTATTGTTACGAGTATCTCAAGAAGCCCATTTCTAAGACCTATCATGGAACTGTGAAGATGTCGCTTTTAGCACAGTGTACCCAAAGACCTAATAACTTGCAACAGTATGAGACCTGTCACCCCAACCGCGCTTTCAACATTGAGTCCCCTTAGCTTGCAGATGTAAAAGACAAACATTCCTAGAAGCCTGTACGTCAGTATGTACATACAATGGTATTTTAACGTCACAGGAAGAGTGCGACTTCCTGCATGAAGTGAAGTAACAAACGATTATATCCCAATGTTGAGCTCCGTGTCTACATATTTGATACTCAGCTCGTACGTGCTCGTTACCCACCAAAATGTAATAAAGTAAATGGAGCCGAAAATTATCTCGTGTTCTCTCAAATTCAGCGACGTTACACGAACATTTTTATCATAATTCTGTTGTCTATTACAAATGTAGAACCTTTGTGGGATTTAACGAGCGCGATTCCGTCTGCGTTCGGAAAATAGGACCCTGTTTGATACTTTTGTGTTTTAGAATATTTATGGGTAGAGCCAATGCACTTATTTCAGAGGTACCTGTAGTCGATTTTAAAATTCCTTTTATGAATGGTACTAAGCGAACTAAGATGATTTATATTTAACTTGCTACTTTATTTTTCAAAATTGAAATTCATGAACAGGATTTCAAATAAATCGAGATTACAAAAAAAATATTTCGATTGAATTTGAGATACTTGTTTTCTTCGCAAAATATACAACTTCGTGATATATTGGAGTCGAGGGGCTAGATCTTATCACAGAACTCCCCCTAGAGAATCAATCATTTTCAATAACTAAACGTCGCATAAAATGACAAAAATAAAATGGGTTCGCGCGCTCTTTCAATCTTTTTTTCTCTCCATCAAATTCAATAATTGTCGCAGTTAATTAATGAACATTTTCAATTAAAAGAAAGAAAAGAAAATAGAGTGAAGAACGGTAGTGAATCGTGATGAAGTGGTCTAATAATATTCTAATAGAATGATAAAAGAAAGAAAAACGGAAGAGAAATAATGTCGGCGGTAAAAAGTGGTCGGTTGCAAATAGTACTAGACCGAAGCTAAGTGATTTGTTGTGTTGCGGTCAATCGCACTTTGCGTTGGTTTCTTATAGTTCCTAACACCAGAGTGACTTCGAAACTTTGGCCACTAGACTGTCGTCCTCTTAGAAAATAACTCTCATTTAATCTTTATTTTGATTAAATACTTTTGTTTTATTTTATCACACTTATCTTATTATTTCGAAAAATATTTTTCATTTTCAACCCTTTTTATAAAATATTAAGACCCAATGCAGTACGTTATCTATATTCCAGCGGCCATCTTAATATGTATATTATTTAAAAAATTAACGGACATGTGTCTTTACTTTTGGGAAGTAACAGTGAAATAAAACATAGTAAATACCATTAATTTTAAAATTAATATAATTATTTGATATATAAATGTCACCAAACCACCACAAACACTCCCTACACCCTACAGATAAACTTTAAGCATCAATAAAAGGAACTTAATTCTGCCCAAACCAGCCAATCCATCATACAGCAATAACAGTTTAATGTACATCCAAAATTTATGCTTAGAATAGACATCAAATTAATTTACGTTTTAAACGACTTAAATCAAAACCTGAGCTAAGCTAAGTGAGTTAAGTCTTAAGTGTGTAAATAAGGACACATGGTCAATATTTAATGAGAACTAAAATAAGTGTTGAGTTCCGCTGATGGCAAATAGTTACACGCACGTAACTTTTGGTTAAAAATTACTGGCCTATTTTCTGCCAGACCCACGACAAAAACAATTTAAAAAAGCAGTATTGGTGTATAGAAATCAATCTCAGTGCGTTAGTCTCGAAAAAAAATTAAAATGGCTCGACCGATATGATTTTACTGGAGTGGTTTAGGAACACAAATAAATTTAAAAAAAATATTGGTACGAAGGTCCACCGGGTCATCTCGTAGAATGTAGATTTTTAGACAGATAGATCAAGTAGGTTAACTAACAACTAGGTTGCAAGATCAATTCAACAATTTTCCTCACGTAATTTTTTTTGAGCCTAGGACAACAGCGCACTATTCGCCAGTGTACCAACACAGGCCCAACGCCCACGAACAAAGAAAACGGATAATTAAAGCCAAGCAACGAGAAAAGAGATTTTTAATGAGCCCCGACGTTTGCCACGTAATAAGACTTTATTATAACCATAAAAAATCCAGTAATTAAATAATAAAGATAAGGAAGAAATGCTTCAGCACACATTTTGACATCATAAATATTTTGTGATTCGAAAAGGGAAATTGTTTTCGATAAATAAGTACGCGTCTGATATTATAATTACGTTTGAAATATACACTTATTCAATAAATAAATCTTTTGGGGATGTATGCAGACATAATTAATTTTGAAGAGTATGTCATATGAGTGGCATATTATTATTTTTCATTCATTGTGTCATTTATCTTATGAAAATTCGAATTAATATCAGCCAGAAGAGGTTGTTTTCTTAGAACTAAAGTCAAGACGAGGCTTAAATTAAATACTCTGTCTAATCTACTAAACTAAATTATAGTATGAGAAAACCGATAGAATTTTTGGAGGTTCCAAAGGCGTCATCGCTTCTCAAAGGCAGCCTGTTCGCATATAAATTGACGAATTTGCCTCCATTTACACCTTGCTGTCATGCAGGCCGCTCGTCTGAGCTGGAGCTCGTTAATAATTTATAATCGTTTCAGATTATACACATGAATGCTTCCTACCTAATTTCACAGGCTAGGGACGTAAAGTAGACCCACATCATGAAAAGTATACATTACCGATCATATACAACACTGAAATTCATGTTTCGTTTTAATAAAACAACTTGTGCAAACAACACACAAAGCTAAATAATCAAACCATATAAAAGCAAATAATTAAGTTGGTAAAGAATTTAACCTCGTACAAACAAGGTACTTTGAACATAGACCTCCAAATTTTACGCAAGAATTATTATGGTGTGTATTTTAATAGGAGCCTTATTTGGCTGCCAAGTTCAGAAATTAATGATCAGATTGGAATAATTAGAACGTTTTTCTCTTTTGGATCAATACCGGTTTATAGAAGCCGTGACTTGAACGCATGTTTAGCGGAAAAAGCGAAATTAAACGAATGGAATAAAGGACTCTCCAGATTGTGGCAAGCAGACGTGTTCAAGTAGCTGGCCGTGCAAGCTCATAATAAGAGGGTTTCATCAGGGCTCAGCTTCGAAACACGCTGCGACCCTTCCACCTTATCTTCTAATCATAAAATCTTCACCTTTACTATTTTCAACCGTATTCTAAATGGTGGTTCTGAATACAATGCGTAGGTACTTAGCAGTAAGCAAAAGCGGTTGAATGCGGGGGTTTGTATTGTGTTGGTCTTTTCAATCTAATTACTGTGGTCTGTTTCATTCATATTAGCGGGAAAAAATGTATTTACCTATGCTTAATTGCTTTCCTACATTCACTTTATCGACAATCATCATCTTTTCGCTCCAAAGTAACCCCCAAAACTCTTTGTCAACTGTTGTTGAGTGAATTACGGAGGATGTTTGTTCAGATAGTTACCAATATCCCAGTCAATAAGATGTATATTTGCCATTAGTAATAGTTAAGTTGAACATTATTATGATTTATGAACTATTCTTCGAAGTGATTAAGTCAGAATTGGTGGATAATTAAAATTCTGTTTTTAGAAATTCCATTCAATATTTCGATTAACCGATAGAGATTTCAATTTCCTTTAGTCACGTGCGCCGGGATATCGGATCCAGCGGTTGGCTCCGTCGGTAATGAGCAAGCGGATGGCAATTTCGCTAGATGGGCTTTTGGTTACGGGAGCCTGTTTTTATGTCAATGTGCTTTTAATATGTCTACCTCGCTTGTGTCAAGAATTAAGATACCTACTAAGTATTTTATCTTCTACCACAGTGGTTTTCAGTCCGCTTTTCATGCTTTTAGTGAGCCAGATGTGAAAAAATAAGTACTTAGTTCGCTTAGCACTAAAAATTTTATTCAGTCTCAAAACCTAAATAAAAAATAGGACTTACACAAAAGTTTAAGAATTTTAGCAACCGTAATATAGATTTAAATTGTTAATGAAATCAGGCGGACTATATCAAAATTCCATTTTTCTTGAATATTTCAAGCGGTTTACACGTAGAAAAACTAACTTAGGAAATCCCATAGGATACTTTCAAGCAGATACGGAGGACCCGAAACGGTGGGTAGCTACTAAATTGAGTTGGTCATGAAAAATGCAAATGATAAAACGTAGGGGTCTGAGGCAAAAAGTAAATATTTTCCCTTCAGGGATGTATGTATGGTATTTTTTCAAAAATTGGGTCAAACAAAAGGTTGGAACTTGATGTTTGATTTGGGTGAAGAAATCTAATGAAAATTCAATATTAATTAGAATATTTAATTATGTAATATCAGCTTGGTGTGGTTCACTTAACATTTATCGAGGGATAATTGAAGTTTATGCTCAGCCTGGCTGCGGCAGGCAATCCTGCTCGCGTGGCGTGTGTGCGTCGGATAACCTAACGCAGGCTGCCAGCCGTCAGGTTAGTTAATATACATTTTAGTTGGCTTGTTGCCTATCATCAGGATGCACCGTGTTTCGCAGATGTTTATCTGTTTAATCGTTTCGCTTATAACCTTAACAGTTAAGAATAAGCTACTTTATGGTTAACAGTATTCTTGATGTTTCGTCGAACGAACTTTATGCGATTTGCGAATGGCTCATGTTGTAAAAAGAATAAAAGCCGGTCAGCTTAACGGTCGTAGAGTTGACTAAACAGGGCTCAAGAGGCACCATTACTGCATCTGAGAATCGAAGAAGTTATTTTATTGCATGATATTGAAAACACTACAAAAAAGTAGTTTCAGTAACTTCAAAACACTGAATTAAACATTATAAGTAACCCCCGACAGATGAATAAAAATCCCTACCGCAGCTTACAAAAGAGCTGATAACTTTGAAACCGCTGAACCGATTTCCATCAAACATAGCTTAGAAAACTCCCGACTAATTCACCTTTCGAGCAAAAAAAAACTAAATTAAAATCGGTTCATGCGATCGGGCGCTACGATGCCACAGACAGACATACACACACACACATACACACAGAGACACGTCAAACTTATAACTCCCCGTCGCTTTTGCGTCGGAGGTTAATTATACCTGAAGGGATGAGCGGTAACACATCAGTATTATTCTATTTCAATATTCGATGCTCTCTTCGGTACTTAAATTTGCCTAGAGATATTTTATACAGTAGACCGGCAAGAAAACGCCATAGGAAACGTACCTAATCAATGATATGCATTACCGCATGCTCAAAATCGTTCAATAAATCACTGTTAATCTACAAAACACAGTGAATTTTATGTAAACTTAATATACCATCACGCTTGTATTCCCCTAAGGGTTAGGCAGAGATGTACCAATGTACACCCACAGTTCGCCGATATGTTTAGGTCCAATGTAATAGGGGGCGAGCCTATTGCTATTTACCGAGCACAAATCCTAACTCCAAGCTGCTACTGAGAATTTTACAGAAAAACCTAATAACACTTTTTACTCGACTTGGGAATCCCAAGACCTCTAGCGTAGCAGTCGCACTTAGGTCCACTAGGCCAACGAGGCAGTAAACTTAAATATCTATATTACTCTAAAGCTTTTATTAAAAACAAGAAACATTTATTACAACATAAATCTACTAAATCAATAATATTTACCTGTTAATCATTAGATGAACAAGTTTATCTTCTCCTACACACATATTATAATTATGTAAGGTACATCTATTGTTCTGGCGGCCCTCTCTAATAGTAACTTAAGCTTCATTAAAATCTACGCAGTAGTTTTCTAAAAACAGATGAATACTCGTACCGCGAAAATTACGAGTATTAAATTCACTCTTACCTTTTATTTGTTGGTCTGAGATTTAATTGTTCTAATTTGCAGGTAATACACCGAAATTTGAATGAGGGGTGATGAGGGATGAAAGTATAATCATAGCGAATTTGCCGAAGGGTTAGGTAGAGGTCAACCCTGTTTTGGCCTATAAATGGAGGTACCATGTTACGTATATGAGAAGGGTTAATCAAAGGCAAAAATGTCTTGTAGCTTGGACCTAGGTGTAAATAAAGGTGAGATAATAAAAGGTAAATAACTTACACTACCGTGGCCTGACAAAGTTTCTTGCCAAACGTAGTGAGTTAGGACGTGCCTAATGCCTATTAGGCATTAAGCACGACCTTCATTGTTGTGTTGGTGGACTCTTTTAATGTTACCAAATGAAATGAAATTTTCTTTGTTTTAATTCTGCCCCGTATTTATGGGAGAGGGAAGCTATCTGTTGTATAAAAAAAAACTTAAATTCCTTTACTAAAAAAAAATAATATAGCCTAAGCAAGCATAAGATTTTGCACCAAAGCTCATTAGATATTGGACGTGAGCATTAAGTAAGGCTTTTTATTCACCCCCTAAAGAAGCTGAATGGGGTGTAAAAGTTTGTAGTTTGTAGTTCATCATCTTTGGCCACACAGTTTGTTTTAAATTTTCTTTGTTTTAATTCTGCCCCGTATTTATGGGAGAGGGAAGCTATCTGTTGTGTAAAAAAAAACTTAAATTCCTTTACTAAAAAAAAATAATATAGCCTAAGCAAGCATAAGATTTTGCACCAAAGCTCATTAGATATTGGACGTGAGCATTAAGTAAGGCTTTTTATTCACCCCCTAAAGAAGCTGAATGGGGTGTAAAAGTTTGTAGTTTGTAGTTCATCATCTTTGGCCACACAGTTTGTTACTTTTGAACTCTTCATAATAACATTTTAAAATAAGACGGGATTACAGTGACACTTGCCGACTAAACTCTGTCTCTACCCCCTTTATCCTGTCTTTTTAACATAACATGGCCCGATTTACATCCCCTCGCTGTCTTCTTAAGATGGAGCTAACTTAACTCGCTTAAACATTCATGCCGGACATTACTTTACCTAGAACAAGGAACACTAAAGCTATTACTCAAGTAAGAATACACCTGCAGAACATTAAACAAAGTAGAAGAACAGGTCGCGAAGGAATTGAATTTGTAAAATGTTCACTACGTAAACTGTTTTAGACTTTCTTGACTTCGCGGCGGGTATGTAGATATAAGTGTATAAGTCAAAGTCAAGTCAACGTCAAATCATTTATTTCAATTAGACCATTAAAAGGCACTTTTGAACGTCAATCACATGTTAAATTAAAAATATTGAATCTAGTTACCTATTGTTACAAAGTGGTGTTGATTTTGTAAGTTCATTTCAGATCTACATGCACAAAAGTTAAAAATTTTACGTATCCCCCGACAGAAAAATTAAAATCCCTACCGCAGCTAACAAAAGAGCTGATAACTTTGAAACCGCTGAACCGATTTCCATCAAACATAGCTAAGAACACTCCCGACTAATATACTTTTCAAACTAAAATAACTAAATTAAAATCGGTTCGTGCGTTCGGGAGCTACGATGCCACAGACAGACACACACACAGACACAACCACACACGCACACACACACACACACACATACATACAGACTCGTCAAACTTATAACACCCCGTCGTTTTGCGTCGGGGGTTAAAAATATAATATTTATAATCATGGCAGTTTTTTTTTTAAGATAAATTAATATAGTAACAGAAAAAAAAATTGAAAGCATTTAACTGAGTATAGTTGTTCTGTTCGTGCATAGTAAAAAAATTACATTATTGTAATTATTTTGTTGCTTCGGCACTCATATTCGTTCTATTTTGGATGTAAGAAGGCGTCATAATAAAATCAAATAAAGAGCTGTTACAACCATAATAAAAGTACCGAGTAGACTCACAAAAACTACCTTTTTGAGGTTATCTACTCTGAGGTTCGACGTTCGAACGAATTGGAAAACACGAAGGTTTCCGAATCGCATACATACCTTTTCTAATCTAAATGTTGATGTGTCGAAGGCTCCTTTATTTTCTGACATTTAGATCTTCACTCTACGCAATTTGTATCCATTTCACAAGGACAGTATACGTTAGTGGGCCCACTATACAGCCATAGAAACTCCAAATTTTTTGATTAATTTGAAGCATCTCTTTCCTAATAAATACTCATCCCTATTTACATCTGTCTTTGTTACTTTCATAATTATGTAAGTACATGGTTACATAACTCGATTAATTAACATACCTAACATATACGGCACTTAATTAGCATAGCAAGTCGTAATTACATAAAGAAAGATTGTCATTAATTGATGTTCGCATTACAAGTACAAACAATAAACAAATAGGCATTGATTAAATATTCGCTTCTCAATCAATAACTTCAGTTTGTTTTGACGTCTGCCTAATTGGATACTTCAACATAATAGTGTTTACGCTTAAATTATTTTGTTCGTATTTTGAATTTTGGAAAATAATTAAAAATAATATAAATTGGCATCGTCAACCTTGCCTTACCCTTCTTAAATGCCGGGGCTGCGGGTTGTTCGCAAGAGATACCGCGCCCCCGGAACGCAAAGGGAACAAGAAGGAACATGGGTGGGTTTTAGTCAGTAAAAGTCTGACACTCCCTCCCGCCCCGCCCAGGGCGGGAGAAGTTATTTGATGAATTCCCACACACCAAAAAAAAAAAATCCCTTCTTAAATATTTTATCGTCTTCTAAAGGAGGTCAAATACCAAAAATGTTAAATATTGGATCCATCTTAATTCGTCTAAAGCGTTCGGTTATGTTACTGATAACAGTATCAGGCACTCAGTATTAAAACGTTATATTTCATAGTCTCATTATACCTGTTCCCATACAAAGAAAGCATGAACATTGATCATCACGCTTCCTCAAGTCGGAATGGTGATTTCAGAATTATCTTAATTGTAAGTGCAGGTTTCCTTACGATGTTTCCTTTGACCGATGTCCGTAATGTCAAAGATAAACTTAGAAAATACACTTGAAATAGAAAAAGTATCATTGGTACTTCACCCGTGTCCCGTAGCGATCCCGCAGCCTCGCGCAGTGAACCTTCACGACGCTACTCTCACTTGTCTATTACAATTTTCAAGCATCGTGTTTCGGGGAAAACGAGCAAGGTTCCACTTTCAGAAGAGAAATTCACAGAAATGGCGTTTATTTACATTTGAATAAGAGTGTGAAAATAACTTCAAACATTAATTTAATAGGTTTATAATTAACACGCAAAATTCTTGATTTATTAATCACCATATTTGTCAAGCTCCTAAGCTTTTGATGTCATCTAATCCCAACTGAATAAATTAAACGTTTCTCCGTAATGCCTTATGGAAATAATTGGTGGATAAAGCCCACAGGATCCGGCAAATGCCTACATTTCTCACATTTATTTACATTATCTGAATTCATAACCTCCAATCCGTGGCTTATCGTAAACGTTTACAAGTTGGCCGGTAAATTTCGAATAAACGATGATTAAAAATCTTGTTTTGGTAAATAATTAAATACATTAACTTTTCCTCAGAGACTAATGGTTGAACGTGAACTGATTTATGCCCTTACGCGTCTGATCTCGTTATTTTATTCGTGTCACTTATCATCTGGTTGGATTACCTCATTGTAATACTAAGAAGAGGAAGGCTTTCAATGAATTATAATAGATCACAGTATTATATCGACAACGCAAATAACGTAATAAATATTATATTTTTTTTAATTGTTAAAATGAGAGACATTGACATAATTAGGGGTGCTACAAAATTGGACTGCAGCAGTACGATTGCTTGTGCTTACTGAATAGACCGGCTGGTCTATGTACTTCTTTCCTAAGTGTTACTTACATTTCTTAACTGCTTAAGATTTATTTCCTCCTAAAGCAAGTTCAAGCTAATAGTTTAAACTTCTACAGTGTTTAAAAACTTAGCAGCTCAAGCTCTAAAGTTGTTTTCATTAGTGCAATCTCTTTAAATGTTGAATCAAGGCGCACTCCCCGCGACGGCGCTAAAGGGCCAGAGGCCCACTTGATGGTAATTCCGTTAATAGATTCCTTGCTCAAATGAAGCAGTGGTTCAAAACCTCATCCCACTAAACTGTTATACCGGAAACTCATTACGGCTTAAACCAGCTAAGAAATCTTATAATCTTTTCCTTGAAAATTGAAAATCTTGAATAATTGAATATTAAAATTATTTGGAGCAAAAGCTTTTTCATCTTGCTCGTTCTTCTTGCAAGTTTTCTTTCACAGCTATTTTATTAATAAGAAATCATGAGAAAGTGGGAAGTAAACTGAGTGTAAAAGACCAGCATAATAATTACAATGTCGAATATCAATTTGGAGGAAAACTCATGTTTGTTAATGATCTTGCAAGAATCGAAATTGCGTTAATTCAATGTTACGACCCGTAACAAAATTACGACTGTAAATAAAACATAAATACGAAGTCCATTTTCCTCAAATTGAATGTAAAATATATTACTCCGGTGTAGATACTGCTCGTTGGACAGTTTCCAGTGCTACATTTTTGCCTTACGTTACGACTGCTCAGAGTAAAAGGAAATAAGACATCATTTTATTATACCTGACTTTCAGAGTGCTGTAGATAGAATGTCATAAATTACTGAAAATTTTATTAAGTAGGTATGGCTGTATTTTTTGCATGAAGAAGATTTAACGACTATGAAGTTGTCTTAGATCGTCGCCCCCTTTCTTATATATATTGATAAAGTTAAGATATCTTCAAACTTCAAACATGTATGGCTAAGCAGACGTCAATCGTTATTTAACTTTAAGCAACATCGATAAGTAAAGGGTTAAACGTTTTATATTAAAAACACTTTCCGTCATAAAAATGTACAAACACTGCTATACTTCAACACCTGATTCCATATTGCAGGCTATTAAATAGCCAACATTTCTCATTAGTTAGCCGTTCGCCCTCGCTTAACCCGCTTCCCCCAAACCATTACCTAAAAATGGCCATTCGTGCTAATATCGGGCCGCGGGGAAGATTTGTGCGGACTATTATTAAAGGCATTCGTTGCAAATAACCGCAAATAAAATCAAGCGGTTGAGTACGCCGCAAAAATATCGCGTAAATCAGTCTGACCAAACTTTGGCGTATACCTTCATCTCTATTGTCTCTTTATGATTAAAATTTACCCGGGGCGAGGGTAGGGAGTTTTAAAATGAGACCCGAAACTTGTGCGCCGTAGTTCCCAGGTTCGAAGGCACGAAACAAACAGAGTCGGGACGTAGGTACGGCTAATGTAAAAAGTTTCACGAGGTGGTAACGCTGTTGTTTGCTTCCAAAACACCGACCTGGGCGACGATCGTCTAAATATTTTCACGGAAACAGGAACTTGACTGAGGCGTTTGATTTTTGGCTTTTGATTTTGTAATAAAGCCAATCCGCCTTTGTTTATAAACCTCATTAAAAATGTTAAAGTCTATTGCTAAAATTATAATAAAAGTACCTAAGTTTGTTTATAAAGGTGTTTCATATCCCTATGTAGTCAGTCGTAAAAAATATTAAAACATTTCGGTACAGTTACTGTAAAAATTAAGTCGCTACATTTTAGCTTTTTATTTCCGTCTTCAGTACCCATTGTAATCATTTTCATGGCTCTTTTACTAACAAGGCCGTGTGACTACTTACTCTTTGTGCACTGTAAGTATTTATTCCTTTAAAATGAATACACAAGACGACGGTAGGTATTGTCTTTTGGAGTCCGGCCAAGTTCGCGAGTTGGTAATATTTTTTAAATTCAATTTCGGTGAAGCCACAGTGCTGTATCCAGTCGGCTTAATGTACACCTGCTGAACATTTAAATGAGATACTACGCCTCTATTTACTTATTTATTTGAGATTTTATTGCAGGGAATATATTTACAGAGGTTACAACATGTACCATCGTTTTTAGTACGAAGTTTTATGAGAGTTACGGTTTTGGGAATTTAGTTTGGTTGATCAGGTAACTGTTTCAATGATGTCATTATGTACCTATTTTAGACGTAGGTATCAATTAACATTATTATGGAAAACAAAACAATTTGAATAAAATAAATTAACGTAAAAGTAGTAGATTTCTTGCATGAAGCATAAACAGAACAGTAAATAGCTACTACTTAATTACTTATATTTTTGCATAATATTTATAAAAAAGATGCTAAAAATATAGGAAACTTCATAATTTCACACTACTTTCATTTAAACATTATTATTGAAGTGTCTACGAGCCACACACGAATAAATACACACTGCAAAACTTGAAAAACACATTCATATTTGTAGAAACTATAAAAAAAATCTCGGCTGGCATTAAAATAAAGGTAATAAAACACACTATTCACAGCGCATAAAAGGCTGCGAGTGATCCCTTAATAACGTGCGGGCGCATCCTGGCTTCATTAGAGCGGTAAAGCCCCCCGCCCACCTGCCCCCGAGCTCCGTTAAACTTTATGAAAAAAACGCTTAATTTTCATAATATCCCACATACACGTAACAGCCACAATTTATCACCTGTATTCACAAAATATCGCTATAATTCTTCATTAAGAAAGTTTGCACTAATCTGCGATATGACGCCGTGTTACTGATTATGTGATTTGATAAAACTTGAAACTTAGAAGCTGTGTAGTTACCAGATAATCTCCCTCTAACAAACTTTGTATCCAAATTCCAATACAAGTTCATATTACAAGTGTTCCTTATCAAAGTTTGGTAACCGCCAACACAGAGCAAGGCTTAGAGAACGGGTAATTTTAAAAGTAGGTCTTTTTTATTTGCGTAACAATGCAACTAGCTTTGTATTCTTGTCATGACAATCCTATGAGAGCCCACTGTTCGCTGGGGTCGTGCTGAAAGCCACGTTAATTACGACTTTTCACAGCGCACCGCAGCGGCTAGTTGAAAAAATCAGCTATCCCTAACTCGGAAACTTCGCATAGTTGAATATATTTAACTCCTCTCAGGCAAACAAAGTTGGTAGAAATCCCGTTGCTGGCCATGTTTTGAGGCGCCACCTACTGAATTCTGAGTGGAAAATCGGCCCGATATCAAATTCACCTGTACAAAACACTAACGCGTTTCCAGATAAACGCTGAACTGGGTTGTTAATAAACTATATTTATTGCAAGGTTTTGTTTAACTTGCAGTGTTCGATAATAGTAAGTTCTTGGATTCATTTGCAAGCCATTTTTCAACCGCTTGCTGGTATCCGATTGAGAAAAAATTTTGCGTATTGGTGTTTGAGCGTATTCGGTATCAATGCAATTTTATTGTACCATCGAGCTGACCTGATGATGGAGCCGGGGTGTTGGGACTGGAACTCCCTGACGTCAAATAGTAGGGCAGTAGAATTTGGGCTAGGTTGTTTAAAATGAAGAGGGTTTAAAAGATGGAGCCGGAAGATTTCTGTTGGAACTCCCTGTTGGACACTGCTAAGAAAGTTGAGTTTGGGCTTGTTTACTTTATTCTCATGAGTACTTTCAAAGTAATGGTGATATTATACAGGTTACAAAGATTTAACACTAAAAACCAAAAACCATACATACACATATTTTCATTTTACGTTTTTTAATAATAGTTTGTTTTTATTTTATAATTTTTTTCATTTTGTTTATTATTAATTAATTAATTTGTTCATTTCAAGTCGTTGTATTTGCGCGAAGTTCTCGTGATCGGCATGTTTTAACTTCACACGCCACTTTATGCCAAAGTTTCTGTTTATGTTTTATTCGAACAATTTGAGCCAGTTCGTCTTAAGAAGGTTTACTTACAATTTCGCGTAAAAAGAATCCCGCGCCCGCAGCGAGGAGCGAAAATAAATATCTAAAGTTATTGAATGAAAACTAAGATCTATAATACGTTTTTGAAGTGGGTTTTTAAATGAAAAGAAAATAAGGATGAGGTTTACATTTTGTAATTATTTTATCATGTTAGTAGAAAACGGTGGATACTTTTTATTTAGTTCTAGATTTTTGGATGATAGCCGGTAAACATTAGGCGTATTAAAGGTAAAAAAAAAAATATTTGTTTTTAAAGTAGAAAGGCGTATCAAATAATAAAACATGGTCTTTTGAAGAGTTTTTACTAAAATGTTTTCGGAAAGTATTATTTATTCAAATTCTAAGTTTCTTAGGATTCTCAGCAACTTGTACAAGACATTCATCAATTATTTTTAATTAGACACATAACAGAATAAATGTTATATGCTGTCTCAAATGTTTGCTCAACCATTATCAGAGCGCCTTCCCAGAATCTACAATTAAGCCGAAAAGCCTAGTTTCAATTAGGCCCTAGGTTTTTTTATAGAAATACCTAAATGCCTACTTCAACTTGGATTCGTCTTAAAATCTAAATTTAAAGAGACAATTCAATGTTTCAATTTTATTTAGGTAGATCTTTGATTAATTAACCAAATCTTTTTTTGGATTTAATAATTTTTATTTACAAAAAAGACAACCGCCTTCATAAATAACTTCAGGTTTGGAAGTCGGTGGCAATACATAACAACAAACAGAACCAAAGCCTCCGACTTCCAAAGCTAAAGTTATTTTTCACTTTTGTGTTTTTGAAGGCGGTTGTCCTTTTTGTAAAAAAAGTTTTTATTTTTCGTTTTTTAGTATCAACTTCCTGTCATCCAAATCCATGAAGGAATAATAGATCTACGTAAATTAATAACACCACTTAAAAGTCACAAGAAAGCAGAATAAGCTAATTCGTTTACTTGGCAGACATATTTTTTCAGTTATTTAATTTTTTGACCAAACTTCTTAACCAATTTCGAAAAAAATTATAGGGGACCACCCCTAAATTATGATGACCCATCAAACAACAATGCATGTTTATGCGATGGCAGCAATCGCAATGGATTTGCTGTAATTTTTTTAAGAGTTTCGTTGTCTGTCTCCGGAATCCATCATCAGATCTATATGAAAATTAAATGAGATCATTTCGAAATAAACCCCTTTCAAACAAAAAGAATTTTAAAAATCCATCCACACACGACACAGTTATGCCCGAACATACATGACAATATATATGTATATATAAAAAAACTTTCGAATTGATTACCTCTTCCTTTTTGAACTAGGTTAAAAATTTAATGTTCTTTTTTATTTAAGTTTTAATTTCAGTAGTGGTTCTTGAAAATCTTTACTTAAAAACGTCTAAAAACAATTACGTAAGGGCTAAATTTACGAGGCCTATTACACAATAGATATTATCGAATGGCCTGATATTAAAAAAAAATCTGCCAATTGTGTTAACGGGAATGTTCCCGCTGAGACAAATTGCAGATAACTTTGTTTGTTGTTGTATTAAAGGAGGTCGTATGCTTTATGAATCTTGCCCTTTAGGACGGTTCTCTTAAGTATTACATTTTTAAGTCAAAATAAAAATAATAATAAAAACAAAACAATTTAAGATGACAATAACACACACACTTTCTAAGATATAGGCCAAGACCCCCCAAGCCCCCCCCCCCCCCCACATTTTTGTAAATATGCTTTTCTGCTGCTAGTTCCTAAATTAATAACACCCGTGCAGTAATATGTCTATAGTTTACAATAAAGTGCAGATTTTCCTTTCTTCTCTTAAAATACCCATCAGTATAGGTAGGTACATTTCAATAATCAATGCACTAACTAAATCAAAAACGTTTTCTCATCAGCTTCAGTCCCGGCGACAACAAAGCAGCTTAGAGTGAAGTGTTAATACGATTTAATTTTATTAAAGTTGTTTCATTGTTTGCTTGCAGTTGCCCCAAGCGGTCGAGACGAGATATTAGTGTCAGACACGAATATAATAATACGAATTATTATACTTTCCCTCGCAATTTTAAAAGATGGCGTTTTGTTCCATTCTGTTGCTACCGTAATGCAATGCCTAACTGGGTGTCAGGTTGAATGAAAGGAGTTTATTTTATTAAAATGGTAGACATTTATTATATTTTATGCAAATATATTGGTCTTTAGCGTACTTAATATTGACTGTAAGCATTCTCCTTTTGGCCTATTCTAATTTATTTAATAGCTTCCTATTTTTATTTTCCCTATTTAGAAAAATGGAAACCTTTAAAGGAAAACTATATTGTCTGTCTGTTTAGGCTTACGACCATCACCCAACCAATCATCCCATAATAAAACATCTAAAACACCAATAGACCATCATGAGTAATAAGTCGCGGGCCTGCGTCCGTACGTTGCATAACGATAGGCCGTGTCGACGGCGCGTTCGTGTTCCACGCGCGCCTCAAAGAGATGTCAGCAAATTTTGAAGGGGCCGTTCAGGGCCGATGCCTGCCGGGGTACGGGTTATTCGTAAGACACACCGCGCCCCCGGAAGGCAAAGGGCACAAGAAGGAACATGGATGGGTTATAGTCAGTAAAAGTCTGACACTCCCTTCCGACCCACACAGAACGGGGAAAGTCATTTGATGATTTCCCATCCCTAAAAAAAGTAGGTGGTTAGCTCATTTTGCTACTTTCCGTGTGTGACAAAAGCAATCTAAAGATAGGGCCGCATTTACTGGAACTTTAAAAAAAACCTAGATGCACATAGGTCGGTGTGTAGACCAGCGTGGATGTTTCCAATTCAGAATTTAGTACAGAAACTGCAGTTCACTTGAAATAATTAGTAATGCTTACGAGTAAGCCTAATTTGATATTTCAGGAATACTTGTAATTACAAAAACCTCATGCCTACTTTAATAATGTTAAGCCTGCATACCCAATGGAAAACCAGGAAACGGTCACTATGACCGTTTCCTTCAATAAGTTTTACTGCTATTAAGGCTATTAGCCGCCGAAATCCTTTTAACGTAAAATTATTTTTCTGCATATTTTATTTAACGACATAAGTGGTCTATACGCCTCTTTATTTGATTCAACATGAACGTCAAACCTGTCACCAACCCTACCCTAACTCGGGCATACAGAAATATTTTAACATTCACTCACTGGAAGCCCGTCGATGACGGAATTGGGTCCCCAAGAGATTGAGGACGAGCCTAACGCTATTTACCGGCGCAATTGCACCTCCGGGCTGACAGCAACACCCGATACCACTTTATATGCCCATGGGATCAAAACCCAGTACCAAAGGCTCGAGTGATACCGTCTAATCGTAGGTACCAGTCTGTTTTTGTCCTATTGTAAGGGTAAAGGCTTATTTTCATATAGAGAAGGAATAGTAATATTGATCACCAAGCAAACTCAGTGGTTGCTGGTATAAGTCTAGGTTTACTAATGCTAGTTCCCTCTCTGTATTAATTGTCGGTAGATCTTAAAATTATATCATATCGACTGCTTCTTGTCTTGGATTATCAATAGTCCGGATTTCTCCGGCTCATAGGCCCCTGCTTGGCATTGTAAGAAGTTAAATGAGTACTGAAAACAAAGGTAAAACGCCAAATGCCAAGAACCTTTTGTGCAAATGTTTTTTTAATAACTTTTCAAATGAAAGGGTAGTCCCATTTCAACTGATTTTTAATCCGCAGCCATACGTTTATTAAAATCGTAAAGCTCCCACTGTTTTCCTTTTTAGTGTCTGTTGGTCAGTAATTCAAAGATAGAGTTAAAAAGCTAGTCATTTTTGTCTGCATTTTATAAATAATAAATAGAATCTAATTCATAAAATCAAAGCAGCTAAGTAAAAATGAAATGTAAATACAAATCAGACAATAAAATCGTGAAATAGCGTGGAATATGACTGTTGTTTCCATTACATTACAATTTTCCAACTGAGGAGGTATCCATTCAGGTATTCAATATTGAATAAACTATAAAAGATCAATATTTTCTCTGTGGTTCGACATTCCAAATGTCCTCAATACAACAATGGCCCTAGTTCGGATACTGCACAAGTTTGCGTAGGACGTGGAGTCATTCACTTCCATCAATCCCTTGCTCCCATTATTTGTTTATGTAACTAAGAACGGAACGTCACATCTACTCGGATTATCCAACACACTTTTCACCTTAAGCCGAAGCCCTTAAGATCGACGTTTAACTCCAGAATGAGCTAAGGAGTAGCCAATGTTCAGATTTTCGGATAGTCGAGGTCGTTCGTTTCGTAAATCCAAGGAAAAGACATTCAATTTTACAAAAGGGTGAGCGAAACGTTAAAATTGTTTTAAAATGTTACAGTACTAAGTCAAACTGGGACTTATAATCTTTAAATATGAGTTTCCAGTTGGCTAAAGTTGTCGCATTGTAGTCGGTAATGATGTCGACCACATTTTTAAACTCATGCTTTAAACCGTCGTGATCAATGAGCCCGCCATGTGCAACAGTGCTTAATCAAAACTTCAATTAAATTTTCGTAATACCTTTCGTCGAGCGCCCTCGCCCGGGAGAGCACACAAATTAATACCTACGTCCCAGAATATGTTTTAATTTCGATACATCATGATAGTAGCTGATGAGTTTTGCTTAAATTAAAATATACTGCCGGAGACTTCATTGTGGACCTTTACGTCCCTTCAACACATTCTATTTACTCTGTGAGAGAAGAACAACAAAGTTTAAACAAAGTTGCTGTACATTAAAACTGTAAATTAAGAGTCGAGAGAAATAAAGGAGGTATAGTTCTCAATTAAAACACAACTCAGGCGAGCGGGCTTTAGTTTATTTTTTCATTCGTATAAATGATCTCGGTGGCAAAGTTTGTTAATACTAATAAACGGCTCGGCAAAGGCGCCAACTCTTCGCGTTTCGCACCATTTGTCTCGGGAGGTAACGAGGACCGACTAATGGGGTCCCGGCCGAACCTAAGTAATTTAGAAAAACGATTCTTAAGATAGACGACTTCCCGTTTTATTTACTCGTGAAAACTTGAGAACAACCCTGTGTACGTGCGGTTTGTGGTCGTACCGACTCGTACCGTGTGTTTTAGATTTTCTCTCATCAAAAAACCTAAGTACACCTCTTTACGAAAAAATTGTTTGTTTTAAATAACGGAAGTTTTTTGAATAAATTAAATAATAACAAACAATAAATCTGTGGTTGTGTGGCTCTTTTGTTAATAAATAAAATAAACCTAAATAATTATATCTGATCTATAATAGTTTCAATTGCTACCATCTTCATGTCATCAGTGTATGTTTACTCAAGTTTAAATGATAGGTACTCATTCTCAACTTCATCTACAGGGTTAGCCACACACGATGCATTTTACCTCAAAAATACATGTTCGCGTAAGCGAGAGCTCGGGGCACAAGGTGCCATAACTTCTCCTAAGAACCGGGGACTATATCAGATGGATAGCGGTTATTTACTCCAAAAGCTGTCTTATCTAGACATGTATAAAGGTCATGGTAAATAGTCGGTGGTAAGAAACCGATGCTTTTTCGTCTATTTTTTTTTTGCTTAACACTTTTCCGGACACAAATTATTACTGACTGGCTATACCCGGCGGTATCACCGGCGTTCAGTTACGTTACTGCTCCTCTTTCGTGTGTCATAGCGTTGTGTTATATAGCCTATATTCTTCATCAAGAATTTGGCTAACATACGCAAAGAGATTAGCGCGTTTAAACAAATATTTTTTTACAAAAACTGAAATGTCAAGCGTTTTAGAGTCAAGTGTGTTGCAACTATTATTGACTGTGATATACACAATTGTACGCAAACGATTATCGTACGGGCCTTAGGGTTCCTTAAGGCTATAAGTATGGTAATATTCGATATATTATGCTGTGCAGTGTGCTCAATCTAATGGCGAAATTTTCGGAGTGCGTATCAAGGACCAGCTCCGCATTTTTTATATCGGCGTCCTCTCCCAAATCCACTCGTGTGAAACCTTCGGTGATTATGCCAGTGCCTCCTGTGACCATTCTTCGGAACTATGACGGAGGGTCACGTCCAGCAGTGGACGTTTACGACCTGTTCAGATTGATTGATTGATCCGAACGACTCCTCTACGTGCCCCGACTGAACACGGAACATTCGTTTTTAATTTTTTGTTCTTTCAATAGAACGTAGCAAAAGCTACAAAGTGGAAGTTCGTTCTAAAGTTATAGAAGGTATCTTATTTTATTTTTTAAAGTCGGTAAAGTCTTGTAAACTGTAACCTTTGTGGAGTTAATTTAATAAGCTGCTGTGTTGTGTAAGACAGGTACTACGGATATGTTTTTATTTTTCTATTTAAGGTTTCCAAAGAACATTATGGGTTTTACCTTCTTCTAAATTATTTCCCTTTGTGTAAGCAGATTATCTTTATAATTAATAAATAATAAAACAAACTTTAAATAATCTGTAGGTACATTATGTAATAAATTAAGCTTCTGATTACAAATAACACATATCAAAAGCCTATGAATGGCATACGGGACTTTACGTGCTTTTCAAGGCACGGGAGTATCACACCACTAACTTCCAAACTTCAGGCTGCTACTAAGAAATTCCTAAGTTGAACCAACCAAACATCCTTAAATTCGTATATCAATAAAACAGTTTAAACGTTAATTAAGACATCAACTAACACTACGCATTTACAAAAAGAACTCTCCTCCTTTATTGGTTGAACTCAAACATCATTCTACACAAGATGTTTACTTAGGACTGTCGATACAGACCAATAGACAGCTAGATTAACCACTTAACTATCGTGTTCCAACCCACTGGGCTTGTATCGTGTTTCAGATTTACTTGTAGCGGTGTTATTTGAAGGTTTTTATTTGGTTTTCTGTCTGTATCCCGTTTATTAATCTGGTAGCAGGCCTTTGACACGTAAGGCCCGCTTGCGCTAGCCAGGGTCATCTTTTAACTCCGAGTTAGTAGCTTACAAGGGACATTTATGTATACAATTTTGTAATTTAACCTCATGTTATTCAACTTAAATAACTATCTATTTAAGTTTTTGGTGCAAGTGAGCCTTGGGCTTTTAAAATGTTTACAATATTTATCTGTTTACTTTTAGAGTTTATTTATAGTTCTGTAGACGTTTATTTGATTTTAAAGATGATATAATTTTAATCATTTAAACTATTTGAGCCCGATAATAATTAAAAACAACAAAACTGAACATTTTTTTAAATATAATCTTATATTTAAAAAGTTTTTTTTCAATCTGCTTGGTAGTTCCAGAGATTACCGCGTTTTAACGAACAAACAAAATAACTGATCAGCTTTATTGTTTTAGCATAGATGACAAAGCAACAAACTCCTACCTTTTTAATGGTAGGTACCTACTAAGCAATCTAACGCCCTTGTACCTACAAAACAAGGTAAATTGGCCACTTTTGGGCCACTAATGGTTAATAACGACACTTCACTACATCCTCGTGTCCCTAAAGGATTCTAAATAATTCCAACGTTTCTTGTTACAGACTACAGCTCATCCCGCATTCAATACGGTCCAAGCAATCTAATTAGGTAAGTACTTTTCACCTAATTAATGATCAAATTACGTGTTCGTAATTTATTGTTTCAAGTTACGAAACTAAATAGACATCTTCTGTTCCATTAAGTATTTCTGTCTGTCTGTATTGGCGATTTATGACTAAAATCAATTAGAACAATACTTGAGTTTACTACTTTAAAATGACAACTAATTTAAATTAAATTAATTGTTATAGGTTCATTCTTACCATTTAACTGAGGCACTTAAACTAAATTTATATTTATTCCGTTCCGTCTCAATTTAAATTAGTCACTATCTACTGGTACCTTTTGACTGTCGCTAGTGGCACTAATACACAGTTCAACCAAATTGACGACTTTGGTTGACATGCACAAAAAATTATAGGTTTAATAATAAACGACAGTGAACAATTCACTTCTATTAAATTTAGGTTTAGAAATCAATTTGGATGCTTTATCCAAATTGAAATGCTCAAGTGAGCCGTGGATTATAGCTATAACGAAATAAGAAATGTATTCCCGATCGCGCTCGGCAATTGTTTACATAAATATGGTGTCTGACAGCCGGCGAGCTGCCGGCTTAAACCGTCTGCGGCGACATCACAGGAGTTTCGTATGACAATGAGATAAGCCGGGCAGAAGCGCGACAACATTATTGTACTGGAGAGGATTAAAGCTAGGCGGCTGTTTACAATACATTTATGAGTCATGGAAATATATATCTGTTTACTCACAACGTATTGCAAGGGAAGGGCTTTGAAATATGATCTTGATATTTAGTTGCTGTCGTTACTTCACAAGAGGAATAAATTAATACACAAATATTTTTAGATGAATTAATTTTAAGTTACATGGTTCAACTAGACTAAAAATGTTCCTATTTTCAAATAAATTATCTAGGTTAGTAGGCAACTATTCTCTATTTACGACTCAGAAACAAAATAACACCAAATCTTGCATTGCTACTACATAAATAATACCTACATCAAACGTCAGCCTCAAACAAGATTTCCGTCCAATGCAATAATTTATTATTCAGCTACCTAGCGACGTCTGTAAGTAAATAACAGCTGCATTGAGAGTAAGACTAGCGAGCCATTACAATATTTAGCCCTACGGACCATTCTACTTCAAGTCTGACAGAAATCTAAACGCCCGGTATCTGGTAGATACATTTCAGTACGGTTGAGAAGATATCAATTATTTGGGAGTCGATGCAAAGCAGCCGGCCGTGGCACGATGCTATCGAATTGCAGGAAGTCAACTTGCTTTGAATTTGTAAGATGCAGATACAAATTACGGGTACAGTTGCAAAGAGAATAGACCTAGGGAGGCGTTTAATATAAAGGTAGCAGTATGGATAGATTGAAAGCCACAAAAGCTTGTTCCTTTTCAATCTTTAGAGCTAATAACAGGCCAATATTACCTAGTATTTGTGATAGTAACTAATACATTTGCTAAAGTTTGTCAGAGTTATTGTGTTGCGTAGTACTTTTTTCTTTTGGGAGAAGTCAGCCACACAGTTCCCTGCCGGGGCTGCGGGTTGTTCGTAAGAGATACCGCGCCCCCGGAACGCAAAGGGCACAAGAAGGAACATGGGTGGGTTTTAGTCAGTAAAAGTCTGACACTCCCTCCCGCCCCGCCCAGGGCCGCCCACCCCCAAAAAAAATAAAAAATAAATAAAGCCACACAGTTCCCAGCCTGAAAGCCAGAATTAAAGGTGGTGACCATCAGAAAAGCACCGTGGCAATGAAGCGCTTAGAGACTCGGAAAAGTTTTTCACTGTCTTAGATCCCGTAACAAAATTTTTCAAAAAAAAGCAGCAGCCTTGTAAAAAATAACATGAATAAGAATTCTACGCTGTTTTTTTTTTATAAATTTTCCATCTCTATTTCTACCTCTACAATGATTGGTGTGTAATTGATTGATGTGAGTGGTTGGTGATTCTGCCATTCCACCAAAGATGTACTACGTTAAAAAGCAAAGGATATACGTATGTAGGCAAAATATCAATCAGCAGGACCGCTTGATTTTTATATTGTAGCTTTTAGCATTAACTTAGCTATGATAGAAAAGGCTTCAATCAAATTATTTTACAGGCACGCAAAGAGCATCTTCATAGTACATCTAGCCTGCTCCGCTACACCACTTAGGTCTACTGGAAAGACTTAAAGCCTTGCCCTGTAAACATCTCAAATTGAGACCTTGGTTGCCCATAAAATGTAACTGTTTTTGTAACCATAAACATTAGTGCAGTTAGTACCCACAGCGAAATAATGGTAATATATTTCTGATTGCACAATCAAACTATAATATTCAGCATTAACATCAAATTACTACATAAATTCGTACCCAGTAGTCGGAAGCTCACTACAAAGCTCTTATTTCATTAGACACGGCGGGAACAATTACCAAATACGCCAGTTATTAATTCCCCTAATTACCTCACTTTTACAGTCGGGTAACGTGTGTTACTCCACTGTAAAAGTGGGGGACGTGAATATTAAGGTGTATGTAATTCTAGCTCAATTAGTCCGTGATTAGGTTTTAAATTAGTGTTTTCATGAGAGCTAAGTATAGTTGTTTGTGTCCGTGGTGTTAAGGGAAAATATTTCGTAGGTAGGTACTTGTCCATGCAATATTAAATTCACAATTCAATTATTTTTTCCTTTATGTGTGTGACATTCAAAAGTGTCTTTTAATGGTCTCATTAAAATAAATTATTAAATTTTTTGGTAAATTAAACCATTAATTTTAATGAAAATATTTTAATTTGTTCACATACATTTCCTATGCAAGGACTGTAAAATTATAATAAATAAAATTAATTATTCGTAACGATGTAGATATCGTTAAAAACCTGCCAAACCTCTGAAAGTTCAGCACGAAAACACAATACTTAAGCGGCCCGCCAGTGTATAAAGCACGAGTACAAAGTTAGCTACGGTCAAACTTACGCAAGGATGCACAGTGCGACACTAAAACCCACTTTACCTCGTGTAAGTTTACCGCTAAAACAGCTTAACCGCCCACCGAGCAAGCATTTATTATTTTAGCTTGATATTAAGGCAAATGGAGCCTTAGTTACATTTTTGGGTCGCGTTGGAAACAAACAACGTAATCAATCTTTTCCATAGTTGCTTAATTCAATTAAGATTATAAGTAATCCAATTTAGGCAGTAATCTCGCTTAATTTTGACCCTTTTGCTCCATTAAACAGATATAATATCTGAACAACTGCCTATAAATAAAAACTTCAAATAACACAAATGTTATTTATACACTACGTCAAATGAATAGCTTTATTTAAAAAAAACCGGCCAAGTGCGAGGCGGACTCGCGCACGAAGGGTTTCGTACCCTTATCTATAATTAAGATATCAGGTTTGTTGTATGGTTTTTTATTTTTATATTTGAGTTGATTGAATGAAAGGTAAATCACGGCTTTCGATTTATGACGTATTAAAAAAAAACTACTTACAAGATTTCGTTCAAACTAAGTTTCGGTTGAAGTTTACACGGTAATGTATATCGTATATTTTTTTTTAGTTTTATTATTCTCTTATTTTAGATGTTACAGGGGGCGGGATATACGCTTTACCACTTTGGAAGTGTCTCTCGCGCAAACTGTTCAGTTTAGAAAAAAGATATATTAGAAACCTCAATATTATTTTTGAAGACCTATACATAGATATATCCCAGAAGAAAAAAAAAATTTGGATGAAAAAAAATTTTGAGTTTCATTTCTAAGTATGGGGAACCCCCAAAATTTATTGTTTTTTTTTCTATTATTGTGTGAAAATCTTAATGCGGTTCACAAAATACATCTACTTACTAAGTTTCAACATCATAGTTCTTATACTTTCGGAAAAAAGTGGCTGTCATATACGGACGGACAGACAGACTGACAGACGTGTCGAATCCATAAGAGTTCCGTTTTTTCGCCATTTGGCTACGGAACCCTAAAAAGACATCCACAGACAGACTACGTTTTTTTTTCACACAATTCATTATTCTGTAAAACACAATAACTACGTAGGTATTCACTTTTACGGACCTATTAATTTCCCATTAATACAAACAAAAAACCGTTGAGCATCTGACTTTTAAAGTAGAAAATGTTTAAAGAATGATTAATCAAAAAAACCTTTTTTGTACTAACATTGTGAATCGAAATTTTAACTCAATTCCGCACTACAAATAAACCGCACCGGGGTTAATTGGCGTAAAAATAACGATGTAATTGAAATTTACACGTTGTTGAAAGTAATACAGGCTCGGTAATACTTTAAATACATGACTGATGTACTTGTGATATGATAATGAGGGCATGTTTTTAATTTGTATGAACTACCTGCTTTCTATAGTCAGCAATATTGTTTATTGGTTATATTTAAAATCTATAAGATTTCGTAAAACCGGACGTGACCAAAAATGGGTAAACGAAATGTCGAAAAAATCAAAATAAAACAGTGATTCCACTTTGATCTTTAGAGGCATCTGTAATAATTAAGGACTAATTTGACGGGACTTCTTTAATGATCATATACTGAAAATACATATTTACATTTAACTTCATGACATCTCTTAATGCGACACTTTGGACATCTTAGCTAGATAATTCATAATTAGAAACTAGAGCTTACACTTTAGAGTTTGTGGTCTAAAGAAGATATTAAAGTACTTAAATCACTTTCCCCTTTACTTTAGTGCCTACTCGATAAAGATGATTAACCCTCGAAAATAACGAGGCGGCCATCTTTGTTTTAACAGACAATGTATCTCAAGTTGCCGTAAAATTACTTTTGTTATACTTGAAAAGTGAAAGTGTTTAAAATTGCTGCTTTATTTTAAATTAATCAATCGGAAAAGCCAGAAACGACCAGCAAAAAAAGTTGGTTCTTTATGTTTTTCTTTTGGTGCCTGCCCCCGGACACATCAAGTTTTTAGATTTCTATGGAATATCAAAGAAACAATAATTTGTGTCATAAATTAAGTACCGAGCATTGATAAAAAACAAACGCCGCTCAGATTCATACCCAGTTCTTTGATTGAATACCGTCTTTTTCAATTATCACATAACTCTTATCGGAAGATTAAATAATGGCAAACCTTTGTACAAAAAATATGTCAATAAATGTCATCTACTTATTCTTCATATCAGACTAAAATATTGAAAAATCAGTCATAAATATTTAAAATTTCATTAATAACCCGTGTATGAAATGAAATTGTAAATATTTAATATCTTGATGTATATTATTAAAATAATAGATACTCTATCTTTTCTTCTATATAGATAGACAGCTATTTGTCAAAGTTATTGTTCCTTTTAACGTCTAAGATAAAATTATGCTTTAAAAATGAAAGCACTATGCTTGATAGGCAATAGCGCCACGTATAAAAGAATAACCTATATGAAACTGTTACGCGAGATATTGAATAGTAAAACTTCCCGAGAGCGTTCATATAAATGAGAATATTAGTAGAAATATTTTATGCGGCCATTGTTGGCGGGAACTTAAGCAAAATTTCCTCGGGGACCACAATTTATAATCAGTTCCATGTTTCATTCATTAGTTAGATCTACTTTTCAAAATGCAAGTGAGTTGGTAAAGTGATATGGGGAATGGGTTAAAAAAAGAGTCGCGATATCAGCGGGTCTATTCTATAAAAATCTCACTCCATTAATTCAGGCGTCGTCATGAGGTTCTAGTCGGCAGTCATCCCACCTGATGCTAAGGATTGAGAGTTCACCTTAAGAGAAATATACAACACCCAACATTTTTATACATGCAGCTAACTAGAATTTAAAATAATATATATTTCAAATTTTAGTTAGCTTTTTTTTTGGGAGGTGGGAAATCATCAAATAACTCCTCCCGTCCTGGGCGGGGCGGGAGGGAGTGTCAGACTTTTACTGACTAAAACCCACCCATGTTCCTTCGTGTGCCCTTTGCGTTCCGGGGGCGCGGTATCTCTTACGAACAACCCGCAGCCCCGGCAGGCATCGGCCCTCAGTGGCCCCTTCCATTTGCTGACATCTCTTTGAGGCGCGCGTGGAACAAGAACGTGCCGTAGACACGGCCTGTCGTTATGAAACGTAAGGCCGGTGAGCTGCCCATTGCTCACCGTCCACAGGCCCGTATCTACGGTGGCCGGGAGTCGTCTCGCGAAATTTTAGTTAGCTGCATGTATAAAAATGTGTTATTTAGTCTATGAACATTTTCAACAGAAAGAATGACAAACGACAAAATGCTTTGAATATTTTACGAGTAAGCATTGCTGTCCAACAACTCCGTTTGAAGTCCGTTGGTCGAGGTGTGACAATGACATTCTCTCAAATAGAATGTGCATTATATTAAAGCCATTTGGATAGTGCTTCGAACAATATGAAGTAGTTTTCAATCATTTTTAGTCTCAAAGTGTCAAAGCTCGTATGAAGTGCACTCTAAACTTTTTAGTATCAAAAAGTACTTAGTATAATACAGACTTCGTCCACGTCGAAGTCTAGTGTACCACAAAACATAACCTATGACACTGCGGAATAGTGTACCTTTGTATTAATGTTTTTTTTTGTAATCGGGTCTGTACTTTCAGAAATTACCACTTATAAACAACATAACATACCAACTCCTGAATTCGCCTGTAATCCCCGAAGGGTTAGGCAGAGGTGTAACTATGTACACCCACAGTTCGCTGTTATGTTTAGGTCCCATGTAATAGGGGCGAGCCTATTGCCATTAACTGGGCACAAATCCTAACTCCGAGCTGCTACTAAGAATTTCATAGAAAAACCCGATAACATTTTTTGCTCGACCTGGGAATCGAACCCAAGACCTCTAGCGTAGCAGTCGAGCTTAGGACCACTAGGCTACCGAGACAGTTCACTCACAAACAATAATCCTATTTATAATATTTGTATGGTTAGACCTTTGTAAAATTAATTTTGTGACCCTTTTTGATAATCGTTAATTATTAGGTAGTTGAAATATTAGAGACAATCTTAAATTATGATTTCAAGATTGAAACAAACATCTCGTAACATATTTAGCGGTCTCTAGAACAAGTGCTTTAGCAGTTGGTAAAATATTTATGAGCAGAACATTTTCTCTTGGCTTTTTTATACCCGTATAATGTGAGGAATTTACTGCTCTGATCCTTTAATGTAATTGAATTTGCAAAATCGATACGATACTAAATATATTTTGGTAAGCGATCGGTTTATAAACGATTTTTTAATAAAATTAGACCGATATATAAAACAGACGAGGTTTACGCTGTTTTTAATTGGTGTCGTAATGTTTTATCGTTTATATTTATTTAAGCAAATGTTTGGATTTCATTGAATATAGATTTTTTGTTGATTAACTTTCAATGATACGATTTACCAAAATCAGTTGGAATTCGTGTGTTAAAACAATGGTTACGGATATTTATGAACCTGAATGTTACCGTTATATACCGTATGTTTTACAATCATACCATCACGCCTGTATTCCTCGAAGGGTTAGGCAGAGGTGTATGCGTCACTCCCCCCGGCGGTATGTTTAGGTCCCATGTAATAGGTGGCGAGCCTATTGCCATTAACCGGGCACAAATCCTAACTCCGAGCTGCTACTGAGAATTTCATAGAAAAACCCAATAACACTTTGTGCTCGACCTGGGAATCGAACCCACGACCTTTAGAGTAGCAGTCGCGCTTAGGACCACTAGGCTACCGAGGCAGTTACAATATAGAAATCATTTTCATATGGAATAGAAAATAAAGTTAATTATCGAATTTGAAATTAGAGATCCTTTAAAACAATTTTGCAAATGCCGAATTTGATCCTAACATTTACGAATGCCGAACTGATTTTAGGAACCGAGAGCGAAAAACCGAAATTCACAGACGGAGTTGCATAGTTACCTGCGCGGAGCAAACGACTGCCTTCCGTAACCAAACTACCGCTAATTAGTTAGGTATTTTCGCGCGAAACTTCAATTAATTTCGTCAAAGCCGCCACTGGCGGTCCTCTAGCCTTTTTGTTGGCGAGAAAAGTCAAAGACGCGCGAAAATCGGAATGAAGTAATGAAATTTCTATTGGCGAGCCGTTTGGAAATCCCACAATTTCTTTCCTTCCTTTGACTCGTCTTTGGTTAATCTGGACCGATTAAGTTTATATTCGTGGTTCAATATTTTTGTTTGGAATTTCATAAGCTGGTCAATTAAGTAGGATTTTTTTTTACCGATGGGAAATCATCTAGTGACTTCCCCCGCTCTGAGCGGGCCGGTAGGGAGTGTCAGACTTTTATTGAGTAAAACCCATCCATGTTCCTTCTTGTGCCCTTTGCGTTCTGGGGGCGCGGTTCCAGACTTTCACTAAAATTATATTAGAGTAGGTACTCTATCTACCTACTTATCATCATGGATACACATGCTCAGTCCAACATTATACACTAAAAGTAAGAAAAAGGGAAACAAAAAATACCATTTTTCTTCCAAAGTATCAATTGTATCCATTTGACACGAATGTACATTTTTATTATGTCTACTATATTTCTATACAGCTATAAAAACGCTAGTACAGCAAGGCGCGAACTCATCGAAGCATCGCCGTCTACGGACGTCGGGATAATCTCATTGAAAGATTTGATTTTCCGCTAAATTACATAAAAGTAATGAAATACTTTCTCGGGATCCCGGGAACCCGGAGACATTGAAAGAACTTTACACTGATCTTATTAAATGTTTACACGTTTTTGTTTTGCGTGTTCATAAAAGTTACCAAAGTCTGTGATTTTTTTTTGGTAACTCCGACTCCGTTCAAAGCAGTTATATCGCCTGAAAAGAAAAAATAAATGTTGTTTTTCTTATTCATAATCATCTTAAAAAAAAAGATGAAATCCATTGATTTTACAAGGGTACTTACTTAATAAACTTCGGATACAATAAACCCCTAAAGTCACAAACTGGTACTAGACAACCAATAATCCCCCAAACCAGTCGCAATTCAAATCCATAGTTACGTCTCTTCTCAGTAATTCCGTAGAGAACAATTTTGACGTAACACTAGTTCCGCCAAACTTTAACATTTCATTAGTACAGAGCAATAGCTTATAAGTGGAATGTTTCACAGTTTAAGCGGGATATCGTCCTCACTCCCCCCTCGCGCACCCACTCTCGCGGGGGTATATTCCGTGCCTCTTATTCAATTTGTGAGCGAATCAGTTCCGCCAACCCGATTATCTTCCACGTCGAGATTTATATGCTCACAAGAGAGCTTTTTCAGAGGTTTACTCCAAGAATGTTGCAAAAAATTCATATTTGAAGCTTGTGAATGTCGACATTTATTTGTGAACTATTAGGTATGTTTTGTGAGCTTTCCTTTTTACGTTTATTTTATACGCGTGGGTTCTTGAGACTCTAACTAAAATGTATCAAAAAATAGTCTGTGACTTTAATCAAGTCAAAGAGCGTTTCTTCAGAAACATAAATACAACTATTAACTATTAGTCTCTTTTATTGGCTCATTGTGCTCACAGCGTGTCCGTGAGAAAGCAACTAGTACTTTTCTATAATGGGAAAGCACTTGGCACATGTACCGAGCACAGAGCAAGAGGCCACTCGGCTTAGTAAACATTTGCCCAATAATTGCGAGTCCTCAGTTACGCTACAGGAATAAATATTCGCCCTCCCTACGGAGAACGTCGTACATTCCTTTAATTCAAAGCATTTCTTTATTGGAGAAAAAGTCATGGAGCTTATTGTTTTATTAACGAATAACTTGGAGGATTCAGCCTGTGGTTTGTTTGTATACTTGCCCCAATAGAAATCAAGTTATCTCTTTTGTTTAGGAGATGAAAATATTAAATATTTCGTGATGTGAAGCTGTTGAAATGTAATTAAACTCGTCTAACTAAGTTGTGTAACAGTTGATGCATGGCTAGTAAATTGCTTTGTTATTAAATAAACTACTCCAATAATCTGTTAAATGTTCATAAAATATGAATAGTTACGTACTTGAACAATGAATCCTTTCGCAAAACAGTAAGAGGATAATTAGAGTTACTTCTGCCAAATCGAATCAACACACGGTAATAACCTTAATATTTTTTAATAATTGAAATGATTTTGGATATTTAACGCAAACTAATTTCAAATCTTTTCTATGCATAAGCTTGAGACGTACACTGAACTGTTATTGCTGGATAGTAGCGTAACACATTTAGCATATTAAATTAGTTTGACATAATTAATGCAATAATTCAAATATTGTGGATTGGTTTAGAATCTTAGTCAATAAGAATACAATTTACCTCAATTAGATGGAACAAGCATTTTTATACTTTAGATTAAATTAATCTGAAGTCAATTTCTACAACCTTGCATATGACGTATCATCTGAAGAGTTACCCAGAGATGTAGGTAACTAGGTAACCTACCTATAAGTATTTTCATCCACATTTAACGTTGGGTTAGTTCGTTTTGGCAGAACTAACCTCAATTGGAAAGTAATAAACACCAGTTCTACAGTTCACACTTAATGATGAAAGAATTCACTTTATTAGCTTTTTTCTCTGTCTACTGAATTCTTTATTTTATTAGGATATTGAATATAAACCGGGGGCGACGGATGCCTCACTCCATTTGAACGTTCATAGCTGAAGATTGTGTCCATTACGGTCGCAATTCAGTAGACGGGCAAATCGTCTGCGGCGATTTCCATCACTGCCCTTCCTCGTCGTTGTCCCCACTTTATGTGATACTTTACAATTTTTATCTGTTGTTTATTATACGACTTTTATAAAGGTTTTGATACAGATCCTGCTACTGTAGGATTGTCGAGAGTAGACTACTATTGAAAATGCGAAAGTTTGTACGGATGGATGGATATTTGTTACTCTTTCACGCTTAAACGGCTAAGCGGTTCTGGATGAAATTTGGCACTTAAAATACTTTTTATCCTGGAAAAATGTACGTTTCCCCTTCATTTATCAAATTTGACACTGACGAAATCGTGGGCAGAAGCTAGTAGGTACATATTGTTAACTAAGATTTTGTTTTCAGCTTTATCTATAGGGTGACTTAGTGGCAATTAACCAAAAAACGATTTTATTTTAAATTGCAAAGCTCATGACTTCTAAATTAATATAGGAATATTAAGAAAAAAAAATGGTTTGCTAGTCTCTTGGGGAACGTTTTGACTTTCAAAGTGTACCTTGACGAAGTGGTTGTGATGTAACCGTGTCATGTATGTGAGACGTAGGGAACGCTTTTGTAGAAGCTTACAAGACAACGATATTACTCTCCGTGTGTTTTCTGTAAATAAATGATGATACCTACAAGTTATTTTTATGTAGACAAACAGAAGCTATAACAGAAGTCGTGTGCACTGATGTAGGGGAGTACGCGATCCAAATGCAGCTCTTCACATTTAATCTTAATCGCGATCGTAATCTATCTTAATGATAAATCCGTATCGCGATCATTGATTTCCATCATAAATTACGAAGCTGGCTGTATAAATATCACACTAAACTTTGGGATTCTTTTATTTATTTTTTAAGGATGGGATATCATCTAATGACTTCTTCCACCCTGGGTGGAGCGGAAGGGAGTGTCAGCCTCTTACTGACTAAAACCCACCCATGTTCCTCTTAATGCCCTCTGCGTTCCAGGGCCGCGATAACTATTTACTATTTACTTCTGAGAAATGACCTAATTGAAAAACCCAATAACACTGCCTGACTTGGGAATAGAACCGTGGACCCTACGCTCAGCAATTATACTCACGAACACGAAACCAACGGGACACTTAGACTTACGAAAATAAATAAATAATTTATTTAGACAACATGTTTGTATAAATGAATTATTTAATTATTTTCGCCAGCTCTTATTTCTACTACAGTAAATTATTATTTTCAAAGCTAAGTCAAATTATTACATAGTTTTGAACAGGACGCCGCTCCCGTGCTTAAATAAGCGTACATACATACAGTTCAGTAAACTTGTGACAATTTTCAGGAAATTATGTCACATGTCAATTATTTTGGTTACATTACTGCAAACTTTGCTTGCCCTGTGTCCCATGTATGTAGAATAGTAAAACTTACTCTACTTTAGGTAACTGCCTCGTTAGCCTAGTGGTCCTAAGCGCGACTGCTACGCTAGAGGGCTTGGGTCCCAGGTCGAGCAAAAAGTGTTATTGGGTTTTTCTATGAAATTCTCAGTAGCAGCTCGGAGTTTGGATTTGTGGCCGGTTAATGGCAATAGGCTCGTCCCCTATTACATGGAACCTAAACATATTGGCGAACTGTGGGTGTATATTAATACACCTCTGCCTAACCCTTCGGGAAATACAGGCGTGATGATATGATATGTGATGATTTTAGGTAGAATTTGCTACTTATGGCACTTTTAATTCGAATCATCTTCAATTTTATTTTTCCCACCTAAGTAATACCTACATAAAATTTTATTCTAAGTACTTTTGACTGATTAACTAGGTACTTGACTAAGTTGGCGAAAGGTCATAACGAAACGTAAAAGTAAGATCAGAATAATAGTCAAGATAAGCTAAAATGTCTAAAGATAAAGGCCTTTCAACTTTTCAACATTTTTAATTTTATTTTAAAGCGGGTCCTCACCACCTCCTAAAAATAATCCACCCACGCCCACCACACTCATCTCGTTAGATCCAAATCAATTCCCAAAATCCAATAATGAAATATTTACGTACCTAGATTTAAAAATAAAGTCCTTTCATAAATAAAATATGAACCTTAGTGTATTGTAAGACAATATCAATAAACTCTTTACGAATTCAAATATTCCAAATAGCAGTATTTTCGTAAGTGAGACAATTTATAACTTAAAATATAAGGGCAAATCGACAGCACTCGAGTTGATAAAAGAGGAAATTCACAGAAAATTCATGTTTCTGCTCGGTAGATCTTCAAAATTAAATTAGCATTTAGTGGATATCAGATCAAATTGGTTTCCCGTGGGTTCAATCGGGTTCATGTTTATTTATTAGACCCTAAAAGGATGCGGTAATAATATGCTGAGCTCAAAGAATTTGCATAACTAATTTGGTGCTTATGAGAGTATAGTTAAATATTTAACTTGACTGTTTGGTGTTAACTCTGATATCTATTGTTGTTTATGATTTAGTTATGTTTACCTATATATTGCCTTTCTAAAGAACATTTTTCATCGTTATCTCAGGTGAAACACGTGCAGCACTAGATGTGCTAGATGCGTTTTCAGGATCTAATGTCTAAATTATGTCCCAAAAATGACAGATTATCTATAGTCTGTTATATTTCCTTCTTATTTTTAACCTACTACAACGATCACCAAAATCTATTTAGCAATTCAATTTTGACCTGCTGCATGTAGGTTATTTTACGCATGCATTTTTTCAGTTATAGGATATAACTGAAATATTTCAAAGGTTAATAAACTCTAAAAGTTAAATACTCCGTCTCATTTTCGTAATACATTTTCTCGACAACGGAAAGGTTTTTATTCGCTTTTTTATCGTCTTGTATAAATAAATTGTATTACTAGCAGTCCATTAACACCACAATAAATAACACATTTTCCTTGTGTGACTGTAACAAATTACAAAAGGTTAGAAAGCATCGTGTATATTGCTTTGTGGTCCACACTAAGAAATAAGAATGGGCCTCCCCATAGCGTCCCATGAGAATCGCAGGGGCCTTTGTAAAATATACCTTTACTTGAAACTCAATAGATCTGAGCTCGAATAGGTATATTTTACAGAACTGACTATACTAATGGCTTAAGATCCCACAGTTGTTACATCTACGTCATTTCAGCATGGCTGACATTTTGAGAACACCTAGATTGAGAAAAATGTAATTGAGAAGCTATGGGTACTACACATATCTTTATCTTTTCTCAATAACAACAACAAATAACAAAATAAATGATTGATTGAGTATTTCAGCGAAAATAAAATGTTGTAGGCGTAGGCAACACTGGGATAATTACAAGTTTCAAAAAACCCAACGGACTGACACTGAAATTGGGATTGTCGTTTACGTTGTTTCATTTCATGCCACAAATTACGTTTCTGATAATTGTTTTAACAAAAAATCTTTTCAGTCTCGTCCGCTGTCGTCAACAAATGTTTTCGTTTATGTTTTCTTAATAAGCTTTATTTTTTCGTTTCATAAGTCTAAAAGACTTAATTTAATCTTTTAATTCTGGTGTCTCTAATGTCACCCTAAACGTGCATATCGATTTATGTAAAAATGTTAGTTTAGAATTTCAGATGGTCTAGATAATATGCATATTATTTTGTCCTTGAAAATTCTAACTAATATTATAAAATATGCAAAAGTAAGTTCGTTTAATTGTTTATTTTTTACACTTTAACGTCGACACCACTAAACAGATTTTTATTAAATTTGGTAAAAACTCAGTTTGAACCCCAAGAAACGACAAAGCTATTTATTAATCCGCGATTTCATCTGCCTCCATAATAACCAACCTTTACGCGGACGAATTCGCGGGTAAAAGCAAGAGTGTCATTAATTCAAAACAACGGATCCATTATCTTACCAAAATGTTTGCTTACAAGTTCTCATCGTACATCTATTAAGGCTCTTCCCAAACTAAGGTAATATCAACAGAATTGCGCTACAAAAGCCCACATCACTAGCATGCACCTAAAACCTTCGTCACCAAACTATGTCAGAACACACCACAGCTCCTCACAGAGATGTCGATCGCACGTCCTCATTTTAAAGTTGGTGCGGAAACCCAAGCTACGTTCATAAGCAAAGATGTGGCCACGTCTATCAACTGTCGTGTCATAAAAGGCTATACGTAATATCTGGAGCAGTAAGGTGTAAGGTATAATGCAACATTTATCAGAACAGCTTGCCTTGCGACAGTGACAAGTGTTTCCGTGAGTGGCGACCGTTATGCCTAACAATAGCTACCCTACATCTCTTCTCCCACTATCACTACTAGTCTCTTTCTGCATGATTTCTAAAGGCTTCCGTTCTCACTATCAATGTTGTATCTTCTTGACGTTTGATGAATCAATGAACTTTAGTTTGTCAATCTATTTAGGCCCTGAACACATTATTCGATTTATCCCTGTCCTTTATCAAATGTTGTATCTCGAATTGACGTAAACTGTTCATGTTATGTTTAATTAAATACAGTGGTTGTAACTCGATAGTTTCTCGCCGTAGATAATATTGTATTACAATGGTTTTGAAATTAAGATGTTGTGCCATTTACTCAAAAAACTTCAACGTATAATAAATCTGGAAATAATATCCACGAACAAACGAAAATACAGGATTCTGAAAAAAGAATTTCTTTTTATATTAAAAACGAACATCAAAGTAAGCAAAAAGAGCGGCTATTCAAACATTTTAACTTTTGTAAGAATTTTCCACTAAATAAGCAGCCTGTTAGTCATTTTTACGAAACGATATAATTTTTACACCGAAATTGTTTTGGCGCTATTCAGGAAGAAGGTTAATTTTCCATCAGACATTTTAAATTTTCCGGAACATTGTCGCATGTTAATAATAAAGCGTGACAAATAATTTTAAAGTTGAATGAGACAAAGTTTTCTCATTGCAACAAAGGAACAAGTTCATAATTATTTGTTAGCCTCAACGAACTACTGCGCAATTTTAATTGAAATAAAACAACCGAAATATGAGATGCTTGACCTGCTATTGCGAAATTAATTTAGTGCTGTATTGCAGAGTTAACGCGAAATATTATCTTTGCTTTGTTCTATGATAACGAGAATCAGACCCACACTTTCCGATTCAATAAATCGGACTTTACCGAGTCGCGTCAAGTATTCCGATAAAATGAAATTGAATAGTAAATACAGTGTAACAGTTCGTTTCAGGATCTTTTATAAATTATGTTAGAACTCCTTGTTGCGGAAACTTAAATTGCTTTTGCATATGTATGTTTATTTGACCTGAAATATCAAGATTGGTTTTGAAATATTATTGGCATTTCGAGTACCACCACTGCTTTCCTGACCGTCTACTTAACCTGTCGAGATAGTAGGATAATATTTTTTTAAACGTAAAATGAATAAATCTCCCATCACAAATAGCGGTGTCAGCGTTATCCAGACATTTTATTTTAAAGTTTTATCCTCATTTAAAACTTAACGGTAGCCGGTCATCGCTTATTATTACAACAAGGCTCCGACACAGCAAATATTTTGCTATTCAAGTTGGTGTTTTAAATCATGTGCGTTAAAATATGTTTTCATAATGACAAGGAAACAAAGGTGACGGCTCGAGAGTGGCGCGCTAGGGCGATTCCGGCCGGGCTGTGGTCATTTCAAAAGGGTGCTGTCTTAATGAGCGATGACCATTTAGCAAATAAAAATTTGATATAATTAAGTTCTAAGTAAAACCTGGTTATATATTGAAAATGTAATCGCTACCACAACGAAAGCAAAGAAAAATGCATAAAAGTTTCACGGTAGGAACTCAAGTTGCAAACATATCCCAAAAATATTTCAATTTAAACATGTCGCGAACAGCAACGTGTTGGGTTATTACAAAACTGTCGTAGCAACCTAAATTCTATCGAGCAGGTTCAATTAAAAAGTGCCGATACTAATTAAAGTAGGTACAGTTTGGCCTGGTCGGTGTCACGAAGTTACCTGGTCGGCTAAACGGCTGACTCTGTCAAACCGAAAATTAGTTTCCAAATTCTGGTGAAAACTTTAATTGATTCCTCAAAGCCAATATGTGGGAGTGCCCATTTAATCGAAAATTCTACGAGTCCGCCCCACAAGTTCGAGTGTAACTTTCGTAATTATTTGACATGTAAAGTAAACAGACTGATGACCCATTGCGACTGAGTACGTAAAAGTACGTGGACACACATGGATACCCGTATAGACACAGGATGTTTCCTAATTCGTTTTACAGATGTACTCTCAAAACAATCAAAATTAAATCAAGACACGTCTCATGTCTTTATAGCTGATCAAGCAGTTGAAAGTAATGACACGAATTTGGAGACACTCTGTATAAATTTGGGCTCAGAGTGGGGTAACCTATATTAAATGTATGGGTGTGGACATGCATTTACCTGCCGTCACGTTTTATCCTCTTGGATTAAGCGGTATCCGAAGCGACATGTAATGCATATGAATATGAAACTAATAGGTACCTACGTATGAAGGATGTTCTTAAAACAGGCAGCAGTTTTGGGTTAGACAGGGACCAGGGATACCCATCACTCGAGCTTATGACGGTTTTAAGTTTCGCGTAAAATAGATGAGCTGTTATTTCCCTTCTAATAAATAGTTTTTGATACTCATAATCAAGGATCCCGAAATGCTAACATATATAATAAAAGATGTTTTGTCTCCTAAGAGAAAAAAATAAACAGTTGAGTCATATGTTCCCCTTTAACTAGAGACTAAAAATCAACATTAACATTGTGTAAACAGGTGATTCAAATGTACCTACGTATAAAATTATAGCTAGACAACATCAGGAGAGGCGCGAGTGAGGTCATATTATTGTTTGGTGAGCCATTCTTCTTAGCGTCTAGTCTTGGAATCTGATTAATAGCAGCAATATTTGGCGCCTTTGTGAACCGCAAGAATACGTTCCAGCTGGAGCTCGTGATTCTTGGTCATACCTATGTAAAATCTACCAAGTTACATATTGTTTGAATGATGAATAATGTAAATTGGATGGAATAGAATGATATAATTAGGTACTTAAAAGACATTACCAACAAACAAATTACTCCTGCTTGGAGCATTCCAAAACAAAAGAAAAACAAAAATGGCCACGCTTACCTAAAAGTATTTTCATTCTAAACAATCTATATAACAACGTGCATATTTTTAAACTTCCCAAGATACCTGGAGAATGTTATCTTTCAATCTGAAAATTCGTGAGTAATTTTGTAAAGGGAATAAACCCTATTTTGCACATTGTTTATTTTGCGATAAGTACCCAACTTATATACATACCTACCAATGATAGCTTATTCACCAATTTGCATTGTTAATTTTCACCGTATAATTGCTTGATCAATAACATGAATGTTTGAATAGAAATATAACATTATTAATCCGGATCGATTTGTATTTGCATCTCTAACATCATCGTATAGAATTTTCTATCTTTTGGTCTAAATTATCCTTTTAGGGTTCCGTACCTCAATAGCAAAAAACGGAACCCTTTTAAGATCACTTTATTGTCCGTTCGTCTGCCTGTCTGTCTGGTCTGTCTATCAAGACCCTTTATTTCGGGATTGGATGGAGGTATCAAGTTGAAATTTAAACTGTATACTCAGGTCGACGGTCCCATGAAGTTGAGAAAAAATCAAACTTCTAAGCATACTTTAAAAATTTATGGCCGTTTATTAAATAAAAACGCATATTTCGACACTATCAAGGGAATCAAAACTCATAGGGTAGTACCCGTTGATCTAGAACTATGAAATTTGACAAGTAGCATCGTTACAGACCACTAGAAAAAGGCTCAAAACTACACATTTTTAATTGAATCTTAAAAATAGACGGTCTATATTTTTTTAGAGGTCGAAATTTCAAGTTGGAGCTAATAGTAAAAAAAATAAATAGAGTATCATTTAAAAGGGCTTGGTGTGCACATTGTAAAATATATTTTATTATTTATCTTATTTATAATGAAAAATATAAAAAAATACAGTATTCCTCTGTATCCGAAGTCTGTAAAACGTTTTTTTTTAAATTTAATTCATTATTTTAATAAGCTATTTATTTAATTCTGTAAATTATAATGATCTTACGTACGGAACTCTCTGTGGAAGAGTCCGACTCGCACTTGTCTGGTTTTTTTTCTATATTTTACATGTGAGTTTTTTAATTTACCCATTATATAGCACCTGCTATACTAGTGTCACTGTTTGCCGGGGCTGCGGGTTGTTCGCAAGAGATACCGCGCCCCCGGAACGCAAAGGGCACAAGAAGGAACATGGGTGGGTTTTAGTCAGTGAAAGTCTGACACTCCCTCCCGCCCCGCCCAGGGCGGGAGAAGTTATTTGATGATTTCCCACCCACCAAAAAAAAAAAAAAAGTGTCACTGTTACAAGTATTTCACGATTTAAAGATTTTTTAGGTGACGAAACTCTTAATTAAAAGGTTGCTATCTAAAAATTCATAGTTGGAATACCTATTATAGCGATGTTAAATATTTTGGTGGGTAATTGAATTTTTAAAATATTTTATGATAAAGTTGTTGTGTAATATTAACTCATTACTTAATCGAATATTTTGCATACCGTAAACTAAAATGAAACAGGGCTTTAGTACAAAAAATCACCTTATTTATTCACCTATATTCTAAGCAAAATGATTTCTATTTCCTTTTAGCACTATACCGGCTTACCAAGGTTAGCTACTAACACATCGTTCTGAGATGTTTCTCACCAAAACGGATTGAGTAATTTCACTCGCTTTTCTCCATTGACGTCATCCTCCGATAATACGATAGGTTCCCAACAATTGTAGTTTCAGAATCACTGCTGTATCTCTGTTATTGCGATTGGCAAGGTTTGTGCCTAAAATGAACCTAAACTGTTAAAAATGCGAAAGTAACTAGGGTCTGTCTGTTACGCTTTCACAACTAAACCACTGAATCGATTATAATGAAATTTGATATGGGATAGGTTTGAGTCCCAAGAAAGGGCGTAATATACTTTGTATTTACGTGGACAAAGTTGCGCGCAAAAGCAGTACTTAATAAATGTTACGTGTTTTCCCCTAAAAAATTATGACTTCTGCTATTTGCTTCTAAGAATATTCTTGTTGCCAAAATTTGCAGCAAATTTGGGCAAATCTGTACAGGTACCTAGATACCCCAAAAAGGATCGTGTGACCCTTTGCTCCATAGACGTAATTCTACACTACAGGCCACAATCCCACATTAGGCCTCCAACATTAGTTGGCCGGGATTACCAATGTTTGCGGATAGGTTTGCGGCAGCTATTGAAAACGATCAGCATGTTAAGAGGGGTACCTATTTATTGAGCAGCCTCCCGGGATGAACAGAGTTGCGGCCAACGATAGCTTATTTGCCAATTTGCATCATTAATGTGGATCGCTTAATTGATTTAATATGTAAATGACGCGATAAAATTTTGTTAGCTGTTAACATCTATTATTTTGTGTAGTGATTTCAGAACGGAGTGGAAAATTAAGGACGCGAATATTTTGTGTCGTAAACATTGCGCTGAGGTTAGGTCTTTAAATTAGGTGCCTCTAAAATGAACATCCTTGCTAAATATTGCGCATATCGTCATATTAGTTCCTTCTGCTCTCATGCCGAACTAGCCTGCCATTCTTTTTTTGCCAACCACTTTGTAATCCCAAATCGAAAAACTACAGTGACTTTTCAAAGTCAATATAGTTGATCACTGATCTCAAAGAAAATTTTTTACTCTACTCGTTGAAATATTGCAATCGAAATGGCACTGGCAGTTAGTACCTACTAGATGCGGGAGTTTAGTTGCTAAAAAAACATTTCACGTACCGACCGATGATAACCAACATGGCCCACATGTCAGGCCACTAAATACACCAGCTGACCTACATGTCAGTCCCTGTACCTCACTGTATGACGTCACTGGCTTATCTCAACTGTTAACACGGCCACTGACACGTTATGCCATTGCAAATTCTACTTAGCTTTTAATCAGTTACTTAGTTGGTGTTGAATATGTATAAATGTTTCTTGGATGGTTGTATTTTTGTTCTGCCCTATGTCACGAGCTCAATTTTAAATTTAGTGCAAAGCAAACTTTAATAACTAAAAAAAAACAAATTGTACCTAGTAGTGTTTCTTTTAGGTTTCTTTTCCTAGATAAAGTGATCTACTTCACTCCCCAATAAGTTTTTAGAGATAATGTTGTTGTAACATGGACAATAAAATCAAAAATGTTAAACAATGTGAATTCAACAAACGCTGTGTCTCTAAGTAGGTAACTAAATAAATGCATAAAAGTTAATATTGAACGAACCAACTGCATACACAAAAAGAAGGGCAAGGCACGCATTTTCATTCACGATTAACTTCTAGGTACCAGGACTTCATAAATGGTTGGAGCACTTCGAATTCTTACGAGAGAGCAGCACGTTGTTGTCTGCAAACGGCTCGTCAGTTTGCGCGCCAATGTTAATTGTCTTGCCTGGCAGCCTGGTATTGTAATAGGTACTGTAGAATTTAAACAATGCCGCTTTTATTTCTTCAGAGATTTTTTTTAAATACCGCTTGATAGACCGCCGAGGGATGAATAGCTTTATATTACGAGTAATGGAGGTTGTTGTACAAAAGTTTGCCATGTGTTTCTCTACATTCCCGTTATATATTTTTATGTGTTATATTGTATCTTATATCTTATTTATATGCTTATGTGAAAAAATAGAGATTGTAAATTCAAGTGAAAACTGCAATTTTTTTCTATCAATTCTGAGCGAAACTCTGTTAGATCAGCATCAAAAAGCCACAGTATTAAAACATAAGTCAGATGTGCTGAAATGGAAACTATAAGCTCGAAGCTTTCTTAAATATTTGCACAAGAAGGTTTTCCTCCGGCTCTTGCAGAATTTTTCTGTTTGTTACAAAAGTTGGGATAGAATTAGCATTTATCGTCTATAGACGGGATTAAATAGCTCTGCCACTTGCATTTTTATAAAGAAAATCTGCAAACACAGGTTTAAAGTTTCACAGTCGATGCTCTCATTTTTAACTGTGTTAAAACAACGTTAGTGGCGGTATGTAAAAAAAAAACAATTTCAAACAGTCTTTCGTTCGCCAGCAAATCCGCACGCACAGAATTAATACTACCACTCTCGCAAAGCTTTCAATGATAGTGCAGGCAGACCAATATTTGATTTGTTCGAACTATCATTCTTTTCATACATACCTACTAAACCCACGTAATCAATTAATTGTTTTAAAAAGTAATATTCCCACAAAGGTGAATCTACATATTTCACCTTTCCCTATAATTAAGTTTAAATTTAGTATTAAGAGAAAAGGAAAGGAAGTTTTATTACATTTAGTAGGTAATAAATTTATTTATCTTGTATTAAAACACACTGAACTAACAGAATCCGAAAAGCCAAACAAAATGTTCACAAAAAATAACCCTTCAAATACAGCGCCACTTTTTCGAGGGGGAATGACGAAATTTGATTCGACAGGCATTTCGTTTCGGCTAATAAAAGGGGATGTTTCGTTTGATCCAGTTTCAAACAATACAGATTAGCACTTCACAACAAACTACAGAAACCTGAAGGTATTAATAATTATTATAGAACAGATACAACGTTTCGCGATCAGCTTAGAAATGGCTAAGGCGAAATTACTTTCGAACCAATAAGCGGAGCTTACGTCAAAACCAATTTCTTTAGGTCTATTATCTAGATTAAAAGCGTTTTTGACCTTATTTATATTGATTAGAAAACTGAAATTGTTTATACAAGTTCCCAAGACATATTAGAACCTTCATTAAATTTTATATCATCGCACGGACGCTGTTATCACCGACACAGCAGGAGGCGACCGCCTGTGTCTACTGACTTTATCTGCTTTTCGATGCGTAACGCGGCTTCAAAAAGGTACCTACTTGTGCTACTATTCAACCTCATTTATTAAGGTAACAATCCCACACATATTACACATTCATTCTTAAAAATCTTAAAATTAAACATCTTTCAAATTATAAATATTCGCAAAATTATTTAACCACATTTATATGTGTATTTTCTGAATATTTATAAATTGAAAGATTTTTAGTTTCCAATAACGTAACTTATTTATATTACATCATTTGTATATCATTGTTGACAAAACATAGCGCTCTATATACTATTTTTATGATCTTTAATGTACCTAAAATATGTTTCACAAATAAATATTTTCTTTCTTTCTTTTAAATACAAAACATTAAACATGTTTCACAATTATGATTCGTTTAATTACCTACTTATTGCACGCCCTCTGTGTCCTCGGGTTGAGTTTCCCAACAAAAAATAAAATACATAAAACATTGTTTCAGAATGTCTCGTCTAAGGTAATCCCCTAATTTCACGGAACTGTACGAACATAAGAAGATAAAAGCTTCTGTGTAACTGATCCTCCCAACACTTGTCAATAATAAACAAATTTTAATGTTTACTGTGCACGCGCACGATTCCCAAATACGTAAATAATGGTTCATTTACAAAAGGGTATGTACATAAATGTGTTTCAACATTTTCGATACAGTAAAAGCTTTTAGCTTAAACTTCGTGTATCCACATTCCACATTTCTTCTTATCAAAAAATCACAATGCAATCACGCGACGTTCCGATTGTATGAATATTTTTTTATTCGGGTTACATCTGCTTTTTCTCATACCCATGTCTTATCATTTACCCTATCCGATATTCTATCTTTGTTCTATTATTTTATAACAAAAATCAATGACGACTGTATTTGAATTATATTCGAAGTTTTTGATATGGAAGAAAAATATTAGATCTATATTTCAAATTTGTAGACGTTCATTGGCGTACCTAGTGGATACTTTTATAGAATTTAATGTTGGCATAATTATGTAGTTCATAAATATGAACCGTGCTCGATTTTCAATATAGTTAGTAATGTAAGTCTATTTTAAAATATTATTAGGTGTGTAAGCTGGTGTGTAGTTGTAGTGTGTAGGTGTGTAAGGGGTTACATGAGGTTCAGAGTTCGAACCGGGCCAAGTGCCAATGAGACTTTTCCAATTTATTTTACTTGCTAAGTTTATTTTGGACACACGTACATCGGTGAAGGAAAATATTGTGAGTAAACCTGGACTTATAACTTATATAAGTCTGAAATCGCTAATTCGCCTTGAGCAAGCATCAAAGCCTAGGCTTTTAACAGTTTTAATTAGAAAAATTTGCCTACTATCACTGAACAATATTTTTGTCTGTTAAATGCTTGTTCTCCACAGGTTTTGAGGGCAGAATGGTAGTACACAGTGTAATTGGGTACTCGACTACGTTTAAAATCGGCATTAATTTTTTATCGTGAACATCGGATACTAGTATTACACAGCGCGGAAATTAAACAAGTTTAAAGGTACTTTCCATTTCCATCCAACATTAAATCTTCGTTCGTTTAGCTTGAACTTATCAAAACACTAAATTTGATAAGCAAGAGGTAAATAAAATCGAAAACTGTTTTATTGAGTCAATGAAGTGGCAATAGAGCGAACCTTTGCAATCTGGGAAAATAAAAGTGCAATGAGAAATAGAATATTTGCCTATATTTTAAACGATTTTATCTACGGAAACTGACTTTCCCAAGGTCAATTTCCGTAGTTATCTACATTGAGAATCTTGTCACAATCTCATTCCAGCGACAATCACTTGTCATAAATGCATGCCATTAAACAGAAATGTGAATGTGTTTTTAAATATATATAAGGGAATTAATTGCCCTCAGATGTTGTAAGCAACGATATTCAATTCCTTTTTGTTTATAAATGACAAGCTAAAGTACTTTTTAATAGTCTATTTGAAATAAATAAATTAAACTTTTCAGTTAGAGCCGTAAATCACCAAAACAAGGTGTGGAGACACTATCATGTCAAGCAATCGTTAAAATTATAAGTTTTAAAATAATTACCTAAGCCTTTCTTGTCCGAAGATTAAAAAAGCTTATTTCTTGCATTCATTGCACTACAGGAAAGAGGTTGTACAAAAACCTAGCACAAGAAAACATCTTCATTGCACCTACTCACGCCTGTATTTCCCACAGGGTTTGGTAGAGGTGTACCAAAGTACACCCACAGTTCACCGGTGTTTAGGTCCCATGTAATAGGGGCCGACCCTATTGCTACTAACCGCGCACAAATCCTAACTCCGAGCTGCTACTGAGAATTTCATAGAAAACCCAAAGACAGTTTACTCGACCTGGAAACCAAACCCGAAACCTCTAGCGTCGCGCTTAGGACCACTAGGCTAACAAGGCAGTCAAATAAGTACTTACCTACCTTATTTAGGAAAGTGGGTAATTAAATATGTTGAAAAACAAAAATCTTCCATTCCATTTAATTCACTTGGAAACCCAAAACCTTAATTCGACTACTACGCCAACCACCACGTGTATTCGGTTCATGTTTATTTATTCACAACTCTCAATTGACATTAACATCAACCGGAAATGGAGCTAGTCAATTATTTGACAATGTCCGAGTGTGATCTGCTTTTAGCTGTCCGGACGTTTGAACGCATTATCGTTCAAATCAATTTCTAAACCTATTGTATATAATTTCTATGCAGCAAATATTGGCCACTCAATAGGCCGTAAAATGACAGACATTTCTATTAAAAACAAATATACCATCACGCCTGTAATCCCCGAAGGGTCAGGCAGAGGTGTAACAATGTACACCCACAGTTCGCCGATATGTTTAGGTCCCATGTAATAGGGGGCGAGCCTATTGCCATTAACCGGACACAAATCCTAACTCCGAGCTGTTACTGAGAATTTAATAGAAAAACCCAATAACACTTTGCTCGACCTGGGAATCGAACCCAAGACCTCTAGCGTAGCAGTCTCGCTTAAGACCACTAGGCTAACGAGGCAGTCTACATTTTTATTAGTATTTTCATTTTATAAAATACTTTTATACGTTAATATTTTGGTTATGTTTTTAATGCCAAACCATACTCAAAGGTCTCTTACTACTACTCTACTACTCTTATTACTTACTATACTGTCCTCGGTGTCAAATTATATGGTTAGTACAAAAACATTATGGTCTTTCAAAATTGGGTAGTCCCTGTATTTTTTTTTACACCGATTCTTCTATAAATTTTGTATGGCAAATAGCAAACTAACGTCACTAATTTGCCAACTCAATAAATCAATCATAATTATCTAATTTTACAATTAACTGAAAATTTATCAGCATTTCTGTGCTAAAATTAAGTATTTTTTAGAGAAATTGTGTCATTAATTTTATGATAAATTGTGTTTACTATCCCATTTTAATGAGGAAATAAAAAGGTGACAAATGATGCAAGGATTAATTATCTCTCTTTCTGACTCAAGTAACCAACAGCAATCTCAACAATCAGTAATTCAGCCAATCCTCGCTCACTTAAAACAAAACTTTCCTATTTGGCTATTTATTTTATTCTACGGACATCTGTCCACTTTCCGGCGCCCGACCCTTTTGTACCCTCGTCGGGTCCGGCACTATTTACCTGTCAATGTCTTCATAGTTTCTTGTCAATATTTCAGTTTTTAACGTTTGATTTTTGTTTGAAAAATATGAAGCTATTATTGCTTGGTATATTTTATAGATCGTCAATTTTTCTTGGTAAAAAATCAAGGAGCTAAACAGTTAGACATCGATACCCATTGCCGTCATTGAACCCACTAGGTATACTAACCTTACCCATTTGTTGAGGTTATGTGCAACTAATACTTACTGAGTAATAACTTGAATAAAAAAATATTCGAAATTCAACCTTATTAGCCACAAACATATACAGGTAATATACAGTATAAAAATCTTTTGATATATTGTTTATTTAATCCCAACATCAACTGTGTAGGTACAAAAGATAATAATATTTGGGACACGGACGCTTATTATCGGAGAAGGCACCTAAAAGAGGTTCTTAAGAAAATTTTTGGTGTAACACAAAAGACATTTTGCCTCGTGAACCCACTCGGAGACGTCAAGTGTAGCCAAGGATTAAGCCACGAGGGTAGCTTCGCGTTCCTTGCTATACAAAATACAAAAATAGATTTTTGATACAGAAAACTAGGCATTTCTTCGATTTTTTTCCATTGTGATGTTTTATATAAAAAGCTACTTACTTTGGGAGGAAAAAACTGGGTCTTATTACACTGAAAAGCTCACGAAAAGAAATTGTTAATAAATTCAAAGTCAAAGTAAAATCATTTATTTCAATTAGACCATTAAAAGGCACTCTTCAACGTCAATTAAAATTTTAAGAAAAAATAAAAATATTGAATCTAGTTGGCCAGTCCTATAGGTAATTTCGTATAGAGAAGAACGGGCAAGAAACTCTATACATACTCTTTTAGAAAACACATACATACCATATTCCAGTATTCCACTTTTTATACGTCTTAATAAGGTATTTGATTTTATTTTTATGTATCTCGCAAACTATTCAGAGGCCCTTGTTTGCCTCTAACACCTTACAAGCCTAAAAATTACGCCGAAAAAGTGTTATATAGCAGATAAATGTCGCAAACACTCAGTGACCAAGCTGCCTACTCAGTGACATCAATATATGTAGGAACACACACGTACAGATACAAATGTTTTCCGCTCGGATGGTTGGTTACCCCTGCGTTAACCGCGGCGATGCTCTCAGACCGTGAAGTACAGACGCGTGATGGCGCACCCCTGGGGACCGAAAGGTAACATCACATTACCTTACGGAAACCCAGTACCGGAAAACTCTCATACAAACTTAATAAAACGCGTTTTCGACAACCATATATCAATATATGTTGCATGAAAACAATATTTTCTATCGCTATCGTGGATAAAAAGATATGTAGGTTGTAAGATAAAGAGACGAAGGCTGTTTACATAATTAGGGATTTGAAATTGCCTATTCGGGTCTGACTGCCTAAAATTACACATAATATATTTTATTTGGCAACCCTAAAATGATTTAAACGTTCCAGAGATATCATGTTTTTATTTTATTCTACAGACCTGGGATTTAGAAGGAAAACATAGATATACAATTAAAGCGTTATAAGAGCAGGCTGCGTAACATAGGACATGGCCTACCCTGGGGCTCTCGGTCTAAATGTTCACAGAATAGATAGATACAGAATCCCTTTTATACTGTAGGGTAACGTTACAAAAAAAACGGTACATTAGTAAAAAAAGAAAAATATTCGACCTTGTTTTTTTTTCATCTTCGTATACTGGGTTTCCATATAAAAGATTTTCATGACTGGGTAACTGACTGATTGACTGACAAGCATGTTTGGAAGATATGTTTCTTAGGAAGAGTAGAAAGGGTGCTCGAAACAGTACCTCTGAACGGGTCGGCGAGTTGAAGGGTGTGTTTGAAAAAGTCAATCAAAAATTTGATATCAGGGAGGATTAAAAGCATTGTAATTTAATATAAACTAACTATTTAATTCATTATGTTAATATTTTTTTAATAATTGATAAGTTCATAATTACGCATGCATGTATGTTTCCTCTATAAATATTTGTATGTCAAAATTGACAAGACATAGCGCACTATTTAGTACTTAAGATCCATCTATCATCTATTCTATGTTTCACAAATAAATTGATTTGATTTGATTTGATTTGAAAAAATAAGAAGAAAATATTATATATATATATACCATCACGCCTGTATTCCCCGAAGGGTTAGGCAGAGGTGTAACGATGTACACCCACAGTTCGCCGGTATATTTAGGTCTCATGTAATAGGGGGCGAGCCTATTGCCATTAACCGGGCACAAATCCTAACTCCGAGCTGCTACTGAGAATTTCATAGAAAAACCCAATAACACTTTTTGCTCGACCTGGGAATCGAACCCAAGACCTCTAGCGTAGCAGTCGCGCTTAGGACCACTAGGCTACCGAGGCAGTTATAGAGAAGAAAATATTATAAACATAATACCCGTTGCAAGTATAAAAGCATTAAACTACCCAATACCCTAGCTTTAATAAAAACCTCCAAGCTACGCAATATAAACATGAAATCATAAATACAGCTGTTGTTAGTTCCGCACATAAAGCATACACCTTAATGGCGCTAGTTAACACCTCCTAACTAGACGGTTTAATTAAATTTTACTCTACATTGTAACAATTTAACACCGGCCTTGTTATAAAAAGTAATGTTAATAAGATCCGGCCCCTGTTTTACGCAGGTTATAAATCAGGCCTCTTTTCATTTTGGCAGAAGATGTCTGATCATTTCTTTTCCGCTTAGGGAGGAATTAAACTTGTCTATGGGCAATTGTGAGCTTCCTCTGCGCTTTAAAAATTAAAAGAGTCTCCTTTGCTTCTGCTTGTGAAGTAATTAGAAAATATCACATAGAGTTACCCAATATACCCATGGTTTATGACTAGCATAAAAATAATGTGACAAGCACATCACTTTTATTAAACTTTATTACCTATAGTATTATGCTCGTACACATACATACCACCACGCCTGTATTCCCCGAAGGGTTAGGCAGAGGTGTACCCAATGTACACCCACAGTTCGCCAGTATGTTTTTAGGTCCCATGTAATAGGGGGCGAGCCTATGGCCATTAACCGGGCACAAATCCTAACTCCGAGCTGTTTCTGAGAAATTCCTAAGGGAAAAACCCAATAACACTGCTCGACCTGGGAATCGAACCCAGGAACCCCTGCTTATCAGTCGCGCTTGCGACCACGAGACCAACGGGGCGGGGGGTATTATGTTCGTGTTTCTTTTAAATTAACTTTTATTAAAAACCTGTATCTATTTGAAGAGTAGTCACTATTTAAACAATTTTATATAAATTAGGGGTGTGTATAAACATTCGATTTCTAAAACCACTAGAAGGCTTATCAACATATTTTTACACTGTTCTATTGCCTGACATTTCACCGTGTATCGTCATGATTGCCATAGCAAATAATAAGTAATATAAATTGTTCTGTAAAGACTGTTGCACACTCAGTATTTCACAGCCCGCTCAACAACTTCGTTTTAAATCCAACTGCACCTTTATCTTACCTATCATCTAAGTTAGGGCCACAACTCAGTTTTATAGTGGCAATCGTTTATCGACACCCTAAGCTTTAACTTTCCAAGTTGATCATATATTTGCTTGGATAAATGTTTTCGATTGGAACTCTTAAAGTTATAGCTTTGAAATTGAGGTAGCCCTAACTGTGCAGATTTGAGATTTGATTCATGATTTTTGTAAAAATTCTTATAGGTATGTTTTGTTTTACTTTTTCTATTTAGTGCCTCCGCCCACGTACGACTTTGTGTAGGACCGATTATCGGACCGTTTAATAGATCCACAGTTTCGTGGGACCGACATTGTAGGACATGAGCGTTGGTATATTAAGTTCATAATTATGTTCCACTATCTCCGACAAAAAAATCGGTCGCTGATTGTCTTACGTAGGCGGACAACCTTATAAAGCAATTGAAACTAATCAAAATCGATATAATTTCATCCCTAATAGTTAAAACCAGAGGATTGGTGACCAATTGATTGATGTGTCAAAACGGCTATTTCACCCCTCTTCTACCTACCAGCATTTCACCCCGTTCAGTCATAGCCAAATGAAAACGGATTACTGTGGTGCCTAGCGGCAATGAGCTAGCAAACAACCGCTAAATATGCGAGCTACGACCTTTAACAGCTCACCACTAAACCTGGCTTTGTGTGAAACGAGCGGAATTAATGCTGATGGCGTTACAAGTTTTTGCCACGTAATAAGAGACAATGAGCGAAAGATATAATAAATAAATCATCTTTATTATTAGCTACACAAAAAGAAATGTTGGCACTCTGGTACTGAGATGGTGGCAGTTAATGTTATTTTTCAGTTTTATTCTACACTAACTTCTGCCCGTGGCTTACCTCGCGTGGTATTTTTCACACGCGTTATTTTTTAAAATATACGGGTAAAACGTACGATATCTTAATAATGTTTCATTTCCTCGATTATGTATGAAATATGTGACGAAAAATCTTTTTTTAATCATTGTATTCCAATTATTAAATTATATAATAACTTAAACTCATTAGAAAGAGCAGTCCATTGATCAATAAATATTAGATGAATCGTTCAGTCGAAGTAGCGTTTGGCGATAAAAGGTTGTTTCGCAATAAATTCCATTCGAACAAACATTTAGTCAACTTTCCATTAATCAAACATATGACTCTCGAAGTTAAGTTACGGACACATCTTTAGTTACTGCTCCGCTGCGCTGTGTTGTAGCGTGATAATCTATAACCTACACTATTACTTATGACTCTGGCTATCATATCCAAAAAGAAATGAAACTCGAATCCGACTGGTCGTTCTAGAAATTAGAGCGTTTAAATAAACAACCAAAACAATCTGTTCAACTATCATATATTCTCTTGTTTAATTTTGTTTATATTTGTTATTTTAACTCTAACTTGGCTAGGTTAAAGCCGAAATCAGTCGAGTTGCAAAGGTATCCTGTTTCACATTGTTATTGTTGTAAAAGTACCTACTTATTATAAACCCTTTCATCTGACAGTTACATAAATTGGACATTTAATTAAATGTACGTAAAACAGAAAATTATTTAAGTTCTTGACATCTGTACGCGACAGGCGTCTAAAAGTACCGACTTCAAGCAGTGATGAAAGGATGCGAGCCGGTAATGTGAAAAGAAATAAATCAACCCCCAATTTACCCCCGTCTTAATCAAGACTCACGCAAATTAGCTTTTTGACTGAATAATTAGACCCGTCACCTATGATCCCTCGGAACCGTAGCTTTTATATTTCGCCAAACAAAAAAATTCTTTTAATATTCAAGTTCGAAATTCTGAACAACAGAATTCTAATAAAATAACTGCGGTTCTACAAACTCTTGTCTACGCAGCTCAGATATTTGTTCAAACCGTATCATATGCATGCCTTCATGTTCTTAAACTAAAATTAAATTCCCTCGATTTTCAAAGTTCTATAAACAAGGATTCTTCCGAAACACGGTGAGTGCAGAGTACTATACAATTTCGTAAACTTAGGGGAGTGAGAGAGTGGGGATATGTCGGTTGAATGTATGAGTGACATGACTTCTGAACATTTGTCAAAGACCATGCGACACTGGATATTGTGAACAGAGCAGAAATTCCGGTGTTGTAAACTCCAGTAAGCAGAGTCAACCGCACATCTCACCCACGTCACACTATTGACAAGGCCTTTTGCGAGGAATGTTTTACCGCATATGTACTGATAATTGACATGAGATACATAATTACTTTGTCGCAAATGTAAAGCTTTCAGTTGACATGATGTTAAGAAATGTATATTAATAACGTATGATGATGAGCTTCCACAAGAGTAAATGTACAAATCGCTGTAAATGAGATAACATCGCTTTAGAGGAAGATTTGATACCAAGATGGAAAATAAAACGAGGTGGAATTTTGTTATAGGTAGATACGCAGTCACAATAAAGTTTTAATCCATTATCCGATCAGATCCAAACAATTCATTTGATATCCGCTTTTATAGCAAATAAATCCCCTTTATTTTTATATTTTTCATCATAACCGTGTTCCTAAGAAATGTTTTCAGTGACCAGCAACGCTTCTTATTAGATATTAAGCATTGTAATCGAATAAGGTTTCAAATGCAGCAAGCCAATAAAGTGCTTTAAGATGAACGACTATAATTCAAAACCGTTTGGCTTGAAGTGATTCAAGCATTCTCTTTCAAACAGATCTCTCGTCTCCCAATATGTTAAGGCAACCTAAGCAACGAGTACCAACGAGATACCTGCATAATCCGATTACCTCACTCCGGAATATTAGAGTACTACACGGGGGAAATATGTCTAAACACTACAATCTAGTGCAACCATCTCGTTTCGTGTGACAGAGGGATATAAATTTAACCTCAAATTCAACCCCCTATTGAAACTTGTCATAACTTTGCTATTATTGTTTGTTCTATGTTATGCTACAATAACTATTTAATTAGCTTTGAATTTGCTCTTGGAAGTTAAAATAGATTGTTAGAAAAATATTACGAATAGGTACCTAAGTCAATTTATAATGTAAAAGAACTTATTGATACTTATATTTAGTTTCGAATTTCAGTAGATAATGTAGTGGAGTAGTTTGGGAATTTGAAAGAAAGTAAGTAAGTACATAAAAGCTTTTACAAATAAAGCCCCGCGTTGTTCAAAGTAAACAACGTACAGTGCACTCTTAGATCAATTTTGACGTCATCAATCAATTAAAATCGGAGGTTGGCTGACAGGCTTGCAGATGGATGGTATGGCACTGCAGTGGTGGAATACCATATAAATAAATGTTTCTACGAAAATAGACATGAATGTGGTATTTTTGCTATGTTGGTTGAGGTTATATTATGCGAGGTACTTAGCAACTTTTGATCATTAATATACCAGATTTAAAATTGTATTATAACCAATAAAATTGTTTTTTTTTGTATTGATTAAAGTGTATTTTTTCATAACCTACATCTTTCATCCTTTGATAATTAAAAACCTTAATTAACTGTTTTTTTAAAACCAGTCAAAATTAAATTCTGTTAATTAAACTGTTGTTTCTGAAAACCAATAAACGTGTGTGTACCTCGTAACAAACATAGTTTGATAACGTAACAGCCTTCGGCGGGAGTGTACGCCGTGGTAGCAAGCCTACCGAAATTTACTAAAATCTACAAATTCTTACATCATCTAGCATTTGTAGAAATGAATCTTTGCTTTATGGTTTAGTTATATTAATGTATCTAAACAAGTATTTTTCATTTGAAACCCAGATGTTGTGTTCGTTTTTAAACTGAACATTCAATTTTTAAACCCCGACGCAAAAACGACGGTGTGTCATAAATTTGACGTGTGTGTGTGTGTCTGTCTATATGTAGCATCGTAGCTCCCGAACGCATGATCCGATTAGGATTTAGTTTTTTTGGTTTGAAAGGTATATTAGTCGGGAATGTTCTTAGCTATGTTTGATGGAAATCGGTTCAGCTGTTTCAAAGTTATCAGCTCTTTTGCTAGCTACAGTAGGGACCTTTATTTATCTGTCAGGAGTTACTTAAAAAAAATAATTTTTAATTTCCCACCTGCTCATAATTGTCACACAACACGACAAGATCAACCTTTGAAAAGAAAAGGCATCGCATTGTACTAAAATATTCTATTTAAAACGCTTCCCCATGCATGTCAAGGTATTCTGATTGAAAGGCGGACGTCGGGGCTGTTGTGAATTTTTGCAAGGCAACATAAACTTTGCGTTGCATCTCTTTTACAAGAGTAAGTTCTTTTATGAGACGGAGCAGACACCGTGAATGACGACGCGACTCACGAAGCAATTAAAACTTGCTTGCACGTGTGTGTACAAACGTAATTAGTGTAGTTGCTACTGTCATCAACTGTTTTGACAAGTACAGTTTTCGGTATGTGGTTGATGTGGTATAGGGATTTACTTTTTATAAATTTACTTATTATAAAGCCCACTTGCTCCAGTCAGGATTATCTTTTAATTAATATGGGCACATTATGTATGACATTTTATAATGTAACCACGCGTTAGCAACCAACTCTGGGTTTTGTTTTTGGTGCAAGTTGACGTAACTGTCACAGAGATTATGGTTGTGTAGATTTTGCATGGATCTGAAGATCTGCAAGTTTAGTCGCACGTACGATACGACATGGGTTCTTAAACGGTTTAATGGTAATAGAGAGCCTTTAGGAGAGCACGATATTTACAGTGGAATATGCTTGTCAAAACTAAAAGCAACTATTAGGTATATCATAACAAAAATCAGAAAATTGGAAAACCGATCAAGGTTTAGAAAATTTCGTGTCTAATGCTGTGACAGCGGCATTTTTATAACGAAGCTAAAAGTTTATTTAGGCCAACAACTAAGGAAAGTCAAAGTCACAAATGTTTTTTGCAAAGTAAGTATCAAATGTCGGTGTTATGTTATGTTACTACTTATGACTTAGAAGCCTTATACAAGCATCGCTATAATCATTCGCCTGTCCTTGTCATCCTAAATTATCATGCATTAAACATTATTATCACTTAATTAAGGTGCCTGAGCCTAAGCTTTTTTGCATAACTTTGTTTGATGACAGATATTATGTTTTAAATGTAAACTCGGTAGCTTTATGTTCTGATACATATATTAGTTATGGTGTTCTTAGCTTAAGTTTTGATGTTGTTCCACTTTTATTTTTTGTGTGAGCAGTGCATGTGTTGTTCACAGCATCTCTGCCAGTCTGTTTTTATAAGTGAAGACTTGTAATTGGCTGTCAATTTCACCTACTATTTTATATTCTGTTTAGTTTATCTGTAAGTCTTCCATAAATATATAAATAAATAAATTATTTCCTTTTTTATTAGTACAATTAAATTGAGACAGTATAGTTAATGTTGAAATTAAATGTCAATAATAATAAAAACAACAAACAGTGACAGAGTTATTAAATAAACATAAACCAAATTACTATAGGAGCATTATTGTTTTACAAAATAAAAATGATATCATTTTGTAGGACTTTAGCTCAGAGCTTAGAGGTTTAACTGCTTATTCATAATGGTACTTCATAAATACAATGTCCAAACATGAACATTTTAGGTGAGCTGAGTCAACGTAAGTCGGGCATTGACCTCGTAACACCAGGCAGTAGTGCATGTCGAAGGCATATATCGTTTCTATTAAAGTTTATATTATTTAAAGTTGAAACTTAAACTATTTGATATTCCTACACGCTGGAATACGGATGAAGTTCAGTTCTTGTTATAAGCACATTTTATACGGTCTACAGATTTATTTATTTATTTATTTATTATAGGCTTCTCAACAATGAGTACACTATACTATATAATTTGTACATTTCAAACTTAATTCTAAGTGCCCCATTACTTATAGAGAAGCACAGCATGCACTATAATATTATGCGCGGGTATTAAAATAATTAATCGATTTTGAACAAATAATACATTAGCAGAAAAGTTAAATTAAAGCTGAATTGGTTACAAAGAATAAAATCTAAAATAAACACAATTTAAAATAAACAAAAAATTAAATTAAAATATAATAAATTACATTAAAATTAATTAAAACAGATTAGATTTTAAAAATTAAATTAAATTAAATTTGATTTGAAACATTTAAATTAAATTTGACTACTTGATTAGAGGTACCCATTAGATAGCAAGCGTGGTTTTTTTTATAGTGTGTACATAAGAGGTGAACAAGTCAATATCCACTTCGTGCTCTTTGTAAGCAGTATACATTCAGGATAGTGGACAGTGTTGTCTCAAATTATCATTCATTATATTATTTTATTATTTTCATTAGTCATTAGAAATATTCCTTAACTAATTTGGTACAAATTCTCCGAAAAGTACACCGTTAAGTTTCTTTCCGAGTTACTAATATTTCAAATATAAAAAAAATACTGTGAAGCATAGCAATCTAGCTTGGGGACCACTATATCGATGAGGACTTTCTAAGTTTTATTTCTAGGTCGAATATGCTATTATTGGCCGCAAAGTCTTAGCAATATTTTAACCCCTAAGAGTAAACATGTTGCTACTATATTTTTATAACGATTTTAATGTTGGTATTGCATTATTTGTAGGTTAATATGAGTAACAGTTCCTGTTTGTGTATACGCTTTACCTTCACAGTTATCACTTGACAATAGGCTGCCTAATAGACATCACAACAACACAATATCAAACAGCGACCTCAGTCGGTCGTGACAGACAATCCATCTTCTAGAGTCGATTCACATAATGGTTACATATCCCATTCAGTTTCTCCATAATCCCATGATACATCATATAATCCAGCAGCTTCCTTCTGCAGCCCACCCACCCAGGCTGCACAACGGTACAATATTAACTGCACTAGTCATTAAGCTACGTCATCATTGCTGGTCTCGTACGCAATTAGCCGTGAACCACTCACACACACCCGGACATGGACAGTTATCACGAGCTAGACTACATTATAAGCAGTTCGTAATATCGGGTATTTGAGCCGTATCACAATTGGCTCGGGTCCGAAAACGAAACCGGGAGGTGTACACTGTATACCGACTGTCGAAAAGTAAACACTAACAAACTATTCCAATATTGTTGAACGTTGCTCTACAGCGGCTTTGCGCGTTATGGTCCAACGAGCTTGCAATAAATAATATACGTACTTTCTCTACGGAATAATTGGTTTCGTTGTACATAGGTGTTCTCAGCCGTGAATACGCCAAAACGTGAATAACCTATCCCGGGTTAAGCGTATATTTTATTCGTGTTTGTTTCCCTCCACTATATTGCTGGACTGTATAAATAAGTTCAGAAGTTGTAGACTCTTTCCATGGTTTTCATTTCGCGGACGCTAGAAAATGTAAACACGCGGGCAAATAGACCTTACTCTCTGAAAATATGTCGTAGCACAAAAGGCGGAACCCTTAAAAAACAGTAGCTACATGTAACAAAGAAAATGCTGTCTTCTTCCATGTAAACACACTACAATTTGCTATATTGATATATGATAGACTAATGACCCCTAGAAAGGTACCTACTGTGATACTTTCCATTTAAAATAAAAGCTCTTAATCCATCAATCGCTGGTTAGAACCATTTGCTATTCTGAACAACGTTCGCATTTGCCAATTATTTATAACTAGCTTCATCTACTTTTTTCAATCGCATTAGGTTACGTCTTTGGTTTCATAGAGCATAAGCATGATGTTATATAGCCTATAGCCTTCCTCGTTAAATGAACTATCCAAGACAAAAATATTTTTTCAGTTCAAACCAGTAGTTCCGGAGATTAGTGCGTTCAACCAAACAAACAAACTCTTCAGCTTTTTATATTAGTTTAGATATGTACTACTAATATCATAAAGAGGTAGGTAACGTTTGTTTGTACCTTCTGCATGTAATGTTCGATTACGAAAATGATTTCACACTTTTTCATTGTTGTGTGACATAGACTATTTTACTGTAGAGGTACTTGTCTTCCATGCGAACAAAAGCACGAGCAGACGCTACTTAATTTTATAGATTTTGATTTCTGTAAATAACAGGAATAAGGTACCTAAGTATTTCAAGAACGACCCTAATCTGTCAAGTTTAGCTTACAGTAAAGAAAATATCCGCAGTGTTAAAGCCAAATTAAATATTTTTGTATTCTGCCAAAACTAGATAAAATCTAAATACAATATCTTAATACAATATCTTAATCCCGTATGCATCTTTGACTGAAGTAAATACCTAGGAAAATAGATTATTCGGAGATAACACCCGCACGGCACTGAATCAATCGCTATAGAATGCTAGATATCAATCGGTATATACGCACATATCACATACACTGATTGGTACAATTGCGCACATGAATTCCTGCTGCATAAGACAGCATAACTGCACAACTAATAGGAGGTGGTAGATCAAAATGTAGATTCAATGTGCATTTATGTTTGAATAGAGTTGTATTGGTTGACTGTTGGCGTATTCACACGTTCAATATCTATTTAGGTGACTTTACGATTGAGTACTATGAATACTATCACTTATTTTTATTGTATACATAATAAAAATCGGTGGCAAGTATTTCAAAACCCTTCGTCGCCCTTGGCTGAGTTTATTAATGTGCCTAAATACCTACTTTAATTTTAGCTCGAGTTTTGCTTGGTTTTTTAACTCACTGAAGTGCTTTTTGCATCGATAAAGTTAATGTTTAAAATCTTACAAAATCCACGGACACTTTCGACTATTCTCAATATACACGAAACTGTTTATTAAACAATATAGAAGTCCAGGTAAAGAGCTACCGACCCGTTTTGTTGTGGAAGTGACATAATAAATAACCGTTAGGCCTGTAATCCACGACAGGTTAGGAAAAGTTGAACTGTCATACTCCGAAACTTTTCCGACAAAAATATTAGGTCCCCTGTGAGTTGTTACCAGTCTTAGTTTCAACCCTAAAATGTAATTGTGAATGATATTGGAAAGTCAAATATAATTAGTCCCTGGCTAAATATTTGATAGCTCTAGATTTGATCCTATAGGGATTTAGGTTTTTGGGATTTGAGGATTTGGGTTTTACCTACTAACCAACCCACGGCACGTTTTTACGCTCGATCCTTCTTCTATTTTCCTAATTCAAAAGAGTAAGTATGTATGTTTTATTATGTTAAATCAAAATTGTGATTTAGAAAGACATCGTATATTTTATAACATCTAGAGACATTTCAATAATAATATACATCTATCTATGTCTATGAAAACCAACATTACACCGTTTCAGTTTATTAACCATTCTTGTTATTCTGTTATAAGTGAAGTACAGATAATAATCTCTCTCGTTGCTCCAGGGCGGTTACGGGGTCTCCAACATCAATTACCCTTGCCGACTTAATCTATTTATTTACTGTCAATTTACGAGCACCCTACTTTCTCATTCTATATCTCCGTACTTCAATGAAGTACAGGTGAAAAACGTAAGAAAATGGCTACAATTAATCGAATTTCACAAGAATAAGTTTCGACAATCTTTAATTAGGTATTCGAAAAGTAAGAGGGAATGTCAACTGAGATAAAGCAGCGGAATCTGGAAGTTTGTTTAAAAACCGATTGTTTTATATTAGAGGATTATTAACTTTAATTGGTTTCCGACCGTGGGTTGAAAATTGAAATGACGTTCTCTGTAAGCTTCCTCAAACTGTATAATTCACGAGCCTATCAGAATACTTTAATTAAAATAATAAAGTTACCAAGTCGGCCAAGTTTTAAGTAGATATTTTTTTATATAAAGCTAGCATTTTCACATAAATACCTTTAATTAGTCAGTCATTAATTAAAAGAGATTCTATGAGACGTGGAAAGAGGGGTCTGTAGTCGAAACAAACTGATTGCTTCGCATAATTGATGGAGCCCAAACGAGATTATGTGTACAGTACAATAATATTATTAATTTTAATGAACCATTCGTTTGTGTAAAATGGAATAAGATATTCAATATTTGCCTGCAATTTAATGATAACGTCTGCTTTGTATGGTTGAAGGAAAAATACAATGAAATTAAAATAGGGTTATTCAAATGTATAATTATTTTTTTAACGTATAACAAAGTTTCTGCCCACCATGTTTTTTAATCTTTTAAATGCAGTTACTTTCTGTCGGAAGTGAAGTGATTTTTTGATAACAGTAGGTATTGAAAGGGTCGAAATATAACGGAACTCTTTTGTTGTCACAACCCTACGCATGGCCACCATCTGTCCATCTGTCTGGCTGGGCCTATAGAATTACGACATAAATAAATATAGGTATATAGCTACCTATATGTTATTATTATTTATATCATGAGTACCGATTTGGGTCGGTCATTTAATTAGTAGGGTAAAAATCTCTGAGGGAGTTTTCAATAGTCTATAATCTCATCAGGGATGGAATCCGAGATTGATTATGTTTTCCCCCTTGAGATTATTTTTGTTAATTTTGATAGTTGTTCATGAAAATTTAAAGATGTATATTACGAAAAATGCCAGAATGAGACCCCGTCTGGCCACTGCGATAATGGAATCGTCACAATATAAATCGATTATAAATCGTTGCCTTTCATTTCTAAGCCAATTACCAAACCATTCGACTTACAAAATTCTACGTAATTTTTTAAAAGAAATCAATTAATCAATAGTCAATACAAAATAGAACCGATTTCCTAATACTTGGCAGTAAGGGCCTGTAAGCGGTTCAATTAGGCATTTTTAGAAAAGCCCTTTACGAACATACCAACCTACCTAATTGGGGCGGCGGAAACTCTGAATAGCTCAAATTACTAACACAATTATTTACTAAGCGAAATTCGTATAAATCAATTGCAAGGAAAGGTGGAGGGAGGCCCTTATGTGATGAATAAACGGATATGGGAAGATCCATCTCAAAAACTAGATGAGGTAGGAGTTTTTAAGATGGCGATACAAAGTGTATAGTACTGTACTAACAGCGACAAAAGTCAATTAAAACTGTTTTACATATAATCTAAACAGGCAGGAAACAATCTAATGCACTGCTATTGAGCATTTTACGTGATTAAAACTTAATTTAATTTTGATTTACAAACATTCCGTTTGAATAACCGACTTGTGTCTCTGTCTGTACGAGGATGAGAAATATAATACAGTCAGCCAAAAATCTGAGCAATTAATTTTCAGGGATTTTTTTGTACAGAAATTGCCATTTTTTATTAAATTTGGAATTCTCATGTTTTATAACCTAGGTACCACTTTAGGTAAAGCAATTTTCTTTAGCTTTTACTACATGTAACAATAGCAGCCAATTAACCTTTGTGACGTAGGTATGTATTTATGTTTATTAATTTACCTATTTTTTTCAGATTCTTGCAAAACCAGCATCGCGAGAGCTGGCTCATTATTAACATGTGAGTATAAAACTTATTCTAGATACCGAAGTAGCTAGATACAACTGAACGGCAGATAATTGAGAATTAGGAACAGCCTTATTATTGTGACTGCCTACGGCTATACCATCCCCTTTTAGATATTTTGCTTTTAGAGCTTCCCACAAAAAGATGAACAAGATAATAAAAACATTCCATATGAAATCACTTATATTTTCAACAAAACCCGTGTAATACTTAATCAAACATAAAAGTGATGGCTCGTTTGTCGTATTTTTATTCGTATTTTATCACGAACCGAACACGATATTCGAATAAATTTGCATAAAACGAATGGACATGCGAATAATCCCTATCTACATATGTCTCTTTAGGTGATGTTACGACTCTCTAGAAACAATATTCATGTAATGAATTGATAAATTTTCAATGAAATGACATACAACGCCGTCTCGTCATATGTCACACAGAAATATTAATGTAATGTAACCCGCAACTAGGATTATAAAATGTTACTAATCGAAGCGGTATTTCACTCGAAAGCGAAATTTTACTCGTAAACTTTTCAATGTCAAGTAATGAGCAAATTACTCGACAGACGTTTAGGGTCATATTTTCTGAACATGCATTTCATTGAACGTATGTTTTTGATGGTTAGAATTAGACCATAGACTTGTTTATCCGGAATACATGTTACTTAGGAATGCTTTTACAGAATTATTATTTTTTGTGTTCAGACAATATTATTACGATGTCACCTACCCACCTAGTTGCTTGCTAAAGCTCATGTGAGCTATTCATTTAAATTACCTAACACGACATTTGGCTTTACAATACCAGGAACACCTAAACTTATAAATAGAATACAATGGAAAAGATAAACAAAAAAATATAAAAGGTGCCGTCTGTTGCAAATCTTTCGTCTCACGTGCAGCGCGCACAGCACAAATACTATTTAGGTACTAATTAGGTATCGTCCAATAATTACCTGAACTGTGTGGGTACATACGTACAGTAGGTGAATACCTACCTAATCACAAGACAAATGACAATGGAGCCCACTTAAGCTGATCCGTCCACGCGAGATTATCCGCTCAGTTGTTGTTGCTACTATACACACTTGTAGTAGATAATCCTTATCATTATGTGGATGAAGGCCTTATTTCATGGAATGTAATGGTAGGTAGATTAGTTGAGGTATCACTGGTTGAGGTCAAATTGTTTTATTTTTTGGTAATTTTATCTTTCTTGTTTTATGTGTTGTGTATTTAATAAAGGCCCGAATCCACCTAACTAAAAACCTTTCTTTCTTCTTTAATACCGAGAAGTGTCTATAGCAGATACATATGGCACTGCCTATTCGGTATATCGATCTATTAATTATCCGGTATTCAAGTTAAAAAATTCTTTTTACACAGCACTTAAAAATATTTTCCACCAAAATATCCGTTGCGTATTCACTCTGAACAATAAATATAATACCCCCGTCAACCCCTTATTTCAATACATCCCACCTTTCCAATACGAAAACATCGAAAAACAAACTCGAAATATCCAGGGTTAAACAACCCGAAATCATCATTAAAATTAAACGCCGGGTCGGGAGGACGATTCGGCTCGTCGGCTCTCGGCCCTCGGTCCTCGGCTTTCGGCGTCACAACGGTGTCATGTGGAATATCGTTGTAAATAAATTGTTGGCCACCGCAGTGACCGTTGTCATGAGATTATGTGCCCCTGTGATGTGTGATCCATTACTTTTCATATTTTCATAATAAACGTAGCGTGATCTATCACGACTAGTTGCGTTACTCGATAACGCTGTGACCTATGATACAGTTTGATCGTAATGATACCGTCTTATAGGTATTCATTCATACTTATACATGAGAAAGTAACTTTGTGTGTCGGCCTGTCAGTTACCTACTCTTTCACGACTAAACCACTGAACCAATTTTGATGAAATTTGGTGCAGGTCAAGATTAAACCCCAAGAAAGGACATAAGTCATAGATAGATATGTACCTACATACAAAACCTATGGTTAGAATAGATTTTAAATTAATCAGTGTTAATCAGCAATAATTATACTTATACTATGGAGTTACGAAGAAATTCAGAAATTTCAACGTAGGTTAATTCGTTTTAGCAAAACTAAGCATAATTAAGCTTAATAAATAAGTAGATAAGTGCTATTAACGCTATTATTATTACTTAAAAAACTTGGTAGATAATAAATAAGAGATATTAATCTACCCATTTTTTCTGAACAAATACTTATTAAGTGTTAATTACTTATTGTGTGTATTATGACACGCCAAAAAATATGGTGTGTTACTTTAGTAAGTAAGTATTAGGTACTTACTTACATACCTACCTACCTTTTACAAAGCAAAGACTTTTCGTGACCCTAGGCGATTTTCAATTAAAAGCTTTTCAATTTTACTCTCTAAGGGAAACTTGTGAGCGTTTTCTCAGTTCTATAATCGAAGATTGTTTGTCCACTTACTCTTCTTAAAGTTTTTTATCCAACCTTCCGAGGTTTAGTCAGGCTCTAGGATTTTACTTTTACTTTAAGATTTAGTCATTCTTACAAGGCTGAGGAAAGCGTCAATATACAAACTACCCTCTACCTACCGCAGACTGATTTTAAAATGCTTAAGTACCTAGGTACTTACATTAGGTATTATTTTAGATCCGCACTGGAATTCGAAATGTCAGTTATTGCCTCTCGGCGTGTAATTACTAGGTAGTCAAAACCCCTTATTTCCTATATATATATATATATATTGCTTTACTGTCTAAGATTTTTAATGATATTAGGATAAGTACCATTAAAATCTCAATGAAAACATCAGATACTCTCCACACCTAAAGCTCTCTATTTATGTTCAGTTTACCTCAGGAAATATCCCGTCGACCGACAATAAACGGGGAACGAATTTGCATGGGACAAAGCATTCTGCTTCAATATTGGCGTGCGGGGACCAACGGGCTTTTTTGTTCAACTCTTCCTATGAATCTCCTATAGAATTTTATTCAATGTTTTTCGAATCTTGCAGGTAGGTAATAAGTATCTATTATTTATGTTTTTCCTTACAAATGCTGCTTTTCGATACCTACTTTAAGTAAGTAAGTAAATACCTACCCGATTGTTTCTAATTTGGCTGATCTACTTCAGTGAGGGTTAAGTTTATGCTGGATAAGGGCCCTTAGTTTCAAATATATTATCAGTAAAATGAAATCAAAGACAACATTCGTTACAGAGATTTTGGAGTGAGGTACCTTAGCTACATAGCCAAGTTTGTCAGTAGGAACTGTATAAAGAAGTTAATTTTTAGGTCTCTTTGGTGGACTGAAAGACGCAAAGGGGGTCGACGCCGCATGCGATTGGTCCGTATCTGTTCAGCAGCCGATACTCGTCGCCTATTGGACACTCGCATTTTGTTCGGCTACTGTACACTTTTGTGCAGTTTTAGTGATATAGGTTTTGAATTTTAAAATGGTTTATTTTTTTTTTATTTCGTATTTATTTTTAGTTTTTGTTTTCATGTAGTTTATGGTTTTTTTTACGAAAGGCATATCACCTTAAAAAATAAATTATCATTTCTAACCAGATTTTATTATTTTATTGAGATATGTTTCAGTCACAAAGGCCTACAACATTACTGCATCAAAGTAAAATTATAAGTAAAACTTATGATTTAATTACCTTACTTACATACTTTGTGTATGTACCTAACAATAATTTTAGTATAATCTGTACTGAATTAATTTGGTCGAAAGTATACATGCGCGAGGTTATCCCCGCCACTACCCATCTGTGCTCACGACTCGTGGCGTTATACACATTAGGAAGAAATTATCTACCTAAATAAAAATTACCTATCTATGGTCCATGGTTGGTAGTTACCTATATCTACAGAAAGAAAATAATATTAGGTACCATTCGGCTATAAATAAGCACATTTCGGGTTTTAGTCACAATATTGTCTCTTTCCAGCACACGGAAAAGTGGGCTAAAAGTGTAAACATTCAGACCGTGGATGATGGCTACTTATGGCGGTAATTATTGCGTTGAACTCGTCCATATAAAATTATAATAAGCACCTATGTATTTAAGTACCTTGTTGGACATTTAACCGGCAACCATCAATATGGGTGCACGCTCTTACAATTACACTCTATCTTTGTGTATCTATGGCCACTCTTTTGATATAAAATAAGTCGAAATTAGGTTGTTATTAGACTTTGACTAAGCAATAAAGATCGGTTTCAACAGTCCAGTGAGAGCAACTTGGCAAGTGCGGCTATCGCTGCGCTTACTTTAAAATTTAGCTAAAGTCGATTGCTAGTGCTAGGTCGGGGTAGTATTATTCGATTTTCTCTTTGAAAACTTGCAAAGGTAAATGGTAAGGTAAGAGTCTGGACTAGTGCCAAAACATAGCAAAAAGCTTGCCCTAATTACGTGGGACATGCAACAGTGACACTTAAACTAACTTTGCCTATTTCTTTTCTTAACTACAGACTAATAATGTAAGAAACCTGCAGAATCACATAATTAAATATATACATACTAATGCTTGAACAAGTAAGTAGGTATTCAAAACTCGGCGCCAGGTCAATTTTACAACTTTATTTACAAACATCAACAACCTGACCTCTAGTTTTATCGATACGTAGAACGTGGTGCAGGTGACACTAATGTTTACTGTTTTACCGACAAAAACGTCAGCTGTCAAAATTTGTTCCTCAATGCCACCAGAGGCGCTGTAGTCAGCTTTTCCCTGTATCCTCTATTGTTTATGACAATTACAAGCTTCACACCGACGCGTCACCGTCGGGTTTTATTTTAATTTTATAATTATATGTGACAAAGAAAATTGTGATAAGTGTGATTTTTATACACATTTTGGTGATAATATTAGTGTTAAGATTTGTTAAGTTATTGTTGCAACGTGGAAAACAAACGAGGTAAGAAAGTTGTTGAAACTCGACTGTCGGGAGAATTGTTTGGGATTACTGGGATCGATAACCTGGTCGGCTAGCCATGAGGCGCGACGCTGAGGTTATGTCGCGAGCCGCGAACAGGTATCGGAGTTCAAGTAACGGTCCCTCCGTCCAGAGCGGGCCGCCTCGCGTTACAGCCGCAGAATCCGGTCGTACCTAAGACCAGTTAGTTCATAATAGCGTCTAGATCCTCATTTGCCGTCCTCATTCCGTTACGCTTGCCATCGACCGTCACTGTAAATAAATATTCGGTAATCGGCTTCGCTTTTAAAAAATCGCCGAGTGCCCAAACACCCTGTACCTTTAGTTCGCTCGAGACCTATGGACGTTCCTTTTGAGATGTGCGCCTGTTTTCCAGCTTACCCTGCCTGCAGTGCGTGCCACGAGCCCCAGAGTCCCAGCCATTAGATTGAGTGGAGTGTCCCCTGTGCCCACACGTAGCCCTGTACGCAGCCAAAATTCCGCGAGACACTACGGACACCTCCTCCAGCATGGAACTGGAGAAAACCCCTACTCTCCACGAGGAAGACTCCAAAGTTACCCTCACAATCAGACTGATTATGCAGGGGAAGGTAAGAGAATGAACACTTGATTATTTTCAAAATTGGCACTGTTTTCAAAATATTTTGAATTATTTTCAAATTGTGAAAGTGTACACTTTACCTTCTTCTAATTTCCACTTTAGTGTAAAAAGTAACTGTGGTATATTTGACTTGTAGAGTAGTGTAAACAGTAGTTATTATTATGTCAATGTCCTAATACCTGTAAGTAGTATATAGTACTTAATTAGTCCCTATAATGGAAATTTAATTTTAGCTTGCATTAAAACTTATTATTTACATTACATGCTATTCAAAGCAGGCTTACATGTGGTGTTTTTGCACAAAAAAGAAACTTGATTTGAGTTTCACAAAGTTGACTAACATTAAATTAAATAGGTAAGTACTTATTTTGAAGTTACAAAAACTTGAAAAAAGTATTACTTAGAGGTTTCTTATTCAGTACTTAACATATACACTTTTTTATTAACCAATTAGATACACAAGAAACTCATTGTTTTGATTTCAATGTCAGATATACAGTCATGATCTCAAACCATGCTCGGGTCATACACATTCTGATATTGTATGTATGAAATAGCTGCATTGTTTAATAAACACTTGAATTATTAGACATATGAAATAAATAAACAGCAGTAGAGGTCATCATAAAAAAAAGTCAACAATAGGTACTTACATACTTTACATTTACAGCTAAACAAACAAAAATATTTGTCTAGTAATACATGTACATATATCATATGATAGCTGATTCTCATAAACATTCTTCACTAAAAACAAAAATTTCAAATAGCAACAAATATTATGAAAGGACTTGGTAATGTTAGCAAAGCGCAGTGAATAAACAATCATGCATGTTGATTTTTTTCTTTTTTTGAAAAAGTAAGCCACATCCACCTCGTCATGCATTATGGTAATTGATAATTATATTTGAATTGATGAAGATTATTAGGTCAAAAAGGGCCCATGTTGTAACAAAATTATTTATTACATATCACCATTGGCCAAGCATGGCAATATTTGTCATAGGTATTTATGGTTTATGTCAATTTAACCTTTGTTCTTTATTATGATTGTGAGGATTGTTTATTAATTGATGTGATAATAAAAAATGCAAGCAGGCACTTCTTATTTAATGTTCATTGGAATAATTTAAATGATTTAGTCTCTTGAGTTTGCAAACTTAATCCTAAACTTAACATGGGGTTTTAAAATACTTATATAGTATTATTTTGCAAACACCTATACTGGTACCTATTTGTGTCCGACTAAAATAAAAATAAAAATATTAGGGTTTGTATTTAACACGCATTTAATCAACAGTACATTTAAATAAATGTTGTATGTACTTATGTGAAAGAGTTGTATGTATTTGTTTGAACATATGGTAATCTAATATGACTTTGGTATTTCAATCTTGTTAGGGAACACACGCTTGTAAGGCTGCCCAACGCAATATCCTGTTTGTTAACCATGTAGGCTTGCTTAACGACTAGGCTTTCATTTTATTATTTTATTCTAACAAACCCTTATTACTGCCTCAGGTCAACTTTAATACTTCACAAATGTGAAACAACAGTATCAAATTCAGGGTGGCATGATTTTGACACAACTGTTAGTTCATTGGCATGATATAATTCACATCACATCGTAACTGTTTTATTTAAGCTCCCATTACTCAACAGAGTCACTAATTTAGCACACCTAGATGTCGCTAGATTGCACTGACATGTGAGATGTATTGATGTTAACATCTACCTATATCTACTTTTATATGTAGGTACTTTTAATTGGCTATAATCCAATACAAAGTACGTTTGGCAACCGGCCAGCTATTGGCACTCGCCCTGTTCATCAAACTTCGATTTGTACCTTTTTCTAATTGGAGTAATGTGTGATATTTAATGTTGTCATTGTGTATGTCTGTGGCCACTTCCTCAATCGCAGTCTGAGATCGGTATATTTTTGATTAACTGTCTAGCACTCGCATTGTGTTACCTGTTTATTTTTGTGTTAACATTCCATTGAATTAGTAACTTTAATGTTTAATACATAAGTCTCGTAATACATTTCTTATCTTAGTAAATAACGTACGAGGTCCAAATACCTTCACGAATTCCATATTTCCGCGAGAGTAATCTACCTACTTTTATTTTCACCGACTTCTCTTTTTCACGCTACAATTCGTCAATGAACGTAAAAGTGAAACGAAATTCTCGGCATGTAATCAATTATTTACGATCAGCTTCGTAAATAATTCATAGATTAATCTGCAGTGAAATTGGTCACTGTCAATCGTCACAACAGAAGTTTGAGCTGGCGGCTTTCTTAGATTATGTTCGCTATTTGTGTCGGGTAAGCGGCGGCGTTGAGCAATAGCATTGTTCACATACTGCAGAAGTCATGAGGCTCAGTTGCCAGCACTGATCTGATACAAGTCTCTAAAACGGTCTCATTGCAACCCCGATGCGTCTGACTGCAGCAAAGAATCTCTGTGCTGTGACTATTATTGGCCACCAGACAGGAAATCTTTTGTACTATAAATCTCAGCGCGACTACATTAATTACATGTGCGTGCGCCCGTTACACAATAGTTGCCAATGTAGCGATCCCTTCGGTTATTTCGGACGATCATTTTAATTAAATCGAATGTAACACTTATTCTAAGTATAACATAGTTTCTGTTTGTTTGCAGGAAGTTGGAAGTATTATTGGCAAAAAAGGAGAGATTGTTAAAAGGTTCAGAGAAGAGGTGAGTTTATGAGCCTTCTGACAAAATAATTAAATAATTGAACAATAATGGAAACTTGCAAACAACTGGTCAGCTTATCAGTACTAAACGACCCTCGATTAATATTAATAATGTATTGTTTTCAGTCTGGAGCTAAAATCAACATATCTGATGGATCATGCCCAGAACGTATTGTCACTGTTACTGGCAACACAAGTGCTATATTCAAAGCTTTCACACTCATATGCAAAAAATTTGAAGAGGTTTGTACAATTTCTCAATTTACTAGATCTATACCTCGCGGTGTCATCCGCGTTCAATTACATCCCTAGTTACTTCTCCGCTCCCGTTTAGAGTAGCCTGGTATTCTTTACGTATTAACCTTCCCCTACAATCACTATCTATTGATGAACCGCATTCAAATCCGTCGCGTAGTTTAAAAGATCTAAGCGTACAGACGGCGGAAAACGACTTTGTTTAATACTAAGTAGAAAAATCTTCCTTTTTTTTTTTGCTTTTGTTGTTTGGTCACTTTGTTTATTTTAATAGTTGTTTGTATCTTTTATTGCCAAATAATTAATTCTTACGGTAACCACAATATCGACGCACTGGCCAATACACGTCTGAAATCACATGATTTTATGACGCCTTATGAATCTCATGTTTTGGGCGATCGGCGGTGTATTTACGCTTCATCAAACCTTTATAACTTAAAAATGTTTTGTTTGTTGATGACTTTGTTCACCCACAGCATCTGTTCTCATAAAGTTATTGTTGAAACCAGCTAAGACTATTTAGTGGTTTTCGATTCTCAATACTTTTATCGACACATTTTTAGCGCATCTTTCTACATGCCTACCTGTAATATTCCAGTGGTGCTCGCAGTTCAATGAGGGCGGCGGTGGCGGGTCGCGCGCGCCCATCACGCTGCGGCTCATCGTGCCCGCGTCGCAGTGCGGCTCGCTCATCGGCAAGGGCGGCTCCAAGATCAAGGAGATCCGCGACGTCACCGGTGCTAACATTCAGGTAATATATAATATGCTACTATTTCAGAATCATAGTTCGCCAACCGCACTAGACCCGCATGGTTGTGGACACGTTAATGCCGACTCCTCTCAGAAAGTATGCCTGTCATAAGTCCTAGCAAAACATTTTTTTAGACCGTCATAAAACTTACGCCATTGTCCGCTGTAAGAAATTCTTTATTATCTGTAATTTTCTGTGCCCGTAAATGCTGCAACTAAATTAGTAAGCAGTTATGTATGACAAATCATTTTGCCCTAATCCACTTACCTTTAATGACAGCCACATAATTTGAGGCCGTCTACTCACCGGAACCTAAAGCATTTAAATTAGTTAAACCTGTCGTTCCTAAATAGGAACCGCACAACAAGTTCATGAACATTAAGGCCTTGGGCAATGCGCGGGCGCAAGTCCGCCCACTTTCTCAGGCCTCAAGTTTAGTACAACCGCATTCTTTATAGAGTGGTAATGAACTGGCTTACACCGTTATGAAAATCGGTAGGGACAGTTAGGGTTATCATTAACCTAATTATAAAAAAGTTATAATTAAAAGAATATAAACATGCCATCACGCCTGTATTCCCCGAAGGGTTAGGCAGAGGTGTAACAATATGCACACACAGTTCGCCGGTATGTTTAAGTCCGATGTAATAGGGGGCGAGCCTATTGCCATTAACCGGGCACAAATCCAAATTCCGAGCGCTATTGAGAATTTCATAGAAAAACCCAGTAACAGTTTTTGCTCGACCTGGGAATTGAACCCAAGACCTCTAGCGTAACAGTCCAAAGTCTAGCGTAGCAGTGCAGAGAATATGTCGGAAACGAATCTTAAATATTTGTTTTTGTCTTCAAGCTATCCCGCGGCAATCTGTGGAAGAAAGCAGATATAATAGACATCTCTTTCCTCATAGCAAATAGTATGATAATCAGCTAACCACATCAGTATTGTTAATGTAAAATTTATACTTGCGTGATGATTCAACATACTATTATATATTATTATTATTTCCAGGTGGCGAGTGAAATGCTACCCAACTCGACAGAGCGAGCGGTGACAATCAGTGGGACATGCGACGCTATCACACAGTGCATTTATCACATTTGCTGTGTTATGCTAGAGGTCAGTCTATCATTCAAACATCTTGAGCAACATGGCGTCCATTACGCAGTTCCCTGACTCGTTTGGAAACACCTCCAACATCCCCTAAATTACGCTATATATTAACTTTTGATTAAGATAAAAGAAACAAAAAAGAAGATTTGCCAATTTTGGTCGACCTAAAAAAATCGATGCCATTTGCGCCGATGCCGATAAAAAGTTTCACTTTTGAACTATTCGATTGACCGTCAACATCCAGAGGGGCATTCTCGTATTTTAAAACTTACGCATTGTAATCACAATCTGCCAAAAATTCTTCCAATTTACCTACGTTTTTGGCAATGATTGTCGATGAGATGAGAATTGCAACTAGATTTTCGACGTTTCCAATTACGGGAATTATTAGTTCTCAAATAAAAAACAGCAGGTTTGTTGACATTAAAAAGTTAGCGTCTTATTGCAATTAGTAGTCTAACATCATCTGTATTGTTTCAGAGCCCACCAAAAGGCGCCACAATTCCGTACAGACCAAAGCCTAATGTCGCCGGTCCAGTCATATTAGCTGGCGGACAAGCGTACACAATCCAAGGCAACTATGCTGTACCCGCGCAAGATGTAAGTTATAAATATAATTTGTTATTTTAAACTTAATAAACTGCTTATTAAATAATCGGCTTTTAATTTTTGTAAGGCCTCGTAGGCGCAAAAGTCATGTGTGGGTCGAGAAAATAACATTAGCCAATGTTGGAGCCAATGCTACTTAATCAACCCACATATTGGATGAGAGCCTGTAAAAGATGTTAACGTAATTTTAACAGTGTCTTTTTACACATATATCTTACGGTTTTAAAATATTTTACGCTGTCATAGACAAAGCAATAAAGTCTTAGGAAAATTTTGTAGAATTAATGAGGGCTAAAACTGTAATTTTATTAATGCATTGGCAACTGGCAACATTATTTACATTAATTTTAAACTGGCTACCGCTAAACCATTGTTTGTATCATTTGTGTGCGTCATATTTCAGCTTTTAATACACATTGTTAACACGGGAATATATTAGGTTTATTTTTATATAACAAATCATAAAGTGGACCCGGCTCGAATTTAGGTCAGGCTAAATATGTAGCCTAAATATTACAACTATCGAATGTAAGTTTTAACGACGGTAATCTTGTTGATTGATACAGCGTAGGACATAGAACATTTTTATGTCATGGCACCAATTTTCAAGCACGTTACGGGCAAATCGGCAACGGTGGAATTTTGACTTTACATTTGCGCTAGCGTTTCGTTTCTCTAAAAATGTTCTATTGTCCTATAACTGTCACGCGTATCGTCTTTTCTGATGCATCTTTGGAGACCGACCTGGTGCAGCTGGTGTCTAGCGTCTTGCTTTCATTATTAAAAACATTACTTTAACTTCTTGGCCGGTCTGAAAGTAGTCACGAGTTTGCGCAGATAAAAAAAATTTATACGGCAGCCTACGAGTAATAAATGTTATGAAGCAATGTAAGTAATTCAAACACAAGAATAGTACGACAATTTGTGCCGCAGTGGGCGTCTTCTTGAGCCCGTCTCTTTGACCTTTATGCGATCTATCGCGTGCGGGTATTGTTGTGGGGTACGTTCAAAAAGTGTGCGTTTCTCATTTTATAGGCTATTACAAAGTTAGTGAGTCAATGATTAGAATTGAAGCGGTAACTATGAAATATACGAGAGTTACATTTCTTTTTATAACTATTATTTGTTGTTAGCATACGCATACTTCCGTTTTTAGTCAGTTAAAAATGCGTCACCAACTCGAAATAATCTCTATTTACTCGTACAGTAGTATATAAATAGTTAAACAGACGACCCATAGAAAAGCTGGCGAAAACAAGAATGCGTAAACAAACATGCGATTACAGGCTTTTTTTTGAATAGTGATGACAGCATATAGTTTGGCTTCATTCAATGAAGCATCACCGGCGCCATTTAGTATAAATATTTTTCTGCGTAAGCACGTGGCTCATATTCATAGCGGCCAAAAAGTAGAGTGAACGGCTGCACCTACGAGTGCGAGCTGTAGGGTAAAGAGACGGATAGCAGATAGTACTTTCGCGTGATGTGTCAGTGGGGCGGGGCGGGCGCGGGCCCGGTGTGCGCGCCCGTGTTCCCGCTGCTGGAGGTGAAGCCGCCGCTCGTGGGCGCGCTGCCGCCGCACCACCTGCTGCCGCCGCTGCACGAACACCACCTCGTGAGTGACACGCCACCGACCTCATACAGACGAGTCGGCCCCGGCTGGGCGTAAACTAATGAAGTGCTAGCCTTCACCACCAAGCGCAGCGACTCCTGACAGAAGCGCCAATGCTTTATAAATTACCAGCGACACATCAGGCTGAAATTACGTCGCGTAGACGCAAGCATAAAATTCGGTCTGGTGGAACGGGCAAACGACGCCACTTCGTTTTTTGTATAGGGATTAACCGACGCATGGTGTCAGCAACTAAATATGTCGTATTATATTTACGCGACGTAATTTTCGGCAGGTGTGACGGCAAAATAAGGCGTATCTCGCTGCGTTTTAAAAACTTGCGTAAACAAACTACACGTTTGGCCTTCCCTATAAGGCCTAACCTAACTGGTAGAAAAGTTTGCTGGCAATTCATTTTTTTACTGCTCTCCATGTACGAAATAAGTCTGCATGTAGGATAAGAACTGAAATCCAAATGACTGCCTGCCTAGCTGGGACCGAAATATAGGGCCTTCCGTAAGATCTTCACATACCTATAATGAATGCTGAACCGATTCGATATAGAAAAAGTAAAAAACAAAACTATTATGCTAAACCCGCCCCGTAGACTTGATAATACCAGAATGTTCTACTTTGCCTGTTAGTACATTATGAAGATCTTCTAGTTATAATACCTATGATGAGAAATCCATAAATTGATATACAAGTATTTAAAACTCTTCTCTATGAGGTTGTGTGGACTGAGTGACGTTATGTGATTGGTGCTGCCCCAGAGTCCCCTCGAATTGGATGTGTGGTGTCGTATCCCCGTAGCGGCCATGAATTAACCCTGTACTGTAATAGTTTTAGAACCCCGGTGATGTGGAGTGTAGGAATGACATCCATATTATTTTGCGCTGCTCTCTTGCACCTTACGCTTGAAACTCATCGATATATTCTTTCTTGTTTGCACGTACCCCCAAATCTGTATCATTCTTGTTCCAATACGTTTTCCATATATCAATCTGTAGTTTAGCACTTAATCTTAGCATAATTGACCGGAATGTAATTATTATAGTCGTGTAGTGATAAACACATTCACATTCAAAGCTTTATCTGTTTGTTTTCTGGCATTGCCGAGATACGAGCGTATGTACTTCTACAGCTCGCACACCTATCAGCGATGTTCTTACAAAACGTTCCTGTACTTGCACCTCTCCTTATTTTGCCTTTGCCTTGCCTATTCCATCGTTTTTCTTTTATTTTCCACACGAAAATTAATAATGGTGATTAACCATGGTCGCGCATGGCTTAACATGATACAAATTTATATTTTAGAGTACAGTAAACTTTGCCTTTTTGTTAATTAAAAGGTGCAATTTTATGGGCAGCACCATTCAAGAGCTCACGAGACGTGGATTTAATTTTTTCTGAGATTGCTATGAAAATTCGCAAATCCTTTACCTTTCGTCCAATCTGAATCCATGATTTCACTGATCCGGTATGTTTAATTCAGATGTTTCGAAGTTCATCGAGAGATTTATTTTTACGAGCTGAATTAATCATACGTCGTTTCTAAATTGATGTGAACATTGCGAATTTTCCTAGGCTAATATTTACTTTGTAAAATTTAGTTTCTACCCAGGTTACCCTATCCAGCGATCCCATCCCGGCTATGTCAGAGGAGATGAAAACAAGCAGCTGGAGCTCATAAATATGTTTAAAATTAATATTAGCATACTGTTATGAATTTTGTTTAGAAGAAACATTCTCAGAGAATGAAGTTTCACACCGTGTAGTATTACTTCTTCTTCCTTTGTATGAAACTTGTACTGTCTTGTAAAATATACTGTTTTCGTAGAATGTATAAAGATAATATCTTTCTAAATTGTATGATAATTTACATTTATTTTAGTATGCGTCGTTACTAAAATATTTGTATGGAACGCAAAATGAAATTGTAGGTCTAAGGTTTGATTTGGATTGGGAAATTTGAAATAATTATATTAAAATCCAAGCAAGGTTAAATGCATATTGTGTATCTTTACTTAAATTAAATAATAGATACTAATACAATTAAAATGTACTTAATTCAGGTATATTTTTTCAATAACACTTATGACGCGCAATTTTCAACAAAAAACGCGATTGAAGATGTTCTAATACTTACATAGTTTAAAATACAAAACCTTAGATACACAATAACGTACCATATAGCTTGGTAATGAAACACAAACTTGACTAATTATGCATATTTTTTCCTAGATGGGAGGCCTGGCCAAGTCTCCATTGGCCGGTTTGGCCGCGCTCGGTCTGGGCGGCCTAGGTCCAGCCAATGCCGCCGGACTTAACCCTGCAGGTAAACAGAGCCTAAGTATGTATTACTATTTTTAAATCCATACTAACAACTTTATTTGTAAACGCTTCTATCAATCGATATTTTATGTAGTTCCATAGAAAAATCAAATAATACTGAGAAGTGAAACTTCCGTGAACAATGCTCTTATATTTGCGATTTTAGCTCCTGTTAAGTGATACGTATAGTTTTACTTCTATAGTAGTATCATTTATTTTTCATAGTACCGTATAGTGACTTGTCCACGAGAATGCGTAAAAGAAACGTCTATCTTGTGTTAAAATTTATAAAACCATCATATTTGACTGTAGTGTTGTCATATATAATAATTAAAGTCTATCAAGTTAACACGATCAGTCGCGGACGACTCACTTTACAAGTAATTCTGTAGTTAGTATAGTAGTATTTCATAACACAAATAACAATGCAAATTTCATAAAAGATAAGTACGGTTCAGATGGCAAAATTATTGTAAAATCACGTCGTCGTTGAAGATTATATATTTAATTAAATGACCGTCTGACCTTTTACTTATCGTATCATTATGCCAGCCATTTTCCAAGCGTATATTTTGCTTATCATAACTCCCATACATAAAAGCTGTTATTAATAACGAAGTTCTTGTATTCTCTTCAGCGTTAGCAGCTCTAGCGGGCTCACAACTGCGCACGTCTAACCAGTCGCGCAACCAGCCCGCTACTAACCAACAGTCGCATGAAATGACCGTGCCCAACGAACTGATAGGGTGCATCATTGGCAAGGTAAACGTCGGTTACTTAATTTTTTGACTTAATTTAGGCACTATTCCAGTTTATTTTTTATTATTCCTGGTAAAAGGAACCTTATAGCAATGAAATAAGAGTTCTTGTAGTATATCGTTTTGTGAAACCGTAGCTATTATTATATAGGCATCTCAATTTCTAATATACAACTAAGTACAAAAACCCCACCAACAGGGCGGTACCAAAATCGCTGAAATCCGACAAATCTCCGGCGCTATGATCCGAATATCGAACTGCGAGGAACGCGAAGGTGGCAGCACTGACCGGACCATCACCATTTCTGGCAACCCTGACTCCGTGGCACTGGCCCAGTACCTCATCAACATGAGGTAAGTCGATAACTAACAAAATAATACCGTTATTTCTTTCCCTGATCCATCCGACTCCGCCGGAGTATTATTTTGCCCGTTCATATGTCCACTGAACTCTTGCCTAGTCCACCCTTATGGTCGATTTTTTGTTTTTATGATCCTCAATATTCCTCTGATTTATCTTACCTTATGGGCCGTTTCGAAATCGTTTTCGTTTTTTAAAAAAAAAAGTACCAAAAAAGGCGTCTGACCCGAGTAATAAATAGGATTGTATTTTTATTTTGTTTATTTCACTGTTATCGTCACGATGCAAACCTTTGTTATTTATTTTAAAAAATGCAGTTACCTTTGGTGGAATTTTATTTTATTTTAACTCACAAACGCTCGGAAAGCCAGTTTTTTATTTTAATTTGATAATATATTAGTAACGATTTTTATACTACTACTTATTAGTTTTTTTCTTTGAAAAGATTTCATTTTTGGTTCGTACCTTTTTCGTCGATATTTGGAGGTACCTGATATGAAAACCTTTTGGAAAAATCCTGATCCTATACCTTGATTAATATCCTGCATTTAAATAAGCCGCATTTAAATTACTTTTTACTTAATTTTAACTCATAGTGACGACATGGCACATTATTAACCAACTTCTTAAAGGAGGTTCGCAATTTCTCTGTATTTTATTCATCATATTTTTAAACTCACACTATTTTTATTGTAAACTGTGTAATGTTTAACTTTTGTTTTGTATAAATTGTAATTCCCATGTTATTGTTAAAATAATACGCTTGACTTTCTGGCAAATATGTATTTAGGAATCGCTTGTAGTTTTAGTATGATATAGAAAACTTTGTTTTATGACGGAAAACTTTACCGAGCGTTTGTTAGTGATAGTAAAGTATAGATCGTAAAAAAAACTTTGAATTGGTTAGTTGGCGGATACGTCGTTTAATCGTTTACCGTCAGATGTTATGATGGTCAGCTAAATTGATGGAATTATGTGTTACTATTTTGAAAAATTCATAAATATATGTATTTACACCATAAACTATTGTAAGACATTCGATTGCCCACACGAAGCCATGGATAATTCTATTAGTAGCCAAGAAATAGATCAGGCATAAATACGTGTAAACGTCTCTTTCGAGAAATATACCATAATAGGACCTCACTTACATGTCCCTGCACCATCCTTTACAGTCCCAAGAGGACTCAAACATGGAGGCCTGCTATATCCTATAGTTGAAGAAGTTCCAACGGTTGTCTCGAAAAAGAGATAACAAATCTATGTTTCGCCGAAGATTTTGCTCTATTTTCCTTCTCGACAGCTGAGCTAAGCTCAATGTTCGAACAACTTAACCAAGTAAACCCCCGAGGTCGAACTCGCAGTGATCATGACGAAGAGCAAACCAACACCGGTACACAACATAGCAGTCGGAGGTGTGGAGAAAGATTGTGTCCACGAATATTATTCCTCGGACGAGTATTTAGTTGTTAGACGCACCGAAAATGTTTAAAAGAGCTATATCGAAGAAGTCGATGAAAGAAACAACGATAAAGTGTGTGCATGCAAGTTCTCGTCATCGACTTGTGAGACGCAGACTTGGTCACTAATGATGAGACAACCAGTCTTGGAGTCTACCGGCAATGGAACTCAGTACGACCGTCTTTAATATCACGATGCTGCATTCTAAAACTGGAGATAAGGCTTTACCACTACCTTGTTGGCAACCATTTAAACAGCAGTACATGACTTTAGTTCAGAAGAAGATGGCGGGATTAAATAAACTCCTATATTCAGAACTGGCCTCAGATGGTATTGGACAGGGACCTTTGCGGTGCAGTTAGACGCTATAGGCTAAAATAAAAATAATAAAAACGTTCGAAACAAAACTCGGGCCAGCGCCGCTACGACCGCGTCCGCGTGCAGTCGAATAGGCCCAGAGGTCGCCAGACCCTGTACAACATTCCTGTCCCGCTCCGGCAGTGTGGAGCTTCAGAAGGCGAATCTGGAGGGTAGTTCGACGAGCGGCACCGCGAGCTTATCCACGTCTAGCCCGCTCGCGTCCGCCATCCCGCTTGCTCAGCTGCTCAGCAAGACCAGCACACTGGGCTTGAAATCGTACTCGTTTTAGGAGATTTTTTTGCTGCCAACAAAAAAAAGGCGTCTAAGTGTCCGAGCCGAGTAATAAATAGGAACATTGTTTCATTATTATTTTTTGTTTATTTTACTGCTTTGGTATCATTTACTTATCTTCATTTGGTACTCGAAGGTGTGGAAAAGCATGTATTTGGGACATGTCATCCAACTCACTTTACAGAAGTGCGAGACAAGACAAGACTAGTTGTATATACCGTAATGTTAAAAGACTTTGAGGACTATACGTTTTTAACCAGTGCATTCTGCCTGTTATTTTTTAATATGGTGATGAAACGTTGACATTCTTCTTAGCGTATCAATCTATGTTCAGTCGATCCAGACTTGGTCATGAGTTTTGCACTATCACTAACGTCACTAGCGTAGCGTATTCCTGTTCCTGGAACGTGCAGGCATCAAGCATGCCAAACATGGCATGGAGGACACGTTAAAAGTTGTCCGATTGTGTGACGAACAGGACCACATTTGCACTTCAGGCTAGAATTATATAAATCTCCACTTGACACCGACAGTCCACAAATTCAAGAGAGCCCGCTACGGCAAAAGCTCTACTCGGAGTTTCTTGGAATTTGTTGTTAAATTATTGGGATAAGAACTGGATTTATCGACACAACTGGCGGGGTTAACAAGTAGAATTAGCCGTGGTCCGCGGTTAGCATAGTTTGTAGAGAACTGATGGCCGTTGCCAGACGAGTCCTTAGCATGGTACGCCCAGCTTGATAGACCGCGGATAACTTACCTAGTGTGGTGTCTATGTATGTGTGGCGCAATTTCGAATAGGCCCATGTCTAGCAGTGAGCTGCGATTGCCTGAGTTACTTGATTTGAATTTACTTTTTCTTTATTCCTAGTTACGACATGGCAAGTTTTTAACCGAACTCATAGAATGTAATAGAAAAACGAGAATGTTCTCAATTAGTTTGTAAATATTTTACGTTTTGAAGTTTAACACTTATAGATAACTGAACTAATATAAACTGTCCTATGTTTATTTTGAATGGTATATGTGTATAGACTGTGATCATTATTGAATAACAAATTATGCGTTCCGTTTTCTGACAAAAGGTCTAGATAAAAAACGTTTGTAATTATTAAAATATAATAAATAACTTTGGTTTGTGTCGATAATTTGCCGAGCGTTTGTTAGTTATGTACAGATTTTATAAATTTATTTTTAGTAAGTTTGCGGCTCTATAGTTAACTGTTTTACAGTTTACTGAAGACGTCATTTGACGCCGTACGTGTTCGAGGTTAAGGCATCGCAAAGAATGACGTCATTACGTTTTATAAATACAAAAACAGTGTTACTACAAAGTTATATTAATAAAACGTCCGCTGTAAGACTCGGGCCAACGCCGCTATATCCTCGTCCGCGTGCACTCGAATAGGCCCAGAGGTCACCTGACCCTGTACAACATTCCTGTCCCGCTCCGGCAGTGTGGAGCTTCAGAAGGCGAATCTGGAGGGTAGCTCGACGAGCGGCACCGCGACCTCGTCCACGGCTAGCCCGCTCGCGTCTGCCATCCCGCTCGCGCAGCTGCTCAGCAAGTCCGGCGCACTTGGCGCGCTCAGCTCGCTGTCCGCGCTGGGCGGGCTCACCGACCTGCTGAGCGGCAGCGCGCAGCCTGTGCAGACCACGGGCGTGCACCGCAACCACAAATCCTTCAGCCGCCGCCAGGATGACGACGCGCCAGCTAAGTCCTCCAAAGAGAGGAGCAAGTACAACCCGTACTAGTGGCGCACGCTGTCGCCGCAGCCGCGTAGGCGCTCTACGACGTAGGCCCGCTACGAGCGCGCCCGGCTCGGACTGTTTTAGAAGTGATCGCGATCGTGACATGCAAGGAGATAGTATCATTAATGACCCAATAATTAATACCAATATTGTGCCAATAGATTCCTTATCATGAATGTAGTAACCCTCTCAGATTGTGGTTCTACTTCAGGTAAAACCGTAACTTTAGTAATGGAAAATCTTATTCCTTGACTGTATGAATTAGCAACGTGGCACGAATACTTTTCACTAAATTTATAAAGTAATTTCAATGTAAGTTTTCGAAACTAGCCAATGTCAAGTACTTTGGCTAGTTTTTAATAAGTATTTTTTTTAACTTGAAAAGAAAAATAAAACTTATTCTGCTACCCCAAGAACCCTGTACGTACAAAAAAATAAGATGAATTTTTGAAAATCAATACCTTGCAGGGTGAAAATGTTTCAAAATAATCAACAATAAAGTGTTGCAATCTGACTATCGTTGATTCTTTCATTATAAGGAGTTTATTAGCACACAGTTGGTTCGTATTTATTATTACTGGGTTTTTGGTCTGTTAATGTTGGACATTCTCCTCTGTTACTATGAAATCATGTAACTAGAATTGTCATCGTAATATTTAATTCATATGTAAGAACGAAGTTAAAGCTTAGTGTTGTCACTATAGGGGCCCAAAGGGGGGATCGGTAGCACGCCACTAGGTGGACCTCGCGTGTTTCGCAATAAGACTGGGGCCGAGATAAATACACTTTACTTCAAAAGTACTTTAGTTATGTTCCGCTCTCTATATTGCACTGCTAGTTTGGCAGTCGTGTGACAGTGACAGGAATAATACTTAGCCAAAGCACTTGAGACAAGTACCGTCTATTCATCTCAGCCTAACCATCAGTCATTACGCAACGTTCTCTAAGACGCAGTCATTAATCATCATTATCTTTAATTTTTAAGAGTAAATAAACGCAGTTTTTTTTTAATTATTTTTAGAAATCTGTTTTCATCTTTTCTATTTCATTCAATTAATATTGAAATTTAAACACTTTTTTTAAGTACTAAAATACTAAATCGTATAATGGTTTTTTGTTTAACACAGCCTATTTTTATAGTACTATGTAGTAGTGCTCAATATATCACTCTAGGTTTCATTTAAACCGCTTTCAATATAAATTAATATTGTAAAAAGAAATATTATTGATTTTCTATTTAAAATTAAATCAATATCCATTTTCCTGTGTTTGTTTATAATTTTGACTGAGCAGGAGACAGCGTTTGAAATGACGAAAGAATTAAATTAAACTTGTTATAAAAAGACCTCGATTTTTTATAAATATTAAAATAAGATTAGAATATCCGGGGACTAAATACTATCATTAAAAATTAAGCAAACCAAAATGAAGTGAAATCGCGATGGTAATACTTAGTACATAATAGTTATGTAAAGTTACATGATGGGATAAATGACGGGAAAATAAAATTAATATGACAACTAGGGATCTTGACAATAGTAGAAGTACGTAGAAGCTAAAGGCTGTAGAATATACAGAGTGCTTTGCGTTCAGATGTAATGAAATGTCTATTTGGAATCAAAATACAGGGTGTCGCAATCAGAAGAGTACATCAAACGATACTTCAAACTCGAGAAATTGTAGAAAATTGATGCTCTAGGTATTTTGTAATTCACCTCATCTGTACACATTCATTTTAACATAGTAAAGAAGTATTGTTTGATGACAGTACCTCTGTATACACATTTTAAATGGAAGATCAAATTAGATTTTTGACAGAATTATTAGAATAAGAAATCACATTTTGGTTAATTATTTCAGTTTACGTCTTTCACCTTTCGTTGCTAAATTAAAACTTTTCAACTTATTTTAGAAATGGAACTTGGCTTTGTAAAACTATAAATTAATGGGAAAATAAAAAAACAATTTTTTAGGAATGGTATTTTTATTTGGTAATTATACAGTTTATAGTTTTATAACGCTGGCAGATCGTCTGTCTCTGACTTTATATTTGTTAAACACCAAGAAAATAATTGTTTGCAGTTGGTTGCAGTCGTTCTATTTACACCAAATATATTCCAACAGGAATGGGAATGTTGGATGTTTTTATTATTTATTATGCATATTTAGCTACTTATGATTCTATCTCAAGATTATTATAAGTAGTTTGGACTGTTTTATATTTAGGTGACCTTATTAAGTATAAGGCAGACAGCGCCATTACGTTAGACATAGCGAAGCTATAGCAGAATAGTTAGGTAATGGCGTCGTTTTGTCACTACATTATTTTATTAATTAGTGCGAATTTAAAATTGAGGTCCAATTCGTATGTTTCTAAATGTAGTTCCGTAGGGAATGCAGATTATTTAGCTGTCAATTTAATTTTTTATTTGTAATAAAAATCATGTTAATTTAAGGTAGTAAACGTTTTCGTATTCGTTTCAGGTTTATATTACTCGCTAGAATCGTTAAGCAAAAGTGTATTGTTTTAAAGTACATACTTAATAAAAATAATAATAGTACGCGTGGTTTTTCATTGATCAAACTGTTGCCTGGCAGAGTGCGGCTTAGTCTTAAGTGCAGGTAACCATGTATAAGTAAATGTTCCGAAACACAAAGCTTCCTTGAAGAACCCACGCCACAATCCTGCCCACCCACCGGCACCAAACATTCCCGTGATACCTGACATGCTGAATTTTGCTCCACGTGTACTATCCTACTGCTCAATGGATCATCCAATATCCTGGTAAGAGTTTTCCTTACATTTAATTTAAATCCTAGTGCTTCCACGTTTTAAACTTACTTGTTTCTATGAACGGGTTCACAATCAGAACCTGTTACTGCTTTATCCTATGATCTCCATTTCCATCCAAGCTGTTATTTGAATTTGATATTTTGAAACCCAACACGAAAATTTAACTCGTATTACTACTTATATCCCAATGAATGGGATGTTACAGATTGTTATTTTGACAATTGTTTGAACCAATGTGACTCAAGAGCTACGGTGCGAATAGAGGTGTGAATTAACGATAAAATTTAATGTTTTCCAGGATCACGATGGAGACAGCTGGGCTGCCCCTGCCGGGCTACCACTACATCGCTCCGAACCACATTGTGAAGGCACCGATCCATTGAATGGGGCTTCGCGGCCAGAACTCCGGCGTTTCGTACAAATTGTACAATACTGAACGCACTTTTCTGATGCAGCCGCAATACGGAACTCTGGCTCCGTTATATTTCTTCAAATGAACGTGACCAAAACAATCTCTCTAAATCGAGGTGACGCAATTGGCAAGACATTAGATCCACGCTGAATGTATGTTTACATTTGTTACGAGTTTATAAGTATTTTAGATATTCTTATATTTATTCTCCACTGTATTTGATTGATTGGAGCAGAACATGTCAGTGATTTTATATCAGTAAGATCTGGGGAAGGGGGTTGATAAATTATTATTATAAATAACTTACGACTGACATTTTAAAATTTTTGCTAATCCGTGAACAGTGAACGTAACGTGTAATATATAACTTCACATAACACTTAATTTAAATAGTTAAATGTTTATAATAATTTGTCTGATTCACTGCTCACGGCTTATGAATTTATAACAAAGTGTGCAACAGGAGTTAGCTAAGCTGATCGAATTTACTATGGATGTAAGCGGTTGAGTGTATCAATTGTCTTTTGGATTTATTTTCCATTATGATCAGTACCGACCACATGTAATAATGTTCAAAGTAAGTTTAATCGAGTGTCGGCGTACAGTAGATAGGTGTAGATGCGTGACAATCGACCTCGGACCCGCTGACGTAGCGTAGTGTTAGATTAGCGAACAGAGCGAGAGGGTTTAAAGACAATATTTGTAAATAAAATAATCGTAATTACCTGAGAATTAGGTATTACAGTAACAGTTGCGACGCTCGGACGCGACGCGGCTATACGAAACCGATGGGATCAAATCCTTTAAGAAAACTTACTTTTAAAACGAAGACAGAGGAGAAGATAACATTTCAGTATATCATTTAAAATCGTCTAATATCGCAAAAAAAGACGTTAGGTATAAAAAATAGTGTTGCTAAATGTGATAGTCTTCTAATTTATTTTACATTTGAACTATTAAGATCTCTAACGTATACACAATGTATAGGATACATCGGCTACTGGAAATTTTAAGTCGTATAAATAATATTGGTCTAGGGATCAAAGCCAAAGATTGTTAAAGTTTGTTTAACATTAATAATGTTGTGGATTTATGCTAAATTATTCTGAGAGTAGTTAATGTTTAGTAATGTAATGTAGAACGGTTAATTTGAATTACTTCATCACCCTCTCCAGACTGCTCATTGTATTTAGTATTAGATCAAATATAGTCCTGTGGTAATCAAATATTTCCAAAAAAGTAAAAAAAAAAATACACTTAGGATAATGTAGGCTAAGATAACTATAGGACCACTGTATTGAAAACACTTCAGTAAAATATCTTTCTATTTGCTTGAAAGTTGAATAGTGCCACGTCACGAAGAATATCGAGTGCCAAAATTTTTAAATTTCAACTTAGATAATAAGACATAGGTGTGAACTGTGCATGTATTTTAAACACGGTATATGATAAAATAACAATAAAAGTATCAAGTTAATAGGAGCTACCGTAATATCCACTACTTATTAATTTTGCACCCTAGTTGTAAGATTACGCGATTAGATGTAATAATCTCGAAACATATCCCGATAACATATTTCCCAAGTCTTCCCCTGCAGTATTTCAGTAATTAATGATTGTGCCAAAGTTGTGTCTAAAATTATTTACATAATTGTGTATTTTAATGTGACGTCGATAGTATTGAAAATTAGTTCGTATTTCGTTAAAATCGTCGGTCGATATGCTAGTCAAATTTTTCTGAAAGTAGAAAAAATTAAGAAATTCTATAATGCTAGTCAAAATTTATTTTGTTTATTTTTTATCGGTGTATTTGCGTTATGTAAAAATAATTAAAAGTTTATTTTATTTTTGTTTGGACCTCTTTCAAAGTTTTAACTATTTTTGTGCTTGAAATGAATTAACGTAGCAATAAAATTTTGATAAAATCAATTATTTATAGTCTATTAAATTGCAATTAAGACAATGTATAGAGCTTTGTAAAGTAAGTACTACACAGGTTTACATAGAATACTCTATAGATATAAATTTGTGAAAAGATAATTTTGAAAAAAAAAATAGTAATTTACTAAAGAGAAGAGATTTCATAGCTGTGATTAACGTTTGGGGGTTGCACTTTTGTGCAAGAGCTACGTCAGAATGTCGTTTATCGCGTTATCGGATAGTGATGCAGGTAGTAGTAATAGTGCACGCTTGTATGTAGTTCCAGAGTGAGGTGCGTGCGGGCGTCACACTGGCGATACACCGTTTTACATTATAAATTGTCAGGTTATTGTAACGCAAATACTTTCTGATAAGGAAGTAACATTTCATCGGTGTTGTCAATGATATTACTAAATTTAGGTCAATGCAATTTTAAAATTATTAGTGATTAAATAATAATTAGTGATAATTTTTCATCATATCCTTGTATTATTATGTTCAGTTGTAATTAATAGTAATCACAGCAATCGATGTAATCTTTATTATACTCATTATATAATTATACTTAGCAATTATTATGATTCGTATTGTTATTGTTATTTTCATTTGCTCAATTTTGTCAATGTTGATGTAAGCTAGGCTGCGAAATGAAGTTTAGTTTGTTTTTTGTTGTTCGATAAGGAATATTATAATTTAGTGTGCTATGCACATCGTACTCATTGTGCGAAGTAAGTATACATTATATTACATACTTATAAAGCATCTTTACTTATGTTTAGTCGCACCAAATATGGTATAGGCAAGATACGTAACTCGTTATGTCACTTATTGTATAAATAATCACTTACTACTTAATTACACTTGATTTTGTTATCCTTCGATCAATATCTCGACATTTCTTTCGTTTCTCTGTCTGTTGCGTATCGTGCCCTATAACATATTTAATTTTAACATATAGTTATATGTCGATGATTTTATTGAATTGGGGTGTGGGGGGTTAACTACAGGAATGTTTATTTAGGTAATGTTGAGAATTTCTCACTGTGCCATCAAAAGTTTAAGAGATTTTGAGTAAGGGCTAGGGAACTCGCAACCATACATGGTTGGAACTTTGTCGATCACTCACGATGAAGATACGTAGTTTGTCCATGATTCCGTTTGTTGCATGAGATTTAAATAAAATGATTGTTTACTGTATAATCAGATATCAGTTTTATTCTCGTTGTTTGTATGTTTCAATTGTTCGTAATATATTTAAGTCACTATACTAAAAGTTAGTGCCTTTTGTTCTTAGATTTTCTTCAAATTATTTTAAACTGTAAGTTGTACGATTGTGGACTTCTTTTGGATCGTGTTATGGATTATATAGCCTTTATTGACAGGGTCAGACAGCGCTGTATAGTGTAATTACATTCAATCTTAGCAAATATTTATAAATGTAATAGTGAATTTCTTTACAATTTTCGTGTTAGCACATGTATTTGAAGTTCTTATTGCACCGTTTTCGAGAATCCCTTGAATTTTACGGTTAATAATATTAAAATTTGACATTACTACATTCTATATTTAAATATTTTGAATAAATGCTTATGATGCAATCCACTTCGTTTGCAAGTTTATTGGTGACCTAAAATCGTTAATATTATATTCATAATACATCATATTTTGCTATGTCCTAATAAATAATATATGTATATCCATATACAAGTTCAACACGATTGGGTAAAAAGGTTGTGTAATTTATTATGCATATTATACAATATCCCATAATATTATATTCGCTTCATCCCTTTCTAATTACACTACGATAATATTAGACAAAATATTCATCTTTTTAATACTACACTTTCGTAGTGAACAGGGTAACATGATACAGAGGATTTCATCATATCTTCACATTATCTACACAGCTATATATTTCAATTGTATGTATTCCGAATACCCTATATTATGATAGAATATATTTTTATCAATTAATTTTTAAATCTTCGACTATGAATAACCAGAATAATGAAGTATGTGGGTAGTCATATCCGTATTAAATGAAATGTGTGTGGTAATGAATATCGTTCGTAAGGCAAGTATACGAACACTCATACCGTGTGTTTACAAAATTAAAATAATTAGATCTGCTATCTTGTTTTCTGTCATATTGTGTATGTGTGTAGGCTATTATTTTCACAGTTTCGTCACCTGTTTAGTATTAAAGTTAATAGTAATTATTGACTGAGTATAGTTAAGAATTGTAAAATCAAAATCAACAAAAATATCTGATGTTTTTGTTTCTCTGCTGTTACTTCAATAAGCATTTAATTTTTTTGTATTCACTATGATTAGTATACATAGACTTCATTGGTTAAAATCAATGACATAAATATACTGACATTGAAGTTTCGGAAAGTATGGATAAGATGATTGGAAGTTGTATGTATTGTGATCTCTAACGCGGCTATTTGTCTAGTCAATGTAATGTAATGTTATTGATACTGCTGTAGCAGTTATCCTTTAATGTTGATATATTTATGGAGCTGACTGACACCATCATCATAATATGCCATGTAATAATACCTGGTACCTAATTAAAAGTTAGATTTAACTAGAAACAATTTATGATTGGATTCACAAGCGTCGGGCGACATTGCGGTATTGTTAGAGTAAAGTGGGCAGGCGTGAGAACAACACTGCTTCCTGTAGAAATCAATTTTATTGATTGGATTTCACAGGCCTTCAATAATATTGATATAGGCAGCTGACCGCTGGAGACGAGCTGTAGGAAATGTTTGGTAGTCGAGGACTGTGTTGACGTGTTGTTGAGAGTGAGAGCTTATCATAGTAATAAATTGGTTGTGCGGATAATCACGTAGAGTTCGTTGCCCGGATGTCGCCGAGAATAGATAGGGAATGTGCATTGTATAATAATAAAGAATAACATGCACATGTTTTTATCAAATCTGATAAATGGTTAATTCTTTACTGCTTCTAATTGTACTGCAGATGCAAGATGTCGTGTAAACTATTATTATGTTCTCACAACTCTAGATGTTCACATGTCATATCTTTCGAATATCACTGTAATTATCTACATATCTAATCGTTTTGTGTATTGAATTGATTAAATGTTATGAATATAAATGTTGTACTCACGGTTACAGTATACTGTCATGAGGTTCATTTCAATATGATATTAATGTTTGTTTTCATTATGTTAATTCAATAAAGTGTGTAAATAAAATTTGACTTTAATTGATTGGACAACCTGATGTGGCGAAATGTTGATGTTTTGTGGAACGAACCTACCTACAACTCATAAAACTGGAAGTTTGACTTACCCACTAATCCTTCATGAAATGGTGCGACTATAGGTCAGCACAGACAGAGTAGCAACAAGCACGAGCATTTTTCATTGGAAATGGGCTTGAAAATTGCGTGCAAGATAACTCTGCGTAACATTTACATCTTGTTTCAAATTACACAATTATTGCCTTTTGTTCTATATAAATTGCTGTTCTGTCTGCTTTGACCTTTAGGAGGTTACATTTTATCTGGACTAGGCATCATGGCGTCTCCGAACAATGTCGAGTCAGAAATCACCCGTCTCATGTTTATATCCTAACAGTCTTACTTATTCAATCAGGTAAGTAGTTGCAGAACTAACTGGTCCACTTTCCTCCAATAAAGCAAAGTTGACACATCCTAATTTCAAACCTAACTTAAACTAACGTTTCACTTCCTACTTAGGTACCTATGCTAAGCAGGAAATTATACGTTTGTCTCTACTACATGTACTTAGGTACCAATTTAGTCACATAGATTGAACCTAAGTACTTTTAATAAAACTGGTACCTACACACGTTTATGTAGGTATAGGTAAGTAGGCACTTTACCCTAAAAAAACCTATTCACATAAGTGTAGGTACCTAAGAGCGTAATCAATCCTTCTACGATTTAGTAGAGAAATTCTCATTGATATCATAACATGGGTTTTCTTACGTAAACTCCAAAAATAAAGCCGACGACTCACCTGAGTTCTCCTAAAAACGGCAAAGACAAAAGACTTGCTTGCTGTACTCTTAATCCTGCCCAAAGTGAATAGATAGGTACCGAATCTATTTTTAAACATGGTGTTGCTTCACAAGTCTTTAGTTCTTACTACTCGACGGATGTCAAAACTGCCTTTAGGTACACTTGCATTACCTACTCGTTGCTAGCATCATGCAAGTAGATGGAGAAGTAGGTATCTAATTCACAGAACTGCGTTCGATATCGATACGTAATTATTTTAACGCTGTTCGGCGCTAGGGTCGATATGTTATCCACCAGTGTGTGGCACGTAGGTAGGCAAGCACCTACCCAGCTATAAGTGGAAATATAGGTATACCGGTTGCATAGTTTACTGACCATTCATTGACCTATGGCTGCTATGGATACCAACTCGTCAACTTTATTGAATGCAATTATTAGCTATAAATATGTCTTTGTTACCTATATTTATTGATTAATGTCTAGTAACTGTTTCAATGGGAACCTATCCAGGTGCATCTACCACGGGTTAGGCTATGTATTCACTCTCAATGTGTGATCTCATGTCCAGCCTATTATTGCCCCACTGCAAAGCAAAGGCCTCTTCTCATACTGAGAAGGCCCGAGCTAAGTTTAGACTTACAATAATTACTAGCTTCTGCCAGCGACATTGTGCGCGTGGTTTTTTACATCCTCGTTAAATAACTTCTTTGTTTACTACTGCTCCCCCGTGTGTCGTAGCGTGATGTTGAAAGCCTAGAGCGTTCCTCGATAAATGAACTATCCCGCACAAAAATATTTTTTCAATTAAAACCTGTAGTTCCTGAGATTAGCGCGTTCAACCAAACAAACAAACTCTTTAGCTTTATAATAATTATTAGTATAGATAAGTTCAAGTTTCCTCATGATGTTTTTAATTACCGATGTCAGTGATGTCTAAGATAAACTTATAAAGTACATATGAATTAGAAAAAGTCGCAGTGTTACTTCTCCGTGCCCGTTTGTGAACCCACAGCTTCGTGCATGAGAGGCCTTTACCTTTACCACTATTACATTGGACCTAAGCATACTAGCGAATTGTGGGTGTACTTTGATACACCTCTGCATAACCCTTCGGGGAATACAGGCGTGATGGAAGTAAATAATATTCAATAACGAATTTGTTGATCATCACCAGTACCTCTTAGACCTAGCGTACCTATATAGAAATACATACTGGTAAAAAATTTTAACTGCGTGGGTATGTGAAAAATACGTTCGCTTTTCGAACATAACAGTCAGTTTCCTCGTGACTACCGCCGCTGCAATGTGTGTCGCGTGAAGTCCTTGTGTGTCACAAGTTTAATGAGTGAATCAAACTGGCTATGAATAGCTGAACTGGACTAGGTTCCTTTCTATTGGTAAGTGCTTCATAATATAGAATCGTAACTATATACAGTAAAGGTAGGTACACTAACCATTTGATCTGCATTGCATCGCCGACATGACAATACTGCAAATACACGAAGCTGGATCATTGTGATTAGGTACCTAATATTGACTTTTATTTGAAACTAGCTTCTACTCGCGACTTCGTCCGCATAGTTTTTTCACCCGTATTGGTTTACGTCTCCGCACGTTTTGGTCGTAGCGTGCTACATAGTCTATAGCCTTCCTCGATAAACGAACTATCCAACACAAAAATATTTTTTCAATTCAAACCAGTAGTTCCTGAGATTAGCGAATTCAACCAAACAATCAAATAAACTTTCCATTTTTATAATAATAGTACAGATAAAAACCAAACGAAAAAACCTACCAATGGGTTGTTTTGCTGCGGCGGTCCGGCAGTCCAGGAGGTAATTACCATTTTCATAGATAAATGTAGATGAGACCTGTGCGCCATAGTCATGGAAATGGTTTATACTATATTATTAGACTGCCCATAACTATATCTGGGCCACACACGACTAGTCAAAACTACATTTAATACTTCCCTTATAGCCAGATATAATATTAGAAAAAAAACAAAACGTGATAAAGAAAACATTCTCATGAAAATGATAAACATTATTTTGTTGGTGGCCTAACTAGGTACTAAAGAAAAAATAGCTAATGTTTTGTTTTAAAGACTATACAATATTTCATTAGCTATCAGTCCCTTTTGTGTAGGTACCTCAGTATTCAGAAGATACCTCATGTATAAAATGAAGAATCGCCTGTTTTAAGAAATATTTTTTGAGACAATTCACCGTCAATTTGACAGCACCGTTGGCGCAGCGGTGAAGTGACTGGCTGCTGCGCTGCGTGTCGGGTTCGATTCCTGCACATGTGCGGTTATATTTTATGTTCATAAACGCACCCACGCTAGAGGAGAAATTCCTAGTGTGAGGCACGGTGTGATAGTCAACCGTGTCAAGTTTATCTGAGCTGGCATCTAATTGTAGGTATCTCGCAGCTGGTTAGTGGTTACGCCACAAGTATGGACCTACTCGTAATCACAGCTGGTATTGTATGCACAGTGTAGTATTTATGTTGTAGCATATTGTATGCACAGCGCTTAGTTTTCGGAAGATGGCAATCAAGCCTAACTCAGAAGTCTGTCTCACTCTGTTAGAAAACGTGAGAGATTTATGTCACTTTGTAGGGAAATGTTTATTGTTATACCATCACATACCATCACGCCTGTATTCCCCGAAGGATTAGGCAGAGGTGTAACAATGTACACCCACAGTTCGCCGGTATGTTTAGATCCCATGTAATAGGGGGCGAGCCTATTGCCATTAACCGGGCACAAATCCTAACTCCGAGCTGCTACTGAGAAATTCATAGGAAAACCCAATAACACTTTTTGCTCGACTTGGGAATCGGACCCAAGACCTCTAGCGTAGCAGTCACGCTAAGGACCCCTAGGCTACCGAGGCAGTTATTATTGTTATATATCTACTTACTATAAAAAGCTACTTCAGTTATGATTTTTTTCCTACCTACCTATAAGTTTTTAGGTCGCGTAAATGTCAAAATTGTACTGAGACATCGGCCGTCTTTCTTCCTGTATGTGCCCATGTCAAAATCTTGATCGATGATGGTGGCCATTTTTATTATACCTACGAAGGTACTTATCTACTTATGATCATTATTCATGCCCTCATCTTTCTACTTAGGAACAGCGTCCACTACTGAAATTAAGCCTCTTTGGAACACGAGTTACATGAGCCTTTAAATACTTTTACAGATTGCTCTGACTACTATTATAGGTTTGCTGTTACCTATCGACATAAATTCAGCAGCAGTTTTCTTAAATTCACGCCTTGGTTAGGACATTTGGGTACAATTGAATATCGTATGTACCTTCATGTACCTAGTAATTTTCAGGTAGTTCCTTTCGGTACGGTAGATACCATTTCCTTATTTAGGCATTCTTCCTGGGTCGTGAATCGGTGAATATTCTATGAGCCTTCATAGGTAAATGATAGCCGAAAAGTCGAAAGGGTTGCGTAACACTGTCAGATTAAACCAAGGTTTTTTTATACAAATCTTGGAGGTTTAAGGTTTTTTAAAAGTCCTAAAAAGACCAAGTATATAGGTACCTCTATTTTTTTCTCACGGCACTTACACGATATTCGCAGTCTTTGGTTAGCTAAGTACCCACATTACCTGCCTCACTCGAGATCGAAGATAGCGCTCGCGTTCCGTCCTACCATTATCGCAGGTTCACGCGATTCTTGGCGCCATGACCTCTGTTTTGTTATTGACTTTCCTCTGACATTAAATAACAAAGTGGGTCAGGATGTATGAGGAAGGTTTATGAATTCCGTTTGGTTACACAGCGATACCTACCCTAGCGTAGTTTAGCTGCAATTTTGTTCAAGGCATACGCCGGCGAGTAGTGAGGTCTTTACTTACTAAATTAGGCCAGTCGCTCATATCAGTTGAAAGGAGCAGCTAGTGCGAGTGGTGAGGAATAAGAAAAGATTGGCGAGGACGAGGTGGTACGTGCGGCGGACGACCGACACCGGGCGACAGTCGCGGCGCGGCAGTGCGCATGCCCGCCACTGCGCCACTGAGCGCTCGCTCCCCCTGGCGGCGCGGCGCCGCAGTGAGTTGCGTAACAAAAGCACACTCGGCTCCGAACGCTACGCTGAAAACTTTCGGCCGCTCGGCTCGCGCCTACGGGATGGGGAAACGTAAATTCATATAAAACTTTTCCGCGGTACGCGCCGTTCGACTTGCTAAAATTCTTCTTATCTAATTGGATAGTCTTCAACGCGGTCGGACCGTCGCTTCTTATTTTTAAGTTGTTGATGAAGTTTTCTCCTCAAGTTGACTGTGGCGAAAAGTGAACTGTTGCGGTTTTCGCCGGCCGCTTTTATAATAGTGTGGACTTACTGAGTGTTGTGTTCACTTGCTTTGTTTTTCTTTGCTCGAGTGGTGGTGGCCTGGCAGTGGTCTGCGCTGGTGGTGGGAATCGATACACTGGTGGGAGCGGCGAAGGTATTTTATTTTTTATTAGCTTTCGTATTAAATTATAGCATAGTAACTTTAAGTAGAGACGTACCCGTAACTGAATTATTTATCGCTACGGCGATATGTGGGTAGTCCTATACATTTTCACTTTATCAATCCATTCAGTAAACTATTTTTAAAGTTATACCTAACTTTCAAATGTGTTGATATTAATTTACGTAGAGTAAAACGAGTCGTAACTTTAGTTCTATAATTTTTTATAATGATGTTTGTTTAGATATTATAACTCAAATCAATTTTTTAAGCATAAGTCTGTAAAGAGAAGCCTGATAAAAGCTACTGACCTCTTTATATTCTACAGGCGATACAAATAACATATTCAATAACTTTTCATAGGATAAACGTTTCCATAAAAACTTACAATTTGTTTTGCCTAATGTACCATGTACTCCCAAGCCGTTCGTCTCGACAGCTTGGCTGCCGACGACGTTCACCAATCGCTTACACTTTCTACGTCGAAATTTTATTCCCAAATTTGGGATACAGCCAAACCAATGACGTAGATATCTTCAACAAACTAGGTCAAATTATATAGGTCTGGAATTGAGACTACTTTTACGATCATGAGTAAAATGTTACCCAGTTGCTATCACTTACCTATATAACTACTGTATTATTATTAATTAGAAATATTTATTTGTCTATTTATAGGTAATGAGTATTTCAAATTGTTGGCGCGCACGATTTCCTTTGTCATTTATTGCAACTCTAGCTCTGTGAACATTACCTACGTACTCTCGAAATACACAAAGTGTATACCTGCTAGATACTGTATACAAAGTACTGCTACCAACTGAAAAGTATGAATCTCTTTCTTTCTACATAGTTATGCTGACGTAATAAGGTGTAGGTACAGTTGCTTTTCTTTGTTCAAGCTTACATTTCTTTAGAATTGGAATAAAACACGTGACTTGTAAAATGTACACAAAAATGTTCATTACACTACTTACCGTCGGCTTCAGCTGTAAAATATGAATAAAGCAAATTACAATCGCCGGTTAGCAACGTGTTTTATGTGCACACAATACCTTTTCAAATGTAATAGGGGTGGGAACAAATTCGTGTTAATTTATTTGTTTAATTTCAGCTAAAGGGTTGGACCGAAATTAATTTATATTCCGGTGAAAGATTAGGGTGTGATTACAGAGGAAACTGATGAAGAAAGCTCGGTCGTTATGGACATCCGTTTTGTACGTAGTACATTCGTTTTTATTCCTGCTTTTAAAAATGTCAGTATTTTGCAAATCTTGGATCTAAATCTACTTTTCTGAATACGTTCAGTTCTCATCCGAAAGACTTTGAGGAGCATAGCTTTCAGAGTCTATGAAAGTGAGGAATATCAAGCTCATGCTGTTATTCAATTAATTCATCACGATGCCAGGGTATGACAACGCCACTGCTCAGAATATGGACAAATAATTTTATTGTAGTTCTCATGGAGTTTCCTGTAATCCATCCTCTTCAATCTTTTGGTCACGCCTTATTTATTAATTTTAGTCCGTTATCGAATGGTGCCTTTAATCTACCTCAAATTATAAAGATGTCTAAAGTCAAACCCTTCGTTCTACGCTATGCCATGGTCGTTCTTGTTTTGTACAGCTACACGTACTACAGAAATAACACCTCAGCTTGGCGCCGTTTCACCCTGAATCAGTTTGATGAACGACCTCGTAAATTTGTTAATGATCTATTTGAACCGCGTGCGATACTCGTTGAGATTACAACTAGCCACTATCCGACTTTATGTTGATTAAATCATCTACTTTAGTCTGCCTAATTAGTAATCATATTTTAGGATATATCATGACAGTCAATACTAACAGTTCAGAGGTTCGAGCACAAACGCGCGAAGTAAACGTAACATAAATTCCATCGATTTATAAATGTTAATAAACATCTCGCTCATCCTTATCTAATAAGATTCAGCATGATATTTTAGTTTCGTCTTTTATCTAAAATACATGCTTGGTACAGTTCACTTCCTATAAACGAATAGCTACATAGGTCCAATAGGTACGGTCTAAAACCTTCCGACAAATTCATCTTCGAAAGGATCGCCTCCCGGCGTCACGTTTTAAAATTGTCGGCGCTCCGGCACGTAGCTAGACATTTATTGGATAAGGACCCGAGGGAAACCCTCTCGAGAGAAGAAGGAAATTATCTTACAAACACCCAATTTGTTCTGTACATTATCGCACTTCCAATCGGAACTTACGTTCCTGTTTGTTTTACAGAAAGGGTAACGGTGGTATTATCTACCCAAGTAAACAGATAAATTAAGGAGTAGGCAGGTAATAGAGATCCTTGATGAACAATTTCCTCCGGAGAAGTATATTTAGGTTTGGTTCTACCAAAGCAAACCAATTTTTCGAAGTAATGTCAATTCAAGGTCTATTTTAAGCATACGTTTGTAATGTAAACTCGGCTACTATTGCTACAAATAAAAATTACTAGGGGCTAAAATTAAAATAAACACAAAGTAAATAGCTTACACGTTAAAAGGAACAGCAATTTATGCGTACTTTACATGTGGGTGCTGAACATGGTCCTTGAAGAAAGGAGATGAAGAAAACATTTTAGATACTTCATTTTCTAGCTGAATGAAAATATAGAGAAGCATACTATTTGTTAAAAAATTGAAGAAATAAGAAATTAAAGTTTAAGAAATAGCACAAAACTACCAAAGTTAAGTAAAGGACAAGATTACGTAAAAAGAAACTGGGTATGACATCTATGTAGAATAGAGAATACCAGATGAACAAAGAGGGTCAGAGAATGGATCCCACAGGAAGGTAAAACGAACCAAGGAAGACCAAGAAAGAGATGCAGACATATGTATATTTATTCAGCGTTGTGGACCGGACTGGATGCAGAAGGTACGCAATAGAATCGCGTAGAGTGATTTAGGGGTGGCCACCGCCGCAAAAGTAACTACCATGAATAGTGGTATCTAAGTGATGATATTGCCAATAAAGTGATTATTTTTAAACTTGGTGAATGTTAACAATTGAATTTGTTTTGTTTATTGATCCAAGAAAGTCGTAAGACTGGGACGAAAACAAAAGAAAGCTTGTACAGAATAAATCTTAATGTAGGCCTTGTATGAAATATCATTATGAAGATAAAATAGTTGGACTTGTGCCAATACAAGCCGCGACAACCTCCTGACCTCCTATTTAGATCATAAAAGGAAATCGAGAATTCTTGAACGAAGTAGGTTCTTTGTCTAGCTAAGTACTTGAGAATTTATAAATGGTTAATTGAAATGGAAATGGTCAAAGAGAGCCTGCGTACTACAATTTGGTAATAGAACATGGTAGAGGAATGTTTGCTCGGGTAGTCGAGTAGGTGGGTAAGTCGGTTACATTAATAATATAGGTATGAGAGAAATGGTCGGAATCGCAGCATCTAGCAGAATAGTAAATTCAAAATGGTAGGTTTTGTTTGCGATGTTGCATTGTTATATTTTATTTTAAACACGATTAATTCGATTCCAATTTACTAAACGACCTCTATTTTCAAGTTTTTCCTCCACAAATATCCAACTTTTTAGGAGAATTTTCCAAATACAAACAAACAAAGACAATAAAGAAAAATAGCCATATCAGTCAAATCGTTCTCATGAATCTTTCATACATGCGGCAATTGATTTTTAATTATATATACTTTATTATGTAATTATTCACACAACCAATTCATTAAGATCCCAATTTCGAGGCCAAAATGATAAACAAAATTTAATTTATTATTATATTTGTGTTTCTTTATTTCTATACCACTAAAATAATACGTATGTAATCAATTTCAAAATCTACGTGTACCTATCGCCCTAAATACGACTTGACACAAATGTTTCACCTTTCACTAACCACACGGTGTTATCTGTCAAACTAAAGATAAAATTAGATTGTCATTCACGTTGCCATCTTGCTCTTGACGAAAATAAATAATAGGTAAATGTCATTACAATATAATTTTGGTTTAATTACTTAACTACTTAACCACTATTCTTCCTTGGCTTAGAAAAGATTTAAAATTAATCAATGTTAAACATTTCAAAATCATCGCAATAGGTACTCTGCAAAATGTGACAAATTTCACTTTAGCGTTGAACCAAACACTTTCTTCACCGCATTATATTTGCCGTTATTATTTCAGTATTGCACCTTATATGAACGAATACTCAAGGAGTAAGCTTTAATAAAATTAACGCAGCCATTCTCTCAAGTCCTCAAGAGTGATAACAGCGCAGAGATCGTAAACACAGCCTCCTAAAGCCCCGACGACTTCTAACAATTGTTCGCCGATGCCGAGATTTTGTGTACAAGCTACAATGATGTTCTCATACGCAGTTTTCCTTCTATGACAGCTATAAAAATGTTATAAAGATAACCCTGGTCATGTCGCTAGTTACATGGTTACATTATGACAGAATATTATGAGGAGGGCTAATGGAATTATTAAAAGACGAAGTACAAGTTTTTATAATAATATGTCTTGTTTGTTTGCCAATATTTTTGTATATACGTTTATATGAAAACTGCTGAGCGGATTTCCTTGTTCTTGAACTGTTTTATATCTACACTAACATTATAAAACTGAAAAGTTTGTTTGTTTGGTTGAACGCGCTAATTTCATGAACTACTGGTTGGAATTGAAAAAATCTTTTTGTGTTGGATAGTTCATTTATCGAGGAAGGCTATAGGCTATATAACATCACGCTACGATACACGGGAAAGGAGCAGTAACCAAAGATATAACTTAATGCGGGTGGAAAAAACCACGCGAACGAAGTCGCTGGCAGCAGCTAGTCTCATATAAGTGCTTACCTCCGAAACTAAAGATAGTTGATTCTTATTCAAATTATGGTTCTAATAGCAGGTTGCGGATATTGTGGACAATAGCTAAATATATGTTTACATTATTAATAGTTTATTTCCCCTACTCCTCCGCTAATCTTTTCTGATTAATTTCGTTGCGGGATCCAAAACAGTTATATCGTTTCTCCGGGACTCGTCGAGCCTCATTGCCACGGCACTCTTCTGGCGGTCTTCACTGTTGATTCTTAGGCTTACAGAAGTTGTAGTGGTTGGGAATAGTGTGGCGGGATTGGCCCATAAAAATAATATATTTATAGACATAATTTTCTTTCTATATAAGTATTTTGCAATCAAATAAATTGCTCCCTTGTCTACCACAAGTACATACTCCGCAACTACGATTGGACAGACTGAAAAACCGGCATTTTTTTAGAAACATCTGGATCGATACGAGTAATGTCTTCTTTAACGCACTGATTACAGACAAAAAGTATTTTCAAGTTAAGATATAATTCGATCAATCAATCAATGATTGATTGAGTGATTGCTAACTTCGGCGATTGTTTAAGAATTCATGGGGTTACCTACATCCACTTACCGTTCAGGGTTGAACCTATTCCCTAGTAAATTTATGTTGTTTCTTTTAGAAAAAACAATTTATTTCTGATCTTTTCTATAACCTATCTATTTGATAGAAGTAGGTAAATACCTACTCCAATTCATATTACAAAAAAAAGTTCTTTCGTACTACCAACTCATTTTCTTATCCAATTAGTTTTCAATCGAAAACCATGCCTTGGAAGGAAAATCCATAACCAGTAAAGCTCATTACTGTCACTGCGTCACTAAACTGCCACATACGACGACAGTCAACGACCTTGCGTGTGACTTACTCTATTCCCCATAGTACGCGACTATTGTATGATAATATATATTTACGAGCTACCTGTGTTTAAAAATACATTGCCGAGCATCTATACCGTTCGGGACATCGGGACGACTCGACAGACGAAACTAGTTAAGACTGGATTAGTCATTAAAGTTTGTTCTGTAAAATAAATTTGTTCGCAATTGCTTTGCTTCGTGTTGTTGTATTAGATAGATGATAAAATACTGCAAGTTACATTGAACTAATAGAAACTTGTCTTTTCTCTAATTTCTTTTGGTTAGGTGAAATAAGTTTCGGGAGCGCGGATCAGGCGTTAAGTATATACCGGGATCCCGAATCTTGGTGGTAGAACATACCCTCTGACATAACCTCTTCGTTTTCCCCAAGTGGAGAGTCGCCTAAGGATTTTCCTACGATAAAAAAAGCTGAAATGAGTTTGAGGAATGCTGTATTTCCAACATGTGCAAACTAAACCGAGAGAGGTTTTAACAGAATGGACCGGCTTATGTTCGGGATTGTCCACTCACCTTAAGCACACTTCGCCTTTTTACAGAATAGCAATACAAAAGCGACATGTCCTGGAACCAAACATTTGTTACTTTCTCCAACCCGTTGTAGGACCACGCGGCCCTCTTACAGAGAGGCGACCCAAGTCCCAGCAGTTGGTATATCATAGGCTTCTATTTCCACGCGATAAAGTTTCCTTCAAAAAAAATAATGTTTATTCTGCAAACAAAATGTCCGATAACCGTGATAGAAAACAACAATACTTAACACTAAATTAATCATATATCGATAAACGTTTAATAATTCAAAAAGAAACCGTATATTACTAATATTAGAGTTTATTTATGTGGTTATTAATGAATGTGCAACTATTCATAGTCTGTTCTGAGAGCCTGGCACCAACGCTTTGCGATTTTCAAATTTCGAACTGGAAATAAAACTATTCTTTGTCTAGTATTTTGTTTTAATTATATACTCATTGACTTGAATGAAACCTTCAGACGATTCCATAATGTGCAAATCGGGTAGTTTTTCAAATTAAAAATCGATCGAATTTACGTTCCGTTTAGTCTGTGCACTCGTGCAGGGCCCTCTGAAGTCGGTCACATGCCTACTACCAGGCTTGCTTGGCTAGCCTAGCTTTTAATAAAACATGCGACAGAAACGCTATCGATTCGATTTGAATACGGGCGATACAAACGTTTGATCAAGTTGGGTCGGTGTTTGGTATGTTAGCGAAAGTGTTAGGAACCAAATACGACGATTGGAATATACGTGTGACTATTATAGACAACAAACTGAAAATAGGTATACTAAATGAATGTATTTTTCATTCGAATAAAATGTTAGCTCAACAAAATCTAACTCAAAAGAACTCTGAACCTTTTGTGCTAAGTGAGATCCAATATTTTAAAAATTACGAATAAACTCATAAAACATGGATTCTTAAGTTGTTTTTTCTAATTAAACAAATCCATAGAACCTTCAAGTATTCCATAATAAGCCCAAAGGTTCATTTTCATAAATTACATTATACCCTGAATAATTGTAATACGTTATTAGTTAGCTACATTTATAATTTCGCCCACCTACATAATATTAAACATGATTGAACCAAGGACATGAATGCGGCATTTCGCCCCTGCCTCAATTATTCATTTGCGACTATTACTCACTAGTACTCGACTTAAGAACTTAACTAGTGTATATTATTGTGCTAGCCGATCGATACAAATGGTATAACTAAGTAGGGACTACATTTGTTCAATGATATGTTAAATTTACATAACTGGCAACTTTGTATTGGAGTATTTTTTCTTCTTCATGGCCATTTATATTATTATACAATTAGTTAAAGAGGATGGGCAGACCTGTAGAAATACCGCAGTAAAATTGGATTTAGTTTTGTCAAAATATAGTAGGTGTTTATGTTTAACAAAACAGATAAGATTATAAATAATTAGTCAGCCCATTTTTAGAAGCCTAAATCCTAGGTGTTTCTCCGATACAATATTATTTAATTACCCCATTCTCTTAAAATATCATCACTCGGATTAGTCTCATACATGTAACACAAAAATAAAAACCTCAATTTATTAATCTCCACTAAAACCGTATGTGAATCCTTACACGCACCTACGTACTCGTACCTGTGTATTTTGTAACAGCAAAACTGCCCTCATTGAAGCAGCAGTGTCAGGCAAACACCGTAAGTAATATACGGTTGTCGGAGACTAGTCACCGATTCGAACGGATAATTTGCTTTGCCCAGATAATCCGGATTAACCGGTTTGAGCTTACCATCGAACATTAAATGCTTCCGGTTCCGGTTTGGGGTGAATATCACGGATTTCGTAAAGGTTATTAGACTTTATTTCCTTAAATTTTTAACGAAAAATTTGGAAAATTATCTCATGTTATTGCTTGGATGGTTTGTTAATTATTTAGAGAGTTCCGATATTCAGGCACACGCAATAAAACTTTTGGGTAGATAGGTATTTTCTGAAAACATCGCTACATTTTTCTTCCAAATAAAATCTCTCCAGTAGTTTCAGATATCTCTGCTTACAAACATGCAAAAAAACATGCAAAATAAACACTGTATTTTTTTTTACTACAGCTTATAGCATCAATCATAAAACATTTTTAGATCCAAACATTACTAAGAAATATTCGTAAAGACGTTAGCTCAGTAATTCCGGAGATTAGTCTGCACATACAATGACGTAATCTATCATTATGTCTAATTGATTCAGTTGTCACGTTGTTAACATTCAATGTTACACTTCCTGCTGTAGTACATAATTCAAAATATTAATTGTTTAATCGAGCACATTCTTGTTATAATTTTCAGTGTATGTACTGTACAGACTCTGGCTGATTTAGACATATCCAACCTTTTTTTATATGATTACATGACATATTAAACTCTATTCTAAATTTGAAAGACTTGACAGTCCGCTACGACGGCTGACATATTCACCTATATTAAAATACTTCCTTCTACGTCATCCTTGTGTTTTTCTTTACCCGCGTTATGTTACGTGTTTGGTTACTACTCCGTTCCCGTAGCTCGTAGCGTGATGTTATATTTTAGCTTATACTATTCGTTATAAATCTGGCGAAATAAAAATATTTCTTCTAATTCGACTGGTAGATGAAATATTTGAGGTATGGTCCAAACAAAACAAATAATTGCAAATATGAGTAGAACATGTCAGCTTCGGTGAGTGTCTCTTTACACCCTTAAAACGTGTAAGCGAAGCCTAAGTACACAATTACCTACAGCATTAAATTACCGACTGTTGCTAAAGTGTGTGTCCCGCCGTATCAGAGTAATTAACAAACAAACAATAACTTAACAAACACTTTACCGTTCCTGAAACTGGTATACAGCATTCAGTAATAATTGAGAAGGTAAAGGGACAGTAGACAGGGTACTAAAACGTTAGCTTTGATAAACAATTAATACTTTGTGGCTTTACCGTGCTCATTACAGAGTGAAACTAACCCTCGCGGATTAGCAACGCATTTCCAGGGTACATTATTATTTTGTACCTAATTAAAATTAGCTTTTAGCGGCGGCTTCTTTGATAAACTATAACTCTCAGGTACAAGTGCAATTACGTAAAAAATAACTTATTTACCTTTTTTTTTTTAGGTTTTTCTATGAAATTCTCAGTAGCAGCTCGGAGTTAGGATTTGTGCCCGGTTAATGGCAATAGGCTCGCCCCTTATTACATGGGACCTAAATATACCGGCGAACTGTGGGTGTACATTGTTACACCCCTGCCTAACCCTTCGGGGAATACAGGCGTGATGGTATATATTTTTTTTTTTTTTTTAACTTATTTACCAAAAACTTTTCTTTTTATTTGTAAAACTTTTTTCTAAATGTGGCAGAAAGAACAGTTTCATTTAATGCCTTTATTTAAGTCGGAGAATTTAAATACGGGGATTAAATAAATAATGGCTTCCTTATTATTCAGTGACAAGAAACATAGCAACCTACAGATTTAGATTTAAGAATTGCAAATACATACCATCACGCCTGTATTCCCCGAAGGGTTAGGCAGAGATGGACCAAGGTACACTTACAGCTCGCCGGTATATTTAGGTCCCATGTGATAGGGGGCGAGTCTATTTCCATTAACCAGACACAAATCCTTACTCCGAGCTGCAAATACCCGTTTTGCTTATGAAGTTTATTTGAACACTTTATTCGTATCAATGGGTTTGCTTATTGTGATTATAGTAAACAATTAAATCAAAATGGTACGAACTTATGTTTTGGACCCGATATGAGGATGTTCCTAGTCTAGTGGCAATACAAACTGGAACGAAACAGTATTTTCAGCTAGAACGATTTGCTTCACGAAGCGGTCACGTGACATAACAAAGTTGAGATGGATCAGCAAGTGGAACTGATCATGTATGGTAGAGCATTTAGACTCTACCTTTACATAAGGAACCAATTCCTTCAAAACGCTTAACTTAGTGTTGAAATGCATCAGCGTTACACCCATAATCATTATGCTTCAAAAAATGTCGTGGAGGAACTCTGGCGTAGGTTGGTTCGTTTTGGTAGTACTAAACCTAAACGTCACAATTCTCTATTCAGTAATTTAGGATATGCGTTATTAATCAGTCGCAGAACCATTTTATTTGTATACGACGTACACAAACAAATTGTTGGCAAGCTCCCATATATTCAGAGCTGTGTGATGAATGAAACACTCTGGAAAGGCCTTCCTAAACGCTATACATCACCTAATTTAATAACAGAATGTCCGCAGGGCGTCGCGCTTTGTGTTTCCCTAATATCATCGTCGCGTGAACAAATAAATACAATTAGGGGTTCTTTCATACCACAAGTTCGTGAAGACCGCAACGCGTCAGTGTTATGTCAAATATTGTTATAAGAACGTTGGTATACCTACAAGTTAGGAGGGTTGTGACGCAATAAAGTTGTTAAACGCTGTTTGCCTATCTATACTAATATTTTTTTTGTACCGTCGAGAAGCTAAAGAACTTTTCGTTTGATTTTGAAAATACAATCCTGACTGTGATTTCATAAATTCTTTCGTTAAAAATCACAAGTGAAATATTTGAATTTGATTCAGAAAGATAACACTCACTCACGCCTGTATTCCCCGAAGGGTTAGGCAGAGGTGTAACAATGTACACCCACAGTTCGCCGGTATATTTAGGTCCCATGTAATAAGGGGCGAGCCTATTGCCATTAACCGGGCACAAATCCTAACTCCGAGCTGCTACTGAGAATTTCATAGAAAAACCCAATTACACTTTTTGCTCGACCTGGGAATCGAACCCAAGACCTCTAGCGTAACAGTCGCGCTTAGGACCACTAGGCTACCGAGGCAGTTAATAAAAGATAACACACATGGGTAAATAACTCTCTAGCAATAAAATACATGTTTTAAAATTGATATGGAACCCACATATATCTGTAAAAATGACATGAAAATCCACTCCAGAGAGTTACGACCAACAGTAAACCCATCTACCTATGTAGAAAATAAACTACGAGGATTTAAAGATGACAACTTGATCTGCATACTGCTAGTAGATACCTATTTGAAAAAATAAAACAACTTCACTATGCACAAAGGAATTCTATTTGCCATTACCGTACCAACGTTGGATAGCTACTTGCTTTGATCATAACTGGTACAGTCAAGCTCAAGATGTTGATCAATTATTGAAAAGATCCAATTTACTTATGGAGACATTCGAGTAAAAATAAGAATAATTTATTGGTCCATTGTTACAAAACAAAATGTAACTTATTAAAAACTACTTAATATACGTATTCGTAGCAAGAATGTATTTATATATATTTATAAAATGTTATTAATTAATATAATTCAGAAGAATATTGTGATTAGGCATAATGGAACCATTTTTGCTTTCTAACTTTATTTTCGTATTTACCTATGGGTATATAAGGATCAATAATATTAAATAAAATAAATAAATAAATAACTGCCTCGTTGGCCTAGTGGTCCTAAGCCCGACTGCTACGCTAGAGGTCCTGGGTTCGATTCTCAGTTCGAGCAAAAAGTGTTATTGGGTTTTTCTATGAAATTCTCAGTAGCAGATCGGTGTTAGGATTTGTGCCCGGTTAATGGCAATAGGCTCGCCCCCTATTACATGGGACCTAAAACGTACCAGGCGGACTGTGGGTATACATTGTTACACCTCTGCCTAACCCTTCGGGGAATACAGGCGTGATGGTATGATATGTAAATAAATAAATAGGGAGGTAACCATGTCTATTATCTGGTTGTTATCCAACCACTGAGTCAATATTAATTAAGGGTCAATCTTGAGCTTAGCTTGGGATGTAGATAAGATTATAAGCTACTTTATAACCGATGAAAAAATACGGAGAGGTTTCAATTCGACGCGTATTATTTTTTTTTAATCGACATCTTACTCTGCGTCCTCATTAATATAAAATAATAAAGTAAATATATAAAGCAATTTTTTTTTTCAATGAAATAAAGTCAAGTTTCACCAAGTGTCAAAATAATCAGTCGACAAACAGAATTTTGTTCAGACATAATTATCTAACAACTTTTGAAAGCCAGGTACGGTGTCGGTAAAACTTTGACGATTCAGATTTCCTGTAAGCCTCAAAGTAATCTCTGTCACAATTTACTTGAATAAATTATACGTAAAAGGTCGGTGGTTGGAATTGGATCTGTTTGGGAAATTATAAAAGATATTAAAATTAAAACACGTGTCGCTGATTACATTTTAATACCCGCTATATTTTGATGATGATTATATTATCCTATTCGTACGCACAAAGCGTATAGAAACACGCTATGCATGGAGAAGGGTCGAGTCTTAAGACTATCGGACGATAAAGACGTAGGCAAGCTTGCCTACGTCTTTATCGTCCAATGGCCAAGTACAACTTATGAGTCTTAAAGTCTCTAAGTTGATAGTTAACTTGTAATCGTGTGCGCATTATCATGGACCATATCCTCGCTTACAAATAATCTCTGAAGCATGTAGACAAACACGAGGCTTTCAAAATAAATTATTAGTTTAAAAAACATTAGAAAAACACGCTTTTATAAATGCACGTAAAATTAACTTTGATGGACGGGATGTCGGCTTCATCATCGAACCTTGAAACCTAATCGTGATCAAAGTTCATTATAAGACTTTTCAAAAAAATTCAAAACAGCTATGATACTATTTTCCAATTGAAGTTCCAGTTCATATCTTCCAGCTCTATCATCAGATCAGTTCCACAGTACTATATTATTGTATCGTCATCAGAACTACATACAGGTGCCAATTTTTATTACGCTACAACCCTTAGAAGATGGTTAAATTAGTTACCTTAGATTCCGTTACATAGTTACATACAGGTCGACCCAAAAAAAGCGTGTTAAAAAATACTTTTACAAGATAAATCTGTTTTTTTTTCACAAATTAGTAAAATATTTATTTACTACAACAACAACGTAGAAAATAGAGTATTGTACTAAGACGACAGTAATATAGACAGACGGAACAGTTTCAAGCTCAGTCGTAATTAAATACCAGCGTGATTTATCTGCACCTAACTGCAAACCGCTGAGCGCCCGGAATGCAATCAATTGCTTGGTTTATCTTCGTTAAACATAAACGGAGCAGTTGCATTACTGGTTACCTATATAATAATAGTACAAGCTAAGATAATATTACTCCAATTATGTCTAAATACCTATAAGTCTACTGAGAAATTCATAAAGGTAACGACAGGGCACCCTAAAACGAGACCCAATTTAAAAATGTGCTCTCCCTTTAAACTGACCCCAGTTTAAGGGTCTTTGAGGGAGAGCACATTATGAAAGTAATAAAGGATTTCTTAACTCATACCGAGCAGTACAGCTATACAGTTTACTAGCATGTGCAGGCGAGCTTTCGTCCGCGTGGATCTTTTCACCCGTATCAAGTAACGTCTTTGGTTACTGCTCCGCTCCCGTGTGTCGTAGCGTGTGTATATAGCCTATGATACTCAGGAATAATGTACCTATTTATTGGTGAAAAATGGTTAAAATCGGTCCAGTAGTTTCGGAGTCTATTCATTACAAACAAACAAAAAAATCTTTCTTCTTCATAATATTATATAGTATGGATAAAAACAAGTTTGTTCCATATGATACACATGTAGACCAAGGGCTTTACAACCTCCAGCACAATTACATACATAAACGTTTGTACGACCCGCGGTACGAGCCCACTCATCCTCATAACGAATTCACAAGTAAGGACGGCCCCACACGTTACGGTAATCAAGTCTCACCAAATCCGACGTAATAATATTATCATTGCACGGATTATCTTGGGAATGCGTGGAATGCCGACACTGTTCCCTTCCTTAGAGCTTGGCAGTAAATATTTGGTGTAGATGGTTGGTTCCTAATCTATTTTATTACTCTTCCCTTGAGGCTGTGGCGTGTATGACAGTCGAATTCATTTCAATTACGTATCCCTTTTCGACTGTGCCTCTCAGATAACGTAGGTTTAAGTTAAGTGTCTCACGCTTTCCGATATACTATAATAATAATAATAATAATAATAATTTATTTATTTCTTACCACAAATTACAGAGAAAGTAATTAAATAGTCTACAGACAGAATTGTAAATTAATTTGTGGAAGACTGGTGCCTAAACTAAGTTTTTTACAAAACCTGTATGTCAGGTCACCAGACCCCCTGAACTGAGTATTAACAGTATTGTGTTGTACTGGAGACGATCTGAATCGCATACAATGTTCAAATAAAAATCTCATACATTATAATCATGATAATGCAAAAATGCTCGTAAAACTAGGTTTACAAAAGCGAAAAATAAATTAATTTATTAAGGATACATGCAAGGGAGGATGTATGTAGATGTGCGTGGTATGTTGGGTGAGTGTGTGTGATGTGGAGTGAGCGTGTGAGGTGTGGGGTAATTGTGTATGTGTTGCAAAGGGAACATTATGTTAGGATATGGTTTTGAAAAGGTCTTCGATTTGGGCATAATCTAAAGTGATGAGCCAGTCAGTTATTTCCATTTTAAACGTTATTTTATTTAGGGTATGAATGGAGAGTAAATCATTCAGTCTGTTGTATATATATACTGATTTGGTTAAACACTTAAAGATAGAGCGAACTTAGGAATAGGATCTCAACAAAAATAGATTGCGCTAGCTTCTTCAAGTGACTTTGTTCGCTTGATTTTTTTCACACTCGTTAAATTACGTCTTTGGTTATTGCTCCTCTCCCGTGTGTCGTAGCCTGATGTTATAAAGCCTAAAGCCTTCCTCGAAAAATGAACTATCCAGCACAAAAATAATGTTTAATTCAAAACAGTAGCTCCTGAGATTAGCGAGTTCAAGCAAACAAACAAACAAACTCTTCAGATTTATGATATCAGTATAGATTACGTGTGATTTCTACCAACCGTTGATCAAGCGTAGGGGTTCGTCAAACGTATACACAGCGCACATGCGTTTACGTAGCGTCACACTACAAGCAAATCTAGGTATCGGACAATTTTCTTCCGGTAACAACTCTGTTAAGTTCACCATCATCAATCGATCTAAAACACAATAAATCTCGTTGAACAGTAAATCGAGAAACTTGAACAGGTAGGGTAAAGTTTGCAATCGATTCAACCGATAGGCTAGGCTTACCTCCAACTTGTATCCGACCATAAATTCAGATATTTCCGATTGCGGCGCTATTCTCCGATTGGAATTATGCAATGCAATATTGTTCACGATTCCATGCCTCTGCTAGGCGTAAAAAGATTAAGTAGGACTTGAATTTCAAATGTGTTTACTTTGTTTTTAAATAAGTGTTTATAATTAAAAGAATAATATGAAACGGAGTGCCTCAGTACAAGACGTGGGTATTTAAACACTGAAGGCTTAGTCAAGGCCAATAAAATTATTGAAAATACGTTCGATTATTTTTACCTTGTAAGTTTTCAATTACATAGCGTTTCACTTTTAATTACTTTGATTCTAGTAAACGGGCTATGCCTATATTTGTTTTTTGTTAATAAAAAACAATGTTATGTTATGTTTGTTATTAAATATTTTAATGTTCCGAAAAGATGTTAAAAACTTCTGTGTAATTACAATTCACTGTATTCTCCTTTGAGGAATAAATGAATGGTTCATCAAATCTGGAAATGCTTTAAAGAGACTTTTTTAAGTTCTTATTCATGTAAACAAATCTCCAGATGACGCAGAGCCAGATTGCACCAAAATTTGGTTTCAAAAAACGTAAGATTTTGAATGTATTACTTATTTATTTTACCCTAGAACTTTGCCTGCCCGAGGTGGTCTTTTATTAAAATATACACAAGGAGAGGCTTGAATAAGACATAACGAGTTGACTCGAGCCTGTAATGAAAGGACGCTCCGACAACGACCTAATGAATAATAATTGTCGGTGGAAAGCAATGTCACCCGAGACAATCTGTGAAGCAGAAAATGATACGCTCCGAAGATTTTTAAGACTTACAGACATTCACGCTTTCTGTAAGCAGCTGACTGTACTGTGAACAAGATTCGAATACGCTTTTACGGAACACGCTTATTTGAGTACCCGAGGGCCTCCCTGAACAAGTTTGGGAAACACTATTAAATATGTGTTTAAATCTTGTTTGCAATACATGTCTATCCATCACGTAGTTTTTTTCCTAACTTTTGGTAAATAATATACTTGCGACACTTGCGTAATACACTTTTTAAGGCAGAAAACACAAAGGCAGTTATAATGATAATTAATTTATTTATTAGACATCAGAGGTCCATGGGTTAGTAACAGAACACTTATAATCTATGTTAGTAAGACACACATGGAGTAGAATAAAATCTTAACAATATTCTTGCCTCACCAGTATTCGCATAAAGTGCTGCAGAATAGGTAAGTCAAGTTTATTTGTTAACATCTTCAGAATGCCATTTGAGCTCGACCGTGCCCTCTGCAAAAGTGAGGCTGTCTTTGGTCTCACCATGGCGTAAAAATCATGGGTGTGAGCCTTGTGTTATGTATCTACACAATAAGCTTAGACATCGAGCTAACTTATCGCTGCAGATAAAAATATTCCCAGCAAACGAATGTCGGCCATCGCCAACACTATTTTAAAAGCTTCCAGCAATGTATTCTGTTCACAATTCCATCTCCGAATTTAGACTAGCATCACTTTGTATTCCGGGGAGATCGCAGACTGAAACATAAAAAATTTAGACGGCACCCGACACACGTACGTACATATGAAGGTAATGTTATAAACATTTTTGTAATAAAGAGCGGGTTAACGTGTATTATGACGAGTTTTGTTGATCCTTTATTTAGTTTCAAACGCCTCTCTTTAGATTGTTTTGAAAATATGATTTTGCTTTGGCAAAATAAACTTGGGTTTCTTGAACTGGTAAAATGAATATAAAATATACTATTGCTTTTATTTGAGCTTTGAATATTGTGTTATTTTCTGATATCTATATTATTTTCAAAAATAATAGAATTTTGGTATTACCTGTTAATGTATTACTTTTAACAGAATTACGATACTACAAGTTTTTACGACACTAATTTCTTAACAAAACATAGCATCCTCCATGTAGCTTTCAAACTTCGCAGAACATTTTCAGTACACGTACTCGAACTTACAAGATAGTTACCAGTTTCCAACATCTTTATTAGTATTACTAGGTATACCCAACTCTGAGAAACACGGTTTATATTCATATCAAACTATTGTGTCTCCGCCCCAGGGGTGTTTTGTAAAATGATCGCTGCATTGAATATTCATACGAACACTGCAGTGAAACCCCGACGGTATGCAAAAGCCAAAGTATAGGTGATGATGTGACGAGACTGGTTTCTGCAAAATAACGTCATACCTTTATTGCCTGAATAGTGATGCAAAAGTACAAAACACACCAATACTATAGTCTAATACCAGCTTATTATTATCCCTCGGCAGTGAAACGCCATACTCATACAGAGGTGGCATGAGCATTGATCACTTCACTGGCTCGTTGATGATTCCAGACTAATAATATTGAGCCCAGTTTTTTCACGATTTTTCTGATTAACTTAAAAAGTAGGCCCGATCAAACACTACGATCAGCATGCGTGCTTGCTACCACAGTACCACTAGACCGATGGGGCGGTCTGCAAAATGTGAACATATTTTACACATATGTTCGAGAACGGTATTTACAGTTATCGGCTTCATACTCCGTAGTCTAGCCATACTTTGTTCAATAAGTAACTAGAGCTCGCTGAAATTTTAAGATAACTTAGTTAAAACTACTAATATTACGGTTAGCATTTTGTCAGATTTTCATCAAAAAAACTTAATTTAAAAAGGATACATTACTCAATAACTCGTAATAAAAAATATTTTTTAACGATGTCGTGTCAGGAATATCCCCTTAAAACGGTATATAACAAAGCCTGGGTTTTACTGAAACTATACAAATTTATACGAAATCTGGAAAAAATAATGTAAGTTTTACTTAGTACAACCAGAAAATTCAATTTTAGTGTCGATTTGTAGAAACATGGCGCTGTATTAGTGTTTGTAAATGATAGATGAGTTAGTGTCGCTGTCAAGTGGCTGTTTGCACGATTTCAATCAATTAATCATAGCCTATCACAAACAGCTGCTATACACATGCATATTAGAGTTCTATCGATAGTGTTGGGAAAATAATTTGCAAACACCATTGTTTTTCAATGTAAAACTTTTCTGTATTTGCTTTTTTTATTCAGCAGTATTTAATTACGAATTGTAATTACTTGCTTATTTTATTTAATCTTGGCCCAGATCGTAGTCCCGTAATTTTCAAGTTCTGTCCCATCTGTTTAGTGAGGAGTATTCTATATCTGTCTTGTCTGTGCTATTATGATCATTATTGATGTTGTTGTATTTATCTAGTTAACTGAGACTATTATTACTCTATCATTGTTTTAGTTGCCTATAATATCGTTAAACTATGTTATCTGAAAATGTAAAAACTTTCCACATATTGTTTGAATAATTCACACACTCGTTATCATTAATGTATATCACAGAAAAACAATTAACCTAACCTGCTTATTACTTCGTATTTATTGAAGAGTATAGACTATCATTTGAAAAAGTTTCCGTTGAAGGGCAATTACTATTATTTAGGATTGATTTTTTAATCTATACTTAAATTATAAAGTTTGTTTGTTTGTTTGGTTAAACGTGCTAATCTCAGGAACTACTGGTTTGAATTGAATAAATATTTTTGTGTTAAATAGTCCATTTATCGAGGAAGGCTATAGGCTATATAACATCACGCTTCGACATACGGGAGTGGAGCAGTAACCGAAGACGTAACTTTATGCAGGTGAAAAAAAAAACACGCGAACGAAGTCGCCGACAGAAGCTAGTATTCTAATAACTTGTGGAGTTATTTTTAATTGTACATTTTCGTTGTGCTTTTATTATTATCATTGCCCGTAGTTCCATAAACGAACAGCAACGAACAGCAATTGATTTTTATATAATTAGATGGAGCTAAATTACTTTATATAATAATTCATTTATTTATTCAAGTGACAAAGACTCATATACACACAATTCAATAAATAACACAAATAATCAAAATTTTATTGACAGCCGACGACTGTAGGTGAAAAATGACAAATTTTGTGATAAAATTATAGTACGATGAAAAATTGCGCCGCTGTTATCCGAGTAATAAATATGACAGTTTGACATATTTTCTATACAAAAACTGTCAAACTGCCATATTTATTTATCCGATAAGAGTTATCTGACGATTGGTAAATGGGCCCTTTAATTAATTCTACTTTGATGTCTCTGCAATATACAGCAAATATTGTTGTGAGCTCTTAAATTGCCCATTGATTTATTAAATGCATGGTCGTTGTTAAATGACACAATTGACTGTGTTTGTATATAGATGAAAAATTGACTGAAAAATCATTATTAAACAGCTGCTCCAACAATTACAACAAGAAGACATTTCATTTTGTCTATATATTATTATTATTATTATTATTATATATATTATCCGAGAATCTCTATATAGCATAAAACAAAATCGCTTACCGCCGTGTGTACGCTTAGATCTTTTAAACTCCGCAACTGATTTTTATACAGTTTTCATTGATATATAGAGTAATTAAATGGGAAGATCTATACGTATATAACATCACGCTACGACCAACGGGAGCGGAGCAGTAGTCAAAGATGTTACTGAGCGTGGGTTACAACATAGGGCTTATGTACAGCTAGTGAAGTATCGTTAGGTCTAATGTGCCAGTATTTTTGTACGAGCTACTTTATTACACTGCACAACGAAGCAAACTCATTACGGAGGGCAAAAAAAGGGTTCCTTGATTAAACGTTGTTTTGTATCCTTCTCGTATCCATTACTGACTTGTGCATGTAACGATGAGTTTCCTCTTAACTTACCACGTATGATAGGGATTAGGAACCCACCCACAATTTAATTAAATTTGTAAGCAAATTACACAGTTTTACACGAGAATGAACTTTTCATCAGGTTATCTTCTTTCAAGAACTCTTCCTCTATGCTTTTCATACGCACTTACATTATAACCACAAATCTTCTAAGACCAAAATACACAGAGAATTGATCCAGCATTAGGTGCGATACCCATACACAATAGCTTTCGGACGAGAAACCTTCACATAATGCGTAGCCTTTCAAAGGACGCGCGTAACAAGACAGGTCGCCTAACGAGAACCATTTGATCGAGGTTTTCGCCATTACACCGTCGATCGTCTCACCTATCGCGGAAGTCTTTCGCGAATCTTCGTGCTACACTATCGACGATACTGCGTCCCGGTGCAGATGTTTAATGGCTTTATCTTTCGGAGATTTTGTTAGGTTCTTGTAATGTGGTTTGTGGATTGATAAGGTATAGTTACTGTAGAGGCTCTGGCTGTATGAGCCGAATGCAAACTCTTTTAAGTATTTTATGTTATGAGATGGATGCTAGATTTAAGATTTAAAAATAGAATGACAGACCGTGACTACAACTGTCAAGTAAATTAAAATAGATAGATCCCTCCACCTCTACAGTACTATCAAATTAGTAGGAAGGTTGTGAGTGAGGTAAATCATAGTAACGTTGGTATACCGGACTGGTGTCCGCATTAATATACATACATACATACATAAACTTACGTGTTTTTCCCATAGAGGTAGGCAGAAACCACAGAACGCCGCCTGCTTACAGAGCACGTTTACCGATGTGGTCATACAAGCACGCCGGTTACGAGTACTGCGCACCTGACCTTTCTAATACCAACAATAACCAATAATATTTGAATAAGAAAATATTTTTTTTCCGTAATAACTAACCTTTTCAACAGCATACGTATCTATGTAATTCGCACTACTGTTCTACTTGTGGGAACTACGTTGACCGAATAATTACATGCCATATTTTGCTACACCGTCCCAAAAAGATTTGTTTCCTTATCTTTAAAACATTAAAATTTAACAAAATCCGTAATATCCTTAGTCCATTAAAGCGCAAAATAATCGCTTTACGGTCGTTTAATTAAAAAAGATTTGTAAAGGTCTGAGATAAATTGGCAATTTAGCAAATAAATGTAGGTACCTTCTATTTCAGCATCTATGGAGTAACGGAGATGGAGATTTTTATTTTACTTGAATACAATAAGGGAAGTTTTAATTAAATATTTGTTCCGGGACATAACATTCGACGGTAATTTATTAATAGCAAAAGTGTAATTAAAAATTCACTGAACCTCGGATGTGAAATTCACCGAAACGAATTGGGTGGACGTGAATTATGGCTTTTTTTATAGCCTGTATTTGTAAGTCCTATTCACATGTCCAATATGATCCATTTTTGTCCGAACTGGTATTTGTAAATTTGCACTGATCAATAATGTTAACTGCGTTCATTTATTTTAGTAACAAAATTGAGGACTTTTAATATTTAACCTTTCTGTAAGCGCTTTTATTATACTTCTACACTAGTTTTTGCATTAACCTTCTACTAGTGAGATCAGAGAGAATGTATGTATACACGAACATAATGTATAGATATCTAGGTTCAGTATACTTATAGGTAAGTATATTGAACCCTGAAGCCATTCAGTGGCGGCCAGATTGCCCCGCCTCAGTCTTCGTTGTTTCATACATACTAAAGCACTTAACTAATAAAATATTTAAATTTTACACAACCTACCACTTTATGTCTTCTCAAATGTCTTGCCTTTCTCCCTCGCGTAACGAGATACGGAGTGTAAAATGAACTTCAGTGAAAAATGTGTCTTGGGTTGAAACAAAAGAAAGTAGGCAAATTATTATTCGCAATCCTGACGGTCTATTCTGTAAACCTCTCCCTCGGTGAATTTAGGTGAAGTGAACTGAAGTGAACTTGTGGTAGTTGTCTTCCTCCTGTCTGTTTTATGCTAGTGATGAAAAGCTCACCTAAAGCTCACTTCATTCAAATTCAGGGAGCCATATTTTTACAGAATAGACTGTTGTCTTTTTATGTTTTGTTTTACGCGTCTCATGCCATTTTATAAAAGACAATAAGCTTCAGTGGACATAATTTGCTCATTTTTTTTTATTATTTACTAGCTTCTAATTGCGACTTCGTCCGCGTGAAAGTCAAGTATATGGTATACTTGACTGAGAGACGCATCCTGTGACACTCAGCAATAGTGTGTCAATGAAATAATATATTTTGTAATTGAACTAGTACTTTCAGAGGTTACCTTTAGCAAACAAGATAACAAATAAAGTTTACCTATTTATAATATAAGTATAGTAGCCGCCACGAGTCGTGAGCACAAACGTCAAGTTATATTTTGGGGTTTTGGGTTGGCTAGGTTTTTTTGGGTGCTGACGCTGCACGCGATTTCCCCGACTGACGGACTAATCGCGTGCAACGACGGCGACCCAAAAAACCCAAAAAGAAACTCAAAATGAACTTGACATTTCTGCTCACGACTCGTGGCGGACATTATAAGTGTAGAATCAATTAATGTCTTGCCTACTTAAGAGCGAAAATCAGATCATTTGTTTATATAATGGGCTAGACGACTAAATAGGCTTCTAACCAGCCAGTAAATATGTTGTCATAGTACATTACACGATGACATAACACCGCCTATTAATAAAACTAGGTCAATGCCCTCTTTTAATAGAAAAACCACTCCAAACTTCGGTTGGCACAGAAAGTTGGCCGTCCATAACAAGTTACTCCAAAAAATTCTCGCAAACATTTACTTTTGATAAATAGAGCAAATAAATAAAAATTAGCCGATTATTGACGAAGCGAGCATTGATGACTAGCGATATGCTAGTCAACACCAATCAATCAGTTTCATCGATCGTTTGTATAAAAATAGTTTTAATTAAAGCCGATTCAAGCAAAAACTTGTACGTAATACGATGACCTAATTCGTTCGGGTATTCCATTGTACTGGATAGGAAATTACAGGCGACTCAACTGGACTTATTGAAGTCTTCCACCGGGCTTAGACCTTAGCAAGTGGACAAGATATCGAGTGGATAAATAAACAACTGAATAGTCGACGGATGAGCGAGTTTACTAATTAGGTTTCGTTTAGCCAAAACGAACCAACACACGTCCATTTATTTTAACATTTTTCTAAGAAAGTCTATTCAAATAAATATTAGAATTAGATTAGAATTGAAAGGTTGTGGCTTGGCTAGGTTTAGCAGAACTAAATAGAAATGTCACATGAGTGAGTTTTCTCATATTTGGAAGTAGTTGTAATATATGTAGGTATTTCTGAGAAGTATTAAATAGTACGTTTGAAAGTCAGGCACTTGAAAAACTGCCATTGCATTTAAGCCTAGACTATGGTTCGTGACAACAAACAGTATCACTATATTATGGTACCTACCTATCTATCGCTTGAAGCTTTAAATTTTAGATTTTTATAATATATGTTTTAAAAATAATTCTAAACCTATATTATTATTGAAGTCCCTTTATGCCACCACGCACATCACGCAACAAAATTCTAAAGTCAAAGTGAAACCATTTCTTAAATTAAACTATTTGAACTTTTGAATTGTCAAGGAGTCAAAAGATATAGCTAGGTGGTTGCCTGTTCCAAAACTTAAGTAGGTCTCCATGTATAAGAGGTTTAGTTAGAACTACAAAAAATAAATTTTCAGCTTTAGTATTTTCACAATAAATTTAATACAACAAAAGTAGATTCAGTCTGCCGTCACACTTTATTCACCTCGACACCAGCGAAAAGGGATATAAAAATCTATTCTTAGAAACAAAATAAACAAACAAATCTTATCTTTATTAAGAAAAAAAGTTGAATTACTTCACAGAATAGAGAAAGTAAAGTTGTGTAACAAAAACTGTTATTTTCGGGAAACTTTTCAATTTTATCGTCTTGTTTGCTTCTCTATTACTTATTGTCACATGTTACGTAATGTAGACAAACAAATTAAATCGAGCTTTATACCTTCGTTTGGTTTTTCCGGCGTCCGCCAGACAAAATGACTGTCGTCTGATATCATAGCGTCTGTCACTCAGCCAGATTTATGAGGGATCTTTTTTATTACCTTGGGATTTATTGGGAAATATAGTTCAGTGAACGAAAAGGGAAATAATGTGACAGGCATTGTTTCTTATTACAATTAGACTGATTGTAATAAGAAACAGTGCCTGTTGCTCATCTTACACAACATAGGTATTCGTTTTCTTGAAGAAATTGAAAGATTATTATTTGAATGAAATTATTAATAAGTGGACTCATATTTTTTTTTATTGCAAAAACAACTACATTAATGCATTTAAAAAAATTAAATTCATACCCATTCCTAAATATAAAGCCATCAAACTAAAAATGTTACATGCAAACCGGATTTATTTCCAATTTCAAAATCGATCGTATTTACGTTAAACGTTTACTCCGGGCACTAGTGCTAGTCTCTATTATTCTTTTAATTGCTAACCCCAGCAGCCACAATTTTCGTTAATACCCTACACATGTGACCTAAAAACATTAAGCTAAACCTTGCTGAATCTTACCCCTCCAGTTAGCCGTTAGGCTTAAATGCCAGTAGTCAGGAAACGTCGTCTAGGCCAAGGCATCGTAACAAGGCTATCGGCTGCTGATCGATATAATTAAACAGTCTCCGGTTGCCAAGTTGGCCAGACTGCCCGTGGCCGACTTGTCTTCCTAGAGACAATGTTCTCTTTTTACTTTTTATGCATATTATTAAGATGTTTTGAGCCTCTACTTTTAAGAAGAATCCAGACGAGACCAAATTCGTTTGGGATTCTTAGATTTATGACTGTTTTATGTTCTAAACCTTGCCGATAAGATACGTGTAAAAGATGCGTAATGATATTGGGCGAACGACGATTAAAAGTGTCACTAAAACATCTTGAACGACAAGATTTATCAATAATAGTTAGTGCCTATTAATCGTGGTGTTTCAGATGATTGCAAATGTCTTGCTTTGTATATTGGCGCGCATCACCCGAACATCTGATCGAGAATAACGAATGAGCATTCTTATGCGTAGTGCGTGTGTTGGTATTGCTTTAGTCATTTGTTTTGGTCTTTAGCATTAATGATTTCAGTTTTCTAATCAACATTGGTGAAGGAATACATAATAACGAAACCTGGACTTACGATTAATTTAAGCCAGAAATCGTTAATCCACCTTGAGCAATCGTGGTGGTAAATCCGAGTGTCTGGACTTTATGACAAGACGCCTTAGTCATGCAGTGGGACAATAATAGGCTGGTATTTATTATTATAAGTACTATCATACCATCACGCCTGTATTCCCCGACGGGTGAGGCAAAGGTGTACCAACGTACACCCACACTTCGCCAGTATGCTCAGGACCCGTGTAATAGGGAGCGAGCCTAATGCCATTTCTCTAGCATGTAATGTCCCACTACTGGGCATAGGCCTCTCCCAAATCCTTCCACTTCTTTTCTTGCGCCACCTCGAACCAGTCCTCCTCCTGGGCCGGCCTCGGCGACGCCAACCATCCTCAGGTACCCATTGCGTGGAGACTTTGCCCGGCGGTCGCTGTGCATGTGCATGGAATGTGCATGTGTGCATTGCCATTAACCGGGCACAAATCCTAACTCCGAGCTGCTATTGAGAATTTCTTAGAAAAACCCAATAACACTTTGCTTGACCTGGAAATCGAACCCAAGACCTCCAGCGTAGCAGTCGAGCTTAGGACCACTAGACTGACGAGGCAATTATTATAAGTAGGTATCCTCACTATTAGTGAAGAAAATCTTATGGGTAGGTCTAAGATTAATAATTCAACTTCGCGTCCAGAGAAAAATAAGTATCAGATTTTATAGATCATAAGATGACCAAATCAAATCACTTGACTATTTGCGGAACCGGAAACTCCATAAAAACACTTTAATCAACATTACTGTCACATAAACTTTTACAAGACTTTCTCATTGGACGTAACAATAGTTCGGGTCGTACCTACATCAAACATGAAAGATGACCATCGTAAGGTCCAAGCCACACATACCTATGTTGGCTGGTCGCCATGCATACTAACTACAGGTATTGACAAAAACTGGGAGCCAATACTCTATTACTACACAAGGACTTTGTTTCTGATAACTAGAAAACTTGTTGCTGTTACTGGAAGTTTCTTGACATTATTAACTGCCTCGTTAGCCTAGTGGTCCTAAGCGCCACCGCTTTTTATTTTTTTGGGTGTGGGAAATCATCCAAAACTTCTCCCGCCCTGGGCGGGGCAGGAGGGAGTGTCAGACTTTTACTGAATAAAACCCACCCATGTTCCTTCTTGTGCCCTTTGCGTTCCGGGGGCGCGGTATCTCTTACGAACAACCCGCAGCCCCGGCAGGCATCGGCCCTCTGTGTTCCCTAGGCTGACATCTCTTTGAGGCGCGCGTGGAACACGAACGCGCCGTCGACACGGCCTGTCGTTTTGTTAAACGTAAGGACGGTGAGCTACCCATTGGTTACCGTCCACAGGCCCGTATCTACGGTGACCGGGAGTCGTCTCACGAAGCGCCACCGCTAAGCTAGAGGTCTTGGGTTCGATTCCCAGGTCGAGCAGTGTTATTGGGTTTTTCTACGAAATGCTCAGTAGCAGCTCATATTTAGGTGCCCGGTTAATGGCAATGGGCTCGCCCCCTATTACATGGGACCTAAACATACCGGCGAACTGTAGGTGCACATTGGTACACCTCTGCCTAATCCTTTGGGAAATACAGGCGTGATGGTATGTTATTATTAAATGGGTAGAGACACCATCAATCAGTTGACAAATTTTTCATGAGCTGTCAAATCGCCATACCCGCACAGAATTTGTAAAGCAGTAATAAACTGTGACGTCACTCTTATTTGCCAATTCAATTGACTAACTTTCATTAATTAATTGAAAATTAATCGGATTTTCAGGGCTAAAACAAAGTATTTTTTTTTATTTGTGTCTTAGAATTATTCTTTAATAGTATCTTCTACTTAATTAACGTTTAATCTGATCATTCAAAATATTGTTTCAATTGTATTTATCCGGTAGAAGAAATTTTTAGTAGTCAAAATATTAGGAATATTGTAACAGTGAGGGCTGTACTGAATTTACAGTTTATCCGTAGATCGATATTTTATACTTAACCCAAATAAATTGACCGTGACCAGGCTGCCTTGATTTGCAAAGTAGCTTGGCGCTTGAATAGCCTAATTCTTAAGTTGACCTTCAAGTTACCACCATACGACTAACCATACCATATCACATCAATTAAACATGTAGGAAGATACCCAGGCAACCATAAAGGCCTTAGCACGTGATATAATCCCAGGGAAGATAATAGATATCCCGGGTTGCATCGCTTAAGTATCCGTCAGACATTGGCGACGTGCGAGATATTATAGAAATTGTTCTACAGGTAGATATCTCAATAGAATACTATGATAATATCGCTTCTATGTGGTGAGGCCTTTAGATGAAAGATCTACTTTTAATTGCAGCCAATTTCCTTTATGTCGCGAAGGTACAAAGAAAGAACTAAGATAAGAATAGATTAATCTATTCAGTTCACGAACCAACACTCGGAAAAGGGACATGTATATTACCAGTCAAGTATGTTTTGACTCCAGTTAGCACATTTCCAATCAAGAATGATATTAAATGGAGAATAATAAAGCAAAATTGCATCGTTTGTAACGTCACTAAAGATGAAATGAACGTGTGCGGTATGAAATTTTGTTCCCTTGATCAATATCTGGAAAAAATATATGAGGTCTGAGTATGAATACCTACCTAAATCAAACGTTATCTTTATGAGGTAGTACCAATTTATTCAGGTGATATTTTTCAGAAAAGAGTGACTAAATGCTACGTAAAAATTGGCAGTTTTGCTCGTTCTAGCTCGAATGGTACACTTTTAAACACATTGAAAGAACAAGTCTCTATAGTTACCTTTGAAAGCATTTCAAAGGACGGATAAAACTCCATTTGCATTGAACATTTTTTTAAAGGCGACGAGCGTTTGTTCATTACATAACATACCATGACGCCTGTATTCCCCGAAGTGTTAGGCAGAGGTGTAACAATGTACACCCACAGTTCGCCGATATGTTTAGGTCCCATGTAACAGGGAGCGAGCCTATTGCCATTAACCGGGCACAAATCCTAGCTCCGAGCTGCTGCTGAGAATTTCATAGAAAAACCAAATAACACTTTTTGCTCGACTTGGGAATTGAACCCAAGACCTCTAGCGTTGCAATCGCGCTTAGAACCACTAGGCTACCGAAGCAGTTATATGCGTATGTTCTTTATACGTTTATTATGAATCTTTACCATAACTATGTTCTTTAATGTCTGTTTAGAATAATTCTATCATAGACACTAGACAGCTTTCTATATTATACACATCACACATGCAACCACACCCTTTAAGCTTAGTTTTGCCAAAACCTAAGACCAAGTTAATTGCGTCAAATTAAAATTACTATCTAGCGATAACAATTGATTGTATGAATGAAAGGCCAAAATGTTAATATCAGATTTTAAAATATCTACAATAATTACAATGACATCAAATAATGGAAGGAATTTTCGTGTAGTTCTAACGAAACAAATCAGCCCATGATTTGTTTCGGTAGAACTACTCCTATTTTTCAGAGAACTTTGTCCATGACACAGCTGGTTTCAACTATCATTAATATCCTATGTATAACCTATACTCGCGTCTGTCGGGCCGGGTTACCCCTAAGGTCGTGGCACTCACACGTAAATATTTGAGAGTCATATTTGCCCCTGCCGCTGTTATTTCCGGGGCACCAAACTTAATGTAAGACTCGTAAAGACGGGAAAAGCTGGACCCTTTCTCACTTAGTTATTGAGAACGGTAAGCATTTTCTCGTGGGCTTCTATTTATTTATTTGGGAGATGTGAAAGGGTTAAATTGGGGAAGGTGACGTTGTACCTACTTACTATATTGGGTGACATGACTTAGCGTGATACTTATTCTGATTTAGTTAAGTAGAACGAGGGAATGAGGTTGTAATTTACATAATTAGTACGTTTTTCATTATATGAAAAATATAGAAAATTTTTGATTGTTAAATATGAAAGTAATTATTGACTTGTACGAAGAAAGATACGGTACACCTACACGATAGTATTAGCCTTCGAACTATTTATAAAATAATTATGATAAGCACATACGTACTATACATATAATTGTTCGTAGTAGTTAGGTACTACTAACTACTAATAACTATCTATAAATAAAATGGAAGTATCTGTTTGTAATGTCAAAATAACTTATTTTTATTCAATACCTATGAATTTTTATTACCAGGTAGGCACTCATACGGTAAACACATTTTTTTTAGAATTGTTTGTCTGTTTGTTTGTTCTGGCTAATCTCTTAAAGAGTATTGGGACTTATGAAGACTTTAACTGGCAGAAAGCCGATGTTATAGGGAGTGACGTATAAGCGCACTTTTATTTTAGAAAAACAATTAAAATTAGGGTCAGCGCTAAAAAACATAGATAACTGACATTCACGCAGACGAAGTCGCAGACATAAACTAGTTATAAAATAATTATGTTAAGTACATACGTATTTCATTATTAGTAACAGTAGTAGTTAGTAGTAGGTATGTCTATTTTAAAACTGAATGTGAATACTCAGCTAACGTCGGCAGAAATAATACATTTACGCAGTGAACCACGCTAATTGACACTTTAATGGATTTAGGCTAAGAGCTAGTGCCTATAATGCTGATTGACAGAAAATTCCCATTTTTGGTGTTGTAAAAGGCTTTATAACTTTACGTTTCTAACTGTATTTTCCTGTTCAGTTCGCCGTGCCGCTATAGTAGGGAAAAGAATATGAATTCAGATAGGATTTTTTTTTCGTATTTTAGTAATGGACTTTCAGATTTTTGCTCTTTTATTTTTGACAAGCTTTAATTTTACTCGACGTTTGGTATGGTAATGGTGGTAATTTTGATCTATGTATCACGTTGACAAATGTATTAGTCATATTAATTACCTACTATGTAAAATTTGACTCCCAGGAGATTTTTTGGGGCATGCACAATACATAAACTCTATATTATAAGAGCCACTGTCCCATAGACATACGTATTTACATACATATGAACTAACAAACTAAGTGGCAGTTATCTCTGTTAATTTACCCCAACAGAACGAGTGCGGGTCGACGATTTATATTTATTTTATGGCTTAGTGAACCACCAAGCGGTAGAGCTTTTAAAAAGTTACTCACGCAGTAAAAAATATATTGAACCAACTAACTTAATTTCGTATTGACGCTAATAAGTAATTAAATAAACAGGCGTACGGTAATCATTATTTCAGAGTTATTTAACATAGGTACTGCATGTAACTGAAAAATCTACATATTTATAAAAGACAAAAATATTTTTCCCAAATCATGTTTTTAAAAATCAGTCCCCAAATACGCCCCACCCTTCATAATTACCGTATCGTACGAAGCGTTAATTACAAACGTCCTGTCTCGCTTTAATTAACTAATAGAATTAAAGTTCTCTCCACAATGGAAGAAATCAGCGCAATCACGGGAACGTGACCGGTATTTCAATAGCAGAAACTTTTTCCAGCATTGGACCACACATAATCAGGCACATACAACACGATGCCAGTGAACCGAAAAGTTACGAGCTTATTACGAATGAATGTGCTGCTTCTTATCCTTCGTAGTAGAGAAGTATTTTGACAAATGAGGCCTAAGTAATAAAGTTGGTAATATTTTTTTGTTATCTCAAAACATTCCTTAAACAAAAATACAAGAATATCTTAAAAAATAATGTCACTGTTATGTTTCACGAGTAAGGCAGAGGTGTGCTATTGGCACATCAACTTTTCACCAGTTATGATTAAATGCGAGCAAATTGCCGAATGAAAACTGTCCAAATTTAAAAAATAAAATTGCCAAAAGAATTATTTTAGGGTAAAAAAGAAAAGGCGAGCCACGACAGGGTGACATAGGTATTGTATAAATTTAAATTAAAAGGTATATCTATCAAATATTCCTGTTTCAAAAATGTCGAAAGGGAATTTTCCGTTCCGTATTCCTGATGCTTATTAAATTCTAAAACCCTTTTCAAATTATTGTCTCTCATTCCGATTATAAACCAGTAATAAATCGTTGTCGTTTATTGTAAAACTGCTACAGCTTGACAAATTAGATTCCACTCGATTCATCTTAGTCGAGAGGAATTATAAGTAATAATGAGAAATCAATCACTTTGATGGGGGGATAGCGATTACTATTTTCTTATTGTCGATACTAATTGATCTATAAAAATGACTAGAGGACTAGCTGTTCTTGAGCCAAAGAATTAGCATTGCCATACAACGTGGCAATGCTGCCAGCCTGGCAGGGCACCTGTTCCATTGTCAGCGATGCGGATGAGTTTTTTAATGCATTTTTTTTTATAAAATTATTTTATCTATAAAAAATTTAATTAATTATTACTTACACTGAATTAATTATTAATTACATGAGTCTATTACTGTGCCACTGCAGGGCAAACATCTATTCCCGTACAGATAAGGCACGAGCATTGAACACCACGCTTGCTCAAGGCTGATTGATGATTACAGACTTATATTAATTAGGAGTACATGTTTTCTCACAATGTTTTCCTTCACCGATGGCAGTAAGTCCAAGATAAACTTAAAAAGTACATTTATGAAATAGCAAACGCCACATTGGAACTCCTCATGCAAGAGAGGGGGGCGGCACCTTACTTTAGTTAATCGATATTTTGTTGAAAATAACAAATTCCAGCATGTAAAGGTACCTACAGTAGGTAGGTACATTAGTCTCTATGTCAAAGTCTCTATGAATATTTTTTTTAGCTGTAGTATCCTTCTAATGGCTTTTGGTAAATAAACATTAAGTTTTCTGATTCTATATTTGAATTTGAAGGAACTTCAAAATTGCTCATTCTCTATATCACCCCATACAAAAGATAAAATGGTTTGTAAAATTGTAAATAAACTGCTTTTCCCAGTTAGTATAAAATGACGTGTTTCTAAGAAAAACCTTGTCGCTTGATATCGACCGTCGTATTTATAAACTTTAGTTGATCGTACTCTGTACGTTCGTTATAAAAAGTAAGGTTATTGTATGTTATGTTATTTGTCAAATAACCTGTATTTTTTATTTAATTTACCTGTATTGCCTTTTGAATTTGCCGCCAAGCAATATCTTGAGTTGTTTTTGATGTTTTCTGTTTCTTTGTAGGCCCCTTGACAATGCATCCTCTGGTGTTCCGATGTCTAAAAACAGCAGTGTCCACTTATCATCAAGTGTCGTGTGTATGTCACATAGGTTCATTTTCGTACTTTCATACAAAGAAACCCAAAATCCCTCAATCTCTACTTTCCTTTGTAATGGCTGCTATAAAGGCATGTATACATACACAGTAAGCTCGCATTCAACACGCCCTAATAGAGAAAATTACTTCTTGCTAAGGTCTGGGTTAAAATCGCTCCACCTTCTTACATACAATGGGCGTACAGTCAGGCAATAAAGTGTATAACGTATCAGAAAAGAGATAGAAGATTTTTATTTTCTTTTAAGACTGTATTTTATTTTTTGATTTGGATATGCTTAAGTTGACCAATTTTATTTAAAATAGACTAGCTTCCGCCTGCAACTTCGTCCACGTAGGTTATGTCACCTGCGTTAAGTTACGTCATTGGTTTCTGTCCCACACCCGTGTGTTGTAGCGTATGTTATATAGCCAATGTCACTCAGGAATAATATCTATTGGTAAAAAAAAAGAATAAATCGGTCCAGTACACAAAAAACATTCCTCTTGATATTATTAGTATAGATATGATTGTTTTCTTATAGGATTGCTTGATCTGCCAGTCTATTCTGATATCTCACTCAAGGAATTTAGGTGCAGCAAACTTGGTGTAAGGTGTTAATCCGTAGCATCAGGTGGGATGACAGCTCACCTAATCCAAATTCACCAAGGGCGATTTTTACGGAATAGCTCTACAATTCTTAACAGTAATGAAGCCTACTTTCGTGAGACCTAAACATAACGTTAATCAACCAAACAATGAGTCGATTCCGCAGAGTCCTCAGCCGGACCTACGTAATTACATGTTCAACTACATAATGGATATTAAATTAGAGCACACGCCCTCAACTCACTAATAAACGAGAAACAGCAATAAAGGGAATGCGAGATACAAATTCTATAAATTCTAAGAAATGGCACGCTTAGGTCTTTTCAAATAGTTACCTATTTCTTTCTCCCTTTCTCTTATTATAAAAGAATCTATTCTCTCCCTCTAGCTAGGGTATTTGGAGAATTTCCTATTGAGGACCACGGTCCGTGCTGCACTGTACTGGTACATGCCACATCAAGTAAATTGACTAACTATACATTTACGGTATGTACGTGGTCGAGAACTATAGAACGTTGATATCGATGCAATTTAAAACCGAATAGCTGCAGGTCGCAACATTGTAACATATTTGTTTTATTAACAAAGAGGTAAATGTACCTACATACGTGCTATTCATGTTTGGTCAGTTTGGTGATTTTTTGTGTGCATAAGTTCTCAATAGGGGTAGTTTACTTTTGAGGTAAATAAAAACGTGTTTGGCATCTAGGCATAAAGCTGTCCGTCCTTACCCTACACACCATTGTTTATAAGCAAGTACCATAATATATCAGATCGTGTTAAAAAAACTCATTTTTTTAAGCAAGCAAAATGTAACAGACTGTTTTTGTTTTTCAAATTAAACCCTAAATTTCTCAGCCAAGAACGCCACAAGACCAACAAATGTTAAAATCGATCCATAAAGTACAAAAGGTCAAACTTACGTGATCCCAAGTACATTGAATCGCAAAAATGTAATTATGACATTCTTACTGCACTGATTGCCTATTTATAATTGAAAATTTTAACGACCACGTGAGTCTTAAGGACACCTACAAAGCACGTGAATGCATGACTGTATCTTCTACGTGATTTCACCTTACTAATTTTAAATTGTTACAATGCGATAGTATTTTATTTATTGGATAATGTTAGTTCATTGTGAGTGAAGACAAAGCTTCATAGAAAAACAAATGAAGATCAATGAGTGAGGTTTCTATATTAAACAAAACTAAAGGAATTAGGTAAGTGTTACTAAATTCCCTATCAAAAGATGTTTGTGAGTCATGCTTTGAAGCTTTTGGCATCTCATTACTATATGTAATGTGTTCTTCACTAAGGTGTTTACGAGTATTTTGTTTGACCAGTTATAAATACATTAATTACGTAATTACAAACGTACGACTTTGTTTACACGTATGTACAAATATAATGTGTACATTAAAACATAGGTAACGATAGTATCTTAGTTCTATAAAGAAATGACGCTTTAAGGTCCAGATACCTGTAGATTTTAATTAATTCTAAAATAATTAAAATGTGTTTTCTATGTCGTAAAATCTACGACAAAAATGGTAGGTACCTAAGTAAAAGAATTGTATACACTACTAATACTTTCTTTTGTAAACAGTTGTGGTTTTTCATAGAACGTGCAAGAAAGTGGGTGCCAAGACCTTGACGCTGTCTATCAATAGAATGAATGTACCCCAAAATGTTCATAAGTACTGTTTGTAAGTCGAAACATTCAGGAAACAATATGGAAAAACACGGCTATCCATAAATATTAAGCTTCTGTTTTTATTGTTAAAATATTCGCCAAATATCAACATACAGGCAAAAGGCGTAACAACATACGGCGTTGGCAATTTTCTTTTTTAAAACTCAAATACGTTCAGAATTGCTGTGGGGAAATCATATACATTCGCCAGTAGCTACCTAAGTACCTAAAAAACCCTGTGAAAGGTTTAAATCAAAAAATACTTTTACTATTAGCAGGAATTTACTTCACTAAAAGCAAAGGCAATCAAATTTTCTATGAAATCGGCATTCAAAGGTAAAATAAGCAGGCATTGCAACTTTCAAGATTATTTGCTCACAAAAGTAATGAGGGCGAACGTTTTACCTTGGCGCTTGATATTAAAATGTTACTGTTGAAATGCCAACAGAGGCCATTCCATAGAATTCCATAGAACCTTCTACCCGAATCGGAAAATTGATCTACCTATATTTAAATAAATAAAAATACCGTTGATTTTGGCACACGATTGCAAATCATTTGTTCTGAAACACTGAAAAACGGACGGTAACCTACAAAATCTCCATGCCAAAAAGGATTCCAAGAAGCAACACTAGCTACTCCCTAGAGTGAATGTGTGTGAACAGATGTGCTGAATAATTTAGCTGGCAACACTTTGAGTGCGGTTCGTGCTTGATGAGCAGCGTTACCCCTTACCTACCCATTTACCTATTATATCTATGTCGTACAACCTCCGGGGAATGTGTGTACATTTTTCAAGCGACTCAATTAGACAGAACGACTTACTACGCAACGTTGGCGTTAATTGGTCGCGTGGACATGCTATAATTTCTTTTTTTTTTAGAGCTTCTGTAATATTTTTACATACTTAGGTATTCGCAGTAAACCAAAACGCTTGTACCCAATTTATAAAATTTCATCTCAATTAATAACTTTATAATTAACTTATTAAATAGTTCTATAGAGAAGCAACCGCAAGCTCATCTAGCTCGGTTGTTTTAATTGGATCTAACAAAATCACCAAATTGAGAAGATCGCTCATTATTAATTAGTTCACCAACGGTCACAACATTACCGGGTCAAATCTTAATACTTTATTTAACTAAGACGTCAAATTCTGTGATTGAAAACGTTCCAAATCTAGTGGCAATTTCATCTCAGTGACAATCAATGTCATAAACTTGTCAAAAGGCATTTTTGACAGAAATTTGAATGTGAACTTCTTATTAGCCCTCGGTTGTTATGTAGCAATTTTGTACCTTTTCCTTGATTGAAGCGATGCAAAAATTAATAGCCCACGGCATTTGGTTTTGCGTAGTGAATGGCATTTAAATGAAGAACGTATTCATCTGCTGGCTGACGAAAATGACGCCATTTAGCAGACTAGTTAAAAAAAAAGAGCTTTTTTCAAATGGTAGGGTAATTATTTTAAATTTAGAACGTCATAAAATTCACACAAAGCAAGCGCAATGCAGTGCAATCAGTCTTATTGTTACTAGGGATATGTAACAAAATAGCTCATTAAAACTAGAAAGCCTCATTCAAATAAGTAGACCTATTCTAGACTAAAAAATTGCGATGCGTGAAGATTATAAATTGTTGTTCCTAATGGAAGTACTGCGGTATTTTAAACGTCGTAACATCTTTAAAAAATCGGCGGTTTACTTTCTGCGTAACATAAGGAATGTTACGCAGAAAGTAAACCGCCGATTTTTTCAGTAAAAATAGCCTAAAGATAAACTTGAGTAAATAAACAGTGGGTAACATAATAAAATCCCTAGAATAATTGATTAATTACTTTACTTTTATATAAGTAAATAGAGAGAAATTTATATTATTGTTATTCAGTAAACAATCTTTGTTTGCTTATTATACGTGTAAGAATACCTAATACAAGAATACCTAACTAGGCTAAGTTAGGTATTCTTGTATAACTAATCAAGAGTTACATGTACCTACCTAATAGTGCCGCCTCAATTCTGATATTTCAATTTTCGCAGCAAGCTAAACAAACACCCGCTGAGGCCTAAATCGCGAGAAAATGTCGTTTACTTTCCTACGAATTTTATATATGGCCGCTTATATTAGAACGTGACTCCGTCCATAATATACGAATATTTTAGATGCTGCTACCAGTATTTCATTTAGTTAGGTGATGGTGTTATATCATAACTTTTATTACGAATATAAAAAGTTCGACGTTTAATTAAAAACTGAAGCGAAACTAAAAAGTCAGCTACCGCGGATACTGTGAATGGGCATTGAGTGTCACCGACAAAATAAAATGTTTTATTTTTGGTTGCCGTGGAAAAGCGGCCAGAGTTTTGCACACCGGTCAAACTCAATCGCAATTGGTCTCAAAAGTTTGATATTGCATATTGAGTGAAATATTGGCTTTTAAAGAAACTTATGCATTTTAAAATTCCCAGGTCGAGCAAAAAGTGTTATTGGGTTTTTCTATGAAATTCTCAGTAGCAGCTCAGAGTTTGGATTTGTGCCCGGTTAATGGCAATAGGCTCGCCCCTTATTACATGGGACCTAAACATAACGGCGAACTGTGGGTGTAAATTGTTACACCTCTGCCTAACCCTTCGGGGAATACAGGCGTGATGGTGTGTGTATAGATTTTAAGCACAAATTATTAGGTACAAAAGTAAAACTCTTAATAATGATAACTCCACAATTAAATAAAATACACCTCTACTTTACAAAAAAAATGCAAAACTGCATATTTTAAACATAAAGTAAATATACTTTGTGTATTTAAATAACGAACTGCCCCGTTGGTCTCGTGGACGCAAGCGCGACTGATGAGCGTGGGGTCCCGGGTTTTATTCCCAGGTCGGGCAAAAAGTGGTATTGGGTTTGTCCATTAGGATTTGCTCAGTAGCGGCCCGGAGTTTGGAAGTTGGTGGTGTGACATTCCCGTGTCTCGGAAAGCACGTAAACCCGTTGGTCGAAAGAAAGATCTACGAATGACAGTCGTTACGGATAGTCAGAAGCCTGGAAGTCTGACAACCAGTCTAACTAAGAGGTATCGTGTTGCCCAGTAACTCGGTTGTGGAGGTCAGATAGGCAGTCGCTTCATGTAAAACATTGGTATTCAGCTGCATCCGGTTAGACTGGAAACCGACCCCGACATAGTTGGGAAAAGGCTAAGTAGATGATGATGATATTTAAATAAATAAACAAAATGTATAGAATGTTCTACTATACAAATTACGTATATACATGTCGTTTACACCCTAAAATATTATATAAAACTTTTAATAAGCTGCATACATATTATAAGTCGTATTTCATTGCGATCGATGGTTAGTCGTATAACAATGGGCCACTGTCGGCATCTAGTTCATTTCACAGACCACGAGTGTATTCGCAGTTCAAATCGATACAATTTCTTTGTTATGCAGACATTAGGTAGTGTAGTCGCCACGAGTCGCGAGCGCAAATGTTAAGTTAATTTTTGGGTTCCTTTCGGGGTTTTTTGGGGCGCCGACGCTGCACGAGATCGATCCGACTGACGGACTAATGGCGTGCAGCGTCGGCGGCTGCTCACGACTCGTGACGACTACTATACTTAGGTTTTGTTTGAAAATTTGCAATTATTTGTTGTATTTCTTTAAGAAATTTAAACATTTTTATAGGCTACGTTCTATTTTTCATTTAATTCATTTGCAACCTTTTCTTTTCTAAATCAATGATTGACTTACGGCGAATGTCTAATACAGCATTTTGTTTCGCTTGTGTCAAATGTGCTTACAAATTATTTTCTTATTTTTTACCACAATCACAAGCACATTCACAATTACCATTTAATTAATACAAATCCATTCGAAGCTAGGCTATGAGCTTCATAACATCATAGCTTCTCCGTTAAACACGAGTCGTGGCTGTGCAATCCAATCAATATTAATTGATGCCCAATGAGACTCGAGAATGCTCAAGACAGCTGAGGTAATTAATTTATCGTTTATCGCATAGAATCAAACAGCTTTTGGGACATCATCTTAAAGTTTCTACAAGGTAGACGGGTGTCAAGATAGTCACGATTCAGGGTTGCAGTGTTGTTGTTGACTTTTAAGGGTTAACGCAATCAGACCAGCTTCCTGCTACTCTGTTTACTCTGGCAGTTTACATTGATTATTGATAATGAACTAAAATTCATCATAAATAGAGTTGAGGATTGTGTGCAACTGGGCACTTTTCCAGTTGTCGGCCATGTGGAGGAATTTTTTGATGCCATATAGTTTTAATTTCTTTTTTTTTTTGTTATTATTAATATATTTTTATACGTTATTTAATGTAAAGGTTTTAAATATTTAATAATGGTAATCTATTGAAATAACTAGCTGCTGCCAGCGACTTCGTTCGCGTGATTTTTCCACCCACATTAAATTAGGTCTTTGGTTACTGCTCCTCTCCCGTGTATCGTAGCGTGATGTTATGTAGCCTTCCTCGATAAATGAACTATCCGACACAAAAATATTTTTTCAATTCCAACCAGTACTTCCTGAGATTAGCGAGTTCAATCAAACAAACAAACAAACTCTTCAGCTTTATAATATTAGTATAGATTATATAAAAGATACGGACTGATTTTCTTATGTTAATTTATCGCCGATTTGGTCTAGAATCATGTATTGACTCCATAGTAAAAGTTTTTGTAAAGATATCCGTTCCATCTGGTATAATTCCACGTGACAAGAATTTTAATTCATTCAATATCAATTAGTAAATTATATCTGTTACCTACACACGTTCACGTGAGCGAAGCTACAAGCACTACTTAATTAATAAATGAAGATGGCTCGAGCATACTGTTACACGGTATATGCTAGTACAGACTGAGTGGCAGTTTAATTACGTAATAGTATCTATTCAATCAGCTACATGTAAATAAACATACCTAAAACTTTATCACATTTAGTCTACTATAAAATCAATGTATCAATGTCAGCAATTAATTCTGAAGTTACAACATTAAGGGACGAATTTGTATAACAATATAAACGCTTTTAAACACCCCTTATATTATAGTCGAGCGGCAAGGTATGACCTTATCGAGTTGACTTCTACTAAATGACTAATCGATTCCCCCTAGCACGAAACCTGTAAGGGTGTCTCCACACTAATCGACAAGAAAACGTCCAGGTCGAAAATAACGATTTGTTTTGAATATAAAAAGGTAATATTAAGATAACATTATTTATTATAAGATAACATTTTTCGTATGACATAAAGATTAAACAAAACTCTGTAAAGTTTGCCGCAAAAAAGACGCAAAGAAAGAGGAAAAAGGGAGCTTTCAATGATGGATGACGTCAATCAGCTTACCGGAATTGAGGGCAAAATATTAAAAAAAATATATAGGTTGCTTTAGCGACTTTTCCGTCAGTCAGTGTGCGGTCACCCTTACCCGCAGTGTTGTACTGCTTTTATGTTTAAAAAAATACCAGAAAATGATTAAGCAATTTTTAATTAAAATGCTACATTTATGTGAGTTTATGAGTTTGAGTTGTTGGTAGTTTGAAAGAGTGCGTCATTAATAAAATGTAATGGTCACATCTTTCACAAGGTAGCATTAACCTAATCCTGCTTTTGAACACTAAATTCGATCTATTAAACAAAAGCGTAACAAGCCAAATAGTTGCTAAGCTAGCTTCACACAAAAGCTCTTCGTTTCCCTGTGCAAACTGCGGAAAACTAACACAAACCAACTGCGATTAACTCGAACAGCGAACCAACTGGAAATTCTCTAATTAACGCATCACATTTAATGACAAATTCCCATTCAAATTGCTAACTATAATAATTATAATTCTACAAAACCGCGGACTTTCATAAATTGTACGGAACTTAAAACATAAAACTGTTTTATCCTTATGAATACAAATGAGGGGCAAAGGGGGGGGCGGTAAGTCGCGACTCACGACCGCTTCCTACCCACGCTATGCCTTGCTTTAGCCGCTAATGCGTGTTACAACCGGCCTTGACATATATTTACTTGTCATACCTTCCTTGGGTTTACGTTTTGATGCTTTGGAACGAACGTCAATGGCAAGGATTTTGTTGGAAATAAACTATGAACGATCAAGATAAAGAACTAATACAAAGACGTCAAAAAAAAGTTTTTGCCAAAAAATTTTGACACATTTCTAAGACACTTGACATTGTTGCTAAAGGTCATAAAACGCCTGCAAAAGCCCAAAATGTTTAGCAGACATAAAGGCATAACTACTCAGAAGCAGCTTCCTGCTAAAGCTATTTCAATCGAAATACAATGTCTGGTTAATCTACCATTCCCTAACAAAGAAAGGACAACTGACAAGACAGGATGGAGTCATAAACAAATGGATTAAATACAAGCCAGACCAGACACCGCCATGTGTTCATCAAGACGATGGTTAGATACAGAAAAAAAAACGAAGTAAAGGAGCTACACAAATGAATCGACCGCACGTTTCGTAAACTGACTTGCAAATAACAATTAATGTGTTCATATTTAGATCAACATCCAAAATTCGACCAGTAAACACATAATTAACAATTCATTGGATGATTTTGGCAGCCAATGAGCCGGCTAAACATCGTCTGAACAACCAACATGACGCGATGTCGGTCGCCGTTCGCCAAACGTTTGCCATACGCGGTGTAGCGTGAACGTAACCAATGAACACGGGTTACTCGCTAACAATGAACAGTTTACTGGGAAATGGAAAGCTGGAAATGGAATGAATTTGTGTGAAAATGACAGTCGCTATATTGCTAGAAATTGGTGATCATGTAATCATAGACTATTGGTTATGGAAATTCCAAATCGAGTGCCTGTTCGCATTAGCTTTGGATTTGACGGTAGAGTTTGCGTTCACAATGTCCTTGTCTTATTGAATAGCTTTAAGCGTTTATCGAGCGTTAAACATTAACGATCTTCTGAACGGGCTCTAAGTTTTGATTTACTTTTATATTCCAGAAGCCTTAAAGATGATTTAGAATATCTTTCTAAGTGTTATATTTAGTGTTTCGCATTCTACAACATTAGTAGATACTGGCTTGCTATTTCAATTGTATCACTAAATATTGGTTCTTTGTCTTACAAAGTAAATACATTTATTTTATTTCTCAGTTTTTTATTTATTTGTCAGGAGCAGCTCGGAGTTAGGATTTGTGCCCGGTTAATGGCAATAGGCTCGCCGCCTATTACATGGGACCTAAAACATTCCGGCGAACTGTGGATGTACATTGGTACACCTCTGCCTAACACTTTGGGGAATATAGGCGTGATAACGGTATGTAAATTTATTTTAAAATAGTAATTAAGGAGTTTCTTTCCCATCCTTTTCATTAGAAACTTCCTGTTGGAAGTGGCAACTGGATTGTTATTTTTTCTTGCAAGTGACGTTCGACATTCTTATTTTAAAACCAACATTATTCGTTTTCTACAATGTTCTAGTCACAAGACGTTATCGATATTTCTAACTACGACCATGATGGATAGTTTTGAGTGAATTTGTTAATAACAAATGCATTTCCTCGTTGACCTTGCAAACAAAAAATAATATTCTTTAAAAGGTCAAGGTACTTTATAGCACGCGATTACAATCTCACGCATATACAGGTCCTAAATGAAACACGGACAGAAATGAGGGCGAATCACGGCGGCCTTACGAAAATATTGTTTCATGATTGTTTATAATCGTAGCGATATACGAATACTTGTTTGGAAACATCAACATGTCTTCAGCGATTGTTGTATTATTGACTTGCTCGCGTTTGACCATTATCTCACCTGACGGTCGGCAATGAGTTGCCATGTAATGGTTCAAACATATTCATTACTTTATATAAGTTAGACCTTATTTTATTAGATTTTTTTTAAATTAAGTACTTTTTTTTTAATCTGCCTCTTTATGCCAAAGCACTGACTATTCATACATTAAAATATAATAACTCTTTTCCGCTTCAATATTTCATCAAAATTAAATATTGCGCTTGACATCCATGTATTTTTGAAAACTTCATATTACTTTACGTCCTCCTGACGCTGTTCATCTGGCTAAAAGTACACCTTTTATCTCTTAACATTTTGTGGTTTTACAGCGTTCAAATGTTTTCTTTTATTCTCTTTCTAATTCATAAAACAACACGCTAGAGAGAGGTCCATCTGTCCGTGCACTTTGAGCTCGCCCGCGGGAACTTTATACCGGAATAAGATAAAAAATGAACCAACTAGATAAATGGCTTCTGACGTTAGAAGGAAAGTAACTAAAGATTTATATTGTGCTACAAAGTACTTTCGAATGCAGTTTGTATATGAGAGTTTAATGGAAGCTCAATTGTATTTTCCCTTAAGATAAAATAAAGAAGAAGAAGAATAGAATAGAAGAGAGAATATAAAAAAATATTTCTAATTCCTAATGTTAATACGTATGTTTAACAAATAAATACCTAATTGTATTCTATTCAAAGGTTTCCATTCCATAATAACAATTCACCTGACAATGAATAGAGTTATTAATTTTTGTGGACAAAAAATCAATAGGTGTGTTACATAATCGTCAAATGGATTGTTGTGGTTGTAAACGGAATATTTTTAAACATAACGTAACATTCCGTCACGCCTGTATTCCCCGAACGGTTAGGCAGAGGTGCAACAATATACACCCACAGTTCGCCAGTATTTTTAGGTCCCACATAATAAGGGGGTAGGCCTATTGCGCATGTAATAGGGAGCGAATATTTTAATTATTTTTGTATATACCACAACTTCAGCTAGACGCTTTGCAAGTCGAAACTTTAAAGCGTCTGCTTAAAATTATTTCTCGCAGAAAGTGTCTTGCGATAACGAATAATGGTTTTTAACAATATCCTGTAAAACACATAATTACACGAATATTAACCATGTCACTTAAACATAATTAGGACCTTTGGTACTAGATACCTGAAAAACAGCGTACCTTTGAAGCTACCTGCCAGAGGTTCGGATTTAGTTCGAAAGAGTCACCGCGGCCCTGAGACGCAAAAGGCATTACGAGGAACACGGATGAGGTATAATCAGTAAGAATCTGACAGTTTCTTCCGCTCCACCCGAAGCGGAAAAGGTAGTTTGATGATTATCCATCGTTAAAAAAATCGAATAGCCCTGAAGCTATCAAGTACACAAATTTCTATATCTGTCATCAATATTTCAGCCACCTTAAAAGGACGTAGGTATGGCGACACTGGGATTAAAGACCATTATGTAGTCATTACATCGACGGATTCTTGAAGTTCCTTGAAGCAAGTCTGCAATAAACATAACAATACTACAAACTTGCTTTGCATCATAATGTAAGTTATGAAGTTCTAGTTTCTCACAATCCTTTTTACGGTACCGCTCCTCGACCTACCATAAAATATACGCTGAAAACTTTATTAAGCCTTTGTTTTCAGAGCAAAGAGGTCAATGTTTATGTTTGAATGTGTACAGTATCTGAGTGAATCGCAGACGATCCAAACCCATTTCAGTTAAAAGGCTTTCCCCACGCGCATAACTTTTTAGAATAACAAATGAAAACGGGGATGTAAAATGTAGAGATACAGAAGCACCATCCTGTCTCACTCTCACAGTGCATCTGTAAACTGTCAGTTTAGTAGGTGTGAAAGAGAAACGCGTATTTCCTTTGTTTCTTCTGTGCAACCTAATGTTAACTATTAAGCTCTGATGACCAAGCAGTTGCGAAACTTATGGAACTTTCTGCCATAAATTCCATTTATTTCCATCATATTGTCAGTGACGTTATGTTTCAGTTTATTCTGTCTTCTATGTGGAACTTCTGCGTCCGTTCTATATGAGTACATTCCACTCACTTACTGCGAATAATGCCGGTGTTTCAAATATTACAATGTACAAACTTAATTATTTGAAGAAGGGTTGTATTTAATAGCAGTTCTAATAAATAAATAAAGGGATCCTTGTTAATTTTGTAGATAAGACAAATATTATATGTTCTATTAATTATTAAGAACCACTGGCAATTTTGATCATTTATTCATATTGAATATAGTTCATTAAAATTTTATAATTTCCATAAATATAAAAGCTTAATAATTATAAGTTTCTCCATTTATTTTAAAACTTCCCAACTCGCTTCTACGACACGCACTATCCGCTACGGTACGTGCTACGGCGTAGCCCACATCGAGCTACGATCGCGTAGCCTTCAAGATGGCTTACTTTGTGTGATAGATTTACTGCTAGAATAAATAAATATTAATTCTACTATCCTTCCAAATACAATAATCGTGAAAGTTTATGAGGATGAATAGTTGGATGGATGGATAATTGCTACTCTTTCTTCTCTTTCTTCAGCTTCTCATGGGATAATTTTAGACTTTAACATAATTCTAAAGTGTACGCAAATAAAATCGCTGGCAAAAGCAAGTAATAAACAATAAGATTCATTTGTTAAGAAAATATTACTGAAAAAATATTATTCATTCCTGTCATAAACTTCAATAAGCTTATCACATTTTTATTTCTTGTATAATGTTAAGTGTTATAATGGAACTGAACTAATTGGCGCTCAACAAAGAGGAGCCCTACAGCTTTACCACTAAAACTGTCAAACGTTTAATCATATCTGGGTGGACCCAGCACATTAACACACCAGACCGCGACGGCTTGATTTCCCCACGGGTTGGTGTCAATACAGCGGTCGTGCCGGTAACACCACCACAAATTGAACTAATAATCAATGAGAAAACTCTCGAAAAACACGTTTATTACTCCTTTTTTAATTAAGCATTGTTGTTTTGATAAATAATATAATAATATATGCACGGTATGCTTAACTGAATAATTTGTAACATCTTATTGAAATATCTACATCCTATTTAAATAAAGTGTTGTATTATATTCTGTTCTATATTTGAATATTTTCGAGCACGTACCTTGCAGTAAAAATATTCACCAAAAAAATATATTTACAAAAAATTCAAGCTTGTACACTCAAGCACTAAACCGACTAGAGATTTTTCCTTTGACACGATAAGTGCTAAGCAATCTGCCTGATGTATCCGCCATCGTGAGTCGAGTGCCGATACAATAGATGTTCAATAGACGCCGCTCGTGACTGTATCACTGAGAGCATCACGAGAAAGGTTCTTATCGAATGAAGGAGTAAATGCATTGCAACTGCCTACATGGTATTAAATAACAGATGAAAAGTGGAAACATTTATCAAAAAATCTTCTTCATTAAATACTAGCTCTTCTGCCCGCGACTGCGTCCACGTGGGTATTTTCACCCATGTTAAGTAACGTCTTTGGTTACTGCTCCGCTCTCGTGTGTTGTAGCGTGATGTTATATAGCATATGACATTCACAAATAACGTGGCTTACTATGAGTAAAATAAATTTTTAAAACGGTTCTGTAGATCCAGATATTATCCCCCTATAACCTCACAATGTCTCAAACTTTACCTCTTTATAATAATAGTATTGATGTATAGATAAAAAATAATAATAATAAGTTGCTCCTGCACGTGACTTCATCTGCGTAAAAGTCGACTATACCATAAAACATTACTGTTGTCACTCAGCAGTAGTGTAGCTTTCCATCAGAGAAAGATTTTTTGTAATACTTCCAGAGATTACTTCTTGCAAATAAAAAATAAACAAATTTTATCTTCTTATAATCTTAGTATAAATATTCTCCTGAAAGAATTTCAGTCATGGTGAACAATCAAAGTAAAGCAAAATATATAGTGCACAAGTATGTGCGTAAACACATGGCATTTCCTCTTCACTCATTCTCCAATGGGAGACCGATCCGATAATACCAGTGAGAGATCAGGCGCAGGACCAGGATTTTTTTTTTGGGGGGGGTGGTAAATCATCAAATAACTTCTCCCGCCCTGGGCGAGGCGGGAGGGGGTGTCAAACTTTTACTGACTAAAACCCACCCATGTTCCTTCTTGTGCCCTTTGCGTTCCGGGGGCGCGGTATCTCTTACGAACAACCCGCAGCCAGGACCAGGCTTAACGTGCTTTCCGAGGCACGGGGATTCCATCACCAACATTCAAAACTTCAGGCTGCAACTGAAAAATCCCTCCACTATTAACACAAAACATGATTGATAGACCTTTTAACAAGGCACTGCGGATGTAGTTACGGTGGATAGCGGAAAGATCGCAACCTTTCGTGATTAATGTACCTCGACGTGAAAATGAAGGCATAAACTATTTCTGGGAAAGGTAACGGTCTGATTTCATTTTAAATGATGAAGGGGTTCATAACATGCCGTCGTATATTTATTGTTATTTTTTATTGTATTAGCTAAGTCATTAATAAGCACGGAATATTGCGGTGTCACTATAAATTGGGTCTACATTCACAACATGAACCAAAAGCAGTAAAACAATCTTTTTGGAATAGATTTTTAAAATATGACAACAGGGTTGGCGCGGTGTCTGAGTGATTGGATAGTTATTCCGGCACTGGCTGTTTGTGTATGTGATTTATATGCTTGTAAACACACCCACGAAATAGGAGAAATATCTAGTGGTCATACTAGACAAACATACACACAACACAAAACAACAAAAAAATCCCAACCGTAGCCAACAAAAGAGCTGATAACTTTGAAACCGCTGAACCAATTTCTATCAAACGTAGCTAAGAACACTCCCGACTAATTCACCTTTCAAACACAAAAACAAAATCAAAATCAATACATGCGTTCGGGAGCTATGATGCCATAGACAGACACACACACACACAGACACGTCAAACTTATAAAACACCTCGTCGTTTTTGCGACAGGTGTTAAAAATAAATATCTTATAAGAAAGTCAGACCATAAACCACTGTTATACAGGGTGTTAGGATATTCTTGCTTTAAGGGAGTGCAGTATTCATAAAAATGAACAACCTTTACTATAATACGAACCGTAAAATCGTGAAAAATAATCAACTGCTCCATACATTTAGGGTTCGCATGACTCGACAACATATAAGGAGCAGCTGATGTTTTTTCGCAATTTTAAATTTAATTTTAACTGCCTCGGTAGCCTAGTGGTCCTAAGCGCGACTGCTACGCTAGAGGTCTTGGGTTCGATTCCCAGGTCGAGCAAAAAGTGTTATTGGGTTTTTCTATGAAATTCTCAGTAGCAGCTCGGAGTTAGGATTCGTGCCCGGTTAATGGCAATAGGCTCGCCCCTTATTACATGGGACCTAAATATACCGGCGAACTGTGGGTGTACATTGTTACACCTCTGCCTAACCTTTCGGGGAATACAGGCGTGATGGTATATATATATATAAATTTAATTTCATAGTGGTTCATTTTCATAAGCACTATACTTCCTTAAAGTATGTCCCTTGTTTAAACTAATACCTTGTATACAGGGTTATTTGTAAAACAATGACAACCTTGCAGGACTGTATTACTATCATCATAAACAACAACTTTTGTTCTATAATTTTTTACAGAATCAAGCAACGCAAGCGCATCGAAGCGAATGACCGACTGAAGGATTTAGGTAAAATTTAAAATAGGTCAAGAAAGAACATCCCCGCCGCCCTAACCCCGCTCCCCTCGCTATTTTACTATCGATTTCGTTTGCTTCTTACTGCTTATCGTTTGCTGCTTAAAAATTTATCATATTTTTAAATGTCATAGAACAAAAGTTGTTGATTATGATGTTAGTAACATAGTCCTGAGAGGTTGTCATTGTTTTACAAATAACCCTGTATAAGAAAAAAGAAACACATTGTAAAATACATTGTCCTACGCTGATAAAATTATCATAGTACCCGCAACGGGTCGTGTACACAAACGTCAAGTTAATTTTTGAGTTTTCAGGTTTCTGTCTGAGGTTTTTGGGGCGCCGACACTACACGCAATCGTTCTGACTGACGAACTAATCGCATGCAGCATCGGCGCCCCAAAAAACCCAGAAAGGAACCTAAAAACCCAAAAATTAACTTCACATTTGTGCTCACGACTCGTGGCGATCACTATACCTATGTATCCATCTAGGTACATACTTTTTACTCTAAATAAATATCATAACGTACGTTATAAATAATGGACATATTCTTAGACAATAAACAATGAAAATTTAACAACCATAATCATATTATATGACTTGAATTTTTGCAACCTCTTGGAAAATTAAACCAACATTTTCCTCTTCCGTCGTACACGTAACTGCACACAAACAAAGTTTTGTTTAATTTCATTACAGTCAGGTATGCCCTGATCCCCGGGGCGTCGTAAGATTCTAAGGGATTACGTCAAGTGGAAACCACCCCTATCCACGTGTATACAGAGAAATAATACTGCGGGAGCCCGGACTCCCTAAGGAAAGCAGGGTTATACCAGATACGTTCAAAGAAATAACACTTGAAATAACATGAAATCATAAACGTTATTTTTTATGATGAGATGAAGTTCGTGTGAAGTGTGATTTCCGTATCATGTTTTGAATGGATTTTTCAACATTATCGTGACATTAACTTTTATACGTCTATGTACTTACATAGACTTGTGCAGTAATAATGTATCAAATATCCGTTTAATAAACAATCGAAATTGTTGTGTTAATGGCAAAGACGAACTTTAGATATTGCCTAATCTCCTAGCTTAATTCCTTAGTCATCATTGAGGAAATGCACAAGTAAAAAGTGCTTTCACAAATTTAACCGCATTAATCCTATGAATAAACCAACATTTACAGCTATTTCTCTGAATAAATATCATAGAGCTTATGAGGTTATAAACACTATGGACTTGCAACATAATATTTTCATACACTCTAAACAATAATAATTCATAATAAAAACATCTATATTTACATAAATAAAAAAATATTGATCTAAATTAAACGGTTAAACAAACATTTACACCAGCTCTAGGTCCCCTTTAAAACATCCTATAATCCTGAAACTTTGAAGAATCTATTTAAGAATCCCCATTAGGAACTTAGACGCTAGCACTGTAGAACTGGAGCCCTCATTAGTGAGTTCTAGTAGATCACTCATTAATGAGAATACGGTCAGTAAGTACTGGCCGTGCAAGACAGGAGATGAACACACAATAATAAAAGAAAAATAATACCTAAGTAAACAAAAAAGCAACGTAATAATTTTACAGCAGTAAAAGTTTAAAAGTAGGGATTGTCTGCTAAAAACATGGCTTTGAAGATTTTTTGCTGCGATTCCGGACACATTAAGCTTCCCGCGGAAACATTATCCATGGTTTTTCCCTACTCCTCCCTTTTGTGGGTGGGCCAACAACAGAGACAGATTTTTGTTAATACATCACGAACGATAGTTAGACGTTAAGTAAAAGAAACGATTTTATCGGTTCATTGTTATCGCTACATAATTCATAGATCGTATAACTTTATCGATATCTTGGGCTTATTGTATGAAATAATACGACATTAAGTAATGGTTTTATTAAGCTTAAATATAGCAGAAAATGTGCATTAATGTTTACCTTGGCATGAATAATGTACATTTTCGTGAGCATTAGATTATGCTTAGTTCTACACTTAAGATTAAGATTTGCTTCTCGATTTAAACACACAGATCTTGCAATAGTAATGCAAGACGCAGTCCTAATAAAAAGCCGAAAAGCCAAATTGTAAAACATTGGTCTTATAACTACCTCGTTAGCCTAGTGGTCCTAAGCGCGACTGCTACGCTAGAGGTCTCGGGTTCGATTCCCAGGTCAAGCAAAAAGTGTTACTGGGTTTTTCTATGAAATTCTCAGTAGCAGCTCGGAGTTACGATTTGTGCCCGGTTAATGGCAATGGGCTCGCTCCCTATTACATGGGACCTAAACATATCGGCGAACTGTGGATGTGTACATTGATGCACCTCTGCCTCACCCTTCGCGGATTACAGGCGTTATGGTATGTAGTCTTATAACTAGTGTTGTTTTTCAATAGACAGAAAGCCAATTCTAATAATAAAAAGGGATAAAAATCTGGCCAAAATGTCATTGACAATCAATATTACAAAAAAGAATAAGTCATTGTATTTAGTTTTGAGAGAAAAATAACAGACTATTGAAAAATCAGTTCTAAATCTAATCATTTTTCAAAACGTAATACTTATTACATATTGTAACCAATAACAACATAGCTGTAATCAAAGAAACTGTTTCATACATACATGTAATTATGGCCAAGTGACCGTGAATTTTAATAATTCACAATAATAACTAACAACCCAAGCCCGCTATTATATTCTTACAATTACACAAATAGGCCAGGCCGCGTCGCGTCGAGTCGGATTTAACTAAATTATAAACAGCTGTTCAGTGTGTTCTATTATTTAATAATACGCTTCAATTACAAGTACTTAAAATAAAGAAACGTGCGGCAACCGTGCCTTCAAATAGTTACATTTACAACTTCAATTTAGCAATATGTTATGAAATGTTGGCTACCCCTCTGGTCTCGCAGTCATAACCGCGACTGTAAAGCGTGGGATCCTGGGTCTGGTTTCCAGACTGTCATTGGAATTTTTCCATTCTTTTTTTTAGTAGCAGCCTGCTTTAAAAGTTTGTAAATAAAGAACCTAAAGTTATTAGTTCTGCGGCTCTCTCTTTCCAGTCGAGTTCGATTCTCGTCGCATCAGATGAGGCGATAAGACTAATGTAAGTGAGAGTGCACCTGTGTTTGCGCTCACACTTGTGCACTTTAATATCTACTGCGTACTTGGTTCGTCTCCATTGGAATGGCCGCCATGACCGAAATTAGGTCAGCAGGATATTATGTTCTCATAACCCAGTAATAAAATATTCCATTATTATGAGCGTGCATCTTGTGATCCGTGAGCACTTGGTTGGTACACCAAACTGTCATATTTGATCTCGTAAAGCCGCTGAACCGTGCAAAATGTATTGCTACCCGTGTTTGTTTACAGAGATGTTGAGCCTTGTTTGTAAGTAACTTGTACGTGGTAGATATAAAGATACAACGTTACATGGGTAAAATATCTTGTAAATAGTAGTCATTTTTGAACAAAACAATTGAAAAAAAAAAAATTACTAGAAAATATTTAGTCGTTTCGAAATATTTAGCGTCTGTGCAAGTGAAAGTGTTTTTTTAATAGTATTTGGCTTTCATATATTTTACTTTTTGGTTGAATGTTGTAACTGGCTGTACAACGCGTCACTAGACTATAAAAAAAAGTCATGTAATACACTGCCGGACTCCGAACTAGTCGTGAATTCGAATTTGGAACTATGATTGCCTCTAAAAAGATGACCAGTATGTCAACTTAAATACTGCTAAAAAAAGGTTAGTGGACCCATAATTTTTTAACCCCCGACGCAAAAACGATGGGGTGTTATAAGTTTGACGTGACTTTGTGTGTGTGTGTCTATCTGTCTGTGGCATCGTAGCTCCCGAACGCATGAACCGATTTTGATTTTGATTTTTTTTTGTTTGAAAGGTGAATTAGTTGTGAGTGTTCTTAGCGTGTTTGATGGAAATCGGTTCAGCGGTTTAAAAGTTATCAGCTCTTTTGTTAGCTGTGGTAGGGATTTCTTCTGTCGGGGGTTCCTTAAATTTTTCAATTTTGTGTTTTTTTATGTTTTACATCTTTAAGTATTCACTTAGGGAAATGCACGGTAGCTCAATTTTAGAGAGTAGTATAGTATTCGTAGAAGAGTAGTGTGCCAGTGTGATAACACCACGATCCATCAGGCGTTTGTTGATTCAAACCTGAATGATTGGACTTTCCTGTTAGGAAAGAGTCGACGTTGGTACGGTTCGATATTTCAGTTGTCTATACTAATATTATGGCTAGGTAAAGTTTGCTTTTTCGTTTGTAAGAACTAATCTCTGAAAGAATTCTGGTCCGATTACCGACCTTCTTTCACTGGTAGAAAGCTACACTATTGTCTACTATTCATTAGCACAAGCGTATACCGTGAGTTTTTCTCTTTCATTTGTTATTTTCTAAGTTTTCCTTGAACATGACTGACATCGGTGAAAGCAAACGTTGTATGGAAATCTTTAAATCTGATCAATATAACTCTAAAATCGCGAATCCACGTGATTTCCAACTCTTGTGCCTTATCTGTATGAGAAGGGGCATTTACCCTGCAGTGGGGTAACAAATAGGCTGGTGTTGTTAGAACGTTCGTGCTAAGCCTACAATTCGTAATTCAAACGCTTCACAAGTCTTATAATCTGTTTTTCTTTACCTACTCAATTATTTTTGTGTACACAATTTTATTGTAACTGTAACAGAGAGCAAACAACGTGAACAATATAATAATGTGCGATGTCAACGTGAATGACAAACGGCGTAACTTTATGAATTTATACCGTCCTGTCAGGCTTGCTCTTTTCACAAAACAAAAATATTATAATAAACTGTATACATACCTGTAACTGCCTCGTTAGCCTAGTGGTCCTAAGCGAGACTGCTACGCTAGAGGTCTTGGGTTCGATTCCAAAAAGTGTTATTGGGTTTTTCTATGAATTTCTCAGTAGCAGCTCGGAGTTAGGATTTGTGCCCGGTAATGGATTGCCATTGCCGGGCACAAATCCTAACTCTGTGCGGTTACATGGAACCTAAACATACCAGCGAACTGTGGGTGTAGATTGCTACACCTCTGCCTAACCCTTCGGGGAATACAAGCGAGATGGTATGTATGTAAGTTTAAACTTTGGTATGTATAGAAAGTTTATTATATCAAATTGTGGGAAGAGAAATAGGGTAGATCATTTATTTGTTCTATGAACATTGCCAACAATTTCACACAATATTGATAGAACAAATAAATTATCTACCCCAATTTAATACAGAGGTTGTCCTCTGAATCAAATTGCCACGTCTGCAGTTGGAGTCTACCAAATTGTATTCGAAATATTAGAAGCCATTAACATTCCCCTATCGAAAGATAATTGCTGTTGCCATAGTAATAGTCTAAAATAATTTAAATACATTTGCATTCATTATTATGTTCACTGACTGTAAAATAATTTAATTGGTAATCACTAACCATGACACTAATGACATCCTAATCATTGGTTAGGGAACTCAATTGGAACTGTACATTAGTTCTAAATTAGTACTCAGTGTGATAGTACCTACGGAACCCTACAAACTTATATGAAAATGAAATTTATATTCAGTGTAATTATCGTCTTTCAACTCCAGTCAATTTTGTATTGCGTTAAGTACCAAATGATTTATCAAGGTTTTGAGTACTGTCCTAATCCGGACCCGCCGTATGACAAACATAGGAAGGTTAACGTGAACATCGTCGCAGTTAACAATAGTGACGGCTTCTACTACAATGCCAACTTCAGTGTGAAAGAGGACTTATCTGGATATTCGTGGAGATTAAAAAATGGATACGAAAAATCCGGAAAACTCATCTATGAGAATGATTTTAGAGGATTGTCCTGTAAAAGTTTCCTTCCCAAACTAATCTATGGAATTTCCGCAATTAAGTATGACCATCAAACATGTGAAATATTTAAAGGTAATTATTCTTTTAATAAATTGGAAATAACCAAATTAGATCGTGCTGCTAATTTGTTGCCAACGAGACGAATTGGGGTAAATGTGTTCTTCTTAAGTTACTACAAACCTACGTCAACTTGCTTTTGTATGGAATCACGTGTTTTGTTAATAAAAATTTAATTAACTAATGCAGAAATAAATGTATTTTTTTAACCTAATCATATAGAGTTCCTATTTTCACGTTAATGGAAATATGTAAGTAAAACAAAAAAAATACGTAATTAAGAATATGTTTTGTCTGTCTGTATGAAGTTATAAAACTAAAAATAAAGGTGCAGTTATTCTCTAAGCTCTATACAACTGGTGTCATATTCTCTCTGGAGTGGGTGCTGGTACTAACACGTCATTATACAGCGCGAGGCCATCACAAAAACAGTAAAGAGAGGCTTCACTACTTGAAACGGCTACGACTTCACTTGTGCTGTCCCTGACATGAGTTAAATCGGGACACGACAACACCTGATTGTTTCATGTTGATAATTTGTTTTATGTTGATAATTAAAATTCTTAATAAAATAGTTTTTTTTTAAATTGTCATGTTTTCAAAATATTGTCCTAAGTAACTGCCTCGGTAGCCTAGTGGTCCTAAGCGCGACTGCTACGCTAGAGGTCTTGGGTTCGATTCCCAGGTCGAGCAAAAAGTGTTATTGGGTTTTTCTATGAAATTCTCAGTATCAGCTCGTAGTTAGGATTTGTGCCCGGTTACTGGCAATAGGCTCGCCCCCTATTACATGGCACCTAAACATACCGACGAAATGTGGGTTGTACTTTGGAACACCTCTGCCTAACTCTTCGGGGAATACTGGCGTGATGGTATGTATGTCCTAAGTATCCCAAATTGTACGTATATAAAAATAAATTACCCTATATTTCTGTATGGCAATTCTACTTTTTTATTTTTTTCTATATCTACTTTCTAAGTTTATCTTGAACATCATTAACAGCGGTGTAGGAAGAAACCGTGAGGAAACTTGAACTTATAATTAATGCAACTCTGAAATCGCCAATCCGCCATGAGTAAGCGTGGTGATTATTGCTCGTGTCTTCTCTGTATGAGAAGAGGTTTTTGCTCTGCAGTGGGACAATGACAGGCTGGTATTATAGGTAATTCTAGGACATACGTACAACATAGTCTGGGTAGATATGCAAAAGATTTGCAAATTTAATCTAATTTACATTCACAAATCTGTGTACTTATGTTGAGATTTACCTTACTTTTGTCTGTGCCTTGTCTGTTGTGTGATAAACTTTATGCGGTGTGTATCACTGTGTAGGTTTACACTTATAAATATGTAGTAACAGAAGCCAACCATGTCGTAACATATCCCTTTACCGTGCTTATAGTCTTATCCCGGTTGGAGCGAAGCCTTCAAGGTATCAACGGATTTAGACTACGGACAACAAATAAACAAACATACATACAAACACTATTAAAAAATTATAAAAATATACTACGTGAAAATCCAACATGGCCCAAACCGATTTATTATTTATCAACACAAACAATGAGATTAAAAATACGCCGTATTTTTATTTATATCCCTGAGAAATGTTTATTTAAATTCATAAATAGAACGCCCACGCAATTTTCTTCGTCCTACGCTCTATTACACAATTTACGTAACCAAACAGGGACTAGTATTTTCTGCTTTTATTTACTTACTCGCTTTTTATTTTAGTATTAAAAGTATAAAATACAGTCACGCACATAACGTCCACTGTATAAATAATTAGATCACATATTCATAATTTTTACTAACACGTGTTCGTTTTCCACGACAATGTATTTTGAACTCTAGATCCTATTACGAGAACGTGGAGTAAACGTAACGTAAATACGTTTGATTTTCAAATTTGGAAATACCTTTTTCTAGCATAATATTTAATTGTTCAATTTGAAGACTTCCTTTATATCAATTGATGGTACAATTGTACTTGTTGTATAAAATTAAACCAAAATGCTTTCGAAAATCGATTTGTATCAAATACTATCACGTTAGAGCGCTCGGTTAGGCCTTCTGAACACTAACAAAAGTTTCGAGTCGAGAGCTCTTGGTTCCAAGAGAAAACGTTTGTTAAGTGGCCTCTCAGCGGAAAGTGCTTAAGAGGCGTTGTGAAACTAGTAGTGACAAGAGTCTAACTTACTGGCCTTTGTCTTAAGAATAAGCGACCGCCATCTCCGCGAAGCATCCTTAAGATCTAATCAAATAAGTGGAGACATCTACCTAATATACCGCACTTGGGCTTGTTTTGCCGCTTAACATACAAATTGGCTTTGTGTATTTTAATAAGGTTTATTTCGTCGCGCATCTAATCAATTTTGAAAAAAGAAGGTTGGTTTTTCCACGTAGATTAATAGTGGGTTTACCTTGTGAGAATATGATCAAACCACACGTCAAAAATTCTCCCAGTTTTCGAAGTAATTATAATGACTTTGGATATTTTGTGCAGAATAATTTAAAATCTTACTCGTAAATAATGGAATTTGTTTAATGATATGAATATAATTAATAATTGTGAATTGGCTCGATTATCTGAACTAAGCTTTTGATCTTGACATTTAAAGGAAATCATAGTTATTATTATTAAACTATAACCATTGAAGGAAAGTCATTGAGAATTGCTCGTTACAGAAACAAATTAAGGTGGCTATTATAAGCTTATCCTGTGGAATACCATTTCAAAATTAGAATGTATGTAGGAACATACATAGTATGTACAACCGGCATTTATTTTTCTTTAATCACCACGGTTACAGTTACTAATTACAATAATTAAAGGCATATTCTGTTAAAATGTCCCTCGGTGAATTAAGGCGAAGTGACCGTAAAGTTGGTTTTGAATCCTTAGTATTTGGTGGGATAAAAGCTTACCTTAAGCTCAGTTTCCCTTAATTCACCGAAACAAATTTTTACAGAATAACACTGCAGGCTAAACTTTACAAAGATTTTTTTGCCGATTATTTTTTCCTTTGTCAAAGATACTTGATGGGGAAAAACTGCTCCAGAAACTTATTTCACTGGAATGAACGCCCTTTGTTTTAGGCACAGGAAAAGGTTACAGCCGAGTCATGTTGCCAGTTACATTTTCATTGTTGTGGCTGTATTTTTTGTTGATGAAAAGAAAGTAGCACGCATTGAAAGGACATTGACCTTAAGGATCTTTGCTTGTGTAGGATTATATTTTATTTTGTTGGAATATTTTTATGGTATGAGCTTTAGGGTGTCTCAAGCAGTTTAGATATTGTGTATCTTTTTATAAATAAAGAAAAACATAATGAAATTGGTATCGTGATTGCGATTTGGCCATCCTCTTATGAAAAATGTCCAATGTACATATTTCTTAATGAAAATAAAGAAGCATTCTATTAAAAATGTAGGTCTGACTTTCATTTTTTTAACCTACAAAACATAAAAAAATAACTTAACTGTTGCTAAACATTTTGTTTACGTACTGACCATCAAACTAAGTAACATAAAAAAAATAGAACTTTGACCTTCAATTTCTCCGTAACGAGCAAGTTCCAAAAACAAAAAACGATATCGTTAGAAGAACATTTAACTTTCGGTATCTTTTTACATCCCCTATGTACAGATTGCAAAAATGGCGTACGAAACCGTAATATGTAATTGGATTGCAGTAACACTCCAGGCACAGCAATTCAATATGGACGCCAATCTCACTGACAATGACGTAAATGTGTACGAAAATTGCAATTATCTCCGCCCGCGTAACCACTCTATACGCAATTCCCGGGACAAGCGAAAATAAAAGAAAGACAATCTCAGAGTTAACACAAAACATGTTAAGCCTACATTGAGCGATGGAACGAATAAATATTTCTTGACGTTAAGAAACGACTCTGTATGAAAATAAATGTGTCCTCGTAAGGTCTTTTGCTATTGTATTGATACTAATGTAGCCACTTGCTACCCGTTTGTATTTGTTAAAGTAAAGGGTTTAGCGACTCACAAATAGCACGAACTTACTCAATTCCAATGATGGATACAATTAAAGTATAATAAAAAGTAGATTTTTTCTTGATATATAAAAAAAATACTTTGAAAACCAAACTGCTAAGCGTTTAATTTTAATAACTATTAGGATAATTGGTGGTCATAAATAAAATTTTACGCACAGAGATTTTATCAATTTGACGATTAGATTGATAGATTTCGTCACTAAGAATTGTAACTCATAATACGCCTGATGGGTATGAGAATAAAACATTTTACCATAAGATTAAAAGTACTGCAAGCATTAAATATTACTGGACGCAACTTCTCAATCTGTTCAGCCTATTTATCCCTCAAAGCAAGACGAGGGTAACTGACACTCGCCGTTTCCATTAAAAAGTCAGCATGTATCTTTGATGCGTCACATCCAAACGTGTGAGACACTTAAAACGCAACCGTCAACGTCAAAGGACTCGTTTAGTTGAGTTCTGCAGGAGCTCCACTTTACCTAGGCGTAGTCAGTTGGATCGATAGCGAGCAGGTAACAGTGACGTAGCCACTGAAGTTCTAGATACCATGAGGTCAGTGAACTTAAGTAGGACGGTATTGTGGACTGACCTCTAGGAATGCCGTAGTTTTTTCTATAAAAATTTCTGACGTACTGCACAGGTTGATAAATTAGATAGCCATATTAGGTGCTATTGCTTAGGCAATAAAAGCGTTTGTGTAATAATCCACGAACAATAAATCCTTTTTTTCACAGTCGTCACATAAATTTTGATCCCTACTCAATGACGCAAGAAGTTTTTATATAAATTTAATATGAGTTCTATTTTTTTGTAGCGACGTTTATATTCGCAACATGACACTACAACTTTTACCAAAAAAAGTATAATATTATAATTTTTTGCTTCTGTTATTCTTGACATTCAAAACCAAGGTTTGATCGTCTATCAAGCGATGATTGTTGCCATAATTAACACTGCCCTACGACATTGACTTTTTAATAAAGACAGACGGCTAAATAACGTCAAGAGAAACCGTTAATGACTGCTATTTCGAGACCGATCAATTGGTGATGTCACACGCGTTATTAAAAGTATCCTGATTGAAATATATGATCAACAATAATGATTCATATCATAAGGTAGTAAGGTTTAGATTTGTGTACAATAAGGATTCTTTTTATTGTTCCGTATCAGTGTATGAGCCTTGATTAAATGTTCTATAATTAGAACGGACGTGAGTATTTATGTAAGAGGTACTCCTAAGAAAGACAGACTTACGACACTGGATAGAGCGCTCGAGGGAGAGCTAAGCTCGCAATTATTGAGATAATTCTCTCCCAAATGTGTACTAGCCTAATTATTTGGAAAGTTTGTGCAAAAATATAACACTCGCTTTTCATAATGGGCCTCGAGGGACACTTGAGTCTGAAGTTTGTGATTAGATTTCTTCGTACACCTACTTTAAGGAGGGTTCTTAAATTATTCAGAAACTGAATTAAGGCTATTTCTGTTGATGTTTAGGATTGAGTCTGACGTGCCATTGCTTAGTTTACCTGCAACTTTTGTGAAATAAAATACTTACCTAGGAATCTAAGCTAAGAGTAACTACTAATTAAATAGAGTTTTGCCGATATGAATTCAATTATCTTTACTTATTTACAATTCGCTAAGAAGCATATTAGCATAACTGTATTAAGTATAGGTACATATAATACCAATCTAGCATACCGTTTTTTTAACACCGTCACATTACTTTAAAAATGGCCTACCCTTTTTCTTTACAAAGAATCAGAGCACTTTTCACAAGCTAACACTAATGTTAGCTTGTGAAAAGTGCTCTGATTCTTCAGGTATCTAAATACCTGTTTAAATAACCGTGCGTGTGTATCAATTCCTTAACTAAATGAATATGTATTTACAAAGAAGTTAACAGACTGCTCGTCGGCACTCCTCCAATGCATATATTAATGCTGAAAATATCCTAGAACGCCAAACATGGCCCACAAATGGATACAGTCACGCAAACAATCGTAGGCCTTGCTCCTACTTGACGCTATTTAATAAGTAGCTGTTTTAGCCATTATTTGACATTGACCCACTACTGCTAAATAGGTACATTCAAATTGGTTTTTTTACAGATTTCAAATATGTGTCAAATAATGTGTTTGTTAAGTACCTGTTAGGTACCTAAATATTTATTTTGGTGGTTGTAGATTGCCATTCAACTGTAGTAGAATAAATCCAGTTAAGCTACCTACTGTATTTACAGGCAAGAAAATTGCTAAAAGTCTAATTGAATTATAAGAAAAAAAGTTATGAAATAAATCCATATTTTAAATTACCTGAAACAGAGAAGTGGGATAACTTTTATAAATTATGAGAATTAACAGGAAACACAAATGCTAATACATTTTCTTTAATAACTTTACTTTTACGTTTACATAAGTATTTTTAACTTAATTACAAATTATTTAATAATACTTAACTAAATAATAATTACCTTATATTCAATATTAATTTGTAGGTACAAAGGTTTCTTACCAAGCATACTTCTTTGTAGTAAAAGTTAAAAAGAACCACGGAGCCATAATTCGTAAATAACTTTCTGGAATGTGGTTCAAAGTTACACAATGAAATTTTTATCGGAAAGTTTCCAACAACCATGCTCCGATTCCAATGAAATAATTAACACAAGTATGAATTACCTTTGACGTCAATTTGTTTCACGTTTCGCTAATTGATTTATTTTAATGAGTATTTATAAAATTTGTCTGTATCTACGTTTTGTTCCTTTAAAGTATGAACCATGGATCGTTTGGACTATATGGTAACTGTGGTTTGACGCTTTGGTCACTTGATATAGCAACTATTTAGCAATACATTACAACTAAGTTAGGAGACGTCTCGAATGTCTCATGCACCTGTTTACCTGTCAAACTTAGTTTCTACGTTTTTTTAGTTTTTCAAACTATTCTCGTAATTAAAAATGTTTAAAATCAAGTCGCAATCGCATCTCAGTGACAATCAAACTCAAAAACTTGTCAAGAATTTAGGTAAATAAAATAGGGGGCATTTTGGACAGATTGAGATGAGAATGCGAGCGGTCCTAAAGGTTACGAGAATTGCCTATCTAGTTTAGTAAGGAGTTCAAAATCAAATTGAAAAGGTACTAAGGGTAAAGAGACTAAGGTATTTCAATATCTTCAAATGCAAAATTACGAAATTCTTCGATAAATCGGCAATAAACGGTTTTATTTAATTTTAAAATTCATTTCAAAGTACCGGATTTTATTAAAACACGTTCCTTGTTGATTTGAGTGATTCAGTAACGTAGGTATTTGAATAAACACAAATATTTGATGACACCACGAGTACAGAGCGATAAACCGATCGGTAGGTAGCTGATATAGTGGCGTGACAGACAGTTAGTTATTAAATATTCACAAGCACTTTCGATTTACCATAGCTACGAAAATATTTGACTGATAATGAATTATTTAACCAATTCCGCTGTAACGTGCCTACTCCTAATAATGGGTTGTAATTACTTTATATGGACAATTAGTAAAATTTCCTATTCGGAAATAATTGGTTGGAAAATAAAAGTCTATTTATTTCTGATATGAAAACTTTTTCCAAATATCAAAAGAGTAAAAGCCAGACTGAATACGAAAAAGAAACCAGCCTGCTACCATAAAAAATAGTATCACTAGTGTATCCTATGTCTACCTACACAACGTGTATGATTCGAATAATTCACGAAAAAAATATTACCGACAACATAACAAAACAGGTAACATATTTTTTTAGTAAATTGTGTTGTCATTTCATAGACCGAGTTTACATTTTATTCCCATCAAATATTTCCATTTCCCTTTGTTTTCTTTAAATATAGAATACTAAGTACTTTCGACGAACGTACCTATTCTGAATATCGGTTTCTCTTTATTGTATACGTGGAAGGATTACGAACTAAATAAGTTGGAACACGCAATGTTACAGTCAATGCTCGAAAGGTTAGCGCCGTTACTGAAAATGTTCAGAATAGTGGCTTTAATTAAGCTGAAACAGTAGCTTATGCTTTTATACTTTATTCGCTGACTTAATAAATATATGAGTCATCTTGGAAAGATTATTTTCAACGATTTCTCTTGATAACGCGCAGTTGATCGTCAAATACAGAGTACCTTTATGCCTTTATTATTGTATACAATCATTTGGCATTCCTGCTACTAGAAAACAAGTAAAGCAATAAAAATTGTTGAAAAACTTTTATTCTGTCCATCGTTGTTTCTTGTTTCGAATTCTAACAATCCAGTAAGCAAGAGCACCGGGTTTTGAATCCGGAGCAGTTAAAACCACGTTCGTTTTTCAAAAGGTTTTTTCCAACTGGACGAAAGCCATTTTCTTGTTAGTGTTAGATGTCGAAAACCTCAAAGAGAAGCTGTTCAATTGACGCTGTCTCGTAGGTTTAATTACTGGCACAGTGTGAACAAGATTCAGGGCAATATTTACATTTTACTGCAGCGGTACGTCGCGTCGTGACCATCCAACCGAATGTAATTAGTGTGGTGAGGCGACAACAAAATGATGTGGCTAACTAGAAACAACTACAATAGAGTTGTGTGTATAACTAGGACATGGAATAGAGAGAACATGAAGTGATAATGTGAGAAAGGAAAACTGCATATTGTGCAGCAGCCAGGACTCCAAACTCAAATAGGTTGCCGCGATTTCAAGTGCAGCATGTCATTGTAAAACGCAACCGTAGCGGTAATCAAGTGTTTCCTTTAGATACGTCACAAATTTGCTAAGCAATTTTATTATTAATTTATTTAGGTAGTTATATAACATAGTGTGTATGTGCTCCATTTACCGTCTACTCCATGTGTTACACTGTCTGCGCTCGGTAAAATTATTGTATGTCGGGAAACTCTCCCGCCGTGTGTTGAAAACATTTTTCAATAACGAAATGGTTCTACTGGGGCACGAACATAACTTCATTTGTTCTTATTAAATTGGATGGCGAGCCGCGCTGTTTGTGAACTTACTGTAAATATTTGTTGAACTTATCAATAAAGTTTTTACGGTTATCGTATTTTTATTACATTTATTTTGTCTGTATATTATTAGGTGCACAGATGTGAGCTTTCTGTGCTGTAGAAACAAAAAAGATGGCTTGGTTAATAGATCTGATGCCCTTCTCAAACTCAACTAAACTATGGAGTTATTAAATATTACACTTACTATCTCAATTAGAGAAATTTTGTCGAAAATTAATTATGTTTCTAAAAGTTCATCTATTTAAAAAACATAATAAATATTTTTTTAATGATACAATGAAAGGCATTGATATTATTATGTGTTACGTAATTAGTCTGATAGTCAAAAAGAAGAAGTTACTATCAATAAATTGGTGGGTTACTGTTGACAGGAACCAAAAGCCGCTAAACAATAGTTTACTTAACCAAAATTACATAACCAGCTCCTTTAATCATTTACAATTTATTTATTAATAAATAATTAACTACAAATTTGTGAGTATCACGCCAAGTGCGATATTGATTTCATGAATTAGTTTGCCGGTCGCGTTCGAGGTTTGCGGCGTCTGCCCTGAGTCCCTGAGCCCCTAACTCCCTGCACGCGAACCGACATGCCTCCACTTTGTCTGGTGAAATATATTACCATTAGAATATGCCCAAGGTGTTTGTGATCTCTGGAATGGTAGGACACTATAAGTTCGATCAGTTGCCAGTGTTGACGCTGTATGTAATGAAATACGAAAAATAAAATCGGTTCGAAGATTTTTGCGGCCGGTTAAACACAATTATTCTTCTTTATTTTCTGCTAATATTTTGGTTTTATCACAATTATTTATAGAATAATTAAGCGTGAATTAATCCTAAAATCAGATAACAGTAGTCGTACAAAAGATTAGCATTCACAGCTCTTGTTATAATAAAACCTAAGGGTGGCTATAAATACATAACTTTTGTTCTAAATCAAATAAGTAGGTACCTATATAATAGCCGGCAATTCTACTATTTTCATTTTCATAAAATAAAATAGCACCCCAAGTCACGAATCACAGTAATTTCGTCCGCGGCGCGATCAAGTTATTTATTGAATTTTGTAACAGCCGTGTTCAACAAACTTATACATTAAACAGTTTTTGTTCTACACTAGCTGTTGCCCGGAACTTTGTTCTTCAACTTCGTATATTTTTATTTTTATCGTAAATTTTTCACCCTTATTTTTTTTGTCTGTATCTTCTTACTGCATCTGTCAGCCTCATTGGAAAATACATATCTTACAAACGTGTTTTAGGCTGAACATTCAAGTTAAAGTCACAGGTACATAGGTAGGGGTGCCAAATAATAAAAGATAAAAAAATAACCTTAACATAAACTCAGGCTCTTAAGAAAAAAAATCCTTTTAAAAATGGAACGTGATTTTCCTAAAACCACTCTCACGTACGCCTTTTCAGTATTTTATCTCCACAATCTGTGACAGCCCTATACGTGTATGTAGTAGAGCAGAACCGGTAAGTTCAAGCACCTACCGCTACCTATAAGTTAGATTGAATTGGATACCGAGTATCTGGCTGCATTTTATTACTACGGCCAATGTTTATTCGAAGCCGTATGTAAGAAGACGATCGTCTTTTGTCGAGATCAATAAAGCCGTAGTGTGTTATACAGAAAGGTCTGCAATTCAGGAATAGTGCATGATGACTTGAATAAAATATAGTGCTTACAGAGTCGTATGAAAGTGAACACGAAAAATGTCGTAAAGCTCTTTTATTTTCTTGTGAATGTTACAGCTTCATTGCTTGTGACATATCAAAATGTTAATTTTCTTAAAATTAACCGTGAAGATTTCAGTAGAGATTACTTAGACAGTGTCCATTTTGAACTCTTGCATTAACTAACCAGTCCCTTTCTCAAACAATATTACTTTTCTTCTTCATTTTGAAAGACATAGCGCCACGAAAAACTTACATCTAGTATTGACATAATCCGGAACCAAACGCCCAGCTAGAGTTGCACTCAACCGAGTTTTATTATTACTCTTTTCACGTCATGCTAAATCCCGGGATTATCTCCGAAACAACTGCGAAAATCCCGGGATTACATAAGAGGATTGGGTTTGTATTCTGACGGTAGTATTATTAGCTCAAACTTTAAATTGCGATCGCTTTTATACTGCTGCTTTGTTTTGTCACTTTGCATTAAGATAATTTGTTTGTTTTATCTTTAACGGTGTTTTTAATCATTACGTTCATCATCAAAAACAAGACAGCCTTGTTTTTTCTTAACTTAAGCAGACACTGCGAATTTATGATTACTACCTGTCCTTGACAATTTGTCTAAGAACATTACATCTTGTAATATTTGTCATAACAGACTTGTTCAGCAGTTACCAAAATCAAATATTAGCCACTTGCCAACTGACAGATTAGTGCAAGTTCTGTCACTTTAAAAAGAACCAGTATGAATCTAACGGCTGACAATTTGTAAAAAATAAAATTTGACAACTGTCAAGCTGTCAAATTCTATTTTTTACTAATTGGAAATGCTATGACAAATTTTATTTATACAATCAGTCAAACAGAGTCGTGTGATTAAATATTCAATGAGGTCTAATGCCATAAATAGACAGGCTAAATTGATCTATCGGTTTATCCGTAAACTCCGGGGAAAGGCGAGATAAACCTACCTATTGCGTAGTATAATTTACATTAATTGAGAATCCAAAAAGTCCAATTATAAATGCGTAGGCGGTTGCCTTTGCCCATTCGTTTGAAATAATCGTTTAATCGCATTTTTACAAAAAGGTTAATCGGAATTACACGATTGACATCTACCACCTACGTTTTGTTTGAACTTCCTTCATTCGCATACTGTGTCATTTAGATCCCAGAAGAAAATTATTAGTCAGCCAATGTAACATGTGTATTAAATTTACACTTTATAAACAAGCATATTACAAATTAGAGGATTATATTCAAGACAATAATGCTTGGAAACATGCTGGTACTGATCCATTGGACAATTTTAAGTCTTGACAAAATCAACTGATTGCTAATTTAATTATATAAGAAGTAAATCGTTTTGATTAATTATTTTGCTCTTCGACATTAATCCTACATTTAAGTATGACTCACACACTGATTCCTTGTCTTTTAAATGTTGGAAGTGATCATCTATGATCACAATATTGGTATTAAATATTACAATTAATTTAGCTTTCATTTTTAATTTGTACCACTGAGTACGTATTGCAGTACTTTGAGTGACTTTTATTTTTAATAGATCGGTTGGACATTAGTATAATTTTATGGAATTAATGTAACTGTACAACTTATTGTCATACATTTTCTTAAAGAGTATGTATGGAGTTTCATGCCCGTTCTTCTCCATACGAAACTACCTTTTGGATTGAGCAACTAGTTTTAATATTATTAATTTTAACATGTACCTAATTGGCGTTCAAAAGTTTAATGGTCTAATTGAAATAAATGATTTGACTTTGACTGTTTTCTGTTTGCATCAACAACAATGTTATTTATCCAATTCAAAACTGGCCAATTTTCGTTTTTGGTTATAAAATAAGCACGCGAGACATAGAATTAATATAAGAATATAGTAGGTATAGCAAATACTATAAAAAAGTTTTGACTAACCAGACTGTTCTATTTGTGGTAGAATAATATTTGACTAGCATTTTTCCTCTTATTTAAAAGCATATTCTTTTCACTTTTCTCATTTTTAAAACAACTTAACCCGGGAGGATTTAAAGTAATTTTATACTTTACATAATTAAATATTGTACCTAAACCTTATCCCTCTCAACGTCGAATTTAAAAGGATATTCTGAACAAAGCTCAATGAACGAACATTCTTTGAAAACTTAAACAATTAACCATTACTGTGGAGTAACTCATTCCTATAAGACTTTAGAACTGAATCCATTTATTTATTATTATTGATTTACTTCCATCCTAGTAGTTAAGTATTTATGAGTATCAAATTATGACTAAAGTACATAGGAATAGGGCGCTGATTTTTTTTGTAGATAGCGGGAACATCGTTTTACTTAATTACAACCAACATTTCTTTTTATTGTTTTCTATAATAATTAGTAGTAGGCACTTAATACGACTCGGCCATTCTACTATGTAGTGGAATGTTTAAAAAGAATCAGATTTTAACAAAGTCGTTAAAAGGCAACATAAAACATCATAGGTACTCATAGTGGAAAGTCGGTAGAAAAATTTTTGTAGTGGAAAAATCACTCTAACACTTCAATATTGATAAGATCGTCGTATAAAACACAAAAAACAACAAAATATTCCTCTCATCTTTTCAAATCTGCACACATCTTGAATGTAATAAAAGAATCGCTAGTTGTGCAGCGACCAGTGGACGGCAAACCTCGTTATCTACGGGAGGTCCACTTAGCTCACATTACTCCGGCTAACGTTACTTACCGGACGATATTTATTTGTCCTCACATACTAATATTATAAAGCTGAAGAGTTTGTCTGTTTGAGTGAACGCGCTAATCTCAGGAACTACTGGTTTGAATTGAAAAATTCGTTTTGTGTTAGATACTCCATTTATCGAGGAAACCTATAGGCTACATAACATCAGGCTATGACACACAGAAGTGGAGCAGTAACCAAAGACGTAACTTAAATCGGGTGAAAAAAACCACGCGAACGAAATCGCTGGCAGAAACTAGTTTCTTATAATACTTTGTGAAGAACAATGAGAAATGTAGTACCTATAGCTGGTTAGTTGATTAAAACGTTTGATAAATTATATTATTTAAACAACAACATTTAAAGGCTTTAAAAAAAAATTACTAGTCTTTTAAATATAAATGTTCAGATAAAGAGAAAAAAAAAAATCATATCTCAACTGTAAAAGCTATGAAAAATTGTCTAGATATCAATATGGTGTCTGACTCCTATATTCGGATTACTTATGGAACGTAATGTGTTCTCATGTTTTTATTGTAACTGAACATAATGCTAGTAGAAAAATAAAATAATATAGTAATATCGCTCAGGACCGGTCATTGTAGCTATCTTTAGGGCAGGCCTATACCCAGCAGTGGACGTCGTACGGCTGATATAATGATGAGTATAATAAAATATGACGCCGATGCTCTTCATTTTATGTATAGAAATTACGGATACTTACATTCCACTATATATAGAACCTTCACGCCTCGTGCGAGACAAGAATGACAGCACATGTTACTGTTAGGTACCGATACTCATGACATCTCATTATCTATGTTTAATACAGCAATATTTCAGTGTAAATAATTGCCCCAGGTAAGCATGCCGACCAGGTATCAATTATTAATTCGGTTAATTACATCGAGCCGTCAAACTAATCCAATATTTCAAATATGATATACACAGGGTGGGTTATTACTATCCAGCAAAAACAAGGGTGTGTAATATTACTATCCAGCAAAAACGACCCATAAATTCAAAACTTTGTTTAGAATAGTTTTACGAGGAACCATCCAAAAACAATAGAATTACTTCGCAAAAACGGGGTGACTATTTGATGTCGGTCGGTACGTTTCGGCATAACTGGGTCCTGTGAATGGTTAAATTAAACTAAGTATTTGCATTCTTGTTTACTCAATGTCCAAACTTAATCAAAATAATTGACAACAATCAACACGGTTCCTTGTCGAACTGGCATCTAATAAAAGTTTAACCCTTGATAAGAAAGGGTTGTATTAACGGGTGGGACTTTGAATTAGAATTTAACTGGCCCGAAGTTTGAACTTCTCGGCAGCTGAGAGGCAAATTGTATGTACTTAGGCCTGACTTTTGGCCAAGTTGGTAGCACTTTAATTAATACTAGTACCTACATTTGTTAAGTTATCGATGAGTATAAAAATAATTATACTGGTCCATAAGTTATTATAAAAGAATTTAATAGGTTTAATTTTTTGTTTATGTTTTAGTATTAGTTGTGTAGTAGATAAGCCTAGTCTTAACTATTTTTTTTTCTTTTTTTTGAACCACTGTATTGTTTTGGGATATTGTTTAAGATATTGTGTGTAAATAAATAATTAAAAATAAATAAATAATAACTCTTATTACTGCTGTAATACGTTACGTATTGTATTATCTTTAAATATTTAATACAAATAAGAATTGTTGTGTTGGATTTTTTTAAAGATTGTAATATGCTGCTTAGGCTTAATAGGGTCCATAACTATACTTTAGCTGTAACCGTTATGTAACATTTTTAATATGCATTTGCTCAAAAATGATTATGACAACGAAGTTTTTTGACAAATTGGCAATGCCATGACGCAGGGATAAGCAAGAACGAGTATTGATGACCACATCATGCTTGGATTTGGTAAATTAGTTTAGGTCCAACTTTTCCTCAATCATTTGCTTCACCCTATTAACGACAGAAAACCCTTATCTATCTATTTTTTACCCTACAACCAACACTCAAAACCTGAAATCACTTGACCCAAATATTGCTCAATTACAATTTGAAAAAACTTAACACTTTTTTGTCATTTAAAACAAGAACGAGGTGAGTACCCCCGTCCTCATCCCACAGTCAAAGTACTAGTGAGCACGTCGCAAGCAGGAGCCACCCGTAATTGCCTGCTGCCAACGCTAATAACAAAGTTTATACGCAGCACGAATTCATGATGCGAACATTAAGAGCACTCAGCCCATCAGACATCTTAAACACACGCCGCAATAAACAGATGTACTTACTTACTTGCCTATGTACCTTTTAGTTAGACATTGCCTTTATGTCTTGTATTGTTGTGTGTTGTACAGATATGGTTAGTTTTCTTTTTGAAAATGATAAACTAAGCAGTATTAAGACCATGTTAAAGTTTCAAGGCGTACGCTTACAATCAATAAAATGCAAGACATCTTTAATGCAAAAGAGTTTTTTCGGCATTGCGCCAAAGATCCATAATAAAATACCAGACAATATCAAAAATATGCCTCTAGTAAAGTTTAAAAAAGCTCTCACATTATTGCTAATTGACAAATGTTATTATAAAATTGAAGCCTTTTTAAATGATAATGTTAATTAAGTGTAAACCAACAATTTAATTCATTATGTTAATAATTTTTTTCTTAATCTTTAATAATTGATAATTGACTACGCATGTTTCCTCTATAAATATTTGTATGTCAAAATTGATAAGACATAGCGCACTATTTAGTGCTTAAGATCCATCTGTCATCTATCCTATGTTTCACAAATAAATTATTTGATTTGATTTTGATTAAATCGCGTTACCCATTACTCCCGCAGTGTTAGCGCTACATCTATACTATATCTTCACTAATAATATAAAGCTGAAAAGTTTGTTTGTTTGGTTGAACGCGCTAATCTCAGGAACTACTAGTTTGAATTGAAAAAATATGTGTTGGATAGTTCGTTTATCGAAGAAGGCTATAGACTATGTAACATCATGCTACGACCAATAGGAGCGGAGCAGTAACCACAGACGTTACCTAATGCGAGTGAAAAAACTACGCGGACGAAGTCGCGAGCAGAAGCTGGTATACTATATAGACACACGAACATACACGTACACACTTAAAGGTAGCTATTACTCATACAGGCAAGTGATAAGCATTGATCACGTGACTGATTGGCGATTCTAGACCTATATTAGATATAAGTTCAAGTTTCCCCATAATGTTTTCACCGATTATAGTAACGTCAAAGAAAAACTTAGAAATAATTAATATAAATTGAAAAGACACATTAGTACTTGCCCGGTTTCGAACCTGAAACCTACCTACCAGCCCACGGTAGCAACATTCTTTCTTCAACTCCTTCTTTTCCACTACACTTTAATGCAGATGAATATTTTTCCGCAACATTTTATGTAAACCCCTTTGTTACGAAACACATCAACCTTGTAAAATGTGCTCAGTCTTGTCATAAATTCATATTTTAACTGAATATAAATTTTAATTTTCCCGAAAGAAAAACCGTTTAAAAACACCGGTACATCTACTAAACGAATGCTTTACATAAATTGTATTTTGAAGAGAATGTGCAAACAAAATGAATACCTTCCCCATTTTATTTTTAAGCTGAAATAATTCCATTATTTTTAACAAGAATTCTTAAAAAAACTGTAATAATAAATCAATGAGCCGGGGTTGTATTTAAAAATTCTCGAAAATTAAGCAGATTTATGACAGTATTTATCGCAACAAAAAAACTGAGCTGCTTCAATCATTTATGTTCGTATATCTTGATAAAATATAGAGAAGAGATGTGAGAACTACTCTCCCTTTACGTACCGTACGTCTTTAGTTAACAAAGAATAGAATCAGAAGAAATACCAACCTACCTACCCATAATAGTACGCGGTGAAAAAAACAACGTGCGCGTCTTAATATTATGTCATTTAAAGAACGTATAAGGCACGGATGAGCGTTTTTATACAAATAAAAGGGTACATGCGCAGTAGACGCATTGTTTACGAATTTTGCTGGCAATTATACCTCCTATGACATTTCTGACAGTAAAAATAACAGGGGCGATCATATTTTTATGACTTACACCAAAATCTCAGATTTTTAATAACGTTACGCGATGCCGTCCTCCCAATAAAGACAATACGGAGCAATAAAAACACTGACATGATATAAAGAAATAACAACTGATATTTATTTGTTCCGTAGTATCGGGATCGCTGACCATTCGATTTGTGTCTATTTTATGTTATTATGCGACCGACTTTATTTAGAACTTGAGATAAGAAAAATCTTTTAATATTATACAAGTATCACTTTATGTAAAAATAGCTAAATATCCCGTGGTGCCACCCGGATTCGGTTACGTCTTTAGCTACTGCTCCGCTCCCGTTGGCTGTAGCGTGATGTTCTTTACTTATTAACCTTCCTCTTGAACCTCTCTAGGTATCTATTGATGACTGCATTCAAATCTATTGCGTAGTTTAAAATATCTAAACCTACAGAGAGTATGTGGTATCATACGGTAAGTAATATAAGTCTTGTACTTCATGGGTCTACTGTGGAACCGCGAGCCACCTGCCGCTCTATGTCCCTCGATACTAGCTTGACAACTCACCTCAAACTCACTTCACCTAATGGCTGATGTAATCATTTTAGATCATATTTTACCACGAACTTATAAAAAGAAGCAAGTTTTTATATAAATCCCACCTTTTACAAGCACGCGATTCGTTTATGCATCAGTGAGTCACATTTTCACAACAGGTGCAGAAGGGTTCCATAACCTTGTGTAGTAACAATAACCCGACCTTTTAGGGTTATATTGGTGTCCTATAGATTTTGAATATCGGTAATAAGGGATATATTGGAAAAGTTAATAAAATTACGCTCCATTGGACTCTCCATGCCGCGATACATGAGCATAATTTGTGCTCATAAGTAAATGAAAGTAATATTTTATTGTGTTGTTCACTTTTGTCTTGTTTATGAATATTACTTCGTCGAGTGTATTTGTTGATTGGAATTAATATTTGAGTTCGATAATCAAATTATTTATTGTTTACTTAAAGACAATTATTACAGGAACATATTATTGCTATTACGTTGAGTCCACAATAAAGAAATTCATGTATGTAATAATAGTGAGCATGTTTCTTTTTATGACAGGTTTGTCAATGACAACATTTAAGTTTCTTTTTTTAACATAACATACCATCACGCCTGTATTCCCCGAAGGGTTAGGCAGAGGTGTAACAATGTACACCCACAGTTCGCCGGTATGTTTAGGTCCCATGGAATAGGGGGCGAGCCTATTGCCATTAACCGGGCACAAATCCTAACTCCGAGCTGCTGCTGAGAATTTCATAGAAAAACCCAATAACACTTTTTGCTCGACCTGGGAATTGAACCCAAGACCTCTAGCGTAGCAGTCGCGCTCAGGACCACTAGGCCACCGAGGCAGTTAGTTAGTTAGTTTAGGTAGGTAGTTTTTTTTAATGTTCTAAAATATGTATAATCGTGTACTGCAAACTTATACAAAACGTCTATCAGTCATGTTACCTTAGAACTAATATAACACTCTCTAAGCACCAATACACATAACAAAAACTGCTGTAATACACAATTAACACATTCACACACCCCACACCACTCACTATACTGTAAAACACCCCATACATAAAACACACTGCAATAAAAGCTTGAAGTGATACGGGCTCTGAATCCCCGTTTCCGAAAACAGGCATAAGCGATGTGGGCTGGGATTACGGGATGATGCGACCGGAACGAGCCTGAAGAGAACCGGAAGGCATCTCACAACGTAAGCCTTTGACCCGAACCGAGTTCGAGATCGTACGGTTCAGAATCCATTTTTCATTTTAGGAACGGTTGTAGATATCGGGCTGCCTGGAGATGGATTTAGTAAAGTGTATTCAGACAAGTTTAAAATAGGAATAAATTTTATTTGAATTAGAAACTTTACCTTCGCATTAAACGTAAACAACATGGCAACATTGTATCGTGACTTCAAAACGTCATACAACACATCCAAGTGTAGAAAATTTAAAAATGTAATCTGTACCATACGAAACTGCATTAGGACCCATAAAATCAAAATAGCTACGTATAATGTTGTCTCCAGGGGTTTCAAATCATGTACTCAATCCATGGTAACAGGTTGCTCGTCGATGTCTTTCAAGTACCATCGTATTTTTGCCAGCAACATGTTTCCCACAACACATAACCTGTTGCTCAAACAATATCGCTTGTCTTTGTTTTTCAATTAACTATACTAGCGTAATTACTGGATTAAAAGATGTTTTAATTTGGTTTATCATATAAAAATAAAAAGAAGAAATTCAAAATACCTAATTAATATAACAACACCTTTCATACAAACAATTCTAATTCAATCGACCTTTGAAAACGATTAATGTTTTTGCTTTAATTAAATCAAAGGTACATTCAAGTATAGAGCAAATTGTTTCGATATTCACAAAATTCGTGGAGAAACAAAGAATAAACGTTAACAATCGATAATAGGCAGTGATTCATTGTCCTTAACATTTTGACTAATTACAATGAAACAGTCATTATTCTTTCGTGGCTTTCAAAGGTATTATTACGAGCTTGGCAGCCCCTGATATTAACAAGTATTTTTAAATGACTTCACCATTATGTCAGCCCCTAATAGGAAACAATTTATATTAAAATCATAAACATTATTTTGAAGACTGATAATGGTTTGCCCTTATTCTGTTTGTTTTTTTTATTTAACCTTACCTACACCTAACTACACCTAATTTTGAAAAACTCACAGTCATGTTACATGAGAATCTTTTTTGCTACGACATATATAATCTCGTAGCCGCGTAGCGCTACACCTGCTACGAGGCTTCGCCCTCTCCCGCTCATAATTACATTAAGGGCCCGAGCCGTTGATAAGCCGCGAAACAATACCCTTCATTTGTACCAATAATAAATTCAATGGGTGCTTAATTTTATTAGAACTTTGTAATTTATATAAAACAATCCCGGAAACAAATGGAAATACTTACTTTGCAGGGCTTTGTTAAGATAAATGTGGTTCTATTTTTAGAAACGGGATTTGTAACGACTGTTTTTGCCATTTACGTTTATACAAATATTTCGTAACATAACATACACACATACCATCACGCCTGTATTCACCGGAGGGTTAAGCAGAGGTGTACCAATGTACACCCACAGACGTACCATAAACATAAACCATAAACATATTTCGTAATGTCAATATAATAGGTTTTTACTAAATGCATATTAATGTTTACACGGTACTTGTACCAAAAACACCTTCTGTATAAATTCGTGTTGCCCTGACTGTCTACTTGTTGTGTCTTATTTCCGAAACACCTGGACGAAACTTTCACCGGCAGATAGCTTATGTTTTAAAGACTTACGAGTACTTAAGCTTCTTGTATTTTTTTGAAAAAATATTAAGGTTCGCATAAAAATAAAAACGCTAGTACTTAGTATTTTTAAATGAGACGCGGTGTATTTTATAAATTGTATGATTTTACAGTTTTACATCAAAAGATCCAGATAGAAAAAAAATACCGTAAATATTATTTGTTATTTACTGTAGATACGCGATACATTCATACGCAACATTTACGTAATAAAATTTCTGTCATTCAACTAGGTACATTACATGGGTAGCTACGTGAACTCAGTGAATCGGATAATCTCGGTAATTAATTCCAAACTTGGAAACATGGAACAACTCTATTTTACGTTACTCGTACGTGCTAACTACGTGGAATAGGGTCATACGTAATACTCGGTAATTAACATGCACCCTGTAGGTGTACACTCATGTACATATATAGTACCTACATGTATGATGTTTGCATGTGTGAGTACCTTTAGTTATACATGCTGACATTTAGTAATCTTTCAAAAGATTTTAGTTCTCTTTCTTTGTATAACTTCAAAGGTATGTAGTTAGCTTTATAACCTAAAATAAGATCATAACAATATTTATGCAAGCGATTTAAGTCGTAATGTGTATCTTAATTAGTACAATTGTATCGTTCGCCTAATTCGTTCGTCAGTTCGTCTTTGGTTCTCAAAGTATATACCCTTTACCCCTTTTGCTGTGCCCCAAAAGCAAAGATTTGGAAATCAAAATGAGAATAAAAGAAATAATGAAGGAGCTAAAATAAAGAACAATTCATTAATCATAAACCATATAAGTAAAAAGAAAAATTCAACACAAATCAAACATTGTTTATACAAATAAAAATAAACATCCAATTCGAGACGGAACATCCTTTTACATAAAAAATAATGTATAAAAAGATTATTCCCCTAAGAAGGTGATTTACTCTCTTCCCCGGGATTTACAAACGAGACGTGAATTAGCATAATGTGGCACCACGACACGGATTTGGGAATGAATGACAGCATTTTATAAATGCAATGATTCTCAACCTTTTTTATGCCTTGGCCCTTAAAATCCCGGGTCGCAGTTGGATTTAATGATAGATTAAGTCAGACTTCTTTTATCTTTAATTTGAGCCTAGTTGTACCAAAAAGAGCCGACTTACAATGTCTCTCAATAATGAAATTAATTACGTCAAACTTATTTACAATACCATTACTTTCCAGAAATAACAGTACAATCTTCATTTAAAACTTGCACTTGAAATAGATTTAAAATTAATCAGCGTTTTAAATCCAAATTCATTGCAGTTTCTTTGAAAAAAGAAAAATAAATTACACGGTTTGGTTAGGCTAACTAATAATTGAGACATTCTACTATTGAGACATTAAAGATCCATAAATGTAAAAAAAAAAATATTGTGTTTGTCTGTTTTTTCGCGTAAATCTATTTATTATGTTGACACATACCTACTTACATAACTTATAAACTAACACAGTTTTTTTTTTTTTAGGAAAAAGCAGCAGGCTATACGTTAAGCATTTGTCAATAACATTCTAATCTGTTAGCTGATCACTAAGCGACCACTAACTGAATAATAAAAAACAAATGTATAAATCAAAAAGTAAAAGAAAACAAATGAATGAGACCCAATGTCAATTTCCCTTTTTCATTACCAAAACAAAAAACATTCGGGTCCGTCAATGAGTTGCTAATGGCAGTAAAAAATGCGCTTTATATACCATTTACTTACGTCTGTGAAAACGAATATATTTTTATTTCTGGGTTACGTTTGTAAAAACAGAACACAGCGAGTATTATTAAAATGGCCAGCAGTTGTTGACTTAATTAAACGGGAGAGGGCGCCAATGAAAAAAGGGTTTTATATCGTTGGCAAATAGAAGAGCGGAAAGTGAGGGAACCCTCGAAATTTTTGAGGGTGCACGAAATTTAGATCTAAATTAAAAACCATAACGTTCTAACTTATTTTCACCAGAGATGGAACCCCAAACATTTTGCAATATTGTCGCTTTGAATGAGAATATACTTTTATGTCAGCCATTATTCTTGCTACAATGTGAACCGTTCTCAAGAACCTTGTAGGTAATAAGTTTCACAAAGAAACGGACGGGAGTCCTCGGACATAATTCGCATTTAAATTACCTCGTAAATTGAAGTGAATATAAATAACTGATAAAGGCTCGTTTTAATTTTCATAATGTTACTTAGTTTTTCGTTGTCAGAACCGCAAGGTCGCATGTGGCGCCATCTCGCGGTGGTACGACATCGCATTAAATGTTACGAGCAGAAACAAATTGTAACAGGACTAGACGAGCAGCTTAGCATAATAAGAATTTTCACTCCTCCATAACCTGAAGTATCAATTTGTAACTCTGCACCCTCAGAAACAATAGGTATAACGTTACATAAGTTGATAGGGAAAAAGAAAGTTTCGGTCGCAGTGGTAACATTTTGGCCGAATTTATTGTTTCGACGTAATAAGTGGAAGCCCCAGCACTATTTTTCGAGCACGATTTATCTATATAAATCTAAAAGCGTATATTAGCTCAGCTTTCTCGGGTGAACCTACAATTTTTCTCACATTGTTCGTATTTTCTTCGTGTTCAGGGAAGAAAAATAATGTTGCTATGGCAGTAATGGGTAATTGTATTGGAAATAAATTACACAGGTAGTCATTAATAAAATCGCCGGATCTTATTGAGATCGTGATTATTTTTTCTTTGTTTCTGTTGCTGTTAGTAGCTTATTTTATTTTGTGAAGAATTTCTACTGAATTCGTACCGTTTAAAGAATAAGAATGTGTTTAAGTTTACCCATTATTGAGTGTGCTTATTTTTACGACCAGCCACAAAAGTCGAATTTTGCTTTTCAACATTTCACGATTAGGTACTTGAAATAAAGAAGTAGGTATAAAGTAATAGTAAATAGCTAACTTATTTTTTATGATTTTATTTATTAAAACTGTATGCACAAATGTAAAAAAAAAAATACTCCGTACAAAGGCGGACTTAATGCCTTAGGCATTTTCTACCAGTCTACCTCTAGTGATTTTACATCTATTCTGTATTTTCTTTAATACAGTGTTCACTAATTAAATTAAAATATCTGAAATGTTAAACGAATTGTGTAGCTGACCATACTAACAATCTTATTTCATGCAAGTTTATGTTTGTTGCAGATATTCAGCGGACATGTCGTGGCGGGCGCAGAGGACGCGGGCGGGTTGATCCATCTCTCCGCATGCTGACAAAGCTCTGCAGTCAGCAGAAAGGTATTACAAAGCATCTTTATTTGTTTTTTTGTTCTTAATTACATCCTTGTACCTGATTAAGACCGCAGGAAGACACTGGACGTAGGCCGTTTCCAACCGGTCCTTTTGGAAAGGGTCCTTATGGGGGAGGCCTGTGTCCGGCAGTGGACGTCCTACCTAGATATGATGACGATGACGTTCTTACACGTAAATCTTGATACTAATTATACCTCAAGCAATATGTAAAAAAACCTAATGTTTAAACATAGTTCAGGTGAGTAATTCTACTAACTTTTCAGAACGCTCGTCATCTAATCTCCGTTTCAATCTGTCAAAAAATGTAGATTTTTTTACATTTATTGTCGCTGAGAAAAGATTGCGATTAAATATTAGACGTTTTTAAGTATTAGAATAAGCCTTCAGAAATATTGTAAGCATGCACCTTTTTCCATAAATTCCACCCATTGAATGGTTATGAGCAGAATCCAATCGCAATGATAATAATATTCAGAGGATCTACTTACGCGAATAGCAATTTGACGGTGAAGTCTACAAAGAGCTGGGTTCGATCTAAAGCTATCTCAAAAGAAAATGAATAGATCAATGCCGTACGTTACAATTTTATCAAGATTAGATAGCAGAAAAGTCAAATAAAATAGAATTCTTAGTACACATTCCCCAAAATAAAAATAAGTTCGACCATTGGGCAGCACAGACACAATCACAAAGAAAATGTTGTCGGCATCTGGCCAAATTTGAAAAAGGAACGAGTATAAAATAGGCTTCGGGTCATAAATTTCGATATTTCCCCAGACACCGCGTTTCTAACTTCATACGTCACAAGTGTCGGGAGCGATAAACCTTTTGTAACTGTTTTTATCTTATATTTTCCTGTAGTTCAAAATATTCGAATAGGAATACATTTATTTGGTAAACAAGTAAACACAGAACTATTTTTCATTGATTGAACTATTAATATCTAGTTTATATTCGAGGAACAAATCATGGATAAAAAATGCATATTCATCAAATAACTATGAAAATTATAAAACCACCAAAAAAACATGGAAATGTAACCAACAACATTTTATTAAAAAGGGTTGTGATAAAAATGCACAAACAGTTAAAGGTAGGCTTCGTCGCGCTCGCGCCAATGATTCGCGTGTCGACTCTTAGTGACGTCATAACCATAATACAACTTTTGAAAGTAGGTCATGTGTTCTCTGCGCTTACAGCAAAAAATAATATCATGTAGTGGCGGAGGCCTTGCAACACGCCAACACCTACACTGCGTTCGCACAACCCTACTCGGGGGTACTCGTGACTGTATTTTGATACATTTTATTTGCAAATTAAGTATGTAAATTAAACAGGGTTGCCACAATACACATATTTGCTCGCGGACTTATAAATAATGCCAGTGATAAATTAATGTTACTGTAAGACACCTACAGAATGGGCTTTTCATTGTTTTTCTTTCTAATAATATACGCACAGTGTGTATGTACCTAATGTAGTTATAAATAATGGACCTTACCATTATAATTATGGAATCGCAATTATAAAACTTGAGTTTAATTCCGCTGTACTTCAATCTTTTAACTCTTCTTCTTCTTCATTTCGAGTCTATTATTTTAGCTAACCAGTAAGTAATTTAATTTAATTTAATAATAATTTATTATAGTCGCTCCATGTAAAACTCAGCTGCATTCGGTTAGACTGGAAGCCGACCCCAACATAGTTGGGAAAAGGCTAAGCAGTTAATGAATAATTTATTTTATGAATTCCGTCAAACTAATTAAATTTGCTAAATGTGTTAGGTACATTACTACGCAGAAATAATAGCGCCATAATCCTACTAATGAACGCTTAGAATGTATTTATAATTAATCAGTATTACAATTCGTTACAATTATATCAAATACTAGCTTCTGCTCGCGACTTCGCCCGCGTGGCATATTTCACCCGCATTAAGTTACATCTTTCTACCTCATCATCTTTCTACCGCACGATCTCGGGGGAGGTGGCGAGCCTCCTTACCGGATTGCCGCCGTGGGATCTGGAGGCGCTGGTCCTCGCGCGCCTGTACGAGTGGCGCGTGGAGGTACTAGGCCGGGGGGAGAGTCCGCCACCGCGGCAAATTGCCGCTCGGCGGGCCGACCTCCGGCTCGATCTTATGGCGACATGGAGACAGCGACTGTCGCAACCTCGTGCTGGGCACGCCTTAATAGAGGCGGTAAGTTCCCTCTTTGAGGAGTGGCTGGAGAGGCGCCACGGCGCCCTCACCTACCGCCTGACGCAGGTCCTCACCGGACACGGGTGCTTCGGGAGGTTCCTGCACCTTATCGGGCGGGAGGAAACGTCCGGGTGTCACCATTGTGTGGATCGCCCCGAGGACACGGTGGAGCACACCGTGGCGGTATGCCCCGCTTGGGCGGAGCATCGCCGAGTCCTCGTGGCGGCCATCGGCGGCGGCGAACTCTCGCGTCCGGCCCTGGTGCAAGCCATGGTCCGGAGCGAGAGGGAATGGGATGCAGTCGCCTCCTTCTGCGAGGCAGTAATGCTTGAGAAGGAGGCGGCGGGACGGTTGAGACAGCGGTTCTCCCGTCCCAGCCACCGCGGTAGACGCTCCGGACGTCGGGAGCCGCGAGACGACTCCCGGCCACCGTAGATACGGGCCTGGGACGGTGAGCAATGGGTAGCTCACCGTCCTTACGTTGCATAACGACAGGCCGTGTCGACGGCGCGTTCGTGATCCACGCGCGCCTCAAAGAGATGTCAGCAAAAGGAAGGGGCCACTGAGGGCCGATGCCTGCCGGGGCTGCGGGTTGTTCGCAAGAGATACCGCGCCCCCGGAACGCAAAGGGCACAAGAAGGAACATGGGTGGGTTTTAGTCAGTAAAAGTCTGACACTCCCTCCCGTCCCGCCCAGGGCGGGAGAAGTTATTTGATGATTTCCCACCCACCAAAAAAAAAAAAGTTACATCTTTCGTTACTGCTTCGCTCCCGTGGGTCTATGCGTGATGTTATTCAATTCATTTCATTCATTCCTATGTTACTCAAGAATAATGTAGCTATCTATTGGTGATAAATGGATCAAATCGGTCCAGTAGTTTTGGAGCCTATTCGTTACAAACAAACAAACAAAAAATCTTTCCTCTTTATAATATTAGTATAGAAGTATAGATGGGGTAAAATTTTAATGTGGCTTAGTCCATTTTGGCAGAACTAACCACATTATAAAAATACATTGTACACTGTTCACATGAAACAAGGAAGGAAATGTCAATTTATACTTACATCCCAGGAAAAATCCACAAAACTATTTTCCTCACACGGATGTTTTAACTTTCATTTTATTTACCTTCAGTAATCCGCTTTACTCCTCCGAGAGTGTTGTTTGTCCTTCTAAACAACTGTCTTTGTTTTGAATACTTACTACTACATATGCCTGCTTACGCACACTAATACACATGTAGGTATGTCTGCATAGGTATAATAGTATTTATATGAAACTGGATTTACGTTTAGAATACCTTGATTTTTGACTGCCTTGTTAGCCTGGTGGTTCTTAGCGCGACTGCTACGCTAGAGGTCTTGGGTTCGATTCCCAGGTCGAGCAAAAAGTTTTATTGGGTTTTCCTAGGAATTTCTCAGTAGCAGCTCGGAGTTAGGATTTGTGCCCGGTTAATGGCAATAGGCTCGCCCCCTATTACATTGACCGTAATTGCTAGAAAAAAGGTAAACACAGGTTGCGGTTTAGACTCGTTATTTCAAGCTCCTAAATAGTGACCAAATTTACCCTAAGCACCTTTTGGTTGGTCGAAATTACCCTAAAAATACATGTACTTTGGGGGTAATTCAGATTTTACTCAACACAAAACTTTCTGAATACTACTATATTTTATGACTTCCTTTTATAAGTAAAAATAATGCCTGTTATTTTACAAACGGTAAGAACTTGCAACAAAAACACGCCATTAGCCTTAATAATCCTTGCTTTGCAAAATGGGTTAATTTGAGTGCTTACCTCTGTTAAAAAGCTAAGTAAAAGAGGGTTAATCTTACCCATCTAAAATATAAAACTAGGTCGTAATTATTTTCTATTTAATGGCCCAATAGGGAGCTACTATGTACTTACGTATTCATTAAAATCATCAAAAGTATTCAGAACGGTTTCAAAAAATGTCTTGTAATCTTCCTTAGCTTTGTATTTTTATTTTTCCCTAAAGTCAGCGCAATGCGAGAACAAGACGTAGCTATAGATGACTGATAGTTCCATCCCTTTTTCGCTACGAAGCAATGATAACATTAAACTTTATAATAAGGCCCCAGACCCATCTTCTGTAGCCAAAACCTGACTTCAACTTAATTTCAAAAGACTTCATAAACCTGCAGTTGTTATACCTATTGGTTAACCCACTGACCGCTACGGTTCTTACCTCAGACGCCGAGCCCATGTGTGTATTTTACTTACAATACACACACGATTTGCTAGGGAGGGATACAATGACGCATTAAAGCTGTCATTGGCGGTCAAAGGGTTAATATCCTTAGACCAATTACTTACAACAACGTCATCGAAACCTCGTTGAAGACGGCTCTAGTGATGTCAAAGGGAAACGTCACAAGCGTTTGTCAATTTCAAAATTCCTATAAATAGTCAGCAGTTACAATACGATACAAGTCGTAAAATTACAAACTTTAACAATTACTAGCTGTTCCCTTTATTTTCACTTGCATCCTAAGGCTTACTTGCACCAGTAAGGGTTACCTTTTAACTCCGAGTTATTTGGTAATACTGGCCTGTTATGTATGGCATTTAGTAATTTACGTTTTTGACGTTAGTGGGGCTAGGGTACTTGGTAAAAACATACCTTTTAATCAACGCTCCAAAAAGTCTCAACAGACTTGAATTTATTATTTAGTAGCGACCCGGCTTCGCAAGGGTGCAATTTACTAATGAAGAAAATGAGAAGTGCGCTATTTTCGTTCTAAAATACCATCCTTACCGTGATTTCTGGTGTATTTTCCAAAAGAAATTCAAATAAAAATCTTGTCCTGGACAACTTAACTACAACTTATTATATAAATAAAACTTAAAATTTTCTTTGTGATATTTTCAGATGTCCTAATATGGGTTGGTCATGCGTCGTGGCACGCGCTGTGGCCATCCTCCTCATGCTCAGTCGAGCATCGGCTCTCACATCAGACATGTAAGTTATAACACCTTCAAACCTTTTCAAAGTTATTTTTATCTGCCAATAATTTTGCTGACCAATGTACCTGCTGTGATTTCTCGACTAAAGTAATATTAACCCAAGCGTGTAAGTGGTGTTGAAATTTGACGGCAAAGTAAATCTCTTTGGAAACATGCCGTTGTCTTAAAAAATCAATACCTAAGATGTATTTGCGATTAGGACTGTTGTTATTTTCACAAAGTTTATCAAATTTACCAATTGGTTTTAACAAAAATCTTTTTTAAAATTATGAAACCGACAAAGCAGCGTTCTGTGGATTTCTAGTAACGATAGATTTAGATGGTAATGAGTAGAGTGTGGAAGGACACACGGCAAGCGGCGGGCGGCGAAGCGTATTTAACACGCCAGCCGGCCCACGCCTGCCCAAGCGTGAAGTTCCTCGCTCCATTAATACACCCTGCGGCACTATGCAAAACAAATTGTCTGTGGCGAGGGTTATACACCCAGTATGTTTATTATCTCGTCTACATTATCACTTTCCCTTGAATTGTGTAAACACAACTTGCTTCAGTTGCTTAGTCTCTACGTTGTGCTGATGTGATTATTTTGGTTGCGTAGGCCTCTTGTTTAACTTCGTACTAACTTCCAAATCAGTTCAGCACAAGTGAACAAGCAGCTCCATGCATCTCACAAAGCTTTTGTTTCCGCACACAGTTACCAGAAGTTAGCTTTGACGTGTGTTTCGATATAATTCAATTGTAGTTCAGTGCTACCGAACTTCTCGAAGTAGACATTAAAACACTGTTGTTCGACATTTTCATTGTATCGTAGTTAGTTAATGATTGTATTTTGAAATAATGACTCAATACACTTGTTATTTCTAATAGTTATTGAACAACTCACTATGAAAACTATGACATTTATTATTAGAATGTGTCATTGCTCTGTTTATTAGCTTATTGAACGGCTTTTGTAGCAGTAAGGTAATAAGTGTTAATCTAAAATCAATACTAACCGTACTGCTGCGTATCCACACGCTTAATTTGCCATGATGTATGTACGGCATAAATCTTTTCTAGTACTCGCTTCCAAACCATTATGTTGATAATTTAAAAGGTTCTTTAGAAATGCAAAATTGCTTCACAGTTATAACATAAAATCTATTCACTATTCTCCAGATTTGCAGCGGGAAAGTCGGACAAAGAGATACTGGACAACCTTCTGAAAAACTCCCGCTATGACAAAAGACTGCTGCCACCAGTAGATGGTAAATGTCACCATTTTTAATATTACTGTACCTATAAAATATGACAAAGTTTTTGAATTATATCATATCATTTTATAGCATCGTGGACTTGATATAATTTGAAGACTTGATGTTGTTGCGTATCAATAGAAGGGTCAAGTAGTCAGTCTTTGAAAATTGGTATAATTGCAGATCCAGAATTCTGTTGTGGTCTAACTTCGCCCAACGACTCTCTGGCTCAAAATAACGTGGGGCTCTCGTCTCTGCGGCCTCGCTCGCACAATCGTGGTGCGTTGTGTTCCATGTTTATGAAAAGAGAAATCCTTTCACATGTATCTGGATCGTAGCAACATTATGTCCTTGTAATTAATTATTCCTTGCACGCAACTTCAATATTTGTCTTACCTCACGCAACTGTAGTTACCTGATCCTAATGCTTTAGAACAAATTTTATACCTATGTATATGATTCACATATTATTTCTACCAGTAGTGCACCTAATAACATTGTTGTATTAGATTAAAACACACCCACTTTTATTATTGAATTTATTTGAACTGATTATTTCATAGCCGTCGGTAAGCTACATTAGTTGTTACTTTCTATGTCATAAATAACAACACTGTGTTTAATGGCTCAGCCAGTTAACATTTACCAACGAGTTTTCTTTTTACGCCATGCTTTATATAAAATGATTTTCTCTTTTCACAAACATCAACACAAATTACGAATTCTTATCTGTCGTAAATTCATACTTCTTTTCCAATAGAAATCGGATCTGCCAACTTCTTATTTACAATTTTCGTTATTATTGCCACACGTGTAGCCTACGGTTCATTTTCGCAATTTAATTTGGTTATACCTACCTTCCTATCATTATTTCTACTACATTGTAATTTATTTCGTTCTCAAGATATTTTATAATCGAAATCTCAATACTAAGATAGGTTACCCATTTGGTTGAGACTAATAAAAAGAAAACTGCTAGATATATAGGTAGAGCCCTACTGAACTCCAGCACAATTGTTAGCAAGCATGTACTTTAAGTGTATATCGTTGTTGTGTCTTGTACCATTTAAGATGTTACCAAATTCTGAATATCACCAATTATATTGTTTTCAGGTGTACTCACCGTAAATGTAAGCGTATTACTTCTTAGCTTAGCCTCTCCGGACGAATCTAGTCTTGTAAGTATTTAGTTAACTTTGTAGTTTCATCTTTCTGTCTATCTTCCTTCTCTTTTTTCAATATTTGTCTAAATTGGCCGCTTCCAGAAATACGAAGTGGAGTTCTTACTTCAGCAGCAGTGGTACGATCCTCGACTGCGCTATTCCAACCAGTCTCACTACGACTTCCTCAACGCCATCCATCATCACGAGGACATCTGGTTACCGGATACGTATTTCATCATGCATGGTGACTTTAAGGTCCGTATCGAACTAAACTTAGTTAAGTAACATAATTAAATTATTATCTGAAGATACAGATTACAAAATTATATTTTCATCTAATTTTATACATAATTATTTCCACCATGCTTTCTTCTGAAGGAGTTTTCCCAGCACTCATGGGTATTTATAACTACATACAATGCTTCATGAATCTAAAAGGACCATTATTTGTACATACAGAATTTTTATAGCTGACACTTCATGCTCGCCTCGATTTCTTTCTGGTTTTTAAAATGCAATCTAGACCTTTGGAGTTGTTTTTAGTAGATTTCATCGTAATATTTGGTCCGGTGGTATTTATTGGTGAAAAGTAATATTTGTGAACACCATGTAGGAGTATGTAGGATAGGAGCGTAATTTTATAGTGCAAATGCTTTTATTTTGATTACTTCTTGCACCAGATGATATTCTTAACTGTGCTTATTTTTCAGGATCCGATAATACCAATGCATTTCGCTCTGCGTATCTATCGCAATGGTACTATTAACTATTTGATGCGGCGGCATCTCATCCTGTCGTGTCAGGGACGGCTCAACATCTTTCCTTTTGACGACCCATTGTGTTCATTTGCCTTAGAAAGTAGTAAGTTATTGTCCTATTATGCATCTCTCCCCAAGTGCACACTGTCATGTTCAATTCCTTGACTGTTGAAATAGTAAACGTAATTTGTGTATCTGTATCCCCGAACTCCTACGGATAAATGCTGCGAATACATGTGATGGTGCTGTAACACATTTTATATTTGCCAGTATCGTACGAGCAGTCAGCCATCACTTACGTATGGAAGAACGATGAGGACACGCTGCGCAAGTCGCCGTCGCTCACGACTCTCAATGCGTACCTCATCCAGAACCAAACTATTCCCTGCCCTATCAAAGCCAGTTGGAGAGGTAAAATATACGATTGTTCATACCTACATATTACATACATACAACATACCAACATCGCTTCTAAAACGTTATATAAAAGAAAATATCCTCCAAATCATATATTTTTTTCGCCCTATATGGTAGCTTAGTAACCAAAATTAGATATTTTGTTAAAGCACATCTTATATTTTGCACAAGAGATGGTCAAAGGTTGCCTAATTATATTGAAATTCTGATTAACTCTTTTCAGCTTGGTCTTGATTTATGTAAAAGGTTAATTTTCATGATTAATTTATTTTGTGTGTTATTAAAAATATATATAGTAGACGCTTGATAGTGTACGTTATGCGATCACAATTTGTTGAATACATTAGGTGTAACCCTAGCTAACCAGCATGTTCATCTAGGTTGTCCGTCTGATCATACAGTGTGGTCACTAGTCTATAATATACATTGTGACTATGTAGTGTACAGTCATTGATAAAAATTTTGCTATTCCTAACATCTAAATGTATTCATTAGTTTGTTGAGAATGTAGAGTGTAAGAATTTGTTAACGTCTTTGCAAGCAGCTGAGGGTAATTCACTTTACGAGGAAGACGAAGAGATGACATGTAATCTTTGCCAGAGACGCTTTGAGGAGCAAGGTACTTAAGTTGCACCGGACGAGGCACCGTTCTGTCCGGTGTCGTCGTATTTCAAATATTTTTTGCTTATGTGTGAGTAAATGCGTAATTGTGTTAAAATAATAAAGTGTTGTACAATGTGTTGTAAAATCGGCAGTGATGATGGAAAGTCGAAGGTTTGCTCCTTACGATACCTTTTGTTATATTTCACCAAGCATCCATGTTGTTTTAGTTAAGTGCTCATCACTTTTATCATTGTTTTCATGCATGCACATATTTTATGTAAATTCCATACATGACTGTGAGAGCATGCGTTTGAAATAGTACGCTGTATTGTTTTTAATGAACGTCATAATGCTACGATGTATGTTCATAAACATGTTATGACACGACAACACAACACGCATTACTCATACATACAGAACAGTAGTTAGTATATTTAGATGATGTTTTTGGCTGTTCATATGTACTTTAATTTTAACAAGGCCTCTGAATTGAGTTACTTGGAATTTTGTATCCTGGATCCTTATTTTTATTTAAAATTAAACGCCCAACATTTCGCGTGGTTCGATGCTCCAATTGTACCTAATGATATTCACTCCACAGGTAACTACAGCTGTCTAAAGGTCGACTTAATATTTACTAGAGACCGAGCGTTCTACTTTACGACAGTATTTATTCCTGGAATAATTCTGGTGACCTCCTCCTTCATCACGTTCTGGCTGGAATGGAACGCAGTTCCAGCCCGTTCCATGATAGGTAAAAAGTGGCTGGTGTCTGGAATGCTCTCGGTCTTGCGTACTGCATCAATTTTACTCTTCGTAGATGTTGGCTGCGGCTGTTAACATAACACGCTATCTGTTGCAGTTATCGCTTATTATATGTAAATAATACTTATATAGAAAAGCCCGACGAATCATTCTCACCTGCCAGTTTTATTTTAGTTATTTTTAGATTATGCTTGACATTTTTAGGTAATTACAGCTGCCTCAAAGTGGATCTTATCTTCACGCGGGATAGATCATTTTACTTCACCACAGTTTTCATTCCGGGGATCATTTTGGTGACATCATCGTTTATTACTTTTTGGCTGGAATGGAATGCAGTGCCTGCTAGAGTAATGATAGGTTGGTTCACTGTTTATTTGTTTAATTGTAAATTAATTAATCACATTATGGATGATTATAGTCTTCTTAAAAACGAGTCCGTTCACGGTTACCAAATTGACAAAATAATATTGTAAGTACTTGGGGTTCTATCAAAAATGTATCATTATACGCAATACAAGCCTTGCTTACAGAGATTGGCTATTCGTAAGTAGATCTGTATGTACTAGTCCTTTGGTAATCGCATGATCTTACAACGTTTCTCTCTACAGCTTTACAATTTACATTCTCAATGTTCTAGTATCTGTATCATGAACACGCTTTCTTTTTCAACTAATATTGTTAATTGTAGGTAATTTATATCTGTTTTATGTGAAATGTTGATGACATTACATACATTCTTATGTGGCTTTGCTTTTTATGCAGGTGTAACAACAATGTTGAATTTTTTCACTACATCGAACGGATTCAGATCGACACTGCCGGTTGTGTCGAACTTGACTGCGATGAACGTGTGGGACGGCGTGTGCATGTGTTTTATCTATGCGTCGTTGCTGGAGTTCGTGTGCGTCAACTATGTGGGGAGGAAACGGCCCCTACATAACGTTGTTTACCGACCCGGAGAAAATCCAGTCACACAGGTGAATACTCTTTTGTATCTGTCTCAATTTCACTGTTTAGAGCGTCATCAGTGTTTCTATCTCTCTTGCACGTCACACCAAACGTTACATTGATGACGATCTATATAGAAAATTGAGTGTTTACTATGAATCCAACTTTAATTTTGTTAAGCGTGTTGTCAATGTGGTTTTTCTTGTTTATTATTTGTACAAGTTCAAAATCCTTTTTTTTGTTACTATTGTTAGGCTTCGTGGTTAGAATGAAATACATATAAAATCCAATACAGCATTTGTCCAAAATTTTAGAAAACCCACTTTACATATCTAAAGCCCTGTACATACACTCACTACATGTTTATGCTACTAAACGTTAACCTTTCCTTACTGTGGTCCTTGTAGCCAGCAATTGGTATTAGATTCTTTAAAAAGCACTTTGATGTCTTATGGTGGTATTAGGAGTATTTTCTTAGAAAACCCACAATCCATTCACGAAGGAATTTAGAAGTTTTGCAAGTTCGACATACCAACCAACATTTTGTATTGATCCATGCCATAAATTAGCTTAACAGAATAACAAATAAGTTCCATCGTGAATATTTTACATTTTTTCTATCTTTACTCTTTGCAATGTTTTCTTTCAATCTTACAACAACAAGACATGGCATAATAAACGAGTACGTACTTTATTTCATATGAAAAACGGCAATGTCATGTTGTTTGTTTCCTTTCTACAGCATGCTTCACCTCTTTATCGTCTTTGCATGTATTTGGCTCATATGTTTCTTTAATAGGTAAGCAAGAGCTCATGACATGTATCATTTGCAATCGTCACTTCGCCAAAATAAGACTACTTTGTGTGGCCATACATCATAACTTACAGTTCGTGTCTCTTAGTCATCATTCCTTGCTTTTCATGATGAATTCCATAATTCTTTATTGAAATTGTGTATCTCACGTGTATTAGAAAACATTGCAAAGATACATATAGATTTGTATTTTATGATTTGAAAATCATACTTTTACAAAGTGGGTACAGTGTCTAGTTTATTTCAAAGTGCATACTATCCATTATAAATGTGGCCACTACAACCTAGTCTAGGTTCACGATTGCACATCGTTAGACCATCTGTCACGAGTGAACAAACTGTGTGTGTGATGTGTTCGCAGCGACTGCCTGCAGTCCTGAGCAGAATTGGCATTATACTGGCCAGCCCCTTGGTAAGAACATTCGCCGCATACATTGGCACTTTCCTGACCTTGCTCTTGTATTTCTTATTTTACCTTTGTTCTGGAAGGCTGATTAGCTGTAGAACCTAGCTTAACAATAACTGCTTCACCAATTATAATAAAACCGGTAAGTTTAGTTTAAAGTTAATATTTGCAAAAATCAGTCTTCCCAGAAATACCTTTACGTTTTTGACTCAGTATAGTCTTTGTCTTTTAATGTTGAATGTTGTTACCGTATGTTGAAGTAAAAAGGAAATATGCGGAGCTCAGTCTTCATCTTCAAACACAAGTCGGTTATCGAAAATGCATGCTGTAATCCTACAAGCTTCAGTAGAATTGGCCTTTAACCAACTTTATTTTATATGTTCTTATTTTGATTCTTTTTCCTATATTCGTTTTTTTTTTCCTTTAGGTCCTAAAGGTCAACGATCCTATTTAGATGCATGTACACCTATTTTATTATCCTTCCCTTTTACCCATACATAGTACTTTGACAATGTTGATACTTCAAGTTAATCAAACTCAAGTAGCAATTTACACCGTTCTTTATCAGAGTATTCTAACTTTACTTGTTCCGTTTCAAAAACAAGAATTAATGTATTTTTTGATAATCAATAGAACGCTTATAGTTATTTCTTTAACATTGAACACTTTGCTTCTATAACTTTGAAACTAAGTTGATTCTGCAGCTTTAGCGATACGTATACAAAGTCATGCTTCGGCTAAATACTGGTTTAAACATTTACGTAGGAGGCGATGGCTTTCCTCCAAAGGGCACGGCAAGAGATGCCCCAAGCTGAGACTAGCGGCGCTGTAAGTGACGTCATTGAGAATGACACTAGTTAGCCCCACATCACAAGCATCATCATCTCTGAGTCTGATATCATGAAAACTAACGCATTATTTTATTTAACGCTGCTTCGGAACGCTGCAGCCTGTGAGTATACTGTCATATCAGCTGTATATCCTTTCAAATAACCCTAAAAACTATACAACGTAGCCTTAAACATGTAGAGCTGTATTTAATTTTGTTATATTCTCACATATTAACAAAACAGTGTGACCTTCTTTCAAAACCTTATTATAACCAAAATATTTTAATGTAGGTAGTTTACTAATTTTATGTAAGTTTCAGTAAGTATTTGTGTATTGGTGACATGAAACAAAAATGTAGCCTGAATTGTGAACTTTCAGCACAGTGTATACAGTACATAATAAAAAGCCCAGTAATTAAAATAGAGGTTTATTTAACATTTCTCAATTCAATTAGAACTGCGACATGTCAAATCTGCGCATTAGTTGAATACTTCAGACGTTTTTTTTTTGTTAAGATAGAAGACGTAAGTGACTTCAATCTCAGTGCGAGTTGGTAGTAAAACACCTTGTGTTATTGATAACAGCCCGATCACAGAGAGATGGCTTTCAGCCCCAGCAACGGGAACATTATGTGCTGATTTTGATCGTTAGCATAATGTATATAAGTCGGATACTATGTACGTCTTTATCTAATAGCCCAGTGGTCATATTTGATCAAGTAAAATAAAAGAAATAAACCAACTGGTGTTACAGGGAGACAAAAAGCGCGAGTCCACAGGTGGCGCCGACCTCGTGTCTTGCACCGCGTGCACTGGCCCAGGGGCATGTACACACACCGCCAACAATGGCGGAGTCTCGGAGGTAACTGTCCCTCCATCAGACGCTAACATAAAATTACTAATATTTTGCGATGACCCTACATTCCCATTCATTTTAGAACACGAACTACATTAGGAACTTAGTTAAAGCACTTCTCGATTATGTAATAGCTTGCAAGTAACGATTTGCAGCTTCCATGAAAATAGGGTTGAAAACGCAACTTTTTTATTTTCACGCTGATGCGTAGATAGCAAGTACATTACATCGAATGCGAGAAAACTTTAGTACTGAGATCCTCATCTGCCATAGGGTTGATACGTTATATAAGTGACACAGTTCCATTAGCCTGTTATACACAGTAGCGGCTTTCGGTATCATCATTCATTTGCATAATAATTTCTTTCAGCCATGTTTCGTCCAGGTTCGCAAAAAAGAACCGCCGCACCCGATCCGCGTGGCGAAGACCATCGACGTGATCGCGCGGATCACGTTCCCCACCGCCTACGCCGTGTTTCTCATCTTCTTCTTCATTCACTATAAGGCGTTCTCTTAATGCTGCCTTCACTTACCGCTGTCGCTGGCCGCTTCGTGTGAACGGACATTTACTGTGTTTTTCTACTATTCCTTTACTGCGTCACAAATATGTATGACATTAAGCTACTCACTCTATTATAATACATATTTGGTGATTGTCAACGGTCGAGAATTGTGATTATACCCGTTTATAGTGATCGTACTGTTAAGATAATTATAGTTTTAAGAGACTTAAAGCAGAGAGCTACCGTCGCAGCTTTCCATGAGTTATCGTCAATAAATTGAAAGATGTGTGCGATTTTTCTACAGGTTTTGAAATAGTTTTCCACAAGTTCAAAGGCGGACGTTAATAATGTATGTCTACGCGTAAGATTTACTTTCTTGTGAATACACGAAAACTTATGATAGGATAAAGAGGGATCAACTTATGTAATTGTATGAACATTCTTATATCAACGTGACTACATCGGTTTTGTATGAATTTAGAGAGATCGTCTAGATAATCGAACGGCGGAGTTTATACTGCGGAGAGCTGACTTCGATGTGCAGGAGTAAAGAAATCTATTTCAAACCTAAAGACAGAACTAGCGTAATTTATTGCTTTTAAGTTATTATTACTAGTAAGATAGCAAAAGACATGATTACTTTTTATATTTATTATTAGATAATAATCACCATAGTATTAGTTTGTCCAAACAACACCTACATAATAATTATGTTGTGATAATTATAATAATATTTTACTTATTGCTTCGTGAAGGTGAAACGTAGGCAATGATGGCCGTATCATTCGAACTAAAATGATTAAGTTTCAAAATAATATAATTCGGAGTAATGTAAAAAATAGCTGTAGATGCATAGTTGAAGCTCAAGTCATTATTATCTTTAAATTCTAATATAAATATATAAAACCAATGAGTTCGTGCTATTCCAGAGGTGTACAAGAGTATGTAGGTATACCGATTGTGTTGATATTGTACCATGAACATGCCTTCTACATGTCAAAGAATTATTTTTGCCTGATATAATATTAGTGGTTATAAATACAAAAATTGATGAATATAATGCTGGCTGTAAATAATGAAATAACGATACACCTATCAATACGTAAGGTATACTAACCTAATAAAAATATTGTAATTAGATACTTGTGTATAAGTATCGTGAATATTGTGCTGTGAGACCATACCGTCACCTTATTTGTTGCGTAATTAGATAATTAACTCACCACGTTAAGATATTATTAATAAACATATTGTCCTCTATCATCACACCCTAGATATTACGTAGTGTCCACAAATGCTAGAAGCCGTTTGTATTTAGATATAACATAATAATTAACGATTTATTTGTCCAAAACTGCAACGCGCTTTGGTTCCCGTACCTCTGTAGGATGTACTCGTTATTCATTGAATATAATATCTACCTGTACATGGTTAACAGAAAGCGTTATAATATAATATAGTACAGTTATATATTTTAGTTTTCAATTATTCAGTAATATATCCATTAAAAAACTGAATTGTAATGAACAGTGAACACCATTGATATTACGCCTTTTGCTTGTTAAAAAGTGGACCAAGGAGTCAACTGTTTTGAAACATAGATTTTATATCTAAATTATTATAAAACAATAAATTATAAGAAAAAGCGTATTGGCTGTGCTTTGAAATCAAGTTATATTATTGAGAAATGTAGGGATGCCTGATTTAAATAATTAATTATAATATTATTATTTAATTCTCTTTTGAACCAATGTAACGGGTGGTCAAATGCTGAATAAAACAACGCTTTTGGCTGTGCGTAATAATTACCTAAATGCATCGATCAATTTTCTATTGGAAAACGTGGGGTGTCCATAATTGTAAATTAAAATTAAAGCTTGGATGCCTTATGTACCTTTAAGTACCTAAGTGTAATGTTAAACACTTGCAATATTAAAGATGTGTTAGGTTTTGCAGCCAAATAGTTACGAGTATTCAATATACCAATTATTGTACAAATCTCAGCTGCAAACTCATTAAATTCAGTGTCTCACGGCTTACAAAGATAATATTGCTATTGATCTCTTTTTACCTGGTATTAATTATACTGTTTTGCTATGTTAACGGTATTTAAAGTTCAATAAAGTTTAACACAAATGAGACCATTCCCTTAATATTTGGATAAATACAAAGTGATACTATTTTAAATTCGCTACTTTTTTATAGGTACTATTTAAAATGTAAGATAAAAGTTACATATCATTCGCTTTATAAGATTCAACCTTGTACCTATAATATTGTGCTATCCTGTTAAAAATATTATATATTCTATGCTGCCTTTACATATATATATACATGTATAAGTTATACATTTTATATGTGTAGGTATCATTTATTTATAATGTGAAGTACTTCTTCGTTTTTGTAAATTACGCATAGGGAGAATGAGGTCATGCTTGACTTTTTAAATTGCTGATCATATTTTGTATATTATTTATCGATCTATATTTAAAAATTGGAACTGATGTAGGTACTGTTATATTATGGTGCCGTGTGTACTATAACTCGCTTCCCTCCATTTGTCTATGCTTGTGGTCACGCCCTTAGGTACATTTAGCGAATGTACCCTTTGTGTTTCCTACGTCGGTGCTTATTTCTGTAATATTTTGTTAATTTATGTCACTTATTATTTGGGCCTAGTCCAAAATATAAAATGTGGATTTTATCAATGAAGTCTAAATTGTTCTACAATATATTATGCTGTTGACTTTGAACAAAGTTTCTTTTTCCTGAAATATTTTATCAAAAACTTTTGTTGTAAGTAATGAGTTAATGTTATTGTTATCGAGAATTTATTGTAAATATATATATATATATATATATATTATGTTTGTTATGTAATATTGTGTTAGGTACAAATTTAGAGACACCAGGTATTGTTATACGAGATAAGTTTCTACACCTCCTGATTAAATTAATAAAATATAATAATAAATATCCATGAAAGTTTATTTTTCTATCATAATTATATAACTTGTTTACATTTTCTAGTCATTTTTGTCAAAATGATAACTTTAACAGAACCTCACATGTTAGGCAATTATTATGCTTCGCTGGAAATGAGAGATTAGGCTTAAATAAAAGCCGCTTAATTATAAGTATAAAATAAGCAAATTTAATTAATATATAGGAACTTGTACCTATGTACCATATAATATATGCTGTACCATAAAAACAATAATATGAGTAGTTACTTCATTAATACCTGAAATTGTCATCGCGATCGTGTGTTATCCACTTTAGATTTAGACATAAAAGTCAACGCGAACTGAGTTGAATTTTTGTGCAGTAGGTACAATTGCAGGATCTAAATTAATATGTTTTCTAGACTATTCTAGACAGCGTTATTTCAAATTTCTACAAATGTTAATCGAAGCAGGATTTTTTTTCTGTATCTAAGTGTTTTTGTACCCAGGTACATATCTTTCAGCAACCATATGTTTTTATGCACTGGTTGATGTACGTAGATTGACAAAGTATTAAAACTAATAATATTCTTTAAAATATATTTTTTGTGCAGTTAATAAATTCTACTGACACAAGATTTACCTCAGTAAAAACACAAAACTAGAATCAATATTAATTCATCGTGCATCAGAAAAGATTAGCCATAGTTATTTTATAGTTCATCCTGAATCCTGAATAAACATTATGTACGCGATTGTACGAGTAGAGTTTTATTTCAAATACAATATTTTTCTTTAGCTGTTCCTGTTAAAATATAAATTGGACAACACAATTAAAATTTTAAATTATAAAAATATTAGGTAATTAATCCTCCACATTCAGAACGTACAAATTGTCAAATTAAGATATTTTGAAACCAATATAGACACACTTTTCTTGCAACTATTTAATTAGAAAGTGTTCAAAATAATAATTTGCAAATTATAGAATAAGCTAAAATAGAACCTAGCACATTGCGTTGCTGGTTTTTGCATCTTATAAATATAATAATAATATATAATTTACTGTAGATACATTGTATAGCTTATTTTTAATTACTTAGTAGGTAGGTATAATGTTAAGAAATTATTGTCAACAATATGCATGAAAAGACATTAGTGAGATACCTAAAAATAACAATGAAACTCTTCTGTATTTAAAAATAGTTTAACGATTTTTATAATAATAATTGTAAACTTGGTTGCAGTTTAATTTGAATATTATCGTTTTCAAGTGACACAATAAATGGCAAATATGGTTTTAAAAAAGAACAACAGACGATCGTTGTGTAAAGTTTATTTAATTAACGTTGTATATCAGCATCGTGTTGATACCTGACAATTTCGAATTTTCTTCAAGAAGGTATATTAGTAGCCACGAGTCGTGGCCACAAATGTCAAGTTAATTTTTCGGTTTTCGGGTTCCTTTCAGGGTTTCTAGGGGCGCCGACGCTGCACACGATCGGTCCGACTGACGGACCAATCGCGTGCAGCGTCGGCGGCCCAAAATACCCAGAAAGGAACCAAAAATCCCGAAAATTATCTTGACATTTGTGCTCACGACTCGTGGCGACTACTATACATACATTTACGTAGGTGATTAAAAAATTAAAATGTTATTGTCAATCGAGACACATTTTTGTATGTCTTCTCAAAACATGTTTGCCGCTCATTTTGGATAATGTGTATTGTTGGTCCATTAGGCCACTGCTTACCACAAGTGAGTGATAAACTTTAAAGAAATCGTGCATAAACAAAATGAGCAACCGCTAGTACGAACGTGGTCTTTTACCAACATGAGCAATTTGCTTTAGTTCCCCCAAAACGAACCACCAACGAACCATTTAAAAAATACAAATTTTAATGAATATTATCAATTGAGTAGAAGTAAAAAAAAGATAAAAAAGTATTGATTTTGAATATTTAGCGTTGATCACAATAAGTTTTGAACTTATTTTGAACTTCTGTTTCAGGCTAGCATTTTTAATCAGTTTGACGTATTTGTTATAATTGTTATGAGATCGTAGGTACTTAGGTAGACTCGTTTTGGCATAACTAAGGTGAATTATGATCACAATATTCAAAAAAATCTAACTCTTTTATTTATTTTCATGCTCTTTTATAATGTAGAAATCCGTATTTGCTAACAAAATTGTTTTATGAAATTCAATGTTCTTAAGCCAAGCTGCCACTGTATTGTAACGTTCAAGCTAAGGTAGTGTTTGCACATAAACTGCGTAGCGTAGGTAAGTACATAGGTAACATAATCAGTATGTATCATGTAGGTAGGAACAATAATTACAATTTGTAGTAAGGAGAGGACAGAAATAAAAAAACTTTCTCACCCGTCCTGAATAAAAAAACAATAAGTATAATTTTGATTACTATGTAGACTATACCACAGTAGTGAGCTTTTATTTAGTAGGCTCTACGAACGTCTATCAACTTTTAGCTAGAATCTCAACAATTCCCGGGACCAACATAATTTTGATTTTGTTTTAAAACTTTTCCCGAAAATTATCATACGAAAAACTTCACCGATTAAAATTCCTCCCTCAAAGTCTTTGAATGAAATGTGCTAAGTGGGGTAAAGGCCCTGATGGAATCGTTATATCAGTGTCAAAGATACAATAAAAAGCAAATTCTATATCAACAATTTTCGTATCCTTTTTTCTTCGAATAATAAGCTTAGCTACACTGTGCAAAGTGGTAGGCCGAAAATCGTAGGTACCTAGCTGCCAATCTGGCATGAGTTTTTTTGTATAAACATCGATTTAAACACAAATGTTACAACAAACATTAAATTAACAAAATTTTCACAAAGCTGTGGCTTTTGAAAGCTCACCAGACTGTTCATCCAAATTGATATCAAATCAATTAACGTTAAAAACGTAAATGAGGAGTACTTATCAAGACGAGAGCGATTATGTAAAAACGGCGTTATAAATAGCATTATTCGAGAAACGAATAAAAATGGCGACCATACAATGTAGTTTATCGTGCCATTTCACTCACACAGTATAGCGAGCGAGTGAGAGAACACGATAAACGGCCATTTTCAATTAGTTTCTTCACTGGCATGGCTTATAAACATGTTACATAAATAATAGTTTGCTTCGAATATTCAATATTTTATATCCAGCAATTAAATAGATAATAAATTAGATAAGTATTCAATTAATATTTTCGTAATAAAATCCGTCATAATGCAGTTCTAACGCATAAAATAAACACGTAGTTTTGAAAAAGTGTAGGTAATGACGAAGCATAATTTAATTACGATAGTCAAAAAATCTTGCCCAAATCTTTATTTAAATTATGCATTGCGTTTGTTCGCAATTAAATTTTTAATAGAGAAGGAACTAAATAATATTTCTAGGTAGGCTAGGTACATATTTGTAGGTACATTTAGAATAGATTTGTACCTACCTGCCACCTAATAATCCCTTACTATTGTTTGTTCCTATTCATAGAAGCCGAGTTACCTACTGCTATTTCCATTAACTTTCAGTTTAATTAAAATAAGTCCCTAATTAATAGAGTCACAGTTTTGTTATTAGCTATAATTGCAGGATTATAAACACACCTTGCTTTTGTAAATAATATAAGATGTCAGCGCGCTGACCGCCCGTTCGTGTTGTATTATGGCATTGTAAATAATTTTAATGTAAAATTTATGAATTACAATTTTCATCAAATAAAAACACAAATTCGATTTACAAGTTTTATTTATTTAACCTTTTAATCAAAACTAAAAAAGGAGATAATTTACAAGGTTAGGTATCTAGGTATGCTAGCTACTTGTGCTGCTCAAATAAAAAGGGTAGGTAGGTACTAGGTATCTATCTAGTCTTCGACTTGCCTCTGAATCTGTAAAGTAGCCGCCACGAGTCGTGAGCACAAACGTCAAAGTCATTTTTGCTTATTGGGATTCGTTTCTCGGTTTTTTGAAGCAACGATCCGTCCAATAGACGGACCAATCGCGTGCAGCGTAAGTGACTCAAAAAACCCAGAAAGGAACCCAAAAATGAACTTGACGTTTGTGCTTACGACTCATGGCGGCTACTAGACCACTATGAAATCAATTTCAATACGCATTTGTGAAAACTTATTAAAATAAGTTAAGTTCAAGTTAAGTTGAGGTCAAGTTGGGTTAATTTATTTATAAATAAAATTAACCCAACTTGACCTCAAGAACAAGATGCAATGTGGTAAAGAGGTAGAGTAATCGTCAAAAGGTGTTTCATTATCGATTTTTTATCATCGATTGACATATGATATAACCACCGAATATGCAACTTCTGAAACAATACTTATTTAATTCATTAATTACATAAAAATCAATATTTTGTAAAGTAATTCTGCTAAAATTCCTACTTATAAAGAAAAGTCAAACAAAGTCTCTTACCGCCTTAAATCAAAAGCTACATTCCGCTTCCGCTCAACCAGCCGTATATTTAATGCCGTTCCACTTCCGGTCTATTTATTTTCTATCTGGCAACTCCAAAACTAGTAATGCTCTCATAGTAAACAAATAATCAACTAATAGCCGGTTTCTAAATTGTGTAGCGCACGTAAGCTGCTTTGATTGGCTGACTGACTTATGTACAGTAAATTAGATTACTTGCATTTAATTTTGGTACACACATATCGATCGACTTTGGTATTACAGTACCAAGTAAAATTTCAGTACTTGAGTTTCAGAGCAATAAACTCTTGATTTAACTAATGATAGTCATAATTTTCAACTTTTTACAAACATTATCAACATCATGTATGTACGATTTTAGGTAATTTTAATTATGTAACTTGAATTTCTGCGTAAGTAATATTCAGGTAAAAATAAAATCGGATAATTGATAAAACCGTAAAGGGAACTTTTGACAGAAGGATTGTTCGAAAGGGGCATCACTAGAAAGAATATTTAAAAAAAAATGTGGCCATGACAACCAACTATGTGAAACCAATTCGAACGATCGAAAAAATAAAATTTTATTAATCAAATGCAGATCGTGATAGTACATTTCTAAAGAATGATTATGTTCAACCTTTGGTCAGTGCTTCAATGGTATTTGCGACCTTTTATCAAATGGTTTCTCAGAAAAACGACGAAACTGTGTGAACTCCAAAGAATCTGTTACGGTGACAAAGCTGGGGCAGAAAGAACATGTAATGTGGAGAAATCATTGATGCTCTCCCGTACACGAGATGTTAAAGAAGTCGTATCGTTTTTGGATAGCGTGGTTTATGAAAGGAGATTTGTTCCTCGAAATTTTCGTGAATTCCTAGACCCATCGATTAGTATCATATTGAGAGTGAAGAAAATAAACCCTAAGCTGCATGGATCCTTTGTAGGATCTTTTCGACGATGCTTAGAACAAATCTGGAGTTATAGATGTTTGATAGACCAAGTGGAACACCTGCGACAGACTCAGTTTGATAACAATAATAATGAGCATGAGGACAAGTTACTCAAGTTGTGGTCCTTGTTGGTGCCTCATGCACCTCTTGAGGCGCGAGTGACGAAGCAATGGCAATATATAGGATTTCAGGTGAGTTGCAACATGATAACTGTGGTTGATGACTGGCTTGAAGCTTATAGAACTACATACTATCTTTTTATTACATAAACTCAATCTTAGTTACTTCATATTATAAAATTATGTAATATTGCATAGCAAATACATGCAAGTATTATGTACTATATAGCTATCATTTGCCAGGTATATCAATTATTGAGTTTAATGTCCCCCCTAGTGATTGTATGTCATGCTACCTCTAATGCCTTACTGATGGTGGTACATCTATTGGATCATTTGGTTTCCTTTCAAATAGTCAATCACAGTCTGAGTATACCACATCTCTTAGCTGCCCAGGCTATTTAGAATTAATTTCTAAATAGCCTAGACTATTTCTAATTGTTTTTGAGTTTACTCTTGACCTCTCATGCATAACTTGTTACATTGTACTAGATTCTACATTAATGATGTAATCTAAATTTGTATATTATTTTAATTTTAAAATAGTGTATAAGGAGTCTTTTTCTCTTTCTTTTCTATGGATTCCACTGTTTACAACAAGACACTAGCTTCGCCAATATATTGTTTAATTCAAATATCCCTTCTAATTATTTATTAGTTTAGGAAAATCAAAACATTAATGTGATTTTCCTAAAGTTAAAAATAGGATTAATATATTATCATGCATACAACTATGCAGACTTTATCATAATATTATATTGTTCTAATATTATTTATTGTCTTTGTTATTTTCAGGGTGATGATCCAAAAACAGATTTTCGTGGAATGGGCCTACTTGGATTAGAAAATCTTTTATATTTTGCTATGGAGTATCCACAAGTTTCAAGTCATGTTTTAAGTCATTCACTACACCCTAAATATGGCTACACCTTTGCTATTGTGGGTATCAATATCACATCAATGGCTTATTATTTACTAAATGATGGTTCTGCCAAGACATACATGTTTAATTCAAAGCAATATTTGCCAAATGTTAACTTATTTCATAAATTTTATTGCTATTTATTCTATGAGTTTGATAAAATGTGGATAGAATCGAAACCAGCAAATATCATGGAGTTTTCTGAAATTTTTAAGAAATTTGAAAATGCAGTGCGTATTGAACTGGCTGACCCTGCTTCAGTTTTTAGAATAAATGTTGAAGTAGACAATGTATAATAGTGTAGCTAGTTTAATTCACGATTTTTAGTCAATGTTAATAGACACTAAAAGATTTGCATTTTATTTAGCTCAGCACAAAAGACTGAGTGATAATAAAAAGTGTGATACATTCGCCTTATGAATAATTTGCAATATAGATTTTAAAACTTGCTTACATAATAATGTTATAGGAGAACATAAGCAATTATTGTCACTTATTAGCAATTACTGATAACTGTAACGTGTATATCAAATTAGATGATTTTATGCTGCTGTTATGTAGGAATGGATGTTTACTTAATAAATTATTATCTTATATTTCCCAATTACATAATGAAAACGACAATATTCTTTTCTCAATGTGGTCAAGAATTTATTTTTCTAAGAATGCTAGTTAAATTTGTGTGGACCATTAATTAAGAATAACCATAATTATACTTTCTGATCTCCTTATTAACTAATACAAACTGACATTAGGCTTTTAAGAACTAGTGCAATATTTGACTGTTAGTTATTTTATTTAAGTATAATTAAATTTTAGTTTTTTTTTATTTCTTTTTTACTCAATTAGGTATGTGTATATATATGAGCTATTTATGAAATTACAAACAGATTGAACTTGAGATTTTTATACAGCAGCATCTTGTTGAGGTAATTTATCTTGGTCAGGAATATGTAACTATTATAGGCTTATTTATCTTAAAAGTGAGCATGCATACTGTGATGCTTCTTGCACTGCTAATTTGCGTAGGTAGTGGTAATATTCTCGAATATTAGAATTAGATTTTGTCACAGGGATCATAGACTAAGATCCCAGAGCCTGCACCATTTTAACATGACTGACATGTTTAGTATAGAAGTCTCCACAAGTCGTGAGCACAACTGTCAAGTTAATTTTTCGGTTTTTGGGTTCCTTTCTGGGTATGTTGGGCTGCCGACGCTGATCACGATTGGTCCGGCAGTTGAACCGATCGCATGCATGCGGCGTCCTAAAAAACCCCGAAAGGAACCCAAAAACCGAAAAATTAACTTGACATTTGTGCTCACGACTCGTGGCGACTAATATATCTGAATAGATAGCAAGAATATTTCGTTAAAAAAGTATACATGCTAACTAGTTTCAATGCTATAGATTCTTTTTTAAATATCAAGTAGCCAACCGCTTTTTGGGCCGGAACTTCAGTGTTTGGCTCCCAAGGAGAGTAGTGACATTAACGAATAATAGTTTATACCAATTTCCCATAAAAATACGAAAACCAGCAATGTCCCAAGAACTTACGTACATACACCTTTTATGCCCAAATACTTGAAAGAGAATCTAGCATAACAAGAAAGTATGCATATTTTATTCATGCTAAAATGACGTAGTTCTGGAAACAGGGTCTTGGACCATAAGTTTTAGATAAGATAATGAAAAAGTCACTGTTTTTCAATGTAGGTGTTTGACTTGATCTTTAATTAGAAAAATATCACAAAAATTAGAAGAATTGTCTTGGTTATGAATTGTTAGTCAACAAATTCGACTAGAATAGATAACATAGTTAACTAAAAATTAAATGAAGCAATATTTAGTGTACTTTATTGGTGGAATTGATTAAATATTAATGCTCTAGGTTATTAATTTATATTGTTACACAAGTGTTGTATTTGGCTTTTGCTATTTATTTATTAATAAATATTCACAGAAATAAAAAAATGCATTAGATTCAGAATGTTTTTATTTTAGTCGTTATTCTTTTCCCTCCCTTATACCGATTAAATATTTATGTGTAACCAGATAAGTTATCTTCTTATTTTAATCGTCTACAATATATGTACGCTTATAATAGAATAACGCTAAATGAACTACTAACACTTTACCATTGTTTTGAAATATATAAATTATTAAATAGTTATTGCTTTATCCAAGCAAAAAGGTAGGTTAAATGTACTGGAAATTAAAAAAATATTCATAAAAAACGTCATGATCACCTTCATTTTTATTATTTCTCTAATATACACATAATAAATAAAATTATCTGCAACATTACTGATTCATAAATCTACAAACATCTATCCATAGCAACATTATTTTACTCATGATTCAGACCCCAATATCACCAAGTTTCTTATTCACAACACAAATTAAGTAAATGCAAAATTTTATTTAAAATAACTATATAGGTATGTATAAAATAAATAAGAAATAAATGCATAAAAAATAGGTTTTTAAGTAACAAAACATAAGTTTATTTACTCTTCTTGTCTTTTTTGGAGTCTTTGGAAGGCCTCGATTTTCCTGCCTTGAGAAGCGCTATGATAGCAGTTATGGCCACTAAGCCAAACCCTGCAACACCTATTTGCCAAATCCATGGATGTTGTGCTAGTATTTCTAATCCAAATGCTACACTTATTTTGATCATTTGGACACACCAGTCCACTAGTTCATCACTGTAACAAAAAAATATTAATTATTTACTAAGTTTTGCTTGTGACTTCATGTGCAAGTTGCTTATCTATACTAATATTATAAAGAGGAAACATTTTTTGTTTGTTTGTAACGATTAGGCTCCAAACCTACTGAACCCATTTTAACCATTGTTTCACCAATAGAACCGAAGTCGTAACATAACGCGAGTGAAATAAGACACGCGGACGAAGTCGCGGGCAGGTGTGGATAAAAGCAGATCATGTCGTTATCCAGATCCCAAGCTTTGCGTTTTGTCTTATTTCATTGCTATTGGTTTAGTACTTTTTCCTATTGGGGTAACAAGCACACATCCTCATTTTATTTATAATAATTTAGTGTGGATTAACACATGATAAAAAAATTACTTTTATATATTTTTTTGTTGTAGTTAAGTACATGAATTACTTACAATGGCGATGCCAGTAATGGTACGGGTTCTCCTTTGGAATTCTTATACCAGTCTTGAGCAAAAGTAACAAAAGATTTCACTTCTTTCTTCGGCAAATCAAAACGGTACACCTTTCCGAGTCGGAAGCTGAAAGAACATTTTATTCATTACAATTTCACATACATAGGTACTTATTGTTAAAAAATATGGTTATCCTTTTTACATAATAAATAATAAGAATAGGTTTGTATTATTATGAATAAATACTCATTATATATATTAATAATATATATAATGTATAATAATAATAATAATATATATTATACTTTACATATATTACATGTTTGTAGGTCCATGTCAAAGTTGAATTATTATCCCACAGGAATCCCATTTTTCTAGGATAAATTAATTGTGTGGCTACATGCTATTCCAGACTGTAATCTAGATCTGTGCCTAATTGCATTCAAATCCGTTCAGCTCTTTTGGCATGATTGAGTAACAAACATCCTTCCATACTTTCGCATTTGTAATAGTACTCAGATTATATGCACAATAATTAAGTACACTGTAAAAAGCTACAAATTGAATACCAACTACCATATAATTGCCGCCACGAGTCGTGAGCACAAACATCAAGTTATTTTTTGGGTTTTGGGATCCTTTCTGGGTTTTTTGGGATACCGACACTGCACGCGATTGGTCAGGCGGAACGATCGCGTTCAGCGTCGGCTATTAAAAGTTAACTTGACGTTTGTACTCACGACTAGTGGCGGCTACTATACATAACATACCATCACGCCTGTATTCCCCGAAGGGATAGGCAGAGGTGTAACAACGTACACCCACAGTTCGCCGGTGTGTTTAGGTCCCATGTAATAGGGGGCGAGCCTATTGCCATTAACCGGGCACAAATCCTAACTCCGAACTGCTACTGAGAATTTCATAGAAAAACCCAATAACACTTTTTGCTCGACCTGGGAATCGAATCCAAGACCTCTAGCGTAGCAGTCGCGCTTAGGACCACTAGGCTACCGAGGCAGTACTATACACTACACATTACCATATCAATACTATACTTTACACATTATCATATCAATAAACTTGCTGCTCACACACACAATCATCCGAAAACGCAAAACCAATTTAATTTTAACCGCCCATAATTAAATTACGAGTAAAAACAAAGTATCAAAATACTCACAAGAGGAAACTTGGCAGTTTGTTGACATTGAATCTTTTAGCCGTGTTCAGACCTGCTTGGTTGGCATCCATCCGCGCGACGTTGATACGACCCTTCAATGTTGCGCCCACACTCTCCCACACTGCATGCAACCTCTGACAATCAACACAGGAAGCTCCATAGCTGAAAATTAGACATTATAATGATTACAGGAAGAGAATGTACCAAGCTTATCATTAAACCAGATTTTTCTGTTCATACATTCACTGATACAAGTTGCTTGTTCCTCGAAATAGGGTCACACACATCTGCAATGCAGGAGTAGTGACAATGTTTATTATGGCCAATGGGCGACCTTTAGGAAACTTAGATTACAATAATTCAATCCATAACTTAACAATGAAATGCATACTTACAACATGACAAACCAATCGCCAGTAGTGGCCCCTGTGGCTGCCTGTGTGATATGTTCAAAGATCTTATCTGTGAGCTCTTTGACTGCAGGAGTCTGGTTCTTCTCAAAGAAGCCATATATTTCATTTTCATCAGGTTCCCCTAAAATTATACATACATACATAAACTCACGCTTTTTTCCCATGGGGTAGGCAGAAAGCACAGAATGCCACCAGTTTCGATCCTCACAAACTTCTTTCGCCTCATCCACATTCATACAACTGGTCATACAAGCACCCCTATTACGAGTACTACGTACCCGACATTTTCAAGAACCTCACCAATAAGGTCAGGGTATGTTTTTCTAGGGCGTTCCCTCCCGGCTTTGCCACTCACTTCGTCCATCTCAAATCCCTTTTATCAGTCGCTTTTCACTCATCCCCTTAACATGACCGAACCATCAAAGCATATTCTTTTCAACCTTTGTCACTATATGTTCTTTTTAATAATTATTCATTAATAAAAGTATGCAAGCCGACAAAACATGTGGTTGAAGAAGGGATAAAGCCTAAATAAGTTATGATAAAACTATTAAATTGGGAAAGTTGTTTTATATAACAATGAGTTCTTTTTCTGATATTCATGGGATACTGGCAGGTAACAGCAAACTCAACACCTCAACAGAAAATAAGTCTTACCACTAAACAGTAAAGGGACTCCATGTCTAAAGAATACCAGCGTAGGATCCTTAGCTGGGTTATACAGCCTGCTCAAGTGGCTGTTTATTGTCTTCACACTCACAGCATTCATATGTTTCTTGAAATCATCTTGTAAACTCTCTATATGAGTTTCAAACTCATCACATTTATCACAGTTTGGTTTACCTGAAAAATTTAAATTAATAAAATATAGTTCAAAAATTATTAAAAAGGTCTTCTAAATCTAGTTATGTTATGGAACTAGTGTATGTAGGGTCAGGAAGGAAGAAGACAGACCAAGGGCCATCTTAGTTCTTAGTAGGTACCTAGTCCTATGTAGTGCTACATCATAGTCAAGTTTCTAGATTCTAGAGTATAATGACTTACAGACAAATGTATATTACATTATCTTACAATGTGTTAATAAAATAAGTACCGGCAGGGAGACGCTAAGAAGACTCAACTAAGATTTAAACTCCTAACAAATCTTAGAAATAATATGGATAAGTACTTACTAAATAAGACAATTAGCTTTTCTTTCTCTCTGATTAATTCAAGGAGATCATCGTCGCTCACACTTTGCAAAGTTTCGCTGCTTGATTTTATGAATGAAAAAAGTAATACCACAAAACACACTTTGAACTGCATTTTATTTATATTGTAGTACTGTCTAGTTGCCTGGGATAAATATCACTCAATGTATATTTTACCTCTCACAAATCAGAATACCTCAATCTACACAAATCTAGTAAATAGAGGCATTGAAATCGCACATTGATTTTAAATACTATTGAATGCAATTCATCACGAACATTTAGAATACGACAGGATTAGGATTACGAATCACCGGAATCACGTCCTTCTAGCTTCACCTAGAGAGAGACAGACAGAGGAGAGGGAGAGGTGACTAGGTGACGGCGACAGGCGGCATGGTGACATGATACGTGATGTTGACAACAGTGATATTATTTACCCACCCATGGAAATAGTAAATTAGTAAGTACTATATTTATTACTAATACGACTTAAAATAAATTTATGTATAATAGATTTTAATGTATTAATGTAATTTAATTTTGGTGTCAATATTTCAAAATTCTATTTTTACCTACATTTTTTGTGCTGATTATCACTGAGATGAGATTGCGACTACATTTTAAACGTTTTGGACTTGTGTGTTCGATCGTATTGTGATCACAGGTTACTATTCTATAAACTAGATTATGGTTGCCCAGTAAGTACTGACCAAGTGACTGAAACCAAGTGGTTTGAATGGTAAATATCCTAACTTGTATCCTAAGCTTATATCTTATTTAACACTCCCATGGACCCCAAATTATAACACTATAACGTACTGTTTAGCCTCTTTATATAATTTTCATAGCTACTGTCTTTTTATAGCTACTAACTAATGCGAACCATTCCCGAGGAGAGCTTATTATCAGAATAAAGCCAAAATAATTAAAGTTAAAGAGCTAAGACGTATTTGAAAATCATTAATGAGGTTTAAAAATCTGAGCGAGTCTTGCCTAAAAGGCCTATTACATTTCACCATGTGCGGGCCCTGTCTATCGTGTTGGAACGTGACAAAAAAGTCTTCTTGTATAGTACACAGACCCAAAATACGGTACAATACTATATATTATAGTACGTTTGGCAACCCTAGGCTGGGCCCTATCTCCGTGTCTCGTATTACATACTACACTATCGACAGGCCGGAAGGGAAGCAGGGCGATCGGAAAGACTTGATCACCCTATTTAGGGATCCTGTTTCTTGTTACACTACCCTGTCTCTGCAGGCATGGCCCCGGCAAATCGTGTAACGTAATAGGCCTTTTAGAAGGCCTGTAGGGATGGTCGTATATAGGCAAAGGCATAACCATGCGTCACAGTATCACTGACAGTCAGTGTCATTTGCCCCTCGCTTGTCACTCATTACTGTCAAAATCATTTCTCAATCATCTGTGGTGGAGGTGTGGGGGTTATACGATTTGAACAAAAATATTATTGTGAGATTTATTGAGCTTGAATTTCAGACACTTTAGTGAAACATTGTGTTGTAATCAATCTAAATTTATTTATTTATCGGACTGTTTTAAATAAGGTTTAGAATCTGAAAGAAACCATCAACAGGTGAAGGTTTATTATAATTTCAATGTCACACAGCCTTTAGTGACCCACCTTCTCCCTCGTTACCATTTAAACATGATTACATTACTTTGTGAATGTTCGATCTAACAAAGTTATAACGTATTAGACATATCACGATTCTTTTCTAAGCTATGTTTGGTATCGAAAGGGAGCTTTCGATCTGAGATTTGCTTTAAGTTTAAGAAGGTCGTAAAAAGGGAGAAAAGAATGAGTCATAGTTCGTAATTAGGTAGTGCTGATCTAATCCTTGCAAGTGTTGTATGGTTGTTACATACGTGTGTCTTTCTTTGAAGGGTTTTGTTCAAAAAATGGCGGAAGTAGAGGAAAAGGTGGTGATGACACCAAAATGTAAGACTGCTAATTCAACAACCCTGGTGATTGAGAGGAAAGCTGTGGAACCAGAGGCCAGTGATAAGATCCACGTTGCTGGTGGGGATCACACGGGGATTATAATAAATAAAGAAAAAAACTATGGTATGTTCTAACTTTTTTAAATATTCACTGACTTGTGTTAGATAAATTAATCTTTTGAGAATGAAGAAATCTTTTTGATAGGTATATGTGTGAAGGTCACTGTTGCATTGTGTCTATTGAAATTGCTTTAATTTATCGCAAGAAAGCTTAGTCTTTATTTTGCACTGTCTAGAGACCAACCAACCCCTAATAAGAGTTCAAAAAGAGAGCCTCCACAGTCCTTCAATATGTTATTGGTCAACACTTTTTCCATTGAATAGCTCAGACAAAGTTTTACTTGCAAATTATAATATAACTTCATTACTATAAAAACCAGATAGAAAAATAATATTATGATTTTAAAAATGTTTTGCCTATTTTTAATTGTTCTTTTGAATCCTACCAAATCAACAGGTCTCCATTTACAAAACTGTTACTAATATTATAGGCAAAAAGCTGTATTATAAAAAAAAAACATGTTTTACATATTATCGCCAAGCATATAAAAGGTTATCAATATGTTGACCTTGCTGTTTCCTGTAGCCTAGATTAAATATAACATAATAATGTAGGTATTATATCCTTATTCATTAACCACAATATTTGAGTATAAATATCCTTTCCTGCATATTTTCCTGTGTTGATTTTTTGCATGCTTTTCTAATTTTGTGTTTACTAATTTTTTGTGAACTGCCTCGTTGGCCTATTGGTCCTAAGCGTGACTGCTACGCTAGAGGTCCTATGATCGATTCCCAGGTCGAGCAAAGTGTTATTGGGTTTTTCTATGAAATTGTCAGTAGCAGCTCGGAGTTAGGATTTGTGCCCGGTTAATGGCAATAGGCTCGCCCCCTATTACATGGGACCTAAAACATACTGGCGAACTGTGGGTGTACATTGGTACAGCTCTGCCTAACCCTTCGGGGAATACAGATGTGATGGTATTTTTGGTTGTATTATAATAAAGTTATTTCAATTATTCTTTTCTCCTAATGAAGCAAGGATCACTTCTTATAAAGTTATAACAATAACAGACCACAACCATTAATAAACAAAGTTTAATTTAAAAAAAAAAAAAAAAATACCATCACGCCTGTATTCCTCGAAGGGTTAGGCAGAGGTGTAACAATGTACACCCACAGTTCGCCGGTATATTTAGGTCCCATGTAATAAGGGGCGAGCCTATTGCCATTAACCGGGCACAAATCCTAACTCCGAGCTGCTACTGAGAATTTCATAGAAAAACCCAATAACACTTTTTGCTCGACCTGGGAATCGAACCCAAGACCTCTAGCGTAGCAGTCGCGCTTAGGACCACTAGGCTACCGAGGCAGTAATTTTAATTATGTAATAAAGTAGAATGAACCTTAAATGTATTTAGCATTAGGCTTATAATAGCTTGATTAGCTTACACTATAAATTTGTCTATGAGTAATATAATCAGACAGTGAAGCTATTCCTAAACAGCAATTAAAAATTATCATTAATTACATTATCAACTCATGAAGCCAGACAATGAGCATTGTGCTATATTGAAACAATGTTCATGTATTTTGATAATAAGAAAATGTATAGTACTGGTTTATACTTTGTGTTTGTTAGGAATTGTAGTCATCAACTAAGTTGTAACATACAACACTTATGTACTCTATTGTTTGATTTGCAACTGTAGGACCTTATATTATTATTTTCCCATATGTGTTATCAATCTGGCTTTTTTTATTCCATTTATTCACATGCCATCACGCCTGTATTCTCCGAAGGGTTAGGCAGAGGCGTAACAATGTACACCCACAGTTCGCCGGTGTGTTTAGGTCCCATGTAATAGGGGGCGAACCGATTAACGGGGCACTAATCCTAACTCCGAGCTGCTACTGAGAATTTCATAGAAAAACCCAATAACACTTTTTGCTCGCCCTGGGAATCGAACCCAAGACCTCTAGCGTAGCAGTCGCTCTTAGGACCACTAGACCACCGAGGCAGTTCCATTTCCATTTATTCATCTCATTATATTATTATTATACTGTACTAACAATACATTTTCCATACATGTTATCATATACCAACTAGACCCAGTGGTTTCACTCGTGTTTTGTTACGTCTTTGCTCCTCTCCCGTGAATTATAGCGTGATATTATACATAGCCTATACTATTCTTCCTGAGTCTAGCTAAAATATGTATACAAAAATATAATAAAACTGCAGATATTTTTTATTAGTTTGTTTGAACACACTAATATCTGAAAATACTAATCGGATTGAAAACAAACCTTTGTGTGATAGCCAGATTCATGAAGAATATTATAAGCATTATAATCACGCTACGACTCATAGAAATAGAGTGGAAACCGATGTAACTTAATGTTGGTGAAAAAGTCGCGGGCAGAAGTTATGGAAAATAATTTCATAGAATTAAAACACTACACTCAGGCTGAGAAGAATAGGTGTTACTTAGTAATGTGTGGTATTCCTGTCACTTTCAATCAACAAGTAAAAAACAGAGACGGAAATATAATTTGGCCAATGCACAATATGCTTAGTAATGTCCGAGTATATTTATACCGTGGTTTTCATTCATTGGCCATGAATCTGGCTATCATTTACTATAATAAATTTTACAATCCTACTGGTAGTTCTTGAGATTAATGTTTTTAAACAAACAAAAGAATTCTTCAGCTTTATCATCGGATAAGATTACTTTAGATTTAAGAATAAGCACTGAGCCGTATATTTTTTAATCGTCTTTAAAACATGTCTTTGGATGACTTCTAGGTATGACCTGATGATTGCACAATGTCTCATCGTCATTGTTTGCATTGTTTGGTAATAATATATTATGTATTCATGTTTCAGAGAATGGAGTGACGGAACCTTGCCATGCCCAGTTAGAATTCTATGTATATTTGGTTTCTGGCGCGACAGGGACCCACACTAGGGAAGCGCGCGCGTTGCGCTTCTGGTTCAAACCGAACATGACTCCCAATGAAAGGCCATATGAAGCACAGGCTTTCTTCCGAGAACTTGTCAGTCCACAAGATTTTCCTAAAGGTGAAAAATTATTGTTTTTTAATGAGATGAAGTTCAAGCAGTTGCTTTGATTAATACAGCTTGACTCAGAGCTACTGCAACCATAGTATAATAGGATATTGCCAATATGGTTCCGTGCCTTACTTGCACTGGAAAAATTACGATATTAACAGATAGATCCCAAGAAGAGTATTAAATGCATGTTGTTCTTCACTAATGAGCTGCTCTGATCATTAGAGTACTTCCTAAGAATGTTGACTGACTCTGTTCTTCCTGTTACGAGGTAGGTCAATCTAATAAAAAGTATAATTCAGTTATCTCTTCAAACTCTGATACATTAGAAATGATTCACATAGGTACTCCTTGCTGTCTAACAAGAATAAAAACAATATCAGCTAGCTATTTACATGTTGACTCTATTTTTAAACATTTCAGATTATGTGGGCTATATTAAAAAAATAATGAAATTAATGCAGCACAAGTACAATCAACTAAAACTATTAGAAGTAGAATTAAGACAAGAAGCAGCTGGACCTCCATTACCTGGTAAGACCTAAACTTAAAAAACAAAACAAATAATTATTGCACAATTATTGGGATAATTAACAGATATTGTATTATTTATTATGGGGTTAAAAGCTGCACTGAGTAAATTACAAACTACGGAATTTAGTGGTGGGTACAGACCAGACTGGTATATTCCTCAAGCTACCATTTGGGTAAATTAAGGTACAGTCACAATGGGATTGGCTATTCTGGCATCTTTAAGTCATTTAAATGGTTTCTCGCAAGCCAGTAAAATTATTTTATTGGTCCAGCCTATACCTAACCCAAAAATATCGCAATTTATACATATTATTTTAAGCTTAATACAAATAATAATAAGTATATCTGTTTTTAATTTTATGGTACAGAAGCAAATGGCGTTATTACGAGTAAGCGCGTTATATACAACTATTCTAATGGCTGTATGTATATTATTTTGTATGTATTACTGTTATGCATGTATGTACTGTATTCTACAACTATTTGAATTATGTATCTGTTCTGTTCGTCTTTAATATTTTGTGTAGTACAGTTGACCAAATCACTCAAATAAATGCCACAAATTGCAACAAAATTATAAGAATAGCTATTGATCCGAAATGTGAAGTAATCTTTTTCTCATTTCACTCAAGGGTTTTGATATTTCTAAGACAAAACTCAGTCACAAATGTTTCATGATTGAAACATACACTGTGACTTTTTAATTCTTTGGTTAGATTTTTAAGATAGATAACCTTTATCTAAAGGATAATTATAAAAGATTGACATGTTTTCCATACAAAGGCTATCAAACCGCCATATGTATTTCACCAAAAGTGTTTTCCGAAATTTTAAAATGGTGTGGAATATGTACTTTTTTCTCTAAAGAAACAAATTAAAATTTTGTTATTTCGGTATTTAGTTTTGTCACCTTAGTTATCATTAGGATTAGAAATTGGTCAATTGTATGTTAGTAGTGTTGTTAAATAGTGTGGTGTGATTTTATTGAAATAAAATTATTAATTACATTAGTATCATGTTTAAATTTAACTTGTGAGATTACAAAAACAGAACTAAGTTCTAGATTTTTTCTTAGTTATGATTTTCATCAAAAATATTTATTTTTGCTTTATCATTATGTTTATAAATTATTATGTATGAAATAGCTGCATTAATTAGTATCTTCGCGCCATTTATATGAATGTATTCTTAGTAACCATTAGTTGGTCGATTAATTTTAGCGCACACATTTTCTTTTCAAAGCAATCTACTAACGTACTGATTGCATGTATGAGTTATCCATTGTTTGAAATGAAATTTAGTATAGACTAATATTAAGATGCGCTTTTAAAGCTCAAAATCGAACCTACTTTATATCCGTTTATTCAATGAATAGTTGATAAAAGTATTCATATTTCAATTGTTATTAATGTGAGTATACGAATAGAAAGAATAATGACAAGAGGTTACTGTTTTATGGAATAACCGATTGTGTTTTGTTTCTGCTAATAACTAAATTATGTCAAAGAACTATTACAAACACAAAATCACTTGGCTTTTTACAACTGTTATGAAACGCGTCTGATATAAATAAATTACTTGTTCTTTGAAGAGGTAATCCATTCGGCTCATAAGATCCAAAATACCCGGCATCCAATATAGCTTTACCAACAAAAACGATCCTTAATAATGAGTGCAGTCTCCTTGACAGTGTTTTATAAATGTCGATTTATTTTAGCTTACATTGAAGATAGTATGCTGAATCAAACCCAGGATAATATTATCTCAGAACAGAGAGTGTTGGACATGATTGAAAACGCATATCCTAATCCATTGAGAGTGGACGATTTTGTCACGTAAGTATCTACTTATTTTGTTGTTTATGCTTGTAGATTGATTTTCTTTTCTCTATGACCTCCATGATCTTTTTATACAAAGAATAAGTTATAGTTAGTAGCAACAGTTCTGTCAAAGGCCGCTTAATTATTGATCTTACGGCCGGCGAAGATAGAACAGCAATATGCTCGAGCAGTTTTACTGATTAATTGAAAATGAACTTAAATTCAACTAAACTCATGTTGAAAATCGCGTAAGTGCCCGCAAAATAACAAATGCCTAGCGGAGATAATTCTGCGCGGCCTTTGTCATCTTAGACAGTGACACACAATTTTCAACTCTATTTGTGATATGTTGTAGTTTATTATCAATTAATTTATGGAAACCCTTACGCGGGGTCAGGGTCCCATTTACCCGTTAATATTCAAAACGAATATATCTACTATGTAATCCTATAAATGTTGTGTAGTCGATAATTCGACTTATAATACTTCCCCATGATTATAAATTGATTTCTATTGCAGTGCTGGAAAGTGGTCGAAAGCAGATGTGAAGGATGCTTTAGAATCGCTAGAAGAGAAAGGTCTGACACGTGCTATGTCAGAAGGACTTTACGTCCGCCAACATAGTGTAGACACACAGGTAACAATAATAGAAAATACTTAAATAATAATAATACCAGTATTTTATCCCTTTATGCCTATTGGCCTAGTTCTGTTCTGTCTCCTGCTTGTTTGGAGAGAAGTGGAAATTATGTATTTTTTTTTCTGATTAATTTCGTTGCGGGATCCAAGACAGTTAAATTGTTTCTCCGGGACTCGTTGAGCTTCATTGCCTCGGCGGTTTTCACTGTTGATTCTGGCTTTCAGGAGTGGCAGTGATAGGGAATAGAGTGACGGGCTTATCCCATAAAAAAAAAACCAGTCTATTCTTGTCCCACTGCAAGGCAAAGGCCTCTTCTCATACAGAGAAGGCAAGAGCACTAATAACAATGCTTGGTCATGGCGTATTGGCGATTTTAAACTTACATGATTGATAAGTTCTGGTTTCCTCACAATGTTTTTTTTTTAACCAATGTCAGTGATGTCCAACATAAACTTTGAGAGTACGTATGAATTGGGAAAAGTCACATTTTGAACCCCCAACCTCATGCATGAGAAACAGGTTCCTTTACAATCACAACACATTTTCATTTTCTTAAAGTAATCGTGTCTAAAGGTCATTTGGTCGTTATTGAACTTATCCGTTCTCAACCAGACCGCGATTTACATAATTATTGAAACCTGTTTACTTTAAAGTCCATTTTACATTGTACTTGCGCCTGTACTCGTGTTGCTAGTAAACCATTTAAAACACAGATGGCACCACATGCTACTGTTCTAAGATTATTAGTCTCTGGATTTACAATGTACTAGCTAACGAACACTTTCTTAATCGGACTTGAATTTAAATTCCAATCTTGGACACTTAAACATATTCGATGATGAGATTGGCTGAAAATTATATAAATATTTCAAGTTGAATCGCAAATAATATCAATGTTACGAATCTGAATATTTTTTTGACTGTAAACGAAGACTTGAATTTCTTTCAAGCATATTAAAGGCTCGTTTTTGCTAGCAACTATATTATCGCCTACCTGTAAACTAGAGAGAGTTTATAGCTAGACAGTGTTTAGGTTTATTTGGCAAGTGGTAGAGAAAGATCTCTCTCTAAACCTGTCAAATTTCAGCTTCGTAAGTCAAATTATTTTCGAGATTTCGTGTTTAGTTAGAGTTGAATGACCTTGTGTTTTTATTTATAATAGATTGTTCAAATCATAATACCCAATATTTACAATAAAAATTCTGTACTAGGTTGTGAAACAAATGCCACAATTGTGTTCATCACGCCAGCCAAGCATAGCTGTGATAACGGCGCTGTACTGCGAGAAACAAGCCGTCGACGCCATGATGGATAACCAAGAAACCTATGTACGATACACCACTGTCGGTAAGTCTCAACTTACCTACTATACTGTACTTATACTGATGTGGTGTTCCGGTTTGAAGGATATGGGTGCCGGTGTAATAACAGGCACTTGAGACATTTCAACTTTATTTGTGTAACATCAAGTGGGCCGTGGATTTGTTTGCCATACAAATGGCATTAAAAAAAACTATAGTCCTTGCAATTCACTACCGTGGGTGAATTGACGACTGTGATTCTTATGTCATTTTTATAAGATACTACCTATTGGAGTCAGACGTTACTCAAATCAGAAACTTAAAGTTGAAAAAAAAGTTGCTCGTCTCTCATTAAATATCTCCATAACCCGAAGGTTCCCAAGTATGGTCAAGAACAAAAAGCAAAAGTTCGCAATGATAGCATGAACACACATAAGTTTTGACTCTACAAATTATTTTTTATGTAAGACCTGCTACCAAACCGTTTATCAGTTGTTTACTATGCAACTGTTGTTTGCTAGTATAAGTTGCGAAATAAGTGTTTGGTGAACATTTGTGTATGACACAGTACCTAAGTATATATACCTATAATGTTTTTATATCGGAGTTTACAAACATCGCTTACTATAACAACACTGCTCCAACTCAACAAATAATTTGCCATTCAAGTTAGGGTCTTAAATATTGTAGTTTAAAGTTAATTATATCTTGGCCTTAAGAACTTAAGTCTTGTCTCTTAAACTTACCCTGTAAAATGTAGATCTATATACAGTTGCGCACTATTTTGCGGCCTTGTCTCCTAATAGTCAGTCACCATAAAATATTACGTTTCTGGCGCGTTTGCAGAACATGGTGAAATACTGTAAAATTAAAATGTCTTTTTCACTCCTTGAAAGGCCATGAGTGTGTCATAGTAAAATGATACCGTTTATACACACGTGCATACGTCATGCGGTTTTTTTGCGATGAGCACAAAAGGTAATCTAAAAACCGCTCACGTTGCCTTTACGTTAGCAAAAGCATGAGTAATAAACCGTCTAAAGTGACGTCACGTCAAGCCCTTTATAAAACTTCCTGCATTTCTAATTACTTACTATTTTAATTGGTAATCTTCCGCACGAAGAGTTCCTATTATGAATGCGACACAGTATAAGTCTACGTGCGTACAAATTAGGATATCAATTAACGGTAATGTAGGTAATAGATGCTGGACTCGACGCAATTTTTTTTTGCCAGTTCAACTGCAGTCCTTTCTGTGGCTTCGTGTAGAAATTTAAAGCTTCCTGTCCGTTGAAGCTGATCGAGGCTGCGGAACAGAGAAACGGGAGAAATATTAAACAATAGGATTGCATTACTCGAGCAGAGCGGAGATTTATGCAGTCCTATTGGTTGATATTTTCTCAATTTCACCGCTTCACAATCCCGCTTTAATGGACAGGCAGTCTTATACACATGAAAACAGTACAGGTTTTGTGTACCTACCTATGCGCAAGTCAGCGGCACAAGCTATTGAACTAATTTGAAAACTGGCTTCGTGTCTGGAGCCTAAAACGACCACACAAATTATACAATAAATATGATTAATTTATACACCGTAGGTTTATTTTCTAACCTATGCTAATATTACAAAAAGGCAAAGTTATTTTTTTGTTGTTGTATGACGTAATCTCTAGAAGAAGTACCTACTAGTCTTGTTACAAAAATTCTAGCATCGATAGAAAGTTACGCTATTCAAATGAATAAACAAATATACATGTTATGTACATGTATGTCAATATAGGCTGAAACATTTACTAATAATAAAGTAAAGATACAAATTATTGAGTGCCATAGAATTTTATGTATTTTTGATATCGTGACCTCCGCGCGGCCAACGTCGTGGGCAAAAATCTAGTCCCTTATACAACAACAAGACGATTAATTTATACCTACTTTAGAGAGATGAGCAAATATCAAGCCAAATGTTTATTTATAATGCGTTACTTCACCGCCTTGCTGTCTGACCATGTGCTAATAGATAATAGCTTTATCGTATGCATTGTAGACAACTTAAAGTGCATTAATCATCCATTATTTATCTGAATAAATATTGAAGGTATTCAAATTAATGTGTTACCTTGAAATGTATGTAGGTGTGTGGCTTGACACACATCCTTGCGTTATCCTGTACATGATTCATTAAATGAAAATTTTGCCGTATCGCATTTCCAACCACCAATAGGTATAATTGTCTAGGTTTGTTACAAGTGGAACATGTCAATGTATGCGGTTTTCTTACAGAACGCTCTTTCTTACTCGCAAACCAGAATCGCATCATCAGCAAATCAAATGCGATAGGTATCTACTAAGGAATATGCTTGATTTTTTTGTACATTTTTATTCGATAATTTTCATTACTTTAATATAGGTGCTAAAACAATATTGAACACCAATAAAGTAATTGGACATTTAAATGAAATTGAGATTTTTTCCCGGACTCCAGAGACAAAAATATTAAAAATAAATATAAAAACAACGTTTACGTTTTCATGTTTTTATAAACTAGATTTATTGCTGATCTTTCAATTAATCTGGATTCCCTTGATACAAAAAGTGCTCGGGTTTTATGCGGCCATTTTAGTAAAGCCCTTCTGGACAAGACACACGGAGGACTAGGAACTAGGACAAATCCTGGGAAAGCCGGATGGATGGCAACCCTAAACGCAGCTCTCTCGCCCGAGTTTAAAATGAGTTGGTATATTTTTAACAAACTTCATGAGTGACTATCCAAAACCATGACTTAAACGAAAACAGGTAAAGGCATGTTTTTTCTGTCACGAATTCTTGATTTCTTTTTTTCACAAACAAGTGAAATAAAACATAGGTATATAAGTCGCCACGAGTCGTGAGCACAAATGTCAAGTTAATTTTTCGATTTTTGGATTCCTTTCGGGGATTGTTGGGGCGCGCACGCTGCACGCGATCGGTCCAACTGGCGAACCAATCGCGTGCAGCGTTGGCGGCCCAAAATACCCAGAAAGAAACTCGAAAACCCGAAAATTAACTTGAAATTTGTGCTCACGACTCGTGGTGACTATATTTGGTGCTAATTTTCGTACATAACATGAGTCATAAGTTAGATATTTCACCTAAGTTTTAGTCACTATTTATGTAGGTATATCAAGAAATACGACATTGGACTATAATATAACAATAATATTTACGCATTACTCAGGAAATCATATAGATTATGTCAGGTAAGTATATTGTTTTGAGTTCAACCATTGTTAGCTAGACAAAGATCTATAGTAATAGTACGTACTCGTAAATGGAGTTTCAGTAAGATAATGACATTGTCTGAAAGACGGAAATGACGCAGTAAAATGCCCATTTTTTTTTTCTAAAACCAAAGTCATCCTTTTACACGCCCACCGCCGCCGAATCTTAACAATGGGCGTCGGTGTGCTTTACTGTGTGTGTCTATGGTACCCATGGACCATAGATAGGTACCCATAGACAGTGAAATTGGATGGCTGTTTTATTATAGGATAGAGGTTTATCAGTCAATCGCAGTTGGTAAAAAAATAGCAATTCAAATTTTAACACAAATCATTATGGGATAGGATACTATGTCCGCCGAATACTTAAAGCCTATAAACAGCACTGGTGGCTTTAACAGTTTTTATTTAACCCACGTTTTTTTTTAAGCATATAGAGCCCATTTTCTATTAACAATAAATTACGACTATGTTTTAAAACGAAGGAAGGTGATGTGATTATTCTTGTAATTGTTATGGAAGACTTTTAAGTTAGAAATAGATACGAGAGTCTGTTTATTACCTATTCATGTTATTATTCCTCTTAATTTCTGTTATTAATAGGTATCGCGAGTGCAATATATTTTATGAATGAAATATTACAGGAAAACAAAACAAATATAGGAAATAGAACATGTTCTAATAAATATAATTATGTGCATTTACGTCAATTACAAAACCATATTTATGATACGAGTGTTTAGCAAAATCCCACGGTTTTATACAAACAGTAGGTATAGTAACCGCCACGAGTAGTGAGCACAAGCGTAAAGTTCATTTTTGGGTTTTCGGTCAGTCGGACCGATCGCGTGTAGCGTCGGCGCCCCCTAAAAACCCCGAAAGGAACCCGAAAATAAACTTGACGTTTGTGCTCAGCCGTGGCGGCTTCTATACTCAAAATCGCAAATTATAACACGAGCTGAAAATTATTATGTTTAAAATTACAAATTTGGTTGTAAGATTTACTTTCCGACTGCTACGCTAGAGGTCTTTGGTTCGATTCCCAGGTCGAGCAAACAGTGTTATTGAGTTTTTCTACGAAATTCTCAGTAGCAGCTCGGAGTTAGGATTTGGGCCCGGTTAATGGCAATAGGCTCGCCCCCTGTTACATGGGACCTAAACATACCGGCGACCTGTGGGTGTACATTGTTACACCTCTGCCTAACCCTTCGGGGAATACAGGCGTAATAATGGTATGTACTTTCCGTTTTAGTTTTTTCCAGATACGATGGCAGTGTAAACTTTGTAGAGTAGATATAGTTTGGTACTGAGTTACTTGGAGCTAATAGTTTCTTAAAGTAATCACCTACATACTGCTTTTCTTTTAAATAATTTGACTAAAAACATTTCTGATTCATAATCAATTTACTTACGTGTTTAGAAGTGAAATTAGCTGAGGTAAACTTGAACACAGAAAATAACAAACCAGAGATAGTGAAAAATTGTATTTTCATATAAGTACTTAAAGTATAAATAAATGTCACAATGTGTAGGTACACTACTATGTGCGTAAGCAATTATTTCCACAAGGCACATACACAAACAACAACATAGGTTCAAAAAACATACATAGTACTATGTAACATCTAAGCACACAACAGTGACTATTATTTAATGAAATGCCTAAAAGATAAATGGTGGGATATTGACTAAAGATTGAAGACACGTAATTTTACGTAGGTTTATAAAAAATGTTGATTGAACATGACTAACAGTGATTCTTATTTTGTATTGTTTCATTTGTTTTGTTTATGGCAAAGTCACGTCTCATTACTAAAGAAGAAATATTCAACTGAAAATAAACCATGTACAATAGTCATAAGATGGAGAGTCAAGTAACACAATTCAATTAACTTTGGCCCTCAGGGCTCATACTATTAGACGAGGTCTAGCCATCAAGGTAAAATAAAATATATTTTCATGACCATTGTATTATCACCAATCATTGTGTTAACGCAACTGACAAATAAATTGAATCATATTTTATTTAAAGGAGTTAATTAAACTGCCGCTAATAAATTGTTTCAAGTTTCAATTATCTGTAATTTAAAAATATTCAAAAATTATGTATTCTCTACTACTAATAATACAAATGCTTCATTCTCACAAATCAGGTAATAACCAATTTTATTGTTACATCACTAAGTAAATGCTATTTTGCTAATCATTTCATTCTATTTGCATTTAATGCAATGTTGGTAAGATAGATAAATGATTAATAATGGAACAATGTACTTGTATTCATGACCAATAAGGAAAGTCATTTAAACATAATTAATTTTATAGTAGTATGCACATCTAATTACTATTTGTATACTAAAATATTGTAATGCTTAAGTAGGATTTATATTGTTCTTTTACAATTTGTAGGCTTTTATGTTATCTTAAAAATAGTTCAACAGCAAGTATACACCTATACAATACATTATAGAGTTACTGTATAGCTGCCATGGCATTAAAATAATATTGTATTATGTTAATATCAGCAGCTGCAATAAAATCAAAATATATAAAAATATGGACAGATTCAATAATACATTTGTTGTGATGCAACCTAAAGCATTTTTAACAAATACAAAAGGTGTTTGCAACACACAAGTAATAGGTAACGTTTTTTGAAAAACTTAGGTCTGTATTCTAGAAAAAGAAATTCCCTACTCATTTCTGACAGATTTCAGCAGAGGTTATAGCAATGAAAAAGTCGATTACTCAGTTTGTTTTTAGAATTGTATTGTTCTAGAATACAGACTCTAAGTATAATTTTACCCAAATTGGAAATCAAGTCCTATCACTCGATTAACATCACCATTGACAGTCAAAAACCGTATATTTTGTATGTCATGCATTAGCTGCATGGTGTGTAAATGGGATTCTCCTATCCGTATGTCCATAAATCCATTGTCTCTCATTCTAAAGGTCATACTGAAATTGGTTCCTGAAAAAAAAAACAAACAGAACACTAAGTGATTTTCAGGCAACTGGTGATTAAATCAAATTACATAATAGAAAATATGATGCAATGTGAAGTCTTTCAAATAGTGTGAGCCCATAAAAAGAGAAAATTTAATTTATCCACCAAACCCAGAATGGTTATATGAGAAAAGAAAGTATACAAGTGCTTAGTTTACATAGGAAATATTTAAATAAGGCTAAACTTTTTTTAAATCTCCCTGTGCCTAATAAACAGCTGTTGTACACCTACCACTATAAGTTACTAAGTTCAAATAATAATTAAAGAAGTTAAATGATTTCGTTAAGGTTAGCATATTAATAATTATGCAAAAAAAAAGTTAAAAAAAGAAATGCCTACGATATTAACTAAGAAGTCCCAGAAGTCAGCATGCAGTTTAAAATTATTATAATACATACTTTTACCTTCATAGTAATTTGCAGCAGATTCCTCATTATAAACAAGCTTAGGTTCCCCATTCTGCACTGTGGTTATTGCCAATTTATCAGCATATTGAGGTGGGAAATACATCTCTAATTGACAGGCAAGGTTGTTGTAATCAGGTGTACTATATCCTGTTACTAATCCAAATCTCAATCTGTAATAACAACACAAATGATTGAGTCATGAACATTCTATGTGATTATAGCAGGTTTATTAGCAAGCATTTGTTTATGGTCCTTGAATATTTTACGAAGGTAAAAAAGGTCAAACTCAAGACATTACTATAACAAAAAGAATCTATAATTAATGTTTTGTGTTACATACATGCCTGGTTGATTCATTGTCTCGCAGTTGACAGTTATTGCGTCGTGTGACTCCAATTGTTTTGGTAGTAAAAACATTTTTTCGTTCCTGAGCTGTGGCGTTGGCCACGGCGGAGCTCGACTAACGCTCCCGACGTTGTTACCGTTTAGCTGAACACTATACGGCTCTTCACTACGCGCCCCTTCTCTAATATAATAAACAAATATGTTACTAGTTACTACAAACAAACCAGCACTATCTACGTAGTATCTATTAAACTACAGGTATAACATTTCAGTATGATATAGTAATGGATGATAATGATGAGATCTGGCAATGTTTACATCGTATGTTGTAATTGGACTGCTCATAACCTACATAAACTCGGTAACAATGCATCAAAACTACATGACGCGATGTTGACTCAAGTGGCTTTTTACTCCAAGTTATAGAAACGGTGATTAAATTAGGTTCACATTCACGTGTAATTTTATTCACCTTTTATATTTATTCAAGGTTTAGAAACAAACAATATAATACACTGATATTTTATGACATTACGTCAAAAAATGACATTAGAATATACAAGTACATGACAGTGACAATAAAAGCTGCGTCCGGGAATGTTCTTGATACTATTTCGTCATGTTCATCATTTTTGTTCATGACACTTTTTTATTTTACGAATGTATATTCACAAAGGTCATCTTACAACGATTTAACACTAAGAAACCTAATTAATTCATACCCAGCTAGACAATCCCAACACGATTTCAACATCTCCGATTATTTTGGTACATGCACAATATTTTTCTTACACGTCAGACGTTTACTAGCGTCAGTGTTTGATCGTGACTACTGAGGTGACTGCTAAGATGGATGAATCTGAGATTCAAAAGAGATTCAAGTTGTTTTAACGGTGACGTAATGAAGAAAACAAACAGGCACTGATTCCACCGACCTCGATATCGTCTCGTAGATCGTACTACGTCATTTCACGACACGTAGGTTCGCTTCGACATTTCACTTGATACTGCAGCTTGTTTTCTGTTATAATACATACACCCGGTAGCTATATAGTTAATAACGTGTAACACTTGGAACAGATGCTGCGTGAAAACTGGTTAGAGAATTCCCGTAGCGTCGTGTCGGCACGTGTATATATTTACATGTGCGTATTGTATTAAAGATACCTGCGTTCTTTAAGAGTTGAGAAATGATTACGGCGGCTATTGTAACCTTACCACCTACCTAACTGTAAAGTTTGTACTTAAGTAATTGTAGAAAAACAATTGATGCTGATTAACACTAGGTAGCTATTTGGATATTGTAATGTATCTAATTAAAGTAGATCATTAATCTACTAAGTAAGCGTACTTATTTTATTTAAAAAAATACAATGCAGGATTCAACCAAAAACCAGCTAGATCGATTATATGAATTATTTTCAGGCGGTTGTCTATTACGATTTAAAGATTCCGCCTTGCGATAATAGGACAGACGGGTGAGCGCAGGCTGTAAAACAGGCTATATAGGCTGTGTAATCGGGTCCTGTTTTTACCCTTTGTATAAAAATGACTGGCTAATAAATGCATAGTAACAACCGCACTACTTCAAAAACAAAATTATACCTACCTTTAGGGACTTATAATAACATATTGAAATACGTATAATACAACCAAAATACATATCTTGGCATTTCTGTTTTTGTTGTAAACGTCTCTTCGCTCACGCGCTGACCACTATAGACACAATAACAAAACACACAAATGCATTATTTTCTCTTATCACTGTAGATAGCGGCAGCCGACTTTTTCATTTTGACGCGAAAATATTAATAAACGCTTAAAAGATACTTACTTGTCTTTATTCTGCGGTTTCTTTGCGACTGTTTTCCCTGCGTTAGTAGTTTTCGCTGATGTACCTTTCATAGTTTGTGTCTACTTCGAACACTAACCCAACATTGAATAAGTATTGGCCCTCCCCAATACCTTCATATTGGTAAAGATTTCCTTAAACAGAATGAATGTGTCATAACTTTATCAGATAAAGTATCTTTTATGGTTTGCTAAGTTCGTCATGTTTGTAAATAAAATAACACAATAAGGGATTGTGTAATCTAACGGTTACAAATATGTCTGTGAAGGTTAAGGCCGGTAATTTTAGAGCTTATTTGTTGATTTCGTTTGAATGTGTCTCCAACAGCCGACCGTCCGAATCAATGCCGAATACTAGTTCATGTGTAGGCGGACGTACTGTCTCATATAATATGAAGATGCCACAAGCATCGCTGAAGCCGCTTTTCATCATTCTTCATGGAGATGAAAGGTGGTGTCAAACATTTGTGTTTCGGTGCCAAATAAAAAATAAAACATTTTCTACCTAAAATGGTTAAGTACTTTTTTTATTCCGCCAGTTAACCATTATGATAAAGATATTTTTTGCCCCAATCAGGGTTAAGTTGGTACCTACTTCAAGGTTAGGCACATAACTTCCATCGTAACTTATATCATCTTTAGTCCTCTTACCAATTCCTGACGTCTTTGATTGTTTAACATATTAATATATCTTTAAACAACCTTAATTTTTATTTACCATAAACTTAAAAAAAAAATATTTTATACTCATGAACAACTTTTACTATGAGATCAACCCTGAAATCACGAATAAAAGCTGATCCATACATTTGTTTTATTTTTCGGATAAATGGAAGCAATGGTGTCTTAGTAAATACTTTTATGTTTTTATAACAATGGTTGAATCAAGGTCAAAACCAAAGTCAGAACTGCCACAAGTTGAGGTAAATCGATTGTAGAATACTGTTATTTGTATCAAGTGGGTTCCATAGTAACATAACCAACAGCTAGGCATGATTAGTCTGGCCGCCTTACGATCACGTTATTGGCTATTATTTGCTGGAGTCGTAGGACGCTGCGACACAAAAGGCCCCATTCAACATTGCGCAAGCCCCACAAATATAAAGACATTTTAAAGTCCATAGAAATATTAAGCTCTAACTTTTCTTATCAGAGCATGTACATGACTCTGAATACAATTGGAAAATGCTTTGTTCCAAAATCAAATCTGCAGATGAATCACAGTTTTTGGAATGCGTGCTAAAATGAGTCTCAATAATAAAAATGCTAAATGCAATCTTTGTAGTTATACGAACGTGGTTTTGCCCAGCACTTCGCTCGCGTGAAGGTCAGTTATCGGTGACGCTGACGAAGTCGTGGACTAAAAAGAAGCGCTCACCCCGAATCAAATTTTATCGGAATCGCTTGAGTGATTTAACCGTAAAAGCGTAACAGAAAGACACTAGACAAAGTTACTTTTCTCATTATTAAAACTAACTTATGCCCGCGACTTGGCGGGCGGGAGGGTTGAGGCAGAGAGTCTCCGGTCCCAGCCGCCGCGGTAGGCGCTCCGGGCGTAGGGAGCCGCGAGACGACTCCCGGCCACCGTAGACGCGAGCCTGTGGACGGTGAGCAATGAGTAGCTCACCGTTCGTACGTTGCATAACGACAGGCCGTGTCGATGGTGCGTTTGTGTTCCACGCACGACATGTCAGCAATTTTTGAAGAGGGCCACTCAGGGCCATGCCTACCGGGGCTGCGGGTTGTTCGTAAGAGATACCGCGCCCTAGGAACGCAAAGGGCACAAGAAGAAACATGGGTGGGTTTTAGTCAGTAAAAGTCTAACACTAATGGCGGGGGGAGTCATTTGACGATTTCCCACGCGGAAAAAAAATATTCCCGCGACTTTTATCAGCATGAATGTCGGTTATGTACGAGGTTTTTTAGCGTGGTCCCTTATTTTTATTTTTTTTAATAAAAGTAGCATAATTACTACTTATAAAATCAGCCAGTCAGTGAAAGTCTCTTCAAAATCGGTCTATACAAACAGACAGCCAGACAAAATTTAACAAAGTTTCGTTTTTTGCTACAAGTATCGTGTAAACATTCATATATGCATTTACTGAAAACCTGTTATTTGGACATTACAAACAAACAATTCAATTGTATTTATTTGTACTGAATTAAATAGAGACATCGGAAATTATATAGACATTAACCGTAATAATATACTATAAATTAGAAGAAGGCGATTTAGAAAAGCAGCTGTACTTGTTGGAACTTGGCCAATATCAATTGTTTTATTATTTATGTATTATCCATTCAGAACACTCTCGGTTGGCCCCTAATTATAAATGCAGAAGTGGCTATTTCAGTCACTGTGATTTAGGTACTTCTGTACAGTTAAAACTCCATAGTCATTATCATGACATTAAACAGAAAGCAAAATGCCGCAAAGAAAAGCCTAGTCGCAATCTGAACTTTAAAAAACAGGAATCCCCATTCAGGATAGAAGAAAACCTTAATAAATAATGTGGATGAAAATCAAATAAATCATGTTTTTAATTTTTGAATTATTTATATTTAACTATCGTACTTATACTAATACATCTTTATATACAAATAAAAACATTATATTTGATCCGGAACCAGCCGTTCAAGGTATTTGACTAGAAAATATATACAATTAAGTACTTACTTATTTCTATTTGTGCCTCAATATTAGCCCATAGGTATTGGAATGTGCATTACTTCCAATGCCTGGACCTCTTGATTTTATATCTAATTTATCACGGGAATTAAGTACATAATATTATTTTGTACAATTTGGTACCTACTTACAACTAATTTAATGTACTACGTAAACACAGAGAAATCGCTTTTACAATAGTTATTCGTAAAACTAGCATAGTGAACAAAACAACCATACATTTTGGTTAAAAAGTAATAACAAGAAGTGTTCAATCTGTTTAGTAAGGTGTGCAAGAAATTTCCGATGTAATTAAGAATCTCAGTAATGAATATCGTTATCATAATAATACGATAGATATTTCACGCATTTATAAACGACATAACGACGAACATTAGGCTAGTAACATACTTAATGATTTTCTAATGATTTGACTCAAACTCGAAGAGTAAACTGTCCACACGAGCTACACCTTTTTTAACTACGATCTGGTTGATGTCCTCAAAGTTGTTGATAACGCATACCAGTTGTGGAGTTTCACCAAAGACTTTGTTATGAAAAGTCATGCCAAACATGTCACTGTTCGATCCCACTTTTGCCACCAATCTCAAGGAAAACGATAGTTCTTCTGTAACAGAAAAAAATTAGAATTAATATTTAAAACACAGAAAAATTTATAGTTAAAGAAAAGTCCTTATTTTGGATTTCCAATAGATCAAAAATACTTTTTTTCTTTCCAACATAAAGGAGGTTCGTGACTGCTCGAACTCTATTAAAGATCTAACGATAGAGAAAAATACCAACCTGGAGATCGACCTGTCATATTAAAAGGGTATTCCGTATTCTCAAAATCTTTAACTGCTGGTGTAATATAAAACCTTTTTTCCTCGTAGTCATATTTGATCTGACAGTTATTGTCACTACTCATAGAAGGCAACTCCACAATAAACCTAAAACAAAGAAAACAATTTATTATAAACTGCGATAGATTGATCGCAACATAATTTATTTTCAGATCAGTACTATAACGATGTCCAAGTATTTTTAAGTATATAATATTTTTAGAAAGTTATATATTAAATTTAAATCCAACTTATAAAAAGTACTTACGCTGTATCGTTCGGATCTATGATGCCGTGTATAGTAATGGCAAGACCTTTCTTGATAACTGTTGGGATCTTAAACGTCCTTTCACCAACGGAATCCGCCTGCAGTTCTTCTGAACTTGATGATAACCTAAAAAAAATCCATTGGTTACTTTGGAGTTCGCACAACACATTCTCAAGGTGTAAACATAAGGCAGATGCACAACATAAATAACTATAAATCGCATTGTTATATCAATAACTTACCCATTATTTGTTATGAATGTCCCACTGTCCGCAGGATATGCTGCACCTTGATTGTAAGTAATCGCAAGCACAACAAGTACCAACACCACGGACATTTTTGTCACTGCCATTTTTCTAAATTATTTTAAACCACTAAATCTTCACAAACTGAACTGGTCACTTGTGAGTGTTACGATAGGCGGACGTCAACTAAGGTGATAATTTAACTGCACAATTAATTAATTAATAATTAATATTATTTATTGGTAATCCCAATAGTAGGACTATTACCAATTTGCAGTTGGTTGACACTAATGATTCAATTCAATGATCCTTTTATTTAAATGCTGGTTTAAATGATTCATTAGTAGCGTATTGCGTAAATACGTCATATTTAATAAACATGCCTGCCTGCATAAGGATTTTAATTGACAATATTTGTTTGTTATGGTTGTACTATCCTTATTGGGGAGTTCCCTTTTATCCCTTATGGCAGGATAAAGTTCTTCCTTAACTCTTTTGTAATTTAAACAACATACGCAAATTATCACGTGCTATTTTTATATATTTTTAATAAAATATGAAATGTTTAATTGATAAATACACTATAATAATATTGTCATCATCATCATCATCTACCTAAGTAGATAAAAAAAAAGGCTAACCTTTTTCCAACTATGTTGGGGTCGGCTTCCAGTCTAACCGGATGCAGCTGAGTACCAGTGTTTTACATGGAGCGACTGCCTATCTGACCTCCACAATCCAGTTACTGGGCAACACAACACCTCTTGGTTAGACTGGTTGTCAGACTTCCTGGCTTCTGACTATCCGTAACGACTGTCAAAGATCTACTAATGACAGCCGGGACCAACGGCTTTACGTGCTTTCCGAAGCACGGGGTTGTCACACAACCAACTTCCAAACTCCGGGCTGCTACTAAGCAAATCCTAATGGAAAAACCCAATAAGACTTTTTGCCCGACCTGGGAATCGGACCCGGAACCCCACGCTCATCAGTCGCGCTTGCGACCACGAGACCAACGGGGCAGTTAACACAATATTACTACAATAATATTGTGATTTGTTTTAATCTGAAATAATTGTATTTACTTATATTAATGTTATCATGTTGAATTTAAACATAATGCCTTTAGAGAACTAATAGATTTAGTTTATTAGCTGTATGTAAATCAGATAAAATCAAGATATCTAATTATCGTTTCTTTTCAGGGGAATCGAACGTGTACACATTGGGCACAATAGGCAACCATCGGGTGGTGACCACAAAGCTGCCATCAGTGGGTCGAACTCGGGAAGCGATGACCGCTGCTGGCAACACCACAACAAGACTCCTAGGAATCTTCCAGAAGGTAATTTATTATTGCTTTTAAAACAAATAATGGACTTCTTTACCTAGGTTAGTATAAGCTAATGCATTCTACAGTATCTATCCATCATTTATTGAAGTTTACGATTTGAAATTCTAGTGAATTGACAATCACTATTCTCTGAGCAGTCAATGTTACCTGATTAAGAAACGATACTAAGTACAATCTTAGGATCAACAATCAAATAGAGTTGAAAATTATACGTGGCATTTAATATTTTTTACGCAATTTCGCAATTTTTTACTCTATTTCTGTCTCACATTAGTTCATTATCAATTGAATCAATAAAAACGTAACGCTTCAATCTGTCGACATCAGTGCTTTTTAGCGCGTTTTTCGGCGTAAGTTTTACTCAAACTTTCGTCTTTAAATCCTACCCTTAGAAACTCATTCAATAAGGTATGTATTGAATCGTTCCTTACATTTGAAATGTGCGGTTGAGAATCTGGCAGTTTTAAAACCATGACATTAGAATTCCTAGCTCAATCAAAATTAAGTGTAATTTTAATTTTATTCGCATGATTTATTAATTATTACTATTTGTGAGGTTAAAATCAGTCTGCCTTTGACCATTAAGCTTCTCTGGGTCTCACTGGTAATAAAAGCTAATGTCACTCACTGTCCTTGAGTCAAATGCAAGGTTTTATCCAAGTCTCTCGACGCTGAAGTGATATTCTCGGCTGTATTTACTGTGTAATGTGTGGTCGTTGAGTGTTTTATGTTGGTGACTATTTTTGACATTGGCGCAAGCATGTCGAAGTAGGAATGTGGGACTTATATAGGGATTATGTCGTAAAACGTCTGCTACGTATGGTTTAGTTTCACCAATTCATCTAGGTACCACCACACACTAACCACCTATCTAATTTAATTAGGGTACCTGCTGGCTGCGGGTTGTCCGTAAGAGATACCGCGCCCCCGGAACGCAAAGGGCACAAGAAGGAACATGGATGGGTTTTAGTCAGTAAAAGGCTGACATTCCCTCCCGCCCCAAAAAAAAAAATAAGAAGGGTACCTTTTTTTTTTTTTGGTAACTAAAACCCACCCATGTTCCTTCTTGTGCCCTTTGCGTTCCGGGAGCGCGGTATCTCTTACGAACAACCCGCAGCCCCGGCAGGCATCGAAGAAGGGTACCTGCTACCTTTAATCAAATACGGAAACATACGGAAAAGTTCGACTGTACGTCAATACCTATGCCTTTTGCCCGACTATTTTTACACAATATTGGAAAATTTTCGTTTGATCGTTAGACTAAGTTTATTCGAATTGTTACTAACGTGGGATGCCGATCGATGCTATTCTTTTTTTATGAAATCATGCATGAATGAGTGTGCAACATTTCATTAGGTACATTAGCCAAAAAACCCCTTTGCTTATAATGCTTCCTACATACGACAGTCATATACAAAATGTTTTCCCAATGTCGTCAATACACAAAACTAAATAGTTAAGGATAAAATTAAGGTAAAGTTAATCACAGGATTTGCAAATTAAAGCATTTTAAATTATGTATGTTAAATGGACGTATTAATATGATATCATATTCTTCCTTCCTTGGTTTTTATCGGCTTCCTAGGCGGGTGCCAATATTTTGAACAATTACTACCATCCGACCTCCACAACCCAATTTAGAAGCATTGGACTACAATTAGCAACAATTTCCCGAGTAAACTTTGCATTGGACATTTGGCTGACCGTTTTTATTCCATTAATAAAAACCGCTAAGAAATTGCAGGGATTAAAAAATAAATAATAAATACGCACGGATTCAACAGACCGAAAACAAAATAGAAACATCTATTTGTCTTCGTTTTTCGGAATATTAATGAAACTGGATATTTTTTTTACGGGCTTGATCGAAAGAAGCTATAGACTTACGAGGCTGTGGATCGTCTATCTCTTTGACCCATGCAACCCTTAGTACGTGAACTTATAAAGGGAAACATGAGAAAAAAGGGTCGTCGAGTTTTAAGTACGCGTACTTGCTTGTTACGTTGTTACACTTTACATGTCATTGAAGAGCGATGGACTTAGCATTAGTAGTCTTTTTCAGCTGGTATGCAAAGTGCTGTAAATGTTTCTGAAACATTAGATTAATGCTAAATGATGCGAGCGGGAGAATTTAGAAAAAAAATATTTGCAATGCATGCCAGTGCTGCTTGACGTAGCACTATCTCATACCGTCCCGTACAGAATTATCATAAATGTAGGTATCGTAGTCGTCACGAGTCGTGAGAACAAATGTCAATTTAATTTTTGAGATTTTGGTTCCTTTCTGGGTTTTTTGGGCCGCAGACGCTGCACGCCATCGATCCGTTAGTTGGACGTGCGCAGCGTCCGCGCCTTAAAAAAAGGCCGAAAGTAACCCAAAAACCTTACTTGTATTTCTACATGGTATAGATTATAATGCGGTTTTGTAACGCCAAAAAGAAAAAAAAAATAGCCTCGATGAGTTTTGGCAATATTTAAACAGATGTTTCGTTGCCTGCTTCTAGTCTAGACAATCTTCCCATTTTACGCTTCGCTGGCTGGCTAAAATTTTTACAGCGAAATAAACACAAATTTCACCTAGGTTTAGTAGAACACCGTAGTAGGTAATGTGGTGACTTTGATAGACTTTATGACAATATCAGTAGTACCTTAGCCTCAGTATAATACGTCAATAAAATATTTGTGGCTTGTTCCTTCGTAGAACTACATCCAGTGAGCACACCTCATGTTTTTCAATGTTCAATTGATATTTTAAATGCTGCATGATCATGAATATATTTTAATATTTAGTATTGGAAACGTAGAAGTTTATTCTTAAAATCGGAGCATCGATAATCCTATTGATATTTTATTTAAAATTTATTAATGTGGCCTTGAGTTGGTTCTATTTTGTATCCATGCGTGAAATAGCAGTGATTGCATGGGATTGGCATGTTTAGTTACCGTAAGGACAGAATTAGATCAGTAGAAATAACTATTGGAATAACTTTGTTGCCATATGTTGTGTGTGGTATCTGGTTTTGGAATTTGATTTACAACTTATTGTTTATCGTTTGATTCTTCCTTTTCTAATAAACTGTTGGAAAAGCATCATCAACTTTGAATGACCACCATTTTGTATCATATTTTTAGCTAATAAATATTTTGTTATTATTGTATTATTTTTTTACATTATGTAACTCGGGATCCTATAGTCCCGGGCCTTTGAAAGACGTACGAGGAGCCAAAACCAACTCGCAGAGGCCCCTTAGACAGCTTTAGGATGAAATGAAACACCAACTGACAATTATCCCTGTATGCACTATAAATGCATCCAAGGATAACCCCCGGTTGGCGCAGAACTATTGCAGGATATGGGAATATAGAATTGGACTATGATTATTATTATCCTTTCTTGAATACAAATAGGCCTCTATAACTCCACGCGTTTAAGCGTTTCTGAAGTTTTCAAGTGTGTACTGTACACCATATTATTGATTACAATATTATTATCCCCTCCGAATTCGTTAGATGCACATTATTATACACTAAACGGTTTAATTATTTTCCAAGACTTGACAATCTTCAATTTATTGTATTTTGTTAATATTAAAGAAGTCGTAGAACTGTTTTCAACAATACATAATAATACGGTCGTTAATTGTTAACATTTAGGTATAAATAGCAAGCTTGCATAAGGAAGGTAATTGATTTATTGGGTTAATTAATATAATGAATTAATATCGTATTGTAGGCTACCTATGTAGATATAATTGCAGTAACCATAATATTACTTACGTTTTTCAACGTAATTTTGTGGCGAGATAACTAGGATTGGCTTAAAACTTTAGGTAAAACAATTACCTGGTAAGTCTACATTTGTTATCAGGTTGGGCTACATATTTATTATTCACCGTGTTAAAATAAAATTTTTAAGTTTTGTATAGTGTACAAATGGAAGGGTCGGGTTCTACAGAGAAAAAAATATTCAGTATCCGTGCTATTCTTGTATCAGTCCTTTGCCATGACATCCAGCCGCCTAATGCCTTTTCTAAGATCTTATTCAAGCCGTTTATATTTTTTTAATGTTACAGTGCTGAATATTCTATTTTCCAAAGGAAATTTATTTCCGTTACCTATGTTGCTGACTCTCCAATGAGGCAAAGTAGCTTAATGGAGGAAAATCAACCAATATAATTATGTCCCCCTATGACTGTTGAGCGGAATTTTCCTGAGCGTCAATCTCTAAGGCGAAGAAAATAAAAATAATTAGCAAAATAGTTTCAGTCTTAGTCGTGAGAAACGATCCCGGTGTAAAATGCCCACTTCCTGATTAAATTGGCTATTCTACTCACCTTGGCACTGTGGACGTTCCGTTAGGCAGTCGTATTTCATTAAAAGATTAGCTGCAAGACAAGTCATATGACATGACTCATGGCTGTTGTTGGTCTAGTGCTCTAGCAAGCGCGACTGTTGTTCGGGATGTCACATTAGGAAATGCAGTCTGATATCGAAAGTACTCGATTTTTTGCAGTAAGCTAATCCCCTATTACGAACTGGAGAATTGTGGATCTACTAGACACCGGGTCTTCTTGTGAACGCCACTGCCTGAAAACATTTAACAGCAAGACATTATATTCACAGGTGGAGTACGTGTTTGTAGTGGGCGTCGGGGGCGGAGTGCCACACTACACGGATTATGCGAGACACGTCCGACTGGGCGACGTCGTCGTCTCGTCACCTGCGCCGGATTTACCCGACAAGTCTGTATCTTATTTACACATTAATGAATAAAATAGGTCACTGATAGGTAGATTCATGACACACATATTCACGCCGTTCTCAAAAAGGGTAGGTAGTGATAGTTAATGCCATGTTACGCCAGTTTGGACTATGTTGTGTGAATAGAGCATAACTAGCCTAAACAACTGGAAATAGAAACATAAAATTGTACCAGGAGCAACGGAATTTGAATGTTCGGGAATTGGTTGCCTGTGTTTCTAAAACAACACTAACGAAATCGCATACATGTAGGTATGCATGCACACATCGTCTTGTGGTTTGAATAAAAGTGATTCATAATGTTTCCTACTGGAAATTCCGGAAGGGCACACCCTAGACAGGCGTACACGGGACAGTGACCTCATTGGTGTTGACCTATAAAAATATCATGTGCGTACTATAACTGTAACTTATTATTATCTGCAACTTCGTGTGCTTATGATGAAATGAAAAGTCAAAGTCAAATCATTTATTTCAATTAGACCATTAAAAGGCACTTTTGAACGTCAATTACATGTTAAAATTAAAAATATTGAATCTAGTGTAGATATAATAAAGATACCATGACCAGGCATTATTAAATCATTGAACTAGAACTTTAACAAAAATAAATGTTTACATCAAAATTTTCTCACCTATCCTTCAAACTTGGTATGCAAGTAGAGTTCGATCATTCGTCTGGTATATAACCCGTTGACGTCACATGATGGCGTAATCTCAGTCTTAGCCCATCGATTTAAGGTCAGTTTAATCATTTACCAAACTTTAAATTAACTATAAGCTGAAGGTATTAATCTCCATAGATTACAATCCGGTTTAATTCATTGATTAGAAGCATGCATTCATGTTTAAAATTGCAATCCGGATTTATTAATCAAAAACTAGTCAAAATATTTGACATACTATTAATGGTGTAACCTCCATCGTATACAACGTTACGACATAAAAACAAATGAGTGATTATCTTCGGCTCAGTCAGTTTTATGACTCACTGGTACAGATAAGCACATAATAGTGTCTATGTGTTTTTTTTGGTAGCCGATGCGATTCACGTGGCCCGTGGGAGTTTGTAGTAACTTGCAAATATTCTTGGGAATGAATACTGGAACATTTTTTATTAATTAGCTGTCCAGTAGTGACGTTGTAAAACTGCGTTCGTGGTCAATTCTTGTTCATCATTGTTTATTGAGAAATGATACTTTGGACTATGATGGCATTAACCTATAAATCGAAGGTTTAGTTTGACCACACCCACTCAGAAAATTTGTTTGTTTTCTCTTACATACCTAGTTACACCAATATAATTTGATTATTGTTTTAAATGCGCCTTTCAGACAGCGACATCATTCTTCTTTCTTTTTATCCTATCCCTAAATCGCGTGTTGTTTAGGCAAATAACTAGTTTTTTACAATGCATGTCCGCGAGTGCCCTCAACATTGCCTATCATTTGTTTTAAAAGATGTGTTTCTCATGTCGAAAAATGCCCCATAATAATTTTTAACCTTTGTTGCTTGATAGAATCCCAGATCCCGCGAGATATTTAAAACCAGCATGATCTGAGGTCTCTGTAAAAGCATTTATTTTAAAATTATCATCGGTCCCATCTAGTAAAGTCTCAAGAATACAGAGGTTTCCGTTAGTCAAATGCTTTGCATTAAATAAATTCATAAAAGTAAGTGCAGGTGAACTTTTGCTTACTTAGTAACCAATTTTCTTGTGGTTTAGCAAACCGCACGCCCAATACTTCATGTTATTGGAAACAGTGTTGCTTGCGTTATTCAGTATGTGGATGAAAGTTCATCCATGTAAACCATAAAACCAAGCTGTTAATACAAATAATCGAAGAAGCATGAATTAATATTATGAAAACTCATAGTTTCAATATTATAGACTATACAATATTGTAGTATATCTTTGGCCATATTATAATAGCTTTTTTTTTGTGGGGTGGGAAATCATCAAATAACTTCTCCCGCCCTGGGCGGGGCGGGAGGGAGTGTCAGACTTTTACTGACTAAAACCCACCCATGTTCCTTCTTGTGCCCTTTGTGTTCCGGGGGCGCGGTATCTCTTACGAACAACCCGCAGCCCCGGCAGGCATCGGTCCTCAGTGGCCCCTTCCCTATGCTGACATCTCTTTGAGGCGCGCGTGGAACACGTACGCGCCGTCGACACGGCCTGTCGTTTCATATTATAATAGCTGCTCGAGCAGTTTTTATTGGCACACATAATTTTCAACTCTATTTCTATTTTTTTTTTACCGATTGAAAATCATCATCAAATGACTTCCCTGTGAATGACTGCCCTGGGCAGGGCGGGAGGAAGTGTCAGACTTTTACTGACTAAAAACTATCTATGTTCCTTCTTGTGCCTTTTGCGTTTTGGGGGGTGCGGTATCTCTTATGAACAACCCGCAGCTCCAACTCTATTTCCATGGCATTTTAGTTCAGTTAATCAATGAAAACTCTTCTCTAGGTATTCTCAGCACTGAGTTTGAGTGGTACCATAAAAATGGCAACGAAAATAACGATCACTGAACATGATTTGTATCTCAAAGCAGTACTGTTCGTTCTTCAAAAAAATATATGTATTGTTCGGGTATTACCAATACTTATGGTCGTGACTAACAACCATGTAAACTGAAACATTTCATAGTGTACGTGACTTTAAAAACCACGGTTACTAATACTATTGTAGTGATATTATGATTATCCCGTGTGTGACGCCATCATAACGTACTGACACGCGTACGACTGTTTATGATCTATGTTTTTATTACGTCCTTGTTCATGAATTAGCGTACTACAGTTGTAAAAAGAAAGGAATTTTTCCGGCGTGATGTCATAATTAGGTATATTGATTTGTAAGACTGTTCTGTACTACCTATTTGTTTGTCGATATTAAAACTGGAAGTGTGTATTGGTAGCGCGGCGGGCGAATTGACGAAGGCCCACGCGAAGTGAACCAAAATTAGTGTTGTATCTATAATCTTAATCCTAATCCTTATCTTTGCCTGTAACTAGTCAATGACCTTGTTTGCAATGAATAACCTTGAAGGGATAATTATCAGGTAGCATAGCAGTCAAGCTCCGAATTAAGATTGGAGATTAAGGTACATTTAAATTCGTATGATATAGTGACGCCTGCGAATATCAGCTAGATGCGGCGGCCAGCGGTGCCCGCATCTAGCGTCAGGTATAGTAGTCGCCACGTGGCGTGAGCACAAATGTCAAGATAATTTTCGGGTTCCTTTCTTAGGGTGTTAAGTTTTCATAATAACATACCATCACGCCTGTATTTCCCGAAGGGTTAGGCAGAGGTGTACCAGTGTACACCCACAGTTCGCCGGTATGTTAAGGTCCCATGTAATGCGGGGCGAGCCTATTGCCATTAACCGGGCACAAATCCTAACTCCGAGCTACTACTAACCATGCTGCTCGACTTGGGAATCGAACCCAAGACCTCTAGCGTAGCAGTCGCGCTTAGGACCACTAGGCTAACGAGGCAGTTAGTTTTCATAAGTAGTTGAAATTTCTAGCTTATTCTCTATATAGCTGGGCACGCCTTAATAGAGGCGGTAAGTCCCCTCTTTGAGGGGCTGGAGAGGCGTCACGGCGCCCTCACCTACCGCCTGACGCAGGTCCTCACCGGACACGGGTGTTTCGGGAGGTTCCTGCACCTTATCGGGCGGGAGGAAACGTCCGGGTGTCACCATTGTGTGGATCGCCCCGAGGACACGGTGGAGCACACCGTGGCGGTATGCCCCGCTTGGGCGGAGCATCGCCGAGTCCTCGTGGCGGCCATCGGCGGCGGCGAACTCTCGCGTCCGGCCCTGGTGCAAGCCATGGTCCGGAGCGAGAGGGAATGGGATGCAGTCGCCTCCTTCTGCGAGGCAGTAATGCTTGAGAAGGAGGCGGCGGGACGGTTGAGACAGCGGTTCTCCCGTCCCAGCCGCCGCGGTAGACGCTCCGGACGTCGGGAGCCGCGAGACGACTCCCGGCCACCGTAGATACGGGCCTGTGGACGGTGAGCAATGGGTAGCTCACCGTCCTTACGTTGCATAACGACAGGCCGTGTCGACGGCGCGTTCGTGTTCCACGCACGCCTCAAAGAGATGTCAGCAAAAGGAAGGGGCCACTGAGGGCCGATGCCTGCCGGGGCTGCGGGTTGTTCGCAAGAGATACCGTGCCCCCGGAACGCAAAGGGCACAAGAAGGAACATGGGTGGGTTTTAGTCAGTAAAAGTCTGACACTCCCTCCCGTCCCGCCCAGGGCGGGAGAAGTTATTTGATGATTTCCCACCCACCAAAAAAAAAAAAAAAAATTCTCTATATAGCAATAAGTTTTGGAACGGGCAACTAACTCGCAACTTTTTGGCTCCTTTATAATTCAAATGTAAGAGTTAATATTGTAAAATGAAATGCTTTGAATTTGACTCTTTTAGCTGAAGGCTGACTGTCTTACAGTTGAAGGCTGTAGGTCTTTCTGCTTTTAAAAGCTCATGAAAATTATTTTCAAGACCATCTACAGGTGAGAAGGTCAATGTTAGGCAAGTAAGCGAGTGTCGCACTAATATAACGATTTGGACTATGATAACAAAATCGGCTAACGCATTTGGTCAAAAGTGTTTTAAAGTTTAAAAACAGATCTTCACACACCCATTAGTGCCTACTATCAAATACTTGGATATATACCAAGGTGTTGTTACCTGTAAAATGTTCCTAGTAAAATCCAGTTGATTTTGTCAAAATATTTGCTGCAACGAAATGAGGTCAAAGCTCATGACGTCAATACTGCTTTGGAAATACCATGAATGTCACATTTTTCAGAAAAATGTAATCACAGCTTGATTTAAAAGGAAATCAGGTTAGGTTACTCTCTAAATACTAGAAAGAGGTTATTGTACATCATTTATGGAATTAAGGAAGTATTCGTGTAAAATGAAATACAAAATTTTACACTTTCAAAATTCATTTATCGAATGTGAAAATTTTGATTATAGCGCAAATACAGAAACGTTTTCAATAATTGTTACAGGTTTTCTAGGAACAATAATATAAAGTGGGATAAATAGTACAAACGATCTTTCATAAATATTGGAATAGATCTATACCCGTATCACGGGAATTCGATTCTCAGACCAGACTTCCAAATTTAGGTTTGTGCGTCCAATTTTATACTTCCGCAGATACGATGTATATGGCCTAATTACACATACATTATCTATTCTAGGGCCATTTCAAATAAGGAATTTAAAGGATAGTAAAAAATTCTATTGATTTTGCCAAAGCTCTACGGCTATTAGCGTGGGAGTTTCAAATTATGGAAGAGCGAGTTAGTGGCGTTCTACATGTCTAAATGAATAGTAATTGACCACTGACATTGCTTGACCCTTGTGGAGAGATTCAATTTGTAGCGCATTATTTAAATTATTATTGTTTGGGCCTGTCAACTAGCCTATTACACAAGTGCGTGGGAAATTGCTGTGTATAATACGCATAAGTAATTTCTTAAATGTAGATATTACTTTGTAATGTTACATTATTTATTAATTCACCTAATAAAATGAGTCATTTGAGAACCGCAATATTAGTAATTTAATTTAAAACGCGCTTTTCCAATCTTCTACCTTCCTTAATTGTTTCTATTTATTAAAATCTGTATGTTTTGCGTTGTAGACTGCAATAAAATTAAGATTTCGATATTAAGGAATTCAATTTTGATAATTCCCCTTGCTGTGAGAATCAAAGGATCAAATGTTGTGGGGATGCTTGTGTAAGGTCTATATCCAGCTGTGAACGTATTTCCAATGAATGGTGACGATGACGATAAGATTCTTACGAGAGGACTCTAGACAACTATTGCGTTACTCTTTCATTCCAAATGTTAATCCCATATGGTGGTGGACCGGCTTCCGTATTCATTTAGCTCTCTTCTTCACATTCCTGTCGGAAACATTGCATAGTATTGGAGAATAATCAAACTTTGACATTTAGGTGCCTTTTTTAATAATGGGAAATCATCAAATGATTTCTTCCGCTCTGAGCGGAGCGGAAGGGACTGTCAGACTCTTACTGACTAAAACCCATCCGTGTTCCTTCTAATGCCCTTAGCGCTCAAGGGCCGCGGTGACTAATTTTTTTTCATTTGAATATTTTGTTCATAGATACGTGTACATATTCTGCGAGAAGGCAGAAAAGAATGCGAAAGGAGGATGGGACTACGAAGTGAAACCTTACAAGCCTGCTGACTTCCTTCTTCAAGATATTGCGACGCGTCTCAGCAACGCTAAACCTCTTTGGGACGCGTTCGTTAGCGAAGGTAATAGAATAATAAGCCTAAAACGTTAAAATTACAACAAAAAAAATCAACATTTCACAATTAGAAGCCAGTCCTAAAATTCACTTCAGCCATCAAACCTGAGGTAGTTCTTTATGATATTAGAAATGCCACGTAATAATCTTGCTCATAGATAAAAAAAGAGGATGTTGCATTTTATGCCGTTACCTTCAAAAAATGAATGTTTGTGTTTTAGACATTGTAGAATGTGTGTTACGGAAATATCTTTATGAGTTCTAAACAAAGCTATTAAAGATAATGGTGTTTGTTTTAAAATTCTTTGCACATATTTTTATATCAGCAAAGAATAGGCTTGGTCTGTTTCCTGTGAGTTTATTGATTACCTACCTCAAAAAGATGAACGGCTACATTCTATTACACACGGGATTATGGAACAGACAGCGTCATCAACTGATAACCCTCTTTTTGAACAAATTTGAATGCAAGAGGGGTTACCAATTGATGACGCTGTCTGTTATCGAGATTTAGAAAGAGACATGACACCTAGATAGCATTACCAAGGCGAAGCTCCACGACTCTGTAATCAGCACACGTGAGTCGTTCAGTGGGGCGCGGGGGCAGCCGTTTACCGATCTGGCAAACACAGTACCGTATTGTTGTTATTCAGGAAAAGTGTGATTCAGGGCGGTTTTGCGACTGTAACGAAGTCGACTCACTCCTTATTACAAATGATTCTACTATATCCGTTTGCTAAAAAACCTCAGTTAAAACCCTTCAGTCTGCTGAAAGTTACACATTGCATATCTACTTCATCAATAATGACAAAACGGTTGGTGCAGTGGCTAATGCGCCTCTAAGTGCGTTTGTTTCATTTATGTATTTCACCCACGTTTTTTTTAAAAAGTAAAAGAAAAAATATATTTATATTATTCCGCCCAAAAACGTCCACTGCTGGACTTCTACTTATGATTCTTATAACTTTATAGGCTTAGAACGACTTCGAGGCGTGCCTGGCAGATGGGAGCCTCCGGAAGGTGCGACGGACCGCTTGTGTGTTGACATCGGCGAGGGTGCCTTCATCGAAGTGTCGCACCCAGCACCACAGGGAGACCAAGTGTAAGTATACCCTCAACAGCTATAATATAGTCAAGTCTGTGTATAGAAACTATAAACAAATCGCGTCTTCTTCAATATTTATTATACTTAGTTCATTTCAATATGAGAAAGGTAGTTTATATACAGTAATTCCTCATCAAACCAGGTCGAGGTTTCCCGATACACAATCGGAGCTAATTCTGTACTGAAACAACTCTTGCATATGAATCATGTTATAAACTAGTCTCAATATTATGTACTGTTATGTCACTGAAATGTATTATTATAACAATATTCCTGCAGTTAGGTACAGAAATTACTAAGAATATACAGTGAATACCCATTCACACAAGACGGGTTATTCCTCACGCAAATGTTTACAAATATGTTTGTTGTTCTTAGATAACGCTGAAATAAACAGGATTGTTCAAAATAGTTTATTTTTAAAGGAAAATATCGCGAGAGGCTTGATTGGGGCTAACCAGACGTTAGGATTAGACTGTTTTAGACATATTTATCCGTGTTTATGACGCACGTAAGGCAGTTCGCGCGTACTTTAATAAAGATTATTATGTTTACTCAACAATTTTCTGTATGAACTTGAATAGGCTAGTGACCTGAAGAGTAAATACATAAAAAGTACCCTTTATAAGTATAAGTATTCTATTCTTTATAAGTATTCCCCGAAGGAATACGGACTATGGTATTAAGAGATGATTAACTAAACATGAAGAACGTGTTTCAATAAGGCTAATATAGAGGTAACTTATCGGCATATGCAACCTGCCCGTGTGCATAAAGTTGACTACGCTCTGAACGGCAGTCCAACCTCAAGATTTGCCAAATTCGTTAGGATGCAACCAGACCGCGGTTAATCGACGACATCTCGTCATATTTTATGTCTTGTTTGGAGGTGGAGGAGTACTTAAATTGTTAGGTATTATGTCAAACTTATACCTGTGTGTTTTTAGTGTTACCTAACTTTGTGTTTATTAAATAAGGGAATTGATGTATAAAGTGACACATTCATTTTTAAGTCGACTCTAATCGACTGAATCTAGTTGAACGACACTTTTCTTTTATACGTATGAGAAATGGAGTACTAAGTAAAGCTGCTAAATAAATGTTTGTATCTTATCTCTTTATCATATTGTAATGAATAGATTAGTCAATAATTAAGTGATAAAGATTATGAAGAAGGCAACAAGCTGTGACCGATCCTAAATGAATTGGGATAAGGATTGGAGGATGATGAAAATGGAGTAAACAATATGACTACATTGTTTAACAAAATTTTTGTTTGACATTCCAGTGACAGAAGCGGCGGCGGCCTGCGCGTGCACTTGTCGCCGGTAGCGGGCGGGCGCGCGGTGAGCTGCTCGGGCGAGGCGCGTGCTGCCTTTGCCGCGCATGCGCGCGCTCGCGCCTACGACTGCGAGCTCGACGCTGTGCTGGATAGTGTCATTGGGAATAGGAAGGATTGCTTTGTGTCCATTAGAGGTAATGTATAGTTTAAATGGTCCTTACTTGGTTGAACCTTTGGTATGGTCTGGCATGCCTTCGTGACTGCGGTAAACTAATGGTGAAGGACTGAACTGAAAATAAACAGGATTTTATCCTACTGAGGCAGTCCTCAGTAGGATAATATCCTGTGTCAGTACACAGGCAGTTTTTGTGGTGTTTAACAAAAATATTATAAATATATAGGTACCTAACAAGAATCTAGGAATACCTAGATTACATTAAGAATACATTGGGATCATTTCTATGTAGTGATTATAATTTGCTTTATCTCGTCCCTAGGCATCTCCGACTACCGTGATGGAACCCGTGGAAAAGAATGGCAGCCCCACGCTGCGTTAGCCGCCGCAGCCGTAATGAAGGCAATCGTAGCCGCCATGCCGCCACCTACCGACTAAACGAAACGCATACAGCACCTATAACTATTTATAAGTAAGGCATTTACTTACAAAATCTAAGTATATGTATCACTGATCGGCTGATCAAATCAAGGAGTAACAAAAGAATGGTGTGTTTCTATATTTTTCCGGACACCTTACAGCAGAAAAGTCACACAGTGAGACAAGTCATCGATAAAATCATTGATTCTATCGATGACCTATTCTTTTTCACAAACCATGGTCATACAATTGTATGGCAATCTAGGGTCCGCCTCTTATAACTCCATTTTTTTATTACTCCGTGTCACGTAATTTTAATATTTGACACGCATTATTCACCGTGAGAAATGTTTACAACTCTTTTTACATTGTAAACTTTATTTAATTGCGACCAATTGTCGTACCTAAGTACATAGGTAGTACACAACTTTCATAAAAATAACTAATCTTCATGAATATCTAAACATGGTATAAACCATTCCAAAAATTATCTGATTACCTTAGAAATATGTTGATAAAAATGGATGCAGTTGCATGTTTGAAAGTGTTGCAAGATAAATAATTATATTTCAATACCAATCTGATATCTCTAAAATTGTTGGCTAGGTTTATTCGTATTAATAACTACATAGACCCTCATGAGTATAAAATTTTTAATCTGTAGTAGTTATCTATATGGTATGTCTAACTTTTTATATTTAATGTACAGGTTTACTTGCCTTAGCGTTGGCTGTTATAAAAGTAGTAAAATTAATAAAATTGTCTTATTATAGATATTTACAAAATAATAGGATAGTTTTGAATAGTGCTGAAGTACACATGGTAGCCTATTAATATGAGAAACGTTATTTCGTTATTTGTGTGGCAAACACACGAATTGTAGTAAAATCTTCCACTTGGGACGTCCTAAGGACAAGGACAGAATATTCTTAGGCTAAAACTAAATGGTGAAGACTGTAAACAGATTTCAATGGTACTATTTCCAACTTACTTAGACAATACTAAAAAAATAAGATTACCGCTTTTTATGTTGTGTTACGTTGCCAAATCAATAGTAGCTAATAATGGGCTCAAATATTATGTGTCTTCCTTCTTTTAGGATGAAATTACACTTGAAAAGTATTTTACATTATTTTGGTTATATTTTACATTGTTTTGATTACGTTTACTTGCGATGTAGGAGAGTTACCATTTTCCAGATTATTATTGTAATTCGCTCGTATTATTTTAGTTTAATTCTCAAAGTATTGCATACAATTCCAAATCACTTATAGAAATTAGTGGCATGCCAATAATTATAGTAAATTGTTCACTTTGCCCGAGCTTAGGATCTACCTTAGAATTAATAAAATATAAGTATGTATCTAACATTTCAACAAGTAATTTATTATATTATTTATAAAATACTAACTCACTGCCATCAATGGCCTATTTATAATTATAAGATTAACTTTGTTATTGGACGATGTTGTATCAAAATATGTAATACATATTTTAAAACCAAAGTTTAGACGTTTGGCTGTTTTTTGACAACCTGGTCTAGTCGCCTAAAATGTGAACGTTTTGTTGAAATATTTTATTTACACGTAATTCTTAAGAATCATTTGATCTATGTATAAATTGTGAAGTCACATAGTTTTATCCTCGTTGATGTTTGTGAAAATATTCCCATGTTCGAATTTGAACACTTCTCCATTTGTATTTTTTTTTAAACAAACTATAACTTTGATTGGGGCCATATCTTTAGGAATTGTCGAGCATGTAGGTACAATAATAATTTTACATTTTTTATAGTGTATTGTGTTATGTTAGTTCAATAATGATAAAATCATGTTAAATTATTTTAATTGTTTGATATTATAATTTCTCTCATGACAGTGATGTTATGTTCTAGAACTGTGTTAGCAAGCTATTACACTGTCATTCTAATGTATCGCACAAATAAAGCCTTTAAAAACTATTTTTCTGCACTTATTTCATTAAAAACATCCAAAAAGAAGCTAATATTCTGCCTGATCTTTTGACATATATCTTGTCTATAAAACATTTAGCACTAAGTGATAACAAAATTAAACAAGTAAACAGGAAAACAAAAAAGAGGGTATAAAATTAAACACTTTATTGACTACAACTACAAATTATACATTGAGGTTCAGGGTTTAGAGGAATGTTTTTCACAATACAGTTCAGATAGTATATTTTAACTATGTCTTGATAGATGTTGGTAGTACATCATATTGGACAATGCAAGAAGGCCACTTCCAATTTATTCTGAAATGTAAATTATTTTATTATCTTCTATTACTTACTTTATTTTTTTCGTTACCCAACATACTTCAAAAACAATCGGGATATTGTAAAGATTTACAAGACATTAGGAAGCATGGGCAAAAGGTGTTAGATTAAACCTATGCATATCGCCACCAACATCAGGTTGACATTAGGGTCAGCTTACTGTTACGGGAGGTAAGGTTTGATTTCTGCACTTAGTGCTTGATAGTGGCCATGGAGTGTTAGTTCATTGTTACAAACAATGGAGAATGCTTGATCATTCCACTGCTGTCTGTGCTGGTCCCCTTGTGTAATATACAATAAAAAAGACAACCTTCAGAAACAATAGAGACTGACTGTATAGTATTGTAGAGTTATTTTGATTGACCTTAATGAATAAATTTAGTAATTATTTTAAAAGTTAACATTAAAAGCTCTCTTCATGCAGGGAAAGAGTAGAGAGTATAAAAAAATTTGAAATGCAACTATTTTAAAATGCCTTTTCTTTTCTACCATAAATTAGCACTTATAAAATATTAATAAATAAATAAATAAATTAAATTTTGAACATGCTGAGTAGTACAGATTTCAATTATTGTTCTTAAGCAATAGGAAGTTTATTTAATTTTGATTAAAATCAGCAAATCATAAGTTCTGAGGTTTACGGCCTTATTCACATTTATCAGCATCAATTCACAGTTTATCTTTTAAAAAAGGCTATTTGTATAAACATATAGAAAGAGAATTGAAGTGCGTATTCAGATGTAAGAGTATTATTGGATTATTTAACATAAATTTTACATACATGATTTAGCTAATATTAAGTGTTTAGTCAAGCATTGTAAAGATGCTTAATTGAACATACACAAGATTACATCAGGTAAGCATAATTAAAGAAGTAGCAAACAGACTGTAGTGTGATCTAGTAACATATAAAAAGGGTTAGATTATGAGGGTTAATTAACAATATAATTAGTAAGTGCAAACACAGAAGCAACATGTCATAATCAAATTTTGTTACTTGCATCAGTCTTAGAAGCATGGCAGCCTTGTTTGACCATCTATGTTATTGTTGATCTTCTATAATTTTATAAAAATACAATTTTATTATTACACACACACACATCAATACAACATTAAAATTTCAGATTGTCACAACATTACAGTTTTAGTTTAAAAATGTTATTTTTCATGAGACTGTTCAATTTAAATTATTTTCCTTGTAAATTTGACATTAGGTAGAAAAAAAATATAGCATCTCTTTACTTAGAGTACACTCTGTTATGGTTATTTATGATGATGTCTACTCACCAACATATTTAACTTCATCAAAGGCTTTTCTAGCTTTCTTCAGTTCTTCATTCATTGTCAGTAAATCTTTTACACGTGCGTATTTCCGTTGGTCTTTACGCACTAAGAAAATGATATCTTCTACTTGAACTCTTCCTGTACGGCCAACTTCCATTGCTCTGAAATTTTATGAAAAATCATAAACCAAAACATCATGTTTCATACAAATACACAGAAACAATATTTCAGAAATCGTACCTATGTGTAGTTTCCGTAATAAATTCCATAACTAAATCTTCCAAGAAGTCTACACTTTCAGTATACGGGTTCTGGTCATCTCCAAAACCGTACATCATACATCTTAATTCTTTGCTAAAAAGCCTTTTCCGTCCTGATGCTGTCGCCCCGAGCTGCTGTTCAGTTTCCTCTTCGTCAAACTGTACGAAAAAGGAGGACATTGATATCGATCAACGTTGCTACAATGAGCAAAAAACAATGAGTTTTTGTACAAACCTGGTCATAGTTATCTGGTGCATCAGGAGGGGTAGTCATTGTCACCTTTAAATTAATAATGTATCGTAAATTTAGTGTAGTAATTTCTCAATGTCGTATAATTTCGTTAATTCAACAAATAGAATATTTGTCAACATACCTTTATTTAGTATTTTAGTTAATACGATACAATTTGTCTCTCTGTGTCAAATCATCAAATGTGTCAATAATTACAACAATCAAAGTCAACTGACATTGACAACAAGTATAAAAAGTAACAACAAGTGACAAGTACAAAAATCGTTCAGTAATCAACAAAAGAAAATCTTATTATCAACAAATGAAAAATAGTATAAAAAATCTGAGAATAGTGTAGCGAATGCAGCAAATCGAGGACGTTTTTAATGATGATTAATGGGCCATAGAATGTAGACTACTTCGCGTTCACATCCTAAATAAATATCGCTAGATCTTGGAAATTGGTACTAATACTTTGTCTTAGAGCTTCTACGACTGACTGCATACGTTAACTGTATAAATATCTACTTCAATTAGCTTTTGTCGTTGAAGCAGATAGTAAATAATCGACTCGTGGTGGTATCACCACGACTAACATTCCAATGTTTGTAAAAAAAAAAGTTTTGTTTATGTTTGGCTCTCTTTACAGTTTTTTTGTACACATGAAACAGAATAGGTTATGTTGTGACTTTTAAAAATATTACAATGATTTTGTACCACTAGGAATTAGCGAATTACGTTCATTATTTTCTGCGTTTATAGATTTATAAAACGACACAATGAATCCTATGACGTAAGTTCAACTTTGAATTCATGATTTAATTATCTGGTACTGACATTTATTTATTTTGTATATTTTTTTTATATGGATAAATTCTAAATCTTAGCTTTAATTTTGTTATTCCAGAAATGTGAAGAACGTGTTGAAGCTCAGTGAACGAGAGTTGTCTGGTAAATCTAAGACTTCTTGGCATGACCAGTATAAGGACAGTGCTTGGGTATTCGTTGGAGGTCTCCCTTATGATCTCACAGAAGGCGACATTATCTGCGTTTTTTCACAGTAAGTTGAAACTTGATAGACGGTAATTTAGATATAGTAGTCATAGTAATTATAATATCATCTAGTCAGAATGACTAGATAGATCGACAATGGTTGATGATAGAGTGTCAATAATCATCATCTTCCTACGGTTTTATTCAGATTACTAGGTCACTAATGGGTGACTTTTATTTCATTTAAGAATTCCTGTATTCGTTAAGAAATGTATTTACTGCTTACTTGATATATGCATGTAAACCATTTCAGAATTACTTAATTCATAATGTATAGTAACTTTATTACAGGTATGGTGAAATAGTAAACATAAACTTGGTCAGAGACAAAGCAACTGGAAAGTCGAGGGGATTTTCATTTATATGTTATGAGGATCAGCGGTCAACAATCCTCGCTGTGGATAATTTAAATGGGACCAAAGTATGTTGAATGTAATATTTAGATGTCATTATTTTACATGCAATTATATTATTTAAATGAACAATAAATAATATTAGACATTTGACGCACCTGAATTCTAATTTTAATTCATTTATTTTCTATCCCTAGATATTGGGCCGCACAGTACGAGTGGACCACTGTGAACAATATCGAGCTCCTAATGCAGACATGTCAAAAGTTGACGAAGTGACTGCAGCAATAAGAATGGAGGGCTGTGCTCCACAAGTTCAAGAACCTAGTACCAAATCAGAGACTGTTGTGAAACCGGTATTGTACATTTTATATTTGTTCCAAACAATTGTGTTTTGCAGCTTCTAGATTGGTTATTCTAAACTAAAGTATGTTGTTGCAGGATAAGGAAAAGGAATCCAAAGAATCCAAGGAATCAACAAAAGTTGGCAAGGTCAAGAAGAAAAAAGATAAGAAAAGTAAAAAAAAGAAAAAGAAGAAAAGCAAAAGTTCGTCTTCAGAATCAGAGTCTAGTAATTAATTTAAGTAGGTGTAAATTATGTGTAATAAAAGACAATGTATGAAATTAAAGTTTTTTTATTGGAAACAATACATCACAGTTTACAATAACATGAACATAGAGATCATAATATTTAAAATTAATATGATTGAATAATACTGACTAGATATATTTTAATAAAATGTCGTTTTACTTTCACAAATTTACAAAAAAATCGTATTAAAAACACATTTCACTTACATCTAAACAGCAAAATTTAATTAATAAATTGGCCATACACTTCACAAAGAACAGGAAGAACATTATTAAAATAGTATTATTATCTAGAAATAGGAATGACAGAAGAACTGCTAACTATTAAATTCATAGGTCATTTAATGACTTTGTTTGGATATGACAGGACCTAATTTTACCTATATTATTGATTTAGAATATTTATTTTATTAAAAAGTAGGTACCTACAACAACTATTGAGAATCAGGAGATACATTTTATGATCTTACAGTTAGGATCCCTTATTAATTATTGAGAATCTTCTTAATTTTTTCAGAAGTGGTAACATCAGTATAAGCTATGATGCCTTCTTTGTTGCTATATTCTTGCGACTCCAAATCCATCTCGTCATTGTAAGTGATAGGATTTTGAGTAGAGAAGCTGATGAGATCCCCACCCTTTGCTTTGAGGATAGAGTGGGGGGCACAGGTATCCCAGCGGAAAGTAGTTCCTTGTGATAGGATGTATGCTGCTGCTTCACCTGTTAAGTTAAACATGAATTAAAAGAAATGTAGCTGCTTGGCTTTCCCAAAAATAGTAATACACATACTTGTGCTTATTATAGCACATGTGATGGGATTTTCATTCTACAAGAAAATAAATGATGATCTTAACTTTGCAGTGCTATTCTGGTGAAATCTCTTAAATAAGTGATCTTGAGGCGAGTTGATTGAAAACTTTCTTCAAGGTCACTTTACCTAAATTTAGTGAGACAGAACACACTGGTGGTTTCTACATCAGTTATAACAACAACAACAAAATACAAATAATTATTCTTAATTTTGGCATGGGAAGTTGTGAATTACTTAAATTAGGTTTATAAAAATCAAATACCATTTAGCAGTTTCCTCACCTAGAGCAACTTTTAGAAGCTTATGCCCAGCTCCTGGTAGGGACTTCACCTCCCATCCAGCCTGTCGGAACTTGTCAGCAATTTCTGGTTTTTCAGCAGAACTCATGAGTAAGATGTTCTTTTCATTGCTCTCCACAACATAACTACTTCCCCATTCATGCATATCTTTATAATTAATGCCCCACACAACTCGCCCTTTACCACTGAAAATTAAGAAAGATTAACAATTATTATTGTAATCAAACATGGGAATGAAAAACATTTAATTAAATTTAAAGATAAATGGGATTCAGAATAAACATAATAACTTACTTGTCATAAAATGGCTGATTGATGACTCCAAGAATAGGCTCTCCAGTAGACCTAAGATAAGCCCCAATGAGAACTGTCACACATGGCAGACCATGGTCTGCATCTGCATGTCCCTGGACACCAGCTATAAACTCAGCAGTAGCATCTAATAAAAAAATACAGCACATAAGAAACAGATAAGACTTTCTTGAAATAAATTTCATTGTATTGGTAACATTTGGTGACTCAAATAAAACAAAATACTTACCAATTGGATCTATCCAAATCCCTAAATCAGAAGTGTTGATCTCTGGAATATCTCTTGGCAAATTATCACAAAATTGATGGTCAGTGTCGCCATGGGCTGCTTCAGCCATTCGTTTCGCAACAGCCGGTGCTACTAAATACTGTAAAATATCCGCAGTGCCTTCGACACTGTCGCATAATTCGATCCTCACTCCTCCAATCTCAGAACACTCTTCGCCTCTTACATGCTCTGCGAGCTCCGGGAAATGACCTGCTATTTCAGTTTTAGCAGCTTCTTGGGCCAAAACATCTGCAATCGTTTTAAAATCTCTCTCAAAACGGGCGTTGGCATCGCCTTCAAATTTTTCAGCGACCAATAATACTTCGTTTGTTGCGCCTGCACAGCAGGACCGAGCTACACATGCAGCTTTTTCTGATGCGTTTATTAGAGTCTCTAAAATATTTTTCATTTTCACAGAATTATCAACACATTAGATAAAATCAATATTTCAATTCACAGGACCTGTGAGAGTCGAGCCAATCTAAAAATAGAAATGTCGTCTGTCAATGTCAATTTTGTTTAATGTTTAAGTTTATAATCAATAACAATAGGGATGGGATTGGGAAGAAACGTTCCGAAACGATAAATCGACTAAATATAAATTATCACTTGATGCCATAACATTGAGATCAAACAGTCTGTACTATAGATTTATCAAAATAAAAAGGAGAACTGACAAAACTTATGGTAGTTTTAGATGGCGGTAAAATAATTTCCGCGAAGTTTAAAAAAGCAATTGCATTACATTGTTTTTGAATTGTAAAAATATAGGAAGAAGAAATACGCGCTAATAAGAAGCAAAAATAATTGAAAATAATTGAAAATAATTGTTATTTAAGTCAGTTACTGTCTATAAAATTGAGCTTCCGTAAAGAGACTGCGGTAAGCTAAACACACTCAAAATTGCAAATTACAATCGTAGAAATATTTTACAGTCAATGATGAACAAACGCTCGCTTCGCTTTCTACCAGCTATACACGTGGGCTTTACCAGGTATCGATTTAGATTTTTTTTTCTTATACCATTTACAATTACCTATAGGCAGATAATTAGGTAGGTGGTCAGGCAGGTTTCATAAAAACTCACGACTCACGTATTATCAACGCAAAAAATCGCCAGGTAAAACGTACATTCGTAAACTGAGATACCATTCCGAGAACGTACGATTGCGCCAAATCGTGTTGATTTGTACCAACCCATGTTAAGAAAAAAAGTTTGCTTTAAATAGGTGTTCTCAGCTAACAGTATGAAATCGCTTTGTCATATTTAATGAAAGTGTTCAAGGTTGCCAAATATCGACAAGCGAGTGCAACGGTAGCAACCATCATGAATGCGTGATACTTGTCGTGAAACGGTGCGTGCTTGACCTTAGGGGCGCGTGCCGATTGAACTATTTTGTTAAATCACTAGTAAATTAAATAAAGTACCGAATAAAGTAATATTGTCGAGACATGTCGTTGTTTCGAAGTAGTTCATGAACGCTTCTATGTACCTACTTTCAAATAATTTTCTTTTGTGTTTTTCTTACTACGTAACCTATCACCTAAGTGATATTGATGCTTACTTATTTTTAATTAATAATTAGGTGATAATCTAGAGCACAACAATTTTTAATTATTTGTCTGCTGATTGTACGAACAATAAATTGTTTAATTATTTAATTAAAAAAATTGTTGTTCGTTTCAATCTTTCAGAGGACAGCAGCCTAGAATACTTATTAGAATTAGTTACGTACTAGATACTTAGAGTTGCTCCATGGAAAGCTCACGATTGATTTAATAACAATGACAAATAAGTATTTAGAAAGGGAGACCATGGGCTAGGCGTTTGGATATAACCTTAGATTATCATTTAGATACTATCTGATCTATGAATTCTGTGATTTTACTGATTAGGCAAAGATTTACTGGATTTAAAAGTTTAAAATAAGTAAGTAGGCCTGTAGGTATATTTGATATGCACTGGCTTTCAAAAAACCTTGCATAGGTACTTAGGTACCGTGGGAATATCCACGAAATAATGAAATATCAAATTAGAACACATAGGTATAGTCATTAAAAAAACTGAATTGTTAATGTTGGAGTAACCATCGCAAATGCTCTCGAATTGTGTAAAACGTCATATAAAACCGGTTATTTTTTTTAGAAAAGCCCGTTTCTTTTGTTATTCCTCTTTATTTTATTTTATTTTTTACTGTTAGAGCGGCCATAGTAAATAATGCACACTGTAAAAATAACAAGTGTGTGCCTATTACAATCCACAAGATACAGCCCTACTATGACAGACAGACGCGGATAGACGATCATATAGACAGCGGAGTCTTAGTAATAAGGTCGTGTTTGGCACCCTTTGGAAACGGAGCCCTAAAAATAAGTATAGTAGTCGCCACGAGTCGTGAGCACAAATGTCAAGTTAATTTTCGGGTTTTCAGGTTCTTTTCTGGGTATTTTGGACCGCCGACGCTGCACACGATTGGTCCGTCACTCCAAAAAGCCCCGAAAACGACCCAAAAACCGAAAAAATAAATTGACATTTGTGCTCACGACTCCTGGCGGCTAATATAGAACCCCATATCGAGATAATACGACAACAAATATACCGAATGGTTGATTCTTGACCTACGGTTATAGTTTAAGGTTATATGTAGTTACCTATGTTGATAGTTGTAACGATAAATCACGACTTCTGAATAAACGGGAAGGTGAATTGTGGGTGTGTCAATCTGACTCGTGACCGATATAATTTTATTTCAATAAAACGTGCCTAAATAGAGGGTCTTACAATAATGTCAGCAACAATTACTGCCAGATATATTATTGTGAACGATCTTTGTTGCTAAGTTCCATTGCCGTACAGAAAATGGTATGAAAGAGCATGTTTACATTTGGTAAGGAACTATTTTAACCGAGTTTTGCATTTGTGGCCTTTCTCTTGGAGTTCAAAACCTTGTGGCTGCTGCACGCTTCAGTCATTTGTTTTTAAAAGGATAAAAGCACTAACTCATGGACGTTTTATTTTAAAATTGCACTCTCATCCACTGTTTGTTTGGTACAGAATTCAATTGTTTGTTAGTAAAAGAATTTAGTGTAGGGGAGTACAATTTTAAATTGAAGCATCTTTACCTACTCGTGCAAATTACGTAGACGATTAGGTAGGTATGGAATTTTTACGTACACAAATTATGTGTTATTTAAATAGATTGTGTATTTTTCAATTGTGCGCATCTTGCTGTGCAGTAAACAATGAAAACAATGGATCTCCTTCATCTCGTATACTGTATCTAAACTAATACATATTATAAAGAAGAAAAGTTTTGGACATTCTTATAGAAAAAGATTTTTTGTAACTTCTTGTTTACAAAAAATCATTCACTGATAAAAAGCGACACTACGCACTACTTCCGCGGACCGTAAGCTTTGTTTTATGGTAAACTTGACTTCTGCGCGGACAAAGTCACGGGCAGAAGCAAGTGTGAAATGAAACTAATGTAAAACCTATCTAATGTTACGACTATAATTGTCACGACTGATGATCTCATGACTTGTACCACAGTCATGAGATCATCAGTTACCCATTTTTTTTAAAATGCGAAAATAGATAGTTACCTGCTACGACCGGATATTGAACTGCGTTTATTAGTAAAATGTCATCTACACAATAAAAGTTTATTTCGAACATAAAAAGAAAAACTGCATAATTTCGCAATTTTATAGATAATTAGGAAGCCCCATTTAGTAGTAGGTTAACATTAAAAGAGATTATAGGCACTACGTTTGAGACACACGACATATACATAAAATATGTACATTAACATATACCGCTCTACCTCTGAAAACATAAAACATAACATACCATGACGCCTGTATTCCCCTAAGGGTTAGGCAGAGATGTACCAATGTACTTCCACAGTTCGCCGGTATGTTTAGGTCCCATGTAATAGGGAGCGAGCCTATTGCCATTAACCGGGCACAAAGCCTAACTCGGAGTTGCTACTGAAAATGTTACAGAAAACCCAATAACACTTTTTGCTCGACCTGGGAATCGAACCCAAGACCTCTAGCGTAGCAGTCGCACTTAGGACCACTAGGCCAACGAGGCAGTTAAACAAACACTTTTATTTTGTTAAAGATAAAGAATATGCTTATATGATCCTTCATTGAGTTTGTAAGTGTTGTTGAGCAACCAATCGTTCAGATAAAATTGAATCCTTCAATACCAATTTAATTTCAAAGCACTTACTTAATAGGTTTCCATTTATTGATTTCTTTATGTTTTTTTTTAAATATACTGCTACTTGCACAATCATCATTGTTAAATAAAATTCTAGCTTAGCAAATGTAGAGATTTCCTGTAAGTTAAGTTTTTTCAGCTTAATTAGCTAAAACATCTTAACAAAGGATACGTCTACTTATGAAATAGTATATAGCACCGCACCAAACATACTGACACTGCAAGTTACATAAAAGCTTGTAAGAAAAAGAGTTACAGATAAAATGTGTTCTGGTGTCATTTGGATAACAACCACAATTTCTAATAGTTAAAATTTACTACAAAAACTTACCGTAACTTACCAAACAGTAGCCGTAGACCTCACTCGGACCTGCCGGGGCTGCGGGTTGTTCGTAAGAGATACCGCGCCTCCGGAACGCAAAGGGCACAAGAAGGAATATGGGTGGGTTTTAGTCAGTAAAAGTCTGACACTCCTCCCGCCCCGCCCAGGGCGGGAGAAGTAATTTGATGATTTCCCACCCCCCAAAAAAAAAAGACTTCACTCGGTGGTGCTACAAATATGATAAATGATTAATTACTGTTGTAGTGTAGCGAAGCAAAGATGATTAACGCATAACTACATATCTATTTGGGTTAAAATTTAGGTTCAGTGTTTACCGTAAAGTAGACGAATTTGCATCCACGACTTGTTTTATTCAAAGTATTTGGGTTAAAGGAGTAGAATGAAAAGAAAAAAAAATATTTTCGTTTAAATGCGCCTAGCATCGTGCTAAAAGAGGTCAACAAAGACATTGAGCAATAGTCGTAGACAAGTAGTAACTCATACACGCATTGAATTCAGCAATAACTATTACAATTGTACTCTATTATTAAGTGCTTTTATTATCTATATCATAAATGTGGGTTTATTTGTGGAGAATGAAAAAAAAAAATTCAATAAGATCCAGGAACTTGCACGCTTCATGTAAATAAAATAAAATAGCATTGTACCTAAATATGTGAAAAGCAACCTTGTTAAAGTAGGTACCTCTTATCGCGGAAAGCGTCTTGTCTACGCGCTACGCAATTAACTATTATAGATGAGGGTAGGTACCTACCGAAGCTCTCAATTTTTACTACTATTTATCAGTAAAAATGACAAATAATAAAGAATTAATAATGTTATGTGGCACATTTTTATCACTCACTCACACACCAATATTCCGGAAAGAAAATAACGAGACTACAATTTACTTAAATAAAAATGAACATTTGTATAATTGTCTTCTACCTATGCGTTCCTAAACCATTGATGGACAATGTTTCTTTCCCAAAAATAATGAAACACGAGGAACAAAGTCACCGGCAGCAGCTAGTTTAAAAAAAAATGCCGTCTAAAATATCATCATACATTGATTTGCTTGCAGCCGTTTTGTAATAATATATCAAAATAAAGTTAATTAACTATTATTACAATAGTTACCATATAATTTAGTTAACTTAGGGCCGATTTTTCAATCGCCAGATAACTTTTATCTGAAGAATATGTTTGACGTTTTGACAGCTTTTATATAGAAAATATGTCAAACCACCATATTTATTCCTCAGATAGAAGTTAACTGATGATTGTAAAATCGGGCTTTATTATTAATTAATTCTGCAACTGTTGACGATCTGCAATTAATAACCAACGGTGGTCCTAAAAGGAGGATGCGCGCGGCGCTTATACCTATCTCGGGGAACACAGATCAGATACATGATGTCACGATAGTAAAGAAACTCCATAGTTAGATAATTTAATAAAAAGCAGTCCGTGTAACCTACGTAAGTTGATGTAACGCTATCTTACGTAACACTTGGTAATGACACATTTGCAGTTCCTCACGTGATGCGTCTTACACGATGTTTGCGATCGCAGCTGCAACATCTGTTGACTTACACGATACCGAGGAGATTGTCGAGAAAATTGAACACTTATTTCTATTCGCTGTCCGTACTTTGTTCGTGTAAATTGTCTATACCTCTTTTTTTTTTTTTTGGGGTGGGAAAGCATCAAATAACTTCTCCCGCCCTGGGCGGGCAGGAGGGAGTGTCAGACTTTTACTGACTAAACCCACCCATGTTCCTTCTTGTGCCCTTTGCGTTCCGGGGGCGCGGTATCTCTTACGAACAACCCGCAGCCGTCTATACCTCTAAGAGCAAGAATATAAATAGGTAGGTACTAAAAGCAGTACAAGATGATTATTCTTAGGATTCAGCATAATCCTAGGTCCACATCTAAAGGATTAGCCTATTAGCCTTTTTATTAAGTTGAACAACCCGTTACCCATCGCATTTAGAAGGTAACATAAGAAAGTGTTTTCATTGGGCTTAATACTGGTCTTTAAAATATTAATTTCAATATTTTGAATTAATAGGTAAAATATAACAAAAGTAATGTTTATAATAAGTCTTTTTAAGATTAGTAAGCTTTTGACTCTATCTATGGAAGTTTTAATTGAATAAGTGTAAAGAACTTACCGATTTTATGATTAAGCTTGCTTTCTTGTTCTCAGTGACCTTGATTTTTGTAAAATATAACCTTGTGCAAATACCTTGAAAAAATCAGCATTTTGTGATATTCGCAGGAACACTGAGGTGCCATAAAAAGGTTTTATGGTTATGACTAATAACTGTGGGCCGGTTAAATGCATCTTAACTAAAACCACTGGAGCATTGAGTTAAAACCCAACATACATGTGAAAACTCGGTAATACACACCTGTTTTAAAACAAATGTATTTTACGAGGCTGTTAAATATTTACCCCACATTTTTAAGCTAGTTATATAAAAATATTTCAGCCTATTTTTGTTCTATGCAGATATATAAGCTTTGATCGATTAGTTTTCGTTGAATCCCACTTTTGAATCCCATTTTAATATTTTTGGCGATGGATCCCACAAAACATTATTATGTATTTCCGTTGGATCCCAAATGCTTTCAAAAATCTGATTGCGGGTACTTTCAACAACAAAACTATTTCAATTAAAATTAGCTTTGGCTGAATGAGCCAAATACAAACTCATTTATGGTGTGTATACCATGAAATAGATGCCACTTTTAAATATAAGAAAAAGAAGTAAAATAAACGATAAAAATACTTATAATTAAAAATAATTATAATATACATAATTATAATAATATTTGTCAAAATGATAAGATTACACAAAAAACCATAGATAAAGTATAGGTACCAATGTACACCCACAGTTCGCCGGTATGTTTTAGGTCCCATGTAATAGGGGGCGAGCCTATTGCCATTAACCGGGCACAAATCCTAACTCCGAGCTGCTACTGAGAATTTTATAGAAAAACCCAATAACACTTTTTGCTCGACCTGGGAATTGAACCCAAGACCTCTAGCGTAGCAGTCGCGCTTAGGACCACTAGGCTAACGAGGCAGTTAAAAGTATACTTTACAGCAAAAAAAAAAAAGCTATCAATGTAGGACGGTGTTATAAAGTAAAAATCCATCCATGTTTCTTCTGTCTTTCATTGAATCAATCATTTAATAGTCGGTAAGCCGACCTCACGCTCCTTTTTAAATATTTGATAAAGGTTAGTAACTTTTCTTCTGAAGTGTACACATGTTTTTATAACATAGGATTCATCGGAAATAGCAAAGTACCTCAGCAATGGGATCAAAAAACTGGGATCCATCAAAAATAAATGTGTTTGCGGCGGATTGGCGGTTTCAGACTTTTATAATCGTAGACAATTATTTGATGTCTAAAGTAGCATAAGTACATACTTTTAAGTAGTAATGCGATCTTCGATCTTCTAATACCGTAAACACGTTTTATGAAATAATTATTATGACATATTACATAGACTGCTTCGGTAGCCTAGTGGTCCTAAGCGTGACTGCTAAGTTAGAGGTCTTGGGTTCGATTCCCAGGTCGAGCAAAAAGTATTATTGGGTTTTTCTAAAAAATTCTCAGTAGCAGCTCGGAGTTAGGATTTGTGCCCGGTTAATGGTAATAGGCTCGCCCCCTATCACATGGGACCTAAAAACATACCGGCGAACTGTGGGTGTACATTGTTACACTTCTGCCTAACCCTTCGGGGATTACAGGCTTGATGGTATGTTATATAGATATACAATAATACATAACTTTGCAGTGAGCGTTTCATAATTAAAGTCTCCTACGATGTGTCTCAATCCGGTTGTTACAATATGACATAATCTTAATAAATTCCAAGTAGGTATCTATTTATTGTATTTATTTTAAACAGAAAGCGACTCTTGCCTTCAGAGACGAAAGTGCAAAAAGTTTTTTTTTACTGTGTCTGGATTTCCCCCTTTAACTTAATTGGTTGGGTTTTTGGTTTGATATTTTGATTAATTAACTCAATTAACCCGTGTATGTTGACCGCAGACCTATCAAATAGGGTCAGCGTGGTATGAAAATCATTACCTACCGAAGTCAACAATGTAAACAATGAAACTCAAATAAAGATGAAAAATTATGAACAATTTATTAATGAAGTTCCAAGGAAATACCTAAACTACCCAAAATTCAAATAAATAAAATTTATTTCTAAAAAAGAAACTCCCACTAAAAGAAATAAAAAATAAAAATCGGGCCAGGGATAAATTTTTTTGGAGTAGGTAAGAGAGTGATTGAAATAAATGATTTGACTTTTACTTAGGTGCTATCAGAAATAGTCAAAGCAATGGATAATGATATGATTTACTTGACTTACTTTCTGAGTAGTAGGTAGAGCTTTGTGAAGGACCTCGTCCGGGGAAGTACTAAGACTATACCTATTTTTGCCGCTAAGCAGCGATGCTGTGTTCCGGTTTAAAGGTTATGGGTGCCAGTGTAATTACAGGCACGTGAGACCATATTAACTCTGTCTCTTTTTTTTTTGCAAGGTCTCTGGTATTGCAAATATCTATAAGCAGCGGGGACCACTGAACATCAGGCGGGCCGTCTAGGCTTGTTTGCCATCAACAAAAAAATTAACGGATTATTAATTACGACGACTTACAAATGTATTTTTCATATATAACACTTAAAAAGTTAGTTGCGTGTGTACTCCCCATGGAAAATGGTACCATCTATTAGATCGGTCAATGGGCGGTTCGATCAATGAATATCTACTAAAATTTTAAAAATGTCAAGTTGAACCGCTTTCAGTTAATTGAAAAACAGATTTCGTTAGCACATAAAAGATGTTGATCATTGTGTTTCTGGTAACTCCTTAATATTTTGAATATCATATCTGGCCAAATGTGTAGACACTAAATTAAAACTATCGTTAAAAAATGTCGCAACTATACAGGTTCGTGCACCTTATGCAAAAACCGGTTATGTTACTATAATCCCCTGACGAAATCATTAACGCATTTTTGGTGAAAGTCCCCGAACGGCACTTAGTCTTGTTTGGAATACCTCCAATATGTGGGTATACGACATTTAACCTTGTTACTTATTATAAAAGTTGTAATTCCTTGAAAATGGTAACAATCGCTGTTGCGTAACATGAAATAACATGAATCAGGTTTCGTTTCAGAGGACTATATAAAATCATAATTTTTTTATACTTGCATATTATCTTTATTAATGAAGATAGCAGATGAAGAAGAAGTTAATCAGTAAGGAACATTATAATATTATGTAAAGTAAAAAAGTGCTGTTGAGAAAAAAGTGCTTTTTCTTATTTTGAGACACCTTCACCTTTCGTAAAAACATAATAGGTAGGTTCCTTCTATGATTGTTGCGAATGTCGTGATCTCACGCAATATCGACTCATACAAAAAATAAAAGATAAGGTGATTGTCATGCACCGTCCACGTAATAGAAAAATGTTAAAGTCATGGTATCCGGCACTTTGAGATAATAACAGAAAAAGTTTAGTGGAGCAAGGGCAATTTCAATAGTTTTGTTAACGAAACTAAACGTTCGCGCACAAATAAGATAGGTACTGAGGTAGATACATAAGATACTTACCTACATATGATAATGTAAACTAAATGCACCTACTTTGGAACAAACTGAATTATGAACGCATGTACTCTAAAAGCACGAAATCTAGTACTCATAGTCATTTATTTTCATACCATAATGTGTATAAAAGATGTTACATAATGCTTAAAGCTAAAGTACAGTTAAGACCTCTGGTAGGGCTCAGTAACTTAGTATTTGGTTAAAAATAAAAAAAATTATAGAATAAACAATGCTTATTAATTTATATGAAATAAAATTAGGTAGTAAATCTTATGTTATACCAACGTGGGACAGTAAATGTAAGACATTAATCGAACCTGCACATAAACATTTCTGCAGTCTTCACTTCACTTTACTTATATTAACTTAATCTGAGAAAAACACTAATGATCATAACTATTGTAATAATAATACCGGCCTGTTATAGCCTACTGTGTAAAATATATCTAGTGATTAGGTCCATTTTTTAATGTTGACCTGGCCATACCTGTTTGAGCCGTTTAAGAATCATGGTTGTAATTTTTGTGTTATTTATAAATCTGTTATTTCTTATGCTAATGTTATTATAATTTTATAAGGCGATGACCTTTTTATGATAGTGTCAATTAATAAAATGTTGTAAGGAAAGGTGCGATATTGATTATTTTAGGCAGTGGTCTGGTTCCGTAAAAAAGAGCCAGATATACACTTATGGACAAAAGAGGAACGCAAAGTAGTGTAAAATAAAATATCACGGATATTTGTAACAATTAAGTTTATTAATTTAGGTTTTGCTTATTATTCGTTAATTTGAACTTGCATACGGCGAAAAAACAAACGATCAAAAGACAAAATTCACCAAATTAAAGAATTTTTTTTTTACAGGAACCCAAAATTTTTGTACTTGACTTTTTTTTAAATAAATGCTAAGCAAAGGCTTTGACGTGAGCTATAATCAGTACTTACTTAGTGTTGCCTAAGGTATTCGACCACTATGACTGCAGTATGCAACTATGAACTGCATAAAAACAAATCTATCGCCTAAAAAAGCAAAGAAAAGAGGCAAATGGCGCTACAATTTCTTTTAAAATCTCAGAAACATATCCATTCTCAATGACACGGAGTTTCGTAGGTGTCGCCATGCAAACACCTTTCCAAACCATAACTGACTCTACATCATATGCCTCTTTTTCAATGACGATGCACTGAGTGTATCTCTCTCCCGGACGTCTCTACACTTTAATCCTTCCACCATCTGACTTTAGGTAAAATCTGGACTCATCTGTAAATAGAACTTGACTCGTAGTTTCGTCATTTTAATTTTTATGATTGCAAGCAAAATTATCATGATATACTCGATGGTATGTGGCAAGAACCTGGCCTATATTCCCGCCGACTTCAGACTTCTTCTCACAGTTTTTGTGCTTACTGTAACCCCTTTAACTTATTGGAGCTTCGTTTTTTCCACAGAAGAAGTTAAGGATCTGTTTCTAAGCACACTGGTAACAATGAACCGGTCGTCTCTGGCAACAGTTCTCGTTTACGTCCTTGCTTTACAAGTCTCGTATACTGTCCGGTCTGTCAATACCTGTAAACAACTCGGTGTACCACCGATTTTGATACTTCTAAAATTTGGGCCATATGTTTGTAGGCATGCTCAGTAACAGTTTAAGTAGCAAGTCTAGCAACTTGAGTGGCGATTAATTAGGTTAATTTGTCGGGCATTATCAGTTTATTTGCAGTTACAGTTTATACTTAGACGATAAACAAGGCAGTTAGCAAAAATAAAAACAAAAGCATAAACAAAACCTTTTAAATTCAACTTCTAAACTTGGCAAGAATTTCCACACTGTAAAAGAACGCAAATAATAAAGACCAAAATATATTAAAAAATAAATAATTACATAAAAACAAATAAAATGAAATAAAAAAAACATTCAAGAACTTACATTTTTTATAGAATTTGGGTACTAATGTTTGTGGGCCAGTACGGAATAATATTATACATGATACATTGAGAACTCTTCGGGCAACAAGCTTCAACTGACTGACTAAGTGATCGACTCCTTTTATTTGGAATAAATGCTTAGACTTTGACTTTTTAGGGCAAGGACACCTTGGGGTTTTATCAGCAGATAAAGGATATCCATGAAAATAAAGCGTATTTTTCAACCTAATATTACAGAACATAGTGTACATACAGGGTGCTTTCCATGCCGATTCTTTCACACACAAATTGCTATTGGCTTATATTCGAATGGCATGGTAATGGTCCTAACTGTATGTTTAATTCAATTATGTTTCCAAACATTATGTTGCTTAATACTGTAGTTTTGGCCCCTTAATTATTGAATTATTATTCCAGTCAGGTGCGATGGTTTATTAAGTTTGGCATTGTCTTATTTAAAAAATTTGGTACCTAAATAATAATCAGACAAATGGGCAGCTTTCTCAGAAATACGTAATCCTAACTAATATTACAAATGCGAAAGTAAATGTATTTGTTTGTTTGGTACATTTTCACGCCTAACCACTGAACCGATCATCCTGAAATTTTGTCAGTTGAATATGAACGGACTTTTCATCCCTAAAAAAAGTACTGTTCTCTAGGAAAATAACAATAACGTTCTAATGATAATAAATAGCGCCACGTGTCTTTCGACTACTTAAATCAACTTATACACGGGCGAAGTAACGGGCAGAAGCTAGTAATTATTATTTGACACTGCCTTGTTTGAGAATTTTCGATAGATGAACTTTAAGAATAATTGAGGAATCAATCGATGATTTGATCTTATGAAGTAAAAAGTTTGCCATTAAGAATCTATGGAAATTCCTACCACTTTTAGGTTCAAAGAAGGTTTTGCTTAGGTTATTGTTATTTACGATGGTTGACTTGGCATATGTTTTTTATCTGAAGACGCTTTTAGAAAATATAATTTTCAGACATTTTTGTGAGTCTTCCAAAAGTCATGGATGAAGAATTGAAGTTACATTAGTATATATTTTGTAATCACTCTTCTTGTGTAACGAATTTCGGGAACCCATTTAGATATTCTAACAATACCATTGTGATCTAGCTATCGTAATGTCAATATGTAACATTGCAGAATGATACTGCAATAACAGTGTTGTTGATATTAATTATAAAATATCAATGGGATATAAGCTATTCCGAAAAATGACATTGACAAAAAAATTAATAATAAAAAATAATTCATGATGTACCACGTTAGAAGCCTTGAGGTACATTAGATTAAGAGAAGCGCGTGTTTTACCCAAATATAGGTAAATATGACCTTCGGTTATTCACAACGCGCCCTTAAGCAATTTATAATAGAATACAGCCTTCGCTTGGTTTCAGAGGTTTGTGCAAGTTGAGCTCTCGTGGAGGATAGACCTCTGTACCTACTTATACTTATGTTCCTACTCATTTAGTGTACGGTTTCTAGATTTTGTTCGAAATTTATTCTTGTGGACTGTTACTAACGAATTTGGTGTGTGTTAGTGGTGTTTTTTTATCGATAATACTTTTAAGTGTTTGAAACACTAAACATGTTTACGAGTTGGTAAGTTTTTTTCGTTTATTATAGGGACTCACCTATATTATGTACTTTTGTGTTTTCTCTTGTCTTTTTTGGTAACATAATAAAATAAGGAACAAAATAGATAGTTTTTAATCAGTGTCTAATACAACAAAAGTCAAATAATTTATTTCGAAGAAAGTTGAAAATTACAAAACCTTACATATAAAATCTTAATTATAATATAATAATAATAATGTAATTTGATTAAGATTTTATATGTAAGGTTTTGTAATTTAAAGTGTTTTAAAATATGTGTGTATATTTTTCCCCAAAGGGAAATAAGCAATTTTTGATCTAAGGCAGGCGGACAAAGAAGGGTCACAGGATAATTTCCAACATAGAATCAGTAGATTTAAACAGAATGGTAAGAAAATGTAGAATAAATATATTATAAAAGTAATAAAATACAATGCAAACAAATGAAAACCGGTTTAGTTTCGTTTAGATTGACATAACAACCAAGTTTAACATATTTTTTTAAGCATTCTTATCTTGAATACAAACCTCTAATTTGTAATTTAAATGCTTTATTTACACAGTGCAATTGTAAATTTATTTTTATTAGTAGATCGTACATACCCATCGCAAATATTGAGGGAATTAGTTCCTTGTTTCAGATGTTCTAAGGACTGAAAATGGATTATATACAGTATATATATACAGTTATTATAGTGGTAGTAAAAATAATACCAGCTTATTATAGCCCCATTACAGGGGTAAAGCATCTGCTAATACAGAGAAGGCATGACAACTTTTCACTACGCTTGCTCAAGGCGGCTTGGCAATTTCAGACTTACCTATATTACACACACATACCATCGCGCTTGGATTCCCCGAAGGGTTAGGCAGACGTATACAAATGTACACCCACAGTTCGCCGGAATGTTTAGGTCTCATGTAATAGGGGGCGAGCTAACGACATATGGGAGCGGAGCAGTAACCAAAGACTTAAATTAACGCGGGTAAAATTAGCCACGTGGACGTAGTCGCGGGCAGGTCGTCTAGGTTCCAAATAAAGCTTACTGTCTATTTCTTTTATCTGAAATAATCATAAAGCGTGCAGCCTTTGAAATATCAATGAAAATATAGAAATTAATTACAGAAACAGGTCAGCAAAAACACAGCAAAGCAATATTTTGTTCTGTATCTACTACTGTTGCTATGCTGTTTTAAGTTATATTGTGTTGTAAGCTTTTCTGTAGTTAAGAAGGTATTAATCCTATAATAAGACATATAAAATGTTAAAAAATCAACATTCCAATTGTCCAAAATGTCCAAAAGTCGTGCAATTGCTCAGTATCATAAAACTAATATAAAGGGGAAAAAATGAGCTTTGTCAAGTTTTCACATGTAAATCAAGTTAAAATTTTAACCAAATAGCCTTTACAGGTGAAAAATTAACATAGCTCATTATTTTTTCTTTTTTTGTCTTATATTGGTTTTTTTATACTGAACAAGTGCACGACATTTGGAATGTTGATTTTTCAACACTGTATATACCTGTATATACAGTGTTGAAAAATCAACGTCCTTGGAAGTATGGGTCAAATCGAAATGGATCGTGGGCAAGGTCATTTCCAAAGTTATTTATTTTAAGTTTGAGCATGTCGGTGCATTTTTTTACGGCTCAAAAGTTATGACCAATTTTGTTTTTTATCCTCTTCTTATCTACGTATTCTTCTATCTAACCTCAAAAATTCTGTCATGATAAAATGAGGTTTGGTGACTCTGTGTCCTCACAACAATTAACTATTCAACGTCACTCAAAGTGTGACTAGTCCCACTTCAGGGGATAAGCCCTCTTTTTATTATGTCATTTTCACGCTAGTTGAAAATTTTGGTGTTAATCTTGCCACCTTAGTCTAATGTCCCAAACACGATGTTCGCGTGGGTTTCGTTTTTTTTCTTTTTTTTTTTAAAAACGTTGCCCCACACTAGGAACATCTCCCGGCTAATAATGATGCCCGATTATGCCGGGCTAATAATGATTTAGTCTTGTCCTCTTCTCAACAGACTTTTATCACATTTCTACCTTTTACTCGCACCTCTGAAAATATATCGTGAGGTTGATATAGTGTTCTTTTTGCTTAGAACCTTTATTTTTTTATGTGTATGTAGTGTCTAACTACCCCTTGGGGCTCGTGGTGGTAAGCTCGACTGATGAGCGTGGGGACCAGGGTTCAATTCCTAAGTCGGGCAAAAAGTGTTATTGGGTTTTTTATTAGGAATTTCTTAGTAGCAGCTCGGAGTTTGGAAGTCGGTGGTGCGCCTATCATTCGTAGATCTTTGACAGTCGTTACGGAAAGTTGTGTATATACCATGTAAAACACTAATATTAAGCTGCATCTGGTGCGACTGGAAGCAAACCCCAGCAACATAGTTAGGTTAAAACGAAATATACTATTAATCGGTTATGTATTTCAATTTAGAAGCTTTTTAGGAAAATTTTGATGATTTGGAATGAAAATATTATATAACATGGCTGTAATGATATTCGTACTACCTATATCTACTGATAGTGTGGCATGTAGCCTGTTTGACAGATGATCTTTGGCATAAATATTTTAGTAACTTAGTCGCGAATTCTGAAGTTGCTCATATATTAAATATCTTAGTGTTGCAATTTATTTTTAGATACTTTTAATTAATGGAACATCCTAAATTCTATTTATATTAACGGTAGGCTGTATCCTTGCATAGTTTAGATAATTATGCAAATGCACGTTTACAGTCTACACTATCTAAAATTATCGTAAAAACAATTGTGGACATTTAACTTGTCTTTTCTTGCACATTTAGAACTTGTTATTTTAACTAACTAATTTGTCGTGCTAACCGAGTTTCTATTTTTGTAAATTGCATTTTTAACGTTTCAATTGCGTCTAAAATTGCTTTTTTGATCTTTCAAAGATACCAAAAATGTTACAAAAGTTAAAATATTGAGGTGAATTGTAGTTATATAGTATCATGGGGCTGAACTGTATACCACACTTGCTCAAGACGGATTGGCGATTTCAAACGTTGCGGGCTTTGTGTGCTTAGAGTACCGAGCGGACGCTACACCTTTTTTTTTGTATCTACAATTTTATTATACAAAATAAAAGTACTTTAGAAGCAACGTGCAATCCAGTTCATCACTCCCAGGATTCTGAGATCGATTGAAATCGATTGTCGATTTAAATAAGAACTGAGCAATAGGTTGGTTAGCATTGTCCCTGCCTATCAGAAACTAATCGCTTATTTATCTATACAAGAATATAATCTATTTTGCAGGAAACAGTGGTCATTCATCTTAGCGATGATATCTACTGCGATATCAGCGAATCGACAGCGGCCATCACACGTCGTTTTCGTAATGGTTGATGATATGGTAAAGTATTATAATATATTAATTAAAGTTATTCTTATTAACCTATTGATACTTGCGGGGTAACATCCAAGGCTTGTTAGAATTTCATAAATGCCGGAACCCGGAACCCAGTGTCATTTTGTGTGACTCAGTTATGTGCACCTGAATTTTTTTTGCATTTCCGATGCTTATCGACAAGCAAACTTGAAACCGAGGTCTTATTCCTGATATCACACTTTTGGTATGTTCTGAAACCGAATTGCGGAGGTCACATGGTAGTCGTTTGCTGCAATATTTTGACGTAAAAGATAAGACTGGAATCCAATGAATAATTAATTTACCAGAAGTTTCTGCTGGTAACAGTGACATAGATTGTACAGAATAGAGGAACACAGACCCCTAGACCTAGATATAACAAGTAACACGCGATAGTGCTTATAAAACCGATAGGGTAATTATGTGTCTATTGTATGTAAAATCTATTCTTTAATTATGATTATAAAAAAAGATTTCAATCAATTTTGTTTACAAATTGAATTTGGTAACAAATTGAAAGGTAGTCTGAGAACTAGAAAAAAAAATTAAAACGTGGTTGTAGGAAGGATTTAGCCTTCAGAGTTCCTACTACCAGGTTTTCAGCGCCAAGTCCTGCCCGAGTAATAAAATTATCCCTTTTAATGATTCATAGTGTGCGAACTGTTATAATTTGGATTTTCTTGTTCTTTCCCTATAAATAAAAGAAATACCTAATCTATTTCTTTTAAGCTACCTGAAAAAACACAGGTGTGTTAAAAATGGAGTTGAAGTTAAATTATTTATATTTTGCTCAGCAAAAAGCTCCAAAAATACATATTAACTGAGTGTAGTGAATGACCAGGAGGAGGCTCAGCTGTATGAATATTTTATTGTATTATATTTATATATTTTATTGTGTTGTTTAGTCAATTGTGGACCAATTTAAAATGATCTTTTGTTTGTTTGAAAAGCCCCTGAGGTGGTCCTGTTATCACTAAGTCGAAACGCTATGATGGGATCTCAGGGAAATGACATGACATGTTACCTAGTATTATAATTACCGTCACTGTTAATTTAAATTAAGAATCTACGTCAAAGAGTCTGTTTTTGTGTTATTTATGTTTTTCTCTGGAACTTTCTTTTTTTGTTTTTTTTGTTTTTTTTTTGGTGGGTGGGAAATCATCAAATAACTTCTCCCGCCCCCTAGTGTCAGACTTTTACTGACTAAAACCCACCCATGTTCCTTCTTGTGCCCTTTGCGTTCCGGGGGCGCGTTATCTCTTGCGAACAACCCGCAGCCCCGGCAGGCATCGGCCCTCAGCGGCCCCTTCCTTTTGCTGACATCTCTTTGAGGCGCGCGTGGAACACGAACGCGCCGTCGACACGCTCCCCACGCTCCCCCACGCATCCCATTCCCTCTCGCTCCGGACCATGGCTTGCACCAGGGCCGGACGCGAGAGTTCGCCGCCGCCGATGGCCGCCACGAGGACTCGGCGATGCTCCGCCCAAGCGGGGCATACCGCCACGGTGTGCTCCACCGTGTCCTCGGGGCGATCCACACAATGGTGACACCCGGACGTTTCCTCCCGCCCGATAAGGTGCAGGAACCTCTCGAAACACCCGTGTCCGGTGAGGACCTGCGTCAGGCGGTAGGTGAGGGCGCCGTGGCGCCTCTCCAGCCACTCCTCAAAGAGGGGACTTACCGCCTCTATTAAGGCGTGCCCATTTCTCTGGAACTTAACACCAATTTACGTGACGGTCTAAAACTTAGAAGAATTTTAATGATATGATGCCAGAGGTAGAATCGTTCTGAAGGCCAATTTCCATAATTAAAAACGTTCTAAATCTAGTCGCAATTTCATCTCACCAACAATCAATGTGAAATACTTGTCAAAAGTTTTGGTAAATAATAGTTGATAAATAAATAACAGTTTTGATAATTTTTTTTTTTTTTTTCGGTTGGTCGGAAATCATCAAATAACTTCTCCCGCCCTGGGCGGGGCGGGAGGGAGTGTCAGACTTTTACTGACTAAAACACACCCATGTTCCGTCTTGTGCCCTTTGCGTTCCGGGGGCGCGGTATCTCTTACGAACAACCCGCAGCCAGTTTTGATACATTAAGACTGAGATTATAACGTGAAATTTCTTTCAAATACGAGAATCTTCCCTCTGATGTTGAAGCTATAATAAATAGGGTTTTTTAAATGTTAACAGCAACTTGCTAGAATTGAGTATCTCGATTTTTAAAGTCCGCAAAGCCGCATTTGGTTGACACCGCCGGCCGCTAACACCGGTACAGCAGTGCTCCCTACCGACTGTCGTATTGTTTCGTATTGGCGGCCGTTTAGGTATCTCATTTACTAATCCGCCGTATTTTAAACCATTACGAGCGGAAATAGCAGGTTACCGCGGTTTCGTGCAATAAACAGCGTTGAATTTTTAATGTTATAGAGCAATTTTGATTAGTAGGTATCCACTGAATATTCCTATTTGGTTCTCACTTCTTTATAGTTGTAATTTATCTCAGAAGGTTATTTTTGACTTGCGGCCATTGTAAATAAACCTCGGTCAACTTTTTCGACATAGTCTGTATGGCCAAAACCGCAATTAATTTTCGTGTATTCAAATGGTATTAATAGCCAGACAGCATGCTAGAACTATTTAATATTACATGAACGTAAATATAATATAAAATTCATAACTGTAAGTAGACTTAACTAATTTCACGGTCTAGCGAATAAAAAGAAACAATACAGTCATTATTTCATAATAGTTCTGCATTTCATTGACCACGTCGTTTTTTCATTGGCCATGAATTATTATGCTGTCATTGATCCGGTTATCTTTTGCTCTGTCGAGCTTTACTTACGTAACATTTTCACGTTTATCTAACGGATGACTAAAGAGATAACTTATCGGAAGCGGTTCCAATAACTTATCTGTGATTTTTTACTTCACTTATATAACACTCTTGACCTATCCTCGATGTAGAAATTATCTGCGACAGGGATCAAAGATAAGTTTGTTTGATATTTGGATGAGAATTTTAAATTGTTTATAACGGATGACATTTCGCCTTGAATTGTAATTAAAACTTACTTAACCCTAAAATGGTCACCTGGTTGAGATAACTTTGGTCCTGTCTCATGCTAGACTGAAGATTGTCTCATGAAGGCCAAAGTCTGATATGTTGAGCCAAGTAGCCGAATAGCTAATTGTATGGAGCATTTATCTGTGTGGCTTTGAATAGTTTTATGCAGGCTGGAGATAATCTTTTTCCAAGGGACGTGATAACGTAGGGCAGGCCACTTTGTGACCAAAGCCTGTGAACATGTTGAAATAATTTAGGATCTAATTTTTTGGTTCTTATTTTGAAAGATAATATGATGATTTATTTCACAGGGTTGGAATGACGTATCATTCCATGGTTCAGACCAGATTTTGACTCCAAACATTGACGCCTTAGCGTATCAGAGTGTTATACTGCAACAATACTACAGCGAAGCCATTTGTACGCCTGCGCGGACAGCTCTGCTCACAGGGAAATACCCCATGCGCTTAGGTAAGAACGTTTCGTGCTGTAATAATATAATATCACACTTATTTTCCTTTAAGGGGTAGGCTTGTAGTGAGAAGTGTATTGTATACCAATCATTTTCTTTGTCAGTAATGTTTAAGTCCCCTGTAATAGGAAGTGGACCTATCGTCATTAATCTGGCACAAGCCTAGATAACAAGAGGTGTACTAGTGTACACCCCCAGTTCCCCGGTATGTTAAGGTCCCATGTAATAGACACAAAACCTAACACCGAGTTGCTACTGAGAATTTCATAGAAAAACCCAATAGCACTTTTCGCTCGACCTGGGAATCGAACCCAAGACCTTTAGCGTAGCAGTCGCGTTTAGGACCACTAGGCTAACGAGGCAGTTAAAAATAAAAAAAATCCAAATCAAAATCCTAGATATTCCAAATTCAAATAAAACGTAGCGCAGGATTACGTATAATTTATCAGAATTATTTGCAACCGCTGAGACCTACTCTACCAATAAGCAATCAAAAGTATAATCTTTACTCTAATTAATTTGTATAACTGTAAGAGTTTAATTTCCATTCAAGAAAGTGTAATGTAGTCGAAGGCAAACGACCGAATGAGAGTTGCTAACCTTCAGTCGTGCTGTACGCAATTGTAGGCTTTCGTAAAACTAGGGCTTTTGGCAATTAAATTATATACCTAGTATTTTTTTTTATAACTTTAAGTGCGATACTAATTTAATTGCTTCATTCATATTTCCTCAACAACGGTGGTTAATCTATACCAATATTATAAAGCTGAAGAGTTTGTTTGTTTGTTTGGTTGAACGCGCTAATCTCAGGAACTACTGGTTTGAATTGAAACATTATATTTGTGTTGGATAGTTCATTTATCGAAGAAGGCTTTTTGCTATAAAACGTCACGCTACGGGTCACGGGAGAGGAGCGGTAACCAAGGAAGTAACTTAATGTGGGGAAAAAACCACGCGAACGAAGTCACTGGCAGAAGTTAGTTTACTATACATTCAGTAACTGATATTAAAGAATGTAAAAAGAAATTTTACGATGTCTACTTCCACATCCAATCAATTAGCTTAGCCCACAGTCCACTGCTGGATAAAGGCCTCTTTCGAGCTGTGCTACTACCAGGTCCTCTGCATTCACGTCCAGTTTATCCCGGCTACCTTTTTTAGGGGACTGTACTGACAGCTTACAAAAGTAGCTTTCATATTATTCATATTGTTCATATTATTTAGATCACTAAGTAATTAAACTCGATATCATTTTGTAGATACGATAAGGTCACTAATAACTATGCTTGTGGTTAGTCAGTTTCCCGAAATTAAATTATTTGACGGGAAACTTCAAAATCTCTTACGAGATCTAAGAATAATTTTCATTCAAAATAGGTAGATTCAATCTAGTAAGTTGGAAATTCATAAAGCAAATGTCAGATGCCGAAAAGCAGCAATAATGATAAGCTCGTAGAACAGTGTGCATTAATAACATCAAACTACAGAGAAAATAAAAAGTAAAGTTACGAATAAAACAGTTAAATACTTTATTCTCTTTTAATAATGATTTCCATTACTTGATGGACACTACAGTGATTACCGCGGTGTGAGGCCGGTTGCTGCGCGATCGCGTGCAGCGGAGTGACTTGAACAATTACCTACTAATTGATTGCCTACTAAAACCGCGGTTTATAAATGTTAAGATGAAACATTTGAAATCTTCTTATAAACTTCTACTTTATCATTCGCTGAAACAGTTTATGCAACTATGTAGTATCTAAGTATTTAGCACTTTACGATGTAGGCGCAATCACAGATTTAATATGATAGAGAAATGTGTTTTTGATTCAAATAAGAAGTTATGTCATTTCAAAATGGACATAAAATATTGCTCTCACACAGTTGTGTTAATTCTACTCAATTGCGTGAAGCAAGAGGTGTGACGGTTTACTCATATTTTCCCAGGAATGCATGGCCAGCCATTGTTCAACTCTGAAGACCGAGGCATACCGCTAACGGAGCGTCTTCTGCCATCATACATGAAAGAGTTGGGGTACTCCACACACTTGGTGGGCAAGTGGCACGTCGGGATGTCCAAACCGGAGTACCTACCGACATCGCGCGGATACGACCATCATTACGGCATGCGTGGCGGCTTCGTCGACTACTACACATACAACAAAGTCGAAATGGTAGGTAATCGACACTAACTAAAGTACAAAAGGTTCGTCGGTGTAGGTAATTAGGTGTTGGCACCCAGTAATCGAGCCATGAAATTTATAAGGCCAAGCAACGCGGATATGCAGTCACGTTTTGTTAGGCGTGAAAGTAGGTACCTACTTCAAAGTGAACGGTTTTAAGCACTATTAGTTGACAAGAACAAATGTTAAGTTAATAATCATATTATTGTTTGTATGTATTTACGAGCCTATTATTTGTTCGCAGTGGCCCACTGGACGAGAAATGTTCGGTCTAGATCTGTACGATGATGCAATACCGCAAGATTGCGAGCGACGGTACATTGTGGACGCACTCACTGAGAAAGCAGTTAAAAGTGAGTTTGTTCACAAGTTTCATTTACAATGGCATTGTTACATTTTGTATAACCTTCTGTTGCAACAAATTTTATGAATTCAATAACGATGAAAATGAGCAAGATTTCATCTTCAATTGGTGTAAAAAATTGGTAGCGATGGTGTAATGTGAAGTTCTGCAATATTCATTTTGTTATCGAAGGTACCTCTATCATTGCAATATTAACCCAAACCGTATGGTTAGAATCTACCGCAATCATGCAAATATCCATTACTCAATGTGATCCAAAATTTTGATTGAATTCGTGCCTATTGTTTGGTCGGAAAGACAGCAATCTGTATAAAAAATCATTCAATTAGAGGTATTACGTTCAAGTCGCAATTCAAGTTATTGCTCTTTCAAGGTATTTGGTTTCTTGTAGAGATCTTCGATATCCATTATGTTACTGCATCGCAGTTCAACGTCCTGATCTATAGTCCCTTCACTTGGGGGCTACTGTGTCATTTATTTAGTTCTGGTACCGTCCTTCGACAGTCCTAAACATAGATGATCAGGTTTAAGTCGTTGATGGTGAGTCATGTAAATAATATGATGTTGGTTCCACAGTAATCCACCATCACAACTCGTCCCAGCCATTATTCTTGCACGTGACACACAACGCTCCACACGCAGGCAATGAAGGCGCTGCGTTACAACCGCCGCTGTACTCATCAGTCAGAAACCAGCACATCGCACACAGTGACCGACGTTTGTATGCAGGTATTACATACACATATTATTACACATACATACATACCATCACGCCTGTATTCCCCGAAGGATTAGGCAGAGGAGTACCAACGTACACTCACAGGTCGCCGGTAAGTTTAGGTCCCATGTAATAGGGGGCGAGTCTATTGCCATATTATTATTTATTAAAAATAGGAAAGAATAATTTGTTTGTTTGTACCGAATAAGCTCCGAAACCACTGTAACGATTTAAAAAAATAATTCATCTATAGATAGCTACATTATTCCTGAGTAACATGGGCAACATTTCATCATGCTACGACACGTGGGAGCGGAGCAGTAACCAAAGACGTAACTTAATTTAGGCGGACGAAGTTGCGAGCGGAAGCTAGTAGTGCTATAAAGACAAAGAAATAAGTCTATAAAAACACCATCCACTTGTTTATGAAACATTTTACCTAACATTCTCACTTTACCTTTATGGATCGATGACACCTTCAGTTAGAATCACGATACGTATTTTCGGTTAGGTATTGTTTGAAAGCTCACTGTGGAATGTGGCTTTCGGCTTAGTGCTTACTTAGTGATACCCAGCACAGAGGGATTTCAGAATGCACTAGACTAGGAAACTAAGTAACAATTTCACTGGTTTTCAATTCTGTGTGCTCTGTTTCAAGATACTAATTTCTACGTAAAACTGAGGTTATAAAGTAAATACCTACCTAACAACTTGTGTTTTAAAACATATTGCTCATAGATTGAGCTGCTTTGTACAACGCGCTCAATTTTTACACTTTATGTGACTTTTGATAAACAAATTCGTGGGAGTCGTGGGAGTCTTAGTGAGACTTTCAAATCATTGATGCAAGAGTAATTAAATCTTGCATAAACTGCATTTCTTGATCATTTGATTTCGTCTTCCATACACTTAAATATCTATATTTAATATTTTCAGAAATCGTGTCGCACGTAGACCGTAGCGTCGGCAAAATATTTCGAGCTTTAGCAGACACGGGAATCCTTGACGACACTATTTTTATATTTGCCTCCGATAACGGAGCACCAACAGTTGGTACCTTAAAAAACTGGGGAGTCAACTTACCATTTAGAGGAAAGAAATACACGCCTTGGGAGGGAGCGGTCCGAGTTCCAGCATTCATGTGGCAGTCCTCAGTCAGGCCGAGGGTCTGGCAAGGTTTGATGCACATCTCAGACTGGCTACCGACCATTATAGCCGCAGCAGGAGGAATAGTACCAATAGCAATAGACGGAGTTAATCAATGGGACTCCATAGTAAAAGACGGAAAATCCAAACGCAATGAGGTCTTAATAGCTGTTGAAGATAGCCGTACGAATTCATGGGCAGCTTACAGAGCAGGAGATTATAAAATCATAGTTGGAAATGTAACAGGAGTGAGTAACGGGTATTATGGAGCTGATTTAATGGTGAATAAGAGGACTCCTCCAGATTATTATTCCGCTTTAAGATCTTGTGAGGTGGCGAGAACTTTTGAAGGTGCAGGGATATATTTGGATCTAGATGCTGTGAGAGCTACAAGGAGAGCTGCTACTGTCAAACAAGAGGATACTGCGAAGGATGCTACACCTTGTCTTCCTACACCCTGTAAGTTATACACAAAAAAGTCCAGTATTAAGTTAGCATTTGTTCATGTCAGTCTATAGTTGTTATAGACGGAGATTTTTTTATCAAAGTTTTATTTGCTACCCTTGACAAGAGGATAAGTAACCGCAGTAGTTTGTAGCAGTACATATGCTGCTAATCGTCCGCTAGATAGATAAGTATTCTAATTACAACATAATCTATATTGTGTTTATGGAAGGCGCCGTAATTTGCTACTAAAATACTACACTATCATACCATCACGTCTGTTTCCCGAAGGTTTAGGCAGAGGTGTTGCAATGTACACCCACAGTTCGCCGGTATATTTTAGGTTCTATGTAATAGGGGGCGAGCCTATGGCCAATAACCGGGCAGATATCCTAACTCCAAGCTACTACTAAGAAACTCCTAATGGAAAAATCCAATAACACTTTGCTCGACCTGGGAATCAAACCCAGGACCCCATGCTCAACAGTTCCGTTTGCTACCACGAGGCCAACGGGGCAGTTGCCACTAAAATCTAACAATAGCTTAAAAGTGATTAACTTCTACTAGCTACGTTTCTTTCTATTACACACAGCTGTACGTTTTGTGTAAAATCAAAATGGTGGACGCAATGTCCTCCGACCATGAAAAGGACATTAATCGTCTTTTACGACATCCATAGAAATCTTCTGTTACTTTAAGTTTGAAGAAATTCTTTTGGTAGGTGCTTAACCTACATTACACAGTTTTCTTTGAATTTTCCTTTACAGAAACAAATTTTAATTTCTCATTAATTCTACATTTTTGAGGTTTTACTCTTACTACAACTACGAAAAATTGTAAAAAATAAAATAAATAAATAAAAGTATTTATGTTAATGCCTGCGCATTAATTCACCTACGGACTGTATAGGCTCATAATTAATTAAATAACAATACAATTTTGAGTTCCTTTTCTGACAGCCCGCATTTTAGAATTTGGTTTTTAGATACGGCACATTTTCCAAACCTCCATCAAATTCAAATTGTTCACTTACACAGATAATATGGCGAATAAAAAAATGATAGGGCCCGCATTTTTAGATTATGTTGCTCATAATATGTTTTGAACCTCTAGTAGCGGATAAAAAAAGAGATAATGAGGCATTGTTATTTCTATATAAATTAATTACAATTTCAGCTCGCGGCTGCCTTTACAACGTGCGTCGTGATCCGATGGAGAGTAACAATCTATGGGGAAAAGCTAATAAGATAGCCACTTTGCTAACAAGCCGATTAAGAGGGCTATGGGCCATGCAGCGAAAACGAGGGGAGCCCAAACTGCATGTTACTGCCGAACCAGCAAACTTTAACTACATTTGGACTCCTTGGCTATCTAACGTCACTCGCAGTACCAACACTAACACAAGACCAAGTGATAAAAATACAAATGAGAATTTTAACTTGTCGTTGAGCTTCGACCAGCAAAAGATTGGGAACAAAAATACGACAGTCGCAGCCGTCATCAACTGTGATGGTATGACTGGCTTAAGAAACTTTTTATGTATTCTAAGAAGTGTTTTTTAATTAGTATTTAGTTTTTTATAATCTCTGCCATAACGTGTTACTTTTCTGCAGGAGATTTGTTCGAAAGTTTTCTATAGGATTTTCTGATTCAATATCTGGATCTGTTATGCATGTGTCAGAAGTCCTATAAGATGCCATTTGTTCTAGATTGAAAAGAGAAATGGTTCTAGATTTACTTCTAAAAATGTAATTAGGTATGATAACACTTTTTATCGACTTTAATTTCTTTGCACTACTACTACACACTTACTTTTCGTTTTGCATCTTTATATATAGTTAATAATATTTGTATAAGAATATATACTAGTACTATAAAACTTAAGGCCCACTTGCGCCAAAAACTTAACACAGAGTTAGTTGCTAACTCGACATTAAGTTACAAAATGTCATTTATAATGGGCCAATGTTAGCAGTTAACTCGGGAGTTAAAAGATAACCCTAGCTAGATTACCTATATTATTCGTGTAAGTACTTGCAGAGTTAGTGTTGTGTAGTTGTATTAAATGTAACCTTCCATTGTTGATCTATTATTTATTGTAGATAATAAATAGGTGGATTGATTTAACATTTCATTTCAAGCCAACATCTGGATCTAAAGATATTCTTAGTAGATTGAGAAAATGTTGTCTCATCCAAATTTTTCAAAAGTACCTTTGACATTTAAGGAGGTACGTGTGTTTGCCTTGCCGATTTCAACGAGCTTTTGCTCCTACATGTAACTTCAAGAATTTTTCTTACATGGTCATAAAAGATCGTCTTGCCATAAGTAAGCGTACTCGCTCGTACGTCTGTAGCTAACCTAAGAATCTCTTTATGCTACGGGTTGCCGTCCACGATAGAGCAATAAAATAGGAAACTTAGAGAGTAATCGACTACTTCTGCGATTTATTTTAAAAAGATTTTTATACGACGAATGCAAGCATGAGACTTGGATCGCTAGAAGATAGTCAAGATTAAGATAAAACCTGATGTCCACAATAAAATCACTTAACACGATTGTAGATTTAATTGAAAAGGCTTCTAAGTCAAAGATTAGAGAACTGTTCTATCTACGTGTAATTGGTCTCTTGTGGACGAGGCTTTTAAAGGTGGCAACGAACTTAGAATAAGTTTGTTGTCGACGTCAATGAAGCTTGCTCATTGGTCAATCATTGCCTTCTCGTGAAGCTGTGTTTTGTATTTTGACCAATGGACACGCGTAAGGTTTGTTGGTAGAGATAACCTTGTGTCTTATGGATTACTTTAATTAGATAATTGTTCTTAAATAGTTAATAATGTGTGATACTTAGCATTAAGAAATAAAAAACAAAAAAAAGTAAACGTTTGGGTTTGTACTAGAATTGTTTAATTTTAACACTACTTACAAAAATTCTATGAATATTCGCTCAATTTTTTTTTTTTGATAGTCTTGTGTTTGTAAAAATCTGTCTATATATCGCCTGACGGCACCTAATATTTCCATTTCAGTCAATAAGATTCAAAAATGGCTTAATTTAAATTCACTATATATATTCTCCGCCATTTTCAAGTCCTATGAAGCGAAGGTGTTTACAGACACAAATTACTTATGCAACAACGCACAAACGCTTGAGCTCAGATCAAATAGATATCAGGCATCCCAGTAGAATACTTAACTTGTTCCATGAGAAGACAGAACCTGTGATCAATAAGCTTAGATACTAGAACCCCGTAGTTCTGATAAGCTGGCTTAGTCCCCCGATAGTTTGAATCAAATAGAGATTGATTCGAGTTAGTGTCTGTTTGAGAACTATTGACATACCTACATACATAAACTAACGTTTTTTTATCACGGTAGTCTTGGACATGCTCGATAGCGCGCTTCAAAAAAAAGTAGTCAAGTCTTATTTCAGTTACTTTGTAATTAAAATAGATGAGTTTTCGTAGATAGTATAAGGGTACAATAAGTAATTGTGGGCAGTCAGTTTCCTATCAAATAATGATTTTTAAATCTCGTACGAGTTACTGAAATACGTATTATTACGAAAAAAAGTTTTTTGACGGAAGCTTACTAACTACAACTGTAAATATTAGTGCCCTAATCCTATAATCTGCAACATTTCCATTTATGACAATACTTTTTTTTTTTTTTTTTTTGGTGGGTGGGAAATCATCAAATAACTTCTCCCGCCCTGGGCGGGACGGGAGGGAGTGTCAGACTTTTACTGACTAAAACCCACCCATGTTCCTTCTTGTGCCCTTTGCGTTCCGGGGGCGCGGTATCTCTTGCGAACAACCCGCAGCCCCGGCAGGCATCGGCCCTCAGTGGCCCCTTCCTTTTGCTGACATCTCTTTGAGGCGCGCGTGGAACACGAACGCGCCGTCGACACGGCCTGTCGTTATGCAACGTAAGGACGGTGAGCTACCCATTGCTCACCGTCCACAGGCCCGTATCTACGGTGGCCGGGAGTCGTCTCGCGGCTCCCGACGTCCGGAACTTCTACCGCGGCGGCTGGGACGCGAGAACCTCTGTCTCAGCCGTCCCGCCGCCTCCTTCTCAAGCAATACTGCCACGCAGAAGGAGGCGACTGCATCCCATTCCCTCTCGCTCCGGACCATGGCTTGCACCAGGGCCGGACGCGAGAGTTCGCCGCCGCCGATGGCCGCCACGAGGACTCGGCGATGCTCCGCCCAAGCGGGGCATACCGCCACGGTGTGCTCCACCGTGTCCTCGGGGCGATCCACACAATGGTGACACCCGGATGACAATACTTAATGTATATGTTGTTAGTTTACTGATTGAATAAATAGGTAAATTGATATTTTACCGAAGAACTACGGGGAGCCATTTGCATATAAGTATACTTAATTGCTCCTTTTACTGGGACCACTTTCAAACATCTGGGGCGGTTACCAGTCCTACGTACAATACACCATTCTTCTTGAAATACATCTCGCATTCTATGGCAATGTATATCGAATTAACGTCCTATTAGCACTATTAAGTCGGAAGTTACCAGCCCCAGGTTACCAAAACTGTCCCTAAATAATTAACAAAATCGTGACAAGCCAAGCTTGAAAGTTTAATGTTGGAATAGGAGTCGTTAGTGGCAGTTCCGGTTAGTATGAAAATGTGCGGTGCTGGCTTCAACTAGAACGTTTGACAACTAGGTACATTATGTACGCAAAGTTGCGGTGGACGGTCGACATGTCCATTCCTATTTCTAGGGAGCGTTTCGAACTGTTTCGGGCAAATAAAACCTTTTTAAATAAAAGTCCTTCAGAAGTATTTAGCAATAGTTTTGGATCGCAATTTTTGACATGGATTCAGTATATGATTAAGAACCTCGAGCGATATCATCTTCCGTCGATTGTTAAAAAAAAATCGTCTGTGTGTGTATGTCCCATTTTTGCCGTGTAGATAACATAATATAACATACCATTACGCCCGTATTCCCCTAAGGGTTAGGCAGAGGTGTTTCGGGGGAGGCGGCGTGTCTCCTTGCCGGATTGCCGCCATGGGATCTGGAGGCGCTGGTCCTCGCGCGCCTGTACGAGTGGCGCGTGGAGGTACTAGGCCGACCTCCGGCTCGATCTCATGGCGACATGGAGACAGAGACTGTCGCAACCTCGTGCTGGGCACGCCTTAATAGAGGCGGTAAGTCCTCTCTTTGAGGAGTGGCTGGAGAGGCGCCACGGCGCCCTCACCTACCGCCTGACGCAGGTCCTCACCGGACACGGGTGTTTCGGGAGGTTCCTGCACCTCATCGGGCGGGAGGAAACGTCCGGGTGTCACGATTGTGTGGATCGCCCCGAGGACACGGTGGAGCACACCGTGGCGGTGTGCCCCGCTTGGGCGGAGCATCGCCGAGTCCTCGTGGCGGCCATCGGCGGCGGCGAACTCTCGCGTCCGGCCCTGGTGCAAGCCATGGTCCGGAGCGAGAGGGAATGGGATGCAGTCGCCTCCTTCTGTGAGGCAGTATTGCTTGAGAAGGAGGCGGCGGGACGGCTGAGACAGAGGTTCTCGCGTCCCAGCCGCCGCGGTAGAAGTTCCGGACGTCGGGAGCCGCGAGACGACTCCCGGCCACCGTAGATACGGGCCTGTGGACGGTGAGCAATGGGTAGCTCACCGTCCTTACGTTTAACAAAACGACAGGCCGTGTCGACGGCGCGTTCGTGTTCCACGTGCGCCTCAAAGAGATGTCAGCATAGGGAAGGGGCCACTGAGGGCCGATGCCTGCCGGGGCTGCGGGTTGTTCGTAAGAGATACCGCGCCCCCGGAACGCAAAGGGCACAAGAAGGAACATGGGTGGGTTTTAGTCAGTAAAAGTCTGACACTCCCTCCCGCCCCGCCCAGGGCGGGGGAAGTTATTTGATGATTTCCCACCCACCAAAAAAAAAAAACAAAAAAAAAAAGACCTCTAGTGTAGCAGTCGCGCTTAGGACCGTATTGGGGCCGTGTAGATGTGGCAATATTTAGTGAAACAAACGATTTTTAGGATCATGAATTAAATCCCTTATCTGTTTCACAATTTTCCTTCCACTGTGTACATAAGATACGTTTACAGAATGAGATACGTAACTTACATACCTACCAATTTTTTTGGAAAAGGGGTAAATAGGAACTCGAGTTTGTTTACAACATTGCTGTTTGCTATTTAAAATTATTTTTCCACCAATTTTTAATTAGGTAGAGCGCTATTCACACGAGGACAGGAGGGTAATGTTTATTCGATAGCACGATTTACAAAAAAAGTCTCTATTGATGTTTTTAAAGAGTGCATTTTTAAGTTCTTTTTTCTCACAACTAAGCTCAGAAAGTTGGCACCCTGCTCGGCGTAATTACTGAAGTTAAGCGTGTGATAATGTTGTTGATGAGTTATTGGGTGACCCACATGCTCGCGCTAAGTTGCATAATTACCAAAGTCTAAAGTTCACCACTCATCCCAACTTTAGCCTGCACAACGATTTTGTCGCCTCTGTTTAAGTTTTATCTTATTTCCATGCAGTTTGCATAAACATTGCAGATAGCTTTTACAGACTTGGATTTTTTAAGCAAGTAACGTCAGAATCATGCAGATTGTAACAATAGGAAGCGAAAGAATCAAATTTGAAAAAAGTATTAGGAATGTGGCAGTTGGTTGCTATCCCACGCAATCTATAAAAGGAGATCGAACTACTGTTGCGCAGTTGATAGGAATGAATCGGCAATCCGTCTGCGGAGCAGCAATTTCATCCCATTCATCCCAAACATATATATACTTAGATGATGTGTCTAGACGAAAGCATGAAATCATGGTGTTTAAACATACCATCACGCCCGTATTCCCCGAAGAGTTAGGCAGAAGTGTACCAATGTACAAATGTGTGTAATGTATCATGGTGTTTCTAGATTTTAATTAAATTTTATGATGATGACTTTTTTCGATGGTATAATAGGTACTTACAATTTTAAATTTAAGATTACACAACTCTGACCCCCAAGATACAGGCGGTGCCTAGTGATCACCGGACCAATATCCATACTACTTACATAACTAAACTATATATACTTAGCAAATTCATCATCTACTTAGCCTTTTCCTAACTATGTTGGAGTCTAACCGGATGCAGCTGAATACTAGTGTTTTACATGGAGCGATTACCTATCTGACCTCCACAACCCAGTTACTGGGCAACACGATACCTCTTGGTTAGAGTGGTTGTCAGACTTCCTGGCTTCTGACTATCCGTAACGACTGTCAAAGTTCTACGAATGACAGCCAGGGCCAACGGCTTTACGTGCTTTCCGAGGCACAGGGGTGTCACACCACCAACTTCCGAACTCCAGGCTGCTACTGAGCAAATCCTAATGAATAAACCCAATAACACCTTTTGCCCGACCTGAGAATCGAACCCGGGACCCCACGCTCATCAGTCGCGCTTGCGACCACGAGACCAACGGATACTTAGCATATTATTAGTACTTAATATTAAGATATGTTTTGTATAACTATTATAAAAAATAAATTAAGTAATTTATTCATATTCTTATTGTTATGTTTTCGGACTTGTGAATTTGATTTTATTTGGTATTGCGTTACATTAACCTTTTAAATATAAACGTTCCAATTAATTGTAAAAAATAAAAAATGTTTTTACTTTGCATTGCGAAATTATTATGTGAATAATTCATGAACTTCAGAAATTGTTTTGTTTTTTTTGGACTAAGCAACAACGACTGTGTTCAACTTTTATATTGACCACTTTCTAAATAAAACCATACTACTATAATAAATCTAAACATTTTTTGTTTGTTTAAATGTGCTAATCTACAGCGTATTACAGAAAGGGTATATCCATACACTCGAAGTGTATCCGGTACTGAATCTCTATACAAAATTTCAGCTCAAAAGCAATAACTTTGAAAATGCATAATATTTCTTTTTATTTCGGCAGTTTATTAAGTTTAAATCATAACAAACATGTCAGGAGAAACAAATCTTTTACGGAGTTGTTTCTTTGTGTGTAGTTTATTGACACCGATCAGCTGACTTGGTGTAGAGATGTGTAGAATTCAATTGGAAACATTTGATTTTTTACTTAAGTGTTTATTAATTGTATAAGTTTGTGAGTATAGATATTAAAAATGTTACTATGTAGTTTGTTAACACCTATAGAAATCATGCCTTTGATATATATGTATATACTCTTTCCGTTACACGCTGTATAGCACTACGCTTCGGATTGGACAAAATATTTAGTTATTGCGTAATGATGATTTTATTCTTGGAAATGTTCTGTTCCTCTTCCTTACACCTACTACATTTTGTCTCTGCATCACCCTAAGGTAGACTGGTAGAAAATGCCTAAGGCATTAAGTCCGCATTTGTACGATGTAATTTGTTTGCATTTGTGCATAAAGCTTTAATAAATAAATGATGGTAGTTATTGTATATGAACGTGATGAATAGTGTAGGCTATATAATATCAAGCTATAACTGACAGGATTGGAACAGTTATTTAACGCGGATGTAAAAAATACGCGGACAAAGTTGCGGGCAGAAGCTAGTCTAAGAAAAATAAATAAATAAGACAATAAGCATGAGCAATTTGTTATAATTTTCATTATATAATGACATCTGTTTATATGCCTACATACTATTGTTTGTGGATGAGTAGCTATTCTGTAAGACAATAATGATGTCAGATGTTAAAACAAAACAATAAATTTTAATCCACTAGTACTTATATGTAGATTACGTCTCAAATATGATGTTAGTTTTTGTGTAAAATTTTAATAAAAGCTGAGACAGAAAAATATTTCTGTATCTTGGGCGTAGATGTGAGTAATGAACAAAAAGAGATGTATTAATTAATATATAGATTAAATATTTACAGCCTTAAAATTAGATAAAAAAACCTTAATAATAACAAAAAAGAAACTAAAACTAAATGGCATAAAAAATTTCTTCCGCATAATCAATAAATAAAATAAATTAACGATTTCAAACTTACCTAAAAGAATACAAATTCAGTGATATTTTTCATTTTCACTTTTATCTAAAATACATTTTCCTTGATCACGCGGATGGGATTCATGAAAACGTTTTTTGGTAGACAATGATTAGATAGTCGGTACCTCACCTCGCATGTAATCGGTTGTTCAACCTTGTCAACAATATTAATAAAATAAAATACATACTTACATAATAAAGCGGTTTACAAATACAATTAGATGTTTTAAACGGTGATATCGTACAATGCCGGCTCGTAGAATCACACAGTGCTAACCGCCACAACTGCACGCACGTGTTAGTTTAATAGTAATAGAGATTAGATAGAGACCAGACGTTTGTCTATGTAGTGTACTATTTCATTCATTTATAGTCGCATATCCTCATCTATCAATGTAACTAACTCTTATTGACATAATTTCTGTTATAGTCTAGGTTTTTTTAGGTGATTTTTATTTTTAGTTTTTGCGTTTTAGCATGGAAGCACATAGCGTGTTATTGTTAAGTGTGACCATTGGAGTCTTTGGGCTAGTTTGTGGAACGAGTCAACCTAATATCGTTTTTATAATGGCAGACGATTTGGTAAGTTATAACAATATATTGTTGTGTACTTCATCTATTTGTTGTCCGTTATTACAGTTTTTGTTGCAGCCATAAACATTTCATATTAGATACTAAGTTTTGAATATGTATTACTAGAAACTCAATTTTATTTATTTCGTATAAGATATTATAACCTGCGTCATCACTTCTAATAAAGTGATCGTTAAATACTTTAGAAATTCAGCATTATTAAAAAAAATATATGATAAAGATAATGTATGAAAATCAATCTATCTATACTTTTTTTGTTTATCAGGAACCTGAAAAGGAGTCATTGTACTTATCATTATGGACAACTTTTTTAATTGTTAATTCTGATAAGTGCAATAAAAACATCACATATAAAAACATCTTTTCAGGTTACTGGTAAAAAAAAATACTTTCTACAGTACAGTAAAATAGTTGATCTAAAAGCTGGTCATCTGGATCTGGCTAAGTTGATGGACGGTTAACAGCATTAATTATTTAAATAAACTTAAAGGATTTTTATAGGATGTACATTATGAAGTGCCTGCATCCAATGCCCCACAGTATAATTAAATATCTCGATGGAAACAATGTTTGTTACCCCTAAGTAATTAAAACAAATCTTTAAGGAAACAATAGATAGTTATATGTAAATTTGTAAAACGATAACAGTTTCTATTTAATTACAGCTTTGTTAAAAAATTAATCTAAGTTACACACATTTGAATGTTGTTTGCAGGGTTGGAACGATGTCAGTTTTCACGGATCCAATCAAATTCCGACACCTAACATTGACTCGTTGGCGTATTCGGGAGTAGCATTAGGACGGTACTACAGCCACGCGATATGTACTCCCTCTCGAGCAGCGCTTCTTACGGGAAAATATGCACACAAAACTGGTATAATTTTCTCATTTTCTTTTTATACCACTGTGGTGGCAAACATGCTTACGGACCGCCTAATGGTAAGCAGTTATCGTAGCCCATGGACGCCTGCAGTACTAAGGGCATCACGCGTGTTGCCGACCCTTGAAGAACCTATTCACTCCTATCATCATTCTCTCCTTCGGATTTAATTTCTAGTGTCACTATTTTGCCCAAAAGTTTACGTCAAGGTCGTTTACTTATAGTGTAGTAACGATAAAGCCTAATAAGGTATCAGTTTTTTAACAATTATATAAAAAATACTTATAACAATACTTTTCTTTCGCCCATTTTTTTACTGTTTATGCTTTGAAATATGTTTTCTCAACCAGGGATGCAAGGTTCTCCTCCTTTAACCATGGGCGAGGATCGGGGCATTCCAACTAATATAATGCTGTTGCCTGAGTACTTTCAAGAGGCCGGTTACTCAACTCATTTGGTTGGCAAGTGGCATGTAGGGTCATCCCGGGAAGAATATTTACCAACCAAAAGAGGCTTCGATAGTCATTTTGGACATAGAAGTGGTTGTGTGGATTACTATGAATACACATATGAGGAAGTTGTTAGTATACTTTTTATTGTTTTCAATGGAATAGTCACTAACAGTTGTTACTTAAATATAAAATTAAACAGGAATATTCCTAAATCTAGCTTAAATCTTCGACTAGTTTTCATATACCTTATGGTGATACTAAATGAGTTTATTGACACGCATAAAAAGAAACTTAATAGGTTTGAGGACATTCCTGTAATTCTCTAGAAACTAATATAAATAAAAATTGTATAACGGTAGATTACTTTTTTTGACTAAGGGATTCTCCAAGGAAGTGCTTTGGGTCCTATTATGTTTGATATTCACCAAAAAAAAAACAAAAGATAAACAATGGCTTTTTGATACACTCACATCGCTATCAAGAACTTTTTACTAGAAAGTGTATTAATTTGTATAAACTTGTTTTTAGTGGGCCGTCGGCCAAGTTTCTGGTTTATCTTTATTTAGAAACCAAACCCCAGCATGGGACGTTGAGGGTTACATCACTGACGTCTACACAGATCATGCCAAGACAGGTAACTCTTGCTTACATAAAACCTCTATTAGTACTTTACTTGTAAGAATCATTCGATGAACATAAAGTGGCTGATTTATTTTGTCAGAAACTTGTAATTTCATAATTTTTTTTGAAAACCAGATTATTTACGTTATGTTTGTGTTATTAGTTATGTTAGGTAAGAAACATCAGGACAGATAGCAAAACAATTACTCATCATATAAATCAAACAGCCAAGCATCATCGTGTTTTTGTAACTAAATACGTATTCGTTACATTTCAATCAGTAATCGGAAAGCACAACACGGCGAAGCCCCTGTTTCTATTGGTTGCGCACAACGCGCCGCACGCGGGCAATGAGGGTGCCCCTCTGCAGGCACCGCCAGAAGTGGTCAGAGCGATGAGACACGTCGAGTCACCTGAGAGGCGGATATTTGCAGGTACTTGGTTTATTTCTAAGTAGTTTAATATAGCGCTTAGTGATCAAAACGATTCGCACCAAGATTCTCATTATCACTATTTTTGTTATACAAACAGTTAACACAATATCACAATAGACTGGCAAAAATCAGACTCCATTATGGCATTGTTTTCTTTAATTAAATTAGTAGTACGCTTTACCTTCCAGCCATGGTTAAAAAACTCGATGACAGCGTCGGTAGCATTGTCGACGCTCTACATGTTAAGGACATGTTACAGAACACGATAATAGTGTTCGTGTCAGACAATGGAGGCGTGCCAGCCGGCCAATATAATAACTTCGCTTCGAATTATCCATTGAGAGGAATTAAAACAACACCTTATGAGGGCGGTGTGAGAGTTGTCGGCTTGGTGTGGAGTGCGCAAATGAACAATAGCAATCATTACTGGGACGGGTACATGCACGTCACCGACTGGCTACCCACTTTATTGAGTGCCGCTGATATAGATGCTCCCCTAGACATTGATGGAATTGACCAGTGGGACAGTATTAACTCCAACTTGGCATCTCAAAGGACTACAATGTATGAAATCGACGATAGTATGGGTTATGCTGCGGTAATATACGGAGACTATAAGCTGATAACGGGTCATGTCACTGAAAGTTACGGCACACATCAGGGCAGTAATCTTACAGGCGTGATTGGCAAACCACCATCGTATAATGAAGCTATTAAGGCAAGCATCACGTACGGTTTGCTGGAGTTAATTGATCTGCCCTTACATCCAGATTACTTGAGCCTGAGAAACAAGTCAACAATAAGATGCGATACATCTTTGGCTACTACATGTGATCTTGGTAACGGTGAGTTTTGCAATGAAATGTATCGCATATATACACTATAATTTTCACCCTGAGTTCTTGGTTTGAATGCACTTCAGTGAGTCACAGTCTAAAACAATAGTGGTAATTGTTATAGCAATACCAAACAGTGTATTGATCTAATGCATTGGTTAATTGCTCCCTGTTCAGATATCAGGATTATATATCTTGTCAATAATATTACACGTATTTTCAGGCAAGGTATGTCTTTACAACATAATCGTGGACCCCTGTGAAACCACGGAATTGTCCGACACGTATCCGGACATAGTATCGTGTATGAAAGTTATGGTTGAAGCAGAGGTGGAGAAAAGAATTCCTAGAATTGTGCCAGTTTTTAGGAACCCCTTAGCTGCTCCTAGTTTGTTCAACTATACGTGGGATGTTTGGATCAAGTGAGGATTTACATAGCCCTCTATTGTTTTCGATAACGGCGACCGTTTAAAATTATTTCCTAGCGTATGTCCTAATATGAATTTTTGTGTATGCGTATCTTAATACTCTGTGATAATCGGAAGAGGCCGAAATGTACTTAAATGCGTCTATGTAAGAGTTAAGGTACCTTGAAAAAATGTTAGTTTTGATTTTTCGGCATTGAAAGAATAGAAGCGTGGCTATGTAATGAATAATTCTCGTAGTTCAGCTTCGCAGTGAGTTCCCGGCAAGAGATTGTTAAAATATTTACATACGAGTATAACTGGCGAGGGCTTACTTCAGTTGTGTCCTTCCTTTTTTCATTGTCGCTGATTGTGTAAGTTCGCGTACTTTCCGTGTACATTGAGATAATAATCTCGCAAAATCAGTTTTTTTGTTTACTTAGGATGATGACGAAAACCGTGATTATTTTGTGCCGAATGACGCTAGAATTTATAATAGAATATAAAAATATAACATAATATAATAATAATATATAATATAATATAATAGAACAGCTTATAAAGCTGAATTAACCAGTTTTGACTTATCGTCTTGTTGTCTCAGTGAACACGGACAACGAAAGAGGTTTACTTACTTCTGTAATTTTTTGTACATATGTAAGTGTTTAATTAGGTATTTCGTATAAGAACAAAGAGAGATTAAACTATTATTATTTATTAACAAGTAAACATCATTTTGTTTTGTTATCTTTTGCATAAATTCTAAATGTTAATTGTTATTAATAATGTTTTATATTATGCGTGGGAAAAAGGTTTTTCCTTAACCTGCCTGCAATTTAAGTATCTAATTAAAATATGTAGTGTTTTTTTTGGAATATTATTTACTTCCCTGCTTTTAATTAATTGGGTAGTTGACGCCACCATCAATTGACATACTTTTTATGAACTGTCAAAACGCAATTCTCCCGTAGATTTCGTATGGTAATATTGAACCGTGACGTCACATTTTGGCCTACGCAATTTTAAATTTTAAAGCAAGTGGAAATCTTATTTTACAATTAATTGAAAATTAATCGGTTTTTAGGGCTAAAATAAAGTGTATTTTTTAGAGAAGTTGTGTCTTGGAATTGGTGGTAAGTGGTGTCAATTACCCAATTACAAGAATAGGTAATCAGTTTTCAGTAATTTACTTCCCGTCCGTAAGAGTAAGGCAGCCTTGCACTTACTTTTTATACCGTTGTAAAGTGACGGAATATAAAATAAAATAAGGATTTTATACTAAATAAAAAATGATTGAATGTACATCGACATAGATACCGCGGCAGAGTCAGGACCAAAGAAGGATATCTACTCCACATTTTTACAACGCTGTAAAACAAAATTATTGTGCATAAATCCAACAAAATCATACTCTGCACCGTCGTAAAATATAGACAGGAGTGGCTAGCTGTGACAATACTTCATGATTGATATGAAGAGGACGAGTCGATAAGAGCTGAGCTAAATGGACCTGAAAACTGTAAAAATATAGTTTTGTCCTTATCTTACACAAACTAAAAAATTATTTATTTCTGTAATTACACATACTTACCATCACGCCTGTATTCCCCGAAGGGTTAGGCAGAGGTGTACCAATGTACACCCACAGTGCGCCAGTATGTTTTTTAGGTTCCATGTAATAGAGGGCGAGCCTACTGCCATCAACCGGGCACAAATCCAAACTTTGAGCTGCTACTGAGAAATTACTAATGCAAAAACCCAATAACACTGGTCGACCTGGGAACCGAACCCAGGACCCCATTCTTATCAGTCGCGCTTGCGACCACGAAACCAACGGGGCAGTCAATTTGTGTAATTAATTTGTATATATAAAAGACGTAATTAAAAAAAAATATTTATTGCTGCATATAAAAGTAGTAATGTTACCTTAACTTATAGATAGACATATTAATTATCTGACCAGGCAAGTACCTACGTAAATACTCTGATTAGATGAAGTGTAGGTACGCCCTCAGCATGCTTTAGTTTTGCATAATGTCCTAACCCTCTAGTGCTCCATAGCTAAATTGATATCAATAAGACTAAAAGCTAAGATTGGCAATACGGAGGACTTACTCAAAATTCTTTATTCTTCCAAGCGTCATGATTTATGTAAGCGCATAAATCTAGAGGAAGCAAGCAAAATAGAATATGTTAATATTGCTGTTACGACAAAGCTTGCAACAGAAAAAGTTTCGTATTTTTTTTATTCCTGTAATTTAAAATTAAATAAAGAAAACATTGCAATAAGGTTAACATCATAAAATATTTCGATCTTGATCTTATGGGTTACTAGTTTGTGAAATATGGACTCATCCATTATTGTGCCGTTAGTCGTTAGGTAATTGGACTGATAGTGAAAAATTTTGGCCAAAACGTAGAAAAACCATCGCTCAACGGCTGGGTCAGTCAAATGTAAAAGGCGGTCATTTCGAATACGGTTCGCATTGTGTAGAGGATCCCTATCCACCAGCTCCGTCAGCTCCGCAGCCAGCAGATTAAGTGCTGGTCTCACCTAAACTGCGGACGGAACGCTATTTCTGTATGCTAATTATTTATATATTTTTTATAATATGTTAACAATTTAGAATATTGAGAATTAATTAAAAATATTGAAACTGTAAGATAACATTTTCGTAACATACAGTCATGATGAACGCAATATAGAGTGATACCAGAGCGATAGCACGAATTTAAGGCAGCTTTCCAATCTTCATGACTGTACTAAAGAAATTTAGGAGTGTATTACAAACGTTTTCTTGCAAAAGTGGTTGCTTATTACATGAACAGGATCTCTGTAAAATCGTTTAAATAGCTATTGAAATGATTCTCGGTAAGAACCATTGAATATTTAGCGTTTAAGCTTCAGGTTAGTATGATATGCAGTTTCTTATCTTAAGGTTATTTATTCTGTTCCCACCTCATCTTATTTTTAAATTTGTTTACCTTGCTTTTAGAAAACCCAAGGTAAGCCAAAAAAAGTTTAGATTACATATCCATAATCAAAACCCGTTTATACGGCTTACAATAAATGTCGGATAAGCCTTTAGGTCAAGGTTCTCTTTTTCAGCAGTCTATCTATATTACATAAGTTAATTCAGTTCGTTATAAAAGGGCTTCGGTTTCGTCTTTTGAGGGTTCACTGTATATGTATGTTTTTGTATTAGCTGGTAAATTTTATGAATGACAAGCGACCGTTGGCAAAGACTCATTTTGACAATACGCAGAGGAATACTACTAGTCTAAATGGCTTTCCAACAGTCTGTGGACAATGCTTTATAGGATAGAGCTTCGTTTCTTACATCAAAATACAGGTACTCGTAGTAACTCCAAATTCTTTCACAGAATTCGCTAGCTCAGCACGTTCGAAGCGTTATCTCTGTCGATATTGTACGAGGGTATTGCGAAGAGTTTTGCCGTGTCGACAAGACGAAATAGCGCACCTACCTATTCTTACCTAACGTCTTTTAGAAAAAATTGCTGTTAAAAATTAATTATAAACAATTTATTTTAAGAAATTGTCTTATAACACTTTAAGTACCTTCTCCAGATGTAAAAAAAATGCTTTAATGCTGATTTCTTAAATGCCACTTCAAGTGGGCTAAACATGAGTGGCTTTGTTGCAAAGATTTGCCAGTCCGCAAGGTGGTGGAAGTACCGAACTTGTGAGGCTTCTTTAATGAACCCAGTTTGTTTAAATCTTGTGAATATAGGTATAAAGGAAAATTAGCGAACCCTTAAGGATAAATAAAAAGTATTTTAGAATAATGCTCAGCTAAAATAACGGTTTAAAACTGTATTTTTTAACCCATTTAAAAAAAGGAGGTTGTCAATTCTGTTGTATTTTTTTTATGTGTGCTTGGTTGGTTATTATATTTCTGTTTAAAATTGTCTTTTTTCAACCAATCTCTCTCTAAATCTATAAAGTTGGACGTACTTTTTGTATCTCGGGGTTATGAGATGAGCACGGTGTGTTTTAGAGAAAGTTTGGGCTTCGTACAGTCTGAAGACGTTAGTAGCTAATAAAATAACATAAATCTGTAAACGGCGTGTTCTGTTAAAAAGGTTTTTTAAAATTTATTTTGTATTTCTATTAACATTTTCCTGTGACCTTAATCAGGTCGTTGCTACACCTTGGGGCCTTCCCACACTGCGCCTTCTGGTGCGTGGTCTGCACTCCAGAACCTTACGACCGGTCGGATCGGTCATTGTGGCTATCTTTTGGGGAGGCCTATGTTCAGCAGTGGACGTCGTTCGGCTGATATGGTGATGATTTACACATTGTATCACGATTGTCCTAATTGTATTCCTCACAACTTGTTTCCGAACGTATGTAGCTTGTAAACTTGTAGGTAGATATTTATAATTTGTTTTTCGCGCTAGATTTATTGTACCAAAGAGAATTAATATCGGGTTTTTTGATAATTGTAATGTAAAATGATGTTGATTTCTATTCTGAGAAAATAATATGTTATATATCTACCTACGTAACGTTTTGAATGAAGTTATTAACCCAACATTTCTTTTTTTTTTTCAATATTTATTACAATTAAAATGAGCTGTTTCAAAGTTGTATTAGTTTTTCAACCATTATTGTGTATCATAATGTATTTTGTTGCATATGTTCGTGCTTGTACAATTATTCCGAAAATCTTCCTATGTTGTTATAGCTCCGAAGTAGACAATGCTTATCCTTTTTTAATGGCCTTGTAAATTGGATTTTCACTGAATTTATACCCAATTATGAGAACCAATGTGTAATAACAAAGTTTTAACGTATGATATGGAATTTATTTCATGTATAGAGAGTTTAATGAATGAAATACAGAATGCGATTTGTATGTATTGAAGCTGCGGATAGATTCAGTGATTACTAGTAATCCTTTAAAAGAGCATTAACACTAACTTTTAAATTAGGTATGTTATTTTTATTTCTTCAGTTCCAGGCTGCATTCATCAGGTTAAAGAGTGTATATGACTGACGACACATCTGCAATTAATATATTCTTGAAATAATCTTTCATTTGTTATAGTTTTATTTAATTATTATTGGATGTGGTGCAATTCTTAATTCTTAGTTAATTAAAATTCAGTCAGTGTATTTCAAAATTCGAAAGGTTCTGTATGACCAAAGCTGTTATAATTTACATACATACCATCACGCCTGTATTCTCCGAAGGGTTAGGCAGAGGTGTAACAATGTACACCCACAGTTTGCCGGTATGTTTAGGTCGCATGTAATAGGGGGCGAGCCTATTGCCATTAACCGGGCACAAATCATAACTCCGAGCTGCTACTGAGAATTCTATAGAAAAACCCAATAACTCTTTTTGCTCAACCTACTAATTGAACCCAAGACCTCTAGCGTAGCGGTCGCGCTTAGGACCACTATGCTACCGAGGCAATTTATAATTTACATTATTTTTATTATTTGCTATAATAGAGGCCTTAACGCGGTATTGTGTGAAAGTTTTAGGTAGATAATTCTAACAGCTATAAAGATACAGCCTTATGATATACATATAGACAGACAGATGTGATGGCGTAGGCTTAGACTTAGGGCAGTAGGGTTCATTTGGCAGTCCTTGGTTACGGAACCCTAAGATCGTTGCCCTTTTTGGCTTTAGTTTTTTCCGTCGTCAGCGGCGGCAAAAAACGCGATGTTACCTTTGTACCCCATTTTCGCACGACTGCACTGAATAAATGGTAAAGGACAATAAGTTACCTCAGCGAAGGTATCGAGATTAATCACGTAAAACACCGTAGTTATTCCCATAGGAATTCTGGCCCTCGTCATCATGAACAACACAATCTGTCGGATTCGCTTATCAGGACATTTTCCCCAACCACACGCATAGATCGCTTGTCGGAATTTTTCACTCTGAAATAAAAAAATATCTATTACAAAATTTCCCATTTTTCAAAGTAATTGTAAACATTTTGAATATTAAATGCTGATTAAATTTAAATCAATAAGTAAATTGGACTTCTATTAAATTAGACTGACAAAATTAAAGTTGACAGATTGTGGGTTGGCTTGTTATGGCAAAACTAAGATCAATTATCAAGTTTAATTACGCTTAGTGTGCATTAAATTGAATTAGTAATCAGTGGAACTATTTACTTCATCGGAGTCGATGTTAACTAAAGTAGCCTTTGGATAAATAGTTTTATGAATAGGTAGGTAATTTTGAACGTAGTAGGTTACTGCTACAAGGCTTACCGTTTCCATGAGTAGGTCGCTGTAGTAACAAGGCATGAAGAAATGTAAAACGCAGCCAGCAAAGAATGAAATAAACTCGACATTTATCCGTTTATCTCGCAAATCCTGCAAGAATTAATTATTATTTATTGTGTATATTTTATCTTGTATACCGCGTAGAGTCGGATTATTTTAACGTTTAGAAGCTGTTTCATTGCTTCAGAAATGAAATCTTTGGAACATTAAATGAAATGCCATTTGTTACATTATCTTTTTTGTTTTTGTAAGAGGGTTTAAGCTGGAAATAAGCGCTTAGCGACCGACTAGGGGGAGCTAAGCATAATGCTGACGATTGATCCTTTTGCTTCTGATTTCATTTGAAAGATTTGTTTGCTGATCCACGCGTCATGTTCATAAACGAGCGCTGTCAGTTGGGATTGGTCATCTCTTAACTCCCATAGCTTACATCTTTATTATTATTTTATTTTATTGTTATACATGTAGAATTCGTCATTGTTTTCACATGTACAAGCAACAAGTACTTTTTTTTTTTGAGACTTTTACTAACTAAAACCCACCTATGTTCCTTCGTGTGCCCTATGCGTTCCGGAGGCGCGGTATATCTTACGAACAACCCGCAGCCCCGGTAGAACAAGTAGGTACATTGTAACCAAGATTTTGTTAAAACCAAATTGAAAGAAAAGAGTGTCCGTGGAGTTTCTTGGTCGTTCTTCTCCATAGAGACCAACGTTTTGGAACGAACAACTAGCTTCAACTTTAAACTGTAACTTCTTGACAATACAAAAGTGCCTGCAAATGGTCTATGCTTTGACTAATTTGCTAATGCTTTGACTTTCACTTCCTGTATTTTATACGTAGTTATGTGTATGTACTACCTACTTCTAACTGTAATATTGGAGACAATAAACGTTTATTCTTTTCTGCTCAAAATAAGAATATCTAAGCTGATTATCTAAATTTTGCTAGCGTCCGCGATAATTTTCTTAACGGAACCCTAATTCTTATAGCCTATGTTACTCGCTGATAACGTAGCTTTCCATAGGTAAAAAGTATTTTTAATGTCGGTTTAGTATTATATCAGTTTATGCATTACAAACAGACATACACATCTTTTCTCCTTATATTATTAGATCAGTTATTATAAATAAAAAAATACAAAGATTTGAAATGACATAATTCATTATTGCGATTAGGTATTGTGTAGTTTACTTACTTCAACTATTTGGAATGTAGTTAGTGGTAATAAAAATGTGGTCGCTTTCATGTTGTATTCGTATAAAATAGAAAAGTTATCTTTCACGCGATCCACCAACCTGTTAATTAAAGTTTATTCGCAATGTTAATTGGGATAGTTCTGCTAAAACGAACCAACCCACGCCAAAATTTCTCCCACATTGTTTTTATAGTTTTTGGATATTTAATGTTGATCAATTTGAAAACATAATACGTAACACATTTGGCATATTGAATCAGTAAGATGTTATTAATTTAATTATTGAAGGAATGTGGGTTGGCTCGTTTTGTAAAATTAAGGTCAGTTAAAGGCTTGATTTATACGCACTAAAACACTATACTAATGATCGTACTTGTAAAGGTCCTGCAATTTTGAGATGATCTTTTTCAATCTTTCTTCTATTTCTTTGTTGTCTTCGGCTTCGACAAATAATTTACTAATGCGCTGACTAAGCAACTCAAGCTGTCCACATGTATGTAACATAAATATGGGTACCATAGGATCAAATCCCATGTACATCGACGAGGCATAAGCAGCAAATATAAAAGTGACGATGAACAGTATCCAAAAGACTATCGTTAGATTCTTGTACCCTTCTATTGGTTGGGGGTACGTTAGGTCAAAGAGAGGAACTAAAACAAATTCGCCCTTGTAGTAATAATATGCCATTAAATAAAAAGCTTTAATGGGGAATATGGCGCTTGTGCCAAAACCAAAAACGAGCCAATATTTGCACACGGTATCACCTCTTTCAGCATATCGTAGTACTACGTCCTTGTCTTCTTTAGAACTGTCCTCAGCAGATTTGTAGTCCTTTTCTAGGATGTTAATAAGTTCTTTAAAAGATTCTCGTTGGTGAAGGAGCACAAAATATTTTAAAGTAATTGTTAGAGATACGATAACCATCGTGCCGTTTTTGCTAGCTTCAGCAAATTTTCCGCTTTTAATGTCGTGATAGAAAATGGAATAAATGAGAGAAACACAACAGCAGAATGTATTTATCATTATGATTGAAAACCGAACTTTCCACCAAGTATGCTTTACGCAGTATGGATGCGAGCCGTTTAAACGCATAGACATAGTTGCAATCTTAAACATTTCCTCAAAGTTTAAATCTGAGACCTTCATTTTGTCACAGTTGTGTGCTTCCAGCGAGTAATAAAAACGTTTTGAAAATGCTATCTTATGAAATAGAAAGTATGATTGAAGTTGTAAGAATCGAAGTGATTTCTTTGTGAAAAGGGCCATGCCATTGACAGACTAATAACACAATTGCTGGCAAAACAATACTTGATAAAAGTATACCCTCAGTCCGCGGCTTTGCTCGCCCGATTTTATGGTTTGTTTTTTTTTATGCTAGACTATAATAAAAATAGCTATAACATGGTTGGTAATTTTTTGAAAGCAATTAGTTTCAGTGAATTGTACCAAAAGCGCGCTTAGTACTTTGTTTTTAAACTGAAAACGTAACGCACTTAATATTGATTTTATAGAATTTAACAAAATACTTTCTGATAATCGTATTACCAAATAGAAAATTGACTCTTGAGTGGTACTATTAGGGCCTACAATATTAAATGATGTTTATTTGTAGTATTAATAAAATCTCCACCCTCTGTTCCTAATCGACCCATAACGTACGACTCAATTGTTTTATGTAGCAAAACTAATAAGACCCACTCACCCCCAACCTTAAATATTTTATTGTAGTGATTGACTAAAGAATTTCCTTTCTTAGTAGAGAGGCAAGCTTGTATCATTACCATATATCTGACACAGTAACTACGTCCCTACTACGTCACTGCACGCACCCCCGCATTGGGTGCTCTATTGAATTATGGATGTCATCAATCAAGCTTCAGAAACATTACTGAAACTTCTTATTTTGTCGTCAAACCGATTATGGTAAATGAGTTGTACTTATTATGGAATTTTCACATGCTACTGGTACAGGCTGCATTTAATTTTTTGCGCAACTTTTTATTTTCATGAATATTGCGGAGTAGCTAAGCGATTAGCTGCTGTGCTGTGTGTCACGGGTTCGATTTCTGCACGGAACAAATATTTGTATGGCGTTTAGATAGTTGTTCCGGGTCTGGCAGTTTGTGTGTGTAAGTTTATATGTTTGTAAACGCACACGCGATACAAGAGAAATTCCAATGGTGGGGCAAGGTTTTTTTTTAAGAAAAGTAATTACAAACAACTGTTACTAGTGGTCCAGAAACCAACTATTTCCTTCAAACATACTCTACAATACGATGGAATCGTATTATGTGTTATGTTTTCCTCTATGGTACATAATAGGGGAACAGAGTATCCTAGTACACTAAGGACACTCTGCTCAGCTCAGGGCTGTAGTAGTCTTGAATGTGAACAACTATAACAACAGGCCCGACTATGGAATAATAAAAAATATAACAGCTGTTTCTTAAAAAATGCACTACATCAAAAATAAATTGTACTGTGTGTTATGTTGGGTTTTTCTCCATGGTGTCCAAGGGCATTCTGCTTAGCTCAGGAGTGTAGCAATCATGAGTATGAATAACTTTTATTGCAGGATCAACTCTGAAATATTGAAAAATTTAACAGCTGTTCCTCAAAAAATATACTGTGTATTGTTTAGTCCGGGTAAATTCCCCCATGATTACCAAGATGATTCTGCCAAATGATTCTGTTAAATTGAAAAATAGCATAAGTAGGTACGGTCAACGACAAAAGTCGATTAGCACTTCAGATTTTTAAATCCTAATCCTACAAACAGACTATAAAAGGAAAATACGGAATGGAAGCAGTATTAAATAAAATATTTGCTTTTGTTTTTCCCTGAAATGTTAAAAAGCAGTGCATCGTATTATTTGTGTCAATTCAGATGACAATTATGTAAAAGTATTACTAATAACAACAGCGTTTATCGCTGCATGTACCTACTGCGATTGTTAGGTAATAAATACTTTTGCCATGTGTAGAGATTATGGGTGTTGACCTACTAACCCCAATGACACATGATTAGCACTCACTTAGACACGCAGATATTTAATAAGATGTAAGATTTTTAATCTACAACTTTATATATATTGTATAAAGTTTAGAAATGGAAAACACTTTAATGCTCGTTCAACCATCTGTTTTACAATAAGCTAGGCACATAAAAATGGCAAGATAACGCACGCAAGCTTATTTTTGATAGACCTATAAAACTGTATCAGAGATTGTAAACACGTAGGTCCTTTCGCATTATCATAGGAAAGGCGGCTCTATGTTTCTGTTCGTTATTTTATTCGATTCGGGCACAATATTCTGTGAAGCTTTTGAAAAACTTTTGGGACGGGGTTCCATGATTTTGTCAATAAAGATAAGTATAGATGAGCTCGTAAACACCTTGACCGCGATCACACCTTTAGATTATTAAAGGAGATATACCCTTTCTCAAAAGAAAAATAAGTGCAAAAAATTGTCGAACGCGGGTAAGCTGCTCGGATTGGTTGTAGATTATTTAGTTAACCAAACACAGTAGTTTTCAAATTAGTGTACGTATTTTCTGTGCGTAAGTGACAAACAAATCTGTAAAACAAGTCTGTTAAAATAATACTCTTCTGACCGAATTTCGGTCACAGCGGCCACTTTTGCAGCGGGCGCTGTCAGTTGGGATTGGTCATCTCTTATCTGCCTGGCTTACATCACTATTTTTTTTATTCACCTTCATTGTTTACACATAAAGAAACAATAAGAATATTGTTACTCAGATTTTATAAAAACCAAATTGAAGGAAAAGAGTGTCCGTGGAGTTTCTTGCTCGTTCTTTTACTTTAAACTGTAACTTCCTAAGAATTCAAAAATGCCTTTAAATAGTCTAATTGAAATAAATGTCTTGACTTTGACTTTAACGAGGTATAGTTAACTATGTAGGAGATGCACATGAGTGTACACATACAAAGTTGCACTTCCTCTTTTATCACTCGCATAGTTTGTGATGTGATGGCAATCCGACAAGTCCGGAGTGGAATGTCACCCCTAGAACTAAATAATAATATAAAGTAAATCATCATTATCTTCTTGGCCTTGTCCCATGTTACTTGCGCGCAACACGTTTTCTTCTTTCATTCAGTTCTGCCACGGAATAATGTATTATTAAGTAGACAGTTACAATAAACTAGCTTCTGTTCGCGACTTCGTCCGTGTCAAATTTGATGTATTATCCCACGGGAATCGTACATTTTTCCGGGATAAAAAGTCCACGCAACATTATATTTACGTGCCTTTCATCCAGATCCGTTCAGCCGTTTAAGCGTGAAAGAGTAACAAACATCCATCCTCAAAAACTTTTGAATTTATAATATTAGCAGGAAGTAGGATCAAGTAGGATGAGGAAGGGTGGACTCTATAAAAACGAAATGGCGTAAATTTCAGATAAAAGCTTGTTCCTTGTTCATAGAAGGTAGTTAAATAACAAATCGCTGGTATTTTTACATCATCCAGTTGTCCAGTAACAAGTGTACTTTTTACGTAAAAAATGTGTCAACATTTCAAAGTCCATTTTCAGTAGTCCCCAAGATATTCTACTTTATATTTGTTCATTTGTATTCCGGCCGCGGCCCAAAAGACCCGCTGCTGTCTTGAATTCCTTATCTCCTTTTTTAGAATCTCTAAGCCAATTTATGAAAAAGATAACAAAATGAGGAGTGGTATCTAATGTAAACATCTTTTGTAATTTTCTCTATCTATGAGTGTTGGTTTGTGTAGCTACACACTTACATATAGGTTATACCTACTTAAAAGGTGTTATCCAGACAGAACGGTGGAAACCCACATTCTTCCTTGTATTGCTGTTATAAGGTTAATGCAAAACGCCATACTGAAATTTCGCTAAGCGGATTCGACATTTGCATAACTGTTAATGACCTTTAAAAGCGACGTGTTCGCGCAAAGTTGGGAAAAATATTTTGCGTTTGCTTTTGCAAAGTTTTTATTGCCGTTGCCGACGCCTCGCATGTTACCTACATTTATAAATAATATTTCCTGCCTCGTGAATTCATCTAATGTTGAAAGTATTTTACGTTTCGAACTCATTCATTTTCAGGAGTATTGTTGCGCTAATTTTTGAAATATGTAACATGTCGATAAATGAATATGATGTTGATACATATAATTCCAGTGTGTATATTAAACACTGGAATTATATGTGCTTAAAACAAAAAATAATTTGTCAAATAAAATCAATTAGACTTGATCTATATCATGATTCGACTTAGACCTTGTTCCATTTCGCCTAAAGTGACGGTCGTCGACCAAGCAAAATAGGTCATCTCGTCAAACAGACAGCTTGATGGATCGCCTTTAGTCGGTCTGGGCGGAGAGCGGGCAGCAGCTGACTCATTCCGAGGGCATTACCATGCTTTCACTGTTACATTATTGAGAAGAGATCGTGGCCGCAAGGCCAAAAAAAACTATCGCCGCGATAGTTCAATTTTCTTTTAGCTCCTGGCAATGACAAGAATTTTCAATGAATTCGATTTTGTGGTTCGATCTTGCATCAGACGATAAAATATTTAAGATTTAAGATTATGAATTTTATCACAATCGATATCTCTAAGTATTTATTTGTAAATCAAGGTTCTATTTATTTCGTGAAATGTTACAAAAGTTAGATCAAATATTATATTTTATACTAAAGGAAAACCATTTTCAGTTGCACTCCATTAGGTCCGGTGTATTTGGTGCTATTTTTAACACTCTGTCGCCGTTGTGTCGTAGCAAATATCTAAAATGGACTTCGATTATAAAATATAACTCTGGAATAGTTACCGGTTGATATTCAAATTCCTGGATCGAATAAAATATTTATTTTAACAAAACGCTGAAAGATTTTATTTATGATGCATTTCAATCTGAATATCGTATCGGTGTTTCAGTTTTCAGCTACACAAATATTTTGCCTCGAGCTGTGTAGGTATTGATAAAGGTTGTTGGCTGGTCAGAAAAAAAATGATTTGTGTATTTGCAATCGTTATTTGCGGAACTCTTTGATGGATATGCGGTGTGTACGTCACAACGGGAACTAATTGAACGGACGCCGGACGTCGGGAAAAAAACTGCAACACGATGGTTAAACAAAGGGTAGAAATAGGTTTTTGTAGCAACCGTCTCGCCTGACGAGGGCTGCCAATGGGATGAATTAGCTGTTTTGTTTCAGGAATAGGCTGCACACGTGCTAAATGCACGTCTGAACTTAAAAGGAAAGAGTGAAGACTAATAGCATTGAGTGAACGCAGTGTCGTAATCATTTTTCTTTTAAAATACCAGGTAATGAAAATGTATTCTTCTGTCCGTTGTAGTGATAAATGCTTTGCTGGCATTTGGAACCTTTTGGTACGTGTCCCGGCTGCTCAAAAGGGGAGTAACAGGTGGTCCGATTTATTAATGCTCAATGCATTTTATGAAATCTTGCAACTATAGTTAAAATTGTTCTATAGTCAAACAGTAGAACATACGATCTCGGAATGCTGTCATCCGCAAAACATTAAGCAATAACTTGGTTTGCTTAGTAGCTGAACGATTGCCTGCCACGCTGCGTGTCGCGAGTTCGATCTCACACGGAACAAACAATCTAATGGCCTACAGGTAGTTGTTTCAGGTCTGGTCGATTGTATGTAAGTTTATATATGTTGGTAATCAAACCCACACAGGAGAAACTAGTGTCGTGTAAAGTTTTTTTTTAAAGTTAGAAAAATAAAGGCAAGATACGATAGCGCAATAAAACAGGTAAATAATAATAATAAATTTATCAAAGAACAAAACAGTGCATTTTCTGCAACCGTTTAGTTGTAGACAAAACAATGTCATTACATCTCGCTTAACATTACGTACCTCTACGTGTACGTGGGGTACATTCTGAATTCCCTGATGACGCAACACGTTATTATAATTAGGCACCCGGTTCACATCCGACTCGTATCCGACGAGAACAGGTTCAGAAATGTTTACATGTCTCTTGGGACTTCCACTGAGTAACCTTTGCTGTGTCCTTAGATTTTACAGCGAGTTTGGAAAACGTTAGAAACAGCATTTTAAAATAAGAACTGTTGAGGGAACTCAAAAATATACAGGGTTATTTGTAAAACAATGACAACCTCTGAGGACTATGTTACTAACATCATAATCAACAACTTTTGTTCTATGACATTTAAACATTTTTCATATTTTAGTTCATCAGATTTTCATACAAAAACAAAAACCATTTAAATTGAACGCTCTAAATATTACGAAGTCTATGCGAAGCAAACGAAAGCGATAGTAAAATAGCGAGGGGAGCGGTGTTAGGGCGGCGGGAGTGTTTGTACTTGACCTATTTACAATTTTACGGAAATCCTTCAGACGGTCATTCACTTCAATGCGCTTGCGTTGCTTGATTCTGTAAAAATTTATAAAACAAAAGTTGTTGTTTATGATGATAGTAATACAGTCCTGCAAGGTTGTCATTGTTTTACAAATAATCCTGTATAAGTAGTAACTTATTTTCTTGGTTCCTCGTTTATGATTGGTTGATTAAATTACCAACATCCAATCGTAGCAGCCGACGCGCGATTGATGATTTGTTACATCCATTACGTTGATTTTTGTTCGAGAACGCGGGGCAGATTCTGGAATTGTGCCCGGGGTTATGGTTTAATTTTGTGATCTTATTCTCTATGTTTTCATGTTAGTGGTACATCACCTGTCCACATGCCTTCCTTTACTTTTAAAAAAATAAGTAACTACAGAACACAGTGGCTTTTTAACTTTATTATTATTTTAGATTTCTTATTCTACGGCGTAAGGAATAAAATATGCTTAACCCAATTTTACTTATGTAAGAATGTTCATAAATAACTAGGCATGAAAAAATAAACTCATTTTATCACGTTAACAAGTTACAAACGGTACTATCTCACAAGTTACTCTAACTTGTTTTTTGCGTTCTTTTCCCCACACAGGGAATAAACCCATAAATTTAAATAAAAGTTTTCTTCAACTAAAATTCACATTCGTGGTTAAATCCTAATAGGGTTTGACATTGTGTGGTGCCCTATATCACACCTTAATTTATAAAGAAACTTTCCTTTCCTAAATAAAAGGTATTTAGGGAGTGATCACACTTATCATCACAGAATGGGTTCACCACACTTATCGCATTTAGCCGACCGGACTTCGACGAGGCCGATCAGCCGTCGATGATGCCTATTACACAACTCTAGGCAAATAGATTGTCGATCAAGTCCAGCAAACTGCTAAGTTTTATAAATACTTTGTAAAAAAACTTTCTCACCTATTCTAAAGTATAGTAAGTTTCACAACTTACTATACTTTATTTATTCAGAATAGGCGAGAAAGTTTTTGACGTAGTACACTCACGTGTACACACAGTAAGTAAGTCAAATAATCGAAAAGTTATTCAGCACACAAAAATTTTAATATTTTTTCCTGTACACCAAACAGCTTGTTCGACTGTACATATTTGAAAAAAGAAAAATCAAGAAGAGAAATAAATAACATTATTTAATATAATATTTTTCTTCTAATTTCAAAGATGAATAATGCAATTCAACTGTGCCTGCACTTAAAGTAGGTACGACCCAACCCCACATAAACACTGAAATGAAATAACACGCAAATGGTTTGTGGCATTTTTAATTTGTTGAAGGAGCGGCGCATCCCCGTTCCTATGAAGGCAGTGTTTCACTCCACCAAATTGGAAAACGGTGAAATTCAGTACACGGCAGTGCAATTTTATAAAACCATGAGTTAGGTAGAATGCTGATGATATGAAGGACCCTATGTCTTCGATTTAAACGAAAAATAATTGTTGTTTTGCGTCTAAACTCTTACTCAATTTTAATTTCCTACGTCAATCACAATGATTGGTTATTGGATCTATTAGTTGTTGATTATACTAAAGATGAGGTTTGACAGATTTCAATTGATTGGTTTTAAGGAACTGGGGATAAGCGTCTTTTACAACAACGTTATTGCAATGACAAAGGCCTCTTACCAGTAATGGATAAACAAAATAATAGAGACAACATATTCAAAGGATGTTCTTTAGCTAGAACAAAAAGCATTTTGTGGAACGCCAATTCTGTTAATAAAACAAGATTTTGAACGTGTTTTATTAACAGAATTTTAAATTGTGATTTGAGTAGAATCTCATTTTGCCAATCAATTTAAAAAAAAGGAAACAAAATAGGGGCATTTTTGACAGATTGAGACTAAAATTAAATTTCGATCGTTCCTAATAGATAGTAGAATTGTCCCCTGATATTTATCAACTACTGCAACAACTTTCAACAGAAAACTTGAATCGAATTGCTTTACCTACAATTGGAAATCGAATAACCACCAATGCATTTACTATTCGTTTATCTGTATCCCACATTCGAACTAGCCTTTTGTTTCCTCAAACAGGAAAGGCGATGTCTTCATACATGTTCATATATTATAGAAAGCGGCATTGTTTCGTGTAGTCTGCGTAAACTACTCAGATCCATATGTCTACCGCCGAATAGAACATAATTAATCAAAACAGTCAGCGTTCAGTCTAGTGATTAAATTGATGAAGATTGTACGCAGCTGCGGTGTGCGGCGCGTCAGAACATTGTCAAAGTGAGTCGTGTGCCTGCTACCCAGGGGTCCCTGACCTAAAGAGGGTGTAGGGTTCACCTCTAACATTTATAGTTTATATACATATATTATAGACTAACACTAAACAACACACTTATATGTATTTAAACACAAACATCATTTACAATAATTATTCATTACAATATTTTTATTTAATTTTTTTTAGGGTAATCTCATATTATAGTACCTACGCCATCACATAGTACATCGGCAGTCTATGTTGTTTATTGCGAACGTAATGTCGGATGACGTCCTTTCATCCGCGTATCACAAGATGCATTACTATGGCGTAGCTACCGATATATAAGCGGCGTTTCTTCTTTTATTGTTCTTCTGACATTATTGAGTTGTGTGTGTGGTGGATGAATACATTTAACCGCGAGTACATTTGAGGACATTTTTATTTCGCCATCCGTCTACCTACCACAACCTAAAAGGGCAAGAGGTCGCCCAGCTTAGCCAACTCTATGAATTATTATAGGCTGAGATTTCCCTCGAGGGCGTGTCTATACAATTATTATACAGCAGACTTTTACCAGAATTGTAAAAAGCCTAGAGAATTATAAGATATTCATTCAAAAAATTCGAGAGTTTTTATTTCTCTCTATTAACCATGTTTAACGGGTCTTCCCTTTGTTTTTTTTTCTTTTAATCTCGGGGGCAGACATATCTACATGAATGTAGAGTAGTCAAATAAATCATCTTAGTGTAGTCAATTAATTAATTGGACATGGAACGCGTCTCGTTATGCAATGTCACTTGCAGAACACAGAGCGCTATTCGAAATAATGATGGAGTGACAACCGTTGTAGGTGCGACACCGATAGATGTACTGAACCAACCTTAAGCGCTAAATATAGATAGGTAGCCACGGATTTGGGGTTTAACTTGTTTGGACAGAGTATTTTTAGGATTTTGAGCCGCCAAAAGGTTATGTATTTAGGGAAAATCTACAAATACTTTAGGGAAAATAAATAGGTACCTTCCTGCTGGTTAGACTCAAGTTCTGATTCAGTTATAAGGTACAGACATAAAAGGATACGGAGAAGTATCATGTGTATACTATTACTACGTAGTTATAAGACTTCTGCTTATCCCTTTGCGAAATCTAACCGTGAAGGATAATTTCAAAACCTATGTATAACCTATATACTGTTTTCGGTAGTTGGTAAAATAGCACCTAATTTATGTACAAGCGCCGCATAAATTCTACAGAGCAACATTAAATTCCTTAACTAACTGCTCAAGTGTAAAAACATCACGTTTCAACAACGTACAAAAAGCGGAGTTTGAAATTCTACGACACTTTCAATATCTCATCGCAAGTGTCACTTCACTCCAGACTTTATCAACTTTTCCATTAAACCCCGTTGTCTATGGCGGGAAAATAGCAAAACTGTAAAGGTGAGTTTAAACGAAGAGAAGAAGAAGAAACCAAACTTAAAACATTTATGGAGCGACATTTGTCGCTCATCGACTGACGAGGGATTAAGTTAGATGTAATAAGCGAACGATAATATTAATATTATGGTTCCAGAGTCAATCACATGGATTTGGTAAACACACGTCCACAGCAGTGATGAATTTTAACGCCGGAGAACATAAAAAGCTGCAAGCTTTGTTCAGTGGTTAACAAGTCAAATGAATATTTTAAAACATGCACGATGCTTTATCAAAATCTGCAAAGCTTTGAAATACAAGTCATAAAATATTCAACAGCTGCCACAGTTTTCTTTATGAAATAAATATGGGGTTACCTATTATTTCTCTCTTTACTGCCGTTACTATGGAATCATTTACAAGCAGCGTTATTCTGTAAAACTCTCCCTCGATGAATTTTCTTGAAGTATTATGCTAAGGATTGACTGCGCGAGACGACTCCCGGCCACCGTAGATACGGGCCTGTGGACGGTGAGCAATGGGTAGCTCACCGTCCTTACGTTGCATAACGACAGGCCGTGTCGACGGCGCGTTCGTGTTCCACGCGCGCCTCAAAGAGATGTCAGCAAAAGAAGGGGCCACTGAGGGCCGATGCCTGCCGGGGCTGCGGGTTGTTCGCAAGAGATACCGCGCCCCCGGAACGCAAAGGGCACAAGAAGGAACATGGGTGGGTTTTAGTCAGTAAGTCTGACACTCCCTCCAGTCCCGCCCAGGGCGGGAGAAGTTATTTGATGATTTCCCACGCACCAAAAAAAAAAAAAAAAAGGATTGACTGCTCACCTGAAGCTCACTTAACCTACATTTTTGCGAAATATTTTTTGTTGTAGTAGTATTGCCCCTTCGTTTTGTGACTCTATGTTTGTATACTCTAAACTCGCCCTTAGGAAACGCTAATTACGATGTGTAGAGTCATTCTGAAATTACCAACCACGTACAATGTCACTCTGCGATGTCAAATTGGATACACCGTGATGTCAAATTGGATGCTCTGTAATTTACCCGGAATATGTTTACTACAATGTGTCTATCAAACTGACAAACGTGTTGGTAATATTGTTATTCATTTATCAGAGAAACAAACACACTTGCGCCAGCTGGGGTCATCTTTCGATTCCTAGTTACTCGCCAACACAGACCCATTAAGTAAATAACTTCACTTTGGTTTAGCAACTAACTCTGAGTTAAGACTTTTATGCAACTGAGCCTAAATTACTTAACAAGTAACTTGCCTGTTGCTGTGGGTATGATATTACAGGGATATATTTTTCAACAGGATCAAAAGTCTTACAATTCATAGGAAAAATCAACATTTATCTTTTTCCTTTTCTTTCAAACAAATACCTATTTTTTGCCGGTTATAAAATATAAATCTTTGTATAAAAACCACAATAAAATCATTTATCGCTCTCGACTTGCACAGAGTGATAACTTGCCATTCATTTAACAAAATATTTGAAGTGCTTTATCGTAATTGAAATCTGTAAAAGAAGGTGCATTTTTAGTCAAATTTATTTATTTTGAGTGGAAAACGAATTTTCTTATGAAAAAAACTTATGTGAGGACAACAAAATAACATTCTTAGTGAAGGAAAACATCGCAAGGAAACCTGGACTTAAAATTAATATAAGTTTGAAATCGCCATTTCGTCTTGAGCAAGCGTGGTGATCAATGCTCGTACCTTCTCTGTATGAGAATGCAGAATACAGAATGCAGTGGGATAATAATCTAGGCTAATATTAGGATAAGGACAAAAACATTTTCACTCACTCACAATAAGGACTTACCTACGAGTATATCCTATTAAAGCGTATTGTAAACAAACAATGTTTGCAATATCTTATACTATGTATTTGTATGTGTATTATGTATAAATTAGCACGAGCCCGTATTGACAGCGAATAAGATGCGGCGGAGCATGCAATCATCCAAATTGAGTTCAGTGTTTCAGATAGTTTCACGTCACTCCGAGTTTGTCTATCATTTTACACTTCTGGAGTAATTAACACTCCACTATACCGTCTTAGAATAGAGCCGTAATTTATTTAACAACCTATGGGCTTGATTAATAATTATAAGTTATTCAATGAGCCACTGAAGTTAAGTTAGTTAATTATACGTATTAAAATCATTATACCAAAAGCCAAAGGTTGTGTGGTTCGGTTATTCCTTGTAGATATTAGCCAGGATTGTAAGTACAAAAGAATTATGATATTGGAGAAATAGCTTCAGCATTACGACTTCCAGTTATAACGCCAGATTTTCTAAACCAATTGAGAGGCGGTAAAATTTTGGCGCCATTTCTGAAACTAAGATTTTGGTCATGGTCTTTCATTGACAATGATTCGTAACTCAAAAACTGGTATGGGATTTTTAACTAGTTATAATTTTGAAAATAAGTTTTTTGACTGAAAATTGTTTAAGCACAAGCTAGTTACGACTAGCTTGTGCTTAAACTATTTCCAGTATATAAAGTATTTGTGGTTAGTCGTTGTGACCAAAATTTTACAAGACTATATTTGCATGAAGCGCGCAATGCGTAAAGTCCTCTTGAATGTGCCGTCAAAATTGAGGAATAAAATAAAATTATATGGATATTTATTTTTGCCTCGGTAGCCTAGTGGTCCTTAGCGCGACTGCTACGCTAGAGGTCTTGGGTTCGATTTCCAGGTCAAACAAAAAGTGTTATTGGTGTAAGTGTTATTGCGTGTTAGTGGTATTTCTATTATATATAATTCTCAGTAGCAGCTCGGAGTTAGGATTTCTGCCCGGTTAATGGCAATAGGCTTGCCCCCTATTACATGGGATCTAAACATACCGGCGAACTGTGGGTGTATATTGTTACACCTCTGCCTAACCCTTCGGGGAATACAGGCGTGATGGTATGTTATGTTTTTTCAGAACAAGTCGCGTGTCATGAAGTACAACTAGTAGCATATGTTTACCTATAGCGCGACTGAGGATACACATTCATTATGGTAAAGATGATGAACATAAAAGCATCAGGTTAAATAAAAACTCGTAATAAATAAACAGTGTGGACATGAAAAGTTGGGGCAATTTGCGAGCCACGGAACATGCGGCCGGAAACGTTGGCAACAAGAGGTGTTAAACTTTTAATTAGTTCGACAACTTTCAAAGAAGCATTAAGGCTTCCTGGCCGCTTGAACCCGACCTTTTGTTTTCCACTTTGTAATCAATGAGGATTTTTAAATGGGGACATTTTACATTAAAAATCTCGTTTTATATTTTTAGATAATGTGCAAACTTCGTAATATTCGACGAACGGATAGAGGTAAAGAAAACCCGAATAGCCGAACACATAGATATGCGAATATGAGAGAATGAGATTTGCAAAAATGTGACTACAACGGAATTTTTCAAAAATATTCTATCGACAGCTGTTGCATGCGAGATTTTTGATACGGAATTCAGGCGCTGCAACTCTTCTACACTAACTACCGCTAACAATGCCGGGGATGCAGTTTTTAGTTTGTTGAAACTTGATATTTGCTCAATGTTTTATTTTAGCCGAATGAGAGCTCCCACTGAATTCTATTTTATTTTTACTGGATATCTACGAGAGCGACGTCTCTGCAAACTAATTTCCGCGAACTTACTGATGGATACCTACCTCTGTCTGGCTAATAAAAACATATTGAGCTAAGTTGGATGGATTGCACTACTGATGTGACCCAAACAACTAATAGCTCTTCTATAAACAGCTAAGGTCTATCTTAAGTCCATTTACCCAACGCGAAAGTGCTATTAAAATAGAAGCTGAGTTTAATTACCCTTGTTAATGTAGTATTTCGAATTAGACTCGGTTTTATACGTAATTTATTAAGTAATTAATGTTATAGGTAGTCGTGAACGAAAGTACTTCAATTAGTTATTAAAGAGTTGAGTAAACAAACCGCTTATGAAGTTAATTAAACTTATTTAACAAAAATATTTTTAACCCCGGACGCAAATACGACGGGGTGTTATAAGTTAGACGTGTCTCCCGTCTCGTAGCTCCCGAATGCATGAACCGATTTTGATTTAGTTTTTTTGTTTGAAAGGTATATTAGTCGGGAGTGCTCTTAGCTATGATTGATGGTAATCGGTTCAGCGGTTTTAAAGTTATCAGCTATTTTGTTAGCTGCGATAGGGACTTTTATTTTTCTGTTGGGGGTTACTTAAAATGTTTAATTTTGTGTTCTTTTTTATAAATGTATAGAAATACCAAGTCATAAATAAATATTAAGTACTGAATCAATTATTATTTAAAAAGTATTTATTTTAAACATATTTGTCATACTTTCATTTGTAAATGAAGAAATAATATAATATAAATATTTTTTATTATTTAAACCTTGCGTTCGTGTTGTATAATTAAATTATGAATTTATTTGTGAATTCGTAGCAAGGTGATATAAGTAAACAAACATAAAGTACCAAGTAATTATCCCTCATGATTAGCGGGAACATGTAATATTATGTGTATAGTCAATACATACCTAATCCTAGTCAGGTAACTCGTTATATATTTGGATTAGAATGTACGCGTCCAGCAAGCCACGTCGCCTGAATTGGTCATGGTTAATCTTGTTGGATTGTGGTGGGTAGCTGTGTGATCGTTAACACCACAAAGTATAGTATTGGGCTTAGCATAAATTATGACCTTGTATTGTCATTGATTAGCGACAGTTAATTTTCATTCTTGGTTATAATTTTTAAAGGCAAATAAAATAAAACCTGGGTTATTTGACGCTAAGTAAACAAAGTTTCACTTCAACCGTGGTTACGAAAGATATCAATAAGTTAACAAAAGAAGAATTATTATGGACAAGTGCAATACGGAATGTAAACCACAAAAGTTATTGCTTGTTCACTGTATAAACCCACTTCCTTATCAGACATGTTGTTTATAGAAAATTCCCGAAAACAATAGCTCTTAAAAAAGCGGGATTCCAAACCTGGAATTGCTGCTTGCGAGATTTATGGACATAATATACAGGAGTAGGGAGTTAATGCCTTACAGCTTCCAGGGCAAATAGTCATATTATACAGAAAGTTGCCAAGACGTTGTCTATACGTGAACATTACATGTACACAATTATATGTAGGTGTGTGAAACAGCAGAACTTGGTATTATGAGAGGTCATGCATAACTAATGTAGTCGGTTAAAAAACTAGGTACAACAGTTTATTCAAATGACGTTTTCAATAAGGAACGATTACTATGGTTTCTTTGGAAGCAGAAGTCATTACCCAGCATATTACAACTTATGCAAAATCATGCATAACATGTATATAGATACGCTGCATGATTTAATTTAAAAAAATACGTTACCAAAAACTATCGTTAAGGTATCTTAACGATAATTTTTGGTTACGTATTTTTTTAATTTCTTTTTCATATGATCGTAATATCAATGGTCAAAAAATTGGTAAATGAATACCACCTTTTAAAATTCATTAATTTTAATTAAAATGCATAATTGGATTGTGGTTCTCTTTTCAGTTTAAATATTCAGTGGTCTGTACGAGAAGGTAAGTCAAGTCTGAAACAAGATGAAATGAGCGCATTTACGAACACGTTGCTCCATAGACTTTACCTATTTTATACAGCCACTTACGCTAAATATCAAGGGAATTATTTGAGTAAACAGCTTAGCATGAGTAAGATTTATAATAAGTAGGTACTTTGTGTAATAACTTAGAAACGCTTAGAGCGAGATTGGTTAGAGAACGAAACATACAGGGAAGAGTCGAAGACTGAGGATAATAATAAATAATAAATCATTTCATTATCAGGCAATTGAGCTCCACAGATAAAATATACAAAATAATCTTAAAAATTACTAAACGAATACATATTAAAACCTTATACTATAACTATACAAGTAGAAAAAAATGTGGCCAAAATAAACTTTAAGTTTACATTAGGTCAACATTAGTCTTACAGTAAAGTCCTTATTGCAAACAGCGGGAGCTATATCGTCGGACGTTTAAAATTACCTCCTTACTAATCGTTGGCTTATTAAACACACCATTTTTATATTAATATTTATTGCGTTGTCTATTTATAATGTTTGTCCTAAAATTATGAAAAAGGGCGAAAGTAAAGGTATAAAAGTGTTGTGTACGTTTTTATATTTCAAATAATAATTTGTTATTTTACGAGTTTCTTAACTAATTACATTGTCTTCCTGATACCACAACTGATGGAGCCAGATGTTCTCATTTCTCATGCAAATCGTTGTTTTATAGCAAAAAGTTGGGAAAATCTGTTGTTTTTTATACCGCCCTATTCTTCAAGTTGAAACACCATAAGCTTTGTTTTTTAGTAACTTTGTTATGTTTGTAGGAATTATATCGTTTTAGGTGAGCTTGACTGCGCCGTTGCTTAAAGAGTACGTATAAAGGTCTTTAAGTAATGCCTGGAAATCTATAAGTTAAAGGTTTTTTTAAACATCGTAGTACACAGAAATAGCTGGCTACATTGCCGAAAATATGTCTCATTATGATCAAAATGTATCAAATAATTGTTGAATACCTTTAACGACTAAAAATAATGAATTCTGCAAGATTTTTACAAAAACGTCTTTCATACATCTTCATTTCATTAACGTTAAAGAAACCAAAGATAATTCGTTTTTATTTTGTTTTTATAGTCATTATATTTCTATAAATACATTACTAATGTTGTTGAAAAAAAGGTTCGCTCAAAAAAAATAACTTACTAATATAATGGTTTCAGACGGGTCATGAACTCTTGCAGAGTCGTCAACGTTAGATGCTTCATTACTTAGATTCACGTTTCTTATCTCTGTCGAGTTAACCGAAGTTTTAATTAGTGCTTAAAGTCTAGAACTAATTATATTTAAAAGCTTAAAATAATTATCAATTCGTATTCAGATTAATTTAATTGCTGCATTTGACATGAATAAAATAAGTGCTTAAAACATTTGACACATATGTTCAGACCTCGGTTTTTGTTGAAATAGATCCTGTGTCCATCATGCATCGAAATACAACTCAACAATTAAAGAATAATCTAGATAAAATTATAGTGCATTTTAACCAAGAATTTTCCAATGATTTTCTTCTATTGGGCTAGTTATATCTACATAATTAGATTCTTTTACATGTGTATGAAGGTAAACGACGCGACTTGTAGGTAGGTAAGCATAGTAAGTATAACAATAGCCATGTATCGCTTTTGTTCTTAGTAAAAATTATAATATTGGTAATTTTAGTATTGAAACAGGTGTTGGTTTTATAACCTCATATTTTATTGCTGAGCGGAGCGGGAAAGTGGTAGGAAATTGCGGGTAAAACATTTTTAGTTCCATAAAGACAAAATAAATGAAAAAGTAATAATTTTGTAGTTACTAAATTAATACTTTTTCATATTTTTTGTCTCTAGTAACTACCTAGTTACGATGGAAATATTTGTATTTTTGATAGATAGGTACATAGGGTAGGTTATTTTCTAATCTTTTCACAATAACTTGTTAAAAGATGTAGGTAATGACATTGTTGCAAATATATTTCGCCTGATTTTTGTCACGTCTTGTAGAAGCTTTAGTAATAAGTAAGATACATGTTTTTATGCTTTGGTCTAAGTGACACGTAATAATTAGGAAAAAAAAGTTCTGTACTCAATATCGTCCAATAAGATTTTTCTTTAAATCGTTGGATCGCAAACATGCCGGCTGCCCTACTACCGCCCGGCTACCGCCTACTACTGCCCGGCTGCCTATAGACATCTGCAATACCAGAGGCATTGCAAATGCGTTGCCATCCCAGAGACTAAGTTGAAATGTGTCATGTGCCTGTAATTTCACCACATACACACACATCGTTTTCGACTTTTCGATGCTATCATCAGTTTTCACTAAAGTATTCATAACATAACATAACATACCATCACGCCTGTATTCCCCTAAGGGTTAGGCAGAGGTGTAATAATGTACATCCACAGTTCGCCGGTATGTTTAGGTTCCATGTAATAGGCGGCGAGCCTATTGCCATTAACCGGGCACTAATCCTAACTCCGAGCTGCTACTGAGAATTTCATAGAAAAACTCAATAATACTTTTTGCTCGTCCTGGGAATCGAACCCAAGACCTCTAGCGTAGCAGGCGCGCTTAGGACCACTAGGCTAACGAAGCAGTTAAACATTAGTCTAAAGTATTGTCTTGTATAATCTCGATCGAGTGTGTTCCTGGTCTATCCAGAGCCATCTAATCTATAGAAAGTGAAATTTTCCCAGTTGCGCTTTCTTCCAATCTAAGAACAAATCAACTCACGTCGTGAAGTGGAGGTAGTCTTTGATATTCAAAAAGCACTTTAAAATGCGTCCATTTCTTAATATAATAAGTGTTGTCGTTGCCTTTAAGAATCTCATATTTTTCCCGCTTCTTCTACATTTCCGTCAATATTTTTGCTCCGCTAAGCGTGCGTCAACGTGTAGGTATTTATAGGTGCTATTGTTATCAAGTATTTCATTTGGTAGACGAGTTACCGATGAAATTAGTGTCCGATTTTGCCAAAATGAGGCTTACATTTTGGTAAGGTATTTGTAAAATGATATTCGGTCTGCTTCAAAATAGGCATCTAATCAAAGGTCCTCTTTGTTTCAGTATTTTCACGTCACTTATAGTTTTAATGAAGTGTGAAAGTTATTCGAAGCCGAACATAGTGATTATTGTAGCAGATGATTTGGTATGTAGAATAACATTATTAATCAGTAGCCCTTGTTTAATACTTTCAATTGGTCTCTGTTTCGTATTCTATTGTGGTTAAGTGATAAGTGTTGTATGAGCCAACTACAACAACTAGATTATCCAATCTTAAATATATAATTTAGTTCTTGTACTTGTCTTTATAACCCATAAATTGTCATTTATAAACGGCCATGGGCCAAATATCTACAATTAACGTTACTAAAATACAAATCAAATCACAAATATCTAAAATTTCCGTTACTAAAATACAAATTAAAACACAAAGTAAGTAATGACGGTTCACCTTGAAACTCCAGTCTATTTATTTTCCTTACCAAGTATTTGACGTAATCATTGTACACAGGGCTGGGGCGACGTGAGTTTCCACGGCTCGGATCAAATAATGACGCCTAACATGGACGTGCTCGCATACCAGGGCGTCATAATACCGCAGTACTATACTCACACACACGGCACGCCAAGCAGGAGCGCGCTTTTCACCGGAAAATATCCTATAAGGATGGGTACGTTTAGAAGCGAAGAAAGCGCTTTCTTATACGAAGCTCGGGTGAATTTATCTGTGTAATATTTTAAAGGGAGACTGTTTATTTGCCTTTTTGATATGGAGTTTACTGTACTGTAGGAAAGTTAATTTTGGTAATTCTCTTAACGTGTTGTTACTTCAAGTTAATAACATCTTGTAGTAAATGAATTTGACTACAGACTAGATAAACTAAAGTTAAATACTATGCCTCTTATTTTTGCATTAGGAACATTATTGCACACATAAACTTATATATTCTTGATTTTGAGTTTTCGTAATGGTTTAGTATACGTGACAATTTTAAATTCTCATCTATACTAATATTATAAAGAGGAAAGATTTGTTTGTTTATTTGTAACGAATAGGCTCCAAAACTACTGGACCGATTTTAATAATTTTTGAACCAATAGATAGCTACATTATTCCTGAGTAACATAGGCTATATACCATCACGCCACGAGTCACTAAAGTGGAGCTGGAGCAGTAACAACCGACGTAACTTAACGCGGGAGAAATAACCCACGCGGACGAAGTCGCGGGCAGGTCGCTAGTTGTTATAACAAAATAAAGTTCAATAAAGTGTAGTTTAAAATAGGTATAACGTAACTAAACTGGTACTTTGTTACAATAAACAGATAAAACACCTACAAACTTATAATCAAACCAATTCATTTAATTGATATTGCCCAAAATAAATCCTCAAAGTAAAATTAATTGATAATTTAATGTATTAATAAAATACAGCATTGTATGACGATTTGTAACGTAATTTACTTAATGACGGCTGTACATTGTAATTTATTTCTTTGAAGCATCGTAATGTGAAGCCTCACAAGTGGGTAAATTTTTATACTAAGCCTAATGGGAAATTGAAGAAAATCCGGTATTATGTACCTAACTGTTTTATGTACGTACAACTAAGTATACATAATATTGGTAGGACAAGGTACGGTACCTGGTTATATGAAATTTCTCAGCCTTGTATATGTATAGCTGGAGGTACCGTCGAGCTTTTATTATGACTATTTAAAAAAAAAAACTTATAATACTTAGAGATAATTTTGTAACAGTCGGATCATTCTTATCTGAACATTAAAAAATCTTCTTCTTCATCAATCAGTCTTATCGGACTATCTGTTAAACCCCAATATTTAATATTCTGTGTTAAGTTAGCTGACTATTTAAAAACCGGATAAGTGCGAGTCGGACTTGGCCACCAAGGATTTCGTACTTTGTAGGAACATATTATAAATAGTTCTGGAATCGAGTCCCGCAGTTTTTCCAAACTTTTCCTAGACTATATTTTAATGATTTAATTACAAATGCATAGTTTTCAGATCTTTCCCTGTGCTTGTAGTATAAGACGATATTACTTGCCAAATTTCATATTACTAGGTCAACGGAAAGTAGCCTAGAAGAAGTTTGATTTTTTTACAGCTTCAAAATATCGAGATAAAGACTCTTGACAAACAGACAGACAACCAAGAGATCCTATAACGGTTCCATTTTTTTCCTTTTAAGGTACGGAACCCTAAAAAATGACATGTAGTCATCATACCTGCAACATTCAACTGCTGGACATAGACCTTTATAATTGCACTCCACTTAGATAAGTGGCGACCTGTAGTAGAATAGGCTTGTTCCGTGGCCAAAACGTAGGATACTGAATTGTCTATATCGATACATTCAACAAGCTAATTCAATGAATAATTATACATACATGCAAGGTACGCAAGGAATTTCGATCGCATCTGCTGAGGACCGTGGCCTGCCTCCCACGGAGCGCCTACTGCCCGAATATTTACAAGAATTGGGCTACACCACACATTTGATAGGTAAATGGGGCCTCGGTAAATCCAGGGAACATTATCTACCCACTAATAGAGGCTTTGATACATTCTACGGCTTCTTAGGCAGCAGCGTGGATTACTACACATATAACCACGTAGAGGTACGTGTACTTATGTCTTTAAAGGTTGAGGTATTTGGAACACAAAGAAGTATTGTTGTAGGGAAGAAAAGAAATCCTCTTTTGTTTGAACCAAGGAACAGAATGTTCTTTTTTACGTTTTACTTGAATTGTATTTGGGTAATGTAGCTTGAAATAGCTGGGCTCGATTAAAATGAATGAAATATATAAAATACACAATCATGGAAAAATAAATTTAATTTTATTGAAGCATGAGATACCAATTTTGCATTGTATTAACGGAGTAATTACCAGAAGCGTGTAAATGACACCTAATAACAAAGAAATCATGGAAAAGTAGGCATTGAATAGCTATAAGTTTGCTCTGCTTCCTTTGCTAAGGAATATTTCAGAGTTAATTGATAGCGCGAGGTTAAATTACAAAATGAGGTCGTGTAAGCAACTAACTCAGAGTTAGTTGGCTGTCGCAAGCAGGCCTAACAAGATTATAATTTCCTGTAAGTATATCCCTTATTCAATTTTCAGACATGGAACGATACTGTTTTCTATGGACTCGATTTCTTTCATAATTTGGACCCGATTGAAGATCAAAGGGGCCATCTTACTGAAGTACTAACAGATCGGGCAGTGAACCGTACGTATGTTTAGCAATTAAAATGTTTGTAGCGTACACACATGAATATTTTATTAGTTGCACGCATTTTTATTAATTTATACAGAGTTAGGACATCACAGAATTTGAAAGCAATGAATAATATTAAAATGGTGCGTGGTTAATCGCGCATTCGATTAATAATTCTTATGCGTGAGTAATCCCTAATGCCCTATTTATAAATAAAAAGTCGAAATTGTGAAAGCAAAGTATCAATTTATTTAGGTAATTATTACACAACAAAATACAAATAGGTTTAGAAAATTAATTTATTCTTTGTTTACATAATAATATTTACAGCCTTATAATTAGAAGTCCTTAATAAAAACAAAAAGAAACTAAAACTAAATGGCATCAAAAAACTCCTCCGCATCACCGTCAACTGGAAAAGTGCCCAAAAGACTGGCGGCATTGCCACGTTGGATGGCAATGCTTAACCTCTGGCCAAGGTAAAAGCCAGCCTTTGGGTCGCGGGAAGTGTCAACCAACCATTTAGATAAATCCCTAAAAAGGCTAAATATTCCCTAAATAGGTTTAGAATAAATAAAGTGGCCTTTCATGGCATGACATGACATTTAATATAGTCAAATAATGTAAAAAAATTAAATAAATTGATTGTTACGAACTCTTTAACGTTACAAACTGTTTGGTTCTAGTTGGTTTTATTTATAGTGATGTTTTGAAGTATGTTCTTTTGTTTTTGCTTTGTATTCATTGTCATCTTTTTTCCCTTGCAATAACTCCACGTAATATTTTCTTATAATCCAATAAATTGTTTTTGTTTCGGTTTAAAGCTTTATTTCGTTTTCAACCACAACATGCAGTCCATTCATCGCCTACATTGATTATGACTTTTATTATTCACGCATAGTGGTACTGGCCAGGTATAATATGTTTTTAATACATACCATCACCATCACACCTGTATTCCCCGAAGGGTTAGGCAAAGGTGTAGCAATGTACACCCACACAGTTAGCCGGTGTGTTTAGGTCCCATGTAATAGCGCGCGAGCCTATTGCCATTAACCAGGCATAATTCCAAACTCCGGGCTGCTACTGAGAATTACGTTGAAAAACCCAATAACACTTTTTGCTCGACTTAGTAATCGAACCCAAGACCTCTAGCGTAGCAGTCGTGTTTAGGACCACTATGCTAACAAGGCGTTGTTTTTTTTTACATAAATGATTTATCTCATTACAGTGATAAGGAATCATGATATATCAGCACCACTATATCTCCATATATCACACGCAGCCCCCCACATTGGAGGGGGGTATGTTAATCTGCAGACGCCTGAGGAGTTCATAGCCGCAAACGACCACATCGCACATTCAGCACGGAGATTATACGCCGGTAACTAAACAGAATCAGATCTTATAGCCATTATGACTATAGAATTGGGACCTGAGGTTACCGTTATGGACTCAGTTGTAATTGGCAATTTAGTTTGCTGTGAATACACGGTTCGTTTATGCTTTCCGATTTGGATGAAACAATTAAATCTTGTGAACCAACAAGTGAATCATTCAGTGATGGTCAATACATTTCTGCGCCTTTCAATCAAAGCCAATCTATTTGGTTGAGCCGTGTAATATTGCCACTACGTCTAAAATGTACTTTCAACCCACGATCAGTTTAATACTATTTGTATGGGAGATTATAACCCGAGAATCTCATTACTGGTACTTTGACGGTGTGGTCTAAGTGCTGCCGCGCACCGAGCCACTAGTCGCGGCTAGTTGCTGCAATTAGTGGCCATGCAATCGATAGCAAAGACAAACTTCGGTCAGTAGTTGTTCAGTGTGCGGCATCACTTAAAGTTGAGGTAAGGACGGACCTCGCGTAATTGTCTTTTTATGAAGCAAGCTTTTTGCTCCATCAATGGCGAACGATTCGCTCACTCAGGGCATTCAAAGCTCAAGAGACACTAAAAGAAAAACGATTGCAGGCAAGTAGAAAATCACAATTCCTTACGTACCTATATCCTTTAAAGGTAATATATTTATGTACAAACAACTTGCAGACATCGTTTGTCAATAGGGGTGTATATTCCATCTATATTAATTAACTAGCATGTTCGAATACCTCAACAGGTCTCGTTAGCAGCTTCGACAGGAGCGTTGGTCATGTTATATCGGCACTAGCCGAGAGCGAACTTCTCAATAATACTATCGTCGTTTTGGTGTCCGATAATGGTGCAGCTTCAACCGGATTAAACCGAAATTTCGGCTCAAATTTACCTCTGCGTGGCACGAAAGGCACGCCCTGGGAAGGTGCGGTACGTACGACAGCGGTTGTATGGCACGCATCGATACCTTCCAACATTTACCCAGGTCTATTTCACGTAACCGATTGGATGCCAACACTAATTGGTGCTGCAGGTGGCAATTATGACAGTACAATAGACGGGATCAACCAGTGGAATGCTATAACAAAAGGTGAGACACCTCCTAGACGGGACGCATTGATAACAATGGACGATCTTAAAGACTGGGCAGCGTTCAGACAAGGAAATTATAAAATAATCATAGGCAACGCGGAACTGCAAAAAAGTGAGTTCTACGGTATGGAGCTAAAAAAGTTTAGACTTCCCGCGTTTTCATATGTTAACGTGTTGCTAAGCTCAGAGACGGCGAGAGTGTTTAAGGAGACACTATTTTTGAACCTGGATTTGGATATCGTCGCTATGAAGCGAAATTATTCTAATTTATATCGGAGTATAAATATCACAATAAGTACAGAAGAGCTTTGCGTACCAACAAAAGGTTAGTTATATACGAAAATGTAAACATAATAAGTGAATGATAGACTAGTTATTTCTTATTCTATTGGCTTTTTCCCGCGGCTACATTCGCGTGGAAGTCACAGCTGGAAGTATACAGGCACTGTCGCAAAACCCCTTCTTAGCCTACGTCTCCTACATGAAAACGACCTGTCTGCCAACTTTAGCTTTGTAGATCAAGTAGTTTTCAAGATTTCGAGTTAAGTGAGTATGGAGTGACTTTTACTTCTATAAACATAGATTTATTTTTATAATTACAGCAAAAGGATGTTTATTTGACTTGAGCGTGGATCCTGCAGAAACGAATGATTTGTGGTCCTCCCATCCGGAGCTCGTGCAGCACATGGTCCTTAGGCTGCGAATGTACTGGGCCACAATAAATCCACGACAGAGACCAAAGCTAGACTCAAGAGCCGATCCTGCACTTCACGATTTTATTTGGCTTCCTTGGCTTGATAACGAAGAAAATGTATCAAAGGATTTACAGGAATTCCCGTCTTTTCCTTTGCAAGTTTCTGTCGGTGAGCTACAATATTTAGTGGATTTCAATCTTAAAGCGTTTAAAGAAAGCTTGACAAATTATGTGAAGAGTTCAGCTGACGCGTTTATGCATAACATTGCTATGCTGTTCTCGTTTTAAGTATTAATAAACCTTATAATCAAAAATAATCTGAATTTTGTTAAAACATCGGTCCCTTTACTTTTTAAATCGTACATGTTTTATATTTTTATTAATGAAAGGGTTGTTAAAACATGCTTGATGACTTGGATGGGTCGAAATAATGAATTTTATGAGCCGACGAGTTATTTTGTCGTCGCTTCACTGCCCGCCCTTTGATCAAGGCGTGCATTAAAAAGGAAAATTGGTCAGCTTTTTTAGGTTCGCATAGCTGAAAGAGCATCTGTGTTATTATGTTAAAATCAATAACAACATCAGTCTACGTCTAAAAGGCGTAAGGGACTAACGAAATATTAATGCTTAAAAGATGTTTGATCATATTTCGACCATTTTCACTATTTCGGAAATATAAATGATAAAATTAAAAGGTATTTATGATATGTATCTGTAGGTATTACTAGGCTTAGTAACTGAGCCTCGATATTTATAGGAAAATCTGTGATTTACGAATCAGATTCAGAATAATGTTTCATGAATAAAAGATTGTATAGCGTTCGCTCCAATTGGAGTAGTATTTATAATTTGAATGAAACATAACAAGGCTCTTGAAGATTTTATTCATGAAGCCTTGAATACAAATAGTCCTTCTCTTTACCTAATAATGTTTCTCTTAAATATTCAAAACACTATATTTTTTAGCTTAACTACGGTTAATGAATAAAGTAGCAGAGAAAGATAAAACAGGACAAAGACGAGAGTAGCGTATGAGCGTGCGGAGTATACATAACGTAAATTCAAACGATTTTATTAATGGAAATATGTACTCATTTCGTAAAAAATATTTATTCGATTTGAAGGTTTTATTCATATCAATAAGTGATTATTATACGGGACACAGCACATAGCCTTCAACTACATATATTGCCCATCAAACTTAGGGGCTTAGCTAAAATGAACACACGAAAATTCTTGCGCTAGTGGGTGTATTTAGATTTAGAAGGTGTCAAAGTTTGAACTTTGACCTTCAAAACTCGAAAATTTCCAGATATGGTAAAGAAGAAAAATAAAATTGTAATTTTTGTATAAAATTAAACTAAACTGCTAGAATTAAATATTGTTAAGTTAGCGCGGTCGTGACAGAAATGAGAAATAAAATCTTGTAATATTTAATGTTATATTGTTTGTGTACATTAAACATTCATTCTAGAACACAAGTTCATGCCCCCAATGAATTTATCTTTGAATTGATAGACATTATCATAGCTGCTTATCTTATTTCTATTTGATCTTCCGATCAGTATGTAAATTAAAACAGATACCTTAGAAAATCTTTACCGAATTCCTTTTGTGTCTGTAAAATTGTCGACTTCAGCAACATTAAATCAAGATTGATAGCAGGAACTGTGAACGTTACCCAAACGTTTTGAATCGACTTAGTATTGGCGTCATAAATCTTTTGAGTCGGAGAGAGCCCTCTAATCTAACACCCGACAAGATATATACGAAGCTTCGTTTGTACACCATTATTTCACTAAAGAACCACGAGAATTGTGAATTGGATTAAAAACTTAGGAAATAGAAGTCTGACTAAGTTTTGATGCCAACTTTTAATGATGGAAGTTCATATTATTTATTCATGAGGTTGTCGTTGAAGTTCAATATTCATTTCTGAGTGAGACTTCGAGTTATTTTCTATTATGGAGGTGTAATGAATTGTCATGGTTATGATTCTTAGGGATGTCTTAGATAGAAAGAAAATGAGCAAGAAAGAGGTTTAACAATTATGAATATAGGTACATACTTAACTAAGGAAATTTAAAATCATAGCAAACAACAGCTGCAGTGGAATCTTCGATGCTTATTCAACCAAAGCGCACGGATCATTTGATTTCTGTTTCACGAATTCAGACTTTCGGAACCCCTTACTAAACGTTGTTCGCATTCATGTGCTCGACCCCCGAAAGTACCTATTTATAATCTTTCGATTTAATATATTTTCGAATAATACCTTTCTAAGTTCAATTCCTGGTGGAGTAAAGTTACGAAAAGACACAACCAGTGACGAATCGCAGTGTACTAAACTTCTAAGTTCGACGTTTTCCTCCGAATGTAATATATTCCCAACTAAGGGATTCGCGCGGTATCGATAGTGTGAATGCTCTCATTGTTTATCGTGTAAAATACTTTACCTGAGCAAGAATGTATCGATATCAGTTCTGTAAAGTGAATTTGTATATTTATTTCACTCCCCTTAGTGAAAACAAATGACTACGTTTCTGAGGTTATTTATGGTTGGTCAAATATATATTATACATTATTGAATTATGCTACTAATATTTTTATGAAGTTTGAATTATTTTAGGCCATCACCAGCCTGTAACAGTCCACTGCTGGACATAGGCCTCTTAAATCGCACACCACTTAGCTCTAGATTCTAAGTAGCTATGTCTAATGATCAATCCAAAAGATATTTAACCTACAGAAAATATTACATACCATCACATAACATACCATCACGCCTATATTCCCCGAAGGGTTAGGCAGAGGTGTAACAATGTACACCCACAGTTCACACACCCACATACAAACTCCGAGCTGCTACTGAGAATTTCATAGAAAAACCCAATAACACTTTTTGCTCGATCTGGGAATCGAACCCAAGACCTCTAGCGTAGCAGTCGCGCTTAGGACCACTAGGCCAACGAGGCAGTTAAGAAAATATTATTTTGGAATAAATATATATTTGAGTAACTCTAAACTTATTGCCAATAGGTATTTAATCAATTGAATAAGATTTAGCAGCTAACAAAAAAATGTATAACGAAAAACTGCAGACATATTTATACCAATCTTTGCAAACACAAGCGTAACGATACGTACGATAATGACTCCATAACATCGCACTTGGCAAATAAAGCGTGATTCTATTTGCATGCATGGCCAAGGAACAAAGAAGTGCGCATTTTTGTCCCCGAAGAAGTTTATCAGCGAATTGCCATCGGGGATGGCACGCTGGCAGCGCGCCAGCCTGCGTTCCTAACAACTTTATTATGCATTACCGGGTGCGCGTCAACCCTAAATAAGCAACAGTTCACTTGCCAAGTTTTGGCTTTACATTTTCATTAGATGGCGGTCTGTCAACGCGTGTGTGATATTAGAGCATAATTTGCGATAACAGTGGCTCGAGAGATTGGACAACTATGTGGATTAATAAGATTAAAAATGGATTAGGTCTCGTAGGTACCAGATAGTTGTTTCGGGTCTGGCTGTTTGTGTATGTGAGTTTATATGTTTGTAAACGCACTCACGATACAGGAGAATATCCTAGTGTGGGGCAACGTTTTATTTGAAAGAAAGAAAGAAGAAAGAATACCTAGAATACATAGTGGTGGCAGTACGTTGTTGGGTTGGTACCTTTACAAGGCAAAGGCTTTTTATAGGTAATGTAAAGAAACGAGTATCGGTAAACTCGGCACCTCTCACTGTTTTTTCGATTTTGTACCATTATATCTTGGTCTAGTTTTTCTCACTACGTTTCTCATTTGTCTGTCTGTTTGTCAGCGGTGGTAAAGATTACTGAGAAAGCTAAACATAGGCCCTCCGTGATTAAGCGTTAAATAAATTTTAAAGACGGTCTTGTCCTTTCCCGCAAAATGGTTGGCCTGGCAACTATTGCCTTTATTTATGTAATATTACGAAACAATATGTTACAGAGTATACCATTTATATTTATTTAGTTTTTTTCTTAAGTTAAACCTACAATGTTCAAGTTTTAGACAGTACAGGATAACAGAGTTTTATATAAAAGTTTAAATAAGATACAACGATACATATGTTTATATTTTTTGTTTGTAATTTAAAAACGTTGCCCTGCTGTTCCTCGTGTATCATGAGAGTTTGATAATGATGCAAGGTGATACGATATGAGCTATAAATAGATAACAGAATCCTCATTACGTGCTAATAACAAGCTGCGTTCACCAACCGTAATGATTATGGCAATATGTCTACAAACCTTACGTTGCATAACGACAGGCCGTGTCGACGGCGCGTTCGTGTTCCACGCGCGCCTCAAAGAGATGTCAGCAAAAGGAAGGGGCCACTGAGGGCCGATGCCTGCCGGGGCTGCGGGTTGTTCGCAAGAGATACCGCGCCCCCGGAACGCAAAGGGCACAAGAAGGAACATGGGTGGGTTTTAGTCAGTAAAAGTCTGACACTCCCTCCCGCCCCGCCCAGGGCGGGAGAAGTTATTTGATGATTTCCCACCCACCAAAAAAAAAAAAAAAAAAAATATGTCTACAAAATAAATAATCCTTATTTATCTGTTCTACAAACTCAACAAATGAAATCTTACACCAAATATAATTTGGCTAAGAGTATTAGAAATCTTAATTAAGCTTCGAAATTTTAAAGTGATTTACTAACTGAGAGCTTAAATATTACAATAGGTAGATAGAACATCTCCTAAATAAAAACATAAATAAAGTATTATAAATATGGCTTTACGTTTTATCATTTTATACCCGAAGTATTCAGTACAAATATCCAATTGAACATACCATACCATCACGCTTGTTATGGTTAGGCAGAAGTGTACCAATGTATACCTACAGTTCACCGGTATGTTAAGGTCCCATGTAATAAGGGGCGAGCCTATTGCCATTAACCGGGCACAAATCCTACCTCCGAGCTGATAGTGAGAATTTCATAGAAAAACCCAATAATACTTTTTGCTCGACCTGGGAATCCAACCCAAGACCTCTAGCGTAGCAGTCGCGCTTAGTACCACTAGGCTACCGAGGCAGTTATCTCATTGAACAATGGTCTAAAGTAGCGAGCCCTTATTCTACACTCGTGTAGAACTTACTCTTAGGACCAAAATAAACTTCTATACATCTCCACATTATCTGATTGTAAGTTGTTCATTCTTGTTAGAATTCCTCGTAAATTTGAGGTCCTCTCTAGTTAGAAAGTTTTGCGGGACGCGGGAACACCTTGCCAACTCCTTTGAACATTCATAACTCGTAATAAAATTTGTGCATTTTAGAAAACCGCAATACCCTATACGGGGGAATATGTGAAACTTTTCGTTTCACGGCAGGAATACTAAAATGTAGCCTTGTAGGTCGTTCTATCGTTTGTAGCATCTAGCTTGTATGTAGGAAGAATGTAGAGTTAGTAACTGAATACAGATGTGACAGTCTGTCTTTCGTGTTATTGTCAATTTGAGTGTCTATTTGTGTCCTCGTATGTTTGTTACTCGTATTTGGTGTTTATTACATTTATTCATTAAACCCAAAGAATTTTTTAAACTGGTCATCGTGTTAAGTTTATCTGATTAGCAACAAATTATGAATGTTCTAAAATTATTTCAGTCTAATGTGATCTTTAAAAGCAACAATTTAAGTAATGGAGTCATGCGTAATTTTGCGGAAATCCATGACAAACAAATATTTTATTATTTATATTTTCAGTTATAGTTACGCTTATAGTATAAAATAATAATATTTGTGGGGAAACTCAACACAGAAATTAGGAACGTAATATTTATAAATAGCAGTTATTAAATTCACAATATTAAAATAATAGCACGCAGTATCAAAATAATTGTATCCAGTCTTCATTTCAGCTTTAATGACGTTCGTTACATTGCTTACCTTTGATCTGTGTCGTATCATTATCAGACGTATTCTATTAAGGTCCGTTATTATTTTTTTACCGTATAAAATATTATGAAAAACAAAAATCTCTTTTTACAAAAAAGTGTCAATCTTTGTATTATTAGAAATGCAAAACATTCAGGAAACTTTTGTTATGTCGTAACATGTAGGTAACATGCTTCCTATAAACAAGAATATTAAAGCTACGGATCTTATTATATTTACTTATTCGTATGTATATTGACTGCCAGGCAGTAGCTGCGTAATTTAAAAACATTCATGGTAAACAAGAACATTATTATGACTGAATGTACAAAATTTCTCCTTAATTATTGTATTGAACAATAACTATATGTTGTAGTAATTACTTTTTGTCAACGTCGAAATTGTCGTAAAGGAAATTTATTCCAATACAAAAATTCCACAACGGAGTATTGATTAAGTTATAAATATGAATTTGTCATTTACATACATATTCATGAAATGTCTCCGTTGAAGTATCCAATTCGAATCGACGAATAGGGAACTTTCCATTTCAAGTACAAAATTCTAATTACATTATGTTTTTGAATAAAAGCTTGGAGCGGTCCTTTCATAAGCTCGCAAAGTGACATAATCCTTGAATTTAATAAATTACCCACAAATTGAGACTTATATAACAAGAATGAAATTAACGAGGGCAAAATGACTTTCAGTAGGTAAGCTTTATCATATATAAATTCGTTATAGTCAAATGAAAGGAAATTATTTATTTTTTACTTTGGTCTTTCGAAGCATTTGCTTCTGGCATTCCAGATTACGTGGAAATAATTAAAATACTTCAGGGCTGTCAAAATTACATGACAACAATAATTTGGGTCTGGATTCGTATTTTCTCCGTCTCTTATGCCAAAACTAGTTCAGCAAAGAAAGGTCGGAAAAGACGCTCTCAGTAAACAGATAAGTTAAAATCAGGTTTGTACCTATTTTTGAAAACTCCTAACTTACCCTATCAACAGTAAAGTAACCAGTAAGAAGCATTTCCAATCTGTAAAAATTTAATAAAAATATTTTCATTTGACAATATCATTATATCTCACAAACAACAATATTTAGGTGACCTATTTTTCAGACAATGGCACCAATAAACTGAACTTTCAGTGTACAGATAACGGTCCCATTCATTCAGAGAGCTGTACTTTTTTTTCTCAAATTTTGTTCTTTTTTTGCGGGTTCTCTTTTTATTTACCCTTCCGTATCTTGCACCCATTGATATAGTTCAGTCTCCCATTTGTAAATTTTCTTGAAATATATTTGGATATTAATATCAGTTTCTGTTAGTGTTATCATTTTACTCTGTTTGGAATTATTAGGTGTGTCAAATCAGACCCAAAATGGACCCTTTCCAATTCAAATTGGAAACGCACGGAGTACCTAAGCAGGCGAGGGAGGGAACGGGGCATGAATAGTCGTAAATACATCAGTACTAACTAGCAAATGGATTACCTACAGATTGGACGTGCTAAACGATTTGTACGCATGAATGCGTTACGGTCCAATTTGACGGGATATATTTGTGGGTCAGGGTAATGTTGGATCGTCGCGTTAACTTTTAAGTGATGTAAAGTAGTGAATCTGGATCAGCCGGTTTATTCTGTAAAAAACTCACTAACTGACGTGATTCAAACACACTTCACCAAAATTAATTGCGAGAGAACTTTACGGAATGGGCCGGCTGATTACAATCAAATCTAAGATAATTTTTGGTTGAAATCGAAGCTTTATGAATAAGACAATACGATCATAAAAATTGAGCAACCTAACAAGGAAGTAACAATGAAACAGGTGAAAATGGAGAGACTGAAAGCAATACTAATAGTCGACATGTGTAAGCATAAAATATAACCCACGAGTAGATTTTGTTCTACCTAATCCACTTCTAACTTAGGTTTAAACAGATAAGGACTTCACTTGAAAATAACGTGATGGAACTAAGTTTAATATAGTTAAAGTAGAAAGATAAAAGTTCCATAAGTTGGTAATAGATTTATACCAGATGGAACGTGATTATGGTTTTAAACAAAGAATGTCGCCGACCGCGGTAGTCAATTTTAATTTTAAGATAACTTTCATGAAAAAGGAATTAAAATATTCTGTTCCTTACTAATTAATGTTGACTTCAATTATAAATTGTTTGTTTAATTGTGATGTAAGTATTTGCGTTATTAAGGGTAACATTATACTCCCCGGGGTATGGCTGCTGGTGTAATTACAGACACATTTAGCAGACGGTTCAGCTTTGGATTTTCACACAAATGGCACTTGCAATTACTCTAGTATTGCATTCATTATTGTATACATAGGCGAAAGAGACCATTTACTATTAATCAAAGTTGTTTTTTATTTCCACGTTCGTACCTATGTAGTAATTGAATTGATCATCAACAAAATCTAACTATTTTAACATTTAACTACGCACTTCTAGCTTAGCTCAAAATTGTTAGTCTATTTATCTCTGTCATCTACTAACAAACAAGATTTTGCTCCTAATTCTAAATCAAGTTAACATGTACTAGTGACGATGTAATTAGTTACCAGCTAACGAGAAACGTAAATATTAATGAATCTCGGGACAGGATCTCTTTCACGACCTTCTGCGAATCCTATCCGCCGAAAATATATGTTGCTCTAGTAGTTACAATTAGGAACTTTTTATTGGCTGAAAGTTATGTTTAATTAATGTTGGTTTTACTATTAGTGGTAAGTATAAAAGGGTGAATACACTTCGGTCAATGGAGACTAGTCTAGTACGCAAGAAATGGTTACAGTACACAATTGGATGAGCAAACACTACCTGTTCCCTCACTACGGCAATCTGACACAACCGGTCAGAGATTAGCCGAAGGACTAACGTCTTTACGTACTATCCGACTTAAACCACCAGCTTTCGAAATCCGTGTTGTTACTGAGTAATTCCTAATTGAAAAACCCAAGAGCACTTTGGCCGATCTGGGCATTATACTCAGGACTCAGCAGTCGCGTTAGCGATGACTACGTGACCTATAGCTCAACTACGAGAAATATACGGTGTCTATAAATATTTTGCATATATGACACTCGTTATACAATACAATACATGATGTGTGGTTAGAATCAAAGAAGTTGGCTTTAGGACATGTGATCGGACAGGCCGTTGCTCAAAGTATCATATATAGCATAGTATCATATATATCATATATAGCATAGTTGATCTCATTTTTATGTAAGACCTTTTTATACCGTGTTTTAAGCAAATGAATATATTATTATTATTATATTATATTATTATTCTCATTTATTCATTACTATATACATATAAATTACATTTTTAAATATTGTTATAAAAGTAAAAACATTTAAAAATATAAAAAATTATTATTATTAAATATATTATTATTATTATTAAAGTTGGACCGATATAAGCTGCTGATGATAGCAATATGTTTAGAAAATATTGTGTTAAGAATCGTACGTAATCGTAGATATAACATTTGTAATCCCAAAGTTAAAATTACGGTCGTTATATGGTGTGACTTTTAATCGAAATTCACATCGAGTATACTAAAGTAAGACAGTGCTTAACCGTCAATAACGAAAAAAGAAATAAAAAAGTTAAAAAGTCTGTTGAATTGATATATAAAGTTTAAGACTTAATTTGGTTTCTGACATTGATTTCACATGCCAGTACATAGGTAACAATCACGCTGTAGACATTCGATTTTGTATTAGGGCGTCTCAGAATTTTTACTTTTCTTCGTGAAACACGTCAGTATCGAAATGGAAAAGTTTGTGGCTTCAGAATATACTGTAAGCTCACTTTCACACACAAAGTTCAAACAGAAATAACGCATAAACTTTCCCTAATATACTGATTATCCAAACATTATCTTTTTGTGGTAATAAAGAGGTGAAAGTCGTACATTTTAGCAACTTTATGTATCCAATTTTTATTGAAATTTGGAGTAGTTTGAAGGATTATGAAGTTTTGAAGTAAAGAGAAGTAATTTTATCTCCTATTTTATTTACAAGTAGTTTTACAAAATCATAGATTTTTTTATAAGCATCATTACATCATCATCATCTACTTGGCCTTTTCCCCAAAGAGATGTCAGCAAAAGGAAGGGGCCACTGAGGGCCGATGCCTACCGGGGCTGCGGGTTGTTCGCAAGAGATACCGCGCCCCCGGAACGCAAAGGGCACAAGAAGGAATATGGGTGGGTTTTAGTCAGTAAAAGTCCGACACTCCCTCCCGTCCCGCCCAGGGCGGGAGAAGTTATTTGATGATTTCCCACCCACCAAAAAAAAAAACCTATGTTGGGGTCGGCTTCCAGTCTAACCGGATGCAGCTGAGTACCAATGTTTTACATGGAGCGACTGCCTATCTGACCTCCACAATCCAGTTACTAGGCAACACGATACCTCTTGGTTAGACTGGTTGTCAGACTTCCTGGCTTCTGCTTTTATAAGCATCATTATATAGGGAATATAATTTAATTTCTCTACTACAAAATCAAGGCCAGTTTACTGAAATGTAGGTACAGAAGTGAAAGGCAATTACTTTTATGAAATCGTACTGTCAATAAAACTTTATTCATTTTAAAATTATTTGTTTCCTCGTCGTCAACAAAACAAAGGATTTCGAACAAATTTCATAAAAAAGTAATTGGGTACGTCTCGTCAATATCTCGGACCTTTGTTAAAATATATTGAAAGAGTTTTGTTAAATTAAACCGCAATACTGAAATGGTGGATGGTTATTTCACTAAATTAAAATCAAATCTACTGACGGTTAACGGTGAATCTTAGTGGAAGATCAGAATAGCCGACGTGTATGAATGGCGTAAATTAAATAGAGTCCGATGAAATGCAAGGATATGCACTTTGGGCTATCTAATGGATTGCAGTTAAGCGTTGCGTTTTTAACTGTTCAATTTAAAAAAAGTAGATTTTTTTACAATTGCAATTGCAACTGCCCCGTTGGTCTCGTGGTTGCAAGCGCGACTGATGAGCGTGGGGTCCCGGGTTCAATTCCCAGGTCGGGCAAAAAGTCTTATTGGGTTTTTAGATTAGGATTTGCTCAGTAGCAGCCTGGAGTTTGGAAGTTGGTGGTATGAGACCCCCGTGCCTCGGAAAGCACGTAAAGCCGTTAGTCCCGGCTGTCATTCGTAGATCTTTGACAATCGTTACGGATAGTCAGAAGCCAGGAAGTCTGACAATCAGTCTAACCAAGAGGTATCCTGTTGCCTAGTAACTGCGTTGTGAAGGTCAGATAGGCCATCGCTCCATGTAAAAAATTGGTCCACAGCTGCATCCGGTTAGACTGGAAGCCGACCTCAACATAGTTGGGAAAAGGCTAAGTAGATGATGATGATGAGATTTTTTACAATTATGTCAGATAACTTCATTATCATATAATATCGTGTCTATTTCCCCCGATGTTAAGAGAAGTGTATACACATTTCGTACTTGTATAAATGTATGCATTTCGCCAGTTATGTACAAACGAATTTACAGTTGGAGTCCCACCAGTTATAGCACTTCTTGTTTCGAGTATCAAGGGTGCAGTAGACGACAGACCTCTGGTGTGAACGAGTTCGTGTCAACGAAGTATGTGAGGTCTCTATAACAAATCTATGTTCAAGTTTGCATTTTTTGTGATTGTAAATAAATATTATTATTTTTTATCCTTTCTGGGAATAAAAAACTACATTGTGAAAAACGTCTGTACATACGAAATGCTAAAGGCAGGTCGTATGGTCGTCGATTTTATGTCACAAAAAGTCTGTCGCCCGTCTGTAAGCCCTCGTGAGGATATTCCCGACAGCGCGTTCCATACAAACGTAGTCTAGTGTTCTATTTTAGTCATTACATAAATTAAGCTTGATGAAATTTTGGAGATAGTCTTTGGGCATTAATGTCTAGGCTTGTGGTTAGTCAGTTTCCTGTCAAACTACTTAGTTTAATATTAGTAATAATTTCAAAATCTACAGATTTTGAATCAAGTATCATTTTGAAACTATGTTATTTATAAACAATTAAAAAAAAAGGTTAGCAGTGCTACGATTTGACATTTACATTGACTTATACATTTTTTAGAACATGTAGATAATATAAAATATTAGACTAAAAAACACTGACAGCGTCGTAATAAAAGTACCTAGATATTATGTTACATAAAAAACGCGGGAAAGGCAAAAATATGAAACGGAAAGAAAGGTAAAAGATGGATAGGCGATATGATATAAAATACAATGGACCATAACCGTCACGACACGACAGCACGTATCGGCCGAACGACGAGCCGTAGCACCGGCCAGGTACACCGGGCACCACAGGTAACTATTCGTTACACGTCAAATCTTTTCATATGCCCGTCGTATAACAGGCTTGTTGTATCAATGTTTACGGTGTTCACAGGTTTTTATTTGTTTTAATTATTTTGTATATGGATTCGTAATTTTTTTTTTGGATCGAACCTGACTTTTTGACAGTTAGCAAAATAATTGCATATTGTGAGATAATACGTCATATGTATTATCATCATTTGTGTGGAAACCACATTTTTGAATAAGAAAATATCGTTATACATTCCTACATAAAGTGATTCAAAGGTGTTATTACTTGCAAAACACCAAAACGAGTTTTTAAATACAAAACAAGAAAGCTTGACGAGTTTTTGTTTTCGTTTCGTTACACAGGTAACATTATTTAACAATTAGATACGTCAAACACGCAACGAAACAATTGCATCAACGCAGTTTGTCAAGTAAGACGTTTACCTTGGTGTAAAGCTTTTGAACTTGTCAGTTACAAAAGGTTGTTTCAAAACAGCAGGTAAACTGCATCGGAAGTTAAGTAGGCCTCTTAAGTAGCCGCGGTACCTTGACATTGACATCGTGAAGTATCAATTCCATTTCGTGCTTTCAAAGCTAAGTTGTTATACTAATCATGCTTTTAATATTTTTTCGAAGCTCAACGGTCACAGTGGGTATGATGACCAGTTAGTTGCCGCGCCGGTTGGTGTGTGAGAGAGACAGCAAGAGCGGAGAGTCAACGCGTCAGTGCCTCCCGCGCTATACCCGGCATTTATCGCGGCGCATTCTCGTATACCGCGCGTTCCTTGCTCGGATATCCCGCACATGTATTCCGCGAGTGTATCTCTGTGAACACCTCTTGTGATCTCTGGATGTTTTGCGTGCAACCATGGGTGGACGGCTAGTGTTGTTGTTAGTGATGTGCACGGGACTCGTGCTCGCCGACAGGAAACTTACCGTTGTTGAGAAAATAAGAGGAGACGGGGACCTCTCGCAGGTATTCCAAACTTTCTAACGAGTACTTAAATAGTTTTTAAAGTCTTTTGTTTTACTTTTAAGGAGTTCTTAAGAGCACTCTTTGGTGCTAGAACTGCTTTAGTTGTGTTAAAGTTAGTTACAGCTATTTTATGTAGAAACTTCGACGAGTGAAGGGTTACGTTGGACCTGCAATTTAATTGGCTCAAAGTTATATTATTAGCGTAATCATCTGGTGTCCCCAACCTGTATGCTCGGTAGAAAACAATTGCTTTACCTACTTTATTTTAATTTGAAGGTGGGTGTAGAGTGTTACGCTACGACATTCTGGTTATTCGTAATCGTAGTACTTAATAAAAAGTTTAATAAAACAAATACTTGTACCAACGTCCCATATTTATGTAAGTAAACAAAATTATTATTTGTCTTTATGTACGATTCAAGTTGTTTCTTTTAAACAGGCTCACCTTATGAACATAATATAGATTTGATGACTCTGCGTTAAAGAGTTGTTTTTGTACGAAGTAATGTTTAGTAAAAGCATGTTCAGTATTTAATATTATTTCCTTATTCATTGGGCTTAGTTTACATAATAAGAACTTATGTAACAATAACAACTGTGATTAATTATTATTGCAAATTGCGGTTTGTAATCAGTAACCATCTGGCAGGAATGTGAGTCATATCGTGGACATTCCCATTATAGCTTGGTTTCCACTTGGACAATACCTCACTGATTTGTGCCCTTTATCCTTCACTGCTCTACATTACCATTTCCTTTGTTTCTAACATTTTGACGTAAGAACACGAATAGTTACGTTCATTATTTCCTAAAAGGGAATTTGAGTTTGTCTGAACAAGCGTAATAGTTGACATTTTCGTTTCATAATTTGGGAGACAATGGGTTGCCGCCCTTGTGAACTTTCCGCAACCGGCGCGGCGTGTGTTATGCTCGATCTTGGGTTTGATTCTTACTAAGAGAACCCAGTCGCACTGCCTTCATTTAGGGTTCTGAATTGGGCGCGATTTTAAAATGGATCGGTTATTTTTCACCAAGTAAAGGACAGTGGTAATCGGAGATCCTTCTACAAATCCATTTCTTTTTTGGAATACAGGCATAATTACGATATCTTATACCTATCTCTTAGAGGGGTTTGGCAACAGAGAAGTGATGCTAACGGCACAGTAAATATCAATTTGCATTTCACCGATCGATGCCATTATAGACGTCAGGAACCATCTTTATCAAGTCAGAAAACAAAAGACGTCTGATTGCAAGCTAGGAAGAAATGGCTGATTAAAGAGGTCAAGACATTATGCATAGCCGTACTATCAACCTGTCACTTCTTGGTGCATACATATATATTGTCAAGTTCTTACCGGCTACGCGGCTTCCGTTTTAAGTGCGCATGAGTCATCAAACGACTATACAAAACGTCGCAACTACATTATGTCAATAAGGTTTAAAAGCTGCAGTTAGGTTCAATTACATAAAGGGCAAGAAGTTAATCTAATATGTTTGCTCACTCTTATATTTCGTGGTCGGCTAAGTAGAGCTGCAATTGCACTAATTGAAACTAACACAGCGCTACTTGATATCGCCTTAGAACCAATATTGGACAGAACTATGAATAAAGTAATGTTTGCAATGTGTAATGATTTTTTTTTTGATACCGTTGTTCCACACTTGTACCATGGGTGCTTTTACATACATAGAAACTTGCATATACAAACAACATAAAACATTATTGGTGTGAATACAACATGTACTAAAGTCACAAAGTCAGTTAAAATTAGGTTTAAATTTTTGGATAAGCTAGGAGATAAAGAAAAAACCTAGAATAAGGACTTTTTTTCCCGTTGGGAAATCATCAAATGGTTTCCTCCGCTCTGGGCGGGGCGGGAGGGAGTGTCAATCTTTTACTGACAAAAACCCACCCATGTTATTTCTGTTGCCCTTCGCGTTCTGGAGGCGCGGTATCTCTTTAGAACAACCCGCAGCCCCAGCAGGCATCGGCCCTGAGTGGCCCCTCCAATTGCTGACATCTCTTTTAGGCGAGCGTGGAACACAGACGCGCCGGCGACACGGCTTGTTGTTATGCAACGTACGGACGGTGAGCTACCCATTGCTCACCGTCCACAGGCCCGCGTCTACGATGGCCAGGAGTAGTCTCGCGGCTCCCGACGCCCTGAGCTTCTACAGCGGCGGCTGGGTCTGGAGGCTCTCTGCCTCAACCGTCCCTAGAATAAGAATGTGATTAATATGCCACATTCCGAACTAAACCCGTTATGGGTTGGTGATTAGAAGCTTAGAACGTACCAAGGCATTGAACTAGCCCTTTAAAATTGAACCCAGCACCACACACATAGCAGTAGCGATAGCTGAAATAAAAGGCTTGGCTGCTTCGTACAGTCCGGATATGCATACATAAATTTTTTGTCATCACCGAAAGTGTATTCATCCATAATAAGTATCCTAATACAAAACCAGTAAAACAAAAGCCGATTTCAGTTACTTGAAGAGTTTAAAAGACCCCGTAATTTTTCTTTTATTTACGAAGCGGTGGTCCGCTCGAGACCGATAAGCTAGGACAAAATCTTCTTATTAAAGATATTATTTAGTCACGGTCCAAGCCGGGCTACAGAGGAATTTACATATTTTGTTCGACGGCGGTAGAAGGACCGAAGTATACAAACTCAATAACTAAAGAGTTCTCTAAACTGGACTTTAATTTGAGCCCGTCATCGGCATTAGCTTCGAAGGACCCAAACGTATTAAGCTATAATGCGTAGTACCTCTCCAAGGAATGCATAAAACTCGTTCCTATTTCAGGCGCAAGTGGGGAAACTCATAAAACTTTGCTAATGTCTGTTTTGGTACACATTTTCGTAATAAAGACTTGCTTTTAAGTGTTTAATTTCGCGTTACTCGTTATATGTCCAAAACAAACTCCCATTCAGAGTTTGTCTTCGACTTAATTGTATTAGCTTTTTAGGCAATAATCGATAATTTAATCAATGGCCACGTACTACAATTGTTAATTAAGGACTGTTCATAATTTAATCGAACGTCTCAAATGGCCGCATCCGTTGTCTTATGTCGTTTCAATTGTGGCCCAACTTTGTCAAAGGCTGGTCTTGGATTTATTAATAGCTATAGTAATGTTTAGCAATTAGACCTCATAGAGTTGGGGGAGGAAACATCTATTGAAGCAGGGTACGAGTACGAGGTAGTCTGGACCGTTTATGTACTTATGTTACCAAACCTCTTCATTGTGAAGTCCTATACAAACATAGAGTTGCGTTCTGTTTGCAATTGTGGGTTCTATATGTTTCAAATTCAAAGTGTTTTAATGTCCGATGCTGTTATACAGATGACTGGTGTCAAGGTATTGGCAAAATTTACAAATTAATAAGTGTCAGCCCTTCCAGTTGAGAGTCAATTTCAATTTTGGTCTCTTTGGACTATAATAAATTCTTTGCTCATTTACGAATCAAATTCTTTATCTATTCGTTCATAAAGTTATGTGTCATCGAATAACATAGCTATTCGAAGAATTTAAACTTCTATTTTTTTTATCTTCTAAATTAAGGAAAGATTCAAAATGTACATGCAGGAGCTTGAGGACTGGAGCTTATTTAGGTACGTGCCTGTAAACCAACAACCTACAGTAAACGATGAAATATTAGATAACTTCTTGTATTGTCTACGTTACGTCGGATGTCCTTATGTAGGAACGTACTAGGCATACATAAGTGGTAGGAGCACGCGACGGGCGCTCATCTTACCCGCTTCCTCTGAAATAATTATTGTGGACAACGGGTCCCTTCGTCAATCAACGGACAGTTAAATTTCATTTGAGCTTCCTTTGTGAAGGGCACGAGTAGTAACTACACACGATGAATATTATTTTACCTTCCAGGAACGTTATCATGAGGTCGTTATGACAATTACTGTGAATTGGCTAGGACATAGTAACTGTCTATTTTTCATGATACTTGTTAGTAAGGTATTTTCCTATCCATTCAAAATAATAATACCTAGCAGGTTTTAGATACTCTGTTCCTTTTTAAGCTGACTTTGTGTTTTGGGGTAAGCCCTTATCCCAAATTGGAAGCCAACAATAGATTTATTGGTAAACATTATCTCTAATAAATCACCTAAAAATTCGCTTACTTTTTAATTTATGGCATCTGTTTCTCTTGTTCACAATAGGTAAAAATGCTTTAATGAAAAATGGTTGTATGTCGTCATTCAAGGTTTCAAGGGGATCCAGTAACGCAGCCCGTTTGGCAAATCTAAAGTATTTTAATAACTCTTATCTACCGAACTGGGAAGCACGTCAACATGTTTTATACTCAAAATTAAATTCTTAAGGATGGACTTGAGCATTTTCTCCGCAGATGCTATTTTTTCTTGAATAGATATTTGAATTTTTATTGTCATAATTTTGTAATTGTGTTTTTTTTTATTTCGTACGAAACTAACTCACTTTTGGTTCGCCATTCTATAAAACTCTCTAAAAAGGTACTTAAACGATTAATACGATTTAAATATTAACATTTTAATAATACGGTTTATATTATTTCAACGGCCCGTAGGCATTGTGCAGATTGTAGAAGAAAAAAGTATTTATTTTGTTCCCGTAATTGCGAATCCAAAAATAAAACCGAATTTAATAGAACAATTGAATAAATCACACAACCTTTCAATAAAAAAAAATCAAGGAGTGATTTCTCGAACGCTTTTGTTTTTAAGGTGCGACCGCCTTAATTGGAAGGCGAGTGAAGTGTTGGAAATTACAATATGGCGTCGCGTTTCTATAAAAGTAACTTGTAACAATTTTATTGATAAGACCCTGTAATGTCGCCGTGTTCCCGTTTCACCGCTCAAGTGTTATTTTATGAAAATGGATTTTCTTTTCTGTCTTCGTTAACTTTTTTTATTGGAAAATGGACAATATTGCTTTTTATTGGACTTTCATTACAGTCATTTGGTTTAATAAAAAGGTTGTTAGCACGCGTCGCGTAGAAAATGTTTTTCCTTATGGCTGAGTTAGTTTAACAGAATCGTGTGCAATAAAATGCAACATTATTAATTTCTCTTGTCTACGTGATTTGATTGATGTAATCTAAATTGAATACCGTCAATCAACTATCACTAGTAAAATTACTAGAGGACACCATTGTGTCATTACTCGATATACTCTTGAAGGTCGAGGTACTCTCTAAGTACCTACACCAACCTACTTAGAAACATAAATCAGTAACTGGTTTCGGTTTATTATATCTATAAACATTCACAAGTTATATAAATATAGTAAAACAAATCGTCTCAAAATATAAAATCACAATGTTTTTTGGTTCATCGAAAGAATTTCAAGATGTCTTTTTGTTTTTCTTCTATGTCTAATAAAATACATGCACGACGTGACAATATCTAGGGACACATCCTGTCAACACTTCCTGCGTTCCTGTAGGTGACGAAGTATCAATTGATGGGGAATTCAATATGTGCGTACCGCGGGCCGCGTGCCGCGTGTAGTATTATGCGGGCTACGAGACGCGCCCAGCGGTTTTCGTATTCTTTACACGATTCTCTGACACCTACCTGACAGGTGTTTCTAATGACTAAACGAATTTTAACGTATTTTGCGAAGGTCGGCTTCGGATAAGTTTTTTATGATCGGCAATCATTGCTATTGTTGCCTGTTGCTTCCTCGGGAAGTGGGTAACGTAGCGATTCAAGGACTTGTACTGTTCATATTACATTATTTATTATAAATTTTATTATTAAATACTCGCCTGCCTCGGTAGCCTATTGGTCCTAAGCGCAACTGCTACGCTAGAGGTCTTGGGTTCGATTCCCAGGTCGAGCAAAAAGCGTTATTGGGTTTTTCTATGAAATTCTCAGTAGCAGCTTGGAGTTAAGATTTGTGCTAACCGGGCACAGCTGTGTGTAATAGAAAGAAACGTAGCTAGAAGTTAATCACTTTTAAGCTATTGTTCTACTTTTTCTTCATCAATTTTGGCTGCAAGATTTTAGTGTCAACTGTCCCGTTGGTCTCGTGGTCGCAAACGCAACTGATGAGCATAGGGTCCTGGGTTTGATTCCCAGGTCGAGCAAAGTGTTATTGGGTTTTTCCGCTAGGAATTTCCTAGCTCGGAGTTAGGATTTGTGCCCGGTTAATGGCAATAGGTTCGCCAACTTTTACATGGGACCTAAACATACCGGCGAACTGTGGGTGTACATTGGTCACCTCTGCCTACCCTTTCTGGGAATACAGGCGTGATAGTATGTTTTGTGATGGTATTATTAAATATATATATTTTTTTATAAAATAATGTGATTGTCCTAGTTGGCAACGTGGAAACCGTGTAACAAGGTAGATGATTATAAAGTTTTCATAATATATTATTTACCTTACTTACCAACAACATAGATTTTCGTGAATATTTCAAAAGCATTAAGTGTTTTCCTTAATTTAATTTTCAGTCTATTTTCCTGTATGGGAGCAAGAATCAAGCGACGTTTGATATAAATAAAGTTACTGTTCGTGAATAAAACTGTCCGTTCAGGCTTTTAATATTCAATATTCCGTTTCAAAGACAAACTTCCCCACCTTGGAGACCGATACCAATACCGATACTCTATCACTATTAGTTAACGTTCAGTCGATCGTTCCGTGTTTAATGTCGGTATAGTCGCTGGACAGCTGTTGTATTTCACTTCGCAAATGATTGCCGTAATTAAAACATTTATCTACCCATTTCTGACCCTCGGCTGTGTTAGTAGCCAGTCGGTAGATGTACGGTTCCTATAGCTGACGACTCGTTTATTTTGTGTATGGTTTATTAATACAATGCCTAAATCCTATAAATACAAAGTTTTAAACCTGTTTTCATTAACACTGGAGTAGTAAGGCAGTGCAATGTTGATCACCACGCTTGCTTAAGACGGATTGGTAATTTAAGACTTATAACTATAAATTATAAAATAAATAATTCGGTTTCGTTAGGATTTATTCCTTTAACGATGTCAGTGATGGCCAAGATAATCTTAGAAAGTACACACAGACCATCACGCCTGTATTCCCCGAAGGGTTTTTTTTTTTTTTTTTTTGGTGGGTGGGAAATCATCAAATAATTTCTCCCGCCCTGGGCGGGGCAGGAGGGAGTGTCAGACTTTTACTGACTAAAACCCACCCATGTTCCTTCTTGTGCCCTTTGCGTTCCGGGGGCGCGGTATCTCTTGCGAACAACCCGCAGCCCCGGCAGATTCCCCGAAGGGTTAGACAGAGGTGTACCAATGTACACCCACAGTTTGCCGGTATGTTTAGGTCCTATATAATAGGGGTGAGCTTATTTCAATTAACCGGGCACAAATTCTAACTTCGAGCAGCTACTGAGATTTTCATAGAAAAACCCAATAACACTTTTTACTCGACCTGGGAATCGAACCCAAGACTTCTAGCGTAGCAGTCGCGCTTAGGACCACTAGGCTAACGAGGCAGTTATCATAGAAAGTACATACATATAAATTGTAAAAATTAAATTGGTACCCAGTTTTGAATCCTCAACTTTATACACGTCAGGCAGGTGCCTTCACCACTGGGAATTCATGACATTTTGCCGAAAGAAGTCGTTACGATTAAAGCAAAACAGACGTTAACTTCGAGTTATTTTATCATGTGAATTCACAAATGAGCGGTCGCTGAAAGTTTCTGAAACTAATACATTTTACATTACTTGTGCACGAGTTACTTTCAGTTCAAAGTTAAGGCTAAACATGTTTAGATCGCGTGGATCTCTTTGAAGAATATCTTGTTGTTTTATGGAATTACTAAATTAAACATGTACGTTAAAATATTGCGTAGTACAGGTTAACTTTAGGAGCACTGTAATTAATGTAACCTCATTGAATTATATAATAATATCAAGTGATTACTTTTAGTAGCTTCTGTTGAGAACATTTGAATTTAATGTGCGTACTACGAGGTTATTACCTTTTTATTGCAAGGGTAGGCAGTGGTAGAAGCAAAAATGATATAAGGGATTATTCCTATCCTATTATAATAAACATACCTAAATATTGGACAAAAGGGATACCTAATTGGTCATATTTTTTAAATGTTTTGTTTGCGTCACAGGCGTTTCAACAGACACTATTGACTAGATATAATAAAAAACCAAATAAATAATTTTAAAAAGCAACAGAATTCGTATTAATTTACCTGCCGAGGAATTTAATTGAGTAAGAAGACTACACAATATAATGGTAATCATTCTAGAAAAATATTTGGAAAATTACAAGGCAATTATGTACAATGACGTTCTATTATATTATACATGAATTCCCAAACAAAAAACAACTGGTTATCATTTATTATATTAATGTGTGAAGGTACCTATTTAACGTCAAACCAAGCATAAGAGAATGAAAGTAATCTTGTTTCCAAAGTTTTGATTGCAACTTCAATCATCTATTAGCGCCCATTTTGTTTAAATTCAAATTCGAAAAGTCGAATGTGGGTAGTCGGATAAGTTGGTAGGTTGATGCAAATAATGGTGGGGTCCGAGTTCCGCTGACAGTGATGCGGGTGACTCTCAAGTGATAGCTCTTATACAGATTTATGCGCTTTTACATATTATCCCATCTATCTCTACATTTCAGCTAGGATATAAACACTTGTAGTGGGTATCTTCGCTTTAAATGTGATTTGGTCGTGAACGTAATAAAAATAGGTATTTTTTTAATGTTACATATTAAGAATTATCTTCTTAATAATAATCACATTCAACAGTGTGACTGGTGATTCCAGCTTTATATTACTGGACAATCTTAATAGTGTAGTTATTATATTTTTCTCTTTAGCACATCAACATGATTACTGTGACCCAAGATTATCTAAATGTCATCGACATTTTGCTCTCTCAAACAAGTTGCTATGAAAGTAACGATTATAAAACTGCCCTCAATAAAATACATTGCATTGTAATCCTAAATAAACTCGATCATTTCATCGCTAACTTGCCAGTTAATGTAACAATCAAATCGATTGAACTCGAAGAAGAGGCAGAAAATTAAAAAAAAACGATGTCTGGTCGAAGTTTGTTGAACTCAATATTATGACCGTGTTCAAAGAAAGAATGAGAGAAAAAAAGCATTATGCTGAACTTTTTCTAGCGACAACCGCTCACAGACTTTGATCAAAAAGCAAAGAGGTTGTTTGAAATTAGCTGCTTTCAACGCGGGAAAATTGACCCTTCATCTGTGATGCCCCGATAATTGAATAGCCGTTATAACACGAAGGAAAAAAGTTCAACAATATTCCTGAAAGATTTATAGAGAAACTTTTTCATTATATTCTCTTCGCATCAAAATTATGATGAAAGTACACGATGGACTAAATTTGAAATAAGCAGGTGGTTTTAATCGGATCATGAATAACGACTTGACAGAACGAACTCCGCACCAACACCCTTTGAAATTGTAGGTACCTGCTACTGTTTTAATTATAACTTTTGCATTTGTATTGTTCGAAATAATTGAAAAATGTTGCACAACCAAATTATATTATACGATGAGTTAAATCTACGATTGTACTATGCTGTAAGTTTGTACTAAACTCGACCTGAAATGTCTTAATAAATCAAAATAAGAACGGTCCTGCATGTAGGTATTTCCACAAAAAGAAACATGAGATCCAATCCTATAAAGACTGCAATCAAAAGTAATGTGCCGCAACGATAAACATCTAAACGTTATCACAAATGTGAGTAAACGACAAACGAATGAAACCAATAACGTTCGGTTACTCTTCGGAGCACATCTCGCGTGCGCGTCACGGATGCAGGCAGCTGGCTGAGAGATAGGCTCTTTTGTATTCAGAGCAGTGAGCCCACACGCCGAATTGCTTACAGTTTTACTGAATTTCTGAACAGTATCATTGTTCTTGTTTGGATCTACAGGTATACATATAAAAAATTCAACCCTTTACAAACGTACAATTTTGAGGAGAATTTTAAACTAGCTTACTTTTAAATGTGGTCGATTCAAGGTACATTTAAGAAATTCCATTAAGAAGTGTATTGTATTTGGGCGGTATATTTTATTTATATGTACATCGTCATATAATTTAGGTAATATTAATAATTATACCATGTTAATAAATGAAGAACATTGATTTTCACTAAGTTGCGTGTGTAGAAAATAATTATCTACGAGAGGGAAAACATTGTACCAAAAAAAAGTGGTTAAATAAAAAATATGTTACAAGTCTACCTCTCGGTGCTTCAGATAAATAAATTGACTTTTTGAAAAGAAAATGTTAACGAACTAATAGGTAGAGGTGCGCTAAGCGTGAAGCACACTTGAGTCTCTAAAATGTCTGCTCGTAGTGAGGGCCTCGTTTGAACGTGACATGCTAAAGTCGGCGTACACTCTTCTCTATTGTCTACAGGGCATCCGTGGCGTTATCGCGTTACCCGGCCTTCCCCTTTATATGGCTGCATCCCTAAGAACTACGCTCCTCGCAAAATGCTTGTTTATCGTACACCCATTTTTGTAAAAGAAAATGTTGCTCGCTTTTTAGACATGTTTTCCAATGGAAGTCGCAGGCTTTGTTCTTTCCTTTTAATGTTTTTTGCTTTCGTTTTAACTAGCAGGAGCAGGAGTATTTTTACGAAACAGAGCTTTAAATTGCTGTTATTTATTACAGCGTTAGAGCCAATTGATTTGACTGTTTTTTTCTGGTGTAATTGGAGCAAGTAGCTGTGAGATACTGAGCGGCCTATAACTGAATTGACAAATAGGTCTGTGCATGATTAGAATGAATGGGAAGTCCGTCGTGCTATCTCTTACAAACTGATTTTAAAATGCTTGCATGGCCCATTTAATCCGTCATCGGCAAAAATTTATGAGCGCTGCTCAGTGCCCCTCTCTAATAAAAGTCGATGAGCCGTGATCTGTATGCCAAAAGTTCCACAATAGCGCTATAAGTTGGTTTTATTACGCACCGTGCGTCTTAATGCATCCGTGAGGGTCGTAAGCTAACATTACAAATGTCCGATTAATTAAATATCAAATGATTTATTGCATTCCATATTTATAACGATGCAGATAAAGTTTTTCATTTCGATCGACAACGTGCTTTGTTGAGGAGCGGCGTGCGGCGGAGCTTTCAATTAAATAATTTTATTCGCAAACGCGTAGTGTGCTCGATTGTACTTATGTGTATTCGTGCTCTCTGCCAATTATTTGTTGATATGTAGATTTTGATATATTGACAATTTAAAACAATTTGTTCGTATTATTATTTAATGTCTGTGGTAGCGCGCAATAGATAAAGCACGCAAAACATTGTGATAACGAGTACATCCAACAGTAGGTACTGGTGTTTTGGGGATAGTTAAAAGTTTAGTTAAAACATTAAAAAGTTGTTAACGTAAAAAGAACTTTGACCTCCAATATATCTGTAATCAGTAGGTTCAATGATGGGAGGAATATGTAACTGTCGAGTTCGTTAATTGTCTTTTATATCCATTATAAGTCAAAATGACTGTACATGTTCTCATAACAACAATATAACATTATAGGCATGTATCTATATCAGGTTCAGAAAATGAGGCGGAAGCTATTCCCATTAGTTCCCACGCTTCCCATCCTCGTGACAGTTACATGGAATATACATTAGTTGGCTCTAGGGATCATCATAAAGAAGTCTTATAAATTTTAACTTTCATCAACCGATTATAGCACTTTCAGTCACGAGCATACATGCAAAAATTGCACATCAATCTCCTGAAGTATGGATTAAAATATTTCCAAAATAAATATTTCGAATTCCATACTATAATAAACTAGGTTTGATAATATCTCAGTTACAATTGAATGTGGGATACCTATATTAAAAGATTTTTTTTTGACTGAACATTTTCTGTCTATTCATTAGAATGCAGCACTGAGTAAAAATTGTAGAGTGAACTGCTATAGAAAAAAATGAGTAGGTATGCAGCACAATTTCAGATGGTTTTAAATATAAGATTCACTGCAATATTAATGGAAGCTAAGTATTAAGCTTTAATCCGTTTGCGTTGATGAAATAAAAATTCCGAACACGGTACTACCATCCCATCTCTAATAGGAGTTTTTTTTTGCGTTCCATGCCTAAACAATTTTTTATGGTTAGGTATTATTCACTATTCATTTGATTTTTTCGTGCAAATTGACACCTAGTTCGAAATAGTGGTGTGCGGTGCGCCTATAGGATGCCTAGTATTCAATATTTGAAAAGTAAATTGGATTTAGTTTCACGTGTGGAATTCTGTACGCCTAGTACGAGCGCGCTAACGTAAAAGTACGTATTCAATACGAGTCGATTTTCGAACGGAAAAATGATTATCCTGTAGCATTTTGTTTAATTTAATCAGGCAAGCTCAATAAATACCTATTTATCCATTGATATGAATAAAGTTTTAAACTAAAGACATGTTATACCTACCAATGCGAAGTATTTCCAATTAATAAATCGATCGATACTTGCACTTATGCCAGGCCTCTGTTTTGAATACTATCTACATTACCACTGTATAGATACGTGTGTTCTTGTAGGCATATACCTACCTAATGAAATATTTGTAACAACCGCAAGATCGTCTCAACATTCTTGAGATAACATTAAAAATTCTTTCCCTATCAGTTATTATTATTATTATGTTCTCAAGAAACGGTAATGAGATACTCACGGTGCACGTGACACCAGCTTCGTTGTTATGGTTTAAACAATATGAGAGGTTTCTTAAAAATGGTTGTGGGAAAAAATAACCTCAAAATCTCTAACGATATTTTTTTGTCGTCTACTTTTTTCTGGAAGCACGATCCCCGCTGGTATCATGAACCTACTTTTTGTGGCCCATTTTGTACTAAATAATAGCTAAAATTTTGTAGAATTAGCAATTTAAATGAATAAGTGGGTAGGTAGTCAGTAACTAAAATTATAATGGTGTCTAAGTAACAGTACTAAGTAATTTTAAGCTCCGTCCTTCTTCGATAGCTATAGACATGATTCCAGTCCTACTTTTCCAGTTTAATCTTACCCAATACTAGCGTTAAATTGCCGATGGTTTAATTACAAGAGTTAACTTTGACAATGCTAGGTACTCGTAACGTAATTAATGCGATCCATTCCTCCTTGTTTCAAGTTCTTAAATACGAAAGCAATCGCTTTGGATTCGTGTTCGAACATAAAAAAGTCTTTGGACTTTCTGTAGACTTGAACTGCGATTTCAGGATTGGTTTAATCAAAGACTTTGTGTTTTCTTCGGGACAATTAATTAACGTTACGTAAGTATGATCGCTGGATGCGGGCACCGCTGGACCGGGCATTGTGGCTGTCTTTAGATGAGGCCTATGCCCAGCAGTAGGTGTCGTTCGGCTGACATGATGATGATGATTGAGTATTAAATTTTTACTTTGTAAATACTTCCGTATAGTCAGTCATTTTAAATAGAGTTCCAGATGAATGCTTCTCAAGAATTGCAATCAATATACGGGAACAATTTTACTTACGGGCTTTTATGTGAATCACAGTCTGAAACAAAAGAAGTTGGCCTATCTATACTAATAATATATATAAAGCTGAAGAGTTTGTTTGTTTGTTTAGATGAACGCGCTAATCTCAGGAACTACTGGTTTGAATTGAAAAAATATTTTTGTGTTGGATAGTCCATTTATCGATGAAGGCTATGGGCTGTTTATTGACCATCATATAACATCTCGCTACGTCCAATAGGTGCGAAGCAGTATCCAAAGATGTAACCTAATGCGAGTGAAAAAACTACGCGGACGAAGTCGCGAGCAGAAGTTAGTAAGTACTATAAACACGGAATTTGTTGTGCAACAAAGGATACATAAACCAATAAATGAATGCTTTACTGGTCTTATAAAGTATGAACTACTTACACTTACAACAGTAATAACATTGTTTACCATTTCGTGTATCCTCATTGGGAATTACAAACGTTATGGTTATGTTATTACTTTTATGGCTGTCTTCGAGAAGAAACTGCGATGTCGTTGTGTTTTCTCTATTGTTATCAAATACACAAGAGTATTCGTTATTACGTAGGTAAGACGGCTTTTTTTTTCACTGGTAATTCGTTTTCTTATAATTCAATTAATTTGTAGAGCACCCTCAGGCTCAGTGGAGCGACGATCTTCGCAGAGTAGCGGGTAGCAACTGGATAAGAATTGCTGAGAATCGAGCTAAGGCGAGGAAAAGCCTGTGTCCAGCAGTGGATTGTTACAGGCTGATAATGATGATGGTGATGAACAAATTATGTTAGCATCTCATAAAAATTTGTTTAGCACCCTTCATCCTGACAGTTTAAATATGTTCATGGCTTTGATGTTAGTGTGGAGAAAACCAATTTTCCAAATACAGGATGTATCTAGTTGAGTTGTGAACATAAATCATACCTGTGTTACAAAATATAAGCAGGGATTGCACAGAAATCCTCAATATCTGACACAGAAACATCAGCACCAATTGATTCAATTAATAAATTAGCGTTGTTAACCGGATTTATCGTCGCGTAACCGTAACCGTGTCACATCCCTACTTGTGACTTATTTACGTAATGTATGAAGAGATGCGGAACTTTGTCTAACAAGTGTTACAACCTACCCGACAATGAACTTCTTTTGGAGTTGTTGAACTTCGCCTCTTAGAACTTGGTTGAAAGACAATTCGGGAACAAAACTTACGATTAAAATTAATGAGGTTGTAAGCGAGTTTTACGTGAGTAAGTAAGCATTTATTTATAGGATCGGTGAGGTGAAAACCTTCGACTGTGTGTAAATCTATCAGTCGTCAAGATAGTCAGAAGTTACTGGAGTTGAGTCTTGGCTAGTAATTGAATTATGGAAGACAGGTGCTAGGCTACGCAGCTAACTTAGCTTATCGAAGTTCACTGTTCAACGTTGGCCTGTAGCCTGAAGTTTAGCAAGTTCTACGTTGTGGACCCAAATCAATGTAAAATATCTATTTGGAAATAGTGAAATCCTGGCAAGACAAAAAATATAATTAAAGAGCTTTTGCGTAAAACCTAAGCTTACTACTAATAAATAATTCATTATTATAATGAACCATTTCTAACTATATGTAAGTATTAATGTACCTACCTAATAAAAACGTAGATTATTTTAGGAATTACCCATGAAACATACCCAAACAAAATATATTTCATGCAGATGTGCGGATAATAAATCACAAATAATTCCGAAGTCCAAACTACGAGCAGATTACCGTTATTTAATATAATACCATTAAATGCCAACTATCCGCTAAATGCGTGCTAAAGAACGCGGCATTTTGTATGTAATCTGCCAACTTATTTGTCAAAGCTAATGGTTTTTACTCCATGTAATAATCTCTAGTTTTTTGCCCGATGTTTGTGTACAAAAAATAATAATGTGTTGTGTAACATGGCTTTGTGAATCGCTTAGCTGAGAGCATCCACAATAGATGGGGCCCTATTGTGACGGGTAATTGAAAATGCGGGCATAATCGATGCTTTCTATGTTATTGTAATATTTCGACACACGACGTGATTTTTGGGTGTTGATAATTTATTCGATGTATTCATTTTCATTCCGAATAATTGGTAACTTTAAGATAAAAATATACCATCACGCCTGTATTCCCCGAAGGGTTAGGCAGAGGTGTAACAATGTACACCCACAGTTCGCCGGTATATTTAGGTCCCATGTAATAGGGGGCGAGCCTATTGCCATTAACCGGGCACAAATCCTAACTCCGAGCTGCTACTGAGAATTTCATAGAAAAACCCAATAACACTTTTTGCTCGACCTGGGAATCGAACCCAAGACCTCTAGCGTAGCAGTCGTGCTTAGGACCACTAGGCTACCGAGGCAGTTGTTAGTGCTTCAGTATATTTCAGTTGGTAGTGTTTGCTATAAATTTAGAATTCGAGCTACTAATTCTCTAGTTTCAGAGGCCTTTGAAGGAAGATATTCACTCAACCGTCTAAACAGACTCGAGAGAGACTAGTTGCCGGTGGTCTCTGATATCTCAATTTAGGTATAATAATAAATAAAGGCCCCGTCGGTGTCATGGTCGCAAGTACGACTGCTGAGCGTGGGGTCCTGGGTTCAATTCCCAGGCGGGCAAACTGTTGTTGGGTTTCCGTTAGGTTATTTCTCAGTAGCAACCCGGAGTTTGAAAGTAGTTGGTGTGACACCCCCGTACCTTGGAAAGCACGTAAAGCCGTTGGTTCCGGCTGTCATTTGTAGATCTTTGACAGTCGTTATGGGTAGTCAGAAACCCGAAAGTTTGACAATCAGACTTACCAAGCATCTGCATCCTGTTAGAGTGAAAGCCGACGCCAACCAAATAGTTGGGAAAGGATAGGCAGATAATAATTAATTAGGTAAAAAAATAGAATTATTTAATTTAAATGCGAAGGTAGGTTACGGAATACAGTCTTGGTGTGTAAACTAGGTAAATTGAAGGAAGCACTTCAAGAGCCTGTTCCGGTTTCGAGCGAAATGCCGACCGGCCACCGGTATGGCTTCCGCGCGCTGACCGCAGCATGTACCCGCCACGCTCGGTACACATCGGACAGTTTTGTAACACAACTCCGCCCAAACCCGAACATCAAAATGTAGCAAATAATTCACGGACGCTCGATACGTTACACAGTTTACCAACGTTCAAAACACTCTCATTTATTCAGTAATTCCTGAAATTCTTGCTTGTATAGAAAGTGCTTTGTTCACTCAAAGTTATGCACCGTACTCAGTCTACAAATCTCAAAGCGGCATGTCAAGAATATTTACTAAACGGTGGCTCTTAGTCGTTTAATTATATAATTTTCTTTGTCAAAGGTATTCCGTTTTACTGAGCGTAATATTATGGGTCTTCTCATTCATGTAAATGCAAAGGCAACAGCGTAAACAAAGCAGCGAGCGTTAACAATTAGTTGGTTTGAACACCAGTGTACTAATAAACAATTTGTTGAATTTGTACGAGCGCTAACGTACCTACTTAATCAACAGTTTCCTTGTTTGTTTACGGTAATTAGCATCGATAATAATATAGCTGATGTTGGTATTTACCTTACAGTTCAAGATAAACAATAAGCTCTTTCATTTCTACGGATAGCCCCTCAAATGTAAAAAGAGCCCAGTCTTTTGAATGACTCGGGGACATTGATCCGACATGCAGAAGCGCTCTTGAGAATTTTAATTTGAACGTAATGGGACACTAATGATTACATTACAGAGTCCAAGGCGTTCACACTTCTGAATACAAAGAGATGCTCGTCAAGAAATAATAACAACAGTGTTGTATCAAATTAAAACAATTTACATTGAATAATTTACCTACTTTCAAACTTTGGATCGAGCTGCGTCCGGAATACCTGTCATAGTTTAAATATTACAAGCTCAAAATGAATGATCGCAGTTTTCCAACTCCGTCGAGTCTGATTTATTCGGGTCCAGTTGTAAATAAATGGACGAGCTGCCATCAAGCCATCAATAAAATGTTCACAAACATATCACTCACCAAACTTAAGACAGTTTTGATAGATATAATGACAATGTTGGAAATTTATTTTTGTACCAGAAGCATTTTGTGAATTGATGAACAAATTTTGTTGAAAACAATCCTAAAGTGATTGGAAATTCCATTTTCGACTTTATGCCTTAAAAGGTAAAGTCTTAAAACGTCTGATGTTTTAAATCAGCTTTTCATCAGGTTTCAGGATAGAATAACAAATAATTATCCTTTAAGCTCATCAATAGCCGCCGCCGGATGAAAATGCACTATTAACAGTGCACGGTATTAAAAACAAGCTTTCTACTCTGGCTTATTCCAATATTAGAGCAACAACACCAAACGCTCATCGAACAGACGACAAATATTATTTTTTGTAACTCAAGATCGTTTTGTGTCTAAGTACAAGTATTTATTAAAAGCACGAACCTTTAAGTAGAGCATTTTCGCTATCTGCCGAACATTTGAGCTAAGTGGCTACTTGTTGTTGCATGCAAACAAGCTTGCTTATCAAACTCTTCAACAAAGCTTCGTATTGTCCTAACCGGCTCATATTGAATGCAAGCGAGCGCACGGCGCCGCGCTTCCAGCGGCACATCAAAAAGTAGGTACGCAGCTAAGCAGGAAATTCTCGGTTGGTGGTCTTACACTACCGACCTTAGTGGTGTCTATCTATCCCTACCTACCTCTTATAGCCTCGGTAATAATCGAATAGCCTGGATCAGATAGCCGCTTTAATATAATAAAAGAGCTTGCTGCAAAGGAGCTCGGTCTTGGAGAGCGAGCGTTTTAAAAATAATTCGCTCTAAACGCTCCCTGTACAAAATTGAATTAGTAATTGAGGTTCTATTTCTAAGTTCGCAGTCGCGGTACTTGATATTATTCAGATTTTGGGCTTAGAGAAAGATTTAACTAAGTAGATACGTACTCTTTATAGAATCTTAGAAATGTTATGCAAATGCTTCGTTTATGCAAAATTCGTTTTAATTGTATTTAATCTCATCTACGTTTTTTGCGCCAAATGACTCCAAGCCACAGTCACGAAAGGTAATTAAGATTTTTTTTGCATTTTTGTGGAATCACAGTTGGCAATTTCTGTCAGATGTTACAATACTCTTCATGTATAATTTAGGACAGGATTCAAACACCTTAATCTGTTCTATGATTACTAAAACTAGCCTCGACCCGGCTTTGAACTTGGGAATAACCTGATTAATCATTTAAAGTGCCTCCACAGAGCTCTCTTCAAACTCTGTTATAAATTAAATACTTACCTTCAATGTAATCCGTTAAACTTGAGAATTTTCTCGTTGAACATGATTTTTAATAATGTTTACGGTCGCTTATCTGAAAATAGCTTTACATCTTTTTGGATTTAGAGGATTTTTGTATTGAATCAAATTATATCTAACATTTTATTATGATAATATTAACATCCTTTGATATTCAGCTTGGCTTGTAACGAACTACTAAATTCGAGCGCAGCGACTGCAGGGTCAGATCGATCGTTATTTTAAACATTGAACTTCGACATCATAAATAATAACAGTCTATTGATGTCTGATAAGATAGATAACATGAAAACTAAATGTAGCTTTTAGTAGCAAGCTGATCGTAAATTCAAATCCAATACACATGACTAAAAGGAGAGTCGGAGAGCGTCGCGAATACTACGCAGTCACGCTACACCTATCAATATTCTACGTCTGTTATATTGTTTGTAAAGAGCTTTTATCTACCTACATTTATATCGTTTGTAAAAGGCAACGTATGCAGTGTATCAAAAATTCAGTGAATTGGTATAGGTGTCGTCAAACGAATACGCCTATACTTATTATGGATGCGAATATTTCAGACACTTATTTGAACAATAACGCTATCGTGCTAAAACCATGTATATTCCAGTACTGACATTTCTCAATTAAAAACCAAAATTCACTTTTAATGTAGACTAGCTTCTGTCCGCGACTTCGCCTGTGTGGATGTCAAGCAGGCATACCGAAAAAGATATCAAATGACATTCGGGTATAGTGTAGCTTAATATCAGTGAAAGACTTTTTATAATCAGGTCAGTATTTCCAGAGATCATCTCCTACAAACAAATAATTTTACCTTTTTATAATATTAGGTCAGATAAAGTTGTATATTTATCCGTGCTACATACTCATTTTTATATTAAGATTTTGTTACAACAAACTATAAAATAAACATGGCCAGAGGAAATTACTAGGGTCTCATAACTTTATAGAAGTTAGAACAGTGGCCGTAGACACGAAATGTCGCGACGTCAGAATGCGGGTCCTATTGTTCGTACATCCCTCCGATGTCTGTCGTTTAAACACTTGATACTTGCTCTCCTTTTGTCTAGTTTTCGAGAACACACTACACATGCGACAGTTTTCAAGTACCTACGGATTTTTAGTGTAATGAAATGTTTTTTCGAGGACGGGTTTTTGATAACATTTTGGTAAGGCCAACTCGTAGACGTAGATTAAGGTTAATTATCCACTTTAATATTGTTACCAGTGTAACCATGGCCAGACTGGCTAGTAGCTATGTTAAGATTTATATGAAATTAAATTTGAGTGAGAAAGAGAAAAACATGGTTACTACTTAATTCATTGAATAAGTGGCGTATTGGCCACAAATTGTAAGAATAATAATGAAGCAGAACGATGATAACGAATACTTATTCTTATTTCACAGCTTATAACTTGACTTGTATTTCAAGCGACAGACAGATACATCTACTCTCAAAGGACAAAGTCCCTGAAATATAAAAAAAATAAAGGCATAGCTATTGAAACAAACAAAAGAGAAACGACACATCGATGACGGCGGAATCAGCATACTTATGTTTCATTCAGCCCGGATGCAGGAGGCCGTTAGCTATCGGTGTATTGGACAAAGCTCGATTTTTCATGCAGATTTAATCAGTAGCTGTATTACCCACCGTGACTGGGTGTTGTGTACAAACATAATGCACTGTTCGGACTGCATGCCGCGTTCTGTAATTCGTCGCATATGGCGCATTAATTTCTCAATTGACGGCTTATTGATACAGATTATAATATTAGAAAGCCCCAAAGCCCCTAGAGTACAAATGCCAATTAAGATTAGATTTATTGAATGTAGAAATTAAATGCTTTTAGCATCTGGATGTTGATCTAGTCTGCTATGTCATCTGGTGTAGTTTTAACCTACAAGAAATTCTGTAATGGTTAATATTCTGCATGGATGGATTATTTTGTAAAAATATAAAAGGTTGTATTTTTTATAATTGATTCTATATTCTACTATTTTTTTTTAGAGCCAACCAAACATTTTGTGGAATTCTAAACAAAAATATTTATGTAATACTTCTATTACGAAAAGAAAGACCAATTTCCTGTTTACATTTGATTAACAGTTTATTCTAAGGAACCGCCCCGTGAACAACAAGATTGATGAGAAATATCGAAGAAGCTCTTTAAATAGAAAAGGCTCTATTAATATTAATAACAATGGTCTTATCAACTTGACGGTACACAAGCACGTACTTCTGAATAGGTACTTAAGTGCGAACATTCTCGCATATTCAAGAGTGAATTTTTTCGTGCACGTCCTTACCGGCGCTACGGTTCGATACGGGTGTTCTTAAACAAAATTTGAAATATTTTATTATAATAGACTGTTTCAGTTTTTCAAGCTACTCCTATAATAAAGATTTTTAATAATATCGAATGAAAATCAAAACTATTCAATAGTTTTCTCGCAAGTTCTCGGAGTAATTTGTAGAAAAGTACCTAGATATTAAGTGAAAATAAAATCAAGAAGTCACAAAGTGCCTTAAAAACCACTAGCCAGAGTAAAAACGAAGCCATTTTTTTCCAACTTCATTAATGCAGCTCCATAAATATTTGATGTTTCGCTGTGTAGGTTTATACGGTATGTAAGTTTACTTTATGTTATGTTATTTTATTTAGATAGGTACATTAAAAGAACTGAATCTTTTTCATAATGTTTGCCTTGGAGTCCCACATTAATTGAATAAATAAGGTACCTTTAGGGGAGGGATTAAGCAAATTTGTTCACGTCGATTTGTTCCCGGGAATATGACTTATTGTTTGAACAAAAAAGAGTATGTCAAATATTTGTGCATATCTTTTCGGTTTGATAGGAAATCAAAAAACTTTCTTTGTCAGTGATTATTTTTAAAGGAATGAAAATGGTTGGACTGCGATTTTGCGGTGGCTACAATCTCTGTAATGGGAAATCCCGTCTTTTGAAAGCTAGGAGTAATCGCTCTCCTGAAGGGTCTTAGTGCACTGCGAGGAGAAATCCTTTTAACAATTAAATGAAATCCATTGACTTCATTTAAGTGGTTAGTTATCGAGGAGACAAATTTTCCTAACATAGCTATCTTTTTTAAAGGAAATTAAGCATAAAATAGGCAAAAGTAACTACTTCTGTGACTCTGTTACACAAATAGGGTGCTGATTTTTCAGTATTCTAGGTAAAGGCAGAAGATTTTTTTAGATTTTTTTTTTATAAATTTTTATGTTCTTAGGTACTGCCTAACTGTCCCGTTGGTCTAGTTGTTACAAGCTTAACTGGTGAGCATGGGTTCTGGGTTCTGTTACCAGGATTGGAATTTCTCAGTATTTGAACCTGAGTATTGGGTTGCCTCAGAGCCGTATAACATAACTGTGGCGAAATATGGTTATAGTTTACCATAACCTTCGGATTCCTCTAAATGTTAGACAGTTGTGATGGTACATGTCTTGTGATGTATCTACATCTACCTAATTTAAATAGGAGAATTCGTTTTAAATACAACTTAGCTGGATTAAATTAAAGACTTGTGAAGTAGTCTGCACCTTGTGCCGTAACGTTGGACATTGTTTGTCGTAATACAAGTCAAGAAAAAGCTTGACAAATTGAAACAGAACTTTATTGTAGTGAAACTGGAGTTACCCTCTAAAGCCGGCAAAAACTTTCCAAGTTGTTTCTTCTTTCTACAATAGTATTAATATTTGTCAAGGAGAATGGATATTTTAAACAATACGTTTTTATTACAGTATTTATAAGAAAAAAGTTAAATTATTTAAGGGTTGATCGTAAATGTATTTAATGTTGCGGAGAGTGGACGTTTCGCAATTTACCTTACTTACCCTATTATCAGCTTACCAAGCAAGGGTTACCCGATTTTCGCAATATTATATAAAACATAATAATTTCTAAATATAATTAAACCTTGACCCATAAAGTGACACCAGAGATTACGTTAGCTTATCACGAACAAACATACTTTAATTACTTTTGAACAAAACATTCTCTGCAAAGTTGTTAAAAATAATAATAATGATTATGTATGTTGGTCTACTTCTTTGGTATCACAAAGATGCTCTACTTCGCTAATAAATCACAACATACAAACTTAATAACATTAGTACATTACTTAAGTTATACAATTTGTGTGCCAATTCGTAGGTCAGCAGGGTTTAGTGACCTCTTGTTGACGTGTAGCAGACTCGCAGATGTTTATAGTGGCAGTGCCATCTTCGGGCGGCGCCAACTAGACTGCGAGGGATTCCATCGTCGGTGTCGCGACATACTGGCGCCGGATCCGGATAGGGATATTAAGACATCTCCTTTATTCCCAGTGATGACAGTAAATCTGTATGCGTTGTTGAAGAGATTTGGTGTTGTTTTTGGTAAAATACTGTCAAGTGTGACACTTATCTCCTTTGCATAATAGGTAGGAAATGTGGTTTTGGCGCTTTTAGTACATTTATTGTTGTGTCAAATGATAGTTTGGTTTCAATTATAAACTAATTGATTTGATAGTTAAATAAGGAGATGTAGATATGGAAAAGTCGTAATTAAATTATTTTAGTATCGGACTATTACACTGAAAGCCATGGGAGGCAATTACACCCATTGAATCCTCCCACTTCCTTATTTATGTATTAAGATGGATAAACTAGGTTAGATAATAGTTCAATGACTTCACTTTACATACTTCTAAAGATATGGTAAAAGAATCCGTAAAACCTTTCATGAAAAAGAAAACTTGCTGTAAAAATGGCGAAAGCATTGAATATAATTAAAACACTCTTGTAACTTGTAAACTGCTTTAGAAACTTTCAGAAAAATGTTCTAAGAAGTTGTGGAACGTTTGAAAATCTATGCGGTAGTTGGCAAGCCGAGGCGGTGAAGAACTTTGTTGTATGCTATGTTAGTGGCCCACGACTGTGGTTGGTGAGAATTATCGCACTGCTAAATGTTCTGGAAAACTAGTTGCTATTGAAATAACTTTACAAATAGATATAGTTTCGAAACATGTTATTTGCAGAGCTGACATCTATGTGTAGTACAGTGCTAAAAGACTTTGAAATTTAGATTAGTTCTGCCAAAACGAAATAACTCATACCATCAACATACCATCACGCCTGTATTTCCTAGAGGGTTAGGCAGAGGTGTAGGTACCAATGTACACCCACAGTTCGCCGGTATGTTTTTAGGTCCCATTTAATAGGGAGCGACCCTATTGCCATTAACCGGGCACAAAGCCTAACTCCGAGCTGCTACTGAGAAATTCATAGAAAAACCCAATAATACTTTTTGCTCGACCTGGGAATCGAACCCAAGACTAGGCCAACGAGGCAGGTTACTAACTCACTCATATTTAAATTTCTACCAGTTTTAGAAGTGATCGTAATGATTTATTATTTTAACGCTGATTAATTTTAAATGTATTAGTAGTAGTACATTTGCGATGTACATTGAACTATTCTTGCCAGATAGTTTGATGTTATTATTTCAATTACTGAAAGATTACACGCTGGCTCATTTTGGCAGAATAAAGTTAAATTTTCTGTTGACTTTCTAGGTCACAAAGAGTAATTTAACACCTAAGACCACTCACTATTATCACTTCTGGCTAATCTTTAGGGGCCTACCGGTTATTTCAATCTCATTTACATGGCTTATCTAATTCAATTATTTTTAAAAGCTAACATTAACAACCCCAAAAGGGATATAGCCTGTAATTATTATCTTTGAACATTAAGTATTTCTAACGAAATTAAGGGTATCCGTAATTTATTCCAATTCCTTTGATTGTAAAGTTTGGGGTCATAATTTGTGAAGAGTTTGCAAAGTTTCGTCGCGACCCCACTTGATGAGATTCTAAGGAAAAATACTCGATTTCAATGTATGGGAAGACTCTTGCATATTTTAACTGAATGTATTTATAAAAACAACCTTTTTCTGGATGGTAGCATCCCAAGTTTCGGGCTCGGTACAATAATGTTTTCTTGTTCAAAGTTAGAACAAGATATTAGCTATCGCATTTAAAGTCGTTGAATTTTTTTAAATAACAACTTTATGTTCGAAGAGTTATTCAGCGAGGCAAATCTAGCGAAAAATTCGTAAGGGGAAATTCAGGAGGATTGAATTTCAGTTCGACGATCACGCAACAATCTAGCGGACTGCGGCGGAAATTAAGCCAGATACGATAGCAAGTAGTGGTACTGCAATGTTAGCAAATATTACATGCAGAGCTTGAAGTAAAATCGGTACTTCTTGATATCGAACTGATATCCTTATCTTCCATTGCAACTTATAGTGTATTTTCACAAATGAGTAAATAATATTCTGACTCGATTTTTTCTTATTTTTAATAGCGCAGTCTTCTTTTATCATCACACTTTCAGTGGTAGCTTAAAATCTATCGTTGTCTTTGTGAATGCATTTCATGTTTTACAATTGTAATTCTACGTAATCATAAGTAAGACGTAAGATTACAATTTATATACGTTTTATGCTGCCTATCCATATTCAGATTATTAAACACCAGTTAGACTCGTTTCAAATTTGTGCTGACTATCGACTATCAAGGACAGAAAGAGAGAGCTTATCATAAAAATAAGTGACTTTTTATGGGCGATTTCAATCCACTTTACGTCTCTTTTGATACCTATCTATGAACATGTTGGAATCGTAAAACAGTCCGTATAATACAGGTCCTGTGTGCTATTGCACCGATTTGAAGGATCGAGAATACCGATTCTCTTGCAATCTGTTTATCTTGCTTTCAAGATTTTCAACAATCTTTTTAATAGTACGTACCTATTTTCTTCTTTTCGCTATGCTTGTCACAACAGTATTAAATAGTTAAATGAAATTCGTCGTTTCGAAAAATAAATTTATCAAAACGTAGCTCCGTTGTCGAAAGCATTCGCGAAATAACAACATGTGTATTCCCCAATAAACATCAAAATGACAGATTTGACGCCTTACCCATTCTGACACAACACTTAACCCTTCGCCCCAAATTTATTGGCACTAACGGTAAATAAAATAAAACTATGTATATGTTACGCTCGCCCGGCGTTGGTTGTTTGAATGATTCCTAGAGATTTGCTCTACGGCGCCGGCGCCTATTTTATGGGCTGATTCAGCGTAACTTGAACGATTGGCACGTACAACTAACAGCCCTATCGATATCTTTATATCCGAGAGGTCTAACACTTTGGTTGAGGAGGTACGGTGAAAATGTTGCTCGTACAGCGTAAAAAACCAAACATTAACTTTTATGATTACGTTTGCTTCCGTCTTTCCGTCTTTCAGTTATTTTTGGAAGCAATGAAATGAAGTTAGAAAAGCAATAACCCACAAGCGGGTGAAAGGGTAACGGGGGAACTGTGTTAACCAGCCCCACCAAACGTCAATCTCACCTGCACTGGGTAAGACAAATGATCTGCTGTCGACGGATAGATAGCGGGAAAACTGTTTATCTTACCGGCGCGTAAACTTCGAGCCAGTGACGAACAATGACGTCACCGCTGTGGACGGCACTGTTACCCTATTTTGGAGATGCCAATGAATAGAAGCGAATTCTATTCACAAGCTATTCAGCTTATACAAGGGATGAGTATTCGGATTTGCTTTGTTTTTAATTACCGTATTCCCTTGTCCACAGTTGAAATATTTCTTGACTTCAGTTTTTGTTATCAGCAAACAAAGGATCAATATTGCTTACAATTTCTTCTTATTTATATATACTATTTTTAATTTACGTAAGTCCGAAATCGTTTATCCATCTCAAGATGCTCGAGCAAAGGCTACTTCTCATACAGAGGGGTCTGTATCAGAAAAAGCCTTTACACTGCATTGGGGTGATTCAAGACTGGTAATATTTTTTTACGTAAATTTCAACACACTTTATCGACATTAGTATCCGTCGATGTTTCTGTAGCTATGTCTATTTGGGTTGTGGTTTTATTTCGCTTCTCAATTGTGCCAATAGTGTACGTTTGGTGATATAAGGGCACTTCGTAGTGATTTATTTTACGAGCTCGCGACAGGTGAGACGTGGGGGGGCGGGGGTACAGGTCCCCTGCTCTTGTATGTACAGGGGACTGAAACCCAACAATCTTTTTTTCGGAAATCACGTTCGTACATATTATATAAATAATGTAGGCACTAAGTGCAGTTGTTTTTCTTGTGTAACAACCTGTGAGCCTATGTTGGTGTAGTATTAATACATAAATAAGGTCAGCGTCTCGTATGAGGTTGAGGGTAAGTACCAATATGAAACATGGACATCGTCACTGACACAGGTGGAGGAAAACGGTGTAAGGAAACCTGGACTTATATTTCATATGATTCTGAAATCGCCAATCCCTCTCGAGCATGCATGGTGATCATTTTCGTGCCTTCTCTGTATGAGAAGAGCCTTTGCTCTGCAGTGGGGCAATAATAGACTGGTATTATTTTATCATAAAGCCATCTACGTATAGTAATCGCCACGAGACGTGAGCACAAACGTCAAGTTTATTTTTAGGATTTTGAGTCCTTTTCTGGTTTTTTTGGGTGACCGACGCAGGCACGCGATTGGTCCGTCAGTTGGACCGTCCGCGTGCAGCGTCGGCGTCCCAAAAAGGAACCCAAAATGCATTTGACGTTGTGCTCACGACTCGTGGCGGCTACTAAAATTAACCTTCGATACAATTTTTTTTAATGAATCTGGCGAAGGTATTTTCACGGTAGCTTCGCTAGTTATTACTTTAATTATTTTTTTCTAATTAAAACTATTAGAAGGAAAGTGGTGAAGTGTTGAGTGGCGACCGCCACACTTTATGAGCCGAGAAAAAAGTTTAACAAAGTGTGACAGTGCCCCCAATACCGCGACCAATTAACTGTGCTTCATAATGTTATTTATGGTCGCAAAAAAGTAAGGAAACTGTCTTGATAAAAGTTACAAGCTACGTTATTTACAGAAAATTTAGGATGAGATGTACTTACATAGAGAATTATACCCACCTGCCATCCAAAACTAAATTTCTGTAAAAACTAGTTAAACCACATTATGTGAATAATTTAATAAATTACGTCATACTAATTTTGTATCTCAAATGCTATTTAGAATTAAACAACGTTAGTTAACGCTGTTCTAAATTTGAAAATTCAAAAATCAATTTTGACGTATTAAAATAATAAAATAAAATAATCAATTCAGTTCTATTCCACAGAATATCAATTTAGTATATTTTGTGAATAGAATTCCCAAGGGACACGTTTTACTCTATATTATTATCACTCTCGCGTGTACCCATAACTTATCTCCAGAAGGGAGCGGTACAAACCTGATGGGTAATAAAACGTTCGTGGTGTTTGTATTGACATGAAGGCGCCCCGTTATGTTACCTTAATGTTTTTAACAACATAGGTATTTGAATTATGTTGCATGTTATGGAAATATCTTCTGTGGTTCCGTACTTATCATTATTGTATATCATATAGTATGACATCAAAACTTTAAAATGTTCTATTCCCTTCCCTGCCGTCTTTGTCATACAAGTATGAAGCTAGATATGTCGCATAATATCACAATTAAGTTCTGCGAAAATGAGCCAATCCACAAATTCTACAATTTCTCAATAATTAAATGTATTACGACTAACAGCTAATTCAATGAACCAAATATTTTCCATTTAAATAGGCCATTTATAATAAAGTATTATGTAACTAACAGTATAGTTCAATTGTCATCTGAAACTTATGCTTAGAACAAATTTAATGTTATAATAAGTGTTTAATATCCAATAACATTACACTTACTTAGTTCTTCCGTCGGCTGTCATTTGTAGATCTTTGACAGTTGTTACGGATAGTCAGAAGCCCGAAAGTCTGACAACCAGTCTTACTAAAACGTATCGTGTTGCCCAGTAACTGGGTTATGGAGGTCAGATAGGTATAGTCGGTCCATGTAAAACACTGATATTCAGCTGCATTCAGTTAGACTGGAAGCCGACCCGAACATAGTTGGGAAAAGGCTAAGTGGATGATGATCACTACACTTTCTTCGAGAATTGGAAGTAATTTTGATTTCGGTTGGTTTGTTTAGGCAGAATAGACCCAAATATATATTTTAATTGTGGTCTATAAAGAGACCAGCAGTGGAATTTACAAACCGATTATTTTAAAAGTCGCCCCAACATTAAACAGTTGTGTTATGTGTACCCACGTGATTATCCCGCGTATTTACTACATACATGGAGGTACCCACAATTTAACGCGTTCAGACTGTTCCACTTGCAAACTCGATTAGAAGCTCCACTTAAACTAACTGGATTTAGCGCGCATGTCTCACATCCGTGATACCAGACATACAAACCATTTTATATCTTAACTAGCGAACTGCCCGCGACTTCATCCGCGTGGCTCATTTCACCTACGTTAAGTGACGTCTTTTTTTACTGCTCCGCTCCCGTGTGTTGTTGCGTGATGTTTTATAGCGCTCAGGAATAATGTGGCTATCTATTGGCGAAAGATTTTTTAAATCGGTTTAGTAGTTTCGTAGCCTATTCGATGCAAACAAACAAACAAATCTTGCCTCTTTATAATATTAGTGTAGACACCACGAAAAACAGTATCTACACTCAAAAATTATGAAGCTTCATTATTTTGAAAGGGTTTTCGTACCGGCCCCTTTTCTTTGTCCGCGAGTGTATGATTTAAATGCAACACACTGCCTATGCTATACAATGTTCAAAGCAAAGCTCGGGTCTTACAAAAATGTTGATATTTTTTCGCGCACTACCTGTTTGGACTCACTTGGCTTTGTTATTGGATGTGACCGACTACGTATGACTTATGATACATCTGCATACAATCAATCTATATACCAGCATGACATAAAGCGTGTAAAAATACTCTCCATCAATTAAGTAACATAGAGTAAAAATAATGTTGGAAAACGCCTTTTAGTTTTGTGAGTGAATAATCACTATTTTTGATATCGCGTAATGTAACGACGCAACGCAAAAGTCAGCCGGGGCTGCGGGTTGTTCGTAAGAGAAACCGCGCCCTCGGAACGCAAAGGGCACAAGAAGGAACATGGGTGGGTTTTAGTCAGTAAAAGTCTGACACTCCCTCCCGCCCCGCCCAGGGCGGGAGAAGTTATTTGATGATTCCCACCCACCAAAAAAAAAAACAACGCAGAAGTCAAAACAGTACACTTGTGGGTGTTTACAACAGTACAGGGATCGTGGGGGTATTTAAAGTTTATTTTATTTTAATAGGAAAACTTACAGCTAATAACAAAACAGATACAAAGTTTTAAAATATTACGGCCAATTATAAGTTTTCTTCATAGCTTAATTGTGGAACAAAATTGAAGATAATAGTTAGGTAGATATAAGTACATGACTAATTATAAAATTATGATAACGTATCCAGAAAGTTACTACAAAAAGTCCTTTTTAATTTACAGTTTCTAATATAACTATAAAATTAATAACTTGTTTTGTTAAAAGAACTTTGATCTTCAATATCTCTGTCACTCACTCACACACTGGCACTCGTTATAAGGATATAACGAGTGGTTTTCGATTTTCTTATCTTCTTGTCGTTAGAGAGGACACAACGATGTTTTCCGGTGGTTGGGCATAAACTTGTAAGTCAGACAACAGTTGGTCCTGCGACGTCAGAAACTTGCCTTATGGATGACCGAACTAGTCGTGTGCTTCCTAATGAACGAACTAACGCGCATGAAACCCGAAACTGACCAATGGGCTAGAAAAACTTGCCTATGATGAGTGAACAAGACAAAAGTACCTAAAATATTGTTTTTTATCTGCAAAGCCTTTTCCCAATTATGTAAGGGTCGACTCCCAGTCTAACAGGGTGCAGATGAATACTTATAACCCAGGCACTGAATAACACAATTGACTTTTTAATAAGTCTGGTCAGCCTTTTCGATTTACCAGACCAGACACGATTGTCAAAGCGAAACTAGGAAAAAGATTTATAAGCATGAAAAAATAAACATATGTTTTTACTTTTCTCTTTAATTTCTTTCTGCTTTGAGCAGCTTTTAAATAAGTAGTTCAAAGTCATTGAAGAAACTTATAGCCCGTTTTAAATTATAATTTCAGTTGGCCAGCCCTTAACAAGGAACCCTCTTCATCTTCAAAACGGAAGCTGTAATCAATTAATTAAATGGAAAATAGTATAATGCATTTTGAAACAGATTCCTGATACAAATTAGGCTAACAAGCCAGAAAATCTGCTCCCGTTTTCTCTTTTTAATTGAGCATAAAATTTATTACCAGTCCGTATTTATGAAGTTTATTATAACAACACCGGGATTTTGGTTGAAACTTAATAAGCTGATAGCTGATAAAGGAAACAAAATAAATGGGTTTAAGCATTGCAGGAACATAGATAATACTTGGGTATTGGGCTGGCGGTTCGACGACCCAATTAATGCTAAATACTTGAACTGGGTTTACCTACTTACGAAAACATAATGTGCAGTCTAGATTTTCACCAGAATTTGCGACGAATACTGATAAATCATTATTTTTACAACACAAGGATGATACCCGTCACCAACACTTCAGATAGTGATCTAGACGTGAAATATCTAGTTTATAATAATTATTTGAAAACTGAAAACTTCGCGTAAAATAAATTGACTACCATAGGTTGACAATTGACTGAACTGGATGGCACTAAAGTTCAAACATTTGAGGGTAGGTTTCGGTTCACATAAAGAGCACAAACACACGTATTTATTCTGCCAAATCTTATAACACAAAAATGAAAAATGATTTTATTAGGTACCAAACTTCCAAAAATTTAAAATGAAGTAGCTTCAGATCGCGACATTAAACATTCTACTTTAAAAGCTCTAACATTTGAAATTTTGTGCTCTTGGAATAGTACGAAAATGTCAACTTATCATCCGTAGTTTGGGACAGGAGCTCGTCGAAAGATTCCCATCAAAGAATTCCTTCGAATTTTCCGAAAGCAATATTTGAGAGCGAAAATTTTCTTTGGTGAGTTATCCCTTTAATGTAGCAGCGTTCTCACTGAATTTCTTACGTTTTATTTCTACCGTCATTTATTCTGTCTTGAGAAAACAAGAATTTGTCAAATTGAATTACGATTTTTGTGGAGGAGCGTATATTTTGAACGATTACGATTTTTAAAACAAAGATTTTATTACTGGTGAAAGCTTATTGTGTCAATTTATTGGAATAAAACGGTGTCCGTTAAAGCATTGAAAAAACGTGCGTAAACAACAGATGGAGTGCGACACGAATATTTGCTGACCCTTATAATAAAATCCGGACACAGACACACACATATAAACATTGAATAAATAAAAGCTGTCGACAAGTGCTTTTTGGCAAAAAGAGACACATTAAAATGCGAGAAGAAAATTGATGTGAAATGTATGAAATACGTCACGAATCTCTGTGAGTGTTATTGAAATTATATTTATGTGATTTGGTTTCGAAATGAAAAAATTGTAGATACTTTTGAAACATGAATCGCTTGGTATTTAATATTGCAACTTGAATCTTTAAGAAGAGGACGTGATGCATTGAATAAGAAAGAAGTTGAATATTTTAAATATTTACGTTGAGGAAACTATCTTCCTTTCGTAGAGTGACAATAAACTTGAAATATAATATTTTACGGCGGTAAATAAGTAAAGCAAACCCAACCCTGTAAATATCTACGGTTGTGTAACCGTGATTATTGCCAATTCATACTTTTCTAGCAATCTAGACAACATCTATTAATTAAATAGACAAAGATTTTGTAACAGCCATAAAACAAGGACTTTCAACTCTTCAAAACAGACGTCAAAAAGTTAAGTCGTTAGACTATGAACACGAACAACTACCGCTTGTCACAAACGGCTCTGACTAGAATAGAAAACACATGTCCCTTCGGCATTGCGCCAAGTAGAAAATGTTTGAAACAGACTAATTAGGGAAGAGCGCGAGAAATTATATTTGTCGTGTGGTTCCGGACTAAAAAATAGTCCACACTCGTAGTTGTCCGAAATAGCGACCAAGGCGTTATGTCATGAAAGCAGTATATGTATTATATCGGACTGCGCTCATAAATTTGTCTGCCAAGTGTAAAGATAATTACGACTACAAGACTGTACTCCGGTTTCTCAAACGAAAAATTAATGTGATAAATTGCCAATCACTGTGACCTGCTGTGATTGGTTGTTAATAGTTTAGTCAACCAATCACAGCAACCTACGCGCGCTTGATAATTTGTCACATTAATTTTTCGTTCGAGAAACCGGGAGTGTATTTAACAAAGTAGCCATTGGGAACCTCATCTGTTGATACATATTAAGCAACTAAGCAATAAATTAAAAATTTCTTTACAAAAAAGAGTTGAATAACACTTTGAGCATATCTTCTACAAAACAAGACCATTTTTGCGATGTGGCTATGCCATAAATATTTTAATGAGAATTCTCGCAACAAAGCTAATCCTACTCATTTGGACGGACACTCATTCATAATAATTTGCCTTTCAGATTATGTACAAGCTTTAAAGCAATTTCTTTTATGTAACCAAGCTCAGACTCCGCTAACGGTCTTATAACGACTGTTTATGTAAGGACCCGATTAATTGCCACCTAGCTAATAGGAAAATAATTAATTATGCGTTTTTAATCTCTTTTCATAATAAGCTTTTCAATAAAGTTGAAATTTTGTGAATACAGTATTTCATTTATATTACAAATTACAAAGTTTTTGTTCGTTTTACGATTACTCTGTTTTGCGGTTAAAGGGAAATGTGTGTTTTATGTTCAACGTTCGGTTTCGCTTTAGGGGTTGTTATATTAGAGAACCTCTGGGCTTTCATTAAAATAATAATAGGGACATAAACTTGTATTGTAGAATTTACCTCCGCCATATTGTCCACTGCCAAAAGCTATTAACTTTACAATAACGCTCCTCCTTTCACTAAAACTACGATCCTAGCGACCCTTCAAAAAAAATGTCATGCATCTCTCCTGCTGGGTAAATACAATGAATTAAATCAGATTAACACTTACTATTACAGCGTACGCTTTGTAAGCGCATTCTAATCAAGATTAGGGGTATCGCAACGTAATTCTTTACATTTAAATTTCGTCGTCAACAAAGGGCGCGCTAAATCCGAGTGGAAATAAACAATTTCACACGTTGTTAGGGTGCTGCAGCCAGCTACTGAGCTGTCTGATTTTATCGAACATTTCAATGGGTTAACACTAACAGTGAGTCGGGATCACGACGGTTATTTATTCGATATTATTCTTACTACAACTATGCTAGTTCACACTTTGCATTATATGAAATACGTGTTTTTGTTGCATGTTTAATAGGAATTTAAATTATGAGTAACTGATTTTTAGGGGATGCGCACAATGTAACATGGATACGGTTGGTAGTCTTACAAAAAGGTCCAGATTGTAAAGCAGCAGCGGGCATTTTTTACGATACTTTACTTACTATACTTTAGTAGCCAGAGTAGTCCCTACCTACTAGCAGCATCGTGATGGCCCAGTGGCTATACATGAGGTTATGGGTTCGATACCGGGCAAATAATATGACTTTTTCGAATCATAAATACTTTCTAAGTTTATCATGGACATCACTGACATCTGTAAAAAAAAACATCATGAGGAAACTTGGACTTATACATTACATACCATCACGCCTGTATTCCCCGAAGGGTTAGGCAGAGGTGTACCAATGTACACCCACAGTTTGCCGGTATGTTTTGGTCCCATGTAATAGGGGGCGAGCCTATTGCCATTAACCAGGCACAAATCCTAACTCCGAGCTGCTACTGAGATTTTCATAGAAAAACCCAATAACACTTTGCTCGACCTGGGAATCGAACCCAAGACCTCTAGCGTAGCAGTCGCACTTAGGACCACTAGGTTACCAAGGCAGTTGGACTTATAATTAATTGTAAATATCTGTAAGCCACCGTGGTGATCAATACTTGTGCCTTATCTACAGAGAAAAGGACTTTGCTTGGTAGGCCAGTAATAAGTTTCAAAGTAAACTGTCACGTAAGGAACATACCCAATCTACTTTAAATATCTTCATTTGAACCAAGCAATCTGCTAAGTGAAATGAAAGGAAAGTATGTCCATTACCGTTGACATAACGGCCCTACTAAACTTAGAAACTCAGGTCTTCCTACCTATTTCCTGTAACAGCAAAGAACGAATAAAATGTCAGTTTGAAAGCCATATAACCTGCACCCTGTTTATGTTACGGCGGCGGTTGGTGACTCACCTCATGTTTGTGCCTTATGCCTTATACAGGCTGATTGTAGTTTTACGTGAGGTCCTAATTATCACTTTCTAGTGATTGGTATTTTTAAACATGTGGATGTCATGAAATCTTTGTAAAATTGTGATTTTGTCGGGGTGAAAGTCAAAGTTAAGTCCGTATTAAGCTAATGCCTAAATAACCTATAAACTGCCTAATTTCAACGTCACAGGTGAAAGAGTTTTCGAGATTTCGTGTCTAGTTTGTGACTCACTCTTCGCTATTATTATATATAATATTAAATTCGGATTTTCGAGAATAAATAATACCTTACGTACTTACTAACATTAGGTATTCTGAAAAACACTAAAGCTGCGCATTTTTTTTTTTAATGTCCTTTCTTTTACGATTCCGTATGAGATGGAAATGAAGTGAGATGGTCACACGAAAACGCCTTAGAATAAATACTTACAAATCAACCTGTATAGTGTATTGTTATCGAAGTGTCGATTCGCGTTTTGCATACGACATCGATGACATGTTTACGTTTTAAAACGTGGGGTTTTTAGTACCCCTCGGTTTTTCTAGCCCATTGTTCTCCGTTGGATGCATTATTGTGTCGTAAATAATTATAGGGTGTGATAATTTCTGAATTATATGTAAAAGTTTGGTTTCGTAAAATTTAAAGAAGGTGGCGGGCAGTGAATGGCTACGGCCTGCGCAGGACCGGGATGGTTAGCGCTCTTTGGAGGCCTACACTCAGCAGTAAACAGCTATAGGCTGATAATAATATGATGATGTACAAGTTTTAAAAGTAAATTGGTAATGTAATTATTTTGTAATTAAAAGTAATAAAGACAAAATTTCATGTGATTTAATTAAAGCTTAAATTGATGAAATCTGCCAACGAACTGTTACGATGAGAATCAGAGCAACAATCTCGGTCAAGCTTAGGTCCAAATATACACAACAATAGGTGTCGCGCGCTAAAGGGGATGAGTTTGTACAACTAATAAATTGATCGAACGTGAACATGTCAATAGAGGCGTGACAGACAAACAGACTACTTAACATACTACCTACAACTGTTTACACATAATAATATAGTTAGTCAATGCTACGGAAATTTGTATAGTTACCTAAGTTTGTTTTATATTTTTGGGTTTTTGATTCATCGGCCAATTTTATTAATTTTTATATTTTCTTTATTAACCTTATTAACTTACATATTTTCAAAAAAAAAATGAGCTAATTAAGCGACTTAATTTAGCAAGCTCATAATTTTAGTCCCGATAATTTAGACGACTGAAAAAACGTAAAGCCTTTACATTCATGGTAAATACTAAAATATGTCAACGTTGGTACTAAATTTCAAATGATAAAGAAAAATATGTAAATAAGAGTATTTGTTATGTGTTATGTATTTGCGATTAATATAGGAGATTACACGATCGATTCGCTTACTTCCTCTCTTAATTGAATTGGAATATTCATGATGGAAACCCGTTTAATTTTCGTCAACATTCAGTCGAAGTTTATTTTTTTTATGTATTATGTTCTGTCATTCTAGTATTTTATTCTACTTTCTTTATCATTGTCAATTTTTTATTTTATACGTGACTACCTATAATAACCCAGCTCAAATAGAGTGCAAATAACAAAAGAAATCTTACTTGTTAGTATTTTGCTAAAATCATGCGATCAATTTACCAATGTAAAGAATAGCTATCCTTTTTGTTCAAGAATAAGGTAAAAATTACTGTAAATAGCCGAGCTATTGAGAGCACGAGCTGCTCAAAAAAATGGCACGAATTATCACGTTGTGACAACTGGGGCGAGACGGTGAGATAGGTAGATAATAAAAAAGAAACAAAAAAGTAGGTATTATGTAATTTTATTTGTGCAAGGACGCGTCGTGGGAACCAACTATAGCCTGTCATGAATTTTTAAAAGGGTCCACAGACAGGAATATCGTAGTAGTGTATTAATTTATGGAAAAAATGTATTTTTAAGGTTTTTCTCACCACAGACAGGGTTCGATTTGCTAACCTATTAGAGTTAGTGGCAGATTACATAACACTTAATTGAAAAAAACGATAAGAAACGGCAGTTATATAATTTATTTAAACATAAAATCATAACATAACATCACGCCTGTATTCCTCGAAGGGTTAGGCAGAGGTGTAACAATGTACATCCACAGTTCGCCGGTATGTTTAGGTCCCATGTAATAGGGGGCGAGCCTATTGCCATTAACCGGGCACAAATCCTAACTCCGAGCTGCTACTGAGAATTTCATAGAAAAACCCAGTAACACTTTTGGCTCGACCTGGGAATCGAACCCAAGACCTCTAACGTAGCAGTCGCGCTTAGGACCACTAGGCTGCCGAGGCAGTTGCAATTTATTTAAAGTTACCTTTAAACAATTATTACTGTTATTTTTCATGACGGAAGTACTAAACGCCCGACCACATACGTACCTTTAAAGTGTTATCTGTCTGTTAAATATACTTACGTGCAAAATAATGGGCCCTTCCCTTAATGTTGTTTATGAGAAACAATACCTCATTTTTTTATTGAAAACCATTTTAAAGGTTCAATCTCCAATAATATTTTTGATACCATACCTTTTCATCTACCATAGGTTAATAAAAGTTTTTGTTCATTATTTCAATTTTTTGAGTCATTTAATTCCAAATGGAAAAACACAGGGTTGGTCGATTTTTTTGCACACAAGTGTATATTGAATCAGCAGGAGTAGATGCGCTTGCAGCACAGTTTTGTTGCGTTACACACACGTCCACGTCGGAATTAAAAAGTCGTGTGCTCTTAGATATAAAACCAGTATTGGTAGTAGTTTCTATATATTTTGGTAATGGTTTCCGACACTGGCATAGACGCCTTTAAAAGGTTAAGTATACACTTAGGTACCGTGTTTGTTCTTATATGTGCACTATTGTGAGCCCTCAATGACCAGTCATTAGCAATGAGTGAGCAGACGGCTTGTTTAGTCTGTTTAACAAAAACACTAATCTAGGACAAAAATTACAGTAACTAATGTAGTAGGCATTCATTATTCACTTAAAACAACAACTTGGCTTTTTAGGAAGTTTCTTCACACCCAGTGATATTTTGGTTATTATTTCAAAAAGCTATGTAAAAGACACCACGTGTTTTTCAACGATTTCCACGAATTTATTCCTCAAACTTGCACTTTTCCGAACTAAAATTCATGCCTGGTTTAAAATATTCGTAAACAAAGTTTGAATTCCTATTGCCTAGTCGTCCCGGACATCGTTATTTAGTTCTCCAAGACAAACTTTTAAAGTATTATAATATCTATGTAGCATTCATTAGTATTCTTCTGTCAGAGAAGTATTGTGTAATAATAAATTGTATTGTCTAGATTGTGAAGTTTTCAATTGACATTTATACTGAATTCTCTCTATTGTTTGGACTAAGCTCAAGACAAGAAAAATAAAAGAAAATTGAACTTAAGTTAATAAGAAAATCTCGTACCAAGTTATTCAGGCTATATCAACTAACGTAATAAACACAAAAGTCCTGCATCTGAGGTCTAGTAGCAGAAAACTTGGCATGCGGTACCTTATTAGAGACTATTGTTTCAGTGCTGTGTACCATTTGCGGTTTCCCTTTTGTGACCACATGCTGTGTAACCATTATTGCGCTCCCTAATTAGAAGGGCAGGCCATGTTTCAGTTATACAGGGAACAAGGCTTAACTATCGCTCGGCCAATCGTAAATAAGTCATTTTAGGGCCACAGTGATGGAACACAAAGGCTTTGTCTTTGTGAAAATTATGGCAACGTAATTTGCAAGTGGTAAATTAGCACTTTAGGTGTACACTCGGCAGACGCTCGTGGAACCTCGGCTCCCTTCGTTAGATGTATGAGGTCCCATGGTTTTAGAAGTTGCAAAGAGATTTTGTCTAATATTTCTACAAACATTCTGATTCTGATTCTGTCTAAACTTTGCGCTGCACATTTCACGTGAATGTTACACACTTTAAGTTAAGTAGACTGAACGGAATTTTATGCTTTATCGGCTTCTATTTTGTGCTTTTAGAAAAGCTAGTGCAAACAGTATACCTATTTATTGCGCAGCACAGGCATGATTTATAGTTTAAGGAGCAAAATGGGTCGATGACGAAACTGTTAAAAAAAAAAGAACAAACTTTAACGATTGCAATCCCATTGATATATATACACTCACGCCTGTATTCCCCGAAGGGTTAGGCAGAGGTGTAACAATGTACACCCGCAGTTCGCCGGTATATTTAGGTCCCATGTAATAAGGGGCGAGCCTATTGCCATTAACCGGGCACAAATCCTAACTCCGAGCTGCTACTGAGAATTTCATAGAAAAACCCAATAACACTTTTTGTTCGACCTGGGAATCGAACCCAAGACCTCTAGCGTAGCAGTCGCGCTTAGGACCACTAGGCTACCAAGGCAATCCCATTGATGATGTATAGAAAATCCATGATTTCAAAGAATGTAAAATGAATTCAATGGCTTGTCGGAAACCTCAGCTATTGTCCCGTGGGGTTAGGAACGTTCAATTTTCTAGGTATTAAAAGCACATTATTAAAAGCACATTATTAAAAGCTTACAGCTAAACGTTGGTAACATATGGGAACGATTGAAATAAAGATTATTTTCACCAATTTTCCATTCAAAGTAAATACTGACGCGGAAAGATCTGAATCTTTTATTACGAGATCTTCATAAGAGTGTCACATAACTATCTACTCTACTTATACCACACCTGCTTTATAAAATTCTCTTTGAAAATCTTTTATATACCTACGTAGGTACTCATCGTTATGAGCTTTGCGGATGAGTGTCGTATTAAACCCAGCCGTCATGTCAACATGAACAGGCGTTGGGATTTCTGAAGTAATTACACGAAAAACGTCTACCGCAGGCTGGAGACAAAGCATTTTATATACCACCCTCACACAAGCAGGTATGTTGATAAATACATTATGTGCACTCATTCATACTGATAAAAGTTGTACTTAACCACGTAATAGGACCCAAGATAACAATATGGTGCACATTAATGCAGAACAGTGTGGGAGATTGGGCTGTATATTGTTTGTAATAAGAAGTATAGTTAAATGTACCGAGTTATGAGAGATAATTTTTTTTTCTGTTACAATAATTTTATTCCACCACTCGATAATCAAAATAAGCATACCCAATGACGCATAAAGTTTAAAATAATTTGATCTAAATTATTGAAATACGGGGTATCGTAGCTGCTAATAAATACCTACATAATACTGCCCATCAACAAAGAACTTTGAGAAAAAAAAAATGTGTGAGAAAACATTTATTTGTTAGCACTCAATGTTTCGCGAGCAAAATATTTTGCTTATGAATGCATTTAATAATACAGGGGTCGTAGGGTGTAAAGTTTAGTTATAACTTCCGAGACTTATTTTCATAAAACTAAATAAAAAGGTATACTTTTTGCAGGATGGGAAGAACATGTAAGTTTCGGCTTTATATTTATTACATTCGATTGAAGTTAATTTGCATATATTTAAGTTAAATTCTAACAAAGTGATCCTATTACAAAAGCCAATTTTGATTTACCTGTAACATGATCTAATCAAGTCAAATTATGCAAAAGTTCGAAACCATGGGGTCATTAAACCGCCCCAAATAGGGTAGTGGCTCACCCCATACGTTGGCAAATCTTGTCGGCGCCGATACCGCCCCTCCGCAGCTCTGGCGCCACTCTACAAATGTACCTTTATTTTGCAAGCCAGTGTACTTGCAACCTATTTTCCGTTGCCAAAACTCCGATATGTTGACCCATATTTAATATTAATATTAATGTTATAGGCAGTGTACCCGTGATGTGGAATATTTATGATTGTTCGGGCTAAGGTCATCGCGCGTGTGTTACAAAGTTTTAATACACGGGAGCATAATAAAAAAGAATTGAACGGTTTCATTCCGCGCGTTGTTCATGGACGAACGAGTCTATAACAGACGTAGCAAAATCAATTAATTTGCGAAGATGTGGGGTTTCTTAGGGAAAAAAAAAAACAATTTAATTAGGGAGTTTTTTATCAAAGACTTTTTATCAACTACAAGTTTCTTTGATGTGGATCTTTACGATAAAAATAGTAGGAGTAACTACATATAAGATTCTACTACATCAAGGAAGAAAAAAAAACATTTCATATGGTTTTGGGACTATTGCCAGACGCTGCAAATTATGCATAACACAAGAGTGGAGCATGAGCAAGAGTGGACAATGTTCAGAATGTTACAACCATATCTGTATGTACGACGAATGTACCAACCGAACATATTTGTGGATATAAATAATACATTACCGGCTGATAGGGATGAAAATATCCAGAAGCCACGCCATGCCACCTTGTTTTGAACACTCGTTTATGAGCCATCATTTTCCGGCTTTAAAATATTAATAATAATTCGTCTGGGCAGGTCAAAAAACTTGAATACGTAGAGAACGTAGGGTATTCTCGTTTTAACTAACCCTATCCCATATTCCCTTGTGACGTCTCGTAAAAGGAAAGGTCGCCTGAAATAACAAATCTGGTGGGTATTATTTAATGCTATTCTTCGATTTAATTACTCGGGTTAATGTTAATTATATGATAAATTATGAAGTTTCAGTGTTTTTGTAGATACATACATAATATTGAGGTTACAATCAAAATGTCAAAAAAGTACGACTCGTCTCTCGTTCTACACATTTTAATCATCAAACATATAGTATTACAGTTGTGTATAAAACTACCGGTTTTTTTTTTCATATTTAACCCCCGACGCAAAAACGACGGAGTGTTATAAGTTTGACGTATCTGTGTGTGTGTGTGTATGTGTCTGTTTTTGGCATCGTAGCTCCCGAACGCATGAACAGATTTTGATTTAGTTTTTTTGTGTGTTCAAAGGTTAATTAGTCGGGAGTGTTCTTAGCTTTTTTTAGTATACGTAAAAGTTGATCAATTTTATAAGTCTCAGTCACGATGGCAAATCTCAATGAGGATGAGATATTACAGTGCACAGCTGTGTGCACAAGCATAGGTGCACTGCGTTTTCCCTCACTCTCATAGTTTGATAGGACGGCAATCTAACGCGGTGTTAGACCAACGACAGCTTTTCAAAAAAGTTTTAAAGGAAATACCCAAAACACCTTGCCTAACCTTAGAATCAAACCAAGGACCCCAGCGCAGCAGTCGCGCTTGCAACCACGCGTACTCATGGCTGCGGGCAGCCTGGGCAGCCTCGTATTCTCTAGAATACGAGACTGCCCTCACTCCCTTAACGTTTGTCTGCCATATAGTGTTGAGTTTTCAGTTGAAGGTTGTTTTGTAATTAGTAATAAAGAATTCATGTTGAGGTTCAATCTACACCTATTATAGCTATTCGTATAATAACATTATTAATTAGGCGATCAATAATTAATGTAGCTACTCATATAAAAGTCTGATCATATTTGTGTTTTATTTTGATTTTCAATATTTGATTTAAGAATATTTAAGTATCGTAAAAAAATCTCCTTGTGTATATGTACTTTATTTAATACCAGTTATATTATGTACAGAGAAAAATGTCCTACATTCTGTCTTAAAACTCAAAATTTATATAGGTATTTGATACAGATAATGTAATCAAAACTATGACTTTTCCTTAATAATACTTATAGTTGTCCTACAGCTGGGAAATTCATATCTGTATATAATGTAGTTAAAACCAAAAATGTTTCCTTCGAATTCTGTACACAAGTGTACAATGACAATAAACTACGTCTAAGTAATAATTTTTTAACATAAAACTTACTTAAATAATCATTAAATTCCAAACTATGTACAGTTTATATATTAAAAAAAAGAAAGCTCATAGGGCATCAAAAATCTCAGCCGCATCACTGTCAATGGGACAAGTGCCCAAAAGGCTTCCTTAGCATAAAGGTTTCCTCAGTAATAATAAAATAATACTGGCTTATCCTGGCGTAAAGATCTTTTCTCATACTGAGAAGTCACGAGCAATGATCACTTAGCAAGGTGATCAAGGGAGGTCGGCGATTTTAGATTTATAATAAATCAAGTATTCCACACAATGTTTTCTTTAATCGATGTCAATGATGTCTAGAATAACCTTATAAAGTATTTGCACCTCCATGTGAGTGTTGAAAAAGTTGAAAATATAATGTTGGAAGTATTCAAATCAATGGTTTCACTTCTTTAAAGTCGTCAGTGTGTCAACACCAAAAAAATCATTAATAAACTATGGCTGCACTACCACTGGTACTATGGCACAAAATTCGTGCTACGGTTAGTGAAACACACTCGTGTTTATTCGCTCAGTGATTGGAGACGAATACATCAATTAAAACTGTGTGAGCTTCGAGCATTCACTTTGAGGAACGTGACGTCACTGTCCGTCGCTTTAGTCAGGTTCTTCTTTATGTTTTTGACTGCTGGGGCGCTGTGGATGCTCTACATGAATGGAACAGTCGGACGAAGCCTTTGCATGTGTTGCTAGATAGTCGATAGAAAAATTTGTGTTACTTCTTTCATTTATATTCTAACACAGGAAGATGGAAGGCTTACTAAACTGATTTAGAATGAGCTAAGTAGAAGATGAGTAATAAAAAAAACAATTCGGCCTATTAAGACACCATTTCACACAACAGATGCAGCCAAATGTTTGCCGCTAACGGTTAAGTACACATCTCGCGAATTTACTTCTAAAGTTCTAAACTTGTGACACTTAAAACTACAGAAGTGCGCTAAGCGGCCGACTGTTGCAACTTCCAAGAGAAATAGCCAATTGTCACGGTCGTCCTTTGTTCAATCAGAAGAAAAAAAGAAAAGAGCGGCCACTGAAATAACGGATGAAAGATCCGATGGTATCGCAACAGATTGTCTCATTTTTCAACACTTATTTTCCGTACAATGCGAACGAAATAAATCCAGCTGCGTTCATTTGTGAATGCAATCATGAGTACAACGCGGAACAGCTAATCCTAAACATTATTAATGAGAGTTTTAATTGGTTCACTATGGCATGGAGTGTATAGCATGAATTTTAAATTATAGTCTCCGGGGCATTATGGTTTAGAGGGCGCGGACGACGGTAATGCAATGTGCGTACATGAAAACACCTGTGCATCAGTTTGTTTTGCATTGTTTGGAAAACGGAGTCCGAAATGGTTAGTATTCATAGGCTTATTTGAACTGCCTATGGGGAGAACGATGTTGCAATAGATTGGATGTTTTATAATTGTCTGTTCATCAGTTGTTGTAATGAATATAGTAAAAGAGAAAAGACCTACGATTATTATGACAACCTACATTTTTACTACTATACAGAATGGCATATGATATCATGTTCATTAAAGTAGCAGCCCGTCGAAAAACATAGAGCACTCTTATTGACAGCAACCTTGTGAAAATTGTAATTTGTCATCGCCAAAATCTTGTCATCATATTGAAATCCACTGCTACCCTTTATGCTGAGATTCAGATACAAGGCATAGCGTAAACTTATTTTGATAATTGCACATTTTGGCGTGATTTTGACAAATTGAAACATAAGTTTACACTTAGTTACGTTTCTAAATGCCAGTCTTAAGCTTTTCCCACAAATTAAATCCGGTGTTATCATAAATATTTATGTGAATTCTCATGTCCGTTTACTATTAAGTGTTTAATTGAGTTTCAGCTGAAAATATTTTTATATTTCACATTTCATTGTGACATTTTTTCCTGAATAAAATATAGTAAAATAAAGAAATGTAGCGGGTGGTGTGAGCGTGCTAAAATTATGGTTATTTCCCGGTAGCATAAGTGTGTAGCATAAGGGACTGGACCATTACCTGCCAGATTGTGTGGACATTAAGTACTGCATTGTATACGTTACTCACTCATATACACAGATACGTTTTTGTTTTCGTCCATTTATGTAACACAACATAACATACCATCATGCCTGTATTCCCCGAAGGGTTAGACAGAGCCGTACCAATGTACACCCGCAGTCCGCCGCTGTGTTTAGGTCCCATGTAATAGGGGCGAGCCTATTGCAATTAACACAAATCCTAACTCCGAGCTGCTACTGAGAATTTCATTAACCCAATAACACTTTGCTCGACCTGGGAATCGAACCCAAGACCACTAGCGTAGCAGTCGTACTTAGGACCACTAGGCTAACAATGTAGTTCATTATGCAGGCAGCTCCAATTATGTATGACACAAAAATAAGAATTTCATATACGTGTACCTGTTATAGGGACTGTCTTTTTAAATGTGATATTATACGAACCTCGTATGAACATTGTAATAGAAATTCTAAGATAATATCAAAAATTACTCACTCGTTAGGCATCTAACAAGGCGTAAAAAATCACGTCAAAAAATTCACATTTCTATCATAAATGCCGCCTTGATGAGTAACTTAAAGGAATCTTATTTAAAGTTTCCTTTTTCTGACTCCCACACATACTTCGAGAAATAAAGTTGACAGAATCCATTTACATTTTCATACAATATAATACCGAGCTTTGCTTATACACCACTTTTGTGTAACAATTTCATATCTTATCATACAAAATACAATTTGGATACGACGAACAAAATAATAAATACAAAACTGCTCGAACAAAGCGCGGAGTAATGTTAACCCCTTATTTATAAAGATTTTACAGGTCGAATCGATGTTTATACGGAACCTTATATAGCCTATTGTATCCCCCAATAAAAACATGTTAGCTGAAATAAAGAGGCTGAAAGTTTTAACGAGATTCGGTGAGTTATAAAGAGAGTTTGACGTTAGGGACTTCTCTTGCAAAACATCGCCCTTAAGTACGACTATTTTCATCTTCTGATCAATCACCAATCTCGTTGTTTTTTTTAATATTTCTGTGAATAAAAACTAAAAATGAAATAAAGTACATAGCTAACCCTTTCATCTCTTTCGAAACTGTTACCAAAAACAGTAAGATTAAAACCCTATTCATCCGTTTTAAAAATAATTTTCCTCTATTACTCCATCTTTTTTTCTTATTTTCAACACTTGATAAAAAAGTGCTACAGTTGTAAAGCCGATAAAAGGAATTAACGGTCACCGCACAGCACGACGTTTGTCGGGCCACATTGCGACAACCGGCCTACTTAGTTAGTGTCCAAATATAGATCTCTGACTCGACCTTACAATCCTGCGCGTTCTTATTATATAATAATGCGGTCTGTGTTTTAAGATGCTCCCAGACAGGATACCAGTTAAGTAGGTATACATAAGGCTGGGTGTTCACGAACCACGAACGACGAACAGTCATCGATCCACGAATGTTCGATGTTCCAAGACGTAACTCTACAACGTAGTGGCTATTATGCTACGTAACAAATTTGTTTGAAACTTCGTATACGGTAATACGGCTTCTTTTACATGAATTGTATTGTCTTCTTTATATAAAGCATTGCAAACGTTATTAGTGATCGTTATCGAATGGCGGGTATTGAAAATTTTGCCTAGCTTTTGAACTACATAGATCAAACGAACGCTCTTACGAAATGGAAAGTACGAACTTATTATATCTATGCAAATCAAGTAGTAAATGAAATAATAATTAAATCAGTATATTGCTAGTACGATTGACAAATTAATAATATCATGGACTATTAATATATTGAAAAGAACAGCATTACCGGTAACCAAAGCGGTGTAAAGTGAAAATGTATTGTTATCCTTGAAGAACAGGCATCTAACAATCTAGAATTCAATGTTGTATGATAATAACATTCTCAACACTACAGACTCACAGTACACCGAAGAGTAACAACAGATTGGTTTAAAGATTGCAACTCTGAATTCGTAATGAGAGGTTGGGAGCTCGACTACGAGCTGTTGTCTTCGAATAAATATTTATTGCACTACAAATACTAGAACACCTTGGAGCACTAAATTACGAAATCCTTAACACCCCGGCCTAGAAGTACACACGAAGTAATAGCATCGGCTAAACAACTGCATAGATGCCGCATCGCATTTTCGGCTTTGTCATTTCTCCACGTTTGGTCGAGAGGCGGTATCAAATGGCTTCGTCGTGGCAGCCAAAACTACATCGGCTTTTGTCATCTTTCTCATAGTTGGAACCGTGTCAGTGCACTTTGAACTGTGCGATTGAATTGAGGTACGAAAATGTATGTATCGTGCCTACTTCGTTTCTTAAGTCTGGCACGTAATCGTGTATTTTATCTACTTGGGATGCCTATAAAACATGACTTAAAAACGCGTATATGATTCACAATCGACAGAATGTTTTATTAAAAATATTCAAATAGTATTTATTGAACGCGAAACTTTTTAGGACGGAATCCTTGTTAGAATTTATTGAATACCCAACGTGACACGCTATGTAGGTATTAACATTTTAAAATAAATTACTTATATAACGATGTTGGAATAAAAAACTGGTAATTGAATACAAAAACCAATTCTTTTCCCGTAAACATTATTTAATAAAATCTAGTTCGACGAACCTTTTATATGAATAGCCGGTTTTCAGTGTCCATAAATAAAGTCCCATAATATCAGGCACATTTTAAGAGCCGAATAGAGATTATCCTTGTCCATATTCTAATCCACTTATACAGTCTCTATTTGTATAAAGTAAAAAACAATGGCTTCCTAGTTTCACCTTCATACGTGAACATAAAGGCCGGTACATACGTCGGCGAACAGTGAGCTCTCGAGGGAACCATTGTTGTTGAAACTACGCACGACGTCGAACGACGTGATTTCTATTACCGTTTCCGAGTTTTCTTTGTATGAATTATATTGTTTGAAGTGTTTCACTTTCTTCACAATACGCGTGATCTGGTTGAATAACTGTGTGTGTGTACATTCATGTTTATGTTGGAATTTATTTGCTTTAAGTAAACAACACGTTATTCGATACGGCGACCTAAAAAAGGGTAAAAAAGTCTCTTTTTTTAGTATACATAAAGCTTTAGTTCTCCTTTACATTATTGATCGATAGCCCACGTAGGTGTGTGTAAAATAGGCAGAAAATGAGAGATGCAAATGTTGGACAAGTTTCACTTAATTCGTGATGCTATCAAAAGTGATTTCACAAACTTCCGTTTATAGGTATACCCGATTTTCAAAACGTTCTTGAAAAACCTGTTTTTTTTTTTATCGACTATAATCTAAAACTTCGTGAGAACTTGATGCTTGAGCAAAATACAAAATAATACCCCGAGGCAAATTATTGTGCTCCATCCATGCAGGATATAGCGATCTCATTGTGTCAATATTCCTGAGTTTTCCTCTTAAAAATATATCACTTAAGATTTCAAACGCATTTTTAGTAAGTCGGTATTTTCTTGTTTACAAAGAAAATATGCTATCGAGGACTGACGTCTCTGCTGCATACTGCATAGCGTACAGATTAAAAACGGATTAAAATAGTAACATTATATTTTATAATGAGCAAAGAGGTGGAAAAGCTAGGCAGCTCCTTATCCTCAGACAGGGATAGGGTTGTACTCATTAGTCAATATTAGTTTCAACAAGTCCTTACTAGTTCTCTTTAGGGGTAAATAAAGTAATAAAGTGAGTAAGGAGCAAAGAGTTCGCTTTGAAAAGATAAATAACAAACCTATTTCTTTTTTTTCTTCTAGGGTTTGTGAAGGAATTACAAGACCTAAAAGGGTTAATGTTAATTAACAGATTTTAACTTCCACTGCACGGCAAAGGCCTATTTTCATAAAGAGAAGGCACGACTATTGATCACTACGCTTGTTCAAGGCGGATTGGCGATTTTAGACCTAATTATAAGTCCAGGTTTTGTTACGATGATTTCCTCACCGATGTCAGTGATGTCATAGGTAACCTTTACAAATCACATATGAATTAAAAAGTCACATTCATACTTGCCCGGTTTCGAACCCACAACTTTATGCGAGACACACACGAGTGATATAAGTACCTAGGTACTGACCTACTAGTAAGGGTATAAATGGTATTACACAAAACATAACATACCATCAAGCCTGTATTCCCCGAAGGGTTAGGCAGAGGTGTAACAATGTACACCCACAGTTCGCCGGTATGTTTAGATCCCATGTGGAGGCGAGTCTATTGCCATTAACCGGGCACAAATCCTAACTCCGAGCTGCTACTGAGAATTTTATAGAAAAACCCAATAACACTTTTTGCTCGACCTGGGAATCGAACCGAAGACCTCGAGCGTAGCAGCCGCGCTTAGGACCACTAGGCTACCGAGGCAGTTTAATGTTATTACGTCTGGTTATATCCCTGTAACCTATAAACATGCTCGAATGATACTTCTTCAAGTTTCAGGCAAAGCACGTGTAGCCTTGGAAACGTACAAAAACAGAAAATAATATAAAGAAACATTCCACGGAAAAAAGATTCCTTATTTTTATAAACGCCAATGTAGGAAGTACGATAGCTTTGTTGGCACCAGTAAAAAATAATATTAGAAAATGCTTTAATAATAGAAATTGCTAACTTTGTATTCGACATGAGACTCATAAAATGCTAGAATAGAAACGAAGCGAAGTCCTTGAAAAACTTGCCTAGACCGGATTGAAAACATAAAACATACATTGATATCAGCCGTTTTCATCCAGCAGGTACTTGCAAGAGTCGAGTGAAAGGAACTGTTTATAGTGAAGCTCGCAGACAATAGCTACCGTTATTACCTACCCACAGTTGAACAGTTTCGATTTTATACAGCTCACTTTAGTGCAAATGAAAGTCTAACTGAACCAGCTGATCCGAATAGAGTGCAAAAAAAGAAAAAGTATATAAGTTTAGTTTTTGTTAAACTTGAATAACGGTTATTGTAAGAAACCGCGATAAAAAAACTACTCCATACATTTACGTTCCCATAATTTGTCAAAATGTATGGATCGGTTTCAATGTTGATTCCTTAGTAAAAGTTGCTCACAATCATGGGTTCAATGACCCCTTTTCAGGTTTATAATGTAGAAACTAAGCTTGTATAAACATAATATATATACACAACGTTACACACCATAACACGAAATTGTTTTCTTTATTTTCATGTTTTTGGGACGCCAATAAAATATTTCAAATTGTATTGAGGGTTGCGTACGTCTAATGAAAGAAGCGGCTCCCTTATTGAATCTACATAAATGTCCGTTTGTTTATCTGTATTTCAAAACCTTTGCTACCGCACAGCTCAGGTTATTGTAAAATGAACTTCGACGATGTTAAATCTAAATTTGGTGTAGTTCTGCCAAAAAAAAAACACTTTTCATAGTAATTGTAGGTAATGATTTTGAATATATAATTTATAGTTAAACAATAAACTGATTAATTTTAAATCTATTCTAAGCATAAGTTTTATATGTTCCTTTCAATAGTTATTATAGAATAGTACCGTAACACATTTGGAATATTGAATTAGTGTGTCGTAATTAATTTACGTTAAAAATTGTATTTATTTAATATCTAGAAATTTATGTCCTAATCTAAATTAAAAAAAAAAAATGAATTTATTCACTAATTTCTTAATGATTATGAATTTGAATTGTAATATTTTGTTATTTTATGCATGTACAGTAGGTATTATGTAATAGTAATCATTCATATGCAAATACAGAGAGGCTATATTATTTCATTTATTATTTATTAATTAATATACGTGACTACGTTCAGTCATTTTGGCAGCATTAAGTAAAATTATGTGTAACACTGGTTTAATTCAAATTTTCTCTTGTCCCCAGTTTCTCTCGCTGTTGGAACGTAATGTGGTAGCCAACACAACCCTACACTACCGACAGATGACTCTGTTCGCGCCAACCAACGAGGCATTCCAGAGGTTCAACGGAGAATTGGACGATTCACTCGTGCTCTATCATATAGGTATACGAGATATTTGTTCCGCAAATGTTTTGTGGGAGTGTACGTAAGGCCTTTCTATTGAAGTCGTGAGAACCGCAGATCGTACGTTTATCTTTTGTATATCTAGGGGTGTTGTCGGTAAATGATAAGTGAATGGGCTGAGATAAGTGAACATCAATATTAATAAGACAGGAATAAAGTATAACGTATTTCTTTATGAGCGAATATATACGTATGCCATTACCATGTGAACTACAGCGTACTTCTATACTTGTTTCGTAAGAACTAAGTACAAAATTTTAATTTTAAATAGGTACCCACAGACATCAGTAGGTTTTCAAATTTTCAAAAGCATCTGAAAATTCTAAATTATATCTGATTTAATTACAATTCAAAATGAACCACTAGATGGCGCTCCCGCCTGTAAATGAAAACGTCTCTCTCTTGAGTCTTAAAACAATGCTTAGGAAATATGTTTGCACAAATGACAACCTCTTCGCAACCTTTCAAGAAACAGAGAGTTGATAGTTATTTTAGGTAATAATGCATCTGCATGAAACATTCTCTGAGGTATTTCGGTATATACATCAAAGTCACGTGTTGTTTTACACCAGCTCAAAGACTAAACTTGTGGAACTTATCCTATTAGTCAACCCTCCTTGTAGTTTAGTCTAAACTGAGCTAGTTCAAGTACGGCAACTCCTAAATTAAAGCAATTCTGCTAGATTTTCACCTTGTGTCTACGTGGGAACCCAGGCATTCATTAATTTCAACTCCGCATGTCTACGAGTCGTCGCGCTGCTTATTGTTTAGAATATTAACTTTGTTTAATGCCATGTACGAGAGTTAGGTTAGCCGAAACGGTATATGAAATAAAAGCTGAAGATATGAAAGTGTAGTTATCGCTCTGTCATTTACTTAGCCTTTTCCCAACTATGTTGGGGTCGGCTTCCAGTTTAACCGGATGCAGGTGAGTGCCAGTCTTTTACATGGAGCGACTGCCTATCTGACCTCCACAACCCAGTTACTAGGCAACACGATACCTCTTAGTTAGACTGGTTGTCAGACTTCCTGGCGACGACTGTCAAAGATCTACGAATGACACCCGGGACCGACGGTTTTACGTTTTAAACTCCGAGCTGCTACTGAGCATATCCTAATGGAAAAACCCAATAACAATTTTTACCTGACCTGGTAATCGAACCCGGGACCCCAAGCTCATCAGTCAAGCTTGCCACCACGAGACCAACGGGGCAGTTGTAGTTATCGCTGAGTCTAATCGATTAAAGAGCATAAAAAAGCTAGTCGTTAGACACGTCCCAGCAAAGACAAGGTTTGAATTCATTGAATACACAACTTCTTATAATTCAAAGCCTATCCCTTTCGTAGATTGATAAAGGAGCCCGTCTAATTCAATATTGGCTGACATAATCCGATTATAATAGTCATGGAACGAGCTAACTGTCAAACGTGGTTTCGCCCGCGCATTATTTGAATAAAATATTAATAATGGCGACGCTGTGTCATTTATCAGGAAGATAAATAGATTTTGCGACCTGAGAAACGGCACAATATGCTGGAACGAAGTTTTATAACAAAGAATGTTCCTGATCGTGACATAAGCTTTATATTTGCTTGACGTGTATGCCCTTAATAGTGTAATGTATCGTAATTATACATAATCTATTAATACCTAATGTACTTCCATAATTATAGTATTGTTATTTAGTAATCAATATCATCCGCGCCTGTTGAATCTAGGCTATCTATTGTCCGGAATCTAGGTAAATACAATACTTAACAGCTGAGCTGGGTGGCTTTGTAGGCACATAGTAATTATAATACAAAGCTCCTCCCACTGTAATCTATACTAATATTACAAAGCTGAAGAACCGTTTGTTTGGTTTAACGCGCTAATCTCAGAAAGTACTGGTGTGAATTAAAAAAATATTTTTGTGTTGGATAGTTCATTTATTGAGGAAAACTTTAGTCCTTATAGCATCACGCTACGACACACGGTAGAGGAGCAGTAACCAAAGGCGTAACTTAATGCGGGTGAAAAAAACCACGCGAACGAAGCCGCGCTGGTAGAAGCTAGTCTGTCTATATAAATAGAAATTAATTATCGCATGTATGACAGACTATCGGCTAAGAATGGTTCGACTGATTTGGCAATATGTTTTGTGAGGGAATAATGTCTTTGGTACATTCACTGCTAATTAAAGACATATAAATAGAGGGTAGGAAAATTTCGAAATTAAAAGTACCAGCCTCATAGCTTCTAAGAAAAATTAAGAATGATGGGCCTTCTCCTAATATGAGTTGAACCGTAGGCGTCCCCGCAGCAATATTCGTTGCTGTTTAATTAAAAAAAGATTGATGACAACTAATTTTACAAATAGGTTGAGAGTTTGTATCATAAACCGAATGAAAAATAAATACTAAAAGATTCCTAGATTTGCGCTGAAAAATTGCACATCAAAACAAACTTATCAAACTTAACTCGTCAACTCTCGGCATGACAGCTTTAGACTTAAAGTTTCTGAGTGGTTATCATCTTAACGCAAGTGATGACGTTTATGACGAAGTTCCATTTGACAACACCCAGTAGGAGGAAGGTTAGACTTCCTCAAAATAAGTCCTAAATGTAGGAATGTAAGAAAGCAAGGTTAGGTGGTAAGGTTAGGTGATGTGAGCTTAAGATGAGCTGTGCTGATCCCATCGATACAAGAGGTTAACAGCTCGATCTCACTACACTTCATCAAGGCAAATTCATCGAGGAAGATTTTTACAAAATAGCACTGTTGTTCAGTATCACAAACAGCTTACCGAAAAACTTGTTTTCAGCAAATCTGGCTACGACCCTCCCGAACATGGACTATGCTATATCGACGGATCTGGATGGTAACCCCCCACTGTGGGTGACGACGCGGCGCGGAGCGATGCATGACGACATCTACGTGAACAACGCTAAGGTCTACGTCACTAGGTCTTACCAGGCTGTTAACAGGAATAATAAGTTACAAGTAAGTTTGTATTATATTCTATTCTGAGTAAGACTTTTTTTAATAATTCATAAGTATCACAGGATGAGGAATGCATAGAAGTGGGGTTCGCGTTTTTAGTTTGAAGAGGAATCAAACGTTTGATGGATCTAAATGGATTGAGTCCGTGAATTTAAATATACAATTTCGTTGGAAGATTTATGACAAATAATATAATAGTAGTAGTACTCGGTGCTTCAAAATTTAAAATATGACTGTTATTTATGTATATAAAACCTAATATCAAATAATAAAAATAATTCAAAATATACTTTTATTCCAAACATTTATTTTATTACGTGACTCAATAAAACGGGTCAGTACCTACTGTTAAAGTAACAACCCAAGATAACAAGAATTTCAACTTTTTTTCTCATAAAATGAGCTCGGATTTACCTCACCGTATAACGGACGTTGATGACATCCCTCCCCTTGAGAATCATAGTTGTTGTCAGGTGTCTTTGGTAAAGACATAACACAATTACTATTTGGAGCAGATACTTCGATAACTCCTTTAACCTAATTGAATAAAGTAGCTTAGTTCAATCCAGCCAGATTAGGGTTATGTCTGATATAATCGAATGGCTGAAGTTATAATTTAATCAAATAGGGGTAGTTTTACGACGAGAGGATTTATCTAACTGCAACGAGGGTTTCTGAAAAATAAAACATGTGATATAGAGACGGACGAAATAGTAATTTCGTATCCTATTTCAGTACTCATAACGTTGCGTTCCATTTTAGTACCTACTGAACACTAAAACTAAAAAGTGTTTTCCGAAAGCGGCGCAGAAACATCGATATTAATTCCACTTCACAAATTATCGATGTTTGCCCAATTAATTATTGCCCCAATAGCACAGCTTTGCCCAAATAAAACAAACATTGGAGCTATTCGGGTTATTCGGAAAAATCTAAAACGGATTTTATTTTGTTTAGCCCGTAACAAGTATTGTGCCAAAAAGTCCGCTACGATCAATATTGCCACAGAGTTTTGGCACGTTTCTTATACGAATAATATACAGGGTACATTTGAACCCAGGCAAGCTTGAACGACGTGATTACTTGCCTGATTCGGGAAACCAAAACATTTGGCTGATTGCTGCAAAAAAAATATTTTTATTAGACTATATCATGCGAGAGAAAGAGGCATTTTATGTACTTACTTCCATGAGAGTGTGTGTGTGTGTACAATTGTACCTACACTGATGCCGTGCGTCTACGCGCACGTGTTGCTGTTGCTTGCACAAAGTAATCGAAACGTTTACTACATTAAAATACACTGATTATTATTGGGAGTTACACCCAAAAAAAATATCTGCTTTACGAAATATCAATTTGTTAAACAAAGAAAATACGGGAAAGGCTAAGAAAACCAAACTGTGGAGTGTGATCCAACAAATAAACATAATAGTCGAAATAATAACTAACACATAACATACCATTACGCCTATATTCCCCGTGGGTTTAGGCAGAGGTGTACCAATGTACACCCACAGTTCGCCGGTATGTTTATGTCACATGTAACAGGGGGCGAGCCTATTGCCATTAACCGAGCACAAATCCTAACTCCGAGCTGCTACTGAGAATTTTATAGAAAAACTCAATAACACTTTTTGCTCGACCTAAGAATCGAACTCAAGACCTGTAGCGTAGCAGTCGCGCTTAAGACCACTAGGCTAACGAGGCAGTCGAAACAATAACTATTAAGTACCTAAATGCCGACTCGGCTAATTAGACGAAGGATATTGACGAAGAACCAGGGTCAAAGGTCAAGAGGACCCATCACAGTGCCGAAGAAGCTTCTGACACGCTATTTATTAACGCTTAATAATGGTGTATCTACGCCAAAACCACGTAGAAACTAGGAAAGTTTTTCCCTTCTACATTTTTTTTTACTTGACTGAACAAAAAAGGTTTAACGAACGAGACAGAACTTTATCAGCACAATTTTGTCTTTTTTCTTGTACATTATTGTATTATCTTTAATTTCTTATGGAAAAAGAAAAACATTTCTTTGATTTTTCTTTGTATCTCAGTGATTCTTTTTATTTGAAGTTAAATAAAATTGAATAATAAAAATTTTCCATGACGGTTGATTTAAAATTGTTTATTTTGAACTTTGCTTGGGACATGAACTGTTGTGATTATCTATCGTAGTATCGCATTTAATATCTAATCATCGTACACTTATGAATAGATCTGAGCCAAGATATGTATATTTATGTATTTGTGTGAGGTATGAGAGAAAGAGAGAGTTAAAGGTGCTTAGTATTTATTTGAGGACGACTGACAATGACATCATGTCGTTGAAGAGGTGTCCTTCTATAACTGACAAGATCTGGTAAATATTTACTAATTATATATCTATTGCTTTTATAATATTCTCGTTTGTTTATTTATTTAAACTTTATGCAATACAAATAGTACAAAGGCGGACTTAAGCCTCAGGCCCCGTGCTCGCTCCGCGTCAACAAACCAAAGTGCCAACTCCTCACCTTAGTTCCTTATTTAAGGTAGAAGAAAAAAATTGTCATTTCAATTTGGTTTTTGTTGTTTAAGGTTCTGCACGTGATAGACCAAGTGTTGCTGCCGCTGCAGCCCCATGGACCCAGTTCTATTAGCTCTCCAGTCTACAACCCTAATGCTTATCACTTCTTGGAACATTCAGACCTATTCAATATTGGACAGCATCGACTCAGGTAATTAATAAGAAAATAACGTATTTACCTATGTATACTTTTAAAAAAGAAAGAAGATGATTTTTCTTGATGCAAGAATCAAATAAGGTAATACTTTTAAACAATAGGTAGGTATTTATCAGACTACACAATTTACTGGTAAAATGTTAGAGAGTTAAAATTATGCAATTATTAATCAGTAAATAATGTGCAAATTGGCTTTTAATTCCAACATAAAATTTCCATATAATCAACAATTACACAGGCCTGGTTTGCATCATAATTGTCCTTTAAACGTTAAGTACACGTTTAAACATGAAGTGCTAGTAAAAAGTCTGAAAAATAAGCCTTCATTTTGAAACAAGTTGGAACTTAATTACACAGTGAGTGTTTCAATTACGGCCAAACTCGCGGGGAACCGAATTATCGTTGCATTGAACTTTTGCACGTTGAGTTCGCGAAACAAACAACACAATTACTGAGTACTATCTGTAGTGCGATCGCTAAGGCTGTGTAGTACACGCGGAATGCCAATTGAATACTGTACTCTGAATTCCAATTTCATTGTGTTCTAAATTAGCATTGATTTTATGAATTTGGAATTCAGAGTTAGTGAATTATTTCGAGTAGGCCCAGATTATAATTGAGCGTATAACCGCAAAAATAATGTTTGTTATAAATCGTTTAGTGATATATATGTACTGGGCATACATCATACCTATCTGAACCATTTTGTTCAATTTTTGTACCAATATCACTGATCTATCCAAAAACCAAAAATCTGACCAAAAATGGTACTGAATTAAAATTGTAACCGACCCAACTGCTCCCTCTGCAACTCCATATAAACATTTTTCATATGCATGAGCAGCTTTATTTCGTTCATTTATAACCAACCTTCTTCTACCAAATAAAATATCCCAGATGAATTTTCCCACAGATCCTTTAGACAGAAAGTGAACCAGCTTAAAAAGAACAAAGTATTTGACGCTGACGGTAGGCACACGTTCTTCATCCCTGTCGATGAGGGATTCAAGGTAAAGATAAATTTATTTTAAAAAATATACTGCGAAATGACTTCCAAAGAAACAGAAATATAAAGTATTTTATGTTTTAGCCGACAACGAGATCCGATTTGATTGACGAGAAAGTCATAGATGGGCACGTCATACCTCACCATGTGCTGTTCACCCATGCCACGCCTGATACCAAGGAGTTTGAGACCCTGGCCTTTGGGGACAACGTCAAGGTCATAATATCGTTCAGCACCGTCATGAATGGGAATGATGAGATAAGTAAGTATTCACAAATGAAAATGCTTCTCGTAGATATTGATGAAAGTATAGTCCATTGATGTCTCGTGCAGCTTTTGCTAAAACTGTATATCTTAAACAATCAATGAAGGTCTTTTAGTCAACAATAGAAAAATATTGGGTGGAAGGGACATCGTAAAGCAAAATTCTACAACGGTTTTAGTACATGATTTTAGATCCCCCTCGCTCTCTCGCCGCGGTCTCGCTTTAGGACCTAACTATATTTATCATGGTTGTGTGATTATCACACTTGGAGAATACCTTTATTTGTACAATACCAACGAAAAATAAAACGTTGCGTTTTTCCGAAATGACAGAGAACTAGAAATGCAATTTCTTATAAAAGATTTAATATTCTGTGACCTTTAGCCAACCCCAACTACAGTCTTAGCTAGATATAAGTGTAGGCAAAGGTTACCGGCTTTCTAGCGTTCCTCGCGCTAACAGCTACTGACATTTGATAAAGTTGATAGATTATGTTATATTGCTTTGCTTACCTAGCAAAACTTAAGAGCGGGTAACAACTTTCTTACACAGGCTTTTTTTTTTTTTTTTTTTTTTTTTGGTGGGTGGGAAATCATCAAATAACTTCTCCCGCCCTGGGCGGGGCGGGAGGGAGTGTCAGGCTTTTACTGACTAAAACCCACCCATGTTCCTTCTTGTGCCCTTTGCGTTCCGGGGGCGCGGTATCTCTTGCGAACAACCCGCAGCCCCGGCAGGCATCGGCCCTCAGTGGCCCCTTCCTTTTGCTGACATCTCTTTGAGGCGCGCGTGGAACACGAACGCGCCGTCGACACGGCCTGTCGTTATGCAACGTAAGGACGGTGAGCTACCCATTGCTCACCGTCCACAGGCCAGTATCTACGGTGGCCGGGAGTCGTCTCGCGGCTCCCGACGTCCGGAGCGTCTACCGCGGCGGCTGGGACGGGAGAACCGCTGTCTCAACCGTCCCGCCGCCTCCTTCTCAAGCATTACTGCCTCGCAGAAGGAGGCGACTGCATCCCATTCCCTCTCGCTCCGGACCATGGCTTGCACCAGGGCCGGACGCGAGAGTTCGCCGCCGCCGATGGCCTCCACGAGGACTCGGCGATGCTCCGCCCAAGCGGGGCATACCGCCACGGTATGCTCCACCGTGTCCTCGGGGCGATCCACACAATGGTGACACCCGGACGTTTCCTCCCGCCCGATGAGGTGCAGGAACCTCCCGAAACACCCGTGTCCGGTGAGGACCTGCGTCAGGCGGTAGGTGAGGGCGCCGTGGCGCCTCTCCAGCCACTCCTCAAAGAGGGGACTTACCGCCTCTATTAAGGCGTGCCCAGCACGAGGTTGCGACAGTCGCTGTCTCCATGTCGCCATGAGATCGAGCCGGAGGTCGGCCCGCCGAGCGGCAATTTGCCGCGGTGGCGGACTCTCCCCCCGGCCTAGTACCTCCACGCGCCACTCGTACAGGCGCGCGAGGACCAGCGCCTCCAGATCCCACGGCGGCAATCCGGCAAGGAGGCTCGCCGCCTCCCCCGAGATCGTGCGGTATCCTCGGATGACCCTTATGGCGATCACCCGTTGGGACGCAATGAGGTAGTGGGCGGCAAGTCGCCTTAACCCCTGCGCCCACACCGGGGCCCCGTAAAGGGCCATCGACCGCACGACTCCCGCGTAGAGCCTCCGGCAGGAGGCGTTTGGTCCCCCCAGGTTGGGTAGGAGCCGCCTAAAGGCAGCCCCGGCCCGTTCCAGTTTGGGGGCCAAACGTCGGAAATGCTCCGCGAAGTTCCACCGGCTGTCGAGGACGAGTCCCAGGTACTTCATCGTCGACCCGACGCCGATGTGAACCCCTCCTACCGTTAGTTGGGATCCCGACGGTGGCCTATTCCGAGGCCCATGAAAACACATGGCCTCAGATTTGTGCAAGGCCACCTCGAGACCCAACCGCCGGATCCTCTCAACGACTATCGCAACCCCGCGTGTCATTAAGTCGGCCGCCGCCTCGTGCGACCTTCCCTGCGCCCAGACCAGCGTGTCGTCGGCGTAGCATACTACGCCGACGCCCTCAGGGAGGTCGGCTCGCAGCACCCAGTCGTATCCGATGTTCCACAGGAGCGGCCCCAGAACCGACCCCTGTGGGACACCGCACGACATCTCTCGCCGGTTCCATTCTCCTGTGCGACCAGGGTAAATCACGGCCCTATCCGTCAGATAGGCCCCGACAACTCGACGGAGGTAGGTCGGCATCCGGTGGTACCGGAGTGCCTCCCTAATGCAACTCCAGGGCAGGGTGTTGAAGGCATTGGCGATGTCAAGAGACACCGCCAAGACGACCCCGCCCCGGGCCACTGCATCCCCCGTCGATAGGGCTCTCACGCGCATGATGGCGTCCACCGTAGAGCGCCCCCTGCGGAAACCAAATTGGTTGTCCGCAAGGTCCGGCCCCATCCCCACTAGGTGCCCGACGAGGCGGCCCGCAATCACTCTCTCAAAGAGCTTTGCCACCTCGTCGAGCAACACGATGGGCCGGTATGCGGACGGCGAGTCCGCAGGGCGCCCCGGCTTCCGTATGAGGACCAGCTTCCCCGTCTTCCAGCGACGTGGGAACTGGCCTCTCTCCAAACATGCGCTTAGGAGCCCCTCCAGTCGAGGCCCAAGGGCCTCTGAGGCCAGGACCCAGGCTTTGCCAGGTAAGCCATCGGGTCCCGGGGCGATATTCTTGGCTTTCAGCCTTCGTACCGCCATCCTCAGGTCTACCCCAGTCTCTTCAGGGGTGTTCTTACACAGGCTGGCTTTGAATTAACTGCGTTTCTTTCAGTGAGTGAAAGCACTCGTTTCAGTTTAATGTTATAAAACAATGTCAGTTGTTCCATACATTTTGATTGTGTTTTATAAAAAAAAAACTGAATCAAAATCGGTTCATGAGTTTGGAGCTACGATGATACAGACAGACAAACACACACGCATACATACACACACACACACAGACAGAGACACGTCAAACTTATAACACCCCGTCGTTTTTGCGTCGGGGGTAAAAAACTGTCTCGTAGTAAAAGTTGTTTATATTAATAAGTAATTTCACACTCTGAAAGATAAAAAAGAGCAGCGGATTCAATGTCAACTGGTTGACGGCATGAAGCTGATTTGTATATTTTAAAAACTGACACTCGTATTATTATACGTGTTTGTACATTTGGTATTACTGTTGCCAAAAGTTACCATTGATTTGATAAATGAGTTTAATTAAGAGACACTTTTATAGAAGTACCAAAATAATAGAAAAACTAAATAATGTAAGCCGTAACGAAGTGGAGAGATTATCTTCAACGAACGTATTTTGACAAGCTTGCATCGCGTTCAGCGCAGTGGATCAATGATTCAAATGCTGACACGGTAATTGCTGGTATGAGGAAACCATGAGCCATACGTCAGTCAGGAAAATCTAAGTTCTCCATTGTGATGTATGCATGACGCTAATTGGCGTGACGTGTTAAATGGTGCAACGGAACGGCCGCCTGGCGCGGCTACTTCGGATGGGGTGGAATATTTTGTATGTCCTGACGATAATAATTCTAAGGTGGAATTTATTTTACAATAACAGCAATACCAAGTTATGACCATTCCGTTTACCTATGACTCTAGTCACAAAATCACAAAAACGATAAATTCTATCACCGGTCAGACAAACAAAGTTATTGTGAAAAGTTTTATTAACTTAACTCCGATAATAGAAAACTCTGATCAATGAATCTATTGGTATGTTTTATATGTGCTGGCACAATCACAGCACAGAATAGGACTTATTTTTTACCCCATTTTGTTGTAAGTTTGACGTGTCTGTGTGTGTGTCAGTCTGTGGCATCGTAGCTCTCGAACGCATGAACAGATTTTGATTTTTTTTGTTTGAAAGGTGAATTAGTCGTTTAAAGTTATCAGCTCTTTTGTTAGCTGCGGTAGAGATTTTTATTCTTCTGTCGGGGGTAAAAATTTTAATTTTGTGTGTTTTTGAATACTGACTTTTTTTCGTAGCTTACGTAAAGTCGAACACTGTTGCTGGCGATGCGAAGCACGCTCGAGGTGTTGTTCTAGCAGATATCGTGAGAGCCAATATCCCAGTTAAGAACGGGGTGGTGCATCTCATTCAGAGACCCCTCATGGTCGTGGATACTACCGTCATCGATTTCCTGAAGGTGAGTTGACGTTTAAAAACAGATCATTATAGTTCTAACATATCTCTGATTTGGGATGGCTCTCATTTTTTTTATGAATGCACTCGGTGGAGGGATATCTAAGGAAGATACTACTATTTATGTTATAGTTAAGCGCTAAGGAATAAGCTAGAAATATTCACTTGTCGAAATTAAAATAATGTAGTTATACTCTTCACCTCTTCACTTCTTGTATTGTCCACATAATGTACTATTTCTACTTGCCTCATACTCTACACATCACCTAACATATCTTGAACTATACTCGTACTAATAGTATTGTAAGCTAAAGAAACACAATTTCAATCACATAATTGACTTTCCGCTCCATTTTAATGGGAACCAGGCCATGAAGGTAAAATGAAGCGTTTTATTTATTTCTTATTTTATTATCCATCTTTGTGTGTCCTTTATTTTATTACATACCTTTTCCGTTTCATAGAATCTATGGTATAATCAATTTGAGCACGTTCTTAAAAGTTTTTGTGTGTGCAATCGAGCGTAACTTTGAAGTACTGTGATAGTCTGGTAAGCTTCGTTTGATGCCATAGATATTGTTTGGTAGTCTCCAACCTAACGTTGATTTGTAAGTAATTTGTTCATTAGATCGACAGTTTAGGACCCAACTCATTAGTTACCGCAGTTTTAGTAAAGTATTGAAGTATAAAACGTTGAATAAACTTGTAGAATTTGATTTAGAAGTATTTATTGTCATTACTTATTTTGTGTGTAAACTTACAAACTTAAGATAATTTGTATTTACTGTAACATAATTACATGTCTTTTAATACAACATATACCGATAGAACCCACTAGTGCAGGTAGGTATATAATGAATATTTGTTATTATCTTTTTTTGTTTTTGCATCCCCGCTCCGTTGGATCCTGCCGTTCCTGCATGATCTTGACAACTTTAGGGAATTGTAAGTACTGTCGCCTTATACGCATGACTTACCTTACCTATTAATACAGATTATCTAACTTGTACATCTTTTTTTTAATATAATATTTTCCTGTTCTGTCTTTCTAATATATTTTGTAGATTGTTTAACTTTTGTAATGGAAAACTCGAAGGAAAGGTAAAGTACGACCTATATTTAAACGTAGACGTAAATATTTTAGAATACAACAATATTCAGTGACTTACAGCTGAAAGAGTGAAGTTAATTACGCATTTCATTACAAAGAACAGTACGTAAATTAATTACAACGGTCACTTGATAAACGTTGGCTTTAAAAAGGATCTCGGAAGCTTTTTACAACGTTATCCAGATAAAAGATTACCAAGATTGTTTGGGTGTGCTATTTATTTCTTCTGAGACTAAAATAAGGATTGTTTAAACAGGAAAAAGAAGACGGACCTCTTTATAAATTCTATGAAGTAATCATGGACCTGGGAGCAAACAACCAGTTTTTGAACGAACTCACTTTGGCGAAGGACATCACGTTATTTGCGCCGTCAAATGAAGCGTGGGCCGACTTCAGCGTGCAAAATATCATTAGGTTATTTACTTCACTTTCTCTTTACGAGCTTTTTGTGTTGATTAGATTGCTGCCATAATGTTTTATCTCTAATGAGCTCTACTGACTTTAATATTAAATGTTTGAGAATACCAAAACGCTCTTGCTTATAATCTAAATCCAATCATATATATAATCATAATCACAATTTGTTGCTATAGGAACCATCAAAAGCTGAGGGACATTCTGAATTTGCACTTGGTTCGTGAGAGGCTGCCATTAGACGCAATAATTCACAACAACATGAATCAGGTAAACATGAAATTTTAATTTACATTTTCCATTCGAGTATTTAATTTATGAACGAATACAAAAGAGGAGATCTGAAATTGCCGCGAATTATAAAATTCGATTCGAATTAAAATTAATGCCGTATATTGGTTTTAATTCTCTGGTTTGGTTGCTGCTATTTGGAATCAGCTACCCGGAACTGTACGTTTAATCACTTTTAAATACGATTTATTTCATAAATGTTTTATCGTTTATCGGTATTGTGTTATGAACTTATTATTTTTAATTAACGTACCTCCCTATTCATTTTGTTTCAACATTGCTGTGGTTGCATGGTTGTAAAATGAATCCGTGATTTATGTTTCTGGTTTCTGTATGTTCTCTTTCAATAGATTTTTCAGTAATGTGTAATCTGTATTTTTAGAATGACCCTCGTATAGATACTCGTATTATTGTAAATGCATCATAGCATGGATGTCGAATGCAAAGTCAATCATTTGAATGTACACTTTTCTATAATTTGGATAATCTTTTAGATCTACCAAGCACCAACGGCTTCGCTTCGCAAGTACTTGTACTTCAATGTTCTGACGCGTGGTCAGAATCAGACCCTGACTGTGGAAGGTGGCGGTGTGAATGCGACCGTGACACTTCCCAACATTGCGGCAACTAACGGCTTCGTTCACATCATCGACAGAGTACTGGGGGTCCCTTACACAACCGTCTTTGAGAAATTGAAAACGGATCCCATGCTGAAGTAAGCAAAACACTATCGCTCGCTTGTATCATGTTTTACTTAATTAGAATTGTGAACTTGAAAGTTGTCTAAGAACAAGGAATAAAACAATTTTTAAAAGTAAAGATAAGTAGATAGAAACTTGTCTTTTGTTTTAGCATCACCTACAACCTGGGCAAGCGGCAGATGTTCAACCAGCAACTTAATGATATGGAACATCGCTACACATATTTCGTACCCCGCGATCACGCGTGGCTGAAATTCCAAATCAAGCATCCTTCTGCCTTTAAATCTCTGTTCAGGGAAGACTTTGGTTATTTCGTAAGTTTCATGATTCCGTAATAATTGTAAAGTTCATTGTACGTGAGCGTGTTTAATGATTATTTTATCTCACGTATCATTTTTCAGACAAAACAAATTTTAGAGCGACATGTTATCCGGGCCGGGCGCGCTTACACAGTATCTGATTTAAAACTTCTCGCCAACGAAACACATCCCTTCGTTCTGCCAACTTCACGCGATCCACTTCGGCTGCGTGTCAAGGAATCTGATAAGAGTAAGCTTTTAGCGGTTAATTTACATTATTATCTGTTTTCCTTTATAATGTGGAGATCTAAAAGTCAAGATGTTAGATTAAACTAATTTGTTATTGTCGCAGACTACTACGTTGAGTGGAACGGCCATTGGATCCACGTGTTCCGGCCTGACGTCGAGTGCACCAATGGCATCATCCATGTCATCGACGAACCCTTCGTGTTGGAGAGTGACATCCGCGCCACTGGCGGAGCACAGAGAGTAAGCGTCGCCTCTACGTACTTCGTACTTTTCCTGTCCTTCTGTTTTGTAAGAATTCTGGAAAATTAAACGTCCGTCGGTTTTTGAAGTCAATTATGTGTTCGTAGACATTATTAGCCTAAGTGCTATGAATTTATGTTCCAAATTTTCATTTTATGGCGAAACAATATAACTTGGACAATGTTCGCTATTATCTATATTGCAATTAATGTAAATTATTTAGTTTCGGGTACCTTCATTTTACGTTACCGTAGTTTTTGATATACTTTAAGAATAATACGCGGGATTTGCACTGAATTCTCTGAAAATGTAGAAGTCCGTGTTGTATGACGTTAACCAAGTGACTCGCGATATACACTGCCATCAATATTAGAATTGTTTTTAGTCATATTATAAAACATTTTAAAGAATTTATATATCAATATTTGCATTTTAAATCGAAACTGTTGTTGTATCAATCTAAATTGAAATTTCTGTAATCCAAAATATAAATATAATATTATATATAATAAAATGAATATTTAAGTAAAGCATTATAGTCGTATAGGTATTTATTTCTACAATAACCGTTGTTAAAGTTTTTTTAGATTAATTATAAAGAATGAATGAATCTTAAACTCCACTTTTAAATTTTTGGTCCCTTGTGCCTTTTTTAAAACCAAAGTACTAAAATTAATTCAAAATATACCTATCCAAATTATTATTTACAAAAAGTATATAATATTTACTTTAATTAAAACATACATATATAACCTATACATTCCATGTTATAAGTATCTTAAAGATCTATTAATGTCTAAATATTTATCGTTGTTACCACTGAAGTACCCAAATTACGTTTCAGTTGTAAAATATCTTTGACTGAAAAATTATTATTGTAGAAATCAAAAATGAAAAGCATTAATTAATATATGTAGGTAGAGTTATTCATTCGTGTCAAAATAATTGGTCTATAAATTAAAATGTCTGGAGTGAAAAGATTATCTGGAAAGCGTATCGAGAAGCGCTTGCTGCGATCATTATTATTCTTAAGTTCATTGAATATTTCCAACTTTCGATGATTTGAATTTAATAACGTATTTTGTGGAATGGCTGCTTTAGCATGCACGCTGCTGTTGGAGCTCAGCCGGTCTTTCTATCATTATTATAAGCAATGGAAAGTAAAGTATTTATAAAAGTATTCTTAAATTGAGAGCGATCAATATTATAATAAATGTATATAGGAATGAATGGGCTTATAATTATGATGGTACATTTGTGATTCTCTTACGTTTATTAAGCAGATGTAAATAATTTATATAAGTTATCATAGTTCATTATAGTTATTGTATAATTTAGTAGCTATTACTTGAATACGACTGAAATTTTATCACGATGTCATACATGAAGTATTGGAAAATTGAAAGGTGTGAAATAAATCAGAAATGCTGCTTCCGCGCTTTGATCTTTAATTAACGTTGAAGTTTTCTAGAAAAGTGGTTTACACAATACTGTTTATGTACTTACATTTACAAAGAGTCACTTTATACTGGATATACATGAACCATATTTGGGTAGATATTTACAACCGTAAGGCAGCATTTATTAGAGAATTCTTACTAATTAATATACTCGAGTATCCTGTTGAAATCAGTGTAATAGATACATTGTCTGTCGCTTTATAGATGTATTTACATTAATAACTTTATAATCAAATATTCAAGTGATGTCTATATTGAGCCAAAGCTAAACGCTACTTCAACTGATATCAATATTACCTTCCTATATGTACTGTGTAAGGTTTTAATATTACCTACAATAGATGTTAGATTGACATAATATATAGCCGATACATTTAAGGTTTGAATGTTCATGAAAGCGATCATTATAAAATTGCATTTTTAATACTATACACTAGTGTTACGTGGGACGTATTGACCCAAGACAATATAATTCTGACCAAATATTCAACCAAATATTTGGTTAAGTACGAAATTGGAATTCAATTAAATTAATGGATGTTTTGGTGTAATAAAATCTATGTCAAATTAGTGAAGACGTTATGAGGAAGTGTTTAATGACAAAGAATTTATGTGTAAAATATACATATTGAACTTCTCGTGTTGGTTTCATTGTTGGCTTTAAATGTTCCCCTAGTCTAGTCACGTAAACGGTAGGTGTCAAATTAAATTTGGGTACGGCGGTGTCGGCAATATTAGCGGACCCTGCGCCACGCTGCCTTAACAGTCTGCAATAACAATGTTAGCAACAAAATCTAAAACAAAATTAACAACAATAACAATTAAATGTGTTGCGAGTTGTACTCTCCTGAAATCGTTTCAACAGCTGCTACAGTTTCATTAATTTTCAGCTGCACGAACGAATATCTGCCTAATTAACCGGTGTATGATTGCACTGGAACCGGTGTTATTTCATCCATAATACCAATAAATGAATACTGTTGAACCTAATTCGGACCGTGTTTGTTTTGTTTCGGTTTAGAGAAAACAAAAAAAAACTTCACAATTTAAAAAGTTCATTTGAAATCTAGTCGAGCTGCTTCAAAAGTTTACAAGCATCATTGTGTGATTCTATTTTATCATTTAAGAGATCTATTAACGTCTAGTCTTGTTATCGCAGTCAGCGATTGTAAACGAAAAAAAGAAAACCGCGCTATTCCGCGCGGGCCCTCGTTTTTAAAGGAATAATTGAACGCAACGCTGCAAAGGTCGTAGCAGACTCTTAATCCCATAAGGTTGGGGCGACAACACAGCTACCCTGCCATGCTAATCCCCTTGATGGATGGCAGAAGTAACTTGTTTCTATGAGGCCATCCCATTACTGGGGACACGCTCACCCAACACTGTAATGCATGTTGTGGTCTGTAATTACCTCCCATATAAACAGAAACATTGCGAATAAACAATTTGATATGTTTAACCGCCCTTATAAACAATAGACACAGATTGAATGCAATTAAAGTGTTATTCGACTGAAATATCTACATGAAGTGAGTTACAGTTAGGCTAGGAAATTGAGGGTTTGGCCGGGGGCGACCCGAATAAACAAGAGGTCATTTGAATAAAGTTTGAATCTATTTTGTATATAGGAACAAATTTTGTATGAAAAACTGTTATTTGTAGGGAAACTAAAAGTGTATAAACGTATTACCTCTACAGAATTGTAAACTAATACAAAATACTACTAAAATCCCTGAAGCATTTTCTATTCTCGTTTACTGGTCCAGGATAGTTTTTTTACGCTAATTACAGGCTTAGAGAATTTTATAGAAAAATTGCCTTATTTTATTTTCACCTGAGTTAATTCCGACTTAACTCCTGTTTCATTCACGAAAACATTTTGAACAAAAGGAAATCCGCTCGGATTTTTCGGCAGTCGCATGAACAATGCCGCATTGTCACAAAATAAATGTCCTCACTATTTTCACTGAGTGAACAGATTTGTTTCTTGGACATTCCTTACAAAACATAATGTAAACAGGTGTGTCTAGAAACATTTTTACTCACGCACGTTGCTAAGTGAGGTAGGATATCTACTTACAACATTTTGTAAAAGTAACCAAAAATTGTTCTTTACATATACAGACTGCCCTGACAAGAGGTACATTCAAATGATATTTCATAACAAGACTCGAATAAACGATCACTTTTACGAGCTGAGCAAGAGTGATCTGCACTTTCTATTTAACTCATGTAAACCAAACACATTGCTTTGAAAATACATTACTCAAATCACGAGAAAATATGAACTGGTACAACACATAATTATTTAGCGTTGCTGTCTGCGGACCACATCCTCTTAAATCTCTCGCAAAATAAATGCAAGCTGTTACGACCTCCGCCGCGGTGGAAAAAGAAAAAAATAAAAGTTTTTATAGACTCGATTTATCTTAACGCTCCGAGCAGAAATACAGAAAACGATCGGAATCAAACACAGTTCTTCTATTTCAAACTGTTTTGATCTGATTTATGTTTTATTTTTTATTTATTCAATCAAAGTCTGGAACTGACCAATCGTAACTTTGTTTACTTTAGGGTAGCATTTTTTTAAATGCAAAATCCTTTGAACTGTTCCCTCGGTCTAGTGAGTCTAGATATAACATGACAGTGTGTTGACAGTTGATAAAAAATTTGATGGCACAAAACATACAGTACTGACTCTGAATCAATTTAGATAAATTTAAATAAAATTTTACAAAATTACCAGAAAAATGGACTCCTTTATTTTCAAGAAGCTATTGATCGGTACTATAAATGCCACTCAATACTAGCTTTCAAAGAAATATTGTACGTTCAACAGTGCAGTTCTTAAAACCCTTTGGGAATGAAGTATTGCGCGTGACGCTTGACGCGTGACGCATTTTATTAAACTAGCTTCTACGCGAATTCTCAAAGGTATGAGTTATTTGCATATCCTTGACAGATACTTGATCTACCGGGATCAAAATCATCCTATGTTGTCATCTTCACGACAAGCCTATATGTATGCAAAATTCATGGAGGTCGGCCTATCAACCGAGCCGTGAAAGTGGCATAAGACACAGCTGGTGTATGTTGAACTTTTGGGGAAAATCAAGCGAGTGATCGAGCGAGACAGTTTGATCAATGCAAAAATGACAAAAAATATTGCAACTGGTGTAATCTTTTTTTCTGTTTTTGTAAAAGTAACGGAAAGAAAAAACCTACGACACGCGATAAAGATAATTTATTTGTCACACACATTTGTACATGCGATTCATAAGAACGTACAAGTTTATCCTAGCAAGTCGTCCAAATAAAAAAGAACAAAACGTTGAATTTTGTTACGAGATTTGCTTGCTACGTGCGCTACGCCGTAGCTTGCACTATGCTACGAAACCTAATGTTGCTTGTCTTAATTTTATTTCAAAAGTATATTCGGCTTAAAAGTTCACAAGTTCATCAAGCGTTAAGTGATTTTTGTACTTACATTGGTTACACCTCTGCCCAACCCCTCGGGAAATACAGCTGTGATGGTATGTTTTTTGTTTATTTTAAGTAAATACATTTTTCTACTCCTACGAAAATTATTGCTTTTATTTCTTTACAGGCGCATCATTCCGGCGTTCGTAACAATTCTTGGAACTACATAAATTCCAGTAAGCTCCTTTTATTTGGTTACATTAAAAGTAACAAGCTATCTTACAAGATAAAAAACAAAATATATTTCCCCGAAAAATCCTAAAATCTTAGGCCCACAATACCCAAAAACCTTAGATTAATAAATTGAACGTCGCGTCGCCGAGTCGTGGCGACGTCCTACGCTCGTCCAATTAAAATCTAAGTTAGGAATATTGTTATTCCTTGCTCCTTGTGGCAGATAGATGCGCGGACTAAATTTAGTAGAGGCGTTCGAAATGACATTACCATGAATGTTTAGAAAAAGAAGAATATTAAGGTTTAGTAGAGATAAGTTTAGAGTAGAATAAAGTTATCTATTTGTTAAACTTAGGTAGGTACATCGGTGTTTGTATAGGGATCACAACAAACAAAAATATGAAACGTTTAAAATCATTATTTAATTTTATTTTATGATATACCCCTTTTACTCGTAAACGTTACTTAAAGTTGAGTAATGATAAACGTCTGTTTTGCCGTAAAATTTTGACGTTCAAGCGTCTAATAAATTTACGCAACAAAGTTGTTACAGTAACATATATTGGCAGTGTCTAAGTAATGAATGGAAAAGTCGTGACAATTCTCTAACTCGATACTAAAACAAACGCACCGGTAATCCAAATCGATTCAACTGATTCTGTTTCATTGAATTTAAGATTTAAATGTAACGAAAATAAAAAAAAAAACGATTGCGACTGGAATGAATGGCAGCGGGAATTTGCAATTTAAACGAGACTTAGGCGATACTAAATGCGATTCCATTTCCTTGATTTCATTACTTGTATTGGTACTAGTACATTCTACTGTTTGGAGTAACTGCATTTCCACATTGAAAGTACCTAAAATCGAGTAGTAGGTAAACCTTGTACGTTGTAACAAATAGTCCCAATTACAAGATTCAATTTACTTAATTTCGAGATTACAAAAGAAAAAAGAAATCCGTCTAATCTTTGTATCCATTTATCTCCGTCTTTTGGTAATGTACCTACCAATCTTTTATTTTTAAAGACAACCACTTTGGTGAATAGAAAAGTAAATGTAAATAAACAATAGGCTATCCTTACAAATGCGTGTCGTCGGGGCCCGGGTTGGGTTCTGTAGTCAATTTGCCTAAAAAAAATACAAGGTTATCAGTATTGTGTCGTATCATCAAGAAATAATCTGTGCCTAGAGTAATGAATAAGTACCTGTTAGATAAATACAAGTGGAGGCATAAACAGACTCACTACTATTGTAGTACATGCTGCAAGTGAACTGCAGAATAGTAGATTGGTTGTAGTTTTTATGCATGAAAACTACCGACAGATTGCGCCGTCTGCACTAACAAGATCTGCATGTCGACAAAACGGCTTTTATTGCGATAAGCAGACAGACGGACTTAACAGTATTTTAAGGAAATTTGGGACCAAGAAAGGCCGCAAAATATATTTGAAAAAGTAACCTGGAAAAATTAAAATTTAAGGTGATTTATTCAAAGTGGAAGAATTTTAAAGTGCTTCTTGAATTATACAGTCTTTACCTGTAAGGTATATCTCACGGGACAGGTACGTACCTCCGATATCTAACCACGGATTACATCAAATAGAAGAATGCTTGCTGTGTAGAATATTCAGTTTTAGGTAATTAAAGAATTACAAAAATACAGTTTTTAACTTTTTTGATAATTTCTTATTTAGGCAATTTCTGGGCTGGGCCTATCTATATTGGTTGTCGGTTGTATTTTGAGTTAGGTACAGTTCACGTTAATACATGCTGGCAGGAACATCATCGTACAAGCTTTTATTTAGATTTAATACAGGGTTAATAATATATTGAATAAAGATATGGGGGTAAATGCAAAATGTTGTATTTTATAACTTTTTATCGAGTCCTGTCCATATTCATCGCATAAATTTACACAACGTGTAAGCGGTTTTTCATTAACGAATTTATAAAGCTTTCAAAATAAAATAAAACCGGCCATCTGCATTCGAAGCTAAAACTTGAATTGAACACGTGAGCATATATCTACAAACATTACAGTTAAATTAGCTCTAATTTCTTAATTTATAGCCCTTGGTACTATTGTAGTACTTCAAATGACTATTATTTTTGGCACATCGGCTTCTAATTCGTATTTAATTATTGAATCAATGTACCTGCACAACTTAGCGTAAATCTTTTTTTTTTAAAGAGTTTATGAGTACTTTCTTCTTTTTCTACGAGTATGAAATCACCTTTTAGAATGAGAAAATATATTCAATATTATTATTCTTTTCTTTCTTGTAAATAACGTTCAAAAGTGCCCTTTAATTGTCTTGGTACCTGAATATTATGTCTGCTTTTACTCAACCTTTTTTATGTACACAACCTAAATCCCATTAATTAATAAAGCACAGTACTTGGCTGCGGGTTGTGCGTAAGAGATACCGCGCCCCCGGAACGCAAAGGGCACAAGAAGGAACATGGTTGGGTTTTAGTCAGTAAAAGTCTGGCACTCCCTCCCGCCCCGCCTAGGAGGAAGGGGAAATCATTTGATGATTTTCCATCCATAAAAGTACTTACAGTTCTTTATCTATGAACAGCGACTTCGCTTAACTTATTGTTGGCAGATTTTAAGGAATCCTGTAATTTCGTACTTCGATTTATATTCTCATGAAGTTATTCCAAAGATATTCAGGGATAAAGGTCATAAAAGTCGGTGTTCCGTGAAGAATCTTCACAAGTCGTTAGCAATTTAATTAAATTGACGCCTTCAACGAAAGATCTCTAATTCTCGATATCTATCCTTTGTCAACCGGGAGTTGTAAGTAATGGTGTGTTAACGATACTTTATCATATAAATAATTGGATTACTTATTCCTTGGTATCACATTTGTTATGATTCGCATGATAACCGCATCTTTCAATCTGGAAATTGATCCTGAGCGTGCACAAAGAGACATTTTGAAAATTTAAACTTACGTATCAGTACTTAAAATCAAACGCACCAATCAAATCTCAGTAAATACTAGATGGTAGTAGATAGCACTAGTATAAATGCATTTTCATAGGTACATGTTCCCCGATGGCCCCGAATGGTTCCGAATGCAGCGCGCCCCATGAACAAACACAAGCACGGGTAACGAGCCTACGGACCCGCCGCCGGGAATTCGACCACGGCCCAGTTGACATTTTAAAATTTCACCCGATTTTTTCAAATATCCATCTCTCTTTCGAAGCTTCGTTAACACGCTGTCCTTTCAAATGGCTGGCGAAATTTTACAGAGAGATATAGATTGGTACTGTAGTCGTACATGTATTTAGTTTCTAGAAGGAACGTTAACAACACTAGAACTAGCTATTTTTAGAACATACTAGCTTCGACCCGCGACTTCGTTCGCGTGGATATTTTCACCTGAGTTAAGTAACGTCTTTAGTTACTGCTCCGCTCCCGTGTGTCGTAGCGTGATGGTATATAGCCTGTAGCACTTACAAACAACTTACTTACTTTCTTTAGGTAAAATAATTTTGAAAATCGGTTTAGTGGATCCAGAGATTACCCCCTACAACCTCACAAACTTTAGCTCTTTATAATATTAGTATAGATTCAGAAGTTCTACATGCTCCATGTTATACTACAGCCCTGGATGCAGTCCTGGAATACTGATAAATGCTTTCTTTAGGCAGAAGAAAGTCATGAAAGCGTAAACCCATCATGACATCACTTTCGACTCTCACTTCTTATCACTTATCATGAAAAATTATCTTCTTGTTATAAGATAATTTTTCATAATTTTTCCGACCAAAACTTATCCACGAGTTCGGCGTCGTCAATAGCATCCATACATTCCTGAAGAATGGAGGCATCAGGGTACACAGGGTGTGATTACAGGTCACTCATTATTTGAGGTGCACCACTAGACTTGCACTATCGGCTGGAAACTATACCAATATTATAGAGGTAAAGTTTGTGAGGTTGTAGGGGGTAATATTTGTATCTCCTTAACTAATTTCGAAAATTCTTTTACCTATAGAAAGCCGCGTTATTTGTAAGCGTCATATGCTATATAACATCACGCAACAACCCACGGGAGCGGAGCAGTAACCAAAGACGTAACGTAAGGTGGGTGATATAAGCAACGCGAACGAAGTCGCGGGGTAACAGCTTGTCGTTCATAAATGTCAAAAGTTGGTAATATTACTTAGGCCTACGTAGTTTGGATAAAGGTATCTACATAAACTAATATATTTTTGAGCATATTATTAGGTTTTATCTCTATTAACAAAATCAACATACAACACACCAAGTCGCCTTTAAGAAATTTATTTATACCCACGTTATTGTCACAATCTTTAGTTTTCAATCAAATTTCTCCAAAAATCTTCTTAAAAGCTTTAAACCTGAAAGAAAAATATTTTTGGAATTCTCCTAATTTCATTATTGGAACAAAATGATACGAAGGTATTTTAGGTTGATTCTTTGTGTATTAAATAAGGTCTCCCGTTGGATAATATATTAAAGACGCGGACGAAGTCGCGGGCAGAAGCTTGTAATATCGTAAATGAAAAAGTTTGTGAGGATGGATGGATGCATGGATGTTTGTTAATCTTTCACGCTTAAACGGCTGAACGTATTTGGATGTTTGGCACTGAGCTAGCAAATTCACATTTTTTTCAAAGTTAGGTCTTAAAATTTCATAATTTTAGCATCAGAGTCTAATTTGATAAAGTTTGGCCAATGATTTAGCATCAGTTCTCTTTATGAAAGGGCTCGTCCGGAGAAGTACTACCACCATACCTGTTTGTACCGCGAAGCAGTGTTGCTGTGTTCCGGTTTGAGGGGTATGGTTGCCGGTGTAATTAGAATGCATTTGCAAGGCCTCTGATGGTATTGCGGATGCCTATAGGCCGCCACTTAACATCAGGTGGGACATCGGCTTGATAGCCATCCAATGACATTATAAAAAAATGTTATTAAAGCCATATTTTTATTTAAGCAGGTTTCCTATAGATTATTTTAAACTGCTTATAATTTAAGGTATTCAAAGAATTTTTTATTCATATCTATTTCAAATAATTGAGAAACTTAACTCATGCACACTTAACAGAGATTTTGATAAAGTGCCGGTGAGTTTAAATTCAGAGTTCGTACATGTGGCAAATATTGTTAGACGCCGGAAGCGCTTGCCAGAGGAAACACGTCACCGGAGGCGCACGCCCTCTACATCCGGCCGACAGAGCCAGAGCTATCCGAGCGACTTACTTGCGCTCATTTCTCGCCGAATGGATTCCAGGGAATCGCTTTTCAATCCGGCCAAGGTATTCTCAAAGATCCTTTAGTTCACTATCGAACACAAAAGACAGTGTCTGTCCAATTATGTAGGTACCTACGTATCTCTATCACGTGTGATATAGCATTCGAGGTTGCTGAAGCTTGCAAATCTGAAATCGAATATTGGACACAATAGATAGGATTAAGTGTCAGTTTATAGTGTGTAGATACTAAAGCCTGTATTCCAAGGTTTGCTTGTTTTAAGTAAACATATTTCTTGGTATTAATTCTTAAAAGAACTAGTGAATTTGTTTAAAATAACAAATAAATAGAAAGAAGTTTCCAGCGATACCACATTTTGTCGAATGAAAAGTAGTTTAGAATTTATGAGGGAACAGATGAATATACATACATACATACATACCGGTCAAAATGATAACCCTCCTTTTTTCTTCGCCATATTCGGGTAAAAAAAACATGTAACATGACATGCGAATGGCAGATTTTTTTCAAAGCTGTGTTTCAATAGATTTAGGCTGTATTTTTTTATAAAACTAACATGACCCATTTTTAGAAAATCCCACAATATGTTATTCAGCACGTTTTCATATTGTTGTGTGTTGTAAGGTTTTGTAGATGGATTTCAATTTATACTAGGTACACAAAAAAGTACCTAGCTACCTACATAGTCATATCTGTACTTTCTAAAATATTTTTATATTTCATGAGTTTATAAGTTTCAATACTTTACATGAAATACGAGTATACTTAGTCTGGCCATAAATACTGTTACAATTAAAAATAAGAAAGATATTACATTTGAATTTGGAATCTGTCATTTTTATACGATTGTTCATTGAGTTTTCTAATTTTGGCGCCAATACATTGTACAATATTTTGCGATATTAAAATGGAGTTGGGTGAGAAAGAGAACCGAATCGCTGTGATTGCATTAAACAAAGTTGGTATGGAGCCAATTGGATATGGATAACGGCTGACTGCAGACGACAAAACTAAATTAATTATTTATTCATAACAATTAGTACATCTTAACAAGCTAACGGCCGTTAGGGATCCAGTATGAGGAACTTCCTCACTATGCGTGCCGTGTGACCCAGCCATAACGCGAAAGTTTCTCTAGGTGTGGGTCGAAACCGACAACCTAAGTACAACAAATCTTAAAAAGATTATGTCGAAGTTAATGCCTACGTATTAGTTGTAAAACACAATCATGACCGCTAATAGCTTTTACCAATTAAACAGCAACCATTGCGTACATATTTTGGCAATTCGGCTTCTCATCGTAATAAATAAAATATAGGTGACTGATAAGCTAGTGGTATTACGGCAGGGTTACGCAAATGCTATATATTTCCTGGATATTTTCCGCTATAACAACAATAAAATCCTAACATCTAGATCTCAATCCGTGTATCGTCGATTTCTCAGACAAGGATTTCACAATGCAAAGTTGCAAACGCCTTGGGTGACATCCAAGGCAACTTGTCGCATTTCATGCATCTTGGCGATCTTTCTCGAGACATGTTGCGGTCCCGGATACCGAGGCGCGCCGCCATATTTGTTCTACGATAAGTTTTATCCGCCGTTTATTTTTGCCTCGTTGGCCTAATGGTCCTCGCGACTGCTCTAGAGCTCTTGGGTTCGATTCCCAGGTCGAGTATAAAGTGTTATTGGCTTTTATTATGAAATTTTAGTAGCAGTTCGGAGTTAGAATTTGTGTCCGGTTTATGGCAATACGCTCACCCGTATGAACTCACCCCCATACGAACTGTGGGTGTACACTGGTACACCTTTGTCTAACCCTTCAGGGAATACGGGCGTGATGGTATGTTTATGTGTGTGTAACTTTGGGTCATTTTTACCCAATTGCGACAGAAGGTGTTTTTCGAGTGTATGTATGTATGATGTATGTAGGTATGTATGTATGTTTAATTACAGCTCAAACGGCATGATCGATTTTAACATATTAGGTGTCGTTAGATTTGTATTCACTGTGGGAGTGACATAGGCTATATCAAATTGTAAAACAATTAAAATGCCCGACTTTTGGCGCAGTATTATGTAGTCAATTTTTTTTTTTCTGGAATTCTCTCGAGTGTGGTATCAAAATAAGGGGTCTCATAAATAACTAATATTTACGTGAAATTTGGAAATAAAAATGCAAAAAAATAGAAAAAATTACACAAAGTTACACATTTTTTTTCCTTAAACCCTCCAAAATAAAGCGCTTTATAAAACCAATTTACATATCGTTATTAGTTAGTAGTTACTACTACTAGCTCGAGCTCTACTTAGCTCGTACGGGGAAGCACTGCCGCAAAGCAGCGTTGCTGTGTTCCGATTTAAAGAGTATAGGTGTAATTGCACATGAGACATTTCAACTTTGTCTATAGGCATCGGTGACCAATTCCCAACAGATGAGCCGACAGTTGTTTGCCATTCAATGATATCAAAAAAGTTATAGCAGTTACATGGCCGCCAAAAAAACCTTATATTGAAACACTAACTTAGGTAAAGTTCAGCAAAATTGCGATGCCGACGCAAAGCAACCCAATATCGTTTATTCAGGTGACGCTCAAATCCAGAGGCTTTTGATACATCTCTCTATCGTGTTTTATTTTACCACAAAGCTTTTAGTTTTCAAATACAAGAATCGGATATTGTATGATACTTTGATATCGAACTGCATGTGCGTACAGCTCTGCCTTTCCTTTCGGGATATACAGGGTTATTTGTAAAACAATGACAACCTCTGAGGACTATGTTACTAACATCATAATCAATAACTTTTGTTCTATGACATTTAAAAAAATTTCATATTTTAGTTCATCAGATTTTCATACAAAAATAAAAACATTTAAATTGAACGCTCTAAATGTTACGAAGTCTATGCGAAGCAAACGAAAGCGATAGTAAAATAGCGAGGGCGGCGGGGGTGTTTGTACTTGACCTATTTACAATTTTACGGAAATCCTTCAGTCGGTCATTCACTTCAATGCGCTTGCGTTGCTTGATTCTGTAAAAAATTATAGAACAAAAGTTGTTGTTTATGATGATAGTAATACAGTCCTGCAAGGTTGTCATTGTTTTACAAATAACCCTGTATATTTGTGATACTATATTAATTTTTTAAATTATTGGTCGTTTAGTAGTTCTCGACAATCTTTAAAACCCTAAATGGCTTTATTTGTTTACCTACTCATACCGACATTTTCACCAACATTAATAAAATATTTAAACAATTTTATCTTATATCTTAGTAGTTATTTTAATATATTGTATGGTGATAGCCGCCTTAAAATAATACTACATTTACTATAGCATTACAACTGAATAAACTCAAGTTTAATAAAAATACAAATTAAAAATCCCCAGAATCTCCACTGTGCACATGACAGTACAATTACTGAAGAACAATCTCAGAACAACAAAGGGACCCTAATCTCTTTGATTGCAATAACGCATATCAAAGAAGATTTGTAATGCAAAATCCATATTCGTCGCCCCAAGGGAATCCGAACCAGACCCGGCTTCCTTCCTGATCAGGCATTTCAGGGGGATTATAAGCCGCTCCTTTCCTGAAGTGGGGTCCAAATCGGTAAGTACCTTCCTGACAGGAACTGGGAATTTGCGGAGTCTTGACCTCGAGATACGAGGTCTCTAATTGTAGTTTGAAGTAGATACATAATGCTAAGTGCTTCTTCTGATGAAAGTTTGAGTTTGTATTTGGCACGATCTACACTTAATAAATTTCCTGAAGTTCTGCAGCAAGCTTGAGAGAAAAACACGAGTAGTTTTGGAAAAATAGAACTCTATTGGAATTACCTGGTGCTTAAGGTTCAGTTTTTTCCGAATTGGCAAGGAGAGATGTCTAGTGAACAAGCAATATGCGAGTTTATTGTGTTGAAGCTGAGCGTTAAGATGTGAAATTAACGCAAGCCGATTCGTTGTACGAGACATCTCATCTCATCTGTTTGATGACGCGTCGACGCCGCATAAACGCTTAGCTAGCATTGCGTATTCGTGTTTGTATTAAAATTATTAACGTTGTGTTAGCTCAGTGTATACGTCGATGCGAAGGGATCTCATAATTTGTCCGGTATTTTTAAATAGACTTTTTGTTTTTGCTCTGAGCACAGTCTGGCTCGCTCTTTATAATAGTGTCGTAAATATTAAATGCTCACAAAGTCACCTCAAGGTTAACGAAACATTACACAGTCACAAGTCCCCACTGAGGACCACCGGTTTAGCTAAATAAATGCATATTTTTTTTATCCGCTACAATTAACTTTATTACATAAGCTTTTTCAAACATCACCTACAATTTAGTCATAAAAAAATATCTGAGTAATAACGTTCTTTTTTATTACGAACAATAAAATCTGTTACAATTAAATAACATTCGCAGCTGCTGCTGTCCTTAAATGTTTTAGCGTAAAAGTAAAAATACACTAACAATTATAAAACCAAGAACTTAAAGATAACACGTTATCTAATCAAAATAATACGTGAAACACTCAACTTCTTCTACGTTGGTGTACTAAGTATTCATACAACTGTAGCTTAGCAAATGTTCAGTAGAGAACACTACATTGAAAGTGTACTCAAAATTAACAGAATATGATATCAAAGGCGAGCGATATTTCTCCCAAAACAGCTTTGGGTACCTAAAATTCATGAGTAGGTACTAACGGGAATTTCAACCCGGGGTCGGTGGCATGAAAAGAAAACGGACTATCACATAGTTTGTTTGCCTCTATGGGCCGGAGCTCGGCGGCGCGCGGCGTTACATAGTATCTCATCCCATGCAATTTGCATTTGTTTAGCTACACAAAGGGCAACAAACTATCCATTACGACCCACGACCTATCTGTCCTTTAGTTTGCAAGCTATTGATAAGTGGCGCTTGTTTTGTCCCACTTTGCATAATTTGTTGGATATTTATGGCCTATTTCAACGCCTCCTCGCAAATTTACTACAAATTTCCTGATACTGGTTCTATTTTTAATTCATCTTGTAGATACTCTAATACCTATTTGGACACTGTTATCCAGCACCTTACATCAGTCACTTACAATCACGATTCATTTAACTTTGAATGTGTTTTTATTTTAAACTGCCCAACCTTTCGGAGAAAACAGGCGTGATGATATGTTTTGCTATAATGAAGTTTAATAACGTAAATAATATAATAAATATGTATCAGCATATTGTTGAATTGTCAAAATGAAAGGGATTGTTAGAAGGGTCTTAAGCAAATAAGCTGCAGGGGCCTAGTACGAGCGCGCGGATAACATAAAGATCGATTTTTGAAATGAAAATACGTGTTACGCACATAATATTTATTTAGTCTTTAGTCTTTATTTATATCAATGAGTCACACTAACTTTGCATGTCGTATAAAAAATTATTAAAATGCTATGATCATAACTGCCTCGGTAGCCTAGTGGTCCTAAGCGCGACTGCTATGCTAGAGGTCTTGGGTTCGATTCCCAGGTCGAGCAAAAAGTGTTATTGGGTTTTTATATGAAATTCTCAGTTGCAGCTCGGAGTTAGGATTTGTGCCCGGTTACTGGCAATAGGCTCGCCCTCTATTACATGTGACCTAAACATACCGGCGAACTGTGGGTTTACATTGGTACACCTCTGCCTAACCCTTTTGGGAATAAAGGCGTGATGGTGATGGTATGCTATCTTATAGCTCATATTAGCCAAACGACGTCCACTGCTGGACATAAGCCTTCCGTAAAGATAGCCACAATGACCGGTCCTGCGGTTTGCAATATGCTATAGCATATAAGGGAAAGTTGTATTTCCAAATGGAAAATGGACTCGAATCGAGTACTTTTACAAAATCGCACTCATACTAAGCCCCTTACAAATTATCAAAAGTTTAATTTGTCTATTTAAAAATCGATCAAAGGAAATAAATGTTACAGTGAATACCAGTAAGCATACTTAACGACAACATTTATCATAACCACGGACGTTTTTAAGCTCTCTCTACTTTCATCTAGTTATTCGCTGAAAAACAGTTTTTTTTTCAAGAACATTACTCATGCTAAGAGAAGATGGATTGCTCTACGTTTTTGTACATAGGTGTACCATTCGTTTAAGAATATTGCTAGTGATTAAATTTCAATAAATATTTTGAACTGCCTCGGTAGCCTAGCGGTCCTAAGTGGGACTGCTACGCTAGAGGTCTTGGGTTCGATTCCCAGGTCGAGCAAAAAGTGTTATTGGGTTTTTCTATCAAATTCTCAGTAGCAGTTCGGAGTTAGGATTTGTGCCCGGTTAATGGCAATAGGCTCCCCTATTACATGGGACCTAAACATACCGGCGAACTGTGGGTGTACATTGGTACACCTCTGCCTACCCCTTCGGGGAATACAGGCGAGGTGATATGATTTTGAATATCGATAATTCAATTCTATTATTATTACACTGTTAAATTTTCCTTTAACGTGAATGAATAACTGAAAAGGAGAAAAAGAACTTAACATTATTAAGGTGACCATAATAAATCACTACAAATATCTAAAACCCACTTATAATACACATAATTAAATTAAAACTTCCCGTAAATAAATTTTATTAGAAGATATATGGAGTCTAGTGATCGCTAATTCTGTTGTACCTACAGATTGAGTTATTAAAATTCTAATTTTATTTTGTTTTGTCACTAAAACAGTTGTTTGTGAAATGTCCATAAACAATCTATTTGTTATTAATTAAATTGTGTCACTATCTTTAGATGTTCTGTACCCACGCTCATTAATAAACTTAGGTATTTTTAATAAGTACCTACAGTTAAATTTCTCATGTAAGTAAATGCCATCGTAATTCCTATAAGATATAAAGATTCTTAACCGTGTATTGGTGTGATAATTCTGAATCAAAATTATATACATTATTCATTCACATTTTCTTACCCACCAAATACAGTAAAACCTTAGCAGCTATATTTACTTAGGTCCTACAACTTTCAAGTAACTGTACGTACATAAGCTTTGGTGCTATAATAACTTGGAAAGAGGATTCACTTGGAACCAAAGTTGGGTAGCAGCCAGGAAAATTCTACTATTGTACAAGTTTTAACTTATATGTAATATAAATAAATAAATAGTTACGTTGACAGAGCATTTAATAAGGTTTTTGGCACGAGAAGGTTCTGTCCCAGATTCAGAACAACGGTTATATTATTGACTAGCCTCTACCAGCGACATCGTTAGCGTAGAAGTCAAGTATACCATAAAACAAACGCCTATAGTGTTCGGCAATTTGTAGATTTGGTATCAGCGAAATATTTTTTGTAATTGGATAAAAATTTCCGAAGTAATCTTCGGAAATTTTTATCCAATTAAAAGCATGTCAAAAAGCATGTCTTATTTGTTTGTAAAAAGTAATCTTTTTACAAACAAATAATACATGCTTTTTATAATATTTGTATGATGTTACAATGAATTTATGCCCAAAAACTGTATTATGTTAATTTTATTTTTATATATTCTGGCCAAATGTAAGTAATATACTAGCTATAGCTGTGGCTACTACTTCGTAAAACACAGTCACACGCCGTTCCGTTTAATCGCAATTGACGTTAGACCGGCCAGAAAACAAATCATTGTCATGGTAAAATATGAGAATTTTATCATTGGAAATCAATTTGGATCGTTATCGAATAATTTTGAACCGAAAATTTATCGAAATTATCATAAATTATGTTAGGCTCTGTGGTTGGCCATCGGCGAGGCGAAGACGCGAGCCAGGGAGGAGATGTTGGAGACTCTAGAAGTGGATCCGTGGGGCCGCCCCTATCGTGCGGTTCGCGGGAAACTTCGAGCGGCAGCGCCCCCACTTACAGAGAGCCTTCAACCCGAGCTGCTAGAGGAGGTGGTCACAGCTCTCTTCCCGGCAAGAGCGGAACACATTCCGCCGCTGATGGCATTGTCCACTGCCATAGAGTCTGAAGGCGAGAACGCCAGCGTCCCAGGGGTGACACAGGCAGAGATGAGGGCAGCCGTGATGCGGCTCCGGGCCAAGAATGTTGCTCCGGGGCCCGATGGGATTCACGGCCACGTGTTAGCCCTCGCTTTGAAGGAGCTGCAGCCCCAATTGAGAGGACTTTACTCAGCGTGTCTCGAGCAAGGCCAGTTTCCTACTCAGTGGAAATCTGGTCGTTTGGTCTTGCTCAGGAAGGCGGGGCGCCCTGCGGACTCGCCGTCCGCGTACCGGCCCATAGTGTTGCTAGACGAGGTAGGCAAGCTGTTCGAGCGGATTATCGCCGCCCGCCTCGTCGGCCACTTGTGCAGGGAGGGGCCGGACCTGGACGATAGCCAGTTCGGCTTTCGCCAAGGACGCTCCACCGTCACCGCGATATCGCGAGTGAGGGTCCTGGCGGAGGAAGCAGTGTCCCGGGGTGGGGTGATGTTGGCGGTGTCCTTGGACATCTCCAATGCTTTCAACACCCTGCCCTGGAGTTGTATTCGGGAGGCACTGCGCTATCATCGCGTGCCTCCCTACCTCCGCCACATCGTTGGGGCTTATCTGTCGGAGAGGTGTGTCACCTACATGGGACGTGATGGCAGTTATCAGCACCAAATGTCGTGCGGTGTTCCACAGGGCTCGGTTCTGGGCCCGCTTCTGTGGAACATCGGGTACGACTGGGTGCTGAGGGGCGAGCTCAGTCCGGGGGTAGCCCTTATATGCTACGCAGATGACACCCTGGTCACTGCCCGGGGGAGCTCGCATCGGGAAGCAGCGTTGCTGGCGACGGCTGCGGTCTCACAGGTGGTAGGCCGCATACGCCGCCTAGGCCTAGAGGTGGCCCTCAGCAAGTCGGAGGCCATGGTGTTTCATGGCCCCCGGCGGGCGCCACCACCCGGATCACACATCGTGGTTGGAGGGGCTCGAATCGCTGTCGAGTCTACCATGAAGTACCTGGGATTGGTGCTCGACAGCCGGTGGGACTTCGGGCCCCACTTCCGGCGGCTGGCGCCCAAGTTGCTGGGCGCCGCTGGCGCGCTCTCAACGTTGCTTCCCAATTTGGGGGGCCCGGGAACCGCCTGCAGGCGGCTATATGTCGGGATCGTGCGATCGATGGCCCTGTATGGGGCCCCGATTTGGGCGACTGACCTGACGGCCAGCAGCATCACTGTTCTGCGGAAACCGCAGAGAGTGATGGCCGTCAGAGTCATAAGGGGTTATCGCACGATCTCCTACGAAGCGGCCTGCGTTCTAGCTGGATCCCCGCCCTGGGACCTGGAGGCGAAGGTACTCGCGTCACTGTACCGGTGGCGCGAGGAAGCGCGGGCGCGTGGCGAGCAGCCGATGCAGCGCCAGTTTGAGCTGCGTCGATCGCAGCTTCGCGAGGTCCTGGTGGCGGAATGGCGGGACAGGCTTTCACGCCCTTCTGCCGGCCTCATCACCATTGAGGCGATCCGGCCGGTACTAGCGGATTGGCTCGGGAGAAGGCACGGCTCCCTGACGTTTCGGGCGACGCAGGTGCTCTCGGGGCATGGCTGCTTTGGGAAGTACCTATGTCGCATAAACAGGGAGCCGGACGCCCGGTGTCACCACTGCGTGGACTGCCGGGAGGACACGGCGCGGCATACGCTATCAGAGTGTACCGCTTGGGAGGAGCCACGCCGTGCCCTCATATCTGAAGTAGGCAGTGACCTGTCGCTGTCGGCCGTCGTCACTTCGATGGTCGGCAGTGAAGAGTCCTGGGACGCGGTGATCTCTTTCTGCGAAACGGTCATCTCGCAGAAGGAGGCTGCGGAAAAGGAGAGAGAGATCACAACCTCTCTTCCAACTCGCAGCAGGCGCACCGGGCGTCGGCGGAGGGCGGACAACGCCCTCTTCCGGCCCCCCTGAATGGGTCCAGGGGTGGCGGACTTGGCGACGTCCGTTACCCCCTATTCAACTGGACCCGAGGCGGCGGCGCGTAGTGTTCCACGCGCGCCCCTATTTGACGTCGTGGAGGGAGTTCCAACACCTCACTCCCTCCCTTGACCTGAGGAGGCCCGTAGTGGCGGACCGGCACCAGTCGGGGATCGCGGAAGGCGCATCAGTTCCCGGGATCCCCGGCGTAAGTGTGGGAAGGGAACACTGGGGTGGTTTTTAGTCAGTAAGAGTCTGACAGACCCCTCCGCCCTCCCCAGGGCGGTGGACATCCATGAGGATTTTCCACCCCGGCAACAAAAAAAAAAAAAAAAAAAAAAAAAAAAAAAAAAAAGCTAGCGCTGTAATTGGTAAGTTTCATATAATAGTCGCCACGAGTCGTGAGCACAAACGCCAAGGTAATTTTTGAATTTTTGGATTCCTTTCTGGGTTTTCTGGTCGCCGACGCTGCATGCGATTGGTCCGTCTGTGGCGACTACTATACACATCCTCGCACATCTCCGGTGGAAACGTTGTATTAATATGGAACTTTAAAAAATACATCAGTGGTAAACGGTTTCAACTACGCATGACATGATGTGTACATTAAAAAGGATCAAAATCATACAAAATGAGTACTATGTGGCCAAGTAAATTCAGGGTTCTGAGGTTAGATTACGGTTTCCGGACTTACCCGAGTCTTACCCGTATACCCTTCCGAGTAGTTACAGTAATAGGTTCGCTAGTAACGTATCAAATCCAGGAAACGGTTAACCTGAATCAAAGGGCAAATCTACTGAAGTGATTTGAAACAATATGCTAGTAATTAGTTTTGGTACTTGGCTTTGATTGCGTGTATTAGTGTGCGGTTTCTAGAAGGGACGGACAGTTAATGGTTAACACTAACGTGTTGGTACTTAGTTAACGTAACGCAGGATGTCTTCTCATAATAATTATTTTGCCTTAAGGCCATCATCATCATCATCATACCATTACGCCTGTTTTCCCCGAAGGGTTAGGCAGAGGTGTAACAACGTACACCCACAGGTCGCCGGTATGTTTAGGTCCCATGTAATAGGGGGCGAGCCTATTGCCATTAACTGGGCACAAGTCCTAACTCCGAGCTGCTACTGAGAATTTCATAGAAAAACCCAATAACACTTTGCTCAACCTGCGAATCGAACCCAAGACCTCTAGCATAGCAGTGTCGTCCAAAAACCACAAGTTCAGGTAAAGTGTTTAAAAATCAAAGAAATCAATGTTATATTTGAACACAAAAAGTTAAACAGAAATAAAATCACGTTCGCATCAACAGCTTAAAGATTAAAGCTACCTACTGAGTGAGTATTTACTGGCTGGTTTATTTATTTCCGTGACTTTGAGATATTTTCACAAATGATGCTGCGGTTCAACATTCTTTCCAGGCCGTTCGTGTGGAAAGAAATCAAAGGATCTCTGCGATTTCTTAGCCAGCTAGGTAACTGAAATTTCACGGGTCGTTGAACAACGTTTTTGGTTAAAAAGGGGATCTTGGGGAAGAAAACGTTTTTAAGTATTCTAGGAATATTATCTTTCTTTTTGTTACGTTGAAGTACTGAAATATTTTATTACTTGGGGGTGAAAAGTTTTAGTAGTGTCTCTTTTTTTGGTGACGTCATGGAGTAAGATATAAAAGGTATTCATGGAAAATACTTCAGGAAGCTAATTTCTTGTCGTGATAGTACATTGGGTAAGTTACCTCTCATGTTCGAGCTTTTAGGGAGAGGAACCGGACACGGCCAAGTGCTAATGTAACTTTTCCTATTTCATATATTGTACTTGCTAAGTTTATCTTCGACATTATTGACATCATTGAATGAAACCTGGACTTATAATAAATATAAGTCTGAAATCGCCAATTTGCTTTGATCAAGCTTGGTGGTCAATTCTCATGCCTTCACTGTAAGAGAAGAGGCAGTACCTGCAGTGGGACAATATAAGGTTGTTAGTATTACTTATTATGATTTTGCAAAAAACTATTTCTGATACTACTCATTAAAAAAGATTAGGAGGAACTTCTGCCTACACAGTTGTAGGTATGTAAGTGTAACTGTTACTATTTTACGAAGTGCGAGATTAAATTTCAAGAATGCGAGGAAGTAAATTGGATTTTACCACAGCATATCGTATTCGGGTATATTTGCGCGTCACGCTTCTGGGTGTGGGCAGGTAGGTATCGTGTGTTAGATTAGGAATTTATTATGAATTAAAGTAAACGGCTTTTGTAGAGAAACTATATTCGTATCGTTTCACAAACGGGGGCTTTGAATCTAACTAGTTTTTAAATTAGCTCTCCAGCTTTATTGACTGTTCTTCTGCTCGTGACTTCTTCTGCATGGTAATCAAGTGTACCTGTAATATAAAACATTACCACATACCTGTAATGTTCGGCAATAGTTTCGTTTTCGTAATCGAACTAGTAATTTCAGAGATCACCTCTTACAAACAAACCATACCTCCATAATATAAATTATTTAGGGTTTTTTGGGCCGCTGACGCTGCACGCGATTGATCTGCCAGTTGGACCGATCGCGTGCAGCGTCCGCGCCCCAAAAAACCCTGAAAGTAACACAAGAACTCAAGAATTAACTTAACATTTGTGCTCACGACTCGTGGCGACTAATATAGCGACCTCTAAAATTTATTTAATTTTTTTTTTTAAATACTGAAATACTTTCTTATGGTATATAATCAAATTACGTGATGCCCCGCGAAATTAAAGAAAAAATAGGACCACCCTAAGGGACATACATTACATTATTTATTACCTACAGTTATAAAGAATATAAATATTTTATTTAGTAATTCTATGCCACTATCTAGTCACATAAACATGGGCCAAGCAAAAGGGGTAGAAGAGATTTAGTACCTTAGCTTAAATAGTTTTCCGCCGCTTAGAACAAGGCATACAGTTGAGTTGAGGTACAACTTAGAACGAAACAGTTAGGACTATTAGAATTTAGGCTCTCTTATAGATAAAACTGCGAAATCAACATTAAATTAATTATATTGGCGGCTGACTAACCCAGTCCGCGTCCTTCTATTTTCAAACACTGATCATCCCATATCAGCGATGTTGAACATGGCTAAACCAGCCATGGAATCTACAGTAAATACTGAATACGAAAATAAAGAGACATGAGAAGAATTGGCAATTTATTCTGAATACATAGACCCAACTCATACATAACACGAAGATCATAAACACAAACAACATAAAACGAACAAATTTGTGTCAATTCTCTTCAATCAAGTCAGTCAACTCTAGGTCTTTCTTGCGCATTGTATTATTAAATAAACCAAAAATAGTAGGTAGGTATAACATTATATAATTTTAATTTAATTTCCAAATATTTTATATTCATTCCATTTTATATTCTATTTTATTTCCATTTGTGCAATGTAAAGCTGTATGTATTCTTGATACTAATTTGATACTGGCTTGGGACACTCCTGCGAAGGGACACTGATCTCTAAGATACAGGGTCGCCCCTAGTTTGGAGTTCAGGGTTTCAATGACTTGTGCATAGTATAAGCCACTTAGCTATAACATAACATGGTGTCTTTTTTTGTTCAATAAACATTTTTTTTTTGTATTTCATAAGTATACTGATTCAATTATCTAACAGGCTGTGGCTCATTACAAATGTCACCTACAAAGCCAGACATGATTGAACTATTATTAAAAAACAATAATTGATTGAAAATGAACGAATGCACAAACCATGAACGATTGCTTCAATATTCATGATCAAATAATGAATTCCGAGAGTATTTATTTTAACTGAATATTCTCTCTTGCTCGCAAACTTTTATGTTTGTACTCAGCTGCGCTGCTTTTCTTTTTGATAAATGATATGAAATATAACACGTGTTCTTGGCTCTTGAGTAAACCTAATCCGTCCTTTTCGTACGAGAATTAGTAAAGTAAGAGCCTTTCACAGCGACTTAGAGATGCCGAATGTAGAAGCTTATTACCTACTGCAAATGTTGTTTTATTTAATACCTTTTACGAACACGAAATAAAACCGTGTTATGAACAACTCCGGTTTAACTTTACGCCGTACGCACCAAATAGTACCTATAATGAAGAAGGTATGAGCAATATATCAAACAAATCCACATTCGCAGGACCGAAACGACATGGCAAAAAAATGTCGAACCATTTTGTTTCCCAAATGTAAAACATAATATTTACAGCTTAAAACGACTTTTTTATCTTCGCTGAGCCACAATAGCAACCGTCGAAAACACGGAATGATAATATTGTGTTGGCTGTTTCATGGAAAATGAAGCTTACTTTTTAGCGCATAAGGTTGGTATTACTAGGATAGAAGGAGCACATTTTTTGGTACCATTTCGTTTGGTTAACCAGACCTTAAAGGTAGACGTACATTCAAAGTTCGTTAACTTTTATCATAGCCAAACGTGAAGCATGATAATCTGCGGCAGAAGCAAACTTGGCAGAATCGAAAAGGTAGATAAGTAGCTCCACGTTTTATGCAGTACGCAGGTTTACACTGCTGTATAAACTTTGTTGAATTTGAGGTCACGAAAAAAGGGCAACAAGTCGTACGTTACAGCAAAATGTTACTCCCTACACGCAATGTTAATATGACATAACTGAGATTCTAGAATATGAATAACATATTCTAGAAAATTTATATGAGCTTGTTGAAAATATTTGCAAGAAAAAAAAATCTCAGCGTAATATTTTAGAGTATTAAGCTAAACAGCATTTTTTTAACTACCCGCGCTCTCGTCACTAAAAAATTAATGCACGGATTTTAATGAAATTTTCGCCGCTGTACTGCTTAGCACTGCAATATGCTGAGCCCTGGTGCTACAATATGCTTTATGTCGTAATTTTATTTGAGTCCCTTTGTAGTTCTAGTATTTATGGTTTTGTTTGTAATATTTTTGGTGTAGTCTTTTTAGTAGGTAGGTAAATCAAGTATAGTTACTAGAGTTGTTTGTTAGGTATTTGTTGTCGTGAATGTAAGAATGCGCTTCGGTCGTAACTATTCAATTATTTTAAAACTGTTTTAGAAATACCTGTCCAATTTTCTACGAAGTAGAATAGTATCTACAATTACTTACCTTATGAAAGTTAAAAGAAAAACATCATTTCACTCAACAAACAACTCCATAACACAATTTCAACATGTTGGGAAAATAACCATTCAGAGCAGTTTATGAATAAACTTAACAATAATACTCCACATTGTCGTTCGTCTTACCCTTACGGATGTATCATCAAAAGTTGTTCTGTTGCCGTTCGAAGTTATCGTCACACATGCCAATAAGGCGTCGTAGCCTTGTGAAATCGAAGGTAGCCCAAGTTCGGTTATTAGTATGCATGGCTACACTCGCGTGTTGCCATATGTCACCTACACATTGTATTGAGGATGTATTAGATATAATTATTAGTAGTTAAACATACTCCTGTGTTAGTATATGGATTTGCAAGGTATTATTAATAAGTTGTCCCTTTGAGAAAAATGAAAATTTATAAAAGTATCAAGATGATAATACATTTCACTATTTTTGGAGGTTTCTTTTTTTAAAGATTTTCTCCAAATTTAATCGCCAAGTACCCTACAATAAATTGAATGTTTCCATTTACTTAATATTTTTGGATTTTCATTAAAATAGACTAATGCAAGGTTATGTTTATTCGCTTAGAGAAAATAAATGTCATCATAATCGTAAAAGTATCAGTAAAAGCCTTTTTTTTGCTCCCGTTTAGTCGACAATGTATCGTATTATAAATTACTTGTTTACATTTACATACTTAAATATTTTGTATTTTCAGGTTGTCATTTAAATAGATTCATGTATCACTGAAGATATCATTGAATACAGTCATGAAAATTGATTTATCTGTCTTCACAGTGAAAATGCTAGCAAGTCCTCATCCATTTGAATGGCAGGAAGCACACGGTCCGTCGCCGGAAGTGGTCGTGATGCGAGATAACTTCTGGTTCCGGTGTACGTGGCTGTCCAGTAACATATTAGTAAGTGGGTATGTCGTAAGCCGTATTGTGTGGACGTGATGTACACGTCACGTGGCTGTGCCATATATGTTAGGTACCTAATGGTCGGTATCGAAGTATTACATAACATACCATCACGCCTGTATTCCCCGAAGGGTAAGGCAAAGGTGTACCGGTACAGCAACAGTTCGCCGGTATGTTAAGGCCTCATGTCATCGAAGTATTGTTTGTAATATAGCGGTTTGTCAAAAAAAGGAGAATCTAAATTTTAATGCCTCTGGGTTAAAATGTCGAAAAGGCCACAACATATCGTTCTTTACGACCTTTGATCCCGCAGTGTCGATGTTTTATTGAAAGAACTAGCTGTAAAGTGCTGATATTAAATAATTGGCTAAACGCAATCGCTTAGCGACTATTTTATATTTTAAATCCGGGTTCCGTAGTACAAGCATTAGCTTATACTACGGAACCCAGATTAAATTCCAAATTAAAGAAAAACTAAATTTACTGATTATAAAATTATTTTAATTTATGAGGCTCCCGCAAAATCCCAGACATCCGGGGAAATTAACAAAACATCCCTGAATCATAAATCAATTTCAGAGATATCGCATAACTGCCCTAATGTACTAACGATGTAAAAAACAGAATCACTGTGGAACGTAACATGGCCGCACCGAACGGTGTCATGTCTAATGCATAGTAATGAACTTCGAAATCCGAAACCCGATCACACGGTGACCACTAAGAGCAAAAGATACGAAACAGCACGGCTATTCGCCGATTCCTATATGTTACCGACCGTTTAAGAATTCACTACTCTATAACCCTGAAATTATTCACTCAATCGTAATTTACTTCAGTTTTTTTTTTTAAGTTAATTGAAAAAAATTGAAAAATAATAAAAAAATAAAGAGAAAGAGTGGGAGAGAAATAGAATATCTGCTTTTATTAAGTCACTAATTGCAAATACCAGTAAATACCAAAAATCTTGCTTATATCTAAGTGGAGGGATATAATAATTTGTTGAAGGGGCAATAACGACAAAAAATGATAGTGCATACTATAATGATGACGTCATAGTGTACACTGTTAGGTAAAGTGAAAACTAACCTACTTTGGAACCATACCCACACCCTTATGTTCGGGGTTTTACTTCCGATTACAAGACCAAAGAGCGATCTAACAATACCACAGTAATGCTGAAAGGCCTTCCTTACCTTGATGATGTAATGCTTCTTATTGTTTTAAGGAACACAAAATCCAATGGACCATTGTGTAGCACGTTATGGTTCTAATAAATAGTTGGTATGCGATAAAGCATACATAATGAAATTATAATATCTTCGAGAGATAAACAACTACTATTATTACACTCGTAGTTTCCACAGGAATGCAGAAGTCCGAGCCCAACTAAAGAAAGTCCTCAGATTTAATGTAATTTTTTTTGTTCATATCCTGGTATGGCAAACAACCCGGTGCGCCACGTAGTCACCGCTGCCTATGGATATCTGCAATACCAGAGGCCTTGCTAATGCGTTGTCATCCCAGAGACAAAGTTGAATGTCACATGTGCCTGTAGTTACAGTGGCACCCATACGAACTTGCCGGGGCCGCGGGTTGTTCGAAAGAAATACCGCGCTCTCGGAACGCAAAGGGCACAAGAAAGAACATGAATGGGTTTTAGTCAATAAAAGTCTGACACGTTCTGCCCCGCAGAGGGCGGGGGAAGTCATTTGATGATTTGCCATTCGAAAAAAAAACCCATTCCAACTTATTCTATAACCATATTAAATTATTTTTCCTGAATTGGTAAACGTGTCTTTTTCCAACATGATACTCTAGAGCATAGGTCTTCAACACGCCGCCCGCAGCCGAAATGGTCTGCGGCCCGGCGACCCAGCCCGCCTTCATCGCCAATTTTTACTTATGTGTTCATAATATCGTTTTAGCATATTATATAATGCAGTAAATACAGAATACTTTAACTTTATTTTGATTTTGTTAATACATAATAAATCAAATAACAGGGCTCAAGTACCTACTAACGCGCGTTAGTACATACATAAGTCGAAAATTTATGTTTTTTGTTGAGTTATAAATTTGTAGTGGAACAACAATTTTACGTACGGAAAACAAAAAAAAAAATCTATTATTCTTTTTAACCCCCGACGCAAAAACGACGGTGACAGTTTGACGTGTCTCTGTGTGTGTGTGTCTGTACGCGGCATCGTAGCTCCCGAACGCATGAACGAATTTTGATTTTGTTTTCTGTTTGAAAGGTTAATTAGTCGGGAGTGTTCTTAGCTTCGTTTCATGGAAATCGGTTCAACGGTTTCATAGTTAATAGCTCTTTTATTAGCTACGGTAGTGATTTTTTTTTTCCTGGGGGTTACTTGAAAATTTTTAATTTTGTGTTTCTTTTCCTTTGAGTTGCGGCCCACGGAACCCAAAATTTTTTTTTTGGTCCTTGATATTAACAAGGTGGAAGACCCCTGGTCTAGAATAAGTGTAGTCTCATGATGTTCCTCCTTAAATATCGAAAGCGCAAGTCGTTGGCGAATAGCTGTCGTAATAATGAGAATAGCTCATGCTATATCATGGTACAGATCTAAGCGGTGCTGATAGGGTTATCGGTATCTAGCAGGGTTGCTAGGTACCGAATTACGCACACCATGAAAGCAAAATACATTTTATTTCATACTTCATGCAGAGGTCAACGTTTTATGTTTATTTGCATCTATAAAGTAAAACAAATTGCTGATGCTTTAAAACGCGCGCAGTAGTGAACGCCGGGAATTATCAGTAATTAAATTAGACATGCAAAACGTAGTCGTACCTATACCTATTATTCTTACATTCATTTACTTCCAAGCATTTATTTCCTTTACGCACGGAGTAAAATTTAACGTATTTCACGAAATATTGTTTCCAGTTTGTGCAAGCGAATTCATCAAGTTTTGGGTTTCCGAAACATTTTTGCTTTGTGCTCAACCTGAACGAAATTGTTTTCATCTCTGAAGGATGAGATTATTTTTATTTTAGAGCGGTCTTTGTCCCGTCTCGTCAAACTGCGAGGTTAATAAGATTTTAATATTGAATGCGAAGGTGTCAACTTTGTTACGTGCGGGTCATTCAGCCTATTGTATCGAGTTTACGAGCTCGTAAAGTAAGTATTGCTGAAGGTTCAGCTATCAATAAACTTTATATTGTTAAAGTTGCAGAAATTTCGAGGAAAATTAACCACGAATGTTAGATTGCAAGCCATGCGTTTGAACATACTCTACGAACCTGTTAAATCAACCCTTCCAGAGGGGACCAACACGCGGGGTAAAACTAACTGTAATTCGATCGACTAATTATAAATTTGAAATAGGTACGCGTATCGTGCGTAATGTTTATTTAGTGTGAATGGTTTATTCAAAGCAGTAGGTCATGGCTGTTACTTATAGAGCTTGTCATATGAAATTGAACCAAAACATTTAAAATAAATTATAACAACTTATAATAATAATTGTAATTTACACCTCTGCCTAACCCCTCGGGGAATACAGGCGTATAATAATAGGTTTGTATATTTTTTTTAAATAGTTCAAAAAGACCTTTGTTCATAAGTTTTCTCAAGTAAAGAAGGCATGTTCATGTTATAGGATTCGAAAATATCTAATTCGAAAATTAGCTCTAATCGAATACCTTTTCGTTGGCCCGCTCGGGTTAGAAGCAAGTAGAAGAGATAGAATATGATAACATTAGTAGGTACGCATGGTACAGACACTGCAACAAACTGAGAACTAACTAACAACTTGTTTATTATTCTAAGACGTAAACTATTCACTCAATAGTTAGTTATAGTCTAGACAAGAGAGTGCACACGAAGTTGTGTTTTATGCATTCATGATGCTAAAATCAATCATTTCTTTATGCTAATCTTTTGAGTTGGGAGTTCGGACTTGTTACATATTGTGTAGCGTAGACAAATCTACCACCGTGACACCTTTTAGTTTTAGTTGTTCAAGATCCCAGAGTCGAAAGATTGTACGTGATTTTATAATGGCTAAAATTTTGAGGATAAATAAAAGAACGGCATCAGTCAGGCCCATATTCAAGATTTGAAGCATTTTAAGGCTCGCGCCCTATTACGTAGGACCTAAACATACCGGCAAACTGTGGGTGTACCTTGGTACACCTCCGCCTAACCTTTCAGAGAATACAGGCCTGATGGTATGTAATTGAATAATCTTAAATGCATTTCCCTTTTTCAATCATCGTCCATAAAAGCATTTGGCTAAAGTTATAGCCCACGGAGAGTGTCTGGCAATAATAAACGTTGATTTAATAATATTTTGTAAAACATATTTATGTAAAAACTAGCCGTGTTACTGTAAATAAACTGTACACAGTTTGTAATTTAATTATTATTTAAGTAAGTTTTATCATTTGAAAAATAAATAATATCAATCTTCAACGTACGAATTAGAAATAGGTTCGTACGTAACACGACATATTTCTTCATATACCCTTAAAATTTCAGCTATGTGTAATAAAAATGGTCTGGCACTGAGACGACTGTCTTCTATAACGCGAATCTTTATTTTTTTCTTTGTTAATTTCACTGTAGGTAAAGTAATAAAGGGCATAAGAGACAGCCATTGTGTTTATGTTTTGTATTTATAAAAATAACTTTAGCGATCCATCTTCCTATTTCTGTTATAGTATTTACGTAAGTAAAGTTATCACTTTACTCCATATTTGTTCGGTCTCCCAAAGACAACGTATTTGGAGTTTGGCCAAAAGTGTGTACTCTCCCCTCACCACGCTATAACATCATAGACACAACCTATTCGAGCCACTTTACCCACCTACTGAGAATACTTATAAAGAAGGTTCCATAATGTACATAAAGTATCGTTGGAGAATACATTTTCCTTTTCAGAATTCTGAAAATAACTACAAAGCTCAAAAGATGAGAATATATTTTGAACAAAAAAAAAAATAATTGATATTCGTTCCATTACGTTACATTCGTTTTACGTTGGCTTTTTGACATAAATCATACGCCCAACTAGACCCGAGTCTGCAAAGTTTTTGTTTATTCATCAATTTGTTAGGTGGATGGAGCCTCACATAGGAAAGGACTAATAATAGGACATCACACATGTTTTTCACGAAAGCCTAGGCATAGGTGTGCCTATAGAGGACTCACCTTTTGATAGTGATATATATTTCATCATAATCTATTGAGCCTTTTCACTGTAAATACTTACCAGTCTAACCAGATGCAGTTGAATATCAGTGCTTTACATGGAGCGACTGCCTATCTGACCTCCACAACCCAGTTACTGGGCAACACGATACCTCTTGGTAAGACTGGTTGTCAGACTTCCTGGCTTCTGACTATCCGTAACGACTGTCAAAGATCTACGAATTACAGCCGGGACCAACGGCTATATGTGATTTCCGAGACACGGGGGTGTCACACCCCCAAATTCCAATCTCCGGGTTGCTACTGAGAAATTCGTAATGGAAAAATCCAGTAACACTTTTGCCCGACCCGGGAATCGAGCCCAGGAGCCCGTGCTCATCAGTCGGGCCTGCGACCACGAGACCAACGGGGCAGTCAGTGTTAGTTTTATATATTTATGTTTTGTAAAATTGGACTATGCAATAATATTTCTAGATTTTTACAATGTCCAAAAACAAAATTAAATCATGATGTTCATCATAATTATTTTCCACTCGCTCAACTGTAACATCAGTTTTGTAATCCCTCAAGACTTTAATCAAAGGAACTTAACTCCATCTGTCCAGAAACATTTAGGTAAACGTTAGTGGCGACAGACAATTTGAACCGCTCTGTAGTGGCTCCGTGCCAAACTTTGTGGTTACTTCCCCTGAGTTTCCGGAACCCCCAGTGTATTAACAGGAGCTATCGATTGACCGCTAAACTATTTTAACAGCTAAGAGATACTTACGAAAACTTTACAAGAATGTCTAATAACTTAGATTATTTTAGCAGGAACAATTTGGAAGTGCCCATCTTCATAATACTGACGTAGTCGATTCTTGGAAGTGCTTTGATTTTAATACCGTCTTCTCTTTTACATTTTATTCGTTTTGCAAAAACTGGTTAGTCAAAAGAATTTGAATTGCGCACTGTAATTTGCATGCAGCAAACACAAAAAACAGTAGAACCAACGCAAGTAAACGCCGCGTGGAAAAAGTAAACACATGAACAAACTTATATTACTTCAGTTTTTCTTTGCGGAGTGTGAAACCCTTAAAACTTATAATAAACTTACATTCAGATTCCCTGCAACATCTACCGGGAATATTGGTCCCCAAGGGCAAAGTACTTGGAAAAAGGGTTTCGAACGACATACATATACAAATAGATTAACAATATCAATGGGGACTGGGAACTGTCAAGACTTAAAAGACCGCAAGGGATTCCACCTTTTGACCCACAAGTTTCAAATCTCCAAGTTCTCCGATAAAAGAAAAAGTAAAGAACCGCCACATTATATCCCTAGCGGGTTACTAGATAATCAGTCAGTGACGTCACGCCTTCGATTCTATCAGCTAAAGAAATGTGTTCTTAGATTTTTTTCTATTCTTCAACCGTATTAGCAGAAGTGTTACGCATCTTGATAAGCAAATCTACTGTTTTTATATTGTACTCGAAATTTGAATAAATAATCCAACGTATCAAAAAGGGATAGAAAGACGCTAATGCCAGAGTAAATACATAATGTAACATTTTTAACGAATAAATTGTCAATCGCGTGTAAGCTGCTGTGATTGATATTTGATAATTCAGTCAACTTATGACGACGGCTTTTTTGTTTTTAGTTCGGGAGACCGGGGAATAGTCTATTGTTATTTTAAACTCAAACCCATTATACATAACATAGTGAAAATGGTAATTAGTTGCCAAAATACAAGGCCTGTACTAGATGGATGAATAATATTATTTTGTGGGACTCAACCACACGATGCAATGCTTCGTTTGCGATTGTGTCAGACGGTTAATTGGTGCGATCTTTGCTGGACGCCCGAAGGCACCCCAGGGTGTCCGGATATATGGAATCGGTTATGTTCGGGGCAAACCATGAGAGATGGCGATTTAATATACGTGGCAATGCTACCTGTCTTATATATAAGATTTTTTTTTTGTATTTTTAAGAACACAACACACTTTCACATTATAATTTTTGTGTCAATCTATCAAAAATACCTTTATTTTTTTACATGTTATTGGCATCGTCATTGACATTCTCGCTGAAATTAGATGGCGACTTGATTTTGAACGTTTTTAAAATAATGGGAATTAGTTTTCTGGACACGTCTCCGGATGACAGCGATGTAGACGAGTACATAAGACATAATGAGATAATATGATATAATAATTATTTATGTATGTCTGTATTCCTTTCATTAGCTTTCTAGGCTACGAATACTAATAAGTTTCCTTGCTTGAACATCTAACAAGTAAGTATAAGATTAACCGCTAAATTAGAACTAACTCTAATTCTGAAGCGACTAATGCTTCGTATACGTCTAAAAGCTTTTATTTATGAACTAGTCCATGATTCAGTTTAACCTTTGGTAAAATTAAACCCAGAACTACGTTATGTTAGATATTTATGCTGCGATTACTTGACTAATAAAACGGCGGCGTTACAAAAAAATAGACTTACAACCCTTTGTTACCTTCGCAAGAAATTAACTGCAATATGAGAGAGACCTACTAAATAAAAACTACAGACAATTTGTGCGGCCAAATATTTCGGCCTGTTTGGTGCATAAATCAGTTTTTAATACCATAAATTTAATACACTTGGGCGCAAGGCAAACAGAGCGCAGAATCAGGAGATATCTGTTCAGTTTCGTCCCAGATTCTCCCCAAGGAATCTTGGGAAGGAAACTGTAGATACATACCTGCGATGTTTTTATAGCGAAATGCGTTGTGATTGATAATAGTCGCCATTGCTTACCGACATGAAAAATCATTTCCAATCGTACGGATTGCTTCTGAAAGTTTTGATTAATGTTTTTTGCATGATGTCGTGAAGAAGGTGGCTGGGTTATCGTGGTAATGCATCTTTTAAGTGATTAAGTCGAGTCGCAGCCTTTGGGCGATAATTTTCAGTTTTAGTGCTTCTAATACCCCATACCAGGAAACTTAACAACGTCTTTTGTGAAGAAACATTGTTGAAATTGTAAGTAAACCTACAAATGACAAACCTGAGAGACTAGCACTTTTTTTAATAAATTTTGTTATCAGAACAAGCCTAAAACTTTAAAATGTCCTCTGCCTAATTCACTACTTACATACAATATCACTATCATCACTTAAAAGTCTAATGGACCCGCTAACGTAATCTGACCAAACAAAAGGAAGACGGTCGGCAACCCTTTGTACCCAAAGAATCGAAAGTAAGGTACAAGATTAAATATCCAAGATGTTTTTTCAAGATTTCCCCACGTGTAAACTTTGGGCTTTTAAGTGAACTCAGGGACAATGTGGACACGTAATATCATGTATGAAATATGTTCTACCAACACAGTTCTTGTGTGAAAATAATTTTCATTTTGTTATAGGAAAAAATGTGGATTTAATCTGTAAACAATTTTTCGGGAAGCTTATATTTCCTAATACTTTATAACAATGTACGAAGAAGAGAATAATAAGGAAGTATCATGCTGTTATTATCGAAATAAATACTTTCATAAGTACCTAATAATCTGAGATCATATTGAGAAAATATTATGAGCAAAAAGCTAAGATATCTACTTTTTTTTCTTCAGATTATTTGAAGACATTTTCTATTCGTTTTTTCAAGTTTCGATTTCCAAGACCTTTTCATAACTTTTCTCATCAAGATTTTAACTTAAATCCTTTAAAGTAAAGTCTCAAATCTCACCGCAATTGCACACTTTTCATAATTTCTATTTAATTTGCTAAGCTGTGAGCAAATTAATTTCGCACCGTAATTTGAATGCACCGCATTTCCCGAAAGCGGTGAAGGAAGTTGTCGTCGGAAGTAGTTAGGGCTAGCGGAAACAATGCGGCAGCGGGAAGATGGCGTCGTTCTATTCCAAATTTGAAATTTATACACGTGTGTATAGTTCTCATTATACTTACCTACGTGTGACTATCCTACTTCCTCTTATCCTACTATTATTATAAATACGAAAATTTATAAGGATTGAAGTTGAGCATACATTAGAGATATTGATCTATCTTAACATACAGGATAGTTTTAATTCCATTTTCATTTCCCCTGGGATAATTTAGAACTCAATTCAGAAATATACACAGATAGCTACACCCAATTAAAATATTTCCGGTCAGATGAGGTGTTCAAAGCCAAGACGACAATAATGTAGTATAACAAACCTCATTACGAACTCACGCAAGCTGTGGAGTTTCCAAAATCGAAAACAACATTGTTTATTAGGTTTACTGAGTTACAGCTTTAATTCGCAAAGATCTCAATTACGGAACTATAGTTTACATCTGTGTGGCTGACAGGACTCGGAAGCCGTTATTAGATTAAATTGTAAATAATGTACCTTCAAAGTCAAAATCAAACTCACATACCCCACCATCACGCCTTTATTCCCCAAAGGGTTAGGCAGAGGTGTACCAATGTACACCCACATTTCGCCGGTATGTTTAGGTCCCATGTAATAAGGGGCGAGCTTATTGCCATTAACCGGGCACAAATCCTAACTCCGAGCTGCTACTGAGAATTCTATAGAAAAACTCAATAACACTATTTGCTCGACCTGGGAATCGAACCCAAGGCCTCTAGCGTAACAGTCGCACTTAGGACCACTAGGCCAGCGAGGCAGTTCAAAGGCAAAGTCAAAGTCAAATCATTTATTTCAATTAGACCATTAAAAGGCACTTCTGAACGTCAATTATATGTTAAAATTAAAAATTTTGAATCCTGTTGCCCATTCCAAAAGGTAGTTTCGTTTGGAGAAGAACGGGCAATAAACTCCATACTTCCATAAAGTATATCAATATGTTCCTGCTATTAGAAGGTACATAGGTATGATACTGCATAGGTATTACTTAGTTTATTAAAGTTTTATATTATTAGTCACAGTCACACTGTGGCGTCAGTTGTCGCCCACCATTTTTTTTCGACATAACTTTATCGACCCACTTTGACCTTCTGTATTTCGGTCAACGAACAAAAAAAAAGGATATCCCGTTTTTGTAAGTTTATAAAGTTACACCTAAATTGGGGAATGTTTCAAACTTTCTTCGTGGGTAAGTGATAAATTACTTCCCGATTAGTATTGAAAACCATGAACGGGCCTTCACGAGTAGTAACTAGTTCACCTGCAACCTGAAGGATTTGGCTCTATAGTTCCTGGACGTTTAAGTATTAAGTCCCATTTGGAAACTCCATGATTTTCATACGAATAGGTACGTGCCTAAGTGCCTTTTGGTGGCTTTGGGAAGTTTAAAGCTTTCAAAGGTCGGCAACCGGTCTACGAAGGTTTTCCCAAAAAGGTCGAAAAGGTACGTAATAACTTTAGAATGCGAAGTACCTACCACTGCATGTTAGATTGAGAACCGACTTCAACAAAGTTAGGAAAAGGAAGGATTCTGATTTCTAATAAAACTTTGTCTGAACTTAGCGAGGCAACTGATAGCCTAGACATCGGCAGCCAAGTTAGCACTTGACGTTTTCCTGTAGGTACCTATCAGTTGCAGACTAATGCATACTATGGTACTCAGCCACGTACATTGGTGGCATGTCTAGGGTTTGCACACAGTACCTCAGCATTCTGCATTCCACTGCAATTGCCCCTGAGGCAATGGATGTGGCCACGAATTATGTTCCTGTACATGCAAATAGTGTAGTGGAATTACTGAAGTGCATTCTGTGGTACAGTGAAGATAATATTTTACACGTAACGTTCTTTACTCCTTACGTTTCGACAATATAAAGATGTTATGCTTCTTACAAAAGTAAAACTTTAACATTAGAAGTAGTATGGCTGAATTTCGGTCACGGCGGCCAATCCCAAAGGGAGAGTAGCCATCTACGAATTAAATATTATAGTGGGCATGTGTGCGCAAACCCAGGTGCTCTCACTCTTCCCTTATTCTCGTAGTCCGATGGGACGGCAATCCGACACGGCCGGGGCGAATTTAGGCACTGAACCAAAGGCTTAAACGTGTTTTTTGTATGTAAGTGTAGCATATATTCACTTAAAAGTAAAACATGTATATACTTATTACCTCAGAAAAAAATTCAAAATTCGTGGATAGTAAAAGATTTCAGCTTTCATGTTCTATTAAAAGAGTAAGGCTTTCAATTTTACTAAATCCATTTACATACACTTTCATTTTTTTTCTCTCTTTCACCAATTTTGAAAGAGCATTGTCCCTCTAGTGATGTGTCCACGCGTTACGACCACTGAAAAGAAAACAGTTTATTTATTTATCAGAATACTTCAAAGGTTTCAATATAAACAGGTATTTGTGTACCTGTTCAAAGGTAGGAGTGGGTGTTATTTTGTAAAGTGACGTAAACATAAGGTTAAAAAAATGTGTATTGTAATTTTTTTGTATTAGCGAACTAGTAGCGCCCTGCCTGGATTCGCTCGGGTAGTATTTTATTATTATGAGGAACGTGCAGTTATTATTTTTTTTTAATTTTGATTTTGCAATGAATTAAAATTGCACTTGTAAGCAGTAAAAACGAAGGACAATAATAATACCCACAGTCGTATATTATGAGATTGAGGCAACGTTATCAGCTGTTTAAGTCAGTATCGATTTAAAATAACGTTTTAACTAAAACTTTTATGTTTTATTGCTATTATATTTCAATTCATATTTAGGAATCAAAATTATTTCTATATATTTATTACTTTTTGTTTAATTTTTCAACTAATAATTTAGAATTATATGCTGAAAGTGGCTGATCACATAAATGAATGATTCAATGTTAAACAAATAAATTGATCTTTATCTTTATCTTATTTTTATCCATAGAAACAAACTATTTATCATCTCTCTTCTTCTCAACAGAGACTGATTTTCGAATCAACAATGAATCGTCTGGGAGGCCCCTTGTTTAACTTATTAAAAACATTATTTACACCAATTTTCAAATTAGTCGAAGCCAAAAGTAAAATGAAACTGGTTTACCCTTTTCCACTCAGATAAGGGTTAATTTTAAAAATATATATTTTTTTTTACTCGATAATATTGTCTTTCTACTTCATCAGACCATCGTAGAAGGACTCCACGCACAGCATTCGTGCTAGTGACCGGGAAATCAAACTCGGGGCAACGGCAGTCGAGGCAGAGTATATTAACACTAGCTTCTGCTTGCGACTTCGTCCGCGTAGTTTTGTCACTCGCATTAGGTTACGTCTTTGGTTACTGCTCCACACCTATTGGTCGTAGCGTGACGTAATATAGCCTATAGCCTTCCTCTATAAATGAACTATCTAACACAAAAAGATTTTTTCAATTCAAACCAGTAGTTCCTGAGATTAGCGCGTTCAACAAAACAAACAAACAAACTCTTCAGCTTTATAATATTATATTAACATAATGTTCTGTTAGAGGTAGATACAAAATATACTAATTAAGGGCACGGTACAATCCAACAAAAATAATAAAGGCATACAGTAAATGAAACTCCTTAAACAAAGCCCTTTTGTCTTACGAGTACACTGTTAAAATTAAGTGAAAAATAATTCCGGCCGTGTAAATTGGCTGTCCGGAAAACTCACAGGATAACGGATATTAGTCGGTGGGGAATTTCCAACATAGCCATTCTTTACTTTATAGAAAGGAAAACTTTTATAATTCCTCTTTTTCGTTGATGAAAATAGTTGCCGAATTCATTTTGCTTAGTAATTATTCATTAACATAAGAAAATTGCGGGGGACAATCACGGGCGCACCCAGGTTTTGGCTTAGATGAGAAAAACATACCCAAGGGAGAAAGGAGGCTCAATGAGATTTTTCTGTAGTAAGTACTTAGAATAGAAGAAATATAATAAGTATAGACATTTAACCTACGTAAGGTTTAGATAAGTAATAAATCAAATGGCCTCAGAAATTACTATCGGAATCTTAAAGATTAAAAAGTATTAAAATAATAATTAGAAACTAATTAATTACCAGATCATAATTAATTAATAACTTACCGATTAATAAAAGATTAAACAATGACTTTTATTTTTTTAAACCGACTGTAAACAAACAAAAACTAATAACATTCTTACAAGTTAAAATTCAACTCAGTACATATTATTTCAAGATCTATGTGTTATTTGTCTTGATGTTAGTAAAAAATATTTTTTTTACAGTTTCTTCTTGAAATTTGAATTATTTTTAATTTCGCAACGAGTTCTTTAGTGTGTGTTCTGTATACAAGCTACAAAGTAGACGTATACGGAACCGACTTCTCATACTAAATACCTTTCAAACATAGTTTTAATAGAAACCTATCAAAATTTAATTGAAAGTTCTAATTAAATAACTATCCAAAACAAATGGGTTGGAAAGTCAGGGGACCTTCATCAGATAGATGGACAGAATAGTCCATCCAAGGTTATTTTGACGAAAGGATACAGAGATGAACTTGCCGTAAACTTACATAGGTTTGACAGACCTAGTCGCGTCAAAATGCACGGAATTTGACAAATCGAAGCATGTGGTAATTTTCGTTTCTGAATCTTAGGCTTATAAAGGTTTTTTCAGCCTCCAATGGAACCCTAAATAAATTAACTATTCTGCTCCACATTTACACTTTTAAGACTTATTATCAGGACCACTTACAGTTAATCTATTTCCGTTCACATAGAACTATTCGCCGATACTTAGGTACTTACAGAAACGAATAAAAAATGTAATCGTAGTCACAGTTAAACGACCAGATAGGTACGGGTGCCGCCGCTTATTGTCGCCCTAATAAACTATCGGATTCACGTGAAAATGGCGCACAAAATTTTATTTGCAAGCATTTTTTTATTCACTTGTATTTTCACTTGTAGAGGCGAGGACTGTGAGGCCTACGATGAAATGGGATCGTGTAAGTTTTGACAACATTTTATTATAAATATCAAATTATTTATATTACTTTCAGCTGTTTTCATATTTACTATTTTCGAAAACTTCGGTGCTATTAGACTAGATTTTTATCTTAGTTCTGTTGCCTATTCTATTTCCATAATTTCGATAAGAAATTGTCAGCAGCAGCCCTTTATGTCTGCTTCACACATAAAGGGCTTTAAACGCGATCACTGTCACATTGCAAATAAAAGAATGAGAAACAACCAAGTTCTTAATTCAAATATGTATATTACGTTATTGTTATTAATTTTAATAACATTCTTTGATCTGTAACAATCTGTAACAAATAAAAGACACAGATATTTTTTCAGAAAAGTAATTTAAAAAAGTTACTTTACCATATTTTGTACCGAGTAATTAAAAAATTATGTTTAGTGAACAACGAGTTCTTAGAAAAATGTTCAAGATTAACATATTTATTGCAGCCACAAACTATAGATTTGGCTAAAAATGTGTATGAAGTGAAGCTATTTTGAGTAGGTATTAGGGTCTTATCAGCGTCCCTATTTTACGTGTTTCGAACTTAATTGACGAAATATAGGTATACGATTACAGCTCTGTCAATCGTTCCGGCAAATATAAGCGTAATATTATGTTTACCAGGTACACCACCTTGTTCTTCCGACATGGTGTTATACAGCGCTGGGTGTCTGAACCCTACGTTATCAGAGCGTACATGTCGCCACCCCGAGGCTCACTCCCTGGGTGTCCGCTGCGACTACTCAAGGTGTGAGTGCCCCGACCCGAAGGTGTGGGACGAAGAGGCCAAGCAATGCGTGACACTCGACGAGTGTCCGGAACAGTCGACTGAAAATTATAGCACAGTAACAGATTAATGTGTTCTTTAAATAAAAAAATATTTATACCTTTCCTTAGCTACGTATGGAATTGTACCCTACGTACATATTGGGTAAAATGAGTTACTGACAAGGCAGAAAAGGCCTAATTTTGTCCAATAGAATTAATTATAACAACCATTTTGTCATAAAAATATGTACAAGAAAAATGTATTTAATACGTGTATTTTAATTTATAGTAACACAACAAATTATTCAATTACAAAATAATGAATTTAAAAGAACATTATCATAGTGACTTCAAAAATGTTATTTCTATTTTATAATTAATTAGTATATAACAAAAATAACAATACTTAGCTAAATACCTACATGATGCCTGATGGGATATAATAATTGCTTGCAGACAGAACACAGGAACTGTTAGGTTATAAGATCTCACCTTTATAATTCAATGTATGTCTAGCAAATAAACGTCTGATTTTGTTAAAATGACCACGACTTCTAATGCAGCGTAATGGTTTTAGATAAGGCTGTGTTTTCACTTATATATCCTTTAAAAGTACTTCCAGTATTTAAATTACGTTTATCATCTATTTGATACCTGTGACATAAAATTTTACGTCCCAATTCACACAGACAGAACAATACATGAACTGGCTTTTGCTTGCCTCATTCATGTTACTTCGTCCAGAGACAACGCCAGCGGGGCGTGAACGGTATTCGGACAAACGCAAAACTGTCTGACAGCTCGAGTCCGGGGTCATGTCTAAACCACGTCCACCCTGCCTTTCATAAATGAAATATGGCTAGAGTCAGTTAGTCAATCTCCCAGTACCTACAAACTAAATGGCAGTTTCTATTCAATTGTTGGAAAAGTTTAAGCTGAAAGTTAGAACGCTTTCGGATCACAGTGTATTCAGCCGCTAACTATAAACTCTAAAACGAGGTCAATTATTTATTCTTATTTGAGGAGACAGAATAGTTCATCTACCTGCTCGGACCTCTGTTTACTTTTTAAATAGAAACCATTGTAGTGCGACCCACAATTGAACTGAACGAGAATAGACATACCTAATATTCCACGAATGAATATTTATGCAAAGATATTCCAATGAAGATCGAACACTGTTTTTATTAACAGGAATTTAAAACGAATAGTAATTGTATTCACGAACAGTTGAACATAGAACGAGTTTATCGAAAACCTCACCCTACGTGAATCGTCTGTCAACTGGATGAAAAGATATTTTTAATAAATGATTATCGTCAGCCTGAAGTAGTCCCCCACTGGACATATGCTTCTCATCACGTCATTTGACTAATGATAAAGACAACCCTGATAGAAAGTGGTTACCTCAGCGGTAACCACGCGCTACAGATGCCTGTAGCGCCAGCGGTTCACCAGAGATACAGTTTACCAAGAATGTTATGAAAAACATGGTATTTACCCTTTGTCGGTGCATCTTATATGGCTACAGGCGAATGGCAGGGTATCGAACCGAACCGCACACAATTGGTACAATTTAATGTTGTGATTACAGTATTAAACTTATTATTATACAGTGTTTTCTTCATAAGGTTCCGACGAAGCTTATTCACCTCTAGACGTGCCACAATGGGTCACTGTATATATTTCAAAGACCCTTTGTGGACTGTCATTGAGAAGTTCCAGATTTCTTATGAGATCTGTGGTTTTGTCGATAGAACTAGAACATTCCCCTCTATTTTTTCCAATCGAATACTATCCAAGCATTTCCTCAAGGAACACGATCTATCAATCATGCTTTGTTCAATAACAGTCACCGCAATAAGGAATAAAAAAAGTAATATAAATGAGACGTACGCTCCTCGCAGTGATCGAAGATATTTGATCGCATGCCAGTGGGAGCTGTGTAACTGTGCGTGGCATTCGATATATTATATCCCCAGTTTAACCAACTAGGGTGTTGTTATGTCAAACGTGACAAATAGCGCGACATATCACATCCTTATGGCTGTTTATGCTATCTGACGGATAGGGCCGTGATCTACTCTGGCCCCACTGGAGAATGGAACCGGCGAGAGATGTCGTGCGGTGTTCTACAGGGATCGATTCTGGGGTCGCTCCTCTGGTATGGTTTTCCATGGTCCGGAGCGGTGGGGGAATGAGAAGCAGTCGCCTCCTTTTGTGAAGCAGTCATGGTAGAGAAGGAGGCGGCGGGACGATTGAGGCAGAGAGTCTCCCGTCCCAGCCGCCGCGGTAGACGCTCCGGGCGTCGGGAGCCGCGAGACCACTGCCGGCCACGGTAGACGCGGACCTGTGCACTGTGAGCAATAGGTAGCTCATTGTCCGTACGTTGCATAACGACGAGCGCATTCGTGTTTCACGCGCACCTCAAAGAGATGTCAGCAATCTTTTTTGAAGGGGCCACTCAGCCCCTATGGCTGCCGGGGCTGCTGGTTGTTCATAAGAGATACCTCGCCCCCGGAACGCAAAGGGCACAAGAAAGAACATAGATGGGTTTTAGTCAGTAAAAGTCTGACACTAGGGGCGGAGGAAGTAATTTGACGATTTCCCATTCGTAGAAAAAATATGGCTGTTGTACACAAGTCATGGCCCATCGTGTTATCTGATAGAGGGCTAGGGAACTCCTAGTTTCCTAGGTCAGAGTTCTAGTGATAACCTTACATAATATTATTGGTCAGTCACGATTACCATATGTATTAAACACGTGTTGAGTGCACGTTATCATTTTCCGATAAAGTACAATGTCATACGGCATCTATTATTGCCCTATTACGTCGGCAAGTCAAAAATTCTTTGTTTCGGGAGGTTCCTGCACCTCATCGGGCGGGAGGAAACGTCCGGGTGTCACCATTGTGTGGATCGCCCCGAGGACACGGTGGAGCACACCGTGGCGGTATGCCCCTCTTGGGCGGAGCATCGCCGAGTCCTCGTGGCGGCCATCGGCGGCGGCGAACTCTCGCGTCCGGCCATGGTGCAAGCCATGGTCCGGAGCGAGAGGGAATGGGATGCAGTCGCCTCCTTCTGCGAGGCAGTAATGCTTGAGAAGGAGGCGGCGGGACGGTTGAGACAGCGGTTCTCCCGGCCCAGCCGCTGCGGTAGACGCTCCGGACGTCGGGAGCCGCGAGACGACTCCCGGCCACCGTAGATACTGGCCTGTGGACGGTGAGCAATGGGTAGCTCACCGTCCTTACGTTGCATAACGACAGGCCGTGTCGACGGCGCGTTCGTGTTCCACGCGCGCCTCAAAGAGATGTCAGCAAAAGGAAGGGGCCACTGAGGGCCGATGCCTGCCGGGGCTGCGGGTTGTTCGCAAGAGATACCGCGCCCCCGGAACGCAAAGGGCACAAGAAGGAACATGGGTGGGTTTTAGTCAGTAAAAGCCTGACACTCCCTCCCGCCCCGCCCAGGGCGGGAGAAGTTATTTGATGATTTCCCACACACCAAAAAAAAAAAAAAAAAGGCAAAAATTATTTCTTAAATAAAAGTACTTTTAGGACATAGCTGTGTTTCAGTGCTACACCCCAGGTGTAGCACTGAAACACAGAATAATCTCTAAACATCCAGATGTTTAGAGATTATTCTCAAACGAATGCAATGGTGTCCGAAAATATTATTATTGTGCATAATTATTATGTATTATAAGAAATTTGAACACCCCGAGATACTTATTTTTAGGTATTACCTAAAAATATCATTTTAAATCTAACGCTGATTTCATTATGAAACGTTTAATCATTTTAAAGAATGTACTTTATAAATAATATAAAAAATTCTGTCAACAGTCGTAGCGGAATGTCAAGTTTTTTTTTTCAAATTTAGAACATAATCTGCCCGCAATTTTGTTATTTTCAGTTATTTTAAAAAACTATTTAAATAATGTTGGATACGACTGAACCAGTCAAAGTCTCTACAGAACCATACCTACTCTTCTTACTTAATGTACCTAGTTTAGGTGAAGTAAAAGCTTATTGCACGCGAAGTATTTAATAAGTACTAACTTTCTTTTATAGTTCCGTCTATAAAGTGGTAAATAACCTTACTATAAAATGCCTGATTGGGCATTGAAATGTTCTAACTTTTCTCTGTTTATTTACTAGTAGTTTGAAATAAAACATATTGAGGTTTAACTAGCAATAAAAGTTAAATAAAACTTCGATTCGAAGTCAAAAAAAATCTAAACGGTTTTTTTGTTATTCTTTTCTTTTTGAAATAATGGTGGTCAACACCAGGAATTTCTCCTGAATCGTGAATACGTTTATAAACATTTAAACTCACATACACAAACAGCCAGACCCGGAACAAGTATCTGTAGGCTATACAAATATTTGTTCCGTGCCGGAATCGAACCCGTGACATGCAGCGCGGAAGCCAATCGCTCAGCCTTGGAAATGCTGATAACCGATGTTTTATAACTAGCACAGTTATATCGTAATCCTTCATTATTTCGTTTCCATTGTCGATCAAACATACACTACTATCTTTGCCAATATACGTAGATACAATAATTAATACTCTTTCTTACCCGGGTTTGTGTTCATTGCGTCCAAATCTTACCCTGAACAATGCATTTTAAGTTCTCACAGTTTCAGGCACGGATCATGCGTCAAGTGTATACCGGGTTCCCGACTCATGCTGGTAGAATGAACCGACATGAACACATGGAGGATATCCATAAGGATTTCACAACGAAAAATAAATATATTATCAGACCAGCTAGCTCTTGGCAATATCTAACGTTAGATATTGCGTAATTAATACGTATTTAACACCAACAAATCACTACCTTACTTTTATGTTCATGTATGAAAATGTTCTATCATAAAAGATAATTTTAAGCACATTAACAAGGCGCTGTATCAAGTATTTAGCGTACAATGCTTTGGAAAATTTCACGTGACCTTTTATCAATACAGTTGATGACCTGATAGATTCAAGTATAGGTATGTACTTATAGTAGATACTTATCTATGTTACTGTTAACCTTTACATTAACTTTATGAGCAATTAACGCATTATATTAATAATTTATGCATTCTTGAAGTGCCATTGCATATCGATATTTACGCCTGGTAAGTCGTTTTGTTTAAGTATTTATAAAGGAAGAATCACATCCCTTGTTCTACCTTTAACAGTATAAAGAGGAAACGTAAGGAATGTAAGAAAGCATAGTTGAGTTTAATTATTCCGTCTTCTGTTCCAGCTTCAGAAATTCAAGATGTTGTGCAAAACGAAAATAGCAGCTTTGCTAGTTCTGGCAGTCGTTACACCAAGTTTTGAAGACCCAGTTGGTGATCCTAAAGATAAAGAATGTAGAAAAATATCATCGTGTTCCTCTTGTATATCGAAAAGTTTCTGCACGTGGTGTGTCACCAAGAGTAAATGCACCAAGCAATCATGCGGCAACGATAACATAATTTTCCCTAAAGAGTACTCGGCCATTATGGCCGGGCCGCAGTTTTGCCCCAGGGTCGTGGAGCCGGAAGAAATATTGACTCTAAAGAGTGGAGTGAAGCAAATTATTGCTGTGAAAATTACGCAGATACATTTATATATGGCATTTACTCCGTGGAAATGTAAAATAGATTATGACGGCAATCAGACGACAGTGGTAGCGGTGTTGCTGGGTGACCAAGTGTATTGTGAATCTGTGCTACTCACTAACAAGTCTCACGAGCCTCGTACGAGTGGCAGCGTGTCTGTACTGTGGGATTACAGTAAAACCTTTGATGGATCTCTTCCGTTTCAAGTGTGCCGCTGTGACTTAGACCCTACTTGTGCCGCTTGTAATAAATTAACTTAAATACTAAGAAAATAACTATTTTAAGTACCTATCTCTTAATGAGGTGCATATTAAATCACTATTATACGAGTCTCGTGCAGTGTATTATTTAATTAAACTTTGAGTTATTTGTTATTTCTGATATTGATGACTACAAGTGAAATGCATGTTTATGTTTCAATAGTGTTTTTAATAAAGAAACAAAGGGAATATACTAAGACAGGACGTTGTAGTCGGGTGTACACATACGTGCATGAAAGTAGAACAACAAGTTACCGGTACACTGTAATGTAGAAAATATACATACTAAAGTTTTCACAACCACATGTATCTCTTACAAACAGTTAAATTTGATCGGAGACTTGTCCAAAAGATTGTTGGAGCAATATCGTTAGGGCAATTTTCGCTTCTAGGAACAAACAATTGGTGTCAGCCTTTCCTTATTACAGTGTAAGCGAATGAGTTTATTGCTGTTGCTTTTTTACATGAATAGAAAATTGTGTGTTTAAAACCCTTCAACTCCAAACGTTGTCGTTTGAAACTAGTTTCTTCGTGAGACGTAACTCCACCGATACCTGAGTCAGCACTTTGTGATGGCGCATAGGACAGCCTTTCATTCTTTAGAACATTTTCCAGGTTATCTCAAGTTTACTCAAAGCATTGATTTTTCATCAACGAAATAATTGACTCGTAACCTGTCACGGAAAACCCTCGGACATAACTTGAACTGTTTATGTGCAGCTGAAACAGTCAACCCAATCTGCACAACCATGTCGATTTGTTCCTTATCCGATGAGGAAAGGTCTATTCCCCGCGATGAAACATTTGAACTGCCTCGTTAGCCTAGTGGTCCTAAGCGCGACTGCTACGCGGTCTTGGGTTCGACTCCCAGGTCGAGCTAACAGTGTTATTGGGTTTTTCCATGAAATTCAAAGTAGCTGCTCGAAGTTAGGATCTGTGCCCAGTTAATAGCAATAGGCTCGCCCCCTATTATATTGGACCTAAACATACCGGCGAACTGTGGGTGTACATTGGTACACCTCTGCCTTACCCTTCCGGGAATACAGGCGTGATGGTATGTTATGTTATGAAACAGTTAACGCGTACCTATCTAGGTAAGGATATTTAAACCATATCTACTTTTACGTTTTCGAAGCATAACAAAAGTAAAATATACATTGTACTAACTATCAACCGAGAACCATATCAGAGTGTATGATTTAAAACGGTTGAACTTTAATTTCCTGTGTTGGTTGTGAGACGACCGCAAAAGCGATATGAATATGAAGGCCGCTTAGAATAATGTAAGTATGGAAAACAATTTTGAAAAAGCTGGATTATTTTTTGTTTTTATGGAACAAGGGAGGCTGGTAGTGAATGGATGCGAAAGGCGAAGAATCAATTGTTGTGGTTTAGACTTACATGTTTCTAGCAATAGACAGCTTAAGAATGAGCTGATTGAATGATGGGACAAGCTAATCACAATTTTACAAAAATAACTCTTAGACACCGTAACAAAAAAGAAATATCACAAAATCAAAAGGAAGAGAAGATAAGGAGTACAAAAGATCAACAAGGTCCGCTTTTCTGCAGCAAGTCCATGGCTCGAAATAGCTTCAGGTACGATGAGGTGTTTACTACTGACACATAAGCCGCGTTGGTGGCACTATGAAGAAAAAAACATAGGGATCATTTATCTTTTTCATTTTTGTTTTAAGTCTGGCTGGGATTTATAAAAACGCCCATAGAGCTGGCTTTAATTTGACTTTTAGAATGATAAGTACCAACGCGTGCCAACAAAATTTTCATGTAAAATGTCTAGATATCACACATTAAACAAATGTTCCTCAATTATAACTCGAATGCCACGTCGTTTCAAAACAATGGCAGTTTGAGATAGTGCAATCTGAAATAGAATAGGCTTGCTATTTCTATTGTGTGGCGGTATGAATTGTTGCGAGGGTCCTTAATTAGCGTACTCAGGTACTGCAGTGCTTGGGTATTCATAGACTTTACGATGTTATTGGAAGAAATATAGGTACATCTGTTTTCTTCCTTCAAAGCTAAAACCAATATTGTAACAGTCGCAAAATACTCATTATCGATTTCCTGCTATTACAAAAAATACAACCATCTACATCTACTGAGCATTTTCCCAACTTTGTTGGGGTCGGCTTCCAGTCTAACCGGATACAGCTGAATACCAGTGTTTTACATGGAGCGACTGCCTATCTGACCTCCACAACCCAGTTACTGGGCAACACGATACATCTTGATTAGACTGGTTATCAGAATTCCTGGCTACTAACTATCCGCAACGACTGACAAAGATCTACGAATGACAGCCGGGACCAACGGCTTTACGTGCTTTCTGAGGCACGGGGGTGTCACACCACCAACCTCTTAACTCCGGGCTGCTACTGAGAAAATCCTAATGGAAAAACCCAGTAACACTTTTTTGCCCGGCCTGGGAATCGATCCCGGGACCCCACGCTCATCAGTCGCGCTTGCGACCACGAGACCAACGGGGCAGTCTAAACTAGGTAAATGTATAATAATATTATTAAGAAAAAAGGTGAGTATTTTTGTTTGTAATGGATAAACTCAAAAACTACTAAACCGATTTAAAAAAATATATTTTACCTCTGGTAGGCTACAGTTTTGTTAGAACTGACCTCAATTATTATAAAAAATACTGTACTTTACTTCATATCCTATCTACCCCATCTCTGATTCTGAATACTATGTTTCCACAATGTTCGTACTATTAGCTAACACGAACTAATTAGTATTTTTCTCGCTTTCTATTCATGACAACATGTTGTTGAATAAACTATGTTGGCAACAACACTGTTGACAAAACACAAAGATTCCTGTTATTACAGTAACAAACAGATGTTTCTGAAAAGGTGGATAAATGTGTTTTTGTCCTTGAAATAAAAAAAACCGGGCAAGTGCGAGTCGCACTCGCCCACCGAGAGTTCCGTACGTAAGATCATCATAATGTACAGAATTAAATAAATAGTTTATTTCAATAAAAAAAAGTAAATTAAATTTTTAAATAATCGTTTCACAGACTTCGGAGACAGCTGCGAACGGTACTATTTTTATATTTTTCATTATAAATAAAAAATATTTCATCGAAAGAAAATATAAATATATAACATATTTTGCAGTGTGCACAACAAGCCCTTTTAAATGATTTAATGACCCCATTTGTACTAGTAGCTTCAATTGGAAATTTCGACCCGTATAAAAAAATATAGACCCCTATTTTTTAAGATTTAATTAAAAATGTATAGTTTTGAGACTTTCTTGTTCTTGTGGTATATAACGATGCTACTTGTCAAATTTCATGGTTCTAGGTCAACGGGAACTAGTGAGTTTTGATTCTCTTGATAATGCCTAAATATGCGATTTTTGCTGAATAAACGGCCGTATCATTTTTTACGTAAACTTAGAAGTTTGATTTTTTCACAACTTCATAGCACCGTCGACCTAAGTATACGATTCAAATTTCAACTTGATACCTCCATGCATTCCTGAAATAAAGGGTCTTCACAGACAGACAGACAGACGGACGGACAACATAAACCCTGTACCCTGAAAAACATAAATATTTAAATTAACAAACAATTACTAAGTTTGGCAAAGGCCTGTTCAATTGCAATATTTACTTGCTTGAATTTCGACGTTCCATAATCAATAGGGGTTGTTACCCTCCGAGTATGTTTGGCCGGCAACAAGCTCATCCTAGAATTATTTAATGAAATTTCGAATGTTGTGCGAGTTTTGAAATTCCATAATTCAATTTAACTAAGATATGTGGTACCCGTGTTTAAAAATAATTATTTAATGACCAAATAAGTTCTAAATGACGAACGAAAGCGCCTCCGCCCGACTTATTGTTGGACCGATTATCAGACCGTTCATTAGATCTATAGTTTCGTGGAACCAAATTTTTGTAGGACGTGTGCGTCAGTATATTAGAATTCATATGTTCCATTCTCTCCAACAAAAAAAATCGGTCACCGATTGTCTGACGTGGGCGGGCAGTTATTAGGGAATTACCTCAGACACTGGCATGCTCGTTCGGACTTACTGGTATACAAGTTTAAACACTGGCACGCTTATTTAAAATTACTGGTTAAAGTCATAGCATTTATTCAATTGGACCATTCACACACACTTTTGAATTGTCAAGAAGTTTTTCAGAAAGTCAAAGCTAGTTGCTCGTTCCAAAATATAGATCTTTACGGAGAAGAAACTGTTTTTTGCTGTTTTAATAAACGGTCGTTATCTAATTCGCTACCATATCCGATGTCATCTCGTGGACAATAGTGCGGGTTATGCGTTTTTTTTTTCTTTTCACTTTTGTATACCATTATTATGTAAATGCTGTACCGTACAACTCTTTTTTGTCCCAAAAAAAATAGTTACCTTAGGTCCAGCATTACACACACAAAGCGTGCAGCTATCAAAGTTGTGGTCCCTGAACACGTTGAGCACGGTGTCAGCGAGCAGCACGTTGAGCATGAGCGGGCAGGCGGCGTGCGGCGCGGGCGCGGGGCCCGCCGGCTCCGCGCGCCGGCACACTCGCGCCGGCGCCGGGCACGGGGCCACGCTGCCGGGGTTGCGCGGCGTGGTGCTGCCGGCGCCGGGCACGGACAGGGGGTCGCCGGCCCGGCGAGCGCGCGCCTCGCGGCTCTCGGGGGTCGGAGGGGCGGAGCGTTTGATGCCTACTACAAAAATATATTTTGAAAATTAGTGAAAGAAGCACGTAAGTAAAGTCGGCCGACGTATCTTAACGAATCCTGAAGTTAGCTGTTTGACTGCGCAATGGATCTTTTAGAAACAAAATTGTGTACAGCTAATCGGCTAAATTCAGAATCTTCAAGATATGTCGGCCGCACTTTATATTATTTATTTAATATTAACAAAATATCACAAATATTTTCCTGAACACATCTTTTTGGAGTTAAATATATCAAGATGAGATCATTTCTTGTTACTTGATGAGTAATAATAAATAAATAAAGTAACCCTCAATATACGTAGATACAATAATTAATACTCTTTCTTACCCGGGTTTGTGTTCATTGCGTCCAAATCTTACCCTGAACAATGCATTTTAAGTTCTCACAGTTTCAGGCACGGATCATGCGTCAAGTGTATACCGGGTTCCCGACTCATGCTGGTAGAATGAACCGACATGAACACATGGAGGATATCCATAAGGATTTCACAACGAAAAATAAATATATTATCAGACCAGCTAGCTCTTGGCAATATCTAACGTTAGATATTGCGTAATTAATACGTATTTAACACCAACAAATCACTACCTTACTTTTATGTTCATGTATGAAAATGTTCTATCATAAAAGATAATTTTAAACACATTAACAAGGCGCTGTATCAAGTATTTAGCGTACAATGCTTTGGAAAATTTCACGTGACCTTTTATCAATACAGTTGATGATCTGATAGATTCAAGTATAGGTATGTACTTATAGTAGATACTTATCTATGTTACTGTTAACCTTTACATTAACTTTATGAGCAATTAACGCATTATATTAATAATTTATGCATTCTTGAAGTGCCATTGCATATCGATATTTACGCCTGGTAAGTCGTTTTGTTTAAGTATTTATAAAGGAAGAATCACATCCCTTGTTCTACCTTTAACAGTATAAAGAGGAAACGTAAGGAATGTAAGAAAGCATAGTTAAGTTTAATTATTCCGTCTTCTGTTCCAGCTTCAGAAATTCAAGATGTTGTGCAAAACGAAAATAGCAGCTTTGCTAGTTCTGGCAGTCGTTACACCAAGTTTTGAAGACCCAGTTGGTGATCCTAAAGATAAAGAATGTAGAAAAATATCATCGTGTTCCTCTTGTATATCGAAAAGTTTCTGCACGTGGTGTGTCACCAAGAGTAAATGCACCAAGCAATCATGCGGCAACGATAACATAATTTTCCCTAAAGAGTACTCGGCCATTATGGCCGGGCCGCAGTTTTGCCCCAGGGTCGTGGAGCCGGAAGAAATATTGACTCTAAAGAGTGGAGTGAAGCAAATTATTGCTGTGAAAATTACGCAAATACATTTATATATGGCATTTACTCCGTGGAAATGTAAAATAGATTATGACGGCAATCAGACGACAGTGGTGGCGGTGTTGCTGGGTGACCAAGTGTATTGTGAATCTGTGCTACTCACTAACAAGTCTCACGAGCCTCGTACGAGTGGCAGCGTGTCTGTACTGTGGGATTACAGTAAAACCTTTGATGGATCTGTTCCGTTTCAGGTGTGCCGCTGTGACTTAGACCCTACTTGTCCCGCTTGTAATAAATTAACATAAATAGGTACTAAGAAAATAACAATTTTAAGTACCTGTCTCTTAATGAGGTGCATATTAAATCACTATTATACGAGTCTCGTGCAGTGTATTATTTAAATGAACTTTGAGTTATTTGTTATTTCTGATATTGATGACTACAAGTGAAATGCATGGTCATGTTTCAATAGCGTTTTTTAGTCGGGTGTACACATACGTGCGTGAAAGTAGAACAACAAGTTACCGGTACACTGTAATGTAGAAAATATACATACTAAAGTTTTCACAACCACTTGTATCTCTTACAAACAGTTAAATTTGATCGGAGACTTGTCCAAAAGTTTGTTGGAGCAATATCGTTAGGGCAGTTTTCGCTTCTAGGGACAAACAATTGGTGTCAGCCTTTCCTTATTACAGTGTAAGCAAATGAGGTTATTGCTGTTGCGATTTTATATGAAAATAAAATTATGTGTTAAAAACCCTTCAACTCCGAACGTTGTCGTTTGTAACTAGTCTCTTCGAGAGACGTAACTCCACCGATACCTGAGTCAGCACTTTGTGATGGTGCATATGACAGCTTTTCATTCTTTAGAATTTTTTCCAGGTTATCTCAAGTTTACTCAAAGCATTGATTTGTTATCAACGAAACAATTGACTCGTAAGTATTAGGATTCGTTAATAATAGCATAACCTGTCAAAGAAAACCCTCGGACGTAACTTGAACTGTTCATGTCCAACTGTTACAGTCGACCCAATCTGCACAACCATGCTGATTTATTCCTTATCCGATGAGGAAAGGTCTATTCCCTGCAATTAAACATTTGAAGTGCCTCGTTAGCCTAATGGTCTTAAGCGCGACTGCTACGCGGTCTTGGGTTCGACTACCAGGTCGAGCCAAAAGTGTTATTGGGTTTTTCCATGAAATTCAAAGTAGTTGCTCGAAGTTAGGATCTGTGCCCAGTTAATAGCAATAGGCTCGTCCCCTATTATATTGGACCTAAACATACCGGCGAACTGTGGGTGTACATTGGTACACCTCTGCTCTACCCTTCCGGGAATACAGGCGTGATGGTATGTTATGTTATGAAACATTTAACACGTACCTACCTAGGTAAGGATATTTAAACCGTATCTACTTTTACGTTTTCGAAGCATAACAAAAGTAAAATATACATTGTACTAACTATCAACCGAGAACCGTATCAGAGTGTATGATTTAAAACGGTTGAACTTTAATTTCCTGTGTTGGTTGTGAGACGACCGCAAAAGCGATATGAATATGAAGGCCGCTTAGAATAATGTAAGTATGGAAAACAATTTTGAAAAAGCTGGATTATTTTTTGTTTTTATGGAACAAGGGGGGCTGGGAGTGAATGGATGCGAAAGGCCAAGAATCAATTGTTGTGGTTTAGACTTACGTATTTCTAGCAATAGACTGCTTAAGAATGAGCTGATTGAATGATGGGACAAGCTAATCACAATTTTACAACAATAACTCTTAGAAACCGTAACAAAAAAGAAATATCACAAAATCAAAAGGAAGAGAAGATAAGGAGTACAAAGGATCAACAAGGTCCGCTTTTCTGCAGCAAGTCCATGGCTCGAAATAGCTTCAGGTACGATGAGGTGTTTACTACTGACACATAAGCCGCGTTGGTGGCACTATGAAGAAAAAAACATAGGGATCATTTATCTTTTTCATTTTTGTTTTAAGTCTGGCTGAGATTTATAAAAACGCCCATAGAGCCGGCTTTAATTTGACTTTTAGAATGATAAGTACCAACGCGTGCCAACAAAATTTTCATGTACAATGTCTAGATATCACACATTAAACAAATGTTACTCAATTATAACTCGAATGCCACGTCGTTTCAAAACAATGGCAGTTTGAGATAGTGCAATCTGAAATAGAATAGGCTTGCTATTTCTATTGTGTGGCGGTATGAATTGTTGCGAGGTTCCTTAATTAGCGTACTCAGGTACTGCAGTGCTTGGGTATTCATAGACTTTACGATGTTATTGGAAGAAATATAGGTACATCTGTTTTCTTCCTTCTAAGCTAAAACCAATATTGTAACAGTCGCACAATACTCATTATCGATTTCCTGCTATTACAAAAAAAACAACCGTCTACATCTACTGAGCCTTTTCCCAACTTTGTTGGGGTCGGCTTCCAGTCTAACCGGATACAGCTGAATACCAGTGTTTTACCAGTGTTTTTGGAGCGACTGCCTATCTGACCTCCACAACCCAGTTACTGGGCAACACGATACATCTTGATTAGACTGGTTATCAGAATTCCTGGCTACTAACTATCCGCAACGACTGACAAAGATCTACGAATGACAGCCGGGACCAACGGCTTTACGTGCTTTCTGAGGCACGGGGGTGTCACACCACCAACCTCTTAACTCCGGGCTGCTACTGAGAAAATCCTAATGGAAAAACCCAGTAACACTTTTTTGCCCGGCCTGGGAATCGAACCCGGGACCCCACGCTCATCAGTCGCGCTTGCGACCACGAGACCAACGGGGCAGTCTAAACTAGGTAAATGTATAATAATATTATTAAGAAAAAAGGTGAGTATTTTTGTTTGTAATGGATAAACTCAAAAACTACTAAACCGATTTAAAAAAATATATTTTACCTCTGGTAGGCTACAGTTTTGTTAGAACTGACCTCAATTATTATAAAAAATACTGTACTTTACTTCATGTCCTATCTACCCCATCTCTGATTCTGAATACTATGTTTCCACAATGTTCGTACTATTAGCTAACACGAACTAATTAGTATTTTTCTCGCTTTCTATTCATGACAACATGTTGTTGAATAAACTATGTTGGCAACAACACTGTTGACAAAACACAAAGATTCCTGTTATTACAGTAACAAACAGATGTTTCTGAAAAGGTGGATAAATGTGTTTTTGTCCTTGAAATAAAAAAAACCGGGCAAGTGCGAGTCGCACTCGCCCACCGAGAGTTCCGTACGTAAGATCATCATAATGTACAGAATTAAATAAATAGTTTATTTCAATAAAAAAAAGTAAATTAAATTTTTAAATAATCGTTTCACAGACTTCGGAGACAGCTGCGAACGGTACTATTTTTATATTTTTCATTATAAATAAAAAATATTTCATCGAAAGAAAATATAAATATATAACATATTTTGCAGTGTGCACAACAAGCCCTTTTAAATGATTTAATGACCCCATTTGTACTAGTAGCTTCAATTTGAAATTTCGACCCGTATAAAAAAATATAGACCCCTATTTTTTAAGATTTAATTAAAAATGTATAGTTTTGAGACTTTCTTGTTCTTGTGGTATATAACGATGCTACTTGTCAAATTTCATGGTTCTAGGTCAACGGGAACTAGTGAGTTTTGATTCTCTTGATAATGCCTAAATATGCGATTTTTGCTGAATAAACGGCCGTATCATTTTTTACGTAAACTTAGAAGTTTGATTTTTTCACAACTTCATAGCACCGTCGACCTAAGTATACGATTCAAATTTCAACTTGATACCTCCATGCATTCCTGAAATAAAGGGTCTTCACAGACAGACAGACAGACGGACGGACAACATAAACCCTGTACCCTGAAAAACATAAATATTTAAATTAACAAACAATTACTAAGTTTGGCAAAGGCCTGTTCAATTGCAATATTTACTTGCTTGAATTTCGACGTTCCATAATCAATAGGGGTTGTTACCCTCCGAGTATGTTTGGCCGGCAACAAGCTCATCCTAGAATTATTTAATGAAATTTCGATTGTTGTGCGAGTTTTGAAATTCCATAATTCAATTTAACTAAGATATGTGGTACCCGTGTTTAAAAATAATTATTTAATGACCAAATAAGTTCTAAATGACGAACGAAAGCGCCTCCGCCCGATTTATTGTTGGACCGATTATCAGACCGTTCATTAGATCTATAGTTTCGTGGAACCAAATTTTTGTAGGACGTGTGCGTCAGTATATTAGAATTCATATGTTCCATTCTCTCCAACAAAAAAAATCGGTCACCGATTGTCTGACGTGGGCGGGCAGTTATTAGGGAATTACCTCAGACACTGGCATGCTCGTTCGGACTTACTGGTATACAAGTTTAAACACTGGCACGCTTATTTAAAATTACTGGTTAAAGTCATAGCATTTATTCAATTGGACCATTCACACACACTTTTGAATTGTCAAGAAGTTTTTCAGAAAGTCAAAGCTAGTTGCTCGTTCCAAAACATAGATCTCTACGGAGAAGAACGAGCAAAAAACTCCACGGACACTCTTTTCAATTCGGTTTTACAAATCTGCATGTCAGTTTTGACAAACTGGCATACTCCTTCAGACTTACTGGCTATTGGATCAAAGTATAGTGCTATGTTGTTGAAAGTTTATTACGTGACGATATTATTTTTTAACTGCCTCGTTGGCTTAGGACCACTAGGCAGCTAGAGGTCTTGGATCCGATTCCCAGGTCGAGCAAAAAATGTTATTGGGTTTTTCTATGAATTTCTCAGTAGCAGCTCGGAGTTAGGATTTGTGCCCGGTTAATGGCAGTAGGCTCGCCCCTATTACATGGGACCTAAAAACATATCGGCGAACTGTGGGTGTACATTGGTACACCTCTGCCTAACCATCTGGGGAATACAGGCGTGATGGTATGTTATGTTATGTTGATATCATTTTTCACCAATACTCATGTCATAAAATTACTGAACTCCTGCTCTTAAATAGCTGTTCATCAATTGATTACTTAAATTATTTTGCTGGTATTTTTACAGCTTCGGCACGAAACGGTTTCTAGTGGGATTAAGTCGAACGAAAATTCGACATAAATAGCAGTCCACACAATTTGCTGTCCTGCATTCGCCGAAATTCAATTTGTCATTGAAAAAGTAATTTATTTTTATTTATTTATATATCAGCAAACAGATCACCTGTTTTGCTGTTTTGGTTACTTTTATAATTACTTTTTTAATTTAATGGTATGGTAGAAATAGATAGATTAACAAACAGATTATTTTCTTATTGAAAACATTCTGACAGGGCCAACACGCGCTCGTTGACGTAAAAGTGTCTAGTTCAAGTTGATTTTCCAATTAGGAATAAGAGTATAAAAAACATCTCTATCTACATACGTAGCTACCATAATAATTAACCTAAACACAATTATTTTTAACCTCCGACGCAAAAACGACGGGGTATTATAAGTTTGACGTGTCTGTGTGTGTGTCTGTCTGTGGCATCGTAGCTCCCATACGCATGAAACCATTTTGATTTTGTATTTTTTTTTGAAAGTTGAATTAGTCGGGAGTGTTTTAACTAAGTTTGGTGGAAATCGGTTCAGCGGTTTCAAAGTTATCAGCTCTTTTGTTAGCTGCGGTAGAGATTTCTATTCTTCTATCGGGGGTTACTTAAAGTTTTTAATTTTGTGTTTTTATTTAAAATTAAAATTACAAAGTATTTAAAATTTAAGCATTTTGATTTAATTTAATACATTAATTATTATTATGTGGGATACAGATATTTCCAATTTTAAAAATCAATCGAATTTACGTTACTCGTGCTAGGCCATTTGAATGAGCTTCTAAGTATCGTTTGATTATTTTCTTGAGTTAGTAGATACGACGACATATTAATTTACACATTACCATTATAAGCTGGCCTCGTATTGTATAAGCTTTCTATACAGTGACAGGTTAGCTTATACTGAAAACGTAAATCTTGTACTATCATGTACTGTATTTCAAAAAAAGGACTTTAGTAGTCGTATTTTATCTCATAAATTTACTAAAGAAGAGGAAAGCTCTTTTTAAAATTCCGCTGTATTTCTTGTGAAACTTAAAAAGCAATGTATTTTATTTATTATAAGGTACCGTTCAGTCGCCTCTGAAAGCCACCCCTGCTCTATCTCTATCTAAGCTATCCGCTAATCTAGCCGAGAAAGTTGCTCTTTTCAATTAACAGACGTCACGGACAATTTTTCTTTCTTGGAATGAAAAAGGAAAAAGTGTGTTCTTTGTAGTTTTATTTTATAGCCAGGAGTTTGCATTTTAGAAAAGAAAATAACAAAACTATTTGGTTCATGAAGTCATGTTTAAAGGAGTCTTGTATCTACCAGCTATTCTTTTATATCTTAAAATATAAGCATTATTCATTTGCGTGGCAATGCCACCAGTCTTTTGGGCACTTTTCCGGTTGATCACGACGCGGAGAAATTTTTTGATGTCATTTAGTTTTAGTTTCTTCTTTGTTATTATTAAGGATTTCTAATTTTAAGGCTGTAAATATTTAATCTCATTTTATTTCAATAAACTTGCGTTTTATCAAATCATTTCATGAGAAGATCCGGAGACGAACCAAAATTACCGACATACCCCAGCTAGTCAACAAGTTAAGGTGGCTGTAGGCAGGGCACATGACATGCAGAGCTGAAGGCCGTTAGGGCCACAAACTTCTCGAATTGATACCACGTACAGGCAAGCGCAGCTTATAGGACGTTCACCCACAAGGTGGACGGACGACCTGAGAAAGTTGCTGGATGCAGGCCGCTTTCAACCGGTCCTTTTGGAAATTTGTGAAGGAGATCTATGTCTAGTAGTAGACCTCCTGTGGCTGATATGATAATGATGAAATAATTTAAAGAGCTGTTACGTATAGATACCCATGAAAAGTATTAACAAACACAAATCCGCAGCCGCACTACCAGGTTTTCAGAGGCTAATGTTTTTACCATAAAATAAAATATAGATAGTATAGGGTGCTTTTAGTTATATTGAAGTCTTACAGCAGATTGATAATTAACTTTTGCTAATAAATTACATATTTGTAAGTACATACATAGTTCATGTAGTTTGGCTTCAAAGTTACACGAAGTTGCTCATAATATGCAATATGTATTCACAACTGTCTACCTTAGATGCTGATATTGTATTTTACTTATTAGTGTTAGATTTACTCATAATAGATAATTTAACATAACATCACGCCTGTCTTCTTAAAGGGTCAATTGCAGGTGTTTAGTGCGCTCTTATTTCACCAATAATATTTAAGTTAGGGTAGGGTAGGGATAGGGTGCAATCTACAATTGCAGTCAACGGGCTGAGGAGGTCCTGAAAAAGTGCTCGTGGAAAAAAATCCAATAACATTTTGCTTAACCTGTGAAATTCGGACACCCCGCGTGGCATTGGGCAAAGTTGACTGATAAGTGGAGTTACAGTTATCGTTTTGGGCAGTATATAGAGTAAAACCTTGAATGATAAATACCTACTATCCAAATATAGATAAATATTTTTATACGTGCTTACATAGTAGCAGCGATAACTATCGAATTAGATCCCATCACTTCATATCTATAGATATCATATGGAGTTTCTTGCCCGTTCTTCTCCATACGAAAGTACCTTTTGGATATGGGCAACTAGTTTTTTTTTTTTTACCTTTTAATTGACGTTCAGATGTGCCTTTTAATGGTCTAATTGAAATAAATAATTTGACTTTGACTTTATCAATGACTTTTGAACTGTATTTTTATTTTATAATTACTTTTCTATGAATTGAAGGGCTTATAGCTAAGTTTTACTTAATCGCGTCCGGATCGATCGGTCATAGTTAAGCCACGCTTGCCGCGGCCGGTTCAAGGGTGGGTAAGGACGGGATTATTTATTTCATACTGGGATAAATAAATAGCCATTGGTTCCGGCTGTCATTCCTAGATCTTTGACAGTCGGTACGGGTAGACAGAAAGTGGAGGTCAGATAGACAATTGCTCCATATGAAATATTGCATCCAGTTTAACTGGAAGCCTATTCCAACGGCGTTGGGAAATGGCTAGCCAAATGATGACGTTTCTATGAATTTTCTGTCTGCAGGGCTGAATTCTACCAAGGTAGTAATTAGCCGCCATTATGCCTATCATCTTCCTGTCTGATATAAAGTGTCATTGCAATAATATTCACATATGAATACATAATAACTATTTGTTCTAGTTTATTACACTGTACATTCTGTGATAAAGAGATGAAAACAAAATTACAAACAATGATCAAACGACTTAATTTACAATCTCCTTGTTTTTGCGTGGCCAAACTCCATCTATATCTGTATTGATAAAAAATAAATTGGGTTATCTACATTCCTTGATAATAGTTATCTAAATTAGACTAGTTGATGTTCGTAAATAACTTAGAACATTTTCAATATTTAATTCTAATGTTTACTTGGGAATTATAGTGAAGTAACTACATAACTTGCCGTCCCTCTACGGAACCTTATTCTCTTGTAACGCTCTTACCAACACCATGTGAACATTTGTTGATTATCTGACACCTATGGGCATATTCACATTTCGATAGTGTCAATAATAAAGTACACCATGCATTTAATGTGTGAGCTATTTAATTTAATCAGTCAATAACAAAATATTTGTTGGCAAATACTCACTAATTAATTCAATTGTAGAGACCTATGCAGTTTGATTTGGTTATTTCAGCGTCCATATATACAATTCCTTGATTCTTGCATAATAATATGTATGTATTCTCCAGACTTTTAATATTTAAAAATGTAATTTATATGTAGATACAATGAATAAATGAGTATAAGTACAACTGCCTCTGTAGCCTAGTGGTCCTAAGCGCGACTACTACGCTAGAGGTCTTGGGTTCGAACCCCAGATCCAGCAAAAAGTGTTATTGGGTTTTTCTATGAAATTCTCAGTAGCAGCTCGGAGTTAGGATTTGTGCCCGGTTAATGGCAATAGGCTCGCCCCCTTTTACATGGCACCTAAACGTACCGGCGAACTGTGAGTGTACATTGGTACACCTCTGCCTAACCCTTCGGAGAATACAGGCGTGAAATTATGGATAAATGAGAATAATAATAATAGACGATAAGGTTGTCCACGACTTCGTTCGCATACTAATTTCAACCGTCCATTAGACCTGCTCAATGGTTTCTAAGAAAGTTTCTAAAAATCTTTTCCGAATTCAGAACTATGCTGTAACTAGACACTCAAAACCATCTGTATTCAAATCTAGTTTAAAATGGAAATTCATGATCGAGCTTCGTTTTATAATAAAACGATTTATTTCTACAGTGTTCATTTAGGTACACTCTCTGAGGACAATACTGTTTCTTTCTCCAATTGGTAAAGTGAGGAGTCCAGGTGAGCGTCGTCTGTCAGTAAGGCACCGAATGCATTTTGCTAAAAATCTATACTAAATATTATAACGCTGAAGATTTTGTATATTTGTTGCAGTGAACGCGCTTATCTCAGGAAACTCTGGTTCAATTTGAAAAAAAAAAACCATTTTGCGTTGTATCTAAAGCTCGTTTATTAAGGATAGGAATACATAGCATAACGCAAATATAACTTTCCGCAGTAAATACCGGGTATGGGTAGTCAAATATACCCGGAGACAGATATTCAACACTCAATCATTTAAATTTATCAGCAAAGTCAATGATTGTGCTGAATGTTTGATTGATTCTAATAGGACCGATTCCACTCACAAATTTGAGCTAACTACTCTAATAATAGTACTCTTGTATGTACCAGGTACCTATTTTGGTAATTCATCATTTTCTCGTTTGTTATTTGCAATAATTTGCGAGAATTGTTATTGTATTACTTACTATAAATAGTACAGAACTATTGTGGTGACACAAATAGAAATAGTATCGGTACAACAATAGGAATTGCCGGCACACCGTGAGGTTTATTGGAAATATAGAACTAAAATTATTTGCGTCCTTTTTCTCTTAATTTTTCCGAAACATTTTCATGTCCCGGGTGTGTTTTAGTGCTTTTTGTTAAAATTTAATTAGCGTATTGATTATCACAGTCGGTTATAAAATACTAGCTTTCCTTACGGATAACTTAAAAAAATAATTCTCTAGGCTATATTTAATAAATTCAGGGATAACATAAGTCCATATGAGTTTTCAGAATCATACCAGTATTTCCGAAGATTAGCGCATTGAAATAAAAAACTAAGATACTCTTCAGCTTTATAATATTATTAGTGTTAGTATTGGTACACATTTATCTACAAGAAAACACTGCTGCCTACAGCTTTTTTATGACAACCACCAAAAGAAAGTCTATTTCAACACTATGTTATGCGTGTCTCCTTAAAATAACCGTACGCTACCGTGTTCAGATCCCCAAATTGCCCAATTTTTGCTGGTCATCCCGACATTTATGTGTTATCCATACTCACGGTTCAGGTTTATAAATAGCTCTCCCTGCTAAGCGAGGTCAATATAATATGTATTTTCTCCGCTGCAGTCTCCGTACTGTAATCTAATTTTAGTATAACGAAGTTTCACAAAATATTGTAGCCTGGTCGCTTTGCATAAACTTGGGGTGCTTGTCGCTGAATTTTTACATAGTTATCTCTAGGCGAAGCTGTTCTTCGTTGTTGTTTAGTGTGTCTAGAAGAAGTTTATGGGTGTGTCTTGTAAGCTAACGTGCCTCAGGTCGCAAGGTCGTTAGTTGCATGGCATGGGCAAATTATGCAAGGAAATTTTGTTTACAAATGGTCCAATTTCAACCTTATGCATTGAGTAAACATACATACAAGAGTTGAGTTTATGATTTTTGCATCTGCTTTTATATGGTAGTTATGCAGTTTTAAACCCTTTTATTACATAACGATGCCCTTGACAAATAAAAATTAGCTGAATGTCACGCTTTTCTTTTAAGCGTGACATTCATGCATGACCAAAAAACGAAGGGGAAAAAACGGCGCCTAGAAACTGAATAAAATAACTATAGTAGTTAGGGATGAACAAACAAAGGATAAGCTTTTAAAGCCATGATAAGGTTTGAGTTCGGCTCAACTGAGCGGAATATGCCTGCTTAAAGCCGTCTAGTCGCGGATTTCATCGTATGTCGCGAACGTGGAAGGAATTCCTTGCAGTTTCGGTGCGAGCCTTTGTTTTGTGCCTATTATGTCGGCATTAAGCCTCAACCTCCGCAGAAATGTGAACTGCGAAATTTTTCGCGTGTTTGTGGGTATAAGTCGACGCGCTAATATCGGAATTCCGTTGCTCTGTACCTGTTTACTTGAGATTTCCAAGTGTTAACTTTACGCTGTTAAGGTTGCTAACCTAATGCAGCGTAATGTGGGCAATCAAAGTAAAAGCATCCGGAAAAAATACCAGCTTGCAAAGATTTTAAACTCCTAAAAACGGCTTACAGTCGTCAAATTAAATAAAAGTAGGTATTTCCCGCAAAAATCCACATTCTTTTTTTACGATTTCATCTCCGAAATTAGCGGTTCAATTTGTAGGAGTGCTTAATAGACGTGTTGTAAGCCTCGCGTGGTGGCATGGCGGCTGGTGGCTGGCTGGCTGCAATTAATCAGGGCGCCACTTTCCCCAGGCAGGATTATAGTTAATGGCACGGATTAGAGTCGCTCGCGTTTTTACTCCTAGATTTTTAACACACGATTTATCGCAGACCTCTCTGGGGATACAAGCTGACAAGTTAAGCTCCACGCAATCAGCTACTTAATGTACCTACAGATAGCAGTCAAGATATCTATGTGAAGATTCGAACGTTCGGATGTTTGTGTCTCCATCGGGCTGTAACGACTGAATAGATTTAGAAGAAATATGAGAGTAGTTATAGAATGATCCACCAACATTTATCTTCTAGCAGACGTTAGCACGGGTTGACTTTTCCGGATGTTATTGACTGAATTCTAAAATTAAAATTGAATACGCATTCGCTACGTAATATGACGTGAACCAAGGTGTAAGTCATCACCCAAAGTCATAGGGGAAAGTCCCCTATCTTTAAATCTAGAAAGATGCGCGTTATATCACTAATGATGATAAGGCGGTCAAACGTACCTACATATTTTAAATATGACTTTAGTTTCCTGAATGACAGTTTTTTTTTTACTTTTGACCGTGGCGGTCAAAAGTTAAAAAGTCATGTATAGATGACACACCAAAATGTGCCCAGCACGCCACTGTCACGATCCTATGACAAACTTATATATGTTCTTAAATAAAACTCATAAAACAACATCGATATAATGCCAAACTCACTACTATTTTGTGGGTATTAAAGGATAAATTTTTGATTTTTTGACGTGGCGGTCGAAATATTAATGATTAATGACCATATTATGACAAAACATTGCAATCACTAATTTGTTTCACCATGCGCGTTGATTATTACATTTTCACACTGACTATTCATTTCGTACATGTTTCATCTTTCCCTTAACCACTACTCAAGGCGTTATTGTACACGAATGTTCATAAATAAATAAACATTCTTGTCCCTACGTGATTGGTAAGTCGTGAGTATATTACTATTTATATTTTTATGGTTTCCACGAGCTTTCCTCCCATCTCTTCTAATAAATATGTATTGCGGTCGTGTTTGTGGAAGACGCTACACGAGGGACACTGCCCTTTACGAGAATTATTTGACCGAAGTTGTGAAGTGGGCTGTAATATTTTTAAGTAGGTACGCTGAAGAATAAATTGTTAAAGAACCCATATTATTGTTGCACCACTACTACCTACTGGAGCGTCGCGGTCGAATCGTAGCTAGAGGTTTATGAAATAAGAAATGAGAAAAAACTACATGAAGTCATGATTTGCCTTCTAAACTGTTCTAAAACCAAAAAGTTGTATCAAAACGATACCAAAAAAAAAGTTGAATAAATACTTTTCATTTCTATAAAATAAGTTCGATTGTCAATTACACAGCTATCATTTTTATATTTGCTAGTACAACTAACATATGACTATGAACGGACCCTAACTACAAAAACAAAGCTGCCGTCTCCAGACACAAAATAGCATTCGAATAGTATGCGGTTTGACGCATTTCTTATGAGTATAAAGATTATTTCGATCGACAACTGAAATTCAAAATGGCGCACTAGCATCGTTCCCACAGTAATTTACTTAAAAAAATTAAGGCATCTCTGTAGGTATATCTCTATGACTAGTACGTCTGTGATAATAGCAAACAGAGTGGCACAGAGGCACAGAGTACTTATATTCTTAATAGACATTGGGGGCATATCTGATAAAAAAGCTCCGAATAGGTAATCCAAATCTCGGCTCAACAATCATAGAATACTAATATACATCTCCGTAAGTATTGATCAGTGGTGACCTTTCGTTCAAGAGGATAATCGAATTTCTTAGTATCGATAAGTTGGGCACCTGTTGAAGATCAAATTAATACAGCCATTGTGGAATACGAAGTTGCCATGGCAAACCACTTGTAATCCAGTAAGTGTCTTCTATAAACAATGTTCCCGTTTCTTATGATATTAATTTCGTTTCTTGTTTATCCTGTTTATAACATTGATACATATTAATAACTATCATGATCACTACATATTTTACCTTAAATTCCCGCGCCGTGCACAGTTTTTATTTCTTCGGGCTAATCACAAAAAGTGCTGTACGTATTTTTATCATAGTATGGCTTTCACCAATAGAAAGACATATTAATAACACTTTACGGGAATAAGCTCCCAGTATGATGACATTTATGAATTAAGTCTGAAAAACACACAATGGCACAACCCATAACAGCTCCATCCATCCATCAGAGGTAGTCCGGCTATAGATAATTAGTGCTGTCAGTGCGAAGCCGGGGCGTGTCACTAGTCAGATATAAATATACCTTTTATGTATAGCTAAGATACTGTAGACGATGTACACGATTCGCAACGAACCTTCTAACAAAACAAGCCAAGCCCATCAGCTTATTATCATATTTGCCACGATACTTTAGAGGTGATTATGCATGATCGAATTTTTTACAATATCAAAACAATATTCTTATTTTGCCCTGTCGAAAGAAAAATATACTCCTTGTTTTTATAACCATTCGGGACATAGCTATAAATAAATTATACATAAATAAATTTCAAATGCCATAACAACAAAAAACGGATGTGAAACAAAAGTATAAGTATTCCGTTTTATATTCCTTATTTGTATGTGCATCACTTAAGATAAAATCTTAAGTGGATCTTACGGGTGTTGCATCGCCATCGCTCATATTATCTTGAATAAGTCTCTATGGTAAAAATATGATAACATTGTTTTTATCTAAAGGGATTTTTGGCTTATGTTATACCTCGTGGTGTGCGTAGCGCTTTTCTTTTAATATTCATGTAATCAAAATAAAGTAATGTTTTAATTTTATGCATTTAAACAAGATGCCAGTTTTCAAATTTTATTTTTGTTTTTTTGCAGATGACGAAAACATTTCTTCAGCAACACAGTGAATCCCGTAATATTAGGTTATGCAAAGAATATAAAGGACAAAGTAGAAGCAAAATAACTAGCTCTACCTGTAGCTATATGCTTACTTATGAATGAGGAAATTTAGCTCATAAATAATAATTATATGTAATAAGTATGACGTACGTGGAATAGATTATTTTATTTAGCAAAGAGAGAGTACTTCTTGTAATATATTGTTATATGACAGTATTCACGAAAAATCAATTCCTAATTAAAATAAAATAAATCAAGATCATGCAAGAACACCCGAAGATTTTCGGTTCTAGTCTATCTTCTTGCTGCGAAAACCGCTGGCGTGAAATCCTGGCAGAGTTTCTTTCCACCTTATTGCTTGTATTATTGGGCTGCATGTCATGTATACCAGTTCCCGGTATTGATACGAACATTTACTCACCGTTTGCATTTGGCTGTATAGTCGCCGTCAATGTTCAGACATTTGGTCATATATCTGGAGCATTTATGAACCCAGCGGTGACATTGGCATCTGTCATCTTGGGGAGGACATCTATCGCTTTGGGAACCATATACGTGGTCGTCGAATGCGCTGGAGCCATTCTCGGTTATGGGATCTTGTATGCATTGTCTCCGATTGACTTAGTGTCGACAGGAGTGTGTGTGACAAGGCCGTTTGCGGGAATGACCGAGATCCAAATTTTGGGCATAGAAATATCCATCACGGCAGCCCTTTCTCTCCCGGGGCTGCGGGTTGTTCGCAAGAGATACCGCGCCCCCGGAACGCAAAGGGCACAAGAAGGAACATGGGTGGGTTTTAGTCAGTAAAAGTCTGACACTCCCTCCCGTCCCGCCCAGGGCGGGAGAAGTTATTTGATGATTTCCCACCCACCAAAAAAAAAAAAAAAAAAGCACTTTCTCTCGTATGTGCGAGTGTGTGGGATCCAGTTAATGAGCATAAGCAGGACAGCACTTCAATAAAGTTTGGAGTGACAGTTCTTGGACTTTGCCTCATGGCTGGAGCGCTGACCGGTGCGAGCATGAACGCTGCACGGAGTCTAGGACCGGCGGTTTGGACTGGCCACTGGACTAAACACTGGACTTACTGGGTTGGGCCATTAGTGGACAGTGGTCTAGCAGCTGTGTTATACAAAAATGTATTTTTAAGAGAAGAAATTGACAGAAAAATAATCTTAACCAGCAAAACAAATTCTTAGAAAAGTGATATTGTATGTTTAAGGATTTCTGTTATTACACGTAAATAGTAACAATATTTTATTTTTGCTAATCTTTATTTTCCTGCTAAATAAATAAGCCTACATACCTGTATCACTTGAAATATTTAAAGAATGGAAAAAAGTTAAACAAAAGATACATTTTTTGCTGTCAAGGTTTCCAAATGATTACGTTGACACCGCGAATCAAAATCCTTCTCCTCCGTGTTTCACACAAGTCTTTTAGGTATGATTTGTTACGTCAAAAGTTACTTGACACGTGGGCACAGATTATCTCTTGAAGTAGTTTTATGACAGTAGCTTAAGTTGTGGTATTAAGATACCATGTTATCTCTGCACCACCTTTGGTTGACTGTTAGAGAATGCCTAAAGCATTAAGTTGGGCATTATGTAAGGCATTATTTATTAAAACTTTATGCAAACAAATTTAATATAGATTACCCGACTGCGTATTCTTCATATATATGCGAAATTTTTTTTTTTTCGAAATTGTGAGCGGGACAAGTATGTTTGTAACTCAATCACGCCAAAACGGCTGAACGAATCTTGATTAAATTTGGAACAGAGATAGATTATGGCCTGGATTATATTTTTTTTCTCGAAAAAATGTACGGTTCTCGTGGGATAATATATTAAGTTTGACGTAGACGAAATCGCGGGCGGAAACTAGTATATTATAATTGTCATTTGATAATAGGTATTGTGAATTGTAATTTATGATGTATGTGTGGATTTGAAAAGTGTAAGATCGTTATGAGGTTATCCTTTACCATACAATTACATGTAAACGTTAAACAAATAAATACCTATTACTCGCATACCTACAGTAATTTATAAACAACATAATTTTAAACGGTTGATACAAAAAACAATAGGTGAAGGATGTAATGCAGTTTTAAGTAAATAATGTCAGACAAAATGGAAAATGACTAGATACTAATATTAACTTTCACTATTCGATCCACAAATTTAATTTCTTGCAATATTTTTATATTATACTACAATGTATTTTTTTGGAAAAATGTATAATTATAAAAGTATCTTTATATCACAGGAACGATTTCCGTTTTGCAAACTGTAGTTAGTTTAGTTGTTTATCTGCCATTTTGAAATGCGTTTTTTTTTATTCGAGTCGGGTAAGCTCTTGACTCTAGTCTAGGTCAGAGGTGACAAAGACCAAGTCGACAATTCAAGTCCAGTCAAGTTGACGTATGATTTATAAACAAACCGAACTGAATAAACAAAACCTGTTATATATTTTCGATAGCGATATCAACTTACCCACTAATCCGAATTCAAGATCCAATAGCCATTAATTCACAAAACGCGATAATAAATAATAATCAGATGTTTTATTGAAGGGCTGAAAACAATAGATAACGCTCGCTCTATCTGCATTAATATCATTTTATCCATGTGACTGTGCGCCGGGAGATATGTAGATATATATTTTTACCTCGAGTCTGACGCAAAACAGTCGCGTCCGCCGGAGGATCAACACCACAAAGCTGCAGTGAAATTATTGATCTGCGTACTATAAAACAATGAGTGATCACAGTTGAGAAAGTTGACGGAGTGTACTCACGTGCGGTGGGGTCAAGTTGCATATTAACTTACTTTGTGAAAACGGACTATAGTGAACAGACAATATGACAGTGCCACCGGTTCCTCAATTAGTGACAGAACTTAAGATCACGCGAGATGATGAGGCTGTGAAATTTGTAATGCGTTCCTGGTGGGTGCGACACTGGCGGGGAATCTTGTCAGAGTTCCTGTCCACCTCGATGCTTATTCTATTCGGCTGCATGGCATGTATACCTTTGGAAGGAATTAACTTGACCATAAATTCGCCATTTGGATTTGGTTTCGTAGTTCTGTTCAATATTCAAATTTTCGGACACATTTCTGGAGCATACATGAACCCAGCAGTCACGTTGGCATCTATCATCTGGGGGAGCACGCCTATCTCTGTGGGGATCGTATACATGATCGTCGAATGCGCCGGAGCTTTAGTGGGTTATGGAATACTTTTCACACTATCTCCGGTAGACTTGGTGGCGGAGAAAGTATGTGTGACGGCTCCGCATATGGGCTTGACCGGCCTTCAAGCGTTGGGTATTGAGATAGCGCTGACAGCTGCACTCACTTTCATTAACTGTGGTGTATGGGATCCTATAAATGCGAGTAAACAAGACAGCTCCCCGATCAAGTTTGGTTTGACAATTGTTGGACTGTCTCTCGTGGGAGGACCGCTGACCGGCGCGAGCATGAACCCGGCGAGGACACTAGGACCTGCGGTGTGGACTGGAAACTGGGACCGTCATTGGATATACTGGGTTGGCCCATTCGTGGGCAGTGCCATACCAGCTATGTTTTACAAGATTTTTTTCTTAAAGCTACGTGATGTGGATTAAGTTTAGAATTTAAGCGTATGATTGTGATGTTTTTTTCTTATCCAAATTTTATTTTCTCTTTATACTTCTTAATGAAAAGTAAGTAGGGACTAAATTATGTTTCTAATAATAAGATGTAAAAAATAATAGTAAATTAGGTATTTTAGTTTATTTTTTAATTCCGATTATAAAGATAAGATAACGACTGTAGTCATTTTAATAATACTCTTGTAGTGATGATTTTATTTATTTATCGGCATGATTCAATATAATCCGAGATAATTGGGTAGTTGTATTTACCTAAGTACATTCTAAATGATTTAACAAGTATGTACAGATAGGTTATTAATGTGTTAAGTCAATATTACAGCTGCCTCATACACTCATTAGTTATTATCATTCACTTCTATTTAGAAAACAGGCTATTAATTGGATTTCCACTGTTATTGGAATTCCAAAAGTAATTAAACTAGGGAACCATTGACTGAACTCAAACACTTTGCTGTGGGTAATAATGATTTAAATTAATTTTAGCAAAATATAATAGTTTAAAAAATATTTCTCGGTTATTTTATTAGTTTCATTATGTTTCCCACACACATATGTTATGTTTTACACGACAATGTTGCCTTTAAAAGAGTTTGGTAAGCGGGTCAATTTTTAAAATACCAATTTATTTGGTTAAAATTTATGGGCTGAGCTCGTTAGAAGTCAGTGTAGGTATTGGTGCGCCAATGACCTCCAAAATAAGGAAAAGGCAAGTGCCAAACTCAGTATTACTAACATGCCGTGTTATAACAGTTAAAGACCAGTTATATGATCCTAGTAATAAAAACTACGTATTTATGTGAAGTCAATGACATGACCCGAAAGTTATACGTACATCGTGTAGTTTGTATAACAAGGAAAACTTTCAAACAAGAAATAACAATAATTATGTTTGAATAATTATGTGCAAAAGGATTCATATAGATCACTCAATATAATTATTTAAAAAACATTATTCTAGAAATTTGAGAAGAAATTGTTGTTGAATTCCAGAGATCTTCGATCAAAACCCCGATTACATTGCACACGTCTACGTTAATTTATTAGAAACCTTAGTTCGCAGCGAGAAGCCTTAATAGAAATAATTAACTGTTAATCTACTTAACTGAAGTGGGAACCTGATAATTAACAATGATAACAGCCAGGCTATTCTGTGAAAATCTTCTTAACAATTGACAGCTGCCCTCAACCTCATTTCACCTAAATTCATCGAGTGAGATTTTGCAAAATTACACTGCAGTAAATAGTACATAGTAATGAAAGCTGTCTCTTTGTTAACTGAAATTCATAACATAACCCACACAATAAAGATCAAATGGGACTCCTCGTCATTTGCATTTCTATTACTAGTCCTGTCGGGAACTGTGGTTCAATGACCTTAATTGATCTGCATAATTAGTTCTAAGCTAGTTGTAAGCTGTTGCCCTTAAACATGTCAAGTGAACTTAGTATTTATGTTAAATTATGTAAACAACTATAGATTTACTCGCAAATACATTAGGTACTGATCAGAACATCGCGTTTTTTGCTACTTATAAATCATACATATGTAACGTACAAGGCGATAAACACAAAGCAGGTCACGTAATTGACAAAAACCATGCATGTTTTTATTATATTTCTGCAATATTTGTCTATGTGAGAACTGACGCACAACGTTTTCGCTTATCAAAAATAGTTAATAAAAGCTACTATCTCATACAACGAAACTTCAATAAACCTTACTAATTGGCATCGCATGTCACCTGTACAAAAAATACATAGATAAAAACGGAAATATATTGAACTCCTAGTTGTTTTTATCCATCAGTTAGGTACACTTGATTAACTTTGTAGGCGATCAATTGAACCAGATATTTATTTTATTTTTACAAAAGGTGGAGTACTTTATTAAACTAGCAACAGACGCGCATCAAACGATATATAAGTAGTAGGTGCTTATACAACATGTGTAGGTACAATACGTTAATTTAAATTACAAACACCTCTTAGAAGGATTTTGTTTTGACCTTTAGTGCATTTGTGCATTAGATACGAGTTGGCGAATAGCGAGAAGCGAGTGTGTAATCCCGATAGTATTTTTGCCGCTGGACCACTCTCTCGGCCACCACCGCTGGTATGCATATGTCTCTCGGCGAGTGTTCTGAACACCAAGCGAGCATCGATGAGCAAATTTTAAGCTTTTTCTTGATACCTGTGGTCGCTGTGACAAACAAGTGAAGAGCGAATTTCTCGCCGCCAGTGAGAACAGTACCACCCAACTCAACAATTATGTTTATATTATGTTTCTCTTTTATTGGGCGATGGAACAAGGGCCTCAAACTGGATAAGCATTCTGCCAGTGGCTGGATGGAATACCTACCTCAATAATAAAACGTTATTATTACCTCCATTCATTAACAAATGCAAGATTAATGTTCTCTGATTTAAAAATACTGCGTAAACAAGTCTGGTTTTTTCTAAAACCAGTATTGGCATTTTAAACAAAACGAGTATATCAAAACCGGTATTTTTAAGCTACATCAAAACATGCAATTTGTATGAATGATTTTATCAATATTGTTGGGACCTTGAATTTTGGGTCGCTCCCGTTTAGTGATGCTCCCGTTTCGCAACGCTACATATACTACCTATAGCGGAATACCATATGCTCCAAGTACAGTCAGTGTGTTAAGTGTAATTTTTAAGTAATATAAATACATATTTTTCAAGCGAGTAATTAAATTAGTAAAGTAGTTATTATTCTAGTAAATTATGCATTTTTAAGTAACAGGTAACATGAAACAGTTTCGCAAATTATTGCAATTACAATAGGTCTATAACAACTGTTACTGAGAACCTTTTTTTTACCTGCACTTCTTGCGGTTGAATTATTTACCTGTGATTCTTAAAAATATTGTCGTTTAGATAGTTACTAAAATTGTATTATATGCAGTACTAATATCTACAAACATAACCAATGAATATGTAGCGTTGCCAAACGGGAGCGTTACCAGACGGGCGCGACCCTAAATTTTTTATAGGGTTCAATTTTCTACTGAATCCTCATTGTTTGTGTTATGATGTCGTGTGATGTGTCAAAGTGTCATGCAATAGGTATATTTACCTGTAATGTCATTCAACACTATCCTGTCACATCATTACAGTTAAAAAATATCTAAAACGTTTTACATGTTATTATCGGTTGATGGCTTTTTCAACTTGACGGATCAACGAGCGCTAATGGCACTCGAACTGCAGCCGAAAATTAAAATACTCAGCAACAGCAGACTAGAGCGTTCTCTAGTTACCATTGTAAGCCAGACAGACCTCGAGATTCAACATTCGTTTAGTAAGACAACACTTCTAAATCAAAGTCAATTCTGGGTTTTCAATGTCATCGTATCGGGTGGAAAGCAAGTTAGCATCACCGGGGCGACAATTCTACTAACTTTTAAGAACGATCGCAATCTAATCTCATTCAGAAATTTACCTATGTATATTTATTCAACATCGATTGTCGCCGAGAAGTGATTGCGACTAGATTTTAAACGTGTTGAATTAGTTAAATAAGCCTTCAGATCTTTAGCAAAGTCTATCAAGATTTGAAACACCAGCATCACAGGTGTATTGCCATCCCCAAGTCGAATATGTCTCAGGTGCCTCTAATTATACCGAACCCTTCGAACCGCGACACAGCAACGCTGTTCAGGCGGCAAAAATAGATTCAAACAATCATTAATCGATAACGATTGACGGTTCGTCCACACAAAAAGCACTATTAGCATATAGATAGAGAGCATATTCACATCGACATATTGCGTTCAACGTTCTGCGATTCAACTGCGATTGACTACGATTGCGTACGCGGTCTTTCGAAATTGTGGAGGCCATAGTAAGCGCAACACGCTCTTTCTAGCATGATAGTTTTCATCAGCTGAATTGCGAAAGGCAGACTATTAATATTGATCTTGTCTTAGCCCTTAATTAATCATTTAAATTAGCAATGCTGAACAGATCGCCATCAAAAACGAAAGCTGTTTCGAATCGTATTCACTCAATAACATTTTAGGTAGTTGTATGTGTATGTTAGTTTATATAATTGTAAACACAGTCACGATGCAGGAGACATTCATAATTAAACAGACAAAAGTTAGACTTACTTAACACCTATAGAAATTCTTAATGAAAAATCTGCATGTTCATTTACGCATCTACTTTGTTGCAATTGTTTCGCTCCACGCAATGTAACTGTGAGATTCATTTGTTTTCACAAACAAACTCGGACCACGGTTTAGTTGGGCGTATTTTATGAAGTGTACATTATTTGTGAACGTCACATAGTAGGTGCCTACGTATACACAGTATTATTTTGTCAGTGTTTCTGCAAAAACAAATTACACACTAACGATTTCCTCATGGGTTTTTCATTCGTCACAATTTGAAAATTAACTGACTCATCCAGGATATTTGTCTGTCTATCGTATTATATTTGTCATGCAGTTCTCGACCTTTTGTCCTGTAGTGTTATGCCATTAACGTAAGTATGAAATGCTCTTTTTTTATTGTATTTCTTGAATTAAACCATTATCAGAAATTATCACTGTTTCTGCAGTTAAACAATGCTAACAAACCTATTAGTGTTTAACGATAAGGGAGATTTTGTAATTAAATTCCTATGATTGCATCTATTAGTTGTTCGTTATCACGGCATTGTGTGTCTGGAAGTAGTAATCACCAGGAGATTGCAAAAAAAAAAGATTGAAAACCGTGTCTTTGTCGGTGTTACCTAAGAGAGCTAAGATGACTATTTTATCTTGAAACTGATTGTTGATCTCGATGGTTTTTATCAATATCTATGTAGTATTATTGTTTACTGTTATATAATATAGTATCAGATCAATGTTACGTTTCATTCACTATCTTCTAATGTCATGTTTTTGATTCGTCTTGTTTACTGATTTATTCGAAACGAGAAAGTTTCAAAGTGAGTATTTTATTGGACGTACAATATAAATCGCCTCCCTCCGTTGGCATTATAAAGATTACCCGACAAAATAGTCGGGCTGTGTGGGGCCGTCGGGCCCTTCCGTTCAATTTCGCAAATCGTGTTGTGTTGACGGTCGGCCGCTCTGACGTATCGCATTCCCGCCTTCAGATTTACTTCTGCTTGATGGCAAATTGGATTCTTTTATAAGGTTTTTCGCTGGTTTGCAGTTTAGTGACAGAGTCTAGCCTAACCGCAGATCGATATTCAATCTAATGGAGACACTAACTCTAACCCTTGCCTTGCTCCGACTACTGCTTAGTAGGCTTTCCTCATGTATATTATTTCCACCTTAACTACATTTGTTCTAGTATATCCCGTAATCTTTTGTAGCTAATTACCTACTCTTCTCACCATAACAAGTCGTTCAAGTGTTAATTCGCCAGCACTTAGAAAACACAAAAAATATGCCTGTACTTCCATTAAAAATGTCAATAAAAAATTGTTTCAAAACTCATTAACTGAAATTACATAGCTGTATTTATGTTTTGGTTAACTAAACAATCTTGGCGTTCGTTCTCAGCATTCCTCATTCAAAACTTCCTAAGAAAAGCCGTCTACAAACGCAGTAGTCACTACGTAAATTAATTTTAATACACATTCTACGAATATTAATCTATTTAAGTGTTTCATATCATGATAACATTCAGGTGCGTGCCAATAGTTACCAATATTTTATAAATATTACAATATTTTCAAGTTCAGACCTAATTTGCGATAAAAAACCGATTTATAAACGCTTAAGAGATATCATTATCCTACCATCGGCGTAGTATGGATACGTCATAAAAAGCTACACTACTCTATCTGTCTGTGTCTGTCCTATACCTATTACTTAGATAAATTGTGTGTGTGTGTGTGTAGTCTCCAGACCGATTCCGGTCACGGCGGCTAATCTTAATGCAGATTAGTCAAGTACGCAGGAGATATTATAGTGCCCAAGTGTGTGCGCAAACACAGGTGCACTTCCTCTTCCCTTCACTCTCATAGTATGATGGGATCATGGGGAGAGAACAAGCGCATGACCAACGCCTACACGTGCTTTCCGGAACACGGGGGTGTCACACCACCAACTTCCAAACTCCGGGCTGTTACTGAGGAATTCCCACTGAAAAAACCCAATAACACTTTTTGCCCAAAAATAAATAAATTGTAATATAAATAGAAACCCTGCATGCGTCTATAAACATATAAAATCACATACAACAACAGCCGGACTTGGAACAACATCGGTAAGCCATACAAATATTTGTTCCGTGCGGGAAGCGAACCCGCGACACCAGCGTAGCAGCCAATCGCACAGCCACTGCCCCAACCTTGTCGTCAATTAGTTTTATATGGTATGGTTTTTGGAAACCCAATATAATATAATAATAACATACTTACTAGTTACTTTAACTGCCTCGGTAGCCTAGTGGTCCTAAGCGTGACTGCTACGCTAGAGGTCTTGGGTTCGATTCCCAGGTCAAGCAAAAAGTGTTATTGGGTTTTTCTATGAAATTCTCAGTAGCAGCTCGGAGTTAGGATTTGTGCCCGGCTAATGGCAACAGGCTCGCCCCTTATTACATGGGACCTAAATATACCGACGAACTGTGGGTGTACATTGTTACACCAATGCCTAACCCTTCGGGGAATACAGGCATGATGGTATATATATATATTTTTACTTTATAATTCTAATATACTTATATAGGTATATATGTCGTACCTACCGATCAATAACAAGTAATAAGTAAGATACAAAACAGACAATGGAAATAGTTAATAATAATATCGACCTCCAATGTTATTAAAATTATAAACCAATTTTGTAATAGGTACGCCTGTGACATTCAGAATTCAATTATGTATTCCATCATGATAGTGATTGGCACGTCTCATTTCGATATAACACTGTATTTGAAAGTCAATCCAATCAAAACAAAATGTACTATGCAATAACTGCAAACATTTATCACTGATAAGTTTAAAACAAAGACGTTTTCCCTGTCTGTCTGTGTGCGCTTTGTTCTTCTTAACTTCTTATGGGTTTTGACCTTTATTTAAAGGTTCAGTAGTCAACAAAAAACCTTAGTTTCGCTATATCCCTCCATCTGTCTGTCTGTTTATTTCCAGAAAGTTTAAAAGTACAAAACACCTCAACGTTTGTTGATTTAGGTTTAACTTAATTATAGCCAAATATCTAGATGTTTTGCATTATCTCCACATCGGTAGATTGCACCAGGCATATTTTAGAGGCGAAAAAACAAAAAATATTGCAATAAAAATTATTTACTATAGCAAAATTAAGTTTTTTTTGCCAAATTTAGATTTTTTGGATTGCGATTAAATGTAGGAGGGGACTAATAAAGACTAATAAAGTATGAAAAAAACTGTGTAAGGGATTAAGAGGAAATTACTACCTACTGAGATGCTGAGTAGTGGAAATGTAGCTATGGAATACACGACATCCTACTGTGCCTACCCCAAATAAATATATAAATATGTATACCACTGTTATTTTATTGTGTTTTTTTGAACTGCTCGGATTTTATAAACATAATTTCAAGTTTGGTTTCAGCTATTTTGAAATAAATTGGGACGGGAGAATTATGAATAATCGTGCGTGCACTTGGTAATATATTTTAGAACCACATTCTGTAGAAGTTCGTTCAACATCGTTATCGTATTATAAAAAACTTTTCGGTACCGTACACTAATTGCATTATTTCGGTTTGCCCGTCTCAAAATTGCATTAAGTGCAGACGTAGTGCTTAGTCGCATCTGCGTTGACATTTTAACGTGGCTGCCCTGGCTCTTTGCAAATTATTAAATGAAAATGTTCCCAGCGCCCTCTGTTTACTAAGTCGATTGAAGTTAGAAGTTAAGTTTAACTGTAAACAAATTAGGGTTAGGTAGGTACTTTAATTCGAGGGTTAATGTATTATTCAAAACGCTACGTCTGGCCTAGACTGAGATGAACTTGTTAGAGTTGGTCAGTCAAAGGGCTCGCTTGATTAAACTTTTACAAACTCAAGTGAAACGCTCCACAATTACATTATATATAATAATAATACCGGCATATTGTTTCTCACTCTTGTTCTTAGCAAATCGATGGCAAATATAGATTAAATTAAAAGATTTTGTTAGTAGACTGTTTGGCCCAAACGAGGGCTGATTAGAGCTTTTTGCCACCGTGGTGAAAAGTTTAGCCAATCGACAGGAGGCGACGGCCAAGGGTGCGCCGGACGTAACAGAGGTAGGAGAGTACGTCGCTCAGGGCACCCCACGCACACGTATTCATACACCCCACGGCCGAGCAAAGGCTTCTTCTCGTACAGAAAACGTGGAGATCAATGGATGGGGGCGATTTCAGACTTTTATTAGTCCAGGTTTCCTTGCGACGTTTTCCTTCACCGATGTCAGTGATGTCCATGATAAACTTAGAAAGTACATATGAATTGAAAAAGTGATATTGGTATCGGACCCACCACTTCGTTCATGAATCAAAAACAAGCGGATAAAGACCAAGACGGAGAAGAAAAGTAAAATATTTCAAAGGATCCTTTATTACATAACAAAACAAATATTTAACTGACATGCAGTAATTGTTCCACTGTGAGACAAAGGCTACTTGTCATTAAAAGATAACATGAGCATTAATGGTCACGTTTCCTCGTATGTTGGTATTGTCATACCAGTGTAAGGGCTCTTTTAACTTATACGTTTGTCGTCCAATTGCCCAGTACGAGTCTCGTACTCGCACGGCGCTCTCGAGGTGTCAACTCCGTATGCAGTCCATTCACATACATTGAAAGAGGTCTAAATCCAAAGGTTTCCGAACAATTTTTTCCATCACCAAGTTACGTTATAGGCCACTACGACGTACACACGAAGGGGATTTCGATCATAAGACGTATAACCTTTAGTATATTATTATGTTCCGTGATCCCGACCATAACGACTAGCTTATGTGTGCTAGTTATGGACTAACACATACCCATGTGGATTTTTAGTGAATTAGTGCTTAAAAATATTTTAGCGCTTAATTTAGTATAGGCCTAAACATCACTTTAATAAGGTCGCTAATCGTAAAAGTATACCTACGCTATAACAAAATAATAAGCGTTATCGCGCAATGGCGTGTTAAACGCTACACATTTTTACCACAAGTATGGTAGGTACTTGAATAACTAACTATTAATAACAAGGGAACTAATCAGTTTCGAATTGAGGGATTGCATGAATAATTTTAACAGACTAAACAAGCAAACGGCTACAAACAAGCAAACCTATTTAGAGTTTTGAGTGTTTAGTAAAAACGTAAGAAAATGCATACACATACGTGCATGCACACTTTTGTATCTTCTTTTGTACGGTCTACTAGCAAATAAATAAAGTCAAAGAATTTATATCAATTATACTATTTACAGGCACTTTTGAATTGGCGAGTAGTCGATTAGTTATTAAGAAATTAAAAGCTACTGCCCTATTATAAACAGTAGCTTTCTATGGAGAAGAACGAGCAAGGAACTCTATGAACACTCTTTTAAAATCAATAAAATTTTACAAATTTAAGTTACACCATACATATTGAATCTACGGTTATAACGTAATAAAAATGTAACAAGTCGTGCTACTTAAATTAATTCCGTCAAATTGAATAAAAATGCCAAAACGTACGCTTAGATTTATTTAAAATTAATCAGGGTTAAATATCCAAAATTATTAAACCACTTTAAAAAATGGGTTCGTAAGGCAGAAGTAATTCAATTAAGGAATTGATCAGTAGTAGTAGTCAATAAGAAAGGTATCTATCTACATTATCGCATTTCCACGTCCGCCCGTAATTTACCTACGCCGTAAAATAATTCTTTAACTTACACCTTATTTAATTGGATGAATGTTGATAACTTCTTTTAATTTAAATGAACCGTTAATTTGTTTCTCCAAAAATTAAAACAATGAGCATTATGTTCCATTTCTTAAACATTCAACACACTCCAACGACAATAAAAGCAATTTATCGCCTCCAGGGCTATGTTTGCGTAGCATAATATAGTACAGTCGCTGCCATTTACTTGAACGACACGTGTTATGTTGCATTCTGGTCCTTATGAAAGTTTAGAGGGTGATATCGTGAACATCTCAACCCTCGTCACGCGCCAGACGCAACTGAAATGTACTGCGTCTGTCGGCCACCGTCTTGTGTTACAACCGCGTGTGTTGGAAACACCGCTGTTCGTGATTGTACCTGAATATTTTAATGTACTTTGATGTAGTCACTGAAGTTTGTTTTCAGTGCTATCATGCGTAGGTACACGAAATTATTTCAAGTCTGAGATGTAATTATTTTACACAAGACGTCGGCAGGTATTGTACGAAAACAGTAATTAAATAAATTTTATTTGTGAATTTGTTTAGCTTGGGCTTAAACGTCATGCATTACTTAAATACACAAATATAGATAGCTTTAACATTTCCACATAGAAAAAATATACGATTATTAATACAATCTTTAAATAATGTCATGTTATAAAAACGAAAGGCTACTCAATGACACAAAATCTAGAAAATAACTTGACCTACATATAAGTATAAAGCTGACATTTGGGAGGTACGAAGAACATATAGAAGTCTGTTCTCGTACAACTACTTATCTATAAAAACGTGTTAAACATTTCGGTGATTTATGCGATTTCTGTGTTTCGGTAATTATGCGTACAAATCTTTGATAAAGTAATTTGGAACTATCATTGTCCACGTCATTTCAGAACAAGGTATTAGGACAATAATTAAAGCTGACAAAAACCTTATAACAATGATTATATGCTTAGATACGATGAATAATTGTGTTTTATATTGAAAGTCATTACACTGCCATACAAAAAGCGACTTTATTTAGTTAATTTAAAAGGTGCCAAAGTTTAAAGTTAATATTTTTTTCTTTCACTGTGGTTTTTTTTTGTAACCTGTACATACCTTAGTTTACGGAAATATTTTTTGTTCAATATCACTTAGTTTAATGGGCAATGTTTAAGTGTTACACCTCCTATTCTAGAATCACAACAATAATACTGTAAATCTTACTTAATACTTACTCCTAATAAGATATTTTCTACTCTCTACCCTTCACATCTATAACGGTGCTTACAGCCATTTCCCGAGACGAGAATCGACAGAACGGAACGAAAGCTCTACTAGTGCGATCATGGCTAGAATTCCATTAGATATCTGGTGGCAGACTTGCCGGCACAGCTGGCATTAGAGGCTTTGTTTCTAAATCGATCGGCGACTCGCTTGCATTCATCCTAATGGCACATAGAGCAAAACCTCATTCCAGCCTGGTACAACTGATCTGGATGGCGATATAATACGATAATACGGGCTCTATTCACAATTACACGGCTTTGTGGTTGTAATTAGTTACAGTGTAGGCGTGAAATGAATTCACAGCGGATGACACAACAGGTGTAAAAACACATTTATCGAAGTCGACAGTTACATATTATTCTTCACATTAGTGCGATCATTGTGGCGTGCGTTACGTTACGCACTAGAATAAACAGTGATTTTTACACCAAACGAAAAAGTCGTTTACCAGGAAACGTTTTTTTTTTCAAATTTATATTATGTCGTAGGCACAAACGTCAAATTGATTTTTAGGTTTTTGGATTCCAAAAAACCCAGAACGAACCCAAGAATCCAAAATTGAACTTGACGTTTGTGCTCATGACTCATGAAAAGTAATTTACGTAGTTTAATTCTCAGTATACATAGAACGGCTACATGGTGGGCCTTTTTATACCCCGTATTTGTGAACGCTATTGCGTCTGCATTTAGAGATGCAATAATTTTCTTTATCTAATAAATCTACAACTGGACGGTGAGGCACACAAATACCAATATTTACTTATGCAAATAATTACAAAAATCATACCTAATAGTCATAGGAACAAATGTGTGGCCGAATACCTCGCATTCAGTTTCATCAACGTTGTTCATTTAATTTAAATCTAATTGCTAATAATAATTGCTATATCCATAACCAGAACTATTAATTAAACATTGAAATCGTGAAAACATAAGGATATTACGCTACTACGTTTAGTTGAATTGAACCAAAATAATATTCCAAAGCGTCTAATTGGATTTATCAACGGTATTGTAATGCATTTTGAATGATGTCAATCTACTGTGGCATACTTCCATGAATTATTATCTATTTGTTATTCAGGGCAAAACACAAACCCCATAATTTTGATGTTAATTATTAAACCTGTCATGACCATTTTATGGAAATACAGTCTTCATCAAAAGCGATAACTGATCAATTTTTGAAAAGGATTTGACTATAATGAACCATAAATAAAAACTTTTTACATTTTTATAAATACTTAATAACTCTTAATATTATTAAGAGGTGTTTGAGTTTTGTTTATTTATTAGTAAGATGTAGGTAATATTTTGAAGGACTGATTCGGTTACAAAAATGTCACTGATAGAAATCTACATTAGTGGGGTTATTGCATACTTGAGTAAATATGTAAAAAATCTACAAAATCTACACTGACCCCAATAAACAGGTATTAGGGTATCTTTGTTCTTAGTGTCGAAAATGTATTAAAATATAATATTGAAGCTTGTGCGAATTCATAATTATAGATTATATAAGTGAAAGAGCATATCAAAAAAAAATCCCATATCTTTATCCAGATCCCAAGCTTTCTTTGTTTCCTTTATATGACAAACATTACGACTGGTTCAGTGAATTTGCCGGGATAAGGTAACAAACAGACAGAGTTACAATTATAATATTAATATATATATATATATATTATTAGTATGGATTTTCTTCATCTAATCTCAATACACTCCATGACTCCATTGTTTGTACGAACTCACACATCCGCAAATAAGCCCGAGGAGCTTAGTCCAAACAAAAGGCACTTGGTGAAGCAGTGAACTAACTCATGTCGAGTGCCGCTTATTGAATCGTACGAAAGTGTAAGACCACTGTTTGGCAAACATCGAGTTTAACTCTGAGCGGGCAATTAGAAACTCGAAGTTTGCCCGACTTCAGTTCGGACCTTAGTTCGGACTGAGGTCAAAACAATTACCTACAGGTGAGTTTGCTTCACTAACTAACCGGGAATTGTTCTTACCTACAAATACACGGAATGCTGTAGAACTCATTGCTATCTTCTTGTTAACAACTTCAGAGTTTGTATCAAGCAAATAAATCTGAAGTAGTGGTAAGTGCAATCTGAAAGAGTGAATCTATGTATATATAAAATATATATATATATTTTATATATATATAGATAGAATATATATATATATTATATATATATAATATATATTAGACTTATATATATATATATATAAGTCAAATTGTTTCGGTTTTTAGGATTACGTACCTGATGGAGAAAAACTAAACTTTCATAAGATCACTTTTGTCCGACTGTAACAAAGGCTTTTCTAAATATTTATGAGAAATAGGGATGTCAAATTTGGCTTGGTTTTGATAACACATGCATATCGCCAGATTCATTTTGTGAAATTCTGATTTGTTTTTGGTTAGCTAAAAATCTTCATAACGTGCAATGGCCCTTTTTCAGGTTTACGGTAAACAGAAACTAGTAGGTATTTATTTTTCTTTTTTTATTACCGGCCACACTGCTAGACCTAGCTTCCTCTACTGGACTACTTAGTAATTATTGATAAACATATTGTAAGTAATAATAATAAGGTTTTCAATATCACTACAAATTTTGAATCAAGTAAGTAGGTACGTTTCAGGTAGTTCAAAACATATTTCTTCACATTCCGTCTTCACTGAAAATTCGCTAGCAAGAATTTTTTTAGGTAAATCACATTTGAATATTGCACTATATTATTGTATATCTACGGTTGTGACGGTTTTTTAAAAAAAAAAAAAAAACGTTGCCACACCCTTGGAATTTCTCCTGTATCGAGGGTGCGATTACAAACATATAAACTTACATACACAAACAGCCAGACCCGAACTATCTGTAGATCATACAAATATTTGTTCCGTGCGGGAATCGAACCCGCGACACGCAGCACAACAGTCGATCGCTTGGCCACTGCGCCAACCGTGTCGTGTCGTGTCTGTACACACTATACACATCATACATATAGACAGTTTTCTTTTATGCTCGCGAATCTCAAGCAAGACCCCGCGGTGTCGTAGGATTCAATTACCGAAGAAAATAAAATGCTAACAGACCCGCTTCTGTTTACTCGGTAGCACGCAAATTCATCTATAACGAGGTTGACTTTAGCTCCGTGTTTTAGACATTCAATCAATACTTTGAATGAACTAGTTTTAGTTTTTAGCTTTTATTTCTTCAAGATCTATAGTACAGGTTACATTCAGAACCAGTGATACCTATTTCTTACATTTACCAAAAAAATTACTGTTAAAAGAAAGTTTTTTTTTAAGATTATCAAGACGTAGCGTCCTATTGAAGTAGCCAAAGGCAATATACTGGTTGAATTAACATTCTTCAAATTTCAGCCATACTAAAATAATGTACTTAGTTTTGACGAATTTGCGATCTGAGACGATTATTAAAATTGATTCACTACACGATACTATACGATCAATTATACAAGATTTATGATGTAGTAATTTGAATACTAATTAAATAGTGTTGAGCCAATTCGTTTATCTACAATTTTACGTTAATAGTAGGTTTTTATTTCTGAAATAATAAAAAATTAAATATAAAATTATTGACTAAATTAAATCTAAGTTGACCCTTGACCTAAGGAAATTGTAGAAAACAAACAGAGTTATGAAGCTGTTCAGTTTAACTCGATACTATGAGAAATTAACTTTGTATATCTATGTATATGGTACCGGCAATCTGTGTAATCCGGTATTCTATACAATACATAGGCAATGTATAGAATACCTCGGGCGTCCAGGCAATGTATGAAATATTATTTATTTTATACTTTGCCTAGGTATTCTATACAATGCCTAATGTGCAGCTGGTAATGTATGTAAGAGACGAGAGCATAAAATAATATTGTCATAATTTACATTGGCATAACGAAATTCAGCATAATTATCATTACGCCTAATATTGTTAAATTCCTCGACATCGTTTTTTGGCATACGTTATGAAACGCAGGTATATAAGAGCCCCGACGACGAAGCCCCTCTTCGCGTGGCTCCTATTTCTGTCCGCAGGGTTCAAAGAAACCTAACATGAATGGCATGACGGGAACTAGCCTAGTCATCCCACTCCAACCTTACCTATCCGTGTCGGGGTGTCCTAAGCTCCCTGTGCCCTATGTTCTGCTACTTGGTATTGGATTAAAATTGATGTAACTCCAAATTAGACCAAATTATAGTTATGCTGACCTTTGTCGGCACATACCTTGTCACCTGTTACCTTGCCACTATGCCAAGGTATGTGTCACAGTGTTATTATGCTAATAAAAGTTACGCGAACACATTATGCCAAACAATATTATGCCTTAAATTTTATGCGAAAAGAAAAATCCCGTTTCATTTGCCCGTCATTTTACAGGTAGGCCGGTCATCAGTTTAACAGTTGATAAATATAGGCCAAAATCTATTTATTTTACACATTACCGGAGGACCAGCAGGTATTCTATACAATCCCTAGCAATTGTGTACATTACCTAGATGCAGTATGTAATGGACAATAATATTCATTATAACTGCCTCGGTAGCCTAGTGGTCCTAAGCGCGACTGCTACGCTAGAGGTCTTGGGTTCGATTCCCAGGTCGAGCAAAAAGTGTTATTGGGTTTTTCTATGAAATTCTCAGTAACAGCTCGGAGTTAGGATTTGTGCCCGGTTAATGGCAATAGGCTCGCCCCTTATTACATGGGACCTAAATATACCGGCGATCTGTGGGTGTATATTGTTACACCTCTGCCTAACCCTTCGGGGAATACAGGCGTAATGGTTTTTATTTTTTTTATATTCATTATATAATATTTCATACATTGCCTGGACACCCCAGGTATTCAATACATTGCCTAGGGATTTTATAGAATCCCTGAATTCTACAGATTGCTGGTGACATACACAAAAATAGGAAATAGGTAGGTACGCGGTTTAGTATTTAATTTTCAAATGTTGTATGTACAAAGTGTTTAACAGAAAACAAATTAACTCCCGCTCAAAGTTCAACGACTGGCAAGTATTTGTTTCTAATTTGTCACATCACTTGCAAGGAAGTAACTCCTCCTCCTAACTTGTGTCTACTTTAATAACATTTCTTTTTCTTTAAATAACAATGGGATTGTGATACCAGACATAACTTAGGTCTCACCGCAATACTTATTTTTTTATCAATACAAGAAAATACAAAACTGCCCTCTTCAAAAATGCCATTGTGTTGTATCTACACAAGCATTCACAAATTTCTTGTTCGTAATTTTTCACGGACTCTTCACATTTTGTAATACAAACATGTTCATTCATTTCTTTAGCTAAAAATACGTTACTTATCTACTAAGGTAATATTACCTCAGTCGCTCACCTCCAGTTTGTCGAACAAAAGTCAACGCAAAATTATTGTTAAAATTGTCAAGTGGGTGAAAGCAGCTGTGATTGGTGTTTATAATTAAATCAACTAAACACAGCTTACGTCCTTTTGATAATTAGTCACATTCATTTTCCGTTTGTGAAACCGGGGCTAGGTACCTAAAAATATTTTAAAACTATAGGTTATTATGATCAGTCCACTGCAGGTCATAGAGATGTCAGCATAGGAAAGGGGCCACTGAGGGCCGATGCCTGCCGGGGCTGCGGGTTGTTCGTAAGAGATACCGCGCCCCCGGAACGCAAAGGGCACAAGAAGGAACATGGGTGGGTTTTAGTCAGTAAAAGTCTGACACTCCCTCCCGCCCCGCCCAGAGCAGGAGAAGAAATTTGATGATTTCCCACCCACACAAAAAAAAAAAAAACTGCAGGTCATAGACCTCTCTAAGTAACGAACTTATTCGCTCATTAATTTAAGATTACCTTTCATAGATCATCGATCCAAAAAATCTAAAGGCGAAGGATTTGTCAAGCATTTAAAATACAGACATCAAAATGTTACCTACTATGCCGTTGGATGAAACATTTTTTGTAAAATATAAAACAATATTTTTGTGGAGAAGCATTTACAGATTTATTTAAATTAGGAATCTGCTAAGCGTAATCATTGTGATTGTGTCATTTTTTGTCGAAATTGTTGTGAAACACCGTAACAATGTTTTTTCATCGTAATGACGAAGTAGATGTAGGCATGTATAATTCAAAGCCAAAGCATTTATTTCAATTAGATCATTTACAGATAGTTTTGAATTGTCAAGATAATATATAAATGGTCTAAGAATGCCTATATCTATAAATTCTTTTTTTTTTTGCTTAGCTATAAATGTAGATATGTAGAATATATCTGCTCAGTTGTAGAGTTTTGTTTGTTTTTTTTTAAAAACGTTGCCCCACTCTAGGAATTTCTCCTGGGTCGTGGGTGCGTTTACAAACATATAAACTCACATACACAAACAGCCAGACCCGGAACAACTATCTGTAGACCATACAAATATTTGTTCCGTGCAGGAATCGAATCTGCGACACGCAGCGCCGCAGCCAATTTCAGCCACTGCGCCAACCGTGCCGTCAATGCTATCTTATTTTTTCAGGGGTTTCCATGGAATTTACTATTATTGTTCGAACATCACACCGCACAGTGTTGAAACAAGTGTCGATTTGCATATTCAAATACTTCGTTTAAAAACTTATTCATCAGAATATACGTCCATAGGAAAACGTATCGCGCTCATGCGTCTGTTTTCGTACAGCCGCGGTGACCAGCTGTCGTTTGTCGTTTATTGGACCACCTTCCTTCAACCGAGGTGTCTAAGCCGATATAGGTATTTCATATACGATAAGCTTGGTTTCGTTCGTCGAAGACACGATTATTTTCTGACCTATGTTAAACTAGAACTCTTTTAGATAAAATAAATGGAAAAAAGGAGGGATGCTAACAGTTAAAAACTGAACTCGGAACCAACTTGGTCAGCAATCAAAGCTGGATTTGTTTACTTAAATTCTTATTTTTATTTCCTCGCAATTTGTTGCCCATTGAAGAGCAGTGTTGATTTTGAGTTTAACGGCCTTCGTTTCATGCATTTCATACAATATATTAATCATGTTTGCTTTGAGTTTAATCCGGTGAAAAATGGTGGCGTATTTATTTATTAAAACGAATCAGTTGAGAATGTTTTAAAAATTTTGGTGAGGTCTGAGTTTATAGTTTTAATTTCATTATGATCGAACATAACGCTAGCTTTTTGAGATTCAACCTGATGACACAATTAACACTGTGTTTCTTCGCCTATTTATCGTCAAGAAATCTTTAACAAAACGCAAATAACGAGGCAAGCTTATCATTGAAATTTCCTTTTAATACAAACGTACGGGAATAGATAGCTATATTAATGGATCAAAATCGCAAAATTACACATTAGATTACTAAAATGACGCCAAAACAAAGATAATACAATTGTAAATCTGGTAGTTCCGATCATTAAAATAACGTCAAACTACGCTAATCATCATTATTACAAAACATCATTATCACATCAGCATGTGGCAGTCTACTATTGGCTACTACAATCGGGACTCAACAAAGCGATCCTCGGCCATTCTTATCCAACTATTACCAGTCACTTCACGAAGATCTCGCTTAACCTAGCCCGAAGGTGTCCTACCCTTCACTTGCCTCTCACAATCTACCCCAACGGTTAGATTAACAGCTTATAAAGCCACCACATTGCCAGTTCGGTTCTCGAAATTATAATTAAAATATAGTGCAAATCAATTCACTCAACAGTGCCAATCAACTCAATCAATCCTTCACTGTATAACTAAAGAATGCTATTTATATTAAAGAGCCTATTTGAATAGCCGCCACGTCTCGTAAAGCAAAACCGTGTTCAGTCATTCAGTCGTGAATATTCACTCTATAAAGTTGAAAGCTGTGGTCAACATAGGTCTATCTATTGACTGGGCAATTGCTTTTATTGGAGGTTGAAGAAAATGAAAATATACCCAAAGCCCTTTGATCACGAACCTCTTTTAAGATTTGTGTCTAAGTATTTATGAACACAACATAGGGGATCACTTCAGTAATTTTGTTCATCAGCCGCAAATACAAAAAGCTAAAACACACGGGTTAATGAGAAAGATGAGGTGAACCAAGATTTAAAAACGTATATGTTGACAAAAACTTATACAGTACATCATTTTTAGAAAGACCCCGCTGCATGGGTATGACTGTTCCTGCCGGGGCTGCGGGTTGTTCGTAAGAGATTCAGCGCCCCCAGAACGCAAAGGGCACAAGATGGAACATGGGTGGGTTTTAGTCAGTAAAAGTCTGACACTTCCTCCCGCCCCACCCAGGGCGCGGGAAGTCATTTGATGATTTCCCAACCGGTAAAAAAAATTATGGGTATGACTCTTGAAAGCCGAACTTTTTCTAAAACTTGGCCCCTTAAGTTAATAATAATGTGTAGTAACCTATTATTGCCTCACTGTAGGCTAAACGCCTTTTTCTCATACGGAGAAGGCACGAGCATTGATCACCACGCTTGCTCAAGGCGGATTTTTAATTGGAGACTTTTAATTATGTAAGTCGGGGTGTCCTAAGCTCCCTGTGCCCTATGTTCTGCTACTTGGTATTGGATTAAAATTGATGTAACTCCAAATTAGACCAAATTATAGTTATGCTGACCTTTGTCGGCACATACCTTGTCACCTGTTACCTTGCCACTATGCCAAGGTATGTGTCACAGTGTTATTATGCTAATAAAAGTTACGCGAACACATTATGCCAAACAATATTATGCCTTAAATTTTATGCGAAAAGAAAAATCCCGTTTCATTTGCCCGTCATTTTACAGGTAGGCCGGTCATCAGTTTAACAGTTGATAAATATAGGCCAAAATCTATTTATTTTACACATTACCGGAGGACCAGCAGGTATTCTATACAATCCCTAGCAATTGTGTACATTACCTAGATGCAGTATGTAATGGACAATAATATTCATTATAACTGCCTCGGTAGCCTAGTGGTCCTAAGCGCGACTGCTACGCTAGAGGTCTTGGGTTCGATTCCCAGGTCGAGCAAAAAGTGTTATTGGGTTTTTCTATGAAATTCTCAGTAACAGCTCGGAGTTAGGATTTGTGCCCGGTTAATGGCAATAGGCTCGCCCCTTATTACATGGGACCTAAATATACCGGCGATCTGTGGGTGTATATTGTTACACCTCTGCCTAACCCTTCGGGGAATACAGGCGTAATGGTTTTTATTTTTTTTATATTCATTATATAATATTTCATACATTGCCTGGACACCCCAGGTATTCAATACATTGCCTAGGGATTTTATAGAATCCCTGAATTCTACAGATTGCTGGTGACATACACAAAAATAGGAAATAGGTAGGTACGCGGTTTAGTATTTAATTTTCAAATGTTGTATGTACAAAGTGTTTAACAGAAAACAAATTAACTCCCGCTCAAAGTTCAACGACTGGCAAGTATTTGTTTCTAATTTGTCACATCACTTGCAAGGAAGTAACTCCTCCTCCTAACTTGTGTCTACTTTAATAACATTTCTTTTTCTTTAAATAACAATGGGATTGTGATACCAGACATAACTTAGGTCTCACCGCAATACTTATTTTTTTATCAATACAAGAAAATACAAAACTGCCCTCTTCAAAAATGCCATTGTGTTGTATCTACACAAGCATTCACAAATTTCTTGTTCGTAATTTTTCACGGACTCTTCACATTTTGTAATACAAACATGTTCATTCATTTCTTTAGCTAAAAATACGTTACTTATCTACTAAGGTAATATTACCTCAGTCGCTCACCTCCAGTTTGTCGAACAAAAGTCAACGCAAAATTATTGTTAAAATTGTCAAGTGGGTGAAAGCAGCTGTGATTGGTGTTTATAATTAAATCAACTAAACACAGCTTACGTCCTTTTGATAATTAGTCACATTCATTTTCCGTTTGTGAAACCGGGGCTAGGTACCTAAAAATATTTTAAAACTATAGGTTATTATGATCAGTCCACTGCAGGTCATAGAGATGTCAGCATAGGAAAGGGGCCACTGAGGGCCGATGCCTGCCGGGGCTGCGGGTTGTTCGTAAGAGATACCGCGCCCCCGGAACGCAAAGGGCACAAGAAGGAACATGGGTGGGTTTTAGTCAGTAAAAGTCTGACACTCCCTCCCGCCCCGCCCAGAGCAGGAGAAGAAATTTGATGATTTCCCACCCACACAAAAAAAAAAAAAACTGCAGGTCATAGACCTCTCTAAGTAACGAACTTATTCGCTCATTAATTTAAGATTACCTTTCATAGATCATCGATCCAGAAAATCTAAAGGCGAAGGATTTGTCAAGCATTTAAAATACAGACATCAAAATGTTACCTACTATGCCGTTGGATGAAACATTTTTTGTAAAATATAAAACAATATTTTTGTGGAGAAGCATTTACAGATTTATTTAAATTAGGAATCTGCTAAGCGTAATCATTGTGATTGTGTCATTTTTTGTCGAAATTGTTGTGAAACACCGTAACAATGTTTTTTCATCGTAATGACGAAGTAGATGTAGGCATGTATAATTCAAAGCCAAAGCATTTATTTCAATTAGATCATTTACAGATAGTTTTGAATTGTCAAGATAATATATAAATGGTCTAAGAATGCCTATATCTATAAATTCTTTTTTTTTTTGCTTAGCTATAAATGTAGATATGTAGAATATATCTGCTCAGTTGTAGAGTTTTGTTTGTTTTTTTTTAAAAACGTTGCCCCACTCTAGGAATTTCTCCTGGGTCGTGGGTGCGTTTACAAACATATAAACTCACATACACAAACAGCCAGACCCGGAACAACTATCTGTAGACCATACAAATATTTGTTCCGTGCAGGAATCGAATCTGCGACACGCAGCGCCGCAGCCAATTTCAGCCACTGCGCCAACCGTGCCGTCAATGCTATCTTATTTTTTCAGGGGTTTCCATGGAATTTACTATTATTGTTCGAACATCACACCGCACAGTGTTGAAACAAGTGTCGATTTGCATATTCAAATACTTCGTTTAAAAACTTATTCATCAGAATATACGTCCATAGGAAAACGTATCGCGCTCATGCGTCTGTTTTCGTACAGCCGCGGTGACCAGCTGTCGTTTGTCGTTTATTGGACCACCTTCCTTCAACCGAGGTGTCTAAGCCGATATAGGTATTTCATATACGATAAGCTTGGTTTCGTTCGTCGAAGACACGATTATTTTCTGACCTATGTTAAACTAGAACTCTTTTAGATAAAATAAATGGAAAAAAGGAGGGATGCTAACAGTTAAAAACTGAACTCGGAACCAACTTGGTCAGCAATCAAAGCTGGATTTGTTTACTTAAATTCTTATTTTTATTTCCTCGCAATTTGTTGCCCATTGAAGAGCAGTGTTGATTTTGAGTTTAACGGCCTTCGTTTCATGCATTTCATACAATATATTAATCATGTTTGCTTTGAGTTTAATCCGGTGAAAAATGGTGGCGTATTTATTTATTAAAACGAATCAGTTGAGAATGTTTTAAAAATTTTGGTGAGGTCTGAGTTTATAGTTTTAATTTCATTATGATCGAACATAACGCTAGCTTTTTGAGATTCAACCTGATGACACAATTAACACTGTGTTTCTTCGCCTATTTATCGTCAAGAAATCTTTAACAAAACGCAAATAACGAGGCAAGCTTATCATTGAAATTTCCTTTTAATACAAACGTACGGGAATAGATAGCTATATTAATGGATCAAAATCGCAAAATTACACATTAGATTACTAAAATGACGCCAAAACAAAGATAATACAATTGTAAATCTGGTAGTTCCGATCATTAAAATAACGTCAAACTACGCTAATCATCATTATTACAAAACATCATTATCACATCAGCATGTGGCAGTCTACTATTGGCTACTACAATCGGGACTCAACAAAGCGATCCTCGGCCATTCTTATCCAACTATTACCAGTCACTTCACGAAGATCTCGCTTAACCTAGCCCGAAGGTGTCCTACCCTTCACTTGCCTCTCACAATCTACCCCAACGGTTAGATTAACAGCTTATAAAGCCACCACATTGCCAGTTCGGTTCTCGAAACTATAATTAAAATATAGTGCAAATCAATTCACTCAACAGTGCCAATCAACTCAATCAATCCTTCACTGTATAACTAAAGAATGCTATTTATATTAAAGAGCCTATTTGAATAGCCGCCACGTCTCGTAAAGCAAAACCGTGTTCAGTCATTCAGTCGTGAATATTCACTCTATAAAGTTGAAAGCTGTGGTCAACATAGGTCTATCTATTGACTGGGCAATTGCTTTTATTGGAGGTTGAAGAAAATGAAAATATACCCAAAGCCCTTTGATCACGAACCTCTTTTAAGATTTGTGTCTAAGTATTTATGAACACAACATAGGGGATCACTTCAGTAATTTTGTTCATCAGCCGCAAATACAAAAAGCTAAAACACACGGGTTAATGAGAAAGATGAGGTGAACCAAGATTTAAAAACGTATATGTTGACAAAAACTTATACAGTACATCATTTTTAGAAAGACCCCGCTGCATGGGTATGACTGTTCCTGCCGGGGCTGCGGGTTGTTCGTAAGAGATTCAGCGCCCCCAGAACGCAAAGGGCACAAGATGGAACATGGGTGGGTTTTAGTCAGTAAAAGTCTGACACTTCCTCCCGCCCCACCCAGGGCGCGGGAAGTCATTTGATGATTTCCCAACCGGTAAAAAAAATTATGGGTATGACTCTTGAAAGCCGAACTTTTTCTAAAACTTGGCCCCTTAAGTTAATAATAATGTGTAGTAACCTATTATTGCCTCACTGTAGGCTAAACGCCTTTTTCTCATACGGAGAAGGCACGAGCATTGATCACCACGCTTGCTCAAGGCGGATTTTTAATTGGAGACTTTTAATTATGTAAGTCCAGGTTTTTTCAAGTTGTTTTGTCTTCACCGATGTCAGCGATGTCCAAGTTATCCTTAGAAAGGTAAGGTAGGTACTACCTACCAATTTTATATCCTTCGGCAAAACAAAACTTATAGAAGAGACGCGTTTTATTCTTCCTAAACTAGTCACTTTTACACAAAACATTAGCTTTATTTTCCGTTAATGTTTTCTGTTCGCTCTCTAAATATATTTCTTCGGAGCCAAGTTAAATTGCTTGTAAGTTTTTTATTGGATAAAGTTTTAATAAGACGAAACAATACTTCATCCGAACCGATAGATAGGTATCTACTTACTTTACTTTTTCGGAAAACGTGACATTCACTTACTTTTTTACAATGGCTGTAAAAACGTGATCCTTACTTATACTTTTTATGACAAATTACTCGTATATAATATGTTACTAAGTTTTGCCCGTGACTTCTTTCGGGTCCCTTCTTGTTTTTTTTTTTTTATATTGGGTAGGGTATAAAACGTAGCTTCCTATTTTTGAAAGAATTTTCAGAGTCAGACCGTTCCAGAAATTATTGAATAAATAGTGCTAAGTTTACTAACATAGGTTTAAGTTTCTGTATGCTAACACAAACTGTACTATGATAATATATATGTTATTCTGTAAAGAGCTCTATCTATGGGCCCAAGTAGCTAGAAAAAAAGTGGATATTATTATTATATTATTAAAATCAGAAAACAAAACAAAAAAACGTAGTCTTCATCTTTATAATTTTATATGGAACACCCGCGTTCAGTAAGTCTTTGGTTACTGCTCCGCCCTCGTTGGTCGTAGCGTGATGTTCTATACGTATAAACCTTTCTCTTGAATCACTCTATGTATGGCTTAAAACTGCATTAAAATCCGTTGTGTAGTTTAGCGTACACACGGCGAGAACGATATGAAATGCGGTCGCAAGCTCTACTGTTTAGTATGAGGTTCTGGGTAACATTTGGATTCACGGAATTTGAATTTGTGCCTGGTTCATGGAACTTGATACTATTTATTTATATCTCTACACTAGCGAGCTGCCCGCGCCTTCGTGCGCGTAGCTTATTTCATCGTTAAGATACGTCTTTGGTTACTGCTCCGCTCATGTGAGTAGTAGCGTGATATTATATAGCTTATGTTACTCAGGAATAACGTGGTTATCGATTCGTGAAAAAATGGTTAAAATGGGTCCAGTGGTTTCGTAGCATATTCGGTACAAACAAACAAACAAAAAAAATATTTCCTCTTTGTATTATTTGTATATTTGTATTTGTGTGTTTTCTCTCCACACAATACAGCCCGCAGAGAAGGCCTATTATTATATAATAACACTATACTATTCATATGATGTTATGTAATCTATTTAAATACATCGCAATATTCCCTGTAGGTGTATCTACATTTTACATATTTGAAATCATCCAATTAGCTGTAGTTATTTACCTTAGTGTGGTTTGTTTTATCAGTAATCTCAAATTCGTTAATATAGCCAATTAGGTTCCCGCACTGTTAATTCTCGCCTACGTATGTACACAAGTAGATACCTATTTTACATTATACCTCTCTCAACATTATCATAAGTGTCTTGTAGTTATTATTTTTAGGGTTCTGCACCTCTAAAAGAAAAAAATTGAACTTTTATGAAATCGCAACATATATATAATATATGATAGCAAGCAAATAGATTTTGTTAAGATCTATGCCACGTCATTTTTTTATTTTAGCTCAATATTAGACGGCAATACACACACATAGCCAGTGAATAAAAAAATATGATTTTGTTTATTTATTGGATGTTTCTAAGTTGAACTTGAACTTTACTGACAACGGTGCTGGAATACATCGTAAGGAAACCTGAACTTATAATTACTATAATTTTGAAATCGCCAATCGGCCTCAAGCAAGCGTGGTGATTAAAACTCGTGTCTTCTTTGTATGAGAAGAGGCCTTTGCCGTACAGTGGGACAAAAATAGGCTGGTATTCTTTGTATGGCCTACAGATAATATTGTTCCGGGTCTGACTGTTTGTTTATGTGAGTTTATATATTTGTAAACGCACCCACAAAACAGGAGAAATACTTAGTGTGGGGCAACGTTATTTTTTAAAAGAATATAAAGAAAAGAACGATTTTTTTTTTGTTCTGCGCATGTTGTCGAGGCTATGTAATAAAAACTTTGTGTACAAATGATCACTCACAATAAACGTATCTGATGAAAACATTTCGTCAATCCAACCAGTGATCGACACACAGGACGTATTCAAAATATTGATGGTTGACATGCATCATGTAGATAGCGCAGGCCATGTCGCTCGGGGTGCACGCAGAAAACCTCCACGTGGGCCTGATGGCTGCTGGTTCTTTACGAATATGTTCGGGGGAAAGAGCAGCCGTCGGGCTGGTGCACCCTGGGTACGGCCAATGCTCTCTTCATGTCGGGGAGGGCATTGTCTGTAGCGAATTTCTGCGGGGGAGGGGAGCATGTTGCTCCATGACGGTTTCTCCACGTGTTCCTCGGATAGCAGAGGGCATCATGGAGAAACGTGAGAGACGAGGCCATTTCTAACCGATCGACAGTCGTCGATTTACGAAGGACGTGACCATGCCGCTGCGGTGCAGGCGCACCAAGGCGGCAGTCGTCTCTCTCCTCAAGGAGCACTCCTGAGGAGAGTCTCCGGCGGGTCCGCTGAGTTGGGTTGGCCAAACAGCGGACGAAGGCATGTTTAATGCCGCCGTCGGGGGCTTGGCTTAACCGCCCGGCCCAGAGGAAGGACACCTCTAAGATAAAAAACCCCCAATCCTAAGTTTTGAAGCACGGCGAGAGGATGAATGGCTGGCGGGGATACCAGTCTCTAGCGCTTCCCCTGTGGGGTACCTGCCGACCCCCTACAGTATTTAGGCTTACCTCGGTACGGGGCACTGCCGGGGTGGACATTTATTCCTCCACTACTCGTGGGATCAGTTATGAATAAACGAAAAATTAAAAACAAAAATAATGTTAGTGATGTGCCAGATTTGGCGGAGAAGGAGCCACTTGCCGATAACGGCAACAAGAGCCGAGGAGGCTCTAGTCCTGGTGAGGACCATATGTCAGATCGGGACATGCGTGGGTGCACCTCCAAATTATGGAGGAAGCGCCAACGCAGCCAGGATCTGGGGTCGACGGGGCTCTCCTCTAGCGAGGAGAACCTGTCGGCTCCCAAAGTAACGACGGCGCGAAGGGGACGAGGCCACGCAGTGGTAGGTGATTCAAGGGCCCGCTTCTTACGGCCCAAGACGCCAGTATCAGTGATGCGACTGGAGAGCGTGGAAAGCGATGGGACCATTCCTGGGGACCTGAGTGGAGACTCCGCTGCGTCTCCGCTGTTGCTGGGAAGCAACAAGGCAGAGGCAAACGCCGCAAAGCGGGCGCAGCGGAAGGCGGTCGCGGCTGATGAGGTCAGCGAGTTGTCCCGGAGGGTCCGAGAGCGGCGCGATGCTCAGGCGGCTGCCGGAGAGAGCCTATCGGCGGTGGCGCTCAGTCGCCAAGTTCTGGATGGTGTGGACGTTGTCTTGAAGGTTGCCACTAAATCTGGCAGCCTGAAGGGCACCTTCACAAAAGCTCTAAAGGAGGCAGCAGAGGGCATTAAGGAGGCAGCTGGGGTCCTCCTTAACCGCACAAGCTCAGAGGAGACGGCGAAGCTATGGGAGGAGAACGGCCGTTTACGAGCCGAGCTCGAGGACCTCAAACGGGAGCTTGCCACTCAGAGGACTGAATGGCAGCAGAGGCCTACTGGTTCTGCGGCTATCGGGTCCTCTCCTGTCTCTGCTCTGCCGCTGTCGATCACACCCTCGGCCCCTACGCCTGCGACAGATACGGAGATCGAAAAGATTGTCCGTATTTGCATGCTGCAGTGTGGGGGTATGATGAATGCCCGTCTGCAGGGCCTGGAGTCGAGGCTCCTACCGGCAGAAACACTCCGGCCACCACTCGCTGCGGATAGGCGGAGAAAGGAGGTGATCGTCACTGCGGACCCTGTTACCACCGGGAAAAATAAGGGGCCCAGGAAGCCCGCCGAGGTTACGTCCGCACCCATGGCCCCGGCGACCGCAACCGTTCCGGCCAAGGAAGCTTGGACGACGGTCGTAAAAAGGGGCCGAAAGAAGAAGAAAGTGGTGGTGTCGGCTCTTGCTACGCCTGCACCCGCACCTAAAAGGACGCAGCGGCCGCCAAAAGTGCGTGCCCCACGCTCCGCGGCAGTAGTGGTTACGCTGCAGCCCGGAGCCATTGAAAGGGGCCTGTCGTATAAGGAGGTTCTGACGGAGGCGAGAGCCAAAGTCGCGTTCCCGGACCTGGGAACACCCACCGGCTTCAAAATGAGGTCGGCGATTACGGGAGCGCGGCTTTTCGAAGTGTCGGGTGCCTCGAGCACCGAAAAGGCGGATATCCTGGCCGCCAAACTGAGGGAAGTTCTCAACCCAGATGACGTCCGGGTATCCAGGCCAATGAAGACTGCTGAGCTGCGTGTCGATGGTCTGGATGACTCGACGACGCCAGATGAGGTCGTGGCGGCCATAGCAAAAAGCGGTGGATGTCCGCCCGAGGAGGTGCGAGCGGGCGAGATTCGTACCAACGCTGCAGGGCTCGGCACGATCTGGGTACGGTGTCCAGTGGCGGTGGCGAACAAGGTCGCTGACGCAGGACGACTGTTGGTGGGTTGGGTTGCAGCGAGGGTCAAGCTACTGCAACCCAGGGCAATACGGTGCTACCGGTGTCTGGACATTGGGCATGTCCGGGCACGGTGCACCGCCGAAATAGACCGCAGCGAGCAGTGCTATCGTTGTGGTCAGCCCGGCCACAAGGCGGCCCAGTGCACCGCCACACCAAACTGCAGCCTCTGTACTGCTGCAGGGAGGCCCGCGGGCCACAGAGCTGGCGGGAAAGCCTGTGGCGCGCCCGCCCAGAAAAAGAAGAGGGGTGCAGCGAAGGCCGCGGGGGGCTCTTTACCCCCCCCGCGGCCTAGCTGCCCTGCGGCCGACTCCCGGCCAAGGAATGATGCTGAGGAAATGGACTGTTTATAATGGCACTGCACCATTTCCTCCAGGGCAATATCAACCACTGTGCCAGAGCTCAGGATCTCTTGCTCCAGAGCATGGCAGAGTGGTCGATTCGTGTGGCGGTGATTGCCGAGCCGTATTTTGTCCCCCCCAGGGATAACTGGGCGGGTGACCTAGACGGATTGGTGGCCATCATCGGCGGGGCTCTTGTCAACCCGTCTCGAGGTCACGGCTGGGTGGCCGCCCTCGTGGACGGCATTGGCACTGTTGGGGCATATTTTTCGCCCAACAAGACCCTCGCCGACTTCGAGAACTTCCTTGTCGAGTTGGGTGCCGTCGTTGGCCGTTACCACCCTCGTCCGGTGCTGTTGCTCGGGGATCTCAATGCCAAGTCTGCGGCCTGGGGATCCCCGGTCACCGATGCGAGAGGCGAGGCATTGGAGGAGTGGGCGATTACGACGGGCCTGGTCGTCTTAAATCGGGGTTCGGTCCTCACGTGCGTGCGGCAGCGGGGCGGATCAATAGTGGACGTGTCGTTCGCTAGCCCCGCTGTCGCGAGCCGTGTCCGCGACTGGCGTGTCGCTGCAGAGGTGGAGACGTTGTCGGATCATCGATATATCCGTTTCGACGTCTCCGCCCAGAGTGCTGGAGGCCGCAGGCCATCTGCCCCGCGAAGGGACGGCCCGCGCTGGTCGCGTAAGCGCATCGACAGGGAACTTCTCGAAGAGGCTGCTATTTTCCAAGCCTGGATCCGGGAATCGGCATCGAACGGACCCGTCAACGTCGAAGGGGAGGCGCAGTGGTTCCACGGGGCTATGACGGTTATATGCGATGCGTGCATGCCCCGGGTACACACAGAGTACACAAGGCGCCAGGTGTACTGGTGGTCTGCCGAGATCACACATCTGCGTATTGCGTGCGTGGAGGTCAGGCGCCAGTACACCCACTACCGGAGGAGACGTTTTCGGGTCCCTGATGAAGAAACCGCGCTGTATGACGTGTACCGCGCGGCGAAAGAGGCTCTGTGGTTGGCCATCGGCGAGGCGAAGACGCGAGCCAGGGAGGAGATGTTGGAGACTCTAGAAGTGGATCCGTGGGGCCGCCCCTATCGTGCGGTTCGCGGGAAACTTCGAGCGGCAGCGCCCCCACTTACAGAGAGCCTTCAACCCGAGCTGCTAGAGGAGGTGGTCACAGCTCTCTTCCCGGCAAGAGCGGAACACATTCCGCCGCTGATGGCATTGTCCACTGCCATAGAGTCTGAAGGCGAGAACGCCAGCGTCCCAGGGGTGACACAGGCAGAGATGAGGGCAGCCGTGATGCGGCTCCGGGCCAAGAATGTTGCTCCGGGGCCCGATGGGATTCACGGCCACGTGTTAGCCCTCGCTTTGAAGGAGCTGCAGCCCCAATTGAGAGGACTTTACTCAGCGTGTCTCGAGCAAGGCCAGTTTCCTACTCAGTGGAAATCTGGTCGTTTGGTCTTGCTCAGGAAGGCGGGGCGCCCTGCGGACTCGCCGTCCGCGTACCGGCCCATAGTGTTGCTAGACGAGGTAGGCAAGCTGTTCGAGCGGATTATCGCCGCCCGCCTCGTCGGCCACTTGTGCAGGGAGGGGCCGGACCTGGACGATAGCCAGTTCGGCTTTCGCCAAGGACGCTCCACCGTCACCGCGATATCGCGAGTGAGGGTCCTGGCGGAGGAAGCAGTGTCCCGGGGTGGGGTGATGTTGGCGGTGTCCTTGGACATCTCCAATGCTTTCAACACCCTGCCCTGGAGTTGTATTCGGGAGGCACTGCGCTATCATCGCGTGCCTCCCTACCTCCGCCACATCGTTGGGGCTTATCTGTCGGAGAGGTGTGTCACCTACATGGGACGTGATGGCAGTTATCAGCACCAAATGTCGTGCGGTGTTCCACAGGGCTCGGTTCTGGGCCCGCTTCTGTGGAACATCGGGTACGACTGGGTGCTGAGGGGCGAGCTCAGTCCAGGGGTAGCCCTTATATGCTACGCAGATGACACCCTGGTCACTGCCCGGGGGAGCTCGCATCGGGAAGCAGCGTTGCTGGCGACGGCTGCGGTCTCACAGGTGGTAGGCCGCATACGCCGCCTAGGCCTAGAGGTGGCCCTCAGCAAGTCGGAGGCCATGGTGTTTCATGGCCCCCGGCGGGCGCCACCACCCGGATCACACATCGTGGTTGGAGGGGCTCGAATCGCTGTCGAGTCTACCATGAAGTACCTGGGATTGGTGCTCGACAGCCGGTGGGACTTCGGGCCCCACTTCCGGCGGCTGGCGCCCAAGTTGCTGGGCGCCGCTGGCGCGCTCTCAACGTTGCTTCCCAATTTGGGGGGCCCGGGAACCGCCTGCAGGCGGCTATATGTCGGGATCGTGCGATCGATGGCCCTGTATGGGGCCCCGATTTGGGCGACTGACCTGACGGCCAGCAGCATCACTGTTCTGCGGAAACCGCAGAGAGTGATGGCCGTCAGAGTCATAAGGGGTTATCGCACGATCTCCTACGAAGCGGCCTGCGTTCTAGCTGGATCCCCGCCCTGGGACCTGGAGGCGAAGGTACTCGCGTCACTGTACCGGTGGCGCGAGGAAGCGCGGGCGCGTGGCGAGCAGCCGATGCAGCGCCAGTTTGAGCTGCGTCGATCGCAGCTTCGCGAGGTCCTGGTGGCGGAATGGCGGGACAGGCTTTCACGCCCTTCTGCCGGCCTCATCACCATTGAGGCGATCCGGCCGGTACTAGCGGATTGGCTCGGGAGAAGGCACGGCTCCCTGACGTTTCGGGCGACGCAGGTGCTCTCGGGGCATGGCTGCTTTGGGAAGTACCTATGTCGCATAAACAGGGAGCCGGACGCCCGGTGTCACCACTGCGTGGACTGCCGGGAGGACACGGCGCGGCATACGCTATCAGAGTGTACCGCTTGGGAGGAGCCACGCCGTGCCCTCATATCTGAAGTAGGCAGTGACCTGTCGCTGTCGGCCGTCGTCACTTCGATGGTCGGCAGTGAAGAGTCCTGGGACGCGGTGATCTCTTTCTGCGAAACGGTCATCTCGCAGAAGGAGGCTGCGGAAAAGGAGAGAGAGATCACAACCTCTCTTCCAACTCGCAGCAGGCGCACCGGGCGTCGGCGGAGGGCGGACAACGCCCTCTTCCGGCCCCCCTGAATGGGTCCAGGGGTGGCGGACTTGGGGACGTCCGTTACCCCCTATTCAACTGGACCCGAGGCGGCGGCGCGTAGTGTTCCACGCGCGCCCCTATTTGACGTCGTGGAGGGAGTTCCAACACCTCACTCCCTCCCTTGACCTGAGGAGGCCCGTAGTGGCGGACCGGCACCAGTCGGGGATCGCGGAAGGCGCATCAGTTCCCGGGATCCCCGGCGTAAGTGTGGGAAGGGAACACTGGGGTGGTTTTTAGTCAGTAAGAGTCTGACAGACCCCTCCGCCCTCCCCAGGGCGGTGGACATCCATGAGGATTTTCCACCCCGGCAACAAAAAAAAAAAAAAAAAAAAAAAAGGCCATGTCGCTCGGTCGCACGAAATAAAACGCGTCATCGCCAGACACATTGCTGATACAGCACAAGTCCGGTCATGTGCGAACGTTACCGGATAACAAAACAGCGATGTTTTAACGCTTGCTGAGTTGTTGAACAAAAAAAATATAGCTACCTATAATACATGTTATTGTTAATTTTCTGCTGAAATGAAACAAAACAACTGTGATAAATACGTTGTTTGTTATTCTCTTATTCACGTAGGTACTAACGCCTACAGTAATTGGTTTGCTAAGGTATTTGTGTGTGAGTGTGGTATCCAATTTATGTAGGCGTTTGTACATTCCTTCTAATATACAATCAATAATTAAGATAGCTATCTGAGTAATTAATCAAGTTATAGTTATTGGGTCAATGAATTATCATAATACCCCTAAGACAACAAAAAAACAGCTAAGAGCGAGTCTGACTTGCATACAGAGGGTTCCGTACCACCTTACAATATTTAACACACGTTTCTTATATGGGTACTCTCTTTTAATTTTAACTTTTTTTGTTGTAACTTTATTGTTATTGCGGCCATAGTAAGTCACACCCTGTGAAAAATTTAAACTCTGTACTTATTACGGTTCATGAGATATAGCCCGATAAATAGACAGGTGGACGAACAGCGTAGGCTTAGTAATAGGGTCCCATTGGCATCCTTTGGGTACGTAACCCTAAAAATGGATAAACACCCGAGCTTGAGCCCAATACAACAATTCTATAATTAACTAATAAATAAGTCCAAACTCCTATTTCAAACACTTTTCAGGCAACATTTGACTGAAATATAAGATTTCCAAGTCAATATTATAACAGCGTGTCTCACTGAAGCAATCACCTTGACGGCAAGAACAATTTCCTTTAGTCAAGCTCCGCAGTCAACAGGGATGTGATTTCACGCTCCGTTTACTAGACATATCAGTACAAGTGCGGTGGCGGTTAAACACAACTAGTCATTTTGTATAATGTCTCTTGATTATATTTACTGTAGTAAGGCGATTAGCTTTAATGTTTTATTTTGTCTGTTATTGTACCATTTCATTTTAGAAACAATAATGGTACCTCGTTAAATGGACGATGGTATCTAGAAGAGGTATAAAAGTAGGTATTGTTCAATGTAGATTTTAAGGTATTTCTAAACGTGATTATGTTATTGTATTTTATCAATGTTATTGTAAATTAGGGTGCATAACGTGTTTCTCTTTTTCCTCAATCAATGTATTGAATTCAAGAGCCTAAATCATATCTTTCATCGTGTTGTAATGTTAAAACTGATTGCTACTAAACAATAATAAGGCTCACTTGCGCCTAAAACGCGTCAGAGTTAATATCAGATTAAATTACATAGTTAATATTAGATAAAGTAGGGGTGCTTTATTGTATACTTACAGATTTCAATATTGAGTTGTGTATTACAATGAAAGTAATCAAAAATTAAATATGCAGTAAGTAATTAGAAGTTAAAAAAAAGGTTAAAACTTTTTAACAATAAATTTAACCGTCGAATAAACTGAAACGCAAAAAATAACTTAAGCTTTGGAAGTCCGATGCTTTGGTTCTAGTTTGTAGTTTTGTATAGCCGCCGACTTCCAAAGCTAATGTTATTTTTTGCTTTTCAGTTTTTTCGCCGGTAAATTCTTTTTGTTAAAAAATTTTAATTTTCTTCCAAATTTATATGGGACCACCTTAGGGGCATACCCTTTCCAATAAAAAAGAAATATCGAAATCGCACTACTCGTGATCATACATAAAAAATAAAAATATACGCTTCGAATAGATAACCTCTCCGTTTTTTTTCGTCGGTTAAAAATGAAAATGCGTTTTCATCATCAAGCCTAGTATTAACTGGATTTCAGGATCCAGTTCAGCATGCCACACATGCTCCGCAGCGCTTGCGTTCAGTGAACGGCAGCTTTAGCTCGAAATTAAACAATCACAATAGCAGTGGGTAGCAATTAACACGACACCACTGCGGCATAATTTCTATGAAGTTCTGGTTGTGGTGGACTATATGACGTATTATTACAACATTCACGGTAACTAATTAAAAACTGGTGGTTTTGCTGTTCAACATTGTTATCTTATTTTATATTAAACTAGCTGTTGCCCGCGACTTCGTCCACGTTTCCGTCGTTTTTCGTAAAAAAAAGTAGCCTATGTCCTTCCGTATTTCATGTATAACTTTGGTGTTTCTATACCGATTTCTATGATTCTTTTTTATGGAATAGTTATTAATGTTAACTTTTTTAATTAGGGATGACTGAGAGTGTTAATAACGTAAGAGTAGACAAATATAATCAGAAAGCTTCGTACTGCTAAGCTATCGGGAGTTACACGTGATATTGTGAGTCAACCATAAAAGATAGTCATATGCTGTCGTGGGATATTTTTTATATAATTTTAAGGAGAACATTTCCGTCATACATGATTTCTGTGTAGCTTTAACCATTAAGGTTGCACACGCGACGGAAGCTAAAAAATGGAGTAACTTCTCCCGTTTTCCCAACATTTCCCTTCACTGCTCTGCTCCTATTGATTGTAGCGTGATGAAAAGTATACTATAACCAACTCAGGAGTATGAAAAATAATTGAACCAAGTTTCGTTAAAATCCGTCGAGTAGTTTTTGTTTCTATAACGGTTATACAGACAGAAAGACAGACAGACAGACAAAAATTTTACTGATTGCATTTTTGGCATCAGTATCGATCCCTAATCATCCCCTGATAGTTATTTTGGAAATATATTTCATGTACAGAATTGACCTCTTTACAGATTTATTATAAGTATAGATAGATAGAAGATAGATAACATCACGACTTTATAGGATAAGGACTTCCACATAAAACACTCGAAAATAAAAGTGAATAAAATTTCTCATTTTTTGAAAATAAAATTTCCCAGCAATAATTTCTGCTCAAGGTTACTTAGCTTAATGGGTAACATGCACAGTTAACGGTTATGTGAGATGTCAGAAAATTTGAAGGGGCCACTCAGGGCTGATGCCTGCCGAGGCTGAGGGTTGTTCGTAAGTAATATCGCGCCTCCGGAACGCAAAGGGCACAAGAAGGAACATGGATGGGTGTTAGTCAGTAAAAATCTGACACTCCCTCCCGCTCCGCCAAGGGCGGGGGAAGTCATTTGACGATTTCCCAAACCTAAAAAAAAAAGCGGTTATGTAATGTGTATTTTTACACCTCTTATAATAAATGAATTACATGATAAATTAATTCGTTTTTAATTTTGTTATTTGTTTGTATTACTTTATTAAAACTTAATATTTATATGCCTATTGAGTTTTGTGGAACTTAGTTGCTTGAAATTAAGAATGAATAAATAAAATAAATGGAACATTTTTGTTTCATCTGTGAAGTAATTTATTGAGAATTTATTCGAACGTGGTGAAATAGGCATTATGTCGAGTGAAATACGAGTTATTATTACACGCACGAGTTATTATTATTATTGCACGTCCACAATAATGTAACGGAGTTTCCAAATAGGGATTTGCTACGTAGTAGCTTGCAGCTTCAAATGTTATTCGATATCTAGCGCCTGCACGGCGCCGTCAGATAGGTGGTTATGATTAGAAGCAGCCTCGCCAGTCGCCAGTCAAATACGATCTTACCCAATAGTCTAGGGAATTAATTTCAAATCGTTTCGAGATAGAACTAAGTTCTCCTTGTTATACGTATTGTATTTAGTTCCCTAAACCAGATTTATTGAAATCTGATAATTATTCAAAGTCAAAGTCAAAGTCAAAGTCAAATCATTTATTTCAATTAGACCATTAAAAGGCACTTTTGAACGTCAATCACATGTTAAATTAAAAATATTGAATCTAGTTGCCCATTATTAATAGATTACAATGAATAAATGAAATACAAATGAAGCAAGATATAGGCATGTTCTTTTTATATGCCGTATTTCTGATCACAAATCTCATTTTTTAAAAGTCTGATCATTTTGTCAAGTATAAAATAAAATCATTTTTCGTACTACGTATTATCTAATACCTAAACTGTGGGTATTATGAAAGTCTGATCATTATAGTAAGGTTTAATGAAATTAATAATGTGCTACGTGTTTTATCAACAAGCAGACAGATTCCAAAACTCATCATCATCTGCTTAGCCTTTTCCCAACTATGTTGCGGTCGGCTTCCAGTCTAACCGGATGCAGCTGAATATCAGTGTTTAACATACCGCGACTTCCTATCTGACCTACACAACCCAGTTACTGGGCAACACGATACCTCTTGGTAAGACTGGTTGTCAGACTTCCTGGCTTCTGACTATCCGTAACGGCTGTCAAAGATCTACGAATGACAACCGGGACCAACAGCTTTACGTGCTTTCCGAGCCACGGGGGACGGGTGTCACACCACCAACTTCCGAACTCCGGGCTGCTACTGAGAAATTCGTAATGGAAAAACCCAATAACACTTTTTGCCCGACCCGGTAATCGAACCCAAGACCCCGTACTCATCAGTCGCGCTTGCGACCATGAGACCAACGAGGCAGTCAGATTCCAAAACTATAGATTTTATTTTAAATTCCAATCATTATCGCAAAACAAACTGAAATTCGTAGCAAACTACGAATTTTCGTAGCAAATGTCGTAGCAAGGGCTACTATTATCGCTTTGTTATAGAAAGTGGCCGTTAATTAACAGTTTTACTGAGCATGATACAAAAAATATTGTATATTAAGTTATACTGAAAGCTAAATAAACTAAAAATACTAACTCCTCACATGACTTGCAGATATAAAAACTGAAACTAGTTGTATCATGAAACGTTTGTTAATGTTTATGTTACAATGAAATTAAGCGCAGTTTACACTTACAGATTGTTATCACAAAAGCTACGTGCATACTTTGAAGGATTCACGTATCTACTACACTTGAATCTGTTCGCATGTTAACTACAAAGGTACATGCATGTTCCCAGTTTCCACTAAAATCAGACAATTAAAAGCTAGTGTCGGATTTTGTACCTCAATATTTGATGGTTACCATTTAACCTTTTGTGCGCACACCGGCCTATTTTAGTAACCGACCGAGGTTCGCAATATTCTAGTTAGTACAGGTAAAATTCCATTATTTGTTTTGATTAATTAACATTATTTGCTTTCAATTTGTACCATAATTTGCAATCAGAACCTTTCATAAATTGGCAATCGAATTTGCTTATTTGTCTGTATTATTTTTCGTGGTGAAATTGGCATAGTATAGTAGCAAAAAAGCTATCAGCGCCCCAAAAAATCCCGAAATGAACCCAAAAACCCAAAAATTAACCTGACATATGCTCACGACTCGTGGCGGCTACTATACCTCATATATTAAAAGTAAAAATATTGTGAATAGCAATAGTAAATAGTCTGATCAAAATTTGAGATGTGACCGCTGAGAGACATTTAGATAGATATTTTAACTTCTTTATTTTTTAATCCTCGTGATAACCGGCAATCATGCAAACGAAGTAGCGGGCATAATCATGAAAATTCAAAAATAATATTAAAAAATATCAAGATATACGATCTTGATAATGAGTCAATGAGTCTAAGTACACCGGTATTGCCAACTACAAATTTTGGTATCCCTTTTTGCCATAAGATTCCGTTATATAATTTAAAGAATTTGGTAGCTTTTCGTAATGCTTCCGATATAAAAGTATGAAAACTATGCATTCTTTAAAATCGCTGGTAAAATTGTTAACCGCGGTGCCTCCGTCTTCAGTCTCGGCTTAGCGCCCTCGACATCTTGAGACCTCTCTGTGTGAGAGCAATCCAAGCAGGATGGCAAATAGTAACAGAATTCTCTTGATTTGATGTCGCTGCGATTCGTGGCTACTGTCTAATGATCCGCAAGTACCTACTTGCACACTTTAACAAACTAAAGAAGCCTTCACTGCGTGTCATTAAAAAAATAAAAATAAAACGTTTAAGACAGGCACGTGTTGCCGTTGGTAAATTATCAGAAATGGATTGAATTACAATATTTTTTTTTTTCAAAATAATTATAGATGGATTATTTATCACACTTTTTGTATTTATCGTAACTTATTAAGTATTATATGTATACTAAAGAGAATCCAGACGCAAACAAAGAAAAGTGCTTTTCACTTGTTTACTTCACGAAATAAATGTTTTTATGTATACGCTGCACATATATATTGTTAATGCTATTTTCTTTGCTTTGTCTCAGCTATGCGGTCGGTTTTCCTAGAAATATTATGGCAGCACAAACAAAAACAACGAAAATCTCGGACTGAATTTAATATTATTTATCATGTTTAAAATATTCAGCAGTTACATTTTCTTTTAATAACAAAGTAAAAAGATGAACAATTTGACGGCTCGGTTGGCGCAGTGGCTGAGCGATCGGCTGCTGCGCTGCGTGTCGTGGGTTCGATTCCCGCACGGAACAAATATTTGTATGACCTACAGATAGTTGTTTCGGGTCTGGCTGTTTGTATATGTGAGTTTATATGTTTGTAAACGCACCCACGATACAGGAGATATTCCTAGTATGGTTCAACGTTTTTTTAAAAGAATAAAAAAACAAAAAAAAAATCGTTTGTATATTTTATAACTTTTAATACAGACTTAATTAATTTTATATTCAACGTAGACATGACACTAAAATATTATCTTTGAAATCAGTGGATAGGTATTTACAGCCATACAGCTGGTTTTCATATTTATTAATGACCTATTCACAATAATAAAAATAAACAACAGGCGTCATCACCTTCGTTTTGTAATTACAGCATTTAAAACAACCACAATCTCATTTGGTGATTATATAAATACTAACTTATGCTTCTAACTAACTTATATTCTATTTCTCATGAATCTGAATATCTGATACAAAAATATGTTTTCTAATCCAAATGGCAGTTCCAACAACAAATAAAAAACCTCTTCAGCTTTATTATGTTACCATAGATTCCTATCAATACCTGCTACCAGTATTTTTCCATGAACAAAATTGAATTCCTCTGTGAGAAACATGGCAGCACTTTTTATTTTCAACAAAGACCAAATCTATTCCGTATATTCAGAACCGTTCCGTTTTCCGGAAATCCACTGCTGAAAACCAATGAGTGGTTTTTGATGTCAAATTGATTCCGCCGACTAGACTAACAATGTGGACGTCATAGTTTATATGAAATGCTTACTGTGTTCTGATTTAAGACCTCGGCTCCATCGAATTAGGATTTGTGAAAGGATTTTGGAATGGCTTTAATTCTCTGATATATTTTACAAAAATATTGACTGTTCTTTTTTTTTTAATCGATGTTATTTTTTCAGAACCATTGTGATAGGAATACAATAAAAATTGCGTACACTATGGGTACAGTCACACTAACAACAAATAAGCATAATTATGCGGTTTTAAAGAAACTATTAAAAGACATTAAAATGTGCCATTTAAAAAAAGAATTTAAGCAGCAGCTTACTGAACGACTAATAAATAAAACTAGCATAATGTTTGCTATGATACAATTTATTAGTTCACTAGACATAACTAGTCCACCTACCTATATGGCACCTCTTTTCGTATTCTTAACGAGAGTGAGAAATATAACAGTAAGTGGTATCGCTCGTAGAGAATCCCAAATAAACACAGAAACAAAGAAGCTTTAAAGCCTATATAATACTGGCCCGAGTGAAATGAAATCGAAAAATTTGAAATCCACCCACTCAATTCGAAAAAAAGCTCCGAAATTATTATAGTTACACAGTACAAGACAAATGTCATAACCCACGTTAACCTCTTTGTTTTTTTATTTTCTTATTCTTTTATTGTCTTTGAATTGACGTACTTTTTACAAGGTGTCAAAACGCGATTCCCCCATAGATTTTGTATGACAATACTGTTCACTAACTATTTATTGATTTCAAAGCAACTAAAAATCGAATTTTATAGTTATTTAAAAATCCATCGGGTTTTCAGGGCCAGAAAGTCTGACAACCGGTCTTACCAAGAGGTATCGTGTTGCCCAGTAACTGGGTTGTGGAGGTCAGATAGGCAGTCGCTCCATGTAAAACACTGATATTCAGCTGCATCCGGTTAGACTGAAAGCCGAACCCAACATAGTGGGGAAAAGGCTAAGTAGATGATGATGATCGGGTTTTCAGGGCTAAAATAAACTGTTCTTTTTGTAAAGTTGTGTCTTGGTATTTTTGTTGAATGGTGTCATCTACCCAATTGGAGTCATCCAAATCAGGATAGACAGAAGAATAAAGTTCCACTTTTTAAACACTAACACCACTTTGTCATGTAATATTTTTGTGAAAACGATCACCCAGCACAATACTACGACGTCTGAATACAAATATAAGGCAAATAAAACATTTTCTGTGTTCTCACTAAACTATCTATAAACTATGATGAATTTTAATAGTATAAACATCAAACTTGCCACTGTCAGCTGTGTGAGGACCTTCTGGTCCATTTTCCTTATATTTTGCAGGAACTTAAAGAATAGCAGTTGCAGTATCAAGCAAGCTGCAGACAGCACAATCCCTAAGATTCATATGTATTTTACCACCTTCGTTTCCTGCCGCAATTTGCGCATAATTTTTCGTTATGTTCATATTTTAAAAATAAAAATATATAATATATACATATATTATATTTTAGAAATACTCTTGTGCCTGTTGCGGTAGCTAGCGACTGTTGTTTATAATACATATTATTTATGTAAACTTCATGCAACAAAAAGTACAAAGGTGAACTTAATGCCTTAGGCATTCTCTACCAGTCAACCAAAGGTGGTGATGAGACAACATGCCAGGTACAAATAATTGAACGATAGAAGAACAACTAAACATGAGATTTAAAATAAAATAAATTCAAAGCAATTATATAAATAAATTGAAATGTACACGTACTTAAGTATTATTTTTCCTTGATTATAATTTATTCTTAATATTGTGTGCAAATGATTATGTTGACACATTGTCATTACCGTATTAACAACTTTTAATATTATTAGCATAATTATATCCTTAATGACGTATGCAATGTCTTCGTTACTTACCTTCTATCAAAAAACCTGTTTCTTTTCCTGTACGTTTCCTTTATTCACCTTTGAAATACGCACTGATAATTTTTCCAAATTCTGTGATAGGAAATGTGTTAAACTCATTTAAAAGTAATTTTAACTCAGTCACTTGGAGAGACGATTAGATACGGCCACTTGATAACTGTGTACGTAGGTACCTACTTTAGATGCTCCTCGAAACTTGCGAATTTGCGATAATGATACCTACCTAGGAAGATCGATAGATAGATAATAAGCTGAAGCGTTCCCTTATATAAATAGACGTATATATCTGCATAAGTAAGATAGGTTGTTGTGATTGGTTACTTAACTAACTTTCTTAGGGGTAGTAAACTAAATAAACCCGGGTATTTTTATACAAAATGTAACTACCATCACGCATATTTTTTACACTTTAACTTAAGTAGCTGTATTTTGGTTTCCAATATAATAATTCTAATACACACTTTAAAATGTAAAAAAAACCTTTTTATTAACATAAACTTCACAACTTAACGCGCTACTGTTTTCGTTAAAGTCTATAGAAGAGACGATAACATAAATCTAGATTTAGATCGCATTTACGCTCAGTTCCTGTACCTACTTGTTTTGCAGCTACAATGGCAAGCCACTGCTCAAAGCCTAAAAAACTTCTTCAAATATTTTATCGAGAACGAGAGCTTCTCTATTCCGCAATAACTTTCCTATTGCTTGTTGTTACTTATGTAGCTTTACATCTTTGAAGCGTACCATTCATGCTCTGCAGATTCACTTTGACCGTTGAAGGATTACGGAGCCAACCGAGCCAATGCATTCAACACATATTGCGGATATCTTTCAATATGCGGCCGTTACGTGACTGTGCACTAAACAACTGGACATTTTCATTGTTACAAAATGGAATATTTGTTGTGCTAATAACAGCTAATGTACTTGCAGGGTTGCTGGGTAATTGTTTTGTTCGCAAACGCGGCATGCCAGTCAGTTGTCTAATTATTATTATAATAGAGACAAAAGCTCTCACGTTATAATGAGACAGTGAACAATATTTGGACTGATTATGATCGTTTAAATATGAACAAATAAGTACTTTTCCAATTAATATTTTTCTAAAAAAGAAAAAAGTATTATTTTTCTTCTAATTCTACCTACCTTTACGTACTTTTTGCTTTGATGGGTATCTAAATATAGGTAGATAGTCGTTCGCTTTAAACTGACAAACAAATCTCAAACATTGCACATTCTGGTAGCGTCAAATGCAGAGTGCAGGCGTTACTCGTTACCTAACCACTTCCGAATGCCGCTCTGGCCATTCAATTGGTGAATGTGCTTTATGATGCTGTTAGATGTGAAATCGATATCGCTTAAGTCTGATTGCCCTAGCTTTGGTAAATCAGTAGGTACTTAAAAAGTGAGCCGTTTGCTAATTGCAAGTCTATTGTTGCACACCAACCCAAAAATGATTAGGGTGCTACACGACCCCTGTCGATTGACAATTAAATTTTGAAATAGGTAATTTGGGCCTTACGATGAAGTCCAAAATATTGACTCGTCATTACCGTCTGTGGACTCGGTGGATATCTATCGACCTTGGTCTGGTTGTAACCTGATCCATCTCTTAACTACATAACCTTATTATGATTTGCTGGTAACAGGTGAAGAAGGCAATAGGAAAAAAGAAAAAAGTAACTTCATTTTAAAGTGCATTTAAATCTTTTCGAATAGGTAGCCCTGTTTCCCGGGAGAAAATAAACCACCGCTGTATATAGTTACCATACAGCACATCTAACTAAAAGCGTGTTCATTGATTATTTCTCAGGTACAAAAGCATACATATTTAAATACGTGGATAATTATGTAAAATTCATTATTGCTATCGACATTAATGCGTTGTAACCGCAGATAATGTTTTACTGACAGCTCGCGGTGGCGCAGATTACATAAGTACGTATTACGTACTGATACGTAGAGATTTGTGCTAAAATACCTATGAGTAAGGAAATACGAAATCATAAATTATGAAATAACAAACGTATAGGGATAAATAAATGTCCACACTATGAGTGTCTGAAGATAGACGGTGTCCCCGAAGCCGGCCGGCCGGCCTAGACAGAGGTGACAAGATGACCTAAACACGTACTTGGGGGGCTGGTCCGCGGTGGCGCAAAATAAAAGTAAACAATCAACTATTCGAAGAAGGATTTGGCCCAGCATTAGGACCTAACAGTCTAATAAAAAAAAACTAGGAAAATAAGCCGTTTAATTTTTTTTTTGTAGCTTTTAATGTAAGAAACTACTAAACCGATTTCAACCAACTCTCGACGTGTCCTTGGATATTTCTGGACTCAAAGTATGCAGCCATTGAATGAGTTTGTGGTTCATAAATTTCTGTGGAATCGTTATGCACGTTCATGATAAAAATATCTAAGAGTAGACTGGTACCGAAAAAACCGAATAAGGGAATACAAAAAAAACAATAAAGATTACTGCTGCGACAAAATAACGGCAATGTTTCTTTTCAACCGTTGGTGACAGCTCATCTTCAGCATTGTCTTGTTTTTATCTATACTAATATTATAAAGCTGAAGAGTTTGTTTGTTTGGTTGAACGCGCTAATCTCAGGAACTACTGGTTGGAACTGAAAAAATATTTTGTATTATATAGTCCATTTATCGAGGAAGGCTATAGGCTATACAACATTACGCTACGACACACGGGACAGGAGCAGTAACCAAAGACCTAATTTAATGCGGGTGGCAATAACTGTTATTTATAAACTTTTTATGAGACCTTTATCCACCGTGGCATGCCAGACTCATCACGACTAAAACTATTTTAATCCGGATATACGAATATTACTTTTTCCTTCTATATGTTGTAGGTTAATATTTTTACGCATACCACGAGAGCTGGTTCAAAGCAGCGCCGATAAAAATTCCTGGAAGGACTCCAGAGAGATTGGTACAGTATTGGCACATAATTTTTTTTATTTAAAAACGTGCACGTTTTTGTAACTTTGCGCGATGTATAGAAACATCGATATATGTATTCGTCATAGCCTGTAAGTACCGTTTCTACGTGAGATTTGTGAGGACCGGCGCATCCTAGAACAAAGCGTTTCAAAGAGATTGTTCAAACACCTCCCCCTTACCCCCTCACTTGTAAGTTTAACAAAGAAGTTTCAGCACAAAGTTTGGGCAACTCCCCTCTATTATTATGAACGGTATTCATGACGTCATTCAACTTTAGCACAATACTAACAATACCTTGACAGAATCAGCGTTGCCTTATTAAAAATGAACGCGAGGGCAAGATTTTTAATCGAGCAGTGTTGTTATTAAACTGTCAATTTTGAGCGATAAGATAATTAAGTTGTTCTACTTATTAAATAGAAAATTATATAATGTCTAATTTTGGGTATTGTTGTTGTACAAATCACGATACTGTTCGATAGTAACGTAGGCAGTTATTTAAGTAGGTACATAGTTAAAATCAAAGCAGTTCCCGCAACGGTAAGTGCAGTGGCTGAGCGGTAGGCTGCTGCGCTGCTTGTCCCACGTTCGATTAGAGACCGCACAGCACAAATTTTTGTATGGCCTACAGGTAGTTGTTCGAAGCACCAAGTTTGATTGGCTGGGCAAATTGCCTGAAGATGGACGCTGAAGAATGTCCTAGAAAAAGATGCTAGCAAGTACACAAAACCTCTTGCTGACATATTAACATCTATTTTAAAATTTAGCCATACTAAAATGACGAAGATCTGGTGACTTTAGGATCTTGAACCAACTAAATTATTTATTTTATTTATTATATTGAATTTAATTTTAATACCTACTATTATTCTGTTGCCATGCACTTACCGGGTTTCATTTTGGAACTTTTTGGATGACTGATCGCTGACCTGTCGTGGCATGCGCCGTTCGTTATGTGTACAAGACACGTGTATGAATGTCATTGTAATTTTGTTAATATTGTCATTGTTACATGTTCGGATAAGATAAAATGCTTATAAATACTTACATTAATTATTATAGTACATATTAATAGCTTCCACGTGTTTAGACACGTGCGTTTTTTTGCACTCGTAATGTGAATCTTTTATTGAGTCGCATAAGACCGGTATTCCATCTTACAGGACACGGTGATTCACGCTTGACCAAAAGCACTACTTATGTACGGTACCTACAGGTGCGATAGTGCGCAAATAAGCCACATCGGGCATTAAAAAAAAACTGTTACATGTGTAACATCATGAACTGCCTCGGCAGCCTAGTGGTGCTAAGTGCGACTGCTATGGTAGAGGTCTTGGGTTCGATTCTCAGGTCGAGTAAAAAGTGTTATTGGGTTTTTCTATGAAATTCTCAGTAGCATCTCGGAGTTAGGATTTGTGCCCGGTTAATTGCAATAGGCTCGCCCCCTATGACATGGGACCTAAAACATACCGGCGAACTGTGGGTGTACATTGGTACACCTCTGCCTAACCCTCCGGGGAATACAGTCATGATGGTATGTTACATGTGTGTGAGTAAAAACAGGTCGCTAAACACTTCAAAGTCAAGCTTTTTCTGAAACACAATAAAGGCACATATATACTCTACTCGTGACATAAACTTATTATAAACCACAAACACCGCGTTAGACACGCATAGTCCCGAAATAAAGAAAGTTTTCACTAAAAAAACGACATCAAAGTACATAAAAAAACCCGTTCAGGATTATCGTAGATTTTGCTACGGCAATCGAGTTACGGCCGGTCTACGACGTAGGCCGTAGCCGTAGCTCCTCATCACTTTGTAGTAATTACCGTAGAGCACGGCGATGCAGCGATGCCGTAATAATGGTACAGGAATATTAAATTCACGTCCTGCCTGGAACAAGTTGTCGGCGTTTGTATGGGTGCGACAATTTCATGGGAACTTTGTTTTAAAGATTTATTGTAAAATTACAAAGTCTTCGTTCTTTACGTTCGTTTATTAAACAACTGGCTTCTGCCTGCGACTCCGTCAGCGTGGTTTTAATCACTCGTGTTAAGTTACGTTATTTGTTACTGCTCCGCTCCCAAGTGTCGTACCGTGATGTTATATAGCCTATAACTTTCCTCGCTAAAGGGTGTAACCAAAACAAAAATATTTTTTCAATTCGAACCAATAGTTCCTGAGATTAGTGCGCTCAACCAAACAAACAAAAAAACTCTTCAGCTTTATAATATTATATTAGTATAGATATTACCGTAATCGGTCACGTGGTGTTTATGTTTGTTTGTATGATTTTTTTTCCGGCAGATAATAAATGTTATCGAGGGATTTGTTTTTTGTTGAAATTATGAAACTTGTCTATTTTTGATAAACTGAGCCATTTATCGGGTTTTATCTCAGTATTGTGAGAAGGTCAATTTACTAACGTTATTAACAAAAGATAACATTAAGTAATTAAGATACAACTTGACAACAAGACTGCAAATTATTTAATATCTTTAGATATTGTTGTACTAAGAAATAATTTTATTTTATGACGATATTTCACCACACAGTGGAAGTGTTCTGTCAGAATTTATTTGTTAAGTTGATGTATAAATAGTTGATGTAGATATGCATAACTACTAATCTATCATTATTCATATCATTCCGATAAAACCATAACAAACTGTCTATTTATCATATGCCTAGCCTGTGTCTAACTACCTATATATACCTTGGGGTCGACTTCCACTCTACTCGGATGCAAGGCAGATTGACGATTTCAGATTTATATAAATACATATTCTGCGAAAATTTATTTATTTATTAAAGCTTTATGCACAAATGCAAAATAAAATACACTATTTGATGATTTCCCACCCACCAAAAAAAAAAAAAAAAAAAAAGGAAGACGAACTGAAAATTTCCAAGAATAAAATATAATATTAAATACATATATACATACATACAAACAATATATACAAAGTAGATAGAGGTTAAAATACATAGGTGGAGAAATATAACAAACTAATTGTGGGACGAGTCTGCCAACTTTTTATGGAAGTATTCGCGAGCTTTTATCTTAAATGTGAACCGAATTTCAACTGTCTAACTATCACGGTTCATGAGATATACCCTGGTGACAGACGGACGGACAGTGGAGTCTTAGTAATAGGGCCTGTTTTAATCTTTGGGTACGGAACCCTAAAAAACCCTCATGCTTGAGAGGCGGGCGCCTTAACCACTGGGCCATCACGGATACGTACATATTTTTTCTTCTGATATCATTCGCAGAAATTTATATTTTGTTAGTGTAGTACGTATAAAAATTCCAACACTGGAACATTGGAATTGTTCAGTGATTTAACGAAAACTTTACACGTACAGCTGTGGCTGAAAATTTTAAACATTTTTGTACTAAAGTTTCCTATAACTAGGTACAGTCACAGTTGTGTAAAGGAATTACAAGCTATTTATGTTGCCTAGTTTTGTCCTTGTTTTGGGTTGAACGTGTAAATAACTTCGCGCTAACATTGTTTGCATCGTTAGCCAGAAGCACTCCGGAGTAAATACTTAGTTACTTTTTTATTCGATATATAACTACCCTTAATAAGTATAATAATAGTGACTGTGCCGGTCGTATATTTTTGAATGCTTTCCTTAAAGGTCATTTTCGTTTGATTTTGAAATTTTTTGTGTAACTGCGAGTCAGTATGCTGACGACATGGTTAGCGTGCTGCGGGATCGAATCTCCTTGCGGAACAAATATTTGTATGGCCTACAGATAGTTGTTCCGAGACTGGCTGTTTGTTTATGTGAGTTTATATGTTTGTAAACGCACCCACGATACAGATGAAATTCCTAGTGTCTTTTTTTTCGGGTGGGAAATCATCAAATGACTTCCCCCGCTCTGGGCGGAGTGGAAGGGAGTGTCAGCCTTTACTGACTAAAATGCACAGTATCTGTTTCGAACAACCCGCGGCAAATTCCTAGTGGCAACGGTTTTTTTAACCCCCGACGAAAAACCGACGAGGTGTTATAAGTTTGACGTGTCTGTCTGTGGCATCGTAGCTCCCGAATGCATGAACCGGTTTTTATATTTAGTTTTTTTTTGTTTAAAAGGTGAATTAGTCGGGAGTGTTCTTAGCTATGTTTGATGGAAATAGGTTTAGCGGTTTCAAAGTTATCAACTCTTTTGTTTGCTGGGGCAGTGATTTGTATTCTTCTGTCGGGGGTTACTTAAAATGTTATTTTTTTTATGAAAAGTAATGTAAAAGTCTTTTACCTTTATTTTACTTTGAAAAAGTAAAGTACCTACACTACATTCTAGCATTGAAAAAGATAAGATATTTTCCGTGTATTTTAAATTAATAAAACCTATTATTCATAGGTACATACCCTAAAAAACACGACTTCAAATACCTGATGTACCACGAATTAAAATATATAGGTTCTTTTCAAGAAAATAAATATGTATTTCACAAATCAAATTATTATTACATATGTAGGTACTAGATCAAATTTTTGAAGAGTTTTGATTCAATAAAAATAACAAGTTTTTTCTTCAAATCTAGTTAAGTACATCAATTTTATTTTCGTTATAACTAAGTACAAATGTACTTAGAGCGCACTTTGTTAGCCCAAAAAATGAAAAAAATCTTTTCATTTCTAAATAAATATGAAAAGAATTTTTCATTTTTTGGGCGAACAAAGTATTTAGTATTTCAATTTATAGTGTGCTATTTACTTAGTTTAACCGCCAATACGAATAAAAAATTCTAAAAAAATATTTGACAAAAAAGAGCTACTTTAGTAGGTATTATACCACAAAGTTCTATAGTAAAGTAAAATGATAGTTACCTACAGTTTTTTTATATAAAATAACGCACTTATATGTATAAATAAAAATATAATTTTGATCAATATGTAACCTGTTCAATATATCGACGCGCAATACTTCAACTTTAAGAAAAATATAGTCCCTCGAAATAAGCACCAGTTCCTTAAAATTTTCCATCAATTTGATATAAAATAGTTCGGCACAACACACGTCAGAAAATAATCCTGTCATCGACGAACAAAACCGAGCTTATCGTGTATCGAAATATCGGTTTAGACACGTCGGATGAAGGATAAAGGCTGTCCAATAAACGACAAACGACAGCTGGTCAACGCGGCTGTACGGAAACAGACGCATGAGCGCGATACGTTTTCCTATGGACGTTTATTCTGATGAAAAAGTGTTTTTAAACGAGGTATTTGAATATGCAAATCGACCCTCGTTTCAACGCTGTGCGGTGTGATGTTCGAACAATAAAATTAAATTCCGTGAAAATACCTGAAAAAATAAGATAACATTGAGGGACTCTACAGCGGAGCAGATAAAATAAACTTCCAATGACTTTGTGAAATACCTATTATTATTATTAAATCATAATTTCATTCACTCACTGTTATGTTACACAAAATGCATTGAATCGTAATCATAATCTACTTAGCCCTTTCTCAATTATATTGGGGTCGGCTTCCAGTCTAACCGAATGCAAATGAGTACCAATATTTTACATGGAGCGACTGCCTAGCTGACCTCCACAACCCAGTTACTAGGCAACACGATACCTCTTGGTTAGACTGGTTGTCAGACTTCCTGGCTTCTGACTATCCGTAACGACTGACGCATTGAATCGTAATATTTTTATTAATTACGTTTTACTCCTTGATGGTTTCAATAATATCGGTGAAGGAAAAAATCGTAAAATAAAAATTTAAGACTGAAAACGCCAGAGCACGCGTGGTGATCTTTGCTCGTGCGTCCTCTGCACGCGAAGAGGTACTCGTATTTGCCTTGCAGTAGGACAATAATAGATTATAGTATTATTGTTATCATGGTTGTATTACTCAGCAGGTAATTTATTTTTACACACACACATACACATACCATCACGCCTGTACTCCCCGAAGGGTTAGGCAGAGGTGTAACAATGTACACCCACAGTTCGCCGGTATGTTTAGGTCCCATGTAATAAGGGGCGAGCCTATTGCCATTACCCGGGCACAAATCCAAACTCCGAGCTGCTACTGAGAATTTTATAGAAAAACTCAATAACACTTTTTGCTTGACCTGGGAATCGAACCCAAGACCTCTAGCGTAGCAGTCGCGCTTAAGACCACTAGGCTAACGAGGCAGTTTTTATACTTAATCAATATATTATGAAAAGTGTTTTATTTTTTCTGATGGGTAATCATCAAATGACTTCCCCCGCCCTGGGCGGGGCGGGAGGGAGTGTCAGACATCTCTGACTAAAACCCATCCATGTTCCTTCTTGTGCCCTTTGCGTTCCTGGGGCGCGGTATCTCTTTCGAACAACCCGTAGCCCCCGCATGAAAAGTGTATTTACGTCGCACTCCCAAATTGAAATGACAACTTAACTAATCATAGTAAGCATGACACGCGCTTTATCATTAACTAGGTACCTACATATCCCGCGGTGTCACCCGCGTTCAGTTACGTCTTTGGTTACTGCTCCACTCCCGTTGGTCGTAGCGTATTGATGAAAACGCATTAAAATACGTTGCGCAGTTTAAAAGTTCTAAGCGGACAGACAGCGGGAAGCGACTTTGTTTTATGCTATGTAGGGATATGAAATATCTTGTGTGTGAAACTGTAAACCTATTTAACAACATTACCTTATTGTATAACAGGGACGAATTACGACTTAAAGCACAAAAGATAAAAGACATAGACATGTTATTATGAGTTCCTCGTTAAAGAATAAGCACATCGTTAAAGGAAATTATAACGACTATAACACACGTATCCCAAACATCGTGGAACTGCTTCGCCATCATAACCCATTAAATGTGTTTATTATTTACTAAGCAGCTTTAAATTTCGTACACTTATGACCAGAAATACCTACTCAACACAACTTCACATATCTGGTGAGATGTGTCTTTTGACACCCTGTATTTACTTAGGTACATAACATACCATCACGCCAGTATTCCCCGAGGGGTTAGTAGAGGTGTATCAATGTACACCCACAGTTCGCCGAAATGTTTAGGTCCCATGTAATAGGGGGCGAGCCTATTGCCATTAACCGGGTACAAATCCAAACTCCGAGCTGCTACTGAGAACTTCATAGAAAAACCCAATAACACTTTTTGCTTGACCTGGGAATCGAACCCAAGACCTTTAGCGTAGCAGTCGCGCTTAGGACCACTAGGTTAACGAGGCAGTGAGCAAAAATTAAAAAAATACCTAACTAGATGTATCTAACGGCTAGATACCTACAGTTACTTAGGTACCTAATACATTATACTTTAGTCGCAAATGGCTAAGCTAAGTATGTTCTTAATTAAACGCAGCCGTGAAAGCTTTTTCTGCTTTAAAATGATAATACAAAAGTTTGGCTTCCAGTTTCCATACGAATGCATTTTATCTACGGTCAAAATTAAAATAAATGCATGTCATAATATTCAGTTTATCATATCAAATATACTGAACTGAACTGTGGGTGTACATTGGTAGACCTCTGCCTGACCCTTCGGGGAATACAGGCGTGATGGTATTTTATGTTATGCATATAAAAAATGTACCTACATAAATAACTTAGTAAGATTTGTTACTGGGAAATTCCTGGTGGAAAAATCCTATAACAATAAGTAACCTGGTAATCAAACCCTCAACTTCTACTGCTAAGCAGCAGCGCTTATTATAACTAGACCAACGCGGCAACGATGCAGTTGATATTAAAATAAGGAATGCTACATATACGTACCCGTAGTTGTATTCTAGGGATACCGGCCACGGCGGCTAATCTCTATTCAGACTAGCCAAGTACGCAGGAAATATTATAGTGCACAAGTGTGTGCGCAAACACAGGTGCACTCCCTTTTCCCTAACTCTCATAGTCCGATAGGACGGCAATCCGACACAACCGGGGAGAGATCAGGCGAAGGACCAACGGCTTTCCGAGGCACGGGGGTGTCACACTACCAACTTCCAAACTCCGGGCTGTTACTGAGAATTTTTTGCCCGACCTGGGAATCAAACCCAGGACCCCACGCTTAAAAGTCGTGCTGGCCACCACGAGACCAACGGTTTAGTTAAGTTCTAGGCTGGCCAAATTTTAGGCCTGCGGACGGCGAGTGTTGGGTGACTCGCCGTCTGATCAGAACCAGCCCCGCGTCGATGCGGCGCATTGTGTTGCATCCGTGTCTCAAAGAGATGTCAACATAATAGACGGGGCTCGCTAGGGCCAGTGCCAGGGTTGCAGAATTTGTTCGAAAGAGTCATCGCGGCCCTGGAACGCAGAGGGCATCAAGAAAAACACGGATGGGTTTTAGTCAGTGAGAGACTGAAGTGTCTCATTTGATGATTTCTCATCCTTAACAACAAAAAAGGCTGGCCCAATTTGGTAAGAAAATTACGAACTAGAAATAGGTTTTCAATCGTAAATGAATTATTAAGTAAGATTCATCAAAACAAGTTGACATTTAAATAAGATAATACAATAGGTATGTATGTGTCATATGTGTGTGTGTGTGTGTGTGTGTGTTTAGTTACATACTCAGTAATATTTATAACGTAGCGAAGACGTCTATTAAAACAGCAAAGCTTTTTAACCATAACTTATTTACGTTTTATTACTTATTAAAGGTTAAACATGTACTATATATATTAAAACAAAATACCTAGTAACAAACGAATTTACAATCACAATCTTCGGTTTAAACTTTTAAGCGTCATATTACCTTACAACTAAATAATTATACAACCTGAAATCTATTTAATATTTCTAGGAACAAGCTGGATATCAACATTTCCAAGTTTCACGTTAAGTGGGTCATGAGCGAATGCTATTTTAACATTTGCTTCATTCGATTTAACAGTAAAGTTTCGTAGAACATGCACCAAACCAGCAACTACTTGCAACTTGGCATACCTGGCACCAATACACGTCCTGTTGCCCATCCCGAATGGCATGTAAACGTCATCGTTGGGTCTCCTCTCCTTTGAAAACCGCTCCGGATCAAACACCTCTGGGTTCGGGTAGATTTTCGGATCATTGTGTATTTCATAAATTGGAGTAAACATCTTCGTTCCTTTCGCTACTTTGACATTACCAACCGGCAGCACAGTGTCTTGACAGCACTGTCTAGTCAACATTCCAATAGGAGGGAACCGTCTCATTCCCTCACTGAGCACCTTATCTACGTACTCCATTTCACAAATGACATCGTACGTTATATTGTTCTTGTGTTTCTCAAAATTTTCGTCTATTTCTTGATGAACTTTTTCTAATATGTCTGGGTGGCGACACAGAAGATTTAAAGTTGAGAAGATGGCGTTGGCGCAAGGTTCTACACCAGCGGTGAAGAAGAACAAAGCTTGTGCGGATAACAAGCCAGTAGTAGGTTCCATCTCATAACCTGTCTGGTCGTCCCTCATCATGCCGTTCTTTTGTAGATTCATACATATATCTGCGAAGTCGTGCCTCTTGACTTTCTCCTGTTCTCGTTTTTTAATAACTGCATTTATTGAACCAATGAAGAACTCTTCGTGTTCTTTAAATAGCTTTAGACCCAACATCGATACTAACTTTGGGCTAAGACTGAATATTAAGAATTTAAACTGGTTCTTCCAATTCGATTGCGATAGACTTTTGGCAAGCTTGAGAAATGGTGAATCAAAGATTGATTCCGATCCAATTCCGAAGATGGCACCACAGACAGCGGCATTGTTGAACATCATAAGTGCGCTGTGGAAGTCACCTTTCCACGTGCTGGGGTCACTTTTCAAATAAGTCACGAAGTCTTGAGCACTTTTGTCCATGATGTAGTACATGTTCTTTAATTTGTTGGCAGTAAATAATGGAGTCATATTTTTCCGCATCAACTTCCATCTAGGTCCATTCATGAAGGTAATGTTATCAGTCAATTGGTCTCCATCAAGACTTTCTATTCCTCTATGGTGGAAAGCTTGAAAATCGCCTGATAATACATGTTGCACATTTTTCGGATCAATGACGAATAATGTTGGTGTTGTAAGTTGACCAACACCAATAACAGGCTGGTCTCTATGTTCTCTGTACAGCTCGCCGAAGATCTCGAACAGGGCCCGCTTAGATACCATGAAATCCCACATCGGTCCCAACACTTTGTTTTTACTGTAAAATTTCACCCCACGTGCCTTCCAATAGTTTTCATTGTATCTTCCTAATAAGTACCACCCCAATATTATGACAGTTAATAATAAACACAGTGGTAAAAACAACATTTTCACTTTTCGGAAATCAGTCTCCTTGTTATAAACACAGCTATACTGATTGGCGTCTCAACCAAATGAATGAATATAAATCGTTGATTCTCGTATAAATACTCAGTTGTTATCAGACATTTGTTGTTGTGATTATCATCATTACTCGACACATTTCTTATTTAATTGTTTATCCTGACTCAGCTGTTTTTAAACCAGAACCTTAAGATTAGTTGATAAGAAAAACTTGGTTAGTCATTGTTGTCATAGGTGCCAAAATACTTCGATAGGTAAATAGTCGTCTAACCGGTTAGTGCCTCCCGCGTAGACACATTACAAACGATGAATTTATATGGCTCATTCTACACAAATACAAAAACAATATTGTGTGTGTTATGTTATTTAAAATAGTTTCATTAAGAACCACGCTAACGCATTAGGATTTCCCTATAATGTGTTTGTGATAAATAAATAAATAATAAATCTTAAGCCGGATTAACACACTATATTTTTTTATCCCACTAGTACCTACTAAGAACAGAGTTGACTGCCCCATGGGTCTTGTGATCACAGGCACGACTGCTAAGATTGAGGTTCTGGATTGGTTACCCAAGTCTGGCATCACCAACCCGTAGTGGTGCGCCGCCCCCGTGTCTCGGAAAGCACGTAAAGCCACTGTTCTTGCGCTTAATCTCTGCTCGATCGTGTCGGACTCTCGTCCCATATGACTAAGAGTGAAGCAAGAAGACATGTACCTGTGTTTGCGCACACCCTTGAGCACTATAATACGTCCTGTGTACTTGCTATTTAGGTAGTGTCCATTTAGGTAGGCCAAAATTCCGAAAATAAAATATTTAAAAATTTGTCATAGAGTTTTAAAACTTACCGAAAATTTAAAATTATGGGAAAGGCTCAAAATTAAAGTAATCGTTATCGAACCAATCGCAAGAAAACTGACACGCCTAATTGATGAGATTAAACATTGTCGTTTGCGTACGTAATCAACTGATACTTAAGCTCATTGCTTATAAATAATAGGTACTGGTTGTTATGCCCACTTACGTGCAGGTTATTTTAATGATAATCTCATAGAAGAAAAAAAGAGCCACAGTCCTTTACATATAGATGACAAACCAATGTGCCTAGCATGCCAAGGTCACGATCCCATGACAGACTTTCATACGTAAATAAAACTCGTAAAACACCATCATCGATATAATTCCGAACTAAGGGCCTTTTTTTTTTTTTTGGTGTGTGGTAAATCATCAAATAACTTCTCCCGCCCTGGGCGGGGCGGGAGGGAGTGTCAGACTTTTACTAACTAAAACCCACCCATGTTCCTTCTTGTGCCCTTTGCGTTCGGAGGGCGCGGTATCTCTTGCGAACAACCCGCAGCCCCGGCAGGCATCGGCCCTCAGTGGCCTCTTCCTTTTGCTGACATCTCTTTGAGGCGCGCGTGGAACACGAACGCGCCGTCGACACGGCCTGTCGTTATGCAACGTAAGGACGGTGAGCTACCCATTGCTCACCGTCCACAGGCCAGTATCTACGGTGGCCGGGAGTCGTCTCGCGGCTCCCGACGTCCGGAGCGTCTACCGCGGCAGCTGGGACGGGAGAACCGCTGTCTCAACCGTCCCGCCGCCTCCTTCTCAAGCATTACTGCCTCGCAGAAGGAGGCGACTGCATCCCATTCCCTCTCGCTCCGGACCATGGCTTGCACCAGGGCCGGACGCGAGAGTTCGCCGCCGCCGATGGCCGCCACGAGGACTCGGCGATGCTCCGCCCAAGCGGGGCATACCGCCACGGTGTGCTCAACCGTGTCCTCGGGGCGATCCACACAATGGTGACGCGGACGTTTCCTCCCGCCCGATGAGGTGCAGGAACCTCCCGAAACACCCGTGTCCGGTGAGGACCTGCGTCAGGCGGTAGGTGAGGGCGCCGTGGCGCCTCTCCAGCCACTCCTCAAAGAGGGGACTTACCGCCTCTATTAAGGCGTGCCCAGAACTAAGGGCTAAGGGCACGTTTATTCTTTTTTGACGTGGCGGTCAAACGGTTAAGAAAAAAGAAACAGCAAAAAGTTTACGTAATGAGTTACATTCAAACATTTCAACCGGTTTATCCTCCACAACGTGCAGAGCACTTACGTTGATTAAAACATAATCATGATTTGTGACAATTTTGTTGAGTTACTTTTCATACTGCTCGTGTTGCACCGATTTTAGGGTCATAATAAATAGTACACGTGATTTTTTCATTATTTCACAGCATTATTGCGGTCTTTTTTATTTTGACAAACAGTTTTGATTGTTTTCTTACCACTAAATGTTTTATGAATAAGGCTCCGCCTACGTCAGGCAGTCAGTGACCGATTTCTTTTTCGGAGAATATAGAATAAATGAATTCCTGACCTACAAAAAGTCGGTCTCACGAAACTTTGGATGTATTGAACGGTCCGATAATCGGTCCTACAAAAGGTCGGACGTGGGCGGAGGCCCTTAATGAACATAAATTATGAGTATCGTGTCGTGATGGCCCAGTGGTTAAGGTCCCCCCCCCCCCCCCCCTCTGACACACGAGGTTGCTGGTTCGCAACCGAGGACAGAGAAGTATCAACGTGCCTTTTTTTTTACTTTCTAAATTTAATTTGAGATCACTAACATCGGTCCAGGAATACATCGTGAAGAAATAAAAAAAAATAACTAAAATAAGTCTGAAGTCGCTAATCAACCACGAGCAAGCGTGTTAATCAGTGCTCCCTTCTCTGTATGAGAGAGGCTTTTGCCGTGCAGTAGGACAATAAAAGGCTGATATTATATCATGAAATAAGTAGGTATGTTAATTAATATAATATGATAAAAAAAACATCTCTGTCAACCATGAGGTAAGTAACCATCAGAGATCGAAGCTTAAACTAAAAACTCCGCACGCTGTTTTTAGAAAAAACTTACATGTTCTCGCTGCTGTGTGTATAAGACCATTGAAGCCATAAAGGGCTAACTATAATGTGCATACTCGTATGTTGGCATTAAACTTCGCCATAACAGCATGACTGTTGCATTGTAGAACCCACAGTTACAAACTAGTAAGCGATAAATATATTTCTTTTGCATAATTTTCGAAAATAAACCCCACAAGCAATACTTGTGTTGCATCTGTGCACTGCTAAGTACTATCAAAATACCGCCCTCTCTGAAGCCATTGTGCTTATTTTTTAAATACGTGCTGAATATGGCCACTCTTGCAGGCACCAATATGAAAACCCAACTAAACAAGGAAGTCTTTTCTGCCATACTTTTATTATGAGTAATCTGCTTGGAAAACAAGGGTAGCTTCAAGATATTAGATGCCTACATGAACTTTGTGAGCTGTGACCCCTTGTGTTCTAAAAATTTGAGTAGTTTTTAATGAACTGATCTTCAGAGAGTCCAGAGTTTAATATATTTCGTGCACTTAGCAGTTTTAGGTCAACAAAAGACCCGGAGGCTCTACGTGGGGATCTTATGGTCTATGGCCTTATATAGGGCCCCTGTGTGGGCAGACAACCTGACGACCCGCAACGTCGCGATATTGCGAAAACCGTAGAGAGCGATGGCCGTCAGGGTGATAAGAACCGTACAATCTCCTTCGAGGCGGCGAGTCTTCTAACAGGATCAGCACTTTAGGATCTGGATGCTAAGGTCTTAGCGTCAGTGTACTGATGGCGCCTAGGGGAGCTGGGAGTGCCGGGCTACTAATACCCCGGGAGTTCGAGGCCCAGCGGGCGGAGCTCCACCGGATTGTAGTATCCCAATGGAGGGAACGACTTACGCAACCCAAGTGGGGGCACGCCACGATAGCGGCGGTAAGACCCGTTATGGACGAGTGGGGTTGAAGAGGCGGCACGGTGCCCTCACTTTCCAGCTGACACAGGTACTCACTGGATATGGTTGTTTCAGGAAGTACCTGCGGCTCATAGGTCGGGAGCGAACGCCCCATTGCCATCAGTGTGGGTTGCCCCGAGGACAAAGCGCAGCATACAGTAGAAGAATGCCCAGCTTAGGATAGGCAGCGCCGTGACCTGCGTGCTGCAGTACTTGATCTCGCACTCCAACCATGGTCCAATCCATGGTCGAGAGCTCAAACACGTGGGATTCCGTTGCCTCTTTTTGCGAGGTGATGCACGCAAAGAAGGCGGCGGTGGAGAGGGAGAGGGAGCGAACCTCTCACTCTGCCCGCATCAGAAAGGCAGCGGCGCGTCGGAGGACGCTTAATGATCTTCGGCCACCGTAAAGAGGAGCCTGCAAGCGACGAACATGGGGCAGTTCCTCACTCAACCAGATATAGACCTGTGACGGAGGTGCGCAGTGTTCCGTGCGGGACTTTCTAGTGGAATGTGCGGTCGCAGGACCGCCCGCTTATGGTGAAAGGGCCCACCAATGGTCATCCAATACCAGTCGGGGGAGCGCAGATCATGCGATAAGCGAATACCAGGCTCCTGACGCATGGTAACAGGAGGAACCGTGGGGTTTTAGTCGGCAGCAATCCGACATAATTTTCCGTTTAGGGTAAACGGAAAGTACGTCGAACTTTCAACTGCATCCATTAAGAATTCCCCACGAAAAAAAAAACGAAGGCTTATAATTTTTTTTTCTCTCAAAATCATCTTAGTATCTACATATCGACGCCAGTTTAGGGGTCAAAAATGAAATTTGGCTCTAGTTTATTCTCCTTTCAAGGAATGCATCGAAATACTAATCACTAGTATAAGCAAATTGTCCATAATTATTCACATCAATAACAATAGTAGGTACTCACATATTGATATTATGTATTGCCGCAGCCTACCCACATTGCCGGGGCTGCGGGTTGTTCGTAAGAGAAACCGCGCCCCCGGAACGCAAAGGGCACAAGAAGGAACATGGGTGGGTTTTAGTCAGTAAAAGTCTGACACTCCCTCCCGCCCCGCCCAGGGCGGGAGAAGTTATTTGATGATTTCCCAACTCCCAAAAAAAAAAAGCCTACCTACATGCGTGACGTAATGCATAAGTTGTTATCGTTATTCCCCAAGTGCTGGTTTCCTGATAAACTTTGGAGTCCATTTGACTGCACGATAAGTACAAGTCTATACACCCGTAATGTTTAAGCTCCACGTCATACGCTTGGGTAGGTACTTACTGCCACCAAGCGGGCACAAAACCAGTTGATGGATTGCTATTGAGAAATTCCTGGTAATCAAACTCAGAACTCGTCCTCAGCAGTAACACCTATCACTAGACCAACAAAGCAACGAGACAGGCGATATCAAAATAATGGATGCTACATGTACCTACCTACACATTGTTAAGTTTTAGGCTGAACCCAATTTTGAAATAGAACTAAAGAAATATACTCAATCGATAGATATAAATTAGATTCTTCAAAACAAGTTGACATTTAACTAAGAATTCACAATAGGTATCCAGTGTCACAGGTGTATGTAGGTTTACCTGCTCAATAATAAATACACAAGGTAGCAAACACATCGATTAAAACAACAAATCTTTTTAAAAGTAACACTGACATACCTTTATTAAAAGTTAAACAACTTACATCAAGTTTTGCATATATTCAAACAAAGTAGACAGCAACAAGCAAATTTACAAACACAATTATCTGTTAAACTTTGAATCGTCATATTACCGTGCAACTAGATCATTATACAACCTGAAATCTATTTAATGTTTCTAGGAACAAGCTGGATATCAACATTTCCAAGTTTAACATTAAGTGGGTCATGAGCGAATGCTATTTTAACATTTGCTTCATTCGATTTCACAGTAAAGTTTCGAAGAACATGCACCAGACCAGCAACTACTTGCAACTTGGCATACCTGGCACCAATACACGTCCTGTTGCCCATCCCGAATGGCATGTAAACGTCATCGTTGGGTCTCCTCTCCTTTGAAAACCGCTCCGGATCAAACACCTCTGGGTTCGGGTAGATTTTCGGATCATTGTGTATTTCATAAATTGGAGTAAACATCTTCGTTCCTTTCGCTACTTTGACATTACCAACCGGCAGCACAGTGTCTTGACAGCACTGTCTAGTCAACATTCCAATAGGAGGGAACCGTCTCATTCCCTCACTGAGCACCTTATCTACGTACTCCATTTCACAAATGACGTCGTACGTTATATTGTTCTTGTGTTTCTCAAAATTTTCGTCTATTTCTTGATGAACTTTTTGTAATATGTCTGGGTGGCGACACAGAAGATTTAACGTTGAGAAGATGGCGTTGGCGCAAGGTTCTACACCAGCGGTGAAGAAGAACAAAGCTTGTGCGGATAACAAGCCAGTAGTAGGTTCCATCTCATAACCTGTCTGGTCGTCCCTCATCATGCCGTTCTTTTGTAGATTCATACATATATCTGCGAAGTCGTGCCTCTTGACTTTCTCCTGTTCTCGTTTTTTAATAACTGCATTTATTGAACCAATGAAGAACTCTTCGTGTTCTTTAAATAGCTTTAGACCCAACATCGATACTAACTTTGGGCTAAGACTGTATATTAAGAATTTAAACTGGTTCTTCCAATTCGATTGCGATAGACTTTTGGCAAGCTTGAGAAATGGTGAATCAAAGATTGATTCCGATCCAATTCCGAAGATGGCACCACAGACAGCGGCATTGTTGAACATCATAAGTGCGCTGTGGAAGTCACCTTTCCACGTGCTGGGGTCACTTTTCAAATAAGTCACGAAGTCTTGAGCACTTTTGTCCATGATGTAGTACATGTTCTTTAATTTGTTGGCAGTAAATAATGGAGTCATATTTTTCCGCATCAACTTCCATCTAGGTCCATTCATGAAGGTAATGTTATCAGTCAATTGGTCTCCATCAAGACTTTCTATTCCTCTATGGTGGAAAGCTTGAAAGTCGCCTGATAATACATGTTGCACATTTTTCGGATCAATGACGAATAATGTTGGTGTTGTAAGTTGACCAACACCAATAACAGGCTGGTCTCTATGTTCTCTGTACAGCTCGCCGAAGATCTCGAACAGGGCCCGCTTAGATACCATGAAATCCCACATCGGTCCCAACACTTTGTTTTTACTGTAAAATTTCACCCCACGTGCCTTCCAATAGTTTTCATTGTATCTTCCTAATAAGTACCACCCCAATATTATGACAGTTAATAATAAACACAGTGGTAAAAACAACATTTTCACTTTTCGGATTCCAGTCTCCTTGTTATAAACACAGCTATACTGATTGGCGTCTCAACTAAATGAATGAATATAAATAGTTGATTCTCGTATAAATACCCAGTTGTTATCAGACATTTATTATTGTGATTATCACTATTACTCAACACTTTTACTTATTTTGAGTTTTTTAACTAGTATGTTAAGATTAGTAGGTAACAAAACTTGCTAAGTCATTGTGCTGATAGGATAGGTGCCATAACACTCCGATAGACCTCTAACCGGTAAAACATGCCTCCCGCGTAGAAACAAAAGTTATATGCTTGGAAAAAAAATTATATGGTTCATTCATCACAATCTGAAGCCGGGCCTGTTTTGCCAAAATCGAAGAAAATGTATGCCTGCTGTAACCATCTTTGCTAAGGAATATATATGGCCTTATATGTTTTTCTAACCTAATCGTCAAATTAGCAGCAGCACCCCCAAAGTTCCGAGGACACGGTGGAGCACACCGTGGCGGTGTGCCCCGCTTGGGCGGAGCATCGCCGAGTCCTCGTGGCGGCCATCGGCGGCGGCGAACTCTCGCGTCCGGCCCTGGTGCAAGCCATGGTCCGGAGCGAGAGGGAATGGGATGCAGTCGCCTCCTTCTGCGAGGCAGTAATGCTTGAGAAGGAGGCGGCGGGACGGTTGAGACAGCGGTTCTCCCGTCCCAGCCGCCGCGGTAGACGCTCCGGACGTCGGGAGCCGCGAGACGACTCCCGGCCACCGTAGATACGGGCCTGTGGACGGTGAGCAATGGGTAGCTCACCGTCCTTACGTTGCATAACGACAGGCCGTGTCGACGGCGCGTTCGTGTTCCACGCGCGCCTCAAAGAGATGTCAGCAAAAGGAAGGGGCCACTGAGGGCTGATGCCTGCCGGGGCTGCGGGTTGTTCGCAAGAGATACCGCGCCCCCGGAACGCAAAGGGCACAAGAAGGAACATGGGTGGGTTTTAGTCAGTAAAAGTCTGACACTCCCTCCCGCCCCGCCCAGGGCGGGAGAAGTTATTTGATGATTTCCCACCCAACAAAAAAAAAAAAAAAAAAAACCCCCAAAGTTATTGTTAAAAAAACATATTGTTATAACCCATTTCCAAGATTGATCAAAGATGCATCCCAAATACGTAATCTTTTTTTCAAAAGCTGCTCTTTTTTTAAGTCTGTTAAAAATAATAAAATACTAGCTTCTGCCCGCGACTTCGTCCGCGTGTAATATATTATTCCACGGGAACAGTTCATTTTTCCGGGATATAAAGCATCCTAGGTGTTATTCCACGCTACAATCTCAGTGCCAAATTTCATCCAGATCCGTTCAGCTGTTTAATCGTGTAAGAGTAACATATAAACATTATCCATCCATCCATCCATCCATACTCACAAACTTTGGCATTTATAGTATTAGTCGGAAGTATTACTACAAAATGTTATGGCGGAATCACTTTGGAAACATAATTCTGCTATAAATTAAAGTTAATTGAAATGCCGGATTAACAAATACCAAAACCATGTATGTAACCATGGATGTAATACCAAAACAACAATATTTTACGAAATAAACATGAATGATTACATGATCCTTACACGAAAAATACTTCTTTTTTTTTTTAATTTTTGATTGAGTGTCTGTTTGTTCTGGCAAAACACTGCAACGTCTGGACCGATATTGACGGGATTTTCATTGACAGATAGGTTATAAGAAGTAACTAAAACTTTTATTTAAGTAAAGGAATTAGGGATTCGCCAAAAGAATACCTGTCATTTACGACATTTATGCAGACAAGTCGCGGGTATACGCTAGTGTAAAATAAAGATACAGACAATTATGCTTTTTTTTCGCTCAAATCGACGTTATCGGCAATCATTTAAGTTTATAGCACAGGCCGTGTCATGGTTCAAGTGTAAGGTAAGGTAAGGATATATTAAAATCAAACTATGTGATTGTCTTCATCTATCTATATTTCCATATAATTAACTCTTATCTACTTACGTAGTAAATCTTCGCTGTAAAAAGCAGTATCCTCAGCATGTATTTCTAATACAACACATATTATTGTAAAATAATCAATACCTACATATACAAAAATAAAAATTAAGATCCAATTAAATTTAAGTATGCACATTTAACGTAGACAGAAACTTAGTAATACCATTTTGAGATTATTCCATTTTGACAACACTTATGCAGATTCAAATGTTCTCTTCGATATCCTGTAGAAAAGAAAATCGAATGTCAATAATGTAGTCTATGAGCTTTTCTCATCTAAGGGTTGTGAGTCATGCATAATCGCCGTCGCATACCATAACGACTCATCACTAAATCAACTTAACATTGCAATATGAGCTTTATAGCGTGTAACAAGTGGTAACATTTCTAGTGTACCACAACGCGTCCTTAACTAAGGTCACTCAGTGTAAGTCACACGTATAAAGGTAGCACTTCAATGTATTGATGATAAGAGAGGTTGGGGTTCAGTTGTTCCGGTATGCGACAACTATGAGCAGGGTTCAGTGTTGTTATCTACGTGAAATTATAATTTCAAAGTAGTTAGTGTCAGATAATAGTTCTCAAAGCTGTTAAGTTACACCAGTCAAATAAAAAGGGCCATGTAAAAATAACTATTCCTGCGGCTACCAACCAGAACTAAATAGCTTGGTAAGAACATGCGAGAGATATGCGCGATAAACGTGACCACGTACAGGGGCCAAATACCATAAAATAATTTAAAAAAAAAAGATTTACTTAATTTCGATCCGAAAACAAAAACATGCGAGGTCTCAGGCACACCACACGCAAAAAGTAAATAAGTGAAACCAAGAGTCAGTGCGAACAGAGCAGCAATATATTGATAATTAACTAAAATGAATCAGAAATAGAGTTTAAAATTGCATGCAAGACACACGTGGCATTTATTATCTTGGACGCAATTGTAAAGTATTGTCATTTATTTCATTTTTATAATAAAAACTACTCAAGCTGCTCTGTCTGCAATAATCGTAATACATACTGCTTCTACAACTAGTTAAAACCATACAAATGTAGTTTGAACTTACAGTAGGGTCGCAGTCGGCGCAATGCCACGAGTAGCCGCGCTTCTTGGGATTCTTGTTCAGTGGCGGCTCTAAGCATGTGAAGTGGTACCTTTTCGAGCATTCATCGCACCTACACAGAGATACAGAGTTAAGTATCAAACTATCAACTACTATGTTAATTAGGTATACATTCAATATTACAATGGAATATTCTTGCATCTTTCTTTAATTAGTCAGAACTTTTTTTACCCTTTAACAAGTGACCTTTATCCCTTCTCTAATAATAACACACAATATAAAATTTTATTGCAATTAATTTCCGTGCAAGAATCAAACCTACATGTCATAGCGCAGAAACCATTCATTCATTGTTATTACAGAGTACGTGCGTTCTTTTTCTTCTTCGTCGTTCTCTGTTTACTGAGAGATTGCGACGTCGATTCGCATCCCTAAGTTATGCAGTGTGGTTGTCCAATAAAAAATTTAAGTACTATACATACATACATACACAAACTCACGCCTTTTCCCAAGGGGGTAGGCAGAAACCACAGAACGCCATCTGCTACGATCCTTACATATTCCTTTCGTCTTCTCCACGTTCTATTCTACGTATTATTTTTCCTTTATATACTACCATGTGTTTGATATTAGTTTGACAATGATTTAGGCGCTCACCGTACGAGGTTGGTGTAGTCTCCGGCCTGTAGACAGACGTCACAGTCCGTTAACGGCGAAGGTGCGGCAGCAGCACCACTGTTATTTACCCCCGAGCCACCGCGGCGAGATCTCTCACCACGACTTCTCTGTATAAATACATACACATGAATATTTCTTTAGTATAACTAAACATTACGGGTGTCGGAGAAAGGAAAAATTGGCCTACAAAAAAAATTCGGCAGTTTAAAACTTTGTCATAATATACTAGGCAAATGGCGACGTCAAAACTAAATGGTGGGATGTATCTAACGCGTCTAATGTAACAACTCAAATGCGTGTTTTCATTAAGTTATGTATTAAGTCTCAGTATTGAGCACGAGCCTTTTGCTATTAACCGGGCTTAATCCTGATGAAAATTTCTAATAACATCTTTCTCGTCCAAAGGATCGAACTGTGCTTGCGGTCTTCCACCAATAATAACGTCTGCTTAAGTCGTCATACTTAAATATAATCTATAGAACAACGAGACAATCAACATTTCAAAAATCACAATATTCGAAATTTGTCATCGACTTTAATTTCTTATCAATTACTTTAAAATTTAGGAAACGCCCAAAATTTTAGTATAAATTATCGAACCAATCACAGGAAAATCGACACGCCTTATTGATAAGATTAAACGGTGTCGTTTACTTAAATAATCAGCTGATACTTAGGCTCTTAGATAACGCAGCCCACTTGGGCATGGCAACAAGTATTATCACGAAAGTTCGTGAAGGTTATTTCAATGATGATTACAAATAAGAATCGCAGATAAGTAAATGATCTTTATGAAAAACGTTAATGATAGTAGAAAGTTTACCTTAGGTTTGGATTCAACCATTTCAACCGGTTCATCCCCCACATCGTTAAGCTTGCGTGAATTAAAACAAAAGAAGTTATCACAAAACAAAAGAGATATTTTATCATGCAAAAGATCGAATTGAATTAGTTACTGGGAAAACTACAATGTAAATTAATGATGACTTTACAGAATTCAATAACGCGCACAATTTAAATACGAGTAGTCCCAAACAAAAAATATAATTCTGATGCGACAATAATTATATCTGATCAATTACAGACGCACTTTACACACGCTCGTTTAAAATAATAGGCGACAAACGTGGCATTAGCATGTAAAATAGCCCTTACAATCAGTAATCAACAAAAGCGACCGAGAAGCGGTCGCCACAAATAAGTCTATTAAAAAAAAACAATTCACATAAAACCACAGGATTTTGTACTTAGGTTACATGTTCGCGATTCAGTGTGTGGAATACGACTGAAAACCTATAGGACTAACTATGGTGTGTATGTGGGGCATTTAACTTCGCCATATCAGCATGACTGTTACATTTTAGTTCCCACAGTTCAAACTAATAAACGATGTAATTTTGTTGTTGATCATTATTTTCATTGGCTTTTTGTGTTCATTTTTACAATGATTACATTTTGTCTAGTCTTTGAGGCATTTGAACTTTCAATGATAAACTTCATGCGTTATGTTTGATTTCATTTAAATCAACATAATACAAATTCATCACATAATGTTGATGAGCAAAAACAGTACCCAGGGAAGTTTCGTGTGGTTTTTTTTAGTTTTGTATGACTTTAATCCAAAATGTTCTTTAAACAATCTTTTTTTTTATATTTTAAAACCACTTTCACAATTTTGCTGACATTGAAATCATACGTAACAGAAAGATCCGTAGTTGACCCCACCCTTCCACAAACTGCCCGGTATGGTACTCAGTGCAAACGCTTTTATCGATCAAATTATTTGTGTGGATATAACTCAATACATTGCTTTCAGAGGTAGTTGTAATTGAATCAAAATTAATTAATTATTAATTAAAATAGTCGAAACCAATGATGTATTACAAAGTGTGCTGCACTCACATTTGCTGCGTCAGGTGTAACAGTCGTGGGAACAACTTCTGCTTGTACAGGTGGTAGAGGGGGCTGCTTAGCCGCTTCGTGGTCCACGTGCTGGCCATATACAAATATCACGTAGTTACAATAAAATTCACACGGTAATTAGTAAGAAAGTGTGGAAACATTGTGGGATTTTGATCAGAGGGACAATTCCCTCAACTTTAAGTACGTTCGCATTTTAATCTTATCTCAGTCTATCAAAACACCTCTAATTTAGAAACATTTTAGACATTGATTGTTGCTAAGATGAGATTACGCTTAGATTTTTAGTATTTTTAAAATTACGAGAATTTGTCTTCTGGTATGTTTAGCTTTAGATCTACCAGATCAGTACTGGGTTTGCATAGTGTTTGAAAGTTAACGTCGAATTTAATTTATAACCATGGCAATGACTTCTGATTAATCGGTTACGATTCGACTAGGCGACAAATCGGCATTCAATACGGCTACTATTTAATTTGATAAAAGTTATTGGAATTACAATAATTTTCAATATTACCTTAGATAATTTCTTCATTACTGCAGGTGGCGGGCCATCGTTGCTGTCTGTGGGTACATAGAACATTTGCGTGTCCAGTGACCCATCAGGTTTGGGAATAGGCTTGATCTAGAACAAGAGAGAAAATTAACACATAGTATGTTTCACACACATCTGATTTTATTATATAATGTTACAGATAAAAATACTTATTATTTTTATTATATTACCTTGATAGTAATTCTAGGATGCGGAGGCTCAGGATTTTCCATGTCTTGTGTCTTCTTCTTCCTTTTATGTTTGTGAGATTTTGATGGCGATCGTAATAAGTCCGGAGAATATCTGGACCTATGTTTTTCTTTCCTCCGCTTCCTATTAGCTTTGTACGTCGCTATATCCGACGATAAATTCGCTAATGTGTTTTCTATAGAACTCTCAATGGCTTTGCTGTCTCTTTCTTTACCTTCAACGAGAAGAGATGAGAACGATAAATTCTGTGGAACAAAGCTGTCTTCTCGTTTGCTAGATGCAACATTGGTGGAAGCGTTCGAGTTTTCATTGTGAGAGTCATTCGGACTGTCGGCGACGATCGGCGTTATCGACATCAATGGAGTGTTCGTCAAAGTCGGTGACGTGAAACTACGCTTGTGTATCTTCTTGCACGGAGAATCGCCCTCCCCTGCAGAGACCGACACGTGATCTCTTTGTTTGGATTTCTTAATTTTTTTGTCTTTTTTCAGTTTGAGTTCAGTGGTGCCCTCATTTTCGCTGCTGAATTCAAACGGCTTGATGGTTACTTTAATTGGCGATATACTTTCAGGTGTTGTCAACTTTGATGATTTTTCCACTCTCATATATTTTTCTGAGCCGGGTTTGGGTGGTGACGATGGGCTGTGCGGTTCAGTGATAATGGCACCATCTTTACTATAGCGGATTCGAGATCGTCGTGGTACTTTCTTCTCTAGCAACTCGGGTTCGGAATCGGAGGTCTTGTCGCATTCCGAGCATTGCCTGTGGAATATTTGTCAGTTTATAGGATTATCTTAAAATATGTACGTAATAAAAATGAAACTCCGTTATAAAATGCTTATCAAAGAATTAGGTTCAATAGATAGGCGGATAGTAGGTATTATTTCTAATACAAAAAAAAATACAAAAAAGGAAACGCAAACAAGCAGTCTTATTTAAAAAAGTAATTATTTCTTAGAGATATGTATGGAATTTAATTATTTAAGATGGAAGTATATGAAGTACTAGATGGCAAATACTGCGCATATTTATGTAGACAACTGTAGCCGACGACGTACATATAGTTAGAACTGGAAGAGTTCATGGTGGATTAGTCGGAAAAGGCAATACAGAAATACAACAGGCTAAGACGGAACTGTCCTATCAAAAGTCATAATGCCGCAGTGACATCCGAGCATCCTGACGCGCAGTTCAACAAAACACTGTAGGTCGGAAACCGATGATGTTAATGTGAGCCTTCACCCTAAGGGATCTTTGGCCGTCAGTTTAAAATATAGAATGAATAAAAGTGATGATCATACCATCCGTAGAGTTTGCTCTTCTTAGGCGGTCTCTGCAGCGGCGGCTTGAGGCAGTGCAGGTGGTAGTGCTGGCGGCACGTGTCGCACGCCGCCATCAGGTGGCGCTCCGAGCTGCGCCCGCACGCCGCGCACTCGCGCCCCGCCAGCGAGCCTGATGTGGCTGACGCAACCACACACTTAGCGCAACAATACAACACCATAGTCCTACTACCTCACTCTACCTACCGGTGATTGCGAAGTACCCGTCAAAGAAGAAGCTTAGAGCCTTACCTCACCGGGACGCCATGATAGCGCAGCCAGGTCGCGCTGCCAACAACTGTATGGTTGTGGATGCACAACTTTGATTTTGATTAACGCAATTTGCTGCGCTGCCAATAACGTCCTTGTGAGATAAAGGAGCCTATATCCTAAGCAATTAAGATAATTATATAATATGGTAAACATTTGTCAAATGTCGTTAAATACAAGCAACTAGTCATCTAGTATCTCTTTTCTAGTTGTTGTCTTTGTTTGTTTAATTTTCTAAAGCTTCTCACCCTCTATCTAACAGGTCGCGTCCTGTCTTGTGATAGCATCTAGGCCCTTACCATAATCCGATTAGATTAAAATGTTGCGCAGTAATGTAAATTCGATCAGTTTATATCAGAGTCACGATGAGTACTTAAAAGCTATTTTTAGCATTTTTTGCTTTAAATGTTATCAACTATATTTAAAGCAAGTCATGCCGCTACGCAAATCATTTGTTATTGTACACAACAAACAATAAAGTTTAGCCACATGTATCCATGCTGTGATAAGGACGTGTCTGGTCTGCGCATTTTATTCACTTAAGGAAAACGTTTGGGCGAGCACCGACATGGAGGACGTGTCTTCATAAAAAAATGTAAGCTCTATAAAGGCTGAATTTCAATTAACTTGCCATTCGTCAGAGGGCGAAAAACTCATGAACATGGACAACTTTTAGTATGGGACCAACTATAGAAGAGAAGTTACAAAGAAGAAAAGTCTCAGTAGCAGCTAGCTCGGAGTTAGGATTTGTGCCCGGTTAATGGCAATAGACTCGCCCCCTATTACATGGGACCTAAAAATACCGGCGAACTGTGGGTGTACATTGTTACACCTCTGCCTAACCCTTCGGGGAATACAGGCGTGATATTATGTGTTACGTAACATAAAATTACTCCCGACCGAATGTCGGTTACGGCAACCAATCTTAATGAAATGGAAACTAGCTACGCAGGGCATATAATAGTGCACAAGTGTATGCGCAAACACAGGAGCAATCTCTCTTCCCTCAGTCTGAAACTTCGATGGGACGGCAATCCATCACGACGAGGTTAAACCAGGCGCAGTCACAACGGCTTCTACGGGCCTACCGAAACACGGGAGTGTCACACCACGGCTGCTATTGAGAAATTCCTATTTGAAAATCTTATAAACCCTTTGCTCGACCTGGGAATCGAAATCAGGACCCGACCGTCATCAGGCATGGCACATGGCACTTGTGACCATGAGACCAAAAAATAAATTCAAATAGAGAGGACATAACAAAAAAAAACCTACATAAATTTACATAAATCTCACGGTGACTCTATTTTTTTTTTATTACACCGCAGCATGATTACTGCGCACTATTTTAAACTTTATTCAGTGCTTCTGATAACTGTTGCAATGCGCAAGTAAATTACTGCCTATCTAATTAACTTAGGAATTATGACGTAATGAGCTAGATAGAGGATGTATTTACGTAAGAGGCTATCAGCTTAAGGAAGTTTCCGAAACCTTACACGTGTTAGGTATATGATTACTGAACTCTAATCTGCTTTCTATTGTTTGGGGGTTTACAAAGCACTACGGAAACTCAGGTATTCGGTATCAATTTCTTATTAACCTATAAGCTAATACGTTACAAGTCTGCCGGGGCTGCGGGTTGTTCGTAAGAGATACCGCGCCCCGGAACGCAAAGGGTACAAGAAGGAACATGGGTGGGTTTTAGTCAATAAAAGTCTGACACTCCCTCCCGCCCCGCCCAGAGCGGGAGAAGTTATTTGATGAATTCCCAACCCCCAAAAAAAAAAAAATACATTAAAAGTAAATTACTTAGCAATGGCACTCATGACTTCCGATTCTTTTTAGAGCATGACGTTGTCTTACACTGTAATCTGAAATACACTGCGAACCTATGGTTTCTGTAAGTCTTATCAGTTTCTGATAAGCCAAATCCCAAAGTATCTGTTCTGATTTAATTACAGAGAGAAATCAAATAGGTTGCTACGAGATTGGACGGAAAATTAAATAGAAAAGCCTTACAGAGTAAACGGATCCGAGTGTCATTACTAAATAATTGAACAAACAATGTCGCAGAATGATACTTACCTTCCAAAGAGGTTGATAATACTTTTCCTTGGCGAGCGTCCGGGTTGTCGCTAAGAGGAAAACCAACGCCCATCTTAAGTGCAGCAGCGGTTGGCACAGACATTGACCTGCTGGCCGACACTCGATACAGTACATTAAGCATAACATATGGTGAAGGTACCCTTATCACGAACATAAAACAAAGTATAGTCCCTGTCATCGCTTCGCCGTGGACAAAGAAAAATAGCTAGTCTGAGAACGTGCTCCACCCAATAGTTAATAAGACATGACATCACTCCTGTGTTCTTGAAAAGGGTAAGCAGACTTTAAGTGTTATACTTCGTTCTACTGAAGGGGTGAAGCAGATTCTTTTATTCTCTTTTTACAAAATAATAGAAAAGCTTTATGTAAACCTTTGGCAATAAAAAGATGTTGACGCACATTTACTGCATAGCGAGATAAACTTAATTATAATGCTGAGCAGATTTTTATGTTCGTTCTAGGGGTACTTGATGATATGAATGATACTGGCCACATTTATTACTTTTCACATTAATTAAAAAGAACAGTATTATAAGAAACATCAATGAAAGTTTAGCACCACCATGGCATATTTTAATTTAAACAATGGAATGGACTTGCCAATATGACTAATAATTTAGGTATCCGTTTATTTAGAAGGCAGGACCATAGAAAGATAATAACGACAAAAGAAGAAGAAGGGTAAACTACTGAAACTTAATGTTATGTAATAACAAGTGGTGCTATACTTTTCGATACGCGTATTATTTCAGACAATTATTAAATTTATCCATATACAGGGTGTAAATGAACTCCACTTATAAAATAATCTTTAATCGACATTTGAATTTTCAATAATACATGACCAATAAAACTAGCTTAATGTGCCTTTTACACCCCGTATGTAAATACATATGTTCTTTTATTATTGTCAAAAAATCACTAAGTAATATTTTCTGAAGGAGCTTAGCCAAAAAATGTAATACAAAGTCGCAGTGAATCGGATCTCAAAACATCGAAAGTCCAAAAAGGGCGTTTACTTTTAAAAACAATGTCCCATTTTCGGCCATATCGAAATTTATGATTGCTGCATAAGACAAATGAAGTCCTTGTAAACAATCCTGTCCGGTCACCTAAAGCGTGCACTAACCGTTTCTGCAGCTGTAGTGGCGTTACTTTGGGCGTGGAGCGCGGAAGGTCGGGCGCGACCAGCGGCCTGTCTTCTAGGATAGGAGGCGCCATCCTTTTGGGACACAACGCGATAATAGCGTCATAGAGCTTCTGTAGCGCCTGACGTGTTGACGTCAAAGCTGCCAGGGCGTCAGTGTTCTCTTTTGAAGCCTAGACGTAGAGGTGAGGTTAAAACAGATTTTTTTTTTATTCAAGCAGAACGTGGTCACAACTGACGTCAATAGGACACAAGCATGAAAGGTGGATTTATGGAGGTCACAAACTCTTTAAATTCTAAGCTTGTCTGTATTCAAACTTGGAACCCACGATCTACATACAACTCGTATGCACGGAGTCGTCACCTCTGGGGTTCCACTGGTCGCATAATCATATCCCAAAGTTTTGGCTATTAAGAGAATTAATAAAAAGTCGAATTGTTTAGTTCATTTATATATCAAAGCCTTTCAAGTAATTAAGCAAATTAGCAAGAAGTTTTTCCTTTTTTTTGATAACAACATTATGTTTATTTATTGTATACTACGATAGCGATCAATCCATGTGCCGAGATAGGTGTCAAATGACTTTTAACTATGGCAGAATATAACGAAAAATAAAATACGATTATGACTCCAATTCATCTGAATTTGAGAGTTAGTTGCAGTTTCTCATGAGACATAAAACATTGTTCAAAGATCTTTTGGTATTATAACAGTTCAGTAAACTTACCTCATCATAATCCAGTCTCAATTTATCATCGTCTCCCAGCAATTTCTCGTTCTCCTTCGTGAGTCGTTCTAGAGACTGTCGTAATGATGCCACTCGCGTATTCCTTTCGAGGTAGTAGCCGACGAACTCTACAGAGAATGCGGGCGGCACGTGCCAGCGGCGGGAGACGTCTTTTAGAGCTGCCATCTGGGATTAAATATACGTACATTATGTATTTCAATGACTAAATAAGTCGTAACTGCCTGGATAGCCTAGTGGTCCTAAGCGCGACTGCTACACTAGACGTCGTGGGTTCGATTCCCAGGTCAAGCAAAGTGTTATTAGGTTTTTCTATGAAATTGTTAGTAGCAATTCGGATTTAGGATTTGTGCCCGATTAATGGCAATAGGCTCGCCCCTATTACATGGGACTTAAACATACCGGCGAACTGTGGGTGTATACTGGTACACCTCTACCTTCGGGGTGCCTTCGGGGAATAATGGTGTGATGGTTATGTGTTAAATAAGTAACATAACTTTATTTTTATTCTTTTTGGATAGGCAGAGGTACTCTGCAGGCCTAATGACAATATTTTTATTTTTTTTAAGTAAGTATGGAGTTTCTCGTTCTCCATACGAAACTACCTTTTGCCAGGGGCAACAAGATTCAATTACATTTTTCAAGATTCTTCATGGGAAAACCTAACAATTGCCCGACTGTAGAACCCAGGACCACACGCCCTTAGCAATTGCACTGTCCAACAATACCTAGAACTCTGTGTTAAGTGTTATCTAGCAAGTTTACGAACAGATAATCTGTTCCCATTACCTGTGCATCTTGAAACTCCAAAGCATGTGTGTTGATGCCCATACACTCGGCTTTCCGCTGGAACTTCCTCATAGCAGACGCGCTACTATATAACAGGCGCGCCATTTTCTGTGTTGGCACTGTTCATACAAATAAAAATAACAACAAATTAGTTCTACCACATTCAGGATAAATGTACTTTAAGCTCGCGGCCTGTTTGATAAAACGAACTATAACTAATAACAAATAAAGCTGAAAATGCTGTGCAAAACGTAATATATTATCATGCACACAATTACGCAAATTTCAACTCTATTTCTGTTGTATTTTACCCTACATATGCAATAACAGAGATATAATAATAATATTTTATTTTCTCTTCCAAAGACACAATGAAAAATAACAACATAGAAAAACCACACAATTTCCTTTGTTTAGAGACTGGTTTATGTACTAGGAAACCCTGTCGCACAGATTACCAGGCCACACCCCAGCACAGATTGTTAATTAACATCAGCAAAGAAAAAGCAACCGTTTCTGACTGACTGTCAAATGCATGTGTCAGTTTGAATGCATTCAAGTATCATTCACCTAGATAGAACATCGGACCGAGTGAGTGAAGTATCGGTGGAGTCTCTTCCCTGACAATCTATAATCTATGTTCAGGAAGGGATGAGCTTTAACTTTCTAACTAACCGAGTAATTGAGCATTCAAAGGTGCCATTAAATGCTTAAATTAAAATTACTGCTGCATTAAAACATTGAACAAAACTAAGACTTACCCCATGGAGGATTTCTATTTTCCTTCTGTATTAAATACTTTTTTCTGTATTTAACTAATTTGCGTTGAATTCTTAATTTCTCTTCTGTACTTAAATTGTTTTTTAACTCCAGTATCCTAAAATAAAACAAAAATTACTTTTTATTAAAAAAAAGCCCTCTTGGCTGTATTTGCACACTTTAACTTGTGAGTGTCATGAAAACTGAAACACACACTGGTATTATAGAAAGAAAACATCATACTAAACCTGGACTTGTAGTTAGTTTGAAGTGTGAAATCGCGAATCCGCTTTGCTTTTTAAATTCAGATTATTTTCCAAAAAGTCATAAATAAACGAAAATTTTCCAAGCTTTACCTTTTTTCAGTTCTCAACTGCAAAGCAAGCCAGTTCCTCTTACGTTTCTTGACTAGAGTCTTATCAGAATGCAGCTTGCAGTGAGCGTAGAATGGGTCTGCTTGTTCCGCTTCTTCAGAATGAGCCTCGGCCAACAGTCCTGAGCGTTGGCCACTGGAATTATATATGTATATACAATACTGCAGTCTTTCATCTGTACTAATATCTACACTAGTATTATAAAGAGGAAAACTTTGTTTGTTTGTAATGAATAGGCTCTAAAACTACTGGACCGATTTTAAAAATTCTTTCACCATTCGAAAACTACATTACCCACGAGTAACATAGGCTATATTTTATTTAGGAAAAAATTGGGTTACGTAAGATATTTGACTTTTTCGGACATAAGGTGTAAAATGTCAACCAGAAAAGTTACTTATTTTGCGTACGCAGCCTAAACTATAAAAGATAGAACCATAAAATGTTTTAATTAATTGTAGATCTTGTAAATATCTACAAAAAAGTCCGCGACACACTATACCTATCTATGTGCGAGTGAGGCACAACAACCGTTTTTTTATTTAAAAATCTTGATTTTTTTTTGGACTACATTTAAACGCGTTTATTTTATTCATGCTAATAATCCTTATCAAAATAAATTATTTCATCGCTAAGTACAGTTTATGAAGATAATATTTGATCTTTGAATGATTAAAATTGGACGTTTAGTTTTGAAGTTATGTAATATTATAAAGAGGAAAGACTTTTTTGTTTGTTTGTTTGTTTGTACCGAATAGGCTCCGAAACTGCTGGACCGATTTTAACATTTTCACCAATAGATAGCTACATTGTTGCTGAGTAAAATAAGCTATAGAACATCATGCTATGATCCACGGGAAAGGAGCAATAATGAAAGATGTAATTTAACGCGGGTAAAATAAGCTACGCGGACAAAGTCGCGGGCCGGTCACTAGTAATACTATAAAGAGGTAAAGTTTGTGAGGTTGTAGGGGGTAATCTCTGGATCTTCTGAACCGATTTTGAAAATTCTTTTACCCATTGAAAGCCACGTCATTTGTGAGCGTTATAGGCTATATAACATTACGCTATGACACACGGGAGCGCAGTAGTAACCAAAGACCTAACTTAACGCGGGTGAAATAAGCTACGCTGACGAAGTCGCGGGTAGTTCGCTAGTATTTTATATACTTAGTCATATATTTTAGTAAAAAATACGATTTACGCAGGTTTTTTTTTACAGATATCAGGAAAATAGTGAAACAACTTTAAAAGCGTGTTAACTTACCAAGTGACATGGAAGAAGGTCTTGCAGAGTCCGGCATCGCAGCCCACGCACACGCCCGTGCGCGCGAGCGTGCCGTCCTCGCACAGCGCACACGAGCGTGCGCCCCAGCGGGAGTACGCCATCTCGAACAACGTCACGCCGGACAACCGCTCTACCTGACGTACAATGTTTTATTATGTTAAATATAATATTATAAAGAGGAAAGATTTGTATGTATGTATGTATGTATGTAACGAATAAACACAAAAACTACTGGACCAATTTAAAAAATTCTTTCACCATTAGAATGCTACATTATTCCTGATTAACATAGGCTATATTACATTACACTACGACATACGGGGGCGGGGCAGTATCCAAAGACGTAACTTAACGCGGGTGAAATAAGCCACGAACAAAATCGCGCATAGTTCGCTAGTGTTAAATACCTGTAAAAGACTTTCCATAATCTACTACATCCAAATCCACGTTAGTCAATGTTACCTCTGAAAATGCCACTCCAGGTACGTAAAGTGCACATACTAAATGCACCCAAGCACCAACTTCAGTCTCCTTAAAAATGCCACCTGAAAAATTTAATTAATTTGTTGTAAAAATGTAGTAAATAACTAAAAGATATTGCCTTTCACAAAAACACGGATTCCTACCTTTATTTGGACAAAGCTCACAGCTGGGATCAGTCACACCCGCTTTGCAAGCTTCACAAAACCAGGGTTCAGTTGAAGCTGAACTGACGGTGCTAGACTCACTAGTTGTGTCTGATACACCATAACAACCTGAAATTAGAAACATCACAAATGTTAAATCCTAATTTTTACATAATGAAATGAAAGATTACAGCTACTACTGTACTATTTTACTGTATGAAAACCATTTTTACTTTGGCTCTTCCAAGTTCTATTTTATCATCATAATTCTTAATTCTTAATTTACATGAAACACAGATGGGCAAGATTATTGTGAACATACATATTTCACCAAAGATTGATAGCAGATTTGATAACAATCAAACGCCAATCCTTTTTTTTTATAGAAAAGTAAGCTTTTTTAATGACTTACTTTTCTATTATTATTTTATAATTCAAAAAGCCCTTAAATTCGAAACTAGGCCGCCAAGAAAAAATGGTAATAAAGGCCATTACAGTCCTCTTAACAATTAGGCCCATACTCACATTGGAAGATCATAAAACAAATAGTCTACACATCCAAGTCTACTTCTTAGTATTTGGAGTAAGTATGTAGTTTGCAATAATTATGATTAATTTTGTTGTTAATAATAAATAGGAATCCCTGTTTACCTTCATGAACAGTAACACCACAACCATCGCACTCAACAATTTCATTAAAGTCATCACTCCTAGATCCCAGACATCCTGCACAGATCAATAAATTCGCCAACTCCACTGGAAACTGAGGAAAATAAAATAATTTTAAACAAATTGTTTATAACTGCCTCGGTAGCCTAGTGGTCCTAAGCGCGACTGCTACGCTAGAGGTCTTGGGTTCGATTCCCAGGTCGAGCAAAAAGTGTTATTGGGTTTTTCGATGAAATTCTCAGTAGCAGCTCGGAGTTAGGATTTGTGCCCGGTTAATGGCAATAGGCTCGCCCCTTATTACATGGGACCTAAATATACCGGCGAACTGTGGGTGTACATTGTTACACCTCTGCCTAACCCTTCGGGGAATACAGGCGTGATGGTTATATATATTGTTTATTACAAACTTTTTAATTACTGATTGGGACTTAATAAATTATTTGATGTGATACCATAACAAAAGATGTTATAGTAACTGCCATGAATGGCGAGCAACAAACATCAGGTTCATTTTTGGGTTTTGGCTCCTTTCTGGTTTTGGGGTGCTGACGCTGCACGCGATCGGGCCTACTGACAGACCAATCGCGTGAACCGTCGGCGACTCAAAAAACCAAAAGATGAACTTGACATTTGTGCTCATGACCTTCGGCAGACACTATTTAGTAAGTGCGATATGCAAGATTTTAGTCTTACATATTCATAATATTTGTATCTACCTTAAATTCTTTATGTTTGGTTTTTTCCAGTACATCACTAACAGGTTTATCTTCTCCAATCTTGTTGGAGTTCTTAAAATCATCATCATCAGACCCAGATTCTTCTGACCCAGATTCACTTCGTAATGCTGCTTCTGTGAAGGTGATAATTATTATATTAAAAAACCACTACCACAGATATTTATGATTGATCTCGAATAAGAAAAACAAGTCCAGTACGCTTAAAAGTCATATTTTAATTATTATAGACTGCTAATATCATAGCCGAGACTCATGATGCTTTAAGTATTTTTTCCATCTGTGCCACTTAATTATATTATCTTTGGCTTACAAGTAAATACTATGAGAAGTAGTGTTTTCTTTTGTGCTTATAAGAAGTAGCCATAAACATGGCCTTTAGAGCTAAGGCTCACAGACAAAATAACCAGCACTTGATGGTTAACTAACATAAGGATAAAGGGACATCATTTCAGCGATTTACTCAACATATTGAATGACTATGGTAGCCATAAACATTTTGGACATACAGTAGAAAACAGCTTAGTAGGAAATACTAGTAAAAGCGATACCTAGACCCAGAAATACGTACTTTTTTCTTCATCGTCGGTGTTTATTGAATAATCATCACTTTCTTCGGGGTGGTCTTCTATGCGAAAGTCCGAGTCATCAGAGCTCTCACCTTCACCGAGATCAAAATCTAATAGAGATTGAGGCTCTACCGGCTTCACTTTGCGCTTAGCCGGGCCTCGGGTCTCTGAAAAAGCAACATTTTATTTTATTACAAAGGATGGAAATACTTAGTCAGTAATGCTGGTCCAGTTGCAGTATGAAACAATAATAAACTAAAAATACTTACGATTATTCATTTTTCAACAAAGCTACCCGAATTAAGATACATTTAGTTCAACAAAATCATTATTTCTCGAAATAGTAGACACAACACAGATTCTGTCTAATACTCCATGAATAATGTTGCCAACTTCATCAGTCGCTGTAGATGTCGAAACCAAAATGCAAAGCTGGGTTATGGGGACATTATTGCGTATTGCGATAACCTACTAAGCCAATTATGACTAATCAATGAGCTTAGTAACTTTAACGCAGTGGGACGCATTACCAAAACACACTTAAGTACGGTGCGAGTAGGGCGTGGATGGGTTGAGAGTTTTTCGGTACAAAGAAGCTTATTGGAAGCTTCTTGGGCAAGACTATAATAATCAGTATTTTTATGGACAACAACAACGTCCACCCTGCACCCATCTTGTATGTGTTTAGAATTTAATGCAACAGTGTGTTCAACTTAATGACTTCAGTAACAATCAATATCTCAACAAACATTAAAAAATTAAAAAGTTTTGTATTTTTTTAAATCTACGAATTATTTCGGAGTTTCATTTCCTGCTTGTGGTTATGGCGCCATCTACAGTTGTCACAAAAAAGCTTTTATATACTTTTCCATTAACAGAACGGTTACCGCTACTAGCAGCACTTCTTTATCGATCAAGATCGCGATGTAGATTTATCAATCCTAAGTTTGGATCCAACTCTCATAGCAAGGCTATGAGACTAAGAGGAGAGTGAAAGCCAGGATCTTGGGTAATAATAAATCGCCAACACAGTGCGTTTTCATTTCAAGGTGGTAAAAGTTATAAATCTTTCAAAACAGTTAGATTTCTACGATGATTTGATTTGGTTTTATTGTAATAACTTGCCCATCAAACCAAATTAATGCAGCATTTTAGATCCTAATCAGTGAACAATGCGAGAATAACAGTGAGACAAAAGTGCACGATTAAAAACGATTCTAATATTTGAAACATTAATATCATGCTATGTCTCTTAAACGCATGCAACATTATTATTCCTGTTCTGTTGTCATTGATAATTATTGAGTTATGTCAATGTCATTTCAAACAAAAGCATTCGCATTACCAATAATAGATTGTTTTTATTTTTACTGCGTGAGTAGTCGTGATATTTATCTTCTCCAATCATAACAGTAATAATTTCATAGTCGTCTCTGTTTAGTTTATAATTTTGTTAACAAATCTTCGTTTTTAGCATATCAGAATACTTTGAAAATGGTTGGGCTTGATACAGACATGAACCGGGATGATGAATGCGACAATATTGGTCTGGGTTGCGCTTTGGAGCACTTTTCAGAGATAGAGGATGTGTTAAACATGATCGACAATGTTAAAAATATCTATAAAACGCCAGCTTTAGAAGTAGAATATGATAAACTTTATGCCATCTTGAAGCAATACTATGAGCAACCACACCTGCTTGATCCTCACTTGGACAAAATGTTATCAAAGTTTCTAAGCGTGATTAAAGATAAGGACTCGCCATTCGAGTTAAAGCATGCTACATTCAATTACATGTATCAAATTATCAGAGTAAGAGGATACAAAATTGTTATAAGACATCTTCCACATGAGGTAATTTCTTTTTCATTGAAAGATTTTGTCAGCAAACTAAAATGGGAAAAGTTAAAATTCTTTCTTTACTCTCCAGGTTTCGGATCTTCTAACAGTATTAACATTCCTGGAGGCTCAAGACCCACAAGACAAGGAGACATGGAGGAGCAGATTTGTTCTGCTGCTATGGCTCTCTATAGTGGTCATAATCCCTTTCCACATGAGTCGACTTGATGGATTTGCTCCTGGCCAGCCAGGTATAGGAGCTATGTAGGAGAAGTGTGAAAGCTATTATAGTTATGTGGAAGAGATGGAGCAATACAAAACAAATATAAAATGAATAAAAACACCATGAAACATAGTTTATGACACTACAATAGTGTAACTTTCCGTTAGGATAAAATTTTATAATCAGACTAGTAGTTCTTCCAGAGATTATATTGCACTTATAAAAAACTGAAAAAACAAACTCTTTAAAATATAAAATGTAATATTTAGATGACCTGCGCTTTTACTAATATTGTTGTGATATTACTATTACAATTAGTCTAAGATATCTAATTTATTAAGTCAATATATGATTTTATATTGGTACTATTTCAATTACATTCTAAAATTTAAATTAACAATTTCTTGTAGATGTTGCTGAAGGATCAAAGAAACTAACCGTGATGGAGAGAATTTTTAATATTTGCAAGACTTACGCAATGAGCAAAGACTCATGTGCTGAGGCCAGTGCTTATTTAGCTTCCAAATTTCTTATAAGGTAACGTATTTATACTGTAGCAACTACAAAAACGAATTCCTATACTATACAAACATTTTAAACACATGTCCTCGTTGGCCAAGTGGTCCTAAGCTCGACTGCTACGCTAGAGGTCTTGGGTTTAATTCCCAGGTCGAGTAAAGTGTTACTGGGCTTTTCTATGAAATTTTCAGTAGCTGCTCAGAGTTAGGATAAGTGCCCAGTTAGTGGTAATAGGCTTGCCCCCCATTACATGGGACCTAAAACATACTGGCAAACTGTGGGTGTACATTGGTACACATCTGCCTAACCCTCCGGGGAATACAGGCGTGATGGTATGATATGGAATAAATAGGCTAAAATGAATAGAATGGAATGTCTAATGAGCTGTGAGTGAAGAGTGAATGTGTGTAAGAGCACACTCACTCATAGATTGTCATATACTCATCACAGATGGTGATTCAAATTGTAATGAAGCAAGAGGGCTATTTACTTTTCTGGTTTTTTCTACCTATATTGTAAAAATAGAGTAAGGAATAGTCTTTGCCACATTATGTGCCATCACCAACACACAACTTGGGAGCTTGTCTTTTATGTATGGCAACTAACAATGTTAATTGGTTTTTACCCTCTCTTTTCCTAATATCAAAGTAACTAAAAGTTTATAGTTATTAAGTGTTACAAATAATTTAATTGAAATTAAATTAATTGAGTTGTTAAGTGTATTACAAATAATGAAATTGAATAAAAACTAATTCTATTTTACATAAACTTTTTTATCATTTTAAAGGTCGGACGTAAAAGAGCTTTACATGGGCGCGTTCTTTGACTGGGCTTGTGATCTACATTCCAATTTGCAAGAAGAAGAATCTATTCACTATGGTGTATTAGCAGCAGTTGCAGCGGTATTAAAACATGGCAAAAGAGATGATCTTCTACCCTTAGCCCCAAAGTTACTGGCTTGGGTCACCAACCAGAACTATCAGCAACATAAGGCTATGTTGGTTAGGAAATATGGTGTAAAGATTGTGCAGAGGCTAGGTAATCTCTTTAAGTACTGGTTTTTCTGATATTATTTTTTATTTAAACAAATAGCAATTATGCAGTACTATAAATTAAGCTGATTTTAGAATACTCTTGAAAAAGTTATGTTAAAAGTTTGAAATTGTAGCACAAACTAAACTCGATGTGTTAAGTTATTATTGTGCACTTTACTGACTGTAAATACAATAATGTGTGGTCTTGACCAGCCACCCATCATGCACTTTGGAATTTTCCGTGTTTGTAAGATATCATGAAATATTGTTTAACCTTGTTTCATCTGTGTCTCTGTTTGTCCTTTTGTTATGGTTTTTTCCCCTCTTTCTCCCAGGCTTAACGTTCCTACGCCCGCGCGTAGTGTCATGGCGTTACACGCGTGGTTCTCGCTCTCTAGCTGTAACGTTGGGCGGAGTCGCGGCTGCTGGCGACACTGAACCCATTACCTCACCTCCTGATGATGATGATCAGGATATACCTCAAGAGGTATGACATACTAAAAATAAGAGAAAAATGCTTTTTTATCTTGAATATTTCTGGGCTACCTGCATATGCTGACTCAGAAAAGCCTTGTGTCTGTCGCTGACTGTATTGCTTGTATGTAGCATACATTTATAAGTCAACTACTCCTGTGTGACGGGTTTGTTATTGATACTATTTATGCTAACTATTCAAGTTGTTTAAAAGTTAAGATTTAGTAAGAAGTAATACTAATATTTCGTCGTATTGAATAAATACCTACTGGTAATATTAATTTATACCAGTGTTTTTATCAATTATTTACAACATCCGATCTCTTTTTACCAGTTACCTAATTCAGTGTGGTAATCATGATAAACATTTTCCTTGTTCAGGTAGAAGACGTAGTAGAGCTCCTGCTATGTTCCCTACGCGATGACGACACAGTGGTACGATGGTCGGCCGCTAAAGGCGTGGGTCGCATCGGTGCGCGGTTGCCAGCTCTCGCGGCCGCCGATGTGTGTGATAGCGTCCTGTCGTTGTTCGCCGAGAACGAGCGGGAGACGGCTTGGCATGGAGGGTGTATGGCGTTAGCTGAATTAGGTAATGTCATATATAGGGATTTATTAGACTATCAGATAGTCGGTAGTATAATAACTAGTAATATATTAAAAAAAAACTATTAGTTTTGACCTATCTTTTATAAAGTATCCCTGACGTGGCAATGCTATCAATGAGAACGATTTTAATCTGACTTTATTCAACATTTTGTGTTTCTTTCTTGTGTGTGAGATTACATTGTACAGTTCAATCCACAATACTCCTAGGTTTAGATTTACTTATACAAGTTTAATAAATTACATTTCGCCAGCTCGTCGCGGCTTGCTATCACCCATCCAGGTGGGTAACGGAGTAGCGAGTGTAGTGAGCGCACTGCGGCGGGACGAGGCGCGAGCAGCGGCGGGCGGCGGGGGAGGGGGGCGCGCGGCGCGGGACTCGGCTTGTCACGCGGCGTGGGCCTTTGCGCGCGCATACGACGCCGTCGCACTCAAGCCGTACGCGCCTGCGCTTGCCAATGCCTTGATAAGTACTGCGTGTTTTGATCGAGAGGTACAAATTTTGAATATTCTTGCATATTTTTAAACACATTATTTATCTGTCTGTCTGTAAGCATCAGTAAGAAGTTATATAGAAATTGACAAGCCAAACTATTCCACAGATCAATTGCCGCCGTGCAGCATCAGCCGCTTATCAAGAGAATGTGGGCCGACACGGCATGTTCCCACACGGTATCGACATACTAACCACAGCTGACTTCCAGTCTGTAGGACCTAGGAACAATGCATATCTAGTAATAGCACCGCAAGTGGCCGCCTACCCAGAATATACGCAGCCGCTTGTAGATCATCTGGTTGATCTGAAGGTGGAACATTGGGACTGCACTATTAGAGAAATAGCTGCCAAAGCGCTTAATAAGCTGACTGATAAGGTTTGTATGTTTTACATACCATCACACCTGTATTCCCCGAAGGGTAAGGCAAAGGTGTACCAATGTACACCCTTAGTTCGCCGGTATGTTTTGGTCCCATGTAATAGCGGGCGTGCCTATTGCCGGGCAGAAATCCTAACTCCGAGTTGCTACTAAGAATTTCATAGAAAAACCCAATAACATTTTTTGCTAGACCTGGAAAGCAGTCGCTCTTAGGACAAACCTTCCTAATGAAAAATTATGCGTTTCTGATAGATTAATCATTCAATGACGGAAACCTTTTCTTGGACACCTTATAGATTGCATGAGCTATTTGCTGCTGCCTTATGACCGACTTACTATTTCGCTTATTTGAATAGAAGTTTGATTGTAGTTGTAAAAGTATTAATATTAAAAGAGTTCATATGGTTATGGTTGTTTATGGACCAATTCTCTAACTGGCCATCTACAAATAGCTGCAAGAATAATGTTTGAATTTAGAATCGTCAAATGATTCCTTGTCAGCTTGATGTCATGGTTTGAAGTACACGGCTATGCTACTTAGGTTAAGTAGGATTAGTTTTATTTTATTTTATTATTTTTAAATATATTTTATGTCAGGCTTTTCTTCCTGTGCAGTTATTTATAACGAACCGTTTACAATTTTTTGAAAACCTGAAAATTTAAGGATGCGTTACGTAAGATTCTTCATCTTAGGAGGATAATTCTAGTTATTTTTTATTAACGTTTGCATTCTAATCTCAGTTTCAATCTCTCAAAAATATCTCTTATTTACCCATTTTTGTCAAGAATTTGAAATTGATTGTCGCTGAGATGAGATTACGAGTAGATATTGAATGTTTTTAACTACGACAATTTGCTTTCTGATCTCTTTTTAATGGTCATCTGAATGGTGATGAAGGTCTGTACGCTATATATAGTATAGTAGCCGCCACGAGACGTGAGCACAAACTTCAAGTAAATTTTTAGGTTTCTTTTTGGGTTTTTTGGGGCGCAGACGCAATATGCGATTAGGCCGTCTGTCGGACCGAACGCGTGCATCGCCGGCGCCCCAAAAAAACCAAAAGTTAACTTGACATTTGTGCTCACGACTCGTGGCGGCAACTATACTAAATCTTATCGGCAATGTCAGATAAGGGGAGCGGGAGGCTAATTCTCTTGATCGTGTCCATCTATTCTTCCCTGTATCACAGTTAGACAAAGCACTCTTGGAAAAAAATTAAAGAAATCTTAATTGTCCCGTTTGACTGTTATAATTCCAAGCAAAACCAATGACAATTTGTAAGCAAATTTTGGTGGTGATTTATAATTATGTATTTGTTTTAGATTCCTGATTATGTGGCTACAGTAGTACTCCCCAAGTTGGTGAAAAAGACCGAGTCTATAGATCTGAACGTGCGACATGGAGCTATTCTTGCTATCGGTGAAGCTATTTATGCTCTGTCCCAGGCGAAGCTGGCAAATGGTATATTTATTTCCTTTTTATAATAATTAAAAAATATATATATAACACTCATAAAGTCTTATAACTTTTTTTTTAAACATCATTGGATGGCAAACAAGTCTTCAGCTCATCTAATGTTAAGTGGCCTTGCAAATGCGTTGCCTGCCATCCCAAAGACAACACTGGATAGCCTCCTGTGTCTGTAATTTCACCAGCATCCAAACTCTTCAAACAGGAACACAGCAACGCTGCTTTGCAGCAGCTGCAATTACAATTTGGTGTCGTTAAGTTGGATATTTAGTTTTTTACAGCTGTGCAAATAAAAACAATGAGAAATTATAATCCAGCATCTTTAAAATGTTATTACGTTAATCTTTCGAAGTAACAGGACACAAAAGAAAAAGCATTACAAAGCAGACTTCAATATTTCCATTGTTATAGGCAAGACGGCAGACTCTCTGATATCGGAAGAGGTATCGGTATCGGTTCGCGGGCTGGTCGCGTCGCTGCGGTCCCGGCAACAGTTCCGCGGTCTAGGCGGGGAACTAATGCGGCAAGCGTGTTGCCACTGCATCGCGTCTCTGTCGCTCGCTGACGCGCCTTACCATGGACATCCAATCATAGGTAAAATATAAAAATTCTTCTTTAATTTAAATTTTATTTATGTTCAACTTTTCATATCGCGAATATTATTTTCGTGTTGAGTATAAGCGTAAACACAATTGTATTCGAAAACCAAATGCATACCATATGCAAACCAAATGGTGATAAATTGAATAACTCCATACAATATTCAAAATGATAGTAAGTAATCAAAAATAGTAAAAGATTATTAATTTCCAGACGAATGGCTCAGTCTTATCGAAGAATGCCTATCTCATGAAGTTCAAGCCATTAGGGAGAAAGCGATCTCCGCACTCCCTCTGGTCTTCGACCATTACTTACGTGATGACAACTTGAAGTATGGGAACCTCACCGCCAAGGAGAAACGCAAGCAACTGATGGATAAGTATTGTGAACAATTGAGCAATACGGGCGTTAATGGTCTGGTGCTGAGGATGGGGTATGCTAGAGCTGTTGGTGAGTCCAATATCTATCTAAACTAATATTATAAAGATGCAATATTTGTTTTGTTTATTTGTTTGTACCGAATAAGCTCTGAAACTACTGGACCGATTGTAACCATTTTGTCACCAATAGATAGCTTTATTATTTCTGAATAATATAGGCTATATAACATCACGTTACGACACACGGGAGCGGAGCAGTAACCAAAGACGTAACTTAACATGGGTGAAATAAGCCACGCCGACAAAGTCGTGAACAGAGACTAGTATAATATAAACGATTGTATTTGTTTTTTGCGCCTATTTGAAGGAGAAAGAGAAAGGAGGGAGGGATCTTTGCTCAGCAGTGGGACATAAAAGAAACGAACAAAAAAACTGAATATAAAAAAAATCAGGACTTCAAGATTCACGCTTTTCATTGCGGTCTACACACGTTATTTTATGACATTAAGTCAAACGTTGACTTTAATTTTTTTTTCAGGTTCCCTTCCAAAATTCGTGCTAACAGAACATCTGTCTACAGTGATCCAATCACTAATAAATTGCACGAAGCTGACAGAAGGCACTCAGAAATGGGCCGAAGGACGTCGAGACGCAGTTGTAGGGCTCACTGAAGTTTGCCAGACTCAAGGCATTGTGGGAGGGGTGGAGAATTATGTAGGGGAGGTAGTAGCGGCTCTGTTGGATTGTCTGTCGGAGTATACTATTGATATGAGGGGTGATATCGGAGCGTGGGTCAGAGAGGCTAGCATGACAGGTTAGTGGACTCTGTTACAATATTGTGTCTCATTGTGTGAGGGTTAGAACATATTTTGTATGGTCAGTGTCACCTCAAACAAAAATACAACAAAAATAGAGTTGAAAGTTGCGTAACTTAGTGCAAAAAAAATCTATTCTACTTTTGATGTATTTAAGTTTGTTATTAATTATAACTGAAAACTGCTTGTGCATATTTCTAGTTCCTTTACGCTGACCGTTATGTAACTAACAACTGTGTCTCAAGTAGATAAAACTGGTGTCTTGGTCGTCCAAAACCCAATTCATTAGCAGTTCCGGTATTCTAAAGAATACATGCGTTTGTTTTTCAAGCTTCTGTCCTCTCTGGTGATAAATAATAGTATAATAACGAGAACCAACTTGTTCCAATCAAGCAGATTCTTACTGTATTAAGTTAAAAATAATCACGCATTCATTCTGTACCTTACTAAAATCAGATACTCTTACTAAATGCAATTTTCCGCATTTGTCAACCCTAGGGCTCCTGTCAATCTGCCGCCAGTGTGCCGTGGAGGCCCCTCACCTGAACTCTCCACAAGTGATCAAGGAGATCATGTGCGGCGTCGCGCAGCAAGCTGTCGAAAAGATAGACCGCACGCGCGCGCATGCCGGCAGGATATTCACGTCTTTGATTTACAAGTACGACAATACTTACAATAATAATTGACAGTTATTGTTCTTGCATGTCATATCTCTGTTCTGTTTAAATAATGTAACTTCTGTTCAGGTGGCCTTAGGCATATATGGCTCAAAATTAAGTATATGATGTGAAACAGTCAGACAATAAAACATCGACACGATTAAACCACGTAAATTAAGCGCGTCAGGCTTCACACTTATAATGACATGAAATTTAAAAATAACCCTATAATTTATAGAACTTCAAAAAATTCCATAATAAGCAATTACCTACCCCTTCTGGAAAATTCACAGGTAGGTATTTTATAAGGTAGGAGATATCGGCTTAGGACGAATTTGACTTTGTCTTCCATGCGGGCGAAGTCGCAGTTAAAGCCAGTCAAAGATATAATTTCAAAATAAAACCTTCACAGTGATCCCGTTATATCAAACATTCCGCACCACGACGCATTAAAACGCATCTTCCCTTGCGAAGAAGTGGAACTGAAGCCACCAACAAAAGAGATCGATGACATCGATCAACCAATCACGAGTGAGAATTCCAACGTGGTACTGTGGCTGTTTCCTGGACATACCATGCCGAGATTCGTACAGCTGTTAAGCTATCCTGACTATAGATACAATGTTATAAAGGGCTTGGTTGTGAGCGGCGGAGAGTTGACTGAGAGTTTGGTAAGTTATTTTTCTGTTATGTTATATTGGACTCCTGTAAGTGTTGTGGAAACTGGTAATCTGGTCTAACAACCTCATAGACCAAGCAGGAGGGTCTCATAAAAAAGCTAATAAAAGCTAAGCTAATAAAAAAAAGAGTATATAACATCTAACTACTTTTAAATTTGGAACAATAACACAATTTTTTTTTTTAACTCACAGTTATTTTGTGTTTTAGACCTCTATACTTACTCAGAGAAATGCACGGTTTATTGGTTTACAAGTCCAGGAGTGTAATAGCTTTCTTTTTCAACAGGTGAAACACACAACTCAGTCGCTCTATGCCTACCTAAATACCTTGCATAGTGACAAAGAAATGCTGACGTCTATCTGTGACACGGTCATCAAAGTGTTCTCAGATAACTTACATGTTAAGAGGATAACTGGACCTATTTTCAATTTCTTGGATAGGTTGCTGAGTTCAGGTAAGCTTTAGGGTCTTTTTTTATAAGGCCTTTAGTTAATGAATCGATGAGAAGTAGATAGCTGGGGTGTTCTGGTGGAGATAGACCGAAGGGACGGATGTTAGGGTGCAACTTATTAATCATTTGGTGTATGGTATATATCTCCACCACATATAATAAAAATGCTGCAAGATTTAAAGCAATAGACTGCATTAACCAATTTTATATACAGATTCAAGATCACACACCGTCGAAACTGTAGAAATTTGAAGTTTGCCATTACATAAACACATTTCAGAAAATAAAATGTTGCCAATGTATTTATGTTTTAAATTATTTTTAAACATGCCCACCGTAACACTGATCACCAATCGCCCGGCAAAATACTGATTCTATTGAATATGTTTTTATCAATAAAATTAACTTAGAAACAGCAAAAATATTTTCGCTCCCTTTCATTGTCTTTATAACATACCATCACGCCTGTATTTCCCGAAGGGTTAGACAGAGGTGTACCAATGTACACCCACAGTTCGCCGGTATGTTTTGTATTGTTCTTTATCTGTCTATGAATATTCAATTCTAACTTCATCTTAGGTTCCATTTCACCAATACTGGACGATCCGGAATCGACGTTTGCTATGGATATATTAAAGCATCTGCAATTGGAACTGCGGGGAGGGAAAAACATTTACAAGCTCTTGGATTCCATCAACGTTCTGTGTCAATTAATTCAGGTAATGTTAAGCCTGATAACGTTATCAATTTGTTAGGCAATCAGAATGAACATTTTTGTGAATTGATGATAATGAATTATATTTAACTTGCTACCCGCCATTACTTTGGTACGGGTACCAATGTATAATATAAACTTTTAATGGAAAAATATTTATTTGTTGGTGAAAACTGCATCAAAATTCGTTACGCCGCTTTCACATTAGCACGTTATAGCAGCGCGACAGTAGAGCTTGCTTCTGCCGCGCTATTGTCGCACTGCTAACGTCCAAGTGTGAAAGCGGCCTTATAGCGACTATACTACAGGATATCTTTTTAAACAATGTCTACAGCTGTTTTTTCATAAGACAATTTAACAAACAAAGTTACTCTCGAAAACTACTCATACAAGACACGTGTCGCGCACGTGGCCGCTGCCACCCGGGAAGATACACGGCCTGACGCCGACGGCCGCTCTGCCCCTACATTTTAAATCTTTGTTATCTCCTACGACACATACCATCACGCCTGTATTCCCCGAAGGGTTAGGCAGAGGTGTACCAGTGTACACCCACAGTTCGCCGATATGTTTAGGTCCCATGTAATAGGGGGCGTTGCCTATTGCCATTAACCGGGCACAAATTCTAACTCCGAGCTGCTACTGAGAATTTCCTAGAAAAACCCAATAACACTTTTTGTTCGACCCAACCCAATCGAACCCAAGACCTCTGGCGTAGCAGCCGCGCTTAGGACCACTAGGCTAACGAGGCAGTATTTCCTACGATATTTATTTAAATGAAATTCTATAAAGAGCAATTTTGATTTTCATTAATAGTCAGGGTTCTGATAAGTTTTTTTAGAAACCTCTATCACACACAACTAGTTACAACTAACAAAATCTCTTATCTAGGTTGGAGGAGTTGTCTGCAGCAAGTCCCTAGGCCAGCTAGTAATCTACTTGTGCTACGCGGACCGCTACGTACGACGATGTGCCGCCGCGCGGCTGTACGAAGCGCTCACGTTATACGGAGACGTGTGCTCAGTACCGCAGGATAACATCGACCAGGTACTACTTAAAGGATGGAGTATTTAAGGTCGAAAGTGCCATGAACTTTTATTTATCCATGGTAGTGTATCTTTGTAGTGTAACTTGACTGACGATTCGTGACCTTACGATCCTTAAATCCTGAACGTGTGAATAGAGGCTATTCACACGTTCAGGATGTCGGGCCACCGGTGCCGGGTACCCGTAATAGATATATTAGTTATTAGAGAATGAATTGTACTCCATAAATGTAATAGTGTACATAACTGTTGGCAAACCTAATAAATAAATAAATGGAGTCGTGAGCACAAACGTCAAATATTTTTTTGGGATTTTTGGATTCATTTCTGGGTTTTATGGGGCGCCGACGCTTCACGCGATCAGTCCGACAGGCGGACGAATCGCGTGCAATGTCAGTGACCCAAATAACCCAGAAACGGACCCAAAAAAAAACAATAATTAAGTTCACGTTTGTGCTCACGATTCGTAGCGTTTACTATACTAGTGAATTGTGTGAAACATTTAATTCATCATTCTTATTCATACACTTCGTGACGGCTACCCGGCAGACGTATGAAAAAGGTATTATGACGCCAAATTGTCTGAACCAACGTACATAATAATTCATTGAAATCGCATTTTATTTTAAATCCACGTCTAATAATAATTGGTAATTTTATTGATGATAAATAAAAATTGACGTTGTATCAATGAGCAAAGAATCACAAATGATTGTCATAGAATAATGAAGTATGTCACAAACGATAAAGCATTCGGTTCCTTTGAAACAATTCTGTATTCGAACATTTCTGGCTAATTCAACAGAAAACTTAGTTTCTACCGTCCAACATAAATAGTTACTGCCTGCGAATTCGTCCGCGTGGCTTATTTCACCCCTGTTAAGTTACGTGTTTCGTAACTGCTCCGCTCCCGTGGGTCGTAGCGTAATGTTATACAGCATATGTTATTCAGGAATAATGTCGCTATCTATTGGTGAAAGAATTGTTTAAATCGGTTTAGCAGTTTCGGAGCCTATTCGTTATAAACAAACAAAAAAATCTTTCCTCTTTATAATCTACTAGACGACCTGTCCGCGACTGCGTCCGCGTGGATTGTTTCACCCGCGCTAAGTTACGTCTTTCGTTACAGCTCCGCTCCCGTAGAGCGTAGCGTGATGGTATATCTATGTTTTTCAGGAACAATGTAGCTATCTATTGTTGTAAAAATGGTTAAAATCGGTCCAGTAGTTTCGGAGCCTATTCGTTACAAAGAAACAAACAAATCTTTCCTCTTTATAATAATAGTATAGATATTAATATTATAAAGCTGATGAGGTTGTTTGTTTGTTTGGTGGAACGCCCTTATCTCGGGAACTACTGGTTGGAATTGAAAAAATATTTTTGTGTTGGATAGTTCATTTATCAAGGAAGGCTATAGGCTATATAACATCATGCTACGACGAACGGGAGAGGATTATTAAGACCTAACTTGATGCGGGTGGAAAAAACCACGCAAACGAAGTCGCTGGCAGCAGCTAATATTAGTATAGATAGAGAAAGCGAAATCAGATAAAGCTACTTAATAGAGAATCTTAGCACATGCAACGACACGTGCCAGTCTGCTGTCGCCACCAGAAGTAAATAGAAAGAACGTGAACAGAGATTGTTGTGATTATATAATATGTAACAATAAACAATAATATTTTAAGTTGTCAAAATACAAAGTCACCGGTCATAAGGTTATACGCAAAAAATGGCGCATTGTTTTTATAGTCATTTTTATTTAGGTATTTAATCAAAATATAAATTGCGTATAAAACTTACATTCATGTGTTATGTAATGTGACAATGGCTGGCGACAAAAAAGCCTTTTTATTAATCAGGATTTTTAATGAGGTGTTAGGAGGTTCAACGATCTTAAAAATATCTAAAGATGAATGGAGATGTATCGAATAGCTCCATCTTACTTGTTGATTGATGACTTGCATGCAAATAAAAGTAATATTGGTGAAGTATGATTTTGATTATTTCTATCCCTAGGGAAAATTTTCTTAAGGGTGAAATTATACTTATATTTCTGTATCTTTTATCTCCTTTTGTTACTTAGCGGCGTCATTCGCTTGAGTGAGAAGTCCATTTGCAAGCATCCGCGGAAATTCAAATCAACAGCGCTATTCGTGTGCTCATGAACTTGTATTTCTAGTAAATTGTAAGGTTAAGCGATAGAAAGTAATAGCGAATAGGTACAAGAAAATGCTGATCTGTGCGTGTAAATGAGATATCACCATTAAGTAATACAATAATTATCAAAGTCCATTTTTTTTTCAATCGAGTTTGTCTAAAAGTCTTCATTATTCGTTTGTTTGGTTCCTGTTTTATCACGCGAGTACCAAAGTACACCGTACAGTCCTCATCAAAAATAAAATTCTTTGTTCACAGATAATGTCGATCCTAGCCGAAACAGATTGGGAAAAGGAAGTATCAGAACTGAGACCTATCAGGAACGAACTATGTGACCTCATGGACATTAAACGGCCAGTCATGAAACAAAAGTCGGGAGCGTAAGCTTATAGCAATTCGTGGTACTTTAGTGTGTACCAATACTAACACCACGCTTGATTGTAGCTTATTGTATAACGGTTAGAGACCGGTTTATTTATGACCTTATTTTTGATATTTTAGGTTGTATTTCAGTCAGTATTCAATAAATCTAGTATGTTATTTACAAATTTCGCCTCTATGATCTTCAGTATGACAGATCTTTGCACAAAAATGCATATTTAAAACATGCATTTTTGTTTAGTTCAATTACCTGTTTAGCTATGTTGATACAGTAGTTTCGAAATAGCGTAATAATGCGATTTTTTATATTTTAAATAAATTCGTAATTTATTGCTTATTACGTTTCTTTCTTTGTATGACGCATATATCACGATATTTATGAATATTACAAGTTTTTTTTGGTCATATAATCCGGTATCTAATGATGATTAATGCAGTTGTATCAATGGCTGCATATTATTCACTTTTTTCAGCTAAAGAATATAATAACATGCTAATTGTGATGAACTTCTGTTTTAAGGTACGATTTTACTGTGCACTGGACGAGCAAGGATTTGTTTATGTGGCGTTATAAATGCCATGAGCAAACGATGAATGTCCATTTGTAAAGGTCGAATGCTCGCTTGTAGAACCTGTTTCAATATTCAATTTACTTCAAACTCATGTTTTGGTTTTAACCGAATCATGGTTTAAAAATGGAAATGAAATTTTTGTTCAAAACAAAATGTTCGTTGATCTAGCCAGTGAAAACGTACCTTTATAGAAATATTAGATTCATATTTTTATATAGCTTATCAGTAAGTTCGACATTTGACACTATAATGATATTTTAACACGTTGTCAGATAATGCTTTGAAACACGTTTTGCTAATTTGTGATAACAACGAGATTCTCACTCGAATGTAATTGGTTGATCTTGATAATAAGAAACGATGCATTTATGTTACTCAATGTAATTCTAATATACTTTCTATTTGTTTATATTAAGGTAGTTTTATTTACAATTATTTTTAGTCTATTATAAAAATATTACACATAAGGGCTTAAACTTTTAAAGAAAACTTTCGAAGTAATTTCAACTGATTTCAAAAGAAAATTCCCAAATTCTGGTATCGTTTTCAGCCAAGTATTTGTAGTTGCGTTGGATCCTGGGGTGCTTCTGCGATGAGGTCTGACCAAAATGTCCCGTAGTTCTTCAGAACAGTGCCACTGAAAACAGAAACATATTATTGTAAATTTTAATTGTGCTAGTCATACGAGGAAAATAGAGTAACAGTTTGATGTTTACAGAATCGTTGAGATAACATGCGACAGAACGATAGATTGTTGTGTAGGCCAAGAAGATGGCTAAAGCCCTTTTTTGTTTACTTTTACACGCGTGCATGTCATGCGTCACATTAATTGAATTAAATTACGCCTAATTCATTATCTGCCTTTAAAATATTGATAACTAGTGGACCCGATAGACGTAGTCCTGCCTGAACATTTGCTTGCTGCGCCACCTACTGGGTCCAATTGTGGATACAGACACCCACACATACAGACCCAAAAAAAATTGAACTCGGTCTGTTGGTGGTCTGTTGGTCCTCGGTCTTTTCTTATTTATATGAGAAGAGACCATGACCATTGCCATTTGGGCATTATTGCCCAAAACTAAGCTGCGTACCGCTACTATAAATGATTAAACACAAAATAGGTGAACGATTTTTTTTACATCGAACACTAGTCTGTTGACCTATTACACCATTAACACACTTGTTGAATCTAGTTTTTACGACAATCATCGTCGGGTTATCACTAGTGCTAAAATCTTGTGAAACACCCAAGGTACATTTCAATATAAAAAAAAAACTTGCTGATTAATGTCCAATAATCGAAACATTACAAAACTGAGTATCATATAAACATGGTCATTATTCAAAACGTGCAAGTCACCGGATGACCGACATCGCAATTACTTCATAATAATAAATTCAAGGATAATTATGTCTGCGCTTTAAAATGATCCAACGTAGTATGATCATTCTTGATTGATACACATTCTATGTAGCCAGGGTTTATCTTAAGGTCAGTTTACATTAACTAATGATCATGACAGCTCATTGATGTTACGCAACTGCACATATGTATGCAGTGAAAGGAGTAGTGCTATTAGGGCATGGGTCGACAACCTCATTATCACGCTTTGCCTTAAAATCCAAGTATGGCCCGATTTCAATACTTACGAGTACCTACTTCACTTAATTTGTTCGAATTAGATTGACAGCTATAAAAATCATGATTAAGTATGTGGATTTCGAAAGACCTCGGAAAAATCTTACAAATTAGGTATGTTTTACTATATTGGTATCGTTTCCTTTGAATTTTTGAAATATTAATGTCAAGGCACTCTATTAAAAAATAATGCTTAGATACTTACATATTTTATTAATTAACTATCTATTTACCGTGCGGTATCACTCACGTTCAGTTACAAGGTACTGCTCCGCACCCGTTGGCCGTAGCGTCATGTTCTATACGTATAAATAAACCTTCCTAGCGAAGCGAACGACTTTGTTTTATACTACCGTCAAACGGGGTGAATAGGGACGTAGGGGTGAATCGGAACGAAATTTTAAAAGGGATTTTTACTTTGAAATAATATAGTTTGTTACCAAAGAGATCTCTTCTGTTTTAACTAAATTACAATTTAAGATTTTAACGTCCTTGCTGGTAACAAACTATATTATTTCAAAGTAAAAATCCCTTTTAAAATGTCGTCCCGATTCACCCCTTTTTTTTTTTTTTTTTTTTTTTTTTGGTGGGTGGGAAATCATCAAATAACTTCTCCCGCCCTGGGCGGGGCGGGAGGGAGTGTCAGACTTTTACTGACTAAAACCCACCCATGTTCCTTCTTGTGCCCTTTGCGTTCCGGGGGCGCGGTATCTCTTGCGAACAACCCGCAGCCCCGGCAGGCATCGGCCCTCAGTGGCCCCTTCCTTTTGCTGACATCTCTTTGAGGCGCGCGTGGAACACGAACGCGCCGTCGACACGGCCTGTCGTTATGCAACGTAAGGACGGTGAGCTACCCATTGCTCACCGTCCACAGGCCAGTATCTACGGTGGCCGGGAGTCGTCTCGCGGCTCCCGACGTCCGGAGCGTCTACCGCGGCGGCTGGGACGGGAGAACCGCTGTCTCAACCGTCCCGCCGCCTCCTTCTCAAGCATTACTGCCTCGCAGAAGGAGGCGACTGCATCCCATTCCCTCTCGCTCCGGACCATGGCTTGCACCAGGGCCGGACGCGAGAGTTCGCCGCCGCCGATGGCCGCCACGAGGACTCGGCGATGCTCCGCCCAAGCGGGGCATACCGCCACGGTATGCTCCACCGTGTCCTCGGGGCGATCCACACAATGGTGACACCCGGACGTTTCCTCCCGCCCGATGAGGTGCAGGAACCTCCCGAAACACCCGTGTCCGGTGAGGACCTGCGTCAGGCGGTAGGTGAGGGCGCCGTGGCGCCTCTCCAGCCACTCCTCAAAGAGGGGACTTACCGCCTCTATTAAGGCGTGCCCACCGATTCACCCCTGCGTCCCTATTCACCCCGTTTGACTGTATGTTAAAGATTACTCTTACCGAAGTGCTTCTGACGTTGTCGTTTCCGACTTACCCTCTTACTATTAAGTTGGGTAGAGTAATGACAGCTTAGGAAAACATACCACTTAAAGTTTGAATTAAGTAGCCTATTCACTGCAGCAGGACACAGAAAGCCAAGGTCAATAAAAATTATGTTTCCTAATAAGGTTGTCTACCGTCAAGCTATAATTTCGTAAACAGCCCTTAATTAAAGCAGTTTCAGCTGCCGATCGACGCTTTTGTACAAATTATTTTCGATTCAATAAACTTACGTGAAATAAACCCTCCCATTTGCATCGGGTGGTGCTCTCCACAGAAGAGTCGCCCTTGTCTTGAACTCAGGGTCGCCGTGCGTGATGGACGCACATTCAGGATGCACGGTCGTATTGGGGGCCGGTTCCCACGCTCCGATCCAGTTGTTGTGCTCGACTGAACGAGCTTGTATGAAGAACCCTTTGAATGGCTCCGAGCCTTCTATCGATACTGGCAACGAAGAGTTGAAAATGTTAGCTTATTTTATTAAAAGCCCTATTACATGGGACCTAAACTTACCGGCGAACTGTGGGTGTACATTGTTACACCTCTGCCTAACCCTTCGGGGAATACAAGCGTGATGGTATGGTATCTAATGAATTCTGAAATATATTTTGTTCTGTCTGTATGATCTGACTGAAGAATAATTATTATTACATTTGACTTTACACCCTGTGACCTTCTTGGTGCATATCCTTAAATCTACTAAAACTACCATACCGGTATATTTTACTAGATTTGATAGCTAGGTTTGATTTGATTTGGTTGAAGTAACACAATACATTTTAAAATTGGGGCCTACGTTTTTTGATACCCTCTAATTCAGCAGCTGGACATACTTGCTATCACGCCTGTATTTCCCAAAGAGTTAGACAGAGGTGTACCAATGTACGCCCATAGTTCGCCGGTATGTTTAGGTCCCATGTAATAGGGGACGAGCCTATTGCCATTAACCGGGCACAAATTCTAACTCCGAGCTGCTACTGAGAATTTCGTAGAACAACCCAATAACACTTTGCTCGACCTGGGAATCGAATGCACGACCTCTAACGTAGCAGTCGCGCTTAAGACCACTAGGCTAACGAGGCAGTTACACATTAGCAACTGGCAGCTGGACATCTAAACAAATATTTCAAGGTCTTTTACTTTGTTACCCTGATACCCCAATACGTTAGGGGCAAACCGGTCGGACCACCATAAGCCGTCTGACCTACAATACCATACGCGTACGGTTTGCGTAATCGAACTTGTGAGTTGTGCGTATTACGCACTCGCTGCCCACCGGTAGATTTTATCAATGAACGCTACTTCATAGTAACTTTATCGTTTAATCTTGTTATATCCGTTTTGTTATTTTGTAATACACTTTAGAGTTGCATGCTTGCAAAAATAATTTGGTGGTATGAAACAACTAATGAAAGTTTACCTACCTGCTTAGATTGTGAAACGTTGTCTAGTGCACATTTATAAACCAGTAATAATTAATTGAAGAATGAAAGATAGAAGCAATGAGTGGGTAGGTACATACTTAAATATTACTGGCTATTAATTGTATTGGAAGCACAGACTGCTTAGCAGGATTATTGTTTTGGTGTTTGTATTTTTAATCATGTCAACCCCTTGTCGGGGCTCGAAATAGGTCGTTCCCTAGCCCCGGGACTTAAATGAAGCGAAGTTGATTAATATTTTAAAAACCATCAAAATAATTATACTTTTCCTATACAGCATTTTTACAAAAAGCTTATATTAGCTTATATACCGCGGGTGTATGACTTCCGTTTAACCTGATCAGTTACAGTCTGACTTAACCTGGGATGAGATTTGAACCAATCTCCAGCTACTTACGGGTTTATTTACCTCAAACGATTCCGCAGAACGCGCAGTTTTAATTAAATTAATATTAATCGAAATGAAGCTTTTTAACGTAAGTTTTAAGTTTAAGGTTCCTACATTTGATCGCCCTGAATAGTACAAAAACAACATTATCGTATCGAACAATAGTGGGAAAAGTGTATTCACCTGTGACCGGGGTATTTGGCCCGTAAACCAGCGCTGATGCGACCACCCGATACGGTAGAGTGGACAGGGGTTGCGTCCTATGCTGCCCATGATTAGGCTGATTAGCACGGTTCTTCACACACGTATCTATAGGTGCCCCGTCCGGGAAACTTTGCACACCCCAGCACAAAATTAACCCTAACAGTAACTTCAACATTTTGACTCTGAGTTCGTTTGTACGTTTGCTTTGAAAGGTAACACTGCACACCTCGCGCTCGACTGTGCGTGAGTATGTTGCCGCACTCAGTTTTGTAAGCCGAGTTCGAAAGGATCTAGATCTTTGTACAAGTTGATAGATCAATTAATGCTGGGATGTTGAGGTGTGCCGAAGTGGGCATATCGCTACGGTGATTGCACACTTGACGCACGTTTAATGCTGTAAATGAAAAAATCTTTAAACCAATTAATTTTTATTTATTAATACTATTGGTACATTAGTCCCCTAATTAAATCTTACATGAAGTTTCGCTTACATAGACTTCACTGACTTCAGTACCTATCGAAACATTTCAATGGTTGAGAAGCTGTGAATAAAATTAGCATCAATAAGCTGTTACACAAATAATACCGAAGTGATTCGTGTTGCTAGTTATTTGTTAGCTTTATTATTGGATAGGTATAGGTACAAGTCAAGAGATTGATTAATTATATAAAATGTTTAATGTGTTAGTAATTTTAGGCGATGTGATTACAAAAATAATTGTGTAGTCTGCTGATTTCGATTAGGAAATGATGATAAACATGTTATCATATGTTCAGACATCTAACTCTTCAGATATAAAAACCATGTGATTTCATGATAATGTTAACGAGTTGTAAGTAATTATTCATTTAAAAATACAATTTTGTCCCCATCACGCCTGTTCGGTGTAAGAACGTTCGGGTCTAATGTGGCCCTGTTTACAGACTCCGTGGTTTCAATGTACTGCATTATCTCCTCGAGCATATTTTCACAATCATCGTATTCAGCTGCATCACTCGTCTTCACATTGACGGGCTCTTTGTCAGGTTCATTATCTTCCTTTACTTTAACATGAGACGAATCATTTCTGTATCCTAAACAATTCCAATTGACAATGATCTGATCACAATTCTTTTCCCGATCAGATTCTGAAATGTCGCGTAATTTCGAAGAGTTCGGATATTTCTTCTCTACATATTTTGCTTCGTAGTCATTCATTGAATTGTTGTAAACGCTACTGGATGGTGATGAGACGCACTGTATCCAATCTTGACAATTGACAGAAATACTTGATGCATTCGTGAATCCGTAATATTCTTCTACTTTAAACTCTCTATTAGCTATAAAGCCGGAATCGTTGTCCAAGTCCGATCTATCCAGTGAGTCATATCCTTCGTTCGTTACAACATTTTGTATAGATTCGTAGACTGGTTCTAAGATCTCGGCCAGACGTTCGCTGGCTTGTATCGATATGATTTCAGCGACATGTAACTTCGGTCTTATAGTAGCATATTGGTCCTTGGCTTCGTTTGACGGGCTAGAAGGTAGAGCAGTACTGCAGGTAATTCTTCTTTCGGAGTTAGCACCCATACTCATTCTAGGGTAACCAGAATCTCCTCTAATTCGGGATACTACTGCATTTTCTGTTTTTCTGTATGTTGTTTTGATTAACACGTGCACCTGGAGAAAATAGAATTCGAAGCATAAATTATTCCGAATTTCAATAAGTAATATTTTTGTCTTATAGATATTTAAATCATACCTCTTTATTAATATAGCAATAAAGCATAGCCACGATGAGTCCCTGCAGCCCCTCAACAGTGTATGACGCGTAATAATAGATTTGTTCTTCAGTGCAGTTTGCGGTTGATGGCCTGAACGCAGTCAGCAAGAATTGTGTCCCAAATAGTGGCATCAGGAACAACGTTGCTTTAGCTGTGCTTCTGCAAAATAAATAGGTCATGTAATATTTTCCGTTTGTCAAGTTATCGTCGGCGTCTGTGTGTAGGTACTTGCTTTTGACCTGTTGTTCCCATATAAAAGTTTGAAGTGCTCTCTATATGGGCTCCTATCTATACTAATATTATAAATCTGAAGAGTTTGTTTGTTTGCTTGGTTGAACGCGCTAATTTCAGGAACTACTGGTTGGAATTGAAAAATTCTTTTTGTGTTGGACAGATTTACCGAGGAAGATATAGGCTATATAACATCACGCTACGACACACGGGAGAGGAGCAGTAAGACCTAACTTAATGCAGGTCGAAAAAAACCACTCGAGCAAAGTCGCTGGCAGCAGGTAGTTTGTATATAGGTACGTATCATTACAAACTTGTAAAGTATTGGTTAATTCATCATTAAAAGTAGATAATTTTTAGCAATGAGATGCAGTTCCGCTCTAATTCGCACAGCCACACAACTTATTACCTAAACTGTTATAAAGACTTCGCCAAAAATGTAGTTGTGTAAATTATAGCACCTAGTACATATTATGAATCTAGACTTTGTTTTTAATCTTTATTAATCTGGCTTTGGATAATCTTTGCATATCCTACTTAAAATTCCATTTTTGACCATAATGAAATGTTCACGTGTTATTTTGTATGAACATAGCTCCAAAACATTGCTATATCAGTAGGATTTAGTAATATATTTTATGCAAACAGAAGGCGCAGTTGTTGAATTTCAAGAGCGTCATGATTGCAATTTAATCCTTAAATGTCAACAGTCGTGCTCGTGATTTGCAACGACTAGGTACTATCATAGGCAACAATTATGATAGTCTATTACTAATATTAATAATATAAAGATAATTAATTTAATATTTAATTTGATTTAATATTATAAGAGGAAAGATTTTTTTGTTTGTTTGTAACAAATAGGCTCCGAAACTTCTGGACCAATTTCAACCATTTCTCACCAATAGATAGCTACATTATTCCTGAGTAACATAGGCTATATAACATCACGCTACAACCCATGGGAGCGGAGCAGTAACAAAAGACGTAACTTAACGCGATCGAACTAGCCACGCGGACGAAGTCGCGGGCAGGTCGCTAGTGGGAAATATTCAAATATCAAGACAAATGCGTCATGATACGCAAGACAGAAACGGCGTTCTACAAAACAGAACTTTTTTTTGTTACTGCTGGGTACTGTAAAAACATAGTATAGGTACCACTCACAGCTGATTAGCATTCTCCGAGTTTCTGATCTTCGTTAGCAGCACTCTTAGCACATCGATGAACAGGCCAGTGTTGACCAGTAGAATAGCGATGCGTGGCACATCCAGTATCCACTGCACGTGCTGCACCGTGTATATCAACCAACAAGAGTGGTCGTTGTGCACTGCCATCACCGCCGCCCAGGCTATGGCAGGCGCCATGGCTATCACTAGGGACCGATATTTATTTTTATTACTTCTTTTTATGAGTTTTATCCAAATTATTATTGAAGCATAGTTCCCCTGTGTTTCTTAGTTAGTAGGTTATACTACACCGACACTTTAGCTTACATCATAAAATATTGTATACCAGATGAATAAGGTTGCAGGTACGCCTAAACTACAGAGTAAAGCAATATTTGGACGAACAACGGAAAAATATCCAACAGTCTTAATCCAGTGTTTGGTCAACTTCACATTTCGTATGCCTAAATGTAGATACAGACTGCCGGATATATGGCAAATTAAGTTGCAGTTTAACCTACTTTGAAAAGGGTATAGGTCATGGGTAACTACTGTAAAATGGTTCTATATGAGAGCAGTATACAGGCACTATGTGTCAACAAAAATATACATACCAGCTCCAATACTATACAGCCATTTCATGTTCAGCTTCTGCTTGAACACAGCAACGATGGAGCGATGCAAGTACAGACCTTCTAACAGCATGCACACAAACACGGCGTTGCCTGCAACGCGTTCAGCAAATGCCAATATACGACATGCAACGCCATGCGATGACATCATCGTCTCGCCGGAGCTCGTCAACTCGTCTATGTAGATCTAGAGAATTTACGAATACTTTAGTGTAGTAGGTAAATTTAAAACTTAGCAAAAATGGACCACCCTGGTTCAGTTGCAGTGTGGCCCAATTAGTGCTAGTTGGGCCACACTGCAACTGTAATTTCTTCTTGTTCAAGTTCTGCGGCCACGAGGGTAAGTAGGACCGACCATGGTTAGTCGGTGTCGTCGCCGCGTAATGCAGAAGGGGCCCTTAGGAACGTGGCAAAATTAGGCGCCTTTATTACTAATCAAAAAATCTGAAATGAGAGTCATTCTCAGAAATAAACCTTCAAAAGTTTATGGGATCAAATAAGCAGAGTCTAGCCAAGTATACCTAAACAAAAACAATCCTGTAAATGTTTTCAATTCACAAACGTAAATACGAAATTATTTTGGTTGTATCAATATAGTCACTAATCACATCGTACATGATGTCAGTCTATTGTCTCTCACTGACCTCACTTCTGCTGACGATCACAAGCACATTCCTTATTATGATAGCAATGAGTAGGTTCCTGTGTAGCGCCACGCGAGTTATTCTGAGTCTTTTGTAGAAGCAAAAGATAAAAACGGCGGGTAAACATGCGATGATGGAGATGGATAGCACGGCGATGTAGAACTGGTAGCGGCGTAGGAGGCGCGGCGTAATGCTGCAAGTACTGTAATCCGTTTGGAGCTCCCATGTAGCGTTTCTGTAGCACTGTTTGCTACTATAGTCTGGAAAGTTGGGCAAATTTAGTTTTAGCTGACAATTTTTATATCTAAATCAAATATTGTACCTAAGTGTTCAAATTAAGAAGGTAAGTTCAGACGAATATTATTTGCAAAAGGCACATAGTTAAGTACTTCAAAAATATTAACACCAGTATCCACACTGTCTGCTGCCCAATTCCACCACCTCTTTACCTTTTTGTTATACAAAGTTTAATGTTAAATAGAAAAATAATACAAAAATTACATACGGTGGCACGAAGGTCCTGTGCTGGAATAGGCGAATTCTGAACAAACTTCGCTAGCTACAGATCCCGTAAACGTTTCCGGCCAGCAAGTCCAACCGTCGAACGTGGCTTCACACTGGTTGACTAAAAAGTTAATAAATATATAGCAAGAAACAATATCGAATCAGTAGTATAAAAAATGCGCAGGCCGTCTCTTTTTAGCCGTCTTATATTCTCTTTGGCAGACATCCGACCTATTCAATTGACCCAAATTCAATTTTATCTAGAGGGAAAATTATCCTCATGAATGTAGGTCTACTCCTTCTGGGAAGAACAGAATATTCTGTTTTACCCCTACAGCGTGTTCCTCGTGCTGCCATATGTTGGGAGTACGGGATTCGCACGCCCATTCTGCGCGTCGTCGACAGGCCCTTTTGTCTATACCTACTCGAGTAGTAGGTACCTACCCGAAGTATTGTAGCGATCTGGCATATAATGGCTGCAGCAGTCGCTTGCAGCGTAGAAACATCGCTCCCATCTTCCCTGTGCTGTTGGGATTAGAGCTTTATGAACTGCCGCGGCAACCTCCTCCAGGCCAGGGTCGAAAGGGTAGCAGCCACATGAACCGTCCTCTTTAGCCTGTGACAACGTAAAACTTACAAAACTGATGGACGCTAGTGACAAGTCCCTGCTTAGCGCTATGCAAAGGTTTCACAGTGCATTAAAATTAAATTAACAAATAGATAGCTTCAAAAGCAAACGAGTTAGGTATATAATTCTCAGATTTCCCTGGGTCTTATGGGATCAGGAAACTTATGATAATATGAGAACAGGACCTGCGCCATGTTACACTAACCTGTCAAGGATCTACTTGATTTCAGCAACACTACAGTTGATTTATGTTTTGGGTACAAGGTTACATATCAAGATACCATACATGCCTACCTATAATGTTCGAGACTATCACAAGTTCATATCTTTGGCAGTGATCCACTATCGTTACGATATTCATCGCTACACAATCACTTCTACGTTGTGGTTTTTATAAAGTTCAAGACTAAATATTTTGTAACCTTCGGGAACTTACACAACTAGACAAGTTTTTGAAAAAGTTTTCCTCAAAGTTTGCTTGTGAGAGAGACTATTATTTTGATACCGATCTTATGATTCCGTATAGGTACCTACAGGTTTCGACAAACTGATAAATGGAAGTCTGTATGTGGAAGCTAAAGTTAAGGAGGTTGTTGTTCAACATCAGGAGTGAACTGCCAAATGCATGTCGTAAATGTAAAAGACCTATGTAAATTCACCTACAAAATATGACTTACGATCTCTAAGCAGGGCGCGAACCAGTTTCCGTAGAAGCATCCAGCATTTAGGTTGATAGTGTTAGAGCCGGCCACGTAGAGGAAGTCAGGAGTATAAAGCAGGCATCCTCGGCCTGCCACCCAGCGGAACACCTGCTCATGGTACCGCACATTGCGGTAGTTGCAGGTCTTTCTCGCGTCTGGCGGTACTGTGTCTGGCGGCTCCTTTGAAATTATTACACAACTGTAACTAACACAACTATACTAACCTAGCGGTAGATCGAGTGGACCTATCTACCGATCAATCTAAGTATCTGTCGGACAGGACTATATATGCCTACTTACAATGTTTTCATCATTAACTACTGGAACGTTGCTAAGCGTCCCTACTTGTGTAATATTATCTGTAACAACCATTGGTAAGGAAGGGCGGTTGCTTCTGTTAGGTACTTACCTACCTTCAATTTGGACACCGATGCTGGTCGGAGAAAATAAACCTGTCTAACTGATTTAACTAGTTAGATATTTATTGCTAGGCTTACCTCACAAATATAGATGTTGGGCCTCTCACAAGCGAGGCGGTCATTGGCCCGGATGGCGACTCTTGTGTCGCGCTGGTGCCACACATCGAAGTCCCCGTTCACAGGATTTAGGACATCTTTAAGGTGGCCCTCCACCTAAAACCGAACAGAATAGATTACCCACATACATACCACACAGGTTACGCTCAATAATAAAATGGGGAAAACCCAGATAAAAAAGTATTTAGCATCTAAGAAATTCATGCTGCTCGTACCCTGGTTTTTGCGGTTTCGAATCGGATCATTCATCTTCATTGTTGTCACATACAGAAGCAACAAGAATATTGTAACCTAGATTTTGTAAAAACCAATTTGAAAAGAGTGTCCATGGAGTTTCTTGCTCGTTCTTCTCCATAGAGACCTACGTTTTAGAACGAGCAACTAGCTTCAACTTTTTGTATGGGTAACTTCTTGACAATTCAAAAGTGCCTGTAAATGGTCTAATTGAAGTAAATGTTTTGACTTTGACTCTGACTTTGACTTTGATCCCATTTATTGGCGTTTAACAATCGTAAGGCTGTTTCCGAACATAGGCAGAAGAAGAAAAATACACAATTATGTGGTTGTACCGAACGGTCAAGAATGGTTGTTTTTACCGGTCTACGGAGTGTTATTTATTAAGTATTTAGCGTTTTTAATGTCATGTATCACTTTTAGACACAAGAATAGTTTGTATCAATTAATTTAGGTAATTAAGTATGTTGGCTAAAATATGCAGGTAATCTTTCAAAATAAATTAGGAAGGTAGTTTCTGGAATATAGTTTTAACTGTTGAAGACCCTTATGTACCGTTCCCTATTGTACATTATTTCCCTATTAGACAACGAATTTACTTGCTAGCCCAAACCCGGACATTTGCAGACGGAAGTTCTAATTACTAATAGATTTTTGTATTTGTTCTTTTCGGGCAATTAAAAACAATGTATAGATAAGAAAGTAGGTACATTTACTTTGTAATCTACATATTTTATCTCTTTTTATTTGAATTTAAAAATGAGAAGTGCGAACAGGACACTTAAGTATTTTATCAATAGAATATAAAATACCAATCAATGCAACTACATATATAACTTTTGATAACGATTGGCTTCGTGAGGGACATTTGTGTAGGTAGATATCAGTACGTTAATCATTATGGGTGTCAATTTCATGAACAAAACATTATTTTCATCTGAACTATTAAATAGGATCCAAAAACGAATAATAGCTAATGATGACGTCGGATCCGCCTGCTTAGCGCATACCATTCTCCACTCGTCAAAGGCCTGACCAATGAGATACGATTATTATACTAAGTACTTCTTGGAACTCATGGAAGTCGTTTGATTCGGAAAAGTCCAATAAGCCGCAAAACTTAGTAGGTACTTCTTATAATATTTTTTTTCCAAGTCATGGTTTATAACTAACTTTTCAATTTCCGTTCAAACATAAAAATCGCAATCCTCCTTATCACGTTTTTTAGACGTTCTTAATTAGGGTGAATACGTAAGTAGCTACTTAATAGGCCTTATCTATAAACATAGATACAATGACCTTTCGAAGTCACCAAAAGATTAAAATTCAATCAATTAGTTTTCTTTGTATGACTAACTACACCGTTTACAGGTATTTTTATCAGTTTGACTTTACAATTAATTACTTAAATAAGTGGTAGATATTATTAGTTTGATCAGAAAATCTCAAAAATCAGCCAACAGCTCAAGTCCAGATTTTGGGATACCGGGTTTTTTGCTCTGCTTTTATTTTCTATAATTAATGTCAAAAAAAACTCAAAAGATGGTCCCTAATAAAATAGAGTAGACTAGACACTATAATCGTGCACTCTATAATCATCGTAGACTCTATTAAAAAAATACTTTAAAAAAAATATTATATTCCTTTTTGGATATTATAATTGGTCTGGGTATTATTTATCTGCTCAGATTCAGTAATTATTATCTATTTGTTTTATGGTATACATGTGCAAGTGTACTTTTATGTACCAACCTGCTTTTATGCATAAAGTTATTTTTGTAAATAATGAAAGTACCTGCGTCCCATGTAATATTAAAATCCATATGATATGATGAATAAAGTTCAATATTAAATTAAGTTCTTGCATAATTCCTTAAAATCACTCTTTTTGCACTCGTAGAACATAATGAATAATTAAAAATATTTTAATCGATATTATAGCACAATCCTTTAATAAAAATCACAAAATTAGGTCACTATGGAATTAAGAACGTCCACTAAACACTACAAGACGCTGCACGAAAGTGTTTGGAAACCGAATAGCATTAAACATTCCGGCACGAGGAAAATCCATAACAGCTTTGTTGATTGTCTTCAGCGCTGAATGTATTTTCATTCGTGGCGACAGCCGTACTAATTGTGCTAAACAACCCACTGTTTACAAATTATCTGCAACCACAATCAATTGATAACTACCTACAGATTAATCACGGTATGGACCTAGTAGCTCTAATCTATTCGGCTGTGATTGAAAATTCTTAAAAACATGTGTGTTTTAAAGAAAATAGATAGTTTCTATGAGATTATTGTACGGAATTATTGATAGACAAAATTAGAGGTCGAATTAGACTTCTAGAGAAAGGACTGGCCACCCTTAGCAAATGAAAAAAATGCGTCGACAGATGACTCAGAGGCCTTTGTCCTGCAGAGGGATATTACAAACTAGATAAATCAATAATTTATAAGAGTCCCAGTACCTTAATTATAATGTTTGCCAAACGAAATACCCATTGAATTTAAAGTGACTTAATTGCTTTATGGAGTCCAGCCGCGTGTCGTGATTTGCGTCAATATCTTATCTTGAAATTAAAATGTTATTCATCATCAAGATAAAAAAAACCTTTTTCAACAAAAAGACGTCTTTTGTTCATAGTATAAGTAATATAAATTCGTCAGCGTATGTTTCCCTAAAATAAAAATAAAATACTTACATTCATAAACTTTCTCGTAAAGGCCCTCAGCCCGGTTAAGTAATTAATTACAATAAAATACTTAATTTTATTAATGTGTCTGCTTCGTGAAATAAACAGGTCGTTATTACTTAATCATCATGATTATAACAGGTCATTAAACATTTTCCAATGTTGGTAAGTAATATAGGTTTGAAAATATTGGTCACTAGCGACCTGCCCGCGGCTTCGTCCGCGTATCTTATTTCACCTGCGTTAAGCTACGTCTTCCATTACTGTTCCGCTCCTGTTAGTCGTAGCGTGATATTATATAGCCTATGTTACTAAGGAATAATGTAGCTATCTATTGGTGAAACATTGGTTAAAATCGGTCCATTAGTTTCGGAGCCTATTCGTTACAAACAAACCAACACATCTTTCCTCTTTTTAATACTCGTATTAGTATATAAAGTATAGATAACATTTTTAAGTCATGATTAGTATCTGTTATTTATTACCTTAGTAGGAACGTTTCAGGGTAGGAAACTGAAAAAAGGCAGCTCAAGCTTTTCCATTTTGTTTTCTCGAGCACGAGAGATTTCACTTTTTACGAATTATTTAAATAGGTAGGTAGATACTTAACTAGGCGCTAGGTAAAACACATTCTTCTTAACAGAAACATTATTATCACTTTATCAGTGTGAATATTATTCAGTGACCTTGTTGAAGCAAGGGTCAATGTCTTGACTCTTCGTTTTCCCTAATCGAAAATCACGTACGAACCATTATTCGTCATTTTAGATAACAGTTGATGTCACTTTAGTACTGAAGTTGTTATTGGCTTCAGTATTTGAAATTTTAAAGGAAGTTTTAACTTAACCCTGTTAGGTAGCAAAAGGAAGGGGCCACTGAGGGCCGATGCCTGCCGGGGCTGCGGGTTGTTCGTAAGAGATACCGCGCCCCCGCAAGCAAAGGGCACAAGAAGGAACATGGGTGGGTTTTAGTCAGTAAAAGTCTGACACTCCCTCCCGCCCCGCCCAGGGCGGGAGAAGTTATTTGATGATCTCCCACCCCCCAAAAAAAAAAAAACCCTGTTAGTTACTTAGCAAATAAAGGGTGTACAAAGTCACTTAGCGAAGCCATCGGTTATTTTCTTCCCATCATTGCTATCATTTTTGTGTTTTGGAACCTCCAAGGAACCTCCTGGTAACACAGATATTGAAGGTTAAAGATTTTGAACGTTATTTTATGTAAACAAGTTTAAAATATTCTGACTAAACTTTTAATAGGTACCCATTGTCCAGACATGTTGTTTTTTGTATGAATACCGTGTATACATTCATAAAATCATAATACATTTAATAAAAACCTGTGTTATTTTGACATTACAAACAGACACTTATATTTTATTTATTAGATTCAAGTCAAAAACAAGAAAACATCTTAAACTTTACGTAATAATACAAAATGATTAGGTATTATCTCCCACATAAAGTCGATCCGTAAGTACCTACCTACGTAGGCCAAGCCTAGTTTATTTTAAAACATATTTAGGTACACGTTGACGCGAATATCCTAAGTAGGTAGATACTTCAATTTTAACTTGAGTCATTTTTTTTCGATCATGATCTGAATCTTTACAATGTTCATTTAAAAAGAATCACAAAAAGTAGAAACCCCAAGGATCTATTGATAATATCTTTACTAATACCTATAATAAAGCATAAGAGTTTTGTTTGTTTGTTTAAACGAACATTGAAACTACCAGTCGGATTGAAAAAAATATTTTGTAAATCATAGCTAGATTGATGGGTAGCAGTAACCAAAGATGTAACTAAACGCGGATGACAAAACCAAGCGGGGAAAGTCGCGGGCAGAAATTACTTTATACTTGTATACAACTAGTAATCTATATTTAGTACCTACCTAGATACCTATTATACAACTTCTATTACATTGTAGGCATATACTAGGCAATAGAAAAACTACGCTTTAAGATCAACAAGATAGTTAAGAAAATAGACAAGCCTTTGTGGAAATGTATCTGAAATATGAAATGCATTTATAGCAACACGTGTTAGTGCAAACCTTTGACCTTACACAACATATTATGACAGACAATTATTATCACAATTTTCTTCCTATTATCAATCATACTTTCCATTAGTATTTAGTTATTTAGTTCAATAACTTATGCCCGCAACTTCATTCGCGTTCACGTTTTTTTACACGGATCCCTAATTTTTTTTCTAAAATAAAATTAGACTAAGTTACTTCTTATAACATCAGCTACCTACCGGTAAAAGTCTCTTTAAAATCGGTCCAGTCGTTTTGGAGTTTAACCAGAACAAACAGACAGAGAGACAAATATAAAAATACGTATAGGTAAGTATGGAACATCTATATTTACATACATACATACCATCACGCCTGTATTCCCCGAAGGCTTAGGCAAAGGTGTACCAATGTACACTCACAGTTCGCCGTTGTCTTCGGTGTGTGTTTGTTTGTTGTTACGACAATATTTATTTTGTAAAAAGCTATTATTTTGTCATTACAAACAAAAGCTTCAATTTTATTTATATTTAAAAGGAGAGCTTGATTTTTCAGTAATTAACGCCGAGTTGCTTTGGATTAAAATAACCATTAACTGAGCGCTTTAAGCTATATTTCATTTAAAAAAAAAGGAATTCTTTAGAAAATACACGCGAGAAAAGTCTCTTGCAAAAGATAGTAATGTATATGATAGCACTGTATTAAATTAACCAGTTCATACCGCTATGAAAATACCTAAATATGTTTTAACACACCAGTTATAGGTACCCTACTTATAATCTTAAACTGTTTTTTAAACAATGATAATTACCTGTTTAATGAAATTTTATCGATTATTGCAATACAAATATTGCAAGCAAAGTGCGAGGTCATGACTTTATTATTGTGCATAATTTTCAGCTTATGCCTAAAGTGACAAATATAAACATAGAATAAAACTCATGTTTTGATTAAATGTGCAACGTAGATGTGACTAGCAATCACTGATATAATTATTATCTATTTACTTTTTATTACAACAGACTGCCTCGGTAGCCTAGTGGTCCTAATCGCGACTGCTACGCTAGAGGTCTAGGGTTCGATTACCAGTACTACTATACTATTACCAGTACTTATCTATATTCTTATATAAAAATCAATTGATGTTCGTTAGTCTCGCTATAACTCGAGAACGGCTGAACCGATTTGCAACGCTAGAACATAGCAGCTAGAACATAGAACATCACGCTACGACTAACAGGAGCGAAGTAGTAACCAAAGACCTAACTGAACGCGGTTGACACCGCGGGGTATTTAGCTAGTGTACAATAAAAAAGAAAATGAGGAGGGTCATAGGCATAAAGGGTATCAAAAAAACTTGTCCGCATTGCTGTGAATAGGGTAAGTGCTCAAAAGGCTGGTAGCATTGCCACGTTGTATGAAAATTCTGATTATTTGGCCCAAAAAAAGGCCAACCCTCTGGTCACGTGAAGAGCCAACCAGTCGTTTGGCGATGACCCGAAAAACGAGATGAGTGCTCGGTCCCCACGCATTACCTAGTGTTTCAACTCCAAACGGCTCAAATATATAGCTTTGGTTGGATGGTTGATACATATTTGCGTCGTTTCTACTTAAATCAATAATATGAATGTCGTCATATTGTTATTAAAATACAGAAACTAAACACATCTTAAATGCATAATTATTAGTGAGTTGATCAAAACATATTATTTCTGTGCTTACAAATGTCCTGTAATTAAATAAATATATACCAACCTATGTGTGTCTCATCATTTATACTATTATGCTAGAATAAAGTAACTAGGCCCTAAAATATTTTGTTTCTGGCCGCAGCGCGTTCCGAGTCACCTACCTACGTCGTAGCAGGGTCGTAGCCCGTAGCCCGTAGGCAAGCATTATCACGCTTTTTTATTCACAATAGCACGTCATTATTTTATTATAAACAATATTATTTTTATTGTGATTTTACAATCACTGATTACGTTCATTTTATTAAGACTTTGTGACGATATTGTGAGTCATTCGACAAATAAAGAATCGCCATTAATTGAATCTAATAGTCCAAATTACTTGAAGTCTACACCAACCGACTGACCCAGCGTCATCTCAATAAAATGCATACTTAATGCTTACCTACGTACTGATTAAATCTTGATAGCAACGTGTGAACCATAACAAAAACTTCGTATTACGATTAGAGAAGCAAGCTAAGAGAAATAAGCAGTTGACAACACTGACGTAATACAATATTATGATTTTAATATAACCCAACCCTTGTAATAACAGTTTTAAGCGATAACTAACCAAAACAACGATTAATGTTAACGAATAATAGTGTTCTATTAGGTATATAAAAAAAACTTCTTTTCATCTTGTGTATGTTTGTCTATTAATCGGTCAATTTTTAAAAAAAAACAAATGTTCCAAGGTTGCAATGTTTGTTTTTTTGACAGTAGTAATCTATTGGAATAAATGCGTTGATTTCAAGTATCAGTGCGATCGAATGCAGCTGAAAATCAGTGTTTTAAACAAATTGATTGCCACCAGCCAGCTACCGCCGCCGTGGGGATACCAGCGTCCTAAATTTAGACCAGCTATCAGACTAGACTTTAAACTGCCTTTGACCGACGAGTGTTATAGCATGTCGGGCTTAAATAACAACATTCCATGCACTTCAAAACAGAGACCGATTATAGTGGATACACTTCTTTTATCAGATCGTGTAACACAGTAAGTTCAATGGGTGTAAAAAGACGCTTAAACGTAGTCGAAAATTACATGTTACTTCCCATTATTGCGATCATCTTTTAATTCTAGACCATACCAAGGACCCATTTTGTTACGGCTATATTAAAGGTTAGGTTATTAGGTTTCATCTTTTTGACAGCCAAACTAAACCAAACGAGAACCAAATTTTAAATATTATAACTAAACTTAGTACAATGTTTTGCGTGCGTTACATTGCACATCACCATTTCTTTTTTTTAGTATGGGAAAATCTTCAAATGACCTCTTTAGCTGCGCACAGGGCGGAGCAGAAGTGAGTGTCAGACTCAGTGTTCCTCCCTTTATATTCCAGGGCCGCGGTTACTCTTTCGAACGAATTTCGCAAACCTGGATTGCACATCACCATCGAGTGACTTTTACACCAAAAAAAAGTTGTTTCCCTGCAAAAATGTTTGCTTATAGTTACTTAGTTTGATGGGCAGTATGCGTAGTTAACGGCTATGTGATGTGTCGTTTTACACCATAGATATAGTATTACAATTTGCAGAAAAAGTAGTCAAAATTCAGCTTCCCCAAAAGTCAACCGCGGTCCGATAATGATCAACGATGTCGGTAACGGAATGAGCACGAAGATATCGTAAAGATCTAACTCATGGGGGTAATTTTGTCGCAGGCATTATTAAGTAGCTTACCTCTAAGTAACCATGTGTAAGGTTTAGTTTTTTGATGATGACAGAACCAACCAACTTACTGCACGGATATTATATTTGAAACTTGTGAAGATAACCTCTGACCGATTAGTCCAATAGGTTGGCCTCGTGGTGGCAAGCACGACTGTTAAGCGTGGGGTCCTGGGTTCGATTCTTAGGTCGGGCAGTGTTATTGAGTTTTTCTATTAGGAATTTTTCAGTAACAGCCCGGAGTTTGGAAGTTGGTAGTGTGACACCCCGTGCCTCGGAAAGCACGTAAAGTCGTTGGTCCTGCGGCTAATCTCTTCCGGTTGTCTCGGATTGCCGTTCCCTCGGACTATAAGAGCTAGGGAAGACGGAGTGCACCTGTTGTTTGCGCACACACTTCTGCACTATAATATCTCATGCGTACTTGGCTAGTCAGTAGTAGGCATTAAGATTAGCCGCCGTGACCGGAACCGGTCTAGGGAAATTCTCAAAAGCCAAATCACAGAGTGATAGTCGAGTATCTTCTGTACAAAAACGAAAAATTCCTGAGGCAATTAAGTTCCTTCAAGAAATAAAGGACCTTCATAAAATCTAGAACACGACTCATTTTGCGGCATCACCGTATCGGTCTTGTGGCTCAAACCTTTCACCAGTTCTGTATGTCCAGTCTGTTGTAGTGTAGTACGTGTTCAAATTCGAGGCGTGAAGAAGCACTGCGCTGGCGATAGCGCTACCATAGAGAACCTTTCAGTGCGACTCAGTTACAAAATTTAGTTACAACTAATGTAAACGTTAAAATTTTTAAGAGGATGGATGGATGGAAGTAAGTTTGTTACTCTTTCGCGCTTGAGCACGGCTGAACGGAATTGACTGAAATTTTGCACACATAAATTGATTGATTCATTTTGCTTAAAACAGGATTTTATGCTGCTTTTTTATTTCCGGGATATAATTTAGGACTAGCTTAATTCTGAAGTCCACGCAAACGAAGTCGCGGGCAGTAGCTAGTTTATACTAATATTATAAAGAGGAAAGATTTGTTTGTATCGAATAGGCTCCGAAACTACTAGACCGATTTTAACCATTTTTTCACCAATAGATAGCTACATTATTCCTGAGTAACATAGGGTATATAACATCACGCTACGGCCCACGGGAGCGGAGTAGTAATGAAAGACGTAACTTAAGGGTCTATCGAGCTTCTGGCGCTTATAATCCGTTCGTATGATCGCTTGCCGCATTGTCATTACAGTACTTAACACTTTGAAGGACACCAAACGCCCATAGGCGTTATAACAATAAAACTTCTATTGTGTCTCGTTTAGTGTCCTTCAAAGTGTTAATGTTTAGCTATGCAATTTATATGTAAGATATTTAAGGATTCACTTTATACGACATACGTTTTAGAAACACGATTACCTTTAGTTTCCTCGATCGAAAAAAATCCTAAGTAATCTCAAAAAAAAAAAAATTAAATCCTTAGTACGGCGTAATTTAGACTTCACGGACGGTCATCAGTTTTTGAATAATAACAAAACTACATGTTTTTTAAACCGTATACTACATTTTACATTTTCGAAATTTGCATTGGTTTTAATAATACGAAGGAAATTAACGCGCGTTTCACCCATTCTAACCAGAGACACCACGCTTCCCCCTTATTAGCTTTAGTCTTGCTTCGGCCGTCAGACCGCTTGTGTCGCTTGCGCTTACGTACAGTTTTAAAACCAAAACGAAGGATTTTGAGTTAATTCATTTCGAGCGCGTAGAATACCTAAAATCAAAAGCTCGGTGCCCCTTTAACGCGGGTGAAATACGCCACGCAGACGAAGTCGCGGGCAAGTCGCTAGTAGTTAATAAGTACGTGTTACTATCGCTATGAAAAAAGTCACGTGCACGTGTCACTATAGTAACGCTGCAGCTGCACTTGCACTTCTAAATATTGTATAAAAATGAGTAGTAGTGCATTTAGCGTGCCACTGTAGCACGTTTTCACGCCTCTAATTTGAAGGCATGTTGCAAAATTTTAAGCCATTAGGGTTCCCGTAGCATTGAAAAGTTTACAATAATCATACAATTTGTTAAGATGATTTTTGTTGTTGTAGATTAGTTTTATACGCTTTACACACACTGAATGACACTGCTGACAGGATTGATTTATTTACCTGTTCGCCGAATGAATTCACAAAAACATTGTTGTATGTGTTATGTTATTTAAGATAGTTTAATTAAGGACCACGCTACCAAATTAGGATTATTTCCTGTAATGTTAGCTGTGTTGTTGTTATAAATAAATAAATACATACCATCACGCCTGTATTCCCCGAAGGGTTAGGCAGAGGTGTAACAATGTACAAACCCACAGTTCGCCGGTATGTTTAGGTTCCATGTAATAGGGGACTAGCCTATTACCATTAACCGGGCACAAATCCTAACACCGAGCTGCTACCGAGAATTTCATAGAAAAACCCAAAAACACTTTTTGCTCGACCTGGGAATCGAACCCAAGACCTCTAGTGTAGCAGTCGCGCTTAAGACCACTAGGCTACCGAGGCAGTTTTATTTATGCCTATTTAATTTTTTTTATACAAATCTTGTCCCCATCGTAGGCATTTCTCTTGTATCGTGGGTGCGTTTACAAGCATATAAAATCTCATACACAAACAGCCAGACACGTAACAACTATCTGTAGGCCATACAAATATTTGTATGGCCTACAGATAGTTGTTGCGGAAATCGAACCCGCGACACGCAGCGCAGTAGCTAATTGCTCAGCCACTGCCGTGTCGTTAGTAATGTGTCGGGCACTTGCCCGTGCATCCAACTCCAAACCTATTCTCATCAGTATTCCGTACCTAAATTAAAAGCCTTTTTGTTGATATGGTCGTGTGTGGCTTAAGGCCACTAAGTGCAGAATCTGCGTGCTTTTGGGGAAGCCAATTTTAGTACTTACGTAGGTTACGTGGTACTAAAATAGATGCCTTAGTAACACTGCCATTATTGTTATCCAATCCTAAAGTTATCAGAATTCTCCCACCATGGCATGCATATTTTTAAATATTTGCCGGAAGACATAAAATGTACTTACCCCAATTTTTTAGTTCAATCTTAATAAATTGCAAATAAAATTGCGTCAGAATCAAAATATTTAACATTATCGCGATAGCTTTGTATTTGAAAGTTTAAAGTTTATCACTGTTTACTCTGATCAATGAACCATTTGTTTTTGGATTACGCTACTGTCGTCTGTGGTGATACCGTTTGGACTCTCCATGTAAAATGGGCTTGACTCTCTAAATTTATCTTACCTTACCGCCAAAGCTAAAATACCTGTGTATCTACGAATTTTTTTTTAATGTCCTTTTAAATGTAGTTTGAAAATTGCCTTTTAATAACTAATAGTGTCAAATTGTAATAAATAATTTGACTTGATTTTGTAAGTGACTTGTGATAGACACGCATTTTGTAACTACAATATAATACATGACCACCACAGATTCACATCTAGGTATTTCCAAACATCAAAGTTCAAAAAATTTCTAAATAAGATCACTTAATTACCGTTCTAAATTCATTTATGTAACCCCCTAACGTAACAAGGGTTGAAGGCAACAACAAAGTTTGTTATTATTACTTAGTCGCGTCGGTCTATTGATTTTCGCGGCCAGTACGGTACCGATATAGGTTCTCTATATATACCGAGTCCCTGTTGATATCATACCCAAACAATGTTCCAATAAAATAGGGCTTAATAGATAGACAGTAACCAGGCAACTATTACTTACTTAGGTGAATAGGTACCTATTAACGAAAGCAATTTAATTCTGCTGTAAATAAAAACGAATTATTGAACTAACATTATATATTATTAGATACTTCTTTTTAAATAAGAAGCTACAGGTACGTATTATACGTTTCAACCTACTTTTAAAGATCAATAAATTAAATCCCACTTACGTGCTAGCAGGAAAAATACATTTTCAGGGCTCTGTTTCATAATATTATTATACTTGGGGTTTTCCTACTACGAAGAAATGTTACCATGTCGCATAATGACATTGTGAAAGAAAATTGAATAAGCCTTTTACACTTTCTAAGGCAGCTTTGTTTCAATATAAGCCGAAAAGTTCAACCGTTTAAAAAAGTTCGTAATCATAGATATCTAATTAATTCTCCACTTCATTGGCAGCCTTGTTTTACCCACCTACTTTAAATAAATCTCTAATAAAACGTATTTCAACCTTTTTTTTAATTAAATTTTGCCCAACCATTTTTTTTTTCTGAATTTTTTTATCTTTTTCATCAAACCTATCTTATTACTCTCAAACATAATCAAATAACATTAATAATTACATACCTAATTAAATAATTGCTACTTTGTTAAAGTTATTAAACTGTTCAAAATATCTGAAACGGCTCTGCGTATTTCATGCAGAACATGTAACAAATTACATCAGAAATTATCATGGATTGCCCTCGATCCGGTTATTATCTCTGGTATTAAATGAGAACAAATAAATGAATATGTAGGTACTTTTATGCTAGATACCTGATTGTAGGTCAAATACTTTGGGCAAAACATGATCCGTATTTCCTAGGAAACTAAATATGAGATACTTTTCGACTTTTTTACTAAGATAGGTAAACAAAAAATGTTTAGTAGGTACTAATTTAAAAAGATAAAAAAGCTTATAAAGCTGCAAAAGCAATAAAACACACTTTAGAAAATTATTATCGCACTTACTATTAGGTACTTACTATTAATTTAGGATTTAATTATCTACATTTTACATAACTAGCTAAATAGGCAGGTACTATTTTGGAAATTATCTAAGTATATCTAATCGGTGTGATAGCTATCAATCTGGGATGCGTTTTACAGTACTATGTTTAACAAACAGCCAGTACAAAAGACCCTTTGATTGGGTGCACAACATCTTTCGTAACATAATGAAAACTTAACATTTTGTTTAAATTTAAACTGACCCCGGGCTGACAAAATTTAGGTTTTCCAGCAGTAAGTAGAATCAGTATCTAAGTACCTACCTATACAATCCCTAGAAACCCTAGGAGCAGTACCTACACTTATTACCTACTTCTCTCTACTCACCTACAAATACATCCTACGTCACTTACGTAAGATGTGTTTGTTTAATCAGATTCAAATTCAATAACACATTGAAGACCCGAAAAATATTGATATTGTACTCAAAAGACTGCTGTCTGCACGGTTGTCGGTTCACTTGTGCATCTGCATAATGTTACTACTCGAAACTCGAAGCTGAAACTAGACAAGTGCAAGTTGTGTTTGTTGAATAAGTGTTCCCTACTTTTTAGCGCCAAATTGCAAAGCTATAAGTATTATGAAAGTAAGCGAAAACTGCGGATTTATTTATTGAAAATTAAATAAAAATTGTTTTAGAACTATCCTATTATAGCATTATGCAGTTAAACGACGCGGACGCGAATAATTTCCAGTACTTTTTGCACGATACCGAGTTAAAAACTTCGTCACGCTTTAAATATTTAACACACCTATTTCAGGCATTTCAGCTGATATTACTGAATTATCATTTACAGTACTTTTAAGTGATAAAATGTTTGGTACTGTAAGAGAGAGCAAAGACACATTTTGCCAATTGGTGTTGCCTGTCATGCAATAATTTACAAAATAAAAAGTAATAGAATAAATCACAATTCTAGGTATAGGTATGCAAATTATAAGATCAAATTATATATATATACATATATCGAACTACTTCATTATGAATTTTAATACAATTAACTATATTAATTTATTTTACAACAAGACAACGATGCGTAAATATTGAAACTACGACATTAAAATTAAATTAGGTAGGTACTACAATAGTCAGGTACAACACATCGCGCCGCGCCGTCATTATTGGGGCACATCTGGATTTTCATAAATTTAGATAGACGAGCTTGATGTATACTGGTTTTCCTAGCGATTCCCATTGGCTAGCCATAAGGTACTTCCTTATTTATTTTCACTAAAATGTGATGAAAAGAGACGATATTTTTGCTTTCGAATATAAAGTATGAAACATCAAGATTTTTTTTTCAAATCCGCACAGTTGGTAATTTTGGGTATTTGTATAATCAGATTGGGTTAACTTACTCAGGTTCCTAAATTTTAAATTAGTTGCATGTCGCTTTGAAATAGGTACCTATACCTAAACATAAATCAAAATGCAGTCTAAAAACGGTAAAGCTTTTGCGATTTAAACACTGGTTTAATATAGACGTACGGAGTGTACGAGCACCTAAGTTTACTACTTAATTCAATAAGGTTATACTTACCTACTTCGTTTTGCTGATATCGATACAGAACTCTAAAAAACAGTCTAATGATAACAGATTAGACCAAAAAAACAACCGACAAAAAATACCTACCTTAATTTTTCAACGTAATGATTCGATAAAAGTGGCGGGCTCTTGAATAAATAAATAAATGCATAGTCGTAGTGTATTTAAGTACAGATGACGACAAACTTGCCCTCAGTTGACGACTAGATTTCTTCTGGGAAACTACCCAGTCTTGGTGCTTACTCCTGAGCAAAATAAATTAAATTACTAATTACGTAAATTGAAAAGTGGTGCTTCGGTTTTTTCAGTATTATTTTGTGGTGAATCTGCCAGTTTCACATTCTAGGCTGAAGGTATTCAAACACTTTTATTATTTTTAAATCAATTGAAATATGTGTAATTTTATTGCGATATTTATTTACTCGTGATTGACAAGAGACATTTTTATTTTTACAAGCTTTTATTTAACACGTTTAAACATTGGAAAAAAAAACATTTGTACTTGTAACTTTTGAGTATTTACAAGTAAAACAGAATGATATACTATAGAGACATTTAATATGTTTTAATGTTACATCAATAATTTGCATAAAAACAACTTGTAAAGGCAATTTAAGTTACTATTTTGTAATGACTTTTCCCGCACGGCAGATGGTGTTAAACATCTGTTAAATAAGAATTAAGAAGTGTTACAGATTAGGTACGTATCATAAAAAAAAATTAAGAATACGGATTATTTAAGGTCCAATATAAATAATCTTGGTGATAACTATTGATGTTTAATATTCTCGATGGGATCGATTTATGCGACAACTATAATAATAATTGCACCTAACACCTTAAGCAAACTTTTTTTTTTCGGTTAGAAACTATTACGTACTTACTAAATATAAATATAAAGTGTCGAAAATCAATGTTTTTGTAATAATGAATAAAACTAACTCCAAAAAATCAAGTTCATATAAACCAATCAAATCGTATTCAAATAGACCACCGAACAATGCCGTCGAAATAATATGTTAAAAATAAATTAAAAACAAGGAGGTCTTGCCATTGTTTTTATTTTATTCTTATATGTTTACGGTTTTTTCTAGAAGTATTTAAGATACAATATTTTTAAACAAAATGTAACTTTTACTCCAAATTCTCATTGTGAGTTAATTGATTATATAAGAAATATAAATGTTTCAGTAAAAAACATTGCAGTATCGTGTGTTCAAAACTTACCGCGTTTGCATTCCAGATTAAACAAAATCAAAACAATATATTTCAACCAATACCAGCGTTCTGCACCATCGGCTGCGAGAATTCTGATTGGTGAATAGGAATTGCTCTGTGGCGCCTCTCCGACCTTATAAATATCGGCGCGATCACAAACCAGACCTCTTTTCCACAGTGTTAATTCAAGGGGACTCTTTCGGGTTATTTTTGTGAGCTAACTCTAAATTCAGAATGCCGGAGACCTCAAAAATGAATGGATATGCAAAAACAAACGGACATAGCTATGATATGGAAGAAGGATCAGTATTTTTATTCACATCAGAATCCGTCGGCGAGGGCCACCCAGGTTAGTTTTCTTCATAACTCTAATGCAGGAATTGTTCATCGAAAAATGGCCGCCTTAGCATGTGCGTAGATAAAGTATAAATAAGATTCCTTTTGTTTACAATATTACTTGTATTAGTTCTCGAAAATCATGAATAGCCCGGCTATAACACACAAAGTGGCATGCTTTATTCAATGGCAATGTTTTGTTACATCATGTTCCTCGCAGCTATTATCGCAATTTACATTTTGTCAAAATAATCGCAACACGTGGTCAGAGCCAAACAATGTTGAAATTTTTTAAAAACACATGCACTTTTATTTTTATTTACCATTTATGATTTATCTTTTATTTCAGACAAAATGTGCGATCAAATTAGTGATGCTATTCTAGACGCACATCTGAGGCAAGACCCTGACGCAAAAGTAGCATGCGGTAAGTGTCATGAAATACCATGATATTGGTGTATAATGTCTAGAAATAGCCATACTTTTTGCTTACTACAGTACTTTATTATCAGAAACGGTGACAAAAACCGGAATGGTGTTATTGTGCGGTGAAATCACATCCAAAGCTAATGTTGACTACCAGAAGGTTGTTAGAGAGACTGTGAAGCACATTGGCTATGATGATTCCTCTAAAGGTATGTAAATATTATCCTTGGTTTACTGTCTGTTACCAAAGGTGTACAGATGCAGCTCCTTGGCTTGGAGCCAGTACTATGTAGACAAACTCTAAATTCTAATTTCAATTCCCTCATAGTAATGGATGAATATTATTCCGTGCACACTAGGTTTTGATTGGCGTACACTAAATTTACTAGTGGCTATTGAAGAGCAAAGTAAAGACATAGCAAATGGAGTATATGAAGATAGAGAGGAATTAGATGTTGGGGCTGGAGATCAGGTACAAATTGTATAAGAATTTGCTGCACGGAATAACTCTTGGGTCTATCGGCTATTTTGAAGACTAAGCTTGGGTTTACATTCTGCATGATTTACAGAATGAAAAGTGTTATCCATAACTATGGGTTTCTATTTCAGTGATGTCATCAAATTAATACTTGCCAATCTCAAATGCATTACAGTGGTCAGACAGCACATTTACAATTGAGCATGAATATTTGTATTACCTTTATTGTGATGATGTCTGACTGCGCAAGTCACTTGATTCTATATAATCATAGTCATAGGTCTGTCATTGATTAGTACTAAAATAAGCATGTTGGGATCAGGGTTTGATCACAAGACCTGCTGCGTGATGCTTGCCTTGGACCAGCAGTCACCAAACATTGCTGCAGGAGTGCATGAGAACCGTAATGATGATGAAGTTGGGGCTGGAGATCAGGTATGTCAAAATCATCATGCTTTACTACATTACATCTGCCCATATTCAGTTTTAAAAAAATGTTTAATTAAAGATGCTGTGCATTCATTATTTTATTCATTTCATGGGTAGATTTATATTCCATTTATGTTTCTTTATTTATTAATATAAATTAATTGCAAGGATTTTTTCTGGATATGTTTACAAACATTTATACACGCATATACAGGCAATTAGGTTGGAAACAGCTGTCTGTAGGCCTTATTAATGTTTATAATATTTACCCATTGTCCTGAAACATTACAAAACTATAGGTTTTATCTTCCATAAAATTTTATCAGGTAATTATCACTCAATTGCAATTGAATCCAGGAAATGTTTAATGACTGCCATTTCATTACATATTTGAAAACACACAGTAATTGTGAATAAGCATGAATCACAAGTATGTTTTCTTACCTCAACTTGGGAAAAATCCATGTGAAAAAATCATTGCTAAGAATTGTGCAATAATGAGGACAACATAATTTTGCTTATTTTATAACTAGCATCATTGTTTTTCTGTCTTTACGTTTTTTGAATACATTAATGCTTATGATTTAAATTATTGTAACAACTGTGCTAACAATATTTGGGTAACTATCTATAACAAAATCTTTTCTACAATACTCCATGAATCTAAATCAATTTAAAAAAAAATCAGAATTGAGTTGAGATAAGTATAAAAATTGGTATTCATTTAAGGTTCCAAAACTGAGTATATTTGTATAGAACAGCAAAAACATGTTGATGACTAGATTTACCTGAACAACATGCAAGTTGTCCAACAATTAATATTTCTAATTTCATTTTTTATTTCCAGGGTTTAATGTTTGGTTATGCAACAGATGAAACTGAAGAATGTATGCCACTGACAGTGGTCCTTGCACACAGACTAAATCAAAAAATCGCTGAGCTGCGGCGAAATGGCGAATTCTGGTGGGCTCGCCCTGATTCTAAGACACAGGTAATGGACATGCGATTCTCTATGCTTTCGTAGTTGTTTGCATACAGGTTACTATTTAGTAAACTTGATAAGACAATGACTTTTAAAAAATATTTTACAATAATATTAATTATGTCAATATTTGTAACAAATTGACTGATTAACTCAAATAGATAGTTTATCTGACCTTTGCAGCTATTCGGTATGCTCACATTGCTCACTAATGTCAAAGGCTAAATGTTATTTCATTCAAGATTATTTTATTTTTTGAACTCTGCACATGGTTTATCTGTATAAAAACAAGAATAAATTGTAGGCATTATGACATTTTCCGGTATTGCCTTTTTGTTCTAAAATGCAAACATGAAATTAAAATATAATTATTCTGCAATCCAGTTTACCCAAAAACCTGAATACAATATTTAAATATTGGTTCAATTGATGCTTGGTATTAAAGTTACAATTTGCAGCCTGAGGCTGCCAATCTGCGATAATGTAACAATACATTGTTTCAATCTTTGACTGAGTGCTGTGCAACATTATAAAGTAGCTTTGATTGATGCATATTGGTGTCGAGACTGTTAGGTATTCTCCAGACCAATTAACCCTTGTAAATCGGTACAAGCATAAATTAAGTGCTTCAATGTATCCGCGACATTAGTATCGTTAGGCTACCCTAACCAATGTGAAAATGAGACTGATGGACGAGTGTTTCATTTTCCTTTAATAAAGTGAATGAGGACACCAGTTTTGAACTGGAGTACATTTCTGAACAACATTTATGTGACCTGAATGAAAGAAAGAAGTAAAAATAAAATTTTCCATGCTGTTCCTGTCCATTTTAAAGATCGCATGACATTATCAATGTCTAATATTTCAATTGTTTTATAATGACCCAGTGATATAACTGACACCAGTGTCAAGCGACATTTGAGATCGGTCAATTAAATACGTCGGGCATTATAAGCGTCACACAATAAGGACGTATATGCCTTTATGATCTTTACTTTCATAAAGTAAGGTTTTTGGGAACTTCATTTGTTCTGTAATTTTTTGTCATCACGTCACAGTGAAGTAATGGTTTGTTGCAAACAAGGTTGCTAGGTGCCTTGTATCATTCATGCCTTATAAAATTTTCAGTATACAAAAATACTGGAAATTTATAGCAGTGTGTAGTCATGCAAAACATGTAAAATACTGTGTATGTTGAATTACAAATAAATATTGAACAACTTATTACTAAATTATGCACATTTACTATGAACATAATAAAAGTTATCATAAGTAATATTTGTAATAATACCAAGAATAAAAATGCCAGTCTAGTAAAAACAATAGTTGATTAAGTTTTTATAGGTTCTTTACTTATAGATACGAGGGAATGAAAAAGATTAACTCAATAAGGTCATGATAATATACAACATTAACCCGTGTTAAATGACAATTTTATTGAGTTTGAATGTGGAATGAAGTTTATTAGCTACTGTCGTCAGGTTACACCTGCTCACTAAATCAAGTATAACAATAGCTTCACATGGGAGGTCCCACAAGTGTGGGCCGCGTCAAATAACAAACTGCTGGGTTGAGTTTCAAACACCATCATGTAGTCTTTTTCAGTTCATAAAGCAAACAAAAAAATAAGTATTTTTTAATTACACTTTGGTATTAGTAAGTGATAATATTGAAAGAACGACCTGAAAAATTAGGAAAGATAATATCATAATCTGTCGTGATTGGTTACAGGTGACATGCGAGTACGTATTCGCTGGAGGCGCCACAGTGCCGCAGAGAGTTCACACCCTCGTCGTCTCTCTGCAACATTCAGAGAAGGTAAGCTTCCGATGCTTTACCTCTGCATAGAAATAGGGACAAGTACTTCTTAAACATTCCCCGCAATCAAGACACAGAACATTAAAGAAAAATCAATGATTCCTATAAGAGTATACATAACACGGCCTTTTATTAAATATTTCGTCATTATGTGTTTTATCATTGTGTGAATAATTTTCGTAGCACACGAGTAATTTTCTTGATAAAACTTACGCACAACTGAATCATAGCATCACTAATGTAACCATTACATGTAGATAAATTTTTTGGTTACATATCAACAGATCACGTCATGCTTTTATGTAATAAAAATATAATTACCTATATATTATGCTTCAAATAAATTGCTTGATTATTTCAGGCCATGACCTATGATGACATTAAATGAATTTTTTTTTTGTAGATTACTCTGGAAACCTTGCGTGAGGAGATTAGGGAGAAGGTTATTAAGGAAGTTATTCCAGCTCAATACATTGATGAGAAAACCGTGATCCATATCAACCCTTGCGGTCTATTCATTATTGGTGGTCCACAGGTGAGAATAATAAATTATTTTCTTTATAAAACAGGTTTAGAACCGAAAAAATCGGTAGGTTTTATTTTCAAAGATTTTGGCACTGATTGAGTCACAGGATCTGGAACTAGTGCTGTCACCAATCCATATAATCACGGAGATTTTTCACAAATACACAGAATCTTACCTTATCATCGCATTGATTATTGAGAGACATTGTTGAAAAAAAAAGCATACAACATTATTATATTCATTTCTCTCCAGTCCGACGCGGGTCTAACGGGCCGCAAGATCATCGTAGACACGTACGGCGGGTGGGGAGCACACGGCGGCGGCGCCTTCTCTGGCAAGGACTTCACCAAAGTAGACCGCTCCGCTGCCTACGCTGCAAGATGGGTCGCTAAGTCACTCGTCAAAGCTGGGCTTTGCCGTCGCTGCATGGTTCAGGTAATGAATGCTGCTTATTATTTATTAAACATCAGTATGGTATATACTATTTCGGCCTTAAGCCGTATACATTATACACCCAAGTGTATTAATTCCGAACATGATGTCTTCCTTACTTTATTAGCCAACCGTAACAAAAAAATGTGTATATGTTAACAAATAAACCGCATTAAAATCGTCACATTCGTTTAGAAACTACGATGCCACAAACAGACATGACAAACTTAAAACACCCATGTTTTTGCATGGGGGAGTAAAAAATGCACGTTAACGTGCATGAACTTGATCTCAATTTTTTTTTAACCATTTTAATTTAATTAATCTAATAAATTTAATACAAAACGATTTCTAATTTTATTTAGTCCCAAACCTTTGAGCCAATTAATGTATATTTACCATTATTTTGACTAAAGTAAATACAAAATTGACAACTTGTTTTTTGTTCTGAAGTCTGTTTTGTTTTAAGAACTTGAACACCGTCGTAATAAAGTTCAAATTACAATAACAGGATTGTATGTACAAAAGTTAGAACTTTCTGTACTGAGACGTTCTTTGTTCATTTTTTACCAAAAAATATAGTCATTACTATCGCTCGTCTATAATGTACCTACATTATAGACGAGCGATAGTAATGAAATGAAATTTTTTTGGGTCGTCTGTACCTACAGACGACCCAAATAAATTTTGCTTCAAGTTGACGCGATGATTTTATCGTACGTCACTATGACGCGTCGCTGGCGCCAGGTTTCCGTTGACGTATGCGTCGCGACTGTCTATTAACAACGACTTGTACTTTACACCGCTCAATCATCTGTCCTTTGACTCGTATTGATTATGCAGATGCAGATGATGATCTCGAATGTTCTATTCACTATTTGTATCTACATTATATTATATATGACTAAAATAACTGTTTGTTTGGAAGCCAGGCTTTTGTTGAGTGACTGTGACGAATTTAACTGACGAAAAATACGGTTGTTGGTCGATGTTTCGTTTGATTGCAATCGTTTGTTTTATTTACAGGTCGCATACGCCATTGGTGTAGCTGAACCGCTGTCTATCACCGTGTTCGACTACGGCACTTCACACAAGACCCAGCAGCAACTACTCGCTATTGTACAAAAGAACTTTGACCTGCGACCGGGCAAAATTGTCAAGTAAGTTATTATTGGTTCATCATTGTTTTCAAATATTATCATTTTGAGTAACTATACATAACTGTAATTCAGTTCAATATTAACGTTTTATTATTTCTGTTCTAGGGAATTGAACCTCCGAGCACCGATATACCAGAAAACCAGTACTTACGGTCACTTTGGACGAGAAGGTTTTCCGTGGGAGAATCCCAAACCATTGGCTGTAGAATGACTTGCAACTTAAGCACTAGACCATTGTAAATATTTTCACCAGTATGTTATAAACACTTAATCTACGTGTGTAATTGTAGCGAGGGCGCAGGGAATGTCGCTGATGTCTCTCTTAGACATTAATATGTACGTGACCGAACCTCGCCAGTGGAACTGTGTGCGACGCTGTACGATCACGTGACGGTTGCATTTACGAGGTTCACTCTATATTTAAGTATTCTCTAGATTATTAGACACATAGGTTTAACATGGTGCCGTCATTTCTGAATTTGAGTTAGTTCAGGGGTTTCAATGGCAGTCCTATTTATTTAAGATTACGTGTTGTGTTTCCTATAAATAAATTTGTTTGCTTTTTACACTGCCTAATTGTTTTTATAGTTAAGTAAATGAACTTTCCAGTGATAATGAAGTAACATGATTGTATATTTATGAACAACTTAAAATTGAGGACTGCCTACACTCTCGAATGTTCTTCACTTTACGCTTTACGATGTAAGTGCTATGATTTAACGGTAGAGTAGACTACTTCTTTGGTTGCGTCACAGTGGAGCGAGTGTCGGTTGAACGGCGCGCAACTAACTGGTCGTTCCGTTGTCCTTCGCTTCACTGCAAATATATTTATAGTGCTGCGTGGAGACGTTTCCCCTAATATTAATATTAGGACTTCCCAATATTAACTAAAATATACTGCCTTACTTGCTGTGAAAGTTAGTATATGAGAATGTTGGTTACTATCTCCCGCGCAGCACAATTTGTGTTGTGTTTCCGAAAAGGATTGTCGTGGAAAAGAGCCATTTTGAAAACACACCGACTAGACCAGGGGAGTAGTGCACTGTGCATTTACTCCTTATTGTAATTGTATTTCTGCCGGTAGTTTTAATTAGGCGAAATGCTAACCGTACATTTGACATTAGGAATTAACATAGTTTTAAACTATTGCTTAGGACGGTTAGTGAGTATTTCCGAGTATATTTTTTGATCTGTTTCATCTTCGACCTGTTAAAAGTTTCTTATTAACTTCTGTGGATTATCAATTTGTCAGATTGTGGAATTTAAACTTAATAAAATTATCTCCTCCCGGATAACTAGCGGGAGAAAAAACACAAGCTTTTATTTTGAACCCATTTTTATTTGCAAATATATTGTATCGTTTAACACCATATTAGAGTGCGCGGCTGTTTAACGCGTAGGTATTCTACCAAGCGTTGCTTCGAAATAATGGTTTGAATACGCATAACAGCGCGGCGCCGTTGATAAATCGCTCTTAATTCTCGTGCCGTTTTTATGTATGAATTAACTTTTGCTCGTGTGAATGTCGGTTATCGCGAAAGCAGTCTCGGATTAAAAAGTAGTTTGTCCTTTTTTAAATCTTATATTATTAGTATAGATGACACACGAAGTTCTTTCTCTAATTTTTTATGCTGATAATCTCCAATTTCAGTTTTTATATTCAAATAAAAATCACTTTTACGTGCCTTTCAAAAATATGTATTAGAAGAAAGATGTTCAAAACCTTATACATTTGTTTTGTTAAAACATCACTAAGACAGCCAAGAAGCTACAGTTCTTCTTGCTCTTTGCTGTACGGCTGTCATCTCTATGGTATCTGTTCGAAGCCAGCCTTGCATGTCAAAGCAATGGGATGCCCTGAGGATAAAATGAATGAAATTATTTTTTAAAGGCAAATATACAAGTAAAAATACATCAAATCACCGTCTCTCTGTTTGAGTTGTGACCCCTAAAAACGCTGGATTCGGGTGTGTGGGCTAATCCTTTGTTTTGAGCCCACAAGTCTGTAACTTCAAAATAATATCTTACCTGTTCACAGTGTAGGTAGGGGAGTTCTCGGAGATATCGTTTTTGTAAACCCCAAGCGCTCGCCACGGGTCGATGTAACCGTGGATGTTAATGGTATTGTTTACTACTGGCTCGAGGCCGCCGAAAATCAAGTTGACCCGCTCAGCCGCGGTGTTCACGAAGTCCAAGTCAAATCTGTCAAATAAAAACCAATACCCATGTCATAGGTTTCCCTTGCCATGTGGTAATAGTCTCGCCGAAACTTACAACAAAAAATGTAATTAGATTTTTCCAGTCGCAGACACTAGTATTTAAAATTAAATATGCTTGTGATTATTCGAGTACTCTGCATGTCCAAGCAATGAATAAGTATTGCTGTCAACACTGGCCTTAATTCAAGTACCTACTTAATCTAGGTACCTGTAAAACATTAGGCATGAAATAAGTAAAACGATTTTGAAGTTGCTAACTATGGATATTGGCACCTAATTGAATATATGTTTTTATCATCTTGCTACCATCGGCATTGGTGCGTATTCATGAATAGTAAATAAAAGTACGTATACATACCTTTCATCAAAAATCTTTTTGCAAATGTCGACATAAAAATCCAAGCTGAGCCACTTCAGGCTGTCGAACACTGTGCCAGAGCGTGGCGCTGTTTGATAATATCCATATTCGGTACAAGTCTGATAATACCATGCACGGGCTGAAAACAAGTGCGATTTTCTATTAGGTATGTATCCTGAATCTAAAAAAATCGACATGTGGAGCCGTAGGAATATGAAATAGTTGAGAGAATAGATCTCGAATGAACTCAGGGCCTACTTTCGAAAGAAACTGAACCAAAAAAGAAAAAGAAATACTTTTTAATGTATTAGCGGCAATCTAGATTCTAAGAAGGGAAATTGAGGACTGGCAGTAATGATCAATATTTCAACCATTTTTATATACATAAACATACATTTTTTAATATTATCTATACTTATAATAAATCTGTAGAAAGGTCAATTCTGTACATGAAACATATTTCCAAAATAACTATCAGGGGGTGATTAGGGATCGATACTGATGCCAAAAATGCAATCAGTAAAATTTTTATCTGTCTGTCTGTCTGTCTATATAACCGTTATAGAAACAAAAACTACTCGACGGATTTTAACGAAACTTGGTACAATTATTTTTCATACTCCTGAGATGGTTATAGTATACTTTTCATCACGCTACAATCAATAGGAGCAGAGCAGTGAAGGGAAATGTTGGGAAAACGGGAGAAGTTACTCCATTTTTTTAAGCTTCCGTCGCGTGTGCAACCTTGATGGTTAAAGCTACACAGAAATCATGTATGACGGAAATGTTCTTCTTAAAATTATATAAAAAAATATCCCACGACAGCATATGTCTATCTTTTATGGTTGACTCACAAAATCCCGATAGCTTAGCAGTTCGAAGCTTTCTGACTATATTTGTCTACTCTTACTACACGCTGACGGAGGCGCGGGCACAGCTATTAACAATAATATTGTGCGGTTCCGTATTGCTAAATTTTTCAACAGTATTGTAGATTGAAATATTATATTTCCCTACTAAAATATGAAAGTTAATCTGTCTGTTACATCAAAACCACTGAACCGTGAGGTAGGACGTAGGCTACTTTTTTTACGAGAAACGACGGAAACGCGGACGAAATCGGGGGCAACAGCTAGTAAAAAATAAAAACATTTAAAAATACAAAACAGTAGTCCACCGGTAGGTATCGGGAACAGGGTCCAAGCTAACGGTGGTCAGGGCTCCTGAGAAAGGAATCTCCTAACAATACGCGCCGTGTCTATGAATACCGTTTTGTGAATCAAGCCCTTGATCCAACTGCACAACGAGAGTTTCCTGAGGTGTTGGTCGAGGCTCTCGGCTACTACGCCATTGACCGTCACTACTATCGGCACAATTATTGCTGTACTTACATCCCACATGTCGACAACCTCGTGAGTCAGGTTAAGATACTTAATTGGTTTATCTTTCTCAGCTTTCACGACTTTCTGGTCATGCGGGACCGTAATATCAATAATCATTACGCGACGCTCTAATCGATCTACCATCACTATGTCAGGCTTATTGGTAACAATAGTCCTGTCAGTGATGATAGATCGATCCTAATACAACGTGGTATTGCCATTTTCAAGAACTGGGTCGGGCACATACTTATAGCACGGTACTTCCAATTCAACAATTAATACCGTATTTCAGAGCAAGTTGCTAGTGGATAATCCTGGCTACAAGAATGTGTCTAAACGCTTAATTATTATTAGAGCACTTACAATTTGTCGGAGAACTGTAACCGGCGAGGAATGAATCGTATGTAGTAACCCAACAGCTGGTTGCGTTTAATCCTCGAGTAGCCACCATGTACCCGCCAATTTTCTCCATAGGAGTGGTTCCTGCAATATTATGGCATATTTTATAAAAATAATAATATATATTTATAAAAATATATCATTGGATACCATTTTGTAGCAAGATAGTATTACAACTTTGATGTAGTAGGTAATTAATTATATTGACTTCCGAAACGGGTGAAAGGTTACTACAGCTTCAGTCAGTTGTCCCGAAGTAGTAAATCTTGCCACAGTGCTAACTACTAACTTTGTAAGCGGCCTAAGCGTAAACTGGCCTAAGAACAGTGTCATTGTGAGGTTTCTAAACGATCGCTTAAAAACGTTTACATGTCAATAAAAAAAAATTGTATAAAATAATTGTCACCAGATTGACAGAGCTTAAAACTCGCACAGCATTCAGGGCCGGTGTAACAGTCGATTTGCCTAATAAATATATAAAAGAAAATTAAGCTTACCATAGCTAGAAGAATCAGCGAAATTATTGCAAATATCCAACAGCGTCCCAGGTCTTGCCTGCTGCACTGAAGTGGAGAAAGTCCAACTGATAAGTCCAGAAAAAACGCCCATTTCGTATACGTCATCATAGTTGAGTGGCGCACACAGCCTGAATGAGCATAAAAAGCTTGTTTAAAACCAGATTGACATGTATTTTCTTATAAACTAGCAAAGACCTGAATTAACAAACCTTTCAAGATAAACATACCTACAAATGATGAAATAAGGATGAAAATTAATGCTGCATCGAATATTTTTTTATTCGACTAGCTGTTGCCCGCAACTTCGTCCGCGTTTCCGTCGTTTCTCGTAAAAAAAAAGTAGCCTATGTCCTACCTCACGGTTCAGTGGTTTTGATATAACAGACAGATTAACTTTCATATTTTAGTAGGGAAATATAATATGTCAATCTACAATACTGTTGAAAAATATCGCAATACGGAACCGCACAATATTATTGTTGATAGCTGTGCCCGCGACTCCGTCATCTTGTAGTAAGAGTAGACAAATATAATCAGAAAACTTCGAACTGCTAAGCTATCGGGAGTTACACGTGATATTGTGTGTCAACCATAAAAGATAGACATATGCTGTCGTGAGATATTTTTTATATAATTTTAAGAAGAACATTTCCGTCATACATGATTTCTGTGTAGCTTTAACCATTAAGGTTGCACACGCGACGGAAGCTTAAAAAATGGAGTAACTTCTCCCGTTTTCCCAACATTTCCCTTCACTGCTCTGCTCCTATTGATTGTAGCGTGATGAAAAGTATCCTATAACCAACTCAGGAGTATGAAAAATAATTGTACCAAGTTTCGTTAAAATCCGTTGAGTAGTTTTTGTTTCTATAACGGTTATACAGACAGACAGACAGACAAAAATTTTACTGATTGCATTTTTGGCATCAGCATCGATCCCTAATCATCCCCTGATAGTTATTTTGGAAATATATTTCATGTACAGAATTTACCTCTCTACAGATTTATTATAATGTACAGAATTTACCTCTCTACAGATTTATTATAAGTATAGATGCATGTACAGTATTTACCTCTCTACAGATTTATTATAAGTATAGATGATAAATCAATACGTAACAGAAATAGGGTTTAAAATAGCGTGTTACCTTGCTCAAGCAATTTTCAACTCTATACTGTTTAATTTATCAATAAAAACTGCTCAAGCTTATGGTAATATTGCTGCTTTCTTCGCTGACACACAAACTGAATCCACTTGAGGGAATTTAGAAACCATTCTAATTTCTCATTAGTCCTAAGTTTTCTATTACTAGGTAGTGTTTGCGAAACAAACACACTAAGTTATTAAACAATTAGGTAAGGATCCCTGGACTGGAAAAAGGATATTATGAAGTCAAGACTAGACTTGCCTATAGGATTGTTCTAAGAGACGCCTTCCGCTTTCGGTCTGCATCGCAGCCATTGTGTCATCTAGACCTTGTCTGATGTGTCCTATGCATTGTTCACCACCCTCCAACGTGAATGCTTCATGAACCACCTCCAAGTATTCTAAAATATAGGTAGGTATGTACTTATATTTGATGAAATTAAAAACAAGATTCTGACAATGCTCACCCCCGCACAAGACCGTTGTAAGTACGGCCAACAGCAAAAGCACAACAAAACAACCTATAGTAGCCGCCACGAGTCGTGAGCACAAATGTCAAATTAATTTTTTTTTGGATTTTTGGGTTCCATTCTGTATTTTTTGGGGCGCTGACGTTGTACGCGATCGGTCCGTCAGTCAGACCGATCGCGTGCAGCATCGGCGCGGCGCCCCAAAAAACCCACAAAGGTAAAAATAACTTAATGTTTGTGCTTACGACTCGTGGCAGCAACTATACCAATCATATTATTATCTCAATCGACAAAGTCAAAGTCAAAACATTTATTTCAATTAGACCATTTACAGGCACTTTTGAATTGTCAAGAAGTTACTCATACAAAAAGTTGAAGCTAGTTGCTCGTTCCAAAACGTAGGTCTCTATGGAGAAGAACGAGCAAGAAACTCCATGGACACTCTTGTCAAATTGGTTTTTACAGAATCTTGGTTACAATATTCTTGTAGCTTCTACATGTGAAAACAATGAAGTTAAATATAAAACAATTAAAAAAAAATATATGATAATAATAGTACTAAAGATGTAAGCCATGGCAGTTAAGAGATGACCAATCCCAACTGACAGCGCCCGTTCACGAACATGACGCGAGGATCAGCACCACTTAGCTCAACCATCATGAAGGGAACCAAATGATCCGACCTACGCGCCACCATCAGCGAGACATTTAAGTGAGCATGACAAAGCCCTCAACCACCATGCTCGTAGTGTCCAACACATAATAATTAAATAAATAAATGGCTCCATGGTACTCACATTTACAAAATTGAAATAAATGATGATAGATTATATAAAACTAAGGTTTTAGACATATTAATCATGCTATTAATCATATATCTTTGTTTGGATTTTATAAAAAAAATAATGTTAGCCGACGTTTTTTGCTGTCCTTATAATACCAATTCGACGACAAGGCAGAAAGTACCTAGAAAAAATACCTAGGTACATACCAGTATAATCAACTTTCGCCAGTATAGGGCCACTTGAGGCAACAGTGCCGACCACCAAGTGCGGATACTTCTTTTTGAACCACATCACCATGTTCGCAGCGTATGACCCTCCATACAGTATCACTTTGCTGTCTGCAAACCGCGGCTGCTTTTTCATGTCTATGATGAAATACGCAAGGTCGGCCAGCGCCTGGTCGATGTTCAGGAAACGCAAGTTTTCGGCTGTAAAGTTCCTGTATAAAAGTTCGTTATATAGGTACAATGGAAGATTAAGGTAACATGCACACAAAATGTTCTGTACAATATTTATTAAAACACCCCTTTAATTTTTATGATTATTTGTTGTTGCAACGGCAATAGAAATACACACTCAGTTAAAATTGCATCTCTCTGCCTGTTACGGTTCATGACAAACAAACACGCTTATCGCATTTTCCCATTCTTTTATTTTTCCTTAAAAACTTGTACCCCAGAAAAGTCATTAGGTAAGTATAGTAGTCGCCACGAGTCGTGAGCACAAATGTCAAATTAATTCTTGGGTTTTTGGGTCCTTGTCGGGATTTTTTGGGGCGCCGAAGCTGCACGCCATCGATCCGACAGACGGACTAATCGCGTGCAGCGTCGGCGGCCCAAAAAACCCAGTAACTTGATATTTGTGCTCACGACTCGTGGCGACTACACTACCTATGTTTAATAAACACGCAACTGCAAAGAATTATTTTTAATTCTACTTACGTGAATATTTTAGTTTCACCATAATACCGGTGTTCAGTGTACACTTGGTAACCTCTGTTTTCTCGCGCCATCTCGTACATGTTGCCAGCTAGTAACCACCGATGGTCAATGGCCCATTCTCCTCCGACCATGATGAATATCGGATAACCATCGCCACCAAAGAATTCTTCATTGAACATGTAACGCTGCAATGCAACCCAGTGTCAAATCAAAAATGGTAGGAATCTACAATTTTATCTCCAAATCAAGATGAATCAGATACCTAATAGTTACTCTCCAAGTAGCTAGTTACTTAATTTTAGGAACACAATCTAACACCTACTCTTCGGTACCTAAATCTTAAAAAAAAAATATTTGCAAGACCATATACTTATGTGAAAAGTTTCGAAAACAAAGGAAGTAAAACTTAGTACCTACCTACGTAATACAACGAATGAACCAGTCACAATGCATTCCCAGTGTTTCCACTCTCCACTTTAGATACTAATTTAATTCTATGCGTAGGCACCTACCTACTTACCATAGAAAAATTTGTAGGATTCTGCTGATCAAAATGATCGAGGGGCATGGATATCCAGTGGACGAAGACATTTCTTGAAGTCAGACCATTGAATTCTTCGGGCGGTTTCATGTCCACCTCTGTCATCGTCACAATCCTGCCTTCCTTCGCCCATGATGACGAGAACAAACTTAAAAATAGTAGAAAGACTATCTGAAAAGATTTGAGCAAGGATGAGATTCATTTAAAGATTTACCTTACATCAGAAGTTCAAAAATCTTAATTTAAAAAAACTTGATAATAAAATGTGTTTACTTACCATTTTATTATTTTTATAAGAACACTAAACACATTTACTTTACACATTCATTTGATAGCCTAATTGAGTTATCTTTACGAAATTACTTGATAATGAATGCTTATCCTTATCATTAGAAACGATTAAGATTATCCCTAATTTATCAGTTTGTACAGGGAGCGTTAAATGCACAAAAAAAAGTAGGATTGAAAATAATTAGGTACTCAAAAAGGTTTCATCAAAATAATACATATATACCAACTTGTGTAACACTGGTAAAAAATAATAAACTAAAGAAAACCTTTTTTTTAAGATGACTAAATTATTTAAAAATAAATAATAAATGGCATTCTACAGGAATCCTAATTGATAGCCAATTAACTTGGAAGCCGCAAGCAGAAGATATTTGTAAACGTTTAAGTACAGCCGCGTTTATGTTACATAATCTAGCCAAAAAAGTAAATTTATCAACAATTTTAGTGGCCTATCATGGTCTTGTAATCTCTATCCTAAGATTTGGTATAATATTTTGGGGTTATTGTAGTGAACGAGAAAGTATTTTTAAAGCTCAGAAGCGCTGTTTGAGAGCTATGTTTGGCCTGAAAGTAACTGACAGTTGTGTACCTATATTTCAGTCCCAAAAACTATTAACTTTACCATGCCTCTATATCCTTGAACTAGCAATATTTGTAATAACAAACCGAAGTCTATTTGCAAAAATATCAGAAACCAGAAAACGAAGTACAACCTTAAGATCACAATATCGACACCTACTATGCACAGGCGTATTTAAAACTAGTCTATTAAAAAAAAGTGTGATCGGTATGGCTCCTGTTATCTTTAATAAAATTCCTGAACAAATTAAAAACTTACCCTTGTCAAAATTTAAAAAATGTTTCACAAAATTACTTGTAGAGAAATGTTATTACTCTGTGCAGGATTTCTTAGACGATGATACACTTAAATAACCTAATTGTCAATTTTATATTATACATAATGATTTGCATGCTAATAAGGCAGAATGTATATGGATCTCAACTTTGTAATTTACCATCCTATTTTTATGTACCTACATTCTTAGCAAATAAAAACATATTCTATTCTATTCTATTCTATTCTACAGTAATTTTAACCACAACTAGCCAGTAGCTGTCAATTATTTTGTTCGTTTGTTCAAAGAGGTTTTATAAGAATTTTTGCAGTACTAGCTTATGCGCGCGACTTCGAACTTGTCTGTGCGGAACAATAATTATTTTTTAAAATAAAGTAAGTAATAAGTAGCCGAGTTACTCCTTATAAAATCAGCTATCTGCCAGTGAAATTCCCGTCAAAATTGGCCCAGCTGTTTCGAAGATTAGCTTGAACAAACAGACAGACAGACAAACATTTTTTTTTTATGACCTGCCCTAATAATTTGCATTACGCATTTCATTGACATTACAAATGGACACTTCAATTCATATAAAGATTTTGTATAAATTATTGGGTACTTAAATAATATAAGTAGGTACCTAATGTCGCGTAATATCCGGAGGGTTGCATATGGCATAGTGTAAATTACACCTACCTAATACCTACCTAATTATGCCTACACCTAGATTATGCCATTAATTATTCTGTACTTATATTCAAGTACCTAACATCATGTATCTACAAGTATTTGTGATGTGATAAGTATTCAAATACGAATAAGACTGCAGTCCCCATATTTACGATTAAAATATTGATATCACTAATGAGATTCAGTACGACGGGGAAGGAGAGGGGATTTACTCCTAAATAAATATATAAAAAAAATGAAGAGACATGATATTCTTAGTAGGTGTAATTATAGGTATCTATATTAATTTCTGATAATCTCCCAAGTTTAATATATATTAGTCGGGAGTGTTCTTAGATAGTTTGATGGAAATCGTTTTAGCGGTTTCAAAGTTATCAGCTCTTTTGTTAGCTGCGGTAGGGATCTTTATTCTTCTGTCGGGGTTTACTTAAAATTTTTAATTTTGTGTTTTTCTTAGTGTAGTTGTACAATAATTTATTAAATAATTATTTGTAATCTCTGGAAAAAAAGTCGTATTCTTTTTATATAATTATAATGGTCAGATTCATGAGGCACAACATGATTGCCGGGAAAATTATGGCCCATTTAGGAGTACCTTCCACTAGAACCAGACCGTAGGTAAATCATGATCCCTGTCAACAAGTAATTTATTAGTCACCAGACAGCCGCTGTGATGACAAGTAGGTACTCTGCAACCGATAATCGATTTCTAAATGAATAATACAATAATTTATGTCATTATCAGTAGAAGAATTTGTATTAATTAATGCTAACTGCTTATATCAGTTACTTGCAATAGTCTTCCTTATCGGATCGCGTGCCAGCGTGGTAAGGTCAATACCTGCTACCTCAGCAGAACTTGGTTTCCTAGAATATATCCGCGACTTTACTAAATGTCAAGCTACACGGTGGTATACGTGAGAGTATGTAAAAGAGGTTTACTGTCATCATGTGTATAGACAAAATGAACTTGAAGATTGTGCTCACGACTGGTGCCGGTTATTATACCACACTGAAAAAGAAAATAGCCAACATCCTGGCCCCATTTTAACATCTTGCCTCAAAAGTAGATATCCGAAGTGATATAGGTATATTTTGTGGAAGTACACAGGTTCCGATTTTATTTTAAAATGTAGTTCCATTGCGGCATCTTTTTGGTATGTACACTAGAAAAAAGGGACAACAGGTACCTACCCTCTATGGCAAGCATTCTTCTTTGTTTGCTCCACAATTGCGAAGATACGATCACAGAAGGTTCACGTAAAACTTTGTTGGTAACTAAACTTTTATTTTAATAAGACTATAGATTCGTGTGAGTTCTACAAGAATCTACTGCCGATAAATTGCTTTGCAGTTTGGCAGATGCTTTAATAGAGTAAAATATGTACGTAAATGTATATAATGTATCTAAATATGTGTATGTGTATCTATTGTAAATTAAAAATAACATTAAGTAAGTAGATTACTATGCAATGAAATACTTCCGTAGATAGAGTAGTGATATTTTTTGTTTAGGGGAAAGAAGGCTAATTCAAAAACTTGAATTCATAAATAATAAGATATAATAACTTTATTTCACTAAATTACATTTAGGGCAAAAATTAAAATATAGAACACTACGCTAACAGCTTATTTATCTTGAATTATCTAAATGCTCAAGTATCCAGTCGAAGCTTCTTAAAATATTATTTGGGTATTTTTTTACATATCGGTCCATAAGGATGATCGCAGTTTTTGACGCCACACATTAATTTGTTGCTGCGGCCTTTACCTGTCTTATATGGTTTTTTTCTCAAATAATTACCTCTGAAAAGAAAAAAAAAAGCATTGGTCTATTTTCAAACAATTGCTTTTCCGGTTTCGCTTGGGAAGAGGACTGCCATTCTTTCCATAAGGGAGCGAAACTAGTGCCTATTGTGTGTAAGCACGGTTGGTCAGTACGCCAGTAGGCAGTTTCAAAAAATGTAGCCGAGGTATGCTGACGACAATCAAAACCCGGAAAATTCCCCATAAACGGGGAGCTTATAGCCACACCACCACCTCTATTATGAAATATCAAAAATACACATAGTTTTAACTGAAACTCACTTTGGTCCATAGTTACAGACGACGAAGTACTTTTTCCACCCATTCTTGAATGTTTCTGTGACAGCGCAACCTAGATATACGCTATCGGACCACACCATCTGATAATTAATAATTAATGTTAGATTAATTTAATATTACACCATTTTCATTAGTGTCCTACAGCGACAACAGCTTTTTATTGTGCATATTTAAAAAGGAGTTTTAGTTCATTGAAATAAAATTCATTATTATAGATACTATTTCACATCTTTCATTTGTTTTTCACTTAAATTTCCCATCTTTTGTAGTACATATATGAAAAAATAAATGTTATTTCAGTGACCCACAACTCTATTTTAAATCTGCTCATTTCACAAAGTCAGTCTATATTAATGTATATAGGGAGGATGTCACCTACTGAAATTTTATCGTAAAACACCCGGCAACTGGTATAACATAAAACATATCACGCTTTAGGCTCCTATTTCTTCAAGGAGTAGACAGAGACCTGATTTCGGTTATTTAGCCCTTTGTTATGTTATATCGCCACTAACTTGGCACAACATAAATTTCAGTGTGAAAAGTTGTTGATAAAAAATCCTGCGCTTTAGACCACTAGACCAACAAGGCAGTCAAAGTGTGGTGAGAGAGAGTGAAATAATATTATGCTCCACAAACCTGAGTGTAATGCCCGATATCGTAGTCTTTAGTAAAGTCACTGATTCTTAGCGGTCCATATGTGAAGTTGACGTGTTCACTCCACCAAGATGCGAGGGCTGTATCCGGTTGTAGTTCAAATTTTTTATTGGTTGTTGAGTACCAATATAAATTCTCACCTGTCTCAAATCTTTTGGACCCTGCAGAAATGTATTTGTCAGTATAAAAAGGTTGACTATTATAAAGGTTGACTTTTAATACGCTAGCTTTTAGGGAACTTGAAAGTACTCATGAATAAGAGCAACTCTTACAATGGAGTTTCTTGCCCGTTCTTCTCCATACGAAACTACCTTTTGGAATGAGCAACTAGATTCAATATTTTTAATTTAACATGTAATTGACGTTCAAAAGTGCCTTTTAATGGTCTAATTGAAATAAATGATTTGACTTTGACTTTGAATGAGATTAACTCTGAGAAAAAAAAAATCTGGTCCGTACATTCTGATTGTGGTGCAGTGCGTTTTTGTAGGAAACAAAAAGTTGTTCGTATTCATGAGAGTAGCGTCATGTTGTATTGTCTTCGAGAATCGATTATTCTCGAAGTAGAAAGTTTGGAAACTGACAAAACGGACTACAACATTGAAGAAAAAAAAACGACGCTGAAAAATTATGAAACAATATTTTTAAGATATACTTTTTCAGCGTCGTTTTTGTGTCGTAGTTGAGTTTTAGTTTTTTTTTAATTAAACTTTTTGGTGTTGTGTTGAATTTTTGGACCACTTGAGGGCGCGTCATTGAATTTCGATGATATTTTTGATAAGTACAAGTGAAGCCCTTTCAAATGATATCAAACACGGTGTATTTATCTTAACGTTTTTTTTAACACATGACTTTTTGCCAGCTTTTACTAAACCTAGGTACTGACTATCCGTGACGTAAACAAGATTGAATTATACGTATTAATAACGAATAATTTTGACGTTTTAGCGTGTCTCAACTTTTAAGGAATTAATAACAAGTAATGCTTTATTATGTATCAGTTAAATACAAGACACAGGGCAGAGAAAGTGTGAAACTATAACTCTAGTGAAACATAACAATACAGTCAAGTCTTCTGCTTCAGCTAAAGTAGGATAGCCTCATTACCTCCTACTCTCATTCAGTCAATGTTTTTTGTTAGTAGCCACATACCTATCACATCAAAATAGACAGGTGGCATACACAAAGGTAACGGTTTTATATCTTGAACATGTTTTTGATTTATTTTTCCCATATGAAATTTCTAGTAGGTAGTTGACTTTTTGCCTAGGTACTTTCATAGATCGTGGACAATGATGAATTTCCCCTGTATCGTGGGTGCGTTTACAAACAATAATCTCACATACACAAACAGCCAGACCCGGAATAATCACTTGTAGCTGTAGGCCATACAATTATTTGTTCCGTGAGGGAATCGTATTCGCGACAAGCAAAGCATCAGCCGATCGCTTTAGCCACTGCGCCAACCATGTCAAAAAAATTAGGGTGTTCTGCTAAAATGAACCAATCAACCAACCCATGTCAAAATGATCACCATTTTCAAAGTAATTTTATTGAAATGTTTAAGGATAATTAATTTTAAAATCTATTACAGGCATTTTGGGCCGTATATTGAACTTTTATTACTGGATTATACCTATCTAATAGTTGTGTAGTCATTAATTGCCAAATTGAATTAGTTTAACGTTATTCATTTATTTGCGAGATTATGGATTGGGTTTTTGTGGTGAACTAAGGTCAATTTATATTATGAACTGATAGATATTTTAATTATACAGATAGGTTACGAATGTCGTGTAGGTCATCCTTTAACAAAAGATAGTTAAGTATTTCCTCCTTATACACGTATGAAACATAAGAATAGGCAGGTACCTACTTACCGATAGTAGTGTCTGGGTTATGCTCATATATATTTCTAAGTGCCCAATCAGATGCCTTGGCATATAACTTCTCATCCCACACCTGAGAACCAAAGAGCGAATAGGGAAAACGCGGAAAATATTTTTTAAATAAATAATTCAACTACCGCCATAAAAATAAATAATTATATTCGAAAATATTTTTTGTGGTGCCAATTCCTAAAATGTCTAACAAATGTAGTTAAATATTAGTTACTTTTATAAAACATAGAAACAAACCATCATCTGCATTTCGGAAGCAGCAGGCTGTCCTGTAATCAGCCCTTGGGCGATAAGAAGGCGACGGGAATTATGCCCATCTACGAAAGCACGTATTTGTGAACAAGTTAACGGTATCACTGAAACCAACGCAATTACACAAATAATAAAATATGTTTCAAAAGCAAATGTATCTACGAAAAAAGTCCTAAATTCCAACTACAGAACATGAACTCACATTTGCATTGTCCGACAGCTGCGATAATCAAAATAAAAAACACTTTTAATTCCATTGTTCAAATATGAGCACAACTAGCAACACCGACTGAAGACCGACTAATATACGAGCAGCGATTTGATTGTAAAAAAAAAACAACGCTACTTGTGTTATATACTACTATACTATGCAAGTAGTCCAAACGGTGATCAAACACTTGTAAATGAAGGCACGGTTCCGTACACTGACTTTATGAAGAAAAATTAAAACGATATTTTGATCAGCTATGCAAAACTGTTTGGAGGTCAAGAGCAGAACTAGGTAAATAGTGTACATTTTTGTACGATCATCTTGCTATAGATAGAGGCTACCGGGTTAAGTACGATAGTAGTAACTCAACACATACCAGAACTACAAATATACAAAAAACAAGAAATGGTTTGGCTCGACTACCTACAGTACGGCGCAGCTAAAAAGAGGATTCTGAGTTTAGCGGGCTATGTATGTACGTTTGTATTAGATGTTCTGAACTGAATCTGTAAGTCTAAGTCGGTACCGCATCATCACGATGCATCACTTGAAACATTGCCAGCCAATAGGTACCATGCTAAATAATAATAATAGCCTTACCTATAATGTTAATCCTCCTGACCAATACTAGTTAACTAAAAGCTAGTTAGTTGTCTGTTCATTTATTGACCCTGAATTCAATCAATCAATCAGTCAGTCATTATTATGCAGGAATAGGATTGCGGTAGGTAGGTACTAGGTATTGCATCAGCAAAATAATATCTAAAGGCTACGCTACAATGATGGGTTTCATGTAACTGAAGCTGTTTCAAAATCCACCTCGTCTCTGAAAAAACACGCGTACACGACTCTGAGCAATAGGTATAGTAAACGGCACGAGTCGTGAGCACGACCAATATTCATTTCGCCAGAGACCCAAAAATGAACTTAAAGTTGGTGCTTTACGAGTTGGGCCGGCTACTATAGGTACCCAGGTACGATTACCTCAATAACGCAGTTGGTCTTTATTTTAATATAGGTGAATGCTGAAAAACTCATATAAATGTACATCTACTTGTACTACGGCCGCAACAGCACGAACAGCTTTCATTGAATAATTAATACAATACAAATAGACTTTAAATATAAACATCGTTACAAGTGTCACAAGTATGAGTAATAACGTAATAGGGCTGTGAAAACAAATCAAAATATTTGAAATTTTCCGCATATAATACCTACATAGATAGCTGTACTTCATGATTTATTCCTATGATAAGATTTACTAACCGAACGTAGAACTTGCGTTATTTCAAAATCTACGCAGTTAACAAATTCATCAAAAAATATTTTCTGGTTGCCACTATTATTGCTTCAGCCACCAGAACCGTTAACGACTTACTATTGTCTGATAGGTGGCAAATTACAAATTTGATTAGACCGTGGATTAATAAGTAACTTTGCTAGGATCAGCTCGATCTGGCATAGCCAACATTATGCAAAAATCTACAAGCCACGTAGCGAAATTTGTCTACACTTCTAAAATCTCCACTATCATGATGGTCACTGGGAGCCTTTTGGAAAGAACAAAGCTAATCTAATGGCCACAAAACAGACTGTAAAATCACGTGTGCATTCAGGTAATATTGGGTCGCTGTTCAGTCCTAGAGCCGTGAGTCGAAATCTTGCTTGCATTTGTTCTCAAGACACCCACCCACACAGATGGTGAAGATTACTTGTTTTAACCTGGACCTACCAATACTCGGCCGTAGGAACTCGTTCCACGTGTAGCTAGTGGCGCATGCGTGTGACAACGTTATCTACAATGCAAACTAAAACGGAAATGCAATACCTGGTTAGGAGATCATGCGATCGATCCCCATGATTGTGTAGATACCTACTACTAGAGAAGTTAACAAGGAAAGCCATACATTAATCAGAATTCTATGTAAGTAGTAACAAAACTTTTACTATCGATAATACCACTGCGTTTAACTGTAGACCTCGAAGCATGGCAATTAGGCCCGAAACACAGCAAATAGTACGCCGAGAAACCTGCTTGTTATGTTGGCTTGACAGCCCTATATTATTTTGTTTTCCTCGCGTCTTTTATTTAGTCAGTTTTGTAAGATGTTCATACAATATGTAACTGATAATAACAATGAGTATGATGGTGAATGTAGATGGACAGCTTGTTAGTTAAGTCTTTACGAGCGGAACGTGTTGTATGCTCTAATAAAAGGTATCTTTGTTTGCACTCATTGCCAAACATGTTTTGCTTATTTTTGTTATCATTACTCGATATGATGACGCTTTAAACAAAATTACACCGATTGTAACATAATGTCCACTACAATTAGGAAAATTAACCATGCTCATTTAGACGTCAAAATCATTTTGTGGTTTTACCCAATAAAGCATAATTATTACCTACTATTTTCGTATGTGTAAAGTCGTAATTAAGTAGTCAAGTTGTATAGGTAAAGAAGGATAAATAAAAGAAAAATATATACTTTTACACTTTATTTCGTTCATTTTTTTACTAACAAGTAAGTATACTTAATTTTTCAGGTCATAATTCTATTGGAATATTTTGTTCCACAGCATTAAGAAATTTCTTTTTTTTTACAATACTATCATCTTCAGTGACTGATTGTTTTACCTATTAGTATTAAATCTATTCTTAACATTAAGACTCACGTGACATTTTACAATAAATGGACAATATTATTGATGGAATCAATATTGGTAAACGATTAGATTGATACATAAAACCTCATCAAAGTTTAATTTTTATCTAAAAGAAAATAATTCCACATTTAAGTTTATCGTCATAATGTAGCTAGTAATAAGAAATATCGTCAGCTAATAATTGTTTATCACACGGAATATATTAATAGGTTTTCCGTTCAAATAGTGCGTTTGTTATCATAATTAATTTCAGTTTGTTATGATTTAATAACTATCATACAATTTACATACTTGTGAACAATACAGCCTTGCAGAATTTTAGGATATTTTTTACCAACTTAGTGCTATACACGTACAAAATGAGACACTTGTGTAAGCAAGCATGCTGTGTGCTATAGTTGCTCAGGTATAAAGTACATGCAGAAAAAGAAAATAGTATGCAGACATACCGTTCGACGCAACACGGAGTAAAAATTTGTTTGAGTATGTTGCTTGCATACTTATCTCTTTTCTCAACTGTACCTACAGTTCTTTCGAGGCACATCTATTGAGTCACAGCCAAGAAATTGTACATTTTATTTGTCACAATTCTGCGTCACGTGGCATAATATTAAGAGCGTAAAAAATAATCACATCAAAACTTGTTTCGAAAACAATTACACCTTACAGCTACTGAATTTGTGAAACCCTTTATAAATATTCGTGTCTTCATAGTTTCATAGGGGTCAAGCAATAACCGATTTGATTAGTTGTACTCTTTACAAAATTAGATATCTTTTACAGATTCAGTTTTTATTTAAATATATTATTACAGCTAATAAATAATTTTTAAGTCTGAGACTTAAAAATTGTTCATACGTACACAGAAATATACATAGAAATATTTTGCTTATTGTAGCTTTTGCAAATTGTTCACATTGAACTACCGTAAAATATATAAGAGCACAAAATGTATTTAGTTCTTTCTTATTCCAATTTTATGTATATAACATTGACAAAGTCTTCATCACTATTTGTATAGCAATAGTTATTTTGTTTCATATTCGATTCGGTAGTTACTCAATTTCTTTTTTTTATAAATATTCTACATCTCTCCCACACACTATTTCGAATCAAACACTGTAAAGATACTCATAAAAAACAATTATTGTTAACACTGATATGAAACATTTACTCAGTCCGGGATTTGATCACATTAGTTTGGAAGTGCCCACATTGGTGAACGCTGTGTTTTTAATTCTGCTTACTATAACAACAAGATTATTTAGTTGTTAATGTGAACGCACCGGTAGAAAAAGAGGTCAACATCATTCAAGTAAGAAAAAAATTGCTAACACCTAACAAATTAAGAAAGAGCTCACGTTTAAGAACCTCTTTCCATCCATCGGACTAACATAATTATAATAATTTAATTCGACACACTTTTTTTTTCGTTTACGTCATTTTACTTTATTTTTCATCAATATACTTAAGCCAATAATTTATTTTCTTGTATTCGTTAATACAAACTGATCTACCTATTAGGTATACACTACATTCATTGTCACAAAACTGTACAACTACTTAAAAAATAAAAACAGATTGAATTGATACAAAAATAAAAAATGCGATATGATATAGATTATTAATTTAGACTATTAAATTTCTAAAAAAACAGAAAAATAACCTAAGGATCAGGTTGTGCATTATTCTAATCTATGTAATTTCCTATTAAGAGTATGATACGGTTTATAAAACATTGCTAAGCTGTTCAGTTCAGTTGGAGAAGACAAATGAAAATTTATACAAAAAAATAATCTCCAAATATTATCATCATCTCTTTGATAACTGAGTAGTCATAGACTTAATACCATTCAAACCCGCATCAGTTATTAAATGTAACGATAGTTTATGACGCTACTGGATAAATTAATTTAATGTACTTTAGATAAAACGGTAAGAACTTTTAATGTTGCATAATAAATTAAAAACTAACATGTCATCGAATTGAAACCTACTTACGCTTATCATTATAAAAAGTCTACAAATAAAACCATTTGTAGAGTAAAAAAATAAGAGGAAAATAGTTTCCATGTTTTGAGTAATATTCCTAGAAATGAATGGGGGTTAAGGGTTGAAATTGTTCTAATTGGTGCTTGGGCTATCTGTGCCACTACCGCTGTTCTCTGTGTTGGCTAGCGCTATTTTCGTGTTTTTGTTGTTTTTTTTTGCCGATTTGCTTAGTGTTGCCACCTCTTTTAAAAGATTCTGTATTTTACTGTTCATGAGGCCGAACTTTGTCTCGTTGAGTCGGTCCTTGTTTTTCATTTCGTTCCGCAGATCCTGTGTATTATTTAAGTGCTGGGCTTTTAGCTCCGTGATCTGAAATAATTAAAGCGAATTTTTGATTGAACCCAAACAAACTTATTAAAGGGGTGTAGTACGGTAAGTTATATTAAGAACGCGGGCGTGAGTATCATATGCGCCCGAACAAGGCAAAATGGACACGCGTTACTAGGTATTAGTACATGAATTTGTGAGTTAGAGCCACATAATAAAAACAATATTATGAATAAAACAAAGTACTTTGTAATAATACGTACCAATTTATCTTTGGCAAGTAATTCATTGTCCTTCTGTTGAACTTTCTTCTGTAGGCTCGCGATCGTCTCTTTAAGCTGAGTCATTGCAACTACATGGTCAGAACTGTTGGGGTCCAGTTCACCTATGGAGCGAAATATGACTAAGAAGAAAAAAAAAACAAGAAAAATTAAAAGATCATTATTTTGTGTATTTACAGCCAGAGTTTTATAATTTTGCTTTTGTCGTCACATGGTGCCAATTATTCGTATTTAACGTAAAAAAATATTATAAGTTGTTCTTAGTAGATATTTCAAACCCAAAATATGTAGGTGTATTCTATTTCGAGCTGCAGTAGCGAGAAATGTAAAGGGGGCATAAAGACACTTAACGAAGCCGCGGTTACATGATCTTCCCATTATTGTGATATATTTACTGTTCTAGGCGTTACCTGAGATTTCAGAATGTTTTGTGTGCCTAACATTGTGCGGTTACCATAAACCGTAATTTTTCATATTAAATATAAAAGTAATTTCCCAGAAATCTGTTATATACTTTCATGGGCAGTTATGCGTTATTAACGGCTAAGTGATGTGTCTTTTTACACCCCATTCACCTAGATCAAACTTCACTCCTAGAATAGTGTTATAGTCAATTGCTCTCGCTTCAATGGTGAGAAAATGAAAACAACAGAGAGAGCATTCATTTCAAGGTATCATAAAAGTGGTTATAGTGATAAGTCTTAGTTTCGTTACACTTACAGACACGTTTAGCGTGACTCCTTGCTTTTTACAAAGGACGCCGCACCACGAGTCCACGTTACGTCCCCTTAGGTTCTAAGAGTAATCCTTCAGCTCCGGCCTGATCAGCCAACAGGTGTGAACGACGCACTCTTGTTTGTTAATAACCCAAATGGGCGGACGCATGAAACGTTGTTCTAAACACGTCACTTTACAGTCAGTCAACGCCAGCGTTTTCGCAGTGCAATCGTGTGGGACATCGCGAGGAAAGAGGGGATATACAGTCAGTAATAAAAGTTAACCACTGACACAAAATAATTTGATACACTGTTCTTCAGCATTTCATCTAATAATTAAGAGCTTGATTTATTTTAAAATACCATCTCTTTCGATGCATTTTAAATATTTTGCCTATTAATAATGACCTTAAGTGTGAATACAGTTTTTTTGCTGACATTTCTACAGAACTAGTTATTTATATATGAACACATTGACCATACATGCAATGTAAGAGTGAAAGAGAAATATATATTCAGTTCAGCTGCTACAAGAGTGAGTGAGAACTATATCAAGTTCAGTTTTACTTTATACAGGGTTGTGTCATGCTGAAAATCAATTTGTACAATTTTATCATAATGGAATTAGTTTAAAGAAAAGGATAATACATACCTTGCAATGGATTCATCTTAGATTTCTTCTCTGATGGCTGTGAATCATTGAGGGAAGAGTCATTGGAGTTCATAGATTTCATCATGTCCGACTTGCGCTTCTCTTTATGACCACTCCTAGACCTGAAAATTCATAAAAGTTATATAAATATGTCGATAGGAATACTTAAAGACTGTTCAAAACTTACAAGATTTCAATCAAGTATGTGCTGTTCTCAGCAACATAAGTGATCACCATTAATTAATCATATAGAAACATCTTAAAAAGACCAGCTTATTCAAATTTATGCCCAATTGGCCACAATTTAATTTATATGTGATAATTTTTAAACTGTAAACCAAATCTAAACTAAAAATGATTTTAAATGTAGCTTTATCACAAAATCACTTTTTTTTAGGTTTCCCAAAACTATTACTTGGCTTTTCGGCACCTTATGAAACATGCCAACAGTGGTTTACTAAGGTGTTTTGATACTTTCATTGTAAATGCCAATATTTCTTTACAATAACTTACTTGTGTCCCCTGTGCTTATGCTTGTCCACAGCTAGATGCTGCTTGGTTCTAGCCAGTGCCCTTTTGAGGGACTGGGTGCATAGCCAACATAATAGTTTTCCATCCACCTGCAACAATATTATTCATTTTTCTTATTTTACATGTTACTGCAAAAAACAAGTGTAGCCAGGCAGAAGTTTATTTCTATACAGATAATGTTTTTTAGACAAATTATTTAGAAAAAAATAATTAAATTCATAACTTTTCTATGTGGCAATATTAACATTGATTAAATAATAAAACATTTTTGATTGATTCATTAAGATTGTGCTAATACGCAGACAGTCCAAACATTTCTAATTAAATATTTTATTTTGTGAACATTAGTTTTTAAAACCGAAAGAAAAGCAGATAATTTAGTATTGATTCACAATAATCATATCCATGGCGCAAAACTACCTACTAAAAATAAAAAATATATACTAATCGATACTTAATATTATAAAGAGGAAAGATTGTTTCGTTTGTTTGTTTGTAACGAATAGGCTCCGAAACTACTGGATCGATTTTAACCATTATTTTACCAATAAATAGTTACATTATTCCTGAGTCACATAGGCATCATCACGCTACGACCTACGGGAGCGGAGCAGTAACGGAAGACGTAACTTAAGGCGGGTGAAATAAATGTACGTGTGACCCTTTTTATAAGTTCATTTAAACCGTTCAAAAATCAGATGTTTTAGTAAAAATTGTAAAAACGTGGTGGTAAAATAAAAAAATTGTAGAACATGAACTAAAACACCAAAAAAGTTATGGCGAAAAAACTAGATCACACAATTTGCCCGTTTGAAGAAAATGCCATATTACATATCTCAGAATATTCCAACTTTGTGGTTTTAATTTTGATCTCAAATTTTAGTAAAGAATTTGTAAAAGCTATTAACAATTATTCATTTCATTGGAATGTCGTTTTGCAAAGTTTGAACGCTTTATCTGGAACACTCAATACACACACGTGCCGATCTGAGTGATATTTGAATGACCGCCTTACACTACATAACTACGTAATGTTTCTTTTGGATATTATACCTAAGCTCGGAGGAAAATTTGTAAAACATAAATCATAACTTGAAAGTTTGTAAAACTGCCGAGCTGAGTGATCCATATTTTGGCCTATGAGTACAAAATCTAAACTCGTAGGCACACGGAGCTTACACACAAAATTGTATTTTTTTTTAAATTAAAATTGGAGACATTTGCGTTTCCAAGTATTACTTTAAGAGTTATCGCATTTTTTAATTTTTTGAAGCAAAAAATTTGTAAGGTGTCCATACTTTTGCGTAATTATGGCGTCCTGTCATATACTAGTACCTGAAGAGACGGCTATAGTCTGACGTACTTATACGGCGGAAAGTACTTGTAACATTATAGTCCGGGAGCCGTTTTTATTTTTTTTATTAAAACATATTTGATTTTTGAACGGATTAAATGAAAATTAAAAAAAGATCACTCGTACCACACATACATTGAAATAAGAAACGCGGACTAAGTCGCGAGCAGATCATCTAGTAAATGATAATAGTAGCTATATTGTTAAGTACGTCGTGGTAAGTTATATTGAATATTTTTTTGTTTTTAAATGCCTCTGTTGTAAAATACTTACTAGTAATAATTACTTGGTCTAAATATCCCTAACAACCTCAGCAGGTAAAGGTTAACGTTTTTCTTACACTTCCCTACTTTCTTCTTTTAATAAAACTTTATGAAAAGAAAGCAGTACAAATTGTAACATTTTTATTCTTCACCTTACAGCCTAACTTAAAAAAAAAGATTGTTATTGTTACGTAATGTTTCGAGTTACAGCTACTAATTACGAGTGTTGCCCACTGTGTTAATTAATATTATAAAGCTATTTACATAAAGATATGTCATTATAAATATGTACATAGTTGGGAATTCCCTATAACAATAATTTCACTGATTCACCGACTCAGAATTATATCAAGTGTTTTGCATTGTTGTTGTATAAAGGACTACTCATTAACGACGGTTTATTTCAATACTAGAAACACAGTCGATAACCTATAACAGTTTATAAACTTATTTATATACTAGCTTATGCCTGCGAATTTCGGTTGTCTGAGGAGTTTTGATTTTGTGCACAGAACCCTATTTCTTTTACTAAAACAAAAACACTCAACATTAGCTATCTGCCCGTGAGTCTTGTAAAAATCAGGTCAGCTGTTTCGGCGATTAACCAGAACAAATCAGCAAACAGGCAAAAAATTGTTTTTTGGTATAAATACCAAAAAACTAATTTACCACAAGGGTAAAAATTATGCACATTTAGTAAAATGCTATTATTTTGACATTACAAACAGACAGGTTAATTTTATTTTATTGTATTGTATATAGGTAGATCAAGAAAACCATTGTATTTTATTTTAACATCATAATATTTTACTATTTAACATTCATTTTGACATGCTTAAGACTTTTAGCATGGCAAAACAGTTCAATATAACTATTATATATTTTTTTTGTATTTTTATTTATGTACAACTTGTTTCAACTTGAAACATAACATTCAATTTAAAAAATGCAAATTGCCTATGCATGCAATTTAATATGAAATACTGTGAAGTTTCAGAACATTTTAACTTTTTTTTTACATCATTGTTAATGTGTTTAGCCTTGACTGTAATCAGGCTACTTCTAGCTCAATAGTAAAACAATCTAGCTCTTACAAATGTAGCAAACATCTGTGAATAATAATATACTTGGCTTATTGCAGTTCAATGTAGAATGAATACATAAAACACATTTTATTAGTGTTTGATCTGTTTCATATTCAATGTTAATTTATTCATGATACATTATGAGATTTTATTATTATTGGTTTTTAACTAAAAACATGTTTTAACATGTTCCTTAGTTTTGTATGGACGCAACAAGGTGGCGCAAACAATACGACATCTAGAAAAATACCATGCTTTAGATAGTGTGGTATTTTTTTATGGGGGTAGGGGGGGGGGGGGGGGTAGTTGTAGGCATTTTTCAGTAGATAAGTCTCAAGAATTTACTTATCATTTGATCATTCAACACTTATAAAGATATAGCACTTAGAAAGTAGTCCTTAATAGGAATGTAAAGACTCAAGCTATTAAGAAATTGTATTGCATATAAACATAGTCACTTTCTTGAATTTTATACCTTTTTGGTATCATCATGGCGGTCAAAAGCGCAGCGTTGTTTACACTGCTCACACGTGACTGCTGGCCCGTACTTGCGCTCGGAGTTAGCACACCGTTGGCATTTGTTACCTAGTTTTTAATGAAGTGTCAGTACATAGTTTTCAAACTGTAATCAAAACATATTCTGCAATATCTACTACAATTACAACTTTAGGGCTTAAAGAGCATTCACACACTTTCAGTCTTTTGTAGTTTATATTTGTGTATACCACTTATCTACACAGATAAAACAATGTTTATAGGATAAGACAATGTTGAAAAATATGATATAAGTAACCCAAAGTGAAGCTACCCGCTGGGCCTGAGTAAATTAAAAAAATATACAAATATTATTAAAGACAGAGAATGTGTCAATGAAATTTGTACACTTGCTTACTTGCATTTCTATCTACATGATAAAGTTTTCCATTTAAAAGGTTGGTACTCTTTTATAATCTTATTTTTTGCCTTGAAATCATTAAGTTATGTACCAATTCCAAGACACAGCTAGACTGTACAATCGTTCAATTAGTAGATTTCAGTTTAGTCTTTAAAACATCAGCTATACATTTTTATTTGTTTTTATGTTCATTGTTTATATTTCAAAAAAAATATTTTCGGAATATTTTATAATAAGTATCAAAAAAGTAACTGCAGCAAGCTAGGCACAAATATTACCTAAAATTAGAAGAACAATGCAAATGTAGAATGATAAGCTTACCAATAAATGCAGCAATGATGTTGCAATATTCACATGCTGTAGGCTTGCCATAAGCCTTAACATTGGCCTCGCACTTCTTACAAATTGATGAGGTGTTAGACTTGCTACAAAAAAAAAGTGCATTGTAACGTATTTTTTTGTCCTAGTGTTATACAAATAAAAATCAATAAGCATTCTTTATTAATATTGATTGATAAAATTGGTAGATCACATTAAAACTAGAACAGCAAGGAATATAAAAAATAGGTCTGTTGCTATGTCAGCTGATTGAGTTGCTGGGTATGAACAATGTTAAAAGTATCAGGGTGAAAGTTATGATAAAATTGAAAGTAATTTTGACGTTTGGCCTACATCCTATTACGCAGTTCTTTCATGCCTTGGCAGGTAACACTGACCTTGTTTGTTGAAACTCAGAACGGCAGTACGTGCACTTGACAACTGGGAATGATCCGCGACATTCCTGAAATATCACACAACAAACGCGTCACTTACTGACGTCAAAATAACAGTAATATATGACGCACCCTAGTAATTCCCGTTCTCAACAAAAAACAACAATAAAAATATTATGTTATGATCCGATCGATATCAATTTTGTATTCAATAATTGTAACTTTGTGACGTACATACCTTACAAAGTTGTTCACCAGTTGATAATTCCTCGAAAGGGTGCCTGGAGAAACAACGCGAGCAAGCGAATAGCGCTGTTGATGTCGTGTTACTCATGATTATTAAATACAAACAACACTCTCGATACTGAAAAATTTAATAATATTAGGTCCACTGAACTAATTTGAAATTACAAACGCGTAAATTTAACAACTGATATTGAAAAATGGCTTCCAATAGCAAATATGGCGAATTGGTGTTACAATTTTGTAATGCCAATGTCAGTTGTCACTCAGCTGTCATTTATCTAATAGTTGATTTTGTAATTAATCGCCTAAGAAAATGTTGCTGAGTTACCTTACTACCACGAGTCGGCAACGGCATAAGTTCTTAAGTTCTTCTAATCAGATCAATATGGCAAATTAAAATGTATGTATATTTTGCTCCAATTTATTTATTTTGACTAATATTTACGTCAGTTTATTTATTTTTATTGGTCTTATGTTACAGCAGGTGCCTTATGGATTGGAGGAATTTTGTAGAGGATTGGCTTTCAAGATAATCCCATTGACATAAAATCTTTATAATTGACGGCACGGTTGGCGCAGTGGCTGAGCGATCGGCAGCTGCGCTGCGTGTCGCGGGGTCGATTCCCACACGGAACAAATATTTGTATGACCTACAGATAGTTGTTCCGGGTCTGGCTGTTTGTGTATGTGAGTTTATATGTTTGTAGACGCATCCACGATACAGGAGATATTCCTAGTGTGGGGCAACGTTTAAAAAAAAAAAAAAAATTGAGTCGTTTCCATCTTAACAGATTGACGAAACGAAGATAGCTTTTCAAGTAAGTTGTCTTTTTTATATATTTGTGTGAACTTTTAAATATTGGTAGTGTAATCGAGTTACGGCGTTCGTTGTTATTACATCAAAATCGGAATTAGAATCGTATATTTTGGTGTTGTGAGCGTAGGTTATAGTGGTCTGTGGTTGTGTGTATGTATTTTCTTTTTGTATCTGTTGTTATAACTGTGTTGTCGTTGTGTTTTGTGTGTTTAGTGCACGAATTTGGAGCAAGTGTTTGCAGTTTGCACTGTTTATTTATGATTTTGTTAATGTTAAACTTTGAGTCTAATGTCGTTAGTATTAAATAATATCGTGTTGTGTTCATATTTTGTATAAAAATGGCGTTACCACAATTTCCTTCACAAGATTTGGCTAAACTAGTTCTTGGTATGTTAATTATTTGGCGGGAACACTGCTATCCCAAATAACGGACGGGATGACTGATGGTCGGGTTCTTTGTTTTGTGTTCTAGGATATCTTGCTGAGGAGCAGCTTATGACTGCTTATGATGAGTTTCTGCAAGCGAGTCCTTACTTGGATGCTCTCAGAAACGAATATGACAGGATATTTATGACATCACTGAGGAATATTCTGGCAGAGTATAGGGCTGTAAAAATATATGGTTTGTACCGTGGGGTCTCCCCCTCCGTGTTCATTGTTGTTTTTTATGAGTGCATGCATTGAATGCCCGACTCTCATGATGTCGCACAAGTGCTTTATTGACTCTGACCCTATGCAACGAAACATGTTTATAACACGCAATTAGTGTTATGTCACAGATAAACCAAAAAAAAAAAAGATTTTTAACCACTAGCAAAAGCTATGTTTACTTTCTAAGAAGGTTTACAACCGGCATACTTTTAATAACACTGTCAATGCCTATTAGAAAGTTTGCTGTTTTATGCAAACAGTCTACAAAGGGGCAGAGGGTCATAGTGGAACATACCATCAACATGTAATCAAAGGCTGGCATAGAAATCTTTAACCTAGATCAAATCAGCAATGAATTGTGATCTTTTTATTACTAACACTTTATTATCACTTCATATTTTGCTGGTTAAAAGTTTTAGATTAACTGCGTTACTTCCCAGTCCATGCTGGATAGCCATACCTTTTTTGTCTTCCATCTTACTTTTAAAGCTAGGTTTTAATCATTCAAAGCCAGTTAACATTCATGTTTGAATATTGATTGTAGGTAAACATGAGTCCTCTAATTAACTACCACAAAGGAAGGTATAGTAGCCAACTACAAGCAGTAAGCATTCAGTCTTGGACATCTCTTAGTTAAAAGCTGAATGTGGTGGGGTTTTCATGACCAATAAGAATATGTACCATTGCTTTCCGACACACTTGTAATTCGTCACACTTCATTTGTTTGGTAGTTATTATATTCTCAAAGAACAATGGTTACTCTTCCAGGTAAAAGGTAACAGCACCAAGCCAGGGCAAAGGACCTGGAACTGATAATTTTAAGAATGTGAAAGCCACACTTCATTTATTTATACTATATTTTGATTGTGTGGTATATTACATATTAATTGTAATCTTAACTTTTCAGTGGAAACATGTAAACCTCTTGTTTTGAGGAAGAAGCTGGTGCAATGTGCTAATTTGTTGGATGTAGTTAAGTTCCTAGCAAACAATGCGGACATAAACAAAATACAAATGCAAGACACCTCTATTGAAAATATTAGGTAACATAAACATTTCAGAATAATTGTAATACTTGCTACAAGGTAATATAGGTTAAATGAATTTCCCTGTTCTATTAAAAGCTTATCTAGATTCAGTCCAACAAGTTTTGTGTAAAAAAATACAATGATAAAGTTAAACAACAATTTTAGGTTATATGTGAAATGTTAATAACACAATAATATCTATAATGTTGCACCCAATTGTAGTATTTAGAATGTGCATTATATTGCATTATTGCCTTTCCAGCTCAGTCAAACAAAATACATCACAAACTTCTAAACAAAATGTTTGCGAACTCTGCAGCTCATCAAGTTTGTCTGGGTGTTCCTGTAAAAGTAAGCAAAAATCAAACGTTTCAGGAAGCTATGTGGAAACAAGTGGTTTAGAGACGTCTGTGGAAACCACAGCTTTGGAAGATTTACCTGGTTTGTTCTTTATAATGTTGATTTAATAAGTCCAAGAGAATTTGTCCTTGTGCAACTTTCACTTAAGCAAATGCTTATTTTATGAGGACACTTAAATATTAAAATCTTTGTTTTAGTAACTGTAATTCACTAACAGAGAGACACAATTTAGTTTAGTTAAATTCGATTTTTAGTTTAAATCAATAAAAAACAAAAAATGAGTTGGCAAATAAGTAACATCACTATTGCCATGTAAAATTTATGGGAAATCACTTATTAATAAATCATAAAAACAATATCAATTAATCCACTGTACATTTTAAAAACTAACTTTTTCCTTACAGGAAATCATGTAACTCGAAAGAAACATGTCCGAGTGCTTGAAAAGGAAACTATTGCAGAGTCCAACTTAGGTTTAAGTGAGATTCAGTCTTCAACTGCCAGTGGCAATGGACTAAGTACATTACATTCTAATACTCAATGTACCCAAATTCAACCAAGTGGCAATTCTTCATTACCTCTGAGTTCAATTGTAAGTATCTTAACCTACTATAATATTATAAACGCGAAAGTTTGTGAGGAAAGATGGATGGATATTTGTTACTCATGAATGCCAGAATGGCTTTATCTTGAAAAAATGTATGGTTCCCGTGGAATTTATATCAACTTTTGGAAGCCTGTATTTCATAATTACATATATTTACATATTAGTAGGATAATAACATAACTTTTTTATCTATTATCCTCCAAATGTTACTTGGGTTCCTTTATTTGGGTTTTTTCTATTAACTTGCTTTTTATAACATATAATTTTGTAACTGCTAGGGTCCTAAGCTTTATTTTTGTATAACAATGTGTTAGTTCTGTTATTATTAATTAGTCCACAGTAAAAAAACATATAATTGACTTGGCATTATCAAACAACTCTGATAAAGTAAAATTCAAGCATTGAAGGGATCTGTTTAGTTGTGTTAATCTGGGTTATTTTACAATATTTATGTGGCAACAGATATCTGTTACTATTTGTGTATGCACACTTGTAAGTTTTGGAACTTTGCCAGCAAAAGGAAAGCTTGCATGCATTTCAGTAAACAGTATTCAATGGCACACTTTCTTGAGAGTGGACAGTTTTGGAAACCCACTTTCTTAAATGTTTAGTACTTGATGTGCTTTACTGTACAGCATGTTTAATTCCTGTCTTGTATGATGATTACACTCATTATAGCACTCATAGGCCATCCCATACAATGTAACCTGATATGTTGTGTTTGTATCCATTTGTTACAAACCTGTAGGCATATGCAACATTCACATGGCAGTGGAAGCGGCCTACTCTTTTTGTACTCTAACCACTTATTTTTTTTTAATTAAAAATATAATAAACTCTAGCATTGAAAATATTAGTGGTTATTATCATTGCAGACCAAACCCGCCGATACCCCGGAATGCAGGGAGAAAATTGAAGAATTTAACACAATCTTAAAAAAAGTTTGTAAGAACAAGTCACAAGCTGAAAGTCTAAACAAAAGTATACCCAATGCTAACTCATTCCAAGACTTTGCTGCTGGAGTTGGTGGTACGTATATTTTGCAGTATATCTAAGTCTTTCTTTTGGAATGGCATCGGTTACTTAACTGTACTGTGGTGCCTTAATAATTATAAGGCCTTCAGCCATGGTGTAAATAAGTACAGCTTTTATCGAAAATAAGGCACTATGTGTTTTAGAATAATCTACTTTGCTCTAACTTAATTAAAATCTTGGCATTTTCATTATAGGTCATGAAAATCGGAATGTTCCTGTTCCAGACTCAAGCACGTCTGAAAACTCAATAACTCTGTAAGTTCTTGTTTAACTTGTTTGTTATCTTTTAAGTAATTATAATGTTAAACGCATTTGAAATATTATTTTGGATAATTTTCCACTTTAAATGGTATTAAATTAATAATGTAAAAGTTAATGGGCCATGGTAATTAAGTTTTGCAACTTTCTATGTTTTCAGAGCGTCAGTATCTAACAATGCCAATACAAATTTCGGTAATAGTTTGAATGAGGTAGCAAAGGGTGCTGAATTAGAATCTCAACAGTACAACAACTACCCTTATCCTAGAATAAAATCTAAATGTAATGATCAAAAAGTTAAAATAATTTCGGATATAAAAGTGGACAAGCCGTTTCCTTCAATGAGCATCGCTAAAGCAACTACTTCGACACCATTAATGCAAACTATTGTTATAAATGGTACGGCGGCGTATAAACAAAATCTTCCTATCGTAAACAACAATTATACGAAAGATGAAATTATGGCAATGCCTACTATAATAGTAGTGCCAGCATCAGGTAAGATGTCGTTTTATATAATTATGATTGAAAAATAAGAGTGGTTTTCAGTCTACAGTAAAGCTTGATGTACATGTGTTATTTTATTACAGGTCCCCCACCGAACAAGTTTCAATCTAAACCTGTCCTAACACACAAGCTACAGAAGGCGAAAACCAAATCTGTTTCATCGCCAAAATTACTTGGTCCTCTAGTAATAGATGTTTCGTCAAATGGTGAAGCAGAAACGAATAAACCAGAGACTGAGAAGCCACAAATAGACCAACAACAATGTGGTCAAGTATCTAATTTGGTAAAAACAAGCGATGTTATAAAGAATGCATCTGTTCCTAAAGATAACATCATAGCTTGTTCTCTTCAAACAAATACTCCACAAGTTCTACCGCCTGTAAGAAAATCGTCTTCTACACCTCGTAGAAATTCACATATTAGAGTACTGGACTTTACAACTCCAAGAAGAATATTACACGAGACTATCAATGAGGTAGTTCCGAATGAAAATGATGATAAGGCTATAGAGATTGAAGTTCCTGGAAATCCTAATTTGATATTCTCTGAAACAAGAAATGGAGAAAATAACATCATTGATATGAGTAATGTTAAAGTTCATAAAATTGAATCATGCCGTTACAATAATGTAACAATTGATAATGATAATAAGCAACAAGTTAAAAATAAGAAAGTTAATTGGGATGCTGATCTACGTGCACTAGCAACAGCGAGTGGCTATGCTATTCAGTCTAAACCTAAACCTAAACCCAAACCTAGAAAACCGAAGAACAAAAAAGCTGCAGACACTCTGTCTGAACAGAATAAAACAACTGATAAAGCAGATAAAACAATTGATAGTGCAGACAAAACAAATGATAATGCAGACAAAACAAATGATAATGCAGACAAAACAATAGATAAAACAGGTATGAACACTAAGAAAGCAGATAAAACAACTGAGAAATCTGATAAAACAACTGAGAATTCTGATAAAATAATTAAAAACGCTGATAAAAGTACTGACAAACCAGAAAAAAAGCCGCGTAGCAAAAGAAAATTATCACCTAACCTTAAGAAATCCAAGAAGAGACGGAAATTAGAAGAGGAAGAAGAACAGTATGCACACTCAGAAATGCAAAATGAAAGTAAAGCTACAGTCAAACCAACTTTCAATGTAGTGGCTGCAACTACTTACAAAGAGCCACAGGACACTAAAGTTGTTGAAATCAATGAAAATAAATCAAACAATGAAGATATTAACGAAACTCCAGAAGCAGAAAGGTTATCTTTGCACAATGAAATTGGCGCAAGATTAAATATATCAGAATTTCTTGAAACTCCTTATAAACAAGTTCTTTATGATATACAAATGGAAACCCCAAAATTTTTAAATTCTGTCTTGCCAGATGAACCACTATCAGATATTAAAATTATGAATATCCCAACGCCTCGTTTCTTTGATACTCCAAAACAGCTAGCCACGCCTTCTTCATATTCATCGCGACCTACCGATTATTCTAGCGGCGGTTCTTATTACAAACCAGATGATCAAGATTACCTACGAATCGCAGATGTGGAATGTCCAGTGACATCGTCAAAAGAGGTGGAGGTTGTGAAGCCCGTGGATGTGCCCATTGAAACAGCATGTGTCAGTAACAAGAGTTCAAGACCAGTTAGAAAGTGTACGAAGAATGTGTCATATGTTAATAGTTGTAATGTAGGTAGTAAAACTAAAGACAAAGGAATAGATGATAGAATTGAGGTGGCGTCATCTTCAAGTGATACTACAATAGTAGTGAACGAGACCAGCAAAGAGGTTAACGTGAAAACACCGAAAAACAATAGGCTTAAATCGACTACTAAATCTGTATCTACTAAGAGAAATTTAGAATCTGTTAAAAAGCGTAAAACTCCAATGAAGAAAGATAAATCTAATTCATTCATGAAAATTAAACCAAGGCGTCCAACACCAACGAAAGAAAATGCAAACAAAAGAACTAGATGGAAGAAAGATATATTTTCTCCAAATAATTCATCAAAATCACAAACAAATAGAAAAGTGAATGCAAAAGAAAAAAATATTCACATAACCCCCATCGTTACTCCTGCGCCGACAAAGTCGCGTAGAAAATCATCTACGCCCAGAAAACTTCATTGCACCAAAACATTTAACTCTGAAAGTTCGGGTCACGAATCTCCGGATATTAACGCCAGTGTTAAGCACAACATAACGCGAGGTCAAAATACAGCTTCAGTAGTATCTTCACATGACTCTGACACAGAACAAATAGCGCTACGATGGTCCGATGACGGTTCTCAAGATGCTAAACCAAAAGAAACGGAAATTGAGGATATTTCGAAAATACAAGCTTATATTGAGACTACTGCACCAAACCAATTAAAGGAAAACACAGGCAGTTTGCATGGAGACTTAATCAAAAGAGGATTTGATGCTGAAACTGCAAAAATAATAGAACGAGACTTACTAGATCCGCCTTCTATGGAGAGTGCTCGTCCTACTAATGTTGGGGTTACTGGATCCAAGAAAGAAGAAAGTTTATTAGATAAGAGTCTCGATACGAACACAAGTATATCAAGTGAATTACAGATAGTGCAAGATACTGAATCAGATGATGAATTTGAATTATCTGTTTATGAATGCAATGAAGATAGTAATAATTATATTAAATGTAACAGTGACGCCAAAGATAGAGGGCAGCAACAGCCTATAAAATTAAAAGATAAGTTTAGTATGGAGGTGTGCATAGATGACGGAGTAGCGATTAGATTAAGAGCAACAAACTACAATATGTTATTTAATAATGATCCGGAAGACGAAGGAGAATTAGGATACAGTTTCAGGGAAACAGAAGTAGCTGTAAGTTCGATATCAAACATAGAAAAATTGTACACGCCTATGAAAGATCACAAGGAGCAGTGCTTCGAAATATTTGATTCTACTCTCACAAGTTTGGATACGCCATTAAAACCCTACAGTCCAACTAGTAAAGAACAAAAAATAACTGAAATAGAAATAGTGTTAGAAGAGGAAAGAGTAGAATATAAGGAGAAAGCTGATGTAAAGAAAAGGAAACGATTGCAAGGTAGTAATAGCACCGAAGAGGCTTTAAATGATGGTAAGAAAACAAAACCAGAAGCTCAGTATTTGTTCAATTCGACAAATATTCAGGATATCGATATTGAATCGGTGCTGAAGAAACTACATGGGCCATAGTGGGCTCGTTTTTGTAGTAATTACTAGGTTACTGACTGAAATTGCGGACAAGTGTTATGTTATATTATAATTCGTATTAATTAATAGATCAGTGTTATGAAAGTATATTATTATTGATATGTGTAAGACACATACAGTAAGTTCACTTTGATTGTACAGTTCATTTTAAGTTTATGTAAATATGTTTGTGCTAGACGCATCTTTTGACCATGTTTCCAATTGAAAAATATATTTTGTAAAAAAATATTGATGTTTGTATAATTTTGAACCAATGCGGTTTAATTCTAGAAATGGGCTGTGTCATAAAGTTGTGTATGGATGAATGACGAATGTGTAGGTATGACTTAAAGGTGGACATACATCATGTTGCAACCTAACCAGCTTAGCTCAAGGTTGTTCAATCCGCGTAGAAATTATTGAGGTACCTACAATAAAGTAACTTATTAATTCATCAATTATCCAATGTACGAATAAATGCGTCTAATTTACCGGTTGGATCACCGCATCACCGCCGTCGGTGTGAGCCGCGTGCAATTATTATGATATTCAGTTAATTAGATATCACAATTAGTGGCTATCGTGACACAGCCGTTGGTGCGAACCATCCATTATGAATGCTAATTTGAACCGTTAGCCCCGACGTACCTACCGGCGCAAGCGCATTCTTCGTAAAAGTGCCACGATTTTAGTAGACATGTAATTTTGCATGCATTTAAATTAAAGGTGAAGTGGATGTTGTACGAGTAGTTTTTCAATACGTAAATACAAACACCTATTACAAAACTTAGTGGATCTACGGCAGGAGAAAAAAGTGTGGATATCCTGTAAATGTCATAGGGTATGGTAGGGTAGGCATGCAGTACACACCTAGAACTGCCTTAAATTGCCATATTTTACACTTCTACAATTCTGTCGTTGACGTCAATTATTAATGAAGAAAAACGTGATATAGGAACTTAGCCACCCGCTAGTCTTTTCTAAAACCAAGTTCAGATTTTAAGTTAGATTAGGGCTGTTATCTGTCTCGGATTCCTCTAATTTTTCCTAGTTTAAGTTTAGTTCCGGTGGTCGAAGTTTTTAAAAAGTGCCCCGATTAATCGAAAGATAGCCATTAAAAATATAATCTTTAACGGATGAATTTTTAGCAAAAAATTGTTTGATTCGGTTAACGGTTAACCACATTTGAACTAACTCCAGCGCTGCAAAACAGCCGATGGCTGCCTGGTCGAATGACTTGGAAAAAAAACTCAATTAAAACCCAAATGTTTTGAAGTTGTCCGGTGTCGGTAATTTGGATGATGACAGCTCTAGGTTAGTTAGATAGGTTGATCTTCGGAACCCAATTAGGGAAAACCTGTTCGTTGTTAATTGGTCTAAAAATTTATACTACCTGACTAGTTTCTACTAATATTTATATTAGTACCTACCATTTCCACCTCGGATACCATACCATACCATACCCTCCTTCCTGATACCATAGAGTAGGTAGATAGAACCTACCTCTATTTTTGTGTTATTCTTGTATTCAAAGTCTCTACTTTACAAGAAGAAAGTAGAGGCAGCGATCTACCTACCGGATAAGGTACGTAGGTACGTACCAAAACTAAATTACAAAAGCCACCTTGACAACTGTATTATCCTTCCTTTATTGTTGAAGGTTTTGTAAACGCTTCAAAGACTTCATTTTCACACTGTTTAAATAGTTTTTTTTTCAATAAAATTGGTAAGTTTACTACATTTCTTTTCCTATTTACAGCTTCATAAAGAACGTACTACAAAAACCATACACTTTCTATTCTAAATTGCGCTACACAACAACGCGTCAACTTCAATAAAATCACGTTTATGCGACACTAGCGCAGTGTCAATTTGATAACTTGAAGATTCTAGTCCTTGGTGTTTTAGGTTAATTTTTCATGTTGATTGCTCCTATTGAATAGGTGCCTACCAATTATTGTAACAACTTGTATTTTGTTGACCAATCTTATATATACAACTTGCACTGTACGTTACTCAAAAGTTCCATTGCACTTCTAACATATTACCAAGGATAACGTAAAACACTGTAATGGCGGCAATATAACTTGACATAACCTAGACCAAAATATACGGCAGTGTCGGGTACTCGCTATTCGCTAGTACGCGGCAGTAGGGGTGTTTGCAAAGTGGGTCACGGGTACAGTTCCTGACACAAATAGCTACGTCGCATCTCACCACGTGGCCTCGCGTTGCCTCTCAAATGCTGTCAATGTGCAAACGTACCTACCTACCTATGTATGTATAAGTACGTGGAGGGACTGTAGGTATACACTGAGAGGGTAGTTGTATAAACTTAGGTAGGTATGTATCTAATTACGATTTGGTAAAAAGTTACGTGGCAAAGTACTTACGCAATGCTGGGTAGGTGTAAATTTATCATTATGACATTTTAATTTATCAATATTTGACTCCAATCAATTACAAGTTACTACTCTACGAGGACAAAGGAACATCATAGTTCTTCCTAGTTGTGCCTACAACCAAAAAAAAACAAATTGTCTGCAAATCAAATTAGTATATTGCTCAATAGTAGGTAGGCCTAATCAAACATTTATTTATTACGTCATTCATTTGGAAGACTCCGACACTTCCGAAGTTTTTTTAAGCTTGTAAAACTTGCCTAAAGCTTAAGTTTACCTACAAGGTAACAAAAAACACCTGCACAAGGTACAAAAAAATTCGATCACCGAACAAAGACAATCTTCAGGTAACCGAATCCACATTAACAACTCCCAAGAAATAATAATTCGTATCAATTTCAATTTTATACTGTAAGAGAAAGCCATAATAAAGTTGGTGCAAGGGGGTGGTGTCGTGAATTTAGTGACGGCTAGTAATTCTGCAGGCAGTTCGGGTATAAATGATTGCGGGTGATTTTACACCACCCACCCCCCGATGTCTGTGCCTCCCCGGCCCTCAACCCAAAGTGCAGCGCCGACGCGACGTCGCTCCGGACAATCTGCGTGCTCTGCTTATTTTCACCAGTAATTCCTTTTGCGGAAATTGCCTTTATAAAGAACAGAGAATTTAGTTTTGAGAAAAGTGAGATAAAAGGAATTGAATGTGGTGAGTATTATGTTGTTATTCGTATGTTAAGTGGGTACCTGATTTTAATGAGGTCTGACAGGCAGGTACCCATTCGAAGCCCCAAAGTAAAAACTCTATGTCGGTACCAACCTAACAAAAAATCTGGTTTTTATTTCGCACTCGGGTACTTAAAACTAGAAAAAAAAAATCAACATTTTTGTTATAATCATTAACATTTATGTACCGTACATGTCTTTATTAGTCAAAAGATAAAATCTTACCGAAACTAGCAATTAACAAACTATGAAATAGAATATATTAATATATTTAAAGCCTTGATTACAATTTATGGAAACAAAGACATCTGAAGGCTTGCAGAGATGCGTACATAAATTGTGAATATGCAAAGCAACCTAGTTATATCGAATATGTAAAAGGAGGTCTAGAGGTGCCTTTGTTTCCGAATCTCACTATAGGAGTATTATTATTAAGCCTTTGGCACTAACTAGGTAGTTGGCTATCCATCTGTCTAATAAAATGTTTAACGATAAAGATGAAACCCAATATTGCAACGTTAAAGTGTGCAGGGTTGATGAATATGCTCAACCACTACAAAATAAAAAACAATACAAAAAATTCTCGCTTTATTTTTAAAATTTCGTCTTCTTACTGTAATAATTACACAACATTGCTCATGTCTAGCGTAGGTAAGGCCGACCCCTATTTTTCACATACCGACGAGCTTGCAGTCTTAGTAATGCAAAATAATTTGTTTACATTCATCTCCAAGGTTAAATAAAATATAGGTACGTACTATATCTTCTATAACTAAGTACGCGATGTTCCGATGTATACGGGCGGGCTCAGCGCCAACTGGGTCGAGCTTTCTGTAATTTTCAGCTACTTCTGCTACTCCGCTAACAATAATCGTAGATGCATTATGATTCGCTTTATCTGATTATTTTTTGAACTGACTCGCAATTTCTTTTATCTAGATTTCTTTACTTTCATTCAGCTGATTCTAGCTGCTGAATGTTTCGGCGTTCGAAGTAGTTTGGCATAACAGCATAGTTTCCGCTGGCCATCAGTACGTCGAGGCGACATCGTAAGTGCCAAGTATTACCTTAAGTGTGTCAATTGGTGGCTCGATGTGCGTGGCTCCCCACCTCCCACCCTTTCAGGAGGTAGAGCGTGGGGTAGGTCGTCGGATCGATACCCGACGTCTGGCCCACGACCTCGCCTTTCTTACCACCTTCCTAAATACTAATTACGTGCTTTGACACAGCCTGCACCGGCTCGTGCCGAATGAAAAGGGCTATGGATGGCAACGTGAGCGTTATTAACGTTACCGCGCTGTTTTGACATGTTTGTTTTTGGTAACGTTGATGATATGTTTACGTGTTGAATGTGTATTCCATTTTTGTCTAGCACGTTAGCGTGTTTGTAAGACAGCAAGTACTTTGATTATGTTTAATGAAAAGAAAACTTTTTCCTTATATTTGATGAAATATTATTTTGGGCGGATATTCAAGACCTTACAATTCTGTTACAAACGTAGGCAGGTAGGCCCTTTATGATGAAATCCTTTGTTCCTTAACCTAATCAGAAACATACGTAAGGTAGGAAAATTCATATTTTTCTGTTTAGTAACTTGATCAGATTACAAAGGGGTAAATTAGGAATATTTTTAAATTTTCTTCAGGTTTTTTGAACTCTCATTTAAGAAGGTAGTTTTCCGAGGTGCCCTACCTACCGTACCCACCGCTTTTCAGAGTCGCATGATATAAAGGAAACAAGATTAAAAATGTATTCCCTACACGTGGGCCATAATGCGATTTATCGGTGCAGGGGCATGTCGTGACTCGGGTAGGTACTTTAACAAAATGTGAGTATGTGTAGGTAGGTATTGAAAACTTTGTGTGTAAAGACAAGGACAGTGTGCAAGTATTTAATTATTTGGGATGTCACGCAGGCATTCTATTCTCTTAGAAACCCTAGTTTAGATACCTTTACTTGCGGTGTGAATGATTAGGTAATACTAAGTATCTCCATGCGTAACATACCTATCAGTTATATTTGAAGAACAAAATCATGTAATGTAATTCGTAATTTGTATGTAGTGAGCTTGCAACAGACTCAAAGGTTGCAAAACATGGCGAAATTTCGAGTGAAATCAATACCTAACATAAGGGTACGTACTAAATAAAATAGAGACGAAATTCATTACCATTATATGCAGCGGCAGTGCGGTTTCGTCCAGAAACTCGATGCATCTTTGGGTGTGAGCGAGACACTTGCCACCCCGTACTTTCGGCAGCCCCCTGTCCCCCACCGGGAGGGGGGTAATGGACGCACGAGGCTCCTCGGCCGTGCAGCGCTCACTCTTTATACCCGGCCCCGCTTGCACGCGTACACTTGCTAGTTTCTTTGACGTCCCTTTGTTGTGGATTCCAATTTTGGTACAGCAAAATGTTGCCGATATTGCCTTTAATTTATTGCCGTATCGATGTAAGAATTTGATGTAGGTACTTACCTGTTCTGGCGTACGTTATTGGATTTTAGCCTTTGTGAATTAGGGTTTCTGTTTTGTTGTAAGCTTTTACTTTCAACATTAATCGAAAGAAATGTGGTTGTTAAAATTTTCGTAACTGTATTAAAACACGTATACTTGAACTTAAGTAGGTATCCTTTGTTCTATACTTACCTAATTCAGTTCAGTCTACTTGCGTTCTTTTAAGGCAGCGCGTTTAATCATGTAAATTTTCCAAGAGTGGTGGGAGAGCGCCCTCTACAACTGAAACTGAAACTTGAACAACCACCCTCCTCGAAGGTCGTTCAAAGTTCTTAGAAGAAATGAATCTGCTGTACTAAAACACTTTCATTTTGTATTACGTTTTGCAATATTATTATGATACGAGAATTTTCCATTGTACTTGTAATGCTAAGTAAATACAAAGCAGATGGTTTCTACGTTCTCAATGTGCAGGTAGAATAACAAGTTGACAGGCTAAGCACTTGCTGGAAATCTTGTTATTATTCGATGTTACTACTTAAAAATAGTTTTATTAACTTTTTAAATAATATAACTCGAAACTTAATATTATTTCACAGTTTTATGTTTTATAACCTTTGAATCGAGCCTTATGACTAATGAGACGAAATTTTCATGATGCGCAGGTGTAACGCGTGTGAATAATATAAATGTATATTTTATATTTATGTATTATTATAGAACAAGACACCTTACTAGTTAAAATAATTTCTGTAATGAAATCTCCATTGGCGCCCAACATAATGCTTAGGGACCATGTTGGGCGCCAATAATAACATGGATGATTAAAAGCTTAAAAATCCATAAAGTAAATTAGAAACAGCATTAATAATAATTAGTGACGCCAAATATTTATCGAGAGCAAAACATTTTAATTATATTAACGCATGATGAGGTCTCCATGAACGGGCTATACCGGGTGGGTGCACTATCGATCTCCTTTGAATTAGTGTGCGGATCGGTCGTCGTCTTTGTGTGGCGGCCGTCCTCGGCCCAAACAGACCAAAACAAGCGAGCCTCCCCACGGATCGAGCCTCGCCCGAACCCACCGCGCAAACGATGCTTGTCGTTACCTTGTTCGTCGTTAGTCTCGTGGTAGGGGACGCTCCCAATTTATTTGATACCTAATAATAATTAAATTGACGAAGCTTTGCGTATTAGAATGTAAAGGAAATGTTTAGAGTATGGTACAGGTACTTACTAATTAATGTTATCGAGCGTATCTTCGAAATGGAGTAGTCTACTTCATTTGCTGTGGCAATTATATTAAGATTATTTTTTTATCTTTTGGATACGTGCGCGATTTTATTTTCTAAAGACTTCCATTTATCTATAGTTACCTTGAAGTAAGTCCGTACTTGTGTAAGAATACAATCATAGAACGGAAATGGGTTACGAATGAAATATATCTATTACAGGAGACTAAAGAGTAATTTTTTTTTTATAATAGCCAAAGGTTATGGGAAATCGTAAATATTGCTAAATTACGTAGGTATAAAGAGAATTATTGGAGATTCTGCATATCAGAGTAGGAAAATACAACCTAATTTCACTACTTGCACCATTTCCGTAGAAATAAAGTATCATTGGTGTAATAGCTCAATAGAGCTGATAACTGTGAACGTCGGTGCCGTTATCCTTCCTGAATATTTCAGTCAACAATCTTTTGCCGATGGTGCGTGTATTATGTTTACAATTTTTGAGAATATTGACTCTACGTCAACAAGTCTACTCTTATGCAAAAGTTTACTGCGAGTAGAGTTTCTCTAATATTTATTCATTAGGTCTTTTTCCAGCCCAATGTTAGGTTCACTTTCGATTTAATGCATAAGTGAGTTCATCATTGGAATACGAATAATGAACTTGATTTTTGAAATGGGTAATGGGGATATACCTATACGCCAAAAAAAAATGGATTATAGGCGTGTTAGGATGTTTAAGTTGATGGTATAAAGCTGAAAATTAAATGTAATTAGTAGGTTAAGGTAGTCATAATCTATACTAATATTATAAAGCTGAAGAGTTTGTTTGTTTGTTTGGCTGAACGCGCTAATCTCAGGAACGACTGGTTTGAATAAAAAAAAAAAAACTTTTATTTTGGATAGTTCAACTATCGAGGAAGACTTTAGGCTTTATAACATCACGCTACGACACACGGGAGAGGAGCAGTAACCAAAAACGTAATTCAACGCGGATGAAAAAACCACGCGAACAAAGTCGCTGGCAGAAGCTAGTTTTTTCTATAAAGCATATTGTAACGATAGCAGGTAGTAGTACATACCGCACTACTACCTAATATCTGTATTACGTGAAGATATAATATAACCCAATACATTTGTGTAGTCATTTTGCACGTGCTACGTACAATATAGTCGTAATTCGACGTCGCACCGTTCCCGTGTGTCGTACGTTGTAGTTAGGTACACCAATTTACTTGAACAAATAGTTATAACATCGCTACAGATACGACTATTCGACTACTCTGTGTTGTAATTCGTTGTTAATTGGTGTGCTCTTCATTAAATGTTTGTATCATGTGGATGGAACAGATTGTGTTGTTTTATAAATAAGTCATTATGTAGCTTTTTGGAACTATTTATAATGTGGTCTATTGTGGAAGTATACGAGTGGATACGAATGGATAGTGCCAAGACATGCTGTGAGAAAGCACCCTATTAACTTACAAAGTGTTATTTGCGTGAGATAGACAAAAAACTTTTGTCGGCAAATTACAAAATAATTACAATATTCAACGCTCCACTGATTAACGTTCTATCCTATGTATAAACTATGTAGCCCTTATCCAACGTAACGCAAAGCTAAACAAGGTATATAATTATGTAACGGAAAGAGCCGTGCCACACAGCGTCCATCTATTGAATTAGTAAAGTCTGTCAAAGTGCATCGCCGAGGCACAAAGGTCGTTGCGTGGGAAACAGAGGGTGGTGGGGCGCCCACCCCACTCGCCTCCCTTCCACCGGTTAGCTACGGCTCCAGAAATTTGTTATGACGCATCCCAATGCGTCAAAGACAAGATATATTTTGTCCAGTGTTTATTTTAGGCCAGAACGTTTGGGTGTAAAAGAGTGCGGAACTTATGTGACTGTATTTTCATGTATTGTTTTCACTTTCACAACAGTTTTAATAGTTATATGTTTCAGAGTTAATGTTTCGCACATTTTACGTCAATGAGCAGTTAGTAATCTTGTAAATCGATGCCCGATAGGGAAACACCTCCTGAGTAAAGGGCATAATTAAAATGACAGGCTGATAATAAGAAAATTACTAACTTATTTATAGTAATTTTCTCAGTAGGGTCCTTTACCTTTTAATTCAGAGTATGATCTCAAACAGACAGGCGTGTGCTACGGTCGAAAGATAAATAGTTTAGACTGTTTCGCACATTTACGTAATCCTTTTACTTTCATGTCGTTGCTTAACATTTCTGTGCAGTTTATTTACTGCTTCTTTTGAGTTATGTGCAGCTTTTTATGTCCTGCTAAATATTTATCATACATACACTCGGTGGTCATATAAAAAATACGTCTGTTCTATTTGCTTGTTGCCGTACATTTACGAGTAGATTAATGTACTTAGTTGTACTAACATTAACTTACAATTTCAATGGAATACGAATGAGAAGTCTCCATCGACGTATTTCATATCTTTACATACGTAAGTATGGCGATAATCATTTATATTTACTGGAAGCGCACAAAAAGGCAGAGAGCGGTTATTTTCAAAGCGTTGCGTGTGAACGAGGGTGACGCATGGCTGTAGTCTAAAGTCTAGACATTATATTATTATGAGTGAAGCTAGAGGGCGCGCCTCATTGCACCGCAGCTGTTGACTTGTTTACCACATTAACACGAACCACTAATTAATCCCTTATCACGATTGTTCTTAATATACGTACTATCTAATAATTTGCAATCAATTTGTAATTAAATATTTGCCCCGAACACCTCATTAGTCAGTTTGACAACTTTCTAGGTTGAAGCTTAAAGTTTTTGCTATTATTGTGATGGTTTTTGCGACGTATGCAGGTAGTCTTAGTTGTTGGTTAAACATGTCAAGCAAAAAGTGTTTTTGTGTTATGCACAAAAGAGTTCAGTGATCCCTCTTCAGTTTAGCACCTATTCCGTATTGTTCGGTATACGTAACATCGTCTGCTTAGTATTGTTGAGTTGACAGGGCAATGACGTTGGCGGTTCGGTGCAGCGGTTCGTGCCCCCCTTCGTCTCCCCCTCTGGGCCCCCTCGTAGCCGACGGTCGACGCTCTCTAAAAGGAAAAAGGAAGCTAAAGGATAATCTATCACGCCCGAGGCCCGACTCGATAAAAATGAACGATTAGAACACACTCACAATCGATGGTTTCAGAACAGTAGTAGTGATAAGTAATGTTTGTCAAAGCGTTCTTTGTTAGACGGTAGTTTGATTGCGTTGATTAGCAGCCTAATCAAATATGAATTTTAGAAACACGTTTATTCCTGTTTGTCCTTTGTTATTCGTAAGTCTACTAAAACATACCGCTGCGATGCCTGTAGGTAGACTATAGCTATAGAGCTACCTCGCGATCATATTTCTGTAACAATTATTATTGTCTACGAATTAATAGGGATAGAATCGAGTACATTAAACTTTGACCTGCGCAAGTTAAGGTGTACTAAGTTCAGAAGGGTGCATGCGAATTCGGCGCCGGTACGTCGAGTTCAACGGCCGGACGTAGACCTGGAGCTACGCCGTAGACCAGTAGCTCCCGTGTGGACTACACACGATTAAACCTCATCGTAAACACGCTGATTTTGTGTGACGTACCCTTTGTGTGTAGGATGTAAGAAATATCGACTTAGATATTTTACTGGGAAAGTAAAAAAAAATGTCTCGTATTTTTCAGGTGATTTTGTATTGTTTTCAGCAAGATGATATAGACAGGGTGTCCCTATCAAAACATGTGCTGAGTGTTTTGACTAATGGATGATGATCTACATTCTGCATAAGTGTGAATATTGCGGAAAATGGTGACGACATACTTGAAATCTACTTTTATCTACGTGTATGTTTGGGATAATAAAATAAAAAACCTTTGTTTATTAACACGGCTCTACAGTTTGAGAATTTTGGTACAAAAAGGTTAAAATAAACGTCTGAATTCAGAGTTCACTGCTTTCATTATAAAAATATAGATTTTTCTGAGCGTTGCTATTAATAAAATTGTCTGTGCATTATGCTGACGAGTTTTCAGCGTATATCCAGACTGAAATTTATCACTTTTTTACCAGTTAGTTTGTAGCGTGTTTGTGAATATTTTGCTTGATAATATTGCTTTAATTGATTTTATTTTGGATAAGGTTTAATATTAAGCGTGATGCGTAGGCGTAGTTAGTAGGTAGATACCTTCATTTATGTTTTGTTTTATAGACAGGAATTATATTGTTAGAGATAGGATTTTTCTTTTATATCATATTCTGACACTATTATACTAACTAGTTACTTTTTTACCGAAAAACCGTGTAAGTGGTTATGTACTTCGGTACCTGCATATATGCTAAGTATATTTCTAATTTTGTAGTTGTAGTGTAGATTTCCTCAAGGGTTTCTTTTTGTATCATTGAATGGCAAACAAGCCAAGGTCCACCTCATGTTAAGTGATTGAGTGACTGTTTTATAAGTCTTGATTTACATACATATATAAACTCACGCCTTTTTCCAATGGGGGTAAGCAGAAACCACAGAACGCCACCTGCTACGATCCTTACTTATTTCTTTCGCCTCGTCCACGTTCATACATCTGTTCAGTCTTGGTCTTGATCTATTAATAAATATTAAACAACACATTAGTGCAAACGCATAAAATACCAGGTAATTATGCATAGGCAAGTATCTACTTAATAATTTTCAGTAAACGGAAAATTCGGGGTGATTGTACCTTACGAGTTGACAACACGTACCTGTTTAATGTGGAGTCCTGATTTCAATTCGACGGATTTGGTTCATCGATCCTTTGTTTACTACAATATTGTGATAGAATATAATATTGCACGTAGCAAAATGTGCTTACATCATGTAACTACAACACCATCAAGCCTGTATTCTCCGAAGGGTTAGGCAGAGGTGAACCAATGTACACCCACCGTTCATGTTTGTTCATGTAACTGGGTATAGGTAGCAAAGTTTTTCTCGTGTTGTAAATCTATTGATCAGTATTCCTCCAACATGGAGGGAGGCAAATATGAAAAAGGTTTATCGTTCAACCTGTAACGAACGTGGATCGCTTCAGACTACACTCACCAAATTGGCATTTTTGTGGTCAGACTAGCTCGGAACCCCTCAAATTAATTACTGGTCAGATCTGTAAACAACGTCGGATAGTCGAGAAATACTGTAAAAGTTGGATTCAATATTCTACTTTTTGATTATCTCATGTTTTTATCACTACATGAAATATTCTAAAATATTTTAAATTTAATATTTTATCGACCGTTAAACGAATACGCTGTGAGCGATTTCCTTCTTTTCTTTGGATTTAATTTATTCAAAGTATGTGTATGAAGATATGTTTGCATGTAAAGGACCATGGGCAACGTTGTATGATCCTTGGGCCCGGTTTTGAACATTGCTCTACAGTGTTGGGACACATGTCATATGTGAGCTCTTATTACCCGACTGCGCCAGAAGGAGGGTTATTAAGTACTTCATTTTATTTTATGGCAGCTAAATTCAAAAAATGGTGGTTTCGTACTCGTCACTGTTGGACAGTGTGGAAATCTTTGCCTAGGATTTACAAGAAAATGACACCATTTTCGCGCTGAATTTGAACTTAGCTGCCTAATAATGAAATGGAGTACTCCATAAGAGGTTTCATATGACATGGTTCTCATCACTGTTGAGCAACGTTGAGAAAAGTAGGTACAAATTGTCGTATGCTCCTTTGTCGAGTGTCCCATTTTTTTTGCACGTGGGTGTAGTTTTTTTATTAAATAAGATAGTTTGAAAATGAAAATTGGAGTGTGACCGGAACGGATACGAAAGACAATATTCGCTTAGCGTGGGTTTCGAAGTGGGGGTATTTAACAGCGTTCTAGCGTTCCCTCTGTCGGAGGAGGCTAGGATGCTGTGTCGACTGTTGTCCGTTATTTACCAGAGCGAATAAACTCATTACATGTCACAATTATAACAATAACGGTGTAATAACCATTGTTTAGTTTTAAGTTGTTGTTTATATCTGTTATGGTGGTGACATTATCACTAAGTTATAATACCCCTTTAAATAAAGTAAGACAATAAAAAAAAAGAAAATGAAAATATTTAAAAGTGACAGTTTTTGTCAAAGCTACAAAGTATAAAGGCACTGAAATTGTTATTTACAGGAGCACAATGGATTTTTTGTTTGTCGCCTTTCTTGACCTCTACTTATTATATTTTTTATTCGTTGTTGACATAGGTAAAATGTGGTGGTTCTTTGAAGTGTCGAAGTTTTGAGAATCCCTATAACTACTTACAAATAATATCTATAGAAGATTTTTAAATCATAACTCCCAAATATTGAAAAAGACTAATGATATTTTAATTTGTATAATACAAATTAAAATGTCACTTTGATACAAATTGTATCACTTGCACATACTCCGATGTTCTCTACTGTAAACAAAAGTTTAGTAGAGGTAATTATTTCCTTATAGCCTTCTTTAAGGAAATAATTAATTGTGTAGTGGTTACAACTACAGTCTCCAAACGTGAGATTTTACGTTCGATTTTCAGGTTGGTCACTACAAAATTTCTGTTGAAGAATGATATGTGACTGCAACTATCACCTGTTTTTAAACTTCCAAAATATTTATTAGGCTATCAGTCAATTTCATTATGTGTCAAACAATACCACCTGTGGGCAGGTTTGTTAGACAAGAAACAATATAAAATAGAAGTACCTATCCACTTATACATTTATCATATCGGGGTCATTATATCGCAGTTTTCGAGACAGCGTTAAGAGTGCATCTTAACTGGTTTCTATTCATCGCCAGCCAGATGACAAAAAATGTATGACTAGGAGGATTTTTCGATACGGAAAGTATTAAAAAATTCTCAAAAAAGATGTCTAGCTTGTGATCGCTTAATGCCATCGGAAATAATACCAGTTTTTTTTTTTTACCAAACGTTGTATAACCAAGCTCGCGTCTTTTATTTGCTTTTATACTTTTCGTCAGGTCTAGCACTAATTGAAAACTGTCTAGTCTTTAAATTATACCTTTTTCTTGCGATTATACGTCATTTTCTCAAACAAATGTTTCTATTCCTTTTTTTACAAAATTCTACATCTCGGTACTTCTCTAAATATAAAATTGACTTGTTTTCACTCAGTTTATGAGTAAAAGGCCGGCTTGCAGCTCTTAGATAAGTCTTGACTTAACATAAAATAAACTCCATTCAGGCTAAACTTCGCTTCGCACACAATCGGTTTAGCTTAAATATTGATATATATTAATGTCAAAATTAAACTGCTATCTAGGACGGTTTATAGTTGTTAAATTTCGATTATATCCATAGACTACATTAACGTTTTTTTTTAATTTTATTTTTTTGCAAGAAAATAGTTTGTTCTTGACTCTAGTCTAGATCAGAGGTGACAAAGACAACGTCGGAGTGAGCTTTAAACAAAACTGGCACGTTATGCCGTGACCAGACATTATGTTTTTCTGTCCACAAGACGAACGTCGTTTTTTCTACACAATATTAATATTGACATACATTTTCAATTGAAAACAGAACGTAAAGAATGAATGGCGACCGAAGGATATACCAAATCTCGACTTAGTTAAATTGAATATAATGTTAGGATGTGCAAGACAACTTTAATGCGATTTAAGTTCGCGTTTAGGGCTAAGTCTAGGCTTGATAAAATAGAGGTTTGTATCATTTTAATTTAAGTTTACATTAAAATAAAACGCAATCGAAAAGATTGCGAATTAAGAATACTCGGTAAAATGGAATAAAAACATATTCATTTCGATTGAACACAAACCAAAACCCACAAAGTCAATCCTGTTAGAGGTATTTTCTGGCGAATTTTTAACTTATTTCCATTCATGCCGAAAGTTCCGTTGCCGCATAAAACATTCGGCTCAATGTTACTGCATATTTGCGAAAATCTTTACACTTATGCCTCCAACAATTTACCCACACGTAGGTACACCTACATTTAAATTTAAAGACGCGCACACACGATCATAATGCATATATTGCACGTTTTACAGTTATGAGAAATATAAAATATTTTAATTTTAATAGTAAGGAAGCCGCAGAGCAATTCTTTAGGTGGTTCATAAAACTAGTCGTGTGTCCCAAGTTTATGATTATCGCTGCGACGCCGACGGCGGTATTTGAAGACGGATAGCCTGGACAGTTTTACATACGAATATTTCAAGACATTTGTGGAACGAAGCCTGGTTATGACTGAAGAAATTCCTTTGGCAAAATAATAGACTGATCCCAGAGTTGCCGAATCTACGTCATTTTGGTATGTCTGAAATTTTGTGGGTAAATAGAAACAACAACATACCATCACGCCTGTATTCCCCGAAGGGTTAGGCAGAGGTGTAACCAATGTACACCGTCGCCGATATGTTTTTAAGTCCCATGTAATATGGGGCCAGCCTATTGCCATAGATAGAGATAGTTGGGTAGATAGAGTTTGTTGTTAAAAAGGTTACCGTACTTTTAAGCTTCAAAGGTGGGCTCTTTTTATAGTATCAGAAATATAAGGTACATTACTCACACACGTTCAAGTGCTTTTAAATATGTTTTACAAGATACTGTTATAAACTAATATAATTTTGTTTTGGCTATCGAATAGTGTCAGGCAATAACGAATAATATTTTTTATTGATATCCTGTAAAATATAAATAAAAACTGTAACGGTAAAATAAAATAACGCATCTTTTATATCTGATACATGAAAACGGACCCAGTACAGGGTCTACCACCATCCCTTGAAACTGTATTATTTTAATATTACTTTGCCTTGCACACTGTTGAATTTTCAAAGCTCGGCTCAGCGCCAAGAGTTTAAAATCCAACAACTGAAATTACAAAGTAATGTCAAAATGGTACTATTTTAAGAGATAATGGTAGGCCTCTTGAAGCTAGCAAGTACACAGACATAATTTAAATCCTCTATTTATCCTTAAAATTTCGCGGGAAGGAGAGGTGTGGGAAGGTTTAGGAGAGAACTACTTCTAGTGTAAGTTAACTTTATATAGAAGTAACTATAAGTCCCTATAATATTAAAACTTGAATAATTTTATGTTAAGTTCAAATAGTAGTAACAAACAAAGGCAATTTTTATTTGTTTATTTTATTTATCCTTAAAATTTTAGCCATGCTAAAGTGTCGTAGGTCTATCGACTCTGGGATCTTAGACAATAATAGTGCGGTGCTACATGTATTATTGTTAACAAGATTTCTTGAGTTTCATTTTAGTAATTATAATGTTTGTGTGAAAATTTACGTCGATGTTCCGTTGTCGGCATTGGACGGATGGTTGCGTTAATTGGTTACCCCTTTTGTAAGGTATTTTGACGAGAGAACTCTGGCGCCTCGAATACGCTTTTTAAAACCTGTAAAATGTTTATGAACTTAGATGCAAGGGAAGTTGTTCGTGGGTCCTGGCTGTGTATATCAGATAGCGTTAGTTGTATTTCTTAACTCAAGATAAAATAGACTGTGCTCTTTCAATAGCACTCCTATATGCCTTTGTCACGTGTCTCATTCCACTAAAGTAAATTGTTTTATTAGGAACTTTCATAATATGTTAGATATAAATTAATATATCTAGGTTGCCAACGATGTGAATTAGTTTATTAAGTTTTGAAGAGTAGATAGTTTCGCCACAAACATTCTGAAACTAGGGATTTCACGAAAATTGGGATAAAAAGGACTTTTTTTTATGAGAAGAGGCTTTTGCCCTGCAGTGGGGCAGTAACAGGAAAACCCACAGTTCGCCGGTATGTTTAGGTCCCATGTAATAGGGGGCGAGCCTATTGCCATTAACCGGGCACAAATTCAAACTCCAAGCTGCTACTGAGAATTTCATAGAAAAACCTAATAACACTTTTTGGTCGACCTGGGAATCGAACCCAAGATCTCTAGCGTAGCAGTCGCGCTTAGGACCACTAGGCTAACGAGGCTGTTACAATAGAAAAATATAATGAAATCTAGGTGCCCCCTTCTCTTCTTTCGTATTGAGAAGAATGGGAAAGAAACTACGTATTTATTCTTAAAATAAAAATAGTTTTTATAGCATTAATTCAATAATTATATAAATATTACTTTGCAACAAGGTTCTGGTTTACGAATAGTAGTGGCCATTGCTTATGGAAGAGTTGATTAATAGGTGGCAATTTAATTTGAACTTCTGGATTTTAATTATTAAAATAGTTATGAAGCAGGTGCTCCAATTTACCAATTTAATTGAAGATTTACCAATTTAATTAAAGACTTCTAATAAGATTCTTTTTTTTTGTAAATGACGTTTAAACGCCTTTTATGGTTTAAATGTTTAGTTTTACTTTGACTGGAACTGGACAACCCTAGTTTATTTTTGAGGGTCTAGGATAGGAGAAATAGCAGACATAGGAGCAATTATTATTTTAATCTACTGTTTTTATGAACACTATATCTAGAAATAATGTACTTATAGTGAAATATTTTGGGGCTGATCATGAAATAATCGTAAATAAAACAAGGTTTAGTAACCAGGTCTAGTAAAATCTTTGCACAACTCCTCATTAATACAGCATCACGTGCAGTGCTTATAAAGACGTGGAAGTGGATTAAATGCGCAGTGCATACAATGCTATAACCGATGCACTGTGTGTAAGCTTGCACTTTGCGGCCACTTACCGGCCTACACACTTGTTCGTTTTTGCATGAGTCCCGTGTAATCATAAGTAGGGATATTCCACACTGGTGGCAAAATTGCTACTGTTTTTTTTATTGACAAAACAAAAGTAGTAGTGCAGTAGTTTAGCAGTAGTAGTAGTGCTCTTTGTGAACGAGCTCGTCCGAAGAAGTGCTACCATCAAGCATGTATTTCTGCCGCAAAGCAGCGTTGCTGTGTTCCGGTTTGAAAGGTATGGGTGCCGGTGTAATTACAGGCACATGAGACAATTCAATTTTGTCTCTGTGATGGCAACACATTGGCAAGGCCTCTGGTATTGCAAATGTCTATAGGTAGCGGTGACCACGTAACATCAGGTGGCGCTTGGGCTTATTTGCCATCCAATGACATAAAAAAATTAAATGTCACAGTTGTGATGTCTTTCTATATGTCTTGTATTATTTGTAGCTAGCTAAAGAAATGAGGTCTTCATATGAAAAAAAAATTGGGCTTGTGATCAAAAATTACTGAAGTAGGTCTTACAGGTGCTCAGTCGTGGATTAACTGGCTAAGCATAAATTGAGTTCCCTAGTATATTATTTTATAATGTATATACTTACCTACATATGTAAGAAACACACTAGGCCACCGGGATCCTTTGTATTTTTTTATTCTTACCATTAACAAGAGTAGTAACAATACCAAACAACTTAACACATAAGTCTTTACTGATGTAACAGTGAAGTGCGAAACGAGCATAATTTAGGATGATTTATTTATAGATAAATGTTTTACAATAAATTGTGTAAATAGGAAACAGTATTTGATGTTTTATTGTTTTTTTTAAACGGTAAGGAAACTTATCGGTTAACAAAAGAAAATCGTGTATGGTTTGGCTTAAACATTTTATTACATATTACGCCGAAGGATTCACATGTAAAAGTGCAAATCGACATATTGAGATTCTCAATGAACATTGTCATTTTTGACCCCCGACGCAGAAACGACGGGGTGTTATAAGTTTGATGTGTCTGTGTGTGTGTGTCTGTCTGTCTTTCTGTGGCATCGTACCTCCCGAACGCATGAACCGATTTTGATTTTGTTTCTTGTGTTTGAAAGATTAATTAGTCAGAATTGTTCTTAGTTTTATTTGATTGAAATCGGTTCAGCGGTTTAAAAGTTATCAGCTCTTTTGTTAGCTACGGTAGTGATTTTTTTCTTCTGTCGGGGGTTACTTAAAATTTTTAATTTTGTGTTTTTACACTCGAAGTCTTATTTTATCATAATTATTCAATATCTAAAATGTACCTGTTGTTCAATATCCACCTATGAATCATAACGTCAAAATCCCTCGCTTATTTATCCTCCCCTGTGAACCGACCCTAACTGATTCCTACAATCAATAATAAGGGAATTACACGCACGCTCTACAGCTATTTGTTTTTACCTTTCTATGCTTGTGTTTAAGAACCCGGAATTTATTATCTAGTACATCAACATTGTATGGGAAAACACCGAAACAGATTGATCTGTGGTGAAATCTCTCATGCTACGTAAAATAACTTAGGTAAACAGATATCGGTTCGCGTTATAATATGCAGTGAAACGTTCCATACATTTTTAATCAGGTTCGTTTTTATTATATGCAGCATGTATATTAGAGGTCTTGGGATCGATCCTCAGGTCGAGCAAAAAGTGTTATTGGGTTTTTCTATGAAATTATCAGTAGCAGCTCGGAGTTAGCATTTATGCTCGGTTAATGCCAATAGGCTCGCCTACTATTACATGGGACTTAAAAATATCGGCGAACTGTGGGTATACATTGGTACCTACACTTTTGCCTGACCCTTTGAAAAATACAGGCGTTATTGTATGTTATGTATGTGTTGTGTATATTAAATTTGAAGGAGATTGTACAATGGTTTAAATAGACGCTTTGGGATCTAGTTTGGATTCCCAGGTTAGGCCAAATGTTATTGGTGTTTTTGCTGTTTTACTAAGAACGCCCTTCTGCATGCGAGACATCTTCGGAATAGAAGTCAAGTATACCACAAAATATAGCATTATGATACTCGACAATAGTGTCGCTTCCTATCAGTGTAAGAATTTTTGCAATTGTAAATTGTACTTCCAGAGACTACCTTAAACGAAAAAAAAAACAATAATCAATCAAACTTTTACCACTTTAAAATATTTGTATACATTTCTCAGTAGAAGCAGACTGGAGTTCAGTTTTGTACCTGGTAAATAGCATGAACTCGATTTCTTTTACATGGGATTTAGACATTACTGGTGAATTGTGGATCTACTATAATATAACTCTATCTATCCTTTCAGTGAAAACAAGCGTGTAGTTGTGTGATGGCAATGGGCTCAGCCCTTATTACTACGACTTAAAGCTCTGTCTTCGCCTCTGGGGCATACAAGCATGACGTAATATAACGTTAATAAATTGTAACGGTACTCCTATTTAATCAATAGGTACTGAAAGTTTTAAAGAGCTGAAGCAAATGAAATCGTTCTTGTTTAAGAATAAACATTATTTAATTCAAATATAATTGTATTCCTCATTAAGATTTCCTGTTTTGTGTCTAAGAATAAGAATCTGTCTTCAAAATAATTTATCCTTTAATAAAAAACTGAAAATTTAATCATTAAAGCAGGTTCCCACAGCTGACAAGCTCACAAGAATGTTGGCTCTTCGGGAATCCTTTTCCAAATAATTAATGCGATAAAATAGTGGTGTGCGCTTGCGCCGGGCGGGACGCGTGACGAGAGCGCGCGCGCGGTCACGACGCATGCGCGCCGCAAAACGACCACAGAGGCCGCACGCGCGACCCTACCCCTACTACTATCACTTACAACGATGTTTTGTTTAGAACTGAGTACATTTCTGCTGGGATAAAAGTGGATTTTGATGTTATTAGAAATTACAGATGAAAATAAATTTATATTGCTTTTTGCTATGTGGAAGTCCTTAAATGGTCTTAGGTACCTATTTGCATTCCTGCTGTATACTGAAAAGGTACAACTACTTGTAGTTCTCTTGTAGTCTCTCATAACTCGCCAAAAATACTTTGCTTTTGGTTTTCTTTACGTTTTAATTTTCGAACTCACACATATACCAAATCCCTGAAAGTATATAGGTAACGTATAACTGGATAAATACGGACTCTATTTAAAAAAATCAGAGAATAATGTAGCCATCAATGTAAACAACATAAACCCCGTGAATCAAAACAAATAAACGGAAATACGCGCGAGTAAGAGCACCGTGTCTCTCTACATCTATGGCCCTCTATTCTATTAAATCAGGACGCTGGCCAGCTATGCATGCATCTTTTACGTACGGAGCGCTTTTTGCGATTCATGCTATGCAAAGTTATTCCAGATTTGAGGCAGAAACAAGTAAAATAGGGCTCTTACTTAAGACTTTGTTGGTGAAGTATTAAAACTGCATAAGCACTGTATCTAACACTGATTTTGTAAAATTTATTTAAACAATTGTAATTTATATAATCTAAGTAAAGTCGAGAAGTAGGTAGGTATAGAGGATTCCAAAAAACTTACCTGCACAACTAATAGTACAATAGAAGGCTGTTTATTATTAAAAAGTTTCTTATAATTGTCTTTGAAGATAAATAAGAAAGTGTATTATTAGTCACAATTAATTAATTAATTTTATAACTTACTGTTTATAAATCCATAATTAATATTTACAAACTTATAAATACATACATACCAACACGCCTGTATTCCCCAAAGGGTTCGACCTAGGAATCGAACCCAAGACCTATAGCGTAGCAGTCGCGCTTAGAACCACTAGGCTAACGAGGCAGTGTAAATACATAATAATGTTGTTATGTATAATTTATAGAGGAGAGCTCAAAGGACATCAAAAATCTCGTCCGCATTGCTATCAATGGGATAGGTTCCTAAGAGGCTGGCAGAATTACCATAATGTATAGCAATGCTGATTCTCTGGCCAAAGACAAAGCCAGGCTTCTGGTCACGTGAAGAGTCGAGCAGCCGTTTAGCGATGTTCTATAAGACAAGCGGGTTCAAACATATTATTAGTCTGAATTTCTTTCAAATTGCACAAATAATTTAGTACATTGCCGAACAAGTTTGACTGTTTTAGTCTAGTTTTTAATAGGAACAGATCAGGTTTGGCGTGAATTTATGCAATTTGAAAGGCTTATCTTAATTGAATTTACATAGGTGATTGTCATTCTAGAATCTTCTTACGCTAAGCGTGGGTATTCCCTGATGAGCGAGATGTGATGTCACTTTCATTGTCACCAAATACTTAAATCATAAACACGAATAAATTATTTTTATTGCAATAAGAACAATATTTTATGCTTGCATCGTTCTCGTAAAATGAGTAATTGGTTTATTAAGACTACTGGACAACTGGACAACTTACATAACATACCATCACGCCTGTATTCCCCGAAGGGTTAGGCAGAGGTGTAACAATGTACACCCACAGTTCGCCGGTATGTTTCAGGTTCCATGTAATAGGGGGCGAGCCTATTGCCATTAACCGAGCACAAGTCCAAACTCCGAGCTGCTACTGAGAAATTCATAGAAAAACCCAATATCACTTTTTGCTCGACCTGGGAATCGAACCCAAGACCTCTAGCGTAGCAGTCGCGCTTAGGACCACTAGGCTACCGAGGCAGTTACAACAACAATACAAACAACAACACCAACACAACAACAACAACTTATAAAATAATAAACCTTTCACAAAAAGATTAAGTCTACAAACTTGATATTGTCTATGTTGTCTAAAACCCACCCATGTTCCTTCTTGTGCCCTTTGTGTTCCGGGGGCGCGGTATCTCTTACGAACAACCCGCAGCCCCGGCAGGCATCGGCCCTCAGGTCTATGTTGCCTGCAGCTTGGTTTTTGATAATTTGTTCTAAATCGTTCCAAAGGTAGTTTTCTTTTTAATTATACCATAGGCCGTCCGCTCACGTCAGACAATCGGCGATCGATTTTTTTTGTCGGAGAGAATGGAACAAAATTATATTATGAATTCTAATATACACCACACGTTCAACAAAAAGCTGATCCCACGGAACTATGAATTTATTGAACGATCCGGTAATCAGTCCTAGAAACAGTCGGACGGGAGACGAGGCATTCGCGGGAACTGCCTTTCAAAAAAAGAACAAGAATTTTAATCGCTATTCAAAAGCATGTGATTAGCTACCGAATTCCAAATTCAAATCCTACTACGCCTATCCTATCAGTACTAAAGCCTGTCATTAATTAGCCGATACTCAACACATTCATTCATAAAGTACGTATTAGAAGTGTGGTCATAAGGCTGGTTCACGACAGCTGGCGGCTTCTCAGGCTCTATTGGAATGTCAGTCGCGGTAACGAATGCCGCATGCTGTCTGTTACTGCCCTAACTGACGATTGTGCGTACACGTGCCGCTTTGGCTTCTAATGAACACAACCTTTATATCTATCATTTAGTATTTTTTTACGATGTTAGGTTAAATGGCGTCACGGTTGCATAAATGGGTAATAATTTTATTTTGTGTAAGGTACTGTTGTTATTTCATTTGTAAATGTGAAAAAATTCGTCGATTTAAAAAAAAAAGGAGGTTTTATGTTCGAAAAAAATAAAAACAAAATATACCATCACGCCTGTATTCCCCGAAGCGTTAGGCAGAGGTGTAACAACGTACACCCACAGTTCGCCGGTATATTTAGGTCCCATGTAATAAGGGGCGAGCCTATTGCCATTAACCGGGCACAAATCCTAACTCCGAGCTGCTACTGAGAATTTCATAGAAAAACCCACTAACACTTTTTGCTCGACCTGGGAATCGAACCCAAGACCTCTAGCGTAGCAGTCGCGCTTAGGACCACTAGGCTACCGAGGCAGTCAATCAGTCAGTCAGTTTTATGTTCGAATGTATGTATTTTTTTTTAATGCATGTTTATTATAAAGTATCCTATAATATTCTATGCATGCAATATTAATTATTATTTTCGGTTAAAAAAGAATTTAGTTATTGTGTTGTTTTATCGTCAACTCATCTATCATCAACTTATTGATGCCTTTTAGCTTGCCTTTGAGCTACAGCTTTATTTCAATTTCAAAGGAGATACTTTTATACTTAGACTAGCTTTATCCCGCGTCTTCGTCTGCGTGAAAGTCAAAGACCCCTTTAATTCGGCCCCGTCGCAAAATCCGTTCTTTGCTAACGATTCTTACCTATAAACTACAAATATAATGCCAAATTTCCTTGTACAGTAATGTTCGTATTTAGTCAGACTGAATGAATGACTTATTCGTTTCTATGTATACAGATAAGAAGCCAATTACCACATGGAAAAGCGAAAAATAACAACAAACATGTTATTTGGGTAGCATGACTGTAATATTGGTGGCGCGATATGTAGAATACTGGGTTGAGGCGTGTGACATCGGACGATGCAATTCAATTCGATGCCAGTCTGCGGCTTCATTCTAGATGGGATTTTTGTCGACCAGTTACTTTTACGTGCCCACCCAACATATCGTTTTAAATTCGTTACAAAATACGCAACCGACCCGCAATATTCCACCATTCAACCCCTAATTGCTTTAACCTCCGCTAATTTAATTTCCATACACATTTTGTGCACTTAAATACGTCTCAATTAGTCACAATTAATTATACAAATGAGCACGTTCTTATCGTTACATTATCGACGTAACTTTGGACAAGTATGCGGACAGACTCGGCTTTCCACATGCGAAATGAGAAGCTTTGCTCACGCCCCGTCACACCGTCTCGCATTAATTAAAGAACAAATTATACGTTCTTTATCACCATTCTTTTTTTATAATAACAGGCATTGTTGTCCATTCGTGCCAAGAAACGATTCTCTTCAGCCAGTGACTGATTTAATTCGATTTCCACACGACTCCCGACTGACGTATGGTGGAACGTCTTCATCACTCCTTCAAGACGGCTTAATTTTAAAATTCTTTGAGCTTTGTTTCCCAGTACACGAGCGTAAGGTAAAATAAAACGTTACTGTGTTTCCGGTCTGACTTTATAGGGTTCCGTTCGACATAAACAGCTTTAAAGTTTTTGAAAATTGCCTATAAGGTTTCAATTTTGAGAAATTAAAAAAAATAACATTTGATGTATCTATCTCTGCATAGTGTATTGATAACATAATTTTCAAAAATTGTTTATATATTCTATTTCATGCATTTCCATTCAAGCACTCTTCATTACTTGTTCATCAACTTAACCGTAACATTACTACTGATAGATCATTTTGTAATAGTAATGTACTCATTTTATAAAAGTTTTGGTTACTATAGTAGTCGCCACGCGCGATTAGCCCGTCAGTTGAATCGATCGCGTGCAGCGTCGGCGCCTCAAAAAACACCGAAAGGAACCGGAAAACCTAAGAATTAACTTGACAGTTGTGCTCACGACTCGTGGCGACTACACTACCTATGTTATAATAAAAACAGTAAAACAAATGAAAGGTGTTATTTATTTCATACCTATTTCGACTCTAGAATAACAATCGATTCATCTTTAATATGAATAGGAAAATAATTGAAAGAACATTTTTTATTAAAGCCAATTAAATATGTAAAAGGCAGCGCCTCGCGCCCGCCAGTGCGACTGTTAGACATAGACAGATTGCTAATTAACTGATAAACAGTGCTCAAAACGCTAATTTTGTTTACTTCATTGGTGATACGGCGTTCAAACTGGGTGCACTTAACTAAATGAGTGTGCCGACGCACCTGGGAGGCACCTGCATCTTGATTAGTGATTGCACTTAGCTCCTTTAGCTTGCCACACCGGATTAATACTTGCGTATCAGCAAATGCGAGGTTATAATTAATTAAATGACTCCGCAAGGTTCGCCAGCGCCCTCTGCAAAACGATTATTATCTTCACTGTCATTTTTAGATAGGTTCTAATAATAGTTATTACAAAGACCACACTTTTTAATTTTTGCGTTTTTATATGCGTTACGTTTACTTCAATTATTTAATTTTACCTTTGTAGGTTATCTGATTAGTTTATTTTACGCCTTGTGTTATGTAAGACAAATTAATTTTAAATGTTGTAGCTAATTAATTGTCGAACTGCCTCGTTAGCCTTGTGGTCCTAAGCGCGACTGCTACGCTAGAGGTCTTGGGTTCGATTCCTAGGCCGAGCGGTGTTATTGGGTTTTTCTATGAAATTCTCAGTAGCACCTCGGAGTTAGGATTTGTGCTCGATTAATGGCAATAGGTTCGCCCCCTATTACATGGGACCTAAACATACTGGCGAACTGTGGGTGTACATTGGTACACCTCTGCCTAACCCTTCGGGGATTACAGGCGTGATGGTATGTGTGTAATTAATTGTAGCTGCTAAATTGCAACTTACGTCAAGACTTAGTAAAATTATTATTGCATTTAGTTAGGTAGATACAGTTTATTATTTAATTGACCATCATGTTGATATACTAACTACAAATGACAAAAGATCCGGCCCTGGTGCAAGCCATGGTCCGGAGCGAGAGGGAATGGGATGCAGTCGCCTCCTTCTGCGAGGCAGTAATGCTTGAGAAGGAGGCGGCGGGACGGTTGAGACAGCGGTTCTCCCGTCCCAGCCGCCGCGGTAGACGCTCCGGACGTCGGGAGCCGCGAGGCGACTCCCGGCCACCGTAGATACGGGCCTGTGGACGGTGAGCAATGGGTAGTTCACCGTCCTTACGTTGCATAACGACAGGCCGTGTCGACGGCGCGTTCGTGTTCCACGCGCGCCTCAAAGAGATGTCAGCAAAAGGAAGGGGCCACTGAGGGCCGATGCCTGCCGGGGCTGCGGGTTGTTCGCAAGAGATACCGCACCCCCCGAACGCAAAGGGCACAAGAAGGAACATGGGTGGGTTTTAGTCAGTAAAAGTCTGACACTCCCTCCCGTCCCGCCCAGGGCGGGAGAAGTTATTTGATGATTTCCCACCCAACAAAAAAAAAAAAAAAAATGACAAAAGAAAATAATTTCATAGTAGAGATACGAAGATATGAATACTAGAAAAAAAAAATAATTCCTACCTAATTTAATTAAACATTCTATGTTCCGGATTATGATGGCATTTATATCCATTTGTGAAATTAAACAAGCTGACACGATGAAGATGGTTCTCCGAAGGGGAAAAAATGTTTAAAAAATTTACACATAACATCAACTGGGTAATATTAGAGTAAATTTTGTACGGTGAGATAATAAAAGTATCGATTCAATGAACTTTATTGCTACAAGTTTATGGTTCAGAATAATCACCTTGTTAACACTCGCCTAGAGCAAATATACAATTATGTACGTTCAAATATATATAGTCATAAAAATATTATGAGTACAGGTGTTAAATAAACAAACTTATTAAAATGTATGCTTATTTTTATTAAACTAGCTTTAAATTAATATACACTACACATATTATAAAAGGCATACCTAATTACTAAATTGCTAATTGAAAAATAAACATAGACTATACTACGCAAGGTGTAATTTTAAGTGAGAATTTATTTACATTTTATATTATGTGTCAAATATTAATGCAAAGGTCTACAAATATTATATAGGTTTATTGCTAGTTCTAAATCTGCTGCTAACTGAACTCAATAAAATTGTTGATGAACATTTTTGATGTATCTACACATACATTCGTAACATTATCATTATTTTCTACATAACCATTGTTTAGTATATCGATCATTCTTTATATCAATGCCATGAAGCTTTGAGTAACTTACGATTCATTATTTCTAGTATGCTAGGTAAAATATTAGAACTTTAGCAAGTCGCCGTTAAAATAGGACATGAAAACGTTAATGATTTGAAGATTTTTTCAGAAAGATAGTGGACAGAGGAGTATGAAATAAAATATGGTAGAAATGTGCTTATCTATAGGACAGACAAAACAACAATTAGATCAATCAATACTCTAGTGCCTGGTACCAATACTGTAATTTATCTTTTAGCGCTTTTATGATTAGGGATAAGCTTTTGAACCTTCGTGCTTTTTGATCTGCCCACAGTGCAGGAAGAGTAAGCGACACACTTACAAAGTCGGCAAGAAACGGGTTAGTTTCGCAAAGGTGCATCGATTGGTATAGCGAAATTATCTAGGGGATCGGCGCGTGCCTTACCATCGCGCCGGCACGCCCACGGCTGCGGGCCGAGTTTGTTTTAGCACGACGTCGGCTGCGTCCTATTTGACACAACTTTTAATGGCAAAACGTTGCTCGTCTACAGAAATAATGAAAAAAATTGTGAGTCTATTGTTGATACTATGTAACTACAAATAAAATAAAAAGGAAAAAAAAAATCAACGTAGATATACCAATTTTGATTAGTGTCTCGAAATGGTGACACGGTGTCGCGTCAGATCACGAAGGAAATGGCGGGACGACTTGGTCGGTTTCCTTAAGAATTGACAAGATGTAGCTCAAAATCGCGATACATGGAAGAAATGGTCGGACGCCTGTGTCCAAGTGTGGGACAGGACGGGCAGTGCAGCGTGTGAGAATGTATGGATGTTTGTTACCCTTTCACGCTTAAACGGCTGAAAGGTCTGGATTAAAATTGGCACATAGATAGATTATAGTCTGAAATAATACATAGGCTACTTTTTATACCGGAAAAATGTACGGTTTCTGTGGGATAATATATTACTTTGGACGTGAACGAAGTCGCGGGCAAAAGCTAGTAATAAATAATATACAAATTTAAAAGTACAACAAAAAAGTTATTACCTATCAAATTATACGTTTATGATATACATATGATCAGTATTACGATGGAATTTATCTATAGAACTTTTTGTGTGTCTGCCTTCTGGTTGATGACTTGATAGTATCTGAAGAAGTCAACTGACCGGAGTGAGCCAACAATATTTGTCAGTATAATACCGCCTTATATAAACGATGCTGTTTCAAAGCACAAGTAGACAGCATACTGTAAATAACACGACAAAAATGCAAAGTATCGACAACAATGCATTGGTTTGAATATTGTCATCGATGTTAAACGATGGGGTGCCAGAAAAAGGTCTCGAAAGTTTTGTTTGCTACAGTAACTATGGGTTACGAACAGCTACAAAGTAGGTTCTATAGTCTGTGATCCCGAAGTCGAAAGACCTATGTAATTTTAGTATGGTTGAAATATTAAGAATACATGGAATATGTGTGTATTTAAGAAGGTAATCATAATTGTTAGTTTCGATACTGGGCTATTTTTTAGGTATCAGGTAAAAAAGGTACTTGATTTACTTAAGATACAGAAAGTATCTTACTCACCTAGGCCATATGACTATTGAAAAATATGTAAGTATCTAAATGTAAGTCTTCAAATACTTAAATAACAAATGTTATCTTCAATGAAGAAGTGTTGAGTTGGGAGCAGACCGAGTTCACTAAAGCGATACTGATGGCCAGATGACGAACAACTAACTTTCCTGATGACAGCAATCTTAACTTTCAGTGGTCAACAACATTTGCAGGACAATTTTTGTCTTTAATATAAGAAAAACAAATTACTACAACAATTAAACGTAAACCTTACATTATATGTTTTATGGTGTATTTTTTATTGTCTTCTATTCGGCAGATGATTTCAGTGTATCAATTTGGTCTTAGTGTTGTCAACGTCTGCAACAACGGGATCCATAGTTGATATTTTCCGACGCACTATGATTCGATGTTGATTATTACGGACACCGATAGAGAATCGAAAATAATACGAGTTATCAACGTAACGAAGTTTTATTACAGGTAACCGCTGCGTTGGAAAAGCGATCAGGCTTACGATCGCATTTTGGTAAGGCACCTCATGTTTCGTACACTAGTAAAGCTTGGTGTACACTTTAACGCAAACATTATCAGATAAATAGTACCTAAAGTAAAGTTTTCTGACAAAACAGATATGTCATTTTCTAGAAGCATACCACAGATACCATCACGCCTGTATTCCCTGAAGGGTTAGGCAGAGGTGTACCAATGTACACCCACAGTTCGCCGGTATGTTTAGGTCCCATGTAATAGGGGGCGAGCCTATTGCCGTTAACGGGGCACAGATCCCATCTCCGAACTGCTGCTGAGAATTTCATAGAAAAACCCAATAACATATTGCTTGACCTGGGAAACGAACCCAAGACCTCTAGCGTAGCAGTCACGCTTAGGACCACTAGGCTAACGAGGCTCTAGATCATGCCAAATAATTGAGGATTCTACAGAAATTACAGCATCTGCCCTCGATTTCGTTCGCGCGGCAATCAAATATACCATAGCACACTCGGCAATTGTGTAGCAATACATTTTTTTTTGGTAATTGAACCAGGGCTTTTAGAGACTACCTTTTATAAACAAAAAAAAAACAACTTTTACCTCTATATTTTATTAGTATAGGTACATGTAAAATAAACGATAAAAAGCGGGAAAAATGTGTAACTCCAATGGTTGTTTCTGGTAATATAAGAAGTAATAAGAAATATAAGATAAGTATAAGAAATCATCTCGTCATACAAATGGAAAATACACCACGATGTTAAACTTCTTTGTTCCAAAGCTTCTATAGAAATTTCTGCTGTAATTTTCACACTACATAACATGCTAAAACGTGATGTCTTGATAGTTTAGAGGCTCAGACTGTCTAGTTAGAGGGTATAAAATGGCAGGCAATATTTCCTAGCCGAGATCAAATGTTGGGATTTTTGATAGGTTCCGTGATAATGTGTGGCGATAAATCATTGGTGATAATAGTTTACCTTTCTCTCAGGGAGACGAGAACATTAATTTGTTCAATGGTGAGCATTTATGGGCAATAACAGGATGTATAGATGTAGTGGAATAAAAGCGCGCGAAACTATAAACTGGTCCATAGATCAGCTAATTGTTGCAGAATGGTACAAACCCGGGTAATGGCGCGTTCGGTCGGTGCCGCCGCTTCGCAATTTAAACGCTAACGACTTTTATGGCCAGCATGTATCTTTCTTTAACAAGGTTATAATGAAGCTTTATTTTATTCTTTTTTTTTACTTTTTACTATTCTTGCGGGGTGGTTTAGATGTGGAACCGTTTTGTGAATTGCAATAATTTTAGATATGGTATCATGTAATTTCACTAACACTATCTAGGCAGTGTATTCCATAAACTCTTAACAGTTAAGGTAATTCCTTACGAAACTAAACACTTTTGTTTAAATAAATCATAAATAGGTAGTTAGAAATTCCATACTTACCGTTTGTATTGGTTAGATACAAAAGTGAATCTAAGTATATAAAATTATGAAAATATGACACCATCAAATTGAGTAAGTTTTAAGTGATGAAATATATATAAAAACCAATCTTAAGAAAGTTTACGGATTACCGTTAGTCGAATTAGATATCAAAACTTATGTTTTATTTAAATTAATCAACTTTCACTGATAATTATTTTAACTAATAATATTACAACAAATTAATATTTAACAATTACACAACAGCACAGCTGGTTATTCCTAGTTTAATAGAGTTGTAAATAATTGCCAATTTAAATTAGATAAATTAACTTCTTTACGATCGCGATCAACGACCCATATACATATACTGTAAATACTCGTAATATAAACGAACGTCTATAAAAATAATTGAAATAAAAAACAAATAGCTTCTGTCTAATAGGTCCTTCGTTTTAATGAATCTTAACAAGTATTAGAAACTTTTTTTACAGTTTCCGCTTTTTATTACTTACCTACTTATTATCATTCAAATCCATTAAAAAACGGTTACACTAAAAAACGAAACGAGCAAATGTGTTTCATCTTCTGTACGATACCCCTTTCATTGTATATTTTCTTCGATGAGGAGTTTCATGATTAGTTGACCATGGATGGGTAACTAACCAGCAATTATCTTTGATTTTCAAACATACCAACACGCCTGTATTCCCCAGAGGGTTAGGCAGAGGTGTACCAATGTACACCCGCAGTTCGCCGGTATGTTTTTAGGTCCCATGTAATAGGGGGCGAGCCTATTGCTATATATATTGCTATTGATTTTTAGTATAATAATTACATCACAACTCGTCTATTGTTCGTTATTGCGGAGTTTCATTGTTTATATCCGAAGGTCTCTTTATCAGATCTTCATAAAAAACAGAATTTTTAAAATCTGTTTATAATTGACGCAAGTACCGATGAACATACAAACAAAGAATCTCCTTCCTTTTTCAAATCGGTTAAAACAGTCAAGCTATTCTTTTGAAGCAGACTTTTGTGAAAATTAATCAGAAAAACAATGCTGTGATACCCTTCTCACTAAAGGCTCTATGAATACCTAACGTTTTATTAATTCTTTTCCTGAAACAGTCCCGCTATTTCACCGGAGTTAATGAAATCCCGTTTTCGCAAAGCGCCTTTCTATAATTCATAAATGAAGAATACAGACGCTCTTTCAATATTTTTTATTCATTAATTAGTATCGTCTTTCTTTGTAGGTATCTGTTATGTATGATGTTGGAAATATAGCTACGTTGATAGAAAAATATTGGCTTACAATAATATGAATTTTGAGATAACGGTAAATAGAGATGTATAATAAAAACTGTGAGACGAGAACCCCAGATAAAGAATGAGGAAAATGATAATAATTTCTTAAAAAACATCTTGACGACAAAAATGTTTGAAAAATTCTGAGAAGTACTGCTCAAAAAATAAACGTTATTTTTTCAAATCTACCCTACCTATAAGCTTTTAATTTACGTTATTTAAGGAAGCTAGAAAAATAAATGTTATTAGATTAGCAAAACCAAGCGGAGGTTTAAATTGGCGGTTAAATGGTCACTGCAAATAGAAGCTCGCGACCAACTAATTGGTCCACAATGGAGCGAAGTCTCGTTTACTTCAGTGTTAAAAGTATTAATATACGGCGGCATTTAGTTTTTAAAAGTAGTTTTCAGACAATGACTTGTGATGTGAAGTGACGATCAGCTTGAGCAGTAAGTAGGCTGCCTGCTTGAATGATTCAGAGGTTGCATAATTAAAAAGACTTTTTTTTGTATAAACAATTATTTTTTGAGTCTATTGATTTTATTCAGCTATGTTCAATAAATTAGACAAAGACTGCTTTCACCAAATTAATAAAAACTACTACCTTTTATGATTATTCATATTTTATTTTTATTGTAAAGTACATAATATATCCTCCATGATTTGAAGCAAGCAACTGCCTCGTTAGCCTAGTAGTCCTAAGCACGACTGCTACGCTAGAGGTCTTGGGTTGATTCCCAGGTTGAGCAAAAAGTGTTATTGGGTTTTTCTATGAAATTCTCAGTAGCAGGTCAGAGTTAGGATTTAAACATACCATCACGCCCATATTCCCCGAAGGGTTAGGCAGAGGTGTAACAATGTACACCCACAGTTCACCGGTATGTTTTTTTTTAGGTCCCATGTAATAGAAGGCGAGCCTATTGCCATTAACCGGGCACAAATCCTAACTCCGAGCTGCTACTGAGAATTTCAAATACTGAGAGTTAGGATTTGTGCCTGGTTAATGGCAATAGGCTTGCCCTCTATTACATGGGACATAAACATACCGGCGAACTGTGGGTGTATATTGGTACACCTCTACCTAACATGATGTATCTTTCTTCTTTTTTCCTCCTCCTCCTCACGTCGTATTCCTCATTTCTGAGAGTCGTGAAGTATCCGATGGATCAGCTTTATACTGATGGTGTCTCGCCATCTGTGTCGGTCTTTGGCAGTATGTAATGTGACGTGTGATTGGGCGTCCAGTGTGGAGCGGACCTAATCTGCCTATTCATCCCGTATAGTTAAACACAGTAATAGTTCAGCAGGCCAGTGTGTATTTTTGAAAAGTCTTTTTTTTTTAAACTTCTCTTAAGTGCCTTGGAACAACCCCGGCAACTAAAATTCCACCCTATGCATCTTGTTGGTACCTATTAGTGCTTATTATTTTGTACGCATAAATATTTTTTTCGCATGAACACAGTTTAAGGTCTTTGCCCAGCGGTGGGACATGACAGGCTAGAGAGAGAAAAAAAAACAGTTTACATTTTCATATTAGTATTTCAAAGCACTATCGAAAATAGTAAAAGTTAATGAATATTCACCAGTTTCAGGAACATTATTAATCATTTTACTCAAAAGAAACCCTTCACGACATAAGCTCCTCCCACTTCCTATTGATATATTTTACGCAAATATTAAACAAAAACTTTCCTTCACTATCTTAGTATGGTAATTCCGGCGTCATAACTGCGTTTATTAAGCGCAGTGGAGCGTGGAGCGTGGGCGTCCTATGTATGCGCGCGCGCCGCCCTCTACGCCCTTCTGCGCTATCGCCGATCGATGCACGCGCACCACGCTCGATGTAGGCTTTAATTGAACCTAGCCTGAGAAAAATATTGGTTTACAATTATTTAAGGACAGATAAACAGGAGGCAGAGAAATCTGTTTTTTTTTAACTAGGCGGCATTTCTACTAACTTTTAGGAACCATCGCAATCTAATTTCAGTCTTTATCTGACAAAAAAGCTCTAATTGACCTACGTTTTTTGTCACTGAGATGAGTTTGCGACTACATTTTGAACGTTTTAAGTTAGAAGGGCCCTCTCGTCTTGTAAAACAAATCATCAGAAAAGCCCAAGAATAAAACAACATAATAAATATTTAAATAAACAACTTTGGGAATTTTAAATTAAGTAGATCAATAAAAATCTGGTACTTGGAGAGGCAAAATTATTGAATTGAATTACAATAAAAAATTGTAGCTTGCACTTACACAGCTTTGCTTGTAAACTTCGATTTATAATGCAAATTAGAATACGAATGCGATTCAGATTACAAAATTAATTATCTAAAACAATATAACGTTCATAATTGAATCCATTGACATCAAATATTACAATCACAATACAATAGAGTCCATATTGCATAAAACAGTAACGTTAACTGATAAACATCTCGTAAATTAAATAAATATTATTTTATTTAGGCCCCAGGCGCACTGGCCAGTCGTATTTTGTGCGCAGACGCAGCCTACGATAAGACAAACCTAACTACCGAGTGGTGAGCTTATTAATTTATTTTATTTACTGCTTCGGACTTGCCTGCTACATACGATATCACAGATTATAATTTGTAAAGTTTATAGTGTAATAGAATTGTAGAGATAAAGTTGAGAGCATTTTCGTGATAGCAACGGTAAGGTATAAAATGAAGACAATTTCTGATCACCTGATGACGACTTGTTAACAGTTTCGTAAAAAAATGTTTCTTACTTTTTCCGGAAACGTTCTTGCTTTAAAGAATATTTTAAAGGAAAGGTGATTTATTCAAAATTTGTCACTCATAAATAAATTATTTTTTTATCATTAATATGTGGATATTATAAAATTTATAAAATGTAGGTGTCGTAGTACAAAACAGTACAGAATTGCCCTGTAACACTTTCAGGCTGTATAAGCGCCTTTCCTGAGCTTCTAAAGGCAGAGTATCACTAGAGGCCGTGCATTAACGACATCAAAGGGTTTAACAGGAAGTAGTTAGTGCCCGGATGAGTGACCGGATATACCTATAAGACTTAGTAGGTACTTACACTTGAATCTGTAATCTGGCCGTAGGAGATTAAAGTGAAAGCACGTACTTTCTTATAATTTATTCAGGAAAATTTTGTTCGGAAGACGAGGAGATAGTAATTTTAAATATTTATACGTGTAACGAAATCATGTAATGCATGTTGGATACATTATGTTAAAATTTTTTCATGAATATTCCATATTGGTCTGGTCAGTCTATAGGCTAGTCTAGTCTATAATATATTATTACGCTAGCAGCTTAACGCTTGGGTGTCGTCAGCAGACGCCGACCTTTAGTGGATTCTTCTTCTGTCACTTTCAATCTTATATGTGGGTATGCTGTTCATTGCCTTAAGAAGTCATCTCTTGGCTCTTCAAAAATAATTGAATGAAAAGAATTGATTCAAAAGTAATCACACGATAATAGATTAGATTTCGCGGTTCAAGCCGCTTTTGTTCAGCTAGTAATCTACCTGTACTAAGACAACGACTGCTATTAAAGTAATAAAGCTGAAGAGATTTTTTGTTTGTTTATCCATGCTAATCTCTAAAATTCCCAGTCGGATTGCCAATATTATTTTTGTATATATGATAGCTAGATTCTCGAGGAATAGTACAGGTGGATATTACATCACGCTACGGCCTACGGGAGCGGAGCAGTAACAGAAGAAGTAACATAACACAAATGAACACTATTGTATGTATAAGACCTTTTCTTTTGTACCGATATTCGCAAATGAATAAATGATTATGATTTTGATTATAACACGCGTAAAAAAAACCATGAGAGCGAAGCCGCGGGCAGACAATAGTCTATATTTATTGGATAATTTTACTAGCGTAAAAGTACTTATGGGTACAAAATCCTCTTTCCCAGACTCTGAACCTTTTATAACCGCACGTCATACCCGACACTAGATCATAGCCTATAAAACCTAGCGCCCGGTATAAGCACAATCGTAGTCCCGCGCCGGGTGTGCGGTCTTGTCACGATTCACGCAGCGCAGACGCAGCCTCGCTATTTGTTTTATATCCGAGACATATCGGTGAGAGGCACCCACGCCACACCGTGCGTGAAACAAACGAGAGCTTTGCTCTTTACTTATTTATGTTCAACGATTTATTGTACTTCCTTAGTTTACTGTATTTTTAATGGGACAGGCTGTGGTCTAGTTTTCAGTTTGTGATTGTTAATTTACTCTGCCATTATGTGGAGTCTTGTGACTGTAAATTTTACGTCACTTCCTGTTTCAAGTTTAACGTATATGGTGTCCATAATAATACCGTGTCCGTACGTGAATTATCATCCAAGTTTATGTTAGCCTGACAACATATTAGATTAGTAGGTTTGTCTGTTGTTACCATTGTTTTAACCATAATAACAGCCACCAATTAGGCTGATACGAAAACAATGAATCGTATTAGATTTTTTACGTCTTTTAAAGTTCTTGTTAGGACAAGTTCTGGTAGGTACATTTTATAAATTCTTGTACATTTTAAAAAGCCATTACTCGATTCAACTTTAAGGGTATCATCAAAGAATAGGTCGTAATGTATGGGCGGCGCGATGAGAGTCTAGAATCTAGATTTTCGTTCATAGCTTAGAGCTAGACTTTTGCTGCGAGCATATCACGCGCTATTACGCGGGTCGGTCGTGAGTGCGCTTTGCATATTTCAAGAACGCTTCTAAGCGCGTACGCCACAGTTAAGTGAAATGGATCGACGGTTATGTTATGACGTTAAGACTAACTGCTCTGCCCGTTCCCACGTAGGTGCGGTTCCTTGAAGTTCATTGTTGCGGTACTTGATTAATATTTGGCTGGAAATTATGTTGTGTTTAACGGGACAATGCTCTGCATCTGCACCCTTTATGTTTTGATGCAAATAATATATAAAATGTTACTCGCTAACACCGCCATTTAGTACGCTGGACATGGCTAAGCAGTGCGATTTCACTTTATGTTCCATATTTGTAACAACTTGTTACCACTGACTTACAATAAAATATTTGATTTGATTTCAATTTGATCAGCAGATTATCTCTTGATAATCGACTGCTCTATTATAGTTAGTTATGTTTATTAATGTACTGGTTTAATGTATTGGTATATTATTATGGTCTGGCCGTTGGTCCTGGCTGTCATTCGTAGATCTTTGACAGTCGTTACGGATATTCAGAAGCTAGAAAGTCTGACAACCAGTCGTACCAAAAAGATTGTGTGTTGCCCAGTAACTGGGTTGTGGAGATCAGAAAGGCAGCGCTCCATGTAAAACACTGATATTCAGCTGCATTCGGTTAGACTGGAAGCCGACCCCAACATAGTTGGGAAAAGGCTAGGAAGATGATGATGAATCTACTGGTCTATTATGCAAAAATCTTTCTTAGTGAATTTAAGAGGTGACAGCTCGAGGTGGACTGTCATTACACCATGCTAAGGATTGACATCTTACCTCAAGCTCACTTTGTCTAAATTCACCTAGGATTTTTTTTATCGAAGGGTACTTATGTACCCTCCGAATGGAACTCTCTTTTGATTTGCAATTTTGGAAACATTTTATTTTAATTAGTAAGAATAATTAATGTAATTATTCAGCAATTGTTAAACTATAGCTTTTAAAGAAAAAATGTCGTTGAAAGAGCTAATAAGTATAAGGAGCAAAGTTTTGATATATGTATTTGTCGAACATGGGGTTGGCGTTTAGCAAGTTTCTTTTTCCGGATCGGGTTTAGTGCGTCTTTTACGATGAAAGTTTTTAAGTGTCATAGATTCAAACATTTTACAAAACTTAATAAGCCTATTTGACTGCATAGCTGACTTTAAATGCTGTTATTGATTCCTATTAAAGATTTGAGTTAAATAAGAGTATCCTTTTACGAGATTGTTAAATTTGATTAGCGCCTTGGCGAAAAATAAACACCACACAGCCTACGATCTCTCAATAATTTAATAAATTTCGTCAAACCAATTCAATATACATTTATCCACTATTAACAGTACAATGTATATCTGCAATTTATGCTTAGAAAAGATGTAAAAATAAATCAGCGTCAACTCTTCTTAAAATAAACAATTTTCTCAGAAAGTGGGCGGAAATTTTGACTTGAAAGGATAATCCTCTTTGGCAAAACTGAACCCAATTATAACAAAACCGACATCTTACTGCATTGTCTTCACAAGGAAGAGCCACGATAAATAGCAATACGTACGTACAACATATAGTCGTCTGCGTTAGCTTTGTGAATTGTGGCACTACGGAGCGAGCACGCTTGACCTGCGTAATTGTGTGCTGAGCCGAGCCTATAATACCTTACTACTCTGTAAGAGCCTTTACATCTCACGACTTGGTCGGCTCTTAGCGAATAACGAGTGAGTGATGTGGATCTAGTTAGATTGGTGTCAGTTTGGGAGTGGTGGTGCTCTGTATACAACGATACATACACTAAGACACGGTTGGTGCAGTGACAGAGTAACTGGCTACTGCACTGAGTGTCGCTGGTTTGATTCCGTCACTAAACAAATAGTTGTAATGTTCAGGGTTAAGATACAAGAGAAATTCTTAGTGCGGGGAAACGTTTAAAAAACAAGGAAATACCTTGTATGGAGCGGATATAACATGATTTTCATCTTGAAGTTTTCATATGACGTCATGAAATGTATACAACAACAACAACAACATACTACCACGCCTGTTTTCCCCGAAGGGTTAGGCAGAGGTGTAACAATGTACACCCACAGTTCGCCGGTATGTTTAGGTCCCATGTAATAGGGGGCGAGCCTATGGCCATTAACCGGGCACAAATCCTAATCCCAAATTTCATAGAAAAACCCAATAACACTTTTTGCTCGACCTGGGAATCGAACCCAAGACCTCTAGCGTAGCAGTCGCGCTTAGGACCACTAGACTACCGAGGCAGTTAAAAGTCGAGGGAGGCAAGCGTATACAACTTTAGGCTAAACAAATTTTGCCATCTAAAGTCTGGATGTTTCTTCTGAAAGTGGGTTAGGAAAAACCGACCTCAGCAATTAAAAGAGAAAAGTAATATTGTTGTCTTTTTTTTAACCTATTTACAGAATAGGTAAATATCATTAATCATTTACCTAAGACTACCTACTACCGAAACTACTGCAATACACTTTGGGTTGCTGCCGAAGAAAAATAAGGCTGCTACAAATAAGGTCAACTTGAAAGGCTTATTAACCGCAGAAAAGAGTTACCTACATTTTGTTGTGTTAGTGGATTGTTGTAAAGAAAATATTACTCTCTTATGAACAACGTAAGGTAGTTTTCACTGGTTTACACTTGCGATCAACCTTATCCTGCCTAACCCTTCGGGGAATACAGGCGTGATGGTGATGGTATTAACCTTATCTTTAAATTGCGACGTTACATGCTGTACGATATTTTTCATTTGAACCCCATTGGTAATAAACTCTGAGTTGAGTTTCCGGTTCAAGTGGCCCTTAGTCAAGACAAATAGAATATTTTTGTGTCTAAATGCCTGAATAAAATAAAGTTATTAAACCATGTGTCAACACACACCAATACATCTGACGTTTCAATTTCCACATATCACGCACATGACATACCTACATACATACACAAATTCATTTACCCTTGTTCACACACATGTCGGCTCTTATAAACGTCTTCATACCAAGATCTTGCCTATTAGTGTTGGGGCAAAAACGTGCGGAAGGCAGTGCCGACTAATTGGGCTGTATTGAGACCGCAACGGCACTATCGTATCGATATTTCAGGTATAGTGAGCTTTAATACTTATTTAATTTACTGAAGCCGGTGACCTGTTATTTAATTCATTAATTTGCTACTCGGCGATGTAGGTTTTCTGTGGTTAATTTGAAAAGCTCTTTTTGTGCTCAATTTTAATTTAATATTCTTTATATGGCTTTAAGCTGGACGATGGCTTTGTACTTGATGAAATTATATTAAAGGTCGTTTCTTTGATAGATATTATTGGAACGAGTACCTACTATCGCTGTCTGGCGACTTAGTGTATTGGCTTGATGAGTTGGGACATTTGTACAACTTCGTCAGTCAAGATTTTACGAAGTGGTGTCTTATTGGAAAAAAGCTATAACTTATTATAATTTTTATTCAGTAGTAGGTATTTACTGATGTAACTGTCTGTCTGTCTGTCATGTCTGATATAATTAAACAACCTCTCGTACGTTTTACTCCCTCCCATTTGGTTAATAGCGTGACATGTTGACCGACAAAAGGACAAGTGTGACAACAAACATAAATAAAGTAAATTAGAACTTGTGTTACTGACACCTGTTTCTCGAAACGTGCACGTTCTATTATGAATTTCAACTGTTTATATGCGCATGCGTCTTTAACAGTCTCCGTTACAAATGGAGAAATGTCACAAAAGGGCAAATTCCGAGGCTTCACATTTTGAAATGAGATCGTTTTTTTTAGAACCGACGATATACCTATCTATAATCTTAAGTCGGCAAAATGAAGTTACATACAACGGTAGCTATCCGTCGTTAGGCGATGTCTGTATTAGGTCTCGTGTGACATATCACGTCAAAGGAAACAGCACACACACGTGGAGCATCGGCTCTTTGTACTGTTTCTATTTACCGGGCACAGCACTGAAACTGTAGACCGTTCAAAGGCCTCTTACTTTGTGCGTGTTGGCGATTTTAGGACATACATTATCTGAATATCTTGACCTCACATGATGCATTTGGCTTACACGTAAAACAGTACCTACATGTACTAATGATTTGTCAAACCTAAACCTTGAAAAAATTATAGTTAATACTTGTGTCACTTTACTTCGCGAAGGGTATCTGTCCAACATTACCTAAAAAAGCAAAAAAAAAACGCTTTCGCAATCACTAAAGAATGAACGGTTTATTTCCTAAATATCTGGGCTATCACAATTAAGGTCAGAATTTGTTAAATTATTTTTTTTTTTTTCATTGCTATAATTTAGCATCATCATCATCATCATATTAGCCGAACGATGTTCAATGCTGGACATGGGCCTCCCCTGAAGATACCTACCATGATCGATCCTGGCTGTCCGCATGCAATGCTCCAATTATTCAGCCTTAATAAACGAAACCTTCATACAGTCCGCACTGAGAGTAGTAAAGCACGGAAGCTAGTTGCAACGTTCATCGCACGCAGGTCGGGCGCGTTAATTTTTCACGGAGCTAACTCGCGCCATTGTGAGGTGTTGAAATAGCCATTGTTTCCCTGACAATGGGCCGACAATGGCCCGTATCTCTCAAAAGGCCGCGAGCTCCCGACCTAGGCACTGTATCTTGGGTACGATAGCGTGCCATAAGCTTTTGCTACTCATGCCGATAAATAGGCGCCCATACTGTTTATTGCGGATTGGTAGTCTTCCAAGGAAATTAGAGTTATTAAGTGCGATTTTCTTTTGATTTTTTTTAGGTTTAATGACTGTACTTGTTCACTATTTCCCTAATTAACATGTACTTAGGGGACGGGTTTTGTATTTACGGGTTTTGTACGCTACGGCGCTCTCACCTACCGCCTGACGCAAGTCCTCACCGGACACGGGTGTTACCATTGTGTGGATCGCCCCGAGGACAAGGTGGAGCACACCGTGGCGGTATGCCCCGCTTGGGCGGAGCATCGCCGAGTCTTCGTGGCGGCCATCGGCGGCGGCGAACTCTCGCGTCTGGCCCTGGTGCAAGCCAAGGTCCGGAGCGAGAGGGAATGGGATGCAGTCGCCTCTTTCTGTGAGGCAGTAATGCTAGAGTAGGAGGCGGCGGGACGGTTGAGACAGCGGTTCTCCCGTCCCAGCCGCCGCGGTAGACGCTCCGGACGTCGGGAGCCGCGAGTCGACTCCCGGCCACCGTAGATACGGGCCTGTGGACGGTGAGCAATGGGTAGCTCACCGTCCTTACGTTGCATAACGACAGGCCGTGTCGACGGCGCGTTCGTGTTCCATGCGCGCCTCAAAGAGATTTCAGCAAAAGGAAGGGGCCACTGAGGGCCGATGCCTGCCGGGGCTGCGGGTTGTTCGTAAGAGATACCGCGCCCCCGGAACGCAAAGGGCACAAGAAGGAACATGGGTGGGTTTTAGTCAGTAAAAGTCTGACACTCCCTCCCGCCCCGCCCAGGGCTGGAGAAGTTATTTGATGATTACCCACCCACCAAAAAAAAAAATGTGTTTATTTCTGCAAGAAATCAACTGCATTATAAGGCAGGCATTTTCTCTGAGTTTATCATAGAACATGGTATGTGTGCATAGTATGGATAACAGGGGGCATTTCTGCTAATTGAAATCTAATCTTTGATTATTTGAAAAGTATCATCTACTTTAGGTACCTAATAGCAGAACACACCTACTAAATCCATGAAACAAGACCCGCATTGCACTGTCTCAAACGATTGGCCGTTGGATTCAGTTCACCTACAGGCGGCATAACTAACATCTAATCATTGCTCTATTAGACGTGTAGCGGCATTCTAATCTGTGTTATTGGCATGCCAAGCGTTTGTAGGAGTCGTTTTACATCAAACGTCTCGCCACTGGCACTTCTGCCAATGGAATTTTATATTAGTGCCTAAGGAATGTAGGATTTGGATCCTTTCTAACTGGGAATTAATGTCTTCCGAACAGCTGGGAAAAATGCTTGGCATTAGAATTTAATGAATGTGGGTATGTGCTGTTTGCTGTTTGATGGAATGTTTTGTGTTTGGAGTATATTAGGCACATTGCTTGATAGTTTGGGTGTGACTTTAGTAGTTGAGAGCATGTTTAGTGAACTCTGCTTATGTTTTAATTATATTTTATATAAAGTTTAAAAAAAATGTTTTTATGCATAAAAAAAATAAAGCCTTCCAAAGAAAAGCAATTTATTTTTAGAATTAAAATCAATTCTTATTTACAGAGTTTGAAATAACATTGGGAATTGAGTTCGACTTCCATTGCAACCATGAAGCTGATTACTCACAAAAACCTATCAAGTTCCCACAAAAACATTGGCTTACAACCAAATTGGTTTCGTGATACATTTAGCGAAATTTCAGAGCAGGTGAAAGAGAATATCCGCATCCGTTGGTGTACGCGTTCCTTTTACGTCATACCGCCATTAAGCCCCACGGTGGAATGGTGAAATCGATCAATTATTTTTCGCTCGGCGTGCAGTAAAAAGACGGCAGAGACGCCGGCCGTTCGGATATTAAACGCCCGCCCGACGTAGAAGGATGAAACGCTTGGAAACAGCGATCCCTTTGACTGAGAGTTCGCGATCTGTCTGCGTCCTTATCGGAGCTCCAATTTCGTTTCGAAATGATTTGTTCGAGTCATCTATCTTTGATGGGTATTTTGATTAATTAGTAATAGTTTTCTTGGCCACATGTAAAAAGATACTTATGACATTCAGAAAAACTATTTATTATACATGCATATATTATGAGTCGCCTACATCACCCTTTTCTAATTTAACCGACATTGTGTATGGTAATTATTAATTTTGATAAATTATTTCTAAATTTTAACTTAGATTAATGACCAGCTCACGACAAACAAAGTATACACTAGTACTTTCGTTCCCAAAACTAAGTACGTAGGATACCTATAAAAACAGTGTTATCTATTAATTCGCTAGTTTCGGCTGTGTAGTCTTGCGGTGGTGGGTGGTGATCGTATCGGCGTGATCGATGCGCGCTCGCGACGCCCCCCCCTGCCCGACCTCCCCCCCCGTCGCATCCGAAACGGCTTCGGTAAAGCGCATTAGCTTTATTACTGTAACAAGGCTCGTGTCAGTACGAACATGTCACAATCGATGCCTGGAGTGGTAATAACATGGTTAATTTCACATTGTACCTATTAGGGAGGATTGGTATTGATTGGTTTATAAGAGCATACTGTGGGTATACTGTGCTTATTTAATACCTATACTTAATTTGTAGTTAATGATATTAGTAAATTTCAATATTAATATTGTTTATAGTGAGTAGATTGGTAGGTACTGTAGAGACCAAAGACGTAGGATCTCTACTTGTACCGGGACTTCCAATATAATAGGATCGAATCACTATTTTAACTTCGTGTACTGAATAATAATATATTCATTATATTTTTATATCTAATTTTATCTATTCGGTTGGACGGTCTGTCTTTTTATTTTTAATTTAAACTAGCGTTTATCTCATATCATAAAGTATACACAATGAGTTTTACAAAAAAGATCTACCATAGCGCGTGTTGTCAATTTAGTGTTTTTAAATTGGCAACTCTAACTACAAATAAATGATTACAGTTACGTTGCCCGTTAATCGTTCTTTTTATTAAATAAAAATCTCATTATCCCCAACCTCAAAGCAAAACAAAAAAATAACCATAAAAAAGCACTCCAAAATTCTCCTCTGAAGCATTAGCACCATATCATTTGAAATATAATTCTCGTTAAAACCAGGGAGGAGTTTCCAGGCAGGCTAGGTTTTCAAGGCTTGGTCTCAGCCGCCATTAGTATCGGTCGGTGGGGCGACGTTGATCGATGGACGCCCTGCAACGTTCAGATGCACCCTCTTGCTACCGTGCGTCAGCTTTTGTGCAAAATATTTTTGGAAAAAAATTACGTAATTATAGTAAACGTGAAATAGAAGGAGTTTTTGTTAGTGGAAGAGGATAGTTATAGATCGCGTTGGCTAGTTAGTAGGTAAAAAAAAAACTTATAGACTAAGTTTTTCTTTCAAAGTTCTTTTTGTAAGAAACTAAGTTACAATGTTTTGCACATTATGGCAAAGTGGAAATAAAATCATTGCCGTTTTTGTGGTGAATAAAATAAACTCATTATTTATATAACATTGCATTTATTTACGAACACCTTCCATTTTAAATCTAAAATGTCAAAAACTTATTAAACATATAATTTACTAATATAATTTATTAAGTCTGCCATCGTTATGATTACCAAAACTAACAAATGAGCACACATTTCGGTGGGCTATCAACCCACAAAGAAAGTTGGGCGGCTGTCGGAGTTAGCTGAAGTTGTTTGTACCGTCTGAGGGCGGGCGGGGAGACGGCCAGGGCGGGCTGAGGGGGCGCTCACACCGTGCGAACAAAGCCTTCCGTGAAAGCCTTCGGACGTTGATAGATGCGATAAGCTCGGATGCAAGTAAGCTGCATACATTTCTTGCTACAGTTTCTCGCTAGCATAATCTTTTCGTTTTTAATAGATTGTCTAATTGTAGCGAGTGATTAAGCGATGTTAATTATTTGTTACGGGAGTCTGTTGAATAAACTGAAAAACCTGAAAACAACTTGAAAAGCTTCATATCTCCTGTCAATCATTTATGTTCATTTAATTTAACAAAATGGATACATCAGCTGTTTTTTTTCCATGGTTTTAGTGTTGGTCCCATAGTAAAAGCTGTTCATAATGTTCGGTAGAATGACCCGTTTTCAGTTTTTCAGTTAATTCAATGTTAACTTGTATATAAAATGTTACGACTAGTTACTGGAACTGCCAATTTCATATCTGGAACGATTAAAAAGAATTTAATTTCGTGGAATAACATACCTATAGGATTATAGAATTTTCGAGACGAAACTTTTTTTATTGGGAACTTGTTTATGGCGTTAACACACGGATGCGGCGATGCGAAAGCTATGATTTCGAAAAACGATACTTTTATTTCCCGAAGAAGTATATACGACAGAGAAGGATACATTAGCATTATTTTTTAAAATATGAAATCATCAAATTACTTTTTCCGCCCTGGGCGGAGCGAAAGGGAGTGTCAGACTTTTACTGACTAAAACCCATCAGTGTTCCTCCTAATTACCCTTTGCGTTCCAGGGCCGACTCATTAGATCAGATTCGGCAACCCTGGCAGAATTCCGTAAACCTAGCAGGATTCCGTAACCCTGTCAGGTACATTAGCTACGAAACGTATTTTCGTTAGATATCTACGGCCTTCGTAGTTCCCTGTGTCGGTGTAGGTACTAACGTTGTTATAACGTTGGGCATCTAGGGACTTGCTCGTATTAAGTGATGGATTTTATAGTTTAGCAAGGACAAGATAGATAGATAAGTGTACCTACATTTTAAGTTTCTGTCAATGTTCTCTATAATTATTCGAATGAATAAAGTGGTTATGACTCACACAGCACTGTTTTTTTTATAGCAAACAAGAATAATTTCTTCATATATTATTCCTCCTTGTTTTTATTGCACATGGCTGGCAGAATATAATTATCGACATTATACGGTAAAAAGAAATATTTAATACATCAATATATTTTATTACATTCATCTACAGGGATAAGACTTTCAGCTTTTACAAATATTTTGATCGACAAACTACGAGTGACCTTGTAGGCCTTTACTCACCCTTCATTGTCAACGCACCCCTCGCACTGACCTTGACCCGAGCACCCTCGAAAAACATTTGTAACCTTGACCGATTTATCCAAATTCAGACAGGGTTTAAGGGCAAGGGTAGCGGTGTTTCGATTTTTGGGGTGCCGTGTTTCACTACGTCACCCCAAAAATCGAAACTCAAATTTGAAAGTGAACTTGAAATTTTATATATGGCAGTAATAGGTATATTTGAACAAGTACTTGGTTTTGATAAAAGTCGTTATTCAAATTTAATTATATTAGTTATATTAGTCAAATTTAACATGACAATTGTGCTCACGACTCGTGGCGACTAATATATCAGAACTATTCAATTTTACTATAAGATCTTATTTTATTATTATTTACATCAGTGAAATAAATAAAATAATTTCTTTGTCCAAAATATTCTAGCAAATGCACTAACAAGGATTAAATATGATCTAACTTTACCTAGTTACAAATAATTTATTAACCTTGGTTTTATGCTAAAAATAATCAGACAAAAAATTAAGTTAAAAAATTCAAGCGTTGCATTGTTAGAACGTTTAAAGTAGGTACCTACCTACGTTGCACGGTCACTAAACAGTTCAAATTAAGTAACGTTGCATTTTAATTATAACATATTAAATATCGAAAAATTTGAAGGCTAAAAGTCTGAGGCTACTATAAATAGCTGGTGTGACATTTGGCGCTTATTTGTAAATATTTAAAAGTCTCAATCATCTCAACTATAATGTTATTTTTTTTATTATAAAGTCAAAGTCATATCCTATATTTCAATTAGACCATTAAAAGGCACCTTTGAACGTCAATAAAAGGTAAAAAAAAAATATTGAATCTAATTAATCTAATTGTAAAATTTTATACCAATATTGTGATCGTAGCTAATAACTTCTAATCTTTCAAAAAACAGAAATCAAAATCAGTTTCGAATCAGTGTGTCAGCCATAGTAATCACCAAATGTATCATTAAAGTCTTAAAGGAAAAAGAAAAAACACAAAATTAAAAATTTTAAGTAACCCCGACAGAGGAAAAAAATCGCTACCGTAGCTTACAAAAGAGCTGATAACTTTGAAACCGCTAATCCGATTTCCATCAAACAAAGCTAAGAACACTCCCGACTAAATAACCTTTTAAACACACACAAAACAAAATCAAAATCGGTTCATCCGTTGGGGAGCTACGACGCCACAGACAGACACACACACACACACTCACACAGACACGTCAAACTTATAACACCCCGTCGTTTTTGCGTCGGGGGTTAAATAGTAATAATAGTGAAAACAAATTACTTATTAAATTAGCTACCAGTTCATTTTGTCAAGATCTGAATCTGATTGATTATATATCAGAGTTTAAATCAGCCAAAGATTATTTACGATACAATCATTATTGCAATAATTTATATTCAGGGTATTCGTTAGAACAAGGGACTTATTTTAAGGCAGTGTAGTGCTTACGAAAATAAACTAATTTAACTATGAAATCAAACTTAAGATTGCGAAAAAAAATCAGCTACGCAACGAAAATTTATGCAGCAGTTGATTTTTTTTCGCGATTTTACGTTTCGTATTTTAGTAAAAGTTGATCATTTTCATGAGTACTGCACTTCCAAAAGTAAGACCCTCGTTTACCCTAACACCCTGTATAATAATAATACCTATTATAAAAGTCTTTCATTGTTCCACTGCAGGACAAAGGGCTCTTTGCATGCAGAAGGCACGAGCATTGATCACCACGCTTGCTCAAGGCGGATTGGCGAAATCAGACTTATATTAATTATAAGTCCAGGTTTCCTCACGATGTTCACCTTCACCGATGTCAGTGATGACTAAGATAAACTTAAAAAGTAAATTAAAGTAAGGTATGTTTCAATTTTCAAAGAATAATGTTAAGTCAGTTTTCGTAAACACATTTTTTTTTACTTTTCTTTGACATAAAGCCTATCTTCCCAAGTAACTCTTATGCCTACGTGATAAACAATTCACGTGAATCATGTCGTACTAAAACCCACCGAGTACTAGGCACGAAAACGTGGTGCCGTCTGCTCTGCCGCAGAGCGTCGTAAATGCATTTTCTTATAATTCAGAAACGTCACGTAGACTATACGTAGCGCGCGGCCAGCCCCAGGCTGAAAGCCCGGCTACACAAGAACGCCAGCGAATTTGCAGTTACCTCTTTTTATCTCACGCCCGCACCTATAAAGCGAGATAAGAAAATTGGTTTGAATTCTACGTAATATTTTTTATATAAAATGTTTGTCAGAGGAGCATTTTAATCAATTGAAATCGAGCTAATTTATGTACCTAAAGTAATTTTAAGTTTACTAAACTTTCACTTAGTTTGTTTTTATTTCCCTTTGAAGGTCTTCAATATTTCAAGTAAAAGTTACCGTAATTAACTGATATCAAATATACAATAAAGTTAATATAATTTTTTTCCGAATTTATGAATCGAAGGGTTTCGATTCATAAATTGTTCCATAATTCATTCCTTTGCTTTTGATTTCTACAGTCCCTTTGACATATTTTGTGGCATACATTAATTAAAATGTTTTAAATAAAGACCCACACATACTACCCTTTATTGTACCACCCATTGTGTAGTCAAAATAGAGTTCTGAATGTTTTTATCATTCCATTAAAACACGAATCAACTAACACAATTTGTCATATACATCAACTTTGACACGTGACAACGGGTGTCACATCTAAGCTTGCGAGTGCAGCGCTGCGAATATTTTATTTGGGCAGTACGGGGACGTGTCACCCCCCGCGCTCCATGCCTCCCCCGTGCCTATCTGGGGGTGGTGCCCCCCCTTAGGGTGCTGAGTGCGACCGGGGGTGCGACGTTGATCGATGCACGTCTTGCGCCGGAGGCTGCACCCGACGTAATTCATTAAACGCTGAAACTCCAAGCGGATTTTGAGTATTAAAACGATTTCTCACGGGGTTGTCCAGTTTGGCTGCTCCTTTATGTAAGAGTGGGTTTAAAGCGGTTTGCTTAGTTGATAAAGTGAATAGGAATTAAGTTTAAAAGCTGCAAAGGATTTTGCAGACTGAGTCAGATCGTCGACGTAAATAAATTAACAAAGGTAAATGTTGAGGACTCGTAGTAAATTAATTCTGGGAATTAGTACGATGTTGGTAGTGTAAACCTGCGTATACCTGCTTTATATTCAGGTAAAATTATTAAGCCCTAAGCATCTCAGTACACAAATTCAACAATTCTCAGTAGATACGAAAATGGACATTTTTTGTTACAACATGGGTTCTTATGGTTCTTGGTCTGCTTAAATCAAACCTTGATTGCTAAAGTCTAAAACTCGATGGAAATTTTAATACTGAAATAAACATTTGCCACACTGCACGAACACAAAATGAGAAACAAAACATGTTTTTTAGAGGAAACTGAAATCAGTTAAAACATTTTCAAAAATCAGTTAATCAATGGTACTAACTTTTAAAAAGATTTGTTTTGAAATTAATTGTCGCTGAAATGAGATTGTAACTAGATTTTGAAACGTTTCTAATTAATAGAATTGGCCCTTAGAACAGAGTCATAACGCACCGAAAATCACCCCTATTATAAGATCACTCAACTTGTCCCATATAGTAGTTCAATTCGTAAAACATGTTTACGTTGCTTACTTTTCCACTTCGTACACGTCTTCGACAGTTTGACACCTATGACGTCACTTCTTTCCGCCTTCGACGCCGTCGACAAACACCGCGGTCGCGTCGCTTCCCTGACTGTGCGCACCTCTACGTTCACAATACAAACATGCACTTTCTTGAGAATATTCTTCATATAATAAGCTATGAATTGTTGATAGGTAAATGAAAAGTTTCAATTGAAAGGTAAAGTTGTGAATGAAAATTATTGGAAAGTTGTTTGAATGATTGGTATAGAGTGTTATTTATTGTATTATTTACTGTCTAGCGATTGCAACTTGTGTTATTGTATTAGCTTTTGCCCGCGACATTGTCCACGTGGATACGTAGTTGTAGATGAGATTGTGACTTGATTTTAAAAGTTTTTAATAAACTAGTAGAATTGTTCTCAGGTGTCCCAGTTCCAATAAGTAAATATTAATTGTAACATAGGTCAAATAAAATATGAAATATTTACAAATTGTCTAATAATTATAAAATATTTACTACAAACATATATACACTTAAAGTCGAGTAACAGGTATTAGAAGTTAAATTATAATAATTTATTTATTACTAGCTTCCGCCCACGACTTCATCTGCGTGAAAGTTATTATAATATTATCCCAGGGGAACCGTTAATTTTTCCGGGGAAAAAGTATACTATGCGTTATTCCACACTATCTATCGTAGTACCAAATTTCATCCAGATCCGTTCAGCCGTTTAAGTGTTAAAGAGTCACAAACGCCCATCTATTCATCCATCTATCCTCTCAAACTTCGGGCTCGTGGACGGTGAGCAATGGGTTGCATAACGACAGGCCGTGTCGACGGCACGTTCGAGTTCCACGCGCGCTTCAAAGAGACGTCAGCAAATTTTGAAGGGGCCATTCAGGGCCGATGCCTGCCGGGGCTGCGGGTTGTTCGTAAGAGATACCGCGCCCCCGGAACGCAAAGGGCTCAAGAAGGAACTTAGATGGGTTTTAGTCAGTAAAAGTCTGACACTCCCTTCCGCCCCGTCGGGACGGGGAAAGTCATTTGATGATTTCCCAAGCTTAAAAAATAATGTTTGAATTTGTAATATTAGTAGGATGATGTCAGATTCTTTCCAGATTTTTAAGTACGTGTAAAATTAATGCGTGTTCATTAAGGAGTCTGTCGGGCCACCGTCTGCATATCGCATTCTCAAAGACTTTGTGATGTAGGTACCTCGTGCCAAAAACTGGACCTGCCGTGGTTACAAGCTTTGTTGAAACTGGCAGGACCTTCTCTGGCTTACAAGTATTTAATGAATATATCTACGTTATTATTTAGCTATACATTATAATTATGTTTGCTAAATGAGCAAGACAGGGTTAAGTTTCAGTAAGTAATTCAACACACTTACTTATCTATTCCTTTACGTATAGCTAGGCAATAATAAATTGATAATGATTCGTGTTAGTATTACATTTCTTTATAGGTTTCAGTAGGTACCTACCCAATAAAACTGGTTCACAAGTAGATAACAATTTTAAATTAAGTCTATTTTATTTTTTAAATATAATTGCGTGGTCTAATTATGCTTATTTGGTCCAAATGATAAACTTTTGTGTACATTATACGCAATAGTATTATCATTTGGGACTAAATAAGCATAACCTGTATTTCAGGCTTCAACGCCGATCCCAATAAGTGAAATGCGTAATAAAGTACTGGTTAATAGTATTTACTACAATTTATGGATAGGTAGGTATGTAGGATGAAGGTAGGTAATAAATTACTAGGTAGATACATACATACCATCACGCCTGTATTCCCGGAAGGGTTAGGCAGAGGTGTACCAAGGTACACCCACAGTTCGCCAGTATGTTTAGGACCCATGTAATAGGGGGTGAGTCTATTGCCATTAACGGGGCACGAATCCTAACTACGAGCTCCTACTGAGAATGTCATAGAAAAACTCAATAACACTTTCTGCTCGTCCTGGCATTCGAACCCAAGACCTCAAGCATAGCAGTCATGCTTAGGACTACTAGGCTAACTAGGTAGGTAGTATTGAAAATAATACCAAAACATTAAAAAAATATAGTAGAGACTATGTGTGTGTGTATTAAATACATATGTGAAGAAAAAACTTTGTATATTTTTCTAAGCATAGGTCTGTATCACGCGCACGGGTATCTGTAAGATTTGGTATAGTTAAAATTAATTTGAACCATCAAGACTCGCCTTACACAAGATAGCAACAAAAAACGTAATGCTTCACGTTTTTCGCGCAAACAGTTTGAAAGTTGGCTGCAGTAATGTTCAGGAGTGAAGGCATTTCTTGTTCACCTGCATCTATCAACGTCGGCGGCGTGGGACCCGGCAGCGGCGAGATTATGGAGAAAAACTGGCCCGGGATTTTTCTTGGCCCTCTACGCCATGTAATACTTGGATTAACGATCTTTTTCGTTCCGTAGCAACTTATGACGAGAGTTTAGATAAATTTAAGTGTGTAAGTAAGTACCTAGTAGCTTTTCCTTAGATTTTTGGGCCGTCAAAGTTTTAAATAAAATACCAGTGAAAATTATTGTTTCTGCCAAGAGCGAGTTGCAAGTTATCTATGCTAATACCAACTTGGTGGTGTTATATTCAACATTTTTGAATGTAAGGATGCGAGCCATCTCTTGTGTCATATTACTCAATCAGAAAGTTTACATGTTGTCATAGGTCTCATATTTTTATTGCAATTATGGCGTTGCATCTCAGATTTTAAAATATTATTTCTTTAAATATGATAACAGGTCATAAGTCTCAAAATATACATAACGACTAGTGAAATGTATCCTAAATGAGTGGAGGCGGTAACAAATGTGTCTTCTGCAAACAGCATTAGTCTTGTCGCGGCGGGCGTACTTCGGAAGCCTCGGAACAGATGCTGCGCGCACACTGACCATGTTTCATGGAAATCTTCATAAATTAGTACCTGCATTATTAAATACATGTTGGTTACCGCCTTTCCCGAGAAACGTCTGACGTTGAATTATTTTTGGGAACTTTTTAATGCAAGCGGCATTATTCAAGAAGTTATTTCATAGACTTTTCAGTAGCTAGGTCTAAAAATAATAAATAAATATTATAAATAATATCAATCTGTTGTTCTACTGCTGTTGTGTATTGAACTGTCTCGGCGGCCTAGTAGTTCTAAGAGCGACTGCTACGCTAGAGGTCTTGGGTTCGATTCCCAGGTCGAGCAGGTTTTTCTATGAAATTCTCAGTAGCAGCTCGGAGTTAGGATTTCTGCCCGGTTAATGGCAATAGGCTCGCCCCCTATTGCATGGGACCTAAACATACCGGCGAACTGTAGGTGTACATTGTTACACCTCTGCCTAACCCTTCGGGGAATACAGGCGTGATGGCAGTCTGTTATTGTCCCACTGCAGGGTAAAGGCCTCTTCTCATCCAGAGAAACTATGAGCATTAATCACCATTCTTGCTTAATGCGCATTGGCGATTCCAGGCGTATATTAATTATATGTTCAGGTTAGAACCATAGTCCATTCTTTTCAAATGTTTTTATAAATCGAGCAGGAAACACGAACTCAGTAATGGAGTTACTTCAAAGTGATTTTTAAATTGAAAATCACTCCATTAACTAAAACTTGCCACGATTCAATTGTAAAACAGTCGACAACTGGACGTAAGTTATAGGAACCCGTTCAACTTACGCAAGCGCCAAAACTGCACACAAAGATGATCCAAAATTGATATTTAGACATTTATTAAACATGTAGTTTATAGATAACGTGACCATGACGTGAACATCCTGCATGACACAATACGTTACATAAGGTGCATTGTGATGTCAACGAACGAGTACCTACGCATACATAAGAATCGCCTATATATTTTTAGAGTTATAGTCCTATAGAATACAGGCGTGGACATAAAATTTTATTCGAAACACGTGTAACGTTATAGTTATTTGACGTAACGCGGGAGGGAGTGTCAGACTTTTACTGACTAAAACCCACCCATGTTTCTTCTTGTGCCCTTTGCGTTCCGGGGGCGCGGTATCTCTTACGAACAACCCGCAGCCCCGGCAGGCATCGGAAACAAATGTTTGAGAATGAATTTTGATTCAAAATTGACACATCTCAAAGTAGTGTTTTAAATCGAGAATGCTTTAAGTGTAGGTTACCTATACCTAAATGATGGCCCATTGGTTACGGTGCCTCTCATAAATGAAGTTGCGGTTTCGATATCGGGCAAGTACCAATGAGACTTTTTGAATTCATAAATTATATATTTTCTAATTTTTTCTTGGACATCACTGATATCTATGAACAAAAACATCGCCAAACCTGGACTTACAGTTAATATAGGTCTAAAATCACCTATACGTCTTCTAAATAGCGTGATGATCGTTTTCTTGATGAGAAGAGGCTGGTATTATTATTACCTTAGCCAAAAAATGTAACCCTACGAGCTGCAAAGTAGTTGACGTAAAATAATGTTGATCAGTCAGAGAAGCCCCACCTTGGGTCTCCCGGGATTAATTTAGCGGGTGGCGAGCAGGGCGCCAATGTAGACGTCTAGATGGCGCCCTGAGCACCTTAGCACGCGGCGCTCACACCGACTGTCTAACTTCCTACGATAAAATGCCCCGTAGCGTGCAGTGACGACACTAAAATAAAAATATTGGGAATAATAGCGTAATACTAGAAAAGTAAAAACTTTATTAATCTAAGTTTAAGAATGGTTAAAACCTTATTCAAAAGGGCTTACAGTAACGATAATTATAAGAAATGATAACTTTTTTTTATGGTTTATTATTTTTTTATGATGGCAATTTAAAGAAAATTATCATAATAATAATATTGTTAATTTCTCGACTTTTTGTTTTAGACTATAAATGTATATCCCCGGATAAAGTGCACAAATGACCACGATTTATCAATAAAAAAGTGGTAAAAAATCAAGTTACCAGACAGTTCTATGAAGAAATTTCAAAATATTTGTCAGAATTATAAAAAAAAGGTTTTTATGAAATTATATTTTCGAAGGTATGTACTTTTTTAAAAACTCAACAACACAATTGCAATGTTTTATCTTTACCGCATGTTGTGCTGCAAGCTTTTGGCACAGTCTTTTTTTTTCTGTTTTTGTCTAGTTTAATATTATTTTCATTTGTGCATTTTATCTAGGGACACACTGTGCATATTCTTTCGTCAGGAGACTTAATCAGTGTCAAACGCTCCTTTACTATACGATTTTTTTTTGTTTAGGATTGGAACTCTTCAAATGACTTCCCCCGCCCTTAGTGTCAGACTTTTACTGACTAAAACCCACCCATGTTCCTTCCTGCGCCCTTTGCGTTCCTGGGGAGCGGTGTCTCTTACAAACAACCCGCAGCCCCGGCAGGCATCGGCCCTGATTGGCCCCTCCACTTGCTGACATGTCTTTGAAGCGCGCGTGGAACACGAACATACCGTCCACACGGCTTCACTATACGATATGTTATGCCTAGTACGTGTATTATGTCAATACTATAGCAGCTTTCAGGCATGAAAATTAATTTTCATAAGGTTTTAAATTAGTCTTTATAAGGCTTGGAGTTTCAAGGTCGATTGCTAGAGACGAGGTGCATTTACAATTCTTGTATTTTAATCATGTGCATAACATTAGCACTTTTGGTACCTACCAAGAATGAAGTGTTTAGTTTAGGTACCAAAGCTAAACTGAATTGTGCTTCTTATTTTATTAGTTAGCCAATACTCTGCCCCGTTGGTCTCGTGGTTGCAAGCGCGACTGATGAGCGTGGGGTCCCGGGTTCGATTCCCAGGTCGGGCAAAAAGTGTTATTGGGTTTTTCCATTAGGATGTACTCAGTAGCAGCCCGGAGTTTGAGAGTTGGTGGTATGTCACCCCCGTGCCTCGGAAAGCACGTAAAGCCGTTGGTCCCGGCTGTCATTCGTAGATCTTTGACAGTCGTTACGGATAGTCAGAAGCCAGGAAGTCTGACAACCAGTCTAACCAAGAGGTATCGTGTTGCCTAGTAACTGGGTTGTGGAGGTTAGATAGGCAGTCGCTCCATGTAAAACATTGGTACTCAGCTGCATCCGGTTAGACTGGAAGCCGACCCCAACATAGTTGAGCAAAGGCTAAGTAGATGATGAGCCAATACTCTTTCTGACATTCGCTTCGTTTTTTCTGAACTATTTTTGGGGACGGAGTTTATGAATTACTTCCGGCGCTATAAGCGCTACCAGGATTGCTATCAGGGAGGTATCACTCTGGATAGATACAACTTATTAATAAAATTGAGGTGTCTGTTTGTAATATCAAATTAATAGCTTTTCACTAAATGCATATGAAAGTATATACGGTACTTACATAAAAAAAAACTATTTCTAATTTTTTGTCTGTCTGATTGTTCTGGCTAATCTAAAAATGGCTGGATGGATTTGACGGGACTTTCCCTCGCAGATAGCTTATGTTATAAGGAGTAACTTGGGCTACTTTTATTTCAGAAATTTTATTCAAAGTCAAAGTCAAATCATTTATTTCAATTAGACAATTAAAAGGCACTTTTGAACGTCAATTGCATGTTAAATTAAAAATATTGAATATGGTTGTAGTATTTATTTTAATAAAATAAAAAACCCTGTTTTTTAAGCGAAAACAAAATCGAAACCAATGAAATAGTGAACGATATCCGATTCAAATGGGGAAGGTATACAAGTAACCTGAGATTTAATCTTAAGATCTATTTATCACGCTATGTCACATAAGGGTTAGGCAAAAACAGAATGCACACTCTTAACTTAACAAACACTAAGCACAAATGTTTTTGCAAATTAAGGATGTCCCTTCAATAAGAACATTGTTGTTTTATAACCACAACGCGAACGAAGTCACGAGCAACAGCTAGTTAACTAATATAATATAACATACCATCACGCCTGTATTCCCCGAAGGGTGAGGCAGAGGTGTAACATTGTACACCCACAGTTCACCGGTACGTCTAGGTCTCATGTTATAGGGGGCGAGCCTATTGCCATTAACCGGCCACAAATCCTTTCTCTGAGCTGCTACTGAGAATTTCATAGAAAAACCCAATAACACTTTGCTCCACCTGGGAATCGAACCCATAACCTCTAGCGTAGCAGTCGCGCTTAGATCCACTAAGCTAACGAAGCAGTTAGAATATAAATTATAGATAGTATCTTCTGCTTCACTGACGTAATATACGTGTATGTTACGTCAATGAAGTTAATTAGATAGCAATCTAGACGCCTAACGTTTTTATACGAACAGTCACTTACAAAAATATCTTAATATTTTCTACGTATTTTAAGTGCAAATGTACCCTCTTGCACCCTACTGCCAGCGCCCTTTGTTACTTCCTTTTACAACATGCACCTCTAGACAATATCAATAACCTATGAGAGAATACATATTAGGTACCAGCTTCTGCCCGCGACTTCGACCGCGTGGTATTATACACCCGCGTTAATAATAAATTCATAATAATAATATAAATTTTCAATCCGAACCAGTAGTTCCTGAGATAAGCGCGGTAAACAAAAAAAACAAACTCTTCATCTTTATAATATTAGTATAGATTTAGGCTCACCTCCTAACTATTCTTACCTATCTAAAAGACAATACATTTAAATGTGTAACAGAAATAAACACCATTCAATTAACCTTTAATCAATTTCTTGGAAAACAGTGCATATTAAACAATCCGGAGACTATTAGTAACGCATCAGAACCCCACGAGTATTATTCGACGGTTGGAACATTTACCTACAAAACGCAAGTAATTATGCAATTAGGTCCGTGTAAACATAGGTTGTAAAATCATTGGCCTTCGAGCCTTGTTGAGCATCCCCACGCAGGAAGAAAATGTGTTGGAATGATACACCTACATGTTTGGATGAAAATCGGTGTCCTTTAAGTGTATATGCTAACTAGGACGAACCATAGGATAAAAAGACATAATTAAATTTGGGCAAAATTATAGATGTCAAATAGAAATAAAAGTTATGTCCCGTTATTTTCTTTATTAATTATTTACTCTGAAACCAACCAACCTTGGGGGAATACAAGCGTGATGGTATGTATGTATGTCTGAAACCAAATCTGTAGGGTCATTATCTGCACTGTTCACGGATTTTTTGTGGAATAAAACTTGTTTGTTGTTTGTCACTGATAATTAGGCTAAAAATTTATGGATGCTGAATAATGTAATTTTTAAAGAAAGTACATAAATAACGGTAATCTAAATTCATAACTATTTCGTGAAGTACCTATTTTATTTTATGTAGCTCCTAAACAACTAGGCATTTTCCGAAAATGCGGATTAGGCATTTCAAGTTTCTTGAATTATACTGTCCCTCACTTATCAATTACAGTTGTTGTGCAGAAGCTAGCAGTTGCAATACATCCTCACAGTTTACCCTCCACCAACTATAACAATAAATAGGCGGCATTCGTGTCCTAAGTCATTGTCTAAACCTACCATCAATTATGTAGGTACCACCTAAACTTAAATCCACAAACTGCAGCGCATTCGGGAATTATCCTTCCTATTTCCCTACTTAATGGGAGACGAATGTCGTTAGAAGTCGCAAGTGCTCGTAAAATCCGGCAGTTTTCGTATCGTCCACAATAGTAGACAAGGATCGTAGAAGGAGACAATCTACACGGTGTAAAACTAATATTGTTGTTCGTCGTTGGCGTACTGCAAATGATTCTACCGTGTTAGCACAAGTTATTTTGCTCTGTGGCGGTTGCTAAGCGTTTAGCAGCACAATCTGAACGCTAAGCCAAGTAGGAATGGGGGGTGGAGGCAAGTGGAGCGGAGACGACTAATTGACCATCGACTACATGCAAATCGCTAATTACCGTCGTCGGTAGCCGAGCTTCGTATATAAATAATGGTCGATACAATTATTTTCTATTGCCAGACCCGTGAATATCTGATAGTTATGCTAATAATAAAACTATGTACAGGCCTGTAGCATCGGCATCGATAAGCTTTGAATTTTTTTGCGTGACTTGTTACCTACGTAAGCGTTGTTAACTATTGTTTATTTATTACTGCGACTTCGCCTTGGAAACGTTCAAGTGTTATCTTCAAAGGTTACTGCGTACGTGTAGTTCGTTAGTAATTTCAGTACTTAAGGGGCTATACGAACATAGGACACCGTAAAACACACAGTTTTTGTCTCATAGTCTGGCGTATAGGTACATATTACAAGCCTGAAAAAAAAATTGTGTATTGTCAAGGGTTCAAAGAAAAAAAAATAAAAAACCTATAAATATTTCATCAAAAAATAATAGTATCATGGTAAAAAAATCGTAAAGGAGAGCATAAAACAATTTTTTCTCAGAATTTTGAGCGTAAGCTATATAATTTTATGTGATGACATTATAGGGAATTTCATGAACTAAAGACATACCTGTAAATTATTTCGCTGGGCCGTGTATTTTTTTCACAATTTAAAAGAAAACTTCAAAATTACTGTTATTTTTGTGGTTATCCGATTCGACTAACATCAAACGTGTCGCAATTTTGAACTTTATTTGTAGACGCGATGCGTTATTGTCAATTACCTAAGCATTTGCTTACGACAGGGCCTTAAGGCTTAGGTGTGATTTTCAATACATTGTTATAAAAATACGTGTGTAACGTTCGTGAGTCGTGATTACACATTTATTGTTTGTTTTACTTTGTTGAACTTCACACGTGTCAAATTGCTTGGAAACAATGCCTAATGCTCCTGCGCACCTGCTAACGTTTCTTATTACCTACCTATAACTATTAAAATCTGCGTCTTCTTCTTCGTCAGCGAATTAAATGTTTTTTCAGGATTTATTGTTTTTAATTAACAATGTAAATAAGTTTAGCGATTTCATTTTTAGAGCTACCTTATTCCCTTTTTTTATAAAGCTTCAACACCACACCGCAATATTGTAAAATAAAGTTGTTCAGATGCAAGAACAATTACATAACGTGTAAGTTTGAAGTGCCTACCTATTTCAATAGGTAGGTTCCTATTTAAAAGAGAATGTATGGAGTTTCTTGCTCGTTCTTCTCCATACGAAACTACCTTTTGGAATGGGCAATTAGATTCAATATTTTGAATTTTAATATGTAAGTGACGGTCAAACGTGCCTTTTAATGATCTAATTGAAATAAATGATTTGACTTTGACAATAAGGTTCAAAAGAAGCCTGACAAACGGATGGGCAAACAGCGGAGCTTAGCTTATGGGCTAGGACCAAGCGGAACCGTATAACTTATAAGTAAGCGGTCCCGTTGGTGTCCTTTGAATATGGAACCCTAAACCCGTCTCCTGGTTCAGCCTATCCGGATTTAGGTAGATATTTTGATAGAGTTTAAGCTTATTTGTACGCGTCATATTCGGCCATGCAGTATGACAGAGCTATGCTTGACTGATTTTTATAATTGCAGACGCACCTCACATTGAACTGTAAGTAAATTGAACGTTAATCCTTGACATTTACAGTTTACCTAAAATTATAAAGCTACGTGAATAGCCTTCTCGTAAATAATCAATGAAATATTTGTGGGTGACGGGTTCTTGGGCTTAGTTGTTGCAAATGCGGTTATCCAGTTTGAGGTTCAGGATATGATTTCTATACTATCATCGTACCATCACGCCTCTATTCCTCGAAGGGTTAGGCAGAGGTGCACCAATGTACACCCACAGTTCGCCGGTATGTTTAGGTCCCATTAATAGGGGCCGACCCTATTGCCATTAACCGGGCACAAATCCTAACTCCAAGCTGCTACTGAGAATTTCATAGAAAAACCCAATAACTCTTTTTGCTTAACCTAGGAATCGAACTCAAGACCTCTAGCGTAGCACGCTTAAGACCGCTAGGCTAACGAGGCAGCTATAGATTGTAGATTTGTATATCATTAAAAGATAAATAAAATTTGTCTTTAAGGGCTCTCCTAATATTTTCGTTATTAGATTGTACTTACCTGTTGTAGCATGGATTTGGTTTATATAAAGTCACAAGGGCATACCTTTCAATCTAATAAATCCCATTTATCAACTCCGTAAGATAAGATTTTTGTATTAAAATCCGAATAAACAACAACATGCAATTTTAAACAAAAGCATACAAAACGATGTTGATATATGCAATGTGTATTGTAAGCAAAGAAGCTCAATAACAGTGGGTAACTTGTGCACAGTGGCGCCATCTAGACGTCTACATGGATGCTTAGCTAAATTAATTCGCACCCGAACAAAATTCATCACGTTACGTTACGAATACCTTCGACTATATCAGCTACATGTATCTACAACGAGAAGCATATTTAACGCACACCCTGTAAGTAGTTTGCTCAGAATCTGCTATTGAATCCAATTCAGGTCCTTCTAAAATAGGCAAAAAAAAATATTCAGGCTATTACAGTTCATTGCTCGAAAAAAGTGTGTCCCAATTCGCACAGCAATAAACAATTTTTTGCCATCTGTAACCAGTAACCCAGTAAAGGCGTTGGGATATACGCCTTTTATAATAAAATTAGTAAACGAGACAAAGAGCTAACGTCATAAAAATAAAGACAAAAAAAAATCGACTGGTCTCGGCGGCCAATCTCAATCGCGACTAGCCAACTACGCAGGAGACATAGTGCACAAGTAGGTGCGCAATTATAGTTGCATAATTCCCCTTAGTTACATAGTTTGATGAGACGGCAATCCGACACGTCCCGGGAGAGACCAGGCGCAGGCCCAATGGCATAACGTGCTTTCCGAGGCACGGGGGTGTCACACTACCAACTTCTAAACTCCGGCATTGCTACTGAAAAATTCCTAATAGAAAAATCCTACCAAGCTGGAAGTTGATCGCAGAACCGTACGCTTAGCAGCCGCGCTAACGACCACGAGAGGAACGGAGCAATTACAATGATATAATAAGACTACAGATTTATTGTAATTTTTAAACTTTGAACTAAAATAAACGTTGGTTTGACGCACTTAGGTAGGTACCTGCTGACGTTAATAGAGTGTCTGCAGCGTCAATAGAATAATTATGTATTACCTTATTTTATATCAGAAAAGTAACTATTAAAAATTTAAACAAAATGATAAAGTGACGAAAAAATGGACGTGCTTTAAATTCATTTTAGAAACAACTCTAAAGTTGTTCCCAGCAGTCTATAACACGTACTACGACAATGTTAATATTTTTTTATTGGAACTGAATATAACAGTATTCAAATAAACATGAATAACCAATTATGGTGTTGCTATAAATATTTACAGGCGAATGCAAAAGGCTTCATTTTGTAACTATTGAAATAATGTTACGTCCAATTTCATTGAATTTTAATGTCGTATGTCCTGTTTTTCCGTCCGTTTGCAAAAGCTTATGAAAATACGTAATAATAGCATTCAGTGGGTAGGTAATTTAAAAAGAGTTTGCAATTGTTTGTTTGACGAGTTCTTGAATACACAATCCATAACATATTTATGAATTCAAATATAGACTCCTGGGGTTACTCATAAATTAAAATTAAATATAAAATGCCAGCTGTTGTTATTCCAGGAGATATGTACATACTCTCCAGGGTTGCGGAATTTGTTCCAAAGAGTCACTGTGGCCCTGGAAAGCAAAGGGCATTATGAGGAACATGGATGGGTTTATGTCAGAAAGAGTTTGACACTCCCTTTCGTTCCGCCCAGTGCGGAAAAGGGTCAATTAATGATTACCTATCTTTATAAAAAAAATTAAGTAACCCGCGATAGAAAAAAAAAGTCACTACCGTAGCTAACAAAAGAGCTGGTAACTTTGGAACCGCTGAACTGATTTCCATCAAACAAAGCTAAGAACGCTCTCGACTAATTAACCTTTCAAACACAAAAAACAAAATCGTTTCATGTGTTCGGGAGCTACGATGCCACAGACAGACACAACACACACACACACAGACACATCAAACATATTAAACCGGTTAAAAAAAAGAAGGAGGTAAATAAACCTTTGTGCTAAATGCCATCCAATTTCGTTCAGCCGTTTCAGAGTAATTGACTTGCAAACATACAGCCGCGTTGTAGAACGCTTTTGTCAGCTTAACAGTATTATTTAAAAACATATAAGTATAAAAGTAAGTACGTGTCTTTTTGTCGTCACATTAAGCGGGCGCTGGGGGTGTCACAGTGGTGTCATGCAATACTGCAATCATAGCGTGCATTGCGACCGACGTTCTTTCTCCACTCGAAATATAACCAGCCATGAACCTATATACCTGTTAATATATCAATTTCGGAAACTTTTGTATGCTGGCTTTAGTTTATTTTATCAAACATGTTTTTATGCTTTGAAATAAGTAGATAGCTACCGATTGCCGTTTGTTTTTTATGATGGATATTATGCTCGACTGCTGAGCGTGGAGTCGTAGATTTGATTCCCAAGTCAGGCAAAGTGTTATTAGGTTTTTCTTTAGGAAATTTCTCAGGAATAGCCCGGATTTTGGAAGTTGGTGGTGTGACAACCCCGTGTTTCGGAAAGCACGTAAACCCGTTGGTCCTGCGCCTGATCCCATCCGATTGTGTCGGATTAGCATCCCATTGGTCTATTAGAGTAGGGAAGAGGGAGTGCACCTGTGTTTTGCGCACACACTTGTGCACTATAATATCTTCTGCGTACTTGGAAAATCTCCCTTAAGATAAGCCGCCATGACCGAAGTTGACCTGGAGAATATTATTTATATCTAGCCATATAGGTACTCCCCCCTATTACATGGGACTCAAACATACAGGCGAACTGTGGGTGTACATTGGAACACCTCTGCCTAACCCTTCGGGAAATACTGGCGTGATGGTATGTTATGTATGTTAGGTACTTCCATAATCTATTTCGGAGTATAGAACAAGCTTATCCTGATAGGTTAGTGCCGCAATTTTCACAATAGCGTGGCCATTAAAATAAAAAAGGCAACTGAAAAGCCCGAAGTTCTGTGTGCATTAGGTGCATTCCGAGTCACGCACGGATACCACGTCACGCAATACGGCTGTTGTCACGTGATTTTGATGCTACAGGTATTATATTTCAGGACCTGTAACTAATAAATTCATCATTGCATTTTTTAAATATCATAATATTATTTGAAAAACAATCCACTATATATTGTGAGAAATTTATAGTAACCCCGTTATTCTTAAACGTTGCTCAAAGTTAAGTAATTTACGTATGCTTAGTCATACATTTTTGACGTTTAAGCGAGTCTTATATTTAAGCAACGTTTTTAAGTAAAGGGTTAAAATTTTTCAATTCAGCACGAAGGACCAAGTCTTAAGTTCAAGCAATAGAAATATAAAAAATATCGCGACACACATACCTCTACTTACCCCACAACGATGTTATAAAACTGTTTTGTTAGTTTATTTTCAAAACGAAATGTGCGTACCTGTTTATAAAATATAATTATTTTTTTTTAGTAACAGCCTCGTTAGCCTAGTGGTCCGAAGCGCGACTGCTACACTAGAGGTCTTGGGTTCGAGTTCCAGGTCGAACAAAAGTGTTATTGGGTTTTTTTATGAAATTCTCAGTATCAGCTCGGAGTGAGGATTTGCGCCCGGGTAATGGCAATAGGCTCGCCCCCTATTACATGGGACCTAAACATACCGGCGAACTGTGGGTGTACATTGGTACACCTCTGCCTAACCCTTCGGGGAATATAGGCGTGATGGTATGTATGTTAATTATATTTTTTGATGGACTCTGAAGTCTATCCATTCTAGTATATTCTTTGTGTTCCATTCTTCGCGATGATTTATTTTTTTCTTATCTGTCTAGTGTCGACTTGTTCTATTTTCATAATTATCTGTGAAAATTTGTAAATGGCTGTGAGTTTTCTGAATAATTAAAATAGAACAAAATAAGACACGGAAATAGTGATAAAACACTGTATTTACATTCAACCTTGAATATTCGTAATATTGGTTTGTGGTGTTATCTCTACATAGAATAAAACAATGTTGCTTCCCGCCGTCTGTCCCTCTGTACGCTTAGATCTTTTAAACTACGCAACGGATTTCAATGCGGCTGTCACTAATAGATATAATGATTCAAGAGGAATAATGTTTATACGTATAGAATATCATGCTACGACCAACCGAAGCGTAGTTTAATTTTAATGGTGTCTGCGTGCTTCACCGTAGCACAGGCTGGGGTGCGCATGCACATCGCACATGTAATCTTCACTGACCTTTATCATGCGTATCGTTAGTGCGTGCACATAAGATTTTTTATACCGCAATATGTTACATATTATATGAGATTCTTTTACTTTATTTAACTGGTATGTCGTTAACGCGTTATGGACGACGCAGTGTCACGCGGCTACCAACTAGTGTCATGCAATATCGCCATTTTAATGTGCATGCCAGCATAGGGGTGAAAAACACATTCATGATTGATCATAGTAATTAATACCGTATAAATTATAATTATTGAATTGCTGCGTTCTATATAGGGTCTGCTGTAATACTCTATCGTTGCATTTTAAATAGATAAACGTGACCCTTTTAAATATAAATTGAGTGATTAAACTACTTTACAACGATGTAATGACACGGCAGTTATGTGAGATTGTTGTAAAAACTTTATACGTTAGAAGATTAGGAATAGATCTATCATGAATTTTTGGCCCGTGTTCACTAAAATTAAATCCGCTGGTTACGTATTTAAACAGTTATTTATATTCATACAGAAATTTCAAATTAAGAATTGTTTAAATATAAAAATAAAAATAATACATTGTTACAAAAATAATATATAACTTATTAAAAAGTTTTTAATATCATAATATGCTTAACTACTTTAGTTATGTATGTGTTAATAATTGTCGGGTGTCCCCGAAACTAAGCAGCGCCGGTATCTTGGGGGTAAGTAATACGTAATCTAAATTTGTTAAATTGTTACACATACACACATACCATCACGCCTGTTTTCCCCGAAGGGTTCGGCAGAAGTGTAACAATATACACCCACAGTTCGCCGGTATGCTTAGGTCCCATGTAATAGGCGGCGAGCCTATTGCCATTAACCGGAGACTAATCCTAGCTCCGAGCTGCTACTGAGAATTTCATAGAAAAACCCAATAACACTTTTTGCTCGACCTGGGAATCGAACCCAAGACCTCTAGCGTAGCAGTCGCGCTTAGGACCACTAGGCTACCGAGGCAGTCAAAAAGTCGAGGCAGTTAAATTGTTATCTAATAAAAATAAGAAATAGTGTGTTCCCCTTATTCTAAATTAAATTTATTTCAACTATTTTTGTTAATGAATTGTATTGTACCATCAACTCCTTTTTAATATAGGAACAAACCCAAATTTTTAATTTTGTTGAGTTTTTTAATTTTATTAACTTAATAATTTGTGTCGTTTTGAATAATTTATTTTTCTCGGAGTAATGCTAATCTAGTGGCACTTTTTACCTAATCTTAATTTTGTTAACATGCGGATAATGTAGTGGGCTGTAATATTGTTAATACTTCTTAGGAGAACAATTATTCTCATTTGTAAACATTTTATATAGTAGCTGTTTATTGTCCTATAATAAAAAATAAAAAAAGTGATCGTTTGATTACTAAATGTTGGTGAATACAGGCCTAAACCTCATAGGAAATTGCATTTAGTTAAACGTCGACTTATCTTTAACTGAGTCACATTTCTACCTACGTTTCTTTTAAAGTTGCAGTGACAAGAAAGCTGGTTCGTGGTGAGACTACCCCAATTTAAAAGTGTTTTGTTTCTAGCCATTTTTTAGTTTGGATCAAAGGCTATGTGTTTAGATTGGTAACTTGTTATTTCAGAAGACGAAAGGGAGAAGTGAGAATTCCATGTTGACGAATAAAATTTTAGCTATCTATAGCAACGATTTAATTTTAACATTGTCTCAAAACTCAAAGTATTTCAGTAGAAACTGTAGTTAATGGTCTGAGGGCAATGAACTCTTCATAATTAGGGCAACGTGCATACAATGGAAAATTACTTAATTCATAACATCTAAATTAAATTTAAAACAAATTAACACTGAAAACGTAAATATTTTCATGAAAATAAGTCAACTCGCTCAGAGCTAGATAACTGAAGTGCAGATAATGTAAAATAGAGCAAGAAAATAATAAGTTATCGTGGAACATTCCAAGCGTAGGTAGAAGTCAACGCACTCTCTTATGTTAGGAGCGTCTTCCACATAATGTTCTAGAAAATCCCTGCAGCATTTGCGCTACGGGGGTGGAAGTAGTGGGAGGTATGAAGTTGATAACCTGGATCGGGAGCGAGGGCGCAGGGTCGCGGACCCTGCCGCACGACCGCACCCAATCTAAACCTTACTACCCTCAGCTCTAACTACTCAGAGGACGCAGATCCGACATGCTCAGATAGAATAGTATTGTACCTATTTGCTGGGAAAACCTAACGAATTTGACAATATTGATTTATTTTCTAAAATGATTCACGGTTTTCATGTTGGGAGCGTGACCTTTGGAAAAGGTAACTTTATCAATTTTTTTATGATCCGGTCGATAACAAAGACTTTTGTTAGAAAATTAAGTTGATACTTTTCCAAGTTTTTTGACCCTAGAATATTAAAATACATGCTACATACTTCGTTAACAAACTTTTCGTAACAATTTTAATCAAATTTTTGCCTTTAAAACGAACTAATTAAACACTTTTCGTGCATCAAAGCAGTGTAACTTCTGCAATGTCCACATTTCCATGTTAGTTAAGTTTTACATGAATTTTTATACGGTTAGGTGAGGGGTGTTATTAAAAGTTGAGATAAGATTCGTCGCGATGCAGTGCACGCCATCAAATAGCTCATGACGTGCTCTGCCAAGATATTGTTCGCCACACGAAATAGAAATGAGGTCTCCTTGATAAAGTTGGAGAAAATTTTTATAATTTGAAAGTGTTTATTTAATAAAAGTGAGTTGAATATAAAACAATTTACTCTCACGCAGAAAGATAAATATTCCTTAACATTATAAGCTTTCTACGAAAGTAAAAAGAAAGAAACATGATAAATTACTAGGAATATCTCCTCGTAAAGGGCAATATACAGCTACACGGATAACTCTAAGTTCGTTGCCCAGGCTGCAATTGGAACGACGTTCTCGAATCATAAAGGCATTGACACAAGGGGGGGTTCCAAAATTCCTGCATAGGGGGCAATACCACCCGATAGAGTTGCGTGCAAGGTGAACGGACCTAGACGTTCAGTTTAGGCAAGCTGACATCTATATTCTGTACTATGCTTTATATAACATAGCAGCCTTTGTGTTGAAGGGTGGATAGTGTTTGCATTATACTTACTTACATCAAGGTTTTTCATTTAATCATAATATCAGTTATTGTTGTCCGACTGCAGGACAAAGAGCCTTTTTTCATACAGAGAAGCCATAGGCATTTATTATCACGCTTGCTCAAGGCTGAATGGCGATTCAAGTCCTCTACTGTTTATATATCCAGGTTACTACACGTCAGTAAGTTCCAAGATATACTTAGAAGGTACATATGATTGAGAGAGTCACATCGCTACTTGCCCGGTATCGGACACCGGGTGCATTTACCACTTTACTACAAAATCTTTTTAATTTATCTTACGCATACTAACAACAGGTACATCCGAATCATTTTCAAATAATTATATTCCATGTCGTAAGTCTCAAGACTCTAAACAAGATAGGCATATCCATGATTGAATCGCTTCAAATTGTAGGCCTGAGGTCCGGGTGGCGGCGGCCATAATGTTATTAGAACTTGGCGTAAACTGGCCAAGGTATGACCTGGGGCATCTGAACTATGGTATATCTTCGTGTCTTGTTATAGCATTAAGAATCATTTATTCCTTTTCTTGACGTGTGTTTAAGTAAGAAAAGACAGGCCGTTTGATAGATCAAAATTTTAAATCTCCAGGGGGTAGGTACTATCAGTGATAAAAGTCGTTTAATACTTAATATATTTTCGCGTCTATTTAGATGGTGGTGATAAAAGTAAGAGTGATAATCGACTCGTGACTATTGTACTAAAATAATCATCAATACACAATAGTACATTATGATACTAGTGATGTAAATTGGTCATTGTGGTCGAGCCTGGTTTGCAGCCCGAGCCGAAGGCGTAGGCGTAATTGAGTGTAGTGATAAAGTCCTCAAATTTTACAACATTATACTGAGGACAATTAACTTCAGTATTTTGGACAAAGATTTGTGAAATGGTGCGCGGATTTATTAATTGAAACATTGAACTCTGACGGTCGCTCGCCTTTGTTGTTGACTGGTGAAGGCATCAAATAGCGTAATTGCAAACTAAATATTATTGTACTTCATAATTATTTTTTTACACGTGTACATAATTTGATGGCATATAATTTATCATATTAACACATTCAAGATGTTTTGGCGAAATTAAAAAAAATCATTACCGCACTAGCGCCGTAATATAATGTAAAAAGCACGTGTGCGTAATATGTTACATTGTGACCCTGGAAACGTGCAATGAAAGCCACTTTACAAACAAGTGTGTTGAATAAAATAATTAGGTTACATGGCGATGCATAAGTCCGTAACTAATAAATATGGCCTGAGACTACCGACGATGGATGGTTACGGATCCTGAGAAAGCTATATGAGCACAATGCAAGCCGTAAAACGTAACACTGATTTAGACCCCCATTCGAACCTTTTGATAACTTTGCAGAGGCTTCCGGCTATTATGCCATATTATGCCGTAACGAATATCATCATAAATACTACCGTCAAGTTACATACCATATCTATTTATTATATTATTGTAAAGTTAATAACAGCAGTAACAGCGAATTATGAAAATGCCCATATTTAGCTATTTATGTCTTTATGGACAAAAACTAAAGATCATAATTAAAAATCAGTTATATCCGTGACGAATTATTGAAAATTAAGATAAATAGGAGATGAGTAAGTGACATTAGGAAACGTTTATTCGAAATTTAAGACAAAATTGTCTAGATTATTTTTTAAGTTTCCTTAGTTGGTTAGGTATAATTAGAGTTGCTATACTCCTTAGGAACTTTGTAAGGCGACACGATAGACACATGGTCGGTAGAGCAAACAAGTGTTAGAGTAGAGACCACGTTCAGGCAAACGCAGTGTGGGGTGCCCTGCTGCACGTTGGACCGACGACTTAAAGAAGGTTGCGGGCAGCGCATGGATGCGGGCTGCCCAGGACCGCAATGGTTGGCGCTCTTTAGGGGAGGCCTACGTACAGCAGTGGACGACTATAGGCTGGCATGATGATGATGAAATTGTAGATATTAGAACAAATAGGTACCTATTTGTGTTTGAATTTAGACCACCTTAATTTTAAGCCACCTTCGTATGTGGCACGTACAGACAGTGTCATTAACTGGTTACCCCCTTTTCGAAAGATTTTTCAAGCAAGAGGGGTTACCAATTGATGACGCTGTCTGTATAATTGTGAAAAAAAAGTATAATAGGGCTCTACAGTGTCCAAAATCCTTTTTGAAAGTAAGTTAGCTAAAATTAGCAGTAAGTAAAGTTACTTATAATGCCTGAATTCATTTTATTTTTGCTTTTATTGAAATATCCTGCCTAGTGGAGTTCGGGTTTCCCAACTATGTTTAGGTCGGCTTCCAGTTTAACCGGATACAGCTGAGTTGGTACTCAGCTGTGCAGCAAACACTGGTGTGTTTTACATGGAGCGATTGCTTATCTGACCTCCACAACCCAGTTACTAGGCAACACGATACCTTTTTGTTAGACTGGTTATTAGACTTGCTGACTTCTGATTATCCGTAACCCCTGTCAAAGATCTACGAATGACAGCTGCACATGACCAACGGCTGGCCTTACGTGCTTTCCGAGGCACGGGTGTGTCACACCACCAACTTCCAAACTCCGGGCTGCTACTGAGCAAATCCTAATGGAAAACACCCAATAACACTTTTTGCCCGACCTGGGAATTGAACCCGGGACTCCATGCTCATCAGTCGCAATTGCGACCACGAGACCAACGGGGCACACTCTGTGAAGATTTCAAGTATTGTTACGATTCAAAAGATACAGCGCTGTGACAGACTGATGAATGGACAGACAGATTAGTTAGTAAAAGAGTTAAAGGGGAGATTGACACCCTTTGGCTACGGAATCCTAAACACGAAGAATCTAATTTTCCTGTTAGCCCCACCAAATACATGAATATTTGCAGCCTCAGTAGGTTCACGACAGAGTAGAAAAGGGTTGGAACTCAAGGCTTCTCGAACATCAGTCCAACGCCGTTAATTTGATAGGCTACGGTTGGATCGACACCGAGGCAACGACTTTTTGTATAACCCCTAACCACCAATGTAAGTAGATACATAAGTGACATTTTCAGTTCATTATGTACTTTCTAAGCTTACTTTAGACATCACTAATATAATTGAGGAATGCTGAACTTATTGTGCATATTGCCCATCAAACTAATTATATTTGTGCAAAAAATATTGCAGGGATGGCTTTCTCTTTTTGATTTGAAAAAACCCTGTTTTGTACGCAATGTAACTCACGCAAAATATTGTGCTTATAGGTGCGTGTAATAGTACAGGCGTCGTCTTCGTGGGGGTTTTAAAGTTAAGTTTTAAAATTTAAAACCTGGTTTCGTAACAATATGGCAAAAAAGGTGGATCTTTGTCTGTAGTTTATATAATTAAATAATCGCAATGTTGTGAACACCCATCATAATTATTAGTTTTGGGGTTTTCTCAGAAAATGAGGAAAACTCTGTGTGAAACTAAAATTTTCATAATATTACTAAAATATGATGTTTTTTTTAATATTATCCGTCCTGACGACGTACCTACTGTGTAACTTATTACCAACCTCTCGGCTCATGTAAGTGCAAAAAGCGTCTAGGTAAGCACGTATTTTGCTCAAGTCTGCTGCCATGTATGTAACGAAGTATTCTGTGTTTATGTGTGGGTATGACAATATCTTATCATTGTGTTTAACATTTGAAAATCACATTATATTTCATAACATTTATTTAGAATTTCGTTTTTCTACAACTTTTGTAAGGAGGAGGGGTAAAAAGGGCAAAGGGCTAAGTAAAGACATACCATCACGCCTTTATGCTCCGAAGGTCCCATGTAATAGGGGACGAGCCTATTGCCATTAACCGGGCACAAATCCTAACTCCGAGCTGCTACGGAGAATTTCATAGAAAAACCCAATAACACTTTTTGCTCGACTTGGGAATCGAACCCAAGACCTCTAGCGTAACAGTCGCGCTTAAGACCACTAGGCTAATGAGGCATTTAATTCCTACTAAGTATAATAATATTTATCTTATATAGGTACTAATCCTACCAAAGATATTAATTATGTGGTGATTGAATAGCGTATATACACAAGTTTTTTTTTAGTTGGCTTTGCAAGGTTGTGTGACTATATTTTTCATTCAGTACCTTAGTCATTCAGTAGTTGAATATTAGAGTATGACGACATGCTGCTAAGGACTTTTACATTTCCTTGCTTATTCGGTCGTAAATAATTATGAATGAAATTCTTTTTTAATAAAAAGCAGGCCGACTTGGTTAGCTTAAGGCCGTGGCGTTGTCTACTTGCGACATAGATTTTTGTATTATTTTCGTACAAAACCACCATGAATGACGACAGCAAAAGTACGCCACAGGCCAGTCAGCTCTGTTACTCACATTCAAACAAATAAGTACATTTATTCGATGCTTACATACTGACCAATACTTTTTTGATAACATCAAGAACAAGACACAATAATTAACAATAAAGTTTAAGAGATAAAGGTAATCTAAAAGCGACGAGTGGACTGTATGATGTGGATGAGAATGAAATAATGCACTGAACAGTAAGAACACCATTTCATGGATAAAATGATAATATTACATGAGAATTATAGCGATGGAAAAACGAAGTCAATTTATACAACAAAAACAAAAGAACAAAATACAAATGTCAAAACCAAAAAACAAATATAATAATAATAATAAAATAAAAATTTAAAAATAATTACAACAAAAGAGTTTATTGTTAAAGAGTTCGTAACCGAAACTAAAGGTGTCTAATCATATCCATGTAAGACTTTTAAGTTGTCAGCGTGTCTTAACCCATACATTTTATACATTCATTTTATTTTATTTATTTCAGTCATCAATCTGGTCCATAGTAACCCATAATAATATACATTTATAAACTAATTCAAAATTTTGAAAACATTCCAGTCATGTTCCTCTATATAAAAAACCTAAAGCACTGCAGCTGTTTCCACTCCTCAGTAGAGCAGTTGTACCAATAAAGATTCACACGGTTCCAAATAATTCCAGAATATCAAAAGTTACAACAAACAAACAGAACAGCATTAATCAACAACATTCTAGGGTTTCCGAGAATTCAATACGAGGTGAAGTTTCTTGACACTGCAACTTGAGGCCCTGCAGAAATCTGAGAAGGTACAGAAAATGCTTATCTATTTACGCTTTTACTATGAATGATACTGCTGATAACGCATCGTCGATGGCAGACATTGAGTCGTCACGTATTCAACTGATACCTTATACCTCAGCATACTCATATTATTACTGTTTAATGAATTGATTATTATGTTTGATTTGAGTAATGTTTGAAAGCGATGAGAAAGCCGAGATGAATGAGGAACTGAAAGAGTAATGGGCGAAGTTTAATTAAAATATGCGTATTATAACAGTAAAGGTAGATACCTATTGTGATCATAATCAAAATATACTGGGTGTAAAAAGGTGCTAAAGATAGTCAGTAAATGCATACTACTCATCATCATGGGTGCTCAAACAAATGTTGTTGCTAAGAAACGACTTTTATTATTGGTGTCAAAAATTGAAGCCTTTTTTAAGGAAGTGCGCAATGTAATGCGCAGTTGATATTGTTTTGGGGTGCATAAGTGATCATGAAAGTATTTAAAGTTTAGTTGTAATATTTAGATTTAGATATAGTTTTTTTTTTAATGAGTATGCATGGAGTTTCGGGCCTAGTTTTCTCCATAGGAAACTACCTTTTGGAATGAGCAACTAGATGCAATATTATTAATTTTCCCATGTAATTAACTTTCAAAAGTGCTTTTGAAATTAAATAAATGATTTGACTTTGACTTTGGAACAGGTTTCGGTAAAAAAAACGTATGAAAAAGTCGGTCCTTTAATATTTTCGTAACCAACCTACCCAGGTTAGTTTTTTGTTCTGGACTGTACCTGGGTAGGTACCCACCTACCCAGGTACAGTCCAGAACAAAAAACTAATCGCAATGCTGAGAAGAACGTGTAAACCTCGGCTTCATTAAATATCATTTTACAGCCGTTATACTTCGACTAATGGTCCAGGAACGAATCAAGCTTAACAACTGCCAATTATTGTACCGTTTTCAGAATTTAAATTTAAAATTAGCAAAAGCGCAAAGATCAACTTATAACGTATATTAAATTCAAGACTTCAAATAAACAAGCTAATCTGATAAAGACCCGTTAAACATACTGATAATCATAAAATCAAGGAACCTGTAGGTAATGTAGTCGCCACGAGTCGTGAACACAAATGTTAAGTTAATTCTTGGGTTTTTGGATTCCTTTCTGGGTTTTTTGGGCCGCTGACGCTACACGCGATTAGTCCGTCGGTCGGATCGATCGCGTGCAGCGTCGGTGCCCCAAAAAACCCCGAAAGAAACCCAAAAACCCAACAGTTAACTTTACATTTCTGTTGACGACCCGTGGCGACTACTATAACTGAATATTGCAGCTTTAAATCGCTTAGATTATCTGATGACAGCTATGACGTGAAGTAAGCAAATGTACCTCCCTATCTATTGTACTTTTGCGTTCAGTTGATAAGAAACTTTAGTTTGCAGACTCATTTTAAATTTAGAAGTAGTTGCTACAATAATACTGGCAGAATTAGACTTTACACATCGATTCTTTTTGGTCGGTTCTGTACTACTGTATAATATTTTTAACACTTTTTCTTATTTAATATTAATCTATTTTTTTAATATTTATTGTTATAGCGGCCAAATTAATTCACAATTTGTGAAATTTTCTAGTATCTACAACTTACGGTTCAATAGACAGATGGACAGGCAGTATCATACAAAAACACAAGAAACTTGTCACAGAAAATGTATGAAGCAACAATTTTATTACTTTTTCAGAGTTGATCCCGTAGTAAAAGTTTGCCGTTCTTACGAGTATGAACACTTTCACCCTTGAAGGATTGCCAATGAACCCAAAATCTGGCTGTATGTCCTTTCTGGCTGTTCGTTGCGTACGAAACAGTTACATCCTACAGTCTACTAGTAACAATTTGCTATAATTTGTAATTCCTAATTCGTTTTATTAGCGTGATAATAACAATAAAGACCATTAATGATCGTGGAAAGTTAAAAAAAACTTTTAAAGTAGACATGTATAATTGTAACTGCTTCGTTAGCCTAGTAGTCCTAAGTGGTCTTGGGTTCGGTTCCCAGTGTTATTGAGTTTTTCTATGAACATCTCAGCAGCAGCTCGGAGTTAGGAATTGTACCCGGCTAACGGCAATAGGCTCGCCCCCTATTACATGGGACCTAAACAAACCGGCTAATTGTGGGTGTACATTGGTACACCTCTGCCTAACCCTTCGAGGAATACAGGCGTGATGTTGTGTTATGTTTGTAAAGGAATGTGTGATTAATGCCAGGTACTGCAGCCAGCCATGTAATACTAATTTAAAACATACGTAGGTATACGTTATCTATTAATTGAACTGCTTCAAAAAATACATTTTTATTTGTTAAAATAAGGTCCCTAGTCCCTATGTGTGTAGAAGTTAACGGAACACTTTTATTGCGTAATGAATGAGAGGTCGGCGCTCGGGCCCAGGGGGTGTAAGGGGGTGCATTGGGTTGGGGTGCAATACCACCCCCCGAGCCTTATTTCGGGTCATCGAGCCCGACCTCGCAAGCAACGAACGCAGCTTGAACCGCCTTGCAAAATGGAGTTTTCATCTTGGATTATTAATTTTAACAAAGTGTTAAATTAAACCTTACCTTATTACATGCAAGAATTATGGTTTTGAATTTTTAATCATTTTGTTTTTAAGTAATAGTAAAGGTTAATTATTCAGTGTCTTATAATCAGATAATTATTAATAAAAACTTTAAAAGAATTCATTTTTAATTAAATTAGACAGTTATTGACGTTAAACGTTAAAGAGTTTGTAGTACACGTTTTACAAAATAGGTTGCATTTAAAAACAAAATGATGATTAAATTGATAAACTACATCAACGTCCAAGCTAGAATATTAATAAAGTACCTAGGTCACAAGTACTAAGCACTAAATGATTGTTAAGTCAATATGAGCGTGTAGCACGTTAGCACTAGGACCTCGAAGAAAAACTAATAAAGATTTCAAAGCGTCGATAAGTAGCATGTTTAAGCCAATGAAAGAATATTAAAATAAAAACTGGCTAAATCAATTTCCTTTCCGTCACTCCTTGTTTATCTTTAAGTCACGTAGACAACACTTTAATAAAGCGATTAATGCCAACACAGGTGTATACAGTTTCGTCAATGTTATGTGAGAAGACACTGATGTTTTTGACATAAGACCTTCGATATGCATTAGAATTTCGGAAACGTTACTCATTAACACTTTAATCTTTCATTTGTTCTAAATAATAATGTTATGTTAGAAGTATGTGGAATCTAATCACGTCAACGCTGAATCTCTCACGTGCCGAAAACAGTTTCTTTGATGTTTTTCGAGGACTTTAAAGTCCACTATTTTATTTATTTTAACACGCTCACGTGAGCTTCCACCAAATGTAGTGAATGCACGTGATACGAGTGAAATAACTGTTTGTATGTAATGGAAAACATTTATGGGAACCGAATTGCGAATAATTTACTCATAACGTGTGGGTACTTACGTGTCTACAACCTTTTGGACAAACGAATTGTTTTAATTACCAATAGTGAACTTCCTAAAGGTGCATGGTAAGGGTATTAGGAATGTTTCTCAGGTGCCGTGTCTTTAAATTGTCATTTAGATATTACCAGGAAAATGAAAAAAGAAAATGTATTCTTCAGACCGATTCCGGCCACGGCGGCAAATCTTAATGCAAACTAGCCAAGTACGCAGGAGATATTATAAAGCACAAGTGTGTGCGCAAAAACAGGTGCACTCCCCCTTCCCTTACTCGCATAGTCCGATGGGACGGCAACCCGACACAACCGGGGAGAGATCAGGTGCAGGACCAACGGCTTTACGTGCTTTCCGAGTCACGGAGGTGACACACCACCAACTTCCAAACTCCGGGCTGTTACTGAGAAATTAGTAATGGAAAAACCCAATAATACTTTTTGTCCGACCTGGGAACCGAACCCAGGACCCCACGCTTAACAGTCGTGCTTGCCACCACGAGACGTGCTTGCCACAACGGGGCAGTTGACCTGGGAACAACAGATACATTTACCCTGTTTTTATGTAAAAACTTAAACGATATTATTTGTGTAAAATTTGTTTCACTCATAATTAATATAAAAGTTGTCTTTTTTCCCACACAGTAGCAACTACATACACAAATGTCAATGTTTCTTTTTTAAACTTAACTTTGTTATATTTTTTCTAATCAAAGAACAAAAACGGCATAAATATTAATTCCTGGTTGTTTAGCTTAAAAGTCTTGCGATAGTTATCTAAATCCATTTTTGTGACCTTGAAATACAGATTGGCATATTAAAATGACAGCCACATCTCGAACGAAATGTAGTTTCTATGCTAAGTGGATTCTTTATTTTCCGACACAACAGAACGCAGTAGACATTCAAGGCTGTCTAATTGTACAGTTTTCATTAGTCACACGTATAATATAATCTTTTGAAATTGTTAATTGGTATAAATGTTTTTATAAAGCTCTTTCAGTTCCGGTTCAGCGATTTACCTACTTATGCTAGTATTTAGACCCGGATCTAATGTATGAATTCCTGACTATTATGGCTAAAAATGAAAAAGATCTCTTTATGTATCTTTGTCAAAATCAAAGCGTCCTAATTTTTGTCTTGTAGTATATTAAATAATACCAGCCTATTATTGCAGCGAATAGGCCTTTTATCAGATAGAGAAGGCATATTGGAGAAGTGAGGAAACCTAGATCTCACTTTGTTTTAACTTAAAAAATACATATAAATTCAAAAACTCACATTGGTGTTTGACCGGATACCCGAAACCACGAACTCGTTTATCGAAGGCGGGGGCCATCACATCACCACATATCAACCATCTTATAATTACATTAATTAACAAATGAACGAAATGAATGAATGAATGAAATCATGTATGATCCAATTTTGGAGTTGAAATGGCCATCTATTAGTCAAAAAATATTGGATCCGTTATGACATTTTGAAAACTTCATAATAAACCCTCTATCATATACCTTTTATAAGGTTCTTTTGTCTTGACAAAGTCTTGACAAATAAGTGGATGAATAATAATTAATATTATTCAAAACTGAGTCTTCGATAACTCCGTTTAACAGCAGACTTGCGAAGCTGCGACTAAGTTTAGTGGGTATAGTCCGACTGACTGACCAATCACGTGCAGCGTTGGCGACCTAAAATCCGAGAAAGGAACCCAAAAACCCAATAATAAACTTGACGTGTGTGCTCATGACTCGTGGTGGCTACTATAACTAACTATAGATGTGTTGACAAATAAAAACAACAGGTGGCGGTAGTGTTGCAAACGTTGCCCACACGCAGTTGAATACGAGGCTAAATGCATTTGCCATATTTGAAATCTTTATAGACGTGTTTCTACAAACGGTGATCGTATCTACTATATTACAGAGTTATGTCTATAGTTTCTGATAATAAAGTGTTAAGGAAAAATATACATGGTATATACTAGCTTTAGCCCACGACTTGGTCCGCGTGGAAGTCAAATACCCCTTAATCTGTCTTTGTCGCGAAAATCATTTTTAGCTGACGTATCCTGTCAAAATCGTGATGGCCCAGTGGTTAAGGCCGGGCAGGTACCAATGTGACTTTCTCTATTCCGTAATTATGAATTACTAAGTTTATCTTAAACATCACTGACATCGGTGAAGGAAAACTTCGCGAGGAAGCCTGGATTTAAAATTAATTTAAGTCTGAAATTACCAATCCGCCTTGAGCAAGAGTTGTGATCAATGCTCGTGTGTTCTCTGTATGAGCCTTTGCTCTGCTGCGGGATAATAATAGGCTGATATTATTATCTTACCTGTCACGACCTGTGTGTTTAACTACCAAATTTCAGCTTTATAGGCCAAGTAGTTTTCGAGATTTCGTGTTTAGTCAGTGAATAAATGAGTAACCTTTTGCTTTAACACACATTATCTATGGATAATAACTGAAGTCAGATAAGAAAGAAGGCCAACATTGAGAATAAAAGATAAAAAGAGGAATGCGTTTCATTCTTTTGGGATTTATATAATCTTATAATTGGAGGGTGGCGTCAGTTGCATGTCAACCTTATAATCCTTAAGTTGATTGATTAAACAATTATCTTTCTATAGATAACGCTATTTTATCTCATTACACTTAAACAGTTGCATAAAGAGAAATCCATGAAAAATAATATAAAACCCAGGTCGACAAAAACATAAAGATTAATTCAATCGATATAGTGTGTGCATACACGCATTGCATAGCAATTTTTGCAAATGTATTTTTTTCATCTAACTAGAATATTTAATAACTAAACGCTATTTGCGCTTACCGCGGGGATGCGCGGGCGGCGGTGTGGCGGTGTGCAGCTATTAATCCAATGCGCGCGCCCCGACAGGTGAGCCGCGATAATCTTGCGGACTTGCGCCTGCGCTTACAAACGGCGTGACCTTTCCGTAATTGAATAGGCGTGCGCGTTTCGAGCGCCGCACGCACGTTCTAAACGCACGCGAGCGATTAACTCTATAATGATAAAAAATATCATCTTCACCCATATTTAGCTGATTTTTGCAATGGCCAAGTACGTGTGTAAATGCATTGTTTGTATGTCAGTCATAAATTTTAGAAGGACTGTGAGGTAGACGTACTTTGTTATGTATTCATACAACATCCACAAGAAAGGTAAAACCAAACGTATCGATCCATCGAGGACTATCTAAATCTTCACGTAAGTACTACTAGTGACAAAAACGTAATTTCCACAAAGTACTTATGTTGATACATTACGAAATGACTTAACAATTTCCTTGCACTAATAAACCATTCCACTGACTTAATTCCGTTCGCGTAGCGATGTGGACGGCTGACTTCTTCACATTTCCCTACATTATAATGAATGTAAAACTGCCCTTACAATGCGAAAGGATGTAAAAAAATGTGAATGTTCTCATTGTTTTGAGTTTTAGTGGCTTATTAATATATATCGTTATAATATGCAAATGTATGTGCCTATATTTCTTAGTATCGAAGGCATTTTCTTCCCTTAATGAATAAACGTCTGAGAACAGATGTTGAGATAAGTGTTATATGCTTAGTGGTTTTATAATACTTTTCATTTAATTTTATTTTATTCCACAATTGTTGTATGTTAAGCAATATTATTTTAGGGTACAATATAAGCACTAACTTTCGGAGAACTGGATGATGTTCTTAGTCCTATACGATAGGTGATGAGACAGAGTAGTAGCTGACATATTTTCTATAGGTACAAAAGTTGTCAAACCGCCATATTATCTGAACATTAGCCATTTGAGAATCGTTTTTTTTTAATGAATGTTGTCTCTCTCTAGTATTTTCCCCTGTATCGTGAGTGCGTTTACAAACATATAAACTCACATATACAAACAGCAACATTTTGGAGATGCAAGCAGACTTCCTGAAGGGCAATTCTCATATTTTTAAGAACGGTCGCATTCAATTAGTATTTTTTAAATATATAACTTACAGGTCTTTTACAAAAAGAAACTCCATCTGTTAAAAAAATCTACATTTTACTTACATTTTTTCACGGTGCAAGTAAGATATATTGTGTGATTGTGATCATTTTAACCCCCGACGCAAAAACGACGGGGTGTTATAAATTTGACGTGTCTGTCTGTGGCACCGTAGCTCCCGAACGCATGAACCGATTTTGATTTTGTTTTTTGTGTTTGTAATGGTAATAAGTCGGGACTGTTTTTACCTTGTTTGATGGAAAGCGGTTGAGCAGTTTCAAAGTTAGCGGCTCTTTTGTTAGCTACGGTAATGACGTTTTTCTTCTATCGGGGGTTACTTAAATTTTTTAATTTTGTGTTTTTATATGATAATTTTCGTTGAGATGAGATTGCCCGACCAACGTTTTACGTTAGCGGAATTGGCCTTCTGATAACTGTTATATTCTAAGTTTGAAAAGCTGCTAAAATTATAATACAAAAACGAAATATAACGAATACATATTAATAAGCTCGTTATAAGCGTCATTTGCGGCCAACGTGTGATCATTTATAATACCCAATTAAACATAGAAGATAAAAAAAGTATTTAATTGGACAATTAAAATGCTATATTGGCCGTAACACCTTTCATAAGTAATTATAAAGGTAGACGATGAAGTAGGTACGTATCATTACCTACATATTAGATATTTTTTAGCATAGTCTATCTTCAAACTCATAAAACAAGCTATATCTAGATTAGTATTTAATTCCTCTGTAGTAATGTTTGTAATTATTTTTCTTTTTCATTACTTACGTCTGTCTTTTTGATAAATTGGTTAGTAACGTATCATAATATATACATTAGTCACCTTAAAACAATGATCATAATTGACAAGAGAGTCATAATTTGTCCATCATCATAAATATTTGTCACTTGATAGATTGGTACGTTTGATCTATGAATTTATTGATTTTGTAGTCAATAAAAAAGTAGGTACTGAACTGCATTTTGTTAAGATATATTTGTCCATTGTTGTCTGCGTCTTATCAATAAATTGGATAATAATATACAGAAAACGTGCTCCAAAAACAATTGCAATGTCAGGTTTTTTGTGAGGAATTTTTACAAATTTGTACCTATGTTTTAAAAATCTCACAAATAAGTTTACATATGTATAATAAGTAATAAACATTATTATTGTTATTGACTGTTTGGTGTAGATATTATCTTAGATAAGCAAAAAGTAATCTTTGACTAAAGCGAAACATCGAAAACTATTTGACCTATTTTTCTTTTAGACAGTTTGGGAGATGTCATCCAATAATGAATTTGACTTTGACCAGACAAAGCAGCGGGCAAACACCAGTTGTATAATAAAATAATAAAGGCCTAATATAATAATATAGAAGTATATCAAGTTATACGTTTCAAACGCGGTGTTATTTTATAATAAAAGCGTTGCGCGGGAGCGAGATTGCACATGATAATTGATACATCCGTGTGCCTCTAATCGGCCGGAAAACCGCTTCACTAGCCGATGCACATTTCGATTTTTCTCCTTTGATGTGTTTAATAATGCATGAGCCGTATCGGCGCTCTCATAGTATTCACGCGGCAGAGCAAATTTGCGGACACCCTCGGACAACCCCGGACACACACGACCGAGCCGCATTTGTTTTGATCCCAGGATCGATGTCTAATTGGGTTAGAGCACGTTGTGATAATAGGTCAGTCGATCTAGTAACCACGTGTGTGTGTGTGTGTGTGTGAATTGGACTAGTGTTGTCCAATATAGATGTAGGTAAAGTATGATTGATTGCACACAGATTTAGGTGTTAGAAGAAAAGAAGGAATTTTGTATTTTATTATTGTCAGTCAATATTAATTTGCATTATCATTTATTTAAGTTGACTTTGACGAAATCTCGAACAAATCTCACAAATATATAAAAAGAAATTATTTATGTAGGTAATGCATAATGTTTAGTTTATCTCTGTGAAATTGCTAATTACATATTTTTAACTCTTTATCATTATATCTCTGGCATTTAGTTTACCACCCGTAATAAGGAAATTATAATTTTACTACAGAATAATTATAATTTATTTCATCGGTAATTTTATAACTACATATACATAATTAGAGGTACTTATTTAACTATTATGGTCGACATAAAGTTTTTCTGTGTAGCTTATGTTACTTAGTAAAGTTTAGGACTGCTTTTTCCTTCGGTTGAGTATACGGTAGCGGGTTTAATTTCTTAGACCGATGAACTTTTATTTTGTTACAACCATTGGAGCCTACATAACCGTTAAATGATAACTAATAACAGTTTTTATTTTCATCCGCAATTACTTTCAATAAAAAGTATCATGAAACATTCAAACAATAAAACAGAATCAGTGCAAAATAAAAGCTTTCCCATGTTCACATTGAATAATCGAATAAAAACTAAAATTGAAATGGGCGTTGGAATAACATTCGGTTTGCAGACGAAGCTGTTTTATTTATAAATAGTATCGTTCCAGTTTCATTGCAGTGGGTCAGCGGTGGTGGTGGAGTCTGTTTATTGATTTGCTAACGGTCCCGGTTAATTTTGGCAAGGTGAGCCAGCCGGCAAACTCATCTCGATACCGAACACAATGCACTTTTTGAGCGGAGCTATAGTTTCAGAGAACATTGCTTTGTTTTTTACCTTTGCGGCGACCTCGTAAACTGGTACATAGACAATAGCTGTAATGAGGTTCCATTATCGCATTTTTGTCCATAATTAAATAATTAACAACGCGTAAATGTTAAAACACTTATGCCTTTACCGAATGCAATTTGATAACAATATGCAAATCGGATAGAACTTTAATTACAATGATTACAAGAAAGGCGGTTTGCTTACAACTATGCTTAAAATGTTACAAAAACAGGATGGTAGGCTCTAATAGGCTTAACCTTTTGAATTTCACCATAAACGCAATTAAATGGCCGCGCATGCTCTGCACGCACCCTTACCTCATCCACATACATACATAGAATTATCTTTGGAATATTAGCAGCTCAAGTTGACGCACACATCGTCGAAAAATATGCGAGTAAAACATGATCACGCGCGGAAATATAATAACAGCTGCTGCGAGCGTGTCATTTGACAGCTTTTAATGAACACAGTCAATTAACAAATAGTTCACGTACTTAAAATTGCTGAAATTTTATTAATCTTATTACTTAATTGAATATTAAGCCTGTATTTGTTTTGGGGCTGATGTATTCAGCAGTCAACTAGAGCAAAACATCCTGTACTGGACTGATGAAATGGTCAGACCTTTCAGAGTTAACCTTTTAACGACTAGGCCTTACATGATTTTAAGATTAGTTATAAGGGTCTCATTTCGTTCCTATTTAGACTCAAGCAAGAGGTAATGAAAATTTTTATAAAAGAGCAGCTAAGTACCTACCTATTTGCAAAATAAAATCTACATGGACGGAGTTTACCTGGTCATATGGCTATGTATGTGAATGGGGGCGAGAAAGTAGTGTCTATATAATAGAAGAGAAAAGAAAATCCTTAATAAAAAAAGGGCTGTTCCAAAAAGGAATACAATTTTTTTAGATTTTGAAAAAGGAATGAGAAAAATAACGTGCTAGCAACCTGGACGCTTGAGGCCTTGAAATGTGGCCTATCAGGCTAAAATGCAACATAATCTAGTTACTAATAATATCATCACACTGTGATCATCAGTCCAGTGACCGTAGCGTGGGTTCAAGACCGTTCTCTGTAACGGTGTGTGGGAAAGACCCACCTTAAGTAGCAGACGCTCACTGACTAATGTTTTGTTAGAAAAAAGTCTGTAACCACATCCGAACATTCGAAATTGTTGCATTTGCGTTTCATGTAGCCTAACTAGAAAGATACATCTACTTAATAATATTCATAGGTTATGTTTATCGTTAAATTTGAATAGCACGGAGTCATTGGGATCTATAAATATTTCAATAGTGCCGAACCGTTCATGTATAAAAATATTATTTGATATATTGATTTCCCTCTCATTACGTGTTACCTTGGAATTAAATTATTAATTAAAAAAGCAAGAAATAGGGAGGTTTAACAATTTGTCTGAATTTACGACTATTTAAGGCCGATGTGAGTACTTTACAAAAATAAACCCATTCTCACAACATAAACTTAAAAAAATATAAAAAATAAACATTAAGTAGATACATTAATTCCGTTCCATAATAAATAAATCATGTAGCGTAAACGTCAATAAAAGTAGTGTGTCTCGACGCAGTTGCGTGAACAAGCGCACGCGCCGCCCCGCGCAGGCGGCGCCAATTTCACGCCTTTCAATCATTCGCTCGCCTTCATTATACAGCCTACATCGAGTTAAGAATTAACAATACACATGACAGAAGTTATACATTTATTAGAACTTCTTAAAATGAGAAGATAAGTATAGATATTACTAATAGATAAACAATATTAAATAAACAACATGTAGTGCGTGATTACTGATTAATTTGTGCAATTAACACATACCATCACGCCTGTATTCCCCGGAGGGTTCGGCAGAGGTGTACCAATGTACTCCCACAGTTCGCCGGTATGTTTTAGGTCCCATGTAATAGGGGGCGAGCCTGTTGCCATTAACCGGGCACAAATTCTTACTCCGAGCTGCTACTGTGAAATTCATAGAAAAACCCAATAACACTTTTTGCTCAACCTGGGAATCGAACCCAAGACCTCTAGCGTAGCAGTCGCACTTAGCACCACTAGGCTACCGAGGCAGTTAAATAATGATCAAATCGATTAAAAGTCAAATTTCAATCGTTTCGTGTTTTATTCGATTCGAAGTTTATCTATGCTCTAATTTTTGTGACAGAAGAGCTTGAGCTTAAATGTTGTGTAGAAATGCGACAAGTATTTCTTTGTAGAGCCAAACATTATCTTTTAATAATTATTATGTCGTTGTGTAGTCTTCATGACTCAGCGTGTATCTAAGTAATGTTTTTTTACTCTGTTTTCGTACTATTTCAGCGAGAGTTGGCCTAGTACAACATGATGCGTGCATTGCACACGCAAAACATCGATTAATTATGTTAATCTTAACATCGACATTTACCTTCTACTACTTAACTTTGTAAAAAGAAACCGTCGGTAACACATTATTGACAGATTCCTATAATTAACCGGTCGTTGTCGGTAGAACTAAAACTCGCGCGTCTTTATCTATAGGTACTAATATAATAAAGGTGACGAGTTTTATTTTTTGTTTGTTTATTTGAAACGCACTAATCTCTGAAACTAACAGTTGGATTTCAAAAATATTTTTGTACATGAAAGCCAGATTCACGAGAAATAGTAATGCTATGTAACATCACGCTATGACGTAGATACGGGAGCTGAGCAGTAACCAAAGACGTGGGTAACTAAACCCGGCTGAAAAAAACCTTGCGAACGAAATCGCGGGCAGAGGCGAGTAAATAATAAAAACCTCTTTAATAATGACCCTAATATTTACCAATAGATACCAAATATTAACCTACATAATTTAAATATAAATATATCAAATAAGTGAGATTGATGAAAAGGAAAACCAAAGCCGGCTTTAGTACTTTCTACTGTATTTTGGTAACTAAAAGGCTCACTTACGGCTGGCACAAAAAACGATTCGTTACTACACTAACTGACAGGCGAATTAAAGAAACCGATTCGCACTGACTCGATTTGAATTGATTTTGCTCTACTAAACACATTGGAAGAAAAGTTTTCTAATTCGTTAAGATTTGTGTACATTCATTACAATTGGACATATTGCCGAATAGACGGCAATGTAGGCCAGACATAAAAGTTATTTTTTTAAACATAAATAACAGCTATTTGAACGCCTTGATTCTAACAAAAGCGTAACGGGAAAGGTGCTTTAGTAATTTGATTACTATCTTTTATTACGCTTTTGTTGTTTAAGAAAATAGTTAGTAAGTGTTTGGTCAACAGACTAAATGAAAAGCGTTGTTGCACGAGCCTTTTAGAGTTCCGTACCCAAGGGGTCTAAACGGAACTCTATTGCTCTTGCTCATCCGTCAATCTGTCTATCTGTGTGTTTGTCACAGGACTGGGTCTTTTAAACTATTTCTTTTACAGAGTGCTATAGCCGTTAGTAAGTAAGTCGTTTATTTATGTGCGTAGAATGTAGGTGTCTAAATAAAAAAATGTATGTGGGTGTAGGTTATACATGCTGCCTCATGAAATGGAAAATTGTATTAACTTATACCTACTACAAATTATTTTTACCCCCGACGCAAAACCGACGAGGTGTTATAAGTTTGACGTGTCTGTGTGTGTCTATGTATGTGTGTGTGTGTGTCTGTCTGTGGCATCGTAGCTCCCGAACGCATGAACTGATTTTGATTTTCTTTTTTTTGTTTGAAATGTGAATTATTCGGAAGTGTTCTTAGCTATGTGTGATGCAAATCGGATCAGCGGTTTCAAAGTTATCATTCCTTTTTTTAGCTGCGGTAGGGATTCTTTAGTCGGGGGTTACTTACAGATTCAACATACAAGACCAGTGTTATTTTCGGCGTTTTTTTGCTGGATATTAATATTGTGCGGTGGTGCAGAACCCTTTAAGCGTGAGTCTTATTCGCACTTAGCCGGCTTTTTTCACAAGGAAATCTATTTTACGCTGATATTATTCGTAATGTTCGTTTTCAAACCGGTATTTCATTTATCAGGTGTCTTTTTGGCCGTCAAATGCATGTTGTACAGTTTTTAATCGACTTAAAAACACGGAGGAGTGTTCTTAATTCAAGCTTTTCTTTCTATGTTTTATACTATTTGTACGTTCTGTAAAAAGGAAACATTTTATGTATAATAATGGTTGTTATTATTCAGTTATCAAAACAAAGCAAAGGGAACTCTAAAAAATACCTTACCCCGTCACGTTTAGTAGCATAAGCCAGGTGAAGCGCAGTGGGAGGCATTTTCTGAATATGTCAATGTATCAGTTTAATTCATATCATTGGTGTTTTTTACTCTCCGTTCCTTGAATGATGATCGGACAAATCTCTCATTATCGAAATCGGTTCTAATGATTTTACACTTCATTTGACAATCTCGCAGATATAACAGGAAAACGATTTCATTTTCGACGCTACTTTGGTCAAGTTCTTAAGAATTTGTTTTGACTGCATAATTACTGTTTCACTCAGAATTGAATAATTTAAAGACAGAAAACCATTGTGTTTGTTTCCTATTTATATTTTATTTTCACGTTCATTGTTTTTCTTACATTCTTATTGAGATACACAGCTGTTCTAAAAGGGTGATTGCTGATTATACGATTACTGATAAATGATCATAATTATTTATCTTTATTATTTATTAATTAGCTGCCTCGTTAGCCTAGTGGTCCTAAACGCGACTGTAAAACTAGAGATCTTGGGTTCGATTCCTAGGTCGAGCAAAAAGTGTTATTGGGTTTTTCTATGAAATTCTCAGTAGCAGCTCGGAGTTAGGATTTGTGAACGGTAAATGGCAGTAGGCTCGCCTCCTATTACATGGGACCTAGACATACCGGCGAACTGTGGGTGTAATTAGTACACCTCTACCTACCCCTTCGGGGAATACAGGCGTGATGGTGTGTTATTAATTATCATGAATAAAATTAACTTTTTCGTACCTGCAGGAACATGGGTTAATAAGACTTGCATGACTTTTTCCAATAATTATGCAGATTATCTGATTATCTTAAGGGGTGTTAAACGTAGGAAAGTGCAAACTACTCATGTGAGAAGCGTTGTAACTATTATGGTTAAAAATTACAATAGCGAACAAGAAACAGAAATTGTTTCCCTAACTTTATGCCTCATAACTTATAAATCGACACTTACTTTTTTACCAATTTACTGACGAAATATGGTAAGTACTTAAGCGTAGTGATTCCTATAGTTACTAGCGTTAAAAAGAAACCATAATTAATTGGTGTGTTAACACAAGCAGGATAGTAGAACTTGCGATTAGAGGTTCTCAGATCTGACTTCTCTCTGGTTTACCTATTGAGATTTAGGTTTCAAAAACTACAGTATTTCCCACTTAATACTATAGGAAAACTGTGTTTCCTGTAGTATTGTTTTGTAAAAGTCGTAAAAAGTAAAAACAATAGATGAACTGTGTTTTTTTTTTTTTGGGGGTTGGGAAATCATCAAATAACTTCTCCCGCCCTGGGCGGGGCGGGAAGGAGTGTCAGACTTTTACTGACTAAAACCCACCTATGTTCCTTCTTGTGCCCTTTGCGTTCCGGGGGCGCGGTATCTCTCACGAACAACCCGCAGCCCCGGCAGGCATCGGCCCTCAGTGGCCCCTTCTCTATGCTGACATCTCTTTGAGGCGCGCGTGGAACACGTACGCGCCGTCGACACGGCCTGTCCTTATGCCTCATTAGGACGGTGAGCTACCCATTGCTCACCGTCCACAGGCCCGTAAGATGAACTATGCTGCCTTTAACCTACATAAAGTGACGTCAGCGTTCAATTGATAATGGCATTGGTAGGTAGATAATTACAACCCTTTTTAATTATATTCGCTTCACTTTTGTCACCTTCCTAACCAGCTGGCAATATCGTCTCCATTCATTACCTGATAAAAAATATATATATAATTAAATAATTACACTCAATATAAGCGCACGTGATCCCTGGTGCGATGAATCAAGCGCAGGTGTTATGTCACTCGATTCCCCGGCGATCCGAGAATGTATCGAGTCAGCATCCCGGTATCGAGAATCGAGTAGTGCCGTATGTGAACGCGGCCGCACATTGCGAATGACTCATGTTCGTGTGAACATCGAATTAAGTTACAATAAAAGTAACGAAAGGTTTGTAATGTAAGTGTCCGGTAAACGGAAGTCGGGTACTATGAATGAATGAGTACTGGTAATTCCAGTGATAATGTTGCTTTCTAAGCTCGATTCGGAAGGTATTTGAAATTAAACAGGTAGGTAAGTAGACAAGTAACAGTAATGGATTTTAGTGAGGTACCTACTAAAGACTTTTTTAGGTTTTATCGTTATTGATAATCGATATTATGAAATGGTGTACGTTTTGGAAATGGAATGTAGATATATTCCCTTCATACCTACCTACTATATAAGCACAGGTCTTAATCATTTGAGACTTGATACCTAACTACCTAAGGATGTATCGACATAAAATTTGAAAAAACTTCAATCGTTTAGTTCAAGGTACACAATGCAGCAGGTGTAAGAATGTAATTATTTATTTACATAAATCAACAAGAAGAAATCCCGTAGGCTTGCTTGGTACCCAACATAATCGTGTCCCATGTATTGTATGCAGATTTTCTTTTCTTAAAGGCGTTAACATTACCGCCTTCGGGTGAAATAATAAATTTCCTACACTTACATGGCGCGGGGTAACGATGTTATGATATCATTATTTCGTAGCTGTAGATAAGAAGAACTGATAAATATATTGTTTGGTTCATACTCTCTTTAATAATGTTAGTATGTAAACCTGTTTTTAGAAAATATTAAATAGGTATGTGTGATGTTGTTTGTATGATGGTTGAATTCAATTGATGTTCTTTTGTTTTCATTTTGGTTATACTGGCAGCTTTCCAGTCGCCATTTTTGAATCCTAAAAATCACGGGACATGCGTCACTTCCTTAGATGCTCGTCGTGCACAAGCAGCTGCACCATCCAGGATCTAAACGAGGGCAATGATAGAGCTGTACTTACAGATTGCTCAATACTGCTCGAACACTCTTTAAAACGAGTCAATCGACAAGAAAGAAGAAGAAGAATCCTAAAAATAATAAGCGTAAAGATCGATAAACAACAAAGTATATTAATATGATAATAATTATAAGAGTTAATTTTAGAATTACAAAAGTAGTTAAGCAAATATAATATTTAAATTTTATACAAATGTTCAACGATTAACGTAAAAATAATTTTCAGTTTAAGTTAAACGGATGATAAAATTATGCATTTTTACAATGACAATGTAGATTACTGTTAATTAATTAGGTTTTTTCTGTAAAGAATTGTCAAGTATCAAGTCTAATTATGTTTGCTTACGCAAATACATAAATTACCTAGAATTAGAAAAGGAGCTCCAATCTACAACAAATGGTTTTAAGTTACATTTTCATGTAGTATTCATAGTTTTAACATATTTTTTTAAATAAAAAAATATAGGTACCATAATAGAATAATAATTCAATTATTATGATAATATTATTTTTATATAGATAATTAGTTGTTTTTTATTATATTGTTATACAGCCTTAGCATTTCTGATGTGCGTGTAAAAGAGGTGACCCCTTATAGTCAGGACACCTCGCAGTATAACACTAGCATGCAATAGTAAAGTTCTATGCAGCCAAGTAACACATTTGATTACACATAAACGCACTGAAAATGACCGCGTAAACGTTTTCGTCACGTCAAAAATGTACTTGTAATCATTAGTCGGTCCTGAACGAGACGATTGCGTGCTTGCTAGGTGGTCGAGGTCGTAACTGCAGTGGACAATCGATTCATGGTACCAATGCGGCATAGTATGCGACACTATAAATTGAAATCGAACACAAACTTTTAAATTCACTGTTTCACTATACATTGAGGTTACAACATACTCTTCAAAAACACCCTTCCTTAAACACCAGCGATGTATCCAACAGAATACGACAACTCCAATGCAAGGTTTGTTTAAATTTCTGTATGGTACCCGTCGTCGCACGCGATCGACACTTAGATCGAAAGAATCGAATGATAAATATGTTTCGAGTTATTGGCTATAGCAGAACTTTCTATGGCTCTGTATCTATATTGGTTTCCGATCGGACAACTATTGATATGGTCACTCGAGTTGCAAATTTCTCTGAAGCCTTCATTCATACCAGTGATTCGATTCCATTTAGTTTTATAGGTTACGTAATGAGTAAGGATATTGTATTCACTTATTAAGTGTTATTAAAAGAAACATAGTTAGTATTCTTTTAATCATGTGGGTAACTTTTACGCTCAACGGAATGGAAACAGTTTTATTATCATAATCTTTAGCGTGTACATTAAACGTTATAGCTCTAATTCTTTTAATTGCTTCTATGCAAGCAGGGTCTCTCACGCATAATTGCGAATGAACGTAAAAAATTGGACCTTTAGTTGCACACGTCTTTTATAATTAACCTAGGTTGTGGAAGCGTCATTGGAGGTCTAAATAAATAGTTTTTGTTGTCTTATATCCTTAGGCCCTTCGTACACAAAGCGAGAATAGTATCCCTACTCAACGCTCTTAGCGCCTGCTGCAAAACAGTCGGATACTTGGCTGTTGTGCGAAGGGGCCAAAAAACAGTGTAAAGAATGTCTAATTGTTAGTAATTTTCTATGTCTTGTAATCTATAATTCAAAGGATCAGAGACGCTATTGTGTGACAACGCGTAGGTATCACAAGTACCTACGTGAGCGACAACGAAATGTTCGATTATTTGTTGCGAAAGGTTAATGAAAACATTAGTACCTACCTGTGTTACAAAGTCCTGCTGTTTGCTGATGTTATACCCTTTGCACATCAATTTTTGATGACCAAGTAAAACATGACAATTTGATAATTTTTATACGTAGGTTTATAGGTACTTACATAGTTGTATACAGATAGTTATTTTTTTTTGTAGATCGGCAATTGTTTTTAGCGTTGTTTTTATCATTGCAATTACGTTTTTTTTCTCTCTTTAAAAGAGGAAGCGAATAATACTGACGAAGAAAATAAACCAGTCTGGGCTAATTACGAAATTGTCATCGAGGAAAGGTTCGCAAATTACCCTCCAATTTAGATGTAAAATGTCGTCGACAGACGGACGGACGGACGGATGGACTGACGTTTTTACAAACACTAGTAATTGTCCATTGTGTACAACTGCTTTCCTACGTTCTAATTGAAAACTATGCACCACTCTGCATTCTAGATATCTGTGGGAACGGCATGGGGACTCCGAGTACAATTTTTTTGTATTTAGACAAATTATAAGTTTTTGTAGTGTTATTTTTAAGCGGGTGCGAGAACACGCATAAAGAAACAAATAAATAAAAAGAAAAAAGAAAGAAAGACAAATAAAGAAGACAGAAAGAATATCATTTAACGACTACGATGTAATGAGGAGGTAGGTAGATCACATGACCAGAAAGTGTGCGACCACAAGTCAGGACCAAAACAGCGCGAAAGGTGTAGTGAAGTAAGATTTCAAAAATAATGATATTGACTCAACTGCGACCGATTTTTGAAAATACAGCTTTGAAGAAGAATAATTAGGAGAGCCGAACCCAAATAAAGATTAAATTAGGTCGGACGAAAATTGAAAGAATATCAGTTATTTGGGAACACACTTTAGAAATGCCGTTATTATGATTAATAAACATTATCAAGATTATATAACTAAAGAAACAAGATATAGCATCTACATACAGCTTGCTTTTTTCACTAAGAGCCGTGTCTTACCGTAACCCTTACCATGAGGTCTGTCTATCTGGAAAATCCAAATTAAAACCCTAAAAATGATACCTTTATTTAATTAGTATTAACTAATTAAATAAAGGTTAAAAGCGTATTAACGCTAATCATAAGTTACGCTGAGCTAGTTTGAGCTTTATCGTTTTCCTTATTATTACAGTGTAGTTGTGGCGTATCCTCGCTCGTGACATTGTGGCACCACGCATTTATCTCGCGAACTAATCATAGGCTGAGTGAACTGATTAGCTTTGTCTATAAATAACTATCCTTTGCCAGCGACTTCGTCCATGTTAATATCAGTTACCGCGAAATAAAAAGTAGCCTCTAAGTCTTTTCTTCAAGGTTCAAACTTACTCTGTACCAGATTTTGTCAAAATCGGTGCAGTAGTTTAGTAGTGAAAACGTAACATACCAAGAGACAGAGTTACTTTCGCATTTATAATATTAAGGGAAGAATAGTTTTGATAGTCTAGAAATGACAACCTAGCACAACATAAAGAGTAAACTGAACGTAAATTGGATTGAGTACTGTACTGTATACTGTGGGTGTAAACTGGTACACCTCTGCCTGACCCTTCGGGGTTTACAGGCGTGAGTGATGGTATGATGGTAAATTGGATCGATTTTTAAATTGGAAATACCTGTTCCTCATATAATATTTGTTTAGCTTGGTGGTACTAAATATGCTTGTCGTATAAAATTAAACCACTTAAGGATAATGCCATAGGATAGTCGTATTTCCTGTTGGAAAATGTATTGGAACTGAATATTTTTACTCGTATTCGTGTTAGGCCTCTAGCTTGTACCATGAATATGTTTCTCAAAAATAGCTTCAACTCCTTCCTTGATTCAAATCTACTCTCTAACTTTTAATCGTTATATATAAAGTTATTATATAAAGTCGTTATTATATAAAGTCAAGACAAGCTTGAATATTAAAAAAATATGGTTACACTGTTTATCATGACTATTTATATAACTCTAATCTTCAGCTTCCGTTAGCACAATAATGTGCATTTTTTATGAATGTGGCTGATGTTAAAATAGAAATAGAAACTATTTATCTATGAATAATCAAACTACATCAGTTTGCATCAGACATATAAGTTATCGGTTTTAAATTAAATAATCATAAAACATAAAATCTGATAAAACTTGAATATAATAAATATAATTGGATCCTATTAACGTCGTGATACAAATTGAATTTGTTTATTTAAGAGATACTAATGAAACTATGTAATAAGAGGAAACTATTGCAAAGCATTCTTTTGTTTCTGGAGCCTTGACTAATTAATTTAATACTAGCAAACTGCCCGCGGCTTCGTCCGCGTGGCTTATTGCACACGCGTCATGTTACTGCTTCGTTCCCGTGGGCCGTAGTATGATGTTATGTAGCCTACGTTACTCAAGTATAATGTAGCTATCTATTGGTGAAAAATATTTAAAATTGGTCCAGTGGTTTCGGAGCCTATGTGGTACAAATCAAACAAAAAACTTTTCTTTTTTTTAATATAAGCATAGATTTGTTACAAACAGCGTCATCATTTGGTTACCCCTTTTGCAATCAAATTCGTTCGAAAAGAGGGTAACCATTTGATGACGCTGATTGTAATATGACTCTAATATTTGGTATTTTGGTAGGTACTCTTATATATTTTATCTATTTATTATAAAGGCTTCTTAACGACTTTTTTGAACTCTTTACCCTGAAACGATTAAATCCTCTAATTATAAGTTAGCCTGTACAGTACCTGTATCTATCGTTATTGTTAGCGTTCGTAGGCCCGCTCGTGACGCTACGCGACCTCGCACTTATCTGGCGCGCTCTCACGACGCAGCGCGGGCGCAGCGTTGCACGACTACGCGCCGCTTTCGGATGCTAGTTGCTACGAGTTTGTGCGGATGCACTGAACTGGGATTAGAAGGATCTTATATTGTGAACTTCTTTTTTTGGCATTAAGGGAGTTTATGTACAGTATGGCGTACGTTATGTGGGTATGGCGGGTGGCACGATTTACAAGAAGTAACAGGAAATAAAAATACCAGAACCCATTATTGAATTCCCTTTGCAAAGAGTTCTAGTGTAAGGTGACTTTAATTTTGATATAAAATTGTACTGAGAAAAAACACATATAAAAAAGGTCATACTACTCTCATTGGGTACTTAATTATATACTTAGTTTTTGTTTGACATTTAGTAACTGGGAACTGGGACCTGGAAATCGAACCCAAGACCTCTAGCGTAGCAGTTGCGCTTAAGACCACTAGGCTACCGAGGCAGTTAACTGTAATATTTATCCATTATCAATATTACTCCAACAACGTAGTACAAAATATTGTCTATTTTGTTTGAAGCTTTGTTCGACAGCTAACTAGAATATTAATAATGAGCTCTAAACAGAATTATTTCTTTAAAAATAGACTCTTTTCTTTCGCTTGTTTTTCATAATATTGTTCCCGGAGCGAACTGTAAGGTAGCTAGCAGAACTTTTTAGTGCCGCTTATTAAGATAAAACAATGTTATAATTCTTTTAGTTGAAAAGCCCTATAAGATTAAAGTTTTCCTGCTTAAATAACCGTTTGAATTTAGAAGGAGTAAAGCTTATTTTACAATCTTAATCTTTTAATGCCTAATGACACTCGCCATGGATGGACCTATTGGCCATGCCTGCTTGCATATTATGTTTTGAACCAAATTCTCAAAAAAAAATTCAGTTAGTAAAAACCTTAAGGTATATTATTGAGGCTTTATTGAGGTATAAAAAAGTTCTGTTACTGCAACTTTTTAGTGTGCGTAAAAGATATCTCCGTACATTAATTAAATGTAATTAGTTTCAGAAATAAATAAAGTTATAAAAGAAATATCTATGGTTGTAATTAAGAAATGTTTCATCGGTGTAGCTAAATTTAATAGCTTGGTTGGCAGCTATTCCTTTGGGTAAAACAACATTATTGCAAGTACAAGAAACTGGAAAGAAATTAATTACTATGAATAATATATAAGTTTTACAGTTCAATCATTCACATCAATTAGTTTTGGTATAAAGTGACTTTTGCCATCAATTTTACCATGGATTCAGTACATGATTCGGGACTCCATTACCCTTCTATGAAGCAGTAATAAAAAGAGGAAGCGGAAAGCGTGAGGAAAAGACAAACAAAGCCGCCGAAACAAAAAAGGATGCCCCGGGTGTCGGGAGTCGCTCGGCGATTCCCGGTCACCGTAGACGCGGGCCTACGACCGGTGTGCGTTGGATAGCTCGCCGTCCGATCAGAATTAGGCCTGAATCGACGGCGGGTTGTGTTTAACGCGCGCCTCAAAAAGATGGCAGCATATTAGACAGGGCCCGCCAGGGCCAGTGCTTGCCAGGGTTGCGGAATTTGTTTCAAAGAGTTTCCACGGCCCTGGAACGCAAAGGGCATTAGAAGGAACACGAATGGGCTTTAGTCAATAAGAGTCTGAAAATCCCTTCCGCTTCATTCAGAGCGGAAGAAGTCATTCGATGATATACCACAATAAAAAAAAAATATATACTTAACATATATTAAAAGGGTTAACATTATAAAACACACAAGTTACAGGGTTATTAAAAAATAAATCAGCTGTTCAATACATTTTGTCCGTGTAAGTGTTGTAGTTTTGTATGGGAAAGCTGATGTTTTTTAATAACCGACGGAAAATGTTAACCCTAGGAGTTCTAAACCCATGTACTGAATCCCGTATAGGTTCATTAACCTTATTTAATAGGTATATCTCTAAAATTACATAATTAGCTTCCACATTACTGCTATACTTGTCCAAAAGATCGCCTTTGGAGCGAGGTTACTACAATGAGGCATGACAAACAATCAGTCGCTATGTGAGACATGATACTCTCGAATTACAACGAATCTTGTTATGTGTTGTGGGATGCGTGTTTCATTATATTCAAGTTTGGAGTCTCATGCTAATGTACTTTCTAACTCCATTTGTCAGAAGCATGTTTTTTTGGTGGAAGCAGTCAAAGATTATTATTAACACGTGAAATCCTAAAACACGTACATCGTAAAATGTAAACGCAAATTTGGCAAAGAGAAAATGTTAGTCAGAAGGTTAATTTCGTACTACTTTCTCTACGCTGGAAAAAGGCTTATAGTCATCGTGTTGAGTAGTGATCTAATTAAACTTTTCCCAATCATGTCATGTCTTATGCTCATGCTTCATTGAAATAAACTTATTATCTAGAATTTTTAGTGAAAGGTATAGGGGAACACCAATTTTTTTATTCATTATTTTTTTATATGCTGACGACTAGCAATTGCTTGGTTGACCGGATAACTCAAGGCAATTATTGCAGCAACAGTTGCTGCTTGCGTTGAACAGGGTGAAAACTCATCACATGTGACGTGTTTGTCCAAGCAAACTAACATTGAATTAACTATTGCTGTGAGATGACTTTTATTTTTGATGTAAAAATTCGCGGCACACAATCTAACGAAAGATGATTAAAACTAAAAATAACTTTGCCTTTCAATTCGTAACTAGAAATTTTCCGGGAATGATTAAAAAAATCTCGCCTAATGGGACTAAAAGGTACCTTTCAACTTCGTTAAGACACTGCTTATCACCTGGTTTGATTTCTAGTGTACTGTGTAAACTTCGGCGCGATAACTCGATTGTCTCAGCGGTTAATAATTTGTGTAGGTACCTAATATTATAGTTACTTGTTAAACACTTTATTCAGAAAACATACCGGCGAACTGTGGGTGTGCATTGTTACACCTCTACATAACCCTTCGGGGAATACAGGCGTGATGGTACGGATGATGGTACTTTATTCAGAAATGGACAGTAATTTATCTCACAATTAAATAATGGCACATTTTAGGTCAAGCATTTTTATTGTCCTCTTTCTTTTGTATAGAATGGACCTTTTGTAATTATTTATCCTGTGTTCGTTATGCCTACAACGCGTTGCAGGCTCTCACGCTTTTCTCGTTTGACATTGATATTATCAGCACTAGTTATCTGTTTTGCTAATAATAACAATGAGACAACTACGTTTTAGCATATCCTAAGACCTAGATTATGCTTTGTTTGACATTTTGTAATTTGAGACTGAGTTAATTAACGTCACATCGTTATGTGAGTCCAAATTGGGTGGAATATCATGTGGTGGTTATCGTGGAGAAATCATGCTACATAATATAGGTTCCACCCTATTTGGACTAGTCTGATAAAATGATTCTATGGAGTTTTCGGACTGGGATTTTTTTTTTGGTGGGTGGGAAATCATCAAATAACTTCTCCCGCCCTGGGCGGGGCGGGAGGGTGTGTCAGACTTTTACTGACTAATACCCACCCATTATCCTTCTTGTGCCCTTTGCGTTCCGTGGGCGCGGTATCTCTTGCGAACAACCCACAGCCCCGCAAGCATCGGCCCCCAGTGGCCCCTTCCATATGCTGACATCTCTTTGAGGCGCGCGTGGAACACGAACGCGCCGTCGACACGGCCTGTCGTTATGCAACGTAAGGACGGTAAGCTACTCATTGCTCACCGTCTACAGGCCCGTAACTACGGTGGCCGGGAGTCGTCTCGCGGCTCCCGACGTCCGGAGCGTCTACCGCGGCGGATGGAACGGGAGAACCGCTGTCTCAACCGTCCCGCCGCCTCCTTCTCAAGCATTACTGCCTCGCAGAAGGAGGCGACTGCATTCCATTCCCTCTCGCTCCAGACCATGGCTTGCACCAGGGCCGGGCGCGAGAGTTCACCGCCGCCGATGGCCGCCACGAGGACTCGGCGATGCTCCGCCCAAGCGGGGCACATCGCCACGGTGTGCTCCACCGTATCCTCGGGGCGATCCACACAATGGTGACACCCGGACGTTTCCTCCCGCCCGATGAGGTGCAGGAACCTCCCGAAACACCCGTGTCCGGTGAGGACCTGCGTCAGGCGGTAGGTGAGGGCGCCGTGGCGCCTCTCAAGCCACTCCTCAAAGAGGGATTCGGACTGGGATAAGGTGACAAATAAAATTATTTATTATACATTTATTTATACGAGGTACAATAATTGCATTAGGTAACTAAAGCCCGAAAAAACAGGTCATTGTACCTACTTATCATTATGAACAACTTTTGCAACGAGACTAATCTTGAAATCGATTAAAAAAAGTCAGCTGATCCATACATTTGGTCAAGTGACGCAAACAGAAATGAATCCGCTGTTTTTTATGGTATTTCAGGGTTGATCCCTTAGTAAAGATTCTTCATAATGATGAGTAAAATTAACCCTTATCAGGTTTCTGGTAAGAAAAAAAAAAAAACTTACCTATAACTTTTCATCATCATCTGGTTAGCCTTTTCTCAACTATTTTGGGATCGGCTTCTAGCCTAACCCGATGCAGCTGAATACCAGTGTTTTACATGGAGCGACTGCCTATTTAACCTCCACAACCCAGTTACTGGGCAACACCATACCTCTTGGTTAGACTGGTTGTCAGACTTCCTGGCCTCTGACTATCCGTAAACACTGTCAAAGAACTACGAATAATAGCCGGGACCAACGGCTTTACGTCTTTTCCGAGGCACGAGGGTGTCACACCGCCAACTTCCAAACTCCGGGCTTCTACTGAGCAAATCCTAATCGAAAAAACTAAAAACGGGAATCGAACCCGGGACCCCACGCTCAACAGTCGCGCTTGCGACCACGAGACCAACGGGGCAACTATAACTTTTATAAGTCCTAAATCAGAATACGATTCTGATAAGTCGTACTAAAATAATGACACAAGTTTTGGTGACATTATGAAACGGTCAACAGAAATGTTAGTAAGACTTTCTATTGGTTAATAGACTTGCGTGTGTCATGTGTAACAACCATTATTTTAACGTCCAATGTAGTATTAGTTCAGTGGTAACGCGGCACTATTTGCTCTCCATGTCACGTCAACTAGCTCCACATGTTCAGTCCATCTAGCTGTATGATTAATAGGTTAAAATTGTATAGTAGCCCAACCTTAATTACTTTGGTTAACAATCAAATAATAATAGAATAAAGCTTTGAAGCTTTCTTCGTGTTTCTATATGGTGAGCCATCACGCCTGTATCCCCCGAAGGATTTGGCAGAGGTGTACCAATGTACACCTACAGTTCGCCAGTATGTTTTTAGGTCCCATGTAATAGGGGGCGAGCCTGTTGCCATTAACCGGGCACAAATCCAAACTCCGAGCTGCTACTGAGAAATTCCTAATGGAAAAACCCAATAACACTTTGCTCGACCTGGGTATCGAACCCAGGACCCCATGCTTATCAGTCGCGCTTGCGACCACGAGACCAACGGGGCAGTTAATTAGTTCGTTAAGTTAGTTAGTTCGGCGGGGTATATGGTAAGCTGTACCTGTAGCCCCAGCTTTTTAACTTTGTTTGGTAGTTTAAAACCAAATGAATCAGATACGCTCGATCAATCACTTAATCAATGAGAAGACATCTATTATTAGTAGAATAACATGAGACCGAATGTAAATACTCACTTATAGATAAAAGGTATCAAGTCTTAGTTGATGCCATTTAGGTAACTACTTATTTTGATAACTTCTGATCGATTATAAATACACAAAGTACAGGCACTTGACTACCTAAATTTTTTACTTATATTTCTAATATTTACATGGGACCTAAACATACCGGCGAACTGTGGGTGTACATTGTTACACCTCTGCCTAACCTTTCGGGGAATATAGGCGTGATGGTATGTTTCTAATATTTAAATGTTTCATAAAAACGTTTTAATTTAAATGGTTAGACGTCATATCAGATGGTCGCTTAAACCCTGTAAGGGCCACCGCACACGTTTCTGTCTGAATGCACGCGGGTCGCGCGGTATCTCGCGATCTTGCCATTTGCATCCAACGTCTTGGCGGCGAGAGAGCGAAGTCTAGTTCCTGTGTGATGCTCTGAACTCGATTATGTTTTAGGTGCCAATTTGTTTAGGGTTACCATCGTTTCTGTTAAGAAATTAAAGTGTAGAAATGTGTGGGTACGATTGAAATAGTTACAACCAAACGGATAAATTACTTCCATTAGAAATAGGCAACCTATACTTTGTAATTCTAGTTATTAGTATCTATCAGAAATTGTAATCAGCGATAAAACTCAGCGAACCGTAAATAACAGAGGGCATGTACGGGTAACCTTAATTTGATTTATTACACGTGTAACCAAATTCCAACTTCTCCGCACCACACTCTGCCTATACGCATCCTTGTGCGTGGTCGTGCACTGGCAGTAATGACAGGCCGCACGCGCGCGCGCCGCCTAATTGATAATGGTTGCGGACGTGCGCGCTTGCCATGCACCATGGGAACTGCGCACGACCATCTTTGCAGGCTTGGGGTGGTGCAGTATTATGAGTGTCCTGTGTTGCTTTAGAAGGTGACGAATCGCGATGGGGACAAGCTCATGATATTATTGGTATTAAAGTCTCCAGCTTACCCACAGACGGTGTGGCAGCTTTTATAGATAGTCATAGAAGATATTATTAAATAAAGCATTTTTATTTTTACTCCCTTTAGTTTTAAGGCTCTTTTCTTATTTTTTAGCTACTTTGATTATTCCGGTAGTATCCATGTATCAAGATAAAACTTACATTTTCGTAAAAAATTATTATACTAGTCCAAGAATATAATACGTAACGTTCGGTTAGTTACTTTTATATTATCTTAATATTATTTATGTATTTAGGTAAAATGCTCGTGTTGGTCCAACAACTTAACTCGAGTTATTTGCTAATAAGAGGTTAAATTACCAAATGTCAAGCTTGAATGAAAAAATTATAATGAAAATAAGATGATGCAAATAAGTCGGAGTTAAAGGATTGACCTGAATGGCACAAGCGGGTGTTAGTCTTTAGTACTTTTGTATTTTCCAGTCAAAATACTTTGCAAATGCATTACAGATATTTAAGTTAATACCTACTTAAGGGTGTGCGCAAAATATATTGAGAGCAAAGAAATGACTAAATGACCAACTAACTTTACATTATTTGCAGGCAGGTGTACCAAAGATATTGACTCATACGACGTTATTTTTTCGCACAGTTATTTAACATACTAGCTTTAGTCCGCGATTTCGTTCGCATAAATGTTCTTCTTTTTTTTCGAACTAAATTTCATCAAAATCGGTTAAATAGTTTAGTCGTGAAAGCAAAACAGACAGACAGAGTTACCTACTTCTGAATTTAGAATATTGAGTTTCGAATATGCATAAAATTCAAGGCAAAAGTATGAAAAATAATAATTAGTTTAATTACATATTTTATTTATGCAAAGGCGTGTAATTTATTATGAATTTAAAAAAAAGTCTATAAAGTCATGTCTTGTGTTAGCTCTGTAATTACTGGAAGCGATGGACTGGAACATAGACGCATGTTTACGATTTTATGCGATGTTTCATTAATAGGAAGTAAACAAACAAATAAGTACCTAAGTTGTGCAATAAAAGATTTGGAGAGCATTGTAATTTTATGCATCATAAAATCATAAGTGAAAAAATATTGGTTTTAATTTTGTTTGTAGTTATGACATTTTTAACCAATTCGGTAAATAATAGAGTTAGTGTATAATTTTTTTTTGACTACGGACATTTCTTTGTAACATTCATTTTGAATTGTCGAACATTTTAAACACGGTACTAAACCTATTTGTATACAGTTCTCTGTTTTCTTTTTAAAATCTTGAAAGAGATTATTCACGTCAGAAAAATATATTTCATTCTCTAAACTAAGATCTCAGCATTGTCCTCGCATCTTCGTGTGTCACAGCGTGAACCTATTTAACAAAAATCTTCAGAACATAAAGTCTAGGCGCTGCGCAAACTTTGACACTTACTATTCCATTAAATTATATGAAAATAAAATATTTATTGCTTGACGATTGCTTACGTGCAAAACGAGACACTAGAGTGTCTACGTTTACACAGCGCCTTAATCCCACCAAAAACCCAACTATAATTAAAACATAATAATATTGTCAAGCGCAATAATGAAAAAAATATCAATGATTATAATTACCTCATATAAAATCCATCTTTGACCCGGTTGCAACCTAAATGCAAACATTAGGCACACGCAAGTTCGCTGCGCACTGCGTGTCTACTCGGCCGGGGTTCGCATGCAACCCGTTCCTACAACACACCTAATGGACGCAGACGTGGAAAGTAAAAGAAGCGTATATTTATTAGTTATGTCTCTTTATTAATTTGTTAATTAAAGTTGGCCAACAGATTCCGTATACATAATTTTTTTATTATAAGTCTTATTCAGTCTCGAAGTTATGCAGCCGCCAATCATAGGTCAACCAGCATCCGTCTAGAAATAAGATAACACGGAATAAAAACGTAACTGCCTCGTTGGCCTAGTGGTCCTCAGCGCGACTACTACGCTAGAGGTCTTGGGTTCGATTCCCAGGTCGAGCAAAAAGTGTTATTGGGTTTTTCTATGAATTTCTCAGTAGCAGCTCGGAGTTAGGATTTGTGCTCTGTTAATGGCAATAGGCCCACCCCCTATTACATGGGACCTAAAAACATACCGGCGAACTGTATGTGTACATTGGTACCCCTCTGCCTAACCCTCTTAGGAATACAGGCGTGATGGTATGGAATAAAAACATAGCTATTGACTATATAGAGTTAAAAATATATCAGGCAAACAACTTTTGTTATTAGGATTATTTAAGATTAAGTATTTTATTCCTAATATTTATTGTGATTGGATGAAAAAAGTTAATGTATGCCCTTTGAGTGGAGCTCTAGCAAGACAGGTAGAAGTGGCAGACCAGATAAAAGATGGAGGGACGAGGTCGACAAAACAAACAACTAATTGGTATATTTCAGTCTTGAACCGAAATAATTAAGTCTTAGGAAGCCTTCACCAAGATGATGCAGGCACTAACCAGAAACCTGTTATGTTATACATAGTTACAATTTTTTGTTTATCTTTTTTTTATTTTTTTTTGTTTATGTTTTTCTTTTTTTTTTTTTTGTTTATCAAGTTACAGCTAAGATGCATTGGCGCGTCTAAGCAAATTGATTCATAAGAAAAAGAAAAAGGCTCTTGCGAAACGGAAACAAATGGTAGAAATATGATCTCCCGTTAGTATAGTTATTGTACTAAAAGATTTGTTGTCAGCAAACTGGCTGTCAAATCGCATTCAATCATACACTTTCGATTGCGGATCAAATAAACAGTTTTCAGTGCCTGCATCGGTTAGTAACATGTGATATAATATATAGTTCTTGATACAATATACAGTTGCGAGATTAATCTCTTACTCATCATCTACTTAGCCTTTTCCCAACTATGTTAAGGTCGGCTTCCAGTCTAATCGGATGCAGCTGAATGTCAGTGTTTTACATGGAGCGACTGCCTATCTGACCTCCACAACCCAGCTACTGGGCAACACGATACCTCTTGGTAAGACTGATTGTCAGACTTTCTGGCTTCTGTCTATCCGTAACGACTGTCAAAGATCTACGAATTGTCATTCCGCCGGGACCAACGGCTTTACGTGCTTTCCGATTAATATAGATTTATCTCTTACTAAGGAAGAAATATTAAGTAAAATCTAAAGATAAATAATACCGATTTTAAATCCGGTTCAACTGCAGCAGTGTTGCCAGACATGTCTAACCTGGTGTCATCCATCTGCATTTAATGTTGCAATTTGAATAAATTATTTCTTTATTGCTGTCTAAAATCTAAATATTGAAAGTCGATTAATAAGACATAGTCCGTTATTCACATTTGAAAAAAACTGAGTTTGCCACTGTAGTTCATTTAAAAAGCTAGGTGCCGATTCTAGCAGGAGTAAATCCGTGTCTGAAAATGATCAATTAAAAATAATGCCAACGACATTGTTTAACGCCATTTTACATGTTTTATGTGTATTTTATGAGAACTAAATAGGACATACGTGTTTGTAAAACTGATAGGACACAATTTGACCGTTGGATTATAAAACAACTAGTCATGAGGCATACATTCGGTTTTTGAAACACTGATTAGCAAATCAGCTAAGAAATGTTAGCGTTTGAAATTGATTTTGAAAATCAATAATAGAAGTGCAACGTTTAAGATCACAATCTAATCGTAGTCTAAGTATGTCAAAAATAATATATTTTTTTGACATTGATTGTCGTTGAGATGAGATTGCAACTAGATTTTGTAAGTTTTTGATAAGTAGAATTAGCCTTCTGATTAAATCCACTAACATAATACATATAAGAATATAAAATATTGACGGACAAAAACACAATGGCAAACAAAAATGTTATTCTTAATCTTACTTCAAAACCTTTCCCCCATATTAAAGAAATTGGAGCTAAGTTACACCAAACTTATACCTCGAAAAAGGGTGCCGTCAACACCTACTTGGTGTAACTTTACTCCGAGTTCATTAATAAGGGATAAAGTTTGTTCAAATTAACAATACTTCAAGAAAACAGAGGAACCTAAGAGTTTATCTAGCTTTTAGAGTTCCATAACTAGCAGCGTAGTATTTCCTATCTGCGTTTGGACGACACACATATTCGAGATTCGAATCCCACAAAGGTATATCTACGCTTGAGCCTACGAATATTGCTTTCCACTTCCAAGTTCGATGGTTCTGAATTATTCCTGTGTGCTGTGCCGCTCTCAGTCACAGTACCGGAAATCCTGCTTTATGGTAGCTTAGAAGCGTATATTAAACTTCAGAGTATGTAGAGGAGAATTTCGTAAAGCAGGACTAGGTCATGACATCGCCCGTGGTGGATTTAGAGGAAGAGAGCCTGCTCATGCCTTCTTTATAAGACAAGGATAGGCCTTGCAATCGTACAATAATAATAATAATATATAGACTTTGCATCCTGTTCCCGATGCCGGTGGGCTACAATTTTTTTTATTTTTAATGTTTTATTTTTATTTAAATATTTAAAAATGTATTATATAAATGAATAAGTAATATAATAATAGGCTCTGAAACTAGATACTGATGGTTTTCCATAATTACTAACTCGATATTTATTTGCATTGGACTCTTTTTGGCTCTATGTAGGTACAACTGTGACAATGTTTTAATAACTTAAAAAACTTTTGCAATTTTCAGTCTAGAACTGGAGGAGAATCTACTTTTGGAATTCATAAAAATAGTCATCATCATCTACTTAGCCTTTTCTCAACTATGTTGGGGTCGGCTTCCAATCTAACCGGATGCAGCTGAGTAGCAATGTTTTACATGGAGCGACTGCCTATCACACCTCCACAACCCAGTTACTAGGCAACACGATACCTCTTGGTTAGACTGGTTGTCAGACTTCCTGGCTTCTGTCTATCCGTAACGACTGTCAAAGATCTACGAATGACAGCCGGGACCAAAGGCTTTACGTGCTTTCCGAGGCACGGGGGTGTCATACCACCAACTTCCAAACTCCGGGCTGCTACTGAGCAAATCCTAATGGAAAAACCCAATAACACTTTTTGCCCGACCTGGGAATCGAACCCGGGACCCCACGCTCATCAGTCGCGCTTGCAACCACGAGACCAACGGAGCAGTTCATGAAAATAGATTCATAAAAACAGTATAATTATAAAAAAATCTTATTTTACAAGTTACCTTATCGGGTGATCCGGTTATGCAAGATCTTAATACAGCGCCCGGTCTAGTGAGTTAATAAGAATATTTCTAAAATATTGATATTAAATATTTGAGGCGATACTTTTATATTTATTTTTTGCCGTAATAACGATGCATTTTATTACATTTCCTGCTGTCGGGAATATTCTTAATTGCAATGATTATTACAGTTTAATGCTAATATTAATTAAGTAAGTAAAAGGTTATAATAAGTCTCCATTAATCTGGGTTGCCTAAGACATCATACGACATCGCTGGACATCGCAAGAAATGTTTCAAAATGTCTGACAATTCATAAACTTACAGAAGACGTGATCGTACGACATCTTACAATATCGCAGACAACAGGCTGATGCACAATGTCTATTTTTGTACCTACCTATAAGTCAGCATAGACCTAGATAGGTCTTGATGCGATAAGATGACTAGATGGTCATCCTATCGCATCTTAACTGAATTATATTTTAACTTAAGAAAAAACGTTAAAATATCAACTAAAATCAAACAAAACAAAAATAGTTAATTTTGTGAAAAGGTCAATTTACGTCTTAAAATTCATTTATAGAACTTCATATTCGCAGAAAGACTAGCTGTGTAGACTAACATCTTGATTAATAATTTTTTTTCGACTTATTTAATATGTTTACAAAGACCCATGTATATTAAAGAATGCATATATATTAATTAATTGTTAGCAGACGAATATTCTCGTAAAACAGCACAATATCTATCCAAATCGGAAAATCTTTATTTGTCTATCTACATAATTAGTGACTAGTTTAGGAGAATGTCGGCATTTTTCAAAATGACGCTTTGCACGTTCGACTTAACCAAATATGGAAGCTCACACAACTGTTAGCAATAATTGAAACATAAGTAAATGTATTCCGAAAAAAGCGTGTGGTATAACCGTTAATCGTCCTGATGCCTAGTCCAGTGGCCTTTGCCAACATCTGCTGCCTATGAAAAGTCGAAAAAAATAACTCTATACGAGTATTCGATTGTACTTCCCTCGGAGCAAATGCCAACTGAGTGGTATCTTGAATTATGTCATTAGACGCGTACAATGTTCTAGGTATAAAGTCTATAAATTAATAAAAAACGTTTTTTTAATTACCAGTTTTTGCGTGTGGTTTTATCCGCGTGATTGAGAGTGACCATACCTACATATCGATATGTGCACACCACAATCTTCTGTTTCTTAACTGTTCCGGCTCAAAGGTAGTATAGGACACAACACAATCTTCTGTTTCTCAACTGTTCCGAAGTTGTATAGGATAAAAATTATTACGTGGGTGATCGAGTAACAAAGCAATCATAATAAGCAAAGTTTTTTTTTACAAATTCTTATTTTATTACGTCATACGTTAGAATTACTCCTTACTCCTTAATCTAGCAACCGTCAATTCTGTTTATTGGTCTTCTGAAGACCGATACTATCAACGACCAATATCGCCTTAACGTGATAGACAGGGTGAGCCCAGTATTTAATTATCAGTGAGAAAGCCAACGCTACCCAATCCCGTAGAATAATGCAGGGTAAAATAGTTTGACGTCTTCATACATCTGTATTTTATTGGGAATTCAACGCATTTTCGTCATAAAGTTAAGTAGTAAAAAGTTGATGTGAATTGTACCTATAGTTGTTTGAATTATCTTGCAAACTAAAAGTTATAAAGTTTAAATAGTAACTGAAACTTGTTTCTTGATATGTGTTAAGGAACAAGTTTAACTTAAGTATTAACATTTGAAAAACAAAACCCGACTAAATAACATCTCGCTTCAAATATCTAGTGCCTGTTCAATTAACTTGGTTGCTTATAACGTGTTTCAGAACTTTTAAATAGATTAGATTTTTGAATTGTCTGATTAGAATAATTTTTAATGTCGTGCATTAATAATCGTCTAACAAATTATCTAGCCAAATTCTGCAACCTCTAGATGAGTCTGAACGATGGAAAACTTTCTTTGGAGCTAATTAATGAAAGTCAAAGTCAAACCATATTTTTTTGTATAAGTCTATACACACCATCTATAGATGGATATACAACACAAAATTATTGCTTGGTAAATTTTTCTTTTCCACCGTCGATATGTAAGTATATTTATAAAATATAATAATGAGAACAGACTGAATAAAATAATTAGATATTAAAACTCTTAGTGTTCAGAGGGTTAAAAGTGGATATTGTCAGGCCAATTGCTTTTAAAATAAGTGTCAGGTCAGACACACAGAAGGCTAAATTCGGTAAGAAACGGATGTTGATATAAATAGCCGAACGTGTCAGGCTAAAATCGGATATAGGGTAAACTAGGCCCGTTGGGGATATGTGTCGCCTACAAAGTGTGATAAAAGCATTCGTAGGTGTAATGAAAAATAAAACATGAGGCAAATAAAAAAAACGATGTTAAATTATGTTCAAACGATTTATCATTCTTGGAGTACGTAGCTACTTACCCTGATCAAATACCTAATGTCTACCGTAATGTGTAATGTAATCAAAAAAAGACTAATGAAAAAACAAGTAGGAAAGATAATAAAATTGATTAAAACATAATATAATTGTCGGAGTCTACATAAGCACTAATTTACAGAAAACTTCCACTAATTATAAAGCAAATTTATTACGCAAGCAGTCAAACCATTTGGTAAAGCAATTTTTTTTAAAGAAGTAGGATCCTATCTGACGTGCATTCTAAATTTAAATTTTTAACTTAGGTTATAAACTAATGGAAAAAGACTAGGTTTAGGCAGACTGGTTAAACTTGTATGTTGTGAGCCGACGCCGAAGGTCATCAGGTAGTCACCGAAAAATCGAATGTATTCAATTATTACTAGATACTTATTATTCTATGTAATGTCATGAATATAGAGTAGCAAGCGTTACGGTTATGATAGAAAGTTAAATTGCATTAAGTTATACTTAGTTCTGTACGACAACTTGGAAACTACTAACCGCTCAGACATTTATTTTTTCTTTTGCTTGTCTAGGTAGGATAGATACCTACGGCTTTGTAAATTCTCAGCTGCTTTCTTATTGGGAGTTATGGGATCCTTGGTCGCGATAGCTTTTTTGTTAAATTGTATTTTAAATAAACACATTTAATTAAATTTGTGTTACAATTTTAGCTTTAAACTACAAATTTAATTATAAATACAAAACTAAGTTTACGTGGAAATAAGAGAAAAAAAAAACCTATTCAGTTATGTGCATACTTGTTTAATTATTGGTAGATCCAGACAGAAGCTAATTTGCATTTTAAAATGTCTCTATTTTCAAGGTTCCTTAACTCGTGATAGACGCAAAATATTCAACCAGACGTATAGCATTAATTTCTGCAATGCGTTTTTTTTTTGTTGTGAATAAATAATATTTTTTTGGTAATAAAATTCAATGTCATCTATTCGTGAGAAAATGAATTCACAATGAAAATTAGTTTTTAATCTTGTTGTAAGTTGCTTTGCATCAATTTGATTATAAAATTAATATTAGATGATTTAATTTCAAGATTGTTATTGGGATTAGTCAAGACAAGTTTAATTGAACATGAAGTGACAAGAACAGTTAACAGTATAACGGTTAAAAAAGATACTTTAAAAAACTGAAAGCTAGATATTGTTCCCATTGTCCATTGTGATTTATATTTTTATATTCTGGACCGTCCTTTCGACCTTCTTGTTATGGAATTACTGAAGGTCAAAGTTACAATTTCATTTCATGTTTCTTTTTACGAAAACCTCTTTTAAATGTTATTACTAAATTTGAAATACCCTAACGACTCTTGCACTGTTGCATGTACCTCAGAAGCACAATGTTTAGCGTGCGTTACATTACACGCTACGTAAAAGTACTTTCCCAGCGTTCAATTTTTCTCAAAGTTATTTATTTTTATGATCAGCACACTTAGTCGACGGCTATGTGATGTGTCATTTTACAGTCCATATTATTATTCTGTCTATATCGACAAATGGTACCTATATTGTGACCAATCAGCTAACAACCTAAATTACAATATACATGAACTAATGCATTGGTATCTGCAAAATTAAGGCACCGTTACTTCACCGAATATATTAGGTTGATACAACGTTTAGATGCGTCATAGGTAGAGGTAGCTACACTGCAAGTAGACAAGCATATAGATGACCAAGGTGGGTGTTTGGTCGATATAAATTTAATATCCGAGCAGAATTTTGTTCGTAGCCGCTGGCTAGTGGTCAGTGAAGTCAGTATCTCGTGTAAACACAGCCGCGTTTAGTCGGAGCATTGGGCCACGACTAGACCGTACTCGTGAGTCGCATCGTAGGGCTATAGTGGGGCCACACCACGTGAGGATTTGAAATTGGAAGCTTTCTTTTTTTTTCAGTCTAAGTCAGCCAGCATTTGCAAAACTAAGAAGGTTTTTTAATGAAATTTTATAAATGTTGCCAATAATGAGCGATCAAAAATTGGGGATTTTCGTAAATATGTTTGAACATGACTTCTGGAAGAATTAGGATAACCTACAGTTTGATTAGATATGTAAAACTGGTAAAAATGTTAAGATCACCTTGCACACATAATTACGTGGCACCTAACTTGAAAAAATCTTGATCGTTCTTGTTTTTCATCATATACTTTTTTTTTGCACATAGATTCACGTGTCTACTTACGACCTAATATAACGTGTGTCTTAATAAATTTTAACCATCGCGTAAACCACGCCCTAGCTATATTGATCTCGCTTAGTGCGCCTAAAAAGATATATTATTATAGTTTAAATGCTATTGGCGATGGTCGCAACCCGTGTCTGCTGCACATTGATAATTTAAAGAAACCTGTTTTAAAATATTATTCTACATTCCATTTCGAGGTGTTTATCTAGTCTAGAAGAATATACAGAATGCGACACCTACGCCACCAGGATTAACTTTCATGAGTACCTAAAGCTTTTAAAGGTGATGGAGTGTTTTACCTAATATACAATTACAGATTATAGATTTTTTTTTTATAAATGAGTAGCTATTATTAAAAATATTTTATCTAAAAAGTTGTATTTAAAGTTGAAGACATTTAAATACACTTTAATATTTCTTTGACCACAGACTTTCGATTTAAACCATTCAGACAAAGCAATGACAATAAAATCGCATCGCACAACACTACAGATCGCTGGTCGTATAAGTTTAGTGGCTCGCTATAAAGCATGAAGCGCGCGTGCACCGTTTTCAGTCAAAAACAACGCTATGGCCACGACTGCGAGTGTTGCCGCGGTTTGACCGACCGCTGCACCGTCTAGCCGAGAGCACAGCGAACACGTGGAGACGCACGCCGCGGTTGAGGAATAAGACAACCTATAGAGCACCGACCTTTACAATCTCACGTTGCTACACGGAAAAAAATTGAAACTATAACAGCCAGTTTTAGTATATTAGACTTAGTACCCACCTCGGGTTCCGCCTTTATGTACCAATAAAAAATACGAACATAATTTATTTATGTTGCTTTAACATAAAACGGCTACTAGCTTATTACATTAGTTAAAGACATAGAATTACACGGCATTAACACCCTCATCTCACAATACTTCAAACATACTGATGAGACCGTCTTCTATTCGTTTGCGAAAACAGGCTTGGCGTCCGAGAAAGCGTTAACCGTGGATGGGTGACTTGGCGTGGGTGGCAATAATAACCGCAATAAAATTATTATTAATTAATGATGACCACATACTGACCGCTTAGCATACTGATGACCTTTATAATCGTTTGATTATTATAATAATATTTCATCCATGCACCCTTAAGTGCTCGCTTCATAATAATAATTTGGATAATAATAAATTTGAGTTTCCAAAGGTCTATGATAAAATAAAAAGCGATTTTTTAATGTAAGTATTTGTGAAGTCTCTTCTCTTTCTCTGAGCACAAGCTTTTCTAATATTAGATCGTCATATAAAAAAATATGAGCCAGTCATCCCCGTACAACGGATTAACGCTTATCGTTTTCATTCGTGGAGGCTTGTTGCACCCAGCTCTCTTTTATTTGAGTTGTATGTAATTACATTAACCGTTGATCCAGGCTGTCATTCGTAGATCTTTGTTACGGATAGTCAGAGACCAGGAATTGACAACTAGTCTTACCAAGAGGTATCGTGTTGCCCAGTAACTGGGTTGTGGAGGTCAGATTGGCAGTCACTCCATGTAAAACACTATTATTTAGCTGCATCCGGTTAGACTGGAAGCCGATCCCAAGATAGTTGGGAAAAGGCTAGGCTATTTAATTACATAAGTTATCAGTATAGCAAAGTTCAAAACCACTATTAATAGAATTCCTAAACTGCGTTGGGGAGAGCTTATTTTCCGTTTCAGGCTCCCAAATTTCAGAAACGATATCCATAGGTTTCAACAGGAGCTTTTGGCTCTGCCCTGTACAACTAAAAAGGATTTTTTTTTTAAATGATGGCAAACATGCCGACGATCCACCTGACGTTAAGTGATCACCTCGATGATTTCCCACCCACCAAAAAAAAAAAAAAAAAGCCCATAGACCTCTGCAAACCAGAGGCCTTGTAAATGCGTTGCCATGCCAGAGACAAATTTGAAATGTCTCATGTGCCTGTAATTTTACTGGCACTCAAATCCTTTAAAGAACACAGCATCAAAAGCATAAATTGGTATGACGGTAGTACTTCTCAGGACGAGCTACTTTACAAAGAGCTCTGCTACTACTAGCTAGTCAATCTTAAGAAGCGCTGTAGTAACTGTTCAATGAACCGGTCTGGGTTTGATGTGCGCCGACGCAATAATGCAGTCTCTATTAGGTGATTTCACAGTTTCACTGTTACGAGTACTGTGACTTATTCATTTTAAACCTCTGAACGACAATAATCCATGCTTGGTAAAACATACGATTGAGAAGTCGCAGGTGGCTTTGTCTGATAATAGCCGTATGCGGCCTATGACGCTGCGTGTTTGTAATCTTTGCGCTACCACTTTTTATAATAATTCCGCTGTTGTGTTATCTAAAGTTAACACTATATGGAACTCTTAGCAAGACTTTCTTAAACGGTTTTACTATTGTTATGCATCATTTCGCGTATGCTCGCTTAACAAGTTTACTATTAATAAAATTTGAAAGTCAATAAACCTCTTAGAAAAGTAAACTAGTTGACAGATTACGAAAAACAACGCATCAACAATAACTGTACGGCTATGCAATATGTAGGTTAGTATGCAAACAAACACGTAAGCATAGAATAGAAAAACACGTAATTCTAAGAAAACTCAATGCTTCAAAAACAATGTTAGTTTGTACATGAATAGAATAGTGACAAGCAGTATTTTTGCAACGCTTAAGGCATTGCTGTGCGCAGACAAATATTATTTATTAGCCTTCAGACGGTGTTACATGCATCGTTAAAGCGTTAAGCAAGGACAACTTGTAACGTTACGCATGAAAACGCTTATTAGCAACTGCATAGTTTTTCTGTTCTAGCTTCGGTGGGGGCGTGGCGGGAAAAGTTGCACATTATTTACGACGGCCACGAAGGCGATGCGGCGATAAGGCGCGTCGCAGTCGCCGCGTCACGATCTCCACTATCTCCCGATGCCGATATTGGAACTATAATATTATTAAATACAACCCCAGTGCGCACTCAGCGTTTGCGACGTAAAGACTATTGACCTAATACGGATCAGTCTAAATCGATTTCGGTCCGACGCTGCCTGGGGATGTTCTACTGTTAATTATATTATCATTCAATTTGTATTCGAATTTGCTGACAGTTGAATGCTTTCTATATAATTTTGAGTAGGTGTATGGAATGATCTAGGTGTTACGAGTGTCTAGACAAGTAAGTCATAGTCATGTCTAGACGTTGCGCGTTACCTAATGATGTTGAACTGTTATCAGGCGTGGATAAAGCGAAGTGTAGTCGACAGACTTAAATAAATCGGCTAACTTGTATTTTAATTATATTGTATTTAACAAGTAATTTTGACTTAACATTTGTCTATTCTTTCGTGTGTATTTCTTTAGCAAAATGTGTGGTCTTTGTTTGCTCGGCATCTGTAATTACGTAGGAGTAACGTTAGTTTACTTTGCATTTGGCATTTGCTAATGCCAGCCTACCTCAAAGTAAACCAACGTTACTCCTACAAATATAAAAATATAAATAAATAGTTACAATTTTTTTTTTAATAAACAATAATATAAATATATTATTGTCTAATAAAAAAAAATTGTAACTATTTATATGTTCCGTTGCACCGTGCGTACAACTGCCCCGTTGGTCTCGTGGTCGCAAGCGCGATTGATAAGCGTGGGGTCCCGGGTTCGACTCCCCCAGGTCGGGCAAAAAGTGTTATTGAGTTTGTCCGTTAGGATTTGTTCAGTAGCAGCCCGGAGTTTGGAAGTTCGTGGTTCATGGCGACGCCCGTGCTTCGGAAAGCCCGTAAAGCCGTTGGTTCCGGCTGTCATTCGTAGATCTTTGATAGTCGTTGCGGATAGTCGTTGCGGATAGTCAGAAGCCAGGAACTCTGACAACCAGTCTAACCAAGAGGTATCGTGTTGCCCAGTAACTGGGCTGTCGCTCCACGTAAAACACTGGTATTCAGGTGCATCCGGTTGGACAGGAAGCCGACCCCATCATAGTTGGGAAAAGGCTAAACGAAGATGGTGTGTATTCATAAGCAGATTTAGGTAGACGTGATTAGAAGTAAGGATCTATAAAGAATTTTAAATGTCATCGTATGAAGTGTATTTAACAGAACATGACTTTAATTTCTTTTTAAGTTTTAATTTGAATAACACTACACTGTAAGAAATATAAACAAAAAATGTTGTGCCCTTCAAAAATGCACTACAACACGATAAAAATGTATGCAACGATGTTTAGAACGTAGTTAATAAACTACGTATTTCTATTATGACATAGGACGCAGATGTATGACGTAGGTCTGGCGGCTTTGGGATCCATCTAGTAGTAAATGAAAACTTTGAAATACTGATATTGAATCAGACGTCACGGCCACGATTATTGTAACACATTTGAATAATACTACCAGCCTACCATTGTCCCACTGCAGGGCGAAGGCCTCTACTCATACAGAAAAGGCTCGAGCATTGATTACCGTGCTTGCTCAAGGCGGATTGACGATTTCAGATTTATGATCGAGGGAGCACATTTGTTAAATGAAAAAAAAAACAAACCTTTCAAAGAACTTTCAAAACGTTAGAAATGATCATGATCTTAAAAATACCTAACCATTCACATCGGAATTAATTAATTGAAAATATACACTTCATTAAAATTATACGCATTTTTATCGGTAATTAAATCGTTGCTTCTTTATGTAAAACCATTAAAAATACGAATTTATTAACCGTAAATAAAATTAATCAATTAATAATATTACAAGAAAGTTACAACTCTACTTAGGATACCGATGACCTTTACAATCGTCTGATTTCAATAATAATATCTTATCTATGCACATTCGAGCGCACACTTCATAATAATTGTTAGGTTAGTGAAATTATTATTAATTGAGTTTTCAAAGGCATATGATTAATTCATTAGCGATTAATAAATCTAGATAATATAGCAATTGAAGACATTCACATGACCCTATTCCTATTTAAATTATGCCCCAATGCTACTGATATTATTTCCTCTTTTTTAATGTTGCCTGCTTTAGTAACTTTTCATGTATCGTGTGATTACAAAAATATAAATTGACATACAGAAACAACCTGGAACAACGATCTGTAGGCCAAACACAATTGGTTCCGTGCAAGATGGAACCCAGGACTCGCCAGATAAGCAGCCAATCACTTTGTGACGCTTTGTGAGAATGCTTCGCAATCAGGACACTGCAATGGCAGTTTAACTTACCGTCCAAAGCATAGAGGGTCTTAATAAGTAAACACTGATATTGATCACTCTTCCGAAGATTAACCAGCAGTAAGCACAGACGAACCTCGAACAATTTGAATCACGCGGTTCATTTTTAAACAAAAGCTTTTATTGTCTTAATCCAAGATAGTAATTAAAGTACTCCAACAATATGTTACCTTATCATATATATTAAATCAGATAAGGACTTGAATACAATCACGTGTTTTTGTTATAAATACTGCAGCCTAGATATCTCTAGATATGACCGATAATTGGGGTCGAACCTGCCTTTAATAATTGACAACTATCTACAATTACCTTGTGAAGGTCCAAAAAAAGCCTTTTACTTCCTCGGGGGATTCCCCACAGAAATTTTCAACGGTCATGATTTTATCAACTTTATCGCAAAAAACTGTTGTTTTTGTTTTCAACAGCTTTATTATTGGCCATGAAAGACATCGGACATCTTTCTAATGCCACCTGATTGTCGATGTAGTTTTATTTTTAATGTTTTTTTAAAAAGCACCATACTTTTTTACATAAATTTTAGTTTTTTAAGGTGAACAGTATTCAGTATTAAATTGGAACACACTGTGATATCATATGCTTCAGTTCACCGATATTTTATTAACGATACACGTGGAGTTATAATTAGGAGGCTGATAGTAGGTTGATAATTTTGGGCTCACGGCAGACAGTCGTTGACCCAAGCATTACTCGATCAGGGGAAATCCTAACCCAGCAGAGCGTAACTATCCATGCCAAATAAAAACGCGCTCTTAATGATAGAAAAAAAAAATGGTAAAGTGCGGGTTAAAATTAGCTACAGAGAGTTCCTTACCAATTTAAAACTATTGATAAAATGCAAACAAAATAATGTAGTTTCTCCGCTATTGAAATTCCGCCTAATAGACAAATAAACCATTGGTACATCGGTAACATTTTGGTTAAAAATTTTTACATCTAATCAAAAGAGAATCGAATCTGCATTTAAATATTTCAGCCGTTGTCTATTACAACAAGATACCAGACATATTATTCAACTTACGGAGGGAAAGTTCGACCACAGATAGATGATAATGAAAGTTCTATAGCGAAAGCGTAACGTACGTTGCGAATTTAGTCTTTGAGTGTATCATAATAATATGGTAGATAGGTATATATCTATTGACTTCTATCAAATGTAAATGGCGACTGCATTTGGTAGAAGAAGCATTTAATTTTAAAATAACCATAGGTCTATGTTTTCAATTCTCACAATTTTATTTGTATTTTCGCTCATTTGTCTATCTAAAGCGGAAATATTTTTTGTCGTTTTTGAATCTATATCCTAATAGCGAAATAGAAAATCGATTTGCCTTAATGCGTTTTACAGAATTCTTGTGAGCGGAACCCTAAAATCTAAAGTAGGTAGCTTGCGGCTTCCTTGCTGAGGCTTAAATTAGGTTACCGTATGGATGAGCAAGGCATCTCTACAAGTGCAGATTTAGATGGACTTTATATAAACTACATTACGTCATATAGTAGGTTACCTACAACGTCACTGCATTGAATTTGAATTTTTAGGGATGAAATCGACACATATGAAAATCGACATAGATTTTGTTAGTTGCCTTTGTAGCTTAGACAACCCTTAGAAAAAACACATCTTTTTCAACTTCCCTTGACTAGTCTAATTTTAATACAAACACGAATTTCAATGGCCCATCCATTACAAATATTGTAGTTACTTATTTTTTTGTTAATACATGTCAACACACAAAGACAACAATGTAGGAGACTACAATAAACAATGCAAACTATTCAGGTCGCAGTTTTGTAATTCCACGTAGTTTTAATTTGACTCAAACATTTGTCATGCCCCAAAGTTGATTTATTTTCCACATTCTTTCATATATTTAAAACATATATTGTTTTAAATATATTCATCATATATATTCAACAATATATATCAATCATATTTGTTTGTTTGTTTTTAAATATGTATAAAAATGGCAGTTTTGATTATTTTTTTACCATAAAATCAAAAATCTTAGATAGATCGGTGAAGGAATATTTCTCTCAAACCTTTGTTTCTCCACATTTATTGAAATGTAGACTCGAAATCCGACAAGGATAAGTTAGATAAGTCGTTAGATACATTTTTCTGATTAACTGTACCTTTCTAATTGCTCAGCGTTGATGGCCGGTGTAGACGTCTTAATCGCGAATGAAATTAGTGCAGACATTTGGTTATTACATTTTGGCTATATAAAGCGGCGGCCGCAGGGTTATCTAGTTGTTGCATTTACGGTTACTGAGCGTGAAGTTTTGGCTTCGACCGTCAAGGCAAGGTACTTCGTTCAACAAAATTTAAGCATGCAGGCCGTCTACAACTTTATGCTGAAAATGTTTGGTCTGTATTTCAAAATGTTCACGCTCAGTTTCATATTGAAACTATGTAGTACTTACCAATTGGTAATTTCTCGACTGTAGATCTCTGCCACTTTCCCGTTCACTTCCCACACCTAGGGGTCAGAGAAGATGAATATGGATCTTTTAATTTTGACCTTCTACGAATAATAAACTACGTTCGCTAATATCCATGTTTTGTAAAACATCATGACAGGATAACCTATATTTGCGTTGACCTATATTTCGTGACCAATTGACCTATATTAGGGGCCAGCCCCTTTTTTGGCGCTCGGTGGAAATCCTCATGGAGTTTCTTCGTCGTGGGGGTGACGGAGGGGCATGCCGGTCTCTTACCGGCTAAAACCACCGCGATGTCCCTCTGCCTATGGCCGGGGGTGCTGGATTCGCATATGCATTGGTTTTTCTCTGATACATGTTCCAATCACTCCCACATCTTACAATTTCACTATGACTGACGTTAAAAAAACAAACTAAATGTCAAATACAGTTCCGCATAAAATGCACTTAGATCAAGTCCAATTCTAAATTCAGATCTAGCTGTTAACGCTCAAACATTTTTGAGTCATGAAGTTCTGTTAAACTTGGTACTTACATTTCCTTGCCGAGTTACATTTATGTTGGCAATGTCCTAAATTGTTTTTCATTAGTTTATTTTTTGTGTGTAGACAAGTAGCTACTTTTTATCCGTTTATAGACTTTTTACACTTCAACGGCCAAAAAGCTCAATTGTAAAAGTAGCGGAACTTGTTTGAGGAAAAATGTTTGAAATATAATGTTGTATGGATTTTGCAAGCGCCTACTGTAATAGATTCTGTGAGTGGTCTTCCTTTATCTTGTAATGACATGTTAGCTACATGATTTATATTGTAACATAACATACCATCACGCCTGTATTCCCCGAAGAGTAAGCCAGAGGTGTAAATCTATACCAAGAGTGCGCCGGTATGTTTAGGTCCCATGTAATAGGGAGCGAGCCCATTGTCATTAACCGGGCACAGTTCACTAACTCCGGGCTGCTACTGAGATTTTTATTGTTTTTTAAAATTACTTTCCTTAGCTAAGAGGACAAAGGTAGAATATTTTCAGCAGCTGGCAGTTCGATTGAATTTAATTCAGGCATCGTAAAAGTATTTTTATAACACTAAGGTTCTTATAGTAAGTACATGAAACTACGCCATTGATGAAATAAACAAATTTACTTTTAAGTACCTTCGTATTTATTAAATTCTGTGGAAATTCCATTTTCATTTCGTGAAATAATGAAGTAAAAACTTTTACATAACGTCTGAAAACATTAACAAAAGATCTGAATGTTCTGTTTATAAAAAAAAATCTGACTCGTTTCTTTTTCTAAGTACGGTGTCGCATAAAAACTATATCAAAGGATCTGCATAGGTGGCGCTGAGGTCGCCGTCCGTTGATAGTTTGCATAAACGCGGGACAGGAACATTCTCCGAAGTTTGTTTTTCGAAGAGGTAGTGTAAGAGCGATAGATTTGCGGGGTAAGGGAGGGGGGACGGTTTACAAGGGTCTCTGCGGACTTTTTTGTTGGTCGTCCATTTTATTCGGAATCGTGAATATTCCTGTTTGACTTTTTTGAACTATTAGAACTTTGTGAATTTCTGATTTAGTTTTTTTTATATTGAGCTGGATTATTGTGGCTATCTCTAGGGGAAGTATGTCCTGCAGTGAACGTTAGGCGGATAAGATGATGATAATGATGATTGAGCTGGGTATTTTTACCATTATAAAAGTGACTCATTGATCCTAGAACATCCTAAAGTCTTAACCAATTACAAAACAAACAATCAGAGTAATAATGGAATTAACTTATATTTCACTTAAAGTACACTGCAACCACTAAATTCAGACAGAATGGGTATGGGGCATTCAGTACTTTACCAAGTTCGTTTAACTATTCTAGGTAAGTAATCAGAAATGGTAGGTGCCTCGACAAAATCGATACCTAGTCATAACATGAAGTGGTAGTTGAAACAAACGCCAGCTTCGGTACAAGTTCGAATGTTGGCAGTTCAGCCAAAATAGGCTACGCAGTTTTACTTTCTAAAGTTATTTTTCTTAGCTATGCAAATCTAGCACTCAAATAGAGTAGTCCCATTAACCTAGTTTCAAATTAAATGTGCAGAAATGTTCGACACTTCTAAAAGAAAATATTAATAACAAGTAAACGAAAACGAAAGTGATGACAACAGCAATGGAGACACATTTGGTCGATATTTTTAATAAGATTTAGGTGTGTTGTTTGTTTTGGTTCAGATTTGAACAAAGGTTGTAAAAAAATCGCAAAAAAGAACTTCTTTGTACAAAAGATTTAAGAAACTTGGAACCTAGATTTGGGTCGATAATTATTTGGATTTCATTCTATTGAAAGCTTGTCTCGTTATCTAGGCTGTGGCCCCTCGCCGCTCGCCGCCTGTCTGCGCTGGCAGGCGCAGCGAGTGTTGCATCGCCTGAAATTCGTCTGGTGTCTCTTACGTAACGCCAGCCGCGCGGCCGATTGATCAACCCTAAATTAGTGGATACGGGGAGAGTGCGGCGCGCGGAGGGTTACTGCAAACTAGGTTGGCCGCGGAAGCACACTAACCCCTAGAAAACTAGGGGTGCGAAACTCCTCCCCCTTTTCTGGTCACGGGAGCACAGCGATTGGTCCGTCCGCCTCAACCGCTCGCCCCTCACCCAGATTACAATCGGTGGGGTGCGCTCATAGAAATAGTGCTATGTGCTTATCTATGTACACCTATATACCACATGAGTACATAATATATGGGGAGCCCCCAATTCGTGACATTGAAACAACCCCACACTGTCACTCCCTTCCCCATATTTGCTGGTCTAAGCCAACGCCAACATTACATAATTTATAATGTAAAACTTCATTATGAATGTAGACGTTAGCCTCTAAAAAAGTAATTGCTCAACAGCTGTCAAACGACCCAGTACCAATAACATTTAACTTGAGGAGGTCAGTTCCTCTGATGTCTGCTGCACTAACTAATTAATTTTGATCATTTATTTGTTTGTAAGTTTTAGATTTAAACTAATATATTATACATTTTGCAATGTCATACCAACGTGTGTGTAGACTTCACTAATCTATGCAAGGCTGACCTATTTTCAAGGCGTTCAATACAATGCCTAAAATTCTACATAAACCTTGTAATGTCCACGACATATATTTACTTAGGTGTCGTTTTCATTTCATTTTTCATTTGCTCCAACTTTACTAACTATTCTATACTTTTACATTGTAAGTCAAAATGGACTACTTCCGTATGTTTACATTTAAATAATTAATAAATTTCGAAGTGCTAATTGACTATTTGAATAACATCAAGTCGACACAATTTTGGAAATTTTAATGTGTTTACTTCGAATTTATTTTAAAAGTTTTTCTTCGGAATTTACAAAAGTGCAGTAATAATAAATAGGCAGGTCAAAAAATAAGGTTCTTTTAAATTAATCGTCCATTTACTTCTAATCGTGACCTTAAATTAATATCAAGGGGCTATCTTCTTGTTATCCATTAGAGCCATTTCTTCATTGACTATTCATATTTGGAAGCTCACATCCAGTAAAAACAAGCACGATAAGGGCAGGGAAGACCTTTGTCTTTCCAGCCTTATGGACTTTCTGCCTACCCGTGTCTGGCCAATCCATCATAAATGAATCAAGTTCCAAGTTATCGTTTCCCAGGCCTACCTCGATAACAGTGCCCACTGCATAATGCTGATCTTGACCCATCTGCGTTCGACGGGCCTTTCAATACCACTTTAGTCTGGCAGACTGGGTCATTCATACACAAGATTATTATAAGACAAGACAAGTTTAAGAGCAATTGGTTGATTGTAAACTCGATTACAAGTATTATGATTACGAAAATTTTTCAGAGTAATTCTGTCTCCTTTACATATTTTAGTATCGTGCTGACTCAGTGGTCCTGACCTGTGGTGATGACCTCTCATGCCAATTTGACTTTATAAATTAATATGTACTTTTTTTGTTTACTTTAGACATCACTGACATCGGTAAAGGAAAACATCTCGTGAGGAAACCTGGAATTAGAATTAATTTAAGTCTGAAATCGCCAATCCGCCTTGAGTAAGCCTATAAGAGCGCATTCTCTGTATAAAAAGAGGAGGTCCTGCAGTGAGATAATTTTATACAGGTAATATCATTTTATTACGTACATGTTTCCACATATTTTCTACGATCTTGTCTTTAACTCATATCAATTATTTTAATGTTACTATTTCCTGTATGTTTTTTATATCACCTGTAAGCTATTCCACTATGCCACACCAACTAGAGCACTAGGGCAACGCAGACGCAACATTCACAACTATAATTTGTTGTCAGTTTATTAAACAGTAAGTTAGAGTCTGGCGAAGTTTAACAACTAGGATGTAGGAAATGTTTGACTCGGCGAGAGCAGACAAGTACATTTTTCTCTCCGTAGTTCCCATTGTTCAGATGCAAAAATGGTTTATGAAAAATGAATCGAAATGCCTGCCTCGTTAGCCTAGTGATCCTAAGTGCGACTGCTACTGGTCTTGAGTTCGTTTCCCAGGTCGAGAAAAGTGTTATTGGGTTTTTCTATGAAATTCTCAGTAGCAGCTCGTATTTAGGATTTGTGCCCAGTTAATGGCATTAGGGTCGCTCCCTAGCACATGGGCCCTAAATATACCAGCGAACTGTGGGCGAACATTGGCATACCCCTGCTTAACCATTCGGGAAATATAATAGAGGCGTGATGGTATGAATCGAAATAAAATTGCATAGCCATTCTATATTTTAAATAATCGTCGAGCGTGATTTAAGTGCCAATGTTCATTATGATTACATTATTTTGTTTGATTTCATTGAATAGTCAAACGGCTTTTATTTTTGTTCACGTAAAAGTAAAATATTTCTAAAGCAGAGTTCTATTGTACTTAGTTTATTCGACGAATATAAAAACATGCACAAGAACCATCACTGTTGATCTAGAAAATTATTCTAAGAAAATCATACTCGTTTCTTGGAAAGTTTAAACGTTTCGTTGGTTATTTTTGTTTGCCTTTTTTTTACTCGGATTATGCTACCAAGAAGCATATAATTTCCACGAAGATCCACATCGATTGAGGCTGTGAGTTTGTTAAGAATACCTATTACATGTTTCAAATAGCACAATGTTTGTTGTTCATGCCTGTTCTAAGATGCCTATTTAGAAAGACTCAGAGTTAGTTTTAAACTCGAAGTTAAACTACAAAATAACATATCATATTGGGCCTATGTTCAACAAAATTAGAGTTAAAAGATAAAATTGAGTTAGAAATTCAAAAAATCATAGAAGAAGCAAAACCTCTAATACCTAGATTACAAAATAAAACTGCACTTGTTTTAAATGCAAGCGTAGTTAAAGTGAATCGTTATTTTACCATAGTTTCCTTATAATGTTAACAAAAAGTCTAAAAAATAGCTTTTTTGACACGACCAGAGTATACACTCAATAGAAACACGTACACTAACTATTTAATGGAAATTTTATACCAATGTTCAACAAGCAATGGCTTTCTTTTCTTCAAGGGTCAACTACAAATGGAATAATACGACTACAAGAAGCGAAGCTAATCAGTTCAGCATCGGTGAAATGTGATTTCTAGATTGATCCATGACATTGCTCTAATTTAAGCGTAATATTTACACGTACAAAGCTAAGAATGAAATTGAATTTAAATGAGTTCAGACACACACGGATTGACATTTTATTTTAAAGTAAGTGTTTTAATACAAGCTTGTAAAGATGGGTTTGCAGCAATATCTAGTCTCCATGTATTGTAGTTTTCATTGTATGAATATAATGTACAAAGGCCAGCAGTTCAAGGTACCCTAATCTTTCAAGTTTATTTGATAGTTTTTCAACTTTATTACAAAAGAATAAGGTGCATGTTCAATTGGGAAAATTTGACAATTTGGATACCTTGATGCGCTGACGTCTGTAAATACGGACTAAGAATTTTGCTTCGAAGTAGGTGACGAAAACCTCTTTGATGTTTGAAACCAATTGCAACATAATTTCGGCAACTACCTAATGATAAGTTTGCCTAGGTAAAGCATGTTTTTAAAAATTGGAGCGTTAGTCCAGTACTGTTTTTAATAATCTAAGGGCAGTTTTATAATATATGAATATACCTCTTTTTACATCTTTTTTAATTCCTACTGAGGTCATGTAAACGTCGCATGTTATTAAAAAAGTAATAATTCCTAGCGCTACATGTCGTTCTATCTTCATTTATAAAAAATATAAAATGTGAGCTCCTTTCGAATCTCGACGCAGTTCCAGACAGAATATGGATGGGTGCACATACATTACTTCTAAAGCCGCCATTTTATTTGGCTGGGGGGTTATGTCTGTTTATGATATGTTGTGTTTTTTTTTTGTCGTCTCCGATAGTTTCGTGAGCTCAGTTGCTTCCAACATTGTCGTTCAACAGCCGCGAGCGAGCCAACTTCGCCTGAATGAAACTCGCGTCGAAAGACTTTCGTTTTCCATACGAGCGGCTCACATGTTCGCAGCTTTGCATTTTGTTTCCCGCTTTTTCACTTGTGACGTCACACGATTCATGAGCGCGACAAACAATATTTGTGATGCTGAGTTACGCAATTATTGGGGACCATTTTGGAGTCAGATTGCAGACTCCTGCATTAGTATTTTGCATATTTTGCATCTTGCACATTTATGAGACGGTAAAACTTTTGCAACTTTTTGGTAGAACTTTCTAGAACCTTGTGATGATGCAGATGGCATGGCGTATGCAAATGTAAGCGAATGTACTTAATCAGCATGGAACAACAATATTATAAGATTGGACCGAATTGAAAGGGTCACCGAGGACTGCACCTTAAATTAAAAGTGCACGCATGAAGAGATAGTGGAGTCGCAACAAGGGCAAGGTGAGTCGTAGTCACTGATAGGGTGACATGTGCAGTCACGCATCCATTGATATAAAATACGTGATGCAATATTTTTTTCTCTACATTAATTTTTCCTATGTAACCATTACTTCATAACAGGGAATCTTAAAGGTTTTATTAGAAGTAACTACGTGATTGGCACAAGCACTTTGCCGGAGTTTGTCTACCACACAAACCAACCAATACACTAATATTGTTATGTCGACGGACTAGACTGAGTCTGCAAAGTTGCATATCAGTACACAATAGGAAGTAGGTCACAATATTGAGATGTTACGGTTTCTTACGTTTCATGTTAGGACGATAGTTTTGTGATAAACTTTTGGCCATGAATTTGGATTCGAATTTCACAAAAAAAAAAAATGAATAATAGTCATTGTATTCTGAATCCTTACTAACTTTTAAATAGAAAAAGTGTCACTTTTAGTTAAGTGTTATTTTTAATTTACATTAGGTAATTGTTTTTTTGTACGGCCCCGTTGGTCTTGGGTTCAATTCCCAGGTCGGGTGAGGTGTTACATTGGGTTGCTGCATCAGAAATTTCCAAGTAGCAACTCGGTTTTTGGAACTTCAGTCGGGGGACTATTAATTGATATTTTATCTATACCATAATAAATATTTTATTTTATCTATATCTATAAAATTCTGAAATATTTCGGTTCTTTGTTTATTCTGCAATTTAGAGAAAAATTATGCTGAAAATTATTGTTTCGTTCTCTAGTACTTATTTAGGTGCCCTCAAGCCCACAGCTAAGTATGAAAGCTCTTTCTTTATTGAAACACAGAATGACAGAATATTATCTATTTAAATGCTCTTTGACTAATAGTTTAAATATTCAGACTGTCATTATTAGTTGCATGATACCCATGAAATTATAAATCTTCTCTAAGTCAAGACAAACAAAATTTAAAAAAAAAATGTCAAGTGTCAAGGGACCTGTCAATGCAAATAGTGTGACAACAAACAGAATAATTACTGCACCGATAACTGCGCAGGCGCTTGTCTGAATTGCTCACGTACGCACTCTCAAATTTTCATTCAAGGTTGAAATATTTATCTCAATTTTATTACCATTCTTTTTTTAAACAGCTGCCAATACATGTGATGCTAAAGTAAAAGCAAACTGTTAGAGACAGACCGTACATCTGGTACTGAAGGCCTATGTTGTTTGAACAGACTTGTATACTTTACTCGTGGATGCATGCTACATTATTCTTTAGATAATTCGCGAACGCAGGTGTCACGATGTCTTATCATGCTTCGTGGCTATTTTAGTGACAGTCAAGCCGTGCTCACAGATAACACTCACTTACCTACGTACCTACCAAAAGATACTGGCCGAAACGCACGTATTGCATTCTCAAGATAATGCAATAGATCAAGATTATCTTGAAGAGCTAGGCAGTCTATTAATTCCTCTTCCATTTATCTTACTCACTGTTATTTCACCTGTCGTTAAGGAAAGGGTGACGTCGAATATTTTTCGTACTGCAGAATTAACAAAAGAACTCGTCTATGAGTTTTTGTTATATTTTTCGCAATTCTAGCAATAAAACAAATGCATATGAAGAGTAAACTAATGATTTCTGTCTGGGATCGAGTGTCTGTTTCATTATTTAACACATTACGCCGGACGGGCATTTGAAATATTTATCTCTTTCAAAATTAAAAATCTGTTATTTTCTATAGTCCACAGGTAAGTCGTTGATCATGCCTTCTAATTACTTTAGCTTTTGCGTCTTATTCGCTTACGTTATGCGTTAGAGTGTATTCACAAGCACGTCGCATCGCTGTCTTAATAGTAATGAGAGATACATTTTTGTTAGTATTATTCATCTTAGTTTTTTGCGGTAGAAACAGGTTTCACACTTGCAAAAGATATGCAAGTGTCTGGCGCATACATTATTTTTATTAGCAATTTCTTTTGTGAGTACGAGGTTCCTCTCAGCGACGACCGTTACGTATGACAACTTTGCGTTAGAATAATTATGTTACGCCTGCGAGTACAAAAAGCCAGGCTTTTCTTAACGTGCCGACGACGTGTGAGTCGACCTCAAGGCTTTGTGGCCGGCCAGACAGACCGAAAAACATACAACAAAAGAAACCATATGAACACGTCTAGTCGGTTTTAGGAATTCGCGCTAATGCGTCTGGCGACCCACTTGAATACATTTGCGGCCATTCGGACGTTATAAAATTATTTAATAATATAGTCTATTAGATGCGTCTGCGGTGGCGTCCGCGTTTGCAAAGCGAACTAGATGCAAACTCAGTTTATGGTTATTGGTCATCTTAATTTGGTTAACTGTAATCAAATGTAACATTTGAGACCGTCATTTAAAAGGTCTAGAATGGCGGTACATTTTAAAGCTCGGAGCTCCGATCTCTTAATTAAAATAAAAGCACGTTGTTTACAATATGGCTCATAATCAAATTACAAAAATATATTGTATTGTTGTTGCAGTTTGTAGTTACTTATCATCACGCGTTACTACGCGAGCAAAGAATGACTGGTATCATAACATTTGCTAGCCTGATGGCCACGTGTTCAAGTAGCGAGGGTTTAATTTACACATTTACGTTTTTTTATTTATCAAACTAAGAAACCTATTGGACCTGTGCCGTTTTAATTAACTACCATCATCATCTACTTAGCCTTTTCCCAACTATGTTGGGGTCGGCTTCCAGTCTAACCGGATGCAGCTAAATACCAGTGTTTTACATGGAGCGACTGCCTATCTGACCTCCACAACCCAGTTACTGGACAACACGATACCTCTTGGTAAGACTGGTTGTCAGACTTTCTGGCTTCTGACTATCCGTAACGACTGTCAAAGATCTACGAATGACAGCCGGGACCAACGGCTTTACGTCCTTTCCGAGTCACGGGGTAGTCACACCACCAACTTCCAAACTCCGGGCTTTTTTGCCCGACCCGGGAATCGAACCCAGGACCCCGTGCTCATCAGTCGCGCTTGCGACCACGAGACCAACGGGGCAGTTAACTATAAATAAATATTAAAATTATAGTTAAGTTTGAATAGAATACGAGAACAGATACAGGATTTTTATTGCCAAATTGTTATTATAATTAGCTTAGTACTTGAAAACTTGTCTACGATCTTCTATTTTGTGAAGTGTGTAGAGGTCTCCTGAATAAAAAGAAAGTATTTCCTTTTCTTCGGTCATATTCGACAAAAGCTCGCGTAGTCTAGACGGTCCATTCTGAAAAACCAGACTTGTTACATTACCTGAACGACGAAAAAGAAAGTAGTCAACATTTTTTTTTTATTATTATTTTAACATCGAGTTTAGGCTTCCTTATACTCAATTGGTACCAATTAAAATTTTATTGAAAAGTGAAAAAATACTTTTTCTAAGACTTTTTTTCTGTTTTGCTAGTGAGTCTTATAAGTTATCCTGTTAGTTCTAATTAATTATAAGGTCGTTGCATGTTGAACGGGTAGTCAACATGCTCAAATTACCCTGATTAGATTTACTTTGTATCTTCTTAAGCCAATTGGATCAGTTACAAGTGATACACTAGTAACTGCATTATCCTTTAATATGCTATTATTGATTTACTTTAGCTAATAAATATAAAATAAATTTTACATAAAATGCAAAAAGGTCATGTTCTTCATGATTTTTTGAGTATTTGACTATTGATAAAGGAACATGTAAGTAGTTAAAAAATAATGTGTAAGCACTTGCTAGCTTGACTGCTGGGTCCTTTTTCAGGTAATTTTAGTAATGATAACAATCTAATCTCAAAAAAACTTCTATTTCACATTGATTGTCGGTGAAATAAGATTGTGACTAGATTTTTAGCGTTTTTAATTAGTGGACTTAGCCTTCAGGTATAAATAACAGTTACCTTACTGACATACGTTCAAGTGTGACGGCTGTTTTTTATACGGCCTAGGTCTAGCGAGTTTGGTTTCTCACTCCATTATATTTAAATGGTTTTTCTAACAAGGATTATAATAATATGATTGACACTAAAAATGAGTTTGAACAACCTTTTGCAAAGTTATTGATCGTTTTTTTTTTTAAATTCTTATCATGAATGTTTTGACAAGTTATAATGCTACGCCTATAGCTGCTTTGTTGTCTGCTAATATAAAAGATAGCATCGAGGTACATAGTAATACCAGCCTATTATTGACCCACTGCATGGGGCATTGTTTCTTCTCATACAGAGAAGCACCGAGCATTGATCACCACGGTTACTCAAGGCGGATTAGGGAGTTCATAATTATATGGATTTGCAGTCCAGGTTTCCTTACTATGTTTTTTTTTATCATTCATCGATGTCAGTGATATCTATATTAATATTGTAAAGTTGAAGAGATGGTTTGTTGGCTTGGTTGAACGCGCATTGAATTGAAAAAATATTTTTGTGTTAGATAGTCAATTTATCGAGGAAGGCTATAGGCTGTATAACATCGCGCTACGACACAGGAGGGTGGAGCAATAACGAAACACGTAACAGAACGCGGGTAAAAAAATCTACGCCGACGTAGTCGTGGTAAGGACCTAGTGTTATATAAAGTTAGAAAGTACATATATTATTATATGCCAGTTACTGGTTGCGAACCCACCACCTCGTGCATGAGAGGCGAGCGCCTTCAGCACTGGGCCGTTACATAGCATCTAGATACTTAGCTAGATATACATTCGTTACTGTTATAACGATAATAGCACAAGTTTACTTGTGCTATAATACGCCTACGTAGGTTAGTAGTGTTGTACTAGAAATGTAGAACATTCATTAAAAGAATTCAAAGAAAACAATGTCCAAATTGATATATACCCACAAATGTTTTTGAAATTTTTTATGATTATTATTGTGTACAGAAATATGTTTTTTTCTAATCTAAAGTGTTTTTGAAAAATAATAACAAAATTACTCATGAAAATAGCCACCCTAATTACTAATTAGCCATTAAAATTTTGCAAATTCATTTTGAACTGAACAAATAATTTCGGCTTCAATGCAGACAGTTTACAAACTTGCGCTTTTTAATTCTTTTTTTACTTAACGGCTGTTGCCTTACAGACGTCGAAATATGGGGTCGTTGACCAGCAAAGATAGTCTGGCCTTGTACGTCTGTCTATGAATTCGTCTAGTACTATGCATAGTATCTATATAATACGTACAACGCATGATCGTACTGAAAATATTCCATTTCGAAGCTGCGTAGAGAGACGTTTGTTAAGAAATAATTTTAAAAAGTATTAACTTGTACAGACGCGTGCAAAACTATGTATAAAATTGAAAAACGTGGTTCTTTTAAAGTATTTACTTATCGCTTTAAACTTTAAAATGTATTTAGGTAACATATAAGTATATTTTTAAATACTAGGCAATTTTATTGTGTAATTTTAAGACAGGTTAAAAGATAATAACTTGCCATAAGAGCCTAAGTATCACATATTTATGTACTAAACTGTACTTTTTGGTCTTTAAAAACAAGTCTTGTATCTTTAATAAACATTAACGTTAATTCTTATAGTTTCTGTATCAGTTTAACGTGAATTACCGCAAAGTGAGTCATCTAGAAGTAATTCAAGCCGTAGTGCAAAATCATCAGATTCGTCACGTAGATTTTATGCTCTTTATAGGCAAGTATCCGAGAGTTTTCCTCAATATGTCATTGACTTCTGGTTTGTTAGTACAGGGCCTAGTTCCAAAACGGTTTTTAAAAACCTGACAGTTGATACCAATAAATTGCTGATTGATTTTGATACCAAAAGGAGCAGTTTCTTGTGGTACAGTTTTTTTAATTGGGAAGTTGTATTATTAAAAACGTTTTTTGTTTTTAATAAAAAAGGTATTCTTATTTAAAAAAAAAAAAAACGTATTTCACTTAAGATTGCAAAAGTAAATGAATTAATTGAAATAAATGCCCAAAGTTTTTGTTTAAAAAATATAAAATAGGTAATATAAAAAGGTTTCTACTTTTTTTGCATTATAAGAAATTAGAAAATGCACTTTCGCAAAAAACATGAATAATGCTACCCTTATTACAAAATAAAAAAAGAACATGCACACTTTTGTAAAAAATATTGGATCAATTGCGATGGAAATAAGAAGAAGACAGGAAATAAAAAAATAATATCAAGGCCGCTTTGAAACAACACGTTATCATTGAACACGCCTAAAGTCTAGACCGCCCCGTGAGCGCTTGAAATAATGAATGTCAAAACATAAAGCAACGAGGATTATAAGGAAACGTCTACACAAAGACTGCAGACCTTTATTTTTCTGTCTGCCGTAGAAGAGAAGCGTTTGTTAGGACAGGTGCACATTATATTCGGCTCAGACGTCTAGTGCCTTGAAAGAAAAGTCTGAATCTTACTGATATGGAGACGAGACATCTCACAAAGCATGTTTCAGCAGAAAGTGGCACGTGTGCGCGAGGCATAACCATTTTTAATGTCAGCCGAGGTCACGACGCGACTGGCTAGTAGAAAAAACGATGCCTAACACGCTTTTTAAGCGGCAAGAAGTAGACACGCCGCAAAAAATGATTCCGACGGCGCGGGCGTCCGACAGTGCATCGAGAACGTCAGTCGCGAACTCGCGACCTACACACACGGATTTATATGTATAACCAACTCTAAATGTATTTGCCTAGGTTGTATCAAGTTGTAGCAAAAACATTAGTATGTGTGATTACAGTAATGGCCGAATCCATTATGTATGAGTTAAATTTAGAAGTTAATTAACGCGATTATATAGTTATGATTAATATATTAGGTGACTTTATATGAATTTGTGTAGTTTCATGTGCGGGTAATTACAGGACGACCACTACAGACGTTCAGCTGTGATCGACGTTAAATAAAAATTAGAATATGGATTCATTTGTGATTATTTTATTGTAGTTATGTTTAAAACTTAATTTTTTAATGACTAAATTAATAAAAAATAATGTTTTAAATATAACTATATTTGTAATAGTAAATATTACCGACACTAAGTAGGTACCATTGTATAAAAATACTAGCTCCTGCGAGCGACTTCGTTCGCGTGTTTTTTTTTTTCACCTGTGTTAAGTTACGTCTTTGGTTACTGCTCCTCTCCCGTGTGTCATAGCATTATGTTATAAATCCTAAAGCCTTCCTTGATAAATGAACTATACGAAATAAGAAGAAGTTAATACAGTTTTATTTTTAAATGTGGGTCTTCATTTATTTTAAATAGTAGCAAATTAATAAAATTAGTACATGAAATAGACTAATAGATATAACTAAATTACTTTATTAAGATAATACTTCATTACTACATTACTACATACTGGAATTAAAATGCTGGCAAGCCAGGCGTAAAAACCACCGGTGCTGGTATTTTTTTTAAATGCATTTATCCAACCATTTGCATGTATATTATACCCAACTATTTCAATTTATAAATTACAAGTTTTGTCAGTCTCGTTATATAGCAAATAGGTCCTAATTCCTTTAACTAAATTAAACCGTCGGGTGTTTTAAACATTAATTTTTTGTAATTATCTAAATGTACGTTTGTTGTATTTTGATATGTAAGGTAATTAAAGTCATGATGTCTCAGTGGTTAATGTGTCCGCCTGTCATGCATGAGGTTGCGGGTTCGAAACTGGGCAAGCGTCATTGTGACATTTTCAATTAATTTGTACAGTTAACAAAGCTATTTGGTATACAGGCAGAATTATTCGTCATTCCACTACACTGCCAATAATCATATATATTGTATGCGTGATAAGTTTTTAAGCTGACGTTATGACACACTTAAAAGAGTGATGTAAAAGAATTGTCTGCCCAGCAGACCCACAATATTGTTTAAAAGTATTTGAAAGTAAGCCTGTATACCAAATAGCTTTGTTGACTGTACATACTTATTAAGTTTATCTTGACATCATTGACATCGGTGAAGAAAAGCATCTTGAGGAAACCTGGCCTTGTAAAAAATGTAAGTCAGAAATCGCCAACCAGTCATGAGCAAGCGTGGTGATCAATGCTTGTGCCTCTGTATGAGAAGAGGCGTTTGCCCTATATTGGGACAATTGTAGGCTGGTAATGCTAATTTAATATGGAATAATTTAGAACTTATACAATATTCAAGGAAAGGATAATTCTTTTACTAATCTATACTTATAATAAATCTGTAGAGAGGTCAATTCTGTACATGAAATATATTTCCAAAATATCAGGGGGTGATTAGGGATCGATACTGATGCCAAAAATGCAATTAGTAAAATTTTTGTCTGTCTGTCTGTATAACCGTTATAGAAACAAAAACTACTCGACGGATTTTAACGAAACTTGGTACAACTATTTTTCATACTCCTGAGTTGGTTATAGTATACTTTTCATCACGCTACAATCAAAAGAAGCAGAGCAGTGAAGGGAAATGTTGAGAAAACGGGAGAAGTTGCTCCATTTTTTAAGCTTCCGTCGCGTGTGCAACCATAATGGTTAAAGCTACACAGAAATCATGTATGACGGAAATTTTCTCCTTAAAATGATATAACAAATATCCCACGACAGCATATGTCTATCTTTTATGGTTGACTCACAATATCACGTGTAAGTCCCGATAGCTTAGCAGTTCGAAGCTTTCTGATTATATTTGTCTACTCTTACGTTTATAACACTCTCAGTCACCCCTAATTAAAAAAGTTAACATTATTAACTATTCCATAAAAAAGAATCATGGAAATAGATTGACATATTATATTTCCCTACTAAAATATGAAAGTTAATCTGTCTGTTACATCAAAACCACTGAACCGTGAGGAAGGACATAGTCTACTTTTTTTTACGAAAAACGACGGAAACGCGGACGAAGTCGGGGGCAACAGCTAGTTCATATTAAACTTATAGTAAGTTCTACGCAATGAATTGGTGTAAAAATAATAATACCCGTAACAGCTTCAATCAGCTACAAATTATCTCTTTAAATTAGGAATGTAAAAATATAAGTTAATTTTAAATAGCAGAAAATATGAATAATTTGTAAGGATGAATTAGGTACGTACTTAATATTAAAAAGTTCTGGAAAATACGTTATTTTAAATAGCTTTTATAACAATGTTTGAGTGCTCCAGCCAAGTAAGCTCAAATACTCTGTTTATGAAATAATTGCTACTTCAAAATACAATGCTACTCCCACACGAACTATCAAGTACTGTCTTCAAATAAATGTTACGAGAAACTCTCCTGAAATAATTGAGCAATTCGAAATCGTCAAATAGATCCTCTAACAAATATTTATTTTATCTAGTCTATAAATTGCAGGGGAACTTCAGTGCTTTTCAATTTTGAAAGCGGGAATGTAATCAGGATTATCTTATAAAACTAAATACATTCTGGTCCGTGCCTTCAGGTCTCACGCCTGGGTTTCTTTGAAGCTTCTCTGCTGACTTAGCAGGTGGTGTCACTACCTGTATAGAAATGGCCACCGCACCTTGCCACCCACGTCACTGCTATTACGCAAGCTTTCGTGCAATTACTGGAACTGAATAACTGTTGCTTTTGCGAATTAGTTTAAATATTATATAGTTGTTGGTATATAGGGATTGATTTCTTGTTTTGCGGCCAGAATGTTTTGATAAGGAAATGTGTTTTGTAACAAGATTAAAGATGTTCGGAACTCATGCAATTTTTTAAATCCACAATTTAGGATATTAACATAAACATAACATACCATCACGCCTGTATTTCCCGAAGGGTTAGGCAAAGGCGTACCAGTGTACACCCACATTTCGCCGGTATGTTAAGGTCCCATGTAATAGGGGGCGAGCTTATTGCCATTAACCGGTCACAAATCCTAACCTGAGCTGCTACTGAGAATTTCATAGAAAAACCCAATAACACTTTTTGCTCGACCTGGGAATCGGACCCAAGACCTCTAGCGTAGCAGTCGCGCTTAGGTCCACTAGGCTAACGAGGCAGTTTTGGGATATTAATAAATCGATTTTAATAAAACTTGATAGGTAGGCACCTATACCTACAGAAACTTTGTATACGATACCGTGGCACGTAAGCGCTCTTATTGACGTTATAGACAATTTAATTTTTATCCTATTCACAGTTAAGAGTAATTATAAGAGTCTTTGAGCTTTCTGTAAAGCAGAGAATGACCGAAGTAAATTAATGATTTTTCTTATATTGTTTGGATTCAATAAAGCTTGCACTTGACGACACAGCGGTAAATAATAATCCATATTTTTCCAACTGTGCATCAATACAGGGTGGAAGGTACATGGATGTACCTATATGAACTTTTACGATGAATTTATTACGTGATTCCAGATTACTCGTAGAAATAATAAAAAAAACTATATCAAAATGTTGGACACTGCAGTTTTTTTAAAATATACAATGTATGTGGATTATTGTCAGCGTTTATTGTAAGATGCACCTGTGATGATCAGTGTTGTATGTACGGTCAGTTCCCTGAATTGCCAGAGCTATACTCCCCTCATCTTCTTTGTAAAAAGGGTCAGAAAATGTAGGACACTGATTGAAAACCAACTGCTGTCTGACCTTTCAAATAGGTACTATATATTTTAAATCCTTTGACACAAAAGCGTTATTTTTGTTTTCAGAATTGAACCTTCAAAGTACGAAAGCGTGTTTGCAATGTAATGAGACTTTTTCATTTAACTTATCTACAATGAAGATAATATTGTATGCATTTTTATTTACCATACCGTGAATAAGTGTAGCTTGTATTCTCACTAGCTATGTCTTGGGTATGCTGTACCGTGGAAACTTATACCGGTGTTAATGATGGCAAATGCTTGGCACGCCTGGTATGTCCGTAGCGCCGCCAGTTTACTTACCTTCAGCGATAGGGGGCGCTTTTTGTTGCTGCAAGATAGATGATGAACTAATTCCTTGTATTCAATTATCTTATGTGTTCACCATGACCGTAAAATATCATGTCACATTAACTATCATTGCTGTTCTGTCAAATTGTTTTGGGACCAATTATATCAGCCATGGGTATCTTTCAATTATGAAATACCAGTTATGTATAACTTTTTGTAATTTAACTTTGTGTTAACAACTTACTCTAAGTTAAGTTTTTGGCGCAAGTGGGCATTTTATTACCAAATAATCACCTTCTTCTATATTTTTAAATTTTGTTTAACTTACAAAATATTGGGTTTTAAAAAAAACAACAAAAATGCATTGCTTTGTTTTAAACAATATCACTATTAGATGTCGGTACACCTTATCAAACTAGCCTTTTATTGACATGCCTAAATATGTAGGTACCTGTTAGTATTAGAGTTCATGAACTTTTAATACAAACAACAATATTTTTTAATATTTCCCCAAGAAATTTATGTTTGAAAAAATGTTTTGTCAACAAACAAGACAGGCTACAGGAATGAACAGAATTGAAAATAGTATGCACTGATTGTACCGGCCTTTGTTTGTTTTGTCTTGTTTTTTACAGTATTGACAAACTTTCACGGCCTGTAGACGGCACTGAGCGAGATGCTGCCACTAAAAAAATCTGGAATAAATTGGTATTTCTCTCATCTCAGTTCCAATAAGTACCTAAGACATAACAACATTTATCGTAATTATTTGTATAATTGACGAATTTTTAAATAATGAAATAATGTAGACTTATTTATTTATATTTGACATCTGACTGGAGAAATAATAATTACATTATTGTGATTTGTTAATTTTATGTCTGACTCCAGAAACTACTCTATATTTACTTACTGTGATATGAATATTTTTTGTTTTTAATTATCTTTAATCATTCAAGTAATTTTGTTTGTTTTTTTCTTTACGCATGCCAACATACTTGTACGCCTATTGGCATAACATAGCGACCTATGAACATATTAACTTAAGATCGGTATTCACTACCTATGTTATTGATTATTGATCATTGTGTATAGTCCTGTTACTGACCAATAGTGCCTAGTACCTAAACGCGTGTGTAAAGTAATAAAAAATGTAAGTACTGTGGCACTTGGATGTCATTAATTTTTGTCTACCCCCATGAAAAAACGGTCGTATATGCCGTATTTTTCAGCTTCAGATTGCAGAAAAGTAAAATAGACGTTAAAATAAAACTACATACGGTGCATAATTAGTTTACAAAAACATCTTAGTGGGTACTTGTTTACCTTGTTAAAAGAGCTTCAGCAAGTTCAATGTATTGTGTTTTATTATATTACCTTTTCATAAAATTTATGTTAGTCTGAAATCGCGAGTTCGTCTTGAGCAACCGTGGTGATCGACGCTTGTGCCTTTTCTGTACGAGAAGCCTTTGGCTTTGCAATGAAACAATATTAGGCTGGGCTTTTTCAGTAATTGGGTTAAATTCTCAAATAGTAAACCCGAATTAAAAAGTTAGTACATGAGAATGTTGGTTACTATCTCCCGCGCAGTACAATTTGTGTTGTGTTTCCGAAAAGGATTGTCGTGGAAAAGAGCCATTATGAAAACACACCGAGTAGACTAGGGGAGTAGTGCACTGTGCATTTACTCCTTATTGTAATTGTAATTCCGCAGGTAGTTTTAAAGAGAGGTACGGATGGACCAGTTCATTGTGACTTGCTACCACTTATTCATTATTACTACGAAGTAAATGTTAACCATCCATACTCCATACTTCCTACTGATATTAGGAATTGGTGAGAATATTATAAGTTTGGTGAGGATGTATGGATGGACGGATGTTTGATACCCTTTCACACTTAAACAACAGATTTGGATGAAGATGCGGATGTAGTCGCAGGCAGAAGCTAGTAAATTATAAATACGAAAGTAATTCTGTCTGTTTCTTGGTTTTTTACCTTATCATGACAAAATCACTAAACCAATCGTAATTAAATTTAACAATGATTTAGGTTGGGATATGGTTATAAACATAGGATACTTTTTATGAATAGACAATCACCTGAACTACTGTTACGGCCCCTGTTACCAGTTTAAAGAAATAAAAAGACAAAGCATCATGAGCTTTTGAAACTAACGGCCGATTCATGATTAGGGAAAAGGCATCGCAGCTTGCAAAAGAAACGTGTAAACGCCGATTGCTGACGTCGAGTTTCTACGTGACACGGAATATTGTTGTATACAAGTAAGCGAGATCTGAAACGGCAAGTGCAATGTTTGAATGAAAGTTTGCAGACTAGTTCTATAACTTGCGTCTGAGGCAATCAATATTGTGTTATAAAATGCAATAAATAAATGCAACGACGTCTGTAAAAGAAATGCTACTTTTTAAAATTATGTTCCTTTTGTCAATAAATTTGTAATTCAAAACACTTTCAAAAGTAAACATTTAATTTCATTTCAAAATCATTTTAATAAATTAAAATTATTGCTTTCTGGATGAGAGTTGCCGAGAATCGAGCTAAGTGGCGTGCGATTGGAGAGGCCTATGTCCACCAGTGGACAATTGTAGGCTAATGATGATGATGATGGCTTTCTGAAGTTAACTGTGGTTTATAAAACATTGTTAAATATTTTAATGGTTAGTTTTTTTGTTAATTTTATTTTTATTTTATTCTATTTGAACAACAAACAGTAGTATATTAAATATTACAGATGATTGGAGTACTAAAATAAAAAAAATAACAAATATACTACTCACGACGCTATCCACAGATTACCATGTAAAATACTTAGCATAGGTAGTGTAATTAATAACAATAAGGGCAAACTTAAAGGTACTCAATACCTTTTTTAAATAATTTAGTTGTTTTGTAATTTATTTGTTTCATACATTTTTTATTTAACTTACCTAAATTAACACAAGCTATACATATAAGTAACAAACATACAAACCAAATACGAAACTTTCATCCGTAGTTTCTTGTTACCAAGCGAACCACCCCATCTTTTCCCATGGGTGTCTTTAAGGGTGTAACACCAGTGGGGTGGGCTGCAGCATCCACCTGTGAACTAATAATATCATGTACAGAGATCGTCAACCCTGTGACTAAACTATTAAGTGTGGGAGGTAAACAGGGGTGCACAGTGTGCAATGTGTAAACTTATAATTATAATTTATAAAATGCAAGCGTCAACATAATAATTATAGTAATGGCGGCTAGATCGAGAGATTTATTTAGGATTCAGACACCAGTACTTCTTGAAACGGCCTCCATTGTTAGGAAGATTTTTGTCTGGAGCTCTGACCGCATCGGCGATGAAAGCTACCGAGCTTGGATACTCCGTAGGATATTGTTTTATATTTAAATTTCTTTTGACAAATTTAAAACAATATAATTTACAACAATTGACAGCCAACCAAATTTCAGTTATGGCGGCCAATCGCTAATCGCTAATCACTAACAGAAACTAGCTAAGTATGCAGGAGATATCCACAAGCGTTTGCGCAAACACATGTTCTTCCCTCACTCTCGAAGTCTGATAGGACGGCAATCCGACTCAGCCGGCGAGATTAGGCGCAGAACCAAAGGCTTTACATACTTTCTGATACACGGGTGTCACACTACCAACTTCCAAACTCCGAACTGCTACTGAAAAGCTCATAATGGAAAAACTAAGTAACATTTTACCTGACCTGGGACTCGAACCTAGGGCCACTCAGCTTTCGCGCTTGCAACCACGAGACGAAGGGGGCAGTGAACGTAATAATACGTAAATTATAGGATACCTTTATCTTGTTTATTGATTTTTGTAACAAGATTTTGTAAAAACTTGATTGAAAATAGTGTCCGTGAAGTTTCTCAGTCATTCATCTATACAGGGCGTCAGGGTAAACGAGGGACTTACTTCAAGGAAGTACAGTACTCATAAAAATCATCAACTTTTACTATTATACGAACCGTAAAATCGAGAAAAAAAACAACTGCTCTATACATTTCTACTCAAGTAACATATAAGGAACAGGTGTTTTTTTTCGCAATTTTAAATTTAATTTCATAGTGAAAGTGGTTTATTGTCATAAGCACTACACTCCCTTAAAGTATGCCCTTTGTTTAAACTAACACCTTGTATAGAGAAATAACTACGTTTTGGAACGAGCAACTACTTTCAACTTGACTCTGACCGAGTCCTCAACAATTCAAAAGTGCCTCTGACTAGTATTTACCATTAGGTCGATGACACACTACCAGGAGCTACGCTTAGTGAGAAGCGTAGCTCGAACCGTTCGGTGTGGCTTGCTGGGTTTTACGTGCACAAAGTCTAGCAATATGACTCTTGCAATGGAAAAATCTTATGTTGGTTTTTGTATGTCATCTGGCAAGCAGCGGCAGCGTTGCTTGAAGCACCAGGCGATGCACCTACATGTGTGGTATACAAACTTCAACGTTATAATTAGTTTGCTTTGTTTTTATGCCATTGGATGGCAAGCAAGCCCACGGCCCACCTGATGATAAGTGGTCACGGCTACCTATAGACATCAAAGTCAAAGCATTTATTTCAATTAGACCATTTACAAGTCCAGAAGTTACAGTTTATAGTTGAAGCTAGTTGCTCGTTCCAAAACGTAGATCCCTATGAAGAAGAACGAGCAAGAAATTACATCTGCAATACCGTCTTGCAAATGCGTTACCATCCCAGAGACAAAGTTGAAATATCTTATGTGCCTGTAATTACACCGGCACTCATACCCTTCAAACCGTAACACAGTATCTATAAGTATTGTAAAAAACTATAAATTAAATAGGTAAACTCGATCACGCTTTGCTGTGACTTAGTGTGATACAAAAAAAAGCAATGTTGTGTAACAAATTCAATTCAATCCAGCGACTACTTTCCAAAATTTGCGGACAACTAACATACGGAAGTTGAATTTTTATTTTTATAGATGTCTAAGATTAGTGCAAGTGGTCTGCCTATAGACGACACAGTTGGCGCAGTGGCCGAGCGATCGACTGCTGTGCTGCGTGTCGCGGGTTCGATTCCCGCACGGAACAAATATTTGTATGACCCACAGATAGTTGTTCCGAGTCTGGTGGCTGTTTGTGTATTTGAGTTTATAAGTTTGTAAACGCAGCCACGATACAGGAGTAATTCCGAGAGTCGGGTAAAGATACTTAAAAAAAAAAAAATGATAATTACTTTATTTTCGGTATATAAATTTTTCAGTAATATTTATTACCAATACATTACTCATGACATAATATTATATCTTTTTGCAGGAAAACTGTTTCTATTAATGAGAAAATATTGAAGAGTTTATTACCCCCTACATCTTTCGAGACAATACAAGAAATGCAACTTTTTTATTTGTTTGATTGCCGGTAACGGAATTATCTCATAATAATAGATACTTTTAGGTTATTTTGGTAATTTGTAGAACTAGGCAAAAATAAGATGAAGTTATATTAGAAAAAGCTTGTAAAAGCACGTAAGTTACGATAATAGGTGAATTTTTATGCGCCCAAGCCTTTTCCGCAACAACGTCGTACCTGCCTCTATACTTCCGAACCCTAATCTTTTTGAAGTTAGAGTGAACAGGCTACTTCTGGGTAAGCTCACTCCATTGTCGACTTTGTCTTCGTTACCTCTCGTTAGACTAAAGAGCAAACCCATCATAAAAAAAAGAAACGTGACTTAGGTCTGCCTGCCCCGGTCCAATGTTACATATGGAGAGATAAAATGACCCATTATTATCTAGGTTGTAGTTTTTCCTATCTATTGTTGTGAGAAGTAGATCACGCATTGGCTTTTAATACCTGTGTTCTACTTATTACCAAACATTATAAAATTTGATCACTATTTTAAAGAAAATCTTGCAATAATAAAATCTATACCTACTACAAATTCCTCAGTTCATGAACTAGATGCAGTACTTATAGAAACCAGTTAACACTCATAGTACTTACACAGAAATAAAATTCTGCATTTATAAACACCTCTTTACCTATAAATACGAAACACAACACCAAACAACTGTTGTAATATTCTTAGAATTTGAAATGTGCTTGCCTTAAACTTATGACTATGTTAAAATTTTGACGTGTATCGTTATGATGCAAATCATACCTAATGCACTATTACGTGCTATTTTTTTAACTGTTGTTTCTAGGCAAGGACATAAATGGTGCAATTTCTCGTTAAATGCATCTATAATAATAAAAAAATGCATATATTACTTCAATTTAAATTGTGTTCGATTTTATTTGGAAGTTAAATAAAAACTTTAAAAGAAATTAAACACTTTATTCAGCTTATCGTTCAACGTGTTATTTGTAATCAGGACTAGATGTGATAAATAATATTATGACAATTTGGTCACTTCCTTTTATAAGCTTAAGTTGAATATAAAATAGGGTCAACAGGTTCTTACTGAAAAAGTAAGTACCTTCAGAAAATTATTTAACGCCGTGTATATTTCTCGAACGATCTCTAGGGATGTTGAACTGTGAAGGGCTCGTCTAGTAGACGATTAATTCAAGTTGAAGCTTGTTTATTTTATGACAATAGTGAAAATAGCTGGAGCCTTGCGTAAAACAGGTTTAAAGTAGATTTTAGACAATTTTGACAATTGACTGAGTTTCCATAAAGGCTATAGTCTGCCCTATGACAGTCGTAACTCAGGAAGGTTAATCTAGAAACTTTTAGAAACGTTGGCATTATAATCTAAGTCTTCATTTGTCTAAATTGCCACTATTTTACCCACATTTTTGACAAGATTTTGACATTGATGGTCGCTAGAATGACATTGCGGCTAGATTTTAAGCATTTTTAAATACGTGAACTGGTTTTCTGGTTTCAAACAGCACAAGTTACCTAGATAAAAAAATAATGAGGAAATACGTTGAATCTTGTGTTTCCGTCTGACTCTCATATGAGCTCTTGTGTTGGTTCCAAAAGCAAATTATGCAAATTACAGAAATAGACATTTTACAACTTAGACTTTTTTGGAAATGACCAAAAAAAAATATTTTTCAAAAGACCAAACAAACATTATGCTTCTTTCTTTTTTCTAGGGTTATTTACTTTTGCTTGTTACGAAATAAAAGTCAGACTGACACTGATGTACGTGGACAACGGCGATGCAATTTTACAGGCTGCGCTGGCGCAACCGATGTCGCGATAATTAACAAATTAACTTTAAATATTGAGTAAGAAAAGAGAATTTGTAAGCAAAAAGTTTTTGTGGAGTGACGAAATGTATCTTAATTTTATTATATTAAAAAAATGTATACAAATAGCAGTTTTTTATAAGTATCGCAATAGATTATTTTAAGCTTATCAATAACATACTGTTGTTGCCTACCCTACCCCTAGTGTTTCGTAAGTTTTCAAAATATATTATTTAAAAAATATGATAGTTGTTCCATACGTATTAACAACCATCATATTATTAAACATATTAATAGAAAACTGAAAAAAAAAACTTCAGACCGTTTCTGGTCGAGGCGGCTAATCTCAATGCAGACTAGCCAAGTACCTGCGCGCAAACACAGATGCACTCCCTCTTTCCTAACTGGCAAAATCTGACGGGACGGCAATCCGACATAACCGAAGAGAGACCAGGCCCAGGACTAACTGCTTTACTTGCTTTCCGAGATACAGGGTGTCACACCACCAGCTTCCAAAGTCCGGGCTGTTACTGAAAAATTTGTAATGGAAAAACCCAATAACACTTTTTGTCCGACCTGGGAATCGAACCAGTACCCCACGCTCAACAGTAGTGCTTGCCACCACGAGACCAGCTGAAAAAAATACGATCGATATTTCGCCAAGACATACATCTAAAAAATAAAGCTACGCATTTTTCCAAAGATATCTCATATTTATAAATCAAATTACAATGCAATATCTAGCCAGTACTTTTTCGTAGCACAATCGCTACGCTTACTATAAGTCTGAAAGTCGTTTTTTTTTATATCTATAGCCATAAAAACGAATCTCCAAAGTTAAAAGGTTAGACTATTGCTACAATCACCAAACTTGATGAACGAAACTTGGTGATCCTAGAATGTTGTACCTTAACACACACAAGACGGCGCTATTACTCTTCTAAACTAAGCCACCATAGACAAAGGAAGAGAGCAATCACCTTTAAGGCTTGAATCATAAGACAATTTATTCCTATTTCATTTTAACTCCTGCTGCAGTTACAAATCAAAAATATAAAGTTCTCAAGTTTTCATTTGACCAACAATTTCACTGGCACCCCATATCCTGTAAAGTAGAAGATTTCAGCAATGTTACTTTGGGAAACAAAGAGACAAAATATAGGAGGATATATTAGGAAAAAGGGATATCGATGAAAGACGAGTATAGTTCTACTAAGCTTTACTATAAGTAGTGGAAGACCTTCAGTTACAAGGAACGTATCTCAATATATTTACGGTTCAAGTAGGATGTCCTTTTCTTTCACATGTCATCTCAGTATTCACCCCTCCTTCTAACAATATCAACTTGTATGAATACACTTGATTAAAATCCAATCCAGGCGCTGCCACCTTAACATGGCTACATTCAGAATTCGTAAAATAATTTCGTTTTTTAGTAGGTAATTGTTCAAAGATTGCAGTAGGTGGAAGTAAGTCCATCGTTTACGAGTACAATTTCCTTAACCTGCTTTTTACTACTTGCGCGTAATAAAGTACTGATACGTGTCTTTCTTTTTAATTGTGTTGTTATACCCAACTTACATAGTTTTGCAATGCAGTTTTGTGTTACTTCAGTGGTCGGAAGCTACGTATTTTCAGAAATAAGGAAGTCAGTTATAGCATTTTCCAAATCCTTATGTTTTGTTGTAATAAGAAAACAGTTTGAGTCTACCTACTTAGTTATAAACCAAGTCTAATACAGCATCACTAATTTTAAACTAGTTTTTGAGTATGTTGAAATTCGCTATAGTTAACTTTACCAAACAATCAAAGTGTAGGTAAAAGGAATATAATAACACATATTCAAAACATTGAGTTTAATGATTCTTCCTGTTGCATAATATACAAATTATCAAGCTACATAGTTGGTGGCGCCAAAATAAAATAATTTGAAAATCATTATTACTTATATTAAAATGGCAGTACATAATAATGAAACTGAAAAGTGACTATTAATTAAATGCACATGCACAATTTTGAGATAGTTTATCTACGGCTTTTTGAAGGCGATAAAAATTATGCCGTTTTATATCTTAGTGGCATTTTATCTAACCTTGACAATAACATGTCTATAATATCAGTGATATTATATAAACGAATAGTAGTGAGCGATAGCATAGCAGCTAAGTGCCGGCGGCGCGCATTGTGCGGCACCGCGACGTCGTACAGTGAAAGGCGATGCGCTTGACCGTCGCGGCGGCAGCGCCGGCCGCCGGAGAGGACGCAAGGGCGCCGTGCGTCTTGCCGAAATTATTCGGGGCTCGCTGCACAATCGATTTTTCCCGCCCGATGCGGAAAATTCTTCGGGGCGGGGCGGGTGTAGTGCGACGGGAGGAGGGGGGCCGAGCGAGGGGGGCATAGCGCCAGGGGGGCAGGCGGAGTGCAGCGGGGCGGTGCAACGCGCGCCGCCGTCCCGGCCGTCGGGCAGACAGTAGGACGGCGACGCCACTGAGAGTCGGTGACCACGGCGCGAGGAGCGCGCTCGCCGCACAGTGACATGTAGCGCGGCCGCCGCGCCGCAGCCCCGCGACACTCCGCCGGTGGCGGCGCGCCGATGCGCCTGCCGCCCGGCCTGACGCCGACGCCGACGCCCGCGCCGCGATACAACCCCGCGATCCGCAACTATCCTCATCAGTGTCACTTTCACTGTTACACCTGAAGCGAGCCCTTCAGCCCGTCTGTATTGACGACAGTCGTCGGATGGAACCCGGAGTGCGCCGATTCGCATCAAGGTTAGACGAATATTTGAATGTGAGTGTTAGTGCGCCGCCCGCCGACGATCCAGCGCGCCCTAGCGCACCCCTGTACTTCAGCTGTTCGCGCACACTACAGTAACACATAGGTAGGTCGAACACACGTGAGAACCCACTCGCCACTGACTCATGTAAAATTCCAACAGGCCGTTTTCGGTGAAACAGTTTCCTCGAAAACTTCCTTACACGAATCCTGAAAAAATCTAAGCCGAATCTGGCAAGTATTTGAATCGCGGAAGAACGTTATTATCTAACGCCTTTCTTGTGGATGATTAGGAGTCGTTTTCCCGCCTTTGTGTACTTAGCGCCAAACTGGTTTGTTATCCTTCGTAGTACCTATTAGATCGTCTGAGATTTCGTTTTTTATAGTAGCTTGTATCAACATTTGTCTATAGCATAGATGAGTTTTATATAAAAAATTGTTTGTGAGTCAGTGACGGACGATAATGTGACATGGCACTGGGTGGTGCATGCCGTGAAATTCGACTGCGTCTACTGTCTAATTTTCATTTATTAACTAACAAATATAAAATGTAGTTTAAATTGATATTAATAAAATTGATAATCAATTAGTTTGTTGTGAGTAGAGTAACACAGAATACAGAAGTGCATGCAGGTGGAACCTGGTATGTCGCTCTGTGCGTGTCGCACATACAGGGGTGCGACGATCGCACGTACTCGTACAGTCAATATTTAAAAAACAGCTTTTGTTCGCGGCATACATCGCGTGACATAGGAATTGGAAAAATTCTACCTCCCGACTATGTAGCGATGACTACCCTTTGACCAAACGATTATATCGATAAAAATCGCAATTTATTGCCGGTAACTTCAAAACAGCGGGCGCCTAACACCCAAATTTCAAATCTCTTCCGCCTTTCATAGCGGGAAATTTAGTTTTCTTTGTCTTCTCAATTTTGAAAACTTTTATTTTTATTTTGAAACTTATGTAATTTAGAATCGGAGATGTATGCGGAGATGTTCGTCACCATGTATTATTATGCTCTTAACTTTACATGTAATGATTTGAAGACAAAGCCTCATTGCCGCCAGAAATAGTTTGTAAAATCTATCTTTGAATTGTGCTTTGATCACAACAGAGTACTTTGTGTAATAAACATCAACAAAAGATTATATAACAACTAATTAAGTGCGTTAACTATACCAAGTTAAATACTCATAACGAATAAATTTTGTTCATTAAGCTTTAAGAGAATGGTTCTATATACATAATTGTTGATCGATTTTCAAAACCTTATCTAGGACCTCATCTATTATTATCTGAAGATTCGAGCTCGCAACTAATCAGTGGCCCGAGTTTACAAGGGGCCACTGATTAGCTACAAACAAAGATCGATCCACTGATGCATTTATAAAAAGCAGCCGTAGTTCAGTGACAAAACGCAAATATTTTAAATAGGTTCCAAATAACGATAATGTAGTGCGGTAAATAAAGATGATTGACTTCAAGTAAACAAAGTCTTTGTTCCAGAAACAGTGTAGTCAGTTACATAGATGTCTAATTCAGTCTAAATCTAAAAACCTAAAAGTTAGTGGTTTAGCAAAGAAGATACTACTTTTAAAATCTACACTAATATTATAAATTCAAAAGTAACTCTGTTTGTTTGTTACCTCATCACGGCAACACCACTAAACCAATTGTAATAAAAAAAGGTAAGATGAAAGAGGCTGCTTGGGATCTGGATAACAACATAGGCTACTTTTTAAACTGAGGCTTCGTTTGCGTCCGCGATAACTGAAGTTCACGCGGATGAAGTAGTGGGCAAAACTAAGGAAGTAACAATTTTTTCAAGAACTTTCTGCCCTTTTCTGTCTATTATTTTTATGAATAGATTGAAATAATTGTTAATTTTAAACGGGCAAACCCTGCATCTAAACCTGGAAAGCTTCGTTTGTCTTTAAATTTTACAGTTCACTAAACTACACTGAAAACTAGTAATGGTACAGTTCAAAAACTTCTACTTAAAATATATAATTTTACTTTCTGTCAACATAATAAGGAACAAAGTAAAAATATTTTTGAATATTCAATAATTATTAATTACGTCTTCTTTGACATAATAAGTATGTAACAAAAGTACTACATAACTTACATATTCTACTTCCAAAAGAAAAATCTGCAACAATGGAGTATTTGTTGTATACAAGTTTTATACATTTGTACTCAACATGAGATACATGAAACAGCCTCGGTAGCCTAGTGGTCCTAAGCGCGACTGTTACGCTAGAGGTCATGGGTTCGATTTCCAGGTCGAGCAAAAAGTATTATTGGGTTTTTCTACGAAATTCTCAGTAGCAGCTCGGAGTTAGGATTTGTGCCCGGTTAATGGCAATAGGCTCGCCCCCTATTACATGGGACCTAAACATATCGGCGAACTGTGGGTGTACATTGTTACACCTCTGCCTAACCCTTAGGGGAATACAGGCGTGATGGTATGTTGTTGTTGTATGAAATTCAAAGCATATTTTCGTTTTAAATTAATTAATTGTTCTACTTATAAAGAAAGGCAGATACTACACAAGAACTTTCTTAGTTTATCGCGTTGGCATAATTCATAAATATCTTCAGTGGTCGCTTCCTTGTGGCGTGCCATGCTTAATGTACCCAATCTTTCTCAGAACAATTTGCTATGAAAACACTATAGACGTATAATTTCTTTATTTCATCAACTGCAACACATATAGAGCCGTGTTTCGTTTCATCTTTTGTCGGAACTTTTCTTAATTATAGGATGTCAATTAATCATTGAGGAAATAACATAAATTACAAGCTTACACATTTCATGCATTTATTTATTTACACACACACAATTATATCATTATTTCAGTAAAACCAAAGCGATGCTATAAGAAAACAAAGCATAACAAAGACAAAAAAGTAAAAATAAAATAAATTAGAAGATTATATTAATCAAAGTTGACGGCTCCTGATGCACACGTTTCAATTTATTTAATACAAAGCGGTCACTAATTCATTCACTTAGTCACTGACTAAAGACGAAATCTCAAAAACTACTTGACCTATGAAGCTGAAATTTTGCAGGTAGATAGTGTATAGCTAGGAGATGCTAGAACGTTGTCTTCATCACGGACAAAATTGCGGACAAAAAATTGTTAGAACAAAGATGAGAGAAAACAGAATTGTCTTTGTTGTGAAAAAATAAGGCCGTTTATGTATATCTGTATTAATAGTATATTAATAGGCAGTTTGTTTAGATACTTTATCAATAAATTATGATGTGGTATAGTGCTAAAAAATGTTTCTTGATTATATCACGTTATTACCCATTTTATAATTGTTACATCACGAATAATGAACTCATTATCAGATAATATTTATTACAACATACTGATTACAAACGTGTTGCTTTATCTTCTAGAAGTTTGCAAATTTATTTCACCAAATCAAAATAAAGTCGGTTACCTTTGTAAATACCAAAAACCGATCACCGCTCGGTGCAGAAAAGTCTATGTAAGTACTTAATTAAATTATTTAATTTAATATTTTTAAATGACTAAGTTCAATTCTAAAATTGCGATACATCAAATTCTTATGAATAACTTATCTAAGTGAGTACTTACATTTGAAATATGAAAAATAGAGTTTAGAGATAACTGCCTCGGTAGCCTAGTGGTCCTAAGCGCGACGGCTACGCTGGAAGTCTTGGGTTCGACTCCCCGGTCGATCAAAAAGGGTTATTGGGCTTTTCTATGAAATTCTCACTAGCAGCTCGGAGTTAGGATCTGTGCCCGCTTAATGGCAATAGGCTCGGGTGAGCTTATTACATTGGACCTAAATATACCGGCGAACTGTGGATGTACATTGTTACACCTCTGCCTAACCCTTCGGGAAATACAGGCGTGATGGTTTTAGTCTCATAAACATAATAATATGAAAGCTGCTCATTTTATATAATAAAATATAACCAATAATAGTCAGAGATAACGAAGCTCCTAATAGTAGAAAAAATGTCAGAATCGGAGCAGTAGTTCTGTTCCGTTCAAACAAAAAAAAAGAAACTACAACTTATATAGATATATAAGTATCAATAGATAAATGTACTTACGTAAAATTAATGAGATGTATACTACATAAATAAGTATTTGCTGTCAATTGAAAATAGAACTCAGATCAATCAATGACATCTTCACACGACTAATTGGCATTAAGAAAAAAGTTGAACACTTTAATTACGAATTCTAAGATAAGAAAACTAGTGCCTGTTTTTTACTAACACTAGGGACACCTAAATGTAATGCCAAAATTTTTAACAGTCAGCTAGTGCAAAAAGCACATCACAAACCAACTCAACTACGACACCGAAACGCCGATGCGTAATGCTTAGGCAACACTTAAGATTTGCCTAGCAACATTATTGATAAAGAAGGAACAGGCCTTATAAAACCTTAGACGAGCGTGAAAAATGTAGAATTCAGAATCTGGGAGTCACCTAGTGAGAAATGGAAGAGTTTGCTTAGGTATTTAGGCGTTGCTTAACTGGACGAAACTGAAAATAAGATAATAGGCCTACAATTCCAATTACTTAACTCTGAAACTCAATTTTTATAAGGATGCAACATCATTAATACATGTTTTGCGAGCTATATAACCCACGCATAATATCGATACTCTGTCTGCCTGTTACGCTTTCATGGCATAACCACTAAAACGATTTAAATGAAATTTGGTACTGAGTAAGCTTGAAGCTCAAGAAAGAACATAGCCTAAGTTTTAATCCGCTATCCATCCGCGTCCACGGTAACCGACATTCACGCGGTCAAAGTCGCGGGGAAAAGTTAAGAAACTATACTTACATAGTTACATATTTTGTATATGTAACTACGTATAGTTTTAATATAGTGCATGTACCGTTAATTAAACAAAGGTATCTACTTACCTCAATGTATCTCTTTGTGACACAACTTGAGAAAACTGTATGTAAGAGGGAACTTAAAGCTAACTTTACTAATTAATTTATTAAAAGATCTAGAGTTCTGTTAGCAGTATTATGAACCGGAGTTTGTTTATTCGACAGCGCTAATAAATTTAACATATTGCATTTCTTACCCTCAACTTTGCTTAAACAGATAACTTTAAGGATCAATAGTTATTGAAATTTTGTTTTAGTTGGATGGCTAACATGCCGACGGCACACCTGATGTTACGTGGTCACCTGTGCCTATTGACATCTCAGAGGCAGAGTTGAAATGTCTCATGTACCTGTAATTTCCGCCGCTCCTATACCCTCCAAACCGGAACACAGCAACGCTTCTTAGCGGCAGAAATAGGTATGGTGGTAGTGCTTTCCCGGACGAACTCCTTCATAAAGAGCTTTACTAAAACTTCAACTAAAAATCTAAGGGCCGATCTATCTAGTTTATTAATGGACTTCAAAATTAGAGCATAAAAAAGTTTCAATCGTATTTTTTGTAAAATATCGTGCTTTTTAGCCTGCCAACATACATAATTACGATTACACATAACAAGTTGGTGTTTTTTTCGTAAGTACAATTTACTGTCTCTGTTAACTTTAATGGATTGACAGAAATGGAACGATGTTTTAAAACCGTTTATACTTACATGTATTTAGTGACTAGTGGTGTAAGCGAGCCACAGATACATCTTACCGTCAAATCTTGTAATCGTTTTTTCAGCCAGTTTCCGAAATCCGATCGAGTTAAAATTTTGTCCACTGGTGTAGATCTGATGACAGTACAACAATATTATGTTTCTGCATCTAAATGTGATAATAGAACTGGAAATAGGAAGTTGATCTAATAGTTACCTATTATGATTTATTAAGGTTTTTTTTGTGAACTGTATGAAGAACGACATTGTAAGTTTATATGTCAGTAGGTACCTATCTAGTTTTATTACATGAATTACCTACATACGTAATAACTCAGTGTTTGTCGACACAGATATGTAGGTGTAATTATTAATACTTTGTATAAGTTATTCAGGTAGAACATTGCGTTCGTTGGTCTGATTTTTTCTCAAACCATACAACGTATTATATTATAGTCCGACGTGCATCGGTCGATTACGTTTCTTCTGAGATTAAACGCAGCCGCTTTTCACGTAAAATTAACCATGTAATTAAAAAAACTATAGAGCCGACCGCGTGAGTCTAGACACTTGCATTCCTAGCATTGATTTTAAAACGTCTAAAAATGATTAAGCTGTATATAAAACTAGATTTGATAATTGTAATTGATAGTCTTTTAGGCCATTGATTGACTATCGTTTTTTAGTTTTTATTAATTTAAGAATATTTCAGTCCCTCCTTAAACGTGTTTTTTTTATATCCTATAACTCTAGGGTATGAATGAGACCATATCAGAGAATTAACTAGCATAGGAATTATTTTTCAACTAACATTTTTTTTTTGTTTTTTTATTAAACACCCTTATGTGAAATATGATAACGATGATACGAATGAATAACAAATATCAATCTGTAAAATCCCGATACGTACGCAAAAGCAAAGATTCGTCATAATGGTGACAATTTTTGACCTAAATTAATTATGATTGATGATAATTATTTTTGAAACTATGCATTTTTGGACCACATATCCTAGGACGTTTGTATTATTTTTAACCCCCGACGCAAGAACGACGGGGTAGTATGAGTTTGACGTGTATGTGTGTGTGTGTGCCTGGCTGTGGCATCGTAGCTCTCGAATGCATAAACAGATTTAGATTTTGTTTTTTTTTGTTTGAAAGGTGAATTAGTCGGGAGTGTTCTTAGCTATGTTTGGTGCAAATCGGTTCAGCGGTTTCAAAGTTATCAGCTCTTATTTTAGGTGCGGTAAGAATTTTTAATCTTCTGTCGGGGGTTACTTAAAATTTTTAATTTTGTGTTTTTTACTTAGGTATAGAATATAATCCTAGAGTTACGGGATATAAAACACGTAGTATAGAAAGAGTTTTAAGGTAATCCTTATGACGACGATGATTTAAAAAACAAAGAGAAGTAGAAACAGCCCTCAATTTTAGATTAGAATATTATTAATTGGAAAAGAGAAACCATATCAGTATTCACGTTGTAACTTTAACAATGGAAAAAAACAAATTAACATCTATACATATGATGAAATCGTAACAAAGTAATATATGTTGCGTAATGCTTCATACGCAATTCCTAACTGATCGATTCTGTTCAAATTTTGCAAGATTAGTCCCTACTTGTCCGATCAGAATATAGGTTATAGATTATTGCGCTATTTGCTATGGGTCCTAAGTAATTTTGTATTATATCAGTTTTCTTTCCCGGTTCATGATGGAATTGGTTTAAGCTCTAGATAAACTAGGTTCACTTGGAGGATTGTGATGTAAAGACAAAAACTTGTGAGGATGGATGAATGAATGTTTGATACTCTTTCACGCTTAAACGGTTGAACGGATTTTTATGAAACTTAGCAGTGGTATAGATTGTAGTTTGGAATAACACATAAGATACTTTTTATCTCGCAAAAATGTACAGTTCCCATGGGACAATATATCAAATTTGACGCGGACGTAGTCGCGCGAAATAAGTATTCAAAACTTATTCCGGTTACACTTAGGTTCATGTGAGCGAAGCTGCAGGCATAGCTAGTATTTTAATATTAGCAAGTTAGTTAGTTAATAATTTAAATATTCGTTGTTTAGTATGTAATATGCATAGGTACATGACTGTCCAAAATGTCCCATAAATATTGATAAACATTTGTCTAGCTTTGACTTATTTTCAAACAATACAATTTTAGTACAAACATTTGGCCTTAAACCTGTTACCTGTAACAAATCAGAATAAAAATGCTATATAAATAGCTAGGCACAAGAAATAATAATTTTAAGGCTTAGTGTTTTCGAATTAATAATGTATTACACCTACCTACTCATAATACAGGTCAAAGATTATTGCGCGAGGCGCACATAAAATTTAATTTTGTAATGCCTGAAATAGACATTTGTTTTAAATTCCAGGTGGTACTACCATATTTTAAAACTGTATTTATTATAATATTACTTTGCCTTGCGTACTGTTGGGTTTTCAACGTTCTTCTCAGTGCCGAGAGCTGAAAACCCCACAACTGAAATTACCAAGTAATATTAAAATGGTACTGTTTTAAGAGATACGATGTTTTCTTTTACCTATGCTATTCTTGTAAATGTGAAGCTCGAGACGTCTTCCTAGCTAAGAAAATGTAAGGAGTCGCACTCGCAATAATTATAAAATTAAGTGCCTACTAAGATGACATAACATTAACGAATTTCATAAGTATCCGTAAATTGATTTGGAAAAGCAGATAATGATGATGGATACTGCAACTGCCATACAACGTGGCAATGCTGACTGCCTTGTGGGCTCTTGTCTTATTGACAGCGATGCGGATGATTGTTGGTTGATTTTTTTTTGATTTTGAGGCCCTATGAGCTTCTTTTTTTCTTTATAAACTGTAAATAGTTTGTAATTTAATTATTATTTAAATAAGTTTTATGTTTGACAACAACTAAAAAGTTTAAAATAGTATTCAGAATGAATGAGTTGCGTCAACTGGGATTTATTTGCTATTTATTTTGTAGAGGTATGAGAGAATTTAAATTTAAATTCAAAGTCAAAAATTTATATACATTGTTTCAGATTGTTGCAGCAATCTTAAAACCAAATAAAATAGAAATAAAAGTCATTAAAAATTTAAAAAAATAGTTATATATACATATTGCTATAAAAGGGCGTTGAACTCGATCAATATCGGGTATAAGAACCATTTCTTATTAAAAAAAACTGCTCAATTGATAACCGGGAAGTAGATCAATTTTAAATTTGATTTGATCACAGACAAACGTCGGGTCAGGTAAAGCTAAATAAAAGCTTGTAACATCGGTCCTGCCTCAACCTCAACTTGCAAAAATCAAAATGAAATTTGCAACCAAATAAGAAATTGTGTGGAGATACCACCCTGTTCAAGAGTCATTGTTATCACTAAAGAGTTTGTTTAATTCAATAAGGTATACAAGAAAATATTTATCATTGGTAATATTTAAACCCATTTTAATATAACAACGTTTACTCAACCATTTATGTAAATTGTCATTGCGTAATTTCAAAGAAAAATAATTTTGCAATATAATTAAATAATGTCACGCGTAGATTATCTTGAGAAATTGATACTTAAACTGGCTGATAACAACATTGTAACATACACCTTTATCAGTTTTCAAGAAATTCACAGATTGATCATAAATAATTATATTTCTGAATGTTGCATAGTTAGTTATGTACCTTTTATTATTAAATTGCAGGTATAAAAAAAGGAAAGTTTTTTAAAAATATATATGAACTGCCTTGTTGGCCTAGTGGTCCTAAGAGCGACTGCTGCGCCAGAGGTCTTGAGTTCGATTCCCAGGTCGAGCAAAACGTGCGTATTTGGGTTTCTCAGTAGCAGCTCGGAGTTAGGATTTGTGATCGATCATCACGCTTGCTCAAGGCGGATTGGCGATTTCAGACTTATATTAATTATAAGTTTATATATATTATAAAGTCAAGGCGACGTGTAATGTATGGAAAATGATGCAAAATGCGTGAAAAGTACACGCAGTGCCAAAAGTGCTCCATGAAATTTAATTTCGAAGCGTTCAATTTGTGTTTTCTCTTAAAAGAAGATATATTAATCACCAATATTTCTTTGGTCGTTCTTAAATCATATTTAAAATCTTCTCGATAACATAGTGCCTACCTGAACCTAATTAAACCAACTAACCTACACAAAAACACATTTGCAACAGTTTTTAAAAACGTCGTTGCTTCATTATACTGTTCTTGCAATGTCAATGTCCCAAAGTGAAATTCAGTCTTACAGCTTTCCGTTTAAGTTTCCAGCAATAATAATATAATTTATGAAACATTTTCAGTTATGTATAAATTACCTCATAGCGTTGTCGTGGGACAGGAAAGGTGCAAACGAAAACAAACATGTGATGAAGAGCTCGTCCGCTAATAGAAACACCTTATTATATACACAACTGCATCCTATTATATCAGTAAATACCTTTAACAATGTACTAGTCTAGGAACTATTAGTAGGGTATACATACAAGTCCTACTTATATTAGCAACTAATCGTCAAACGGTTGTGAAAAAAAAGACTAAGTACTTTTGTTTGCCGAAAATTTATCAGAAATCAAGTTAAGTGCATTTTTATCTAAAGTAATAATAATAAAATAAGAAGAGGATATTATTATAAATAATATAATATAGATAGTATAATATGATATACATACATACCATCACGCCTGCATACCCCTTAGGGTTAGGCATAGATGTACCAATGTACAACCACAGTACGCCGGTATGTTTAGGTCCCATGTAATAGCGGGCGAGCCTATTGCCATTAACTGGGCACAAATCTTAACTCCGAGCTGCTACTGAGCATGTTACAGAAAAACCCAATAACACTTTTTGCTCGACCTGGGAATCGAACCCAAGACCTCTAACGTAGCAGTCGCACTTAGAACCACTACGGCAACGAGGCAGTTATAATATGATATATATATTTATTTTAATACATATAAATAGAACACTCTAATCAAGTACCCAATGTGGGATCCCAGCACAATGAAGTTTCTCGTTACAAATAATCATGTACGAGGACCATGGGAAGGTCTACAACCCATTCAGTGATATTATGGAGTATTTTATTTAAATAAATTAATAATATAATCAATGGGACAGGTTAAAATTGAGATCAATTAACCGTACCGTATAAAAAATCCTTTTTAACTCTGTATTTTGTACGTCACACAGTAGTTTACATACATTATCTAAAACGCGCGGGTGGTGCGCTTGCGCTGCCTACCGTCTGACATCGGCGCCGCCGCCGCGCCGTTCAGTGTAATGCCTAGCAATTAACATTGACGCGAAATTTATCCGCGTTATATTTCGGGCATAGCAACTATATCTGCAAGCGAAAAGTTAGCCGCCGTCTCTGACGCACTCACACAAGCAAACATCAACACATGTGCATGCAGCGCACAATAGGCCTAGGTATATAGGTATCGTTTATACCAGTCTACACACATACATCGTCGTGTATGCACATGTGTGCGTCCGGCCACAGACTTTACCCTTGAACGCATGCGAAACGCTAGATAATTCCACACCGAATTGGTGCATTGATAAAAAATGATAACCTGAATAAACCGTTGGCAGGTTTCAGCGATGACATACCTACTTTGCAAATTTTTCGATTTTCATAGTTATAGTGTCATAAAAAAGGCAATAAACTGTATTAGAAATACTTAGATCTAGAGCAAGACAAAGAAATGTGTGTGCTCTTGTTTCTGATCCGTAATAGCATTTTTTTTATCCGTCAATGTAAGTACTCTTATTATTATCGTATACAGATTCTGATCGAATATAAACATATACAGTAAGATTATTAAAATTCAATTACCTACAGTTTCGGCACCACTCTGTACGATGACGTATCAAACTTATTTATCTTAGCGTACTTTACATTTGATTTGAATACTAATAATAATTGCTAACTAACAATTTCAGAACAAAATCTAAAACGACTGTCTTTGTACTGTTATTTGTTTTCTTTTATTCGTTTTTTTTAAACTAACTTCCGCGCGCGATTTCTTCCGCGTCAGAGTTAGCATAATTTTTATCCTACGAGAACCGGACATTTTTCCGTTATAAAAAGTAGCTAATGTGCTATTCCAGACTATAGTCAATATCTATGCCAAATTTCATCCAAATCCGTACAGCCGTTCCGGTGTAATTGAGTAACAAACATCCATACATCCAAAGTTTCGCATTTATAAAATATTACAAAAAAAGTAGTAAGATAAAAAAAAAGTCATGAAACTTTTTCTCTAAATAAAGCTACGTACTTGTACTTGTATAAGTGTGTGCTTAAGTTAAATGTACTTAAACTAAAAAAAAAAATTATTGCACATCGTATTACGCAAGACGTCTAGTCACGCCACGAAAAGTGACGGCGAACAAAGTGGCAGACTTCAAACGAATTAGTCAGTCTGGAGTGTAGACAAACCTGAATTCGATTGTACGTTCACATGCTATGATTGCGCCGACACAATAGCCTTCTCCGTATTAGATTAGACCATTCTACTCCATCTTTATCAAAGTTCCTTGTTCAAGTTCTAGGTAACTCGTAGGCTTTTTATTGTCTCCCTTTCTTTGGAAAGTTGTGATTGAAGTAATCGTTAATTTTATTGCCAAGTAATAATGTGTGGTATGTGGTATGTAATGTAATGGTTTAAAAGGAACATTTTTAAACTTTTTTTTTTAACATCTGCGTGTGACTTTGGTCTGCGAGGACTTCAGAATTAAGCCAATGTTCTAAATTATTCCACGGGAACGCGAAAATGGGACGAAAATATCCTATGTATTAAGCTAAACCATTGTCTGTCTAGTTTCTTCTTTAAATTTTAAATGACTAACATTAGTTATAAGCAAAATTCTTGTTACTAACCACTTACCTTGTCTATAGACTTTGTTGTCTGAAATAAATGTTTTTTTGTTTTTTCATAACTATGCGTGCGCCAAATTTCAATTACAAATTCCGTTAAGTATAAAAGAATTGTTACGCTTAAACGGTTAGCCGGTTTATACGGCGAAAGATGAATGGCATTGGGTGGACGAATGTTGGTTAAGATCCATTCATTTATCCGCACAAACTTCCGAGTTAATAATACCAGCAGGAAGGATAAAAAAATGGGAAATAAAATTGGTAGATCGATTAATATATGAATCAGTCTTATTTGATACCTAACCTGTAACTACATAAAGGAGATATGAATGAAGAAAAATCTTTGTGTACTCAAGATGCAGACGCTAGATTTTTTGGAAGAAGTTTCCTAGTTGCAAATTAAGTACCTACCTAGTTGCCACACAATTAGTTTTGTAGGTGCAGACGAACGCAACAATCTAACAGAACTTGAACAATGTAAAAAAAAAACTTGTTCTAAAATTTAAATACATATCTAGTTGCATCCGCCATTTTGATCGTAATTTTATTCGTCGAGTCTGCTCAAATGAATTGCATTTATAAAAAAAAATGACACATTCTCGGGTCTGTATTCCGCTATTATGTAGGTAGTATTTATATTTATTTATTATTTAAAGAATAATAAATTTCAAACGTAACAAAAAAATTTTCGTAATTAAAAATCTTATTTAATTTTAGCTATTGTATTACCAAATTACAATAGCTCAAATAAAATACGTTTCTTGCATATTACTATTAAGCAATAAAAAATATAAATAAAAAGACTAACGACATAATAGATACTGAATTTAAGTTGCAACCAGAGTGTTTAGTCTACTAGTGATGTTACCAGACGTCATACAAGAATTTCTGCTTATCTTTACATAACATGAACACCTGTATAAAAATCAAATCAAAAGGGTTTTTTTTTCGGGAGGTGGGAAATCATCAAATAACTTCTCCCGCCCTGGGCGGGGCGGGAGGGAGTGTCAGACTTTTACTGACTAAAACCCACCCATGTTCCTTCTTGTGCCCTTTGCGTTCTGGGGGCGCAGTATCTCTTACGAACAACCCGCAGCCCCGCCAGGCATCGGCCCTCAGTGGCCCCTTCCGTGGAACACGAACGCCTGCCGAACGCCTGGCCACCGTAGATACGGGCCTGTGGACGGTGAGCAATGGGAAGCTCATCGTCCTTACGTTTCATAACGACAGGCCGTGCGTTCGTGTTCCACGCGCGCCTCAAAGAGATGTCAGCAAAAGGAAGGGGCCACTGAGGGCCGATGCCTGCCGGGGCTGCTGGTTGTTCGCAAGAAATACCGCGCCCCCGGAACGCAAAGGGCACAAGAAGGAACATGGGTGGGTTTTAGTCAGTAAAAGTCTGACACTCCCTCCCGCCCCGCCCAGGGCGGGAGAAGTTATTTGATGATTTCGCACCCACCAAAAAAAAAAAAAAAAACACCTTGCATATCTTCTTATATAACCAGTAGGCATATAAGGAGTCTATAGAAGAATATAAAATTAAAAGGTGATGTCTTTTGCCTAGTACGAGATTAGATCTTCTTCTTATCTAAGTAGGCATACTTATGTCTACTGGAAGGTCAAAGGCACTCAGGAGCCATCAAAGGTCAAAATATCAACAACCCTCCTTTCATATCTCTCCGTCCAGAATGCCAGAATGGGTTTTGTTGACTATTACGCCGGAAAACGATCTCAATCGCAATATCTATAAAACGCATTTCTAATTCTTATCCATCGCTTTAAATCGCTGCATCTACCAATTTCTAGAGATGTACATCGACATTGGTGATGAGTATCAGAATACATTGATGTCAATAATGTATAATTGATAGATTATTGGCATCGCACGAACTGTCTTAGCTTCAGATGTCACTAACCTTAAAAGTTAATAATATTTTATGTTTTATATTTATTTATAAACCCATCCTTACGTACTACATAGGGTCTTAATTCAATACCGTTCGTTACCGTTTTTTTCTTATTCAAATTTTACATTTTCGTCTCATCATAAAAGTTGTCTATATGCATGAATACGTTTATCCCCTGAAAGATCTGTACCAAGTAAATTAAAAGTCATGATGTACCATGTTTAATTTATCTTTCATACGTCATTACGAAATTTGCATTAAATTTTAGTGCCAACAAAATTAAACAATAGTTTCAATCATAATAGATTATTTTGTGTTGGTAATACGGAAGAGTAAACTTGCATAATGCTTTGCATAAATGACCATTATAATGGCGTGCCTTCGTATTAATTTTTGTTAACCAACCTACCTCAACGTATTCTCATTTGGTTTTGTAAAGCATAAATTAAATGTACGCAGCGTTACTATGACATTTACAAATACCCATTCAAGGTTTTATGACTTAGCTGTCCGCTTGTCAGTATTTAGATACACGATTAATCAATTAAATATATAATTAACGATATTTATTAAATTAAATTACACGCTGAAGTCGCACAAATCTTTACGTTTTTGCTAATGGGTTTGTACCTTCATATCTTGATTATAAAGAAAAGCTATATTATTTAAAAAAACACAATATCAAAATCATTATTAGCTTCCGTTAACCAGTTTTTAATTTAAGAAGAACTCCCATCACCTTTATGAGGTAGGTACCGATAAGGGCAACGATACTAAAAATTTTCAAAGTCACTTTTATCGATACCTTATCGAATCAATCACTAAGTCGCGATAGCGTAACTGCATATTGCAAAAAGGAATGCGTGCGCGGATTTCGGATTTTTTGTGCGGTTTTAAAAACACGTAACGCATCTTTGGATAATTCGTGCATGGCGTAACTTAGTGAGTTATGTTAAAACAACTTTAAATTATAAATTAATAATGTTTAGCAATTAAATTGGCGAAAGTTTTGAGAAATCTTGCGCAAAAATCAAAACACCTCTTTGTGTAGCAAGACTCGACTAACTACTACTATTAACTTAGACGGGTTTTAATATCATAATTAAGTTTTAATATTCACTACGGAAACTATCAAACATGCTTTCACAAATTAAGCTTTTCGGTAGCAATAATTTGCTTAAAAAAGAACTTTAAATAAAAACAGTATTTGTCACATACATAAATTATCCTGAAAATATGTACCTACAAGAATAATTATGGGCGCCCGTTAATGTCTATTGAAGGGTTTTGTTTGTTTCTTTTGGGTAAGGACACTGATCGCGATAAATGTCAAGCGAAAGCGGGCCAACTATAAACTACTTTTTGTGCGCCATTTTTTGTTTCTTTTCAAATTATCATAATAATATTTCTGTTCTGCTGTTGTGCCCGACATCATATACCTAGATTTATTTTAAGAACACACACTTCCGTTAAAAAATGACCTAACCATGATTGTGGATTATAACGTGTCTCAATTTCGTCATAGCATATTATGTATGTCAAAATTAATTTGAAATAGACTTTCTTGAACTTATTTCTTGACCAAAGGATTATGTTGCCTAACGCAACATTAATACTTAATTTGTAATTTGATTGATTAAGATAGACGTCAAATAAATCAAATAGTTGATCAAGAATATGGCAAAAAAAATTTTGCTTGGAGAAACCAGGTAATGTCATGGTAAGCTATTATAAAATCTCAAGGCTAGCGGGTCGAGATGATGTTGGTCGCAACTATATAAAAAGCCTATAACACTAACCTTCGTTGCCTCTAGCGTGCCTGTTCATTGTGTTCTACGACTGATGTGCGTGCGTGTACGCACTTCTTGTGACTTTTTAAAATTTGACATTTAATTTACGTTGTCTAATAATGTGGTGTTTAAAACAGTGATGTAGCAATTTTTAAGCGTATCTTATTTCAGATTAGGACACAAAATAATTATGGGATAGGACAACTTAAAGTTATTTAACTGAATTGTACTTTGAAGTATAATGAGAATGTTATGCACGCATGTAACTGATGGATTTACACAGTATTAAAGATTAATGATAAATTGTTATTTATCTTTATAAAAATGTCGTTGGTATGACTTGTCCACATAAATACACATACACACACTCACATACACATACTCTATTGATATAGAAAACTAAGCTTTGAAAGCTATGTAGCTTTCAAAAAAAATAAAATTTTAATTTTATTTCCAACATTTAGTGGCAGCCATTAAAATTTCGATCACTTAGCAATAGAACTGCTTATAGTTTAGAATAAAAAACTGCAGACCCATAAGAATAGTCAGTCTTTTTAAATAATAATGTACGATGGTTTCGTAAAAGATTGTTCTAGGATGAGTTAATTCCAATCAAAGGTTTTTCCGAAGATTAGGTACTTTGGAAAATCCATGACATTGTCAGATTAAATATAAAACATTATCACTATAGCTCTTATGTAACTTAAATGATGGAGAACGAGTTTAGTGTGATGGCAAAGTTATGATTCAAATGAAATCAAATAATTTATTATTCGCTTAGGAAGATCTGGTACATAATAATATACAGTTCTTAATCTACAGCTTAACTGCCTCGTTGGCCTAGTAGTCCTAAGCGCGACTGCTACACTAGGGGTCTTGGGATAGATTCCCAGGTCGAGCAAAAAGTGGTATTGGGTGTTTCTATGAATTTCTCAGTAGCAGCTCGGAGTTAAGATTTATGTCCTGTTAATGGCAATAGGCTCGCCCCCTACTACATGGGACCTAAAAACATACCGGCGAACTGTGGGTGTATATTGGTACACCTCTGCCTAACCCTCTGGGGAATACAGACGTGATGGTATTTTATGTTAAGCTTAACCAATAGAACTCCATGTTATGCTATATGGCGTACAAGATTAGAAAGATTTCCTTTCCTGACTTTCATACAAAATGTTGTTATTCATATTATTGGTCTAGGTTTTGCATACATTTTAAGTGCATCCGCAAAAAACAGATTAAAGACGACCAAATGGATTCTCCGACTATAAATAAAAAAAAAAAACTTGAACAATTCTTAACTACTATCATTATAAACGTAAAAGTTTATGAGGATGAACGGATGAATAAACATATGTTACTTTTTCACGCTTTAAAGAATTAGCGGAATTGGCTGAAATTTGGCGTATGGTTATAGATCTAACTTCATCATCATCTACTAAGCCTTTACCTAACTATGTTGGGGTCGGCTTCCAGTCTAACCGGATGCAGCTGAGTACCAGTGTTTTACATGGAGCGACTGCCTTTCTGACCTCCACAACCCAGTTACTGGGCAACACGATACCTCTCGGTTAGACTGGTTGTCAGACTTCCTGGCTTCTGTCTATCCGTAACGACTGTCAAAGATGTACGAATAACAGTCGGGACCAACGACTTTATGTGCTTTCCGAGACACGGGTATGTCACACCACCAACTTTCCAAACTCCGGGCTGCTACTGAGCAGATCCTAATGGAAAAACTCAATAACAGTTTTTGCCCGACCTGGGAATCGAACCCGGGACCCCACGCTCATCAGTCGAGTTTGCGACCACGAGAGCAACGGGGCAGTCCAACGAGGCAGTGTTGATATAGATCAAACTTAACACATAGAATAATGTTTAGCTCGTGATTTTGTCCGTAGGATAATTTAGGAAGTTTCCGCAGATGAAGTCGTAAGCCAAAACTAGTAAAGAATCTCCAGCAAGTGACCGTTCAATGCATTTGTCCGGTGTTGCACACTGTATTGTGCTACCAACTTCTTTACCCTTACGCCACAGTATGAGTTAATATTCTCATAAAGATCCTGTTGTTTTAATCAATTTTATTAATTATCTTAGTATGGCCAAAATAGCATGTGTTCACACCGGAACCGACAGGTGGCAGTATCAGCCATCTCGCTCCTATCATTAACCCGTGACTTTTATAGAGATATTTCTTCCCCTTAACAGCTGTTGACAACATTATTTTTAGCGCGCACGTCGTAATTATCTAGTTGAATTTACCGGCTTCGATTGAACCACTTCAGTGCAGACCAGTGGTCAGTATAAGCCTCCCTTATAATGTCTATTAGATTTTTAATTGCAGAATAAACTTTTTTTTAAAACGTCGCCACAAATGGCGCGTCACTAGTTTCTAGAATTGAAAGCATCGAACTATCACGTTCTCTAACGATGAACTTTTATTTGCACTATTATGGTTTCCTTGTGTAGGTAGATGTAGATACCCTTGCATTATGGTGCAAACTCTAAGTTCAAAACGCGGTATGCGAACTCACGTTATTATAATGTCATAACATTAAACATGCAAATCGAGTAAAATAAGATTCTAATCGATCCAGTGCTACCTGATACATGAATAATATAAAACACTGATGTTCCGATTACTAATTGGCCGACACTAAATCGTCCTTACCGTTCTCATTACGCACGCACTACTGCGTATAATTGCAGCGATCTTTAACGTTTTATAAGCCGACTAACAGACTAATAAACGACGGAGCTTTGTGCTTCCCTTGTTATTTCAAACAAGTTCAATAGTCAACTTCATGGGACTATCTATATATGTAATAAAAAACCCATAACTGTTATTTCCACGAGCTCCTATTCGCATCACTATAACAACGCCATTACGAGGGGTTGCCTGTGTGCGTGAGTCACGAGCCTGTATTTTTCTTATGTTAGACGCACACATACAAACCCCGAGAGCATCTGTAGACTGTATAGTTACATAACTCTGTATGCAGAAACGCCATGTATTGTTGAGTGACGGTTGAAAAATCTTATTGATTGATGTTGAGGTAAATTATTAAATAGGGTAAAGCGCGAGCTTATCATTATGTTTTATCGTAATAATGTTATTTTCATTTTTGCATCAAATATAGTACTCGGTGCTATCGCTACGATTTAGCAGTTTTTGTTCTTGTTTTCAATCACTAGACCATACATATATGATATTTGTAATCACTAGACTGTTAATGCTACTTAAAATATGATAGATTTTAACCGATTCGAAAAGTTTGGCATATCTACTTGTAATATTTTTAATAAAAATAGATTTAAAATAAAACAGTTAAATGTTTTAACTAAATATTAAGTAAAACGTAGCAAGCCTGAGACCGGTTGCTCAACAGTAATGATAACGACCCTTTTCATATAGTCAACAATATATATGTGCAAGTTTATTATAATATATATTATTATTGCCATACAACGTGGCAATGCTGCCAGCCTTTTGGGCACTTGTCCCATTGACAGCGATACGAATGAGTTTTTTAATGCATAGGAAATTTTTATTTTTATAAATTTAATTATTGACACATACCATCACGCCTGTATTCCCCGGAGGGTTAGGCAGAGGTGTACCAATGTACACCCACAGTTCACCGGTATGTTTAGGTCCCGTGTAATAGGTGGCGAGCCTATTGCCATTAACCGGGCACAAATCCTAACTCCGAGCTGCTACTGAGAATTTCATAGAAAATCCCAATGACACTTTTTGCTCGACCTGGGAATCGAACCCAAGACCTCTAGCGCAGCAGTCGCACTTAGCACCACTAGGCTATTTAATTATTGAATTATTATTTAAAAATTTTGTGTTACAGATATCTGAATAAAAGTGTTAGTATATTATGTAATAGGTAGACTGTGTGAAATAACAAGCTAGACATACAAATAAAGAGAAAGTTGCAGAATATAAAAATAGACTATGTAGATGATATAATTCTAGACCACGCCAGCGCTCTTCTAGACGACTACTCATATTAAAACTGAAACAGGTATTAAATAAATAAGTATTGACAAGTGTGGCCAGTATATCAGACTCTTAAATAACATAAGTAGATTAGATATCTACATCCAGTAAATAAGTTAAGTTCCTTTTATTGCTCATCGCATATTTGGCGCGTCGACCTCGCAAGCGAATTTTTTTGCCGTTCTCAAATTTTGGGAATCCCACCTCCGAGCTGTTGTTGATCTATAATTTAGAAATAATAACACAGTACCTACTTACTACTAAAGAAGCAATTGCATCGTTTTTGAAACCACAAGGGACATTTTAAATTGAGAAAATGAAATAAATGCTTAATAGTAATGGTGTTTAATTTCATTTTGAGGTGTCTAACGGGACTCTGCGACTTAGCCTCGGCCTCTGGTACGTTTTTAATACGGTCTATGTAGATTGTAGACGATTACATAACAATCACCAGATTACCAAATAGTCTAGTATTTAAATAAAACAAATGAATTCGGTACTCATAACGTTATATCTATGATTTTGTTTCCTTGTACTGGCCCAAAAATACTTAAAACAAGACTTAGAACACGCCTTTCAACAGAAGCTACTCACTTCCGCATTACCTGATAGTTTGTACATTTATCAAATCTGTTTTTCGAACAAATTTTCAAATGTACCGGACTAAAAATGCTAACGTTTAGTCTAAGTCGCGCCTGGTTACTCTGGCTAGACAGGTTTTACGCGCCAGAATATAAACAAAAAACCAGCCGAAATCTTCACATTTATATATAGTAGTTTTTGCTAGATATTTAACCTCATACGACCGATGTAGTTGCATCCATTAACTGGAACCTTGCATAATTTTTGTTAAGGATTTAAAATTACTGAACTCAAATGTTTAATGCTATTTATCAGAAGTACAAGAGGATCTTTTGAGTACCAACCCATTAAAGATTCCGTACCATTATAGAATAGTACGGCGTATAAGTGCGAATTGTTCGTTTTTTTTTAAATATCCAATAAATATCTAGCTTGTTCACATTTAAGTAATTGATAATAAACATTTAAAGTAATCAAAAACGTGTAAGCTTTTTAAAGTAAACCCACAAAATTATTCTGCATTTCCTACTTACTTGGCTGGTATCTATGACAATTTTTCAACCCCCGACGCAAAAACGACGGGGTGTTATGAGTTTGACGTATCTGTGTGTGTGTGTGTGTGTCTTTCTGTCTATGGCATCGTAGCTCCCGAAGACATGAACCGATTTTGATTTAGTTCTTTTTGTTTGAAAGGTGAATTAGTCGGGAGTGTTCTTAGCTATGTTTTATGGAAATCAATTCCGTGGTTTCAAAGTTATCAGCTCTTTTGTTAGCTGCGGCAGGGATTTTTATTCTTCTGTCGCGGGTTACGTATTTTTTTTAATTTTGTGTTTTTATTTATACCAAAAAAAAGCCAATATCTTTTCTGTACCTTTCACAGAATTATTTATCGACAACATGTGTCATCATCAATAAATAAATAAATAAAAACAATAATTATCGGTATTCTTGTCTACTTCACAAGGTACCTAAAGAAAATTCACTAGACTACCATTTTTTCATGTTTGTTTAACTTTACATTATGATTCACGCTCACTAATTCAGTGAACGACTTGAAATCCGTCTGGCACTCAGACATGGACACAGAAATCAACATTTAAAGTTTTATTATTCACTAATCCGTCTGCAACAAGAAATCAACTTTTTAAAATGCAGTCATCTTATGAACTTTCACGGACTGGACTAAAATAGATACTCATTTGTAAGATAACACGTAGACATAGTTACGTATACTGGTTTAATAACCACGGCTATACAATAACTGCCTTGAACGTATCATAAGCGAATGTATTTTTACAACTTGATTTGCTTTTTAATTTTTAAAGAGTAAAAAGATTTTCTGTAAAAACTATCTATTGAAATGGGTAAAGGTTAAAGAAAACTTCTCTTAAAAATGGTAACACTTAGGTACTAGATCACCTACTGCTTGCACAGTATTAGGAATAGACGTTATGGACGTGCAAAGAAGTACGTATATTTAAAGATCGACTACCTTTTTCATGCATATTTCATACTAAAAGTGATTTTACTTCTGGTGGGCCAAGAGTACGAGAAGGTACTTGCGTCTATTGCTCGCTTTACGCGTTTGATGGAAGAAGAAGCAGGTAACACACATATTCCATTAGATACATTTTAAGTCTTGATGATGAATTTTACCATTTCGATTTTATCAGGGCGGATTTCTACAAGATAAAATAATCGAAGCTCGCAGACTGCTAGATATAAACCTTTTCCAAGTTGTGCTACAGCACATGGTCCTCCGACTTCCGCATCCAATCTGTCCCAGCCACCTTTTGGTTGTCAGTGCATCTGACGGGTCGGCGTCCCACGCAACCATTCCATTTCCTCCATTCTACGACTCGTATACTCTAAACAACTTATTATTATCAAATCATAATATTATAGTTATCTAACGTTGGTGCCAATATAGCGATCGTCATATCATACTGGCTCAGTGGTCAGACGTCCGCCTCTCACGTACAAGGTTGTAAATTCTCAACTGGGGACGGGCAAGTGTCACATTTCTATGTACTTTCTAAGTTTATCCTGTTAATCACTGATATTGGTGAAGGAAAATAACCTACGGGGACCTGAACTTAAATTTGATATTAGTCTGAAATTAACAATTGTTCATGGTGACATGAGCAAGCATGGTGATCAATGTTCACGCCTTCTTTGCATGAAAAGAGGCCTTTGCTCTGCAGTGGGATAATAATAGGCTGGTATTTTTATAGCGATGGTTGATTATGATGGGTATACTACGTTTCCGGAGGATATCTAAGTAGCTGATTATTGCGTTTTTACAACACATAATCAATGCGTGGTGATTTACATTTGGTAAGATTAAGGCATTTATCAGGCACTAAGCATTGCAACTATGCACCTACATTGGAGATATTTCTTTTATCATTTCGCCTCTCAACCAGGAAGTGATGCTTCCCACGCTTCTGATTTACATCGTCTTATCTGAAAGTTCCGATTCTTAATAAGCGTACCTATGTGAAAATAATACTTAGGTATATGTGAGTGTAGCCTTAATTATAATTTTATGTTTGTATCCGATCCGCTTTCGAAAACCACATGAATAAAATAGATAGACACAAACTTCCATTATTTATTTCTGTTTTCCCAAATATATTTCATCGGATATGCACTACAATATCATGTGATTCATCAAACTGTAACCGTATCAATATAAGGGGACATAAATCGGACATTTCACAGTGTCACGCCCAAGCTTGTGACATGGTTTCCTACAATAATAGTGGATTTATTGCAACGATGTCGGATAGGCGGCGTTCCGTGCAAAAATCTTGCGTAGGCGCAACATATGCTCCGCCCGCGCTATTTGTGTACCCCATCACTGAACTCGTACGCATAGTAATATGTTATTTTAATGTCACTTCGATGCCAGGACTTAATTCACGGACATCGATAAAAAAGAACCTAAGTATCGTTCAATTAAAAAGATAAATAATTACTGTGCGTGTTTAATAGAAGGAACAAGGTATAAAGTTAATTATGGTCGAAAAATAAAACGTTAATCTAATTATAAAACGAAGCAAAGGTATTTTATTTTGACCTATTGGTCAAACGCGAGCCTATGGAGCAAAAAAAATAGTAACTTGCAAGCTCATTGCCTCGTGTCACTTTTTATGACAAAACAAATACCTACTGTTTAAACTGCTTAAACTTTTTTTTAAGTATAAATCAAACAAGTACTACATGTAGTTGTAAAACCACGTCATGGGTAAGTCACTAAATACTAGGTATGTACCTATTAAGTGTGCAACTGACACTGGAAATGCTGAAGTTAGCTGCTGAGTAAAAGTTTTGTTTTATATTAAATCGTTACGACTTCGCATACGTTTCTACCGTCCTTAGGTATTCGTATGAAAATAAAAACTGATTAAATTACTCAAGAACTAGTACTATTCTTTACCTACCCATGTAAGTTTTTTATTATTGTGAACTTTCTAAGTAGCAGCCCGGAGTTTGGAAGTTGGTGGTGTGACAACCCCGTGCCTCGGAAAGCACGTAAAGCCATTGGTCCCGGCTGTCATTTGTAGATCTTTGACAGTCGTTACGGATAGTCAGAAGCCGAGAAGTCTGACAACTAGTCTTACCACATCGGTATCGTGTTGCCAAGTAACTGGATTGTGGAGGTCAGGTAGGCAGTCGCTCCATGTAAAACATTGATAATCAGCTGCATCCGCTTAGACTGGAAGTCGACACCAACATAGTTGGGAAAAGGCTAAGTAGATAATGATGTGTACTTTCTATGTATATCTTGGACATAACAGATATTCGTGGAATCCTGGACATTTAGATAATACATAATTATGAGTCGGATATCGAAAATCCGCCTTGAGCAAACGGATCAATGTCTTCTTTGTATCAGAAGAGGCCTTACCCTGCGGTGGGAAAATAATAGGCTGATATTATAATAATTTTATTTATTTACACAGTCCAGGAGTAGGATATAATGGTGGATAGGATGGTCAAAATCTTTAATTAAATTCCACTTTAATAAAAGCTGAACAATTTTTGTATATAATATTAACAAATAAAACTAATTTTTAGAAATCTTTCAGTTGACTTTTCGTGCGACCATTAAGCTCTTGAAAAATCGGTCTAAAAACAACTTAGGTAAATACCAACATTAGGTACATATCAAATGTGTATAAAAATATTAAAAAAGTACAAATATAAATTCTATTAATATTTATGCCACTAGTTATAAAATTTTTCAAAAATTGATAGAAAAGTGCTTAAGAAATGACTCACAGACCGAATTCAACACTCGGAAAACATAAAACGCAAACAACAATCAGTCGAGGAATCCATGTTTACTCGCATGAGACGTCATCAGAGTTGAGATCAATCACGGGGCGTTTCCGTCACAGATAAAATTTCAAAAATTATTACATTCTGTTTGCAAAAAAATATACATAATTTTGTTGAAATAAAATTTATATTTTCAGTGTTGTCAGAAAACCTATTGCCAGTTTTGTGTTCAAATACATATAGAAGATATCCAAAATATCATTCGTTATCTATATTTACTCGTAAAACTTATTTTTAACCGACTTCAAAAAGGAGGAGTTTATCAATTCGGATGTTTATATATATATTTTTTTTATGTATGTTCAGGCATTCTTTGTTTGTTTGAAAGGGGTTTATTCTGAAATGGTCCAATTTAAATTTCACAAAGGTTTGACGATGGATTCCGGAGACAACGGAACTATTCAAAAAATGAACCGCCATTGCTGCCATCGCATAAATATACATTGTTGTTCAATGGGTCATCATACTTTAGAGGTCCCATATAATTTTTATCGAAATTGGTTAAGTATTTTGGTAAAAAAAAAAAACTGAAAAGAAGATGTCATCCAATACAACGAATTAGCGTATTCTGCTTTCTTGTGGCTTGGTGTGAAGTGGTGTCTTGTTTATTACTTCATGGATTTGGATGACAGGAAGTTAATACCAAAAAGCGAAAAATAAAAACTTTTTACAAAAAAGACAACCGCCTTCAAAAACTCAACAGTAAAAATAAATTTAGCTTTGGAAGTCGGTGGCAATACAAAACAACAAACAGAAAGCCGCCGACTTCCAAAGCTAAAGTTATTTTTCACTTTCGTGTTTTTAAAGGCGATTGTCTTTTTTGTAAAAATGTTTTATCATACAATATTAGGTACATATTGCATTTTGTGACCTTTAACAAAAATAGAACGACATTTAATTTTATCGCAATTTGTTCAAGCGATTAACATACTTAGGCTTATATTTTTTCGGACGATACAATATACATTTATATTGTTATTTTTTGATTAATACATATTTATATTAACACCATGCCGTATAAATATCTACATCAATAATGTCAAAGTAACAATTCTTGCTACGCACGACCTACGAAAGTGCTACGAGAAAGTTTATTTAAATAACGAACGAGATCATTATGCTACGCCATTTGAAATAGCAATACAAAATCGTACCATCATTTTGTACCATATATACTGTAATGGTTCAACCAATTTTTAGATCGTCCTATCTACAGACAGTAGTACAAAGTATTTCTTTTTAAGAAAAAAAAAATGTTGTTATTCCTTTGCAAATCTGAAAAGCGTGTAAAGAATTATGAGTAATCCTTCACCTGACTAATGGGATGTGTCGCATAGCAAACATTTTCTTGATAGGTTGTAACACACTGTAGTATGAATTAAAATTTGAATACAGATAAATATAGTTAGTTTCTTAAATGAATAATTATGAAGAAATCAATTAGTTTTTATTGGACAGCATAATCTGCTACAAGAAATAAGCTTATTAAAAGTCCAATAAAGAAAAAATGTGGAAATATTTTATATTTTTTGTGTCACAACATTTACGATTTTTCATTCTCCTTTTATTATTTGGAATACTTTTTATATCGTCTCAGGACGAGTTAAAATTGTAGACTGTCCTCCCCTCTGGTCCTTCAACCAGAAAAAAAATGGTTCACGCCCACATGATATGGCCTACAGTTCTTCATAATTACTTCAAATAAAATGCAAATTAGGAACGCATATCGTGCGAGTTCGCTTCGCTCTACTGGTGACCAGACCTCCCCTAGAAAGCTGTGTGATCTTAGAAGGATAGTGCCAATAATCACTAAGCTGGGAATACAGATAGTCAATCTCTGTACTTTGAGTAAAGCTACTAATACAATGGTCGTTAACCTGCCTTCGAGTGTCCGAATAAGTTTACCTAAATTTGGATTATATGGTTACAAAGTAAGTCTTGACGGACTCACGAGTCGATAGATCTTAGTTTTAGAATACTAATATAATCTTTTCAAAATTAACTCAAAACCGTTTAAGGTCTCTCCCAACAGTTTTTTTGCTAATACGAGTAGTTAAATGACCTTGCGTTGACTAAAAGAACAGCAATTTTTTACAGCACAATATTGTGTTAGTACATATAAACTGACATACTTACCTATGTACATATTCTGCTGAAGTCTTTTTTCTCTTGCAAGAACCCGTTGCCGTAGTCTAGGCCTATTTTAGTTTAGCAGACGGCGACTCCAACTTGCCCATTTTTTTTAGATACGCGTTTAAAATGAGCAACCTTCAGAAAATGCAAATACCGCCAACTGCATGTCAGTCGTTGCCCGACAAGTCTGGAAGTGATTAGAACCAAGGCCATAATAGTGCTAGCTTCGAATTTTTAACAAACTACTGCTCGTTTTTTTTATTAAATATAATTATGCAGGTGAATTTGAATATTACATAAATTATGGGTATTTAGAGATACGGTTGAGGCATCAGTCTGGCGATGAGGATACAAAGGTAGTTTGATGTCCACCTGTTGTTACAGTATCTACCTATTTAGAAGTTTTTGATGATGAAAATATTAAATCTCAAATTGAAACTCATTATTTTTGTTTTGCGAACATAGGGTACAAACGTGTATCGGTGGTATATTAATTATTGCTGGGGCCGCTTTTGATGAAAAAGGTCAACGGAAAATTAATTACACCTAAAAACAACGCCTTGCTTAAACGTCGATTAGGCGAAAAAATAATACCATGAGTTACTTACTTAGAATAATGTTCAGTAATAATCTCATTAAATCGTTTCCCTACCTACTCTGTGAAAGGAAAATAAAAATCGTAGTACATGACATGGTGTCCTGCCAAGGTGGGTCATTACTCACTTATGTACCTATCTAGTCGCATCGACTTTGGTCCAATTTCGTAGCCACTATAAGGCCCTTTACACACGGCCAGGTTGCCGGCTGACGGCTAACCGACCCGGCATCAAATGTCTCATAAGCCGGTAAAATCTGCCATTGCATGAGAAGCTTCTTTTACACACGTGTTCTTATTTATTTATTAAAACTTTTTGCACATAATGTAAATAATACACTGTACAAAGGCGGACTTAATGCCTTTGGCATTTTCTACCTGTCAACCTTAGGTTGATGCACAGACAAAACATAGTAGGTGCAAGGAACATAAACTTTCTAGGAATAAAATACAATGCCGGTTTAACACCGGCTACCCAGGCACCGGATCGTATGAAAAAAGGATGAGATGTGCTCACGTATATGACGAACGGACACAGTCGGTGTTGGTCATCTAAACTACGCAGATCATTGTTAACCTGTAAATGTCCTCTACTGAACATGGGACTTCCTATGACGGATGCAATGAACGGTTAAAGGCGATTTCCCTTGAACTGCCAAGTGACAATTTATTTCTGTAGCAGGTCAAAGGACGTACGAGGCCCTTTAATTATCTTATGGATGTTTGATTTGGAGGCAATATGACCCTTATAGAACAAGTACGATCACGCTGATATACGCGATAGGAGCTAGGCATACTACACTTTCTATATGAATTCATTCCGTTTTGCATTCCACAGCTAAAATTAAAAACTAATCAAATTTTTAATACAGATGATGTGTCGTTTTTTTTAAACGTTTTTATTTTATGGGCCAGTGTTGGAATTATAGTTTTCTATATTTTCCCTCAGAGTTGGAGTTTTAATTAAGAACTACGATAATCTTAATAAGAAATACTTATTGATGTCCCTGTGTAGATAACCTGTAAGAGAAAGCTTTAATTGGTGAATAATTTAAAGATTAAATATTCAAAGCCTAACAATTTTAGTCCGTTGACATTTATAAAGCGGCTATTTAGCAGAAGTCCGGGACTGAGAAGTCTGGGTAATAGTTTCTCAATTTGACAAACTATTATTCTTAGAAAAAACAAAGGTAAGTAACCTAACCTATCATCAATTTTGACGACTTAAAATACCTCATCAACTGAAGTCGACAATCATATCACAGTTCCTTGTTTGGCTGGTTCCACCCAAATATAAAACTTACCTACTTAATTCATTAACCTCTATACATTTATCAACGAGGAAAATAGGACAAAAATATGAACACAAACCCAGATTATGAAACCACATTACATTTGAAATGCCCTGAAATAGTATTGAATAAAATGTTGCAGTTTGTAAGTAGTGTTAAATTTTTTTTTTACAGTAGGTAGGTGTGGGTGATTAGTTTATCAATCCTATAAGGCCATTGCAGCTTAAAATAGTCGTTCCGGTAATAAATATTGTCTACGGTTGTTACGGAAAACACAGTCCTCAAAAAGTACCCAGAAACGGTGGCATGATTTTTGATAAGAGCTAGCTCAGTGTTAAGTGTAGATTTAGGCGCGACCGGATGCCCATATTGCCCATGCGTTGTTGTCGGGCGTCGGGCACCGTCGTCGGCCCGAAGATATCGCGTCCGTCGGCAGCGGACGCGCGACGTGCACCGGGCAAATGCGTTATTTCGCGCGACCTTGATCCCCACGCCGCGCTGCCCGATCCGCGCGTGTTATGTAAGGCCACTGCCACACACTGCAGTTTCAGGACAACGAGTGACGTCATACTATTGATTAGAGAACAGAACAAAAATAGAAAATGTTTTAATGGAATTATTATGAATAATGAACCTCTGTGTGCGTAGGCACGCGTTTCCCGTTTAATTGTTTTGCTTTAGAATTCATAATATTTAATTTGCTTAGGTCATATCGAGGAGGGTTGAGATCAATAGGCAATGAAAGTGGAAAGGAATAATCACTAGGTAATCACACATCCGATAATAAATGCAGGCAAACAAACTAATGAGGAGCCGATGAATGAATATTGCAAAACTTTTGAAAATCATTAGGATCTTACGCTTAAATGTCATTGAGTCAAGAATTCGGTTATCATGGCTATAAAAACGAACTCAACACTGTGATTATAGTTAATAATAACATTGATAGATCACCTACCTATCAAGGAAGACTTAGTTCTGTTCACTATTAGAACTAGCAACATTATTCAAGTTTGATCATTCCTATATCCGTCCACGTGACGACATAATATCTAGGCATAACTATACCTAGGCTACAGGAAACTGCACACGCAAAATGTATGAAGTGACATACAAGTGTGAAAGACACCTAATGTACCATTAAATTAACATAGGACAGCTCATGTGAACTGCATCGTTAGGCCCAGAGTACACTGATTACTACCATAACAAAAAATGTTTGAACATACATATTGGTACCTATGGGTTTCATTTGTATGTGTGTTTTATAAGCTTTGCGTAATGGTGTGCAGTTTATAATTTTGTCAGTAACATTTTTAGAAGATTTGTGAATCTACTGAATAATATTAGAACCTAGCCTAGCTACGTCTGTGTATCCTGAATTTATGGGCTAGAGGAAGTCGGATATAATGTAACTGAGGGCTTTTGTTTTTCAGAAAGAATTACTTCTTTCTGAAAAATAAAAGCTCTCAATACTTTTACAAGTATGGAGAAAAAGTAGATGAAATGTTGTACCATTTGAATCTACTGATAATATGCACCTAATACTAACATTAATGTTCACTGCTCGTTCGTTGTACTTAATAAAATATAATCCAAATTAGGTAATGTCCGAAAAAAATCATGTTGTATTTTCCGCTTTGTACATAAAAATACTTTTTACAATATTCTTATGACACCGAAATTATATACCACCTATAAATATATCAGTCGCCACAAGTCGTGAGCACAAATGTCAAGTTAGTTTTTGGGATTTTGGGTCCAACTGACGGATAAATCGGGTGCAGCGTCGGCGGCCCAAAAAGCCTAGAAAGGAACCCAAAAACCCAAAAATTAACTTGATATTTGTGCTCACGACTCGTGGCGACTAATATACATGATGTATGCAATAAAACCAGTTATTGCATGCTCTATCATTATTCAAAAATAATAAACGACCTTAACGACAAGTTTGAGTTAATTAAACCTACGACATAAGTACACATAGAGAAACACAATGTAGCGTTCGTCCGTGTGTCCACTCCTTTAAACATGTTAGCTAGACTATTGTGCTGCGAAGGTCGCCCATAGCTATACCTAACTAGGTTTACGAATGTGCGCTAGCATTTGAGCTAAGCGCTACTCTAATCTCGCTTCCTATTCGATTAAATTGATGACTTGGATCTGAGGGTCGTTTTTTTTTTTAATTCGTATGTTGAGCAGCATGTAAGGGGATCGTCTCTACCAAAATGTCTCTTAAAAGGATATTTTTTTATCAGCATCGCAATCAAATATTGCCAAAGTCAGTAATGGTTTCCAAACAGCATTAAAGCAGGGATTTCATTATATCTTCAAAAAAATAGTTAATTGTTACTCCATGACAAGTTAAACAGGGCACTTATTTTGAAAGTCATAGAAGCAAACGCATATGAGAACGCATACGCCAAAAACAAGACTCAGAATTAATTAAGAACATTGTTGAATTACAAATTCTGTATGAAATTGTGTAATCAAACTTCAAGTTAGCAAATAATTCCGAGTTAAGTTTTTGGCACTAGTGGGCCTAAGAAAATTGAATAAAACTATTTCTCTCGACTATCCTTTAAAAATACAACCAACTAAAGTTAAAGTACACAACACAAAACAAACACATAGACTATCCTGAAAGAGTAAGTTATTGCTTAGAATTGTTGCTACTTAACAGTAACAAGAAATAATTATTTGTTCAAATGTATGTTCATTGGTTGATGTCTAATTGCTAAGCAGTTAGGGTTCATGCCTTTTAGAAACAGGTGCACTGCTGCAGGCTATGATGAGAGAGCCTATATTAATAATGATTTGTAGTTCTTACTTACATGTTTTAATGAGTTAATAGTCCTTTTAAAGACTTTCAATATTAATAAAAAAATTGAAAAAATTAATTGGTACTTGAGTTGAAATTATACTTTCGTTGATTAGTAAAACTTAAGATCTCAAAGATTTAATGATTCCTAGACCATTCGGAAGATAAGGACTTTCTATGTAAACGAACCGGAACAAATATTCCTAGGTTTTTCTTTTGAATAATTTATGAATAAAACGCATGAATTCACGCCATTAGTCGATTATTTCTGAAGAGATAACATCAAAGTGCCTGCGTAGCGTGTTAACGGCAATCTATTGCATTTTTATCAAGTGCATTTTCGGAAGGTCAAAAGATTGTACAGCCGTTTATATCACGGAAAATGTTCTTCTGATAATATATGATAGATTACGTTTATTTTTATTATGAAAAAATAAGCGATAAGTCCATGTAAAAAAAAACAATACATTTTATTAATCAATTGTTAAAATAGATTAGTCCTGTAAGTTCCATGAGTTTTCAGGTAAATATTGTCCCTGAATTAACTGACAAGGAAATAATATAAAATTGTTCGGTACACATAGGTACAATGGATACCTACATATATTTAGCTGTTCCTGATAATTACAACAAATTGCTCAAGATACCATCAATACAGCAAGCTCATAGCTCATTATATTCAACAGCTCTTTGCGAACTCTAGAACAATGATATGACGTTTTTCTGAGAACTGATCGATGCGATGAGAAAAGGATGCAAAGGCTTTTAAAAAAAAAGATCTAAACACAAAACGTACGGTCAAAAATTTAAAATAGAATGTTCCGCGTCCGCGGCCTTTACAACGAGCGTGTGATGAAGAGAGAAGTGGGGGGAGACAGACGGACCGATGACATCACACGGAGTTGCAGTGCGGTGCGACCGCCAACTCTTGCGCAATCGTGCGCCCTTGATCTTGACTGCGTCGCGGCCGCACGCGTGTGCGCACAACACCTACGTTTAAATACTAGGTACACTCGCAGCTATATTTATCTTCGCGCATGTAGGCGCGAAGCGGTAATCACAGAATAAAAAATAATACACAAGTGGCGTTTTGTACTTATTAGCAAATCTGAGTGTTCCGGCTGCTGCGTCGCGTATGTAAATGTTGTAATTAGAGGTAGATGCGAAATTTGATTTTAAGTTCATTTGCAGCAGTGCATTATGTTTTACAGTTGGCGTTAACTTCTTAATCTTCAACTTAAGGCCAGGTCCCAACAGATAATGCCGTCCTTTTAGATATTCATAAGAATATCATGACAATACAAGCTAACTAAATTACGGTTCAAATGAAATACCAAATTGCGCACTTAAGGACTTATCAACGACGTTTAAAAATGGTTAGGCATACCTATCTACTTATCGAGGCTGCGTTGAACAAAATTAATTTATATTATTCCATGATGTTTTCGAGGTCGCAGACTAAAACGGTTTATGTCCACATATAAATTAGTATTATGCCTAGACACAATACCTTTTGTATTTATATGACTGGTTCGTGGACGATTTAACATGATGTGTTGAGTTGCACAGTACTGTAACTACCTAGCTAGGTATAAGTTAATAAGCGGTAAATGAAAATCAGTCGTGTCTGGTGTTGAAAATAGGCCTAAAAAATTGATAACGCATAAGTCAGTGGTAGATGTAAGTTACACGTGTAACGATAACCGTGAGTACCTACATGTACTTAACTGTAAGGTTGGGGCTGCCTACGCGACATAGGATTTTAGACCCTGTTCCCTTTTTATTATGACCTGAAATCATAGCTTGTCTAACTAGGGTTGGAAAATGAGTCACCCAGGAAAATGATGCGTCACTATTCGGAAACAACGTCCACATGGCAATAGAACTCCTCATCTAAATTCAGAGATTATTGGAAACACTTGCGAACCTTTAGACACTTGAGTACAAAAGTGTTATGTATTAATAAATTATAATGTGTAAAAAACCGAGTTACCGCAATTATTTTTATCCGCTTTGAAGATTGGCTATAAAGACATGTTTTAAGTACTGATTCGTGTGTGTAAAGATTATTTTATATTATGTAGCAAAACTTGAAGCTGTTATCTCAAGCTGGATTATTTCACCTAGTTACTCGTAGAACCACGTGATGTTTTTTTTTAAATAATGTTTATCTGCGCTGAAGCGGATACAAGGTGCATCGTGAGATTATTTATTTGTTTTGGTCGTCATACTGATTGTGACTGCACAGGCTACAAGATGCATAGTATTTTTTTTATTAACTGGTGATTTTTCAATCTAATTTAATGTGTACTAATTGTGTTACATTACTATCCAGCAGAGTTGAACAAATTTAAAATCAGCCTTAAATATCCTAATCATTTCGTACAGTTACTTTGAAAATGGGAGATATGACGACGTGAGTTGATTGATTTTGGTAGAACTATACCTACCCACTAATCTAGGTCATGTTCTGGTGTGGGAGTAAATAGGTGGTGTGATGATATCTAGTTTAGTTAAATATTTTAGTTTAGGAGATGAACTGGACACAGCCGGAGTTATTTTGCTGAAGAGTTTAATACATTACCTACTCCTTTTTTGGGAATGGTAAAGAGTGAGTGTTATAAAGGGGGTTGTTTTTTTTTCTAACTTTATTTTATACCTAGTTGCTGCCAGCGACTTCGTTCGCCTGGTTTTTTCCACCCACGTTCAGTTAGGTCTTACTTCTCCTCTCCCTTGTGTCGTAGCGTGATGTTATATAGCCTATAGCCTTCCTCGATATATGAACTATCCAACACAAAAAGAATTTTTCAATTCCAACCATTTTTTTAAGATTAGCGCGTTCAACCAAACAAACTCTATGTCATGGGATGATTTATCTATACTAATATTATAAAGCTGATATAATATTAGCGGTGACCTGACTTACAGGTTTTTATAAAACTTAGTTTAGGCACCAGTCTTCCACAAATTAATATGAAAATTGTTCTGTAGACTGTTTAAACGTTACGATATAATTTGTGGTACGAAAATAAATATATATTCAATTCTATATTCTATTCTAGTATATATAAATCATCCCCTGACATACAGTTTATTCTAAATAAGACGTAGAGACCACAGTGACGAACAAAATTCTGAAGTTTCATTCAAGAAACGCATTTTTAAAAATAATCATTCAAAATTGGTAGTAAGTTACCTACCTACTACTTCTACCTACGTCGTTAAGAGTTTTGGTATTTGGCGAAGGCAAGAGAGGTCGTTTGCATGCTGTTTAGAATATGCTTCGTACATTATAAAACTGAATAATTTAATAACTTTAAACAGGCTGTAAGTTGTTCTTTGTGTTCTATACTTTTTCGTTAGAAGAATGCTTCAAAATCATTAAAAAACGCTGTTGGCAGGTTGGTAGTACTTCGTTTTCTCTTGTAGTTTCTGAAACTTTCAGAGTTGCTTATTAACCTTTTAATGTCAGTTTGTCCTAAGACTTCGTCCGCGTTAAAGTTTATATATTATTCTACGGGATCCGTTCATTTTCCAGGATAAAGCCTATGTACTATTCCAGACTATAATCTATTTCTGTGTTAAATTTTATCCAATTCCGTTAAGCCGTTCTGGCATGATTGAGTAACAAATATACATTCATCGAAACTTTTGCATTTACAATTGTAGTAATTTGAAAAAAGAGGACGCTCCTAAAAACCGTCTATTAGCAGAAATAGTACCACATACACACCATCACGCATGTATTCCCTGAAGGGTTAGGCAGAGGTGTATCAATGCACACCCGCAGTAAAAATAGTAGTAAAGAAGAATTGAGGTTAACTTATTTTAGCTCTTACCAAAGTCATTATGAATATGTAATTAATATGATTCTATTTATATGTTACAGCGGCGGGAGCTAGCTCAGACATGGGAAGTGAGCACTATTGCCTAAGGTGGAACAATCATCAGAGCAACCTGCTGGGAGTATTCAGCCAGTTGCTGCACGACGAAAGCCTGGTCGACGTCACGCTAGCCTGCTCCGAAGGTGCATCCATTAGGGCTCACAAGGTAAACTTCGAAACTGTTTTGCTCTTTATAACTGTATGGATGTTACTCGTTCGAACCGGGGGTAGGTACTTATGTCACTTTCAATTTCCCTCTAAAGTTCTCGTAGTTATCGCTTGGCATTGAGTGAGCGATAGTCGATTCCGTATAAGTTTAATGACTTCTGTTTAGTACGGCACGTGTAGAAACCTCTCGTTACGCTTCATTTCATTACTTTGTAGGTAGGTACCTATTGTTAATCTGCCGGCTTTTAAGGCCCGTTTACACGTTACGTCCTTTGCCAACATCCGTTCTGCGTAAATGAGTATTTGATTTTCCTTGTCGGCGAAAAAATCGGAGCGTATAAGAGGGACTAACCAAAATTATGTTAGGATAACCCAAGGTAGTCTTACGAATTTACAAGTCTTTAAAAAAACATATAATTAATAATTTTAAGTTACCCCCGACAGAAGAATAAAAATCCCTACCGCAGCTAACAAATGAGCTAATAACTTTGAAACCGCCGAACCAATTTCCATCAATCATAGGTAAATATACTCCCGACTGATCCACCTTTTAAACAAAAAAAACTAAATCAAAATCGTTTCATCCGTTCTGGAGTTATGATGCCACAGCCAGACACACACAGACATGTCAAACTTATAACACGCCGTTCTTTTGCGCAGGGGGTTAAAAATAGGAAACTATATTTACCCATGTATTAGACAGGTTCATCAGGTTAATAAGTAGGTACCTATACTTATACTATATCTGATGAAAAACAGAAATTAAAAATAAGAACTTAGCAAAGCAAAGGCTATTTCTCTATCTACTATTGCGATTGGTGGTTGATATAACAAACTTAGAAAATACAATTTTAAATACCTATACACACTTAATCAGTTCATCTAACAAAAAACGTGCTCTTAGAACCCGAAGATATCAAACTTATCCTGCAAGTTTAATTCCGGAAAATCACAAATTCAGATCATGCTTCAAACACTTGAGCACAAGTTTAAAACTTGTCGACTGTTGTCAGTAAGCACGTCTCTGTCAACAGGACATTGTCAATGAAAGAATATAATTGCATTTACGATGGGATTATGTTAATATTAATTGCATCTTAATTTGTATCATCTTTCACTTTGCGTTCACCGAACATGTTATTAATACTATCTTTTGTTTCTTATTAGGTAGAAGGTGATATGATTTCTCTGATCGGATAAAGATCATCCTGTTTAGAATCCATTAATATTTTAACGGATTTCTCATGTTTTAAACTGTGTTAATGTTTTCTGGACCAATTCTTTTTCCTGGACGTAATTTTGGATTTGGTCTTTTGCTCAGTTGTGGGAATTTAAGAGAGAGAAAACAATAATTTGTATCTATAGTCATGAATTTTTATTTTGACATTTAGTTACTAGGTATGGAATCCATTTTCCCCTATTATTATTAGTAAAGAAAACTACGGCGTAGCCCCAATGTAGGACGGTTGAGACAGCGGTTCTCCCGTCCCAGCCGCCGCGGTAGACGCTCCGGACGTCGGGAGCCGCGAGACGACTCCCGGCCACCGTAGATACTGGCCTGTGGACGGTGAGCAATGGGTAGCTCACCGTCCTTACGTTGCATAACGACAGGCCGTGTCGACGGCGCGTTCGTGTTCCACGCGCGCCTCAAAGAGATGTCAGCAAAAGGAAGGGGCCACTGAGGGCCGATGCCTGCTGGGGCTGCGGGTTGTTCGCAAGAGATACCGCGCCCCCGGAACGCAAAGGGCACAAGAAGGAACATGGGTGGGTTTTAGTCAGTAAAAGTCTGACACTCCCTCCCGCCCCGCCCAGGGCGGGAGAAGTTATTTAATGATTTCCCACCCACCAAAAAAAAAAAAAAAGCCCCAATGTAGAAGGGTTAAGAAGTCAAACCGGTTACAGTCAGAACATTGCATTTAACTGTTAAATTTTAGACCGAGGTTACCGAACGCTAAGTTAAACATCAGATGATGGACCGTCTCATGGAAATTATGCAGTCAATCCCGTTCAAGATTTAGTACCTAGCCCTTAATCGGGAATACGAGGAAGTACTTTCATCTTTAACACGATCTGTTTCTACGAAACGAGATAGGCAAAGGCAGTTTACCGCGTAGGTTTGCCTATTGAATTTTGAGTAGATGAGACAACACAAATGAATTGAATCAATGAAGGGCATAAAACTTAGATAGGTACTAAGGTATATTATGATTCTGCTTATATGTATTCTTACATAGATACCTACTGACCTAATTTGTTTTAGGTATCGCCGTGTCCTGTTGTTTCTAAGTTGAAGAGTGTTTCATATCTTGAGCTATATTGTGAGCAACGATACCACAATATTTTTACAAGCACATGTTTTTGAGGTGCAATGTTGCACTACGCAGGTTGTGTTTGCTATGTAGCCCTACCTACTCGTAAATTCGCCTAGCATCCTCACTAATTAAAATAAATGATAAAGCAAAGATTGCATCATTTTCAGGTAGTGCTGTCTGCGTGTTCATCGTACTTCCGATCTCTGTTCGTGGACCACCCGTCGCGTCATCCCATCGTGATCCTCAAGGACGTGGGACTAGAGGAACTAAGGACCCTTGTCGACTTCATGTACAAGGGCGAAGTCAACGTCCAGTACTGTCAACTGCCTGCTCTCCTCAAGACTGCTGAGAGCCTTCAGGTAGGTACCTATACTATCTATTATATATTTTATTAAAGACTAGTTTCTGCTGCGGCTTCGTCCTCGTATTTGTCATGTATTGGTATCATAAAACAAAATTAATACTATCCTAGCATAATTATGGTAGGTACTCGGCTATAGTACATTATAGTGTAGTAGTTTTCTATCAGTGAGAATATTTTTGTAACCGGAGTTGCGCTGTCCGTGACCAAAACACAGAGATCAAAAAACAGAAAACAAGCAGACAAGCCTTACCTCTATATAATTATGAATTATTAAATTTTTTCAAAGGTCTTCTTTATCCATCTTCCCTAAACACGAGTCAGTTAGGTATAAGAATATTTTAACCAGGAATAAATACTATAAGATTAGCTTCTATTGTGGCAAGTCTCCTAGTTTCAAGTCTGTCTACTATCGTAAATAAAATAGGTCAAGTCTATTTCAATTACTGAGTGAGCATAACATCATCTCTTTTTTGATAGGTACCTACTGTAATTTTTATTTAGCATTGTAGGTACATATTGTAAGCAACTGATATATTTGGAGCAGATATAATAACAATGTTAATAACTGATATTTTTCAGGTGAAAGGACTTGCTGAAATGACTACCCTAAGCGCCGCCGGTATTGAAACAAGGAAAGTTCAAGAACCAATGGAAGAGTGTCAAGCACAAGAGACTAGGGAAAGTTCAGAACCACACGAGAAGTTGGATGGCAGAGATCACAGGGAAAAAGAGGATCGGCGTGAACTGAAAGACACACGGGAAGTCCGTGAAAGAGAAAACAAAGAAACTCGTGACGTAAGAGAAACTCATGTACGAGAGAGTCACACAAGAGATTCTCGAGAGTCAAGAGAACCAAGAGAACACAGAGAAAGAGAACTCAGAGAAAGAGAACTCAGAGAACCTCGAGATTTAAGAGAATCTCGAGACATAAGAGAAACAAGAGACCCTCGTGACTTGAGGGATCCCCGCGAATTGCGGGAACACAGAGAGTCCAGAGAGTCAAGGGATATTTCACGAGATTTGAGGGAGGTTCGGGATCCCAGGGACTTACGTGAATCTCGAGAAACTCGTGATCACAGAGAAATGCCAGAAGCATCGCCCCCAAGGATATCCCCGTTGCTTTCAGTTCGGCGATTTAGGCCAGACATCACGGGCGAAACTCCAACCCTCTCACACCCGCCCATCCCTAAAGACGAGCCTCCCGATGAGCCCATGCGATCATCTTCACCAGAAGACGATACGGTGTCGATTAGATCGAATGGAGCACAAAATGAAAGTATCGGTACGTAAAAGTGACGGTACCTACTTACCTTTTTTTTTTCTTTTTTCGGACGGGAAATCATCAAATGACTTCCCCCGCCCTTGGCGGTCAGTGTCAGACTTTTACAGATTAAAACCCATCCATGTTCCTTCTTGTACCCTTTGCGTTCCGGGGGCACGGTATCTCTTCCGAACAACCCGCGGCCCCGGCAGGCCCCTGGGAGGCCCCTCCGATTTGCTGACATAAATTATGAAAAAAAACCTTTCCTATTAATTAGACCTCAAGCTTATTTCCGATTCTTATAGAGTCACTCCGTTAATTTTTTCCTAAAATAGTCGATGCTTTAAACCTTTAGTAATTGAGCTGACCTATGTATCTTAATTAAATTTTTTTATCTTGAGTTGGGATATTATTTTTATTTTGAGTCTTATTTCAAATACACCTTTAAAATAAATGGTTTTTGTCAATACAAAAAGTCCAAACTAATGTGTCAAATGACAACTGAACAAAGTGAAAAATCAAACTGCGTTGCAATCGACTAATGATTGTAAGAACTTGACTAAATAGAAGGTTGTGGTCAGTGGCATGTCTCTAGTTTGTTTTGACGTTAAAATTGTTTAGACGTTTATCATGTACTATATGTACTTGTCTTGAATTCGCTTAGTGTTTATTTTAAATTGCGATATAATATAATGAAGTAGATCGAAAATAAAGCGATATTTTGTAAAATGCAGAATATAATACCAAACCTAAATATGATATCAATGATAACTGCTACTCTGACCTATACAAAACAGATCCATAAATCAATTTTAGGTGCAATAACTTGAACAAGGTAAATGTGGTACATTAAATTAAATTAATAAAACTAGGAGATTTAAAATACGACAGCACGACAAGTCCTTTTGTAATGGTATGATCAATTTAGTTGACAATGTCGTAATACCATGGTGTAGGTACTATCAAATTACACTCCTACACATTTAGCAGTAGAACCATTTTTGTTGTTTTTATTTTGTTTGTCTAGGAAACGGTCAAGAAGTCTTCACGTCCATTTTTTACAGTGTCAGGGAAAGAATGTCCATCGAAAATAACCACAATGTTAAATTTGTGTAGCTTGTTTTTGAGTTTAGAATATCTGAATTAGTCTCATATCAAATTATCTTTCCAGGATTAAACATGACGATAAACAGTCACGGCAGTAGCAGTGTGCTGGGTGCTCATTACTCTCCCGTGGATCAGCGGCTGAGTGTGCTGAACACTATTTCACACCCTGGACTGACCCACCCTTCCCATGCGTCTTTGTCTAGTCCGAGGAGTGAACCTATTGCAGGCCCTTCCGGACTGCCTCCTGTTCAGCAAGTACCTCTGGTATGGTTCAGTGAAATATTGAAATTACTTTGTTACTTTACAAATGGCAGTAAACATATTATTTGCAACCCATAATTAGTTTAATTACTTTCAAATAGTTATGCTGCCCACCAATGATAATTCAAAATCTTATCTTACTTAGGGACCATCTTTTTAAAATACATAATAAGGGATGTAAAATTTACTGGAATTAAAAAATATATATTTTATGATACACAAATTATGTTATTGTAAATACTAAAGAACTCATTTAGTTCAATATTTAACTGTCTTAAAAATATTCCAGTCTTTGAAGAAAGAAATAGACTGGGACAGGAGCAATGAAGAGAAGGTTGTTGGCGAGACATCATCGGAGTACCGAATGCAACATGAATCTGTGAGTAAACAACATTGTATGATCAATGTGTATATTTATGTTGTAAGTAGATAGAACACAAATTAATACTTATTTTTTTAACTGCAATTTTTTTGCAAATTGCTAAATCAATTTTAACGAGTTTATATCAGTTGGGTTTGTTCTCTAATCCATTTGCTGTCGACTAATAGTATAAAGCCTTGAAATTATTATGATTTAGATGGAACATTATTTTTTTTACCCAACCAGTGGTTTACTTCCTTAAAAAAAACTTGAAAAATAGATGTCATAATTACATAATTATTATTATAAAAAAATTATATGGTTAAAAGGTTGCTTGTTGATTAAAAATAATATCATATTCTTATAAACATTGATAAATGTTGCTGAATATTTTTTCAATATTGAGACATTTACCAATATTTATGTATGTAGATAATAATGCATGTGTGTACTAGCTTGTAATAAATGTCTCTGTATATTATGTTAGATAAGTGTTGTATTGCATGTTTCATTTATTTTTCCACAATCATAAAATATTTGATGTTAATACCTGCATAAAGTAAATTCCAAAAAAATGCCAATGATTAGCAAAACAGGTTTTTAAGCCTACTGAGTTATACAGTATTTTATTTATTAATAAAAAACATATTTGCCCAATTAATTTTATGTCCAGATTGCCTTTTGCTTGCCAATATTCTAAAAAAGCTCTTTAATTTATGTAAAGACTTTGATTTATGTTGTGAGTGGCTGCTTGACTAACACTTTACGGTAGGAATATTTTATGTATGCCTACTAATTTAAGTGATGGCACAAAATAACATAACTAACATGGTCTTGTAAAGTTCCGTAACTATTCAATAATATTTTATTTGGCTGTTGGTGTTTTATGTGTAAATTGATTAGTTACACGCATGCTTGTTTGATATGCTGCGCTACTTTGAACATCGAGTATTATGCCTTGCTGTCAAGAAGTTGACCTTCATTTTGTTGGCCATCATTTTTATATCCATTCATTTTGTTTGATATATATTTTGGGCAGTTTTTTATTTCAAATTTTGGCCATATTACATGCATACGTTATTGTACGAATATGTGATTCAATACGCGTGCGCGTTGCTAACCAACAAGGCATTACGCGTAGCCGGCTCCCGGGTCACTCCTGCACATTTTTTGGGCAAAAATGAGCGTCAACTTCTTAATTAGATAGTGGAAATTAAAAATATACCGAGACTGCATCTCAATTTAGAAAGTAGTGGTAGAGATATTGCACACAGTTTGATCCGTGTAAAATGGAACAAGAAAAAAGAAGTTGATGTTCTTTTTTGTGGTTGCAGGAGTACGATGGGTCCGGTAGGGGGCGAATTGATGATGGGGACAGGGGGTATCCTTGCATACACTGCGGTGCGGCGTTTCCACATCAAAGCAAACTGACGAGGCATATACTGACGACGCACACGCTCGACACGCTGAAGTACCGCGACGCCTTGCTGGGCAGGCCCATTGGCTTGCCCATGATAGGGCAGTTCAGTGACCCCACGTATATGAGCATGCACGCAGAAGAGTCCCCTATAGAATTGGACATAGGAGCGGTGGAGCCGGGGAACGTAGTGCTATGCAAGTTTTGCGGGAAGAGCTTTCCAGATGTGTCGTCGTTAATAACACATTTACCAGTGCATACGGGGGACCGGCCGTTTAAGTGTGAATTCTGTGGCAAGGCGTTTAAATTAAGGCATCATATGAAGGATCACTGTAGAGTTCACACAGGTAAGCATGTCTTTTAGTATATATCGGTCGTTTCTACTTTTTTTTATTTAAATAATACATCTTTTTACACTTCCAAAGTTGTTGATTTGTGAGTTGATTCGATAAATCTTAATTTATTCATACCTAGTTTTTAACCGAATTCGGAAGCAGTTTAGTCTTAAAAATTATTTATCTTTAAAATCTTCACTATTTAGTTAGCTTTTAATATTTTTTAGTTTTTTCATAGTTAAGCATATAGGTATATTCGGGTCTTCATCATTAACGCCGTCATGCTAACTTTCTTTCAGGTGAACGGCCATTTCGTTGCGGGCTCTGTGGCAAGACGTTCTCGCGGTCGACTATTCTAAAAGCGCACGAAAAGACGCACTACCCAAAGTACGCTCGCAAGTTTCTATCGCCCAGCCCCGTCGACACGGAGGAAGAAAGCCCGCATCAATGAGTTTGGGACCCCTATAGTGCACAATTAGCCTTCCACGATATATTAACCAGTAATATGAACTATTATTGGAAATAGTCAATGGTGAGCAAGAGGTGATAGTTGAATGAACAAATGGAGGACAATATGTTGTAATTAGTTAAGAATGTGATTAAAACGCCGCAACTGTGATCTGAATGATATGAATAATATTTGATATTTCACTAATAGATAATTGACACACTAAAGTTGATACTTCTTACATTTATTTGAACATTTTTCAGTTTCGTTTTGTTTGCTTCATTTTCTTAAGAGTTTTTGAACGTTAGGTGCTTTCTTTACGCTTTAGTTTATATAATAAAAAGTAAACTCATTCTACGATGGGTCATTAGACGGCATAGCCAAAGTTAGTTAGAGAAGTATGAATCCTTTTAATAACGTTACTTTCGAAATCGAGATAATAACAAATGCTTTTTAGTTTAATTTGCTTGTACAAAAATGGTTTTAATGATGTCATATTTGGTTGCAATTTTGAATAATTATCGAAATTAATGAAGAAATTGTAAAATATCATATTAATTTAGAGCTGGCATAATCTTTAGAGACTTTCATATTTATTATAGTAGTGTCTTGTCAGAGTTGATTTTATAAACAAAATTAAAGATTGATTAAGAGTGCTTTAATTATTATTATTAGAGACCATACGAAAATTGCACTCAACATAGTTGGTAACAATTAAGAAGTTAGGGATTTGAGATTTTTACTAATTTTATGTCTTTCGAAGTTAACGACGCACGCTCCCCTGAGGTAATTCAAAAGCAATATTATGACATATAAATGTAAATAACATATAGTTTGATAATATCGGATTTTTAGGAAATTTATTAGAATGTAAACGCTTCGGTAGTTCTGTATTCGGTATACACGGGGAGGGTTGTGGATGTGATCATGGGAATCAAAGCTTTAAGCGCTGTTTCTGTTCTGTCCGAGTACCGTGCCTCTTGCAGCGTGCCGCACTCTTGACCAAATGTTTATTTTAAAAGCCGTTACTGTCAAATACAAACTTATAAAATCTGGTGCAATCACGCCATGCAAGAGGTACGGTATATACATATAAGTATATATCAAATTTTCTATCTATTTTCATACTGCAAAACCACGTTGATTTATGATTATTCAAAAGTTTCAAACCCTGCGTATGTCGACGTTTATGAGAGCACCGCACTTTAGATTTAATCGTCTGAAATAATCCCTTTTCCATTAGTTAAATTAATCAGACAATCACGTGATCACTCGATCCTGACAGACGTGCAAAGAGTTTGAAACTCCTCACAATAATCGCTGTGTTCAATAAATTCAACAGAGTCAAATACAGGGATATTTTATTGATCGTAAGATTCGTTATTTTTCAACACCACCATATTTTTGTTTGAAATACGATTTTAGACATAGCCTTTATTTTTTGGGCTCAGAATTTATAAAAAATATTTGTTTTCATTATACAAAGTTTCATATTTCGACATCACAACCGAGAAATTTAAAGCTTTGATTTGGAACTGATTGGATGTTGGCTCATATAGTCTGTAAGTTCAATGGAAAATTACTTATACATAATGTTGATCTGCCCACGGTACTCTCTGGCTAGAGCATACTAATGTCTTTATAGAAATTATATCATTATCTTAATGTACCTAATGGTTTACGTAATGTACTAGTAGATAGATTGAACTGCCTAATCATTTCATAATCTTTTGGTCATGGGACATATCATTTTTATATAAAAAATACTATAAATTTCACGGATACAATAAGGGTCTCGTTACACTTATTTTAAAATAAATATATATATATATATATTTAAAAGTAGGATATTAAACATTCTTTATAAACGTTTCGTTCTGAATGTAGGCGTTTAAATATCTTTGATTGTAAATTAGATATTTAGTGATTCATAATTTTGGGTTCACTCAAAAGAAAGTATTATGGTAATATAGAAAAAGATCTGTGATATATGTCTAATACATGTAAGGGTATTACATCTGGGAATTTATGATGCGATCTCAGAATGTGATTTCAAATATTTAGGATTTTAGGCCACACAGTTGAGATCTTTATGATGGTGAATTTCTTGTTTAAATTTTATTTTGTGACAGTACATAGAAATGTGTTTCTAAAGTTGCGTCCTGGATTATTTTATTAACCTTAGCAACATTACATTGAAAAATTCGTTATTTTGTAAATTCAAATTAAAAGCGCAAAGAAGCGCATATTATTGTGGGACGAGAAGCATTAAAATTAGGTAACAAAAATTCTGCAACAGATCTCATTGCTATTTATAAGTTTTAGGCATCATGTAGAAATTAAGGCCAGTATGCTATTCGTTGATTTAATTTTGATCTAAAGTACTTATTTTAACTCTATAAACATTATTTGGATTGTAAACGCCTAACATTCCAAAATTATTCCAGTGTCAACTTGGTTACTTGATAGCAAATGCCACCGATACATTGTAGGTAAATAATATATGAGCTATTTAATATAAAATGTCTAAATTCTGTAGTATGGTCGCCGTGAGTACCGGGGCATTTCAAAATCGTTTATAAACTAAGTTTATTTCGTTTGGATGGAATGTTACGATAATAGTTATTGAATTAATGATGTGGTAGTGTTCTTAGTGGAAGCTCTTCCAGCACGTGGTAATATTACACTTGTTTTACGTGTTTTTGTGATTGTTTATATATATATATATATCTATGGTTAATGAGAATGTGTGCTTTATATTGATCAAAAAGTGATTTGAAAAATTACTAGCAATATAATTTACATTCCACGAACCAGTCAATTGTATGTCAACGTCTACGCGCTGAAGAAGTAAATGTTTAAATTTACTTGGGCAGTTTGATCATGTTTCTAATTAAGTGTAACCTTTTCCACGTACCACCCTAGCTACGTCTTCACCGTTTTAAGTAAATTTAAACATTCAAGAACGATGATGTGAATTGTTTTAATACACATTACTACGAACACTCCTGTGTAAAGTTTAGCGAATTTACTATGAAAAATAACTTGGGAAGGTAAAAAATAATGTTGGTCTATTGTTAAAACTCACACAGTATATAAAATGCATTTTAGATAATAGATTGGTAGATGCGCTACTTTCCGGAGCTAGAGATGAGAAATGAATAAAATTCAATAAAAATGATAAAAAAATGATACACCAGAATGTTGCTATTTGAAAAGCTGCACTCGTTTTTGTTTTGTCAGAGTCGAACGTTACCAAACTGTATAGCAATATTGAAACCTTGATTAATGTTCCTCTTCTTATTTTAAGAAAGATTAAATATTTACAATTTACAGAAATACTTAATAGCAATAATTAAATGGTTAATAATGATGCGAATTAACAAATTTGTACGAGTTTTTATCGAAATAGTTTTTTATAATAATACAGAATGCAGTTTAAAATACTATTTTGTTTCCTAACTTTCAGAGGTAATATTTATTATTAAAATATTGATATTCAAATAGATTTATATCTATGTATTTACGTGTATATAGGCAATGTGGTAAATGTTGTTAGTGAAATATAAAGTAGGTACATAAACAATAGAGTATACTATACCCCCAAGTGCAGTTATTCAAATTTTAACATTTGCCAGTTGTTGCCACGTCCCCGCAGAGTTCACACGCCGTTAGCACAAATAAATGATACATATATAATATATATTGATAAACTTTATTATATTCTATATTTTAAATTTACGTAGGTATCTTTCTAAGTACCTACAGAGCATGATAACTTTTAAGAAAACACTAGCACGAAATATTTCATGTGTTGAAATAGATACGACGTAGATTCATTTTTATATTATCATAAATTGTGACCACAGTTTTATATTTAGAGTGCCTCTTGCCTATACAAGACTTATATAAAGGCTGCAAATCACGGATTAAACATAGAATATGTAGCAGATAGAGAAAAACTGTAATTTTTATGGTGAAAATTGTAAGTTGCGTTATGATATGTGACTTGCACACTCTTCTGTCTTATGATTTGTACGCAGTATCCGAGCTAGCGCATTCCAGTCGCGTGGTGAGAACGAGCAGCCCGTGCTATATTATGTTCATGACCAATATTACATACCTGCAGTTGTGTTGTATAGTGTTAGATAGTATTGTTAAGTTTCGTCCAACGTATCGAGCTAGAGGTAGCTGAAGCCAGAACTGGTTCATTTTAACTTACCATTTTATTTAAGTGGCATACCTAAATATAGAACTTATATTGCAATTTTTCTAAGTTCCTGTAGGTGTATTAATTATTGTATATCGGTACAATTTGTTTTAATAATTATAATGTGTTTATTATAAATTATTTAGAGTTAAACTTTCGTGACTAATATTTGTATGGGCATAATATACGACTAGGTTTTAGTCGCTTGAGTTTCTGTAGTGACTATCCAAATTTTGTTCATTGCTTTTTAACTTTTTGGACTTAGGAATGTCTTTAGGTACATGGTAATCTTCGTATATTATGCTGGTATATAATATTTTCAGCACAAGTTCAAATAACGTAGGTCCACTTTATTTATAGAGCTTAATATATAGTTGCCGTTTCTTCGTCAGTGAAACGTTAACTGTTTTCCCCTTAAGCTCTTTTATTTAACATACATTGTTGACATTTTAGATTAGAGAAAATCTGTTTTGCCTTAACATTATTAATAGTTCATAATGTTGTAACAAAGAGCAGTACAGTTTTGTTGAAAAAGTGTTACAGTATATCAGAACGGATCAAGGATCAAACGGTGTAATGTTTTGTCAATTTTGCAACAATCGTAAACAGAGACCCATCGCTGTTGATCATTGTAACTTTTGAAACAAATATAAGCATATCATAGCTGTAAAAATACAATTTTGACAAATAAAAGCTCTACAATCATTACAGATCTATTCTTTTATTGAATTCACCATTATGCTCCATGGATTCTCACAGGTATAAAATATAAATATTTAACTACTATTTCACAGAATATTGAATACACATCTATCTTAAATAATCAGTAATTTTAATTTCCAGATGTGTCTGGACATGTCTTGCGTATCGCCAAATATCCCGAGCCCCATCCCGGCGCGCTCGCCTACGGCACTGCCGCTGTGGTCCCCGCTCCTCGCGCTGCAAGCCTGCCGCCTGCGCCGCTACCTTAGCGACGACTGCATGATGTACCAGCACCGCCACATGCTGCACTCTGAGCGGCGCCGCTGTGGCGTGTGCCTCGCCTCCTTCCCGTCTGCCTGGCTGCTCGAGCGCCACGCCGCGTTACAGCATGCCTCGCAGACTCCCTGTGATGACAAACCCTTCGTCTGCGAGCAGTGCGGACAAAGCTACAGGTACAGGTCTGCCTATGTCAAACACCGTGAACAGAACCACCGCGCAAGACTCCCGGCCGATAAACTATTCACATGCGACGTGTGCGGCATGCAGTTCCGCTATCTCAAATCATTCAAAAAACATCGCCTCAACCATACCCTAGAGCGACTGCATACCAAGAATACAGACACACCTGAAGGCCCTGATCAAGTCTCCAGCACAAACGAGTCTCTTATTGGCCAGTGCGGTGAAATGGACCTTTCCATGAAGAAGAAAAATAGAAGTGATACGACAACCGCTGAGGTCATCCGGGACGCTGAACAAGACAGCACCGTAGACTCCAACGGTGCTACAGATTCTGTGGTGACCGTAGACGATTCTATAGACTGCCGTACTTCGGGCGCTGAGAGTGAAAACAAAAGGGACGATGATACAACTTCTGAGGAGAAGAGGCGAGTACCTGTGTCATTTGCTAGCATTAGCTCAATGGCGGACAGTTCAGAGAATGAGTCGCGGACTGACAGTACGCTCAGCAAGCATGAAAGCTCAAGCGCGCACTCGGGGATTCTTAGTTTCATGCAAAACGATGAAAGACAGAGAGACAGGGAGAGGAGATTCGCTTGCCCGTTCTGTGGCAAATGCGTGAGGTCCAAGGAGAACTTAAAGCTGCACGTACGGAAGCACACGGGAGAGCGTCCGTTCGTGTGTCTCTTCTGTGGACGCGCGTTTGGCGGCAAGAGCGACTTGACGCGCCACCTCCGCATACACACTGGCGAGCGGCCCTACCACTGCGAGGCTTGCGGAAAATGCTTCGCGAGAGCCGACTATCTCTCCAAGCATCTCACCACTCATGTACACAACACACGCTGATCTACGAACGCGCCGTCCTTTTCTCGATGTTCGCATACCTCTGGCACAATATAACTGAACTCCATACAGTCTGCCAATACTAATTGCAGAATCGTGCTGGGTTTTGCGTGATGAAACGGTCGGGGCTGCTGCCTTATCCTGGCTCGCTCGAGACTGTTTAGGCTGGCGCGTTCCGATTTCGTACGAAGTTGCGACTATTTGATATTGAGGATCGTTTTTATTTATTATTCGTTTCATGTGACTCCCCTGAGTATATTCCAGGGGCCCGTCACTATCCATGGCTATGAACTACTGTATGGAGTCTGTAGTTACATTGTGCCCCTATAGTTAATGACCGAGTCATATTATAACAGTAAATGGGAATATTTTTTAAAAACGTTTTTAAACTTTACAACATTATTGATATAAGCAGGTTTAATTAGATTTTTACAGGACTGTTTTTCGTTTTGGAGTGGTTTATGTATATTTATGAAATGATTTTCTATATTGATTCTGAAACAAATAGTGAATGGAAACTATTTGGGTTTACCGCGGAGCAATAATAATTGTAACGGCTTATCTTTTCATGCTGCAATGATATTTTTTTGTGTTAAACACATGGCTTGGAGAAAATGCTTAGGTACTTACATTTTGATTTGCTCTTTCAGGCCAAAATTAATGACCTATTTAAGTTCGTGCACATTTATTCCAATGTGCACGAACTTCAATAGGTCATTAATTTTAAAGAGGTTAAAGGATTCCCTTTAACGTAGAGATTGGCGTTACTAAAGCAGCAGTGTTTACTTGTCTCTCATCATGCCAGTAAGTAGCATCTCGTTGTATAACTTAGTTGTGCAACACCGCGCATTTGTTTGAAGATGAGAGATCGTGTCTGTTACCCGCTTTGCATGAACACGAGCATTTGACTTCACACCTTTATGTTCTAATCTACCGGTGTCAACCCAATCGATCACGATGAACATTCACAGGTGATGACAAGGCACACCATTTGCGTTTCAATGAAGGCTTACACATAGTTTCCTTTGCCATATTTTTGTATGCCTACGTATGATAAGATTTTTAAATAACTCATTCCATTAAAGAGGAACTAGAAAATTGGTAGTCGTGACGATAGGTTATTAGGAGAATGCAAAAACTGTGATTCGTACGATTAAGACCAGTCAAACAAGTTTTAGAACATCGAAAAATGTTTTATGTAATTTAAAATAACGTTATCTAACAATTAATATACCTACGTATTAATTAAATATAGTTTTAAGAAATCTCTCTGTGCCAAAATATGTACCTCATAAAAATAAACACTGAAGTAGATAAATTAATTGTCAATAATTGTTTGTACACATTTTGTTTTAGATTTGATGTTACAGTACAGAATACCACTACGATATATAATCGACTACAAGAAATATAATAGACAAACTGATTGCTTAGTCAGCTACAGAATTCTTCGAGCCTAAAGGTTAGATTATAATATTGTCTATGGATTTTATTCCGCTGGAAAATATTCACCTGCATTGTTTCAGTAAATGCGTCCTGTTTTCTAATTCGCGCCATTTCGAATTAGGAACATATATTTATAACAAGTTCGCAAGAATATAAATCATTATTTATTTTTACCAGAAATATTCTATAAAGTTAGTTCTATTATAATCATAATGAATGAATATCTATGCAATCTACTCAAGATGAATTTTTACTGCCGATCTTGTGATATTCACTATAAAATACAGTTTAGGCATCGGTTTTCCTGTGCTCCTCATTTGTGCTTAAAGATAGAAACGTATAACTATTTTAATTAAGTAGTTTTTGACATTTGGTTTAAAAATATTATAGTTCTGTAAATATGTATACTTTTTCTCTGTTACGGTGACATACAGTGTCCTCTCAATGTTTAAAAATATCCTCAATTTGTAATTAAAACCTCACATTTCAAATGTACAACTGAAAGCTTTATTCTTTAAAATAGTTTAAAAATCATTCTCATTTAACAGTCTGTCCGGAAATGAGCCTAATATTATACTATATAAAACACTGTCAATTAAGTCTAGGATAAGGGGAAAGCTGTCTAAATAAACGTACAGTACTCAAATATTTTTATTGAAAAGTTACACTGCGGGCGAATATTTCCAGCAAATTAGTAACGATTGTTAAATTAATTATTCGTGTCCATAGAAAGCCTATATATTATCACAGTTAGATAGGAAGTCAATGCAACGAAATATTCAGGTACAGGAAAATGATAAACGAAACATTTTAATATAGCGTAATTGATTTAGTTAGTACATACTTTTAACATAAGCCGATTTTAACTGAGAATATTAACTTTTTAATAGTTTTATTTGTTCATTGTTATACATGATACAGTTAAAATAAAGTGTATTGAAATATAATAGTGACTTTGCCAGAGGGATATAATAAGTAAGATAGGTAGTCGAAAACTTTTAGTATAAACGAGAAGCAATACTCTGAATTTTTATTTTTACTACCGAAATACTCTAATTGCTAAAGGAGCGAATACGGAGACTTGCTACCTAATAAATTAATGAAAGAACTCGATTTTTATAATATATAGCTACAGTATGTTGAACATTGCCATCTAATACTGTTTAACGGCCAGTTTTCGTATTCCCCTTTGAGGAGTTTATACAATTCTATTAAATTAACAATGTAATGCATTCACATTGTGTATAATGTAGATATTTTGCCATTACTTCAAATTTAAAATATAAATATTATTCAAAATTGATGTTGACTGTTTTTATAAGTATATCAGCGGTAGTTACTTGATGTTGTGGTGTAATTTAGTGTCTTATAGATTTAAGGTCATAAACCACTCAAAGTATTCATGTTGTAGGTATCTATGTCCGATGTGTGTCAGTGGCCAGTTTTAATATAAATGTAATTTCGATATTCCAAAAATGTTGCACTTTTACTTTGAGTGGTTCATTATTTTGAATTCTCGTAGTGTTAAAATTGGTGTGGTATTCTTTATATCTGTTCTTGTAACATACATTTTAACTCTAATATATATTAGATAATTTAATTTTAAATCAGATTTTAAAATATAGTAAGCACAGCAAACGTTATGTAAATATGCATGTGCTAACCAGGTCAAATGTGATAAATTAGAATTTAAGTGATCTTTCATTTCTTTCAGAACTGGAAAGATTTTCAAATGAAAACATTTTACCATTATAAGTTGAAGCTCTACCATATTTATCTTCAGTTCTGGTATAAGAAGTGGGCATATAATATTTTTGAACATTTTCATTATAACTATTTTAATCGTCGACTGTGAGGTTAACGGGCATTATTTATTGTACTACTTTTTTATAGTCTTCATCTTAAGAGAACTTCCATAAAGGGAGGGTAGGTAGACAAGTAAGATTGCGCCAGTCTGGAATAATGTAAGAACGTGCAGTGTTACAGTGACGCACAATTTTGACACTTTTTAAAGCGTTTTATATATTATCTCCGTCCACTAAATATTGTGTGTCTTGTTTCATTATTTTCAGCGACTGATGGCATTGTAGAGTCAAAATTCTGATTACGGATTGTTCTATTTAATATTTATAATTTCAACATCTACATGCAATAGATACTTATAGGATTAATGGTTATGAAGAATACGGTTACAACGACTATTGATTATTACAAGTTTTTACATATTTACGTACCGCAATAGGAAATCAATATACTGACGATCTTGTGTAGCTGACGTTATCTGGTGGGTTTAGTTAATTGTATGATGTGAGGCAAACGGTCACGTCTCTGTCTTTACCGAGCTTTATTTGTGGAAGTTTGTTAAGTACAAGGAAGCGTAGATACGAGCCAATGCGGAGGCTGCATCTAACGCGACATCTGTCACCACACGCAACTAATGACAACTTGTAGGATATTGAATGTAGGTATTAATGTTGGAAGGAGAAGGCAACGAATGTGATATTATTTTACGAGAAGCAGCGAAGGAGCGAGCAGGCACGCGCCTCTCAGAACAGCCAACGACGATCGAAAGTAGATAGACTGATTTTCGGGTAGAAGTAAAGTAGGCCAGAAGTTTCGCAGTCAATAAGTAATTTATAAATAGGTGTTGATTTAAAAATGTTTACAAGCCAAAACACAGTCTCAATAGCTTACGACATAAAACAATAAGAGAGTTTATTTAATTTTTAAACATAATTATACAGAATCTTTTATATACCAATCTTAAATTATTTTTCAGATGTATTGATTTTTATACATCTCCATATACAACAATGAATAGAGGTAAGTGTAGACATAGATGGGTCTATTAACCGCGTGGTGCTACAATGTGTAATGATATGTGATAGAAACTGTTCTTCAGAGACATTTTATTTATTGAAGCTCCCATAGGTAATAAATATAGTCACATTACACTATGATATACCCACATCAGCAATAATTTGGTTTAGGTAATTACATAAGGATTTATTTTGTCCAGTATTTTAAAGGTGTCATGTGGTTGGTCGAATGTGTCTCTTAGAAACCAAAGTATCCAATAATGTAAGGAATTGTGTTCGTATGACTTTGATGGTGTGACCATTCCACAATTTTAATATTGTATCTTTCACTTGTAATTTATTTCTATGAGATTTAAGTCGACCAAATGCCATCGACGTGGCGGTGCGAGTTTTAAAATTGTAGGTTTTTAATTAATAATTTCTTATAAATACGTCCAAGTCTTATTACCATTCATAATAAGGCGAGATCGTTAATGTATTTAAACATAATGCAGACAATGCTAGTTAGTAAATTTTCATTAGGTTTTGGCTGGTCAGAAGTATTGACTCTCAAACAATACTGGAATATTATGTGTAAATTGTTTTATGGCCTTATTAAAATAAAATTATCTCTGAATAAATTGTATGTATAATAATAACATAAAACTTTCTTACCTGTTCAAGTAATGAAAATCGGACAAAGAAGTAGGTAATTATTTGGTTTCAGTTTTTGAAATACTTTAAAATTATTATTCATACTTCTAAGTATTCGTAGTCATGTGCCAATGGCGGGCACTCGCAATGAATATATTGTATAATATAATATATATTTATGTATATCTGCGACGAACGGTTTATGTTGACAAACTTAATTTAATGTCTTGGGTCAGTTTATCCGAAACGTAGTTGATAGTACATACATACTGTTACATAATATATTTTTTTTACTTGTATATTTCAGATAATTATTATTGTTATACAGATCGTTTTATATTTTTATCGTGATTAACTATTACTTGTTTTCAAGATTTTTATTTTGCAATATGACTATTCGTCTATAAAATAGTCCATTTTATTTATAATATCTTGTCCATTGTCCAAACTAACTTAGGCATAGTTTCATATTTTGGATGTGTATTATACCACAGTCTAAATTTAAACGCTATTGTGTATATTATTTCATTTTAATATCGATGTGCAAAATTATAGTAAATGTCTTGGATCTCTAAAAATAAGAAAAAAAAAGACAAAAACACTTTACGAAATTTCTAAATGTGCAATAAATATGTGTGTTGTAGTGTTACCATTAGGCGTAAAATTTTTAGCTCTGCAAGTGTGCCTGCTAGTTATATATTGGACGATGCTGTCGTATCGGCCACTTTATGTTGTTTAATATTACAATGATCTCAAAATATTAACAGCAGCCACATTTACACAGCATATTAAATGAATATTTGGCACTTATAAAAAAGGCACATTTCCCTATCATATTGAAAATGGTTTGAAAACGTGTTGAAAATGGATTTGTTGGTAATTAATTTCATAATGAAATATATTTGTTTCATTAATCGAAGGTCTTTTATTTGTCCTTTAATTTCTTTTCTCTTAGATTTGATTCCTGAAAATTTCGAATTCTTGTAAGTAAATTGCCTAAAGAGTGCCGGTGACACTAATGGTAAATAGAGATGAGGCTTTTATGGTGATATATAAAATACTGACTAAAAACAATGATCCGGTTATTTTGACGTTCACGTATATCCTGATTTGTAGCAAAAGTTTTAATTACAACAAACCTAAAGAAATCGTTTGGCTAGAATTTTCAAGAAGCAGAAAGCTATGCTCGTGGCATGGCTAACGTGAATAATGCTCGTGCAATTAGTTTTCCTACACCCCGAAGCGAGTAAGACACGTAGCCTCACGATAGGCAACTCGTCTTCCAAAGTATTCTGACTGACCTACCTAATGGTTATTATCCTTTTAACCTACTTTGAGTGGTAAGTTACCTAGTGTTATTCTAGGAATCTAGATGAAGCTAAGTGCACCTAAATTGTCTAGACAATCGATTGAATTGGTTTGAACTAGTTCAAGGTAGGAGTACTATTTACCAGTCACGCTATGACACAATGAGCAATAATTGTGAAAACAGACTTGACACTAAGTAGTAGGTTGGTATCTAGGTTTCATTTTTCCTAAATATCAATCATCATAAACTTCCCCCGCCCTGCGTAGGGCGGCAGGGAGTGTCAGACATTTACTGACTAACACTCATCCATGTTCCTTCTTGTGCCCTTTGCGTTCCGGGGACGCGGTTGCTCTTGCTAATAACCCGCAGCCCGTTGCATGCATCGTTCTGTCTGGCCCTTCCAATAGCTGACATCTCTTAAAGGCGCGCGTGGAACACGAATGCGTCGTCAACACGACCTGTCGTTATTCAACGTACGGACGGTGAGCTACCCATTTCTCACCGTCCACAGGCCCGCGTTGGGAATCGACTCGCAGCTCCCGACGCCCGGAGTGTCTCCCGCGGCGGCTAAGACGGGAGGCTCCCTTCTTTTTTTTTTTGTTTCCGGGGTGGAAAATCCTCATGGATGTCCACCGCCTTGGGGATAGCGGAGGGGTCTGTCAGACTCTTACTGACTAAAAACCAGCCCAGTGTTCCCTTCCCACACTTACGCCGAGGATCCCGGGAACTGATGCGCCTTCCGCGATCTCCGACTGGTGCCGGCCCGCCGCTGCGGGCCTCCTCAGGTCAAGGGAGAGAGTGAGGTGTTGGACTCCCTCCGCGACGTCAAATAGGGGAGCGCGTGGAACACAACGCGCTGCTGCCTCGGGTCCAGTTGAATAGGGGGTGACGGACGTCGACGGAAGGTTCCCTGCTTCAACCGTCCAGCCGCTTCCTTCTCTAGCAAGGTATCTATGCGTAAGCTTAAAAATTTACTGAATATCTACCTATAATGGGAGTAGGTACTTACCTAAGATACTTAATAAAGCTGAAAGTACTTATGTATGTTCGTTCTATCATTGCGATATTCTTTTTACGTCCAGTTACTTAAATTGGTAAGTATTAAAATATTTTTTTAACTTAGGTAACTTTCAATATTGTAGGTATTTAAAGTTAAGTTTAATAATATTTTCGACCCCTGTATTGTTGCTTGTACCCATAAAAGCAGTTTTGCGTACAATTCAGTGAGCGCTACTATATAATGATTTTTCACACCACAAATTAGTAAAAGCTGTTTCAAATTGTTGAGCAATGTTTTATAGTTTAGTAGCCAGTATAGGTACCTAGGTACTTACTTTTGTACCCCTTGTATAGAAATCTTAATCATTTGGATTCTGAAGTCCAATACGACCGAGATAGACGCTGTCGAAGATGGCAGAAGTCTAATATTGGAGATGTTTTGGGAAAACAGGAACAAATTTCAACGTCCTGATTACTAGGTAGGTACCTAAGTATGAGGTACATAATTCCCTATATCTCTTTATTTAATCATGCTTATGACACCTGAAGCCACCTTCCTACATGTCTACGTGTCTATTCCAAATTGATGAGAACGTTATAATTCAGCACAGACGTGATTCTGTGTAATTCAGTGTCATGAATACAAAATAGTGATGAAACATCGGTACCTACCTATAGAGCGAGCAAGAACATTCAAGTAGGTGAGATGGTATGACAGCTTTTCCGGGTAGTAACTAATTTTCCCAGTTATTATGTCCTTCTTGGTTTTATAGATCGTACCCATTACATACTGAATACCTAATGAATGAATAATGCATCATGTCTTTATGTATCAATGATTAATAGGTACTTACCGAACTGGTTTTTCTCTGGCCATTATCATATAGGTATTTAGTCAAAAATATGCTGAAATAGTGCAGTAAGTATAACTTTTGAACATCAGAAATGATAAAGCCAATTTATCTATGTGTATGTGAACCTGTGGTTTTATTCAAAAAGTGTCATATTCCAGGAAACAATCCCAGAATACCACGTAGTTACCCCTAGAATTATGAAAAGTAAGTACCGTTTAAAATGACATTGGTAGTTACGGTACATACCTAAGTTTTTTTTTAAGGATGGGACATTATCAAATGGCTTCTTCCGCTCTAGGTGGAACGGAAGGGAGAGTCAGACTCTTACTGACTAAAACCCATACGTGTTCATCCTAATGCCCTTTCGGATCCAGGGCCGCGGTGACCCTTTCGAACAAATTCCGCAACCCTAGCAGGCACTAGTCCTAGCGGGCCCCATCTACAACGGTACATAGGTAGGTCTGTTAGAGAATGCCAAGTCATAAATTCTTACTCTTTGGTATCTAATGCGTAGGTTAGGTAGGTACCTACATAAGTTAGCCATAATTATAATTCATTACAATAACTAAATAAATACATTCCAGCGTAATTTTGAAAGACCTTTAACACGTAATAATAGTGTTACCTACAAAATATTAAAAGGTTTAGTCGCAATTTCCGGCAATTGAGACTTGGCATGTTTTCCAACAGCTCCTAAAATTTGTAGTTCAGTCAAAAATAGACTTAGGTACGCTAGTTGAGACGAAACAAAAGCGGCATTGTGTTTTTTTTATTGTCACCACGGAATAAGCACAGGGTCTTGTGTTCCGAAACTTAAAATTAAAATAAAGTGGTTCCAATTTCGAACACCTGCTTTTTCTCAAGAAACAGACGACTGAAAACTTTGTTCACACACGATATTATGTTTTATTCTTTAAAAGTAAATTTACGTGCTTGTTTAAGTTGAAGTTTATATATTTTAAGTAACGATGCTCTACTTATGGACAACGTTTCTCGGCTCATTAACCTACTACTCTAAAGCTTTTTAGGTCAATGCAAGGGTATTTCTGCATCCCAACCCTTTCTATTTTAAGCGCATCTTTTTATTCTTACACTTACTTTTAGCAACGGGTTACGTTGTGACGTTGGGAGCATATATAAATTAATAGGTTCATATTAATTATGTTTGGTGTATGAATTTTACATTGATTTATTTCTGATTCCTGAACTACTTTTCGAGTTTTTATTTTTAAATTATTCTAGCTACACTAAACGATTGACATACCGACGGTCCCTATGTGTAATCTTCTAATTACAAAATTATTGGTCGTAGGTAAAATTCATGTTCTACTTAACATACAAATCATGAAATTTGGTACCTACAAAGGTTTAATAAGCGATATATTTTATAAAAAATTAAAAGACAAATCTCAAGTTATCTTTTTAGTGTATTATTTTATTACTTCAAAATCGGAATTATTACTATTGCACGTATAATTGTTTCTATATTCCGATCTGCCTCTTAAGGGATTATCTGTAGGGACCGGATACTTACCTGTAGGTAAAAACATTTTTAGATCCAGCGTTTCAGCACAATATCACTTCGTAGCTGAGCGCTAAACTTGATTTAAAATGTACAGAGACACTAGCTCGGTCGTCTAAAGCGTAAAGTTAAAGCACTTTTATATTTCAAAAGTCGAGCAGAGGGCTTCCATGTTCGATGTAACAGAGTTATGTACCTACGTCATGTAACTCCTGACAGGCTTTCAGCGCACTTGCGTGCTAGATTTAATTTTAGGTAGGTAGATGTGTGCGATATTTATTTAATAATAAATTCTTTTATAACTGAACTCTATAGAAAATCTTTTTTACAATACAATTATTATGTACACCAAAAAAACCATCAACACATTCGTGTGGAACTATATTAAGCTGGTAATGTAATGATACTTAATTTAAGAACAAATTCGGTCGAGATGGTCGATGGGTGGAATAATCCTAAGTCATATCTATCTATTGGCATTGATCGCCACACCATATTGACCCCTATCGTATTAGGAACTAATAATGATATCGGCGGTACACTATAACAACCTGAACCTACTACCTAGGTATACATATACCCTATTAGTTATAAGTACTTATCAATCGATACGAACGTTACCTTGTCTCATTGACAGGTGTACGGTGTGAAGTATTTCCTAGACGACGCGTACCTACTATTGTATTGATTGTTATGGCAGGTACTATGATCGTCATGATAAAAACAATATGTATCTATGGGGTGAATAAAGACTCATCATATGACATAATATTATTATATTATCATCCGTCAGCGACCCATAGGTACTGCCCATCAAACTAAGTAACATAGAGCAAAAATTATTACTGGAAAACTTCTCTTTTTGCTGTGATAACATACAAACATACCATCATACCTGTATTCCTCTGAGGGTTAGGCAGAGGTGTACCAATGTACACCCACAGTTCGCCGGTGTTTTCTAGGTCCCATGTAATAGGGGGCGAGCCTATTGCCATTAACCGGGCACAAATCCTAACTCCGAGCTGCTACTGAGAATTTCATAGAAAAACCCAACAACACTTTTTGCTCGACCTGGCAATCGAACCCAAGACCTCTAGCGTAGCAGTAGCATTTAGCACCACTAGGCTACCGAGGCAGTTTGCTGCGATAAATTACTGTATATGGTAGTGCACATTGCAATTCATAAAAAAATGTACTTTTGGGTATATGCAACAGTACCAGAGGTCGGTAAGATTAGTTATAGCATTTTAAACTGGTACTGAACATAAAACAGGAACGTAACCAGGGTGACGGTTTCCAGGTGCGTAGGTAAAGAACAAGAAAGTATCGTAATGTTGGAGAAAATAAGTTACTTTTCGCTTAGTTAAGTATATTTTGACACCCCTTATTATTTAGTTGATTGCAAAACCGGTCAAAACATACTACGCCTTATGAATATGGGGGTAGACATTAACAAAAGACACAATGATTTAAGACACAATTTTAATTGTTCTTCATGGAGACCTAACTGCGTTTTGGAACGAGCAACTAGCTTCAACTTTCCGATTAACTGACCGAATCCTCGATAATTCAAAAGTAAGTGTTAGTGGTTTAATTGCAATAAATATTTTGACTTTGACTTAACTCCGACATTATTAAATAAGAAGGTACCAGGTACCATTAATAACTACGTAGCAACCCCTCTTACAGTTTCTTAATCTACAATTTAAACTTCACAATTCTCTACAGCGCACTTAGAACCTGCTTATTCTCCACGAAGTTGTGATTCTCAGTTTCGTCCCTATGAAACTGTCCATGAATACAAAATATACATGAATAAGAATGTTAGCGTACGCTCAACGTGGATGCAACGAGTAGAGGCGACATGGCGGCTCGTTGCGCACGTACGCGGGCCCTACAATGATACTCGGAGCGTGGCCTGCAACTAGCAAATTTAAATGTAACCTACCTATATACTTACACATTTTATACGGAACGCGGATTAAATATACATGGGCTGTCCGATCGTCCGTTTCCGTTTTGTCCATTTTGAGCGATGAGTTTAATTAAACCAAGTTCAGTTTATACCAATAAAGCAATACATATCTACCAATCTAAGTATCCAAAATTCTTTATAAATGCCGCAAATAAGAACTGAAAACAAAACCCTTCAAAACCACTCCATTATTTATTCATTAGGTTCAATGTAATCAAGAAACTTCCCACTGAATGCCCCAATTTCGTCGAAATTTCACGAAAGAGCCGAACCACAACCGCGAATCTGCAATTATTTAATCGTTTTCGAGGTGTTGCTCCACGGAAACTGCGGATTTATAACAATATCGGCAATCCCTCGTGTAATTCAACTAGTTCGTTATACATTGGAGTTTAGTAATGGAATAGTAAATGGAGCAAGTTCATGAAACGAGTAATGGAATTGACGCTCGTCGGGTGTGGCGTTCAATATGGAGGAAGTAGTAAGAGGTCGTCGTATGGGGTGCCCCGGGCGCGATACCGTTCGGGGAAGACTGATCATCCTCAGCGAGTGAGCGCTAACCGGGAGAATTTCCCCGAAATGATCAAAAATTAAACGGTTTAGTGCCTTCGTTACCTGAAAGATTCAAGGGCATTTTATAACCGTTTATTAAAGTGACTAAGTGCTTACTGGTTTACTGTAAAAACTCATTAGATGCTTCCTTGGTTCGAAATCAAGTTATACGTTTAATTAGTTTGGTATTTATTTAGTTACCTAGATTATAGATACCTACTGTATGTATAAACTTTTATAAGTTATTTTATTATTTTATTTATTAGGATTCTTTATGAGTTAAATGTATCTGGTGATATTTTTAATAGAATACCAAAGAAACTCTACAATGCAGCAATTCAAAATCAAAAAAAAAAATATCACAAACCGCGCATCAGATATCAATATAACAGAAAAGCTCAACTTGTGATTTATTGGAAAAGTGGAAAACGTATCTGAGAGCTTGCAACCCTCGGAGGCACCGGGCAAATTTCACTTCGCCGCTTAGTCTTCTCTGACACGTCGGTGGAGGCGCATCGCGGTCGGGCTCTCCCAAAAATTATTACTTTATTACTATACAAAACGCGAGTGAGTGCTTGTGAACTTATACCAACTTTAAGTGCCGGTTACAGGAGACCGTTCCCCTACGAGCGGACCAGCCAAGGTCATCCATCAGCAATTTGACACCTGTTGTGTTGATATACTATATGTATGTAATTTCATATGTAATAAAATAAACAGTAGTATTGTGTAACATTGTATTGGCTTATGCTCATATAGACTTGATTTGCGGACATTAATTGGCTAATTAATTACGTTATGTCGCGGTTACACTACAATTAGTAAATTAGTACTTAACGCTTGTCTTGTATTTAGTATAATTGAAGCTTTTAATTTATGATTAGTATATTTGGAAGTCGTTTCAATATTTAATTATTTTCTGTAGATCGATGTTTTGTTTTATTCTTTTTCAGGCTTTGATAATACGATAATTAAGCGACCTTGTAATGTTATCAAAGTATCGTTAGTTCCATTATTACGGATTTAATAGTTGTATCGATTTACTTATTTATTATAGGATAAAACGAGCAGTTCTTATGCCTATAACAGAATAGGTAAGGCACCACCACACCACCACAATATGGAATCGTTATTTGAACTTATTATAAACGAATCGGTGTATTACTATTGCTAAAAAGTGTATAAGTTAACACTTTGAATTTTTAGATAATTTGATTGGATATCAAAAGCTTTAAATAGATAGATATAACTGCTACCAAATTCCAGGTCACGCGAATCATAAACTGACATTCCTATTATTCTGCCAACAGTTACATAACACAAGCTGCTATTAAATCCAAATTTTTATAAAAAGTAAACGTCACACAACTCATGCAGCATTAAACAAACAAACAGAAATACATATTTTAAAGTGGCAATTGGTATATCCTGCACAGTTGGCCGAGCCAGCGCTGGCCCGGCGGAAGCGTCGGGCTCATTCAAATAATTCAATTATATCTCGCGTTGAGCTGAGGGCAGTCTCACTTCATACTGTTACGGAATAAGGATGCCTAAACGCTTTTGTTTTAAATGCTCGGTAATTATCTTGTGGAGTAGCGTTAGCTACTCGCAGTGACCGATTGTAAGCGTTTGATTCTTGAGTCGGACAAAATAGTCTGAGGTATTACAAGTATTATAACAAGTTTTTCACATGATATTGTAGTTGCTAAGGTTTATTAAATGAAAGAAATTAAGTCTTCATTGTATCACGGACTAAAAAAAGGCAACTCTTCAGTATACGTGGTGTTTAACAAAATATGAACTGCCAAAGTGTACCTTTAGTTGCCTCTTTCAGTGAGCAATGTCTTGACTGCAGTGAAGACACTTGTAGGTAGGTAGGAAGACATGTTTAATTTTAGAATTATAATCTTATTTGGTCAAAATTATTGATAGTTTTTTGTTTTTGAGCGATCGAACTCGGATCTCTATTGATACGCGACTTGCGTTCAGTAAGATAAATTGATATGGAAATAAAAATCTTTTCTGAATTTCAAACTGTTTACAGTTCTTTTTTCAGGCCGTATACTGATTAAGCAATGAGATAGTTAATAACTAAAACAGACCATATAGGGGGAAGAAGCAATCATTTGTCTACCCTTTTCGGTCGTTATGGCCAAATAAAGTAATTTAGTAATCAACAGAACGTGGTTTCTTTTATGTGTTCTTGTAATTCTAAGCTGAAAAAGAACACACTTACCACCGTTCAGTTTCTCTGCAACATTTTATTAATGTTAAGGATTGAAGCTTTGTCACTTGCCGACATTTCCGAAAGATATTTTTCGTGTTTTTTCTGAAACAGAAAGGAAATCTTTGTGACAATGGGATTCGTAGCTGATTCAATATATTCTGTTCTAAGGAAATCTTATTTATTTAATGTATTTTTTGTTTTGGTTATGTTAGTTACCGGTTCAATTAACCAGTCTTATTTAATCTTAGTGATATTTCAATTAATCTCACCGGGGTTATGTTTTAAGATCCGCAGCATTTTCTTATTAAATGTATAAGTACTGTGGTACTTGTGACAGAGGTTCCAGGTTTGATTCTAGGGGTGTGCCGGGCTCTAACTTGTATGCTTGAAAGGAAGGAAAGACTTCTCTGTATTCATATTAAAATAACGTGCTCACACTCTGAGCCCGCTAAAACAACTGCCTAATAAAAAAAAACCCATTCGCTCATTATTTTGAAATTCGAATATCCATTGGAATTCGGATGAGTTTTTAGTTATAGTTAAACTTTTCGGCCTGGTTGCAGTGTTATGCAACCTCCACAGTACCTACACAATCCACATAGTTTCTCATTCTTATGACATAAAAAATGATGTTAAAATCTTGACAAAGGTAATGAGAGTTCAGTAGTAAAAATAATCATAATCATAATCATGTTTCCCTATAATTAACACTAGTACTCTCATAACTGAGTAAACAAAAAATAAACCATAGAATCTTTTTTGTGTAGGATTCTTTTTCTGCCTTTGTTACATGCCCAATAATAATAATTAGGTAACATCCCAATTATATAAACTAGCTTTTGTCCGCATCTTCGTACGCGTATTATTTTTTTCGGAGCCTTATTGTTTTTATAATACTATTTAGTAAGTCAGGGATAACATAGCTTCCTATTAGTGTAAGAATTTTCAGCATTAGCTCCGTAGTTCCAGAGATTAGCGCTTTCAATTAAAAAACCAACTTTTCAGCTTTATATAATATTTGAATTTGAATAGATTTGGTACCTACCGAAGTCTCCTCAATACACTTGAAATGTAAGTTGGTTATCTACTGAACTCTCATTACCTTTGTCAAGAGGAACATCCTAGCAACACTAACTGACTCCAGGATGCTATAATGAAATTCCTTATATATCGTTCCTTTTGCTAATTTACGTACCGTCCTTAACCAATTCGGGGATCGTGTCTTAATAGTAGACTACATAAAGGTTAATTTACAAGGTAATCTACTAATGGAGTAGGTACTTAGCCACTCTTTCCCGAAAGGAAGATTTTCTTCACGGATTTACAGGTGCCCGAAAATGTTTTCTTAGCCACTGATAAATTGATTCCATTAATGAAAGCCAACTTCAATAAATTCCGCGTTCGGTTCGCCGCTATTGAAAATAAAGGTTTTCTGAGAGAAAAATTCTTTCAAAAACTTTGATGATGTTTATTGAATCCCCGAAAAGAACATTGTATGTATTCGTTACGTATACTTATGTAATGAAGTTTCGTAATTCTTGAAAACAACTTTTTTTTCGGGTACGTATGTGAAGCACTTCAAGTGCCTAATTGGTGATGTAATAGATATAGGTGAACACTGAAAAAAGAAACAATAACTCATTTTAGTTATCCAAAGATATTGGGATTTCATTTTATTGACAGTGCTACAACACTAACCCTACATGCGGCTAGACCGAGCTGCCTAGTGCACACGTACTGACGTTGACAGAAATGCATCGTCACCTCGTAAACCTGTACAAGATAGATACAGAGATATTTACTCCTATGGCAAGGATATTTAGTTTTGTTGAAGGGGTCAGTCGGGAAATAGTTGTGTGACATCCATTATTCTCTTTTTAAGCCATAGTGTCGCTGTACAGGGCAAAAGGGTGAGGGCAGACTTGTAGTCTCCGGTCATTTGTTTAAGGAAACTAGTTTCTAAAGAAGCCCTCTCCCTCTAAACCTGCTGCTATACCGTTTTCTACTGTTTTAAAAGCCATTGTAGTTGTTTTTACCTTAGTTCTTTTTAAATTAGACATGTAATTAGCTTAGTTCCATTTTAATCTAACTTTAGCAAAGTTGTTTGAGTTTTTTAAATGCAATAACAAAGGCCTACGTTCTTGACTGTAGGTATGTAGGTACCTACTAAGTTCTTCTTTAGTATTTCCTGTGACAGAGCTATATTGAGTGCCTACTTAATTAATATTGCGGTCAGAAACAATAAACAATATAACGAGAAGGTAGCCGAAGTATTTGCGCAAACAAATCATTATCACTCGGCTGTTCTATGTTGTATTGTTGGAGCTCGGTCCTTCGGGCATTGAGGTCTGGCAAGTTCGCGTGACACGTAAATTAACTTTAAAACTTAAAGTTTCATGGGCATTCGTTTTTATAGCAGTAAATAAAAAAGGTTTTATTGATTTATCAAGTAGTACCTACATATTTAATGTTGGTCGAACAATTTATAACATTTTACTTAATTGCGTTTAATGGAGATTGCAGGAGGAGATGATACCTATGCGGAGAAGGAAGTGTGCACTAAAATGACAGTAAATTTAGAAGTGTAGGCGAAAAATACAAATTTACTTCGTCTCTAAATGATCAAGATGAATGCAGGAGATTGATAATAACTAAATAATTACAATAATTATAAAATAAATACTTAGACACGGCGCGTATTCCTTTCTCAGGAGCCCTGACCACCGGTGGCTTAGACCCTGTTCCTGACGCCTGTGGGCTACTATTTTTTATATTTTTTAAAGTTTTTACTATTACAACAATATTTAAAAATGTAATTTATATATATATATAGTGACTAATAAATGAGGAAAATAACAATAGCTGATTGCCTAACGTTGACTTTCGTTCGAGAAACTGGGGCCTTTCAGAATAATAATAATTAAGTGCTTGGAAAAAGGAATATAACAATAGGAAGAAACAAACATTATAGAACGGTACTACCGGAACTAAAGAGAGTCGAAATTCCCGCTCGTCTTTGATCAAATAATCATTAAAAAGAAATGAAGTTGCAATTATTTTGAAAGTAAAACCTAACTTTGTTGCTAAAAGCTACACATTTGAAGTTAAAATAATGAACGTAGACTGTGAAGATAAGAGAAAACTAAGGATCACAATTTCAGTGCTACAAATGGTACACATTTTAGTTTTATTTAAAATGTAGGTAGGTATATGATTTTAATTTAGTTTCATGTTTATGTATCCAGTTAGTTACAAATATGTAGTTAAAATGCTAATTTATTGTCAAAAATATATAAATTTGCTGTCAAATCGTTATTTTTATGTAACTGTTTTTTTTTTTTAATTAATCCATAAATAGCTGTTGCCCGCGACTTCGTTCGCGTTGTGATTATAAAACATAGCGAACTGCTAGCAATCGTCTATCGTCAATCGTCAATCGCTAGCGAACGTCTGCGTGGCTTATTTCACCCGCCCTACGTTACGTCCTTGGATTCTGCTCCGTTCCCGTGTGTCGTAGCGTGATGTTATATAGACTATGACACTAACAAATAACGTGGATTTATATGGGTAAAAGGGTTTTCAAAACTGGTTCAGTAGATCCAGTGATACTTTATCTTTTTATAATATTAGTATTGACTAACTTACAGCCCGCGACCTCGTGCGAGTAGATGTCGTTTATCAAGGGTTTTTTTTGTACGAATCCCTATTTTTTTTCCTAAAATAAAATATACCTAACATCAGGGAAAATCCTGTCTTAAAACGTCCTAATAATATATTTTTCACTCTACAAGTCCCTATTCTCTTATTCTTCATTAGTTGCTTTTCCATTCAGACTTCTGTTTCCAACAGCACTACAACGTTTATTAAAAACGCTGTTTTCAAATATTTTTGTTTCTCTTTTCAATTTTCGAATATGGGAAAGATTCAAATTATACGACTTAATTAGCTTTATAATGCGTTCACAAACTCTGAATGATCTCCTAATGTAATATATTATTTAAGTATCTCAACCATCAAAATCTCTAAGCTTATGTACTTAAGATCTCTAATTCAATGTTAAAATTTATTATTTAACGTAACCAGGTGCTCCTTTAACTCTGAGCAAAGTACATTAATCTTACCTACTCCAAGTTTTAATAAGATGATAATTGTCTTGAGCTACAGTTAATAAAATTACTCATACAACTTTGCAATTAAGAGCTCAAATGGTATGAAAAATGGTTTTTGTTTTATAAGACTAAGTTAGTACTTAGCTTTTTTTAGAGATGAGAGATTTCATGGAAAGTCTCTGAACTTATTAAAATTATACTCAGTACGTGAGGTGGATCGCGACCTTGAATTGCTCCACCAGAAGCCTTTTAGATTCAATGAAACATAGTATAAACTAGTCAAACTAATTTAGGTATCTACATAATTATGTTAGGATAATGAAAGCAACGTTATGGCTGGTAGGCGCTTTACAATAATAATGATGAATAACCCGTGAAATCATGGGTGCAATCATGGTACCCTTAACCACTTTGAACTAAATGGTTAGTTATAAGTGGTAGATGCTACGTATGGCAACGGTTTTATGACATTAGTTATTTGATTTTTTTGTACTTATAATAAGCAGGACAACAAAGAAATAAAAGATTTGAAAATACCAATACCTAATGCTTGACCAGAAGTTCAATGTATTTGTCCTCACCGCGAGCAGAGCTGCGCTTGTGAACGGCTGTTCATTTACGATACAAATTCGTGAAATGAATGTTTGCGGTGAGCATCGTCATACTTCCTACTATTATTTATATTTGTTTGGTATACTAATATAAATCCAAATGGATAGGTAGATGAATGAAAGAATGGATGTTTTTTACTCTTTCACAATTCAATGGCTTAACGAAATTAACATTGATATTGATCTAGTTTTTGTTGTCATGGTTTATGTTTGGTGATAATAAAAATGATTGCATTTTTATTATCACCAAACATAAACCAGGAAAATCCTTAACACATAGTGAAGATCTTTGGCTTTATTCTGTATTCTACACAGACGTAGCCACGAACAGAAGCTGGGATTAATAAAAACACAAGTCTTTAACACACACACACTCTTTAACACCGACAGTGTGGCTCTGTAACAAGATTTTCTCAATAGTGTCTGCGATTTAGCTCATTACAAACATTACCGTAATGATCACATATTTATTTGTATAGACTTGATTAACATTATTAAATATTAACAACCTTAAAAAAAGATAAAAACCTTAATGATAACAGAAAAAAAGAAAACTATAACTATATGGCATCATGGAAAAGTGCCCAAAAGACTGGCGGCATTGCCACGTTGGATGGCAATGCCGATCAAATTAGTTTGTTCGATAATATCAACTAGTTTTTGCTGATTTAACTGTATAGTTAAAGCAAGGCGCGCAGTTCATTGCGGCCGAGGTTGTGGGGCCCCTGATAAATTCTAAACTTATGTTATTGTTGCGTCTATTTTATGGGATCACAGTTTTTGTTTTGACTAACGATTTTACCACTGTTTGGCACGACGATTTATGTTTTAATAGTGTCGAATTTCTATGTTCAGATATAGATTCTAATGTTCATTACCAGTTATAGGTTTTTTTAGGAATCTAGTTATAAAACGGCACGGATCTTTGAAAACCATTTTCAAAAATACTTCCGAAATTTAAATTATTTTTGTTTTTTTTTCTGAAGGCGTTTGCGAATAGTCTTTTTTGTGAATAGATTTTTAGTATCTGAACACTATGGCTTGGTTATTGATATGATGAATTGAAATTGTTTAAATAATGTTTTACGAATTATTTTATTAGGTACTTTTAATATAAACGCAAAAGTTCGTGACGTTGGATGGATGAAAACGGCCGAACGGAATTGGTTCAAATTTGGCACACATGAAGATGTAGATTTAGCTTTACAGGTAAGATAATTATTATTTATCCCGACTTTGTGTTACCGTGAGATAATTTAGAACATGGGCTTCATTCTATTCTGAAGACTACGCAGACGAAATCGCGGGCGAAGCTAGTACCTACTAAAATCTATGTAATATTTTAGTATAATAATTTGTCTTTGTCTTCCTGATTTTATGAGTTAGAAGAAAATCAAGACAGAGCTCGCTTCAACTAAATTCACTGCCACAATAATGCATTGGGTGAACAACGAATTTACGAGCTATTCCCTCGACCGTAAGTTGTATTTCTTGGTTACAAGCTGTACCTACAGGAAATAGAACAATATTATTTTGTACTATTCCTTCACAATAATATTCTGGTCAAAAATGTTCCTGGTTTATCGATTACACAAAGGCAAAGGTCCAACTTTACCGTCGACACATTCTATTTTCGTTTCACCTTTACACCATTCCCAAAATAAGCACGTGACGGAAAATCAAAAGATGGTTGACCGGACAAGTCTTCAAATAACTAACCTTTGTACCGCAAAAAAGTGATTTGACGGACATTTTCGCGGTTTATTTTTCACCTGAATGAAATAAAAAACGTATACTACCAAGAATTACTATCGCTACTAGCCTTACCTTAGTTGATTTTGCGGCTATGCTAATATTTCAAGGGCCATCTACCTATATTTGAGGCAATGGAATATCCATTGCCTCAAAAAATGAATGAAAGAAAGAAATGAAAATATTTTCCTTAGACGACATCTTCATTATATTTAGGACAAAAGCCGGGTATATTGTTTTCAAGCCGACGAACAAGAAATCTAAACTTCTAACAACATTATTACCGGACCTACATGTATTTATTTCAACTGCAAACAAAATTGAATGGATCTTTGTTGGAAAATATCCAAAGGAATTTTCCATTACGGCTATCAGAACAATAGTGGTATTCCGCCCACTAATAAAGTCAGACACAAGATAAACCACTTTTATTTGGAAACTAGTAAACTTTAGAACAAATAAACCTTTTACAAAGGCTTTTAACAATAGTGAATCAGTTAATAAACAGAATAATAAAGACAAACATCAAGGAAATGAATTTACTACAATTCTGAGTGGAGTACTTCCCAAAGACATTGTTCACTTAATTATCGAAGCCCATCTAACGGATACGATTCGACAAGTCGTGTTAGATGGAAAGGATAATCAATATCATGAAGGGTGCCGCAACTGGGCCCTTATAACGAACTAGAAGGTTCCAACCAACAATTTATTTCCTACCCATAGCCTCTTATATTATTATATTTCTACTTCAAGCGCTCTTATCCTATTAGTGTCTTTGAGTTACGTAATCAATAACAAAAGACGATCGAATTGTCGTAGAGGAAATAAGTACAACTGCGGACAACATTGTTCTGTTTTCTTCTCTTATTACGGCGATTGCCACAGTATTGTTGTGGGTACTGTTTCCAAGAAAACTGTTTAGTACTACTGATACTTTTAGATAAAGAGTTTTATTTTGTTACTGTTCTTTAATTGATGTATGAATATACGGTGCGCCTGATCTCTTTCCGGTCGTGTCGCATTGCCATCTCATCGGACTATAAGAGTTAGGGAAGGGGGAGTGCAGAGTGTTTGGGCACACACATGTGCACTATAATAATTATCTCCTGCGTACTTAACTCGTCTCCATTGAGATTTACCGCTGTGACTTAAATCGGTCTGGAGGATATTATTCATATACTGTACATCAACGGAAGAATCAAACAATTTATATTTCAAGAACAAAGATGAGTTATAAGAAATTCTTACCATGAAAAATCTACAAATTCGTAACTTCAGAAGTAGGCCACTATTATTAAATTATTTGTGTAAATAAATAAACAATGGCTAGCTGATAGACTTTTCGATTATGAATAAAGACGCATTTATTACTAGCAGCTTATCTAAACTAGAATCGAAGATTAACACTGTATCTCTCGCAATACCAAACTCTGTGTTCGTCGAAGCAAGTTAACTCATCCAACAAAGAACATGTGCACTTGAATTTCTCTCTAAAACAGCTCTAGATTGCTCAAAGCTGTTCTTTGTTTCGGAAAAAGGCTTAGACGCGTCCTGTTTAGTCGGAGAAAACCTTTCGAGAAACATAAAGGTACTTGTTGACTGAAAGTGACGGTCCAGCCAGTATCAAGCTAATTTATTTTTTAATTAAACTTGGTAACCTTTATCATAATCGTCATCGTCATGTCAGCAGAATGTCGTTCACTGCTTTTTTTTTTTTGGGGGGGGGTGGGAAATCATCAAATAACTTCTCCCGCCCTGGGCGGGGCGGGAGGGAGTGTCAGACTTTTACTGACTAAAACCCACCCATGTTCCTTCTTGTGCCCTTTGCGTTCCGGGGGCGCGGTATCTCTTACGAACAACCCGCAGCCCCGGCAGGCATCGGCCCTCAGTGGCCCCTTCTCTATGCTGACATCTCTTTGACGCGCGCGTGGAGCACGGACGCGCCGTCGACACGGCCTGTCGTTATTTAAACGTAAGGACGGTGAGCTACCCATTGCTCACCGTCCACAGGCCCGTATCTACGGTGGCCGGGAGTCGTCTCGCGGCTCCCGACGGCGCTCCGGACCATGGCTTGCACCAGGGCCGGACGCGAGAGTTCGCCGCCGCCGATGGCCGCCACGAGGACTCGGCGATACTCCGCCCAAGCGGGGCATACCGCCACGGTGTGCTCCACCGTATCCTTGGGGCGATCGGATCAAAGCTTTCCCTAAAGATAGTCACAATTTTTCAACTAAGATTTATTAACCCGTCCCGGGGCGCCGCAGTGGTGGCATCCACCTAAGTGAGTCTCTTCTTGGTTTCTTTAAAATCTAAATTTGCTGGTAGGTATTTAGGAAGCCAGTTTAGTTTCGTCTCTAGTTAAGCTAATTTATTGAGTTTTATGGACGTAGAGACGAATAAGCTGGATTTCCAAAAAATGCCATTTCCTTTCGTTTTGTGAAAATATCTTTTTAGATTTTTCTAAGCTTCTATTATATATGAGCTCTTGGCTCCGAGACTCTACTTCTTAGAATTGGTTTGGTTCAGTTAGACCTCTTTTAGAGAACTTATTATAGATAAGGACTAACAAAGTAGGAACTGATTGTGTTTAAAATGTTCTAAAAGGTTTCATGACTGTTCAGTTAATGTGCAAGCTGGGACTAAACTTTGTTCGTAAAGTGGTTAAGTCCTTTAGAACTGGGGCTCATAAGAGCGAATGACTAAATTGGAGTTCCATTATAGTCTTAGACGTCATATCGACGCAGTACAGTAGCTCGCAAGGTCACGGTACATTACCTACTGGAATGTTCATGTTGCAGAAATCAATTCCATAATGAAAACCATTACAGCTGCATAAATTAGTGGAAGAGTACTAGAGTTAATAATGCAGTAAATTCACTGGATTTATACTAACGATTACTTATTAAGGTTATTTATGAATCAAATTGAAGTAAACTGGATATAATTTCAAACGCATTTAGACAAAAATAGGGGTCAAAGGTTTACATCGATTTTAAGACTGATATTAGGAGATGGGGGGTTACTATATGCATCGATCTATATATACCATTATATTACATTGGATGTAAACGAATGTTATAAACAGCATTAATTTAGCATTTTCTTGTTTTTACAAAGAAATTTCCTTTTTCCGTTTTTTTATTACCAACAGTGGTATCTTTTTGCTATGGCGTAACGAGGTTAGAAAAATATACGTAGTGTCTAATGTAGGTAATCTGTACAGACGCCCGACGCAGCCCACAGGCTAGCCTCGGAGAAATCTGCAATCTAGAAAATGTCTTATCAATGTATTCAGTTCAAATGGAATATTTTCTGGCTTTGCATTTAATGAATCTACGGAATAAATTCAATTGCACTACATGTAGTAGTACTTATTAACGCCTTTGTTAGATATTTCTAATATACGAACTACTTTGACGTGTGAAATCCATATCGTGCCACCCCACACGGAACTCAACGAACCGCAGCGATTGTCGAGCCGTCGAGTTCCGGAAACTACACTTATCGTAACAGCTACGTTTCATTAATTCATATTGTTATATTCAAAAACCGAATGGTTGTTACCATTGATTGATACGTACGACGGAGTTTTAATAGTTTGATTTTAACATAGCATAACATACCATCACGAATGATTTGATTTGCGATTTTTTTTATACAGTTTGTTTGATTTTATACATGATATAATTTTGAAGACAACATAACGATTCAGCGGTTTTTGAAACTGATCTACATTATTGCTAAGTTACTTGATTGTCTAGTCTGAAAACTCTTTTACAAAGAGAAAACGTGTCTAAAGTGCGTTTCTTTTACCTTCGTTAAGGTTCTGATCAAGAAAAGTTCTTCTTTTGTCGATTTTTAATTGAACCGTTTATTATTCTGAATTATTTTGCGTGCGTTTAAAATGTTTATCGTTGGCGCTCCAAGAAGTGGCTGGGGAAGTTCGGTTAACCTACTATGCCCTAAGGAAGTGTACATAATTAAATACACGCGTGGGTAATGCATTTTTCATTACTTTATGACAAGTTTATTAACTGGTAGGTACAAAACAATGAGGGCATTAACCATTTATGAGTGGGGGGTCTTTTCCGTTGAACATAATTATTGGCTGTTTCATTCTGTAACTGTGTGGTTTTTATAGGATCTCATAACAATCGTTTGTTTAGCAGTATTTTAGGAGGCTTACTCAATACCTACTCAGTAGATATAACACAATCTACTTTTCTTCCTTTCTCTTGTCGATGTCGGCGTGAGAGTGAAGTCCTTAGTACTACCTTACCTCACCATTGACTTATATCTCAATGTATTTCACCAATAAAACTGATGAACAATAAGCATAAACATAGATAAGTTTATACTTATTATTCAGTTTAAGGTAGGTACCTGCATACAATTTCCATGACAATAAGTTACGGGCCCGGTATCAGTCCTTGAAAATATGTCAGTTTTCCGCCTGTCAGTCAAGTTTTACGGTGTAACCATAAAAAAAAACAGCAATGGTGAAAAACATAAAACCGTATTGGATGTGCAGCAATTTTATTAACATTCAATAAAAGGATTAAGATGTAACTTTGTTCAAGGTATAAAAATAAACGTTCCCGTTTCTTCTGGTGACGCAGTAAGGAGTTTAAAGGATTTTGCCAGGTGACTGGGCACAGCGTTCACTGATAATGTTACAAAGAGAAAAAATGAAAAATTGTTCTGCTAGGGTTCGATGACTTTACACAGCAGTCAATTCGCTTAGAGACAAAATGGATGATCGCATACTACGCCCACTCGGTTTAAGGGAATTGTGGGGCCAGTAGAAATGGCGGCGCTTATAATAAAAAGAGTCGGAACAAAAAACTATATTTATAAGATAGTTTCGTAAGCTCTAAAAGTAACGTAAAAACTTGTTTATTTGACCTATCTGTTACTAGAATCAATAGTTTTAGTATCATATAAATGCATTAAGACCACCATTGTATTTTTTTTTAATAAAAAAATTCCTATCCTCGTTGATGACAATGAGTTGTTCATATTTTGAAATGTTAGTTCAGAAAATCAGTTTCACGTTATGAAACAATACACTTTAAAATGAGTAAGGAGATTTTTAACACTTGAATTATTTATTTGTAGGTACTGGCCGTAATAGTGCAAAAAACAAAATGAATGCCTTCAAGTATTTGAAAAAAAAACTTAATAAGTACAAGTCGGACTCGCCCTTCAAGGGTTGCGTACGTAGGATCATTATAAATTACAGAATTAAATAAATATTTTATTAAAATTAATAAATGGTAATTTAAATAAGTAAATAAAATATTTATTTATCTACTACAATTTACTTAGATATAGGTATTAAGTAATTAAAATTATTTAAAATTTTTAGTTTCACAGACTTCAAAGACAAATAGGGAAACGGTATTTTTTTAATATTTTTCGTTATATATAACAATTAACGCGTCGGAAAAAATAAATAAAACATATTTTGCAATGTGCACACCAAGCTCTCTTATATGATACCCCATTTGAACTAGTAACTTCTATTTGAAATTACGACCCCTTTTAAGAAATAGACCGCCTATTTTATTAGATTAAATTACAAATGTTTATAGTTTTGAGATTTATTCTTGTATTTATGGTCTGTAACGATATTATTTGCCAAATTTTATAGTTTTAGGTCAACGCGAACTACTCAATGAGTTTTGATTCCCTTGAGAGAGTATGTGCGTTTTTTTACTGAATAAACTGTCGTATCTTTTTTTTTACGTAAACTTACAAGCTTGATTTTTTCACAAATTTATGGGATTGTAGACCTAAGTATATGGTTTAAATTTCAAATTGATAGCTCCACGCATTCCCGAAATAAAGGGTCTTGGCAGACAGACAGACGGACGGACAACAAAGTGATGTTATATGGGTTCAGTTTTTCCTTTTGAGGTACGGGACCCTAAAAATAACACATTTATTTTTATTTTTGTTTTAGCGCATCCGTAGAGTTCAGCATAGCAGAGCATTTGTTTTTTTAAATAGGTGTACCAAAGTTAACTAAAAAGGTGAAAATATTATTATATGTTGAAAATGTTAAAAAAGGTTACCGATGTCTTTATTTACTCCCAACTTCTCAAATATCTAAATCTTGGTTTGTAAAATAGGATTTAACACGCACATTAAAATATTATTACAACAAATTTAATCCCTCATTTGTTCATTCTTCATCGTTAAACAAACATTACCGACACACCTAGATAGTTTTTTTTGTTATTATAATTTTGATGAAAGTTTCCATTAAATCGATATCTTGATAATCCTTGTTATTGGAAAGCTTAGTTTAGGGCATGTTCTAGTTCGGAATTCAATAAACACAACGATTGGATGAGAATTAATTTTTAAACCGCCTTAAGGTTTACTTAGATAAGTTGTTATAAAAAATACCCGCAATTTGTGTACTTACGGAATCCCTCATACATTATACTTAAGCGTTATACGATGCAAATGGTTACGTCAATCTGACGTGTCTACGATGTATAACATCAATTGACAAATAATGAGTTCAATGTGACAAAGTCCAAAAGGGGTCAGCGTGGAAAACGTTGACCCCTTTTGGACTTTGTTAGCATACCCTGGATAGGCAACTTGCCTACAATTATTTGTAAACTGCGCTAACACGCTCTGATAACTAATTACAATCTTAAATCCTGGCTATGATGCATAAAAGTTGTAAATAAAAAAAATATTTTAAACAAATATTAATAACAATTTTTTTATTTTCTGGAATTGTATTCCAGAAAATAAAAAAATTGTCATCTCATATAAAAGTTAAGTACTTTAAAAAGTCTAGATATGTAAATGGGACCTTTACGGGAAAAATGAATTTGAATATGCCCCTGAAAGATTTCTACCCGTTTGACACTGACAATCTTATCAAAACGAATTTAAAACATTTGTGAAAATGTTGAAAAAGGACTATAAAGTTACAGAAATAAGACGTTACAGAGATCAGAATAAGGTTGTTTCATATAAATAAGAAATTGGTTCCTACATAGCTTGTACGTTGGTAGATAGGTACCTGTTGTTTTTCCGAGCTTAATATGTTACGATTCGCGCGTGTGTTACAATATTTACGAAGGTGCTTCAGGCTGGTTGCATAGTATGCGTGTCTGAAATTATTATTGGAAATAATGCTTTTTCAGTGTCCCTTTCTCTTTAAAAACGGTTAGTCAAAGTTTTTTAAGATTAGTACTTACATCGAAAAAGTAAAAATATTTATAATCTGTACCATTCAATTTAAGAACTGTCAGTGTCATGTCAATTTTATTCTACATAATAAGCTCGCTTGTTTCCTTTTGGGCGTAGTGCTGATGATTCACTAGCTTCTAGATTAAATTAAAGTAAGTAATTATTTTTCACCTTATTAAGGATTATAAAGAACTACCTCTATATTAATATATTATAGTTACGTAAGAAGGTACTTAAGCGTAGTCTAACCTAAGTAGTCTAAGTAATTAGTAATTTGAGTAACCGGTATCTGTACCAGCGACTTGACATAACGAGCTATCAACTAGGTACCTACGATTAAGTCGTTGACCTTAAAAAGTTACTACAGTCAAATAATTGGTCTGATATTGTTGTAACAGTAACTTAAAAGGTCACCGTCATACCATCTGCTTGAAAGATTTTAAGAATCGATTTTAGATAGGCACCTATGTACTTGTTCGTTTTATGGGTTCCTTACAAAAGGAGAAGACTGGACCCTATTACTAAGACTGTACTGTCCGTCCGTCCGTCCGTCTGTCACAAAGCCGGCCTTCGGGGGCAAGACCGGGGAATGTAGGATATTTTACCTTACTGAAATCATCCCGGTGGTTATTAAGACCAAGCGCCTGCATCCTATATCAGGAACAGCACCACACTGAAATGTGACATACGTGGTACCATTATGTTACTTTATTTTTTTACGAATATAAAGGTGATGTTTATTGAAATAAAATTAGATTATATATTTACTGCCTTAAAATTAGGTAAAAAAAATCCTCAATAATAACAAAAAAGAAACTAAAATTAAATGACATCAAAAAATTCCTCCGCAACGCAGTCAACCGGAAAATTGCCCAAAAGACTGGCGGCATTGCCACGTTGAATGGCAATGTTTTTCCTCTGGCCAAGGTAAAAGCCAGGCTTTGGGTCGCGGGAAGTGTCATGGTACTTATGCTTATAATAATGCTAATAATCAAGAAAGAAATTAATTATAAGTATCATAATACACACACAATTTTAAAACTAATTAATGTCTCTGTCACAATTACATTAGCGTCTAATTATAGGCTCATAAATTAGTTTCACAGTGCAAATTTTAATTAAAATATCACTGAAAAATGTACTCGTTTATTATAACAGTCATAAATTCATACATAGGAGGTAGGTAACACACATAGTAACACAGTGATTAGTTATAACATAACAATCAAGTTGATATAATGGACGCTTTACGAGTTGACAGGGGCGACACGTAAAATTAATTACTAAGCGGCAAATTAATATAGCGAGCGTTGTGTGGTAGGTACCTGCTTACCTATTAGTTATAACGTAGGTATATTTGTTTAACAATAGCTAAACTGCCTCGAGCCAAAGTCTTAAACTGTTGACCGTTATCAAGAGGGTCTACATACATAACTCACGTCATGTTCCCATGGGGGAAGGCAGAAACCACATAACGCACCTGCTATGATTAAGGATCGTACACATAGTCCTTTCGCCATATCTGGTCATCGAGTCTCTATTATTTAAATTTTTGAAATTGTCAACTAAATAATTATTCGAATAACTAATATCTGATTAACTAAATGTAGTAAGTAGAGCTGTCCGTTAACATAAAATAAAATGTGACAAAAATTTACCTAATGTTCTATAAAAAGTTATAGTTTCAGAAATTAATTTCCCACTTCGAAAACTTTATATTTCGAAGTAACACAGTTTTCAACAAGAAGTGGATAATAGGAACACCCCATTATAATTACAATTTCGAGATATGTCCATTCGATATGTTGTTGTAATAATAAAATATTCATATTTAACATTAATGGTTTATCGACATATTCAAATAAAAAAATAATATCAATAAAAATGACCAATCTGTAAAAAAATAGAATGTTTTATAAAACCAGCAAGTGCCAGTTGGACTTACACATGAAGTGTCCTGTACCACAGCTGTACAATATTAAGATCGAGCAAAAAATGGCAAAAAAACCCTTTTTGCATGTGGTCCCCTTAAAATTTAAACATTCCACCCTTCGGATTCAGAACCCCGAAATTACAAACATTTTGTCTAATAATTGTACACGAGTCGAACGACAATTGAGTATTCGTTTGGTTCCGAAACGGAGACTGGTCCACATTTTCAGTAATAGTACACCTATTCACATGGTCATTTCATAATATTTAGGTTGAAGATAAAACCTATCCTGAATTAAATGTCTTGCACAACTGGCCAATAAGTAATAATAAGTTTCAAATCGACAGGATAGCAATTGCATAGCTCTCGGTTATCTAAATGTGCTTTCAATAAAACCGATTTTCGTTGTTTCTATTCCTTAACCCAAACTCTTATGTGACAAGATACGATCAGCGCTATTCTTTTCCTAAGAGATTTATTTATCATTTGATAGAGATAGGCCAAACCCACTGATTTACAATATCCAAGCACAAGTTACATAAAATCCCAATATCTCCTGTTCTCCGAAATGCCCTTTAAAAGTCAATCTTACGTCAGGTGAAGCTGTGTCCGCCCACGCTCCAAAAAGTACTGAAACCGAACACGAGACTCAAGATTACGTAAAATGGTGATAGATTCCGAACGATTCCCCGAGGGCTGTTCGAGGTTTCTTATGAAGAAGTATTAACTCGCCGAGGAACTCTGTTTAAGTGGCTCATTTACAGAAAAAGGTTTGTAGTATTAAGGTTCTTTCCACAGGATGTTTTAAACATGTAATCTTGAGAAGCATATGAACAAAAATGATACCGTATTATGTTCACTTTTAATGATAACGATAAAGTAGCCGAAGAAGTAAGATTGGTTTCTCATATAATGTACGTAGAAAAAAAATGTCTTGAACATAAAAAGAACTCAATGAGCATTCCGTCCACGAATGAGGGGTTGGGACAAGTGGGTCCCGGAGTCAGAATTAAGTGTGATTTATTACTTTTATGAGCCACTGTAGCCTCGAACCGCCTTATTTGCGTGAGTGAGCGATCTAGTTTTACGATGGCTAGTTCTGACTGATGTTATTCTTCATTGTCATTCGTTCAATCATGCAAATGATGTGATTAGCAACCACAATCTGATAATATTTTTTTAAATCAAAAGATTTTAGAATAGAAAAAACAAAACGTAATAAGAAAGTTGAAAATTCTAATCGCGACTTCGAAATATTTCAATGTCTATTTATTTCTTGTGCTGGTTGATACAAAAAAAAATCTTTTTCATCTTTATTTACAAAACGAAGTAAACGACACGTAAATATTATTTAAAATACAATCCTAATTAGTGGTGATAAAAGCGAAATTGTATTCTATCATCGAAAATGTTTTGTTATCATGGATCTCGTCGGCTATCGAGCCCTCCTCAGGCATAATAATAATGGGCACGCAACCACGGCTCACTTTTCACTTATTTACATATCTACAACCTTTAACAGGCTGAATAGAAATGTGGATATACACATTATAAGATTGGAGGCTCTCAAAGGTAAAGCAAGAATAAAAAACAATTAAGCTCCAGGAGCACAAACACTTTTGACCTAGTTTTCCTTTATTTGTAAATCAAATGAATTGAAGCGTTCCGTTAGTTTATTTGCTGGATAGCTGAAGTGAAAGTAAATAATATTGAAAAAAATATAACCCACGGTGGAGTGAAAACGTGCCTTTCAATCAGGATTTCAATTGTTCTAATGGAAGCATTGCAAAACACTGTTTTTTGAATGTCCAAATAATATAAAGAAATTATAATACATTCAAAGTTGGGCTTTCCTAAAAGTAGACAAACCTATTTTATTATTTGTGTATAAATTTGATCTAGGCAAGGTATCAATTCAATCGTAGGTGTTTCAATTTATTCGAGCTCTTTTTGAAGTGATGTTATTTGATAGTTATCCAAGACCTGTCTACAAAGTTTTTAGATATAGGTACTTCACCTACAGCGGTTTCTGTGTTGTGCTTATAAAATGTTTTAGAGGTCAAATTCGTATACCTGCTTTTTGATAATTTGGAAATATGAATGTGAACAATACATTGACCCACGCCTAGTGTGGGTTTGGCACGTTATTTTACAAAAGATGCTCTTTTTCATAATTTGACTATTATTAACAATTTTTTTTTTTAGTTTTTGTAGGCACTAAAATTTTTAGAGTAGAGTGTAAAACTGAAATGTCCTCATGCTACATAGAACGTTAGATTTTGTAAATATTTGTCGGTTAACAAGTAGGTATATACATTTTTTAATCAATCACATTCACACTAATTGTGTAAGGTATTCATTTTTTAATTTAAACATTAACGCATGCAGTTTCTGCGATAAAAGAAAATGTATTTATGTGAAATTGTCGCTGTAAATATATATATATATTCCGCTGTTCACTTTGTATGGCAGTAAATACATTTACAGTGTAATCATTAATATTTTACAAATTCTGTGTGCTTTCACGGTACCGATATGAATTCAATTTTCCATAGCGGAAAACGAATATGTGTCTTATTCAGTGATGTGTTTAAAAAGTAACGCGATTATAAGTTTGGTAACTTTGCATTCAGCTTGTAAACGTTTATTGTAAAACATTGGAAAACTCGAAAAGATGTGTTACATGAAGCTCTTATGTAATTTATTTTGTAGGCAGAGTAGGCCTGTTGAAGTTCACCTCTGTCTCTCGGGAATTGGAGCGATTTTAGAATCTAAGACCTTTTGAATTTTAGACTTAAAAGTCCAGGTTGCTTCACGATTCATTTTCGTATGTCCAAGATTTTTTGATTGCTACTTCCCAAGTTTCTGAAGAACTGTTAAGGCTAAATGTACTTTTCGATCATTTTAGTATTTATACAACGTAGATAAGGTTCATTCTGTTGATTAATCTATTCACTAATCTTTGTGAGAGTGCAGTTACGAATGTCTACTCAATTTTTGTCACCAAACATTGGGGAACCTCCCCTAATTAATACAACAACAACAACATACCATCACGCCTGTGTTCCCCGAAGGGTTAGGCAGAGGTGTACCAATGTACCCCCATAGTTCGCCGGTATGTTTAGGTCCCACATAGTAGGGGGGAGCCCATTGCCATTAACCGGGCATAAATCCTAACTCCGAGCTGCTACTGAGAATTTCATAGAAAAACCCAATAACATTTTCACACGGAAATATCAAATGATAACGCGAAATAGATGTACCTTAGTCCAAATTAATATACATACAATTTATTTGTATTGTAGTATCTATTGTACCTATAGCCTTTCAATACTAAAGGCATTGTTCTTCCCCACTTTTGTGTTAGGTGTATTCATCATTTGCTTTTTGTCCGAGAATTAGGGCACGTTATAATTGCCCGTTGCTATTCAAAGTATGTTATTATATGTGTGTAAACATTAGGTGCCTAACAATACAAATTCCACATTAGGTGTTAAAAGTAATTTGAATTAACATGTTGAAATAAATAAATAATATTTCAGATCTTATCGGGTTTTCTGATATGAGACCCGCTAATTGTAGCCCTTGAAAAGTTACAAGTTAGGGGTTAATTTAGCGGTCTAAAACTTCTGGATTATCCAGCAAATAATTTCATATCTAGATACCTATCTACTACTTAAGTTCTGTTCCATTTTATAATGTAACTTGTGGTTAATGCTTATCCGCCATCTGGGGTGCTAAAGTAGGATATCACACAAAATTTGCCTAAATATTTTCGTATAATATAAAGTAGGCACCCGTATAGGCGAAAGCTTTTGTCACAACGTTTGTGCGTAAATATTTAGGTAAAAATCACTCCCTGAAACTTTTATAGTAAAGAAGGATAGCTAGTTAAAGAAAAATCTATTCTAGCTTAAATATTTTATAAACTCGTAAGTTTAAGTTAAAATCACTTTTGTTGTCGATCTCCATTGCCTACCTGCATAGTTTCTTAATTTCAAAACAATAATAATGTTTCAAAATTTCAAAATATTTTGAATTATGTATCATTTCGAAATTGAGTTACTTTGACGTAAAATTGAATAACCACAGGCCCAGAATCAGTATCCGATTCCTATTAAAATTTCATCGAGTTTAATTACTTATTGATCTCAGTATGACTAGACTATTTTCGTATAAACCGCGCTGTTGGCAGTCCCTGTAACAAAGATTTCAAACTGTATTTACAAGATGTGTAATCACGCGAAGTAAATCACTCTAATACCTAATAAAGCAGTAAATAATAACATATTTAGCTCCTTGCCGTGAGTGTACGACACAAGTCAGCGCGCCACGCTGTAACTCCACAACTCAAAACTGAACAACCCTATTAATGTCAAGGGAAACATGTATCAAGGTCGACTTTATTACCGACAACCGTATCGTTCCTTAATGTTATCGCTATTTATTTGTACGGTATTATTTATCGTTTTACGGTATCGGTTGTAAAAGATGCGTTTATGAATTTGATGATAATGACTATTTAAAACGTAGGTTTTTATTTTGTTGCTGTTGAAGTATTGAGTCGATTTTATTAATCAGCTATAAAATAATTCCATGTATACTTGAGATATGGCGTTATTTTTTTAAGATTTATCGTTGTGCGTTTGGGTAGGTTGGACTTATCGAATTCAGTGGTGTAGACGTTTCAGTTCATTTTTACTTTTAAAACGTTTAAAGTGGTAGAAAGAGCGGGTAAATTAGGAAGGCAGTCAATTAATAATCTAGCTCATGATATAGGTACGTATGTATATCTGAAGGTTGATAAAATATGTACGTATTATACAAAGCTTGATGGTACTTATCATAAAATTACACAAATTAAAGCAATCACATTAACTTTATTATACGGATATTCAAAAAAGTTGCGTATACGATAATCATAATGAAACAGTAGTACCTACCTATAATTACGAAGCCATTTTGTGCGATAACGATACCCACCTTCCTATATAAAACGATTATATTGGAATTAAAATGTGTTTAGTCTTGCTTTGCTGTTAACGGACTTCGTAAAGGAAGAGATTAGGTATTTGTATTTTATGTTACATACATATCATCACGCCTGTATTCCTCCGACGAGTTAGACAGAGGTGTAACCAATGTACACCCACAGCTCGCCGGTATGTTTTTAAGTTCCATGTAATAGGGGCCATAGCTATAAACCGGGCATAAATCCTAACTCCGAGCTGCTAATGAGAATTTCATAAAAAATCCCAATAACACTTTTTGCTCGACTTAGGAATCGAATCCAGAACCACTAGCGTAGCAGTCGCGCTTAGGACTACTATCCCAGTCGGGGTTGTATGTGATATGAACTTGATATTACGAGTTAGCGTAAACTGGCCAGTTGCCATGCTAAATAAACATAACAAAAAGCACACACATCTCTACCTATATTTAAACGCGAAAAGGCGCTGGTCCTTTTCGTAGTTTTTGCACGTTCAATGTGAAACTTTTGAAACGCTACCCTTATGCTTTAGTAAAAATAAAAACGTCACGCGCTTAGGCCTGATAGTCTGAGGGTGTGATTGTCTCCAGAATAGTTGTACTAGTAAAAAAATCAAGACTCGGAAATGTCTTAAAGTTTTGCAAAACCAATTACTGAATACAAATATTGGTTTAGCAATTTTGAGCACTTGAAACTTCCGAAAACATTTATCACCGCGGACATAGAAGTGAAATCTATAGTGTTTTTATACAGTAGGTATCTTTGTTAAAAACTGGAATTCTTTCCAAAAGTTTTTTTTATTTGTGCCGCCTCTATCTATCATCATCGACCTAGAAAAGCATCATTTACTTTTCGTATTCTGTAAACATTTTCTTTAAGAGACTGTTATAGTATTAAGATAAGCAGTGAGTGGGACCCTTCAGAGATCGTGATACGAATTTTATATTCCTCTTCAACGGGACGAAAATACTAAGCAGTGTACCTACCACGAAGGAGCCGCTACGTGATGTAACCCACAATTTTACATACAAGGCGGCATGTCTAGTAATTATAAGTATTGTTGAAGTATTTATCAGCCTCCGCAAGGTAACTAAGATATATTATTAACTAAAACATAGGTATATGACGTTGCGGCCTCGTCGCACCGGCCTTGCTGCTATTTCTAACCGAGTCAGGCTTTGAAGGACTTTTCCAGTTCAAAATATCTGATCAAAATGCAAATATGGTTATTTCCACAATGTGCATGTATTGCTTTTATTTATGCTCGAGGCTAAACGAGTACCTATCAATATTGATGAAAATAAACTGAACTGTGGTGACATTTCTGTATTCAAATGATATTTTAGAATTGTCTGTACAAATGGTTGTGCATAAAAATTGACCCGATAGTTTTCGTGTTGTCTGAATTGTTTTCGATCATTCACAGTAAACACTACGAACATGCCACGTAACTACTTTATTGATATTACTGAAAAATAAAATAGAAATATACTTGATAGTATTTTATTCCCAAAAGAGCGAGCATAATAAGATATATAATGACATGACAGTATTTTCAGAACATATAATTCGTTGGAGCTATAGAAGCGTGTATCATTTTCCTAAGGGAATAAGATATTATTACGAATAGATATCATCTTTATCGTCAAATACGTTTTAAATCCTATCCCTTTACGTAAAGAAAATCCATTTTACTGTAACAAAAACGGTATAAGTGGAGAAGAGACAGTAATCCCTATTATATAGTCATGAGTTTGAGGTATAATTTACTATGTAGGTACCGCCGTTACGGTCGACTTGCATTTTCGCTTGTTTAAATATTACAGCAAACTGATTTATTTATTATCAGGTTGTATTTTTTTCATGGAGGGTTCACGATGCAGTAGGTATCTTAATACCTAGAGACACGAGGTTGTAGATGGAAAGGCTAGACTTCTATCGGATTCCAAATGAATAATAGATGAGCTAGATGCATCAGTGAGGGTATATAGATTTAGTGAATATAATCAAACGTAATGTTGATTAAAGGGTATATCTCTGAGGCCTGTTTTATATAAAACGTGGACTGTTTTACTTACAGAAAAACTTGGGATATTTAGGCTGAAAGCTCTTGGTTTCGAGCTTTTAGCTTACATTTTTGTGGAGTTGCCGTGACCTTAGTCGTGCGCGGGATAACGTAATATAGCGTTAAGCGCATTTGATACCTTTTACAAATTCATATTTGGGTCTCAGAGATTTTTTTAACCTGAAGAACTCTTGATTATATTACTTACTCAAGTTTTATGGCCGACATAATCATTGCTGCATATTTTCATAACCCTTACTTTACTTTTCAAAAAAAAACTATCAAAATATGTAAATTAAATGACAATAAAAATGTTCTGTTTATTATACCGAAACAATGAACGTAATTAATTATTATTCGGTAGCCTAGTGGTCCTAAGCGCGACTGCTACGCTAGAGGTTTTGGGTTCGATTCCCAGGTCGAGCAAAAAGTGTTATTGGGTTTTTCTATGAAATTCTCAGTAGCAGCTCGGAGTTGACGACACGGTTGGCGCAGTGGCCGAGCGATCGACTGCTGCGCTGCGTGTCGCGGGTTCGATTCCCGCACGGAACAAATATTTGTATGACCTACAGATAGTTGTTCCGCGTCTGGCTGTTTGTGTATGTGAGTTTATATGTTTGTAAACGCACCCACGATACAGGAGAAATTCCTAGTGTGGGGCAACGTTTTTTAAAAAAAAAAAAAAAAAAGAAAAGAAAAAAAAGTTAGGATTTGTGCCCGAATAATGGCAATAGGCTCGCCCCCTATTATATGGGACCTAAACATACCGGCGAAGTGTGGGTGTACACTAGTACACCTCTGCCTAACCCTTCGGGGAATACAGGCGTGATGGAATGTGTTGAATGTCATTCAATTATACTAACATATTAAACAAAAAGTAAATCTTCGAATTTCAGCATTGTGTATTCACAAATAATGATTTTAACCGTATTTGTGTGTCTGCAAACTGACAATAAATTCGAGACACTGCATTTTTTTTTTCATGTGGGTATTAAGCCACCAAAAGGTCATTTTATCTTAAAACGCTTGTTGTACGTCTACTGGGAAAGCCTAATCTGTCTGAACATGGCATCAAAGGTTTAATAATCACATATATTAAGGACTGCTTCGAATTGTAATGGTGCGCCTGCCTCTCGTGCATCCAACGAGAATATTTTAAATTCATTGGCAGCATTATTTTTTTCATTAAGTTTTAGGGTTCCGTACCTCAAAAGGAACAGCGGATAAGATTACTTTGTTGCCCGTCTGTCTGTCAAGACCCTTTATTTCGGCATTGTGTGGAGGTATCAAGTTGAAATTTAAACCGTATACTTAAGTCTACGGCCCATGAAGTTGTGAAAAAATCAAACTTCCAAGTTTACGTAAAAAAAGATACGGCCTTTTATTCAGCAAAAAACGCATATTTTATTTATGCAATAGTAATTAAATCTTAAAAAATTGGGGGTCTATATTTTTTTTATAGGGGGACGGAATTTCAAATTGAAACTACGAGTTCAAAGGGGGTATCATATAATAGAATTTGCACATTGCAAAATATATTTTATTTATTTTTTCTGATGCATTATTTGTTATTTATAATGAAAAATATAAAAAAGAAAGTAGTCTATGAAACGAAAAATTTAAAATACTTATAATTGCCTAATACCTAGATGTCTAAGTAAATTTTAGTAGATAAATAAATAAACTATTTTTTAAATTCTGCAATTTGTAATGATTCTGCTTAGGGAACCCTCGGTGGGCGAGTCCGACTCGCACTTGTCCGGTTTTTCTGTCACTTTATAAGTCTATATTGGACATCATTGACAACGATGAAGGAAAAACATCGTGAAGGGACCTGGTCCTATAATTAATATAAGTTTACAATTGCCATTCCACCTTGAACAAATGCTCTGTGTAAGTAGATGCCTTGCTCTGCAGTGGGACAATTATAGACCACGTACCATCGCGGCCTGTATCCCCCTAAGGGTTAGGCAGAGGCCACAGACGCGTACCAATGTACACCTACAGTTCGCCGGTATGTTTTCGAATCCCATGTAATAGGTGGCAAGTTTATTGCTATTCAATGGGCACAAATCCTAACTCCGAACTGCTACTAAGAATTTCATAGAAAACCCAATAATACTTTTTGCTCGACCTGGGGATCGAACCCAAGACCTCTAGCATAGCAGTCGCGCTGCTAACGAGGCAGTTTTAGACAATAATAGACTGATGTAATATTATCATTTTTAAATACTATTTCAAATAAAGTAATATTTGAACACAACTAGGAGTCAAACGTATTATCATGCTTTAAACATTTTTTAATCTGTTCTATATAATAATTATAACATACCATACCATCACGCCTGTGTTCCCCGAAGGGTTAGGCAGAGGTGTAACAATATTCACCCACAGTTCGCCGGTATGTTTAGGTCCCATGTAATAGGGGGCGAGCCTATTGCCATTAACCGGACACAAATCCTAACTCTGAGCTGCTACTAAGAAATTCATAGAAAAACCCAATAACATTTTTTGCTCGACCTGGGAAGCGAACCCAAGACCTCTAGCGTAGCAGTCGCGCTAAGGACCACTAGGCTACCGAGGCAGTCAGTCATTATAATAATTATGTTGTGATAAAAGCATGTAAAACTTATTAAGGTAGTAAATACTAACTTACAAAGAAAAAATTGCAGCATTTACCGTCACAAAAATGATCTTGAAATTCAATAATGTAAAAGTCACAGAATTATTAAAGTGCTTACCTGAATACTTGTAGAAAAAAAATCTTTTGAGAAAACTTAATTTTCAGTATCGCAATAAGATGGGATTGAGACTGAAACTTTCACACCACGTTCTGTTTACGCTTTGAAAAGTATATAAAAGTAATCATGACTACAGAGAAGTCCGTAAGTGACTTTGTGGTGTTTAATGAGGATCTATCGATATCGAATTTTCTAGCTTTTCGTGAATTTTGTTCCTACTTCGTCGTTGTTACGTCCTATAAAAAAAATGTATCGTTTAAAACATATTTTTTCCATTGTGCTCAATTGGCGACACTTCAGTAATTTTTCTGGTGATATGTCTTCGTTTCTTTTAGCCTGTATAACCCCACTACAGGGAAAGCTTGTTCTCTCTCCTTCTACACATCTGTCCAATGTTACTGCAAGCCAATCTTTGGCTGAGGTCAAAGTAATCTCCCCATGTACGCTAAGCTTGCTCACCATGTCGATTGCTTTTAATAGAACTCTTTTGGTGGACCGAAAATCAGACAAACCCGTGATACAGCCCAAAAAAAAACCTAAAAAGTAATATCCTGTTTTTCTAAAGAATGGATTATTTTTTTCGTATGTGTTGGTATCCATGTCATGAAGTTAGCAATACTGTCTCGTCGAGAGACAGAGCCTCGGTTAGCGCGCGTGCCATGTATAAATCAAAATTGTTTTTATTAATTTATTTGCTTTCTCGTACAATACTTATTTTTTATATACTTCTCTCTACCACGGTAAACGTTAGAGCAAAGGCTCGTTGGCAGCTTTTTATTTCGTTTCTGAAATATGATTACGAAAGTTGTTTGTCATTTGTTTATTTCTTTTTAATACATAGTTTAGTACAGCCATTTTTTTTAATTTACGTTTGTTTACCTATGTAGACTTGTAATTTTGTTTTGTGAGTAGTAATATAAATAGGGATACCAAATTGTGTAGGTAGTTTCTTGGAATGTAACAGATCGTGAGCTATGTTTCCAGCTGTTTTTTAGCTATTATTGTTTATGCTGTGTTGCATTTCACCGCACTGGTTGCATTACGTGCTACATAAGACTGAAATCACCAGACATTTAAATGTATAAAGACCAATCACTCAATACCAGAAACCTAACAGTACTCATCTATGTTTAATATCGAGGATTTCGTTGTAAAAAAAACATTGATCATAACGTTGGCAAGAACAATTTTCAATCGCATCTCGTAAAACATGGTACACAGAACATTATTGATAAAGGAACGAGCAACGTGCGATTATTTTCTGTAAGCAAACTGACTCTGGCAGTGAGCCAAGAAAATGCTATAACGAACAACATTATTATTTCAAAATATCCTTCTTTACTCGTTTGTATGACATTTTCAGATGATCTCTAACTAACAGAAACATTTTCTTAATACAAAAAAGCTCTTGAAAAGATTTTGGTAGCATTTTGTCCTTTTACGTAAATCATGCCAACTGTAAAGGTTTATAAGCTCATGTATTACATAAGGTGTTCCCAAGAGATTGTATGTATAAGAGCCTTTTCAATTATTTAGATATATTATATTTTGCCTATTGACCAAAGTTGTAACTTTCTGTAAATGTGGAAATACACACACATACATATCATCACGCCTGTATTCTCCGAAGAGTTAGGCAGACGTGTACGAATGTACACTCACAGTTCGCTGGTACCTCTGTTGTATGTTGTTGTTAGTACCTACGTAGAAATAGTGAGTTACATAATAGTATAACTTAAGAGTTAAAAACTCTTTAAGACCAATTACCGTTTCTATAAAAACTGCTCTTCACAGTGAAATCTGTTGATATTTACATATCATCTACTTAGCCTTCTCCTTTTTATTTTTTCTTTTTTGATATTTACATATAAGCGAAAATAAAAATTCGATTAGTTTCCAAAAATATATCCTTAAAACTATTATAAACTATTAATCATCATACCATTACGCCTGTATTCCCTGAAGGGTTAGGCAGAGGTGTAACAATGTACACCCACAGTTTGCCGGTATGTTTAGGTCCCATGTAATAGGGGGCGAGCCTATTGCTATCAACCGGGCACAAATCCTAACTCCGAGCTGCTACTGAGAATTTCATAGAAAAACCCAATAACACTTTTTGCTCGACCTGGCAATCGAACCCAAGACCTCTAGTGTAGCAGTCGCGCTTAGGACCACTAGGCTACCGAGGCAGTTAATTCATTAAAAATTCTATATTGATCATCTGCTTAGCCTTTTCCCAATTGTGTTGGAGTCGGAGATCTACGAATGACAGCCGGTACCAACGCCTCTGCATGCTTTCTGAGGCACGGGTGTGTCACACCACCAACTTCCAAACTCCGGGCTACGACTGAGTAAATCCTAATGGAAAAACCCAATAACACTTTTTAGCGCTTGCAGCCACGCGACCAACGGGGCAGTCATTAAAAATTCTGTATTATAATTGTATTTTTTTGTAATCATCATCTTCCTGCGTTGTTCTTATATATTACTTGGCACAAAACGTTTTTTATTTAAAACTATTTTTCTATTATTGCTTCCATAACTATAACATTGATCAACATTATTTCCATAATTATTAAATAAGTAGTTATCCCTATTATAATAACATCGATATCTCAAATAGGTCGCTACGTACCATTGAAATTACGACACGGAAGTATGCTTGTCTACCTCTTGACATAATCCGTTAGTCGCTGCTTACGACATCTCAGGTCGGCGGGGGGTGGCCTTTTCTCAGAGAAACACGGCCATTTTATGTAATCCGTATTATGTGAGTACTGTTTATCACAGTAATATTATAAAGGTAAGGAGATTTTCATGTATTTTTCTTGATTACCGGTAGATTCTTGATCCAAGTATTATTATTAATTTTTTTCTTTTTGATGATATTTTCGTCAAGTTTGAACCTTATTGGGTTGATTTTTCCATTATATTGGGTTGTCTTACGGGTTAGATATATTTTTTTGCCGAGATTTCCAAATTGAATCTGAAATCTCTGAATTACATTTTCTCGTTAGGAATTGATTGTCCATCATTTGGGAGATTAAAAAAAAATAGGTTTCTTTTTTTTACCTCTGCGTACTCCAAAATGCATTAGTATTCCAAACCAGACTTTGCTTTTATCGTACCCCAAGTCAATATGTAATGCTTATTATAGTATAGTTAGTATAGTATAGCACTTCATTTAAATTCAAGAGCTTGCGTCTGTGTTAAAACTTAAATTTTGGCTTGCATTACGGCTAATTTATTTTAATTTTAACAAAATAGTCATATTTATTTAACAAGATTTTAATTAATTCAAATTACAGTGTCGAGTCTTTAATTTAAAACTTTTTAACAATTCCAAATATAAATGCAGGGCGGTTTCTTCTGATATTTTATTACACCTGAGACTGCTGCAATTTATAGAGTGCCACGATGCCCAGAGACGTTTACAAATGGCCGCTCACTTGTTAACGTTTGCACCTTTTAAAAGAAAGCAGTGAACACTATTTTATTTTCGTTAATAATTCAAACAGGAGACGGAGCTGTTTAGGGTTAAACAAATTCTTGTCATATTTTATTAAAAATTCACGTTTCCAGGGGGGTTTGCCAACAGTTTGCCCATTAGAGCCAAATAAATTTATTAAATGTTATGAAAAACTATATATACGTATATATTCCTCAAAAGAAAGTTACCGGTTTACTACCAACCTATGTAGATACCTAACTATCTACTACAAAATTTAAGAACTCTAGAACTATTCTCAAATGACATGTCACCAAGACCCAACACGAGAACTCAGGCGCCGAGCGCGTGGGAGCGCTTGATCCAATCACTTACCGTAGCACATCGAGTAATCATGCGTCAGTGAGTAATTAGGTCAGATGATATTCATTCGTTACGAAGTGAAGACGTCTCGTTGGTAATGAACTTGAAAGTAGAGCGGGGGTGTGTCTTGCAGGCTGCAAGCTCCCAAGGCCGTCCCACCGCATAGCATTGTATTACCCACATCGATTTATCGAGCGGCGCGCGCCGGCCTCTTCGTCGCCTCCCGCTCCCCGGCCACCTCTTTTCCCCACTATAAGGTAGCGGCTATATAGCTGACGCGATCGCGATAACCGAGAATAAATTTGTCTGTTTGATGTCACGTTTTGGTTTAATTTACGTTCTGAATGCTGTCAACACGTTAAAGTAAAAACAACACGGTTTTTGATATAGAATATAAAGGTTGTGATGGCACTCAAATTACAATAATTTTCACCTTAGATAAACAATTATTGGAGACAGTGATGAAAAAAAAAAATATTTTACGGTAAATTTATAGGTACCTAACCTACTAAGGTAAAAAAAATGGTTTTAGCATTACAAACGTAGAACGGCAACAAATCAATTTTATAACAGTCGTTCTTCAAGTGTAACCGAAATATGGCTACAATTATTTTTAGTACATTTTACAAGAAAAGTAAGTTATAATTTTCGGGCAGATAGCCCATTTTCTCTGGCAATGAAACTTACATCAGAAAGACTAAAAAAAAATGAGACTTGATAAAAAGTCAGGCAAGAGATATTCTCAAAACGGATTACGCGAACTTTTAGGGAAAAAGAGAAGCATCAAACTGAAAGTCAACACTGAATAATGAGCTCGTTCATTTCACGACGTTGAAAAAATATTTGGGAGACTCTGCTTGTTTCACAGACTTCGTGACGACTAACTTTAAATGGAATTATTATACTTGCTTGATAAAATCACGTTGAATAATGAAATGTACAGTAAATCAATTTTGAACAAACAAATTAAGTGTTCTTGTTTGTTTTGTTTTCAAAGATAAAATATCGGGATTAGTTGAAATTGCGTAATAGGAGCTTCTTTGCAAGAACGTATCTCAATTTACGCTATTAGTTTCGACTTTGAAGCTTAATCAAAAATATTCTCTCGTGAAAAGCTAAGAGACCACATAATACGTAGTTCGCTTAAAGTTTGATGACGGTAATAATGGCAGACGTTTATTCATAGGAGGTCTCAGAACTCGCCCCTTTAGGACCCGAAAATTTTACAGCGATGTACGCTATATAAGTTAGCGGCACATTGTCGTTTGGTAAACTTGTACAGGCGCCGTCTCGGACCTCGTTAGATGACACGACAGTCTGCATACATAGTGAGTCTAAGTTAATTTAGAGCGCGGAATACTCCGTAGGGAAGCCGCCACTGATCTCCGCAAATGTACTTTGATATGCGCTACCGTCGTACATTAAAGGAATTTATTCACAACCTTTAATGTTTAAGTTTACATGGTTCTCATTTTTGTATGAGGTCTTGTTCTTCATCTTTGAACGTTTTCTCTGTGGGGGGAGTCTTTCTATTGCTCTAGTGATGACACACGTTGACTGTGTATCAGGAAGTAGGAATGTTAAAGTATTCTGCTTAGTATATTCATTGATATCTTCACGTATCACTGACTCAATTAATATCCATGTCTGTTAACCACATACAGGTACTAAATACCATTGTCGATTCGCACAGCATCATAGATCTAACGTACAACTAGGTCGCACCCATCAGCTGATCCGGGATACGTGCCGAACGCGTCATCATTAATTCATTGTTCGCAACCGACCCTATCACTTCTACAAACATTTGGGATAGACATCAAATATTTGTATCAATTATAAGGTCTAAAAGGTGACCTTTGACACCTTGAAATTTTTATCGTCTTACAACGGTTACACTATTTTGTACTTACCCTTTAATAAAACATATTGACTGCTGTTTGTTCCTAAAAAAAATTAATTCGAAAAAGGAATTAAAAAATATTAATTAATTTGGCTTAATTATATTTTGGAATAGGTTGGTTAGGTTTTCCTATATTTATATTAAATGTTGTATGTCGTGTAGGACACCCCTATCAACCAGGCTACTATACTTATTATCTGACTAATTCGTTTATTACAAACTGGAGTTGATCAATAAAGAACCTATTAACACTTAGCTGACTCCTTGTCATCTCGGCGGTTGAGTCTACGGTATGTTGTTAAATAAAGTATCAAAGTTATTTAGCTCATTAGCCTTTTCTTGTAATTTTGCTGGCGTTACTCTTGTTAATTTACTATTTGTTTTATGTTACATAATTGTTTTTATGCTACGATCGTCGCAAACAAACTATCGAAAAATTATAATTATCGAACAAATTTATATTTGTGTTGATTTTTTCAAAGTCAGATTCAAAGGCACTTTTGAACGTCAATTATATGTTAAAATTAAAAACATTGAATATAGTTGCCCATTCCTAAAGGTAGTTTCGAATGGAGAAGAACGAGCAAGAAACTCCACACATACTCTTTTAATAAAATGTATTACAATAAGTTATACAATTCCATATATCTATAATAATGTTAAAATTATCTATCAAAAATAAAAGTCACTCAAAGTACTGGAATACGTACTCAGTGCTACAAATCAGCAATGAAAGCTAAATTAATTGTTATATTTCAAAGACAAGGAATCGGTGTGTGAGTCATAAAATAAAAATAAAAATTAAATGGTTTTATTGAAATTTACAAGTTCTTTTTACATCAGTGGTGATTGAAGCCTCCTTGTAAGCGTATGAAGCCTGGATTAGGAGACTCCGCTCTTCCATACATTATTAGTATTTATAAAATACTTGTATATTTCTACAAAATTCCTTTTTGTTTTAAAATACATGAAAACTAAAATAACTTATAACTAATGGGTTACATGAAAGGTTAAGCAAAGTGTAGATAAATGATTGGAGTTGTGCGTGCATGTGTATGTTGCATAAAACATATAAACATCTATTTTTATTCGTACTAGTTGCTAACTCGTTTAATAGTTATACATTTAGTCTTCAAAAAATTATGACAACATTATCTATTCAGTGCAGGTTCAAATAAAAGTTATCAGAAAAGTTTTCTTCGTGAAGGTAATTTTTTCCCTAAAAATCCAATGAGATGCTTTTCTTCTGCGCCCCGAGCCCACATGTTATCGTTTGTTGATTGCCTTACAAGTTTACGTGCTCTTTGTATTCGACTCGCTCACTGTAAATAAATAGCAATAGAATTTCGTTCGAATTGAAAACTTGTGTTATCGAAGCCGCCGGTAAAATGTACGACGTAAAACGAATAGTTTTTGTCGGTTGAACAAATTGTATAAGCACTCTAGTGTTTTGTAACACCCGGTTTTTTTTTTTAAACTAATCTCTATTTTATTTACGATTTCGAAAGACGAAAGCTTCAAAAATTTCCAACATCTTAATTTTTATATATTGAAATAAGGTACATTACAAACTTTAATGTATTAACCCAATATGGTACTTTGTAACAGTGAATAATAAAATTCTTATTTAACTAGGCATATATTTTTAATGTAAATGATCATAATGGATGGTAAACTATAACCCATAGAAGTAGCTACAAATTATCATTTTATATAGGAACTCACGGAACAGAAACTTGATTTCCGCTACATATAGATTTATTTAACGCAATCACTTCCGCCATAAAAGCCGGCTAAGGGATTACCTCACTACGATTGGAGGACAATCAGGGAATCTAACTGAGTATTAACACCGTACTACAATCACTAATCTGCTTCCCACACGTTGATAGCTTTAACTGTTTCTGTATAGAACCGTACGCAGATTGGATATCATCACGTTCAGTCACGTCGCATGAATTAACGCAGTGATATTTTTTATGTATTCTAATTTAAACTCAATCAGGGTTACTGTATGATCTATAATTTATACTTACTTTGTCAACGTTAGGGTAAGCTTCATCATACATTTTAAGATTGGTGATTCAAGGCCACAGATCCGAATTTTAAGTAAGAAATACGGTAGACATATTAGCAGCCTTGACAACTCGGGTCAAAGTTCATTTTTGCTTACTATATTACACTACAAATCTTTCTAGTAATTAGTCGGTATTTTGTTTACAAATTACTGAAGGTTCGACAAATAGCTCTTTCGTCCTTTTTCTGCTCCGTAAAACAAGGTTTGCGATCGCGACCCTCAAAATGATACCTTTCTGTTAATCACCCTTTGTTTCGTGCCGCTGATTTGTTGTTACTACGTTCATTTCTAAAGGTTCCATTTACCTACCTTTCTTTTCAAACAAAAGCAAGAAAAATAACAGACGTTACGGTATGATGCTATAAATTAGGTCAGACGTGGATGTAACGCCATACGTCATGTCGCTATGTAGAACAAAACCGCAATCCATTCCAAAACTCATTACAGGGGTTGACAATAAAAATCACCATGAAACAAATATTATTACGGGCCGTTATTTTCACTTGGCGCGGTCGGTACCCGTAGCCAACGGTTATGTGTCCCCTGCGGCCGATCCAAGCGGCCGATGAAATAATGATCACCCGATCGGCACCGAGATCGGCGGATAAGCGCGACCTCATAGCCAAGTGAATAGAAAATAACCCTCGATTGACTATCTGTTGAATGTTGTAACTATGTGTTAGCTGAACGGTATTGCGCCTAATATACCAGTTTATACTCTTCGTGTAGAACCACGGTTATGGAAACTAGAAAAATGTTGGCTTTTTACGGCGAAAAAATGTTACGTTTTATTTGTCAACTTTTATACTTCGTGTGAAATATACCAATATTTTTTTACCGTCAGTTTATGCGGATAAGATTATCTATCTACGCTATTGTTAAAAAGATCTTCCATTTACAACTAACATCAAAATCAAATAAATCTTAACTAATACTTTCTATTATTTTAATCAGACTTTAAACCAGACCTTGAAGTTTTTTTTTTCGTTTTTAGAACTTGTGGTCGAGACAAACCTGTATCTCCGAAAATAGCATCTAAACCTGATGGACGTGATAAATAACCTTGATATACATGTTCAGAATCCGGGTGATGCATCAAATTTTATTGGTAAATGGTATCTACTTTGAAAAAATGAACAAAATATTTAATATTAGCTTTATCCTCGTAAATGTTGGTCATCACGAAATATAAACTAGCCATGTTCTTTCTTGGAGTTCAAACTTTCCGCGCACTAAATTTTATCACAATCGTTTCAGTGGTTTAGTCGTGAATGAGTAACAGACAGACAAAGTTACTTTCGTATTTATAATATTAAGTATGGATTATTTTATTTTGATTGTAACAAGAAAACAAGTTTTAGCTTTTAGAACTTGACATTGTGCAAAGATTATTTTACTTTTCATGCTGTCTGTACATTTCAAAGTTCAAACAGGGGCAAACTCCTTCAAACGTCCACGTTATCTTTTATGGTGAACATTATCAGTAGCTACGCGGTTAGTAGTTTTCTAGCCAATCGCCATTGCATTACTCAGGGTGCTTTCCTTTTAATAACTTTTTCTAGTTTTCTTTCACTATTGTGTTTATGAAAATATCATGTTTTGTTCTATGAGGTCGATGTTTGACAGTGGATATTTACAATCTCATTAACGGCTCGCTTAAACCAGCTAGGGTCAATTTTTAATTCCTAGTTAATTGTTAACGCGTTCTCAGTATGTATGATATTTTGTAAATTAATCTCTGGTAGCTAGGGTTAGTTAAGTTTTTGATAGAAGTGGGCCTTAATTTGACTGTTTTTAGTACTTTGTGGTTCTGTTGTCATTTAAAACATCAAGTTACTCGAACAAAAGTTATTTTATTAAGTACAACTTTACTTAACTACGATATAACAGATAGTGAATGATTTTAAAAATCAGCTTTCCGTTATTTTAAATGTTTTTCAATAAAGTAAATGACGGCGAGCCCCGCAGTAGCCGTAACATTAGGTAGCGTCATTACCTTACAATCCACTCAGGATCGCACATTTGATTGTGATTGATTTACCATTTCCACAACATGTCGAGTCTTTGTTCAACTAATGGTTTTAAGTAAATACATTTTGCTTTTCATCTCCCCTCTTTATTTGTGAACAACAATTATTATGATATTAACTTTGCGAAATATCGATATCACAAAGTTAATATCATAATAAATTATTTATTGTTTACAGTTTTCTTGAACTTGATACTGTTGTTGGGATCTTCTACGATTACTGGCAATTACGGTTATTAGATGTGATATTAAAGTCTGCAGCTGTAGCTTGTACAAGACTATGGAAGCTACTTGCACACCTGTGTGCAAGTTACACTCATGTGTATTTGCGGCTTAAGATAGATGAAACGAAGAAGGTTTTAGGGAGGAAAAGAAGTATGAGTTTGTAAACATAGTGGAAGAGTAGTTTGTTCAGAGCTAATGAGCTAAGCATTATGTTTGAGTGTATGGGCAAAGAAATATGTGAGAGTTTAACTGAATTAATGCATTCATAAATAGTCGGTTCATTCTGCGAAATCTTGAGTTGAGTTTGAGGGAAACTGTCTATCTAGTGATGCTAAGGATTTACAGCTCATCTGAAGCTCACATCACCTAAATTCACAAAGGGATTTTTTTCATATTAGCACTGCTAGTTTACTGACTATTTTTTACTTAATTATATATTTTTTAAAACATAAAATATAAGCTATCAGTTTGTAACTAATACTCTATAATCAAGCTAGATAATAGTGTCACAGAAGTACATCATAATGTTAGCACAAAATGTCAAAAATTTTGAAAGAAATATTGAGTTTTTTTTTTGATAAACAGTCCCAGTAGTTATAATTATTATTATCTACATGTTTTATGAAAGAAAAATCTACTCAGATGATTACTATGTATATTCATGCGTGTCGGCTGATTGATCATCTCAATTCAGTCCAAAATATGTTGAAAGTTTTCGGTTTGAAAATGATCAGTTTACGCACCGTAAGCCCGGCCCTGCTTGAAATTCTTCGGCTGTCTAACCCTTCAGGGAATATAGGGAAGTAATATATCTTGGTTTACGTAATTTTGATCCCCTTTCTAGGCTCCGTATCGATCAATTAATTATTTGTTCATTTACGTTCAACGCTGTCTCGTTGTAGTTACATAAACCCACATATCTTTCAAAATACGTTCCTCATAAAATTTAATGTAAAATAGGTACATACAAATTAGGGTATAGCTTTAGCCTTAATTTTAATATTCCAATGTCAGTCGTATTACATAACGATTACCGTTATCATTAACCTCGTAGATACCTTCTACCCAGAAATTGATATGGAAATAGTGATGGAATCTTATCTACACCAATACACTAAAGCTAAAGACCTTTTTCGTTTGTATAAACCCGAAGAAAGTCTCTGAAGCTACTAGACGAATTGGAAACATCTTTTTGTATGATGATAGCCAGATTCACGTGGAATAGTATAGGCGACACAACACTAGCAGTAATCATAGAAGGAATTAAATGCGAGTGAAACCGCGAAATATAGCAAGTATTACATAAATATAGTATCTATGTAATACGTAATGGTGCATCAATCTAATGTCTGTCTACTGACCCGTAAATTGGTTTACCTGTCTGACGTTGACATGTTCTTTGCACGTCATAGAATGACTTTTATTACACGAAATGTATGAGTAAAAGTCATGCCTACAGAACATTATTTATCTGTGTTCCATCCATGAGGAGGTCTTGTCGATAAAAAATATATTCACACACACAGTAAACACTTTAGATGTCTGGAAAGAAAGATTAATTGAAAAGAAAAATTGAATAAGTTTTATCAGTGGATTTATTTTCCTAATATTTTAATAAAGAATCATTTTAACAACTTTTTTTTTTTTGGTGGGTGGGAAATCATCAAATAACTTCTCCCGCCCTGGGCGGGGCGGGAGGGAGTGTCAGACTCTTACTGACTAAAACCCACCCATGTTCCTTCTTGTGCCCTTTGTGTTCCGGGGGCGCGGTATCTCTTGCGAACAACCCGCAGCCCCGGCAGGCATCGGCCCTCAGTGGCCCCTTCCTTTTGCTGACATCTCTTTGAGGCGCGCGTGGAACACGAACGCGCCGTCGACACGGCCTGTCGTTATGCAACGTAAGGACGGTGAGCTACCCATTGCTCACCGTCCACAGGCCCGTATCTACGGTGGCCGGGAGTCGTCTCGCGGCTCCCGACGTCCGGAGCGTCACCGCGGCGGCTGGGACGGGAGAACCGCTGTCTCAATCGTCCCGCCGCCTCCTTCTCAAGCATTACTGCCTCGCAGAAGGAGGCGACTGCATCCCATTCCCTCTCGCTCCGGACCATGGCTTGCACCAGGGCCGGACGCGAGGGTTCGCCGCCGCCGATGGCCGCCACGAGGACTCAGCGATGCTCCGCCCAAGCCGGGCATACCGCCACGGTGTGCTCCACCGTATCCTCGGGGCGATCCACACAATGGTGACACCCGGACGTTTCCTCCCGCCCGATGAGGTGCAGGAACCTCCCGAAACACCCGTGTCCGGTGAGGACCTGCGTCTCCAGCCACTCCTCAAAGTGGGGACTTACCGCCTCTATTAAGGCGTGCCCAGCACGAGGTTGCGACAGTCGCTGTCTCCATGTCACCATGAGATCGAGCCGGAGGTCGGCCGGCAATTTGCCGCGGTGGCGGACTCTCCCCTCGGCCTAGTACCTCCACGCGCCACTCGTACAGGCGCGCGAGGACCAGCGCCTCCAGATCATCATTTTAACAACTGTTATTTAAATATTGGGGATGTCAGTAGGTATGATCAGTTGAAAAAAAATCCTGGGCAGTTAAAGGTTAGGTTTTACTGTTGAACTTGTTCATAAACATGCATTTTGTAAATTTTAACTTACCAATTCTACAATATACAACTGCCGCTTTAAATCAATGACTATTTTAATTACAAAGGACAATAAACTACAAACCACTTTCTCAACCAACTACCCTAAATAATACATGAACCCCCTACTATTATACAAACCGGGTCTTTGTATAGAAGTGCCCTTCAATCAATTTCTGTCGCTCAATGGTAAATTGAAGGACGCAAGAGCTGAGAGAATACAAATCTCGGGTTAAACGAAAACGAACGATTTATATGGTTAACCCCTAGTTATAAGGGTAAACCTTAAGGTAGGCTTTTGCCAAAGGTAAAGTTACAGAATTTAAAGGTAAACTTGTTGCTGGCGTTTTACTACTGTGTTTTATTTTTTTCAAGTCTTTGAATATTTTATCTTTGTTAACTTTAGTAATAGCAATATTAAATTAAGTCCAGTTAATTTTCTGATTCTTGGGATTTTGTACATTTTTTTACTTAAAAATTCTCCTTGATAAAAATAAAATATTATTTTATGTTCGCAAAATTGATTAACTTCTTTTCGAATTGAAGATTTTTCTAGTAACTAGGTACCTATTTTGATTCACGATCATCATGTGTAGTCTAGTGCGTACTTTATACAGTTTATGTGTTAAGTAGGTAGTGCTTTACGACACTGGAGGGGCAAGAAAGGGTTGTCTATTAGGATTTGAGTATCTGCCAACAGCCATTTAAAGTTACTACTTGAAGACACAATCCATAAATCTATAAACCAAATCAAAATTCAGCAAAAGCTCTTGTCAAAATGATATTACATAAGTTATTTACTTGACGAGTGTAAATTTCCACAATATCAATATCACAACAATCTCTGAAGCGTAAGTTTGAAAAGTTATAAAGTTTGATATCCCTATAGCCTTGTTACTCGACACCAGCTGTATCGACTAATTAATTAATCTCCGCGCAACCGTAAACGCTGTAAACAATACGTAATTTTAACGGTATAGCAATTTTATAAAATTAACAACAGAAGTCATATAATATCCAATTTGCCGCAGAGAAGACTAACATTTTATAAAACATTGTATGGCGTAATATTGGTTTTATTTAATGACTATAAAAAACAAAAGTCTAAAACTGTAGTGTTAAATGGAATGTAACTTAAATAGTACTAGACTTACACTTAAATAGTATTTATGCACAGTTTACAGTAACATCACTTTTAACACTCCGCAACAAAAATGTTTTGTACTACAGTACATCAGAGTGTTACACAAAAGTATAACTTAATTACTACTCTAATTTTATACATAACATAACATACCATCACGCCTGTATTCCCCGAAGGGTTAGGCAGAGGTGTAACAATATTCACCCACAGTTCGCCGGTATGTTTAGGTCCCATGTTATAGGGGGCGAGCCTATTGCCATTAACCGGGCACAAATCCTAACTCCGAGCTGCTACTGAGAATTTCATAGAAAAACCCAATAACACTTTTTGCTCTACCTGGGAATCGAACCCAAGACCTCTAGCGTAGCAGTCGTGCTAAGGACCACTAGGCTACCGAGGCAGGCATCACTCCAATTTTATACTCTAGACTTATATCCTTTTTTTTGTTTCAGGTACGACCACAACAGCATATCGGGTGCCACTAGAAATGTGTTTCAATAAGAATCTCATAAAACTTGCGGACTACTTCAGATTGTATTCCGATACATCTCGTTAATGCACCTGTGAGTACCAACATTCGAGATGATCAGCAACACGAAGATTGTGTTCACCAAACTCCTGCTCTGCTGCCTCTTGTCAAACGCCTGGGCGCGGTCATGGGCCAACCATCACGACACCACCACGTCTACTACACAAACCACCCCCACCACTAGTGCAGCACCAAAGAATTTCCACAATGATCCACTTATCGTCGAAACAAAAAGTGGCCTTGTTAAAGGTTATGCTAAAACAGTTATGGGCAGAGAGGTACACATCTTCACCGGCATTCCATTCGCGAAGCCTCCTCTAGGACCGTTAAGATTCCGCAAACCGGTACCCATTGACCCGTGGCATGGAGTACTTGAAGCCACTGCGATGCCAAACAGCTGTTATCAGGAACGGTATGAATACTTTCCTGGATTTGAGGGAGAGGAAATGTGGAATCCAAACACGAACATATCAGAAGACTGTCTCTATCTAAACATTTGGGTTCCTCAGCACTTGCGAGTTCGTCATCATCAAGATAAGCCTCTTGCCGAGAGGCCCAAAGTGCCAATACTAGTGTGGATTTACGGTGGCGGGTACATGAGTGGCACGGCTACACTCGACCTATATAAAGCAGACATAATGGCTTCTTCCAGTGATGTAATAGTAGCATCTATGCAATATAGGGTTGGGGCGTTCGGATTTTTATACTTGAATAAATATTTCTCGCCGGGAAGTGAAGAAGCTCCGGGAAATATGGGCTTATGGGATCAACAACTTGCTATTCGTTGGATTAAAGATAATGCGCGTGCTTTTGGTGGTGACCCAGAATTGATAACTTTGTTTGGAGAGTCGGCTGGCGGAGGGAGCGTGAGTTTGCATATGCTTTCGCCGGAGATGAAGGGATTATTCAAAAGAGGCATATTGCAATCAGGGACGTTAAACGCCCCGTGGAGTTGGATGACAGGAGAGAGAGCACAAGACATAGGAAAAGTTTTAGTGGATGATTGTAACTGCAACAGTAGCCTGCTTGCTGCGGATCCGAGCTTAGTGATGGACTGCATGCGAGGAGTTGATGCAAAAACTATATCAGTACAGCAATGGAATTCTTACACTGGCATATTGGGATTCCCGTCAGCGCCGACAGTGGACGGTGTGTTTTTGCCCAAAGATCCGGACACAATGATGAAGGAAGGCAATTTCCATAATACAGAGGTGCTTCTTGGAAGTAATCAAGACGAAGGTAAGTTTTTGTTACTCACGTGCCTCCGAGTGGACACGAGCGCTTTTATTATTTTATAAATTACTGCCGAGAGGTAGGTAATAATCATTATCTCATTATGACAAAATTAAAAGAAAATTTACAACGATAATGTTAGTCTTTTGATGTTGAATAATATTTGTCGTGTAGCTAAAACTTTGGCGCTGACACGGTATAAATTAACCGTAGTTAGTGTCTAGTATTCGTATTCTAGTAATACCTATCAAAGAGGAACAAAGTATGTTTATGTCATGTAAACAAACATAGTTGATTACCAGTTTGTTACATAATATTGATTGGTAGATAAAAATCTACTTAGATTAAGTGGGTAGCATGGGTAAATAGGAAAAAAATGTAAAAAAACATACAAGTACAGAAATATGTAAAGAACAAATCTAGAAAACCCAGTCACACGTAGCGACGTGACTTTCATCAAGAGTTCAAGAAGTTGCACATATCCCAACGAAACGTGTTATGGAACACTGACAGTTCTGCCAGACACATTTGGAAAACGAACGAATAAAAGCTTAAGTACGACTTATCAATATTTGGTGTGGAGTTCGAGGTCGTTCGTGTAGTCCGCGCATCGGTACGTACTTACGTAGCGGGGTGACGCGCCTGCGCAAATCTATGTAGACACAACAACAACACGCTGTAGATGTGAGTCGTGCCGTTCGTACTACCAAGTACTACAGACTCGCCCACGTACCGGCGCCGCTCCCCCGCGAGCCTCCTACCCCACCCCTTCGCTGTTGCTACGCACCCCGCCACTCGAGCGTCTCCTCCTAAGGACAACTTGTAGAAAATGAGATATTTTATTGCCACCTGGAGCTTTGCCTTAAACTAGTCGAACAAATCTCAGGTTTTTAAGTTTCCCTTTTTATTTGTCTGAGCTTCGTCTTACTTTGCTCGTCAAATTGGAAACAGAGCGTGATGATAGAAACCTTTGAAAATAAAATTCTTTTTCAGATTGCGGTTCCTTTATAAACAACATTAGGCCATAATAACATTGAAGGCTTGATAAGATTTCCTAAGCTTTTGTGGGCCGGGCGGTTAACAACTACCAATGAGTTTATACTCAAAATTCTTGTAACTTCAGTTACAAGAATTTTTCTCTCTATTAAATAATAAAAACATTTTGTTGTGTAAAATTGTATAAAATTGAAAAATATTCCAAACAGTTTTAATTCGAAACCCTTGCATCTTGAGCAACATCTTCAAGATACCATACCTAAGGGAATCCTTAGAGACTGGAACTAGGCTTTGCTAGATCATAAATTCACCAGAAAGCTTTCTGTACTTACCATTTCCCGGTGAAGGTAAATCTGAAGGAACCTGAAACTACGGATCAAGACTCGTAGGAAAGGTAAACGTGTGATAGGTAGGTCGTAAAACTAGACAAGTTTTAGTTTATTGCAGAAGAAAAATTAAAACTACGATACTTATCGCTAAGCTTATAATAAGTCAGAACTCTAAACGAAAAGGAGACAACATTTTTGTGTGTAGAACATACCGTACACTAATTAACAGAAGTATTTTACAGATGCATGTTATTTTGTTTCATAAATTTCTATACTCAAATGTTTCCAGAAAATTGCAAAAAACGCCAACATAATAAAAACGCCAACATATAGGCATTAGTTTGACGGCACGGTTGGCGCAGTGGCTGAGCGATTGGCTGCTGCGCTGCGTGTCGCGGGTTCGATTCCCGCACAGAACAAATATTTGTATGGCCTACAGATAGTTGTTCCAGGTTTGGGTGTATGTGTAAGTGAGTTTAAATGTTTGTAAACGCACCCACAACACAGGAGAAACCGTTATGGGGGGCAAGATTTAAAAAAAAAAAATTGACGTCAACACACGGCAACTAATAATCACACGTACTTTTATTTAGCGCAAAAATGTTACGAGCACACATATAAATACACTAGGGCCACTTAATTTGAAATAGCAAGCCTTGCCTTTTAGTTTGTCTATTTAGCCGTTAATATTAAAATTCCAGTAGAATAACATTATCACGATACTACTAACATCAAAATATTCTACAGCACAAAATCTGAAATCTGCGCAGAAAACATAAATTCATATTCTTCAAATACTCGAAAAAGTTAGGAAAATGTAAGGAGTAGCGTTGTGCAATACTCAGCCTGTTTTCGAACGCTGTGTATCCGTTAAAGCACTAGTCGGATATTGCAACTGGCACGCTTCAGGCTTGAAAGGATTTGCCAGTACTTCTCGCTACTGGAATCCTAAATGAAGTCGGCTAAGCGACTATGTAGTTGTGTACATCCTGTACATATATTTCTATACGTACATACGTATATCTGTACGTATGATGTTGAATATTCGTAGTATCCTACATATATATTCAAAATGATACGTAATACAGAAACGATAGTACGAAATACAAGATGTTATGACCCGTATTTTAAAACGAAACTATCCCGTAGTCGTATAATACCGTTCGTCTTACTAGAGTAGATTAAGAAACCTTTCAGTTTTGGATCAATATAGAGATAATACGATGGAGCTGTACCTATCTACATAATTGTGCTAAGATTTGGTTGTTTATCTTCAGAAATAACAAATCTGTTTTGTAAGACTTTGAATACTAGCGATTTTAAAGAACTTGATTTACGTATTGCTGTTTACAAAGATTTATCAAATTATACGAAGCAAACATCATTTTCCTTTTCATTTGTTGTTTTGTTTACGTCATTTCCATTTCAAATTCAATCACGAAATTTGGTTGCTCGTCGCAAAATGCAGTAAGTAGTACCTACTCGTGCCGTGCAAATATTCTCCTTTGATATGAGAATTGTTATAAAACGATTTTCTAGAAACATTCCACCCCGGGTGCCCACTTCTACTTGACCTTGACCTTGGCCGTACAACGTGAATTGCGAAGTTCCAATGTCGCCCGCCATAAGTATAACGCCGGCGGCCATTTTTACGTGATTATCGCGTGTGTAATACATAAATCACAGAATAATGCGCTAAGCGCTTTATCATGAACTTGTATTCAAGGTATTATATGAACTTTGTTATTATTGTGACTATCTGTCTAAGCTTTTAATTAAAGTCTCATTTTGCAAATGACAAAATTTCCTTTAAGTTTTTTACCCCCGACGCAAAATAGGGTGTTATAGGTTTGACGTGTCTGTATGTGTGTGTGTCTGTGGCATCTTAGTTCCTGAACGCATGAACCGATTTTGATTTTGTTTTTTGTGTTTGAAAGGAGAATTAGTCAGGAATGTTCTTAGCTATGTTTGATAGAAATCGGTTCAGCGGTTTCAAAGTAATCAGCTCTTTTGTTAGCTACGGTAGGGATTTTTATTTTTCTGTGGGGGGTTACTTAAAATTTTTTATTCGAGAAATAACATGATGTTTGACACTTTATTTATGGATTAGCTGTCAGAAACTGATAAGGTTATGTATGACTTATATAGGTTTGGTGAAATTGGCCATATGTGACATTTGGATAGACACATCTTTTCTAAAAAGCACTTTATTTTACCCCTGAAAACCCGTTGATTTTTTAAAATAACAATAAAATTTTAGTTTTTGTTGGTTTGAAATAAAAAAATACTTAGTGATTTGAGATGAAAAAAAAAGTGTCGTCATAGTTTAGTATTGTCTTACAAAATCTATGAAGGAATCGCATTTTGACAGCTCATAAAAAGTACGTCAATTGATTGGTGGTGTCATCTACCCAATTAAAAAATCAGCCCTAAATTGATTAATTGATTTGTTTGCTTTATAGGTCCCGTAAAGTATGATTCAATCTAACTACTATGAGAAATATTTGTTGCTCATTAACGGGTAACAACTGACATATATAGGTATCGATCTAACTTTACTAAAAGCATAATTTATATCGCGCGTTTGTGTTCCCGTGGGATAATTTAAAATTTCGGCTTAACTCTGAAGTTTATACAGTCGAAGTCGAGGGCAGAAGCTAGTCTTTTATAATTTGATCATGTCTGTCTGTCCATGAATGTCTGTCACAGAACTTCGTAACCGAAACATTAGAAGTTAATTTTCTTTGACAGATTAGGGTAGAGAAACAGTGACAGTTTGATTCGAACTTTTTATTCAAATCGTTAATTTTATTTATCAGGTGGCGATGTTATGAAGCTAGTTTTAAGTTAGTCAGTCAATTAGGTATTTTTTTTTTGATGTAGACACGTATATTCTATGGTGTAAGTTGCTTTTTTATTTTATTCTAATTGAGTTGTACGAAAATTCCGTTTCGAAATCGCCAAAACATGATTTGCCCTTTGCCAGGTATTTTCCTTTGAAAACAACTCTTGACAAAAGTTATTTTAAAAGAAACCTTTGACTTGACAATTCTTTAATTTACTTATTTAACTTTGTTTTGGCTGATCTTTTGGATACGACAGACTGAAATCAAATTTCGTTAGACCATTTTGCTTTTCGGCGTTTATACGCCTACTGCGAATCAAACAGCATTCAAAAATCTAATCGTGATTGGCAGGTACGTGTCGGTCGGTTCCACATCCAAATACAAGAGAGCTGTGTTGCCAGCTATGTCCCTAATTTGCCTTTGAGAAAATACCAGCGTTAACACGGCATTCGTATTGGTTTGCCTGCAGTTCAAATTCCACACACAAGGGGAAATCCAACAAAGGCGGTCAGATAAATAAAAAATAAAATAAAATGCTACGAGTAATGTGATATCGGCAGGTATGAAAGGCTTGTGCATACTTAATAAACTTGACTGAAAAATAATATTACATTTTGAGGGCATAGTTGGTGCAGTGAGTGGCGCGGTCCGATTTCAGCTCACCACATATATTTATATGGCATAGTGGTAGTTTTTCCGAATCTGTTTGTTTGTGTATGTGAGTTTATTTGTTTGTAAACACACCCTCGATAGGTACAGATGAAAATCTACCTAGTATGGGCAACATTAAAAAAAAAAAAATAGATATATATATAAATATATCTACGTGATTTCTAGATACTGCTCTGCACTAACAGTTTATGTCTACTAATATTATATAAAAGAGGAAAAAAAAAATTGTTTGCTTGTTTGTACCGAATAGGCTCCGAAACTACTGGGCTAAATTGAACCATTTTTCACCAATACATAGCTACGTTATTCCTGAATAACATAGACTATATAACATCACACTATGACTCATGGGAGCGGAGAGAGAGCTTTAACCAAAGACGTAACTTAACACGGGTAAAATAAGTCACGCAAAAAAAGTTGCGGGCAGTTTGCTAGTTTCAATAAAATCTAAAACGCGTTTAGTCCAGGACTTACAAATCTATTATTACAAAGGTAACAACGGTTTTGAACACCCAATATTAAAAAAGATGTAGTGAAAAAGTGTCTGTCTAAATAAAACAAAAGAAGTAAAAAATCAATGCTAGACAAACGGCCGTGCCCCTGACAGCCGTAAAATAAATGGTAATTTTCAGTGATTAGGTAACAGGGGTCTTCAAACAAATTAAATGTTAATCAATCAACTTTCGTGTGAAATGTCAAAGCCATTGTTTGTTTATAAAATTCGTCAAACAATGTTCAGGTACTCGACATAAATTAACTACCTATGTATGATAATCACTTAGGTATTAATTCTGCAGTTACTTATAAATACGTAAGGTTGATAATGGCATAACAAAAGACAAGATTCTACTGACTTTTAGGACGATCGCAACCTAATCTCAGTGTAAATCTGTCAAAAATGTTTTTTTATTTACCTACATTTTTAAACATTGATTGTCAAAGAGATGAGATTGCGACGGATTTTGAACGTTTGGGACTAGTAGAATTGATCTTCTATTGTATCTTAGACTTACCAATAAAACAATCTATATCAACACAGACTGTTCAATGTGAGACGGCAATTGTACCAACTTTATCTATAAATCTGAATTAGATCCTAACTCACATCTTATTGTTAGTTATCATTGGTTTAGTTTGTGTGAGGTAAATCTATTCCTCGGCAAAATACAACATCGAAGCTCTGCAGTGTTTGTTAGGTATTTTCTTATTAGGATCATCTATTTCATAGATATTAGCAGAATATTTCTTTGGAGGAATAGTCTTGATTTGTACCTATTTCCACATTCATATTACTCTAACTAGTATTATTTATCATAATTTTCTCTTATGAACATTTTCCTGTCGACATTAATGATTGCTCAGAACATCATGGTTTGAAAATTAATTAGCACCATGCAACCTATTACTGACGTAAGTAGAGTCTTGTATCTACCACAAAATATGACGACGTCAGGCTAGGTATGCCAACAATATCAGAAGGACGGTGGCTAATAGCAAGCGGAAAAGAGTAGCTGGGGATTTAGTGTAAAAGTGTATGATTGGCAAGGCTTGTGAACGCCTATGCATTGGATTGGACTACTATGAATTGGTAATCATGATGAAGTGAACAAAAACGATGGTTTTATAAACGACGAATGTCGATTATTAGCGGCGTTGTATTTTTGTTGCGCAGAAACCTTTTAACATCAGCTATCGGCCAGTGACAATCTCATCAAAATTAGTCCAGCCGATTCGGAGATTAGCCCGAATAAACAGCCATTGTTTTTTGGTATAAGTACCTACCGTATAAACATTCATACATTTAGTAAAAAGCTGTTATTTTAACATTGCATACAGATACTTCAATTTACATAACATACCATCACGCCTGTATTCCCTGAACGGTTAGGCAGAGGTGTACCAATATACACCCACAGTTCACCGATATTTATTAGGTCCCATGTAACAGGAGGCGAGCCTATTGACAGAGGTTCTCGCGTCCCAGCCGCCGCGGTAGACGCTCCGGACGTCGGAAGCCGCGAGACGACTCCCGGCCACCGTAGATACGGGCCTGTGGACGGTGAGCAATGGGTAGCTCACCGTCCTTACGTTTAAATAACGACAGGCCGTGTCGACGGCGCGTTCGTGTTCCACGCGCGCCTCAAAGCGATGTCAGCAAAAAGAAGGGGCCACTGAGGGCCGATGCCTGCCGGGGCTGCGGGTTGTTCGTAAGAGATACCGCGCCCCCGGAACGCAAAGGGCACAAGAAGGAACATGGGTGGGTTTTAGTCAGTAAAAGTCTGACACCCCCTCCCGCCCCGCCCAGGGCGAGCCTATTGCCATTAACCTGGCACAAATCCTAACTCCGAGCTGCTACTGACAATTTCATAGAAAAACCCAATAACACTTTGCTCGACCTGGGAATCGAATCCAAGACCTCTAGCGTAACAGTCGCGCTTAGGACCACTAGGCTACCGAGACACTTCAATTTAATATAATTGTAAATATGTTTACAACTTACTTCTGTTCAAAAGAACATACGAAATTAATTAAATAACGTACAAGCGTGAAGCCAGAAATCTGTACGTATTCATATTACTCCCCTTAACAATAACAAGCGCGTATTTTCTCAGAAACATCAAGATTTTTTCCGGTTTGTTGGCTCGCTGTGTACGATACTTCGTTAGTTTCAGCGCCGCCGCCGTGACAAGCTCATTTCGTCTTGTTTATTAGTTCAGTTGTCAACACCGTCTAGGTCCAAATATTAATATATCTCTTGCCGGCAACGTGACCTATTTATCGACCCATATACTACTTAAATAAGTACTATAACATTTCAAGCACTACCTATGCTCGGATTGCCTCGTTAGCCTAATGGTCTTAAGCGCGACTGCTACGCTAGAGGTCTGGGGTACGATTCCCAGGTCGAACAAAAAGTGTTATTAGGTTTTTCTATGTAATTCACAGTAGCAGCTCGGAGTTCGGATTTGTGCCCGGTTAATGGCAATAGGCTCGCCCCTTATTACCTGGGACCTAAACATAGTGGCAAACTGTGAGTGTACACTGGCACACCTCTGCCTAACCCTTCGGGGAATACAAGCGTGATGGTATGTGTGTGTACTACTGATACTCAACTTCAGTCATAATTGTCATTTTTACCAAGGCCTCATAAACACAGTTCATTAAAAATTTAAAAGGTCCTGCCGGCCGGTTCAGAATAAAAGTTTTCATGTTGGAATGGATTGCCACGTCCGTTTTCAGGGTTAAGATAAAATTTCAGTAATCATTATGAAAAGTGTTTAATATTATAAGGGTATATGATGTTCCTGGAGCTGGTTAGGCCTCTAAATCATATGATAATAGATTGCGCGTTATCGATTTCTGGTACGATGTTTGAAATAGTAGGTTTCTACATTCATAACAATCAAATGTTAGGGTCAGTTCACACCGAGACACGACGCGACGCTGCACGCACATCGACTCAAAATATAACTTTATTTACTACACGAAAAGATCAATATTAAATTGTGAGAAATCACACGACGCAGCAACATCCTGCACCGAATTCTCACAATGAAATGTGTATCTTTTCGTGTAGTAAATAAAGCTATATCTTGAGTCGATGTGCGCGCATCGTCGCGTCGCGTCACGTCTCGGTGTGAACTGACCCTTATTGACATATTGACTTATTTATTATAGGTATAGGTATAAGCCTCTGTCCGCGGCATCCTTTGCATAGACTTCAGAATTAATCCTAGGTCCAAAATTATCACATGGAAATACAAAAGATGCGATAATACATAGTAACACTATGTTTCAAGCTACCTACCTATGCTATTAAAATTTTTGTTTTTCCTAAATACCTATGTAATGTTGGCTTCCCTTATAATAAGTGCCAATTCCATTCAGCCGTTTAAGCATGAAAGAGTAACAAACATCCAACCATTTATTTATCCACAAAAGCTTCTACTCTAATTTACTACAAAATAAATACGTGCTAATTCTTAAGGACTCATCACATGAATGAAGACTATCGCTAATGTAGAAAACTAGATGTTGCGTTAAATAGGTATTCGCACAGACTAAGGCGATTCACCCACTGGCAAAGCGTCCCGCGCGTAGACGCGTTGGCAGTGTGTGGTGCGAGGCGTGTTTTCTAAGTAAATGTTATGATAAAATGAGGTTTTTTATCAAAAATCAAAGTTTTTGATCAAAAACGGCATACGGCATAAGGCAAAATTGTTACTTTATTTTATCATAAACCTGAGATTTTTTTTTTTTTTTTATCAAAAGCCTGAGCTTGGTAAGGTTTATGATAAAATTTAAGCGATCAAATGGAAGACTTCGGTTGATAGGGATTTGAACTACCCATTTTTATAAAAACCATGCGTTTCTGTCACGGCTCCGGCGCTGCGGGGCTACGCGTGTCCTACACGAGCTTATCGTCGTCTATGGTTTTAAAGCTCACCGCCGCGGCTGAAGCTGGCCGGCTATCTCCTCCTCAGCTCGCGGGCCGCCTCGCCTCTCTGCGCCTACGCGGGTTTAAATTACACTCTAGGGGTAGGGCAGACAAGACCACGTTGAGTCGGTTTTGCAACGATTTGTTTTTGGCACTAACTTTTGTAGCACAACATTTAAACAAATAAATCATTTTGTATTGACTCTAATGGTTTCATTTATTGAAAGAAACTGCCATGTTTTGATCATAAAATTAACCAGTTTAGGTTTACATAAAAAATCTGGATTTTCTCAGGTTTATGATAAAATAAAGTATCAATTTGACCTGCTACCGGTTCTTGATCAAAAACCCAGGTTAAACACTTGTTTATGATGTCAAAATATGCCGCCACGAGGTACGCGTCGGGGTGCGGTGCAGTGTGCTAATCGCCTTAGGCATCAGTGTGCTTACCCGTGCGATATAACGCGCTCGTGTGAACAGTAACTTAGACACGTCGATGTAGTACGAGAACTTAAACATGATACTTGTTTACTACGTTAAAGTCACTTTACTTAGAGAAGGTTATTTCATAAAAACCTGTACCTACCTACGATATCTATACAAATAAATACAATAAAAGTGTCTGTTTGTAATGTCAACATAACAGCTTTTTACTAAATGCATAAATTAATGTTTACACCGTACTTATACCAAAAAGACATTTTTTAAGTTTCTCGTATGTCTGTCTGTCTGTTTCGGTTAATCTTCGAAACGCCTGGACGGTTTTGTTCCATTCTGGTTTTGTTCCTGTTTGGTTTCATTGGCAGATAGCTGATGTTAAAAGGATAAGATATTAGGGATACGCGCAAAAAAATTCGATAGTAGACAAGGTCGCGGCATAAACTAGTATTAAAATAAATCAAGATTGAAAAGAAAAATCTTAGGCAAAGTCAGATAAAGCGCTAGTAAATTATAATTACTGAATAAGTTTTATAATAACACTAAGAGCTGGTTACTCGGGAAAGCGGTTATTGTTCTTTTGTTTACAAGTACCTACGTCGGCCTTAAGAGTTTCTAAGTGGTTTGAAATTGTGCCCGGGAAAATGTCAATAGGTAAAGTTTCGCCTCATTATCGATATACAACAGTGAAGCGTTTAATTTATATCTCTGCAAACTTCTTTCATGAAAAGCAGCGTAATTATAAAGAAAGAAGATTTTTTGGTTTGTTTGTACCGAATAAGCTCCAAAGCTACTGGACCAAATGGAATTACTAGGTAATGGAAATACCAATTAATTAAAATTCACAATTAACTAAAATCGGAATCTAGAAATTGGTTCAAGGGCCAGCCCTTGAACCTATTTCTAGATTCCGCGATCTCAGGACCGCGGTGTCACTGGGATTTATATGGCATATGTGAGTGGCAACGCCGGGAGAGGACGCCCTAGAAAGACCTACCCTGACCTTATTGGTGAGGTTCTTCAGACAGGTCGGATGCGCAGTACTCGTAACCGGCGTGCTTGTATGAACAGAATGATGTATGAACGTGGACAAGGGGAAAGAACTATGTAAGGATCGTAGCTAGTGGCGTTCTGTGATTTTTGCCTACCCCCATGGGAAAAAAACCTTGAGTGTATGTATGTAAGTATTTTACAAAAAGAAAACTCAACGTTTTTGTAAGTAGAAGTACAGTGTTGCGGAATTTGTTTGAAAGAGTCACTGTGGCCCTGGAACACAAAGGAGGAACACGGATGGGTTTTAGTCAGCAAGAGACTGACAATCCCTTCCACTCCGCGAGGAGCGGAAGAAGCCATTTGATGATTCCCCCCCATCCTTAAAAAAAAAGTATAAGTACGTACCTAATATTATAAAAATGAGAAAATAAAAGCAAATAAGAACATAGAACAAGAACAAAGTAAGTGCTCAAACAAAGGCAAAGCTCAAGCTTTGAACAGATGTAAACAAACGAGAATGAAATGGACGGAACCTAATTTTATTTAGCTCCAACGTTGATGATTTAATTAGTGTGAGACGGAAAAAGAAGGATTGCCAGTAAAAATCACGTTCTTTTCCTATATTCGTTTAGTCTAACGAATCGCAGAGAGAAATGCGATGAATCACCGATATGTAATCAAATATGCAAACATTTTTCTCCGTTCATAGCCCTAATGGATCCACAACATCTTCATCTTCGGTGTTTGCATAGCTGGTTCGTCTTTAACGCAACATTAACATAATAAATTATGTATTTCTCGTTTCAGGAACATATTTCTTGCTCTACGATTTCCTCGACTATTTTGAAAAAGACGGGCCCAGTTTTTTGCAGCGAGAGAAGTTTTTAGAAATCGTCGATACCATTTTCAAGGAATTCTCGAAAATTAAGCGAGAAGCCATCGTTTTTCAAGTAAGTGAAGTGTAAACAGGAGGCACTTTATAACTAATTCATATCTATGATGAAAGGTCACGTTACAAGGATTACGTTGTTTAAAATTAAACAAAGTTTCTTCATTATGATGAGGGTCAAGCCAAGACCTTTATATAGTATGTAATTGGGGTACTATGTGTAATTACTATTCACTTCAAAGACAAACAATGAAAGTCCTGTACTAACTTATCTTTATATCGATTGTCTGAAGACAGTTTGAATGTTTAATGAAGTGTCTGGCACATGACCAAGAGATTATTTTTTATCAATAACTTAGTACCTCACTATCTAAGCTTTTTAAAAAATGACTGACCCAAAAAATATGTCAACAGCTGTAGAAATCTCTAGCAATCCCTAGAATCGTGGTAAGACAGCTCACCTCAATTTCACTTCACTTAAATTCCCCAAAGGAGAACTTTTTACGAAATTGCCCTGCCTATTAATATATTCTTTTACTGAGGTGCTGGACAATTTTCTATGTTTATATACATCAAAGCAACTGATCTATTTGGTGTCTTATTAAAACAGTTTCATGGTATAGTAACTGTGTATGTATATGTATATAACTGTTTATGTGTCGGGTGGGAACAAACTTATAGTTCATATTTGGGTTTATTCTTGGGTCTTTTTGGGATTTTGGGTCACAGACGCTGCATGTCATTAGTCCGATTGACGGACTAGTCGCCATGATGGACAAATCCAAAAATGAACTTTAGTTTGTGCTCACGACTTGTTGTTACTATAGCATAAAGTACCCACTCCTTTCATTGACATGAGAATGACAAGGACCTGTTGTTAAAGTGACCACAAGATTGTAATTTTAATTCGGGATAACAACTGCGTACATCCTAGCCTTTATCTTCGTAATCTCAATCGTGCCACTTATGTGCATACGTCAATACTTTGTTCGTAGAAATTGGTGTGATTTGATTACGTCATGCCGACCAGTAATAAGGATTTCCATCTCAAATTACCGTCAATAATGCGACAATACTTTTCTCATTGCTGCGCTTGTGTTCCCAATTTACTCGTTGACGAACAGCCTTGAATATGGAAACATTTATTCGAAGGCAATTAAATACTAAATGGTTCTTTCTTGACGTAGGTATGTCCATTATTTAGTGATGGCTATCCAACAAGGTGACGATTTTAGGATGACAAAGAATTAGAGAGAGGAGGTTATATGAGAGCTTAGTGCTAGAAGGAGACGAAATATTTTTGGCTGTCCTGTCATAAATTACACTGTGGTGCAAAGCAAAGTAGCCGTACATTAAACAGTAAGAAGCTAGGAATTGTAATAAAACTTTAACTATAAAATTACCCTGTACCTTAGGTATATAAAGTATTCAGGTCTGGCCCAATTAGGTGTGTTGTATTCTTAGTTTTTTTAGGTTTTTTAAAGGTATATTGTTTCTGTTCTAGTATACGGACTGGGAGGAAATTACCGATGGTTATCTGAACCAGAAAATGATTGCTGACGTGGTAGGCGACTACTTCTTCGTGTGCCCTACCAACTACTTCGCAGAAGTGCTGGCGGATTCAGGAGTCGACGTGTACTATTACTACTTTACACATGTAAGTGCTTTTTATTTGTAATTTTTTAGGCATCTATATGCCTAAAAAATTACAAATTTAAATTAATTTCTATAAATTAAATTAAAATGATGTTCATTGTAAAGTGACCTTACAGGGTTTTATCGTTTTTAGAGAGTTTACAGTAAATATCCACGACGCTTAGCCTGAATACGGATTCCAAACGTTACTGTCTGTCTGTTTATTTGTCTGCAACAAATTAGTAAACTATTATTAGGTTCTCAACATTTTCCCGTTGATGAGATAAACTATTTTAATACGTATATTCACACAACATTCACTATAGTTTAACAAAAAGTAGCAAAAAAACTTAAGTATATGATAGATGAAGCATAAAACAGTTTTTGCACTAACTTAACCCTAAAGTACGTAAAAATAAAAAAAAAACATTGAGATACCTTAAATAAACGATAACGTCAAAGTGTAGTCGCCGACAGACATGCAGCTTGAACATTTCAAAGGAATTCCTGTGACGAAGACGCACTTAAAGCTGCAAAACCGGTCTAGGGCTAACACGTTAATTTGGCTAACGAACCAAACATAAGTGCCCTTATGGCTTACCAGGAACATCTGCTTTTTACTTTAGAACTACCTTTGAATAAAGAACAGGTAAGTGTTTGCGTAATTTTTAATTAAAATATATGCAAGTTGAAATTGGAATATTAAATAAATCCTATTTATGGGGCGTCAATATTTTTGTCCGTAATGTAATAGTTTACCTAGGTTAAGTATTCTTTAACGCAATTTAACTTTGAATTAAAATCAGTATTTATTTATTTTGGTCTGAAGTAATTACTACATCATTATTAACATTGTCTTGTCTGATGAAATTACTGTTCTCTCTCTCTATATTAAAGTCAAAAAGAGAATTCATTTAATTTAAATAAAATAAGGTCGACTGAGACAACAAATGGGAAGAGAGTCTAGTTCATTCCTATTTTACATTGGTTTGACGACGGCTTTGATCAATAACACGTTGCTAAATATGCAACACGACCTCGACTAGATGCTACCATTTATATCAAGACTCGAAAATTTATAGGAAACTAGCTGTAGATTAACAGATTTAACCAATTAAGTCATTTGAATGATTTATTGCGAATCGCATTGTTAATACTACATTCTATACATTTTTACGGCCTTACTACACAATAATAATAATATGACACAAATCATATGCATAATATGCTATTTATTATATGCATAATATTCACTTTAATAATATGATTGTGGTTAGGAAATAAAAGTAATATAATTATGGATAAACTTGTTGTTAATTATGGGTCCAACAGTTGCACAAACGACGTTTTTATAATATCATTTTAGATGGGTTCATTTAAGTACTACTTATTAAATTTTGATTTATACTAATAAAATGATTAAATATAAAATATATATATATGATATTAGCCGCCTATTATTGCCCTACTTTAGGGTAAAGCTATCTTCACATACAAAGCAGTCACAAGTATTATACATCGATATATAACTTATAACTTGCCAGTTATGCGTAATATGAACTTGAAAAAAACATACCTAAATGAATTGAAAAAGACGCATTGGTAGTTGTCCGGTACCGAACCTGCAACCTCATGCATACTAGGCTTCTGGTCTTAACCACTGGGCCATCACGAGACATGCTAAACTGATTATTATTACTGACTTTAAAAGTATCCAGTTAAAGATAAAGAAAGAAGTAAATACTGTAATAGATGTGAAGGCTGATAGGTAAGTAAAGTAGGGAAACAAGCATGTTGAGCCAACCTTTAATAAATTAGGATAACGGAAGACTGATGATAATGAGGAACACTGATTAATTATGTTGACAAAGTGTTTGTCGTGATCTAGCCCTAGCCTCCATGTTAGAATTTTAGGACAAAGTAAAAAACCGCGTTGCTCCTTTTCTGGCTGTGAGACAATGTATTTCACATAAGGAAAGTACGAGGTGTAAAAGAAACATTACATAGCCGATCACTAAACGTACTGCTCATCAAACATTAAGCAACATCGAGCAATATTGTTGCTGGGAAACGAATTTTCTTTTTTTAAAGAGTAAAATTACTGTCTATAGTAGCGTGCAATGGAACGCACGTGCTTATGCTTGCATGCAACTGTACAGCGGCTGTGGGGGTATTTAAAGTTTAGCTAAACTTCAATCTCTATAACCAGTCGGTTCCCAGGTATGGTCCAGAACAAAAATTGTTTGCAGTAATGGGAAGAATTTAAGTTCGACTTTGTCAATTACACTTATTATGTAACGATCAAAGTTTTATTAAATTAACGATCTGAACAAATTGGCCAATAAGAGAACACGTAGCACAATAACATGGTCTTGGTAGCTTGCGACAATTTAGGCCCTATATTCGAATACATGTCTTAAATATAAAGAAATAACAAGAAATATGGTCGCTTTTTCCAACATTTCAGACTACTTTACTTAAGCTTGGGTGTCTAAGTTTTTTTAAAGTGTTAAAAGAATATTCATTATAATAATTAATTTTCTTTTTAATAACTTGAAGCTGCCAGATGACTTGGTTCACGTGCACTTTGAGATTATTAAGAAAGGAAACAAAAGAAACACTAACAGGACTATTTTGTAAAAACGCTTCTCGTTGAATTTAGTTGAAGTGAACTTGAGGTCAGCTGTATGAACAGTACCAACTATTGGTAATAATTTAAAAATGCTATATTATAAAATAGACGTTTGTTAAAACCTAAAAATGGTCTAGACGAAAGACCTGGAATATAGGTAGCCAATACATAAACCAGGCTGTTAAGAAAACTTTCCTATCAAGGAAAAAATAAACTTAGGAGGAATTACGTGGGCAAACTAGTCTCCCATATAACATAAAATGAGATTGTTTCAGAAGGGTCTATTAAAACTCTTTTAGGGACCGAAACGCATGGGGCGCAATTATCCCGAGGGCTCGCTAGATAAGTAGAAGCCAATAAAATGTAAAGGTGGATGTAGGCAAATTTAACAGTAGTTTTTCACGAGACGGAGGACCTACATCCGCAGAAAATATAACATCATGACTAAAGTCTCTATGGTACATTCATTCGGCAAACGAATATCAGTACCCTAAGCCAGGGAATCTATACTTATTCCGACCACAACTGACAGTAAGACTGGGCCCAATACATATTTCATGGGCGCGTCAAGTGCGGTATTCAATAGCACTGCCATCTGGCTATTGTCCGCGCATCTCACCCCACTCTCGCGGAGTTTTACTCCCTTTGTCATTCAATTCTGTAGAATAACCACTCTACATGTCCCTATTGTGGACGGCATTGGAATTTTCTCACGTTTGTCTTTCTCGTGTGTCGAAAATAAGGGTACCTAACTAAAGTTTGTGATATAGATTGTTCGTGATGAATTGTGAGGGACCTTAGACTCGTAAGCTTTTGGATTGAATTGTCCGCATGCTGTTGATATAAATTAGCAATATTATTATTCAAAATTGTGTTGTATACTTAGGAAAACTCCATGGCTACCTATCTAAGTCTCCTCAATGTTTTTATAAGCAGTGGTTGTAAACTGGGGCAGACAGAAACAAAATATCGGTATTTTTCCATGCACGCTTCATATTGATAAGCCACAACCAAAGAAAATCTTAACATAGGACCTAGCTGTACTTTTCAGTGAGACCAAAATTCATTAGATATTATAAACTGGACTAAAATGATATCTCCAACAATGTAATATTCGTGTACCGGTTTGCGACTAATAATTTATAATTCATTAACCAACCGTTCAGAAATAAAACCATCTGATTAACTATTAAATTCACCAGATCGATATTGAACCGCGGACGAAGAGCCGTCTGCATGAATTGTGAATTCTGTAAACTGTACAATAAAACAGACTTTGATGGTTAATAATTCTACGATCGGTGCTCAGACAGATCTTTACTTAAATCTTGCTTTAAATCTAGATTCATGTTTGAGTATCGTTTTGAAATACCTTACGATCTTTATCTATTTCAAATAGACGTACCTTACCTACCTAATTACCTATGTTTGTTTAGGCAAATGGTTACTATCTCTGTTGCATATCAAAACATCACTGATAGGACGAGGTATCTCAGCATTTCATCCTTTGAAGCGGTCAAAACTTTTTTGGTTGATTTTTTTTTTGAGATCAAAGAAAGAGACTAAAACCTTTTTACTTAAGACATTTGACGTTTTGACGTTTTAATTTACAAATTATTTAAAAGATATCGTAAAATAAAAGTAATGAAAGGATTACTTTAATGTGATATTCTTTTGTTTTGTTGCAAGAATCTTTGGTCAAGTTCCGATATAGGTACACTACATTTCTTCTTTAAATTAAAGACAATGTCTAAGGCTGCCTGTCCACAGAAGCAGAGCGAGGCTGCAAAGCGGAGAAAAGGAGAAATTGTAACCAATAGAATAGCACAACTGGAGCGGAGCAAAGATTTTATGTAATCCTATTGGTTAATATTTCTCCGTTTCTCCGCTCCGCAGCCTCGCTCCGCTTTTGTGGACAGGCAGCCTAAGAGTCAATAAATCCACTCAATTTTCATTTTTTTGTATTACAGCGTTTACTTGTTAGCATTTACTGTTCGTTTACGCTTCTTGAATTGATATCTTACCTAATACCCACGTAGACACCCAAGTCGAAAAAATAAAAAATAAAATATGAGAAATGAGACCCCACCCATCTGCTCGCCAACTTAATATGCAAAAAGTGTCTACAATGATCCCGATATAAGAATATCGAGATAAATTACCAACTATAAATCAGGAAGTTAGCACGGGCGGCACGATCGTCCGCGCTTGCGATTTGTCGTCGAAATAACGATTTGACGGACAGTGGCGGCATCAAAACCGCTTTGTAGGTCAAGTCACGACGCACAAACACACTAGCCCTCTGACTGCTTATAAAACATTTTGAATACTAAACGAGCCTTTGAAGACTACTTTTAGAAGTAAGATAATCGATTACATGTTTTCGATAAAGACGACTATAATTATGTTACCAATAGAATATCAAAGATGAGTGAATGGTTGCTACTTGGCTGTGGTTATAAGTTTAGCACAAGCGAACAACATTGTATATAGATGAATGTTTTTTTTTATTTGGACTTTTGGTAAGTATTTATTTATTTATTTGCACACACTATCTTACAGGTTGACCCCTAAACAATAGAGAGGGTCAATAAAATAAAATAGATAAAACTCGGCTTATCTACTAAACAACTAATACTAAAAATATAAACAAAAAATCTTTAACAATTGTATACTAATCTAAACTAATTTAAAATCTAACTTTACACAACATACCTATATATTCTTATTATAAATAGTAAAATGTATGTTTACACGGTAAGTTACATAGTAAACATTCATAATTATGCATTTAGTAAAAAGCTGCTATTTTGATATTACAAACAGACACGACAATTTTATTTATTTGTATAGATAGTTTAAAAAATAAATGTATTCAAGTTTTTTTTAGTAAGTTAGAGAACGTTAACACATTTAGCTTGTTGCTTGTTTCAAGGTTCGCACTATAATTAACATGATGTGAGTAAGTAGCAAACCAGACGACGTGTAGAAGTCGCTAACAAACGGCTGTAGGCACCTTTAATAAATTAGGCATGGGTCAGCCCTGGTCGCCGAGTCAAAGGTCACAGATTAACAACAAGCTATTTTGGGTTGTGACCCGTCGCCGTTCCATTTCTGCTCCCGACAGTGCGTCTATTCCACTTTATAGCTTTATTTCCTCTGTATCTTAGATGGAACCATTAAAACAATCGATTTGTGTTCCACGCTTCGCTGTGCAGAAATCGGAATTGCCTTTTCGTCCTGTAGATAGAGGAATAATGTATTGGCTAGTGAATTTATATTCAAAATATATTACCGAGTTATATTCTTTTGCACGATTATTTCCAATTTAATATTATATAAAGTAGTGCCGAGGACATCATACAAATCGATTCCTACCGGCTACCCTTTAGAAGTTCTAGACCATAGTTACTTTATCATCATTTAAGTTGCACGGTCAGTAATATCTACGACTATTGTCTACTATTGCCAAATAGTAACGATATAAACAAAAGTGACATTTTGATGTCTTTTGGTTTAATGTCATAAAATATAGATGTTGCTACATTTAGAAATATAAACCTAATTGTACTCCTAATATAATTCAGCACTTATATCTTCGGCTTTCCTCTTACGAAAATTGGCCCTTTTCCACTACAATGGTAAAATGCTAGTAAACCTCCAAGAGAGGTTTGGTGGAACAAAACACTGGTGACTTTTTGTGATTATTCGGATGCATATTTTTACGAACATCGTTAAGTAGTCCAAAGACTAATATTTTTAGACTTACACAATGGAATCTTTTATTTAGATTTTTTTATTATGTACAAATCTACAGCACCTACTAACATATTTAAAACAATTCTACTTTAAGTTGCACACAGCAGGCAGCGCTTGAAGTTAATGTACATTACCTACGTACCTTCTGTTTTATTACAGTAGTCCACGGAATTAAATTTATTGTGTACATAAATGTTAACGTTTGAATTTTCAACGTGTAAACAAACTAGCATGAGAAGTGCACAATGTTATTACTAGATGGTGTTAGCTCTATGTTGAATACTCGCAAATGGCAGAGGGAAAGTCAAGTAGTGACTTGACTTTGCGAGATTCACTCGTCACTGTTGTGCAACATTCAAACTACATGAGAAAGACAGAGACGGGAATATAAACTTATCCAAAACACGTGTTAAGTAATATCAGCCCTATACGAGGGCTGCTGAAATTTCTGTACAGAAAAAAAATATAATTTCATACTACCCAATATTGTTCAACCTGGTACTAGTGAACCCTTATTTTTACAAATGGTCGATCCTTGGCGTCTCATTGATTGCGATTAGCAAATAACCTCGGCTAATCTGGGAACAGATATTTATTTATTCATATGAATATCCTCTCCCTGATTAACAGAAAGGTTTCGTTTTATCCAGGAATAATAAGAAAAAATTCAAGGTTGACTCCGCGGCAACAGCTAGTATCTATAATTTTATAAAAACGACGTGTGTAGGCGGACAGTAACAACGTTTACTCTGCCAATAAAACGCTTGACAAGCGATAACCTAATTTCCAGTAAAAATATTACGGAGAGGCGAACTTGATTTCCGCTAACAAGTTGGTTAGCAAAATGTATACCTACCCACTTTCATAATTCTACTATTTGTTGGTATTCGTGAATCTGGTTTGGTAGTGTAGGTATTTTTTTTTTATTTGACTGAAAATTTTACCTTCTTCGTACTCGGTAGTAGCAACATTTTGATACAAACTTTTACAATAGAACCAGTACGTAATTCTAAATCCATCTGTGGAGAAATAAATGTTAACGCGTACCTATGCGTTAACGTACTTACAATATGTATGCCATGCCATGCCTATGCCATGCAATAAACTTTTGTAAAGCTTCAATTACAGTGATAATAATCAACGGCTTTTCGGCACTTCATAGATAACATAATGATATAAATCATCTTTCATTCTATATGAAACTATCTTTTGGAAAGGGCAACTAGATAGATCGATTCTTTTTCTTTCTTGTAAATGTTAACGTACAAGAGTGATTTCAAAATCTGACTGAAATAAATGATTTGGCTTTGACTTCACCTAGAGTGCAATCAGAGTCCATATGACCTAATATGTGTCTCAAGTGAATAAGAAGGTCAAAAATTTAGTTAAAATCGATATGAAGTCAGGTTATCTTTCAAATAAGCTTCACGTTATAAGCCCTGTAACATTTTTTTTACGATTCTGCAGCAAGAAAAACTGGAAACATGCATGTAGAATTCGCATTCATTATTCAATTTTGTTCGACCTTGGCCTACTTTCGTATTTTCCTCGCACGGTGAAACGATTAAGACGTCGTGCGAAGACTTTTCAGCGAATATGCCTCTAGATTACACACACTCTAGAGGGGTACTGGATGTTCAATTTGTTTTGCAGCCAAATCTTATTCCAAAATAATCTTCTCTGTACCCTACATTACGTAATACACAGCCTAGATTATATGAGAACGTGTCCCAAAAATAAATCACAGTTATTCCTCGATACGCATTGTTATGACGTGTGCGTAGGTCGGCCATTTGTCAGGTGATAAACCTTTTTCAACGTTAATACTGTATGATCACACCTGCTACATTACATATTGTGTCGGTAGAAAATGCGAACATGTCAAAGGGCATGTGTGGGATCTGTTTCTGGATTAGACAGTGTTATTGTAAGAGCGAAAGATTACCTATATTTGGTAGTTCCTGTGAAGTTATGTAAGTCATGTTACTTTGTGTAAGGGCTGACCTTTCCCTGGGTACATAATATGTGGGTAGCTTTAGGTGGCTACCTACGTCACACTTATGCATGACAACGCATAATGTTAGCTGCCGACCGTGTGCATTATTAAGAGGGGCTCGCGTACCAAACGGCTGCTTTTAATTTAATGTCTGTGTCTAAAAACGTTACTAAGCGCGAGGGAATTGTTTTCAAGGTTTAAATCCAAAAGTTAGCATTGTTTGTGGGGTATTTCGGATGTAGAGTATCCGTTTACTGCCAAACTAATATGGCAGCAATTAAGGACCCTCGTTGTGGACCGAAACGGAGCAATTGCCTTATCTACCATTAGGTGCGTGTATCTTACGAGCTAGCAGTGTGATTTTCCTTATCATCGATCTGGGGTTTTGACCTAGATTAATAAGTAACTTTTTGTTTGATTGATGTATTACGCATTTTCATAAATTGATTTCGATAGATACATAACGCCTCTTTTTTCCCCGAAAAGTGAGGCAAAGGTGTAAATGCTTCGGGCGATATTTTTGTAAATATATTTTTAGCCGAAAATTAAGAAGTTAAATGGAATCAAAGCACTTTTGATTTGTCAAGAAGTCAGTCAGAAAGTTGAAACTAATACCTTCCCGAAACGAAGGTAGGTTCAATAGAGAAGAAAGAGCAAGACACTCAAAAGCAAGATGCTACTGCCCATCCGCTTTTACGTAATCCTTTAATGGCTTTTGAGACACCCACACGAAGAAAACGAGTACCTAGCCTGATCACTAAAAGGAATTAAACAATTTTATAAGAACAGTGTAGGTAGGGACTGCCATTTAAAAACTTTATGACCTTTTGATTACTTTGATTGAATTCGAACTTAACAATGTCAATAAAACTTTATACGGTGGCGTAAATGGTATCATGGCTGAACAAACTTCGCCTTAACATTGCGAAAGTAGTAGAAACGAACATAGAGCTTTTACCCGCGACTTCGCCTGAGTAGATGTCAACGTCAAAGTCAAATCCGTTCTTAGCTGACGTCTCCTACTTCTAAATTAGGACCTACCAGACAAAATTCAGCACAAAAGCAGTTTTCGAGATTTCGTGTTTAATCAGTGAGTGATCTTGAACTCTAGAACTTTAAATAAAGGATAGCTTAAGGAAGACTGGTAGAACCTACTGTCAAAGTTACTCATAATCCGGTTTTAACTGATGGTCTACTTAACTTCTTGTAGGGTACGTTTTCGTTGTGAGGCTTGCCAGCAATGGTCGCTCATGCTGATAAGCTTGGTGTTCAAGAAAGCCACAAAACGAAGTTTTTGATCGTATCACAAATAAATTATGTTCTCTTGTAGTCCACACAAAAATCCCAATTTTTACACGTTTAGTGCAATTCTCGAATATGGGTCTAATTACGCAAATCGATGTTATTTTTACTTAGAAGGCTTATTATTATTGTTTTGGGTAAGGGTAGATATTCAAAAAATTATGGGTCGGTGGTGTCGCTATACGAATAGCAAGACTACGCATTTGGTTCGGCATTTTCAATGCAACGTTATCAAAGGTTGTATTGAGATTGCCAAACCGAATGTGTTGACCCGCTAATTTGTATAGCGAATCTAAGTAAACATGATATAATAAATGTAGCGTGTAAACTTGTCAACTAAAAAAATACGTCAAATATTTACTGGAACTTCAAAACTATGGTACAAATCGTTTTCTAGCGAAGGCTCAAGTTAGATTAGCCGCTAGACTAAACTTTAAATTGATCAAGGCGCTTTCTAGATTTAAAATTAGATTGCTCTAGTTGGTCGGCCTCTTGATTAGTTATGTTTTCGATTCCATCGAGGTATTGTCAATTAGGCTTCTAGGTTGGAACTGATGTATTTTAAACTACTGATGGCCTACTGACCAAGCCAACCTCATGTTTATTAGGACAAGGCCTGTATAAGAATATATTTCAAGCTAAGGTGGTGGATCCAATTGGTTATATTATATACTAGGTATAAGTCTTCGAAATATTATCATATATGTGTCACAAATAGTTCGTTGTTCCTTGAAATACAAAAGAGGTCAAAACAACGCTTTCTTGGGAACTAACAAAATAAATGTCGCTGTGAAATTATATTTTGTACAAAGAAGCTTTGTCTTTGTATGTTGAAAAGAAGAAACATGAAAACTGCCCACATACGACTTTGGTCGGAATCTATCCATTTGTCCATTATGTAAGTACTTTACTACGTAAGTTCTTTTGAATAATCCTCGATTTCTGAAAGGATGTTCCGACCTATTCCCTCTTTGAAGGACTCGGATTCTCTGAAAGGGGTGTTGTCTCCTTTGAGTCCCACCTTTTTGTCGGTGCCTTCTGTCTTTTGTATATCTTTGACAGTCAGAACCTCGATAGCTTGACCACCGAGTGTGCTTCTGTCGCCACGGAAGTACGACATTACCAAGCGCGAATCGATACCCCTTTAACGAAGTAAAATCGAAGACACTCTCGTGTTTAGAACAGTAGAGTGGTCACCGTTACCTATAGATATCTGCAATACCCGAGGCCTTGCAAATGCATTGCCATCTCAAAGACAAAGTTGAGATGTCTCACGTGCCTTTATTTATACCGGCACCCCTACCCTTCAAACCGAAATACAGCAACGCTGCTTTGTGGCAGAAATAGGTATGGTGGTAGTATTTCCCTGGACAAGCTTCTTTACAAAGAGGTCTACTACTACAGCTCTATTAGTATTCTAGATCTATTTGACGGGAGACAGGCTAACCACAAGTTATTAGACCTTTCATCCTATGCACAAAACATTGAGTTTTTACTAACTGACTAAAATATGAATATACTGCTTTTGCAGCAAACGCACTATCGGTACAGTTCCCTTCATGAATATGAATTTACATAATTAGTCCAGTAGCTTTAAACTAACACTCACGCACTTAATTTCAAACGTGTTAAGTTCGTTCATTTAAACCGCCTTTACAAACACGTAGTGTTATTTCAACTTGAAATAATACGAGTACTATTGGAATGTCAGAACTCGTAAAAGGTATGTATGTGTTATGTTATTACCCACACCATGATGTGCGAGTGTTTCAGTACATCCACACCAGATACCTGACTTATAATATGTTTATGCTAGAAATGAAAAAGAAAATTAAGTTGGTAGGTAGTGGGCTCTATTTAATTTTTACCTGTTTTTTTACCTACAATACTCTTAGTAACAACCGTCTAAATATTCCAAAAAGTTACCTAATTAGGTAACCACTATTGATCCCTCTTCTCCATATATTTCATAGTAATTTGAGCAGGAATATCAATAAATCAACTAGACATAACATTTTGCTATTATTAATTAATAATGGCGGTAGAACAGGGTAACCCAAGATATAGAGAAATTGGATTTGTTTTGATTAGATACATTCACAGTCGCCCACGCTGATTGAGATCTCGCGCGTTAATTGATGATCCTACGTAAAGCTTTCTTAATTTAAACAAAGTTTTGCTTTTGTTTCTAAGTTCTAATATATACCTACCTATTTTAGGGTTAACCTCCGCGTAATTATTATTAAAGGATACCGCCTACGTACTTCTAAAAAGTTCGTTATATAGAATAATATCATCTGTTACAAATCTTATTGTGACTTTGTGTCACATACTTTGTTTTAAGTAGAACGACCTTTTCAAACATCATCAAAAGATTAGATTAGAAATGTGACTTTTGATGTAGGTATGTATAATACTGCGTGAGTAATTAATATTTTTACGACATGGTCGGCGCACTGGCTGAGAGATCGGCTGCTACGCTGCGGGTCGCCGGTTCGATTACCACATGGAACAAATATTCGTATACCCTACAGATAATCGTTTCGGGTCTGGCTGCTTTGTGCATGCGAGCGTAGATGTGTGTAAACGCACTCACGATACAGAAGACATTCTCAGTGTGGAACAACGTTATATTAAAAAAATTATACGCAATTAATTTAACGTTAATGGAATAGCTTGTAATCCATCCATGTAACATTTGTAAATTACGATACAAACAACACTGTTGCAACGTCGCGTCATGGTACGAACAAATGAAACCACTGTGCGGTTTACTTTGGGACGGGACGTCATTAAGCCTCAATCTAAACTCGACGTTTCACGACGTCGACGTTAAGTTTGAAATTAGCAATTTACAGTTCAGGTTAGGTCATTAATCGTGTTGCAATCAAACGTACCTCCTGTTCTTGGAGCCCAGCATGTAATGTGACTAGCAAGATACTAGTAAGCGTAAAACCATTTTATTTTATGTTTTAATCGACAGGTGTCACTTTTATGGATTTTGATGATTTAAAAACAAAAATTCGGATATAGGAAAGTTGAATGAGAGTAAGATGATATATTTGCTCAAAATGAGTAGCAAGGCATCGGTGTACTTATAAGAGGGTCTGCACCTGACTCGGAACCTTCGAATTACGTTGTATTCGCTTTCATACTTACTGCTGTTTGAAGATTCGGTTGAAATATTCCTCGATTCATTTTGAGCTAATATTGAGGCCACGTACAATCGTTCATATTAGGGACCAAGTGCGGAAATCAAAACCCTAACATAGTGGCCAGGTTAAGGGTTAACTTCGCGAGACGACTCCCGGCCACCGTAGATACGGGCCTGTGGACGGCGAGCAATGGGTAGCTCATCATCCTTACGTTTAACAAAACGACAGGCTGTGTCGATGGCGCGTTCGTGTCCCACGCGCGCCTCAAAGAGATGTCAGCATAGGGAAGGGGCCACTGAGGGCCGTTGCCTGCCGGGGCTGCGGGTTGTTCGTAAGAGATACCGAGCCCTCGGAACGCAAAGGGCACAGAAAGGAACATGGATGGGTTTTAGTCAGTAAAAGTCTGACACTCCCTCCCGCCCCGCCCAGGCCGGGAGAAGTTATTTGATGATTTCCCACCCACCCAAAAAAAAAAAAGGTATAACTTATCCTATAGTCAAATAACAGCTGCTGCATTTGTTGAAGTTACGCTCGTCGATAAGTATGTCGTCATATTTCTAATGGGTGTATTAGAAATACGAAGACGTAGTTTTCAACGATCGTCACATTTCAACAATGTGACCCTTTCGCTTACCTTTACGTGGCAAGCTATAAAAGTGTACTGAAAGATGAATGCATGGTGCTCGTAAACTGACGAGCTCAACCTTTTCGCAACCTAAATGCGTGTATCTTTAATTCCAGCGTATGTACCGGTGGCTAATATATCTTGACATGTCATGGTGGCGCTGGTTGTTAATATAAATGTCAAGAGACCCTAAACTCAGTTAATTTTGAATTTAGTTTCTTATTTTGCCACCTACTAAAGTAAATAGGAGATTGTTTGAGTTATATGTATCTAGGAAGATTATGATTACTAAGTGATAAAGTGGAAGTTTCGTGCACTTAAATTGTGTAGATGAAATCATTTTCAACGACTTTAAACTTACCACATGACATACCATCACGCCTGTATTCCCCGAACGGGTTAGGCAGAGGTGTAACAATGTACACCCACAGTTCGCCGATATGTTTAGGTCCCATGTAATAGGGGGCGAGCCTATTGTCATTAACCGGGCACAAATCCTAACTCCGAGCTGCTACTGAGAATTTCATAGAAAAACCCAATAACACTTTTTGCTCGACCTGGGAATCGAACCCAAGACCTCTAGCGTAGCAGTCGCGCTTAGGAGCACTAGGTACCTATATATTGTCTAAATGGTATTTTGTATAATTTTCTAGCGCACCAGTACGAGTCTCTGGGGTGAGTGGATGGGTGTGATGCACGGCGACGAGATGGAGTATGTCTTCGGGCATCCTCTGAACATGTCTCTTCAGTACCACACCAGGGAACGGGACCTTGCTGCACACATCATGCAGTCGTTCACCAGATTCGCGCTTACCGGGTACGTTACTTTTTTCAATTGCTTTTATTAGCTAGTCTGGGAATCTTCAATTATTCGGATTGTATGTTGATAGAAGCAAAGAAAACCGGTTCAAGTGCATATTTCCTTTCCTTATTTTACTGTACCTCAAACAATGAGACTTCTGCTATCGTGTTCGGCGTGTCCTGATACTTGCACACTTTAGGAACCGATTACTACTGATGGCGCCAATCTCGTAGCTAAGCTCTGGGCCAACTCGATATAAACCGCCATCGATCCACTAATTGAATTGAAGTACTGAATTTAATTACTTATGATTGTATGAATTTTCCAAATTTTTAGGCAGTTACGTAACAAATTGTTTGCCACGGCTCATTTCTTCAAATCGTACGTGTATATAAGCTGCGAGTTTATCTCGCAGTTTTTGCAAAAATATTCCAGCTTCATTCGTTTCATCAGATTGAATAAGAAATCGTTGACTTGATAGCGCCGCGCCGCATTGGATTTCTATTAATTTAATGGCTTTGCTCTCAAACTGATATTAGATATGGCCAATATTTGGAAGTGTGCTTGGATTATAAAACTATAATACACAAGTTATTTTAAACGTTACTTCTATCTAGGAATTTATCCCGTGCCGGAATCGAATCTACAACACGCAGTGTAGCAGTCTTTCGCTCACCCACTGTGCCATCCATGTAGTCAAATTACTCAGAATACCTTCTATTGAATGGTGGTTATAATGTACAATGGTATAAGATATTTTAATTGATTATTGAAAAAACAAACATTAGGATCCCTTTCTTCAATTAAACTTCCCTATGACATGATCGTCGTCGTCGACGACGACGAAATCATTGAATTAATAGGTAATAGAGCTATTGACTCACAAAGTTGTGTGTCGCAGTTCCCTCCTCCCGTGAACTTCAATTTAATAGGGTGATGTTAAACAGAGCTTGATTATCTTTAAGATGTAGGCCAAATTATTGGAAAGTTCTACATGTTCAAATGTCAAGGTATCGATTTTAGTTCAAACCTGTTACGAAATGAAGTTTCAGCACAAAGCTGTCTATCCATATTTTAAGTCTGGAAATCGACCTGAATTTTAAAGCGGCTATAAATGTCGTAGTTCATTTAAATTGTCGGGGTCAGAGGGAACTCGGATGTGGTTATCCAATTATTGTGTATTATTTTTGGTATTGGCTTACATATTATGGATACGTATGTATCAAATTACTTGACTTAGGGTTCTATAATCTTTCGGATCGATATGGCCATTCATCAAAGTAACCGATATCGCTCTGGGGCCTACCCTTACAATCCGTGACACAGTTACTATCTACCGCCTAGGCATATAAATAGAACAAACAAGGTTATATCTAGGTATAGGTTATTTTCCCATAAAGCAAAGCTAAAAATAAAATATATTTTGTTTGTAAAACATTAGCTTTGAGAATCGATCTTTGAAAATGTGGTGGAGTTTTGTTAACGCAAACATATTGTTCAGGTATTAAAAATGTTTTGTCAGAATTTTTTCTTCAGTCGAAGAAAAATATGTAGGTCTTTGTTGTTGGCTGACCGCGACCCTCTGATATAACGGTTATTCTGCGCCTTCCGTACGTAATTCAATAGAAATACGTCTCCATTAAAAGTATAATAAACGGTGTTACACTATATGTGTAACCCCTTTTCTTTTTTTTAAGGATGGGTAATCATCAAATGACTACTTCCGCTTCAGGTGAAGCGAAAGGGAATATCAGACTCTTAATGACAAAACCCCATCCGTGTTTCTCAGCATGCCCTTTACGTTCCAAAGACGCGGTGACTCTTTCGAACAAATTCCGCAACACCCATGGCCCTTAATAATACCAATCTTCTCATCTCTTACAGTAAACCACACAAGCCTGACGAGAAATGGCCACTGTACTCGCGTTCTTCGCCCCATTACTACACTTACACCGCAGACGGGGCCAGCGGACCCGCCGGGCCTCGTGGGCCCCGTGCCTCTGCCTGCGCTTTCTGGAACGACTTCCTGAACAAGCTTAATGGTAAGACACATTGCCTGTATTTCATGTCTAAGAGTGGTGTGTAAGGATGCAAAATGATTCGTAATCATAATCATAATCATTTATTTGTCGGAATATGGTAAATACATCAGAAATGTGGTCTTAATTTAAATAATAGTGTCACAGCATATCCTGCCATATAATGGCGTGCAAATTCGGAGTAGGTGGTTACACTTTTTTAATACAGTATGCATGTCTATGATTACACGATTGATTATTGATTACAAATAAAGATGTTTTCAATAAGAAAAGACAGGACGTCCGTACAAATTAGTTCAACGAATTGAAATCGCTAGTTAATAAATTTTAAATTATTAAACTATTTTATAATCCAATAATTATTCGTACTCCAAGACAAAACATGACTGTAACATAATTTAATGTACCATCTTGTATGTCTAGTGTGTGTATAGGTACTCATGTTTTGAACAAATAAAGTTATTCTATTCTATTCTAGATATTTCCTAGACCCCACGAATTTAACCAAAGTCACTTACACTGATTTTATTACTCATCATTACTTAGTTATTGGCATAGGTGTTGATGTAAATGATGCTGTTCAATTTTGCGTCTAAAGCGCATACATTTAGAGCATTATTCTTTCGTGTGTTTCATAATTGTTGTTGTCCTCGCACCTTAAGTTTAAAACTGTCGTCCGAATGACTAACAAAGTTGTAAGTGACCACTAAAAGACTTAAAACTGTCTTGTAGTTAGCAAAATTGTATGTTCAACGCATTAAAAGTTCAACTAGCTGTAGCTTAAGTAAGTTAAGAGCTTGTATAGTGAAGTTTTATTATTCACTTATGTATTTTGGTGAGACCAGACTCCACGATGACGGCGACTTGTCGACTAATTAAGTTATAAAGCTGACAACTACGTAGTCTACTGCTTTCGCTAAAAACTCCTTCATTGCCGGTTCTAGTACATTTTTTTATTACGATTTATTTTTTGGACATCTATACTTTATAAATCATAAAAAAGGTTTAACTTTATTTGTTTTTTGAATCTTTTTAGAGGTCTGGAGATACTGGCCCGATTACAATAAGTCACTCTTATTAAAAGTATTATGTTAAGTATTGTTCTCTTATTATTTTTCATAAGATCTATGTGTTTGTTTCATGATTTTTATCAACGCCTTATGGCCGACCTGTAAATCGTTTTTAGAAATCATAACATTAGCAATTATATGTAACACTATTTTTACATAACATTTTGTAACACTACATTATAGGCATACATTTTGACTACCCCGTTGGTCTCGTGGTCACAAGCGCGACTGATGAGTACGGGGTCCTGGGTTCGATGCCCGGGTCGGACAAAAAGTGTTTTTGGGTTTTCCCATTACTAATTTCTCAGTAGCAGCCCGAAGTTTGGAAGTTGGTGGTGTAACATCCCCGTGCCTCGGAGAGCACGTAAAGCCGTTGGTCCCGGCTGTCATTCGTAGATTTTTGACAGACGTTACGGATAGTCAGAAGTCAGAAAGTCTGACAACCAGTCTTACCAAGAGGTATCGTGTTACCCAGTAACTGGGTTGTGGAGGTCGGATAGGTATTCGCTCCATGTAAAACATTGATATTCAGCTGCATCCGGTTAGACTGGAAGCCGGCCATAGTTGGGAAGAAGCTAAGTAGATGATGATGATGATGATTAGGCATACATTTTAGGGATTACTTCTGCTTTCTAATGGTGCATTATATCTATTAATAATTTTTCGGTTTTCAGAACTGGAGCACATGCCATGTGACGGAGCGGTGACCGGCCCATACAGTAGTGTCGCTGGCACCACCCTGCCTATAGTCCTGCTGACGACACTCGCCACTACTGTCGCGTTGTAAACGAGGCATAGGAGCGTACCTGAACTATTCAAGTTAATATTTACGCATTAGGGAAGAGTAGGCAAATTATTTATACAAAGTAGAACAATTACAATGTAAATCAATGTTTCACGTCACTAACGATTATAAAATTTCAGTTTCATTGAAAAATTCTTGCGTATATAAATATTCATGAAAACTGGTGTTTTATAATTTTTCAGTGAAGACTTAGGTTGAGATAAAAAAAACTTACCTTGCGCGTACTTTGGCTTAGCTATCTATCTCCATCTCTTTCTTACACTTATAGATTAAAAGCTGTGCGACAGCGACAGATATAATGCCTTGCCAAAGCACGTGCTAAGTAACGTCTATCAATTTCGACTTTAGATGAATATTGCAAATGGCATTTCGAATTTTAATATCGGCTACTAAAGTACTAGAAGTAATTGTTGTACCTATTGATAAAATATATGTTATCACAATCTTTAATGTCACTGGCGTGTGGAATGTGGAACGGAGATAAAGTGGACAATGCATGGAACGTTACAAAATGGAACTTTCAAAAGTGAAATTGTGATGTGAATTTGTACGTGGAAATGAAAAGTTAGGAATGGACATTAATAAAAGCTGATTATTATATTTATTTTTCTGTATCATAATATAATCGTAGCAAAAGTATGTTGGATGTTAAATAATTTAGTTTACGATGTTCCTGTAACTAGTTGTTTCGTATGATTGGTGTTTCATGTACTAAGTTAATGTGTATTTCATGTTATGAGTATGGAAATATAAATGTCGGCGGATTATTATAATACCTGTGCGTATAATATAAGTTATACATAGAGAAAGTATTTATACGTCGGCTTTCATTGTTAAAGCGAAGCTTTCACACACGACAGTTTGATAAAAATCACTATACATATCAAAGTGTGCCTCTGCTTAAATAGCAAAATGACATATCTTATTCGTAGCAAAATTTTACGATTTTATATATTAAATGGTAATATAGAAGTCGAGTGTATACTGTGAGATGAATTTTTATCAATATATTTACTACTATTGTATTTAGGACGCTAATTATTCGTACCACTTGAGAATCTTATGAACTCCAAATTCTTATGACTTCGAACAGATAGTATATTTTGTGAATAGTCCCTTCTTTAGTATAGATTGCGATATTCTGAACGCTGAGTAGACTTATCTGTACCTTACTTATTGTACTTGATATAGGCGAAGCACAAAATACCGTAAATCAAATTAGAATAACTAAGTCACACGATTCTGAAACTTATTGTTGACAATGGTAGAGTACTTTTCCTTGTTAATGTCAAAATCAATATACATATCAGTAATTGTAAAACTATACATAATATGAGGAAACATATCAAATATACAGGAATCTATTTGTCTTCACAATAGCCGTGAATTCCGAAACAGTACGTAATTCGTAGCTTAATAATGCTTTAAGTGAAAAATTATCTTATGAACTTAGTAACAATTTTATACTTTTAACATAATATTTGTACTAAAAACGTTAGCGGTAATAATATATTTATACCTATGCGATCGTCAATTACTATCCTTGAACAAGATGGAGTAGCGGTGGATATCAAAAGAAAGTGGCCATGCTTACACAAAACGACAAGAAAATAAGAAGTGTAAAAAGATACATCTTATAGCCGTTAAACATTATCCAACAAACTAAGTAACATTGAATGATTGCCAGAAAACGATTTTTAAGCGATATAGAAAATCATATATGCACGTAAAACATTGTGCTTACAACAGTACAGGGATTGCGGGGGTATTTAAAATGTACTTTGAAAAAAAAATACAATATTTCTGTAACTAGAAAGTACTCATAAAGGCTTATAACAAAAAAAAAACACAAAATGATGGCATAAATATGTAACAGTTAGCTTATCGGCAGTATCTTTTTACACATTATGTTGATTTAAAACTGAATAATATCGTGATTACCCTTTCCCTGACAGTAATGTATTTCGAACTGTCCTAAACACACTTTCCCCCTTTTATAAGCACGAAGTAGTTTTATAATTTCATAACCCACCTTTACCTTCCTTATACAAACTGTGTATTGTCTTCAACAAAATATAGGGAATTAACTAACATTGGCAAACGTTGCACATCACTCGCTTTCTTGTTGAATTAAGCACAATTTGAGAAGTTGTATGGGATAGCTTTAATTAGTAAGAATAAGATGTAAAGTGATCTAAGTATAATTGTATTATAAGTAGCAATTTCAAATAACGGTAAGTATTTATTTTAACCAAAATATTATTTAAAACATATTGTAATGATATGCTTCAACAGATGTAAACTGTATACAAATATTGTATATTTTGTAGAAATTTAAATAGGAAATACGTTTTACTCACATAATTATTATAAAGGGAGTACTGCACTTAATTTAATAACGTTTTAACGTTTGGATTTAACTGGAATATCTATTTATTGTAATAAATTCTTGTTACTCGTGTCAAACTTACGTATGTGTGCACATTAACCCTTGCTATTTTACATCCAATGAAATGCATCACCAATCTTATTTGTCTTTTAAGTAATTAGGATATTTATCTTAATGCTTCGCTTAATAAATACACGTGATTATGTTACGAGTTTAGTATAAAACAAGTGTTAAATTAATAATAATATATTATTATAGCATTTATAAAGCAACAGTAGTAAGAAACATATCAATCGATTTCTCAAAAAAACTCGCAGTCTAATTACGTAAACACACTTTCCAATGTCAATTTATTTCATTTTACCAATTCAAGCTTATTCATTACTAGCTTCTACGGCTTCGTCCGTATGGAACACAATTGCCCCTTAAAATATAGCCTAGTGCCCTCGGCAATAAAGTAGCTTTCTAATAGACAAAAAATATATATAATCGGACCCGTACTTCTAGAGATTACTTCCTATACTTAAAAAAAAAAACAAACAAGCTTTACATTTACGTTGTCCAGTAGGCGAATTCTTCATAGATATTATTATAAGGAAGCAATGTATTATTAAATTATTTTAAAATCCTTCTGATTGTATTTGCAAGCGTGTTACGTAATTAGGATGCGGATCATTATTTTGATTTGGTTTTCAATAGGCCTAAATTCTGTTTTCACTCATAGATCTATGTTGTAAGATGTGTAGGGGCAACCCTACATTCTATCGCTGTATGAGACGATATCGATACGTACTGTTTGTTAATATATTTGTTGTGTAAGCTATTCATTAGGCGTAGTGTATAGCATAGCATGTAAGACCTAGATTTGATGTGATTGCCATTAGAATTTTATGTAATTAATACTGGAATCTCTTATTTTCTCTAATCTGCAAATACGGCTATGTAGGCAGACTGTCAAAGCTAACTATCGATCAAATCTATGAAATGTATGCATAAAATAACAATAATCAGTAACACTGTATGTATGTAAAACAGCCCCTAAATGTGTAGTCAATTAGATAAATCTACAATGGTATTATTTGTTAGATAAAATAAATGTTTAATGTTATTTGTGTAAAAGCTTATATCTGTTATGCAAACGATAATAGTAGATACTGCTTTACAAATTAGGTGCTAATTTAATGTGTGTATACATGAGTGTGCACTTATTTGTTTATCACTGGAAACTAAATGCGAATGACGTCGACAATATGTGTTTTATATGTTGGATCCAGGTGTCGTGTGCTGTTAGTGCTTTCTGTAGGTGAAAAAAAAAACAACGTTTGTAACATGTTTTTCTTCACACATTCATCTAATCGTAACGCTAAAATTACTATCAATATTAGTTATTATTGTCATAGAATTTGAATGTCGAATAAATATCTAGTATATTTTTATTATTACGTAAATTCGTTTGTACAGTTGCACGAATATTTATTTCACTGTAGCGGGAATAAACTATTTTTGTCAGAATACTGTTACACAATAGTGGTATATATTGCTTTTAAATAAGTATTTGTTTATTATCTCTATCCAAAAAATTACTCAATAAAATTTAATTAAAAATATTGTTTTTTATTATGTCGTTATTTGAAACTTAAAGTCTGCAGTAAAGTATTCAAGATACTTTAGATCTGTCAAGGAATCAAACAGTTAATTAGAAATTGAAGCCAGTAAGCCGTTCCAAAGCTTTGTATTATGTTCTTATGGAGAAGAAGAATGGGCTTGAAATCTATGAGACACTCTTTAATTTATTTATTTTCAATGTTCAAGTTTGAAACCCATTTCACCGACAGTAGCGACATCTAGGTTTTAGATACAACACTGCATGATACCTCGATGCTCTGGAACCATGTAAGGCGAGTTTGTGTAGGCGTCCCTACATCAGGTTTAGTATATAGTGTATAGAGGTCGTTTACATAAATTAATTACGTCTTTACTACTGAAGCAGAGGTTGGAAGTATACAAAACCGGTCATTGTAGTAAACCGTTTAATTTCTACTTATCTTTATTAAAAATTACTTATCTTTATCTTTAATAAAAGTTGTCTGAACTTATTTCTTTATATTTTCTCACTTCTTAAACCTTCCTTGGACTTCTACAAATATTACAAAACCAAAATCAGAGAATTTGGTCGAGCCGTTCTCGACATTTTGTGAGACTAACTAACTCAAATATGGTATCCTTACGAGATAAACATATGCCATCGCGGACTTTTCTGTATACTATATAAGATACACAATTCCATCATACATTATTTTTAACCCCCGACTCAAAAAAGTGTTACGGTGTTATAAGTTTGACGTGTCTGTGTGTGTGTCTGTCTGTCCGTCTGTGGCATCGTAGCTCCCGAACGCATGAACCGATTTGGATTTTGTTTTTTGTGTTTGAAAGGTTAATTAGTCGGGTGTGTTCTTTGTTTGATGGAAATCGGTTCAGCGGTTTCAAAGTTATCAGCTCTTTTGTTATATGTCAAAGAGTTTAGGCAGTGTTTTCGTTGAAAGCTCCTAGACAGCTTTTTCTTCTAACACCTCCAACAAATATAGCCATATATATATATTTTAGCCAGTATATACAAAAACTTGACAAATTATAATACTAAAACATTCCTCGATGGGTGGGTTTTAGTCAGTAAAAGTCTGACACTCCCTCCCGCCCCGCCCAGGGCGGGAGAAGTTATTTGATGATTTCCCACCCACCAAAAAAAAAAAAAAAACATTCCTCGAGAACCAATCTGACTTTTAAGGTTTATCGCGAACAGGCAGGCATACAGACGCGACTGAGGAATTTGTTTTATAATACGTAGTGATGAAACATTCCAGAAACACATTTTATGGACGTAGGCTACATTCTTGAAGTAGGCTAGGATTAAAGATATTTTACTGAACAATTTAGGAATCTCAAGTCATTTCAAGGAACGTTTGTTACAACATGCGTTTCTTGGCTTTATTATTTACATATTTGTTACCAGTTTCTGCCCGCGATTTCGTTCGCGTCAAAGTTGATACCCATCACCCACGATAACCATATATTTTTCTGAGATAAAAAGTAGCTATTTCAGACTATAGTCTATCTCTGTGCTAAATTTCATCCATTTTTCCATCATAACTACGGTGAAATCCCTAAAAAAATATCGTATGCTATACTTAACCCTTTATTAGTTTAGGCCAATATGGCCGTTCAGTAGTCGTAAGGTTAGAAGGTTAATTATAAAACCATTATCAAGCCGCCTGAGCAATTATGCAAAATCGAAGCCTAAAATTTCAACTTCCTAAAATTATCATTCCATTTTTATACTAGTACTAGCTGCTGCCAGCGACTTTGTTCACGTGGCTTTTTCCACCCGCATTAAGTTATTAGATCTTTGGCTACTACTCCTCTTCCGTGTGTCGTAGCGTGATGTTATTAGCCTAAAGCCTTCCTCGATAAATCTATCTAACACAAAAAGAATTTACATTTTCAATTCCAACCAGTAGTTCCTAAAATTAGCGCTTTCAACCAAACAAACAAACTCTTCAGCTTTATAATATTAGTATAGATTTGTATGAATAATGACAGTTTCGTTACAGCCTACCTTATATCCCTGTTCCTGTCCAATTTGTAAGTAATAATACTTACTTCATGTGCGTCACTGTCTACATTAATTTATAGATTTATTTCGTAAAGAATATTCATTTTTTTCGTTATGTTCATTTGATCCTGTGTTCTCACAGCAATAACGTAGCGATGTCGTATCGTTACCGTAGCAACAACATGGTGTTCTCTTAGCAACAACGTAGCATTGTCGTAACAACAACGTAGCATTGTCGTAGCAACAACGCACCATTGCCGTAGCAACAACGTAGCATTGTCGTAGCAACAACGCACCATTGCCGTAGCAACAACGTAGCATTGTCGTAGCAACAACGTAGCGGCATCGCAGCGTTATCGTATAACCATTATAGAGGCGTCTTAGTAAAATCGTAACAAAGTAAAAGCTGGCTATTTTAAAATGGAGTAGGTAGAGAAAGAGGACAGGAAAGGCAAGTGCAGTCAACTTCAAAGTAATGTGAATTATGTAATGAGTTTTCAATTTATTATCTTGTGTTCTGAAGATTACAGAGTTGTAATCTTACCGATTAATAAAATCGTTTGGGTTTTAAATAAGGAGTAAATGTGTAGGTAAATGACAAATAAAACAAATCGACATGTACATTTATTTATTGACAAATAGCTAGAGCGTTAACATTTAACGCGATCGCCTTAATGCATGACTAGACAGTGATACTGAATTTGGTAATAAACTTTATTATTATTGTGGTAACACGAACTACGTAACATTACGGAAACCTTATTACCAATTAGTTTCTTTATTCTACATTAAGATGTGATGGCACTACTTGTAATATTAACTTATGTCTAAACTGACACGGTTATTTAAGGATAAGTTACACAGTGTCGCATCAATTTGTGGCCAATGTTTCCACTGATCCCCTGATTGGGTGCGAGCGCGCGTCTGGAGAAGGGTCCTGTCTAAATCTGGCATCGACACTAAGTATTGCAACTTACCTCTAACAGAGACGAATTGTTTGATCGAAGTTTACGCCTAAGACGACATTGGCTGGCTAAGTCCACTACGACGCAAACTTTCACCGAATAATTGATTGATTAATCTAATATCTAGGACTTATACTTTATAAGACAGAATTATAATAATCTACCGCCATTACGTGTAATGATAAATATAGATAGTGTTATGTAACGTCAGTTTTAATATATATGTCTATGCTATCTACATTCAATCAGAAAGTTACGAATTAAGATGAAAGAACGGAAAATTCGTCGGTCTCTTTATAACCTTCACGTGTTCAAACGATTGAACTCGTTGAATAGAACATGAAATAAATAAATTTTGCATTCAAACATCATCCCTGGGGCCATAGTCGAGAGGCTACTGAAAGCGCGCGTAATCATTTAGAGGTCGTTTAGGCCGCACATGAGGTCAGCGTGTTCGAGGTCCTCGAGGGGGAGGGGGGCGAAGGCGAGGGTCACAGAGTTGTGGTAACGTCCACTGGACACCAGCCGAACCACCGTGTCCTCACAAGCGATGAATGCCGGACGACGAGCTGAAAAATACCCTTTGAGTTAGCATACATTTGCATTTTACACCGCTCGATAGGTTGTTGAGCCTTTTATGTGTCTGATTGTGAGGACTATAAAAAAACAATAAAGAGTAAAAAGTCAACAGAAAAGCAATTTGGACGCCATTCCCCTTTGGACGTAATTTTAAAAATGTACGAACCATTAATCTTGTATTAACGCAGAAGGTAAACAACATTACTGAAAACTTTCCGATTTAATTTAGGTTCTTACAATCCAGCAACTGGTTTTATATATATAGTGTTTTGTGTGTTTATTTGTTCACTTTCATTCACACAATCATTCGTCACGCTGAATAAATCTGGCTTACCTACTTATTCGTTAAATATACTATTCTGAAAACTATAAATAAAAATATTATACGTATAACCGAACAATAATTACAAATAATATTGATGACTGACAGTGTATAGAAGCATGTAATGTTTCTAATTTTCCGGGACGCAGGATACTTTTCGTCCCGGAAGATAATATAATAATAAAAGGTTGTACAGACTAAGATTCCGCTTTGGCAAATTCCATCAGATTTGGTTTGGTAATTCGACTGTGCAAAGACGACACTGGCAGACAAACATTTTTGTTTTTTTTGTGGTATTATGGAAAATTGCTTCTGTTATGAAAAATTATAGCAACATAATTTTATGTTAGGTTCTGTTTATAACTATTGATAAATAATTCTAAAACCCTGGAGATTTTACTCATTGTCGCCAAGAACGGAAAATGAAAAAGCCAACATTTTCTTACAAAGTAGTTAGTCAATGCAAGCTACATTTTCTTTGAATACCACACAAGGGAAAACTATTTCCGTTCAATAGTAAACAAAAAAAATATCCGGCTTTGTTTATTTTATTTTTATTTATAGCCCAGATAGATGGGTAAGCAAATCTAAAAGCTACACAGTACTTTAGCTAGGTGCTTACCTCATGGGACAATACGACCTTTACAAGAATACGTTACTCGGAAATTGAATTACCCTACCTATAGTACATATTATCTTAGAGAATATGGTTTCAAATGAATGTGGAATCTGGGGGGGGGGGAGTTCCCGTTGTACACAATCCTGAAAATCTCTAAGTGTGCTGGACTCTTTAAAAACAAAATCTTCATTGCGTAACCGGTTGTTACGCAATGAAGATTCCAAAAAAAGGTAGAAGAATATTTTATGTATTATTTACCTTCATTAGAATCAAGTCCGCACACGCTGTCTTGTACTTCCATTTTGGTGTGATCAAGTCCGTTGGCGCCTCCGATGTCCACATAATCAGATAAGCCGCGCTTTGTGCACTGTGGATAAAAGAGTTCGTTCGATCAACATTTCAAAAACCAGTTTTACCACCTCTCCATAGATGCTAACTGATATGAAATGTTGCGCTAAATAATTACCGTAGAATTTATTCAAAGGTAGTGCAATAGACCCTAAGTATATCTTATTGCCTATATATGTAGGTTTCACTACTAAATATATCTTCCATTTATTATTTCCTCAACTAGTTTCTCTTGCGAACTGCCGTCTGAGCTCGAAAATCAAGAGCTTCCTTCTGATCGAATCTGAAGCTGACCTTTTCTAAATTACGTGCCTACTTTTTGTTGATCAGAATTCTAATAATTAAAAAAAAACGTGAAAGATACGTCGATCTTATTGTTCTCCATAGCGCCAATCTTGACGTCGGTACTTATTGGTATTTCTTAGGTACTCCCGATTCAGCGCAAATGATTGGTATGACCGAAGCAGACTCATAAGACAAAAGGTCAAAAGCCTATTCTTTATTAGAACACGTTCCACATAGATCGATATCTCATCAACGGTGAAATTAATTGTGGAAAGCATTGCTATGGAAGTACAAACCTAACTATAGGTGTTTGTAGTTTAATTCCAGTTCACTTAATTTGCCTACATTACAATTTCAAAGCCTACACGCATGTTCTAGTTGATTTGCCGTTGGGATTACAAATTCTGAACGCTATTAAGGTCTTACCTAAACCAGTTGTATTTAGATATTCATAGCTCAATATCCTGTAGGAGATATGATAAAGATTATATCTAAATTAATATAACCTGCCGTGAAAGGGTATTTCATAACCAAGGAAAGGATTATATTACCTTTCTTTTCCCGTGGGCGTTGCTTATCGTGAAAAGATTTAATTGGATAGAGAGCGTCATCCTGTGTGCTTATAAAACGAATTGCGAACACACAATATGATCCCTTGATGGGCTTGGTAATTATTGCAATATTCTTTTAATGAGCATCCAAGGGAGCAACATTTAAGGGAAGGCGAATAATAAAATGATCAGGGAATACTGTGAGTCTGTGAGGAAATCTGATTCAAGACGGCCATAGCTCTATGTAAACTATGATGGCACCCAGTTGCATTGTCATTATTATCAAATATCTACCACAAAACAGGAGTATTCTGTTTACGGAAAACTATCTTTATTCTAGTGTGCTCACTGTGTAACGTTTAATCCGTTTTGCGAAATACCGATCACCAAATTACAGTGACGAATAACGAAAATAAATTAGTTTACCTTGACGAGACTTTAAATGAAGTTCAACTCATTTTATAATTTTGAACTTTGATAGTAGGTATCTCAATTTGACGAAATTGTATCACTTTAAGCAATCTCGCGGCTGTATTAGTATGTAAATAATAAATAACTAACCTTCAAGGTTGTTAAAGCAATTTTTGAGACTATTTGTTTAAAGTAGATTATCCTTTAAAGGCTAACCAATTAATATCCGCCGATGTATTCTGTGCAAATCTTTCTCAGCGAATTTAAGTGAAGTGAGCTCAAGGTCATAGTAGGCACTAACCTACTACGTACTGTTGGAAAGCTTGTATATGTTTCATCGATAAATTTATGCATTAAAAATATCCTACACGACTGGCGCTATGTAGAATTTACCCACGTCTGACACGTGCTCTGTTTATTCTGTGCTGCCAACTATCAAATATTTCTTATTATTCATTGTTTCGGTGAAATTCTTTAAATTTTACCGAAACTACATTGACAAAATATAGTGAAACGTACCACTAATTCTATGAAACAATGCTCCCGACCACGTCTGTCTATCATTGTGTCAGGCAGACAGCCACTGTTGGCCACTAATTGTTTCATAAATTTTGTAGGGATACATCTCTACAAAATTTTAGCATACATGCTGTCACCTACTGCGGTTCTATCAAACCACTGTAAAGATATGAAATTAGTAGCAAAATAAGATTTTTAACAATGTTTTACAATAACGAATCTACATTAAATGATATGAAATGATTCAATCAATTTTTACCGAGAAATGTATTATTCTTTCATAAATTGAACAATAACTAAGTTTCGTACTCAAATTGGTTAAGTACCTAAGTAAACCTTTCTTGCCGACCTGAGACTGAAGTTCGTTCATCAACTAAAAAGTTTTTGTACAAATACTTGAAGTGTAGAACTTACGTGATGGATGGTGCCAGTTTCCATTTCGATTAGGCGGCCCTTTTTGATGGTCACTCCTACGTTGAGGTCAAGCACGTGGACAGTGGCCGGGGACACGGCCAGCATGGAACAGTTGCCGGTCTCACCATGGTTGCGCAGTGTGTACACCCCCTCGGCGCCAAACAGCATGACATTGCAAGCTGTGAAAGACAGACATGTTATTTTCCGTTTCGTTTGAAAGCCTTTGATTTATATTTACTTACACAGACTCAATTGACAGTACATAAACGAAGCGATGCTATAAGCAACGTATTTTAAACTGTAGTCCAGTTTGAAATATTTTTATAAAAATAAAAATATGAAAAACTAGCTTCTGCTCGCGACTTTGTGTAGTTTTTTCACTCGCATTAGGTTACGTCTTTGGTTACTGCTCCGCACCTATTGGAAGCAGCATTATGTTATATAGCCTATAGCCTTCCTCGATAAATGAACTATCTAACACAAAAAGATTTTTTTAATTCAAACCAGTAGTTCCTTAGATTAGCCTGTTCAAACAAACAAACTCTTCAGCTTTATAATATTAGTATAGATATACAATAAAGGTTTAGGTATGTATATAAAATAACACTTCAGAATACTATAATCTCTCTAAGATTTGATGTACAACTTGGAATAATTTTGCCAGGTTTGGTCCAGAAATATTCTTCGATATACCTATAATACTGTCTCACCAACATTTTTTTACGGCAATACCCTAACAAATTATATTCACAAACAAATTCATATATGAAAGTTGTACATGTTGCAGGAAATGCAATTAGTACAAAGTAATAAAATGTAGATGGTACTTATTTTACACGTGTTTCTACAATCCGGTCTTTCATATATTTTTATTGACTCTGCTATAGTTAGCTTATAAGAACAAATATTTCTACAAGAGCAACTTGTTAAAACGCTACTATGCAGTCTAGTGTATGTATGTAGTCGAGGACTGCCCCGTTAGCCTAGTGGTTCTAAGCGTGACTGCTACCCTAGAGGTCCTAGGTTTGATTCCCAGGTCAAGCAAAGTGTTATTGGGTTTTTCTATAAAATTCTCAGTAAGACCTTTGTTTTTTTGTTAGGGTTGGGAAATCATCAAATAACTTCTCCCGCCCTGTGCGGGGCGGGAGGGAGTGTCAGACTTTTACTGCCTAAAACCCACCTATGTTCCTTCTTGTGCCCTTTACGTTCCGGGGTCGCGGTATCTTTTACGAACTACCCGCAGCCCCGGCAGGCATCGACCCTCAGTGGCCCCTTCCCTTTGCTGACATCTCTTTGAGGCGCGCGTGAACACGAACGCGCCGTCGACACGGCCTGTCGTTATGCCCAGTAAGTACGGTGAGCTACCCATTGCTCACCGTCCACAGGCCCGTAACTACGGTGGCCGGGAGTCGTCTCGCGTCAGTAAGAGCTTGGAGTGAGGATTTGTGAAACATATCGGCGAACTGTGGGTGTACATTGGCATACATCTGCCTAACCCTTCGGGGAATACAGACGAGATGGTATGTACATAGTATAGAACACACGACCACTTCTTAACAATCTGTTGGAGACCAGGCTTTATTCAAAACTTCTATGTTATGAACTTGTGATCTCTAACCTTATGGAAAATAAAGTTTTGTAGTTTTGATTATGTTATGAGGTTATAAGCTTTGCTAATGGATGCTTTACTAACTTTGAAGGGATGGTTAAATGTACAGTTAGTTAAATTAATATGTTAACAGGGATTAGGGATGACATGAGTGTTGACTTTTTTTTATGTTGGACTTGGTTTTTTTTATGTTTCTGAACGTTATCTATTCAAATATTTAATACTAGCGAACTGCCCGCGCCTTCGCCCGCTTTAAGTCCCGTCTTTGCTTACTGCTCCACTCTTGTTGGTTGTAGCGTGATGTTATATAGCCTATGTTATTTAGGAGGAATGTAGCGGAATAATGTATCTATTGGTGTAATTGTTAAAATCGGCCCAGTAGTTTCCGAGCCTATTATTACAAACCAACAAACAAAAGTTTTCAGTTACTTTGCTGGTAAGAGGTAATACTGGAAGTACTGGTCTGATTACAATCGTTCAGTGATGAAAAACTAAAGTTTATTTGACTTGTACGCGGATAAAGTCGCGGGCAGAAGTAAGTAAATAATAAAATAAATTTAATTATTACACATATTATCAATTACTAGAAGTGGTGTCTAACAAGCCCTTACAAACTTATAATTAACATCATCACGATCTTGTAAACCCCATGTGATAAGCATCAAATAATTTAATTAAAGTGACTCGGCTCACGTTGCTTGCCAAAACTTGACTAAAGTTATCTAAAGCTCGCTTACAGAAACGAATCCTTTTCATAGAAAATAATGATCAAATACTTATTCCTTAAAGGTCTTTTTTGTATTTCCATCATAATATAAATCGGTAAACTAACAACCGTGAATTTAACAAGAATCAAGCTATAGGTGTCATGTTTACATATCGTCAATTACTACATTATTCAACGAGCGTATAAAAATGCATTATAAAATCTTTATATGTATAATATTATGTTTCTTTCAGCCTTAATGATGACTCAAACGAAAATAATCAAATTTGTTATAATAATAACGAAACGAAATAAATATTATCTAAGGAAATGTGAGGTAGGTATGTGTGTTTTTGACACATAAACATACGGGTCTATATTGATCCTCTTTTTTTATTCTGCAGTCCAGACAACTATATCTAGCACTACTTTATCAGCATTCTAACAGCACTGCGTCACACCGACTCCCACTCAAGTACTAACTCCATTAGCACTCTTGCTCACACCGTAAAAATAGGATTCCAGACCGATTCCGGCCACGGCGGCTAATCTTTATTCAGACTAGACAAGTACGCAGGAGATATTATAGTGTAGAAGTGTGTGCGCAAACACAGATACACTCCCTCTTCCCTCAATCTCATAGTCCGATGGGACGGCAATTCGACACAACCGGGGATAGATCAGGCGCAGAACCAACGGCTTTATGTGCTTTTCGAGCCACGGGGGTGTCACACGACCAGCTTTCAAAATTTCGGGATGTTACTGAGAAATTCCTTATGGAAAAATCCAAAAACACTTTGCCCGACCTGGGAATCGAACCCAGGATCTCACGCTCAACAGTCGTGCTCAGCACCATACTAGTGCTCACACTAAAGGGTGTGCAACAGACGCAGACGCTCCATCCAAAACAAATAAATTCATAGATGGGATATAGCCTCGTTCTATTTTTGAATAACAGATGGCGTTGAAGCAAAAGAACTTCGAATTACAGAATAATAAAACCATTACAATTTTCGTGTGATTTCCTTTTAGAGGGCATTAACAGTTTCCTTTATTGAGCAAGACCATTGAATCCATTACGTAGCTTTTTTCGCGGGATTCACAGGGAGAGTTCGCTTTTGCGTAATGTTAATGTAAGTCATAAACCAAACCAAGAGTTAAGAAAACTACTAGTGAAAACATTTGCTTATCACCCAGTGCTGGTCGAATGGGTTCAGTGAGAGCTGTAGTTAATGTACCGATTCACAGAGAAATTTAGAGATGGGAAAATACGGACAAGTGTACAGGTACCTATTTTTTTTTGTTAGTCCGGGGTGGATAGTGGATGTTCCGGAGAGGGTCTGTCAGACTGTTACTGACTAAAAAGCACTCTGGTGTTCCCTTAGCACTCTTACGCCGGAGATCCCCGACTACAGGTTCCTAATTAAACTGACCTTATAATGATGTTCTCTTATAAGTCAATCTAAGGTACTTACAATCTTTGTTATTGAAATATACAGGGAACTTACAGAAACTCAAAAAGTGTATATCCTAAATAAGAGTAATTTTTGTAATGGTGATCGTCATTTGTTTTGACCAGCAAGATGATGTACCAAAACAAAAACAATTAATTAATTGAAAACAGTAAGCACCTACTTAACTACTACTGTTACTTCCTTTGTTACTTTTACCATTTGGTAACCTTTGGTATTTATTCGTTTAGGATAAAGTCTCTTGAATATTCTGTACAAGAAATTCAATTGTAATTTGTGATCGCAACATTACAACTGTTAATGTGATTTGGAATGTATCACATTTCAAATTGATGAAAAAGCGAATCTCGAAATAACTTGGTACTTATTCGTCGTTGAAAGCACGTTCATTCACAATTTAATCAATATTGACAGGGAATGGCACATAGCTATGTCTATTAGTTCATTCGGTATCCATATGGAAATTCAGATTCTACAACTGTTTAGCCGCTGTCCAGTGTTCCAATGAAATACCACGTATCTGTACACATAACTGAAAACTAGGTTCTGATATTTGAACTAACAATGAAAATGTATCACGGATTTTACGGTATTCAAATCCTATCTGTTATGTATCGGTGTTCACATGACATATACCAGTAGTGTACATAAAAAAATTATGTAAAAGGTTTCTAAAAAGGTAATGTAAAAAAAAGAATTGTAAAAAAAAAAATGTAAAAAGGTCTTGTAAATCTTTCACTCAATTATTTCTTGATAAATATTTGTCAGATGAGCTAAGCATAAATATAATAAAATTACTTAATTTCGTCGTACAAAACAAATCTAGAAAAAAGAATTTAAAGAAACATATTTTACGTCCACTCGACGTTAAATATTCAGTTACTTATTTTAAGTAACGCAAATTACCCATGCCTTGGTTATGGTAACCTGGCCCGCACCTAAATACTCAGTTTACATAATAATTTATGTAAAGTTCAGCAAACATAAGTATAATCTGTCGCCATATTGCCGGCGTCTTATAAGGAAAATTTTAAAACAAGTTAGCAACAGCATGATACTTGAGAACTAATATCTTCTGCTCCCAGGTAAAATTAAATACTGGTACTATACAACATACATGTGTAAGTAAAGCTATGTTTACATGTCTGAATAAAAGTGATAAGAAAAGTTAAATAGCATTAGTTTTGTTAATTCGTTGGTATGTAGCCTTTTATGACACATGATAGGATTATTTGGCTTAGTTGGTTCAACTTTTATTACCTACGTTAGAAAATTCGTTTATTTGGAAGTCATTTGGGAGTTAGCTATTTAGGATTTATTTGGGAATAAAGTTTCGATGAAGGCTATTTTAAATAACCGACTTACATAATATTATACCCTCGACCGAATTTTGATCATAGAGAGGTCAGGCGTAAGACCAACGGCTTTACATGCTTTCTAAGGCACGGTGGTGTTACACTATTTAAGTTTTTCCTAACTTGGAGCTGCTACTAACAAATTAATTTTGGGAAAACCCAATGACACTTTGCCCGACTTGAGAATCGAAATCAGGAACCCACACTCGCCTGTCGTGCTTATGACCAACGTGGCAGTCAGTTTAAGTACAACTTAACCTCATCTATATACCAAAAGTAGAGCTTCATTTAGGAAAACATATTAGTGCAACCATATACTACGGTATTAGTAGTGTTCATTCATCACAATGATAATGCTTGTCATAATTCGAAGTACCTTATTCTTTTATCACACAGCCATTATGGCACCGTTGTCTTAAAATTATATTTGAACCTTTGTACAGATAACGTCATCAATTGGTTACCCTTCTTGCATTAAAATTCGTTAGAAAAAGGGGTAATCAGTTACAACCTTCCGGTAACTATGTTCCTGGACGTGAGAAACTTGGATATAAAACAGACCCTAATATAGTAAATAAGCAAGAAACTTACGTTTGGAATTCCTCAAGTGTCGTATGGTGACGGCAAAACCCTTCCCCCTGGCTGGTACCCGGTACTGTACGAGGGCAGCGTTTTGTCGAGAGATGAGCTTACGGGACGGCCTCTGATCGCAAGACTCCACCACTCGATCGTCGTCCCACGCGTCTGCAGGCCAGACCTGGCCATTCAATTCCCAGCCATCCACCCACTGGAACAAGAAGCTTTTTTAGTTAACGTAAAAAAGCCTAGCAATGATAATCTTTGAACCGATTTTTGAAAATATTTTTAGGGGGTCCTTAATTTTAAAAATGTTACGAAATAGTTTTAAGATTTAAAAAATCAGAATTAAATCCTTAGGTAGTGCGGACTAATATTGTTTGTTTCATAAACCGCAAACGCAACTTAAAGATTAAGGCAGTATAATTTTTCTGTGAAAGCAGAGCAAAATGAAGACCCGCGCAAAACCTAATGGCCCGTAAAATAATAAAGCGTAGCAAAAACAGCTGATCTAGGGTGAGCCACAATGTTATAACTAACATCAGCGTCGGCACCCAGCGAAAAAATTCAATTAAAGTTCTCTTAACCACTTTATCGTTATAAAAGTTTATGACAGTTTCAAAGTTATTATGTCATCCGTTAAGGGGTTTTTTTAGTCATTTTTGTACACGAGTTATATTACTTACTTAATTTACTTTATGTTTTATAGCTTTGCAAATCATGGTAAATATAGTCCCTTGAGAAATGAGGGGAGGAATTAATGTGGAGTGAATTTAACACCATGTCGTAATAGCGTGTGGTTTCAAAATTAGGATAGTGGTCAAATCATGAATTAAATATATCTTTTCTATTTATACAACAAACAATATAAAAGAACACTGCCAGACAAATAAGGGTTAATTAATGTTCGTGAATTTTTAAAAGTTGGGTATTATAAAAGTTAAATACCGAAAAAGAGCTATTTTCATTTTGCCTACAAAATAATTTCGTGTTTTTTTTATATATAAAAACAAAATATAATTCAGTTACTGACTAGACACATAGGTAGGTAATCTCGAAAACTACTTGACCCGTGAAGCTGAACTTTGTCAGGCAGGTACTTTATAGGTAAGAGACGTCTGTTGAGAACGAAAATGCGATAGGGCCAAATCAAGGGGTCTTCCACGCGAACGGAGTCGCGGACAATTCTAGTATTTTACAGAAAAAAAAAAGATATATTTTACCGCAACCAATCCTCCATTCTCGCAGGGTACATTGAGGTAGTTAAAGATAACCTCGATTCTTTTATCAGGTTCGGCTATAATGTAAATACCGCACACAACCGGATCATCCGATGGCGACTTAAAAAACAACTCTCCTTCTTCTGACGTCACCAGGAAGCAATCTGCAAAAATGACTTCATTATTTTATTTAAACCAAGCAAAGGATTCAATTTGTTCTGACAATTGTGTTACGCTTAAGTTAATGTCAAAGGTAATTGCAAGGTTAAGCGAAATGTTTAACCTTGGGTGGTAACCGAAATTAAGCACAGAAGAAAGATTAAAGGGAATACATAATAAGGGGCCGTCACAGTAAGTTTCATACTTCGGTATTAAACAGGGATGAACTTAGATCTTTTTTCTTGTCAATTAAAGACTCTTGCGGTTTTAATTAATAAAAATTAAAGGAAGGGGTTTCTAATTATTAATTGTTAGAGTTCATTCAGTATTCAAATAAGCGTTTAAAGGTATATAAACATTTCAGGGATGACTTTCATATTATAATATTATGATTATTTTAAAATCCCAGACATGATCGTTTTTTCTATGGCCTTAATGAACAGGTACAATGAATATACGTTATTATTTAATATTCTGATATAAATCAACAAAACGCTAGTCTTTGTATAAACAAAGACTAGTGTTTTGTAAAATATTATATTTACCAATAGTATTTTTATTGCAACTGCCTCGTTTGCCTATTGGTCCTAGACGCGACTGCTACGCTAAAGGTCTTGGGTTCGATTCCCAGGTCGAGCAAAAAGTGTTATTGGGTTTTTCTATGAAATTCTCAGTAACAGCTCGGAGTTAGGATTTGTGCCCGGTTAATGGCAATAGGCTCGCTCCCTATTACATGGGACCTAAACGTACCGGCGAACTGTGGGTGTACATTGTTACACCTCTGCCTAACCCTTCGGGAAATATAGGGCTGATGGTATGATGGTGTGTGTATTTTTATTGAATTGTTATAAGACTTGTTTTTTTATTTATTTTTTAGGAGTCTTCTCTCGGTAGCGGAATACTAATATACTTTTAGAGAGTATAGGCGTGAAGATTAGTGATGCTAATAAAAGATTTACCTTCGTCAGGATTAATGACGCGATGTGCAGGTCTAGACAGTCGCCGTATCCTGGAAAAACGTGATAGTGCTGATGCAGAATTTCTTTGCCCATACTCTTTGCCCTGGTAAAAAAAAATAAGGAAAATTTAATCATTATTCTAATGACATCTCAATATCTTGCTGTGTCATCTAATTTTCCGTGATTAATTAATAAATTAATTAATATCTAAAGAAAGATGTCCCGAAACACAGTTGACACAACTCGTGGAAGCTTGTTACCTAGTTGTCAGTTACTCCAGACTCCAGAAGTAAATCAATTAATCAACTCTGCAAACTGACGGTGAGTATCAACGTCTCGGTAGCCTAAGTATCACATATTGGGCAGGATGCATTCGTTGCAAAACCTTACCTCCGGTTTCTCGAACGAAAAATGTACGTGACAAATTGTCGAACGCGCGTAATAATAATAATTCAGTCAATCAATCGCAGCAGCTTACGCGCACTTAAAAAATTGCCAAATTAATTTTTCGTTCGAGATACCGGTTAGATTTTAAACGTTAAGGTAGATGCGATGTTAAATGTCTTCCGAAAACTTCACAAGTACACAGGTATCAACCAATATTGAGCAATCGGTTTCAAAACTAACTATACAGTGAAGCAATCCCAATACGCACTGCCACTTCTTAACCTAATTAATATTTGCATGTCTAAAGTAATTAGACCGTTCGATGGCCTCCCTTAGGGACTGTTATGACACCAGTAGGTTAGCATTGACACAAATTAGGAAGCGAATTAGAAACAGACGGAATACAGTAGAGGGAAAGTTTGAAAAAAAATCGTAGTCGCTTGTGCTTAGTTCTGCCAAAACAATCCAATGCTACAATCTTACTCTCCTACTTCCTACTAATTCCTACTTAGTCCTACTAATATTATAAATGCGAAAGTTTGTGAAGGTTATTTCACGCTTGAACGGCTTATCGGATCCGGATGAAATTTGGCACTGAGATAGATTGTAGTGTGGAATAACATATAGGATACTTTTTATCCTGAAATAATGTATGGTTCTAGTGGGATAATACTAACCAACTCTGATGCGGACTAAGTCGCGGTCTGAAGCTAGTCTTTATATAATTAAATCAATTACGTCAAACTCATTCAATGAGTCAAATGTTACGTTACTATCCAGCAATAACAGAACAATGTACGACCCAAACTTATGATTTTTAATGGATTTTATATGATACTTTCAATCATTACAGTTACTTCAATAAATAGGTGAAATTTTGACTTGAGTTAGTTCGTTTTGGCAAAATTAACCCCAGCTGATGAACAATGAAAGTAAATGCAGAGATTAGGAAACCCAGAATCGTCTAATTTTGTGGGGAGTGAATCAGAAAAACTTCACTCATAAGTCGAGATAAATGTTCATATCTGAGTGATTTTAAATGTAACTTGGCCGCACTTATGTCCCGGCTACGTGAACCGCACACAAACGATCCTTGCGGCGAGAAATTCCTTTCATGTCCACAATGCATACAATGGTTTGAGATGAAATGAAAAGATTGTCCGGACCACAATTCTAACGATATTTAGTTATTTTTAAGTCCATTATAACACGTGGATTGTCTAGTTTCTTTTTTATCCCACAACTCGTTTTTCAACTAAACGTAACCTCGTTGAATGAAGCATCGAAACGAAATAGGAAGTTTGAAAGTAATTAACCAAAACAATGGATTTGGCTGACAGGACACGGGCGACACCTGGATTAAGGTATTCAAAAACCCTGTGTTGGTAATAAAGCTGAAGTAATTGGTTTTCCAATCAACTTACATTTTTGGAATATTTAAAAATTCTATTTTTTATGATTTTTGTATAATGGAACATTATAACAACTTTGTAGGACTTTGAATTTTAACCCCCTATATTAGAGTAAAATTAAGCCTTACTTTAACTCGAAAAATTCACGGTTTAACCGAAGTTAATACTGGTGTAATTACCATTAGGTACTCCGGGTATATTAATAAACATCAAAGAGTCTATTTTTGTTTTATTAAAATGATTTTTTACATATTTATGCTGAGTATTCACGTGTGATTTTGCATGCAAATATTGTAAGACACTGATTTTTAAAAAGTATGTATGGAGTTTCTTGCCCAATCATCTCCATACGAATCTCCTTTTGGAAGGCGCACATTCAAAAGTGCCTTTTAATTGAAATAACTGATTTGACTTTGTCATAATAGCTATTCACACCAACATAGTACCCACATTAATTCAGTAGAGACGCAATTATTTTAATATTTTCATCGCTCAAAAATTTTACAAACAGTTCGCATTTCTCTGTTTGCGTTTGTCGGTAGCTATTTACATTTGGATTGCTCTTGAATAATGTACAGGAATCTCAGTACAGTGCCCGTAGAAATTTAGTTAATATTAATGCACAGTACCAACCAGGTAGTAATTTAAGTCTTTGCTTGAATTTTTTTTGATGGAGCGGCTAGTTTTATGTACTTTTATAGCGGGGCACTAGAATAGTCAACTCGAAACTACGATAGTTAGAAAATACCAGGTATATACATACGTAGTTATGGTTTCAAACCAGGGGGCAATTCTACTAACTTTTAGGAACCATCGCTTTCTAATCTCAGTCTCAATCTATCAAAAATGCCTATAATTTACCTACATTGATTGTCGCTGAAATAAGATTGTAACTCCATTTTATTATAATTAGTAGACCTGGCCTTCAGTACACAAAAAGAAACAAAAAAAAAATCGTGAAGTAAATAAATCGCTCCACCTAATTATGGTGTCTAAATGTTAAAGGCTACTTTAAAATAAAAATACCACAGTTTCGTATGTCTTTGTGAAGGTTACATGTATTATATAAAGCATAAATAAAAATAATTTATATCGCCAAATAATATAATAACAAAATAATAATGTTTCCAAGGTAAACATAATACATAAAAGTACATTTGGTCCATTTATGTCACTCTATTTGAAATGGGCAAACGTTGGTGCCCAATAAACTATTTATACGTCCATTATAATTATGGTTAGTTTATTGGGTTGCAGAGGAAATGTCCCACATTAGTGGGGATTTGTGGAGGCTCTATGAAACACGAATTACGGATACGAACGCATTACGGTTGAAAATTCACGGGATTATAGTGAATCGCAATATTTGTTTTAAAAACAATACATCAACTTAACTCATTGTATTGATAACAGAAGGCTCAGTGGTTAAGGCGCCCGCGTCTTATGCACGAGGCTGTGGGTTCGCAACCCGGCATGGGCAAGTACCAATGTGACTTTTCCATTTCATATGTACTTTCTAAGTTTATTTTAGACATTATTTACACCGGTTAAGGAAAACATCAGGAGGAAACCTGGACTTGTAATTAATATTAGCCTGAAATCGTCAATCCGCCCTGAGCAAGCGTGGTGATCAATGCTTATGCCTTCTCTATATGAGAAGAGGCTTTTACCCTGCAGTGCGATAATAATAAGTTGATATTATTATTGATAACATTATAATTTTTACAATTAATTTTTAAAAGCGACAATCTAAGGTAAGCATCAGTAGTATAGTAATGCAAGCTTTATTAAAAAAAAAATATTTCACGTGTATTATATACAGGTATATAGGTACCTACCTCAGACAATTCTTGAGTATATTTATTGGTCTGAATGGCCTAGTGACGGTAGCAGAGCGTCTCATGCCATAAAATTATTATCAAAGTGAAATATTATTGAGTTTCTCTATTAGGAATGATTTAATAGCAGCCAATAGTGTTCGATAATAGGCTGGTTCCAAGGCCCATGATACAATTAGCAACGTAAAACTGAGTTACGACAATGTTTACGTAAATAAAGAACCATGCAGACTAACGTACCGTAGTTCTGAAAACTGTCAAAGTCAACAAGCTACTGGTAAATATATTTAGAAGAAAAATAAATTTAAATATTCTATTTACATTAAGAATTCTAGACATTAACACATCCAGGTTTGCGGAATTTGCTCGTAAGAGTTACAGCGGCCCTAGAGTACCCCGTTAAACGTGGTACCAACGCGACTGACGAGGCTGGGGTTTCCGGGTTCGATTCCCAAGTCGGGCAAAAAGTGTTATTGGGTTTTTCCATTAGGATTTGCTCAGTAGCAGCCCAGAGTTTGGAAGTTGGTGGTGTGGCAACCCCGTGACTAGAAAAGCACGTAAAGCCGTTGGTCCCGGCTGTCATTTGTAGATTTTTGACAGTCGTTAGGGACAGTCAGAAGCCAGGAAGTCTGACAACCATCTAACCAAGAGGTCAGATAGGCAGTCGCTCCATGTCAAACACAGATATTCAGCTGCATCCGGTTAGGCTAGAAGCCAACCCCAACAAAGTTGGGAAAAGGCTAAGCAAATGATAATGAGTCACAGCGGCCATAAAACGCAAAGGGCATTAGGAGGAATACGGGTGGATTTTAGTCACCAAGAGTCTGACACTCCCTTTGGCTCCGCCTAGAGCGGAAGAAGTCATTTGATAATTTCCCATCATTATAAAAAAGCGATTGGTAAGTACTTCATACAAACAAAAATAACATAAGTAAACAAACGTACCTAACCTTTTTATAACATTAATACCCATAGATAACAGTAGCAGAAGTTTACAATGTAAGTTAATAAACTAGACGTTGTATATCATTCATAAACGTGAGCATATAACAAACACTATTGTGTAAATGCTCCCCTTCGAGAAATACAGGAAATAAGAGAAACACTCGTGACGTGGGACGTTTACTTAATTACCTCTAACCAAACTACATGATTCACTAGTAGAACTTTATAGGCTGAGCTTCGATTAATATTATTGTGTTCGTACCGGCGAGACGAGGAGTGGATACAATGGGCGAAAAATTTAAATTTATAAAAGTAATTAATACTTACTCTATCCATGCAGTAATATAGTTTAATGTTTTACGACCAAATATTTTAATCTACGCATCTCCGATGTTTGTTGTAAAGGGTTTGGATGAACGTGGATATGAGAGGCGAGAATTTAAATATATTTAATTACAACATGGAACTATATTACTGCGTAAATAGAGTGTTATTTACTTTGCAAAATGGACACACAAATGTGCAAGACGCAAGACGGCGTGTGCCAGCACTGGTCCGCGTGATATATCTTTCGGTGTGAAAGGGTCGACCAGTTTACAATTATCGACCATCCATACCGATTTGTACCTTCAACTAATTATGTTTGTATCCGAACACTCTCACGTAGACGTTCAACGGTTAATCCGTAGTTATGTCAATCTGGATGATGGACGTAGACAATTTGGAGCGCGCCGCTGACTGACAGGCAAGTTTGCAATGATTTAGCAAAGACGACAGTGCCCGGTGACGGGTGAGCGTGACCAAATTCCAATGTGACAGTCACCCCTGTTATTTGGGCGAAATGCCAGTTTGCTGGACGCAATTTGGATCTTGTGTATTTATTTAGGTTTAGTGTCCGACTATTTTTATAGGTCTTCCTTGAAATGCCTAATTTGTGTTTTACAAGACTAAAATGACTGTTTGTGTGCGTGTTTTAAGGAACGACAAATTAAGATTGGATTTGCATACCTTGTACATTTTTATAACATCTTTTAATGTTTAATAAATAATTTTATAACTATGGTAGAATTAAATACAACCTTACTTTAATTTTGTAACATAAAAAAGTCAAAAGTTTTAATTCATTTACAAATATTTCACATTCATGCAAGCATAAGCTAATAATCACATTAATTAAAATTTAAGTAATATTTTATTCTTATAATTTAAAATGCAGAAAAAAAATACATATTCAAAGAATTTTAAACACGGTAAAAATATTGATAACGTATTTTAGCCGCTAATTATAAAGCTAACAAGGTGCTGTGTTAAACATTATATACCTACAAGTTTCTTCAACAAACTGAGCTGCAACTTGATTATGTATAGAGTTTGTTCCGAACAGTCCAGTAACTCTGCCTTTATAATGTTTTAATTAAAGCTTTCCTGCGGTATTACGAGTAAATCCTTTACTCTGTACAATAAATACTGTAGCTCATTGTACCTGCTTTTAGCTTACAGGGATTCCACAAAGAATCTTAATGAGAACACAAAGAGAATATATGAAAGGTTGCGATAAAAGCCTTTATAGATTGGATAAATAATAATTTAGTTACTTAGTACCGTTACTGTATACTTTAATCTTAAATAAATAAATACAATAACTAAATTTTGTTTAATATTTTTGTAATAACCTTACTTTGTAGGTGGTTAATAATATGTGTCTCAAGTAAATTTGTTATCTCAGTATAAAAGGCTTATGAATAACATTCTCAAAAAAGAACTACATAATTACCTTTAATACCTAGGGATAAGTCTTCTTAGCACTAATTAATGTCAAAAGATTTGCGAACAGATGACACGAATTCTAATGGCTTATTCTTATTTATGTAGTTCTTAAATTACTTTCTAGTTTTACCTAATATACTCAAAGTATACTTCTAACCAGTCAGTCGCTAATATAATGTAGCATTTGTTTCATCCATACGGTTTCTTGCCCATTATTTCCCTTAGAAACTACCTTTTGGAAGAGACAACTACCTAGATTCAATTTCCAAAAGTGTATTTTAATGGGCTAAGTGAAATAAATGATTTGACTTTGACGTTGCCTTCGACTGGACGAAAACTGTCAACTCTAATAAATCCAAGAATATTTAAATTTAATTCCATTTTGATCTAAAGACCCGGTCACACCAAAACTTGTCAGCTACTGCAGAAGTATTTGTATGAACGGGTACAAACTAGCGCGGGCCAGATACTATTGCAGCATTAAAACGTTAATTCTACTAATTAAAAAGGTTCAAAATCAAATTTCAATCTTATTTCGGCAACAATAAATTTCAAAAAATGTTGATAAAATGTGTATGCATTTTTGACAGAGTAAGTTTGAAATTCGATTGCTAACGTTCCTAAAACTGTCCCCTGACCACGCCCGTAAGTAGTCCGTTCGGGTGTGGCCGGATCTTTAGTATACCTAATTTGAGCGACGCAAAACACTAGTTTATGTCCGTCTGACGACATCCTTTTTGGTGCCTTTATTCAAAATTTCCTTTTTCTAAATTAGTTAACAAATCAGTAGTGGCTTAAAAGTAGATTTAATAGAAATGTCAATTTGGACGTTTTCCTTTATAAAATCCTCGCAACTAAGTTATCTCGTCTGACTCATTTTTTTTGACATTTCGGTCATTCAGATATTGAGATAACTATTGAAAAGGATAATTTACCTAATGTTGCTGGCATTGACCTTTTACCTATGAATAGTTTAGGGAATGTTTTCGTAATTCGTTCTTTATTTTTTTGTGAGAAATCTTTTCGTATTTTTACTTCATTGCATTTATAGAAGAATTGATTTAGAAAACATTCTTAATAATACCTGACCAAAACGTTAATTTAAAGCTTAATTACTCTTTTCTGATTGGTTTCATAATATGGTATTGTACAAATTGTACTTCGACCACAATATTAAATATTAATGAAGTAAATGAACCGTAAACTCGTGAAATGGCGTGTTAATGCAGCGGACGAGTCATGTTTGTGACACAAAACTACACTCGCGAATCGTATTGGTGACGTCAATCATTTTGTTTTCCTATTCCATAAACATGGTCGTTTTATTGGTAATGCGAATCTTTTGTTTGTTATTCATTATAATGGCCCTAAAAAAATATGTATGCGTTATTTCTATTGGCAAACCATTCCAAAGAAATTGTAATCTATTCAGCAAATGCAAAAGGTACAACCGTGAAGTTTGAACGGATTGAACTACGTGTAGCAATTCTATCTGTATCTTTAAATACGTCTGAGAACATTTGTACTTTTTTTTTTTTTGTGGGGTGGGAAATCATCAAATAACTTCTCCCGCCCTGGGCAGGGCGGGAGGGAGTGTCAGACTTTTACTGACTAGAACCCACCCATGTTCCTTCTTGTGCCCTTTGCGTTCCGGGGGCGCGGTATCTCTTACGAACAATCCGCAGCCAGAACATTTGTATTTGAAAATCTAGAAACGAATGCATAAACCTACTGATGTGTAAAATGCATTGCACTCTATTCCGATTCGTTATACTTACCTTACTAACTTTATTGCCAAAGTGTTTTCCAAAAAGTACTCAAGTGCAAAAAGACATCCTAAAAGCTTCAGCATTAGATATAAGCAGTTTTTTACATAAAAAAAGAAAAACAATTCTCAATTTAAAACGTTTGTAGATGGTAGAGAAGTTTTGTTAGACTTTTTAGAGGGTACTTCAATAAAGGATACTTGATCAAAGCGGCTAACGTCAATTCAAACTGTTGATTCGATCTTCGTACCTACTGAATAAAATATTTAGTGAGATTTGGGAAAAAAGCTGTTTCTTTTTTTCAAGTTTACACTATTTTTGTTACAAACAAAATTCTATTGTCCCTGATAAAGACGGAGAGATTAGATTATCTTAAAAGAAATTTCAAAGCGTTAAGGATTTACCATGCCATGCCTGAAATAGAAAAAAATGCTTTTTTATCTACAAATTTCAATTTATCAGGAAGCATTTTTTACCTCTTTAGTACAAGGAACCAAAATTAATTTATAGACCTTTGGAATCATAATTAATATCACAGCTCTCTATATCTCATATCTCATTTCTCTCTACGTTATGCTTATAAACTGAGATAATGTTCCTTCAAGTTATTTTTACCTCTGAAATAAAAACATTAGAGAGTCATAAAAATATTTTTAATATCAAATCTCTTTTCCTGCAACCAAATCAAATGGGGAATTTCGTTAAGAAAACATTCCCCGTTTCTAACAAATTTGTCAAGTCAAACCATTTCAAGTCCGTTTCATTTTTAGTTTTAGTAGCAATAAAATTATACCTATTCCTTTCAGTTTGAAAGGGGCCACTGAGGGCCGATGCCTGCCGGGGCTGCGGGTTGTTCGCAAGAGATACCGCGCCCCCGGAACGCAAAGGGCACAAGAAGGAACATGGGTGGGTTTTAGTCAGTAAAAGTCGGAGAAGTTATTTGATGATTTCCCACCCACCGAAAAAATAAAAAATCCTTTCAGTTGCTTGTAATTCGGTTAACCCTTTTCATCTCCGTGTTCTAATAGGCTACGTTGGCATGTAACTGAGACCTTTCAACTTACACTCAAGTTGAAGTAACTTTATAATATAAAGGGAGAACTAGGAGTAATAACGATGTCTAATTCGGTGTGTAGGCAGGGAATGTATTGCGATGTACATAATGAAAACTTTAAGACGTCACAGTTTGGTATTTAACCACTAATTAAATTATTTTTATTTATAAAACCCCGGCAGAATAATAAAGTACTAATACTGAAGCTAACAAAAGAGCTGATAACCTTGAAACGGCTAAACCGATTTTGACAAAAAATATATAAAAACTATCGCTACGAAACCTGCTTTCAAATAAAAAACCCACATTCAAAGCGGTTAACGCGTTTAAGAGCTACGGTGCCACAGACAGACACACAGAGACGACAAACTTATAACGGTCGGGGATTAATAAGAAGCTATTAGGTAGGTACTTAGAGGGCTGATAGATTTCAATTTACGTTTGTCTTTAGATAGGTTTATAATATAATAATGGAACCAGCCCATTATTGTCCCACTGCATGGCAAAGGCCTCTTCACATGCACAGAAGACACTAGGATTGATCATTGATAGATTTAGATCACTAAACATATACCTACCCACACCACCTACCTACCTACTATATTTACACACCTAAAAAAATACAAACTAAATAAATAAATTGATAACCCATGACAACTTTATCATTGGGTTTTGTAGATGTTTTATGTTTTACATAATAAGTAGACTTTGGTTTTGACAGATAAGTGGAATACAACGAATTCATTATTTACCCACCCTCGGTATATTTTCCCCTTCACTAATTAACCCTTTGAAGTCTAGACCATCCGTGGAAACATTATTATCACAAATTAATTAGTTATTTATGAAAAGTGTTATATTTTTCTAGAAAAACTTTCTCTCTCTATTTGTTCTTAATTATTTTTCTTAATGATGAAAACGACAATAAAAAATTGGTAATAGATCAGAAAGTATTACTTATAGCAGCCGACGCTAGCTCACGGATGGTTATTGGCCAAATGACAAAGAGTAAATTCACAAGACAAAACAATGAGTCAATCTACCTACGCTCCACTGATGTGGTGTGTGTGACTGTTGACCGTGGGGTATTGTGTTCGATTCCCAGGTCGGGCAAAAAGTGTCATTGGGATTTTCCATTAGGAATTTCTTAGTAACAGCCCGAAGTTTGAAGGTGGTGGTGTAACACACCCGTGCCTCGGGAAGCACGTAAAGCCGTTGGTCCTGCGCCTGATCTCATTGTGGTTGTTTCGGATTGCCGTCCCATCGGACTATGAGAGTTAGGGAAGGAGGGAGTACACTATAATATCTCCTGCGTACTTGACTAGGCTTCATTAAGATCAGCCGCTGTGGCCGGAGTCGGTCTGGGGAATACTACTAGTGTTATAAGTTTGTTTCCGCCATTAATGTTAAGATCAAAAGATTCTGATGTAATAATGATCCAGAACACGCAAAGTTACTCTAAATCACACAGTTTTAGTCATTCAGTGGATGTAGGTAGATGATGACATATTCAGATAATACAGAATGCAGGTTCTTCTAATTTGGAAGGCGTGTCGTATCATGTTCAAATTATACCGTATATTTTTCTATATGCTAAAATTGAATAATAATTAATTGATGTTTTCCTACGTTAAATAAACCAGATTTTATTTACTAATAAAAGTCAGGGGTTTAACCTTTTAAAACACAAAAGTGGCCAAGCCTAATGATTAAAATTCTTTATCGCATGTATATCTTTTGTATTATTAATTGAAATCTTACGAAACGTTAAAAATAAACTGAATGAAGAAAACGCTTAGTTGTCAACTGGTACACCGCAAATCAGTTATCTGTACCTGATTACGCCCGGAACAACTCCTACATAAATAAATATACCATGTAAAATTACATTAAATCTTATCGACAAATATCAAATTTCGTTACAGGAAATCCCAAAGCCAATCCCTCAAGGATTCAATTTTCACATGATGTTTGCTCAAATATTATTAGGTAAGGCTAATATCGAACAAGTTATAAAGTCATCAGAATCGATATCAAAATACACTCAGACGATTTCTCGAGTAGACTTACCACATATCACTATTGGACCCGAACAAATACTAACAACTAATAAACGCACGACCAATATTTGGCGCCAACCAATTTTGGAACCAACATACACAAATTGGTTGGCCACAAACATATTCGCGATTTTAGTTTAGGCTTAATTAAAACTGATGTATTTTATATATTTGCCTGTTTTCTAACTGCCTCGGTAGCCTAGTGGTCCTAAGCGCGACTGCCACGCTAAAGGTCTTGGGTTCGATTACCAGGTCGAGCAAAGTGTTAATGGGTTTTTCTATGAATTTCCCAGTAGCAGCTCGGAGTTAGGATTTGTGCCCGGTTAATGGCAATAGGCTCGCCCACTATTACATGGGACCTAATCGTACCGGCGAACTGTGGGTGTACATTGTTACACCTCTGCCTTACCCTTCGGGGAATACAGGCGTGGTGGTTTGATCGATTGCCCGTTTTTTTGTAAAACCATTCTGGGAACGTATACATTGTACATTAGAGATCTTTAAATCAATAAAGAGACTCGATGAACTCAATTTCATAAAAACTATTTTACTACGTTTTTTAACTTTTATAAACTAGTTGGTTAAACAAGTAAATTAATCCAGTTTATTAAGCGAAAAGCTCTTTTGTTGATTTCGTAAATTGACCCTTCTGTATTATACTCGCGTATATTGTAGTCCATGAAAAATTAAATCCATTTTTTTAATGGGACATGAAAAAGGATAAATATATTACGTATTTACATTAGCTTTAGTAAAATAAGTTCTCACAAAAAGGTTTTTATTTTGTTTTAATAATAGGAAAAAATCGAACCAGCCGCATGAAAATCTCCCTTCCCTCTCTAAATTATTTGGGAACCAAGTTAAGAACTGCAAGCTACAGTAATTGCAAAAGTTAATAATTTATTCAGAACTTCATGCATTATTACTAACTCCAGCTATGCAGCGTTCTGTAGGCGTTACACGGATTTTATTGGCGAAATAAGTATTCAATAAATATGATAATTTTATAAGATCAATACGTTTTCCTTCTGTGGAATATATCCTCGTAAAACGATGATATTACACCTGTTTCCCGGTAAATCGCCTTCCTTTATATTACTACGTACCAAAAAATTGTGAATGAGTGACAAGGACAAGCAAAGCTCCTCATAGGCGGTAGATATTTGTAAATACATAGCTTTATTACCAATATATTTTAGAAGAAATCTGCGGTTTCATGCGCGTTCAGTCAAGTCTTTAGTTAATGATCCACTCGTGTGTGCCGTAGCGTGATGTTATATAGCCTACTAGCTTCTGCCCGTGACTCCATCCGCGTCAAAGTCAATATATTATCCCACGGGAACCGTTCATTTTCCGGGATAAAAAGTAACCTATGTTTTATTACAGACTGTAATCTATCTATACGCCAAATTTCATCAAGTTCAGTCCAGCTGTTTAAGCGTGAAAGAGTAACGAACATCCATACGTCCTCACAAATTTTTGAAGACTAAAAACTTTTCAACATACCGCGTGCAACTTAGGTATCTTTTTGCAAACTACTCTACAAGAACTGTCTTTTTCTACCCTTCAAAATATATACGCCACTATATCTTTGCTATATCGAATACAAACGAATAGAAAATAAATAAAGCTACAAACTAAAAGAGACATCAAACAACAAATCTATTTAAACGTCATGAACTATTTCGAGTCAATAAAACACCTTTTCAATTTGGCAATAATGTAAGTGACAAGTTGGAGAATGTTACCTTTGTAGTAATAGCCCATAAAATACTATTGAACGTAAATAATAATATACAAATGGAGTTTGAATTTAGTAGATGGTACCTATGGAGGTGTTCTGCATAAATAAAAAGGCATTTGCGTATATAGATAAGTTCTATTCTGGTAGAATTTATGTACCTAAATGTTAGTTACAGAATAAGCAAACTAGAGTGGCAACGTGCGGTCATTTTCCGTAGAACCGACTACCGCTGGCAGGAGTAGACGTGCTCTTGATTGGGGCCGCGATTCTGCAAGCATAGGGCACGTCTCCAAACTAGACAGAGCAACGATCTTCATGAGATGATAAAAAAACAGGTATAACAGAGTAACTGACGGCCTATGTCTAGCCTTAGACTACTGGCTAAAGCCTGGTGATATTTGCTTGATCTTATTTTGTTGTGATTTTATGCTCCTATAGAGATACTAATAATAATAAAAGAAACTAAAACAAATGGCATCAAATGATTCCTCCTCGACGCCGTCAACTGGGAAAGCGACCAAAAGACTGGCGGCATTGCCACATTGGATGGCAATGCTTTGCCTGCAACCAAGGCAAAAGCTAGCCCTTATGTCGCGGGAAGTGTCAACCAACCGTTTGGATAATTAAATATACTCCGATTATAAAACAAAATAACAATTCCTATAACTATTTATCAAGTTATTAAATACGTATTTTATGATGTGTCGCAAACTATACCAGGAATATAAATATGTCAGCGCTTCGGACGCCGAAAAATGGGTAACCATGATCGTCACAGTTGGTACACGAATGACATCAGAACATAAAAACCTTAAGTGCTCCGTGTGTGGTAATGTATGTACCTACTCTACCTTATATTCATCCCCAGTTTTATATGGAACACACGATTATTAAATCATCTTCCTTATTGAGTATTAAAAGAGTTCGTCAAGAACTCGGGGGCTGGGTTAACGGTATATTTTAGGAATAAAACAAACTAATTTCATAAGTATGCCTCACTCTGAATAGAAAACTCAACATTGCAAGTAACATACTTTATCAATTTATTACAATTTGAATAAATAGTCATCATACCATCACACCTGTAGTCCCCGAAGGGTTAGGCAGAGGTGTACCAATGTACACCCACAGTTCGCCGGTATGTTTTAGGTCCCATGTAATAGGAGGCGAGCCTATTGCCATTAACCGGGCACAAATCCTAACTCCGAGCTGCTACTGAGATATTCCTAATGAAAAAACCCAATAACACTTTGCTCGACCTGGGAATCGAATTCAGGACCCCATGTTCATCAGTCGCGCTTGCGACCACAAGACCAACGGGGCAGTTGAATAAATAGTACTTTAAAAGAAGTCTCACTGAAGTCATTTAATACCAACCAATTAATGGTCCCATTGCAGGTAAAATGCCTCTTCTTATACATAGAAGCCACGAGTATTGATCACCTCGATTAATCAAGGCGGATTGACGATCTCAGATCTTTATTGATAATTATTCCCCCACGATGTTCCTTCACCGTTGTCAGGGATGTCCCAGTTAATCTTTGAAAGTACGTATAACAACAAACAACAACAACAACGTTTAACAAGTCACTTTGGTACTTGCTTGTCGAATCCACAAGCCTTAACCTAGTGGTAAAGGCCTGGCCTAGTGGCCATCACGACATTACAAAGTGAATTATCTAGTAGTAAGTGAGAATAGTATTCGTGGTCATAATTACAAACCTACCACTTTATTTAACAGTGGAAATTTGTACTTAAATGGAATTTAATATTGTATTTTTTACGAACATTGATTTTCGCTATCTGTAAATGCCTCAAATACCTATTCAAAGTAGCACAGTAATTTATTTTTTGTCTTCTGAAGCCATTTCTGCAGTAACAGAATGGAATGTAATAAAATACGACAGCATCGAATTGAATTCGCGTATGGAAGCCTACTTTATTAATTGAAAGGAAAGCTTTTCGGTTTTTATAGCTGGAGGATTATTTTTGAAATTTGCAGTGAAGATTCTGCACAGATAACTGCCTCGTTGGCCTAGTGGTCCTAAGCGCGACTGCTCCGCTAGAGGTCTTGGGTTCGATTCCCAAGTCGAGCAAAAAGTGTTATTGGGTTTTTCTATGAAAATCTCAGTAGCAACACGGAGTTAGGATTTGTGCCCGGTTAATGCCAATAGGCTCGCCCCCTATTACGTGGGACCTAAACATACCGGCAAACTGTGGGTGTACATAACAATGTACGGGTTGTATGTAAGGGTTAGGCAGAGGTGTAACCACAGATGTAACAACATCTGTGGTTACACCTCTGCCTAACCCTTCGGGGAATATAGGCGTGACGGTATGTTATGTTATGTTATTCTTCACAGTTTTAATAAAATTGAAGTGGAAAAAAAAGGAAAGGAAGAAAGGGAAGGAAGGAATGTAAAAATGTGTTTGTGCGTCAAAAGCAGGGTTTTATAAAAGGAGTGGAACTCTCTACCTGCGTCTGTATTTCCAAACGCATTCAACCCTAATCTCTTCAAAGTTAGAGTGAACAGGCTTCTTCTGGGTAAGCTCACTCCATCGTCGAATTTGTCTTTATTACCTCTGATCTAGACTAGAGTCAAGAGCTTACCCATCTGGAATAAAAAAGAAATTACGGGTCCGAATTATGAAAATATCTCACACAGTTTAGCCTTTTTCTTAGTATCAAACGTTAGAGTCAGTCGTTACGGCATTTTCCATGATTGACGAGAATAGGCACCCAAAGACTCTAAAGTTAGATCGATTGGTACTTTGAGAGATTTCCTAACTTTCGTGTGTCTGTAACAGCTGATGATAATGAAGGTCAGACAGCCCGCTTTTTGAATAGATGCTGAGAGTTCGAATCCACGATCTACAAAATTGTTCATACCGACTAACATGTGATTACCCCTAATCGTGTGACATCTAATACCCCATTAAGGCTTACACTAAACAAAGGATTAGTGATTATTTCATATCCTTCTTGCTTACTAAGTGTTGCCAAGTCACACAGAAGGAGCAGCGCAAGAGCGCGTTTAATTACTATCACCTATTTATCAAAATAGTCTTTTACCTGTAGTCTTTTACTTGTAAGTAAATACATAATTATATGAAAAATGAATAGTCAAAATCAAAGCATGTATTACAATTAGACCATTTACAGGCACTTTTGATGTAGGTTTAAAAAAGAGTGGGCAGCATTGAGATAACAACCTCCATACTCAAGTTGATCCAGTTCACTAACGACCTGTGGTTTCAAGAGGAGTCGACAATGATGGACGTACCTACCTTCTGCATGTCCATTGCTTGTATATCTTCTCATGCGCTATGTATTGTTATGGATAAGGACCAAGGTGCCTACGGGGCGATTTTTCATATAACAGATATCTTTGATCTATGTGCTAGTATATTTATAAATCGAAAACCAGAATAACTGATGTAACAGTGCACAAACAAAACTACTGGAACTGGAAACGTGAAATTTTTCACACAGCTTCCTTTAATAGTGTAAGGGAGCACTATGAAAAGGTTTTTTTCAAATCTAGTGCATTTAAACAAGTACACTCTTTTCAGTAAAGTTCCGTGCTTAGCTAAGTTAATGGACTTTTCATTTAAGTTGAGTTCCTTTTACTTAAAAGTTTGTAACTAAAGATGTTGGTTGGGGCATTGTCACCTCACCTTATATCTCACAAGGGGAGCAAAGTACTTTTAACCTACTTTTTAGATGACGTTATCTGCAGCGGTCATCAGATATTGGAACAACGTACGTAGAGCTTTTATTCCTTCCGTACAAAGGGTGTTTCTCAATTCATTGAAGCCTTTGAGATTCTACTACAAATATAAACTTTCTGTACTGGTCGTTCGAAAGAAATTGTCCTGCAAAGATTTGTTCTTCACTTATTTTTTATAGCTTGTACAATATTGCATTATTAAAATGATTGTGTGTATGAGAAATAAAACGAACTAGTTATAAAATTACTATGGAAGCTGCGCTTAATTAAAATTATTAAACGGTTCCTTATTATAATTTACTTACAAAATGAATAAATTTGAAATTTCGAGCTATCTGTTCGAAGAAAAAACAAAAACCTACATAAAATACAAAATTGACTATAATGAAATACAAAAATAAAAAGAGCTCTCATTGAATGATATTTTAACCTTTTACAATACTTCATCACAAGACTTTGCGGTAGGTACTAGTTTGTTTACTGTTCTACTTTAATATTTAAGTACAATATTTTATAAAAGTGGTGTAGTGAAATTGTCAGTTAGTTCGAATGAACGCACTCAACGTGTTTGGTCATATAAGTAGCGTGGGCCATGTGATTTGTGATTCAATTTTTAAGTATTCAAATTACGATGCTATACCGAACCCGTTACGTTCAATTAAATACATATCGAAACTTACAAAAGTGATAGCCCATCACAGGGTAAATGAGACAGCCCACTCGACGGTAAGAAGTCGCCAAACATATGCCATAGCATTGGCATCGTAAGAGTATTGCCAATGAACAGTCAGCAGGCAAATAACATATTTTAACTTTTCTATCTACCAAGATAAAAAAGTTAAAATGTCTCATGTGCTTGTACCCATACCATTAGAACAGGAACTCATCAACGTCACTTGACGGCAGCAATAGCTATGGTGGTAGTAGCTGCTTCCCTGGACGAGATCTTTTACAATAACCGCTCCACTGCTACTTAAATATCATGAAATTATTACCAGTTAAGTTAACTTTTCGTAGCCACAATTGAAACACAAAATGAATTAGCGGCTGAATTTACATTTCAAATAAAGGTACAATGTTACTAGCTCTTGTTGGCTATATTTGGCGATCTTTTAAACAAGTAAATCAATCAAATAAAGTGTCAAAGTATAGCCTTCTAAGTAAGGAATAAAACGAATAATACTATTTTAGAACCTTCAGTTGAACCTGATTGGAATAAGCAGACTCTCGCCACGACCATTCTATAAATGGAAATGCCTGTTGAAAACTAAATGAGAAGATCTAATGTAGAATGGAACTTTTATTTAACAATTTTATTTTTTTAACTGTATCCATTCAGCAGATTAGCTTTATTATTAACTTTTCTTACAGTTTTTTGTATGATTCCGTGCCTAAAGAGTGCCAAATGTGAACGTAATTGGGTCCATGATCCTAAGAATGCGCTGTTTGTGTTAAAGTCTGTCTGTACTTACTTTTTGGCAGGACTGTACTTTTTGAACCGTAATAGTTAGACGCTCGAAATTATCACAGAGTGCCTACTCAGGCTTCTACAACAAGATTTCTCTCTGTTTAAATGTATTATTGAATAAAAAAATAATAAATTTAATAAACGATTCATAAAACATATGTTTTGTAAATTAATATTTCATGAAAATAATGGAATAAGATCCCAGATATGCCAGACCAGATTTTGAGCATGGGTGAAATTTTTAGATAAAAATAATGGAGGTAGTATGCTAAAGTAATGTAGGTCTGACATCTCTGGGATCTCATTCCATTATATTCATAAAATATTCATTTCCCAAGAAATAATCACAGCACTCTAATAAAAGAAAGACGGAATATTTTTGTCCTGAGGTGTCAGTCCGTCATTATTCGTAGATATTCAGGATAGATTATTAATCCGAGTATTGATTTATATGAACAGCTCTTAATTTTCGACAATGCGATGATGGGCTATCTTATTATAGATGATTATATTAAGATTATTTTATTGTAGAGTACCAGCTTTATAGTAATCCTATATTGATATAATAATAAGATAAAGCAGAGTGAGATTCCGAGCTTCAAGAATCTAGGAAATGCTTAAGTACCTACATACCTTCTTTTTCATTTTATGTTGAAAGAAAGATAAAAGCCCAAGAAGCAATGAAAGAATTAATAGTGTATTGTCTGAATTATTATATGATTATAATAAAAGGGGTCATAATAAAAATTATAGTTAAAAGATAATGTAGGTATGAAAGAGGACGACATGCCGCGGTGACCCTTAATAAATTGGGATAAGTGCAGGAGAATAATAAACAAATTATAATTTATTTATTGTAATGTTCAGCGCTGAATAGGATTATTCGGTACCTCCTTTATAATTTTCAAACTACATATTGTTTTTTTTATAATTGTGTCAAAAACATTAGCTTTACCCAATTTAACGGTAAAACGTTTGAATTAATTTATCAATTGCCGAAAACCGTATTTAGTTATGAAATATTTTAACCTCATAAAAAGTTTATAAATTTTCTATGATAAAGAGGTAGACTAACAATTTTACGAATGAATTATCAGTTATAGATACCTTTGTTGCAACCATATATGGCTCGGAAAAAATACCGTACCTACGTTTCGCTTGCTATTTTCACAATTGGAAACTCTATTACACTGCCCCAATTAATTCAATTTCCGCCAAAAAAGTTCAATGCTTGCAAACCCACTGTGGAAACAAATTATTAACTATCTTCTACCTATTGGACAAACATCCGAAATGTCAGTAACATCAGTAACATTCGAAAATGTGTAAACTTTCGATTTTATTAATAAGAAACTTACTACAAAAGCAAGATAAAAACTTCTAAATTCATTGTGAAAACCGAAAATGAGATAATCTCAGTGTTATAATTTATAACGTTATAACGTTTGCACATACTACGTTTTTATTAATTACAAACTCTTTTAAGTTTTACTACGTGTACGTGACGCACAAATTAAAACGTTAACAAATATAGTCTTAGCTTTAAAGATAGCTGATAACAACTGTGATAATTAATAAGAAGATTAATTTAATCACTTTAGCATTGTACAGGAAACACTTAGTAAAAATTGTAAAACTCCTGTATCAATTATTAATAATTTTACCATTAATTTATTTTCTTTTTTAATCTAGGTACAAAAACTTTTTTTTTATCAATTGAAGTAGGTACTTACCGGTAAAAACAGAGAATGAGCGACATCGCACGCCAGCACCACAGCAACCATATATAGGAATGCTTTCATTGTTAAAGTTCCACAAAAACACTTCACGAAAAGAATTCGGGCGCGCAGCTGAAAGTTGTGCCCGGCTCCCAACTTTGCTGTGACGTCGACGTCGGCTTACTTGTGAATGAGACGCGTTTCCCTTCCCTTTATAGGGCTAGTCAGTGTTACTGCGCACCCTGTACTGCGCTTTCTATTTTTCACACACGTGTCACTTCCGTATTTTCTTTAATATCCCGAATTTTGCCAACCCTAGCAAATTATACGCGGAATTGTAATTTTCAAATTCACTGCGTTTTTTTTATTTGGAGAAATTATTTGTGGCAATATTTTTTGAACGACAAATGTCCGGTAAATGCATGCTTTTTGAAGTAAAATGATACATTTTACCAGTGTTAGTAAAACGAGTCGCCAGTACAAATATTCTCGTGTAATGTGTTATCTGTTTGCTGCACGAGCGGATTTATCAGTGTCTCTTATTTGTTTTTCATTAGCAAATATTTTGAACGTTCCATTTATACAGATTTTACTATAGATTAAATTAGTGTGTTTCGAATGAATGAATCTAGTTTGATTTTACTGATAAAAGCAGGAAATTCAAAGCATAATTTGTGGGACAGAAAGGCAAACAAAAGAAATTGTAAGTAAATTATAATTTCTCACGTTCTGATTTACTGATTATCAGCAACATGAGAAGCAATTACCAGGGGACTATCCGTCTTTATCTTTTCATTATCATCATCATAAAAGAGTTCCTGCTTAACACGTACTTTCAACGGTAATCTTAGAGTGTCGTATTTAAATACTACGTCACATACAAATATTTCTAATTACCTTCCTGTAGCTAACCAACAGTGATTAGTGCTTATTTTGATAGGGGCTGTGTGTGGGGTAAACTTCTTATCAATGTCATTTAGCAAAGAAACGCTATGTTATCGTATGAAGTTGCTTAGAACTAAAGATCATCTGTTGATGAAAAAAGTTACGTAGCTCTTGCTTGCGCTAAAAAATACCCCTGACACGTTCGCACATCTATTAAAGTACAAGTGAAAAATAGAAGCTATTCTATAGAAGGAGGCGGCGGGACGGTTGAGGCAAAGAGTCTCCCATCTCAGCCACCGCGGTAGACGCTCCTGGCGTCGGGAGCCGCGAGACATCTCGCGGCCACCGTAGAGGCGGGCCTGTGGACTGTGAGCAATGGGTAGCTAGCTCGCTGTCCGTACGTTGTATAACGACAGGCCGTATCGACGGCGCGTTAGTGTTTCACGCGCGCCTCAAAGAGATGTCAGCAATTTTAGAAGGGGCCACTCAGGGCCGATGCCTGCCGGGGCTGCGGGTTGTTCGTAAGAGATACCGCGCCCCCGGAACGCAAAGGGCACAAGAAGGAACATGGATGGGTTTTAGTCAGTAAAAGTCCGACAATCCCTCTCGCCTCGCCCAGGGTGGGGGAAGTCATTTGATGACTTTACATACGTATAAAAAAGTGAAAGATAGAGACATACACCCAGAACATGTCTAAGCCAAAGTTGTTTAGTGCTAGACTTAGAACTTGCACCAATTTTTCAAATTAACACTTATATTTAAAGGTCATCAATATCGTGCTGAGTGACTATAATAAAAGAATATTAAAAATCGCTTACCCTTCACCAGTTGAACCAATTGTCTCTTGACCACGCTAATGGGGCAATACTACAACACACACACACACAATAATGTTACTTTAATCTCCCTCTTTCGAATTGTACAGTTCATATGGAGTGAACAATTTTTACGTACTGAAAAGATAATATTAATTTTTCTAACTTTTTTTAATATCTTTCCACGACAGCCGCTGAACTGTTGTATTATTTTTTAATTTATTTTGGTACAAGAAACAAGATTGATATGAAATAGATTTCAGCTTTGTTTATCGTTGACCATAATGAGCATACATATTTTTATACGCTCTTACTTTTAAGGAATAAAAACAACTCTCTCATTTTAGGATAAAAAAAAATATAGTTTCAGCAACTAAGCTAAATAAACGTTATTCTGAACTGCTACTATTATTTCATCAATTACGTGAGCGGTTTTAGTTTTCCCGCACTAATTAAATGAAACTCTTCGTCCATATACAGTACAAATAATTAGTGCAATTTATCACCTGTGCCTTAGAAAACCCTTCTCTGACCTTTACAGCTTACACTGAAACATAAGGATTCCCCTTCATTAACGTGTAGTCACGAACAAAAGTGGTACACTTAGAAAGCTGCTATTCATCTTCAATTGTTCTTAGCTTAAAGTAGTTATAGTACTTTATGAAGGAACGAAATGGTAATGACTTTTAATGCCTTCTGTTGTTGACAGTTCCAAAGTTGATGGAAATAACGACAGTTATCTCGCAACAGACTGAATGCGGAAGGGAATCTTAATTGTAATGCAACTGCGATAGGTCAAGTCCAATGCTTCATTATTTATTCAATAATGTATGTACTAGCATTTTCATTACAAAAATTCCAATATAAACTGGTCTTGTTTTGTATAGGCTTTTCGTACAATTTGCTTATGAGGTACATCATTTCAGCATGACTCAAAAATTTTGACAATGTCGTTAAGATAAGAATGCATTGTTCCTAAGTTTCAATGGTGGATGAAATCGGTGTACAAAATACCTTACTCTATGTTCAAGTGAGATGGCGAAAACAAGTTTGTGTATAACCTAATCCCACGACGCATGTACTGTAGAATGTACCTGTTAGCCCAATGGTCTATATACGTTACATACGCGCACCATATACAGTTATTTTTCACACCAAAAATAAAAATCGTTTCCAAGCAATAACGTGCAGTTAACGCCTATGTATTGTGTCTTTTTACACCTCGTTGCGGCTTTTTTTTACCTCCAGTTTTGGAATTGCGCGGTCGTGTAAACTAACACGTCAGTACAATTTCCAATGGTTTTCATCATTTTATACCATCACGCCTGTATTCCCCGAAGGGTTAGGTAGAGGTGTAACAATGTACACAGTTCGCCGGTATATTTTAGGTCCCATGTAATAGGGGGCGAGCCTATTGCCATTAACCGGGCATAAATCCTAACTCCGAGCTGCTACTGAGAATTTCATAGAAACCTAATAACACTTTTTGCTCGACCTGGGAATCGAACCCAAGACCTCTAGCGTAGCAGTCGCGCTTAGGACCACTAGGCTAACGAGACAGGTCCAACGGTTTTATTTTTGGATTCCATATTGCATCGATACGTAACATATTTATTTACAGATAATATTGTTGGCTTCGCCTGCAGGCTTGTCCAGTGTAAATTGAGTAATAAATATGCGAACAGGTGGAAATATTAAAACGTCGGTGACTGATGTAGTTTAGTAACATATACATTTCGGCCACAGAGCATTAAGTGTCGCCACAAAATATTCAGCGATAAAATAACGAAGCAAAACCTTCATTTGTCGTACTTATCTAGTATTATCTTGTGTACCTGAGTATTTTACTAAGCCAGTAGTTTTCTCTTGTAATTTTTTTATTAATGAAAATCTGGCAGATTAAAACGAATCGTCTGATTCATTTAAATTTGACGATTTTGATAATAAATCTTTTCTCTATTATCTTTTTATGAAGTAACCTAGAACACTATTAAAAGACTTTTAATGAGTAAGTACGAGTAGATACTCGTACTAATTAAATGGCATTACGGTTAAAGTTTTATACTGGTTATCACAACCTTTATAACTGATAAGAACGACTCCAAAATACAAAAGGGGCGGCTTGGCTTGTTGCGTAAAGAACCACTTTTGTAAGATCGTGCCGACTACGCCGTAGCCAATAATTAGCTACGAGAACGCTACAGATTCGATCTCGTAAGAAATTGCTACATCGCTACACTTTGTAAATCGATAATTGCAACATGCGTACCAAGGAAATTTTCTTTGCACATTTTTCATCCTATTGTTTCTAAAGATAACCAACGATAACCGCGAAGCCAGTGATAGCTGTATTATTGGTCTACGTAGCGTTTAAATTTTGAAGTTTTGTGATAAAAGATTTACGTAAGAACAATCTAAAATATAGTCACCAAATACAAAATTAATTAAACTGATCAGATCGAAGCAATATCGGGATCCACTAATGCCACTGCTTTGATAAACGCCAAAGACGAAGTGGTATGGAAATAACTCTTCAAGACATTGTCAAAGTGTTTCAGGAAGACCTTCAATAATAAAAAACACGAACTCGGCAGTTTAGGCAGGTCGTGTAAGAAAATTAAAAATAATTTTAGAAGTACTTATTTCATTTAATTTTGTGGAAAATAAATCATATAACATTTATGCTCCATTAATATAATCAAATCGCTATCTTGAGATTACAATTCTGACTAAACAATGTCTTGTAAATTGTGTTTAATTATAGAAATGTAACGCAAATTATGTCTGACAAGATTGGGAAGCAAACAAAAGACATTATCAACGACATGAATATCTTATCAAAATATAGAGATAACAGGAAAGAATTACTAAAGTCCGATTCTTATTCAGAGAAGGAATAAGTATTGATGATCGCGCTTACTGTACCGCTTAATTATTATTGATGTGAAACATCTATAGCCGCACATAAAACTGACTCTGGCATAAATATAAAAATATTGAAATGAAAAGATAAAGAATTAATGAATGAATGACGATGAAGCATTAATGAAGAATGAGATGATGGTAATGAAAACAATTGAGTTATCACAATTTGAAAAAAAAAATTGAATTTTGAATTTAATTAAAATAAACGTTATATAACGTTATTTTCTGAAAAATAAATTCGTAATCTTTTATTTTTACACTATTTGCTGATTGCTTTGCTTATTTGCTGCATATTTGCTTCCTGACGTAATCTGTCCTTTTAAGCATATAACTTGTACAAAATAATTCCGATGTATCACATCTACCAGGCGTCCCGGGACTGCTTACAATTGTTTTTAAATTAAAAATTAATTATTTCTCTAGCCTCCAAGCACACTGTCCACCGCTTGTCAAGAACAGTTACCATTTTTGCTGGAAAACTCGTAATAAAAGGAAAATAATAAAAATGGGCTTTGAAAACGATAAAATTTTATGTTATAACCCCGCCCACGTTCCTATGGGCATTAAAAATCTAATCTTGTTATGTACCTACCCTTCGATATTTGAACAAAAAACCAATAAGACAAAAAAATGCTGGATGTTCAGTTGTTTTAAATTATCTGCCATATATGAATACAATCTTTTTAATATAGATAATGCCAATCACAAAAAGAAACTGTTCAAATAAAGTTTCTTTTTTTAAATAAGTTATTCGGTGACCTATTAAAAAAAACTAGAAAACCATAGACACTAAGACAACTTTTACACTATCTAGCCTTTTTACTCTTGATTGAATTACAAAACGTGTTTCGGTTGAAAAAAAAAGAATAATGCTTTTCTATAAAGGCTTCATATTTTCCGAAAAAAACTTTCTACCAATTTTATGTTTCTTCGGGTTTGAGTCAATCTGTTTAGAGCTGTCAATATTAGTTGTATGGCGAGACAAGCAGACAAAAGAAAATATAACATTTGTATTAATTCCTTCCTTCCAAATCCTTAAATACGTCGTAGGCATTACAAAACCTTACACCGATAGAGTTACAGAGAATCCATTCTAACTACAACTACTACGTGGACCAACAAATAGGATAGGATACAAATCCTATCCTATCCTACTTAATATTATAAAAGTGAAAGTCTGCGAAGATGTTTGTTACTTAATGACGCGTAAACCGTTGAACAAATTAATATGAAAATTGGTACATAGATAGACCATTTCCTAGGATATTGTTTATCCCGGTGCGGTGATGCTTTCCCTTAGGATAATGGTTCAACTTTAAAAAGTTACTTTTTCGCTGGGGAAGCGGCAGCCCGAAGCTAGTACAATATAATTATTATTTATTATTCTTTATATACACTGAGAGATTTTTATAATGACTGAGGGTTAGTGTACCTACAACACTGTCCCTCAATCGTTATACAAATCTTCTGACATAGTACGTAGGTATGTCACGATACCGATAACTTAACGCTATTATAAGTTTCAAAACCACACCGTACAATAATTATGAAGAATGTGTGTAGGTATAATAATAATATATATTTACGACCATCACCCGCCTTGAGGAACGACTATGGAACATTGTACTTCGCGTCTTATTCTAAGAACATTACACGCACACGAAGGGCAATAATTTTGCTTTAAGATCACAACAGTGCAATAGAAGTGACAAATGTATGAGTCCCGCCCACTCATTCGTTCTTTTGTTGTTATCCCTGTAACCTTCTGGGTTATTTTTGGCGACCCTTACCAGAAATGCGTAGGCGCCCCGTATAAGCTTTCAAGACATAAGTAGGCTGCAGCGCTCTTAATTTAGATTTGTTATTGTTAAGTATATGTAAAAAACAAGTATTTATAGATCCTTCTTACTCCAAATAATTTTGTTTCTTTTTTCAAGATATGTTTTTCTCCTACTTTTCAGATGTATGATATGTTTACGACCTTCTTAGGTATCCTTGGCTTGGACGTGTGTGGTATCAGTAGTTTTCTTCACTTTTTTCAAAGATACCTACCTACCTTATTTTTCGCTTTCGTAGGTTATTTATGGTTGAGAAATATTTCTATTTTCAAGACCAATGCCTTCTCATCAAAGTTTGTCGCGATTTGAATCTTATGATGCTAAAATTAAAACCGCAACTGCCACAGTCAGAAGTAATATCAAGAAATTAATAATTTATAATGTTGCGAATGTGATAGTCTGTTTGTTTGTGAATTTTGATGTTTGTTAATCAATCATGCCTTATCGGCGGCGCGGATTTGGATGAAATTTCATGGTACAGGGTTAGACTGGAATGGATAAGGAAATCTTATTACTATCATAATTGCAAAAGTTTGAATGGATGAATGTTTGTTACTTAATCACGCCAGAACAGCTAAACGGATCTAGATGAAAATTGGCACCGAGATAGATTATAGTTTGGAATAGCATATATTATTCTGGAAAAATGTACGATTCTTGTAGAATAATATTGTATATTTTGACGCGGACGAAATCGCAGACAGAAGTTAGTACTTTATACTTCTAACCCGTCCATAGGTTCCTGTGGAATCCCACAGGAACCTATGGACGGGTTAGAAGTAGAGAAGTAGTAGTAAAAAAAATTAAAAAAAACCGTTGAATTAATCAATTCAACGGTTTTTTTTTAATTTTTTTTTTATTGCCATCTTGCAACGTTCATTCGAACAGAATCGAGGGCAAACGCTAGTATTATAATAATTCCGAATATCAAACAGTTACAGTTCAGTTAGAATGATTCTCGTTATTCGCGGAACCATCTCCATTTTGGCTTTCAAGATAAGTTTGTTATTCCAGTATATTTCATTTCGTTGTTGATAACCGACAGTACTGAATAGTAGCAGTAGGTTTGTATTAATATGCTTAGATGAATATAATTACTAACTGAGTAAATGTACAATTATCATTCACGGGTTATTGCTCAGACATTTCAATAAAATACAGGATTGGCATTACGTCACACTTCAAATATTAATATAATGGCGCCTAAAAATAGACCTGAACCAATTATTATTTATCTATTCTATTATTATAAATACCATCATGCCTGTATTTCCCGAAGGGTTAAGTAGAGATGTAACAATGTACACCCACAGTTCGCCGATACGTTTGGGTCCCATAGAAGCAACAAGAATATTGTAACCAAGATTTTGTAAAAAACTAAATGGAAGAAAAGAGTGTCCATGGAGTTTCTTGCTCGTTCTTCTCCATAGAGACCTACGCTTTGAAACGAGCAACTAGCTTCAACTTTTAAATGTAACTTCTTGACAATTCAAAAGTGCCTGTAAATGGTCTAATTGAAATAAATGCTTTGACTTTGACTTTGACTCCCATGTAATAGGGGGCGAGCCTATTGCCATTAACCGGGCACAAATCCTTACTCCGAGCTGCTACAGAGAATTTTATAGAAAAACCCAATAACACTTTTTGCTCGACCTGGGAATCGAACCCAAGACCTCTGGCATAGTAGTCGCGCATAGGACCACTAGGCCAACAAGGCAGTTATATAGATATTATTATAAAGAGGAAAGATTATTTTTTTTGTTTGTACGCAATAAGCTCCGAAGCTACTGGACAGATTATAATCAATTTTTCATCACATATAGCTACATTATTCCTGAGTAAAGTAGGCTATATAACATCACGCTGCAACCCACAGGAGCGGAGCAGTCACTAAAGACGTAACTTAACGCGGGTAAAATAAGCAACGCGGGCGAAGTCGCGGGCGGGTTTCTAGTTGTGTATAAATTTGTTATCAATGCATCTACACAATTAATGGAAAACATAAAAGGATTCAATTCAATATGCGGTAATGAACAAAAATAAAGCTCTCACAGACACGTACATTTTTATTATAGAAAATGCTCATCCGTAATGAAATAAAAATAAATTTATTCAGTAATCACGAACAAACAATTGTTTGCTCATTTAATTTATCCGCATGGGTGTGTATGTGTATACTGAGCAAAACGTTTGTAACCACATCTAGAGTAAGCATTTCAAGAGTTTCAGGTATTTATTTGTTACCGTCACCTTTTCCAAATGCCAAATGTAAAGTCTGTCTAAATAAAGGTCTTAAAAAGTCACTCAAATAACTCTATGTTCTATGTTAGGGTTGTGGTTTCCGCACTTAATCCTTACGTGGACAATTGTACGTGAGCCGCGGCAGGGGTTATTCCAACCAGCCCACCTCCCTCCAGAAGCAGATCAGTATTCCCGGTATTCTAAGGGCGTCTGCAAGGGAACTTGGTGTTCCAACAGTTTCCCCGCGGATCTGGACGACAGCACATATGCCACAGTCTTCTCTGCCCCCATGCATGCTCTGCGCAGAGTGCTGTCGATGATACCTAGGGTGTGAAAGTGTTTGTTCAGTGAGAAATGGCCGGTGATAGTCCCCGCCACAAGCCGCAGGCTGTTTCTGTCCATGTGCAGAAGGCGCTTGGTCAGCTTCGTGTCCAGGGATGGCATACTTGCTACTAAGAATTTCATTGAAAAACCCAATAACACTTTTTGCTCGACCTGGGATTCGAACCCAAGACCTTTAGCTTAGCAGTCGCGTCGTAGTCTTAGTCGTACATAAAATAAGTAAAAAAACGAATGACCTGCCAATACAAAATGTACTTGCAACGTTTAAAAGCCATTCACAGAAGACGAGGTTTAACTAACGCTAAATATGTAGGTTCACTGTTTTGCTTACCGAAGTGTAAGGCGAACGTGGACTTAACTTGCATAATATTCATAACATTATGCAAAGTACTATGTTCCCACTTCCTCATCAGTTTACGCGGTACGATCTACAAGGGATATGAAGATAATATTTAGATTAAAAAGAGGTTGGAATTCTAATATGTAGTACCTTTCTTGTGGTGTCTTTTTCTTTTTTTAAAATAATCTACATATTATCTCAAAGAACTTTTTTTATTGGTAGACGAGGTATATTGGAAAACTACCTAAGTGTAAATTTAAACCCATTATTGCAGTTTTCAGCAATTGTGAGGTCAACAATCTTAATATCGACTCCAGGATGCTAGTACAGAAGATATTAGCAATGCTGTTGTTGTGTAACTACAGGACAAAGTAAGTCGTCAAACACGAATACTTTTAATCCCCTACTTAGAAAGAGGGGTGTTATAAGTATGACGTGTCTGTGTGTCTGTCTGTAGCATCGTAGCTCTTACGAGTGAAGCGATATAAATGCGGATTTTTTATTTGAAATCAGGTTTCCTAACGATGGTTCTTAGATATGTTTTTTCAAAATCGGTTCAGCTGTTTCAAGGGTAACTGCTCTTTTGTCTTCTTTATTCTTCTGTCGGGGGTTACATTTTTTATTTTTATTTTATAACTTGTTTATTCGTAGAATATATAAAATATTTTGGTTGTGTTTGAGTTGAACATTTTGATTTACAATTGAATCCGGTTGGTTATGCTGCAATCCAATGTTCGGGCAGGACAACGTCTTTCGGATCCCGTACTATTATAATAACATTAAAAGCACAAACTGAAGCATACTTACTTATCAAAAAACTTATGAATATGTGTGTTTGTAGCTCATTCTTATCATCATTTGGCTCAGTACGTCTTTTTTTCCCGTGTCTATGTTAAATATTCCCTAGTTCAAATGAAAACCAATTTAACAAAAGTTTTTTTTGGCTGTATTTTTATACACGTGTTACGAAATTAAACAGCAGCACTGAACGATATAACAAAATCAGTTTTGCCTGCACAACCACTGTGTTATTTTAGCTTTACCGCCGCGGGCCGAGTTGTGGAAACATATTTAATTCTGTTTGCTCTTGGGAAGTATACCTCATTAATGTTGATAGAATTACACCCAAAACAAGTTCAAGAGCAACCTGACGTTTTAGAATATTATTTTTAAATTCATGTTTGAATCTTTGACTCCCAGGTTGGGCAAAAAGAGTTATTGGGTTTTTCCAATAGGATTTGCTCAGTAGCAGCCCGGAGTTTGGAAGTTGGTGGTGTGACACCCCCGTGCCTCGGAAAGCACGTAAAGCCGTTGGTCCCGGCTGTCATTCGTAGATATTTGATAGTCGTTACCGATAGTAAGAAGCCAGGAAGTCTAACAACCAGTCTAACCAAGAGGTATCGTGTTGCCCAGTAACTGGGTTGTAGAGGTCAGGTAGGCAGTCGCTCCATGTAAAACACTGGTATTCAGCTGCTTTCAGTTGGACTGAAAGGCGACCCATAGGTACATAGTTGGGAAAAGGCTAAGCAGATTATGATAATAATGTTTGAATCTCGACTCACATCCTTTAGCAGATACGAACAAAAGTGTTTTATCAAATAAAAGAAGGGCGACTGTACATGGAAATGAAAAGCTAGGCGAATGCAATACTTACGCCCGGTTACTAGAAACAAAAAATAATAATGTAATAAATTGTCACACGCTTGACAATTTGTCACATTAATTTTGCGTTGACTTTTGTTCGAAAAGCCGAGGCTAAGATCAATCTGTGAGCTTTGTCTTTTATGTCCATACTAATATTATAAAGAGGAATGATTTTTTTGTAATGAATTGGCTCCGAAACTGCTGGATCGATTTTAACAATTTCTTCACCTATAGATACCTACATTATTCCTGAGTAACATAGGCTATAATATAACATCACGCTACGACCCACGGGAGCGGCGCAGTAACCGAAGATGTTACTAAACGCGGGTGAAATAAGCCATGCGGACAAAGTCGCGGGCAGTTCGCTAGTATTAGAATAAAAGAAGATAGAAGATGTCAGCAAAAGGAAGGGGCCACTGAGGGCCGATGCCTGCCGGGGCTGCGGGTTGTTCGCAAGAGATACCGCGCCCCCGGAATGCAAAGGGCACAAGAAGGAACATGGGTGGGTTTTAGTCAGTAAAAGTCTGACACTCCCTCCCGCCCCGCGCAGGGCGGGAGAAGTTATTTGATGATTTCCCACCCACCAATTTGAACGGCTATTCTATTTTATTTGTACGCAGGTAATAATGGCAAAAACGTTTTGAAAATTATAATAATGGGATTTTTGTATGAACTCTAGGCCATAAGTCATGATTTGAATGACAGATATTTTTACTTAAACCAAGACACATCGGATTAGCTAGTTACAAAAAAAAAAATCATTAAATAACCACCGACAGAAAAAAAAAATTACTACCGTAACTAACAAAAGAGCTGATAACTTTAGAACCGCTGAAGCGATTTCCATCAAACAAAGCTAAGAATACTCCCGACTAATTACCCTTTCAAACGCAAAAAATTTAATCAAAATCGGTTCATGCGTTGGGGAGCTACGATGCCACAGAAAGACACACACACACGCACAGACACGTCATACTTATAACACCCCGTCCTTTTTGCATCGGGGGTTAATAAAGTAAAACGTTTATTAGTCTTCTCATATACCTTTCTTTTATTCTTATTTTGTGAAACATAATTGAAAAATTAATTTGAAAGTTAAGCGTGCAGAATAAGTGCCCACCTACTTGTTTGAAATTATCTTATTTCAAAGCCCTATTTAAATTAGATCCCTTCTTAATAAGTTATTAATAAGCTGCTCTGTTTATTGTTACATAGCGAAGGAAAATGTGATGCTTACTTGCTCTCTCTGTCAACAGAAACCGGTGCCGTCTCATTACAAGATTAAGCTTAAACCTTGGAGCTAGTTTTTGTATTTTGTACTTTATTCCGAGTAAGTTAAAGTTCTTAATACCAAGTTGACAGCTTACAATAGGTTTCAAAGTAATTTTTTTAGAACTTACTTCACTTTTGCCTTTTTTTTTTAAATATCATTGCATGACAAACAAGCTTGCTGCGTGTGACTATCTGCAATACTAGAAACCTTGCCGATGTGTTGCCATTCCAGAAACAAAGCTAAAATATCTCATGTATCCATACCCCTTAAACCGGAACACAGCAATGCTGCTTTGCAGTAGACATAGGTACTCGTATGACGGTAGTACTTCCCCGGGCAATCTCCTTCTCAAAGAGCTGTACTACTCTATACACACAGTTTAAAGTAAAAAAAAGTTAAGTGAAAGTAAATAAAGTTCGAAATGCAGTAACTGCCTCAAAGGGTTAAGCTTGCACTCAAGTTAGTTATGTAATTAAACGATCGTGTTTTTCAGTAAATCTGAAGAAATTAGTAAAATCCTTTAGTACAGTCAGGCTGCGAATCTACTTTCTGTCCTTTTATTTATTTACTAGCTGTTGCTCACGACTTCATCGGCGTGTCTTATTTCACCCGCCTTACGTTACGTCTTTGTTTGCTGCTCCGCACCCGTGTATCGCACCGTGATATTTAGTCCTATGACACTTACAAATAATCTGACTTTCTATGGGTAAAAGCATTTTCAAAATCGGTTCTGTAGCCCGGAGTTTGGAAGTTGATGGTGTGACACCCCCGTGTCTCGGAAAATACGTAAAGCCGTTGGTCCCGGCTGTCATTCGTAGATCTTTGATAGCCATTACGGATAGTCAGAAGCCAGGAAGTCTGACAACCAGTCTAACCAAAAGGTATCGTGTTACCCAGTAACTGGGTTGTGGAGGTCAAATAGGCAGTCTCTCCATGTAAAACACTGGTATTTAGCTGCATGCGTTTGGACTGGAAGCCGACCCCAACATAATTGGGAAAAGGCTAAGCAGATGATAAGATTCAGAGATTAACTAACCCCTACAACCTCACAAACTTTATCTCCTTATAAAATATTAGTATTTTAAGCCTTATGCAACAAAAAAGTTCAAAGGCGGTTTTAATGCCTTGGGTATTTTCTACCAGTCAAGCAAAAGCTAACATCTGAGGTTCTAAGTATCGTACGAGAGTAAAACAACAAAATTAAAGATTTAAAAAAACTCATAAAACAAAAAAATAACTTAACATTTCACAAACATTGGCCCAGTATATTTGCCTATTGGCAATCGTTGGCAATATTGACCTCATGAGACATAGAATTCGATGATGACCATATTAAAATAGCAAAGATAGATAATATTATAAAACTGTTGACGTAGGAATGTAATTATTTATTGTCTTCGTAATCATTCCAATGGCCTACATAAAGTACCTAGTTTGTTGTAACAAAGACATTATTTGCACTTGATTTGTTGCACAATTTAGATAAATATTTAGACTTCACAGATAATTATGCGAGTTAACAGTAATAAATACTTATTTAAATAATAAAATGTCAAACAATCATTTTACTTGGAATCTAGTTCATCCGCCGTTTACATGATACCTACGTAATTAATACCTACTTGGCAAATCATTATGGCTGCCAACGCGTACGTAAAGTTTAACATTTCTACATGTAATTACAAAACTCGTGTGTATGTAAAAGAGATACGCAAGAGACTCAAACTGGTTTTGTATTTAATTTCAGGAATATCGGTTTCACATACGTAGGTACCTACTCTATTTAGGTATACTTATTCCCGCGGTTTCGTTCCTGTGAATGTCGGTTATGACTGGGTTTCTCTTTTATGCAGAGTTCTAACTTTTTTTTTTTCAAATAACATCAGATATCTACAAGTGAATGTCCCGTTAAAATCGCTCCAGCTGTTTCTGAGATTAGTCGGAACAAACAGACAGAGGGACAATCTTTTTAATAATTCTGAAGTGCGTTAGATGACCTTCAGCAGGCCCTCAGTATTTTATTAATTTTTAGAGGCTTGTTTTATACAAAAAGAAAAAGAAATTATAGCATTTTATTGTGACGACACATACAAAAACAGTTAATTGTGTCTTTGTACAATGAAATAACATTTCTTTCCCATTATTTTGTTCATTAAGATTCTTTAGTCGTATTTCACACCCACTGATCTGAGAGGGCGTATAGAAATAAGCTTTCAAAACCAGGACTAAACGCCAAGATTACTAAACATAATAGACACAAAGGTTGAACATTTAACAACAAAACACGTTTTTAGGTAACAGCTTAGTTCTAAGAAAAAGTTTATGTAGATTTTTATTTGAAAAAAGAAAACATTAACCCAATTTTCTAACATTTAGTTACATATTTAATTTATTTTTACACATAATATATATAAGAGATGCTTGTAATATGTTTTACTAGCTATAGATTTACCCCGCGGAGTCACCCGTAAACCGTTCTAGTAGAACTCAAAACTTCTCACTTACCGACAATGTCTTAAACTATCCACATTTAATTTTAATTAATTCCTTCCTTCCTTACAAAATGCCAAGGGATAATTACTACTGTTTATAGAACTATAGTTGTTCAAACCTTCGTCTATTTTGACACACAACAGCATCAACTTTGCTGATAATTATAAACAACTGTTTTGTTTTGCTTTAATTTCTCGATCAAGTTGAAATGGAATTGCTTTTGACGTATCTCACATAAACAATAGCTGCCTTGGGGGCTACGATAAATGAATTTCTGTCAGTAAGTTACGTATAAAACATGTAAGAGATGTCGCAAACTAGACCACTAGTGGCACAATTGGGTAGATGACACCACTAATCAATTAACGTACTCTTATGAGCTGTCAAAACGCGATTCCCGAATAGATTTTGTACGAGAATACAGGATGATGACCTCAGTGTTTTAACACATCAATTCACTAACTATTTATTGATTTCAAAGCAACTAAATAAAAATTCATCGGGTTTACAGGGCTAAAATAAACTGTTATTATATTTATGTGAAGATGTGTCTTGAAATAATTGTTTAATGGTACCATCTACCCAATTACTGCGGTCACCATTTGCGAATTCTTGTCGATCATACTTGTATGCATTGTTCTATAACAAAAAAAATCGAACGAGTGTGGTCGAGTGTATGTCATACGGCTCGTGACGGTAGCGACCCATCACCCCAATTTCCTAAATATGGGTTGATATCAGTAGCCCAGTATAAGAAGGCCCTTAAGCATTATATTTCTATAATTTTGTACCACTAGCTAGGCCACCGACAGCTTTTGTAGTCTATTTGGCATGTGATATTTGCCTGAAGCTACTCCAAACGGTTTTTATTGTTTGACTTAGTTTTTTTTTTTCTAATTTTGTGTGGCTGTTGCAGATCGTAGACATGAAAACTGGATAATTGGGTGCTGATAAATAAAAAAAGGATTTTAAAAACAGTTTCTATAGGTCAACACAATTTATAGGTTGTAACCTGTTATTTAAACACATAATATTTCTGTACTAATATCCTACTAATATTATAAATGCGAAAATTTGTGAGGATGGATTGATGTTTGTTATTCTTTCACGCAAAAACTATCTAACAGCTTTTGATGAAACTTTACAGTACACACATACACATACCATCACGCCTGTATTCCCCGAAGGGTTAGGCAGAGGTGTAACAATTTACACCCACAGTTAGCCGGTATGTTTAGGTCTCATGTAATAGGGGGCGAGCCTATTGCCATTAACCGGGCACAAATCCAAACTCCGAGCTGCTACTGAGAATTTCATAGAAAAACCCAATAACACTTTTTGCTCGACCTGGGAATCGAACCCAAGACCTCTAGCGTAGCAGTCGCGTTTAAGGCCACTAGGCTACCGAGGCAGTTGCAGTTTACAGTAATATAGCTTATACATCGGAATAACTCATGGGCTACTTTTTATCCCGGAAAAGTGTACATGGCAGTTTAGGAACTACGTAAAGATAGTTTCTTTCTTTTTAATTTTCATTTCTAATTCGTGGTTATATGTACGTAATAAGATCTGTGTTCCAAGAGCAAAATAAGTTTGGGATTTCATGAAACCTTTTAAAAGCCGAGTCAAATTAAAATGTCTGTTGAAAAATAGTCTTTATTAACGACAATATCAATTAACAAAACTTTTCTGAATCTTCGTTATAAATCACTTAGAACTTTAGATTCTAAAAGAAAGTATTTTATTATAGCTAAATCAATTTACTCCTTTATTATAAGTTTAACTTCCATTATTATTTTAATGGAAGTCGTGTTTTCTTTTTTAGTTATTTTAATATAATAATATAATGTTCATAACCAATTAAGAGTAGGTACTTGGCTAATTGGTTTTTCAGTATATAACTGTTCCATTGCATTAATGGGTATGTTCTGTTAACTCTGAGCATACAAACTATTACCATGTGGTCTCCCTTTAATATTTACTTATCTTATCTAAGATAGTCTGTAAGTTAGCCTTTTTTTATGTCATTGGATGGCAAACAAGCCGACGGCCCACCTGATGTTAAGTGGTCACCGCTACCTATAAGCATCTGCGATATCAGAGGGCTTGCAAAGGCGTTGCTATCCCAGAGACAAAGTTGAAATGTCTCATGTGCCTTTAATTACACCGGCACCCGTATTCTTCAAACCGAAACACAGCAATGCTGCTTTGCGGCAGAAATAGGTATAGAGGTAGTACTGCCCAGGACGCGCTACTTCACAAAGAGACTAGAGACACAAGAACTTCACAAGAACTTAATTTAAAACTAGGGGTGTACATTGGTACACCTAATCTAACATGTTTTAAATTTTTCGCCAAGACAAATTCAAAAAGATTATATAGCATTCATATTCAGTCTCGTTCGAACTACAACTATGCGAATCAGAGATGAACGGCATCCAGCATGTATTCAAGGCGCTACAGTCGCTTCCTTTGACTAGGAAATAGCTTGTGATTACATTGATTGCCACCTACGTGACTTAACTACTGTTGCTACACATTCGAGTGAAATGTATGAAGAAGGGTACAGTTTTGTGGTTTCATGTTGAAAATGGAATTGTGTTTGTCTTTTGACCAGACTTTGTATCTCTAAGTAAATCAAATATAGTTTATTTATACAAACTAAAACTCGGGGCCACTATTTCCCACCGGACGGTACCGAACGATCCGTACGTAATAGATTAAAATAACCATTTTTAATATAAAACTAAGGGAATTTGGTTCTTAGTATGCTACAGTTTTTAGTAGCTGTTTTTCTAGTAACTGTTAAGACAGATCTCTGTTTACGGGAACATTAATGTAAAGACATACAAAAAATATACAATCAAATATCACATATTTATTTATTTTTTATGATGCATTAACTAAACACTACATATAATTTAAATTATTAATAATTAGAATAAAAAACATGCCTATTAGGATATAGCACTTGCGCTAAATATGAGAATATACCTCTAACTACATGATACAAAGCGTAAAAAAGTCGAATAAACACATCAAGCTGAAATGACAGTAGTGGGACTTTGAAAATGAAATCGATTGAACGGTAAATCGATTGCATAATCGGCCTGCACATCGCCTGGACTTGTTGTCAAGTCTGCTAACGGTGTTGGTGCATCAATAGAGGTGAATACAGAGCCCGGTACGTCGGAAGGTCCAGTATAAATTGGATAAATTCTTGGTTCCGATTCTTTTTTGACAGATTTCGGTAATTCAGGTTTCCACGTCACTATTTCCGGAGCTTTTCCTGGTGATTTATCTGTTGAGATGTGTATCCTATCTCGTTTCATGGTTTCTGTGTTGGTCCAGGGGTGGTGAACGGACATTGTAGGTGGGGGTGTAGCTGGCATGATGCCCGGTTGAGGCCAGTCATCTCGACTCCTCTTCTCGTAATAGTCGTAGGGGTAGGAATGGTAGAAACCGTAGTTCACCGGACTTGAAGCGATCTGGAACAGAACATCTGTTAACGGGTTACCTCGGTGATTTTAGTTCCAGTGCGTCAAAGCCTATCCTTGTGACTGTGATTTTAGTTAACTATGTTAGGTCCTTCTCACACGTACCACAATTACAACGAAACTACTTCAGCGGGTTTTCAATTTGTATTAAAATATATAGTTTATTCACACGGGTCACATTTTCCTGTTAAAGTGAGCCGTGTGGACGACGTCGCAGCAACAACATATCCATTGAAGGAGTGACGTCACTCGCGAGCTACATGTCACACAACTACAACTACAGGAAACTGCAGATGTGGCATGTGAGTAGTGTCAGTGCAGCGACGTTGTGGTGTGGGTGTGGTAGGTGTAAAAAGTGATTAGGAAAGAAGTAAGATCGATTACAGAAATTCATACCTTCCCCCTCTCATGATACCCATCATGATTATTATTGTCTACCTAAAAGAGAATGCTGTTATGTATATTCGTTATTTATGTTAGTTGGTAAAATTATTATTATTTATGACATGGTGTTAATTTGCAATGTCTGGTTTGCTTTTTGATGCTATAATATAGTTAGGGATTAATTTAGTTAATAAATATATAATAACATGTTAGTGTCTGGGAAGCAAGGAATGTAATTCGTTGACATAATACAATATTGCTTCGAAGAGTCGTTTACTCTTTTTCATTTAAATATCTACGTATTCAAGTCTTACTCCATTTTCTCCTTAAATGTTGATAAAGGAGTTTGTCTGTAAGACAATATTTAATATTGAGGTATCATTCTTTAATCTACACATAACTTTTATCTGTTGAATACAACACCAAATTCCGAATAAAAATCAACGTAAAATTAAAGTAAAAATTTGATAGACACTCGTAAGCTGCTTTGGTTAGGCACATTCGTTTTTCGTTGAAAAAATTAGTACCTACGGCATTTTGACATATTTTCTTTACAAAATTGATAGTGTAGTGGCCATGAGTCGTGAGCACAAAAGTGAAGTTAATTCTTGGGTTTTTGGGTTGTTTTCTGAGTTTTTTGGGCCGCCGACGCTGCACGCGATTAGTCCGTCAGTCGGATCATCGCATGCAGCGTCGGCACCGCAATACTTTTCTTTCGAGAAAAGTTACGTGTCGATTGGAAAATCAGCCTATAAACGTTAAAATTACTCTTTTACGTGGAGAAGTACGGATGCCTACCTTTTTCAATCCTTGTATCGAGGCGAGTATGAGAGCCATTTTCGCCAGCAAAAGGGCTTTTCCTCCTAATACTGCGAGGAACTGGAAGCCCATAGGAACCATGACCATGCCGATGGAGACTACACCAAACATCATCATTGTCATCATCTGGTGACGTCGACGACCTCGGTATTCAACTGCGAAAGATATTTGTGTGACGTCATACGAATTAATTTTTTTTTAATAAAGAAAAGGAAAATCTGTTTGTTTAGGTGGTCTTGGTATAAATACTTTAGGGATGTTGGTTTAAGTTTTTTAATATATTTCAGCAAGTTATAATGAGGTTTTTGGTATGAATACAATTATACCTTTAGGTAAGTAGTTACGTATTTAGGTATAAAGAGCATGTAAGTAATTTGACTTTAATATACTTTTTGAAATAGCTCAATATTTGTTTTTTATTACTATTTGGGAATAGGAATAAAAAACAAATATTAAGCCTAAAATTAAAAAAAATAATATAAAATTTAAAAAGAAAATATTAATAGGTTAATATTGTTTTTTTATTCCTATTTGTAACTAAGAATAAGTATGGTCTCAAAACGAGGCGGCGCGCCTATATCTTGGGAGACACAGGCGCGCCGCCTCGTTTTGAGACCGCTAAATGTTACTAAATTATAGATGTTAACTAAGTTACAAGGTGTGTGTGTATTCTCAAAACCGATTCCGGTCACGGCGGCTAATCTTAATGCAGACTAGCGAAGTACGCAGGAGATAATTATTATAGTGCACAAGTGTGTGCGTAAACGTAGGTGCACTCCCTCTTCCCTCACTCTTATAGTCCGATGGAACGGCTAGTCGACACAACCGGGAGAGATCAGGCGCAGGCTTGATCATCACCAACGGCTTTACGTGCTTTCCGAGACACGAAGGTGTCATTGCACCAACTTCCAAACTCCGTGCTGTTACTGAGAAATTTCTAATGGAAAATAACACTTTTTGCCCGACCTAGGAATGGAACCCAGGACCCCACGCTCAGCAGTCGCGCTTGCGACCACGAGACCAGCGGGGCAGTTAACAAGGTAACTATTGGTACAATGGTTAACAAACTTTATTATTATTATATAATATAAATAATTAATTAACAATCCAAACCTTTCTCAATAGTTTTTGCATCGTCAAAGTCAAACTTGATAACGTGAGTTCTGAGAACTTTCGCCATTCTTTGTACGGCGAGCGTGCGCCATTCACCTTCATCTAATTCCTTTTCAGTCCAAGAGCTGGAGAAAAAGACAAAACAAAATACCACATGAGAAATATGTTAAGTAGGAGTCCGAAGAATATTGGATATCATGAGCTGTCTTAAAAACATATTGGCCATATTGATATATTTTTGCATAAGCATTGCCCATTATTAGACGCCTTGGCGCCGCAATGCGAGGGTGGAAAATGAAACAGTGCGCTATTTTTTAGGCATTATATTTAGGTGTCGCCTAGCGATAACGAAAACGGGAATAAGAAGCGAAGGTAATGACGTAGGTAGGTATATAAAAATAATGTTCTAACGTGTGAGCTCGGGTGATTGAGTCATGATGAGCAAATAACGGCTACGGCCTATAAAGCTGGTGCACACACACGCACTTACAGTGCGGTTCGCGTGCATCTTAGAAACACAACATGTACACCGTTGGATATGTTTATGAACGTTTAGCGAGTGCTTCGAACACGTGTGCAAATGTGGACTTATCTTTACACCAGCGACAAATAGGTACCTAATATAATTATCATCGTTAAGTCGATGGACTTAATTTAGTTGGCTTCTGATTAATTTATTCAATAAAGTTTTATATTAGAATATTCTAGATTTATTTTATTTTAAAAAGCTAATTTATAAAGTAACTAAATACCGGTGTAATTTTATGGTCTATTTTATATCATCAAAGAATTTCTTAACCATAATATTGCACCTATAAGGTTTCAGAATTGTCTAATTGGTTGTTTTTAAACTTAGAACTCTGCTCTTTGATCAATGAGACGATAGGAGCTATATATTGCAGAAAAGGAAAGTAAATAAATTTGTTTTTACGTGTCAAATACTACTACCAGCTTTTAGTTACCAGTAGCTACTTTTCCTAACAGAAATAGTGGATATTAAATCGTTAAAATTCCCAGTTATGAAAAAAAAAAATATTCCAAAGCAATGGGCGCTTTAATTCAACAACTCTCAAACTTTTACTTGGACTTTCTTTATTTATAGCAGTTTATATGAATATTATAATTAGTTTCAACATTAATAGACGTCAAGTATTTTTTTTACGCTTTTGTTCCAAATACATCCTCAATTGAAGATAAACTAAAGCTAACCTCCAACAAAATATGTCCGTTCGATTACAATAAGAATGCTATCATCGAACATATTTTTTATATTTATTTTTATTCATTCATTTCAATGTAAACTTTTGTTAAAACATTCTTAGCATCATAAAAATATAAAAAAGAAAGTAACAGACCCTCTTTACCAACCATTCAAAAAAAAAATATTCCCTGCTTGCTAAATGTAATATTATATTAAATGTCAAAAGCCATACGTTGAGTATATCTGATCTAATAGAAGGCACGCCAAACTGGATGAGTTGACAGTGGCACAACTTCGGCCATATCACGTCTACCTACGCTCGAGTGAAAGCCTTCATATGAATTTTCCGGGAAAACGAATATTGATGTATGCTTGTATTCAATGTACCGTATTACTTATTGAAGAGTATCAGACAAAAAATAACATGTTGACGTCGTTTACGAATAAATACGAATCTACAACCTGATTTTTAATTCACTCATCGCGACCAAAATACAAATATATGACGCAGCCGTTTTTATTTTTATAAATACTTTAATTCCCTGAAAAATGGCTCGTACACTAAAACTCAGCATGTACAAGTGATGAATCTCCGGTAAACAGTTTTCTTGAATACAACTAATTGCTAATTCTTTAAATATCCTATTGGCGGAAATAAATAACAAGTTAAAACAGTATACCGAACGCTCAATCTTTTGAATTCTTCACTAAATATCGATAGAATAGAAAAAGAAATAAAAATGTTTATCGAATCCGCTGGGACCAATAAATAATCTCTTTATTCTTTTGTTAAAATAGCGTTTTTTGGGTCAATAGACTTGGCCCTGTGAGATAGGATCAGTGAAAAACATGTTTTTTATTGTGCGTAATAAAAGAAAAAATAAATCTAAAAAATATTGTATGGACCGCCCACATCCAACCCACAACAAATAAAAGCACTTAAAACCAAAACATTATTCTAAAATTCAATTTATTATGATAATAAAATTGTAGAACAATATTTAGTTTGCTACATAACACTTAGAAGAGGGTCTAGTCTTTTTAGTCCCTTTTAACAGGCTACGCCCAAAAGGATAATCGAATCAAAGTTTGTCATCTCTTACAGCGAAAACCACGGAACTGAACAAAATAATGGATTAAATGGTTGACGCTCAGTGACGTCACACGGAATTCAATATGTCGGCGCTAGACTCACGATGCACTACCCGCATTTTATGCCGTGCTTTTCAGCTTTATCTTCTTGAGTAAACTGGTATCTTCTGACTCGAATACTTGAATCTATTTTAAGGCTACCCAGAATTTCCAACACAGATATTTTTATGTGTTTACATAGCAAACATCATAATGCAGATGCGTTACCGTCCCAGAGAAAAAGCTAAAATGTCTAATGTACCTGTAATTACACGGGCACCCACACTTTTCAAATTGAGACACAGCAACAAAGGCCGACTCCCACCTGATGTTAAGTGTAAACATCTGTAATACCAGAGGCCTTGCAAATGCGTTGCCATCCCAGAGACAAAATGGAAATGTCTCATGTGCCTGTAATTACACCGGCACCCATACCGTTCAAACTGGAACATAGTAACGCCGCATTTCGGCAGAAATGGGTATGGAGTTAGTACTCCCCCGGATAAGGTTCTTCACAAAGAGCTCAACTACTAATTACTATACAAATTAAGGTAAAGTCGCAGTCAAAACAATAACTATTGGTACGTGTAATGTATATAGAAAAATATACGTACATAATTATACATCTGTCTGTCGCTATAATATTAAGTACAAATTCGCAATTTCGCCACAATAACAGAAATAGGAGTCGGTTGCGCAATTTTATACGACACTTCACTTTGAAAGACGTTGACGAATAGTTTCGGGGTCATTACCCTGACTTGTGTGTTTCTTACGATTGACGATCGGCTATTTATTTAATATATTATCATTATAACATGTTTGCAGTTTCCTGAAGGAAAAGCAGAGGCAAAGTTCCTTTCAATGTAGTATGTTTATCATTTTTCACGGTTTGAACCCACTGAGAGTCAATAGTAGGTACCTACGCCATTTGTCTACCTTTGTTTGTTCGTCTCAGGTCTAGATATTTTCAATCATTGCCACTTAACATTTTCTCAGAAAACGTTCTCTGTGACCTTTTCAATGCCAACCAAATACATAAAGTTCGAATATAAATAATTATCTCGATGAATTAGCTATTATTTAATTACTGTCATATTAATTTGATGACACGTAATTACGACGTCAAATTCGAAGCGTAATTAATGAATAGCGGTTTGGTTAGAGCAAATAATATCATTGTCTACTGAAACGTTATTTCAACGAGATAAAGTACCTAATACCTACCTAATTAATTTTACGATATAATTGGCTATCTATAACCTTTTAGGGCTTTATTTTGAGAGCCTTGTATAAAACGGTCTTCATCCCTAAGAACATTGAAGCAGCTTAATTGTTATGATTTTACTTCTGTAGGACTTTGGTCTCCTCTCTGTTATTACAGGTTAACAGATGAATCAAGTCTTAATTAGCTCTTCTCGTGTACTTCGTACCGGTACTAGATAGTACGAGAATAACCCCTTACCTGGTTTCATTTTCAGGCATGACATTGCCGGATCTGTCGACAAGTTCGAACCGCACCAAGTTGATCCCATCGGCAACGGGCACGACGTCAGGGGTCAGTGACCGGTCAAGGGCCCTCAAAGTTTTCCTCTTCATGCATCTCACGAACTTCGGGAAGTACTCCTTGTGATCTATGACATCTTTCACGTCCACCAACTGTAGGTTTAAAGTTACGTTAGTTTCGTGGGATAGCTGTAATTGAATAAACAAACAACAACATACCATCACGCCTGTATTCCCCGCAGGGTTAGGCAGAGGTGCATCATGTACACCCACAGTTCGCCGGTACGTTTATGTCTCATGTAACAGGGGCGAGCCTATTGCCATTGACTGGGCTCAAATCCTAACTCCGAGCTGCTGCTAAGAATGTCATAAAAAACCTAATAGCACTTTTTGCTTGACCTGGGAATCGAACCCAAGACATCTAACGTAACAGTCGCTTTTAGGATTCTTAGGCTATCGAGGCAGTAATTGAATAATTTAATTGAAATTTGCTAAAACGTGTGTGTAGGAGACTATGAGCGATCTACGAGGCATTAATTAGCGAATTCTCAACTAAAAGATTATTCCGACTTACGTAAAAGTTTTACTTACACGAGTTTAAAATACTACCTACTTAGGTAGGTATCTTCTTTATGTAGATACACACTGTATTAAAACCATAACTTTGTAGGCAAAGTTTTTCGTAACCCCGTCGTAAAACAAATATTTATTTATAAAATTAACACTTCATTGTTTCAAAATGAGAAAATTAACTTCGAGTGTATTTGCCTCAGGGTATTTCAGTAAAGTACTGTTAACAAACTCAGTATTGCCCAGACTTGCTCATGAAAACCTCCTCATTAAAATGCTCACTCCTAAATACGAGAATAAAACAGTTTGAAAAAACATTATGTAGCAGAAAAAACAATTTTAAACAAAGAAATTAATTTTGCCAGGAGTATACTTGAGGTAGTAAAATTATTTTTAATTCACTCGGAATAGCAAAGGAATTGAATAATCATTTATAAAATAAAATACCCAGTATTGTGTTTTTTTGACAAATGAACTTATAATACGAGTATAATATATAATAAATCAGACGAGTTTTTTGTTTGTGTATACGCGCTAATCTTCGGACCACCAGTCGGGTCGGATTGACAAAATTCTTTCTTTATGTGGTAGTCAGATTCATGAGAATTCGCATAGGACACACGGGAGCGGAGCAGTAAGCAAAGGCGTAAGTAAACGCACTCGAAAAAAACCACACTGGCGAAGTCGTAGGGAGAAGCTAGTGAACGTCAAATAAACAAAAGAGTACCTTCACAATTCTATGACTACAGTTACTTTATACTGGCAAACTGCCCGCGGTTTCGTCCGCGTGGCTTAGGTATTTCACACGCGTTAAGTTACGTCTTTGGTTACTGCTCCGCTCCCGTGAGTCGTAGCTTGATGTTATATAATAGCCTATGTTACTCAAGAATAATGTAGCTATGTATTGGTAAAAAAATATTAAAATCAGCTCAGTAGTTTCGGAGCCTATTCATTACAAACAAACAAGTAAAAAATCTTTCCTCTGTATAATATTAGTATAGATTTAAGTGAATAGCCGTTTTGTAATGTAGATTTTAGAAAATTAATAATACAATAGGTATGTGCTTATAAGCACCATAAATGTACTTATATATACATTTTTGAATATAAACTGAGCATCTGTCCGCAAAGCCGATTAAGGTGATTTCGAGCGGCTACTGAAGGCTTAAACGAGGTATGGTCTTGTATAGACTAAGGACATTGTTGAATGTCCACAATGAGGAAGGTTCTACGGAAAATGTCCTTCAAAATATTCGTCTGTGTTTGGATAGGAATTAGAATATCCTTATAATTATATTTATTGTGAAAAGCATTATTATTTTTGTACATCATCAATGCCATTATCGACTGGATTGTTTATTCTAGGACATCGATTTTATCTATGAAATGAGAAACATCTTCGTGCATAAGTGATTCGGTACAATATTGAGCGTAGTTTCAAAATTAAAAAAACACTTACTTTCTTAGAGCAATCTCGCCAAATAATCCTGATTACATCAGCCCCTTCCAGCCATAAATCTGCGATGAGCTGACTCGTATACGAATCTGACTCCGTCTGTTTTTGTTGGCCATTACACCCCGCGATTAAGGATAGGACTAAAGTAGATATAACTATGATCTGAGATGAAAGCATTGTCACGTAGTTCATATCCACACTCTTGCCATTTCTTGAACCAGCGAAAGAGCTTCGATTCTGTAAAGAAGTTATAAATAGATGCGATATTACTCGATACAGTTGTAATTACATATTTTTGTATTACTGAGTGAGTTATAAATGTCTGATAATAAGATGTCGGGCTCAGGTGTTAGATGTTAATGGTGTGACGGTTATGAATGGTCCAAGATTTCAGAGCCACCAAACCGTTTTAGCATTTCCTGAAATTTTGATACCAAAAGGAGTATGTCCTTAAAGTATGCGTACTTGCTAGCTTCCGTGCCGGACTCTTAGAAAAAATTCGAATAGAACATTTTCTTAGTGTAAGTACGGTCAAATGCTCAGTAAATAGCTACTCATCATTTCATTCTCTTTTCTCGTCATCGCATCATGTGACGTAGTTTTTATAAATAATTATATTATTTATGTAATAAACACACACATAACACATACCATCACGCCAGTATTCCGCGAAGGGTTAAGCAGAGGCTTAACAATGTACACCCACAGTTCGCCGGTATGTTTAGGTCCCATGTAATAGGGGGCGGGCCTATTGCCATTGCCCGGGTACAAGTCCTAACTCCGAGCTGCTACTGAGAATTTCATAGAAAAACCCAATAACACTTTTTGCTCGGCCTGGGAATCGAGCCCAAGACCTCTAGCGTAGCAGTCGCGCTTAGGGCCACTAGGCTACCGACGCAGTTTATGTAATAAAGTACTTTATATTATTCTGTTGTACTGAAAAATGTATTCTATTGTCCTTGATGCCTGATTTAAGGCTCGGTTGTAAGTAAATGTTTAGGTAATTGACAATAATAATTAATTAATATTAACAAATAAGGTTCAAAATAGCGGTACGTTTGATGTTAGTTGAACGGATTACCACAAAAAATACAGTAATTTTGAAGTTTTCTTTAAATTGTGAAAAAAATACACAGCCCAGTGGAATAATTTATAGGTAGGTATGTCTTTGGTTCATGAAATTTCCTATAATATCATTACATAAAATTATAGAGTTTACGCTCAAAATTCTGAGATCTGACTGAGATGCGACGAAAAAATGTTGTGTCTGTGTTCGGATAACCCCTTAAATAAAAATAAATAAGTGAAATAAAACATTTTTATTTACAAGTCATTGACCAATAAAAAACTCTGGAAAAAATGTTCACTGTCCTATAAAAATCTAAGCAGACAGCTCCTAATTATTTTATTGCTTGATGTACTGAGAAAGTTTTAACAAACAATTATAAGTTCTGAAAAGCAAAATGGGCAAACGAGCGCGAAAAGTTTGAAATGCCGACTACTCCGTGACAGTGTTCCAAAATCTTAAAAAAGAATTTTTCTTTATTCGTGAACTAAGTATAAATCATTTGTATTTCCTCAGGGTTTCGTTTCTTAGCGTTTTCTGTTATATTTCGATTTGGTTTCTCAAAAGAACATTATCTACAAGTTAATAGCTTTCTACATTCGACCCCCAGAAACCAATTTTATCAACCAAAATTACTTTTCTTACTAATATTTTTCCGTTTTTTTCTTTCACTTATTTACTCATAATATTAATTTACCCTTGAATATTTGATATTAAATTTTAAGATTCATGCTTTGTAAGTACTCATCCCTTTCCGATTAAAGATGAGACCTTATACAAAATGTCAGTAAACTGACAGTAAACTGACATTTTCAGTAGGCGTTGATGAATGAATCACCCTCCCTATTCATTGAAATTCACGTTTACACGTACTATTCATCACATCAAAAGTTCAACTGTCTGACTTTGAATTAATAGAAGCTAAAATAGAAATTAATATACATTTCTTGAGCATTTGAATACATATATTTTTGTAAATAGCTTTTTTTTTTTTTTTTTTTGGTGGGTGGGAAATCATCAAATAACTTCTCCCGCCCTGGGCGGGGCGGGAGGGAGTGTCAGACTTTTACTGACTAAAACCCACCCATGTTCCTTCTTGTGCCCTTTGCGTTCCGGGGGCGCGGTATCTCTTGCGAACAACCCGCAGCCCCGGCAGGCATCGGCCCTCAGTGGCCCCTTCCTTTTGCTGACATCTCTTTGAGGCGCGCGTGGAACACGAACGCGCCGTCGACACGGCCTGTCGTTATGCAACGTAAGGACGGTGAGCTACCCATTGCTCACCGTCCACAGGCCAGTATCTACGGTGGCCGGGAGTCGTCTCGCGGCTCCCGACGCCCGGAGCGTCTACCGCGGCGGCTGGGACGGGAGAACCGCTGTCTCAACCGTCCCGCCGCCTCCTTCTCAAGCATTACTGCCTCGCAGAAGGAGGCGACTGCATCCCATTCCCTCTCGCTCCGAACCATGGCTCGCACCAGGGCCGGACGCGAGAGTTCGCCGCCGCCGATGGCCGCCACGAGGACTCGGCGATGCTCCGCCCAAGCGGGGCATACCGCCACGGTGTGCTCCACCGTGTCCTCGGGGCAATCCACACAATGGTGACACCCGGTTTGTAAATAGCTTAAGAATTTATTACTAAATACAGTGTAATGAATTAGAAGATGATCCGAAACACATATGACAATCCAAAGTCCGGACAAAAATGATAATCAGAAACGTACCTACAAAGAACGTACCTTCTACTGTCGAAGAATAGCCTGAAGCACTTTTATCTCGAATTCCACAATCACGCTTGCACCCGTCCTCAGTCAAGGTTAAACAATAAATGAAGGTAACCGATTGACCCCCTTAACTTATATTCCCCTTGATAATGGAAAGCGATCAATTTTCTACGTGACCACCAACCAAATCATGTTAATGAATGACCATACGCATGTATCAGTTTGTGCGAACCCGTGACGTTGAAATGCCCGTAAATACGACGCTTTTATAGAATGTTTTCTTCAAGAAAACTAGTTTGTTCAACTTTAAATTGCTGTGTTTACGACAGTAGTTTTCTAATAAAATTGGTAGCATTGTTGGTACTTAAATTGTTCTAGAAACCAACTGTTGTATGTTTTATTTTAGGGATACTTTCTTGGAGAACAACTTTTATAATCCTTCTAGGATTGTTAGGGTAACATTGTGAGATTTTTATAGAAAAATTTTTTTTTTAGCATTATTACTCAATTTCTTCAAGTTCCTGTGTTCCGGTTTGAAGGGTGTGGGCGCCGGTGTAATATGTGTACAGGCACATGAGACATTTCAACTTTGTCCATGGGGTAGTAAGGCATTTGCAAGGCTTCTGGTATTGCAGATGTCTGTAGGCAGCAATGACCACTTATCATCGGGAAGACACTCGGCTTGGTTGCCATGCAATGATATTATTAAAAAAAAAATGGATCGTCTTGGAACATTGGCGGGTAGCGGGTACTGACACTGTAAAATGATTTCTGCGCTGATTTATGCTTTTCATACATCTAAGTCAAAGACAGAAGGAAAAATATTTATTTGCATTCAGTTTGTATAATATATCTCTTAGCGTTGCCGAATAAATAAAGCATTTATTTATAAGAACCTACTTTGTTACATGTAAGTCAAGTAAAAAGGAATAATTAATTTGTGAATATCCATATAAAAATACAGGACCTTTATATTTATATAATAAACCTTCTACATAAGAACCATAGTTAAAGTAGATATCACGAATCTACATCAGGAGTTTTTACTCAATATTTTACCGACCAAGGGTTTAAACTCTTTGTAATGCAAATTGAAACATAGGTGGGGTACTCTGTCTAATAAAAATACTCTTTGAGTCGCTTGTTCATTTTGACAAACCTTTGACAGGTACCAATTTTTTTATTTGTTTTTTATAAAACGTAGTTACTTTCCCACGCAACTGTTTGGTCACCACTGTCTGTGAATATCAGCCTGCAATGTAAGGTGACCACATTGCGTAATAATCCTAATTATGTGTGTTTAATACAATAAATACGTATTAAGTGCTAAAGTCTCGCAACTTATTGAATACATGTAAGGTAACTGCCTCATTGGCCTAGTGATTCTAAGCGCGACTGCAACGAGAGGTCTTGGGTTCGATTCCCAGGTCGAGCAAAAGTGCTATTGGGTTTTTCTGTGAAATTCTCAGTAGCAGCTCGGAGTTAGGATTTGTGCCCGGTTAATGGCAACAGGCTCGCCCCCTATTACATGGGACCTAAACATACCGGCGAACTGTGGGTGTACATTGTTACACCTCTGCCTAACCCTTCGGGGAATACAGGCGTGATGGTATGTGACTTATTTATCTGTAAAAAAAAGTAATAGTTTTTAGTAATGACTTCGTTATCAATTACACAAATGAACATAATATATAAACAACAAATGTTTTTTCAAACATGTCATATTCAGCTTAGTTGCATGACAGCAATTGCTCAAAAGGACAGCACCAGAATAACAAATAAAGGCAAGGATGTAGATCAGATCTTCATATAATAATTATCGAACACCTTTCATTAACGCTTCATTGTGCTGCAGGCAAGCTTGGTGAATTTATGAGCTTGCATGAATGACGTCACACTGAAAACATGGCGGAGTGCACTGACCGGAGCGCGTTCAGAGAACCCAATTAGCAATAATTGATATCAGTCGAAGCGTTTCACGATAGTAATTATAATAATGGTTGATGATATCAAGTCAAGCATAAACAATAGATAAACACCAATCAAATATGTGCATAAACAGTGCTAGTATCGGATGATGACGTTATTAGTTTTACATTTAGTTGCAGTTACTGTGATCCCCATGTCATATTTTTATATATAAGTTAATAGTAGAGATTTCTCCGCGGTGTGTTTCTGCGTAAAATCTCCCTCGGAAAGTTTTGGTGAGCTGCCATCTTATCTGATCAACTGGTAACCCCTTTTCGAACAAATTTTAATGCAAGGGGGTAACCAATTGATGACGCTGTCTGTACTAGATATGGACTCACTTACTTTATCAATATTTTGACATATTAATCTGGCTGTTCTATTTTTGCTTATTATGTAAGGAAAGGACAAAGACCAAAGGTTTATGCATAAACAGGGGATGTAAAGGGATAAAGATCAATTAGCTAATGGACCGGTCATGTGTCTAAGATTGCCAGCTAATTGATTTGTTCTATGACCACGCCTTTGCATAGGACAATATTGGAAGACATGTCTCTTAGAAAGTCTAATAATAAACTTACTAATTGATTGCAAAGCTAGGTCCGTCAATGGGGTTTGCCCTTCAACGCGAGCCTAAAAACCGCAGCTTTATTTATACATGCCTTTATTCCCCGAAGGGTTCGGCAGAGGTGTACCAATGTACACCCATAGTTCGCCGGTATGTTTAGGTCCCATGTAATAGGGGGCGAACCTATTGTCATTAACCGGGCACAAAACCTAACTCCGAACTGCTAATGAGAATTTCGTAAAAAAATCCAATGACACTTTGCGGGACCTCGAAATCGCACCCAAGACCTCTAGAGTAGCAGTTGTGCTTAGGACCAGACGAGGTAGCTTTATTTATAAATGATTAAATACCGCATTTATTATTTATCTACAATTTTTCATTGAGGGGTCTATACCCAGCTATTAGTGAAGTCAGGTTGTGATGATGTCGATGATGGTCATTCCGTGTTCATGATAGCCTGCTTACGCCAGTGGTTGAACTGGTAAAATAAATGCGATTATCATTTTTGAATACTGTGAATTGTGTATTGTAATTATACTGCAAATGTTAACGATCTTCGTTTCAAATATATCTCAGATGATAGATTTTTTTTTTTTTTGGTTGCGTATTACCGAATTGGATGGCTGACTGCACCGACAGAAGACGTGACAAATATTCATATGTTATGAAAACTAGCGCGAACGGAGATTGGTGGAATAATCTGCTCTCTGAAGCATTAAGAGGGTTCGAGGTTTCCTTATCTGTATCTATACTTTTATACTAATATTATTAAGAGGAAAGATTTTTTGTTTGTATGTTTGTAACAAATAGGCCCCGTAACTACTGGACCGATTTTAACCATTTTTTCACCAATAGATAGCTACATTATTCCTGAGTAACATAGGCTATATAACATCCATTCCTTGTCTTTGAAATGTATATTGGTATTATTATATTACAATTAATTTAGGTTTCATTTCTGATTTGTAGCACTGAGTACGTATTGCAGTACTTTGAGTGACTTTTATTTTTGATAGATCGTTTTGACATCAGTATAATTGTATGGAATTGTAATACATTTTTTTTAAAGATTATGTATGGAGTTTCTTGCCCGTTCTTCTCCATAAGAAACTACCTTTTGGAATGGGCAACTAGATTCAATATTTTTAATTTTAACATGTAATTGACGTTCAAAAGTGCCTTTTAATATTCTAATTGAAATAAATGATTTGACTTTGATATCACGCTATGATCCGTGGGAGCGGAGCAATAACGAAAGACGTAACTTAACGAGGGTAAAATAAGCCACGGGGACAAAGTCGCGGGCAAGTCGCTAGTAAAAAGTGTTGTGGAGTGTGAGTAAAAGTTAACTTTATGTGATCTCAGTAATGTAACCATGAAGGCCAGATGTGCTCGCATATGAAACATTATCTTTATGTACAAGCTATGTACCATGGGAGTTATGTACTTTTTCCTTACAACCGAGCGTGTGACGTAACCAAGGTGAACTCAAGTAAACTTTGAATGTTGTAGAATTAGATACCATCACGCCTGTATTCCCCGAAGGGTTAGGCAGAGGTGTAACAATGTACACCCACAGTTCGCCGGTATGTTTAGGTCCCATGTAATAGGGGGCGAATTAGAGAAGGGGGGGGGGGGGGTAGAATTAGATACATTTTTGAAACCGTTTTTAGGAGAATATGACTACTACCTACGCATAAGAAATATGTCAGACTTATTCAAAGTTAATAATGCGCCAATCCCAATCCCAATCTGATTGATTCACCCTCTTAAAGATTACAGATGATAAACTTGGGCTTTGATTGGTTACAGACAAAGACCGAGATCAAAATTTGGATGTAGATTCGTTTTTAATGTTGAACGCAAGACTACAAAAGATGTATATATGTATGTATTCTCCAGACCGGTTTTGGCCAAGGCGGGTAATCTTAATGGAGACTAGCCAAGTACGTAGGAGAACGTGCGTGTGCGTGCGCAAACATGGGTGCACTCCCTCTTCAGACGAGATCAGGCGCAGGATGAACGGCTTTACGTGGTTTCCGAAACACGCGGGTATCACACCATCAACTTCCAAACTCCGGGAAGTTACTGAGAAATTCTTAATGGAAAAACCCAAAAATACTGTTTGTCTGACCTGGGAATCGAACCCGGTTAACAATCGCGCTTGTGACCACGAGACCAGCGGGGCAGTGAGAAGATACAAGATATATTGAAATGCTGTATAAATCAAATCAATAATAGACTTAAAGCACCGTTTGTTTTAATTATATTTGCAAGTAGGTAAGTAGGTAAGCAAATGTTTAATTTTTTGTAAATGTAAGTACGTATAAAAATTTCGAAATAATCAGGTCATCGTTTTGAGGTGCATGCACTGTCTTGATGACACTGCGACAAGTTACGGCTATGCAGCTATAGAACGTAACTTGTAATTAAATTGAAGCGTAAAATGTTTTACCTGACCTCATAAACAATTAAAAAAAAAAATGGTTTCTCAAGTAAATAATATGTATTTGAAATAAATGTATGTATTTAAATAAATAAAACTATCGAATGTAGCAAAGGGAAAAATTACTCTCTCTAGCAACATTATCCAGGCAGAGGTGTACCCAAAGCAATAATGGTGGTAAGAATTAAAAATACTTCAGAAAAAGTGTATATTTTAAGAAAAGCCTACGCAAAACCATAAGTCAGGTAACACAAACTTCTTTAGCTTCATCACAATTAGGTAAAAAAACAACATTGTTTTACTTTCGAAACCTAAAAGTTTACGTTTAACACAAACTGTCAACTAATCAATGTGATTCTACCCGAAAACTAATGATCAGCAGATTATACAAACTGACGAAGTGAGTCAGTGTGCTAGATGCGCTCACTCAGTGTCGTGAAGTAACATTAAACTTTGTTATTTTACATAGAAATGTGTTATCGTGATTTGTGAGTGACATTATTTTTATTATAGGAAACTGTAAGTACCTAGACTAGATCTGACTTTAATTACCTTACAACCTTAAAGGTTTTAACATCCTCCTTTTTTTTACCGATGGGAAATCATCAAATGACTTCTCCCGCCTTGTGCGGAGCAGGAGGGAATGTCAGGCTTTTACTGACTAAAACCCATCCATGTTTCTTCTTTTGCCCTTTGCGTTCCGGGTGCGGGGTATCTCTTACGAACAACCCGTCGCCCCGGCAGGCATCTGTCCTGAGTGGCCCCTTTGCTGAACAATGCTGAAAATTCAACTTTCTAAGCGCGCATTTGTGTTATAAATTATCCTAAATTTCTGTTATAATAAATTTGATAAAGTTTGTAATAAAATTACCCTTTAACGCTTTTAAAATAACACACCTAGGTCCTATTTGTAGATTCCAGTATCTATAACAGGTGTACAAAAACACTAAACGAAGCCGAAAGCTAAATGTTATTTTCATCATTGCAATATTTTTTTGTTCGGAACCATGCCTAGAAACCTTCTGATTACAGAGATATTGAAGATCAAAGTTCCAACTACTTTTATTATTAAATTGTTGTATTTATTTTTAAATTTTAATTACAATCTATGTACGGTTTATTAAGAAAAGTAAGCTCATAGGGCTTCAAAAACCTCATTCGCATCGCTATCAATGAAACAAGTGCCCAAAAGGCTTAGCAGTATTGCCACGTTGTATGGCAATGCTGATTCTTTGGCCCCAGAAAGGGGCCAGCCCTCTGATCACATGAAGAGTCGACCAGTCGCTTGGCGATGTCCCGAAAAACTAGATGAGCGCTCAGACCCCATGGCCCTAGTGTTTAAACCCCAAACGGCTCAAACATATTATAGCTTACAAGACGGTTATTATATTTGCGCCGTTTTAGGTTTTCGGCACCAGTAGCAGCCGCCCCAGCAGAACATGTCATTCTAGGAAGATGAAAACCCATAACATACCGTCACGCCTGTATTCCCCGAAGGGTTAGTCAGAGGTGTACCAATGTACGCCCACAGTTCGCCGGTATGTTTAGGTCCCATGTAATAGGGGGCGACCCTATTGCCATTAACCGGGCACAAATCCTAACTCCGAGCTGCTACTGAGAATTTCATAGAATAACCCAATAACACTTTTTGCTCGACCAGGGAATCGAACCCAAGACCTCTAGCGTAGCAGTCGCGCTTAGGACCACTAGGCTACCGAGGAAGATGAAAATTGTTTAAAAAAACGTCTATTTAAGTATTTTTAAACAAAAGAGTATTAAAAGTTACGATTTAACTTTAAATAGGTACCCCCAGGACCCCTGTGCGAATACATGAACCCAAGCACGAAAAATAATTCTAATCATAATACCTACACAGATTATTACAAATCATACTTGTCTTCATTTATTTGCATGTTTGAAAATTCCCATTAGCGATGTCTTTATCTTCACTTTGACAGGTGTCACTGTATATTATAAATATTATATAATCCTCGAAGTAAGCGCAACCTCCTCTCTTGGGTATTTTACTCCTACGCTCGTGGAGTTTCGCATTTAGCAAAGCTGACGTTGCCAAAGTTGTATCAGCTTAGTACAAAAATAATTCTGCTAATTGCCTTATAATAGAAATGAGCTCCTAATTAACAATGGAATTACGTTTGAGATTAGCGCGCCTTTAGTTGAGTAATACTATGTAATTACCGTCGGTCAAAAAATTATGTCTAAAAAAAATACCAACTCCTAGTATATCTCTAAGTTTAAACCTGATAAACCACTTTCTTGGCCAACCGTGCCTATGTACGGTTGACCAAGTTTCTATATGTAGTGGAAGGCTAAGCACGAGCACCCAAAGCCGACGTCACGTAAATTCAATGAATTTTTAATTTGAGAATACCATTCTGCTTAAAATATTTTTTTAGTTTGAAGGCCTTACCAAAAAAAAATAGGTGATATTAAGTACTGTTTACCCATCACAAGACAATTATAATGTAAACTAAGTGGTAACCACTATCATAACTACTATAATTGCCACTTACAAAGGAATTGTTAGAAATGTGGGGAGCTGTTTGTTTATATTCTTGCTATTACTTCTAATTGAATAATTTTCTGAGTGAAATTAAGTGGTCTGTTAAGTTTTTAAACTTCTTCCTATAAAATTAATGCTGGGCCTCTGAACCTCAGATTAATAGAGCAATTTTGAGCTTACAATAAATAATAAAAAAATACCCATTATAATTATAGTCCAACTACAGGTCAAAGTATTCTTCTCATTCAGAGAAGGTGTCAGTATAGATCACCACACTTGTTCAAGGCGGTTTCTCGATTTTAAACTTGTATAATTATGATAAGTTCAGGTTTTCTCACTATATTTTCCTTCATTGCTGTCAATGATGTCCAAGATGAACTTAGAAAGTACATATGACGTCATACGTGTACTTGCCTTGTACTCGTAAATGATAAGGTAGTGGAAAATGGAACTTACTTTACATAATCAGTTTTCAGCTCACGTTTAAACTCAGGAAGGAAAACGACTTTGATTAAATTTCAATGTATTGAATTATAACATTAACCTCGTACCTACGCGGAAATTCGATTCCCGGTGCCCGAGAAGTTTCGAGTGCATGATTTTGCACCTATTGCGAGTAACTATTTACAATATTATCAACGTCCTGTTTGTGCTGAGTTTGTTATGTGTTGTTATTAAGTTTACTTGAACTTTTATCTGCTACGTTTTTAAAGAAGGTTGGCATTAAATTTTACTACTATACTAACACGCCTGTATTCCCAGAAGGGTTAGGCAGAGGTGTACCAATGTACACCCACTGTTCGCCTGTATATTTAGGTCCTATGTAATAGGGACCGAGTCTATTGCCATTAACCGGGCACAGGTCCTAACTCCGAGCAGCTACTAAGAATTTCATAGAAAAACCCAATAATTCTTTTTGCTCGATCTGGGAATTGGACCCAAAACCTCTAGCGTAGCAGCGTAGCGTAGCAGCGTCGCTCTTAAGACCGCTAGGCTAACGACATTAATAGCATTCAATTTTGAAAATAAAAATACGGGTGCACGGAGCGGGTCTCTGCGAAATTGGGACTTAAAACCAGTCGCATGTGTCTGTGTCAGTTAGCGCTGTTCACACTAATTTCAAATACAGCCACGCGAATCACTTCCTGCGGATGTTTTAGCATACTATATTCATTAAATTTAAACGTTTCGTTACCCTTTTCGAAAAATATAAGAAGTAATGAGTCTGTTTATTAGAGGAATGTTTAAATCTTAAAAATAGACCGTCATATTTAACAACACTGTATTTAATTCAATCTGAGGACTTATTGACATTCCCTAAAAAATATAGTATATCACAAAAAATCATAATATCTGAATCTCATAGAATGGACATACAAAATTAATATTGGATAAAGCCTGAACCGTCCAAAACCAAAAAATATTTTTTATAGATAATTCTAACATGGTGTACCAACGAATGGTTTGCAATTACTATTGCTTTTATTTTTCACATTGTTTCTGTATGCTTAAAGCAATATTGGGCTAGAAGTAACTCTTAATTTGATATGCCATCACCAATATAAGGCGCGTCCTACTCTTGATGATATTATTAGTTTTATTATCTCGTTTCATGACAGCAACAAGATATTATCGATATTTAATATAATGGCGATTACTTGTCATGTAGATGGCCACTTTATTTATTCTTTATTATGTTAAGATACAACAATTTATTATCTAACTAGATAGAGATTTTTTGTGTATTATCTTGACTTAACAGGCATAGGTTATAGATTTCTGTACTCCATTTGACTGATTGGTATTATTAATCGTTACAACGGGGCTTATTACAAGCGGTTTGTACTATATACCATTGATTATAGCAAAAACGATCAAATAATAGTGGTTAAAATAATTGCCTTTTAGTAATATTTTTTAATACACTCGACTCTACTGCCTCGTTAACCTAGTGGTCCTAAGATCGACTGCTGCGTTAGAAGTCTTGGGTTCGATTCTCAGGTTGAACTAAAAGTGTTAGTGGGTTTTTCTATAAAATTCTCAGTAGCTGCTCGGAGTTTGGATTTGTGCCCGGTTAATGGCAATAGGCTCGCCCCCTATTACAAGGGACCTAAACATACCGGCGAACTGTGAGTGTACATTGGTACACCTCTGCCTAACCCTTCGGGGAATACAGGCGTGATGGTATGTGTAATATTTTTAAATGTTATTTGCAAATAATTTACATTGCTCTATATTTATCGTGAAATAATGATTCTTATGAAAAGTTTTAAATTGAAATAAAGATTATAGCGTCATAACGATATTTGTCCCATGAATGAAGTATAGTTATCTCCCGGTGGTTCCAATGGCACGGAATGATAATTAAATCGCTGGTTTTATTATTCTGTACTCGACTGTCGGTCGGGCTGCTTTTAAGTTATAACTAATGTTTGTATACCTTTTTTCAGATGACCAGTGACAATAAAGAACGTTGGGAGCAGCTTGGACTTCCACCAATGGAGCTAGCAGAGTCATCAGAGAATAGTAACCAACCTATTATTTTTAAGATTTTTCCTAACAGATGTTACCTATTGACGTTCATATAAAATAGGTACTTTTACGATATTTCCTATGCATCGTAATGATATATGAAATATCAAAACTGTGGACTTCAAATGTTAACCATGATTTTAATGTGTATTTTATTAGTTTATCAAGTTCCGACTGCTATCCATAACCAGCAGGTCTATTCTGTAAAAATCTCACTCGCTGGATTTAGGTGAAGTGAGTTGTAGCTCACATAATGTACCTGTTATGTGACAGCTTACCTGAAACTCACTTCAAAATAGTGCGGGGTAGAATTAACAAAAACAAACGGGACGTTAAACTATCCATAATAATAATTATTGATCGACATTACTTTGAAATTATTTGTTTATTTTGATATATTTTCAGATCGAGATAATAGTGGACTGTACAAATGTTTACTCCCTTCGTTTCATAAAGTAATAGCAATGTTATTACTTACCACTTTTGGAGTAGGAACTTACGTCCTGCTATTAAAAATATCAGAAAACAATGGTGAGTGTAACTTTTAAATAAAAATTAGATTACGATTATTCTTTGTCGCCTGAAATTGATTTTAAAATTCGTAATGTTTTAATTTATTTTACTTTTACAGACCATGCGGGAAACACTGAAATAATAATTCTCACTGGGAATAACGAAATTCCAAACGTGACAGTTCATAATATGGAAATATTTCTGCAATTAAAAAATGAAACTGACGATCAAAAATTAAAATCAGAACCTAAGACTAAAAGGAACAAAAGGCACACGAATACCGCAGCTGCTCCTTCAACAGACATGGAAGACATTATAAACTTGAATGACGAACAACTACAAAAGGCCAGAGAAATGATATTAAGACACGACATTGAATGCAAAAATGAAGACCAACAGGAAATCTGTAAAGACTTTGTGACTAAACTGAAAGAGATAGTACAAACCAGTGAAGCACCCAAAACAAAAGGGAATCCATCTAGAATAAAACTAAGAGATAATGGTGATTATAAACCCGATAATTTTGATATTAAAACAAAACAAAACGATGTTGCTCCTACGGATTTAACCAAACGTGAAGCTTTGCCTAGCACAAATCTAGACAGTATTCTAGAATCTGTTCCTGCCATACATTTTGAAGCAAGAGACGCTGACCCATATACGAATACAAAAGTATTACCACATTCTCATTCGGTTTCTCCTCAACATCTTTCCGACACTTGTCTGCTGGCTCGTCTTCTAAAACAAAATTATCCCCATGCAAAAGGTTAATATGATAAAAAGTATTATCTTGATCTAGTTTTATTCTCAAAATACTTAAACATTTTATTGTTTTCAGGTATTTATGACCCGTCTCCTGAGTATTTGGCATCACATTATGAGCACCCATTATTGCCTCAAAGCAGGTACAGAAACTACATATGCTTCTCCAGATGTAATTATCTTTAATTTTGCTTAGTTTGTTGTAATTACGAATATTTATCTACTTTTCTTAATGTTGTAGGTATTTCTCACACGGGCACGCTCCGTACCTCCAAGAACGCGACACAGACATGCAAAGACATAAAATTCATCCTCAAGACGTTGATATATTCATGAGTTTGTTGACGTCAAAGTAAGTGTTGAGTGTATGCTTACTAAATCCAAACATACATATTTTATGAAAGTGTTTTTTTTTTTGCGTCAGTTTTCAGCGTCTGTTATTTTCTTGTAGAAACATTATGGGAAAGATGATAAATGTTATTTACCATAATTTAATATAGTTGGCTGTGATAAGAGGAACCTATTTTTGGCACGAGTTACTAACATTTGGCTCTTAAACTTATCATTACAATTTCGTTCCTTCTCATTTGCTCAGATCAGAACCAACTGCCACAAAACGCGCTTCTAATTCATCACGGGAACCATCGTGTCCACCAGGCACAATTCCCTGCCTAGATGGAGAAACTTGCGTAGATGAGAAGCAATGGTGTGATGGCAACGTGGACTGCATTGATGTCAGTGACGAAGCAAGATGTACCTGCAAAGCTAGGGTCGATAAGTCTCGACTCTGCGATGGATATTTCGATTGTCCTTTTGGAGAAGATGAAATGGGCTGCTATGGTAATAAATAATAATATGATTATTTACGATTTCTTATTCTTCTCCCCGAGTGATCATTTATAGCAATTAATTATTATCTTTCTCAGCATTCTTAGGTCATTGTTCCATAACTCTTGCTTGCCAGCAGTGCTAGTGGTGTCTGTAGTACCTATTGCACTATAGAGTGTGTGTATTAATAAACTCATCTCCTTCATTTCAGGTTGCAGCGACACTATGTTTAGCTGTGAAGACTTAGACATGAACTCCCAAAGTACATGCTTCACCAAAGAGCAAAGATGCAACAATGTCGTCGACTGCCCCAACCACAAAGATGAAGTGGAATGTAACATGCTGGCTCCGAGTCTTCTCAAAAAACCAGTAGGTGGATCTAGTATTTCGTTGTATTAAGAAACAGGCCACGATTTATACTAAAAGCTATAATATTGTTTACATAAACGGTCGGTTGGTAAACATTATTTTCACATTTCTAAAATAATATTTGTCACGGGTATTCACACCTTTAGACAATCTCTTCAGAGTATGAAAACGTACTTCACTATTTTCACTTTCAATGCTCATACATCAAAACTGTACGTGACAGGTGACGGACACACCAATTTCACTTCACTTTTTCTGAAAACAAAATCACATCAGACTCTGTTCGGTTCCAATCGGTGGCGACGTCGAACAAACGCTGCTACACTTGACCACCTACCTAAAAATAAATATATATTTTAAGTACACCTTTTTAGTTAAATTGAGAAGAATTATTTTTAAGCTTTTATTTGCTTTTAAAACATAAATGCTGTCAGCAGAATAATTAAGATATAATAAATAAACGACAAAACTGGGCTTCGATTGACAATATTATTTATGACTAACTCGTAACTGCCTCGGTAGCCTAGTGGTCCTAAGCGCGACTGCTACGCTAGAGGTCTTGGGTTCGATTCCCAGGTCAAGCAAAAAGTGTTATTGGGTTATTCTATGAAATTCTCAGTAGCAGCTCGGAGTTAGGATTTGTGCCCGGTTAATGGCAATAGGCTCGCCCCTTATTACATGGGACCTAAATATACCGGCGAACTGTGGGTGTACATTGTTACACCTTTGCCTAACCCTTCGGGGAATACAAGCGTGATGGTATTTTAGTTTTATTTATGAATACAATGGTTCTTCATTATCATAACGCTGTAGATACAGGATACCCATTTTTTTTATTTTCGTACAAATTATCTATTTTTATTTTCAGCTGTTCGCCATTTCAAATACTGAAGGTTTCCTTCATAGAAATTTCAAAGGAGACTGGTTTGCCGTATGCAAGAATCCGTATATGTGGGCTCATGATGCCTGTCGACGAGAAACAGGCCTCATAATTAGGTATAACTAAAGGTTTTGTTCCTAGCCCTGCCCAAGTGCTGGGCAAAAGCCATGATTAATAATTATATCGAATTAAATTACATCCTATTTTTTTTCTGTTTTTCTTTGAAGGCAGCTATTAATATTCCAACCAGTCGTTTATTCAGCTATATATTTGACAATATTCTTTTATAGGCCTCCCTTAATCCAGATTGTTCCAATAGACCCGATGATGAAGATCGATTACCTTAACACTGGTCCCGGTGGGTTGATACAAACCAGCAATACGTGTATGAACTCTTCAGCGGTTTACGTCACATGCCCCGACATGTTATGCGGAACGAGAGTGCAGTCCACGTCACAGCTGCTAAAAGAGGTAATATACTCAAGAACAATAGAATTCTGAAGAAAATAGTTTATGCTCCACGAGCTTTTTTCCAAAACAAAAATACGCTGATAGAAATAGAATTAATTTTGTTCAAAGATGTCTAGATTCATTTTCTGATAGTAAAAATATTCGATGATTTCGTATTTCGTAAACCTAAATAATGGAGATTGTGAAAATGGAAAAAAACCATTAGACAAATCAACGTCAACTTTATTACTGTACGGCTACAAGTGAATTTGATAGATTTCCCCAACAAAAGAATTCGTTCATTATTATCAAACCTTTTATTTATTTTTAGAACGCCGCTATCGAAAATCGTCTGTTTGGGCGTAACAAAAGGTTTCTTCTAAAAAATCATCCTTATCCATTTATGTTTTACGGTAACCGCTTGAAAAGGGATTTAGACGAGACCAATACTAAGACAAATTACGAAATTGATACATCGAAAAGGAACTTCTATGATACACTAAGGAACAAAAGGACAGAGAGCAGAGTAGTTGGAGGCAAGCCAAGTCAGCCAGCCGCCTGGCCCTGGATGGTGGCGGTGTACAGGAACGGCATGTTCCATTGCGGTGGAGTTGTTATAACACGTAGTTGGGTGGTCTCTGCCGCTCATTGTGTGCATAAGTAAGATTACTCTTAAATTACTTGATAGTATATTTCACGTTAACAATCACGAGCATGACAATTTGTGCACTTAGCAAATATTTTGATGCAATTATCTCCTTCAGAATTGATTGAAATGTTATGTGATACGTTTTTAGTATTTTGGATCATAAATACTATGATTAAGGTATGATTTTAAAGATGCAATTATCATTTTATGAAAACTATTGAAATTTTTATGTTCATGTTCAGTTACGAGGTAACTGATTACTAAATAAGTGCCTAGTTTATGGTTATACTATTAAGAGGATTTAATTCTTTACTTCTGTTTATTATTCAAAATAAATTTACAGATATTGGGTTCATTACTACGAAGTGCAAGTAGGAATGCTGCGTCGCTTTTCATTCTCGCCACAAGAACAAAGCCACAGAGTAACGCATGTCATAGTCAACCCACAGTACAGTCAGACTGACATGAAAAATGATCTTTCTCTATTGAAAGTCGAACCCGCCATTCAGTTTAGTCGATGGGTCCGACCGATATGTTTACCGAGTCCCGATACAGCCGGCCCTGATTGGCTTTGGGGACCTGCGCCTGGCACAATATGTACATCAGTTGGTTGGGGAGCTACTACAGAACACGGACCCGATCGTAAGTAATGAGCCAAATTGATGACTAGCAAAAGAACACTCGTGGAAAAAAATGACACACACTAAGACTTAGGTACTATATTCGTTTATTTTTCCTAAAATTTTAGCTGACCACATGCGAGAAGTAGAGGTGCCTATCTGGGCAAAGTGTAAACACCGAGAAGATCGTGCTGGTAACGAGATTTGTGCAGGTTTTGTCGAAGGTGGAAGAGATGCGTGTCAGGTATATATTTGTACTAGCTTCTGCTCACGACTTCGACCGCGTAGTTTTTTCACCTGCATTAGCTTACGTCTTTGGTTACTGTTTTGCACTTATTGGTCGTAGCGTGATATTGTAAAGCCTTTCTCGATAAATAAATAAACTATTAAAGACGAAATATTTTTTGAATTCAAACCAACAGTTTCTGTGTTTAGTGCGTTTAACCATACAAACAAACAAACGCTTCAGCTCTATAATAAATCTTTTAGATCTAAGAATAAGGGATACGTTTTCAATCATATGTTTTTCATTATTATTAAAGAGTAGGCTTTAATTTACACACCTACGTAAATCACAACTTACAGAAAACGTGTTGAATTATTTCAGGGTGACAGTGGCGGGCCGCTTTTATGCAGAAACCCTTTCAATTCTCAACAATGGTATATGGCAGGAATCGTAAGTCATGGAGACGGGTGCGCTCGTAAAGATGAGCCTGGTGTTTATACTCGAGTCAGCCTCTTCGTAAAGTGGATTAAATATCACATATGTGAGTAAAGTTTTTTATGACTTCCAACACATTTTTTCCATTACATCTTTATTATATCCTAAAAATATCTTATTTCAGCGTCCAAGACTTTGCCTAAATTTCAACCGATACAACAGTGTCCTGGATTCAAATGTGAAACAGGAATTTCAAAATGTCTTCCAAACAAAAGAAAATGTGACAAAATAGTGGATTGCCTCGACGGCGAAGATGAAACCAAATGTCAGTTTACTAGAGCTGCTTCTACGCTTACAGATAGTATATTTGTAGATCCAAAAAGTTCATCAGGGGAACTGCTCGAAACCGAAGAAGTACAAACAGAATCAACCTTGGAATCTAGTACTGACAAAAATAAGGAAGATATTACACTAATTAAGAAATCTTTATATAAAGATACCTCAACCCCTCGGCTTGAAAATGAGGAAATCAACACTTCCACGGATAGTGAGAAAACAAGTGATCGAAAAAGTGAAAACTTTGAACTCTCAAAAGAATCTACTGAGCCCCAGACACTAAAATTCGATCATGAAGAAAAACCTAGTGATCATCCACAGTCGAATGAATTGACTAATGTCCATGAAGAAAAACCCATTGATTATCTACAATCAAAAGAATCGACTGTTACCGACAAAGAAAAACCTATTGATGATCTACAATCAAAAGAATCGACTGATACCGACAAAGAAAAACCTAATGATGATCTACAATCAAAAGAATCAACTGAAGCCGAAAAAGAAAAACCTATTGATGATCTACAATCAAAAGAATCGACTGATTTTTATGAAACACCATCTATTAATAATCTTCAATCAAAACAATCAACTGATGCCGACAAAGAAAAACCTATAGATGATCTACAATTAAAAGAATCACCTGATGTCCACAAAGAAAAATCTATTGATGATCTACAATCGAAAGAATCGACTGATGTCCACAAAGAAAAATCTATTGATGATCTACAATCGAAAGAATCGACTAATGTCCATGAAGAGAAACCCATTGATCATTTACAATCAAAAGAATCGATTGACGTCCATGAAGAAAAACCTATCGATCATATACAATCAAAAGAATCGACTGATGTCCATGAAGCAAAACCTATTGATCATCTACAATCAAAAGAATCGACTGATGTTCATGAAGAAAAACGTATTGATAATCTGCAATCAGAAGAATCGACTGATATCCAAAAATTGGATTTTGAATATGGAGAAAAATCCAATGATATTCCACAGTCAAAAGAATCGACTGATGATCAAAAGCCAAACATTGAACATGACGAAAAACCTAGTGATCAACCAAAATCGAAAAAATCAACCGATAACAAAAGACCAGACTTTGAACATGCATCACCTTTAGAAATAATAAATGATGGAAGCTCAGAGCACGTTTCTATTTCTGAAGAGACTGCGACAGCTGATCCGGAAAGCGAAGCTTTTACAGAAATAACTTCCCCAATTCGTGGTGATTCCGAAATGATTGCAATAGATATTTCAGGAGAATCTCTTGAATCGGGATCTTCAGTATTAGAACGCATAAAAGAAATAACAACGCTGAAACCGCCCACTGAACCAGAAAATATAAATAGCGGTTCGATTGAAGTAAGCAGTACAACTGAAAAAATATTTGAAAATAAATTAGAAACCTCTACATCTGCCTTTACGCATAAAGATTTTATAGAACCTGCAGAAAAAATAAAGACAACGACCCCTTTAAACCTTCTAGAAGATAATCTCAATAATAAAGCTGAAAATAAATCAGGACTCGTCATGGAAGTACTTCCAAACTCCCATTTAACACTACCTGACCAAATGGGTGCAGACTCAAAACTTACAAATGACGATAAGAATGTTACTGTTGGCCATGAGGATTTATCTGTCCAAATTCTACCAAATTTTATAGATGAGTCAGATACACTTAATCAAATAAAGGACATTGATTTTTCTGAGCTTGAACCAGCTAAAATAAGAAGAAAACATCGTATCCCCAATGAGTTCGAATGCCGACGGTAAGTTAAGGTCAATATAAATATATTAAAAAACATTAAGTCATACTTTGAAAAAATTTAAATGAAAGTAATTTAAATATTTCATTAAAATCACGTAATACTTGATATTATGATAGTTAAGTTAAGATTAAAACATTTTTCTCAGTATTAAACAAACAATACCTTACCATCACCGCTGCGACCGTAAAGCGGATTGCGAAGACGGCACTGACGAACTCGACTGTACATGCACCGACTTTTTACTTACGTTCAATGAGAATCTTATATGTGATGGAGTAATAGACTGCGCTGATGGCCAGGATGAATCCGACTGCTGTAAGTATTTATTAGAACAAAGAAAATATAATACCTACGCATTATGTTTATATTATGAAAAGCAAATATCAATGCTGTAATAAAATGACCTATTGTCCCCAATGTTAGGCAACCTACTGCTAAAATATTTACAAAAAACTCCCAACTTTTAGTTAACTGTCCCGAAGACCATTTCTTGTGCAAACGAAGCCAAATTTGCTTACCTGAGAAACATGTGTGCGATGGAAAACCTGAATGTCCACAAGGTGAAGATGAGCTTAACTGCTGTAAGTATATTTTTTTAAATAACTTTATAAAATTAAAAATTGACTTCCACTACTAATCAATACTTTTTCAGTTGCCTTAACAAATGGCAAAGAAATGGAATTTGACTTGGATGAAAGACCGATAGTGAACTTAGAAGGATACTTAACGAAGAAACACTTTAATGACTGGCATGTTGTCTGTGATGATAAACTATCACCTGAACAACAAGAACAAGCTGCTACACATATTTGCCGCTACTTAGGATTCAGGTAAGTCCTTTTTTATAGAACCTTATTAGCCGGCCTCAACACAAATAATATCCACATATTATTTGTGTTGAGGCCCTAAGGGCTGCTTTACAAGATTTGTTTATGCATTACCATGAAGTTTAATGTCCCCTTTTCACATTTCTGTTTAACAAAAAATGGAAATATTAAAATATTCACATAGATAAAACCTTTAAAAAAAACTGAGTATTGCATCGTTTTAATTCACCAAATTTTATCCAATGTAATAATAGAAGTTCCCTTTTAGCTCCGCAAATAATTACAACGTGAAATACATAAATGTCAAAGAAGATGTAATCGCGGAACGCAGTTTAGACAACAAAAGGAACCGTCGAGATATTATGGAACGAGTTCCTATACACTTCGCCTACAGGCAGGAAAGTGAGGAAAATGATACAGCTCGACATGCCATTATCAAAGAGCCCCAAGTAATAAAAGAACAATGTGTACCAAACATAACAAAAACTTGTAAATCGTTGTATGTTTTCTGTGATAATTCACTATTTTCTAACTTTGATGATTCAGAAAATATGTTCTTACGAGAGTCAGAATTGGTTAGTAATCACACATGGCCTTGGATTGCTAAGGTGTTTGTTGAAGGAGATTATAGGTGTACTGGCATTTTAGTCAATTTATCTTGGGTTTTAGTGAGTGATTCGTGTCTCTGGGATTCTACGTAAGTATAACATTTTTTTTATTGATTTAGAAACAAATAGTAACATAAAAAATACTGAGTGTGTTAAATTACTTATTAGATGTGTACTATAATTTTTATTACAATATTGTTTCAGACTATTTCATCACTACATAACAGTTGTACTAGGATCTCATAGAACTTTAGGAGGTATTAACGGTGTACACGAACAAGTTTATCAAGTAGATTCAAAGAAGGACGTATATCGCAGCAAAGCGTCGTTATTACACTTAAGGAAACCAGCACATTACTCAAATGTCGTAAAGCCGATGGTGGTGTCTTCTTCGTAAGTTTTCACAAACCTACGTTTAACATTACTTTTATTTAAGTCCTAATGATTAATATCAAGGCAGTACTTATTATTTCAGCTATTCTTTAGAGCAAAAATCAACATGTGTAGCCGTTGGTCAAGATGAAAAAAATAATACAATAAGCATATTCTTAGACGAAACTAGTGAAAACTGTCATCCCAGCAATCGCTGCTTCAAACGAAAATCAAGTGAAAATATTTGTCCGGTAAGTACTATGACAATTTATTTGAACACAATAATGTATGAAGTAGCTGAATTTTTTTTCGCTATTTCATGGTTCGTCCTAAAGCACTGCAGCTTTCTGTTGCTAAATCATTGTTTTTTATTCATTACAAAAAACTGTTTATTTGAAATGAAAAGAACAATGAGCCTTACTTAGTTTCACGGTAATATAATTGAACACGAGCCTAGTAACTATGAAAAATTGTAATAATTTTGTTCATCGATATTTATTATGGTCTAAAGTTTCCTCTTCTGTCAGCAGAACGGCATGACATCCCGTCATCATTGGGCTGGTATAGTGAGCTGTCATACAGACCAAGGCTGGTATCCAGCAGCAACGTTTGTCGATGGCAGAGGTGAATGTGGACTTGGAGATCACATTAATGCCACAGACATAGAAAACCTGAAAAACGAAATAAAGTATGAATATGGTAAAGGTAAGGGCTATTTAATAACTAAATCAAAATTGTCGCGCCGCCGTCGTTGTAATTGAACTGACTTACTCATGTTCGATATTTGCAGGTAACAAGACGTCACCATCACTAATAGATAAAGACAACAGTGATGACTGCGCAGGAGTACGTTGCGGTCGAGGATTGTGCATTCCTATGCTTCAAGTTTGTAATGGTGTCAGAGACTGTGAAGATGGTAACGACGAGTCAGAACAAGCTTGTGAAAATAAACATAATATGTGTGATAAGGATCCTTATCATAAAGGATGCGGTAATAACTAAAGTTTTACAATTATTTGCTTGACAAAGTTTATGTTTTGGCTGTTTTTTAACACAAATGTCTTTAAAGGTTCAAGATTTGCCGATTTCCTTAAGCCGTTTTTCTAAAAGACGGTGATTAATCAAATTACTTTGTGCCAAATTACAATTTTTTACAATAAAATATTCATTTATTAGAAATATGTTACTGAGTCATGATCCCTTATCATTTTTGCAACGCAACTTGCGTGTGATTGCGATTTTATGCTCTATTGCCAGTAATGCCAGTAACTCTTTTATTTTATCTACTACTTGGGAAAAATGAAACTAACAAGTTTAATTATGGTCTTTTAAAACAGATTTTTTTAAATATCTTTTCTTTTTATTCTCTGTCGTCTTCTTAATTTTTTTTTTTTTATTATTTGCGTAACATAAATTCGTCAATTTGTCTTATATAAACCGCTATACGCTCCATGCTAAGATATTATATTTGTAAATCATTTATCATCCTGAGGTGGTGAATGACAAGCTTCACTTTTTTCCTTTTAAAATGGATGTATCCTCTATTGAGATTATCATATTATGTTTTCATTTGTGTAAAAGGGTCAGCTCGCTCCAATACGCAGCAACGATTTTTTATTACATATTTCATTTAATCATGTGGGTTCAAACATTAAATGGACACAATTATTTTATTATAGGTACTCATAACGTACCATTTAACATATTTACATTTGTTTATACCACTATATTATTTACTGGTTATTATTTCGTAACCAATTGTATAAAACGGGTGTAAAAAAGACATATAACGAAGCCATATATTTTTTTGTTCCGGATCATACCTGAGCACTTTCCGGTTTTAGAGTTACAAGTTGAAAGTTACTTTTTTTTACTAAATTGGGTTAAAGTTTCATACACGTACAATATTTTGCGCGCGTTACATTGCGCGCTACTATAAACAGTAATTCTAAAGTAAGTATCCAAAATAATAGTAGTTTCCCAGCAATATTTTTTTCTCAATGTTACTTAGTTTTGTGTAGGAGATGCAAAGTCAACGGCTATGTAATATGTCTTTTTACACCAGGTGTATAAAAAAATATAAAAGTCATTAGTCAACTCCGTAAATTATACAGTTCACAGTTAAATAGTAAACTTGTCCCGTGTTGAACGCGGTAGGCAAAAGGATATCCTATCTAACGCTTTTAATTATTACGTTACAGAGTGCTCAGTCGGTCAAATGAAATGTCGCAACGGAAAATGCATATCAAAGGAACTCTTCAGAGACGGCAACAATGATTGCGGAGACGGTACTGACGAGCCTGGCCAGACTATCTGTAAAGATTATTTGGCAACGGTGATGCCTTCGAGATTGTGTGATGGCATTCTCCACTGTCATGATAGAAGTGATGAAGATCCAATTTACTGCAAATGTTTTGCAAAGAAGTACTATAAGTGAGTAACTTGATTAAATAATAGTTATTGCTACAAACAAAATTCCAGCGGTCCTGACGTTAGCTACAATTCTTGCAACGTCTATTATTTTCTACTATGTACAGGTTCAGGGCATGTAAAACATGATAAGTGTACCGTCATATGCACAACATTAGCTGTCTAGGAGACTCATTGCATAACACATAATTGACTTAAAAATATTCATTACGTTCTAAACGCTGTCAAGCAGATGAACTTTTCAAACAAATAAAGCATTGGATTATAATTTCTGTCTAAATCCTCTCAAGTGTGTTACGCAATTACACCGTAGGTTCGCCTGTAATTCCCCAAATAATTAGTCTAAAAATGTTTATTTTCACGTTTTCCTAATTGTTACCCTTACGTCTTTTTTTTAGGTGTGGTTCAAAATCTGGTATTGATCACTGTGTGGCTCCTGATACTGTGTGTGATGGTGTTCGGGACTGCCCTAACGGAGAAGATGAACAAACTTGCATGGCTCTCAACGCTCCGCATGGAACGCCGTAAGTGTATTCAGATGATCAGACATATTGTAATACCAAAGCACTGCTCCCTATCTGGTCGGAATGCCACCCAAATGCACATTAAAAAAAAAAACACGCAGCCATTTTACATACCTTCAAGGGGTACACAGTACGGGCTTCTTACTGAAATATGTTTTCCCTTAAAAATGTGTTAAACAAATTGCATTTTTTTTTTCATTGCAGTTTTAGATATGCGAATTGCCTGTTAAGTTATACATGTTTGGACTAACAAAACATTATCTTATTTTTCTTACAGTTACGGGACTGGACAAGTAATAGTCCGCTCCCATGGCGTCTGGCATTCCAAATGCTACGCCTCCAGAAACCACACTAAATCTGAATTAGAAGCCATTTGCTCAGAATTAGGCTTTTTCAGCGGCCATGCGAAACAAATCACAGAAATAGCAAATTTTGTAGAACACCCCTATAATAATTTAGTGATAGACCCTTTCAACGAAATTGTCCTAAATAATAATACGAAAATAAAAATGAGAAATACACACGAACCTTTAGCGAAGGCCGTGTTTGATGAAAAATTGCAGGATTGTTATCCAGTTTTTATAGAATGTCGTTAATTTGATATTCGAAAGCATTTGTTTTATTTATTTATTGACATAATTTAAGTACTTTAAGGATAAGTATTTTCTTATGAATAAATATTTATTTAAAAGTTAGTGTTTTTTTTAATTGAGAACGAAACCAAGTCATTACATGGTTACAGATTTATTGATTTTATCATATTAGCCTAAAGATACGAACGGTAGACTTTGTGATAAAATACATTTCAAGAAAAATAAGAAACATATATCCAGGAGTAACGGGCAACGCACCCTTGAGAAATCCTAGAAAATACTAACTAAGAGTTTCTGCCGATAGATGTCGCTTAAAGTTAACGCCATCTAGCGGTACAGTTGGCAGATAAAAAGCTTCGAGTTAGTAACTTGAATCAAGTTACATTTAAGTTGAGAAAAATAACTTCGAGGTTCATGAAGTTGTATCAATCTTTAAACGATGGCGCTTATTTACAATTTCGATGTAAGAATATTGGTACTTGCACACAGGTAAATACTGAAAACGATTAAATAACTCATTTATAAACACATAATTTATATTATAAAATGTAGAAGTAGTTAGGTACCTACCTTTTTCCAGTACATGAAATAGGTGTATTAAAGTCGAGTTATTTATTTCAATTACTTAAACCACTAAAGGCACTTGACGAAAAAAATAAAAGCTTTAAAAAAAAAAAAAACTATTTGCTCCCTTTCCAGAGCTACTTTAGAAAGGAGAAGAATTGGCAAGAAACTTCATACTAACTATTTCGAAATAAATATTTTACAATAATTTATTTCCAGGATTACGCGTGAATTATTTTATATACGTTTTTTCTACAGGTTTATGTACCTTGCATAAAAACTACTATAGGATAATATGTTTAAAGTATTAATAAATTAATAATATTAAATTAATAATTGACGGCCAATTCGAAATTACGGCTATTGTCTATGAGTCATGCATAAATCATAATGATGAATAGGTACTCCCTATTTCTTCATTCGACCTAAAGCTATCAACGCTTTTATATTTATATCTTAAAGATTATTGGCTCATAAAAAATTACACATAGTTATCTCTATCAAAAAACTATGGCAAAGTCGCATAAATATGTACCTCATGGTAGTAGTAGTCGCTCCATGTAAAACAGTGGTACTCAGCTGCATCCAGTTAGACTGAAGGCCGACCCCAATGTAGTTGGGAAAAGGCTAAGTGGATGATGATGAATCGCATGTATTTCATCAACTGCTTAGCCTTTTCCCGACTATATTGGGGTCAGATTCCAGATACGCATAATCGCATGTACCTAAAGCATATAATTATTACTGTGTCAAAATAGTCATGTTTGTTTTCGTATATTTTTATCATGATATAATTTTTATTTGCATTTAATATAACTCTACTATTCTGCCGTCATAAGAAAAAAGGACATAATTACACGACAAACGTAGTAATCGATATACGACTGTAAAATGTTATAACTTAAGGTCGGAAATCGGTTACTTCATGTTGTGTCATTACGTCCTTTTACCTTATGACGGCAGTATTACTGAAACTGTAAATGATTATAGTATAATGTAAAGTTCATAATATTAAATTATATAGACATTTTCCTTTTATTTATTAATGTAAACCGGTACGTACATTCGTTAAACGCTTATCTCATATTAATTTTTATTTTTATTATGCATTTTGTTAGTATGTGCCTATATTATTATTTAATGGACACTAAACACGATAGAAACATGAAAGCAATGGCGCAGGTGCTTAAAATACATTATTTATTAATTAAATTATGTATTTTATTTTTACACCATCTTTTGTGTCCGACTTCGTTTGTATGGTCTACATGTTATCCAATCAAGCAATTAAACTTACTGTGTTCGATTGCCAGATCTTTGTTTTTTTGGGGGGGGGGGGGAAGCATCAAGTAACTTCTCCCTCCCTTAGTGTCAGACTTTTACTGACTAAAACCCACCCATGTTCCTTCTTGTGCCCTTTGCGTTCCGGGGGCGCGGTATCTCTTACGAACAACCCGCAGCCCCGGCAGGCATCGGCCCTCAGTGGCCCCTTCCCTATACTGACATCTCTTTGAGGCGCGCGTGGAACACGAACGCGCCGTCGACACGGCCTGTCGTTATGTCAAACGTAAGGACGGTGAGCTACCCATTGCTCACCGTCCACAGGCGGTGTCTACGGCGTATCTACGGTGGCCGGAAGTCGTCTCGCGCGATTGCCAGATCTGGCAGTGTTATTGAGTGTTTCCATAAGGATTTTTTCAATAGTTCGTAGTTTGGAAGCTGGTTATGTGACATCCTGTGTTTTGGAACAAATAAAAAACCGTTGATCCTGCGCAAGACCCATCGATTACTTCAATTTTTCATCCCATCAAAATATAAGTACCTCACCATTTGCACATACTCCGGCACAATAATATTTCCTGCGTACTTGTCTAGTCTCCATTGAAATATTAAAATTATGTAACGATTAAGTATACATAAAAGTACCTACCAATGATTTTAAGTGTAATTACCGTTAAAGCAAAATATTCTTTCAATAAATCCACGAGGAAGTTGATAGGAAATATTATAATCAAAGACTTCAATCATTCACGAATCAAAAAGTTTTACAATTAGGTATACATTTATTCAATTCAAATAATCTTCATTCTTCATGTTGATTAACGTTTGAGACAAACGTACAAACATAATTAATTGTTTGTCAATATCAACAGTGGCAAAGAAAAGAATAGAGCAATTTATTAAACAAACTCCAGGGTCAAGTATGTCACCTCAAAAATATTAATTTAATTTAATCCTGGCTATTAAGCGATTGTGATTCATTTACTTAGACGTAACATTTAAAATGAAACAACGTGACGAAAAAAAGTCGAGAATTAACATAACGTGTGTTAAATTAATTCAAATTATTTCAATTTGCTCGGTGAAGGAAAAAAAGAAATTCTAAACTATACAGAAAAAGATGTTGCTTGTCTTTTTGTTTGTTGACATTTTAGAAATAAGAACAAAATTGGAAATCTAGACCTAAAGGATATTAATACTCATCATTTACTTAGGCACGATTTTTCAATCATCAGTTTACTTCTATCTGAGGAATAAATATGGCGGTTTGACATATCTTCTATACAAAAGCTGTCAAAACATCAAACATATTCTTCAGATAAAAGTTATCTGACCATTGAAAAATCAGCTCTTAGACGAATAGGTATAAAATAACTTTTTGTTTTTTTTTTATTATTAGAACCTCAAAATTAAACAAATACCTATTGTTCGCACATCAAAAATTGACGTGAAAATACTTCATGTCTTTGTTTTATTTTGACCAATAAAACTTTAACAATATGAGAAAAAAGCTAAAGAGGAAGATAGACTATCTCGATAACCGCTTAAGATATTCCAATATTTAGTAATTTTAATATAAGTGAACTATCATTCAGTTAACTAGTTATTCAGGTAACTGCCTCGGTAGCCTAGTGGTCCTAAGCCCTACTGCTACGCTAGAGGCTTTGGGTTCAATTCCCAGATCGAGCAAAAAGTGTTATTGGGTTATTCTATGGAATTCTCAGTAGCAGCTCGGAGTTAGGATTTGTGCCCGGTTAATGGCAATAGGCTATATAGGGACCTAAACATACCGGCGAACGGTGGGTGTGCATTGTTACACCTCTGCCTAAACCTTCGGAGAATACAGGCGTGATGGTACCTATCATTACATGTTTAAAAGAAATAAATATCTGGACAGGATAATTAACATGAAATTCGGTTATCACAAATTAGCAATACGGTCACCATAACAACTTAGTCAGTCTTCCCATGACTCTCCTCATTAATGGGCTTACAATATTTATGGACCATGAATATATTAATTTGGACAGACCACTCGGTCACATAGTGCTACAGTCTAAATGAAACCATAAATTATATATATAATAAAACTGTAGATACAACGCCACGACGCCATAGAGTCTGCCCGCGATGATGACACCACTATTTCAATTTGGGCCATTTAATTCAGAATACATTAATGATAAGACATTATGTAAATTTAAATTACTTTTGAGAAAAATTTCGAACGAACTCAAATATTTAACATAATATTACACACACTCCGTAAAGATGATAAATGAATAAGAGATTTACAATAAAACGTAAGCTTACATGTATTGCAGGATCATTGAATAAGGAGATATAAATTTAACAATATCCATTGTATTATAATTTTGGTTGTAAATCAGAATTTTTAATGTGTTTCTTTAATTTGCGCCGACCGATTTATTTTTGCACTAGCGTTCCGTGGGACAGCTTTGACAGCACCCGTATTAACTGCCTTGACACATGCAAACCTTACTTTTTTGGTTTTAGTAAATGTTTACGAAAATCATTTTTTCTTAGGTGTCTGTAGAATCTAAATCTTTATATAAAACAATATCTTAATTGACCTTTTCATGTGGTTTTTTATTATTATAGATTGTATCGATATCTGACACTTTTAAGACCCGACTCCATATCCTATCCCTGAGTTATAAACATCAAGGCATAATCACACGTTCGATCAAAAGTTCCAGCCAGATCTGTTGGTAATATTATAATGTTAAGCGGGTATAAATGATGATTCAGCAAGAATGGTATAAAATTGATCATTTGTTGTGGTGTCATTTACTTTAGCGAATTTATTTGGGTATCGATCAGCCGTTCTCATTATTCGTTCAAAAAGAGTCACATACAGAGTTGCCTTGAATTGAGAGGTTGGTTCTTGGATACGCAATTTATTGACTGTTGGCTCTCAAAGTGATATTTTGAAAGCAAAAGTTCACATAGCAAATTTTCTAAAAAACTATCTACTTCAGAAATAATTGGTGGCCCATTTGATAATAAAATGATGATTTAAATGACCAATTAAGGGCTGAAGGGAAAATACAGAAGTTTAAATAGTCACTTGTTTGGACGCTGATTTTGGAGAGCAGAACGGAACTCTTCGTAGCCACAAAAAATTCTGTTCAGCCCTCAACTCTGTCTTAAGTGATACACGAATGCGTTGACTTTTTGCGCTCCAAGGCTCTTTTGGATCCCAAGGTTTGTTGAAGTGGAACCAGTGGGTTTTTATTTCACGCACGTAGGTAACTGTTTTACTGATGGTTATCGCCAAAAATAACCTTTAATTACCGTGTAGTTTGAGCTACCCTGACCTTTCACACAGTCACTTGCAGACGCAGCCTCCTCATATAGCTGTATGTACGGATTAGACTTGACGAGCCCTTCGCTTCCCACTTAGGACAAAGAAGGAAACATGGGTTTATCATTTGGTAATCTCTATAAGTAATGTATCATTAAATCCTTCTATAAATAACTGAAGGTTCTTCTTCTAACTAGATACGTTAAAAACTGTGACTCAATTCAATTTTCTTCATGCAACATGATTCAGTGATATCATTAATTTAATTAAAATTCAGCAAAGTAAATATTTCTATGAATAAATCTCTTTAACACTATCCCAATAAATCTGTCACATAGTGTCAAATCTAAAAGAAGCATAACACTACATGCGGTCAGGTCATGAATTATGCGACACATCAATTACAAAACGGAACGCATTATCAATTCAGTGGCGGCTGCCTTTGAACTCCTTGCCACTTACTGGACTATATGCATTACTTACCATATCTCATTGTCTTGCGTTGACGCCTTTCGCTTTTTACATAGTTAAAAACATGTCTACGTTTTTTCCTGATGACTGATTAGAAACAGTGTGTTTTTAACACGATCCTTTAAAAAAAATCAAATTTTTCAAATCAACACAAACTTTTTACACCTTCGACATATCAAAGTATATTGACTATTATAATCAGAAGCATTGCCAAACCCACATTATCTATTGACATATCCACTAAATTGACTGTGATTGATTTATGACAATTTTAATTTACTTTTTACAAATTTTAATGTGGATATGTATAGCATTATAATAAGGTGTGTGCAAAATTAGGCGCAAAACAATGATGCACAAAATATCCTGAATACGGAAGAGTCGACAAAACATTACCTTGTACGAGTAATAAATCTGTCTCTCGGCACATATCAGAGGATCTTCATCGATAAAGAGCCAATAAAACGCATCTAATTAATGATTGTTCAAACATAAAAAAGCCGCTCCAACACTTCCGACATCAATATTTATTTACTTTTAAACCGTTAAAAAATTTGCGCCAAAACTTTGGACTTGGGTTTTTGTATCAAAATAAAAACGCACGCGTATCTATTTATCTTTTTCAATCAATCAACGATTACTATTTACAGGTTTTTGCAAATGACTTGTTATCAATTCGTGTTAGCGTTTCCTGTAACGTCTTTAAGTTTTATTCATGAAGAGTTTGTTTACGTAGGTGTCGTTAAATGTCAAAGTAGCATGAAATGCAAAAAATCCGTATGATTGGCTTGCTTTGTACAATTACGCACGATCTCACCGTTCCTTTTGTGGCGTTTTATTAAGATTCTTACGGCATGCCTCCTTATTCCGTGTAAACACACACAACACAGTATAGGTACATGTGCACGCGCTTACACGTGCTTACAGCCGCCGCACACGCGAAATAAACACAAAGAACTGCCGTGGAATATTTGTGAGGATAACCTCTTCGTAAGAGTATTCTGTTTACAAAGTATTGGCAGAAATTATTGCAAATAAAGTACCTACGACGTTCAGTGTTCCCTTTATTGAGAATAACTCACAATTCCTTTTACACATGCTGTTTTATTTGATTTATTTTAATTGCAATAATTGTATTTTTAAACACCTTATAATTAAAAAGGCACAAACTTTAAAAGCTCCATAAAGTCTCATGGAAAGAAGAACTATTAAAACTGATTGTTGCATATGACGTCAATATTGACTAGGTATCGATATATCAATATTATACCATTGACAAGTTATGAACTTAATAGGCAACTCCATTAATTCCCTGATTATTGATTTTCATGTTAATACAATCTTGATCCTTTTGACAAAGTTACCGCTTGATTTTTATTTCGTAAATCCAAAAGTCACCGCGCTAAGCCCATAATAAAATTCTACACGCTCTAAATTTAAAAATAATAATATTTTTAAGTGGTTTAAGTCGTCCTACTTGTGTCTCATTCATATGCGAATTATGAGAGGCACGCCCGCTTTTCAACATGAGTGCTACGAACTAAATAGAGTCATATCTTGTGCTTTACACGAATTTAGAAAATGCGTGTTTTATATTGTAAAATTGTTAACAATTCTTTTAAAGAAGATGTGAGTCATTTTCGTGACATCATTTACTGTTTTACTTAATGTCCACAAAATATGTTAAAATGTGGAAGAAATATTGATACTGCGCTTGAACCGGTGACCCGATACTAGGCACGTCGTTTATTAAGTAGTTTATTAAATCAAACAATATAGTAAAGTGAGTCACTGATATATTTTCTTCTATTTATAAAAAAAAATGTTCAATGCCAACAATGAGTCAAAAACAAGCCCTTTTCCTACTTCCTTTCCTATATAGCTTAATGTTATTGAGAATATTTTTTTTTTCTGTCTACCATTATGGCCCTAGGTGAAACATAAACAGCTGATACTGTAGGCAACTGAGATCTTCATACAATCTTCAATTTCAAAAAGGAAATTAAAAAGAACTTTGTTTTAGAAATGTATGTTATGTTATTCATTATTTTACAGCTTGTTCAACAGTCAGATACAGAAGGTGGTCGTCTTGGACACGGCACGCATAATGAGGAGGTACCTCTCTTCGGATCTTTAACCGCCCTTAGCTTTGGTCTTGCCACCATGCTATGCAGCATAATTTTTATACATATTTAAAAAGAAATATAATTTGAATTTTGTTTTTCAAAGCTTATGTAAAAAAATATATTCGAAAAAAGAACACGGATTAATAAAACGTAAGTAGCCACTGCTAACAATACCTACAGTACTTGTGATGTACACATCCTACATTTGCAAAGACTATAGCAAGTAATTATTATAACAAAGTGTGATTTTTACTATAGCTGTTGTATGAACATTTTTTTCTAAGATAACAAACATTTAATTATCTCATAATTTGTAATATGAGAAAAAATATTTAGACTTACTTCAAATTAGTTTCACGATTATTTTAGTCAGCAATAAAAAAAGAATTCAACTATTGATTGACTCTATGATTGATTGCCACTTTGTTTGTGTTACTTATTCCTTTTTATCAAAAAGGCTAAATTTAGATACCAAGTGCTAAAGCCTTGTGACCAAAAAAAAATTTGTTATGTCATTAGTCAAAATGTCACTCATCTGATCATAATTTAATGTTTTAAATTGCTTCATTTGTAGAATTATACATGTTTTATGGCTTTATATTTAAATATTGGCAGAACTAACTTTTTAGGGTCCCGTAAAATAAGAAACACATTCCAGTCCATATGTTGATAGATTATTTTTATTACATTTTTGAGTTTTGCTGTATGTAATTTCTTTTCAAATTATGGCAACTTTTTAGATTTAGGTTCAGTAATTTAGCACTTTTCTGCAGTACGCAACTTACAAAGCAAATAAATTAAGATCAGGAGAAACCGTTTGACCAAACGAGTCAACTACCTATATGCCGTTCATTTAATATCTGTATAAAAATATTGCCAGTTTTGATATTAGCGGTAGCAACTGTAATCACTTCTTTCCTAACGCCAAAAACTGTAAAAAAGTGAGATAATTTGACCGAAGAACGTTTTTTTCTTTGGTCTAATTATCTCACTTTTTACAGTTCATTTATCGATTTACTAAAGAACGCAATCCCGGAATCTAACAAAGACTAACAAACATCCAAATTATTGCAATTTGGAATATTCAAACATGAGATAATGGTGCAATAATTGCTTCAGTACTAATTACGTGTACAGTCAACTGGATAGTTAATTAACCTCCGTGGAGACTGCGGTAGGGATGAGCTGCGAACTCATGTCCGAAAATCACAAAGGAATTGCGAGCCAACACTTAGTTTTGTTCGCGACTTTACTTTTGCAATAGTTTTTTTGGTCTTTCGTTTATTTCTTTTTTCAAAGTTGCCTTTTGATTCTAGGATTTGTATTTCGAATTAAACTTAACATAGATTTTGTAATAGTTATTTTATTTATTTCTTTTTTCAAACGTTACCTTTTGATTCTAGGATTTGAGTTTCGAATTAAACTTAACATGAATTTTGTAACAATTATAATGAAATTATTTAATACATCCTAGTTATATTGTAGCTCTAGATAATGTAATTCAGAAAGTATCCACGGTTAACTTATTTCATTTCCATCTAAAATCCATATTCAAATATTTTACAGGAAATCATTTTATTATCTTTCACTATCATTTTAAAACTTCACATGGGAAAAAACGTAGAGATAGAACAATCATTATTGACAAGGATTTATGTAATATACCCATGTGAACATAAAAAGTAATCCATGTCCGTATAAAATATAATTCTACTTTCTCAAATAAGATAACTGAAACTATGTGCCTATTTAGTCGTACTACATAGATAACCTTACTGAAATACGGTGAATAAAAAGGTCGTAGTGGTGGTGTCGTGGTCGCAAGCGCGACTTATAAGCACGGGGTCCTGGGTTAGATTCCCAAGTCAGGCAAAACGTGTTATTGGGTTTTTCCATTACGAATTTTTCAGTAGCAGCCCGGAGTTTGAAAGTTGGTGGTGTGACACCCCCGTGCCTCGGAAAGCACGTAAAGCTGTTGGTCCGGGCTGTCATCCGTAGATCTTTGACAGTCGTTACGGATAGTCAGAAACCAGAAAGTCTGACAACCAGTCTTACTAAGAGGTATCGTGTTGCCCGGTAACCAGTACCGGCAGTCGCTCCATGTAAAACACTGATATTCAGCTGTATCCGGTTAGACGGGAAGCCGACCCCAACAAAGTTGGGAAAAGGCTAAGTAGATGATGAAAAATGTCGTAGTGGTGATCAACATATTCAGAGCCTTTTCTGTTTGGCATTACGCCTTGTATTCTGCGAAAGGATCGGCAGAGGTACAGCTAACGTTCATTCAAATAAGAATTCAAGAAATACAATAACGTAGTATTTCGTTCAACACAGTTAATTTTATATGTATATAATTCGTAAGCATGTCTGCGGTAGGTGCCAGTTCGACAGATAACTGAACAAGAAATATCGAAGGCTAACAAGGTGCTAAAGTAAACGCTATTCCGAACACCCATAAAAAATTAACGATCGAAAATTTTAAACTTGTCAAATGCAATGAAAAATATGGAAAGGTTGATGGGTAAGCAATTTATATTTATATACAGTAGGTACCTACGTTTATGCAGTCAACATTATTACGTACTAGCTAGCGCATTAGGTTACGTCTTTGGTTACTGTCCCGCATCTATTGCTCGTAGTGTGATGTTATATAGCCTATAGCCTTCCTCGATAAATGAACTATCTAACACAAAAATATTTTTTTCCATTAAAACCAGTAGTTACTGAGATTAGCGCGTTCAGCCAAACAAACAAACTCTTCAGCTTTATAATATTAGTGGGTATGGATTTTAAATATGACTACATACTTACTGATTGAACTTGATTAAATGGAAACCTGCTATCAAAAATGCTTATAACATAAAAGAAAAAAAATATTAGTAAAATTGTTTTTCTCCTCAAAGACGTGATTGAAAAAAGAAATCTAGTTGTTACCTATCATGTTACTAACACCTAACATGATATAAAATACTGGCTCGTAATATGATATTTTAATTCGGTGAGTTCTGTGATACCTACTGTTGACTTGGCGAAAGGTTATTAGAAGCTTATACGATTTTATTTAGATCGATGAAACATGGAAGAGACTGAAATGGTAAAAACGGTGAAACATGAATATTATGGGCCCAGAAGCGTTCTTTTAAACAAACTTTGCACAGTTTAGTACCTAAACGAATAGTATATAAGCAAACAAGACAAAGTAGACAGTATCAACAATGTTGCCACTCTGTCTGCAGCTTCTAAAAAATAATTTACATAAGTACCTTGTCCACAACGTGATCACACACATTAACATTAATCGTAAATTTCCAATGACAAAATAAAAAGGAAACATAACGCTATGGCCACCTGACCATTATAACTTGAGATCGTGAGATAAAAATCACCAAAGAGATTTATTTCACGCCATCTCTACGATTAATCGCGAAATATTAATTAGCATCGTTCGGAGGTCAACAATCTGTTTATGATATTGCATTTAAATTAAACACTCTTTGGTGAAAGTATCATTAGTAAAATGTTAAAAGACGGTGTAAAATCTGTTAAATATAACCTAATTTGACATATTTATTAATGACCTGTTGCCAACTCTAACACAACGTGTCAAACCATAAATTACGTGCAAAAATATCCAAATTAATTAGGTAAAATTATTTGCAGGTGATACTTTTTTCGTATGGTTTTATCTGTAACGGATAAAAATAAAATTACAATTAAAATTAAATTATTTGCTTATTATTTAATTTTATATTTTTAATTATTTTAGTATTTGATATTATGTCTTATTTTATCGTATAATTACTGGGACTTGTCTGTAATGTTGTACGTATTTTCTTGTATTAAATAAATCAATAAAATGGTACTATCCATATTTTAATGTGAAGTGGACACAAGCACAGGACGATTATGTTTACCTACCTATTCATCCAGGAGTCAAATGTTATACCTACAATAGATTATTCAAGGCTCTTCTAGAAAAATCTTTACAAGACTTTTTTATAAACGTGTGTCATGAAAGAAAGATGAACAGTGACAACCAAACGGGTTTAGCGACTTTTTTGGTCGACGATATCAAGTTGCGCACGTGTCCTCTCTCGCACGAATTTACTCCTTTAGCAAAATTATTCTGCTATCTACTATCATATAATATTACCATTAACGTTCTAAATTCCGGGAAAATATTCATATTAAAAACGTCATTATTCTTATCCTTCTTGATCACATTAAAATGATGTATGGTAATATTGATCCACAATTATAAATTACGCCATAAAAAGTTATAAATTATGCTTAAAAATAACTCCGTTACGATGTGAATAACACACACCTGCTCATTAGGGAGCTAGATACAATATTAATAGTCTAATAAGCGATCACGATTTTTCAAATAATTTCAGCTAGGAGACAAGTTTTAGGCACTAGCGTATCATGACCCCAGTCTCTCCTTCCGACATTCAGATTAAATGCAAATGACTTTTTTTAAACTAAATTATAAATTCTTGATTAGAACATAGGTTATCGGAATTTAATTTGGATCATAAATAACACAATTATCTGGTCGTTAAGAATTGCGTCGAACGAATTGAGAAATCCGTAGTCAGAAAATGATAATATTATTCTAAAACAAGTAGCATCAGTGGCCTCTTTACATGTGACGTCATAAGCGTTGTTCAGCATTGCTATTCAATAAAAATCTTGGGGAAAGAGTGGTTGATAATAGCTATCATTCCACCGGTGTTTGGGATTGCGATGCTCACCTCAAGCTCTCTAAATTAACTGAAGGATTTTTTTACAGATTAGATCGGCAGTTCGTCAAGGATGAAGGTGAACCGAGATGGTATTATTTTGCACGCAATGGACAGGTGTACTATAAATCGTTGTCCAAACCTAGTAAGCTACCACTACTCGTAAGATAAGATTAGATATTATGTTTAAACGTAAACTTTAAATCACTAGAAATAAGTCAATGATTATTATTTAATATCAAAACGTTATCAATAATAAAATACTATAAAAGTATTATTCATTTTTTTATTCACACCTCCTTCCAATTAGTAAGTAGGAAACTCATTAATTAACATTATAAACGAATGCACTAAACGATACTGACACAAAAACTAAGCTTGAAATATTATTTTATTATAAAATCGAGCACATTATTAAAATTAGTCGATTAAGTCAAATAACTGCTATTTAATTTAACTGTAGACAATATACAGTGACCTAGTGACTTCTGACTACTTCAACCAACGGTACTACAGAGGTACTGATATGCATTTGGGCCATTTATTAAAATAAATGAACAAACATTTAATTTACATTCCATATGATTATAATATCTATTTAGATAAAAACTTCAGAACAAATAGAAACGGGGAAAAAATACGATGCCGAAAATTAATTGATTCGTAAATAAGCACATTTAAAGACCCAAATGTGTCGCCAAAAAGGGGTGAAAAATAATTAGTGAACAACTCCCATCACTATAGTCGTCCATCTCATCGATCTCGCATTATTTCCATCCCTGTTGACACATTTAGGGAGCATTGTAAGAGATTGTCGGACCCTTTTTCCAACATATAGTTACCTACTGGAATCCCCATGATTCCGACCTAAATTCTCGAAACTGTTATTTCCATATAATTTTGTTAAACGGATATTCTATTAATTAATTACCATCAGTATTTGGTGCAAGGTATTTCCACTGACATAGGTGACTAAATCACCACAGTTCACTAAAATCGGGAAGGTAAAATTAACGTGACCTAATAAAAACCACATTTGGAAAAATCAAAACTGATATTCTTTGAAATAAGTGTGTATTGTATGATTCAGGGTAAGTTCTAAGACCTCAGTTTTGTTAGACCTACGTATTTTCACCTTAAAAAAAATTCTGAATGAAATTATAGCCCCCGGATAGTGTGTGGCAATAATATATATATTGGTTTTATCAATTTTATTCCTGTAAAATTTGTAAATAAAAAATAGCAATCATATTGAAAAGTAAGTGGGTAAGTAGGATACGTTTGATGCCTGATACTTGATTAGGGCCCACTTGAATACATGTAAGACCCTAACGACAGAAAAACATTACTTCTTCTGTCTTTAAAATCTTAGCCAAGCTTGCATGACTTAGGTCTTACGACACTGGGATCTCAGTCTAGAAGGTACGTTGTTCACATCGTCAAAACGTCCGCCTTAGTAAGTGCGTAATGTGTCACCTATGTATGCATTGCAGGAATTTTATTAACACACAATGGAAACTTGAAATTCCGTCAATTCTTAATATTTATCAAAAGGTTTTATCTACGTGCAGGACTTTCTTTTGTATTTTAGTAATGTACACGTTGTTATAAATGTATGGTGAATAGTACCTACCACAATTATATGATGCATGACGAAGTCTTCATAATGAGGATATTCCACGGCATTCATAAAGGATATTAAACTGAAGGTTTCATTACTTTTATCTTGTATTGTGTAATCATTTAATGAGTGCTATACATACTTCAACTTAAGATGACTAGTATTTGACTTGGCAGTATGTGTGCGAAGATACTTACACGGTGTTTAAAATCAATGATAACATAATTTTACCTGAACAGAGTTAAAATATTTGCAAGGAAATTAAAAAGTTATTTATCTTAGTATAATATGTCAGCATTCCATCTAATGGTCAGATAACTTTATATTTATGCTTTGTGATAACGTAATGTGCGAATTATAGTAGTGAACATTAATACAATAACTATAAATGAGTGACAAACAAAATGTTAATTAGAATAATTTATATAATTACAAGCAATGAAAAGCAATACAACTTTTGGTGAGTGCAGCCAGTGATAGAAAAAAACGATCTAGAGTTATAAATTAATTTTACTTACAAAGATACTTAAAAACTCACCTAAAAGAAAAATTAAAAGCTATTCGATAAAATTGTATCTTTTTTTAATCACAATATAATGTTCAGTTCTCAGAATTTGACATACGTGGCGGAATAAACGTTTGAACAGAAAATAAATAAAACGTCATTTACAGGAAAAAATTAATTGAATGATGTAGTTTCCCCGAAAGTTAGTTATGTATGGTGTCTTTTAAAATAAATGTATTAAAAAGTGTTTACAGACATCAATTTAAAATATAATTACACATAAATACGATGTAGGTATCTCGAATAAAATCACTATTCTAAAATAAGTACAAAGTATTACAAATATTGAAACCGTAGACGACCACTCTTATACATTTCAATAAACTATTAAATAGTATGTGAGTCAAACAAATCGATAATAATACGAGCCTATTGTCACACTGCTGAGTAAAGGGCTATTCTCATACAGAGAAGGCAAGAGCATTGATCACCACACTTGCTCAAGGCAGATTGGCGATTTCAGACTTAGCAACTGAGCCAGCAGCAATCTTTAAGATTAATCAAAGCTATCCTATCTCTATCCTTTTAACATATCATGCAGCTGTTCACATACCTATTAATTATCATATTGAACATATATATATATTATTATTAAGTGTACGTATTTTTTTCAGTCTCATAAAAGAGAATTATTTTCTTCTAACATGCTAATCTTAAAAGGTCAGGGTATTATAGGAGAAAGATTAAATTATTAACTTAATGGTAAAGTTTTATACAACTACCTACTAAAGCATATAAGCAACCAATCGTATCGTAACTGCCTCAGTGGCCTAGTGGTCCTAAGAGCGACTGCTACGCTATAGGTCTTGGGTTCGATTCCCAGGTCGAGCAAAAAGTGTTATTGGGTTTTTCTATGAAATTCTCAGTAGCAGCTCGGAGTTAGGATTTGTGCCCGGTTAATGGCAATAGGCTCGCCCCCTATTACATGGGACCTAAACGTACCGGCGAACTGTGGGTGTACATTGTTACACCTCTGCCTAACCCTTCGGGGAATACAGGCGTGATGGTATGTTATGTGTGTGTCGTATACATATATACAAATAAATACAATTAAAGTGTATATTTGTAATGTCAAAATAACTTTTTATTAATAAATGCATATCGATTTTTCCACGGTACCTTACCAATACTTACTGCACTTATACCAAAACTAGAGCTTTTAAATTTTTCTCTGACTGTCTGTCTGTTTATTTTAGCTGATCTCCGAATAGCCTGGACTGATTTTGACGGGATTTTTCTGATTTTTCTGGTAGATGGCTGATGTTTTAAGTAGTGAGACTACTTCTATATTAAAATTTTGTTCCAATAGACTTTCACGATCAACGAACCACTCTCACCATGAATAGAAAAGTAATACGATTTAATTCAAATTGTGTAAAAATTGGAGCTATTTCATCGCTTATATAAACTTAAAAAGAAACTTGGTATATAATTATAATTAATATTAACTTTTTGTAAAACGGCCTTTTATTATCTGTTGTCTCTTGGCCGAATTTTAAATTTCGAACGGATCATACAAATCCTACTATACTATCCAACTGATATAACTACTAATCCTAGGATTGTGGCAGGTGGCGTTCTGTGGTTTCTACCTAGGAAAAAAGGCGTGACCATGGATGGGTGTTTATTACTTTTTCACGTTTAAACGGCTGAATGGATCCCATGGAAAAATATATCAAGGTTACAGACGAAGCCGCGGGTAAAAGCTAGTGATCTACAAAACTATAAAACTTGACAAATAAAACTCTGATAGTAAAAATTACTGTGCTGGTAAAAGTATACCTACATATTCATATAATCGGAGCTCAAGGTGAAGTCATCGTCTATTAAAACGTCATTTAATACAATGAACATTTAAACTTTGTATATACATAAAATAAAATAAATAAAAATAAAAATTCAAATTATCTAGTTTTTAGTAAAAGAGTGTACGGTGAAAGACCTTTTAAATTAGGCAAATCTCTGAATTTATGACTTTGCGCCAGTTTGTCTAACGGTGACAGTGTTGGGAGGAACATTATTTGTTGCTGTGTGTTTCTCATTTTGTATGAATTACATGGATCGTGTCTCTAATATACACTGTGCCTACTTTTCTGCTCTTTGGTTATTACTTATATTATATATTGATTGAGAGAAATACCTGTCGATTTAATACCACATACCAACACGCCTGTATTCCCGGAAGGGTTAGGCAGAGGTGTAACAATGTACACCCACAGTTCGCCGGTATGTTTAGGTCCCATGTCATAGGGGGCGAGCCTATTGCCATTAATCGGGCACAAATCCTAACTCCGAGCTGCTACTGAGAATTTCATAGAAAAACCCAATAACACTTTTTGCTCGACTTGGAAACCTGGGACCTGTCGATTTAATCCATTTATAAAATCATCTCCCTACCCACATATTAATTTTGTAGGTTCGTTGGATTACATTTTCTTCTCCATTGTATATATACTCTTACAACCATCAAGTCTTCTTCTTTTCGTATTAATGATCCAATTATTTAATTAAGCTTATTTAGTCAAAGTCAAAGTCAAAGTCACAACATTTATTTCAATTAGACCATTTACAGGCACTTTTGAATTGTCAAGAAGTTACTCATACAAAAAGTTGAAGCTAGTTGCTCGTTCCAAAACGTAGGTCTCTATGGAGAAGAACGAGCAAGAAACTCCATGGACACTCTTTTCAAATTGGTTTTTACAGAATCTTGGTTACAATATTCTTGTTGCTTCTACATGTGAAAACAATGAAGTTGAATATAAAACAATTAAAAAAAAATATATGATAATAATAGTACTAAAGATGTAAGCCATGGCAGTTAAGAGATGACCAATCCCACTGACAGCGCCCGTTCACGAACATGACGCGAGGATCAGCACCACTTAGCTCAACCATCATGAAGGGAACCAAATGATCCGACACACGCGCCACCATCAGCGAGACATTTAAGTGAGCATGACAAAGCCCTCAACCACCATGCTCGTAGTGTCCAACACATAATAATAAAATAAATAAAAGGCTCCATGGTACTCACATTTACAAAATTGAAATAAATGATGTTAGATTATATAAAACTAAGGTTTTAAGTAATTCTATTCGACAGATGACCTGTAGTATGTAAAAAAAAATAGAAATAATAATAACGGTACACGTTATTAAGGTCAATGAGAATACAAATAAAAAGGTGGCAAGAAACATCCCCCTGTATTAATATACATATGTAAGTATTAATTTGTGAACCCGAGTGACTATGGAGCAGGACCAGCATTAAGCCAAGCATTCTTGTCATTAATATAATCTTCTAACTTATAATATGCTTGACTACATAGTGTGCGTTTGATGCAAGTTTTAAATTTTCTCTCATTTAGTTCGAGAATATCGAGCGGTATTTTATTATAACATTTTACAGAGTACCCCATAAAAGAAGTGTGTACTTTAGACAATCTGAAACTTGGTTGATCTAATTTGTTCCTATTTCTAGTATTAAAATGATGTCTAGTCCCAGTAGCTAGCCATGTTTATTGGCGTGTCTAAGGCTATGTACAGATAGTCAAGGGTGCAGATCAATGGACAATTATGACAGTACAGCATATGAGACATAGTCTGATTAGGAGCTACGCAATCCTACAGGGTGTCAGTCGGGTTTATGGATGGCCATCAAGTAGAACTGGCTTTCTTCTTAGATCATTATTATTATCATTATCATCTTTCACGCAAACTCAAGTTACATTATTAGTATCAATAAAAGCCATCCATCTATTTCTTGCCAAAAAAACATTTGTAAGATTTTGTTAACTCCGATTTCAGACGAAAATCGCCGCTTTTGTTCATCTATTATTTCGATCAATATATTATATATTTTTTCATTTAGTTTTTTTATATTTCACTTTAATCATTCAATTTATAATCAATGATTTATATAATAATAATAATAATGCCCTTGAATTGCCGTGACATCATTAACTTATCGAGATTTTTTATGTTTTAAAATCGTTCGATTACGTAATATGAAATTTTAATATATTCAATGTAAATTAGCAATATAGTTAAATCGATTGATACAATTCTATCGTTTTGTACGACTTGAACATGATCAAAAAAGATCCCTAGCTTTATACATTGTTTACAATTCAAATAAACGAAAACATGTAAAATTATCAGCTAATTACAATAATGTTACCGCATAATACGACGGTAAATCGTATACTCCCACGCAAAGATTTCATATATACACGTGTTTTATAAATATTGATGACAAGGACATGTGTATATTTTGACACCTATTCACAATATTCATTATTATTTAATCATTAGTATGGTATGTTATAGACGATTTGTCTGACCAATGGTTACGTGATTACGATGCCCTTTACTATACATTATTATGTCAGTATAGCGGACAGTCATTTATTTGGAACTAGGACGACTACTTGTGTTTGTCAACCTTACAAACAAATTGTTCGTTTCTCATATAAACATGGACGAGTTGGTTCCTCTCAACCTTGACCCGCAGTCAAATAAATAATTCCGAATTATTATCCGTCTATAGGTAATAATATACATATAGATAACTATACTTACATTGTCGCTAATGAGATTTCTTCAGTGTATGAAATGAAATAAGGACTCCATTTTTCAAAGGCTACAAGCTCTACGATATCAACCAAATATATTAACATCTGCCCGCGACATCGTCCGCTTGGTTTTTTTTAACCGCGTTGTTACCTGTGGGTCATATTGTGATGTTATGTAGCCTGTAATATTTTATATTTTTCGTGAATATGGATATTTTATACCAAAATAATTTTTCAATCCGACTAAGAGTTTCAAAGATTACCGCGTTTAAAAAAAGTTTCCGAGCACAGAAATTCAGGGACAATTTATTAAATAGATAGAGTGAAATATCTTTTACATCATGAAGGTTATACTAGTTTCCCTAAGATCTATATTTAAATAGTTATAAGTAGATACAATTCCAAAATCAAGTTTTATGAGATTTGACTTAGCCTTGTGTTTTAGTTTAATTATACAGCCTAGCTCAAGATCCAATTTGATTTTTGATTCGCGATACCTACACCGTGCTGTCAATCTACCGCTGACTTCATCAATCAGATTTATGGAGTAGTATTTTAACATCGTTACATAGCTATTTATATTTTAAGTGCCGATGTTGGTCTGTCTCCTTTGATGAACCAAAAGAACATATTCCAATTTATTTTAAATCCTTTCCTCTTACTACGAATACTTGCGCAAATGACAGTAAAATTATTATTAACTCTATTTATCTTCTCCAAACAGACGCACAGTGCTGCTAATTTAAATTTTGTTTGTCACATGTAAATATTTTGTCTCCGGCGTTCATTCAATGTTTTGAGCTAACTACGTCACAGAACATTTCTATTCAGTGTCAAATGCGCACTCACTACTTCAAAATATTTGAACATTATTTACGCTTCTATCACAAACCGCAGTTTCTTCGTAAGGTTTCTGTGATTGACGTACATAACACTGCAAAACAAATAAACAGCGCATCCTGAATTTTGAATAAGTAAAACTAATTTTCCTGTTTTTAACCAATCTTCAGTAGATAAAACCAATGACACAGTGTTGGTTTCTTTTCCAACACTTACATTGTTATTCTCCGAAGGCGTATTATGTTCGTTTACGCACTGCAAAATTAAAACACAAATAAGGCACAGAAACCGTTGAGCATTCAATTAGCAGTAACATGTGACTATACATTAAAGTGTCTACGTTTTAATTCGTGAAAACGAAACTAGTTTCTCTAATTCAACTAAAATAGGTAAAAGCAGAAGACGATAACCTGTTTTAACATTAAATTTGATATCACTTCCTGTCCGTTTGTTCAATTAATTATAATTTACAAGTCTCTAAAATCTCTAAATGAGCAGCAGGTGATCAAACCGCTGAAAGGTACCTTAGAAACATCACTAGTAGGCACTTAATAGTTGTTAATGAAGAAGATTAAACAGATAAAAGTGTAGTCTCTTAATATAAATCTAATAGTTCGTTTCCAAGTGTTTAACGAGCGAATTATTATTTGTTCAGTCATTATGGTTGATTCGACTAATTAAAAAAGCATGGGAAATGTATATTCAAAATTTATTTAATTTTATTTGGGAGAATAGGCATCTTAATGAGCACTATCATCTTCTCGGAATCAATTCGACTGCATAAAAAAAACGATAGAACACATTAGCCAGTTCAATTCAATTAACTGAGAGGAAATTAGTTAACCAAATGACTAATAGACACATCGCTAAGCACATAATTTCTCTGTCAAACATATTTGACCTTCAACTTGTTGAAAACCATTTGAACTGACACATCCTTATGGTCCGAAAGCTAGCGACCGTTATCTTATATTTTTATCATTATTTAAAATAGTAGCCAGTATATTGGACATATTATTAAGTACTGCTATTAACCTCTGCAAAATCAAAATCTTGACCATAGTATGTTTTTGTAAGCAAGGAGTTGTCTCCTACTTTTTTTTATTTATCGTCTCTTGAAAACTATTCAACAACGTTCATATTAATAGTTTTTCGTCCCGTTAATGATGATATATGACTATGTGCTTTATTGCTTGTAACTTTATACTACATACTTTTTTATTAGATATTGTTAATCAGTCCAATTTAGAGATTGATTTCAGAAAAAGTCTTAGATTTAGACAACCAAATCTAAGACTTTTTCTGAAATCTGTAGTAGAGGCTCTACTTACCAAATCTAAGACTTTTGGCAAAAGAGCTCTTTGTTAAGGAGCTCGTCTGGAGAAGTACTACCATACCTATTTCTCTCGCAAAGCGGCGTTACTGTCTTCCGATTTAAAGAGTATATATAGGTGCCGGTGTAAATGCAGGCAATTCAGACATTTCAGTTTTGTTTCCGGGATGGCTACGTAACTCTAAGGCCTCTGGTATTGCAGGCGGCGGTGACTACCTAACATCAAGTGAATCCGTGGGCTTTTTTGTCATCCAAAGGCAAACAAATATTACAATTTTAACTAGCTCCTGGCCTACTAAAACTCGTAATAAATATATGTCAGTATACGCTGAGATATTGAACCATATCTCACCGCTATTCGGACATATCTCGAAGATTAACATATTAATTGCCAGCACTTAAGATTTTTTATCCTTATGTAATCCGCTAAATATTCGACGACGTAAGTAGGTATCCACCGAATCGATATTAACTATTATATAATCGAATAACGTGTTTCTTGACATAAAATATTTGCTCAATATTACTCGATACAAGGTGAATAGCGCTGATAATCACGAATTGTTAAATTTTCTAACCGTTTGGAGCAATTTTATCTGTAAGACGTTTAATTATCATTTAATCATTTATAGAAGCCTACTGGTCTTTATAAATGATTAATAATCAATCGATTATTTATATCATGTAACTTACCATTGTTTTTGCGAAAGTACCTAAGTGGACAACTATATCTTTTTCTTTTTTTGGTTGTTCTTACTATTTTGTAAATAAAAATAAATTGTGTTGCGTCACCTTCGCAGAATAAATGGTTTTCTATCTTTTTTTTCTAAGTTTGTAATGCGTTTAAACTGATCATGTCCTTCCATTGACAAATCTACATTGGTTTCTAGGGTAGCAGCAAACCTTTTCTGGCAATACTAATAACACTTCAAATACACAATAACAAAACTTGTTTTACAGTTCTTTCAGCACTAGCTTCCACCCGCGGCTTCTTTCGCGTGGTATTATCTCCCGTACGTGATAGCGTGATAGTATACTATTCCTGAATATTCTGGCTATCATATGCAACAGATTTTCCAATCCGACTGGTAGTTCCAGAGATATAAGTGTTAAAACAAACAAGCAAAAGAACTCTCCAGCTTTATTATAACATAACATACCATCACGACTGTATTCCGCGAAGGGATAGACAGAGATGTATCAATGTACACCCACAGTTCTCCGGTATATTTAGGTCCCATGTAGTAGGGGTAGGGGCCGAGCCTATTGCCATTACCCGGGCATATATACTAACTCCGAGCTGCTACTGAAAATTTCATAGAAAATCCCAATAACACTTTTTGCTCAACATGGTAATCGAACCCAAGACCTCTATAGCGTAGCAGTTGCGCTAAGGACCAGTAGGCTAACGAGTCAGAGGCTTTATTATATTAGTGTATATTGTGTCTACTGTACCAAGATATCCTGCCAGCCATGAAGTAATTGATAATTTTATGTCCAATAACTTCTTTAAGCGCCTGCGCCTACAATGGTTAGTCATAATTATCATGATAATTATTACGATGCAGAATAATTAATTATGATAATACCATATCATAAAAGCAACTTATTCAGTGATGTTGAGTCACTATTTAAATTAGTAGTTGTATTGTATTCTTAAAATAATTATGATAATTATTATTTTAATTTTGATAAAAGGGGTCGTAGTTCATCGCGTGGATGTTAGTCATATGTGTGTATAGGTGCGGTGATACCTCAAAGACTCGTCAGGTTTTTGTTCATAGTAAAGCTTAGACTTTGATGACGCATCTTTTAATATAATTAATTTATAAAATATAATTATATCAGACTGAATACCTCCGATTGGCTAAAAACGGGTAAAGTTGCGATAACAACCCCACTTGGTCGACTGATGATTGAATGATTATTAATATTACAATGTAAAGGATTGAGTGTACAAGTTGATTGCATCTTTATGCACCTTAAGTGATTTTGTAAGAAAACATTAAAAGCTGAACACCAAAAAACAATGTCAATGTACTGCTAAAATTACCGTGTGCACGTCAATATGCCCACTGAATTTAATATGCCCGAACATAGAAGTCAAGATGTCCTCAACATGAACGGTCATAGGGATATTGCCATGATCACCATAATTGGCTAATGGATTCAATATCGCCATAACTTTTCAATACACAGAAAAACGTCGTGCCGAATTTAAAAATAAAACTGTGATTTATGGAGTTAATGCCTTTGAAATATAATGAAAATAATCCAAACAAATAATTACGATCAATCTCTGACATTTAATTGACAATTAATAAGTTATATTCAGACAGTATTACATAGAAACTTTAATAACATTAGTACTTTTTTACCCATTCGTGTTTGCAACACCTGTTACAGGACTTCTAAAAACACTGAGAGATTGAATTTGACTGTTAGTACAAAAAAATAACCTCACCAGTCTAAGGGTCGTATTCATTAATCACTCATCAGGGTCCAAGCGTAACAACAACTCAGAGTGGTCAGATGACAACAAATTCCCACGAAATTCTGATAATGTTTATTTACACTTCAAACAGAGGGGCAATTTTCGGGTTTAGAAAAAAGGTTTGCATTCTTATCCCAGTATCAATCTGTCAAAATTATACTCACTTTTTTTAGAAGACACCGATTGCCGCAAAAATGAGAATGACACCAGGAGCCTTTTATTTCAAAATCAAAATCAAAGTCAATATATTATCAGTCATTTATAGAAATTAATTCAAGTCTTCGAGTTCAAGTTTGTTCTCTGTGCAAGTTGGTTAAAAGGATACCCACTTGTCTATAAATTTTTTTACTCGCATGTCTGGTTCCAAAACCAAAATAACTTTGGTAATGGAATTGCTTCGCTACGAAGTACTTCGTACGTACTTTAGACACAACAAAAAAGTCAATACACTTTTTCTAAAAACCAAATTTGAATTTCTTAATCGTTTTTCTTTAGGTACCGATTTACAATTCAAAATCAATGCACATTTATTTAATTTATAGCTTCATTAGCTTTTATGCTTTTTTCGATTTTTGTAATCGTAGAATCAATATTCTAGGCAAACGGTTTTAATAGATGACATTTCTCTAAAACAAATTATTAGCTAATGTTAATACTTGTATAATAAAATGGAATATATTTATATGCAATATAGAAACACTAGGGTATACAAAATATAAGTGTTTACAGCATTTCTGTCGCTTGTACAATCCACCTTAAACAAATAGGCATCCAAATGTTGAAAGTAAAATATTAACATTCACTAAACTAAACTGACAGAATTTGGGTAGAGAAGTTTTAGAATGGACCCTTAAGCCAGCCTCAAGGACGGACTCAAGTAGCAAATACGAAAATTACAATATCTGTAACACCCGAGCCTGGCATTTATGGTGTCTAACGAAGGAGATACATATCTGTATCTCCTTCGTGTAAACTCATCATAATTATTTTTTTTAATAAAAATAACTATTCTCAACTCCAAGAGTCAAGTGACAACTCTAAGTAAATAAGACCTAGTGATGTGACATATTAACTACATACATATTGCGAAGAAATATGATTATTAGCAATAAACGTGTGCTACACACGTCAACAACCTTCGACACGCAGCCTTCGTACTTATAGTAATACAAATAACATTTATTCTCCTCTAGTAGTCACTACTTAGTAACGTATAGACATCATAGTGGAACGTTTTCAATAGACTGTTTACATAGCCTTGTTGAGTTCACACGCCATTATCACTTTCCTTTCAAAAGCAGAAATGTACAGCAATACGAATAATGAGACGAATACAGATGTGTGACGTTTGTATCGAGTTTTTTTAATAGTTTTCTAAATTAGGAGGTGTCCACTAAAAACAGGTTAAAGGTATATTTCAGTGTTGCCTACTAACATTTTTAGAAATACTTGTTTGTAAAAAAATTGAATATTTTGGTATTTTTATGCCGTCGCCAAATCGTAATAAATATTTTTAGATTTTTGACATTTCCAAAATTACGTTAAAACTTGATATCACACCGTTACTAACGGTGTGATATCTAGTAATTTTAGATGTTTACGTAGGTAGGGAATATTTAATTTTATAATCAATTTTATCGACGTGACTTATCATCGCATAATTTTAAACAAATTAATTTTGAATTCGACGTAGTTCTACAACATTTTTCTTAATCAAAATAAAGTAGAATATTCAGAATGTAACAATAAGGTGGTTATATCTTGCTTGTTTATATTAACCTAGTCAAAATCAAGTTATAGTAGCCGCCACGAGTCGTGAGCACAAACGATAAGTAAATTTTTGTGTTGTTGGGGTGCAACGTCGGCGCCCCAAAATACCTAGAAATGAACCCAAAAACCCACAAATTGATTTGAAGTTTGTGCTTACGACTCGTGGCGACTACAATACGTTAGTACTTACCAGGTAATCTAATTTATTCAGTAAATCATTTTATTAAAACCATGATTACTGATTATAGATCTTTTATTACAGCCTTCACTTCATCAATAAAACGGATAGTAAACAAATGACGTTTCGTATACGTTACATTTAGAAAAATGCATACACTGTATAATCACGTGCATAAACATGTATACTCTTGACAAAATATTAACACGAATTTCTCGTGAATTAACGATTGAAACTTTTAGATAAGACCTATTTCATAGTAGAATAGGAACTAGAATATTGAATTCGTAATATCTTTTCATTTTAATTAATCTTTTAGGAGAAACATACATACCATCACGCCTGTATTCCCCGAAGGGTTACACAGAAGTGTACCAATGTACACCCACAGTTCGCCATTATGATTAGGTCCCATGTAATAGGGGGCGAGCCTATTGCCATTAACCGGGCACAAACCCTAACTCCGAGCTGCAATGAGAATTTCATAGAAAAACCCAATAACACTTTTTGCTCGACCTTGAAATCGAACCCAAGACCTTTAGCGTAGCGGTCGCTCATAGGACCACTAGGCTTTTTTTTTTTTGGGGGTGGGAAATCATCAAATAACTTCTCCCGCCCTGGGCGGGGCGGGAGGGAGTGTCAGACTTTTACTGACTAAAACCCACCCATGTTCCTTCGTGTGCCCTTTGCGTTCCGGGGGCGCGGTATCTCTTACGAACAACCCGCAGCCCCGCGGACAACTAGGCTATCAAGGCAGTTTTAGGGGAAAATTACTTTCAAATGTTGCTAAGTGTATACATGTTTATGCTCGTGACTGTACACAGGAAAGATGTACCCACACTAGGTAGCCTACGTATGAGGAAGTTTACATTAAAATTTTAAATGACTAAGCTACAAAGGTTACCACTTAAAGTAACATCTAGCTAGGCAAACAGATAAGAACAAATTAAGGCAGGCGCGGTACCACTTGTTATTAGATATAAATCAATATAACACAATCCATTAACGCGAGACAAATTTCAAACTGTCTGATTAATTCTCTTGTTCCGAGAGGCTAAACAGTTTAATAAAGAAACAACAATGATTAATTATACGTGTAGTCCTTTATTCAGATGGATATTCGACATATTGAACTTTTGACCAAGTTCTGACCTTAACTTTTACTGTCACCGTTACCGTCCGTATTTATCACTGGTATACGAGCCGCGCTATGTAGCTGTTCGTATTAAATTAACAAGAAATACATGCCGCTATGTTCTTCGAGGAAATAATGTTAATTGTTCGAGTTGTATATGAAAAAATGTCGCCTTATGGAGAAGTGATAATCTCGACGGTTAATTATTACTACATTTTTAATGTATTGTATTAAGAATTTTATGGCTGATTTCTACCAACTAGACATACTTAATCACAGTAGCTTACTATACAAATAATTTTGGTGACAGCGTTCAATTTCAATGGAGACTAGCCAAATACTCTGGAGATATTATTGTATACAAGTTTATGTGCAATCACAGGTACACTCACTCCTCCCCAACTTTCATTATATTCCGATGGGATAGCAAACCGGCACGACCGGGAACAGATCAAGCGCAGGGCCAATGACTTTGGTTGCTTTCCACGACAAGGGAATGTCACACTACCGACTTAGTACTAAAAAATATCTAAAAGAAAAACTAAATATCACTTTGGCGGGCCTACGATTCGAACCCAGGTCTCAATGCTCAGCAGTCGCGGGCCGCCATATAATGCTACCATATCAACGTTAAGTTACAAACAAAAAACTTACTTATTTATTAATTTATTAACAAGATAACAAACTACGAGTATGTACAGTTAATATAAAAAACAAAAAGGGAAGCTTATAGGGCATCAAAAAACTCATCCGCATCGCTGTCAATGGGAGAAGTGCCAAAAGGCTGGCTGCATTGCTACGTTGTGTAGCAATGCTGATTCTTTGACCCAAGAAAAGGACAGCCCTTTGGTCACGTGAAGAGTCGACCAGTCGCTTGGTACCGAAAAACTGAATGAAGATAATATGTTTAATTCCATTGTAGGGAAAGTAAAAGGAACTGCAAAAGCAGAACAAGTCGCTATTTATTAATAAAGCCATAAAAAAACGACCTTTTTAATTTGCTATTAATTTTATCAACACCTATAATAATTATAACGCAGGTGCTTCCGCCATCAAAATATCATAAATCATTGAAACAAAGTGGTTATTAGAGGCGACCTATAACCGTTTTTTGTAACCGATTCATGAAGTTACTCGTTACGATACTCGTACTATGAAGCACTAAGTAGGTAAGGTCAAACAACAGTTTTCTCACCGACATTATTATTTAAATGTCTTATTTTGATGCGGTACTATTGCATCTATGAATAATAAATAATTAAATAGTATTATACGGCCAATTTTAGTGTAATTTATTATCCAAATTAATTAAGGTGATTTATTATTTAAGAACGTAAACGTTACGTTTTATTATGTTTCAGTGTTTAAAAGCAAATTTATTTTTATTACTAATTAACAGTTTCTAAGTGGTTTTACAAGAATCCTTTTTTTTAATACGTATATAAAGCCAGTTTTGAAAATTTGTTTTTACGTTTGTACTAATAATTAATAGCCATTAAAATGCAATAGATATAATTTGATACGTAATATTTAAAAAAAATATTGATTTTTCTTGAGTTCAAAAAATATAACCTACTTATCTTAGATCAGTTATATTAATTTATTTAGATTTGGTATAATTATTTTAATGTAAATGTTTTGTCACCATATATTTATTTAAGTTAACATGTTTATGTGCTAATAGGCGAAACAAAACAATATAAAAATACTTGAGCCATTAAATACAATTTATTAATAACCCAAAGGAAAACTACCCAATAAGTAAACATGTTGCGAATAAAATATTATAAATATGTAACACAACACCATTTAATATGTTGATACAGAATATTTTTTGTAATTATAAATATTTTGTTCATTTTATTTTTTCCTAAACCTACCTCCCATATTGTTATAGATTATAATGTAACTGTAATGAAAATTAAAAGTACAATTTATTGCTAACGCTCTTAATTTACTTTTGTCAAAGAACCGGTAAGGTAACTTTAATTATTACTACAAGCGGATTAAATATCTGCTTAAACATATTAATTAATTTTATTATTAAAAAGAAAGGGAAATGGTTACATACTAGAACAAAACAAACAAAGAGAAAAGCTTTGCTGAGAGGTTTTTGCACTGCAGGGGGCAAGGGCATAATGGAATAATACCTACACAAAGAAATCAATAATAAACAGATATAATTTTCCGCGTAAGGTAAATATTTGTTTGCCGATTCTCGTTAACCTTATCATAATAAATATAAAACGAAAGTTAAAATAATGTTCTTGACGGATATCGATTGTCGGTGATTTCACTCAAGTTTGACCTGCATCCATATTTCGTATAAACTTTAACTTGTTACCGACTCGGTCACGGTCGCTGAACATAATCAAAGTCAATAGGGTCATAAGGAACAACTCAACAGCCATTAAATACAAACAATTATTGATACAACACCAATATTATCAATTAGAGACCATATTACTGTTTTATTTTACAAAACAATAACACTGTTAAACACACATTTATATTATTAAATTATTATATAATTATTTAAGAATTAGGAAGGAATGACAGTGATGAATGTTCTCGTGTATCAAGTTCCGACAACCGTGTCTATTAATTAAGCATAACTAATAAATAATACACAGTTATGTTTTTGATGATAGTCCAATTAAGACTCATTTGCATGGTAACATTTAAAAATTCTTTTGTAATATTATTGGCGTTACGTTAACCTTAAAATATCGTCTTTAATAGTTATTATTTGGTTTCAGTGAATGTGTATTTCTTATCTTAATGTATCTTTATTTTTATGATGTTTTTTTAACTCGAATTATAACAAAGTACCTATTACTATGATCATGATATAAATTACTTACTTTACTTCTAATAAATGTTTGATTTCAAATATAAGTTCTAAAATCCCCTTTGATGATTTGTTAAAGAAAGTAAATTCGACGTGAATCTTGAACAATATGTACATACACAAGATACAGGCTATAAATTATTATTTCTTAAGGTCGGAAATCGGTTACTTCATGTTGTGTCATTAGGTCCTTTTTCCTTATGACGACAGAATGAGTGACCATGTCAATAGATAATTAAAAAAATGTTTTAGGACGATACAGGTTTAATAGAAGACAGATTTAGTATAAAGAAACAATGAAGTGTACTACATTATCACAGTTCTGAACAGCCTAAGAAGTGAACACCGTAATTTGATTCTAACGTTAGGCATTTTCTTATATTCGGTGGCTAGAAATGCTCTACCTGAGTCTACAATTTCAAAGAAGTCCAAAACAAACAGGGGTAGTTTCAAAGTGTAATTTAATATGTCAGTTACATCTAGGGTAGCTGGATTTTCGCCTCAGGACATATAACCATTTATAGCATTTGCACGTTTGGTTAACCCCTAATGAATGAACGAGGTTATCTTACGGAAATAAAGGTACTTACTTATTCTTTGTAAAAATATTTGTTGTTGAACTTGAGTTCTATATCTGAATACTATTGATAGGGCCTTCAATGACAGTCGTTTGATATCAATAAATCATCTTCCTTAATTTTTTTTAAGCATTTACGTATTAAAATAGTAGTGGTCCTAAGCGCGACTGCTACGCTAGAGGTCTTGGGTTCGATTCCCATGTCGAGCAAAAAGTGTTATTGGGTTTTTCTATGAAATTCTCAGAAGCAGCTCGGGGTTAGAATTTGTGTCCGGTTAATGGCAATAGGGTCGCCCCCTATTACATGGGACCTTAACATACCGGCGAACTGTGGGTGTACACTGGTACATGTCTGACTAACCCTTCGAGAATACAGGCGTGATGATGTGTTAAATGTTTACGATTATAATAAAATGCTTGATAATTTATTATTCTCAAATTGTTTGAGTAAAATATTATTTTGATAAACAAAAACTATTGTTTATATTAATTAAAACGGACAAGTTTGCGTGTACCTGTGAATAGTTTAATGAGGAAGATAAATAAAGTTTATTTTTTATGGCCACTACTAAGAAGTTATATTTCCTAATTTACATTACGTCGTAATGTGTAAGCGTTTTTATCCGAAATAGAGCCTATCCGCTGACTTATCAGAAAAGTCTTGGTGGGCCATTGGTTTAAAGACTCTAAATAGGTACCATTGGTATCTACACCTGAGGCAAATGAACTTTTGACAACAATTCCATACATAAAATTGCAGTTTACCTAGGCCTTAGTGGTACTGTTGCCCTCACAAAGATGTACCTTTAAGTAAACAAGTACCATGAATATATTTCACTACAATATGTATTTCTGTTTCGAAGCAGATACATTTATTTATTAAAATTATATGCACATCATGTAAAAAATACATTGTACAAAGGCACACTTAATGCCTTGGGCATTACAACAATACAATTATAAATCAGCTTTAATACATAGTTTTAATACAGATGCTTGTCTACAATTGTCAAGTTACAGTAAATAGCATGTTTGATGTTTGGTCAATAGAGATGAATCGACGGTGCAGTGGATTGATCATTTTACATTTTTATAATAGAACGTATTTACGTTTACATCTTTCTGAGGGACTTCGTGCTATTTATTTTACCGCAACTATGTTTTTTAATTAAAACCTCCGTACGGAAGCGGAAATAGACCGTCTTCTGCAGTACACTAAAAGCTTCGCCTGTTAAGAAATCTGTTAATGGCTGAGGATATCGCAGTGTTAATAAGAGTAGGTGGTCGTAAAGTGACCACCTACTCTTAAGTTCTTAAATATACAGTATGTAGGTACAAAGTAAATAAATATATATTAATAGCTCAATAAATATTTATTGTATGTTTATTAGGAATTAAAATAATACACAGTGGAATAATTTTGCGTCTGTGCAAAATAAGGCTACACGCTGTTGTTGAAAACAATGTCTAGTAACAGGCTATATTAATAGGCCATTGACTTATTTGATAGCCTGTACGGGCCCTACGCTTACGTACTTTATTCTGCAAATTCTGTGTTGACAATATAAACACATTAAATAAAGGAATATAATGTAATCAATTAACTAATCATGAAACAATAAATGAAAAACCGTTACAGATAATCAATTAATAACACACGAGGCATATTGCAAATAAATGAAAACCAATAACATTAATAGGCCACTAACAGCAAAAAAAAAGGTGTTAATGTCATACAAAAAAAAAAATAAACATCCGAATTGATAACCTCCTCGTTTTTAAAGTCACGTTAAAAATATTCGACCATAATTTTATGGAATTTGTTTGTCACAGCTCGTAAATTAGTCAATAAAAATTGTTATTTTGACACATTATAAATAAAACAATTAATTTATGTAATGTTAAACAGATATTTTGATTTATTGAATGTGAAGGTACTCAATCAGGAAATATTTATTTCAATCGATTTACAAAGTGAATTCGATTCTAGTTATGATTAAGGGTCTACCTTCAGGGTCGATGGCTACAAATAAGGAAAACAATTCCTCAGATGAGTCAAGGATTTCCATTTATAACATTATTTTTATGATCGAGTCATACACCGCAATCATCATCATCATATCAGCCGTAAGACGTCCACTGCTGGACATGGGCCGCCCCCATAGATTTCCATACACCGAATAATTGAAAAGTTAACCAACGCCTGCAATAGCTTCTTTAAAAAAAAATCGTCTTAAATTTTCGATCTCAAAACTCACAAATCGTAAATATTCTGGAGGTATCTACAATAACTTGGTAACTGCCTCGTTAGCCTAGTTGTCCTAAGAGCGACTGTTACGCTTGAGGTCTTGGGTTCGATTCCCAGGTCGAGAAAAAAGTGTTATTGAGTTTTTCTATAAAATTCTCAGTGGCAGCTCGGAGTCCTAACTCCGAGCTGCCACTGAGAGCCACTGAGAGCGAGTCTATTGCCATTAACCGGGCACAAATTAGGATTTGTGCCCGGTTAATGGCAATAGGCTCGCCCCCTATTACATGGGACCTTAACATACCGGCGAACTATGGATGTAGACTGTTACACCCCTGCCTAACCCTTCGGGGAATACAGGCGTGAAGGTATGTTATGTTATGATATCTACAATATAAACAGATGACACATTAGATAACAAAACAACTAAAAACGTAATAACTTGTCGTTTTGCAAACTTTTTATTTATAATGTTTTAAATCTTTAGGTGTGAATATAGTTTTTGTTTTTCAATATTCATAAGCATGTTGTTCTTTGTCGATTCTATAACAGTTACGTGTATTTTCCTTTAATCAAAAATTAATAATCTTATTCTGTGTGTATGTATATCACTGAAGGCCAAAGTCACCATCTCATACAGACACTACCTCATCTTCTAAGGTAGACCTTGCGATTGGCGACAATGTATCAAATCCAGGTGTCCTTATATTTTTTCCTTCCCCATAATTTTGTGATATCTTAGATTAACACATAGAATGCCATAAGGTGTACAAATGACCGACAATATTTGACCGAAGATTCCTCATTATATTATAACTGCTATGTGTTTGTTGCATTCATAAACAGTTTACAATTTACAGCAACAACAACATCAAGAGATACACCTCCCCAGAAACCCGCAAAAAAAAGGCGTAAGTCAAATAATCCTCTCGTCCAAACATACACAGATGAGAACCCGCAACTTAATGCCCAAGAATCCGCAATCACGCCATTTCTATTTATGAGATTAATTTATTATCTAATAATTTTATTGGCATGCAGACACACGCACTGACACTAAAAATCTGATCATCAGTTAGTACCTGTGGCAGTTATAGTTAAAACCTTTGACCCAGTGCGTCCCACAGTGCCATCTCATTGAAGCGGTTAACACTGTGATCGCGAAGGTTACAGCATTAATTGCACATTAACATAATAATATTTAGTTTATATGATTCGACTGAACTGCTCATAAAGAGTCTTTTGCTAGTATTGAAAGGAAGTTGAGAAATCAATTTAATTAATTATATATTTTTTATTTTAATATTTCTACCTGTCAACGTGTTTGTACCACAGTGTTCAGTTATAAATCTTTTTCTTTTCATAAAAAGGTACGTTAACTTTTATAAATGATATCGTTTTAATATTTTCTTAAACATCGTTCTAAAAAATTTGCGGATTATCTGTGGGTTTAAAGATAAAAAGGCGATTCATGTTTTATTAACAGTAGGTTTTTGGCTCAGAGTTTTAAATTGGAGTGAGTTCATAGACATAACGGATGGAGAATTAAAATTAAATAGTAGAATTACCATAGAGATGACTACATTGGTGTAGCGTCGAACTGTCTGCCGTCTGCGCTTTACTAAAATATTGCTTTTCAGAATTTCAATCCTTTATTTAACCTTGAAAATTATTTTTGTGAGTGGGTTCTTGTAAGTGTCTTCCATTTTAAAAGACTGCATGATATAACGTGATTTGCTTTATTTACATTTTCCTTATTTTAAGACGAAGAGTGAACACTTAGCAGTAAAAATAAATGCAATTCTGATGAATGACAATTTATAAAAGAAGTACTCTAAAGCACCTACCTATATTGTATTACTCATACCCACAATTTTTTGCTGAACTTCCAATAGATGACCGCTAACCGTTTAGAAGTGACTTTTACATCCCGAAACTGGGTTACCGCTTTATGAATCAATAGGTAACGGTCACTTCCCGCAATTACACATAAGTGTAGTAGCCGCCACGAGTCGTGAGCACAAACATTAAGTTAGTTTTTGGGTGTCTTTCTGGGTTTTTGGGGTCGCCGACGCTGCACGTGATTGGTCAGTTAGTCTGACCGACCGCGTGCAGGGTTGGCACCCTAAAAAACCCAGAGACGCACCCAAAAACCCAAAAATTAACTTAACGTTTGCCCACGACTCATGGCAGCTACTATACCTACATAAAGTATCAGAATATTATGATACAATAATTTTCCCATATAAGGGATAGCAAACCAACACCAAAATTGTGGGCATCGTATTATATATTTATAAGGTAAGGTTTTTTTACTAACCTTTACTGTCCCACTTCTGGGGAAAAGCTATGCCATTCCTTCTACTTCCCTCGCTGTTATGCCTCATCATAAGATATTTAAACAAAATAATTTCAGATAAGTTAGGCATTGTCGAAACATTCTAATTACAGTAAAATCATTCTCATCTAAATATAAATATTTAAATATTTATTTTCAAACAAATCCACCTATTTCTGCCGCAAAGCAGCGTTGCTGTGTTTGAGTTTCAAGGGTATGGATCATAAAATTACAGGAACCATCTCTGTCTCTGGGATGGCAACGCATTTGCAGTGCCTCTGGTTATTACAGATGTCTATAGGCAGAGGTGACCACTTAACATCAAGTAGGCCGACGCTTGTTTGCCATCCAACGACGTTTAAAATTAAAAAAAAAAGAACTTTAGCAAACGCACACACACACACGCACGCACGCGGTTTGATGGCACAGTTGGCGCGGTGGCTGAGCGATTGGCTGCTGCGCTGCGTGTCGCGGGTTCGATTCCCGCACGGAACAAATATTTGTATGGCCTACAGATAGTTGTTCCGGGTCTGGCTGTTTGTGTATGTGAGTTTATATGTTTATAAACGCACCCACGACACAGGAGAAATTCCTAGTGTGGGGCAACGTTTAAAAAAAAAAAAAAAACGTGCGAAGGTTCGTCATCCCTGCACAACCTGCATTAAGCAAGCTTACCACTGTGACAGCAAGTTGAAGTTTTACGAAGCTCGGGCGATGACCTCGTTTTTTTTAACCTGTGCCACATTTGCCATGATTCGTCATGCATTTACGATTCACCGCATAAAAGACATCGCAATTGGTTTTTCATCCCTGCACAACCTGCATTAAGCAAGCTTACCACTGTGACAGCAAGTTGAAGTTTTACGAAGCTCGGGCGATGACCTCGTTTTTTTTAACCTGTGCCACATTTGCCATGATTCGTCATGCATTTACGATTCACCGCATAAAAGACATCGCAATTGTTTGTCCATACTGAACGGTTGTTTGCTTTACCATCCATTCTTTTGAAGTGCACTTTACTACATACATTTAGATGTCTTTTTCGTTGTTCGGTAAAGCATTTTCAAAAACATCGCCTGCATTGTTTACTGATCTATAACTATCATCACGGTCATTGTTGTTTTTGGTCTTTCGTACCATTTTTTCAGAGCCTTCCAGGTATTCTAGAATAATGCTTGGTCTGAATTAATCTATTGGACCATTATACCATACCATAATTTTGAAACCATATTATCAAAGACCCCCTTCTTTTTTTACTTTTTTTTTTTTGGGGGTTGGGAAATCATCAAATAACTTCTCCCGCCCTGGGCGGGGCGGGAGGGAGTGTCAGACTTTTACTGACTAAAACCAACCCACGTTCCTTCTTGTGCCCTTTAAAAAAAAAGACCCCCTTAATTCGATCTTTTCGCAAAATCCATAATTAGTTTCAAAATAAACCTATAAGATAAACTCCCTTTCTGTCCGCCAAAGTTCACATACGAAGGTCAAGCATTTTCCGAGATTTCGTGTTTAGTCAATGAGTGTAAATAAACCCTTCGTTTTTTTATTTAAATAAAAACATTAAACGTAATTACACACCATAATTAAAAACGGAAGCCAAGACTTCTACAAACATTTAGCAAAATAATGTAAACAAAATTACAGGTGCAATTACAGGTCCAATGAAACAAATTAATCCGTAAAATGTACAATCAACAAAAGCAATAAGTGAACAGACCAGCACCCATTTTACTACCCCACAACTGTATCAATATGGCATCTGTGGAATGGATAAACTAAAAAAACTCATCTGAGAGGGTCTTATGTTTAAAAACTTATGAATCTAAAGTCTGAAAGGAAAAAAGCAGAAACAAAGGCAATCTTCTAACAGTTAAAGTACTACTACCATACCCATTTCTTCTACCAAGTAGAAATGCAATGTTTTATTGTATATTGCTTACCAAACTCTTTCGTGAACTGTACAATTCAATCAACCTTTAAACAAATTACACCTTGGATTTGCCTTCCTTTTCGAACAAGTAAGTGCAGTAAATATTTCCGCAAAATGTGATTTAAAACAATAAATAAATCAATTACAAGTAAGTCGGTCAACTTCATGACTCACGATCAAAACAAACAAGAGAAAGTGAAAGTACTCAAGTATCTTGGAACTGTCATGAGAGATATGTCAACGGCAGTACGGATGGATTATAGATACTTGTGCGGATAAAAAATCGAAAGTACTTCTGAGAAATAGTTTTTATTTACATACAATGGCATGGCTGTTAAAGAAACAGATACAGGAAAAAACACATTGTGAGTACTCAAGTAGAGATGCAGACGGTCTATTCAATAAAATTCTATTTTAGTAAATTTAGGTGAAGTTAACTTGAGGTGGGCTCTATCATTCCACTGTTAGAGGATTGACCTAAACTCACCGATGGGATTATTTACAGAATAGCACTACTGTTATCAAGTTTATGGACACCGAATGAAAGAAAATCAATTTCATTATTTTCCCTCTTTCGATAGCATATAGTATATCCGACGTGTTTTGTCTTTACAAACACATTCCTTCCTATTTCCACAATGCAGTAGCCAAAACAAGTGGTTTGTTTATCTACTTTGTTCATTACAAAAATGAGGTTATACGCTATGTATGTATTCAATTAATTAGGCGTTAATTCACCTTACACAGAGCTTTTTATAAGGTTTTGACTTGATTCTATAGTAAGTTTTCTATCGGAAAAACGCTCCTAGTTCTTTCTTTGAGCTTCAAATTTCAATTTTTTACAGATCTACAGATCTGTAAAAAATTGCCAATGCAATCTGTAAAATCTGTAAATGCCAAAGCAAAAGGATACTGTGATGAACAAAGAACTCTTTCACAGATATAAATGTATGTTGTTACTAAATCATTTTTATCCGGAATCCGTTATCCGGAATAATCAAAGTATGCCGCATACTCCGAAATTATTTAGAAAAGGTGATTATGAGGTGAAGTGGAATAAAAACTGTAAAGTCATAAAACTCAATTTTTTTGCCACTCGTGTAAAACCAGGAACGAAAATTTGATTCACACTATTTATTTTCCTATCATATAAAACAGCTCACACGCCATATATTTGCTAACATAATCTACCTATTAATCAACGATGTCATGTCACTATCATAAATCTTTAGCAGTGATCGCCTAGCATAAATTATTGTAATTACCATAATAATATAGCACCGTTAATTATGATAATTTTTTGAAAATAACAAATGTTTTAAAGAAAATATTCTTTATCTAAATAGCTGACTAACAAATAAACTACAAGATAGTGTGGTTTAAAAGTGGGATTAACAAAAGCTGTACAATGTCATGTCAAGCCCATCTAAAATATCAACCCCGAGTGATGTAATTGTCGAACAAACCAACATACAGCCTCCAAAAATGCATGGTTACACCAAAGTACAGTAACCTTTTTTTCGCATTTATTAGTAATAGAGTCAGACATAACTACCGTATCAGATGGTTGTACTATTATACGTACCTTCACTGTATGCCAATTCAACTGTGTCGGTATGTCTAGGGCAGGTTTACATTGCTCTAGTCGAAACTAGAATACAATATTCGCTTAACTTTAGCAACGTAGCGTAAGCATTGCGTCTATGCTGCGCGTGCGTTCACCCTATCACTAATACAGACAAACACTTAGTGCACAAATGCTTATAGATACAACCTTACTTTGACCTTACACATTAGCTTTTCAAACTTGATTTTTAATGATTCCAATAAACAAACATAAAATAACACATGTTTGAAAATGCTTGAAGACTGGGTTGTCCTATAAATTTCAATGATTCAAGTTTTTCTAGTCAAATTATATAAACATGTAATTATATATGTATATACAATACGGTCAATATTTAAATTCAAATATATACTTATATGTAAGTTTAACCATATACCTAACTCCCTCTCGTTTAACCGCCTCGTTTGCCTAGTGGTCCTAAGTGTGACTGCTACGCTAGAGGTCTTGAGTTCGATTCTCATGTCGAGCAAAGTGTTATTGAGTTTTTATATGAATTTCTCAGTAGCAGCTCGGAGTTAGGATTTGTGCCCGGTTAATAGCAATATGCTCGCCCCCTATTACATGGGACCTAAAAACATACCGGCGAACTGTGGGTGTACATTGGTACACCTCTGACTAACCCTCTGGGGAATACACGCTTGATGGTATGTCTGTGTTATGTTTTAACCATATATCAAACAAATCAGCTGTGCGTAGACATATGATTTGTAAAGTAGCTCCTTGTTGCCAGCCTATAAAAAAAATTACCATTTATACCTTTCAAAGAAAGCCGTCAATTAAGATCAAACAAAAATAAATCTTACTTCTGAGGTTATTAAAGTTCAAACTGCTTCCGGTCAAATCATTTTCTTTGAGTGATTTACAATGACCTATTAAAAATAAACTCAAATTAAGGAAACCAGATAAAGTCATTAAATTTCGTTAAAGTGCGAATCTATTTAAAAGTTTATTATACAAGGTGGCCTCTGTGACACAAACATTTACCAAGGGTTCAGTAAATAATTCTAAACACCCTAGTGTTGATATTACTCGTAAGTTATTAGAAAAAAGATCAGCTGTTACATACATTTTCACTGTAAAGGTGAGCGATTGTGATTAGATTCCTTTTTATTTTTAATGAACGATTAATCATTTCATTCTCCCGAACAAAGGACTGTCTCGTTAGCCTAGTGATCCTAAGCGCGACTGTTACGCTAGAGGTCTTGGGTTCGATTCCCAGTACGAGCAGAAAATGTTATTGGGTTTTTTTTTAATTCTTAGTAGCAGCTCGGCGTTTAGATTTGTGCCCGGTTAATGGCAATAGGCTCGCCCCCTATTACATGGGACCTAAACATACCGGCAAACTGTGGGTGTACATTGGTACACCTCTGCCTAACCCTTATTGAATCTTATCGCTTAGCCATTGTCAAAATCAATTTGAAGCATACCATCACGCCTGTATTCCCCGAAGGGTTAGGCAGAGGTGTAACAATGTGCACCCACAGTTCCCCGGTATGTTTAGGTCCCATGAAATCGGGGGCGAGCCTATTGCCATTAACCGGCCACAAATCCTAACTACTGAGAATTTCATAGAAAAACCCAATAACACTTTTTGCTCGACTTGGGAATCGAACTCAAGACCTCTAGCGTAGCAGTCGCGCTTTGGACCACTAGGCTAACGAGGCAGTTAAAATCAATTTGAACTGTGCCGTATTACGTGGCTTCTTTTTATTTAATAAAAAGGTCACGGTTATAATACAATTAATCAATGGAGGTACAGTTGACGAACTTGATTTTTCCTAATAGAACTGGTGGATCGATCATTATTATTCCTGATTAAATTAATCATTAATTATATACAGAGTGGAAGGGACAACGAAACGAAGCCTATCATTGTTGATTCAGTATGCGATACTAGCCCCAAAAAAAAATGTAAGATTTCGACGGTTATTAAAATCTTATAATTAAAATTATTGTACGATTAATTATGATGTATAGTTAATTGACTCAAAAGGAAGCAATTTTAGCACGCACTTAATGAAGTTGCAATTTCTTAGTAAAATTCGTGGTCGTGGTCAACCGCTATGCCGTCCACATATGGTCAGTGTGTGCTAACCTTTAACTCTACTGTGGGAACAAGAACTTGACTAACCACAAATGATTTAAGACTATTTTGTTTTATGACAATAATCCTGTCATCCAACCTTCTCAACTCGTTTCTAATGGAATTTAATAGAATTTCCATTTCAAAGATTAGCATTTTTCTATTAAAAGAATCTACTAAACTTAATCCAAGACAAGTTCTTAGGACGCGCATTTTCCTTTTAGCAAGTTTATTCTTAGAAAATCCACATTTTGCATTCTATTTCCGAAATGTGATTTGATTCCAAACCGCTTTTTGAAATTAGTTTTATCAAAGATATAAAATGTTATAATATAGCCGATTTTCCTAAATTTAAATAAGTAGCAGGATGTACAGTATTGATTAGGAACAAACGTAGGTAGAGCAAACATGCGAAGCAACTTTACCAGTTCATAGAATTAAGAATATACAAAATCTTGCCAGCATTTATCATCTTTACGTGGGTAATAATAAAGTACATAATCACATGCATCACTTTGACATGGTGAGGTTACCATATCTGTCTGCAAATTACGTAAAATTTTAATAAGTGTTTACTAATTAATCAAACATAGGCTTGGCATTCAAATTAATTACCTACCGTAAGTGTTAGTGGTCAATATTATACCTATAACCCTGAAAAAAGACTTGTATCGACTATTGATTTACCTAATTAAATTGGATTTTAATAGTACAAGTACATGTTTACACTTCATAATAAATTGTTCATCAATCATCTGCAGACAAAAATATAAATTCGCAGTCTCAAATCACACTATCAATTTCTTGATTCATGACCAATACTTTCGTTGACGTAAAGTTTACTTACACTTCACTATACGGAAATCGAGATGCATACGTCGAATCACCTGTTTTGACATTGGGATTCATTGCAATGAACAATTACGAGCATATGTACACAAGTATTTGATTCATGCATGATACAGGCGGCGCGGCGGCCGACGCTTTGTCTGGCAGCGCAGAGCCAGTCCAATACCTATACATCAGCGTCGGAAAGTTGCCTCTTCATAGTCACCCAACGACTGAGACGAAAAAATCACGGGTCTCTTTTGTATCATTTTTTGTACTAACATCATGTATGTATATCTTATATAATTGTAAAATTGTAATATGGCTGCTAAATTATACAATATGAATTCTGAAAAACAATTATCGTTCCTCCTATTTTTGTATTTAGAACTGGAGCAAAAAATGTATTATAATTGGCACAGTTAGGATATCAATTGATCAAAGAACAAATTAGTCTACAAGTAACAAAATTAATAAAGCTGTTCATAAACAATTATCTTCGGAGTAAATCCTAGAAGTCACTAAATTATCAAAAATGTTTGAATAAAACAAAGATCTTGGCAAAGAAAATAGTGCCTATCCACGTATTTTACTATAAAAACCTATGTCATCATTACGACGAATGGGGACGTTTGCTTAAGGTAATTTCACACCCACAGGGCGAGAGATAGATTGTACGAGCAAACATTAAAAGTTGTTTGATGAATAAATACTCTATGTATCCAGCAATATAGAAACAAATATTTAAATTCTAGCCTCGCACATTCACGCGCATCAAGACCTTTTGCACCTTTTGTTTTATTGGCAAGAAGAGAATTGAAATATTTTTCTTTATAATTAATTACTTTGTAAAATAGATATAAAAATCTCGCGTGAGCCAGCGCAGATCCGCGCGAGACGGTGCGGTTTATCTTTCGATGTAAAAGGGTCAGCGAGATTTTAATTCTCGGCCATCTAATCCCATCCTCGACTCGCCGGTTTGAAACTACCTTTATCCGCATGGTAACAATTAGGAGTGTAAGAAGTTTAAAGTTTCTAATCACGCTAACTTTGAATCCTGTTGCCTCCCTGTGCAGAGTACATCCATCTGACAGTAATCTTATAATACCAGTGGATGGTAGACCAGGACGTTTTCACTGTAATGATATTAATAAGGCTATTTATTTAAAGGTCAAATGAACTGGCTCTGACTTTCAAGATGGGTTCGACAGAATTTTATGGGTTATTACTATCAAAGATAAAACGTGCACGTGACAGATTTAACGCATCCTGCTCAAATTTTTATTATTTACTTCGGACGTTCTGCCAAAACATTGAGAAAATGAAATAACTGAATGTTCGTCGTACAGCAACAAAATTTAATTTAATTTAAAAAAACAAGGGTCCTTGTTATTTGATATAATAAACAAAAAATAAATAAACAAGTAATAGGTGCCTTTTGTTTACTGTACATTTACTCTGTTTTCATCACATACCATCACGGCTGTATTCCCCGAAGGGTTAGGCGGAGGTGTACCCACAGTTCGCCAGTATAAATAGGCCCCATGTAATAGGGGGCGAGCCTATTACAATTAACCGAGCACAAATCCTAACTCCAAACTGCTACTGAGAATTTTATAGAAAAACCCAATAATGCTTTTTGCTCGACCTGGGAATCGAACCCAAGACCTCTAGCGTAACAGTCGCGCTTAGGACCACTACGCTAACGAAGCAGTTTTCCGATGCTGTGTTTTCATAATAATAGAATGAATACAATTCAATCACAGCCAAATTTATTATTACCCAACTTTCAAGTGGGCTTTCAATTAGGGCTCCTAAATGAGTGAAGAAATATTACGACGATTTTAATTTATTCATGGAAGTCGATAAGTCTCGACCATGTCTCGACACATAAAAAAAAGAAATATAAACGGATATTATGTTTTAATAATAATTATAATACTGTTATAATATAATAATACTTATAACTTTTTTCTGTATATTCTGTAAAGAGCAAAAGTCATCAGAGGCGCTTTCAAGGTGTATGATCGATCATTGATATTTATAAGACTAATCTTTTAGTCATTTTATTAGGAATTCAAATAATAATTCGGTGCGAGGAAAAGTTATGCACACCACTAAACTCAATATTTTTGTGGACAGAATTCAGTATCTATTTAGATTGTTTGAATGAGGGTAAACGAAATTACTTTAATTTGAAAAACAAACTTATTTTATTTATTTCGTTTCCCCTTACTGATTTCTTGTAGATTCTAGATAGAAATTAGTTTTAAAAACTCAGTTTCACAACTTACTGGTTCTTTTCTTTCAGGAATTTCCTTTCCCTTATCTTTTCCGGATTACGTAAGTATATGTTAATGTACTCTCATAAATCAATTTAGAGAGGTGGTTTTGAGCGAGGTCAAGAAAGTACACTGTCAAGGTTATCACGACCATCGTGATCGTAGATTTCTTTTTCTTAAACATTTCGATATTTAAAATTGGTATATTTTATATATTTACCTAATTATCAAACATAACTATTAAATATGCTCTCATAAAATTGTCTCATTTCATCCAAAATCATTCCTATTTATTTTAAATTTTTATTTATTTAATCTTATTTAATTATTTGAAGTATTCAAAAGGTTTTTACGAAATACTGGAGTTTCCTTACATAATATAGTCATTGAGTAACTATCTACCAAAGAGATATTCACCGAAACATTGATATAAGGCTAACCAGAAGGCCAATTCCAATCATTTAAAACATTTAATACATATAGACGCAATCTCATCTCAACGACAATCAATGTCTAAAAATGTATGTTTAGGAAAAGCATTTTTGGCAGATTATAATTTGATTGCTATTGTTCCTAATAGTTAGTAGATTTGACCCCCTGATATACCAACGTTAATAATTAAATGGCATACTATTTCCGTTTTTTTTAATTCACATAATTTATTGATAAGAAATTACAAAAAAGCTTTTAAAAAGCATCTAATTAATTTAGATTCTGTAATTCAATACTCTTGTTTACCATATTATACATATAGTAATGAAACACGATATAGGTACGTAGGTACGTACTTACTTTGCCAAACTATTTTCTGTAAAATTTTATTAAGTTTTAAAATTTTACTTTAACTTACTTATGTACCTATCGTATACTAGTCAATCAGCAATAGATGTAATTCACCTGGAACTCCATCAATTGTAATGTTTGTACCACAGATAAGTTAGATTAAATTAAATTAAAATTTAATAATACTAAGCATTTCGGTATAAAGTGTCGTAAAATAAAAAGTCAATAAAATAAAAGTCATTAATATGCAAATAATGAAGCACGGAGCGAAAATTCACGTCAGGTGGTAAACCGGATTTGTTGCTAACAGACAACTTGTCACCTTAAACTTTTTGATAAATTTTTAGCTCTAATTAACGACGATACCGAGCCGTTTCATTAGTTAAATTATATTTTTTACCTAAAATATGGATACATTCCACTATCGTATCGATAAGGACATTTTAGGAAACCAAATATTAATTTTTTGAACATATTTCGCAAATGGCCTATTAAATTATGTGGAATTGATTAAAATAAATAACAAAAATGGTATCCACACATGTGATAAATCTTAAAAAAATATTTCAGGCCTATTAAAATTATTAACATTTTTCACAGTTCACAGGCTAGCCATTGATTTCCTTAACTAAACGAATAAAAATATTGGCATCATTTAGGTATTTGTCAGGCTAATTATTCTTATTCATTCCAAAAATGTAAAATTAAGTAGCCTTTGACATAAAAAAGGGTGATTACAGATTATTCTTTCCTTGTTTTTAGCTGCGTATAATTTCGCTTAAAGACCACTTCCGTTCCGACCAATATCTGTCAACATATTTCCACGTTCGGCTCGGACACATCACAAGAACTCGATTTCATTGACAACAACCGTCTGCAGCATAATGAGTTTTAAATTATTACTGCTGATAAAAAGTAGCTGGCCGATGTTCATATAACCTTTCTTTATTTCGTAACTGAAGACTCTACACGATCGAAGAATAGAGCATCAGAGTGCAGTCTGCCAAGGAAAAGTGCTGAACATTATTATTGAAATTGAATAAAAAGGGGTTCATAAATTGGTTTAATATGTTAAATATAATCTTTGATATTAAAAATTAAGGGTGTATTCTAGTGAGCGTGTGCGGTAGTGAACGATCGCGATCGGCGCGAGCGGCTGTAAGCAGACGCAGCAGGCGGCCGGCGTCGCTCCGTCTCCATGGTAACGCAGCGTCGGGTACATAAGCGTGCGCGTGGGCCGCTGGCCGCACACACCGCTAAAGCCTGGAGAGCGCGCAGCACGTCGTGCTACGGATCACCGGGAAATATTAAATAAGTTTGAAGTTTCGTAAATATAAGTGAATAAATCTTTAGTTACGAATCTCAACTTTACGCGTGAATTTTTTCAGTTATAAAGTGTTGTGAATTAACTTTAAAAAAAATCAAGATGATGTCCTTAGTGTTGTTTGTTATGGGAGGTCTCCTCGCAACGACAGAAGGTAGCTGTGGTGCTGGAAAACAATTACTACGTAAGTTATATTTCAGTATTTGCAGCTCTCATATCATTACATTTCTTATTACTAGTTTTGACTTAAATTACTTGCTCTTAAAAACACCTAATATATTTTTTAATCGTAGAGCCACGGGCTATAACCGCTTAATTCATTAAAGGTACTCCTTAATTTAGTGTTAAATATTTACTAATACATACTTAATTAATTAAAACTCATATAATAAAATAAAACGTCGTATTTGAATATTCGAGAAACGCGATTGAAACCATTTCAAATGTTATCTTGAAACTGGACCAATAATGTCAGAAAATGGCTTTAATATTTATGTTTCTATCCATTAAACTCCAAAAGCATCTAAAGCACGTAATAAATTCATAAAAAGTCCGTAATGATACCAAGACACCATCAATTCATTCGCCGCCACCCAGTCTGGATTTTGTGAACGAGTTTTTACCCAAAAAGATGCTCCTATTTTACATACTCGTATGGGTCGAGGTCGTAAAATTTTATTGACACCGACACCTGTATTAGCACACACTCGTCTAATAAATCAGATCAATCCAACGGCTTATGGAATCACTGGAACGAAAATGTCGCCTTGACACTCAGAATCAGATGACATTCGTATAATTTTAGCAATAGAGTTAAATATTTGATCATGTTTTAAATTATTCTTTCTTTTTTTCTAGGATCTGGAGGATTGACGACGTACGAGAAGCAAGCCATTGTGGACGCACACAATCGTCTCAGGCAATCCGTTGCCCTGGGTCAGGTCTCCAGCCAACCACCAGCAGCTAACATGATGGAAATGGTAAGTCGAAAATGCACAATTCAAATAGACACTCTCGCGAAAATGTATACGAACTTGATCTTGACCATTATTCATTGGTATTTTGTCACACATATTAATTCAGTAAAGTAATAAAATACAGAACCACTAAAACAGTGACATCATACAGAATAAACATAATTATCTAATAAAGCCATGCAAATTCTAAATCTCCTGATCCAAAGACATTTAGTTATCAAGTCTCGTATTCAAATGGACGAGATTTTTAGCATAAATTCAATTAAAATACTTGAAATTCTTATGCTAGACGATTTGAAGGTTTTAGTGGAGCGTTTACCAAATCAATGTAATCTCAGATTAAAAGAATATCTGTAGAGATGAAACATTTCATATCCCAGAATTATTATTCTGATTAATAGTTAGGACAACATTTTTGCTAATACATAAAACAAAGTCAGTCCAATCCTTACGAAAATTTGAGTCACTTCGTAAAGTTCAGTGCCCGATGCTTCGAATAAATTTGCAAAACAAACAACCACGAAACAGTTTAAAAATCAAAACATTGGCGTGCTAACAAAGTGTTTCCTTTGTACAGGTATGGGATGACGATCTAGCCGCGGGCGCCCAGCACTGGTCGGACCAGTGCATCACTGCTCACGATGGTGCGAGTCAACGCTACGACGGCCGCTTCCCAGTGGGACAGAACCTCGCAGCCACATGGACAACTCGCCCACCCAGCCAGAATGCTGACTCCGAACCAGATTTCAACAAGCAAATCAACGCATGGTTCGACGAAGTACGTGTCTACGGCTTCAAGCCCATCACTGGAGGGCACGGCACCGGGCATTACTCACAGGTAATTTACAATTTAAATTCGGCAATTTAATAGTAAAGCCAATCTCCATATCAATTCTCTGCCAAATGTGACATATTGAATATTCAATTCCGTAAATTATATAATAATTCATTGTTGGCGTCATAAATGGGACGATGGTTTCATTTAGTTTCAACCTGTTTGGACCTCGGAACTTTGGAATCAGACGAGTTTCTAGCTTTTTTTTTATTTTTTAGCTGGTTTGGGGCGAGACATCTCACGTAGGCTGTGGTTTCACATTCTACTACGACCCCACTCGAGGCTACACCAAGCTTTACGTCTGCAACTACGGTCCTGGCGGAAACGTTATTGGATCCAACCCATACGAGAAAGGCTACCCATCATGCACCAACTACGGCCTCACACAATCGATCAAATACTCCGGCCTTTGCGGTAAATATACCTATTTAATTTTCTACCAGTAAACCGTTCTCAGAACTTTTTTTCCGTAAAATTAACCTCTTTTACTCTCCACTACGATTATCATATTTCAAAACTTCTTATGATCTACTTACGCTCCATAAAATTATGGTTAAGTTGAAAATCTATGGTTAAGTAAATCTAATTGTAAATCTCTTTTGTTGCAGCTGCCAGCTACACAGCTTCCGCGTCTTACCAGACGGTGGACAACAGCAACAGCTACATCTCGAATGCCATTCCCGACAGCTCCGCCGACACCCCGAGCTTCAACTATCAGTTCAGCAAACAGTATTACAATCAATACAATAACCAATACCAATACAAATACCAACAACCTGACACTTACTACCGCCGCGAAGAAACCTCTACCTTCAGGCCTATCATTAGCATCATCAAGACCGCCTCCAATCTCTTCAAATCCAAGCCCCAGGTCAGATTCGGCACCGTGTACTTATAAGTCTCTCATTGGAAGCACACTCATTGCAGTATTGTTTGTAAATTATTGTGACAGTTGTGTTACTCGACTGATATTCGAAACTGCACAACGCAGACTTTCGGAACCATGTATGATATTGTTATTCCTTGGTTTTACAAGGAACTTGAGTAAGTTTTCACTTATTTAATTAAATGTATTGAATTTCCAACATTGTGAAGGTCTTGGTGATTTTATGTTAAAGTTGCGATGCTGTCGAGATGGCCTTTTAGTATTAGCATTATTTAAGCGAATTGTTATTTAGATAGATTTTATATTTATATTATTAAATAAATATTCCTTAATACAATATATATTTCTTTTTATTTGTTGATCAAGTGTGATGTAATCTCTATTTAAGATTCTGAATATCAGTCAAATAAAAGCGATGACGAAACAACTGGCAGATAATTCAGATAATTCAATTTAAATTATAACATAAAATAATACATTTTTATGCAAATATGTATCAAGTCCAAGTATTGTATATTATACGAGTAGGTTTAATATACAATACTTGGACTTGATACATATTTGCATAAAATTGAATTATTTTATGTACAAACCATAGACTTCGCGGTCACCAACCTGCTTAGCTTTGTGTCGTTACAGCGGACAATACTCTCAGAAAGCTCTCTTGCAAATCATGAATGAACAGCAACAAGTTAAGCAAGTATTTCGTGTGTGAGTAAATAACACATTTTGATTCACCTATTTGAAATAACCGCTATACCTGTCTTTAACCGTTAACCAGACAGAAATCTGTTGTTTTGTGTGTTTCTCGACGCCTTCAACAATTACTGGAACTTATCAAAGCTTCTTGACTCTGGAAAATATCTATATAGGTAAAGGTACATTATGAAAAAAAAAAGTAAATTAAATGTCGCTGCCATTGATTGTATTCTTTAAAAAATAATAGATGCAGAGATTATAAATATATAACAGTACTTTCCCGATGACTCGTTCTAAACCAGTTCAATAACAATTAAATAGGAATACAAAGTGACACGGCGTAAAAAATTAAACTTTGTTTTCACGGCGACCTGCAATTTAGTTCTCACAAACGTTTGTTGTGGTTGAACTAGAACTATTAGCAAGTTTTCCCACACGTAAAGAACATAGAAAGAACTATGTATGTAATTATAACAAATGTAATTATAATGTCGATAGGAGATCGGCGACCGGCAGATATCGATAATTTACACAGTCGTACGAGACAACTAAGTATATATTATTTCAAACTGACGCCTAGTCTGTTTGTCTATTATCATATAACAGGCAAACTGTGTGTATGTAAACATGGTGAGTATTGAATATTAAATAGGTACTTATGTACACACACAATCTTTTATTGCCTATAGTTGTAGTCAAGACGCTCCATACTGCAGTTGTTAGGTACTACCGCTTGTCTAGAATATTACCAACCACAAGTTGGCGCCCATATTAAACCTAACATAGTACTGCAAACAAATATTTAGTCCTTTCCATTCCAAATTTCAAGTTAAATATGGCCTTCCATATTTAACTTAAAATTTGAAATCATCTTTCCTTAAAGATGCTGTATTTCCAAAGAATGTTGACCACATGATATGAAAATGTATAGTCTGTCACTGTGAGAGCTCTAGGTTTAAGAAGTTGCCAGATTGGAAAGCAAAATGAAACTAATTTATTGAAAGAAAAAACTGTAAACGCTCACTGAAAGTAGGTACATACTTTTTTTTTTTTGGGGGGATGTGAAATCATCAAGTAACTTCTTAAAAAAAACTTCTTATAAAAAACCCACCCATGTTCCTTCTTGTGGCCTTTGCGTTTCGGGGGCGCGGTATCTCTTACGAACAACCCGCAGCCCCGGCAAGGTACATACCTTAGTTCAAAGCTTTTAATAAAAGACCACAAGAGAACATTAAATATGTACATGCATAATCTGCCGGAGGTCACACAGAAACTTGAATGTTATGTAAATCAAGAGTACCAAATGTCCTTGACCTCTGCCGCCGGGACACTTGCGTGACATTCGCCAAACATAAAAGTGTTAAAATCAAACACTTCGATTCACACTATCCTCATACGGACCTAATGAATTGATAGCAGTGTAAGAAAACAATGCAAATAAAGTTCTGACACCTGTGCCTCTGAACACGGTTGAAACCATTAGCTGATCAATAAAGCAGTCACTTAAGGATGGTGATAATTAAATAATCATATATGGCTGGAGGAAACTAAATAAATGATCTGACTTCTCGTTATTCTGACGTATCGTACTTCCACGCCCCTTCCTTCAATACGTACGAGGAAGAAAGTGTGGTCGACTAAAAAAAAAGTGAAAAGTACTTATTCCAGATTAAAATTATTTTGCAAGTCAAACAAGAATGGCTTTTTTCATGCGTTCGTAGTTTAAATACAGCTTAACGTTATTTTCTTCTTTTTAGGGTTCCGTACCTAATGTGTCTGTGTCAATTGGAACCATATTACTAAGACTCCACTGTGTCGGGTGAACGTCCGTCTGTCACAGGGCTGTATTTTATAACTGTAATATCTAGACACTAAATATTATGTTTTAATGCTTTTTCTTACTCCTCCGCTAATCTTTTCTGATTCATTTCGTTACGGGATTCAAGACAGTTGTATAGTTTCTCCGGGACTCGTCGAGCTTCATTACCTCAGCACTCTTCTGGCGGTCTCCACTATTGATTCTGGCTTTCGGGAGTTGCAGTGGTTGGGAATAGTGTGGCATGCGCGATCTACAGAAACTGGTACAAGTGCCTACCTACGTACCAAGTATAGAAGACTCATTTTGTATTTACTTCTAAACTTTAAAAAAACAATAAAGTCTCTAAAATGTATGTTTTCGATGATTTAATATTTATTGAATAAAAAAAAACTGAATAGAAAGAATCCTCAAGTACTACTGTTAGAGATCTTGCTAAAAATTTCCACCAACCATTGACACAATGTCATTAAGTGCACAATAAGTGCTCATTTTCCAACACCAGTTATTATAAAGAAAATTATAGAGTTGCAGACTGCGTAAGTGCTGCAGTTATCTTTTTAATAGTTACCCTTGCCACGTGCAACTTTGTACTTGAATATTTTTCAACTTTCTTAACCTACTGTAATAATTGAAATACCTGTTAAGGCAGGATCTTTAAGGTAATCATTGCCTATGGTCGTAAAATAAATAGCTTCTGATTGGTAATATTAGAAGGGATTTTAAAATATGTGATTAATTTAACGTTTTATGTTTACCAAGGAACTTAAGTTTACGTTACGTTTATTTTTATGCAATTATTACCGTTTTACATAGTTTTCTGTTTACTCTGATTTTCAGTATACATGTAGGTATATGAAAAATAAATAAATAGGAAATATACTGCAAATTTTAACTGATTATTATATTTTGTAATCTCATTTGATAAAGTAAAACTATAATAACAGATACTCAGAGGATTTTCTGAGGCTACCAATAAGTGACCTAGACCAATGAAATTATGAGCCAGAATTGAATTGGCATAAAGAAAGCAGCATCGATTCATTTCCAAACTAACTGCTTTACTTCTAAAATTAAACTTGACACTGCTCTCAAAATTGTTTCGATCTTGACCCCCAAATACACATCATGACCATGATATTAAGTTCATGCATTTATTACTAGTCCAAATCGCCGCATGAAATCATTCACGACATAATAGATTCAACTCGCCTTAATTTTATTACGGTTTTATTAATAAAAAACAAATGAAAATGAATCATTCGGGTCAAATGTTACTATAAAGTATGAACAGGAATGTTGCATGAGCTGAGTCACTGAATTTAAGGAAAGGCAGTGTTGATTAATTTGGTATAATTATATAAGGAAATTTTGTGTATTTGTTCCGTGTTCCCAGTGAACAATAGGGCTTTCTCCAACTAATAGGTTTGATGACGGCCATGCATTAAAGAACGTAATTTTAACAGGAAAATATTACTTAAAGGAATCAATTTCTTCCTGTATGTCCATATCAATGCACTGAAATTACCAAAACCATCATTCAAATGTCTTTTTTTTTTGTAACAGACTGTTATGTATCGGTCCCACTCGTAGCCGTAGGTAGACAAAGAACAATTTAGGACTGATTTCGTCTTTCATTTGGTCAAAAACTACGGGAGATTTAAATAAACATCCTATATAACGGGTGAAAGGAATCGTAACAATAACAACAAAAAAAAATCCCTAAATTTGAAAAATTTAAAGAAATGACTAAATTTGAATAAAATAAAATTACATGATTGTAGACCCCTGCAGAACTAATATTTTTCGTCGGTTATTAATAAAAAATCAGCTGTTATTACATTTTGACCAAGTAGGTGTTACACTTTTGTATGGAACAGCTGAATTTTATTGCTAGAATCAGTATTGAATCTACTTATGACAAAAAACCTCGGTACCATTTCCCTTTCGATCCTGTATACTGGATGTTTATCTAAAGATTTATAATTATAGGGCAACTGTATGCAACATTAGTAGTGGAAAACACAACATACTTTTTTGGCATCACCATTTTAGAAGCGTGAATTTTTACAAGTTATTAACCCTTTATTCTTTTATCTTAATAACCTTTTAAAAACTGAAATGCGTTGGCCATTGTACCGGAGTGTATACAAAAGGACATAAAAATAAGGTTTTAATGTTTGGGTGTGCAAACTTGACAGTTTCGTTAATTTTGACGCTACCGGGAGTTTTGATAACGTATTTTTTATTTGTGTGACTGTAAGCAATGAAGTTGTGGATGCTGCTTTTCGTTATATATTTTCGCTTGTAGTAAAGAATTCAGGTTACAGATACAGCATTGTTTTTTGTCTAATGCAGCGCATAACGGTAAGGTCATTCCAGAAATCCCATACCGGAACTTATCGTGTGTTTCACGCAAGTTTCATACCAGTTTCCATACCAATGTTTCATACCAGTTAGACTGTTACCTTTATCATTGCTTTCAGACATTTTTTTGTTCACAAAACAATTTTATACTTAGTCCCGCTATTTATTGTCACATTACCATTATTTTAAAGCAGCTATTAAACCTTAAATATTAAAATATCGACAGATTCATATCTACTTATCGATTTTTATTGAAACAAAATATGTATTTTCAATGGCATTGTTCAAAGAAAAAATATTTACAATGGTCTATAGAAAGAAGTAAGTAATTATTCTATCAACGCTTTGACACGTAATTGCGACACGTGTTTATTTAACCTTAAGATTTTGTAAAAACCAAATTGGAAGAAAAGAGTGTCCATGGAGTTTCTTGCTCGTTCTTCTCCATAGAGACCTACGCTTTGGAACGAGCAACTAGCTTCAACTTTTAAATGTAACTTCTTGACAATTCAAAAATGCCTGTAAATGGTCCAATTTTTTATTTATTTTTTTATTTATTTTTTTTATTTTTTTTATTTTTTTGGTGGGTGGGAAATTATCAAATAACTTCTCCCGCCCTGGGCGGTGCAATTCAAAAGTGCCTGTAAATGGTCTAATTGAAATAAAAGCTTTGACTTTGACTTTCTTCTATGCGTGTCAATAGCCATGAACTTATTTTATTATCTCCCTTAAACCAGCTTTAACTTATTCGATAACTTAATCTTGCTAATTTCATTAAAATTATAGTCCAATATTGCCAAATATACTGGCAAAATTTGGCTACATCTAGATGTATCCAGTAAGAAAATGTCACAGATAGTTAACAATTCCAACTCCAATGCTCCCAGAGATCGTCAACAGCGGTAACGCTTTAAACAAGATAATTGTGCAGCTAGACAACGAACAAATTGACCCGGCAGTTTTACTACATTAAATATCGAATGTTTATCCTCTCTGGTTAAAACAAAAGGTGATAATAATTTGTGTCTATAGAATTACTATATTAGTATCTACCTATTTGAAAGTTAAAGATGTCATTGTGAGAACGACAAAATATCTAGAGAATCGGATTGGATGGTCTGTGTGTATTTTAATAGGATTTTTAGGTACTACCACCTTACCTACTGTGACTTCGTCAGCACAGATTTTAAAATTAAACCAATGTCTTAAATTATCCCGCAACAACAGTGGTGAAAAGTGGTTTAAAATATGTGAACTGTTCCATGAAGCGAAGATGGCAAAAGTTCGCGCGTCGATGTTTATCCATCGTGTATAATTATTTCAAGGGAGTCACCGAAGCAATGTAAAATTGATATATCAGTACTTCGTAGTGCGAGGAACTGTGTTGACATTATTATTATCGAGATGGCAACAGCGAAATGTTATCTAACTCGTTAATGATACACAAACGGCAACTTACACATAGAAAATTATAGTCACACGTATGTGTTAACGCAATTATCGGTTTTTGGGTAGGTATATCTGTGCTGGCTGGTGATAGGTATAAAATTATTATATGAACATAATGGTCTGGACGCATTATGTATTTATTATATATATTGTATTATTATTTATAGCTGCTGAAGAATTGTCTATCACTTATTAGATTACCTAAATATGTTAGTAGAATACAGTACATAGTGTTGTCACAGACTACACTTAGGGCCCCGTTTCTTAATTGTCAGATATTTAAAATTAGAACAAAATTTTCATGAATATGATCTGCAAAGTAATGGAATAGTAATACTCGTATACCCTTAGTCAAAGATTAATATTGATAAAGTGATTGACGCTTATGATAAAAAGAAGTCGTCGTTGCGATTTCAGTACTAAAATACACACCTGCGTGAGATGTGTTCTCTTACTAAGAAAATAATTTTGAACTTATGTATTTCAGAATTAGGAAAAAGACTACAATATAAAATGGACGCGCGACTGCTACGCTAGAGGTCTTGGGTTCGATTCCCAGGTCGAGCAAAAAAGTGTTATTGGGTTTTTCTATGAAATTCTCAGTAGCAGCTCGGAGTTAGGATTTGTGCCCGGTTAATGGCAATAGGCTCGCCCCTTATTACATGGGACCTAAATATACCGGCGAACTGTGGGTGTACATTGTTACACCTCTGCCTAACCCTTCGGGGAATACAGGCGTGAGTGTATATTTTTTATATTTTTATATATTTTTATAAAATGGACGACAAATGCGCTGTTTAGAAAATCCCTGGAAATTGCTTTTACGGTTTTTTTTTTTTGACCTGAGGTTCTTTTCCTATTTCATGCTTAGTAACTCAATATGTTATAAAATAGGTACATAAAATAGATCAACTATCGTTAAGGATACCTTAGGAGTATAACCAAACTTTAGTAGTCCCTATCAAACAATAGCGTTATAAACAAGACACGGGATTTCATACAGACTATCAAGTCCAAAATTTTAGAATTCATGAACTTTTCTGAACCTAAAGCTAATATTGATTTAAAGCTGACTTTGCTTTACATTATAATAATACTAGTCTATGTCACTCACTGAAAAAATGATTAAAATTGATCCAGTAGTTTTGATTTATTCATTGCTGCCCGTGACCCGCACGCACGCACACGCAAAATTTGGAGTAAAACAATTCCCCTTTCCCTATACCATGAAGATTTCCTGCTATCTTTGGAATATCTAAATTCTTACACTACATTTTTACTTATTTACTTTATTTAAATCAACAATGTATTTAAGGTATTTAATTAGATAAGGATTAATACTGTATTGGTTAAAATCGCTTCGAAAATTAGCCATGATTTGTCGTAAAAAGTAAATGACAAAAAAATGTTATTGTGGGATATCCATAAGAGGTAGACAGATACCATCGCGAAGTTTTCTGTAGACCTTTTCAATGTGTAGGTACAATTAGTACATTATTTTGATAAATCTCGTAGGGTTCAGCCTGCGTTTGCAATGTAAGCGGAAAAAATGTAATTATTTACGACATCACATTAGAAACCTCAAAAATAACAGTATTTCTCCACTATTTAATGAATGTTAATACATATAAACCTTCCTCTTCAATCACTCTATCTATTAAGAAAACCGCATCAAAATCCGTTGCGTAGTTTTAAAGATTTAAGCATACATAGGGATATAGGGACAGAGAAAGCGACTTTGTTCTATACTATGTAGTGATGATATACAGAACCGCATAAATGTTCTTAATGAAAAATATTTCAATAATTAACCTTTAATGACATCGTTTACCTGTCTGCAAAGTGGTTATACACAGTCTAGCTATCTTCGGAATCTCGTTATAGTCAATAGTTTATTGTTACTTATCTAAACACCTACAAACAATGGGCATTGTTGCCACTAACAGTTTATGATTTATGTCCCGCAATACTTCAGAAAAGTAAATAAACATAAATTAGAAAAGATACAAAGTAGATTTACCTACTAATAATAAACTTCTCTTTTGAGAGCGTCTTCTTTAGATTATAATAATACGGGGTATGGGACCAACCCCTAAATGAGAAAAAAATATCAGCTGTTCCGTACATTTTGATCTGGTTCTAGTGCATGTCTACAGGGAACAGTCGATTTTTTTAATTATGAGTTAGACGCGTGCCAAAAGTTGTTTTGTATTCCTCTGTACCTCCTGAAAGATACATAGTAAAATAAAAGTCAGCCTTTATGGATATCATCATCTTACCTTGGAGTAGATATAGTCGATATCATATGAAATTCAGACTAGATTTGTCGTATATCATTAACCTAAGTAAGAGTATGATGACGCGCAATGTTGAGACTGAATGTATAATTTTTTTTTATTATATGTAAGTAATTGTTCAGTAGAAGAACGATGTTCATACCTGTCTATTTTGTATCTCATTATTTGTGAACAGCGACATCTATGGCCAACCATATGAAACTGATCACTACGATGGTGCTACGCAACTTAACGCAACGTAGCATTGAATGTATCGACGCAAAACTGTTACTACGTTAAAGGTTAAGAATACAATCGTTAGTAGTACTTCTATATTGAGATAGATGGCATTTATGAAGACACAACATTATTATACACTCAAATAATATGGATATCTTTTTATTTAAATGAAGTTATCATTTTATTCAATGTTATAGTTTATATTCTAAAAGACAACATAGGCGGATCTTGTTCAGAATAAACTTAATTAATTTCAGTTATTCGTGAGAGTTACCCCCACCTGTTCCTGTTATGTTTTAAAGGCTTTGGCGGAGTTCTGTAGCCTTTAACCTGAAGTTAACCAACATAAACAAAAGAGTGATTTATCAGTACTAAAATAATCTTCACTCCAAATTATACCCGCATCTAGACCAATATTCAACCCGTGACGTAGCGGAAAATCTTCGCAACCCGTAGACGTTGACGGGCAATATTAATCACGTCAAGCCGAAGGAGATAAGTAATAAATACTTATTTCAATAATTATCGGACATCAATAAACGTTTGGCTAATAACAAAACGGCTCGTTACGCCTGGATCCATTTAATTAACGGTTATCCTGATGTATTGCGATTCGATAGCAGCAATAAATTTCTGTATCTAATAACGGTGTTACTTACATACGTTTCATTTATTATGGCACATGCTTATTTCACTGAACGTGAAGAAACTGCTTTTTAGTTATAATTGAACAATTGTTTGCGACTTTTGGTGCAGAATTGTTTGGTTATTATGATCTTTTTAGATATTAGTAATTAATAATCAATGAACATTAAATACAGCCTAACGTAAGATAATAAAAATAAGAAACCAAAACTATATAGCATCAAAAACTTCCTCCGCATCGCCGTCAACTGGAAATGTGCCTAGAAGACTGGCAGCATTGCCACGTTATATGGCATTGTTATTACTGAAAAAAGGACCGTTTGACCTACCGAACAAAAAGGTAAAAAGAGGTTTTTTAAAAAAAAATATAGTTTCGACATACAAAGATTATATTGAAAATATCTTGCATCCTTCATATTGGAAAAAGCTATTCATAACATTTCGTTGAATTTCCCAATATAATATATTAAATTACATTTCTACTTCAATCAGGAGTATGTAACGAAGTAGGTAACAATACAAAATAATCAGAAAGGGATAAATATGCCTACCAAGGCGGAATATTTGTAGGCAGTATATTGGTTGAGAGAATCTATTGGCAATATTTGAGAAACGTATTTCTATATTGAGTAGTCTAGTTCCAGGGACTCAATGATAAAAATATAGTTCCAAAGTAACTCGAATTTTTGCATTAGGTACATACAAAGATTTTATTTTTCCTTTATCCAAATCTTTTTGATCTTTTGCTGTAAAAGATCTTATCTTTCTAGAAGCTTTACCTGCTTTGAGTGGCCAAAAAGAATGTGGAAACATTTCAGAAATTTCCGTGAAACCGTTCAAAGAAGATATTGCATTTCCTTAAGTAGTTTTTCACTGCTGGATTTGCCACTAATGAAATCTAGGCGAAAGCTCATCATTCAGGTTCTTAAAAATGTTTGGAGCTTAAACCCTAAGCTAACCCTTTCTTATTATTTTTTTACTTTTAAAGAACGTTGCCCCCCACTAGTAATTTCTTCCTGTATCGTGGGTGCGTTTACAAACATATAAACTCACATACACAAACAGCCAGACCCGAAACAACTATCTGTAGGCCATACAAATATTTGTGCCGTGCGGTAATCAAACCCGTGACACGCAGCGCAGCAGCCAATCGCTCAGCCACTGCGCCAACCGTGCCGTCAAATTGTCATTTTGTATGCATATGGACTGAGTTTAAACTTGAACCTTCAAAATCCTGAACCTACTGGAAAATACCTACTTAATTTATTAATAGCTCTACTATGTAAGTCGAGCTGTTAATAAATTAAGTAGGTATTTTCACATACGGAAGGCTATTTAACAAAGAATTATGATTACATCTCTTCGTCAAATAAATAGGAACAAAAATAACTCAAAACTAGTTCCAACCAATCAAACGGGTTAAAACTGAAAATATCATTCTCAGTCTACAGTTGAGGTTAGGTCTGCCAAAACGAGCCAACCCAAAATATTTTAATTATTAAATTAATTACGTCCAACTAATTCTGAAACGCAACCAGTAGGATTTAGAAATGGCGGGTCTAAATGTGTTGTTGAGTTTTTTTCTTTTGTAAAACCGTCACCATTTATAAATCACCTTTTGAAAGGTTTTTATATTTGTAATACCAGGATTAGCGATTACGGACCTGTTTGTATTCTATTTTTAGCCGACTTCAAAAAGAAGGAGGTCTTATTTTCCGCTGTAAGTTTTCTTTTAAACACCCTTGGACTACATCTTTTTTATTCAACATTAGACGAACTGCCCGCGACTTCGTCCGCGTGGCCTTTTTCACGTGTGTGACGTCTTTCGTTACTGCTCCGCTCACCGTGGGTCGTAGCGTGATGTTATATAGCCTATGTTACTCAGGAATAAGGTAGCTATCTATTGGTGAAAAAATTATTATAACCGGTTCAGTAGTTTCGGAGCCTATTCGTTACAAACAAACAAACAAATCTTTCCTCTTTATAATATTATATTAGTATAGATATAGTAGAAACGTCACTGCGTAACATATCAAGGAAAGAATAATTCTACTTACGGAATAAAATAAGACAAGACAAATTAATTTTAATCGGTTCAAAACTTTTCGAAACCGGATAATTATGAAATTTAAAAGAGCTTTTAACAAAAAGACGTCTACATTCGATATTCGTTTGCATAATTTGTAAGGAGGTATAATTTAAATTCTCATCAACTTTGATGTTCTCTCACAAAAATCAACCCTTTCCTAAATTTGCACAAAATGTATAATACCCGGTACCAGATGGAATAGAAAATTAGTTTCGCTCTGATAAGGATAAATTACAGCAATTTCAGACAGAATCTTAAAAATATTAAAGTGTAAGAACTTGAAAATGTTTTTGATTTAGACCGAGTGCTAATTTAATAGTTTGGATGAGAAAATGTTCCACTAAGATTTTGGTAACTAGGTACGATATTTTATATATATATTTATATCGAGGCGTAAAAAGTAGTTTGACAAAAGTTAAATTATAATATACTCGTAATTTAACTTACTATAGCATTTATTTGTATGACTAATAGTTTTTTTTTTTTTGGGGGGTGGGAAATCATTCAATAACTTCTCCCGCCCTGGGGGGGGCGGGAGGGAGTGTCAGACTTTTACTGACTAAAACCCACCCATGTTCCTTCTTGTGCCCTTTGCGTTCCGGGGGCGCGGTATCTCTTACGAACAACCCGCAGCCCCGGCAGGCATCGGCCGTTCCTTTTGCTGACATCTCTTTGAGGCGCGCGTGGAACACGAACGCGCCGTCGACACGGCCTGTCGTTATGCCACGTAAGGACGGTGAGCTACCCATTGCTCACCGTCCACAGGCCCGTATCTACGGTGGCCGAGAGTCGTCTCGCGGCTCCCGACGTCCGGAGCGTCTACCGCAGCGGCTGGGACGTGACAACCTTTGTCTCAGCCGTCCCGCCGCGTCCTTCTCCAGCATTACTGTCTCACAGAAGGAGGCGACTGCATCCCATTCCCTCTCGCTCCGGACCATGGCTTGCACCAGGGCCGGACGGGAGGGTTCGCCGCCGCCGATGGCCGCCGCCGATGGCCGCCGCTGATGGCCGCCACGAGGACTCGGCGATGCTCCGCCCAAGCGGGGCACACCGCCACGGTGTGCTCCACCGTATCCTCGGGGCGATCCACACAATGGTGACACCCGGACGTTTCCTCCCGCCCGATGAGGTGCAGGAACCTCCCGAAACACCCGTGTCCGGTGAGGACCTGCGTCAGGCGGTAGGTGAGGGCGCTGTGGCGCTTCTCCAGCCACTCCTCAAAGAGGGGACTTACCGCCTCTATTAAGGCGAGCCCAATGACTAATAGGATAAAGTGATGATTCAAAACTTAATTGTAGAAACGGCTTTTCCTACATATTCTTTCTCCTATTATTTTTATTATTTCAATAATAATAGTACGAGTGAGATTAAAGTTTCGGTTAAACGGTTTTTGAAAAACGGGTCAAGACACTACTTTTAGCTTTAACAATTCGTTTTTCAAAATTGACTTTTTCAATTTATCGCAAAGATAAACAGATGGTGTAGGAACTGTGTTTCTCTTTCATTTCGCAATTAACATGAAACTGGCGTAGAAACGTGAACGGAAATCGTCTAAAATTCGCTCCTGGTACTAATTCGTTTATTTAGAATGTTGTTAGAACATCAAGTCGATTTATTCCGTAGTCCGAATTGAATTCTCTACCGCACACAATCTGAATTTCTAGTGAATGAGCATATTTCTGAGTTAGCATGTTAACAAATTTTCAATCCAGAGCAACAACGCCAACAACAGTTTCAAAAATCGACAGCACGTGTATAAAGGAAGCGAAATGGAAATTGTGGGTGTGAGAACAAATTCCGTATGTGTGGAGTGTTTAACATTAGTATGAAATATGAGATATTTACATATTACGTGACTATCAAAATGAGTGTTGCTTCCTAAACTTTGGAACACTAAACGCTGAATCTAAATCAAGTTCAAGGCTCACGGAACAATGGCTTAGCATGAGTTAAGCGAATATTTTCTCTCGATAAAATAAAAAAAACACGAGCAATCAACGGGAATCGCCTCTTACCCGAACACAAATTTATTTATGGCTACGCAAACATTGTTTTAAGGTTGTTTAAAAAATACATAAATCAATTTTATTTTTATTTTGAATACAAACAATGCACAGATGAAATATTATTGCGCGGATTTCCGTTACCAAAATAAGTTGAACGGGGCCCTGAATATAAAAACTACATGACGACATTGTAAGCGCATTTGTTAACAAACCAAATACGAATACTGGGATACTTGCTCACTTGAACTCGCATTGTTTCCCAAATGACTGTTGCAAACATCTAGCCAGCATCCGATTTTCATGTTTTGTTGGTTTTTAAATAAGAGTTATCGTTTCAATATATTTTTTGTAGTCGTAATAAACTGCTACACGCTGATTTAACATGGGTAATTCCGCAATATCTACTTATTTCACAGAAAAACCTATCAGTAGAAAAAATTACTTACTATACAAATTTATTTCACGCTCTTTATTTTGTAGAACGTTAAACTTTAAAGTTTATTCGACTGACTTATTAGAAGATCATCTAACACTATTATTCAGGACACCCATAGCATCATCATCATCATCGTATCAGCCGTTGGCCGTCCATTGCTGGACATAAACCTCCCCATAGATTTTCAAAAGATTAATTAGATTTCACCCATGGCATATTATAATAAAATAATACCTACCTATTATTGTCCCACTGCAGGGCAAAAGCATATTCTCATACAGAGAAGGCACGAGCATTGATCACCACGCTTGCTCAAAGCGGATTAACAATTTCAAACATATATTCATTATAGGTTCGGGTTTCCTCACGATGTTTTCCTTCACCGATGTCAGAGACGTCCAAGATAAACTATGAAAGTACATATACATTGAAAAAATCACACTGGTACTTGCCCAATAGTATGAGCCCATGGCAAGATATGACAAAATCGACACGTTTTTAAAAGAAATAAAAATTCAAATAAAAGTCAGTTTACACATCTTTTACAAATGTTTCAGTATTGCTAGGACTGCATTCAGATCCAGTAACACATTCACTGCAATGATAACGTTCGTTCTCTTCGCGTTTTAATTCCCTCGCGGGGAGATTTTTCCAATCGAAATGTCAGTACAATCCATTTATTCACTTGTGTCGTGTAATCCATATAAAGCGTAGAAAAATATTTCGGTGCAGTAATGTTACCATTATCAAATCAACCTAAAAAAATAGAAACTAAATTTTAAAATTGTTGGTAGTTTCGTATGGAGAAGAAGAGTCAATGAACACCATACTTACTATTTTATAATAAAACTTAAAAAAAAGCCCGACTACGAAAAGAATTACGAAGCTGAAAAAATATGAATCAAGATTTTCAGGATGCTGAAATAAACAAGGTTACTGGAGAAACAAGAGCAGAATAAAAAGAAAAGCCGTAGTCACACGTTATTAAAGTGTTACGGTTGGTACCTATATAACGTGTTATTTTTTTTTTTTTTTTGGTGGGTGGGAAATCATCAAATAACTTCTTCCGCCCTGGGCGGGGCGGGAGGGAGTGTCAGACTTTTACTGACTAAAACCCACCCATGTTCCTTCTTGTGCCCTTTGCGTTCCGGGGGCGCGGTATCTCTTGCGAACAACCCGCAGCCCCGGCAAGCATCGGCCCTCAGTGGCCCCTTCCATATGCTGACATCTCTTTGAGGCGCGCGTGGAACACGAACGCGTCGTCGACACGGCCTGTCGTTATGCAACGTAAGGACGGTGAGCTACCCATTGCTCACCGTCCACAGGCCCGTATCTACGGTAGCCGGGAGTCGTCTCGCGGCTCCCGACATCACCTATATAACGTGTGACCACAGCTTTTCTTTTTGTTCTGTTCTTGTTTTTCTTTGTCGTAGTAGTCAGGTTAAAGTATTTTTTTTAAGTTTATTATTTAAACTATTGTGGTGTTATGATATTATTGATAAGTACAAATTAAGCCCTTTTAAATGCTATCAAACACGGTGTATTTATCTTAACGGTTTTTTTAACACATGACTTTTGTCAGCTAGAGGGCGCCACATTAAAATTGAGCAATATTTTGGATTTGTACAAGTGAAGCCCTTTCAAGTGATACCAAACACGGCGTATATATCTTCTGTTTTTTTTAAACAAAACTTTTTGTCCGCTAGAGGGCGCCACATTGAGTTTTGTGACACGCTACGTAGCCTATATTCGGCGGACGCTTAAGATGGTTCTAACGATACCTCATTCAGTTCCGATAAGTAGTTTAGGAGCTGCCTGTCAAAACCATAATCCTACTTTGGCTTTGCCGTAGTCGGGTTAAAAGTAAATGTTTTACAACTGCAGTGAACTAATTTACAGTGTTTTAGAATTATTGTCCTCGTCCACAGCTCGAGCTAAATACAGAAAGCCTCGTTGATGACGTAAATGTAAATGCCTCGGTATATGCCTTCCTGCAACTGTTTTGTTCTCTTTTTTGGTAGTACCTTCTTAAACAGTAAAATAACTATTATATAAAAAATTAATGCCGTGTTAGCCTAGTGGTCCTAAGCGCTACTGCTACGCTAGAGGTCTTGGGTTCGATTCCCAGATCGAGCAAAAATTGTTATTGGGTTTTTCTATGAAATTCTCAGTAGCAGCTTGGCGATTGGATTTGTGCCCGGTAAATGGCAATAGGCTCGGCCCTTATTACATGGGGCCTAAACATACCGGCGAACTGTGGGTGTACATTGTTACACCTCTGCCTAACCCTTCGGGGAATACAAGCGTGGTGATATGATTAATGCCTATTATTAGACATAAAATAAACATGCAACAGTTTTTTAAATTATTGGTTGTAAAACGGAGAAGTACTTACCCACTTTGTAAGTACTTCTCCGTTTTACAAGATATATTATATTTTATGGAATCTTGTCCGGTTCCTTGTATCTTGTTCGGCAGGAGCTTAGTTTACAAGCTAATAGTAGGTATTATAATAATTTAATATGTCGGTCCGTAACGCTGCGGTTCCTGGTAATGGTACCCATGAACATTCTACTTGAGCAATCGCTTTGTGTGGCCGACTAAGCTTCGACGATTAGGAGCGGGGTGCACTAGGAGCACAAATTACCAGCTTTGTACCTAATATGAAGCCTAAATATAAAAACATAAATAAATAAAAAGATAGGATAGAAGTACCTCACCTAAAAATAAAATAAAAATAAGTTAACACTATTATTTTTTAAATAAGTAATAATAAAAAATATTTTAAAATTCACTTCTGAAACAATTGTTACTTATCTTAAAAATAAAAATCCTTTAATCAATAGATTAAACAATATTAATTTTAGTAACGGTCTGTTTAATTAAATAATATATTTCAATTAAAAACACTTTATTCTCATCGTTTTTAATTTATAAACTCAATTTCTCGAAAACAATTGATAACTGTCCCATCTCTATGCGTTAATCACTTCTGCAGGCGTTCGTGTGCAAGCGATAATTTACATAACTACATGATTGGATAATTACACTACCTAAGTGTCAAGTCACTGTATAGAAGACGTTATGGCAACAATGCCTCTTCATTATCAGTGGACTTTATGTACCTACATATATGATTAATGTATTAGAAAATGTTTCTTATCTACAACATCTAGCACCTGATGGATGGAGTGGTGTTTTCTACAAGGTACTTACTTTACGGTCAAATTAAAACAGTTGACTGCACGATTAGCTCAATGACTGAGCGATTGGCTGCTGTGTTGAGTGACGCGACTTCGATTCCCGATTTGTGTGACCTATATAGGTAGTTGTTCCCAACCTGGTAGTATGTGTATGTGAGTTTTTATGTTTTGTATAAATACACCCATGACAAAGAAAAAAATGCTACAGTGGATTGGCCAAATCAAGAAAAAATCATGATCGTTAAAAAAAAGCGTCGGCCATTACATAGGCTGCAGTCATCGGTAGATAGGTACTTATATTACTGAGGAAAAAATACAAAAGTCGCGTCTGCCCTATTTTCAAGTTATTACCTACCTAATACTATTATTAATATATTTTAATTTGACTGCCCCGTTGGTCTCGTGGTCGCAAGCGCGACTGATAAGCATGGGGTCCCGGGTTCGATTCCCAAGTCGGGCAAAAAGTGTTATTGAGTTTTTCCATTAGGATTTGCTCAGTAGCAGCCCGGAGTTTGAAAGTTGGCGGTGTGACTCTTCTGTGCCTCGGAAAGCACGGAAAGCCGTTGGTCCCGGCTGTCATTCGTAGATCTTTGACAGTCGTTACGGATAGTCAGAAGCCAGGAAGCCTGACAACCAGTCTAACCAAGAGGTATCGTGTTGCCCACCTACTGGGTTGTGGAGGTCAGATAGGCAGTCGCTCCATGTAAAACACTAGTATTCAGGTGCATCCGGATAAACTGGAGGCCGACACCAACATAGTTGAGAAAATGCTAAGCAGATGATGATGATGATAAGTATATTTTAATTTAGTAGTTTGTATAGCGGCACAGCAATACAATACATTTATTGGTTTAAAAGAAAAGAGCCTTGAAGCTCCGCAAAATTTACACCGAATTAAAGCACCTAACCGCTTGCTGTCAACGTGCCAAAAAGATAATTAAGAATTGAATTCAAATCACTGCATTCGGTACAATTATGGCAAGCAGAAACAATAGATTGTAATTAACAGTTTGATTCGGTAATGGAATAATAATCAAATTGAAATGATTTCATATAAAATGATTACATAGAATCAACTGTTGTACGAGAAAATCGATGTTTATTGATTTTCTCAAACTCACCCCCGTTATACAATTAAATTAAATTATTAATAGATATTCCTGGTTTTGAACAAAAATACATAAAACTAACCTCAACCAGTAGTTTTTATCGTCCCGCTAGCACGGCTAATGATCACCTCGCAAGCGCAAGGCAGATTGGTGTTTTCAGACTTATATAAATTGTAAATCCAGGTTTCTTCACGATGTTTTCCTTCAGCGATGTCAGTGATGTCCATAAAAATCTATGAAAGTACAAAAGTACCAAAATTGAATATATAATTATAAATTCGTTATAGAATTGATAAAACTGTTCATAACGATTGTTTTATTATACAGGCCAGTACAATCAGGCAGCTATTTGATTGTACGCTATGCGTCATGACGATGTTTTATTGACTCTACTTGTTGGAACATGCATGCAAATATAAGCGTTATATTTTTTATCAAAAATCTGTTGCGTATGTTACCTACATTTTATATTAATATAAAATCTCGATAGCTTTATTAAATACTAGCTTCTACCCGCGGCATTGTCCGGGACTATTATTTTAATAAAAAATAAAACGTCAAATGACTTCCCCCGACCTGGGCGAGGCGGGAGGGAGTGTAAGACTTTTACTGATAAAACCCACCCTCGTCCCTTCTTGTGCCCTTTGCGTTCCGGGGGCGCGATATCTCTTTCGAACAACCCGCAGCCCCGGCAGGCATCGGCCCTAAGTGGCCCCTCCACTTGCTGACATCTTTTTGAGGCGCGCGTGGAACACGAACGCGCCGTCGACGCGGCCTGTCGTTATACAACGTGTGGACGGTGAGCTACCTATTGCTCATCTTCCACTGTACGGCGTCTACGGTAGACGGGAGTCTTCTCGCGGCTCCCGACGCCTGGAGCGCCCGGATGGAAGGCTCTCTGCCTCAACCGTCCCACCGCCTCCTTCTCTAACATAACTGCTTCGCAGAAGGAGGCGACTAATTCCGAGTCCCCCTCGCTCTGGACCATGGTTTACACCAGGGCCGGACCCGAGAGTTTGCCGCCGCCAATGGCCGCCACGAGGACCCGGCGATGCTCCACCCCAGTGGGGCCCCCGCCACGGTGTGCTTCACCGTGTCCTCGGGGCGATCCTCGCAATTGTGACAGACGGACGTTTCCTCCCGCCCGATAATGTGCAGAAACCAGGAACCTCCCGAAACAGCCATGTTCGGTAAGGACCTGCGTCAGGCGGTAGGTGAGGGCGCCGTGGAGTATCTCTAGCCACTCCTCAAAGAGGGGACTTACGCACGGGATTGATTTTACCTGCGTTAAGTTACATCTTTGGTTACTGTTTCGCTCCCGTGGACCGTAGCGTGATGTTAGCCCGGCAGCCTATGTTACTTCCTGATAATTTAGCTAAATAGTGAAAAAAATAAAATAAAATCGGTCTTATTCGGTACAAACAAACAAAAAATCTTTCCTCTTTGTAATCTATACTAATGTAATAAAGCTGAAGAGTTTGTTTTTTTATCTGAATTGAAAAAATCTTTTTGTATTCGATAGTCAATTTATTGAGGAAGGCTATATAACATCACGCTACGACACACAGGTGCGGAGCAGTAACTAACACGAGTGCTCCAACCACGCGAAGTTAGTCGCTGTTAGGAGGCAGTATTAGTATAAATTGGGTACCAAGGTTTTCAGATTTAGTCAAACATGAGCTAGCATTAGCTAGCTAACTCTTCTAGCTCAAGTTGAGTTTTTTTAAGGGAGCGACAGACGAGCGAGTAATAAAACTCGATGACCTTTCTCACCCATGTTTCACCCTAAAAGTTCGCGTACTTATGATGACACTTTCAGTGAAATAGATCATCGAGCGATTAGTACGCGTCCTTGCTCAGACATCCATCTCTCTACTCAGCAATTCGACTAGCTGCAAGTTGATTGCAGACGTCAGCAAACTCAATAATAAACCTTGCAGTGAATTTACATTAAATTTAACAACTCTTACTTGTCTACGCGTGTTTTTCCTTTATTGACCTTTCTCTTGAAAGGTACTAGAATAATATAAATAATCCTATTACTATTAATAAACGTGAAAAGCGAGGATGAATGAATGGATGTTTGCCAATCCTTTAAGCTTAAACGTCTGAATGGAATTACCTGAAAGGTATATAATATAATAGACATTGTTCTAGCTTAACACATAGGAAAATGTTATTCTGTTTTTGTGTTCCCGTGTTACAACTTTTGCTTAATTTAGAAGAATCCGCAGACGAAGTTGTGGGCAGAAGCTAGTCTGAATATAATAATTTCTCTTACTCGAATAAGCAAAGTAAATTCTTATAATTCTACTATTGTTTCACTTTCCATACACACCCGGGCGCACTTCGCCACAAAATCAGTAATCTGATAATAATTTGGCTATAATTTACGTTTAATTACATCTCTAACTACAAAATAATATGAAATGTTCGCGTGTGCAGTAGTAATTCACGCTTTTCGAAGGAGCTAGCCACCTAATTATTTTCAACTCCCCTGATTTCATGACTTTCTTGTGCACGTAAGTATGGTGGTCGTTATTTCACTTTAATAGAATATAAATTATGTATCGTAAGCAAGCAGTTTGCGTCTTGGAGCATGTGTTGAAGTTTTTAAGTAGTGTATAGTTAGTGGCTGAAACAGAGAAAGTTTTAAAAGTTTGATTATATATACCTACCTAGAAGTACCGAAACTTTAAACAGGTTACTAATTATTTTTATTAAATAACATGCTACGACCACTTTCTTCTAAAAATATTTGAACAGTTCTACTACCAACTGTTTCATTTTATTTAGCTACAACATTCCTATCTTTAATACGTAGCAAAGCAGCCAAAGATCCATGTCTGACACTTCTTCATTCTTTAAAATAATTTAATATCTTCTTCTAACAGCACAAAGCACCTAACACACACTTGTTAATTTTTTATAGCCGGATCATGAACCCACAACATTACCCCTAATGAAACTCTTGAAAATGTAAGTGAAAACGAATACGCACAGTGGGGCACTTCATAAAGCCGCGCACGTATTAGCAAGCTGTGAAACATAAATAACAAGCGAAACAATTTACCTACAGTCTGAGGTATTCTTACAACTGTTTAGTTTGTTCAATATATACCAGCCGGGTACGTGCTGCGAATCCGATGCGACGAGTTCTGGTGTGATCGAATCGAGGCAGAAGACTTACTCTGTACAACACTTGAAATCGTGATGACTAACTAGCTGTATTTGCGTCGTTAGCCTAGTGGTCCAAAGCGCGACTGCTGCGCTGGAGATCTTGGGTTCGATTCCCAGGTCGGGCAAAAAGTGTTATTGGATTTTGTATGAAATTCTCAGTAGCAGCCCGGAGTTAGGATTTGTGCCCGCTTAATGGCAATAGGCTCGCCCCCTATTACATGGGACCTACACCTCAGCCTAAAGCTTCGGGGAATACAGACGTGATGGTATGTGTATGTGTTTTAACTAGCTGTTTTAAAAAAACGGCCAATATGGGTTTCGTGCTATATTTAACCCTACATATTAAACTAAAAAAACAAGTTTCTTGTTTTATTTTACTATTAGTTGTTATTATAGCCTCCATAACAATATTATACGCACTGAAAAATTTGAAGAGTCTACCTTACGGTTCCAAATATACGAGTACAGCGCAGACAGCGGTGTCTTAGAATAGGTTCTCGTTTAACACTCTATGGGTACGAACCTCTAAAAACTGAACATAGTCATAATTTGATTGGCGATTTAATACAACTTTTAGAAGCCGGAAGACACAAATTTCAATAGTAATGCTTGAATTATTTATTGTTCTGCAAAATGTTTAGAGAAAATGTATTTTTTCTTCAAAATTGTGTTGTGACTGGTAACTATGTTTTTAAATGTATTTTCAATGCAAAGCTTCCTTGGTTTTCTGAATTATCTGTGCTGTGGTAAACCGTGGTTTATGATGCGATGACTGTTCTGTATTGCTTGTAAGTCGGTGTTAGCTGCTATCATGATTTTATACGTCTTCATTGGCCGGTTAGCACTATTTCGCGGATATCCGAAATTACGGAGGCGGTTTGTTTTTTGAATTATAAAAATGAGAGAGATATTAACCCTTTAAAATAGAAATGATAGAAATGAAGTGCAAACATTTGCATCTGAAACTAATAACTAATACACACGAGAAAGAAAGATAAATCTTGGTTTCAATTTGTAAAAAAATTACCCTTAGTTTAACATAAGGGTTCGTACACATTATCAAAAGCGCGCCATATGCGAAAGCAACGACCGCGCTTCAATGTGACGCCCACGAATATCTCATTTTATTTTGTTGACGCGGATGTTTATGCAAGACTCGCGCTCCGCTCGTGAGCTGCATCTAGAAAGCAAACGCGTTTTCCTCGCGATTGACAATATGTACGCACCCTAAATGCTAAATGGGGAACACTTGCGTATCGAAATTAATCTGTATTGGTTATCTTTTTGTATCTGTAGCGACAAGAGTTTTGTACACGTGGATAGGAAAATGTTATGTGAAGCTGGGGAGGTGGGGCTATACAGTTACAATTAAACGTTATGTTTACACAGGAATTTTCCCAAATATGAGGACAATACACTCGTAATATCACCGACAAGGGTTCTGTATATAGTTAGTACAACCTATTTAATGCCGGTTTTATTTACAAAATAACGACTTATCTTACTTTGACATATTAAGGTTTCATTAAAACGGCCCTACGGTTTCTCAGAATGGTTGACATAATTATTAACTAGCATATTATTATTATAATATAATTATTTAATTATTAACTGCCTCGTCGGTCTAGTGGTCCTATGCGCGACTGCTACGCTAGAGGTCTTGGGTTCGATTCCCAGGTCGAGCAAAAAGTGTTATTGGGTTTTCTATGAATATCTCATTAGCAGCTCGGAGTTAGAATTTATGCTCGGTTATTGGCAATAGCCTCACCCCCTGTTACATGGGACCTTAAAACATACCGGCGAAATGTGGGTGTACATTGGTACACCTCTGCCTAACCCTCTGGGGAATACAGGCGTGATGGTATTTTATTAACTACTATAACTATTAACTTGGCACATCCATTTTTTACTCCAGAAACCGCGAGTTAATTACGTTTCATAATAATCAAATTAAACCGATGCACATCTAATTGCAGAATGCATGATTGCAAAGACTGTGTTAAATCTCCCATTATAAATAAAATTGATCATAATCTTATAGTACTTTTAAAGAACGCATAAAATGTGTATTTAAATACTAATTCATATAATATATAATATTTAAAAAAAATATTAATATATTATATATAATATTTATTCTATATAATATATTAATATTTTTTCTGTAATCAAAATAAGTGTCAAATAAAATAACTCTTATTTTCCATCATAGCATCTATTAAGTTCGGTACTCATTTAAGTATAGTCACCAAATATTTTGTTTTTACTTCTTCACCCTAGGTACTACTTAACAAATCAAAGAAAAGAAAAGATCCCTAACAGAAAATAATCGGAGAGCAAACATTACCTCAAGAATGATTTATTTGTTTTATACTAAAACACACTATATTCGTTATCTTATCAAGAATATTGACACATTTAAGTAATACTTATTTAAATTCGACATTAGGCAAACTAAGGCAAAGTACATTTGTAAAGCTTCATTAATTTGTTAATTGCCCTGGTAATTTCCAACAAGAACATTGGCCGGGAGATGTCAACGTTTTATCTTTCATGAACATTACAATAAGAAAAGAGTAATTCTGCACCTTTTTAACTTTTCATGATAAGAAAAATACGTGATTGCTGGACTCAAATACTTAAAGGAGAATAAAAACGTACGCACGTTTTCTTTTACTACAAATTACAAAGAAAAGTTGTAACTCGTTATAAAGATTAGGCACAGTTACCTAATTTCTAAAGTCGGGAGCCATTAAACTTAAACGTGTATAAATAATTTTAAGAGCTGTAGCGCAAAATGTTCTAAGTCCGGTTAAGAATTTCCGGATTGGCAATGAGCCAACATTAAACAGAAAGTAATCTGTGAAACTACAAGCCCTGAATGTATTCCAAATATTATTACGTTACAGACATATATTACTTAGCTGTAAGCCCTATAACCGCACACGATAATGACATTGGGTAAAACTACAGTAATAACACTTAGCAAATACAATATTTTATAGAAGCGTGCGGCAAATCCCACTAAATCCTAGTTCGGAATCGAACTCAAAAAGGTAATAAGGCAATTTTCTTGAAAATCCCTAAACGTAATAATGTGCCGAAAACGTTTTCTAAATTTACACATATTGTGCTCTCGGCAGAATCGCCCGAGTAGCGTACGATCAGAATACTCAATGCGGTAGGGTGAAATATCAGATACTTATAGTTACAATGCCACTTACATAAAAGATGGCGTGTTATTGCGTTACTATGGTTAAATAAATATGAGAGTTAAAGTGTAATAAAACCAACACACGAGAACGAAACGATAGCTACGGAAGCTAGGTGTAAATGTAGCTATAATTGTAAAAGATGCGGCGTTCGTTCAAATAGCTAAATAATTTTATTCAGATAGACCATTTGGGGTGTAGAACATGGAGTAAATTTATTATTTGAGCAGCGAGCCGCGGACAAAGGATTTAGGTTTGCTGAATTATGCAAATAAATTCACCATTCTGTAACATTTGTTGGCAATGTCTTTATTTCTGTAGATTTCTTAAAAGGCCCTCAAGACTAATCCAGCTTTTGGCTTGTGAATCCTCCTAAGTTGAATGAACGTGCGTAAATACACCTGCCTGAACGTATTTACATATTATATGTATATGGAATACCTAACTTTAAAAGCTCTAGCCTTGTATTTTTCTCTTTGAGATTAACATAAATCTTTGTGCGACTTATTTATTTCTTCCACTTTTATAAACGGTTTTGTTTGCTTATTGAATTCGCTATTCTTTAGTCTTCGTAGAATTCTGTTTGAGCTATAAATACATAGTATTTTTTGTACACTATAACTGCAAAACTTAACTTTCCGTTTTTATGTTTTTAAATTCAAAAGCGTACATAGGTACACTACGTTATAATTTATACAGAGGCAGTTCAAATTTTCCTCACAATTTAATATTCGTAAAGAAGCCTTTTAAAACTAGGCTTGCACGAACAACTTGCACCATTACCACATTGGGAAGGAGCTTCCCGCAATATCCCCCAAATGAATGTCGAGAGAATCCCTTAAGAAACAGTTTTTGAATCCCAATGGTATATTTTCTCGGAAAAGACGATTCTTCAGCCGTTTAAGGCAATATAAAATGTTCTAGGGCGTTCACGCTTGATTTTATTCTTTGTAAAGATTTTATTCTGTTTTTGTACCGCGGAACATCTTGTTATTGCGAAATTGTGTGTTTAGATGAAGCAATTGTAAAACTTAATAAAGATACAAAACAAACAATACGAGTCTGAATAGGTACTCAATTTACAGTGTCGGGAACATTCGCGTTCGTCGTTATGTGTTTACAATGGGACTCGCAGACGGCCCCGGCCGCGTCCTGTGAGCACCTACTTGCCACACAGATAGTGAGGAACGCTATCGGCCGTCTCTTCGACAGCTCTGTAAACCGAGGTTCGGAATCAATTTCTAAGTATTTTCCTCAAGGGTCCAACAGGAAACAGACATTATGCTTTGGAAAGCAAACACTGATATCCTCCGGGATCGTTCCGAAGCGATCTATTGATCGTCTCGGATCACTGACTATTGTGTATTTTAACTGTGGCCAACGATTGGTTTATTTATTATCTTTGAAAGACTTCTCCACATTAGATTATAAACTGTTCATTTTTTAAATAACCGAACTGGTAATTTTTATTAGTAAGTAAAATGAATATTACTACGTATGCAAGTCAATTTATTATTCAAAATTTGACTCCATATTTTTTATTTAGATAATCCTACTATTCCGATTTATCCTACTATTAGAAACGCAAAAGTTTGTGAGAATAGATGGATGAATGAGTTACTATTTCACGCTTAAATGGTTGAACGCAAAAAGTTGAAATTCGGTACACGCATAGTTGTTAATAAATAGAACAAGTTTGATCCTATTTTTGTGTTTCTCGTGGAATAATATGGGACTTAATTCTGAAGTCTACGCAGACGTAGTCGCGGGCAGAAGCTAATAAGACATTTAAAGTAACATGAGAACCAAAACATTATCGTAAATAAGGCCGACATTACTTTGGTAAAGTGAATAACAATTAAATCAACAGTAAATACCTACGACCAATCACTGAAGCTTCACTTGTAACCATAGTACTCAGAGACGTTACTTAAAGTTATCAATCATTAGTTTTAAGTAACAAATATATTTTTACGCCGTCAGTCAGCAGGTTCTAAATATCAATTTATTAATATTTGCTATATTGTGCTGTAATGTATTGCTATAATGTATTTAAATTTAATGACTGATAATTTTTAAGTGACATTTCAAAGTGCGCCTTTATGTTTAGTTTCTTTGTCAGTTCTCACGACGACTCATGGTTTTTCCCCGAAGTGAAACGATCGATCGTGTAGTCGACCATAATTTAGGGGAAGAGGCTATAAACATCGGAACAATGCTAGTTTGATTGAATAATAGAAAAGCTAGATGGTAATATAAACACACTTATAGACAAATAAAAAACTATACCGCACGTGACTACCAACATACCTACCTACAACAACAACACAACAATCACACACCTATACAACATAACTATTATTTTAATTAGGGTGACGTCAAAATGAATTTAGAATGTTCCAGGGAACATTCACCTTTTAAAAATAAAAATAACAAAACGCTACTTTTTTTTTCTTAAAGAGAAATATAAAAAGGAATGTGGTACTACAACTTAGATCGACGAATTTTTATTATGACGATACGCTCCAACACCAATACGCTACCGAGGAAAATCTTCAACTTTTTAAAATCTCCCCCGTCTTAACTGACAATAAAAATAAAGAGATCAACGTAAGATAAAATGTTTCTCTTCGCACCTTTATTTTCTTTTCGATGCCTAAGAAAATATCTTCAATACTTTTTATTGGAACACGGCGAAACTTTATTTAAAATTATGTAAAATATAAAAATAAAATCTGCGATTAAATCCGGCGAAGTTTCTCCAATCCTTCTTAGATGCTTGATTCTGTGTAACGAAGCATAATGGTTCATTTTATTTGCATAAATTTGGATGCGAAGATTTATGTCCGCGTCGTGTATAATTAGAAATTGAAATTAAATTAGTTTCGTTACTTCTCAACTCGAGTGTCATTTCAATTTTTTATGACGAATGAATTGGAAAAGGTTTTTCGGTGAAATGAAATCTTTCGATTGACATGGGGTGAATCAGAATAACGGAATGAATATTTAGCATTTATGTTGATTTAATCCCGACAACCACGAACTTTAAAAAAAGAATTCTGGGTTAGATAAAATAATAACTTTGCAGTTCTAATTAAAAGCATGCAAAATTACATAATTTTTACTTTTGTTGCAACTTTAAAGCAACGTGTAATGGTTAATAAAAAAAAAGCTTACATTTGTGAACAATGTTGTAGGTTTTTACTTTCTGACCATATTCCAGTTATTTTTTATTTTAGTTATAAAGAAAACAATGCGACAGTGTACTGAAAAAAACACAATAGTTTCAATGTGAATAAACATTCGGGTTACGCACTCTATTTCCACATTATAAATACCTTTTTTTCGTATCGCCACCCTAAGCCGGTTTCCCAAGAAAACGAGTACCTTATATGGCGTATTATTATGAAAATTTGTTAAAAGAAAAAAATATGTAAAAGACTGTGAACCAGGATAACACTGTTTTTTTTTATAAGTCAATGTAAAGTGGTTAGAGTATCGTGAAATCGATCTTTTAAATAATCCTAATATGAAAGGTACTTTGACTTTAATGTACATATAGATATACTTACGCGCCAGCTTACAAACATTCCCTCGCTCTTAGTGTCGTTATAAATTAATAAGATTAATTACTGTTTAATGACTTGGAGGGTACTTCATTACTGTATAGACACTTGATGAATTACAATCTGATAATAAAGATATATCACTTTATATTACACTGAGTAGCTTCACATTATTTATTTTCTAAGCTTTAGGGGTAATTAATCGGATTGACTTTGTACCTACAACTACGTTCATAACCCCTTTCGTGATAGTTAACGAGATAAGTAAAGTTCAGGTTACGGTTCAAAAGTGGGTTGAATTAAGCAAAGCCGATGTTTGCAGTGCCTATCGGTTAAAAGTTACTAATTACCATAAATGTTGATAACTTCAATAATACGAATTTGACACGATGCAAAATCAATCAAACATTTCAAGCATTAGATAACTATTTGATTGATTACCCCGTTGGTCTTGTGGTCGCAAGCGCGACAGATGAGCACGGGGTCTTGGGTTCGCTCCCGGGTCGAGCAAAAAGAGTTAATGGATTTTTCTATTACGAATTTTTCAGTAGCAGCCCGAAGTTTGGAAGTTGGTGGTGTGACACCCCCGTGCCTCGGAAAGCACGTAAAGCTGGTCCCGGAAGTCATTTGTAGATCCTTGACAGTCGTTACGGATAGTCAGAAGCCAGAAAGTCTGACAACCAGTCTTACCAAGAGGTATCGTGTTACCCAGTATCTGGGTTGTGGAGGTCAGATAAGCAGTCGCTCCACGTGAAACACTGATATTCAGCTTCATCTGGTTCGACTGGAAGCCGACCCCAACATAATTGGGAAAAGGCTAAGTAGATGTTGTAACTATTTGATTGATTCACCATGGTGACTAATACCCATTTATGATAATTATGTTATATATTACCTACGTGTCTGTAACATCACATGCTTTTGTAGCATTTAAAACAAATGAAACATATATCCATTCATTTAGTGAAATATACCTTTGTATAATGTTGACAGTATATTCCTCAGTTCGCCACGCTCCGCGTTTGTGTAGGTACGCAACGGCGCCGAGCTTCTTCATATATAATGCGTACGCCGAGAAATTCCCTGTCGGCGTCCTCGTTTCCTACTACAACTTGTTTCTCAAGTCATGTGTGAACAGACGTCTTACTAAGTATATTACACATCTGCATAGCTTTGCTACCGGTACACTTATTCTGTACCGTAGTGTTACAAAGGAAAATTCAGTAATATTAATATCAAAAGTTTTATTAAACCTTACGATCATGTGAAATTTTATTTTATACCACAATTTACATACCGATGTTGTAAATGTTCTACAACGTTTTATTTGGTAAAGTTACAAGAATCCGAAGCAAATAGTACTGGAATCGTGTTCAAGACAGTTATTCGTAGCAAAAGTGCGGAAACAACGTCTCCCGCTCGACATGAACCGAATTGCACTCCCTCCCTGCTTGTTTTCTCATTTTATTACTCTTTCTTTTGTCGGGTTGGTTACACTTTGCCATAAACTGATTTGAATATTCCCTCAACGGGGTTTAACAATAGCAACTGGTGAAATAAAGGAGAGAATTTGTAAGGAGATTATTCTAAAAATATTTTATTCGATTCTCTCGCATACATACGCAGTCTTCTTAATATGATATTACAATTCTGAGTGACCTTTGAAATACGATTAATGTCGAAAATTAAGATTGATTGCCTTAATATATATAGTGTGGTGGATCTATCGAATTCTTCATTGTGCTTCAATACGAGGGCTGAAAGATTACCAGCTGAATGTTAACTAACTAAAATAAATCATTGCATCTAATAATTCATGTTAAATACCATCAGAATTCTAAATCAGTACTGCCATTACAGCCAACCATTGTTTGCAAGATTTATCCATGACTCTCAAAGTCCTCGAGGATAAACGATTCGAATTACAGAGATACAGAATCTAATTCTAAAATAAATAAAAAATATTACAACGCTACTGTTCTAATTGACTAAATTGTCCTTAAACAAGCTGAGTTCCACTCTGTTTCGTCCAGCCACAGTTATATTGACATTAGCTAAAACTTGAGAGCTCCGCAGTATTTGTACACGTTGTATTATTTCTTGGTTGTACGAAACAAAACGCAAGCGGAGGGTAATTAGGCCCTTAGCAAACATAACAGATACCTACATACAATGAGAAAGTGAAAACGCTTACTCTGAGAAATGAAAACGAATTGCCGTTCTGAATATTATCCGTTGTAAATTCGAGCACATGTCGTGTCTTTTAATTTACCTACCTTCGATGTCTTGCTTAGCAAATATTGTAATTTGCTCAAATACATTGTTATGCTATATTAACTTGAGTAGATGTAATTTTTTTCTTGCTTGTGAGTACGACTATGGCTTGCTTCAAAGATCAGTATCGGTTAATCACAAAAAAGGGTTTAGGATTATTTTCTTTTTTCGCTAGGTCATTATTGTTGTAATAATTAGTAAATTTGTTTGACGTAATCCTTTTTATTGTTTTGTATTGAACTACTGCTCAGTTACGCTGTCCATAGCTGTATAAATGCTTTTCAAAATATTTTACTAAAACTAAAGCAGGGCTGGCCCTGCTTTAGTTTTAGCCTGGCTGCTTAGCCTGGGCTAAGCAGGTGGTTTACTGACGCATCGATTGTTCTAACTCCCATCACTAGTCTGAGGTTTATTTAGACTGACTAGCGCGATTGTTGTCCGTATTTATTTATTGTTCCGATTCCCCTCGCCCCCACAGGGCTTAGTGCTGTGAAGTATTTCTAATCCCCAACAATGTTTTTTCAAATTTGTTGAATGAAGTTTGTTATGAGTGGCTGTCTGCTAGTGGAGTTAGTACCTACGCGCCACGTTCTAAATCTAAAAATATTATGAAAGTATTTTTTTTTATGGATGGAAAATCATCATATGACTTCTTATGCCCGGGGCGGGGCGGGAGGGAGTGGCAGAAATTTACTGACTAAAACCCACCCATGTTCCTTCTTGTGCCCTTTGCGTTCCGGCAGGATGACAACAATTTGATATAAATATCATTAAATTACGATGCCCCGACTGATTGCCCCGTTGGTCTCGTGGTCGCAAGCACGACTATTGAGCGTAGGGTCCCGGGTTCGATTCCCAAGTCGGGCAAAAAGTGTTATTGAGTTTTTCCATTAGGATTTGCTCAGTAGCAGCCCGGAGTTTGGAAGTTGATGGTGTGACACACCCGTACAAAGACACACCGTAAAAGGTACACCGTAGAAAGCCGTTGGTCCCGACTGTCATTCGTAGATCTTTGACGGTCGTTACGGATAGTCAGAAACCAGGAAGTCTGGCAACCAATACTACCAAGAGGTATCGTGTTGCCCAGTAACTGGGTTATGGAGGTCAGATAGGCAGTCGCTTCTTGAAAACACTGGTACTCAGCTGCATCCCGTCAGACTGAAAGCCGACCCCAACATAGTTGGGAAATGCTAAGTAGTAGTAGTAAATCATTAAATTACGATGTGCGAAAATTATACCACTTTATTTCACATAACCTAGAGTCCAAAAATAGAAAAAACATAAAAAGCGTCTGCACCATATGAAGTCTGTCATAATATTTTCAAAATAAAATTACTCGCTTTGAGGTAGCGTGCAATCTTAATCGAATATCTAGGTTATACATTTACTTGGAACCCTTTTCATTTGTTTTAACGTTTTAGCATAACGTTACTCACAAAATTCATGGTTCTAATGTTCTTCAGTATATGGTATATAGTGGTCGTAAGCATGTTATTTTCCATTTCTTTTGCGGTAAAGGTGTAAGCATGAAGTAAAATAAAAAGCAAATTAAAGTAAGCTACGAAAAGGTTTTCTTTTCAATACAGCTCGTGTACTTTGAAATGATAGAATGTAATCCTCTTTTGCGTATGTTAATACGAAAGAAAGCTTCAAGTAAGAGAACGGAGATGTTTTAATTACTGTTTTGTGGGACTAAAGAAAAATCGACTTTAATAACTTCCGTCGGATCGACTTTCAGTCTAACAGGATGCAGCTGAATATCAGTATTTTACGTGGAGCGACTGCCTATCTGATCTCCACAACCCAGTTACTAGGCAACACGATACCTCTTTGGTAAGACTGGTTGTCAGACTTTCTGGCTTTTGACTATCCGTAACGACTGTCAAAGATCTACGAATGACAGCCAGGACCAACGGCTTTCCGAGCTTTTCGAGGCACGGGGGTGTCACACCACCAGGTTCCAAACTTCGGGCTGCTACTGAGAAATTCGTAATGGATAAACCCAGTAATACTTTTTCCCCGACCCGAGAATCGAACCCACGACCCCGTGCTCATGAGTCGCGCTTGCGACCATTACACCAACGGGGCATTATAAAATCATAGAACCAGTAGGTATGATCATTTCCTGAATATCATTAAATGTCACGTTTTGAGGGTTCCCCGTAACGTCCCCTTAATATTTTATTTAAGAGGGTTAATAATTGACATTAGACACAGTAAAGGGCTGGCGTGAGTACGTAATCGTAAAATTAAAATTAAACTGTTTGTGATCTACCTACCGCCGATATTAAACCCTCAAGTGTTTTGTACAAATAACATATTGTGATCTTGTATATTTGTTGTTCCTCGAGAGCTTATATATTTCGAAGGATAAACGTATAAAGAAGGAATGGAAATATTTTATGGAAAATAATAAGCCCTTCAGGTTCTCCATAAAATTCAAACTGATGTTATTGTACTAAACATAATGCTAATTAAAAAAATTAATAAACCTAAATTACGAAGATAAAATTGAATCCACCAAATTTTATAATTTAACACTTACTTACGTTGAATCCGTCGAACCTTTCGTCTTATTATCAACAACTAGTTTAGTAATTAATTAATAAGCAGACTCTTAGAAATGTTGACGTAACAATGTATACAGTGGCTCATCTATAACAGAATACTTCTAAGGAAGTTTATTACGTAAGTAATAAAAGACGGTAATTGCTTCTTTTCTCTATAAAGGACGGACAAAAGACGGCACTGTTACTGTTTTAGCGCTTCTAGCGCTTAAAGCGGAGGAAAAAAAAGAACTACTGCTTATTGAAGATTCGTTTTCAATTCACCAGCCGCATTCGTTTTCAATTTCTAGATAATCGAGATCTTGCTCAATTGAACACTCGATTACTCGTTTACGAGACACCCCTCTCACTGTTTGAGTTTGCCGAGTTTGATTGGGTTTGCATTGCAGTGGGATATTATCAGTGAATAAAATTAATTCTTTAGAAATAAAAGATTTTCGGTGTGTTGAACACCATTTATTTCGTTGACTTCATTTTAGACAAGACGGGCACATAACTGTCGTGTTTTTGTGTGAAAGGGGTGCTTCCTGAAAGCTTTGAAAAGTTATATAATGATGTAACTGTGGCATGTTTTCCCGGAAGCAGTTAACGGACGCCTAACAGGCAAACCTGTTATGCCTATTTATACTCTGCCTGTAGTGCTCTACTGTGTTCGAGCGCCCATAGCGCAGAGATGGAAAGTTGTCTAATTAGCAATCCACTAAACATTCGAAATAACGAAGTTAGAGTATTAAATGTCTTTTTTATCCCAAAATATAAATACAGTTTTACACTGCAACGAATTTTCAGAGTTTAAGCTATGTAAGTAAAGTTTCATTGAAGTTGTACTCTGGAAATATAATACTTGTATCAATGTCGCACAGGCGTTTACTTTTAAAAAGCCATGAATAAGTAGTACATTTTGTGCTATTTATAAATTGTATGAGATAGTGATGCATATCAATTGAGATGAACTGCCTCGTTGGCCTAGTGGTCCTAAGCGTGACTGCTAAGCCAGAGGTCTTGGGTTCGACTCCCAGGTCGAACAAAAAGTGTTATTGGGTTTTTCTATAAAATACTGAATAGAGCAGCTCGGAGTTAGGATTTGAGCCCGGTTTATGGTAATAGACTCGCCCCATATATTACATGGGACTTAAACATACCGGCGAACTGTGGGTGTACATTGTTACACCTCTGCCTAACCCTTCGGGGAATACAGATGGTATGCATCAATTGAGATTGATAGTATAGGTTAATAAAAGGAACGATTAACCGGTTGTTATCCAATCGCTCGAAACAAACAAGTTAATTACACAGGCTCTACCTACTTAGATACCATGTAAGGATTTAAATTTTATACTTGCCGCTAAGGGAGCAGACCTGCTATAAAACCCAAGTTCGTTTTTTAATGAATAAAAAAAACATGCTTATAAGCATGATTTTTTTTTTTTTTTTTTTTGGTGGGTGGGAAATCATCAAATAACTTCTCCCGCCCTGGGCGGGGCGGGAGGGAGTGTCAGACTTTTACTGACTAAAACCCACCCATGTTCCTTCTTGTGCCCTTTGCGTTCCGGGGGCGCGGTATCTCTTGCGAACAACCCGCAGCCCCGGCAGGCATCGGCCCTCAGTGGCCCCTTCCTTTTGCTGACATCTCTTTGAGGCGCGCGTGGAACACGAACACGCCGTCGACACGGCCTGTCGTTATGCAACGTAAGGACGGTGAGCTACCCATTGCTCACCGTCCACAGGCCAGTATCTACGGTGGCCGGGAGTCGTCTCGCGGCTCTCCACGTCCGGAGCGTCTACCGCGGCGGCTGGGACGGGAGAACCCCTGTCTCAACCGTCCCGAAATTCTCGAAATTCGAAATTCTCGAGAAAATAAATTTTAATTATAAGCATGATATGATTAAAATTTATTTTCTCGAGAATTTGAATTTTTCTTTGCTTTGCTTCGAACTGCCTCACTCACTTCACCCACCACACCCACACCTCATTTGTTAAAATGATTATAAAAAAATTCAACACATACCATCACGCTTGTATTCCCCGAAGGGTTAGGCAGAGGTATGTTTAGGTCCCATGTAATACAGGCGAGCCTGTTGCCAATTTATTATATCAACTGTAAGATCCCAATTAATGACACCGTATTACAATGCTCAATTATGTATCTTACATAATGACCTGTACCTATTCAAAACTTTATCAGATTTAAGCATTAAAATCAAATGCCGACCATATTTTGGAGACAGTTATTTTGAGATACAAAATTTAAACAATAAAATTAAAGTACCTTTATTGTACTCCAAAAATCTGTTAACACTTCACACCTTTTCGCTGTAATAATAATTGTTAAATCGAAATCTCGTTGCGATTTTACTTTTTGTTATTTTAAAATAACTGGATATACTTTTTAATGGGATTAAAACATACCATCACGCCTATATTCCCCTAAGGGTTAGGCAGAGGTGTAACAATGTACACCCACAGTTCGCCGGTATGTTTAGGTCCCATGTAATAGGGGGCGAGCCTATTGCCATTAACCGGGCACAATTCCTAACTCCGAGCTGCTACTGAGAATTTCATAGAAAAACCCAATAAAATTTTTTGCTCGACCTGGGAATCGAACCCAAGACCTCTAGCGTAGCAGTCGCGCTTAGGACCACTAGGCTAACGAGGCAGTTGGGATTAAAAATCCATCGTTATTTTATTTCATAAGATATTTCATAATTATAATGGACTCCTGAAAAAGTTTTTGTTAATTAAAATGAACTCTTAAGGTAAAGGTAACCAACTCTTATTTTTGAACATTTTTAATTCAAACAATTCTGGTGCATACTACGCGCGCATATGGTTCTAATAATATATAGGTTGATGGATTACTTTTATTTCTTCTAATCACAAAAGATCTGATTACAAAAGAATTACTAGAGTAATAGAAAATTCTTGTCAAAACCAAATTAAATTCTTTACTCGACAAAGGAGATTATGACGTGTTATTGAAGTTACTTAAGCTTTAACGTAAATAGGTTTCCTGATACAGTCTGAACCCGTTGAATAGTTAATTACATAGTGCAAGTTTTCCACTTAACGCCTCGGAGCGCCCTATCTGATGTTACTGCGATTTATACCTTTTAGATTTGAAACGATACGGACCGAGTGGGGTTAACTTGACATGTTGCAAAAACTGATATATATCATTTTAAGTGGCTTTACGTTTTCTTTTAGTTCGGTAGATTGCAAATATTATAATTTAATATTAAAAGACGGGAGAAAGGGATTGTGTATGTGCCAAAAAGCCGTCTAATAAGTCGAATTTTAAGATTAACAAACAATGTCAAGTCTTAATTAGATTTTATTATAATTTTGTTTTTTAGATAGTGTAGAGTCTGTGTCACATTATTATTATTAATTTATTTTTTAAGTTTACTTTATTTATGTAGCTTATATAGTCGACAATCAAAAGACATCATTTTTTCTGAAATTTTTTAATTGCCCCGTTGGTCTCATGGTCGCAAGCGCGACTGATGAGCATGGGGTCCTGGGTTCGATTCCCAGGTCGAGCAAAGTGTTATTGGGTTTTTCCATTAGGAATTTCTCAGTACTATCTCGGAGTTAGGATTTGTGCCTACATGGGACCTAAAACATGCCGGCGAACTGTGGGTGTACATTGGTACACCTCTGCCTAACCCTTCGGGGAATACAGGCGTGATGGTATGTTATGTATGTTTATGTGTTTTAATCAAAAACCATATATACTGCGCGCCTTCATTAACGGCCAATACAACACTGTACAGTCAAATAGAGTAACGAAATAAGTACCATATCTTTCCTTACCCGGAAACTACGTCACACAACATAACATCCGCAATACAACGATAAACCTTAAACGACACTGACGCTCACAAAAGCCACTTTCTTTAAAAAAACTTACGAAGAAAAGGAATAATTTATTATATTAAAAGAGTTTTATTACAAAGAAACCATCAAGTAGCTAGTGAAAAGACAGTTTGCTTTGTAAAGGGTGTGCTTACAATACCAAGCTTTTATCAAACATTTCCCTTTGGCCTTTTGAAAAGCTTCCTTAGCTGCAGTTTTAATATTTTTTTTGGAAAAAATGAAACTAGTTAACCGTTCTTAATAAGTACGTTACAGTTTTCTGCAGCATTTTACTTAAAAACAACAACATTTTAATTACATTATGTTACAAAAATAAATTATATTTGCGCTGAGGTAGGGAGGTTAGATGATAATACACCTATTTTTACCAATTTAGTAATCATCACTCTCATGTAAATTCCATAATACATAGGACTGTTATTGGTTTGATTTGATAATAACACTTGTTCGAAATTTAAACACACAGTGATGTTTTTAGTCAGTGATACTAACCATAATATCAACTACATAGAAGTGTATATAAATCCAGACCTCGTGACATTACATTCATCACGGCAACATCATTGAACCGATCATAATGAAGGACAAAGAGATAGCTTATAGTATCTAGATAAGGACATAGGCTACGTTTTAATGGGCAACTTCGTCTGCGTCCGCTAAACGAGGTTCACGCGGACGAATTCGGGGGCAAAAACTAGTACACAAATACAAATGTGTATAATTAGAAACATAGTATAATATGTGGTTTTTTTTAACATATATGTTATTTTTGGCAACTCAATTATATAAGGTTTAATATATGTATAAAATTATTATTAACGAAAATCATGTTAATAACATGATTTTCTTTCCAAGGTAGATAATTATAGTTTCTCAAAACAGCTACAATGCAACGTTTCCGAAGTAGTAACAAAATTATTTCACTGTGTAGGCACCTAATCGGTAGGCAAAGCAAACGTTTCCTAGCGTTGTTGCTTTCTGTAAAGTCAGCTTTTTCCTTGAATATATGACGTCATCAATTGCGGTTTAACGTCAAACTATCGATCTGTTACCACGAAGAAACATAATAAATGAATTTCTAATACTACTAACTTTGAGAATTCTTTGAACAGTATAATTTTTTTCAAGTAGGCAATTTACGCGTCTTTCAGATATCAGTATATCGGTCTAATGTCAGTGTGACAAAATTTTACTAATCTGACATATTATATAAATGTCAGATAGAAGTTATATACGTCAAACTGACAGTAGACCACCACTGTCTCCGCCTGAACGACGCGTTCAGGCATTTGATTTTTGGTCGGTATAATTGAAATAATTTAAATTATTAAAAAGAAACCGGACTAGTGCGCGTCGGGCTTGCCCACCGACGGTTCCGTACATAGGCTCATTATAAATTACAGAATTAAATAAATAGTATATTTATTTATCTACTGCAATTTACTGAGATATCTAGGTATTAGGTAATTATAATTATTTGAAATTTTTCGTTTTCCAGACTTCAGAGACAAAGAGGGGAACGGTATTTTTTTATATTTTTCATTATGAATATGATGGAATAATGAGTCGGAAAAAAATTATAAAATATATTTTGCAATGTGCACATAAAGCCCTTTTATATGGTACCCCATTTGAACTAGTAGCTTCAATTTGTAATTCCGACCCCCTTTAAAAGGTCTTGACAGACAGACAGACAGACAGACGGACGAACAACAATGTGATCTTATAAGGGTTCCGCTTTTTCCTTTTGAGCTACGGAACCCTAAAAAAATATTTACTAATTACAGTTAATCAAACACTAGTTTTTTTTTTTTAAGTTAAGGGCGTGGTCCGTTGACTGCCATTAACTTTAAAACTAGGTACTAAACTATTTTATTGCCATTTCTGTCTAACGTTATAGATCAAATTGCAGTTTACCTCTTCATGAACTATAAAAAAGCTTCTAGCTACTAGTTAATACCTATCACAGGGACCGCAACCTTTTTTTTTACCGATGGGAAATCATCAAATGACTTCCCCCGCCCCTTAGTGTCAGACTTTTAATGACTAAAACCCATTCATGTTCCTTCTTGTGCCCTTTGCGTTCCGGGGGCGCGGTATCTCTTACGAACAACCCGCAGCCTCGGCAAGCATCGGACCTGAGTGGTTTTGTTAAGGAAGCTCGCAAATTAGCAAACCTTAATAGTTTGTATTCGTAAATTGTCAACGCACATAAGCACTGAGTCACGATTAACGATGCTTAGCAGTGAACTCGCACCACATACTTACGTCGAGATTTTCTCCTTTGTTTACCTTATTAACAAAAGGCATCTAGCAAAGTCACAATAGTTGAAAAGTTCATAAAAGTTTAAATTTAAACGAAAAATTTGACGGCACAGTTGGCGCAGTGGCTGAGCGATTGGCTGCTGCGCTGCGTGTCGCGGGTTCAATTCCCGCACGGAACAAATATTTGTATGGCCTACAGATAGTTGTTCCGGGTCTGGCTGTTTGTGTATGTGAGTTTATATGTTTGTAAACGCACCCACGACACAGGAGAAATTCCTAGTGTGGGGCAAAGTTTTTTTTTTTTAAAAAATAAAAAATAAAAAAAATAAAAAAAATGTTTTCAATGTTAATGGGTTTCAAGGGATCAACAGCTGTCCGTGTCTAAACTGTTAGTTTCGGAGCTTATCCGACGAAAACTTTAATAGTTTAAGCGCTTATATAAGATTAATGGCTCAAAGCCTTACCTGTCTCGAATTGAAGCGGTCGGTTTGAAGTACCAACTAATCTTTAAATTAGTAATGAACTGTTGTGTTGAGAGACAATTTGCATCTTCAAGTTAGATACAATGTTGCCTTGTGTATACAGTAAATACAAAACACTGTTTCAATGTATCGACTGTACACTTCAACAGTGTATTCTAAGTATATAATATATTTATATGTATAATACAACTGCCTCGTTGGCCTAGTGGTCCTATGCGCGACTGCTACGCTAGAGGTCTTGGGTTCGATTCCCAGGCGAGCAAAAAGTGTTATTGGGTTTTTCAATGAAATTCTCAGTAACAGCTCGGAGTTAGAATTTGTGCCCGGTTAATGGCAATACGCTCGCCCCCTATTAGATGGGACGTAAACATACCGGCGAACTGTGGGTGTACATTGTTACACTTCTGCCTAACCCTTTGGGGAATACAGGAGTGATTGTATGATGGTGTGATAATAATACAAAAAATCAAAACCGACTTCGTTGAGGAAATTTTTCTTTTTTTACTGTTAACTGTTTTATTGGAAAATATAAAAGAAAACAGTAGCAATATTGACACTAAATATTTAAATATCCAAAAAATTACTAAACTACTACAAAAAAAAAAATATAACTAAACAAAACTACGCATTTTCTGTATGTAAATATGGAACATTATGACATAGTTTTTTTTGTTTATTGAGCTTATTGTCACAATTATATTTTAAACGTCTTATTAGAAAATACATAGAATACCTAAACATAAATTATGAACGTCATTGGTACCTATGTCGGAAACACAAACCTAGTATTTCAATAAAAGATATTGTTTGTGACTTTTAATATCATTATCTTTTAGACACGATGATACCTTACACCAAGTTCAAATAATTTATTTACAAAATGTTATTATCATGAAAAGTACATTTCATTTGTCACAGCTTGTTCGTATCACTTCGTCTAAAGTCCAACTAGTATTGCGAAAATATTTTACTAAGCTAAGACTTTACTCGGCGACTGCACATTTGAGTTTATTTTTCAGTTAAAAAAAAACTTTTTTACAAAAAAAACAACCGCTTTCAAAAACTCAAAAGTGAAAAATAACTTTAGCTTTGGAAGTCGGCGGCTTTGGTTCTGTTTGTTATTTTGTATTGCCACCGACTTAAAAAGCTAAAGTTATTTTGCACTTTTGAGTTTTTGAAGGCGGTTGTCTTTTTTGTAAAAAATAAAATATTTTGTGCTTTTTAGTATCAACTTCCTGTCATCTGAATCCATGAAGGAATACAACGTAAATTAACAAGACACCACTTAAAAGTCACAAGTAAACAGAATACGCTAATTCGTTTATTGGATGACACATTCATTTCAGATGTTTAATTTCTTTACCAAACTACTTAACCAATTTCGATAAAATTTATATGGGACCACCTCTGAGGTATGATGACCCATCAAACAACAATGCATATTTTTATACGATGGCAGCAATCGCGGTGGATTTGCTGTAATTTTTTGAAGAGTTCCGTTGTCTGTTTTCCGGAATCCATCATCGGATCTGTACGAAATTGAAATGGGACCATTTCGGACCTTTTCAAACAAAAAAAGATTTTTTCAAATCCGTCCCCACACGATGCCATCCAAAGCCATTGATTTCTGGAAGATCCCATTTTTCTAACAGTTTACAGTAACATAGCATTGAATAGGTAGCATAAAAATAACATCGCTATTTCAGTAGTTACCAAACCACCTAAAACATAACAAACCTGAAAAAACACAACCGAAACAATATTGAAAAAATATTCTATTGCTAAACAATTCCAATACGTTACGAAAACCGTTACATTCAATTTTAAACAGCGTGAGACGCGATAGTGTGGTTCTGTACCATTAATCTGTGCAACGTACCCAACAAATCTTTTCTTTCCAACTTAAGATCCATCCACGTCTACTTTCCTATGAATAATACATCTGTTGCCTCACAAGAAATGTCCATATATTTGTTTAGGCATCATAAATAAGTAGCAATTAGGATAATGATTTGACTACCCTCGTCTGGCCATGTCTTAATAGAGGCAGGGTGTTCTTTTTAGTGTCATACTTTATCACCGTGGTTTAAGTACTTGTGTAATTTTTTTTAACTGCCTCGTTGGCCTAGTGGTCCTAAGCGCGACTGCTACGCTAGAGATCTTGGGTTCGATTCCCAGGTCGAGCAAAAAGTGTTATTGGGTTTTTCTATGAATTTCTCAGTAGCAGCTCGGAGTTAGGATTTGTGCCCGGTTAATGGCAATAGGCTCGCCCCCTATTACATGGGACCTAAAAACATACCGGCGAACTGTGGGTGTACATTGGTACACCTCTGCTAACCCTCTGGGGAATACAGGCGTGATGGTATGTGTGTGTAATTTTTTTCGGCTCAAATCCTACCAATTTAACAGTAGTGGTTATTACAAAGATTTTTGAGGAACTACAAAGTACAATCTTATTGGCAAAAGTACCTACCTTCTGTCAATAATCTGTCAATATCTTATCTAAGTTGAGAACTGATCTGAACTTCTGTTGTTGAGTTGACAATCATCTCGTTTTGCGGAAACGGTACCAGTCCATGTCAATTTTGTTTCTGTTTTTCAAAGTAATTATAACAATTTTGAATTTTAAATGATAATGTTACACCTATTGTCAGCATGCAATTAGAATGCACAGTTAAGAATTACAATACAGAGTTATCGCTGAATACTAATAACATTTGGCATATCTGCTATTAATTCATTATTATTAAATCGTGAATCGTTCGTCAGAACCAAGCTCATTTTAACGACCATAAATAAAAAACAAATTCTTAAAATACCATACTGAAACCATAGAAAATCCGCTGAAAGCTTGCGGGTCGAAGGTTATATAGGTAGGTACTACTGCTTCAGCCAATAAGGCGGCATGCCAATTCAAAGAAAATGATTAGCCTTCATTAGCTTCTAAGAACTTTAATGTTCCTAGAAAATTCTAATAATGACAAATAAGGCTTTCTTTATTTCTATAAACTTTAGTTATCGACTTTTATGCGTAGAAGCTCGTCCAAGAAAGCGTTGATGTGCACCAATTTAAAAGGTATAGAAGCCGATGGCACATAAGACATTTCAGCTTTGTCTATAGGACGGTAACGCACCTACGCTGCTTCTAGTATTGCGAACATCCACATGCAGGAATTGACCAATCACCATCAAAAGGCCAGCTATCTTCAATGACCACCAAACTAAAAAATAAAAACATATTTTACCTCCATCAGATTCCACCATATCTATTTTAACCAATAGGACGAAACACGATTATTGTAATGATTATTAATCAAAGTAATTACATACCTTCCTCCTTGCTTCTTCAGAAATGAATAAAACATCGTTGTATTAATTAAGTAGTGTAGTAATTAAGTAATACGAGGTGGGGTAGGCATTTTTCTGTTTGATCTCCGGTAAACATTTACTTAAACATGAAGGTAATAAATGTATGTTCTTCAGAAGTACTCCTACAATTAAGTGTGTGAGACTAAACCCAAAATAACTAAGCTATTATTTGAGTCTTTTATTGGTTGCTGCTTATATCAAAATGATCAATCACAAAAATATGAAATCAAATATATATCTAAAATTAGTAATTTAATCGCCTTAGATCATATTACTAGAAATAAATATAAACAGAGTTATAACTTTGTTTATATTTATTTCTAAATCTTTGTTGTATTTATAATGTTGAAATAATGACAAATAAATATATATAATATATTTATTTGACATTATTTAATTGTAACATTATATAATTGTCTTGAAGACAATTAGATATAGTCTATTTTTAGTACATTAACAACTCAAAATATACGGTTTCTCAGAACCAATAATCGAATTGTGACTTTTAAATCAGTATGGCTTGTTTTATTTTGTCTTCGTAGCAGATTTCGTGGGCCGTAGGCGCCTACGGCTTGCGATAGTCTTCTCCGCCACGAATAAACATTATCTATTTCGTAGGTGACTCGATCAAAAAGGTTAGAGTAATAAGATAAATCATACGGAGATTAGGTTTCGTCTGCCCAGTTGGATTTTTTTTTCTATGACAAACACGACATTTACCTGAACTTATTTTTTCTTTTTGAAATAAGCCGTGGTAAACGTTACTACAGTGAAAATAGTTGCTAATAAATGGATATCCCAAAGGAAATTGTTTGCAAAAACAAATTTTAAATTAAATATCGGTGGTCTTTACAAACTATGAATTGAGTTTCAGAAATAAAAACTTAAAACAAGTCAAATTGCACCGTACAATGAACTCGGGGAAACTATTAGAAGTTCCCGGAACAACCCTCATGGTGCCTTGGCGGCGGGAGGCGTGCCCGGCATGCCCCACCTCTACAAAAGAAACGCGACAATTCCTTCCACTCCACACTACATTCCAGTCTTTTCAAAGAATTGCAACCCCCACTTCTTACTACTGCAGCAATGGACACGCAATTTTAGCACAATAGAAAGTCTCAATTATAAGTGCAGGGGCCAAGAACAGTAATGCAAAAAATCGAGTTCAATCACTTTTATTCTCACAAAAAAGATTAAACGTACAAAATAAGTACGAAGAAAATTGAATGTCTGTAGATCGATCGTTATTTTTATTTTAAAATATTTTATTGCATATAATAATTATGTAAAAAAAAATTAAGTAAGAAATATAAAACATTCCTATAATTGTATTTTTTAATATGTTTTAAAATAATTACGACTGAAGTGTTATCATTAATTAACCTGTGATCTGCATCCTTTTTTCGAGAAACCACGTTCTTGACATGACATAATGTACCACGAACCTCACTGAAGTAAATAGGTTGTTTACTTTATTTTTATAATCGCTCTAAGGCTCACTTGCACCATACACTTAACTCAGAGTTAGTTCTAAATGATAAAATTAATACATAACGGGGTTTTGCTATCAACAAATTTAAGGTTAAAAGATAACTGTAGCTGTTGCACGTGACCCTGACAAAGATAACTTAAATAACAAACCCACTTAGAAAAGTGTCTTAATCCCGGGTCGGATGCCAACAACCTGGGAACTACAAAAATGACACCCAAAACTAAACGGATAGACAAGCTATCCTTCATCCTTACAGACAAAGGTGAGTTTGGGACTCCATCAAAATGCAAAGGTCTATTAGAAAAGCCGTAGAACTCCTTTGATCTCGTCAAACGACCTTCCGGACTGGTCGGCTTCTTTAATATTCGCCGGACGCCAAACAGATTATCCACTTTTCTTTCCCAGCTTTAGCATTTATAATGAGACATTTTCAGTGAAATTTCCAATGTTCAATTTAAGCCTGTTCTCTGAAGGTGTTAACGCTGAATTGGTAGGTGTTCTTTAATTCTTAACAAAGACTTTGCTTCTAGGTAGATTGATGTTATTACTTGAATTCTAATTACAGTTTAGAAATCAATAATATAAATAGAAGTTGGGATGTTTTTTTTTTGTTACCTTGACGTAATATATGTTTCCGATTCGATAAACCGAGAAATAAATAAGTACATGTACTTCTGAGTTATGTCTGTACTAGTTCCGAAAATAAAACAGATGTCGGTCGTCAAATGATACTTTGTCTTCAAGAGTCATTCAAGGCTACTCAACATATTGCCAACATTCACTGAATCTGTTTATAAGAGTAAATAAATCAGTGAACGTCTTCCGACTAAATAATTGTATCAAAATTAAAATCACTTTTCATTCACTCTACTGTCGCATTACATAAAATATATTCATTACCCGAGATAGGAAACCAAGCCTAACAATATATTAAACAAATGAAGTGAATTTCAAGATGCAAACAATTACTTAATGGCCTGAAGCCGAATGAAGCCGGATACTAGCTGTCCACTTACTGTAACAAGAGACATGTACCATATCTGTTAAATACAAGCTCCTACTAACCGTCATCCGTATTCTAGATGAAACTAGAATTTCACAATGAATTTTGCAAGTTGACAAAGCGTGAAATTGTATCTGGCGTGCAGACGTCAAGCTGACGTAGTACTTCTCTTGGACAGACGTCATAAGTTACGAATATTGTACGGGTTAAATGTGAGGCATTCCAGCGCTTGTTACGAGGTGCCGCTGGACCAGTCGACCTAATGACGTTAAGACTTTGTGCCGCATGCAATGAACATGCATGGCGCAATTAGGAAGTTCGAACCTACGTGACAGGACAAGCTACGAAAATAACTTAATGTTGTAGTTTTAAAAGGTAGTTATAAGTTCATTTTACCCCAGATGCAAAAAACGGCGGGGTGTTATAAGTTTGACGTGGCTGGGTGTGTGTGTATGTGTGTCTGTCTGTGGCATTGTAGCTCCTGAACGCATGAACTGTTTGAAAGGTATATTAGTCGGGAGTGTTCTTAGCCATTTTTGATGGAAATCGGTTCAGCGGTTTCAAAGTTACCAGCTTTTTTGTTAGCTGCGGTAGGGATTTTTATTTTTCTGTCGGGGATTACATATTTTTTTTTTTTTATAAATGTGTTCCTTAGTGAATTTTACACAATAATATCAGCTAATGCCAGGAATTTGGATCTCACGTCAAAGTCGCTTCATCTAAACTCACCGAGGAAGATTTTTAAAGAACAGAACTGATGAAGCATTGAAGCCACTCGTAGAGGCAATTTTAATGCCAAAAGTTGTATGGACACACCAATCTTACCCTTCGGCCTAATTAAAATAATTCAAGTGACAATTAAATTGTACTTAAGCTTAGCTAACTTTACAGTCAACTGCAGTGATAAAGTATTTTTGTAATTTACAGTTTTTTCGATATTAGCAGATTCAATTTAGTACACAATAACCTATTGTTTAGTTAATTTCACAAATTGACCTAACAACTACCTAATAACCGGACATAATGGAACTTCGATAAAAAAAATTGTAAAAACCGCAATAGAAAAATGTAACACTAATTATTATATGAATAAAATATAAAAGCTGGTAATAAGTTAGTTATTTAGTTAGTTTTCACAATAAAATTCTACGAATCTATTTTATTATTAATAACTATTACGTAGCAACTGTTTTACCTTCAATAAAAATACGGGTAAATAGTAATTACAAGCTGGAAAAAATGTCTTGTATTTATTACCAGTATTAACACATACCATCACGCCTTTACTCCCCGAAGGGTTAGGCAGAGGTGTAACAATGTGCACCTACAGTTCGCCGGTATGTTTAGGTCCCATGTAATAGGGGGCGAGCCTATTGTCATTAACCGGGCACAAATCCTAACTCCGAGCTGCTACTGAGAATTTCATAGAAAAACCCAATAACACTTTTTGCTCGACCTGGGAATCGAACCCAAGACCTCTAGCGTAGCAGTCGCACTTAGGACCACTAGGCTAACGAGGCAGTTACCAGTATTGTTTCTAGAAATCGACTACCATTAGTAGGATAATTGTTTTTTTTGTTTTTTTTTGTTTTTATAGTTATATCTTCCTTGATAAGATTTATTTGTTTCTGATAAGGGCCTCGGCCGACGTCCGACTTTTTATAGGACCGATTATCGGACCATACAATAGATCCATAGTTTCAGGGATCGATTTTTTGTAGGATGTTATTGGAATTCATATGTTACCTTCTCTCCGACAAAATAATCGGTCACCGGTTGTCTAACGTGGGCGGACAGCCTAATACTCAATTATATTTCCTTTTAAGGTTCTATATTATTATAACAGCACGGTTTTGACACAGTAAAAAAAACAATCAAGTTTGGGCTTTAAAACGTGTGTGTTAAAATTGTTTTACATTGATAAAATAAAAACGGTGGCAGCTAACGGTTGGATTTTTCGCGATGATTCCAGCTGAGCATTTGTCGTGTCAAAGCGGTATTGCTGTGTGTGTGTTGTCTGTAATGAGCGATGACCATTAGCGAGCTAGATAATTTGAGTCAGACACCATTATCTTTGTTTGATACTGTATGAAAAACCACTAAAAACATCAAGAAAAAAATATTGCGTTTGTAAATATTACGTAAGGTGTATAATAATAATTATACCACCCTATTACTGTTTCACTGCAGAGCGAAGGCCTCTTCCTTGCCTTTGATCACCAAGCTTACTCCAGACGGATTGGCAATTTCAGATGATGACGATTATGGTTACAGATGTATGAAAATTCGATTTTGGAACGGAGTTGTTATCCATGTTGCATTAGAACCATGCCACACTAGGCAATTAGCGTCAATTACAATACGCCGACTTTTACGTTCAACATCAGCAATCTCTAAGGTGATGGAGATTCGTTTTCGGAATGGCATTTAATATAATATATCATTTATATTGGTGTTTAAAAACGATGGAACCTAATATCAATAAATAAAAGTTCTCTATATAGTTGAGGGAAGCTGCAATAAATTGGTCCATAGTAGGTACCTACCTACCTCGGGCAGATGAGTGAACGATTTATGACGTCTGTTTTCTGTCGGGACCTCTAAGAATACGGTTATTTCTTGGTTCAGTAATACCGAGAAGTTATAGCATTTGATTTACAATGTAAGGTTTGATTCGAAATTGTAGTACCCAAGCGTACACATAATTATTATGTTTATATTTTCTTCTTAAGGATTACTAAGTTTATACCATCTGAGCATTGTGATCGATACATGTAACGCGTCTTTAGCTTAGGTACCTACAACTCAAATCATTATCGTTATCATTAGGCTTGTGGCAATCGACTGTTGAACTAAGGCCCGCTTGTTAAAAAAGTTTGAAGCATAAATACATTCTTAAAATACGAAATTTTTGGAAATTATGTACATACAAGTTGAACTCTTTTTCTTAGCGTTTCGATGACCTACTATACCATAAGAAATAAACAATACTATAGTTATATTGTTGCAGCCCAGAATTTGGATTAAATTAAAATTGGTTCCCCTCTTCCAAGATTTAGGCCTTAAAAATGTGTATGAGATACAGCGTAAGTGCTCTTAAATCGATCCTCGGCAACTCTCATTAGGCTACTACCAGCGACCGTGCAAAGATCATCGCTTTTCGTGAGGGAGAAAAATATAACCCTTCTTTTGCCAATTTGCAGTAATAACATAAATAATTTACCCTGTATTGAAATGGTCAACTAAAGGAAATAATTTCTGAAAACTGTTCTAGTTCGTACTACGGACCGCCAACAGAGCTTAAGCTTACTTAGAAGTTATTGGATTACTAGAACAGCAATGCGATATTGGAAACAATTATTATGTATTTTTCTTAGCGTTCTAAGAAAAATACATAATAATTGTTTCCACAGTAGATGTCGTTACATCTACTGTTGTTTTGAGGAAAACTTTTTAAACATTAATGAGTATCGATCATTTTTTGTCTGTATTTTCTGAATGCAGGAGAGACAAGCCCTAGCCTGCAGCTGTTGTCTTTTGCTTCAATGATAATGATGATTTGTGTAAATCTGTAGGCTAATCTAGCCTCTACTAGATATACGATTAGAAGTATATTTGTCGTAACGCGGAATTTTCTATTGATAGAATTGAGGGGTGGGAGATGGGTGTGATCTCCAATTGTTGCATTATTGGCGTGAACACGCTTTGCAATCTTGTTCGCATTGCTAATAGGTACTGTATACACACGTATAAAATTTTCCAATCAGTAGAATATTCTAAAAGGAAACCTATGAAATCGCCACATTCCATAAACATTAGGGCGTACATGATTGATTAAAATATCATAGAGTCGTACCATTTTATTATGTCGAAATCTCTAAATTTGATTAGTTCTATTTTGTTCCTAAAAACTCTTTAGCATTTGCGACCTTCCCACACATCTTTGTAATCACAAAGATGTGTGGGTGAGATGTGTGTGGATGTGTGGATTACGTTACCAATTGGTAACGTAATCCATTTGGTCACTAAAGGAAGTTGAGTAACACTAGGACCTGTGCACGCGTTCATTTGACAGGACAGGTCAAATAAAAACTGCTTCTTCTTTTCCCAAAAAACTAATCCAGACTCTAGCAAAGCCTGTTTATGTAATACTAGACGACCGGTTCGCGACTGCGTCCGCGTGGCTTATTTCACCCGTGCTAAGTTACGTCTTTCGTTACTGCTCCGCTCCCGTAGAGCGTAGCATGATGGTATATAGTATATGTTATTCAGGAACAATGTAGCTATCTATTGGTGTAAAAATGGTTAAAATCGGTCCAGTAGTTTCGGAGCCTATTCGTTACAAACAAACAAACAAATCTTTCCTCTTTATAATAATAGTATAGATAAGTCACTAAGTAATAATCATTTGAATTTTAAAATAAACCTAATGTTGACTTTGCAAATGCTTTTTAAAGAACAGCACTAATCAAATAACTTTTAAAACATCTAAAAATATACAGGAAATAAAACATCTGCCACTTTTAGTTCCCATAATAATGGCGCAATCAATTCCTGACCGATTGGTCAGGAATTGATTTTAAAGTGTTAAGTAGATTTACTTAACACTTTATGCGACCTTTACTAAACTTTCGCCGCACACCCTTGTACAGTCAGCAAATGAGACAAGTAACCAGTGTCGTCTAATAAATTCAAAGTTTTTTAAAACCGATAGATGTTTTTTAATTAATTTTTTTTTTATTAGTAGCTATTGAACAATTTATTAAAAAAAATATTTAGAAACGACCAACGCTTTCAAAGAAAACTTCAACTGTATTAGACGATCTGGTTACTTATCTGTTTTGTTGACCGTACATAACGTTTTTATTTTTTATGTGAGAAACCGTAAATCCACTAGTATAACTGTATATTCATACAACACTGAGGTATTGTATGAATTTACAGTTATATTCATCTACTTGTAGAAACTGAATGAGAGATACCAAGAATCGGGCAAAGTGGAAAGGCCTATTTTTTTTTACTGATGAGAAATCATCAAATGACTTCCCCTGCTCTGGGCAGGGCGGGAGGGAGTGTCAGAGTTTTACTGACTAAATCCCATCCATGTTCCTTTCTGTGCCCTTTGCGTTCCGGTGGCGCGGTATCTCTTACGAACAACCCGCAGCCCCGGCATGGAAAGGCCTATCTGCAGGAGTGGACTGTTGCAGGGTGATGATGCTGATGATTCATATTTTATTATAATTCATTCATTCCCAGACAATTTGCAACTTTACGTAATTTAAAAGCTTGTGGGTAATATTATAAAAATAATAATACTAAAAGGCCTAAATTTCCACCTGCAAGTCCATTAAAAGGAATTACATAGGTTTATAGGAATTTTTACTTAATCCTAAAAACTAAAAACGTTTCGACATAATCACATTACTCAATATCAATTAAAAAAATATAGGCCAAGGAGAAATGTTCCAGCAGACTCTCGATCCATTTAAAATTTAAAAGCGTCTTGAAACTGCAAAGTAGAGTGAAAATCCTTATCTAGCGAATAAAAATCGAGATTCCAAAGAAAAGTCAAAGAACATAAGATACAAAGTGATTTTGTAAGTGGAAACGAAATCTTTCAGCGTTGTAATGTGAACATCGCGTGACTCCGCCTAGCGTGGCGGAGGTGTACCAGCGAAGGGGTAATGGAACTTATAGACAACGATACCTAGCCATTACCTCGTGTGTTGCGAAATTGCTCCGACCGTGATGACTTTTCTCCGTGCTCTTCCTGTTACGTGATTCCTATGAGCCATTCTATGATAAGTAGCTTGTCAATTGATAAATATTTTATTAAATCAAAATTTACTTACACATCCACATTCCTACGGTTTCTACCAAGCACGTAGTTAAATTGAAACGCGTATTACTTGTATATATTAACTTTTTATGAAAAAGAAAAAGTGTATGTAAACACAATCATATTGTTTGTACCAACATATAACAGATAAGCCTAAATTATAACAAACACACATTTCATTTGGCAGTAGGAAGTAAACCATACGCAGCTAGGAAGACCCTCAGGGCAGCTTGCCTCAAATTGCTTTTAGGATGACGCAAGAAAAAACAAACAACCATAATAATGTGAACAAACTTGTGTACAAAATAAAACTCTCAGGTGCGTTCAACACATAAATGTGCTAAATCCAGTTGAAGAATAAAGTTTTACCTTAGAAACTAGAAACTGCACCGTCTGGGAGTTAGAGCATAAAATAAGTCGCTGCGTCACAGTCTAGTGTATAGTTACTCTAATTTGAATTATAAAGAACGCGACTGTTATATTGTTGTGGAGTCGTTTATTCAAATAGTTTTTATTTTTATTTTATACTGAGATGCATGTAATGAATAAGTATGTGTCTTGATACATTTACGTAAAAAGCTTTCTTAAAATGAGAACGACATACAATAATTAGATTTCACACTTAATTCAATCATGGGTCAGACTCATCTCTTGCTTGACCCTAAAGTTTGACCTGTAATAAAATTTCTATCGTTCAAATTCAAGAAAACATATGTAAGTTCATGGTCCGAGTCATCTGATATTGTGTTCATATTTGCAGAGATATTTCACAACATTTTAGACGTCTAATCACCATTTGTTTTTACTTTGTAGCATTCGATACAAATTGATGGATGGTGCCTTTACTACCTACTACACCAATCAATATGTACATGCTGTAGTACTACGTACTGAGTACTATGTATGTGTGTTCACTTATTTAATATAGTCCATTCTCAGTGAAACAGTTTGAAATAGGGTACAAGGTATTCGGAACTAAGTAATTCCAATAACAGCTTGCTAAAGCGGTTACTTTAACAAGTAATTACGGGACTTTTAAGCCTAAACATTGAAGTTATATTGGAATTATAATGAAACCTCATACAACTTTAATATTTATGAGTATTTAAAGCATTATTAGTTATGCCAGCAATATTGTAAAGAAAGTTTGTAAAGATGTTTGGATATCTGAATGTTTGTTACTCGATCATGCATAAACGAATATTCTTGGATTTTTTTCGGAGATAGATTTAGATTAGATTCTCGTGGGGTCCCGGGTTCGATTCCCAGGTCGGGCAAAGTGTTATTGGGTTTTTCCATTAGGATTTGCTCAGCAGCAGCCCGGAGTTTGGAAATTGGTGGTGTGACACCCCCGTGTCTCGGAAAGCACGTAAAGCAGTTGGTCCCGGCTGCCTTTCGTAGATCTTTGACAGTCGTTACGGATAGTCAGAAGCCAGGAAGTCTGACAACCAGTCTAACCAAGACGTATCGTGTTGCCCAGTAACTGGGTTGTGGAACTCTGATAGGCAGTCGCTCCTTGTAAAACACTGGTACTCAGCTGTATCCGGTTGGACTGGAAGCCGCCCCAACATAGTTGGGAAAAGGCTAAGTGGATGATGATAAATATAATATTATGTACCACTGAATTTAATTAGAAACTTTTAAGATATTTTTTTTATTTTACCAACGAAATAGTCTACACCTTTTGAAACGAGACGTCTTACTAGGAATCAGTCTTCATAAGAATCAATTTTTCAACCGTAATGTTTCCAAAATAATGGTAAATGATTCGGTATTTGATTATTTTAATGTCGTCGAATTTTTTATCTGGCTTCATTTTTATTTTCTTGATTTGACTGCCATCTGACCTCCTACGTATTGAAAACGATTGAAATGATTTATTCATGGAGACCAATAATCAAATAGACACTTATGTATTGTCAAGAGACTATTACGGTGTTTATCTCTTTTCTGAGTACCTATGGAAGTTTATTTATTTACGTTCATTTGTTTCCGTTCGATTGTTTTTATATTGAATTTGTGTAAGTTAATAAAATCATTATTTCTTATCGGTAGACCTCACTCTAGGTGCCCAGGTGCAAGGGACATTGAAATACAGGTGACAAATCTACCCTTATTACTTCGCTGTCGAATACGTAAATAATGCGATTTTGTATTGAAGTCTGAATGCTCGAAGTGTTCAATTTATTTTATTGAAATCTTACAAGATGTTGGAAGTTCTAGTAGGATTTTTAATTAATTTGTCTCTTAGTCCCCCGAGAGTTAATTAAATGTAGTTTTTCGAAACGTAACGACATAATTCCTTAGTAGTTTTAGTAACAAAAATATGATCTATTAATTAGTTTCAAATTCCTTTGCTGTTCAGAATTATTGGAAGCCATAAAAAACTGAACAAAACAGCCTGTTCTAGCTTTATTTCAAAACAAACTGGGTTTACTTTTTTACAATTTCGAGAAGTACTATTGGACTTTTTGTTACTTTAGTCAACAAATGGGTCCAAGTATTGTAAAGTACCTAATTAAAATAAAAAGGATTTACTTAAAATCAATTCGAAAAGAACAAAAAAACGTCTACAAATATATATATGTATAGATCCAAAAAAATTATTTTCTTTATCTAGTTCTAATCCAGTTAAAGACTTGATTCTAAAAAACTCTTTAAACGTTAAATAAATCACATTGGGCTCGGTTAGGACACTAATTAACTAGAGCGTCCCACGGAGCCGCAGTTACAGATGGACAGACAAACCTATTAGACCGTGTAATTAGTCCAACCGGCCCACATGGTGCCAACGTTACTATAAACTGAATTTAAAAAAAAATGGAAGTCATGACAATGTTTACAAGAAGTTGATAATTTAGAAGTATTTATATCTCAGATCTCACAAGTATTAGAACCATCGAATTTTTTTTTGTATTAAATTGATATAAATATACCATCAAGCTTGTATTCCCCGAAGGGATAGGCAAAGGTGTACCAATGTACACCCCCAGTTGGCCGGTATGTTTAGGTCCCATGAAATAGAGGGCGATCCTTTTGCCATTAACCGGGCACGAATCCTAACTTCGAGCTGCTATTGAGCATTTCATAAAAAAACCCAATAACACTTTGCTCGACCTGAGAATCGAACCCAAGACCTCTAGCGTAGCGGTCGCGTTTAGAACCACTTGGCTAGGGTACGTAGTGTAACCGATTGTACAAACTAATTCCAGGTTTAGACTTATTTGTATGGTATTTTGTTGCAAAAATTCTGATATTATAATCATAATCTAAAGAAAATTATTTATATATTTTAACATTATTTTTAAATACTGAATCACACAAAAATTTAATATTTTTCAAAAGCACTGTTACCTTGTTATATTCCAGAAGAATCCCTTTGTGGATGAAATGGGAATGCCATCTTGAGATCTTGTTAAAGAGAAGAGCCACTTGACTTCGACTAAATTTTAACTTAATATTATGAAACTTTTGCGCTGGACGATTATATGCTAAACTTGTATTAACTAGAAAATAAACTAGTCATACTTCACTGAATGACTGACGGAGCACCAAAATTTGTTCTTTTTCGATATTTACAATTCAAACTTTATGGAGTTATTTGATTAAATATGCTGATAGATGATTGATTCGACCCGACCGATAGGACCGCATCTACTCATCAATATGTAAATACATTTTGGAGGGATTATTCTCACAAAGTAAACGTAAAGCAACCAAGCAAAAATTTATACGCGAGACGAATGGGAGCATTCAATCTCGTCTCGCCACATTTCTATGGAAAATAAGTAACTGGTTTAATATCTAGATATATCCATGCACATTTATTCATTTCCACAGGTTTCCAATATTCACGAACTAAATACCTACAATATAACATCACGTCATATCTTGGGATAGCCCTAGGTTTAGGCAGAAGTATACCTGATATACCCAAATTGGAGGGCAAGCCTACACCGTTTATTTAATGAATCACCAGCCTGTATGATTGTATTTGTCTCTACTTACTATTCTATCTTAGCGTCGAGACAACCATCGTAGATGGTAATGTGGTGTGATGCATGATGTCGTATGACCATTATAATACGTACCTTATTGCAGTGATATCGCCTTAACACAATCCCTTAGAGTATTACAAGCGAGACGTATGTATCCGCATCGTGTGTGTGCCCGTGATTTAGTTGTTGATTTGATTGCTCCAGTCATTCATTCGCCTGACAATCGTTCTATCGTTCACCTAATAGCATGTAGCACGCCACCACACGCAGTCGAGTTAGATGTTCCAATGATGAAGGGTGCACGTCTACCTCACGTGTTTGCGATACAAAGGGAAAACGACTTGATTTTTTTTTTGTTTAAATATTCAGAAACGTGAAACCTTCCTTAAGCATACAAATGGCAAAGTATGATTGAGTATTCTAACCCTACTTTATTATTTAATTACATTAGGTATGTTTTTGTGATACACAAATGCAACACTAACGAACTGTACATATATTAACATAGTATATATAGTGCTTTAATCTTAGCCACACCTAATTAATTTTATTGATAAATATTTATTACAAAAATAATTGCAGGAAAGCATGCACCACAATAAAATAAATATTGGTAGTTCTCCAATTAATAACGAGTAAAATTACTGTTAACGTAACATTTTATACAGGTAAGTACTGAAACCACGATGATGTTTGGGTTCTGAATGCTAATTAATTATTGTAAATAAATATTGACTGATAACCTTAAAATTGAATTCATATTAAAAATCTGTTTACGGGCCAAATAAAATAACCGCATGAATATCCCTACCTAGATATTGTTGCCTCTGCACAAAATTCCAGGAATCAGGGGTCTTCTTTATCATAACCAACGAAAATAAAGAGAGTTGTATATTCCAAGCTAATAAAACTGGCACCTCAATATTTGAAATAACGTGATACAAATAATATTCGGGGTCAGTATTAAGACAACACTTTCAAAGAAAGTCTGAAGCTTTTGTGGAAGTTGAGTTTAAATTAAATAAAGTAACTTAGCGAGTTCGCATTTCTACAGACTTAAATTAAATCTTCAAACTTATACTGTACCGAGAACTCGACACAATTATTGATGGGGAAATGATATCAGTTAATGATCAAATTAATCCAATTAATGGAATGAATGGACCGTTTTGCAAAGCTGTATATGCGACTGGTACCCAAAGATAGAACGAGATTGCTCCTGTTAGCAATCGGCCTATAGGAATGCTTTTCACGAAGCTTGAAATAGTTTGAAGTGCGGTACAGGAACTTGGACAGACACGTACATCTGAGCGTGGTTTCAAATGTCCTTGTCTAAATGAAAAAGGGTATTAGGATGCAAGAATAGAATATATCTTTATCAGCCTAGAAAGTAGGTACATAATAGTTGTTCACAACACTTTTCTCCCTTGTACTTCCTACCTTAAAATTAAGTATGTCAATGATGAAAGTAGGTTAAATAATGATTCACGTATTATTACTTAATTGAAAACAGGTATTGTAGTAAGTAGCTTTGAAGATTATCATTGCGTTACTTCCGCGAAATTTCGGGACTTTCATAGCAAATTAAAGCTTTGTTGAGTTAACCTTGTTTGACCGCTGCTATTTTCTTCAATTTCCTCAATGGTCTGTAATTATGAAATGACAATGCCTTAAAGTTAATTATAGATTTGACAATACTGTTTTCACTAAATCATTGACAAATGTCACTAATGTCATAATTGAATTGATAAATTACATCAGAACCTGTTGAGACATTTAATTTCCCAAAACATGTTTTAAATCAAGCAAACGGAAGAAAATAACTCATAATCTTGACATCAACAATAAATTAATTAATTTGGAGTGCCATTGCTGTAATGAGGGTGGCTGTGCGCAACGAAGATGTTCGGCGAATACGGCCAACTAATTTCGACGACACGCTTTAAAACGACGAATAATAAAAGTTAATGGGACCGCTCTCTTCGTGATTCCTGGCGACGGCGAGTGCTCATTTGCCTGGCCCTCGTTTTCGTCGTGTTAATTAGCATTTTGGCACTAAAATACGTATAATTTGGAACCTTTGCAGGTAAACTTGAGATTTGTTACATATGGTTTGTGCCATTTCGTTTAAACTCGCCTAGTTTTAATTATTTTGGTCATGTTATTTCACAAATACAATGATTTGGCATTTGTAATAATTTTCACATTGCTCTCAGCATTACGAAACTCCAGAGGTAATTGGCAGGGCACATAGCTTGTAGGACATAGGGCCGTTGGGGTCGAAAAGCTTTCGAGTGGCGACCACGTACCGGAAAGCCTTTAAGAGGTGGACCGACAACCTGATGAAGGTCGCGGAAAACCGCTGGATGCGGACCGCGCAGGACTGGTCATTGTAGCTATCTTTAGGGAAGGCTTGTATCCAGCAGTTGGACTTCGTTCAGCTGAAATGATGATAATTGATTTTCATTCAAATTAAGTTGCTAAATAATTACTCTTTAAAAATAACAATTTTAAATTATTTGCAAATTGTATCCATTCTCATGATGAGACGATGTGTGAAAGGTGACTTACTAATGGAATTTATAGGCAGTTGTGAGTGGCAACTCCGGGGGAGACGCTGTAGAAAGATCTGACCTTATTGGTGAGGTTCTTCCTTATTGGTGAGGTGAGGAAAGATCAGGTGCGCAGTACTCGTAACCGACGTGCTTGTGTGGCCAGATGTATAAACGTGGACGAGCCTACGTTTGCCTACCCCATGAGTAAAAAGCGGGAGTTTATATTAAGCGTTAGTTGTATGTGTATGCGAATTAATATTTAGGTACATATTTTGCCATCAGATCTTTGACATCAGAGTCTGAAAATACCTAGAATGAATTCTAAATATTCATAGCTCTTGGAGATAATAAACCAGACGTAGGAAACCACATGGCAAGATGATTATGAGATACAATCAAAGTTTGAAAGGACAAAAAATGATTAATTATACATCGCGCAAAATACTTCCAAGGCTTGTAGATAATGGGTTTTAAAAACCTATGGATATTATGGACAAAAGATGACCATTATTATCCACATATATGTGAGATTTAATTCCATTTGATCCTAAACTTTAATACAAACAACCCTTTCCCTTAGGGGTTGTCAGAGTAAGTTGTCAGTGGTTTCCTTGAACATCGACCTGTATACTGATTATAATTATAAAACCACGGTTTTCGGGTACATTTTGTCATTGTCACTGTTATTGGATAGAGTAGGTAATTATCGGTAAAGACGGATAAAAGAGTCATAATATTACAAAACTAGCTGCTGTCCGTGAAAAGTGTTATTGGGGTTTTCTATGAAATTCTCAGTAGCAGCTCGGAGTTAGGATTTGTGCCCGGTTAATGGCAATAGGCTCACCCCTTATTACATGGGACCTAAAAATACCGGCGAACTGTGGGTGTACATTGTTACACCTCTGCCTAACCCTTCGGGGAATACAGGCGTGATGGTATATTTTTTTTTTTTAGCTGCTGTCTGCGACTTCCCCCGAGTGGAAATCTAATAAGTATACCATAAAACATATGCTATGACACGGCAATAGTGTAGATTTCTAACCTCGAAAGATTTTTTGTAATTAAACCAGTACTTCCTCAGATTTAGTCTTTATGAGTATAGACAGATAACAATACTATAGTATCGTTTAGTTTGTTAAAGAAGACTTAGGCGTATAAAAGCTGATGTTGTATTTAAAATACACTTTGAGTGCAATCGTAGAACTAATCGTATTAACTGTAGTTGAGCGGCTGCGGTCGGGCCGAGTCGCTTCTAGAAAACTCTCATGAGTAAAGGTTTAGGAAACTTATTTACATAAATTCATGGTAGGTATATAAAGCATTTTGTGAATAGGTTTAGTGATTTTACTAACTTTTAGAACAACCAGATTTTAAATTCGGAAAAATTAACTATAATTATACGAGTACATCAATAATATGGTTTATGAGCAAAACTGTTTCTATTTTACATAATTTTTTTATGTCACCTAGAGTAATAAACTAAGCTTACAATTTGTTTTTATTTTGATAAACTGAACTAAATAGTAATTACAGTTTGCAGAAATAAAACTCTTGCTTCATAATAACAGTGTTAAATTAAAAGAATCAGAGCATTCGTATGTGATTTTCAATTTATCTTTTCCACGCACAAAATTTGAATACAATGCAACACTGAATAGATCGTATGCTAGACTATAATCATAAATAATGTTTAATGTTCTATACAAAACATTTAATTTCCGTATTGCGCGGCCATGACACATGTGGCAGGCATCGATGGAATTGATATGCAATGTTTTAGTCACCTATAGTTACAAAGTGCTTCCAAATGTATATTTACAATTTTTTGTTTGAATTTCAATCGCGTATTTCAAATATCCGTGTTGACAAATACAGGTGCAGCGTGATTTTTGTTTTATTTTAGTAAACAATACAATCGAGCCGGTATTGTCGGGCTTTGTGAAAGCTAAAATTATCTCTCTCACCTACATAAACAGAAACCATAGGACATAAACGTCCGGGTGTCACCATTGTGAGGATCGCCCCGAGGACACGGTGAAGCACACAGTGGCGGTGTGCCCCACTTGGGCGAAGCATCGTCGGGTCCTCGTGGCGGCCATCAGCGGCGGCGAACTCCCGCGTCCTACCCTGGTGTAAGCCATGGTCCGGAGCGAAGGAGAATGGGAAGCAGTCGCCTCTTTCTGCGAAGCAGTTACCTACGCTAGAGAAGGAGGCGGCGGCGGGACGGTTGAGGCAGAGAGTCTCCGTCTCAGCCGCCGAGTTAGACGCTCCTGTCACCCGGCCACCGTAAACGCGGGCCTGTGGACGGTGAACAATAGGTAGATCAAATATTTATCCTTTTCTTTCGTTACAAGACACCATAAAAGCAACACAATGGCGACACAGCAATGAATTTCAAAATACACGGAACAGTAGCCTCCTCTAAACTAATAAAAACATAGTTTCGATTACAAATCCGTATCTCAAGTCTAGCGTGACGGCCGATGCCTGCCGGGGCTGCGGGTTGTTCGTAAGAGATACCGCGCCCCCGAAACGCAAAGGGCACAAGAAGGAACATGGGTGGGTTTTAGTCAGTAAAAGTCTGACACTAAAGGCGCGAGAAGTTATTTGATGATTTCCCACCCCCAAAAAAAAAAAAAAATAAAAAAGTCTAGCGTGACGGGTTTCGTTAAAGTATGAACTGTTGAGGAGGTTAGAAAGAACGCTTATGTATATGAAGGTACTGTGTTTGGTTTTATCAATGGTTTCACTCTATACTAAGGAAACTTATCATTTACCTAGATAAAATACCTCACATATTCAATTGGGTGATAATGCTAGCTATAATTTCGTAATTATAAACCCGTTTACAAAAATAAAACTAAAAAAGTTAGTTTTATTTTTGTCTTGACTCCAACATAAAAAGGTTTTCTTTTTAACACCCCGACGCAAAAACGTCGGGGTGTTATAAGTTTGACGTGTCCGTGTGTGTGTCTGTCTGTCTGTGGCATCGTAGCTCCTGAGCGCATGAACCGATTTTGATTTGGTTTCTTGTGTTTAAAAGATTAATTAGTCGGGAGTGTTCTTAGCTTTGTTTAATGAAAATCGGTTCAGCGGTTTTAAAGTTGTTGTTTATGATGATAGTAATACAGTCCTGCAAGGTTGTCATTGTTTTACAAATAACCCTGTATAAAGTTAGGCTAGTACAAGTACCGAATAATAGGTAGTAAAATACTAACAAGAGATGAATAACAACTCCAATCATATTGGTAAGTATGTAGCTTTCAAATGAGTTTTGTAGCTACGTGTTCATTTTTAAACTAGATAATGCGACCCGGCCACGCATGCCACTCAATGGTGGACTATTGTTATTTTTAAAACATATACGCGATGGTGAGACGCTTGCGGTCCGCAGCCACATAGTATGCGACCCAGCGACCCAGCCTGTCTTTATCGCCAATTTTATAGCATATTATAATGCAGTAAATAAAGAATCGTCAACCATTTTAATTGCGCATATACATAATAAACCTAATAACCAGTTAAAGTACCGACTTGACGTTACGTTAGTAGTTATAAATCGGTCGAAAATTGCTGTTTTTTGTTGAGTTATAAACATTCTCAATATGGAATAATAATTATAACAAAATAAAAATAAAATTGACCCTTGACATCATCAAGGTTGAAGACCCCTGATCTAGATAATACATAAAATATATCTATAATATCTATCCCATTTTTATGTTCCCATGAAATAATTTTGGATTTTGGCTTACGACGAAGTCGCAGGAAGAAGCATAAATAAATAAAACGTAATCGCTGCACATATTTTTAGCTTCAGATCGTATACATGGATCTTGCTTCAAACGAATATACATATTTAATATAATAGCCGCTGCGCGCTGGTTGGCTCCCGGAAAGTCCTCGTTGAAGACATGTCGTCTTGAGGGAAACTAAGGCTTTGTCCCACTCCAACGATAAAGCGACAAGTGAACCATATTAAACATTGAGTACTTACGTCATGATCATCAAGCGCTTAATGTAATGAGCATATAATCTTAAGTATGGTAATTTGTCGGAAGTTGTGCCAAAGAATGCAGTGTGTAAGGGATACTGACGCCCAACCTGTTACCGTGGATTGAGAATATGTTTCTAGACCACAGATATAGAAATGGCGTCGCAACGGCTTGAATGGGTATTAAATGATGATGGAGGGATAAGGATGCTTGATAACTGAAACACTAATCTCAACCTCCTCGTTGGTCCGGTTGTCTGATATTGTGCCTGGTTAATGACTATTGGCACACTTTCTTTAGGTACATGAGACGTAAGCATAATTTGGCTTTCCCACCCCTTGGGGATTGCCTGAAGAGAATAGCCGTGATTTTATGTTGTGTAATTTCGCCCTACTCTCTCACTTACAAACAGTACTTCCAAGCTTTAATTTTTCTTTTACCACTGACTCGTTATCATGCATAGCTTGTACCTCGCTATTCGTTAGCAGTGGAATAAGTGCCTAAAGGTGTCATTAGAGATTGCACCCGTAACCCACCCATTCTTCTGAATATTATGAAGCATACAAGAAAATGCATTGAAATCTTGATTTCCGTGCAGTTGAAGTTTAAATAATGATATGTAAGCATCGTTAAAAATACTTGCCTTAGAAATCTTGAAATGGTAATTAAAACTGATCAAACACCTACTAAGTACCTAAATATATGCGAATTTTAAGTAACAATAGAAAAGGTATATTAACTTGATTCGTTTACTACAAAAACACAAACTAACAAAAGCATGTTAAGGAAAAGTATTAAGTATTCAATCAAAATCAAATCAAGACTCCATTGAACCGCGAACGTTTGTTTATTTACCTACTAAGTTACTTCATATAATATTTTCTTTTTACAATGACAAAATCAAGCATATAAAGACAATCATAATTATCTCAAAAGGCAATTAATTATTAGTCAAACTCGTGTTTGTAACAAGAAATTAAATTCCAAAACCTAACTCAAGAACCAGATCGTTCCCCAATTAATTACAACCCAAAGATCAGTTTATTTAATACCAAAATTAGCGAATTAACACAGCTATAGTCATGTAATTTACAATTAATTAACAAAGGAAAATGCTGGCTCTGAATGCTTACTTTCAGAGAAAATAGACTTTGCAAATATTCACCCGAGAATAAAGTTACTCCGGGCGTTTAACTTTTGTATTCAATTAAATAAAAAGCTCTAGAAATAAACGGCAAGGATAGTAGAATCGTCGTCATAAATTGTTGCAATTTTGGCCTGGTTTTGCTCAGGTTTATTACTAACTTTTTTATCTTACCTTTGCTGTTTCAGAATAAGAAAACCAAGGATGAAGTTGAGTCAGAGATAATACATTTTTGCAGAGCGGCAAATGACAATGCCTATTTCAATATTTTACCGTTACTTTATTTCATTTTAGGCGTTGATTTAGGAAGACATTTTATTTCGGTATTTCCTGATTTAAACTACAAGAGTTTTTGTTTGATATAGTTTTTATTAGCGCGGTATATTCGAGTATATTTTATGCTTGTTTCAGAAACTCCTGTGCTCCTCAGTACCCACGTTCCTCATAAAATTTTCTACAGAGAATATACCGCAACGTCTCTTGAAAACTTCGAGTATGCGAATATTATTTCTACTTTTACACATATACCGAGAATTAATTTCTTGTTCACACAAACCTTTTGTTTTAAAAACGCAAATATTTTGTTAGAAATTAAAGCTCCCCCTCGTATAATGTAGAACAACAATAACAAAACATTCTCTTACGTACCGGAGAGAAAATACGTTAGTAGATGTTCACATGTTACCTTATCTACCTTTTTCAAGGGGATGGACTGTGTACTGTATTGGAATGTTGATATTTTACTACTTTTAAGTTTTTTTTTACAGAGTTCTATCGATAATCATCTCTGTCGTTATTTTTATTTCAAATAGAAAAAAAATAAAGTTTAATTGTGAGTTCAAATAACTTTTACATTACGCATATACTCTCACTAGAACATCAAAGCGCAAACCGCGACAACTGCACCGTCTCCTCAAATTTTCACCATCCAAGTAGTAACGTGACTAGACGTCATATCTCAGGGCAACCCTAAGCCGCGTACTTGTGAACTGTATATGACGGGAACGATAGATTTATTTACAACAAGCACGCGCCATAGTTCAGGTGCAGCTCTCTCGTGTTAATATCGCAGCTGAAATACAAATATCTACGTCATCGTCGGCCCGGGGACGGATTAAGCGGTGCACAACACTGTTTTAATTTAATTATCACGAAATTGAATCGAATTCGAGTGTTATTCATCAAGAATACAGTATACATAACAGTTCAAGTGTTGATTCCTATTTATTTAATGCACTAGGTGTTGTATTTGATTATTTAAATTAATGTTCTGTTTTCTGGCTGCGTAACAGCAAGAAAATATTCTTGCCGTGGTTGCATAGTTACTGACTAATTAGCTAGCCCAATAGGGTAGTATGCAACCACAATAAGGATATTTTCTTCATTAAATTTTAGTTGTAGTCCGGCTTAAATTTTTTAAACATTTAATATTGCATGCCTCACATTTTTTTCCTCCTTAATATGATATCCGATAGATGAAAAATATTTATTATTTTATTTATTTGCTACAAATAAAATCATTTTTTTATTTACGATCGACATTTTCATGTATCGAGTCATCTATCGGATATCAGATTAGGTCAATATTGACACCTTATTCATTAAAATCGTATTATTAGTTCAACGGCTGCACATAAAATATTTACGTAACATATTATGTACATAGATCACATTATTTTTGACACAACGAAATTTAAAATGCTCCCAATCGATCATAGTTTTAATTGTCAACATTCCAATAACAACTTAACGAATATTTAGATTACAAACTATGTACAATATAAAAAAGAAATCTTAACAACTTCTCAATTAAAGACTGATTACTTTTCATTTTAAATTACAACTGATTGCGTCAATTTCGATTTCGTTGACTGTTCAAAAATACCCTTGTCCTTCCCCGTTAGATAAAGAAAACAGTACTATAAGTATTATATATGTGTATTTGTGTGTGTATCAAGTGGATAAAAAAACATGAAATGTTTGTTTTCAAAACAGTAGCAGCAAAACAAACATAAAATAAACACTACATATCTACACTCATGACAAAAAAAAATTGCGATTGCTATGCTAGAGGTTTTGGGTTCGATTCCCAGGTTGAGCATAAAGTGTTATTGGGTTTTTCTATGAAATTTTCAGTAACAGCTCGGAATGAGGATTTGTGCCCGGTTAATGGCAATAGGCTCTCCCTCTATTACATGGGATCTAAACATACCGGCAAACTGTGGGTGTACACTGGTACACCTCTGCCTAAGCCTTCAGAGAATACAGGCGTGATGGTATATTATGTGACAAAAAACAAGTATTTATTATTTCTATCATAGATCGCTATTCCCAGTTTTAAACATCATTACAAATCCGGCTCACACTCTGAATGGCAAAACAAGCGTCATATTGCGATACGGATGAGAGTTAAGTTGAAATTTAATAATATATCAGTTACAAACGTCGACTTTCTTGAAGTGTAACTTATACAAGACACTTTGTATCATTATGTCTGTAACTTAATGTTCAAGTTAACGTATCTTGACAAAACTTAAAGGATGATAATATTGGAAACTTGTGTTGTAATATGACACAAATACAGACAATACTTGACGCTTTAACAACGTTCCAACAATGTTAAATTAAACTATATATTTTTTTTTTTATAGATTGATTAACCAATCAATATAAAAAATATTTTTTTCTAGCTCTGTTACACCGTTTCAATTCTTAAAATACGGATTGAGATATTTTATTTACTTCTGAAGTAATAATTGAAATATCAACCGATAAAGAATCAAATATCAATTGTCCAATCAGTTATAACATAATTAAATAGGCACTAAGCATGAACAAAAACACGGTTAGCGCAGTGACTGAGCGATTGGTTGCAGCGCTGCGTGTTGCGGGTTCGATACCTTACGGAACAAATATTTGTATGAGCTACAGATAGTTGTTCCGGGTCTGGCTGTTTGTGTATGTGAGTTTATATGTTTGTAAACGCTCCCACGATGCAGGAGAAAATCCTAGTGTAGGACATCGTTTTTTTTTTTTAAAGCCACGTAGCTTTGTGGTAGTACTGGACAATAAAATACTTTTATTATTCTCTTGTTAATTCTAATGACAAAGACGTAGAAGTGCATAGTTAAGTGACAACTCGCGCCATAGCAGCCTCACAAAGTAGCTCATCATGCCCTTTCACTCGCACAGTATAGCGAGTGAACGTGAAGACGCGATAAGCGCCATCACTTTTCAATTCGTTTCATTAATGGAACGGGTTATCCTGTTTTGCTACTAACACCAACGGACATTTTGTGAAGTTAGTTAGATGGTTATACAGAAATACAACAAGCTTCATTGCTTTTAACCCTTACATTTTAAAAGAAAAGAAAGGTATTAAAACCACCTGCCATTTACGACAACAACCACTGGAAGACGTGGGCGACGTCTCGTTATTATTTTGCTGCAAATTAGACAAACGAATTGTAAATTATAGGAGCTGCGTATATGAATATTTTACATAGTTTTACTCGAACGTTTTGAACATAAAAATTTCATAGTCTATTTTTGTAAGCCGAAATAACAAAATATTTAACCTACGCAAATACCTATGTAGGTATATCCTGCGACATATTTGCTGTGCCAAAAATAATACAAGGCAGCTAGCAAAAAAAAGTTGTAATGAAAAGAAAATAGTAAACGTATACAATAATTTGACGTACTCCAGTAACTAGAGTTTTGTTTGATAAATTTTTACTGTAAAATACTTAAGGCTGAATCTGCCCTGACAAATGCTTAGTGACTGTCAAGACGGCTATCGAAAATAAACATGAAAAAGTAGATATTGAACCGGCCGCCAAACTGTTATTCACCAGTTCCCAAGAGCGTTGTGCGACCTGCCAGTGTGTAGTTTGCCAAAGTGATGGTACGTTGCCCTTATAAATTCTATGTGATATCGTATCTGTAAACGCCCTCTATCTCTCAATCCAGGGAAGGTCAAAGGAGGAAATAGCCACGCTTAGCAGAGAAACATGCAATCGCAATTTGCTTTAGTGAGAAAAATAGCCGTTTCATACTTTTTGATTGTAAAGGTACTGCTGTTCCGTACCTTTTAGTAGGGAACCGCTGATTTTTATTTCATAATTTAGGGTTGCCCCGACAGTGATACTGGTGGCAATTCTAGTAACTTTAGGAAAGTTTCAATCTGTCAGAAACGCGTCTGTTTTACCTACAATTTTGACAAGATTTTGACATTGATTGTCGTTAAAATGAGATTGCAACTAAATTTTTAACGTTTATTATTACGAACCACCAGGTAGTTCGGTCATGTTGAGAGGATGAGTGAAAGGCGACGCAGGACGGTGACGCCCTAGAACGAACTATATTGACTTTACTAGTGAGGTTCTTCAGAAAGGTCGGATGCGCAGTACTCATAACCAACGTGCTTGTATGACCAGATGTATAACCTTAGACGTGACGTACGTGAATTGTTTAAAGAATTAATATCATGACGGTACCTTGTCAATATATGTACATACATATATACATAAACTCACGCCTTTTTCCCATGGGGGTAGGCAGAAACCACAGAACGCCACTTGCTACGATCCTTACATACTTCCTTCGCCTCGTCCATGTTCATGCATATGTTCATACAAGCACGCCGGTTACAAGTACTGCGCACCCGACCTTTCTGAAGAACCTCACCAATTAGGTCATGCATGATCGGAAAAATCTTCATCTTTTTAAAAAAGTTTGTGATAGACATAATTTTAATACTAGATATAGGAACAAATTAGATCAACCAAGTTTCAGATTCGCAAAGGTATACACTTCTTTTATGGGGTACTGTGTAAAATATTATAATAAAATACCGCGCGATATTCTCGAACTAAATGAGAGAAAGTTTAAAACATGCATAAAACGCACATTATGTGGTCAAGCTTATTATAAATTCGAAGATTTATAACTGAAAAAAATGCTTGGCCTAATGCTAGTGTCCGTGGAGTTTCTTGGTCGTTCTTCATAGAGACCTACGTTTTGGAACAAGCAACTGGCTTCAACTTGTAACTGTAACTTCTTGACAATTTAAAAGTGCCTGTAAATGGTCTAATTCTAATAAATGCTTTGACTATATATAATAACGAGATTTGGCCTTCAGTATTTTTTTGGACTTTTAAATTCGTATTAGTTCTGTAACTTGAATCTAAGATGAGGATTCCCTAACAGCAATTTTTTTCTAAAGGTCAACTTTAGATGTCTTGACAGATCATACTATGAAACCCTGTCAGGCCGTAGTAAAACTTAAGAGTTCTGTGCTAAAGTCTGTAACAATAATTAGGTATGTTTTAAATGTAACATTTTTGTTACGTATAACTTTCCGTTTTACTCCCACAGCTAAAATAATATAAGTCAAAGTAAATTGTGCGTAGGTTCTGTTACTAAAAATAAACAAACACTACTTTCATCAAATTTTACATACAGCTTCATAATTATGACTTTCTGCGTGAGAGAGGGTTGTTCAAAAAAAAATATACTTTAATTTTTCAATTCGGGAAAATAATGTTTTCAGCTGGTTTTCATAATAAACATTTTACCGGAATCGCCATCGCAAGTACCAGAACATAGTTGAACTAGCAATAAGGGGACCGTTTGATTTTTGGTAATTGTAAATTAAATATAAGCGTTTTCAATATGCTTTTAGGTATGGTGAGAATTTTTATCATTAAATTCGATTTTTCAATGGAATTGGTTTTTGTATTTAATTTATCTAAATATGTTTTGAACGTATTTGAATAATATTTACTTAATTATCTACCTGTTAAATTCAATTTAATATTCTGTCACTTCGTTAAATTAATTTTTATCCTGAGACAAACACTCCAACTTATATCCATTAAAATTAACGAAAACTTAACTATGTCGGGTCCACGTCCCTTGTCTTTTAGAAAAGATAAATGTAAGTGTTCAGTCAACTGCCAACTTGACTGAAGGCTGACATCTCTCCAACAGAGACATTTAGCTGAACATTTCACAATGCCGACCCCTATCCAATTATTATGACAGATTTACATGAACTTAATTAGAAAACAGATTATTATACAAATAATGACCGTTGAAAATTTGTTAATTGAAGTACCCATCAACAATATACCAGATATACGTATAAATAAAATAAGTAGTAATAATAATTCATACATAATAATTATGTATGAATAATGCCGAAGTAGCTCGGTCGTTCCTGGGTCTGTTCGAAGCCAGGTCAGTATCAAATATGACTTTCACTTTCTGTCATGCCAACGTTCATCTCAGAGACCACTGATTTACTTCCTACGAGGAGTCTTTCAGTCAAGTGATGCTCCTTTCTACTATGTTTAGGAAGAACCCGATTGTTAGACTTGAATTTACACAAATCATTTTTTTCGTAGCACAGTCGCCACGCCGTAGCACGATGCGTAGCGTGCCAGCCAGAAAAAGTTTTTGGATTAAATTAAATCAAAATACGTTAGTTTTAATGTTTTTTGATTTAAATATTTTTATTTGAGACACTTACTTATCTAAAAGTCAAACTTAAATGTTTACTTAAAGTTTTAGCATTTTATTTGGTTTTGTTTAACTTCGTGATTTTTAATGTGAACCATTACAGTCTGCAATTTATTTTACTATTCATTCTTCGCATTTGTAATTCTCTTCTAGAATACAGACATAAATTAATTATCTCTATCATAAGTAACTGACTAGCTTAATACATAACTAAAAAAGTTTTTTAAAACATTTTGATTGAAATCGTTGACAGGCTAATTTTTCCCTTGAACCCCTTTTTAAACTCATATGGCATTTAATATGACAATATCCACACACGCAGCAAACGTAAAGAGCATAACATTAAAACTTCAAGCATCGAAAATCATTTAGAGCAAACAAATTATCGCACAAAAAAAGTATTAATAAAAACACATTACAAAACATCAAATTGTAGGTAGAACTGGGTGAATTCGCTGGGGTAACATCGTTCACTTAAGCACATTACCGTGGGTTGTCGGCCAACTTCGGCCCGGAGAGATAACATCGAAACAATTGCGGAGCCACGGGAGCTAACTTGCGGGTTAGCGCAATAGTTTGCTGTAAATTGGCATGGAGTTCGTTATGAATTCTTTGTTAATTGGAATATGGAAATAGTGAGAGATTTATTTTCCCACCCGGCGGATATCTAGCGGGTCTATTCCGGTATCAATCTCCCTCGGTCAATTTCAGTAAAATTATCCAACAAGCTAATTGACCTCTTACCTAAGTTCACTTCACTGACATTTACCAAGGGAGAGGTTTAACAGAATAACACTGCAAGATTTGTTTTTATACAATCAGTCAAAGTTCTAGATGTCCATCTTATCGTATCTTATGGCATAGGAATACGTCATCGAAAAGTTAAATTGTCGATGGTATATGTACATTAGAAAATAGTATGGTTAGTACCCAGTTTTTTAAGTCAAAATACAATGATCAACTTGAGCATAGCTTCTTTTTTTTTTTTTGTCTTAACTATTCACTTTTATATTGCCCCGTTGGTCTCGTAGTCACAAACGGTTCCTAGCGCAATGTCTGAGATTAGAGAGATTATTTATTTATTCAGAAGCACATACATTGTTTACTACGAATTAATTAATACATAACTAAAGTTATGTGTAATCCTAGTAGTTTTATTTTTAATGTAGACGGGCTTGGGTCGGATACCCGAGTTCGGGCACAGTATTATTGGGCTTTTCCAGGATTTTTAAATTTCTCAGTAGCAGTCTGAACACAGATCCGGTCCGTGTCGATACGGTTGGGTAATACTTCATCACATAAAACCAACCTGACCTACACTAAACCTGCCAATATTTGCATATCGCTTAGCACTAAAAAAACAACCGAGGCATACCGTTAACCCAAAATTACGCGTAATTAAATGTTAATTAATAATATTCATGAGAACATTCTGTACAGATTGAGCCTCATTTTAATTACTTATTGTTTATACTCATTCAATTTATTGCTTCTAAGTAGCTTTAAAATGCCGATAATAATTATGATAACATACACGAACATAAATTGCTTAAAGCAATATTTTTTGTTACAAGTATAATAATGTAGTCAGAAGCAGGACTATTTCTAAGCTTCAAACACCAGGGCGGACAATTTATTTATCTTGTAGGAATGATATCATTTTTATGTCAATCTCAATCTGTCAAAAATGCCTTCAATTTACCTAGACTTTTTGGCATTAATTGTCGCTAAAATAACGTTGCGCTAGATTCTAAACGTTTTTATTATTAATTTGTAGAACTGGCGATCTGAAACGTAATCGTAATTTTAAGATACACCAAGGAAAGATTATTTATAAAATTGTAAACCTTTATTTAGAATTCAATAAGTAACAAAGGGAATTCTCAATAAGGGTTTACAAAGTACAAACAATAATTACTTACTCTTAATTATTAAACTGAACATTTATGAAAACTAATCATCCTCTAAGCTCGACAGATGCTGCTTTAAAATTTTGTCATTTCTCTAGAACTCTGTCTTAAAATTCTTTTTGGTTTTTTTTATGGGGAATGATCTTTATACACTGAGGTACCCGCTAGAACCTTAGTTTTATTTATAATTTCACTGGGCATTTGGTAAATAGAGTTAAGTACACAATTTTATCTATAAAACATAACATAACATACCATCACGCCTGTATTCCCCGAAGGGTTAAGCAGAGGTGTACCAATTTACACCCACAGTTCGCCGGTATGTTTAGGTCCCATGTAATAGGGGGCGAGCCTATTGCCATTAACCGGGCGCAAATCTTAACTCCGAGCTGCTAATGAGAAATTCCAAATGGAAAAACCCAATAATACTTTTTGCTCGACCTGGGAATCGAACCCAGGACCCCATGCTCATCAGTCGCGCTTGCGACCACGAGACCAACGGAGTAGTCATAATAAATTATTTTACATTAGGAAAAGCGGATATTGATAAACATTTTTTTCTCTAAAAGTATTATCTCATAACAGGTAAAAGTTGTTCGTACTCTCGATTCGAAAATTATATTTATAGCAAGTTCGTTGTAATAAAAACAGGTAGGTACAGCTCTGATACGTTTCCTTTTCCAAGATGGTTCGGATCACGTACGGACAATGTTCGAGTACCCTTCAATCAGCCCTATCTTTATTACGACTACTTACCACTGACAGAAAAGGTCACGTTTATGAACTAAATCTAACACATAGCTGTGCATGTACCAATGTAACATGCATGAACGAACACACGGACGCATGTGAGTATTCATTATTTTTAAAATTTAATATTCCGAGGTTACATACGAAAAGGATGTTTTAATAATTCTGGATGTGATAGTACCCTTTGCTTTGGTATAATAAAAAGATCAAATTTATGAATAAAAGACAAAAAAAGGCCTATCTACAATCTGATTGTTTAAAGACATCTCTCGACTCTTGTTCTATGAATGATTACTAGTTTTATATAGAGTCCATAGGTACTTTTTAATCTTGACCTCGCTAAGTACATGTGTTATTTATGTATTCATTCTTTACTTTCACGTTCAGTATCATTACATAATTATAGAATATTATTTACTTTTTATACATAATATTCTTTGTTCATTTTATGTACATTAGTATACCTACTCAAAAATGTCCTTAAAAAAATATACCTTCCTTATACCGAGCTGAAACTATATACATATGTCATGAATATTATTATTATTCTGTATCGATGTTAATAAATCGGTTGGCCACAGGACAAGGAAACAATTCCACGGGCAAATTATAAATACACTAAACATAATCGGCAAACAATCTTCTACTTACCGAGAATACAAAAAAAAAACGGCTAAACAGAAAACAACATGCTCACCTTGATAATGCTGACATCGCGTGACCAAGAACGAATCGTAACTGATGCCTAATGGAACTGGAATCATCACATTTACCGGATAACCCGCTTTTTACCTATCATCCTTAGAGAAATGGGCGAAATCATATTAATTTGCCGCGGTAATGTATTTCTGATTATTTGTGATGAGTTACGTTTACCTATGTATTATGTTACATATTGTATAAAAATTATGTACCGAAACATTCATTTTTATTCATTATTCTTTGAGCTACGGAACTGTTTTTCTATTATTTGTTCCTAATTCACAACATACTTATAATCTAAATAGTAGGAAAATAGGCATTGCTTAACAATGTTGGTAATTTTCCTAAAGTTAGTTCTTCTGTAATATTTGTAATTAATTTTAACCGCACGGATTACAGTGCGGTTGATAGTTTTCCATTAGGAAAACTATAATAATATCCTTGCATACATTTTCAACAAATGTTGATTTGATTGATTTTTGAATTAGGTAGTAGTTTACATCACTTTAAACTTACACCAAAGACAAACTCTACGTGTTTCTTTAAACGTGCATATGAAGGGCAAGAATAATTAAGGGGTAATTCACTGACTTTTGAGAAACAATTATCTCAGTCAAAAAATTCTCAATCTGTCTAAAAGCCTCTAATTTACTTACATTTTTTGACTGTTGCTGAAATGAGATTGCGACTACATTCTAAACATTTTTAATTATTGGAATTGACCTTCAGATAGTCAAAGTACCATAAGCCAATATAAAAACATTTCCAGAGTTGGACTGAGAAAACCAATGTTTTTAGAAAATATTGTAGGAATGAGAAGTCTATGTAAACATTTTCAAAATTTTGAGTACTTCATGGCAAGGCGCCAACAAAACATTTATGGATAAGTTAAGCCAATTTCTCAGTACAATCTCTTTATCGCTATCGTTTATATCGAACTTAGTTTTTCACCGTTATTTTTATGGAACTCTGTTTTAACCGCTAATGGCCTCTCCTGTCCTGTATTTATTAAAACGATTTAACATAAAACTTTTCAACCTAAGATCCGAATATGGAATCTATATTTGGATCTAAGAATTGTAATGGACCACTGACGAGTTAACGCCAACGTTCACGTGTTCTGCAAGTTAGGAAATATTGAGCTAATGAAATAAATGCCTACATTACTAACGTAATCCGTAGGGAAATGTCATAAAAAACTGAAGCAATGTGGTATCTAACCATATCAGATAGAATGATAGTGTTATCGTCTATTATCAAAATATTAAAATACCAGGTAGATATACTTGATAATAATATTTAAAGTTATTTATAAATTCCAACGCAAAACGTAAACACTAGCTGGATTCATTTATAGAGGCACAGTCACCGCACAGTCGCACATATTTGCAGGCAGCGGTTTAAATCAGTAAAACAAGAACCATGTCAGTGTCTCTCAAAGCTATTTGTGAAAGCGGAGGTAAGCGACAAGCAATAGGTACTAACACAGTTTCGTATAAGCTTTCTTTAATGAATATTCATTACTTCATTTACTTGAAGAAGCGCCATACATCACGGCATCAAATACCGCCCGAAAATATCACAAATTTAGTGTGTTCACCAGGCGAACATAGAATGAATATGCATATATGATTACAAATATTTCAAGCTGGTCTTATGCCAAAATTTCATTGTCACAGGCATAAAAACTTTATACACATAGTTTCCCGCATGAAAATGAAGTGAATGTGTAATGAACTGAAACTGAAATAAAACTGATGGTATTTTAGAATTACACGCCGTTGTAAATATGCAAAATTGTTTTGCACGGATATTATTTACGATCTATTTAAAAATGTGCAAAATTAACATGGAAAAAGCTTCCAGCTTTCATTAGGTACAGTTATTACTGCGGTGGAATTATCTCAAAGAACTGTAATTTGGCTGCTTCAGCCAATCAGCTACGGTAAAAGGTTAAAAGTAGGGAAAGGAAGAGGAAAACCTGAATAAATGAATGTCCAACCGATGTTTCCGTCAGATATTATCTGTGGCCGATTCTGCCTTAAAATTGATGAAGAGTATACAAATGAATTATTACTGCTTGGGTACTACCATGACTGGTTTAAAATATGAAGCTCAGTTTATTACTTAAGTACTTATACAAAAAATGAGTATACACCCGAAAGAGAACTTCTGAAGCCCGCTCGAGAATCAACATTTATTTATATATTCTTTTCTTCAGGTTATTGAATTCATTATTTTAATCAATCAGATCAGTTTAGTGAACCATAATTCGAATACCTACTACAGTTATATTAAAGCTAATAATTGAAGCAAAATATAGGTAACACAAATTCGGCGTAATATTGTAACACGAAAGCTCACCTAGGTCGCGATCGAACGTTACGGCTCATTATAGGCCTTGTTATGTGGACCGCTGTATGCACTTACTACAATTTCCAACATATGAAGTTTTTTTCTATCTTAAGTCTAGAGTATTTTTAGTCTTATAAAATAAACAAAACTTTTATCTTTACGAATAAGAATACGAATCATTTATTCGCTTTAAATGAAACTTTAGTGAAATTTTTGGCACGCAAAGTAATCAATTAAATAAAAAGTTATTTACACTACAACACTTGTTCGATTTTTAATCACACTGAAAAAGAAAATCAAGTATCACTTTAGCTTGTTTAAAAATACCTGCGACAACGTGCAAACGTTACTATCACGTAAATATTTAGTGAGACATTTCAGTACAAAGTACAGGTACGCATGGTGGATATGTTGCGTACATCTAGCATACTGTCGTCCCCCAGCAAGTGTGCGCTGAAGCGTTGACCCTTGATTCGGTCTCGATAAGCCCCGAAATACTTTTGTCGACCAGCATACCGACGAAATTGGGTCGTATAAATAAATAATTTTACGATGTTACCCTCACAACTAACACTTAACGGCCTACCCTTAAAATTGTTAAAGACTCGCAATAAAATCTGGAAAGAAATCTTTATGGTCATTAATTGTGGAATAAAGCTAAATTACTCCCTATTTACAACTAAGGCTACAATGTATTTGGGTTGGGTTTTCACACATTCTTGCACTGATATACGCGGGTGCTCACTGCTCACGATGCTACGATTTCTAGAAGGTTTACGGTTTAGATGATGAACAAAAATCTCGACATAAGAAACTAGAATGCTTACCGTGGTATTCCATGAAACCCATTATTGAACTCACATCGTGAAGAGCTATTCTGCAAAAAAAAATCCCTCGGTGAATTTAAGTGAAATGAGCCTCATGACGTAATTGCACTTAGTCGTCTGCCCGAATTCGATTGCCTATGGAATTCGACCAAATCACCAAGTGAAAATAAAGGGGATCGAGTTGACCCGTCTTGGAACAATCTCGTTCAGCTTCATCGTTACCGAACGCGGGCGCAGGTAGTCGACTTCGATTAAACTATTCGCAGTCGTCATTTGCAATGACCAGTGTAATACATCGGCGGCGGCGGCCCGAATTCTAATAAAAACATTCGAACAAGGACGAATAAGTTTAAAGGTGAGCTGTTAATAGCATACAGTTGTATGACAGCTCACCTCAAACTTACACCAACTTATTTCGTCAAAGTTGATTTTTACGGAACAGACCAACTGAATACCTTGAACTGCCTCGGTAGCCTAGTGGTCCTAAGCGCTACTGCTACGCTAGTTGTCTTGTATTCGATTCCCAGGTCGAGCAAAAAGTGTTGTTGGGTTTTTCTATGAAATTCTCAGTAGCAACTCGGAGTTAGGATTTGTGCCCAGCTAATGGCAATAGGCCCGCCCCTTATTACATGGGACCTAAATATACCGGCGAACTGTGGGTGCACATTATTACACCTCTGCCTAACCCTTCTGGGAATACAGGCGTGATGGTTGATGGTATTTTTACCAACTGAATATTGTTTCTTTAACATAATGAAGTGGGTACAGTACAGATTTACGTCACTGTTACTAACCAAAACAACTGACTTTGAGGATAGAGGTGCATAAAGTCGTAATACAGAATAACTTGGCCATTAAAACTCTCAACACTAACCGACCCACAATACATTATTTCTTCCATTATAAAAGTTACAAAATTACACATCGTAAATATACATGAAAATCGTAATAGATAACGATATTATTACCGCAGCAAGGCAAATTGCCCTATCATATACTTACCGCTAACGGGCGTTCGCAAACTTTGCCGACTTTCCAACTCGCTACAAAGAGCTTCTACAGGTTCTAAACATGCTCTGACAAAGAATAAATTCTAGAAAACTGCTGGAAACTTAAGTTATAAGCTAATACATAAAAGGCAGTTCCCGGAATTAGGTGTCATTCCCGAAGAGCAAAACATTTTAAAATGCAAAATTCACACTTCAATTGATAAAAAATACAGCTCGGGAATAAAATTATGCAGATAAGGCATCGTCTGTGTTACAGAACACTGGAGATGGCGTAGTGAGCTTAACTGCGAAAAAGGTCTAGTCCTTAATAACTTCGTAGAGGGATATGGAAATATAACAATAACGTCATTGTCCTCCAATGGAACAAAACTTACAGGCTTAAAATTATATTTTGCTACCAAATAAAGTCATTTTTACGAAGTATTTGATTTTCAAAAAGAAAACTTTCCCTCGCCATTTCTTTCAGGATATTAAAGGATTGTTCTTTTAAATGGAATGTGAATACACGTCACGAAGAACATAAAGAAACAAACGTGTATAAAATCGTTCCTAATAGTGAGATGGATACCACAATTCGTGCATGCACGCACGGTCCCCACATTTACCCGCCGCCGCCGCCGTCCCACCATCGTCCCGGTCGACGATTTGTTTGTTTGGACACGCACGATTAACTCCCGACCGTCGATAATCTTATTTGTTTTATTTTTAACCAACATTCGGCATTTCATTCTTATTTTAAGTTATTTTCTCTTATAAAATCAAAGGTTTAGGAGTATTTTAAAACTGAAACACAAAAGTTTGTATCTTTTGAATACCTTGAGTACATATACAAACGATTATAAAACTATATTTATATTAAGAAGTACCTAAGTACGGGGTTTCTTGCCCATTCTTCTGCATACCAAACTATAGTCAAGAGACCAAGGGATTAAAGAAGCAGCTGGATTTAATTCTTCTTTTCTCTTGTAATTTACCTTCAAAAGTGGCTCTTAACTGTCTAATTGAAATAAATTATTTAACTTTAACTTTGCAGAGAAAAAATAAACCAGGATCGTATGTTCAAAACAAACATTTAATTGTCGACATACATAAGAACAATACGAGATCTCACAAGAGTTTGAGAATTGGATAAGTATACCTTAAATGTAGGCATATTTTATTGCCCATAGCAAATATGCATAACATATTTACGGAGACGGATGCCTCACATTACCATAAAAAGAAGTATGTAATGTATAACCGACGGTTTAGAATATCCGCGCATATTCTCACGAACGTGGTTCAAATTACTTGGCCAGCCTATTTTGCATACATTTTCTTTTCCCCGTACGTATTGGTGCACTTTGCTATTAAGGCTTTTTTACTGCTCGAAATTTTGTTTCAAGACTTCATTATAAATATGCCAGCACCATAAAACGATCAGGTATTCCATGTGAATACGACTATAACCAATTACATTTGCACGAAAGTGTAATCGTGTGAGTATGAAACGGTTTCGAAGATTAAATCAAACATAAAGCCATGTTTAACTCCAATATTTGCTTTTTTCTAAAGAAACAAAAGGAATCATTCTCGCATGAGGTGAACAGCCTTTTCAAAATTACAGACGAAAACTTTTATCAAGATCAGATTGCCGTTTCAGTAAATAAATAACTCTATTTATTACAAAATTATATAATGCTAAGGTTAACACCATGTGGAGGCGGAAACCCTACTACAACGTTGAATAAATACGCAGAAACGAACCGATTTTTATTTGTAAGGTTGCCTATTCAGTACGAAAAAGAGTCTTCATACCTACATTGTTAAAATTGTGCATGAAAAAGGCAACAAATAGCTTTGGCAACGCCCGGTGGTGAAAACAAGGAACAAAGTTATCTACAATGTTATACTTTGAAACCTAATCGCTACCACTAAACTACCCGTAAAATGAGCAAACCAAATTACTTTTGAAGTATAATAATATGTTGGGTAAATATTTGACGGAGATCAAAGAATCAAGTGTTACGATCTGATATCAATGTTAATAAGTCAATAAAACGTCGGCAGACTGGAAGCAATCTCTTTTTATGAGTCCCAAGACGATAACTGTCACAATTCAGCCACTCAGAAGTACCTATGACCAATGCAATACTACATAGTATAAAAGGAAGTGTTTAGAAAACTACCGAACTTATTCAGGGGGGATTTCCATAAGTTTTTGAGTTTTGTTTCTTCGGAAAATGTTTACAAAGAACATCGTGAGTTTTATCTTTCGTCGATTTACATATCGGCTTTATTTAGAGTACAATATATTCGTTTTATAAACATTTTTATAAAACCAACTTTTTACAGGCACTATTCAGAAATGTATTCCTCAAATATAAATACAGTCAAAACATTTATACATGTTTGTGTACGCCGTTACTACATAATTATGTATCTATAAATAATTTTCTGGAAGCTTAAGGATGTAACGAAGAAGGCAGGCATTATATCATGAAACGAATTTATGGCCCGTCAACATACATACCTACACAAATTAGAAAAACACCTTGTGAATTCTCACATCGTTAAATAGACTTTCACATAAGCGTCAAAATCTATAAGCTAACTAAAATATAGAAAAAATTGAAGTTCACCTTTAAAAGTAAAATTTAAATTATCCCTGTGTGTCTATTCTGTAAATATCTCTCTCAATTGATGTTAATGAAGTGAGCTGTCAATCCATAGCATTACGTGAGATGACAACTTACCACAAACTCAGTTCATTTAAATTCATCGGTACAGCTTTTTACAAAATGGTACTGCAGATTTTGGCCACGTTGAGAGGATGAATGAAAGGCGACTAACAAAAGGGATTTATATGGCAGAAGGCGTAAGTGGCAACGCCGGGTGGAGACGCCCTAAAAAGACCTACACTGACCTTATTGGTGAGGTTCTTCAGAAAGGTCGGGTGAGCAGTATTCATAACCGCCGTGCTTGTTCATACAAGCACGCCGCGAGCTGGTCATCCAGATGTATGAACGTGGACGAAGCGAAAAGCGTATGTAGGAATCGTAGCAGGTCGAATGACAGATCACCTCAAGCTTACTCTGCCTTATTTCTTCAAGATTTTTTTTTACATAACAAGCGGCTGATATAAGGTATAAGAGGGTCACCTCACTTCACCTAATTTCACCAAGGAAGACATTTACAGAATAGACAGACAGATCGGGAAAATTAAAATTGTATGTTTACGTTTATTTATTTTTTTAGCTCTGCTGATCCTCAACCGCTGCGGATTAACATCTAGTTGTAATTTTACTACGTAATCCCTAGCAAAGATTAACACTCGTCTGCGAATGTATTTAAACGTAAGTAACTAGAGGATTATGTCCATATGTCGCTTTGGAACGGACAACCAACTAACTGTCTGACTGGCCGACTCCTTAAAAATTCAAAAGTGCCTTGTAAATGGTTTATTTAAAATAAATGTTTTGAATTCATAGGATAGGCAACAAGAACCTTCTGTTTGTTACTATTAACGAACAACCGCCACAATTAACTACCTGTTGTCAAGTGAATATTTTTGACAGTAATTGTGTAGTCAGAAGTCAAAGTAGTTTTTTTTTTTGTCATTTAATAAAATAAATAGCTGTTCCAAACATTTTTACCATGTGGGTTCAACAGATGTTTTAAACGAGCGATTAAAAATTTCTACGCTGGGGGTCTACAATCACGTATTCATGTACTGAACCCATGGTTAAAGTTGGCGTTGAAGAAGAAGAATTATTGTCCGTCTGTTTTAACTCTATAATATCAGTCATAAAAAGGAAAAGTAAGAAACAGAGCTGTTAACATTTTATTCTATTAAAACTATTGATTAGAAACAATAATAAAATCAGGTTATGCGGAACCGACCCTACCTAGCAGGTAAAAGGCTATGCGAATAATGTTATTATGTTCCTATGAAATTCTGTTCAGTGTTCACGCGAGGATAAAAGCCGCTAACACATCCGGTATGTCGTCGGAAACTACACGAGGTATACAACCGCTTTTGAAGCCTTGCAAAGAATTGAAAGGCTTGCCCGATTATTATAACCTATTTAAAAATAAAAGTAAAATAAATTGGACTAGTTTTAACTTTGAAACTATTGAGATTTTAAGGCACTATACTTTTTTTTTATCTGTTTTTATTTATGCATTAAAGTACTCAATAAATCATAGCATCTATAATTGGTTTTGATATGGCTTCAATTTAATCATCCTACATTCATTTTTACCCCTGAAAATAAAATTCAAATTACACGCGCTTAAGTCCTACAGTTCAAATAACGTGGGAAGTTTCAATTTAATACATACGATCATTATATCGGAAATTTACTCCGAATAAAGTACTATAATTTAACGTTAAACACGACTGCCCTCGTTTGAGTGTAATAAATTAATGAGCTAAAATAACTCGCATTTCGTTGTCTGTCAGTCAGGCAGTCGAAAATAAGAGAATATTATTGTTTTACGAATATTCTGTTTTACTTGTAGGTAGTCCAATATTGTTCAGTTATTTCAACCTTACGAGAGATTATTTCACTTGAATTTTGATTTATGGCTTTAACATTTAACAAGACTGAAGTTATCGAACAACAAACGGAACAACAGAGTTTAATAACAAAAAGTTTTTGCTCAAAGTTGCTCTTTCAATTGACATTTCTCAATAAGGGCCATTTCATTACCTTTGGCATTACAATTTTATTTTAGTATATTTCAACTTTAAGGGCCATAAGTTTGTTTTGAATTTTAAAATAAAATTTTTGTTTTCGGTGTAGGCAACATCAAAAGCTATGATTGTACCTACAAACTTTGAAAGTGTCTAATAAATGAAAACTTACTAATTGTACTGTGAATAAAAAGTTATAAAGTAGGTACCTACTCGATAATAATAATGTCTCTAGTATATTATTTAGTTGTTACAATTATTATTTTACGGTGAACCTACACATCACAGGTTTATATCGATATCTCGCAGTAGGTACTGCTTACAAGATATCGTCGTTCCTACTAAAACATTAAATTCATATTTTATTAACAGTAGCTTAATGTGCTTAGTGGTCCCAAGCGCGATTGATGAGCGTGGGGTCCCGGGTTCGATTCCCAGGTCGGGCAAAAAGTGTTGTCGGGCAAATTGGGTTTTTCCATTAGGATTTGCACAGTAGCGGCCCGGAGTTTGGAAATTGGTGGTGTGACACCCCCGTGTCTCGGAAAACACGTAAAGCCGTTGGTCCCGGCTGTCATTCGTAGATCATTGACAGTCGTTACGGATAGTCAGAAGCCAGAAAGTCTGACAACCAGTCTAACCAAGAGGTTCGTGTTGGCTAGTAACTGGTTTGTGGAGGTCAGATAGGCAGTCGCTCCATGTAAAACACTGGTACTCAGCTGCATCCGGTTAGACTGGAAGCCGACCCCAACATAGTTGGGAACAGGCTAAGTAGATGATGATGATTAACAGTAGCTTAATGACCGTCGACCATTTTTGAACAAAACCCATGCGTTGACAATATTGCATTGAAAATGAATAATTACTAATCTCAATTTCGCCATCTGCCGTAAAACAAAAACTTTACAAAATCCCTTATGCAGTAAGTGAAAGTCCGTAGTATCTAGTAGTTTTTAATTAAGCTTCGGAACAATAAACAATTCTGAGTGTGTATCGGTACTGAATTGAGATCGTTACAAGCCGTAATTGCTGAACGTCCAAGTTATTACAAAACACACACAATTGGAACACAAACACAAGGATTTGATTGGGTTCATAACCGCCTACTATCAAAACTCGATATTAGTTTGAGATTCTTTAAATTGATTATTCTTGCAGGTGTTCACTATTTTTACATGTGGATTGATTTATTTGGCAGAACTAACCACCTTGTATCTAAGTACTATAAGTACAATAATGTGCATTCTCTGTACCTACAGAGAATGCACAATATTATTAAAGTTGAAGCAGCGTAAGGGCCAGCCTGCAGCATCGAACAATCGAATTTACAAGCACCGTCAGATGGACTTCAAAGTACACAATACCGCTCAAAACTATCTTCAGCCGATATTAATCCTTCCGTTAGTTTCAGTAGCATGCCTTTTGTTGCGTTGTTGAGGTTTCTTATAAACTGCCAAGAAAACTTTTAAGTAAACATTTTCATCAAATTAAAAATTTCGTTCAATTATTAATCAAATGCTTTTTTATTATTGCAGACGCAAATTATTATTGCCGTTGCACAGAAAGCTGCAATACTGAAGCCCTTAAAGTTGTACTAGGTGGGCCATGTCAGCCGGGTGCCCGCTAAGCAGTGGGTCCCTATATCGTCAGACTGGCGTCCGAGTACAGATAGGCGGGATCGCGGCAGGCCGAGGTGAAGATGGCGGGACACCTTTGATGGGTTCCTTAGGAATCAGTGAGATGAGGGCGATGAGGCACAACATCGAAGAAAATGCAAGAAATAAGGAATGCTTTTTGTCTAGAGCCCGCTCCTGGGCAAAGGCTACCAAAAAAAAACATTAAAAAAAAGTTGAAAGGGGTGCACCTTCGCCTTCAGGTAATCTTTTAAAATTTACTGTTGTACTTAACTTGAATTAATTTTCGTGTTAATGTTTATAGAGTAAACCATATAGTTAATAAAAACAGAAAGTCAAAAGTTAAATTACTTATTTAAATTAGACCATTAAAAGGCACTCTTGAACGTCCAAACATTACAACTACCAACAATTACCCTAGTACCTCTTTAGGGTACTCGAAACACTAAGGGCCAGTGACGTTTACTACACCTCATATGTTAATATCGACAACGCAGTTAAGCTCTGTAATTAATCGAAGTGGGGATATAATTTGTCTTCGTCAAGCAGTAAATAGCTAATTCCCACACATTAGGGATACAATAGCCCGCCCGGCGTCTCTTATTGATTACCGCCTATTGTTCGCTTTCGACCGCCTTAAATGATACACTTGCCACGATTTACGCGACAAGCACTACCGTTTATAGATTAATGAACTAATGATTGTCGTTTCAAGGGTTTTGGCAATTTATGTTTATCAGCGCTACAAAAGTTGTTTATTTCGTTCTTCATTCATGAAAGATTAACGTGAATTGTTAAAAAGCTCGTTACGCTTTCGAAGTCACGGTACTAACTAACATGCAGTTTTTGTTAAAAAGTTTTACTTAACACGTAAGTAGTAAGTAACTAAGACAGTATTTATTATCCTTCGTGACTGTTCAACTATTTTTGTATGAGTGCTAAGTGTCAAGTCACATGTCTTAGCGGGGGTCATTTGATGTCTGTTTATGATTGGATTATTATTTCAAGCATGTAAGCAAGTATTACATTTGAAGTCTTACAGTATATATATTTTCAAGAGGTATGTCAGGGTTATTTTAGTTTGATCAAAAACTTGCTGAATTCAAAAACGTAACTCAAAATTAATAAATTTTTTACACGTTATTTAAAGACCATAACTCTCATCAAAACTAAATAATATGGTAAATAATATCTGTATCATTAAATACAGTGCCATATCACTATCCGCTTGTAACAACAATAGTAAAGGTACTCGTAAATCTCGGTAGATAGAACAGCGAAAAGACCATGACATTGTACACTTACACCAAGATATACATACACGGCCTCGCTAAACTATTCCAAACATAGAATATACAGGTCACAAACAAATCTAACTAAAAGAAAGCTATTTCAGTACCATGCACCACGTAAACCTAGACAAAAAGACATTTATTCACGTACTTACTAAAGTTCGCAAAACAAGTCCCTGACGACATTTGTTAGGGGTGACTCATCTATATAACGTAACGTGCTCATTGGTCAGTGGTACTCAGTGGTAAAATGAACACAGTTTTACACTGAATTGGGCATTTAGCTTTTCAACATTTAACATTGAAGAAAGCGGTGGTGCGTTTAAATAGATTTTGTGTGTACGTGAATATTTTGGACACAAAGATTCTGGCTTCTTTAGTTGCCTTGGACTATCGAGACTATAGAGGGGATAATTTACACACACGTCATTACCCAGTTGTGCTATGTTTCTGTCCTTAGTTTATTCACAATCGCTCGTTTGTCATCATTCGTCTGTACCGTGTATAATCTCCTCAGATAAACTATGTTCAGTGTTTAGTAACTAATAATATGCCCATTAATATATGGATGTATTGGAAAATTCCCACGTTTTATTCATAACCTACTGGTCCTATTTAGTCACGTTTATCATTATCATTTGGATGTCTTGCTAATAGTGCACAACTGCCTACTTTTAACTTGATAATGGGATGCTTTAAATACTTCGTGGCCACGTCCGGAAAATGTAAAGTTCTTAAAACACTTTCTTTGAAGCTTTCCCTTGACTTCAAATGCAGCGTGTTAGGTTCACATAATTAAAATAAGTGTCAAGAAAAAGTTAATATAATACTCCATTACAAAGGTTCAGTACGTGAGAGCTAGTCGGAAGAGTTGTGTCAACTCAAGCGAGCCATTCAAACATTTTCAACTTTACATTTCAACGGATATAAAACAGAGCAATTTACCTTTAATGATCGAGCGTGTAGACCTTTTTTTTCCCTAATATATTTCACGAAATCCCAAGTTTTTATGGGAAGTGAAATACAGGAGGGTTTAAAGCGAGTTTTCATTGCTTTTTACGTTACAATATTCATATTGCTCGGTCGAGCAATTCCAAGTTGATAATCCAGGGTTTGGTTTAATGAGCCCAATGTTATCCCGACCGGATTAACATTCGAGCTCGCATGATGTTACATAATTCCTCTGTATTACCTTGCACTTCGCGCTGCGTCCGTGTCAAATTCTAAATGTGAAACGTTACACGAGTATTTTTGTTTCCGTTTGTTTTATCACATTCATTGAGTGTGCGCTGTGCGGCGTTTATATTAGGTATGCTTTAGGTATCTAGGATCTTAGTAGCTAATACTGGGTACTTAGTTATTTCTTTTGTTAAGCAAGATTCTGTTGTGCTAGATTTATAAGTTGGCCAAGTTTGCACAAGTAAGTGAGCGATATTACCCGCAGGTATCACCAACAAATATTTACCTAAATTACAACAGAAGCAGCTTTGAACATGTTGGTGTTTTCTGTCTCAAAATTAGTTAAAATCCGAACTAAATAGTGTAAGCAAGATAAAATTTGTGAAATATAGATAATTGTCTAAAATCAAATGAAAAGACTTCCAAATAGTTTTGAATATGTTCTACTTACTTGGAAGGGCTCAATTGTCCTAATTAAATCATAATAATAAATATGTTGTCTGAAACTGAGTTCCCATGACCACCTGCTTTAAACACAATATAATCTGAAAGAGTCCCTGCAACTTCAAAGTCAAACTCAAAATACTTATTATGTACTTTCACGACCCTCGCTAGCTTTCATAATCATAACCCTATAGCTAGCAGTCCACTACTAGAGCCGGAATTCTACAATCATAGACAGGCGAAAAGCCATAATTCAACTTTAAAATATTCTAAGAACAACTCATACATACATCGAGTAGCTTTTGAACATCAAATCATGTTGTGTCAGAAACGTATCTTATATTGCCATAATATACATACATTTATTTTACATTGTAGATTGAATATAAGAGCATAAAGCAAGTCTCGATAGGTGCGTAATATATCAACGTCATGAGGTCAGATAAGTAGTAAATATATTATAGAACTTCCGTTAACGATAACGGGCCTGGGAATATAATTGTCCTAATCGTCACGATGCTCTGATAATGTTTAATAGATATTTGGAATCTCTTGTCTATCCTCAACTGGACGGTAACCATCACGTTTTGTATGTAAATTCACACCTCACAAAATAACAGCAATGCTTAGTTTGTGGCCCACAGATTATCACACAATTATATTTGTGACTAATAAACGTTATTATTATTGTTTCATGTTACTAAATGAACACTGTCTGTATTGGTGACATAATATTACTAGATGCTAAATGTACCTATATTTAATTTAACTGAATCGTTAGCCTAGTGGTCCTAAGCGCGACTGCTATGCTAAATGTCTTGGGTTCGATTCCCAGGTCGAATAAAAAGTGTTATTGGGTTTTTCCATGAATATCTGAGCAGCAGCTCGGAGTTAAGATTTGTGCCCGGTTAATGGCAATATGCTTGCCCCCTTTTACATGGGACCTAAACATACCGGCAAACTGTGGGTGTACATTGGTACACCTCTGGCTAACCTTTCGGGGAATACAGGCGTGATGGTATGATGATGATGATGCTAAATTTATTTCTCGTGTCAGATTTCCAAAAAAGGAAAACAAGCTAAAATTAAATAAAAAATGACCACAGTTAGGGACCCTTATAATTACAAACACATCCTTCACCGACATTTTGAGAAACAAATGCCTTCTAACCAAACAAAACACAACGCCAAAGACAAACAGAATATCATAACAAGAACTTCAGAATAATTATATTTTTTGTTGTTCTACCCAAAATCGTATTTAACTTAATTGGATGAATACGGCTGCGGACCAACTTTGTATAGTTAATTAACTACATGCATTAGTTCGTATAAACTGAAATTGTTCTTCTTGGAATATGGAAACTAACTGATGAAAATGCTAAATGGAGGTTAATTAAACAATTTTCAACAACAGCAACATCGGCAAATATTTTGTGGGGGTGTTAATGTCTGCGTACGTAATGTAACAGAGGCAGAAAGACAAGTCATTTTGTGTTAAAAACTCAGGATTTTTTTATATCCTATCAAAGTGGATTATCTCATGTTGTGTTCACTAATGTCACAAGTGGCTCAATTAATGCACCCAATTTCGTAGAAATCGTGCCGAAATTTGTTGGGTTCTTACTTTTCCATTGACAGCGATGTGGGGTCGAAATTTTTATGCCTAGAGCCACCTAAGGCTTACCCGTTTAAGTGTAACAAGCTTTTGCTCGCGACTTCGTTGCAAAAGTCTGCGCACGCAGACAAAGTTGCGCAATAAAACGAAAAACTAATGATAATCCTTTCTTAGGGTTCAAACTCTCCCCATACCAAATTTTATCAAAATCGGTTCAGTAGTTTAGTCGTAAAAGAGTAACAGACCGACTCCCACCTAAAACAACTTAGCTAAAACTACTAGGAAATAATAAATGTATATCACTGTCATATTCTACTTCCACATTGATAGTACGTACCGTCCAGAACCAAACAATACGCAATCACTAATGATGATCCGCATCAGCACAAGATGGCATTAACTAGGTACTACTAATACACCAAGACACTACATAAAGGGGACTCTATTATGAGGATTCGCTTTTGACAAGCAGACAGACACTCGACCTCACTGACAGGATACTACACTTAATACTGTTTCATGATCTATGAGTATTTTCGTACTGTAATCATTATCATTTAAAATCAAATTATTAATATAATACATAATTTTTTAATACTACATGACTACACTGGCACTAGCTTTCTTACGTATTTGGTTTTGTTAAGTAAAATACATACACTCGGCGTCATAAAATCACACCTTTTATTGAAAAAATATCTTCTAACATTTCTTATTTATGTCAAGGGAACTATTAGTCTAAAGATTATGGCATAAAAATGATAATATCATTTTTATATATATATTTTTTTTTTGTATAGCAGTGCCTATACTAAAAAATACAGGTTAACTAAGAAATTATGAATAAACATTAAAATGGTTACATTAAACAACACACAATGAACAATTTCTTTTTAACGTCACTTTCCAACGTCATTATCCATTTAATACTAATTTCTGGGTACTGATCTTTGGGAGGTGTGATTTTTATCGTTGAGTGTACATGTACTCTGTGATAACGTAGCTTCCTATGTACAAAAGAATTTTCAGAATTGGAGCAGCATTTCCTGAAGATTAGCGCGTATACATATAGAGTTTCTTGTCACCTAAAAATGCACTGCAATACGATTAAAATGTATAAGACAGCACATTTTTTTATATTTCAGCGTTGGTCAAAAGTAAGTCTCTTAGTATTACCTATTGATATGAATAAAATATTTAACTAAATAAATATTACATGCGAAACGAGTATTTTCAATTGTAGAATCGAATAAATTTACGTGACGTCTACTACATGCACTCCTTCTTCAGAAGTAGTCAGAATAATAAAGATGCGATGTGAAAAACTGATCGCAAGATTCAACTGCTAATAAGATAGTTCGACAGATGTTAAATAGCTTAAAAATGCCATTCCATTCAGAAGGGCTAAGTTTACGAATTTGAATAAACTGTTTGCCAGCTTATTAGCATCGCTCAAACTGAAACTAAACCTGACAATGAGAACTTAATGCACAAAATACTTTGTACAGCGATTTATTAATCAGATTTGCGACGCCTGCATAGAGGCTTTTTAAACTTTACCTTTATTATAATTTATGGATTCGCGGTGTAGTGCTAGCATAAGAATAGGCGGTCTTATTGAACGGCGAAAGCAAGCGTTGTCTGGGCACTATGCCACACGAACGTACCCACGGAGTGGTTGTATTACTGCACCAGGCATTTTTCTTAGAAACCAGCTACACTACGTCATAGTACATTTAAACCAATAGGCTTGGTATTCAGTTCTCAATCTTTGTTTTGATTGGTAGAATATTTCAAAAGTTGACTGTCTTGTATATGTATTTATCCTGGGCATAGAAGTTATTTTTGACAATTAACGATTCCCAGTTTAGACGTAACTATTTGTAGCTATTTACCTAATTAACCTGTTATATCTTAAGTCCCTCAGCATAGAGACGAATTAGGCACAAACGCAGACCCGGCAAGAAACAGAAAAATCTTATTTCAAAATTAGACCCCATCCTTGGTGCAGTGGCCAGAAGTGCAGCTGCTAAGGCACCGAAGAGGCAGTCATCAAACATCAACAAATATCTATATTGAGATCGTCGTTAATTCTCGTACAATTCAGACCGAATTGCTTAGTACAATGTTAGCATTGTTTAGTTTAGTATTCTGTGTTTAGAGAAGCAAATCCACGGGCAAGTCCCAACAGAATTAGTGCACAACAACGTTTATATTCAATATCCCTGCACACACTCTGTACTGATTGCAAAAGTGGAAGATTTGTTTAAACAATGATTTTGAATGATTATTTACCATTATTACGTTAATTTATCTTTGCTTTATTATTTTACTAGCTTTTACCGACTTCAAACCGAAAAATAGAATAAACATTTAATTTAATAATTAAGAAACGGGAACTCCGGAACTAATTATGAAACGGATAAAAGTTATTCCGTGTTAAGTCATTTATATTTATTAATATGTGCCAAATTTCAAGTTATCTCAAAGTTCAGCAGTTAAACCGTTATTGCGTAACCAACAAACTTTCACGTTTATAATAATAGGTAAGAGAATATTTGATTGAAACAGAAATCCCCATGAAGTCTGCAAAAATAAATAAATATATAAATACTACATGGGACCTAAACATACCGGCGAACTGTGGGTGTACATTGGTACACCTCTGCCTAACCCTTCGGGGAATACAGGCGTGATAGTATGTTATATTTATAAATATTTAAAAATGATTGTTAACTTATTGATTATGAAAGAAGTCTTGTTTATTCATAATTAATTTATCTTTCTGCCTGTTACTTAGCTAAATTGGCTAATTATCTTCACACGACTATATAGCCTACCGTTTGAGACAAATCAATTCAAATGGCAAGATAACGCTTTGAAATCTGTAATTGGATGGCGCAGACAATTAATTATTTTCCTTCAGGCTATAGTACGTCCTCATATGTAGGTAGACACGTAATTATGTGCGTCTGTTGTAGGTTTAGCAATACATATCTGCTAATTGGTATACTTTATGAAAATACAACTGTTGAAATAACAACAGTGTAACTTTGTGAATATACCGAGTTGAAAAAACAAATGCTTCATAGAGGAAAAGTACGTTAAACATTGAAGTAGATAATTATCATAACGTTCTCATTAAAGCTTTTTTTTTTTGAACCTGTAGTGAAATTTTTGTGCAGGAAACTTGAAATTGTTCTACATTAGTCATCAACTCTTTTTCAAAAATGTTCGTAAGTAGCTCTTTAGACTTACGTACCCTGCGTATACATTTCAAGTTTAATTAAAATTGGTACATTCCACGATGTCTTGTATAAATAGATCTTTCTTTTAATGTGTTTACCTTTTTATACCTACATTTAGTTACTATTACTAAAATAATACGCATACCATTAAGACTGTATTTCCCGAAGGGTTAGGCAGAGGTGTACCAGTGTACACCCACAGTTCAAAGGTACGTTTAGGTTCCATGTAATAGGGGGCGAGCCGGGCACAAATCCTAACTCCGAGCTACTACTGAGAATTTCATACAAAAACCCAATAACACTTTTTGCTCGACCTGGGAATCGAACCCAAGACCTCTAGCATAGCAGTCGCGCTTAAGGCCACTAGGCTACCCAGGCAGTCAAAATAATAGTGTCATAATTTTCTTTTTGATCTTCGTGTAATTCGTGAAGCCATGTTTATACGAACTTTTCATAACACTATCGATCGTGACATTAAAGTACAGGTTAATATTTTATCATGTTCAGTGACATTGACATTTATATTATTCGTGTTCAAGAGTATTTCCTACGACAAAACATGTCTGAATTCTTTTATTTGGTCCTTTTCATCTAGTAGTAGAAAACGTTTTTTTGCACAAATATGCAAAGTATTTAAGTAAAAGGAAAATATTGTTGTCAATTCAGGTACACAATAAGATTTGAACAGTAATGCTTTTCAGCATTAGACTATTTTTTGTCCCACGGCTGGACAAAAGCCTGCCTCTGCAAACTTCTTTATCTTGTCGGTCCCGGGCTAAGTTTGCCCCGCATTCGATGTTAGTGTCGCAAGTTTTGCCCATAGATCGTCACACCACCTTGGCCGCGGTCATCTGCGACAGCGATGTCGTCCAGTACTGCTAACCTTTACCGACGTTAGGGATAGAAAGCTTACCTCAAGCTCACTTCGTGTAACATTTTTTTTAATAATTTGAAACCTGTGTAAACTTATCTTTCAGCACCCTCATTTTTGAGGAAAAGATTGGAAGATGCTCTTTTAATGATAAAGTGACCCGTTTGACCCACTCCACTTGACCGATTGAATCTCCATGTGAGATAAGCTTTTGAGATCTTTTCATTGAATCGAGCGGTTCTTTTAACCTTTTTCAGACGTTTTAAGAATTTCAATTGTGTCATTGTTCACTTGTTTTGTGATGGGTTGAAAATGTTAAAAATTAAATCAGTTTTACAATGTATGTATTTTTAACGCGCATTTATTTAGTATTTTGGCTGTATGTGTTGTAGGAGTGATCTTTTCAAAAAGTTCATTTAATCTGTTCAAAAAATTAATGAAAATTTAAATGTTTTAATAAAAAAATGTTAAAACTGATGGTCAATCTTTGTTATTGTTAAACCGTAACTAAAAAAGTTCTGGTAAAAAAAACTAGATCAATCAATCTGTTCGCCTGAAGAAAATGCCGTAACACGTATCCCAGAATAATACTTTGTTTATATTTTTATAGTACCTAACGCCCTTATTTATTACCCGACTTTGGTATAGCAGACAGGAAGATTACGGTAGATAAATAAAGAATAGAAATAAGCATAAAACTTTTTATACATAAATATATATATATATATATTCAAACATAGTAGGTAGATGTCTCTATCTACCTACCTATTTACTATATTTACCAATAAGTTGACTATTGTTGGTCTGACAGCTCCTCATTTCTTTACATCTCGTATGGTGTTCCAAAACCTACTATTTTAACGTTAAACGGAAAATAACCAAAACCGGAACGTTGTAATTGATATACATCTAAAACTAATAACAAACTACGGCGTTTATATCGATGTTTCAGGTTTGTTCTTGATTGACTAGTGCTTCCGAAGCTTATGCGATGTATTGTTTCAATGACTTTTATTTCTATAATTTGAATGAATTCAGAAATGAATTTAAATGAATTCAGAAATGAATTTAAATTAATTCAGAAATGAATTTGAATTAATTCAAAAATGAATTTGAATTAATTCAAAAATGAATTTGAATTAATTCAAAAATATTTTTTTATTAATTTCATTTCAGTATAAAACGTCTCTTCAATTGTTTTATCTAGAAATTGTGTCAAAAATTCTAAGAATTGAAAATGAAATAAGTAAAGTGGAAGGATAAATAATGAAAGGCTTCTAACGTACGACACAAAAGCAGAGATTCAAGGTATCTCTAGTTTAATACAATTTGAAAATAAAAGTCAAGTAAATCATTAGTAATTTATTTTTACGGAAAGCGACAGTGGTCCGCGTAACAACAGTATTTTTGACACTCTATGGCTAAAACAGAGTTCTTGAAGACATTCCATATTTACACTGTCATGCACATTTATAACATAGCTTAATGATGACGTAGGCAGACGGGCAAGTGAAGGAATACTTACAATTTTTTTTTCATTACTTTCGGTTAACAACTTTGTGCCTCATTTATATGGTCTATAACATCGGCAAATTACTTTTCTAGTACAAAAGCGGTAAAAGCAAACTGACTTCATGTTAACGTGACGTATTGCCCGAGTAATTGACTGCCTTTAACAGATTTCCCGTTTAAATTTAAGCATAAATAACTTACGCATTACCTACTTAATACAATTTTCCTCAATATATACAAGCCTATTTTGTGGAACTCAGTCTATGTTTATTAATACTTTTAATTTTATATTCTGACATAATGAATACGTATATTTATCTAAAGTTACTTACAGCTATATATAATTTGCCTATGATGAGATCTAAAAGATATGTTCCGTTATAGCCTATTTAAAAATTAGGTCAAATAAATTGAAATACACATCTCGTATAATGTATTAATACATGTAATAACAAAACAGTATTTAAATAACGTTTAATTATTCGTAATTTATTCTGTGGTTTAGTTCATTACAGTGTATCTGGGTAACTTAGCTTACTTAGCTTTTTATCTCAAAAAATGAAACTCATGAAAAACAAAGGGATTGTCTTAAACTATACTCACACGAACTGAATTAGAGTAGGTATACTAATCATTTTATTATGGTCCATTCAAGGACCTTCATCACGTTGACATAAAATGATTGCGTCTTTAGACTGATTTAATCAAAGGAATAGAGTCATGTAGTAACAAACAAGTTGATTCCATTTTTCTAAAATATAAGCTGGAATGTGCCCTTTCGATATGGAAAGAAGCCTGTTCCCCGCAGTGGGACAATAATAGGCTGATATTATAATAAGCTGGTACTCAGATCTTTAATCGCCCCAATCTTTGAAAATTTTACTAAATAGGGCTTCTTTAAAAATATTTCGATAAGAAAGATAACAATATTGTTATTTCTTTAAGCATACAATTGCATATAAAGTCAAAGCTCAAACAAAACATTTTAGGTTTATATTAAATATCGAACAACAACACAATAATGTTTAATAAGCCACTGAAAAAAATATTCTAAACGAATTGGTCCCACATGAGAACCTTGGGGCATACCGGAACTGATATTTTAAGGGGAAAATGTTTACCATTACGAAATTGCTCTCTTGGCAATAAATCACAATTTTTAAAAAACTTCCGCCTCTACGTTATATTTTATACTTGAACTCAAAATTTCCGTAAATTAATTTATTAAATGATGATATAGAATGTAGAGTGATGAAAATGACTCTCGGACCAGTAGCAGAAAAACGTTTATCTATATAAATGTAGTTACCCAGGCTCACAAATGATATGATAATGAATAACCGGCAAACACTTTGAACATGAGCGAAATACGATAATAAGGTGTCATACATGTCAGAGGAAGCACAGTGGCACCACGATTGTTTAAGAGGCTTGCCAAATAGTATACATAAGGTTGAATTGCTGTAATATATATTTTAATTACATTAATAAACAGTAAAAAAATTACTGGAATATTCGGTAGTCAAAATATGGGGATTAAATATTACACATTGATTATGAAACCATTGTGCAATAGAAAAAAGAAAGATTTACAAATACCAATTTCTAGAAAACGTTCAATGACACTACCATGGTGTAAACGTACATACATTTTCGGTAAAATGATTATTGTTCATGAAGCGTACAAACCCAATCAATATCCTATCTCCTAGATATAATTAATTAATTTTACCAATAACTGATACTGTAAATCTAAACCAATGTAAACAATACAGTTTACTGGTAGATTGATGTATATTTAATCATTGTATTTTGACTACATCAGCTCTTGCACCCATCAAACAATTTTGGGCAATTAATTCGGGCTAGCTATCCGGTAACCAATTACGTGTATGTAGCAACATTTATTGCAACTAGTAATTCGTGTTTGGACATTTTGTCTCTTTGTTCTTGTTTTTCACGTATTATCCTTTAATAACATAGTTCAATGATTAGCTGTGAATAAGTTCTATTTTACATGAACGTTCCTTTATGATAAATTTAAGAAGTAGGTAAATTAATTAATATAAATGATATTTAATTAATATTGTTTCTAAATTATATTTCAACTACATTAGGAAGATCGTTACAGTAATTAAAATAATCCTTCGCAAAACAGAATTTGTGGTTGATATCGTAAATTTACAAAACATCAAAGCCATATTCCCATCTAAATGATTGTACTGTACGAGAAAGTATAATTTATTTATTTACTTATAGACTAAACTTAAAGAGGAACATTAACCCCAAGATGTTGTTATCTGGATTAAAATAATTAACAAGAACAAAAAAACATGGCAGCACTGATTTTTTGAGACCGCTCTGTTGTAATCTTGTAATCTGAAATCTGAAAACATTGACTAATTAGCAAGCGAGCAGATTTTCTTTGTTTTTCTTTATATTGTGTATTGTAGGATTTTTTGAAGAAACATTTTATTAAATACGCATGAAAAAAATAGAATCAAATAATTAATAATTAAGGTTTATTTAAGAAAAATAATACGCACAAATAACGATACCTTAACAATAAAGAATTTAAGTTTATTTTTGAAAAGTAAATAATTTTAAATGAATTCCCTTGCAGTTCAGCTGCTTAAAAATGTGAACACTCTATTTATATGATTAGTGAACGATTCTTTTGTCGACTAAAGGGTCGTTGAGCTTTGCGTAGCTGTTAATAATGCCGGAAAACACTGAGGGGAATGATAAATGATAATGGTGTCTCTTACGCTTCAAAACCGAAAACCTACGATTAGATAACTTTTTAATAGCCTAATAATATTATGGGAATAAATACTTAATTTTCTTCTATTTTTGGTTGAAACTAGACTTGTTCTTTTCTGTTTCTTCATAAAAGCTGCCTTTATTTTTTAAAACCACAAAACCATGCGACGGTTTTACTCAAAACCAATATTTGAAAATGCGTGAACAAAAATATGTATTCTGATCACGTACACACGGTGGTCCATGTACATATGGATAGAAAACCATTAAACCTAACATGACAATTATTATTTAAATCAAGATATTTATTTAAGTTACAAACACGAGCCGTGAGTTGTAATTGCCGGATATTAAATCCAAACAGTTGTTGACTGCTAGTTAATACGTACCTTGGGTGCCGAAGGGCGTACTTTCTGATGATTTATCAGCTATGATGTTTAACCTCTGGACAACTGTCAAAACATACAAATTAGAACGTGATCACAATATTTCAAATAACTTTCTATCTATATTGTTATATCTACTAAAGTTGGTTAGTTTAAACCAACTTTAGAAAAGGATGTTCTTTATTCGAATGTATGCATGTATGTTCGCGATTTTCTCAAAAACTAATTTATCCGTATTGAAGATTGTTTAACTATTGTTAAATACATTCTTCAGTGATATTTTAACATTACAAAAAACTTCACAAAACAATTTCACCTTTTTACAATTTTATTTATTACTTACCATTTTTATTCTCCATCGGTGGAAGAGGCATAGCTGTTGACAAAAAAAACGTATTTAACTTTTATAAGCAACGATTTCCTCGTACAATCAAATGCTATCAGATTATGATATCTTCTTCAAAGAATTTTCGTAAAGTATCATGAAAATAACCGCAAGAGATAAAATATCTTTTGAATTTTTTATGTTTTTTTTGCTACTGATACGAACATACATTGTAACAAAATTAGAAGCAAGTCTTGTACAATAAGGAATAGTCTGTTACGTAAATCACAAAAAGCATTTTACAATTTTTAATAAAGAAAATTGTATGAAGAATATAAATGAATTGCCGTGAAGTTGCATTCTAAAGAACTTCATTAACAGCAATTTATACTACTTGCTTATTAATTTAACCTAGGTCGTTGAACATTTATCTTACTTTAAATACTCGACAGTCTCATGAGCAATTATGTAATGAAACCAGGGACAATTCTACTAACTTCTAGGAATGATCGCAATCTTACGTCAGACGCAATCTGTCAAAAATCTTTCTAATTTACTAACATTTTTTTTAATATTGATTGTCGCTGAGATGAGATTGCTTAAAACGGTTTTCAGATAATTAAACATGAATAACACTTACGATACAATTTAATGGTGCCCTCAGTATCGCCGAGGGAATTTTTAGAAACACATTTATAGGTCCCGTAATCTGAACTAGTAACTCGACGTATCGCGAGCTTCAGCACTGATCGATATGATCCATCTATCTTGTGCGGCTCCAGACCTCCCCCTGTACATGAAAATGTATTTAGCATATTACAAAAAATACAATACCTCGTTATATGGGAAAGTTGCGAGGTAAAATGTTTTAGCTGTTTTGCTAATATTTACCGACACACGCCCTCACTAATTTGAAGACATTTTTTTTTCGGACAGGAAATCATCAAATGACTTCCCCCGCCCTGAGCGGTGCGGGAGGAAGTGTCAGACTTTTACTGACTAAAACCTGCTTTCTGGGGGCGCGATATCTCTTACGAACAATCTGAGGCAGGCACCGGCCCTGAGTGGCCCCTTAATAAAATTTATGGCATCTCTTATATATATGCGCGTGGAACACGAACGCGCCGACGACACAGCCTGTCATTATGCCACGGACGGACGGTGAGCTACCCATTGCTCACCGTTCACAGGCCCGCGTCTAAGGTGGCCGAGTGTCGTCGCGCGGCTCCCGATGCCCGTAGCGTCAACCACGGCGGCTGGGACGGGAGATTCTCTGTCTTAACCTCCTTCTCTAGCATAACTGCTCCGCAGAAGGAGACGACTGCTTCCTATTCCCCCTCGCTCCGGACCACGGCTTTCACCAGGGCAGGACGCGAGAGTTCGCCACCGCCGATGGCTGCCACGAGGATACGGCGGCGCTCAGCCACCGTGTCCTCGGGGCGACCCGCGTAATGGTGACACCCGGACGATGAGGTGCAAGAACCTCCTTAAACACCCATGTCCGGTGAGGACCTACGTCAGGCGGTAGGTGAAGTACATGAATAGATAGATTTGCCGATTGGTTGTTGAATTCTGGGTATAAATGTGATCTAATAATGAAATTATAAATCTAAATAGATAAAAATCAATTACCCCATGTATGAAATGCCATGTATGATTACATGAGAAAGGCTCGACCAATTTTTTGTTATGTTTGTAGATGCCAGAATAAGGTTTGTATGAAAGAATTTTTTGTAAAATCTATAAAGTCGTAATTTGCCGGGTCGTTGGTGAGATATAACATTTACTTATCTAAACAGAATCAACAATGCCTTTTATTACGTTTTCGGATTGCCAAATAACAACTATTTATCTTTACATATATACAGCATACAGTTCTAGATAGTTATAAACATAATTAATATATCATACATTATTTCCGTTTGAAAAGAAGTTATTTATTGAAGAGTGATGATTATTTTCATTACTCAGCAATAAAATATGTCAACCGATTTTGTAACTATCATCATGATTATTAATATGATTACCAACATACTGGCGTGCACCGCACTTCTTGCCAATGTAGTTATGTAGTTACAGTGACGATCCCGGAGGAAACAAATGCTTTGAAATTTAAAGCTCCCTCTAAGCGGATGAGATGCAAGCACCTAACGTTATTATAATTTCATTAGTATATGTTCGTCTCTTTAGGGGATAAGAAACATTAACATTTACAAATACAGATTTAAATGCCACTAAATGCAGAAACGAGTAATTATTCTGAACCTTGACCCACATGACCCAGAATCTTTACATTTTCAGAGAGCGAAAGGCCTCCACATAACTTAAATAATGTTGAAGAAAAAAAAGAAAGAACAATTTCAAAGAAATAATTCCATTATATGTAAAATACAAGCCGAATACGTGGCTCAGTGTAGTACTTTCAGCCAAAGTGGAAATATTTATGGTCCATTTCTTTTAATAAAATGCGGTATTTGAAGTACCTAAAGTGTACCCGTCAATTTCACAAATTACTTTAGAAGTCTAGAAGTTACAGAAACCTTTCATTATTATAGGTATTTTAACAAACATTTTACGCCTTAACTTCGGTAATAGGCATTAAGTAGGTATATCCTACTTTTAGTTGAATTAAAACGCACTAACTTCTAGCGCACATTAAAACATGTTCTTATGTATGCATGATCTTATTTGGAACAATTAAAGGTAAAAGAAAATTATTATATTGGTTGTTACAGAACAAAATACTGAAGTAAAAGCATCCCTGTGGGCGGTAAATGTATAAAATTTCAGAATTAGAAATAAGGAAGTCTTTAATAATGATAGACATGTCTAGCGTACACGTCTGACCTAGGAAGTAAGCGCAGTGCGCAGTAGGTACGTATCGATGTGAATCCGAGCTGAAAAAATATTCTTAGTTTTAGTTTTTTCTTTTACAGAGAATAGAGTAGTAAAACTACTTTAATTTCATACTTAAACTATTATTTTAATAGGTACTAAAATGAAGCTGACACAATGTATTAAATTCATAGTTTTCCATGCCCACGGCGACCATGCTATGATCACAACGAAGCAGCGCAGGGTTAAAACGTTCTAATTAATACACACTAAAGCCGTAAGCACTGTTTTATTTTAAGTCTCTCTTTAAGCACGCGATGCGGCCCTAATGTGAATCAGATAGGGGTCAAGTAAAGCGAACAAACTGAACCCGCTCACATTTTATCTTAAAGCGGTTCGCTGAACTTGCCGCAGTTACCGTGTACCTACATAGTTTGTACCAGAAACCACCCCACAAAACATCTAAGAATAAAAAAAAGGAGTCATTAATCACATTTGTTTAGATTTTTACCTCGTGCCACGAACACAGACAACCATTTTTCGACTAAAAGCTCAATAAAAATATTGATACTACAAAGTCACAGAGTCCCAAGAATGTTGAGTACACGCGCAAGTCTGAAATGAATCAGTTTTGCATCTCGTCTACAATCTACATACCTAAGTTTGCCTAAAAGCTTATGAACTAAGCCTTTAATTGAGAGCTATTCCTAACTCTAAGTGAAATCACACTGGCTATCTCAATATTAACATTTCAAAGTTCGTTAAGTTCGATTTAGCATGAAGGGTTAGTTTTTGTTTTAAAGTCGTCAACCTCACATTTCTGAATTAATGGCCATACGTAACAAGAACTGATGTATATCAGGATCAAAAACTCGCCGACCATTGTGTTGAGAAGGATCACGGTGTGTTACTTTATTGTTTTCAACCGGTCAATTTATCAGACAAAGATTTACCTTTTATTTGAGGTTGGCCAACGGTAAGTACAACTTTGAATAGCCACTGAGTTTTTTCTGGGACGCAAATGTTTAGATCCATCTAAAAAAAAAATTTCAAATACCTACCAGCACCTGCATGTGATCCCTAATTCTTAGTCAAAGCTACCATACAATTAAACTACAGGGTTTAATTAGTTTAATAAGTAGAAAATTTAATAATAATGACAAAGAAGAATTGCTACATCAAATAAATTTAGTATTTTTAAACTAAAAAAAATGTGTAAGAAAGAACTGCTAAGTATTGCTGCTAAATTTACTTTAACACTCTTTTATTCAGTAATGTAACAATAACTCCTTGTGGATAACTGCTGTCATGTCAGTATTCGATTACTCGCAAATTGCTATTAGTGGACCACTAGATGTTGACAGTGACAATCATGTTAACGTCGACGAAATTCCGACTGCAACTCAGCTAATTGCTGTTTGTTGTGGAAACCTATCTATAGAAATATAATCGATACCTTCCGTGAAAATACATTATTTCGTGATTTGAAAAAGCTTGCCTTCATAAAGAAAAAAAAAGTCCCCTTACAACTATGACAGAAAATGTTAATATGTCAACTCTGATAACATTCAATAAATATTTGTAGCCTTCTGTATTAACATAAAACACATCATTTATAATATTCACTACCCCGCTCCCAAGATAATAACTCCAAATTACAAAGTTTTAATCAAATTACGACGTCACACAGAAAGAGCGCAAAGTACGCATAACAAATAATAAAATAAAACATTATCTCATAATGAAAATGTAAAAGTAATGAAAGTGTGAATGTAAACAAAGGATTTGTTAATTTTGTTCCAACAATGGGAGCAAGCAAAGCTACGTAAAAGCCAGAATACGCGGTACTTATTATTTTAGATACAACTATGTTACACGAATATACGTCCGGAATGTAACTAATACCACACTAGTTATGTTTTATACGAATTTTCGTTTTAATTGGGCACTAAACGAAACGTATAAATATATTTAAGTGAATGCTAACGTAAGCGGCCGTCTAAACGACTAAATCCGATGCGGGTAGAGATACATTAGGTCGATTTTCTGTGGGCTTTTGTAGATCTGTGGATTATTAAGATAATAATATCTACCCTTTATAATAGAAAGGTTGGTAACATTAGAATAGTAGAATAGAATATTATTTCTTTTTTTTAAATACCTACATTTTGTTTACACCTAGTCTTTTTTTTCATCGATTGCTTGGCCGCAATCTATTACGGTATCAGTAAAACGGATTTGTTCATTTAAGTACCAACTAAAGTTGAAAATGCAAATCCGTTTTAGTAAAATGAAATGATGATGTTAAAGTATATCATTTTGGTCCCACCATTGTTCAACCACAATTCCATACTATGACCGAATTTTCCAAACAAAATTCCCAATTTAGATATTCAACTTGGCGTTTTAATCCAGTAGGGCTTTGGTTCTACAAGCTCTTCGTGTCATTGTTACTACAACATTACTGAATCATTTGTTTTGAAGATAATAGCAATTTTTTGTTATTTTCTTTTGCCAACATATAAAAAAATGCTCCCAGAGATTCCCTTCATTTGACATACCTATATACTGCAATTCACACGAAAAAAAATCGTATAAAACAAAGTCGTTTGTTTGTAGTACTTCTAAAGTAATATAAAATGTACACGTGATTTCAATTTAAAGAGTTAATTAAAACCCATGCAAAGTCTGGGGTAGTCGCTAGTTTGAAAATAAAAAGTAAATGTAATCTTACCAACGGGGACGATCTCGCCGTTATCTCTACTCCAGTAGCTGACTGGTTTAGGATACGCCTCGGTCTCACATTCCAGTACTAACTCGGTGCCTAGCGCCGCTCCCACCAGCTGATTCCTTATTGTTATCACCGGGGGAACTAGTGCAGAAAAGAAATATTAGAATAATTTAAATTTAAAAACACATAACCCCGGCAAACAAGATGGGAAACTCCTTCTTTTAATTTGTTGTTCAGACATTAAAGGTAGGCAATATTTAGATATATAATAATGCTTTAAAATAAATGTAAAACATTATAATTACAAAAAAATTGACATTATTGATTTTAATTTTAAAGTCACAGTACGGAATTAATAATAGATTACGTCATTCAGATCATTTAGTAGATTAGTGTCTACGTCAACTTCAAATGTTTAACAGAAATAGAACCAGCTTTGTTTTAAATCTATGAAGTGGTAAATGTACCATGTTGTATATGTGGTTTGCTTTATTTTATTTAAAAAGCCAGCCTGCCTCATTCGTTCTTATCGCACACGGGGGTTGACTGCTGACTTCGGCAACTACCTGAATGCATTTGTTTTTTTTACAATTTATTTATCTGTATTTACAAAAAAACATGAATAAAAAAACACATAAAAATAATATATACCATCACGCCTGTATTCCCCGAAGGGTTAGGCAGAGGAGTAACAATGCACACCCACAGTTCGTCAGTATGTTTAAGACCCATGTAATAGGGGGCGAGCCTATTGCCATTAACCGGGCACAAATCCTAACTCCGAGCAGCTACTGAGAATTTCATAGAAAAACTCAATAACACTTTTTTCTCGACTTGGGAATCGAACCCAAGACCTCTAGCGTAGCAGTCGCGCTTAGGACCACTAGACTACCGAGGCAGTTAATAAATAAATAAAAAGGTAACTAAAAATCTGGCATCAAAAAATTCCTCCGCATCGCCATTAACTGGAAAAGTTTGTTAATGCGTTCGTTCATTCCGCAAGGCTCTTTTGACGTCGACATACCTACATGCAGTAAATAGAAACGCCAATACGTAATCCGGTATCTCACGGGCGATACATAATTAGATACCAACTACCGCTAATGGTTACGAGCACTAATCAAATAATGATTATCACATTATGTAATTTGGCAAATACGTTGCGAATTGAGCATGGAATTGAAAACTGAAGTTAACTGGGTTTGGTTGTACTGTCAATCAGAATCAGATCATAACAATCTCTTGATGAACCTTTTTTAATTTTTTTGTCTTGGGGTATTGCTCATACATGCCCGGCCTCCTTCCGGAAAGAACGGGGAGCAGTTCGTCACTCGACCAGATATAGGCCCGTGACGGAGGCGCGAAGTGTTCCGTACGCATCTCTACTAGAATGTACGGTTGCAGGTTAGGCCGCATATGGTGAAGGGGCCCACCAAAGGCAGTCTAATACCAGTCGGGGGAGCACGGATCATGCGTCAAGCAAATACCGGGCTCCTGACTTATAGTAATAGGAGGAACCATAGGGTTTTAGTCGGTAAAAGTCCAACATAACTCTCCGTTTACCTCAAATGGTAGGCATTCATGAGAATTTCCGCACGGAAAAAAAATAGGGTAGGGTAATGTCCGATTTTTGCCGTCTAAAACTCCACGGTTTCTCTGTTACCACTAGTTGTTTATTTCAGTTTGCAAAACCACCTGTCCAACACAATTGTTCTTAGACAAACATAATTTTAATAAGACGTTAATTGCGTATTCTTTACTGTATTGTGAAGAGGCAATTAATATGGGTATTGCTTTCACCGTTTTATAAATTATAAGCTGGGAAAAGGATTGATTTATTATTCAATGAATTGTCAGGAATAAATACTCACATTGTACTGTTAGCATAATTCTCTTGCTTACAGTCGGTGGCACGCCGTTTGAGGCGATGCATAGATAAGCCCCCGCATGCTGCCTGGTCACTCGACTTATGTTTAACTCCGGTCCTTCGAATGACGTTACTGGAACAAAGATATTCGATGTAGATCATCGTAGCTTGCAGATGTTGGTCTAGCAGGGGATGCAATTGGGACTGGGAATTAATGTAACTGTATAACTTAGTGCCTTTTAATGGTCTAATTGAAATAAATGATTTGAGTTTGATTTTGATTCTAAAAATGACACAATACATGAATTAATTACTATAAGACCAAGCCAGTAATTCACAGGTGGGCAAAGGCTTCTTCTCCTCTAAAGATGGTACGAGCGTTGATTGAGCACGTTTGCTTAATGCTTAATTGGCAATTTCAGGCTTATATTAATTATGAGTCTAACTTTCATCACGATATTTTCCTTCACCGTCAGTATCGTACAAGATAAACTTCGAAAATACATAATTATCAATTGAAAATGCCATATTGGTACTGATCGGCATTGAACCCGCAACCTCATGCCCGCCTTTCGTGGCAAGCCAATACCAGGAATATCTATATACGTCGTCTGATATATTACGAGATACTAGATCAATCCTAAACCCGAAAGCAAAGTGCTGAAATATTCTATATGTTTATCACTAACAGTTTTAAACAATGTTACTTACTTGTATAACACTAAATACAAACTAAGTTATGCAAACTACAATAGATGCAAAGTAAACAGTTCAGTTCATGCGTATGTATACTGCATGTTTACGTATACGTTTGAGTAAGGATCTATGCAATACATGTTGAGATGGGTCAGGTTGGTGTGTAGGTCCCATACGGTAACGAAAGAGATAAGTATACATATAGTCAGTCACCTAACTGCAAATCTTGGACATTGTCATTATGAGTGTGCCTTTGGTTCACGTCCATTATATTAGCACGGTTCCGAAATAGCAAATAATTTGGCATTCGAATTAAGGCTTTAAGTCGTGTGCGTTATGTATGCGTTAATATTTTTTTATAATGAAAAGATAAAAAATCTGATAGCTCGGGGCGACGCGCTGGCAGTGCGTCAAGTCACTGGCCTTCCTTGGGTAGCTGGGGTAGATCGAATAATCTACTTCCCACCCGTGCGTAAAATATGGGCTAAGACGTGGAGTTGCGGACACCAGCCCATTATATCAATACCAATAGCCGTTGGTAGTGGTAGTGCTGTTACAGAGAGCGATGGCCATTAAGATTAAAAATATATTTTTTGCCAGCATATATACCCAACACCTTTCCGAACTAGCGTACATCCTATAAAGATCCAAAAATCTCTGATCCTCCTGAAGGTAGTGCAAGACTTGCATTTCCCAGGAGAAAGAAAGTTGTATTACTCAATCTACATGATCACTACGTGCTGTCGGTCTTGATCCCAGGTCTCACGAGAGTTTAATTTTTTTGGCACAATTCCAACTACGGCGATAGTTTTGAGAATGATTTTGTAGTAGAACGGAACGTTCAATCGACTCAGCCGTAATACCAATCCCCTCTTTTCTACTCCTATACTGCTCTGGATGTCCGATCCGCGATCTCCCGGAACTGGGTAGCGCCATAAAAATACGTTTAACTAATAATGCCAATGTTTTCATACAATCACCTTTTTACGAATACCACCATATTCATCATCTACTTAGCCTTTTCCCAACTATGTTGGGGTCGGCTTCCAGTCTAACCGGATTCAGCTGACCCAGTTACTAGGCAACACGATACCTTTTGGTTAGACTGGTTGTCAGACTGGCTTCTGACTATCCGTAACGGCTATCAAAGATCTACGAATGACAGCCGGGACCAATGGCTTTATGTTCTATCCGAGACACGGGTGTGTCACACCACCAACCTCCAAACTCCGGGCTGCTACTGAGGAAATCCTAATGGAAAAACTCAATAACACTTTTTGCCCGACCAGGGAATCAAACCCGGGACCCCACACTCATCAGTCGCGCTTGCGACCACAAGACCAACGGGGCAGTCCACGAATACCACCATGTTACAAGTAGCATAATTATACTCTAAACATACTTGTTATATATTTTATGCAGAATTTACGTAATAGTCGCTAATACTAAACCGGTATCTACCTTGCATTCCGTCTGAGATGGTGATAGGTTTGGAATGTTCTCTTCGCCAAGTAATTTGCGGATGCGGTGATCCGGTGGCAGCACATGTTAAATTTATCGAGGCGCCTTCCCGCGCTGTCTGGTCTGTACTCGTGCCTCGATCGAGGATGTCAGGAGGAACTGGTGGGAAAGAAGATATTATTAGAAGGTGGAATAATCGTGTATGCTTTTTATACTTAGCTTAGAATAAAACGGGTAGATAACTGTTATATTTACTTATTTGCTTCGTGGTAGCTTCGTAAGGCAGCTCAAATGCCAGAGTAAGTACAACATGTCAATGGTACTTTCTGATTTGAGAACATGCACGGTCATCTAATTAATAATATTAGATGGCAATAAAAATCATACCATGTATTTTGATTATTACCCTATTTTTCTCTGACACAATTCTACTAACTTTTGAGAAAGATAGCAATCTACTCTCAGTCTAAATCATGAACATATTTTGATGCTGACTGTCCCTGAGATGAGATAGTGTCTACATTTTGAACGTTTTGTAATTAGTAGAATTGGCCTTCATATTCGTACACCCGCGTTACTAAAATTATAATTATACTTACTTTTGGAACTCAATTTTACAAGAAATCATATTCCGAACCGTGAATTCGTAACTAACATAGCTTTGTTTCTCAGTAATAAGAATATTTCATACCTACATACTAAAACAGGTGGATTTACTTTGAAACTGAATACATGTATAAAAGGAGATGAAAGAAAATGAATCCAGGACTGGCGCTAATAATTTGTAGCTCAGATTATAGGGTAAGAGTACTATTTATAATATAGGCACTGTCAACATCGCTATATCTATCCATTATATATATTTATATTTTTTTACTAGAATAAGTAAGTACGCGTTCAGTAATTATTTTTTAACGAGAATTCTTTTTTTTACACACACACATACCATCACGCCTATATTCCCCGAAGGGTTAGGCAGAGGTGTAACAATGTACACCCACAGTTCGCCAATATGTTTAGGTCCCATGTAATAGGGGGCGAGCCTATTGCCATTAACCGGACACAAATCCAAACTCCGAGCTGCTACTGAGAATTTCATAGAAAAACCCAATAACACTTTTTGCTCGACCTGGGAAACGAACCCAAGACCTCTAGCGTAGCAGTCGCGCTTAGGACCACTAAGCCAACGAAGCAAATCTATTTTCGTGTTTGTTAATACCAATAATATCGTATTCTGAATGTGCATAAAGCTTGTATGCATTGTAAATTCCTTTTTTTTTGGGATGTATAATGTTGAGTAAGTCGTCCCCATTGTAGACCGATGGGTATGATTCAGAAAATGTTTATTAATCACACCTTAACATTTGAGATACAAAACCGTTGCGGCGGGCTTGGATTGTTATTCTGTGGGATCTGGATCACCTCCTTTATCTTTAACTTAAGTCTTTGTCACCGTCTTGACAACTACAAACACATTATTAGAATATTGTTTAGAACAATTCTGAACTCTGCATAAAATCAGTTTTCTACTTGATATGCCTGTCAAGATTGCTGAACAGCAACATAGGGTCACACTTACCAACAATATCTAAATATCCGAGCTGAGACTTCATAGGATCCGTGTTAATCTGGCACATGTACCATCCTCTATCCGTCTCCCGCAGCTCCCTGATGTGCAGGAACCAGGTCCGGTGGTCACTGTGGGTCACCCCCACTCTCCGACTCCTCGATATCACGTGCGTGTGGATTGTGAGAATGGTCTGCGTGTCAACCCGCAACCACGCAACCTATTACCAAATGTTTATGGCCATTTTAAAACACCATTACGACCACAAGAGCCCTATTATAAAAATCTAAATAAGTTCGATAAACTACCAGTTTGTTAGTAATGCGACATTCCCGTACCTTCGTATACTCATACGCAAACATGGATTGAAAAAGTTTATCCGAGTTTCGAATGACGTTTTTAGGAGTTTTGTAAAGCAGTATTGAAATACGATAGGTACTGTTGGTAGTGAGTCATTACGACTTTTCGCATAGTAACTTTAACATACTTTGGAAAGTTGATAAACTGATTAAAAACTGTATAGCACCACTTTAATGGCCCAGCGCGCTGAAGAATAACCGCATTCATTAATTTCTTGCCCTCTGTTGCTTGGTCCAACACGATAGAGGACTACTTTATGTTTCTGGTACCTACTTCTTAACTTGTTTCTATTTCCTAAAATTATTTGATTAATGATAAATACCTGCCTAAATATATATTAAATATACCTATACAAATAAAAAAGTTATACAATACGTTTTGAAATCAGTTTAAACTTTATGAAATTCAAAAACAAACTCCAAATTCTATATAGCATGCAACTTAACATCAACGCTAAATGGTTAAATGGCTTCTTTCTAGCATAAAAGCAGTCCCGTGTATCTATTCTTAAGGCAATTAGGATTAATTCGAGATCGAGCAGTCGCAACCTGTCACATCGAGGTGTCTCCTCCGGTGACACTAGACTTTTCCACTACTCATTTGTATTTTTTTTATTTTTTATTTAAGTACTTGTTTTTTATTTATTTGAAAGAATAATGAAGTCATCCGCCAGTCAACTAAAGTCAACGACATTGCTCGCAGAATTAGTGCGCGGAGGTGGAAGTGGGCCAGTCATGTCTATAGACGGGCAGACAGTTGGAGGAGCAGACTCGTGTTTTGAGTTGAAACCACGTCAGGGCAAATGCAGTGTGGGAAGCCGACGATTTAGTAATGTAGGTAGCGGTCAGCAAATGGACGCGGGCTGCTCAGGACCGGGATGGTCGACGCTCTTTATGGAAGGCCTTTTTTTTAAGGGTGGAAAATCATCAAATGACCTCTTCCGCCCTGGGCGAAAGGGAATGTCAGACTCTTAGTGACTAAAATCCATCCGTTGTCCTCTTAATGCCCTTTGCGTTCCAAAGCCGCGGTGACTCTTTCGAACAAATTTCGCAACCCTGGCAGGCATTGGCCTTTATGGGCCCCGTCTATTATGCTACGTACAGCAGTGGACTAGCTATAGGCTGATATGATGATGGTGATGATTTATAATTGAAGAGCCTATTCAGGAGTGACGATATCTCGTGTATAAGCTACTGAATGTGTATATTACCTGGTTGTTTGATTGGCAGTACCTATCTCGTGAAATTTTTCTTTGTTGACTTTCTAATTTTCTATCTCTTTTAAATTGGTTTCTCTCTGTACTTTCAACACGGAAACTTAATATACTTCGGCCATTATTAATTAGATCACCGAAGTGTCTGGCAACAAATGGCAAAAATAGACTTCCCATAATTATTTCCAAAATTCATGTAAGTAAGTATACCATTTCTTTTTTTAATAAAAAAAACCTTTATATTGCATTGTTATGTAATCTGCGTATGTATTCAAAATTCGAACTTAATCGAACACCGGTCAAATTTAACTTTTAAGATTGAATTAACCACAGGCACCATGACAGGTGAAAGTAAATAAAAACTTGTAATACATACTAGCAAAGCCCTCTTTCTAAAGAAATCTGGCAATGATTTTAGCAAATAGTTATAAAATTGATCATGAACTCAATCACAGTTTACTGTAAAATACCGTTGTAGGCTATTCAAGCATTATGGCCCTTCTTATAAACAGAAGACAAGCGATTACTCTTACACTATCAACTTAAAACCTAAACATGTATAATTATGTGCTTCACTTACAAGTTCGGAAGCTCCTTGGTAACAAATACAGCAAGTTTAAGCAGAAAGCTGGAGGAAAATCTAAGCGCTTTCAACAACGTGTTCAAGATAAGAGATGTAGGATATAAATTCTTTAAGTCCTCTTTTATTTAGCATATGCAATATCTCGTTGGTAACCTAGCGTAAGCTGTGGACTTCTTTACCGTACCGCTTTACAGGCTTCTAACTAAAATCGTGCTTGCCAGACGGACTATGGATGTCTTGCTGTCATTAATCATTTATTTTTGTCCACAATGTGACTCATTTTATCTGACCTTTAAAACTGTCAATTAAGCTTAGGTAACTAGTAGGTATACCTAATTGGCGGGTTGATAAATACGCTACTTATTATTAAAGTCCTAGGTACTCTCGAAAAATAAATGAAAAATTGCCCAAATTGTACAACTAACTGCAGAGACAGCTGAGCCATCTAATTATGTTAGGGTACCTATTAAATATAGTTGACAGCTTAAGAGACAAGAAGTTCTACAACTATAATTATTTCTAAGAGTCTCTTGACCCTCTATACATAGTGCTTGGAAAAAACAAATAAACAAGTAGGTACGTATATCTGCAGTGCATGTTACGTCATGTGTAAGTGCCATTTACACTGTAATATATAAAAGGTGTCAATGTTACGGACCTTGTACGTAGAGAGGTTGTGTACTGTGCACGCGAGAATCGCCTCGCGACCGAGCGGCGCGGTCACATTCGCTATCGGCGCGCTGAAGCCTGGCTCGTCTGAAACAATGTACGGATTTATTACACCTTTCTTCATAGCACACTTTGAAGTTATGCGGCATGGATACGGTGAGCAACTTACATGTACTTTTAAACTACCTAAAAGATTTTACTTAAAAGTTATTGCTGTGAGTTTTTTTTTTAATCTTAATTGTTTTTTTAGGTTAAATGAGAGTAACTCACACTTGCCCTGTTCTCTCAGGTCACTGGACTGTAGGAATCGGAATAAAAACCACAAGAAACATACCTAGGTATACGGAGTGTAACGAGACACATCAAATGGCCGCTAAGCACGGATACTGACCATACATACACTAAACTAAGTAACTTTAAGCAAAAATGATGCAGAGAAATTACTTTATTTTGGTGCAAAGAATCACCTTTTTCAATATCGTATAATATTATGTAACGCACGTAAAACATTGTGCCTATGGATATACGTAACTGTACAAGGATTTGTAGACGTATTTCAAGTTTATATATTATCTTTAAGCAATTACAGTACGCAGCCGATAATGAAGCAAATCGAGTTTGAAAACGAGACTGTCGCACAGGCATGAGTGTCAGAGACACCGCTCTACAAAGTCCAACACTTTATAAAATTTGATTAGTCTGTGATTGTTAAATAATACTAATTCGATTTTAAAAACTTGTTTTTTAAACAAAGTTCGAAAAGCGGTTTGCGGTATGAGTTAACTCGTGGACACGGTTGGTGCAGTGGCAGAGCGATAGGCTGCTGCGCTATGTATCGCAGATTCGATTCCCGCAAGGCACAAATATTTGCTTGGCCTACAGATAGTTATTTCGGGTCAGGCTGTTTATGTGTTTGTGTGAGTTTATGTGTTTGAAAACGCACCCACGATACATGTGAAATTCCTAGTGTGGAGCAACGTTCTTGAAATAAAATAAAATATAAAACTGGCATGAATCGTCATGTAAGAAAAAAGCGTTATGCCCCTTCCCTCTCTCTTTCTGTTTGCCTCTTTCTACTATATACGGGTGTCCAGACCTTCGTTGTTGACGGGGGTCTCCGAACGCACAATTATTTTTCTATTCAAAGATTTATTCAATTACAATCACTTTTTAAGAATAACAACTCCCAACGGTTTTGTCTTTAAACGTCGACCGTATTAAACAAGGTCAGGAAAAATTCACAGCTACAGTTACCTGTATAAAAATGTAGTGATAATGTCTTAAACGTAATAGGACGTAATAATTGTTATAAAGGTCAATTACCTACCTATTTGACAACCGACTTAATTGTCGATTCACCGAAATTGATTCATGCTGATTCATCAAAGCGTCAGTTACTTCAATTGAGCATTGGTTCCTCAAATGATTTAAGTCTTGTTTCCATGAATTACACTATCTCGACTGGAATATTCGACGTATAAGGTACCTTTGTGCGTACAACTGGTTCAAATTCACGGAACTATGCCAGAATACAACTCATTACTTTTTTTACGACTTCTCACAAACTACGGCAGTTAATCATGCGTATCATGTCTTTTGTTTTCAAGTTACAGAATAGATTTGTTTTAATGTTAGACGATATAAGCTCGTAAAGATACAAATATTAGCAACACCCCACTCCTATAAATGTTGATGTTCTCACCTTTTGGGAAATCGCGTTCGGTTTGCTACCAACAACACGAGTGGAAATTTTAATTAAATTTAACCAATTTTGTAAAGAACGTTTATTCAAAGGGTCTTATTGATTTACCATGTAGGCGCCTGATTAAAATGTTCACCTTATTTTTAAGTTTCAATAACATCATTCAACTAATTAGGATACCTAACTCTTCACTATTTAAACTACAATAATTTTTATGGTTTTATGTAAGTGAATATCTTTTTTAGACTTATTTAAATTAAAGACTACAATTAGTAGAGTAATTATGAATTTTGTGAGAGGCGTATTATGTATATGATTAAGTTTCGTCTTACGGGGTTCATAGAATGATGCGAAACGAAATGCTTTTTATGAGGGGTACACATGATATGTCTTTAATAAGGTTAATTTACAAAGTATTTAGTAGAAATTGTAGAACGATAATAACAAAATAAGAAAAAAACATGCTTATGTTTAATTACATGAAAGTTACATAACCACACAGATTTGTAATAGGATAAATTTTAATAAACCAATTTTAATTTCAAGTAAGGAAATACACTAGGACTTAATTTCAAAGAGCCATTACGAAATGTAACCATGTGTGGTGTCAGATTTGTGGTATATGACCATACAACAACTGTGTCTTTGGAAATCAAGTAATGATGGTAATTAGGACAGTACCAGCTACTGGCATAAACATGACACGCTACGTGTGTCCATAATTGGTCACTAGGTGAAATGTAGCGTGGCCCATTGCCGATGATTGGTCTCATTTCATCAAATTCTGCCTTTCCAATGTTTATAGACGATGTATTCACATCCATTATGTCCATGGGGTTTCAGAGTGTCATGGCTTGAACTCCATCCCGCCTTCCATCCTTCCATCCCGTATATTTGATATATTCAATTATATCTAATGTTTTCTATGTATTCAATTAAAAAACTGCAGTAACAAATGTCAAATCTATGTTTCTAATTCCTTTAGGATTTATACGGTTAAATTTTTTGTAGAGGAATTTAACTCAATAACCCTTAAAGACTTCGTTAATCAAATCTGTCAAGCGGAATATTATTTTTATAAGCCTCGGATTTTCCCACATCGAAAGCACTGGGGCATGCCGATAAAATACCTATAGTTTTGTCGAAACTTTTAGGTAACTCCAATACACACAATATTAGTTTTTGATACAAAAAAATAGCTGTTCTATCCATTTGTGTTCACGTAAATCGACAAAATGTTTGAATCGGTAGATTTTCTTTTTGTGGTTTTAGGGTTGGTTCCATGGTAAAACTTGTTCGGGTAGTACAATGACCCCTATTTTGTTTGGTAAACCAAATCTAATATTGCATAAATACCCAGGTAGGAACTTACAGTCAAAGGACTCTTAACGACAACTATTCCTTAATTTTCTCACCCATACTCCATCTTATCAAAATCTAGGAATATTAATTAATTCAAAAGGTCATCGCAGATCATCTGGGGTCAAATAAAATAATATCCTGAAATCATAATTCAGATTACGGGACTGGTATAGTCAGAGTTAAAGCTAATAGAGAATAATAATGTTATACAAATATTTCAATATTTAGTTCAAAGTCAACAGTTTAAAGGGATTGATTTGAGTTAAATGAATTATGTTTTGATTAAAAAATATATAAACAAGGTATTAGTTTAAACAAGGGACATACTTTAAGGGAGTGTTGTGCTAATGTAAATAAACCGCTTTCATTATGAAATCAAACTTAAAATTGCAAAAAAAAATCAGCTGTTCCATACATGTTGTCAAGTTATACGAACATAAATGTATGGAGCAGTTGATTTTACGATCGTACTATAGTAAAAGTTGTTGATATTCATGAATACTGCACTCCCTTATAGAGAGTCCCTCGTTTACCCTAACACCCTATATATTGAATTGATTGGTATGGTATTCAGTAAAAATTGCAGTGAGTCTAGACAAAGCGCCAGTGAGGCGTGTTGTGAATTCCTGGAAAGAGGATGCACGGAATCACGGTAAAGGGGAAGGATTTTAGGGGGGCCTTTCTCACAGGCAGTCAGACAGAAAAGAGTAATAAAAAAAGTTATTTAAAAACGCAAGAACAACTCTTATTATTTTTATATTTATGCACAAAAATACTGAACATGTACAAGGGAAAGTTTTTGCATAAAACGAAGCAACAAAAACCCTTTTAATGTTTCCACAGGTATAAAGCTATATAGGTATACCTACGAATGCAGTAGTTTTAACTTGTGAACGCGAGTTTTATCGGTCAGCCCAGAGTTGCGTGCTTCGGGCAAAAATAAATTGATTCCGAATATTTTGTAACTGAATATTTTTCGATATGAACTAACCTTGTTTTGTAAACTATGGTCAATAGCGTGTCGTATAAAAAATGGTGCGCAGGTAACTTTAGACAGGACGTCATAACATATCGTGTTAGTTGATAGCTGGATTGACATGACTCTTGAGCAGTCATGTTATGGATCACTGCCATTCACAAACATCATGTTTCTTGGCAATGACACGCTGACGGAAATCTATGGCCAATGAGTATCAATCTTGAAACTCGTAGGTAGGTACTATAAAACTAAAAACATCCTATCCTAAGCTGATTTGTGTTCTTGACGACACGTTTGACGCGATGTTCTGGTTCGATTCCTGCCTAATAAATAATTGTACGGTCTACAGGTAGTTATTCCGGGTATGTCAGTTTACATAAAAAATAAGTAAAGGAATAGACTAAACCATTACATTAATGTCAATTAATTAATTAATGTGTTTAATTTGACGGCACGGTTGGCGCAGTGGCGCACGGAACAAATATGTGTATGGCCCACAGATAGTTGTTTCGGGTCTGGCTGTTTGTGTATGTGAGTTTATATGTTTGTAAACGCACCCACGATACAGGAGAAATTCCTAGTGTGGGGCAACGTTTTTTGTAAAAAAGAAAGAAAGAAAAGAAATAATGAATGTAATAATATTAATTTAATTTAAAATAACGTGATCTTGCGTTTAAATATTTCTTTAAATCTTGCGTTCTCTATTTATTACACACGATGGAACGGCATCTATTCATAAAAGGGCTGCAGCTTTAAAATTATCCTTGAAAATATGCAAACCACATTTAGTATTCTCTCGTGAACTTAAAACTATTATCACATGTAATGCGATAAGGTGCTTAACTTAAGAAGGTTAGTGTGTGACATGAATCTGAGCGGTAATGCCAAAATACCCTTTAATAAACTGTGTTGTTTTTATTAAATTAGTTCCGAGACACGCGACACACGAAACTAAAATATTACGTAATCAGGTCAAAACTGACATACGTACGATTATTATAGTATACTTACTGTTTTTCTTTCCATTCCTTATTTCGGAAAAGTTTAGAATTCGAATAATAATTTAAACATATAAAAGTTTGTCTGCCTTTAATAAATATTAGGTATAGTAATCACCAAAGCAAATGGTGAATAGAATAGCGAACAGTTTTCCAGCTGAAATATTCACGTTTATTAAATATTATTTACGCGAAAATAACTACACAGATTTAAGTAAGACTACCAGGATCTTCAGATCAAGTCACACAGAGAGGCGATGCGATGCGAGAAAATTCGTAAGATAGTTACATACTATATAGATCTTTACTAGCTTCTGCCCGCGTCTTTGTCCGTGTCAAAGTTTATATATATATTATCCCATGGGAACCGTACATTTTTCCGGTATAGCCTATGTGTTATTCCAGACTATAATCTATCTATGTCCCAAATTTCATCCAGATCCGTTCACACGTTTAAGTGTAAAAGAGTAACAATCATTCATATATCCTCACAAACTTTCGCGTATAATATTAGTAGGATATAAAGTAAGAAAGTAGCTATTAACTACGTAAAAAATACACATCTCAGTTAGAGGATTCTAATATGAGTCGCAGGGTCGCGCTACGCCTGAAGCCATTTCAAAGCGAGCCGCAGCAGTGTTTCCCCAATTCTTACGTGGCATCACGATGCGCCACGCGCCATCGCGATGGGATACTTAGCGCTGCACTGTGCTGCGCGAAAAACAACTGGTCTCTTCAATTATTGCCGCGTCGAATCTCAAAACGAGCTGACTCTTATCGTAAATATTTAACGCGGTACCTGAAGCATAAAATTGCTAGTGCCAAATAAATTATGATTAATCGAACTTTAACCGAAGTCCTGCCATAATTATGTGACGCTTTTATTTGATGATATTAGCAATTTATTAGAGTACCTAAGTACATAAATATCTGTGTTCAGTGAAACGTTAGCTACTCGTATAAATAAGAGCTCTTTTACACTAAAACGCAATTAAATATGATCATTGTATAGCCTTCTCCACACAAGGGGACACTTTTATTTACACAATATGATTTTATCGACACAATTTGAGCTTCCAAAGCTTAAATTATATACCGGGTATATATATATACATTCCGAGCCGTAGTTCATTAAAAAAAATGATATACCTTGTGTCTCAAGTTTTACAATCGTTATTTATATGATACCTACATAGTTTGATTTAACAGTAATTATCAAGTGAGTACAATGTTCACTTTCATATATTTTAACAGTACATAGATAGATATCCGATTCCATTTATAATTGTTGTAAATAATAAAATATAGCTCAGTCTAGATTGAGGTCCAACTTCGTACACCATTAACTTACCTATATAAGTTAATTTTAAAATGTTACCAAATAATATTATAACCAAATGATTATATCCAAAACTTTTCAGGAAATACGGGAAGGCTAGGGACAATCACATACCCGGTAGAAATTATGTGTAAAGTTAGTAATTTATGCTATCCAAGAGACTACACGCTGTCAGTGTTCATACAAAATAGACTCTCAAACTCCCTTATCGGCGAATTTGAAAATGAATGTGTCATCCAAATACAGTAACTTCAAGTACCAAAATGTAAGCGGCAATACAATAGGGAATTGAATCTAAATTCGAAGCTGAAATCACGCCACTAAATACCTAATAAACAATCGACGTAATGGAAACTTGAGTCATAAATATTATGGCTATATAAATCGGTGACAGCACAATTTGATTTAATGTTTTCTAAATGGCGCTATAGTGGTTGATATTGTTAAAACTAGGCTTGTTAAACTTCCGACGTTGTCACTGACAAATTAGGAACGCGCCCCGGCGAACACCCTGCCTTACTAATTGACTGCACGTCAAGTTTCACCACGATAATCCAAATACAAGGCAAGACCGATTCCTTTTAGATTCACACCTTTAACGGTGATTTAGTAAAGTAGATCGCTGTTAAAAATGTGTTTATCATGATGCCTTATTCATGTCGGGTGTTTTAAACGTTTAGTTTCATCGCGTGGTGAATTTATGTACGTTATGTATTACAAAATTACCAACACAGAGTCTACAATTGCCGGGGCTGCGGGTTGTTTGTAAGAGATACCGCGCCCCCGAACGCAAAGGGCACAAGAAGGAACATGGGTGGGTTTTAGTCAGTAAAAGTCTGACACTCCCTACCGCCCCGCCCAGGGCGGGAGAAGTTATTTGACGATTTCCCACGCCCCAAAAAAAAAAAACAGTCTACAGTTACAATTCTTCCCAGCAAATAGCACGAAGATTGCTCCGTGCTTTCAATTTGAAAAATACCGGAGCTTAATCATCGAACCGAAAGTAATTAAATAGGTCAAAGTTCTAGCAATTAAACAATTTGTAGTCGAACACGAGTAAAGATGAGGAAATTTTTTCTTAAAGTTTTAAAATATCATTACCTTTTAGGACGGATTTCTATGTAGGTATTTGGTTATTGTGTTAAAATAAAATTAATGATATGTAGTAATGTCAACAATGTAACAATATTAAAGTTACGTTCAATCTTGAGACATTTTTATAGGACTAACTATCTAAAGATTCTTGCGATTTATTTACCTCCACAAAATTACACAAGAACAACAACACAAAGATAACTGTCGAGCCATCTCAAGCACGTTATTGACACTACAATACACACGCACTAATCAGTGGAATAATTCAGTGGCGTAACACCATGATTACATTGCAAGTTCCCCAGTATGGCCCCACCCTTACATGGAAACGCAAGCATTGCTTACAGCGCTAGTTTTGATAGATTTGAGCCAGCTAATAGCGATCTAAGCTCGTGTCTTAAGGAACATTGAAACCGTTTACGTATTGGAAAGTGATAGTCCTTATGATGACATGAGATTAGAATATGTACCTACTTAAATCGTGGCACATGGAAACTTTAGAAGTGATTTGCATTTAATGAATCGTTTGAACTTTTATGGTCTGTTTCGAATCTCAAATTGTTTGTCTCGAAATTAAATCTCACATTTAATTATAAAATATTATAATAAAAAAAATATATAAAATATTTTAATTATAAAATTTATAATGCCAAACTTCCAAGTATTACGTAATCTTACATTACTAATAATTAAATATAATTAGCAAGTATTCATTTATAAATATTTTTATAAACTATAGATAGTGTTAACATTAACATGTTTAAAGAGTTTACGGATTATTCATCAGCCTTGAATGTTCCAGCACTTTTATCTAATATAAAATTAATTAATAATAGTCATGCAAGTTTTATTTAGTACATACCTTAACGAAAAATATTAAAATGCTTAAATATTTTCTGACCAGTGTCATTACATTAGGTAATCGATATAGATAAATACATTATTTTAAAATTGTGTCCGTTCTTAAAAGTTACTGAGAATAGAATGTGAGTTTTAGTATTTGGACGAATAAAAATATATTTAACCGTCCATTTAAATTCATTTTGCTGATAAATGATCTGCTTTTCTAGTCATTGAATAATTTTCTAAATTGCTTTAATCGCTACTCTTAAATCCCTCTTTAGTTTATTCATTGAAAAAATATTGCGGTGTATGAATAAATTTATGGTTAAATTCAATGTGGCCAATTAAAATATTAAAATGTTGTTATTTAGAACCCAAAAAAGTACTTTTATTTTCGAAATATTTACATTGGTATTTAGATATTACTCAAACATTCACAAAATATATACATGCAGCTACCAGTATGGGTATTAAAATACATTAACACAGAATAAAAATTTTAACCTATTATTTTTTCACATTGATCAAAATATTTTTTAATTGCTGATGTTTTTTTCCGCGCTTACTGTTCCTGTCATTCGCAAATACTCGAATTTCAGTTTGTTTCACAATTTTAACTTGATTTATTCGTTGACTCAATTTACATGATTGCTGCACTAGTGAAAAGGTCAATGACACTTTTGACACTTTAGTTTTCTGAGCAGTAAGCAGTTTCGACAAGACGATTAGCTAATTAGTCTAATTAATAGATAGATCTCGTCGATCTAGATCTTAATTAATCTCGTTTGTTATAAAAACCTTTAAAATATCACGTAGTATTATATTCAAAACTTAGCGGATATGAAGTAGTATAGAAGTCCATTTTTTGTTAAGTACCTGTCATTATAAATGTTTAACTATGTAAACAAATAATCAATAATAATAACAATTATACAAGAGAACAAATGGTTTTGGCGATATTTTACTAAGATATTTTAAAGAAAAATGCCTTATCATTTTTTTTTAAACTTTTTACAGCAAAATAAATAACTTTTCAAATCTTCAAAAAACTAAAGGTAGGTAAGCAGTTTGTTTGTTTACTGTGAATATACCTTCCACTAAATATTGTGTAATCTGAAAGAAACCTCGAGTTCAGTAGTCGTCTAGTTTAATTAAATAACATTGAGGGTGTGCACTTAAATAACTTTTCAAAGTAATGTTATGATTTATTTGAACACATGCCTTTTCTTAGAACCCCTAAATCATGCATGATTCATATCATACATATTTTAGAAGTTCGACCTGCATTTTCGTCTCTAAAATTTCCCAGTATAGAGTGGTTTAGTTTAAGATTATTTCGATGATTATTAGAGATATTGAAGCGGTTTCAATTGGGCAACCGAAGCATTTATAGGTAAGATTTTCTTTTTAATTAGAATAGTAGATTATGAACACGTCTTTAACTGGCTACTTAATGTGGTTTGATGTTACCATAAAAAGCTTTACTACGAGTACCATTAAGTGCTGAACTGATAAGTAAAAAGCACGTAAGTATATAAAGCAAGTTCGTCGGCTCGGTGCAGTATTAGTCATAAAATACACGCTATGCTATTGCACTACTGCAATGTTTCTGCTGCAGCTTCGTTTCGTACTAACATAGATTAATTCTTGATATTACAAAATTCTGAAATAGTTCTTTAGGCACCAATGTTTTCATTTTAATATTTTTTAAAATTAAGACTAGATTTATTTCAGACAAGAAAAATCTATTAGGCATGTATACACTGAAACCAACTCGATGTCGTCTACAATAATTAAAATAAAATTATACTTACGTGTGGTAGCGTCTGTAGAGGCAGCAAATAGCCAATCCAAAAGGAACAGCTCCAATAACATTTTTCCACTTTTCCATAAACACAGTCTATATAATAACATCATAGTGCTTGTGATATACTAAGCAGGAATAAATAATCTAGAGTTCTTAGATAGTTTTGACTTGTAATAAACTTTACTTAAAACGGTCCCACGTTGGGCGCCAAACCAATTCCAGTATAAATTACAATCATGATCAAATTATTCGAAAACATGACACCATAATTGGTTACAAACTAGTTTTGACATATTACAACCGGGTTATTTCAGAGAATGACAAAATTCGAAATAAACAAACTAAACCATAAAACATGCGGTAAAATTTCTTTCAGATTGCATAGAACACACGCAAAAAAGTGATTAAGGGGGCGGTCAACTCAAAGAGTGCGTAATATTTTCCCAAAATCCCGTGAAAAGTTTGATACGAGACATCCGCCGGGAGGCTCGCACGCGACCGTCACCGACGACGACTCACAGATAACTGTTGCAAGCAAGTTATACCGGTGCCGGCGGAAAGCGTCACCTCCTCCATATTGCGGTCTCTTTCACACAAAGTGGGTACGCATACGATTCATTAACCTTCTGATACTGACATTTCTTTTCATAATACGGAAAAGTACCGAGTTTATTGGCTAACTCGTTCTTGTATTATATACGAATCCAAGCAATTCAAATGTCAATCACAATATACAGCCGAGAATCTCAAGGATTTATCTCCAAGATTTAATCTAAATTCTTGTTCAAACTAGACGCGTGTGTGGAACTTAGTTATTTGAAATGTCTTATTAAAACATGTTTACGTTTTAAATGAACCAACATTCTGATGCTTTAAGAAGTCTGTAAAACTCCGGTTTAATTTTCAAGATTTATTTTCGGAAACCAATAAAACTCAAGTCTCTTATTAGATCGCAAAGTGGAGCTTCTTTCTGATTCCTATGATTTAAGATATAACTGTAATTATTAGTACAAGAAGAGTCTTCCCGCATTAATATAGGTAAAACAATGATTATTATATTAATAAATATTTTGTAATAAAAACTCATGTTCAAGCTTAATTTTATTCACTCTACTGGTCTGTTATTATTCAAAATTGATCAATTTACAATAATAAGCTTATAAAATAAACATTTACAAGCACAGAACTATTCGACAACTTTGCACTACCATCACTGAATGTTACAACTCGATGTACAATTTAAATTTCCAAAGGTTTCACTCGGTTATCGGCAGCTGGAAGTAACTCGAGTACCTTCCACCGACGAATAATATTTCATTAGACTCAAACCGCAACCACAACAGTGGGAAACCATGCAAATGCTTCAACTTCAAACATTGATTTTTTTTAAATAATAATTACCCTTTGAACTATAGGTCCGTAATGACTTGTTCTTCAATTCGTAGAAAGGTGGAAAACAATGCTTCATAAAAATGTGCACGGTAGGTCAAAGTCGTTCAGTTGTAAAGCTTGCTGATAACTTAGATATGCTGCTTTCGCGGAAATACAAACAAAATTCGCATTGGAAATATATATAAAAGATGCCGCAGTATTTTCATATTTTTGCGACAAAATTATTTCATTTGATGTCGGAGTAGATTCTAAAAACGTGCCTATTATTTTTTTTGTTTCCTAGTAAATATTGTCGGGCCGGCCGGCGCCACAGAATTGAGTTCTGCGAACGGAGGGGCATTTCCTTGCAGGCAGTTCCCCTAGGCCAGCGGCAGGCGGCCTTAGAAACACCATTAATATTTATACACATATACGTCATTCTTGCGGTTCCAATTCGATAAGAGATATCATTATTTTACTATACGATACTTCAATAAATATTTGACAGAATAATTTATGGGGGACATCAACCTGTAACTTTACACAGATCTACGAGCGTAATCATTCATTTTGACACAATATTTATGTTCATTTTAAGAAGTGCTTTGATTGCCACTTCTGCTGACTACGTGTTAGTGATGTTAATAAGGCAATTATTTTTACAATATTTTCTGTCACTGTATCTAAGTTATGTATGATTACATTGAATATGTCACATTGGTTCTTACTTTTACCCAGATTTTAAGCCTTTTTTTACAATGGGAAATCATCAAATGACTTCTTCATTTTAAGCCTTTACCTTATATTATACTATTTAGTTTTATATAATTAATGTTAGTTGCTAAAATGGTCCCATTATGAACGACATAATAATGTTAGCAATTCAACCTCGTGTCAGCAACTAACCCTGAGTTAAGTTTTTGGCGTAAATAGGCCTTAGATTGTAAAACGTATGATCTAATTCAATTTGTACTACCTTTGAAACTCGTAAACAGCCTGACAATACTAGAAAATATGGATGAAACCCTATGAATGTCAGAAGTCATAACAAGGTGGCAAAGTACTGTTCCCATTTCACTTCACAATAGGAAATGATAAATGTCACTTAGGTATTTTGTTTTCTTCACGTATATATTTTTATTTTATGTTTGTATTTTGAGTTTGTTTGTATTGTGACTAAAACCCGGATCAAATTTAGATCTTTAGTAGAGCTCATCATCATCATCTGCTTAGCCTATTCTCAACTATGTTGTAGTCGGCTTCCAGTCTAACCGGATGCAGCTCAATACCAGTGCTTTACATGAAGCGACTGCCTATCTGACCTCTACAACCCAGTTACTGGTCAACATAATACCTCTTTGGTAAGACTGGTTGTCAGACTTCCTGGCTATCTCCTATATCTCCTGACTATCCGTAACGACTGTCAAAGATCTACAAATGACAGCCGGGACCGCTTTACGTGCTTTCCAAGGCACGAGGGTGTCCCACCACCAACTTCCAAACTCCGGGCTGCTACTGAGAAATTCGTAATGGAAAAACCCAATAACACTTTTTGCCCGACCCGGGAATCGAACCCAGGACCCCGTGCTCATCAGTCGCACCTGCGACCACGAGACCGACAAACCAGTTCCTTTTATTATGTATATTATAAAACGTAAATGATAGATTTGTTGCGCTCCAATTGGAGACAAAAAACTCGAAATGTTATAAAGGTTTATTTACTTGGAAATATTATTATTTATGTTATTTCAGGAAAAGGTACTTTAAGTTTCAAAACTAATTCAAATCTATTCCGTCAGTTGTATCAAAACTTGGGAATTGAAAACATTAAATTAGGAATTTCACTGTAACTTTCGAGCCCGTTATTTACCGTTTTAATTCATCTAAGATCTATTTTCACCCGCACTCGAAACAAAATATCCGGCGGGAGAGCTCTCGAGAACAGGAGCGTTAGACAATGTATACTTGATTATACAATACTATCATCACAGAGGCTTTGAATCAGACGCACAGACTCACACAGAATGCGTGTAACGTAACACGTCATAATGTAATACTACTCCGAGCCTTCATGAAACGGAGTCAAACCACATCAGACAGAGGTGCCAAGAGCTGGAAGCTGGAGATGTAACCATGCTATTTTCGCTTTTGTACCTTCAAATGAGTTGTTATTTGTTTTTTTATGGGAATATCCGCACTAGGAGCTGTTAATCGATTTCTATTTTTAAACTGAAAAGAAGTAACGCAGTATTATGACATGTGGGCTTTTGCAGAGAAGGCGAACGGAATATGTTAACAAATAAAATAAATTAAGTTACGTGATGGCCTAGTGGCAAAGGCATTCGCCTCCTATGCATGAGTTTGCAAGGTCGATACCTGAACTCATAAGTTAATAAACGTCTAGAATCGCCAATCCACCTTGAGCAGGCGTGGTTATCAATTGTCATACCTTCAATGTATGAGAAGAAGCCTTTGCCTTGCAGTGGGACTATAATAGGCTAGTGATAATAATTATTATTTTATTAAGTTACGTCCAATATGAGAGGAATAAATAACTTGGTTAAGGTATCACATACCAGCCCGAAATTGAAAGGTATCACCTACATGTCGCATCATGTGTAAAATACAAATGAAAATGTAAATCTAGGTAATTAAGATATTTAGGTTAACGATGTTGCTTCTCGTATAATCTAGATAGGTACGTTGTGTTCACTAGAACGTGTCACATCTTGCTGACTGCTCATAACACCACTAACTATGATTGTCACAGTTGTAATAGAGTAGGCAGTATTCCGTACTATTTGATACTACCTAATACCTATCTACACACTTTCAAATACAAACACCTATTTACGATGAAAAATATCATACGGCCACTACTGAAAAAAGGTACTTTCAAATGTATTTTTTTTTACTGAAAATTATTGTTATTTCCTTTGAAAACTGGAAGGACGAGGCGCTGTAAGAAGAAGGATGGAAGGAGTGGAGGGGGCCTTTGCGCAGGAGTGGGACAGAATAGGCTTACAAAAAAATGTATACTCCTGGTCGTTTTACGTCACCAGTAAAAGGACCAACAAGAAGAGCGAGAGTAACACAATAATTATGTCCAGTTACTTTTTCTTTGCATTTATTTCCTTAAAATCATTAAAAAACATGTTTTGCTTAAAATCACGTAAAATTTCACAAACATTCACCTCAAAGACTCATTAATTATGTTAGAATTCTTCAATTAATTCGCTTTATTTTATTCTAATATTCCAAAATCATTTCCCAATGAGCCTAAATGATATTTCAATTAATTTGTTTGTGTGAACCATAATGAGTTAACTGTAAAATAATAATAGTCAATTCTGTAGGAAAATGTGAATATTTGTAACTGAATACGAACCGTATAATAACAGTGCGATATTTATAATTTACTCAACATCACCACACAGCGCAGGAAAGCGGCAGAGTATGAATCACTGGACTCAACAAAACATTTTAAAATTATTACATCCTTTATCTCAGGTTTTTTTAATCATGTGCCCCTATCGTAAGGTATTCTACATACTTTACATTAAATCTGTTATAAAACATAATAGCAAATTGAAAAATACTACACTGACTACGGACTATATTCTGTTAAAACATAAAATTAAAAATTTTCTTTCTCTTTCTTTCTTTTTTAAAGAAAGAAAGAGAAAGACAATTAAAAATGTTAAGTGACCTCCAACAGATAAAAAAAAAACCCTACCGCAGCTAACAAAAGAGCTGATAACTTTGAAACGATTTCTATCAAACATAGCTAAGAACACTCCCGACTAATTCACCTTTCAAACAAAAATAACTAAATCAACTGACGGCACGGTTGGCGCAGTGGCTGAGCGATCGGCTGCTGCGCTGCGTGTCGCGGGTTCGATTCCCTCACGGAACAAATATTTGTATGACCATCAGATAGTTGTTTCGAGTCTAGCTGTTTGTGTATGTATGTTTCTATGTTTGTAAACGCACACACGATACAGGAGATATTCGTGGTGTGGGGCACCGTTTTAAAAAAAAAAAAAAAAACATGCGTTCGGGAGCTACGATGCCACAGACAGACACACACAGACACACGCGCGCGCACGCACACCACACACACACCCACACACACAAACGCGCGCGCGCGCACGCACTCACTCACACGCACGCACGCATACGCGAACAAACATACGCTTGCACACATACACGGAGACACGTCAAACTTATAACACCCAGTCGATTTTGCGCCGGGGGTTAAAAATACTAAAGGCTAACATTTAAATAAAAATCCCAACAGCACGTTTCATTTATTACCACTTACTAATTACCCTTCATCCACTACTTACAATTGAGAAACCAAGTAAACTTGTTCGAAAGTGGTTCAATTTAATGAACAGACTTGAACAGAGTTCGAAACGTTTCAGATATAATATTTCTCGTGAAGATATCAAGTGTTTTCGTAGCTCGTAGTTGACGTCAGAGATAGAGGAGCGCTTCGCGTTGTGAATATGTGACATATTGCTCGAATCTGCTGCGCTCTCGAATCTGTCAAGCGTTATTAAACTGTGACATATGATTTATGTACTCTTACACCAGTTTTACTTAATATAAAAATAACAGTCAAAAATAATTGTGAAATGTATCGTTGTAATGTTTGTGAATATAATGATTTGTGTATTTATTAAATAATGACTGCCGCGTTAGCCTAGTGATGCTAAGCGCGACTGCTACGCTAGAGGTCCTGGGTTCGATTCCTAGGTCGAGCAAAAACTGTTATTGGGTTTTCCTATGAAATATTCATTCATTGGTACACCTCTGATTAACCTTCCGGGGAATACCGGCGTGTTAATGTTTCTTAAAATTTGACTTTCTTTAGGAACTAAGTTAAATTAATATGTCATGTTTTATTAATACATTAGATACAAAATGAAAGATTAGTTCCGTCTTTTTAGACGATAGCAAATACAGAAAAAACAAATGTATAATATATTGCACATGTTGAACGTGGTAAGGAGACGGTATATCCATACAAACGGGCTAAATAGTGTATCCGGTACTGAATCTCTATACAAAATATCAGCTCAAAAGCAATAATTTTGAAAATGCATAAAATTTTTATGTCGGCAGTTTATTAAGTTTAAATCATAACAAACGTGTCAGGAGAAACAAATTATTTACGGAGTTGTTTCTTTGTGAGTAGTTAATTGGTTCCAATCAGCTGACTTAGTGTAGTGACGTGTAGAATTCTATTGGAAACATTTGATTTTTTACTTAAATATTACAATTTTGTAAGTAAGGTAAAAATTTTACTATGTGATTTGTTAACACCAAAAAATCCGTGCCTTTGATATAGGTGAAGATTATGGAAGAGAAATGAATTCTGATAATAATCTGCAATTCTATGAAACATATAGGTAAGAGCCTTAACTGAGGATTTTTTGCAAAAAAAAATGTACCTGGTATTGTAAAATATAAAATATGACTGCACTCGTTCTTATTTTTGCGCTTTTCAGAGCTTATTTTATTTTCTAACTATTTAGTTAGCTAACTATAATGTATTTTGGAGGAAAAACATATATTTTATATATCATTTATGCATTTCGGTACCAATACCAGATACCAACATATTTCTTTTTATCGATTGATGGTGTCGTTCATTTTTTATTCATTGAGATTAATTACACTATACAATTTAAATAAAATGGCATCAAAAATTTTCTCTGCTTCGCCATCAACTGAAAATATGCCCAAGAGCCTGGCGATATTGCCTTGTTGAATGGCAACGCTTAGCCTTCGGCGAAGGTAAAAGCCGGTCCTTGAGTCACGGGAAGTGTCAACTAACCGCTTGGACAATTCCTATTATTTGGATTTTGGAATTTAAATTGACGGATTAAAACCTAATTAAGTCCGATATTTCTTTATAACATTTCCAATGGTCTGCATTCTATTAATTTGATTCCCTACCTACCCATATGTACATTTTATACAATATTCGATTCCTTTCAACACCCGAGGGTGGTTGTGGATAATATTTGAAACCATACACCTCCGACCACTTCCGATGAAATTGTACAAAGAGCTACACAATATTTGTGTAGCTCTAATATGGTAACTGTCGGTAGAGTTGAAATAATTAAAAAACTACGATGCTCCACTTTCCAGATTGGCAAACTTTATTTTGTATTTAGTTCACCCAACTTTTTGGTTATCTTTGTTACAAATCTCAGGGCAGGTTCACCGTTCACGCGGGGAGGGCGTTATAAAACGCTTTGTATTTACGATACGTCTATTTTCGCTTTATTGCCGCTTATGTGCTGCCACTAATTTACCCACCCAGTTTTAGGTATATAGCACGCAATCTATATAAAAATAACCTTCAGACTACGCTGTGGAAAATAACTACAGCTAAATTAAATCGTTCACTGTTTTAATTGCCTCTACGCTACGTAAAGCATGTATCTACGAGCATAATATTGCTTTAGTTTATGCAATGAACGTTATTTTTATTGGTTTATTTTACCTTTATATTTTTCTAAGTTTAAAACTTTTAACATGTAAATTCCTAACAATGTAACCGTTTTATATTTTGTAAAGAAATCTTACCGAGATAATTTCACGAAACAAGATCTCCTGCCACTGAAATAGGCCGAATCTAGGGTCTTTTTCATAAATGGCGAAGCAATTCGCAGTTTATTTGGCATTTAAGCAAATTTAGAGGATCCCTTCTCTGCTGGCATTTTGTTTTATGTGGCTGCTCGTTACCGTCGGCGGCCGCGCGTGAAGTTACGGCCGCATTGGGCCGACTATATCTGTTACGCACTAGGAGCAAAACACGCTACGAATTAAATAATCTGCGTAAAATTAATCAATTTCTCACTTGTTATTTAGTAAGAAGTCTGATTTATGGTTTACCATTGTACGTGGTGAAGCAAAACACAAAACAGCGTGAACATATATATCTCTTAAATAATATGCGGTACCGTACGATAAGATTTTCATTTCGTAAATATAAACTTGAATATTATACACATAACGAATTCAAACACAATATGTTCAATTTCAATTACGTATCATTAAAGTTACCTCTATGTTTTGACGCCAATGTCAAATATAGTCTGTGAGTTTTGATATAAATTAATTTCACACGTACCTAATGAGCTTGGTCTCTAATGGATTAATTATAATTTACAGAATTACAGTTTTATTTAGCTGTTGTGAGTGCCTTTAGATATATTAGAATCAGATGGTAATAGCTAACAGACTCAAAGGATAATTGCAGACTAATTAACTCGTTTCAAAATCTAAGTAACGTGGGTAGAGGCGCGGCAGTTATTGTGTCTGGTGCGTGTATCGTCCAAATCGTGCCCGGAGGGAGCCGATGCAACTCGCATCTCACTACGGACAATATTTTTATATTTTCACTGCATTTCTGTACTGCTCCGCAAAAGGGTAGTGTTTGTCTGCCGTAAAACAAAAGTAGATACGTTCAAAAACATACGTGTTTTGTTGTTCTAGTTAGTTTACTCTTTTATTCTGGTAATGTTACCTACATTATTTTTGTATTGCCTACGTGTTTTATCGCGAAGTTTGTGATGTAAAAATACAATGTATGGTAACTAGTGGGAATTCAAAAAAATTGTGTGTGCTTGAACTTTGTGAGTAAAACGGATTAAGGTAACACGGACTAATATTTCACTACAGCGTATCAACCGACAATAAAATTATTGACGCTCCGTGGATGACACGCGATGGTGTTGCTCGCTGACGGAACGGTCTAGTGGTCATAGTCTCATACTTCTTAACACAAAACCTTTTTTTTGCCTGTCATGTTTCTAGAACGGTTGGTATGATGCGGTGTAGTAAGCAGACGTCTTTAATGATTATAGGTAGCTTTAACAACAAAAGTACTGCATGATAGTCGAATAAAGATTTTGTACCATACATTTCTTTCTTCTACATTCCGTATTCAATTCAAGTCATTCATCACAACGGGCCTGGAAAGCCTAAAAAACAACCGAACAATACAAACGTTTTAATTTCCATGGAATAACTCGGGTTCATACACAACTAGAAACATCCGTCTATTATTTGGTAAAATAAAGACTGAGTGAAGCTATTACTCTTTTCAATTTCCCTGGATTTAACGTAACTCATAGAGTCCGGTCCCCTGTCAAATAAAAACTTTTCCCATGTCTTATCGAATCAATTACTTTAATGGGCAAGAAGCCATTTTATATCTGAAGATTTAATCTCGGTTTCTGTTTTACTACATCCACGTTGAATTCAATTGAGCATCAGACCACTTGATTTTTTATTGAAGGTATAGATAAGGTTCTAGTTTCATTAACTAGAAAGTAAATTGAAGATTGAGTGGTTAAATGTGTAGGTAGGTTAGAGTTACATGCCTCGAGTAAATCTAACAAGAATAAAAGTAAATGTTTATAAAGGTTAATGGTCACAATTTCCTTGTAATTTTCTGCCTAAATGAATACCTAACGTTAATATGTAATAGTTTGTATACCAACCAATATATTCGAAAATTTCAGATATTGAATAGGTAAATAAACAATTTCCTAGGATTTTCATCACTTCTTCTACTCTTGTAATCTAGGGAATTCGTACCACATGAACAAACTACGTAGGGTGTATAAGCGCTTGAGTGGAAATACTTATTTCTCCAAAGGGCGTGGGGTACTTAACTTATGCACCCGGGGGTGAAATAATTCACTCAAAAATGTCTAACAATTTATTTCCCTTCCTCCACTTAAGTAAATGTTAAAGAGGGAACTTTTGATAGTTATTATTTTTTACGTTTTCTACCTCAATTTGTACGTTTCTCCCCGTGACTGGGTAAAATGTTGTTTTCTTTTATGTTATTTGGCCATTTGCAATGTGTTTATTTGCACATTCAATTGTTTTATGAGGTGTACAAAAGACGTAACAAATAGAGTTCATAAGATCAAATAGTAGGCACATTACTTCACTGAACTTTGTTATGAAAATTTCTTTCAAACTACCATCTAGACCTTTTTTATGGCAGCAAATGTCTGGATCTATACTCCATTTATTATCTTGTAAAAAAATAACGGCCAAATAACGGCACTTTTTGTGTTATGTGGTTAAATGACTTCATTTTGTCGTTTTTTTTGTAAATATCTTATAGTCTTCATTGCTTTATATTTATGGTGAAATACCGGGGCTTATTATACGCTAACGTTGAAATAACGATTGCGTTGTAACGTTATTTTTCTAATGGTATATTGAATGGAGTATACATAATATGAGATGGAAGCGTGAAAGCAAAGCCTACTGTAATAATTGTAATTTACCGATCCTTTATTTATAATTGTTTCCTTAATAATCAATCATCTAAATTATTTCAAGTGTATAACCGAGCAAAATCAGACTATTCAATTGGAGTCAAATCACAAAGATTCATTAGAGCGGTTCAGCAATTGGGAAACATGATTGAGCAGCTGGGTATGTGGAACGGAATGCATACCTGTGCTTCTTTGCTCATTCTACAGGCTATTATAAACTGCCACAAAATCAGGCTATTATAAACAGGGGATTATAAACTGAGGTATATATTTTTTTAAAGTGAATCTGCTCTATAATCTATAGCTATAGCCCTGTACTATGAAATATGTTTATAATAAAATCTTAATGCTAACTTCGCAATCTTAGTGCAAAATCACGTAAATCGAAACGTAGATCTCTATTTACAAGCGCACTAACAGAAATATTAACAGCAAGACATTGCTTTTATATTATGTAAGCATGGATAACGTTAGCAACGTCTTAGTGCTTTGATTGAGTCGTAAAATATATGCTTTTGCTCTGAGAAGTTAATTTAATCCTATTTATTAAGAAAAAATATTTTAAGAAATATGTAAAGATTCAAAAAAATCTAAATTGTTCAAATTGCTACTAGAGTTGAACCTCAAACGTTTAATCGACTTCACGTGACTTCAAAACTTTTGAACGGCTTTTCAAAACGCTCTTCAATTAAGTGCTTCAAACTTGAAATATTTTGTTGAAAATGTCTGAAATTCAATCAAAAACCAACCTACATCGACATTTTTGCGAGCACATTTTAAAAAATTCACAAAAGTCTATTGCAAAGATTTGAAATAGAATATGTTCTGGCGGCTTCACCTTTACAAATCACCGAATAGGGACAAATACGGGTATGTTTAACCCTACCCCGCCGGCTTATGGCTCACGAATCGTAAAATATTTCACAGGCAACGCACACTCTATGCCTGAAGCGCGGTTATAAAGTACCTGGAAGTGACTTGATGGTGACTTTAGTGTAATTCAGTTTATGATGCTTTTGTATAGACAGAAAAGCTGTTGACCTACGATGCGAGCTGTGTTATACATTTGTGTATGGTACCTAACAAAGCAAACAGAAAGCAGAATTAAAAATTGCAATGTGAATTTTCACATAGATACCTATGAAAGCAAACTAAGGATGAATATTCCTATGAATGTTACCCATTATAATACAATAAATACAATCGTTCACTATGCATAAATACATACTGCAGCAGTTCTACTGAGAATTTAATGGAAAAATCCGATAACACATGGGTACACCAAAATAATTTACGAAATATTGGCGTAATCTGACATTATGTGGTATAAAACGTGAAAAACAATGTGCAGTGTTTTTATTCCGAGAAGCATCTTGTTTCTACACATGGAATTGTAAGTAAAATCGGCCTAAATTTATCCTTCTAGATAACTAAACGAAATTCAAATTCTAGATATGAAAATGCTAAGCGATCATTATAAAAAACGACAGCATAATAGAAACCGCACTATCATAAAATGACAGACTTTTGTTTAACAAAATTCTGTATAAAGCCAAGCCGAGGAGAATAAAAATAAACCCAAGTTGCAGCCGCTCGACTACTTTCTGAAGTCGTTTATCAAACTTATTTAACGTTTCTAGCTTGATTATATTTCACGGAGCGATACGACGGAGAAACTTGTACAAAACGTAGGAAGCGCCCAATTTAGCCGGTAACTGCATCCGAATGTTACCATATCCGCGGAACAACTGGAGATTGACTCGCGAATGGTTCTCGTGTCGTAAACTGCGTATCTTGTTATGTTCTACACAGAATTTATGGATCATTCTAGTTTTTACTCAGGTAAGTAGGTAATATTGTTTCTAAGGTAAAGTATAAGCTGCTTTGTCCAAACATGTTTATTGTGTTCTATTTCGGTGTAATACGTAGAGGTCAAACAAGTAACCGAACGTGTAGGCGACGGTAGACGACGTCAAGAAATTTTAGTTAATTTACTGGCCTGCCAGTCGTCATCAGCGTGATGGCGGCGAGAGAAAATTAACTAAGCATAGTTAGATAAAGTCGACGTCGGCAAAGACACTATTTTCAACATAATTTACGCTCAAAGAGAGTTTTCAAATTTAAATAAGGATAACAACTAAACGCCCACTGTTGGCTGTGGGCTCAAAGGTCCAACAGGTCAAATATATAACTTCTATCATTATAAATATTTCCAGGACGGTACGGTACAGTAAGTAATACGACTTTTCCGATGGAAACAACAAGAGAGTAAAAATGGTTGATTATTTAATTACATTAACTAGGTATCTTTCATTATCGAATAAAGCTATTATTTTCGTTACCTTTTACGCCCTTGTGATTGATAGATTGGGTTTATATACCGACGCGACCAGGTATTAAACCTACGGCTAAAATAACCAACTTATAATATGTTCCTAACATTGTATCTTCTCAACAACAAATAATACAATATAGTAATCTATTTCTACATGCAGTACCTACCTTCATTAGCAGCTGTATGGCTTACTAGTCAATTGACTGCTTTCAATACCAAAGCAACCACGTAGCAGTACTCCAGCATAATAAAGTGATGTGGCCCGGTCAAAGTCCCATAACTCAAATAAGAGGCCGGGACTTTTATCTGCGCCGTCCCGGGGCACAGTTAAGGCCGCTCTTCATTTTTGCTCCTTTTCCTGGGATCCGGTGAAACATGCAGTCTGAACCGAGACTCTCTGGATAATATTATAAAGAACACTCTACGTGGGAAGGTAAACTGCAATGGGATTGAGTCATACATTCATTGATATTTAAGCTCCGCTATCCCCATAATTTCAAGATTTTCCTCTTTTCCAATGAGCATTTAAAATACGAAATATGTACTTGTTTAGTGTTAAAGAGGTTTCGGTTTGCTCTTTAGAGTGTTCGAAAAAAAGTATCTTCGTAGGATATTCATCATTTTGTGTTAGTAAGACTTGCAATTTAGTTAACACCAATAGATATTAAATAGTTTTATATTACAAAATTTGACACAAAGAATATGTTTTCAGAAAATTCGAGGATTGGACAACTCAAAACGTGTAGGTAGTCATGTTTTATTCTGTGTTTATATCGGAAGTCGGTGTCTCCACACAGATTGGAGGGGTGACCGCAATAGTGCAAGAGAAACAAAGCAAACTGAATATTCTGATTTTTCCTTCACACTGTTGTTTTAATAATATATTCCGTAACCAGCTTTTCCTTTTGAAAACCTAATTCACAAAAAAGACAAATAAAATATAATAAGAGAATCCTAACCACCTACATAAGTTTTCAGTAGACGGGTTCATCATTCATGTTTTATTTAAAAAGCGACAAAACCAGTAACAGTGAAACTTAGATCTGTGCCTCATGCTCGTACATATCGATTTACTGATACTAGTTGTTTCAAAAGAAAATACAAAAAATCTCTAGCCATATTTGCTTTAAACTCCTGTGTTGCTTTTTAAAATAACGACCGTCTAAAGCCCGTGCTTCAACATTTGCTGGATCACTGCAAGCTTACCTTCAAAAGAGTAGACAAAGAGCTAAAGACAATTGAGTAAAAGGTATTCTCGGAGCACCTAAGCGCACCAATGTACACCCACAGTGCGCCGGTATGTTTTAGGTCCCATGTAATAGGGGGCGAGCTTATTGCCATTAACCGGGCACAAATCCTAACTCCGAGCTGCTACTGAGAATTTCATAGAAAAACCCAATAACACTTTTTGCTCGACCTGGGAATCGAACCCAAGACATCTAGTGTAGCAGTCGCGCTCAGGACCACTAAGCTAACGAGGTAGTTAATATAAGAATAAGAAGCTAATAGCAAAAACAACTAGGTAGATGACAAACTACACCAGAATTTTGACACAACTTAAAAATCGCATTTAGCTCGGTACCACTACCCAATTCCGAGCGTCAGTGTAGTAAGGTCTTATTAATTTATCCACCACAACTTTACTAATGAACATATTAAGTACGTGGTTTTTAACAATAATGAGCAAAACTCTAACGCTAACTATTTGATTGTACAGTTAAATCATATCGTTGAGCTAAATGTGTCGTTGACATGAGCCGTAATCCAATTTGGTAGCTTAACAATCTCTAGCATAACAATCGTCTGGAATAAATCATTCTAGTGGTATAATTAGCTAGCCATGGTATCGCCAACAAACGTCGATGGAGGGTCGACCACTGAAAAACAATAAGAAATGAAAAAAAACATCAGTCACGCGAGCTTACCACTGTGTGTTTTGAATGTCGCTGTCGCCAACCTCTTGTATTCGAAATAATTGACTATTAACAAGCCAATTTTAATTTTGATAGCAAACTTTACGAGAAAATAAATATTAATATTTTTAATGAAACCGTTTATTTTTCGATTTCAGTAAAATTAAACACACTAGCTCATGTCTGACATGTCACATTGTATTTAATAACTTATCCGTAACAAACTTTAACAGATAATAATTAAAGATGAGTTTATGCATAAACACACGTATCTACTCCAAAAGTATTAATGAGATGGAGCTCGTTCGCTGAACATTAAACTAAAAGCAAATCTGATGGCGTCTTATTATATAAAATAAATATAGCGCTTATTTATGTTTCAAACTCTGGACTTGGCCCAGATTTTGTTCTTGAGATAAAAGCTATCGTTGCACAAACTTTCATACTGAATTATTATTTTTGTTCTTTAATTACAGCTTTAAATGGATATTAAGTTCACGCTTCTTAATTCGCGTGTGCGTAAGTTAATTCATATTCTTTAGGGAAACGACAAATATTCAATTGTAAATATAAATAAATATTGATGTATTTTATTTTAGCCTACTATTTCTATCTACTTTACAAACAATCTTATGCCCCGTGAATCGTATATTTGTTGCAGTAAATTACTTTTAAAGGCATATCAAAGTTCGTTTAGTAAAACATACTTGTTTTGAATAAGAACACGTATGACCGCTCTTCCGATCACAGTAATCCATTTCCATCCGTCATTTGTAACACATAGCGCGAAAAAACGCAGTCTAACCGGTATTCGGTAACGGTATTCAAACGATGCATCCGCTTCTGAATACCAGGGTTTTACTTTTTTTTTTAAACCGTAAAATACTTGAATACGTACAGCAACAAATGGTAATAATTGTGTCGTTTATAACATGGACATAACAATCCTCAGTCCTGTAGTAAACTTTCATAATTATGTAGATACGTGTGCCAACACTTATCCACGATTGCGTGACGACACACCCCTACACTGTATCCGCGCTTTAATTATGACACATCGAGCTTTAGAACAGGGCTGACATACAGGTGCGAGTGACAGAGACGGTGTCCTACAACGTTTTATTGAATTAAACAAATGCCTAACGAAAAGAGTTTGAAAAAAATTGCTTATCTGTACATTTATATTCACGTAGGTAACTCAAAATAATGAATAGATCTGCAGGTTTTTTGTTTTCATTTCTTTTAGGTTGATTTCATAGTAAAAGGTTCGTAACTTAATTCTATTATAATGTTTTTTTTTTAAAACAGGGCTTCTTTATTCCTGACCCTATGTTGCTATGCCCTACAGGGTCCATAATGATCTCAATATTATAATCTACCACCTAAGTATACATATGAAAAAGCAATAAAGATATTGAGTATTGAGGTTCATAAGTTCATACTTATTATACTCATTATAATTACCTGTTTTCTGGACGGCTAGTAACCGGGGTTATTAGTTAATTACATTACACCTTGCGTATTGTGCACTGTAGAGCACCGTCGGGTAGTTTACAAAGCTTTAACCTTGATGCTAAACGGAACCCTATTACAAGATTCGGCACTCTGTCCGCCTGGGCCGTCTATCACAGGGATGTATCTTTTTAACCATACTATGTAGATAGATACTTGTATTTTACAGAGCATGTATTATTTACTGCGGCCTCTATAACAAGAAATAAAATTAAAGAACATAATTACGTGTTTTCTTGTGTGCAGTGTTAAATACTGTACGGAACCGATATCGACGTTTTTGTTTTAATTTACCCGTCCAATAATGCTTATCAAAGACTGTATCAACTATGAACATAATATGTATTGACAAACAGTAACAAACCGGTTGATTCCGACCGCTATGCATTAGCAATTGGCTCAGTGTATAAGTACGTACGTTATTCTGCTCATGATATAGCAAGTTGGAACTGAACAATAGTAAAAGCTTACACTAAGGCTAACGAGGTTTTAATGTGGAGTGGAGCGCCCAATCCGCTTATCATTATCTCAGCCAGTATAACTCATACGATAGCCAGATAGAGTGACTGGCCGGTGAAAACGTTGGAAAAAACCGTTCTTTATGGACGCGCCAAGTTTTTGATACGATCTCTTTGTTGAATTTTAATTAGTGGAACTTTTGTTCATTTTGCTGGTTTATTATGTATAATCATAATTTCTCTCGTGTTCATTGCGTGCCATTTAAACATTGCATTGGACTTCATTTCCAGATTTAATTCTGTTAACGTTTTAAATTATCTTCTAACCTTTATCTTTAAAATAACGCCCTAAAACCTTACAAGAAATTACAAAAAAGTTTGAAACAAGACTCGTCCATAAACGTATGTAAATGTGTGTAACCATCCAAAGGCAATATCGAATATTGATCATTTTACTGCGTATAAATAAAGCGAAAGTGAGGTTTTATTGGCCAATACGAAATTGTTACTGCTATAACTTAACGCTCTCAATCTCTATGATATTGGAGTGGATGAGTTACGCCGAAAACATTCGCCATCGCACTTAGGGAAAACCTTCCGTACCTCGTGAATACTAATACCTTTTATTAGAAACGACCCCATAACTTACCATTAAAACTATGTAATAACATTACGAGCGCTGTCATAACATATTGCTGCAGACTTTTGGATGGAAACAACTAATTTCCGCAATGGTTTATATGTTAATAAACTCTCCAATTAAATTTAACAAAGACTTAAACGATTAAATAATCCTTCAAGTCTTGCTAATATTATTTTAAGTAAATTATTCATTCAAGTAATATCAACAGTATTATGATCTCCTAATTTTACAAACACATTCAATCGTACATATTACGTTACATACCTACCTTATAAACAGTCACATATTGACAATTTACAATACAGTAAAAAATACACACAAGGTAAATACAAAAAAGGAACGGTAAAAACAAAACCTCGTAGATCCCCCAAATCCTCGAGGTGAATCTCGAAAAAGTCTGTTACGGAAAATTTGTTTAACTTGAGTTGAAAAGGGGCAGATGCCGCCGGAACAAAGTAAAAGATTTGAGGAATAGCTCTGAAGGAAAAATACGCAAAAATACTTATTTGGGTGCACTTATCTTTCAATTAACATCTAACATAAGACACGCTACGAGACGGAGTTAGGTATGCTCTATTACGTTGCTTCACGTTGACTTAGGACTAATACGAAGAAAAACAGAAGACAACTCTGCCTTCACTTCTAATACGCTGACCGTAACACAATTGTCTAATCACCTGTTCCATTTTAATTCAAGTGTTGATAGGAATAAACTTATCTGAATTGTGGATAACTCCGTCCAACTATTGGTAGCACTAATCAATTCAGAAGTTTCTATTGGAAACTTTCAGTGGCCGGATTGGAGGTTAGCAACAACGTTTTATACAACTATTTAAACTTGATTTTATGTTATTTGCTAAAGTTTATACGTGAGCGGACGAGAGCGGAATACTAATGCCTATGTCCACAAGCTAACTTTAAAAGATAAACACACATAATATGGTAATCGTATCGCTCGATTGAACAGAAAGGTTCAAAACAAAACAGTTTGACCACACAACATAATTTTTAGTCTTTATGGTACTACCTACCGTGAAGTAACGTTTACATCAGCATTATTGTTCAGTATAGGTGGAGTTAAAACGGTAACATATCTATTGTTACAAGCTATTTAGGATTCTGATTTTTCTTGTTATTACACTCCTACCTACGGCTATCGAAATATTTCGATACTAGAATTAATTTAATTAAAACATTGCTATAAATAACCTCAGATAGTTTCTTAATAATACTCCACTCTGTTTAGCTAAATTTCTTGGAAGAGCTTCTTCCACACGAGGCTTTCTGAAAGTTCATTATAATATTAACATTATTTTACCTTGAAATATTAGCATTTACCTTATTTGCTAAACAATAAGTGTACTATACCAATAATATTTACATACCTACCCCATACCCAACAAAAATTTTCTGCGCTATACTACGCTGCCTCGGACAGGATTTGGCAAGAATAACTTTTGTTTTTGTTCACCAGTTACTTGCTAAGCTTAAATTAAGATTCGCGTTAAGTTGGAGAGGATGAAACAAGTGTAGGAAGCAGTTTTAAGTGCACATAAAGCGGGTTAGCCGTCGCTCGGCCAGCCAGTGTAATACTATATCGTGTTCTTTTTAACGAGTCTCCCGCCAGCCATATTTCATGGCGTAGAAATAAAAACTGAACTTGTGACTCTTGTCTGTGTTGGGGATGGCTGAAATAATTTTCGTAGCCGAAGAACGTTACCACTCCATTTAATATGATTTTATTCTCTTTACATTTTTAGAATCATACTTTTTTTTATTAGGGGTTATTTACTTGATTGCTTTTGGCAACTTAATATTCGTAGACCTTCATTTACAATCTATTTGATTGTTTAAAAGTAATTAAATTACTTTGTAGGTTTCCTGAAATTATCTGAAAATGGATGTCGGCGTCCGTATCGTCATCGGCAATTGACGTAATCGTATTTACATCTTTACAGACCGATAATGGAGTCTTTATTGGAATTACCAGTCTGAAATTTCTCTTAAAATCAAAAAATTATAGCAATTGAACGAACATAACCAAAATTATCATGTAATATTTATTACGTATGAATTGTTTTATTTTAATATCACCAACTGACAGTTACTTCTTTTAAGTAATTTCTAAAATGAGAATGGTGAAGCAGAAAGTAGAACATACTGCCATTACCAATCACATTACAACATCATGCACCATTGACATATTTACTTTCTCCACTTCAGCAAAATAAACATTACCATGAAAACACACAATCAAAAGCAAATCCTTTGTTTATGGGAGAAAAACCGTAGCGCATTGTAAATTCAGAAGACACCACGAAAGGTGGATTTTCCGTATTTTTCCGAGGTTAACACACGCTGAGTGTAACCAAAGGATCTAAGCTTATAATCTTCGTACAAGTCGCTAAATGGACTTGGCTTGGCTCAAGCCCAGGCCAAAACCAGGCAAACCAGCCATGTCCGAAGCTAAAAGGTGAACAGAATTATGCAAATTATCATACTCTTTGTTCCGTTCCATATGCTATTTACATTTTATTTATTTGCTACAAAATAATGTGGGGTTACCTCAGGTCGGTTGGACGGGTGAACGGTTTTGTTGTAGCTACGTTAAGTTAAATCAGTCTTTTTGTCTAGAGATATTTTTAATACTTGAATTTAGTAATTATGTAAATGTTAATACAGATAAAGTCAAGTATTATCTATGTAGATAGGTAAATGTCGATGGGTTTATTGTTACTTTACCTGTATCTAAGGTTACTTATATGTAGGTATGATTTACATGTTTTAAATCAATCTAATAATCATATTTTAGTTAGTTATTTCAATATCATACAATCTTTTGAATTATCATTGCACATTTTTCCAGGTGGCCGAGATTGTCCAGATATCGTATAAATAAAAACTTGCATGCAGTACACATCTATTATATTGTATAAGATAGAAACTTGTGTGTAAGGTTGTAAATTGTCAAGATTTACGGGCGGTGCACCAAGAGACTGCAGTCTGACAGCCACCAGATGGTCACCATGTTGCATTGTTATACACCTCTTGAGATGCCACTACATATAATAAAACATATATATCTGTATAATTCAAAAAATCGATACGAGAAATACAAGACTATCATACAGGTTTAAGTGATAGAAATAATTTACTGGTTACCTATGTACTGCAGAGGCTCTTAACTATGTTCAACCTTATTTTAATAGTTTAAAGTTCATATTATAAAGTAAATACGATCGAAAATAGAAGAATAGGGACCTGGTAATGAGTCCGTAGGATTGACAGGCGGGTTTTAGGGTTCCATACCCAAGAGATGCCCAATGAAACCCTTTTACTATGACTCTGTTGTCTGCCTGTCCGTCCCTTCTTCCATCCGTCTATCAAGGAGCTGATGTTGACTGTTACAGCTCTTTTGAATCGTAATAGATAATCACTTAAAATTACAAAGTATTTATTAGTATGGTCGCTTAATCATATTAAATGTTATATATATATATTTATAATGTTATTTTAATAGTCGCTCCATGTAAAACACTGCTACTCAGCTGCATCCGGTTAGACTGGAAGCCGACCCCAACATAGTTGGGAAAAGGCTAAGCAGATGATGATATTTATATACGAAACGTGTTTTTAGGATGTAATGTAAAATATTGTACGTTGGTACGAAACTCTTCATGTCCGAGTCCGACTAATAATTATTATACTTAAATCGTTACCAGAGTTTAATTTCTATAGAAATAGTACCATCTTTGCCTCCACACTTCTATAAAGAACTCATATAAAAGCTCGAAATTAGATTCATAAAATAATCCAGTTTCGTAATGAAAAGAGCAAACAAACATCTGCAGCTGCATTTTTAACTTCTTCAGCTGCGGAAACTTAAATTCGAAACAGTGAACAGTAAATGAAATTTCAAACTTATTTCTTCCTTTTCATAGTCCATTATAGCCTTAGACAAGTGCACTACCAAAGCTCTTGATTTTATTTTAAATTATATCTTGAACTTAGACTTGACTTAGACTGGTTCATAAAAGCAGTAATAACAGTACCACCTATTAATGTCCCACTGCAGGTCAAGGGTCTCTTCTCATAAAAAGAAGCCACGAGTATTGTTCACCACGGTTACTTAAGGCGTATTGGCGATTTCAAACTTATGTATATTAGTTATAACGTCTAAATTTCCTCACGATGTTTTCCTTCACTGACTGACACTTGGTAAGCTTCTAAGCTAATCATGAACGGACGTCCAAGATTAACTCAAAAAGGACATATGTAATGAAAGAGTCATATTGGTATCGGTATCGAACCCACATGCATGAGGCCTTAACCACTGCCGGTCATCACAGCCTCAGAAAAACATAATAATTAATTACAATATTATTCTGTATCAAAGCATAGCTGAAAGCAAACATATTGTTCATTTCAATAAGCCTTTCTTAATGGGTCTTATTTTTTTACTTATAATATGTTATACTAAAAGGTTTATTCTCAATAGATTGTTATAGAAGCTATCTATCTTTCATTATCCATCATTAGTGTAAACAAGTTTGTTAACAGAACCGACTCCTTGCTTCGGCTTTTCTGAACTCAGGACCCATGGGTATAGAGTTCCAACACTCCATCTTAGTAGAGGCGATCAATTCATTTCATCTCACCCTCTGACGTTATAACACCCTGTGTTTGAGTATTTCACCGATGCCACGTTACATTTTCAGAAACAATAATTCTATCTTTTGAACTTTCTTGTAACAACATTCAGTATTTGTTTCCATTAACAAAATATAATATAATTTCAGTCTTCTTTTTCTGGGTTTTAAACCGAATGTATAAAAAAGTTCACTATTTAAACATCTTCCATTTTAAAGATATATTTTTTTTGTTGTGACAAACTTGATATGTGTCAGATTTATACCATAGACTCAACTGAGCCCGACATAGCCGACAGTTAGATTGTACTTAGGAGCATCGCTAACGTTAACCAACTGTATATCTCAATCACATAATTGCTCCTACCATAAATCAGATCATTAATTATTAATTACTCGTAATCTGTCAACATGTCAATCGTCACCTCACTTTGAAACGATATTCAGCTAATGCGATTGGCAATAGTCCTGCCAATTAGAGTTCAACTTACTACTTTAACCAAAATGGTGATTGCACGGATATTTTAAAGACTATTTGGACGATGTTCAAGTAAATTGGCTACGATCACGAATCTGAACAGATTTAGACACCACTCGATTTTCACGTTTAAAATTCTTTCAGTTTAAAGGCCTTTGCGATAAAAAAGGAATTGCAAAGTAAAAGTTTTCTAAAACAGTAATCACCTATTTTAAATCCGATCGATGATCCAACCTGCATAATAAAATGTTCCGCTGTGTCATACTCATACGTGTGCGGTTCAGGTGTCGTCTGCTTTTACTCCACTTCACAAACAAGCGAAGATCCACCGTAGCGAAGCGTGCTCGTAAACCTACAATTGCATAACAAAAATAAACAATAGTGCAGAAACGAGCGTTGCCTTTGTGTGGGCTTCGTCTTGCCAGGTGAAGGAAGCTAAACAATGGTCTGTTGAATCTAACACTCAGGCTCAAGCCCCTAAAGTCTACTGAACGAGACAATGACTCTGAGAATATGGGCTCGAGAGAAACGTTCGCGTCTTGTTACCGCGAACGTTGTTAGTTTTATGAAGGAACGGAAATAACCCTTTGTACAGGCTTTTTATATTACTGCTGCGGCATCTTTCGGAGCTTTTTACACGTCTTCTATGCATACACAATTAAACACGTCAATCAGGTTTTACTACTAAGGTTATGTGCACAATATGCTTTGTCCTCTTTATGTTACTTTGTCGTTAAGGAGACAAGTGGCCTACTTTGTTATTCATTTAGCCCCGGATTCCAGTCAAGTCATATCCCCTAATGGATACCGGCAGGCACCTATTACATAATCTAAACAAAGCAGCGAAGGCTTGACCAAACGATAGTTAGGCCGATGATTGAAAGGGAACGTATCTAGTCGCTCGGTGCGTAAACACTAGAGTTGTGGACAATAGACCAAAGCAACTGTTTGTGCTATCGAATGGATACACTTTTGCAATTAGCGTAACAATCGGATGCTGTATAGGAAGCCAGTGAGAGAGAGAGAGTGTGGGGTATATAAATAGGTTGTAGCCTTTATTACGTTAACTCAAGCTATTATGGTTTATGAATCATAGCAAATTCATATTATTTTGTCATTATTTTTAAACTTCTGTATTGATACACGTATGTATTGTAAGAGCTACTGCCGCCTGTGATAAAGGATTCTCCTAATACAAACATCTGACATTGAAATACCATAATAAATCTATGATTATTTTTAGATTTTAACAATTTTAAGTTTAAATAAACATTTACCTAGTTATTTTAGATACCTTGGCGTGAGAACTTTTTTATTTAATGTTTTTACCTTATCCTCCTATTATTACCTTATTTTCTTTATATGATAGTTCAATCAATCCTGATTGAACCATAATATTCACTTCTGCGATGTGATTTATGTGTAGGTGTACCTACAAATAATAGTGTGGCTAACTGCAGACACTCATTTCGGACCAGGATGCTTGCGCATGTGACCTTTTGCATCTGTAATCCACACAATACGGGAAATCTTATACAGTTAAACATTAAATACGTAAAAAAAACAGTCCTTTACTTGTACTATATTCCTGTTTATGTATTTCTGTTTAAAATTCCCTTAAATAGCGTGCATTTTCCAGCGACTGATAATATAAAGTTGAGTTGTTACTTCGCCGTTAAAAGTTTTAGCGGCAATCCGGTGCACGGCACGCGAATTAACTAAGCTTGAGCGAAGCACCTGAACCTGAGACGATTGTATTTATAATGTAGACACCACAGAACATTATATTTGTAAACACAGAATGCAACACATAAACTTAAAAGTAAATCTAAGGAAGGAAGAATTTTGGACGAAAACCCTTTTATTCTACCTAGTTACCCACTATTCTAGATTTGTACCAAAATTATTGTAAGCAGGCCAATCAATATCTTCTACGGCAGTAAAGGATGTTCATAGTAATTTTCTGTTTTTATTCACACTTGCATTTTCTAAGCTCGCTCTGCTTTTTACAGCGATACAGTGTTAATCTAGAAACTAGTCTTACACAACGTTTATGAATGTGTGTGTCAGATGTTACACTGAAAAGCACATCTTGCATTTTATTTTTTTTAAACTTTGCCCCACACTAGGAATAACTTCTGTATAGTGGGTGCGTTTACAAACATAGAAACTCACATACACAAACAGCCAGACCCGCAACAACTATCTGTAGGTCATACAAATATTTGTTCCGTGCGGGAATCGAACCCGCGACACGCAGCGCTGCAGCTGATCGCTCAGCCACTGCGCCAACCGTGTCGTCAAAACTGCATGTCAATAGGTCAATGATCTACTAGGCGTAGTCCCTAATCTTTGGTAAGATTTTGATGTAATCATCGATCTGTCTGATGTGTCTGTCTGAAAACAAAGTATTTATAAAATTTGAGAGCTTTAGCAGCAGACAAGCTGCTACTACCAGTCGCGACTTACCATTTTCGAGGCTACCCGTCCCCATCCGACACACATATTCGAATGGTGAGACAATCAATTGACTAATTTTAAGCGCTTGTAAAATATGCAGGTACCTATATAAAAATGTATAGTCAAAAAATGTGTAGGGAAAACGAAAAATTACTTATTTAGAACAAACCGGACCGTACACGTATAGGTATACGGTCGCCAATCCAGTTGTCTCCTCACTGTGCACTCCATTGGTGTTCTCTCTGTCTGTCGTTTATCACTAGCCAGTAAAAGGTACTCTGACACCCTTTGCTACTCACTTTTCCCATTTAGATAGCTTTAGTTGTCATTCACGACACCCGCGGGAAATAGTACCTTGGTTTCGAGTATTTCATCGTTGGAGCTATACGTCACCATAGTTTAGAAGGCACCATATTTAATAGCGGCCTATTACTATCCCACTGGGCTAACGCCTCTTATTATGAAGGGAAAGGACGAGTATTGACGCTTGCGCAAGGTGGATAGACGATTTGATTTAAAACTGCCACCTTACGGGTGTATGTTGTGCGTACAATGCGTACATTCAATAAAGACTATTTCTATTTGTCTAGATATTTATTTTTCTATTGTATACTTAAACGTAGTCGTAACATTATTGATATAATTATATTAATAATGTTACGACTATGTTTGGGTTTTAAGCACTGGGACGTTCCTATCTTGAGAAACTGCGGCTGCCATTTGTTCGCATATAATGTCAATAAAGTAGTAAGTTATTTTTTTTTTACATCAACCCATTTTGTAATGAAATTACCTCGGGTCTGGTTCCAAAACGAAATTCTTTCAAATAAATCTATAGGCAGGTAGGTAACGCTAACTACTAATAACGTTAACCCTTAGGCTACCGTTAATTTAATGCAGGTATTCGTAATGACAGCTAAATATTATCGGATACCTGACACCAACAAAACAGAAGGAGTCTATATTCTGATTAACTATTCCGAAAATTTGATTCTGTTATTTGTTTTTTTTTTTTGTAATTTTGTTTATTAATTTTGGAACTTTTCGTCCGTTCGTGTTACATCTTACAAATTATTCAAACATTTCTAGAAAGTAAATTATAACTTATTTTAGCTGCATGAGACTCAGGAGCGCTAAAGTACTTTGAAATAAGCCTATATGTTATTTGTTAAAAATTCCGTGTCTGAATTTTTTTGATGTTCTTCTTTCTTTTCTTTTTTCTTTAAAACAAAAAACGTTGCCCCACACTAGGAATTTCTTCTGTGTCGTGGGTGCGTTTACATACATATAAACTCACATACACCAACATGTTATTTAATAAATGAATGCAGAAATCTCCATTCAACCCATATTCTGTGCCTACGGTGACAAGAACCAGCTTCTCAAAGAAATCTTTTATATTATTAACAAACATCCACGATACTGAAAATACACTCAACATTTCACGTTAAAATAATAATTTCCCAAGACAATTTGGAAGCAATATCTTAATTATCAGAGAGTACACACGATTGTACAGTCTGTCACTTTGACGCACAACAACACAAGACATTACGAGTTCGCGCCATGTTTCCTTCATGACGTCACATCCGCACGCTCTCAGCGTCTTTACATTTCTTAACGTGTACGCTCGCCCTTACATATACCGATCAAAATGTTTTACACCTCTGTGAAAATAACTTGTAAAACAAAACGTATTCATTTATTGATTGACTCATAATTTTATCTTGATTTGATAAATATGTTATTTTTTATAAAAGGAGGCTACGTTATATTGATTCCGTTGTTTGGTACTTTTCTTTACATTAGCAATATTGAGTAAATACTGTGAACACATTACTGGTACCGGATTGAGGTTTAAATTAGCGGAATAGGAACACAGATTTGTATATTATTTCTTGTATTGAGATAATTCAACTTATATATATCGTGTTATAAAACTCATATCAGCACTCTAAGCTCACTATCCAGTCCTCACCGTTCCACGTAATAAATTAATACAATGAAGTTGAACATGGCTATAGCGGCCAGAGCCTCTACAGTACTTAAAATTGCAATACAATCATTCAATCATCTAAACTACTTTTTTTAAGTAAAACTTTACTTTATACTTACTTACTAAACGTTGTTATATGTTATAAGCTTGCAAAAAGTATAAAAGTATATTTACCGAAGCCATGAAAACCAAATAGCAAATGTTAAAAATAAAGCAAATAATACAACGCTGGCAGCAGTTAACTTAGGAGTACGGCTTTCAAATCCTTTGATGTTTTATTTTGAATAGAATATTTCAAACAAAATACAGAGTATTGTGAGAAAGTATGTAAGTTATATTTGTTTGTTTTTCTCGTAGTATCAAAAGAATTCCATCGTTTGGGGCAGCCCTATACATGTGTTCGTGAGAGAACTTTCCGCGAGGTAGCACAGACTTAACAAGGCTTTATATTGACGCCTCTTCAGATGTAAGCTAAGCCGATACGATTAGTTAGCAACATAATTTAATCGACTTTTGTAAAACTAAGAGGGCTGTACATAAGTAATATACTTATGTTTTAAATTATGGTATCGTATAAACCCTTACCGCGATTTTTATTAGAACCAAATTCGTATAGCGTGTCCAAAAAAATAAATAAGCAAGTTACCAATGGCCCCTTATAATACCGACAAAGTAGGTAGCAATATTGTGGCGATATGTGGCTATATCGGGACTGTTTTAACCCCAATTACAAGCACAAACACGACATTAGAAAAGCCAAATATATTCGTATCGGCAGCCAGGAATTAAGTTTAATAAACATACTATTACAGTCGCTTAATTATTCCGAACATAAATCTAAAGATATTTACTTATTATGACTTTCTAATTCTAGGTTGACCGAGCCCCGCGACACGCTAGGAGGGTATAACTAGGTAAAAAAGTCGTATAATTTGATTCTGAATTGCGAAGGAAATGAATAAAAGTTATTTACAGTCGAGTTATTCAATAATAAAGTGCAGCTGCCATGCCTATCAGTATGTTCGTTACAACGATAACGATTTAATTGCAAGATACAATTACATGTATAAAATCCACGTAGTATTTTTATTACCTACGTACAACTTACTGGCATAATTAAGGCAAAAAAAAAACAGTTCGTAGCTGAAGGTAGTACTTACCCATATGAATATTACCAACATAACCAAACCATACTTCATAAAAGTTTCCCTTTAATTAAAATCGTACCGAATTTATTCGGAAAGTAAAAAATAGGTTTCACATGTTTTCCTGTCTGTTCTAAGAACGTGCACAATACGATACTTTATAATTAATATTGGGTAATATAAAGCATACGGATCCCTCTTACTTTCACACTTTACCGGTAACCTCTGGCGTTGTGTGTGACAACAACATCCATTGTTCCCCTATTGCGTAAACCGTGGCCCTACAATATTCATATTTGTTCACCGTTTTATTGATTCGCACAAAATTCTTTACAGCTCCGTATTAAGGGTAAACAGCTTTACCCAGGCATAAATGACAAACTCATTGGGTAATTTACTTAAATGGTGTCTTAATCTCTCAAGATGTTAACCCTACATTTTATTTCCGAACTACGTTTGTATCCGCGTCTCAGGGCAAAGGCAACAGATCGCTTTTCGAACAAGCTTTTCTCAAGAATTTATTGTCCACGTAACAGAACTAGGGTGATCGCTAACCACAAAACCCCACTTTTGCCACATTGAATAAAAATACTGAGTACAATTTCCGAATAAAGAAATATTGTGCGAAGAAAAGATTTTTCAAGAATAACATCCTACACTATCGTTACTAAAAATATATCGCCACAGTAATTTAATAAAACACAGTTATCGCGCATAAAAGAGCAGCATCTTCAAAAAATCCGAAGCTTTTCGATACAATGTAACATTGCGAGTGACAACCCTAACTCAAGGTAGCTCTGTACACCGAGTTTCGAGCACAACACGAGCCCTTTCGTTATGCACGCCGCTAGCAAAAATAGTTTTTTTGCACCACAGTCAACATTATTTGCCTACTTGATCTTTTTACGCTTTTTTTGTTCCTGGCTATTTATTAATTTACAACGGTACAAATTAGGTTTTGTTTTTGTAATGAATTTGAACCTTATTTAAGTCCGGAAACAGGTTTTGTTGTTTATATTCTGTACAATTCATTCAGTGAATTTGGGTAAACTAAGTTTGAGGTGAGCCGTCATCCCAAGAGATTGACAGTTCACCTAAAGGTCTTTTCACCGATATTCACAGAGGAAGATTTTTACAGAATGGCATATCTCTTAACCACAATGTAAGATCGTGGCAATCACGAACCTATAAAAATATTAAAAGATGATTTTAAAATACTTTTTTTACAAAAAAGACAACCGCCTACAAAAACAAAACAAAATAGTGAAAAATAAGTTTAGCTTTGGAAGTCGGTGGCAATACAAAACAACAAACAGCACCAACCACCACCACCACCACCAACCAGTAGGCCAACAGCCTCGTTGGCCTAGTGGTCCTAAGCGCGTCTGCTACGCTAGAGGTCTTGGGTTCGATTCCCAGATCGAACAAAAAGTGTTAGTGGGTTTTTGTATGAAATTCTCAGTAACAGCTCGGAGTTAGGATTTGTGCCCGGTTAATGGCAATAGGCTCGCCCCCTATTACATAGGACCTAAACATACCGGCGAACTGTGGGTGTACAATGTTACATCTCTGCCTAACATTTCGGGGAATATAGGCGTGATGGTAAACAGAACCAAACCCGTTAAAGTTATTTTTCACGATTTAGTTTTTGAAGGCGGTTGTGTTTTTGTAAAAAAGTTTTTACTTTTCGCTTTTTAGTGTCAACTTCCTGTCATCCAAATCCATGAAGGAATAGTAATACTACGTAAATTAACAAGACACCACTTAGAAGTCACAAGAAAGCAAAACAATAAAAATAACAACTAATTCGTTTACTTAGATGACATTTTTTTCAGTTATTTTAATGGTTTTACCAAAATACTTAACCAATTTCGATAAAATAAACAAAGAATCATCAAAATCAATTCATAATTAGCGGAGTTATCGCATACATAAGAAAAAAACATACAGACGAATCTCCGCCTCTTTTGAAGTCAGTAAAAAGGAAAGGTCAAAGCGTGTGATGTAATATATCAGTTCATCGAAGGAAAAATAAATCCAGGTTCTTCAATTTTATATTATGAGTTTGAGAAATAGGGGCTTTTTTTCAAACTAATGACAAACTTACCGCTTTATTATTCAAAAAGATATTTAGGTACACTCAATGGTTCTTTAGATAGTGGTCACACTTGGAACAACATAGTCGAATTGTGATTAAGAACGTGCGGTGGACTTTATCAGCACCTCACAACCACATTTTAAGATAATACTGAAATGCGGCTTTCAAATAAAAATACCCAGTAACCCTTTACTTTCTTCGCAAGGAATCAATTCTACGGAATTCTTGAAATTAGTTGAATGGAATACGTTATATTTATTTAGCTACCCTCAAGGACGGTAGCTAAATACCCTCCCAAGTGCATGCAAACGCTGTTCCCATTATATCGTAATTTGAACCTACATTGCAAATTGACGTACTCAGACACCACCAGTTCAGTTCATCGACTGTCGACAACTTACGTAACATGAGCTTTGTGATATGAACATAATGTTGACATAATAATATGCATCAAAATGAAGGTAATGTAACATTATAATGTAAGTACGTTTCCCTGATAAAATTAGTATAGCCAAAACTTACCTGCCCATACTAACGTACGTTGTTACCACGAATATCGTCGATAAATTATACATTTGCTACCCCTAAAGTTAACTGTGACGAATGATTTTAGTAACTATAGGTACGCGTGCGTGCCACACAAACATATGATTTAATAATACACTAACATTACAAGTCGTGGGTTCGGCGCTTTCCAACAACTTTCCATGTCTGACTATGGTATTAATATAATTCTTCTCCAATTAGCTTATTACCTAACCGGAATCCTAATCATCAAGCGCTGCTGTTTATGATACTAGGTGAATTGGATAAAGATACACATATTTATAGGCATTTTAGGAGTGCTACACAAAAAAACTGGACAAGTGCGCGTCGGACTCGCCCACCGAGGGTTCCGTATGTAGGATCATTATACATTACAGAATTAAATAAATAAATAGTATATTTATTTATCTACTAAAATTTACTTAGATATCTAGGGATTAGGTAATTATAATTATTTATAAATTTTCGTTTCATAAACTTCAAAGACAAAAAGGGATAGTGGTTTTTTTTTTACATTATATATAAGCAATAATGCGACGCAAAAAATTAATAAAATATATTTTGCAATGTGCGCATTAAGCCATTTTATATGAAGCCACATTTGAACTAGTAGCTTCAATTTGAAATTCTAACCCCCTATAAAACCGGGGCTGCGGGTTGTTCGCAAGAGATACCGCGCCCCCGGAACTCAAAGGGCACAAGAAGGAACATGGGTGGGTTTTAGTCAGTAAAAGTCTGACACTCCCTCCCAGGGCGGGAGAAGTTATTTGATGATTTCCCAACCACCAAAAAAAAAAAAACCCCTATAAAAAATATAAACCCCCTATTTTTTTAGATTTCATTCCAAATGTATAGTTTTTAGACTTTTTCTTGTACGTGTGGTCTATAACGATGTTAGTTACCAAGTTTCATAATTCTAGGTGAACGGGAGGTACCCTGTGGGTTTTGATTCCCTTGACAGTGTCGAAATATGCGTTGTTTTTTGCTGAATAAACGGCCGTATCTTTATTAAACCTAAACTTAGAAGTTTGATTTTGTCACAACTTCATGGGACTGTAAACCTGAGTATACGGTTTAAATTTCAATTTATATGATACCTCCACGCATTCCCCAAATAAAGGGTCTTGACAGACATGCGGACGGATAACAAATTGATCTTATAAGTGTTCCTTATTCCGTGTTTTCCTTTTGAGGTACGGAACACTAAAAAAGGCAAATTAAAAGAAAATTAATTTTTGTTTTTCATGTTTCGGTATCATGAATAACAAATATACCGAAGTAAAATGTCAAATGAACCAAAAGTTTTAAAACAGCAGCTGTGCCTTTTTACACCACTTACAACGATTACCTAAAAAATAACAAAAACGATTTTGTGTTTAATTCCTATCCTACGTTTCAATATTTTCGGCTTACGTTACAAAATATTCCAATTCTATATAAATATAACGTATAATCCTCCTTGTATGTACATTTCACACATACACTGTATACGGTGTTCCCTTGTTTCGCTGACAGAAATTTCATAGAATTTCGTTTCACAGAAAATGTTTCATATAATATTTGGTCCATGTATTTTATGTATTTTGAATATTATTATTTTAAAGACTATTTATTTGAATGAAACATATTTTACAGAAACACATAAAACAAAAATTAAACATAAACAAATTTTAATTTTTTTTGTTTAACAAACTTATCAAAGAGTACAATATTTTTTTAACAAATAGATATTGTTTGTTCAATGTAACTTTTTAAAAGTCAATATGTTGTGCTACAAAAGTTAGTAACAGAAACGAATAACTGCAAAACTGACTCCACGTAGACTTGTCTGCCCTACCCCTAGAGTATAATTTAAATCCGCGAATGCGCGAAGGGACAAGTCTTGGGACCGCCAGAGCCCCCCGCATCGCCGGAGCCGTGACAGAAACCATGTCTGCTGCATGTTGCATGCTCGCTTGCAGCATACGAGCAGTAGGTTTGATTAGAACTGAGATCCCCTAAAAGTTTTATATTAAATAAACAATATAATAAAGAATATTTGATTTGTTATTCCATTGATTATTGAAAATCTTCAAAGTAAGTATTCTGCGTATTGCTTATTACGAATCGAAAATAGGAGAAAAATTGTATGTGGAACGAAATTCTATATAACTCTATTCTATAAAGCAACGTACAACCACTATAAACACGTAATATCAGGCACAACGGTGACATTTTTTTTGACAACATAATTACGGCAACTATTCGTTTCGAAACAATATTGGAATCGAAAAAATTCAAAAGCTTCTACAGTATAAAGTCTGTTCTTAATTGAGATATCATAAAATCATGCTGTAGTAAAAATTGATACATCGCAAAAAAAAATTATCTACTATAGGTATAGGACTGTCAGAATGAGCACTCTATCGCCCTCTCGCGTATTATGATTGATAACAGCAGTGAGTGGCAGGACCAGAAATTTTCGCTCAGTCATCTCACTCTCAGTTCATGAGGAAAAGGCCATGAATATAATTCTCAAAACCCAGTTTACTCAACTCAATTTTTTTATTTTTTGTCTTTTAATTGGTTGTATGCCATTTTATTATTGGTAAACAGAAGACTTCCTCCTATGCTTATATAAAGAAAATAAGTGTCCAATATGACGTTTAAATATGTACAAAGAGATATGTGTAATATCCGCATGTGACTACTGTTTGAACTAAGTAGCCGAATAAGAACCTCTGGGATTACCTTTCCTAGACGAATGTGCGGAATAAATTCCGGGAGTTCTTTGAAATAATATCTCGGGAAGCAATAAACCAGTAAGTTGGAACATACTCCGGAGAAATATACCAAAGTTTTCAGCGCGAGTCGTAACTCGTGAATACTTAGCGTTGAGGTAATAATTTGTGTCTTACTTCTTATATCATTGGCGTATACCTAAAGTGTGTTCTAAAACGAATGTGATAGTAATCCCTTATCGAAACAAAGCAAAACAACATTTCTAAAACCATGTTAATCTTGATAAAATCGATCATCCAAACAACTTTGACCATATGGCAATTTGTAAACGAGAAACAACTAACTGACGCGCGCTGTTGACAAATTGCGACCGGCCCAACTGGTATTCTACTCTACACCATAGATTGGTGATAAGCGACCAATTTGAGGAGGCGCCACGACGGGGTACGGAAGTCGTTATTACAGTAGGCGGTGCGACCTAGCAAATTGCACCCGAACACGCCATCTGAACGTGACAGCGCTGTCGAACACATTCCTTATTTGAAACGTCTCAGCGTGACATTCGTACTGTATAGGTATTACGAATATCGAAATTCGGTGTTAAGTTAGACGCTTTGCTTTGCGAGTGCCTACACGTAAACGTAAGAATTTAAATAATTATAATATTAAATTACAATTTGCGTATCAACCCCGTCTAATACTATTTTGACCGCAAGTATTAAGCAATAAAAAGTTTGGTAAAACCGCTACAAATCTGTAAGTATTTCGTAGCACGCGCGGCTACGCACAGTGCTACGAGGCTACGAGCTACAAGGCCAGGCGACACAACATTTTTGAGCACGCATTGTTTTATTTTTATTTGAACTTTTATTAAAAAAAACAATTTATGAGACTCAGTCTGCAAACATAAGGTCCTTAGAGAGACAAACCATTAACACATTGCCTATTATTAGATTTGTTTTGAAATGGTTTAATATTTCAGAGTCCACTCTGCAGCGCCCCAGTCAACGTGACTATCATCAAAATGCATTTCGAATATACCCTGGTTAGGTTCGCGAAATGCTTCTTTAATTTTAGATCGCGTTTTTTTATTGTGGGTTGGAATATTAACAAGAAAAGATTTTTTTGTTACAAATCTTTATCAAAAAGTGTTATTGGGTTTTTCCATTAGGATTTGCTCAGTAGCAGCTCGGAGTTAGGATTTGTGCCCGGTTAATGGCAACAGGCTCGCTCCCTATTACATGGGACCTAAACATACCGGCGAACTGTGGGTGTACATTGTTACACCTCTGCCTAACCCTGCGGGGAATACAGGCGTGATAATATGTTATGTTATGTTGTCTTTATTTAACTTTACTTCTATATTTGTTTCTTTCGACTTTAAAATTATGCATGCCTATTCAGTTTTGATCACATTACCCTAACATGATAGGCATGACCTGATGCTACTGGAACATATCCGTTTAATTTTAATTTGATTTCATGAAAAATGTTCAGTTTATCTAATTTTGAGAACAACATTGTTTTTAAAAAAGCTTTGTTTTGATATAATTTCAGGTTACAGTATCTTTTACCTGAAGTCAGATGGACTGGAAGAACTGCGCTGGGCTAACCTTTACCTACCTTTTCGGGTACACAGTGATAGTCACATTTTTTTTAAACAAAAAATTTGAGCTTATGTAAATAAAAAAATAGCGTATGGACGACATAGAGCAAAGAAAAAAGTGAAAAAAAATTGTTTTTCCCAGAGATAGTCTAACTACTTCTACTTAAGTACAACAGCGTGAATCTAAGTGACACTTGAAAACATTATCGGAATTACTCGAGGGACCGGCGCTGACAGTTTTACGAAAAAATACCTTTACAAGTGATGGGATCTAAAACGTTTTACGTAATTATATGTAGGCGTTTAGGAAACCGCCACAATGGCAGGTGAGGGACCTTCACCGTCACGGATACTGGGATTTTTACAAATGAAATAAATGGTATTGCTAAATAATTTTCGAGATTATCCTCGCAAACTGCCTCTTTGGCCTAGTGGTCCCAAGAGCGACTGCTACGCTAGAGGTTCGATTCCCAGGTCGAGCAAAAAGTGTTATTGGACTTTTCTATGACATTCTCAGTAGCAGCTTGGAGTTAGGATTTGTGCCCGGTTAATGGCAATAGGCTCGCCCCCTATTACATGGGACCTAAACATACCGGCGAACTGTGGGTGTACATTGTTACACCTCTGCCTATCTCTTCAGGGAATACAGGTGTGATGGTATGTTATGTATGTATCCTCGCAAAAGAGACTATCATGTATTATTTTCAAACAATATTGAAAATGATACACAATGGTCTCATGCTTCCACTTGCAAATGGATCTTCATTAGGCAAATCTAGATAAGTAACCATTATGCTACACTGAAGAACGGTTTTTAAATATCTCGCAAAAATAAAATCGATTCTTACAGAACAAAAGTAGGCACACGTCAACTTTGTATCTTAAGGCCAAAACAGACTTGCTACATTTAGCTGCCGACACCGGAGATTCTGCTTTCGGAGAAGCGACAAAATTACTTAGTGATCGCTAGCCTATTTTAGCCTTTACCGACGTCAACGCATCATCGTGCAGTCAGTAACTATTCTGTTAAGCAGCTGTATCTACACTATACAGCTAACAAGAGTAATTATACATGTTTTTATATGTTAAAAATATCATTTAGTTTCCATGTTTGGAGTAGGAACCGCAGTCGTTTATTACGGCCGACATTGTTTCTCAAACAATATGATTCGCAGCTCGCTTAACGGTTATCCAATTGATCGCTCTCGCGTCACTTTACCCAGTTTCCTTATCTTTTGCTTAAATAAGCTTAAGAGCTAGTACTCGATGCCAAATTTATTTTATTTTGTTATTCAAACAAAGCCCCCTATTACTGTGGACCTAAAACATACCGGCGAACTGTGGATGTATATTGGCACACCTCTGCCTAACCCTACGGGGAATACAGGCGTGATGGTATGTGTATGTCAAACAAAGTTGCAGCTCCTACTAGCTGTTAGTAACAAAAATTAATGCACGTCAGAATTTACCTTTATAGATACAGACAAATTTACTGCTACTTTCTATATAAACAAAATTAATCTTCATTGCACTATAACCCAAATCCGTTGCCTTGTTTGGAATCTTAACCCCTGAAGCGTTTCAAAAGGATTGTCGTAAAATAAAGTAATTCAGAAACATATTATACTATTAACTCACACACAAATACATTATTAACATTCTAACAAGCTCCTCAGAATAAATTTCAATGAAATAATTCGTATAAATTTCTATTTAGGGACGAAAGAATATCGGCTCCACTCGAAATTATTCTTAAATGGCGGTCGTATATTTTAATTAAGGCTCCGTGCTCATGCAGCCGTCGATAAGGCAAGTAGAACGGTAACGATATGGTTGACTCACAGTCGGGTCCGTTGAAGCACGTTTTATTTCACGTAATAACATATTAGGTTAGGTTTGAAGCACGCGCCGTACCCGTGTAGTTGGGAACCCATGTAAATAATACTGATTTAACGACTGCTTAAAACGCCACAGCTGCGGTCAAATACTTTCGGTTTTTTGGTACCAAATATTGTGAGATTTTATAATGGGAAACTTTATATATTTTTGAGAGTATTTACCATGAACCGTATTTTCAGAGAAAATCAATAATAAAATAAAAACTCTATTAGATGACTGACTAATTGAATGATTGACAACGCAAGAAAACGTTTCCTAGAGGTACTAAAAAAATTCTAATCTCTTATACTTTAGAGCAGCCTTTCTCAAACTATGGGTTGCGACAACGATAGGCTCTAGCGAATAGATGGGCTCTAAAAAATGACATGACAATGACTAACAAATACAGCCTTCTCATCGGAATGGCACTTCTTGTATTTAATTAAGTATTAGAATTGTCCATTGTAACTGACCGATATTTTTTTCTTATTTGAACAGGCATTCATAAAGTTATGCCCCATTTTTCTTCATGACAGCCAAGAATTCAATTTTTGTATAAGAATTCCGAATATAAAAGTTTTTGTTAGATGGGTTGGGGTCCAGTCAACTTTGAGACCCACAGCCTTAGGGGTCAAATCAAGAGGGGGTAAAAGTTTTACTTGTAAATAAATTCGCAAGTAACATCTCGAATAACAATTAATATAAATGTGCAAGGGGGGTGTCTACTGTGCAATCACTTAAGAAAATCCATTGTCCTGTTTATTTTCATTAATCAAGACAATCCAATACATCGATGGATTAATTTGAACTTGCTCTTGACTTGTAATCCATTATGGAATAGAAAATATGATTGTTTAAGCAATATCGTTATTTTGTTAGCCTTGCGCTCTCTTCCGCTCCGTTAAGACCTTGAGTTAATATTGGCTTCAAAGGGGTTCAAAGTTAAGCATAGAAGAAAGCACTACACACTCTATTATTATACAATGTCATCATCATCATCTGCTTATCCTTTTCCCAACAATGTTGGGGTCAGCTTCCAATCCAACGCGATGCAGCTGAATACCGGTGTTTTACATGGAGTGACTGCCTATCTGACCTCCACAACCCAGTTATTGGGCAACACGATACCTCTTGGTTAGACTGGTTGTCAGACTTCCTGGCAGAAGCCAGGAAGTCTTCAGTAAATCTTTGATGGTTTGAAGATTTACGAATGACAGCCGGGACCAACGGCTTTACATGGTAAATATTATGGTGGTCAACTACACAGAAAATGCATTGAGAATAAAATCTCATTTTCGTTAACGGCATTCTGTGTAACTAACGGTTAGCTGTATAGCATAATTTTCTCAAGTCATTCTGGTAACTTCATCTTATTCGCTTACAGTTTTAACTCCAAGAATTGTATCGACTTGGACGAACTTTTCTGCACTAAAACTTAATAGAACACTAAAATAAATTTTAAACTTTAGATACCTACGCTATTACAATAAAGAGCTGTGATTGAAAACGAGAAATTTCACAGCACTATCATCATTAATCAATGTTGTATCATCTTACTTATGAAACTTGATGTATTAAAATGAATATTTCCGCCTGAAGAGTATCTCCATTAACAATATTAAAACATTGATGGCAAGTGGCGCCGCCGTAGCTCGCTCGCAGTAGTAGAGGGGTCCGAGTGCTGACTCCGCGACCCGCTTGCAGTGTGCAGCACTCATAACGCGGTTATCTACGTGTAGGGTATAGACAGTTGGGGAATGTGAGGGCTCTTCAGCCCCACGTATCATCCACGGATGGGCGGCTGCCGTAATGAGGGCGAGTTGCGTAATTTACGACCAGGGGCGGTTATGAACTCAGGGTGCAACTGTTTGAAGTTATAACGCGTATTTGGACTGAGTGCACTAAGTGATAACTCTGTCACGTGATTTGTTAGAAGCTAAATACAGACTCGACGTAGCAGAACTTGTACATATTGATTTTTTGTATTTATAATATTTTACTGATTTAGTTGATGAGGAACATCGTCAATGCGATATTATAGGCTTGACCGCCACTTCCAAATTCAGTAGCGCACATGCGAACGCACGACCAGAGATGTTATCTCGGTAAAATTATTATGTACAGTATTTATCCCATATGCATAAAAAATAACGGTTCGAAACTTTTTCCCTCCGCTTTAAAACGCTAGTCAATTAAAAATATATATTTATACACATTTGCAGACCTAACTTGTTACATATTTAATCATGGTTCTTATCTTGTCAACAAATAATGTAGTAATAACTCCTGACCGTTATTTGCAAAGCGGTCTTTTGGCTTTGTAAACAGTCAAGTTGTATTACCGAGATTATCTCGCTTGACAGACGGATCACCGGATGTTGTTTTTAGTTGCCTAAATATTGGTACCTACTGCCAATACCTACTTTTGAATCACTTGTTTTTATCTATAACGGTCAAAACAGATAAACCAACAACATGCTCCAGTAGTTTTCATAAATTAATTGATAGTGTTTTCAATTTTAACTTTATTTGTGATTTTTTTAGCTTGTTAAAATAAAATAAATAATACCAGCCTATTATTGCCCTACTGCAGAGTAAAGGTTTCTTTTCACACAGAGAACGGACGACCAATGATTTATGACTTATATTCAGAAGTCCAGGTTTCCTCACTATGTTTTCCTTCAGTGATCGCTCTGATGTCTTAGATAAACTGAGAAATTAAAAAAACTAAGTAAGACATTCAATATCTATTAATAAATAAAAACCATGCATTCAGTATATTCGTAGTATAATATACAAACTACACCAAAGAACTGTATCTACCTACTTTCTAAGGAGATCAATTGCACCGCAATATAGTTACATTTTGTTCCGTTTTTGTGTCCAACACTGAAAGTTTTCATTGTCTCATAAATTAACTCGATTCAGGATTTCATATGTCCTTGAGCCGAAATGTTAAAATAAACTGAGACCTATTTACGATTAATATGTCACGTTAATTAAACGCTGAAACACGTATGTAGACATCTCATTAAAAACAGTACAAGGTGCGCTTTAACGTGCCCCTTTCAGTTCCTAAAATCATGAAAAAGAATCCAGCAAGTTTAGGTACGTGCAATGAATAACTAGATACCCAAAGACACCATAGCCAAACATTTTTATTCTGTTAGTAAAAACACACACGACTGTATTAACATTGACAGTCAATATCGAAAGTCATAAACCAATAGGTAAAGTTTTACGAGTCCGACGCGTCTGTAGCTCATCCACCTAGAGCACACCCTTCTCATTTGTCAAATCAACAGAAATATATGCGTGAGAACTCACAGATTGATGGCGAGGCCTAGATTGAATTACATCTTGGTAAAACCTGACGAGGGTCTTACATTCCATGCGGGTATAGCCGAGAACAAGAATAATATGAGAATTTGGTCGGATATCCGATATAAGGAAGACGTTCGTTTTGTTGGGGAGACACGCAGTTATTTATTTGAAAAGTTCTTCAACTATCCCGCTTATAAATTACGTCTTCTTTAGGCCCGAAAGATAAGTGAAAGTGTAATAGTAAACTTATGTCTCACTGAGAGACGCGTATACAGATCCCGTAAGATATTAGTCAACAAACGCTCACGTGCATGAAACACTTGACAACTAATCCGCGGTGATAATAATAATACAACAAACAATTTACGCGGTACCTCAAATTATCAGGATGTCCCATCTTCGATAAGTAAATAGAGCTTATCTCAAGTGTGTAGTTCAATCGGATGTTTATCCAACTAATTGGATTTTCCGTAACCCCCTTCCCGCGCCCCACGCCTAGTAACCTTCCTGTATGAAACTGCACTTACACACTACATGTACACTCCAAAGCAGTTTGCGTACAACTTGCTGCAATATTAATGTTGTTCCCATACTGAAACCGAACTGAAGTCTTGATCATAATAGTTTGTGGAGCCGGAACTTTGTGGATGCGAATCGGGTCTCCTGAGGCCACTTCAAATAGAATACCAATTACGTCAAAACCAAGTAAAATATAAAAGGAATGTTCGTGTTCCACTTGGGACGATCAATTGCACATCATGTCGCTCCAGTTGTTGTGCTCGCGGACTAACAAGCTGTTACAATTGGAACATGTTGCAATATTTGAGCACAATATGTTATTGGCGCGATATTCGAGTAATATCAATAGACTCGTGTTGATATATTTTCGAGCTTTTACACATGGGTATGGACGCATGATATACTATATGTCGGGATGTATATGTTAAACCTTTGACAGTAATCACTCGATTCCTAGGTATTAAAACAAAGTGATGATAAATAAAGTTCTACTACAAAATTCCGGTATCGTCACGTAGAAACGATAGTAAATCTCTGCTCATATAGAAACAATATTCGAACCCCGATAATTGTTTCAAATAAAGCTTAAACTATGTCACCCATTGGAGGGATTAAAGGGGATAGAATAAAATAATTCCCCCCGAGATGTAGGAACTTAATAGTCTAAGCACATGCTTACTGAGCTCCTAAACTAGGTGTTGCATATTCAACGAGCGATTTGCGTAAGTAAGCAATGGCTTATGTACATAACTAGATATTCGACTCAGTGGAATCCATACGACATACATAGTTTGATAAAGAATATGTTTTAAGTTATGACAGAGCAGTAACTTAAACAAACAAACAGGCAAATTAGAGACGGATAGAGACATTAGAATGCGAACGTTCTTAAGAATACGAGAATTGCCCCTCTGATACCATTTGTAAAAACGCTCACAAATGGTGCTTATGTGGCTAAAAACGAAAGGGTTTGTATATACTTTATGGAGCCTGAAGTTTCTATCCATCTAGCAATTGAAATTGTGATATTACTTATGTTCGAAGTTCATATTGTTTTTCGTAACCTTATTGTACTAAAGTATTCTTAAAATATATATGATAGAACCTAAGTTAAGGTTTGCACATAGACAAATAAAGAGAAGCTTTAGTCTATTTTCAAACAAATATGAAATTGATTATTGTTACAGGTAAAGGGTTTTACGTTTTGACACTTCGATTGATTCAAAGCATACATGTTCGTAACAATAACTTACCTGATCCATTCATTTTGTACAGTTCAGAAAACACGTTTTCAGAAATGTTCAAATAATTCTACTTGCCTACCAATATTTCCATTGTAATAACGTGGTACATTGGTAACCGAAGCAATTTAATTTTTGTATCAAAATACGTGATTGTAATAAAGGCAATTAGTTATAATTAAAGTACTGCTATCAAACAGATAAAATTACATATCAATAGTTACTTTTACCCCAAGTATCTTACAAAATCAAACAAGACACTAAAAACAATTTGGTTACTATTGTTTAATATTATAATACTCGGTTGAATAAAGCCCAGTCGGTCATCTTCCACTATACAAATTCACCAAGTGAACTGGACGGAGAGCAAACAGCACCACTGTAGATTCGGCCGCTGGCCACTGATACCCGATCCACAGGGGACTTAACTACCTATAGGAGAGTATGTACCCATACGTGATCAAACAACCTTATACGAGGTGATTGCATTAACTGAGAACTAAATCAGTTTCAGAAACCAAAGACGAGAACTTTTTTCAAACCAAGAAGAAGTACATGGATTCGAAAACAAATAAAATTCGTAACTTATCTTGTTTTAAAAAGTAAAAGGCACAAATCAACGTAGATAACGAACTCAACTAAAACAGTTCCTACCCATTTTCCCGTTTTTTGATGCGGAAACATCAACCAGTTAATACAGTTGGAAGTGTTGAAACAGTTGAACACGCCGAAATATTATCCAAAACCAATTAAAGAGTACTTTTTGCTGCCATCCATGGGTTTGTCAAGCATTTCAATTAATTTTTTTCACTTGATCGATCAGTTCGCGCGAGAACAAAGCAATTACGACATCGGAACGTAACCGATAGCAATTAATTTGTTTTCGCCTCTACGGGCAACCGTCCGAACGCGCCCTTTGTAGGCATCAATTCGACGCCTTTATATTAAATTTTTGTTTGTATTGAACTTCACAGATAACGAATTCCTATCTAGATAACTTTTACTGTTTTTATTGCCTAATAACTCTTAGGACAAAGTAAGCTGGAATGTTAAAAATATACTAAGAATTTCAGTTACTTCGAAAGGTTATTGACGATTGCTATAATAGTTCAAGTTATATGCTATAAATAAAATTCGCATATTAATGCGACATCGATGCTATAAAAATCTCTCGTATATTATATAACAAAATTACATACTGATGTAAATGACTATACTAAAGTTTCCTGTGTTATCTGTGTCTACAATAAAATACAAGTTTAAACGTTTTCAAACGACATAAGTGTAACATTAGTCGTATCTATTTATTATTTATTTTTAATGTTGTACCGCTTCATAAAGAATTCCACGATCCAGAAAATATGTATTTCCCTAAAGTAATTCTCGTGTTGGGTAATATGTGTGAGCAGGCTTTACTAGGGTAAATCGGGACGCAATATTTAAAACAAGCTTTTATGCCCGAGCAAAGACGGGCTTTCAGGAGACCAAAGAAAATAAAAAAACTGTAGATTTACTTTTCAACTTGTTGTACAAAGGAAATTTTACTGGCTTCTGTTCGTCTAATAAAACCTTAGAACATCACACATTGCTGTATTCTTGATGTTTTACAAAAATGTATACATAAAGGTGTACATAATTTAAAAAGGTTACATTTTCATAAAGGTACCAAGCGATTCCTGGTAATAACAAAAAACACATAATAACAAACAATGGAATTTTAGTAAATATTACACCTATATGTTTACGAGTGGTAGTAAAGCTTTTTGTTAAGGGGCTACCACCATGCCTATTTCTGCCGCAAAGCAGCGTTACTGTATACTGGTTTGAAGGCGACCACTTAATAAAAAATAAAATAATAAGAACACCCAAGAAGATTATTAATTTTTTTTTTTTTTCTTAATATAATAAATGAAGATTATTATTTTATTTCAACTCATTAAACTTATACAAACTGTAAAATCTGTGCTTCAACTAGTTGTTCACTGACCAAGTCGTGTTGTGTTAGAAATATTGTTCATATAGTTGTTTTTGTAACGATTTTTGTATTTACAGAATGTCGCATATCGAGCTTTCAAAATGTCTCCCACGTCATCGTTTCACGACATTATATGTATCAGATTTTAATCGATATTTTGACAATATTATGTATCGCAATACATGGCCGGAACGACAATACAAGTGTAAATAGACACCATTAATCGATAACTTTAAGACGCAACTTCTCTAAAAAATCCTTAATTTTAGCCCTGAAAACTACAATAATTTTCCATTAACTATAAAATTAAATTTTAAGTTGCTTTGAAATCAAGAAATAGTTAATTGTGTTGGTAAGTATTACAAAATCTATAGAAAAATCGTGTTTTGACAGCTCTTAATAAGTAGATCCATAAATTGGTAGTGTCTACTCCTGTATTCATTTCTGCTTTTTTTAATTAAATGATAAATTTTTTTTGAATGCCGTGCTCTTGTTTTTCGATATAATTTTCTTTTACTTTATCTCTTATCATCTGCGTAGTTTCTCCAACCATATAGGGGTCCGCTTAGTTTAACTGGAATACTGAACTGGTTGCCTATATTATCAGAAAAATCTTAAGAGAAGTATTGTTTCTTCTAATATGTATAATATATTCTGGAATTATATGTATTTTGGACCTTTTAATCAGCTGTCTCAACTGCCGAAGTACAGTGCTACAATATGTAGGTATTAGTTCATATACCACTACAACTTTAATATTTTTACTGCCGTTTTAGTACTTATATGTAATATTATTTCAAACACCAGTATAGAACATAAATCAGTCATGGGTAGTTGTCCTCTCTTTGTGTCCAGATCCGGATTTCATTAGGACTATCGTTCTCCCAATATGTTGAGTGCGATTTGACCGACTGACTCTCTTAGTATCCATCGGACACGTATATCGAAATACCGGGTCACGAAGAATGAGCAACGTAACGAACGTGCAATAAACTGAAGACGTGATATCTACCTTTTTCTGCCAAACATCTGGTAAAATGTTACGTTGAACGGCCAACCATCTACAAATGACAAACATTACGGAAGTCTTAACAGAAAATCGATCTGAAAGATACCTATTACATGCCAAAGACTCATGGAAAGCAAATAAATGGTTATCAGTCCGAATAAATCAGGAAAAAACTGAGTTAAATAAAAGACAAGAGATAAAGGGCAATACTAAAGCACATCATTTATAAAATGAACACGAATGGTACCATAAACTGGAATCATGAAAGTTTATTCCCTGTTTTAGTTAAGGGCGGACCATTCAATCGTGACGTAAAAAATTTACGATCACACGTCAAGAGAAACACCAATGAGGCTGTAAACAGCACCCTTCCGATACTTAAGTATCTTCTTGTAAAAGTTCATTAGCAATTAACGTTATCTACTTTAGCGAATACGTCATTTCCTTTCTTTATTAAATAACGCCATGTCGGGCCACCTTTACTTACGGAGTAGTAGGGACAAATCATTCTAACTTGGTTTTGTTAAAACCTTAAGCCCCCGGGCACGAAGAAAAATATATTCTATATAAGCTGTTTTCTTAGAGATTTATTCGAGTAGGGTCACATAAAAAATAGAGTTGGCTTTTAGATGTAGCCTCGACAAATCCTGAAATATCGCCGCTCATTTCAATTAGTTCAGTCGGTTAAAAATTCAATACAAGTAGCACAGTGCTATGGTGATAAAAGAAGTTTCGTTTATCGTAGTATTCTAACAGAGAAGAATTAAAATAAACTTTAGACTAGAATCATTAGAACTGTTAATATCTGTTAACGTATAAAATGGCTATCTAAAAATATTTCTAGTAAACTAACAAAAAGAATCAACGTACAGTATTTTTCATATACGCATGAGAATATCAAAGCTCTCTAAGTAAATAAGAAGTTGTGGATATACATATCTATTAACTAAAACATCTACAGCACCATATTCAACTGTCAATTACAACTATCAGATTCAGATAGAAGTTTCAAAGTAATAAATATATTAACAGTGGAGCTTAACTTCGTATTTAGAAGGTCGAACTATCGTATCGTATTCTCTTCGGACACGTCTCAATTATTCAGTGCGAAAAGATCGACACCTGTTAAAACTTTGAACTGATAGGCAATCAAAGAATTCGATATAATATGTCGAATCTTTCGTGTGTCTAAATATTTTTACCTTCGTCATAACATTGAGTGGTAAATGTTTGATATATAAACTACTCAGAATGTGATAATAGAATTTTCTTGTCATATTAAATCCTCTTTGTTTTAATATCTATATCTTTCGTATTGTTGCATATCTATAGTAATATTATAAAGCTGAAGAATTTGTTTGTTTGGTTGGTTGAACGCGCTAATACCAGGAACTACTGGTTTGAATTAAAAAAATATTTTTGTGATTTATAGTTCATTTATCGACAAAGGCTGTAGGCTATATAACATCACGCTACGACCAGTAGATGCGGAGCAGTAATCAAAGACGTAACCTAATGAGGGTGAAAAAACTACGCGGACGAAGTCGCGACCAGAAGCTAGTATAATATATTATTATAATATAACACAGATTTTCAAAAATATGAAAATTTCTCCTTTAGTGCAGTGCGTGGTAGGCCGTTGCACAGTATTGTGTAGATCAAATTCCAAATAAGTACGAAGAGTAATTACACAAATTCATTGAACCGTAGAATATTTGAGTTTTACACAACATTCTTCTTTTAAAAGTTTTCTTTAACGTTGGTAAATTGTGTAATTTTATTAACGTCGTCGAGTTGTAAACTGAAGCCTTTCTTGTCACCAAGTGAATATACGACTCTTTCTTGGTAAAGCTAAATAGGGTTATTGTAAGTACCATCATGGGAGAAGGACTCAGTTGTGGGTGGAACATAGGTGCCAATGACGATGATGATAAATGAAAGTTGGCTAACATTAAAACTAACAAAACATTTACGAGTTTTCAGCATTCCAAGCTGTAAGTTTAATAAAATTATGTACTAAAACTAATATTTTCGTGTTGCTTGCAGATGTACTAAAATTCAGGGCATTATTTTGCAACGTTAATTGTATTTTCCTCAGAGTTACGATAGACTACAAAAACTGAGAGCCACTTTGATTGAATAAAAAGTAGCTGTCACAAGTAATTTAAATTTACAGGCAAAGCGAATAAAAATGCAAAAATATACTTTTCAAACACAGCTGAATGTCGTGAAATGGAAAAAAGAAAAACAATGCTACAATTTTATCTCTCAGATCTATTTGTGAAAAGAGTGAAACTAGACGTTAAAGGTTAATGTTGCTTTTCAAAGATGGTCCAAAACAACAAGCATTCAAAAGGATCTTTAAATCTGTAAGAAATGTTGTTCGTATTTTATTGGATTGTAGGCACGTAATTGGCTGTAAGAAATTTGTAAGAGCTGTGGATTTTGTGAATAAATAAATAGTACAGTTAAATCAATTATTAATAACACAATTACAGTGAAAATATATAATATATATATATACATATATAATATATGTTTTTTTTATAATTCAAAATTATTTAAATTTGAAATTACCATTAATTATAAGTGGATTAACAGATTTGTTTGCGTTGTACTTACTATTGCATTTGACCTATTGGGAACTAATTTAATTAAAAAAGCCTTTTTTTGAAATTATTTAAGCCTTATCAAACTCTTCTCTACTTTCAAAAAATGTGGCAGAATAAAGCTGTTTTTCAAATATTAAGCTCCGGAAGGTGCGATAAGTAAAACATGAGTTCGTTTAGATTCAAACATTAAAATGTTGACTGCCGCAGTGACGAGGGTCAAATAAACTGAAAACGTGGACGCCTTCTGGTTCATTTATAACTTCACACATTCTCCCTTATGGGATAAGCAGTAAACATAAAATGTCACACTCGTCTGACATATTCTAATCGCTCAAAAGTATCGTTACGACCTTCGTCGAATTATGTAAAAGAACATAGGTTTTCTTTTACCCACTGGTAATAAATAATAATATACCTTAACCAGTCTTATCAAAAAAATAACTTGAAACTACCTCCCTACGAGTACTCATTGGAAAAAGGTATCACTTCACATAATATAAATGCTAAGAGTTAGGTCCACCAATACCTGAATAATCCAGCACGTTTACATATTTCAGTTTTCTGAATAATAGTAGTTAAACGAATCGTATCGTATTTCGTTTCTAACGTTTACCTGAACTAGACCGAATAGTTTTTTGAACCAAAAACTCGTTTAAAAGCGGATATTGCATTCGAGAGCGTTCCAGTTAGATCGATGCTATGTAAACTATTCTTTTGCGTATTAGTACCTATATTTCTTTCTCATACAGCACTTTGAACACTCGAAACTAGGATTAACGCAGTAGGAATCAGCCAGTTTGGATAATCCTATAAGCAAAATTGGGAAAAGGAAAATCTATGTTTTTGTAAAGAGAAAATCTGTAAGCTTGGCTCTTTGTACCGAAAATTTAAATACGACTTATTCCTAAATAGATACACTACCAATGCTCAAAAGATTAAAGTATAAAGTCTAAGAAATTTTATTCCTTAAGTCATGCAAATGGCTAATTAACCCAAAATTCAGAATACATCATCCATGTCAGCTTAAACCTATGTTAATGTATGCCACTAACGCTTAGTGTACTGTAATCGCACAAAAAAATAAAAATATGTTTCCGTAACGAATAAACGTTGGAAATGCCGAAATATGGGGAATTAAGTGGGGCTTAAAGCTGAAGCGGTTGAGGGCAATCCTGCACTCCAGTAAAATATTAAACGTTTGGGCAGATCGTAATTAATAATGTGCTACCATACCACGGGCCGCTGGACGTCTACCGTCCGGATATAACAGAAAAATTGCCGGATCACGGCGGAGAGCCCGGTTAAAATTCTGGAAGCAATTTTAAGCTTTGCCGTTAAAAAGTTATGTTGCTTTTAGGAGACTAGGGCCGATACTGTACCGAAAAGCCACTAATTTTATTATGAACAGGATGTGTGCATACTGAAAACATGTACCTTGTACCAATATTCCGATATATTAGTAAACACGCCTTCACTTCGCTTTACGAAATACGTTCACTAGATATGCAAAATAGAAATACCTCCTGTTTCAAATAGAAACGTAAATAAACGCAGAAACACGTAAAACCTTGTACCGAGGATACTTAGGTATACACAAAATTGAAATCCCTGCACACGACTCTCAGCAAGTATTCGAGCCAAAGATCGATTTAATAAGTCAATAAACCGTCGTCGATTGAGCCAATCTCATTTTATGAGTCCCTCGGCTGCACGATCAGACATCCTAAAAGTTACCAACGACCATCCCAAGGAAACAGGCTGTCTGTGGCATTTATTCCGGCTCGGCTCATTGTCGATATTCACTCTCCGACTATAATTGCAATTTCAAGAAGTCTTAACAGTATTATCAGTCTGTAAATTCAAAATACAAATTCCTTGTCTTTAAATACTTGAAGGTTAAAAATCTCATATCGGAAAACAAGATTAGAGAGCAAGATAATAAACATTTCCATTTTCACGACATGATTTTTATAAAAAAATGCTTAAAGGCACTTTTTCAAAATTAAATTTCCTTATCTTTACAACTGACTAACCTTTTCCTTATCACGTGCGCAATAAGGAGTTTCTCTATTTAAAGTAGGTTTTTAAATTAAATTAAATGTAGATAATATTTGTGGGAACGTTATTTTATTAAACTGGTTGTGATTTCAACCAAAGACTTTGGATCTTCGCTTTTTTAATATATGCTTATAAGATATAAGTGACAACACGGTTGACGCAGTGGCTCAGCCATTGGGTGCTGTGCTGCGTATCGTAGTTTTGATTCAAGTCCTTATTTGGCCTGTAGGTTGTTGTTCGGGGTTTGGTTGTTAGGGTATGTGAGTTTATATGTTTGTTAACGCACCCACGATACAAAAGAATTTTCTAGTGTTGTGCAAATTTATTTAAAATGAATTGATTTAACGAAAATAAAATTAGTATACAAACTTATTAAAGTATCAAAAATAATAAAATTAGTATTAATAAATAGGTAAAAAACATTTTTTTTCATAAATTCCCAACAAATAACAATAGGTATAGGATTGTATTATTATATTTTATTTAGAAATCACGGGCATAATGAGTAAGCTACACAAGGTTAATTATTAGCAGTCGGTAATAAGAGTGAACGAAACAACAAACAACAACACAACTAGACTCAAACACATGCAGCCGCCTGCGAGCTCGTTAGGTGATAGCTAAGTTTGTATGTAAGCTCGGATATTATGATGCTCATGTAACATTTGAGCATTGCAAGTAAAGTGTATTAAATTACCTATTAATATGAAGGCTGTGTACGTGATTTAAGATGATGTGTTGATACATTTAATAGCTTCATCTCGTGTTCATTTGAAATATTGTGTAGGTCAAGTACTAAACTCAATGCTCAAACTACTTGACTGCTTGAAAATGAGTAAAGCCTGAATCTTGTTTGAACAAAATGAGTTTTAATAGATCTCAACTCTACGTAATCAATTTTGCGTTTTTCAGAATCAAAAATGTTAAAAAGGGAGTCAAAGCATAAGAGTACGCTCGGGTGGGTAACGACCACTCATGCCAAAAGTGGCGACTTCACGTGAGCATCCCTTTGATCCACCATTCATACCGGCCTTGTCGCCTAATGAGATCGTAGCCATTTTGAGAAAGTCTTGCGGTGAATCGAAATCTTGTGATTATAAACAAATAAACAGGTGCGAGAATTTTAAAGCTCCATCAACTGATGTTGTCTAACTTTTTTGACTAGGTGTTCATGTTTCCTGTCTTATAGAGCGCTGTTAGTCAAACAAATAAAATCACTAATTTTAAATAAACCATTTTAAGGCACTTTTGAATTGTCAAGGAGTAGGAATTGTCAGTCAGAAAATGAACCAATCGCTTTAATTATAATGGTAGGTAAAATAATCCCAGTGTATCGTAATGGCCCAGTAGTTAAAACATTTACCTCATGTGTGAGGTTGTGGGTTCGATATATTGGAAACTAGCAATGTCACATTTTCAATTCGAATGCAGGCACTTTATAAGTCTATCTTGGACATCACTGACATTGGTAAAAGAAACGTGGACTTATAATTATCAGTCTGTCATCGCTAATTCGACATAAGCAAACATGGTGATCAATTTTCGTGCCTTCTTCTTATCAGAAGAGATCTTTGCCCTACAGTGGGACAATAATAAGCCCGTATAATGTAAGTTAGGCTGAATTTCTTTTTGCGATAAAGTTATATAAGAATTTAAGGTATTTGGCAGCAGTCACGGATTGATTTGACAATTGTCGTCAAAGCTTTTACCCGAGATTTAGAGCTTTTAAACTTAATATATATAGGTACGGTCAACAAAAGAGATTAGTTACCAGATCGTCTAATACAGTTAAAGTTTCCTTTGAAACCGGTGATTGTTTTTAAATGAAATTTAATTTAATTAATAAACTGTTCATTTTCTATAATAAAAATAAATTTCATTCAAAAACATCTATCGGTTTTTAAAAAACTTTAAATTGATTAGGCGACTCTGGTTACTTAACTATTTTGCTGACTGTACGTATTTTAATAGCAGAACATACATAACCGGGCACCGTTGCCGACATATGTTGAAAAGATACATATTTGGTGCAACCGTAAGACTCGTAATGTGTAGAGAATTTCTACCACCATCTGTAATATATGTGTCATATGTTGCAGCTAATAAATATTTCTTATTTATTTGCTACAGACACAAACATTTACGAGAAAGCTATCAATCCATAAAATAGTCAGAGTACTTCAAAATATAACTAACATGACTGTGACACGATGTGTTTTATACACAATAGATCCAGTGTGTTGCATACGGGAAGGTTTATCGATCGATTAAGTTTTGAGTCGATCAATATCGAGTGATTAACCTACTTGCACCACTATGAAGATCAGAACATATTATTATGTGTAGCACCCCAACAAGCTATGGAGAGGGCTATCCCGGAGTACTTCTGCGAGATCTAATCAGAAATGAGGAGATCCGCAGACGAACCAAAGTTACCGACATAGCTCAGCGAATCCGCAGTGGGCAAGTTGAAGTGGCAGTGTGCCCACTGCCGCTTCAACTTGCCCACTGCTATGTGCCCTCACATAGCACGCAGAACTGATGGCCGATGAGGACGCAAAGTTCTCCAATGGAGACACAGCGTTGAACGCCCACAAAATGATTAAGACCGCAGAAAAACGCAATGCAAGCCATTTCCAACCGGTCCTTCTGCAAATCTATGGGGTTGGCCTATGTTCAGCAGTCCGATGATAGCTGGCTGATATAATGATAATTATGTAATCTACAAAGCACATTTACAAAGTCTCGCAATATTTCCTAGTTGGCTTCATCTGTAATTCTGTATGCAGCACTTGGTAATACGGTATCATAAAACAGTTTAAATTTAACGTTTAAAACTTCATCTTGCTGCAGCTAGTTAACCACAACCTTGTTTGGCATATTTCGGTCGGCGCGTATTTGGCAGCTTTACGTCATAAAATGTAGGATTACTCTACTTTGTACTAGTATGGTGCTTGTGGTTTAAATTAATCTAACTAAGTATTTTAGCTATTTAAACGAATATTAACTGCTTGTTAGCCTAGTGGTCCTAAGCGCGACTGCTACACTAGAGGACTTGGTTCAGTTCCCAGGTCGAGCAAAAAGTGTTATTGGGGTTTTCTATAAAATTATCAGTAGGATTTGTGCCCAGTTAATGATAATAGGGTCGCCCCTTATTACATGGGACGTTAACATACCGGCGAACTGTGTGGGTGTACACCGGTACACCTCTGCCTAACCCTCTGGGGAATACAGGCGTGATGGTATGTTAAACGAATAATAAATGTGACAAATTGATAAACGCGCGTTAACTACTTTGATTGATTGACTGTTCAAATTAATAACCCATCAACAACCTATCAAAAGAAACTCTTGGCTTAAATGTGTGTGGTGTGATTCTCGGTCAATTGTCTTATAAATTTATGACAGTAAACACGAACATATGATTTCACACATTACGTCGAATTGTACGATTAGGTTGTACTGCATTAATTTAAAGTTATAACCTAGTTTCGTATTACGCAAAGGACTGCTGAAATACTCGGAGTATTAACTATCTTACTTTGTCCCTCCATAATTCTCAAGACAGAAAATATTCATAGAGTTCCATGCAACATATATTTTTTGCACAGTAACCCCAAGTAGTTCTTAGTGTGGCGGCCATCGGAGGCGGCGACCTCTCGCGTCCGGCCCTGGTGCAAGCCATGGTCCGGAGCGAGAGGGAATGGGATGCAGTCGCCTCCTTCTGCGAGGCAGTAATGCTTGAGAAGGAGGCGGCGGGACGGTTGAGACAGCGGTTCTCCCGTCCCAGCCGCCGCGGTAGACGCTCCGGACGTCGGGAGCCGCGAGACGACTCCCGGCCACCGTAGATACTGGCCTGTGGACGGTGAGCAATGGGTAGCTCACCGTCCTTACGTTGCATAACGACAGGCCGTGTCGACGGCGCGTTCGTGTTCCACGCGCGCCTCAAAGAGATGTCAGCAAAAGGAAGGGGCCACTGAGGGCCGATGCCTGCCGGGGCTGCGGGTTGTTCGCAAGAGATACCGCGCCCCCGGAACGCAAAGGGCACAAGAAGGAACATGGGTGGGTTTTAGTCAGTAAAACTGACACTCCCTCCCGCCCCGCCCAGGGCGGGAGAAGTTATTTGATGATTTCCCACCCACCAAAAAAAAAAAAAAAAAAAAAAAGTAGTTCTTAGTATATTAATTTTTTCCCACCCAATTTGAGCATTTTTCACACTGTTCCCGTAAAATTGCTAAATTGTGCAGAAAAAAATGCGGCAGACACTTGTGTCCCACATAATAATTATATGTAACTGTCTTAAAGTTACTTTCCTTGTTACAGATATCTCTGAAAATGTTGTTTCTTCTACGGTGTGAGCATGTGAGGAACAAATTACCAGGCGAGTGTCGTACACTTATGTCGCAGAGTCAGAACGTAGCTGAACATCGGCCAAGCGTCAACAGTGCGGAAACATGACTCAAACGTGGTGCATGGTGTTGCCATTTATCTTGCCCTCTCAAGTCGTACCCAAGTATCGAGTTGACATCCAATGTTACCAGATGTCTACTCCTGTTACAACTAGTGACGACTTTATCACATAAAGTAATTATTGATGTGAAACATCTACAGCCGCACGTAAATCCGATTGCTGGCGTGACGAAGCATGCCGTGGCGACGCGTCGCTATGTTATATGATGATATATATATATGTACAGTCTATATGTTACTACATATAGACTGTAAATTACTGTGTAAATTATTTTGTACAAGTAATATGGGAGATACACTACTGTGTATCTCCCATATTACTTGTACAAAATAATTTCGATGTTTACCATCTGCCAGGCGTCCCGTGACGTCTCACAATTTGTATTCTATGACCCTGTCCGTAATTCTTTAAACCTTTCCTTAGTTCTCCAATAACGAATATTTGGATGAACTAATTGGGATGGAATTTGGTTAAGACCCTGTCGTAAGCACATGTTTAGGTAATTGACAATTACGCAACGCGGCAACAAATAAGGTTAAAAATAGCGACACGTTTGAAGTTAGCTGAATCGGATAACCACAAATATAATAGTAATTTTGAAGTTTTATTTATATTGTAAAAAAAATAAACTGCACAGTGGAATAATTTATAGGTATGTCTTTAGTTCATGAAATTCCCTTTATAGGGAATTTTAAGGGGACATTATTGTCATTACATAAAATTATATAGTTTACGCTCAAAATTCTGAGATCCATGCGACGGAAAAAAAAAATATGCTCTCTTTACGATTTTTTTTTTCTTTGAAACCATTATACTTTCATGAAATATTTGTAGGTAAGTCTGTTCTTTTTTTCAGGCTTGTAATAGTCTGGAGTATTGTAATAATACTCCAGACTATGAGACAAAAAATGTGTGTTTTACGGTGTCCTATATTCGGATAGCCCCTTAATAGATAGCCCATGCCGTCCATGCCAGACACATCAATGCATCTTTGGCTTCAGAAATTGAACACAGGTATCTATTCCAATTAGATGGCTAACATTTTCAGGGTCTCCAGTTAAAAAGATGAAGCAGATAAAATCTTAATCACATAATATAACCATTACATATAAAGGGTTCAACAGAATTAACAGTTTCGCTGCACTCAAAGTTCTACAAATAGCAGACAAAGTCATTTCATAGCCAGATGGCATTTCACAGTTCTGTGCCACCAACTAGTAGATTATGTATACGACGGTACGTACATAGATATACAATTTATTTGCTCCGTAAAGTTTCTTCGCTGTACATTTTGTAACGGTTGGCACTTGGCATACGGCAATAAATTGTTCATAGTACACCTGGTGGAAATTAATCTGCGAAAACTTAGTGTCTACTTTAGAAATAGGTTTTGTTTTAAACGTGAATAGAACAATAAAGTGATATGTTTGAATTGCGATGCTTTTAAAACCTCTGAACGACTGAAGCCAATTAACAACGAAGAATCAAGATTAATTAATTATAACAAAAACCAGAGTTTTAATTTTTATGCAACGTCAATGTGTAAACACGATGTTACTAAAATTACTTAAAAATGTTGGTTTAACAAGCTTTCAGGAATTCCACACGAAAACTTTGTTGTGGTTTTTTAACTTCCGGTCCAGCAAAGGATGAGTATTATAAATAACCAAACTGGTTTATATCGACCTACTAAATTTTAAATGTATAAATTATCAGATCTTCTTTTTAATAACATACCATTACACCTTTATTCCCCGAAGGGTTAGGCAGAGGTGTAACAATGTACACCCACAGTTCACCGGTATGTTTAGGTCCCATGTAATAGGGGGCGAGCCTATTTCCATTAACCGGGCACCTAATGGAAAACCCAATAACACTTTGCTCGACCTGGGTATAGAACCCGGGACCCCATACTCATGCTTATTTTTGTTAATAACCAATAAAAAAATTTAACGCTTTGAAAAAAGTTGAGTGTCACGATGTCCCCTTCACCGTGCACATTTATTATATGTTATAAACGTATAAATTTCACTAGTAATTAAAGTAGTTATTTTGTTTTTTAATTTAATATTTGATGTTCTATGCTCATAAGTAATATGGCACTGCCAAACCGCTTGTATCATCAGCTGCTTAGGTCAGGTAGACAGTCGCTGCATCTAAAACACTGGTATTCAGATGCATCCGGTTAGACTGGAAGCCGACCCCTAGCTCATCAGTCACGCTTGCGCCCACCAGACCAATCTCATTCATCAAGTATCTCATTCAATAATATTGATTTGTGTTAAAATAAATATTATTATTACCCCACACACGAGTCACGTTACTAGATGTGTCTGAATCTGAAATTATGTACCTACCTAACTAATTAGTATTAGCTACCCGTGTACTAATTAGTATTAGCTACAGTACTACCATTAAATGTCTGGTAATAATATTGGTTACAGTATTTTTCATGTAGCCTCTGATTAGCTGCTAGTTCACATACATATATAGTTGACTTTGTCTACTGTGCACAGTCTGTTTTTAATTATTAGGTATGGCTATGCCCACACACATAGCCAAAGCAGTCAGCAAAAGTAAGGCAAAGTGTTTTTCAATCTCATTTTAGCTGACAATCTCTCAATAATTAAATTTAATAAGAACAAACTAATTAATTACGCCAAATGTCTTACGAGTACATTACAGCCCACTAGATACCGGTTCAATGAACGTCCTAAACTTATTTAGAATTAATTTTAAATTTATCAGCATTAAATATCCTTAATAATTACAATTACTTCGAAGAATGGGAGAAATTTTGACGTTAGCACGTTTTGGCAGAAGTAGCCCTAATTACCATGTGGACGAAGACCTCAACAAATGTACAACACGAGTATGAAAAATACACACACGATTAAAGATTGCAACAAGGGGGGGAAAAATGCGGGTCACGTGTGTACAGTGCAATGGTGTGCAACTATAGCTTTCGTTTGTACACTGCACTGCTGGATTTGAGGAATGCATCCTCGAATTAAGGAGTCCGAATGTATGTAGGTACAAGTATGCTAGAGCAGCTAATTCGGAACACTGTGTAAGCGAATTAAGGTGCCTTAAGATTTGTAAAAGGAGTTTAAAGGCAGGTTTTCTTGCTCACAGCTTTCGTCGGTTAATTAGCTCGCTGTGCCTGACGTACTCCGCATCCTACTTTACCGAGGATCATCCAATGAAGTGTAACGCGCCACCCGAAACAGTTGGCTGATATTAGTGGGCCTGTTGTAGTAACTAATCTTTTCAGGAAAATTTCTTTACAAGTTTGTAACTAAGTATTCAATTTTTGTTTTAAAACAACTTCCTCGACTCAACTTAAACTGCCTCGGTAGTCTAGTGGGCCTAAGCGCGACTGCTACGCTAGAGGTCTTGGGTTCGATTCCCAGGTCGAGCAAAAAGTGTTATTGGGTTTTTCTATGAAATTCTCAGTAGCAGCTCGGAGTTAGGATTTGTGCCCGGTTAATGGCAATAGGCTCGCCCCCTATTACATGGGACCTAAATATACCGGCGAACTGTGGGTGTACATTGTTACACCTCTGCCTAACCCTTCGGGGAATACAGGCGTGATGGATGATGGTACAACTTAAAACATAATAGATTCGTTCTCCTCTTTGGGATCACTAAACAATTTACACAAGTAACAATAATAGAGGCGATAGCAATAAAGCTAGAAACAATAAAACACAGCGTCTGAGAATGAAGAGCACTATTGTTTAAACATTAAGGGAACGAAACTGGCGTCATTAGAGTGCCCATTCCTCTCTTGTTGAGGGAATATAACGCATCATGGTGGTTACTTAAACGTCTCACACATACTTCATGAGCTGGTGAATTGATTTTGAATGGGTGTTGTAATTGGATATCTTTATTGATTTCGTTCGAACTCAGTTGTACCTAATTAAAATTTAAGTAGCACTTGGTCATTGAATGGGAAAAGGCATAGGTATATTTTACAAAGAAGTATTCAGGATTTTCCTTCTTGTTTTAATTTGAGTCGGTCTATTCTGTCAAAATGTCCCTCAATGACTTTAGGAAAAGTGAGGAAGAGTTTTACAGAATAGCACGGCAGTTAAGGAGTTAAGAAGAGTCTTAAACGAAAGAATACAGTAAAAAAAATGTCGTTTAAGATTTTGTTACTCTTATCTTGTATATGTATATCTTAAACCGGTTCTTCCAAATTCCCATCAGTAGCGAAGTAGGTATAAACAGCTTGTCTAACGACCAGATAAAATTGATTAGAAAACCACATTCAAGCAAATAACACTTAAAATGCAAATGTTTAATATTAATCGTTACTCTCCCTTATTTATTTCCCAAGTTACAGCTTGTTGACTTTGTAAAACGACGCTGGGGAAATATGCTTTCTTGCTCTGAATTTGTTTCTTGACCGACTGCGGGAGTTCAGCGCTTTTTATATTCTTTGAAGACGCTTCTGATTATTATAAATAAATATCTGAAAGATAAATAATAATAATAACAATGACTTACTGTCCCATTACAAGGCAATGGCCTCTACTCATACAAAGAAGGCATTGTTAACCACGTTTACTCAAGGCGGATTGCTGATTTTAGACTTATATATTTACTATAACTGCCTCGGTGGCTTAGTGGTCCTAAACGCGACTGCTACGCTAGAAGTCTTGGGTTCGATTCCCAGGTCGAGAAAAAACTGTTATTGGGTTTTTCTATTAAATTCTCAGTAGCAGCTCGGAGTTTGGATTTGTGCCCGGTTAATGGCAATAGGCTCACCCGCTATTACATGGGACCTAAACATACTGGCGAACTGTGGGTGTACATTGTTACACCTCTACCTACCTATCCTAACAATAACCCTTCCGAGAATATAGGCGTGATGGTGATAGTAGTATTTACTATAAGTCGAAATTATCCCACGACGTTTTCTTTCATTGAAGTCAGTGATATTCAGGATAAACTTAGAATGTATATATGACTGCCTCGTTAGCCTAGTGGTCTTAGGCGCGACTGCTACGCTAGAGGTCTTGGGTTCGATTCCCAGGTCGAGCAAAAAGTGTTATTGAGTTTTTCTATGAAATTCTCAGTAGCAGCTCGGAGTTAGGATTTGTGCTCGTTTAATGGCAATAGGCTCGCCCCCTATTACATGGGACCGGCGAACTGTGGGTGTACATTGGTACACCTCTGCCTTACCCTTCCGGGAATACAGGCGTGATGGTATGTATGTATGATGGTGTATATATGAAACAAAAAAGGCACATTTCATAAATTCCATCATAAGCCAATTTACAAATCCCAAACAGAAACCGAGAATTAAACCCAAAAGGCGATCCACCAAGGACACAGTCCTAATCAACCTTTACGAAACAAATACAATCAAAATAACAAAAATAAATCATAGTCAGACTACATTTTACGAGTAGATAAGATAGATATATATTGTAACACCGATTGTCAGTTTTTACTGCCACATTCTGGTTGCGTTTGCCAAGTGTACATACCTACGTAGCTAGTGTATGATAGAGAATGGGAATTGGGATGCACCGGCGGGCCCGGCGCGCGACACCGTAAATACACAAAAACTTCCCTGCCAAACTTCCGCTGCACTTGTTTATGAATACGGCCACCGCCTGGGGATCGACCATCCGAATAAATGATGACCTGCGTTATTTTTGCACGTAACAAAGTTTATATTGAAAAAAACTCGATTTTATTTTCTGCCTTTACTACTTGTTTGTTAAAAGTTGAAAACTGACGCACACGACCTGTTAACGACTACTTACTGCTGACTGAGCGCGTGCTGATATTCTGGTAGACAGCCAAGTGAACGATTTTGAGAGAATAGTGCCATAATCACCTCTCGAGAACACCGTAAATTATCTTTCAATTTTTGAAAAAGAGATCGTCTAAGCAGTGGACGTAGCTACCGAAAGTAGATTATCTGGCTAACCTATATTTTTTAAATACTGTTAAAATATGTTTAACAATTTCATTTCAAAACTCACCCGACCTATCACTCTAAGAAGTCTAAGTAAGAATTCAGTAACTGGAAGAAAAAACACTGTTTACGTTCAGAGTACGTAGGGACATCAAAACATGGAAATTCGAAAGGCAATCAAATCATCGGCACTGTCCATGTGATGAGTAGAGTCGCACAGATTGAACTAGTACCTAGCGGAGGTACATACACAGCCTACCCGTTCGTTTTCATGTTGAACAAATCTACGGATGCAGGCAGTTCGTTTCATTTTCAACGTAGACGCGATTTCCCGCTTACTGCGCTGCCGGTCATTTTACATGATTCAATGAACGAGTCTCGTGGTCGCATCATGATCTTTTTTAATTGATTGTTAACGTACACATTGTTATCTGTTGAGATTGTTTTCCGCTTTCCTGTTTACTGAGTATTTTTTACCTGTCTACATCTAAGTACATAGATACCTACCAACAAGAGGATTTTCCTTATTCGATAGTTGTTATAAGTACTTACCAAAGTGGCTTTTCTTATGAGGAATTACGGACTTATGCTAGAGCAAATCTTTCTGCTTAAACTTTCTTTTACGGTCTCAAATCATGACAAATGGTGAAAGTGATGATATTCACTTATCTACTCGATTTGTTTTAATTTAATCACTCTATTTCTATGCTAAATTATAGAAGAGACTATCCAAGTTCTTGTTTTTATTAATGGTATCGTGCAAAGACCCCATCGGCTTGGCAAGAGAATTGGTGATCTTTGTATTGTACAATAGAATATTAATAATGTGCACAGACAGTGCGTAGAAAATGTTAGAAAGCTTAAATTTGCAAAGACACAGTAGTTACCTACCTACAGTTCCAGCTTATCATTCAGACATAACAATCCTTTATTTATATAAGATTCCTTGAAAAAAACGAGGTTAGACTTCACTACGGGTGACATGACGCAAAACACCTTCCTACTCATTAAAGTACCTAGCTCTACTTGCATATCTATTTAGGTGGACAGGTCCCCCACTCAAAATGTCCCCTCTTTACATTATTAGCCTGCCCCCGTTGAAATTGTAATGTCCGTTGAATACTGTAATTTAATGCTTTCGTGTATCATGTTTTGATACAAAAAGTGCCTATTTGTCTATGAATAATATATTGACGACGTGAGCATTTGCCTGAATAGTTGAGACTAACATCTACTTAATAACGTCGATAGGCTCTCCAATGGTCATTAGGTATAATCTTAGATTAATAATTGGGAATAAAATATACAATGAACCTAGGTTAATTATCTATTAACTACCAAAGTTGTGGATCATGAAAATGAAATAAATATTTCAATTTGGTACCAAGTACCCAACTCATTCTGAACCGAAACATTTAAAAATATCTCCCCAATTTAGTTTCCCGGTAATGCAAGTAGAGCAGACGGGTGGATATTCGACAAGGTGCTCTTTACAAAGAAGTTTCACACGCCCCGACAAATCCACGTAAACGCCCGCACGTGTTTGCACTAAGCTTTAACGAAACCGACTCGAGAACGAAATTGTTGGAAGATATCCTAGGTTTTTACACCTTCCGGTTATGTTATCTTATATATGTATTTGGTACTGGTACTGGCATGTATATTTTCGTATCGCTGTGATATAAAAGTAATTAACTAAGCATACTGATAATACAATTACATAACTTTGAGCAAAATATTATTGCTGGCGAACAACTTTTATATTTAGTGTTATAAAATCACTGTTAATGGTAGTGCGAAATATATCGCACGCTTATAAATAGGTAGTTATTGTACTTTCGTGTGCATGCCATAGTACGGGTATAGTGGGCGTAATTGAAGTACCTACCTATAATTATAACACTTAAAATTGGTTTTAATTAAACAACGTGATGAAAAATCGGAACTTTGACCTTCAATATCTTCATGATCAGAAGGTTCCTAAGTATCGTACAATGCAAAAAAAATCGCAAATTCGCAATGATGGACAACATGTAACTTTCAACTTTGTTAACTTTCTTTTTACACCCGTTTTATAAGTATTATCTCCTACATATCTATAAGTAACTTCTAGTTAATTTAACTTAAACCTACTACTGCATGTATACAATCACCGATATACCAATAAATTTGCGAAACCCGCTTATTATGCCTCTCTATTGCTAATAATGAAGGAGGCACATAATTACTTATAGTGTGAGCGCCACTGAGGGTCGATTCCCAGCAGGACAGGCAAAATTTTCTTGGGAAACTGGTGGAATAACCACCAGTTTTCTTTTGTAACCGCCGGAATTCAGGGGGCAATACTAACATACGCAATCTAATGTCAGTCGCAAACTTTCAAAAACGTTTTATATTTTTTTAAGACCTTGCCCCTAACTAGAAATTTAACTTGTATCGTGGGTGCGTTTACAAACATATAAACTCACATTCACCAACAGCCAGACCCAGAGCAACTATCTGTAGGCCATACAAATATTTGTTCCGCGTGGGAATAGAACCCGCGACACGTAGCGCAGCAAACAAACGCTCAGCCACTGTACCAACCACACACCTACATCGCAATTGCCTAATTGTTTTGACATTAAGGTTTTTTTTTTACCCATGGGAAATAATCCAATGACTTCTCCCGCCCTGACTGTTCTAGGAAGTGTCAGACTTTTACTGACTAAAACCCATCCATGTTCCTTCCTGTGCCCTTTGCATTCCGGGGGCGCGGTATCTCTTTCGAACAACCCGCAGCCCCGGCAGGGATGGCCCTGAGTGGCCCCTTCGAATGTTTGCTGACATCTCTTTAAGGCACGCGTGGAACACGAACGCGCCGTCGACACGGTCTGTCGTCAAGTGACGTAAGGACAGTGAGCTACCCATTGCTCACCGTCCACAGACCCGCTTCTACGGTGGCCGGGAGTCGTCTCGCGGCTCCTGATGCCCGGAGCGTCTACCGCGGCGGCGCGGCGTCTGGGACGAGAGAGTCCTCTGCCGTCCCGCCACCTCCTTCTCTAGCATCAATGCTTCGCAGAAGGAGGTGACTGCATTTCATTCCCTCTCGCTCCGGACCATGGCTTGAACCAAGGCCGGACGCGAGAGTTCGCTGCCGCCGATTACCGCCACGAGGTCCCCGCGGTGCTCCGCCCATGCGGGGCAGACCGCCACGGTATGCCCCACCGTGTCTTCAGGGCGGTCATCGCAGTGGTAACACCCGGGCGTTTCCTCCCGCCCGAATAAGTGCAGGAACCTCCCGAAACATCCATGTCCGGTGAGGACCTGCGTCAGGCGGTAGGTGAAGGCGCCGTAGCGCCGCTCTAGCCACTCCTCAAAGAGGGGACTTACCGCCTCGATGACATTGAGGTTGCGACTAGATTTTGAACGTTTTTAATTAGTAGAATTGACCTTGTGGATTCGTGGATATTAATGGTAATGACACTTACCTAAATGTGACTTCTGGAGTGGGTATATAAGATCTACTATAGAAAGGTTTCTAGACAGGTACTCCTTCGGTTCGGTTCGGGAATATAATCGTGAGGTCATGTAGACAGTCATGTTAATTAAGCTAAAACACTTTGCCTGAGTCTACCTTTAGAAAATGTAGTACTTACCTAGATTATTGTTACGTATGTTATTTTTTAAATTCAATAGATACCTCATATCATATCCTCTTACCTACTTACCTAAGTACTATTTTTATGTGCCGCTAGATAATTTAAGTGAGTTATGATTTAGCATTTTTTCACCTCAAGATGGTTTAAACCAGATCAGTGGTCCGTATCATTACCAGTTTCTAACAAATGTCGGCCCGGGATGAGAAAACTATCAATCTTTCGATCTTCAACGCATTTTTTCTTGTCAGATTCCCACTTATAACTTAAATCTACTTTAAATAAGTGGATATCATTATGACCAAGCAGTAAAAAATAACTTTCTTAGCATCTTGGGTAGCAGGCATCTATATTTTACTACGTAAGAATTAAGATCCTAAATATTGTAGGGTCCTACTTAGTGCCGGTCTGGGTAGGTAACCAGATTGTGCATGTTATCTATCTCTGCCAGTACACAGCAACGCTTGTACGGGTGCATGACACAGGGCAATACACATAGGTAGGTATACTCGTGTGTCCTATTATATATATACTTATTTAATTTCTTATATACCACAACAACTAAATTATATTTGTGTTTTCGTATAAATAACGTTTAAAACTGAATTTTAATGATCTAATTGGAATAAATTAATTTGACTTTGACTTTCAATAGGTTGATAAGTAGACCTAGACCAGCAAGGCAGCACAAGACAGCAAGTCTACTGGGTGCAAGCGTAACTGCTGAGGATGGGCTCTTAGTTCGATTTCCAAGTCGGGCAGTGATGTTGGGTTTTTCCATCGAACTTAGCAGCCGAAGTTAATATGGTGTCCGGTTTATGACAATAGACTTGCACTTTATTAAGTAGGTACATGGCAGTAAATATAACTGGCGAAATGTCAATCTCAGGAAATTGTAGGCCCTAGTTCTAGACCTAGTCCTTTTGTTAGTTTGCTTACCCACTGTTACATACAAAAATGTGATCATAATATTGTAATAGCACACTAGCCTATCGGTATCTTACTAAAAATATGCTAGTAATTGCTAAATTAAGACAACAGTGATAAATCCGTCTTTGATGTCGCCGGTCGCGCAGTCGCGTAAAAGTGCATCAGTTAGGTAGGTAATTAGTTTGACTATTTTATCTATACTTATAATAAATCTGTAGAGGGGTCAATTCTGTACATGAAATATATTTCCAAAATAACTATCAGGGGGTGATTAGGGATCGATACTGATGCCAAAAATGCAATCAGTAAAATTTTTGTCTGTCTGTCCGTCTGTATAACCGTTATAGAAACAAAAACTACTCGACGGATTTTAACGAAACTTGGTATAATTATTTTTCATACTCCTGAGTTAGTTATAGTATACTTTTCATCACGCTACAATTAATAGGAGCAGAGCAGTGAAGGGAAATGTTGGGAAAACGGGAGAAGTTACTCCATTTTTTAAGCTTCCGTCGCGTGTGCAACCTTAATGGTTAAAGCTACACAGAAATCATGTATGACGGAAATGTTCTCCTTAAAATTATATAAAAAATATCCCACGACAGCATATGTCTAACTTTTATGGTTGACTCACAATATCACGTGTAACTCCCGATAGCTTAACAGTTCGAAGCTTTCTGATTATATTTGTCTACTCCTTACTACACGCTGACGGAGTCGCGGGCACAGCTATTAACAATAATATTGTGCGGTTCCGTATTGCGATATTTTTCAACAGTATTGTAGATTGACACATTATATTTCCCTACTAAAATATGAAAGTTAATCTGTCTGTTACATCAAAACCACTGAACCGTGAGGAAGGACATAGGCTACTTTTTTTTTACGAGAAACGACGGAAATGCGGACGAAGTCGCGGGCAACAGCTAGTACATAATAAGACCCTGTTTGTTAATGGAGCAGATGTAAAACCTAAAACGCACAGTCAGCAACAAAAGTCCATGAACACTACAAAACACCTGAACACTTCTTAAGTAACAGCCACGACTACAGAACAAAATAACCTTGACATCAGAGATTTCCAAAAATCGCTGAACACCACTTTTCCAATAATTATTTATCACCAATAATTGCATAAGTCGCGGAACAAAAAATAAAACTTTGAATTTTAAGTGTCTTAATCTACTTTTGTCGCTCATGATGTTCAACTTATGAGATAGTGTTTGCACAAAATAAAAAGACATTCTCTTTCGTTCATTCGCAAACACCACAAAATAAACGTCTTTTATTACAAGCTTTTATTTAGTTTCACCTGTCCCGATGTGTTTCGTAAATTTAAATGTGTTCATGGACTTCTGTTGCTAACTGTACATGTGTAAGAGTAGTTAGTGTATTCTTTCTGTAGTTATCTAATCAACTTTTTTTCATTTAAAATTTATTTCATTTAATCCTTTATATTTGCCATAGATTGACCAGTTGCTTAATGACAAATCTTGTTTAGGTCCAATTATGCATGTGTAATTTTAATAATTCTGTATTAAGTTTGGCTTCCTACAATATTCAAGTAACTCCTACAACACCAAACCCTATTAAATCTCTCATCTTACACTTCCAGGCCTCTATCAATCCAAGGTAAAGTACTAATAAGCAATAGATTTTGCAAACTTACTAACTTTACTGAATCACCTACACAGTTGCTGCATATGCAGAATGAAACAAAAAAAGTTTAATGTTAAAACTATTCAGCATTGAAGCAGAAATCATAAACTACAGTTATACTCCACAACCTGTTTAGACCTCTTTTTATGAATATTGGATCACATCATTTTTGATACTTAAGTAGACTCAATAACCAGTTTATTTAACAATATACACCAATCATATAAATAACAAACTCTAAATTTCTCTGAAACAAGTTCCTAGGATATAATGATGGTATTATGATCTGGAAATAACATCCCTAATCCCCCAAAAAAAAGTCTTAAATAGGTTGAAAAAGTAATCAAATGTAAAAATATATTTAAGTAAAACAATTATATTAAGTAACACTAGAGAGAACTTTCATTTAATCATAAAATTAAATACATCCACAGAGCCAATTGTATCTCTTCAGACGGCCATTATAACAACACTTCAGATCAAATTAAAGCTGTCACTCCCTGTGCACTAACACATACATCGCTAAGCACGCCAATACCGCAAACTGCAACAAGAACATACATTTGAAATAAGTGTAGCATTAAGTTTTATGTTTCTTCAGTTAGAAATGATAACTCTTTCACAATTTCTTTATCAACATCATAAGAAAACTAAGGCTACTATTGGGCAAATTGATTCTTTGCTACATAGCTCTCAAGAGAATGAAAATTTGTCACAGAAGTTGAGTTTTTTTTGTTCTTAATAACAGAGATTCCTGTGCTATTAATAGCTAACGATTTAAATCTAATGTAGAATAATACACCAAAAATATATTTGTTACTAATCCAAAAAATTCAACTTTAATATCCATGCTGATTCTTCAGTAATAGCAGAAGAATGTGTGAAAAACAAAAAAAAACAGTATAAACATTTGTAAGATGTCTGATCAAACATTACCTCATGCAAAAGTAATCTGAATATAACATAAATAAACATAGTCTGTCAGAATGGTGAAGGTATAAAATCCTTGGTAAAATGAATTTACAAAACATAGCACTAAATACATAATGAAATTTATATTGAATGTCTGCTTACTGTTGTCAGAAGGCAAAAATACTCAAGACACAATGTTAGCTTAGTAACTATTGTCAGCAATACAGTTATTAATCTTTTAACTGTTAAAACATGAACTTACAAAACTTCAGTCAATCAGTTTAATCAGTTTTTTTACTGAAATCTATGCATTACCAACATTGGGCAACCATTGCTAAGTCTTCATTTGATTTCAGCCACAAAATGAAACTTTAGGTGTCTGTCATTGTTTACATCCTTGTAAATGAATATAATAATAGACCATGTACCTTAAACTTAGGATATTCATTCATATAAATTGTGACCATTCCAACATAAGGCAGAAAACCTCTAGCACGACCCACTACATCCTTCTTTGTGAGCCACAACTGTCCCTGTGCATACAAGCCTCGGTCATCCACACTGTTGTTATCACCTTTAGTCAAGAATTTAACTGTGCCGTTGTTCCTGAAGAATAAAACAATATTTGATTAGCTAAACTTACAATAGATAAATCAGTTTGTTTTAAATACTTAGACCATGGTTATCAGAAAACATCTTAGTGTTGAATGCAATAATTATATTTATATACACAAGCATTTACAGCTAAATATAGAAGTTGATAAGACTACTCACTTTTCATGAAGCTTTAGAACTCTGTGAACGATTGGAATGTCTCGTCCCTCTACTTTGAAGACAACGATCTCTCCTACACGCACGGGCTCTTCAGGATAATTTGTCAGGAACAATAAATCGCCTCTGTGGAAGGCAGGCTCCATACTACCGGACAACACCACAACTATTGGGCTTTCACTACCAGTAACAACCATTAAACCTTTCCATATCATCAGGGCTGAAGATACTATCATACCAAAACTTAATACTTGGTAGATAAACTGAAAAGAAATAATGAATAACAGGTACAAATGCAAAATAACAGCCGGTGGTATAGTAAAGTAATTTGTCAAATTCTCAATGAAACATTACCTGCCGTTTGTTCATGCGCTTCACATCATCGAATATGCTGTCCAACATTTTGGTTTCTGTAAATATTCTAACAACTACAGGAAAATTAAGTATATTTTTTTGGTTATCGCCTTTCGCTGTTGTCGTCTTGTCGACAGCACCACGTCAGATAGTTAGAGTTGTCAAAATATATCGATAAAATTTTAGAATCGCCATGGGCACGCTGACTGCGTTAATATGTAAAGCTCATAAAACTTGCAAAATGATTGCAAAATAACAATTAAATATCATGACTTTTTGTACAAAAATATATTTTAGACAAGGATTACATTCTAAGCTACCTTACCGATCAAAACAAGTCGGACTCATCATCTGTTTTATGTCATGATCACACTTACCAGTATTAGTATGTAATCTATGGTCACACTCATGCGGAAGTAAAAGGCCTATTACATTACACGATCTGCCGATCTAACATCTGCCCTGCACGCCGGTTACGAGTTCTGCGCACCCGACCTTTCTGAAGTACCTCACCAATAAGGTCGGAGTAGGTTTTTCTTGGGCGTCCCCTCCCGGCGTTGCTACTCACATCTGCCATTTAAATCCCTTTTGTTAATCACCTTTCACTCATCCTCTAAACATGACCGAATCATCTAAGCATACTCCTTTCACCCTTTGTCACTACATCCTCTTTTAATCTGCAACGTTCTCGTATACTTCACAAGGAACGCACCCCACAGCATTATAATCCTACTTTGATGCGTCGTTTCTGCAAACGCAATGTAAATGCGGCAAACACATACCATGTGTATCCGCAAACGTAACGTGAGTGTGGCAAACACATAGCGTATGTTTAAGTGCTTTGGACTGAACATACGGAACCGCAAATCAAAATGGCTTTCGCATTAAGTCGATAACTTTGTACTACAAGAATGCATCGCCAACGAGCCTTATTTAACCACGACCATTTTTACTTCCACCGCCAGAACACAGGCGATAACAGTGTCTCAGTGTATTATTCTTGCATAGACATGTAGACCACAAAAATGGTTTATAGACCATAAAAACTACATACACGACACAGAAATTCCTAGTGCAGGGCAAAGTAATAAAAAAAAAACACTAAAATGCGTTTATTAATAGACATTCAAAGTAAAGCATAAATATTATATTACAATAATACAAATAGAGGATAGAGGGACCTTATCGCGCCATTTCAACATCTTGATTTTCCAAAAATTTTAGTTTGATTGTAACAGTGTTCGGGGTTGTAACATCAGCCACCAGGATGTCAGCACCATTATATAAACCTAATTCTGTTACTTTCTTTTTCAAATTATCTCGTGTCCTTTCTTCAATGCTTTTTATGGACGACATGTATAAGGTCTTATTGCGGCCATTGATTACTGTGGTTATTCCTGGAAGAAAATAAAATATTTGATATATTATTATTCTTTTATGAACTGTTATTTTATTATGTAATAACCACTTCTGAATTAAATTTGGTAGAGATAGTTTCGAATCTAGATAACGGCATAGGCTATTTTTAAATTCGAAACTTTGTACATATTCCTAATAGCACCACATTTACGCGGAAGTACTCGCGAGTCGAAAGCAAAAGCCAGTTGTTTATAAGACTTAACAAACCTGGACTCTTCATTAAAAATATTGGATCTTCACAAAGCTTGTCATAAATTGTCTGCAATGTTGCATCTGGCTCAATCTCTACAACTCGAGTAGTGTTGCTGCAAGCAACACAGTCAGGCCTCTTTTCAGCATTGAAAGTGTACGTGTACACACCATCAGCCATGTTCATCACCATGTAGTTGTTCATGTTAGTACAACATGATGAGGCCAATTTAAAAACCTGCAAGAAGTTTAAATTTGTTTTTTTTTTTCAATACATACTAAATTCTGAACATAGCTCTCTCTGACGCAGACATACCTCTGTAGCACAACATGCAGCTATTGCAGCATTAGTACTAGCCACAGCTGGAATAATGTTTTTTAAAACCCCTTGTGTCAGTCTATAGGTAACATTGGATATTCCATGCTTGACAGCCCTATCTTGTGCCTTCTCAAACACCCAAGCAACATGCTGAGGATCGTCACCATCAAGAGCTATGTTGCTACCCCAGGGGTTTTCTTTTGCCCACTGAATCACTTTCACATATTCAATACAATGTTCTGGCAATCTGAAACATAGTACAATGAAAAGACTATCCAGCAAAAATCCAATATATCTGATTGTGTTTGAATTAGACTATGTCAGTTAAAAGATTCGGTTTGTATTGTATTGCTACAATTGAAATTGTAAGACATGCCAAGTCCTTATTACCTTGGAGTATTAGCAATAGTACATAGTGGAAAAGTTTTCTGTGGAGGATACAAATCCAGAGTACACTCAATACAAGCACTCATGCCTGGCACAATGACCCTGGCATTGCCTTTGAACCCTTCAGTGCCTCCATCAATAAGGGGAATGATACTGCTTTGATCTAGACTTCCTGAAAATTAAGATATTTTAATTAAATTGCTTTTAAAATAGTTAATATAAAGTAATTAACATAAAATTTACAAGAAACAAATATGTTGATTATAGTATATTAAAAATCATTTTTTTGTAATTTGTTTTTTAGAAACATGTTAAAAAAAGAATCCTAAGAATAAAAGTAGCAAATCTTGCAGAAAGGTTGGTCTTTGGGTCTTCAAAGAGTGTTTTAAAACTTGCTTTAGTTACACTCTCTTCTGAATGCAGCAGGAGTTGCACAAAATACAACATTTGGTGCAACTCATGCTCACTCTTAGAGGTATCTCTGAGAGTTGAGTCTGAGAGGTGGAAACCAAAACCTTCCCAAATTAAACCATGGATGAATAAAGAAATAAAATAATCAAAGTAATTACTATCATCATTATACTGCAGCAGTGACATCAGCATTCCGTTGAGCCAGCGTCTGGCAACAATAGAATCAAGACCACAGACAACAATATGGAACTGCCTATAAAATCCCTCATCTAAATCTTGGATAGGACAATGATGAGCTACTGCTTCACAGCCAGGTACTCTGAAAAAGAATATTGTTATAAATTATAAGTATAAATAAAGTTGTTTTATTTTCAAAAATGAATTCAATACCTTTTGTTAACAAACTCTACAGCACATTTAGCTTTTGATAGTCCAATATCATGCCTCCTGAATAGAAATTGTCGGTTTAAATTGGAAAGTTCTATAGTATCCATGTCCACAATGTGCAGCTTTTTGAATCCCATCAATGCCAAGTCTTTTAGTAATTCACAGCCGAGCCCTCCCGCGCCCACAATGAGCACTTTACATGAGTCTTTAATAAAGTCCAAAATTTCTGGCGATGGCTCAAAATCTGGCTGGCAGAAAGGACCAGACCTTTCCAACAGTTTTCTTATATGATACCATCTTCTTTGCTGATAATCAGATGATGTCTGATTCTCACCGGATGCCATAACGCTACAAGGAACAGCATACAATTAACAAAGTTTATGAAACAATTGCAGATTTTAGACCCAGAAATGGTTACGTTCAGTAATACATACAAAAAAAATTGTCAGCCGGTTCACAAAATTTGCAATCCAAATCAAAATGCAGAATTGTTAAATGCTCGCTTCGATTATAGTTACAGTTACATACAAATGTCACAGATATGTCAAAGTCAGTCAAAGTGTCACTATACTTTGTCTGCATTGACATATATCTAAAAACCAAGAAACACGTCTAGTATTCGAAAAAAAGTGTCGCATTGAAATGCCAAATGGAATGAAATGACTGCCTTGTGGTAACGATGATTTAAAATCAAGAACATGCCACGTTCTGCTAAGTATTATTTTCATACATTTAGAAGTTTAAGCTGAAAGTAGAAGACAAAAGCGTCTCCTTGGCATATGATGGCATACTAAGTTTAACTCTTTGTTGTCTGTCATTGTCTTGTCAGCTATCAATGTTTAGCGATTTCAGATGTTAGACGTTAGCTGTCATGATAATTGCAGATTATAAAATACTTCTTAATTTACAAGATATGTGTCAAATTTTTTTTTATTAATTGACATGCCATAATAAAGTAACTCGTAGGTAATTATTTTAATTCTATCATCATCGGGGGAAAAGTATAAAAGTCTGATTTTGCGTTAATCTATGTATTTTACACTGTCATTACTCGAAAAAATAAGCACCTAACTTCTAAAAGTCTAGTGGCGCCCTCATCCTAAATATCAAAAGATTCAGAAGCGATGTCTGGGTTTCTGGCAATCAATCAACCCAAAATCAACCACATACCTTATTGTAGTTTCAGCGTAATTCATGAATTATTTGCAGTAACAATGTAAAGATTTGATATTTTCTGGTATTCTATTTAAACTACCATCAGATTAAATGAAAACTCATTACATTATTTTCTTTACATTCTATAGTTATACTCATGGCCATGAGAACACGGTTACGTACTATAGGTGATATTCATTTGTTGAAAATGGAGGCGTGATGGAGGTGCAGTTGTCGCAAGACTAGGATTTTCAAGTTTGCGGTTGTGAAGATTTACACGTAAGTGTGCATAATTAAACACTTGTATCGTAATCTGTGTTGATTTAAATGTTAATTGCATCTGTTTATATGACTTATAATCGCATGTTATTGTGTATATTTGAGGGAGAGACGGCGAATGTCTTGGTGGCTGTGGAATATGATATTACCATGCTTGAGTCAGATATAAGGCACGATAACGTTTCGTAGCTAGGTGTTGCGAAAATAATAAATTAATAATAATGCTATATCAACTATTACTGATATATCTATCTGTAAAGTTTTATCTTTTACTTCATTGTCAACATGGTTGGTCAGCGTTATACAAAACAGTGCCAAACATAAAATGCGTGGTGAATTATTTTCAAATCTCTAGATAAAAATTGCCGCATTACGACTTTTTTCCGAAGTGTTAGTGTATTTTTTTGCATCTTGAAGTAAAATAAGTCATTTACATAATAACTATATGTCTGTCATTTTAGGTTCAGCATGGCTGGTAACAAGGTGAATACCAAAACAAAAGGTAAAGAAGATAGAAGTAAAACTAGCTCTAAGCCTATAAGTCAAACTAGTGAAGAGTCAGAGGAAACTGACTTTGCTTTGCTTAGGAAACCTATACTTACTAGTATTACAGGGTTTAGTCAAGCAAGGAAGATTTTTGACTTGGCTACTGAAGAAGTAAGTTGATTCTAAAATAAACTTAATAAATGTAACATTTTTTTTTTACATTATTATATTTTGTGTTCTTACTTTTCCAGCTAAAAGACTTGCTATCAAATGAGTGTGATTTACTGTATGAATGCAAAGTCTGTCGAAATTTATTTAGAAGCTTAGCTAATTTCATATCTCACAAGCGTGTCTATTGCAAGGAAAAGTTCAACACCTCCGTACACAGTCATTTTATTAATGCTACTTCGACAGTAAGTACTATTATGTTCATAATTTTTTATGTTATATTATTTTTAATATCTAATTTCTAATTTTAAAATGTCCTTACTCATTACAGTTTACTGAAATTCAAAGAATTAAACGCTTGGAGCAAGGATATCTAGATGCTCTCAAGGAAAGTAATGAAGCTGAAAATAAAGAAACAGAAGATGTAGATGACAGGGTACCACTGACCAAGGATTTGACAGCAATTGTAGAAAAGATAGCAAAAAACAAAGGAGTTAATGAAAGTATTCGTGAAGAGCAACAAATAGCATTGCAGAAAATACCAAATAGTTCTGTGGCTGTTTTCCAAAGCGTTCAGTCATGTGAAGACAAGCAGAAGGAAAATATGAAAGTGCAAGTAAGTGTGCATTTTGTAAGTTTGGAATTGATTTCTAGTGCTTCATCTAGGAATCAAATATTGAACTTTCTAGTTCATATCCATCCCCTTAATCTCTAAACATAAAGGGTTTCTAAATGAAATTTATTTTTGTTTCTAGGTGATCGAGCTGGACAAGATTTTATCAAGGGACATAGCTGTTCTACAAAGTGATGGCAATTTCAAAATCAAAAGTTCTGTAACAGAAGAACTTGATAACATAATACAAATAAGTGATGATGAAGAAAATAGTGATAACGCTAACACCCTCAAGTGTAAAGTCTGTGAGTAGAGAACACAGTACCTACATACATTTATTTATTGAGAGACTTAGGTCTGGTAGTAGTAGTAGCAGCCAAGCTATGTTCTCGTTATTTTATCTTGCTCTCAACGTTATACGCCAGTGAAAATGGGCATTACAAATATGTAATTTCTAATTCTCATTCATATTTAAATAACATTTTTGTCATCATCTTTAGACTACACTTCAATTGCATACAGAGAACTGACTACTTTTATTATAGAAAAATTAGGTACGAAAAGACATAAGTATAAATACTGTTCAGTAAAGTTCCCGAAATTCCATTTTTTATACCTTCTGAAAATCGAAATCTTTATTGGAACAATAATAAAATAATATTTCAGGTGACATGCAGTTCTCAACTATGAAGACTCTGAAGTTCCACATGAAGTACAAGCATGTTGAAAGTCGCCTGGTGTACCCATGTCCTGATTGTTTCGAGATCTTCTCCACGTCCTGGAGTGTTTACAGGCATCTCTTCAAAGTACATAGGTGAACATTTTTAATTTAATTTAAAGAAAAGAAGGAAAGGAACGTTGATGGCGATTTTGGAATTTTGGCGGAGACGAGCAGACCTGCTCGTCGTTTGATTGGCGTATATGGAGACAGATATAATAAATAGTGGTGATGAAATTCTAATGATGAGGGAGCAAACACAGCGTGGGGCGGGTGCGCCATTAGTCTTCTAAAGAGGTATTCAGTGGGCGTACCTAGTATGAAATGTAAAATTTTAAAAAAGGCATGTGCAATTATTTCTCTAATCAAATGTACTACGGGTGTAAGACTGCCTTATCCACTGCCATCTTTTTACACCATGTTTTTATGCAAATAAATAAATATTAAACAATAGCATCATATTTATTTACCATGGTACTATAGAAAATTATAGTTACGAAATATTATGAAAGCTTAAAGAAGTACTGTATTTTTCCTACCAGTATTTTATTTCAGACCTTAAAGGATCGTGAAATCATTATTTTTAATTTACAAATCTAGCATGTACTGTTTGAAAATGAAGTAATCCTTTTTATTCTCAGAAAAACTGCTGCACAAATTAGAAGGTTAAGGGAATCAATTCAAGCGAAAGCGTTCAAAATGAACAATCCACCTGCTTTCTATGAGAAACGTAAAAATAATATGAAGTCTGCTGCTGCTCAAAAAATATCTGAAGAAGAAAGGTTGGAACAAGAAAATCAGGTACTTACTTACTTGACTATCTGTAACAACCATTTTTAAAACTTTGTAAATTTTTATTAAAAAAAATCTGTAATGGATGGAGTCCATCCAAAATCATGGTGATCTCATAAACTATAGCTGCGCGGAGTTATGAGGCCCGGAATCTATCAAATTCTTTTCTCAGCTTAAAGTCTTCCGATTGGGAAAAGTAAATTTATGAATTGTTCCGCAGGCTTGGATGGACAATATGGAAGGTGACGGCGAGTTACCGCGGTGCGGTGGCTGCGGGCGCACGTTCGAGCGTCGCGCGGCCCTGGCTGCGCACACGCACACGTGCCAGCCGCGCTCGCGTGCCCTCTCCCGCCGTCCGCAGGAAACTAAGAAGATCGAAATTCAAATACGCAAAGATTACCATAAAGGACCACCAGTCAATTTGACCTTGCCTCTAAAAACTACTGATGCTAATGGTAATTATTTTTATTGTGGGTAGTTTAATATTTAATTTTTCCTGCGTAACAATCGACAAAAAAGCACCCTGAAAAGTTACTCATCTACTCTCTTATCATGTCTTTTTAAAATATATTAGGGTACTAGTTATACCACGGTGGACAGCTGAGTTATTTGCATTAGCCCATAATAATCCTACAGTACTTACTTATAAATACTTTTTTCCCACAGAAAATAAAATTCCCAAAGATGAACTTCAAACTGCACCTAAACCTAATAAAGACGAAGAAAAAGAAATTGTGGAGGAAGTCATTGATGATGTTGATGAAGATAAAGGTGATGAGGAAGATAAAGATGTTGACGACGATGCTGCCATGGACGTCAGTGATGATGACCAACAATCCAACGATGCAACAGAGTCCCCCGAGAAAGAACCTGAAAAACCACGAATTGAACCACCCAAACTTAATATCAGATTACCCTTCGCACAACAAGCAGAAAAAAGTAACCTTACTGCTTTCAGACAAAGAATCCAATCAGAAATAGAAGTTAACAAATTGTTATGTAAGAGATGTGATGCCCAATTCAGCGAGACACAAGAATTGTATGATCACGTGGCTGAGCACGTGAAATGGTTGCGCTATGCCTGTAAGTTGTGTAACTATAAGCATTACTCCTTTGAGAAGGTACCTGAACACGTGAAAGTAGTGCATAAGCTAAAAGGTGATAAAGACTTCTATTATAGCACCGTAAAAGCTATCGATGGAACCGAAGCTTTAGAATTGTGCGAGTCTACTGACGAATTACCTGATACCAATGAAACTAGTCCTGATTCTAGACGTCCTAGCCGATGCTCCAGTGATTCAAGTCGATTATCGGATGATAGTTCGTCGAGCAGTACTCGCTTAGAAGCCTTAGGAAGAAAGAGAAAAATGTACCAAACTAAGAGTGGTGCAAAAAGAAGAAAAGAATTCGTGATGAAAGGTAGGTACTTACATTTTACAAAAAAAAAAATACCTTATGACTTTGCCCCATAACATAATATTATTCACTGTTTTCAGCTGTACAAGACAAGGATGGGGATATCTCTCTTGACAAAAATATAAATCTAGTAGAAAACTATAATTCCTCAAATATCAAGAATTTTGAAGAGAATTCATCAGACATGGATGAAACTGATGCTAAAAAGCAGTTATCAAGTGACAATTCATCTTCTGTAGCATCTAGAAGACCAGTAAGAAGAAAAACTAAACCTAAAAATGCAGATTTTGAATATGATTTATCAAATTTATTAAAAATGGAAGCGCAGGGTTATAGAGATTCTTTAACAATGGCAAGTGCAAAAACAAGTCAATCCAAGAAAAAGGTTCAAGAAATTCAAATGAATTATGATAATGTTAACAAAGATTGCTGTGGAGCACTAGTGACCATGTCAAAAAAATCTGTTGAACGAGCTGCAGCACATATAAAAACTGATTTCTCAAGTGTTTATCCCCAGAAAGACGTAAGACCTCCAAATATTTTTGTCAGACCCATGTTACCCAAGATAATTTCGAGGGGAGACAAAATCTCTCCTAAAAAAGATAATAATGAAGATGCGAAAGAATCTCCATCGCCTAGTCCTGTAAAAGAATTTACTACTCCTAATAAAAAAATCCCTGTTGAAGAAGCTTCTAAAATAATAGATGTACTTCATTCAAAGGCAGAAGCTACTTCAAAGGCGGAGGCTCTTTCAAAGGCAGAAGGTACTTCAAAGACGGAAGCTCTTTCAAAGGCAGAAATTACTTCCAAGACGGAGGCTCTTTCAAAGACAGACGGTACTTTAAGGGCGGAAGCTCTTTCAAAGACAGAAGGTACTTCAAGGGCGGAAGCTCTTTCAAAGATAGAAGGTACTTCAAGGGCGGAAGCTCTTTCAAAGATAGAAGGTACTTCAAAGACGGAAGGTCTTTCAAAGTCAGAAGTTACTACAAACACAGAAGATCCTGCAAAGACAGAAAACAATTCAAAGACTGAAGTTAATTCGACAGAACTCAATTCAAAAAGAGAAGTTGTTGAAAATACAGTTTTGTCAAAAGAACAAAACAGTTTGAAAAGCAAATTTGACGAGATAGTTAAACCGAAAAGCCTTTCATCAATTGTTCCACTTAAATTTCGTCGTCAAAGTTTAGAAGTTATGAAAAATCCTATAATCAATAAGAATATCACTGATTTCACAAAATCTGGATTAAAAACAAAAATATTAGTTATCAAACCAATCAACAGAAATAAAGATGGTACACAAACATTAAACACTTCACTTAAATTCCAAACAATTAAACTAAAAGATCCAAATAAAAGATGTTCCAGGGATGACCAGGATCAAGTAGTAGTTGTGAAAGTCCCAAAAGTGGATTGTACTATAGCGCGACCAGTCACTGATGCGTCTAATAAAACAATTGAAAACTCAATCGCCGCACCGTCCAACATGGAAACTAATAAACCCACCGATGTTGAGGAATGTACTTCTAACGACAATGAAGATACACTAATAATAAATGATGACTCATGTATCGTTGATGATGTTGCAATTAGCGAAGATGTTATTGAAGAACCTGTGGCGGATAACGATACATTGGAAAATGTTAATACAACTGTATAGATATTTTGATTTATAATCATTGAAACGTTTATCTTTGTTTTAGCTTTGGAGCACATTTTGTTTACTTATATCATTAAATACCTAACTAGGTACGCTATTAGGTAGAAATAACAAATTAAATTACTTAAGACAACAATGTTTTAATTTCACTTCCTAATTCGATTGAAACTGTCTTTCTTTGAATGAACTGTTACTGGAATGTTTAAGTGAATTTACTGAATTAGTGTTGTTATGTGTTGCATTGGTTACGATAAACTTAACAAGCTTTAATGCTGCTCCATGCCGTCTCCTTCAATAGATACTTTTTGTGGGTATGTAGCAGGCGCGTAGTCGTACGTTCTGACTCTTTACCGACTTCTAAAACGAAGGTTATGTATTCGGGTGTATCTTTTTAGGATTCCGCACCCAAAGGGTAAAACTGGACCCTATTACTAAGACTCGCACTTGGCCGGTTTTTTTTTTGTTCTAAAAGTCAAAGCATTTACTTATTTCAATTAGACTATTTACAGACACTTCTGAATTGTCAAGAAGTTAAAGTTGAAACTAAGTAGTTGCTCGTTCCAAAACGTAGGTCTCTATGGAGAAGAACGAGCAAGAAACTCCACGGATACTCTTTACCTTAAATTTGGTTTTTACAAAAATCTTGGTTATAATATTCTTGTTGCTTATATATGTGAAAACAATGAAGGTGAATATAAAACAATAAAATAGAATAATAATAAAGATGTAAGCCATAGCAGTTAAGAGATGACCAATCCCGTCTGACTAACAGCACCCGTTAACGAACATGACGCATGCATCAGCACAATAAAGCTCAACCATCTTGTAAGGAACTGAACGATGCAATGCACGCGCCACCATCAGCGAGACATTTAAGTGAGCACGACATATATCCTCCCGAAAATTTCTGGGCCGATTTACGCTATTACAGTTTTCGCCTCGAGTCGTAAGCACAAAATTCATCTGCACAGAAGTTCATTTTTAGGTCTGTTTGGCGGAATGAAAAACGCAGTGGGGGTCGACGCCGCACGATATTATACCAGACTACGGCAAGGGAGGGTTATGAGAGATGGAGCAGTAACCAAAGACGCGAGTCATTTCATAAATTGCAATTTATCAAAAAATTATACAATACAAAGAATATGATCATAGATAATAGGTGTTTACCTATCCATAGCAAAGTAATCATGGACTTCGGAGATATCCCATGAAACTCTCCATCGACGAAAAGATTTTTTACTGCCGTTTTAATATCGTCTATTTACTTCTACTTACCGTTTTAACCTGCAAGTGTACTGACACTTTCAGCTCTGTTTCCATTGAATCATTAATAAAATACAACGTGCGATTTTTCTCTAATTTTTCCGCACGTAATATTGCTGCTCTGTCTACGCTAACCCTAAAAATGAAACCATCATTTATGATTTGAGCTATACATGACTACAATTATATAAGAAACGTTATTTTTTAGTGTTCAAAACATTGACCCATTTCTTTGATCATCCTAGCTGGTTACTGTTACTCACTCGGTCATTATTACGTATTATGGGTAGGTCCAGTAGGTTGATGACAACACAGAGTCCTAACACTTCGAAATGAAGCAGACTGCTGGTTTACGAACTAACTTCGCAGAATTCGGGAACGACGTTAGATAATCTCCTTTATTTTACAGTAATGGCAGAGTTAGATTATCCTAGCTGACCTCTCATTGTATAGGGTCTCCATACAATTAGAGGTCAGCTTATACTGGAAATATATAGCTTGATGTTTAGCCGTGCGTACTTCCTCCTTTAGAACATGGTTAGACTAGGCAGACTTGAAGAGTTGATAATGTTCCAAGGATTTTCTAACCGCCTATATAGCTGGTTAATATTTTTTAAGTTTTTTGCCCTGTACCTAGCATCCCCACTTGTATTGTTAGGCTAACCATAATGCAAAGTAGTAGATATTTTAGGTGAGTACTACTACTATTATTGTTTAGTACATATTCTTCAACAACTTAAGGACAATAAGTCTGGTACTTGCATAAAGTGGCCAAGTACACAAAAACCGTGAATTTATATCTATTGTAGTATTTTTTTAGTAAAGGCACTGCACACATTACATAACACCTTGTAATTGTTAGGTCGTTCACCTTTTATAGGTAACCATACCTACCTTCCCTCTCTAACCTATTTAACTACAAAGTCACACAAAACAATAATGTGTCAAATAAGAAAGAGATATAATTTTTTACTGACTTTATTTATAAATAACATTACTTCCTCATGCATTTGTGTCAACATTTGATTATGGATTCTTGACAGGTACTGCCTTAGCTACCATTTACAATAATTTACGACTTGGCTAGGGTTTCGGCCTTAGCAACAACTTCTTCAATGGGTCCAACCATGTAGAATGCTATTTCGGGTATATGATCATACTCGCCCTGCAAGATTTTAGAGAAACCTTTGATGGTTTCCTCAAGGGGCACCAGTTTGCCAGGATGACCAGTGAACACCTCAGCAACCTGGAAAGGCTGGGATAAGAACCTCTGGATCTTACGTGCACGAGCAACAGTCAGCTTATCTTCCTCAGACAATTCATCCATACCCAGGATAGCAATGATGTCCTGGAGTGATTTGTAGTCCTGAAGAATCTTCTGGACTCCACGTGCAACATTATAGTGCTCAGCTCCAATAATGTTAGGGTCCATAATACGGGATGTGGAGTCAAGGGGGTCCACAGCGGGGTAGATACCTAGCTCAGCAATGGCACGGGACAGTACAGTGGTAGCGTCCAAGTGAGCGAAGGTGGTGGCAGGCGCAGGGTCAGTCAAGTCATCAGCAGGCACATAGATAGCCTGCACGGAGGTAATGGATCCCTTCCTGGTGGTGGTAATACGCTCCTGCATGGTACCCATGTCAGTGGCCAGGGTGGGTTGGTAACCTACAGCAGATGGGATACGACCCAACAGGGCAGACACCTCAGAACCGGCCTGGGTGAAACGGAAAATGTTGTCAATGAACAGCAATACATCCTGTCCTTCCTGATCACGGAAGTATTCAGCCACAGTTAGACCAGTCAAAGCGACACGGGCACGCGCGCCGGGGGGCTCATTCATCTGTCCATATACAAGCGATACCTTGGAGGTTTTGTCCTTTAGGGAGATGACCCCAGACTCAATCATCTCTTGGTACAAGTCATTGCCTTCACGAGTACGCTCGCCCACTCCGGCGAAAACGGAGTAACCACCGTGCGCCTTAGCGACATTGTTGATCAGCTCCATGATAAGTACAGTCTTACCCACTCCGGCGCCACCGAACAGACCGATCTTACCACCCTTGACATAGGGGGCGAGCAGGTCGACGACCTTGATGCCAGTGACGAGAATCTCCTGTTCCACGGACATTTCTACAAACTCGGGCGCCTCTGCGTGGATGGCGGCGGACTTGTCTGTGGGGATGGGGCCGCGCTCGTCGATGGGCTCTCCGATGACGTTCATGATGCGGCCGAGGGTCTCTGCACCCACAGGGATACGGATGGGCGAGCCGGAGTCGTGTACAGCCTGGCCTCGGACCAGACCCTCGGTACCGTCCATAGCGATGGTACGAACGGTGTTCTCTCCCAAGTGCTGCGCCACCTCCAGCACAAGCCGGGGTTGACGGTTCTGTACCTCCAGAGCATTTAGGATGGATGGAAGCTCGTCCTCGAACTGTACATCGACGACGGCACCGATTACAGCAACCACCTTACCATGTCCCTTGCCAGCTGCAGCTTTGGCAGCATAATCCCTTTTGTTGATGGCGGACACAGCTGTGATTTTGCCACATTCTGTTAGGGCTTTTTCAGCTACCGATTTAACGGCTAAAAAGCCGCTTCCAACCCGACTTGCAGCTCCCAACATTTTAAAGCACTTGGGCGAGAATCGGCGCCCGCCCGTAAATTATGTAACCTTTTATATGTTAAGTAACCCATTATCTATAGACACGAATTTAAGTGAACATACATTTCATTCAGTGTTGCCAACAAGACCAATAAAAAATCTGCTGAAATGCTGTTACAATTCTGCCAAAAATATGCCAATTGCTAAATGCAAAGAGATTAATAGTACTTACTTACTTACTTGCATAGTATAATTTAATGTCTTTGGCTAAATGCTAAAAATTATGTTAACATTTTTCAATGCCAAATAAAACGTCATATAATTTAAAAATGTTAATTAATTAATAAAATATATAATTATTTTAATCGACAATTGTTATTAAATTAAATATTAATATCATGTGGATCAATATGGATAAGTACGAGAAAACCTTATTATTATTTTCATTATTGAACGATGAAGGAGCCAGTGATGTCAGTCAATGCGACTCTGTTGTCTATGGTAATTTTCTTTGGCTTGTAAAGTCACATAATATAATCTATACCCAAGAAGCACCTAATAAAAGCTTCTAGACCATAAACACAGAATAATAAAACCGAGCAGATTAAAAGCTTCCTAAAAAGCCTATTACATTACACGATCTGCCGGGCCTTGCCTGCAGGGACAGGGTTGTGTAATAAGAAACAGGTAGGCAGGGCCCTGCCTTGGGTTCCTTTCGAGGTTTTTTGAGGCACCGACACTCCCTTTCGCGAAAGGGAGTGTCGGTGACACTCCCTTTCGCTCCTCCCGGAACGAAAGAAGTTATTTGATGATTTCCCATCCTTATAAAAAAATAAAACCATTATCTGCTCAGCCTTTTCCCAACTGTGTTGGGGTCGGCTTCCAGTCCAACCGGATGCAGCTAAATACCAGTGTTTTACATGAAGTGACTGCCTATCTGACCTCCACAACCCAGTTACTGGGCAACACGATACCTCTTGGTTAGACTGGTTGTCAGATTTCTTGACTTCTGACTATCCGTAATGACTGTCAAAGATCTATAAATGGCAGCCGGGACCAACGGCTTTACGTGCTTTCCGAGGTACGGGGGTATCACACCACCAACTTCCAAACTGTGAACTGCTACTGAGCAAATCCTAATGGAAAAACCCAATAACACTTTTTGCCCGACATGGGAATCGAACCCGGGACCCCACGCTTAACCAATCCATTCATTACGTTGTGTTTGTGGTGTTTCTTTTGAGATACTTCACTGTAATCTAGAATGAATTTACTCTTGTCTTTGGTCTCTTTCAGTTGAAGAAGTGTTATTTTTTATGGCAGGCATAGATATCTCTATCATGACATTAACACACGACTCTGGTCTAGAGGTTTTAATACTGGTACCTCTTGCAAGGTATGTACCTACGTAACTTTGCATTAAATTAAAGTTGTATCCCCCCCGTGGGACATTTTATCTGCTGAATTTCCACGTCATTGGATTACTTTTTAGATAAAGCCATTGTTTATTGCTGAGAGACTAAAATGTTTGTTGTACCTACATAACTGTAAATTATCAAATTCTTTTTATTTACCTGTCTCGGTAGCCTAGTGGTCCTAAGCGCGACTGCTACGCTAGAGGTCTTAGGTTCGATTCCCAGGTCGAGCAAGCAAAAAGTGTTATTGGGTTTTTCTATGAAATTCTCAGTAGCAGGTCGGAGTTAGGATTTGTACCCGGTTAATGGCAATAGGCTCGCCCCCTATTACATGGGACTAAACATACCAGCGAACTGTGGGTGTACATTGTTACACCTCTGCCTAACCTTTCGGGGAATACAGGCGTGATGGTATGTGTGTGTGTATTTTTATTTATTTTATTATTTTTATATAGGTATCATTGTTTTTAATTTGTAAAAACTGTAATTCTTATTAAACGATTATGTCTAATATGACATTTCATTCTTGAAAACTTACTCAATTTTGGGCATCTTATATTAATTAGCAACACTGAATCGACGGTGCGTCCTCTTTCAGTTCACAGGTAAGTTGGTAGGACTGTAGCATGGATTATTAAATGAACATTGACAGCGTCAATTGGCAGAGTTGTCGACATCGGTATTGGTTGCCATAATCTAAAAAAAAGAATATAAAGATAGAATGGCTCCGGTGTGACCGGTGTGACAAGTGAGATGACAGTTATGCGACAGTGACAGCCGTGAACCGGTCACGGCTGTCACTGTCACATAACTGTCGGATTCACAAGTAAAGCTAAGAAATATGCAAAAGTGAAGATATATTTTAGTTTATTTATTATTCAACTTAGCAGCATGTTTCGTTCACGCGCTTTATCTCGTGTAGGTTTAAACCACGGCTTAAACGATGTTATCTTCAGTGTAATAATATTATACTTAAACTTTAGGACTCTCCTTGTTCGACGTTCAAGTTTTAACTCTTCTTCCAAATATATTTTTATACTCCTCCAGTTGTTTTTTCATAAAAATAATTTCAAACATATACACTCACACAGTATATTTACAGGTATTGTGGCAACAGCGTGCCCATGTCAAAACGAATTATGCAAGACCATGCGTTGGTAGCTTGTGTATTACCACAGCAAACACCAGAGATCTAAATACCGTCTCTGTTGAAGAAAGCTATGTGAAGAAGTTTATGAATGCTGTCGGTTGGATGGACCAATCTAGAACTGTAAATGATTTTCCTAATAACAGGATTATATTATAGAGTTAGCTGAATAAGTCGGATATCACCTATAAATGTTAATATTAAATAAGTAATCATTTTCCCTCTCATCTCAAAGTCAAGTTTTAATGATATATTAGATTTGAGGAGATTCTGGTGTTTAATAAAAATCTCTTCAATTATATTTAAAGCTGAACCTAACATTCTTTTTTACAGCGTTTAAAGCTAACTGGATACTTCTTGTATGAATGTATACCTGAGAAAGTATCTTATGCTGAATGGTTTGAGAGCCTAGAATTGCCTGACACTTTTACTTCCTGGTTTACCATCACTGAGCTGCATGTATGGTTGCTTATGGTACGCTATATGGCTGAAGATGTCATGTTACCTACCACTGAGAAGAAGAAATATGTAAAGGGTGATGGCCACTTTGTAAGAAATTGCATTATTGAGGCTCTGTGGGCAGATGTTGCAACAAAAATAAAACTGTTGGAGGTAAATTTGATTTAAATTGGATTCATTTGTCTGTAATAATATTCAAATACTTGTCACAGCTTATCATAGGGAGTTGAATATGATTCTATGTTCTGTATATGAGGGTGTGATGATGAAATTATCCCCCAAATCAACAACACCTTACCAGGTCGCCCTTACCTTTATTTGTCATTACAATGTTCTTCAAATGAGAATTCATTTCTTGATAGAAAGGTTATTATTTAGACCTATTTCATTTCAGGGTGCCAATCCAGCAATAGCAAGAAAGCAAGTGTCAGAATTGTCAGAACAGTTCCAAGCAGCTCTAGTGGCTTATGATGAAGGACTTAGTGATGACAAGGTCCTGGCTGCAGCAGTTTGGAGGAGGTTTTACTCATTAGCTGATGATGTGAAGGCTGAACACATAGAAAGGCTTGTCAAGTTTATTAGGCATCAGGTAAACTTTTTTTTTATGGAAATAGTTTTTTTTTTATTATATCCATATTAATAGTAAATCTCATTGGTCTCGAGGTCGTAAACGCGACTGATGAGCGTGGGGTCCTGAGTACGATTCCCAGGTCAGGCAAATGTGTTATTGGGTTTTTCCATTACTCCGTAGCAGCCTGGGGTTTGGAAGTTGGTGGTGTGACACCCCCATGCCTCGGAAAGCAGGTAAAGCCATTGGTCCCGGCTTTCATTCGTAAGATCTTTGACAGTCGTTACAGATAGTCAGAAGTCAGGAAGTCTGACAACCAGTCTAACAAAGAGGTATTGTGTTGCTCAGTGACTGGGTTGTGGAGGTCAGATAGGCAGTCGCTCCATGTAAAACACTGGTTGTCAGCTATGTCCAGCTAGACTGGAAGCCAACCCTAACATAGTTTGGAAAAGGCTAAGTAGATGATTTATCGTAAAATATTATACACTATCACGCTCAGTCTTAGGCTGCATGCTAAACATTCCAGAAAAAATAAACATACTGTTTCTTTTGTGATAAATCTTTACCCTTCATTTAGGCCTTGCTGCAGTTATGTAGAAGCGTAGAAGGGTCCCCCAACAAATTTCAATACAGGGCCTGTCTCAGGCAAGCTGTGCATCTGCACCAAGCATTGTATTACATTTTAAATACAGTATTCGCCATGAGTCGTGAGCATAAAATTTACCCGTGCAGAAGTTCATTTTTAGGTCTATTTGGCGCAGTGAACGAGGCAGTGTAAAGTAAAATTATAAGTACCACTTATGTTTTAATTACCTTACTTACATACTTTGTGTAAGTACCTAACAATAATTTTATTAAAATCGGTTTTGAATTAATTTGACCGAAAGTGTACATGCGCGGGGTTACTACCGATCTGTGCTCACGACTCGTGGCGACTGTTATACTGTTCAGTAGTTAATGTTCAAAGGATTAATGCCCCTTTTTTTTACAGATTGCAGAATTAGACAAGATCCCAAGTGAAGGCTTGAAGTCGAAACCAAACATAACCTGGTTAAGTATATCAGATCACTAATGTTATTTAGTATGTAGTTAGAAAATTTAAGTTATATAATGAAATAAATCGATTGTTGTTTAATAAAATCAAATATTTAATTAATGACCTTAGAATTACATGACAATTTTAATTACTAAATCTATTATTTTTTTTACTTAAAGCAATGAGCAAATACAAGTTAAGAAAAATTACAATTACATTATTATATAATATGTATTATTATGAATTTATTTAGGTTTCAAGCATTTACCTACCTAAAACATTTCTTGACATCCATAGTACAATTACTTTGGCATGCTCGTGTTGTGTCATCATAGCTGCTCTATGTAGTAAAAAAAAAACACGGTATTCTCTCACAAATAGTTTGTACGTTTCTAGTTTTACCAAAATAGTGTCAAATAATAATAATAAACAATAGTGTCATGCTAATGCTATTTATTAACTATAAAAAAGACTTCTCAGTTCATCACACTTTGATCTCTCCCACAATACAGTAACTACAGTTTTACAAAGATTATCAATTTTGCACCAATCATTGCAATTTGGCCAACGAGTATCGCTCACCTTTGAATAGAACGCTGCATATAGATCTAATAAATGTCTTTCAGTAGTAACCATTCTATAAACTAAGTCATTCATGGAAGATGCAGATAGATCGGTAAGTGAAAATGTATTTTTCATATCGTAAAGTTGGAACCAATGTGGTGGTCGGTTCGGTGTTAGGTTGGCTTCAGTGAGGTTATAAACGTAGTTGACAATACTTTCCGGCTCCTGTAAAAAAACAAAACAATCAACAAATGGGCACCAATACGAATCTGCGACATCGTGTCGTGACGCAGTAATTTGCAGCAACCTGCAGCACGACGCGATTTAGTGAAAGCTTTGCCTCAAGTGATCATACATTCATACCTTTGACGGTAGTCAACAGTACTCGAGTGGACGTCTTTTAAGAAGTAGTGTCATGGATCGCAAGAAGAGTTTATTATAGATATGTAAAAAGAAAATTTTGGGTCATCCACTTATTAGGGATTTTAATGCGATTTTTATTCATTGATAGGCTGATTCAACCCTACAACCAACGGCAGTGGAGCAGTAACCAAAGACGTTACTGAACGCGGGTGACGCCGCGGGGTATATAGCTAGTAGAGAATAATTTTAATGTTCGATACGTACATAGGTGACAGGATTAAAATCAATAATTTTGTAGTTAAGATTGTAGTCAGAGAAGGTGGTAGTGCTGCCGGCACCCCACGCTACGTTGATAGGGCTTCCATCTGTCAGGCTGTAGAATATCTTGAACTCGTCCGAGTGAGTGTGCCCATTAAATTCAGCAGTTATAGTCTTCGAAAATCTAGAAATATTAAATATATGTACCATTGAATATGAAAACAAAAAGTTATCACATTTTTTTTTAATCTTCTTTATAATCCACCACCTGACTGATTACGTCAAATCAAATAATAATTAATTAGTGAAAGCATCGATTATAGTTTCATTAATAATTATGGTTTATTACCTGTTGACAATTCTGTTGTATTCCCTAGTCCATGTGTGTGTAAGATCGCCGACTCCGGGCGGGATATGAGTTAAAATATGAACTTTTTGTCCGGCTTGTTCAGATTTGTATAGCTCTTGTACCAACCAGTCTAAATGTCGTTTCGCGTCTTGCGGATCGTATACTAGCCACCTGAAAAATTTACATAGTCAGCAAATCTAGCAGAGTTAAAAAAATCTAAACGTAACAAAATAATAATAAAAAAAATGGTACTAGTTATACAGATTCTTGACTAATATGTTCATGACATACTTTGTTGCAATACATAAAAATCAAATGAAACAATCTAGCATAAAAGTAGCAAGCAGCTTTAATAGTAGTTTATACACCAGCCATATAATAGGGGTCATTAAAACACGAGGGTGGGTTTATCTCACGAGGCGAAGCCGAGTGTGATAATGGTATACGCGATTGATAATATACGCATATATAGTTATATGCATACACCATTTTATCTTCACTCATGCAGTTGAAATAAACAAAAGTTGAAAAATAATTGTCATACGGCGGGAAATTCAGATTGTCATTGCGCATGACTGCGCAGCTCGCGCATTCATAGACAATGACACTATTTTTGAATGAGCCCATCATACGTGCCAATGATTTAAAAAATAAAAGTATGCTACAAAAAATTAAAGTTATTTTATGATGCAGTTGTTTGAAAATCGAAGGAGAATGCTGAACTGTAATGGTTATTTTTTTAAATTTTACCTATCCAAGAACGAAAAGTACGTGTTTATATACTATGTTTTGAATTCATAATTGGAACATTACGTTGTGAGTGTAGCTAAACCAACTTTCGTTGCTGACCGCACAAATCATAATACTATAAATAAATATAAAAAACCTCGTGAACTATAGATAAAATACCTACGTAAAAACATTAAAATCAAAACAGAAAAAAAAATTCTGCATTTTCTACATTCTATAAATAAATTCTTACCAATTAAATTTATACGCCACATTGTTATTCAAACTTATAACTTTTAGCCCGGGTGTCAGGAGCATGGAGAAATCGCCACGATCGCGCAAATGAGTTTTAGCTTCTTCATCCAAATAGAAACCCCATTTTCTCACGAGTGCGTCGTACAGCCAAGTTGTGTTTAAATATTCACCGGTCACAGAGGATGGTGCGAATCTTGAAAAAAAAAAATTATAAAAAAAAAAAATTTACACTTGTAAGGCCCGTTTCGCCACTTTCAAATAAGTTCCAATTAAATAACTTGGCAGATGATTTCATACAAATTCGGTCACTTTCTAAATATGGTAAATAGTAGTGTTTAGTCTATTCAGATGTGGTGAAACAGACCGTTTTACTTAGCATGTGCGTCGGCTAAGCAATACTCCTGTCGCACGACTGTCAAACTATTAAAATAACATGAAAATTAACTTGACATTTGTGGTTACGACTCATGGCGACTAATATACTTACTGTGTGTCTGTGGTACTTAGGCACCTAACCTTTTTTTTATCTTTGTCTTAGTACTGCTACAATTCGTAACCGTACCAAGACTAGCTAATAATTGGTATCTATTGTATAATTATAATTGACATAAATTATCACACTGTTGGGCAATGTTGAAAAATGGTTCATACAAAAATACCCATGGTCCTTTCAACAAATTCTGTTTAGCTGTGTTAGCGTGAAAGAGTAACAAACATCCATCCATCCTTACTCACGAACTTCTTTTTTTATAATAGTAGTAGGACAGTATTCAAATGTTAGTGACAACTTACTGATTTGTAGGTTGAGATTCATGATTACCAATCACAGGTATAACTGGTACATTGTCGCCAAAGCTTGTCCTTATTTTCTCAACGACGTGTCGGTTCATATCGTCGATCAGTTCGTACGTTGTCTCCCAAACGCCATGGTCGATAGTATCACCTATGTAGTACACTACATCAATGCCCTGAAATTATACACACCGTTTATATGTTAATAAAGATGGCGGTTCCTTATTCATATCAATATAGATCAACGCGACTGGAAGAAGCTCGTGACGTCTGAACGTATGTTCCGTGTTCAATGAACTTCAATACCCATGTCAGGTAAAGTGTCGTGTTGGCCTCGTGGTAAAGGCGCCCACCTCTCATGCATGAGCTTATGGATTTGATACCCGGTAAGTATCTACTTTCAACGTTTATCGTGGATGTCTTTGACATCGGCGAAGGCACCATGGACTTATCATTAATGTAAGTTTGAAAGAGAATGCTCGTGCTTTCTCTTTATGAGAAAAAGTCAACAACAGTAAGACGAACAAAATCGGCTGATATAATTATTATAGGTAATCAAATTACCTGATGAGTTTCGGTGATAGTGTCAATAACATTATCAAACGCCCAAATCGGTGTGTCACAGTCCCTGTAGTCACCCCAATAGCCTGCCGGCTCAGCTTTTCTTGTGGTCACAAACCTAGTTTGTGATGATCCCCTCAGGTCTCGTACCTTTGCGGCTACGCTCAAATCTAACATCAGTTCGCCGGTATTATTTTTTAAACTCTCTTCGATAATAGATTCTTCTACGTCAGATTTGAATACATAATTTTGGGCTGATGTTTGTCCTATTCTGCAACAGACCGGCTCACCACAGTCAGCGACTCCAAATGCTTCGTACAGAGGGTCGATGTGAGCATCGGTGATTACAGCGATTTTGAGTGGTCTAGGATCGATGGCAGGAGCCTGTTAAACAAATTTAAAATTTTAGACGCAAAAATAGTACCTACCTGATTGTACAACACGTAATTTTTAACAAAATCTAATAAATAGAAATATTTTAGATAATATTTGAGTAAAATGGTGCTAAGATATGCTATGTTTTGTTTTAACAATTGAAGATATAACCGACTTTCGTTATTGATTGTAGGAGAAACATTCTCTATTATATGTCATTTTTAGGTTTCTCCTTTAGTGAAAGCTGTAGGTACTTATTGTTTTTCTTACATTATTTATCGGTGCTGGCTCCGGCAGTTCCACGTGCCATTCAAATCGCGGGTCTTCAAGTCTGCAGGCATTTGGGTCGTCACCTCGTTGGTTCACAAGTCCGCAAAATGCTCTTGGAGTAGCTTCGGGCATCGTTCTGATTATATGCGATATTATTGGCTGCAAGTATAAGTCGATAAGACATAACTGTTTTCTTAGTTAAAATTACAAGAATATTAAGAAATAAGAAGTATTTAATTTAATATGGTACGAAAGATTAGGTACTCATACACAAACTAATGATACAATAAAATAACTGTAAAGGAGATTGACCGCCAATTGTATCGCTATTTTTCTTTCTCAAGTTTATAATGTCTACATAGATATTTATTATAATTAAACTTTTTTTAAACCTAATGTTTAAAAAAAAACTAAAATGAATAGGTAATTTTGGTTTAAATTAGTTATTTAATAATAGCCTTTGACCCGTTAAGGTAGACCGCAAAATTCTTTTCTTATGTTTTTTGCAAATTGTAGCCCTGTTTCCACTATAGTACCTAGGTTGATCAAAATTTGACAATTTTGATGATACAAATATTATTTTTTAATTATCATCATTGATGTCATTCTACCTAACTCTCGAGGCTGCGGGTTGTTCGCAAGAGATACCGCGCCCCCGGAACGCAAAGGGCACAAGAAGGAACATGGGTGGGTTTTAGTCAGTAAAAGTCTGACACTCCCTCCCGCCCCGCCCAGGGCGGGAGAAGTTATTTGATGATTTCCCACCCACCAAAAAAAAAAAAAAAACCTAACTCTCGAAATAATATTTTGCGGTCATTGAGCTACGTCGGAGGCGGGCAGCGTAAAGTAGTATTTTATTTAAAGTCGCTAAAACTACACATTAAAAAAAAAATTGCTATACTTATGCATGTATGCTTGACAGTACTCGGTGCCTTTGTGGCTTGGTCAATGTCCCAAACATATTAAACAACATACCACATTAAGAGAAACTGCTCCAGCGCAAACAGGGTAGGACTCGATGTTTAGCGCTGCGCAGAGATCAACCACAACATTCGAAATTTCTTCATCGGATTGCCCGTTTGCAACCCCTTCAAACACGGTAGCAAACGCACTTCGACATATTAGACAGTCCAGCGTCTGAAAATGAAACTTAATTAAAATATAAGTCGTATGGACGGTACATCCTTTTAATCCTAATAATTATTTAGAATACTTATAAATATATATAAATAGCCAAATACCCCCTTGTTGTTTACTTTTGATAAGCGTGATTTAGTAGCTACAAGTATAGTAATAATTATTTTATGATTAGATAGGTCGAAATGGCTTATGTGGGGAATGTGTATTTCTTTTTATCAGTATTTAAATCAGTTAATGTTTTACGATAAACTAGGTACTTATTTACTTTTAATTATTTAGAACTAAGTAGTAATAAATATAAAAATATTATTTACTATAAAAAGTAATCAAAATGAAAAAGTAATATGACAGTGTTAATTGACTTTCGTTGCTGACAGTACGGCTACTATATATAAAGTTACCTATGTGCTGCCACCAACGATGCCGTGGAAGTGGCAATGTTTTGGGCCACCCAAATCTAAAAAAATATCGTGCCAGCGACACGAAGAAGAAGTACTTATAACAACTGTTAAGTATAGGTAAATTGTGGCGTCGACCGACGACAACGACCACCTCAAGCATCGCTATGCTTGAGGCATACTTGGAAAGCACCATTGAGTGCCAGCATGCTTAATACAATGGTTCTGTCCAGACGAATTCGCCCCCTATTTAGTTAATTAGTTACCTACATACATTATTCGTTAGGGAAACCTTTCTGTTCTGATACGAGCAATAAATTTTGTTAGGCAGTAGTAAATAATGCTTACCACTCTAACTTCCGACGCAGTTTCCAGAAACAGTCTAGAGGCATGCTCCGGGCTATGCATGATATCGATGACATCTTGCAGCTGTTGAGATTCTAAAGCTGTCAACTCCTTCCTCATGTGCTTTTTAAACAAATCTTCTATACCATCTAAAACACGAGCAATTATTCACTGTCCAATAATGAAACGGAATTTTAAAGTATTTGTAACAATTACCTATAGACAGCTGTGTAGCAAAGGTCGAAGCTAATAACGTTAATATGATTACTGGCGCCCTCATCTTGTTTGCCTGATTGTTCAACAATGAATGATAACAAAGTATTCCACCTTTATATAGATAAATATAGGAGATACGAAACTCGTACGACAAGCAATCGAAATTATTGTCATTTTTTGAGCGTCTCGATTTTATTATAGTGATGCGGGTCTACAAGCATTCCAATAGATAAGGTGCAAGTATTTATCACTTTCACTTGTGTTTTCCTACGACGGGTGTAAAATAATATGCCAAATAACATAAAATAGATTTTGTGAAATTAAAAATACACAGTTTAGTAGCTCCCCACGTTATGTCCATGTTCTTAACCACGTTCGTATTTTGGTTAGGGTATTTATCAGCGATAGATAATCCGGTATCAATCAACATTATCTTATATCTACGAATCAACACGCTGAAAATATGTTTACCCAAGGTAATGGCATATCTAGACTAGACAAAACAGGTGCTTTACTATTCTAACAGATATAGGTACCTACTGAACGATAAATATCTACGTCGTTACGCAAGCCCAACAATATACCATCACGCCTGTATTCCCCGTAGGGTTAGGTAGAGGTGTACCAATATGTACACCTAGTTTGCCGGTATGTTTAAGTCCCATGTAATAGGGGGCGAGCCTATTGCCATTAACCGGGCACTAATCCTAACTCTGAGTTGCTGAGAATTTCATAGAAAATCCCAATACCACTTTGCTAGACCCGGGAATCGAACCCAAGACCTCTAGCGTAGCAGTGGCGTTTAGGGCTACTGGGCTAACGAGGCAGTCAACGCCTAGTTACGTTATAACCGGTTTGCGTTTAATACACAAGCCGACAATCGGTTTACCGGTCAACGGGTCAAAATTCAAATCTATACTAATATTATATAGAGGAAATTTTGTTTGTTTACACCGAATAGGCTCCGAAACTACTGGATCGATTTTTACCATTTTTTCGCCAATAGATTAGATAGCTACATTATTTCTGAGTAAGATAAGTTATAAAACATCACGCTATAACCCACAGGAGCGGAGCAGTAACCAAAGACGTAACTTAACGCAGGTAAAACAAGCCATGCGGGCGAAGTCGCGGGCTGTTCGCTAGTAGAATATAATTATACTTATCGTGGAAGTTTTTCCGCTTGTTGCTGCTAACAACGTGCATGAGACTTTCTACTTGAATGCGAAAATCAATGAAAAGTGACCAAAACTCTCTCGGAAATAAACTTGACACTAACTTAATATAGTGGCAGGCATCTTTCTTAATAAAATAAGGACTTTCACTTTCAAAATGTTACGAAATAAAATGAAAGTTAGTAAATATACTTATGTACCTTATGTACATATTTTATTAACCCTTCATAATAATAAAAACAAGAACATATTATGTATTAAAATGTATATCATTTGAACAAAAACTATTAAACTTCGGTCATGTCCACATCTTCGATGACCATATCATCCAACATTTCGGCAAGTGTGATGCGTGGAAGTGTAGGATCGATCTCATCGGTATCTACTGGTATTTTGTTCTCGTCCTTAAATATGTTAACGTTCTGTCTAAACGCTGGGTCTTCTTCCAAGTCGTCCAAGAAGTCGTTGTAATCCCTGCAAAGGTAATTATTCTTTTTATTCTAGCCTATTTGTAAATTACTATGTTTAATAAACCTTTAGAAAATAGGACACCTATAAATAGCCACATGTAGCATAAAAACGATCGTTAACTAAAGAATTTATTAAAAAATCTATCTATTCTTGAATATATTATGAAGTTTTCAATCAAGGTAGCATTTTCTATAAGCTTTTCCTTAGCAAAATGAATGCCGGATGATGGAAGTTGAAAATGTACGGGTTTTGAACCGTTATCTCAATAATAGTATAGAACTATAGATTGTTAAATGCGAAAGTTAGTTAATTGTTACAAAGAGTGTTTGTATTGAAAAAAAACAAAGAGCAAACATTGCCAAAGACTCAGTAAATAATTGTATCATCAGAAAATATAATTTCCACTTCAAAACCGATATAATATTTAACATTACGAAATGTTGAACTGAACGATAGCAGTAGGACTACGTCAAGGGCCTGATTGATATTATTTACGCAAAGGAAACAAATATGCGATAAGCTCAAGATAATCGTGATTGCGGATTAACTAATCGAATTCTCTCCTTTCAATTTAGAATGATATGTAAGTACGATAAAAAAACTGATTTCTTATCGCAATCTGAACTGCATTTTACACTGTTTACCTGACACGCCAATCGTATAATCTTAATATGACTGCAATTAAAATATTCACATCAATATAGAAGAGTATAGAAAAAAAACTAAGGTTAAATCTTAATTTGAATTTAAAATACTGTTCCGCCATTCATATGAATGGCGGACGAACCGATATCGGTTCGTCCTGATTGGAAAAGAGTTTATAACCGTGGCTTGATTTTCTTTGCACAGTATGTGCTGAACTTGATAACATTGCTAGCTGTCCAGTAGAAGATCTATTAAGATCCTATGCGGAACATTGGAAAGTCAAGAAATATACTCACTCATTAGTAGAACTGAGTCCTTCATGCAGTTCTTCGGCCATATGTTTGAGTTTCCATGCGCGCGCGCGTCTTCTGGCAGACCTCTCGCCGTAGTATTTCTTGACCAAAAACACGTCCGGAATCACGTTGCGATCTAACTTGTCAAAGTTTGCGTCGTTCACGTTTGAATCGCCGATGTTGTAGCTAAAAGATAACAGATAGTTAAGCTTTTTGGAGAGCGTAAATAATTGAAGAACTCAGTAAAAATGAAAATGAGAAGATATAAAGAAATAAATATTCTCTTTCAAAAATATCTTGTGGTAAAATTTTTCGGTTTTTTTTTTCGGATAGGAAATCATCAAATTACTTCTCCCGCCCTAGACGAGGCGGGAGGGAGTGTCAGACTTTTATAGACTAAAACCCATCTATGGTCCTTCTTGTGCCCTTTGAGTTCCGGTGGCTCGGTATCTCTTTCGAACAAGCCGCATCGGCCCTGACTGGCCCCTCACATTGCTGATATCTCTTTGAAGTGCGAGTGGAACACGAACACGCCGTCGACACGGCCTGTCGTTATACAACGTACGGACGGTGAGTTACCCATTGCTCACCATCCACAGGCCCTCGTCTACGGTGGCCGGAAGTCGTCTCGCGGCTCCCGACGCCCGAAGCGTTTCCCGCGTGGCGGCTGGGCCGGGAGGCTCTCTGTCTTAACCATCCCGAAAATTTTGAGGATACCAGTATGTAGATACGAAGAACCGGATGTAGTATTAACTTACCCCAAAACTGTATCGCCAGGCTTCAAAATATGTCCGAGATGTGTTCTGGTGTGGACGGGGTTGACGTCTAAACCCAGCTCACTGGCTTTCACAACCCACACATCTGCCACTACGTGTTTGCTGGACACCATGCCTTGACCAGGGAATGACTTCTTTTCCTGTAAGAGTACTGTGATGGTTAGTATAATAAAAAAATCTATTAAATATTCATAGTGATCTACAATAGGAAGATTTCCACGTTACTTGTTGTGGGTACCTGTTTGTACGTGACCTAGTGGTTTTTAAAGCGAAGATTTTTTACCGCACATTGGACTTTGAACTCTCGGCTCAGCGCCGATAGATGTAAATGTAATGTGCGGTAACATAAAAAAGCATAACCGTTTTTGGATGCTGCATTTTTACTAGTTATGTTCTATAAAATTGTGTTTTGGTCTTGGGTTCGATTCCCAGGTCGAGCAAAAAAATGTTATTGGGTTTTTTTATAAAATTCTCAGTAGCAGCTCGGAGTTAGGATTTGTGCCCGGTTAATGGCAATAGGCTCGCCCCCTATTACATGGGACCTTAACATACCGGCGAACTGTGGGTGTATACTCGTACACCTCTGTCTAACCCTTCGGGGAATACAGGCGTGATGGTATGGTTGTTCTATAAAATGTGGTGCCTCATCAGTTGAGCAGTTGGTGAGCGAAATTTTGTTAGAATAAGAGAATAAGATAAAGAAACTTACATGTTCCTTCAATATATCAATGTCCATCACAATATATTCTACCAATTGTTTAGGATTACATATAGGAGAAAATGGGTTTCTCCAATAGACTGTGGATGATACTTCACAAACTGAAAGAAAAATTTAACAAACATTAGATATACTAAAAAAAATCAGAATTTCTTATTGCGATTATGTGAATCTAAAGACATAACTCATGGGCAGGTTAACTAGCTATAATTTAATTATTTCAAAATTGTATTAATAAGCATATTTCATTGATGTAGCAAGCAACAAAATCATGTGCTCTTTAGCTGGATAAAATATGAAAAGAGTCTATACTACAAAATAAAGAAGCTGACAGAAACCCGTACGATTATGCGCCCATGGATCACATGAAGAAATCATCTAATCATCTCAAATTACCTTGTCCAGTTCTAGCATCAATCAAGTGTATAGTGCTAGTTACTCTGTTAACCAAACAGATTGGAGAAATGGAGCCAAGCTGCTGTGTCAACTTCTTAGGCAGGCATACAACACTGTCTTTAGACAGAGGCACTATCTCAATACTAAATGTGAATTTGTAGTTGTAAATATTACTGTGAATATCATGTGATATAAGTTTTTTGGAATGTTGGCATTTAATAGGCAGCACTGACTGGATGAAATCCACCATTTTGCGAGCATGATTTTCTGTTGCATAGAAGAAATCTAATCCATCTGAAAGTAAACAGAAAATTTAGAATGTGGTCAGTTACTCTAGATTAAATACAAAGACATCATGAACCAAAGATAATGAATTATAATAAAATATAATTAATTATAGTAATCGGCAATAAATATGTAATAAGTACATAAGTCTATGCCACAATCGTATGTAGTAGTGCTTTTGCAAAGCTTGATGTGCCATATTTACACATAGGTATTGTCAGCAACTGGAAACAGGGCTAATCAACTACTAAGCACTTACCATGTTTAGGTTTGATACCAAGAGTATTTTCATGTGCCTTATGTTTCAAGATTAGCTGTTCCAAATAGTAGAAAGTCTTCCTGTTATTTGCGCGTTGTCTCACTTGCACTAAGGCGCGCCAGTAGTCTTGTGCTTCAGACCGATGGCATGCATCACACATCTGATGCTGTATACTGTACTCTACAATAAAGACTTGTTCAAGTACTGCTCCCCCCATCACTTCTCCTTGTATTGTAAGTTTTACCTACAACATTAGGTTTTGTGTTAGTACAAGTAGGTTCACATTTGAAATGCAATGAACAGTGATTAGACTTGAAATTATAATCATTAGTTGTTTCTAAAATTACTACTGAAATTTTTACACAAATCTATTTATTTATTTTGAAGTTGTTGGCAACTTCACACCCTGTTTTTTAAAAAACCATTCTAAGTTGGCGAAATTTGCGAACTCAAAAATTTCATAATTATTGCACAACATTATTGAATGTGCAAACTAATGTGATAATTGTATAAAGTGCATTTCTATGTTATTAGCTTAGTACCTTTATTCTTTTGGAATGAGGTTCAGTCCAAGCAAAGCTAGCATCAACAAGTTTGACTCGACTAAGTCCCTTCAGCTTTTTGAGGCAGAGGGCAAGGAGCTCCCTGGATTCCAGGGAAGCTACCACCCATTCAGCCGGTGGTTGTAGGTATCTGAAACAGATAAGAGAGCAAAATGTTGTGAAATAGAATTGGTAACAAAAAACATTTAGCAAAACAAAAAAGAAATAGGATATTATGATAGCTTTGTTTATGGATTTTATGATCAAGTAATTTTCAACTGTCTATTAATGAAAGAATTGATTATTACAGACTTTATTTAAAAACAATAATATTTCATGAGAGATATTATAGATTGCATTCTGTTGTATGTACTTCTCAAAGTTGTTATGTTAATAAATCAAATATTTACTATTCATTAAGTAAGTACTTTATTTACCTCTCACATCCTCTGCAGAAGAAAATTGTTGCTTGTTTGGGTATGCCTTCCGAGATATCTATATTGGCACGCAAACATGCTACACACATGTTGGAGGGATTGGGCTCTATAGGCACTGCGCACTGGCAACATAATCTGGAAACATTTTAAATAAGATAGTCAAATAAACTGGTATGCCAAGTAACATCACATGTAGGTATCTATAATCTATGCAAATTAATAAAATTACAATGTCTGTTTGTAATGTCAAAATAAAAGTATTTGTATCAAATTCAAATTTTGTCTATCTGTTTTATTTGTTCTGGTTGATCTCCGAAACAGCTGGGCCAAGTTTGACAGGACTTCCACTGGCAGTTAGCTGATGATCTAAGGAGTAATCTAAGTGACTTAGGGTTTCGGGCGAAATATTAAAATCATTCACGGGGACCAAGTCGCGAGCATATGATAGTTAGGTTCAAAATACTATGATTAGTAACAAAATTCATATTTTCTGATATGTGTTAGGTCTGTTTGGTATGTTAAATAAGGACCATTTGCCTGTATTTACTTTGGAATATAAATTTCACGACAATGAAGAAAAAACTACCTGAAACGCATTCATGTTAACCTAAAAAACAACTTACACTCGTGCACCGGTAAGAGCAACTTCATTTTCAGGTGAAATATATTCCATTTTAAACGACTGTGCAGTCTACTTGACGATAATAAGAAATTATATAGGTTTTCTGCTTTTGAAAATATAAGCTAATCTAAAACGAAGGCGAACACGCCGTTCAGTTGCAGTTCAGTGGCAGTGTCAACTGTCATTTAATTTCAATATGTCATGTCAAGTGTCAAGATTGAAGCCTTGTTTCCACGGTGAAAATATTCCATTTTTTTTTAGGGCGACAACATAATAATTATGGGACGCGTCCACGAGTCGCGGCTCAAAGCCGCGACGGATACTAAGGCTGCGGGTTGTTTGTAAGAGATACAGTGCCCCCGGAACGCAAAGGGCACAAAAAGGAACATGGGTGGGTTTATCCAGTAAAAGTCTGACACTGCCTCTCGCCCCGCCCAGGGAGGGGGAAATCATTTTCACGTTTTACACGTTTTCTCTTATTCATTTCACAGTTGTCGACGAAGAAATAAGACGATAATCATCTGCTGCCGCGTCCCGGACGTCATTCGCAGCTAATGCAAACATCCAGCTGACCAAATTTGATTAGATGTTCCCACTGCAGAGACTTAGGCCTCCTGTGTAGCAGAGGGATATATATGTGTGTAAAGAAAACCAGTCCGGTAATAAACTTTAATCTATTAACAAAACAACCAACCTGTAAAACATAAGAAAACAACATAAAGAGTCCTTATTTCTCCTAAATTAATAAATAAAAGTTTCTTTTCAATCCTATGGCCATCAATTCTATAATGACATCATGTGTCATCACTGTCAGACTTACCTAAAGAAAAAATAAAGATAAATATAAACCTAAGAAAAACGGTCGTATTACCGGACTGGTTTTCTTTACATGTGTAAAATAAAAAAATGAAACCGACTACGTAAAACATGAACTTTAAATAAAAACTGAAAAGAAAAAAACTACTCCAGTAGCCTGAAATTCTGTTAAGAAACAATCGGAACCCATTAAAAATCTATACCGGCTCGAATCGTCTCCTCAATATTAGGTCCCGACTGTATTGAATTCTATTAACTAAGATCTTAATAAAATCTCAGCCAGCAATCTATCAAAAACTCTTCTAATTTACTTAAAAATCTTAAAATATTTGACATTGATCGTCGCTAAGATGTGATTGCGACCACTTGCTACTAAACGCTCTTCAGTGTTGCTAAATTGCTAACAAAATAGCTACAGAAACGGATGGCAAACTAACTAACTGACTACGACACTCACGCAGATATGAGCGCTATGTTTTTAAAACGATGAGAATATCAACCAAAATGAATATATTATAATCTGTATCATTGTACATCCGGATACGGCAGTGCCATAATCATCCTGTACCGATATCCGAACGACGAATTGTTACGTAAAGAATTCGACCGAACCTCTTTCGTGACCTCTCCGACTATCTACTGTGCATTTATTCGATCGATTTTTCTTAACGAAAATGTTCTCTACCGTCTGCAGGGCGGGCCGTTTGGCCACAAGAACGGTAGTAAATAATACCTCCGACAAGGCACCATTAGTTGCGGCACCCGTGTTGAACAAACGTGATTATGCGGCCAAAGCTGCAGCAGGCAAGGGACATGGTAAGGTGGTTGCTGTAATCGGTGCCGTCGTCGATGTACAGTTCGAAGACGAGCTTCCATCCATCCTAAATGCTCTGGAGGTACAGAACCGTCAACCCCGGCTTGTGCTGGAGGTGGCGCAGCACTTGGGAGAGAACACCGTCCGTACCATCGCTATGGACGGTACCGAGGGTCTGGTCCGCGGCCAGGCTGTACACGACTCCGGCTCGCCCATCCGTATCCCTGTGGGCGCAGAGACCCTCGGCCGCATCATGAACGTCATCGGAGAGCCCATCGACGAGCGCGGCCCCATCCCCACAGACAAGTCCGCCGCCATCCACGCCGAGGCGCCCGAGTTTGTAGAAATGTCCGTAGAACAGGAGATCCTCGTCACTGGCATCAAGGTCGTCGACCTGCTCGCCCCCTATGTCAAGGGAGGCAAGATCGGTCTGTTCGGCGGCGCCGGAGTGGGTAAGACTGTACTTATCATGGAGCTGATCAACAATGTCGCTAAGGCGCACGGTGGTTACTCCGTGTTCGCCGGAGTGGGCGAGCGTACCCGTGAAGGCAACGACTTGTACCAAGAGATGATTGAGTCTGGGGTCATCTCCCTAAAGGACAAAACCTCCAAGGTATCGCTTGTATATGGACAGATGAACGAGCCCCCCGGCGCGCGTGCCCGTGTCGCTTTGACTGGTCTAACTGTGGCTGAATACTTCCGTGATCAGGAAGGACAGGATGTATTGCTGTTCATTGACAACATTTTCCGTTTTACCCAGGCCGGTTCTGAGGTGTCTGCCCTGCTGGGTCGTATCCCATCTGCTGTAGGTTACCAACCCACCCTGGCCACTGACATGGGTACCATGCAGGAGCGTATTACCACCACCAAGAAGGGATCCATTACCTCTGTGCAGGCTATCTACGTGCCTGCTGATGACTTGACTGACCCTGCGCCTGCCACCACCTTCGCTCACTTGGACGCCACCACTGTACTGTCCCGTGCCATTGCTGAGCTGGGTATCTACCCCGCTGTGGACCCCCTTGACTCCACGTCCCGTATTATGGACCCTAACATTATTGGAGCTGAGCACTATAATGTAGCACGTGGAGTCCAGAAGATTCTTCAGGACTACAAATCACTCCAGGACATCATTGCTATCCTGGGTATGGATGAATTGTCTGAGGAAGATAAGCTGACTGTTGCTCGTGCACGTAAGATCCAGAGGTTCTTATCCCAGCCTTTCCAGGTTGCTGAGGTATTCACTGGTCATCCTGGCAAACTGGTGCCCCTTGAGGAAACCATCAAAGGTTTCTCTAAAATCTTGCAGGGCGAGTATGATCATATACCCGAAATAGCATTCTACATGGTTGGACCCATTGAAGAAGTTGTTGCTAAGGCTGAAACCCTAGCCAAGTCTTAAATGAATTTAGTTTTTAAGATTTCCATATTAATGTTATTGCTTATGCAACCAATAAATTATGTAAACAACAAGCACTGGTACTGTAGATAAACATTCTGTACGAGTAATAAAACTTATAACTTAAATATATTTTGTTTTATTTAATTTAAAATCATGTTACATAACTACAGAAGACTGGGTTCTTTCTGAAAACGAAAAGTATTACAGAACATGCTTGGCCGCCTAGTTCAGACCCTGTATAAATATATATGTATGTATAATATATGCCGGTGCGAGGCTGCAAATATTAACATTGGGTTCTAAGTTGTAATCCTAGGTCGTACTACTATTTTTCTGTCAAAATTAAATGATTTTATTCGTTAGATTGGAATTGAGCCAATTTGCGGACGTATGCAGCCATTTACGTAAACATCACCAGGTCTAGTAGACGGTTGTAATGTTACTGCACACGTACTGATGAATAATTTGTTTTTGAGACCGACATCTATATTTCTTTTCACCTTACAACTTTAGAATCCTAGATAATTGTTTTGTCAAAATATTCCTGACAATTTTAAGTCAGCTATGTACCTAGTTTCCATTAAAATATTTAATGGAAAAAAATATTGTTTCTACTCGTCACGCTCTATGTTTTGCTATAATAGCAATTTAGCTTATGCCAATCAGTAATAGGGTATAGTAGTCGCCACGAGTTGTGAGTAGAAACGTCAAGTTATTTTTTGGGTTTTTTGGGCCGTCGACGCTGCACGCGATTGGACTGACAAACGGACCTATTGCGTGCAGCGTCCGCGGCCCAAAAAATAACTTCATGTTGGTGCTCACGACTCGTGGCGAGTACTATAGCAGTTAGGTTTTGCGATGCGTCGCAGTATGCGGACGTAAGAATGTTGCGGAATAATAACTCCGTTGACGACTTCTTTAGACAAGACTCAATTAGCTAAATTATATAAGCCATGCCACAACTCCCTCGCATGAATGGTGAGCAACGTTTCGCAAGATGCCGCAACCCCGTGACGCTGTAGCGACGATGACAGATATGTAGTTTAATATAATATCTAGGTAGGTACCTATAATTAATTTAAATTTTTTCGTTCCACAGACTTCAGAGACAGAGGGGAACAGTATTTTATTATATTTTTCATTATAAATAAGAAATAATGTGTCGGAAAATACAAATTTTGCAATTTGCACATCAAGCCCTTTTATGATTCCCCATTTGAACTAGTAGCTTCAATTTGAAATTCCAACCCTCCATTTTATAAGAATTAATTACAGAATGTAGGTTGTTGAGATTTTTTCTTGTAAGTACTTGTGGTCTATAACGATGTTACTTGCCAAATTTCATAGTTCTAGGTAAACGGGAGGTACCATAATTAGGGGGTTTTGATTCTCTTGAGTGTCGAAATATGCGTTTTTTGTTGTTATAAACGGCCGTGTCTTTTTTTTACGTAAACTTTGATTTTTTCGCAACTTCATGGGACCGTAGACTCGAGTCATCATCATCATCCTTCCCTTATCCCATGTTACTTGGGGTCGGCGCAACACGTTTTCTTCTTCCACGCTGTCCCGTCAACCGTCATACTATCACTGACTCCTTTCTCTTTCATATCATTCTTCACGCAATTCATCCATATTTTCTTTGGCCTCCCTCTTCCCCTCCATCCATCCACATTCATAACTCTTTTGGTCACTTGCGTCTCATCCCTCCTCTTCACATGCCCATACCAAAACAAACGGGGTCCCTTTCAACTTTTCTGTCACTGACGCTACTTTCAAACTTCCTCTAATATACTCATTCCTTACCTTATCCATTCTAGTCACACCACACATCCACCTCAACATTCTCATCTCCGCTACATGCAATCTTTTTTCATCAGTGTTCTCCACGGCCCAACATTCCGATCCATACAATACGACAGGTCTTATCACGGACTTGTAGATTTTCCCCTATAACTTAAGGGGCATCCGTGGGTTGCAATTATTCCAGTGACCTGTCGCTATTTCATCCACCCGGAGTTGATCCGCTGCGTTATGTCTCGGTCTACACCGCCATCTCCTTGGACAAGCGACCCGAGGTACCGAAAGTCAGAGCAGGTTGGTATCGGCGTTCCGGCGAAAGATATTGACACAGGTCTAGAGAGGCCGCCAAAATCGCAAAACAAGTACTCCGTTTTGGTTCTGCTGAATTTCAAACCGACGCTGTCCAGTCTTTGTTACCACACCTCCAATCTGCTCTGGACCTCTAGGCCGCTCTCAGCAACCAGCACAATGTCATCGGCAAACAGCATGCACCAGGGAGCCTCATCCTCTCCGACGTCAAAGCGTCGATTATTACCAGGAAGACGTAAGGGCTGAGGGCCGACCCTTGATGCAAGCCGACTGCCACATTGAACTTAAATCTCAACTTGATTCCTCCACGCATTCCTGAAATAAAGGGTCTCGACAGATGGACAACAAAGTGTTCTTATAACGGTTCCGTTTTTTCCTCTTGAGGTACGGAACCCTGAAAATGGAGAGGTAGTTATAAAATACCACATTAATGATCACAGTTGTGCGGCCAATTAAATTGTGGTGGAAACAAATATTATGTATGTTACAGAATCTTACTGTAAAACTGTATGTCGTATCATTATTCGTCCTTTCGGGAATAAAACTCAATTGTGTGGCTTATAAAATCAGTTTATTTTAAGTTCTTATCGCTTTCCTCCAACCCTGGGAGCTGATTTTTGACTGACTTTAGCGGCTTTGGCTTTAGGTGCTGCCTTAGCCTTAGGTGCTGGTGCTGAAGCCTTCTTGGCTGCCTTTGTGGACTTCTTCTGTTCTTTTGCAGCCCTGTAAAATAAACAGAAGTTATGGTTAATACAGGATCAAAAAATTATTTATCATTTGTCTATTATTTGATTCCATGCAACACTGTTTAATAATTTTAATGAGTACCTAATTAATATTCTTTTCAAATGTTTTACTTTTCATGTTTCTGGTAAATAAAGCCCTAATGAAATGCCAGGTATCATTTATTATGTGATGATAATAAGATGTGTGACACAACATTGTATTTTAAAATGTAGTGAAATTAACCTTTTTGAATATTTTCAAACAAGACTGCAGCATGTTGTTTTAATGAGTTTATTGTAGTGCTTCATAATATATATTTGTGCAATACTTACTTGATAGCCTGATCTCTCTGAGCCTTGCGCACTTCTGGCTTCATGTTCCGCTTGGCCATGATGTCACTGAGTGAGGCACCAACGATAGCACGCTGGTACTTCTGCGTTCTCCTTGTGCGCTTCTTAGTCTGCTCTTCTTCTTGACCCTTCTTGAACTTGCGCCTGATGGAAGCAATTATTACTAAATGTCTATTAAACTGTTTCATATTAACCTCTCATGTGCCGGTATGCAGATCAACTCTCAAAATAAGGCAGTGTTAGTCTGCCAGAGCGTATATCTGTAATTATGTGACATGAAAAAATGAATTTTGTATGTGTTCGCCTGGCATACGAGGGGTTAAACCCCCATAATAAAGGTGCTGCATAATAAAAATACCAAAAGCACCACAATGTGTTAAATACCTATTAATTTAAGTATTGTTTATTAATAATAACTAACTCTTTGTGTTTATTAGGTTGGGTATTCATTATGATTACCACTAAGGGAATCTAATTAACTCCCATAAAATAGCTTTTCTTCCATGGCTAATATCAATCTTTACACTAATATCAAATCCATAGGTACTAATATTAGCTTCCATGATGCCTAGGCAAAGGCCTTATGATTTCAAGCTGTTTTAGTCCAGGGCTAGAATGTAAGGTAAATATTATGTTATGATATGAAATATTTTAACAAATTTACACACATACCATCACGCCTGTATTCCCCAAAGGGTTAGGCAGAGGTGTAACATAGTACACCCACAGTTCGCCGGTATGTTTAGGTCCCATGTAATAGGGGGCGAGCCTATTGCCATTATCCGGGCACAAATCCAAACTCTGAGCTGCCACTGAGAATTTCATAGAAAAACCCAATAACACTTTTTGCTCAACCTGGGAATCGAACCCAAGACCTCTAGCGTAGCAGTCGCGCTTAGGACCACTAGGCTAACGAGGCAGTTAACAAATACATTTGAGTATATTATTATTGAGTAGCTCATACCATCCAGGCTTGCATAAAGATGAACACTAGCAAAACATGAATATTAACTAATTAATTGTTCTAAATTATAACAACCAAAATGAATAAAACAGGTTTATATCAATAAAAACTAACTAGAACTGTACATAACAAATATTGTTGCTATCTACCTAACCATATAGCCAACCAATATCCTCTCTTGAGTTATTGATTTAATTAAGTTAGGTTAGTTTTTGTAATAAAACAAAAAAGAGACAGTCAATAGCGGTTCTATGGAGTTTTGATAGAAAAAAGGAAACAAGTAGAATAATAAATCAAAGAAATCTTACCTGTACAACACAGTCCATGTTACTTTACGAGGATTCCTCCTCATCAAATGTGCAGCCTCACATTTCGAGTTCAGGAATGTGAAGGTCTGCAAAACAAAAATTACGATACGCTGAAACTACCGATTGATAATAGGACAGACAAATAAATCCTGTGCTTTAAATATTTTTTTTAGTTTTCAATAACTCAGCATGTTTACATCAAAAATCATGTGATAGGGGTCGAAGTGTTGTGAAAGCCGGCTAGTTATCTGCCTTATATACTGCTTCATTGGACTTTCTGATTAAAGAAAAAATAATAGCAACTGCTACATTAATAGATATTAAAAACAACTAGTAAATATTACCTTGCCGTCCACCTTAACCATGGTCTTTCCATGGCCAGGATAGATCTTGTAACCACTGTACGCGCAAAGTCCGATCCTGAAAATCAATCACACACAAAGATAAGACACCACAGCACTTTTAGAATTAATCACATTATTAATAAAATAGCAACAGATCATTCAGATAATGCAAAATGTATTCAGAATTTACGTAAAACGTACTTCATTTTGACTTGTCGAAATGAAAAGGAAAATCAATCACATAGACAAACGTCAAACAAGGAAGAGGTAACCATAGATAGAAAACATCAAAACAATGTTTTTATTTTCAACTGACATTCTCGCTGTGTTCTCTGAACATTAATTATTCTATACCAGATTTGTTATGTTGAACATTTTATGACAACATTGAACAATAATTATTTTGCTAAGGAACTTCGTTCCAACAAACTCATGATTTACAATGTACATATAATTTAAAAAAACTATTGTAGATAATGCAACAATGAATAAACATTTCTATAACGTATTTGTTGTGAATTTCTCCTGTATCGTGGTGCGTTTAGTCACATACACAAACAACCAGTCCTGGAACTACTATTTGTTCCGCGATATGCAGCACAGCAGCCAATAGCTTAGCGACCTCGCCAACTGTACCGTTAAGGGTATAAGTTCAAATAAGTTGGAATATAGAGCAAACGTACTAGACGCATCATGAGACCCCTAGTAGGATACTTCTAAGTTATATACTTGTATAATTTATTAAAGGCTTATTACATTACACGATTTGTTGTGCACTGCCTGCTATAATAAGAAACAGGGAGACAGGGTCCCTAAGGCGTCCCTGAGGCCTAGGGCGATTGGCAGCGTAGTGTAATAATCGGCAGCTATACTAGCAGGCAGGGTCATAAATTAAATACTAAGCCAGGGCGAAAGACACGGTATCGAAAAAAAAGTATTATAGGTACTCGGTAAAAGTATCGAAACATACTTTTTTAGAGCCTAAACTACTTTTCTATAAAACTAGTTTCAATAGAACACACACATAAACAAAATGGTGAATAAATATAATGACACGATAAAAAATGTTTTAGTAAGCACATTAATGTAAATTAAAAAAATCAAATCACATTATTGATTCCTCACTTTAAACACATAATTAAAGTTCCCATTCTATACCTACTGTGAGTCGGCCTCCTTTTCATCACGCCACACATAAAAAAAACCTTTAAACTTGGTTATAGTCTCTCGAGCAGTGTGCCCTATATGGGCGCGATATATTGTCTTGTATTTCTTAATGTCGTAATCATGTGTAATCTGCGCTCCAAAACAAACTTTAATTGTCTATTATTTTCTAACCTCAAATACTGATTACATTGACATAAGACATTGTAGCTTATCGAACAAAAGTAACCAAAAATTAAACCCCGTTTTAAACTGAATTTAATAATGTTTAGCCAAATGAATTGCCCAGACTTTTTAGAATTTCAAGTAAGTATATAAAAGATGGTTTTTAAATTGCTTATTACTTGTAATAATAAGTTTTTATGTAGCTTTGTTTTTAATCGGCGATTCTTTTTCCTACAGGATATCCTGAAGAAAATGCGAGTTGTGGATGATAAAATATTATATGCGCTCAATACTTCCATACCCACAGAATCTTTCGCAAGTAAAGTTGATGCTCACTCAGCCTGTGAAGATTTACATTCTCAAATTCAAAAAGCACATACAGACAGAGAAAATGTTATTAAAAATTGTATCTTAGCCACTGCAGAAACAGTAAAACATTTAAAGGCAGCTAAAGATAATAAACCTGATGACTATGATATAATGAAAAATTTGAAAGCCGAACAAAAAAAGGTATCTGTTACTGTTATACAATATTACATTTTCGACTGATAAATAAAGCAACTTTGATTTAGTTTAATGCATAATATAGGATATAATTTTATTTTTATTTTGAGTGTGTTAATATTGTGTGTGTGGACTTTATAATAAATTCACAGGAGACAAATGAATCAAAATCAATAAAGCAAAACTGTACTCATTTAATAATCTTGCATCTGCAGATGATAGATCAACTAAGTAATTTTACTAGGTATAGGTACAGACATTCAATACTTACATTTTAGTTTATATTTATTTTTTCAGCTGCTTATCAAATTTTTATAAATATACTTCTTAGTGTGTATATCACTGAACTCATAAATAGCTGGACCTATATTATTTTTTTGTGCATATGAGTACACCTTAGATGGTTTAGATTTAAAATTGGACCTGGTAGGTGGCACTGCCAGCCAACATTTGGGTAGGACAGGTCTGCTAGTTTGTTGATACATAATTAAGTAGTCCTATGTATTGAACGCAAACCCTTTGTTACAGCTAAGACTTTTGCAAACAGAACTTAGTGTGGAAGAAGTCATAAAAGAAAAGACTACCAAGGTATTTACAGAGAAATGTAGAAGTTACTACAAGCCTAACGGCAAAATGTTATGAAGACTGATGACATGCATTTTACTTTTCCTTGTTTTGGAACATAATAGTGTATATACTTACATAAATAGAATATAGACTGTTAGCTTTCTTTTCCTGAAGTCTCCTTGAACACCATATACCTAAGTAAGTTTTCTTCTGCTCACTAGACCTACTTTCTAAGTAGTCCATTTTTTTTTAATCAGTACGAGTTATCATTTTGTTTTAGGTAATGACAGTGGAAATTTCTGATATTGTGAACATCAAAACACTGTGAAACTAATTTTCAGTCTTATTATTATGACAGTAGAAACGCTGGGGTTCGTCTAACTAACTTCTACCTATAATTTTCAAATTATTTGAATTGATAAGATTGATAAGATATAAAATAAAAAGTTCTTTGGCTACAAGATAACAATCAAAGTATAGGATAGTGTATTGTACATCAAACTAGGTATACACATTTTTCTAATTAATTTTTTTTTTCATACATGCCTAACTTGTTTGCTAATCAAAGAACATTGTACAATTCACATTTATTTAATCTTCATAAATTATCCAGATAATATATTTTCATATTAAAGCACCTGAAGATGTATCCAGAATCTATCACTAAAATCACAACTTTAAAAATATTTCTTGTGTAATTAAGCTTATACAGAAAACAACATGTTGAGAAACTATCAACTACATAAAAGTGATACATTACATTTTATTGCAAATCTTACATCACTTGTCAGCTTTAGCAGCAGCAATGGCTTCCTTTGCTTTGTATTCCTCTTCATACTTTTTGTGCCAATCAAGGTTGTATTGGTGGACCGATTCACCTCTCTTCGCTGCTGACTTTCCTGCCAAAATTGCTCCAAAACTAGCAAGTGCAGTGAGTAACATAAGCACATTTGCAATTTTGATTCTGGCTTGGCTGCGGGATTTGTCTATAAGTTCACCACTAAAACCAAATATTAAAATATACTTGGCAATGTATAGGACATTCCACTGCTTTATTCACAGAATTACCTGTATTGTTTACCAAGGCAATCAAAAGGATAACTTGTTATTCCCAGTTCAATATTATGAGTCAGAATGATAATAAAATAAATCTAGCTGTACATACTTATTGAATAATGATGATAGGACTGCACTTTGACATGATTTAAATAATACAAGGTCATATACGCCACTTTTTTGTTATAACCACAGATTGAACTGTGTAATCTGCTCCCATTACTTTTTATTCTCACATCCCATGTGTCAAAACTAATGATTACATAAAAATATACATAGTAGGTATCAAACTTACGAAACGTATGCGGGGATCTCCTCTTTATTTTTGAACTTTTTAGTCCAAACCAAAATAAACTTCTGGAATTCGGTAGGTTTATATCTTTGAGACATACCAGTAGATCGTGAGGCAGAGCTATCTGAGCCAGGGCTGGGTGTGTTGGGAGGTGGTGCGCAATAATTCCTTCTTACTGTACATAGGCATGGTCGTAATCGTAATGAAAGTATTTTATTCATATTAAAATCGTCACTTCGTTCCGTAAATTCTCAATTCAATATATTTTGTAGTACAAAACTATAATCATATTAACAGAAACTTGCTTCACTATCCCTACCTTCCGCTAGCAATAGCAAACTTTTGATTTGAGTTTGACAGAAAATTACTACTGTAACTTGTAGTTGTCTACAGTAGTAAGTAGGTATAACATACTAAACTAAAACTGAAGGAGAGAACACACTAAACGAAACACAATATGTGAATAGTTGATTGAAAAATCAACAAACGTCATTGGCAAGGTCAAAACGTTATTTAAAAAATAAATGTGAGGTGTGCAATGAGAGGTGTGCACATTATGTAAGTGTATAATCTATGTCTGTGTACCACTGCGCCCGCACCGTGTGCAAAAGTTTTTTTTAAAGCTCTATTACATTACACGATTTCTTGGGCCCTGTCTATCGTGTGCCCTACCTACCAGGCAGAGTGTCGATTATTACACTACGCTCCCTGTCTCACAGTGTTGCCAACCGTACGATCGTATTCATACGACCTTTTTGGCTCTGATACGATGTACGAACGAATAATCGAAATTGTACGAAGAATAAACAACCTTTTCAAACCTTAAAATCATCATAAGAAAAAAAAAAAACGAATTAAATTAATTTTGTCCACATAAAAAATACATTCAAATAGTAAGGTTGGCAATTCTGCAACGGCTGCGCTGCCTGCGGCAGGCCCTGTGTCCCTGTCTCTTACTACACTACACGATCGAAAGCGCGACAGGGAAGCAGGGTGATCGGAACAACTCGATCGCCCGGTTTAGGGAACCTGTCTCACTGTTTCTTATTACACTACTCTATCCCTATAGGCTCGCCTCCTAATACTTTGGGACCTAAACATACCGGCGAACTGTGGGTGTACATTGTTATACCTCTGCCTAACCCTTCGAAGAATACAGGCGTGATGGTATGTGGTATCCCTGCAGGCAGGACACGACAAATTGTGTAATGTTATAGGTCTTTAAGGTTTTTTCTGTTACGCCAAAAGTGGGACACCGAATACTAGCCCAGATGTGAACCCGTCCACATCTAGGCCAAGCCTACTTTCAGTACAATTTTTAAGCCTATTTTCAACTCAACATAGCCTTTATCTATATAAGACTACAAAAATCTGATGGCATTTAAAAAAATTATAATTGTGAATTTTGGCAATAGTATGTGTACATACTTGTCATCAGATTTGTCAACCGCTATTGAGATTTTGTGATTTCTTCCTAAAAATTGATGTTATTGTGAAAATGCGGAAAAAGCCGCTTCGTTCCTTAATGAGAAATATTATTTTCAATGTGAATAGTAAATGTAATATGCGAGGAAGAAGGTGTAAATCAAACTTAATGTTTGATTTTAAAGCGCGTCGCTGTCAACTGTAGTTGACAGTTATATAGTTGGATTGGACCGGGACATTTAGGTACTTTTAGTATTTTTTATTCCTTTTCGCACATAATAATTGTAACTTTAGAACTGAATAGAGTGATAATATAAGGGCTATAAAAAACTACTGATTTTTTTTCTTTAACTGCCTCGTTAACCTAGTGGTCCTAAGCGCGACTGCTACCGGTTTGCGAATCAGTTTAATCAATGCAAGTTACTGGCCTCGCATTAAACGAATACATTTTGAAGAAAGTACAGAAGAATTACTGTAAAAGAAGTAAAATGCACCCATGGAAATAGTGTACTTGCTGTAGCATACCATTTATGTATCTGCAATGCCATTGCTTTATCTGTGAAGCGACTTACAGTGTTGCTAATTAAGCAAAGTTTCTACAACATTCATTCATTACAAGATAAAATTCAAATTCATGATTTGGCAGCAATGGGACCGTTTCGAAATTATTAAAACAAAATCTGTTCATGGAAAGAAAATTTTATTTAGGCGGTATTTGAATTATTTACTACCCTGCAAAGGATTCTAATTTTAGCATCTTGCAACATAAGTGACGTGTGAATGTGAATGGTAGGGATTTTGTGTCTCATCTGTTCGATTCCGATCCGAATGATCCGATGGTTTCACTAGTAATACCTACAATCTGCATGCATCAAATATTTTTTTGAGTTTATTAATCGATGGTGGATTGATTTGTAATATCTATTAGTTTTCTTTGTTTTCATACTTCTGGTTCCTAAAATAATTGTAAGTACATTTTGATGAAGATATACCACTGGAAAACACATTGTTTGTTGTAATTTCGGATGCAGTTTTATATGTCGTCGATTGGGCTGCTGTGCTTTCAATTTTGACTTGTCTATGTATATTATTTTCGTTTATTTCGTACTTGTAATTTGTAATTATTTACTGCATTGTCTAAAAATAGAAGTATTTGCATTTTCTAAGTATTCTTTAATGGCTTAATACTACGATTTAGTTGACAATAAAAATTACGTGTTATTGATAGGGCCGCCGAATGTGAATCTTAAGTAGTTCGATAATTTGTGCATCTCTGGTAGGGGTGCAGGAGAAACAGTAAGAAAATGTCTGTTGATCTGTAGAGAAACATTCTCCCATTAATTTGTGAAGAATTTTTCATTTAAATGACAGACTATAATATTTTTTGAGGTATGATAGATAAACAAAGGTAATCATAATGTTATGTTTGACTTTTTTTTATAGTTTTACCTTTAATTGAAATATTATTTAGTTATTACTTTATGATATGATACTAGGATGAATTATTTACTCATTTAAAATATGGTTTTCTAGATGTCTGGTGGACACAAGCATCGTTACAAGAACGCTGGCCTGAGCGCAGATGAGCTGCGTCGGCGCCGGGAGGAAGAGGGTGTACAGTTGCGAAAACAAAAGAGAGAACAGCAACTATTCAAGCGTAGAAATGTTAATCTTCCAGCCTCAAATGCACCAGATATTACTTTGCAGGTAAAATTATTTTATAACTTTGTTCTGGCCTAAAAGCCTGGACTACCAGACCTGCGTCATTTTATAAAAGCTGAAACTTTCTCAGCGCATTGTCCCCAACACGGGTAACAATTATTGGCTACTATGAAGTTTGTATCATGGTGGTTTTGGCAAGGAGCTGGCAGCAAAGGTGTGAAATATTACACCATAGTATAAAGGCAATCTTTTTTATATTTTCTTCGGAGTGCCTTCATTGCCAGACACTTTGCATGATGGCTTTGCCCAGGCAGACACTTTAAAACTTGAAAAAATGTTATGAATTTATGAACAAATATAGAAACATTGTGAGGTGAATGGATGGATGTTTGCTAGTCTTAAACGGCACTGAGATAGATTGGAATAACACATAGGATACTTTTAAACCTGGAAAAATGTACAGTTCCTGTGGGAAAATATCTCAAATTTGGGGTGGATGAAGTCGCGGGCAGAAGCTAGTATGTGATATAATGTTGTAAGTTACCTATTATAGAACAATATGGCTACTATACACTATGTTTATTATAAACGTGAAAGTTTGTGGGACTGGATGCATTAATGTTTGTTACTGTCATCTTTTCAATGGCTTCATGGAGTAAGCTAAAATTGGACAGTTTTTGTGTACCCATAATAATTTTTGGCTTAATCTTCATTCTGAGACTATGCAGACAAAGTGGCATGCATAAGGTACTGCACCATATTTCAATAAACAATGTTATTAACAGGATTACGCAGCATTATTTACAATCCTTTTAGGTAGGCTTCAGTTAATTTTTCATTGAGCTTGGATCTGCCAAAACAAGTACAACCACAATTTGTTAACAATTTAATTAATAGTGATAAAATAATTCAATATGTCAAATGTGTTACATTACTATGCAGCTCTCTCAACCAATAGTTCAAAATATATTCCAAACTTTTGCTTAGAATAGGTTTGAAATTAATCACAATTGAATATACAAAATCAACAGAATCAATTAAAAAAAAAAAAAATTGGAGAATTTTGATGTTTGACAATTTTGGCTAAACCTAACAAAATTCACTATACAAAGATTTATTTTACTTTTTAGGATGACATCAGTATATCACCATCAGATGACATCACTCCGGCAATGGTTGCAGCTCTTTATGGGGATAATCCACAAGAGCAAGTTATGGCAACTCAGAAGTTTAGGAAACTATTGAGTCAAGAGCCTAATCCACCAATTGATGAAGTGATACGGACAGGAATAGTTCCTAAATTCGTGGAATTCCTCACCAATAGCACTAATCCAACACTACAGGTATAGTCCTTGCACTTGATGCGCGTCATATGACTGATATGACGCTTTGTGTCATTGTTATAAATTGTAACAACGATTGACGCGCGTTCGTGAAATATTACAACTACATACGTTATGTCTAACCCTGTACTGGACTTTATTAGTCTGTTAACTGTTGTTAAACATAATTTCTATATTCTGGTAGTGTCATTTTACACTTCCTTCCGGAGTATAAATACCAGAATAGCTATGTAACAATGAGATGTGAGCATATCAAGGCCACTTCAAACACTTAGTTTCACTACACCACAAATAAATAATATATATACATTTAGTGCTAAAGATATTCTGTAACTGAAGTAGCAAGATATAAAATGATATCTGGTAAATTTAGCAGTATATGTTTCCAACTGGATTGATGCAAGCAAGTCTTAGTGGCTGTAATGCAAGTCTCATAAATCTGCAAATCAAAAATCTACATGGAAACAATGCATTTTTTCAGTTCGAAGCTGCATGGGCACTCACAAACATAGCATCAGGTTCATCGGAACAAACCCGCGTCGTGGTGGAGTGCGGCGCGGTGCCGGTGCTCGTGAGCCTGGTGGCGGGCGGCGGCAGCGACGACGTGCGCGAGCAGGCCGTGTGGGCGCTCGGCAACGTGGCCGGGGACTCTCCGCGCTGTCGTGACACTGTGCTTGCGGCGGGCATTCTACCGCCGTTATTAGAGTAATTTTAAAACAAATTAAAAATTTTAAGTAACCCCCGACAGAAGAATAGAAATCCCTACCGCAGCTAACAAAAGAGCGGATAACTTTGAAACCGCTGAACCGATTTCCATCAAACATAGCTAAGAACACTCCCGACTAACTAATTCACCTTCCAAACAAGAAACAAAATCGGAGCAATGATGCCACAGACACACACACACACACACATACACAGACACGCCAACCTTATATCACCCCGTCGTTTTTGCGTCGGGGGTTAAAAATCAAACTCACCATAAACTTTCTTTTCCATATAGGATTTTTTTTAAAGACTACCATAATCTTGGATAACTCCAGCGACGTTGTTGTCATCTCGTGTCAAAAATTCGATAAGGCAACAAGAATTCGTCAGCAACATAAAGATTGAAAAAAAAGAGAGGCCTTTGAATATCAGGGTGAAGTAGGGTTGTAAATAATGGTCATCAGCTTTTTTGATTGGAACACGATCGTAAACTATAAATATTGTTGAAAAGTATCATTGAATTGAAGTGGATGAAATATATTGACGATTTATTTCATTGCGCCTAAACTATTTACTATATTCGTGTATGATGACATGTCTCGGGAATGCAGCTCAGCTTCCTAAATATTTTATTTAAGAATAATTTCTTATTATTTTTCAGGATTCTAAATAAGTATACCAGGTTATCCATGACAAAGAACGCGGTTTGGACTCTTTCAAATTTGTGTCGAGGAAAAAATCCTCCTACAAACTTCGAAGCCGTAGCACCAGGTTAGTTTTTTGTATTATAGAACTTGTCTCAAGAATTTAAAATTAAAGTAGTTTCAAGACATTAATTTTTGACCGACTTCAAAACGGAGGAATTTCTCAATTTGTCTGTATGTTTCTGTTTTATTTGTTTGTTACGCGATATTCCGTCAATTATGAATTGATACAATTTGATGATTCTTTTTGGTTTGGTAGGTTGGCTTCAGAGAAGAGATGTCACGATTATTCGGCAACTATTCGGTATTCGGTCACTTTTTTCGCTATTCGATATTCGGCCGAATACCGAATAGCAAATCATGGAATAAAAGAACGCAAAATATTACTAATAAAGAAAAGATGTTTATCTCGAACAAATGGTGATATTTCTTAAATTAATCAATCACATTAAATGTAATATTTACACAGTACGTACAGTATGATGCACCAATAATCAACAAATAAAGCGTGTTGTGACACGACCGCGACCTAATCACAAATGAAACAAAATTTACCTGCGGCTACGTACTACTTTAGCGATGCAAGTTTAAACTCGTAAGTGACCGACGAGTTGTGACTTGACTCCCGCGAACAGTACTAAGTGTTGCCGAATATTCGGCAGTCGAATATTCTGCGCTTCGGCCAAGAGCTTTGCCGAATATTCGTATTCGGTATTCGGCGAAATAACTATTCGTGGCATCCCTATTTCAGAGGTCCCCATATAATTTTTTTAGAAATCGTTTAAGTACATAGTTTGATTTATAAATCAAGATAACTGAAAAATATGTGATCCATATTAACAAAATTGTATATTTATGTTTCCGTACCCAAGGGTAAAACGGATTACTAAGACTCCGCTGTCCCTCCGTCCGCCTGTTACCAGGCTGTACCTCACGAACCGTGATAGTTAAACAGTTGAAATTTTCACAGGAGATGTATTTCTGTTGCCGCTATACAACAAATACCAAAAAACAGAATACAATAAATATACTCTGTTGGGCTCCCATACAACAGACGTGATTTTTTTTGCCATTTTTATAGATAATGGTACAGAACTCTTCGTGCGCGATTCCGACTACTACTTGGCCGGTTTTCTGCTTATAATTTTAGGGTTCCGTACCTCTAAAGGAAAAAACGGAACCATTATAAAATCATTTTATTGTCCGTCCGTCTGTCTGTCTGTCTAGACTCTTTATTTCGGGAATGCGTAGAGGGATCAAGTTGGAATTTAAACCGTAGACTCTGGTCTACGGTCCCATGAAGTTGTGAAAAAATCAAGCCGGGACTTCGGGGAAAAAGAGGTGACTCTTTTTCCCCGAAGTCAATAAAACGAAAAATTTTAAATAATTACCTAATACCTAATATTTAAGTATATAAATCAATATACTATTTATTTAATTCTGCATTATACAATAATGATCCCACGTACGGAACTCTCGGTGGGCGAGTCCGACTCGCACTTGTCCGATTTTTGTTCTGCAACAGGCTTTTTATTTATTAGTACTCACCTTTAAGATACGTGATACTGATAATTTGTACTTACTTTTCCGCATCAAATCCATTCCTAATCTAATATAATATTTATAAACAAAGAAACATGATCAGTTATTCAATTCAATTGTAATTTTTTTATGTCCAAAACACCTTTAAGTCTAATAGAAGTAAATAATTTAAAATGATTGACTTTCTAATATATTGTATATTGTAATGGTATAATCATATTTTGTATGTGAAAGATTGATTAAATTGTATTGTGTTTCCTAGGTATTCCAGTTTTAGCGCGATTGTTACATCATACTGACGCAGATGTGTTAAGCGACGCGTGTTGGGCTCTCTCTTATCTATCGGACGGACCAAATGAAAAGATTCAAGCAGTCATAGATGCTGGAGTTTGTAGGCGGCTTGTTGAACTACTTATGTAAGCGACATAACATTATTTTTGTTTTTATGTCTTCTTCAAAATCGTCGTATCCCTCTTACGCATGGCTTCAGGCACATGTCAACTTTTGAACTCTCATTTACAAGTAAGTAAACATATTTATTGAGATTAACTCAGTCCTTACAATCTCGGACAGTATGCCTTTTCTAAATTATTAACAATCGAATGTTATTGGGTTAACATTTTTAAGACAATTCTACTATTTTTGAAGAGAAAAATAAAAACTTACACGTACTCATTTACTTTCCCAGGCACAACAAATCGACCGTGGTGTCCGCGGCCCTGCGGGCGGTGGGCAACATCGTGACGGGTAACGACGCGCAGACGCAGGCCGTGCTGAACTGCAGCCCGCTGCCCAACCTGCACGCGCTGCTGCGGTCCAACACCGAGGCGCTGCGCAAGGAGGCGTGCTGGACGCTCTCCAACATCACTGCCGGGAATGCGGCGCAGATACAGGTACCAAACGTACTCATCTAATGATTGTACACTATTCCACCATAGATTTAAAAGCGTGGGTATTACCTCAATTTTCCCAATCTTTCTTATACTGAGACTCACAAACAGGTTGTAATCTTTTTGTGACGTCCTTCTAATAGAGGATATTTGTATGTAGCTCTAGCAGACACTAATATCTATTATATTTTAATTAAAGTAAAAAAAAAAACTGAAAACTGCAATCTTATTATTTATTACAAAATATAACAGTACAATGAGATGGACGAGACTGCACAGTTAAGGAACCCCAGGTGTAACTTATAAATCAGACTTAAGACCAAAAACGGTGGTTATCACATTGCACATACTGTTACTGCATCCTATTTCATCGATATTCGAGACGGAAATGCCCAAATAGTCTTTATTGTATTATCAAGAATTTATTAATTTGTTTTGTTTTACCATTTCAGGCAGTAGTAGACGCTAACATTTTTCCAGCACTAATTGAAATTTTAAGGCAAGCAGAATTTAAAACGAGGAAAGAAGCAGCTTGGGCTATTACAAATGCAACTAGTGGAGGCAGTCATGACCAAATTAGGTACTCACATAGATTTAATTCATTTTGCATACCTGGTGTCTGAAAGCCTGACTATGTCAATCATCTATTAGGCAAAAACAACAGAACTTTAGAATAATAAATAAAATAAATCTGAGGCAAGCACTGAGAAATCAGAATATTTTTTTAAATAAATACTTGCTTACATGGATGTGTTGTTTTAGGTATTTAGTTGACCAGGGTTCTATACCACCTCTATGTGACTTATTAACGTTAACGGACGCTAAGACAGTCCAAGTGGCTCTTAATGGATTAGATAATATATTAAAAGCTGGACAACAATCCGATCAACGTGATAATCCCTACGCTGTGCTCATTGAGGAGTGCCTTGGTGAGTACCATTTTATATTTTCTGGTATTGGACTTGTTTGTAAACAATTCGTTTTAGAGTAGTTTCTAGTTCGCGATATTTGTGTCTCTTTACTATCTCAGATTAAGAGTGCAAGTTACACGACATATACAGTTACAGTACGCCGAGCCAGGTCTGAGCCATGGCAGACACAGCGCTAGCAATCGTACAATTATCGCATTACGTTACGTTTACGTAGCCGTACACAGCTTGGTTTACTAGCATAAATATGAGTTTTGCTGTGCGTACGACTGGAATACGAGGCGTTACTGGCTAGGGCTGTTACATCGAAAACTGTTATGGCCAGAAACCTTTTCGCTGTAAGAAAACTGTTCTCATTTTCTTTTTCTAGGTTTGGATAAAATAGAATTCCTCCAATCACATGAAAACCTTGACATTTATCAAAAATCTTTCGAGATAATTGAGAACTATTTTGGATCTGAAGAAGAGGATGGCAGACTCGCACCTGCGGTGTCGTCGACTACGGACCAATATCAATTCAGCGCCGATCAATCGGTTCCAATGGGTGGCTTCCAATTCTAACCTAGGCTTATAATTCTACTTTAAATTGATGCTGACCGTGCAGTGAGTATATCTTGTGATGTCTTATATAATTTATAGTATTTTTAAAGTCACAATTTTAAATTTGGCAAATTAAATTATAGTCAATCCCCTATGGGATATTTTAGTTTTTATATACAATTAAACGTAGAGCGAGAAATCAATAGACAGAGACAGCACAGCAACTCTAAGGCCACGCACGAAAACAACGTTGAAAATGCTGCCACCACTTAAGCTTCTACCCAAATTATTTTCCTAATATGACGCAACACATGGACTTTTAAATGTAATATATCCCAAAAATAATTACAGTAAAGCTGGCCTGTCCTTGTCCTAACTAAAGTCAAAATATACATTTATGCTGTTCAAGACCCAATCAAATAAAGACCGTCAAACAAAATATTTCTATAAAGATGTAGAATTGTTATTGTTATTAGCTTCCATTTCTTCATATACGGTTGTCGTAACGAAATGTTTTTCTTTTTAATGGTGACAAAAATAAACGCTTAATTTGTCTATTGTTTACTCTTTCTACGAATTTTACTTTGTGTGTATATTATTGGCATACATTACTCGTTAATAACAATATTAGATTTCTTTTTGTATTTACAATGAACAAGCATAATTTAGTCTGGTACCTAACTGGGCGGCAGGACACAATGTAACGTCGCTTTTTAGATCTTACCGAAGTACACACTGCAAATTTTCTGTTTTTCGGCATACACGTTATGTTTGTTCTAACATTACTCAGCTAAATATGTATTGATTATAATATTACAGTGTAAAATTTTGATATTATACCAAAACTAATTACAAAACCATAGAGGAAAGTTGTCAAAACTAAAAACTAACGAGGCGCTATACCCATGAGTGAAAGAATCACGGTGGTGCGATAGACTCGCCGTACCATCAAATGGCACGGTGAGACTATCGCTGAGATTCTTTCGTCGTGGAAATGGCGCCTGACTTATTAATATTTATTGTAATTTTTGGAAATTTAAATATAGTTGTCTACCTTACCATTTATAAAAACTTTCGTTTTGAGACCTAGATTCTGCTTTTTAATCTTATGGAAATAGGCGGTTGCGTACGTATCCGCGAAGTGGTGCGCCATTAGAAGACATCTTAGCCAGATTTGATATATATGATGCGTGACTGTAGGGAGTCCCAATTGTTTGTTACGAGTTTACTAGCGCTTCGACATACTGCGGTTGTTACAAACTTTTGTGCCGTACCGATCAATTAGGAAATAGCAATAGGAATAGAAAGGATACATTTATAAAATGGTTTATTTATGAAGCTTTATCGCTACGTATTGTCTGTAAGGATAGAAATAGGTTGTAGGAACATAATATAATATGTAATAATCACTTGACGATATGTCGTTAAAATCTAGCCTATGTAATTTACTAATTAAGAACATCAATGTAGATAGAGCCGCATGTGAATTCAAAAAATAATCTTAAATACCTATTTCCTGAATGCAATAATTAACGTAGTTAACGTAGTGTCTAGTGCGTTGCCGGGATTCAATTTTGTGGTAGGTTTTAAGGAATTTTTGATATACCCCTAGCAAAATGATGGTCCGGCTACTTGACGATGACGCCTTGTCGTACAGTCGGCAATGAAATGGACGGCGCAGCGGCGTTGTGAACATTGACAGTGCAATCCGTGGAAAAATGCTCTAGAACATATTGAAGTGTTAGTTTCTCTCTAGAATTATGTACACACAAGGCAAAAATCCAAGAAAATATAATTATAATATACCTAATAAACAGAACTTTAAAATGTGACTCTCAATAATATTAATGGTAAAGAAAGAAAATAGTTGGCTATTGTAATTAAGTTTTGTCAGAGTTTTCTAGTAGGTACTCCTAGTACCTACTATTTATTTGTTATGCAGTTTTGTAATTTTTGTGTATTAGCGTTACGGAAATGAGTGTGATCGGGCGAACGGAAGTTGAGAGGGAGTTATAAATTAGTGAAGATAGAAAGAAAGAGATTCACATTTCTACTGTAAGAGCAAGAGAGAGCAGTGCGCTCGCTCATTTTCTTTTTCTCTTCCTCAAGTGACACGACTGAAGTTTTTAATAAAACGATTTGTATACCAGCTTCTTATTATCATTCATTTATTAATTGTCGTTTTAAGAAATTCTTGGAAAATATTGACTACCCAAACCAGGTCTAGGTCTTCCATTAATAATGATATACATGAACGCGTCGACGACGGCGACGTTTTGTAGCCGGGCCCTTAGAACTGTTTGAAAATATTTTTTGAAATGCGTGCGCCAATCACCTGTGGTCAAACATTGGCAATGTAACATACAAAGCAACATTGATGACCTTAATGTTTTTGACAGGTGGAATTATGAATGGTATTGGTGAACCGTGTGTACTGCTGCGTAGGCACACTGACCAATGACGACAATACCAGCTTTGTACTTTAATGTTGTGTAAAATGTTATATGCCTACTCAATAGTGTGGTAAATATGTAGATGAAGTCTTTGAACACTTATGTCTTACTTATTTTTTCAAGAGTTTACTCTCAACGTGTTTAATATAATATAACCAAGGTTTATTGCTCTATGGTGACTGAAGAAAATTTCTTTTTTCAGATATCTATGTGTATACAGAAGTGGGTAGTATCTACAACTTCGTTGCATAACTGTTTTCTGATCAAACTATCAACACAATGTGTATGTAATTATATTTTGCACCCATTATGTATAGATTATTTTATTAATTTATATAATTAACAAAGGAATTCGCCTTCTTATTTTTTTACTGTAGATAATGGCGTATCTAGTTCATTTATTTCGTAGTATGTATTTGTTGGCCTTCAAGCTTTTGTTACTAAAATAATTAAACATGTATATTTGTTATGTGAAAAGTATCATTTCATGATGTATTACAGATTGGTACCAACAAAATATGGTCATTTATTTGCCCCTGTGGTATGTTCCTGGTTTTATGGTTCTGAATTGGAAGTAGGCAATTTGTGTTTTTTTTTATAATACGGCACAAAATCTACTTTCAAAATAATTTAGTATTACAGACATACATACTACTAATAATTTTATTTTACTAAGCAATTTTAACCTTTTCATCGCCACAGACTAATAGAAGTTCCAGACTTTCGTGCCACCAGCACCACGATTTCATTAGAAGCTCTTATCATATAAAAACACATTTACTGTATTTGGAAGCTCTTTTTCATATTATTATTTAAAAGTACTGTCTATTACTCCTGTTTTTCAATTTTTCCACACAAAAGAAGAAAAAAGAACTTAAAATCGGTAAAAACAAAAACTCCAAACATTTTTAATGTCCCCAGAACGCCAAGGACTTTATATATATAGTCGGCCAGTGACGGACGCGAAAGTTATCACATTGATTTCGCCCGTAGAAATATTAACTATAAATAATTGCATCGTTGGCCTAGTGGTCCTAAGCGCGACTGCTACGCTAGAGGTCTTGGGTTCGATTCCTAGGTCGAGTAAAAAGTGTTATTGGGTTTTTCTATGAAATTCTCAGTAGCAGCTCGGAGTTAGGATTTGTGCACTGTTAATGGCAATAGGCTCGCCCCCTATTACATGGGACCTAAACATACCGGCGCACTGTGGGTGTACATTGTTACATCTCTGCTCAACTCTTCGGGGAATATAGGCGTGATGGTATAAATACTACTATCGAAAACAATTTGAGATCAGTAATAAACGAACTTAGTTTACTACTTTATAACAAAGGGAAATTAGACTAACTTTGAACTTCAGATGCGTCCGATCCGGAATTAAATGGTTGTTAGCTCAATGCTAGTCGATAATTATATTCCCATCTCTATAAAATAATTGGTTGTCAGTGCCCCTGGCGCCACTAACTACTATAGAACTCGTTCTGTGACGTCATAAGCGTACGGCTGTCGACGTCACTTTGGCATAGTGCTGCGGGTGTGCGCGCACGCATCCTTCTGTCCCTTTTCTTGTAATAATACTATTCTATTTTCCTAATAAGTAAATAAATGTGAAATGATCGCGGAACTGGAGTTGGTTAACCTATTGACCGCCGCAGTCATGTATAGATGACAAACGAAAATGTGCCTAGCACGCCACGGTCACGATCACACGACAGATTTTTAAATGTAAATAAAACTCGTAAAACAACATCGACATCATTCCGAACTCACTACTATTCTGTAGGTGTTAAAGGATGAATTCGTAGCTTGGCGCTTTTTTTTTTTGGCGGGTGGGAAATCATCAAATAACTTCTCTCGCCCTGGGCGGGGCGAGAGGGAGTGTCAGACTTTTACTGACTAAAACCCACCCATGTTCCTTCTTGTGCCCTTTGCGTTCCGGGGGCGCGGTATCTCTTGCGAACAACCCGCAGCCCCGGCAGGCATCGGCCCTCAGTGGCCCCTTCCTTTTGATGACATCTCTTTGAGGCGCGCGTGGAACACGAACGCGCCGTCGACACGGCCTGTCGTTATGCAACGTAAGGACGGTGAGCTACCCATTTCTCACCGTCCACAGGCCAGTATCTACGGTGGCCGGGAGTCGTCTCGCGGCTCCCGACGTCCGGAGCGTCTACCGCGGCGGCTGGGACGGGAGAACCGCTGTCTCAACCGTCGCGCCGTCTCCTTCTCAAGCATTACTGCCTCGCAGAAGGAGGCGACTGCATCCCATTCCCTCTCGCTCCGGACCATGGCTTGCACCAGGGCCGGACGCGTGAGTTCGCCGCCGCCGATGGCCGCCACGAGGACTCGGCGATGCTCCGCCCAAGCGGGGCATACCGCCACGGTGTGCTGAGGGCACGTTTTTGCTTTTTTGACGCGGCGGTCAAAAGGTTAAACCTTTGAACATTTTACAAGATGTGAAATTGGACTATTAGGCTGCCTGTTCACAAAAGCGGAGTGAGGCTTCGGAGCGAAGAAACGGAGAAATATCAACCAATAGGATTGCATCAATTTTTCGTTCTGCTCCAGTTGTGCAATTTGTTAATAATTCTCCGTTTTCCCGCTCAGCAGCCTCGCTCCGCTTTTGTGGACAGGCAGCCTAACGATAAAAAACGCTGATTATAGTAGTTAAAAAAACACGGGAATAGATAAAAATAGAAGAAAGAAAGACCATAGACCACATCCTTAATCAGACTTGAATTTAACGTGCTCTGATCGCCAAGGACTTGAAGTTAAAAAATGAAGTCATGAAACAAATAGAGATGTACATCACCTCATTTCATACAGCTCTGAGTTATGTATTTGTTTAACTAGGGATAATGTGAAATAAAGTAAATATGGAAATATTTATTCAGTTTTTATTTATTTATTCGTAAAATTATAAATAAAACTGAACTTAACGTCTACAAATCTCATTCATCGATATGACGATACCCTCATTACTACTGTTATATATTTCGTTATACATTTGTAACTTGGAGCTGGAGAGGCATCGCGTTCTGTGAACGTTGGCGGAGAAAAGGTTAAAAAGACCCTTGAATAAATCAGGAATAAAATTAAATCCGATTTATAAAAAATGAGAATCTTCATGGGGCCTGTACCCATTTGCAAAAATTACTTGTATTTTAATTGAATTTCAATTTAAGTCTAATATTAAACAATATTACGGCTGTGGAGACAGGCGAATATCAAAAATAAAATGCTTGTAAAGAACTCGTTTTCTTTTAATTTACGTAATATTTTTTGATGGTAGTATTTTCATCCGTTGAGTATGGAGTCTCATTCCCAACTTCAAAATAAAAGCCAGTACTAAACAATTGAAAATACAAGTTTGTAAATATTTATTAACTTTAAAAATGGTCTATGTATAAATCATAAAAAAAGGTATCTAACAATTAAAATCTACTGTTTGTTTTTACCACGAAACTCCTATATCATTGAAATAAACTAGTGTTCTAAGGAATGCATGTTCTTGATGAAGAGTATCCCAAAATTTCATTCTCTCGTCAAAAGGATTTCTACCTTTTGTAAGCTCTGACCCTATACTAAGGTAATTCAGCTTATCTTTATTTTCAACAGGGTCCCAAGTTATTTGTAACAGTGGATCACTGTCATCAGGTGTTGGGTTACTGAAAACAAGTGGAGAAAAAATCTAATTACACATAACTAAAGATAAAAATTACTTACATTAGAAAGAAAAGAATCTTGACTAAAATGAGCGTTAGAACTACAGTTTAAGCAAACATTCAACGGAAAATCATACCTGGTTTTAGCAAAATTAGTCCACATTTTTACTACTCTGCTTCTTGTTATCACCGAATCTCGACTACCCTTACAGATTGTTGGCATTTTAAGACCGAACATAAAAGGCAGTTCTGCACAATGTCCAGCAGAGTTTAGAAAATCTAAATGTGATGGTACCGACCACTCGCCAGAGAAATTCAGAATGTAATAATATATTGGATATTCGGGTGCAAACTGACTGTGCAGTCTTACAGTTCTATTAACATAATATAAAAAATAGTAATCGCTAATTAATTGTAAGTATTGTGTTCTTGTGTCAGCTCGCAAATGTTCCTCACCAGCCAAATAAAATTTTAATAATTGCTGTCCTATATTCTTGGTTAATTTATCTTCTCTTGCTAATGATCTTGGTACAATAAGACTAGCATCCTCATTATACTTTTCATAATCTGAATAAAAATCTTCATTTATGAACTGTAACAAAGCAGCTTCTATATTATTACTACCAATTATTAAAGGTACTTTATTGAAATTTCCTGATTTCATGATTAAAGGAGGGCTTTTTGTGATAAATGCAGGTTGACCTTCAAAATCAACTTCAATACATGGCTTGAAGATAGCATCAATCACATCATTGTTGGCTGCTTGTTGCATTGCCAGACCCATTTTCAATAATGCAGACATTATGTCTGCTGCAGGTATACACCGTAGCTTTTCAACCAGTTCTACTTTATAAGTTTCCTTTATGTCTAATTCATTTGCCAGGTCAATCACAGCTTGGGAGGGGTTTTTGGCTAAAGACCAACTATTTAGTGCACTAGCGCTTTGTACTATTGCTTTATGGAACAGACCTGTCGCCATTGGGGATAACATCATGAAATGAACTAGAGCTCCACCTGATGAACTTCCAAAAATTGTTACATTATTTGGGTCGCCTCCAAAGGCACTTATGTTTCTCTGTACCCATTTCAAGGCCATAACTAAGTCTTTCAGTCCACAATTTCCAGGTGCTGTAAAATCATTAATAGATAGGAAACCAAAGGCTCCTAGTCTAAATCCGCATCTTACATGCACAATATCTTGGTCATTGATTAAGGATACATCAAACAAGTTATCCATAAGACCTGTATATCCATAACTTCCTATCCAAAACATAACAGGCATTGGTTTTATAGGCTGTATACTTGGGGTTGAAACTTCTATATAGAGACAGTCTTCTGAACCTTCTATTTTTTTATTTAGGGTAAAGCAAAGAGGCAAGGGTGCATTTTCAGTGCAATCAATTACGTGATCCCATGGTTCAATTGGAGATGGTGGCTGTAACAAAAATTTTAAATAGTTGTAATAGATTATTTTCAATGTCATGCAATATTTATCTGGAACTGCAACCTGCATAGATTGTGATATTATAGCTTAAGGACGATTTAGATCTATTGGTAAGTAGTAAATGTTACAGAATTTTACTGAAAACAGATGTCATTTATTTGCAGAATACACTATCACTTTGGTTGCTACTTTAGCCATAAGTGAAAATGATGTAATTTTAAGTATGTGAATAAAGACTAATTTATACATCATTCTGATATTAAAAATATGGAATAACACATAGGGACCACAGCAATGTAAATAATAATATTATTAGTATTAACTCATTGGTAAAGATAGATAAATATTTGGACTGTGCTTCGCTACATCACACTTGTCTAATTAATAATCTTACATTATTATTTTTTAACCTATTGACCGCCGCAGTCATGTATAGATGACAAACCAAAATGTGCCCAGCACTCCATGGTCACGATCACATGACAGATTTCTAAATGTAAATAAAACTCGTAAAACAACATCAATATAATTCCGAACTCCTACTATTTTGTAGGTGTTAATAGATGAATTTGTAGCATGGCGCTGAGGGCACATTTTTGCTTTTTTGACGCGGCGGTCAAAAGGTTAAATACATATTGTGCAATATTACTTTTCCTGTGGCTTCTGCATATTTGTATTTTTTTCAGCCATTTAACCATACATGTTTAGATAGCTTAGAATGAAATTTGGCATTATGATAGATTTTAGTTATTAATGTGATTAAATGACAAGTGTGGATAATGTGCTGTGATTCGTTAACTAAGTCATAGTTTACGCAAGCATGTCAAATTGCTACATAGATTTTTCATTGCAGAAGCCATACTCATTTTGACAAGTGGCCCTTATGAGAAGAGCACCAATTGTGAATTGCAAATTTTCTGTCCAGTGCACATTTTGCAATGGAGCCACAGCAAGTACTACTTTATTACTTACTACTACTTATTATAAAATTAGAAGTGTGCTGGAGTTCCTATTTTTGACTGAACCAAATGGTAAAAAGAGTTTTTTTTTACAATAAATCTTACTAGCACATGATTAAAACATACAAACATTAACATTTTGTAAAAATAACTTACCAAAAATCGCAAACGGCCAACAGGTGGTTTAGCATAAGGAATACTTTTAAATTTGTAATAAATGCCTTCATCAGTTTTATCAATAAAACCACAAATAGGACCGTCTTTTGTCTCCACAATGTGTTTTAATTCTTGAGGTATCGAAGTCATTTTATTTGTTTAATAACCTGTAATATAAACATAAGTCATAAATTGAATGTCAATAATAAATAATATTGATGCCAACTTCAGACATATTATTGAAATACACACATACTAAAATAGTTATCAGTCTTCACAGATAGCGTCTTGTCATGACCCTGATTGACTGGTATTGGCCATGATCTTGACTGTTTTTCAGTATGTAGGTATAAAATAAATAAAATATTGTAGTAATACGGATAACAGTACTCTAATTATATAAATTTTTTGCGATTACACACTTTGACATACTGAAGATAAAAACTAACATTGAGAAATAAATTTATTATTGACAGTAATATATAATTAATTTACCTGATTATTATAATTAACTTATATAATAAAATTAATGATCAAAGTATAAGGACTTGCTAAACTTGATCAGAAATTTCGTCACTCTGTCGTAGGGAAACTCGATGCAAAATGACTTCAAAAAGTCTAAAAAACCAAGTAAGCACTCAATTGAATTAACTAACACAGCGTCTCTTGAATGAATCAATTATTATTTCTTTTACTATATAACTAAACTAAACTAAATCTTTTACATGAAATACCTAATTATATTGTGATAGATAAGTGTTATCAATTAACCGACACAGACAGTGTTGCTCAATGTTGCCGCATTTCAAACGATAAAATCCACTAAAATATAATAAAATAAACATCTCGATAATTAGTCTATAACAATATTCAAATGGACAAAATGCGAAGACCAAGAAGAATTATTTTCATCCAACCATGGAAATCGTCAACATACGATATTTTTACCTACGATATTTTAATATACCTACAATACGGCCGTTGTATCTTGGCGAGTCGTATCTTACTAAGTGCTCTAATAGCTAAAATTAAACTTGTATGGGTATCATAATGCGAGTCGTTAGATGGCATTATAAGTGATTTATAAATTGTCCTTTTGAACCATATACCTATCGTATAAAAATAAGCAAAATCACTTTTTTTTACGATTTAGCACAATTCCAATAAACAAAACGCCTGGTAACACTTGCGAATGAAATGTGACAGATGACACTATTGTCAAAATTTAGCTGTCGAATTGCCACAGATGATCGTATTGCATAAAGTATTAAACACGCGCGGAAACGCGCACGAAATCTTCGTTAGCTAAATGAAACTCATTAACATTTATCGGAAGTAGTAGTTCCAGTCAGCGCATCATAATGTTTCTCGTTAAGATTAAAATCAGATTAAAAACTTTGGGTAAAATAACAAGTAATAAAAATATTTGTACACTTTATTTTTCACATTTTTGTTTGATCCACTTCTCGATCATACAAGTCTTGTAGCAGATCTTGGTCCATCACCACTGTATCACAAAACTGCATCTTCTTTATTAAATTTTGCTTGAGTTGCTCTTCATCTTTTGCCACCATATTTTTGAATTCTGCAGTACTTATCAAGTTTGCAAAAAACTTTCGATTGTTTGTAAATCGTGGTGCAAATCCCACAGTTGTTCTCGATGGATAGTTTACGAAATTTTTAAGATCGTCCAGCGCGAATCTTAAAAAATAAAATATAGAGGTAGGTATAAAGGTACTACACCTTTGTTTACTGGTTACAAAAAAAAAACAGGTGATGAAACGCTTACAGTTATAAAATTGCTTCCGGGGACTATCGAATATAAGGCCTATTACATTACACGATCTGCCGGGCCTTGCCTGCATGGCCAGGGTAGTGTAATAAGAAACAGGGAGGCAGGGTCCCTAAATAGGGTGATCAAGTGGTTCCGATCGCCCTGCTTCTCTGCCGTCCTGTCCATCGTGTAGTGTAATAAGAGACGGGGAGACAGGGCCCTGCCTAGGGTTGTAACCGTACTATAATATATAGTATTGTACTGTATTTTGGGTCTGTGAGTACACAGACCCAAAATACAGTACAATAGGCAGGCAGACCTTCCTTGTATAGTAATACAAGGAAGATTATTTTATCACGTTCCAAATTTAAATATTATGATCTTTATTAAAAATAATTAAATACGTGATTTTTCTTTTAGTATCACTCGGTACTAAAATTTTAAGATGTGATATATTAAGATATGAATACGATCGTACGGTTGGCAACAATGTGAGACAGGGAGCGATTGGCAGGGTAGTATAACAATCTGCACCCTGCCTGGTAAGCAGGACACACGATAGACAAAGCCTAGCAGATCGTGTAATGCAGCGTTTTTTAACCATTTTCATGACACGACCTCTTTAGTATGAATAAATATTTTGTGAACCGTGTATTTTTTCCCTAGGGGGTCGCGACCCACAGGTTGAAAAACATTGGTGTAATGTAAAAGGCCTTTAAGGGCGCAGTTGGGCACTAGCCGTCATAGGCCGTGCTTGTGGCGATGGACACACGTCTGAAGCTTCTTGGTTACCACATTTAAGAGCCTAAGCAGACAACGCCGGGACCAAGAAATGCATTTGGGAACCGGCCACAACAAAAATACTTAGATATATTAGTTACCACGAGTCGTAAGCACACATGTCAAGTTAATTTTTCATTTTTGGGTTCCTTTCGGGCCTTTATGGGGCGCCGACGCTGCACGCGGTCCGAGTAACGGACCAATCGCGTGCAGCGTCGGCGGCCTAAAATACCCAAAAAGGAATCCGGAATCCCGAAAATTCACTTGACATTTGTGCTCACGACTCGGGGCCACTACTATACCTACCCATACTTTTGTGCCTAAAAGGTCGAACGAATTGGAACTTATCTTCATTTGTTGATGCTCTACTACAATATTTAAAAAACCTATGCACGAACACGAAGGGGGTGAGTTCGGGTGCCCCAATTCCCGAGGTCATTTCGCTTGCTGTTTTATCCTAGGTTTTTTTATTTAAGAATATTCGTTTAATTGCCTTTGTCGATGGATGCCTGTTTTGCAATTGGCAATTGTGTTTATAAAACCTAGGTATCTAATAAGAGTTTATCTCGGTCCTGCTAGGCTCACTTAATATAATCATTGCCGTCAATAACGGTAGATACCAATTTTGTCAACCAGCACGGCATGGGCCAGTATGCGCCATTCAAATCGGCGGCCGGGCGGTTGCGTAGGCATTCCCTAAAAGGTTACTTACTTCATCGATGGCATTGGTGTGAGGATACAGTTCATAAACAGGGAGTAGAAAGTAATGGTTGTTTCAAATGTTATTTCCACACCCTCTTGAGTCCTTAAAAAAAATTGCAGGGGAATATAATAAGGTTCAATATAAACTGTAGGTACCTACAGAAAAATAATTGGTGGATACTTCATTGGGATGCAATGATGGGATGAATTAACCTCCACAGCAACGTTGAGTAAAATAATGGAAAGGTTACTATGGGCTTCTTTGCAAGCGTGCCATCGATACCGCACGTCATCACCCCGAGGTGCGATAGTGGCCAAATGCAAGTTTATTTATTATGAAAATCAAATAGCACAACCAGACCAACCTACTTGTTTTTAAAACACATATATACGAAAACCACTAACTACTTACTGTTATTAAAACTAATTAAAATAAGATTAGAAACCCGGACAAGTGCGAGTCGGACTCGCCCACCGAGGGTTCCGTACGTAGGATTATTATAAATTACAGAATTAAATAAATTGTTTATTAAAATAGATAAATAGTATATTTATTTATATACAAAAATTTACTCAGATATCTATTATTAGGTAATAATATTATACTGTGGGTGTACACTGGTACACCTCTGCCTAACCCTTCGGGGAATACAGGCGTGGTATGTTATGTAATATCATTATTTTAAGTTTTTCGTTTCATATACTTCGGAGACATGTAGGGGAACGGTATTTTTTTACATTATTCATTATAAATAAGAAATAATGCGTTGGATAATATTAATACAATACCTATATAATTATTACAATGTGTACATCAAGCCCTTTTGTGTGATACCCCATTTAAACTAGTAGCTTCAATTTGAAAATCCGGCCCCCTATAAAAATATAGACTCCCTATTTTTTATATTTTAATCACAAATGTGTAGTTTTCAGCCTTTTTTTGTATTTGTGGTTTATAACGATGGTACTTGCCAAATTTAATAATTCCTAGGTCAACGGGAAGTAGGTACCCTATGGGTTTTGATTCCCTTGAGAGTGTCGAAATATGCGTTTTTTGCTGAATAAACGGTCGTATCTTTTTTTAAGTAAACTTAGAAGTTTGATTTTTACACAACTTCATTGGACCGTACACGTGAGTGTAAGGTTTAAATTTCAACTTGATGCCTCCACGCATTTCCGAAGTAAAGGGTCTAGACAGACAGACAGACGGACGGACAACAAAGTGATCTTATAAGGGTTCCGTTTTTTCCTTTTTAGGTACGGTACCCTAAAAACATGCTGGTCATGCTCCGAATGACAATTTAGACTTTAGAGTTTAGGGTCTTGACAAAATGTAATGGCGCTGATTGAATTATATAAATTACTAGCTTTATACTCCGAGGTGTCACTCGCGTTCAGTTAAGCTTTTGGTTACTGCTCCGCTCCCGTTGGTCGTAGTGTAATGTTCTCTAGCATAGACCTTTCTCTTGAATTACTCTATCTATTGATGAAAGCCGCATTAAAATCCGTTTTAAGTTCAATAGATTTAAGTGTACAAACGGCATTATGATACTAACGAGGTAAGTTTGTCATTACGGTCGTGTATTGCAGCCCGAACAAAATGCGAGCGTGTATTGGCGTCGAGAGTGTAAGGAAAAAATGCTCATGCATTTCATACATAGTTTTTCAAGGCTGCTGTTTGTTTTTTGACATTTATGCCTATGTAGGTACTATCTCAGTCTGCTCTAGGTACGCTAATTATTGAAACCACCTACCTATCACAATTCAGAGATAATAGGTAGATAAAAGTAGGTATTTAAAAAAATCGTACTTCGCTGATTGAGCACTGAACGTTATAGTGACAATTGATGCAAATATTACAATGCTACACACCACTTTATTTGTAAACATTTTAGGTATAACATTGCCCACTACTAAATAATATTATACGAACTCAGTTCACATAATTATAAAGAAACACTTTGTAGCCATTTTTATAACTTTGCGAGAGATTGGCGATTTCTATTTGAATCGTAAACTGGTTTTATTTTTATTGTGTAATGTGGTTAACCTGGATAAGGCTCCGAAAAAGGTACCAATTTCAATGCAAGAAAGTCATAGTTTTCAATCGTATAAAGTCTAAATAAAAAATAAAATTGGTATTTATTGCAAAATAAATTGTAGTAGGTAGGCTATAGGTACTTACCTAAACATCTAACTTGTGAAGCAATGAGCAGTCACGAAGCGTCTGCAGTTTATCAGAAGATCCGATAAACTCGGAAAATCATTTCTCAAGTGACTTTCAATTTGGATCCCTCTGCCCTGGTGCTGGTGCGTCGCATCGAGAAATTGAACGATCGCTTCCAAACTTTCATTCCTTTCGAATTTGGTTAAAGGAATTTACCAAGTTAGATAGTTTTTATGTAAAATCTATAGCTTTAAGTAGTATATAGAACTGAATATGACAGCGATTTAAATATTATAATTTGTGGGTAGGTACCGACTAAATTAATAATGTAATAACATGACATCATACCTGTTTTCCCTAACGGTTAAGCAGAGGCTTGTCTATAAAACTGAGCCGATTGCCATCAATCAGGCACAAATTTAAACTCTGGGCTGCTGATAAGGAAAAACTAATTAACGCTTTGCCCGTTCTGGAATTAAACCTAAGGCCTCACGCTCGTATCGCTTGAGAACAACGAGACTGTTATAATGATTTTGAAATTAATAATGTTATGAGACTAAGATCGTATAGGTTCCTACTAAAAATAACTAACTACGATTTGGACTTACGTAGAGAAGCTGTTTCTCGTGGGAAATGAAAATACCTAATTGTTGCCTGCGACATTATACTAACCAATTAAATTGGTTGAATGAAACTAAATTATAAAGGGTTTGGAAAATAACACAAAAGGTTAATTAAGTACCTACCACCAACTTGGAAAAATGTCGGGAGTGTCTTGGTCATAATATAAAATATAGTCAGGATACTTTTCACCATTTTAAACGTTTAAAAGCAGTGATGCAGTTACAATAAAACAGAAAAATTACAATGAGCTGATCTCAACTATCTTAAGGTGTATTAGTAGGTAGGCACGTACACCGCCAGGTACAGATAGGAAGCTGTAGCAACAATCTATAAGAAAGGAAATTAATTTTTTTCTTCCAGTGCCGCAGAGTCAACGTGGAAAGGTGGTTAGGTACATTTCGAAATGACGTTTGAATCAAATTTCCGTCACAATCTGCGTTGTCTCCGGAGGCGTTCGATTGGAACATTGGCTGGATAATAATAATTCCCTGCCTCCCAGCCGCATTTGTAGCGGTAAAAGAGGGTTGCTTGCATGTATCTTCTCGATGTGCCTGCCTATGTATAAATGTACACAACGTAACGTAGGTAGGTACCTAACATGTGGTTATCGCGAGTTTATTAATATTTTAATACTATTTTAAGTTTAAGGTTTCTTGTGACTGACACACAATTTCCACTCAATTTAAATGCACACAGTTTAATATTTAGGTATATGTGCATTCATAAGCACAAAATGTGGGAAAACACTTTCACTCGCAAGTTTTTGTCGATATTTTTCTGCTTTGCACCGATGTTCTGTTGGGGACATTGATAAGAGATATTAATTAGTAGAGCTTTGATCTGTCACACACGCGTGCCTACGAGCTGCCAATCGCACTCGCATGTCGGCCCGGCAATTAGTCCTTCCCATGTACTATTGAGCCCGAACAAGCCGGGACATTGCCTTCGGGAGCCATGCGTGCGTTACACTAGGTATAATACTATTCAACTGCTGTTTTGTAGTTAATTAGCGGCTAGGTACGTAGGTAATACCTAGATCTGTTGAATGTGAATCGTTGTGGTACATTAGTGATACCTACTATGTACTTTTACCAAGCCTTGATTACAATAGAATTGGTTTCTTTTACTGTAGTACCAGATCTAAAAAATAACCTACGTTATCTAAAATGATTAGTTTGTTATTGCCATTAATGCCTATTCGATTTCGATTTTGTTCGAAAAAAATAAAGCTTTCTTCCGGCAAAAGATTGAAGCAATTTCTGTCCCACGCAAGAACAGCCCATTCCAATTGGATTATTAGCTATCTGATAACGAATTCGTCAGGGGCTGAAACCCGGCAATGAATATTTCGCTCAATTTCCTATTAAATTTTGACAACGTTCAATTCGCGAGAGGTGGCTTGCTGCATGTTCATGGAAATGAGGTTATGAAACTCTTTGATAAATGTTGTTTTCTGTTTGCTAAATCTGAACTGTTTTCTGAATGATTTTAAGAAAGTAGGTACGACTTAAGTAATTCTAAACTTGATTTGAGAAAATTATAAAGCATTTGCTTTTTGATTTATAATATTCCGCTCTATCGTTAAAATTATTAATAATATATTTTCTATCGAGAGGTCACAACGGTAAGGAGAATATTAATACACGATCAATATAATGATCGAGACAATAAAATGGGAACTACTAGGTACGTGTTGATGAGATTTGCTCATTATATATCTATTATAATCCTGTGATACCTATCGTTGTCACCCTAGTCGAGTAGTAAATTATAGTACAAATCCACTATCGAAAATGTTCAGTTTCGGGATCTTGAAAAATATTGTAAGTATTTTAATTATTATTATTTGGGAACGGTAAAATGATTAGTTTACATTCTTCGCCATCGTACAAATAATTATATGAGTTTCAGCACGATTGGAATCTGCGTTAAGATCATATTTTGAACAGGGTCGGGAATGCTGAAGGGTTGCCGACGTATTTCAGATCAGAGGAAGATAGGAGCCTTCGTAATGGTATATGGACTAGTAAATCTATTTTTGTATTTAGCTATTTCTCAGGAAGCTATCTTTTATTTAATTATAAATGTTGTAAGATTGTTACATAACTATATACAAAATATATTAAAATAACATCAAGCTAGATCTGTCATTCCTACAGTTGCATTTTTTTTTGTAATTACACAGTTTTAAACCAAATATCAAGCTAGAATTTCCCGCTTCGAATTTCCTTGGGCAATTTGTTTCTGCTTTTCGCCCCTCCACAATTAAATTTAAAGTGAACCACCGGAGACTGTGGAGGAACGTTGTTTTGATTTAAGAGAATTAATTAATGTAACTTCCAAGTATACGCTCTCTGAATGGCTGGAGTTTAATGTGTAATAATCGTTATGCTTAGACTCGATATAATTAAAACAAGTACTTTACTAACTTCTAACCCCTTTCAAACATTTTTTAAGGCGGTTTACGTTAAGAAATAAGAAGTTGAGTTCATTCAAATACATTGTAGATTTAGTAAGTTAATTTTAGAATGAATGAATTAAAGCTAAGGCAATATTATGAGTAGGTAAGTACTAACTAGTAAATGTCTGTTTATGAAAATATTTGTTTTTAATAATAATATTTAGTTTTGTTTTTGATCAAGTTTAATTTTTAGGGTACCGTACCTCGAAAAGAAAAAACGGAACCCTTATAAGATCACTTTGTTGTCCGTCTGTCTGTCAAGACCGTTTATTTCGGGAACGTGTCGAGGTATCAAGTTGAAATTTAAACCGTATACTCAGGTTGATAGTCCCATGAAGTTGTGAAAATAAAAAACTTAAAAGTTTGCGTTAAAAAAAGATACGGCTGTTTATTTGGCAAGAAACGCAAATTTCGACACTCTCAATGGAATCAAAACTTATAGGGTACTTCTCGTTGACCTAGAATTATGAAATTTGGCAAGTAACATCGTTATAGACCACAAATACGAGAAAAAATCTCAAAACTATACTTTTGTAATTAAATCTAAATAAATAGGGTGTCTATATTGTTTTATTGGGGTCGGAATTTCAAATTTAAGCTACTAGTACAAATGGGGTATCATATAAAAGGGCTTCATGTGCACATTGTAAAATAAATTTTGTTTATTTTTTTCCGACGCATTATTTCTTATTTATAATGAAAAAAGAAAAAAAATTCCCGTTCCCTTATTTTTCTTTCAAGTTTGTGAAACGATTTTTTTTAAACAATTATAATTATCTAATATCTAGATATTTAAGTAAATAAATATACTTTTTATTTATTTATTTTATTCTGTGATATATAATGATCCCACGTACGGAACCCTCGGTGGGCGAGCCCGACTCGCACTTGTCCGGTTTTTGTTCTGTATCAGGCTTTTTGTTTATAAGGACTCACCTATTAGATACTTGATACTGATAAATAATATGTACTTTTCCGGGTCAAATGGTCCTTGGTAGGCAAGTCCGCTTCGCACTTGTTCGTTTTTTTGTTATTTCAGATTTACTAGGTACGCACAGTATCAAGTTAGTTTTATCTATACTTACTAAACAATATAAAGCTAAAGAGTTTGTTTGAACGCGCTTATCTTCGGAACTAGGTACTGGTTGGATTTTGAATTTTTTTTGGCTAATAGGAAGCTACTTTATACGGTTACCCCTAAGTGCCATATTTAATTTTAAAACAAAATTAGGGATCCGTTAATACAAAATTCACGCGGACGAAGTGGCTGGCAAAATTCGTTAAGTAAATAAAACTATTATACCATTATCTACTATGTACCCAGTTTGTTTCCTCTTTGCGGTTCATTGTTTTAAATGGAAAAATATCGGTATAGTTCAGTTGAATAGCTTAATTTTCTAGTCTTTAAGAAAAATAAATACCTAACGTATTTATCCATTCGGTCATTACCTCCTCCTCACGCCTGATTTCACCAGACTAATGAGGTGGTCTTCGTCAATTAAACAACTTCACCTTATCCTGAGGGATGGGATAGTTAAGAACAGGTTACGGTTACATTACTGAGAAATATTTATAGGGCTGCCAATTACAAATTCGTCCGACAGCTGCGCTCTAATGGAGTATTTCGTAGTCGCTCTAGCTTCAAATGAACGGGCAACGTCGCAGATGTGGCGTTGTCGACGACGACGACGAGCGGTACCACAAGCGACGAGCGAGTAATCGGAGGCTGACACTTTTGGACGGTACTGTACATACATTTCAAGATGGGCTGACATTGTTGAGGATTATACCGAGGCAAGATTGAGGTAATTCTGAAGTGGTACTGAAAATCGGATTGTAACAGCATATAATAGATTCAACACCTATTCAAACACGTGTACACTTCTTAATATAGTGTAGTTAATGAATATAGTGTAGTACTTCTTAGTATACAGTAAAATAGTTATATTAATTTACTCATTCGTTAATGAGAAAACAGTAGAAACAGAATGAAGACGAAGTGGTGGGACGTCGCTTGCATAAAGTACTATGTTCAAACAAACAATGTTATTGTATTTATTAAGTTATAAAGAGGTAAAGTTTGCTTTTATATTTTTTATTTGTAAAAGATAGTCTCTTGTACTGGTCCGATTACAACTATTTTTTGTGCTGGTGGAAATCTAAACTTTTGCCGACTGTTTTGGCATGTTTTTATGGTATATACAGCTTCCACACAGATGAAGTCATGGGCAGAAGTTAGTGGTCAATAAAATTCTAATAATTTCTTAATTAGTCATCATTACATTATTAACTGCCTCGTTGGCCTAGTGGTCCTAAGCGCGACTGCTACGCTAGAGGTCTTGGGTTCGATTCCCAGGTCGAGCAAAAAGTGTTATTGGGTTTTTCTATGAAATTCTCAGTAACAGGTCAGAGTTAGGATTTGTGCCCGGTTAATGGCAATAGGCTCGCCCCCTATTACATGGGACCTAAACATACCGGCGAACTCTGGGTGTACATTGTTACACCTCTGCCTAACCCTTCGGGGAATATAGGCGTGATAGTATGTGTGTGTTCATTAATATGGAATGACAGACTTTTTCAATTGTATGTTTCAGTTATTGCAAAAGGTTAAGTTTTCTAACTACACTCTCGTTTCGCATTTATTCTTATTAGCTATTTAACAGCAGACATCTCCTGTTTTCATCATCATCTGCTTAGCCTTTTCCCAAACCGGTTGGGATCGGTTTCTCCTGTTTTGATTTAGGTAATTAAGTTGGTGTAGTAGATATTCGATTTAGCTTTGTGTTTTCTAAGGATCCGCCTGCTGCTGCTTGTAATTTAGACCCCAGTAAAAATGTTCCGGTACTGCGGCCACCTAGTCGTCTCCTTTGAACGTTTTCTTGCATGTAATTTTAATTTTATTTTAGCTAAAATTTAATTTTGAATAAGCCTTCGTTATTATAATGAAAGAGTAAGGAAATTAAGCGCATTAGTATCATTAATCCGATTATCTAGTCGATTGTAAGCCGTGATTACAGCTCAGATAATGAAATGAAAATAATAATAATATATTTTTCGCTTTAAAGGGACCAGGTCTCGTTTTAGTGAGGGTAGCGGGGCATAGCGGGGTGAACAAACTAACGATCAATCTCAAAGCTCTTGAGTGTGCACATTCTGCCCACAAACAAATAAAACGCTCTAGCTGCACGCCTTGTGTGCAACCCTATGATGCATAAAACAAACATAGGTAAGCGCTAAGCGTACATTATTTTCGGCTAGTAGGTACCTCACTAGCACCTCTAGTAACTTGACATTATACGAGGTGGAAGGAACATTGCAACGAAAACTTAACTTAATATACATTTTGACCGTCTAGGTTTTACACTTTTGTATGGAACACCTGACTTTTTTATTAAGTAACTAAAACTTTCATCATTTATTACTATATCCCTTCTACCCATTAAACTTAAGTACATGATTTGAGGTTGTACATTGGTACAACTAAAACAGTAAAATATTGATTTTACTTGAAAATTACGTAGAACTCGTGACTACATTATAATTGACGATTTATTGTGCATATCAAATGTGAGTAGTATAAATTATAATTGTATCTTTTTTAACCAGGTTACATTTTTTGTTAGGTACATTTTTAAATCATTTTTGTCAATTTAAGTAAATCACAGACAGAGGTGTTTGACAATCAATCTCTGAATAATTCATCTATGTAAGCAAAATTTCAAGAAAGGAATGGGGTGAATATTAGCCTATACAGAAATATTATGTAACCATGTTGTACTTACGTCGCACAGGCGTAGTCGCCAAACTGTCGCCAATAACAGCCGGGGATGTTGAGGTTTGTTTGTGCAGATAACAGCACCGGATGGAGTCCGATCTTGGGCCCCGGCCCCTGGGCCCCGCCTCGCCCACCACATTGTGACACACACCATCCAACTAATTATCTAATTCGGATACCATAAAACAAGTTGAGTGGAAATCTGCATAAGCCCTTCCTCAAAAAACCTTATCCGATCTCAGTTCGTTAACTTTGTTCAAAGTATCTGTCAGTTTTATAGCGCATATTTCTAACAGATATATTTGAACCAAGTTGCGTCTTGGATTAAAAAAGAATTTATAGGTCGGCGAGACCTTTTTCCCTAAAATAGATAGGTAATTCTTATTTGTGATATATAGGATGGAAAGACATTGTGCGAATCTAGTCTTTTCATGCAAAAACAGATAGTAATGGTCTCAGGGGCTACGGACAAACGATCAGCTTTCACACCATTAGGTTTTTTAGCTATGAGCTTATCACAATTTGCAAAATAAGTTGCGTACTATAAAGCAAGCACCGTATTTGTCCCTGGAGGCTTGCCGCTAGTCCAGTATTGGATAAAAGCTCTCTCCACCCAACTATACTGTAGGTATTCTTGCCGTTGACTAAGATTTTGGGGTTGCAAAAGCAGAATATTGACTCGTTTAAATCTACAACATGTGAAGAGTAGGCGTGGGCATAGACAGAACAGAATACTAAGGAGAAATACGTAGCTATCTGTCTAGGTTTGAAAATAGATAATCTGTATTCATACTTTAATTTTCATATTTCAAATTTTACAGTAGGAACATGAGTACTTTGTATGAGCTATTATTTTTGTAATTAAAGATAAGCCACAACTATACTACAACGTGCAATAGTTTTACGCTTCATCCCAAAAGGACTGCGTACCTATTATAGTCGCCAATCCGTTTGCAAAGCAATTTTCCCTAACGACCGCGGTTTCTTGGGACGACATTCAAGTTAGGGACGTTTACCTACAGGGACAATAAGTATTTGAATACGTCGTATTTACATTACTGCTCTGTTTTGTGGAGTCTGTATAGATATATGTATAATCATCATATAATATAAAGTAATGTATTGCCTGTCTATGGTAACAATACCGCGTTTCCTTCGATCCTTACAATTCGGCGGGAAGATGAACATCTGGTACCTACTTTGTGTGTTTCGCCTTATTCTCCTCGTAGATCAAATGTTTTGATAATATTACACTAAAATAAAATACAATATCTTGGTCATAGTCCGGTTCTAGTTTAGTAGGTATTTCTTGTTTCTAGTCGTTCTCGTAACGGCTTTGTCACCTACTAATTACCTGCAAATATAAAAAAATAAGTGGGAAATCATATTTATCTTGTTACCTCATAAGAACTGTAACTACCTACTTACCTATTGTATTGCATCCTCTTGATATTATATCTACCTACTATTTGTGTATATGGCGACATCGATACTTAACTGCAAATATTTTTGTGTCAATGCACTATAGCGTTAATAATATCATTAGCATATAGAGATGCCGTAGAAGTAGAACTTTCACCAACATCTCTCATTTTAAAAGTTGGTAGGTAGGTACCTACCGAATATCTACTGATTTATCAATTCTTTATTTTTAGTTGAGTTATCAACTTATCATCTAAATATAATATTCAATGATGCGTAAACGAAAGGTTGGTATCTAGGTAATGTCTAACGTTTTTATCGGATTTCAGTTCAATCTCATAAAGGGAGGAGGCATCCGTTCTGAGACACAATATTTCACTTTTTATGGCATAGGTGGTTTCCAGAGCGCCATAAAAATATAAAGAGAAAGAAAGTGTGGCGGCGTTTTTACGATGCCTTTAATAGTGTCTCTCACTAGTTGGCAATGTTTTAATGAAAAATGGGAAATACAGGCTATACTTACTAAGTATGGTACGACGTAGCAGTAGGTACTTGACATTCCCAACGGTAACTTAGTTGTATAACGTATTTAATTTGCAGCACCGCATTCATTTGTTTGTGTAAAGTTTCACAAACAAATGAATTAAGTTCCCCGAGGGGGAACAAATCATAAAACCGTAACTTTGCTGCTTCGATACGATATTACGTACCTCGACATCACATGGGGAATATTAAACCATTTATTTGTTACGCTACGTGCATTATCTAACTTCAGCTGAACATTACACAACAAACCAGTATGGCGAACTTTTACTTGGTGACGAGAGCGCAATCTGTCAGGCAATAAGTCACGAGTGTCAATACAACGATAGAATATAAAACATTAGTTCCCCGGAGCGGGTTCTCATATTTCAAGAAGGCGTGTACGTGCATTTTGAAGCGAACGGAGTGTGATTGATTAAAGTGTCGACCTTCAGGAATTCTGTTTGCCACTGACCGATTCAGTACATAACTCTTGGCCCGACACAAAATGAATTCTGTACAGTTAGGACTTTCTTTACACTGCTTTCGGATTTCTGACAGCTTGCTTAATATGTTGAAAACGATTTATGGGCCTAGGAGTAATGCTAATAATGTTATGCTGTGATTTGTTTGCATTTCCTATTAAAATAACCTGAAGTCTTAGTTTTGAAAATTGTGCTTTTAATTTGAGAAATGTTCATTCCATACAATTCGAAAAAGTAGATAAAATAAGAATGTTCGTATATTTATTGCCTCGCTACGGAAATCAAAATGCTTTGCAAATATTTTAGGAAATAAATGACTGACGATTCTAAATCTCACCACAGTCAATTTTTCACATTTTCCTGAATTTTCATGTCCTTACCGTTTAACCACAATTTTCTTAAACGTATCCTATTTGAGTACATCAACAGTTTTTGTATACAAAAGAAAAGTATCTAGCATTGATACAAAGTGAGGTGGCGGAGGCGAGGTTAATGAGAATGGTAGTCGTTTCGCATCCCGGCTGTGGGCCGAGGTGGGGCAAGTAATAAAGTTTTATGCCACGACCCTTATTACAGTTCCCACGTTGAAGCGGCTCTTCGCTGGACAGGCCGATTAACAATGCGTAGACGGATTTAGTTGGTACCAGATTACCGACACATTACTGTCCATTTTGCTTTGTTGAACACGTAAAACGATCCTTCATTTAATTACAAATTTCTCTCAGTTCAAGTAGTTCCTATTATCGTCAGTAATTGTCATCGTTTTACCTAATCTTTGAACGTATTTGTAGGTATATTTTTGTTGAAGGAAGAGCAACTTACTTTCGACGTCGTAAAAATTGTTTTTTATTTTGCTGAAAACTTGTCGCTTAAGTTGCTCTTTCACGTTCAGAGATGTGCAAATTGAGGAGTCGTATTAGCACCCTAGGGGGTTCTCTGGTGGTGGCGCGGCAGCTTAATGAGCGAAGTTTGAAAAAAAAATCTTACTTGCATTTAATATGGAGGTAGTACAGATATAGTTAGAGTAGGTACTAAAACCATAATATACGAAGACATTGTCATTCGAGTCAAAATTTTATTGTTTTTATTTTATTTGGTTTTGTTGAACGTCAACTTCTAGGTTAAATTTTTTTAATCATATTTTTATTTAAAATACACAGACATACCATCACGTCTGTATTCCCCGAAGGGTAAGGCAGAGGTGGACTAAAGTACACCTATAGTTGGCCAGTATGTTTAGGTCCCATATAATTGGGGGCCAGCCTATTTCCATTAATGGGGCACAAATCGTAACTCCAAGCGGCTACTGAGAATTTCATAGAAAAACCCAATAACGCTTTACTCGACATGGCAATCGAACCCAAGACCTCTAGGTTAGGACCTTAGGACCACTAGGCTAACGAGGCAGTTCAAGTAGTTTCTATTACGCAGTTCTTTAAAAATATGTTTTATTTATTGTACTTGACTCTCAGAAATTTGCAATCGCATTTGGAAATTATTTAATTGGTTTAACTGAAATGGAAGCAGTGTTCCTATAATTGCTAATTAGAAGATATTGGGTGCATTGAACTCAACAGTTTTAGGTATTAATTTACATAAACGAGACATTATATTTTTAAAATATTTGTGTATAATGTAAAATAAATCTAGCGAGTTTGTGGCTAGTTAGCTTTAAAAAGCAAGACGGACAATTAGCTTTTACCTCTAGAAAAACAGTTCGGCTAGCGGCAATCAGCGCTCGGTCAGTGAGGCGAGCGGCCAGGGGATGCCGGCTGCCGAGTTTCGGGTCGGCAGCGGGCTCCCGGGCTCCCGGCTCCCGGTTCATTAGGTCTTGCAAGCTAAAGAGTTACGTCGGCCACTCCCGCTGCGTCAGCAGGCGGCCCTCGTTACCCTAATGATAGCGATTTTGTTCCACTGAAGGCGCACTTTTAGTTCCACAAAACCGTTTAGTGTTACCCGTCGCTAATGGCCTAATGCTTGCTTGTTCCTCGCTTATTTCGTTACTTAATCACCTTTATCTAGCCTCGGTAAATACGGCGTTCAGTTCGATACGAGTAGAAAACCTTGTTCCTTTTCCCGTGCTCCAGATTCATCGAGTGAAAGACGTTCCGATCTCTATTAAGGTAAATTGCTACCAAATAGGTTTAACTGCCAACCGGTGATATTGACATTTGAATTGCATTACCAAGACAACTTATTACCTCAATATTTTTGATATACGATTACCTAACATTCGTGAAAATGTCTGGCTTTTTTCCTCTAATTATTAAAGAGACGCATATTACACACATACATACTCAGGTACTTGCATGAAGAAAATATTGTAGTTATTACCTGTGTAACAATATACAAACTTGTTCATAATTTCCCTTTTTAAATAGGAATCAATTAAATATATAAATAGATACACATTTTTTTTAATGTAATTATTCGAATTGGCATGAACGCAATACATACATACCTAAACTCACGCCTTTTCCCATGGAGGTGGGCAGAAACCACAGAACATGATCATAAATAACTTGGTTACGACTATGACTTGTACACAAATCTTGAGAAGTTATATTTTGGTTTTGGTATGATGTATTTCCTTGCAAATATTCAATAGGTGTAGGTTTGTCTATTGGACACTTTACTATCTATTCTTTATTAGCCTATTTTTGTACCTCCCTCTGGGCAATGGGTGCCCTCTCTTTCCAAACTTCTCAATTCTTATTCTTCATATGGACTAATAATATGATATGCATTTATTTAGATTCTATAATAAGTGACCTACCAAGCTACTTAAGTACTACAAGTGAACAATTTAATAACATGGAACCTGTGTAAAGACTTAGCTTGTGGCCCAATTTTGAATTTTATTATTATTACTATTCAATTACATAATAGCCAACAAATTACAATAACTACGTGTCTTTAAGTACATTCGCATATGTTATTATGTACAGTGTAGAGGTTTTTCCTTTTTATTCGGTTTACCGCGAAAACCCGCCATTTCCTGACTATGATTTATCTTGCGGCCTCTAAGCTGAGGGTCACTTTAATAAATGTATTCGGGAAAGGTGCTCTTAGAATGGATGGGGAATATTCTGGATGCAATAATCTAATATACAGAAAATATAGACGTTTCCTACACTATGAAAATGTATTAGATTATTAACCCGACTGCGAAAGTCATGTGTCAATGCCATCAAGAAAAAGGTTGAGTTATTACAACATTGCCTCCCTAGCTAGCCTGTACTTAGTATCAAGAAAACTGAAAGATGTACTGTTATACAAAAGCCATGAATTATATTAAGAAAAATAATGTGTTTTGATTATTGTTCTGTCTACATACTTAGAAGAGAGTACAAAGTAACATATGAGAGCTACATATCACTATTATAGAGATGTCTATGATAGTGATATGTAGTTCTCATATGTCATTCACATTCATAACGTTTACATAAGCCCGCTTCTGTTTGGCGCGTGAACATTCACAAAAAAAGTCATAACTTTGGCATTAGGTGGCCAACATACAACATGGTAGAGGTGCTTGAAATACGATGTTTTTCTTCTCAAGTTATTCAGGGAGGGACAAGAAAAGTTCAAATAACCCAAATTAAGGAGTGCAATAAAGAGACCCTTCGAAAAGCCTTGCGGGAGCAATTCATGAAAATGCTAGTCCAACGTTCCGGTAAAGATGTTCGAAACAGTGGGTATAAAGGGTTGAATAAGATAGGCTTTGAGGCATTCCTTTTACTTTTCACTTTGAAACCTTTGTGAATGTTACAAACTCTGAAAAAGTTCATGGCACTTATCAATTATTTTAAACGTCGTACCTCCTTACAAATAAAGGTACTTCACAGTATTTGTTTCAAAGAAATAACAAAAAATTATTTCGTTCACAATTGTTTCGATTTATAAAACCTATAAAGAAGTACGAAAAATCCTATCCAGTCTATGGCGTATTGGGTACGCCTTAATAGAACGGTAAGTCCCCTCTTTGAGGAGTGGCTGGAGAGGCGCCACGGCGCCCCTTACCTACCGCCTGACGCAGGTCCTCACCGGACACGGGTGTTTCGGGAGGTTCCTGCACCTCATCGGGCGGGAGGAAACGTCTGGGTACGTACTATAGATTTATTTTTTTGTTTAAAAACGTTGCCCCACACTATGAATTTCTCGTGTGTCGTGGGTGCGTTTACAAACATATAAACTCACATACACAAACAGCCAGCATTCACCATTCAGATGTCACCATTGTGTGGATCGCCCCGAGGACACGGTGGAGCACACCGTGGCGGTATGCCCGGCTTGGGTGGAGCATCGCCGAGTCCTCGTGGCGGCCATCGGCGGCGGCGAACTCTCGCTTCCGGCTCTGGTGCAAGCCATGGTCCGGAGCGAGAGGGAATGGGATGCAGTCGCCTCCTTCTGTGAGGCAGTAATGCTAGAGAAGGAGGCGGCGGGACGGTTGAGACAGCGGTTCTCCCGTCCCAGCCGCCGCGGTAGACGCTCCGGACGTCGGGAGCCGCGAGACGACTCCCGGCCACCATAGATACGGGCCTGTGGACGGTGAGCAATGGGTAGCTCAACGTCCTTACGTTTAACACAACGACAGGCCGTGTCGACGGCGCGTTCGTATTCCACGCGCGCCTCAAAGAGATGTCAGCAAAGGGAAGGGGCCACTGAGGGCCGATGCCTGCCGGGGCTGCGGGTTGTTCGCAAGAGATACCGCGCCCCCGGAACGCAAAGGGCACAAGAAGGAACATGGGTGGGTTTTAGTCAGTAAAAGTCTGACACTCCCTCCCGCCCCGCCCAGGGCGGGAGAAGTTATTTGATGATTTCCCACCCACCAAAAAAAAAAAAAAAGTCTATGGCGTATTCCAACTATAAATTCAATTAAGTGTAACATACAAAATAAGAAGGAACAACGTACTCGAAGGTTGCAAAACGAATGCTTTTTATTTGCTAGTTTTGAATTACAAAGTGGCATAATATCGCGCAATAATAACTTATCGTTTAAATCATGCTGCCCCTCCAAGAAAGCCCAACAGGGAGCAATCTCAGCCGTTGCTACCGAAAAATATAACGCACACTTACAAATACTCGCGTCCTTAAAATAACGTATTAAGGAGCGCCGAGTATGACATAAATAGTGGTGGTGTGGAAGTCAGTTGACTATATAAAAATGAGGTTGTGAGGGATGTAAAAGCGGCGGTAGGGCGCCGGCGCCGCGCCTCACGGCTCGTGGAGCACAGTTCGCAGACAGACGCGGTGGCGCCGGCAGTGTCCGCCCAGCCCGCGCGCTCTCACACGACTCGACGCAACACAACCCGACAATACTGTTACGTATCAGTATCACGTGGCGTTACAGTGATCCTCGCACCTTACTACCCAGTGTCCTCCACCGGTGTCCTAGCCATCTGAGCTATAATCAACATGAGTGACAGCAAAGTAACTGAAACAGCGCCTACTTGACTTTTTGTGCGTGTGTTAACTTACAAGATGTTTAGTTCATTTCAAATAAACTCCCTAAGTGATAATGTGATTCAGAGAAATATGTGTCGCAAATGTGAACTTCAATACCATCTAACATTTAATCCAGCTTAGAGTCAAGGAGATTCAGACGATATTGTCAGAAATGGCTGTATTTTTTAAACGTTGTTTATTTTTAACGGTTATATTTTGGTGGCAAGTGTCTAATTTGGCTTCCATTTGTCTCGATAGTTGTGCTTGTACCTCAAATACAACTTTGTGTCAACAATGTTCGTATAACATCACATTGAAGGATCATACAGATGTGGACCATCAGCTATCTGTTTGCTGTAACGAAGAGGTAAAGTTGCCGGCGTGGCCTCAGGAGTATGCAAATAAAACTATCGCCCAAGTTACCGCCCGTTTCGGCACTTCGTGTAATGCAAGTATAGTTTACTTCACCCTACCTTTATTAGACACGAACTCTCTACATATAAAAAATAACAGTTTCATTCAAATAAGGATCAATATCAAAAGACAGAACTTGAGAGAAATTGATTTATCTTCCAATAACTTGCAATACGTTGCCAAGGGAGTCTTTAATAACTTCCTGAATCTCCGGAAACTTATTTTAAGCAGGAACAAAATTATTAATATATTTGAGGAGAGTTTCAATGGGTTGTCGAAACTAGAAACATTGGACTTGTCAGAAAATAATTTGACTATGTTGACAAATGTGTTTACACCTCTGAAAAATCTTCAGCATTTGAATTTAAGCAGAAATAATCTGGAGTTTATCCATGAAAATTATTTTAATAATTGGTTACTGCAACACCTAGATGTGTCACACAATAATTTAAGGAAACTAGCTCCAGGTGCTTTACAGTTGTTACCGAATCTGGCGCGATTGCTACTTACGGATAATCCGCATCTAGGCATCACACAACTGGATACACAGTTATTGGTTGGCACTGGACGGCGACTACAACAAATAGATGCGTCTAGAACAGGTTTACACCAAGTTCCCGAAGCTTTCACGCATTCTGTACGGTTTCTTTCATTAGTCGGAAATAGAATTTCAGCCGTCAGGTGCGGGGATTTTGATAGTTATCCCCTACTACAGTCATTGGATTTTTCAGATAATAAAGTTGTATCTGTAGAAGATGATTCCTTAGGTAGATTGGAAATGTTATTGTTTTTGAATATAAACAAAAATCTTCTAGCGACCGTTCCCAAATCGCTGCCAGATGAACTGAAGTATCTATCAATCAATAATAATTTAATCAAGAATCTGTCTATTCCTGATTTTAAAAACTTGCCAAATTTAAGGATATTATTGTTACAAAATAACGATATACGTTACATTGAAGATCATGTGTTTGATGACTTACTATCGCTGGAGATGCTGGATTTATCAAATAACCCGATTCAAACATTATCGTGGAGTACGTTTGATGGACCATTGTCACTTCGAGATTTAAGACTGTGTTACTTGAACTTATCAGTGCCAGAACGAGATGGCTCGTTTCCAATGTCTTCACCGGAAAGCGTTCAAATGTTACATCTGCAATCTAGTCCGGGACTGGCCAGACAACTATTGGCTGATTCAGCAGCATTGGCCGCCTTCTCTCATTTGCAGTACCTAGACTTGAGAATGAATAATTTATCAGAGATCAGAAATGATTTGTTATTTTACTTGGCGCAACTAAAAACGTTAAGATTGCATGGAAACAATATAAACTGTAGTGCTGAATTATGGCTCAAAGACTGGATGAACTGGAACAAGAGCTTATCCAGCAGCGAAACTTGTTACTATTCTACTTCTGAAGCCAAAGTTGAAATAACTAAATATAATTGTACATTCCCAGAAACATTTACTATAAGTGACAGCCTTCCACCCGTTAACTTGTATAGCACAGAAATGATTAATAAGTTACTAAGATACTACGGATATTTGAATAATAAAACTGAAAAAACATTTAAACATGGGAGCAATAAAAGCAAACATGATTTTAAAAACATAAAGTTTCCGCAACAGGTTAAAAACGCAACGATAAGTAGCCTAGAAAAAAGCGATAATTTGTCGGATCTAGTGAAAGAAAGAATTAAAGCAAGTGACAGAAACGAAAATAAAATCTTAATAAGCGATTACATGAATGAAACAACAGTTGTTAAAGCAAGGGAGTCCTCAAAAATTTTAGATCAGAATAAACTTCAAAACGACCAGCTTAATATTGATCACAGATTTTTAGACATAGAACCCTACTTGTCTGTATCGACACGTAATTATAAGAAAGATCTCAAAGATCATGACGGCCAAGTGTATCGAAAGAATAGATCTGGAAAGCGTTTAAATACACCATTGAACATTACTAAGAAAACTGAAAACATTGTCTTAGAATCTAAATCTAGTTTTGTTTTGAGTAAGCATTTGAGCGAGTCAGAAAACGTGACTGTACACGAGATGGAGACTACACATCCAAAATACAAAATTGAATATTCACCTTATCAGTCCGCTGATAAAAGTTACGCTCAGTACGTAGGTACAGTAGCAGTATGTGGACTAATAGTGATATCTTTGATACTGTGGGTGAGTTTTCGCCTGAGATACAGAAGAAGAAACGTGTCCGTCGTCAACACAGAAGCCGAGGACCAAATAGAGGTGTCGAATATCTCAGGAGGGGTGCTGTGGTGACACCTGCGGGCAGCCGACCCGACGCCCTTCGAATACGATTCTCTCCTTACGTAGAACTAATGCAATGTGAGTATATTAATTAGTAGTTTGTAGACAACTAAAATGTTAACTAATTATATATAAAGTAAATGGAAAATCAATAGAGAATTGTCAAAGGATACCTAATTTGCTTCCAGCCAACCGTATGATATTTGGACTAAATTACAATGCAAACAGTGGGTGGTTATGTACACTAATGTATATGTGTATAGTATAACATTTAGTACGACAGTGTTGTAGACACAATTTTCTTTTGTTTCAGTTCGAAGCGGTCGGCTGCACGAGGTATGGATGGCGTTTTGTGATATAATTGGACGTACATATTTTTTTATGAAATAAGTACAAATAGATTGGTTAACTGGGCAGCGGGGCTATGAATTGTTTTGTCAGTGTAAATAAATTGTGTTGTTGACTTATGGTGACCGTAGGTTGATAGACCTATTTTTATGTAAAGTCGTCGTAGAATCGTGATTTTAATTTAGATACCTAACCTAGCTGACTTCATCACTACGCCGTACATATGGGCTTTTTGTGGTTAGGCTACAACATACTGTACATAATTATGATATTTGCAATACGTAATATTAAGTCACCATATCGAAAGAAAGATTCGTGGTGTAGAATTAACGGTTATTGTGATGGCCGAAAACTGTATTGCGCAAAATATCGTGAAAGCAGATCATGTCTTCCCTGTAAACCTTGTAATTATAACGTTGTAAACAATTTATCGCGTAACGAGCTCTACTAAAGTGCCAAAATATTTCGTACCGTTTTATTTCGTACTTAAAACTTAGATTTGTATCTTGACTATCATTTCAATTAGTGCACAACTCTACCAACATGTCTGTTAGTTTGTTATTTTGTATTTCTTACTATTATATAAGGTGCCATTTTTAATAAAAGTGCACATTTATCCGGAACATATAACTAATATATGTATGGCATATAAATAATTATCCCGATGAAAGAATATAACCCGAAATTAATGCAATTATCAATATCTTATACTTTTAAGTAAAATAGAATGGTGGTAGGTACAGGTATTTTACAATACCTACAAATTTGCAAAGCCTATTTGAGTTTACTTAAAAAATAAAAAATGGAAACAAATATTATTATCAAAATCATAAAATTTTAGTTATCATTAAGGTCAGACCGAAAAATTGGTGCAGCCGTAATAAAAATGGCTTTTAAAATAAGTTAAGAATATGTGAATGATTAAATTAGCAGGTATCTACCACTATACTTAGTCTGTTTATAGTTTGATTATAGATATGTTCTTTAATAATCCTTATTTGAAACAGCTTTTGATATCGGATAAATGTGTATTAATTATTATCTTCCAAAATTATGCATTTAATTATTTACGTTATATTTGGTGAAATTCTTGTGTACATAATATTTGTTCATCTGATATTTTAGTAACAATGTTAGTTTTAGCTTATTCAATAAATCAAGTATAAAAAAATCATAAATACTTTGTAAATTATAAAAATGTCTATATAAATTGGGAAACTAAATAGCCATGGATTATTTGTTGATCAGTAGTTTAATACTCAGTGTTTCACATTGTTATTTCATTCATCATTCTGGAACCTAAGGTTGTAACTTGATATATAAACATTTTGAGAAAAATGATGTGTAGATATATGTTTTTACGTGAATCGTAGATTATGATGTACAAACAAATAGCCAAAGATTTAATAAATAATAGATTGAGTACCATACTTTTATTTATTTATTTGACATTTTCAAAAACCCTCAGTCCATAGATACTCAATACCTTCAAAAAAGCGTCCAACATTTGAATAACAAAATCGAGATTACAATGTTCGATTTGCTTACACACCTGAAGAGTCAGATATGAATAAAAGTCTCTCAGATATACATTTGTTCGAAATAAGAATAAGTCGACTAAAATGTAACAAGTGAACCGAAAGTAATTTTCTTTAAGGCTCATCTAAAGAAAAATTGTGATTATTTGAAAAGAAAAAGAGAAAGCTGGTAATGATTTTCACACCGACTTCAAAAAGAAGAAGGTACAGAATTTTAATGATTTTTTTGTGAATGTTTACTGATTACTTTGAAACTGCGGGATAGATTTGCATAGCTTTTAAATATAAGTTTAATGAAGATACGAATATTAGGTATTACTGTTTTTACAACCTGTTCAGGTGCTCATTATATCAAAACTCGAGATTTATTTTTAACCGACTTTAAAAAGGAGGAGGTTGCCAATTCGGATGTTTCACTTTTTTTTTATTTTTGTTCGGGCTTAACTCCGTTATATATAGACGAATTTGCAAAATTATTTTTTTGTTTGAAACGGGTTTTTTTCGGAAATGGTCCCATGTTAATTTTATATAGATCTGATGATGGATTTCGGAGACAGACAACGAAACTCTTCAAAAAATTACAGCAAATCAACCGTGATTGCTGCCATCGCAGAAATATGCATTGTTGTTTGATGGGTCATCATACTTCGGAGGTGGTCCCATATAAATTTTATCGAAATTGCCTAAGTAGTTGGGTAAAAAATAAACTGAAAAAAATATGTCATCCTAGTAAACGAATTAGCGTACTCTGCTTTCTTGTGAGTTTTGAGTGGTGTCATGTTAATTTAGAATTACTGTTCCTTCATGGCTTTGGATGACAGGAAGTTAATACTAAAAAGCGAAAAATAATACCTTTTTTACAAAAAAGACAACCGCCTTCAAAAACTCAAAAGTGAAAAATAAGTTTAGCTTTGGAAGTCGGTGGCAATTCAAAACAACAAACAGAACCAAAGCCGCCGACTTTCAAAGCTAAAGTTATTTTTCACTTTTGAGTTTTTGAAGGCAGTTGTCTTTTTTGCAAAAAAATAAAAAATATCCAGGATCGTTCTTTCAATTAAACGGTTTCACAACGAATTCATAAAAAGAAAGCATTGATCTACGTTTATATGTTACCGGCAATCTGTGTAATCCGGTATTCTATACAATACCTAGGCAATGTACGAAATATTATTTATTTTATAATTTGTCTAGGTACAACAATGCCGAATGCGCAGCCGGTAATGTGTGTAAAAGACGAAAGCATAAAACGATATTGTCATAATTTACATTGGCATAGCGAAATTCAGCATAATTATTACGCATTTAATATTATTAAATTCTTCGTTCATCGCTTTTGGCACACATTTTATATCGTAGGTATGTAATAATATGAGCCTCGATGACGGAGCCCCTCTACGCGGGGCTCCTGTTTCTGTCAGCGGGGTTTAAAGTCACCTAACATGAATGGCATGTCGGGAGCTAAGTTCGCTCGCTTCGCTCGGTCACTCTAGCTCCCGACATGCGATTCGAACCTAATCTATCCGTGTCGGAGTGCCCTGAGCTCCCGGTGCCCTATGTTCTGCTACTTGACTATGCAAGAAAATTTATCCAACTCTAAATTAGACCTAATTATAGTTATGCTCACCTTTGCATTATGCCAAAGTATTATTATGTTATTTTGCTAATAACATTTATACGAAAATGTTATGCCAAACCATGTTATGCCTTTAAATTTTATACAAAAAGAAGAAATTCCTTTTCATTTGCCCGTCATTTTATAGGAAGGTCGTTCAACATTGATAAAATAATATAGACCAGCATCTATTTATTTTACACATTGCCGGTGGACCAGCAGGTATTCTATACAATCCCTAGGAATTGTATACATTACCTACCTAGGTAAAGTATGTAATGGACAATAATATTCATAATACGGCATTATTAAGTTACGCAGCTACTTAAAGTCGTCACCTTCCAATCAAATTTAAGTCATGATGGTCAATCTCAGAGGAGACTAACCAAGTGCGCCGGGAATATTATAGTCCAAAAACACTGGTGAACTCGCTCTCGTTTCATTCTCAGGGTGGACGTATATCTGACGGAAGTTGCGATGTGCGCTGTACATCGTTGGACACGGAACGCCAGTACAGTCAAATAGATAATAAAACATCCAACCTCATACACAAGACAAATGATAAGTTAGTTTGTCATGCGTGCTAATGACAAAACGTCAGCCGCATCTTCGGTTGGATATGCGAACATACATCCGTATTGTTCAATAGGACAGTAATCCGATACGACCAGGGAGAGATCAGATGCAGTATTATCGGGCGGCAGTCGTCATTACCGAAATATCCAGTCTTCGAATAGGATACAATTGCACGTTGCGCTATCATGCTTATTTATAATATAACGCATGGTGGCCTATGCTTCTACTTAAAATGAAAACCCGTGGTTGCTACAGAAACATCTATTCTCTTGTTTGCTCTTACTTTCTAAATGGTTCCGCGAAGCTCAAACTTGGACATTATTCCGCAACGAAGTCGCTAACCATGGGATGTCCTCAAGGTTCGGTTCTCGGTCCTTATTTATGGAATTTAGGTTTTGATGATTTCCTCGCGATTCCACTTCCATGCGGCTGTTCCTTAACCGGTTACGCGGACGACGGCCTTCTGCTCATTCAGTCAAGTACTCGGACTGGACTTGAGAATTTAGCTGACACATGCCTACGTTTAATATCTCAGTGGGGCGATCGAAACCGTTTAACCTTTGCACCGCAAAAGACCTATCAACTCATTTTAAAGGGTAATCTTAAGTCATGGCCTAGTATTAAATTTAATAATGTTCCCGTTAAACGAAAACAATCCGTGTGCTATCTTGGTTTGATCTTGGAGAAGAACTTTTCATTTATTGACCACATTAAAACTGTAGGAGAAAAAGCCAAAAAAAATTTTTATGCCCTAACGAGAATATCTAAAGCTACTTGGGGTTTATCCTTCTTAACTTTAAAAACTATTTATGGGGCTACTTACCTAGGTTGTATGTGCTACGGTGCACCTGTTTGGGCCGATAGGGCCACCATAGGGGCGGTACGACGTAAATTGCTACAAAGTCAACGGTTAGCTTTAATATTTTTATGCAAAGCGTATAGGACCGTTAGTACTGAGGCCCTACCAGTACTTGCAGGTGTACTTCCAGTAGATCTTGAGGTGCAGCGACGTGCTGCAATGTACTATTCTGCGCGAGAGACCATGGACGCAAGCTTTCTAACACAACGGGACCGTGCTAAGATCTCTAGATTATTTAAACCGCAGACTGACGTCTGGGAGGAACTTTTATCCGAATGGCAATGTAGGTGGGATAATTCCATTAAGGGCCGGCACCTCCATCAGTTCTTTCCCTCAGTTCGTGAACGGCTGGCCAGAACATGGCTGGAGGTGGACCACTGTGTTGCCCAATTTCTCACAGGTCACGGCAACTTTAAGAGTAAATTGTTTTCTTTCAAGCTTGTTGCTTCTCCCTTGTGTCAATGTTCTACATCTGACTGTGAATATGAACAGTCTGCTCATCACATTTTATGGGAGTGTAATCTTTGGCAGAATGAACGAAATATAATGTTAGACAGTATACTGGTTACATCCGGTGTAGTTTATTACGCGGACCTCGTAGAAACTAGAACTAATTTCCGTGCGTTCAGGCGTTTTTGCCATACCTATTACTGGAATCAAATGTAACAGCTCACATTAGGACCCACTAAGTTAGTAACAATTGCAAACCGTGGTGCTTGGCAATCTGGGCTTCTCCCAGTTGTAAATATCCCCTTGTGCCTATTGGCCTAGTTCTGTTCTGTCTCCTGCTTGTTTGGAGGGAAGTGGAAACAATATTTTTTCCTACTCCTCCGCTAATCTTTTCTGATTAATTTCGTTGCGGGATCCAAGACAGTTTTATCGTTTCTCCGGGACTCGTCGAGCTTCATTGCCTCGGCGCTCTTCTGGCGGTCTCCACTGTTGATTCTGGCTTACAGAAGTTGCAGTGGTTGGGAATAGTGTGGCGGGCTTGTATCATGCTTATTTCCGAGTACCCGTTCTAGTGGCATCATAGGTACGCAGTACTTGTTCCGATGTTCGCTGCAGAGCTTGCCAGCATGCTTACGTTTGCTTTTTCTTATGCCTTGTGACCGGTGGCGTCCGTTCAATATTTAGCAGGCTGCGAAAATAAAACACACCCTTAGACACTTTTTTCATGTAAAGGTAATTATCTAAATTGGTATAATTCAAGGGTTTTAATTACAAAATAAATAATTTGCGGTAAGTAGTAAACTTGCTAATAACTCAACTTTCAGTGGTTAACTTTCAGCACCAACCTATTGTTATTAATTTACAGAAGTTGTTATTCAATTATTAGTTAACCAATAATTTAAGCCGTCTACTATAGAATTAAAGGTTAAACATCTATGGTATTTAATTAACGTTAATGTTGTTTTATGATTCGCCAAATTGACTTGCATTATTATTATTACATTGTGTTTTTTGATTCAAAGTCAATTTTACCAAAATTTTATATATTTCAATAAAATAATTTTAACTTTCTAATAATTATTTTGTTAAAAGGATAAAAAATAAATTTCCTTTGGGCTGTTGTGTTGAAAATAATTGAAATAGTTAAAAAGGTTGGCCAAAGTGTAATGTTGTTTAACAATAATTTCAATAACTATTTGTGTATAAATAAAGTAATGTTAAGGTATGTAAATGCTTGCTGTTAATCAAATACCTACAGTTGGTATTTTATTAAATTGGAAAGATTTTCGATGGGTAGAGTGGCTTAAAATAGAATTAAATTTAATGACTTACTACTAAACTATAACTCTAATGACATCTATACACTCGCTTAAATGACTACAAGAAGTGGGAAGTAAATGACAAGAATCCGTCAGTCTTAATTAGGTATGTAAAGGAGAACAAAAGGAGATAAGACTATTATGACAAGGAACTCGATGATAGCCATTTCATTACGTCTAGGAAACCCAATCGACTGACAAGCACCTTTGAGCAATTCACTCACTGATCCTGGTGAGTCAGCACTTTTTGCTGAGATCAATATAGTTGGCCCACATTCACCACACTAGGTGGACTATTTCAATTCCACAGGATTGGGAATAATTGGTATTTAAATATCAGTTTGAAAGCTCTCATTTCGAAACGCAATTAAGTGAATAGTTTTATTAACCTGGCAATTATTAGGCCAATATCTGCCATTTAGTCTAGATGAATATGTTGTTGAGATAGATAATGATTAAGGCGAAAGTAATTACTTTGATAGCAGGTGCTGTAGACAGGCATAATTAGGGGCAAAAATAAGAATATAGTTGAATGTAAAGATGATATTCATCAAGCGCACAGTGCATTACATTATCTACATAATAAAATAGTGGTTCGCTGAGTAACATAACACTGACTTATTTACTCGGGAACCTATTAGGGAAATCGTTGTCGTTAAGTTGTTCTTGTGGAAGGAGACTCATTCGTAATAAATTAAAACTAGTTGCCAAGACTAAGATGATAAGTTAGGTAATAAGGTGTATCTACCTACCTGCAGTAAAATATAGTTAAAACTGTAATATGTATGAGGACACGGTTGATGTATTACGTGTCGCGGGTTCGATACCCGTACGGAACAAAAACTTTTATGGCCTACAGGTAGTTGTTTAGGTCTGGTTATTAATGTCTAAGATTATGTGTTTGTAAAGGCACCCGTGGTACAGGAGACATTTTTAAAAACAATTTTTATGAAGGTTTTCTGAACTTTCGTTACTTAACAAAGGTCGCTTCATTAAATTAGCAGACACGACAACAAATAACAACGAATGTCTCTTTTCAGAAAATTGATGAGCAAATAACTGCAAATGAGATCGCGTCACTAGTAGCTCGCATTAAGATAACCTTTTTATTGCATTCCTATTTCGTGCGCTGTTTCCCCATCCATTACTGCGCATTGACTTGCTAAGTGCTAACATTACAGGAAGGCGTAAAGCGAATGATCCTGAAGTAGGCGGAACACGAGAATGTTAATAAGGTTATTCCAGATTGTATAGTGAAATGTAAACAGCCCTTCGGCTATTATGAGTCGTGGTACACAAGACAAACAGTCTCGGAGCGGCGCCGGCGTCTGTGTCCCGCTTAAATATTGATATGGTGGCTCAGTTCGTCAGCTCTTGAGACACCCCCCCCCCCCTGCCCCGCCCGTCTATGCGATTTCTACTTAATTATTTAATTTTATTAAATCCATGACTTCTACTACTGTTTGGATTGTATAATTGGGGTTCTAAACTTAGCAATTACGTGAGTTTCACCAAAAGGTAATTGGATTTGATAAATGGTTATCTTTTTATTAGTATTGAGTCTTTTAATTTTATACAGATTCTATCTTTTTAAACGTTTCTTTCTTATTTACAGAACGATGATTGAGTTAACGAATGTAATTAAAGTAGAACATTTATTAAAGAAATATTTTTGTATTTAATTAATTTGCAGTGACACAGCTGCTGTTTGTCATTTCTGATTAATGCACTTGTAAATTAAATGTTTTAAGTGGAACTTGGGCGGCACCCTTCATCCGCAAATCCCACGGATACTTCCCCCTATTATGCAAGATTCAATTTTAAAACCATGAGGATCGTTATCGTTAATGCCACAGTATAAAAACTGACGCCAAACTACTTTCAAAATACCTTTGGAATTTTTTTTATCTAACTTGTGCGGTTGTTTACAACCTTATTGTATATTATTGTCATAATTATGTACAATAACATCATCAACATAATTTACAAACACTAGTGGCATATTAAATATTTACAATATTAATTAAACACATTGGATCTATTGACCAATTATAATTAGGACCTAACTGGCACAATTAAGCTATGAATCTAATGATTACCTACGACAGAAGCTCAGATCTGAGACAAGGCGCCAGTTTCATGGTCTGAGTTAATAAATCATAATTATAGTAGACAAAGGTCGTTTATTCTGGTTGGCTTTAATTACCAACCCCTTTAATCCTTCGCTCCAATAAAAGCATTTAATTAAAATTGTAGCAGTAAATACATCAACAAGCTTCGACTAAGAAACCAGTGTTGCAAGGTAAAATTTAATAAACGCCTTTTACGAATGATCGGGTTTCAATGAAATGCGAGTCATTTATTAATTCTTTGAATGGTTCGTGACGAGTTTACCGATTATGCAAGAAGGTATCTAATGACTTCCCGTAGTTATGTTGGCATGTAAGGGTGCTGTTTGTATTCTTCTATTAACGAATGGCATGTACATAAAGACTTTTATATTACATTACGAAGTTGCCATTAAATTGCCTCGTTAAGTAGCCACAAATGGCAAAATCAAAATATTTGCTTCATTTCGAATATAACACTTAGCTCCATTTCTGTGTGATGTTTCCACGGAATTTATGACCGCTCAAACAAGCAGACTGTTCCTTGATCTAATATTAGAAGGTATCATTAATATTTCAGGTCTCGGCTTCGTTACCGTGGCTATCGGGTTGAGCATAAAATCATCTGTGCCGCGTTTCCCGATATGGTTTAAGATACATACACACACAAGTAAACGTAGATTGAACCCTTTACCTCATTTGATTTTCGAGAGCTTAAGGATTGTAACGGTAAGTCCGATAAACCCGATTGTTGAATTCGGGGCTCAAAGTGAAATTTACGAGGAACTTAATGCAGGTTGGGCAACTTTGTAGAGGTACAAGTTAAATGAAGGAAGTCCACTGCTCTGTTGTAAATCTATTTTCGTTACTTATACACTATTATACATTCATAAATGTTATGAGAAATAACTATTCTAACTTAAACAGTGAAGTGCCAACCCATGTGGGTTTAGTATAAATGAATAAAGCTCTGTTACTGCTCACAGTTCTATTCATACGGAGCATGAAGTTAAGTGAGTGCATTAAGGAAATTATTGCCATTCATTAGCGCTGCCATCTTGCTGGAACATACGTTACATGTAGTATACACGGCAAAATAGTCGAGTGTACAAGTATACAATAACAATTCAGTTACGTAAAATACAGCTATAATTTATTTATTCGGTAACAAAGTAGTGAAATAGTGAGCAAACAAATATCACCCATTTAGTAGACAGTGACTATATTAATCGCCACGAGTCGTGAGCAGAAATGTCAAGTTACTTTTTCGGTTTTTGGGTTCTTTTCGGAGTTTTTTTTCGGCCCAAAAATCCCTGAAAGGAACCCGAAATACCGAAAATGAACTTGACATTTGTGTTCACGACTCGTGGCGACTATTATACCTATGGACAATAATACCTGGATATCACAGATGCGTTGTCGTCACAAGAGGCAAAGTTGAGTGTCCTCCCTGGATGTTACTATTCAATCACCTTCAAAATGGAACAAAACAACTGCTGCTTTATTGGTACAATTTCTTAAGACGAGCTCTTGCACAAAGCTCTAGTAACAGTTATTTTTCGCACTAGATTTGATAGACTGCTTCACTTATCTATTTTGCTACCTATCTAAAGCTAATTCGTGCACTTGAAAGTCAGTACCATGAAAGTTGGGCGGGTCAATGTTTGATATAAATCCGACACAGCATATCGCTGCTCCGAGGTCCGGCCGGTTCCGGAGCGCCACTGAATTATTCATCTGTTCCTAACTATAGTTGCGACTCATTCTTTTGTTTTTACTATGTGAATACCGTGTAACTTTTGTACTATTTGTGAAATAAGAAAATTTGCTTTCTTTTTGGTGTATACGTAACTGTTGAAATTAGTAAATATAAAACAAATTGTTGGTAAAACGGATTGTTTTTTTTTTTAAGAAAAGAAAGAAAACATGTTTATTTGACACAGCACGTGCACACAATGATAATAATAAAGTGGTTATTCTGATAAAAACAAAAATATAATAAAACATACTTTGTATGTGTTATTTTACGAGTTACGTTGGCCTTCAGGCCAGTGGTACTAATTAAAAACGCTCAATAATAAATCAATGTTAAAAAATACAATATCATTTTTTCTCATCGAGAGCTTTCTGAGGTATATTAAAACCGCCCGTGATCGCTGATAACTGGCAGTCCTGTATTTTATCAAACCATTACACGCCTCTTATAAAAAACTGGCACTCAAAACCTTCATTAAAGTAATGAATGAAATAATCGTATAGTTAAGGTTTAATGCCTTTATATGAGGAAGGTGTGGTCAGCTGTGACCGCGGCGCGGCTCCGGCGTACATTCAGCGACCCTGAATAATTCATCGAGGCTTTTGCTGTCACGACCTTACTTCGAATAACGTCTAGTTCTAACTACCCTATGTATTTACCTGTTTATACAGGCTGACTTTTAATTTACTGGCTATTTTTAAGGGGGGTGAAGCACTAATGAATACGAACAAGTTTTACTATAGGACTAACATTGAAATATTAAAGAAAAACAACAGTTCCTTACAAAAATGTTTTTCTTTTTTTTTCATATTTCAGAATTCGTCCAACAACAAGTCTTTCATATTCATGAGCACTTTTACCCTCCGAAAGATGGTCATTGAATAAAAAGTCAGCCTGTATAGCTTCACGAACACTTCTTAGTTGAAAATATCACGAGACACAATTTTAAGCTGCGAAATGGAAGGTGTTACTTTACACCTAATGGACTCAAGTGCACTTGTGTCCAAGAATTTATTGGGCTGTCTTGAAAATGTTTCAACTCGAGCTCTATATTTGGACTACATTTTAAATTAAAAACTCAAAGTGGTTACTTACGTTATAATTTTAATGTAATGTATGTGCGTTCCTAAGCTATATTTTTATCATGAGTCATCTTTGTATAGCGATATCATTACAAAAATCGGTGATTTTTATACAACTTAATCAGACGATCCTTACATTTTAGTAGGCATAAAAACGCGAAAAATAAACCTCATAGCAACATAAGCACAGCATAGTCTCATTCATTAAGGGCCGATTTTTCAATCGCCAGATAACTTTTATCTGAAGAATATGTTTGACGTTTTGACAGGTTTTGTATAGAAAATATGTCAAACCGCCATATGTATTCCTCAGATAGAAGTTAACTGATGATTGTAAAATCGGCCCTAAGAGTATTTGGCACCTACATTGGGACACGAAAACAATAGAAGTAAAGCAATAAACCCCAATAGAATGGGAAACAAGGAATCGAGTAAAATTGGTATGAACCACACGACATACCTACTGTCGCGGCGCATAATACCAGACATAACCACAGTATAAATAGTTCACGGCGTTTCATTATTAAACAAGTTCCCGAAAAGAGTGTATTCAGGGTCCATCAGTTGTAAAAAACTTTATATTTCACGCCTACATTCATATTATATCCTTTTGTTTGTAATAAAGAGGTAGGTAATTTTAAATCGCATTTATAATAATATCAATGAATTGGCATAAACATGTTTTTTAAATACGCTTAAAATGTCCACTGTATAACATAAGTAGGTATTTATTATACAGTTCATAAAGGTCAGAATGTAGTTTTGTAACGTAATTTCTATGAATGAAACCCCTTGTGCTATTTTTAAAACTGGCCTCTAAGGACTACAAAGGCAATGTGGTACTCATTTATTTCTGTCCTTAACGTTTGTTTCGTGTTTAATTGCAAATTTTTTTTAACTGTATTTTAGTGAGAGTCTATTATTTTATGTATGCCAATGAGTGTTATTTATCTGAAATCAATGAATTTATTATTATTTTTATTAGACAGGCATCTTTTTATATTTGGCACAAGAAAAATATATAAAACACATATTTATATTACATACAGCAAGCCCAACCATCCACACATTGGCCAAATATTTGTGGGATCGAATACTTGTCTCAAGTCAGGAATGAATTGAACAACCCCTACGGAACCCTACATACGGTGGTTGACGATTGAAACCTGGGAGTAATGTCATTATAAAGTCAACATTTTGGGTGATAGATAACCTGGCGAGGGAGAGAGGTCACGAGTTTGAACCTTAAAGTTCAATTATTATGAGTAAGAATCGTTATGACATTAAACGTAAAGCTGCTTTTAAACCAGCTAGACCTGGACTTAAAGTTCTGACATCGCGCAGCTACCATGGAGATCATTATTTATCTGTACGACGACCTATCTTAATAGGTGATAATAGCAGGAGGGTATTATTGTTAATAATAATCTCTTTTCGCTAAATTGAATCTCTAAGAGATAATTTGCTTTGAAAACGTTTTTAAAGGAACTATACTGTGATTAAGGAAAAATTGATAAAAGTCTTTCAATAGGTTACTCTAATTTCCCATTTTAAAGTTACAGAAATTTTTTATTGAATTTACTCTCGGACACATTATCGAGATGAAACATTTGTCAAATAAAATGAGAAGTTGAAGGGTTAATATTTACTTGTTCTCTCAATGGTTTAGATGTAGTTCAAACATAGACAGACTTTTTACTTAAAATGCTCTTTAAATTTTTTTATTTATTAGACATTAATTAAACAAAACTATCTATTTTCTTATGTGTGTGGTCCATGCACACCATGTATCATTTATTTATAAATCACTGCAAATAGTTTATAACTATAAAGCGATTATAAAGAATTAAAAAAAGTAAAAATAATTATTTTAGCTGACAGGATACCTACTGCTACTTTGAATACGTTGCCGATGCTTCGTGGAAAGTGGAAACCGAAAATTCTACTAAATGAATTATAATAATTAACTTTGACTAACAATTGCGGCTGGTTAGCAGAAGGGGAGAAATTTTAGGTAAGTATTCATTTGATTGGTCCTTAGGCGTATGAACATCGGTGATCCTATACAAATGTAGACATGGACATGTTTCATGGAAATGGTCAGTTAATACTCAAATTCAAAATAATAAGTTACGTGACAGGTAAAAATGTGAATAATGGATACCAAAACGCGAAATCTTACATTCCACAAACACAAATTATTACACATTAAAAAAGGAGGTCATCTTCCGTAACAATATATTTTCCCAAAATTTATACAATGATTGATGATGACATGTCATTCGAAATGCGATGTAAATTACATACGTCTCCACCGAACGTGGCTCGTATCAGGGCGCGGCCGAGGGAAAGTCCCAACGCCATATTTTTGATAAGTACGTGAATATTATCAGCTTATGCCGATGAAGTGGAGCCTCATATCCTCTTCGTAAAACCTTATTTATTTTCCCTGCCAATTCCGAACCCATCGCTATCTAATTTTATTGACTATTGTTCCTGTTATTTATGATTCAGTGAATTGTGTTTTGATCAGACAAAGGCTATAGCCATCCCCCTGTCTTTCGTAATTGTACTAATAAATCAGATAGATTTTCTTTTGTTACCATATTGGTATTTAATGGAATTTCGCTGATTTTTGGGCAATTGTGTCTGTGCTTGTGAAGGGTTGTATAAGCCTTTTCATTGTATCTTTATTGTTGTTTTTGATAATAGAAACGAGTGTTCCGCAGTAAGAACCTTACGACAAGATTTATTGTTTCCAGATGCTGTTGAAACGAGTTCTATTTACAAATAGAATCTTACATAATTTATTTTTTTCTGGTTACGGCTTTGATATTTTGTGTGATTTTTTTACAAAAATGGAAAACCTTAAGTGTAATTTAGTTTGGGCACCATAAAGGTTAAAATGATTAAGATTTCTTAAATATGGATTGTACACAAAAAATATCCACAATGTTTTTTATTATAAGTATAGTACGTCACGTGGCATTGCGTAAATTACGTTATGCATACGGTTCTTATCCTATATTAAATTATGTAATTGAAAAAGATTGTGTTGAATATTTTTTATAACCGAGGTAGACAGTTAGTGTCTTGGGGCCTATGAAAATCATAAACTTACTGCTAAACGAAACCAAACAGCGTCCCTAACACAATCCAAATTTAAAACAGACTATGAAACAACCGATTTAAAAGGAAGTCTAATCTTACCTTATTTAAAATCTGCAAAGTTTTGACGTTTAATACTTAATTAGGGTTTAAGTGCTAAATTAATAGAGAGCAGAGTTGGAATGTGTCCTGGATTAGAATAAAAATTTCTACCCAGAAAATAAAACTACTTTTAGATCCAATTTCGTTTTTTATAGGGTATTATTGTTCATTCTTATTTTGTGAGAAAGATATTGTTGAATGATTTACAATAATACAATTCATATTTTCCAAAGAATAATTCATGTCTTCCCTACATCGGGTAAGTGAAAATATGAGAGTACGACGACTCCATTTTTGGAAAAAGCAATGCATCCCTTGTCAATTAACATAACCTAATTTTGAACTACTTTCTCCACCATATTTAGACGGAAACCGTTCTCCATTGATTTTCTTAACAAAGTACACCAAGTCTTCGATTTGCACTTATCGTTATGTCTCATAAAATCTAGGCTAGATCTAAAATATCAATAAGCTGTGTGGTGTCAGTTATAAATCGACGAGCCCGCTTCCCGTGGGTGATATAAGAGCAGATTAAGGTATTATACGTCTCATAAATCCGGCCACTAAGTGTGGTGGTACTGGCAGCCCCACAAGAACAATTCCCTGTGATTATCTAAAGGATCCTAGGATTTTGTGGGGCTAGCGTGAGTATGATTATGACTGTAATATTGCGTTAGTTCTGCAGGATTATCGAATTTAACTCTAAATAACTCAGGTTGTTAGAATTAAATCCCTAATCCCGCCTTAAGCAGAATAATTATTAATTGTTCCCATTCCTTATGGAAATTTAGTCCAAAGTCAATATTTTCTTTCAGATAAATAAAGATAATATCAATTTACTGCTATCTCATTGTTTATTTACTTACGTCGAAAACAAGAATAAGTCGAAACATGAAGATATTTTACATATTCATGCTTATCAAGCGGATAGACGTTTGACATGGCATCTGCCTTTAGAGGCAGGTAGACGAGAAAATAAAACACGAAAACAAAAGTGAAATAATTTTACTTCGGGTCAGTTTTCTTCATGATCCATGTATTTTGTATGGATCGTGAGACTTTTCCCTTGAGGCCGTCCACTCCAGTTGAATTATATCGTACCCAACGATGTCATAAGTATAAAAGGGTAATAAGTACGTGCCTTCGAATATTTGTAGATACGTAGTTATTACCCTTTAAAAACATTACGTAGGTATTTATTGAGTTGAGTATATTCTCATGTACGTAACAAATATTTGATCTACCTAATGTTGTTTTTAGATTCCTAAACCCTAATGTCATATTGAATCTTGTGTTCGGTTTGGTAATTCCTCGACCAAAATCACAAAGACCGATCATTTAAGTTGACGTGTTATTTGACAATAGGTGAAATTGAATAGGCGCTTAGGAACGCGGGGTTAGTTTCGGGAATGTGTCATGATTACTTGTAGCGTGGTTTTGGCATACACTTGTGAACACACCTCTAAAGGCTTTAAAACAGGTGGTCAATAATGTTAGCATTACGCATATTGTTAATTATATTTGGGTAAATAGCTTTAAAAAAATACGCTTTTGTAGGTATTGCTTTAACAAAACAAAAAAAAATTTCGGCACATTTCTCTCTGTCCACCTCGTAAAGGCTATAGTGTAATTAGGCATGTTTGTAATTAAGTGTAAAAGCTTGGGCTGCTTTTACATATACCAAAAGATTTTTGACAAACAGTATGTAAAAGTTGCCCCTTCGCAAAGTTCCAGATCGATACGACAAATTAAAGTCTGCCTGCGCTTGAATATATAAATTGATTCATTAATATAAATTAGATTCATTATAGATCATGTTTCAATAATAATGTTTGGAATTGAAGCATGGCAGTAATTCAGATAAACTGATAGTCATAATCTCACCTAAAAGAACAAACTCGCAAGAAACTACGAGCTTACAAGAAATTCAAGGAATGCAAGATAGCCGCGCCTACAAAAAGATTTCAGTTGTCGACGTCGATCTTCGTAGTTACTGCACGTAGCTCTAGATGTTAAGATCAACGGAGCAGTCACTACATAACATCATATTTATTCGACTAGAAAAGCTGTGACTATATTATTATTTATTTTTGCTAGGTGTTGTGATTTCGCTAGGCACCTTTAGCTTCATCTACACGGAAAACGTACAGAGTCATCAATTGGTTACCCTTCTTGCATTAAAATTCTTTCGAAACGGGGGTAACCAGTTGATGACATTGTCTGTACAATCACACATAATCTGCAACACAATTTGCCTGCCATTTATCTGCCTAATATTTTAGCATTTAAGCATTTTTCATCAACCGTATTAAACATTTATGAAAATATTTCGTGCATATACAATAACTTTCATATGATTTTTCATCAGGCATAAAATAATAAAATTTTGGCATACAATAAATAAACGAACTGAAATATTTCAAGCGCTAATATTTGTTTGCGTTCATTCTGTTTCTTTTGTAAACCGAACAAAAGTGAGCAGAATAACTTTTTTTAACGTGTTTGATAATGAAGAAGACTTCGTGGCGCTAGACTTTTTACAACTATGCTTGAGGGTTCAAAATCTTGCTTGTAATTTTATCGATTAGAAGATTTCGAACATGAAAATATTTGACTGATGCTATAACGAAAATTACATATTTTTAATTTTAATACGTTATAATATGCTAATAATATAATATCTGCTTAGCCTTGAATCTGAACTGCTACAGGATTCGGGTCTAGGCTATCGGTTGAAGAGAGGAGGTCAAGTAATATCTCACCTTCTTTACATAGATGACCTGACATTCTTTTCCTCCAACCGGTTGTAACTGATAGAGTTACTGAAGGTAACAAGAAGTTTCAGTAGCGCCATCTTGATGGAATTTGGTGTGGACAAATGTGCGGTCATGCATGTCAAGAGAGGGGAGATTGTAGGGTCCGAGAGAGTTCAACTCTCGAACTCTACAAACCTTAGATCCCTCGCTTCAACTGAGACCTATAACTATTTAGGTAAGTCGGAAGCGTTGGGTATCAATATTGTTGACGTTAGCAATCGTTGAAGGACCGCTTCTTTGGTCGGCTGTAAAAAGTATTAAATAGTCTTTTATCCGGTGGAAATAAGGTGCGTGCCTTAAATGCTAAGAGACTTGGGCACGCCTTAATAGAGGCGGTAAGTTCCCTCTTTGAGGAGTGGCTGGAGAGGCGCCACGGCGCCCTCACCTACCGCTTGACGCAGGTCCTCACCGGACACGGGTGTTTCGGGAGGTTCCTGCACCTCATCGGGCGGGAGGAAGCGTCCGGGTGTCACCATTGCGTGGATCGCCCCGAGGACACGGTGGAGCACACCGTGGCGGTATGCCCCGCTTGGGCGGAGCATCGCCGAGTCCTCGTGGCGGCTATCGGCGGCGGCGAACTCTCGCGTCCGGCCCTGGTGCAAGCCATGGTCCGGAGCGAGAGGGAATGGGATGCAGTCGCCTCCTTCTGCGAGGCAGTAATGCTTGAGGAGGCGGCGGGACGGTTGAGACAGCGGTTCTCCCGTCCCAGCCGCCGCGGTAGACGCTCCGGACTTCGGGAGCCGCGAGACGACTCCCGGCCACCGTAGATACGGGCCTGTGGACGGTGAGCAATGGGTAGCTCACCGTCCTTACGTTGCATAACGACAGGCCGTGTCGACGGCGCGTTGGTGTTCCACGTGCGCCTCAAAGAGATGTCAGCAAAAGGAAGGGGCCACTGAGGGCCGATGCCTGCCGGGGCTGCGGGTTGTTCGCAAGAGATACCGCGCCCCCGGAACGCAAAGGGCACAAGAAGGAACATGGGTGGGTTTTAGTCAGTAAAAGTCTGACACTCCCTAGAAGTTATTTGATGATTTCCCAACCAACAAAAAAAAAAAAATTCTAAGAGCCTCCACAACCGCGAGATATGCAGTCTCAGGGATTTTTTCCTTAAAGCTGACGACCGAGATGTGGTGGCAGTGGATAAGGGCCTCACCGCGCCTTCCATGGCTAAAGAGAACTGGTGCAAACCAATAGTACTTGAGACTAAAGATCACAAGGAGGTATGGCGGAGTAAGGAGCTTCATGGACGCTTTTTCCGGGCCTTGCATGGACCCGATGTAGTCTGTGTATTCTGTGTATCCCGGCTTCGCTTTGGTGACCTATTTGGGGAAACCAAGGGTTTTGTCTATCCACTTATGGATGGAGTTATTATGACAAATAACTACCAGAGATTTATTGTGAAGGATGGCACGGTTGACATTTGTCGGCATGCCGCCGGCAGGGGGAATCAATCCGTCACACTGCCACAATCCGTTACACTGTCCTCGGACCGATCTATCATCACTGAAAGGACTATAGCAAATAAGCCTGATATAGTGGTGGTGGATCGCTTAGAGAAGCGCGATATGATTGTTAATATAACAGTTCCATATAACGTGAACCTCGTGAAGGCCGAGAATGGCAAGAAAATCAAGTATCTTGACTTGGCTCGCGAGGTTGTCGACATGTTGGATGTGGACTCAGCGATCATTGTGCCGATTGCCGTTACAGCCAATGACTTAATTGCGAAGAGCCTCGCCCAACATCTAAGGAGGCTCTCGTTAAGCGGCTGGATCAAGGGCTTGATTCAGAAGGCGTTACTTCTAGACACGACGCGTATTGTTTAGAGATTCCTCTCTCAGGAGCCTTGCACCGGTGCCTTGGACCCTGTTTCCGACGCCGGTGGACTACTATTTTTTATATTTTTGAATGTTTTTATTTCGATTTTAATATTTAAAAATGTAATTTATATGTATATTGTGATTAATAAATGAGAATAATAATGATGCTTTATTTTAGGCAACAAAGGCCTCTAAAATACAATATTATGTGCCTAGGTAGGTATAGGTTAGGTAAAATAATGGTAGGTGATGGATACCACCTATGTTTGTTTGTCAAAGTATAGGCGTGAAAACCAAACATATAAATTTAGATATAATATATTTACAGATTATTACAAAGTATTGACTATGCAGTGCAGTATGTATATCCACATTTAAACAGAAAGTGCTGGGTTATTACCTAGCACAAATGGTGTTCAAGCTTCAAAAGTTAACTGGACAGAGCATGTTGCAAACAAACAAGTGACGGATGTTACTATTATACTGAACCGGAGTGAACTACCGCCACCGCAACTGTTGGCATTACTAAATATTCTGCTACAACCCCAGTAATAAATGAACATGAAACTAATACTTCTGAAGTTGTAATTTGAACATTATTTACATAAAGTTTTAGGTACTATAAACAACATATTAATTACGTTTCTCAATTAAAATGGCGACAGATATACAGTATCACGGTAAATTAGACCTACATACATAAAAGTCGGGGAAATTGCATTCAATATACATAACGTTAGTTTTAGGTAAAAGAAAAATACCACTAATTAATTAACGTCCTATTCTTTTCCCAAACTGCTTCGGCTAGCTTCCAATATAAACCAAAGTAACAGAAAATCAGTATTCTATACGACAAAGGACAACAAGGTTAACAATTAAGATTTACATTTACACACAAAAACCTTGTGCCTATGTTCGTAAACTGCGCCAAAATGAATCGTATCGATCTCGGAATCTATTTCTATCTCGTTAACTATTAGTTTACTGTGGAGTTATATCTTTAACTGCTGACATAACTGTCCTCGTAATTTTACATCCCTTTATCTCAATCAGCAGAGCAGAACTTTGTGATACCTCTGTCCATATTCTCTAACTTTGGCCAGATAATGCGGTTATATACAATTTGCTCAAATTATAAGCTCTCGGCTATTCTGTCAGACATTAACACTGATTTATGGATCTTTTATAAGGTTTTTTTTTTAATATAGCAGGTAGTTACAGTATCCGTTTTATTGAAATGGTTTCATTGAAATCAAAATTCACGTAGTACATGTAAGTTATAAAATTTGTTTGAAAGAAATTCAATACTTAAAAAAATTTAACAGAACTCACATGAGTTCTGTTAAATTTTTAACTGTGTGTGTGTGTGTTTTTTCTGTGTAAGTTAAAGTTGCGTAACTAGGGTCTAGATTAATAGCAAACAAGTACAGTTTACTGCTATTATAAATCATATTTAGGAGTGGGTAGAGTTGTTTTGATAGCAGGATGTTTACCTATGTTTAGCAAGTGGGCAACGTTTCAAAACGCAACTTGTAATAGACAACGACAACTATTTAGACGTAATTCAAGAAGAAAGAATCCAGCACAAAGTTTTGCAAACTAATCCAATTAGAGGGTGAACGGGAGACGTCTGGTGCACTCACTTTGTTCCCTCTGTTCCCTGTGGACTATGGGAACGTTTTGTATCAGTTAACTTATTTCATTTTAGTAAAATGAAAAAAAAAAATGTAAAATAAATGACGTGAAGATAAAAAATAACAACATAGAGGTTAATAATGATGTTTTGAGAACGTTACAATTCACAGATACATCAGAGTGAAATCTGACTTATAACTTGAACTTAAAACTTTACCTCTCGGGAAATTTCCTTTTTAACGTAGTCTATTCAATATAAGAAAACGATAAAGTCTGGAAACTACTTACATCGTATCCGAACTACTATAATAAAAGACCCACAAAGTAAGTCCATTTACAATAATAACAAACCAAGAAATGAATCCAGGATATTTCAGTAAGGTTATGCTAATTAAATTAGTTTGGTTTCTAAGTTATAAGTCCAGTCTTGTAGATAGCTGACCAAGATGCTCACTTGCAACCAACTGTGAGAACACAAACTATTTGCTTCGTTGCTTCGTTTAGTATTCCGACCCGGCAACTTAGTAATCGCACGGATAAAATACATTGAATTCAGGCATCCCACAGAAGATACAAATTAAAAACTAAGAAAATTATTCGCTAACAAAATTGTTATCCTGAAGGAATATTACCAATTTCAAAAAATATGTTTCAAAATAATCAAAGGAAGGAACATGATTAAGGTCGATATTGCTTTAACATGTGCCTGCTACAGACGTTTTGTCTAAATTGACTTTTCGTCCATTGAATTATGTTTTTGTTCCGAGCTAAGGGCGAGGCCGAGGAAATTACGTACCTACCTACTTATTTTTGTACGGATGATCCAATGAAATGGTTTGACAAAGACCATTATTGTTACGTAAGCTGTACCTATTTACGCACACGAACTTCAGAATGAAAGTGAGGGTGTTTCTGTGGTGATCGTTGTCAGTTCCAAAGTCGTTGGAGGTGTCAAACGTCGGCTTGTTGTTCCCAGGACAGACAAACTCCAACAACTTTGCCAAGTTTGCTCCTGTCTGCCCCTACGACACCTCAGAATTTTAAACAAGCGCCAGGTGAACGGGTTTATTCTAAAATATTTAAGGAATAACTCGCTAAGATTTCATGTTGCAAACTTTCAAGATATTCTGAATATATTTTGAAAATAGCGGCTTGGAAACCGAAGTTTTGATTACTTACACGTGGATAAAAGTAGGTATTTAAGTTTTGATAAGATATAACGATAACAGTTTAATTGAACAAGAAGCTTATCTCAGACAAAGTTACATTCGGTGAGCAGTGCTGTTGTTCTTGTTTTGAATGTATAATAATAATAGATAGGCTTATGTTCCACTCAATTAACGCAAAAGCACACTCACAACGACTGTTCTTTGTCACAGATGCGAGCCAAACAACGGTATTAAATAACGCGATATCTGTAGGGAAATGCGCCGCGATAACATCGCAACCCGTTGCCAAATTACACCCTTGTTGCGTTTTACAATAGCCACGAGGGTAGGGGTAGTGTCAGACTACCTACCAACTCACATAAAAACAGATAATTGCGTGTAAGTAATTACTATTAAAAATTTTAAATTTCGGCATGCAAATATATAGTTTGGTGTCCAGTTTTGGACATGTAACTGAAAAGCAAAATAATTTTGCATTGTTCGTACTCGCACGTTTTCTAATAAGATAGCAAAAATATAAAACTGCTTTTACGAGAGAACAATTTACTCGTAAAGATAACATAGTTAAAATAAATCTTCATTACATTAAACCCGAGCTATTCTCATATTTTCAAACGGGACGGTTTTAACGTTCTTACCGCTTGCGGTAAGCGGGTGTGCAACAAATTTTCCGAATAATAGTGTGAAGAAAAAATGTAGCCGGTAAAAACGGTAATATAAGAGGGGAAAAGGGTAAAATATATGGTGCCTTAAAGTATCTCCGCTGGCAATATGAAATGTTTAATTTATAGCAGTGTTTACTTTATATCTTCTCTGTGATACTTAGTTTGCGTAGAGAAGATAAAATATAAATATTTTCATGGATAACTTAAAGGTGGTAACTCTATGTTTTATCTGCGTACATAGTTTGGAGCAATAAATTCTCGTTGGTAATGAACATTTAACTGATGGGTCTCCTGGTGGCTTACTTTGAAAGCAGCGGTTTGTTCTGAACTAGACCAATTTTACGAATATATTTAGTGCTTTAAATGTGGAATAGGTTTGCTTATATTGCTACAAAATATAAATATTGAAACCTGCATCTCATATTAAATGCTAACAAATGACTGCTATTGACTACGATAGCCTTTAATATTAGAAATTATTCAAATACAAGTGACCCGCCCAGGTATCGTGCTGATGCAGTATTCTTTGGTGGAAATTAACTTTTACTTCTAAACAAAAGACTTAGTGCCAAGTTCCATCCTTTATTTACTCCCTTTAAGGAATATTTTTTTTAAATCCTTTGTTATGACACCTTCATTGTAAAAAAAAAATATATATAAAAAAAGACATAAGAGCTCCGATTTAAATTATTGTTTAAATTGTATAATGCAATTAAAAAAATATCGAACTTAAACATATGAATAAATCCACCAGTACATATATCTTACTACCTTATTACAGTTTTAAGTAACCGTCTTCAGTTTCTATTTATAGAGTTCATTAATGTACACTTGCTTAGTAATGACGTACTGTTAGTATAACCCTTTTTAAGAAAGACCTTTCTCGGGTCGTCGTTCGTTTAGCATTACATACCTTTTAGTACGACCCGTCCTCACTCACCTAAACGTTCGACGGTGACCTAAACATAGGTCTGAAGATATATTAGAACAGATTGAAGGCTCATTTACAAGATAAGAGTTTCTCGACCATCGAGAGGTGACAATATCCATATTGAGATTTTCACTCGCCAGGAGCTTTCTCGAGCTGCGATTTGATAGTTCCAATACGATTTTTGCATGTACAGACTCAGATGCAGTAAATTTTGAAGCAGTAGGAAATTGTCGCCTCTCGACATGCTAGAATGGCACATTTTGTTAACATGAATTAACTTTTAATGTCCTTTTCATAGTTTATTTAATACGAGAAACTCTCCCCGTGTAAATGACTCATTAGTCATCTCTTTCACGTAGCAGAAATCTAATTTCTAATATTGTGTAAGTATAATTAGTCACGCGCAAGGTGTAAAAGAGACACTGTCGCTGTTCGTAGCTTGTCAAAACAAGGTTTTTGCTGACATCGAGTGGATAATGAGATTGTTTTAATTCGGTGAATTTCTCCACGGCTTTTGCGGGCATCCTTTTAACTTGCTAATCAGCTTATCTCATGAATTTGTGTAGTAGGTACCTGTAGTACAATCCGATCTCCATTTCGTTTTACCGACTTAATAACCTCATTATTTACTCAATTCGAGTGGCGTTAGCTTACAGCAAATTATTAGAAATCTGAGGGCTAGTACGATCTAATAATTTTCTTTCAAGTTCACAGCGATACTTTATAAGACTCACCCTTCTCAAAATATTTGGCGAAATTGACTTTCCTTACTTGCTTATTGAAGTTGTTATATCAATCAGACAACCCCTTTTACGTGAATACTTATCAACCAAATTAAACTTGCCTGATTAAGCACCATATTATATAGCGGATCTGATGTGTACGTTCAAATTCCAAAGGTTTGTTTGTATTTAGATACAAAATTATTATTATGCAACGAACTATAAGTTCTTCTAGATACAATGCCTGTATAATTGCAGTCTGTAAAGGTCCTCTATTGAAAGAGATCAGAAATAATAAAACGGCATTTTTTTATGCTATTTTGTGTTAATCGTATTTTTATTAAAACGAGTGTAAAAACTCAACTTACCTACTACTTTTACTGACAAAAAAACTGCTGAAGCCTAAAACTTTCATTCTATATCTTACTATAGGTTTTTTCTACACAAAACTAGATTCATATCTAAAGTCAACGTAATTTACCTAAGTCACGTCTTGTCACGCTCAGCCTTTTACTTTGACACTGAAAACATTGGTGAGTTTACTTTCAGTAATGTTATGTACGTAACTTATACGTACCTTATTTTACACTTCAGCGACATTTATGTACATCTTCGGTTTATACGCTTCAATTACTTTTACAAATGATTTGCTATTTCTTTAGGCACAAAGTAATGGTTATTGTTACTGTAGCCCATGAGTGGACTGTACGTTGTGGTTGAAAACGAAAGAAACCTTTAAGCCGAAAAGAACACAATTTAATAATTAATATGAAAATACTACAGGAGAATATTGATAACAATACGATGAAAAAACAAATGAATACGACAAAAAAACAAAAGAACAAAAGTCGAATGTCAAAATAAAAAAAAAACAGTTACTACCAAAGAGTTTGTACCTAAACCAAACCCGCGTGCTCACGTGCATGTAATATATGAAAATATTTTGATAAAATAAAAACCCATGCCATGACGACGGGATGTGACATGTGCTCAAATATGAATACTAAAATAAATACCTACATACATAATGTACGCAACGTGCATCGAGTGGTTTTTCGCGCGAGCAACCGTTGTAGAGCCCTCGTGATAGGGGCGGCACGGCCACTTTAACAGTAAATGCAGGCGCGTTATTGAGCTCCAAAGTGCTCCTACATCAGCTGTAAAAGGCTCGTCAAGTTTAAGCTTAAGTTAAAATGAAAATACTTTAAAATGACGCGGTATTCCAAGCCGCCGCCGCCGCCGCCGTCGTCATCTTCGCATCGAATAACTCTTAAAACGCACGCCATTACCTGACACAGATCGGCAATTTAAGGGAAATAGTTAAATCTGTTTATGGACACCAAAATATTTAAGTTTTCATACATGTTTTTGCCACTAAACCCAATAAGTACAGTATAGAATGTCAAGTTTTGGTATTTATAAAACCAATGAAAATAACATATATTATTCGGGACACGTGTCTTGACGTTAACACCGAATGACGTGAAGCACTAAAAGCGATGTTATGTACTACAATATGACGTGAAATAAAATATTATCTAGGGGCATGAATATGATGTCAAAGTAAATTTTTACCAAAATGACTGAATGTGAGGGTAGTATTTTCTGAAATGCTTCTGTATTTAGTATTGTTTATTATTGTTATTATTTAATCGATTCCGAATGTTTTATTTATAAAAAAAGGAAACTGTTACGATGATTATTGTTATACAAATAGAATTCTTAACGTCCACGGAATGGAAAGGATTTTAATTTTGTTTTTATAGTCGTAAGAATTTTTGTCCTTATTGAAGTTCAGAGGTCATTCACCGTTCTAACGCAGTTATTCTCAACAATAGGGATATTCGTTTGAACACCTAAATAGAATAAATCCTCTATTATGGTGCATTGAGGTAAAATTCCTGGCGATATTGTGAGTAGCACGGCTCGTGCCGTCCGGCGCACACAGGGTTAACTTAGAGCTGAGAACACAATGGACTCCGGGGACATGTCACGTCGTACACGTGCCTTGACAATCGTCTGATTAGGATCTCATGCCCTCTCTCCTTTAGCGTGCACCGGTATGTATTTGCTGATTGATATACCTTTGCGTACCTTTGCGTATTGATATACCTTTCCTTATGCGTTTTGAGACACGTGCACCTGTATTCGATGTTAAGTAGTGTCGTCGTGACAAAAAAATGCCTTTAATTATCGAAATATTGAAGTGAGATAACTTTTTACAACTGGATACAAAGGAAGTATAGAAGTATATCCGGTATGAGGTAAAACATTTTAAGGTTAATTATTGACTTGATCCAATCATTGGTTTATGTATATATGTATTTCTTTATTTTTAAGATTTACATTATTTTTCTTTATTCTTGATACTCGTTGAACTCAGCTTTAATTTTAATAGTTGTTTGAGTACCTATCGTATTTTTTATTAATCTGTCAAGTGGTACGGTAATGCTTGTCGGTCGTGGGAGCTCGTCGGTCGGCGGTGGCTGCACCGCGTGCAGATGTGGTTGACGTTCTCGGGGAGGCGCCGGCTGTGCGTATTCCCTATGAGAGCATGACTATATCCCTAGCATATCATTAATTTTGACGATATAATAATAATTATTAAATACCCGTATTCATATATTCCAAAAAATGTGGAACAGTCTGTTACAGTTACAAGAGATAGTTTTACCAAATTACAAATTCAAGAGTGACTCTTGGGCGTCCCAGCTAGGTTGCAACGTAACCTATATGAAAGGATTACAAAATTTAAAAGAGGATGCCTTGGACAGAGATACTATTATGCAATTAGACATCTAATATTTAATGTGTGAAGTGTGAGTATTTGTGTATATTTTGTATGTTGAGTAATTAAGTGTGGTGTGTGTCTCATTGGAGAGGAAATAGGTTCAGTTTAGGTACAGAGTGTTTTATGAAAACGCTACGATGGTGAATTAAGCAAATATTTAGTGTCCTCGTACTTTTAGTTGGTTAGAAAGACTGTCCTAACTAATATTATAAATGCGAAAGTTCAGTTTTTTTTTTGTTACCTTTTCACACCTAATCCACAGAATTCATCATCCTGAAATTTTACATATACGTTGTCAGATGTACAGAAACGGCCATAGGACATAGGTACCTTTAATCCCGAAAAAAAAACTACTGTTCATGTCACATGTCTTTCGAATCATGATTGAATTTTAAATATAACCGACATTTACGCGGACGAAGTCGCGAGCAGTAGCTAGTTATAAGTAAGTACTGTTGGAAAGTAATGGTTTGTGCGCTAAGATTTTTCATATGTATGAACATAGGTATATATGTTTAAAAAAAATTAGCTGAATGATGAACAAAAGAATTTTCTCTCAGTGAGCAGAGCAAAGACTGGCACACCGATTTAACGTGTATTAGGTATCTGCCCTTCCGAGAAGTATGAAACAACATTTTCACCACAAAAAAAAATGAAAAATGGAAACTCTCCAAGAAATGGGCTCAAAAAGAACAACAAACTTTTCGTAAGCTACCATAACGTATCGAGAAGCCGTCAAAGAGCTAATATAGATGGTTGTTAGCTTTCGAAGCACATTTCGCTCAGCTTTCTTCTTGCTACGTCCCGACGAAGGCAGATTTCGCGGCCATTTTATCACGAGGAAGATAAAATCGATTGCAATGAGGTGAGCATACGCTTTCTCGCAGAATGTACAATTCTAGGAATTACTTGAGTACACACTTCTCGAACAAGTAATCGCTTTTCTAGACAATTTTGCAGACGGAATATTTACATGGGCAAGTTCTTCGCATAAACTTTGTTAAACAATAAAAACTCGTACTGTGTAAAGGTGCGCTCGGCTACATAATAAAGATTTCAATTTAGCCATAAATAGTGATGGCGAAGCCAGCATCTCGACGTAACCTTTTACGATATCCACGGGAGTGATGGAATCCCCTTTTCGATTAACATTTTTGTAGCTGTAAAATGGGAGACCTCTACGACTTTTAAATTGAGTGAGTCTTTTCCCGTCGGGCAATAAATGTAAATCACGTCATTGAATGAACTATATTGGACAGTGTGCAGTGTGCCCATTGAATGCAATCGGTGCATGGTAAGCACAATGCTTTTCGTACAATTCATTCGCTATTGAATCACTATTCGATTGTCCCCAACTTGCACGTTTTTACATACATTTTATGAATAAACTTCCGTTGACATTATTTTATTATTCCCTTTGCTTTTACTTTGTTTGCTTTACAGTTTAGAGTAAGTGGTTTTCTTTGTGTTTGTGAATTAGTTTCTGTTATTTAGTTAAAGCTTTCTAGGTTATATGTTAATTAAATTATAATAAGATATTTGTTGAACTCGTGATAACGCGGTACAAAATAGATAACTTTAGTCTTTGAGTTAGGCCAAATCTTTATCGTAGTATTTAGTTTTTTATTGAAATAGTTAATTTTCATTAAAAAAATATATATACCATCACGCCTCTATTCCCCGAAGGGTTAGGCAGAGGTGTACCAATATACACCCACAGTTCGCCGGTATGTTTAAGTCTCATGTAATAGGGGGCGAGCCTATTGCCATTAACCGGGCACAAATCCTAACTCCGAGCTGCTAGTGAGAATTCCATAGAAAAACCCTATAATACTTTCTGCTCGACCTGGAAATCGAACCTAAGACCTCTAGCGTAGCAGTAGCGCTTAAGACCGCTAAGCTACAGAGGCAGTTAATTTTCACTTTCTTTAAATTGTTTCTATTGCCTTTGTATTTTAAACATTTTTAAAGGTAATATGTATAAGAACAAATATACAATGATCGATAGCCTGTTAGCTTATTTCATGAAAATTGAATGAGCTTGAAAGCAATGAAATTACAGTGATCTTATTTGAATTGATACGGAAAGTAACAAAGAAAATTACCATCTACAAGGATGTACAAAATCTGACCAAGGCATATTTGAGTTTTACGCATTATAATTATGACGATTCAAATTCAGTAGTATTGTTCATATTCTGTCACAGATATAATTAGTCAAATAGACATACAGAATTGTATATAGAAGGGTTTTTACTATTCATTGTATAATATGAAGTGAATTTATTGTATAAGTAGGTATAAAGATAAATAAGATATGATGCAAAAGAACGACACGTAACACGGTGTGTACTAGCATTTAATATTACAAAGATATTTGTATGTTTCCTACATTCACCCTCATTTACAACAGAACCACAAAGACATTCGTCATATTAAACAGAGAAAAAGCTCATAACAAACGCAATTCAAACATCATTCCAGCAAATAAGAAATAAATCTTGTCGGGCGAAGAAACTTAGTAATTCGTAGCTTCATGATTCAGGGGTGTCCGTTACATGGCCAGCTCCCGGCGGACGTCCACGGAATATTAACTCAGAATAGGATAAAAATGGCGCCAGCAGCCCGTCCCCGGCTCAGGTGACACTGGAATTTGACGTTGGTAATTTGACGCCTTTATCCGGGTCACCTTCCAACAAATGGAGGATAGACGCTGAATGAAGTAGTCGCCATGTTTTGCATAAGTCGACTCAACGCTACCTTTGTGTCCTAATATGAAAAGGCTGACATCATTATTATTGCTGGAAACTACTTACTTTGCTACATGTTGTGTTAAACAATGTCCAATGATATCCGTTTTTCGATGATAAAAGACTGAGCGCTGCGTTAATCGCTTATGCGCTTAAATAAATCTAGGCTTTTGACGTTCAATATGAAAGGCGAAAATTAAGTCGGTTTATCTCCAAAAAAATATTAATTCGGAGGCTTTCGAAAACGGTGAATCGAAATAATATTTAATTTCAATGCAAAATTTTAGTGAGAGAATACAACGATCTTATGAATAAATGGGAAAAGAGAGCGATAAAAGTAATTAGAGAGGAACGAGTAAAACTTGGTCGCGGTCTCGCATTAGGCCGACTTAGTGCCTGCCGCGCCGGAAAACTTGTGCCAATTAATGTAAGGAAGTGTATGAGAGGGGAACTCCGACAGATCGGACACTAACAAGCCGCCCCGGATGCAGCATACTCTGAAACTAATAGTAATCAATAAAGAAGGCGATAAATTCCCTCTATCAAGCGCCTCTTCAATATAACAAGTTAGGGATTTCGTTGCCATATCTTTTGATATATGAAGAGGCGAAGAAATATTACGTACTACAAATGAATAAGCTGAAAGTACGCACGTGCTCGTTTGATATGTGGAACGTTTTACGAACATTTTGAACTCAATTATTTCTTTTCTTATGTAGGTATCTAATATTTATATGTGAAAAAGTTCCAACAGGATTTGACGTTTCTTTATCACGGAGTTATAACAGTGATTTACTTTTAGTGAACAAAGAACTTTTATTAAAATGAAATCTCTTATGAGCATAGACTTAAACGAGCTATTTGTAAGCGAATAGCTATTGCCTACGCAGTTTCTTTATACTACATCTTATTTCTCTCCGAGACTCCGACTGAACATTAGGTAGTTAGGTACTTTGGTAGCAGTAATATTTAATAGATGAAGTTTAATTGTCCCGTTTCAAACTTTAAGAATAATATTTTTAGAAAGCGATGATTAACTCATAAATATTAAAACTCTCTTTTCGGGTGATCTAAAAAAGAAAATACAAGTTAGGACTGTTAAAATTGCTTTTATAATGGTTTTGAATTGAGCAGATTTTTAATTTGTCTGTGTTTTAGCTCGAGGTTTCTAGAATAATGAGATTTAATTCACTGTATTCATCATTTATTATCCACAATGGGACGCAAGTAAATTGCTTTCTTTCCTAATAATAGAAACAACATTGTACTGAAAAGTATATACTTTTAGGATACTTGTGTTGTGTCTACGTGGAAATAGAGATAAATTAGGTAGATGATATGTTGCTAAATATTTCAGTATGAAAAATATATAATTCCAGTGATCTTCGAAACTCCCAAGTAAGTAAATTGAATATTCTGACGCAATTTGTAAATTTAATATTCCGTGTCTATCTCAAAGTTTCTTAGATTTTGTGTTTTAGACATCAAACTCATACATTATTCAGTACAAATAGATGTTTTTTTCTTAGATACATTTTCTGATCTTATATTTGTTCAATAAATAAGTATCTTCTTCGAAAACTGTACCGCGAAACATGAAATATTTCAGAAACACTTTTCTTTAAAAATATTTTTGTTGTATGTTTATTGGCTAGCGGTTGATATTATTGGTCATGTGTGAAGAATAAAAGTTAAGATTACACACCACAAAAATAAAAATGACATAAAATGTTTCACAGTTGAAGATCGCAGAGTTTTTTCCGACGCATTTCGTAAATTTTATTACGTACTACACGAGAGGCCTTCATCGTTTCGGATCAGCGATAATCCCATTACATTTCCAGTTTCGGCAATTTGAGTGCCGTCTTCATGGCAATAAAAAGTTATTATTGAAACCCAGGTGAGGGCGGCCTGACTGGACGCCCTTCATCTTTAAAGTTACCTCCGAATTTAACGTGAACTGAGAAATTATTCTATTCAACAACTTAGATCGAAGAGAAGGCGAAGTAATCAATAATATAACATTTTGCGCCTAATGACTTCAATTGTTTTCAGAGGAGGGATCCTCCTTAAAAGTTTGTTTGTTACTTTTTGTTGTTGTGAGAGTTGTTGATTTTGTTTTACGTGTGAATAAATGAGGTCGGTAAACGTACTGAAACACCAACTAAGCAAGAGGTACAAGCAGACTGTGCTTTTACAACTATTTTCGACGATAAGTATCACAGCTGTCCACCCATCACTTGATTTATGGAGCTTACGAAATAAAACCGATATAAAAGGAACCCTCCTTCTTTAAAACTTCTTCGAATAAAATAAGTGTTAGAGGCGACGTAAGAGCTCATAGTTGACTGGTGGGTAGTTATCTCATGGATGGTGAGTCATCGGACGCAGTTGAGAAAGTAAGGGAACATAATACTTGGTAGGGACATCGACACACAGTCACGGATTGAGTTCATGATTCTAGACATTCAAGCGTTCAAAGTTTTCATCGTCTATCAAAAATAAATAGATAATAAAGTAAGTACGTTACTTTTGTATGGAAGAGCTTAGTGACGAAAAGCTACGGTGGAAAGAATGATGTACCTTCGGACTTCGTGGTAAAAGGTTGGGCGGCTATGTCTCTTCCATCGTGTATAGCTACGGGAACCAATCTCCAAAATATAGTTTCCCTACTTTATTGAGCAAAACCTTTGGTCTCAGTACAGCCAATCCACCTAACATAGGATTTGTGTTGTTTTTGGACATGTTTTATATATTTCTTGGTTTAATCGTTAGCTGTCATAGAATACTAAAAGTGTAATGTGGTCTTATGCTTAGTAGATCATAGATTTTGTGTTGATTTGGAAACCATAATTTTAGGAAATCTTGCTCACGTAACCACGTCGCGTTGCTACTGGTTTTCTAGACGGCGGTGAACTGTCACATAAGAAAAATGTTGCAGACATACAAAGCTGCGATTATAATCAGCCCATTTGGAGTTTGGCTATAGTGATTTAGCATTGTTCATGAGCTGCATATTTCAATAATATGGACCTCTAAGATATGCCAGCCGAGTCTCACTACCAACAATTTACATCGTTAGTACATAATATTTTTAGGAACTTGTCAGCCACATCTGCTAGCAACGGACCAGAAAAATATGTCCAAAGCGGACAGTCGCGCGAACAATCTGTTACTTCTAAAAACTTTGTTTACGTAATTAGGGCTGAATAAAATGAAAACTACTTTTGTACAAATATTATTTTGCTTTATGTTAAATTATCTGCTATACAGGAATGCCTATTGTGTACAAAAATTGTACACCCGTTTGACCTGCTGAAACGGTAAATATCTCCTGCAAAGAAACATTAGATTTCTCCACGTGTTTTAACAACTGTTTTGTGTATCACAGAAATAACACAAGCCTGAATGGTAGTGTTATGTCTATGATACTCTAAACAGTTGTTATATTAAAAGATTTGTCATGTTTCGTATGTCTATGCAATCATCATAGCGTTAAATACATCAGCACTACAGTTTTGAAGCGACTTTTTTCGAAAAAAAAGCTGATTAAATTCAAGTCGCATCCGAACGTCGAGGGCTTTTAGTGTACGCATCTATGCGGTGCACAGGATTACAGTCGGATATACAGGTCTGTTTGTGCTTTAGCTTTTTTTAGATTTTTTCACGAAAAATTTATGAAGCCCAACCAGATGAAATATGTGAGTAATATTGCTATGAAATAACCATTTCTATTACACATTGCGGAGACTGCATTTCAGTAGATTAAGAGATTAATTAAAAATAAATAATAAATTGAAAGTTGGTAAATGACAATGTCATTTCGTGATAGAACTGCTGTACTCATAATAAAATTCACAGAAATATTTTGATTACATCAGACAATGTTTAATAACGTTAAATTCTGAATAAGTCCCGAAGGATTTAATGAATTTGTAACATTTTTTTCTTCTAGATACTTCATTTACGTGGGTATTGGATAACTTTAAAGAAAATAGACTATTATATAAAAAATCACCTCAATTCACAAGTTTTAAGAGCACTAACGAACAGGCAGACCGAGTATTTTTTTTTAATGATAACGTTGCCGTTGTCCTTGGAATCGAAGTCGAGTCACGCAGCCCAGCAACCAACCGTTCAGACTGCTCCAACCGTGCTGTCGTGCGTCCTATTATGCGTCCTATAAATGTATTAGATAAGGCAGGATAAGAAAGTATTCAAGGGCTTTCCGTACGGCGTAATGCAGCACGCTTAGATGAAAATACTTGAAAGAAAATACCTTCTGATCTTCGTTACCCAGTTTTCGAAGAATCTTTTCCTCTTTGCGTATTATGTCCGTAGGAAATAGGAATTTCTTCGTAAAGTAAGGTCTACGCTAACAAATCTTGTCTGCACAATTGGAAAAACGTAGATGGTTACGACGCTGTTTCTTGGTTTCTACTCCTAGGTCCTGAATATTAGATGGCTTAAAGTATACGCGTTGGCCTTTTCTGGAACCATGCTAGAATTGGATTCTCTTCTAAATACTTTAGGAACTCACATGGTTTTAAAAGCTACGGTTGTGGACATAATAAGTCCATTGTGTCCGACTCTACATATTTCATACTTGTCTTTTTACTTTGTGTCTGTTTAACGAACAGTGAAAAATGCAATGATCAAACGTTTATGCACACAGACAGTGTGACAATATTTTTTTATTCGTACTTTTAAACTCACTTGATTTGTGTTTATGTTTTTGTGCAAACAGGTGTTATGTTTCGTTACATTAGGGCATCATTACATCTTTTTTAGCATTGGTAAGGTATTATAAGTAGGTAAAAAATATCAAACCAGTTTCACTAGTTTTCGTATTTTTTATTTAGCTTTTTAAGACAAAATATACGTATACAGCATTTGTAGAAAAAAAAAATAGTCATAAATAGTATAAAAAATTTAAAACTAAAACTTCCACCACTGTAAATCTAGTGCAACATCTCGCACATTATCGCAATATTTACAAATAAAGGCTATTGATTTATTAATTACTGAGTAATTGGTAACGCCCTATAACAGAGTTTCTAGTAATGTTTAATTTACTGCGGCTAAAGAGTAAATTCATTACCTTAGTCGCGGGTAAAATAAACCAGTGCAATCTGAGCCAACTCTCTCGATGTTTTCATAAGGAAAATATCCTCGGCTACGAAAAACTTCATCTGCAACTTTTTCTTTTTCCCTTATTAGCTTCCCGCTCTTAACTAAGATTCTTCTGCTTTTTCTCAAATTTAATTTCGCATTTGTTTCAAGAAACTCAGTGCTTCATCTTTTTAAATGTCCACTATAGCTGCTTCTTTAAATAATAGCCAAGTTTTGTAATTTCAAGAAGTTGAATGTCTTTGTTAAAAGAAACGTTATCAGTTAGTTTAAAAGGAGTCTGTTTGGTTTAGTTAAGTAATTAGTATGTCTATTTAATTTTCCAGTAGCTACATTTTATTCTTTCTTCCGAGCAAGATAATATAAAAAAGTAAGAGAAAGTATAAAAACTTCAAAAGATGTAAAACAAAAGCTGTTTCATTTTGATGAGTACAATCAGTTGCGAGAAAAGATGCAAAGACCATTGAACGCATCAGATTAAAACGATTCTTTCATCGCTTCAGTTTAAATTGTAATGGCAACTTAAAATATATGGGTCCTATAAAAAATAATAGAACAAAACCAAATGGGCTATAAACATATTATAGTCATTTATATTAGTTTACTTTAAACAGGTGTACTGACAAAGTTGAATTTAATAAAGTTTCTACCATATTTTGGTGACGTTAATTTGTTCTACAAAACATGATCGGGGGACAGGACATCGTAACGAACACTTTTACTACGGATTCAGTAAATGATTCTAGAAATTACCCAACGTAAATATTTTTCGTCGGGTAATTTAAAAAACATCCGCTCTTTCATACACTTTGACCGTGTGCCAGTGTTTGCCAGTGTTACGGAATTTGTTCGAAAGTGTCACCTCGGCCCTGGAACGCAACGTTAGAAGGAGGTTTTAGTCAGTTTTCGGTGTGATTCCACTGGTTATATTCCTACTATTAACTTTTTTCTTTAAATTCTAGTTGGTTATTCATGAATGTCTTATTTACAAAGAAATATAAGCTTTATGTAATGAAATTAGATATATAATTTAATTTATTCTTGAGTAATTCGGTACATTAGGCAAGAACATAAATGATTCACACAAGAAAGCTTTCTTCGCCAAACACTCGGTGGTGGTCTGAACAAGTTTGGAGCGCACAAGCAAATGTTGATGGTAACTTTGTGCTCAGTAATTTAATGTGAATTGAAAACCACTCATCCTGCATATACACACGAGTGTGAGATATTCGCTCGGTATGTAGGTCTGCACGTCTAATGTGGAGCAAAATTACTCACAAGATAAACTGATTCTTATTCTTAACATTCTTGTAATAATGTTAGTAGTATAAAAGGTTACCGTTGGTCTATCTGTTAACAAAATCCAATCAGGAATAATCTAAAGAAAAGAGGCCGGAAAACGACGCAAAACGTTGTTATGGATATAACTGGGCCCTCTTTGCTGACAAACATACTCCTGTTCATGTATATATATGGAGTTACAAAAGGTAAACAGCCCATATGTTTACACTTTTAGCCTACCGACAATCGATAGTCTCGTTTGTATTAGGAACTTATTTTATTAATCGTACCCGTAAAGTCCAAAAATTTAATCTGATAACTCGTTTGGGAGGCACGGTACTCAAACAATAGGCGTTTGGCGGTATCTATCGTAAAGTTGGGTTATTCGTGCGATATATTTCATTGTTATTGTCGTAAAGCATCGCCATCAGAGGTAAACAAGCCTCGGCATCGTATATGGGGCGGCGCAGAATGATGCGGTGTAGTGTGGGTGTACCAAACGCAGAGATAACGAGCACACGATATCGGGTTGTTATTTTATTCTTATGTTATGACTCTTGTTAGGTCGACACTTTGTTTCGTTAGTGTGCCGGGCGAAGAAGCATTTTATTATTAAACAAAAAAGAGTGAGTCCTACTACACAGGTGGAAAAAACATTTTCGTTTACCGTTGAATACGTAACCTATACACAGGTGACAAAATAAACTTCACAATATTATTATTTGCTTCTATTCACCGTCACCTGGTGCACAAAATAGTTTTGGGCTCTATTATAATGCCCACTTAGTGCAGTAATGAACATAATTGCACAAATGTTTTAAAAAGTACCTACCTACTCCTTTTCAAAGCATTTAAAAATGGCGGCAGATTAGGTGGATACCTTCCATTTCCAATTAGGAGCATCTCGTAAACATGTCTAAGTGATACAGTTGAACAAAGTGTTGCGGCTGTAATGACATCACTCCGCAACACAATTACCATTAGTGTCGGTTTTATTGTGACAACTTAAATCACCTGCCAGCCTGCCACGCTCGTCTTGTTCTCATTTCCAGTTTAACTCAAGTGGCCAAACTCGCAAACACGAAACATTTCGCTAATGATAATTTTAAAAACGTTATAAAAGAGAAATGCGGAATCCGTTGCGTTACAGTCTAGCGAGTAACAGTTCAAATAAAACGAAATGAAATCGCACACACGATGCCGACTGGGAACGTACCGCCCTATAAAAGCTACGTAGCTACCTATATTTATTATGCTACGTATTGCTACTATTATAAGACTACGATGGCAATACATGTCGAGCTATACGTTATTACGTGGCGATCGATGCGAGCTTTGTAGATACGGTGCATAGAAAGAAACACGCTTACCATTTTTAAACGATACTACAATAAAATTAATTTTACCGGGGTGAGTTAATAATTCATTTACCATAGACAAAATCCCATTAAGGTCCTCTGTAGCAAATAAGCCTTTCCCCTTAACTACCAAAATAAACGTACCTGGGGGACAATGTCATAATTCGCTGAAAAGATTGGCGGTTTTATACTGTTAGATTCAAATATTTGCACAAGTTAATTAAATTCTCGTCTAGGTTATTAATTTTTAATTTTTACTGTATGAAAAAGGCTTTTGTGAACTATGCAACCAGTTCCAGGGTTGCAAAAACATGGCGCAAATAAAAAAAGCCTTGTGATGTTTACGCTGTGTGCTGTGTACGTATAGGTGGACAGTCTTGGTTGACGTAACCTAAATGGGTCTTCTCTAATTGAACACTACAACGGTTAATTACTAACGTACGTCGCTTTCGCCGGGCGATCTTCTAAACTAAACACACAAAGCTTCAACATTGAACAACATTGAACTCGAAACGAGTTTAGCATTCAAACGGCTCAAGTTAAACCAATTTAATCGAACTTGTTTTAGATCTACCTAGATTGTATTGGCAAGGTCGTGAAACTTTGTGAGACCATTTTACAATCTTTTTTTGTAGATCGCTGTGAAAAAAGTAGCTAAACCAATACTGAGAGGTGAAGGTGACCGATGTTGAGTCAAGAGCGGCGCTATAAATCGGTTTCAGTTAGAACGCCCACAACATCCATAAAATATAAATGAAACAGCAATGATATAAAATTGAATGTGATTTTATTGAATAAAAGGCGCTGATTTATTCCTACACAGCATGAATCATAAAAGGTATCTCTCGTAAAGATAGGCAGTTAGCTTAAATAACTTTTAAGAAGTTTCAACATAAAAGAAGACATGTCAGAGGCTAAGGAATTAGCGGGTATATTAAAGGCAAGACTACGTGCAAGCCTTTATAATAATTTTGTCATCACCTTGGATCTCCAACGGCGCGGATAATGAAGTTTAGAAACTTGAAATTAGTTGGGTCATAATCTCACATCCCACATTATATGAGCCAGCAAGCAAACTCTACTCGTAACTCCATCCAGCCTCGTTGGCTACTCGACAAATATTTTGGAACAGCATTGTTAACTAATTGGAGGGAACTTGCTTATTGAAAATGTAAATTCTGTAAACAATTTAGAAGGAAGTAAGAAACTAAAGGAATTGAGTAAATATGCGGAGAGTATGAGATCATGTTAGGAGTTTGTTTATATTACGGGGTTGTACTTTGTATACTCAGTTTAGTTCATCAAAAAAACATTGGAGTATTTATTTTTCAGTCTCCGCTTTGCTACAGTTGCTACATACGATACGCTCTTACATTGGGAGAGTCGGCAAGCCAGCCTATGAAAGCTTTGTATGCGGGCCGAGAACAAAGCGCGGATGCCGAATCACCGGAGAATCAGCAGAAATGGGCTGATTTCCTGTTACAATAATGATACTGTGCCATGATAAAGCTTTTTTCTCATTTAGAGCCCAGCCATCGGTGAAGCAATTATTACGTAAAGTATTTTTAAATTTAGTTTTATATAACCTTTAAAATCTAGTCGCAATCTTTGACGGCGAAAATCGATGTCAAAAAAATTACGTAAAATACGAGTATAGGCATTTTGTAAAAATTGAGAGTTAAATTAGGATGCGAACGTTCCTATAAGTTATAAGAATGATCCGTACCAAAAAGTTTTAAAGAGTTAAAAATTCGAGACGTTTGCATGTGACTAGTCCATTTGGTTGATATATCGACTGGGTCGTGAATAATAATGCAACACAATATGATAACAATATGTAGTGAAACAGATATCAAAAGTTTTAAGAAAATAACTTGCCCATCAGATTAAGCTCAACAATGCTTTTTGACAATTGAATTTCACTCCCGGAAAATTAACTTACTTTCTCTTGTTCCTTCATCTTTACAGAATTATTACATTTGCCTTGATCAGACATTAAATTGCAACCTGTAAGCAACCAGTGTAGACACAATTTTAGGTAAAATACATTCAATATACATTTTAATAGACATTTTGCTTACGCCTAAATATTTTCTACTGCATGAAGTACCTGGTACTGCAATAAAACCGCAAGAAAACTAAAAGTGCGTTTCCATTTTCACAGAATTACTAAAATTGTTTTAATTTTAGCACCCACAAAACCAATTTAATTAGGTATAGAAACTTTCCACAAATACACAGATTAACTACCTTTGTGTGTTCACCGAAACTGGCAATTTGAATACTTGTTTGATATTAGTTTAGTTGTTTCTTCTTTTGCAACGCGATTTTAACTAACTATTCGTTCTATTACATGCATATTACGTACCTTTTATTTACCCAAATGTGACTCTTTGCATTTAGTATTGTAAATTTATTTTACTCAGATAACATTTAACTTAAATGTATTGCAATTAATTGCAAATGCTTGTAACATGTATCATTACTTACTTTTAATAAATGTGTCCGTAATTCTCGAAATTAATTGTAACCAAACAGCGGAAGTCACAACAAAAACGCGCACTTTGCAATTCGTTGAAACGAAATGCGTGTCAGGTTGTAAATACACGTGAATAAATCACTAATTACGTGTCCCTACGATGAGTGCCGATAATTGAAATTATCGGCGCTCTCCCTGCCGGGCGGCAAGGACATAAAGGAGGGCCCTCCCGAACCCACGGCCGACAGGATAATCCGGCTAAACTTTGACGTTATCTTTGCCAGCGACAGATATTATAACAAACGAAACATTGAAATCAACGAAATTATTACACAGATAGCTTCAGAATTGTCTTCAGTCTCCCGAGAAGTTCAAATTAAGTTCTAAACGACTTTAAAGTTATTCTATTCCAGATTTTTATCGCGATGTTAGGGATTTAAGTACTTACATTAAATTAATTGGTTTTAGGTACAATAGCGAATAGTAAGGAATCTCGGACGAATTTCACAAACAAGTCATACGAGTGCACTTAGAAAATCGCTATGAAACTAGTAAGTAATGGACCAATATGTTAATGGTAGACGTAGCTTCAAAGCGAACCGCTTTGACTTCCACTTTCCCTATAAATAAGGAAAAAAGCGTGTAACGGTAATAAATTCACAGTATGAATTTATTTATGGTCTGGTTAGTAAATAATAATAAAACCTTTTTGCTGCCCGTGTGGTCCCTGGCTGAGATTAAGCTAGTAGCTAATACGAAATCCCATGGGTGTGGAATGAACAAGGGATTTTATTGATATTGTAGATACTTGAATCCGCTATGTGATAAAAATGAAATAATTGTAAAGATCGAACAGTACTCAGCTCATTCAAGGGAAACCAATCACTCACTCACCGTATTGCGGACGGGCTGGCGCAATGGATAAAGGAAGTTCAACAGTTAAGAAAAGTAATAAAGCTGGTTTTCAATTTTAATCTTTTATTGTGTTTAAGTTTTGCTCATCGTGCGATAAATATTTTCATTACCCTCACATCATTAAACACGTGAAACTCAATCTGCCTGTCGGATGCTGCGCTGCTTTAATTTTAAAATGATTGCAAATCGAACGATGAGGAGTTTTTCACACAGTGGCAGTGATGTATATGGTTCGGCGCGGATGGCTCGTATAGTTCACTAACGATGATAATGATTATGAAAAGCTCGTGGCACACTTGCTCACGTACCGAACGTGTACTAACGTACCGTCGTCGTCGTAGCGTCAAAGGAGAAACTTTACTAATTAGCAAATAAAGCAAATTGAACTGGCGTTCGCCTAAACGTGAGAGTTCACATCCTAGCGTAATGTATTTCATGTTGTATTATCGAATGTAGAACTTGTTCGTCGAAGTATTTGATATTACGTCATTAGTTTTCTGAAGCAGTGACATGGTGCCTTACATGAAAGGCCGTTTGGATTATAAATATACTATTATTATAAAAACAGATTATTATAACCTTATACTCCTAAATTGTTGCTACCTGTGTATTTATTTTATTTCAAGTTTTGTTAATAGTTAATATTATTCATAGGCTTCTTCTCCGTAGCGTATTGATGGCAAATAAAGGAATGTAAATAAATTAATGAAATATGTTTTAAATTTTATGTTTGGCCCAAAATTCAGCCACGGCATCACCATCCGCCGCGCAGTTAAGTATCCTTGCAAATGTACCTTTATATTAATAACGGTGTAAATTGTAGTTTAATTTGGGCTCATGTTTATAATTATAGTGAAACTAGTTAGAAACCTATACCAATTTGAATAGGCTTCGTTACGAATTTGTGTTGTTGTTACATCACACGAATTTTAATTAAAATTGTATAATAATATGCCTACCTATTCATAGATAATTACGTAAAAGATACTAAACAATAAAAACAATTCACGAAATAAATTGAAATTAGTATTTACACGTGAAATGAGATGTGTTACTTACAATATGTAATATAAATATGAAAAGGGATTTGTAAAAGAATTGTTCATTTGGTTGTTTCGTAAAACAAATCTAAATGATCTAGCTTGAAATGTTTTATACAAATGAATGAATAATACCTGTTTATTTTGATGAGTAAGTGGGTTTTTATCACACACGAACTGGGAGGCGGTGTTTAACTAAAACGCGCACAAGTTTGTTGGAGCGTGTACAATTGGGGCCTGGGTTTGGGATCCGGGCTCCGGCCTCGGACGGATCCTGTCATAATCCGTTACAGAGGGACTCACCCAGTTTCTTCGGAAACGCGTTCTGCCATTCAGACTAAGTAGGCATAGAAAAAGGGTTTCTTATAGTTTTTTTTAAGATTTTGATTATAACATATAAAAACCGGCCAAGTTCGGGTCGGAGTCGGGCACGAAGAGTCCAGTACCATTATCTATAAATATGGCAAAAAAATCACGTTTGTTGTATGGGAGCCCCCCTAAAATGTTTATTTTATTTTAACTGCATTATTATTTATTATTAAAGTAAAAATACAACTAAGTATGTTGTGAATATTTCAAGTGCCTACCAGTTGCCCGTATTGATATTGAGCAAAAAAGAGTAAAAAAATCGCATCGATTTATTTTATTTTATTTTTAGTATTTGTTATTATAGCGGCAACAGAAATACTTAATTTGTGAAAATTTCAACTGTCTAGCTATCGCGGTTTTTGAGATACAGCCTGGTGACAGACAGACGGACGGACAGACGGATGGGCAGACGGATGGGCAGACGGACGGATAGATTGCGAAGTCTTAGTAACAGAGTTCCGTTTTTACCCTTTGGGTACGGAACCCTAAAAAGAGTCCCACAGTCGGCTTATTTGATTTTAATATTCATACTTGTTGTTCGCTAAATAACATTTATAGTCTTTCGAACATTTTTTACAGAATCTCATATGGATTTACACACGTTTTATACACTTTGATCGAGCTGGTATTTTCTTTAAATTCATTCAAAAGTGTACCTTGAATGTTTTGCCAGCCCTTGAATGGGTAGTATTTTTAGGGTCTGATATTGATCTCTCCGGTAGATTTGTAGCGTCATTCACCTGTGCACTGATAAGAATTTGCTGTAATCTGTAAAACTCGCTACTGAGCTTGATAATGGCATTATCCTTAATGTAATGTAATCATTATTTATTTTGTGAAGCTCCTAGTTCATTACCGACAGAGAGCAGGTACTCCTACTTTCTTTCCAAAGCTCGCGCGTTTCATCCTGTACTTAAATTTTTGAGCACGCCTCGATAATTTTTAATGAAGTCTTAAGTTAACAGAACAACGAAACTCAGTCGTTACCATCCAAGTTATTCCCTTATTAACTTATTCTCTAATAAGTTAACTTTGATGTACTTTTATAGACCTTAACTCGAGGCCGAGTTTAAAGCAGTAAAGTTACTAAACATAATTAGAATATGAACACCGCAAAAGTAAGATATCTTCTTAAGCACTTAATTATTATAATAACTATCACGACACGCTTTTGAAGAAAGTCACAAACCGTGTATAAATACATAATGTAGTTGTAAAGGGTAAATTAGGTGTAAGTTACGACGACACCATTATTGTAACTTAAAATATACATATTTCAACAACTTTATATTCCCTGGTCTCCAGTTGGGTCACAATTTAGTGTTAATTTTAAACAGAAAAAATGTTGAACCCTAATAAAAAGGTTACAACAACATTAGAGAACCTTATTTACATTAGGTACGTTTTTGAAATGAAACTGATTTACATAAAGTACAATAGTACATCTGTTATTCAGTCTTGGCACTGAGCGGGTGCATTTGACAAGGGATTTATGATTTTAATAAAACTCCACAGTGGAGGCGATAACGCTTACGAATATTATATCATAATATTTCTTCACTTTGCGTTGTAATTACGAAAATCCAGAATGAGCAGACACATCCCGTTTTAATTAAATCCATTATGTAATGTAAACAAAGTGCCAAGTGTTTATATAAGCCAAAATTCGCCTTTTGCATTTTGTAGGTACAGCGAGCAAACAATGAAACATTGTGGGTATATGGATGCCACACTTTGTATTTGCATCTGCACTTTACATAGATAATATTAAGTTGCTTTTATTACCTACTGTTAGACTCCCATAATGGTTAATTTCAAGTTATTTGTAAACATTTAGTTACCCGTCGTAGGTACAAAACTTTCATGCACATTCGGCAGGAGAGGCTGCAACTTTATGACGATTTACGGAAATGCACAAGCACTTCAAACTATGTGACTAGAAGTGCACACAACGTTCAACAGCTGATAGGGTTGTGTACACAAATATACTGAGTCAAATATACGAGTACATTTGTTTAAAAAGGGATGGCGGGCGACGACAATGAAACATTAGAGTGTAACGTGTGTCGTTTATTTACAGTGGCGGTAGAGTTAATGTTCTAGAAAAGCCTAATGTGCGTTATCCTTTAATCCTGTTTGACAATAAACATGGGAACAGTGCTCCAGTAACGTGATATGTGCGGATTAGCGGCTTATAAAGTTCATGAAAAATAACTACGCGGTACGTATGTGTGTGTGCGCTGAAACTTGCCAACTGAGTTAAGTTGTAAACTAGTCTCCGCAACGGTATAACAGTTGTCCTAAACCCTGTTCGTTTTATAATTTGATTGTCGGTTATTCATGCTGTTGATTGGTTTATTCATAATGTAATAATTAACAATTTTGCCTATAATATCCAGAACACGTGTATCGATACACTATTGAAGGAATCGTAATACAATATTCATTCATTATATCTTCCATCCTCAAGAGGTCAGATTACCATCACAAAAAATGGCAGATATAGTGAACCATTGTTGATATTTCATTATCCGTATTGTTCTCCCTGGGGACGTGAATTATATTAGATATTTTTGCGAGGCTGTTATAAAAGCGACAACACTGGAATTAGACTCTGTAAGACTCGCCCTAATTTTATGTAATCAAATTTTCTACTCGCATTTAAAACGCGGTGAAGGTAATATAAGAACCCGTATTTTTTTTTTTTGGTAAAGGTACCTGATTTTGCCCTAAGCTATAACTGAGTTTACGACTGCTTACAGTGCCTTATATAGTTACCTAATTATTTTTGGAAATAATGATGTGTTTGTAAAAAGACAAAACATACTCAGAAGCGGTAATGCATTAAGATGGTTACGCGTATGACACATTGTTGATAAATGAAAATTGTAATGCCTAACTTTGAATTGCCGCAGATATAGAACCATAAAATAAATATATTATTGCCTAATTTTAAAATACTTAATAATAAAAGCAGCATCTTGGTGTAAAACCAATAACAAAATAATGTCAATAGATTTAAGTGCCACCGTGTTTAAAAACACTTAACTGGGATCAATAAAACATAACGTTGTCAATCCTTTATAATTGGGGCCTCGATAAACGTAAAACTCCACTATCGGGACTGATCACGTTGCTTCGCAATTTTCAGGTAAAAAAGTTATTATAAGTTATTGAGCCCGTCGAAGAGTTTTTATTAAGATTGATTTATCTGTTGTTATTACTGAGGGTTATTAATTTGTGACAGGTACTTTGTACGAAAAATTGGACTCAGTAATAAATATAATGCAGCCTTTTGTGGCTACCATATTATTGTTTCTTATTATTTACATACCTTATTACATAAAGTACCTTATTTTATTTCTATCTATCTACCTATTCAGAGTTTCAGGCAGTTAGTGATAATTAGACAGCATCATTTAAATTAACGGCATTGTTTCACGAGCTGTTACCATTACGGTTAACCAAGAATAAAACATATTCAAACAGTCTATCACTGTATTTTTTCAATTAAACTGATACCACTATTTAAATAAAGACTTAAAGGCGAAAGAGAAGTATTCGTTATAAGACTGTAAAACCTGCAAAGTATTAAAAAAAAAACAAAAACAGCCAAATCTAGAAAACACAAATCATAGATTTACATTCATGTACTTTTCCGTCACTTGAATTTCCGTTTTAAAGTCATAGAATATGAAACTCTCGGGCGCTTTTTAGTTACACAAAGTTATAACTATTGTATGCAAAATATTTCAATAAAACTACTGGTGCGAGTTTGAAGCTATATTTGCATCAAGTGTTGGCGTTGAGTTCTCAAATCAGGGTACTTAGTACTGTTAAGAAAGTTTGTTGCACGCCCATTTACATACTCGTGAATAATATAATATAGACTTTTACAACATGAAGGTTTCTTAGCTATTAAAGAAAAACAAATAACAAAAAACTAAACGTACCCTATTATTATGTACATCCGGGACTTAAAACATACCTAAGTGGCGATTTGTAGAGTAGCTAGATATGAATGCCTCTACCTACACCCTGCCTACCCAGGCGTGATAGTATACATATGAAACTTAGTAAAACCATTTAAATATGACTATTTAATCCATGTATATACCAGATGACAACAGTAGTATACGAGTAAAGATAACAGATGGGTGTCTTTTAGTGCATATTTTCCTTATCAGGTACTTATAAAGAAGGAGTGCATATTTTTATGCATTTCTCTTGTTGTTTACATTTAAGAGCGTAGTTTCGCTTTGATAACTGTTGTACATTGTGCGCTTTGCTCTGTCGAGTGCTGCACAAATGTTTGTTATCAGGCGGCACGGTTGGTCTGTGCAGAATACATACACTTACAATGTGAAATTTACTGACCTTAACAGCTTGATATGGTGAAACCTTTGACTTAAACGTACATAGGTCAGTATGGCACAGGTTTACAAAAATATGGAACGAAAAAAAGCCGAAATATAATGACGTGATTTTAATTTTTTTTCATGAGGTAAGCCAGGGTCCAATGTCTCTCAAGTCAAACAATATATCGGTGCGGGCGCGGGCGCTGCAAGCGACCAACAATGCGCAGCGGTCGACACACAAAGCCCCGCCAAGATAATGGATATTGCTTTTCTTGCGAGTTTCAAAGCAGCCTACTTCGGAACCTCTCATAATCCGCTTACAGCTCCTCGCAAGTACGTTATTGTGCTTTAGTGGAAACATTTCCTTGGTAGCACTGAGAATTCGTGCTTACAGTTACTCGTGACGATGTGATGCGGCTTTACCAATTAAATATAAATTGACACTTAATTTCAAGTTTCCTTTTTTGTGGAAATTTGCAAGTCATTTTCAGGCCTTCATGTTTGTCAGCATCTCTTTTAGCTTTTTAAATTATTGATACAACAGGTGGAAGAGATATCGTAACGAAAACTTTTACCATGGATTTAGTTAATTTTCTTAATGTTAATCTTGTTTAGTATCATGTACTGAATCCCAGGTAAAAGTTTTCTTTACGATTCCCACCCACTCCGTATACTTAACCCCAATATAACCACAGTTTTCGTTGTCTTTGTAATGTGGTTCTTACTTTTTGGATCATCTCCTTCTCAAAAGGTGTGGCTTACACGAACTCGTTATTCATAGGCATTATCTCTTTATCAATAAGTTGTTCAGAACTGTCTTCGTTAGTATGTTATACACCTTCATGTTTAGTATTTTTTTTTTTTTTTGGTGGGTGGGAAATCATCAAATAACTTCTCCCGCCCTGGGCGGGGCGGGAGGGAGTGTCAGATTTTTACTAACTAAAACCCACCCATGTTCCTTCTTGTGCCCTTTGCGTTCCGGGGGCGCGGTATCTCTTGCGAACAACCCGCAGCCCCGGCAGGCATCGGCCCTCAGTGGCCCCTTCCTTTTGCTGACATCTCTTTGAGGCGCGCGTGGAACACGAACGCGCCGTCGACACGGCCTGATGTATAGTATTAAGATTCATATTACAGGCATTCTGCTCGGGAATGAAAGGTAAACTATCAATACTGAGAATTGGTAACACCGTGTGCGGATTAATTACAATAAACAAATAAACATATCCTTTAACTAACTAACTCAACTGTGTGTGTTGCCAACCAACAATAATTATGCATAAAAACGTTGAAAAATCTTCCTTTTAAAATAGTTTGTGTGTCTGTGGAAGGTCCAAACTAAATTAATAAAAAAGTTTAGTCAAAATCACAACTCTTTTTACTGATTAAGTATTAGTGATGCGGGATTAGGTGGGTAGGACCTCTTAATAAACTTATGGAGGGCGTTCGTTGACCTACGTATTTTTGATTTCGCACAAAGCGTTTCTTTAATTATTTTACAATAACGTAAGTTTTTATGAAATTGTAACGCGGCATTCTAAGAATACAATTGTAAAATAACATCTATACAAATAAATAAAACTGAAGTGTCTATTTGCAAATAAATAACGTGTAAATAATCGTTAACGTGGTAATCAAACGAAAAACATAATTTAAAAATTTTTTTGTCTGTCTGTTTGTCCCGGCTAATATTCAAAACGGCTGGACCGACTTTAATAGGAACTTTGGCTAACTCAGGTTACTTTGAGTTAGAAAGAGAATTAGGATTCCGGAAACCATTATCGTGATGACCGATATTCGCGCGTATAAGGTCGCGGGCATAAGGTAGTGTTATTACGTTACGACGTCAATTCGTACTTAATTCGTTTAAAAATAATCATACTTTTTCTTGAACAACGGATAAGTTATATGGTTTTAGTATTTAAAAAATATTGATTTAATACTGTTAAATGTATACTATTAAACAAGTAAACATAACAATAACAAAGTAAGCTCAAAATACTCTGTTTTAAAGGGCTTTCTACGGTTAATATTTATGTAAATATGCAATATTAAAACACCTGCATATTCTCTTCCTAATTGCCCTATTTTGGTGCGTTATTGGTTCATAAGTGAACGAGGTATGTTAGGTCGTGTAATACAGGATAATAGAAAATGCGATAATGAAGCAACGGTGACATTAACCTGTTCATATCGCTTTAACCAGAAACGTTATAGGTATGCTTTTAGGTAATTCAACAGCGGCAGCAGATGTTTAAGCAGTTATGTCTAAGCAGTTTTCAATAATTTAATTTAATACCGCTCGTACATTAGTTTTTCAATTCCTTTACCATACAGGAAAGATTTATAAAAAGGCGTACGGTAAACGCAATTTAGAACACATAAGAGCGTTCCTTTGTTTCCCGTAATCATTAAGCTTTTTCCTCATAAGAGTGTAGTGTGTTTGGCAGGTGTCGCGGAGGCCACACAGTAACTAGCGAGTCGACTCAATTACCCGCAGTGGGCGCCATAAATTTTGTGTCCGCACGCCGACATGGCAATTACTGTCGCCGCTCATCCGCAAAACGATGTTAATAGCCCTCTGATTCGTACATTTATCTCGGCTACACTGTATCTTTTTATTATTTCTAGTGAATCGTGAACTTGGAACGTAACGGTTCCTGGCTGCTTAACATCACAATTTCCTCTTATCGTTATGGTCGTGGGGTTGCTAGCCCGCTACCATTTTCGTAACGCATAATGACGCTAGAAAATGTTCGTCGGGTAACCGCGCATAATCACTCTCCGAGTACTTTACCCGTCGATCTTCTTGATATTAGTCCATAGATAAGGATGGATGTGACGTAAAATGTGTCCCTATTAAAGTTACGACACAGATACGGGTACCGCTACTTCGTTTTAATGTAGATATTATGGCCTTAACATTCTACTTCTAAGTGCTAGTTGTACCATTTATATCTGTTACAGACGGTACTCTTTCATGTTTAAACTAGGTACCTTTAGCAATTACGTTTATTATTGCAAGCAGTATTTACTTGCTACCGGTGATATTCATAACTTCTGCGAACCTATATACATACTTTCTGTGTCAATATAAGCTATGAGTAACTTTGGTGTGTACATATAGAAGTGTGTACTGTACATTGCTTTTAGTGTGTAATCATTTAAATTCTGTGAAGGCTGAAAAAACAGCGGTTCCTTACAATATCAGTGGTGGAATAGGGAATGTTTCGCAGTCAGCGAGGGTAATGCTCATTCGTTTCATCTCGAGGGACGTGATACAAGAGGCAGCGAGCCGTGTGCGACCCATCATTGCTAGCAATATGCCTTTATTTATCCAACAATGTTACGATATTTCCTGACCCGATGCTTTGATAACTTTCGATACAGTTTTCTTCGCCTATTTTGTGGGGAGCTGATGAGGAGTTGTTACATAGTGGCGATTTCATTCCGCGAAACGTGTTACGGAAATAAAAGGCTGTTTTATTCGTAATGTAATGACACTCGGCGTTAGATTTCCCACGAGGGTTCCCAAAAAGGTGTTTCTGAACATCTAACTCGGTTTTCGTCCTCGTGAAAAGTGCCTTCTTGATAATTTATTATTGACTTATTTTTATTATTTGTGTCTATAGACAATCGTAAAAAGTTAATGCAAAGTAAATTGTCAGTTAAATATAACGTTAAGTATAACGTTACTTTATTATGTCATAACATTTTCCAGAGACATAGACCAAGTTCGAACTTACATTTTGTGAGCGTAATCCTCTGAAGCTATAAATTTATATATGGAACCGTTTCTTACAAACTTGTGGGGTTAGAAAATAGAGAGTTAAGTAGCGCTCGTAGGCAAAGTTTAACTCCAACATCTGGACTACCTCCCGTCTTATCGACTCGTTGCCTCATCTCGCTCGGGACACCATACTTACCAAAGCTATTTCCTTTCCACCTTTCCTTTTTATTACTAAATTAATAAAAACGTTGAAATTATCAAAATTATATGAATTTCAAACTATTGTATAATACATATAATATTAAGTATTATCGCAAACGTAATAATAATTTACAAACATTATATTTACGCAAAGCATTAGAGACTGCTTCTACAAATACATTTAGGAATGACTTAAGTTGTTTATATGGCAGTGAGTTCATATTTTCCCTGAATGCATCTCGTCTCCTCGTGAATGAATAGAAGCTCCATGTCAGACGTCAGTGATTCAATTATGTTGATGCGATGAATGAATTTGACCACTCAAAGCTATGTGTGCCGATTTCAGTCGAAACACTGATAGCAATCTCTGATCTGATATTCAATCGCTATTATAAGATGAAAAAGCTGCGAAATATAGACGAATAATCGACTGATTTTCTGTTTATGTGGAGTTTTGCACTCACTCCTATCCTGTTCTCCCAACTACTAACAATCCAACTGAACCATTGTTATTGAATAGCAACCACGCAAGTTTAGAGACAGAGTTATTACTGTGTAATTTGAAAAGTCTGAGCTACTAACAAAAAAAAAAAAACAAATGCCACTTTGTCTGGACACACAAACCACCTCATACTCAATCGAATAAAGATTTTTTTAACACTAAAATAAGACAATAGAGAAGAAGACAAACTTTTTCTTTACCGAGAACTATTGTATCAAATAGAATATCGCGCTTGTTAGTTTATTTATCAAAGAACGTAATTACGTAGGAAACATTCTTAAGAGACAGACTTTGAATAAGTCGCTTATGAACGATGTGCCTCTGAATTGGCATATTGAGAGGCATCTACGGCTCCCACAATAATTATCAAACCTAAGTCTGTTTCCAGGTTGCCATGCTTTGGAAACCGATATCCTTTGAAGCAATGTGGACTAACCGAGAACATGTGAATGTATTTAGATTTGCGTCGAGCCGTGCGATCAGCATTAAGTGGCCGTGACATACTCGCTTTGTACACGATTCGAGCAATACCGTAATTTAGTTGTGTAGTTGTGGATATAAATGTAACCTAAATATGACGTTCTGAAGCTGGTATGAGCGTGTTCGTTTAAGGCCTATAGGTCTTTCAGAAAGTGAAATGTTTTCGAGGGGGTTTGTACAAAAACGGGCACTTTCGAATCTTTAATTAATAGCTAAAAGCATTTTTTGAATCAATAAAATAAAAAGTAAACTAAAAACAAAATAAAATAAAACATCTTATTGAACAATAAAATAATGTATGTTCCTTTTTTGTACACAAAAACAAATTCCACATAATTATACCCAAACTTGTCTGTGGTCTACACAAATATTTCGCGAGAGGTCGCAAAAATCAATGAGTAGCTTTTGGACTAATTGGGTCGTCATCGACTGTATGAGAGGCGGCAATCAAACTTACAAAGACGAACATAAAAGACTGGGTTCTACGCTCTTAAGCTGAAATGACACAAACCAGACGAAAAGCATAAAACTCGTTTAATTTAATGCTTCAATGTACTTGGCATGACTCTCACAATGCCTTTAAATTTGAACAAAGTCCAGATTTATCTTGTTTTTCAAGATAAATACTTGCGCAGAAGCGCGCAGACTAATATCGAGATATTCGCGGATAACTTTTCCGTCGTTAAGTTACGCTAACTTCTTGCAACCCGTATGCATTGTGGAAGCATGCCTCAAACGGAACTTTTAAAAGATATCTCGTTAAATTCAAACGTCAATGTTTGACTGATGAATTACTAAAATTTGTGCAAACATTGGTATGTATGTATAACATGCCAGTATGTTTGTTAAATTTTCTTAAGTACGTTTCAACTAATTTGTTGTATTAGGAATTCGAAAACAGTAGAATCGGATGAGTTTCAGATTACATATACGAGTAGATAACGAGTACGTCAGGCAAGAATGTGTAAACGAGCGTGTTGAGTAATGGCGCAGACGCCTGAACCATTCGCAGTTGATTAAGCGAGCCTTTGAAGTTGCACGGGTGACACGATGATTAATAACTGTTTATGACAACCATCTCAAACGTGGGTTTTCATACGATACAAACGCAGCGCTAACATAAATTTAGGGAAAACATTACTGTTACTGACGTTTTTCCTTCTTCGCATAATCTTGAAAAGCCGTCGACAACAGTAAATAATATCAAGCATAATAAATATATTCATAACCACTTAATGCTATTAATATTCAAATTAATTAAATGAACATCTAGATATATATTTATTCAACAAAGATAAACTGAGTTACAAAATAGAAATAAATGTTTTAATTACTTGATAACATTGATATGTTATCTTAAATCTTACATAACATTATCAATTTGAGTGTCGTAGCACTTTCGTAGCTCTTTCGTAGCAGATTCGTAGCCGCAGCTACGATGATTATTATTATTCATTTGGTTTTGGCACAGTTTACATTCGGGAGTGTTAAGTATACAGATACATATTACGTTCTAAGTACATACATAGCATTTTAATTAGGACAGATATTCACGGATACAGCCTTCTGTGACTTCATTAGCCTGTTGGTGTCGTAAATACGTAAACATTCACACTGATTTACATACTCAGGATTACGTTGAAAATCATTCATGTAGGCTTATATGTTGTATCCAGGGTTGCGGAATTTATTTGAAGGAGTCACAGCAGCCCTCGTACGTAAAGGGCATTAGAAGGAACACGGGTTTTTTTTTTTTTTTTTGGTGGGTGGGAAATCATCAAATAACTTCTCCCGCCCTGGGCGGGGCGGGAGGGAGTGTCAGACTTTTACTGACTAAAACCCACCCATGTTCCTTCTTGTGCCCTTTGCGTTCCGGGGGCGCGGTATCTCTTGCGAACAACCCGCAGCCCCGGCAGGCATCGGCCCTCAGTGGCCCCTTCCTTTTGCTGACATCTCTTTGAGGCGCGCGTGGAACACGAACGCGCCGTCGACACGGCCTGTCGTTATGCAACGTAAGGACGGTGAGCTACCCATTGCTCACCGTCCACAGGCCAGTATCTACGGTGGCCGGGAGTCGTCTCGCGGCTCCCGACTTCCGGAGCGTCTACCGCGGCGGCTGGGACGGGAGAACCGCTGTCTCAACCGTCCCGCCGCCTCCTTCTCAAGCATTACTGCCTCGCAGAAGGAGGCGACTGCATCCCATTCCCTCTCGCTCCGGACCATGGCTTGCACCAGGGCCGGACGCGAGAGTTCGCCGCCGCCGATGACGGCCACGAGGATTCGGCGACGCTCCGCCCAAGCGGGGCATACCGCCACGGTGTGCTCCACCGTGTTCTCGGGGCGATCCACACAATGGTGACACCCGGACGTTTCCTCCCGCCCGATGAGGTGCAGGAACCTCCCGAAACACCCGTGTCCGGTGAGGACCTGCGTCAGGCGGTAGGTGAGGGCGCCGTGGCGCCTCTCCAGCCACTCCTCAAAGAGGGGACTTACCGCCTCTATTAAGGCGTGCCCAGCACGAGGTTGCGACAGTCGCTGTCTCCATGTCGCCATGAGATCGAGCCGGAGGTCGGCCCGCCGAGCGGCAATTTGCCGCGGTGGCGGACTCTCCCCCCGGCCTAGTACCTCCACGCGCCACTCGTACAGGCGCGCGAGGACCAGCGCCTCCAGATCCCACGGCGGCAATCCGGCAAGGAGGCTCGCCGCCTCCCCCGAGATCGTGCGGTATCCTCGGATGACCCTTATGGCGATCACCCGTTGGGACGCAATGAGGTAGTGGGCGGCAAGTCGCCTTAACCCCTGCGCCCACACCGGGGCCCCGTAAAGGGCCATCGACCGCACGACTCCCGCGTAGAGCCTCCGGCAGGAGGCGTTTGGTCCCCCCAGGTTGGGTAGGAGCCGCCTAAAGGCAGCCCCGGCCCGTTCCAGTTTGGGGGAGGAACACGGGTGGATTTTAGTCAGTAAGAGTCTGACACTCCCTTCCGCTCCGCCTAGAGCGGAAGCAGTCATTATTTTTAAGGCTTATGTTGTGTGGAGTAATGTTAAAAATAAAAATTATATTAATATGCTGTTGATTTGGTCGATTGGTTTTCTTTCTAAGAATAGTCTTCATAATTATTCTCAGAATTGACAGAAACCTATCTCTTTTAAGGTATGTTTTGGTGCAACAATAACTTTAGTACAAAACAAAATGTATTGTTTTCTTTGGCGTTTGGCTTTAAACTCGGCTGTAATGTCAACATATATTTCGTTCGAGACACCGATTATCGGAATTGTAACGGAATTTATAGTGCCTGAGATAGAGAGTATAAAGCTGCAAGAGTAGGTGGGTGGCTGTAAAAAGTAAAGCGGTTCTGCATTCGAGTGAAATTTACGTTAAATTAGAAACGACGTGCCAGTATTTGTATTGAATCGAATTGGGTTTATATACACGTTTATTTTGAAATGTATCAATACGAAAAGTACTGATTGATATATCGTAAAATAAAGTATCGTATTTATTCAATTTCGACATTTGCATATTTTTAAAGGTCCGGTATTTGTAAAGGTCGTGTGATACAAGTGAATATTAATATACCAGTTTTTACAATCCTTGCTTTTATGAAATCCAATATAAAACAATATGATAATGAAATGAAAAAATGCCGTCGTGGATATTCAGCCTTTTCCTGAAAGTCACTTCTACATTTAAAAAACGTTTAAGATCTAATCGCTATTTTATCTTAGCAAAAAAGAAATCAACAAAAAAAGATTGGTCTAGTATAGGCACTTTTGACAGATTGAGTTTGACAATAGATTGCGATCGTTCCTAAAAGTAAGCAGGATTACCGCCCTGATAATTGGCTTCATAAGAATATTCCAACATGATAATGTAATAAAATATTGGAACAAATTCACAGTCTTCTATGTGATTTATAGACACCTTTGAAAAACAGATGGTGCATATTTCAATCCGAAAGGCAATATATTCAAAAGGACCGTCCGGTGTGGGTGTTACAAATGCAGTTTATTTGATAGAGTTATAATATGGCCATCCTATCGAACTATGCGAGTTAGGAAAGAGGGAGTGCACTTGTGTTTGCGCACAAACTTGTGCACGATAATATCTCCTGCGTACTTGGCTAGTCTGCATTAAGATTGGCCGCCGTGGACAGAATCAGTCTGGAGAATACACGGCACGAAGTAAAATCGATATTTTCTTGTAACGTATTTTTTTTTCTAATTAGTCCTTGGAAGCAGTTTCATCTCAATACGTATTTGAGTAGACGATAGTTTGGAAGTAAAACTAATTAGTCATTATCATTGATTTACGTGTGTCATGGAACAAGAGATACTATAGTGTATACAGCGAAAGCGAGGAAAAAAAAAATAGGAAACAAAACACCTAGAAAATACCCATTATTATTATATTATTGACTTCTTCGATGATAACTACCTAGGTAGCCTAGCGGCCCTAAGCGCGACTGCTACGCTAGAGGTCTTGGGTTCGATTCCCAGGTCGAGTAAAAAGTGTTATTGGGTTTTTCTATGAAATTCTCAGTAGTAGCTCGGAGTTAGGATTTGTGCCCGGTTAATGGCAATAGGCTCGCCCTCAATTACATGGGACTTAAAAAATATCGACGAACTGTGGGTTTACATTGTTACACCTCTGCCTAACCCTTCGGGGAATACAGGCGTGATGGTATGGTATCTTCGATGAAAGAATTGTAATTTCGTAGTTTACTAAATTGTATACATATGGGATAGAAGACAATGTCGCGTAAGCGCACCTGATCTAAGTTTATCTTGAACACTACTGACATCAAGTTCTTAACTGTCGCATTAGGGTAAACCCTGTAATGACAGAATAAGCTGTTAAAAATAAAAAAATGATTCTAGACACGACCAAAAAATTCGATATTCTGCAAAATGTGCTCAATCAATTGCTTGTCAATGACTTTTCCGCATATTTTAATTAAAATAAAAGGACGGAAAAAGAGCGCAATTCCAGCAATTTTTTTGTTAACAAAATGTTGAATTATTCGTACCATGGAACATACACAGTTTTGCTACTACGTCCCTGACTTACGCACGTGACAAAATGAGTCATCCTACATATGTCAGGATACATATAAGTATTTTCTTCAATAACAGAACCGCACGAGAGGTCCTGAAAAGGCCTCGTTGTCGACGCCGATCACGTGCGTATTATTGGCAGCCGGAATCAGAGACTAGCGTCAACGCGCGCGCGCCCCTAAACCCGTCACACCACTAATACGACCGTCACATTACATGCTCTTACTCAAACGTTTCCAAGACACATTTCATGAAAATGGAATTTAAAATAAGCTTGTGAATTAATCCATTTGCAAATTAGTACGTTTGCGAAGTATATGAAATTTTCCTGAGTAGAGGTACAATTTACACACTCGTGTGAATCGAAGTAGCTCCGTGGGTGGATGACGCACTTTAGCTCTCTGTTTCTTCAGTCTTCTCACAAAGACACACGTACACGAGAGACGTCATTATCGACTCTCCGATCGTGGATTATTGTGTTCTAGTGTGTTTAGGTACCTACCTACAATATTATATGTATACTGCTAGACTGTTCAATATAGGCACCTATGTAAAAGATTGAATGAAAAATACATTATTAATACACAATACAGGGATACATGAGTAAATACGATGCTATATGTGCTACCTTTAACAATAACAGCGTCGTTTTGCGTTATATCAATGTAGTCAAAATCTTCACTGTTCAAAAGTTATTTTTATTTTATTTTTCTGTTTATAGAAAATTTTATTATTGTTTAAATTTTTATTATCCTTTTTCTATTTGCCATGATAGGGTCATTCCCAGTATGCAATATGCATTGTAATAGACCTAGGTCTTAGTCTGTAATGTGAGCGTCTCAAACATTACCTCGGCTCTAGTGTAATGTTGCGCCGTACCATTCAGATAATGTGCCATATAAAGGTATTCTTATTAACAAAATCCACCCAAACCAGGTAGGTAGTTTGCTGGGAATGTTTGCTAGTTCATTTGCAATTTACCCGAGCTCGGTAGCAGTGTAGTTGGAACATTAACGTGATGGACGGAACCCGCCAAAATAGGGAGCTTATAACTAATACCGTTAAATGAAACCGACTCATTCTCATCTCCTTCTGGAATATTAGGTGTAAGTTTTGATTTTGTGAGATTAAAGCTAATAGATTACTTAGTTTCGGTGTCGGTGACGGTGTCATAAATGTTACTTTCAATAGGATAGCTCTGAATAAAATGGCAGACACTTTAAAATCTTCCTACTCTATAAAAGTAAGGATAAAAAATATGCTTGCATGAGTTTATTCGGTTAATTAACTTCACAAATTGCAGACCTTTTCATCGAAAACCACACGATGAATAATTTTGAATCTCGGAACCACAACGAGCTCATTCAGTCGAGAGCTCAGCTGCTGAGTGTGTGATTCTAGGTTCGGTTTTGATGTTTAGCAGAGTGAGCGTCGGAAAAGCGGGATTTAAAATGGTATCTCTGTCAAAGTTTTAAGATTTTTAAACACAATGAGTAATAGAAAATCGGAAATTAATTAAGTATCTGTCTTAATCATCATTAATGCATGGTATAAAAATTTAATGGCTATAGTTAAACCACAAAGCCAATGTGGGTGTCAATTGATCACTGTCACAATAATAGTGTGGATATACTGAAACACTGAACGAATTCTTTTATATTTGAGATTGTAAATATTAAATGTAAATCAACCAAAATGTTTGGAACATGTTAACATTTTTATAAATTGATGTTATGTTGATGACATACTTAAATAGTTTTGTCATCAAAGCTGCTTGTGCACGAAATCCTGATCCCACGTGTAGTTCGGACTGAATCAAATTACTTGCGGAATGGGCTTTTTTAAATCAAGTTAACTAAAAATGGTTTGGAGGATCCTACTGTCAGTCAAAGTATTTATTTTAAACCATTTACAGATACTTTTACAGTTACGAGCCGGTCAGTTCGTCAGAAAAGTTAGAACTAGTTGCCCGTTCCAAAATGGTTTTGCAAAATCCAGGAAACATTACTCTTGTTGCTTTCTTATGTAATATATGGATGACTATAATATATGGATGGAAATATTGATATGAAACTGTATAATAATACTAATTATTTCACTATCCCATCTGTAATCAAGTCTCTTATTTGCATTAAACTCTGTGCCGACCCAAAAAAACGTGTCCTTTAATTTGTTGGTACAGCGCACGCAGCAAGCCGCTGAAACATTTCCCACCAATTTAACATTGACTATAAAACGGCGCAAGCTGTTTCTATTAATTAGTTGTTGTAACGTACTACCACGCTCTTAATTACAAGTAAATTTCATGTTTATTATTACCCCGAGCGTAAGATATTAATTTAGTGAGCTATAATTACTATGTATGTGGCTTGTACGACCTACTTGGATTATAGCGTAACAACTAAACTGTTGGCTGGGGCTCGCGAGGATAACTCACGCGAAGCGATAAGAAACTTGTAGAGAAGAGCATCCATTCTTGTTCTTAGAACAATGCTCCAGATAGTTATCTTACGTATACGCTTTGTTCACTTAATTAACTTCACAAATTGTCGTCCTTTACATCGATAAGGCAACGACGTCGACGGACGATTTTAAATCTCAAAAACCAATTCTGTGTCGGACGTCGGACTAAAGACGAATACCGACAGGAACTTTTATGAGGGCCTAAGAGGAAAATGATTGAACATTGAATGTAATCAAAGGATATAATCCCTGGTAGCGGGAGAGCAGTGTTGAATTTAATTTATGAATAATTGAAAATAAAGGTGAAAGGTATATGACGTCGTTATCAGAGTGCCTGGGGGAAATGAGCCACCCTAAATCAATACTGAGAAATTGGTAAAACTTTTGGCATGTTACAAAAAAAGCAACGATTAGGTACTGGATTACCCTGAGCACATTACAAGTTTACGTGTGAACCCTTGTATAATCCAGCATCGTTAACAAAGAGACAGAAATAAAAGCTTGTACGAGCTGTGCCTTTTATCTGAATACGGAGTCAGGGAATAAGGATAAATAATATACCAAGACGCTTACATAAGAGCATCTCACAATATTTGGCTTTAAGTAAAAAAAAACCTTAAACTTTACCTTTTAAAAACTACTTTATTAACTTAACACTAAGACTATTATATAGTGTTTTTAGAAGCTCTAGTAAAAAAAAACTATTTGTGTGCCTTCCCGTAGCCAGTCTTCACTTACTCGTCAATATAAACAAATAAATTAAAATTTGCGTCTATCGTTTTTAAAATTTAATTTGATTGGCAAGTTAAGCAAGGTCTTCAAAGATAATTAAGGATCAAAATTAATTAGTTCTTGAAAATAATTAATTTTGCGTTATGATAAAATATTGCTGAGCACTTGCGTTTGTCACGGTAATCCATCAGCAAATACATTACAAAATGAATTTAACGAAAACATTGAGCTTTTACGTTGAGCTCATTTAACAATGTTATTATTTAAATACATTAGCCTGTTAGTCCAATCAGCAGCGTGTGGCTAGAACGAATGCAGTGCAGTATTATGATAAAAGATTAGTCGCGTGTCGGCAGTGCGGTGGGGCGCGGCGCGGCACGGCTCCGCTCGGCCGCACTCTACAAACGTTTGCTCTCATACAACTCCCCACAACTGTTCACTCATTTGCATTTCGCAGTCTGTTAGGTAAGCCTTCGCCACAGAATTTGGTCTGCATTGCTACTTAAGTAGGTATAACACTAACACACAGACACCAAAGAGGCTGACGCTGCAAGGCGGCTTTCCGCGCCTGCCTTATCTTAATATGTGTCAAGTACGCTACTATTATTAGGATATTTTAGAGGATTTGCTTTATCTTAAGCTACTTGTGATATAAAGGCACTTTCAGAGTGTCTCATGAAGCGTAAAATTATGTTCGGAAGTAGAGAGCTGGAGCTCAGTTCCAATGTATTCGAAATATGTTCATATAATAAAATGGAAGCTGTCTGTGACCGATATTTATGGGCATGCAGGACGTCTATTTGTATCCTAGCTCTCTCGGTCTGCTGAGGGGAATTTCATAATTGATTTTGAACTCAAGAGATATTTTTAACCCGTATTTAGATTTACTTTCCTTTTTTGTTTTGTTTGACATTTCCAAATCACAAAAAAATACAATTTATCAACATTGGCGCCCACGCTGACTCTGCTTGATGGCTAAGTAATTAACTTCAGAAAAATCTTTAAAAGTAAGCCAATCAAGATAAAGAGCTTTTTTTTTGTAAACACATAACTGTGGGTGTATCTACTGCAGCACCTACACAATCTTTTATCCTAGAGCTAGTCCAGTTTTTGCCGCCTTCATGTCTAGTACACAATGTGTTTGGATAGTGCATATAGATTGTGTTGTAGACCTGTTCTTGTTCCTATTTTCACTACCGTCACTTCAATCTGGTTCGATGTAACCATTGATTATAAGAACCCTCCTTTTGATTAGAAAAGGAGTAGGCATTCAAAATGTACAGTTGCTTGGCGATGGCGTCACCCGTGGACATTGTAAGAGTCAATAAAAATAATTTGGCCCCCTGCTATTGTAGTTCCCTCACCCTCTTCCCTTTAGATGTCGTCGGATTGAGGGATTATATCGGATTTGGTGGATATAGGTATCCACTCGTTTTATGACTTTACCTGGTTATTGACCAAGCTAAGCAAAATATACTAGAAACATTTAAAAAGCAATATCAAAAACATGTTTTTCATATGTATAATGCATATAGGTATCACGCGCTTGAATTCCCGGAAGAGTAAGGCAGAGTTGGATGTTTGTCCTATTCGCTAAACAGGGCAACGTATTGAACAAGTCCAAAACTTGCTGATGTTTTTGTTATTGCTTCTCTGCCATTGAACCGATAGGTTACCTACACTGTGTTAGAATGAAGGTTCGTTGATTTTAAAGAGTGTTCTCCCACAAAATTAGAGCACATAAAAAGAAGTCTCTCCAAGCAGCGGAAAGAAACAATATATTGAGCTCATTAATCAATGTCAAGACCCAACAATGACCGGATACCTTTTAAAGATTGATCTCGTGTCGTGCACAGAAATATGAAAAACAATAGACGTGATACCGACACTGACGTTATAGTTTTAGATCTAAAATAATTCCTTATTTACGTGATAAAGCCGTTAAAAACCACTACGGCGTAAAGTTTACTTTGTAAAGTAAAATGCAAATACATAAAACATCCCGAAGCACATTCCCATAAAAATCTTTACTCCACCGTTTTATACCCGAATAAAATAAAATAAAAAATACCGAATTTGTAAAAGCGAACGATTTTCTGGCTACACACAATAAAACACAGGCAGCTATAGCCATGCAAACGTTAAAAGCTACGGTCGCTTCCCCATTCCTATTGTTTCGCACGAGACAGACGAAATTAAGGCACATCGTTTTATATTTTCGTTTTTAATTCACGCAGTTGAAAGCGAAGTTTAAAAAGCAGATAATAACCTTTACAGGGAGTATAACGCCGCGGTCGAAAGCTGTAAAATGTGCTCTTTTATTGCTGTTTTAATTACATTCTTCGCATTCGCCTGCTTCCTTTATTTCTGCGCATTTTGTTTTCATAACACAATCGGCAATTTAACATGTCTGTTATGTTCTGAACTTCTTAAAATACCCAAAAATACAGTTGAATGTTTATATTTTTAAAATATCCCATTCCACAGTGTTGCCAGCATAATTACCACCGGTTAGTAATTAGTTAATAGATGTTTCTTTACTGGAGATAAATAAATAACAAAGTTTCTCGTGCTTATCCCGTCTTCAGAAACACAAATATTGACATAATTAATAACAACAGAGCACGTCCGCTCACTACTCGCGCTGAATTATAACTAAAGGAAATAACTACGTATCTCATATTTCTTTAGTTTTACTTATTTTATTATAAAGAAGTATATTTAACGAGTAGAGTTAAAACAGCATATGGTAATTCATACTTGTAATAGAACAAACAAGCCCTAAAATACGATAAAATCAACATGGAAAAGCATTTATCTACAAAAAAATGTTATAACAATGGGTAAACAAGAGAAGTCTTAATTTTATTACGGCATTCCTGACAAATTAAGGAATTTGATGTAAAAATGTTACATAGGCATTTTGCTCGTTTTCATCTGCGTGGGTTATGCTTTCACCACCCTTTTATGCTCCGAAGTCGAGATTCCAAAAATGTTTCTTTCATAAAAACCATGTCACTACTGTGCTCAACAAATCTCAAGTAACAGTGTAACATAAGTGTAGATATATGTCAGTCAGACAACCTCGTTGTGCCCGCATAAAGAGAAATTTTGACGATTTTCGGTACGGCCCCCACGATATTCCAGACTATCTGTATGCATTTTGCATCGTCAGTATTTTTCCTGCAATATATTGGAAGGTGTGTAGCGTGCTTAAAAAGTGATTGGTCTCCTGGTTTTGTATAGTAAAGGGTGTCAGGTTTTTAGATGGATTTTTTTTTTCATAACCGCTGAGCATTTTTACAGGCTTAAAATGTGAAAAAGTAAAACGAAGTCAAAGTTAGTTAGTCAACGAAGCATTGACTAAAGAACGAGTTTGATGTAAAAACTTAAACAATCTAATGAATTAATAAAACAAAATTTAGGTTAGACTCTAATTAAATGCGGTTAATTAATACAAGCCTTAATGTTAGTTATAAGGCGGTGCGTACGATACAAACCGAGTAATTTGATTTGAGTTGTAATAGAATTAGCCTGAGCAGACGTCTCCCGACTCGTTTATCTGTGACTATTCCTCTTAAGCATTCTATTACGATTGTGATCTTAATAACAAGAGCTGGCTTAGAAATCAGCGTCAGTTTACAAAAGGTCGTTAAATCGAAATAGTTTTTTTAAACGAATCGAACTTAAACTAAACGTAGACGTAAAAGGCGAAAAATCATCAAAGCGTTCTCTAAAAGGGGAAGACGTGGCTCTATAAGCGATAGGAAAAAAAGTATCTCGGTTTTTGTGTAACGACTTTCGATTTACTGAATACGAGTGCTCTCGTAAGGGTTGGAGAGGGGAGGTATCACTCCACATCGAGTCAAGTACATTCGTCTGCCAAATAAGGCGTAACTTACTCCACGCCGCGAATTTATAGCGTCTATGAAATGAAAATACGTTTCGTTTTTATTTCTGTAAAATTTCAATTTCACACTGCGTTGCCCTTTGCCTAACTGTGCTCGTAAATCCGACGGTTAAATTTATTAACAAACATACTACTGGACTATATCTGTTAACATTAGTTGTAACACATATTTGGTAAAAATATGAATTGGTGTGCATGTCACGTAAACTATGAAATAATTTACTCTCTACTTGTTTTACACCCAGAAACTCAATTTTAAAATAGCTCGTGTAATCATAAATTATTCACAAACATAATACGGACAAGTAATTTAATGTCTCTCAATTCCCACATTTAAATTCACCCATTCATTAAGTGCGAATAATGGAAAAGCGATATGACAGCTGTCAACAGAGGTGTCACATAATTTTTGAATAACATTATATAACTAATCACATGATTTTTGTGTTTGCAAAATTGACAAATATATAGGTAAAAAAAAAATATTAGTTGTTTTCTATACTGTACCAAACGCCATCCCGGAAACAAACACTCCGGTAAACTTTTTTTATGTCTGCACAATCATGAAAATATTTATTTGCGCTGATTCCAGATTGCATTTAGAAACTTTCTTATTTGTAACGTTAGGTGGCACCCTTCTCTATTGAAATGCAATAAATATAAAGCTACGTCTTATAAATTTGCATGTTTTATCTTGAATTTCTCAAAGTTCCCTTTAATGTCAATTTAATATAAAATTTATTTCAAGTTCTGTGACGAATAGAAAAAGAGATAACGAGACACCGCCGCCTCTCTCCATGATCACCGCCACGAATTATGTGCTCCGAGCCTTGAATATTAAATGAAGGCGGCAAAAAGCAGCGCGATTCTGCGTCAACTTGCCTAAAATTACGGTTATCGAGCCAATCGGTTCCTTGACACAGTTCGCGCTAAATGTATCTACCCAACTCCCCTGACACGAGTTTTATTAAAGATGTCCCAAAAAGTCATCTACTTTTTCAATAAGCTAAGGAGATGTGATTTATAAATAAATAGCTTTTAGCAAATTGATGTTCGACTACCTTCTAGGAAATAGGTTACACTGTGTTGGTAGTTGTTGGGTCAATTACGTTTTAATGTCGTAAGTATCTAACGAACATATTGATAATATACGTAAAGTCTAGTAAAAAATGAAAGCAGTCAGCTTTTGAATGTATATTTAGATTGAAACGAGAAATTGAGACTCAATAACAAAATTATTTCCATTTATATAAATTCGAGAGCATACCATAAGCTACTTTACTGGGATCGCAAAATAAATATCTTTTTATTTATCAATTTGTTCGGTAAATAGCCTTCAATCAACTCTTTTGAATCGGTCGATTAATTGGGGTTACTTACCTTGCGTACTTTGGTTAATATTTTAATTATTCACAGTAATCTGTGTACTAGGTATCAGTAGGTAGGTATTGGGGTTAGGAACACATAATCTCAGAGTTGCCAAAACCCATCTCAGAAACCCTATTTTTCCAATCTCTTGGGGCTTTTCATTGAATCAGTGTTGATAAGCATCTTGTACCTACCTTATTTAGATACCTGTTACTTTTCAGTTACTCTTTTTTATCTGATTTCGATAAGGGTTGCGTGTTACACATGGCTGAGTATCTACAGTTTGGTATTTATACGTGTTTCTGTGTTAAAAAAAACTTAAATAAAAAATGACTTATATTGATTTAATGTGTTTTCTTATTCTAATATCAGTGGGAATCTATTATATTTCAAAAGATTTTAATAGCTATAGTTACGAAGTCGACTTAATCATGACGCCAGATTTAGAAATTATACAAATGAGACCTATAATACGTACCTATTTCAGAAGATTTGATTTTTACGCTTGTCAGTGCAAAGCATAAAATTGAAACAACAGGCAAGGTAAATATTGATTCATTTTGGAACACCGATATTTTCTTTATTTGAAATCCACGTTAACTGTTTTAAATGTATACTGTAGGTACCTATTTCACCTGTATTTGTTTAGTATCATTGTCAGTCGTTACACACTTCCAACCGTCTGGTTTATTCACAATCTGGAACAACCTTCAGAATCACTCGACTGGATTGAAATCCGTACTTCGAAATCGTCCCTAAACTCAGATCGCATTCGTTAGCCGCGGGCCGAGCGACTGTAATCCGTCAGATGAGATTGACCTTGAGAAACCTCTACGTGAACAGATAAGGCAATCGGGCATCGCATCGGAATCTGTAACATGGACCTGGCTTAGCACCTACTAGTGCCTTTTTTATTTTGTTTCACACACCTACACAACATCATGTCTGTATTTTTTAGAGCGGAAGGCAGAGGTATTTATTGAACCCTCATTTCGCCAGTCCTGTCTGTGTCATCTAATAGAAGGCGAGACTATTGCCTTGTCATCATCCGGGTAAGTACAAATCCGTGTAGTTTTCCCTTTATAATTGCCCAACCTGAGCGTCACACTCTGGACCTCATGTCTGTAAGTCCAATATCATTTATAAAGGGATTGTGTTGACCAGAAACCACAGCATGACGTTCATGGCTTAAATTTTTATTTTATAATAGTTTCTAGAAGCAGAGTTATTGCGGGGAAGTTAAATTCATTTATTTTGCTAGATTAGTTGCGGGCGACATTCCTATTCATTTATAACATTTTGTAAATCGCTTGTAAGCCGGTGACAGTTATGAATTATTCCGCGAGGTACAGCTTCCCGTCTCATATGCCATATCTAGAAATAATTCTAGTTTACCTAGATTATAAGTATTTTATATATGGAAAGCAGAACTTTACAAACGGAGGTTGGAATACTTGGAATAGGTGCCTACATACGAGTATACGTAGATTCAGGTTTATAATGGAAATTGAATTTCCTTCGCTTACAGAGCTGCAATGATAGCATTAAATTGTAAACTGAATTCTAGGAATCAATTTGAATATCGTATTACGTAGTTAAAAGGCATATATTGCTAAGAACTATTATTCAGCTTATGTTTAAATTATAATAGAATAATGGGCTGTATCTACGGGTCCCTTTTAATAACAGGACCCCCTGGCTCTCCTTTAGTTTAGTACCTGGACGACGTTAGGATATTATACAAGGTGGATGGCGAGCAATATCCTGCAGTTCACGGACAACAACATGTTGCAGTCGCCATACCTGACGCCCGTTATTATTTGCAATATTAAATCTTTATAAAACGAAGATCGTCTAAACCATGATGCTCAATACTAGCTTGAACAGTGATTCGAAAAACAAATCGTATAAATACGCCACACGAAACCACAATATTTCCCTTTTAATAAAAAAAACAGACGTTCGCAGACGGCGTCCTTCCAAAAAGTACAGAAGTAATTTATTTTCCTGAAAAAAATTGCTTTGTCTCCGTATCAGAAAGTATGTCTAATAAGTATGACGTAACCGTAGCGAAGTTACTTTTTTTTTCGACTTCACTGAAGCCGAAAGGAGGGGTAATAAGAATATTTGTTATGAATGAAATATTATACATATTCCAAGCATTGGAATGGTACGACTATCAGATCAGGTAGTGATCTACATAAGGGTTTCGCTAAAACAAGGCACCCTTATAGTTTTCGTATATGATCTTTAGTTATGTTGATTCTAGTTGGTTTTATATCAATTAAAAGTCAAAGTCAAATTATTGAATTCAATTAGACCATTAAGAGGCACTTTTGAACATCATTTACAAAAAATAAGGAATTGAATCTAGTTGCCCCTTTCAAAAGGTGGTTTCGTTCAGAGAAGAATTGGATACCATCATTTTTATAATTAATTTCCTGTCCTATTGGTCTCGTGGTCGCACGACTGCTGAGCGGGGAGTCTTGGGTTGAATTCCCAGGTCTATAGCAAGTGTAACTGAGTTTTTCCATTAGTATTTATTTTTTTCTGGGTTGTTGAGCTCAGATAGGTAATCGCTCTATGTAAACACTGCTATTCAGGCGCATTTGATAGGACTGGAAGCCGACCTCAACATAGTTGAGAAAAGGCTTGGCAGATGATCAATTTTATAATGATACGCGAAGAAGATCTGCCTAGAATAAAACCAATATACACACACCATCACGCCTGTATTTCCCGTTGGGTTAGGCAGAGGTGTACCAATGTGCATCCACAGTTCGCCGGTATGTTTAGGTCCCATGTAATAGGGGGCGAGCCTATTGCCATTGTCCGGGCACAAATCCAAACTCCAAGCTGCTACTGAAAATTTCATAGCAAACCCAATAACACTTTTGCTCGACCTGGGAATCGAACCCAAGACCTGTAGCGTAGCAGTCGCGCTTATCTTAGTCGGGTTAATCGGTGGCGAGCAACAATCTACACACGTCTCCAAACTGGCTTCAACAATCTCCTAACGTACGTGCTAATTCTCTGGCCCTAATCGTTCATGCAAGCTGTTGAATGGTAAATAAAACATTAGGAACTAATACAAACTTATGAAAAAAAAAACTCTTCACAAATCACGCCACAAGTTGACAGAGCGCAGTGCCAGTTTTTAAATCCACTCACAAATATTTCGCTGTATTCCTCGTTGGCAGCCCACAAAAATATTACGACACTCGAAACGACAAAAAAGTTATGCTGATTGATCTACCTTCAGATGGATTTAAAATATTTGATGGATGACATTAAAGAATAAAAATCTTCTATTTCAATGGAGCACGAGCCAATGTTATAAATGAACCTATATCGTCCTCGTAGAGACACAAGTAATCCTTGGTAAACACAGGATCGGGATCCCGGAGTCCGGGATTATTGCAGGACGGGCTAGCCGAGGCCAGGCCGTCAGATAACGGGAGATGGTTTTAATGCGATATTAGCGAGTTAACTCCCGCACTCGCCCGCACTAAAGCAATATGTGATAATCATTAGATGGGCATCCGTCCCCTCGCCATGTTTAAGTGATAGATAATGGACTAATATCGTATACACTAACACTTCTTGTTTGTAAACATAGTTGTGATTACAGTTTGATGGACTTGTTAGTAGATTAGCGGTATTCTATTACATGCATACATTTACATTTTTAGTGTTTGTGTAAAGTGTGCTGGAACTGTTATTCGAACTTAAAGGTAAAATATTTGCTATAGTCTATCAGCTATAATAACAGGCACAATTTTGAATTCTTTAAGTAGGCTATTGCTGTTTGATGAACCATGCAGAGTTGACGATACTTAGAAAGTAATCCCATTGTAACATTTTATACACCCACGTGCAGAAAAGGATTGTCTATTTTTAGGTGGGTGTTGTTCTGCCCGTTGTGATAAATGTATTCGGTCTTGCGTAACGGACACTCACATATACAAGGTAGGTACGTTTTATAATATTATTGATTTGCCTACCCGTAATACGACCACGACAATGATGTTTTTTTGCCTAAGTAATGTACTGTTTGTTTCTTAAACCTACGTGTTTCGATGTGGATCCTGAAAAACGTTTGATCAGAATGATTACGAGCACTTTGGCTATATTGGTAGTTTTCAGGTTCTTAAAAATTATTCAAATAATCAAATTATTAGCACGTAATTTTAATTAAATACTCTTCATTTAATTTTAGTAACGTGATAATAATTTAATAGAGACGATTTATTTCCTGTTAATACAAAAAATGCGATAAATCTGCCCTCTGCCTAAATAATAAATAACAGCGGTCGCATTCGAATTTTTACTACGGAATCTCGATAGCTTTCGTTTTCTGAGCAAAAGAAATATGTTTATGGGCCTGTTTATGCGATGGCAAGACCTTTGTTTACGTCAACGTTACGGCAACGTCGTGTTACGCAGCTTCTTACTCCAAGTATGAAATACGGAATATGGTATATTGAACGAGGAACAAATATATGTATATCTAGGCGTATATGTGCTTACAACAGGCCTCACACAAACAAATATCAGATTTGATACATCAATTTCCTTCTTGCTTGTCGAGATAGCATCTATAGAGTCTCAACGGTACCTACAGCTCCCGGAGATTCGAATTGGTTTTTGCAAGAGGGTGCAGCGATGCATCGCAATATCAGCCGATGTCATCAGGCTTACACAGATTGAGGGGCGCTGTTGACTCTATCAATCAGTTATATCAGTGGTGGAGAACAGTTAGATATCGCAAGAGAGGAGAGGGCGCCCTTCGCTCCAATAAATCAATAGAGAGACGGATCGCTTACAGTGATTGTTCGCATTAGTTTACTGTTACTTATGCCATTCGTTTTATTGCGCCATATAAGTTTGTATATAAAACCTTTTCATATTATGTAACATCTATTTTGTTGTTATTGGTGTTTGCGTTTCTTATTGAGTGTATAAGTAAATAGGAAGTTATTATTTTAAGACTGTATAATAATTTATCTATCAACAGAGCCTGTTACAGTTTTTGTGCGAGCTTATTTCACTTTACTGGTTCTCCAGTTCACAGTCACGGGAAAACATGTCACTTCGATCTGACAGTGAAAAACAACCCTCGCGTCATTTGTCAACGTCAGCCACTCAACGTGGGGCAAAACATAATTTCATAAAGACATCGTTGTTCTTGTTACGCTGCGCTGAGTGTGGCTGAGCCACTTTTTACAGTATCATCATCATCGAATTACTTGATAAATTCCACCCGAGGAGCGAAGCTTCACATGAAAATAATAACTATAGCGACGCATCCATGTTAACATAAGGTGACAAGCTTATTTTCTTTATTAATCGAAAATAAATAAAAAATCCGTGGCTTTGAAATAATTGTTATGATAGGAAAAAAAATATTTTTTAAGGAGAATAAATATTGAATGTTTATTTATCATTTGATACTAAAATTATACAAGACGAAGAAGTTTTTGCAAGTCTTCTGAAAGTATATTAAGTAATTAAAGAAACGTATACTAAGTTAGTAAAGTATGTCTATTATGTAAGTAAAGAAATGTAGATACGTATGTACCTAATTTTGTTGGTATGGACACATATTGGACGAAAGTCGGTCGAGCTTGTAGTAGGCACCCAGCCATAAGGCATTGTTTATTTGCAACATGCTTTTCAATTCCCATTGTATTTGGTTTTCATTTTGCCGGCTTGCTAGAAAAATATGGAAAACGAAATCGATCATCGAATGTAGGTACTACTGTACTAGCTGCGTATGTAACATGATTACTTCTAGATGAAATTGCGAAGTAATTGGTTGCAAACGATTAGTCTAATGATGAATGAGACGAGGGTTGACCGGAACAGTTACCATGCGTGATTTTAGCTTCGAGTAAGTTACGTTAATCTTAGTGCCTGGAGGTCGATATCTTAACAAAACAATAAAATACATACCTGTGAAAATCGAAAGCCCTGTTCAAAATAGTTGGTTTTGGATGTAACACAAAGGAAACTGATAAATAATTCAAATGCTGCAATGCGGTCCTCAAGGAATTGACAAGGAATGTAGTCGCGTGTGTAGTGGCACTGTGAAACTGTGAGGCGTAATAGTGCACTTGAGGCGTATTTGACGACTTAAATCGAGTCTGCATGCCCAGATATTGCGTGCAAGTATAACTAACGTCGGCGTCGGCGATGCTGCATTGTTTTGCTTTTGGCAAGATCTTGGATTACCTTAAGGATCCAGTTTAGTGAGCGAATAAAATCAACGAAATTCTGTTGACCGGAATTTTGATTTTGAAGTCAAACGGAGCATTTCAGTCCACGTGATTAATTCAATCATTTTATTAGATTCTGCAGACTACACTACATACCAGCATACGATTATGGCCTTGCCCTCATATATCTAAAACTGATCAGGCCTGCTGCTTCTAATCCTGCTCGTAATCATAACCGTAGTAGCATTTAAGAGTTTCAGTTTTATTACTGTTAGCTTTTAATGTATCTATTATTAAATAAGTACATAAATGAGATATAGGTATTACTGTGGATCGTACCATGTCAGTTTACATTGAGTCTACAGTATCACTGACAAACTTTCATTTTGATTCATCATAGTCACGGTATTATGTGAAAACCTCACATCAGTAGCTTTTCAACAAATTTGAGCGGTCGAGGCTAACAAAAAGTTAAGTAATTAACGTTTCAGTGGTTTGAAAGTTCCCTGAATCCATGCGTGAGCTGAATGCAACGCCAGCAAGCGGCTATAAAATACTCATTATATTCTAATACCTAATCCTGAACACAACTTTATTATTTACTATTGAAAGTTAATTATTATATATAGGACGTGTAGACAATACGTGTAAGTACATATAATATATGTATAATGTACAAGCGAAATGCAATGTGCTATTATTGTAACAGTAATGTCCTAGCAGTCAATTAATTATGAAATTCAATTTGTCCGCTCAATTTACATCGCTGACAGATCATACAAAGCAAAGAGTATATATTGTTTCCTGATATTAATAAATAGTGACGTAATTACTATCATAATTTCGTGAAGAAATTAATACACATTTATTAGTGTTCCTTTTATAAGCGTGAATACGTGAGCCAAAACGTTCGCAGCATTCGTAAACACCTCAAACCCGCCGATTAATGAAGGAACCATCCGAAAAATTTCTATCCCAAGTATCCCTATCACGTAACGAAATATCTATAATTTGATGGGAGGAATTTCATTAATACGTACCTAAGTTCCTAATCTTGTCGAGAGTCCGAAAATAACAGGACTATCAGCATGAATTGAATATGGATATAATTCTCATTAATATATTGATTATAATTAAGTTACCAAAAAGGCTACATCTTCATTGAATATTTAAGTAAGGGCCGCGGGTGATCAGTATTCTGGTCAGACGCTGTTAGTTTGGTTAGGGCGCTTCAAGAGTCTCAGAGGCGATTCCCTAAACAGGTTATCTAACCGCATTTATATCGTTGGCGCAACACAAATATTAGCATAATTAGTTCGACGTACACTGCTTAAATGTGTGAACGTGGCTGGTCAGATCAACTGTATGCTTAGGACCCTTAAGCCGTTGTTTTCGTCAAAAACGTGAGAAAGGCTTAAAGGTATAACTTTGAAACAAGATTAAGGAATAACAGGAATAAACTCTCATAACCACACGCCTAGACCCGCAACAACTACCTGTAGGCCATAGGTACAAATATATGTACAGAATCGAATTCGCCACATGCAGCGCAGCAGCCACTCGCTCAACCACGGCGCCAACCGTGTTCTCAAAAATATTCATCTGCTCGTCTTATTATTTAATTCGCTTCATTTGCCGAACCGATCGATTGGTAACCACCGAATTTCTATTATGCGAAACAAGGATTCTGTTCTCTGCAATAGCAGTAAATCAGATAGCATAATAACAAGTAACAGTCTCGTTCTATAAGTCAATAGCAACTCGGCGACCAACCAGCTGCTAAGCCGTGGTCCACTGCGTTAGTGAAGTAACCATAAACGAGCGATAGCCTCTATCGGCTGGTGCAAGCATAGCCCGGACTCAGTATGAATGGTCATGTATGTTACTGTAACACCACGAACTGTGGAAAATTCAAAGATTTTCTTGCTAATGCTTGTTAATAAAGTTAGTACGAGTAGGAAATGTCTGATTTGTTCTATATGTAGCTTTGTCAAACTTTAACGGTAAAACTGCAAATTTATATTTCCTGAATTAATTCTGAATTAGTTACCATTGAATAATGACTATACTTTTGGGCAACACTAAACACTACACAACAGAGGTAAGGAAATCATAGTTCCGTTTAAATAAAAATACCACGAATATTTAAAACATTTTCAAGATTGACTTGATTTTATTACAATAACTACAAATAGAGACGTCTGTTGGGATTATAAAACGCTTGATGTCCGGCACATGACCGCAAAAACTAAGCAAAGATGGTGATAAACAGTATTACCGGCTTTAGCGGGATTAGTGCTGGCTAATGTGGACATACCTTATACTGACCCAAGGGATTTGAAATAGTATAAATACATTGTTTATGTTTGAACTTTGATTGCAAACAACCGGATATTGTAGGTATATTGTTCTCAGGGGAAGGATAGATTTGTTACCTCAACAGGTGCATTTACAGGTAGCATGTTTCTATAGAAATGTCGTCTTCTAACTGAAGTATTATCCATTGCCATGAAATCGTCATATCACATAATATTATAACCCATTGATCAACTCATCTTATCCACTGTTGCCTCTAGACCCCTTTTCATTGCAGTTGCGTCCTAACATCTATATCTCCACCTACGAAATTCAGTATTGTCCTACCCGCCTTTAGCGATAGTCATTTTGACTGACATTACAATATGAGATGATTGTGTATTCTGACTGTATGCAAAGGAGCAGGAAAAAACACATAAAGTTGAGCTTGACCTTGCTACACTCGTGGAGCCACATTAAACATTCAACAGCTTATCGGGAGTTATGTTATGAGTTATTCATCTATGCGTTACATCCGGTGACAAGACCCCGTGCTCTGCTCCCCGCGACCCAGTACCTACTCTTGCCTGCGCGCACCCTTCTGAAAAAGGTTAACCTACACTCATGTACTAAACAAACGGGTTCAAGGGTAAACCACTGTGTGTACCTAAAAATACTGCCACTGTTTTTTTAATTTATAACTGCCTCGGTAGCCTAGTGGTCCTTAGCGCGACTGCTACGTTAGAGGTCTTGGGTTCGATTCCCAGGTCGAGCAAAAAGTGTTATTGGGTTTTTCTATGAATTTCTCAGTAGCAGCTCAGAGTTAGGATTTGTGCCCGGTTAATGGCAATAGGCTCGCCCCCTATTACATGGGACCTAAAAAAACATACCGGCGAACTGTGGGTGTACATTGGTACACCTCTGCCAAACCCTCTGGGGAATACAGGCGTGATGGTATGTATGTTTTATAATTTGTTTCTTATTTTTTTAGATTGTTCTTGTCGATTTATTGTTCTCTTACGACAAAATAAATAAATAAATAACTAGAGTTTTACCAAAATATTTTTCATGGTTATCGCTTGATCAACAAGTTGTGGTACACGTAAAGTTAAACTATTTCATTCTCCTTTCGTCTAAGAAAAACCAAAATAGGTTCTTAGGCACGAAATAATACGTGATATTGATACCAGCTAAAATACAGACAAAAAAAATAAATGATTGATAGATTGTTGTCTCCAAACGGCCTACTTATGATCCATTCAATCATTTTTTGGAATGTCATAAAAAGTTAAAGAATTGCTCCAAGCTGAATTTAATAGAAAGCAAAAAATTAAGTGCGCATTTTCAAAATTCCACCTCTTACTGTTTATTTCTACATCATAGAATGACTGATAGAGTATGAGTATGCATTAAGTCCATCTCTGTTAATTTCCGTACTTGGAGTGTATAAATAAATAAATTGTTTCACATTTTCAGCGAAAAGCCGCCGTTCAGTAAGTGGCTTGCGCAGAACTGCACACACCAAAGATCTGATGGCTGCGTAGATAAACTCATACTATTTACTCATGTAGCAAAAAAAAAACAAAAAGACATACAAAAATAAACTTTACAAAAAACCGCCGTCTCAAACGAGTATAAAAAGAAGGGTAGGTTAGACTCCCATACCAAACTTGCAAAAAAGTAATGACAAGATTTTAATAATTTGCAAAATCCTTTGCTGTGAAATGAAGATCGCACTTATAAAATGAAACCGTTTTATTAAACATGGACACTTTCATTTCAGTTAGGTACTTTGACATTGGGTTTTTTAATAGGACAAGTACCTACAAGTACAAGTAGCTATGAATATTTGTTTGAATAAAATTGTTTGTACTAATGGAAAGTTTGATAAATGTACTACTCAATTCGTTTTAAAATAGTTAAAGTTGATTGATTTACAACAACCAATCTCAACAGCTTAGGCGCGCTTATCAATTTATTAATAGACAAATAATAAATGTATATTGTTCATAAAAAAGGTTACATCCATTATATATTATGTGACACTGAACCCTACATTAGAAGACCATGTATCGCGGGGAGAGTAACATTAATTCTTCGTTCGTTAAACCCGGTCCATGGTTAAGCTTCGGGTTCTCAGGAGTTCTTTTAATTAAAATTGATACAAATTACCCTACGTATCTGTGCAGTGTCCTAGGATTAAGTAACAGACTCGAAAATAAGTAAAATATGGCTTTGGATAGTTAACCAAGGTGAACATATTTTAAGAGGTATAAGTTTTTCATTTTTAATAGGTATAAGTTTGAAATATGAACAAAAAAAATCTAAGCAATATTAGTCTTTATTTCTTGCCGTCACGTTGGTAGTCTTATGAAGAAAATAAATGAAATGAAGTACATAAATACGCACATATTATTTTTTATAAGTTATATTGTAAGTAACACTTATAATCACTTTTACCAAATTGGCTTAGTTTACGTGCACTGTATTAATTAAATGATCGGTCAAATGGTGAATTATTGAAGCGGACCGGCCATAGTAAGCGTTCAATGGGGTATATTGGGCACAGTAATGCATAAAGCGGTCATCGATGCGCAGCCATCGCGATAGAGAGCAACATACTCCGCTAATGAGCCAGTGACTCAGATAAAACCGTAGGTATTTAATGCGGAATACAAGTGGTTATTGTTAATTTTGTCTTCCAACTGTGGTGTCACTAGTATGTACCAACTTATACATACATACATAAACTCAAGCCTTTTTCTCATGGGATAAGCAGAAACCACAGAACGCTTCCTGCTACGATTCATACATACTTCTTTCGCCTCGTCCACGTTCATATTCTGATCATACAAGCACGCCCGTTACGAGTACAGCGCACCTGACCTTTTTGAAGAACTTCACCAATAAGGTCAGGGTAGGTAGGTCTTTCTACACGGCGCGGCATACGCTGTCAGTGTACCGCTTGGGAGGAGCCGCGCCGTGCCCTCATATCTGAAGTAGGCAGTGACCTGTCGCTGTCGGCCGTCGTCACTTCGATGGTCGGCAGCGAGGAGTCCTGGGACGCGGTGGTCTTCTTTTGCGAAGTGGTCATCTCGCAGAAGGAGGCTGCGGAAAGGGAGAGAGAGATCACAACCTCTCTTCCGGCCCGCAGCAGGCGCACCGGGCGTCGGCGGAGGGCGGACAACGCCCTCTTCCGGCCCCCCTAAATGGGTCCAGGGGCGGCGGACTTGGGGACGTCCGTTACCCCCTATTCAACTGGACCCGAGGCGGCGGCGCATAGTGTTCCACGCGCGCCCCTATTTGACGTCGCGGAGGGAGTTCAACACCTCACTCCCTTCCTTGACCTGAGGAGGCCCGCAGTGGCGGACCGGCACCAGTCGGGAATCGCGGAAGGCGCATCAGTTCCCGGGATCCCCGCCGTAAGTGTGGGAAGGGAACACTGGGGTGGTTTTTAGTCAGTAAGAGTCTGACAGACCCCTCCGCCCTCCTCAGGGCGGTGGACATCCATGAGGATTTTCTACCCCGGCAACAAAAAAAAAGGTAGGTCATTCTAGGGCGTTGCCGCTCATATCTGCCATATAAATTCCTGTTTTTAGTCGCCTTTCACTCTTCCTCTCAACATGACCGAACCATCTAAACATACTCTTTTCAACTTTTGTCACTACATCCTCTTTTAATCCGCAAAGTTCTCGTATAATTTTATTCCTCACTCTATCGTTCAAAGTTACACCACACATACTTCGCAAGGAACGCATCACCACAACATTAATCCTATTTTCATGCCTCGTTTGCCATATGCATCGTTCACTTCCATACATAAGTGTAGGCACCAACACACCATTGTGCACAGCCAGTCGAGCCTTTTTGGACATCGACTGGTTGGTTGCAACCGCATGTATAGCACCGTTCACTTTGTTTTTTGCATTTACTCCCCTTTCCACTTCAGCATCAATCTTTCCATCTCTTGTAAACATGGCTTGGCTCCACACTCACATCATTTATTTTCACATCACACACCGATACATTCTCTTCTCTTTCAAAAACCATTACTTTCGTCTTGCTTAAATTTATGTTCATCCCTTTTCTCTTAAACGCGGCTTTCATTAACGTTACCATGTTTTGCAACTGCTCCGCCGACGATGCAAGAAGAACTTGATCATCTGCGTATAAGAGGCATTTTACAGGTAACTCATTCATTCTTAATCCACACTCACTCTCTCTCGAATCCAACAAATAACTACACACATGGATAGAGTCGACCATAGCTCTTCCCTCCACACACTGACATAGGCCTTTTCCAATTCTACGAAAGCACAGTAGACTTTCTAAATTAGATTTAGACACTAAATTGCAACGCCCTAACAGGCAACTAAGTTCTAAGAACCTACTTATTGTCAACATCTTCATTGAACCTACACTTAGTTAGCAATAATGAATTTTAATTTGAATATCTTGTGCTTCGCCGGATGTTTTTCGGCTATGCACCTTAAGGAGAAGATCTAATCCATACAGGCCATTCTCTCTCTAAATCCAGCTTGTACATCCCATATTTTCGTATCAGTCACTCCTATCACCCTATAAATTATAACTTTCGCATACAGTTTGCCAACAACGCATAAAAGACTAATACCGTGTAGTTTTTACACTCCTGCTGAGAACCTTTTCCTTTATATAGTGGAACAATTACAGCCTTGCACCAGTCATCCGGCACACGGCCATACTTCCAACACATAAAGATTAAGCACAACAGGCTTGCTACCACCCCGTCACCGTTCTTTAGCATTTCGATAGACACTCTATCATAGCCTGCAGCTTTGCTAACTTTCATACCTCTCAATGCTCTTACAATCTCATCCATCTTCATTTCATTATCTTCATCTACATCTGAGTTTCGGTCTTCAAAACTGGCCTCCGTCCAGTTGCCCACTTCATGCATGCTATCCTGATCACTAAACAAACTTTCAAAATATCTCTTCCAGCGTTCCCAAACTTTACATTCTTCACTTAATAAGCATCCATCTTCTGCTCTCACAACGTTCATACTTGATGTTCCTGTCACCCCGCGAGCCAATCTTACCTGTTTCCAGAACAGCTTAACATTGGCTCTGAAGTTATAAGCGAACTTCCTGTTATACTTTCTTCCTTCTCATTCTTCTTCTTTTTTACAAATTCTTTCATTTTTGCTTTCATTTCGGTGTATCTTTTCTTTACTCTTTCTAAATCATCTGTCATATCAATTGTCTGATTCATCCTACTTTGGGCCTAACAGGTTAAGACATGCCTCTCTCTTCTTGTTCACAACCTCTTTTACTTCACCATCCATCCAAGAATCATTCGTCCTACTACCACATTTCCATCGTGCTGGACCACATATCGTCGTGGCCAATCGCACCATACTGTCCCTTGCCAACCAAACTCATACCACATGTTTCATTTATAGTATTAGGCAAAAAGCGGTTTAACGATAGTTATAGTACTGAAATAACTACCTTTTAGTGATATTTTTAAATGTCAGAGACAAATAGTTTACATTACTTTGTATTTACATTGAAAAAATTAAGCTTATTACATGCTAAAATTAGAATAACGACAGTGTTGTAACGATAATTGCTTCATGTTATTATCAATGGAGTATAAATCACGTTGACTATCCACAAGAGATCTGAGACAAAAACTTCTTGATATGAACCTATAATGTGGGCTTAACCTTCATTCCTTTTTTTCTGTAAATAAGACTAACCGAAAAATCGCTTTGACAGTTTTATACGCCGTTCACGAATGTTATCCAACGGCCACTAAAAAACCAAATGGAATTCCGAACCGAAATTGAAAGCGTCGATTTTTATACGTCCGCAGTCGATCCTACTCATCAGATATCACTGAGACGAGCTCCGGAATTCTAAACCCGCATCTAAAAGGTCCAGAGTCCAGTGGGACTGAAGTGGAGTTTGGGAAGGCTCAGATAATAATGTTTATATCTCATTAGGGTGAGAGAATGACGATCTACAATGGCTTTGTCCACGCCTAAATAAACGTATCTAAAGCAAGGCGGAAGTGTCATTATTGTCAAAGAGAATATGACATACGGATGTAGATACGCCCTAACGAGTGTTTATATGTTGAATAAATGGTATTTATATCAGGAACTTTGTATGTTTTATGAGTAGCTGAAGATAATAATATGTATTTACATATTTACATCATTCTTGAGAAATAGTTACCGCGTAGGTTTGAAACATAAAACGGCAATCTCGAATGCAAATATAGCTATAGATAAAATTCGATTATCACGATAAAACCAACTTAACAGTCGACGCGTGCCTTTTGTCGCTACGTAAATCACAAGTTGGTATTTTTTGGTGTGAACAAGGGACGCGAAATCACTCGTGGCGCTCCTTTTCAGTGAAGACTCGGATTCGCTCGAGGAGATACATATTAATGTACTCGACTTCCGAAGAGGCGATGCAATGATCAAATCTCAACATCCAAGCACCGTTTCGGAATATTTTGATCGAAGGTTTTTGAATATTTTATGAAATATTTGAAAAAATATTCTGGGCTAACTGTCTAAAGTCATCCATTAGTATTTGTAAACATAAACTCGCTATAGACTCTTCAGTTTCGGCAGTAGATAGCAAAACTTTTTGTGGAATCTGGATTTGTTGATCTGTGTTCTGTCCGATCCAATACCTTTTTGTCAGATATTGCTTATCTGAATCGTAAACCACAACGAGCAAAGTTATAAACCTTAAAACCCGAGCGAGTCGTTCATTGTTCAGAAATTTCGTGGTAAACGTACCATAAATTTTGTGCTCAGGCTAAAGTTAGTGAATAATTTTCCGTGTCTCTGTTTATTATAAGCTGGGTAAGTTGTTTGAGAGTCGTTGCTCGTAATCAACTTCACGAATGTGAAACGCGCTCCGCTGATTGCGAGTATGAACACAATGTGCCTAGTCGATACCCTCATCAAACATTATGTAATAACTTACACGTCTAACAAGTTCAGTTTAACTGCCTCGTTAGCCTAGTGGTCCTAAGCGTGACTGCTACGCCAGAGGTCTTAGGTTCGATTCCCAGGTCAAGCAAAAAGTTTTATTGAATTTTTCTATAAAATTCTCAATAGCAGCTCGGAGTTAGGATTTGTGCCCAGTTAATGGCAATAGGCTCACCCTCTATTACACGGGACCAAAACATATCGGCGAAATGTGGGTGTACATACCAATGTACACCCACATTTCGCCGATATGTTTTGGTCCCGTGTTAGGCAAGGTTAGGCAAAGGTGTACCAACACCTCTGCCTAACCTTTCGAGGAATACAGGCGTGATGTTATGCTATGTGTTATCTAACAAGTTCTGTACAAGGATACTGTAGATCAAATAAACATCTGTTTTAAAAAATCTCCCATTAAGATGGGATATTTTTACTTGTAAGCAAGTAAAAAAAATTTATACAAACACAGAAAATTAAGAAAAGTTTTAAAGAAAAAAGTAAATAAATAAGAAACGCATGCAATAAAGACAACTTTGTTTAGCTTAGTAATTGAGAGCTTTCTCAAATCCTTTGCCGACAGCTCTGCCTAACTGAGTTGGAAAGCAGCTGGACCAAGTTTTTACTTTTTCTTTCAACAAAGTTATTACACTTTAGTGAGTGGTATAATTCTGCGCGGTCAAAGCGAAAGAAAAATTAGACCTATTCCAAAGCCATCTCATTATACTTCGGAGGATTTCAATGGGCATTGGTTTATGTAAGTAGTTACAATTATATTGAAAAATAAATTTTATTTAAATTAAATTGAGTTATCTTATCTTTTGCTCCTACTTTATAGTATAAAAGTGAATGTCGGTGATCATCAACAACATTTTACGCTACAACGGCTGAAAGAAATAAGCTGAAATTTGACATATACTTGTTGTGTTAATATATCTTAACACCTAGGATTTGTCCCATTTTTATGTTCATGAAGGATAATTTAGGACTTTGGCTAAATTAACTGCCTCGTTAGTCTAGTGGTCCTAAGCGCGACTGCTACGCTAAAGGTCTTGGGTTCGATTCCCAGGTCGAGCAAAAAAAGTGCTATTGGGTTTTTCTATGAAATTCTCAGTAGTAGCGCTTAGTGAGGATTTGAGCCCGGTTAATGGCAATAGGCTCGCCCCCTATTACATGGGACCTAAACATACCAGCAAACTGTGGGTGTACTTTGGTACACCTCTGCCTAACCCTTCGGGGAATCTCTAGCCTGATTTAACGCGGACGAAGACACGGGCCGATGCTAGTATTTAAATAAAATTATATAGATTACGAAATGTATCCCTATTTTAATGTATACTAATTATATATCTACATTAATTTTACTAATCATCATCAAAATAATGAATAAATAATGAAGATAATAATAAAGTGACTATAAACACAACGGTTGATGTCCGAGTGACATAATCACGTATATATATACCTACGTATGACTAACTGCCGTTATTTGCCGTTGTAATGGAACTGGGGCATAGTTGGTTTGAACAAAGTACAAGTTCTACGATAAGTTATCAGAAACTCTGTTTAAGAGAAAGTAAAAATGTGCGTACCGTAAGGGTCTTGATGGGCCATATCTTCCTTATGAGATGTAAGTATACCTACTTCAGTAGTCCGTTTTATGTTAAAACAGGTACCTTATTTACTTCATGCGGAAAATTTAATGAGTTACATACGAATGGTCCTACCAACCTATTATTAACTTTGTAAAGATACTCGTATGTAAGAAAGCACGTAAGCATTTCAATTCAATCATGGCATTTCAAAACATGTGCGTTTATGTTTGTTAAGTCGTGTTTTATAAATAAAGGTCTAAATAATATTTTTGATAAAAATCATAACAGGAACTTGTAAAAGAAAACCTCTCTACACATACCTATAGCACAAACATTTTGCTGGACATTAATAAAAATAAAAGCATAGCCAACAAACGTATTGTGTGACTGGCAGGCTAAATTCTATTATATGATGATTGATGGTCTAGAACTCACAAGCAAGGCCACGGGTCCGAGCCACTCCTTCCACAATTTTTGAACGTTTTGCTGAGAGGAAAATATTATTCGTATATATTGCGGTAAAAATAATGAATGTTGGGCCTGACAGTCTCATTCGTTTATTTTATATTTAGGAATTTGTATACATGTACCTACAAAATTATAACAGTTAATAACTTATTGTTTTCATCAACGTCGAAGTTGAGAAGAAAGGGTAAGAAACTCGATATTATTAAAAAAAATAATATTTCACAATATTTCGTATACAGGAATCATTAATATATATATTATTAATAATTCCCTAAGAGATTCGGCTTAAATTGTAAAAGGCTTGGCTTGTTTATGACATGTTTTCTTTACTAATAATTGGTCAAAGATTGACTGAGCACAAAGCTTTAATATCTACAGTGCTTCACTTGGTCTCTCTACACTGTTATGATTTTTCAACCTAAATCGATTTTCTTTTTGGCCTACAACAGAATAATAACAAAAAATCCATCTGACTGTTGTTTTTTAAATGGCTGACTATTGTAGACTCAAATTTCACGCGTCTGTTGATTTACATGTAACGAATGGCTGTAGGTAAATGGTTCAACATTTGGACACGACATGAAAAGTGGGCAGTGAGCACATGCAGACGAAATTGATATGCGTCATTAATACATTGAAAATTTTATTCGTGGAAATAACACAATCTGTATAATTTACAACACGTGACCGACAAGTTATATTTATTAGTACCATCTCTGTCACAATATCAGTCTCCCCGTCTGTCACAATCGACTGGTAAAAGTCAGATTAAAAAAAAACATGGCAAATTCATATTCATCGTACGGAACCCTCTCCATGTGGGCTTACCTCACACTTGTTTATTGTAATAATATCAGCCTATTATTGCCCCACAGAGGGGTAAACACTTTTTCTCAAACAGAGAAGGCTCGAGCATTGGTGGATTGGCGATTTCAGACTTATACTTAGTCCATGCCAGTTTATATAAATAAAACCAGTCACATTGGTATTTGCCCGGTATCGATATCAATTCAAAAGTGCCTGTCAATTCAAAAGTGCCTGTAAATGGTCTAATTAAAATAAATGCTTTGACTTTTGACTTTCGAACCAGTAATCTTGTGCATGAGATTTTTATCTAAATTAAAACTTATTTACAGTCCAGGGATAACGTGAAATGAATAATCGGATTAATGAATATGACAAATGGTGCTCATTACCTTTAGGCCATATTATATCTGTGTTCGGTCAATCTAAAGCTAGACTATCATTAATCAAGTGTACAGTGGAATAGAGCATGATTGATCATTTAATGAAATCAATTCTACCCTTTGTCTAGTGCAGGGGTGGCGAACTTTGGCATGCGTTGCATAACTGATGGAAATCTAATGATATATAAAGTTTGTATTTAAAACGTCATTCTGTGGTTATCATTTTCAACTATTTAAAAAAAAAATGATATTATCAATATGCTTTTCTAATCTTCTAAAATATTTGTTGCAGTCAAAAATGTACGAGGGTTCACCATCTCAGGTTTATGATTTGTTTTTGTTTACGAGTACACCGCACTATTGCATGAGCTCAGAAACCGAGCGCCTATATACACATGTGTGGAGCACCGCAGAAGAGGGAGCCGTATTAATATTCATAAAGCGACTTATCTAGAAAATATTGTAATTCAGCCGGCGTCACTGAATAGGCAAATTGTCACATAAACCAGTTATCAGTCTTACACTAATACTACGGCCGTGTTGATGAGGGCCGGCGCGACGTTTGCGCGCCCCTTGTTAGTTCACCTGTGAAACTGGGAATAATTAATTCTATACCCTTGTAAACCTTTATATAGAATTGTTTACCCGAACGTTATACTGTTACACAACACATTACCTACCCTATTTTAATTTAATGGCAATACGCATACGTATAGTAGTTGTTAGAGCCTTGGATTTGTGGTGTACGGTGTATGTTTAGTAATAATGTTTGATTTTAAATAGCAGTCCCTGATTTATTTGTTTGTTTAATCTAAAAACAATAACTTTACGGGGTAAACAAAAATATGTACCTACATATTTAAAAGATTTATATCTAAAATAAATTAATTATACCTATCATAGCATGATTACCACATAGCGATTGTTCCGTATCACTAGTCACTTGACGATTGTAATCATAAAGAATCGTAACATAATATGTTCTTGTTGTAATGTACTTACTATTTACGCACAATTAATGGACAATTTGCCCTAAATACATTATATTTTAGTTCTGAAATATTATCTGTTGCTTGTAACTACGGCCTTGTGAAACTTTCCTGTTTTCCCAAAGGACCCATTCGTCCTTTCCGTGGTGTCAAACAATCTACAAGTAAAATTTCAGTTAAAACTATTTGAAATGTTTCAAACTAAACTTGATCCCGCTTGCCGTATTTTTAACACTCGGTACTTGACACTCGGAATGGAAATGTTTGTTTAGCGGAAACAAATAGCAGCTTAGGAAAAAACTTACTTTTTCCTGGAAAAGTTGTAATAGCTATTTAAATTTTTTTGAAGGGAAACGTAATTACAAAAGTCCTGAAGGGTACGGAAGAGCATCTTCAGTGGTGTGCTCAAAATACTATTAACTTGCTTAATATTCACACAGCACACGTGCGCCGCGCGGCAAACGGAAAAATCCAATTAACTTCATACGGAGAGTTCCAGCCAAACTCGCCGCCCCCACTCCGGGCCACTCCACGCCACTCACACTAACGACTATTTTTCAATAACATTAATGGAATAACCTCTACCTCATTACATCAGGAATATTGCACAGACAGACGAAAGCGCCCCATCAAAGAGCCATTTTACTTTATTTAATTATCCAATGCTAAATAAATAATAAGTTGTCTTTGTAATTTACATTTTCATTTTGTAAAAGAGAATGACGGTATTTTTTTTTGTTTTTCGTGGTATTTGGCGATTACACAACGTACTGTAATTAAAATTAAATAGTTGAGTTACAAAAAGAGAAACTAGTAAAATTAGAGCAACAGAATTGTAAAAGACAAATATATTTCAATTCTGACGGAACCATGTGGGAATTGTGAGCCCCAGGCTACTGGGGGAACATTGAATAATAAAATGTAGGGGAATATCGTTTCAAGGATTCATTTTTAAGCTAAAGCTCTCCGAAATTTCTGGCCCTAAACGCAACAATGCATTTTAGGGTTAGTGGCTTGGGCTGGTATTTATTTAGTAAAAAGTTACAAAAATAACTAGTCGAACTAAACTAAAAGTTGCAAAAATAAGTACAAGACTTTTGTTAAATGGTGGTTTAACGAAAACAAAAGATACTATACTATCATTTGTTTTGGTGACGTTCAATTATTGATATGTATTTGGCATCGTGTAAGTTGAGCTCAGGTCCTGAATATTTCATATCGATACAATCAACGCGTCCCAAGGCATTTGCCAGTAATTTAGTGACAATGGTCTATTTAACCGTAGATAATAGTCGTTTAATGCGAATTAATGTGATTTAGACTAGCGACGCGTTATGATATACGAGTGAAACAATACAAGATTTTACCTTCGTCTCGGTTTGGTATATAGGTCAAAAGAATAGACATTATTTCGTGTCATTTTTCTTAGAAACTTATAACAGTTTCAGAGTTCAAACAAAAGAATGAAAGTATCTAATATCATTCTGCTCACGTCAGCATTCTCTGTGGAAAATTGCATTTGTATGGAGTTCCGTTGAGGCGCTATTGAATAACACACATGTGCATCTGCCACCGTGAATCTTACTTCGATTTAATAAGGATTAGGGATTATAAGGTTATGAGAACTTGAATACTTAAGTCTAGATAAAAACCCTAAAACTAGTTTTTAGTTCTACCTATTATTATACCTTAAACAAAACAAGCGTGTTTTTAGTTTTTATTGAAAATGTAATTGATACTTTAAAAAGTAGTTCGTATATCTAGAAGGCCCTTATAATCGATTTGTAATAAAGAAACCAACGGCTTTTTATATACAGATGTAAGACGATTTAAAGTTAATTTAGCATTACGTTCCATGTATAATACAACTACGTAATACCGTCTTATGTAACTTTCTTCCTTAGACGATTTTTTTAGCAAATCGCTACTACGTGCATTACCCACGTGTCGGAAAATAAGGCTTTACTTGTGAACAATTGACAAGTGTCTTTCTTGGGAATTCTCCATAGCTATAAAACTAGCTCACATTTCTAGTGAACGAGTCACAGAGTGGATTTTATGAGTTTTCTTTACACACTAACATCCTAATAAAACGGATTTTACGCCTTGGTGAACTGAAATCCTTGGAAAACTGGATGACAACTTAAATCAAAATTTTCGCTGTCAATGTTCAAGTCGCAAATATTTTTAACCGCACTTTATATATTGAAATAAATACTGCATGCCTACAAAAATAACTATTTATAAATAAATACGATTTTCGTTTTGTAGAATTATGGGAAGCTATACAAACATTTATTGAAAGTGACGGATCTGCTACGAAAGCTTTTCGATTCGGACGTTCGATGGGGTCATGCGACCTGTCATTTGCAAAGGGATTTGCACCCTTTACCGTTTCACCCGTCAAATTTATTACCGTCGACAGGCCGTACCTTGCCTAACGAATGGAGGTTAGTTTTCCTAGCTTTGAATGCCTTTTATAGTGTATTCATATATCACATCTGAATAACGTTCGAGCAATAAAATTCGACACAACAAGATTACATATACCTAGAATAACTTGTGCCGAAAAATATCACAACGCTACAAAGAACTTTGATATATTTATACAGAAAGAACCGGTCTATGCAAGGGAGAGTGAAATGGGAATTGTGAAAGAATATTAAAGACGTTAGGCTGGACTTATCTGAAATTTCCGGTCATTGAATCGGAGGGCAATGGGGCAACAGAATATAGTCGACACTTTCACCGGCATTACTTGCCTGACATGCAACGAGGAAACGGTTCCCTCATTTTTATGATTAAAAAAGTTCACCCGTGATTTGTGCAGTTGGATGAATAGGTGTAATCACCCGCTTACATACTGATAACAGCATGCAAGTAATGATATCTATACTCTATAAATAATTTATCAGCAAGATCTATTTAGTTCCCTGTAATTTATCCGTCTGGCAAGAGCAGAGTAGGAAAAGCTCCCAGATCCATCAATAGCTTAGTTGTGTCTGAGTCATAATTATAGACGTCGATGTCGCCGTTGCTAGTCTTTGTAACAGAATGCCTGTTCCTGACACGAGGGTGCTCGGCCTATTGGGGCGATTAGCTGGCACATGCCTGAGCTCAGCACCCAACAAATCCTTTATCTCGAGCCGGCAGCTCCCACACCACCCCGCTAATATTATCGCCGTTTTCAATTAAATCAGAAATTGCCGACTTTTCAACGAACCTATTTTGTGAGTTCTGAATCACAAATAGATTCCTACTTGTGATTCGCTTGATAAATACCAATTCGCTGATGTTTATTTTCTGTTTATCATTGTTGAATAAACAGAGAATGCTGCATATTCAATGATGCCAAAAACGAATACCTTCTGAACAATATCAAACACTTATATACCTGGATACGCGGAGTGTACATCATAGTTTAATCCTGTTTTCTCAGATTTTCCTTCACGATATACGAATACTGCGAAGATATAATATATAGTGTAGATATATACCTAGTCTTCAAAGAACCTCTGAAAACTAACGTAAGTGCCTTTGTCATGCACCGTGGGACATCTTGAACATTTTCATGTTTGTTGGGCTGTAAACTATAAAATTGTACCAAAGCATTTCGAGTGAATTTAATCTTTTCGTAGGGACTCTACATTCTTAAAAAACGGTCGCATTGTTTTGAAATTCGTGTGTTTTATACCTACACACATGCACGTTTATATGAAAGTAAAGATTTTTAGAAAAATGTTATAATAATTCGATTTTATCGTAGTAATTGATTTTCATTAAACGCCCTGTTAGCGTGTGAGTGAATAACGGAAATGAAATAGTCGCACGGTATCGTGGGTATTTCTTAATACACTCGGCTGCCAAAGAAAGAATCTCGTGAGTCGCGAGGCATTATTACGTTTCTCCCCACATTGCGGTTCACCCGCTTTTGTTATGGCCCGAGCATTTTACACTGACGTTTTTAAACGTTCCTATTTATCAACGGTTAAGAGATCACTGCCCTACGCTTTGTTGTATTTATTTAACATTAGATTTAAGAAGGCATACGTATCGTATTTTGTTTTTATTAATTTTAAAAAGCTTTACTGGCTTAGCTTACTATTAACATGATAATTTTGCTTTTTATTTTTAAATTTAACCTAACTATGAAAGCCTTTTAATCTGGAGTAGCCTTATTAAAACTCTCAATAAAGATAGCAAAACCTCAGATTTTATACCACTTCATTCGCATGAAAAGAAAATTTTAGTAATTCTAAAAAATTCGCTAGTAAAGTTTTATGAATTACGACTGGAATTATTAAAGTCGTCTTCATATTGCAAGTCAGCATTATTTTCTCACCCCTGTGCGTGCCATCTCCTCAGCCGCTAAGATGGTGATATAGACAAGAATTGTGTTATAAAAACTCAGTAATAAAAAATGAAATGAAAGAGAAGAGATTTTTAACCATCTCATAAAGATATTATGAGATAAGCAAAGGTGCTTTAATAAAACAGGATGTGAATCTACAAGTCGTAAAAATATCATTAATAGCACCCGTGAACGATACGTGTTGAAGTTTTAAGTATTGTAATTATGTTATGTTATATTATAAATACTCGTTTCGTTCGCATGGATGTCAAATATACTATAGGGCGGGTCAAAAATTTTTGCAAATAGCAACACTTGATTTCTCAAAAACCGTAAGAGGAAGGGGCGCGCGGGTACCGTGGAATTGTGCGCCGCTTCTTGCAGTTTTAGTCACGATGGAGCGCTTCACGGAACAACAGTGTGATTTTTGTGTAATTTTACAAGAACAACGATTTCCACCGGACAAGGTTCATTTTCACATTAATGGGCATGTAAACGAGCACAGTTGTCGATATTGGAGCATGGAAAACCCTCGCCTTCAACACCAAAAGCCACTTCATTCACCTAAAACGACTGTTTGGGCTGCCATAAAAAAAAAATACCATATGCCATAAAGGGCATAATCGGTCTGTATTTCTTTGAAAATAATCAAGGAAATAACTGTGAACTCAGTGGAATACGTAAAGATGTTGCCAGAGTTTTTGACTTCACAGTTACATGAATTTGAAGGATACAACAGCAGAACTTGGATTCAACAACATGGAGCAACGTGCCATACGTCAAATGTAACTTTACCTATGGTTAAAGAAATGTTTCATAACAAATTGATTTCTCGCAGAGGTGATAATCCATGGCTTCCAAGAAGCTCAGACCTTACACCTTGCGATTTTTTCTTGTGGGGATACCTGAAATGTCGAGTGTAGTTTCATAAACCGATGACCATATCCCAATTAATAGAAAACATCAACAAGGAGATATGTGCAATCTCTCGCAGCATGTGTCAGCGAGTTTTCAAAAGTTTGCATAGTCGATTGCAGGTAGACCAATGACAAGACGAAGCACATCCCGATGGTGTCATTAAAAAAAAAATCAGTTTACGTTTATTACGTTAAATAAATGATCAATAAAATAACATTTGTAGTTTTATTTCTATTCATGTTTCAAATGTGCCTAAATTTATATCCCATCCTGTATAACACATATCCTATGACACTCAGTAATAGTGTGGCTTTATATCATTGAATTATTGTAATCGAGCCAGAACTTCCAGAGATTACATCTTACAAATAAAAAAAAAGGAAACAAGCTTTACCTCCTTTTAAAATGGTGTATAATTAATATCTAATCCTACTTCCTATCCTACCAATATTATAAATGTGAAAGTTTGTGAGGATGTATGGATGTTAGTTACTCTTTCACGCTTAAACGGCTGTACGGATCTAGATGAACTTTGAAAAATCACCGAGATAGATTTGAGTGTGAAATAACAGATAGGTTACTTTTTATCCCGAAAAAAAGGAAGGTTCCCGTGCGATAATAGATTAACTTTGATGTGGACGAAATCGCTGGCGGAAGATAGTAATACATAAAATTAACATCAATAAAATATTTATTAAATATAGTTTGAATATAGCTGACCAAGTACACACATACCATCATGCCTGTATTCCCCGAAGAGTTAGGCAGAGCTGTACCAATGTACACCCACAGTTCGCCGGTATGATTAGGTCCCATGTCATAGGAGACGAGTCTTGCCATTAACCGGACACAAATCCTAACTCCGAGCTACTTACATAATACAAATGTACGAAAGGTAATAAAAGAAAGAAAATGGGAATTAAGAAAAGATAAAGACAGAGATTAGAGATTTAAAGACAGATAGAAGAAGTTACATAAGTATACAACAATGCATATACATTTTTTCCACTGAGTTCGCCAATACACATTTTTAACTATATTCTGCGATGTTAATTATTATGTCATGGTATACTGTCTCATGCTATTGTAAGCTAAAAGTTTAAATGCTGTCATAGGTCAGGTAAAGTTCAGCATAATTTTACTGAGAAATGGACCCGTATATTCTATAGCTTAGGACTTAGTTACTACTCGGAAAAGCTGGCAGAGGGAACACATCATACGCTACAGTTTCCGAGAATCCTTTTAAGCAAATTCGTTGAAGTATCACAAATTCACTTTGTACATTATTACGATTAAACGGCCAGTATGACAAACTATGACTGTAGGACAAAGCCGTACCTATACATCTATTCTGTCTTTTGTTTGATACAGTCAGCGTGTTTGTTAAGTTAAAGTAGGTACCTTAAAATACAGCTACCTTCTTAGTACTTCCTATGCGAAATAAGTCTAGTAGGTAGGTAGGTAGGATTGTGTATCAAAAGCATAGCCAATTATCTACTTCAAGAATACAGTGACTCGTAGCTTTTTCACGTAAAGTCTGTGGTCATTTGGACCTAAACTTGGAGCCTCCCTACGGGACTACCCTGCGGATGACCTTGGGGGATAACTTAATAATCAGGAAGGCAATTCTAGCAACTTTTAGAAACGTTCGCATTCTAATCTCAGACTCGATCTGTCAAAATGAGAGGCATTTTGACAAATTGAATTTTTATTATTTAATCTATGTTTTTTATTGTCGCTGGGATGTGATTGCGTCTAGATTTCGAACGTTTTTGATTACGAACATTGGCCTTCAGGTCCCGCGATACGCGGGATACAGGTGGAATCCGTTGCTCTTACACCTGACGTAATCCCTTAATTACGTCTTAACACACCCTGTTGTATCCGCCGCGGCACTATGTACCTGAATCTAATTATCAACACACAAGCAGAAGTTTTTTCAGGACAATGAAATATTTTTTTCTTATATGAAACTTCCAGAAATATATAATTTTCTATTCATGAAACTAAATGGATAATAATGGATTATGCATGAAGACCTAGTAATATATGCTACTTTTAATAAATCACGGAACGTTGGGAGATAAATTTGTGCCAAAAACATTAAATCGCACGCAAAACTAAATAGTTATCTCACGAGAGCTATTCTAAATGTTACATTAAACAGTGTACGTAAGTACGGTTATATTGCTGCTAATAAGAACATTGTCGTCGTAAATATCTAGCGAATAAACGGGCCCACGTCGGTGCCGAGCATTCGGTTTGCATGTAATTAAAACTTGCACAATTAAACACTGTGGAGAAGGAAAACACGGGAAAATTGAGATAAGATTAATTTTCTGACTAGTGTCTCGGAGGAGTTTGTGCGCTAACTTTGTGAGATAGCCACGCCGAATGGCTATGTGCACTAGCCGTGAATTCTGAGACTATTATAATTCGATAATTTCTGGAGCGAGATAAAGTACAGACGATTCACGAACAACGAAATTATTCAAACGCCTACTCGTACATCTGAACGAAGTCTGTTAAAGAAAGAGGTTGAGTTTTTAAGGGTTAGGAGCATACTAATCCACCGCTTAAGAGCACCCGTTAACCCGTTTCCCCCATTTTATTCTCATAACTTGTGCGGGATGATGAGCATATTAGGTAAGTTTATGCCCCCTTATTTCATTCGCACCGGGAGAGATTCTTTCATAAACAAATATGACACAAGTCATCAAAGCAAGTAACTTTGATTCCGTGCCAGTAAGCAAGGGAATAAACGATTTTTTTCTTATTCTTAATCAAGATTTATCTCAGAGAGCCGGTAAAATAAATAGTCTGTATTTAGAAATACAATCACGTCTGTCACCGTATGTAATTAGAGGGACAGTTCGCCGAAGAAATAATGAGAGCCACCATCGAATGCCTCGTTAGTTCTCCTAAAATGAGGTCAAGGCGGGTTTCCTTTCAAGAAGTAAACTGTCAGCGAGAGCCGGCTTTCAAAGGTGTTAAAGAATATTATAAAAGGTCACCTGTTCTGGTGAGCACGAACAATTTTTGTGCGCACCGAGGTGAATTTATGTGACTTCAATGGGAAGTGCTTTTCAGGCATAGGTTCTTTTCAGGTAACAAAAGGAGCTACTGTAATGTTTGTTTATGACAGCAATCCTTCGAATTGGAAAAATGGGACATACATAATGCGTTAGTTAATTCATGTGTCTAATTAAGCAAATATAACAATTTAATGAATGGCCATTGTGCGAATGGATCACAGAGCGCTGCCGCCACCGCCGCCGCCGTAGCCCGGAGCCACGGGCCGACGTCAACCTACTTGTTTATTTATTACTTTATTACCCCACTCAACGTCGAGTGGCGGGAAGAGCCACAATGCGACCTCGCACTGATTGAATATTAAACATACCTGTACCCATTCCCTATAATAATTTTTCTAGATAGATTGTCAACTCTACTTTGTTTCTTTTAAGGTTTTAAAGAGCTTTTTTAACTACCGAGCTGAACACATAAAGTCGGAATCTACTCACTTGAAACTTTGTAAATACACAAAAATGTTGTGTAATTTTAAGTTTATTTTGTGTTTTTTTTTTGTTCTAAACACAATAAGAGTATTTTACAACCAAACATTCTGTAATTGATTCCATTAGGGAAAACAAAAATTCACACGTTTTATAACAGATGTGCTAAAATATTTTAACCTTTTATTTTTATTTTATCTCTGGATAAAATAGGCACCTTCTACCTTGTTTAAATAAAAACATTAAGTTTGTAGTCCAGTTTGCAGAGTTAAGTAGTCTCGGGAAGTTTACTTCGAAGCAGTTTGCAAAGTTCTTGATCTGAAACATTAATAACCTTTTTACGGCCGTTCTTGTAACAAGTTTTAATAACAAATAATATACAATGAATTATAGTTTTCAAGTTGTTTATCTTCATTTAAAACTTTAAAACACTTAGTAGAACCTACTTACACAATTTTGTATTTTAAGTTTTATTGAACAATTTTTTTTTTTTTAATATTTATAACTCAGAAGGACTCAGAAGAACTTACCATAAGTCGCTAAATAATTTCATTAGAACCAAAATGTCAGCAAAAATTTTATAGAGCTACCAAAACCTTGAAATAAAGAAATAGGATGTCAGTCAAATAAATATAACGTCAAAACATGAACAGTGAGTTTCATCCGTCCACGAAATATAAATTAGGATCCATGAAATTAATTAAAATGTTGTAAAGAAACATGAACAAACGCAGATAGAAAATCCAGACTGCGACCCATTTATTACGATCTCAGATCGGCGGCCTTTTGTTACGTTCAGGTCAATTTAATAATAATAATCCTAAAATCCCTAATTAAAACCGGCTTTTGATGACTATCTGCTGTAAGATGGCAAGGAGGCGGTTTTAATGAGGGAAATAATATAAAATGGCTGCCTCAGCGTTGTGTTAGCTCAATCAGTGTTACGTACTAACGAGCTATGCCTACATTCGATGGCAGAGCAAAATTGTTTCAAGTATCTGTTTAAATAATGAAAGCGTAAGACTTTAAAATGTAAAAAATGCACTTTTTGAAAATTAATAAAAACAAACAAAAGAAAACTATTAAAACGAACGAACAATTAAAACTATTAAATTAAATGTAAGTACCTACCTATACCTACTTAGGTATAGTTAGGTAGGTAGGTAAACTAATATCTAATTGAACAGTATTTTTATTACTAAAGGAAGTTTATGTAGTTTGATAAGAATGCAATAATGTTGAAACAGTGGAATGTTCCAATACACTCAGTATATTCAAACAGAGCGATTTAATTAAGGGAATATATTTTTTCCACAACAATTTTTCTATCCTCCATAAAGATTTAAAGATCACTCTACAGCTGGTTAGAAGTAGCATCCGCAATACAAAGAGTTGATAGAGTACCAAAATATGTAATCTTTACAAAAATATAATTTAATGATGCTTGGGCTGCGACCTGACTAACCTGAACTGGCAGATTTCGCCACCCTTAGAGCAATGAGGCGACAAATTCCTTATATATTGAGAATGAGTTTGGAAGAAATTAGAGGTAGTTTATAGGTAGAGCTACTACTCATGATTTTGATAAAAATCGATTCAAGAAAATATTGCTTTTTAAACATTAATATCGACTTGTTAAAGAATAATTAAAAAAATCTTTTAATTTTTGGGTTTCAAGACCCAAAATTGTCTGGAACAACATTTTTCAGTTTATTTATGGGGATGATAAACATCACGTGAGCTTACAACAATATTTTATTACCACCATACCAGAAGGCAACTTACATTTTCGAGCTTCATATATTAATGTCCGTTACGAATATACCTAGAAGTGAAAATAATCTCCAGGTTCGCCTATAGCATAAAACACAACGAGACAAAAGCACAACACGAGAATTAATTCCATATACTACATTCAGGACTCCATGCGTATAACGGCTCATGACGGACAATATGCAATCACTGTCAAAGCGCATTTTGGTTTTAAATACAGGTTTTATTGTTCATGTTTAGAGTCACACAGCAAACATAATATTGAGCCAGGTGGACATTGCGAAAGGCTCACGCAGTAGCACCGCCGAATAAAAGTAATGATTCAGTACCAAAGTGACCTATTTTAAGCCAGCGAACAGTTACAACACGCTCGGCAAATATTATACATGAATAGTCCAACATCTTCACACGACACCCAAGCCGGGCATTGCTTACACAGTGTACACAGAGCCTAATGACATTTTAGTCACAAATCAGCATGTAAACATTTCACATTTCAAAAGAAGTACTAAGACGCTATACGAGCCAAATAATTTTCAACTGCGTTGAACTCGAGTTGCCGCCGTAAGGAAACTCCAGGTACATTTAATGAAATACAAATAGTTTTGAAATAGATTTATTAAATCAGTTTCTTGGGTATAATTCGAAACTTTTCAGAGGAAAAAGTTACAAAGGGAGTGGAAATGGTTTGTGCACGCGGGTTGGATTAGGAGGGTTTCTTGGAGCGAACGCGCTCCACGAATGATGGAAATGAAAGTTCTAACAGGAGCGGCTTAGTTAGATTGTGCGGCTACCAAGACTCGGATTTGGATTAAGCCCGACATGTTCGACACCGCGACATAAATTTTCTCTCAGCACCCGCACTCTGTGCATCTTAGTACGAATAACAAATATTTCAGAGCATTTACACTGTACGACTAGAATACCAAATTAACGAAGATGTGTATCTACGATCAAATTTGTGTTCGTAAAAGTAAAGCCTTACTTCTTAAAATACATACTTCAAGATTATTTAGTCTTGTTGTTATTTCTTTTTATAAAGTATACCAGATACGACCACTATGACGCTCAGATAAATTTAATTTAATAAAGTAGGTAAACAATACCCAATTAAGCGTTAGCACAAAAGATCATTAGAGGTATGTAATTATAGTTGAAGAGTCTAAAAATCGACCTTAAGCGAGTGGCTACGCTTTTTAAAGTAGCAATCGGTGTCTGTTTCAGAACAAATTGTACATTCAGAGCTCCACTAATGAGATCGCGCAGGGAGGGGTTGAGTTGTGGCACAAGGGATGCCAGGGGGTGAAGCAGACGCAGGGCGAGGGGACCGTGTCTCCAAGGACTATATTTTACGTTTAATTGACGCACAGCTGTCAGCTAATGAGTCCTGGATTTTTTATAATATTGTTCAAATATTGCCTTCAGAAAAACTCCAAATTACCCACAGAGTTTCTTTTTGTTTGTTGAATTAAAAGATAACATTTTTCTTATATTGTTTTATTCTTCGTTGGTTTCAAGAATACTACAATACAAATAATGAAACTTTGCGTACAAGTCTTATGTGGTACATACATATGAGGCGTATTGGTACTCAATTGTCTAAAAGATTTTTCACAAAAGTCTGTTCATTTTCTGGAATTTTGATAGTACCAACAGGTTTATTTTAAAAGCCATCCATAGTTCCATGTTCCAGGTATTTAGGTGGATAGAGCTACGGTATACTTTTTAATACCGTTATATTTTGTGTACGCAACAAATCGGTTACCTCTATATAGCGTCAATAATTTTCCATCAATAATTGCCTTTTACAGTAAAATACACTATAATTTTATTCTTCTTTGAGACTCTCCATGTAATAATAACCAAACCTATAATTTAATCAAACGTCCTCTTACAACTCTACCCTACTACATACATACATACATACATACCATCACGCCTGTATTCCCAGAAAGGTTAGGCAGAGGTGGATAGACCCACAGTTCCCCGGTATGTTTAGGTGCCATGTAAAAGGGGGCTATTGCCATTAACCGGGCACAAATCCTAACTCCGAGCTGCTACTGAGAATTTCACAGAAAAACTCAGCAACACTTTTTGCTCGACCTGTGAATCGAACCCAAGAGCTCTAGCGTAGCAGTCGCACTTAGGACCACCAGGCCAACGAGGCAGTTACCGAGGCCTAATACACAAATAAAGTTCAATACACGTTATTCTTACGAAGGTAACAAATGAAGTAAAAAAATCAAAGTGTAAATAAATAAAAATTAAAGTAACTAACTTTACACAACAGAATCATTGCCCGACAGTTACTGAAACTGTTGACAACGTTGATTGGTATTTACATAAAATTAAAGAACATTAATATTAAAATACTCGCAAAGTGAAATCTTTGTTTACAATAATATTATAGAAGCGACTGAATTTCATCTGGTTGATGTTGAAATAGACGGAGCTGGCGCCATACTATTGATATTTGATCTATCATAATTTGGAGCGTTTGCCTTGTGGTGCGTAGTTGCGTATTAAACATAATAATTGTATATACGTTTACGTAACTAATAATACATTGACTTTACAAAACCACACACACATATTTAGTTACTTTAGTACAGCTAATATACCGATGCGGCATTTCGAAAACGTTTGATAACATAAAATGTTCGACACCGAAATTACTCATATGTGTATGTCTATGTAGGTGTCTTTTTGTCCAGAAACTTGATTGTAATCGATGTTAAGGTGTTTTCTGACAGCCCACACGAGGAACCTTAATTGACGCCGAGTATAGGCGAAAACAATGTGGGACCCGCCAGGTGGGTGACCTAAATATCAAGTTAGGTTAGTATGCGGGGTATAGACAATTTTGTGCTGAACATTGTCTAATCTCTAACTCCAGTTTTGGAACCCAATACTTCACTAGACAAACGCTAAAGTCAGTAACAGTTTAGAATTTTTCAAACTTATTTCTAGTTGCAACCAACCTCCCAGCATTCGTTCCCGAGCACATTTCTGTGGGAATGTTTTAACGAACTCCCCATAAATACACCAACACTCGCATACGAATCTCACGAAAGGGACGAACCTTTATAATCCAATACCCGATAAAACGAACTACTTATGAAGGTTGTTTTGATAATTTTGTTTAAAACTAATAAACACCCACACTACAAGCCACACTACCCCACCCCCTCATCTACAAAGTCAACCATGGAAAATTAGTTACATATCAATTTAAAGACTTAGGTTAAATACATATATTAATATTAATAGATCCAGTGTGTGTATCGTGGGTGGTTACGTAAAGTTACCGTTAAATCGCCTCCTACTCATATCGCCAATTATCCTGCTAATACGATCATTACGCGAATTATTATCTATACCTATATACATAATTTCGTTGCGGGATCCAAGACAGTTGAATCGTTTCTCCGGGACTCGTAGAGCTTCATTGCCTCGGCGCTTTTCTGGCGGTCTCTACTGTTGATTCTGGCTTTCAGTAGGTTAGGAATAGTGTGGCGGGCTTATCCCTTTAAAAATACCTACATACACACACTCAGAACAGAATTAGAGGTGTCTTAACTGTAGGTGTTCATCCGGCGTAAGTGTTGATGGAGTATACACCATGTTTCCCACCAGTAATTCCGCAGAAATGGAACTCTGCATCAAGGCAACGTAGAAGTAACGGCAGATTTGTATGTTGCATCGCTGAACAAGTGAAGATACCAATTGTGGGACTCCACGGTAACGGAATGGCAAAATATACTAATTAGAGATGCAGTCGGTGGTGCACTGTGCCAAAGCTGCCACTGTTTGTGTCTTGCATCGCAAAATACATGCTGTTATTGTTAGGTGCTGCACCGTCATCTGTTTCATCCACAAATAACAGCCAAATCATAGTTTAGCAACTCAATATCAAATTATAAAGTAATACAGTACTTAATTATTTGTTTCGTATCATTTAGTAGTTTAGTTGACCGACAGACACTGTGGGCAGTCTGTGGCCGATAACGGTTCACACCAATTATACCTGTTTGACCTATTTACATTGATATTTACGAATAAACACAATACGGTGAAATTATGTAACCAATAATATAATTACGGTTTTGGCCTGTATCGGTGCGATAACTATGCACATTTATAAAGGCTGTTTATTAAATTGGTATTAATACATATATTATGTAATTTTCGCAGTTGCAGATAGAACCTTGAACGAGTACTTCTTTTAGCTCATCATCATTTCAATACTCAATAGCATGTGTTGGATATTAAAATTCATTGCGTATGGCAGCTTATTTCAAAATATCACAAATTATTTCCTTGTTTATAAATTCGCTGTTTAATCTATATTAAGTACCGGCTGTGCCAACAATGACAGTAATTTTCTTGGAAGCGAAAGTTCCTTTCTTTTCGTAAGATTATAATTCCCATTCAATATCGGATTTTTTATCGGGCCGCTTTTTTATCAGCATATTTTGCACAAATTGGATTATAAAGGACTATTCCGTATTTAATATTAACTTATTTATTTACGCCCGGGGCGTAAGACGGCGTCCGCACGTACTCCATGTTAGCAAACAATTTTTAATAAATCTACTTAAATCGGCAGATTAAGTGGCCGCTGTTGAGTGCACTATGTGAGTTCGAGTGGGAGACGTAATATGTTTTATTTTTGCTTTGTTGTACGGTTTGTTATAATATTATTCAAAGAGGAAGTCTGAGGAGGTTGCCAAGCAATTTGGCAGGGCGCGCGCGGCGCTGCGCAGATAGAGCGTTATTTACAGCGGCTATTGGAGCCGGGGGTATATCGTAACTTCTGCTTAAATACCTTGTTACAGTCCTGGCCCTAGCTACACATTCCGTCTTTTACTTCTTACGCTAAAAAAAGACGTACACCATGATTTTGTTCCACAATTCGCCAAAGAAAAGAATGGAGGGAGATGGATGTAATTCGCTGAATGCTGCGAATAACTTGCTACTAACATATACGCGATATAAATTGTGTTGCATAAATAACGCTGTATAAAGGGATAATATATCGTGTCTTAAATAGCAGGCCGTAATTTGTCGTCAACAATGGGCACCCTGCCGCGTATAGATATAACTTATTCACTTTAACATCTGATTCCTTTGTTAAGATTGTTGTCTGCTTGTTTTATTTGTTGTCGTACTAAATTCAGGTACAAATTTTGAACAATGATTTATTAAAATTGTAGTAAGGTACCTATCCTTTAGTAGTATTTAAGTGCATACTAAAAAGCGGACAGATTTAGGTAATCTGTATTCCAAATACCTACTCTAGTTGCTACAGCTTCTGCATAAACATTAATGAAAGTGTATCAGGATTACAAACGCAACAGTAAAACTTATTTGTAAGTTGAGATAATTTTAACTTGATTTTTTTACAGTGACTGAACCGTTGGTCTAGTAGTCGCAAGAGCGACTGATGAGCATGGGGTCCTGGGTTCGATTCCCAGGTCGAGCAAAGTGTTATTGGGTTTTTCCATTATGCATTTCCCAGTAGCAGCTCGGAGTCTGGATTTGTGCCCGGTTAATGGCAATAGACTCGCCTCCTAATACATGGGACCTAAAACATACCGGCAAACTATGGGTGTACATTGGTACACCTCTGCCTAACCCTTCGGGGAATACCTTCGTGATGGTATGTTGTTGTTTTTACAGTGATTCCGATAAGCTTGCATAATAGTAACCTTCAATGATATCTAAAACCGTGGTGTTGGTCATAGTCATATGGCGTAGGTAAAAGTATGTTGGGTGAATGTGTATGGATTCTTTGAATTTATATCACTTTCAAACCTCTATAAGTGGGACACTTATTAAATGTCACCCATCCAACACATTATGCAATATTATTATGAGAATTCATAAAATAAAGTTTATAAAGTATCCTAAGATTATTGCAACTTGTATTGGGTCTGAACATCGTAGTTAAGCCTCTTATCGACAAATTTAATTGGATCTCCGAGAGCTTAAGTTTACGGTGCAATCAGTTTAAACTTTATGAGAAACACCTTATTCTCTTTAGGGCCGATGTACTTAACGTTTTACCCCCTTCATAAAAAGTTGTCAATAATACGGATTAAGACACGAATAACCAATAATTAAAAAACATAAGTTCTTTGAAAAACACTTTATCTTAGTCCTGAAAACCCGATATTTTTTTCAATTAACTGTAAATTTTGATTTTTAGTTGCTTTGAAATCCATAAATAGTTAATTGAATTGATAAATTTCTGTCGACACAATATGTTGCTATTGTCATACAGAATCTATAGGGGAGTCGTGTTATGACAGCTCATAAAAAGCATGTTAATTGATTGGTAGCGTAAACTCGTATACGTAGCTCATTCTTCTTATCAGTGTCATTATAGATGAAATGACAACAACATACCATCACGCCTGTATTCCCCAAAGGGTCAGGCAGAGGTGTACCGATGTGCAACCACAGTACGCCGGTATGTTTAGGTCCCATGTAATAGGGGGCGAGCCTATTGCCAATCACCGGACACTAATCCTAACTCCGAGCTGCTACTGAGAATGTCATAGAAAAACCCATTAACATTTTTTGCTCGACCTGGGAATCGAACCCAAGACATTCAGCGTAGCAGTCGCGCTTGGGACCACTAGGTTACCGATGCAGTAATTTTCAGCATTTTCAGAATAATTTTTGGCAGTATTTTTTTTTGATGAAATGAGAGGCCTTTTTTTTTTTATTTGTTGGGTGGGAAATCATCAAATAACTTATCCCGCCCTGGGCGGGGCGGGAGGGAGTGTCGGACTTTTACTGACTAAAACCCACCCATGTTCCTTCTTGTGCCCTTTGCGTTCCGGGGGCGCGGTATCTCTTGCGAACAACCCGCAGCCCCGGCAGGCATCGGCCCTCAGTGGCCCCTTCCTTTTGCTGACATCTCTTTGAGGCGCGCGTGGAACACGAACGCGCCGTCGACACGGCCTGTCGTTATACAACGTAAGGACGGTGAGCTACCCTTTGCTCACCGTCCACAGGCCAGTATCTACGGTGGCCGGGAGTCGTTTCGCGGCTCCCGACGTCCGGAGCGTCTACCGCGGCGGCTGGGACGGGAGAACCGCTGTCTCAACCGTCCCGCCGCCTCCTTCACAAGCATTACTGCCTCGCAGAAGGAGGCGACTGCATCCCATTCCCTCTCGCTCCGGACCATGGCTTGCACTAGGGCCGGACGCGAGAGTTCGCCGCCGCCGATAGCCGCCACGAGGACTCGGCGATGTTCCGCCCAAGCGGGGCATACCGCCACGGTGTGCTCCACCGTGTCCTCGGGGCGATTCACGCAATGGTGACACCCGGACGTTTCCTCCCGCCCGATGAGGTGCAAGAACCTCCCGAAACAAAATGAGAGGGCTATCAAACACTTTGAATAAAGGTAAAGTGAATATACGAGTACATACATTTCACACATGTATAAAAGACACCTACAGCCCACCTACAAAGAATAAGTAAAACCAAGTGTTGACAATTTATTAGCAAAGGGCAAAAGCCGAGTGTGCAGCAAGTTAAATAAATTAGCCACCAATCGATTTTACAAGAGACAAGCGTTTTTTACCATATGTATCGTTTTTTTTCTGGTACAGACTTTAAGATTTTCTAGTTACTGGTTAATTTATCACGACGATGTATTATTTATTTGTTCTAATAAACGCTCATAAGATATGTGGGCTAATGTCTCGTTACGTATTCATAACACTGCTATTGTGTCGAGTAGCACACAATGTTGATTCTATTAGGTGGCGGAAACGAAAGCTTGTCTGACAACCTCTGTTTTATGCCACTGTGCAAACATACGATGAATACGGCCTGTTATTGTAAGGCGGCAAAGCGCGGCCATTATATATTCCACTTAGAAATACAAATAAATGCTAGCTTCAAATATGAAGGCGTTTCATATTGCAAATATGTTATTGCAACTAGTTTATTTCCTATTTTTTTACAGGCATCGGCCCTCAGTGGCCCCTTCCTTTTGCTGACATCTCTTTGAGGCGCGCGTGGAACACGAACGCGCCGTCGATACGGCCTATCGTTATGCAACGTAAGGTCGGTGAGCTACCCATTGCTCACCGTCCACAGGCCCGTATCTACGGTGGCCGGGAGTCGTCTCGCGGCTCCCGACGTCCGGAGCGTCTACCGCGGCGGCTGGGACGGGAGAACCGCTGTCTCAACCGTCCCGCCGCCTCCTTCTCAAGCATTACTGCCTCGCAGAAGAAGTTTATTTCCTATTAAGTTATTATTTCAAGTACTACAACACATTTAAAAAACATCGCTAGCATCACAGAATATAACACTTATTGCCGTCCGTTTTTATTCACCAATATTTGTATTCACTTATAAAATCAATTGCTGTTGACAAAATATACTATTGCAAAAACTTTGTTTATTCATAAAAATCAATACGTACTTTACAAACTATGAAAATTGAAAAGCTTATTGACATTTCCATATTCTCTTTATTGATATAAACACAAAATAGAAATATTTTTTGGATGATCAAAGACGATAAGTAAATCTCTTACTCGTACTTCAGCCGAGGGATTCTAGCTCCATAAGCGAACGCGTGTCGGCAAATCTCATTACTTTTCGAGGATAAAGAAAATTCAATATCTATCGTTCTTTGTCTGTCTGTACCCTTACAAATTTTATTTCGCAGGTCGCGTTTAAACTTTGTTTTTATATAAAAGTGGTAATTTTGCCTCGTTGCTACCTGTGTCCATGCATCACTAGCCATTTTGCTGTATAAATATATCCCCTTTATGAAAAACACAGGAAAATACTTCGATAGTATAAGAATGTCATCAATATATTATTTTTTTATCAAAAGCAATTATTTTGCACATACGTTTTTTTTTTCAATATTTACATCATAAATCATGTAAACGGTACATAAAGGAAAAGTGAGGTATTGTAAAAAGGATGTTATAACATTACGTTATTTAATGTTTCAGAGGACATTTTCAGAGAACCGTCTTTGATCGTAGATTCCATTTCACAGTCGTCGACAAATTATGTTACAATAAATCAATTCTGTTCAAAAGTATTACTGAGCGTTGGCAAGTCATTTCAGGGCAATTTTCGTTATTGAACGCGTCTTCATTCAGTGTTATTGTTTAGGGCCCGATGTAAATTAGTTTGCGGCCGGGCTTCAGAAGGAAATCCAATTAATTATACGTTTATACACTTTTGGGCTCACAATATTAAAAAATATTCTTTGTGTCCTGATGGCCCGGTGGTTAAGGCGCCTGACTCTGATGCACGAGATTGTGGGTTCGCTACCGGGTACGGGCAAGTAACCATGTGTCTTTTTCTATTTCATATGTACTTACAAAGTTTATTGGTGGAGGTAAACATCGTGACGAAACCTGTCGAAAATCGCCACATTGACAAATTTGATTTTACACTATTCATTACATCGTACGATTATTGATGTATGTCAACGAATAAATGATTATTCAGTTTCGTAACTTTTATTAAATTTTATTACAACAGTTTTAGTATTCTGGGACTTCAATAACAATCTTGGAACCAAAGTAACAGAATTTTTGTTAGATAATGATTTTGCGGAGATTGAAATAGTTATTTTTGAAAAAAAAAACGCTCTGTTGGAAGTCTTTACAACACATATACCTATATAAAACAAATGCTATGACCCTAATCAGGCCAATAAGTTCTGTCTAACTCCGAGCGTATTGGAGCAGACGTTGATATCGTTGGGTACAAAGGCCGAGACAATGCTAAAAATAGAACAAAACATTAGACAAAAGAAAAACAGAACAATAGCAATACTGTACCTAACAGAATTTAAAAATACGACCATTATCAGAGGCCATAGCTGCCCTTTTAACTCTCATACGTACACTTTCATGCTGAATAGTCGAAGTTTCAATGGCTGTTGTTAGAAAAAAACTTAACGTGGAGTGAATTCTTGCGTGAACTAGGAATGCGAATACTTCCATCAAAAGAAAGTTGAATTTGAACGTGAAACGTAATGTGAGGCAAGCTCCGTGCGGTGACACAGTATCGCGAAGGCAGAAGATATAGAATCGCCTGCATGTGAGCCACGCGCCGGCAGATACAAACTGCCTCGATACAGCCATGATCCCACTTGAAACTTTTATTTCAAAGAAAGCGGCTTTGCGAGCTAGGAGGCTATCAAAAGCCAATGTTGAAGTATCTCTATTACTGTTTTAGTCAGAATTATAAGTTATGGAAGCTAGAACTAGATACTAATTAGTTAACGCTCTGAAGTTCATTTAAGGATCATTTAGAGGCGTGACATTCAGAGAACTTTCAAATTAACTTTGACAAACATTATAATACAAAGAGCCATTAATGGATGGATGAACAAGAAAGGAAAATTATTAGTTTGAAAGAATAAGTCATGTGAATTAAAATATAGGAAAATCTCAAATCAACTTAGGCTCTTAGCATGTTAAAAGAAAAATAATTTACTTTACATAGTATACACTCCTCGTCCACAATATTTTACAAATTCAAATTACAAAAGATCCATACACCATCGTATACCAACAGAAATACCACGTTAAAAGCAGAATAATGAACTTGAAATAGGTTTATGAAGTGTTAAACAATACGCAATAACAGCCGGTGCTTGATTAAACAAAGGCCAATAGTAATAAATACGAGTGAAATTAGGCAATTACAGGCCTTAGGCGGACCGAAAATACATCTCTATTGCTTATTCCATCAATATCAAAGGAAAATAATGGTTTGTTGAATACTTATAAATATTCCTGAATTATAAGGGATCAACTGATGTCAAAGGGTGTTGATCATATTCAAAACTAAAATATCCTTGTAGAGTTTCTTTAGAAGTCAAACTAAAAGAGAGCTGCGTGTAATAATAGTATTTTTGGTCGATTTTCAATCAATAAATACCGAAAAACCTAATGCAATTTTGGATGCATTATTTATCGGCACTAAATAAACGAAAATAAGTTTTTGTGAACCAAAATAGAGGTGTACATTATTATGCTCACACAGTAACATCGACCTAAGGACTTAGTATGTTAATATTGAGCTTTAGGTCAATGCTTTAAAAACTTCTGGAAAACAAAATAGATTTAGTTCCTTTTAGTCATGAGCCGTAGCGACCTACGAGCTGAGTGAGATGCTACGCCGCGTAGCGCATGGCAACATTTGCTACGAGTCTTTGATTGCGACGGACCCGACACTATTCGATAAAAACAACATTCACTGTTCATTAAAATAAGCCGAAGATTGCAAAATAGCCACAAAACTACCCTGGTCATCAACAAGAATTATCTGTAAAGCAAAACAACGTTATTTATAGGTACACACCTTATATTGTTCGAAGCTATTTCCCGCTTAGTTTGATATTGATTCCGCGTTTAATCGTATTGCTAGGCGTTGTGGGCCCAATCACCGACGATAACTGGATTTTGCTCCCCGAACGTAGTCGGGACACGTGACATCACCCCTGGGATATCAATTGTGAACTCAATTATTGTTGACTAATTAAATTAATACCCAGGAAATATTGACAATCAAATATGGAAGGTACTTGTGTAGCGATCGGTTTGATTACTTTCGACATGTTATATATATGATATATTTCCATAGATCGAAACAAAACATGGACTTTACTTATTAGTAATTAACTTGAGTGTATTATGAAATAGTAAATAATAAAGTAATGAAAAATAAATAAACAGGGTACCCCACTATAAACTTACTTGTGTGTATCTTCAGTATTATATTTTATCTCCATTAATTATTACTTAGCTAGAAGATATTGTAGTGTGAGCTTGAAACCTAATTCTTCCTACTAAATTATTTAAAGTAAAACCAGCCAACAATAAACTTCAAACGGGCCTCATTTAGGACCGCTACAATGAACGGTCACGAGAGATTACTGCCACAATCACCTCGTTTAATCAACCAATTGTCGGTTAGTTAGGAACACGCCGCTGACCAATCTCTTGGCTTGCTCTGCTTCAACAATTTTTAATTGGTGCAGTTACAAACCTATTTGTTGATGAGGTTGTTCTTAAACACTTAGGTACTACAGAGTTTAGGGAGTTAACAATGGACTTATAGCAGGTAAATATAAGACGAAAAATAAAGTGTCATGCGATTATTACCTTGTGTGCACTAACTGTCCTGTCACTTTGATTGAACATGCGCATGACCTGTCTTGCAAATAATTTTGGTAGGGCGCCCCAGTCAGCGTTTTGCTTAGTATAGAGATAATACCTTAATTACCTCTCTGAAACCGCTACGTATTCAACATATTCAGCTAAGTGCATTCGGATATATTCGGTTATGTACGTATATATCACAAGTACGCGTCGTGAGTCACGTCTGTCGCAATTAGTCGTTGTGTGCGCTGCCGACGCGAGCGCCTAGCACACGCGTGGTTTCACCTCACTGCCAATTTGTACCGCATTGTTACACTTTACACTACACGCTACCAGAAACACGTGAACTGCCAGCGTTATTAGTGATTACAATCTTTATAGCAGTGTCGGATAATGTTTGTATCTGAAATTGTAACAAAGTTTTGTGAAAGGGTTAGGGATGGTTTATTTATAATCTAAAGGTACCTATGAATGTTAATACAATGTGTAGATGTTAAAAAAGATAAAGGTATTTTGCTTTGAGATATATGCTTCTAATTTTATGTTCATTATTATGGCAGAAAAACATTTATTTAATTGACCTAGCTACTGCCCGCGAGTTCGTCCGCGTGAAAGTTATATATACCTTAAAACGTATCTCATTACGCTCTGAAATGTGCAGCTTTCTGGCAGTGAAATATTGTTTGTATCGAACCAGTACTTTTAGAGTACTCCTAGCCAACAAAAAATAAATAGAATCAAATTTTACTAATTTGATTATGATTTAGGTTAGGTCTAAAAATACACAAAGTAAATACCAAATAATCCACGACCGATTTGTTAAATTCAGTTTAAAAAGTAAGTTGGACAGAACAAGCTTACAAGGCAAGAATTTAAAATTTAACTTCACACCTGGCCTGCCAAACAAACAAACATTTAATAATTATCTTCAAAGCATCAATAAAACAATACAAAGTTTTTCAACAGTCCGTGCACTCCTTTATGTAGGAATATTCGCCAGTAGCTATGGCTGATAGGGGACAATAATTTGACGGTGAAACGTAACACAAATGTGCATCTGGGGAACTGGCCTGCAAAACACTGTTTCCAAAACACTAATTCACTGCATAAACCGTCGAAATGTTCTCGCATTCTGTATGCAGATACTTGTACAAGTCGTACATATAACATAAACATCTCAAAGTAACTCCCCTTCGCGACGAGAAACTTTGAACGGCCCGATTTCTTTGTTATTTTTAATATCGACTTTTTTGCGCTCGAACGGTGGTTGCTAATGGATTTTCAATATTTGTGTTGACAGACAAACAAGGGGCGAATGGAGTGAGCTCTCTAACATTCCGTCTGCGTCCGTCCCCACGATCCACTGTGTATCTCTCTAAAGAAAGCAATCGACAACGTTTAAACGACATTTATTTATGTTTACTCGTGGTTCACACTTCTGATTAGTCGTTTATCCGTTGAAAATAACTCTTTTACTTGTTTATAGTTTTGCACGTCAAATATTATCGCATTTCTCACTCCATAACTCATTAGGGGATTGAATATTCACATTGATTCGCGATATGGCGAGCACTCTCTAACTATTTTAGTGTCCCGTTTCAATATGAAAGTGTGTTCGGCAGCACACTGAATAAACATTGATGGTAGATGAAATATTTTATTAGTGAGCTCTCTATCATCAAAACTGTTGGACGTCGGACTCTATTACCATAATAGGTACAGATTTGGTCCGGCTACCTAACCCTCTTCTAATGTTATGTTGGCGCCGAGTAGGATGAGTCTGCAATATTTGTAGCCCATAGTTCATTCCCTTCTGTTTATCAAGTTGTTTTATATCAGCTATTATTAGGAAGATCCTAAGCGCGACTGCTATGCTAGAGGTCTTGGGTTTGCTTCCCAGGTCAAGCAAAAAGTGTTATTGGGTTTTTCTATGAAATTCGCAATAGTAGCTCGGAGTTAGGATTTATGCCCGGTTAATGGCAATAGGGTCGCCCCCTGTCACGTGGGACTTAAAACATACCGGCGGACTATGGGTGTACATTGGTACACTTCTGCCTAACCCTCCGGGGAATACAGGCGTGATGGTATGTGTGTGTGTTCAGAGGTCAGAACATAGAAATATTAAGAATGGACAGATGCTAAGGTTCCTTCGCTGTTTCATACCTTACAACATAAATAAAGAGGAGCATATTTTTTACAGGAATCTCTTTCTCGAATCTTGATTAAAAATTGTTTGTGCCAAATTATTCGATCTGTACCTAATCTGCAGGTTATTTTGTATAAATATTGATCAAAGTCAGTTTAACGGTTTTGCTACGTAATCGATAGACAGGCAAATATCTACACCTTTTTATTATGTATTAGTATGAATCTAGTTGAAATATGTTGATCAATTTTCATTTATCGTGAATTGCGACTGTAGTTGTTTCAAAATTGTAGCTAGTTATAGTGGGCAGCTAGGCAGACGTATGAGTGAAGCATTGTGGTTGCGGTCTAGCCAGTCGCGGACAACCGCGCCCGCGCCGACCACCATCACATGCTGAGAGCACACTACGTGACATGTGGCTACATTATATTTATTTACATTTATTCATAATTCCTCTACCTATAATTACTGTCTCGCTTGGACAGATTGGGTGAAGTCGTGGTTGTGGTAACGTTGTCATCACACAAGAGGAGGGACAAAAAGGGCTTTATAATTATAATCACAATATTAATTGATTAACTACCTACCTCGTTGGCTTAGTGGTCTCAAGCGCGAGTGCTACGCTAGAGGTCTTGGGTTTTATTCCCAGGTCGAGCAAAAAGTGATATTGGGTTTTTCTATGAAATTCTCAGTAACAGCTCGGATTTAGGATTTATGCCCGGATAATGGCAATAGGCTCGCCCCCTATTACATAAGACCTAAACATACCGGCGAACTGTGGGTGTACATTGTTACACATCTGCTTAACCCTTCGGGGAATACAGGCACGATGGTATGTTATGTTAATTGATTATATAGTACCTAGGTTTATTAGCGTGACAAAGGATAAAATATTTTTGGAATAAGTTACATTGTAAGTTTAAGTATATCCTATTACCATTTTGTTTGGCAAGCCTGACAGGGTCCACGATTGTTCAATTTACAAATGTTTACTTAGCACCTCAGTATGTTCATTATGGAATGTAGTAAATGATCGGGTACAGAGTAAAAAGGTAATGTGTGTGGCAAAACACATTCCTTTAAAATAAACAAGTTTATATAAAGCGGAAATTATATAGCGTTTGATAGGAGTTTTGTTTTTATTTGTTATTGAAACTTTTCAAAGGTTACGTCAGGTGGTTCATACATAGCAACTCAAATATGATAATAGATAGTATCTACATACGTGAACGAAATCCCGAGGCACACTATTTGTTTGAATATTTTGAAGATTCTCTTTTGGAATGTAAAATACTTGCCCTTTGTCTGAATGAAAACCCTACCTGTATAAATAGGATAAACGCTAAAGTTACAATTGCTAATTCTAGATGTTTAAAATCAGGGAACATGCCAGCAGATAACATTAGGATATTTGTTACTTTTGTAACACATTTCTGATGTTGCTTGGTAAGTGAATAATAAAAGGAATGAACAGCAAGCCAAGCACACGATGCTTTGTTCAGGGAGACGATAAAATTTACATGGGACAACGGGACGCGCTGCCCGACTCATAAAACTTGGTCAGATTTCTCTTGTGGAACTAAAGTAGGTACAATCGGAATACGTAGACTGCTGTTACTTTATTTATTGGTATAAATCGTTCACTTTGACCTACATACAGATCAGGTACCTACACCTTGGGGCGAGTTTATAACAAAATTGCAAAATCTCCTTTTCAGACAACAACAATACAACTTTAATCACCTAAAATATATACATTTACGGTAGGTTTCATTAATTTAAAAGTAATGGATTCTGGATCTATTATACTCTAACAATAGAGTAAGGGGATAAAGAAAAGGAAATAAATATTTGATAGGATCTCTCCTGGATCCGATTCCGGAACAAAATAGATTGGTGCTCGCTATAATATTGGAATAATGAGACAATTATATTGAAGAACGTTGAGAAATTGATAATGAATTTAACATTAATGAATATTATATCTTACACGTGTCTTGAATACCGAAACACGTCTTACTATCCTACTTCCTACTGCCTACTAATCCTTAATATTCTTAACCTTATTCCTTAATAATCCTATCCAACTTCCTACTAATACTATAAAAGCGAAAGTTTGTGAGGATGGACGTTTGTTTCACTTTCACGCTTAAACGGCTGAACGGATCTGGATGAAATTTGGATCCAGATAGATTGTAGTATGGATTACATACAGGATACTTTTTATCCCGGAAAAATTTTCGGTTCCCGTGGGATTTTAAATATAAAATTTAACGCGGATGAAGCTAGTCATAAGTCTAGTAATTATAATTTAGTTTCTAGTAATTTTCTGACTGAAATGAGGAGTCCAAACGCAAACATATTGTTATCCAATAAATTTGCTACAACAGATACGAGTATGTTAACGAATTCTTATTTTTTTTTTTAATTAGTAGTAGAAGTTTAGAATAGTCTCTGATAATATAATTAACCGACACGATGTGATCAATGAGTAGTCTGTTAGAATTGAAAACATTATTTATTTATTACCTTCCAATTCCCTTTGCAATAAACTTTCCCTGACATTTTCTCTATTTGAGTATGTTATTATGCAATTATTTTGACTATAACGTAAATATATTTTTCTTTTATAATTTGAAAAAACTTTATTTTAGGTTCGTTTATTTTAGTTAAAAAATATGATAAATGTAAGTGAATTTTGAGCATGAGTAACTGACATTACGTCGATTCTCATATTATACAGTTTGCAGATTATTCAGCCAAAAAATATGGCAATGATTTAATAGTAATTAATAATGTCGTTGGGATTTAACAAAATTATTTTAGAATAAAAAAAATATTTCAATTTCAATATTTATGGTGAGATAACATAAATATCTTACTGTCAGTTTGGAATTTAGGTTTCAGAAAAGTAAAAAAAAACTTATTTACTTAAGATGTTCTATTGTTATAGTCACTCCTGAAGGCAATCTGTTTATAATTAAAGATGTAAATAAATACTATATTTATATACTTTACATCAAAACAAACATTCCTTTGCGAAAAGTAAATTGAGAGAATTGTAGTTTAGGCAGAGCGGGATAAAAGAAAAAGGTTACAGAAGGGTCGTCCTCTGAGAACAATTTTTCAAACTAGGTTGGCTTCTTGGTTTACTCACATCAGTGATTTAAAGCGAAGACAATATGCTTTGAATAACTCAGCGGAAACGAAAATCTTTAAAACTTTTAGGCACTTTAACTTTTATTTACGTTCTCTTGGTTTTAAACTTTGGGTGAGGGTCGCATGCAATCTTTGTGTTATGAAATACTTAAAACGTCTTTTGGATAGAACAGAACACTGTATTCAACGTAATGTACAATAAGTAAGTATATTTAGGAATGTATCGCAATTAGTCAATCCCAGAAGATAGTTTTAGTGCCTGAGTATGTACTAAGCTATGTAGATAGCAAGTTATCAATTTATCATTCAAACTTTTGCAGGTAATTTAAACATAATTTATAAAATAAATTAACTTAAAACAATTATAAACGAATCTTCTTCATAAGAAGCTTTTACCACTAATAAATCTTTTCATTTTTAATCACTGAGGACGCCGCGGCGATGGAATTAGTGCAGTGATACTTAGGCCGCGAAGCCTCCCTGAGTGGCCCACCGAGACTTACTTACTGTGAATCTGCAAAATAAAACCATAATGCGCGGAACAGGTTGAAATGGGGTGGATGTATATTTATGACTGTACTTTTGCCAGCATTTGAAATGCAAGACGCTGTTTTCTTCAAAAAAGAGGCCATCACCTGTGGCCCTCATAAAATAGCCAGCAGATATGTACATACATGCATATGTTTGCGGCTCTTCAGAAAAAAGGTTAAGTAACCCTGGCCCTAATCCGTTAAAGTATCATCCAACTTTTGCACTATTCATAAAAGTATTTTTATTTCCAATATGCCATCAAACGACGTATTTTACGGCCGAGTATTGGGATTTAAAAGCAATCAGTTGCGAAGAACAGATAACGAATCAAGGCGTAGATTCGATGATTAGTTCCCGTGGAAGCTGATCCGCACAAGGGGATCAGCACGGGCTATAAAAGTAAATTGAATTGTTCTCCGGGCTGTTGTTCCTTGCTGCATGAGCCAATAGCCGCTAGCTTGCCGTGTTACGTTTTTAACTTTATGATTTTATAGCTGGCTCCCATGTTATGTTCTCTCGTGTGATACTGCAAATAAAAATGTCATTTCAACAAACTGGAACTGTACAAGTACCATAAACACGTTTTATACTTAGGTACTGGATTAAGTTTAAGGAAAAGCTCTTGAAAGTCAAAAAAATACGTTCTTTCCTTACCACATTTCCATTTCCTTTACGGCTTTTACGTAACAAAGAAGTTTAGTTAGGTACGCACACATGGAAATTGTCAGTCTAATCTCAATGTGAATACAGTATCAGTAATGTTATTCAAAACTTCGATCTATATCAGTTCTTTGGTTCCAATATTGCTATTAGGGTGGCTACAATAAAACTTGGACAATTAAATGTAAGTCAACGTCGTCGGAAGCGGCGAGATAAGACCTAGCGGCGCCCCTTAGCGTGGTACTTGGGCTATTAACAGGGTGGCCCTACGCCCCGAGTTTCTTGAACTGTCTTCAAGCGTGATTAGAAGTGCCTATTAAATTCAAACGTTTGGTGATTTTCCGCTCAAGGTACTTAATGTGGAAATCCTTGCCGATCCCCTCAAGAATAATGGTTTACTTTATCTTCCCCTATTGGAAAAAATACTTTGATAAACAATAAATGGCCAACACAAATCACGGAAGTAAAGTATCCGCTAAGCTATGAGAGGAAAATAATGTATTAAAGTGTATTAAGTGCTTTAGCTTGAGAGTTTCGTCAAAACGAATATATTTAATGTGAGGATATTTTCCTAATCTCTGGTTCGGCAGCTCATGGTCACCTCAGCTATAATTGGCACAAGTTTTGCTAGGCCAGAACGACGGCTGTGGGACTGCGGCCAACTTTTACTTGTCCCCTGTAATTACTTTTACTACTTTTCTACAACTATTAAAATGTAATTTTAAGTATTTTTGTTAAGGTAGTTATAGAACTGAACCTACATTCAACTTTTGAAGTGGTCGATATGACATGAATTCTATAAATCTTTGAGTTTTATTTGAAGAAGTGTTATAAATTACATTAAAAGCTTAAAACGTAAATAAGTAAGTTTAGTTGGTACTTCAACAATTCATTACGTTAGCGTACTTTTAGAATACAGAACTTTAATAATAATATAATTAGTAATTTGGTTAGTTCCATCAACAAGATTGTGCGGGAAAGATTGATGATTCTCGTGTCTCCATTTTATTTCCCCGCGGATAATCTCGTTGTCTCCGGCTTAAGGACATGTGAGCCGGAAATACGACAGCAATTTTCCTCCAACTATAGAAAAATGAGGAACGTTTAGCGTCGTGTATGGGTACCCACCCGTGAGTACAGTGTTCACCATCGCTCTGAGACACCGAACCAACGAACCGCTCTCATATAATATATCCTTTCTTGGATCATCTCATGACGCGACGTTTATCAAACTTTCTCGTTTTGTTTTAAACATCTGCTGAATACGATATTTCAGTTATTAAAAAGTTACGAGAAAAAGTAACGAGACAATATTGTCCTCATCCGTCAAACATAAAAATGTGTCTAAGTAATCATTCTTTCTCAGTGCGACTATATAGGTACCTACCACGAATTGTGGTACACACCGCACAATGTTTTTAGTTGTTTGAGTGATGTGAGCTCGTGATGAATGTCTTGATTACATTCCTTTGACTCAAGAGTGCGGCTGACGGATGACCACTTCGTTTATTGCCCCTACAAGCGACCGCTATAAATAAAGCAGTATTACATTTCTAGCAAAACAACTTGATACTCTCTACGGCCGTATTTCATCCGTAAATCAAAATAGAATGCGTTTTGGGATGTCGTGAATAAATTGTGGCCATGTTTTCTATTAACAGAGGCAAAAATATGCTTTATAAATGTTAAAAAAGCTCGCGCACTCGCTTAACATTCTGAAAATTTTGCCTAAAAAATATTTCATGTATGTACTTAGGCTCGGGCACGTTTCTTATACTTGAGAAGGTGTATGAATAAATATTTAGTAGAAAAGTGGGTTGCTTTTAGGACGTAGAGTGAGTGAAGTCGCGACAGGAACATTCTCCGTAAAATGACACGTAAATGGAAGCCGTAAGAAATAAAAGTGTGACAAGGACAGTGCCGTGATGCTCGCGTAAATTATATAAAGTTAAAAACGTTGGAGAAGGTTAACTACATCCTCCAACGTTTGCAAGAGGGGGTCATTCGCCGTTAACTTACAATCGTTACACGCTAATATACACGCCACTTCTCTAATGAGGTGTAATTTAAAAAGCTTCGCACAGTCTCTACAGTATATTCTCTTGTTCCCTGAGAAAATAGGGATCAAAAGAGCATTTTTATTTTATCAACCCTAAAAGAGGGCAAGATTGAGCTTAGAACGGCGAAATTTCCCTAAATTGATGAGGGGATTGATGAATAAACATTTTTAAATCCCTTTTGTTTCACTTTTGTTTTGTTTACAGATTTAAAGTACATGTGGATCAAAGTATTTAGAAAATAAAATGGCTGCCGAACTTTCAGTAGATGATTACTAAATTTGTAGCAATATATTTTATTATGAATATTATGATGCGAATATTTTTCAGTAGAATTGGTAAACTTTATCACATCACCTGAGAAGTTTATCAATTTAATATAAGTATTTACTTTACCGCACTCTTGCGCATGGATTACTGGAACATGTTTAAGTTTCTACATACAAAACAAGTGTTTTTATCATACTATCACCATAGTCTGTTTTTACAAACCAAAAGTGTATAGGTATATCTATCCTACCTAAAGTGAGGTGGTGAATTTTTGAGTAAAAATTTTACAGGTAACCTCGGTTCAATAGCCTCATGACTGAGAATGACCTGAAATTTTATTTTCACGAAAATTTAACTCTATGACCGTCTAGACTGTACCTTTTACATTAGAACATCTCTAATAGTCAATTGAATAAATCCAAATCAAGTAATATCTTGGAGCTCTGACGAATACCATGTCTACCATAGATATTAATATTGTGTATAACATATAAATACAAGTTGCTTTTCTTAGAAATTAACAACGTTTAAATAAAAATCGAATATAAGTAATGATAAATACCTGCGGAAACAATCAGAATCAATAGTCATATTAATACATAGGTACCTACTTTCGAAATAAGGAGATTTAAATAGAGCTTGACATCAAGTTGAGAGACTTTCAATTCTCTACATATTGTAAGTCAGAATTTCGTATGGCAGCTTGATTATATTAGGTGTTTGGATTTGATTAACAATCCATTTCGAACAATGGCAAACATTTGGTAAGTAGTACGAACCGAAAGTAGTTTAAACAACTACAGTAAAGTAAATAAATGAGTGATATACACATAATCGCAGAGGGAACAGTTTCATTATGCCACGTTCATTGTGTTCGCGGTCCCCAAAGAATACGGAATCTTTCCGTCTCGCAGCGGTGGGTAAACCCTTTTTATTTCTCGAAAAAGTTCTGCGACTGCAAAAAGTATCATAAAAGAAGAGAAAATTGTGAGAAAATGAATTTTCCATTTCACTAAGTTGACGACTGAATGGCTTATTCTGTTAAGAGAACATCTTAGACAGGTATCTAACAATTTTCGAGGTTTCTAAGCTTCGCGCATTGTGTCACGTTCCAGTTCACTCTGGAGCTTGTTCAGTCATAATTTATAGCTGTCAGATGAAAATATCTCACAGACAACTTACTACGAATATTTTACGATCGCAAAATTATCTGCAAACCGAATGTCAATTAACAGGATCAAAGACTGTTGGCATATCGGCAAAAGGGTAGAAATATTTACACGGGACGGAATGAAATGAAATGCTCGCTAAACAGATAAAATGGTTATCAAGCAGGTAGCTGTAACCATATCTAAACAAAACCCTAATTAGGTAGATCTATTTGATGAGATGGATGAGTTTTTCATCACATGATTTGTTTGAGTTACATCAAAATAATTTAAGGGCTTTTTTTTTCAATTTAAGACTTGTACCGTTGATGTTTCTAATTAATTACCATTAACCTGATATTTTTCTTTTCGAGAATATTATTATTAATCAATAGGTACAAGTACTTAGTATACTCCTAAGTACGTACTTACTACTATTTATTTTTCCATTAACTAATTGTAATCTTTCAGAGTGGTAGGACTTTTGATATTTAGAAACTAATTACCTTAATTACAACGTTGTGCGTTCCTGTTCGAGGTCGGACGAGCATGTTTCTGATATTAAATGAAATATAAATATTGCATGTAAAAACAAAATCATCACCCAAAATATATTGTCATAAAAAGCTTAAACACGACCATTACGCCGTTCCGTCAGTATCGATTGCATTATAAAAGTGGTTTAAAAGCTTTATTTGCCGTTAATCTGTACCTTCCAGGTTTTACGCTGACCTCGGTAGGCAAATCCATTTGGTGTAAAGCCCATTATCCCTGGCCGGGAGCCAGCACGCCGACAATGCTCGGGCTGCGTTCTGGCACGACACCAATAGTCCGGATTATCTCGTCCCGCTAGCAATGGCTACAACGCAAAATACAAGATTTACTACACCCTGTATTTAGTGCGTGCACATTAGCTTACGTTAATAGATTGGTTTATTGTGTTATGCTAATATAATGGAGCTCATGTGTTTTAATTATTGCTTCGTGAATACGATTTTCTGTTGTTTGCGCGAATTTATTGGCATTGTTATTGTGTAAAATTAATAAAAGCAGTAAGGTACAGGTTTAAACAGTTATCCAATAAATGAATATACCAATAGGTCATTTGTGGTTATGAGGGCCATCGTTTTAACGCAATTTGTTTTCGATGGCAGTTTGAATTCTGTTCGATGTTACGCATGTGCTGAATCACAAGCGCTACGAGCTACGAGTGACTGCTACGGGCTACGAGTGCTACGACTACTTGCTAACATTACCTATTTATTATATTTACAAGTTAGAAATCGGAATCATACTCGACTATTATCAAATACTAATAACTTTTTAGCTTCCACTTGAGGCTCACTTTTTAAGTTAATATCTTAGAACTTCAGCAGATAGCTACGAGTAAGTACAAAAAGTTTCAAAAGCACTAGAAAATTTATTTAACTGTAAGTAAATAATTTTCCTATTTAAGTTACTCGCGACGAGTCTCTCAGAGTAATGCCTTTATTTATCACACAAAAACTGCAAACGTTAAGCCAGCAGCATGCTTAATGCTCATTAGATATTTACTGCAGACTGCTTAAACCTAGAATGATAAAAAGCTCTTCCGTAAAGTCTATTTAGCAGTCTAGCTAGTTGGTCTCACTCACGTTTTTGCCTCCTAGTTTTGCCTGTAAGCTAAGCCAAGAGCATTAGATACCAAAGCTACTCTTAAACCCCATTAAGACAAAAATATCGTACTTGCAAATAAAAGGTTTTATTTAAGTGTTTGCAAATGAGATAGACTTACAATATCTATGTCCATGGAGTTTCTTGCCCGTTCTACTCCATAGAGACCTACGTTTTGGAAGGAGCAACTAGCTTCAACTTTTTCTATGGGTAACTTCTTGACAATTCAAAAGTGCCTGTAAATGGTCTAATTGAAATAAATGTTTTGACTTTGACTTTGAATAGTGCTTTTATAAGGGATCTACCAACTAGGTGTTTACAATGGTAGCATTTCTCAGTAACGGGTGTAAAAAGACACTCGCCGAAAGTTACCTGTTCTCTCTACCATTGCGATGTTTTTTTATTACTAACTTACTTACTTTTTGTTTTTTTTAACCATACTTGAGAACCTCCTGGGTATGGAGATATTGAAAGTCGAAAGTTCCAACTGTTTTTACGTTTCATTACGTAAAAGCGTTTGAAATGTTATAGTTATAACGAACTAAACTTTAAAAATATAAAAAAATATGTAGCACCTATTTACATACATATGTTCATCGAAAACAAACATAACATAACGTACCATCACGAATGTATTCCCCGAAGGGTTAGGCAGAGGCGTAACAATGTACAGTGTACACCCACAGTTCGCCGGTATGTTTAGGTCCCATGTAATAGGGGGCGAGCCTATTGCCATTAACCGGGCACAAATCCTAACTCTGAGCTGCTACTGAGAATTTCATAGAAAAACCCAATAACACTTTTTGCTCGACCTGGGAATCGAACCCATGACCTCTAGCGTAGCAGTCGCGCTTAGGACCACCAGGCCAACGAGGCAGAAACAAACCAAACCATGATAAGACGATATGTATAGGTACCTATTGTGTATTTAATTAAGATGTTCCATGTATCAGGTTATATGTAGGTAGTAAGGTCGGCACGTCTTTAACAAATGTATCGGTAAAGGAAACTGTTTCATTAGTGGCTTCATGTATCTGCAGGTTGCTACGTTGCGTGAGCTTTATTTCACCTAAACTATATTTCAGAGCGATGATACCGGTACCTAAAACACGTAGCTATACACTTTTCATTTCATATTAAACAATGAAGCACGTATTGAACAATATTTCATAACGACAATAAAAAGGTTTTTTTTTTTTGGGAGGTGGGAAATCACCAAATAACTTCTCCCGCCCTGGGCGGGGCGGGAGGGATTGTCAGACTTTTACTGACTAAAACCCACCCATGTTCCTTCTTGTGCTCTTTGCGTTCCGGGGGCGCGGTATCTCTTACGAACAACCCGCAGCCCCGGCAGGCATCGGCCCTCAGTGGCCCCTTCCTTTTGCTGACATCTCTTTGAGGCGCTGAGGCTATAAAGGTAAGTTACAAATTCCGTTCCTATTCCTACATAACTATAGACACACAACCGAAATGTAAATATTAAGAGGTACCTACTAATTAGATTTTTTGAATAGGCACCGACGAGAGCCAGCGTACAAATAGAAAGTCATTGAAAAGTTACCCCGTCTGTGTAACTACGTTCTTAGAAATGAAATACCTGCCGACGTCTAAAATACCGACCCCTTTGACCTCTTGCCTTAATTCTTTTGTTCCTTAATCGTACACTTATTCATTTGATCTTCCCCTCTTGAAATAAACTAAGAGTCACAAGAATAAACAAACTTTTCAAACAAAATATTTGGACTGGATTACTTTGGTTATGTAAAAAGGAACGTGGGGCTAGCGCCGTTGAAGAAAGAGAAATTAATGTTTTTAACAACAAAGGAAAACATTTTCTTTTTATAGGGATAGGTAGGTAGGTAAGTACTCAATAGACAACTCTAACCTAAGTAGATATTGAAAATACTTTATTATTGGAACAAGTGAGGTAGAGTCAAGTCGAAATGAATGCTAAAGTAAATCAGCATGATCTAGTCGTCAGCAGAAGTACACAGGTAGCTACTGCACAGTTAATGGTAGGAAACATTTGTGTCAACTTTGAAATCTAATGGAACTCTATCACGTATCTAGTCTACTGAGACCTGGGTCAAACTTAATGCTAGGTAATTGTTTCGTGTCTAGTTGTTTGTGTGAGAGTTGTAAATGTCTGTAAATGCACTAACGCAGTCACGCTATAGCAGAAATTCTTAGTGTGGGGTAGGTACCTGATGTTTTTATAAAAAATAAATTGTCATTTTATTAATGCAGACATGAGAGACTTTTAGGAATGTAGCATATCACTCACTTAAAGGTAAACCACAAACCAGTACATACCTAGTGCCTGTACTGTACCTACCTATAATTATTTCGTTCCTAAGCACGGGTCCACACTCATGGCTCACAAAACCACATTTTAACGTAGTTAGTAATCTATCAGTGTGCCCACATCGACCACCATTGTCTGTAGAAGTCATTAAGTAAATGAATCGTTATTGTGTGTTTGTAAGAAAACGGACTACGATGAACCATTTACTTAGGTATCTTCTTCAGTAGATTCTAAGTTTCTGCCGAAATGACGCGGTGAAGCTATACTTACCAACATAATATTGTTATAAAATTTTAATAACTTCTTAGAAAGAAACTCGGGTCTTACTCGCTATATCGTGTCTACCCGTCCCTGTGGCCCACCCCATATGATGTGGAAACTTGTTGCAAGTACCTATCTAAGGATGATCTAAGGTAATTACGTAAAACAACGAAGCATTGACGTTTTAACATAGACGTTTTGACAACCTTATTTTAATTTTTAGCTTTTTTTCAGTTACAGCCAGTATCAGGTTTTTAAAAGAAAATAATTTAATGTTAAAAAACCATATTTCTAAACAAACAAGTTTTATCATTACTGAACGAAACAGTGCGCTGATTCTTCGCGGGCTTTTTGACGTCTAACAGATGTCAATGTCAAAATAAAAGTTTTGAACAAAATATTCATCAAGTGCTTAAAATCGAGCTAAAATCCTGTTTATTTATTAAAACAATGGATTTAATTTTGAAAAGTGAATAAATATATATGTTTAGTAGTATTTTGCGAGTGTTGTGTGTAATTTCCGATCATGACATCACTTTTATCAGCGGAATTATCAGCTACATGCAATGCTTTGGGAACGTATGATAAAAAGACCGGCAAATATTTAATTGACGACTTTACTCTTAACACAGTCAAAGATTTGATTCGTTACTTGCGTCGCGATGGCGAGGATCACGAAATTCGTCGACATTTTGGCCAAACTAAAGTGCTACAAAGTGATCTTCTACCTATGCTGATTGATCACTGGGAGAATGCTGAATTATTCGACGTTACACTCAGGTATTATGGCTATGTCTTTTTGTTCAACGAATAATTTTGAAAGTTTGCATCATATATATAAAATACAGTGCTGGCCAGATATCCTAACCCTAAATATAATTTTATTGAATGATACACGGAATACACTTAAAACTAAGACTGTTGTTTTATCCTGTAAAATTTTATAACCTAATTGCCCGGAAGTCAAATCTGTTCTTAGCTGATGTCTGCTACCTACTAAACGGAACTTATAGAAAATCTTATTTTTTTTTACTAATGTATAATGGTCGCGACAAGTCGTGAACAAGGATCAGTAGTGGTTGGGGTAACCATGCGCATGTACACTTTCAGCCAAATTAATTCAGTACAGATTTTACTAAAATGATTGTTAGGTACTAACACAAAATATGTAAGTAAGGTAATTAAAACAAAAGTGATACTTATAATTTTACTTTGATGCAGTAATGTTGTAAGGCCTTCGTGACTAAAACATATCTCAATAAAATAATAAAATCAAAATAATAATTTATTTTTATTTTTCAACAATTTGTTAATCTGAAGGTAAAAGTGTGTGTCTTCCATAAAACTATATGAAAACAAAACCAAAATAAATACGACATAAAAAAAACAAACCATTTTAAATTTAAAAACGTAAGTCACTAAAACTGCACAACAGTGTACAGTAGCTGAACAACATACGAGTGTCCATTGGACGACGAGCATCGTCTGCCGGACAGGGAGGAACCAATCATGTGCGGCGTCAACCCCTGCTGCATCTTTCATTCTGCCAAAGAGACCTAAAAATGAACTTCTGCCCAGGTTAATTTTGTGCTCATGACTCGTGGCAAAGACTGTACTTATTGTTTTATCAACCAATAATAACAGATACACCAAGTAATGGCTTTAGTTTGTGGAACTTATCAGAGACGGTAAGACACAAAAACTAAAAGTACTTACTAACCTTTCCCATTATTATAGGCTGCTAGTAAACCTGACAAACCCAGCATTGCTGCTGTACAGAGAAGAAGTACCAGTTGAACGGACAGCGCGACACAACTACCTTCAAATCCTGTTACATTTGCAGTCTTACAAAGAAGAAGCATTTACCAAAGTTGACATATGGAACATATTTGCAAAAAAATTGGCAAAGGTTTTGGAAATTGTTAGTATTACTTATCATGACTTGTCAATATTGTATATTATGCAACATGAACGTGCATGTTGATGTGTGTATAAATTAATGTAAAATGTCCTAAAATAAGAGACCCTCCATACTACATATTCAATTAATGTCATCTATGAAAATAACCCCCAAACTAGCAAATTGAATTATGATCACTGTATACTGTTTCCAACACAGGATCTGTTGTCTATTCTCAACATACCTCCAAATTAAGGGGTAGAACAAGGATTAGCGGACTATGGCAAACCCTCTTCTCAGAGGATTATAAATTTAGCCAGCTCTGCATGTATGTTTCAGCTGTTCCTTCATATTGGCACAAGCTTTCAAGCCACGAATGTTGATCCTCACAGTGTTTTCCTTTACCAATGCCATTGATGTCTTAGCCAGACATATGTTCATGGTGTAGCCTGCATCATATTGCAAGGAACCAGAACCTAATACAGTGTACTTACTCATTGTTTTTTCTATATTAGGATTGGTCAGAAAGAGATGAAGATACAGGACTTATAATTGAGAGGATTTTGATATTAATTAGAAATGTACTGCATGTCCCTGCTGACTTGGATAAAGAAAAACGGCCAGAGAATGATGCCAGTGTGCATGATCAGGTAAGAGTTATTAGTTTCTCTTTAAATGCCTTTTCTCAATGTCATGAACAGGCAGTTTTATCATTGTAGTTTTTATTAAATTTTGTATCGCCTTCAACAAACTTTCTTTTACCACCTCAACCTCAAAATCTGTTATAAACAGTAATTCTGAATCTTAATGATTCCATTTTTTAAAGAAATATGTTGATTTTGTAACTATTTTGTTTTAATAGACTGTGCTTATAGGTGCTGTGGGCTCTGAATCAGTCAGGTATCTTAGACATAATCCTGTACATGTCATCAGAAAGCGAGAAACAGTATTTTATGCACATCCTTGAGATAATATCTCACTTGCTAAGAGAACAGAACCCCAGCAGCTTGGCTGATTCTGCATTACAGCGCAGTGTTGATGAAAAACTCAGAGATGACCAAGAACTGCTCTCCATAAGAATGTCAGAAAATAAAGAAAGGATTAATAAGATTAAACAATATTCTGGGACTAGGTAAACAGTAGTACTTCTTGTTTGTTAAAATTTACTTTCTATACAAGGAACGGACCAAATAATGATGTGTTCCGAGCCATTATTGTTTTAGTCTGAATAGGAGATGGAGCTGAATACGAGACAAATAGCACCATCTCATTTTCGCAATGAAGCAATGTTGGCTTTAATACTTTATAGTCAAGCAACTGCTTTTCATCAGCTCAATCAAAACCCATCTAATTTTGGAAGACTCCTTATTTTTTTTTGTTTTTGAAATAACTACTCAGGTGTAATTTCTTGCAGACATTCTCGGTTCGGTGGTACCTATATAGTACAAAACATGAAATCTTTATCGGACAATGAGATTGTTTGCTTGAAACCTTTGAACAAAATATCTAACTTAGACTTCAGGGGAGGTAAGAAGTCTAAGCTTGTTAAACCTAAGAATCGAAGACCTGTTGAGAGTGGTATCTTAGAGAGAAGGTCGGCTTTTGCTATAAGGTAAGTGACAACAATAATTTTATGTTCTAAGTAACCACAGGTTTAAAACAGCTAGATTACTCTGCAAATAAGATAAGTGCCTGCTAATCCCTTCTATTTCAAGTGTCTATTTTTAACCCCCGACGCAAAAACGACGGGATGTAATAAGTTTGACGTGTGTGTGTGTGTGTGTGCGTGAGCGAGCGTGTGCGTGTGTGTGTATGCGTGTCTGTCTGTGGCATCGTAGCTCACGAACGCATGAACCGATTTTGATTTTGCTTTTTGAAAGGTGAATTAGTCAGGAGTGTTCTTAGCTATGTTTGATGAAAAATTGGTTCAGCGGTTTAAAAGTTATTAGCTCTTTTGTAAGCTGCGGTAGGAATTTTCATTTTTCTGTCGGTTGCTTAAAATTTTTAATTTTGTTACTCATCTTGTTCCATGAGATAAAGTAACAGAACAATAACCTCGACGAAAAAACACATACCGGAGAAACGTGGGTGTATGGTACACCTCTGCCTAACCTTTCGGGGAATACAGAGGTGATGGATTGTACGTGTATGGATATGTAATATTTTATTTACCTTAGCTTCTTTTCCTCAGATTATTCCTGAAAGAGTTTTGCATAGAATTCATAAACGGCTCCTATAACCCACTAATGCATTATGTCAAAGATGTCTTAGTGAGAGCCAAGGCTCAACAAAATGATGAATCCTATTACCTATGGGCAGTCAAATTCTTTATGGAATTTAATAGAGGACACAATTTTCAGGTTGGGTTGGTCAGGTAAGGATTTCATTCCTAATAAATTATTAATGGTAATGGTCTTACTGTCGTATTTATTTCGGGATTGCCCAACAAGTTCCGAACCAGAATAGAGCTGGTAATGAGCTCAGCGCGCGACACAAATAGGCAGACTAGTATATTTAAAGACTTTAATTATAATGGAATATAATAAATATACATGGTATACGAAAGTTAAATATTAAATATGTAACTAATATTATCGTTTCAGTGAAACAATGTCAGTTCCGATGTTCCATTATGTGCAGCAGCAAATGGAGAAGTACTACGACATGATAAAAGTTGAAAAGAAAAAGTTCACAGCCTGGGTGCGGAGGCTGCATTTAGCTCTAAGAGCTTATAAAGAGTTGCTCAACACTCTTTTATCTATGGACAAAAGTACTGATCCTACCGTCAAAGAATCTGCAAAAGTTTTAAAAAGTAACATTTTTTATGTTTTGGAATATAGAGAATTCATAATTTCGACATTTCTAAATTATGATGAAAATAAAATGCCGAGGTGTGTTTCGTAACAAAATATTAATTATACTTTCATTTCAAATAGAAGCTATAAATAATAAGTTGCCTTTATTTTATTTAGGTCATATTTAGTGGATTTAATGGAGACAGTACACTTATTTCTTAAAATGTTAGAACATTACTGTAAAAAAACTGGGCTGGTTGTTCAGAAGAAAGTGAGGAAGAAGACCAAACCCAAGCCGAAAAGTAAGTTGGTTTTCAAATACCAATCTTAAAGCTTGATTTTTCTTTAGTAAAATTTTAATGTAGGTACATAATTATCGTTTTTATATTAAAAGTCATCCTGTGGATAGGTACTTTCTATTTCCACTGCCCACTCAATGTTGAATGTGATCTATATTCAAAATTAGACAAAACATTCCACAGAATTTTACACATTTTTAAAGTCAATTTATCCTACGATTTTATCGACGTCATCAGCTCAACTCGCGTTCTAAAATTTTGCTTTATAGAAATGACAAATATCCAGGCCATTAAATGATAAATTTCTAATGTGTGTAATGCACTGGTAACAACGATAGGTGGTGCCATACATCACAATGAGCGTTACTGCCGACGCAGTGCATAATATCTACATACATTGTGTTTATGCTTAGGCAACAGATTACTGCTGCTTGCTAGCGGTTCAACCGATAAGTAAGGGGCTAACTGAATTGCTTTATCAGCATACTAGGTTATGTCTGTGACTTTGTCTGCGTGAATATCAGTTATCTTATATTTATACGCTAAGTTTTTTCACTGAGTTCCCTTTACAACATCAGCTATCTGCCAGTAAACTCCCGTCTAAATCGAACTAGCCGTTTCTGTGATTAGCCGGAACAAACAGATCGAAAAGACAAAAAAAATGATTTTCTTGGTGTAAGTTCCTTGTAAACATTCATATGCATTTAGTAAAAAGCTGTTATTTTAATATAACAAACAAATACTCTATTTTATTTATTTTTGTATAGATAATGTTGCAATCGACTGTTGTAAAATGAGTCACTGGGTTGATCTGTTAATGTCAACACCTAAAATGCATTTGAGGCTCTTGATTTATTTCGGTCCAAAATAACAGAATTGAATCCATTATTTATCGAATTATGATTTAACATAATTTACCATGACATTTGGAAGCCAAATTTGTGTTTATTCCTTTTTCATTTCTCACAGTACGACAACCCACCTCAAGACCTTTCACTTATCAGTTAACAACCCCAAAAAAAACACAAATGACCCTCATTTATTTCCGTACAAAGCTTAAATCGTATAACTACTTTTAAAAGTAATTTACGGTTAGATGTGATAAAAGGAGGGAGAGCTAATTAATATTGTGGTTCAGAACAAAAGGCGGGTGTACAAAAGCCTAAGGTCGCGGTGCCGGGCGCCGCATGGGAGGAGGTGAGGGCGCAGCTGGCAGCGGTCCTAAGTTCGGGCGTCGACGAACATCCACCGCCCTTCGACGCCGCGTCAGACGTGCCCATCGACCAACAAAAGTATCACATTTTTATTTCATTTATTGTACTTTTAGCTTTTGTTCTTTACTGTCATTATGAGTTCTGTTTAATGTATAAAGTTATTTAGACAATGGAATCTAGTTATTTAAATTGTACAAAGCGAATACCTACTGAAAAATTGACAGATTTTCCCGATCAAATATTTTGATGGTATTTTATTTATTTAGGTAAACCGTTGGTCCCGGCTGTCATTCGTAGATCTTTGACAGTCGTTTCGGATAGTCAGAAGTCAGGAAAACTGACAACCAGTCTAACCAAGAGGTTACCCGTGTTACCGAGGTTACCGTGTTACCCAGTAACTGGGTTGTGAAGGTCAGATAGGCAGTCGCTCCATGTAACACACTGGTATTCAGCTGTATCCGGTTAGACTGGAAGCCGACCCCAACATAGTTGGGAAAAGGCTATGCAGCAGCAGTATTAATTTAGGTACTCAGTGATTATGATGAGTTCGTAATTAACAGTGCTGTGCAATTACATGGAGGTTATGTCTGTAATGTTGTACCTGTTTCTTGTAAGAAATAAATAATTTAAAATAATATCTAAAAATTTCAGAGAAAACTGTATGAAGAATTTACAGAAGTTGATGAAAGAATATAAATTCGAAGATGCTGTCGGCATGTTTAGAGCTGCAAGGTAAATGTTGATGAATAATAATAATTTAAACTCTGATGATCTCATCGATAGCGTATTGTTAAAAAAATCTGAATGTATTCAGGGAAAAGTGTAACATTGCACCTATATGGTCAAAATGTATGGAGCAACTGTTTTTTTTTATAACTGCCGTAAAAGGAGGGTTTACAACATTCTAAATCCATGGTAAAAGTTTGTGTCATGATGTCGCAGCCACCGTGTATATTTCCCCTAAACTGGAGCGTTAGCTAATGTAATATTTATTTATTAGGGAAGTTTGGCCTGATGAGGGAATATTCGGTGCAAATGGAATAACAGAAGACGAAGAGCTTACAATGCTTGAAACTGTTTATAACACCGACTTAGGAGTTGAGCCAATTGGTTGGTATTTACATTTGATTTTGACTCATCCTTTTTTAATTTTGACTTTTCAATAATGCAACGTAAAAACACAAAATTTAAAATTTTAAGTAACTCTCGACAGAAGAAACATATCCCTACCGTAGCTAACAAAAGAGCTGATAAAGCTGATACCGCTGAACCGATTTCCATTAATCAAAACTCAGAACACTCCCGACTAATTAACCTATCAAACACATAAAACAAAATCGGTTCATGCGTTCGGGAGCTGTGATGCCAAAAACAGACACACACACAGACACATCCAACTTATAACACCCCGACGTTTTTGCGCCGAGGGTTAAAAACCACGTTGACTTGATGACCTCCGCTAAAATTAGTGGAGGATAGTAATATTATGGAGGTGTTATATAAACTTGTTTGATTTCCACCAAACAAGTTTATCTACCGCCTCCTTACTCCAGTCTGTCAAGATCACTTAACATTAAAAACTTTTGACTCAAAACATTTTGGAAGGTACTTAACTTATACGTCAAAAAGGAAACTACCTTAGTAACTTGAGCTTCACTTATAATACTCACCGGTTCTTCTTAAGTAACACTTTACCTTTTACCAGTAAAAATAAATATTCCCTTATTTTCGTTTCGTTAATTTTCGTCAAGCAATATCCAAAGTAATGTTTTTTTTTTCGACAGACAATACTGATGATGTTAATGAAACTCAAGAAAATTCTGAGTATGATGAAGAAGGTAAGTAGAGGTGCCCCTAGCATTCAAACAATAGGTTTAACGTTATACGTATGGTCGTGAGAAACGTAGGTATTAGGGATCAAGTACGAAAAGCGCAGAACGACAATAGTGCTAACGCATTTTTCTTCCAACGACTGACCGCGACCGACTGCTACCTAATCTAATCAGCTACAAAAAGATTAGCCCGTAGAGCAAAGACGCTGTGGTTTTATTGGATGCTTTCTTATTGTAGATGAAGAAGAGGTAGAGGAGAGAAATACAGCAGTCGTGGAAACTGATTTCGACTTTCAAGACTTTGTGAACAGGTACCTACACATCACCAGTTAACTTCTTCCATGTCAAATTGTTTTAAAGATAGAGTACCCTTAGCTTTTGGCTATCAAAATTTTCACCCAGCTCAATATCCTGACTACGTATGTATGTCTGTACTTACTATACAAACAATATTTTCCTCTTTACGTCTAGGTTCTGTCATCCCCGAGTCGTAAGCGCCTGTGTTTCCCTTCTCGAACGCTACGACAAGAACCTACCTCACACGAACCACAGCATAGCTAAGATGTTGCACAGAATCGCTTGGGACTGTAAGCGACCCGCTATGATGTTCCAAGCGTCACTTTTCCTCATATTTCAAAGGATACTCGACAATCGAGTGCCGCAATTCAAGGTACGTGTTTATCAACTGTATTTTTTTTGTTCGGGTTTCCTTTGGGGAAAAATATTTTTGTATAAATATGTTATAATAATATTTAGGCGGTCGTTTATTAGGGTGGTGATAAAGAAGCCTTCACGTGAAGCGGCGGTTGACGTTGACGCGGCGTTAGCGTTGCGTTTGCGTAGCGTAACCATTCGATGACCGCCTATGCTAACGCTAAGGGTACCTAAAATACGACAACAAAAAGCCGTTATTACAAATATTTAGGAAAAATAAAAATAAATTAATAACGTTCCCCTCCCAATTATGTTAGTTCTGGCAAATATCCAAGTCAACATCTATTGCGTCACTTGTACACAAACATAACTCTTTTATTTATCAACTATCGTTAGTTTATCGCTGTCCACAGTTGGGTACAAATATCACTCCCAAAGAGAAAAACAGGATGTTATATCCGAGCCTTATCCGAGATCATCGACTCATCTCATGGAAATATTCATAAAACTGTGTAGGTACTTATAGCTGGATCGGAATCACCCTACATTATATAAATATTACTCTAACATAATCCATATTGAACTAAGGAAACACAATGTACGCCCACGTAAGTTGTAAAGCTCTTCAAAAGGAAGCGCGGTTGGTACTTAAGATCGATGAGCCCCTAACTTGTCATTCTATTTTTGAACCGTATACGTCTCGTAACTTAGGCCGCATAACAAATGACTACACACGCCCAAAGGTATTTCAATGTAACCCCGGCACCAGAGATGACCTCAAATACGTACGCAAATACCTACAAAAAATTGTGATGTGTGGTAGGTAGTGTAGGTACTGATATTTGGGCAAGTGTATAAAGTTCTGATCTCACACACTTTGACATCCAATTTATAATTTTTTTAAAGCCTAACTATTGAAATGCTTGCTACTATGATAGCACCAGTTTATTGTTACGTGTACGATTCAAACTATCGTACGTAATAAAAAATAATAAAGTCAAACTAGACATGTGTCCAGTAAGTTATGTAAAAATAATGCAATTTTCCCTGGTATAAGTTCAACTGACTTTTATAGCCTGATATTTTTCCCATATTACGACACACGTGTGACCAAATTTAAGCTTTTTTCCTCTGTCGTGCATACGACGTGTAGAGGGGCAGGGGACAGATTTTATCGACGCGTGAGGGATGTCGGGGGTACCTACCAAATGTATCGAGATTCTAAATTAACCTAGCGCCAAATTTGATTCCTATCAGCAACTGAGTAATAAAATGTTTGTCTTGATGTTAACCTAGCATCGTTCCTAAATTGAAATGTAAATAAAAATGCCGAGGAATTTTAAGTACTGCACGTAAAATGAAATGGTATCTTGTTATTTATTACGTTGCTCGTACTCGAGGAATAATAGCATTTTTACTTTCGAAAGTAAATGCAATATTTCCGGGTGTATTTACTAAATAGGTTGGTATATTATTTTGTTACTGTATAAACTATGTTTATTTAATTTAAAAACCCTGTAGGAAAACTGCTATTTTTGTAAACAGGAATTGGAAAAGTTTGCTATATTCATATTGAGGAAGTTCACTGAAGTTGCTTCGAAGAATCCCAAAGTGTTTATTGAGCTCTTGTTCTGGAAAAATTCGAAGGATTCTCTTGATATTGAATATGGATATGATTTATATACTGATAACAGGTAAGTGCGTTTTGAAAACTATTTCATAAAATTGCGTTTTATTAAAAGTTGGTACTTACATGTTAATTACAAGCTCAAGTAGTAATAAAACTTAGTGACCCAATTAGTCACAATGTTGACCCATCTCATATTGACAGTTCCTTACGTTAGGTGAATAACCTCTTGTAATAGCATTTTCACATTCGCTATCATCAATCTTTGTCCACAGTTTCTAAACGTTTGAGCGCGTTAATTGGACAAGATAATGTTGATATAGGTCGCGTCTCTAAACTATGATTGATTACCAAAGAGGTCAAATCTGTTTTTAGAACAATTATATATTTATAGGTACACTGTATAATACAGTAAACGGGGTTAATTGAAAACACGGCCGGACAGAACCCGGCCATAAATATTTAGTTTTAGTAAAGTTGGTCTTTATAGTGCGTTGTCTCTGGCAGGTCATACCTGTGTGTGTCTTTCTAAAATTCGGTGGGTCGGATATATACACTCGTGCAAATATTTGGCAATATTCGAGGACAATTTCCTTGTAGACTATTAATTCAATTTAGGTATTTAAAGTATGCTTATGAAGAATACAAGCTTCTGACTTCGTCCGCGTCAATTAATTATAATATTTGGGTATATTGTCCCACGGGAACCGTACATTTTTCTGGGATAAAAAAGTAGCCTATGTTTTATTCCAAACTATAATCAATCTATGCCAAAATTCCATCCAAATCCGTTCAGCCGTTTAAGCGTGAAAGAGTAACAAACATCCAAACATCTTCACAAACTTTCGCATTCATAATATTAGTAGGATATTGTGCATTTGCATGTCTTTCTTCGCATACTTCAAATATATAGAATTCGAACTCAATGAGGAAATCGCTATTGACTTTTGCGTGTCGCCATTTTTTTTTGTAGCTATTTGGTATTATTATAAAGAAACATAAAGTCCATAATAATTCCATGAATAAAAGTAACACGCTTACGTCATTTTAATAGCTTTTTTTTCGAGCTCTAAGCAATGAAAAGAATGTGTTTGTACTCCACATCTCTTTGGCGAAAAACCATTCGAGTGTTTCTTTCAGACAAAAATAAAAGATTTCTTTACCTGGACTATTTTATATTAATGCGAACTCACAAAGAACTCGGTTTGTTTTCGTTAAATATACAACTTGTTTGACCTAAATCTACGATTTAAAATCTTAGGGAACATTTTTTTGTGGTAGGTAGGTACTGCTACGAAATGCAGGGACACCTGTACCTTTGTTTAATGTATTCAAAGATAGTGCCAGCTGAAATGCTAGCTGGAGCTAACTTTACTGCTATCTTGTACCTTACCTATTTTGGTTTTTATTTTATCTTTATTTAAAACTTGCCAAAGTAATGTCTTGATGAAAATTGTAAGAAAATGGTCTTCTTTTACGGTCTAAAAGTTCTTTTACCTTTTTTTTTCTAGGGATAAACCTGGTAAAGGAGTTTGGTCTGAAGAGCAGGAAGAAGAACTCCGTAGATTGTACATGGAGAATCAGAGCAATCCAGAAACTGACCAAGGTAAGACAGAACTGTATTGCTTCGCATTAAAGTTATCCCAATCTCCCCCTTTAGAAATCAAACCCTCGTTACGCCCGTGTTCCGATGTAAGTATATGTAAATTTGAACTTTAAAAATATTATATATAGCTGGAACAACAAAGCACTTATTATCATATTACTAAAATTAAAATTCACCACCGTCTGGGATTTTTGAAAGCGTGATAATTATAATAAAGGTTCAGTATAATTAGCTAGTAGCGTGGACTACGACACGGCCGAGCTTCACAACCCACATAATAATATCGGACTCATGTTTATGTTGCGTCGTCCTCACCTACAACACTTAAACTAACAAACCGTGTTCCACAAACTTGTAAAAAGTATTTCACGCTGTTAACTGCTGTGTACCGCAATCATTACTTAGTAGGGTGTTAATGAAACTTTATCATAAAAAAATATATGTTAGTTGGTTGTTACCACACAACTCGTATAAGGACCTCAAAGGTTTGCGTTGGAAGTCAGACTAATGTGTGCATATACTGAACATTTGCGGTAACTCGCTTAACATATATGCATTAGTACCTTAAACGGCTCCTTAAGGAATCATGCCGTGGAAGGTACATACATTAGAACGAATGTTGAAATATACCAATATGTTTTCTTTTACCAAGATGTGATCGACTGGATTTTGGAGAACCTAATAGACCAAACGCGAACTAGACGTAGCGTCATAAAGAAGTTAAAGGAATTAGGACTGATATTCCGCGCGCCGACAAAGCGCAGTCATAGAGAACCGGCTAGAGAGAAAACACCCAAGATTTTCAGTGAAGAAGAAGATCAACTACTTACAGAACTATGGGAACAGTTTAAAGATACACCTGGTAAGTGATTTCATCAAAAAATGTTATGCTAATTCTGTGATCATATCCTTGGATTGGTAACAAAAAAAAACGTATTCATTCTATTGTTAAAAGTATCCATTCAATATACTGCTCAGTCTGTAGTTATAAAAGGCAGAGTTCTTTCAGATCCAATGGGCGTAATAATACCTCGTATGCCTCGCAAGCGTCAAAAGCGTAGCTACGTCGACAGATTACTGGAGCTAGGTATGATTCAAGACAAAAGGGAATGTCGCAAAAAGAGACAAAAGAAATCTAATGCTAAAAGCAGTGGCGCAGATGACGATAAATCGAACAGTAAGTTGCTAAACAAGTTCGCTTAGCGCGGTGACGGCCCCTCTCCTCCCTATCCCCCTCCCCCCATGTCATTAGACGGATTCAATTTTTTACTTATACTTCTAAAATAGCTGAGTGGGATGAACGTAAATAAACTGTCGCATAGCTACTGTTTTGATTCAGGAATAAAAATAATACTCAAACTTCAGCTTGGTCGGTTAAGCGATACTTGTTAAAACACCAGTTTTACCACACATAGCTGTCAATATTACTGTATATTATAGCCCATGTGTGTAGACTTCATTATTAATGCGTGGGTTATCTTTACATAATATGAAAACTAAGAGAATATATTAAATTCCTTCAGTTTCCAAGTGGGTGTATGATTTACATCGCCTATGAATACGTTGTATAAAAATATACACCTTTATACACAATGTTGAACGAACTACACTAAAAATAACCAGATTTTTATATCAAGTTACATTTACAAATGTAATACTGTCTTATATTTATTTTTATTACTTAATTATGTATTAAAAGTATAAAAAGATACTTAACAAAGCCTAAAGTACCTACATGTACTCCTCATCATTACGGTTACAATATTTTTTTTGTCTGTACCATACTGGAAACAGTCTTTTTACGGAGACATTAAAGGTCAGAGGTCCAACTTGTTTTAACGAAAGCAAAATTTGTGAATAAAAGTTTATTTTATAAACATGAAACAATCAATATTTTAGGTGAATCATCCGAATCCGAATCGTCGGATAGTGATAACTCTGGTTCTGATAACGACGCAACACCGCAGCCTGTTAAAAATAAACCAGCACAGAATAAAAGCGCGGCAAAGCCGACAAATAAAAAGGCTGGGAAGCAGCAGAAACGTATCGAGCTGACTGCTAATGAGATCGCTAAGCTCATGGTGCAAGCCGTCGACAGTGGTAAGTACAACACACTTTACTTACATCCTCGTTCAAAAGTCATTCGATGGCTTTTTAAAGTAAAACTTACCTGAAAATAAGTTATTTAACAGATTCAGGCAATTCAAATTATCAAAATAATTTTGCCTACTAAATTTAAAGTAAATGTTATGGCAAAACAATTTACTTTTTAATTGTACTGTTAATAAAAACACACGTAAACAAACGAGAAACAAATTAAAAGGTCCACTTTATAAAGTGTTGCGCACAGCATGACTTTTTTACTTTTTAATTTGCTCGAGCAAAATCGGTTTATTAGTTCTCTGGTTTCTAATAATTCCACTTCCCGCGTTATTTTCTCCGTTCGTATATGAAGTCAGAACTAATATCGTAGTTCAATAAAATGGCATTGATATAAACATTTAATGAAACCGGTTATAATAGATTTAACAGAAGCTCTGCAATGGTTGGCTGAGAGTTTGGAAGAGGTGGCGTTGGATCAAGAGGCTGAAGGCTATGACCCTGAGGGTGAAGGGATCCCACTGGTGCCGATATCACAAGAGTCTGTTCAAGCTATGGACAGCAAGCTGTTTAGAAAAGTGCTGCAGGGAGTAGGAGTGGTGCCACCCTTTGATGAACAGGTAATTTCACACGAACATGCGAACGGTTGATAAAAAAATCCTCAATAATATGTAATTCGTAAACAAATGATGTTAGTCAGCATTTTATATCACTGACCACCATTCGACCTTTGTTATAATAGGTATTTGATAAACCAAAACACGACAAAAATATTTTAAGTATTCATAAAATACCATGTCACCATAGCCACATTGAAAGTTCTCGATAAATCTTTTGTTTCCTTAGATAATAAATTAATCAAACCGTCGTTACAGGAAAAATACTGGAGGATACCGAGCACCTTGCACTTCGACACTATCAGGAAAAGACGCGAAATAATTATAAAAGCTACTAACAAAGAGCTTATTATCGATACTAGTGAGACAGTCGAAGTAACTCCTGACATAGAAATAGTACAAAGGGCGGACGAGTCCAGCGATGACGATGATTTGTTCGATAATTTGAGGAAGATGCGGGAAAATACTGCAGAAAACGTTATAAATGAAAGTGTCGGTGCAGCATCCAATGAAATAACACGTAATCGGAAGCGAGCCCGCAGTGAATCTGACGACGAGGATACTAGAGGAAAGATGCAGAAAATTGACGAGGACGACGAAAGTGTGGCCAATGACGAAGATGACGACATCCTGTCCTTCGCTAAGAGAACGCTGCAGCATGAGGACCTGCCCGACAGCGAGGACATCATTAGCAATATACCAAAACTGGATAGCGGTAACTACACATAGTAAAAGTAGAAATAAAGTGTTGTTTTGCCCCCTTTGTTATTAAAAAGTCAAGAATGCGATCAACACTCCCCTTAGCATTTCCGCCCTATCCCGCGAGGGTAGTGAGATATGTAAAGATTATATCGCCCTTCCACTACCATCACCTATGCGCCTGCAAAGCCTGGTAATTATAGTATTATCCCTTCAAATAATTCATCTTGTAGTGGAGGCGGTTCAACGCGTATGCAGTTCTGTACAAACTGCTAAACCTACTCCTGCTAGCAAGCTAGTAACGGGGCTAACTGCCCAGAGTGCACTTGAATACCTTTGATAAAAAATAACTGTCACTTATATGAGGAGAAATGCTATTGATTAAAAATGTTCAAAATCTAGTCGCAATCTCATCTCACCACTCTTGCGAAGATTAGTTTGTGATTTTTCCTAAAAGTGAGTTAAACTGATCTATATTCTCCATGAATAAAAGTAACATCAAACAAATCACCACTTAGTTTTTAATAATTGTTCCTTTCAGAACGTTCAATTTATTTATATTTTCTCGCTCATTACAGATAACAGCAGCGCCGAAGATAATGACGACGTAATTGTGTCGTCGAGACGAGATAAAAAGAAGCGAAGAATAGTTATCGAAGATGATTCCGATTAAATGTTGATCATAATTCCTTTTGTCTGTATTTTGTTATGAGTTGATCTTGAAAATAAAGACTATGTAATGTTTGGCTATTTTGGATTTTATTTAGATTTTCTCCTCTCGAATATTTACATTGGCTGGCTGACTGTCGTGACCGTAATGTAATTGCAAGAGTAATTAAAGGTAACAAATAATTACAAGACTTATACAGAAAAAAATATAATCAGCTTAAGTTACTGTTCTTAATTCTAAATCCTCATAGGGAACTGAAGGTACATAGTAACTTTACTACGTACCTTCAACTTAACCAGCCTCGTGTTTGTCGGTGTGCGAATAAGTATTCGCACACCGACAAACACGAGACTGGTTGAGTTGGAATTATTAGAGAAGGAATTGTGGCTAAAAGCCGTTCCCTCAAGTCACAATACCTTACATCTGTTCAAATTCAACTTTAAATAAGCAGTCCGTTGTGCGCTTTTTATGTTATTATTTTACGTAGGAATCCAATATCATCCCGCCATTGAATCGCAATATACTCATATAGTGAGCTCGCTTGCTGGCATTTGGCTTCCATTGCAAGGGATCGAGTCCTCGCGCATTCGATATTGCTAATATTGTGCCATACAACCGACTCAATTGGAAAAAATGTATTTGTGATACAGCCAATGTTTATCCAAGTAGAAGCAATAGCCTTTACGGCTTACTATTCTACAAACAATATCCATAGATACAGTCTTACCGAACCATCCGTTTTCTTTATTTCCAAGTTTTTCATCAATTGAAAATGTATAGGTGTTTTTTTTTAATGTGATCATTATATCGGGTCGTAAATGTCTACTGCTTTACGGATTATCCCAAAAGCCATCAAAATAAACGAGTATTCAATTTCTGTCCTCACAAAATAAATGATACCTAGGTATCTTACTAATTATGAGCGAAGCCTCGTTCGGCAAAAGTAGGTAATATGATCTGGAATATTAGAAATAAAGCTATAGGTTCGTGGATGTAATTCTGTTGCAGATTATACGCTGGGGTGAGCACTAAATCTTTTCACTCAGCTATCAGATTAGCGCCCGACCCTCTCCCCTATATGTATCGTTGTTTTTGTAACATAATCTTTACATTTGGTACAAACACCCGGTACGGGGAAATGTTACCTGAAATAACATTTAAATAAATCTTACGCTACAAGTTAAAATGCAAAGTTTGTGCAGTTAGGGCTCGAGGTCTCGTGACTAGGTAGATAGACCTACCTATTAAAAATCGCACTTACCGAAGTTCAAACGGGCAAAGACGGCAAACATAAATCAGGTAGATGCACAGTCTTTGTAATTATTTAATAAATAACTAAATAAGAAAACAAATATTTTCAACTCAACCGATTCAAGTTTCAAATATTTACTTACTTACCTATTGGGAACGGTACATAAACTGCCTACTGAATGTCAAAACAAAGTATCATTTCCATATATGAAAAGCGTTTAAACATCGAAATAGCATCCACTCGCGAATTTCCTACATTCACAATCGCGAGCCGAAAAAATACAAATGATCGTTTGATCGCATAATCCCGCGGGCGATCAAGTATTTCTTATTCAAATGTAGACGGCTATTTTAATGTTCCAACAGCACGCCATCAATCTTTGCCGAGCCCGAACGTGGCCCATTACGACGCCCCCTTGCAATTATCCACTCGAATAAAAACGTTTTAAGTGTTAAATTAACGATATCTCAGAGACGAGAGCTTGTCTGACTAAGTGATTAATTCCAACCCAGAGAAATGATAGTGAACCATGGTGCGCTCTAGAGACTCACAAATCTCATTTATATCTATTACAGAACCATTCGAATGTATCTTTGTGAATATCTAAGTAAATAACTTCATAACAACGGTAACTCATCTTGGGATTACGAGTTATGATTCTGTTGAAAGTATTCGACTCATTACATTTTGTTTAGCTTACTCGGAACTGGGTGAACACACTGAACACACATACATTTTTTAAAGTAAGAATTCCTTTGACAGTGCTAATGGTCTGCGCATAAACTTCGCCTTTGCGTATTACAAACAGCAAGCGGCAAATCTTTGCTGCAAATGTTACTTATTTCTTGCTACCCAGTCACTTAGCTGCGTAAATATAAACAACCTTCATTCTTCTTCTTTACACGCCTCGGGCGGAGAGAAAAGAATGACAAACGAGTTAAAGAATAATGGAAAGTAAATGAAAACAGCAAAATCGCTTTTGTCAACTGTTTTTCTTCATCCATTGTCGACATTCAGAAATGTTTTCTAAAAATGTCTTAAACGCAGAGTCGAAGTTATGGTGGGTGTCTACCTACCTTACGAATTCAGAAGATGAATTTATAACAGACTTTTACAGGGAAGACGTTTCAAAGGAAAAAAATATTTTTTCAGTAACGTTGAGGTGGCAGGGGGCGATTCTCTTTGTTATAAAACAAGTTATTCTCAAGTAATTATCATTACTGAGTTCACAAACTCGTTTAGAAAATAGGTACCTGAACGTGCAAAGGTAGATATTTAAATTATGAATACTTCTCTTCAAAGAGAAGCTAATATTTTTGATCCATTATACTCCTTTATAAAGTCGTCTATTTTTGTCGAAGCGCCCGAAATCGTCTTGAAAGTTGTCAGCCGTCGCAAAATGCAGGTCCTAGTGCGAGCGTAGCTAGCGAGCAATGGACTTACGACGTTGTAATTTAACTGAGGTAGATATACTGAATGTGAGAGTCAGATGGGAACCAAACCAAATAAGAAAGATTAACCCACCCCCTAATGATCTTAGTATGTCTTTGAAATTATATTTTAGAGTTTCAACCAAAGCAGGTCACGATTGTTATTAAGTATTGATAATGTGGTGTCACTAAGATAGTTATTGGGAATAACCGCCATGAGGTCTATTTACCGACAAAGTCACCCCTCGCTGTAAATATTACCCGAAATAACCTTAGGGGTTAAAATATTTTAACTACGAATAGCTATTAGTAATTCCAACAATTGCTACGAGCACATCGGAACACTTCGTAGAACCGGGCGTTGCAAAGGCCAATTCTTAATTTAAAAAATACGTTGTATTTTAATTGTTTGATTGTATTTTAAGAATATTAACCGTTCGGATGGTTTATTTTTATGGAAGCAGAATTTATAGCTTCAAATTTAAATATTTGCATAAAATATTTCGTGTAAATTCGATGTATTTACGTGTCATGGCATCCCAATCACACTAGATATGAAATGTACAATATGCAGTAAAAATATCGTGGTTATATTTTCTTACGAAGAATCCAACAACATTAAAGAGAGGATACGAGGGTTCGCACGGAGCACCCTCAGGTAAAAACCAAATTGAATTTTCCCTCGGCCAAATAGAACGGTATCGCGTAGATAAATCTCGAAGCTGCCTCATCCCGTATCTACAGAAAACAAAGTTTAATAGAAAAGTAAATAGAAAAAGTGGAAGTGAAAACACTGAATGTTGGAAGTTTTAATTTGTGCCAGATATCCCAACGCTCGAATTTGAACTTGGAATCTCGCAACTTGATTTGTTGACTCACAATCGCAGCGGTTTGACATAATAATAATAATTGTGACCCGTTTTAAACAACACCGATATTAAAGATATTGTTATTAGGTACTCATTCCGGCCGGTCGGGCAGGTTTGTGTTTTGGACTTAAGCGTAACACATACGAAACTTTCTTTGAGAGAATTTAATCTAAAAGCGATAAATCGCACCTGCTGAAACCTCACTTCGTAGAAATTTATATGAAGCCGTATCCAAACATGCGCAAACTAAACTACTGTACTCACCAAAAGGCACGATGGTGCTAGTCGAGGTAACTACAGGGTCACACTCACATGTAAGTCCGTGCTTGCCCGCCTAAGTATGTTTTCACCGCCACGTGGCACAGATCACTTATTTCACTTTATTACAACCGGGACGTGGGGATACGCTACCCACATTTCGCGTAAAATAATTAGTCTACAATCAGCGCGCGCCATTTTGGACGGACACCTACCTACCTCCTAATTACCAAACCGTAACATAATCTTGATTATATTGGCTTCGATTTGAGCTAGTCGCAGGCTTCTTTAATAACCTAATCGGTTCTCACACTTCATCTGTGTATAATGTCGATAGTATAGAAGCACCTTATGCAGTAGTCTATGTTTGTGCAGAATAACTGATAATATTAATCTTTTCATAACCATGTTACCTCCCGACCTATGGGCGATGGAGTGCAACGTGGTGTAAGCGGCTTAACCTGGGAAGCTGCGACAGTGACGTATCTAGAAATGTAGCAATAATTTCATTAGTTTGAATATTCGAAAGACCATTTACCCGATTTGATCTTACCGTGGGTTATAACTTTATAAGTAAACATTAACACCATTTTGATAGTACATGCTCATGGCGATATTTCCAAAAGCCAAAGTCAAAATGTGTTCTGCGAGGATCACAATGTAAAACCACCACAATTCCATTTCATAGCGGTCCTAGCCGTCTGAACCGAATCATTTCTTATTCCGCTATCATGTAGGAATAAAAAAATAGATATCCTGAACAAATAACGAAATTCCTACGGACTCGTGTGGCCCAGTACAGATAACAACTTGCTTATTCATTAACTACATAAAATTTTATGAAAGCAATACAAAACATTTATACAAGACACCGATATCATACTAATGAGGTCCCGCTGAGCGTTACAACCTGGGTCATAATTATCTTTGTATGGGCGCTTTTAATCGAGTGCTGGTTACGCTTTACGGTATTATAGAGTTAATGTAATTTTATAAAGGGTCTTAGGCAAGCGTTTAATTTGAGCGCTCCGAGGTGCCGCAGCTCTGCGGATTGGCTGGCGGAACCCTTTGGGAAGCTGTGTTTATAAATGTTTAGCTACCTATTAATGTGCTGAAATTTAATAATTTTGTTCCCGTAGCTATAGGTACTTATTTGAATTTTGTAGCAATCTCCGTTTCTATGCCAGAGGCATTCATACAATCAGCATCTTCAATTATACTATCTTACATGTTATGTAGGTATGAATTTGTTTAAAAATATCATGTGGTTTAGTTCCAAGCAAAGTCCATTCATATCTACAAAAAGCTTTGTGAATAACTAAGGTATATATCTGAACAACATAAGACACGACCCATAATGAAAGACTTGCTTTGTACCTATATCGTCTTTCAAATTTGTGTGTTGCCAGCTCTATACTTCTATTACCTACAGAAGCAGTAATACATGCGGTCTGAGATAAAACTGATCACTAAGACTCAGAGATAAGGCTTAGCATAAACCAACTCATCGATTTGTCAAAATCACTCGAAAATGTTTTTTTTTTTATATTTTAAGCGTAAGTGAAGTTTCATTTCTGAATCTTAGGCGAAATATGCAAAGGCGTCTGCTCATTACACCGTAACATGATCGCTAGGAAAGTGTCAGCCAAAAAAATATTATTTGTATCGAAAAGTATAAGACTATCTGCAACCGTTCCGTTACCGACCAACACCGTCGCGTGCCGTGCAGGGAACGTCAATAATTTTTAGGTCGATGCGCTTTTTATACGTTTTAGTGGGCATACTAGTCCACGTCTAATGATTAGAGTACGATCATGGTGTAGTGTGCAGGCGCCTTATAGAAATAAGGTACGTATACCTAATATAAAAGAAAAGAGGCAAACTATGTTTTTTCATGCGTATCCCATTTATGACTAACACTATTCTATTCTCTTGAGTGTCGTTCAAGCAACATAAGTTATAAGGGTGGACGAGCCAGTGAACTAACGTCATAGTAACTAGTCTGCAAACTAACATCACACTTACTCCTAACTCGCCTGTCTAGTTCGCTGATTATAACAAAATAACTAGCACATACTCGCAGAGGGCCAGAGGCTTACCTCCACGACTCACAAAGGACGTCAGGCGGGCTGAAAAAAAGAACACGTCCTAAATAGAGCCTTTCAAAAGATTACGTCATCGCTTCTGCTTCTATATCAAAATATTTTATACAAATAACCGATAATATAGACATTATTGTATATATTCTGGACCTATAATAACAAACCGTGGGCTTAATAATTGGTTTAATGAACACGCGCTAATCGCTGATATAGATAGGCTGACTGATCCCGCTCGATTTTGTCAACAATATCACCACAATATCTACATAAACATATTCGTCCTTTATCCCTTTAATAACGTTGAAGCGCCTAAAAAATAAAGTGGGCGTTATTCTCGCGCGAGAAAATAAAAACTATTTTTCTTTCCTAAAGCTCCCGTGGAAGTTGGAGTGCTTATTCGCAAGTATAAATTTCTGTCACACGTAGCCAGACACTCGTGAAAGTTACTGGGCATAGATAGCTATAAAGACAATTTGTCGACGATCACTCTTCACAAGCTCATAATGTGGATATAGACAAGTATCTACCTATCTCTGTGATAAAATATTATTTGCTTAAGCTCACCCCTAAGTGGACGTGCGTATTTTAGAGAGTGAAGAGGTAGGTTGAGTAGATAACTGACGGCGACGGTGATGACAAATCTGGGGCTTGTCGCAGCAAATAATTAAAAAGTTTGAAATTCATTTGAGCGGTGTTAGGAGGTCGAAGAGCGACCGCGCCTGTCAGAAAGTTGTGCATTAACTTTTCATTTGCAAGTTAGGAGCAAACCTCGCGAGCTATCGCGGGAACTTTGCAATTTCCACTCATTCACGATATGTAGAACATGTGATGGCGGACTACTGGCCTAAGTTACAACTACTTAGAGTGTTCAGAGAATATTAAATATTCCCGCTTCGGTATAACCGCTAAAGATAGAAGAAAATATAAGTGGTTTTAGTCGATAGATTGAACACGATAACTTTGACGTAGGTGGATGTGAAGATAAATGTTTAAGAATAACATAGCATTGGTGGTAGGTGGGATGTTAGATAAGCACTAGCAACAGGATAGAAGGGCTAATCAAATTACTTACAGCCTACATGTGTCTACAACTCTACCTACGTATTTGTTTAAATTGGTTCCAGTCCTCTTTACCAAATTATTGCGTTCTTCATGTTTGAAGCGTAGTTAATTGAACACGTTGTTTAACAGGTACCTATACATATTTGTCAGTCTCGATTCAATTGTTATGTTGAACGACATCTTCCCAAGGATTTTAATAACTTCATTTAACTTTCGTAAATTAATTTTCATTTGATCATTTTATTGGGAGATGAGTTATAATTGAAGGGGCGCAGCGCAATCGCTCGGGATCCACAAACGGAATAATGTCAAATCAATTAAAAGTTGAATTCGGCGGGCAGCGCGCCAGACTCCGAAGTTGATTCATTAGTAGTGGGCGCCGAACCTCTTTCTCTGTCGGCAGTCGGCAACCAGCAAGTATTCCACAATATTACGAGTTATCTGCGCCGCGCAGCCCACCACCACTCGCATACATTCAGATAATCATTGACTGAGAACGTATTTTATGAGGGATTCCAAACTTGTAGTTCTTAACCAATAAATAGTGCAATTACTTCCAGTTTCATAACTTGTGGCCATATTTATCGTGCTATATTCAATTTCTATACACCTAAGTTTAATATAGTTTTCACAACGACTCGTAAAAAACATAATTAAATTATATTAAGTATCTCGGAACAAAAAGATCAACGTAAGTTAGTATGCTTTCATTGGTGTTACATTCATATTTCTCAGTAACCGTAGTCCTCGAGTCGTGTGGCGCTGTTTCCTTAGCGAGCGCAATAACATTTGCATAGGTCCCGTCAACTGCTGGCGTACTCATAAAAGTAATACGAAAGGGATCACACTTGCGCTCCGTAATAGTGAAACTTTTCCGGGGATCAGCGAAAGTAATTCCCTTCTCTGACTTTGCTAAACAGGGGTTATTTACAATACCAACCCGTTACAGGCTCTCACGTTAAGCGTCGACGCGAAAGGGCAACAGATGCCGACGGCATAAACTTCACTAAAAATCGCTCGTAGAAGGTACACCATAAAATGAAACAACATATTTTTACTCGAAATTCCGACTGCTTAAAATTGTAAAGAATATCTAACTTCACTTATTTCAACTTTGCAAAATTTAATCCGTTGCTTATGTATCTGCCACCAAAAACTGATTTAAACAGGAACCAAAAATTAGCGCCAGGAAAAGTGAATATAATACAAGTTAAAGGCTTATCCGCCGCGAGCGATTTATTCAAACGACCAATAAATATTCAAGAGTAATTAACCACCGCGCCGCGTCGATACAGAGCAGAATATTTTTAGCTGCCGTCGATTTTACGTTAATCCTCGCAAAGGTAGATTACGAAGTGTTCCTAACTCCATAAAACGCCGCCAGAAAATCCATATTTTATCAAAATGAAAGTAAAAGAATTTTTTGAATTAATTTTTCTTTCTATATTTTCAAGCGCCGCCATGTTCCGCAAAAAATCAAACAGTTCAGTTAACAACGATTAAAAGGAATCCCTTTTTAATTATAATAATAAATTGGCTGTTTCTGTGCAAAAACAAACATATAAAATCAACCCTACATATGGCTTCCTCGAAATTAGGCACTTGTAAGCACTTGGCACAACAAGTTGAGTTTGCACACGAAACCTCGTGTCTATTCCGTCTGACGGGAGCTCAAAAGATTTCAGCCAACGTAGCCTGTGTGCTCACCGTGCTCGGTTAGCTCGCTACTCTATTGTTCGTACACATCAACCGTCTTCGTAGATTCGTAGCACTGCGGTACGATAACTCTACGGACAAGCTACGAAAAAGGAAGCCAGGCAAACCTACGTATAAGTAGTGTTTGTTTGTGATAGCCTTTGGCCAATGTGGCATGGTCCCGTTTTATCTCACTCGGGCATACTTGTTCATTAAATAGTAGTTTTCCATCAAACACGTTGGTTTTCACCGTAATGCACAAAGAGATTACAAACAATTGATGCGTTAAAAATTCACAACCGATACCGGCTATAAAGTGATATGAAGTACAAAGTAGCCATACATTCCCATCACCTGTCCCGCGGGACGGTTTTCCGGAAATCAAGCTATCGTGAAAAACATTTTGCAATTGTTAGTTTCTCTGTTGTTTGGTATTTTGAAATTGCTGGCTACTGGTGCAGCTACACTAGTTGTAAAATAAATGACTATCGTTTTTAAACGTCGTTTGTAACAAGATATATCAATGCATTTAGGTAAAGTAAAAATGATAATATTCCTGATAGTCGAGGGTATGTACTATTTACATAATTACCAAAATCTAATTTCATTTAAAGTGTAAATTGAATGATGTCGTGATGACCCAGTGGTGAAGCGCCCGCCTCTTAGCCGTGTGGTTGCGGTTTCGATATCCGGCAAGTACTAAAGTAATTTTTTAATTTCTTAAATACTTTCTAAGTATATCTCGGACTTCATTAACATCATAGGGTAACCTGATCTTATAATTAACAAGTTTCTGCCCGCGACTTCGTCCACGTCAAATTTGATATATTATCCCACCGGAACCGTACATTTTTCCGGAATAAAAAAAATAATATGTGTTTTTCCACACTACAATTTATCTCAGTGCCAAATTTCACCCCGGTCCGTTCAGCCGTTTCAGCGTGAAAGTTAAAAAGCTCCCAGACGGCTTATTTTTTTTCGACACCTCTAACAAATTATATACTAAAACCTTCCTCGGGAACCACCCTATCCCTTTGTGTAAACAGCATAAAAATCGGTGCAGTAGTTTTTGTGTTTATCGCGAACAGACAGACAGACGCGGCGGAGGACTTTGTTTTATAATATGTAGTAATATATTGATGAGGTCGAACTCGCCAATCCGCCTTGAGTAAACGTGGTGATCAATCATTGTGCATTGATCTGTCTGTGAAGAGTGCAATGGCACAATAATTATTTTTCCCTTCATTACATTTCTTATTCTTTTACATGCAGTCCCGTGTCCGAGACACGTGCTACAGAAATATATTCTCTCAATTCCTTGCGCTGGTCCGCGCGCTCTAACGGCGGGGCTACAATTCCCTCGACTTCTTCGCGACTCGACGTCAACTTAGGCTATTTAGTTCAAAATGCTCCCCGAGAGCTCTTGTGTTTTCTGGGGTTTATTTTGCAATCAAGTTGTCCGCAGTGATTTTCCAAGACATGTATTCTTTAGACATATGCTTATGTTATCTTTCTGCCGTCCACGTTAAATAAATAGTCGCACCTAGTCCCTACATATAACAATATTACTGACCCACTCCTTTCGAATTCAATAGAACAAATATTGCGGAATAATAAATTCGGGATTTTCCGAACATAAAAGTAAAATCCAATATTTTAAAGTAGACTAGAACCCTTATGACAAATAGAACACTCACTATTGAGAATCAATGACCGGGAAAATTGGGTTATTATCTTAACTAGGTCTCTACAGTTTCAATAAAACAAATTCTCGTGTCGAATGTTCATTGGAAGTAGATATTTTATGTAACGTTAAACTTTCTGAATCATGTTATATAAGGTTTGATTAAACTTTACGTTGCTTTAGGCAGAGATTACCCAATAGTTTGCAAGTTTGAGCCCGAAATAAAAATGTTATGTTTTAGACGCTCGTCTTCTCGCCTAAGAGTCAACTTAGAGAAATAGGTTAATGCCGTGCTTGTGACGACGTACTAGACACGGCAGCTGCACTCGGGCACAATCTGGTTCTTTAAACACAACACTTCGCTGAAGCGTGGCTCCTACCGAGTTCGCACCTCGCGTTAAATACGGTTTTAAGTTTTCCTACAAAAACAAAAACTTAAGGTAAGAGAATACCTGAACCCATTTCTATTCACAGAACGTCGGTACCTAACAAACAATCGAATAACGTGCAAAACTTGAGTTAAGTTCTAGGCAATGTTTACATGAGGAAAGTAATATTTTCTGAGCGGCTAACACAAACAAACATGTGGTAAACACAACCCCGAAAGTAGTGAATAGATGTTATAGGTATAGGTAGCATACGACCGCGTCATTCAGGGAAGCAATCACGTTAATAGTGACAGTTCCAACTCAGCCACTATTCATAATACGACTTTTATTTGTTCGGACGACCAACACTAATGGACCGCGCTAATTAAATGGGCGGCTACCATCTAACTGTACAATGTCTACAGCAAACGTATACAATGTAGTATTATACACGCTTGCATATTCAGTGATTACCCATTGAATTCTGATTAACGTTATTGTAGGACCGGCTCTCATCCCGATCCCGTCTCGAGTGATTTTCTGGGTCGTGTGTGTGTGTAAACGTCTAACTACGTGGTATGCGTGTACAAGTTAATAATCCTTACTAATCATGCGCGTATGTATAATGTAAGTTTAAGGTCTATCTATCTTTGAGATTAAACATGACTACATTATATTCGGCTACCATGTAAACTTTAGTCGGAGTAACTTAAATAGCTCTAAATACAGTAAATTAGTGGGCTAGACTTACTTTATTTTAGATTAATTGTTTACTAAATCAACTTGTAACAGTATCTGTAAGAAAATTAATAGTTCTTTCACAACTCCCATAATGTTAATCAAGAACTTTGGAGCTAGTTTTCTAATAAATGTCATGACAACTATGACAAGTGAACTGTTCGCAAATATCTGCAATCTTGTTCACCAGGTTTTGTGCGATATGAAATGAGGAACTGGTGTGTAATTAATCAATGTCAAGCGTTTATGAAATCTGTCCTGTATGTTAGTCGAGGCTGGAATGATGTTAGTCATAATAAGATATCCCCTAACTATTTGTTTGTCAGAATTATTTTCTTAAATAAAGGGGTTGGGTGGTGTATACTATAGATTGACCAAAACTGTGTGTAGATATCGGTTTATTTGATTTACTTTGTTAAATACCTACAAAGTCAACTAAAGTTGTCTCAAACGCTTCCAACTTACACTTTAAATACGGTGTAAGGAGTCGGACGAGCAGTCGGGAGCCGGGGTCGCTGCAGAGATCCTTCATTCGTTACGTACGTGATGGGACTGACCGACAAGATGGCCGCTACGGCCAGTGCTGTGGCCTGCAGCTTACGATACACTATCGATCACGCGCTAATACGACACTGGTAATCCCAGCAAGAGCCGCCTGAAACGTGTTGCTCCCAACATTTACTTTATTTGAGTGATCCCTTCGCTACCTTGTTTACACCTTACTGCTTCAACACTCTTCAATAGTTGCAGTCTTCATTTCTATAAAATCAATCAAAACTTCTTTATTTTATTTTTTTATTCTTTTTCAGTTTGTAGACGTTTTTACAGCTCACTAACTGTACAGTTAAACTCCAATGAGCTATGATATTTGAACAACACTAGTCTCGGCAACGGAGCGGTGCACCTAATGGATTTTTATTTTATTTCGTTGCAGTTACGGGAGCCAATTAGTTTTGTGCAAGCGCATCAAGAATACTCATTACTTGTCTCTTAAGTGAATTTTAATAGCAAATTCTTGAATACTGGTTGGAATATTTGAGTTTAACATTCAATTTTATAGTATTAATTCATTTATTTAAGCTTTACCTAATGACATAACCCATTATAAATGCGAGCCAAAGCAATATTTTCTATTTTTAATTCTATATCTAGATTCTGCTGGGTATACCTTGTCTCTAAAAGAACAGATAATGTATCTCGAATTGTGGCGAGAGATAGGCAGGGAAAATGTTGTAAAAAAATAATTGTACATTTTAAAGTTTTCAGTGTGGACATTCAAGATATACTCTCGTACGTCCACCACGCCGGAAAATTTAACTTGAAAATTATTCCAGGCACATCTTTAAATTCCAGCTCCGTATTTTTGTGTGTTGCCACTTCATAAAAGTGGTGTTTTACAAAGAAATTGTGTCAGTGGGAAAACACGTATGATGAAAGGCAAGCCGTAGAAGCTCATGCTACAGAGCTTTGCAGTAGTCACTGATATACAGATACCTTCGTCCATCGCATTCTATGGCTATGGTCGTTATCAAAAGATTTGCATAATGATGTCATTACATCGTTTATAATAATAGAATACCGTTAGTAGGTAAATCCTAATAATGATAACAGCTACTACATGACATGGTTGTCGTCAGCGAAATAACGTTTTTTTTACTACCTATATTGTGAGTTTCGGGAAAACGTTGTAGGTAAACCAATACATAATAACGAACCATAAGACTACTATCTACATAAATACAACAAGTGGTAATAAAGTAAATACTTTGTATTTTTATGCATCTACTTAGGTAATTTGTGACCGGAATTTAATGGCCATTTATACGAACTTTCGTTGGTGGCTATTCTGTCGCAGATCAGTTCAGTGAATATATATAGTTTTAAATACCTCAAGTTTATTACAACTACAAATCCCAATTTACATTTTATCACTAACATACATACACCTAGGCGTGAACCTAGGCGTCATCAACAAAAGCTTTATAATAATATGGTAGGTGTTGCCTGTGGAGTCGCGACAAACTCACAGCCGGCTCGTTTGCTGTGTCTACTCGTTTGCGCCTTGTCTACGTGACGGGAAATAGGCCGCGAGCTGCACGTAATTTGAACCAAAACATACCATCTAGGTATAGCACAAACGAGCAGTCATTAAGCACTTACGTCATGACTTTAGGCCGGTGTGTCACTGTGCGCGTAGAATGTCGAAAATTGTTTTAAAACAAATGTGTATCGTTAAAAAATAATGTTCCTACAGACAAGCCAATGAACTTTTTAAGTCAACGCCAACTCAGTTCAATAAGTTTTATTTACTTGCACAACGTTATACAGATGCGTTTTAAAGCCCCAACATTGTTAGCATTGTATTGTTAGTTGAGGATCAACAAGCCATCTCGTACACTTTTATTTACCTGTTCGCTTGATCTCGCAATCCCACAGACAAGGGATTGATTTGTTCCTTAAGGATTTCGTCCTTGCCTCGTGCTTGCAAGGCGAAGTTATCTGTCGGCTTAGATGTGGCTACCTAAGGGGTGAATTTTTATCCATCCCTCTTAGTATTCCAAGGCTGTAGGCTTATAATTCGCTTGAGGGTAAGACCGCAAAGGGTAGGCGACAGAGAGGCGCCCGCACGTCTGAAGGGGCTTCCTCTGGGTTCGCGCTGTCATTCCTTGTAAAATAGTCAACCGTGAGGGGAGACAAAGGAAAACCTTATACAACTATAATGTAATTGCATTATAAGCAGCTTGCCAAGTTTCGGTGATCGGTTCGTACTCTAACCAAAAATATCATGTCTGCAAATAGATGCCGAGATCTTTGAATCTAGTATGGGACGTAATATCTTCTCGTAGGTACTTACTTTTGTTTTACGTTTAAAGATAAAAATCTTTGTCTATAGCATCGCGGTCATAACTTGACTCCGTAAAAAATGTTAAATCTTCCGGATACGAACATTTCACAACGGTGGTAACAAAAATTTGACCGGCTTCGACGTACAAAACGATCGTAACTTTAATAAAGTACTTACTTTACATAAAAATGAATACAGAAATTTTATTTACAATGCATAGCTAGTAAGTTTTCATAAGCTGAGTCACAGTCGCAAGTGTAGTTTCGGATATAATAAATGTTTTACAAGATAAATTTAACTTGCAACATTAGCACCCCCTGCTTCGACACAGCGATTACACAGCGAGTGCAATTTTTCACTGTTGCCTACCCCTGCTGGTACGGCACAATTTATGACGCGAAGAATGATTTTTCAACATCCGTAAGTTAGATTTATATTTAACAGCCGAAAAGAGCCTGAGCTAAATCACCGATAAGGGGAATATAAAAACGCTGAGTCAATTGGGTTTCGCTATGTATGGCACAAGTCTACAAAATGCGACGTCGCGTCCCGGGGAAATATACATTTATCTGTAACTGTTCACTATTTTAATATTGCTTTTTATTAGTGTTGTTTACTGTTACTGGTTAACTTTTTATGATGTGCTCTGGACTAGTAAAATATTTGTGGTGAATCTGACTGTTGGTAAAAACCATATCAATATTTGTCAACCATCACTCAAACCAAATTTTAGTTCGGTGTGTACATTCTTATCAGTCAGATATCGCACAGATATTTGGCAATTTGATAAAATTGTTTCGATACAACTGGAACATAGAGCGTGGTATCCACACGCAGCCAATTAATTGAACCGAGAGTGAGATAAATGTAAGGTAATTTACTACAATTCGCGCCAAACGGCCGTCCCATTACATTTGAAATATTGCACGTTAACACTTCTATAAAATCGTTGTTTCTTAAAATCGATGTATCGGTGTTGGTGGAAATTAAAAAATTATATTTAACAGTTAGGTTGGTACCTAATTATCAAGTTATTGAGATAGCTATCTTCTTCGGCAAAATTTTGCTTACGCTATATTTTACCCACAAAATTAAAATCACAACAGTTAACGACTTAATTTCAACGAGAACCGTAGGTTCAGTTCAACAAAGGTTAATATACTATACGTGAATATAATTTCTCGATGAAGAAGACGTGGCAACCGCACAAAGTACGATTGTATAAACATCAGAAATTGGGTAAACTCAAGATCTATCCAATTCTCCGACATAATTAAATTTAACTCTGCAAGACTTTAAGTTCTTTGAATTGAACAAGTAATATATTGTTAACGTTTTTAGTTGGTATATTTTTTGCCTTCAAAATTATAGGTTGTTTGTATCACAAAAGAATTATTACAAGTACCAAACAACCAAGAATTATTTTAGACTTACCCGTTAATTTACCTGTAATTCTATACCTAGGTGTACTTTAGACATATAGGGATTGTTCCACAGATCGGCCTAAGTAAACAAATCAATTGTCTATTTAACATATCTGGGGCAAGTTGGGGATATGTCGGCCGCACGTCTGGACCTCTCAAATTGAGGGCATGCAGACGCCGCCACTACACTCCAGCGTGACGCTCAACGAGATTTATGACGATCTAGCAAAATGATAGAGCTATAGTAAGGACAACACGTCTAACTCGAATATGATTAACAGAAACTTAGTAACGTTTTTGTGATTTGTAATGTTGGTATTTAAACGAATACTCAATGACTATATTCAAGATGTAAATGAGTAGATCGGTAGGTAACTACTTAACAAATATGTGTCAAGTTACACGCTAGAGGAAGTAGATGATTCATGAATGAGGCTTTGACATATTATCATAGCATCATTTTAATATTATTGTTGTCCTAAAATTACTTATTCGATCTTTGAAAATAAATGACCAAAAGTTACTATTCGGAAAGGAACCGAAAAGTCGCTGGGGCCGCCATTAGCACTAACAAATAATTCGTGCTAATTACCGCCCCGCATGCAAACGTCCCTAAATTCACCTAATTCGACACATTTACTTGTAATTGAGAATACTAATATCAGGTCCTGGGTATATTGGCTGTCTCGCAGGAGCACTACCGGGAGAACGTAATTAGCAGTAAATCTAAAAGATTTACTTCTACAATAAATTTTCAGGAACGTATACGAGTATGTAATTAGGCGCTTGAGCGTGTAACAAAATCTAGTCCATAATACTACCATACAATGCTCATGAATTCGGTACCTACGTTTTGTGCGAAACTGCGAAAGTAGCACATAGCAATGCTATTGATCGGCTGTTGCAGCAACACATGGCGCCTGATATGTGCCGATAATATGGACACCATAGACCTTTCATAAACTGCTACTAAACGGCCGCTCGGAAATATAGCGAAATGGTTTTACGTATACTGAAATGTGGTGTTTGCAAAATTGTACAGTTGAATTTTTCTTTAATGTAAGTAGCAGAGAAGCAGAAGCAGTAAAAAATGAATAGTACCTCATATTTTTGTTAGCAGACTTATAAGTGGACTGATGTGAATCGTATTTTTTGAACTGATAACGAATGTAAATTGGTTAAGTTGTTTTAAACTTAATCGCCGCTCCACAGCCATTCGTGGCAGTAATAGTCTGATTAGTACAATTAGCTCTTATTTAGCTCAGACTTCGGACGTGATGGTTAAACATAGTTTCGTTCCAAATTAAATATTCTAGTGCAATGGCCTGCGGTAAACGCCAAAATTAGAGTGGATGGAAAATTTAACTTTTATGGACGGTCATCGAATATTGTTAGAGAATGTCTCTAAGGAACGATTCAACTTTTTTGGTCCGAATTAACTATTAAAAATTAAAAAACTTGTCTACTTTTAGTTAGGAACTCGTGGAATTTCAATCTGTAAGTATGAACAGGTACCTTAGAACTTTAGAAGAGAATCACTTCTGATATTCAACGGGAGCAAAGTTAGCACCTCCATCTCGCAACAATCGATTGAGCCCGCAGCACTACTGGTCAGTTCATACCAGGCAAGTTAGTCCTAGTTTTAATGACCTAGTTTAAGTTACTGTCTTCAAAGCTAAGAAGTAAATAAATTCGATTGGATATATTAGATAGATCTTATTTGAGCTGACGGTAATATGCAGTACCTAAAGGAAAACATTCCAAAGACGTGGTTTTTTTAAGCACATAATTCGTGCTTCAAAAACAATCTATAGTCTTCAGTGACAAGAAAAAGGTTAAATATGTAAATAACTTGTAGATACTTCCCTAAATGTACTTGCCTACTTATCTTATTTAGGGTGTTTGCCGAAACCCGCTTCACCCAGTAAAACATTGCTTCGTAAGTGCTCGGTGTCACTAACTTTACACTCTTCGGCAAGTTCGGAGCTATACTGCACGCAGACGCATGTTACGACTCAGCTGGGTTTAACGGGAACTGAGTCTCTACCTATAAAAACAGGTAATTTAACAAAATGATAGATAAAAAATCATCGAATTTTTATTTTGATAAAATTAAGAAAAATATTGTGAATTAAATCAAGCAAGTTTGTACTTACCAGGTGTTTAATGTGTTCTTATTTTATTTCTCAAAAAAATAAAGCAAAAGACTTACCAGGAGTTCAGTGCCAGTGTTTCCTCGATTCACTGCGTTCGTTTACCGAGCTTGTTATTATCAAACGTAAATGTAAATAGAATTTCCACTTCAATAATAATTACAAAGTCCCATCTACGTTAGCATTTCTCGATTTTTATAGTCAATTGTCATTTAATTTCGTTTTTCCATTTTGTTGTAAGCGTGGTGTAACACTAACGATCAACTGGGATATGTTTGGTGGAGACTAGAATATTATTTTAAAATAGTATTTTTACTAAACCTAAGGTTCCAATTCAATCGTTTTTCTATTCTACGTAGACAATAGCTTTTAAAACTATAAGTAAGTAGTGACCCATAACTTACAGAAAACGGTTTCCATATATACAGTGATATAGAAGCCGGATAGATTGACGCATCCAATACGACATTTGCTGAAATTCGATTCTCACCTCACGTAGCCATAACTTTAACAGTTGAAGTCATAAAATAGAAACCGTAGGTAAGAGGATAGACCCGGGGATGGAGGCAGGCCTCATAAAATTTTGCATGTTCCGTAGATCGCGCGCCTGCTCAAGTAGAAAATTTCACTCGTACACGCCAGTACGCAACATTTACGACTTTTTCATGACGTTATACAAGGCTAGCAGCTTGCACAGACAACTATAAAATCTCACGCTTTCACGACTTTTTCTGTTCCTCAAATAAGAATTACCTTGAAGCGAAAAACTTGTAGTTTGAAAGAGATGCTATCGTGAAATATTTCCCTCTGGTCGCATTAATTTTGCAACGGCTCGCGCGCTCGCCGCTTTGCAGTAATATCGGAAAACATTACAAATTTCATTTCCAAATTGAAAGCGTCTGTTTAATTCGTTCTATTTCTTAACGATTCCGGTATTCTAGTGAGTTGACAACGTTGAATTTATCTGTCTATAACAGTTCGTAGAGGAAAAAGAGAAATGAAACTATCGTCTGTGTTGAAATGAAGTCGAATGGGCCGGGAGCCCCGCGCGGGGGGCGGGGCTCGGGAGATAAATCTCGGACGACGACATCGACAGCGGCGCGCTTGCCAACGCACTACCAGCGCAACACCACATTAGGGGCCAAACTAATGTCTGCTGATATAACATCCCACCCCAGGAAGAATGACGCATCTCCGCGACAAATGTACGTATTCACTTATATATGTACGTCTTTTATACTTAAACGACATCTTTCGTACGATGTCATGCTGTATGTCACGCGACTTTAACGTAGCGAGCGTTATGAAGATTGATATTCACATACTTATAAGAACCATATTCAAGCTCAATACCTAATGGATATAAGGTATATTATTATTTGGTTATATGTTGTCCTTTATCAAAAAACATGATGCGCGAATAATAAACTAGTTGAAGCAGCGTAGCTCATGCCTACGGCGTAGCACGCGTAGCGTATCTCGTAGCATTAGTAAAGCTTTTAATACTTTTTATACACCAACATTCTAAATGTAAGAAGACGTTGTTGTATGTAAATAAAAGCAGTAATATAAACAGTATCATATTTTCATCATAATATTGACATAACCATCGTCTGTCTAGCCATCCGCAACTATCTTGTGTGGTCGGATTCCAGCCTACCAGTATTTTATTACATGAATCGACTGCCTATCTCCACAAACCATTTACTGGGTAACTCGATACTCCTTGGTAATACTGGTCGTCATATTTTCGTGTTTCTGACTACCAATAATGACTGCCAAAGATTTATCAATAAATGTGCTTTTTGAGACACGGAAGCTTTTATTGAGCAATCCATAATGTAAAAACTCAATAACATTTTGCCCGACCCGGGAATCGAATCACAAGACCAACGGGGTCAACATTTTTATATAATATAATATACCTAATATTATAATATTTAAGTCAAATTCGGTTGGACCTTCCGGTAACATAGTGATGAATAATTCTAAATGATAGTGCACAAAAGTGATATATGTGGGTTAGCAGCAGTAAAGACCAATAGGTACTATTGATCGTCGATTCGGCAACTCTGGCTCGTATTTTACAGTAAACTGTAGTTGTATAAGCGGTCGTTCGATCAGCATCAGTGCCATTTATCGTGCATTCGGTATGTGGCACGACTCCGCCGTCCTTTACTACGCTAACACACTGGATAACGTGACATGACACCACTGTGATAGCCACATAAATTATCACAATGACTCCGCAATTGTATTAATTGCTGTGACATGTTACACAGTGTTTGATAAAGGATTTAATGATGTATGGGAACTGCTCGCAGCTGATAGATTCCTGACGCGATTGTACTTGTGATAGGTGACGATATTTAACCATCTCGACCCCTAAATGACTCCAATAGATTATTCAGTCGGGTCCAACATCGATGACAGCTGTCGTTATGAGCAATTAGGAGACCAAAAGTTACACAACTGCAATAAGTAACATTCGGATCCTATTTAATTACTGATGTAATTTGGTCCCAGGAGACATTGCAAAAAAACTTATATTCAGTCATTAAATGAAAAAGGAAGGCGATATTATTATTTTCTAACAAATTAAATCGAATATGCATCTTTTGGGAAATCGCCACACGTGTCCAAAGGACTGGTCTTTTCTTGGGCCAAAGAATCAGCATTGCCACACCACGTGGCAATGTCGCTTTTATAAATCGTGCATGCCTTGTACATAATTAATTATTATTTATTTTACTATTTCTAAATAAAGTAAATATTTAATAATATAGGTAGTGGTCAGGTTGTTTACAATTACAGTTCAGCCTCAACCGCAGATTAATGCAGTAAGGAACTTACTTACTGCTCACATAGATGCTCACAAATGATGCTGCCGAGCATTTAATTCTACTACTAGTTAGTAGTACAATCTGATGCTCAGCGATTGAGAAACTAATCACTATGTGAGCATCAACCACCAATTTGCGTAATTAGGTCACGACGTGCTACCGCTGCTGAATCAGCCACATTACAAAATAGCGAAGCTCCGTAAAGTTGTTCGCCCGTCATATCCAACTATATTATGCAACCAAAACATACATCTGATTGGCATGCTTAAGTAGCATCATATATTTTACGATAGGTCAATAGAAAGGATTTTGTTATCAACTCTCATAGGTTAACATTCACCTGAAACGCCACCACCACATTAAAAGGCACTTATTACGTTATTTACAAGAAAAAAATAATTTAATCTGTGTAGTTGCTCTTCCAAAACTTTCGTATAGAAAAATCTGTAAGAAACACCATACCTACATTCTAAATACAATTGTTTAACATGTTTTGTACGGGTACATTAATTATATATCTAATTACACGTGCAAACGAATGTAGGACTTATGAAGTTGGTAATTAAGATTAAAGTAGGTAATACCTATAGATAGAAGTATATTTTATAATGGCTCGTGTCCTACCTAATTGTAACAAACTGTTTATAAAAACCATTAAAACACACCACACGGTGCTACACTATTTTGCCAGACGTTCGTGTTGTCCTATATAAAGACTACCTAACTTTTATTTCATAGCGCCAGAACAGAATTAGATTTTCTAAAGTGCCATTTTATTATACTGCCAAGCTTGCTCATATTTTGTCTGCGTATACAGCCACCTTTTGTTATATGGAAGATAACACATTAAGCTTTTTATACCTGCAGTAGAGAATCAGTAAGTGTTCTTGTTGCTAATATCTGTACCTAATGCCTAACCTGTGTTGAATTATTATTAGCACTTAAAATCTTTAGACCTTTTATTTTTCACTATTTTATCGACTCACGAAGTTTTTACGATATTCCGTTGGTAGGTATCTGATATTTATTTTGAGTGAACTATTTTTGTTCTATATAAAAATTGTTTGTACCAATACAACAGCCTCACGCGTATAATTAGCCTTCGAATGTACAAGTTCAACCTTCTGATAAACTTAGTTATATTACAACAAAACATACAACATTATCAGTTAATAACAACAGAAATCACATAGCATTGTGTATATCATGTGTATACTATGATTTTATATTAGTACATTATACCTACAAGCATTATGCAGTTTTGCCTACCTAGTCTAATTCAAGGAACTAAGTATGCTAGTGGTTCTCTACACGAAATAAATATTAAACATACCATCACGCCTGTATTTCCCACAGGGTTAGGCAGATGTGTTACAATGTACACCCACAGTTCGCTGGTATGTTTAGGTCCCATGTAATAGGGGGCGAACCTATTGCCATTAACCGGGCACAGATCCTAACTCCGAGCTGCTACTGAGAATTTCATAGAAAACCCCAATAACACTTTTTGCTCGACCTGGGAATCGAACCCAAGTCCTCTAGCGTAGCAGTCGCGCTTAGGACCACTAGGCTACCGAGGCAGTTAAAAAAAAAATTATAATAAATAAATAATAAAAAAAAATTAATAATAAATATTAATGTATTATTATTTATTTTTCGTCATTTTCCATCTTGCCCCTGGGTTTAGGCAGGGGAGCGATGAATCCCACGCAGACAGTGATATACTCGTGCGACATTGCCTACCACGAATCGCCCCGTTGCGTGTAACTGTTCTTTAAAAGAGGTTTATTCTGAAATACTATCAAACATAAACCACAAAAAAACAAGTATTTATTCATTATTGACAGGGTGTCGTAATTATTAACAATTATAAATACTTATTACATTTCATGAAATGAATAATTCAACATTACTTAAGTCTTTTATGACAACCTCCTGTTTGGCGAGGTTGCAACACTGCACCTTTTATATTACTCATTGGCGCTGAAATTCTGATCCTACATAGCAAAAATATTTGATAAGGGTATTCCGAAAACAGGATTTATTGTAGGCATATATTGCTAAAGAACAAACTCGACGAATTTAGAAGTTATTCCAGGTTTCAGTACGCGTCACTTTGGTACATACGTGACTATTTACTGCGACTCTTATGCTATAAACGCTAGATAGCTTTCAGAAAAGTTCAAGTCCACAGAGGATTGTGCGTCAGTCTCAGTTTTAGTTGTTGCAAACTTTTATCTCGAAAAAAATTTACGCCATTTGTAAATGTAATAAAAAGAGATAAGTAGAACTATTTAAGAATTACGGAAACTACCAAACTACCTTCAAGTCAACACACTTAAAACTAAATACTCCACATTTGCACCAAGTAGCAACTCTCCGACCATTCCGCGCAATTACTAAAAAGAAAAATGTTTGAAGGTAGAAAGTTTAGAATTAGCCTCACGGAAAGCTGGAAAAGTAGTTTTAACTTAAAGCAAACAAACGTCTTTTGTTAGGATCCCGGACAGGCAGCAGATGGCAAATGAAATAAAATGTCCGAGTGATATGTTTGGTCCATACGTCTTCATTTCAATGACCATTCATTTGCGATCGGTGCGGCCGCGCGGGCCTCCGCTAGATTAATGGCGATCCGATTTTCTGCTCTCGGCAGAGCCTATGAGAAAGGAAATGTAAAGAGATATATAGGGATACATCTATATTGTAAATCTAAATTGTTAATAAATAGCTTAGGTCAGTTACTTTAGTCTTTATTTTAATAAATGTACCCTTTTCCTTTTCTCTCTTGTTTGTTTATTTGGTTCTCGTGTATTTTTCTATAGGTAGGTAGATAAGAAGTAGGTACATTAATTTAATTACATGTAGGTTTGAAAGTAATGTAACAACACTTTGAAATCAATATTTGAATGTTAACCGTTTCACTCATGTACACTTTCCGGGATGGATGCAGAATGACCCGACTACTTTCGGACACGAACGGAGCACGTAAGGTTACAAGCCACTCTGCGTTGTGTTTGTAATATCCTCATTCTATGGGTTCCCCGAAGGCCCCTTTTTTTTTAAAACCCATTAAATACTTAAAGATCTCTGATTGTGATAAGATTAGCCACCTGTTTGCTTTTTCACAAATTACGATTTCTAAATCTGTAAAAAAAGACTTCGCATCTGATGAACCTATCAAAAATAAAGTATTTTAGTTTTATTCGTATTTATACTACCTATGTATATATGTACTGAAAAGTAACCAGTTCTGCAATATTTCAGCGACACTTACCTACAACCTCACCTGTTAATCCTCTTGGCGGAAATAGAATTTCTCAGGACCAGGCACGACGTAATATTGAAATGTACCTATACAACCCTGACATCCAGCTTATAACATTATCGAGAGAAAAATATTATAATTTTCTTCATTGTATAAAAGCATTTATTTTGAATCCATTATTTGGTTGATAAAATTGATCATACCTAATGGCAGTGTAAGTTAAGATAGCGTCATCTTTTAGACAGCGCGTGAACTACACTTCCTTTAGGAACGATGGGATGCGGCGCTAATCCTACTCTCTAAGGAGTGGGAATTCCGCCATTTTCAATTTATTTGTTTAATGGTACGGGGTACCTACACCTGAACATTTGCATGCCATATTACTTGTGTCGTACCTACTGTGCTTACCGCATAGGTACCTAATTTATGTGCCGGGCGGAAGAGAATACGGAATCATAGCGGTTTCCGTACTCTGAATACTATCTATATACATTGCTACAAAGTACCAAAATTAATAAATAACATTGAGCCTGACCTTTTATATACCTAGTCTACTAGAAATAAAACAATGAGGGTGTTTTAATCAAGATGTTATGAAGCGTATGTGAAAAACTATCTTTTTACACCATCATCCAAACATCTGTAGTTTGCGAGCAAAGAAACGCAATATTATTTTGTAATCCGAACATATTGCAGGCAGGCGGCAAGTTTACTAGCACGCTCAGCCGCTCATAGAATGTTGTTTGTTTATGTGAATTTAGGTAGCATTGAATAGGAGAGTCGCCTGACGTGATGTGCAAAATACAAAATATGCATCGTGCGGACTGAATGCAACTTGGTATGCAGCTGTTATACAACCGTATAAATATGGCATTCATGTTTAGCTTTTGTTTTTCTTTAACATTTTCATCGGTACTACTACATAAATAGTGTTAATAGACGCCTACTTACTTCTACACTTCTATATTATTATTCTAAGATTTAACATACCATCACGCCTGTATTCCCCGACGGGTTAGACAGAGGTGTACCAGTGTACACTCACAGTTCGCCGGTATGTTAAGGATTTGATTACTCATAGGTATTAATTAAGTAAATAACTACATAGTTGTTTTATTGTGCAGATCATACAATTGTAGGTGCCTATGAAGGTACATGTTAACAATTTCCAAAGGTACATAACGGGTGTGAAAGGACACTAGGTACCTAAACAGTGTTTTTTTACAACAAAAATAAAAGTCGTTTCCCAATCAATCATTTTCGCTCAATGTCACATAAGATGGACAATTGGACGGCCTGCATAGTTAACGGCTATGTGACGTGTTATTTTAATACCCCGTATAAAGACTAGGGACATTAACAAAGGTTAATGTCTCTAGTCTAGCCTAGTCTAGTCGAACCCTCAATCGACAGTGGCTTAGACACCTATTATCACCAAGAGGTGATCGATCGAGGATTCGTTTTAAGACTCAATATTTCATAATAACACGTAAATACATATAGATACCTACTCTTATACGTAAGACTTTAAGTATAAGTATATGTAGGTAGATACGTGCCAGCAGTGCACAGCGCTCCAAAGTTTCAATGCGTCAATAAGTCGTGGAAGCTATAACTGCACGGCCCATAGCGCAACCAGTTCACGAGTTGAAATGTTCAAACTTAGAAGCAGGATTCTGAATGCAGCTAGACTACTCTATTTTATAAATATTTTTAAATTAAGTTTCCGTACAAATCATTTTTAGGGTACCGTATCCGAGGGTGCCAACGGGGTCCGTCTGTGTGTCACCGGGCTGTATTTGGAGTGTTTAATTTTTCAGTGTGTATTTCTAAGGCCGCTATAACAACAAATAATAAAAATTATAACTTAAAAATTATAGGGGGGCCCCATAAAAGTAATTTTTTTTTTTGGTATGTTGTGTTCAATATTGTGCGGTGGTACGAATCCTTCGTGTGCGATCCCGACACGAGCTTAGCCAGTTCTTTTCTTAAAGTTTCAGGAAATCGTTTTTTTTTTCTAAAATTGGCCTATCTAAATCTAGCGAGTTTTGCACGTTAATATGGATCGAACTTGTTGTCTCTTGTTTTAACAGACCGCACCTAACATTGCCGGCACGGTGGGCGCAGTTTCTGAGCGGCTGGGTGCTGCGGGTAACGGGTTCATTCAAAATATAATCATTTTTTATTTGTTAAAACCAAAGCAGGTATAAAATATTATACACAGTTCTTAAGCTTAAAGGAATAGAAGTCCTTGTTATGCCAGTAAGCACAAACATCTCATGCGAGAATGGACTACTGAGTATGACTAAGAAAGACATATTGTTTCTTAAAATAAATAAGGAATAATATTGTTAAATACTTTAAGATAATCATTTCTTCATTTACCATCGAGAATCAAAGATTGTAGTCAAAAAATTGTAATCCATAATAAAAAAAGAAACTTTAACCGTAGTCTCGTAAAAACTCTATGCTCGACCGAACCAAATTTTTTTGTCATTTCATCAATATAGCGATGATTCTTTCTTTCTTTCTTTTTAAAAAAAAAACGTTGCCCCACACTAGGAATTTCTCCTGTAACGTGGGTGCGTTTACAAACATAAACTCACATACACAAACAGCCAGACCCGGAACAACTATCTGTAGGTCATACAAATATTTGTTCCGTGCGGGAATCGAACCCGCGACACGCAGCGCAGCAGTCGATCGCTCGGCCACTGCGCCAACCGTGTCGTCAATTCATGAATTCATGATGATTCAGGGGAATTAGTATGGTACGAGGTTCACCCACCGGGTCATCTATTAGTTATAATATTCAATCATGTCAGTATTATATCTATTGAGCGTGGTGTCCTGGGTTCGATTTCCAGGTCGGGCAAAGTGTTATTGGATTTTCCCGTTAGGAATTTCTCAGTGACAGCCCGGAATTTTGAAGTAGGTCGGGTGACACCCCCGTGCCTCGGAAAGCACGTAAAGCAGTTGGTCCTGCGCCTGATCTCTCCCCGGCTGCGTCGGATGGCCGTCCCATCGGACTATGAGTGTTAGGAAAGAGGAGGTGCACCTGTGTTTGCGCACACTCTTGTGCACTATAATATCTCCTGCATACTTGGCTAGTCTGAATAAAGATTAGCCGCTGTGGCCGGAATCAGTCTGGAGAATACATTTTTTTTCACACTAGGCAAATCTATGCTAATATTATAAAGTTGAAAAGTTTGTTTGTTTGTTTGGTTAAACGCGCTAATCTCTAAAAGTACTGCTTAGAATTGAAAAAATATTTTTGTGTTGGATATTTCATTTTTTGAGTAAGGCTTTAGGTTTTATAACATCACGCTACATACACAGGAGAGGAGCAGTAACCAAAAACGTAACTTAACGCGGGTAAAAATAACCACGCGAACGAAGTCGCTGGCAGAAGCTAGTTAAATATACAGTAACTCCAAATTCATTCATTCCCGGGCGGATCAAAATATTTGTTTAACCTAAAGGTTATCTATTTTCTTATTTTTTAGCTGCCTCGGTAGCCTAGTGGTGCTAGGTGCGACTGCTACGCTAGAGGTCTTGGGTTCGATTCCCAGGTCGAGCAAAAAGTGTTATTGGGTTTTTCTATGAAATTCTCAGTAGCATGGCAATAGGCTCGCCCCCTATTAGGTACATGGGACCTAAAACATACCGGCAAACTGTGGGTGTACATTGGTACACCTCTGCCTAACCCTCCGGGGAATACAGGCGTGATGGTATGTTGTAATCTATTTCCGGGTCTGGCTGCTTGTGTACGACGGAAACATAATAAAAAAAAAATGCGATTCCCGCTATTGTATTACGCCACACTATTCCCAACCACTGTAGCTCCTGAAAGCCAAAATCAACAGTGGAGACCGCCATAAAAGCGCCGAAGCAATACGGCTCGAACAGTCCCGGAGAAATGATACCACACACCACACACACCGCACACACATTGCCACATCGCCACATTATAGGTTAAAAATAAAAATTATGAACGAAGCAAAATGTGTAGGGGGGTGTTCCCCTATACATTTAGTTCCCTCATATTTTAAAGCTCACTTAGTATTCACTATAAAGGTACTTACTAGCAGGAATGCAAGAATGTACCGAGTATCAAAACAAACCCATATCTTTATCAAGACCCCGAAAATGCAACACATGAACTCACGTTTCGCAAGGATGAACATTCACAATAGTAAATAGCGGTAATAAATGGGATTATCCTTTCTCAAAATTATGTGGGTATGCATAGTAGTGCGTTACGGTGATCCTATTGTTACGGCGCCAACATATCATGTCCCGTGTGCAATTTGGTACACTGCTTTGTATGAGCACCTAATACAATCTCTAGCTTCGCGCTTTTTATGTACCTACATATCGTATCGTGTTTAATACTAGATATACATCTACCCAGGAATCATGCAGAGGATGATGCAATCATGCAGAACGGTACCTAAGTCATCTATCTCATGAGACTATAAAGCCAGCATCTATAAAGTCAACTTGCCATAATCTTACACCACCAGCAAGCATGTGCTGGTGGTGGTAATAAATACGTGAGTCTTTACTTAATAAGATAATGATTGAATTACCTGATGGAACTCATCGTCCATTGTTGTGGAACAATTTCGTTATTGGACAACCGTTTCCAATAACGTTGGTTTCATCCCGGACGGGCAGTGTTATTGGAAACTGTTGCTGGGTAGCTGTTGTTTGTATTAATAGAGACAATAGATCAACAACGATTAGATTTAATAGCTACCACCGAAAACACAATCAAACTGGCCAAATTCCCATTATATTATATTATAGTTTGCCATCGAAACGCTAAGAAGAAGAATAGACCAACGAGGCGCAGGTTGAAAACGAACGGCAAAATCTTTATTGTTTGGATAAAATTATTATTTATTTTGATGAATATTATTTGATGGACGAAATATAAAACTTGTAGGTAACTAAGTTTATTAAAACGTTTTTGTAATACACTGTTATTTTAAGGGCAAGAAATTAAAGTAAACAGTTAAATAAAACAGGTACATTTTATTGAAAAAAATATGTACACAGCAAAACAAATAAATAATCTTATGTTGTATATTAGTCTATAAAACATTAATTTCATTGAAATAAAATACTATACATAACTACATTAAGATTATGTACATAATACCATCTCACAGGGAAGTGCTATCAGACTATAATATAATAAACAATATCCATTTAACATTTAAATACTATGTCGATATTTGGAGTCACATTTATTAGTTAGGAAAAATTTAAGTGGAATCCCTTAATTACGATAAAATACGATAGGTATACAAAACAGTAAGCTATGATAATTCCTTGATATATTCATCGGACATCCAAAGATCACATAAAGTAATTTTGCACATTGATAAATCTAACAACGACTGTTGATAACAAATTACCTATCAAAATGTACTCATGGCATGACCTATTAGTTAACATTACCTAGACTTTTTAACTTTTTCTTATCTATAAATTATTGTGATTAAAAAGCATTTTAGAAATGATTTAAAATAATCTCCCTTGTACCACAAATCAAATTGTTTATCAATTAAGCGACACTTAGAAATATCTTAAATTTATATAAATAAAACAGAAAAAAATGAGATGATGAGATTAATTTCTAAACGTGTAACTAACATAATGAATGAATGTCGCTGTGATGCTCTACTATGAATGTAACACAAACGTTTAATGCCATGCATTAAAGGAAACTATTTTTGTATAATTATGTAGGCCTACAATAATTCATGATTAGTTTATTAAAATTGCATACAAAATGTATAAATAGGTCTGCTGTATTTTGTCTACGACACATCATAGCAATATTTATTTATAGATAAAAATCTGACTGCCCCTTATCAAAAATCTTTTCGTATTTCCCATTTAAATAATTGTATCATTTACTATTTCTAAAATATTAACAAAAGTATAAAATTATTAACGCAAACAAGTAGCACAATGTTGAAACTAATATGTACTGTACTTATTCATTATTCAACCGAAACAATGCCGACGCGGTGCGCGCCGGCACTCGCCAGGCCTGTGTTATTGTCAATTATCTCATCTATAATATCTACATTTTAATATGCTCAATATTTTGACTAGAAATCATGTTATACTTATTATTTTCTAACAAAACACATAAAATTTACAAGATATATAGCATAATTTCTTATCAATTTACAGTTCACTAAAATTGTACAATACATCGATGACAGGTGTGGAATTTCATTAATTTCTTTAATATCGAGAGAAACCTACTTAAAGTATGACCTTCACTTATTCTAATACATATAATGTGAAACAACAATGATTTTAAATCATGTTTGCAACACCTAAACAATGCACATTTATAATTTAATATCAAACTGTGATAAATCACTGCCTATCTCGTCAATAGAATGGAAATATAATAATTTGCATATTTTTAGGAACATCTAATGTCTAGAAGGAATTTTGATCCAAAGATGACACGTTTCGAACACAAACTTTACGAACCTTATATACAGTGATCCCAATTAAACGATAGGTAATACGGAATGGTATATAATCACTGAACGGTATATTAAATATACAAGCTGGAAATAACACATAAGTAAGTCTTTAACGTAATGAATCTCAACAGCATTGTTCTAACTAACGTCTATAAATTAAAATTGTAAAATTAATTGTCGATGTGATGTTTTTAAGAGATGAAAAGTAATTTTGCAAATAAATCACTTTATTTGTGTGATTTCTGTTACGTCATCCGAAGTAGCCAGTCTCAAACTTTAGATCTCGCGGTATAATATACTTTATATTTTATAATATTTAAATCTACATAACGTCTGAATAAGGCGGACTCTGTACCACATTCCTACACCGAATGAGGGGCGCAATGAACAATCAACTTGTAACTAACAGTCTATACCGCTAGCAACAAATGAGATTTGATATAACCGTTAGTAAAAATTGAGTATTCAAACTGCCAGATTTAGGAGAAGGGCGCTAACGGTGTAAGTCCGAGTTGCGGTCTCATCGTGAGCTGCGCAGTCTAGCGCCGTCTCCCGACGTGTTCGGACTCGGCGCTATCTTTGCCGGATTTTTCTTGTGATGCCTGTCTCTGCTCCTCGCCTTCTTAGTGCGGCGCGGCAAGTCGGCGACGTCATCTTCGTCAGCGATCTGCTCCGCACTGTCGTCCCGTTCGCCCGAGCTCTCGCTCTTCTTGTCGAGTTCCGCCATCGCTTCCTGAATCGCGTTCTCGAGTAAGGTGTTCAGTTTTCTACTCCTGTTGTGGTAAACGGTATTAAAATTATTTAGTTATCTACGCACGAGAGGGATCCGTATTGTGGATATTAGCAGCCTCACCGCGCGACAAAATTAAACAGAAATCTCAGGTTGGGTTAATATTACAAATGTGTCGAACAAAATTAAATATTTAGACGCACATAAATGATGGTGAGCAGCGCAACTATAACGAACTCTCATTCTAAATCATAAGGGACAACTAAGGGGATTTGTATAACACAATAAGAATGAATTATAATTCGGAATCGCTAATCCCTAGTGATCCTGGTCGCTGGGCGGTGGCGGTGCACGCGACTCACTTCCGATGCTTGGTGCGCGCGGCGTGGTGCTGGTCCAGGCCGTCGGACAGCGTGAGCAGGCGCGCGCCGGGCAGCACCGCGACGCCCAGCGCGCCGAACCAGCGCACGGCCCAGCGCCCGCCCGGCCGCCGCGCGCGCAGCTTGCCGGGCCAGCTGGCGTGGCCGCGCGCCGGGCCCCACACCACGTCGCCCACCGCGAACCCGCCGCCCGGCTCCTCCGAGCTCTGCGCATCTATCGACCGAGCACAGCTGTTAGGCGGCGTCGGGAGCGCGTACGAGAACCTCCACCGAGCTTCCGCCACCGACGGGTGCGTTGTCGTGAGATATAGAAGCACGCCCGCGCAGACGTATCCAATTAACACAATGCGAATTCGAAACGCTGCGGTTCCGTTGAAGTAGCAGCGAGGATTCAGAGGCTTACGACAGCGGTAGTTGACCACTTTGCTAGTTTATTAGTCGTAAAGTAAATCTAAATAAGGTGAGCAAGGAAAAAATACAATACGATAGATTTAAAAAAGATAACCTCATAAATTACATTTTGCGAATGAATGTATTTTTTCCCGACACCCGAAAGGAAGTTACGTTGTCGTAGTAATGAGAATATGTGCTTTACTTACAATGATGAACAGGTGAAAATTGATGATGGCTTACAATGATGCGTTAGTAATGGAATCCCAATTTTTGTACCAATTTGTTACTTCGAATGTGGTGCAATGGAAAGCGACAGAAAGCCGGGTGAGAACGTTTGAACGCTGCACATCGCTGATTTATTCTGATTAGTTTCCAGTACACCCTTTATTAACAGCTGTATCTTGTATTAACCCAACCAAAAGAAAACCAATGACCAATAGTATCGCATTATGTAGAAGCTGAAATATACCACAATACACATCATTAAGACGTATTCGTTGACAAACACTCTACAAACATATACAATTTAGTAAGTCCGCTTGCAGAGAGTCAATCCAAAACCAATACAAGACACAACATCATGGTAAATTTTGAATTTTGTTAGCTGTGACTAAAGCGTGAGATGGTTCTGGACGTATTAGTACAGAGGCAACAAACTTGATGGCCGCATAATTGATAGATATGTAAAGAAAACGTAAGATAGATCAAGAATTCTAAGTCAAATTTAAAAGGGAATTACAAACAAAGAACTCGTTAAATATAGTTTTTCTGACGATTATTTTACTTTTTTTGCTGTAAATAGAAAGGGGAGACATCATTAAAAAATTTAAAATATTTTGGTTCTCACAAATTATTTATTTATTTGAACATATCTACAATTCCAGTAAGAGATAATATGATACATAAATACTAATTTAAACTGCTTTTTTTTTCGTTATAGATAATTTATCAATTTGCTGCGAATGAGACAAATGATTTTAGGTGTATTGAGCACACTGAAACTAACAAATAGAAATTCCCGCCAAAGTGCATTATTTTAAACATTTATAGCAAAGAGTCCAAAGCATAGCAAATAGAAAGGTGATATAAAGTTCACTTACCATCGCCAGAACCCATATTACGTCTATCATATACTTTGGGCATAGAAGACGAGTCTGAACTCGTGCCCGAAAGGGGAAAATGTCTTGACTGTGTTTTATCTGGAGAACTCATACCCATTGATTCATAATCTGTATCCTTGTGTATTCCATGGACCATATTATAATTAGCTGCTCTCATTATCTTATCAGGCCTGTATGTGGACGTGTCGCCATAGTCACTCTTTCTCTTGTACGTCTGAGTCCTTTCATAATAGTTGGGGTTCATCGGCATGACTTGTTGGTTGTTCATTGGCGATGGACTCATGTTTTGATTGAAATGCATGTCGGTGGACTCGACAGGATTGTGTGAGCGGCCTTGTCGCATCATGGGCATGTTTGATATCATACCTGGAATTTGAAAAATGAAATACTTGTACTTGAACGACGAATGTTGATAGTCCTACTTTTCGTAATTTAATAACTATTATTAGATATACACATTATACACGCGAAGATATGTAAGGATGAATGGATGGAAATTTGGCACTCATATAGATCTAGCTTAACACTTTTATTTTCACACAATTTTAAAAGAATATTTCGAATATAATTTGCATTTACCACACCACAGTAACTTTTATACTCAGCGGTAGAATTCCAACGAACAAACAATCTTCGTAAAAACCTGTAGTTAATGAGAAAATAGAACATAGTTTCGTAATTTTTTTTATTCTTACACTTATTTGTTAGGTAATTTACACTAAAGCATTTGACTGTGTACGGTAGGAATACTTACGAAGAGTCTTAACTGTAATGTGGTGTAATGGGTGGTATCTATTTATTTAGCTCCACTTCTAAAAAAATATATTTGAACAAAAAAACAATTGTAAAATTACATGATTGCTCTCGATCTCTTACAAATAAAAAAGGGTTACTGGGGCAACCCTTTTTTTTACCGTCCTGTGTCCTGTTCTATTTGGAGTTATCAAAGAGGTCTAGCTTTTACAATTTAACAGAATCGCAATTTGCAAACGGTTATTGAATAAAATCGATATAACATGTTACACACGACCTTGAGCAATAAAGATGAGAGAGAAATGACGTCATGTGAATGAGCTTGCAATATTTAGGTAACATTATTTTAAATGGTATTGCCAAATAAATTGTAATACACTGCCTAAATTGCTTGTTAGTCTTATGAATGTTAGGATTTTATTAAAGCATGCATTGATAACAAGGTATATGTATGTTAAAAATAGGTATCTCAGCATTTTCTTTGTAATAAACTATTCATATTAGGATCTAAATGTTTATTGTGTTAGTAGAAACAAATAAAGGAGAAAAAAAACACATTACTTACTTTGCGTGTCCGTGTCCGAGTTGAAGTCGTTACGTGTCACGGGCCAACCGTGCTCACGCGATTCTGCCATATCTTGCTCACTGCTAGACACGCATTGCACCATGGCCTGAAAACAATTGGCAAAACATTCACAAACGAAACAAATCATTTTCTATATACGGACAAGTAATAAGGTGCGACAGCCGATATGAAAATTTATAAAAAAGGGCTACATTGTATTACCGAGGAGCTAGCATCCGCAGGTTCGGGCGACTTGGTGGTGGTGTCGGCGTAGTTGTGCGTGGACAGGCAGCGCGCCGCGTACAGCCGCGGGCTGCCCGCCGCCTCCAGCGCGCCCAGCGGACTGCGCACGGGGACACGCAATGTTATTATTGCTACTTTTGATAGTTACAAAACAAAATATCGACTCGAAGAATTATTATAATGTTAATAAGTACAGTGTGGAGTGTCATAAGATGCATTTTACGTCATAATCAATTTAAAAAAATATTATACATAATTTTTATTTTCTCTTCATAATAAGTGGTTTTAAGATTAATGTAGACTTAAAATTAAAACTCTATTTAAAATTGATTTTCGAAATCTGGTTTCTTAATGATTGATTTTTTTTTGTAGATTAATTGCTACTCTTTTCTGCATTCTACGATTATGAATGATTAAAAAATGTATTTATTTTTTGAGCAATACAATCCAAATTGCAGGGTATAAAAGAATATTACCTATGGGTGGTGGTGTCGGGTGGGCTGCCGGCTGCGTGCGCGCTGGGCGACTTCCCGCGCTGCTGGTTGACGCGCGTCTGCGTGGACACCGAGTGCCGCACGTGCGGTGCCAGCGGGAACTCGCCCACGAACTTCATGTAGCCGTCCGCCTCCGCCTTCACGGAGGTGTCCGACTGCCCACGGCCGAACACGACGCCCCGGTGCTTGTCTTCTCTATGATCCTCCATAACATTCCCAGGCGGAGATTCGATCATCCCTCTACCTTTTTGATTCGCCGTTGACTTATTAGCCAACAGAATAGTCGGATCTATGCTCAATCTTGACGCATTACCACCCTGCAAGTTAGTTGTTATTGACGACATCTGCGTGTTATGAGAGTTAGACACGAGAGTAGTTTGCTGCTGCACTATCGTCGTGTTTTGGTGTACGAATGTTGAATTGCCTCGGTTGCTGGTCCCGGACGACAAAGAGACTTGTTTCGGAGACAGAGGAACCATTAATGTTTGACCCATCTGATTGGTCTGTATGTACTCTTGCGTTTGTAAATTACTAGATCTGACTTGAGGATTATTAAATGCCACGTTAGTCGGACTCAAATTAGCAAGCAAGGGACTGAGTTGGCCGTTGAAGTTTGGACTATTCATCATAACTTGACTATTAGGAGATATGAATTGGGCTCCTGGGCTATGCTGTGATTGTATAATTTTGCCTTGCTGGTTTTGAGCTCGTAAGACGACACCGCCGTTTGTGCTTGCTGCGAATACTCCAGAATTTTGTACAGGAGTCAAAACATTTTGACCATTGACTGTTTGTAACTGTAACTGCACAGGCATTCCTGTGGAGTTGTCTGGAATGATGGCCGTGCCGTCCGCCGTCATCATCATGCCGCCGAGGTTGGGCACGATGAACTGCTGGAACGCTGGGAAGTTCGGCACCACACCACTAGCGTTGTTAATAAGGTTCACAGGTTGAAGTAGATTGATTTGTTGCGACGGAGACGTGTTCGTAATTATTTGTTGGGATCCAAAGTTGTTACCATTCCCTTGTCCATTCATAACTATATGGGCTGGTGTTCCAGATTTTCCTGGCACTATCGTCAATGCTTGCAACATAGGCGTTGGCGATATATTATTGTTGGGAGATAATTGAAAACCACGCGGTGAGAACTGAGGGCTAGTATTATGTTGAGGTGAGGAATGGTGAACCATAATATTGCTGGCATTTTGCTGCGGAGCAGTTATTTGTAGTAAATTTGTAATATTTGATTGATTTTTCTTTTTCTTGCTTCGCTTTTTTAAACTTTCTGGCGATAACATAGCCACACCCTGTACGAAACCATGATGATTCTTCATATCAATTTGCCGTGAGTTGTCATTCGGTGACTGTCCTGATACAATTCCTCCTGTAACTATTTGTGGTAATACATTATTCTGTTGCATGACTTGTCCATCTACAGCCATCATGGGGGGCTGTATAACAAACGGAGCCGGCAATGCATTGACTACTACCGTTGATTGGTTCACCAGAGGCTGCATTCCACCCACTGCCGGCACTACTTGCGTCACAGATGAGGTCACATTGGTCATGTTGCCCTGCATCGACGACGCAGTCGTCGTAGTTTTCGGTGGTGGAGGTGGCATTTGATTATTCGATACCATGATCTGACCAGTTGATGATATCAATATTTGTCCAGGCGTTGTTGCTCTTCTGTTTACATGCGATAGGGACATTGTATGCGCGCCGCTCGTCTCTAATTTGGACGGTAAGCTACCAATAACATTCTGTACCATTTCCAATGGTGACTTGGAGATCATATTCTGTGCCGTCGTGCCGGCTATGTGCAACGGATAGCTCGTTGGTAAATTGACAGAATTAATAAATGGATCTGGCTGATTGTTCGGAATGGCATATGTTGTAGCAAGATTGACACTCGGCGGAGGAGGTGGTCTTATGAAATTTGCTTGAGATGCGTTAATGGATGTTGTAGCAGTGTTGGCTTTCCCAGCTAAAACTGAGGTGACTGTATCCCGAGTTACGGAAAATCCACTCGCCATAGTAGTAACAAAGGTCTGAACGTAACAGGCCTGTATGAGAGTGTGCGCGGGACCTCCGCCCAAGTGAGGTGGAGGGCAGTATCCAGGCATTGAATTTTCTATTCTTCTTCTTGGTTCCAATCTATACAATTCTTGCGAGGGTTTTAAAGCAGGTTTAACACCAACCATTGATATGTTATCAACTTCCATGAGATTTTTATTGACATTATGATTTGATATGAAATGCATTACTTGAGTTCCAGTCATGGACTGATTATTGTTAGGAGGCCCAGGGGAGTTATAAGTATATACTTGATTGCTGCCTGGCGTTGAAGGGTTACTAAAGTTATCTCTGCATGAACCAGAGTTTGAATAAGCTGGACTAGGCATTGCGTACGTGCAATTAGATTGCATTTGCGAACTATTGCTGCCATTGCTATGCGGCGTGTCTGTACTACGCGAGCTGTTCGACAGCGTCGGGGACGGCTCGGGAGGCTGCAGGGTCTCCGTCATCGACACATTGCTGGTGCTCACCGTGGCAGCCTGAATAGGACCACAGTTATCATTCACAATGGGACTCCTTTCAATGAACGTTGATGATGTCACTGGATTGTCTTCGAATGAATGTTTCGGACTAGGCGTCGTAGAGTTACTCTCCAAGTCCATCTTATACATTTGATGTTTCATGTATTTAAGGCGCATTTGGTTCTCAGAATATTCTGGACTATTGCTTTTTATTGACACATTACAGCCTTTACAGCACTGTGGCATGGTGGTGTCTCCAGGTTTGTCTGACAAAACACTGCTATCTGGCGTGCTAGTAGGCGAATGTGACGGATTGGGCACATTGTTCCTGTAAGCGTTTGAAGCTTCACCTGGTTTAGACATGGTGTTCATTTTATCAATTTGGTGTTGCGGAACACAACCGGCGCCACCTGGACCTTCGTATTGGTTAGCTTCATATGAAGAATTTATTCCTACTTGCTTAGAGATAGTGTTGTTTAATAAAACTGTTTGTTGTGCCAGATATCCGTTAGGATCGTCCATAAATGATGGGACACTGTTAACTTGTACTTCATCATTTGTTCCTTTTGACTCCTGCATCATTCTCATTCCATTGCCACCATATGGAAGAACTTTGTTTTCTGAATTATTTTTCTTTTTACCGCTTTTATTGCCCTTTGCCTTCTTTTTGTTGGTATCCACGACTGGCCACTGCTGGCCCAGCATATTGTAGTGCTGCGGCAGTGGCGGCACTCGAGAACACATGCCTTGGTTCATTTGTTCATTACTAGAAAATGAACTATAGGACGAGGAAGAAGAGTCTTCAGATATGCTGGTATTCGATTCTTCGTAATCATTCTCAGATCTCGCATGTTTCGGACTGGGACTAGTCATACAGTTGGGGGCACTAGGTTCGTTTCGCTTCACTTGCCAAGGAGGCGTCTTAGCAGGATTGGTTTTCATCACAGTACCATTTTGTATTATTAACTGGCCCTGATGTACATACTGACCATGCCCCTGAGACTTATTTTGGGTCATATTTTCTGCTAATTGTGTTCTATATCCTTTCATAGCCATTTCAATTTGTTTTTGATTTTGCTGTATGAATATTTGTTGTTGTTCATTAATTTTCTGCATCACTTCAGGCGTTAAGGCTTGGTTCAAGCCGCAGAACACTTGCGATTCATCTTCTTTGAAAGGATATTTACCCTGAATATTTTGTTGCACAATGGCCATTTCTTTCTTTTCCTCCTTTGCTTCTGATTCTGTCGCATTCTGAGCCAAGTTCGCCATATTTTTTAAGAAAGTTGATTGTTTATGACCGGTATTTACGCCTATTATTTGCCCGTTAGCGCCTCGCACTGGCATCCCTGGAAGAGGCGAATTTATTGGCGAGTTAAGATTATGTCTTTGTGCAATCTGAGCTTCAAAGTCTTCTAATTGTTGTGAATGTTGTGATATCCAGCCACTGTTAACCGTCAGATAATGAGAACTTTTTTGTACATGTGTGTCTTGTTTTATTTCATTATCTTGGGGCGCCGTATTCGGTACATTTTGTTGGGCTGGCTGATATGATGGTATGCAATGCTGGGCGTTTGGTGCTCGCTGAGATCCTATTGATTTCGAGTCCCGGTTGGTTTCGGTGTCTTGTCCCTGTAAAAATTCACAGTCTACAGTTAGAAACCGAAATATCTTTATAGAACTAACAAACTAACTCTCCCTTAATATGTTACGTATACGGCGACGACACGTGTAATGTAAGTAAGGAATAGCCTTAGATAGATAATGTCGCTGGCAACGGTTCAGCTCTTATCATGGCTATGAATACTTAATAACACACGTACCTTGAACTCGTTGAGCGATCGTTCCCTCTGCACCATCAGTTGTGATACGCTCACGGTAGGGAGCCCAGCTCGCTTCTTCGTCTTTTTTTTCTGTACGGGTGCTTCAGAGCCCGTAACTGAAAATTATATTAACAATGAATTAGGACCCCGAAGAATCTAAAAAGTATAAATGGCAAGGAGGACCTGACACAAATTAGTAAAAAAAGTTCTTCAAAAGTAAACGCAACTAACTGTTATTTATGAGCGAGTAATACGCCAGTGCTACTACATTCATTCTAAACAAAAATCTAATAACGTTGATACTATTTTATTTAAATCAATTATCGCACAAGGCCCGCAAGTGCACTGACACATGACATGCCTGTATAACGCTGCATAAACTTTACCGTAAACAAAAAGTGCAGCGCGCTCAATCAGGACAAAGACATTCACATGAATATAAGGAGAATACAACAAATATTGTACGCAAAGTCATTGAGTGAGGTGAGGTGTGGGAGACCGACCGGGTGACTTTGAGCTGCTCTCCAGACGACCTAATAATTTAAAACAATATATCTAATAAAAACTAAGAGTTTCACAAGCGAATTGCTGAGTTTGATCTTATCGTTTTGATTAAAACATGAATAACTCTCTTTGTTTATTAAACATTCCTTCAAACAGATGCTTAAAGAGTTGTATATATCTAAACCTATTTAAATAACCCATTACTTAGTTAAAACGTCTCCAATGTTGCACGGCGAGCTAACAAAATATCATTAGTAGCACAACACAAATTATACCGTCTCAGTTGTGCGTAAAATATTGGATTAAGAGCAACAATAATAACAACCCAAACTGTCAATCCATAAAGCTGACAGAGCCTTATTAAAACGGTTTATGACATGGCAATTTAAATATGTATTACGTAACAACAGGGCGGCATTACGTGACGTATTATGATAGCGTTCATAACACGGACACGATACAATTTTTTCAGATTTAGCCACAGACGTTCTCGTAGTTTGATAGTGTTTTATAATTAGTTAGCAAGCTGAGTATAATACCGTTATCTATTTGCACATTATCTGGCAGATTTGCAATTAAAATACGGGTTGTGTGCGGCTCTCGGCGAGTCGAGGGTGGTCTCCTCAGCGGCAGGGTGCAGTAGGACGGGGCGGGTGGCGCCCGGCGGGCCGCAGGGTGGCGCGACTCGTCAGATCAATAGTCGGAGGGGCGCGGGCCCACGCCACCGGCCGTTCTGCACCACCGCCGATTGTTTCAAATTACACCCGCCTTTGTTCCCGCCACTGATCGAGTCGCCCGAGTTTTTGTTTGCTCTAAACGACCGACTTCCTTTACGGTAATTACGCATTCTGCGGCGAGCCGTACAGATTTCCCGATTCACTCCCAATGCAGTTACTGTTAATGGTGTGATTATGAGAACATTACTAGACTGTAATAATATTTAGTAAACACGCAATTATTTTTATTTAGTAAGTGTTGCGAGGGATTATTGTGTTTGGCGGCGTAGTCTATAAATAACTTAATAAAGTCTGCCTTTGCGTTGCTTGGCCATACAATAACAAAAGGAACTCGTTTGTTGTGTTATTAAGAACACTGATGAGTATGATTGAAGCCTATAAATAACTTTAACAGACAATATGTACACAGCGACAACAAACATAAAAACAAAACAATTAAAAATATATGATAATTGTAATAGTAGAAACACAGGTGGAGATAAGGCTGCAAATTGCGAGGGGTGTCGGTGTTCTGCAGGTTGTTACTCCCGGACGGACGGCTGACGAAGTGCAGTTACCCGCTATTCATGCCACACTAAATGCACCCCCGCGCCCCTCCCACTTGCTGCCACTTAACAACAAAGAGACCGCTTCTACCCTCTTTGTTACAAGAAACAACTCCGTCCTAGGAACAACCACTTTTCAGTGTTAGTTTAGTCCTTTGGAGATAGTTGGTGCCGACGTTTAATGACACTGCTTACTTATCTTTCTCGCAAAACTTGACTGTTACCTATTTATATGCAAGAATTTAATATGTACATATAGTTTTTATTAGTGGATATAATATGTTGATTTAAACAGTCATTATTACGAGTAAAGAGTATTTCAGTTTTGCTGTAATAAGTACATATAATAGTTAATAATAATGATACAGAAAGTTACAATAATTAATATGTAATAAAAAACATAGTTTTAAAATTAGTTTATTTTTAAATTGCTATAAAGTATGTTTGTTCAAGAATACAAATTATAATAATAGACAATGTCATCAAAATTTGTATTATGCATTTGACTATCATTTAGACCTAATTCAAGTAACGCAACATTGTTATTAATTGATCGTAAAACCTGCTTTGAACTGATATCAAAAGCAGCACAGCGACAATGTAACGTGCGCAACTTGGACGTTTATGACGTAATTCTTAGATCAATGGCTGCTTACATGTAATCTATGTAAAGTAAGGTGAGTATAGTCGTAAACCTAGTTAGTATCAATGTGCCAACTCATATTAAAGACGAGCCGGTAAGGTGCGGGTTGGTGTTCCTCGGCTAATCCCGTTCGGTTCACACTCATGTAATTGGATGAAGGAGGGCCGAGCCCCGAGATTGCGTCCGGAACGCCGCCCGCTAATCGGATAATAATAATGCCCCCGATGAACCTACTGTTACACCAAACTACAAACACATTAACTATAAACTATGTTGTATTTAAAAACACCGTTTAAGCAAACAAAGGACCGTTTGAAAGGTTTAAAAGGTAGTTCATTCAATGCTGAGTTAGTCAACGCGGGACTGTTATACAAAAGCTTTTAATTTAGAGGTAAATGCCCCTACAGTGTAGAGGGTGGTGGCACATTTTGCGTTCTAACGATGAAGCCCACATTTCACGCGACACTTAAACACACCTTTATAAACAAAATGATTATTTGTGTATTACTTTTATTTTTAACTAAAATGCAGGGTAAAATAATAAACTACTGTTTTATGCCAATGCGACATTAACTTTGTACCAAAGAACCTGAATCAATTTACTATTTCCTTCTATATGTTCCTCATTTTGTAACTTTGTTCTTATTTCCGTCCTCTTTGGGCCAATAAAAATCTTTAATTAACGTTATTTGTTTTATTTATTTTAAAAACAAAACGAGAATACAATAATTATGCTACTCATTGCATTAATATTTAAAAATCTGATTAAGCATTCAGCTTTCGCCGCAGCACTGCCGATGAATAATTACGTATGTGTGTGATGTAATCGTCAACTGGCAGACCTCATTCATTATTAAAATTATAATTAAATTTTTTATAAGTGCAATTAAATTAGGAAGTCTCAAACATATGCATTCGGAATGTAACTAATTAATCTTTCGCTGAATTTTCTAAAATGTTGATGTCTTATGTCTCCTCAAAAATCTCGCTTCCACTGGCGTTAACCACCTCTACATTCAATGCTCTCTACCTCATCACCGCAATTGTATGATAGTTAAGCTTTGAATTGCTTAACGTTAAGCCTAGTTATTTCATTATCTAGGATTATAAAATAGTTGACTTGTATTTAGTAGGCATGCCGTCCGACTTCCACTGACTCAACCGCACGATGGCTGTTCCAGCTTAATAAGACATCCCGGGAAAAGTTTGGTACCATACCACATTTCAGAACCTACAACTCGAAGGTGAAATGTAATCTTTACAGTGCAAGAGAGTTAGTAAACTACTCAAATATTTGAAGATGTCTTTTACCTTTTTTCTGTTCCATGACTTGTGGCGGGGGCGTGGCTGGAGACTGCGCACGCGCTTGCAGCGTCGTCAGCAGTTTCCGCTTATGGTTGCACAGTTTAGTCAGCTCCGCGCCAGAAGCCGCTTGATACGGCTTACTTAGCACCTGAAAAAAGCCAAAATAACATTAAGTGCACATGTTTGTTTTCTTACATTCGTGCTTTAGAGCAATTTAAATACAACAATAGATATTTAGATGTAAATTCCTAGATATTTAAATTAATGGTAACCTTATCTACAAGATGTATAATGGAAATATTTACATGACGTCTGTCATAGAACACATACAAATAGTGACTCATTGAGATGGGTCGTAAGAATAATGCAAACTGCCTCGGTAGCCTAGTGGTGCTAAGTGCGACTGCTACGCCAGAGGTCTTGGGTTCGATTCCCAGGTTGAGCAAAAAGTGTTATTGGGTTTTTCTATGAAATTCTCAGTAGCAGCTCGGAGTTAGGATTTGTGCCCGGTTAATGGCAATAGGCTCGCCCCCTATTTCATGGGACCTAAAACATACCGGCGAACTGTGGGTGTACATTGGTACACCTCCGCCTAACCCTCCGGAGAATACAGGCGTGATGGTATGTTAATAATGCAAAGCCTATTTTACTGTCTGGCATTATTCCGTTATTAATCCCGATTTTAGGACGTTCGCTTTTACCCCTGTTTATCCGGGAAATCGATCTCTACAATTTAAGGAATGTTGAGATTTAAGCTATTTCCGAACAAAATACTAAAGATGTGCCTGATCATCTTTCGATTGCTAATTGTGAGGTATGTGAAATACGTAGTTACAAAAATATCACTAATATGTGTATATTGCATTGACAGAATTTAGATATCAATTACCTTACAATGCATACATTGAGCGATAATTATAATACATAGGTAACTTTATTTTCATAACGCGTTAATAATAGCCGGCATCGATTGGAACTAGGCTACTTTCAGCATTACTAGTGAGTGTAACCAATCATAGAGCGTTGCATTTCCTGATTTCACGCCAACCAACCGCTGGTTACGATCTAGATCGCATATCTAACATAACAGCTTAGATTGCTTCATGTAAATAAGTTATTAATTATACTCGTAAATAATCGTAAACAATGCTCCATTAAGCCACTGTGGAAGACATTCTGGCTTCCTTGTTGGTCTAAGCAAATAAGTAATAACTATAAAGAAAAACAAACGAATTCATTAATTATTTTTGAATGTTATAAACCCTTAACAAAAACTATAGAAATCAAAACAAACCTCTGATACCAAAGGAACTTTCATTATCCCATACAGTTTGAATCTTCAACCCCATTTGATTCGCTCTAAATTCTAATTAAAGGCTTAAAACTATAGGGTTACTTTTACAATCTATTATAAAGTTTTAGGAAAATCTAAATTGGATTTTAGATTTACCTTGCATTTATCCACAAAGGCGTACGAGTATCATTAATCTATTGGCATGTCCCGTAATCACGTTTGACTATATGTGGTCATTGTTCGATTTAAGCTGTGCTCACAATGCAACAGAGTATGCATTGAGTACAGTTAGGTTGCGATAATATTGTGCTCGATCTGCGAACACGTCCGCCATTCATTATGGACGGACGCCCACTGTGCACGGCTGCACACGCAAATTGCTCCACGTTCGCCCGCTGACACAGCTGCATACGACTTGTACCCAATGTTTGTACAAAACGAGGAAATTGTCGTTCCCGCGGCTCTAAGTAACTGGTGTGTTAGCAGTGTTAGCACCGCTATGGTAATGAGAGGGAGGCTTAAAAAGATACAAGAGTAGATTTGTCCATAACGTTCTACATTTAATTCTTGCTGGACTGTTTGCCGTGTATTAGAGAAGATAAAGTAAACAGACTGATTTTGACTTTGTAAAACTAACTCGTCTGTTAGTAAGTACATTTTATCTGTCTAGACTAGACAGAGCAGGCAGACATCCTCCCTCGAAAATCAAATGAAACTCTTGCAACACGTGTGTGTTCATTTGACTACAAGATGATTTCCTTAGTACAACACACATTTTCTACTAAAAGTGGGCTGGTGATTAGTGAGTCTTACAATTTCACAATTCTTTTTTAAGGAAGTTTTAGTTTTTAAGGAATACATTTATTTTATTCGTATTGCCATCTCTTCAGCGAAATCGTCAGTACACCAGTTTTAGGCTGTTCGGGCCGTTTGTTTTTCTATCCTCTTATTTACCAAAAACGTGATCATAGATAAAGGTCACAGAACGAATGTTTTTTTAAAAAAGTACGAGTTTCAAAAATTTCATTCTCTTCGTCCATCATTTAATTAAGCTTATTTGTCAATAACCAAGCAACTTGATTTTGCAATTAACGGATTTAACCACCGAAAACTTGGTGGTTACAGAACGGAACCATCTGTTTCTAAACTGAACGCACACTTGTCCAGTTTTAATTAACATAAACAAGACAGTACCTTCATGCGGCGCAAACAGAAGGTCGTAGCTGTCCTTGTACCAGTTAGCGTGCAATCACATTTGCAGCTAAACGTCAAATTATGACTTATGGTATACATAACTAAATACGCGTGTCTGACAACCATTCACGTTGGTCATTAAAAATTAAAATCGTATTTTCTTGTGTTATTAATTTGACGATCTAAGGATTAATCGATGCAATTGAAGATTTTTAACACTGTTATTAGCAATTGAGCAGTCATATTTAGCAGATAAAATGGCAATAGGCTCGCCCCCTATTACATGGGACCTAAATCATACCGGCGAACTGTGGGTGTACATTGGTACACCTCTGCCTAACCCTCCGGGGAATACAGGCGTGATGGTTTGTGTGTGTGTGTTTAGCAGATATTTAGGTGCCGATGGCATAATATACGTAAGTCATATTATTTTGTGCGCAATCAGCGTCATCAACTAGTTCTATCCCCTTTTCGAACGAATTTTAATGCAAGAGGGGTAATCAATTGATGACACACGTTTACCAATATGATATCTGATTCGGTTTGCAGTAAAAGTACTTATGAGAATTATAAAACATGTCTTCCTATAAACATGTTGTGGGTCGCCGAATACCTGACAATAGCATGTAAAACCATTTTGATACTGGCACAAATAATGAATATATTGAGCTAACTACATTATCGTATTTCAATACTTGTTTACCAACACTTCGCAATTAAATTAAGTCATGACGTCACATGCACTGTTTGGAAGCTTATTAAAATTCAAATACCTACTAACCTATTGGAATGCAACAAAGGTTCAAATACATATTTACCATCCAATTGGTTACATTATCGCATTGTCTATTGAATTACAGATAGCAGGACCAAAACTGTCTGTGAAGTGGATCTCACAATGAGAATTTGCCAATGGTAAATACAACTTAATGAGATGCTCATATAGATATTGGTTGGCTCCTATACCGTCATAGCAGAGCCTGAGTCTTTATGCCCATGCGCAGTTATCAAATAAAGCCGTATAAAGGTGTTATTTGCAAGACGGTAAAAACAGGTCGTGACATTTTGTCATCATAAATATTTGAGCACTGACGAGGCATCCAAGTGTAATAATTTAGTATTGATCAGATCAAAGGAAAAAAATAATCGTTTTTAGTATTATTGACTGCCATTGCAATACAATGCAGCTGGTCATTACAGTATGAAACCAATCAACGCGATGAACGCGACTACATCGGCGTGTATGACAGACGCGTCCTGAACTGAACACGGCACGCTAACTAATGACTAGAGTCTAATTAATAACTTCGTATGCGGCTGAATGCGTTATTTGGTTCAATATCCAATAGAGCTGTTGGAATGCTAGCTTGCAAGTCTCGTAACAGTAAAATAGCCTGAACACAGTGTGCATCGGTATCGATGGCGATAACTTGTTTTTTTTTTTTTATTTAATAGAGAGACTGTTTTCTTTTAAGTTCACGTGTATGTGAGCAAGTTTTAATAATTACTTTTGAAACGAAAATAAGCAGGTACTGTTTTAATTGAAATCAAGATGGGTGCTTCTAATTTTGTATCTTATTTGTGTGCGGTATCACAATCCGTCAAGTAATTTGTCACTATATCGGCGGGAGCTCACCACTAATTAACGGGGACATTTACAGCTGCCAAACATGCCTGTATCGGCACAACACGGTTCCCCAATTTCCACACCCCCATTGCGGTGGCCGCAGTGCATGCTCTGCAAAGTTAGTGTTGGCGTCAGCCCTGATAAATTATGTTTAAACACTCCACCGCTTATTGTATTACAAATAGGAAATTTTATTGATAGTGGTCATTTTAGCGTCGTTATTATACATGACCATTGAAAACTTAAAAGGAAATCGTAAATAATGAATGTATAAATAAGTTAATAAACAAATTATACCGCATAATGGGTCTAATTTGCATATAAGAAGACAATTCACTACACGGAGCTTTTAGAGTCGTTATCTTGTCGTTGAACGGTAGGTGAGCGGCCGTAAAAGTAAATTAATGGACCCATTCTGCAGGATTTACCCTTCCGTAATTCGGGTCAAACTCTTGTGAAAACAGATAAATATTTGTACAAAGAGTGCCTTCCATTATAGGTAAAAAAAAGAAAATGACCTTTGTCCTAAAAATAATACAAATCTATCATACATCCTATACAAACGAAATTTTATGTTCAAAAACTGTGGGAACAAAAAGGGGTTGATAATCTTATCAACAATAGACTTCTTATGTTATTATTACTAGTCATTTGTTTACATATCATTGTATCCCCTTACAATCAAATCCAATAACAAACCATACCCGTCACTTAGGGTGAGGGAAGCAAGTATACCTATCTTTGTGTGTATTGAATATCGATAGCCTTGACCTCGATAGCAAACAGGGGTGGTTTCAGTCCCCTCGACACATCATTAAACATTTATGCTGTCATGTAGCAACAAAGTGGAAGTTAATTTGCCTGTAAACTAGCGCAATTTGAAAGGAAATTCTGTATAAATGAGGCAATTCTTCGTACATTGGCAAGATGGACAGCTTCGTGAACTGTCATAGTATATGGCTCCATTCTGCATTGGGAGCTGATCCCGGCGGGGTTTACAATGGTCAATAAACAAAGCTCGTAGACTCAGACAATGCCGGCTTCGGTGGCTAGCTAGCCGTATCTCACCATCGCGATCGGGGCGGCGAAGCGTGTCGCTTACGACTGTCGGTGAATACATTTTATTGTCCCATATGCACGCATGTTAACTCACATATAAAGCCAGCATATTGTGTAGAAATAAACCCCGCGGACATTATTACCTACGTCACAAGTAGTACATAAACTTTGACTGACTTTATGAATATTATTACATGTTAAATTAAATGAAGCTGATGTTTATTAGATAATCCAATAAAATACAGCTCGAAAAATGCGATAAAAGCAAATGTCAAATAAGCAAAATTCTGCTGTTCATGGGTTAAGCGACGTAAAAGAGAAAATCAACAAAAACGGTAGGTAAAGTAAACCTAGTCTAATAGAAATTGGTGTAAATGTGAACAAAACCATACGACCATAGCACCGAGTACCAATACAATTTATTTAATGTTCTAGCTCTCGCTTTATTCCAAACGAGGTTCCTATCGGATCGGAATGTTACGTACTGCCCTGCACGGTCGCCACTTTCACCTCACTGTTGGAAAGTTGGCAGCGTTTAGAGACCGACTAAACGTTTATTAAAACTTGCTCGCACAGTGTGGTACATTTTCTGCTATAATGTTTTAGCTTAAACCATTTTTTATAACTATAGTCAGATTAGCAATTAGTCACTTATTCAACTTTTGTAGTAAGAAGACTAATATTACTAGAAGCAGCTTTAAAATGCAAATATCAAAAAAAGATTTCTATCGTAACATACTAAATGTATACTATACAACTATGAACAACCAATTGAAAGTAGTGATTTAAATCGAATAACATTGAACATAAGGATCACGACCTCGATCGATCGCTTAAATGAGCCTAAATGTCACTTGAAGCGGTTGCCACGCGGAAGAGTCGTGATTCTTTGTTCTCAGATGAAGACAAGTCAAAACAATGAGATACTATCGCCACAGTGCAAACCTTTCCGATTAATCGAGATTGTTTACGAGACTTTCCAAGGTGACGCTGTGAATTTTAAATAGAAAATTTTAAATGTCATGGTCTTTTGAAATCCTATTTTGAACTACAATCTACATCAGTTATAATATATTTTGAAAGTTGTATAAATATTAACATTGTCAAATAAAGCTGTTCACAATTTTAAAACTTACAACTAGAACACCTTGTCTATATCTATGTCTTAACTTGAGACTCATGCCAAGCAAGCCTAAATAATATTTTGGAATTTATGCTTCACATCGGTTGATCATAAACTGGAAAATAATGGTCTATAAACGTCTAAGCAACAGCTGAAAGTGTGGTCGCGATAGGATCGTTGTCAGTGCCGGAGGGTCAGCGCTTACCTCACGACTAGCGAGGACCGCGACACAGCGTCACGATGGAGAGCCGACTACTAGACAGGTAGTTATCATAAATACTACTATATCTGGACATGCGGAGACGGCAATCAGTGAATTGTATGAATCAGTTTGGCTACGGACGGCCCGAGAAGGCGAAAACAGGAATGTCTTATGGAAAAGTTTACTGATAAACAATAAGGCTGTCATCTTTGAAATGCTCAATATCCCCATTAACGAACATGGTGAAAGAGGTACCTGTAACCGTAAGAAAATCAATAACCATCCAAGTTCGATCAATTTTTGTTTGACACGCACACAAAAGTAGACACATCTGAAGATGTTGCATTACCAGGAGACATGATAATTACATTACATTTACAATTACATTTATAGCAATGTTTATTGTATACTTATACATTTACAATTATGATGTCGAACAATTTTTTAGACTACATGTCATATTGGCAAGATAACATCACAAAGCAAAGCAATAGGCAACAGATGTAACTAATACATAAGTTATACAAAGAGTATACGTGCCTTGACATATTTGATCACGTCACGCTTTTATGGGCTGACCATCAATGGTGTTTAGTAAAATTAATAGAAGCTGCCTCACAGTTACAATTATCTAATTGTAAGATTCTTGTCTATTTACATTTAAAACATTCGAATAAGAGACAAGGGTTAAAATCATCACGAGACTAAAGTTGTCAATTTAATGAAAAGTAAAATAAACAGCGCAGTGGCTTTTTTTCTTCATTATCTTGGGTGTCAATGAAGTAAGTCCGTTTCCAACTGATCGATTTTATGAGGTTCTCTTTTCATCCTTTCTTTTTTTTTCCAACGGTTGCTATTTAATCAACTTTTTATTTTTGGAATGTAGTCATTCAATGTCGACGATATGGAGTAACACGAGTAGATCAGTGCTTCAACTGAATGTGAAATCGAGATGTCGCCGAGAGTATCTCAAGACGAATGCATGGAACAAAGAGGAATCGATGAGAGTGCGGGAGTGTGGGGATACAGGCGAGTGCACCGACCTCCCCCCACCCCCACAGGCCGCGGTGCAATTTGTACATTTCAAGTGCATACAAAGGCGATGCGAGGAGGTCGCAGCAAGCTTTGACAGAATTAACTTGTCCGTCGCACAAATGCAACTGCGAAGGCTCACCTTTATTGGATCGCCTGTCCAAACGAGAAGGAACGTTAGAGGCACTTCACAGTTCATTCCGTTACAAGCTGAATGATTTTCCATTGTGATTTGCCATCTACCAAAGGGCCTGCAGTAGCTTTGAAGTATAGAAATAAATTAAAAACTTGCCCCGATGCAAACTACTATATAACGAAATCCACAAGTTATAAAAATCCAATAGGACTCATCAGTATAACTGAGAAAAAACACAAGAGAAGTAATGCAAATAACCCAAATTACACAACGAGGCCGTTCTAAACAAAGTGGGACAAACTAGAGTAAAATAACGAGTCACTTGTTAGGCAATGGCAATGTGCTCTGAATAAATATAATGTGGCCACTTGACTATGTACATATAATGCTCTTCTTGTTATCGACAGCACGTGGATCTAGCTTTACGTGTATTCAACCGAATGTAAATTACATTCAATGTACACAAACAATCGCGAATTCCGTGTAATTATGGAGAAACATGATCATGGTAATTAGTTTATGAGCTGTAATTGGCGTTAAATTTACGTGCAAAAGGAGATTGGACTTATATTTTAAGTGAAACCACATTCAGTTGAGTGATTTCGCCCCATAGCCTAAAGCCGTCTCAACTATTTTGTGTGACCAACACTAAGTAAAAGAACTATTCTGGAGGATATTCATAAACTCTAGAATCTGGCAGTTTGGATTGTGTTACATTCATTTTGAACACACAATTTGTTAAAGTCTCGTCTAAGCGAAAACCTGGTCTTTTGAAACAGGTTTTAAACTTATTACAAACAAACAAAAAAACTTGACAGTAATTTATTTGGTGACAATTTTATCGATAACAGGTTGTAAATTTCACATGTTGGTAACTTCTAGACATATTTGATATGCAAGGCGTTCAAACTGGAACCATAGTAAACTAAATAGCCTTTTTTCAACTGTCTTACAGCTAGATATAAAATAAACGTGTTTAAAATGGTAGAAAATATCCTACATGGAGTCTAACACCGTAGACTTAGGTACCTATTTAATTTTTATTTGTTCCCAAATAACGAGCATAACCGAGCTCAATTCTGCCACCCACAATCTTTCAATACTTAAATTAATTATGTGAGACGAATTGAATACGGCAAATGTCTTACATTATTATCCATAAATAATAGTTCGATGTTATCCTTAGAATAGATGTAAAATTAAAGAGCGATAAATATGTAAAATGATTACAATTACTTCGAAAAATGGGAGACATTTTGATGCGTGTTGATTCATCCCAATAATGTTTGTCATAGTGCTTCCTGTTTATGTTTGGTCAAACAGTAAACTTGCAATACGCGAGTAAAATATAAAAATATTTTCTAGTACACTTTAGCAGCATAATTATGTAATTTTGAACATAAGAACAAACAAGTCATGGTTACATAACTATTGATATGATTTCCAAACAGAATAGATAAGTCTACGTTAATCAGTCAATGTAAAACAAATTCAAGCAAATCAATTAGTAATTTAGTATGTTTATGTATATTAATTCCAATCTTTGTGTACTCAGTATTCCAGTGTCAATTTTGCACTAATCGTTTCAAAGTCAAGCTGTGACACATTAATTATGAACTTAGTATTTTATCGTCTTCACTATACTTATGTCAAGGTGACACTGACATGATAATTGCCCTAATTTATTAATGTCTTGCCTCGCCTTCTGTGCAAAGTCGGCCCTTCACTCTATTATATCGCAACGTTTATCACAATGCAATTCCAACAAGAAACGAATTAGTTATTTTTTGCTAACTAGTGATGGCAGACGAAGTCCCATAATATTATCTGTTTATAAATGACAAAATTTTAAAATTTCTACTTTATTTTCCGTCTGAGGTACTTAAATGTCAAAATTATTTATATTACTTTCATATACACGATACAATGTAAAGAAACAAAAAAATTGTTGATATTATCTCTAGAATTATTCTTCTTTTTACTGTAGTTGAACCATAAACATTCATAAATGACACATTTTCGCTTGGTAAGATCGTCAAGGAGATGTAAAAAGTTTTAACGCGACTGTGTAACCGGCTGCGATCGAAACATTCCCAGAGCAGAAAAAGTGGAACGGCTCGACAACAGGCATTCCTTTTGCCGATGTATTGCTCTATGGAATGTATCGGTGAAGTTCATCGAAATTGAAGCCATCACTGCTTCAGCTGGTAATTATTTTCGAAAAACATAAAAATATTTTAAGCTTAGTATTTTTATTGTAATTGTTTTTTTTTTCCTAGATAATATTTTAAATTTAATATATGAGCAACAAATAAATCATTTAATTACCTTTGGATCAAAGCTGAAGGCGGTTTCCGGCCTCAATGGACATGGAAGTCCACACTTACAAGTGCCGGCCGTCTGAAGATATTCCCGTAACTGTGGAAGAGTACTCAATGCCGTGCCGCTTGGACTGCAACAAAAATAATCAAAATTAGATTTCTAGAGTGATTTAGTACCGGTAAAAAATGTGGAATAGTAGTTACATAAAATATTTTCAATAGTTGTAGCACCGCAAACTGTGTATATAACCACATCACTTTGAGAACCGAATCGGAAATAATAAGGGTTCATGACTACAATAATATTACGTACATTGATTGATTTATGAAGTTAGGAAAAGGATCGTTGTAATGTTGGCTTATACGATAGCAGCATTGATTAGATCCCCAAAACTGCAAATATCTACAAATTATACTTAAACTGCAGTCGCAAAATAAAGGTATGACCGCATAAAACAATAGCATACGCACACAAAACTTAATTGCGTATTATTCAGCAAAATCGGATTTCGTTTAATAAAGCATATTTGAACTAAAGGGAGAGGGGAAGCAGTGATTCATGTAAACGATTGAAGGCAAATATATTGAAAGCCCATGATGCAAAAGCTTCTAGTCAAGCGTGATCGCACCCCAACTCGAGCGGGTTAATCAAACGGTTAACTGACTTCAGTGCGGTCAATCGATATTTCATATCTGAACCTCTATGAGCTTACCTCGATGCTCTCTATCATTAAATATAAGAATTGATACATAGCTGTGTTATTCATTAACTTACTTAATTAATAAAACTTGTGTTAGTTCAAATAAAAATGTTCTATTTTCTAAGTTACTTAAGCTTCAGTCATGTCAGTTAAACACTTTGGCTAAGAGTAACATGACTTTCCCGCAGATTGTGTCGTTCAAAAAGAAACTGCAACCACGCAATAACCCAAAGGGCTATTAAGAACAATTTGCAAACAACACAATCCTTTTACGATGACAGCTTGGAGCATAGCTCGCCGCCATTATTACACCTCGATTCGCTTTACAAACAGCCTCTTTCATAAATGCTCCACATGATAATTCACGCCGATTGTTCACGGTCTGGTACACTTGGTAAAGGTAAACCGCAACCGCAAAAAAGATTTTTGTTTACCCGCTTTTTATTCATGCGCGGAGTCTGCGGCTTTGACCACTATACGGGGTGTTCGCGGTCGGATAGAGAGTAAACGGGGAAATTCAGTTTTTGCAATCGCGTGCATGTTTGGGGGAGCGTGGACGTAGACAGCTGCCGATAATAATTACTCAACACGCGAACCCTTTAGCACCTTGCGACCGCTACTATCCCAATCACTTGTGTATTAAACCAACATGTCAGTTAAATAATGAAATCACTATTAAATACCGTAGCGTAATCTAATCTAGACATTTACCTAAACAGTAGCAAATAATATTTTTGTTTTCTGTAATCATGAGATGAATAGGCATTTAAAAATTTTTGGTCAGTGATATTATGTCAGAGACAAACCACTAACACAATGTTAAAGTTTTTGAGTGTCTTCAAATTATTGAGGTCAAAAATCTGCTCGAAGTGCAGAGACAAAGGACGTCTAGTCTAGACGAATGCCCGCTACATCGTCACCTAATGCAGCAGACACCCTTCAAACAGTTGAGAAGATAAATAAAATCAGAGCAGCCATACAGATCGTTCTGTTGCTGCTAATAAAATAAACAAATCGAACATAAATCCTATTAAAGTCAATGTGTCACAGAATGTTCCACGAAAACAAGCCACACAAGTCTGTGTTATTATGCAGACAGCCATCTTTCATAGCCTTGAGAAATACTTATTTATGACTAATCGTAGTCACTGTACAATTTATCCTCATTGACAAACATGAAAACAGATAGTAAAAATAAGATACACGTCTAACTTAATTCTTTTATTTTATTCTTAAGGCAAGTTAGCCTCGTTTTATGGCATTAGAACAAAATACACATAGCTTTGTAAGTAAAAGAAATATAATTGTGCTCATAAGTAAGTAGATATGTTTATAATATGTAGAAATAAATTACGTTATTCGGGCTAGTAACAATGAAGAGCAGGGGGATACATGTAACCCAATACTGAATATATCGGAAGAGAAATTTGTCATTATCTGGTATCTCTCGCAATTTAGCAACCAAGTAACTCTCCTAATGTGCCTTGCAAAACTGTAATGAATCTAGGCCTTGATAAAGCTTGTGGCGAATTTCGACTACAAGTATGGTTTTTATGACCCAACTATGTATTTAAAAGTAATCTGAGAACATTACTTTATCCGGGAGAATAAAAACCTAAGAAGTAATAATGATACCAAAATCATGCAATCCGGTAACTGTCGACATCTTGTTATTTTTTAAAGCCATGCTTAAGTTGAATATTCTCATTATGCAACGGCATCTCATGTCACCAGTTAACTTCAGAGGTAGTCATTTAATATTGAAACAAGTGCACAGGGAAGTCAGCAAGGTGTTGCATTGGAAGCAAATAATTACTACTCAGGAGTATCATTGCAGCCTAATTAAGTAACACACAAATAATAACAGTGCATATTATACTATCTAAAGTTTTTATAACAAAAGGTACAAAGGCGGACGGAATGTCTATCATTTTACAAAAAAATATATTAATTTCGTTATTTACTTTGTAGCACAGGCGGACTTTAACAATGAATTATTTATTTCGGTCAAAATCCTTCGAATTGAGATTGGAAGTTTGTTGTGCAATTGAGAGGCATTTGAAGTTTCGCATAAAAGTCTAATGTACAAGGCGAAGAGTCAACCACAACAGCAATGAAGAACACAATTTCTTCGCTTTCTTGTCCAATATAAGGGAAGGAATCACTCGCGTGTAAATGAATGATTCTTACTTAAAGATATTGAGGCAGGGGTACCTAAAGGCTCAGTCCTGGGACCAACAATGTTTCTGTTATAGGTGTAGAGCGGAAATTTTGGAAAATGTACAGGCAACTACTTTCGCCAATGATACAGCAGCATTAGGCAATAATGAAGATTCACGGAATCGGGAAAACCTGCAGCAACATATGGACAAGATTAGTAAATGGATAGCAAAGTGGTGTATGATATAGAAAGTGATGTAAAATTGTTGACAAGCTCTGGAAAATATGCCATATCGTTTTTAAAAGAAAATAGTGAAGTACTTAAAGCTTATATGGATGAGAACCTTCCTACCCGATTACTATTTATCAGTAATTAAGTCTTTCTAAGGTGTACCTAATACGTATAACAAATTAACAATATTATCTCAAATCTAACATGGCGTTGCTCATGGCTTTATTGATGTGTCATATGACGGACCCATCAATTGCGTTCTCGGATCTGTCTACTTCATAATATTATAATGATGTACGTCTTAACCGTAATAATCGAACGAACCTATACCGACCGGTTTAATAGATCTTCGGATACGGATTCTTAGGAGTACTATTAAGTATCTATCTGGCAGTTGCTTTTTTTTGTAAATTACTCATCAACGTTGTAAAAAGTTCTGCCACCGCGTTTTAAACCACACACGCAAGCTACTTTAAAGACTATTGAAGAAGTTAAAGACAACAAGCAAAATCAGCGTAACGAAAACTGTTCATATAAATACTTAAACCATATGAAACACGAACAATACAGCCTACAGTTTCCTGCTTTTGTAGCTGAGCGAAAATAAAGATAACATCGATAGCTGTATACCAAGAGACATCGGTATTATTGGCCCCTAGTATTGTGATTGATCTCATTTCCTTTGTGACCGTCGGGGCAATGTGTAATGGGTGAAATATTCTGGCATCTAGCCAATGTACGCTGCCACACAAAACATGACGACATTTTGTTCCACTAAAAATTTAATGATAATATCCGAATTCAAAATTGTTTCGAATGATGAGCAAAGATTGTTTGTTTACTCAAGACAACTTCCTTTATTAATTGAAGCGAGTCGTAAAGTTCTGTAAGTATTATTTAATCTAAAATGTAACTCCAGATTTTTTTTTCCAACTTTGTAGTATCAGTCGTCACACTCTAAGTAATATTGATATTGTACCGAATCCGAAAAACACCTAACAATTTCAAAACGTCCATCCGAGTCAACTAACGCTACTGACTAGTCTATTCTAGTTTATTGTTAATAATGAAAAAACACCTTACTACGCAAAAAGCGCAGCAGAGCGGCGCTTTATAATACAAAAAGCGCACATACATCAGTCTGTTTTCAAACAACGTTTCAATTGTGGCAACGACATTATCAATAACAGGGTGAGTGTCGACTCGACTCAATGCCTGTAGTCGATAACGAGTTGAGTCACGAAAGGGTTTCCCTGAATGACTCATTGCCGACTTACCCGACCGGCTGAATAGCCAAATGCAAAAAGAGTTTTAATTTGTTGAATCTAGCAGGGCTTGAAATGTTAGAAAATTAGAAGTAGAACGCCATTTATGTAATAAATAGATCCAAGTTATCCAAATTCGGACGTTGCTTTATATGGGTTATTTAGTTTAAGATGGTCTGATCTAAATTGGCATGCGTTCTTTATTCAGAGCCGGGTTCGTGGGCTAGGCAATATTGTTTTATGAATTAGGATGGACTATTCAAACATGATACGTTTACCGAAAGTTAAAATATAACAAAAACATATAATCTCATTGGAACGAATGTATAAATACTTATAATACTCTTAAACACTGCATTTAAAGCATTTACCATGAATCGTAAAACACGTTCACTTCCCGAATTACGAGGCAGGTTACCAAGCCTTGGGCTGCGGCTACGCACGCATTTCAATAATTGTATCAATACAAAACCTTTAAATACTACAAAAGCCGCATACATGCTGCAAGCTGCAACATGAAACCAATCAAGTTTATTTTATTTGAATAATTAACCTCATTAATAATATTGAGGTCTTACTGTACAGTCTAAACAACTTGAGCTAGTGGACTCGTAGTACATGACAACATGGTTGAAAAAAAAAACTACGGTACAATCAAAGTGATTTTGGTCTAGGAGATTTAAAAACCATTAAAAAAAACGTTAGTCATCAAAACTGCAAAGCCGAATAGGAATATATCGAAGCAGAAACATAATATATCAATGAGTTGGTAAACGGGTAAGTTACAAATTGAGCTTTTATTTATTCATGTGAGGGGAACGAGGTTGAAATGGGTCGAGGCCGTTTTATAAAGGACACTCTTAGCTCGGCGCAAAAGGGTTTTATCAATGTCGTTATACTGAGAAGTCTATGGGTCGTAAAAATCACATAACATAGACTTTTAAAAGTAAATTGTGTTGTGATTGCAGATTTTTATCTGCAAAAAGAATAAAGTGCCTAACAAGTTCAGTAATTTCAACACCAGGCGTCTTTTCGTGTCTCGCTGAATATTAAATGATAATAATTTTTCGTCGGCGTTTACATTTCACAATAGAAATAGCTCTTCAGATTTCTTAAGAATAATTGATTCAATACGTACTATTTATTAAGTGTTCAATTTTTATATTTAATACAAAATGTAACAATTCATGTTCACTAAGCTAATTCGAGTTTTCAATAGCTAATAATAAATTGATAAAAATGCAATATATTTCAAGTCACCTTCAGGTTTGGTTTAAGGTGAACAGTTACGGACTATTTTACTGACATGTCAAAGTCAAATCATTTTAAATTAAACCATTAAAAGGCACTTTTGAACGTCATGTACAAAAAAACCTTATTGCCGAATTAATGAAATTCTTGAGTTTTAAATGATTTTTTTTTTTTTTTTGGTGGGTGGGAAATCATCAAATAACTTCTCCCGCCCTGGGCGGGGCGGGAGGGAGTGTCAGACTTTTACTGACTAAAACCCACCCATGTTCCTTCTTGTGCCCTTTGCGTTCCGGGGGCGCGGTATCTCTTGCGAACAACCCGCAGCCCCGGCAGGCATCGGCCCTCAGTGGCCCCTTCCTTTTGCTGACATCTCTTTGAGGCGCGCGTGGAACACTAACGCGCCGTCGACACGGCCTGTCGTTATGCAACGTAAGGACGGTGAGCTACCCATTGCTCACCGTCCACAGGCCAGTATCTACGGTGGCCGGGAGTCGTCTCGCGGCTCCCGACGTCCGGAGCGTCTACCGCGGCGGCTGGGACGGGAGAACCGCTGTCTCAACCGTCCCGCCGCCTCCTTCTCAAGCATTACTGCCTCGTAGAAGGAGGCGACTGCATCCCATTCCCTCTCGCTCCGAACCATGGCTCGCACCAGGGCCGGACGCGAGAGTTCGCCGCCGCCGATGGCCGCCACGAGGACTCGGCGATGCTCCGCCCAAGCGGGGCATACCGCCACGGTGTGCTCCACCGTGTCCTCGGGGCAATCCACACAATGGTGACACCCGGACGTTTCCTCCCGCCCGATGAGGTGCAGGAACCTCCCGAAACACCCGTGTCCGGTGAGGACCTGCGTCAGGCGGTAGGTGAGGGCGCCGTGGCGCCTCTCCAGCCACTCCTCAAAGAGGGGACTTACCGCCTCTATTAAGGCGTGCCCAAGTTTTAAATGATGCATGCAGCAAAACCAATTTTCCATTGCCACACATTAAAAGTATTATAACAACAAATATATTATACCTATTCAATAATTCTACATTTATAAATAAACGACCCAAGACGATGCTCTGCAATCGTATCATGTTATTAATAGATTGTAAGTTTAATTTCTGATGTACAAGAAGATCTGTGATTAGGTACCAAATTGTATATTTTTTGCGTTTCATTTTTCATGTGGTGCCTATTATAAGTCTTTTACATAACCGCATCGCAGAATGATGTTTTAAAAAAACATCATTACTGTTAATAAATCTGAACCAGGTAACGGTTAATTTCAAGGTTAATAAGAACACCTTTAAAACACATAATAAGAAGACTTTGGTTGTTAATTAAACAATTCATAAGTTGATCCGGGTTATATTATTATAGTTTATTATGTACCTATTACGTAATGGTAATAGACTACCTACAGGTGAATGGCCGGACCCATGCGACAAGTACTCGCTCCACGAGTACAAGCGATCAACCAACCCCCACTATGGGTAAACGAACCGTTCTATGTTAAGAAATTTAGGACTATGGTCGATCCATGATATTACTCATAACCTTATTAATTTTTTTGAGTTACTAAGTAGATAACTTCATGTTCTAACAATAACTTATTATAGAAATGGGATAACTGCTAATTTTATTTCGCTTTTCTGGAGTAACGGCTATTTTGACAGACAGAAAGGAAAGTTCAATAAAAGTGAGCAAGCCTAGTGAGTGAGTACCCTTCTGAGCAGCGCTTCTGCGAACTTTAACACAAAATTAATTGTGAATAGATAATATAACTACTTCTTATTTTTGAAGCAAAAATACTAATAAAAAAATTTATTTTAGAAATCTTACAAGTATTGACCTCTCTAGCCAGTACAGTACAAAAAGGTACCTATCTTGATAAATAATTACACATTGAAATAAAACGATATCACAGGTGAATAAAATGTTGTCCAGTCAAGTTCAGGTTTGCAGGTAACACCTGCCACATGCCAAGCGAAGCCAAGCGCCGCCGCATCGAAAAGCAAATAAATTCAGTTGAATACTGCAGGACGTGTAACGTCGCCTAGTTTTTGCAAAGCATATTTCAAAGAGTTTTTCTTAGATTCGCATGGCAACCTTGACTCGATCCCCTCGGCTACGCTTCTGTGGGAACGATTGAGAACACATTTCATTTACTTCGTCCGTCTGGTGCCCATGTGAGCTGACGCATCCGGCGGACTTCACGCAAGGGTCGTATCGTACGCCATTCGTCGGCGTTCATGTTTATTTATCTAACTTTGTTAAGTATAATAATACTATAAGTTTATAAGGATGAATAATGCTTGTTTTTTAAGATTTATCCGATGTATTGCTCGAAACATTGAAGTAGGTACTAGGTACCTAATGAATAATGTCAATGAGTGAGTCATTGGAACTTACAACTAGGTAAATACTCGTAGACATTATAAATTAAAGGTTTTGATGTTAACTATTTTTTTTGTTTAATAATAAATAATAATTTACTTAAACTATACTTTTTAGCTTGAAGTTTATGTTTTATGAATCTCCTATAGATATATGTTCCTAAGCACATGCTTATTATATTATATAAGGCGGCGGTAAAAGTAATGACATTACTTTCTAAATTCAATTTAAGGAAAAAGTACAATTGTTTGATTACGTAACATTTAATGTTTATTTGGAGCTGTAATTTTTAAAGCCTTATAACCCACCGCTAGTTTGAATGCGTTCTAGTGCATTTAAAATCTCGATACTATTAAAATCAGGCAATTGATTCGTCACGTCTTCGTTTATAATCCCTTTTAGGATCAATAAGGATAGGCTTGTTCGAAAGGCCTCATAACAAAAAGTTTATAGTGACAAAACTAACCCCCGACAGAAGAAGAATAAAGATCCCTACCGCAGCTAACAAAACAGCTGAACCAATTTTGATAAAACATATCTAAAAGCAACGCTAGGAAACCTGCTTTCAAATAAAAACCTCATTCAAATCGGACCCGTTGAAGTGCTACGGTGCCACAGACAGACACACAGACACGTTAAACTTATAACACCCCTCTTTTTGAGTCGGAGGTTAAAAAACCAGGTAATCTTGCGATCCCCTGACATTTGCTAAATTTTATTTTCGCCTGCGAGAAAATAAATATGTAACCATGTTCTCGTAAAGTGTGGGGCGCTCCATGGTTTATTAAATTGATTAATACAATAAAGTACACTAACAGCATATACATCAATAATGACAGAACAAAGTACTTGATAATAGTTTGTACTTATGTATTCTAAACATTCAACATGTGATGTCATAACATAAACTTTGTTAAATTACAGATTTGAAAATTTTATTTATGGCTTGTTATCACTGCCATGTCAATTGTTCAATTTTTAAGACCCAATTGTGCTCAGCGGTTTAAAAAAAAAGTACATTGTCAATAACATTAATACCTAATTGATTTATTAATTAACGCTTAATTAATTATAAAGCAGCATTACTTTCAATTAATCCAGATATTAATACCAAATGATCATAAACATTTTAGTCTATCAAGAAGTTAGAGGTAGTAGATATGGAGCTAAAAACAGGCTATAAGTGGTTAGTTACACCAAGTTTGAATAATTACATGTCACGACGTTCAAACAGTCCAGATTTAACTTTAGCAATTAAGAATAGTGAGACTAATGGCCGTATCATGGATGTTAAATTCGTTTATTTGTTGTTGAGACGCTCTCCACCCAGAGTCGGCGGCGTGCCTCATTTAATGGAGCAATAAAAAATGTTCGACTGTGCTTACGTAATCCATATTATTTCCGCGTCGAAGCCAAAGCGTAGGTCAACGCGCGTATGATCTCGCCTTCCAGCCTCATTGACACTGTTCCGTAAATCTTGGACCAGATTCTTTAGGTGCCAATAATGGTAATAAATGCAAAGATACGATGGTACGCTTCTGCACGCTGTTTTGATTACTTAATTGAATCCGTTTTTAAAAACAGATATTATTGTGACCTTGCTCAGACATTACAAAACTTGTTTCTTGCTTTTAATTGTTGTAGCAAAAAATATGACTACCTACACCTACTCATAATTTTATTAGAAGCAAAGTGATTTAGATCATGAGTTCCGAGGTACCTATATTATAGTGGGCCGTACAGACTTTGGAACTGGATAATAATAGGTATATTATCTACTTACGTACTGGGTTTTGTGACAACAATATTGAATACCAACGACGGCAATGAATTTTTAGTTTGACCTTAGCAAGAGTTATTTCGTGGCTTTGTTTATGGGGATCTGCTTTAAGGAAGCTGATCTACGTGAAATTAGTTATCGAAGGTGAGACTTAATCGTTTTAGCTACCTTGAAACAATCCTAACATGAGTCAAACACTTTAACAATAGATAATAGTATCGATACATGCATGCCGTGCCATTGTAAACATAAACTAAAAGAAAGTCGGAACGAATTGTAAATCGGATCAGAGCGCCTGGTGACGCCCATCAAATCTGTCGAAACAATTGAGAACTGGAGCCGTATGAGGCGAAGACGGACAATCTCAACATTGTGCAATACCTCACAAAGAAGGCCAGAGAAATCCATGCGTACACAATGCGACTTTCGAAAAAAACCAGACGGTGTTCTTTACCTCGGTCATGATGGTGGCTATAAATCAGTTGAGCAATAGCTAGTCCCAACGTCAATAAGCACACTGACAATTGACACAAAGAAAAGTGGAAGAATAAGATTTTTATTGTTTCTTGTAACATAATTTACGACTGTCGAACATCTGTTGGAGCCGTTGCCTCGACTGAGGAAACAATCGAAGTTTCCGATTGACGTAACCAGCCACGATTTCGGATAAGGCTAAGACTTCATAACATTTTAATTGTTAAAGTGGTACGCGCTTTACTCGTAGCTGGTTTGGTCATATCCAACCTTATTTTATGTTAATGTTATACACTTAAGCTCGGTACCTCGATCACCTACACATTAATAACAGTACTTAGGATTGCGGTTCCACAATTGTAATAAATCTCCAAAGAACAAAAATGTTATACACGTCAACTTACTTCAAATCAGTAGGAAGAAAAAGTATTGCAGTTACAAGGAAGCTTAAACTTAAAGCCATAAAATAAAGCTTTATGGTACTGCGTGCACTAGAAGTGTTGGTTACATTATTATTTAGTTCTTGTGCATTGTACCCTACAGCAATGACAGATAAGGGGAGTGTAATACGCGTGGACGATACAAGATTTAACAATGGAATTTGTTAAACCTCTCCGTAAGTAAGTAGAGTAAGTGATACGGCACGTAGCTGCTTAGGAATCAATAATAAATATCGTATCACAACCGCAGTTTAAAACATCAGACGTAAACCTAGTTTATTTTTAAAATTCCGCATATTTTCTTAACATACTGCGTACATTTCATTCGTATACTAGCTTCTGCCAGCGACTTCTTCGCGTAGTTTTTTCACCTGCATTAGGTTGCTTATTTTGTTACTGCTCCGCACCTATTGGTCGTAACGTGATGTTGTATAGCCTATAGCCTTCCTCGATAAATGAACTATCCAAAACAAACATAATTTTCTGTTCATAAGTTAAACATAAGTTCCTGAGATTAGCGCGTTCAACCAAACAAACTCTTTAGTTTTATAATATTAGTATAGATTAAAGGATTCATAATCGAAAACGATAATCATGTTATATTGTGGTGGTCGTACACAGTTCAAGTGTCAAGAGAATATTCAACCTTCCTGCCCTTGTAGCATCGCATGTTCCTTGGGGTCGGCGCAACACGTTTTCTTCTTCCATTCCGTCCTGTCAACGGCCACAACATCATTGATTATCTTTTCTTTCATATCGTTCTTTACACAATCCATCCATCTTTTGTTTGGCCTTTCTCTTCCTCTTCATCCCTTCTCATTTACATTCATAACTCTTTTAGCCCCATACGTTTCATCCTTCTTCTTCACATGCCTATACTAAGACAAACGATTCCCTTTCAAGGCTCAAAGTGTGCAGGCATTTGATAAGTATACTTATGAGATAGGCATTATATATAAAAATTAAGAAAACATCAATAAAGTATTGCTACCAGATGCTCCCACATTTATGATCACGGCCTATTTTCTGACAATCGACTAATAATGTTTACAAACTATGACATTTAAAATTATGCAGCTGCCCAGGATTTTAAATTTATCGTATTAGGATGACTTGGACTCGAGCATATTGCGAATATAGGGCAATAAATTAATTTAGTACTGGCTAGATCATAACTACATAATACAGAAATAATGAAAAAAAAATACAACACTGTTGCTTTTCACTTTTATCAAATAGTTTTGCAATTTACAAGTGCTGATATTTTGATGTTTCGGATGGCAGACATAACCCCACAAACAAAATATAGGAGAGAAGACGACACACAATGTGTGAATTGGCGGTCATCGCGTCTCGGACAAATAAAAGTTTTTATGTTGTCAAAAATCATTCTTTTATTAACGTTCAGGTTCCTAAATAAAACGCATTATAATGCAAATGTTAAGCAGATGCAATTACATGATCTGTAAATAAAAGGGGCTGCAGCCGTTTGGTCCAAATGCTCAGTTTTATTGGTGTAAAGTAACTTTCTTCACTTACATCGAGAACGTCCGCACAGCTGCCGGACTGGTTTGTCCACTTGTGCCGGATTGATTTAACGTTAACACACGATCCGCGGTGCTCGCGCCGCTGTATTCCACCAATACTTCATTACCGCTCAACCATCTCGAACATTGATCGTTAAATAAGTAATATTATTTGAGAGGGTTAACAATACTCAACCGCAGACTGCGTCGGACTGAGTAAAATCAGTTTAATACTTCTTAAAATATAGCTAATTATTTTAATTTCATTCATTCTCAGTTTGTCTTCTTGTTAAGTAGGCAACATTATTATTCTTATTTTAAAAGTAAGGATCATATGCAAGTTAAACAAAAAGATGTAGGTACTATATTTATTAGGCGATTCGTCACATTGTTGTAAACGAAAGATAAGCTGAACTATCGAAGCCGCGGCGCTTTAATGAGATGCTGGTGTAAAGCTACGTTAAGTATGAACCTAGATCGAGGATCTAAGTTCCAATATCATCCAAGGGAGTGGATGAGAGAAGCAGCCGAAGATAGGTCTGATTGGAGTTGGCGTAAAAACGAAAAAGTTGTTCGCCATGCAGACAAACAATGTAAAAAATTGGTTGAATACAAGCTCTCGTGGAATATCTGCAATTATTGAGGCAGGACTAGGAACCACTGGTGAGACGACTAAGAACCTCTAGTCAATCCGTGATAAGAATTGGTCACAAAAGGGTGCGCCGTAAAATAAAAGATGCAGAAGTCTATTGGAAACCTTTTCTTTTCTTTAAAAAACAAAACATTGCGTCACATCAATTTACGTACACAAAAAACCTGACCCGGAACAACAATATGTAAATATTTGTTCCACGCGGGAATTGATCTCGCAACACGCAGCGCCGTAGCCCTTCGCTGGGCCACCCCGCCAATCGTATCGTCTGATCGTGTCAGGCTTTGCCTGGCAGTAGAAAATTATAACTTAATTAAAACCAGCTCTCGGCGATAACGTTTGTCATTAGCGACATAGCATTAACTGCAGAATTGATGAGGTGGCGTTACAAAATGTGCCGAATTAAATATATGTTACCTATTTCAGACAACTCATTAAATCTAGCCGCGCATTGATGCGGCCACTGCCAGAACCTGGTTGGCCGATTGCGGCCTAACCTGGATTATATTGATGGTGGACACATTAAGTCCTGATTAAAGATACAATTGGATAAAGTATTTAAACGGAAAAGCTTTCTTAAAGCTGGCCGGCCCCGGCGCTTGAGCGTCGGCAAAGACTATATTTTACGGCTACTATTCTTTTATCTTGTTAATTAATTTCCGAATACCACGAGTTTCTTCTTAACTTTGCCCCCTAGTAATGCTTTCACGCTCGGTATATGATATTCTCAGTTTTATCTTCTTCTCGTGTCGACTATCATACTTTTGACGGAACTAGAATGTAGCAACCAGGAACACCTTTGTTTCATGTGCTATTGCTCTGCTCTTGGCATTGTGATATTACAGCTTTTGAGGACACGAAAGAAGAGGAATTACAAAATATTCAGTGTGAAAAAACTCTGTTATTTTAACATTTTAGTTGCTGTATGAGCTGTAATTTTTTGCCAATGGGCTTGTAGCCTAGCTAAAGTGCAGGAGTTTATTAAGTGAAGCATCTCACAGACTCTCGTGAAAAGATCTGAGGGTCCTGAATGGGGTGTGGTGGTCCCCCTTTACGTAAATCAAAGGATTTACGTAAATGGGGTGGTGACGCCAATGATAGTGGCTGGACAAAGGTTCAGGCCCTATCATTATTGACCTAGGTAAATGTGCAATATGGGTTTTAAAAACCAGTTATAAATAACAAGGTACTTTGGAACAAGTTAACCCAGTTCCATTTGGTGAATGGGTTTGCATTTCTTAAGGACCCTAAAGTTTTGCCTTTTAAGGATTACTTTTTTAAAAGGGGCTTTTTTAAAAGCTGTCAAATTTTGTAATAAGTAGTTTAAATGTTGCCAAACTGCCATGTTAAATTATAAGATGAAAGTTTGGAATATTTTATATGTTCTATCTTTTAATAATATATGGTTTTATATAGCTTTTAATAATTTATGGTGCAATAGGATACTTTCTGCTTTTGTTATTGATAAATTAGTGTAGGTTATTTTATGTATCCATACAAAAGTCAAGAAAATAAAGAGACAATATGTATGCCATAAAATTTTCCATTGTGTAAAATCATTTATGATTTGATTTTAATGGACAGACCATTGTTCTTGACAATAATAAGTATGTTTAAAACATTTTAGTACATAATATGGTTTGTAAATAAAACATAATGATTTGCTCTGATGCAATCACCTCTAAACATTTTCTAAATTAACTTTAAGTAAAATAAGGTAGGTACTTACTCCCACATAACAAAAACAAATTCAGTATCAGTCTTAATAATGTAAAATTAAATCAACCAACTCGATTACTTACCTAACATAGAGTACTGATGTGCCGCTAACTATTCTTTTCCAACCAAGGGGCACTGTAACAGTTTGTTGACAATCACTCTGCACCACTGTCCTCGAGCTTTGCTCTGGATTGTCAGGTGTGTGGGTCAGAACAGGTGCAGGCAGCACAGCCAGAACCACACCATCTGCAGTTCTCACCAGCTGCGGTGCGCTACCATTATCACCTTCACTTACTATTCCTCTACTCACTCCTACTTGTTGATTTAGTATACTTATACTTTGATTCACTATAGACTGATGAGATACACTCTGTTCTAAGAATTGATAGTTCACAAAACTTTTGCACACAGATAACTCTCTTTCACTACAATTTGATCCCTCACCTCCACTCTGAACTGTTATATTCTCACTATATTGATTCTGCCCGTGACGCAATGCAGACGGGTGCATAGGATTCATATTACTATCTGAACCAATAGGGCCAGAACATCTTGCCTGATATGTTGCCAGATCTACGGTATCTACAGGTACTCTTGTATGAAAAGTTTCAACACTGTTAAATTCTGTACCTGCTTGCTCTAAGCAATCTTGTTTAATATTTATATTACCTGATCTATCACTCCTACTATCATCATTCTTTGAACATGTTTCCTTGATATACTGTTGTGGATAGAATTCTGCTCTTTGTGTAACATTGTCAGGCATACCATATACATTTACTTTGCCTTCATTATCATGTTTATAGAAAATATTAGCAGGCAAGTTCCTTTGATCATTTCTGTCAAATTGTGTTCTGAAGACGGTGTTCCTGGGCAAATTCACTTGGTGATGTATGTTCTCAGGGATGTAGAGGGTATCGTGCGGTGGCTGTGCGACGGCGGGCACCGAGGGCGCGGGGCCAGCTGCAGGCGGCGGGTCGGGGCCCGCGGCGCCGGGCTCTAGCTGGCGCGGGTCCGCCACGTACACCAGCACGCGCGGAGTGCCCGGCACGCCCGCTCGCGACGCGCCCACACTCGCGGGCTTGCCTGACATTGCGCACAAACATCACACGCCGCGTAACTTGGCTCCTCACTAGCTGAGCGCGCCGTGACGCGATCTACTGATGCGACTCCACCTGGCATTGCTTGCGACCAGCCTCGTATCATCGCTCGGTGGCCTCCTTATCACCTGGAGCTCCTTGACCATCATCGACTGTTGTTTTTCTGTGTGCCAAAGTCATCAATCTTATTTTAATTGTTTTACGATTTTACGATAGACTAATAACCGACTAATAATTTTATGGCGGAGCCCCTTTGGGCCCCATTGTAAAAGTTACGGCACCTTGCAATAAAACAGGTAGCTTTAGCTAGACTACTGTTTTTGTCTTTTATTCATTGGTTTATTACACATATTGACACACTTCGAGGATGCAAAAAGGTCACATAATATTATGTGTTCGTTTCATCTTCATATAGATACAGTCTTTCGCAATTCCAATCACCAAATTCTCTGGTTATTCCAATAGGTAAGTTTGCTTGCACAATGGAGATATATCAAAAAGTAGTATCTCACAATCAAAATCCGATGCTTACAAAGTGAAACACTGCAAATAACGAATGAAAGAAAAGGACTTGCACACAACGATACGACATGATAGGTACCTATACTTTTATAAAATCACAACTCACTTCTTTCTTTCTTTTCTCGTATTACGTTACTATTGGAGGAAAAAGGACGCATTACAAAACAATAGTGACATCTATTAAAACCCTCAACAAACACTTTTGCTTACTGTTTTACCGACAAGCTACATGATCACGATGATGATATTCTCGTAAGATAAATTGACTTTTTCATAACCATTGAAGTTTCTAATTCAAGATCAGTGAAGGCATGACATTTATTTTTCAAACATAAAACTTACTTATAATTAAATTACTAACTCTGCTTTTTATATAAAAAAAGAAGCTCATAGAGTATCAAAAAACGGAAGGCGTTTGATAGAGTGAGTTTATCATCGACAGACCTTCCTCGATCTTCTTAGTCCAAATCAGTGGACTTGGTAATGTGGATTATTTTATTTTTTGTAAATTCTTTATTGCTCTTCATACAGGGCGTTTCGACCTTTTGATTTCCCATTGATTTCTTGATTTCTTGTCGAGGATACTAGCAACACCGACTTGATAAAAGTAAAAATAGCAAAAGCCTCAAAAAACATTTTTTTTAGAACGTGACTGACAAGGACAAGAACAAGAAAATAAACATACAGACAGAATGTCATATTGTCGATGTCTGTCAAATATGACAATTTGTCAAATGTCAATGCGAGTGCGAGTCGTGTTGTACTTTAGAATAACCTAAAATTTGTGTGATTGTAATTAAAAATCACAATTGTTTACTTAAAATGAAGCGCAAATCTTCTTCAGTTCATGATGAAGAAGCCAGGTATGTATTAAAGGGGTGTTCGATATTGCTAAGATATGCTTCGTTGTATTTTAAAGTTTTAGCTAAGTTTTAGAAACCATGTCGCCAAGAAACATTGGTGGGCGTATTATTAATAAAGAACTTTATGAGTTTATTTATTCATTGTTACAGGGTCTCACAATTGCTATTTAATAAAACAAAGAAGTTTGTTGAAAATATAAACATAAACTCGAATGATGAAGAAGGCTCTGATCTGAAACCAGCATGGGTTGATGAAGATGACGAAAACTTCGGAGCAAATATTATACCGAACGTAAAAAGCACGAGCCTTTACACAGAAAAGCTAAAACAAAAATACGAAACTTTAATGGGCACTCCAACTTGGGCTAAGCTAAATAAAAAAACTAAAACAGAAGATCAAGATGAAGACGAAATATTAAGAACTGTAGGACATTTACATAACAAAAATTCAAACCATCTTCCTAAAGATTTCCTGGAAATAAAGAAGTTCCCACAAATAAATTCTGCAACTAAAAATAAAAAATCAATCATATCCTGTGTTGAGTTTCATCCAAAAATAAGTGCTGCCCTTATTGCTGACTATTCTGGTGTTGTATCATTATTCTCTGTTGGTGACGATGTAAACAACAAACTACATAGCTTTAAATTAAAAAAATGGTGTATAACCGCAGCTCAATTCTCTCCTGATGGATCAGAGGCATACATTGCATCTAAAATTAACCACTCATATTGTGTGTACAATCTTGTTAAGGCTGAACCAAAATTAATTCAACTGCCACGGGCAGTGAAGAAACCTATTGTTTTTAAAGTGTCAAGTAATGGCAAATACATAGCAACATGTGATGGCTTTGAAGAAGTTTACTTGATTTGCACTGCATCCAAGGAATTACTGAAATCTCTAAAACACAACTCTAATATTGCATCTTTAACTTTTAGCCATGACTGTGCACAATTATATTGTTATAGTGTTGACGGAGAAATCATAATATGGGATCTATCAACATACAGGCCATTGAAAAAATTCTATGACCATGGATGCGTAACAGCATCTTGTGTGACCACTAGCCCTTGTGGGAAATTATTAGCTACAGGAAGTGGGGAAGGTATTGTCAACATATACCAGACTGAAAATATAACTACCTCTGATCCAGTTCCATTTAAAGTGATTTCAAACTTAACAACAAAAATATCAAATCTTAATTTTAATGCAACAACAGAAATACTTTCAGCATCATCCGCATTCTATCCCAATGCAGTAAAACTTGTACATATTCCTTCTTACCACGTTTTTGCTAACTTTCCCAGCCCAACATTAAACCTCCACCAAGTTGATTCAGTTAGTTTTTCACCCAACAGTGGATACATGGCACTGGGAAACAATAAAGGATGTGCTTATTTGTATAGACTTAAATTTTACAAAAATTATTAATATTAAAGATTTTCAAATAACTCATGTTTTTTTTTTAACATAATATGATAATAATGATTCCATTGTACATAAGTTCCATTCAGACAAGTTCTGCATTGCATTCCAAGCTATTAATTCAACAACATTTGTACTGTTTGTACTACATACTGCAGTCTCTGTCCATTGTGAGACTTTCAAGACTATAGCAGCAGAACTATTATACCGGTTGTTGGTTGAGGGCAGAGACCTAACTCCATTTTTAAATTCACGGTGTTTAGTCAAGACATCTACTTTTAAGGCAAAGGTATTGGTTCTCTTTGTCTTTGTCTATTCTCGTAAGTTTACCTCTAATTTACTCACATTTTTTACATTGATGGTCGCTGTGATGAGATTGCGACTCAATTAAAAAACATTTTTAGTTAGACAAGAATTCGACCTTGCGACGAGGTATTGAACGGCATTTAGTTAGGGCCACTGCGTATCTTTAACGCTCCGATGACTCGTCTTGAACGTAATTAGGAGGCCTAGCAATAGCAAACGCAGGGCCGTTGACGTGTTGTGATCTTTTCACACGATGCTTGCGTTTGTATAACGCCAGATAGCTCGATACAAACGCGCTGTGAGCGCGCGATTGATAACTAATTGGAAATTCCACATGTTCAGTTTTTGTTTGTTTTGGAGCTTTTATCCAGACTATGAATTAAGCTCCCACGCATTAAGCCCGGCTGGCGTGTGCGCACCTGTTTCACCGCGGCCGCGGCTGTTTGAAGCGCGTTCCACTTATGTTTGTATCGAATAAGCACATACAATCTGCCAATATGCTCAGAGGACGTGGTTATCAAAAACGCGCATACAAAAAACCTCTTGTGCAAAGGGCCTTAGAATTATTAGCCTTCAGCTTATTGGCAAGGCATAGAACCGACTGCGTACCCAGGTAGGCTGCTGCAAACATAATCTGGCGAAATGGGGCATCATAGACCCGTCTGGCATTCAGTGCGATTGCGGTGCCCCTGATCAAAGACCCATATACTAGTGTCCCAATAGCCCAATAACCTGCATCCTCCAAGATCTGATTGGCGCCTCAGACGCGGCAATAAACGTGGTCAGCTACTGGGTCCGTGTAGTATGAATAATAATACATGTATCATCGACACGAAAAGAAGAAGAAGCTCATTGCCACTAGCTAATACTGCGATAGCAAGTTTGGATAGCGTAGAGCTTATAAGACGGCGTTGTCGTTGCTTTAGCATTCTTAAATCAACAAAAATAAAACAAAATGTTTGGGAGACAAAAGTTTATTTAAAACTAAACTTCATTCAACTATTTTTATGCGAAAAAAATCTGAGCACAAGCCGTAATACGTTTACCATTCAACCACAAAATCATGACGAATCACAGACCTACATAATGTAGTAAATGTTCCCTTTAAAACCTTATACCTACTAGCAGACAATTTAATTTGCTACATAAAATAAAACATTTTATTTTTAGTAAACATATACATTTACCATCATTTTTGTTTATATAAATCAAGCTGCTGTATTACGTAACATTCCCAGCGCCGTAGGTATTTCAGAAATAGAAGATTATTAAATAACGGCCGTTTGTAAACAGAGCTAACTTTCTATAAAATAATGTGTAAATGACAAAGTAAAAACCCTTTGTTCAAGCTCAGCCATGTCACATATAGATATAATTATTGAATTGGCTTACAGACTAACGGATGCGCCTGATTGAACTATCTGACCTCCGTCAAAGTATGTATTACTCAGTAAATAAACTCTCATACTGCGAAATATAGGTAGGTGCCTGGTTTTTAAGCTAGTAAAGGTAACACTGGAGCTGCTCCCTACCTCCTAGATCGTCAGGCCAGTTGGATATGCCAACATCGCATAGCCCACCCAATCTAAGTTTGTTAGTACCATACATTTAATGTTAATAAATAAAATTTCCATAAAGCTTTTCAATTTATAAAATTTTAAGCAATATGATTATTTTCCATATTACACGTCATAAAGTAGTTTCTGGAATATATTATGAGATGTCTATCAACCCAGACTGGAATGACTAATTACTACCGGTATAGGCTGAACTGTATTATGGAAGATTTATACTCAGATGATGGAAAAAATTTATTGTTGATACTGAATATGTTCAAAACAAAAAGCATACTATAGCAAATTAATATTAGCTAGGATGCTTTGATGAGTGATATCAATATTAGCTCCAGAAGAGATAAACTGTGTCTAAAAGAAATAGATAGAAAACCAAATCACAGTATGAATTACATTAATACACCAGTACTACTAACCACCTAAAACAACGGACCTACATTGTGTCTATCTTAATATTATTTAAGGCAGGTTTCAGCAGAATAGGAAAAACTACTATTACAATATTCTTTATGCAGTTTTTAAACGTTACTTTGTAGTGAAGCACCTTGCCCTAATTGGATAACTCCTCTAGAATTAATTGGTGAAAGTTATCTTTACATGAAATGAACAGAAAGATACTAATAGCAAGCCACATAAATAATTTAATTAACAAGCTAATATTGCTTTACAACTGACGAAACACAAAGTGCTTTTCATCTCAATTATTAATTAACATTTTGTAAATATTGTTAATGTAATTGCACATAAGACAAGAATGATGAATGATAATACTAAACTTCAAGGTGCTACGGTAACATAAAATACATTATTAAATAAAATATGCAGGTAATGTGAACCTAATTATTATTATGTGAGACAATATTAATCACTAACTATGTCATAGTACAATATCAACTTGTATAACTTGAACATGTTCATCAATTTTAATATTTAAGTCAGCAGTAATTTGGTTGGATTAGGTCCATCGCTGGCGCTCGTTTGGCGAGTATGCGGCGACGTCTAGCTAGTTGCGCATTGCACTCTATTCATACCAGGATGCTCATCGTCTTCCTCGTAAGCGTTGCCGTGGTGTGCGCGTCGCCGGCGCGATTCTTGTTCTGGATCCAAGTCAATCAGCTGACACTCTTCAGCCAATTCGGGAATTTCAATCTGTAATATGTCAAAGGTTATTTTTAATGTTATTATTTTTGTAAGGCGATAATTTTTCAACTCTTTTCAAAGAAGTAGATACTATATGATTATTTCCAAATGTAATTGGCATTTAACATCAATATGCATGACTTTGCATAATCTACTCACACATAAACGCAATGACGTATGCAAACACGTGTAATTTACGTAACAGAATAATTTGATTTATAAGTAGGCAATATACAAATTTACGCTTACCCTTGGTCGAGGCGGCAGACAGTTCTCAAGGGCAGGAATGACTTCTGGTGAAATGCGACTGGGAAAGTTAACTAGGAATTGTATAATAAGTTGGCCCTTTTCAAACGGATTTTTGTACATCGGCATGCCTGTAAAGTTATGAATATACAATTAAATATGCGAAACAACAATAAGTCATATGTATCATAATTCACATGCCAAGACTGAATCTGCAGCTGAGTAACAGGTACGAAAAATATTAAGTAATGTTATTCATACACACCTTCATTCAACACACACTTGACTTCACCATGCTTAGTAACTTCACCAGGCAGAACAGTTATAACGATGTCCCTGTCATCCAGGGTGCGGATCACCTTCTGGAAGCCACACAGTGACTCCACAAGCTCAATGTTCAACCGAATTATGAGATCATGGCCCGAACGTTTAAAAGTCTGGAAAAAAGAATTGAAGATAATCCTATTAAAAATAAAAAAGTACTGGTTGAGACTAAAAACTTGTTTCTACTTAATCTTGGAAAAAGCATAAGATTTTTGAAGTATGCAACAAAATAAAAATAAAACTTACATCATGCTCCTTCTCATCTAAAACTATAACGAGATCACCAGGTTCAAGCTCCGGCTCCTGATCACCCTCCCCACTGAAGACAATCTTCTGCCCATCAGTCATGCCCTTGTCCACATGAACTTCGAGAATTTTACGGTCACGCACTGTCTTGCGGCCCTGTAACATTGTCATGATATTTAATCTATTTATTTAAGCCATTGTAGTATTTTGAAAACAAATCTAAATAAAACAATGGCAGGTCTTCCTTTTGTTGCTAAGGACGACCTTAGCAACAAAAGGAAGACCTGCCATTGTGTGTTTGTCACTGACAAACACACAAGTGTTTCACTTCCGCCTGGCTACAAAGTATTATTACTGAGTTTTATGTATGTGCTGAATCAGAATTATCCTTGTAATTTGCTTCCTATGTGTGACTTTCAGTACTTATTTTTACAGCTATAAGTGCACAATACTACTTTTTTTTAATATATAAACAACTGAATAAAGTTACCAGAGAGTTTGTTTTACATATGCCTGCATATTTTCAAGTCATGCTCACATGTTTTAGAAAAAATTGCTAAGATACTTCATCAGTAGTATCACTAGTATCATACCTGGCAGACTTTGCAACGATCCTTGGGGTCAATGATCTCCCTCTGTCCACGGCACTCACTGCATACGGTTTGAATTTGGTGGATCATCCCAGGAGCCAGCTGCTGAATTTGAACTTGCATGCCTGTACCACGACATGTGGGACAAGTCTGTACTGAACCCTGAAATTGGCAATCATAACCTTTATCTTAGTTTGAGACTTGATATGGTATACAATTCATATACAAGCTAAAAAATATTTTTTTTTTTTTAATTGTCTAGTAATGAGTTACCTTCTTGCCACCACGTCCTTCACATTTTTCACAAATAACATTCTTCTGCAAAGCCAGCTTTCTTACAGCACCGCGATAGAGTTCTTCTAGTGTCACAGACAGCTGATGAATGACGTCTTTCCCTTTCCGTTCACGGCCACGACGACGACCACCACTGAATCCTCCACCAAAGAACATGTCAAACAAGTCCATAGGTGAGGAGAAGCCACTTGCACCAACGCCTCCCTCTTTCAATGCTTGTTCACCACCTGTGACAACAGAATTAAATTATTTAAATGTGTGAGCTGCCTTAGAAGAGTTTATTAGTATTACTTAAGTTTTTTTTGTTAACATTGGCATAATTTCATGTGTCAAGGAAAGTTTACCTATTTTAAATAATATGGATTCAACATAAATCTGTAGTGCATCTGTTAGGATCATTGATGCTTTATATAATACTAAAATGAATTAGTGGGGGTTCATGGTTTTAGGAATGGTTTTGTGTTATAAAAAAATAATTTACAATAAAACAAAGATATTGGAATAATACTTTGCTACTGATAAATTAATTTGAAAATTGAACAAACCTTGGTCGTAAATGCGCCTCTTGTCTGGATTGGATAATACTTCATAGGCTTGTGAAATCTGTTTGAACCTCTCTCCTTCATTGGGGTTTTTGTCAGGGTGGTACTTCAAGGCTAGCTTCCGGTAGGCTTTTTTCAATTCATCATTTGTACAAGCGGGTTTTACCCCTAATATATCGTAGTATGTTGTTTCTTTCACCATCTTTATTACCTAGAATAGAAAGTAATAAAATTATTACCGTATTCCGCCTATTGTATAACTAGAATGCTATGGAAAATTCTAGTGTCTAACCTAGTTATAGGTACACATTTATTCAATCCTATTCAGCTAAAATCAAAATTAGTTATAGAAACGTGTTAATGTGGTCCAAAATCAATACTAATTGGTAGTGACACCATGGTGACACCAAACGCGTGTTGAAGTTGGAAGACCACGTAGTTTTAAATCTATGAAGCATTTACAATCTAGCTGAAATAGAAAAGTACAAGCAAATAATTCGCGGCGATAAATCTTATCGATTCATGAAATTGCAGTAATAATGACTAACAGTTTAATTTTTTTATAAAATTTGTCAATGAAAGGAAGTCTACGCAAACGCCATACACATTTCCTATATAATTACATCGTTACAGTATTTTTTTAAATTAAACATACCTTGTATTCCTTTTCGCTAATAGATTTTAATCACAGTTCTAAAAACTTCTAGAAACACTAGTCCACAATTTTCACGAGCACACGACTTACAAAACGAGTAAACGAGCACGAAACACGCTAGGCACTTCTTCACACAAGATTCGTTCAACTTCAAATGACGTTTGATTGGATCGAACGAGGTGGGGAGGACTTGAGTCGATGGAACATTCGAGAAACTTCTATAGTCTGGTGTTCACTACCGGAAAAAAAAGAGCAATAATATTTTTACATATTATTTTTTGTCTATTGGTCCGACTGTCTCGTTTAAATCTGAAGTCTTAATTCAATATTATTACTTCGCTTTTATATTATTACAAAGTAATGAATGCTTTGGGCTTTGGCATCGAAATTGAATTGGTTTGGGGGCATAAGCAAAGCAAAAATACTTCACAAGTTTGGAATTTGTACATATTTCAAAGATATCACAGAATGAAACTACAACTACCCTTTTGTTAAATTTTGCCGTTGTATGAATCGACTTGTATAATTTGCATAATAATTATTCTGCTTTCTTGTGACTTTTAAGTGTGTCTTGTTAATCTTAATTTACGTAGTATTATCGTTCCTTCATGGATTTGGAAGACAGGAAGTAAATACTAATATCACAAAATACAAAAAAGAAAACCGTATTAAAAACTATAAAGTAAAAAATATTTTTTGGAAGCCGGCAGCAATACAAAACCACAAACAGAACCGAAGCTGTCGATTTCCAAAACTAAAATTACCTTTTTTATAAAAAAGATTTTTTTTTAAATAAAATATATAAAGAAATAAGTTTCGTAATATCAGACACGTTTGACGCTGTATATTGCTACTGTGTGCGCTTGACCTATTATAAATTTGGCCTAAAACACATTGCACACTACAGTCACTACAATATTTAGGTAGTCGATTTAAGTTCTTCTCAAATCCATTTTAGTCGATGAAACGATATTACGTATGAAGTGGCCTATTCATTATTCTCCAAGAAACTAACATTCTTCTATCTTGGCCCAGCAAAAGATTAGAACCCAGGACATCATGTTCCACAGCCACCAAGCTGAAGATGTGACGCTGACTAGAGAAATGTTCAACTTTGTTTGATTTTTTAATTGAGTTAACATTATACTAATGCTAAAAAAAAAAATGGCTGGAATACACTGTAAACGAAAATGTTCTTTCTATGTAGTAGTAACTTTATTAATGTCAATCAAGTGAAGATTAAAAATATCCTACGTGAAATGATATTTACCTTCCCATGGATACTCTCTCATTCACATAAAGACGTCGCATACAAAATGATATTAAAATAGGACTGAATGTGTAGTCCGCAGATAAGTATCATTTTAGTCGTATTTTGGGATTTTTTGTGTAATAGCAACACTGAAGTTTTATATTGCTGTCTCATGAGCGGCCACGCAGTGGTTCGATCTATAGGTATATTATAGTAGGTGCCACGAGTCGTGAGCACAAATTTCAAGTACATTTTTAGGTTTTTGGGTGTCTTTCAGAGTTCTTTCGGGCGCCGACGCTGCACGCGATCTGTCTAACTGACGGGCCAATCGCGTGCAGCGTCGGCGGTCTGTTCTGACATCTGCCACATTCACAGTGTCACTTCACTGTGTGTGACAGTTGACATTTGACAGTGACCTCACTGGCCGAGGTGGGTGATGATAATAGCAGTGGCTTTATTTCATTGCTGCTGCTGATAACGAATAGATTTTGATAAGTTGATAACGTCACTCGCTATAGCACGGTGCGGCGCGTGTGCGTTCATAGACGGTGTGCAGTCTGCCAGTATCGTTACTCGTTGCGAATCGGTCGCAAGTTTTGTTGAGATCTCGAATTGGCTTCTTCCATTCACTTCCGTTTACTATTTACGTATTTTTAAATTATAATAATGGCAGAGAAAATATTGAAAAATAAAGTTTGCATTATCGGCTCTGGTAACTGGTAAGACTTATTATTACTTTGGGCATTATTTATAATATTTCATTGCATGTGTAATTCGATCACATGTACGGACATCAAAACTGGTGCTGGGATGACTGACTGACCTTTAGCAAAATGATGACATAACATTAAAGTCTTTAAGTTCCTATTTAACATTGTATCATTTTAAACCGAAATTATTTTAAATTATTGTTAATCACTGTCATTTGTATGTGGTGTCATAATGTATTAATTTTGTGTATTCAGGGGATCTGCTATTGCCAAAATTGTGGGTCGCAATGCTGCTCGACTTAATAATTTTGAAGACAGAGTTACTATGTGGGTTTATGAAGAGATTATTGAAGGAAAAAAGTTAACAGAGATCATTAATGAGACTCATGAGAATGTTAAATATTTGCCTGGTCATAAACTTCCCCCTAATGTGGTGAGTATTAAGAATTTTTTTTTCTTACTTAAAAAATGTTTTCAAATACATTTTATCAACATAATTGATAACCTTGAAATGAAACGGTTTCATAACACAAACTTGTGTACACATTTGTGTTACACTTGTGACTGTAACATTGTTCTTGACAGTGCCATGTGAAGAACACATGTGCAATCTATTTTGGTGACAGTTTGTTATGGAAGCAGTTCAATGCCAATGTTATCTCACAACCTCTGCTGAGTTGGTACTAGCAAAATCGTGAGATATTTAGTGCTAATTATGTATAAACAATGCTTTTGTAAGTCATTTAACGTTAATTCATACTACCTTTAAATTTGGTCAGGATATGCTTTTAATAGTCTAGTTGGAATCTTACAAGATTATACTAATGGTTATTTTTATATGGCACATGACAATCTCGTCTTAAGCAATGAGGTGACCTTATCTAGACAGCTAGCTTAATATAGATAGAATGTATTTAATTATAGATAAACAATCAAGAAAACAAATTGATACATGCATGTGATAAAAACGAGAACAGGTATTATTTAAACTATGGTTGACTTACAAGTTAAGTATAAGAATTCATTGGAAATAATAAATGCTACAAGTAAACTGTATAATTTTCCATTTCAATGATCTTGTTAAAAGAACTCAATGCTATGCTAAATCATTGCATTCAATGATTATAACAATTATTCTTGTTTTTTTTATGTTAATTGAATAACAGCTGTTCCAATTTGATCTTAAATTCATAGGAAAAAAAGTATCTTCTCATGTACACAACTAAGATCTTGCAGTGTTTCTCTTAACCTTGGAATTGATTAAGTGTGACTGTCATTATCTGTATTCGATGTCCTTACCTACTGAATTATGTAACACTGAGCAATTACAATTCTACATTTCTTATGTATTTATCAGTTTTCTGGCAATGAAAATACTAAGTCATATTTTTATGTTCTTAATTGCATAGCTATAAAATAACTTACTTTTTATCATTACTTATTTCAGTTCCTTCAATGTTTTTATGTTTCTTTTTCAGAAAACTAAGCAAATTATGATTTAAAATGTGTTAATATAATATTTGTGGCGTAGTTCTACAATATGTGTGTGTTATATGGTACTAAATTAAACATGCACATATTTTTTTGTCAAAGTTTGAGTAAGTAGCATGTTAAAGAAGAGTTATTTTTCGGTCTTTCTTTGTAGGGTTAAAGTATAAATTATGTAAATTATTTGACCTGTACAGAGTTGGTGAATTTTTTCATACAGGTTGCTGTTCCCGATGTGGTGGACGCGGCTGCGGATGCCGACCTTTTAATTTTCGTAGTGCCCCACCAGTTCGTCAGAACTCTTTGCTCGACACTCTTAGGAAGGATAAAACCGACGGCAGCTGCGCTTTCCTTGATAAAGGTACACGTGTTTGAGATTAATTTACTGCATCATTTATGTATTAATTACGTCTTTAGAATATAATTACTTTTAATGTTATTGATAATATATAATAAATATATCGTTTATTTCCTCAGGGCTTTGATATCGCAGAAGGCGGTGGTATCGACCTAATTTCACACATTATTACAAGGTGTCTCAAGATCCCATGCGCTGTGTTGATGGGAGCTAACATCGCGTCTGAGGTAAGTACCAACTACCAACATTTGCTAACTAGCGGCAATACGAGTCTGGTTCTAGGTAAGTGTATAATTTTCAATGTAAGAAATCGTTCAATTACCAAGTCGTACGGGCATTCTTTCGAAATAATCGCTGCGCTGACAGGGTATTTAGATCTGCTTTTAAAGTTCTAGACTTGACATTACGGTATGACTGCATCAAATAACCACAAAATCACAAAACGCTACCTGAAAAATCGCATTCTTCAGCCGACCCTAGAACCAGAATAAATATATATATTCGGTAATAACACCCCAAATATATTGGCTCCAATCTTTTGGGCAACCCTACCCAGCAACCCTTTTGGGTTGCTGTACCTATTCACGCAATTCTAATGTGGGTCTCCGAAGTCTCGCAAAAAGAGGAGAAACTTGCTAAAAAAAAAGGAAGGAGGAACTGAGATTTTGGGATTCTAAATGTTCAATTTAAGAACGGAAGACTTAAAAACTAAAAGTACCAACCCACTTACAATACAATCGTTTAAAAACAAGTCGACACAAAAAAACAATTACGATATCATCGCATACCATGTGCGAGTAATCTGAAACAGGTTGATAAAAATCAATAATTCATTAACCAAACATGATAAAAAAATATCTTGGGTTGTAAATTTGCTTTTGCAGATTTATGGCCGTTTAGCAATCCAAATTGAATAATAGATAAAAATACTGTTGTTGAATATAAAATGTTTGGGCAAAATAATCGGATGTCCTTTAACTTTTTAAAGGTGAAAATTTCTAATGTACTACGACTACTTAGGCAATTGTGTCGCTGAAAAGTGTAGTACCTACCTAGTTACCTATCGTTGTCGCTCAATTCAGAAAGTCCTCATCAGATATACTTCACACGACTTTGTTTCGTGTCAAGGTATCTTATTCCCGCACTTAAAATTACTCAGCAACAATGTCTCTGGCAAACTGCCTAGGTATTGCACGCTAGCGTAAAATATTTTTTGTAATTTTCCATTTTGAAATTAAACTGTTAGGAACAATAGTAATTGCAGAATTATCATTATAACAACAGTGCATTTTCTAAACACAACATTATTAAAACATCTTCAGCATAAACGACATAAGTAGGTACTAAAACAAACGGTCAGGATAATTGGTGCTGTAGTATACTTGAAGCGAAATTTAACCTTAAAGACATTCAGGTAAGTCGAATTAATAACTGCGTCTTGAACAATGATTATTATATTACACTATCTTTCGTAGGTTGCCGATGAGAAATTCTGTGAGACCACAATCGGATGCCGGGATGTTATGTTGGCGCCAATGATGCGTGACATCATTCAGACGGAATACTTCAGAGTAGTCGTTGTTGACGACGAAGACGCCGTCGAAATTTGTGGAGCACTGAAGGTACTGACAGATTCTTTAGCGATACATAAATATTCGAAAGAGAACGAATGGATAACTGAATGTTAATTAATCATTTGTATGCGTAGAACATCGTTGCCGTGGGAGCTGGTTTCGTAGATGGCCTTGGCTTTGGTGACAACACAAAGGCGGCGGTGATCCGTCTAGGTCTCATGGAAATGATCAAATTCGTTGATGTGTTCTACCCGGGCAGCAAACTTAGCACTTTCTTCGAGTCGTGCGGCGTTGCTGACCTCATTACTACCTGTTACGGTGAGTTTTGCTTCTACATCAATTAGAGTGTACATTGCTAAACTAGGAAATGTTCATTGCCGTATAAGGATTGTGGAAAAAATAAACTTGGGTAGGTACACACTTTTTCTTTTGTTCCAATTACACTTATTTAGCGATGACATCACAACCCAATACCACTTGCAATTGGACCTAAGGATATGGCTAATTGGTGGTCATGAAGCAAACTAGTTAAGGCCAATAAAGCCAGGTGTACCAAGGTTATTTTTATAGTTGCAACTGGATGTTCCCGTAATATATTTTGGAGGTGGAGAGCCTTCGATAAAGTTTTACTACAGTATTTACATTTATTGCAATAACACCTTTGCCGTATCGCAAACTACGCGAAGGAAATTACTCCGTTTATCTGATCAAATGATTTATGTGTTTATCATTGAACGAGTTCAAAGCGGTTATGACTACATATCTATAAATTAAAATAAAAATTCTGCAGTATGGTGCATTGCTGCCATGAGTCTAGCACATAATAAGTATGTACTTTATAGGAACATAATATAGTTGAATACATCGTAACAGAAGCGAGGGATTAGACGGAACAATACATAATAGAATTTCCTAGAGACCGTGTTGCAAAGTATCGATTTTCCACTTTGTAACAAAAATTATCTGACGCAAACGTGTCAAGTGCTTTGTGCAAAACCTTTGGACGTTGCCAGCGGTGTGTGCTATCAGTTTCGGTACACAATAATTTTGGCAACTTTAGTAACACGGATTCCACCCTAAAACATACTGATAAATAATAATTCGTAATAACTCAACCCAATAATTAATAATAACTCAACTAACTGTTTGTTAAATTGTTACTATTCATCAAAAATCATGATTGATTAGCTGACGTCTTCACTGTTGCGCTGTTATTTTGTTATAACGCAATTTAATTTGATAGGACTGGGTGTCTAATCTTTGGTGGGATTATTTTGGATTTATGCCATGATAGTTACGTATAGTAGCCGCCACGAGTCGTGAGCACAAACGTTAAGTCAATTTTTGGGTTTTTGTGTTCTGTTCTGGGTTTTTTAGGGTGCCGATGCTGCACGTGATTGGTCTGATTGACGGATCAATCGCGTGGAGCGTCGGTGCCCCAAAAAATCCAGAAAGGAACCCAAAAAGCCAAAAATTTACTTGGATGTTTGTGCTCACGACTCGTGGCGGCTACTATAAAAGGGTTTTGCTTTTTGTTTGGAATAACAATACCTAACTTGGTAATTATTTAAGTACCTACTCGTTTACATATTTAAATTAAGCGGGTGCTTTAAGTAAACAAACTAGTTTTGGTTACCTACCTATTTGAATCTTATTTGTAGTTGCCTAGTGTAGATATAAGGTTGATAAATTTGTTATTATAGGAAAGCAAGCTATGCACTTCGATCGATAAAACTACTCATAAGTCAATTATTGTGAAGTCTATTATCTAATGGGGACAAAGGCCGTGAACATTGACCACTCTATGATATTGGATATTAGTACCTACAGCTGCATGTTCGAGAAACTTATTTATTTCTTATATTAATTGAGTGACACGCAATGTTTACGCACAGCAGTTTCATAAATTATACCTACCTACTTATGTTATTTTTCTTTTAATTAATAGACACTGTGATGGAAATGGGATCGTTCTGAACAGTCTATTAAGTATTAAATTAACGTCGTTAATATGTACTTACTCGGGAATAGGTTACGTATGTATCTACGTACAAGCTAACAAATACCTATAATGCAATGTTTTGATAAGCCAGGCAACAATGGACCAATAAATAAAACAATTTTAAAATATACTTAGGGCGAATATAAAAATACGTTTGCCAATATTGACGTTTCAGGAAGTTATCGATAATTTCCGGAAAGCTTACAAATAATTTCCGCGTTGGGCAGCATTAAAATCCTTCATTCAATACATAAGTTCATACTTATGCATTGAATGAAGGATTTTGAACAAATAAAAGTCGCGAAAATATAGAATATTTTACACACATAACATAAGGGTGCAACCACACTAATCGATCGATGGTAGAATGGATTGGTCGACGTCAGTTTCTACTACATCAGTGACCACACCGATCGATGCCATCAATCGACATCAGTCATCGTCAGTCCATCATCGATCGATTGGTGTGGTAACACCTTAACATAACGACTTTTTTCTCGAAGTGTTAGATAGAGGTGTATAAGAATAACAAGCACGTAAAGCCGTTGGTCTTGCGCCTGATCTCTCCCCGGTAGTATCGGATTGCCGTCCCATCGGACTATGAGAGTTAGGGAAGAGGGAGTGCACCTGTGTTTGCGCACACACTTGTGCACTATAATATCTCCTGCGTACTTGGATAGTCTGAAAAAAGATTAGGCGCCGTGGCCGGAGTCGGTCTGGAGAATACATACATACATAAGAATAACTTACTTTGATCGAACTATGTTTATTATAGGCGGCAGGAACAGGAGAGTAGCAGAAGCCTTTGTGAAGACTGGCAGGTCAATCAAGGAGCTTGAAGACGAGATGTTGAATGGCCAGAAACTTCAGGGACCTATCACCGCTGAGGAAGTCAACCACATGCTTGCCAACAAAAATATGGAGAACAAGTAGGTTTAGAGTAATCATATAACAGGAAAATTAAAATATTTTTTGCAACCATTTATAATTTTGTATCATATTGGGCAAAGAAAATGACAGGTCAAGACTAATCCAAAAAGTTTGTACATATTTTTTATTTAAGTCGTAATAATCAAACGTAACGTAGCATAAAACAACAGCTGATCAAAGTTGGTCATAAAAAGAATTTTAACGACTCCTTGAAACGAATAAAAACGCTAGTATTATAGAGCAATTGCTTGCAATGTGCAAAACATACGGAAGTGTTACGTTGTTGTTGATCTCAGACCGTGTAGATAACGACCGGACAATTATAATCTGTGGATGATATAATCGTAACGTAGGTTGAACTAAAATAGTTTGTCTTGGCTTGCATCCACTTGTCACTTGAGGTCAGTAGAGCTGTGGTGCATAAAATGAAGGATATTGCAGCATTACTGCGACATTTCATTGCACCTAGCTTCGAAAATTTTTGCAGTAGACAGATAACGTGTTTGCCAACAATTTAATAGGTATTGTCCGAATAGTCATTCATGGTACCTACCTAATGTTAAATATATCACTGTGGTTCGGTATCTAAATTAGATTTTAGCAATAGGCGTCTGCTACCGTCTATATATTTTACTGATCTCAATGTCAAAGTCAACCTGATAATTTGTGATAACATAAACATTGACAAGTAGCCAACAATCTCAAAAATGAGTACTTGGCTTCTCTTAAGATAACCGTGATTACTGCATACATTTGTTAGTTTTAATTTTGTAGGAATGTGATTGTGCCAGTATTTGATTTGTAAGGCCGATAACGTTGGCGCTCACCAGTGCGGAAAAGATTGATTGTCTGATTGCCGAGTCTTATATCTAGATGCTAATTATACCCCGTGCTTTCACCCGCGTTAAGTTACGCCTTTGGTTACTGTTCTACTCCCGTGGCCCTCCTCGATAAACGGGGGCTATATGCAAAAGGTTTTTTTTTTCCAAATCGGACTAGTAGTTTCCGAGATTAGCGCGTTCAAACAAACTTCAATTTTATCTATACTAATATTATAAAGATGAAAGATTTGTTTGTAACTTTGTATCGAATAGGCCCCGAAAGTACTGGACCAAACTGGAAAATTTCACCAATAGAAAGCTACATTATTCCTGAGTAACATAGGCAATATAACATCACGCTAGAACTTACGGGGGTGGACCAGTAACCAAAGACGGTAACTTAAAGCGAGTGAAATAAGCCACGCGGACGAAGTCGCGGGCAGTCCGCTAGTAATATTTAAAGGTATAGATAGGCAATTAATACCATTATACGATGAGCATTGAATACGATTGGCTGGAGTAAACTAGACCGACATTGTTTATTGAGCAAGGGCGAATTAATGTACAATTGTTTCCAGGTTCCCCCTATTTACCGCCGTGTTCCGCATCTGTCGAGGCGAGCTGAAGCCCAACGACTTCATCAACTGCATCCGCAGTCATCCCGAACACATGTAAGACTCATCACTTGCATCCGCTTCCATATCTGTCTAGCTTAAATTAGAAAACTAGAGCATAATAATGTACGTAGAATAGAGCCGATTAACTTATTATGTACATAACATGATATGTATATGTATGTTTATTTTACAGGGTGCTAGTACTTAGATATAAATAAAACTATTATACGTAAAGCATAATGATGCATTGTTTGGCTGCACTTTTAATGAAAGCATTGACTTTTTTAATTAACATATTAGCTTGCTTCGCTACTTGCGATGAGAGTGCATGATGAATGGAAAGTGACTTTTTTGTGAAATCAATACTATTAAATTTCAAAAGCGATTTACGTGGAAAGTACTTATTATAATGGTGAATATAATCACCGTTATCAGTCAAGATCTGGATCTTTAAAGAATTAATATTTATTAATATAAAATTAGTCTCATGGTATAATGATCTGCGATGCGAATAATACTTAATGCAGCCAAGCAGTTCATCGATTGTATGTAACAAATGAAGCATGTAGTAAATAGCTGTAAAAACTGACACCCGTTGTTACATATACTACGTGTTGCTAATAATGAGTAAGCGTCATTAGGTACTATTATCTCTGCTGATGTATTATCTGTCAAATAAGCTAACAAATATCGCCGGCGCGGATCTGTTATCGACGTTTAGGCTAGTAGCTACACAATAAATGAACATATTCGAGTGCTGTTGTTCAGATAAAGTTTATTGATGTTGTGTAGGCGCTAACTACAAATAAGTACATACACTGAGTAACGTTACCATATGTACGGAGTATAATGTTATAATATATCACTAGTTATCTTTTCTATTAACCTATATTGCACGTTAGTTCTAACTACAGTTTATTTGTATCTAAACAGTTGATTAAAGGCGTAAATATCTGTTGAATAAAATCTCGTATTTAGAAATGCTAATACTTTTCATTATCCTTCTCACGTTGTTGTTCCTGGATTCGTGTTTGTCATCTATATTTGTATTTGAATTTGTTCCTGGTCAAATGGGGTTAATGAACCTGTACTCGACTACTTCACGTATTGTTCATTAATCATATTACTTGAATTTTTCAGATTTGCTCCCAAGAATATTAGTATTTACTGAATGCCAATCCGAACCATTACTTTGTACTAATCCGGTTTGCCGCATTTCTATATTTTTATATGCATGTTGTGTTTGTTATTAAATCATGTTTATTGTTTTTAGCTTCTTGCATGTTAATCTTTTTTTTTGTTAATAAATCTCTTATTGGGATCCGCTGTCTTTATGTTGCAGTTGTTAGTCCATTGGATCATTTAACAAGTTTATACGAGCTTATTAATTTTCATAAAAATTCAACACAATGTGAATATTTTTGGAAGACATTTGTGTTAAATTTTTATAATTAACTTAAATTGTCCATCGTCATGATTGAAAAAATAACATATTTTTACACTAATATTCTAGGAAACTGCCGGCGCCCAAAAGTTCTCTGTGACCAAGCGACTGCCTCTTCAGATCTATCACCAAATTGAAACTGTTGCATTTGTCGTCCGGCACGCCAGCATAATTTTGTCATATCACAAATACTCACACACGTAAACATTTTTTCAATTAGAAACCTAAACGCAGGAAATGTCCAACTGTGAGCCTTTGCGGCATAGATAAATAAGTTGTGACGCCGTAGGTGTTATCAAAGTGATAATTAAAAATGTTAAGTACGACCTATACATAATGAAGAATTATGAGGCAACACGGTACAGTGGTCTCGCGACATTAGTATTATTGCTTTTCCGAATGTTTCTTTTTGTTATTTTTATCATATAAATATATTAAAGCGTGGATGTGTCTAATTGGAAAAATATACTTAACATCATTACTGCATGAAAACCATTTTTTTTTGTATAATTGAGGTACTATGTTACACTTTTTTTTTGTAGTCCGCTTGATTATAATTGCATAACACAAATCACAAGATCCCAACTACATTTATGTACATAGAAGATGTTTTTTTGTCCTAGGCGTAATCTAGAAAACTAGTGCGCATATTTCAATTTCGATGCAATGTTTACCGCAATTTTAAAATATTGTTTTAAAGAATTGCATGCGGACTGCTAGTGTAAGTAAATCATTTATCAACTTAATAAGTTAATAAAATTCTATCAGGGACATAGGCTTTTATCGATATCACGCTGACAGTTTAAAATGAAGTGTGTATCACATTCGAGTGATTTAATCTATTGAATAAATCTAGATAATACATTGTAATAGTTTTTACGGTTAGTTATCTTAAAAAGATAGAAGTTATGTGTGAAATTTTATATTAATGGGATGGGTCAATATATTTTTAAGGTTTAGGCCACATCCACTTACAGAGGCAAGCCATTATGCATCTAGTCTATATTTTTTTATTTGGTTTTTTTTTTGCACCGAAGATAAGATGTCCATTTATTTCAGTTGTTAATGTTTCTATTATTTTAAGCGTACTTAAAAAAGGAATGGGTATTGTGCATAACCTGTTGACACATTAGTAGCTACAGTTGTGGTTCAGATTAAACCGTCAGCCGCTATTTCAACGTGTCATTTTATCTAGTAAAAACACCGACTCATTGGAATGTTCAAAAAAACAGAAGCCTTTATTAAATCGTTGTGGGTCAAATACAGCTCTTTAGGCATACATCACCTTTATTTTTTCAGGATACGGATAGTTAGAAAAACACAAAAATCGCATTGCTGTATATCGTAAAAAAATATACAAAGGTAAGGTATATGTAGAAGGCTTCTGTTTTTATGATAATTAGTTTATCTTACATGTACATAATTATATGTTATATCTGAATACATTGCATTTTCTAAATCTGTCTATTATTTTATTAAGAAAACCATCCTAATCGGCTACCATCAAGAAAACTAACAACAATAATAATTATCAAGTGGTAGTATCATTCAGCAACGCTTGTCCATAATAACATCATTTTGGTATGTCTTGTGTTTGCACAGTTCATTTTTTATTTACACAATCTTTTTGAGTTATAGTGTGACAATCGGCTTAAGTGTGCAGCTCACTTAGTATAGTAGTACCATCTTCATTATTGGTAAGTATTAGGTAGCAATGTTGTAAATACCATATTGTAACTACGTCTTCATTTAAATTCGTAATGTTTCGGTTTAAAAAATTACTTAATTAACGTTACGTTGTTCCTGTGAACTCACCACTTTTAAGAGATGGTGATAGGCCCCAGGTTCATAGGCACATCGCAAGTCTTAACACAATTTGTAGTTAATATTGGGAGACGGTACTTGGCCATGCTTTATAAATCAAGTCGACCACATCCCATGTTGAGACAAATCAGGAAGTTACAACAAGGGCAATTAAGTTGGCTGCAATCCGATACTAGTATAAAAAAACATGTCAAATGGAGCTACTGCCATCTGACATTACGGACATTCTAAGGCCAGACATGATGTCAGAATTTCTGGCTACCTCGACCGCACTTTTTTTTTTTTTTGGTGTGTGGGAACTCATCAAATAACTTCTCCCGCCCTGGGCGGGGCGGGAGGGAGTGTCAGACTTTTACTGACTAAAACCCACCCATGTTCCTTCTTGTGCCCTTTGCGTTCCGGGGGCGCGGTATCTCTTGCGAACAACCCGCAGCCACCTCGACCGCATGGGACAAAAGTTACATGAAATATTCTTCGGCGCACAGATCGGTTTCGATGTGTAAAATGGTCAACTATTCATGGATTGATCGCAGATGGTCAGTGCGGATGTTATATTTAAGATGTCGTTATTGAAATTGGATGATGCTATCAGATATTCTAATTATAAACCCTTAGTCACCTTACCACCAGCTTCGTAGCGGCAACACGTAGAGCGACAGTTCGTTCTAAAGCCTAAAAAATCGGCCGTCACCCACACCAAGACTTAACCCAACCCATGACTTCAAGAAAATATGAAACTGATTATTGTCTTTTTATTTTCAGGGTAAGGGTTTGATGAAGTAACAACATAGTTTTCTGCTAGCAAATAAATTAGGATAACTAATTGATCAACTAAGTAGCTAATAAGCTAGTCCTGGTAGTTGTCTACTGAAACTATTTAATTTGGATCTTAGGTAATTTATAACCCAAAGATTGTTTTTTTCTCTCCAACATAACTTTCCACTACAGACTACCAACATACTAACAAATATTTATATTTTATTTATTTTATGTATATTTAATATATGTATTGTGTATATTATACAAACAATATTGTAACACTACATCTCTTGGGTGTGGACTACCTTTTATTATCAATACTTTGTAAAAGTTCTAATATACATTTAAGACTTAACTAAATATTTATTTATTTATTCTCCCTCATCTCCAGTTCACTGTTAAGATAATATTATTGGTTATAAATTTATATTTTTTATTATTTAGCAGAGTACTGGCTAATGTAACATAATTATTATTACATATTGACCTACCTATTAATACCTTATAGGTGAATTTAGAGAGAGCACACCCTTAATAACCCACTTCAGTCATCACCTTTTTTCAGTTAAGTAAACAAATAGGTACATAAATTGATAACAACACCATCAAATTTTCTATTTATTGATATCTAGAAACTGTACATTCCCTTTTTTCTAACGAAACATTTTTAATATATCCATTATAAAAATCTAAAGCAGATATTTGTCTTTTGCCTATTATTCTAAGAGATTTAAAATAAATATATCTTCTATCCTTGCATAATATTCTGATTGCGTTTGTTACTTCACAATATTCCACTGTTCCTATTGGTTTATCACTATGGTCAATTTTATCAGTATCTTGGAGAAATGCATCAAATAGTTTCATTTGTTTATTTTTAAATGTTGTAGTAAGTGGATAAAGACCATATATAGCACGATATAGGTTGTATACTTCAACAGCGGACATCTGGAACCATCTGACTTCACTTATACTTTTATGTATTTTCTTAGCTGTAAAAAAAATTATGTGGGTATTATAATTGTCAAGTGACAAACAGGTACTGATAAGATAACTCTGGCAGATGTATTTATTTATGTAGCAATAAATAACAATCTAAAACAGATATACATATCTATACTAATTTTATAAAGCTGAAGAGTTTGTTTGGTTGAACGCACTAATCTCAGGAACAATTGGTTCTAATTGAAAAATTATTTTTGTGTTGGATAGTTCATTTATCGTAGCGTAATTATATAGCGACGACCAATAGGTGCTGAGCAGTAACCAAAGACGTAACCTAATGCAAGTGAAAAAACTACGCGGCCGAAGTCGCAAGTAAAAGCTAGCTTATATCATAAAACTAACAGGTATCTCAGGTCAATACTGCTTCGCAGATATCTATATACATTTCAAGGTATACACTATAGATATTGGTTATACATACCATAGGTAACTCCTTCGGACCCTTGTGGTTGTGCATTTTCTAAACTACTAGGTAAAGTCCTTATGCAGTCAACCAGCATTTCTGCACCAAATCCAGATAGCTGTTCAGTAAGTTCTGGTAAGTTTATATCTTTGGGTACTGGCACTTTGATTTGACTTATTATTTCACCTGAAAAGATTGAAGTGTTAAATTATCTCTTGTGTATTAAACTAATGTTGTGTATCAATCAAATATGGTTTATTCTGTGGTATAAAAACAAAATAAGTCATTTTCTGCCTTAGCCTACAAGTACCTATTCAGACTGCTGCATCATTTGCATTTTGAAATACTTATAATTTTAATTCCACATTTTTCCTAAAGAGTTGGTGACTTGATAATGTCAGAATTGTGCTTACCCACATCAAAGATATCAGCTTTAATTTTCATAAGCGTGACTCCTGTGACCTGGTCTCCATGCAGCAGTGTGTGGATGATGGGTGCAGCACCTCGCCACCGTGGTAAAAGACTGGGATGTACATTTACCATACCACTATAGTAAACAAAAATAGTCTTTATTCTTTGAGAAAACCCAGAGAAGTGGGTAGGAACTGAGAATGCCTACTTACTATCTTCTAATCTCCTTTTCTTGCATAAAAGCTGTTGAGCGAGCTGTGATAAAGAATAGAGAAAGAAAGTAATACCAACTTACAGCGGGAATTTACTAAGGAGATCTTCTTTAATCAGGTGACCGAATGCAACAATTAATCCCAAATCGTATTCTGCAGCGCGTAAATTGTGTAAGGGCCATGGTATCGTATTTATATTTTCCGCCTCAGCATACTTTAGTATCTCTGTTTTATGGTTAGTGTTTGCAGTGACCAAGTCTAACCGGTCAATGACATTATTTTCCTTTTTTCTGAAAGAAATTATAATTTCAAGCTACAGCAAAGAAAACTTCACATTATGATGAAATTATAGCTGTTGTAATTTAATACATTTAATATGTAATACTGTTGGTTTATTATTTATAAAAATATGTTTTTTTAGTATTTATTTCTTACCTGTATTCATTGATTTTTCGTAAGCTACTAAGTGCGATGCCATCTGATCCAAAGAATAGGAGTTTATATGATTTTGTAGTGGAATATTGCTTGGCATATAAGTTATTTTTTCTAAATATAATTTTTAATACATGAGAAGATAGGTTAAGAATCATTTCACGAACACAATAACACTGTCACTGTCATGTCAAAATTGACATTGATGTGTCGACTGTCGACAAACTTGACATTTATCAGGCGCTACCAACTTTATGTGCAAAAGGATGCGTTCATGTACATAGTTTACCAAAGAAGTCCTGCAGACGCGACGTCTAGCGAATACGTAGTTATGTAGTTGAGTGCGACGGAATTTTTCTAATTTCAATCACTTTCAATATCACCGTCATCCACAGCCTGACTTCTCATTCATCTTCTCCATCTCCACGCTCACGCTCATGCGCAAGCCTCAACCAAGTTCTACCCGCAATGGCAACAGATGGTCCATCGGTATGGTTAAGATCGCTATCTATCTCTCTTTTAATATTTAGTTCACTTTTAAATAGCCACGGACTTATCTCTTTCGTATTGAATAGGTCTTACATACAAAGGCGCTGATTGGCCATACCTCAGACTATTATTACAATTGAAATCCATCTATTATTTATAGCTACGTAAAGTAAGCCAAACATAGCTATAGTATGTAGGTAATGTATACTTTGGTAAATAAACCTAGTCCTGGTCCATGAGTTATATTATGCTTGTCATTTCTAGATTTAGCGCAGTATCGTACTGCGATTACCATTGCTTAAGTTAGGGTTAGGTACCCCTCTCTTAGAAGTATATAGTTATAAAGAGTGTGTGTTTTTTTTACTGAAAGGCCCTTGTTAACCAACTTTATGTAGGTAAATAAGCTGTTTTTAATGACCCTCTGACAACGAATAGATGGTGGATCTACTATTGCGGCACTGGCATTACAATTCCTAGTTACTTCCATCCAATAGACCGGAACTGTTTGCAACCCATCGCCGAACTGGGACAATCAATCGCATGATCATGTTATCAATTGACTTTGAAAACCTCTTTTTTGAGTAGCAATAAGGAAGGTTAGGTTATATTGGAATACATTTCTTTGGCCACTCTTAAATGGAAGGACAGACGGCGGAAGCAATTAATTAAAGCAAATAAGATGTGCTTAGGTAAGTTGTTTTTATTCATAACATTCATCATAGATATTTAAAATATAATTTCAAGTTTCTATACTAATATCTATAGGTACACAATAGTCTATGTGAAACGGATTTCAACACCAGGTATAACATTTTTTTTTAAATAAAAGTTAATACAGATTGCACAGTAGAGCAGAGCACATAGGTACAAAACCTACCTATCTACGACAAATATACTGAACAAGATCCTTGGTGGGTAGAATGCTAGCAATGCTTTTCAATCAGTGAACTAAATTCTATCTTCCTCATTCCGTTTACATGGTATTCACCCCTGAGTCGAGTTTATTTATTTGCGAAAGAAAATACTTACCTATGGTCAATTAACCGACTCCTGGGTATGGCAGATCTAGCTCTTAGGGCATCAAAACTCGGAGCCTTTGGTTCTTTCTTTTCTTTGCCCTTTAAATCAATCTATTCAGAGCTACAAACCGCCAGCTCTCTATCTTTTTAATGGATGTTTCAAAATCTACCTTTTGTTAATTAATTAATACTTTTTTCTTGTATAATGTAATCTTGTTCATATGGTGGGCTCCGGGTCACTCGTTTGTGTTAAATCAATGTGTGTAGAACGTCGGTGAAAGCTTCGCTTTTTGTTAAACTGAGGTTTCATATACCAGGAAGGCGGGCTGACGATGCTCTCTTCCAAACTTTTTATAGTCTGCATACTCGTCTGTGAGTCCTGGCGCTGCGCCACCCTGGACGATATCGTCTGTACTTTTTCTTCACGCTTTTCATCTGTTCGATATGGTATATCCTTCATTTCAACTATTTCAACATCTGTATCACTCAAATCCTTACTTGGTCTGTGCATTCTGGTGGTATCAGTACAATAACCTATTGTTTTAAGAGTTCCACTCATGCGCTTAGACTTATCCCTGTATAACATTTTTTTGAACTCTTTACGAAATTTTGGATGCGTTATTATGTAAATAAATGGATTTATGCATGCAGCCGTCTTGCAAAATAATGCAGGAATCATTGAAGTTATCGGAGTTACGAGATCTTTCCTTCCAGTTATACCCAACAGAGCTACGACAGCGTACGGTGTCCACGATATAAAAAATAGAGCGATGACTGCCATCACTAGAAATGCTAATTTTATTTCCGCTTTTCGTTTCGTACGTTCTTTTACATGTCTCGATGATAGCCTTTGGTCCTGGTTACCGTAGGACATATTTCTGTTAAAAACTACGACACGAAATATACTAATGTAGCAAAACGTAATTGTGCAGAATGGTGCGAGCCAGGCTGCGCAGAAGAAAACGAAGATGAAACAACGAGGTGAAAAGTCTTCAGTGAGGTAATCAAAGCTACAACTGGTCAAGTAGCCTTCTGGTACATAGCTGCCGTAGCCGATATTGAGTGCTGGGATTATTGCGAAGACGCAGGCATATAGCCATGCACCGATGGCTAATAGACGAGCCCGTATAGCGGTCAGTGCACGGAGTGGCTCCAGAGGTCGCACCACTGCCCAGTAGCGGTCCAGCGCGATGGCTGAGAGTGTTGCGATTGATGTGGTGCCAGTCAAACCACCCACGAAGCCGTATATCACGCACCCTATAACAATAATTTATTCCATTACATTTTGTAGTCCATCGTCTACTATTGTATTTTGTAGTCTACGGTATACCCAAGTCTTTACCAAACTTTATTTTCCCATTCCACAAAAAAAATATTTTGTGTAAAAAAATATCAACATAAATCAAGGATTTTCACCCCCATTACTCTGTTCGTTTGTTAAAGAGATAAGGCGTGGCCGGAGGTGATCATACATTTGAAAAATGACTAAGCTATTAAACAGTTCTTTTCGCTGTCTTACGCAGTATAAGTAACGTAAGAATGTTAGAAAGCTTGGTATACCTATCAATATAGTAAACTGTTCCTTTAATTTTTATTGATTCGGGTTATTTATTATGTATTGCACGCTCAAAAATTAGCATTACTAAAAAGTTCAATTGCCACTTCCTAAACCATTTAGGTTTGGTATGCCTATATTGTCCTGTACAGAAAAACCAGATACGTATCTAGCATATTATTTATTCACCCGCATTATGTTACGTCTTTGGTTACTGCTCCGCACCTATCAGATGTAGCGTGATGTTATATAGCCTTCCTCGATAAATGGACTATACAACACAAAAATATTTTTTCAATTCAAACCAGTAGTTACTGGGATTAGCGCGCTCAACCAAACAAACAAACTCTTCAGCTTTATAATATTAGTATAGATGAGTAAGTAAGAACGTGGGTCACTGTTCCAATAACACGTCGACCAGTGTTATTTTGGTTTTCCCAGTAGCAGTAGCTTGAAATCTTTCATCACCAGTTGATAGCTATAGGTTCGCTCCCTACTACATAGGACTAGTAAAGCTGTACCTGGGTATTAGTGGTAGTAAGTAGCGCCCCCTCGTCTCCCCCCCTGGGTTACCCCTCGGCCTAACCCTTAGAGAATACAGGCTTGCTGTTGTGTTATCGCCTATTTACTTACACGAGAGATTCTTGAGAAAAGATAAGAAAAACAAATTACCGGTTTTCCCTAGCGCAGGTCCAAGATTAAACGAATTGAAAATAAATATCGGTGTCTTGGCAAGCATTAGGAAGTCGCTGAGTGCCAGATTCGCTACTAGGATGTTCCCGGGAGTGCGCAGCGTGCGGCATCTGAAAGGCATAAATAAATTCACTACATCATTAATCATATCACTTTGATCTTTTGTTCACCGCTGACTAGGTAGGTACATGGAAAATTAATTAAAATTAGAACGTGCTCTTATTGTGTTACTACCTGTGGAGAACGAAAGATAAAGGAGATTTTTTTGTAGTTTTACATAGGTACCTGAAGACATTATTAGGCAAGAAAATTATGAGGGTTATTATTTCACGAGAGTGATTAAAACTATGGTTGAATTATTAAGACAAAATAGTACGATAAATGAACAACTATGTACACAATAAGGTACCAGCGCTAAGTTTTCAACTTATAGGTAGCGCTACCCACGGCAATAAATTAGTCAAGGTAATATTATTCTCGAATTCCTCAAACAGTTTGAAATAATATTTGCGCAATTGTTTATTCTTAATAAATACCGCAAATCGTTGTATTCGTAAGTTTTCATCAAATTGATTTTTAAATACGTTGACGTTGGTTTGAAATCATGAAGTATTATAATTTGTCTATATTATTTATGATTGCTTTAAAGTGTGCAGCTGATGAAAAACCAACTACTGTAGATTATACCATAGCAGTTGACAATGTTACGAATTCTGATGTCTTTAATAACGCAACTACTGAAGCAGGTGCGTATATTTTTTTTTTGTTTTCATCACCAAATACACATGTCATCACGGCTGTATTTCGCGAAGGGTTAGGCAGAGGTGTAACAATGTACACCCACAGTTCGCCGGTATGTTTAGGTCCCATGTAATAGAGGGCGAGCCTATTGCCATTGACCGGGCACAAATCCTAACTCCGAGCTGCTACTGAGAATTTTATAGAAAAAAACCAATAACACTTTTTGCTCGGTATCGAACCCAAGGCCTCTAGCGTAGCAGTCGCGCTTAGGATCACTAGGCTAACGAGGCAGTTCAAAATACAATATTTTTTTTTTAACCTTTTTAAATTCATTCGTGAAACTCTACAGATGTGATGTGTATAATAAGCATTTAACAACACATATCTACCTATACATAATATATACTAATGGTAAATTACTCATCACCTTAGTTCTTTTTTATATTCTTACGCACCCTATAACAATAATTTGTTCCATTACATTTTGTAGTCCACAATCATGTCTACGGTATACCCAAGTCCTTACCGAACTTTATTTTCCCATTCCACAAAATAATGATTTTGTGTTAAAAAATATCTACATAAATCATGGAGCCATACGACACAGTCCAACACTCGTTCTTACCTACCTACCTTTTGGCTATTCTCTACAAATTATAAAGTCATCAGAGGTACCTAAATATTAAATTGAACTAAATGAGAGAATTCTAATGATAAGAACATTATAATGAATGAATGTGCATGAATGAAGATGCAGAAGAAGATGAGGATCCAACTACCGTAAATTATTCTTCAGTTACCCATAATACTGACGCCTTTAATGCAAGTACTACAGAAGGAAAATGATATTCATTTAATTATACAATAATTACCCATGCGGATTGTCCTTTCGGACAGGCGTCTCACGGGATTAGACACGAGTCGTTTATTTGGAGCAACTGCCATCTGCACAATTTACCGTCCGTAACGTCGATGAAATTTATATTTTTGTTGTATTCCTATCTATATATTCTTCTTTCAGTATCTGAGAAACTCGTTGATGTGTTAATACCAATTCCGAATATCAATAATTTAAGTGAACCTCTTGGGATTCAAAATACTTTTATCAATGCGACAGACGTTAATGCTGTTGGCCCTTTTAAGAAAAATGAGTTCCGTGGATTACGAAGGAGGCTGCCACAACAGAGATTTCGGACGATGATAAACATTTTAGGAAGTTTAGTAAAAGGGCTGGCGAAGCTAAATGAGACTGATTCGAATGAAGGTGCAAAAGATGATGAGGACACAATTGAGAATGTTACAAACCATGAATTCTGTAATGAGTCAGTGAGTCCTACAGAAGGTAAATAAGTTTTGTTTTCATATTATCTTGTCATACCAATCTCAAGCGACGTGTGTCCGACATGACACACGTCGTAATAAGTTAGGTACGGGTCGTATATTTGGAGTGACTGTCAACTTTGACCGCGCACCGTATGAACATAATTATTTGGAATATCATGAATATCATAATTTGACCATTCAAACAAAACAAATAATTTTCATATAATTTGTCTTTTTGAAAAACAAGTATTGACAATATTAACAATGTTTGTAAATCGTACAATTTACCGTTTGTAGTGCGTAAACTATTGCACTTTGTTTTCTTTCAGCACCCGAAGAGCTCAATGACAAGTGGATAAAACTTTCAAATATGAATAATTCAAGTGAATCTCAAGAGATTGAGAGTATTCTTATCAATGTGACAAACGCTTATGCTGTTGATCCTTTAGTAAAAAAGCGATACCGGGAAGGCTGCCATAACAGAGTACTGAGATAATGAAGAATATTATAGAGGTTTGATGAAAGAGCTGGGATTAAAATAAGATAAGTACCTAGGTTAGGAATGGCGATCCAATGGTACGCGTGCCAGTAGGGGCATGAGACAAAAATTATTCGGGCACGCCAATATTTGATAAATGTATTTGATCGAAATAATGTATTATTTTTCTCTATTTAAATGGTTAAGTCAAGATTATTTGTCGGCACGCTATAGTCACATTGTCAAACAAACGACAAAATTTAAATCAATGGTCACGAAAAGAAGAAGAAGATTTTAAGAAAGACGCAATAATAATTAAAGTTGTTCCTTTTGTCTTATTACCTATTAATGTAACACAAGAGTGAATAAGTATATCAAAAGGTTCAAAATCAATTTCAATTTATTCAATGTTTGAAACTTCTGGTGTCTTCGATTTTATAATGTTTAAAATATCCGGCATAGCTAGTTACCTTCCGCCGAGGTTGACATAATATTCGAATTAATTCGACCTCGTATTTCACTGTTGTCAATATTGTGTAGGTAGATCTTTAGATAGTATTCAAACACCCCTTATTTCTTGTCGTTCCCCTTCGGGTGAAAGATTGCGTAGTACTTTGTCACGCATATTGATTTACTTTCTTGAGATACGGGCGACAATTAAAAATCTTTGCTCCAATTGCTCCGTAGTTATCTCACGGTCTATTTAGAGTCTGTGCTTTGAAGAGGGTCGACTTTGGGCTACGCAGGAAAATCTTAATGAGGGCTTTAAATCTTTGCTTTGACATCATGAATAGCTTGGATCACCATTAGGAAACGTTTATTGCGAGTCGGACTCGCGGACGAAGGGTTATCTATAAAAACGGCAAAAAAGTCACGTTTGTTGTATGAGAGTCCCCTTAAATATTTATTTTATTCAGTTTTTTAGTATTTGTTGTTAAAGCGGCAACAGAAATACATCATCTGTGAAAATTTCAACTGTCTAACTGTCCCGGTTCAAGAGATAAAGCCTGGTGACAGACAAATGGACGGACAGCGGAGTCTTAGTAATAGGGTCCCGTTTTCCCCTTTGGGTACGGAATCCTAAAAACGTTATATTCGTAGCATCTATATTTGTAATTACAATCGTGGACATCGAAATCGTATTGCAAGCGAATATCTGTCTTTTGAACCTACACAATTATATAGGGATAGCATAGGTAGGGATTTACACATGTGCTTATTGAATACCCGTACTCGTATACCTATCTACCTACTTTATAACAATAGACAACAAGTAAAAATGATTAAGTAATTTATAAAAAAAAATTAGATCGTAAACAACGCACAAAATGTCCTAGGTTTACTTTTTACTCAACAGGAAAGCTTTGCAAAGTAAAGAACAGGTAGTTACGTGCTCCCCTTTTTCTTAGTCTTCGTAAAACCTCACACATCTTATATTTGCGGAATCCTTCAAAGTTCAGAACATCGCTCGTGCGCTCCGCGCTTCCTATTCTCTCGCGGTAAGTGCCAAAGAAAGATTTATAGCTGTCTCACAAGTCTGGATTAATAAAATTAATTAATTTGCGTGCAGATATAATTTTCATTTAATTAAACTTGTACTTGTTGTTATAGTGTCGGTTGGCAGTGGGTTCATGTGTAACTATGTATAAGTAAGTATTGGGAAATTAGGGGATGATTATGTCCAGCAGTGGACGTCGATCGGCTGATATGATGATGGTGATGATGGGGAAAATTATAGTCAGCTCTATAAACAGCTTGCGATCAAAATACATTATAGTTCACAATGGATTCGTATTGTGGGCCTAATCGATGGGAGGAAAAGATGCAAATAGAGTTTACATCAAGTTTTCATGCTGTTATTACACAGGTTGATTGATTAAGGTAAATGTATGTTACCTATAACATAAAGGTATATGTATTGTATGTAATGTAGGTATTTGTCGTCTGCCGAAACCCTATGCCTAAGGATTTTTTTTCTTATTTAGAAAAAAATATTCAGTGAAATTAAATTGAGGACACTAGTGCAAACAGATGTTGTCAAGTATGACGATTTCTGTGTAAAGGTTGTCGTTACAAAATTGCGCCTTCGTAAAGCTGAAATACCGAGTGCCCTCGTGTTGCCGGCGACGGCTTAATTTGGAGCCCCTAGGGTAGGTATAATAAATGTATACATCATAAGCCCCGTTGAGAAAAAACAAGCAGAAAAAACACGTGTGAAGTCGCTTTATTCCTGTTAAGTTGAGCAGATTATTTCAGAGGTGTTTTGCAAGCAAATGGGCAAAAAATAACCATATAAAATATGTTGTGAACATGCAAACATCATTGCTTTATTAATTTAGAATAAAGAATAATAGCTATTATACAAGGTGTTCGTTTAAACAAGAGACGCACTTTAAGGGAGAAAATTGAAAATAAATCACTTAAATAACTATACAGTACAGTCATCATTAGCTTCATAGTTGATAATTTTAGTCAAGTTTATCTACAAAATATAATAAGTTGGTTAGTATTAGTTACGTCGAGAACGCAAAGGGCATTAGGAGGAACACGGATGGGTTTCAGTCACTAAGAGTTTGATACTCCCTTCCGCTCCGCTATATGATGATTAAACGTGAGCAATCTAGATAGAGAAAGCGGAAGATGTATCTTTACTTTTAAATTCTGTGTACGAGCAAACAGATGAAGAATTATGAATGTGTTGCATGCCTGAATTCAGATAATCACGACACGAGCCCTGAAGCCGACACCTATTTAATATTCAGATGACCTTTCGCTTTATTAGGTGGGTTTCTCGCTTTATCGCTGAAATGCACGAAACGAGAGCCGCCAGATTAGGAGATCAAATAAGTGGTTAAACGGCGTGTAGGCCTTTCTGTATTATCTTTTACTATTCATACGCGAGTTCGCGTTGAAAGTTAAGTGGTGGTCGTTTACCATTGTTAGTAATATTTTTTTTGCAATTTGAGAATTCGTCCGCGTTGCTTATTTCGCCCGCGTTAAGTTACGTACTTACGTCGTTGGTTACTGCTCCGCCCTCGTAGGTCGTAGCGTAATGTTATATATGTTACTCAGGAATAATGTATCTGTCTATTGATAAAGTAATGGTTAAAATCGGTCCAGTAGTTTCGGAGCCTATACGGTACAAACAAACAAAAAATCTTTTCTCTATATAATACTAGTACCTATATAGTATAGATAAAATCTCTAATCTCAACTCTAAAACCAACTGGTTTTGGCAACTCGTCGTTTGGAAAGGAACCGTCAATGCAAACGACTACAGACGCTGCGGGTTGTTCGTAAGAGTTACCGCGCCACCGGAACGCAAAGGGCACAAGAAGGAACATGGGTGGGTTTTAGTCAGTAAAAGTCTAACATTCCCTCCCGCCCCGCCCAGGGCGGGAGAATTTATTTGATGATTTCCCACCTCCCAATAAAAAAAACGACTACACACAGATTATTTTAATCAAGGGTTCAAGAGGGTAGGTGCCGACCGGCGGCCATCTTGCCTCGCCTAAAGTCAAAAAGTTTTACATATCGTGTGGGCGTTATCAGGACCAATATCAATTTCTCCAAGAAGCTATTATTAGAATATCAATTAAGGTAGTTGTATCTCTGTTCGGGGATAAGTAGACCTACTTTATCTTAATTGATTTTCACACACCCACACTTATGTGCGTGTTGTTTTCGTAAGTACATGGTTTCCTTTAGTACTTTCTGCCATAAAAAGTATTCTAGGGTACTGTTTCTTTAGGATAAGATTACAACCTGTAGATGACACGCGGTTCTTTATGGCAAGATTAGAGTGTATTTTCTGCGGGTTGTTCGTAAGAGATACCGCGCCCCCGGAACGCAAAGGGCACAAGAAGGAACATGGGTGGGTTTTAGTCAGTAAAAGTCTGACAGTCCATCCCGCCCCGCAAAGGGCGGGAGAAGTTATTTGATGATTTCCCACCCCACAAAAAAAAAGAGTGTATTTTGCTAGAATTATACTGTTACTTACATAACATAACATACCATCACGCCTGTTATCCCGTGTACACCCACAGTTCGCCGGTATGTTAAAGTCCCATGTAATAGGGGGCGAGCCAATTGCCATTAACCGGGCACAAATCCTAACTCCGGGCTGCTACTGAGAGTTTTATAGAAAACCCAATAACACTTTTTGCTCGACCTCGGAATCGAACCCAAGACCTCTAGCGTTGCAGTCGCGCTTTGAACTACTAGGCTAACGAGGCAGTTAAACTAAATATACTTATTGCTCTTTAAATGCGAATAATTTCTAATAAATTCTAATCTATTTTGGGACATACGTAGAAACAAATTTACAAGCTCACAGTACAACGTAAAACCACTAGTAGTGGTAGGTATTAACGCGGAGCTATTTGTATTCTCAGATATATCCATTTACATATTCATACTCATCACTGAATATTTATTATTTTAGATAGAAAAACCAATATATTTACACTTCTCGGGAACAGCCTGCTAATCATATTGATAAGGGCTGAGAGAAAAACAGGAAAGCCAAAAACAAAATATACATAGAGTAATGTAGAGACTCTGCCTGGTAACAAAATATGTTCTTAAAAAAAAAAACACAACACAACCAAATTTAGAACACGAAGTTCTAAATTTGGTTGTCCTTTTTAAAATGGGGTTAAAAGTAGAGAATGTATAGGAATATAGTGACCGCCACGTGAGTACAAACGTCAAGTAAATTTTTGGGTTCCTATCTGGTCATTGACATTGTGCTCACGACTCGTGGCGGCAACTGTACCTGTTGTGGACATGCTGAAAAAATATGCGAGGTCTCTACACCGACAAGCACGAATCGAATGGAGTTGCGCAAATACACACATAAAATACGTCGCGGCTTTTTCAGTAATTTTCAAACGTAAGTGAAAAACTATTTGCATTGACTTCGTAAATATTTATTTTTACACGTATGTGAGATGTCAGTTTCAGCAGGAGATTAGTAATAAGGTCACCTATTCTTAAATCCTTTACGTTTAAAGTGTAAGTTTATTTATATAGGGCATCAATGGAACATGGATTTACAATAGAAATATGTGTTTACATACATCGATGTAACTTCTCGACAATTACTAGACCGATTCTGAAAATGATTTAAGCCTGTTCTATATTTATTGTTTTATTCATTAAACACCGCCACATATATCAAAAATCTAAGCATTTTGACACACCTCATTCATAAAATACCGTTATATTGAAAATCTCCTGAGCGTAACGACACCGGTTCGTTGGATTCAAAATTCATTGTACCATTGCCCAGGTATAAAGCCAAATATACCCGTCAATCCATTGTTTACGGCTATTATATAAGCAATCCATTTCCTCCAGTTATTCACCGGTCCGTTTTGTTTGTAATAAAGGACCCATCTTCTACTTTATAAAAGGACAGAGGAATATAGAACAGGCATTTGTGTGTGCTGAATGGGAAAATCAGGGGAAAATAGCTAAGATTAAGATATTAAAATGTGGCTTTTCAATTAATTTGTGAAAAGATAATATCTTACCCTTTCACTGATGTAAGATACTCTGGTAGATATGTATTTCGATACGTAAAACACATATACACTACAAGTTTTGAGCCTTAAACTTGTTTATATTAAATTGTATTTTGCTTAACTCTTAGCAGCTTAAATCAGGTTTTCAGTAATTCTTAATATTCATTCTTTGAACACAATTTAATGTAAAAAAATAGTGTAAAAAAAATACGACTTTCCATTTGTTGTATTACTACGGTATTTAAATAGTGGTTTTATTGTTTTTTTTTATTGTATAGGTATTTTGACAGTGAAGTCAACATAAGATTTTTTTGTAGGAAATTAAATCCAATAAAACACCACATAATTATAAACGGCACCCCTAACAACACCGCTAGTCACCGAAACTGACTCGACAATGACGCCATGACACTAAACTTTTAAATTGCGGTATTACAATGAGATTCCTCATTTGTAACTGTCTTAAGTTCATTTAGAGAATCTAATCTAATCTCAGTAATTGCTTTTTGATCCATATATTTGCAGATAGAGGTCGTTAAATTAACATAGTAGCGAGCCAAGGATAATCGAAATAGCTTTTATACGAAATAAGCTTGTCTCATTTAGTTATGTGAATGAACTTTAGAAGTTATGTAAATGATTACCTACTTGGTTCTCTAATAAAATCAATGTTTTTTGCCCGGTTTCGCATCATTTAATAAGTGGGTCAGGTCACATAATATATGAATCATAAAATTATAATGTGCAGAAATACTTTTGGCTCAAGGTATAAATAATAAAATATAATTTGGATAAAGAAGTGTCAAATGAAAACACATGTTATAGTTTGAAAAATGAAGTAGGTAGGTACTTTTGTCAAGTTCTTCATGTTTACTTTCTGGCTGGTTGCCAGAGTTTGCTGACCTTACCGGAACTGATTGATTCTCATCGTACTTATGTGTGGATGGCATATGTCAGTTTTTTAATGGTTTAGTTACTTACAAAAAACTAAAAGGCCAATTCCGCTAATTAAAAACGTAAAAAAATTAGTCATAATCTCATCTCATCAGCAATGAATGTAAAACATGGCAAAATGGGGGCAGTTTTAATCGATTGGGATTGAGATTAGATAGCAACCGACCCCTTGTAATTTGCAATGGCCTGCCCCCCCAGATACAAGTTATAGTAGTCGCCATGAGACGTAAGCACAAATGTCAAGTTATTGGGTTCTTGGGATCCTGTCAGGGCTTTTTCGGGCGTCGATGCTGCACGCGATCGATCCGACTGCCGTACCAATCGCGTGCAGCGTCGGCGACCCCAGGAAACCAAGAAAAAAACTCAAAATTATAACCAATAATTAACTTGACATTTGTGCTCATGACTCGTGGCGACTACTAGATATACAAGTACTACTTAAGAGTAATCTAATACATACGCAAGTACTTAAGTTTTACCAGCATTTCCTAAGCAGAAGCGTTATGACACTTTCAGGAAAAGCTACTTGGCATATGAGTAAGTTTGGGTTCATAAAAAATAATATGTGTCATCGTCTCATGAACAGTGTTTACGTATTAGGTAAGACACCTACACAGAAATTGTAAACATAATAATATCTTCATCACAATTTGTTGCTCAAACTTTCAGTTATTCTAGGTATGTATTTCTACTGACCTCATGTACATGAGCAGTACAAGAACATTGCCAAAAGCTCCAGTGCCTGCCAGCAGTATATATGTGCTGCCGAGAGTGTATTGTATCCAGGAATCAGGAGGAGGGAACTCCAGCCAGTGACTGTTGACGTGTAGCAGGTAGTCATCCGTAAACAAACCGATGGAGCGCCATCGCACCACCGGCCACTTCTTTATGAACTTTGCTACCAAAGCTAACTTATTATTAGAAACACCCTCTGCTTTAGTTTCTACAGTGCTTAAACTATTTTGATAAGAGCCCAAGTAATTAACCGTTCCATCGGTTACTTCAAGTCTGCTGCCCTCATTATTCAATTCCTTCTTGAAGCCATCAGAACTTCTTCTTCGTCTTTTCCACTGCTTTAAATCATCCAAACAACGCCACAAAAAATCATTATGACACTTAAACGGTTTCAATGCCACTATTTTTGTTATTTTGCAATATATGCACTTGTTTTTATCACTTTGCAACTGAACTATATAAGTTTTGTCCACCACTCGTGTCGTGATGTCAACATTTATACAGTAAACTATATTTAATGCCGCTACTAGAGCAATCATTAATAAACTCAACATACTGTTTACGTTATATTACGGAGAAATCTTCGTGTATCTACAAATTAATAGGACACAACCGTTCACGATGGTTTCCGAGACAAAATGTTGCCGGTGCGTCACGGAGAGGCAAAATTTGTCCCAGTAAGGATGCGGTACTATCTCTGGCGCCCGACTAATCCCTAGACTATCCCAGAGCAAAATTATTTTGAGGACTGAATATTTCAAAAATAGAAAACGTCTCTGGTTGGCTAAATTTAGACGAACGATACTGGCAAACTAAGACGTCAATAAAATTTAAACCTAATGTTACTCGCTTCATTATTTATCACTTCTTGTTGAAAGTTTAGAGTTGGACCTTCTGTTACTTCAGAGGTTGTATTCATATTTTAAAATGCAAATTTTAGTTCTACAGAAATATTATTAAAACAAATATGTAACATTCCGTCTATTAGTTTTAAAAAATGTTGTTTCATTCAATCCATAGTTGTACCACAACAATAAATATGTTATGTTGTAAATAACAATATTTCCTAGTTTAAAAAAGAACAGGCTACAAATAACTAAATATATATGTATATATAAGGATGTTTCAATTATATGAACAGAACGAAAATTTAATGTTTTAACATTATATTTTCCTTCATCTTATATTTCCCGTATTTTTACCTCCGTATTATTTTTCAGATAAAAATATGTAAAATTTATAACAAACACAAAAATTTTGGAGATATTAATCAGATTGCTCTTGGACATTGTAACAGGAAATTTAGAAGAAGGTATATACGTTGGAAGTGAAAAAAAATTAATTGATTCTTACCCTTAAAATGCAATTAATGAAAATATAATAACTGATAATACTACTGATACTGATATAATCATTTACTTACCTGATATACATTAGCAACACGATGACGTTTCCCCAGCAGCCAATCGTAGAAAACATAACATAGAATCCGCCTAAAATCTTCTGCAACGATTCACTGGGAGGTGGAAATTGTAGCCAGTGTTCGTTGATCAAATCCAGATAGTCGTCAGAGAATAATCCGTACTGTTTCCATCCAGATACGGGCCAAATTCGCTTGAAATTCGCAAGTAATAAAGCGTGCCTGTTCACAGTCGAAGTGTTGGCTGAATCGGTAAGGTTTCTCGATTCGAGCGAGTCCGCTATTCTATATGCCGTTTCGACACTCGATTGGTTTGTGGACCGCTTTTTTCTGTCTAATTGCATTTGCCGAACTTTTGTTCTGCTTTCATAATTCCATAACTCACGAACTTTTTCTATGTAACTTCTGTCGACATCGTTTTCCACTCGAATTAGATTGGGGTATTGGTTCGTAAACTCACTGTAGCTTATTATAACAAGGGAAATAAGTGCCGCTAAGAAACTTAATTTCATTTTAGTAAGTTGATATTGTTCGCGACGTGTCGTCCGTATGAAATCTTGCGGTGTTGTACAAGGAGCAATCAGGTCTATTTGCGTCGTCGTCGGTGGCCTGAAGACACTGGATGCTTAGCCGCCGTCCCCCGGGGACCGCTGTGAATTTATGCTTAAGTGGATTAAAGTGGCTAGCTTTTAGTAAAATCTGTATAGACTTGTAGGCTAATAAAGACGTTATTACGTTGATCAGCGAGGCTCTTGATCTGCTGTTATATGCATTTTATTCGGGCAGAATGGACAATAATAATGTCAAGTAGGTCAAAACAAACCTACACGTAATGATTTTCTTGACTTGAAAAACATGAAAAATTACAAACCTGTTGTCTATATCATAGGTATTACTATTACTATATACTCTTGATCATTAATGTGATGAAATGAGATGAATTGCTTCATAAGTCAGACTTACTCAAACAGCGCGTAGGTAGAATATGGTATATAGGTATTCATGTTAATATGTCAACAGCTTTCAAAGGAATTCAAAAGAAAAACTTCAGGATTTCCATGATATTGCCGGATAAAACTGATCGTAGAACAATTTTAAACGTGCATAATGCATTAAAGAACATAAACTTATAGACTCGCGGCTAAAATGTCTTCATCATCTTATATTCGGCAGCAGTTAAAGTTTTATATAATGCACTTGTTAGGAGTCACCTTGAGACAAGTGCAATAATTTGGAATCCTCATGAGGAAAAATACAGCCTCATGGTGGAAAAAATACAAAATAAATTTAATAGATTTTTGTACTTTAAGCAATACGGGGTTTATCCATTTTATCCCCTGATGTACCCGAGTCTGTTCGTCATGGGCATGGTCGGGTACACCAGGCTGGCAGTGAGGAGGGATGTCGCGCTTGTTAAGTACGTGGCAAGCGTATTGCGAGGGGTGCTGCATCACACAGAGGTGCTGGAAGCTCTACGGTTGCGGGTTCCGGACGGGTACGTAGGTGCACGCCGCCGGCCCGCTTTGTTAGATGTGCCAGCAGCTAGGACTAACTTGCTCAAGTTTACCCCTGTGTCACGAGCCGCACGTCTCATTAATACTATAGGTATGTCGGAGGATATTTTTGGGGAAAGCCTGCCGAAATTATTCCAAGCCGTACATCTAATTGTAGAAAAATTATAGTATTTTAAGTGTTTTCCCTATATTGTATAGTATATTTTTATATCGTGTTATTTTATTTTTTTTTATTATATTTTATAGCATAGTTTTAATATTACTTATAACATTGTTTTGGTTTTAACTGTAAAGATGTTATAATTGTGTGTGTGTAAATAAATAAATAAATATTATAAGTACTTCACCGATCTGCAAGTAACCTGCGATGTCAATTAATTAACACATACCATCACGCCTATATTCCCCGAACGGTTAGGCAGAGGTGTAACAATGTACACCCACAGTTCGCCGGTATGTTTAGGTCCCATGTAATAGGGGGCGAGCCTAGTGCCATTAACCGGGCACAAATCCTAACTCCGAGCTGTTACTGAGAATTTCATAGAAAAACCCAATAACACTTTTTGCTCGACCTGGGAATCGAACCCAAGACAGTCGCGCTTAGGACCACTAGGCCAACGAGCCAGTTAATTTTATGGAATTGAAAAATCAAAATTGGTCAGAGCTTAACATTGTGAACGCAGTAATTAAGTAGAAATAAAAGTTGACCTTGTATTGTAGTGAAATTAACGCAACCCACACGTACAATTTCATCTAGCCTAGAGCCTCGACCAAACTCCTACAGGAAACTCCTATGTGCTGACATGGGCGGTTCAATGCTCATCCTTTGCTTCAGGCAGCTAAGCTCACTTTACTGTAAGTCTACACACCTAGGTACATTTAGCTGCTAATTGCCAGTGATATCCACCTCATCCCTGACTCGGCTCTTACGGGATGTTTACACGTCCCTCTGACCCCCTTCATGTTGATGAATTTGGCTACAATCTTTGTTTACCCAGTACGGTAAGCCATGTACAAGGTTACCTAATACTGCAAGTTATTTTTCAGACACGGACATATCACCTCTTTTACTTGTAGTTTGGTATATAAAGAGATTTAGATTTTCCTGTTTACTCTTCTATTAAGGGATAAACAACTTGAAAGTAAACAAAACCATATCTCTATGTAAATCAGTAAGCACACGCATAAAATAGCCATAATTTCGAGCAAAATACAATGGCCTCCCGTTTGTGTCAAACTGATAATAATTATGGAAAACCATTGAATGGATTCACATTATTTTCCTATTGTTGTTGATTAAAAATAAAGCGTCGTTGAGAATAATATGTCTGCTGGAGTGGAAATAATTACGCTATAGATATTTATTATGTGAAACTCAATTACTTCTCGGAAAACTAGTTAACTATCTGAATTTGAGGTATTAAAATATCTTTTGATACCTGCCCAAAGAACTTCAGAGACATCAGAGGGGAAAGTTTTAGGCTTTCGATTCGGCTTCAATTTCAAAGCTCAATAATTTTACAGAATTCTATGATTAAACGATTCAAGACGATATTGATATCTTGATAAAATTATTCATCACGATGTACCGTCTCATTATTTTCAAAGATTTGAACTAAATATTGTTAGAGGGAAAGGTCACACCCTTGTAATCTGTCTGGCTGCGGCCTTGATCAGAGATCCAGTCGAAAATCGGCCGAACAATAATCAATAATTTTTATTAATGAGGTCTCCGAATGTTTCAAACGTCGGCTTCTCAACAATGCTAAATTAACTTCTTTAATTGGCTACCACTTAATCCCATTATGCCATTTTACAAATTTGTAGAAGCTTAATGAGCACATCACTAATGAAGAATGAATTAGTTGTTTTATTTTGAGTTATCCTAATTCAATCATAGTAGTTGGTTCAATCATAAAACTTATTTAAATAATAATTAGATTACAAACTACCAGTATGTACAGTTAATATAAAAAAAACCAAAAAGGAAGGTTATAGGGTATTAATTGGAGGCGGCGGGACGGCTGAGACAGAGGTTCTCGCGTCCCAGCCGCCGCGGTAGACGCTCCGGACGTCGGGAGCCGCGAGACGACTCCCGGCCACCGTAGATACGGGCCTGTGGACGGTGAGCAATGGGTAGCTCACCGTCCTTACGTTTAAATAACGACAGGCCGTGTCGACGGCGCGTTCGTGTTCCACGCGCGCCTCAAAGAGATGTCAGCAAAGGGAAGGGGCCACTAAGGGCCGATGCCTGCCGGGGCTGCGGGTTGTTCGCAAGAGATACCGCGCCCCCGGAACGCAAAGGGCACAAGAAAGAACATGGGTGGGTTTTAGTCAGTAAAAGTCTGACACTCCCTCCCGCCCCGCCCAGGGCGGGAGAAGTTATTTGATGATTTCCCACGCCACAAAAAAAAAAAAAATAGGGTATTAATTGTGCACTCAGGGACTTTTATACCGACAGTGACACGGCATCTCTAGTAACCGACCTCAGAATCTTAGCTGAAATCGTTACATTTTATCTGTAACTCTGAAAAGTTTAATTGTTGTAAACAATAGTGCTCTGTGTAATGTTAAGCAGATTGTTTCGCTTGCTTTACATACCGCAAGCAAAGAAGAACTAAAAACAGATTTTTATAAAAGGTCTATTAAGATTTTTATATAAAAACTATAATATCTAATACTCCTATGGTATCGATGAATAAATTAACTATCAAATGCATTTTGCAAGAAAAGGGACAGTTCACCAATGTGAATTGTCCCTTTTCTTGCAATTTTTTTTTAATTTTTTTTTTTAAATTTTTTTAAAGTCTCAAGTACAATTACTTGAGACTTTAATGAGGCGGTTGCCCACAGGTGGATTATATCATATCCGTATTGTACCATACTGGTAACTATAGCAAGCCGAGATATTCAGTCAAACAAACGCAAATTATTTTGTTTGTACCTAATCTATGCTTTAATATCATACAACTGCAGAGTTTATTTTGTTTGTTTGAACGAGCTGGTATTAGGAACTACTTGTCGGATTTGAAAAAAAACGCGTTATAATTTTATGCAGTCTTCAAAATCTCAGCCAAGCTAAAATGACATTGGTTTTGCAACTTTGGGATCATAATTAATACCTTTAATTTTTATTGGATAGATGACACCACTAATTGATTGACGTACTTTTTATGAGCTGTCATAACGCAATTCCTTCATAGATTTTGTACGACAATACATGATGATGACGTCGCTGTTTTGACATCTCAAATCACTAACTATTCATTAATTTCAAAGCAACTAAAAATCGAATTTTATAGTTATTTAAAAATTTATCGGGTTTTCAGGGCTAAAGTAAACAGTTTAATGGTAACATCTACCCAATAGCTTGATAGTATTATACAGTGAGTATTCTAAGACATCTTTGGAACGAGCATTGATCACGACGCATCTAAAGATTTTTATTTATATGGTGGTTATCATGACATGTACTGAATAAGCAACTTCGTTAACTATTTATCAATCAGATCATACCTACTACTTGCTAACGGTTTTCAAAATTGGAACTGCACCCTACTCCATATTTCCATAACGAATACGATTCTCAGCAGATCCGTTTTTACGATCGCTTAATTGGCTACGGAACATGTGACGGCAGAAAGTAATCTAATATTACCGGTTTTGAAATTCAAATGGTTCAGGAAGTTTTTATGAATCTGTATGAAAAAGGAGGCTATAAATATTTTTAAAGACTGGCTGAAGGTTGGTCAGAGAGAATATCTGTTTGTTTATTGTATTGCTGCATAAAAACTTGATAGTCATTTGATTGAAATTTTTTGGTTGTTTTAAAAGCTATAATTTCTGGCCATGTCTAATCGAAATGACAGCCATATGAAGGTTCGTAAAGCACAGTTTGTTCAAATTATAAACGAGTACCGTACTCATTCAGACTCATTTATTACTACGCCGATGACGACGGAACTTTTTTTGCAAAGACAATGTGCACGGAATAGAACTTGGCCCATTATTCATTTTCTTTATAGGCCCCTTAACTTCAAATGGCACAAACAAGAACCGATTTGTCCCACTTTATAGCCGCATAGAGTAATAAAGGGTGTAATAGCGCATAAGGAGAGTCAGGTACCGGGTTCATTGTATACAAGTGCCTTCATACAAGCAAAGGCAATTGCTGGGAACGTTGGCAGTTGTCGTTTACGACGTTTGTAAGAGTAGTTCTCAGTATGATTTTAGTATTCAGTTCGCTGCTCGAACTTGCTTGTAGTGTTTGAACAGGGGAAACACGAGTTCGTGACTTTTGACAATGTTACATTTCGCGCAGTTTGTTCAGAGCTTTTTTTTACATATTTGTAACTGTCCCGACGTGTTTGTTTGCTAACCTTATATATTTCGTAATCCTCAATTTATTGCAATATTACATGTAGCTATCTATTATTTGCTTTGGCTATTATTCTTTTGGTTTGATTAAATTTCGATTTCCTAACCTGGCGGTAGGTAAATCGAGCAGCATTATAGATAAGTTCTATTGGAAGTTGTCTCAACAAGCGCAGAAGTCAAAGCGGCAAAACAACACAAATGAAAATGCAAACAAACTCTGGCAGATAGCAAGAAAACCTATTAGGAAGCTGCAAAGCAGATAGATAGCAAAAGTTCCACGAAACTATTTGTTTAACTGTCTCGTAACTATGAACTCTATATCGAGAAGTTATTTTCTTTGGAATGTAATTTAAGCGCTCGCTGTGATGGCAAAAACAATTTAAAATGCATCATCGTAAATGTAAAATTCCTATTAAAAGCGGAGCTTGCAATTCGTGCAGTAATGTTGAAATAGGTACTCTTCTGTTTTATTCCGCATATTAAAGTGTAGCTATCTACTCTGCTAGCCGGGTTTGTGGCGAGATAAAATACGATAAAACTATAGTTACCCACGGGAATAACGTAGAATGTAAAACATGCTTTGTGACCATATATTACTATTATGTTTGTGACATAAAAGAATGGCGGTAATTTGAAAACACATTGCGATGTAAATATACGTAATGCGTGTGTACTAAAGAATCAGTTTTATTTTAAGTTATTTTAAACTAACTGTAGCCCGCGACTTCGTTCGCGTTCATTATTTTATTGGTTTTGATTTTGTTTTTGCATAACCCTCGTTTTTTTAAATCTAAGTAAAAATAAAAATAGCCTAAGTTACTTCTTATAACATTAGCTATCTGCGAGTGAAAGTCTCGTCAAAATCGGTATACGCCGGAACAAACAGACAGACAACAAACATTTTAAAAATTGTTTTTTTATATTAGTACCGTATATACTTTCATATGCATTTAGTGAAAAGCTTGCAATTTGAAATTACAAACAGACCCTTCAATTTTATTTATTTGTATAGATGTCAACAACGTCTGTTTGGCAGGCATTTCAAGTTTTTGTTTTATGTTCAGAGCTTATTTGACACAATACGCGTGGAAAGTCAAAGGTTTCCTTATTATTGTACATCTACGTCCGTACATCTCCGGATTTAATTATTATGTACATAATTTTATACAGAACATAAGACAAATTGCTGTAAATTACAAAGGTTTGTTGAAAAAAGGGTTTATTAGAACCAGTTTTCATCAAGTTTAGGACTGTCTGTCATTTCCATTTCATTTACAAAATACGCGAAACCCTTTGTGGGTAAAAGCTTTTGTGTAACCAAACTAACGTAACAATTGAGGAACTTTTCACATTCCGTGTGATTTATCTATTCAAACCGTTCATGCAACATTGTGTAATATTATTGAGGTAAGTACCTATTTATGTCAGCCCATTAATAATACTGTTCGTTGTACAATGAGCCAAGTAAGTATTTTGGTGGGTCATAATTACGTTAATTGGGTTTTTCAATTAGGGTTTTCTGAGGAATGTAACAAAGATTTTATGCTTGACTTAATAGGTACTTAAAGTATTCTACTAAGTTGAAAGAATGTTTTGCTAATTTAAAAACTCCTGTAAAGGTCGGATTTTTAACCGACTTTAAAAAGAAGGAGGTTTTCAATTTTATTATTCGACAGTATGTTCTTTTTCGTATGTTTGTTACGCGATCATTCTGCCAATTATAAATAGATTTTAATGATTTTTTTCTTGTTTATTTTGTCAAAATCGGTTAAATAGTTTGGTTTTTAAATCAAAAGAATTGAAAAATATGTCATCTTGTAAACAAAATTGCATAATTATTCTGCTTTCTTGTGACTCTTAAGTGGTGTCTTGCTAATGTACGTAGTATTATTATCTTTCTTTCATGAATTTGGATGACAGGCAAAAAGGTACTAAAAAGCGAAAGAGTTGTTTTATTTGGAATATTGTCCGAAACCTTCGCTGGGATGTAACGATGGTGATGATGTTATTAATACTACTTTAGCGTTTAGGTTATGTCGTGATAGCCCAGTGGTTGGGGCGTCCGATTTTCATGCTTGACGTTGCAGGTTTGATACAGGGCAAACATCGACGTGACTTTTTCAATTTATATGTACTTACTTCTTAAGATTATCTTGAACGTCATTAACATCATTAAAAAAAAATCGTGAGGAAACCTGGACTTATAATTAAGATGACTCAGAAATCGCCAATCCGCCTGCTGTAATTACCGTCACCTACACTCTCCTATCAGAACCTATGACTATGATGTCACATTTATCATATTTTCTCTCCTTTCCTATTTAAAACTGAAATATTAGCGGGACAAAAACCCTCTACGGGCCATTAAGTCTGTGCACCCGCCGCGATGCCCCGGGGACATCACAAAGTTGCTTCCAAGAAATATTATAAAGATTATGTCCTTATAATATTTCTATTACTTTGCAGCGACGACGGAAATTGGGGAATTCTTGTGAACGTAAAACTGGGTATTTCTTTTAAATTGGGTTGTCTTACTGTTTTCTATGATACGGGAGCTTAAGAGAATGTGATGTTACATTTATCTTTTACAAAATGCTCACGTTTGAATAAATTGTTGTTTCTTTTTTATACGTAAATGAATGTGAGATGTTTGACAAAAGTAACGAAAAAACCTTCCACGTTCAGTATTTACTTCGGCATCTCTTTTATTCTGTTGTAAAATAGGAGAATTTTACAATAATCAGAGTGCGTAATGCTTATAACGAATAAATTGAATAAATTTGAAAAAACTGGTGACTACTTATAATATTTCATTCAATATAACATCAGATAAGTTACTTTACAAAGCTATCGTTATTTTTATGTTAGCTTTATGATAAGCTCTTTTATTTCGCGATAAATATAAGCAATGTAGACTATTAGCCAGCGTTTTTGCCCAGTGGTGGGACAGTAATAGACTGGTCTTTTTTATTATTACCATTTTATTTACGCAAAAAATACCTACACTGATAAAAAATTGTGAGGAAAGGCACTGCATACTTCATAATATATTTTTGCCAGCAGACTTGTGAACGGAAAAAATGAAAAAGAAATGTTGACAAGTGAAGTGTGTGATGGGCTCTAAGTGTTTTTTTGTGTCGGGAAACTCTCGGAGATACTCATACATATGCCATAACAATATACTGAACGGCGACTTTATTTTTATTTAAAAAGAAAGTTGGTTTATTCTGAAATTTGTTTTATACGTACAAAATTATGTAAGAAATTAAGAACAAAAGGAATAGACGCTACTAACAGATAATTTGTATGATAACGAACACCTACTGTTTTATTCTTATTACTAGCTTCTGCGCGCGACTTCGTTTTGTATATCATGGGAACTATGCATTTGTTCGGGATTTAAAGTAGCCTATGTGCTATTTCAGACGTGGTATAATCTATCTCTGTGCTAAATTTCATCCAGATTTGTTTAACCGTTCTGGCGTGATTGAGTAACAAATGTACAACCAATCTTTCGCATCATAATAATGGTTAATTATTCACAAAGCTGTAAAAGGAACTCCAGCGGTCAATACAAAAACAAATTGTGCAACTAATTGTTTCCAATTTTCATATCATCCACTTCAGTTGATTATGTAGTTATAGAACAAAGGACCATTTCATTTAGGGGCATAGTGATCGCGTGACGAAGATCGCGTGAGGCAACGGGAATTTGTACTCTCTCTAGAGAAATGGAAGGCACTTATGTTTGAACTGTCTTTTAATATTACTTCAATCAAGTGTTTTCGATTTACTAGCATGCAGAGTAAAAAACATTATGGATTATTACCTAATATTGCGAAATATTATCCTGTAGTATAATAAGTTACACTTTACTGTTTGGTGACAGTTTCGCGAAATTCTGTTATTCAGTAAATATTATGACGATTTTGCATGCATTTTGCTGTAGGTTTTTCAATTCGAAACAATAATATGCATTATTATCCTATGTATTGGATTAGAGCGGTTCGCAAAATACTCTGTTTTGAGAATCGCCCCGGCTTTACACGTGTAACGGATTTTACAAACATTTTCTTTCATACAAACTTTGTCCGGGATATTATAATCACAACAAAAAGAGATTTAGCCCAATCGGTTCAGCTGTTCTCGAGTTTTGTGCTTAGGAACACATTTAGCCATTCATTAAATACCTCATTATTAATTACACAGTCGAATAAGCAATTTAGCTACTTAATTATTATGAGCATTAAAAAACAATTAACCGAATACGTCAGGTGGTTGCGCGGCGCATTCGCAAATACACGGATCAAATGTATCATGTACCTATCTGTTATACGGATATGGATACGGAATAAAACGGATACGGATATTGCAATTTATCCATCGGGCGAATGTGGCGGTAAATCCGCTTACATAAGTACATAAAAATGGGTTTATATAGGCTGTTTGCATGTTGAATTTGGCATTGTATTGTTTGTGTATACGGTGGCCTGTTTTTTCGTATCTATGGATGTAATCTCGAATCAAATATTAGCCATCATAAAATTGTGAGTACCGCCAATAGATTCTTGATTAAATTGTATTTTATTTATAGTTTGTTATATATGCCCAGGTACTTTGCACAATCTATGCGTTTCAGTCAAACAGCTTAGTTAACAAATGTTGACCGTTACTAATGTTTGAGATCGATTGTTTTTTTTTGGAAGGATGTTCATTGTTATTTTGTCAATAATCAAAGCATTTATATTAGTGTTCCCATATTATACAATTACTAACTTAGGCTACGCTTTGTATTATTCAAAATGAAATGCTGCCAAAGTTTAGCCCAAAAAATAATATATAAGTCTTATCTTACAGGTAATTCCGTAACAGGGTGAAAATGATGTAAATGCGGTTAACCAAAGCATAAAAAACCGTTCAATACTTGCACCCCCGTTCGCTAACCCGAATCCCTTTGCTAGCTTTATGTTAATTTATTTCACACAAGCGTTGGAGGGACCCCAATTTCGTGCAACCGCAGTTGGATAGGGGTTAAAATTGTATGACATTTATGAATAACTGAAATTAAATAAATTATTATGTGTAGTACGAGTTATTAAATTTGAGAAAGAAAAGCAAATCTTCTTACATTATGTAGGTAGGTATCTAATTAATTCGTACTTACTCAACTAGACGATTTAACACAGTAATTTAACAGTTATATTTTTTAAGAGTCAGTGAGTAATTCAAGCCGCGCTTCGAGTAAATCTACAAACTCGTTAATTTTAATATTAACTAGCTGTTGCCCGCGGTTTCACTTTTTATTCTGATACTTGAAGTAGATGCGCTACTTCAAGTACCTGAATAAAAAGTACTCATACTGATAATCGAGATAAAGTTCATTAGCGAGAGGCGCAAACATCTTCACAAACTTTCTTGAGACTGATTTTTTAATATATTATGGAACTGAGATAATCCCAGAAGTCTTTTTAGTAGGGCTGCTATAATTAGAGGCGATTTCATGCGATTCATCTTTTCGCAATCGTTCGAAAGAAGCTTCTACTAAAAATATTTGCATCTAATGAATAAAATTATGGTTAACTCGTGAAGTGGTTTATATTCTTTCTTCCATAAATATTTTAAGTGGGTGCCTATTTTATAAACCCTTTTCTTTTATTTTATGTATAAAGTAACAATTCTTTGTTTTAGAATTAGATATAAATTTTCAAATGTCCGTAGCGGAAAATTTATTTCCGCGGCATTTCTTTTAATTACTTTTGTTATAAGCTAGTCGAATCGTAAGCCGTCCTTGGAAGTTAGGAGTAAAAAAAAAACATATAGGGATGATACCTACTAAATTGTTCACAATATCATGTTTTAGGAGTAAAGGTTCCACATGATTTCCCTTTAATTTTATACCCTTCTTTTTTAAAAGGATTTCATTGAGGCGGAGTAACTTTTCTCACCACACTTTACGTAAGGTATTTTAATAATGCAATTCGCCGCTCCTGTTTTCATGTAACGATCTCATTCAACCCGAGGATAAGTCTCGGTTAAGCCTACCCCAGAGCTAATATTTCGCCTACACATGACACAAATCGTGTTTTCATCGTGTTGAATTCTGACACAGCACTGGCTTAAGCATGTTTATGTCGGAAACGGCTTAATTTGTCCATTTATTTGGTTATTTAATAATGCAATACAGGGTGTTAAAACTACGCATACTGCTTATCAAACTAAGTAACACTGAACAAAAATGTTTGCTAGGAAACGCCCTTTTTTATGGTGTGAGAAATCGCTGTTAACGGTTGCGCGCAATGTTACCCACGCACTTACGTGTGCATGCCACATTACGAGGGTCGTGGGGGTATTTAAAGCTTAGATCGAACATTTACAATTTGCTTTCGTACAAATTCGTAAGAAATGTTGGAACTTTGACCAGAAACGGCAGTAAGTTGTAATACGAAATATATGGAATACAAAGTTTAAATACTATTGTTTTCTTAGATGTGGTACAAATATAAAAAAGAACGCACTGATGGGAAGAACCTGTTAGCTCCGTTAACTGTCTTTTTACACCTTTTATAAATTTGCAAAACACTATCCTAAAGTGGTTTTCAATTTCATAATATTAAACGAGTTTACATCCCCATCCAAAGGACTAACTATTATTTATATTAATTTTTTTTTGGTTACACCGTAAGTCAGAGCATAGTTCGCGAACGAAACTAAAATATCTCATGAGAGAAATGCTGAAGCAATGTTCGTATGAATTCACAATAACTTCCACAAAGCCGATGTGTTCTATTCCAGGATGATGTCGATCTCTATTTATTCCTGGTTTTAGCTTTCTGTTCCGGAATGGAAACCTAATTGTTCATTCGACGTTTGCTTTGTATCTGAATGAAAGGTTTGAAAATGGATGTATTTATTTCTTCTAGAATACTTGGATACAAAACTAAGCAATGTTTTTTTTTACATACACTACTATAAAATCATTTGTTGAAATCTGACATAGAATTTGCTGTCGACGTATTGTACTTACCGTAAATCCTATCCTAAATCGTAATATTCTTACTAAGTAAATAAATAAAATCTCAGCGGGTCGACGAATTAAAACAATTAATAAGTTTCGGGTTAAATATTCACAGAAATAACAATCAAGTATTTATTTTATTCATCGTGTCGTTGTGGTTGAGGCAAACAATATTCCACAATCAGTGGGGTCAATCAGGGCTTAAGTAAGGGTTAAAGTTCGGCGATAATATTCAACTAATTAGTTTAGAATCCTTTACTTGAATTATATTTATTTTTGAGACTAAATTTTCTTTTGGAGAAATTATAATGTCAGAATTTCAAACAGCATATATTTTCATGAATATTTTTTTGTGATGTTATTAGAAACAATGTCCCCAGAGATTTTGTAGGTACACGTAAATATAGTAAATAATGTTGAACTTGATAGGGCTATGAATACATTACATAAGTAGGTATGGTTTCTCAAGAATTTTCTATTCTGATTAAAATCAACTGTTTATTTTTATTAAAGAAAGATAGTAGTGCCTGTTGTTTGTTTTTTCTTGGGGATATCCTCATGGATGAACTCCATCTAGGAATAATGGAGGATTATGTCGACCCCCATGGTTCCTGCTGTTACCATGAGTCAAGAGCCCGGTATTCGCTTAACGCATGATCCGCGCCCACGACTGGGAGACAGTAAGCCTGCTACACTGAAAGCATACTCGATTCACTCTGCTGAACATAAAAAAAAAAGTTACAAATTACAAATGGGGGTATTAAAATGACGTGTCAAAATGATGGATTGCAATCTTAAGAAGAAGCTGCAAACTTCATTCATTTTAATTTGTTTCACAACGCTTATTATTAATTAGCTTCTGCTCGCGATTTCGTCCGCGTAGATTTTTCATTCGCATAAGGTGACATCCTTGGTTACTGCTCCGCACCTATTGGTCGTAGCGTGATGTTATATAGCCTACAGCCTTCCTCGATAAATGAACTACTCAACTCAAAAAGATTTTTTCAATTCAAACCAGTAGTTCCGGAGATTAGCGCGTTCAGCCAAACAAACAAACTCTTCAGCTTTATAATATTAGTACAGATTAAGTACACAACAAAATTACATTTGTGTAAGAAATGAATTTTTAAACATGCAACTAGCATTAATTAGGTAGAGGTACTCGGTATGTTGGTTTGTAATCATTTTACAGGGCAAGACAGAAGGACACTGTCCTCTTGGAGTACCTAATCCCTTAGTTAGTAGTCATTACATACTCGACTGCTATTTAATTAGACCCACAACAGAGAGATTCGCAGTCATATTAAACCTCGAGCAAGTTCTTGTGAGGTTTCGCTCACAAGTCGAGTGCGATTGTTTTGTGCGTTCAACAGGATCGTTGTGGCTTTACAATTGTTCGGTTTCGTGGATATTCTCTTTGCAATTCTAATATACGTGAATATACATATAGCTATACAATGTGTTTCAATAATAGGCGTGAAATTAGGAAGAAGCATAATACAATGTGTCAAACAAATTTTTTATTTGTAGAAAGTTCTGTATTTTTATTATATAAGGAATTTATAAACTATACTATGTTAATAGATATTGTTGCTACAGGTTCACGGTACCAGTTGGGGTCTAAATTACTTTTACTCCGTGTTATATTGAGAAGATTAATTCATTAAGTCAGTCCTACGGGCTGACTGTCAAGTCCCTATTCTACTATTTTCAAAAACCTATCATATCATATGTTGCTGTGTATAAACTACTAGCTCTTGCCCTCGACTTCATACACGTCAATTTCCTTGCGGTTCCCTAATTTTTTTGACAACGAAATAGAGCCTATAGCGCTCACGGATAACGTAGCTTCCTTTTAGCTAATGATTTTTTTATATCGGACTATAAGTTCCGGAAACTGCGCATTCAAACGAAAAAAAAAAAATCTCGCATTAGTTATATATTGAAAAGAAATATTAGTATAGATACAGTAATAGTATAGATAAACTACTAAAAGAACTGATTCGGACTGCCTCGTTGGTCTAGTGGTCCTAAGCGCGACTGCTACGCTAGAGGTCTTGGGTTCAATTCCCAGGTCGAGCAAAAAGTGCTATTGAGTTTTTCTATGAAATTCTCAGTAGGAGCTCGGAGTCAGGATTTGTGCCCCGTTAATGGCAATAGGCTCGCCCCCTATTACATGGGGCCTAAACACCGGCGAACTGTGGGTGTACATTGGTACACCTCTGTCTAACCCTTCGGGGAATACAGGCGTATGTATGTGTAAACTACAAAAATAAGGTTGACCATACTAAACTAGTCTCTACAGTCCCTAACTTTTAATTAAATCTTATTACCTAGCCGTAAGTTTTGTCTTCCAAACATTTCTTAAAGGATTTACTTTTATTATATACGTCTTTCATGAGGTACGTCTTTGTCGTAAAACAAATCTGGAAAAAAACTTTGTTTATCAAGGAAATATCAAACCATACTACACAAACAACTTTGATTAATTAACTTCAGAATAAGATAAAAGTAATGGTTAGAGAGGAACATAAAAAATTACGACCATAACTTACTACTCAGTATCCCAATGTTGACTGGTTGAGGTATGTACCTTTACTATGTCGAGTTCAAGACATGACTCGACGTAAAAGTCGCTTTTGGTGACTTTCAGTTTCCTTTGTCTTCAACTCGACATTTCTCGGGTCTATTGGTTATATCTGTCTGGTGAAGTTAAAGGGTTCAATGAGGAAGTGTCAGCCACCAGTTGTTTTTATAACATAATGCATTTTTTTTTGTTTTCGGTTGCGTGAAAACCCTTGTCTTTGGGGACTGGGATTCTTTCCTCACATGAACCACTCCAGTGGTCACCATCAGCACATGGATAGGGTCCAGTTTTCTCTTAAAAGATCGCACCAGAACCCTCCCTGTGCAAGGCCTGTTAGGGAACATGTAATTACAATTAATTACATAATGCTTATTCCCGAAAGTGTATGCATAGGTTCCTTCATGTATTTTTCCAATAAAAATAATGAAATACCCTTTGTCTGCTCATATTCATTTGTTTATGGTACTAATACGCGGTTCTACAAAATTAAAACACTTTCATTGAAAGTGGTAGAAATAAAAGGTATGGCTGATATTGGATGATTCTCTTTTATGTTTACACGAATTAATTTGACGACACGGGTTTTGATTGGTCATGGGTTCGGCTCCAAATATTTGCATGGCCTACAGATAGTGGTTCTGGGTTTGGTTGATTGTGTATGTGAATTCATATAATTTATAATTCCTAGAGTGGACCCACGTGTTTTATTTAAGGTAAGCTTACTGGCTAAATCTAGTTTCTTAATGTATTTATCTTTTGAAGAATACTAAAAAAATAAAAACAAACAATTATATATGAAACCACCATTGTCTGCAAAAACATATTTATTTAATGACAATAATACGTGGTTCTACAAAACCAATCCACTTTGAAATCGGTACAATTAAAAGTATAAAGATCGGTATTGGATAATTCTCTTTTATGTTTACACGAATTAATTTTATGACGTTTTCCAAATTGAAAGGCATTAAAAATGTATCAACAAATATGCTATGTTCATACACCATTCATTAATGTTCGTTAGGAATTTGTTTCTATCAAATTAATAAACAAATAGTGCCTGGAATTGGTTCAGGGTATTAATAAAACCTGCAGTCGTCAGTTACTTTAGACAGGTATCATAAACATTTCTAGGTTGCCGTTCTGACAACCTGTTGTTTAATTTATTCCCAGTTTCGGAGGTTGAACTTTCACGAGCTATTTTAGTTCGGCAGTAGATCTAAATTGACCAAATATTGCGCCGCCAATTATGTTGTTACAAACTTCAATTAGGGTAAAGGGAAGAAGTTATTACTTACACGCGTGTTTACCGTAACGCACACATGTGTACCTGACCCGGTAAGGTACATACGTACCCTATCGGTAACGTAGGGTTTGTAAGGTTTGTACATGAAAAATACACTACAATTATTTTGATTAGCAGTTAGCTGATACGGTGGAAATTACTTTCGAAGAGATTTCCTCGAACTTTTTAACGATAAGATTGAGAGGAAAAAGTATACGGGTTGGAACGTTTTAACAAAATCATTTATCATACATTCAGTACATAATTTTACAAACCATCACGCCTGTATTTCCCGAAGGGTTAGGCAGAGGAGTAACAATGTACACCCACAGTTCGCCGGTATGTTTAGGCCCCATGTAATAGGGGGCGAGCCCATAGCCATTAACCGGGCACAAATCCTAACTCCGAGCTGCTACTGAGAATTTCATAGAAAAACCCAGTAACACTTTTTGCTCGACCTGGGTATCGAACCCAAGACCTCTGGCGTGGCAGTCGCGCTTAGGACCACTAGGCTACCGAGGCAGTACATGATTTAAGAAAAATAAAATTTAAAAATATAAAATACAACTTCATACCTTATTCGCACAATACCATAAGGGCTTTTTCAATTTATGCGTTTGGTGCCGGACTGCTGCGGTGTCGCAGCTGTGCGTTAGTCGTACTGTGCACGGACGGTCGTTGGTTTTCATATAAAGCGCACGGCGCGGCAGCAGTGCTGCGATCCTACGCACGCTCGACGGCAGGACGACAAACGCCACGCGTTAACTGAATGAAAAAAGACAACCGACCATAAGCAGTCCGGAAAATGCACCGCTCCGGCACCAAACGAATAAATTGAAAGAGCCCTTAACATATTGGTTTAAAGCGTAGCTTCCCAGTAGGTGATCTACAGTTGCTACGCTGTAGCCCATATTTTACTGCAAGTTTTCCGTAGCTCGTAGCGGGTGGCCGTAGCTGTTTTGGTGTCGTTAGGGCAAAGTTATTACTCCCTAAGTTCTCGTAAGTTTAATTTGTGATTGTTTTTATTTAAAATTATTTTGCTGAATTTTTTGACTTATCATTGTTTTGATGTTTTTATGTAAATATGATGATATCATCTACAAATCTTAGGGTACTTAAGAAGTCTGCATCTATTGGTATTCCTCTTCTACTCTTTTTTACTCTTTCATAAGTTCTTGGAGCATGGCTATAAATATCTTCGGAGACAAGGGACTTGTTTCACCCATTTTTTAATGTTATATCATATATTATTTGAAGAGTTGAAAGCTCAAGGTACGCTATTTACTTCGCGGTTAAAAGTCATATTTCACTTCAATCACTCATATACGTCGACATTAAAAGTAAATAAACTCGAGTTTGAACGCGTAAATAAAACAATTTTACCAAATCCTTAACGGAACGAATGAATAAAACATGGGGTTGATACCACTCATGATGTTGTACTGTTCGCAATAACAGCGGGTACCTGGTGAGGGTTAATATTTAAACGATAACCGACCGATGCACGCCTAACCCTACTATACGAGCTGGACCGTTTGTGAGCAAGAAGTTTGTGCCTATATATCTTCGTAAATCAGTATCGTTGTGCTATACATTCTCTGGGGTAATGGCTTTACAAACCATTATAGGAACAACAATATATTATATATAAAAGTACATAGGTATACTTAGGGAAAATTATAACCTAATTAACCAAAATGCCATTTTAACTCTGCCGTCATAAGAAAAAAGGACGTAATTATACGACAAACGAAGTAATCGCTTTCCGACTGCAAGTTATTACTTTTTAAGGTCGGAAATCGGTTACTTTATGTTGTGTAATTACGTTCTTTTTTCTTATGACGGCGGAACTAGGTACACATTATTCTGTTTTTCATGGGTACTTATTCATACTAATATTATAAATGCGAAAGTAACTCTGCTTATCTGTTACCTTTTGAACCACGGAACCAATTTTGGTGAAATTTGGTACAGGATAAGTTTGAACCTGAAGAGAGGACATAACTTCTCATATCGCAATTTCGTCTGCGTCCACGGTAGCTAATATATATGCGGACGAAGTGGCGGGCAAAAGCTATTATATTATGTTGGAGAGACACAAAAAACGTGAGATGGCGTCGCCCACCACTTGATTAGTATTCCTCATAAGCGACTCTATACTTTATAGCACACAAAACAAAATGTGGTCACAGTATGTGACCGCCACACTCGTCACATCTGTGACATTTGTCATACCCGAATTAATACGACACACAAATCTCCATCTAAACTCGGCAAGTGAGGCTCCAGTATAAAATAAAGAAGAATATATATATATATATACCATCACGCCTGTATTCCCCGAAGGGTTAGGCAGAGGTGTAACAATGTACACCCACAGTTCGCCGGTATATTTAGGTCCCATGTAATAGGGGGCGAGCCTATTGCCATTAACCGGGCACAAATCCTAACTCCGAGCTGCTACTGAGAATTTCATAGAAAAACCCAATAACACTTTTTGCTCGACCTGGGAATCGAACCCAAAACCTCTAGCGTAGCAGTGGCGCTTAGGACCACTAGGCCAACGAGGCAGTTAAAGAAGAAAAATGTTGCCATTTAAGTAATAAGTAGTAGTAAGAAGTTTTCCATGAAAGGACTGACCATTTAAATGAGTGGCTCATGTGGGGAAATTTCGACTGTGGTAACTGTAACTACGGGATCAGTAGAAAGACCGTTATGTCAAAGTATAAGACAGAGATAAAAAAACTACATTGCGTAACCGGTACTCTGCCAAAGTCAAAAACAAAGTTACAGAATTACAATAAGCATTATAATTAGATAATTTACAGGCACTTTTGAATCGGAGTCGGTCTTTTAGCCAGAAAGGTGAAACGAATTGCTCGTTCCAAAACGTAGGTAGCAAGTAGTAGGTATACAATACAATGTTAATACTTAGGTATACTACAACAGATGGTTGGGGAACTGCATAGATCAAACAATCTGAGTGGTTATACTGCATTTGCTGCGGTTAGTCTGCGGTTGGCTGACCTTACTTAAGTTATGGAAACCCCTCCGTGTCTCGGAGAAATCGATCGGCTATCGGGGACCTTACAAATATTTATGACTGGCGGTCAGACGTAAAAAATTGCAGAATATGATATTACCTTAGAATATTGGGTTTTTTAATAATTCAGTTACAGATGTCAGTTGACGTCGAACTATTTAAAATATTGACACTGGTGACTGCGTAAGCCAACCTTACGTACATTGTATATATTTGATGTAAGATATTGGGTATTTGATTTCAAGACACAACTTCCTTGAAGAAGCACTTTCTTTTCTTTTCTTGTCCAGGCGGTTTTTGTTTGGAATGCGCTTCCTCAGAATATCAAGATGGCTACCAGTCGTTTCACATTCAAAGTAAAAGCTCGCGATCACTTGCTTATGAATCTCACAATTAGTTTCTTATATTTCCCCACCTATGTATTTTTTATCTTTCTCTACTCTGTATATTTTGTTTGTATGTTTGTATATATGTATTTATTATATTTTATTCCCGGAAACTTTCTGTTCCTTGCACCTACTATGTTTTGTCTCTGCATCACCCTAAGGTTGACTAATATAAAATACCCAAGGCATTAAGTCCGACTTTGTACAGTGTATTTTATTTACATTATGTGCAAAAAAAAAAAATTTAGCAATTTAAATCCGATTTATTTTCAATTAAATGTAAAATCCATTTTTAGTTGGTTTGAAATCTATAAATAGTTAGTCAATTGTGTTGGTAAAAAGGAACGGTACAATTTACTATTGCCATATAAAATCTATGGGGGATCGCTTATAAGAAGTATGTCAATTAATTGGTAGTGTTTAATACCCAATTGGTTGATGTTATCAGTTCTTTTATGATGGATAACGTACACGGTCTTCCTAAATCGCTACAGTGAATTTAAACATACTTTCCAGAGACTGCAGTCTATTTTCAGCAATGTCGTATGCGGGCGGCCGCCTGAGGCATCCATATCGAGGCTTCGGAAGGTTCGAGCAAACAAATAATCCGAACTACTCGCTACCCCAGTTTGTTGTTACAACGACAGACAGGAATATAAACTACATCTGGATATATTTTTATACGTCAAAAAAAAATTGACTCGATTTTCTTTGAGTATCAACTCTGCCTCGGTAGCCTAGTCGTCCTAAGCGCGACTGCTACGCTGGAGGTCTTGGATTCGATTCCCAAGTCGAGCATAAAAGTGTTATTCGGTTTTTCTATGAAATTCTCAGTAGTAGCTCGGAGTTAGGATTTGTGCTCGGTTAATAGCAATAGGCTCGCCCCCTATTACATGAGACTTAAACATACCGGCGAACTGTGGGTGTACATTGTTACACCTCTGCCTAATCCTTCGGGGAATACAGGCGTGATGGTATGTTATGTTCATTGAGTATCGAGGTCAGCGGTTCTGACTATGATGATGAATGATTTGCGATTCGCTCTTTCTTACTGACTTGATTAATTTTCAATTAACTGTAAATTAAACTTTAAGTTGCTTTAAAGGCAATAAATGTTTACAGTTGACAAATAAGTAATGTTAGCAATACAAAATCTATGAAGGAATCTGTGGGTGTACATTGTTACACCTCTGCCTAACCCTTCGGGGAATCGCCGAGTCCTCGTGGCGGCCATCGGCGGCGGCGAACTCTCGCGTCCCTCCCTGGTGCAAGCCATGGTCCGGAGCGAGAGGGAATGGGATGCAGTCGCCTCCTTCTGTGAGGCAGTAACGCCAAAGAAGGAGGCGGCGGGACGGCTGAGACAGAGGTTCCCGCGTCTCAGCCGCCGCGGTAGACGCTCCGGATGTCGGGAGCCGCGAGAAGACTCCCGGCCACCGTAGATACGGGCCTGTGGACGGTGAGTAATGGGTAGCTCACCGTCCTTAGGTTTCATAACGACAGGCCGTGTCGATGGCGCGTTCTTGTTCCACCCGCGCCCCAAAGAGATGTCAGCAAAGGGGCCACTGAGCGCCGATGGCTGCCGGGGCTGCGGGTTGTTCGTAAGAGATATCGCGCCCCCGGAACGCAAAGGGCACAAGAAGGAACATGGGTGGGTTATAGTCAGTAAAAGTCTGACACTCCCTCCCGCCCCGCCCAGGGCGGAAGAAGTTATTTGATGATTTCCCACCTCCCAAAAAAAAACCCTTCGGGGAATACAGGCGTGATGGTATGTGAAGGAATCATTTTGACAATATAAAAAAAAATGTTAATTGATTATTGGTGTCTACTAACATATTAAACAATCAATCATTTTGCTATATTTGTAATGCCTACGGCTCGTCTATTCCACTATGTCAAATATGCACAGAGATACACACACACCAACAAAAACATAGAAACAAAATATACAAACATACTAGATAATTACCTATACATACATAATCACCTAACCTAATAAACACCGGCATGCTAATGCCAATGCAGTTAATTGATTGGTGGTAAAACCCAAACACGGGAATAATCCGACGAATAATTTATAATGGCGATCGCTATTTTGACGGGCGATTATAATCTGCCCTCTACCGAACACGCTTTAATAGTGATATTGTACACTCAATTAGGGAATTATTAATTCCTTACTAGCTGCCTGCCTGCGACTTTGTCCGCGTGTAAGTCGAATCCATTCTAATATTATATTAATATTATTCCATTTATTTATTTTTATCTATATATATAAAAGAAAGTCGTGTTAGTTACACTATTTATAACTCAAGAACGGCTGAACCGATTTGGCTGAAAATTGGTGGGGAGGTAGCTTAGAACCTGGAGACGGACATAGGATACTTTTTAAGCGGGCCCCGCAGACGTTATCCTGCCCTAAAAATCTCGGTGCCAAAAAATAATTACTCTTTCCTTCATCTCTAAATCTATGTTACCCTGATACCTCTCCACTGCAAAGAGCCACATTGCTGTGTCGAGTGGACATGAGACAGGTAGGGTAGATAGGGTAGGGTAGGTAGGTAGGTCGATAGGGTAGGTATGTAGGGGTGGGGTACGTAGGATAGGTAGGTAGGTTGATAGGGTACGTAGGCAGATAGGTAGGGTAGGTAAGTAGATAGATAGGTAGGTAAAGTTTGCTAGGGTAGGTAAGCAGGTAGGTGGCGTAGCGTAGCCTGGACCTTGATTTTTGTACCGATTTTCAGGGCAGGACCACGTCTGCCGGGCCCGCTTGTATACATATAATTTACATTTTTAAATATTAACATAAAAAATAAAAACATTTAAAAATATAAAAATTATTGTTATAAATGCGAAAGTAACTTTGTCTGTCGGTCTGATACGGTTTCACGCTTGAACCGCTTAACCAATTTTGATGAAATTTGGTACAGAGATTGATTAGATTACGTACTACCTTTTGTTAATTATGAAACTTTGTATTTACGCACTTGATAATAATTAACAAACATCGACTGAGTTTTTGAAAAAATTGTATTAAAAAAAAAAAAATGGCTGCCCAAAGTAACATTTCCACACGAACGAAGTCGCGGGCAATAGCTAGTCCTATCCTACTTCCTACTAATATTATAATTGCGAAAGTTTGTGAGGATCAATGTGAACGGATGTAATGAATGGATGGATGTTAGTTACTGTTTTGTACTGTTTCGTACTTAAGTATGAAATTTGGCACTGTGATAGATTTTAGTGTGGAATAACACGTAGGATACTTTTTACTACGGAAAAATATACGGTTCCCGTGGAATAATTATTAATATTTAATTTGACGTGGACGAAGTCGTGAGGTCAAAGTTGCGGGCAAAAGCTAGCATATCTTAAAACATACAAAATAACACAATAGTATCGGCAATAGTATAGCTTTTACGGTTCAGTATTTCCAGAGATTACTTCCTACAAACAAAAAAGGACTTTATTTCTTAATAATATCAGTATAAACAGTTAAAATTTTGAATACAACTGAATATTTTTAATTTTACGTGTTGTTTGTTGTTGATGACAAAGTGTTTTTAAAAGAGGGAACAACTGTTTGTAAATCGCCAACGCGTAAAGAGAAATCGTAAACCATGCTAAAGGTCCATTATATTCTACGTTTTCATATTTTCTGTTTTAAATACTATGGATAGTTACTATTATAAATGCAAAAGTTTATGAGTATGGATGGATGTTTCTTTGTTTATTTATTACTCTATTACGCTTAAGCGGATGAACGAAATTACCTGAAATTTGGCAAGCATATAGACATTTTCCATAACTTGCTTAACGTAAAGAATTCTTATATCAGGCAGTTTATATTTGGTTTTTGTGTCCCGTTAAAAAATGGAGGACTTTGGGTTAATTTTGAAATTTAAGCAGACGAAGTCGCGGGCAGTACTTCGTTGTTGTGGAAAACCACAAGACAGGACTTGATATAATAATTGATACGATTTGTGTTTATAAATTCGAAATGAAAGGTTTTTATCTGGAAACAGAGAGTAATATCATGTAAAATCAAGTACAAAATATTAGACTTAAATCAAAAACTATTCAAGATTCGGCAAAAAAATAAAAACGTATTGCATAAAAACCAACAATAATATTATCCTTCGCTTCTTTTTAGTATTTTAAAGGTAAAGAAAAAAATCCAAGGGGATCGGTGACAGCATGAATACGAAATTCACACATTCGCAGCGTAGCCGTGAATCGCAATCACGGCTTAATGAAAGATCACACCTACCTTTTTATACAAAGCGAAAGCGTAGCTAAGCCAAAGACATCTATGGAACAGCGCCTTAACAGTGTGTCGGGATCACAGATGGAAGCTGTTTCCCATTGCCTTAGTGAACCGCCATAGTTTCCTTTTATGACACCTGAGGGAATACAAGGGTACTCCTTTCGTATTAAAGAAAAGCTTACCAATGTTGGCGTAAAAGTTTGGTTGCGTTTAAGATTTGGATTAAGTTTTCCTACACAGGTTTCTTACGTAGTTTTGAAATGGTATCGTTATTTTCCATTTCCATTATTGTGGTTTAAGGGTTACGTAGTTCACAAAATTGCTTTAGTGATACCTAGGATTGCTGATAAACAATTTTGTGAAGTACTTTCGGAAGTTTTCAAAGGCTAGGAATTTCATATACCGCGTTCACGGCAGAATGCTTCCCACTGAACTGATAGAATTCCTTTGACAGTGGACCATTGAAGGTGGTGCTCATATAAAAGTTTTTGAAATTATTCAATACCCATTATTATCTACTACAAAAACCTGTAATACTTGAAGATACAATTTTTAGACACCGTTCTGTCATACAGTACGAAAGTGTTGAAATGGTACTCCAGAATATAATTAAGATTTGCTTTATTTTACACAATCGATGTAGGTATTAACAAATTCATGAACACGTATAACAGTGTCTTTTATAACTTTATCGGTGGAGCTGTGAACTGCGTCTTTGAACAAAAAGAACAAAGACGAAAAATGCCATGAATGTGTCGAGCGTAAAATGAAAAGGGCATTGCTCTTGATTTGACAAAAACGAGTGAAGTGCCCTCGAGATTTGCTCAGCGAGATTGCGCCCAGTTTATTGGCGAAGCCTTACTATGATTTATCGCTAAATAAAACACTAAATTCTTCTGAAAATGCTTGCTCAAAAAATCTGCACAGTGTGTAAAAAACAACAGGCATTAAAGTTTTATCGCGCGCAAACATTCCCATGTAGCTTTTATATTGCTGTTGTGGCGCGAGGACACTGAAAGCTATTAAAATGCCTTTACTGGCTTTTAAGTAATGAGAATACCAGCTATGCAAATAACAGACTTTTGTGTATTATTTATGTTTTTAGATATCGTACTGCAATTTAAGTGATATATTATATTTACGACTACTTGAATAATACCAACTATTCACCAACTCCGGCCACCGAATGATTTCCTAATGGGAACTTAATTTTGGTTATTTATTACACCTTTATTTATTACCTTTGTTTCCAAATTCGCACAAATGGTAGGTACTAACTCATTTTACCAACTCTGGCGGTGTAACGAAAACCCGCGGTACTTTTCCATTCAAAGTTAAGGGAGGGTCATGAGCACTTACCAACCTTTCCGATGTATAGCTGTGTAGGTACACATAACCATAACATTAGTTGGGATTTCCGACAGTCGTAAAGATACAATATCTGGGTTACATCTGAGTGGGTTGTTATCAAATAAACCGTTAACAACGATACTTTAGATGTCACTAATTTACGTTTCGATGTAAACATAGTTTGAATATAGCAATGTCTCGTAACTTGTAATTTATTTTCATTCAAAGTTAAAGTTCTTGGACGTTCAATGTTATACGGCGCGTTGTCTGCAAAAGACAGCCATTATTTAGAAAGACAAGCAGCGAATGGGCGGGCTTGAATTTACTCGCGAACACACGGATCGAACGCCTTCTTAGCTCTAATAACGATTTACTGTGATCACCAATCCATCTACTGAATGTGGTGATAATAACGGCTAGGTATTTCTCATTAATATGTATTAGCTCTCTCTATTAACCCGCGACTGATGAGCATGGGGTCCTGGTTTAGATTCCCATGTCGAGCAAAGTGTTATTGGGTTTTTCCATTAGGAATTTCACAGTAGCAGCTCGGAGTTAGGATTTGTGCCCGGTTAATGGCTATAGGCTCGCCCCTTATCACATGGGACTTAAAACATATCGGCGAACTGTGGGTGTACATTAGTACATCTTTGTCTAACCCTTCGGGGAATATAGGCGTGATGGTATGTGTGTGTATAAATAGTTGAATATAATAGTTCAAGATACTGGAATAGTCCATGGTTAGCATAATCACGTACAGTACTGTACGTGATTATGATGGGAAGTGGAAATTATATTTTTTCCTACTCCTCCTCTAATCTTTTTCGATTAATTTCGTTGCGGGATCCAAGGCAGTTATATCGTTTCTCCGGGACTCGTCGAGCTTCATTGCCTCGGCGCTTTTCTGGCGGTCTCCACTGTAGATTCTGGCTTACAGAAGTTGCAGTGGTTGGGAATAGTGTGGCTTGTACGTGATTATGATTTAACTTACAGAACTTTATAAACCTCGACCGTTTCAGTAGCTTTATATATGCGACATATTTCAAACAAATAGTCCTGGAAAAGAAAAAACGATTTCTTCATTTCCTTAGAAGCAGTAGATGTCAATTTAACAGAGTTTGTTAGGGTAGATTAAACTAGAGAGGCCCTTTAGGACCCATAAGGACCATGGCTAAGCGAAAGTGACAAAGTTACTATCTCCATTCCTTTCCCCTTCGAATGTGTAAGTCAACCGCAGTGTACAACGTAAGGACATTTGCGTAATGGGCCAAGATCACAAAGTCGCTAGACCTACTTCATTTTAGATTGTTACAATTTTGAGAATTGGTTGGTATTTTGGTAATTGGTTGGTTGGTTTGGTTCGTACGTATAAGATCTAAATATTTACTAGTTTTAATGCAAGTCATTTTTTTGAACTAACAGTATGAGGTACAAATGTATCTGCCTTTCTCACGGTCAAGTGCGACAACTGGTTTTTACATAATCTTATTTATTTTTTTACCAGAAACTTCAAACCGGGGTTATTGTACTCATAATTACGAACATCATTTCCTACGGGACCAACACTGAAATCGAAAAAAATCTCGAAACGGCTCGACAAAATGTATGGAGTTCAGCATCAGCTGAGTTGTATTTATGTTTTCAGAATATTGTTAAATAAAGTTATTCATTATTGCTAGTCACTTTCTGAAGACCATAGTGGCCAGTATGGAATGTGAAATACGTAAATGTTTTTTTTTTTTTAAATTGGAAACAAACTCATCTTACGTGGATATTGTACATTTGCCTAGAAGTAGTCCTCCCGACTTAGAGGCTCGGATTTTACATAGTATACAAAAAAGGTACTTCATTACATCGCCGTATAAAATACGCTTTTATGCAATTATAACGAATTCCTCAAAATGTAATTAACTTGGGGATTACAGAATGTTAACATACATTATTTAATTATTTTATTCTCGTGACCGCGAGTGCCGTAAAGGACTCGGAACGACAGGAAATTTTAACACCGAGCTTAATTTTATTACGGACTTTTAAATTAATACCTATTATATTGTATTATTATCAAAAGCATTCCCAGCACCGTATCTTACGTTTTTTTTCTTTGTAACGATTCAATACTCAGGCCATAAGTCAAGCTTTAGTTGACGACCCTCATTAATTTTGTGCTCATAATACTCCTATTTATTGATTTATTCATTCATGCGTCATAATGTACAATAGATGTCTTCAAAGACGGTCTTAATGTTAAAACCCATTAAATAGACCCACTTTGATGACTTGAGACTGTTGAAGATTCCGATGAATTGGAACCTTCTTTTTTTGAAGTCGGTCATAATGGCAGATTTTCATAACATTTCATCAATGCTAAATCGGTTTGTATTTCAAAACCATGTAGACTATACTATCTGATAGTGATGACTACCAACCTAAGTTGATAAATTTCAAAACAATTTCTAATTGAATAACTTAGCTGCTTCTCTGCCGAGCGCCTTAGTGACATTGCTGATAAGCCTCGCGTCGCCTTCGCTCAACTTTGGAGCTGTCAAAACAATTATGTCAGTGACAAGTTTGAATATGCTTGTTACTTTTTAATAATATAATGGATTGGTATAGGCTTGTGTACTTCTTCCTTCGAGCCGAGAAGTACCGGATTAAATGTGATTTAACCAATAAATGTAACATTTAGGAAACATTTAGCAAGTCTTAGAGAAATCAATCCGGGCTAAAGAATAGCAAAATCATTTATTTATCTTACAATTACCAACTTTGCCAAACGTGATGATTATCTGGGTACCAAATATACAAGTGGTCTTTTGGCACTCCACATTAATCGGTGATTATGAATAACTTCTGCAGCAAGTTCGGTAATGTACCAAAAACAATTGGTTTTCTCTGAACCTCGCTTATAACAGGGACTAAATGACGAGCGTAAAGTATTTTTTGGTTTTGTTCCAAAATTAAAGCTGAATAATATTCATGAACAGGAAAGTATCAATGGAGCTGCGGTGAAAAACGAGTGGCTCATCATTCGGATGCCACGTCATTCCGGACCGCAGGCAGCGGCCTCTGCAAACAACGATGAAATATATTTGGGTTTAGTAGCCCCTATTTTTTCCTACAAATCGTTATCAGGCTCAGCCGCTCAGGGTCGCCTACATAAATATGACTCTGTACTGCTTTTCGTTTTATTTGCCCAGTTCGGGACAAAAGAGAATCCGGGGGTAGTGTTCGAAACACGACAGGTATATACAACTTTTGTTTAAGAATAGGTAATTATTTGCGTAGCACTTGGTCTCTTTATTTTATGTATAGATTGTCTCAACTGTATATATTTATAACGTGAACAAATAAACCCAATGCACACTCAAGTGTGGGATTTCTTTAAGCGGAATTTCTTTCATAGATTTCTTCTTACAAATTGGATTTCATTTAAAACAAATCCGCGCTTCGTAGTGGCTAGAAAATAGGAGATATAAACGAGGTGTTGATCTATCTCTTTGGATGAAGAATTGATATAACGTCCATTTTCTTGTGTAGCAAACCTTCAATGCTTCTAAAAGACGGATGAGTGTTTTAAAGCAATAAATAGCGTTACTTGTGTACATGGACAGCATATAAACGTTCGATCAAGTGGTTTATATACTAGATAAGTGTTATTTAGTAGAAGGACTTGGTACTAGCCCTAACCCAATAAACAACGTCTCATCCCCTGAATTCCAAAAATAACTTAATCACATACTGTTCTACAAGGAAAAGAAATAAGGATGTCTATTCTGAGCTGTATCCAGTAAGAGTTTCGATGACTTTCTGAAATAGTAACATCAAAGATTTCATTTTTTTTTAAACATAGAACAAAAAAAAGACATTTGTGTCGAAAGTCAGTAAAAAAGTGTGCAACAGCACTTTTTGTCAGACAGACGATAGATTATTTTTATCGCATAAAGTTTTGCTCGGACAAGTCCACAGAATGAGTTACTGTAATACTTTTACAACAAAAGGAGTGATTCAGCCAGAAAACTGACTGTAGACATAAAACTCACGGGCCATATATTCATGAAACTTGGGTCGATGCAGAGAGATAATCATCTAAAATTGTGAAGTCACATAAAAATTCAATGTCTTTTGTCAGTGGTTACTGGATAGCAGTCCGTATCTTAATGGATGACGGTGTCGGGACGCCAGACTAATGAAAACTCGTTCCCTTTGACGTTATTACAGCACTTGTACAAATAATGAAGTTCAGTTTTGCTGACGACGCCGCACTCAGGGTGGAAGGGACTGAATGAGGTGATTAAGTATACATATTTAATACTGGCCTGATAGAAGCGTTAACTGCACGTAAACGAAGAAATAAAACGGAACGGGAATGAGTGCCTTTTAATATACCAATTTGAATATTAATCTGTAACCTTGTATGGAAGTGGCCCTTACTGCATTATTCCCGAGGAGTTTATGAGATGTTTATGTGATGTAGGTCGGTGTCAATTAGGGAAGGTTAAACAGATAACTTACAGATTTTTATGTGTGTATTCGTTGATTATCGTGATTTATGGTTCTAGGATATCATTATTGCTATACAGAGGATTTGTATAGGCTCCAAAGTAATGCCATTAAATTAAAATGTTATCCTTTAAGCCCAAAGCCCATCAAGTACTTTAGTAGATCGCTTAAAAAACATCCCCGTCTACTATAATTACTTATAAAGCCATAATCTAGTAATCCTCAAAGGGCCATCATGCACAAGCGCTGTAATAATCCATTTAACAAAATTGACTTTTACAATTTTCTCGGCATAACGGCCCCTTAAATTGTTTCTGGTTTTTCTCATTAAAATGAGTTTTATAATTACAAATAATGTAAGCGCAACAGCCATTTAATATAGTAAAACTACAATAGTTGGTACTCGGTGGTGAACAAGAACGTAATTGGCAATTCAAAATACATTAACGGTATTTTAATTAAAAAAACAGCCCAACAGAGAAGTAAATGCAATTATTGTGCAAACAAAAGACTACTTCAGCAGCCGTTTGCGAATGTTATTACTTTATTGTTCGAATGTTATTACTCAGTAAACGAATAAGTTAATTATGTGGGAACTTGTTTGTTATCTAGCGCTCAGATTCCGATATTTCCTTTATAAGATCCAAGATGTCTGTCCAAGGACTCGACAAGCAATAAGTTTTGCATCACAATCAATTCTTTTGTTCAGCAGTTTTTTTTTTAATAAAATAAGCAAAGCTATAGAGAATATTTAAAATTCAGACAATGAGCGATGGAGTAAAAGCTTAACGGCGCCGACCGGGAAAAAAGATCGCGCCGCCCGGGACCTGAATAATTTGAGGAAAGAAATTCAGCAGAAGCGGTTGTTGTAGACACTAAACTGTAATTTGGTAGAAATAATACCAACAATTTTCCCTGAGCTTTACTTTAACTTGTTAAATAAATTGTAACTGTATCGTCCGACCACCTACTAATCCAAGAACGTAAATCCGAAGACGGTGTACATTCTTAAACAATAGGTAAGTAATTTACTGGCTGAGGATTTCCACGTAAAGCTGACTTACTCATTGCTGACAATAAATGAGGAAAAATGTTTACTGGTGACGGTAAAAGACACGATCTTTCCTAGTAAAGTAATAATTGTAAAGCCCAAATGCCATTGTTTTGTCATGGTATAAGCACCCATTCTGGGACCGAACAAGTTTTACTAAATGGGTATTACCCAATTAAATGTTCGGTGCCCAGAGTTTCATTATACGTATATGAACTCGTGAAGTCGTAACTAGTTTAAATACCTCTTTACCGTTACCGTGAAACTAGAACGTGGAAGGTGCCATGTATGGGTTATAAATATTCATGTACTTTATGTCATTATCTTCTATCTATCGGCGAAAATTAGCTCTTTACTATTGTTGAAACAATTGGTTAAAAAGGACAGTGTTGCGTGATAATATGCCGGTTAGTTTGAAAGTTTTTACAAAGCTAACGATCAAAGAAAAAGTCACATCATTTATTTGAATTAGACCATTAAAAGACACTTTTGAACGTCAATTATGTGAAATTTTTTTTTTTTTTGATTTCATATTCATATTTCATTTCATATGGGGAAGAACGGCCAAAAAACTCCATACATATCTACTCTTTAAAAAAAATGTATTACAATAAAATGTAGTACAGTTACATTAATTGCATAAAATTATACTAATGTCAAAAAGTCACTCAAAGTACTGGCAATACGTACTCAGTGCTACGAATTAGAAATGAAATTTAAATTAATTGTAATATTTAATACCACTACTGTGATCGTAGATGATCACTTCTAACATTTCAAAGACAAGGAATCAGTATGTGAGTCATACTCAAATGTAGAATTAATATCGCAGAGATAAATAATTAATGGGCGCTGTTATAAAGAAATTGTTAAGAAATGTCATAAATAGTTTATCAAAATGTGATACAAATACATTGAATGCAGTAGTCTAGTAGCGTTTTCCGGAGGCGACGGCTAAATACCTAATCCAAGGAAAGGCCTATTCAATTAACGGCAAATCTTGGCATTGTCTAATAATTAATTCCGCAATCGTATTGTTATTAGTACATGCCACGGAAGACGCTCCACCTATCAATAGATCCCCTTATTGGAACATTTGCGAGGTAATTGGCTAGAGTTGCAATTAGTTAGTAATTATATAGGGTGTTACGGTAAACGACGAACTCACTTTAAGGGAGTGCAGTACTCATGAAAATGAACAACTTTCACAATAGTATGAACCGTAAAATCGGAATAAAAATCAACTGTTCCATACTACTTCATGTTCGCATAACTCGACAACGAGTAAGGAACAGCTGTTTTTTTTTTGCAATTTGCAGTTTTGATTTCATAGTAAAAGTAATTTATTTTCATAAGCACTACACTCTCATAAAGTATGTTCCTTGTTTAAACGAACACCTTGTATATTAATAAGAACTACATGTTCAGAAATCACTTGCTTACAAAACGTAGGAGTTATTTGAGACCAATTTCGCCCAGATCGGATTAGATTATGACTGAATGGTCCAAGATCCTACAGGTGCTAGGCCTACGTAATTTTAGCATGTCTGCCATTTCCCGAATAGATAGAGGAATAGGTAGTTAAGTAGATAGGTTTGCGAAGGTACTTGCTAAGTCCAATGCGGGTCTCTTTTTCGGGTATCGCGTACAAAAAGTATCTTACTCGCTTATGTTCAGAGATTATTAAAAAACCATTACATTCAGCCATGCTAAAGATACGTGGGCCTTGTGACACTCGAATCTCATTCCATGACTCGTACTTGAAGGTACTCGCACAAACTCCAAATACATACATACTAAATAAAAACAGACAGATGAAAAACTCACCTTTTGTAAGTTCACGTGTTTTGTTTTGACTGCTAAAATAAAAGCTATACACGGTATAAAGCGAGCCTTTACGCGAATGATGTCGTAATACTGCCTCTGAATGGGAACAACCATTTTCATCTGAATCTAAAAATGTTACAGCATATCATGTTCCAGTTTTGCTGCCTAACGATTGAGTAGAAAGTACACAGAAATACTTTCGTTTTTAGTAGCTCTATGGTATGTTTTTCAGTACTTCTATTGAATGTCATGAAAAAAAAGTGATTTATAGATTTTATTTAGTTTTTTTGTATACAGACTCAATTTTAATTCATTGCATATCTTTTAGAGTTTTGAATGCAGATACTAATAAATACAATTTTTTTTTTGTAGTTTTTGTTTCAATAAACAAAATTTTCAATTAAATCTAATACAGGAAATTGAAAGGTTACAGAGGCAAAACTTAGATTAATGTTACTAGATATAGGGAATATCCACCACAGAAATATGAAAAACCCAAGCCGTTTTATTCAATCTAGCTGCTGCCACTACCACACGATCAAAATGTATGGTATGTAACTTTTTTATTTTAGGGTTGATCCCGTAATAAAAGTTGTTCGTATTCATGAGTGCTTTCAACCCCTATTAGATAAGCAATGAATTAAAAGTTAGCTTGATTTGAAAATATTGGATTGAAGAAGCCCCATGGGTAGGCTAGGTCAATTTAAATGAGTCAGTAAAAAAAACAGGTTTTCCATGTCTCTAACATTTATAGATAAGGTATCTATTACCGTAGAGCCTCTAATAAAGTGGAAACCCTTTAACAATAGATTATAATGAAATGTTAAATTTAGTTTAGGGGTAGACAATATATCAAACAAGTTTTGATAGTTTGCGTTTGATGGCCGGCGCTGCCCACGGCATTAATTGAATTAGTAGTTTCACGCCGAGGTCCACATCGTCTTAGTTATGAATAGAACAACACACCTCATGTCTCCTGAGACTCGTAAATGGTGACTTTGAGCATATAATGGGAGGTTGATGGGACGCAGTGCTCCCGTGTGAGTTTATGTGGTGTTAACACTTACGTAGTTAGATATTAATGTGATCATTTAAGGTGTGAAAGACAGTGTGCAAACGTATTTAAAGATGAGAAATCACAATAGGTTTTTCTAGCATTAGGTACTAACAGTTTAAGCTAAACTTTACCGGAATTCCTGTAAAACCATTCAACTAATTCAAACTGTGCTTGTGCGAGCCGTCGTCAATAATGCAACGACTAACTTTTACTGTAATTTTCCTACCGTGTGTGAAGTTAAACTTAACCTAATTCAATTAAAAATTCCTAAAAGTTAAACTTTCACGTAAACTTGCTGAAAATGTTACTCGTTGCGAGTTTCGAACATTAAAAAAAAACATTGGTTAAAGCAATGGAAACGTTTGGAAAATGAACGTGCGAAAAAAGTAAAATTGTGTAACTGCTAGTTGTTGTTTGGAACGGGGATCCAAATACGTTATCGGAATAGCTGTATCTATTCTTAGCTGTCGGGAATATCGATTGTATTGTAATTCAATTCGAATATTTTTGTGAATATCTGAAAATATACGACATGTCTTACGGGACTTGTTCCTTACATCTTTAAATAGAATTCGGCAACTTCGAATAATAATTCGAAAATTATTTATACCTGTTTACAATTAATCTGCACGCATTGTGTATTGTTGACAGAAATGGACTGGAAAAGGAAAAATAAGTATATCACGTTGTAAATAAACACAAACCGCAAAAGTATTAGTAATTTAACTGATAACACAAATTAAAAGGGATAATCCAATTGAGTTTTACCTTTGATCATTGGATGGACACGGACAGCCGCGGTTGCGGTTAGGTGACAGGCGCAAATGTAGTATAGGTAGGTACATATTTTATAGTGTACGGTGAACTTTGATAAGTGGTGGTGAAAGAGTTCGTTTCATGTAACATTTAAATCATGTATGTTTCATGTACTTTATATAATAATACGGTAGCAACTTTATAAAAGTTACAATACTTTTGTAAAATTGTTGTTGAACTATCTACTTATATATACCCCGCGGTGTCCCGTCATTGGTTTCTGCCTCCATGGCTTGCCTCCGTTGATTGTAGCGTGATGTTCTACTTACGATTAAATATTTATCTTGAATCATTCTATCTATTGATGAGAACTGCATTCAAATCTGTTGCGGAGTTTAAAAGATCAAAGCGTAAGAACGGCAGGAAGCGACTTTTAAAGAAGTTTATTTACAGATAATATAAATAGTATGATAAGGCAGTATGGCAACGAAGTACAAGCCTAAACAATGATTTTAAATGGCTCATTTGGCATCTTTTTCCGCAAAAACCTGAGCCTTTAATTTTAACCACATTATAAGAGCACTATGTGTCGTATGCATAAGCACAAAATAAAGGATCAAAAGGGTAATCACCACATTTAAATTATCTGGCTTATTTGCTCACGTAATATTAAAACAACGTTAAATAAGAGTTTAAAACAATGCATGAATGCGAAGTGTCAACGGAATGTCGGCGGTACCCCGAGGTGAAAATCGTTGTACCTCGCGCCATTTTCAAGCCATTATTTGTTTATCATTCATTATTAATTCGCGGGTTCCTTTCTCTTCTGGAGTTTTACGTAAAAACACATCGGTGAAAGTCCACTTGGATATTAACAGCGTTTGTATGTGTCCACTCTGATCCTTTGGGGTTACTTGGGTTAGATAAAAAGCTAATAAGTATTTAAAAATATTTTAACATGAACGTAAAACAATTAATTACTTGAAGACCATAAGACCATTGTTATCATAAGAGCTGTTAGAAAAATAACTTTGTAACCGTTATACTAGAGACCTTTGTTAATAGCATTGAAACTCTTTATTACATTATAATTCGGGAACGTTGCATCACACGTAGCCTAATACAAGTTGGGTATCTCCTGAAATAAAGTGCTGGAATAAGATACAGACATGTTAGCCCGACCTAGTTCAGAACTGAGAATAGAATAGCACCACTATTGAAAATAGTCTACCTATCTAGGCCTTTTTGATCTTACTTTACCAAGGTACAGTCGTACCGAAATTATGTTAAGAACTAAATGTAAAAGATTACAAATGTTTATTTGATAATTAATCACCTCATTATTCGGTTTTTATTCATTAGAAATATCTTCAAGGTATACTTTTACCCACGACTGTACAATAATATTGTTGTTTACTTTTCCTCATGAACATAGTAAATATACAAGTTACACTCACCCTAGATAGTACACACATATTTGTTTGCATGTATGTTGAAAAAAACATTTTCTAACAGAAATAATAAAAAAATCTAACAGAATTTCTTACTTAAGTATTACGAGTATAATAATGCACTGTCGTTCTGATACAAATACTAATAGCACAAGTGCGATTACAATTGTTCATATGACAGCAATTAATTCTATCTTGTTATTGCAACGTAGACCGCATTTGTTTTGAAATATAACAATTATATGTAAATGAACTGCGTAATTTAATTACTGTCCTACAGAAACCAACAGCAATAAAAGTATACTGCGATGTACGGCACGTGCACCTTTGTTCATAGACATATTTTATTTTTTATTTCTTGCAGCTGGCGTTGAATTGGTCACGCTCGCAGAAAACCTGATAAGTAGTTATTTACTTTATACCTACTCTGCTAGAAGGAAAACGAAGCGAGGGGCAAACGAAAACAGACATGGCGTCGCTCGGCCGACCTTGACTTGAAAGTCCTCAACTTGTTCTACCAGGAAGGCTTACAGTTACGAGCATTTAACCCCAGATATAAATTACAAAGAAGAACGGTTTTAAATTATATTATTTATTCAACATTTGCTTCATACGATAAAAATTGTCCACAATGTCGACAAAGTCCTTCTACAAGTTTTCATCAATGCAATTTTCCTAAAACGTTGTTGCAAGAGAAATCTTGAGCACTCCATAACATTTTTATACCGTATGTATATAGGTACACGACTGGGGAAAACGCTTTGACTCTTTATAGGACCCTCAAAACCCCTTAGCTCCTACCCTCTTATCAAATGCTTTTTGCCTTAGCCACCCTGATTGTGACGAGAGTAAGCGCTCCCAATCGTATAATAATGAGTTTTGATGGAAAAATTTACGCCAATATTTTAGACAGAATCCAATACAGAAAAGTGAATTTGATCCTCGTCAAACAAACATGGTTCTGTGACCTTTTTTGTATTATAGGGATTAGCACTCACTTACTCTGTTTGTGATAACGAGTAGGCTCAAATAAAAGAAAATAGTAAATAAAATAAAGAGATAAAAGTTGAAACGTTTTCTAAATATTTATTATAGGACTGGAGTATATTTACGAGTATAAAAGAACAGTATAAGAAGCGCTTTTGCTTTTGGTCTTATCTCGCCTGATATTTCCTTATTGAACACAAAAATATCGGAAGTGTTGCAATGTTTTATTAAAAATTATTGTATAAACAACCGGCGCCATTGTTACTTTAGTCATTTCCTTTCCCATCTCACGGGCCTTGTAAAGGTCTCCAAATGCGGAATAAAATTTAAATAATGAACTCAAAATTATTTGTTGAGCTACGCTTATTTCTATAGAAAATGTTGATAAATATCAGTAAATGACATTTAATTAAGTCGTTTTCGTTTGTACAAGATTTTCTCTTATTTTAGGCATTTATTAGGTAAAGGCTGTCGTTAACGATAATGTACCTAATTGTTTACTTCAGACATTCATTAATAGTATTATTCTGCGGTTCAGCAACTTTTTGTGTTACTTAATTGTGATTAGAATTCTAAAAACACAGCTTCTTATACATAATTTCGTCGTCACCTGTCCAACAGTGTTGATTTCGTCCATTTATCCATTTGTTTCGCGCACAGACAATGTATAATATATCAAACGAAGTGAAAACTTTTATCTAGCGAGGGAGAGACCGCGGTTATGAATCTAAGATGTTTTTCATGTAATTTTGATTTATGCTTCGGAGGCGTTGGATCTGAAGGATACGAGTATCTCACGACCCTTTTTACTTTTCACAAAAACTTAAGATTATGACTGACGTTTGTTACTTATAGGTATTGATGCTTTGTTTGTTATTGACGTATCGTATATCTTCGACTTATATCTTACTTTATTGAACATATTCTAATAAAAATTTTATTAAGTTTATCCAGAGTACATATGTAAGCTTGATTTATGAAGTAAATTTATATATCTTAAATGCTCAGGAATAAGCAAAGGGTAGGCAATGATGACTGTAAATTACTTAATTCTCTCTCTCTCTCTCTTAATTGAAACTCTCTGTTTTTATATTAAGTTTTACACATTAATAAAACTATCACCGCTATGTTCAAATCAAAGTAATCAAGGAAATTAAATGAAAGCCAACCGGAAGTATGAAAAGGCTCGTGCATGCTCCGTGCTAATGTAAACATATTTATCCTTTTCATGCTGCAATTAATTTATTTCGAAGAATATTCATCGCTATTACTCTCCATATCGCATCGTTCGTAACATTAAATAAAGATAACTTCATTCAATTCCTTTATAATTAGTTTCCTGTGGTTCCTTTGAAGAATACGAAGATGAAAAGGGTTTTCCTACTAAGCATATTATATTATTATATGCAACTTGACGAAGATGAGAAAACATTTAACAGAAAAAAAATATACAACCCTTATATTTTTCATAGCGGTTAAAAAAGTTTTCGCGGGCGTGTTTATTATTATTATTATAAAGTATTTTATGTTGGCACGCCGCGCCGCGCCGGTGGCTACGAAAGCACGCGGCTACGTCTCATAATTTATGTGGCGAATTACACGTTTATCATAACGCGTCGTAATACCATCGCCCCGCACACTCTTCATAAATATCATATTTATATCGCTCCATGGAAATTCCAGTCGCTAGTTATTTAATTTCAAGGCAATAGGTATCATAAATTAGGCTGTTTACATGAGGCTGAGCGTTTAATTTATTTATTTAATCGGTACATCAAAAGCGCAAACCACTGTTATCGCTAGCATTATTTATAACAGTTTTAAATTAAAAAAGGCCTAATATGCCTCGAACTGACTGATGACTGATGACTGGAACTGCCTCGGTAGCCTAGTGGTGCTAAGTGCGACTGCTACGCTAGAGGTCTTGGGTTCGATTCCCAGGTCGAGCAAAAAGTGTTATTGGGTTTTTCTATGAAATTCTCAGTAGCGGCTCGGAGTTAGGATTTGTGCCCGGTTAATGGCAATAGGCTCGCCCCCTATTACATGGGACCTAAAACATACCGGCGAACTGTGGGTGTACATTGGTACACCTCTGCCTAACCCTCCGGGGAATACAGGCGTGATGGTATGTTTAGGCCTAATATAGATACAGCGGCCGGGATATTTATCCTGACAATGCAAATATTCGTCCTACATTTATATATTTCAGTATAAGCACGTAACTATCGATTGTAAACTTGATCTTAGCCTTGTTAAGTCATGAATACTGTACACCAAACGAAGTTAAGTAAGGAGTACGGGGCGAACTTTGTGGAATGTGATAAGTTTGTGGATAGTGCATTAAGTGAACCCGCATTATCCGAAGTAGTCTGTTACTTAAGTGGTAAAAGGTTTGTGTTGTAAGCGTTAGGAACACCGGTCAGATGAATGCGATGCGCTATCGACTCGCGTATTTATACTCGTAGAGGGAGGCTGCGGGATGCGAACACAGATCAGACAGACACACGCGTCGTCAAGCGCCCCCCGGGACACGCGAGCGTTCTTAAACGTGTCATTAAAAAGCTTTTGATCTAAACTTTAAGTATCATAGACTATAAATCGGAGAGGCCAATAGATAGTATCTGTGATAAAGCATAGCAAAGTACATTTTATACACAGAAGAAAAAGCCATAAGTTTGATTTTATACAAAATATCTATGGGGAAGTAACTGAACAGCGAACATTTTCCTAGTTTGGTTTGACATCTGTGTTTATTTAGCAATCTACCTTTACCTCATATTGATCTACCTAGACAATTAGAACTTGAATCACTGCAACAAAATATTTTAATTATGATTAATAAATGAAGTGCTCTCATTCCAGTCATTAAAATTTACTTAGTCAGCCTTTAATTCCTATGAAGTCACAAGCAAAATTGTATAACTTTGTTGTTGCAAGAATCCGAAAAGCAGTGTCAGTTCTGCGTATAATATTGTAAGCTTGGGTGGATGGGGGGGCGGGGGGGGACACTCGGGGCGCGCAGGGCGGCAGTCAGCGACGCGCCGCGCCCGGGCCACCCGCCCGTGTACCCGAGCTTTACGTAACGATGCCGCCGAGCTGATGGCCGCGATCGTGTGGTGGCTGGCGGCCACCTGCCTGCTCCGCGCCGCCACCGCCGGCAACCCCGACGCCAAGCGACTCTACGATGATCTCCTCTCCAACTACAACAAACTCGTCAGACCCGTTGTCAACACCACAGACGTGCTGCGAGTCTGCATCAAACTCAAACTCAGTCAACTCATCGACGTCGTAAGTGTTACATTTGTCTGTTGGCACACGCCGCTGAATCCCCTGTGTAAACACTACCAGTCAGTGGCAGTCACACGACTCTGCTATGCATACCCATCAGGTTGACCTACATCCAAGACAGCCGAGGGTGCAGTGTGAACGCATACCTTGCTTGCACTTGCGCGTCGCATTTGGAATTTAAATAGACGTGAATTGCATCAACGTCTCAGGCAGCGACCCAGTTTTTTCAAATACATAGCTCAGTTAGAATCATTTGTAACTGATGATAATGGGTATATAAAGTAGCAAGTGTCGTATTCACACTACCTCCCCAGCTACCCAGGCTAGGTGCCCCTCTGTCTCCCTCCTTATGTATTTCAAATCAGATCCCATAAATCACTCGTATAAAAGGAATTGTATTTCTTTCGATATTTATTCAATCCTCCTCCATAGGCATAATCCTCACACGAGTCTTTTGTCGAGGTAATTACCAACATTTCGTTGGTACTGTGCGTGATGTATAACGTGTTATATTATTATATAAGCTGTTAAAGTTATGGCTAGAATTATGAGATGATATTATAATCTTCAAGCACCTAATTATCTCACGCATAACGTTTTGTTAAAGCGGAGTCACTTTATAACATTAGATTGCTTCAAAGTGAAAATGTTTTTCCGAGAAAACAGCTAATATTATCAATCAAGGACCTAATCAATCATGTAAAGTGCCGGTCGTTAAACTACATACATATAAAGCGCTCGCTCTTATGTCACACTTTTCACTCTTATGAGGGCTTTCAATTTTATCTGATAGTATTTATGAGTGGTGATTTATATAATGATAGTATCAAGTTGTTTTTAGCCACTCGCAATAAGCTATAAAGGCTATTAACCTACCGATCATTATGATGTTAATTAGTTTTTCATGCAATTTCTGTATCTTTTTTCTATACTTCAATACGGTTCATTGACAAATAAATAGATTCTAGGAAACAGTAAATACGAATTATGGGATCTAGTGAATATCTAGGTCAATAGAGATGACAGATCGTTACATTATTTGGAGATGTTCTACGAAACGTTTCTTGACTTCCAATTTATTATCTCATTTACTGTTAGAACAACTGCCGCGATCATGGTTGTTCCTTTGAAGATATTTGTGAAGTTCATAGCATAAACATTACTACTAACTAGTTGGTTTTACTTGAAAGATAAAGCCACGGCTTCGAATAACCGAAGCTTGAATATAACCCATACCCAACCAACCAATTAATTTTTTGGAAAGGAGAGCATAAATAGAACCAGTTTATAAATTTTTTTTTTTATAAAGTATTTGTGTTTTTTTAACGAAAATCAAAGTACCTAAATGGTACCAAAATACCCAAATGATAAAAGTCTGAACGGCCTCTCACCGGAAATTAGCAAACTGTACTACGGAGCGTCTAAAATATCTGCCAAACCCGTAACCGCATAGTCGATATCAGCAGTAACAGGAGCGAATTCACCGCTATTATTTCGAATACGTCGACCAAGATTATCGAATTCTGGACGCAGATGCCGACGATGTGGTTTGCATCATTTGCACCAATCACGGATTAGGACGGCATGAGATTGAAAACAATGGCGGGCCGGGTGGAGTTTAACATGGTTGGTTAGACTTAATATGGATACGTCAGTCAATTATAAAGTAACTTATATTCAATGCGTTTCTAGCTTCTAGGAAGGAAGGGGATTTTTTCTTATTGCTTTTTCCCATTTTATTTATTAAAGGTAAAAACTGACGTAGTTCTACAATGCAAAGCGAAAAGAGACTTAGATCGAAACCAAAGAATTAACCTTAAACGTATCTGAACTTTGAATAACACGGAACTTTTCTGAACTATTGATAGCTAAAAAACTTATGCGTTCCTATTTTACGGGCTTTATTTACATACATACATATCATCACGCCTTTATTTCCCGAAGGGTTAGGCAGAGGTGTACCAATGTACACCCACTGTTCGCCGATATGTTTTTGGTCCCATGTAATAGAGGGCGAGCTTATTGCCATTAACCGGGCACAAATCCTAACTCTGAGCTGCTACTGAGAATTTCATAGAAAAACCTAATAACACTTTTGCTCGACCTGGGAATCGAACCCAAGACCCCTAGCGTAGCAGCCGCGCTTAGGACCACTAGGCCAACGAGGCTTTATTTAATACATATTATTTTATTCATGGAATAATCAGGAATACATTGAAGGCCTGTATTCTCCAGACCGATTTGGGCCACGGCGGCCAATCTTAATGCAGACTAGCCAAGTACGCAGGAGATATTATAGTGCACAAATGTGTGCTCAAACACAGATGCACTCCCTCTTTCCTAACTCTCATAGTCCGATGGGACGGCAATCCGACACAACCGGGGAGAGACTAGGCGCAGGAACAACTGCTTTACGTGTTTTCCGAAACACGGGGTGTCACACCACCAACTTCCTAACTCCGGACTGTTACTAAGAAATTTCTAATGGAAAAACCCAATAACACTTTTTGCCCGACCTAGGAATCAAACCCAGGACCCCACGATCAACAGTCGCATTTGCCGCCACGAGACTAACGAGGCAGTTAATTAGAGGCCTATTAATAATCTGAATTATTAGATACCAATTTCAGGTATCGGTAACATTTACCTTTCAAATTACTGTTTACATTTCACAATAGGATTCTACGAATTGCGAAACGTCCAGCCACCGCAAGCTCTTGATGTACGGTAATAATACGATTGTGCTGTCAATTACAGTTTCAGTTTATAGGGACATTTTGTAGCTCGGTGATTGCAATTCAACTAGTCACAGTTCCATACACTACATAGTTGGCTAAGCGGTCATTCGAATTATTTTTTCGAGACGTCCTATTGAAAAGAACTTTGTGCAGACAATGCACTTTTTCTTTTTTCATGGGGAAGTCCACATTATGGATTATTTTTGACCCTTACCGACTAAAACCTTATGGTTCTTTCCACTACCATGAGTCGGGAAACTGGTAAATACATGACGCATAATCCGGACCCCCGACTGGACAGTCTTTGCCCTAGATAGAAAGTAGAACATTCTTTAAAAGAGAGAAAAGGGGAGGTATGGTCAGGTAACTGCAGGAAGCTGACTATGCCACAAAGGTATTTGCTTTTGACCCACTAAAGATGATTTCTCAAAAATATTAAAAAGTAGAAGTTAACGTAACCAACAATAACATAGAGATCTTTCTGATTTATAAAGCTAAAGCGGAAGATAATAAATAAAGAATATGTGTCAAAGGACATGTAATAATATTTGTCTGAAGCGATATAAAGGTCTAGTATTGTTTTTGTCACAAATAAATATAGTGGGAGGGGAGAGAGTGAGAGACAGATGAAACTCGTAACATCCCCGAGACGACGACGTATGGACATGAGCATCAAGCTTAACGTCTGTAAGTTACTATTGATACGCCGGCTGACTGAGTTTTTTTCTCTATAATCAATATCGACAGAATGCCTTAAGACGTTTGCCTTCACGCTAAAATATAATATTACTTTTAAACTTATTTGCTTACTTTACCTGTATAGTTTTCAACGGCATATTCTGAATTTATTTATTCTGTTACTATTGAAAGATAAACATAGTTTTACTGTAGCCTAAGATAACTTTGTACGGACGGAATCTCACCTCCCGAATTATCAGAAATACCACACAGGTGAGATAATTAATTACGAAAACAAACAATAGAAGCAGATTTACTAAAGTGGTTAAGCTAATAGTGTGGCAGCCGCACCGCAACGTTTTGTCATCACGGGCTCAGGTCAGGCGGCCATAAGCGACAGTATCGCAACGCCAATCCCTGAACAATGGCATCGTCGCCGACAGCCGTCATCTCGCCCACACGTGACTCCAACACAACGTCTACTCACGTCCGCGGATAATGGGCTTATTCATGAATTCTACCATACGGATATTATTATATAGCTTTCTGTAACTTTAACGGGGAGTAACGAGATGACCCTCATTTAAGAAGGGATCATAGCTACGGAAAAGAGGCTGTGAACCTTTGTAAGGTACCGAATACTGAAAACAAGTGTAGGTATCCATTAACTACTCCTACAACTGCACGCATCATATAATGGTTTTTTATCAATTCAACCAACATTATATATGTGACAGTTTGTGAGGATGGATGGATGGATGGACAAATGTTTATTACTTTTTCACGCTTAAACGGCTGAAGGGATTTGGATGAAATTTGGCACTGAGATTGATGGTGATATTTCATATTTATTTATTTGCATACCATAATATGCATAAAAGATGTAACAAAAAGCTTACAGCTAAAGTACAATTATGAACCCTGTTAGGGCACAGCAACATGGTTTTAAACTAAAAATTAAAATTTATGAAATAAAAATTAAAAATAACAAAATTCTTGTAAAATTTTGTAAACTTATGTACCTATTAAAATGTATTGTTAGTAGTTACTTATATTTCTATTGAGATCCTTTATTTTTATTAATATAAATAAAGATGTTAAATTTAAAAAAATAGAAAGTACCTATCCCATGTAACTTGTCTAATAGTATTTTAAATTGAACCTTATCATAGGCTTTGGTCATATCGAGCAGCATACCTACGGCGTAGTTTTTATTATTGATAATAGTTAGGGCCTCTTGTACGTACTTATATACTGCTAGCGTTGTTGACCGGTTTTAACGGAAACCGTTTTGGCAGTCGTCAAGTATTTTATACTTTTCGCAAAAATAATAAACGCGGTCGCACATAGCCTTTTCGAAGATTTTTGACGCAGTTGGCAGCAGCGCAATAGGGCGATAGTTATTAGGGTCGGTTTTGGAATTTTTCTTGTGTATAGGCTTTATAAGTGAATTTTTAAGTTCTTTGGGAAAGGCTCCCTCCTCAAATGATTGGTTAATTAATTTATGAAAAGGTAGGGTTAGTTCGTCTGCACACTGCTTAAGTAGAAATGGGGGGAGTTCATCGACTCCATAGCTCTATTTATTTTTTAAATACTTTATAATTCTATTAACTTCGTAGGGATCGACAGGGCTGAGGAACAAGGTGTTCTCTGTGGGGCATGTAACAGGAGCTCCTTTTGCCTGTGATATGTTTCCTCCAATAGAAGCAAAGAAGTCATTAAAAATATTAGCTATTTGTTTAGGTTCTGTTATTAAGTTTTTATTTTTATGTAGTTTTATGTTATTTTTTTCTGTTTTTATTAATTTATTTGTTCTCTCATTAATTATATTCCACATAGTTTTTACTTTATTTGTTGACTTTTTTATTTTATTTATATATTGTAGTTTTTTTTATAAATATGATGTATGCTTTTTATCCCGGAAAAATGAATAGTTGCTTTGGGATATTATATCAAATTCGACGCGAACGAAGTCGCTGGCAGAAGCTCGTGTATGTCATAAATAAAATACACATAATCAAGACAAAACATCCCTCCTCCCATACCTCAGAATTCAATTAAGTGTGACAACAAAACAGCGATTAAAGTGTCCTGCTGTTCTTCTGGGAAATCAAAACATGTTCGGTTTCATGTTGTTAATAACTTCGCATCCATGGCAAACTTTCTTCGCTCAAGTGAAAAAGAAAAAACAAAACAGAATCAAAGGACGCGAGGTCACCACCAAAGTCTTGTGTTGTATGTACCTACACAAAGGCAAAAGCTTACTAGCAATAGGAGACAATTGGTCGGCTGTCCGAATTGCCAATTACGTTATTAAGTATTTTCCTAAGTGGTAAATACAACAAGATACCTTTTTCAAGTCATTCCATTTATAACATTACGTTCTCAGAATTCAACGGATATTTTCTTATCCATTCTTTTTTTGATATAGAAGCAGACATGTTCCAAAGAGGCCAATTTCGAATCAGGATAACCACAAGCTTTTCGTTGTCGCTGCTAGATAAAAAAGGAACAATTTTTTTGTTGTTGTAAAACCTTTTTCAGATTTGATAAAAACGGTCCTTTTTGTACATTTGTAGACTCTAAGATACATAGACAGCAATTATCAAAGCTTTTAAGGTGCTCTTACACAGAAATCTAAAATTACGCAAGTTGAGAAATTCAATACAAATTTGGAATTGCTTTAAATTGCTTGGTGTTACCGCTACGTCATAGTTAACCAAATTTACAAGAATTGCGCCATTGAGCTGCCCGTGTAAGCGAACCATTAGGTGCACAAGATAATAATATTTCTCAACCACTATAAAAGTTATTTCTTTGAAAGCTGATTTACTTGCCCTTATACTTTAGTTAAGAAAGTTTCAACTCTTCTAATGGGTATATAGTTGCATTTTAAAGAAAATTAATGAATTTAAAGTTTAAAAAAGAGTGTAACAAAAAATCCTAACCATTTTAAAGTTATTTTACTCGACATTATCAAAATAAATACATTTAATATTTTAATTCTTTGTTTTACGAATGTACGAAATGTCCAATTAATAATATTCATTATTAAAAGAAATATATTTACATCAATTCTTTGTTTTACGAATGTACGAAATGTCCAATTAATTTCCAAATATTTCAATGCACACACTTCTATGAACTTATATAAAAATCACTGCGTGTAAAAAGAGAATTCTCGTGAACTTTATTTATTTATTATTTGTGAAATAAAACTCGAAGCAGAGTCCGTTTTCCAATAAACATTTTTAAAACAAAACGCGTGAGTAGCTGCTGCTTATAAAATCTATTAGAATTTTTCGTCAGTCAAACGAGACTAAAAAAATACGAAAAAATGAAAAAATATACGTAGGTAGCATATAGCAGCAAGCATTTGTATGCAGCATCGCGCGAAATAAAGACATTGTCTACATATGTATGTAAATTAAATTGAATTTGTAATACCTACTGTGTTCGCTTTTCAATGAAATATTTTCTTTGTTTCTCGACATATCTCCGACTTTAAGCATATGTGGGGGATAGTTATAGCAGAAACAACCCCCCTTGGGTATTTTATTTAGTAGGTAGGTACGTGTAAAGCCAAAGTTAATCAAAACAAAAGCCGACTATGCGCCTTTTGGTTCCCTACCTTAAATAGGTCACAAGGTCACAAAAGAACCTATTAACTTTGTCACAAGACCGTAATTTGTCTGAACGCATTTGAATGGTTATTTCTCGTAATAGAGAGTTGTACTTGAATTGACTTATAAGCTTTCATTCAACATAAAATCTTTACGACCGTACCCACTTATATTTTTTTACAACCGCGGATTAGTTACTGGGATTAAATAATTATACGCATTGACATTCAACGTTTTAAAAATCTTCAATAAACCATTTTTGAGGATTTTTTGCGAATCACATTTATTTGTGTCGTTATAAGTTTCAAGGGATTCGTAATCAATCACTCATTCACTTTGACTGACTTTTTTGCAGTATGTTGTAAGTGATAAGTATTATAAAGGATGATTTTTTTTTAAAGGCGGAGAACTTTAAATTGAATTAAAGAACAGAAAAATGTTTATTATCATCATCATATCAACCGCAGGACGTCCACTGCCGAACATAAGCCTCCCCCATAGATTTCCAAAATGTTTATAATATTCATGAAATTGGCTTTATTTGATTTTATAATATTTTATTTTATTAACTGACTGTTTCTGTGTATATGTTCGGTTGCCCGATTGCCACCACAGTGCTATAGAAAAAAAAATAAGCCTCATGAGCCCTCATATGCCTATGAGTCTATTGAGAGCGAATATGTATCATTTAGGTATTTTAACTTTATGAAGCCTTTGCCCCGGACAACGTTGGATAAAAATAAATAACTTAAAAACATTGTTATTAAAAATAATGTGACCACATTCAAGCTTTTAGCTAAATATCAAATAGACTAGCAACATAAACTGTAAGTCTGTCTAATCCCTTATACTTTGTACCCACCACAAGGGTGAGCACGGCCGCCACGCAAACACAATTATGCCTACAGCGGTAGGCTTTAATTACTAATAAAGCAAAGCAGTGTCAGCTACTAGTCTATACCACCTGACACAGCGAAGATATACAAAAGCGACCTATTTTCCCAGAGAGAGAAAAGAGCCGGAATAAATTGTCTACTGTTTTTTCTTTCATTAGTCTGAAAATGCCAGTGCCTTGGAAAGTAAGGTTTAAACGAAATATAAGTACTTGTTAGTGTATATTGTGAAAACCGTTCTTTAGCAAGGGCTCTAAAATATTTTGATTAAACACGTTTTTCTCTGTTGTTGGAACCGTTTCAGCCGTGTACTGTACAATTTAGGCTTTTAGTTTTCTGTTATACCTGTACCTGCCTACGTATTTTTGTTAGAGTATTTCTTGGTTCTTATTTTTGTCCTCGCTGATATTCACGGCCTACTTGTTCTCTATAGAAAGTGAAGTTATCTTACCCACAATTAGGACAAATGTCTTCTGTGCACAAGTACATTTTGCTGCTCCATTCTCAAGACAATTTGCGACAGTAGTACACGACCGTAACAAAACAGAATTACCTTCACGACAACTTCCTGACTTTTACCTTTAGCCTGCTCCCTCTTTGTTTAATATTTTTTACGTACGAACGTTTATCGAGTGTACTTATCGCATACTTGTTTATCGAGATGTCACAGCGAATTTCGCGTGAAATATTATACTAAGAAACAACTTCGAACAACATTTTAGCAAAGTTTATGTAGATTGATCAAACTCACTCCCCAAAAGTCAACTAAAACTGGGTTAAGTGGATAGGGACGTATATAATTGAAAATATGGATGTTAGGTGTCTATGTCTCACTTACATAAACCTCACGTGCAGACGTAATGTAAAACGCGGCCATTCCATGCATTGTACAGTGTGAAACCACGGCTACTTTTAATTTCCGTCTTCGTGCGAGCGAGCAACTCGGCGTGGAATAAAACAACTAACACATATCATGTTTCCCTCATTCACAAACCGGCGTGAAAATGCTAACATAGCGTAACCCTTACTTTTTATACGATTTTCATTTCCGTGTCGCTCGTTCACGTTCCGCGCTAGCCAGGAAATTTATTTTATTTTAGAAGCTTTACTATCAAAACTTTAGAGTTTATACGTATTATGGACTACTGCTTACTTTGTATTATATTTTAAACGACTTCGTTCGCGTTCACTATTTTATTGGTTTCAATTTTGTTTTCGCCTAACCCTCTTTTTTTAAATAAAAAAATAAAATAGCCTAACTTACTTCTTATAACATTAGCTATCTGCGATTGAAAGTCCCGCCTAAATCGGTCCAGCCGTTTTGGAGCTAAGCCGGAACAAACAGAAAGACAGACAAAATTTTTTTAAATTGTTTTTTTTTTATGTTAGTACCGTATATATACATTTAGTGAAAAGCTTGTAATTTGAAATTACAAACAGACTCTTCAATTTTATTTATTTGTATAGATAACACAAGTCTTGTATGACAAACATTTTAAATTAATATTTTTGTAATAAATTGCTGAGTAAATTAACACCCCTACATTGCGCACCTTAAACCATTTTCCTTGGGCTTAATTGGAGACGACGCAATTTATCTTCGTGAGGAATATTTTCCTTTACTCTGGTCAGTGTAGTCGACGGGAAAAAGCAAATACAGGCAAAATTATCCACACCTACGTCTCGGTTGTCGTGTGAAAGAAATCTAATATCCTTTGGGAAAACAGTCGGTGATAGCGCAGCCCGGTGGAAAATAAAATATTCACTGTCAGACATTTTTGTAAGATAAAATCGTCTTAAAATATTGTTCAAGAGGATGCATATGTTTATAATAAAATAATGTATTTACGGACACTTAGTGAATATAATATGAAGTAATAAATTGAATTGTTAGAACGACGTTGTAGTATGTTATGTACAAAAATGTGACAAATGAAGGCACAATATGTTTTATTACATAATAGGAAAGATGGGACGTGTATTGTACGAAGTATATTGTACTGGATATGTTTTACTGCTTTCATGATGTAGCTTATTTCCTACAAAATAACAAAGTTGTGATACGTAAGTAACAGTATTCTATAACTATTACGTCATCAGTTCAAACTTTGACAAAGTAGTTAATTCTGTTCACCGAGCTAATTAAAGTTTCGAAGTCACAAGCAATTACCGCAAGTTGTCATCAGTGGAGCTGAAAGTTACGTATTAATTACCTACTTAATTAAATATTGTATATATCACAACGAATACAACATAAAATACAGTCCTCTGAAAAGTCATATTGCGCTGGGGAAACATTTTGATGACCACTGAAGTGTCTGTTAGGTAGCTGACTAGAGGATAATAAAACTAAGCCCAAACAAATCCGCCAATATCGTGAAGCTACATTAAAATACCAGCATATAGTCTACATGAAAATAATGTTATCCGCACACGAAACAAAATACAACTGCTTAACGGAACAAAGGCACAAAATGTTTATTGACAAAGTTTCGTGTGAAGCTGACAAGGTAGCGGAACAAATGTCAGATAGGAAAGACAGAAAGTCTTCGGCTACATCGAGACCCGTCACAAATGTTATGATGGATACCTGCCCTCTGCTGTCTGTAGCGAGACTCCGACATAAATCCAGTGTGACATGTTTGTCAATTTTCACTCTGTTTGCACGGCTTTTGTTTAAAATTAGAAAACTATGATTTATTCTGGGATCGAAATATCGCTCGTTCCGTTTTTTTTCCACAAAAACAACATGATAATCTGTAAAATGAAGTTGTTTCTCAGAAAAACTACAATAATTACGCAATCATCGCACTTGGTTTAATATTTCAAATTCGTCTTATAGTACCTACCTGTCCAAAGGGAGATATATTTTTGTTTAAACCAGGTTTTTATCTTAGTGAGTGCTCGCTCCTGTTGAATTAAGAATTTTGCTTACAAGTCAGAGTGAACAATAACTTAAAGAATTTCAGAAAACCCCGCTCCAGCTAAAATAATCTTCGTATTAAACTAAACTGAGCTTATCTTATTGCGATATGAATAAAATAAAACGAGATGTACATAGCTAGAAATATATTTGACGAAAGCTGTTTTGGTACCTACTCTTTTTACCATTTACCAAATCTGCCGAACCACACAGACTCAGAATGCTTCGTTTGTGACTTACACGAGTATGTCGTAATATAAATTATATATGGAAGAAGTATATAAAGACGTTTCGTATTTTAGTACTCAGAAGCGACCTAGGTTTATGAAACTTTCAAACGAACGAGTGAAGAAACGTACATGTATATAAAACCTAATTTAAGTTACTTACAAAAAAGTCACGAGCAAAACGAAAGTCGACACATTTCTTTTACATGTACTTTTTTAGTGTTGTGCCACATAACAAAATGTCGCCTAACCCGTACTTCGATAATTCTCGCGATACAACAGTGTTTTGTTTGTCATGAATAATTCATTGTTGTTTAACATTATAGGAGTAGGGAGGGATTATCTATAAAGGACAAGGGATTGATTTGAAGGTATACTTGAAAACAATAGATTATTATTAAGTTACGACAAGTAACATTTTATAACAGCGATCCTGATCCTTTTGGGTTCTCAGCAGACAATTAAATGTGGGTTCTTTAACGAAGATTATAGTATCAAGATGAAATACCCAATCAAGATTCACCATTTACTTTCGATAAATATTCTAGAAACTTTTAATAAAATTTTCTTTCAAATCCAGTAAAATGCCTTCTTATAATCTTGTTTCAAATGATAAAACTTTTAAATTGAACCACTTCGAGTTCAAATATAACTTGGAATTGGAACCCTTCCGGGAATGGCATAATAAAGTCACTTTTGGTTGCCTATAAAGCATTGAACTGTGCTTTATTTAGACCGTTACGTAAAAGTGTCGTTTTATACAAACCCCCTTCTAATGACGGTAGCTACCTAAAGTTCGGTTCCATTGAGTTATTTTTAACCAGGCTTTATTCGGTAGAGTTATTGGTCAGAAATTTTGCATTTCTGAACAGTGAGCCGGGAACTTTGCTTACATAGACAACTTTGTTGAATCTAGCTATAAAGTTTATCTGGAGGCATCGGAAACCAAAAGTAAATCAAGCTAGATATCATCTTAATATTATGAGGAGGGGGAATATATCTTTACAGTAACAAGCTCTGTCGTCTCATATTCAACAGATTAGTTCCCGACAAATAACAGAATAATATGTTCTAACAGAATAATCCACTTATCTAACGTCCTGCAGACGGGAAATGCTCGAGAGGAATCTAGCAAGAATGAAGTAAATAAAAGTTGTTGTTTATACGTGTTGTTGCTGGTCAATAGCGTCGAAAACTTTTAATCAAAGGCGACGAAGGGATGACAAGAGAATGGGCACAGGTGAAAATATTTTTTGCCAATTCATTTGGCAGAGTGGTGATTGAAGCAATTTTCTTGTCGTGACTCTAGGTTATATATTATATTATAAGTAGTGGTCATTAATAAATAAATTAAAATGTATTTAATAATCCACCATCAATACTTAAAAAAATTACAAAAAATCAACTATCATTTAAGAGTAAACAGTGCGTAAATAAAATTTCTTGCATAAAATATTAATAATAGAATAACAATATTAGTTAAATAAAATTTTATGAATTCGCTTTATGATCTACTTATTTATTTATTTAGTGATCTTAACCAATGTAAAGAAATAGGTAATTTAGAGCCTTTTTTAACAGATTGAGACTGAGGTTAGAATGGATCGTTCATAAAAGTTAGTAGAAAAAAGGATATTGGATGAATATTGGATGCTTACGACTAAACCTATTCAGTCGCGACAATCCCAGCTTATAACTTATCAGAAAAAACAGGTTTCAGTAAGGAGTTCCACTCCTTAGCGGTAGATACGCAAAATAAATGAGAAAGCGAAACACTTTGTGCGTATAGGCGGAATAAACCAAGCACATATCCATAGGTAAGTCTCGTCGACAGATGAAGGAATGGGCGAATTAAGCTGTGTAATTCCAACACAGTGTGCGTTGGAAATGTAAATACCTGGAAATGTATCTAATGAACTCTTAGGCGCGAAACACACGACGGGGCGGGCCGGGCCGGTTAATTTGACCGCGAACGATAGCACAAAAGGAATCCTAAACTACCAACGCACATAGAGGGCAAAAAGACCGCGCCGCCGGTGCACACTTTACGGTGGGCATTTTATTGCTTCGCGGTCAAAAAGACTGCACCGCACCGTCGTCTGCAAAGCGCCTTATGAAACATGAAACTCAAGGTATTCCTATAAGAGGCATACAACTTGATGTTATATTTTTTATTTCGATCAAATACATATTTCACGTATAACATGTTATTATTGATCCGATTTCAGTTATTTCTAACATAGCTTTTTTTCCGTTTGTATTTTATGTTTAACGATAGATTTTATTTACAACTGCGTCTTAAAAACCTTTATTGGGTTAATTTTCGTTTGATTTCACTGTTCAACGTAGAGTTAACTGGTGTAATTATTTTAGGAGAAAAAAATAACTATCTCTTTCAGGATGTGCGTTTAATATGATACATGTTGTATTTGATATAACCCCGATAGGCAACTCTTTAATTATAATAAAACAACAATGTGTACAGAATATAATTTCAATTTGATACTGCTATTTTAAAGCTAGAGTTGACAACATGTTGTGCAATAACACAACAAAAAACATAGCGTAGACATTATTAATATCACACTTACCACGCTCATGTAGACCAACTTTAAAGGCTCCTGCCGGCGGCCTGGTCGGCAGTTATGCCGTCAACAAACCCAGCAGCAAATCCTGCGGGTAATTGAGCCGCCCATCTTACCGCGCAAACTACCAAGTCGCCGGCATGCCCGCCTAGTTATGCCAGCGGGTTCCGCGGGGAGAAGGCGTCAGTTCGCATTTGGCATTCGAGTAATTCGTTTGGCGTTCTACCAAGGTCACTTCTGAAAAGATGCTCTGCGGCCGCCAGCAGAAATGCCGGCGGCCTGATTCGGTCGGCGGCTTACCCAAGCGCCAAAAACCCGCCGGTTGTGGCGTCGGTATAGTGTGTATGAGCCTTAAGACAGCATCAAATTGAGGCTTACAATAAAAACAGGCTTACAATTTCATATGACATTTTCTCCAACAGAACTTAAAGAACCAGATAATGACGACAAACCTCTGGGTGGAGCAGTCGTGGTACGACTACAAGCTACGCTGGGAACCCAAAGAGTACGGCGGGGTCCACATGCTGCATGTACCCTCCGACCACATCTGGAGACCAGACATCGTACTCTATAACAAGTGAGACCAAATCATGTCTATTGGCTTCAGATAAATATTACATTTAAATGGTTGTTTGTTAAATTTTAAAGGGGAGGCAGCGAATCGTGGGGCTTTTTCCTGGTACATTTTTGAAACAGGCCTCAGTAAAGTGTTTAGTAACTACCCCATTATGAGTGTCTTCTCTTAATGATAGTCCTATGAATCCTCCTTGGCTCATAAACCTTACCTTAAACAAAGTAATTGTTATAAAAACTTTTCAGACTTTAAGTATTTTCAGTGAAATATTTTCAGTTCTCAACCAAACAATTTATCTGGATTCTAAATAGGGACTCAGTCGCTTGTTACAAAACTCATGAACGAATGAAACGATCAAACGAAAAAGCAATTTCATTTCTGTTGCCCAAAAGAAAGAAGAAGAATAATCTTCAGGTGTATTTTTCTTACCGAGCCCGTATACTCGACTAATTTCCCGGCTAGTATTAACAGAGTTATAAGGAAAACTCTGAAATCTGCTCAAACTTAATATCCAAAGTAAATTTTTCGGGCGATTAGTTGCACCAGTACCTTTCCGATTTCCTTTATATTTACCTTTAAGTTGTGAGTCCATAAGAACTACAAACAAGTCGTGGTTCACTAACTTAAACTGTTCTTACTTACATACTGATGGAGAACCTAATCATGGAAGAGACGGCATCATTTACCGTGATTCTGTCACTAGCTATATTGCCTCTAATGAAAGGGAAAATGTGCTCACTACGAGGTAACACATGTAATTAACTTTGGATCGAGTTCCGAGAGAAACGGCCAAATTGGGCAATCATAATATGAAGGTGTTAGGATTAATATTGCAAACAACGTAAACGAGATTATCTTGTTACACTTTCCTAATAAAGTTATTTAGAAATACCTATGTTGGGTTATCTCACCATGTTTTTACGTTTTTACAATTTTTCTAGCGTGTATGAGATATGCCTGCCTCTAAAGTGTAACACAAGTGTTTTACAAAAGAAGCTAAGAGCTACTCGTCCGAGCCCTGAGCTGTGTGCACCACGATTCGTTACTTCACCAGATTTTAAAAATGTACCAAAATAATACAGATGACATTCCATTTACACTTATTTTGTGCTAGTGCCCTTATGTTTTACACCTACACCATCGAACCACCCAACACAGACATCCTCACAAATACCCATAGTTACCAATTACTCGAAAACGGATACTTTAACGATTAACAACAATAGAGTAAATAATTGCCATGCATTCAATGCTAACTTAGGAGTGATTTCGTCAACACGAAACTAGCCTAATAAAAAATTATTCTTCATGCTTCTTAATTACCATACAAATAAATTTTGATCACAGTAAATAATTCGAAACTTATGTCTGAACTTCGAATTATGTTTATCGTTGCGAATATCGGCAAATCCCCGTAGCGTCGAAAGGACAAAACAAAGCTTGTAAACGAATCGTATTTTACCTACAGTACAATCTTAGCGATAAAGGCTCACAAAAGCATAGCATTGTCCCACAAAAACCAATAAGCCGTGAATTCTACGTAGTCCCCGTCCTAATTGACGGAGGCCCAGAGATTACTGTGTCGCGCCCTCTTTCCCTCCTTTACCGGTTGCGTATATTTATTACTTACTCTAAAATTATTTGAAACCCTCATAAAAACAGGATTTGCAATATCTGTAGTTGAGTAAGAATTTAATTTTATATATATATACCATCACGCCTGTATTCCCCGAAGGGTTAGGCAGAGGTGTAACAATGTACACCCACAGTTCGCCGGTATATTTAGGTCCCATGTAATAGGGGGCGAGCCTATTGCCATTAACCGGGCACAAATCCTAACTCCGAGCTGCTACTGAGAATTTCATAGAAAAACCCAATAACACTTTTTGCTCGACCTGGGAATCGAACCCAAGACCTCTAGCGTAGCAGTCGCGCTTAGGACCACTAGGCTACCGAGGCAGTTAAAAATTAGATAAAATTTAATTTTATCCTATATTTATAATAATATCATCTATAAACCCATTTTGGTTTCGGGAGATTTTATTAAGGTAGCTTTATACGTAGTCGATGTAGAATAAAACTTCGTATCTACTTATAGATGATTAAAAAATAAATTAAACAATTAATGATAAAAGCCGAATATTTTTTTATAAAATTATTACTACTGCACACACTGATCATCCTCCTAGCACAAGTATTTTATACACTTAAAAGTAGACCCACTACGTAAGGTATATTGCAGAAGTTGCAAGCTACTGAATTTTGTCCTGAATAACAATAGGTTAAACGTTTAAAACCTTTTAAAACATTCATAACAAACGTTTTGTTTCGTCTGTTGACTGGTTGTTTAATAAAATTCCATAAAAACATTTTGCAATTACCTGTATACTCTCGCGGGATAAACCTCGCAGGGTTTCAGGAAAATCAAGCGAACAAATACGCCTCCTTTCTCTCCCAGCGGTGTCCTTGCATCCTTCACCTCCCGCAGAGCACATCGATTTTCCATCCAAGAATAAAATTTCCATTAAAGACGAAGACAGTTAATTTCAACGTTGAATGTTTCGCCATTGAAAGCATGATGGTGCGCGAGTTTGTAATCCGTTTAGCTTATCGATTACATTTTGAAACGTGTTTTTAGTAAATAATCTTCAACTATCAAGTTTTATATTTTGTGTAGGAATTTTCTACTGAAAGACTTTGAACCCGTAATTAATATGTAAATAATAAATAAGGTACGTTATTAAAATATTCACTAACAATACTTTCACAAACTTAATTATCACAACTCTAGCGAGACCCTAGAGTTACAAGTTTCCCTTGTGTATTGTGCCCATAGTTGGCATTCATTTTGTCGCGACCACCACCTTGAGGCGTCGGACTTTGATAAATGGCCGGGACAGCAATCGTTACTCATTTCCTGTCCCTTCCCGCGACCTGTGCCACTTCCCCTACCCCAACGTCCGCCTCGTCCCCTCTAATGTGCACATTTTTGCTTCTACCTCAAACCTGGAACACCTGCGATGAAGACCCTTTGAATGAACGAATCGCTACGGACCCCTGCGCTGTGATTTGTTAACCCTTATCATCGCGTGTCGCCCACCCCGTCCGAGTTTCATATTTTTGTTGTCATATTTTTCCATTCTTTTATCGGATGTCTTCGTTTTCATCTACATCGTTTACATATAAACTAAATAATGCAAATAAAATTGTCCTTTTCTTTCACTGTTAATGCATGTTAAATGTTGTGTTGTATTGTGTAAATTAAACAAAGTAAATTATAAAAGTAACTAAATCTTTTGTCATTAAACCGCTATAATCCTTGTAACAAATCACGTTCTTACACTTATGAAGATGTACATTGAAATATTTATTTTTCGGAAGCGTGGTCAAATTAAATAATGTGGATAATGTAATCTGTTAAAAACTATTTTACTAATTATTTTCTTTCAGCGAGAGCAAAATTAATAAATAATTATGTTATATTTGTTGAGTATAAATTATTACGCATAATGCATTATTAAAATTTAACAGTTTTCTTTTATTTGTTTGTCGTTTAGGTCGGCACATTGTATTGTAGAGCAGCTGTATCAATACAGCAGCACGACTACCGGTATTATTTACTAACTAGCATTAATACATAGTCCGTTAAATTAGTTATTACGCGATTCAAGTAACCCGTGTACCTGTACTAATCGAATGTTTTGAACTGTTAGTGACACAAAGATTCCCGCACATGTGACATGGTCCACACACAACATACTCGTACTAACGCACTTGAGGGTACTTGGTGAGATACAACCGAATGGTAGGGCCGCGAGACGGCTTGTAAACTTGCGTTAACATTACAGTGCCGACGGCAACTTCGAGGTAACATTGGCGACCAAGGCGACCATCTATCATCAGGGGCTGGTGGAATGGAAACCACCCGCCATTTACAAGTCTTCCTGCGAAATAGACGTGGAATATTTTCCTTTCGACGAGCAAACATGCGTTCTTAAGTTCGGTAGCTGGACGTACGACGGATTCAAGGTAATTGCGTGGAGCTCCGTCACCGCTCTCGCTGACCGCTCTGTTTGTCCGCAGCGCCGACGGCAACTACGAGGTGACGCTGATGACCAAGGCCACCGTCTACTACAACGGAATGGTGGTGTGGCAGCCGCCCGCCGTCTATAAGTCCTCGTGCTCGATCGACGTCGAGTTCTTTCCTTACGACGTGCAAACCTGTGTGCTTAAGTTAGGCAGCTGGACGTATGACGGCTTCAAGGTGACGCCCCGCTGTACGCTGCTTGGCGCCGCGCGCGCGGGCCGTAGCCGTAGGGCCCGCCGCCCCGGCCGATGTCCATGCAATAGCTTGTTGGCTCGAACGTAATTCGTCGTGTAATTATATTACTTTTCTGTCCATGTGGTATGTTATCTCACTTTTACATATTGACTGTAACGACGATGCTAGAGTAGTGGCGAAGAGCGTGCGCTCGGTGCCGACGCCCGCTCCCCGCCCCCGGCTCGCTCCGTAGCTCTGACATGTTGCAAGTTTACATTTCTATTGATGGTGATGACTTAAGTATATGGAGTAGCGGTTATGTCGACGTGCGTGATCACGAATGCTCCAGAATATCCTCGGCCGGTCCACTTAGCTCGTTCGGCCTTCCTCGCTCGACACGGAAAGGTATAAAATTCTAACAGCCAGGTGATATGGGATGCAATAATTTCACTCGATCCGTTCCTACCCGACACATCCCGCTCCGATTGAGCCTTTCCGTGCTACACGATAAGCCGCGAGTGCTAAGGTAAATACCATTAGATGAACGATGAGCTAATAATCGCATCGGTACGCGGAGCGGCGTCTCTCGGAGCTGTCACACCCTCCCATAGCTGGCTCCGCTCGCGCCACACACACACACACACCCGCCACACGCCCGCCACACGAGCGCTACACGAGCTTGCTGCATGCGACCCCGTCAGTGTACACTCCACTCACCGCATGACTCTCGCTTGTTTCCGAATCACTTGCATTCCCGATCACGGCGCGATCACTCGCCGCTCGACGCGGTTGCGACTCTTGTACACAGCTTCACACGAACCTACACGCGAACAGGTTAAGCACAGCACGTGAAACCAATCGAAGATAAAGATCACACTTGTTGCTCTTTACACTATCGAGCATAAAATAGTCATCATGTTGCATATTTTATACCTTTCCCTATTAGCGACTCATATACTTACTGGCTGTACCTAGTGTGGTGTCGCTGGATGTCCATTGCATGTTGTCATTTCAATGAAAGACGATACCACTCCCAATCTTTGACACGGAGTCCATAATGCACAAAAATCTAAATGTTTAAGTAGAACTCACCGTCTCGTCGAAGCGTTGAGGACCCTCGGGCTGTCGAGGAGACGGTCGTTGCATGCTATTACAACACTCGACCAAAGCACGCGTCTTATGCCAACACGTCGCCACTATAACGAACGCAATCGTTGGTTTATTAGACAAAGAGGCTCAGAGTTGGTATGAGGCGGGTCGCTCGAAACGCTGCGTCCGCGCGACACACACACGCGCGGCGGAGCCGGCGCTTTCGACCTCCTTATCAGATTTTTTGACGAGTCGTTGAGAATGAAGTGCGCCACTTCCGAGATACGATATTCTGACACGGAGTAAGTAGTGCGCTTATTCTACGCGATAGCGTTAAGGAACCAGGAGAAGGAGGTCGTCCTCATCCTATTTACTCTTGTCGAAAGCTCCACGATCACTCGTTATGTTCGGTGTTTTCTGTGTTTTCGCGTTGTTATTTCTTCGCATGAATCGAATTGTTGTGACATGTCTACATTGAAGATAAGTGTGTCGGTTTGTCGTTAAAGGTTTTGATCTCAGTTTGTACTCCGGTACATCCCACTTGGCACACTCTGTGGTTTTGTTTTCGAGGAACCTAATGCGAACACCAGTTTGGAATATACAGATTTTTTATACAGAGTCTCCGAGATAGTGCAGTACACAGATAAAATGTCTGCGTTGGCAAGATTTGATGGGATTTTTATCTAGATATTCAACACATTGTGTGACAGGGTGCATGTATCAAATAAGTAATTATTATGACTAAATAGGAAATGAATTAAACCCAACTAAATAGATATAACAACTAATTACTATTCTATAATGGAGTAAAAAATAATGTTTAATTACAAAATTATTAAGTTCCACGCTTGATTTAATAGGCTCTAAGTAAAAAGTTTAATAAATAAATAATACAATTGATTTTTACTCCATAAGAGGTACTAATAAGTAGAACTAACCTGCATCATTATAAACGCATATATCATAAGATTAAACAAGTAATAGCAAATGTGTTAAATTTTCTTATATATGTGTCTTTTAAAGTTATCGATGTGTATTTAACTAGATTATATTAATTTTAAGCTATAAGAAAATATAGTAACAATTAAACTTCTTTGATTAAATGAATTGGCACCGGAGTCTTTCTAGAATGCTAAAAGTGTGAGTAATCTGAGTAAGTAAGTATTAACTGATTTCTTCCAGAGACGTGGACAACAAAATAATATAAAGAAAGATAAGTAACTATATATTTCATCTGGAAAGAACACACAACAACGAAATAGCTTCAAGTAGAATTAAACACATAGAAAGAATCTTGAACTTCTCAATGCTATTTACAGGAATACATCGCAACTACTGTTCACTTTCCTTACTCTTCCTAGGTTTGGTCTAACTGAGGTCGCTATAAAAGATACAAGCTTGAATGTGAGCTTCTTTTCAAAGCGTGTGTCGTGACGTTCATAATCGCAATCAAGGCACACGTTTCTCCTGCATACCCCACATTTGAAATTCTAATCAATTTTGTTCATTCAAGACGTAGGTTAAGGTGAATATATTCATTTGAACTCCGGTGCCTTGTGAATTTTCACGTATGTTGGAACGAATAAATAGTTTTGTGAGTTGGTATGTACACAGGTGGACCTGAGGCATATGGACGAGCAGGCAGGCAGCAACGTGGTGTCGGTGGGCGTCGACCTGTCAGAGTTCTACATGTCTGTCGAATGGGACATACTCGAAGTGCCGGCTGTCAGGTACGTTATCCTACCTAAAGTATTCATGAATACCGGGAAAACCTCAAAAAATGCTCAAAATATCATCTGTGCCGTTACGAATCCAAAATTCTTCAGCTAATAGGAAGCTACATTATCCATAGTGCTATATACTACTACTATACTATATACCAGACTATATACTATAGACTATATTTTACTATAAAAAAAGAAATCCGTAGGAAAATTCATACAGTCAAGGAAAAAAGTTGGTTGTTTTTTATTAAAAAGTAGTAAAATAAGTGGGTACTATTTTGAATATGGAATGTTTAAAAGTAGCCTGAATGATAATAGTATTTTCCTTTTATTATACTTTTTATATTTATCTACAAAGAATTATACTTACTTACAATTAGACTTTTCTTTAAAACCTGATATTGATACTTACCTAAGGACCATATAGTATCGCGCTTCAGCCAAGTAGGCAGTGATCGGCCCACGCTGAAATAACTTTTCATTCTTCCAACTTTTACCGACTTTTGCTAAATCTTCTAAAGATGTCTTTATATTATTCGTAAGTTCCGGATCTATAGAAGAAAGTCTGAAGAAAAAAGTCTTCTCCCATTTTATATTAGTTTCTGTCTGCATTACGTGTGGTAAGTCTGTTTCTTTAGCCAGATTTGGTTCCATCTACCACCAACTTGTTTAATCCACTACTCCAGCGTATAGACTAGACCAGAAATAACGGAACAAAGTTCCTCGTATAGCGCTACAAAAGATATCTTCCATGTTATTCGCAGTTGATCTCACCGTGAAATAATAACCGGTGCACGGTTATGACAAATGAGTTCAACGATGTTCTCACATTTCCTAGAATTATTTAAACTTCGACGGTGTGAGGATACTCCTGTTCGTGCTTGGAAATATAAAAGTTTATCGTACGACCGTTCAGTTTTAGTTATTGTATTCACGGCGGTGACGGCTGAGCTAAATGACCGCTATCAGTACCTATGCTATTACGACAGGGGGCCATTTGTTTCTACTTTAGTAAGTTCTTCCCTTATTCTTTTAACGTTTAATTGCGTATTTAAAAACAATGTGGTTGAGGTTTTCTCATCCATTTCGAATAAATCTTTTGATATCAGTTAATTAAAATGTTTTTGACAAAATAATAGGCTGGTGCTTGAACAGTAATTTAAAAAAAGTCCGTGGTCCCAAACAAAGATAAAACAGCAGTGAATCCGTCCCGTAGGCGGTAAATAAAAGTTAATTGGAGCTCGATGTACAGCGGGCGTTTGTCCTCAGCGCTCCTATACCGGCTACGGGCCGTTATCCGCCTCTCGAACACACGAGTGTCATTATTAACCCGACGTCACTTACCTCGCCATCACTTTTACGACGTGTATCCGCTTTGCCACGCTAAGCTGCGCCTGCTTCTAGACTTACGCTTCGTACCTTCACGTACTGATTTCACCTCTTTAAGATGCGTCGCTATAACAGCGGAATAAGATGTTCTGATAAGTCACGTTGTCGAACGTTCGAGCACCTCAGGTATCCACCAAATAATCTAATCTGCTTGTCTTAAAACGCTGAGCAGATCCTTGCTTCACCTCAATACATTTCCTTTATAGACGCAATTTTAAAATTCTAAAGGGATTTTAAAAAGGAAGAGCTGTGCGGAATACTTAAAAGAAAATAAGATGTAAAAGGAGGGTTGTTGTTCTTAGAAATAAAATATTCCACAAAAATAACTTTGCTTTATAAAAGTGACGTTTGAGTGCCTCATCAAAATAAAACAGTATTTCAGCTTACACGGGTGGCGTATTGTGAAAATGTTGCAGTAACAAAGGCTCTCGGTGAAGCAACACGGTAAAGTTAACTTACAGACGAGCCTCCGGTAATGTCCTTTATACATATTCTGTAGTCGCAACACAGCCAGCGGCTGACTCCTACTTGCTTTGTATAGTTTGAATAAAGTTCGCATTTTCACGTTAACAAAGCTATTGGAACGATAAAATTGTCAAGTACTTTTACAAGCTGCATCGTTCTTTAAAGACGGCTTCGTAGACGTCGTTCGAGGTTTAATTGAACAGGTTTTATTATAATGCCTATTAAGAAAATGTTTTAATACCTTCTTGTTTTTCTTTGGGGTTATTTTTAATTATTTATAGAAAAAAATAGATAATTGCGTTGTACCAAAATATAAATTCATAGTCATTAGCGTCTGTATATACGTACACTTCGTAATAAAATTGTAGAATGCTTGGTTGTCTCCAAAAATATTAGCTCAAGAATAAAACGATCATATTTTATCACCGTGAAATATTATATCATAACTTTGCATATGGAATGTAACCCTTCGTTTGATTGACGGATAGCTAGACGGTCGGGACAAACTGCGCTTTTCCATATAAAATGATTTCCCTTGAAACGATATAAATGCCATTTTCATATTCCTTCAAAGCTTTTACGAGCTACTCTACGAAATTACATGAACACACACTTCTTATATGGCCGCTCATAAAATATTGTTTTGTAAAATTTGTAAGCGTTTAGGTACATGGCTATTTGTATTTATACGATATTCTATAACTAATTTATATTCAGATAGAACTGTCTAACTATTCAAACCTGCTCTAATGGTTCAAAGTAGTCTTATATATCTACGGCTTTAAACTCAACTAAGTACTTAAAAGTTTCTATTGCTGGCCTATAAATGATATTTAAATATTAAAGTCGCTTGTAAATCTTCTACTGTTAAGCGAAAGTGTCTTTATTGATGTTTCACTTTTACAAAGGTGCGTTTGAAGAGACTCTGTTGCAGATTCAACGGCAGTATGTGTCCTGTAATTTTATTTTAAAATTCTATTTTGGAAATCTATGTAAAACTTGCGACACATTTATAAATTTACAATACAGTTCCGCCTTAAAAGTTTATTTGAGTGATTCAACACTATTTTTTGTTTAATAATATGCTAAGGCGTATACCTAGTTATACGCTGAAAAAAAAACCAGTATTTATTACATATTCTATATTGTCTATACCATGCTAAGCAATTTAATAAATTGTAGGTTGAAAATGTAACTTAGATATTCCTCCAACATCCCAGTTCTCTAATTTCTTATAATCTTTTCGTGTAGCTTTATGATTATTTGTACAGAAATGAAAAGTTCTACACATGCTGCGACGAGCCGTACTTGGACATCACCTTCAACATCACGATGCGGAGAAAAACGCTGTTCTACACAGTCAACATCATCATCCCCTGTATGGGGATCTCCTTCCTTACCGTCCTCACATTTTACCTGCCTTCTGATAGTGGAGAGAAGGTAATTATAAGTTTGTACAAAAATTCCGTTAATATTACTGCCAATACAACTGCCTTGTTACCCAAGACCTATAGCGTAGCAGTCGCGCTTAGGACCATTACGTCCTAAGCGCGACTGCTACGCTAGAGTTCTTGGGTTCGATTCCCAGGTCGAGCAAAAAGTGTTATTGGGTTTTTCTAAGAAATAGCAGTCCAGTAGCAGCTCGGAGTTAGGATTCGGGCCCGGTTAATGGCAATAGGCTCGCCCCTATTACATTGGACCTAAACATACCACGAACTGTGGGTGTACATTGTTACACCTCTGCCTAATCCTTCGGGGAATACAAGCGTGCTGTGGGAATACATGCATGGTATGTATTACTGCCAATCTCACTTAAGTAACCGCACAAAAATCTAAAGTAAAATATCGCAGATTCAGGAAGTAAAGCAGATTTATACTTCAATTCGATTTCGAATTTCGAATGGTGTTTAGAGAATAATGAGTATCAAATAAGTTGTAAATCTCCATGTCTACTTCTGTACAAATAGCCGAAGTAATAAAGTTTAATTCCATCTTTGGGAATTCGTTGTCTCCTATTCAGTACTAGGTACAGCGATATATTCAACGTAGAGAAAACGTGCGATACCCTGGGATCGGCTTTCAAGGTTACTGTACTAATCCTTGTTAGATACAGAGCCAACGACTTAACCCATGTATACGGCCCGAACCGTATATAATCTTGCTCCTGTGCTATGTATTTTAGATCAACAATTCAACATCAAATGACGAAAATAGAAGTCAGTGTTTGTAAATAAACTATAGAATTAGTTTTCAATAGACTTTCGAACCATTTAACTTATCTAATTTTGATATCTAATATTTATTTGGAAAATTTTAGACTATTTTGTTTTTTTTTTCTCTTATTGGCTTTTAATAATTCACCTCGAAAAGTTTCAAATGATACTTGAATTAATAAAAAATACATTTTAATAATCAGATAGTAATAATGCCTTCTAATATCAAAATTACAATCAAAAAATCCAAGCTAGCCCTAATGGAAAGCACCTCATGTTTTTATTAAATTAATTTAGCCCACATGAATAAAATTTTCCCCCGCTGTTATTGGAGTGAACTTCTAAAAACAAATTAACAAAAATTCCGCGCGTTTTGTCGACAAAGTTGGAGCGGTCCGCAAAGTTTCACAGTGAATATTGTTACAATCGCTGAGGTTCAAATTGCTCAAATACGATTACTCAACGTGTTCTTTTATTGCTCTCTTGTGATTACCTACCCCAACGTAATAAAAATGTATTTCATTTGTGTATCAAGCGTTCAAATCGTACTTAGTTAGTTATGATTTACACGACCCGTCCCACGAGCATTGTGAGTTACTGTAAAGCGATTGTATCGAGGGAATGTAAACTAATGACATTATACTGTTATCTCTAAATGTATTAAGAAGGTTCGGCAATATTGTACGCCTACGACTAATAGCAATCGGGTTATGGAGAATGTGGAATACATCAAGCTTACATTAGCTTACATTTACGGTGTACATTATTACTGCAAAATTTAATTGAAGAGAGAGACGAAATGAGAGGAGATTCCTAAAACCCCGTGACTAATAGTCTAGACAATTATTGCAAAAATATTTTAATGCTTCAACAGCGTTCTATAGAGTTTTTGTTTACCCCCATACTACAAGGCCTGAGTTTATACAAGAATGCCTATGTATTATTTATATTACAGAAACAAAACATTATGATTGGAATAACATCGTATAATTTAGTACGCATTCGTTATAACATTCTCACGTTATTTTCTTCACAGGGCGTACTTTGCATAAAATATGTTCAATAAGTTATTCAACTGTTAAATAAATTACAGTTAGCATTCTGTATAAATTAAATATTTAGCCAAGGAAAAGTTTTAAAAGGGAAGAAGAGGTTTGTAGGTTCTTTAAAATAAATAGCAATATCGCTACGCCGTAGCCGTGACATCGTACCAAGAGTACCGAAGTGCTACGCCGTAGACTCAGTCATTTTTCTTGTACATCAGACGGCGGGTAACTTGTTTGCCGCTTGCTATATAGGCATTGTCATCAAATTTACGCCTAAACCAGAACTTTTTAATTAATAGACTTAGTTTTACTACCGTAAGTGTCGGTTACATTAACTAAGTTTTGAATAAGGAATAAACGTATTTACTTTAAAAAGCTCAATCCATTATTTTATTCATTATTATGATGCTGCATAATCAGGCATTAAGTTAACTTATTTCATTAAGTTAACATCAATTCGGTTTCTGTTTATTTTGATTAAATATCGTTGTTATCGCTCAAAGTTAATGTAATCAATTAAATGAAGGTTGCCAAACAAGTAATCACTTATTTTTATTGCATGTCATAAAACATTTTAACGTTCATGATTGAAAATGAATTAAGTGAGTCAATTATTCTTTTATTTATTCACATTGCTGAAGAAAACGTTTAATAGTATTTTTTCTACTACTATTCAAGACATACCTACCTTTTACCATGCCTTTACTAACAGCAGCCTGAACTGACATACATACTTTATCGATATCGAACCGCTATCGGTGTACGTAGGCACAACGAAGAGTGTGTGCGTGGACCCTTTTATTTGACTCAAGGGACATTATTGGACGGAACTTTTCAATCACCTAAAAGTTCTGAGTTTTCTCAATAAGGTCAATTTGATGATTAGGTACCATAGAACGAATGATGATACGTTAAGCAATTCGACACAATTTATTTTATATTATCAAAATATAATATTTTTGAATACTATACTAACTTGACATAGTACAGCCATGTGATGACGGAACTGGTAGATCACATGATCAGGAAAGTGCTCGTCCACAAGTCAGAACTCAAATAGAAATTCCGACTTACATGGATGTCTGTAGATAGGAACGACTTGAAAAATAACGGTCTTGACCCAATGGCGACCCAAAAAAGACAGTTTTGGGCAAAAATGTATTAGGGAAGCCGACCCTAATTAAAGATGGAATAAGGGAGAAACAAGAAGAAGATATTCGGAATAGGACTATCGATATAATTTTGTAAAATCACTGTGAGATACTCAAGGAAATCATCTTGCGAGTTAACTAAGGCTGTGTTTATTAGTTCTCGAAGATGGAATAGAACTCTATTAATTATGAGAGACAACATTGTGTAGCTAATATTTCATTCTCATTACGTTCAACTGATATTCAACTGTGGAATCGTGATTACATTCCTGTCTACATTGTAATAATATGTAGGGAACGTAGTTACGTAGTGTTGCGCGATAAAGTTACACGCGCACATTGTTTATAGTACTTAGGTACTAACGCCACTTTACTAATGCCCAGTTACTAAGTTGTTTTAACCAAAGTTTGTCTATTCGATAGTTATATTGGTTCGACTGTGATTTTCTGAACAATTAGGAAGAAATACATCGGTAACTATGTTGAATAATTATGATCTAGAGTTTATCTGAAGACCTTAGTCAGAAACTACTAGACAGACTTTGTCGGAAAGCTATCTAGCGTTTATGAAGACCGTTGGGGCAATAGCATCTACCAGATAGACTTTGAAAGAGTCTAGACAAATGACGCCTCAATCACGCTTACATTGAAATTTTACAAAATAACAAATCAGAGTATAGAATCCTTTATAACTCATAAAACTTTCAAAGTTAGCGAATTTTTCTATCAGAAATAGTTATGGCTTGGATGGATAAAGGCCGTAAATCACTTTGATGAAATTATTGGTTATTGGGTTATGCGGGTCCGATAGTGTCATTCGTGAGTAAATTGTAGGTTCGTGGGATACATCAAAAGGATTATACATATAAAAACAAATATACTTTTTCAAACGTATTGCTTTTTTGGTAGATCGACAGATGATCTACTAACGCCTTAAAAGTTAATATACAAACTTATGCTTAAAAATGAGTATTATTAAATAGTGCAGCTATTTGATACATAATAATATTTAAACATTTAAATGGAGATTTTACTTATTAGGTGCAACGCATCTGTTTTGCCCTAGCTCCTAACCTAGGAAAGAGTAACATGACATAAGATATCTGTAAGTTTTGTAAGAAAAAATCTGACTATGTGTTCTTGTCTACAGGTAACCCTATCGATCTCGATTTTGATTAGTCTCCACGTGTTCTTCCTGCTGGTCGTCGAGATCATCCCTCCTACATCCCTGGTTGTGCCCCTGTTGGGAAAGTACCTTATATTCGCCATGATCCTTGTATCTATCAGGTAAGTACCCTCTACCTTCCGTAATGGGACAGAACCGACCGAAAGGCTTATTGTAAGTTACTTACTATACCGATCTTAGACAAAATTACAACAAGAGCAAGACATGACAAGAACTTACTCAAAATCAAAGGTCAAATCATTTATTTTAGAGCCTTAAAAGACACTTTTAAAAGTGAATATTTTCAAAAAGTAGGTAAATATTAAATTTAACAAAAAGTAGTATCAGACAATATGAACGAGTGGTTTATTGGTGACCGCCGACCCGGAGAAAGGGTAATCCCTATAGAACCGCCTATAGGGACGGACCTTACCTGAAGTTGCTTAGTTTGTAGTTTTTCTCATGTTCGGTTAGCGACTCATTTGGTCTCGTCAAGTAGAGCTCCGTAGTTTCTGTTGCTGTTTGTAGTTTCTGCAGTTACTTTCCCACTTTCTTGTAAGTGTACAATGCTTGTCGGTAAGTTTGACGTAAGAGGAATTTATTGTTCACTTCCCCCTAAGTCCCCTTTGCTAAGAATAGTTTACTCCTCTATATAATGTAATATACAGCTATCATTCTAAGGCGTGCTGGCCTTGTATGCTTCGAAGTTTAAATTAATATTTACGATGGCGTTCATTGTAAGCGGCAGTGACAGTGTCGAGGTAATTTATGGTAAATAGCGTCACGTAGCTAGATATAACTATATTTTCTGTGTTTCATAAGCATTTAAAATATTTGTTTTTCTTTTTAGGGTTTCGTACCCGAAGGGTAAAACGGGAGCTTTTTACTAAGACTCCGCTGTCCGTCTGTCACCAGGCTGTATCTCATGAACCGTAATAACTAGACAGTTGAAAATTTTTCAGATGACGAATTTCTGTTACCGCTATAACAACAAATACTAAAAAAACATAATAAAATAAATATTTAAGGGAGCCCTCATACAACAAACGTGATTTGATTTTTTTGCCTTTTTTATAGATAATGGTACGGAACCCTTCGTGCACGACTCAAACTTGCACTTGGCCGGCTTTATAAATTGACAACATTGTTAAATTTTACTACATTGTACCAATTTAGTGTTATATTTACTATACTACTAGGTACTATTTACACTATTTAATTGTAAGCAATATTTTATGCTCAACCACCAACATTTTTATCGAAATTCAATTTTAAACTTACATGTATGTCTATAAATGGATAACACCTCAGTTCATAAGTTGTTGTAAGTTAGGTGCCTCTGAAATGTGCACTTTGAAAGCCAAGACGCTTTACTGCTATCCACTACGACCGTTTCAAAAAGTTTTATATCTCTAAAGAGGAAACGACGTAGTAAACTACTATTGAGCAACACGAACTATCTTGTGATTAAAAATAAATAAACAAGAAAGCTGCCGTCGTTCCATGTTTATTTGGTGAATGTAATAATTTCGCAAATTGAGAGTGGAGGGTGTTTAATTTAATTCTCAGCGCCCCTTAGATCCTCGTCACATGGAAGGGAACAACGAATGTAGGTCCCTACCTACATTTATATACTGGGTCTCGTATCTCGTACTCGGCTTATTACACATTAACAGTAATCCTCGGTTACAAGTTCCTATTCCTCTTTATTTCGTTTGTGATACAAGACAAAGGACTTTTCTTAGCAATGTTTTTTCTTTCGTAGATATTTTCCGTTTCTCTTGGTGATCATTTGTTAAATTTCTAAAGATTGGACATTGTTTTGCTAAAATACACATTAATAGAACAAGTCTTACTTATACTTAGCCACTTATATGCTAATACTTCAGCTAAAATAACTTTCTTGATTTAAAAAAGGATCAAAGCTCGCTTAGAGCTCAATTTTAGAAAATCAAAGCGCTTTATATAATAATACATTTTGGACAAAAGTAATTTATTTAAATATGGCTCGGTTGGGGCGTGCCAGCTACCACATTTCCATATAAATTAAAAGCTGGTTTCTAAACAAGATATTTGATTGCGTGCTCTAGCTTCAAGAAAATTAAATTTTTAACACCCCAACCTCCAGCTTTGAGTTAGGATAATTGGAAACCTTCGCCCTGAGTCCCGCTACAAAGTTTCTGAAAGTCTAAGCTAAGGCTAGAATTAATATTTATGTACAGTAGAAGTTACGTAGTTTAATGTACCTATTACAAAGCGAGTATGCGATGTGATATAACAATTTTAAAGTTATGATCTTATGCAAAACATAATTAGAAAACTTAAAGCTTGTAAAAAGTATTTCAAATGAGTATCATTGCCGGGGCTGCGTGTTGTTCATAAGAAATACCGCGCTCCCGGAACGCAAAGGGTACAAAAAGGAACATGGGTGGGTTTTAGTCAGTAAAAGTCTGACATCCCTCCCGCCCCGCCTAGGGCGGGGGAAGTCATTTAATGATTTCCCATCCTGATCAAAAATAAAAATAAAATAAGTATCATAGTTAGCCTACGTATAAATACACAATTTTTTTATAGCAAAGAGTTCAACTTTCCTGAACAGCGAAATAAATTAGAACTTATGTTCCTAATAGGTATTTTCGGCAGTTTTATAAAAATCATCATTCCATTCGTGTCCTTCTGTTACACGCATTAAAAAAAAGTAAGTTCAACAGTTATGCTGTGAGTAGGTTCCTACTAATACATGATTTACACACTATTAACAAGTTAACTATTCATAAATGAACCGGTAGCACGGCCGTAGCGCGAACTACCTGATTCAGTGGGGAACTAACAAATTTCCCATTATTTGTAGCACTATTGTGTAAGTCTATGAATAAAACTATTAGCATTAATAATTTCGTAGTAAGTACGTAGGAATTGTTACTCATTGATCCTTTGATCACACACGGTAAAGATAAACATGTTTAAGCGTTGGATGGCATTGGGAACTCCGATATTTTAAACAAACATCGAAGTTTCCAATGCCGGTGATCAGGGATTCTTATGTTTGTTTTAGGTTTCATATTTATTATTCATTTAGATATATTGATGTAGCGTACTTATATAAAATAATGTACGCAACAGCAAATAATTGAATCCACGGTCGGAATGTTATCGGTTAATTCTACTTCCCAATATAAGCTATTAATTGTACCCGTGTCCTTGAGTAATAAAACCTTTTATTGCTTTTAGTATATGTGTGACGGTAGTGGTCCTAAACGTCCACTTCCGTTCGCCGCAGACACACCGGATGGCGCCTTGGGTGAAGCGAGTTTTCATTCACATCCTGCCACGGCTGCTCTTCATGAAACGACCGCAGTACAAGTTTGACACAACAAGGTGAGTTTTAACTTGCAATATCTCACTAAACTTGGTTCCACAATCTTCGCAATTAAAGTCAAATTAATTCGGAATTTTGGTACTTGTTCTAATCTGGATCTCTGACTGAACATTGCCGAGTCCGGCTGGTCGGGCGGCCGACTCGTAAATCCGACCGCGGATCAGTACAACTCTAAATTAATTATAAGTTTAGACTCGGCGGTCGCGGCCGCAGGAGTCAGGCGTTTATTTCTCACTTTTATTCAACTTTAGTACAAAGCTTAAAGTTAAAAAAGCGACGGAACAAACTGTAAAGATTACGTACCAGGGATTTTTTTAAACGTGATACGGGCGACAAGTTTACTTGCCGCGCGCCCGTTTTATGAGTTGCCATTACTTTGAGGTATTTCTGCGAGATTTCGACCTTATGTTTTAATTTTACAGCTAAACATCAACATTTTTTATCAACATGTTTACATGTGCACACAAAATCCGGTATAATATTAGTCTACATATTCCACTTGAAACTTTATAGCTAAAGGCTGATGCATTAACGATTAATTGTAACAGAGCTATTGATCCATACCAACAGCGCATAGCTATTATTAACCGCAACGTTTACAACTCGTAGCCAGTCGCTGTTACACTAGAATGCCTGAACAGCTGTTTTTTGGCATCTCAGTTATGTACTATGTATGTCAGTTTACTGGTTCGTGAAATCGTGTGGATAGCTAGTCAGTACCGTAATTCACTTACGAATCGATGCTTATTAAATTAGACTAGAGGTGTAATACCAGCCACCTCGGAGTGCTTCCCGACTAACCGGTACGTAAATGGATCACAGCGGCAGATCACTTGCTCGGATCTGTTGGAATCCCCCTAAATCTATCAACGAATGTAGGATCTTCGCTTTGAGTGATTGATTTACAGTTTATATCAGTTTGAGTCTAGTTGTTTCGCAAGTCGTTATGTTACGCTGATTCAATTCAAGATCGATTAAGGCTATTTATATTATATCATTTTTATTTATTTGCATACCATAATGTGTATAAAAGATGTTACATAAGGCTTAAAGCTAAAAGTACAGTTATGGACCCTGTGATAGCACAGCAACATAGCGTTAACTTAAAATCTAGAGAATAAACAATTCTTATTAATTTACATGCAATTAGTACTGGGTCTAAATTAATTATTTCATCATATGTAATTATTTTAAATTATTTATATGTACATACGTACTTGTTATATATGACGGCGCATGTGTATCTACTACAATTTGAATGATTGAACAAAGAAAACATGTAATTTTTAGAAGTTATCCGACGACAATACATTATAGCTGTATATATATGATTGTCTTTGAACTCTATAAACAAATAAATACATATAAGTACGACTCCTCATACTCCCTACGTTCAAGTCAAATGCGTATGTAAATATTTGGTAATACAGTGTCGAAAGTGAAGTGGGTCATATTTAGATTGTTTAGGATTTATTGACCGGTCCCACCGTAACCGAAACCGTAACAGAAATACGCGTTTGGTTTGTATTACAGTATTCATATAGAAGATATTTGAATCGGCCAGTAATGTTTAAATAACGGTGCAAGTGGATCAAACCGCCTGTTAACAAGGTACAATCGTAGCCGTAGGTATCTTTGCGAAGACAATCCTCTACGGGCTACGCCGTAGCATGAATCTACTTGTTTAAAAATAATAAATATCTCGATCTCTGACTGGCCTCTGCGGCTCGATCTGGCCTGAAAAGCCAAAAGGCAATATTAAGACACTAACTGAATGCAAATAAAATCATTATTATTGATGGTAACCAACGGTTCACTACCACGAACGACTCCCCATAGGCCGCTACGTAACCCCGTCATTCGATACGATTTATATATATATAGGTATATAGATAGTCTAAGAATGAATGGGTAATAATGTGTGTGGGTAGATAGTTAATGAATTAACCCTTTTAACAACATTAGGTAGTGAACGACTGGCAGGTAATAACAATAACATACCGACTCCACAGAGCTCGCTACATTCTCTAAAGTGCATTGAGGTACCTTTGCTACAGGTTCACAGAGAATAAAGCCAACAAATTGAATGATAGTGAGCGATTGAAGAGCGCTTTGCATATTCATTTGCTTGCACTTTATTTTCCTTTTACATTTACCAGTACTGACCAAGTACTTTAACAGATAATACGTTGTGTCTGTTATCACAAAACTCACTTATCGCCTGCGTCCCTAAGTGCCTCCCGGTAGTTTATCATCAGATTTAAGTATCGTATAGTCGTATATTAATCAGATACCAAGTATAGCACGGATTTTGAGCTGGTGTTCAGCTACTTACTAATCGTTTTTAGATGAGTGTTCAAACTATTTAGAGCTGACATCGAATGTTCGGATATCATGCAAAGCGTGTCGTATGCAGTAAATTTGATACAGTGGTTAGGTTCCATGAGTAATAGTAATCAATCAGATGGTAGTATCGGGATCGGCATAAAATACGTAAGCACAGAAGGTCTACTTCATACAACTAGTGATAGCCTAGTATATACCTACTGCGATCGTATGTAGTACATACTTGAGTTCACCGGTTCAGTGCACCAGTTTCTACTTATTGTACGGATCTGGCTTTCTGTAGAAAATTAACTTTTTTGATACCACAGATCGCGGTACACGGCGTGTGGTGTGGTGGTGCGGTGCGGGGGCGCGGCGAGGCCGCTGTATCCGTACCGACTGGCAGCGGCAGATGACGACTGCTGCGCACCCGGCGCTTGGCCGCCCCCCGCTGCACCGCCACCTAGGCCTCTTACAAGGACACCTAGCAAGGAGGACCTTACACACACAACCTACCTCAATTCTGGGTAAGATTTTGTTATTTATTTATATAATCATGGAAGACTTACAGCTAAACTAAACAGAATATAAAATAGTAGGTGAAACCGACAGCCAATTACAAGTCTTCACTTATAAAAACAGACTGGCAGAGACGGTGTGAACAACACACGCACTGCTCACACAAAAAATAAAAGTGGAACAACATCAAAACTTAAACTAAGAACACCATAAGTAATATATGTATCAGAACATAAAGCAACCGAGTTTACATTTAAAACATAATATCTGTCATCAAACAGAGTTAAGCAAAAAAGCTAAGGCTTAGGCACCTTCTGGCCGCAGACACACTTGTCGAGAAGGGATCAAAATCGTACTGTTTACATAATTTATTGAAGTTATCGCTTGCACGCACAATGAACGAATTCTGCCTGTACTTAGTGGAGGCAAATGCAACACGTAGCGGGGGATACCAACGCTTCGACCTTCCGGGAACGTTAAAGTTAAATTTAGCCAGAATATCGGAACTATTAATGTTATTATTAAAAATTTTAAGCAATAAAATACAATCAGAAGTTTCTCGGCGATTTGTTAGGGGTAAAATATGATACTTCTTACAGAGGTTGAGGTAATCTTCAGAGCGGTAGGGCACTTTTTATTACAGAATTAATCGATAATTGAAACTTTCCTGCTGCAACGCGGTTTATTGAAGTACCTACCTGCGGCCAGAGCTGAATTTAAATCTGGGTAAAACCGAATTTCAAAAATACCAACGGAATTTCTGAATTATTTATACTTTTATAGGGTATAAAAATAGAAACCAGGAGAGCTACAACTGCGTTCTATTTCAGGATGGGTGACAGCAATAGGTTCGGCGGCAGCTGCCTGGTGCACGGGTCGAGCGAGGGGGGTGCAGGGCTGGGCGCGGGGCTGGCGGGGGGGCTGGCCGGGGGGCTAGCCGCCGAGGATGAGACCCTCAGTCCCGTGCCCGACCCGCCGCCCGGCTTCAGTCACTCCGCCTGTCCGCCAGAGGTTCACAAAACATGCTTCTGCGTACGATTCATCGCAGAACACACTAGGATGCTCGAAGATTCTACTAAGGTTAAAATTTTGTGTACCTAACACTCAAATTGCGGCAACCACTACGAAACATTTTATATGTAAAGTAACTTTTACTACAAGATAAGGAATTCAGTGCCTATATTGTATCAAAATCTTGCTCAATTTTTTATTCCCATCAATGTCAATCTATTAGCGGCGACCTTTATAACTATATATTATATTAAATATATTAGATATGTTAACTACCCCGTTGGTCTCGTGGTCGCAAGCGCGACTGATAAGCGTGGGGTCCCGGGTTCGATTCCCAGGTCGGGCAAAAAGTGTTATTGGGATTTGCTCAGTAGCAGCCCGGAGTTTGGAAGTTGGTGGTGTGACACCCCCTTGGAAAGCACGTAAAGCGGTTAGTCCCGGCTGTCATTCGTAGATCTTTGACAGTCGTTACGGATAATCAGAAGGCAGGAAGTCTGACAACCAGTCTAACCAAGAGATATCGTGTTGCCTAGTAACTGGGTTGTGGATGTCAGATAGGCAGTCGCCCCATGTAAAACACTAGTACTCAGTTGCATCCGGTTAGACTGGAAGCCGACCCCAACACAGTTAGGAAAAGGCTAAGTAGATTATGAGGTATATTAAACAACAAATAAATCGAACATTAATACTTAGGTATATTCTTGGTCTCATTTACTAACAGGTACTAAATATACATAACGGCACAACAGCTATTAGGTGCATCGCTTACAGAACGACCGTGTTTCGAGAGCTTAACGATGTAATAAGATTTGATATTGTCACAAACATGGTTATCGCGATAATCCAGTTAAATGGTGCTTGTTATATTCTGCACAAATATTGTAACATTATACAATACTAGCTTCTGCTAGCGACTTCGTTCGCGTAGTTTTTTCACCCGAATTAGGTTATGTCTTTGGTTACTGCTCCGCAACTATTGGTCTAAGCGTGATTTTATATAGCATTCCTCGATAAATGAACTATCCACCACAAAAATATTTTTTCAATTTAAACCAGTAGTTCTGAGATTAGCGCGTCCAACCGACCAAACAAAGTCTTAAGCTTTATAATATTAGTATAGGTTACTGCAGAATAGACATGAAAAGACAAACATTAAGAGTTCATAAGGCTACTTCACTGTAAGTACTAGGGACAATAATCAGCTTAAAGTTTTGTGAACTGCCTTGAAAATAGCTGAGCAACAAACCCTGAACTTTTGAACGAAACGTTTTAAAATGTATCTAACTCTCTCCCTAAAAACAGGTAAAAGAGGACTGGAAATACGTAGCGATGGTGCTTGACCGTTTATTCTTGTGGATCTTCACGCTAGCTGTATTAGTGGGCACAGCAGGCATCATCTTGCAAGCGCCCACGCTGTATGACGACCGAGTGCCGATAGACAAGCACTTCAACCAGTACGCTACCTCGTCGTTAGTGCGGTGTCCGCCACCTTCGTAATATGGAAATCTTAACTTTGCATGCCTATGGAAATATGACGTCAGTATAGCAAGTGTTTATTTACTGAATACATTGTCTAGTTAAATACTGACCGGCTCGTTGAAAACTAGCATGTTTACCATCAAATCACTGCTCACATCTTTTAAGTTTCACGAAACTGAAAAAGCTACCTTCTTACTCTTGCAATACTGTCTGTATTGAATGGACTGACGTCATACTTACTATAAGCATGTCTAATAGTATGGTTATTCAATAATTATATAAGCAACGGTGTCTTTTAAAGGTGCAGTGATTTGTTTAGGAAAATCGTTTTTGGTATAAAAGCTATTAAAAACAGGAATGTTCTGTCTACCTATGGTATAAACAATATTTGGCGGATTGTAGCGATTTTCGTGAACAAGTTACAGTAAGACCGTAGGACATAATTATTGCGTCGCCGTTGCAATACAAGACCCAACGCACACCCGTCCCGCCCGGAACGTGTTCTATTCCACGACACGTAACTATTCTCTTTAAACTTTACGTATTAATCATAAGTACTTTCATATCTCTTCATAATATCTACTCTTGCACCCAACATTAGAATTAGCACATATCCATACTCACTCATTCTGTTCTCCCAAGCAACAATGTGAGAGCATTTCGAATCGTATCAACGTCTTGTGTGACAATAAAATGTAGCAATTGATTTCTGTAGCGATTTCTAATTGCATTGTAGTAAATACCTATGATATCGAACCCAAAGCGACTTCATGAAATCATCTAGAGATATTATAGTCTCTATGAATAGGAATAAGAATATGAACGAAACACCACCATGGTAAATGTATCTGTGTTCAAAAACATCGTTTTACTAATTAGCATACATAATGTAGTAGCACCATTATCTATGCTCATCCCAGAGCCCGACAAGTCTGCTTGTAGCACCTCGCTTGTTCATCTAAGGATTTTATAACGGACCTGCACTAATCAACAACATTAGTGCTAAATGTAGACATCGAAATCAAAAGTAATTTTAAGGAATTCATAGGCACTAGAGGTAGTGTAAGTCTATCTTGAAATCATACTGAAACTATCGACTATAGATAATATTCTTCCGACTCTTCTATTTCTATAAGAACATTACTATAATTTGTCGTAGAATAGAACATGTACTTTAAAATAAGAATATCGATTTTATTATTTATAAGAAAAAATAGTATTTGAAACCTATGGAGTACAGTAACGTATTTATAAAACAATTTTATTGTTGGCTTTGAAAGAACGAGATTCTGTTAATAGACTCAATGAATATCGTAACGATTTACAAGACCAGTGTGAAGAAAATATCCTTATGATAATAAGTACAACATAATTATTTAATTTAAGAAGATGATTGCTCAATTTTAAAATCCGTACCTTCCTTATTTCTGCTACTAGTTATTTGATATGATTGAGTGATTTTGTATCCTACACGCACTTTGTTACACTTACCTACATGTGCTTTACCTTCATCAATTAATGTTATATACTTGTACCTTAGTTATTATCCGTTACGTTTTTGTCTTGTCTATGTACCTACGTTATTACTTATAGTCACTGTAAATAAAATTAATACGTATAATAATTATATTTGAGGCACGCGTTCGGGCAATGACCGTGCCAAACTTTTGGACAGGAATTGAAACTATTTATTAATTGAATATTAACAATACACAATAAATTACAAAATTAAAAAAATATGTACAAAAATAAATAACGAATATAAACACTAAGATTAAAAGCTTATTGTACTGAGATGAAACAAAAAGAAGATATGATAGTTATCATAGACACATAGGTAGGTGATATACCACGGCATGTTGTAAAGTCACTAATGAAATGCGAGGCTATAGTCGAATATTGAAAAGCTACTCTATATACCTGTAGGCCTAATAGTTTTCCACTTGGTCTAATAAGTAATTTTGTTTACGGAATAAACCTTATTAGGTACCTACTTGTCTGTCAGCACGACTGAAAGATATAATAGATGGTGCTCGTAGGCTATGGTTCTACTTATCACCATTTACACCTACACTATACATATACATACAAGTATTGCCTCTTTTACTGCATTTTAATATTCGGCTGTACGTACATAACTGTCAATAAACGAATAGAAAAGTACTGGTGCATAGTATAGTACCCTGTAAAACATTATTAATATACTAAGTAAGATATACCTAACACACATTGACTGCTCGCAGTAGAGTAGCGCAGCTCAATTGTAGAAGTATAAGTTTGTAAGTACTTATTTATATTGTTAATAAAATCGTTATATATAGAATTTTCTTTTCTTTCTCCTATGCAAAAAAAATAATTCAATCGACGCTACTTTTTATGAATATGTTGAAAGTAAATAAAAGACAACATGTGTGGTTTCATTTACCCGTTAATTTTTGCATTGCATTTGTTTTTGTTTTTCATAATCCTATTCATAATGCGTGCTGAACGTTTGCTATTTGAAATGAGGTGCCGAGCCTCTTTCACAGCAAGTTGGTGTACCTTGGAGTCCTTTGCAGGTGATTGGAAGAAAGAATCGTGGTCCACGGGTGGGATTTCATCATTATTTGCAGGACTAGCTGTTTTTGTCGGTGCGTGTGTAGTTACCACTTCTAGAGGTGGTTTGTCGGTCTTAGCTGAGATCGTATCAAATGAGTAAGGCTGACGTGTCGGTGTTGCCATGCTCGAGGGGTATTTAAAATTCAATTTTGGAGTAATCGTCACTAAAGGCGAAAGTATTTTTAGAATCTCTTCCTCCGGACCAAATCGTAATTCCGAATGCAATAATCGTTCATGGATGGAGTCAAAAGCATCAAACGCAGCTTGTTGTAGAGCTTCGTTTTCAAGTTTAGTTAGCTGATTAGGATCATTAGAAACCAATGTATCAGAAGTCAACAACTCCGGATCGCCGTTAGACAAGACACTTGTAATAAGAGGCATGACTGTTTGGCCATACAAAGGAATTTCATCTGGAACTTCAGGATTACTAAGTAGTTGCCTTGTTTGCATTTTCGGAGTACTACTTGAAAATGTATCTGTTATTGATGACGGTAAGTCCTCTTCATTTCTGGAAGCCGTTGGGCTTTCAATCGGTGTTATGGTTTCTGTTAGGATTTTGAATTCTGTTGGCGGGAAAGCTGTGCTGGTTGTCACAGTTTTATCGAGTGCTGATGTAGATATTGACGACATTTGTTCTTCAGAAGCTGCAATGGTTTCCATGGTTTCTGTTGCAGCTTCGCTATCCGCAATAGGGAGAGTAGTAGTATTTGTCACTTCATCATTTGAATCGATATCATCGTTTGTAACTTCTTCGTTCTCAATAGTTTCAGGTGAATTTATAGACAGAATTATACGTTCCTCACTTTCAAGGGAGGTATGGCTTACAACGGGCTTAACTTTTTCGGTGACAGTTGTAATTTCTGATGGTGGGAATAGTGTACTAGTTATAATGTCAGTATTAGAATCAGTATCTATCAACGGTGTCATAGAAATTGTAGTTGAATTGGTGGTCAACAATAATGGTTCTTCATTTTCAGCTGCCGTTATATTTTCTTTGGATATGATTTCGGAAATCGTTAAATCAGTAACATTTGTATCATCTGCTGTGTTTGGAGTTTCTGTAGGATTATTAACAGCTGAACTAAAAGTCTCATTCTCACTAGTAGAATCTGTAGTGGTATCTATAGCTGCAATAATCTCACTTTCATATTTGCTAAGTGGGGTTGGTGTAGTGTTTATGATATACTCGCTCGAATCATTGAGATTATTTGTAGTATTTGATAGGTCCATTGTAGTATCTATTATAGGTTCGAAAGAAGTAATTGCTTCAGGTTGGCTAGTATCACTTAAAGGCGTACTTTCTGCTATTGATAAAGAAGTACTTTTTACCATGGTGTCATAAGAATCATTTGAAGAATCCCCGTTACCGGAGGCCGTAGTGGTTTCTTCGGGTTCAACAGCCTTAGTTACTGGTGCGGTTTCTACTATTGGTGAAGAATCACTAGAGAACATTGTCAGATTCGAATAATCGTTATTAATCAAAATTAACTTTATTTCCTCATCGTCTAAAATTGGGCTAGATTCTATGATGGTGTCGTCTAAAGTTGTGCCTTCTATTATTGGTAACGAAGAACTCACTTTTATTGTGTCGTTCGAATTATTGTCATCAACTATTTTCATTATACCTGTTGAAGATTCTTCTTTACCAGAATCCAAGGTTGTTTCTACGGTTCGAATAGTCTCATTTAAAGGCGTGTTTTCTATTATTAAAGAAATATTCGAATCGTTGTCTCCAACTATTTTCGTTGGAACTGTTGAAGATTCCTCATTAACAGTAAATGCACTGGTATCGGTGGGTGGACTATTTTCATTTACAGGGATGCTGAAATTTTTACAGGATGACGATCTCGTTATCATGGTGTCATTTGATTGAGTGTCTTCAAACGGCGCTAAAGTAGTTGCGAACTCATTTGTAGTCATAGTAGACGTTTCTAAGTTTCCTGAATCTGTTGCATTTACAGGTGTACTTTTAAGCATAGTATTGGATTTTATCGCTATATTATTCGCGTTATCATTAATTACTGAATCTTGTGCGGTTGAAATCAACTCTGTTTCGGCTCCTGCTGCACTTGTAATTACAGTGCCATTATTTGTTACCAAATCCTCATTCATTCTAGAATCTGTATTGTTTTCTACAGATACAAACTGGCTAATGACATCTAATGATATTTTTGGTTCCGGTAGTGGATTACTAATGATCTCAGTTTCAGTGGAATTATTTTCATTTGCTGATAAGATAGTTGTGGGGTTATTTGTAGTAGTCTCATTTATGGGTCCACCGTCTGTAATTGAAAATGTAGTATTCGCCATGGTCTCATTCCTATCAGCGGCAGTAAAATTGCTATGAGGCGTTATAGATTGATTTGTAGATAAAGTTGAAAGTTCACTAGACTCCAATGCGGTGGGACTTTCTGTGGTAGAAAATGAAGTACTTGTTATCATGGTGTCGTTCGATTCACTTTCTTTTAAAGTATTATTTTGTAAAGTTGAAGGTTCTTTTTCAACCAATATTGAGGATAGGTCGTCACTTTCTCCAATAGCTCTAGTATTGGTATTAGAGTCAAGTATCTCTTTGACCTGTGTGGTGTTTACGTCGGATAATTCTTGTGAATCTAAAGTAGACTCAACACCATGTCTATTTAGGTCCCTTTCAGATTTTACAGGTTGCGTGTCATTGGATCGATCCTTATTATTTAACTTCAAACGATTGGATATTTGTTTGTGATCTTCTGTTTCCTCTAAATGTCTAGACGCTTCTTTTTTCCATTCTTCGAATAAAACAAAACTGTTGTCCGAATATTTTTTTAAATTTTTCAAGATTTCTTCAAGTTTAATATTCTCGGTCGCTTCAGTCGCTTCAATAGCATCTAATTTGCCTAAAACTTTATTAATTATTTGATGAATCTCATAAGCTTCTGAAGTATTATTTGTTTTTTCTCCTTTTTTTTCTAAAACCTTAATTTCCTGTAAAATGGCATCTATAGAAGGTTCTGAATCCCTTTGTTTCTCTATGTTCTTTAAATCCGTAGTAACTTCATTTGACAACTTCTTAATTTCCTTTTTCATTAAATCACTTACATCGGCCAATTGTTCAGATTCATTGGCCAGCACATTTTCTACACTAAGTGCATTATCATTAGTTGTGTAATTGCCAAGAACCTTTGAAAGCGTTTCATTACTTTTTGCATCCATTTCGGCAGGTATCTCCTTTTCTAGGTATTCCTTATTATTCGGTAAGTTAAGAGAAACGTCCATGTTTGGCAAACTTTTATCTTGCTGAGCATCACTGACCGAATCAGTTTTATTAGTTACACTACCACATTTTTCATAATAACGTGTAGTTGCCTCTTGACTCAAAGACAAAACGTGTTCCACCGCCAGTATAGTGCAATCTACAGTCACAGTGACATCGGTTACTACGTCACTGAAAAATTGCCCAAAACTATTTTGGACTGATAGCACCGCGCCATGAAATACATCGAAAAAAGAGGCCGATACCTGAAATTAATAAATATCGTTATTACTTACTTGTATAATTTTTATCTTTGGGAGTTTTCATTTTAAATGACAACTAGAAACGCACCTGTGCGACCAACATAGTTGTAATAATCACTGATATTTTCATGATGCACTGATTTTAATACTCGCGAGTATCCAACGTACCACCACCGATCTTTTCCAGACACGCAGACATACTGGTGGAGTCCGGAATGGCTCTCCTTTTAATTTTCTATACAATTGGCTTACGTCTGTTTGTTCAATCAAGAAAGACGCGCGCTTTTGTTATGTTCGTACACCTGAGCTAATATTTAACGTCACACCGTTATAACCAATTAGTAAATCAAAGCGGTCGTATGGATTTTAAAATAAGAATACATGGCAATAATGAAAGTTCGTTTATTTTTGAGAAGCTTAATACAATATATCACAAACGTAAATCTTAACTCCATAAATAACACTTTAAAGTGCTCCACATTTTTATGATAATCTTACTGTAATCGTCACAATATAAGAAATATGTTTAGCCTAGCTAGTTATTGAAAAATCTACGTAAATTTTTATTGTCAGATATTTCATCATGAGATACGTACTGACAATTTCATACTTAATTCTTATTATTTCACTCTTGCTATAGACATGATTAGAAGGTTTAAAGCTTTTGGACAAAACATACTTATCAGTTCGTATACCGTTGACGTTATTTTTTACTGCTACCTACTTGAATGTCGGGGGTTTGTAAATTACGTAAAACAGCTGCATGCGTAACACGGTGCCGTGGCAAAAAAATCGTAGCGTCCCGTAAATACTATTCATTATTGTAGATTATTCATGCAAAAATGTGATAAATATGCTTCAACCCATTTTCGTTATTACAGTATTACCGAATATAAACCTGTATTAAAAGCAATGAATCTTTAGTCTTGCGAGATAATAATTTTAATAATTAGAAATTTATTGCCAGCTGCATATAAGAGTAATACTCACCAATTTCGTAAAATACAAGAATTTGGCACTTCTTGAGCAATATTTTCAGATTTTATTCGTCATAAGATAATACACAAACAATAAACATACCGGCGAACTGTGGGTGTACATTGTTACACCTCTGCCTAACCCTTCGGGGAATACAGGCGTGATGGTATGTTATGTGTATGATAATATTAATTTTCCAAAAGTTTTTAAGCTGACACTACCTTATATAAAATTTATACGCAAGGTTTATATTTGAACACACGCACGTTTCGAGTTAATTCTATAATTATTCAAAGGCCCGTATTACATAACTATGTTAAAACTTTAAACTCTACTTAAAACTTGATTCAACCAATCGAATGGCTTTAAATATATGCTCTGGGCGAGACCTGGGCTTGGGTATAGTTCTGTAATACCGGCCGTTAAAACATGATACATTGTAGATTAACCTATCTATCAATGCTAGAAATTTCTCAATTCTAACAAACTCAAACAATCAAATATTTGACAATGATCGCAAAAAGGTCGACAGTTTTCAGTATCCAAATATACTTTACACTTGGCCATATAAAAAAAGTAAAACAGTTAAAAAAAATCTAAAGCAAATGATAGTTGTGATTTCAAATAAATACGTTAACAAATAAATAAAATTTACAAGGTAAATAAAATTAACACTTCAAAATTGTAAAAATACTGAAGTATCAAAACAAAATGTAAACGATTGTAAATAAATATTAAAAATAGTTGTAAAGCGCATTAATGTAAACAAGTGGAATGTAAAGTATTTGAGTATTTTCCACATGCGACATAAGAATGAACGAGAACACTGAAATAATGCTTAATTACTAACTGGCAACATTAAATATGAAATACTGCGAGAAAAATATTTACATTGATGTGAGCATTCCAAACTCATTGGAGCAAACCGAGGTCATTGTTACGGAACCCGGGTACATTATCTATTGTATTTTTTAAGCTTTCTGCAAATATAACAAGTGCGTTTTTGCAGTAAGGCTTCTATCTGTTAATACAAAATGAACTTATGCTAACGAATCGAAGCGTATGTTGGCGCTAAGTATCTGATTCATAGCCTAAATATATAAACTCCATTTACGAGCTCCAAATCAATCTTTCTTTTCATAATTTCTGTACAGAACAATAGAATTCACTTGTTTGCTGTTAGCAATTACAGTTTATATTCATGTATAAGGACAATGTTTGTCAAAATTATTATTTGAAGTGCTATTTTCAATCATCATAATGCAATACGGTAAATCATAATAAAAACTATGCTGGAGACATGTGTAACTTACTATATTAATTATAAATACGAATAAAATGTAAGATTGCAATAACGTCTAAAAACTTTAAAAATTAAATGCTTTAGAGCTGTTCAAATATTAGTGTAATTTATAAATAGCGACATAAGCATAGGCCCCAATGCTGTGTGAGTTTATTCATGATATGTCAGTCATATAACTATATTCTCGAAAATTGATATACTTACGTATTATATTATTTTTATTTGAACACGTCTAATACAACCATAATTATATTAAAAAAATAAACTAACGACCCTCAACTTTACGATTACATATTTATATGGCATTTAATATAAAACATTTCACTTCATCACACCTTCACGCACACAGTATATCCCGCGCTTCGTCGCGTCATATCCACCATACAATTACTATTGTTCTTAATTAATTAAAACTAAATACTGTTTTACACGTTGCTATACAAATATGTTTATCCTACGTTAAACATCATGAAATAAAAGTTTTCTTACCGCAGTGGGCGACTCCATTTTAGCTACACCATAGGTAAATTTTAGTCAAGTCAGTTAATCTAAAAAATGGTAGTAGTCGTTTAAAGATCAGCCCGAGGGGCGCGGTGGGACTCGTAAAGGATTAATTATTAAAAGGAGACGGGATCGTCTTCAAGTGAAAAAAAAAAGTTTTGAATACCTAAATCGCCTTACTATTCAATATGTTATACTAAAATAGTCAGCAACACGCGGCATGAAAACCAGAGAACCTTTGAAGACTGAGCTTAGCAAAATCTACCAAATATTTTTGTAGTCACGGTCAAAATATTGATCAACAAAATTTTCTAGAATTAATATTTGATATTGGTTATTCGACAAAAGGTGACTACCTTCTAAGATTCCCACAAGAGTAAACGAGATCACTCCTAGACATCACTTATATATAAATCTAACACAACTATGAATCATTTTTAAAGATTATCAAAATATTTTTAGTGACAAAACATTTCTTAAAATACATTTTGATTGTATCGCAGTATCGTCATTCAAGACGCACATTGGGAACAAATTCAACTAGTTATTGCTATAGTGATTTTAGTTATCAATGAACTTCACCCACTGTTTATGTCAAGGTTTCGTCGTATCATTTTCTTCGTCACTCGGCGTTAGCGGGGCTGATGGCGGTTCCTCTCGTTTTGGTGGTTCAGGTATGTCGAGAGGCTCCTCGTCCCTCTTGGGGGGTGGCGGTGCGATGTTGAGTTTGGGCAGCGGCGGTATGGGCGGCGTGGGGGAGGGGTCGCGGGAGGGGGTGGCGGCGGAGGGGAAGCCGTTGGTCATGCGCTGGTAGTGCGGCTTCCACTTGTTGGCCGGCGGTGTATAGTTCAGCCGATCGTATTGCATTTCTGAAATGAGGCAACGATTATCGAAAAATGCTAGATTATTATTTTATATTGTTTAACAAAATCATGTTATATTTACCATATCCCTCCTTATGTTTGATCTCATCGTATACATGGTCCAATTTATTGTCATCCTCGTATTGGTACAAATTAGGATTGTTCGCGTCTGCGTCTTTATTCTTCATAGATGACAGCGGGTCGTAGCCTTGAAGTTTAAATAGCATAAATTTACATTACATGCATTCATGATTAACTTAATTTATTACCTCACCAAATAAAGAGAATTATAATATCATGAATAAGTAATGTCTTTTAATCATGTTACTTTAGTAGGAACAGTTGTTATTTATTATTCATATTTTGCAACAGCCCGGTCCTTGACCCTTGTTTGAAAATATTTCATCATAGATTGATTGGGTGAAACATAATATTCATTTACGACTTCTTTTATTTTAGATTGATTTTGATTGTGACAGACCACTTGGAGACTAAAGTTGCGTTTTAGAGCGCATAATGTGACTTAACGTGAATGGAAAAAGGTTTAAATTACAATGTATGACTCATGCTTGTGCAACATAATAACTATACTTTTAACAAATTTGTAGCTCATATACTGCAACCAATTATACGTTCAACCGTACGAGTTACATCTATACAAATATTTAAAAAGGATGTTAGTTCTTTTATTATCTTGTTTGTTAAAAGTAATCTCTAGAACTTCTGGTCCTCTTCGATCTATACTATTGTATTATGCATAACTCCACGTGGACGTGGAGTCATAAAATCACGAGCAGAAGTTAGTTAAAGAAAGGATCCTTCTACTTACTGTCGCTAGAACCAGTAGCCTGCATCCTCAGTTTCTCCATAGTAGCGTTGTTCAGTTTACTTCCCGGCCCCAAGTTGTTCAGTATGTGCGTACCGTTGTTGAGCAGCGTCGTCGAATCCTCGCTACGGGCCGATCCTTGGTACGAGTACACTGGGTTGTCGAAGTGCTGTTGTTCTATTTAAAAACAAAATTACGTTGAAGCGAATTTCTTTTGTATGTGTAAAAGGTTTTTTAAATTGAGACAAAAATTTGTGAACTCTCGCCTGTAGTACTTACAAAACGTCAAGGTATATAAGGAAGGGTTCGTTAACATTTAAATATTAGTTAATTTATTTTAACAAAATATCACGGGCGATATTCGTATCCCGTCAATGTAGTGTATTTAAAAGTAAAGGTGTGTAAATTAACCGCCATAAACTTACCAGGTTGTGAGTTAGGGTCTGCAGTGTAGTGCACGTGCGCTATCTCTCGCTTTAGGTTGCGCACGCGCTTGCGATAGTACAGCAACACTAGGATGGCTGTAGCGGCGCAGATGAACGCTAATATCACCATCACCACTGTTAGACCGGAGCTTGATGATTCTCCTAGAAATACCCACATGATATAGTAAGACTTTGTGAATAAGGTTTTAGGTTCCAGTTAAGTTTAGTACTGATATATGAGTAAAACTTCTCAGTTTTTCAATAGCCCTATTAAATACATCTTTATTCAGCATGTATCTTATAAGATCATGCTCCAAGTTTGTGAGTTTATATCATGTTTTATGTAATACGAAAGCAACTCGATTTCGTCACAACACATTATAATAATGAGTCATGACACTTACTATTTAGACAAATCATTGAATATCGGCTTCAAACTCTCACGTAACCGTTCGTTGCATGTTGATTTAAAGGCCACGAATACCTATGAGTATTAAAAACTTACGTGTATCGACAGTGACTATAGCATCCCTGGCGTGTATATCGCAGTGATCTCCAATGAAGCCGCGATGGCAGATGCACCCAATAACCGGGTCGCACACCCAGTTACCCTCCGACGAACAGTTGCAAGGTTGCATGCAGTGGTCACCAAAGTAACCCTCGGGGCAAACTGTTGAATTAATAAATTACAATTTAATTTTTATGAAAAATGTTACATGTGCTTATTTAATTTACTGAATGATCTGACAATGACGTGAAATGATAAAAAAGAGTAGTTCGCATATGAGCAAGCTGAAGTAGCAATGTGGTGTGGAACCCATGGCTGTTGCGGTAGACGAAGATAGCAAAACACACGGCGTCTTCAGACCACGGGAACCAGGAGAGCCGGTACCAGCTCACAGGATCGGAGAAGATAGAGTCGAACGGAGTGCGAGAGGAGAAGCGTTTGTCAAGCAGTAGACGAGTTTTAGTTGAATGGTGACGGTCATGTAATAAGATGAGTCATACGTACACTGCGTGCAGTAGTGTCCGGTGTAGCCGGGCGGGCAGCGGCAGTAGCCGTCGTTGGGGCGGCAGGCGGCGTGCGGCGCGCAGCGACAGGGCTGCGAGCACGCGGCGCCCCACCAGCCCGCGCCGCACGCCGTCTCGCAGCGCGCGCCGCGCCAGCCCGGCTGGCACTGGCACTCGCCTGCGAACACACCACTCTTTGTTACGACAGAGGATTAAAGAACTCTACCGCAGCTAACAAAAGAGCTGATAACCTTGAAACGGCTAAACAACAAACATAACATACCATCACGCCTGTATTCCCCGAAGGGTTAGGCAGAGGTGTGGCAATATATACCCACAGTTCGCCGGTATGTTTAAGTCCCATGTAATAGGGGGCGAGCCTATTGCCATCAACTGGGCACAAATCAAAACTCCGAACTGCTACTGAGAATTTCATAGAAAAACACAATAACACTTTTTGCTCGACCTGGGAATCGAAACCAAGACCTCTAGCGTAGCAGTAGCGCTTAGGACCACTAGGCTAACGAGGCAGTCTAAAAACGGCTAAACCGATTTTGATAAAACATCAAAATCATCTAAGCACCATCACTAGGATACCTGCTTTCAAATAAATAAATAAAAAGTTTAAATAAAATTGACTACGTGCGCCCGTATTCGGAAATAATGAATCCGGACGAGATTGCCCGAAGACGGACGCACTCGACTTCAATAATTTACACATGGTCGTTTGTTCGAATTCCATAGGCAATAAAATTCGGGCGACCGACCTAGTGTAAATGCGCCATAAGAACTACGGTGCAACAGACACATCAAGACTCACAGATACACAGACACGTCAAACTTATAACAAACCTCTTTTTAAGTCGGGGTTAAAAACACTTAATCATTTCGTTCGACAGCTTCGTTGGTCTAGCAATATTTAAAAAAAAAAGCCTCACCAGTCACATGGTGGCAGTCCGCGCCGTGCATACACTTGCACTTCTCTTTGCACCCGACTCCATAAGTTCCAAGCGGGCATGGATACTCGCACGTTACACCGGTGAATCCACTCGGGCAGCTATACATGCCCGTAACAGGATCACACGTCGTGTTACCTAACAAACGATAACACAGTTACGTAAAAACATTTTCCAATTAGTTTACAAACTCTCATTGCGAAACATACACACTGGAACTGGACTGTTTGTGTAATCTGAATGGGCAAGTAGGTACACCATTTCAAAAGTCTGTAAACACTCGATACGGTCGATTCAAGCTGCCATGTAAAGAATCGTATTTGCATGGAGTATTTAAAATTGAAATACTAATTTATCATTCATCTATTTATCAGCCAACATTTATAAACAAATTAAATGGAGCAGATTTGTGATCACACAAGATCGCACAACATTTAGGAACATGCGTTAAAGCATTCAAATATCCTAACCATATAGACAACAGTGGGATGGCTACCCACAAATGGACCGATAACTTGATAAATACCGCGGGAATTCTCTGGATGCCGGAAGCACCGCTCGTTGTGGCGACGTTTGAGGGTGGCCTACGTCTAGCAGTGTCAGTGTTTCGGCTGTTTGATGTAGATTAGGGACAGTTTTTAACGTAAAAGAAGACAGTGCCGTCCTAAGTCAACTATCGGCGTTAGTTATGTAGTTTAAGTTTATTGAGTGAACATTTGTGATACAGAGGACTTAAATAAATGTTGGTGCCAATGAAGTTTGGACTTTGTGATGTATGACATTGAGTTTGCAGTGTTCAAGTTACCGTCAGCCGACTCGGGACATAGTTGCGTGCAGCCGGCACCGTACGAGCCGGGCGGGCAGGGCGTCGTGCAGTCGACGCCGGTCCAGCCGGCCGCGCACACACACCGACCGCTTGACGCGTCACACGACGAGTTGTTGCCACACGGACACTTCTCTGAGCAATTTTCGCCATATCGACCCTCTGCGCACTGCGTCTCGCAGCGCACACCTGATGGAAGTCAATAAATGTTACCCTCTTCATGTGAACTTATTTAATACTAATCCTTAAAACTAATTTCACTAATGAAACTGAACTCAATTAGCCAATCCAAACCGCATTCAAGGACTTTTCCTTGAATGCGGTTTGGATTGGCTATCTTAAATTAGTTTGTCGCGTTGAAAGCAACGCGACAAACTAATAAACGACAAACTAATTTAAGATATCCACACTCATTATCGAGTTTATTTTTGTATCAAAGTAAATAAGAGCCTGTCCAGACAAAGGGTTTCACGCACTATAATATACGTGCGACTACAGATACTTCCGGTTCATCATACTCGAATTATACGCGCGTAGTCTTGCATGTAAAACGCCTTGTCTCAACAAGCACCAAACCTTTCTATGACGGCTCAATACGACCGCGAACATGAGTTGGTAGGCACGAGCTCACATTTTACAAAATAGGTTAGTATGGAATGGCAGTGAGTTGAAGAGGTCTCGCTAATCGTTAACTGACACTGGATCAAATAGATCTTTTAGTGTTGAGCTTCTTGATACACTTTAGTGAAAAATAGGTAGAAAGAATAACAAACTAAAGGAAGTATACCTACAGTATACAGTGTTGTGGCAAAACTTAAAAAAGGCCTACCATGCCAATCAACAAAGAGAAGATATGAAGAAGTTAAGAAGAGATGTACATATATACGCGCACTATGTTTCGACCCACGCCAACTAAGCGACTACTGATATAAAACCGGACAAGTACGAGTCGGAATCGTGGGACCCTCAATTTGAGTATAGTTTAAATTTCAACTTGATACCTCCACGCATTCCCGAAATACAGGATCTTGGCAGACTGACAAACAGACTGTTGGACGGACAACAAGGTAATCTTATAAGGGTACGAAAACGAAACCCTAAAAATCATAAAGGATGAGCGGTAAAAAAACTGTGGGATGATAAAACCAATAATTAATTTAAATATTACACGTTCTACAAAACATCTCGCCAATTAACAAATTCTACCTTTGTAGTCCTCCTATCCTTAGTATTATCAACTGTTGTATAACATTTATATCTCGATAAAAAAAAATGGAGATGTTTAATGAGTAGTAAATGGTTGCAAAGGAATCACAATATCCTGAGGAATACGTCAAATTACAAGTCACCTGTACATATAAATAACAATTTTATTCAGGCATGAGAACCATACCTTTAATGAAATATACGTCAAGCAGATGTGATACAATACATTGTTTTATTTATTACAGACAAAACAATCAAACAACAGACATAATCAGGTATATTAACTAGTGTTCATTATGTTACTTTGGACCTATTTAATATTACTGAAGATAACTTATTCACGTAGGGCTTTCCTTCATTGATAGATACTTCCCATATCGCTGCAGTATCATTATGTTGAGATGGCATTGGACTGACCAGTGCTACAATAGCTCTTGCGTTGGTCACGTTTAGTCTATTGAGGGTATCTGTTACCATCGGTATGACGAGGTTGGAATCAGCGAGTTCTTTTTCCAAATTCCAGGATACGCAATTGTTAACAAGGATTTCATTTACGTGTTCGTGTTCTTCAGACAAAACTATGTCCAACAATGCAGATTTATCGTAATCTCCTTCGTCATTATCATATTTAGGTGCCGAAATGTCTTTTTTGTCTTGTTTCTTCAAGTGAACCAATTGGAAGGTCTCGCCTGACATGGTTTTGTTCCAATTCATAATGATTTTTTCTCCCCTGGCCGTTTTATTGTTGTCACACAAAGTGTCGTATATTATTGCGGTCCCAAACAAATCTGTTATAAACGTCAAACACAGAAAAAATAAATTATTAAATTATCATCTTGATAATACATACCCGTCCTGGTAAGACCTGAATCAAAAACATTATCTTTAAACAAAACTAAGGATTATATAATAGACGGCTATATTATTTCGATTGCTAAAGGTTAGGTCCAATTCGGCAGCTATGGCATGTGCCATAGCTGCCGAAGCATAAGAATACGTACCAAGTAAGTCATGTGACTTACTTGGTATGTAGGTATACTTATGCTTGAGAGAAGCACACGTTTTTATACAAAAATGTTTCTCAGTCTTTGGACATATTAAGGATAAAAGATTGGGCTTGACCGCATAGCCGGGCGCTCGGATTATGCGTCAAGCGAATACCTGACTCCCAACTCATGATAGCAGAAGGAACCGTGGTTTTAGTTGGTAATAGTCGGTCATGACTCTGCATTCCCCTAGATTAAAAAGTCAAGGGAATCTAGGAGGATTTAAAAAGAAAAAAAAATCTAACCTCTCCACGAGCTCTCGCAGATGCACTGTCCGGTGACGTGGTGGCAGCCGCGCGCGTAGTCGGAGCAGTTGCAGCGGTGCGAGCACATGTGCCCGAAGTAGCCAGTCGCGCAGCGACGCGCGCACCGCGGCCCCGTGTAGCCCGCGCCGCACACGCACGAGCCTGCACACACACAACTAACATTTATTATCTGCTATACGACGAAAAACACAAAAAGACAGTTCATAGGCTATAATATATAATCTGAGATATATTGTTATAGTATGGATGTATTGCAGAAAGACAAATCACTGTAGTAACTTTTCTTTTGCAATACGTCGGGAATCATATTCTGGACGAGCTAAATCCTGGGCAATACGCTTTTGCCACGAGCAAATTAAAATTACCAAATGTTCACCAACACCTGGGTACTGTATGTGTGCTTGGTAAATTGTATGAAAGTAAAAAGTGGTGATTAAAAATAAAATCACACCCAACATTTTCATGATAATCAATCATATCATGTTTTAATTATAGTTTAGTATAATAATACTCACCGTTAACAGGATTACACGGGGCATCATTCTCACAGTTGCATGGCTGCAGACAATTTAATCCGAATGTTTTACCGTTGCATGGACGATCGCATTTGAGGCCTTCAAACCTGTAATACAAAAAAATATTTAATTAATATGCTAAAGTACACACACACACATACCGTCACGCCTGTATTCCCGAACGGTTAGGCAGAGGTGTACCAATGTACGCCCACAGGTCGCTGGTAAGTTTTGGTCCCACGTAATTAGGGGCGAACCTATTGCCATTAACCGAGCACAAATCCTAACTCCGAGCTGCTACCGGGATTATTACAGAAAAACCCAACAGCACTTTTTGCTCGACCTGGGAATCGAACCCAAGACCTCTAGCGTAGCAGTCGCGCTTAGGACCACTAGGCCAGCGAAGCAGTTAAAGTAAAGTACTAAAGTAAGTAGTAAGTGCTAAAGTATTAAACTTGTTTAGATGATATATAGATTCAATTTTATAACAAATACCTGTGTAAAGTTTTACTCGTGTAAAACAAAGTTCATAATCAATAAGTCAGAAATACTATGATAATAAATGTAAACAGTAGGTAAATATACATGTAATTCTGACGCATATTTGCTTGAAAAATTACACGCACTTATAGAAAGATAACGAGTCGTGCACGGCGGGGGATGAGAAAACCAACTCTAACTAACTTCTAATAGCTGTAATTATCGTAACAGCGTAATTGAGCATGGAAGTTTAGTTATCAAGGCCCAAAAAGATTTCATACAAGTCAGGGCTCACAGTTTACTGAAGTACTAGGGTTCTTTTAAAAAAATGAAAAATCTGACTTCTTCTGTTCTGGGCGGAGCAGAAGGGAGTGTCAGGCTCTTACTGAGTAATACCTATCCGTGTTCCTTCTATTGCCATTTGCGTTCTAACGCCGCGGTGACTCTTTCGAACAAATTTCGCAACCCTTGCAGAAAGTACTAGGGTAAATTGTTGATTGAAGTCTAGGGTTATCGTATTATTCAATTTTGTGACATATACTACTAACGTTATCAAAACAAAGGCACGTGTGAAGTGACATAATGTTTATAAAAGATTAATTATATTGAGTAACGGGTTACTGCGCTATCTTCAGTCACAACAAACTTAAATATTTCAACATATCAATTTATTAACACAGGATGAGATAAAAAACATGACACAGCTTGATGAAGTTTGGTATTGGACGTAGGTGTAAATAAGGATAATATTAGTACACAAACTATATTAGATTAAAGAGTAGGAAATTTGCTAGAAAATAATTCAGCGCTGAGATTACACATATAAATAAAACACACTTGCCGTTGCGAGCTAGAGAGTAATTCCAGTTTTTTGAAATTTGAACTCAAAAAGCGTCGAAACGGAGCCTTATTGCTCTCGCTTATCCGTCTGTTCCTCTATCACAGGGCTTTTGAACCATAATAGAAAGACATTTGAATTTTTTACAGAGCGTGTATTTACTATGGCTTCTATAACAACTTAAAATAGATTTAACTTTATTGAATGCAAGGAACGTGTAATTCTTCTGCTTTTTGTTGCTCACGCTTTTCTGCACACACTGTGCGGTGGTACAAACCCTTCATGTGCAAGTTCCACTCGCACTTAGTCAGATTTATAGGCTAAGTAAAATTTAGTCAACAATGCCAAATTTTAAACCCGCTGAGCTAACTTACACTGCTAGTAAACTCATACTAGTAAACCCGTACTCCTATCTACTCTGTCTATACTTAGGAACGAGTGTAGGTATGCAGATTTTGATCGCACAAAGTCTGTCATCTTTTTTTTAAGGATGGGAGATCATCAAATCCCTTCTTCCGCCCTGGGTGGAGCAGAATCGCTTCTGCTGGCTCAGACTATTACTGACTAAAACTCATCCGTGTTTCTCCTAATACCCTTTGCCTTTCAAGGCCACGGTGACTTTTTCGAACAAACGCAAGAGAGAGTCGTCTGCATCGCCATTTGGAGTAATCAAGTTAAACGCCGGCTTCAATGAAAATACTTGACAATAATACTTGCCCAGGTTTGCAGTCGCAGATGCCAGTCTCCGGTGAACAAGTCGCGTTGTTGTAACAGTCGCATTTGTCGGAGCAGTTGTCGCCGTAAAACGGGTACGGACAGGTCTCTTCACAGCGAATACCGCGGTAGCCCGGCGCGCATAGACAAGATCCTAGAAAGATTATAAACAAATATGATTTTAATCAGAGGCCAACAAAGCAAAGGTACCTATAATTTTTTTTACAAGTTAAATAGAAAAATGTGAATGAAATGTGTAAGTGGAGCTATCGTTAGTGTTAGGATAATGTAAATGAAACATAACTACCTTCTTTGTTAATTAGTCATTGTATAAATTACTTGTCAGAATAAACTGACTTCAACTGTCTCGTCATCAAGACTTTGTGTCTTTTCTAGTTCCTTTCCTCGTTAGCTTAGTGGTCCTAAACGCGACTGCTACGCTAAAGGTCTTGGGTTCGATTCCCAGGTCGAGCAGTGTTATTGGGTTTTTCTACGAAATTCTTAGTAGCAGCTCGGAGTTAGGATTTGTGCCCGGTTAATGGCAATAGGCTTGCCCCTTATTACTTGGGACCTAAAAACATACCGGCGAATTGTAGGTGTACATTGGTGCACCTCTGCCTAACCCTTTGGGGAATACAGGCGTGATGATGGTATGTGGTCCTTTCCTCCGATTCTTCTAAACTCTTAAGCACTTAAAGTTGAGTGGTTACCATTGATAGGTGAGCACAATCCACTGTTCTCGCAGCGACATGTAGACCGGCAGCCCTTGCCGTACGTGAGCAGCGGGCACTGGCGCTCGCACGACTCGCCCGCCCATCCCGCCGCACACTCACACACGCCCGTCCAGGGGTCGCACCTGCGGGACAAACAATCTTGTTAAGTAAGGTAAATAAACGCTTTTCTACTAAGTAGTACCTACATTTTATCATCAAAATCCATTCCGAAACGGTAACGCAAAATAAAGTGTTTGATAATCTGTTTCACCTTTTGCACGATACCCCTTTCACTGTATATGTACCGTTCGTCGGTAAGGAGTTCCAAAGGGTATCCTCAAAGTCCACGATTAGATTGACCAGGTACAATAACCAAATCACAATACGTGTACTGTTCGTTATTGAAGAGCTCTATTGTTTACTCCGAAGATCTAAATCAGACCGTCACGAAATAATATGGGATCAACCTTGAGTATAACCAATTCAATTAAAAAATAATGATTGAAATCGGCTAACAATAGACGAAGATATCGCGTAGCTGCACATAAAGAAAAACAGTCGAATGAAGAACCTCTTCCTTTTTTTTAAAGTCACAGCTAATTAAAGTTATTCGTAAATGTAGATACAAGTACCATTCTTTGAGAATTATTTAAAATGGCTGCTTTACAATTGATTTTTCTGGCTGTGTATTACCCAGATGTAAGAACAGTAAGAGTTTTACAAAAAATAATGTATAAACCTATTCGTAAAAACAAAGGAAGTCATGTATGGAACCCGTGACATCCTGAGCTTTACATGTTGTTATCAGAAATGTACATAATGAACAATACTTTAAACACTTTTCAACTAGGCATATCTTTTCCAGCGAAAACACTACACATTCGTTTGATGATAGTACTTCAACTTGACGTATATGTGCAAATGTTTACGTTATTCTGACCATAAAAGAAATATAGGGAAGAACATAGTATAATTAATAACAACTACATTACTGAAAGAATAATTACATGTCAGTAGTGTTAGGGTCACACTCGCAGTCGCGGTCACAGTTGAGACTCCACTTATTAGGTGGACAAGCTCGCTTCTGACACTGGTCGCCGGTCCAACCCGGCTTGCACGTACACGAGCCATCTTTAGGCGAACATTCACCGTTATGCTCACAAGTACATTTGCGAGAGCAGTCCACGCCCCAGGTACCAACTGAGCAGATTTCAAGGCACTGAAACAAAATGTGGTAGTGTGAAGGAAGAGAAAGCCTAAGCACAAAACTGTTTTAGACAGACGATCACATTTATAGAACTTTGATAGTTAACACAAAACAGAGGAACTCTGGCACTTTTTAAGCCAGATATAAAGAAACCGATGCCATTTACTTACATTCTGTAAAGAAACACGTGGAATTTGCTAGAAGGAACTGTAGTGATTAACTAAACAGTGTAGGTAATTTACTCGTTTGATTATCCTACCTTTTCGCCAGTAAATCCAGCTTCACACTGACACTGGCCAGTCACATGATGACAACCGGCTCCGTTCGCACATTCACATGTCTTCTCACATTTAGGACCCCATCTACCCGCTGGACATCTAAACATAGAGGTGAGACCTTAGGAACATCCTTGCTATTAAATTGAAATACCTTTAGAATAATTTTTTAACGTACTTGTTGGCGCACACTTCCCCAGTCCATCCTGATGGGCAAGCACAAGTCGATATAAAAGTACACTGTCCACCATTTTGGCACCGACACTTCACCGGGCACGGCGCATCTTTCGGACATTCCTCTTCACATCTGAGAGATAGAATGATACATTAGGAGCCTTTTTATAATGCGTACGCGATAGTTTACCAAACATTATTGTTATCCAAACACTCGACACGTGTAATACGATACAAATTAGTAGCGAACACTGTAAACATTGCTGATCCTGTTTCATAATGGCACCTGGCTTGAATATTTGTTAATAATGCTTTCTGGGCACGTTACAACTAGAGACTGGAAACAGTAAACAAACAAAAAAAACATTGATGTTCTCAGCTAGTGCTGCGATTTCTTATTCTTCAATTATTCTTTTTTACGAGAATGTGTACCGATTTTTAAGAAGCGAACTTTCAAAACAGTCACCAACTCACAAAGGTCCAGTGAATCCATGCAGACAGTTACAGGCTCCAGAGGCAGGGTCACACGTGCCATTATTCTTGCACTGGCAGAACTCGTCGCAGTTGTCGCCGTAGGTGGGTGGCGCGCAAGCCCGCTCGCACGCATCTCCTCGCCACCCGGCAGTGCATGCGCACTTCCCGGTCAAAGGCTCGCAAGTACCACCGTTCATACAACTGCACTCGTTCTGACAGTTTCGTCCCCATTTTCCATCGGGGCATGCTGCAAATAGTCAAATGTGAGGTTTGTATTGCCGTTTGGCTCAGCAGGACAGAGGACGGCAATAGTAGGGTGTTTTTTTTTTTGAAAAGTCTTGACACCTCAGTCGAAACAACCAAACTAGCAAGTGGTTAGATTGAGAATGATTTTAATAGTACTGCAAAACGAAGAAAATAGAGATGATAGCATTTTTAGATAGGCAAAATCTTTTTTCTCATCGTAAATGATTTATTTACCAAAATGTAATAAACAAACATCATTATGAACCATCCAACAACCAATGTAGATAACGCACATTCGTTTATTCTACAAAGTTGGTTCCGCTACATGCTTCGTTTGCTGGGTTTCTGCTCGGTACTAAGCGTTTTACAATCATGATTCATACTTTCCGTTGTCGCATGACCATGAACTATCAATGACTTGTAAATCTTTGTCTTGGTGACTTTCATTGCCACGTATTTGTGACAGACATATACAGTTTGGGTTGAAAAAACCTACATCGTTAACAAGGCGAGGCATTGTTTTTGAAATGAGTGATGTAGAGCATATCGCCGGTTTCCCGAATAACTTTTTCAGACAAAATATTTCACTCATCATTTAAAATTATTCGACTACAAAAATTACCACTACACTTTATTTACGGTAAGTACATATAACATTTATAAGTGTTTCGAACGATTCAATTTTTTTATTATACAATTGCAATTTAGATTCATACGCAGACTGCGATTTCTGAGAAAAAAAATGTGCTGATAAAGGTTTCAAATATCCGAAGACGAGGCTGACACAGATGCGTATCTTACTTTTAAGTAGGTAGGCACATTACTGAATCCAACATTTTATGTATGATGCAACGAATGTTTGGTTTACAAATTTCAATATGTATTTTAAGTGCTTGTGTTGCGTAGTTGTAACCTCAATGGAAGAAGTCACTGGTTTCCGAAACACAGGTATTTTAACCTAGCTCCGGAGTCAGGGTTTCACATTTTTTGTAGCCGATTTTTATGCCAATAAATTATTATTATTAATGTTAAACTGTCTGTATGAAGATACACACTGAAAACAAAATACGTATAGCCACTTCCTAATTGAAACCATAGTATTTGTTAAGTACTATGGCTGATAATATCCATGGGAACTCGCATTTGTGACAGCAACGCCACATTAGCAACATCCTGTTTATAACCGTAGTTGAGTACGGGGAACTCGCAACGCTATTGAAAGTTTCTATTTAAAAACGTAGCTTACATATGTCACAGGCGGGGCCTCCGAAGCCGTGTGCGCAAGCACATGTATTTGGCGCCACGCATTTGCCGTTGATGCAGGATTCCACACACACCGGCACACACTGCTCTCCTCGAGAATCGGGAGCGTACCCAGCACAACACTCCTCAACTGGCCTATATTTCAGCAGCGTCTGAGTCTTGAACACCTCCCGAAACTTAATCTTGTATTTCGAACATTTGGGTGGAACATTGAAACACCATGTGTACTCTTTCACTTGATACGGCTGTTTCTCTGATACCCGTATCGTTGTTTTGTATCTGGAAAAAAGATTATTACCGTTTTAAATTAAATAAAAAAAAAAATATATACCATCACGCCTGTATTCCCCGAAGGGTTAGGCAGAGGTGTAACAATGTACACCCACAGTTCGCCGGTATATTTAGGTCCCATGTAATAAGGGGCGAGCCTATTGCCATTAACCGGGCACAAATCCTAACTCCGAGCTGCTACTGAGAATTTCATAGAAAAACCCAATAACACTTTTTGCTCGACCTGGGAATCGAACCGAAGACCTCTAGCGTAGCGGTCGCGCTTAGGACCACTAAGCCAACGAGGCAGTCCGTTTTAAATTAAGTTACGTAATATACCTATTACTCACAAGTGTCACGACATAATTACACGCAAATTGTTTCCGTTGCAGATGTTTTACCATCTACCTAGAGATATAATCACTTACAGTACAGGTATTGTTCTTGAGCACTGTGCCACTCAACGAATGATAAGTCAAAGAAGAGGGTGAGAACTGAGAGATACGGGAAAACAGAGCATTGCAAAGTCTTAAAGTTCACTTTCTATTGATAATAATGCATATTATCATTTGTAGCACCAACGGATATCGATAATGTACGTAGTAACATTGAACTGTTAAGTTCACATCGTCAACAAGTGGACGTAACGGGGCGCGGGACGTGGAACTCGATAAAGTTAACTGACCCGATGAGTAACGACACTGATCAGCCACAATCAGTCACCCGCCCCAGCGCTTGAAAGTAAATAATAAACAAGACCCTACTGAATCGATATCTGGTAACAAGGAACAATTATTGTAAAGACGAAAAAATTTCGTTTCATAAATACATATGTATAAAAACATAAGTACGTGGCATGCCAACAACTCCACCATAAAATTGATGTTATTTTATAAGAAATTTGCATGTAGGCTGATAAGGCCAGGATACGACAACAAACAACAATACAACAGCTCTAGCACATGCTATAAGTACTAGATTGTAATGTTTTATTGTCATAGTCAGTGTCACCTAGCTTTGATTTGATACTAATAGTTAAGGCTATTTCAATTTATGCGTTTGGTCACAACAGTCCGTGTGCAGTTCGACACGCGCAATGCTCCAGTAACACAGCAATCCGATAATAAACGCATAAATTGAAATAGTTTTTATACTTCTACAATAATTGGGTAGATGACACCATTAAACAATAATTCCAAGACACAAATTCTTTAAAAAAAGCACTTTATTTTACCCCGGAAAACCCGATTAATATTTAAATAACTATAAAATTAGATTTTTGGTTGCTTTGAAATCAATATATGTGAATAGAGATGTCAAAAAAGTGACGTCATGGGTTAGTATTGTTAAACAAAATCCATGGAGGAATCGAGTTTTGACAGCTCATTAAAAGTATATCAATTGATTAGTGGTCTCATCTACCCAACTATAATACATAATTATGTATACGTCGGCAGAATTGTGCTACCGAATACCACACATAAGTCTAATGTGCTTACTTATAGGGCACCGATTGGACCATCCATACCATAAAATAATAAGGAAAATTAATAATTTATACATTTTGCGGAATAAGAGTATCTACAGGTTAACCTAATCCAACAGTTATAGGTATTATTACTTGTAAACTATCATGAGTAATAGAGTAATGTATACTTGTATCATTAATTTGCGGCTTGCGGCTGCTGTGCTAACTGTAAACCAGACCGGTATTACGTACATTCTGAACAATTAGTACTGTAAAGTATATATTTAACTAATAAGTACCCTCGCACTTAAAAAGGACGTAAATCAACAGTTGACATGAGAGTTAGTAAAGTCGATAAGGGACAAGCGGTAGCGGGCAGGTAATAGTTGAAACTTGAAACTTTCTGACATAATATTCCGCTACCGAATCTGTCTGATGGATGGTTAAAGCTTGTATTTTTTTTTTCTTTTTTGGTGGGTGGGAAATCATCAAATAACTTCTCCCGCCCTAGGCGGGGCGGGAGGGAGTGTCAGACTTTTACTGACTAAAACCCACCCATGTTCCTTCTTGTGCCCTTTGCGTTCCGGGGGCGCGGTATCTCTTGCGAACAACCCGCAGCCCCGGCAGGCATCGGCCCTCAGTGGCCCCTTCCTTTTGCTGACATCTCTTTGAGGCGCGCGTGGAACACGAACGCGCCGTCGACACGGCAAAGCTTGTATTGCGATAGAACCGATGCTTTTTAAATTTGAAATTAAGTAACAAAATCAATATCAAATTTAGAGGTCTTTACCCTACAGTCGGACAGCATAGACTGTATCACAATTATATAGTAACCTAAAATTTAATGAAATTGGTTCACATAGGAAATATTTTTTTTAATATTCAGAATCTACTGAATAAGGCGGTTCACCCACTGGCGAAGCGTCCCGCCGCGAGGCGCCTTGCGCGGTACAAGAATCCCGCGCGTAGACGCGTCGGCAGTGTGTGGTCCTAGGTGTGTTTTCTATACAAATTGAAACTGTTGCATACGATGTTAAAATCTGTCGCCCCGCGCTATGCGTCGGGCCGCGGTGCAGTAGGCTAACCGCCTTAGTTTGTAAAACGACTAAAGCCTCGTTTATGGAGACGCGTCGCGTGAGTCGCCGCAAACAATCATAAACTCGCACCTTTCTTTGCGCAAAAGCGTGTACCGCCGGTGCCGTGACGGACGCCGCGTGCACAGCAGCGTTGTCACCGCTAATCAAGAAGCAACGCTGAACTTCAAACAAACGCTTCTGCATGATCGCTCTCATACAAGCGCGTACCATACAACGCGCAACACGTCACGTCTTCATAAACGAGCCCTAAGATATTAAGATTACTCTCGGTAAAGAATTTTAAAACACTTTTATTTTTATCATAAAACTTTCGTTGAACTTTTTTTTAAATTTGATATTTGTATCAACAATCACGGCAAACAATATTAAATTAATTAATCAAATTTACAATCGACTAATTGAACTGTAAAACACACTGTAACAATTGATAAAAACTGGCAATCAGTAGGAAAACGGAAACAAAGACCAAACAACGAATTTAAATTTCCTCTACTCTTTAGCACAGTTGGCATCAAAGTTAATGATTGATTAAACACGATTAAAAACTGGTCGATTACTGATTAAGACGACATAAATGACGTTATATTACAAAAATTAACTATTTATCAATGGCTATTAGGTCAATATTTTGACATTTTAAGGGTTGGTCAAAAATTACATTGAATGCAGGAAATTCACGTTTATTCAATAATATTATCAACTGTGCACGTTCATTGGGTCATATTGTCTATGACGTTCTTGTGACTGAAGCTATGTGTGAATCATCATAAGTAGCATCAATTAATAAAGATAAACCAATGGTTATACAAAAGTGCATGCAACTTCTATAAGTATAAAATAATAAATCGGACTTTAAAGCGTTTATAATGACTAACCTTTACGTATCTATAATGTTAAAAAGTAAGCAACATCGTAATGGTCAAAAAATCTGTACTTTTTCTTTAAACTGTTTATCGCTCTTGCTGACTGTGCGTTAAAAATAAAAATTGTTGTGGTACCTCCCTCACATAAATTTGTGCAATACTTTGCTAGCTGCTAATTGAATACTAGGACATCATTGATAATGAAGAAGTAAATCGAATTTGAAAACTACTTGTATAAAATTTAAATGGAAATTTTGGGTTTAAGTGGTTTAAATTAGACAAATAAACTATACTCACGCTTCTTGTCTTGTGCAGACATTAGGACCTTCCAGCAGCGCATAATTAACGCTCACGAGCGCAAACAAAACGCTTAGCACCGACCACATTTCGACTTCAGTTCACGCCATATGACGCCGAATCTCCATAACAAAAAAAAACCTATTGTTTTAGCATGTTTACGTCACAATAGGCATTCAAATGCGATTCCGTTGCACTTTTTTCTTACAACTATTGCGGTACACTGCTGCTGAATTTTATCTGAAAAGAAAGACCGTATTAAGCATTTATTGCAAGAAATAATTAATAATAAGCAGATAAAATATAACATTAAAATACAAGTGAAATCTATTTTTTTTTTTATATATTTATATGTAATAATGCCAACAATTCACAAAAGTATGGATGGTTTGGGAAGATTGGCTCTGTTTTTTTTTTAATCTTGATTTTCATATTCTGTCTTTACAATAACACTATGGCATATTCTTTAGTCGTCCTAACTCTTGTATAATGTATAGAACTCCAGTCGATTAGACTATTCTACCAACTTTACACACATCACCACAGCCATAATCGTTTTCCTTTGATCATGTTTCTTTAAGTATTTGGTACTTACACTTTATTTAACTGGAATTAAAGTCAATATTGAAATGATTCATACTTATTAAGTGAAGATCTTGAATACAGAGCCAGAATACCTAAGTACTTAAGTACTAAAAATTGTCGTGGGGAGGGCGTCGCAGACAGCGAGACGACATGCGACATTTTGTCAGCTCGTCAATATGTATATTTATTATAAAACGAGACAGGACACGAATCATTGATAACATTCATGCACTTAACGTTTGTACATTCTTAATTTTTAAACAATAAAAATCGATGTTACCCAGGGAGATAACTGGTGATATTGAAACAAAAGCAGTATTAATTATTGGCTGTAATTGTATAATTATTACAGGCATTGCAACAATCTTAGTCAGGCTGGCAAGAGCCATGACGTTTTTTATTTAAATGAAGTAGATAGGTAAGTTTCTATGCACTGTAAATACTAGTAAATAGACTTCTACGCAAAAATTATAGACATATCTATAAGTTAGTGGTCAACCAGTTAGTTACAACCGCTAATTACTTCAGCATAAATTTTCAAATTCAACATTTCACGTCTTACAAAATATAATTATAAACAGTTTCATCATACAAAACGTATTATAAAACTGCCATCGTGAATTCAAATAATTAAGCATAATATGTTTTTGTGTCATTGGTTCATAACATTGAAAACAGTGATTCACATTTTATCTCTATGTAGGTTTGTGGAATTGTGGCTAGTTACCTATGTATGTATATACGTACAATGTGTGTTGAGTGCATTTATGTTTATTTCATACAAGAAAAGCTTTGACTTTGTACTGCATGAGTAAAACTGGTCTAAAAATAGAAGGCACAAAATAGATGTATAACGTAGTTGCACGTACGGAATCCAGTAAGACTGCATCGTTATTATAACAAATTATAATATAGGTACATATACATATAGGGTACCTAGTTATAATTACAGTGGGAGGTACTTAAACATTGCGTAAAATGTAATGCAACTCGAAATATTACGCTAATGGTAAACGTTGTCCAGAGGCTACTATGTGTGCATTCTTAAAAACTCACTAACAGCTTCAGTCATGGCTGGTAAAACAATTATCTCGAATAATCATTGCTGCACTGGTAATTATCTCAGTTCTGAAGTGGCATGATTAATCGAATATGAAAATTCAAATCAGCAAGATAAGAACGTGTTTACCTACAAAAGATTATTTTTAAATAATTGAAATTGTTTAACTTTTTTAAATATCCTTAAATGCCGTGTAGGTAGTAGTAGGAGTATAGTAGCCGTCCGTGTGCAGCGTCGGCGACCCAAAACACCTAGAAAGAAACCCAAAAATGAACTTAACGTCTATGCTCACGACTCGTGGCGGTTGCTATACTACACGACATTTACACACATTTTATCTACGACATTTTTCCCAAGCGAAATAAACTTTAGTGTATCCTGCTTGGAAAAAGAGTAATAATCACAAATTTATCCTAAATAATTATAAAATTTAAATAAATTAAATATTAAGTTTGGTTTGTCTTTTTCTCACTGCATAATAAATGACATACCTACCTAATTACGCTGACCATAAAAACATACATTATACGTATTGCAGGATAAAATTGGAACTGTAATACTATATAGGTATATCAGCGGGATAGGTCAATATGTACAAATAACAGTTATATTTTCTACATGATTGTGGTTAAGCACAACGCTCATTGAATTCCAGATACATATATTATGACGAAGTACCAACTTATAGATAGGTAGGTAAATATTTTTGCACCATGGTCCAGTCAGCAATGAAAGTCAACTTTTTACGGTTCGTTTCTTTAAATAGATCATAATAGCTACAAAGCAATCGAGAGAGATAATTAAATAACATATACAATCTCTTGACTGTTAAACGAATGCTGACAAACAGAATCAATCAAATTTTCATAAGAGATACGGTTTCATTAGCGGTAAAAGTTTGCAACGGCACCTGCTTCGTTAGTCTAGTGGTCCTAAACGCGACTGCTACGCTAGAAGTCATGGGTTCGATTCCCAGGACGAGGAAAAGTGTTATTGGGTTTTTCTATGAAATTCTCAGTAGCAGTTCGGAATTAGGATTTGTGTCCGGTTAATGGCAATAGGCTCGCCCCTTATTACATGAGACCTAAACATAGGTTACCGGTGGACTGTGGGTGCACATTGGTACACCTCTGCCAGGCGTGATGATGTGTGTAAAAGTTTTAATGAAAGTTGCAGTGTGAATCGATGGCCGTTGCTGACCGTAACAAAAAAACAGCTGTTCAATTCACAATAGGTATGTTTCTCCGTGAGCTATTGTAGAAATTAACATATTTTTACCCGCATGTATTCGAGAGGTGATTCTTTTAATACATATTGTAGGTACCTTTGCAACCATGATGAATTAGATTCGATACACAGCCTAGAAGATCGTTTGGAAATCTATGCAGTAGTAGCTACAATTATTAATTATGAATGAAAACAAAGTGCAGGTATCGTTCAGTATTGATATTCATAAAATGTCATGAATGATAGCATAGCAATGGCTTTGTGCGTGGTATGAATAGATAAAGTAGTCTAGTCACCTAGTGCAACTATCATTAATTATTCTTAGGCCAGTCACATCACCTGGCCAAATATACGAGTACGGGCTGTTGGCTAATAACCTATTTAGATTTTAGAGTTAATAAAAATATTTTTATTTGAAAAAAGGAACGCTTAAATTCTTGATATAAGTTATCTACAAAAGTTAGGTTTAATTACTTACCTACTTAAGTAAACTTTGACCAAATAATACTGAATCTATCTGTTTAGTCTGAAAACCAAGACCATAATGTAACCGAAACTTCGCCACACGGAGTGTGGGCTCTGCAAAACGTTAGGATTTCGAAAAACAATCTAAATTATTTGAACCGTTCCGCAAAATATCTTCGCTGCTCCAGACATTTTACGTTTAAATTTATTTCTAGATCAGCAAATGTACATACTACATGCTTATAAATAAAACCGATACGCAACAGACAAAAACAGCTTAGCACGCAGATACAGTCGCCGTGTATGTCAAAAATAACTACCTACTCAACATAGGCTGGTGATGTGTTCACATAGATTATAGGCCTTTTTAGGCCAGCTACATGGTAGAAATAAGAGCTTTTTGTAAAAAAAAATCTATGCATACATAGGTACTGTGTACTGGTACATAGGTACACACATTTCAAATCAAGCAGTGCAGAAAAGCCCGAAATAAAAATTGTATTTTTCAATCAATTACTGAAAAAACTGGTATTAGTTGCCTACCTTTATTGAAATTCGTCGAATATGCAAAACAATTATACTACCTACGTAACCACTGAATGTAAATTATAATAACAGAACATGCATCCAAGAGGACGCCACTCGCAGTAAGTGCGGACAATAAACTGTGTCTATTGTAAGTTAGAGTGATAGTGATAGTCAGCGTAAATACAATACGAAATCCTCTATATTATTTTATTTATAGGTTTTTCCCCGTCGAGTTGTAAAAATATGTTCTTAAATTAATTATTTATTGCCACATTGAAATACCCATTAAATGAACTATATCTACTAAACCTACAACATAAGCCTTATTAATGTCGTCCATTAATTGGTAAACAGTGTAGATTATGTTTTTTTTTTTTGGTGGGTGGGAAATCATCAAATAACTTCTCCCGCCCTGGGCGAGGCGGGAGGGAGTGTCAGACTTTTACTGACTAAAACCCACCCATGTTCCTTCTTGTGCCCTTTGCGTTCCGGGGGCGCGGTATCTTTTACGAACAACCCGCAGCCCCGGCAGGCATGGGCCCTCAATGGCCCCTTCCCTTTGCTGACATCTCTTTGAGGCGCGCGTGGAACACGAACGCGCCGTCGACACGGCCTGTCGTTGTGTTACACGTAAGGACGGTGAGCTAACCATTGCTCACCGTCCACAGGCCCGTAGTAGATTATGAATGACAGTAGATACCTACTAGCACGTCGTATGGATATTATATTTATCTACACATATCACACACACATGAATGTACAAGTAGGTCAACCGATGCAGATTGCTTATTTAACAGAAACATGAGTAAGAAACATTCTATGGTCGTCGCGAATATTGTCAAAACACGAGTCAACGATGTTTGAAGACTAAAACAATTGAGCCCATGTCATGAGTTAAACAGGTCACCGCACCAACGTGTGAGCATGGGTTAGGGCTGCCAACCCTGCGGGATCCCCGGATTTGTTGTCCTAGTTTAGAGGGCGTTCGGACTCTGACGTCGTCCGGAAGGTGGTGTCAAAAAGCATCTTCTTGCTGTCAGGGGAAACCCAATTTATTGATAGATAAGCAATAAAATAATAAAAATACCGATGTTTTTATTTTTATTGTAAAATATTTTTGTCAGGGACGGGCCGGGCCGTCCGGGAATAAATCTGTTTCCCCCAGAAATGTCCGGGGTTTCTGATTATTTTGCCCTACATCGGCAATGTAGGTGATGGCAGCCCTAGTATGAGTAAATATACAGGCATGCGGTGCAAAAGGCGAAAGTAGAGCGATATACCGTAATAGTGAGTTGTGCGAAGCTTGAACACCTACGTAGGTACGCGCCTTGTTGATGATAATAAAATAACTTCTTACCACATAACGTTGGTGTTAATAACACCTACTTGATTTTGATAATAACATATTAGATGAACCTATTCGATAACTCCGTAGATTGTCTAAATATAAATATTAAGTACGTTTATTATGGAACAAAAAGTTAATAATGGAATACTACTTATATATTTTATGAAACATAAAATGAAACGCGTTGACTTTTAAATACCGATCATCATTGAACATTGGGATAAATAGGTACCCACCTAAACGGGATAATGCTCATGACTTGAACCACAAACCAAAAGCTATTACATGCCCAAGAGATCTGGGTGCGACGCAGACACATCCGCGTCACCCGCTTTTATTCAGGATGTAATAAGGTACCTATCAAAGATAACGAAAACATTACAGGATCCACTTTTTGTTTTAAATGAGACTCAGTTTGCGTAAAAAAAAGTTTTTTGCAAAAAATAAATAAATAAAAAGCGAAAAATAAAAACTTTTTTACAAAAAAGACAACCACTTTCAAAAACTCAAAAGTGAAAAATAACTTTAGCTTTCGAAGTCGGCGGCTTTAGTTCTGTTTGTTGTTTTGTATTGCCACCGACTTCCAAAGCTAAAGTTATTTTTCACTTTTGAGTTTTTGAAAGTGGTCGTCTTTTTTGTAAAAAAGTTTTTATTTTTCGCTTTTTAGTATCAACTTAATGTCATCCAAATCCATGAAGGAACAGTAATAACTACGTAAATTAACAAGACACCACTTAAAAGTCACAAGAAGCAGAATACGCTAATTCGTTTACTTGGATGACATATTTTTGATCAGTTATTTAAATTTTTTTACCAAACTACTTAAGCAATTTCGACAATACCTCTCAAGTATAATGATCCATCAAACAATAATGCATATTTATGAGATGGCAGCAATCGCGGTTTATTTGCTGTAATTTTTTGAAGAGTTCCATTGTCTGTCTCCGGAGTCCATCATAAGATCTATATGAAAATGGGACCATTTCGGAATAAACCTCTTTCAAACAAAAAAATATTTTTGCAAATCCATTTTTATACGACTGAGTTATAATAAACATACATAATAAAATATATACAAACATCCGAATTAATAACCTCCTTTTTGAAGTCGGTTAAAAAAAAACCTTTTAACTGAAGAATTTTGCATAATTATGTAGCCCAGTAGACCTCTATCGTTTATGCAAGAATAAAATGAGCGTTGTTTCAAAGAGCTCCGTCAAAGAGAAGGAACAAACAAGATATCGGTCATTGCCACACATAGTATAAATTTTTTTATAGGTGGAAGTTAGTGACGGAAGAATCTGCATAAGTGTAGTATGAGAAAATACAATGCAAATATGCACTGTTTTCCAGCATTTTACTCGGAGCGATTGGCTATCTGGTCACAATCACAGAGTATTTTATACTACCAGTAAGGGTGCATGTGCATTCAACTAAATTGGAGATGAGCGGGGACATGCCGAATCAATTAAAGACGGGACAAAAAACGATGTGGATCATCTTCACTTCAATGGTAACGCCCCCTTAGACTGAGCTCATGACTACTGTAAATTCTGTAAAAGATATTCTATGAATGATGATAACAGTGGCACTCTTAATATTATTATGACTAATACGAGTCACAGGGGGTCTCAGTCTCAGTATGAAATAGATGGTCGCTCATTCTTGTACCATTCGCGGTTCGCTCGAACGACACGTGCGTCTGTAACTTTGGCATTAAGTAGTAGGATATCTCTGATATCTCTTTCACTAGCCCTTATATGGTGCGTTTTGTTCCAAACGCGCCTCAAAGAACTTTCACGTTAAACAGGCCACGATAAACAGGCCCCGCTAGGGCCAGTGCCTATCAGTCTTGCGGAATTTGTTCGAAGGAGCCACCACAGATGGGTTTTAGTCAATAAGAGTCTGACACAACTTTCCGCACCGCCCAGAGCGAAAAAAGTCAAATGACGATAGCCAATCCTTCAAAAGAAAAGCCCTTACATAATAATAATATTTATCTTCCTTTCAATTAATTTTAAACATGTAACATTTGGATGCATGTTTAGCACTTGTTTAACTTATAACATGAAGTGATTAAGATAATATTCTGTAAGTGATAAACAGTGGGATGAGTCACTTTGGTAAACAAAAAAAAAGTGCGTATGTTTCATACTAGTACTAGGTAAATAAAGTTAAGAGAAAAGTTTAACTCTTAAACAAGCTCTTCCAGGAATTGAAAAAATAGGTCTATTTCTGTATATAGACCTACTTTTTTAATTCCTAGAAGAGCTTCTTTGCTTAACATCTTGTCCAAGATTACTACAATAATTTTTGAAATAGTTAAGTAAAAATTTGTACAAATTCGTGTTTAGGTCCATTTTCACAAATATTTACTTAATAAAATTATTACAATATGGAAATGGAAATTAAAAAATCCTTTAAGACATGATTTAATTAGTGTATCATATTAATGAGGACATGGCCCAATGGTAACAATTTCAACACTCAAAATAAACACTGTTGTTGGAAATATGTTAAGCAGATGTTGCCAATAATTAGAATATTGCTCATGGCATAGTACAAACATATAGAAAGACATCTGCTTATAACAAGTAGGTAAGTAGAGATAAATTCCAAACTCTGTACAGTAATTTTTCCATGTGTCATGTTTTGGAGATGGATAAAATACTGTGAAAAACAATACTTTTATGTATTTTACTGATAACATATTTTGAAGATGACCCTAGCTACAGGCTATTTAAATAAAGGCCAACTTCCTGATTCACATGATAAGTGGTTGAAACACAGTCTGTGGGTTATCATAAAAAGTTTTTTTTACTGAAAACTTGCAAGACTATCATCATAATAGGAATACAGGAATATCCTGATTATTATTGTCAAAATTGGTATCTGGGTCAGTCAATTCTGTACTTTTAAGACTAAGTTGCCGAATTTGAGACAACTCAGTAGCAAGTTTAGAAATGAGAACAAAACAAATTGTTTTTAGGGCTCAGATCCTATAGATAATATTTCTATCAGATCATGATTACTCATCATCTTCATCCATAAGAGCTGAATCTTATTTTAAAATAAGTAGTTAGATAGAAATTGACCATTACTATAGCCTGTGACTAATGATAATATAAAATACAACCATAGCCTGCTCAAATCAAAGGAGAATAACCTCCTTAAAGCTTTGCTGTAGTGAGATAAAAAAAATATTGTTCCTCAGGCCTTTTCCTTAAGACAATAAATAATACTTTCCTAGCACACTAAGCCAATTCTACAGTTGATAAAAGTTTAAAACAAATCAACTAAAAAATTATTATTTGTTGGTACCTAAAAAACACTATTATTAAATCTCTTAAGATCATTAAAGAATTTTACAATTTATTCGAGAAATTGCACAGAAAGTAGACAATACAAACAAAAACTAGGTCATTGATAGTGAAAGTACATACAAGTACATACAATCCACAAAGCTTAGAAGAGTTTCTGCTTAGCATTTAATGTTCAATTAATAAGTGGAGCATACTACTTCTAAGTAGGTAGGACTAATAAAGTACTAAATGGTGGAGTTAGTATTTTTTTTCAATTAGTCAATGACTTTATATTAAATAGATTACAATAGAAATATCAAACCTGCAAATATTGAAACAACATCTCAGAATGAAGTAGCAATGACTAGATTTGTTTATCCCTAACATAAGTAGGTAACTATTAATAAAATATTTATTGAAAATCTTGTCTTCAGTTTGGTTTTATTAACAAAGCTGGATCAATGATAGATTTTCTGTAGATATTGGTATTGAGGAATGATAAATCACTATTGGATATTATCAATCTATTGTATAGGCACATTTCTATAGTAGGATCCTTTTCTATTATTTTATTTATATTTGTGTACTAAGTATGTACCTTCTCTAAGCTTTAAAGTTAACATTTAATTTTTTTTAATATAGTAAGAATATAGTTTTATATATTTATCCAACTAATTTCCTATCAGATTTTTGCATTGTCTTGTCTATTCCAAAAAATAATCTAGTTAAGTGACGGATTAAATTTGGAGTACTATTTTCTACATATACCTGCAATGCTTGTTTCAAATACTTAACAATATCGGACGTAAACATATATATCGTAATTTGGATGGCAAACATAGACTTCTAAATGCTTAAACTTATTCATTCAGAGATTTTTTAAATAACAAAGGAAAATAATACCTTTTAGATTTGTAATGTATTCCGTCTTACTTTGATGAACTTATCTTGTCATTGGCTGTTCGACTGACATCATTATTTTGAGACGCTAATCAGAAAGAGTAATAAACGAAAATAAAGCGACTGTTAGTTACTTACAAATCTGTTTGTTGAGAGACTGGCACAAGTATGATTCACTGGTTCAAACTATACACGATGCTTTTGGTTATTTAATGAATTGGCTGTTTCATTGCCATAACATCCGTACCGTGGTCCCTGTTCTGGTTTCGAGTCACTCACTCAGTAAAGTATTATGAAGCATTAACAAAACAATCGACGTAAAATCAAGTCACCAAAATAAAGCGGACACTTTCAATAGTACAAAGTAAATAAAAAATTGTCTGGGTTAGCAATTAAGAAAGAATACTGTGATTCGAGTAAGAATTATTTATTATGAGTACTGTCAGTCTGTCACACAAGTGACACTGTTCTGTGAGTGTGAGTAAATAGGCTTGGGCAATAAATATCGATATATCGATATTTTGCCATAAAATGAATGCATAAATAAAAAATAATGTTTTCTTGTGTATTATTTTTTCCGTATCTCACAAAGTACGCTTTGTAAAACCGCTGATATATCAATATTTTATATTTAATCCGTAACTCAAACGCCTGCTCCTTTGTCTCTTGTTAAAAAGTTGTAGATAATGATAATAATGTGGTTTTGAGGTAAATGCTACGTGTTAAAGAACATTATAGCGAGCAATTTGGAGATAATGTTTCATACGATTTGTACAACATTATAAAATAATTTCTTGTGTAGTGGCAACACAAATCTCAGCTGTTTTGTCTATGTATGTATAACTTAGTGTCACTATTATGTCAATGTCAATTCATCATAAACAGAAGTATAATAGCAGCCGCCACAAGTCGTGGGCACAAATGTCAAGTTCATTTTTAGGTTTTTGGGTTTGTTGGGTCGCCGACGCAGCACGCGATCGGTCAGATTGATGTACCAATTGCGTGCGGTACCGGCGACCCAAAAAACCCAGAAAGGAACCCAAAAACCTAAAAATGAACTTGACATTTGAGCTCACGACTTGTTGCGACTGCTATACAGGAATAAGTAGTATTATTATACTATGATCAGAATCAGAATGTTAATGTAATAATAGTGGTAAACGGCTTTTTTGGTCTACAAAATGATACTATCTATAAACAAATCTGATTGTAACTTATTATAGTCCATTCAAAATAACATTAGAAAAATAACGTTATAACGATGACACAATTACAATGTTTGTGTACACGCGGCTACGCATTTATCAAGCTATCCATTTTCAGTATGAGCTGAACTCTTATTGTATGGAAATCTTATCCGATGAGAGATTAACATAAATTGGAAATGCATAGCTCGATATGAAAGCGTGTGTACAATGTCGCGTATCTTACACGACTGCCGCAAAAAAAGTGTTATGTATTTTATGGTTATGTCATTACTTGATTAAACTTAGGTTAAAAAACACTATAATTATGCTTTTTCCAGGGAATAGGACTGGCTTCTAGTAACGCCCAACATATAAAGGTTATTTTACTACTTAATCCTTACTTTTAAGTCACAAAAAAAATTCTAACTTTCGTGTTTCGTTTATTAGGTACACAAAAGTTGCTTAACTATGTGTGTGTCGCTGTTATTAATATATGTTATGGATACTTGATTGAGAGAGGGGAGAGGTAGTCGTGTCGCTGTTCTGCAATAATCCATCAGCTGTGGTGGCTTGTTTCAATAACCATAGATACGTCGTTCTACGTTATGCAAGGACCTACTCTAGTTAACTGCTGTGCTAACTGCTAACGTTATGTCAAATGTCAATTAATGTCAAGTTGTACGCGTAGTAATCTTTTCAAATGACTTGACGATGTTTTTGTGATCTTTCATGACAATACAGTAACACAGTTTTTGTTCAAACTTTTTCGATGGCTCAAAACTGAATAAAGTTCCCTGATAAATATGGAGTCCTCATCTATAGTCAGTTTCAACAATGATTCTACTTTCCAAACAACACTAAAAGGTGATTGTAACAATATCAGCGTTCATGAATTAGCTCTTCACGCTATGAGAGATCGATGTCTGTTGCTGCAAAGAAGAATAAATTCACTAGAAACTGATAATATGCGATTAAAACTTGATGTAGTAAAAGCTACTGAGTGCTCACCATACGTCCCACTAAAAGAAGATGAAAAACTACTACTGCATCAGAAAATTGCAGAGCTTAATAGACAAAAGTCGAAACTCATGCATCATGTATTCATGGTTCAATGTGAAAACAAAAATTTGTGGAACAAAATATCTACCATTAAAGGACCTGACAAGTCCACAAATAAAGACGGTAACAAACAGCCCCTACTACGCACTAATACGTATATTCACAGTACTCCAAAAAACAGTGCCAATTATCAAGAAAAGTATTCTGAGTCAAGTTTGGAGGAAATATCTTTAAAATTAATAAATAGCTATATTCAAGAAAAGTCTCAATTAGTTGAGCAATATGAACAGATGGCACAACTGCAGGATATGGATGATGATCTTTTGAATGTCGATTCTATTGGCTTTACTTACATTGAAGACCCAGCTACAGATTCTCTCAAAGAAATTCTTTGCCAAACAGAGAAACTGCAGAGTTTGAAAAAAGAACTAACCCAACAAGAATCTGACTTAAAATTGATTATTTCAAAAGTTGAAACTATATTACAAGGTAAATACAAAACGCACCAACAATCTTTTGAAATTTGAATGACCAACATGTAGGTTAAATGTCTTTTTTGTTATTTACAGAAGGGTACAAGTGTCCTACATGCATTGCGAACAATGCTAAAGTTGTATCATCGGAACATAAGGAGATAGAAACAAGCGATAGTCTAGCCAATTGGGCTACACCAGCAGATTCCAGTACATATAATAATAACTATAGTGAATTAAACACATCAGCCTATAAAAAAAGTATTTTAGAGGAAAGTGAAAAGGATATTAGTGATGAAGCTTGTGATAAAATTTGCCCCATGTGTGGACAAACATTCCAAAAAGAAGTTGTGTTTACAGAGTTTCAGTCTCATGTTGAAAGTCACTTTTTAGGTGAATCTGAACATGATTCTATTACTGATAATTTTGACCATATTCCTAATTCATTCGATAATATCATTTAATTATTTTTGTTGTAGGTACCAATTTTTTTTACACGAGTTCTTTCATTTTATAACTTAATATTTTTCTATATCACAATAAATTTGTCACATTCCATCGAAATCATACTAATTATAACTCTTTTTCTTTTTTTATGAACATAATAAATATTGGAGGCTGCATGTATTTGAAATGAAAATTGTATTTTTTTTTGTTGAATTAATATTGCCACTGGGTCTACTGGTGGCACAGCAGTGTAGATTTTTAGGTGACAACACTTATTATATCTTACCATCATAACAAATTACTGTGGAACAAATGCTGACAAAAAATGCCAATGCCCTGTTTAATAGTAATAATGATGGTTGTACCATCATCATAGAAATTTAAACTGTAATATTATAATGTTAAGGTATATTAATATTTGTCTACTAAAAATCTCCTAACCTGCCATTTAGCTTTGCTACACACAGCAGGTTGGCACATTTAGTTCAAAAATGCATAGAGTGCCAAAGTTTGTTGTGTAGCCCACCTTGGCCTTTTGAAAATTATATAGAAAGTCGCCTTTTTACTACTTGTTCATTACTTTGTTAAATTAATTTACGGTTTGTTGTATGTACATTATTTATAAAATTGAATAATATGAAGCACTGTAGAAATAATTATTCGTAGCCTAATGAACTAAAATTAAAAACTTTTGTACTATGTATAGTTTTTATTTATTGAATTGATAGCACTAAATACAATTACAAAATAACCACTACTTTCTTTCATAATCTTAAGCTAAATCTGTAGGTTTGACATCCGTTGATTTAGATGGTTTCTGTGTTGTTTTCTCCAAAAGATTTTTGCTGAACCATTGTGGTCTTTCTTTTTTCATCTCAATGATTCTTTTGCCTTTCCAGAATTCTTTGGGCTGAAATGAAAATAATACATTATGTACAAAACTTCTCATACATCAAAGTAAATGATAATTTTCATTTATTATTCTAAAAGGACCTACTGTCATAATGAACAATGCTATGTACTTAAAGACTTTTACATATTTGCTTAGTAACACAAACTATTTGAAAAATATTGAGACTTCTAAGTCTCAATATTTTTCACATTGTGACACTTTAGATGTTTCAGATTTTGTGTACATTCCAAGAATGGCTGATTTGGAATGTACTTATTTTGATGAAGATATTTTATTACCTCATCTGGAAGTGTTTCTCCATTATACAACACAACAACATCATGTTCAACTGGATTGATACCAAGCTTTTCCTTTATTTTGGCTTGAATTTCTTCCGTTTCTTTCTTTACCTTTGTGTAGCAATGTTCTGAAAACACAACATTCCATAAACAATTTCATTACCAGCTGTCTGAAGAGTTATGATGTCTGTGTTTCTGGTTATGGAGATTTTGAAGGTAAAATTTACAACTTTTTGTTTCATTTTTAAATTTATGAAAAGAAGTTTTAAATCTCTTGATTTAACATTAGGCACACTAACGGTAAGCATATTACCTATATAGCCATACAAATATTCACACATTCATTATTATACCCTTTAGTATAACTTTTTAAGGAAATTATGTACACAAAAGCATACCACACAATCGTCCTTTCTCATGATGATGTCCACAATTTTGGCACACTTTGATATGATTTTTCGGTACAAGCATTTTCCATACATATTCAGGGGATCCAAATTTTCTCTTTAACTTCCTTTCAATAGTTCTACGAAATTTGGGTACAGCCAATAAGAACCCATCTCCCACTATGTCCTTGATTGAGAACTTATTAGGAGAAGTAGCAGGTTTCTTTTCATGGACGTACGCCAATGCTAACTCTGGAACAAAAAAAAGAACAAAATAATAATAGAGTTGTGAATAAGTTTTCCATTAGCACTGTGTCCAGAATTTTTCAATGGTAGGTTTAATATTGAACCTAGCTGTTTCTTCCGATATAAACAATACGTTCAAATCGCCTTATTGGTTATTAGGTTTTACACCCGGATAAGTACTGTGCTTAACAATTTTATTATTATTTACCTTTGGGTGGATAACCAAATATATGAAATAAATTCCTTTCCACATTCTTCATTAGTTGTACTATATGAGTTAGGCGTGGGATCATATCGTCGGTTTTAGCCCAACAATAATAAAATCAACAACAATACTCAAGTAAAGTAATGATATTTGAACTTCAACTTTTCATTAAAAATATTATTCAGCTCATGAGTGGCTTATTATAGGTACTTCTGTGGTAGACAGTGAACTTTTTAGGTTATTTTTCAGTTTTTCTGTCATTACAGTCACTGTCTGGTTGACAATGACAATGACACCGACAACAAAGAACTACACGTTCGTGTATTTGGCAGCAGTTTTTAAAACAAAGAAATTTTTAGCTGTCTGTAACAAAATGTAGGTACATATGTGGTACATATCTATGTCAAACAAGATGCTGATATGAGAACCATTAACAAATGAAACACTGAAAAATATATGCTTTTTTTTAAGACTAAGGAAAGATGTCTGGGTTATTGTAGAAACTAATACTGTACTCCATACCTCTATATTGTACTTTTACTAAATAGCCTATGGGTAGAACTATACTATTTTATGGTCTCTGCTAACTGCTGCCAACCTAAAGGAAAACCTTTTTTTTGCGTTGGTAAATAATAATAACAAATTAAAATTTTTACTAATGGTAACATTGTAAATCATGGCGACTTTGTCTTTGACAATCAGCTGTCTTAAAGTGGGGGGGAAATGGCGAATGTCTGTATGCTGTGTGTGTTATGCAGTTCATATCCTCAAGCGTTTCGTTGCAGTTGTAGCTATGGCGTGTTTAAGTTCGAGTAGGCTTTGTGCTCGTGTACAAGATAAGTTATTGTGTCAATTCGGACATAAAGTTCGAAAGCAAACTGTATTTGTGAAACTCAAACCTCCCGGACCATCTCCATTGCGAATATTTGGAAAGACATGTCAGGTTAGACAATTTAAATTTTAGTTTTGTTGTATTTAACTCATTAATTTTGCAGGTTTGCATAAATTATTTGAACGATGATTTCGTTTTTCATTTTGGACCATTGTTTTTTGTGTCATGGTATTCAACAATGTTATTTCTTTTTACATAACAGCATGACAGAATATCTAACCTCTCTTAGTCAGCTGATCTAGTCGAATAAGTTACATGAATTTTCTGACACAAGATGCAACTGAAAATAGTTTTTAATGTGTTTACGTTACATATTAAGATATGTGGTGAAGTAGGGTCATTCATTGGAAATGTTAAAAGTGAAATCTTCGTGAGTCGGTGAGCAGTGGGTCGCTTCGCGCGCCGCACAGGTTTGTTGGGTTTGTCGGATGATTTTCACCGTAAGCAAAGATATTCGCGACTTTTACTTTCATCAAACAAAGCAGAGCTCTGTTTGGAAATAAATTGTAATGGACCTTACAATATGAGATTTTTGTATGATACGACCATCGTACATCTACTCAATTAGAAACGATTTAATAAATATCTGTGTACCGAATAGCTTTTCTGTCACGATAAAATCATGTAATATTATGTTATCAGTCTTTATTAATTAATCCGGTATAAGCAATACCCATCCCGTTAACGCTAATTTGACCCTGACCTAATTAGACGGTACGATTAGGTACTTAAAATATTTATTTTTTAAGGTCAGCCATATGTGGTCATAAATCTAGAAATCCGCCGCAAAATACATGTAGAAAATTTTATTTTGTAAAGGGATTCTCCTTAAACTACCAATTTAAAGACCTTGGCCGTAAAGAGCCACTAGAGTCTCAATAATATACGTGTCCTTCATATAGCAACGTCAAGGTCCTAACACCACATCAAAATATCAACAGTTCATGTTAGTTGGGAACGCGCGCCGTCGTGCTTTCTCGCGCAGCGTGCGAGCATGCAATGTCCAATCTCGACGACTCGTATAGAACTTTCTAAGCAACAATTATTATTCGCATTAATATTTCATTTACTCCTTCAATTGCAATTAAATTACTGGCTGATTTCTTTATCCATACCATACCTAACTCTTTTTAGGCTTTTATCGAAAATGCCTAGTTTTTAGGTATTAATTATCATATAAAATCTTGATTGGACAAATCATTGTAGTCATTCACGTACGCGTATCTTTAGCTTTGCCTATGATGACAATCTCTAGACGCATGCACTGGCGCACGGCTAGTGAAAGTTGTGTGACGATTCGTTGAATTTTTAATAGCGCGAAAACTGGGTAAGTAACCTGTCGAAGGAGTGCTTATAGCCTTTCTTATTTTTATTCTAGTCCATTTGGCGAGCATTGACCCCGTTTGCCGCGAGACATCATCGTTCAACGTCATTTCTTCAATGTTGCGTGTCTCTACCTTTTCGTTGAGCATAGGAAAGTAGACGGACAATGTTTGAATGTTTGTTGTATTCTAGACGATGTCAGTTTTCAGACAAACTCTAGGCCCTAAAGGTAGATTCCGGATTTGAATTGGCTCCACGGTACGATCGTTTATTTGGTGGATGAATCGGTTGACTGAATCGCACTGTACGTAACCTCCTGCGTAAATGAAGCTCAGTAGAAATGCGGAACACACAACTATTTGTTCAGTCGACATCATTGTATAAGAGTTTGCAGCAATACACACGATGTAGCATATGTTATTTTCGACTTACAACATTTACTTCAATCCTAAATTACGTGATGACAATACAAAAGGGCATAGAAAGCCGAGTGTTATGTTTGCTGCCATCGACTGAATTTTGTAACAGATTACATATCTGCAAATATCTTAAAACATAAAACTTAATGTTCAATCACAATCAATGCCAATCTCAATGAAGCAGACCCGTTGTCAGCATGGTGGCTGGTCTGTACATATATTCTATAATCGTACACATTACACGTTTTCTGCTCAACTCCCTAAAAACAATAGCCATCTTAAAAAACTAAATACCGTCTTATGTAAACCGTTTTGGAACGCACTCGCATATTCTTTCGAGGATCACGGGCGGGACGAAAATTATGTTTCATACTACTGAAATATTTTTTACACGCAACTGAAATTTAAAGCAATTCTTTTTTTTTTTCTATTCGCAATACCGCAACGCTTTTTAAATGCGGTTGTCTTAAATTTTTAATGTAAGTTGCGCAGTTTTTTTTTGAAAGAACCTTTGCGAACGTGGGCTAGGATTGTGACATGAGCACGGCCTTGTGAATATTTTATTAGATTTTTTTTTTTGGAATAATTTAAACCACGAAGAAGAGCTCGGATCTTGGCCTTGATATAAAGGTGCAAATTAATATGTATTAGTCACTTAAATTATACTAGTTCATGTTTATTTCGCTTGGTTGTAGGCACTGAAACCGCCAAATGTTCAACAGTATTTGCAGAAGTGGTCACCGGTAACTCAATGTCCTTGCAAGCATTGCATGCTTAGGCCGGTACAATTGAGCAATTGCGTTTCGGTCGCCACTTGCAAACAATGAACTCATCAACGTTGTCTCTGGAAGCAATATTAATTGCCGTAGCTTGCGCACGTGACGTTGTTATTTGATAAGATAACCATGTTTCGCATACTAGTATTTAACTTAGTTAAGGATTGAGTAAGACTTGCTTGTAACTAACACCGGTCACATTACTGAAATTCGTTGCTTGTTGACGTGATAAAGCTGGGATAAATAGGTATTCCACGTAAATAGAAATAAAATAATAATGGTGTACGTGCTCACGTTAACTCAACTAAGCAAGCTCTTGTGACTAATAATAATCCGAACAAGAACTTACGCAGTGAAGCAAGTGAATCATGGTAGTTTATTAAAAAACGCTTTACAGAATTCTCTCCCGGGAATTTTTGACCAAGTTTACAGGAATTTAGAGGTGTGGTGACGACTTCAGCAACAACATAGACATTGAATTCTCTTATTAACGTGCGTAATTTTCTAATCAGATAGCCTGAAATGTTTGCTAGTGAATATTGGAGGTGCTGTATAATTTATATCCGTGATATTTCCGATGGATCCGTGAAATCGTACATCAATGCCAACCTTTAGTTATTACAGTGATAAAGAGAAACTTAATAGTAACCAGTAATATTGTTTTCGTATAGGCAATTGAATATTAATTTATAAAAATAAATAAAACAAGTATTGGTTCTGAAAATAACGGGCTATGTTTAACTCAAATAATCTTTTATCAAAAAAGTATCGATGTGGTCGCAGTTCGAACGAGTTTTCAAGGATATTTTGCCTTTTTAACAGACTTTATATCAAAAACCCTTCACAACATGCAAAAATACAAGGTCTGATTTAATTACTGACTATACTCAAGTTCAGAACTTTTTGCCGAAAGTTTTGCCGTAAGTGGTAAAAAAACATGCAGCACAAAAAATACATTTATAACTAAGTACCTACTGAAATTGTTTAGAAAAATGTTTTCCTAGTGATATAAGAGCATGCCTGATATTCCTCACATCATGTACCTATCAGAACATATCATTTTGAAGCACCATCGCGGCGTCCTTGTTACGTACGTTGGCGTTGATTGCAATCTGTAAGCACAGGCAATTATCTCCGAAAGTATATAATCGTCATATCATGACTACTCCACGGTATTCTTCAGATAAACTCAGGGTCGATATGTGTAATCTTTGCGCTAACTAAATACTGTGTATGTTCTGTTTGATAAATTGGATTAGTATCGTAAAATTTTAATTGTACACCTTCCTAGTGCTTCCGCCGTAGTTTACCAGCGCCCGATTACGTAGCCCATTCACAATTACAATCAACCTTATTTTTAAGGGAAGACATGAATCACAGCTTCATATTTTTGAAATTCTGTTCGATAGCGTTAATTAATGAATGAATATTGTTGAATTGTAAAAAAAAGGTACTGCGATTGTGAGCGCAATTAGGCTGCAGTAAACATAATTATGCGAGTTTGTTGAGAACAATGCATTTATCTACCGTTAATATGTATCGAACAATTCTATTTTGTATAGGAAAAGAGATAAGATAATGTTATCAAATCAATAAATTGTAAAGCTGAGTTTTATCGCACTTATGAACATATTGCGACAGATGAAGCTTAAAGTATCTACGCCTAGTTACAACATGAGTGACTGATGTGACATGAGGAGTTGAAGACAAATAAAATATAATCTATTGCTATTTTTACCAAGGGCGTCTAATTTTGCATGAGTTGCCAAAAATTGCCAATGTTTATGTATAATACTCTTGTGCACGCGTGTACCTATGTAATGCACTATCAATCTGAATAGATAATATACAAACGTAGAATATCTATATGTTAATAGTATAAATAGTACAACATATTATTAATACATACTTTCATAATTTTTAATTAACTTTTTGTCGGTTAAAACTGAAACAAGACTCTGTCTGACAAGTTTCTGTGCGTACGCTATGCGTACATCTGAATCGTTAACATTTGTTGTTTTTGTTTTGATAGATTTATTAATTAAAATTACCAAATCTTCAACCTTTTATTATTTTGCATTGCAAATCCTCATAACGGGGATATTAGGCACTCGTATATTACATAAGTAACTAGTAAGACGCAACATTTATTGAAGCTAATTGGTAAAATAACTGATTGATCATACCTAAATGTCATATTTTTTTCTACTGTATGAAGTAATTTATTAAAAATCTTTAAACAAAACAAAATCTTAGTATCAACTCTAATTCTACAGAATGGCGAACACTTGGGTATTTTATTAAGATATTTGGATAAGAGCAGTCAAGTTACCATTTTTACTCTACCAAAACTAATTGACTAAGGTGTTGGCGACCAAATTGCGCCAAATAACCAATTCTCCGCCTTTCTTATCCAGTAAATTCCACATTCTTGTAGAAGTGCTTATCTAATTTCATTATGAAATCTTCCTATCGCAATACACGCTAGATGTAAGTTCTTCTAAGACCCCTGCTTTTGACACTTAATCGGAAACCATTTTTATCATGCAGAGATAAAAATGTGTTCGGTCCAATAGAATTGCATATTTCTCATGGCATGAAGTATCTCAAGCATAATATCTCAAAGTCTAAATTTACCTACACATAATGTGACTTGTACACGCGTTCATAACCAGTTGTTCCCGTTAAATCCGTCCTTGATTCATAACCTAGCGGGGCGGGGCGTCTTCGACCGACATGCCTCTCGCTACAGATCGTTGGAGACTAATTGCACCTGTGATCACTACTGCCAGTGGGTGCAGTTACGACCTTGGTATACCATGCACTGTGGCTGCACTTATTGCTGGTACCAACCTTACCAACTCGACAAACACGCATATTGTCGAGGTCAGTATGAACTGTGTCCAATAAAACTGACGATTGATACACGTAATATTAATAAGGTCACGGTTAATATGTTCGTGTGGCAATTAAAATTGTTCTAAAAAAGAATTACGCTAAATTTACAAGTTAAACTAACAAAAACTGTGTTAATGACCGATCAAGCCCCAGTTATTAGTAGTAGTGCTCCTTGTAAATGAGCTTGTTCGGGGAAGTACTACCACCGTACCATACCTTCCTTTTTTTTGCCGCAAAGTAGCGTTGATGTGTTCCATTTTGAAGGGTATGGATGTCGGTGTAATTACAGGCACATTTGCAAGGCCTCTGGTATTGCAGATTTCTATGGGCATCGGTAGCCTGTAAACATCAGGTGGACCATCGGTTTCTTTGCCATTCAATAATATAAAAAAATGACATCTCCTTATGTCGAAGTGTTGCTGTGAAACACTATCTGTGAAAGAAATTCTATTTTTGCTGCCAAGACATACCCAAAGTCTACAAGATCCTAAATCTTCGAAGAACAAAGGAAGCTTAAAGTATTAATTTTCAAATGCCCAGACAGATTGCGGTCATGTTATGCAACAACATCGCATGCACACAAGTAATTTTGTTTGTAGCTGTCATAGAGCTGTGATATTGACCCTTTTCGACCTAGGCGAAGGTGGTTGCATGCACTACTCAATTTGTTAAAAGATGATTAAATAGGTTTTCCATAAAGATAGGAGACCTAGTAGTCTAGAACATTTCCACTACTTGGATAATCCCAGTCAAATAGATCTATACACTTATTGACTTGCCGCATCGCCGTAAAATGGTGAAGTTCTATCGTCATTGGAATTTTGATGATTGCGAGAATAAATACCATGTGGCAAGTGTAATTAATGTCTGTGTTAAACATCCTTTTATCTATTTGTGTGAAGATCATTAAATGTTTAGATAATGGCATGTTTAAACTTAAACACTGAATTATTAACACGCGTATAACGATACGTTTGCGCCCGCGCAGGTGACGCGTTGATGTCTTTTATACGCGATAGTATGCGAACCTACATTTACGTGTCCGTTCATTTACTTTTACCAAAGTTTAGGTATATTATGAATTGAACTTTAAAGAGAAATTCGAAATTGAAATTTTGTTATAATTCATTCAAGTGTTTTTATGCATGAATTACATGGAAATCTATTAATAGAAAATTTGGCTATTGAAATCCCTTAAAAGATTTCTTGAATGTAATTTCTGTGTAAAGAATAATCACTACGTTTGACTTCCGATATATCAGTATGACCAAAGAATTTATGAATATCGTAATAAATGAGTAATGAAACCTAATAAGATTTGATCAAAAGTTATGTTGGGAATGGAACAACAATGATCCCACATAACTGAATGCAGCTGCAGCCAAGCTGATTCATCAGCAGACTATTCAGCCCCAGAAAGAAAATACTACGTAAAATTGAATTTAATAAAAAAATTACACAACCGGGATTTTTAATCTTATTTAATTTATACTTCTTTGTTTACTGCGTAATGATGTAATGTCTGTCATGTAGGGTAGCGTTTTGCATAATTGCAAAATAGATATAAACAAGTGAATACTTTGAAATGTAGGTATTATAAAATTTACTTTATCAACTGAAAGTAACATGTTCTGAATGCTTATTGCCTATATTATTTAACCGACTTTAAAAATAGGAGGTTCTCAATTCGTCGGGATCTAGTAACTTTATTTTAGGAAGTCGGTGGCAATACAAAAGAAGAAACAGAACCAAAGCTGCCGACTTCCAAAGTTAGTTTTTACTTTTTAGTTTTTGAAGGCGGTTGTCTTTTATTATATACGACCTGCCCGCGAATTCGTCCGCGTAGCTTATTTCACCCGCGTTAAGTTACGTCTTTTGTTACTGCAGGCTCCGCTCCCGTGAGTCGTAGCGTGATGTTATATAGCCTATGTTACTCAGGAATAATGTAGCTATCTATTGGTAAAAGAATGGTTAAAATCGGTCCTGTAGTTTTGGAGCCTATTCGTTACAAACAAACAAATCTTTCCTCTTTATAATATTAGTATAGATAATTTTATAGTTCTTTTTTTGTCACACACAGTAAAATGCCCTATTAATTAAGTTATCAAATTGAACGTTTCCTTGTGTGATTAGGTAGAGTAATCATTGAATGATTAACAAAGGAAAAAGGATTTACGTAAACCATGGATTTGAAAAGAAGATTAACAATGATTTTCATTTTTTTTTGTTTTTTTTTGCACGTGTTATTCAAGTAGGTTTAATTCTAAAATGCTTTTTAAATCTTCGTCATTATAATCCTTAGAACTATTACTAGTTATTTGTGAGTAAATATTATCCTACGATTACTAGAAGTTAATTACAAATCTAAGCCCAGTTAAGTTATAGCCCTCCATGTTTTATATGCTAAGACGTCATAGAAAACAAATTACAAATATTGGCTGATAGCACACTGTTAATTGGCTTTTATATAGCGATAGAGGAAACATTGCTTTTTCCGATGGTGACTATTTTTTTATTTGCTCTTATAGACCTTTCAAATCACCTTCATTTCCAGATCAAAATACGCAAGTATGACTTGAGAGCTTGGGATCATGGGTTCGATTCCCAGGTCGGGCCAAGTATTATTGGGTTTATTTATTAGAATTTACTCATTAGCAGTCCGGGCCTTAGCAGCCTCAGAAAGCACGTTAAGCCGTTGGCCCCGGTTGCTACTTGTATATCTTTGGCAATAGTTACGAGTCATAAGCCCGAAGGTTTCACAACCAGGCGTACCAAGGGGTATCGTGTTACCCAGTAAGGGTTGTGGAGATTGGATAGGCAGTCGATCCGTGTAAATTACTGGGTATTCAGCTGCATCCAACTAAACTGGACTCCGGCGCCAACATAGCTAAGAAAAATGCTGCAGTTAGAATTATGACGATGTAAAAAAATAGCAAGCCTGAAGAACTGTACTGCCTGAAGAAAAGTAACTTTTTAGTTTAAATTGAATTAACAGAAATAATTAACCGGTCCCTTTTGGTCGATATAATGAGTCGGAATGTCCACGTAACAGCTATATATCAATCTAATGTACGTGTCAATTGGTGTTCACTTCTATTTTAAGAACAGTATCGATTGATGCGCAAGAGTGTTCGAAACGCTCACTTTCTATCGAGTTTTAATTGTTATGTGCGTCCAGTAACACATGCAATTTTACGTGCGACAATGTTGTTCATCATTTGCATTGAACACGGATATCATGTTTTTTTTTTAATTTTTCGAAATAGAAAATTATACTAAAATTATACCCTTTATTAAATTAGTCTATTTTATTGGGTCGGTAACAATACTGATTCATTTTTAATAATGTACTCATAGTTCCCAGGTTGAGCAAAAAGTGTAATTGGGTTTTTCCATGAAATTCTCAGTAGCAGCTCGGAGTTAGGATTTGTGCCCGGTTAATGGCAATAGGCTCGTCCCCTATTACATGGGATCAAAGCATACATACACGTATGGGAAACATACCGGCGAAATGTGGGTGTACATTGTTACGCCTCTGCCTAACCCTTCGGGAAATTCAGGCGTGATGGTATGTTACTTATAGTCAAGTGTCATGTGTTGCGTAGCGTTTACATATTATGTCACGTTTAGTACAAAAAGAGCGTCACGCATAGCAAAAGAATGGTTTTTAATGAGATTTTCCTTGTTAATTAAAAGAAGTTTACATATTGACATTACACGTAAGCGTGAAAATACTTAGAATTGTCGCGAGTTCATTACTTTAAGCACTGACGTCATTATGTACGTCGTTCAGTACTTATTCAATTTAATTGTACAGGATTTATTAAAGTAATTGATCAGTAAACCGTATAATATTTGACATTACGGGTAGGAATTGCAAACAACATGTAAAATATGAATTGTCTGTTCCGGGTTAATATAGGTAGGTATGTAATATGTAATAGGGGAAGGGCAAGAGTGAATCAACAGCTTTGCCAAGGTTTCAAATTTACACTTTCATTAATTTATTGTGACGCACAATCAACGCCTTCCTGAAAAAAATTGAAAGCTACCTTAAGGTCAACTGTGGTTATCGTTATTTTTAGTAGGTAATGGCAATCTACTGTGATAAAGTAGACTGTCATTTTGTTTATTACCTGTGGCCACAGGTCAAGTGTAAAATATTGTAATATTATAATAACAACTACGAAGTACGTACTTCCAAAGTAGTTTTGAATACATTTATGAATAAAAAATGATCGAAATGATTTACGTAGTTTATATAAGGAACATTTGTAAAAGTAGGTATTCCCCTGAAATGTGATTTACGTTGCTTTTATAAGGAAAAATTGTTAGAGGCATTCCCCTGAATCGTTAAGTATGCGAGTTTGTATACATATGTGCTGAAATTGATGCACTTACCTACATGTGTAAGGTATTTACAATTACCTTGAAAATCTATTCTTTTGGCATACATTATTTATAATTTAAAATTATTATTTTACCATTTTGACATTATAAACATTGATTTTATTGGCAATGATAAATCAAGATATTTTCATATTGAATTCATGTTTGTAAAACATTTATAGTGGAAACAACGTTTACACGTGTGCTTTTAATGCTACCTCTAATATAACAAAATTACTATGAAAAATTAGGTACTTACAGAAAATAAATACTAGTTTAATTTGTCGTCTTGTGCAGTCATTCCAATCCTTAAATTCGGTTCAATGAAATTGTTCCTATGCCAAAATATTGACTGTTTAAAGATATTTGTCAACTAAACGTAGGTATTTATTTAGTACCTGCGGGTACTAAATAAATCTTCAATGAAGCCGCCCTTTCCCGCACTAACGTGTGTGAAATCGTATGGAAGTAATTATTATGCTACTCATCAGACGTCGTTGCGGATTAAGGATGTTGTCGAAACGGCTCCACTAATACGTATTATTTTTAATTCAATGTTTCATATTGCGTTATATAAGTTCTGATCGTATGTATATACAATGAAATAAAATTATAAGAATTACATATTTAAAATTTCAGCTTTAAAAAACGAATATATTTTGAAGATGTTTTAAATTACAATTATTGTCGGTTAGCTAGCCCTGCTAGTGGAAAGTTTCGCCATAGTTCACACAATCACAAACGAAATAACCAACGTTAATATTCAAGTGGTCTAAAAATGCGGTCCAAACGCGTGTTCTCAGACTTGCTCATGAATGCCGGTTTATTAAATGGCGGCATTAACCAAACCACTACGCCTTTTCGTTACTACTGTGGCAAGGTAAATATTAACACAAGAACCTTGAAGTGTATATTCGCAGCTCGAACTACGTTACTAATAATGCATTAGATTTTAAAATTGCAACATTGATCCTACCTCCCGCCAGCGCCATCACGAGCCTTGCAACCGGAGAATGGCTCTGAGATTAACGTTCAATTCTCGCTTAGTCATTCGCTATTTCTTAAATATAGCTCAGAAGTCAGACCTCTCTTTAATTCCAGTATTTTCAACACTATTCGGTTAAAAACAATTCAGAGCGCACCTTGAATAACATTAATATGCGCTAGTCTAGCTAGCCACGTACGGTATAGTAATTTAATTTTGCACAACCAAGTAACAAATGAAAGTAGCTGAGAGAGTTCACGGACGATGTAATGATGAATAGCATTACCTCTGACAAAGAACCAAAAAGGGAAGTTTTATAAACAGCTACTTACGCAACATATAATACAAATAATCTCTATCTGGTAGAAAAGAGCTTAAATACGAAGTAGAACGCAATGATGCCTGAATCATCCTTTGGCTAATTGTTTCCTCTTAATTTATAACCACATATGCGTCCATCTATGGGCTAGTACTTGCGGGCACATACGTGTGTTGGTTGAACGTGTGGTGGTTTTGCAACGCGCGGCCGGTCGCAGCCCATCGGGCGCGCACTGCAGTCGCTCGCAGTTGCATAAACGGAATTGCAAAACCCGCGTATCGCGGTCACTGCCGCCGTCGACCCTACCACTTAGTTAAGGGCACCTGGCGCACCCTTCGTGTCTTGTCGGACACTTACCCATTGTTTGTAATTTGAACGCAGCACATCTGATGATGAATGCGGTGGAAATGCGTAATGAAAATGTGTATTGTATGTCGCTTTTTAAATAGTTGTGTAGTCCCCATTTCTGCCTTGACGCTAGAGCCTGCCTTCATTCACTTTGCGTCTGTCTTCAATATGGTCGTTGATATCTAGTTATGTAGGTTGCAAGGTTGGTTCTTGTATTGACAGTACATTTATTTATTACAGAGAGTCACAACATGCGGGCCTGCATGCGGGTCAGGCGGTTTCAGCGCTGCCGCCACCGGCGGGCTGGTGCGCCGCCTCGCATCCAGTCTCCAGAGCACAAGCACGGGCTCCTTACCAGACTACGGCACACAGATCGTCGACCCCTACCGTTTACTGGAAGACGACCTCAATGGAATATATGAAGACATCAGATCCGTAAGTACAAATTGATTTATGGCTATTGTGTGAAACTAAATTACTTAAAAACTTTATGATTAATAGACCAATGAACGCAACTTAATTCTTGCCTGTTTTGTTACGTGCAGTAAGGCAGTGCCAACACAATTAAAATATTTTTGTAAACAACATTATGCCTAAGTATTTTTCAAGATTGCGCATACTGATTTCATTATGATAATTTAAATTTTCATAATATACTACACAATTCGGCATTTACTCTTTAAATAAACTTATACCATTAAAAGTATTAGCCGCTGAAAACAGTGTTTATTAGTTTTATAGGTTAATCACTTGTGACTCATGACATTGAATATTAACTTTAACGTAAGTACATGACATTAGACACTTTTATTACTTAGATTTCGTCAAACTCTGTGTTTAAAAGTTGTTTAGTCTCAACAACGGATAACCATGGGTTTAAGGCAAGTGGTTCTGTGAGTAGCTAGGTGTTACTATTAGAATATAAAATTATAGACGGTGACACATGTGATGACTGTATTCAATAGAGTACGAGCATCTGATTGACTTTGCAATCATCATAAATAATAAGTAACCGACTAAAGTAGACCGATCAATGTGTCATTCATTGTATCATGGGCCGTGATATAAAAAGGGTCTCGAACGAGCCTATTGGTCAGCACTGTGTCCATTGATCGACAATTGTGTCAAAGTCACGACGTGTTAGCACGTTGGTCAGTTCGGGTTGTGCAATTCGCGCATCGGCGGTAATTGAGATCTGTGGTACACAATACTGCTAACCGTAACGTAATTTATGCACTGAATTACAGTTTGCTAGATTCCAGTGCGCTTAACCTAGTCGTAATGAATGCATTGCGAGTCAAACCGGAGATCCCCACTACGAATTGTTTGGGAAATGTAACATCAGTACTTACATGTACACAACCTAGCCTACGTTCATTTCTATTGCAGAATTATTCAACTGAAGATTTTTATTCAGTTTTTTGCCATTATCATGATTGAAATCCATTGGTAGGCCACGTTATTGACAAAAAAAAGTCATGCAGAGATGAATTATGTTTTAAGTGACTTTGTGTGCACCGGAGTATGAAAGTGCTAGACTATAATGCCAGAAAATGACCTTAAAACAGTTAATAAACACAAAAATTAATGACATCCTCTGCATTGTGCTCGAAGCCGACAACCTCGGTGGTGTTGTATGGTTGCGCATTGGGCTCAACTGAACTTTTGACAACGATATTGCAAAACGTTGCAATGCACTAAAGTTAAGTGTATTTACGTTGGCGAACTCAATAGCGGTTCGACGATATCCCTCTTCTGAGTTGTTGTTACGAATCGCTTTTCCTAGTTCGTTTTGTTTATTCTAAATATTGGATTTAATTCACTGTAAGAAACTTTGTTGTTGACTTATGAAGGTACCTACACAAATTTTGTAAGACTATATTTCTTATAAATTTATTACCTATTAGTATTGGCAAAAAAAAAAATTATATAGTTAAGAAAATATTAAAGAATGTTGATTGGTAAGGTTTAGTGACATCGGTCCTACCGTATCATCGCTGTTTGTGATGCCAGTGCTCGTTTGCCTACTTTCTGTTTGGAAAACTCGTCTAAAACTAGGCCCCTGTGTGAATGCTGTACTGCCAAGCTGTATATTTCTACACGATCATTTCCTCCACGTCTGTTGCCATCTAAGGCTGATTTCTACTTAGTTTTATTAAATCCATGTTGGGTAAGATCTGTCAACTTATGCTAAGTAAAAGCACAAAATAATGATTACTCTGCTGGTTTTGTTAGATATGCAAAGAAAACCTTGTTTATTTGTTATGAAGATGTCAGAAGCGTAAAAGTAGGATTAAGCTTATCTCAAGGATCAGAACATTTATCATGTTAGGAGACCTACCAAACCTGTCCTATAGACTGGATGAAATACACGTCTGTTTGAAACAAAAGTAGACATGTAAATTGAACATTTGTGAAACCACAATATAAACTTATTACACTAATTATTTAATTTTTTGTAATAAACAAAACAAAATGATTTTTTTTTGCTTTTTATTATATTGTTGGAAAATGCCGTTGTTCTTCTTACTTGCAAGTATCAAGTGCTTTTCAAGTGTCTTTTGTCGCCAAGAATTAGTTAAACCTACCACAAATTGTTTTAGCGCCTTGTTTACATTATTTGCAAAATTACCGGTTCCCGAGTATAGTAATTTTCGTAATTAATGGGTTTCGCAGTGCTAAGCAATGAGTGGGAAATGGAAAGTGTGGCTTGGAACAGCGCTAAACTTGAACATTGACCTTGTTTCCAGACCCGGTACGCAAAAACAACTAGCAAGTATTCTCGTTACTTCGTTTCCGTTACTGGCTGTAGTTTTACTCAATTTAATAAAGGAAAATGCTAAACAGATATACAAGACTACTATTCACAAGTGTTAAATGTTTTTGTCTTTTTTTTGTTGACTATACTATTTGTGTTTTCGTTTTCAGTTTAGCTAATTTGGATATTTCATTACACATTGACACATATTTGAATCTTTATTTACTTACTGGAATAATTCACACATTTAGCCAATGGTTTTAGTTAAATATTAGCAAAAAAAAAATCACACGTGCCATTTGATATCATGTTGTACCACAAAATTTATGTGTTAATTAAGTATTATTAGATCATGCCTCTTATATTCAATATCTGACAACACCTGGTGTTTCCTATACTCTTGAAAATTACTTGTCATTGTTGTTTTTTCCGGTAACGGGGTTCTAGTTATGGAGCTGTCTTATATATGTGCAAATTAACTTAATATTGGCACGTACACTAAACATAACTGCAACTAAATATGAGTAACAAAAACGTAATGTGGAAATACGACATTGACTCGTCATTTGCACAATTATGTGGTAGGTAGGTGAGATATTGTTAACGGCTGAAATACTTCCTATGTGTAATGTAGGTATTTAGACCTTTTTGGAAAACTGGTAAGGTAATTTAAAACTTTATTTTTGTGACGTTATGGCATACTTCATTGTCAATTATTATGCTAATTTAGCATTTTATCATTTAAATGGATTAAAAAAAATATCATTGTAACTTGAGCGTGACTTTTTATAAGTAAAAAGTGCCATTATTTTCGGTTATACCTAAAATCACTGCTTCATAGGACTGAGCTTACCATGGCAGTGGGAAGTTCAATGACAAAAATCAACCGCTCAGCCGTCAATTTGAACTCGACATGCAGATGTAAATACAAAATTGTAGGTTAGACGATCCAGTTATGGTTCTGGACAGCGGAAAGTAAAAGCCTAGTTTAGGAATCGTTTTGCCCCTAACCTTGATAGAGCTCGACAAGGTTTAAAAACCATATTAAATATTTGAATGTGCCAGGGTTTGTATATCTTTGCTTTGTCATTAAATCGTGGTGCTTCTGCGCATACTCAGCACTACTAGTGGAAGGTGAATCTCTCTATGTAGGTGCGTAGGTACTTAGGTACCGTCCTCGGATTTCGCAATGAGACCTGACTGCGTGACGTTTTGAATGTGTTCGGTCAACAACGGGTGGTGACTGAAGGATCCACTTAACTAATATTTACGATTTTGTTTAGCATATCCAAAACCTTACTCTTAATTATTTATTACACGTTTACAATTCATATATTTTAGGAGGTTAATCCTAATTTAAATAAGGTTACATTTCACTGATTTTTTAAATATCTTTGCCAATGAACCTCAATGTCAGAATAGATATTGTTGCAAAAGAGTTGAAATCTCTTAGGGGGGATATGATTTTATTAGGAATATTTTGCGTCACACCACACTCATAATGATCAGACCGGTATGGTAGTATGGGTACCATGTGATTATAATTTAATGATATCGGTTTAGAATATCTTGATTGGTGGGATTTAATTTTGTTATCTTACGCATAATGAATGTATGGTACATGGTAAATAATTTGTTTCATTCAATGCTTATCTATTTTAACGCATTGTTATGTCCGTGAATGTTTCCAGTATTACCAAATCGGAGTCTTATGTTATTTATCTAAGGAAGTTTGCAATGGTGGGTGCGTCTACATGAATATTTGATAAAACTTACAAAACTCTTAATATGTTGATCCGGTGATTTTACAACGTTGATGTAAATATATGAATACAAGCTTGTATTAAAGGCTATTATCATAATAACAGGAATTATGAGAGACCTTACATCAAAGATTATCTGCTCACATCTTTTAAAAACACGTAGAAGTTAAGCTAAATTGTTGTAATAGATTCATAAAATCCAGTTTGTATTTCATAATAATTTACTGAAAATATGGGTTACCTAAATTTTAATTGATATGACTTTGCATACAGTCCTCGAAACAATAAAATTGATGTTCAACGACGTGTTCAACAACGATAATTGAAAAGGCAATGGTAAAAGTAGTATTGTTCTCTAAAGTAAGAGGACACTTGCGTCAATGTGCAGTCAATGGTGGTTGCTACACCGCTAGCTGAAAACAAGCACCGAGTCCTTCAGGCAGTTGCAAATTATCCATGTTGTAACACCGTTTAGACTGCCTTTTACGGTCGCAACAAATGCGTATAATAATAATTAGCATCTATTTATTTTTATCGCATTCGCAAATCATGATATAAATAGGGAGTAACATATGATTTACGTTACAGTAGTTTGTAGATAATTTAATTAGCTGTAATAAGATATGTATATGTCGTACATGCTATTCAGACCGTTAAAGAATCTGGCTTCATTTCGACCGATAAAATCAAGAGCGTGAATTCACCTTAACTAAGTAACTAACGTGTTTCTAATTACTAGGTTAGTTAAATACATGGTTCTCATTATGTTTTCCAGGTATTCGATGTTTCATTTTTGTAATGTTTACCATTAGCTAATAAACGCATTTAGGTTTAATTCGTTTTATTGTTGCATTTAGCATGTAGTAATACGGTAATTAGAGCCGTGTACAGTTCGTAAGCAGTCAGAGCAGAAAATTTTAAATAATAAAACTTATTACACACAAAAGCACGATGATAATCATTTATTAATGATCAGGTTGCTTTATCCGATAGATGTATATATATTACGAACTACTATAAATGTTGTACCTAATAATACAGTTTGTGTTAGTATATAAACTTAAGATAATGTAGTGGAAAAAAATACCTCACTTAGGCACTACAAAAAATAAATGGTTCATTTTAAGGGGAACCCTTTTTTTCTAAACATAAGGCACATAATCAAATGTTTTGCACGCCAAGATTTCAATTCAGTTTTTGTTTACGGTTATAGTAGACTTCCAATTAAACAGATCGGCCTGTTTTATTTTAAAGTCTGATTAAATGGAGCGGTTGGCTGATAAAGTATGACACAAACAGTTAATGAATGTAGGTTTATTAAAAAATCGTAGCAACTGCTACGAGAGCGTACTACGCGTAATTAAGTGTAATTGTTTCAGTTGAGACATTGTTGGAATGTGTGAATGTACGCTGATTAGCGGGTTCATGGTATTTTAGTGAATATAGAAAGTGAAAGAAAGAGGAATGTCTCACTTTATCAGATGACTCATTTATCTACATAGTGAAATTGTCAATACTATAGATATACGGTTTCTTGAAATCTAATATTAGCTGCAAGAAAGTGTACAATTTATGTAAGAAATTATCGTAATCTGTATTAGGTACGGTATATCAATATCAATGCACAGTACTAGTTCGTCGGTTATCTTGTTTATCAATTCTAATCAGTTAATATTAAACATGATAGTTCATATTTTAACCTAGAGATATTTATTAATGTGACGATTGTAGATTAAGCCGTTATCCGAGACTTTATATTAATGATGTTGCTAATGTTTGCTATACCACTAGGTACTAGAAAATGTTCTTGCTGATTTTAATGCACAGCACGATCCGAGACGGTTTTTTTCTCGTCTACGCTCATAATATTATCATTAATGTTGTTGTAAACTTTAGCTTCATAATTCGAATCATGATTGTGTTTAACATTATTCGCCGGTGTCAAGTTGAATATTTTCTGTCAGGATCTTGATAAAATAATCTTATTTAAATGAGCATCAACTTTATTGTTGGAATTGTGTATGCACTGTCTTGACACCTGTACCATCTTACTATCGTGATATTTTTGTTGGATGTGATCCCAACTCGACTGTAGCCCCTCTGCCCGACAGGAGCTGGAGCGTAACACCAACCAACCAGAACTGAACACCATAGCCACATACTACTTCGATGGCCAGGGCAAGGCGCTCAGGCCGATGGTTGCGATACTTATGGCGAGAGCCGTCAACTACCACGTCTATGGAGAAAACAGGTATGTACTTATGCACTTTTGAAATATTCATTTACCTTATTCATAGCCATGAGTCAAGGCTTGCAGACGTGCTTCTGTAATATTTTATGAAAGGACAATGATCTTGCTTTTTAGATAAAGCGATAGCTTAGCTGCAAAAATACGTGACTGGCAGTAGTCTCAGCAAGGCTTAAAATGTATTATCATTCCATCTGTTAGAATTCTGTTTCATCTTTGTTAAATTGTTTTTATGCTACCAACTAAAATAAATTATTTTACGAAACAATGTGCTGCATCACGAATACGCGCAGTGGTAAGAAAGTAAAGAAAGTTAGAAAAGTCTGGGGTCAACCCACAATGTTTCTTTGTAATAATAACCACAAGCGTTATGAGCTTAAACAATATTTTATCACGTTGTGATTCATATTTATTGTTTCAAAGAGAACTGACCACTTATTTTATGTACAAATCTAACCTTGAATGATGGACATTGAAATGTTAGAGCCAAAGTGCAAAAGTCTCTCACAGTGTAATTGACATTAAAATATTGACCGCACCTATCGCCCGGGGTCACCTACAACTTTATAGTAGGCGGTGTTAATATGAATGAATATGGTGAAAAGGCAGTTTTCAACATATTGCAATGCCAGATTTTCGGAAATGATTCTCATTACACGCGCACGAAATGTTTAAAGGGATGCCTTATGTTTAGCAGTGAGCAGACGTTTACGACCTGAAATAATCTATAAGTGTATCTATTTTAAAAATGCTTAACAAGCCAAAATATAGCATTGTTTGTAAAGTGGAAGTCCGACTGACACAGATATCTTAACTTTTATTTCCTAGCCTTTCGCTTAATTCATTGAACTTGTTGCCTAACAGTATCTGTTTGCCAATACTTTTGGATTGCGTTCGGTCATCAGACCGTACGCTCCATAGTTCAATGTCTCGCCGAGGACCTTGAACAAACGATTTTTCAAAGGTCTTTATGTCGTCACATATCGCGAGACCATTTATTGCATTAAATCGAAGGCTACACTCAACGGTCAGATATAATAAGATTGAAGAAGATTAAAACGTAGTAGAATCTCATTAAGATAACAATTAGTCAGATTCATCGAGTAATATTCTAATCAGTAATATTGTAATTGCAAAACAATTGGTACATACTTATAATGTTCTTGAAAATAAACATCATATTTTGTTGATTTTGGTTTATTAAAAAGTTTAAACTAAAATAAAATGTCATAGTTAACAAAATAAAACAAATGCGTCGTGTACATTCCCTTATCTTTCGGTTTGTTTAAATCGGGTAAAATATTTCTTGTCTGTCTTACATGAGTCGTGATGTGAAGACGTGTAAGAATATATTTCAATCTTAAGGAAAATCTGTACTTCTAAAAGCAGTCTCATTTTTGCATTCAGTGCAAATGATTACAATAAATGAATTGTAAATGTTCTATTCAGGCATTGAGTTCACGTGTTCCCGTGTGGTTCGCCGCAATCCCCGCCCTTACACGATGAGAATATTTTAAACACGCAACGCGAACTACTGGCCAATTCATTATTATTTACCCACGCATAATGAGACTAGCTGACCGTGATCTAGCTAAAAGGTAATTAAAACAAAACAGGTACTCATACACAAATAAAAGTGAAAAGCTAAAGTTTGAATAAAACGTGGAATTATTTCGTTTACAGTAGGTATGAGTGAAGGCGCGTTATCAACGCGTCTTCCGAAACCTTCAGACGAACTATCTCGCACATCGCGTGGTATGCGCAACCGAACCGCTAACCAAGGCTTTTCTAGCTTATTGATGCAATAGCTGTCTTTATATTCTTGCTATCCATTGTAAGTGTTAAAATCACGAAGTTTGAAGTACCTATTTGTATAAAAAAACTTCAAATTAGTTGCAAGTAAAATCACCTTTATGTGTGGTCTAGTAACAATTCATAGATAGATATCCTAACCGACAGCTAAATGAAAGATTATCACAAGTAATACAATTACAAATTTTAAATAACCCCCGTCAGAAGAATAAAGATCCTACCGCAGCGAACAAGAGCTGATAACCTTGAAACGGCTGAATCGATTTTGATTAAACATATCTAAGTACCATCGCTAGAAAGTATCCATCAGAATCGCGGGTGTATGACTTCCAAATAGATCAAAAATAAACTAAATAAATGTACGTTTTTGTTCTCAAATAAGTATAAATGTACGTGTCTGTATGCGTAGCAAATATCATTTTAAAGTGAGCCGCCATCCTGATATCAGGTTGGCGGGTGAATTTAAATTCAATTACCTTTTTAGAAATGTAACATTAGGAATAAAATGTACGTCAATTGTACTTATGTCTCAAACATCCACCCTATATTATAGGATTCCTTGAACATGTACCTTCAAGCTTAATTTCTAATTATAATGCAATTTGGCATTAACTTACGGAAAACCAAAGCTATGATATATTCTCAGAAACAGCCAGCTGTTCTTTACAATAAATCACAAGACAAAGAGTAATATTGTATACAAGTTAAAATGGACACTAGTTCCCTGTCAGTGAACGTATGTAAGTAAATGTTGTAACAAAATTTTGCTTGAGTTGTTTTAGTATGTAATCGTCCGGTTCAGAGTGCATTCATGGCTGACGGTGCAACGCTCCTGTTTGATTCGTAACCACGCACTTATCATTTTTATTTATGTAGGTATTCTGTACTGAATAATTATGCCGCAAACATTTTTTTGTCGATTTAGTAATTAGTTTATTGAATTCGTTGATCATTAAATTTCAAATTAAGACAATTGATAAACCACTATTGTTTTAACTTAAATGTAATAAACTTTTGAATTAAATAACAGATTTCTCTTTACCAATACAGTGCAGAATCCGTAGCCGCAAGATTCTGCAATTTTATTGATAGTAGTCAAAGTTATAAATAATGTATCTTTAAGTCCACTATAGTTGCGAAGATTATAAAACATTACGTATACCCTGAATTATTACATTCACATAAACTAGTTGGAATAACTTAACGTTCGACTTTTTATTATTAAAACGTGTTTGGTATACATCTGTCTATAGTTTAATCATCCACATCAAACCGTTGTAAGAATCTAAATATATTTTTTTATTTACTTCGTATTTGCGAAACGTATCATTGTTTCTTTAATAAAACTTAATATTACAGTTGCATATAAAACAGATTACATCATCGATAGAATTTAGCCGTATCACATAACCTTTTTTCATCAACATATTGGCTATTGAACTCCTAGTGCTGTTTGCTGACCTTTATTGTAGAACAGCAAACAATCCTTAGGGTTATCGCTCATTATAACGGCTTAGCTCCAGCACGGCAAATAATTGTCCGTTCACGTTATGATTTTAATTCATGTGCGTTAAAGTTGTTGTAATGTCAAGATAAAAAAGGTGATAATTCGCGGGCGGTTGCTGGCAGCTAACGTTTGATATTTTCGAGGCAATTACAGCCGGGCTATTGTCGTTTCAGAGCATTGTCATTATGAGCGATGACCAGCTCTCAGCCCAGTAACAGTTTTCCCAATATTTTAAGTACCCTCCCATTATTTCACGCTGTAATCTTTGTGTGTATGTATGTAACATTAATGTGTAATGTTGCGGTGCAGTGCATTGCAGCCGTCACAGCGGCAAGTGGCGATGATCAGCGAGATGATCCACTCGGCATCGCTCATACACGATGACGTCATTGACCAGAGTGACTTCCGCCGCGGGAAACCCTCCGTCAACGTGCTGTGGAATCACAAGAAGGTAATTATTTTTTTTATTTAATCATCGGTATTGCCAACATTGCACTTAGATCGTGCCAGATACGACGCTAGCTATGTCTAAAGAGGCTAAATACCTTTTTCTCTATTTCTTAACTTTGAATGCTTTATAGAGCTGCCAACAAGAAACTCACGTCTGATTCCCAGGTTTTAATAATACAATGGTGATGTACTTGCTTTAATTTAATTATCAGCTTTATCTCATGAGAATTAAAATGACCAAAAAGTAGTTTCAAGTACACTAAAACTAATTAAGTAGATGATTATACAGACACAAGGATCTTATTATATCTATTTAAATTAAATATCTTATATACATATATCGAGATGTAATAAAATAGTTAAAGTTGGATAAGGTATTGTTAGTATGACAAGTCAAGCAGGTTTGCTTGGGTGTGGTGGCCACTATGAATGTGACGTGAATTGACATTTTTAAAGAAAAGAGGTGTTAGCCAGTTTGGGTTACACATTCATGGTAATCAACTCACCGCGTTACCATCGATTTCAAAACTCTCGATGTCTGATGGCAAAATATCAGGTGGTTCGCCATGCTGCTTGGTGGATTTTCGATACATATATATTTTTAGGGTACGGTATGAAAAAAAAAAATCAAAAAAATTGATTATTTCTCACCACAAAAACATTTTACAATATTTAGGAACTGAATTTCGAAACACTAACAAGCAATATTTTATATTCATGAATATACAATCCACTGTGGTGGCTGTAATATTTGCCAATAAGTATTGACCCTATCCCCTGAACTAGGTATCTCAGACCCTAACTCAGACAGAGAGACTCTCAGAGAGATACCTGTATCTCAGAGGGTAGTGTTCAGTCATAAGTTGAACAATATTTACCAAGTGCCACTACTATTTAGATGGTAAATGTAAAATTATCCAGATTTAGAATACTTCCTTTTAAACGTTATTTCTCCGTGACATTCAACTTCAATTCGTCTCTTGGGCAGTAAACATTGTTTAATCGTGTTAGGATATTTCACAGAAACCGTTTTAAAGCTATACTCATACAGAACCCAAGCGAATGCGCGAAGCTTAAATGAATGCGTAAATTTTCAAGACAATGAATTTATCGTTATCCAACGCATTGTTTTATGTAATGTATCTTTAAAAGTGCGTAAGCTTTTAAAAATACATGTAGGTATGTGTTCAGAATTGTTCCTATGGAATACGAATGAATCGATATTTATGGAAGTGATCGTCTTATGACAGCAATCATTGTGGTTATCTTATGTAGATTGACGCAAATTCTCTCGTACCTACGTGTGTATACATTTAAATTAACTTAATTAGTGTACACAAGGGATTACTTACCACATCCATCATATTTGTGGTTATATACATAGTAGGTATGCAAACATTTTTATTATTAATATAAAAAGATTTAAACAGCGTGATAATTTAAATTTTACTTCCACTTTTAACATAACGGCAAAAGTATGAATAGGTATGACGACTTAAACATTTAACTAATTTTAAAATAGTTTAAGTAGTCAAAAAAAGTGAAAATAAAAAAAAAAGTTGCAATCCACACTTACGTCTCAAATGTCCCAATGTTTTAATTCAACCAACTCACCGAATGTTATCTCCTCTTAAACGAGGTTTTAATAGTGAGAAATGTTAGATAGTAAATTAAAGTTGCAAACTGCACTTAGGTACGTCCTAGATGTATAAATGTTTTAATCCAGCGAAATTACAAAATGTTAAATCGTTTTAAACGACATTTAAATAGTGATAATTATTAGAAAATAAATTACAGTTGCAATCTGCAGTTACGTTCCAAATGTCCCAATTTTTTAATTAAGTCAAAAATTAATTACTAAAGCAGTTTTCAAGGAGACGTAGGTATTTGTATTTTATCAAGACTAGTATCTAATTCATCAGGAAATTCAAATCGTGATACGAATAAACAATCATTGACTATTCAGATGATTATTTTAATGCTTGACATTCCTGCTGCATGCCAATTTGAAGAAACATAATAGAACCTTGTCATTGTATACTAAACTGTAAATAGAACGAATAAGTAGTACTAGTTCTGGTCTATGTTAGTAGGTAGCCTACTGTATTGGGATAAACCAAACACTGATTAATATGTGTGCCATGTCTTCTCGATCACGATCCGAATGGAAAGTGCAAATGGGCTATGTACATAAATAAGGAGCGGCTGTGTCTTGTCTGTTATTATGCCTGTTGCTAAGGCGGTGCCGAATTTCTGTTCGATTACGTGCGTCACCATAAATTAATGTTTATGTGATTCGCGAAAATGGCTATTTAATATATTAACGGTCATTTTTACTAGTTGTATGTAAAGAATCGCGCGCATTGATATGAATGTATTGTGTTTTAGTTTTTTGGCAAAACTAGGTTAAGATTCACGCTATTTATTATGCTTGTGATTTAATAGATAGATCGTATTCTAATAACCACTCACGCATTTATAAATAGATATTGGTAGTGAAGGTCAAAATCATAATCCAACTCAATTATTCTGTATACAATATTCTTTTATTTTATATAACGCTAGCTTCTGCCGGCGACTTCATTCGCGTGATTTTGTTCACCCGCCTTTGGTTACTGTTTCGCTCCCATGGGTCGTAGCGTGATGTTATATAGCCTATACCGTTCTTTATGAATCTGACTATCATATACAAAAATAATTGTTCCAATCCGACCAGTAATCCAGAGATTCTGCCCATGACTTTGTCCGCGGGTTTATTTTTTTGTCCGAGTGTAAGTTCATCTATGGTTTCCACACCGCTCCTCAGTAGCGGAATAGATTCATGAATTACATTACACTATTATATAAAAAAAACGTTTTTTCTACTCCGTGTAGGTAGTTCCTAGAGATTAAACGAACAAACAATATTAGTATAGAATCTACGTTCTCGCCTGTTTTCACTGAATTTTTAATAATAGCATAATGTTAGGATCGACAAATCGCCCAAAAAAAAATTAAACGCGTGTTGTCTTTAGCAATATTAGTTTAAGCTTTAAGTCGGCACACATTATCTACCCATTTGTTGTGCAAATATTGAACTTTGTAGATACACGTTCGTCATATTCAATTTCGTTTTCAACGTGGCTGTAGAAAGCTGGTTTTAGGATGACCTGCTTGTAAAAATTATTCAATAAATCACGTTTTAAAAATATATTCCTGCAATTATTTATAGAATCTAGACATGCTTATTTAATAGTTAAACAAAATCTTAATATGACCGGTACATAATTTCATTTAATAATGTACGGAACCGTGGTAGGTAGTTGCCTAAAATATTTTACCTTGTTCATATTTAGTTTCTATGTTTAGATAATCACTCGTTTTAAAATTATTAATCAATGAATTTACACACTTACGTGTAGACCTGTTCTCAGTTGACCCACTTCATGTTTACCAAAGATAATAGACTTCACCGAGTCCAGGTTGTTGCCCTAACTAAATATTAATACAAATACAATCTGTGGGAAGTAGTCCGAGACATCAGCGTCGACAGGGCTATCAAGATAAATGATTGCTATCACGTGTATACGGCTATTCTTTTCTTTCACTTTATGAATGGGTGAGACGTAGCTATACGAGCTAGCATCGGTTCAGTCGCGTAGTAGTCGTGTTGTTAATGGTTAGTGGCTGTGTCAGACAAGCCCCACCTACTCGCACTGGGCCAAAAGGCAACCGACCCTCGGTGAAAGTACCTCGCGGCCTCATCACACGAATAAAATGTTGATAGCGGCTTTTTTATGACTCGTAGTATTTTACATTTATAATTAGAAATTGACAGTCAAACATATTTTTTATTATAACTGAAGCCTTAACGATTGTCAGCCATAAATTCTGTATTAATTTAACCTCTCCATAATTTTTTAATATTAATAAATTATTTGACACCATATTTTATCTTATGGTACAAATGCTTTTTAAGTAGATACATTGTCCAAGGTTATCAGATAATTTCTACAAATCATTGTTATCATACTATGTGTATTGAATGACCGTAAACAGAAGCTCGCCGCGTCGAATGACGTTTGTGACACGATCATTGTGTAATATTTCCCTCTTTCAATGAATATATTTGTTCAAGTTATTATGGCTATTAGATTGGTCAAGGCAATTTTCGTAAGTATTGTCACAACAGAACAACCAATATTAGAATAGGTTTTCAATTTCATCCCAAGGTTTGAAAATCTTTATATTAGAAACTAGCTTCTGCTCGCGACTTCGTCCGCGTAGTTTTATCACTCGTAATGCGAGTGATAAAAACCAAAGATGTAACCTAATGGGTTACATCTTTGGTTACTGCTTCGCACCTATTAGTCGTGGTGAGATGTTATATAGCCTATAGGCTTCCTCAATAAATTAACTATCCAACACAAATATAATTTTTCAATTCAAACCAGGAGTTCCTGAGATTAGCGCGTTCAACCAAACAAACAAACTCTTCAGCTTTATAATATTATTATATAAACTTGAAAATGATTGACCTGTTGTGTGTTTTGTTTGAATCTTCTAAATATTCCTCTGTATAGTCTCTTCTGTATAGTTCCTTATGGTCAAGTTGTCCAAGAATCGATGTGATTTGAATGGAAATTAGTGTAGAACAAAGAATTTAACTCGATTTTGTTATTGCTACGAATATCGACTTACGGCCTACGGGCTCTGAATGCTTTTATTGCATTGTACATTAGATACTTGTTATCTTATTATATCTACTTGTAAGCAGTTTGCGTTTGCCTTCGTCCTTCACGAACAAATGCCTATCCTGCGATTACATCTTCCGGCGGAGTAATCTTCAGTGTGAAACGTTTTATGAATCAACAATGCATTTGATCGTACGTTGTGGTCTTCATCTAATGTCATGATGGCGAGAATGTCCCATTAAACACGTTGAACGTTGTGCAATTTAGGTCGGCTCGACCTTTGCCTTTTATTTACAGATTTTATAGTCGAATTCATTATTGTGATTTATTATAAATTAATAAGTGAATGATGAAATTTTAATTTTATTATAAAAATTAGCAGTATTTTGTATACTATCGTGATTCATTAGTAGAGTTAAATTAATATCTTTTGACCAATAGTTATCACTTATTATTATTGATTTCAAGCAATGTTTGAAATCAAATACCTGCTGCAATAAAAGTTAAATGCCTAATGGCTATGAAACTAAATTCTGGTGGTCTTGAGTAAGTTCAATTTCTCGTTGGCATGTGAGGTGGGCACTAGCGGATGTTGTCACAGCTCGCTAATACTAATTTGGGATCTAATAACCGTATTTGAGTTATATAATTCAAACATCCAAATGTTGGTGTTAGTACCGTCTGGACCTACCTACCTACATATACGTATGTATACATACGTTTTGTGTAAATATGGTACATGGTAACAGGGCGCGTCTGTTTGTATTTAACTCATTTATGACCATGTTGCTGTGCACGGATGTGGAATGTTTACATTGCTGTAACGTGAACAAAATCTCTGATAATTCGTTTGATTGCGGCCTCTGTGTGCAATGTCTATTACGATTAAGGATTTAAGACTATTATGCAATCGAGTACCTGTACGATAGTCCTTATTAGGTCAACGACCGCTGCAACCTCGGTACGTTTCAAATATGTATATATTCCTGCTCTATAAAAGAATGGTATTGTATAGTGTTTGTACGACAATAGGTGAGGAGTCTTCAACAACGTCAGTAGCGAATTTCCGATTCCTATCGTATCTGCGACCATTGTTCAAAATATGTCGCGGACCTTATTGTTCACCTTGTCTGAGCTATGCTATGGAATGACGAGTTTAAATGCAGAGCGTACGCGCTTGGAATTTATGTAAAATATTGGACATACCAAAACGTCTGGGTAATGCCTATGGTATCACACTGATTGTATTTTATAAGATTAAAAATTATAAGTAGGTTCATAGGTGGGGCCCTCATGGTACGATTCAACCGATTAGTCGTGAGGCGGTGGCTACACCTGTCTCTCTGTAATCTGTCCTGCGCCCAAACCCGTAGTCTGATGCAATACCGCGTTGTATTGACTATCTGACATTACCATATCTGATATGGTTGGATTTGGAGTTCGATAATCACATAAAATTAAATTTATTTGTATGTAATTTTAAAGGAATACAGCAGCATGTATACAACGTTTAAACCACCATGAACTTATTTATCATCTTACCTAAAGCATGTTTCTAATGTTAATTTATTCAAAGCATTTGCTACATATGTTTTATAACAGACTTCGTATTAATCTTACTATACTATTATAAATGCGAAAGTTTGAATGAATGAATGGATGGATGTTCGTTACCTAACCATGCCAGAACGGCTAAACGGATCCAGATGAAATTTGGCATAGAGATAGATTATAGTCTAGAATAGCACATAAGCTTTTTGTCCCGGAAAAATGAATGGGATAATACGTCAACTTTGCTGCGAAGTCGCGGGCAGAAACTAGTCCATAATAAAGAGAATCGGCGAGGTCAAAGTTGGTTTATTATTCATAGATAAGAAATTAAATATATCACGTTTAGGGATTAAGAAATTCTCAAGTAGATTATTTTAGATAGTTATTTGGTAAGTCGGCAAGGTCAAAGAATAGAATTGTTGGTTTTGAACTTGTATAAATTGGAATGCTTTCTAAAAATAAACCGATTAGTTGATCGACGAAATGTTGTTGGGAGGACCCGTGTAGATGCGGGCTTTCGGGCGCGAGGTCCCTGTTAGCTTTCTCCGGAGAAAGAGGCGCGGGGTACGGAACGCGGCGCTCCGTCGTCTATCAACATGCACCAACGTATGTCAGGTGTTCCAATGTGTGCTCGCGTAACATTCACTTGATTATCGATTTTGGATAAACTCACATTCCTCAATTATGAATAACCTTCTGTTAAAAATTACCAATTTACAGTGTATTTATGCTAGACAAAAATATGTAGGTAAGACTACAGATCAAACTAATAACAACAGAATATGAGATGTTAATCGTTATACCTGCTTAATGGGGACTCTCATATGGTGAAAATCTAATTTCCCAAGGGTTTACGAAGGTCAAGCCGTTGCGTCCCATGTTGTGTGAAACTAGAAATTTGCTATAGTATAATGTGCAAAGGAAACTGGTCGTGTACTTTATTGGCATCGCTAATAGGCTTACAATAAATACAGTTCCTCAAAAATAGGCTAACAAAATCTTTCTCCTCATAAAAGATTTCATTCAATATGTCATATATATCATTTGTACTAATTTTCCTCAAGAAATCACTGAGAGTAAGGAGATACGAGATTCGTCGTTAAAAGTTGGAGACCTTGTTAATTATATTGAACATGAAAACCTTTCACTTGCTGTACAAAATTAAGTACTTTAAACTCTTCAATGCGATATATTGTATTAATGTAGATGTGTACATACAAAAAATGTATCTCATTAATAAAAGGGCGCACAAAAAGTATATAGTGTGGCTACTGCTTATACCTACGTAATATTGTGATTACTTTCTGAAAACCAGACAAAGCAATGACTTGATAAATATTATTTGATTCTTCCCAATATATAGTAAATATTCAGATATTTCCGAAAGAGTCAAAACTCATACCTAAATTATGTTAATTATGATAAAATGCATAATAATTTAGGTGTGTCTCTAATTCAATTAATGAATCGAAAGCTGTTCATCTAAGGACGTCAAGTTAGCATCAAATAATCGATTTATGAACAAATTGATTTAATGATCTTGAAAATCAATAACTGAAGGCGGTTGTTTCTTCATTAAAATATTTAAATTTAAATAAAGTTGTATCTCATGCCAATAAGTATTTTCGTAGTAATTTCTTATAATTTAAAACCAGCTTATTTTAATCAAGTAAAGGTTTCTTGCATTACACAGCGCAAGAAAGTCCCATAATTGCATACAGTGTGTGAAATGATTAATGGCTTCTGTAACAGTTTAAAGGTTTTTTGCAATTTTTTTTTCATTTTAATAGGTGAAAATAATAGAATAACATACCATCACGCCTGTATTCCCCGAAGGGTTAGACAGAAGTGCAACCAATGTACAACCACAATTCGCCGATATATTTTTAAGTCCCATGTAGTAGGGAGCGAGCCTATTGCCATTAACCGGGCACAAATCCTAACAAGAAGCTGCTACTGAGTATTTCATAGAAACATCCAATAACACTTTGCGACCTGAGAACTGAACCCAAGACGTCTAGCGTAGCAGTCGCGCTTAGGGCCACTAGGCTAACTACGCAGTAAAAATAATGAAATACTTAACGATAAAGAGCACATTTCTTGAGTGTTAGTTTTCTTATAAGCAGGAATGCAACCAGCTTTTTTCCGACGAATTTTTCATGTGTACGTCGTCTTCACGCTAAAATACTTGCACTCTGCAGACATAGTAATTGTATAAAACCTGATGTTTCGGGGTTAATTGATTGATTAGCAATTCAATATAATTACATTGTGCAATATTAGATATTAAATAAAACCTTTAGAACGTTTATCTAAAAGATGTATGTAAATACCTATACAATGACTTCGTGGATAGAAGAATATGTTGTTATTTCTGTTGTCACTTTGTCAGTTAAACTGTTAAGAAAGTAAGCGTGAGGAGGTGTTTCAGCTTAATGATAGTACTTACTATAATGTCACGAACTCCAATTAAATAAAAATTAAACCTACAAAGAAATGAACAAGTTATAGCCTTCATGGCTAATTTATCGCACCTTCAGCTATCAAGACACTAAAGGTCAGTCAACCCGGGTAAAAAATTCTCAGAAGGTACATCTCAGTTTCGTGCTTTCCCAAAGCCGCGTGACAAATAAAACAATATTTTCATGCAAGTTTTTGTATCCCCAATGTCTTATTGCCTTTGTAAGGTCAGGTCAATTATGTAATTTTTTTTTGTTTTATCTTTACATTTTGTGTCAAGAAATTTCCCCATAAATAGTGTTGTAAGGTATTGGTTCCAGTTAATGTTTCCCAATAAGAAGATGCCCAGCGTGCGGCTGTCCAATTCTTTTGATTTATGGCGTACGCATTTCTATAGGCATCGATTTGAAATGACGATTTTTCACACATAAATCACAAAGTAATGGAGCAATGTGTGAAAACATGATCATCAGAACTAAATTATGTTATATCAGTGTCTCACTATAAACTAAAGTAATAAATTAAAGATTAGAGTAGGTTTAAGTTGTTGCAGTTGGTTTAATAAATTCCATGTCGCAGGGCACGCGTTGATGTCTTTCGTAGAGCGCACCGCACCTGCAATGACAACACTCACTCGGCCCACTATTTACATACGTTACGCGGTCAAGCACAGTCTAGACGATGTCGTATGAGACTTGTTTTTATATCTACAATATTATTTAATTAATTTACATGATTCAGAAGGCTGTGAACTATTACTTTCTATAAATCGATGATTATTATGATCGAATGATCCGTTGAAAGCAAAATCGTCCAACACTTTCCTCAAGTGACCTACCGCGGTATGTATTAAAGAGTGTAAAGTTAAAACTGGTCTTTGTAACTGTAGTTTGCGGGGAGTCGTAAGGTGCGGGGGGATGTAGGTCGGACGCGCGACCACACCGCGGCCCGCGCTCTACGGAGCCAACAGACTCGTGATTAGACCTTTATATCGATGTTTTGAGGAATTCCACTATTTAAATCCCAAAAAATATAAAATATATAAAACGTAACTATCAGCATATTCAGATACAGGGGAAAGAATGATGACATTTTTATTTATTAGTTTTATATTCAAACAAGTATAGCCCGGCTAGAGAGCCAACAGCCTTGATGGTACTGAGTCAAGGTCACAGCGTTTGTCCCCATATCTTTGAGCGTAGAGTTTACTTTGGTTTATTGACAGTGTATACCTACGTAGGAAGACTAGTGTAGTACACGTTTGCTAAGTAGAATTACTAAACTTATTTTAGTATTGGGTTCAACGGAATGCCAGGTCAAACCGGTAAATCAAGGACGTTTCCCATGATTTACTTTTTCTAAAGAATCTTAATATTTATTACATTATTGGTCTGTAAGTAATAGAGTGTATGAAGAGATGGTGGATGAGCGTTGCATTTAGTTTTGACAACGTGCAATTGTCACGTCCTATAAAATGATGGTGTGGTTGATGTCACGCAGATTACACACCATTATTACAAAAACCGGTATTTGACGGATACACGTGCCCACGGTCCGACGTATGTTGAAACGATGGCCCACTCGTCGACCACTAATCGCCACGACCACTAGATGGCCGCCAGTGTCGCAACCGACGGACCTTCCACTCACTCGACACGAAATACCTCGATCACCTGTAATGCGAACGTGTATCGATCATATTGATTGCTAGCGTAGGATAGGTGCTAACTTAGATTTATCTTAATCATAACTCGTTCTATTGTTATTATAGTCAAATATAAGAATTAGGTTTAAATAGTTTCGTCGTCTCTGATTTTCAAATTCATAAAATATTGTACCTACATATACCACCTGTCGTGTGTAGACAAAGGTGAGGTACTAAAGCAGATGTGACGCGGTTATTTGTAATGTACCTTTTAGGACTTGGATAAAATTAGTAATGCATTTATTAATCTCAGTTAAACAGTATAAAACGGGCAGTCGTGTTGCGCGGCGCAGTTCTTTCGGTAGCCGATCTCCAAATGGCTGGTGTTGTGAGAAGGATGAGGGGGGAGTCAAGGCCGGCCGCGTGACATAGATCCCGCCACATTCACCTTCCGTCCGCCGACCGCCGCCGTCGCCACCACCACCTGCCCACTGTCAAGGCTGCCTTGCGAAATGCAGCCGACTGCATACATCTAGTAATACGAGATCCGCTTCAAGAAAACATGTCGCAATTATCCGACAGGCTCTGATGACGGCCTTCGGGTGTCGCGCAGGACAATTACTATTTAAAAAAATAAAATGTAAATTATCAGCATAACTTACCCCCATGGCGACGAGTTCCGCGTTCAGTAATTATTGATTTACCTATCTTATCTGTCACTGTCACGATATTCCCCGCTGATGATACTCGTGCGATTCCCTACATGGGCCGCTTTATTTATGAGTTAAGAAAATGCGGAAACTTTTTCAGCACGAAGTAAATAACTTTTTATTTCTTTTTGCATCATCACAAGGAAGACTTTTATCGTTACCGGGGTGACTGACATCGTGTCGCCTTGAAAAGGGACTTTTTGTGTATTATTAATACAGCACTCCAAAATATGCAGGTTAAAAGCAGTTACTACCGCAGACACTTTATCATTTGCGTGCATCTTGTACTTTCAGGAACATGAGAACAATATCAAGTGCTGGTTCAATAGTTTAGTGATTCAAGAGAGGTGCGAACTTGCATTACAATGTATGGGTGTAAATGAATTACAGAATAGAAACTACAACGCATTCGGAATTAAGTTGGCGTGAAATCGTAGAGATTTTTCTGGTAAATTATTCATGTGGCTCACGTTGGGCAGACTTTCAACGCGTTCTTGTGAAAGCCTTTCACTCTTATCATGGGAGCAGAATATATTTTTGATCATTTATATCGTAAATTTAAATACAATGTATATGCCAATCAATTTCTCAGAAAAAAAGCTGTGTGGTGTGTTGTCGAACATCGTTTATTGTTTATTGAAATTACTAAAATAACTATTTATAGCTACTTTCTGTGCCCGCAGGTACTTATTGTGGTGGGGTAAAATATGCTTGAATATTTTGCCATTAAGAATGTCACATTATTAAGAATTGACTGTTACAATGACTATTTTCCTGTAATTAATGAAACATGAAACTGGTTCACGGATGTGAGTGTCATGACACATCGCGAGTGTATCGTCAATGCAGTTCCATGTGCCGGTCCGGCTCGCGTACGTAACGGATGCGTTTTTAGCCCGGTTAGCGTACAGAAAGTGTGCTAACGCGTGCGCCGATTTGCGCAACCAAGCGCATACGATACGCGCGGCCACTCCCGTATGTAGTCCCGTTGCTTATGTTACTGATCTACACTTTACATCATTTATTATCAAATTAGTCTTATTTAGCTAATCCATTAACTAAATAACTAAATCCTTGTTATGTTGTTCACTGAGAAGCAGATCTGCTTACACTGTGGCCGCGTCAGACGCATAGATAAAGGTCAACTAGTGCTTACCTAAATTAGGCAGAAAAATCAACCAAATTATTGACTGCATCATCCTCGATCCGAAAGTTTCCAATTGACTGAGAATAACAACGTACTAGTTAAACGATAAAAAATATAAAGCGTGGTACATGATAACTATGTATATTGTGTGTAATACAGGCCAGTACAAACAGCGGTTACGTTTCTAGTGATAATCACAGTAATTTAATTTAGTGAACGCCTGAACCGTCTGTCCTTTTCCCGACCAACAAACTTATCTCCGTGTCACACCTTGGCGTTACATAAAATTACTTCCAACATTCCATGGTACATGGGTGTGCACGTAATAGGTGAAAATTCCAACTAATATATTAATAGTACCTACCCAATACAGTATTCCATTTACCAAAACGATCACACCAATAGTTGTGTAAAGCTCAAGTCTTGATTTAATGAAAAATAATAATTATTATAAAAAAATACTAATTTGAATTTATAATACCTGAAAGAATTACGTAATGTTACGCACGACCAATGTGCGATCACTGAGTACCTACCTAATATCTTAAAAAACGCAGTTCAGAAATAACGTCATGTTTCTTTAGACATAAAACGACACGAATTTATACCTACTATATTAATTTAGTCACGTGCGTGTATCAGTACAAATAGTGGTGGGTACCTAATTACATCGATATTTAATTAACTAACATTTGATTGTGTTATTTGTGTGTCATCGACTTCAAACCGGACTCGTCGCCGGATGCCTTCATTCATACCACCTTATGGAAATACGCATCGCGTCATCGTCCGACCACTTTCACATTTTTTGATTTCCTCCACTTAGATGGCAATGAGCTCTTGTGCGACGAATATCATTGCGTGGTCAAGGACAGTCGCCAATTATAATTATGCCAAAGAAGGCCACCTCCGTGCAAGTTTTTTAAACAAACTTTTTTCCTGAACTACTAGAACACAATTTCAATTCTATCAGAATTGTATTGTTAATTTATTTAATCGTATCTATCAAACATTGATTACTTACAGACGTATTTTAACGAAATCAAATTGTAATCAAACAAACCCATTGTTTAGTTAATGATAATAAAATGTAGCGTCTATCGTCGGTTTCACAAGCTTTATGGTCGTATATTACGTCTTTAATTACTAATCATTAGAAAAGAAATTCGCTTGAGCCAAATTGAAGTCTGCGCCTGCTATTGGTCAACGTAATTATACTTTTCAGCCGTAATGGGCCACTTAACTGTAATCGTTGGATTCACGTATTCACTACAAGAGTAGAGAATGACTTCAATAGATTATATACTGCTACTATTGCCACGCGTTGAACATATTTTTAAAGTTTTATAAAATAAAACACATTATATTTAATGTATCGTCCAACGTAGCGAGCTGGTCACTGGATATAGGTTAGCAAGTGTCCAGTGGTTTAATGAGTGGCGGCTTGTGGTCGGTCCCTGCCGGCCACGCGAGGGACCCGCTCGCACAGTCGGAAGCAAAGCGCGCGCCGCGCCGGCGAAACGTCCGCGCCGCCATTAGTATGCGACCGAACACCGCATCACAACTTTCTCGACATTCTTGCCAACAACTGGAGAAATGAGCGCCATCGATACATTTATTACAATCTATGTTATTTACAATATCTGTGCTTCGATGGGCAAGTAGCTTACAAGTCTATTAAGTAGCTTTATTAGATGTTTTCAGTGAGAGCCGTCACCGACAACGTAACAGTTTTTATGAGTGTTTCGGCATTCGTCACAGCAGCACACAATTATTACTGAATCGCGTTTAACTTGATTCATACGTTCCAATCTATAAATTACGTACAAGATTAGTGGCTAAAGTACCTACAGTAACTAGACCCGTGGGTAACGTTGACTTGACTGGAAAGTTCATCTGCACCGGATTCTGAGTCAAAAAAATCGAATCAAACAGTTGTTAGCTACAAAATATTGGATAAAACCTCAAACTGAACCTGAATTGACTGTAGGAATTATATTCTACCTATATATAGGTCTGCCATCACGTAAATTGCCGACGCCGAACGGTAACTTCAAAAACACCAAAACATTTATGTGAAATCCCTACCTATATGTGTTGGTTTATTTTATACCTATTCGTGTAAGTTACGCATAACATGTGGATCACACTGTTAAAATATTGTTTGCTTATATTATTATCACAAGAGAATATTAGATCATATGGAGGAAAAACCTAAACAATATTGTTGAATTTGTAATGTACATTATATACATCTACTCGTATGAGTAGGAAATCCTGGGTATAGGTGAGTAGGTATTGTTGTTAAGTTGATAGTTTTTATTGTCCATTGTAACTCTAAATAAAGATTGATCATTTGATTACACAATAAACTACTGTAACTCTGTAACTTAATAGCCCATTTTCTCTGAGTTTTACCGAGCAATAGGTTTTCTCTGCGTGCATTGCAGTAATATTATAATTATTAATACATGCTTTATGCGATAATGTCACTCACTTTCCCCTGCACACGTACGTTTCAAGCGATACTCACGCGACGTGTGTAGATATAGTTTAAATTATTATTAATTAAGCGTGTGTAAAGTAGTATTGTGGCGCAACTTGATTTACTACTTGAGGGTTGAACTGTGATAGGCAGAGTTAGTTGATTAGTCGTTCGTGATCTGTCAATGTAATGTTTAAAATCCCTTACTTATGGAAATTACAGTAGAGGTACCTACCGTTACTAGGTGTCTTAATAATGCGGCTGATTGTTTTTTTGTATACTTCTTATTACTTTATTTTGTATACCTGATAAATAATAAGTCCTACGTTGTTTATTTCATATTATGCAACGATGTCTAAATTTTAAATGAGACCTTGACCTTCTTGAGATGTCAGGGAGGAAAGGTGTCGCCATTTATATATATCACTATGAAGTATTTCAAAATATATGATTATTTAATTCTCTATATAATATACACAACATTGAATAATATATTAACTTATTGAAAGTAACATTGGCATTTAATTATTTCCAGGTGGCGATGGCCGGCGACTTCATCCTCGCCGTGGCGTCGATGATGATAGCTCGCTTGCGCAGCGATGACGTCACACTCGTGCTCAGCCAGGTAACTACTTCATTATCGCACATTAGCTACTATACAAATTCGCGAGGCTCCTAGCTAAATGAGTTTTGGCAACCATAGCCCATTGACTCGGTTGGTGACTGTTTTATAGAGCACATTATGGACTAGGTCGGCTTGCCGAATATCTATGTCAGGCATCCCACATATGCCCAAGTTTTGCTCGATACAGTCACTTTTGTAAGACAAATAATAATATGTCAGGTTGCCCAATTTATTCTTCAGATACCTTAGGAATAATCGCACTTACGCTGATAGTGTACCTACAAGCCGATATGGTGCTCTATAAGAACGTAGATGGCGCCACTGCTTGTGAAGGAAGATGTTAAAAACCTGTCAAGACCAGTACATTTTTTATTAGCTTTCTATTTCACCACGTCCATTGAGATCTTTGACAACAGAATATTTAATCTATGCCTCATCATTTTATTACCAGACTGGATATAATACAGCTCTTACGCAAGTCATAACGATCTAATTAATATTCAATGGGCAGGGCACTAGTGTTCAAGGAATCTTAGATGATACCCATTATTTTATTGTAGCGGTTTTGTAACATGAATTTGATGTGTTAAACTAAGTTACTTGGTTTTGGTAACTTTTATTTTTGAATGCTTTACAAAATATAAAGACCTAGCCCTAGCGATGGATACTGAAAGTTAAAAAGCACCATTGCGAGTATGGAATATTATCCTACATAGGCACCACAGCGGACTAGATATAGGAATAGTTCATTTATACCTTTCTGAAAAATCGCTGTCTCACATTAGGTATTTCTCCTATAAGATGAATACGCTCACAATCATATAAACTTACGTACGCACAAACTACCAAGAAATTAAACGCCTGTAATGCTAGATATGATAAAATGTTTACATTTAACATTAGTATTGCGTTTCATCATCATATTGAGGTACTCCCATTCAGAGTCTCAAGTAGTAGTACAACCATTACTTTAATACAACCTTTTGAGTGTTCGTGCGCACATGCATGCTCAATTGGGGTCGAATGTTCGGTTAGAATATTCATTAAAACGATTCATCCTGTCGGCCTTAAGTACGATGGTAATAACGCTGTGCCATATGTTTCAATGATTTTTATTGTTCCAATAAGCCACTTTAGCACTGACGCTTATTAGATTTGTTTTGCAACATTCTTTTTTTTTTATTCTACATAGATAATATAAAATTTTGGGTCTGTTAGAACAATAATACTTAAATTATCAAGCGAATATATTCAACTTATGTTTCATTATAAATAAACGAGTATAAACAATTTATTAATAGATCAAGTGAAAATTGCTAATCTAAACTCAAAACGTACTTAATTAGTTTTCGTTACTAGATATTTTAACATTAATTGTTTTATAGTACCAAAATTATGTAATGTTTTGCATAAAACATTACTAATAAAAGGTACGTAGGTACTTTCTATAATTTAAAATGACTAAATTACAAATAAATTAACAAAGTTTTACATCGAAATAGCGCGTACTTATCCTTAGAATACATTAATCCAACTAAATGATTTTTATGACCACGTTGCGCTATGGCATATACCTTTCGAAATCAATATTTCTCACTTTTTTATGTCGTACTTTATTATCTTTTGTTTCTAAGAATTTTGAAAATAGCAAAATCAGTATTTTGAAATATTTATATTAGTGATTCGAGTGGTTGAATAATTATATCATTTGAATAATGGCACTATTATTCAAGAATCTACGCACAAACGAGCGCTATTATCGTTTGAATAATTTCCATAAATGAGGAAATAATGTAGAATTGATGAAAATAAAAGAAATGCGTTATTATATTATATGAAGTAACTTCAGAATACTGACCATTTGTCTATAGTAAACTATAAAGTAGGTACAGAATACTTATTCTCAATCAGGTCACATTTATTCAAATTCATATTACAATTTATTATTTTGGTGTCTGTCATTTTTTGGGGGAATTGCAGTAATATGGTTAAATCTATGTGTTGATTTCGTTATTGCATGAGAACTATAATTCCGATAGATAAATGGACATACAAATCACGTGGCTATATATTTTTTTCAACATCAAAAGAAAAGCTATTTAGTTTTAAACTATTACAGTATATTCGTAAATATGTTTATCAATAAATTTAAAGCAATATTTGGCGTACCAAACATCGCCTGTGTTGTTTTTATTTTATAATAACGATGCTCTTTTATTTGCCTGTGGTACCAAATCGAATGGATTTATATAGTGGTTAGTGTGCAAACGACCTAAGAACAACGGCGACCTAGGTTTGTGTAATTATCTTGATACGTGGCCATGAAAATCATCCATCATTAATGTTGATGAGTTTTACTTTGTCATATTATCTGCAAAAAGTAGCACAAAGTAATTATATAGGTTTAAGATACCTGCTAATTTATATAAGCACCAACTTCATTATCCTTGAATGTCTTTATTTTATTAATATTTAGGTAACAACATTGTCGCATAATACCATTTGCAACATAAGATAATTGTTATAGGTTCGGCGCATCCGTAGAATTCTATAAGTAATCGAAACGAACGCCCTTTTCCGTCACTGTACCTATATACTGCTTAGGTGTTGATTAATGCTAGACCAAGTCGCGAGTGCAATGATTCGGTTTAAAACCACGCATTATTACCAAGATGTACGTTACGTGCTGTGGAAATAGTTACCTCATCAAATTAAATTTAAATTGATTTCGTTATAACAGTAATGTATTTTTCAATTCCAGGTGGTGACAGACCTCGTTCAAGGCGAGTTCATGCAGCTGGGCAGCAAGGAGACTGAAAACGAACGGTTCGCGCATTACCTCACCAAGACTTACAGGAAGACGGCCTCGCTCATCGCCAACTCAGTCAAAGCGGTAATATTCTCATTATTCATGTGCTATGTTATTCTAATTACAAAATTATGCTTAATAGACCTTATGAAGAAGGTAGACTCGTTTCGTTTGTGAGGAATATTGTATAGACTTTAGAAATTATTTCACCCGTTGCTTGTAATTTTGTTTTCCTACTAGTTTAATTAGCAGTATTACCATTTTAGTTGTAAACATGCAGATTCGTGTTACAATACAGTAAATGAATGTTAGGAAGCACAATATTTCAATGATTTCTGTTGTTTTCTTACATCATCAATAACAACAATGATTAAGTGAATTAAAAGTAGCTTTATTTTTATTTTATATTTTGAAAAGCTGCAGTTAGTATTTTATATTTATGATTATAATCTGCATAAAATAATAACGTGTATGAATAATAACGATTTATGAGCCAAATATTCTTCATTATATACAATATTTCTTAACTACTTATTTAATTCTTTACTGAGTGTGTTTACGTCAATCTACGAATAAGTAGCACACATTGAAATAATTTGCTCGATTAATGATTTCAATGCAGCGTCGTCACCATCCTGGCACCAAAATACTAATATTTTCAATTGGATATTGTATTTATACTGACCTTCAAAACAACTCTCCTTCACGCAAAGCCGAAAATTATTGCTTCTAGTGCATTCTATGTACGGTCCATCCACCAAATCGGAGAGATATCTATAAATTTCTAATAGGATTTTATTTCCCTAATCTCTCAGATTCCACAAATGCCGTTCCATGCAAACCGTGACTTATCACTTCGACTGCAATGAATGCCTTTTTTCTAGGTGGCCCTCCTAAGCGGCGCGGACGAGAGTACGTGCGAGCTAGCGTTTCAATACGGACGAAACCTTGGGCTGTCCTTTCAACTGGTGGACGATCTGCTAGACTTCGTGTCTTCAGCGCAGGCCATGGGCAAGCCCACCGCCGCTGACCTCAAACTTGGACTGGCCACCGCACCCGTGCTGTTTGCCTGTGAAAAGGTATGTTGAAATATTCCTATAATTGTGAAAAAAAAAATAAAAGAATTTCGTCATTGCAGCCCGTCTTCTGCTCATACATCATCTCAATAGTCACCACTTTCAATAACAATAACAATTTCATAGAAAAACTCAATAAGAGTTTTTGCTCGACCTGGGAATCGAACCCAAGACCTCTAGCGTAGCAGTCGCGCTTGGGACCACTAGGCTACCGAAGCAGTTAACTATTATAAAACATTTTTAATAACAGGCCAGATGTCATAACAGTTACAATTGGACTAAGTCTGTTTAGATTATACAATTTCATCAGTCACTTCAAAAATAGGGCTTACTAAAATAGTAATTGGGACTTTAGTATGCGAGCACTTGACCTACATAGCTAATTCCTAATGCTGTGAGGTCGACATCGAATGTTTCAAATTTGTCAGTGCGACATGTGATCGTGTTTAAATTCTTTTAAATAATGTGAAACCGGTTGCCCTACCTTAGCTTTACATACTCGTGGCCATAGCGGGAGCTCTAACACACACTTGTGTAAAAATATTCGTTTTCGCAATACGTACGTTGGGCCAGTCAAACCATTTGCACTATATTGCAACAATATACTCGTTTTAACAACTGCTAAGACAACCAGTTGCGACTTGTGAAGGATACGACGCAACGTCGAGATGAAATTGTTTGTTCGCAAGTCATAATAAAAATAGTAAAAATGAAAGTTATGAAAGTGTTAAGAGCTTTATTTTATATTCTCTACCTAGCTACGTCATGCATCTAATAAATTGGATGCTTGTTACTCTTTCACGCTTCAACGGTTGAACAGATCTGGATGAAATTTGGCACTGAGATAGATTCTAGTATAAAATAACACATAGGATACTTTTTATCCCGGTAAAACGTACGGTTCCCGTGGAAAAATACATTATCGAATTTAACATGGACGAAGACACAGGCAGAAAGAAGCTAGTAATTTATATGTCTGAAATAGTAAATATGCCTTGAACAAGTGAGCTGGATGCAGGCCTTGTGGTATTTACATTCCAACCGGTCCTTTTGGTAATCTATGGGGAGGGCTGTTTTTTTTATTATGGATGGGAAATCCTCAATTGAGTTCCCCCGCCCTGGGCGGGGCGGGAGGGAGTGACAGACTTTTACTTACTAAAACCCATCCATGTTTCTTATTGTGCCCGTTGCGTTCCGGGGGTGCGGTATCTCTTACGAACCCGCAGCCCCGGAGGCCTATGTTGAGCGGTGGACGTCCTGCGGGTGATATGATGATGATGATGTTGAAGTGTGGTCAATAATACTCGTGCCTTCTCTGTATGATAAGAGGCCTTTGCCTTGCAATGGGACATTAAAGGGCTGGTACTATTATATTATTTTATTTTTGAGTAGCTTTTGACTAACTTTATAAACTTGCGAAAGTGATATTAGCATTTGATTTAACGTTTTCTGTTCCCTTTCAGTATCCAGAACTGAACCCAATGATAATGAGGCGGTTCCAAGAGCCGGGCGACGTGGAGAAGGCGTACGAGCTGGTGCACAAGTCGCGCGGCCTGGAGCAGACGCGCTTCATGGCGCGCAAGCATGGCGTGGAGGCGGCGCGCCTGGCCGCCGAGCTCGTGGACTCGCCCTACCAGAAGGGACTTGTCGTCACCACCGACCTCGTGCTCAACAGGTTAAAATAGTACTAAAGTACCATAGACAGTACTATAGTACGCGCACGACCAAAATAACTCTAGTATATTCCATGAAAGGCATCCACAGTTCTAACGCCTCCCACCCAACGTGGTGAGGCTTCGAAACCGACCGTCAAAGTAGTTTCCATGTCTAGCGCCTCCTTTAATGTTACTTAAAGGTTCTTGCGCGAGACCCACAGAATTCTGGATACCTTTTTGTAAGGGATATAGAGGCGATAGACATTTTATTCTTAGTAATGTATGAGTGATCGTTGTTCAGTCGGGCCTGGTCGCCGCCGCCGGGCCTCGGCTCGTCGCGAGTGAACGTTATATTGTGTATATGAGAGTGAATAGAGCCAACATGGCGACATATATCGTAGATATTTTACGTCAAGCTATACCATGTGCCCTGATAAAATAAACATAATAATTTCTACTATTTACTATATAAAACACTATGTAAATTGTTGTTATATTATTGTAATCAGTAGAACTGATTGTCAAGTAATTATATGTTACATAATGTTAGAGTATATATATTTGATTAGTATTGATATTATATGAATATTTGTACTTTGTGTCCTTCACTTGTGTGACCTGATTTATTTTAAGATAATTTTCTGTGAGTTTTGTGACACCAAGAAGTATCTACGACTAGCGTGAAGCTATCGCTGCCAGGGAGCGTGTATGACTACTCGTTACCAAATACTGTACGCTGTATGTACATACGTGTACTATTTCTAAAAATATGCTCAACTTTTGTTTTGTATCGTGCAATCTTTATGTAGGTATAGAGATAGAAAGTACCTGTGTTTATGCACAAAATTATGCTATCGACAATCATCACAAAATTGCTTAAACGATTACGTAAGTTGGTGTTCGTTTTGTTTCTTACTGTATGTATTTTATGATGTGTAAATACTGAGAGTCATTGGATAAGTTACCCGTGTTTTATCTTCAAAACCAATTACCTCAATTTCTTTAGAATACACGTTACATACTAGAGGTGTATGTTATATTCTGACCTAATATTAAATTGTAAGTATTTTACGAGGCCGCACTACATATTGAGGCAGAATGTAAACATCGGTTAGCAAATTAGTACGTTACAATTGTAAATAATACTAACAACTATATATATTCAATGTAACAGAGGTTTATATAAACAAATGAAGTATCAGAGTACCGCAAAAATAATGCACAGTAAGCGCAGTATTCTTAAAACTTTTTTTCTTGAAATTATTAATATTTAACAAATATTAGTCATTAATGAGGTAATATAATAATGTAAGGCTGACATAACAACTGAAACTATATAAAACAAGTTCCGACAGAAACCACCTTTCTAAATTACTTAGCAAAAGTCTCGAGCAGATACAGAATCCAGGACGAAAACAATTAAAAGTTATTCCCGGTAAAATGAAGCATGCGTTTCCTTTGTGCTTTAATGCCGTCTAATATACGATTGGCAACCGCACCAAATTATTAATTTGTGTGATAACTCGTTTTAAATATATATTCACACGCAACTCGATATCACTTTTAATTGTTGTGGAAATGCTTTTTAAGCGGAACCACTGAGCGTGGAGATGCAAGCGGTTCAGTTAATTGCATATCTATTAGAAACGCACTGTAATGGACGAACTTATTTCATAGCTTGGTCGCTGTGTCAGCCAATCCAATAAATGGCGATGGAGGTGTATGTTTTTTTGTACATTAAAAATGTAAAAAACTGGGAGTCAATGAAATTTATTTATATGTATGTAGACATACTATAGGTCATACGTTTGTAAATATTATTATTCTGTAAAATGGTAAATCATGAATAATTTTTAATATAAACATTAGTTACAAAATACTGTTTTATTTGAATTCATGCAACAGTAGGTACAGAACTTTTGTTTACAACTTACCCTTCTAGACATTACGCAACATCGCGGGTACTCGCAAGGACGCACGCAAATGTTAATAGTATTGGCGTCCTTGAGAAAGTCGTAAAAATATCAGTACAGTCTAACGAGAATATTTTATTGGTGACCTATTTCCATGGCACCCATGGCACTCCTCTACCTGAAAGCTATGGGTATATGAATGAATGCAATAGGATTCGTAGCCGCGTGTTTGCGGCAATCGATCGTCCCGCGCCCGGCACCGCCAGGACGAGCCGAATGCCGGCTTAAAATGACATGAAAAATGTATATGACCTACTGCACTATACAAAGTACCACAATAATACACAGTTAAAAGTACAGGTAGTTACAAGCCCTATAATAAACCTTATTCAAACGCAATAAAGATGTAATCTGAACAACTTACCTTTACCGCGGTGAGTTAATTACAAAGTGTCGACGTTTTTAATGGATCAAGCAAGTGTAGTTATCACGTAACGAGAATAGCTTTTTTACTCGATTTAAAAATAAAAGATGTCGGCTATGAAGATAGTTCGTGCGGTACGTCCGTTATATTATTTTTTTTGCAAGTATTTTTTGTCGTGCGCCTTTACGTCGCGGAATTTGATTACCTTCAAGGAAATATTTATTGCTCGTATATTAGACATAGGAGCCAAACGTGATGTCGCGATATGTAAATTGGCAAAATTCGCATAGGTTTTCTGCCGTTCTCTTATCGATTAACGATAAGTAGCAGAATCTCTGTTCAGTTAACTTTTTGCGAAGGCCATGTATAATGCTTGCTCGTGTTTTGATAATTTCTACTTCATTCGAAGTCAACAGTTGGGTTAGTTTGTGTCTGATCTTTGGGTAGTACCTACACGTAGTAAAAAAGCTTTTCATGTTTAAGAATCGTTTGCCAATAGAAAGATTAACAAAGGAACGACCTACTTGAAGCCTATTTGTATTAAGCCGCGTATAGTACCTACCTTTTACAAAAAGCGCTTAATCACAACTGGTGATTTGCAAGAAAAGTTTCATAAACTAGTCAAAACCTATCAAGAATCAGTTATATTTTACATACGTCTATGTGGGAACGTGTTGTACTTACGTGCTTAACTCGTACCAAAGCGTAGCTACGTATTTTAATAAATCGCATTACTAATATTTGTAAGGTAAGTGGATGATGTAGAGATTTTCATAATACATAACTAAGGACTTTGGCAAAATAGAGGCATTAAGCAGGAATTTTAAACAGATGTGTAATCTATCTCTTGATTTAATAATACAATCTTTTTTGATATCTTTTTTATAACTGCCTCTGTAGCCTAGTGGTCCTAAGTGCGACTGCTACGCTAGAGGTCTTGGGTTCGATTCCCAGGTCGAGCAAGGTGTTATTAGGTTTGCTATGAAAATCTCAGTAGCAGCTCGGAGTTAGGATTTGTGCCCGGTTAATGGCAATAGGCTCGCCCCCTATTACATGGGACCTGAACATACTGGCGAACTGTGGGTGTACATTAGTAGGAACACCTCTGCCTAACCCTTCGGGGAATACAGGCGTGTGTTTATATTGCTATAGGCACACTATACCCTTTATAGCGTGGGTGAATTTTCCTAACACGATGAACTGCATTCTGCGTGCCTTTATCAACCAGTCCGTCAATTTGCCTGACGTTATTAAAGTCTATTACAGAAGCTTGACAGTCTACGTTAACTCACAGCTTTTAGGAATATAAATACATACTTCTAATCGCTTCAAAAGTAGTTTATTACTTGTATGTCATGAAATCGTACCTATTTTATTTTTAGAGTTCTACAGTTGGCATAGTTTCCTGACATTAGGAAGTACGTAATTGCTGAATAATTAAAACCCTGTAGAACGTTGCATGTAGGTAGAAAATTAGAATTGAATTTTACATGACCACCGGAGTCATCAGTAGAAGTGTTTGCTATCAATACACCCGTAGTACCGATCTTTATTTTTACAGTACTATTTTTATAAAAATGCTTTTTTTTATGTAATTGGTTCAAATACGGTAGGTACGACTATTTATTATATGCCCAAATTGTTTTTTAATACGCTTCTTTTGTTTTGAGTTAATTATCAGCTAAGGTATTTAATTCTAATTTAAAAACAAAACATTACAAGTACAACAAAAGAAGATAAATGTGGCAAAGGATTGCAAATTGGATAATCTATACTTAAGTATCACGCAGAAATACCATAACTCAATGGAAACGTTCACGACTGTGCAGTTTCAGTTGAAACGGCGGCGACTTCGCGAGTCGTTTTCAGTGGTTGGCGGTAAGCCGTTCAGTAACAACCGGACCTCTGAAATGATCATCTTCAGTGTGTGCACATTCCTCCCTGCGTTCATACTTGTTAGAATCTGTTGCGTGCTTAGTTATGTGATATGAAATTAGTTGTTGGGTTTAGTGAAACTATAGTTTAAATGTTTGCTTTACGCTCTCGAAGATTGCGTAGGTAAGATATCGTTTTCTGGTATGTAGACAAAACTTGTGCTTTCTAAATGAGTTAGAAATTATAGAATAGGTATAAACGTAGCGGAAAACATACGCAGCACCTATTGTTTAGTAATCATGCGTAACTAATCATTGTTATTTTTTAATTTCAAAATAATGGCAACATCACGTTGTGCTGAATAAAGTGAACTAATCATTTAAGCGAATTGAAATTCGATATATAATCAATTAAGCAGATTGCAGTATAAATTACAAGACTGCAACTGCTCAATCAAAATATTATTATAACAACAAAAATTCTACGAATCTCTTCGCTACTGAATAAAATCGCCTATTCAAATACTTTCACGTTTTTATATAAGTTTTAAGTAACTAACCAAAAAAATTGGCTTAAGTTTCGTCGGCTTACAGATAAGTCTAAATAAACAGTTGTAAATAGGAGGCTAAGCGCTCCGACGTCAGGGTCAATCCGACGTCGAGCTCAAGAGCGACGTCGTGCCGAGCAGACGAGGGCGGAAGGTGAGCGCATCGCCCGTGAAAAGAGGGAGCAGAGGGCACGGGACCACCTCGAACAACAGCGGAAGGTAAACTTGAATGTACTAAGAACCAGTTGGAGCTTATGAAAAGATATTTTTGTCTTTGTAGTAATTATTACAAGACAGATTAATGATTTGTTTGTTATCTAATTATTATATCAGATAAAACCTCGACATACGCTATAAAATGGGTTAATTATTATTATGTATTTATGGTACCTAATTTTACTTATTAGTAGAATCGTGATTGACTATATCTACCAATTTAGCGCGGTCAACGTAACACCAACTGAAATGCTGTCTGTAACTGCAGGTTATTAAGTAAAATTATACCTGAAAACTGATATTATATTTGAAATACAGGAAACTTAACAGTATTAAAATTATAGCTTTCGATATTAGAAGGTTAAGTCGTTCAATTATCAATGGTTGCAATTGTGGTACCTACTTACACTTACTTATAATAGGCTCATTTAACAAACGTACTCGTTACTTGTCTAACCTTTTGTGCTGTTGATCTTTGCCCTTTAGAGTTACACAATTAAATTTGGTACGATAAAATCTTACATTTTTCTAATATGGTGAATAGTCCAGAGAGTTCACATTACATTTCCAAGTATTTTAATTAAATGTTGACAAATGTGAACATTTTTGTTGGCAATATTCATAAATAGAATTTTCTCAAGTAACATGATAACGTGGCAACAATGACGACATCTCCACCATAAGATTTATATCTGTGTCTCCCACTTGAATGATGAAATAAAAGGTGTGGTATGAACCTCTTCATAATATAACATTAATGATACTTATAATGTTTCAAATGCCTACTATTAATATTTTAGCGAAAATAGCTTAAAGGCTAACATGATTGATCGAAAGGTGACCAAGTTCAGATCCTAGGAATGTTCAAATATTTTTAAACGATTAGGTTTTTTATAACACTGTACTGAATAAAGGGTAGACACAACTGTGCTTTTGAAGGTAACTTTATATTATATGTGGAACGTATATTTTTATTACAGGATCGTGAAGAGCTGGCGACGTATCAACCGTGGGGACGTGCGGGCGGCGGCGCTCCAAACGCTCGAGGGGTACGGTTTACTAACCTCCGAGACAAAGGAATCTTCCCTGAAGACGAATTAAGGGTATGTACATCATAATTATGCAGTTACGGACACCAGTGTCAGCAGCATATATAATTTTGGCATACAAAGTATATTACTTTTCACGAGTCGTGATTGGTCCGTCTGTCGGACCGTTCGCGTGCAGTGTCGGCGCCCCGAATAACCCAGAAACGAACCCAAAGATGAACTTGACGTTTGTGCTCACGATTCGTAAAAATGAGTAAATGCATTTTCCAATTTTAAAATCATCTGTCTAATAGTAGCTTGTGATGGAATGCATTGCAGTAGCAATAGCACAATATTCCCCTAGGCGTTCAGTTACAAATTGTAACCAAAAATCCGTTTTGAATGTTTGATTTAGAGAATAAAAGGTTACAATTGATGTAGCATTTATCAACGTATTAATAACATCTTTATTAATGTTTAATTGCCAATCTGTTTACCAAACAATGTATGTGATGAACAGTTCTTTAAATGTGTTCTTGTCGTCTTAATTATACGAGTTTGTTTAGAGAAAGTGTCTACGACATTGAAATGGCTATGCCTACAGTAGTAAACCTTACGCACCTTCCAGTGGTGCTCAACCTCGTGTTTCTTTTTAATAGATCATTATCTATTAAAAACTTATACTGTTTTAAGATAGTTGCACTATCTTAAAATCTTAAAACAGTATACTCAAGACAATTCTTGTCATATTTGTAATAAGTTCTATCTATTTAATAAAAAGTAAATTCAGTGACAGCTAACTCACAATTTGGCTCAAGTGTTCCATATATAACAAAATGGAGCACTAAGTCAAGACCCGAAAGAGGTTTAATAGTAGATGAGTTTTTAAATTCTATTGCGCACACGGCTGGTAACCTATGATTTACGTTCTACGTACTTTATGAATAAACGCCAAATATAATAATATAAATAACGCCAATTATAAATATTGTAGCGTAGCGCCTTGCAAGCAATGTAACGTAGCACGTAGCAAGCATTGTAGCGTGGCGTGGTGCATGCATAGTAGCGTAGCGCGTTGCAAGTAATGAACATGATTTAGCGGTATGCATAGTAAGCAGTGTAGCAAAAGTTGAGTATCTCTGAACTAATCTAACTCTTTGTAATAATAATTGCATGCCTGACTGAATAAAACAAGCGTGTAATTGAAACAATTATTTGTCTATTAATGATTATGAGATCTGTATTTAAATCTTACTTAATGCAAATTGCTTTGATACGTCTCGCTCAACATTTTAAACTAACATGCAATGTATTAAATGTTCCTCGTTAATCTTGTGACGAACAAAGATGATGTTGTCAACAGATGTTTCTTAATTAGATGCAAGATTTTAGACAGTTTGGGATATGATGCAAGAGTTGGAAATGGGTAGGTCACAGATAAAAATATTCTGATAAACGCAAAATTAGAATTTATATCGAAATGTGAAGGATAGCAATTTGAATGACCCATTTTCCTTCGTGACCTCAAGTCATTGATATACCCGACTACAAAACGCACGTTCGGAATCCCACGGATTCCATGGAAAATTATCCGCATAATAACTTACATGGATAGTTGACGTCGCGCATGGTTTCTTAATCTCAGTAATAGTACAGGTTATCTGGTTACTCACTAAATGAATCGGTACATAAAAATAGTTGCATATGGCGATTGACCGATGGCTATAAATCTATATAAGGTAAAGGGTCATTCATTACTTGAATGTTATTAAGGTGGGACCACACCGTAGCGTTACGAAACGAAGATGTATAAAAAATGTGCGAATGACTGCTTCTGCCGTATCGAGGATATGAAATTTGTTGACATACATTAAAGGTATTTTGTATTTTCGTCATCAGTAATTTCCTCTCTTTTAAAACTTGTCCACGTTCCTTTAATGTAATCGCCATAATTATACGACACGATTTTATTACAAAACTGATTGCCGTCTGGCAGGTTAATCATGATATCAAAAATGTAAATTTTGATTGTCCATGGTTTCCATCAATTTTCTATATGAAAAATTCACTTGATTGTCTTTGTTATGGCGGAGTGAAGTGATCAAGTCTAATTGATAGGCACCATAGTTGATGGGAATGGTTCATTAAATAAAGGCTTTCTGATTTTGTAGGTCACAATTACAATAAGGTGGATGGCTCAATATCACAAGAAACTTCTACCACACTTTTTGAGGCAGTTAAAGTTCGCAGAAAGGTTGCATGCATGTTTTTATATATCAACTCTTTTCGATAAAGAACTAGAAACATCCTAAGAAGTAGGTACTGCTCCGTAGCAGTACCTCCGTAGCAGTAGCATGACAATAATGGTCCCGTGACCATCATTATCATGCAATATTATTTGACATCCTATCTGTTTCAGGGAGTATCATTGTACGAGGCTTGCCGCAGGTGGGCAACGTCTCCTCTTCGCAGACAGAGGCAAACCCCGGTGAAGCTACGAGAGGACCCACAACTGTGCTACTCCGAGCCGCTGCGCAAGAGTGTCGACAACGACATACGATACAAACAATCGCCCCACGAGCAACAGAACTACAAACAGATATTAGGTAAAAATAAGGGGTATAAAAACACACTTAACGAAGCCAAAAATTGTGTGTTTCCATTATTGTGATTTTGTTTGTTTGGATCATATCTGGGAACCGTCTGGTTACGGAGATATTGAAGGTCGAAGTTCCAATTGTTTTGTATTTTTTTTACAAAAACAAGTTTTAAATGTTATACCTTTAAATATCCCCACGACCTCTGTACTGTTGCATGCACTTATAATCGCATTGTTTTGTGAGCGTTATATTGCGCGTTACCATAAACAGTAATCTTTCACATCAAAAATAAAAGCCGTTTCTCAGTAATATTTTTTGTTTAAACTTACTTAGTTTCATGAAATTAACGGCTATATGATGTGTCTTTTTACTTCCCGCATATTACCAAACTCTAAAGTTAAGAAAACAATCTGTAATATTTTAATGTTATGTAGGTATTCCGCATCACAATATTTAAAAATCTCAAAAGTCTGAAAATGAAGAATTTATAGTTATAACTGATAATACTTTTATGATACCTTTACAGGAATCCATCTGCTTTCACTCCTCTACTTCATTAAAATAAATTATGATAAATATTTCTAGGTCTACGCTTAGCAAAACCTTTGCATAATTTACTAACGATCTAGAAGATTGTTACATAAATCTGTTTATATCATGGGGAAATTGGGAGGCATATATGAAGATCTACGGTTATTTAATGACGGTCAAAGTTCAGTCTAGTCAATCTATCAAATACTATGTTTCAGATGAAATGGTTACCAAAAAAAAGAAAGCCATAAGAGAAGCAAAGAAACAAAATTTGGAAGTTGAACGAAAGCTGGTAAATACAAAATAATATTATTAAAAAGTATAGTAGATAATATACACTGTGTTTAATTTTTTCAGCATGCCATGGAAGGTCCATGGGGTAAACCAGGACCAGGTGGCACTATATGGAGAAACCCCCGCGATGTGGGGCTAAATTTCTCTAAGTCTATGGTCCGTATTGAAACAAAATTTAACATATTAAAAAATAAATTAATATTAATTAACATTGTACGTTTGTACTTTAGGGTTGGACAGATAATGAAATTTTTACGAAAATAGATGGGGCTAACAGGCGCGACGAAAAATCTTCGCTTACTTTACCTAAAGTAAAGGGAGACGATGATTTCAGAGAAGACTTGCCTAATAAGGAAAATGTAAAACCACAGAATGTTGGAAAACTACCAAATATTAAAGACGCCCGCGCCGGCAGTCCACGAAGAAAATCTCCAGATCAAAGGAGATTTAGTCTAGACGTCAAAGTTAAACACGAAGTATCTTACGGTGGTAACGGGGAAGTCAGACGGAGTCCAAAGAAAACCAGATTTATAAAGAGGTTAACTAATGGCGATAAAGTGACAAAATTAATAATTGATGATAGTTATGATAGAGAAGATGCTGTAGTTGTAGCTGAGAAAAAGCCGACGCCTGAGACTGCTATACTGCACGTAACAGGCGGGGTGGAACTTGTGCCACTTTTGGCTAGAAGCCGTCGCGTCGGCGCACGCACACTGCCGTCCAGCGATGTCACAAGACAAGCGGATCAATTGTGTCAGTACGTATGAATCTAATAAATACAATTGTTAGTATTACAAGTGATGATTAGGAACCTATTCTCTGTGACATGCTTCTATCACGGTATGAATTCGCAAATGTTTTCGTCGATTAATCCTATAACATTCTTTGCTCATAATAAGAGCTAATCAAGGTCACAGAAAATAATAGAATTCAATTTATGAGATCGCGGCATCTGACCCTTTTATAAAATCGATTAGATTCACTGGGGTCATTGTTGCTTATAGACATTTTATCAACGCAGGTAAGTAATTTGACGAAGGCTTACACAGTTGCGTGACACGTTTTCCCGAATCGTAAATTTATTCGCGTGTAAAATGTCAGCGGATGGCGTAACACTTTTTTCGTAAATCATATTGTAATATTGAATTATGAGCCACGATTCGGAAATTCCGTTGCTTGTTTTTAAGTGTGTAACTTTTGGTGGTTTTGAGAGAATTGATTAGTGCAATTTATTAGGTATCTATGTATGTATATTTAGTGCAGTTTTACAGTGGGAAAAAACATTAGTCTATCCACTTGATTAAATACTTCGTTACTTACTGTTCAATAAGCCGTTCCAAAAATATTGATTATATAATATTTTTTTGAGAATAGAGAAGATATACATGTAACATGCGTGTAAGCTTTATTTTTATGATATTAAAAACAACTTCAAGAGTCTACACTGCCTAAGAACTCTTTATTGATGTTTGATCTTGAATATTCTTAGTTTACCTTATAAATATTTACAAATCCGTTTCCGGTGCGATGATTCGAGTTACATATCTAACGGTAGGCAATGTTTGGCGACCAATTCGGTAAGGTAGAGGTTGCATCACGGCTTTCTATCGGTTGGGGTCCTAATGACACCAAGATTAACGGCTTTCATTAGACCGGTGACGTGAGCCTCAAGACCGTCACGCCGCGTCTGTCGTTGATAGTGATCGTTGACACCTCGACGTAGATATCGATGAGTTACTACGTAATTCAGATAAATGGTTTTGTATTTCACTTTGCCTTTGAACCGTGACCTTCTTACAATAGGCTTTAGTAATGCTGATCTTTGGTAGTATTGATAATGTAACCCGTGTAGGCCGGTTTTACCGTACGCTTTTTGCAGTGTAATCGATATACATACGTACATATATGTGTAAGCTTTTTACAGATGGCGCGATTCGGTCAATATGGACTACTTGAGGGAACTGAAGCATCAGATGAAAGTAAAGTGCATTCAACAAGAGGTGAGTGGTTCCAAACTTCGTAAACCATGTAAAGTGTTCCTAAAATTTGTTGATGATCTGCACTAATGTGTATTTTAATTATATCTTCAGGAGCATCGTCGCGATTCAGCAGAAAGCGTCCGGAAGCATCATGAGACGTGGGAATCTCTTTGGGGAAGGCAAGGGCATGGGGCTCCTTTGCGGGGCAAGTACGCGAGAAATAACCTAGCACAGCTACTGTACGTAGCACCTCTGACAAATGCTCAGTAGAAACCTGTAGATTCTAATTACACATAGTCAACTTCTACTTAACTACTCTTCTGTTTAGAATGAACTCAATGTTTTTAATTGTAACTAAAAGTTAACAAGACCAAAAATTAAAACTCAAGAAGATGAATTATCCCACAGGTGTGAGGGAAATAGGTCAATATTTATGCATTTAAAACTAATAAACGTTTATGCCTTGATACTTTTTTTTATATCTGTTAGCGGTAGATGTCACCTAATTATTACTACCTACTCGTTATGGATTTGATATGAAATTGGGAAGTTGGTAAACAAAATTAATATCAGTGCCAACCAGTAAAATACAATGACATAAAATTATACCTTAATAAAAATAAAATGAAGTACCTAATGATAGCAAAGATTGCTGTAAAGAATGTGGTTTCTTGTGTTTGGTCGTAAATGTTAAAATTAATAAGGTATCATCATCCCACCTAAATGATTATATTACCATATCATTAAGTTTATCTTGCATGAACAATCAATCAGCAATATGTTAACTTTCATCTTTATTGTACCTACATATATGTAATTTTACCTTGACATTCTTTTTTAACTTTGGTTCCTGAATTGGTACTTGAAGCCAGCACTAATCATTATGTCTAATTACCTATTATTACGAAGTCTCTTTTTGATTATTTTCAATCTGGACCAAAATGTCGTCATTCTTGATGCTGCTCTTAATTTTCATTAATAAATATTTATTTAAACACAACTTTTCTGAATATAATTTACAATTTCGTAAAAAGTTTAAATTGAGTAACGGAAGTTAGTAGGTACCAAGTTGGGAAAAAATAATTAAAAGACCGCAATTTGTAAACTTAACTTAAGAAAATTACTATTTCACGAATTTTAGTCTTATTTAATTTGTAGGTAAATGAACCTTGCATTGTGAGAGGACGGATAAATAATGTGTTTTAAAATGGCTACTATGAAATGTTTTCTTGTGATGTATCATTTAAATTTAAACCTGTCTATCTATCTCATTTTTTTAACCATTTAATGGCCCTTCCTAATGGAAATGAGATTTTTAATGGGACTAACTGATTGCATACACTTTCCTCTGTCGATTTAGTGACACCATTACTAAATATTGCTCAATACGACATAAGGAAAGTACTACTTATTTAAATTCCAGTCATACTTAAATAAAATTAAAATAGTGGACAGGACTGTAATATTCAGTAAATAAGAGGAAATTCCAGTCGTATCTGAGAAATTCAGGATTTGTTGTCTATTCTTAACGATGAACCGTTAATAATAAACAACAAATCCCGAATATCTCGAACTTGTCCTTGATCTAAGTTGTTATGCATTCAGATTATTAATAGTTAAGTCTATTATAGTCTCTATTAAGAGGTATTTTGAATACAATATAAATATTACTCAATCATTACCCCACGCGCGCCGCTTATATAACTACAGATGCACCTAATATATTATGATGAACTTTTAACAAAAACAAAGAACAGATTCATGATACTTCCATTTTATACATATACCTGCTACAAATGTAGCGGACATCAATAAAAAAAGTTGTTTTAAAACACATGTATAAAACAGTTTGACACACAACAGTTTGAACCGTGTCTTTCATGACACGTTTAAAAACACATTTAAACAATATGAAAAAAAAAAAAACAAGTTTTAAAACTACTTTTCATGGTGAATGAATGGATATAAAATGAAAATAAATTGATATTTAGGAGTCTAAATAGTGAAGTAAAACCAGTTGAGTCTATTCTATTGATATGTTATATTTTTTAACTTTTATTGGCATTGTAATTAAATAAAACATTATTATTGTAATAAGTAATTTATTCAATCAAAAATCAACATTAGTCAGAGCAACTAAGGTAAATGTAAGGCGTTCAGTATTGATTAGAGACACGCAACATAAATAAATAAATGTTTATCCAATGATCGTTTTTTGTAAATATTTAATTTACTATGGCGAATTTGAAAAGATCTAGTCTAGAATCAAACATTATAAGTTGAATTAATTTGAAATAATGCCCTAAACTAAAGAGAACAAAAAAAACACTTATTTAAAACAATTTGAACTGCTTCTTTTATAAAAATAAAACTGGTTTTTTTCAACCCTGGTAGTGGGACACACAATTCGACACAAGTGGATGAACAAAATGGTCATCCACTTGTGTTTTATATTTTCGGTATTTAATATTACCTCTTTAGAGTTTAATTAGCCAAATTAAAAGTAAAAATGCCAGACGACATGAAAACATATTACGCTAAAAAACTTTCACATGAATGAGTCCAATGCATGAAGTTTTTGCTTTTTTAAATCTAATTCGTTAATATTTAGAATATATTAAACTATAGGTTTTATTTTTTATAAAACATTACATTAGCACTTAAGAGTATACTGCAATCAACAGCAGGCTCTTAATGGCTGATAAATAACGATGGTGATGACGATGAGAAAAACAAAAATAAAAATAACCGAGGCTAATAATAATTTATTTATTGACACACCAACGACTTATAAGTCTAAATAAGTCGTTGGTGTGTCAATCGATATCTACAGCGTGTTACGGAAAGGGTATATACATATCAAAGGCACGGGTGCTTTCGGTGTTAACAAACCATATTGTAACATTTTTCAATACCTATGCTCACAAAATTTCAAAGTTAAGCAACCTTTGAGTAAAAAATCAAATGTTTCCAATTGAGTTCTACACATCACTACACCAAGTCTGCTGCTCGGTGTCAATATACCTACTACACACGAACAAAAAACTCCGTAAAAGATTTGTTTCTCCTGACACGTTTGTTATATAATAAGTTAAAGTCAGATTGAATAAACTGCCAAAAAAAATCACATTCAAAGTTATTATTTTTGAGCTGATATACCCTTTCCGTAACACGCTGTATAAAGTAAGTAGATGCTACAATGTTAAGTTTATTTATTAAGCGGTAACATCTCAGCGCATGCAGTAACTATGAGCAGTCATCTCATTCACAAGCATTTCATATTATTACCTCTATGGTATGTAGGTAAAGTATTATTTCATACTTTGTTGTTAATATTACGCATTTACGCGTAATTTTAACAAGAAGGCAAACTACACAATAACTTTGTTATAATGATTGTGACAAAAAAGAGCTTAAATTGCTTTAGCTCTTCTTCTGCATAATCATTAGAAGAAGTTATTTCATGTCAATGGTAATGTACGATTTTATTTTATTGTAATGCTAAATCAAGTATGTATATTTTGTTTGTAAAATTTAAAAAGTTGCAACATGCTAAAAGATTTTTAGAAATAGATATCTAAGTCGTTAATTCAATTATTAAGGTTACATGCTGTTGTTATTAAATTAGCGGTTAATAAATCTTGATTTATGACGTATCATTAGCTCATATATCTTATCGCTTTGCAAAACCGACACTTATAACATGACACACATTATCATTACACTGCAATTGGAATGCCAACAACCCTTCGGGCATTGCACGCTATTAATGTTGCGTAAGCCTCTGATTGTTTGGAGTACTACGTGGTGGTAAGTGCAATGTAAACAGTTCATTGATGAGTCTCTAATTGTTCTTACACCCTCGAGACGGTGGGTCTCGCGTGGGTACGTGCGACCTATGGTGAAATCTGTAAAGTAAACAGAAATGTGAGCATGTATGTAAATGACACACCCGGAGAAAGCCTCGTATTATGTCGAAATTACAATAAAACAGTAAAAACAACGACACCTCTGTCATGTGGGTCAACAAACACCAAGAAATGAATCAACTAAGTCTTCATTCATGAATATAGCGGGCAATATCTATGTTTCATGTCAAAACTCACAATCACTATCATATCCTACATGAAAAAATGGTAATGTACGAAAGAATGATAGTTTCAGAAAAAAATATACTACTGAAAATCTTTCATGCTGCACATATTCAATTGACTGTATAATTATGTCAAGTCAATAATTATTGATTGACTGCCTCGTTAGCCTAGTGGTCCAAAGCGCGACCGCTACGCTAGAGGTCTTGGGTTCGAATCCCTGGTCGAGCAAAAAGTGTTTCTGGGTTTTTCTATGAAATTCTCAGTTGCAGCTCGGAGTTAGGATTTGTGCCCGGTTAATGGCAATAGGCTCGCCTCCTATTACATAAGCCCTAAACGTACCGGCGAACTGTGGGTGTACATTGGTACACTTCTGTCTAACCCTTCGGGGAATACAGGCGTGATGGTATGTATGTATGTATGTCAATAATGATGTATATAATTAATTGCAAATAGTGTGTAGCCTGTGTAGGTTAAGAATTTTGAAATCATTTTTCACATATGTATCCAATGACCAATCATGTTCAGAGGTGGTTTGCGGCGAGCTCATCAAATAAATGATTAATTGTTATGTGATATCTCTATTGACAGGAACGTGAGTTACCAAAGAATTTTACACTTCTATTTGTTATTCGTTGATTGGCGCGTAGGTTCTTATTAATGAAATGTGACGAAACATTTTATTAAATGACCAATAAACTCTCTCTTAGTTTCTACTTAACAAAACAAAGCTTTGCTTAAAAAAGCCTTTAATGAGTTTTAATTATGTAACCATAGACACCTAATATCAAGATCTGAATATTTTTTACATAAAATTAACAGTCTTGTCTGACAGGGTTTATGCTGAACAGGTTTGTGGTTGGAACATTATTTTAATAGATGGACAGGAATTAGAAGAAGAACTCATCAACTAAAAAAGCTTTAACTAAAAGTCTCCTTTTTAAACCACCCCGTAAAATAAGTTTATTATTTAATCTCTAAATATACATTAAACCATATAATTGTACACATACACACATACCATCACGCCTGTATTCCCCGAAGGGTTAGGCAGAGGTGTAACAATGTTATGTTATATTCAAGATAACAATGCTTGGGAACATGCTGGTCCTGCTCCATAGGACAATTTAAATTCTTGGCAAAATCAATTGGTTGCTAATTTAATTATATAAGTACTTTGTTTTGATTAATTATTTTTCTCTTCGACATTAATTCTACATTTGAGTATTCCTCACACACTGATTCTTTGTCTTTGAAATGTATAAATGTATTTAATATTACAATTAACTTAGCTTTCATTTCTAATTTGTGGCACTGAGTACGTATTGCAGTACTTTGAGTGACTTTTTTTAATAGATCGTTTTGACATCAGTATAATTTTATGGAATTGTACAACTTATTGTAATACATTTTTTTTTTTAAAAGAGTATGTATGGAGTTTCTTGCCCGTTCTTCTCCATACGAAACTACCTTTTGGAATGGGCAACTAGATTCAATATTTTTAATTTAACATGTGATTGACATTCAAAAGTGCCTTTTAATGGTCTAATTGAAATAAATGATTTGACTTTGACTTTTGACTTTGTACACCCACAGTTCGCCGATATGTTTAGGTCCCATGTAATAGGGGGCGAGCCTATTGCCATTAATCGGGCAGAAATCCAAATTCCAAGCTGCTACTGAGAATTTTATAGAAAAACCCAATGACACTTTTTGCTCGACCTGGGGATCGAAGCCAAGACCTCTAGCGTAGCAGTCGCGCTTAGAACCACTAGGCTAACGAGGCAATTATATAAAAGTACAGTCATCATCTACTTAGCCTTTTCCTAACTATGTTGGGGTCGGCTTCTAGTCTAACCGGATGCATACCAGTGTTTTACATGGAGCGACTGCCTATCTGACCTCCACCACCCAGTTACTGGGCAACACGATACCTCTTGGTAAGACTGGTTGTCAGACTTTCTGGCTTCTGACTATCCGTAACGACTGCCAAAGATCTACGAATGATAGCCGGGACCAACGGCTTTACGTGCTTTCCGAGGCACGGGGGTGTGACACCACCAACTTCGAAACTCCGGACTGCTACTGAGAAATTCGCAATGGAAAAACCCAATAACACTTTATGCCTGACCCGGGAATCGAACCCAGGACCCCGTGCTTATCAGTCGCGCTTCCGACCACGAGACCAACGGGGCAGCATTTTTTATATAATTATGTAAAAGTACAGTAATTGAATTAAATAAAAAACTCATTTTTGGATCTTAAAATCTAAATACAATACGTGAAAACACTTACCTTTACAACACTACTTTCACATAATATTTAAATGACAAATAAAATAAGTAAATAATTTATGTTTTTTTTTAAAACGTACTCAAATGGAACATGACACAAAATCTATATTACTTGTATCCTTCAAAGACAGGTATAATATTTTGAGTAGATTGCGTTTAAGGAATGTCCATAATAACAAAACTGTAATCTTAAATGATTATTAAACTTTTTTTCTTCGGGTACCAAACGGTTTTTAAAATATAATGAACTGAACTTTATTATACTTGTCATGCATGTATTAAACTTCGATCGTTGATGAAGTAGCAATGTTAGATTAGAGAAAGAATTCAATTAAATATTACGATTCTGAATGTTTTAATCAGGTTCTGATGTAACCGGTAATTGTTTAAGGAAATGAATAACGGTCTGCAAAAAAGATACATAATTGAGGCCTTTGGGCTTGTAAAATTTCAATGTAGGTTTTCTAATACTAGCACATTTTGAGTTCAAAAAAAAAGTTGAGCAGGTTAAAAGGTAGAGAGCGGCCGAGTCACAATAGCCCCACCACAACCAATGTACATGACAAAGGATACATATAATAAATACCAATTATTTTCGATAACTTTGGAATGTTTTTATATTGCAAAATAACAGTCCTGTTGAATAAATGGTTGTAGAAATAATACGCTCAACGTCGTATAACGCAAGCTTATTTTCAATATTAATTTGATTTTAAATCAGCAGTTTTGGTTCAGAATTGTTAAGAACGATTTCAACATTCTTATAAATTATGTCATAGTTCTGAGAACCGGTCCGCGGTTCGACGGAGACATGTAAATAGGACCAGCTAGTGAGACCGGAATCACTTCCGACTCTAGATCAACAAAGTATGATCCTTTCGAACCGCTAGAACTTTCAAACAAATCTCGATTGTAGCGTAAAGACCCGCTCTCGCCCCGCCTATGCTGTGAGGACCCGGTTTAAGGTTACGGAAAAGAAAGTCCATACATCGCGCAAACCCGCGGCCGACGCGCCGCGCCCCTCGGTCGCTGCGCTTTGACCCCGAATAAATACTACAAATATTTTTTCTCCACCATTTTTCTTGCAAAATTAAAATGTAATCGACATGACAGAATTAAAGATGAATAATTTTATAATTAATTTATGTACTGTTGCAGTATTATTATTCATGTATTCGTTTTGCGTTTTGCTCATATTTATAATTTATGTGGTTTTACTTCAGAGAAAGCAGCTCAATTGGTCTTTTGTTATTATCAAACATATGTAATAGATACCGGCTGATGAAGACTCCTGAGTAATTTTTGATGAGAACTCACACGGTCACACCTGCTTTGCATGATGTACTAGGTAGTTTAGAATCAGTAATTTAATACCGTAATAAATAAATAGGTAAAAGTAATTAACTTTGACTGAAGGCGTAGCTTTTAAACAGACCACTGAGAATGTACAAAATCTAGTAGAGCGGTGAGGATAGAGCTTCTCAATAGGGCATGACAAGGTTAAAACCACTTTCTAGCTTTCAGTTGCGATTGGTGCGAACTTCATTATCCAAGTCTAGTACTCATTCTTTTACTTTAATAAAGCAAATACGAGGGAAAATACTACGAAGGTACTTGTTATTATATATAGCAATTCTGGCAAACTAAACGTGATTTTCGCATTAGACGTAATTTAGCTTCACACCCATTTTATTCGTATTAGTCATACATCTTTAGCACTGTCTTTGTAGTGTTCAGTGGAGTTACACGAGAAAATGCATTAACAATGTTACATAGGCATGCCGAATTCACTCGACAAGAATTGCGTATGTTTGCGCTTTTGTTTGCACTTAAGTTTTACAGGCGTTTAGCCGTTATAATCAAGTACGCGTTGATGTTTTTGCACACTAAATTAACGCAACTTATACGACCGTTTACAAAAAGCAATATAACGCTAGCGTATTAGGTATTTATCCTTAGTTAGGTTGGTACTACAACATGTTCATTTTATGCGGAAGCGTAGGTTTCTGTTACAGTGTTTATCTAAAGTTTGTGCAGTTTAAGATCAGTAGGTATTGTGCAATCACTGAGGTACACCGGCGTTGACGCCATGTTCTACCTAATTGCTATGGAGCGTAACGCCTATTTCGTTATGCACACTCATCGTGTGATGTCACAACGCGTGTTTCGTCTAAGGATGCTTTACAAGCGGGTCAAAGCTGTAAGTTTTTACAGCATTAGGCTACCCTAATGCTGTAAAAACTTACAGCTGCTACCAGCTCTACTGATGTTTTGCGGTATGCAGTCCATTGGCTTAGCAAGCTATCAGAGTTGCAGTTAATTCGATGAATGAGATCATTTCTGTATGTATTACTGTTTGCCGAATCTAACTCATGGAAGGATTTTTTTCCGGATGGGGAATCATCAAATGATTTCCCCCACCCTTTGCGTTTAACTCATGGAAGGTAATATGTTTTGAAAAAAACAGACGTACACTACAATTTTTTATTATAGATATCTTCATGTTTATTAAATTACTGAGCCGATCTCAATACCAGCCTATTACTCTCTCACTGCAAGGCAAGGGCTTCCTATACAAAGAAGGCATGAGCTTCGATCACATCGCTTGCTCAAAGCGGATTGGCGATTTCAGACTTATATTAATGTAAGACCAGGTTTCCTCACGATATTTTCCTTTACCGATGGCCGTGATGTCTATGATAAACTCAGAAAATATGTATACAATAGTCAGTCACATACCAATGTGACTATGACAATTGGGCATAGGCAAGTACCAACTTGCCTATGCCCAATTGGGGACCCACAGCTTCGTGCATGAGTGCAGGGCTAAACTACTAAAATAAGAAAAACAGCATCTACTTAAACCTAGTAGGAAAATGTACGCAACGTGAGCAAACAGTCTCAGTGTAGCGCTAAGGCTACTTTAATATCTTTGGTTAAACTAGACGAATCGAAGTTTTTTTTAACTGATAACGAGTTTTCCACGATACACTGACAATGATTAAGTAAATACCTACGTGTGCACCTACTTGCATGTTACTCTTATCTACTCATTTTCACATGAAAGTTGCAAGAATAAAGAGAGGGTATAGGTTAGATTACTTTGTAGATCGTGGGTTAATCACTAGGAACTCGTATGGATAACTACGATTCTAAACTTTAGATACCTACCTATGTACAAATTGTTACAACGCATGTAGCCGTCGTTATAGTTACTTAGTAGTTAGTAGTAGTACTAATAGATTGTGGATACACGATCGATTTTATGTCTCAATGATAATGTTTATCAACTCTTTTACTTTCAGTGGTCCATTAGATGCTTACAGGTAGCTCGACCATGTATACATAATAATGTCATGATGACATCCTTGTGGCATATCGGATGTCATATTATATACAATCAGTGGCTGTTTGGGCGCTGCGCGGGCGCAACAGCAGCGGTGGTCGACAGAGCGCGGTGTTCTCACGCAGGCACAGTGCACGCAGATACCGGGCCGCATTCACACGTGCGACAACCACCTGGCTTTGCCGTCGTCGTCGACATACACGTTGCTGTAACATAGTGCTACAAGTGTTCTTCGAGAGCCGGCAAGATGCGCCTAGTGAGTACCGGTGTTTATTTTTTATATGTTAACAGTGTTTAAGTTTGACTTTAATAATTGTGCGTGAACTTTACGAGTGGATACCTAATTTTTATGTATAAAAGTACCTACCTATCTTATAAGTTTTTTTGGTTGTCCTGTCACTCTTTGCTGTTTTATTAAAACTATTATTAATAAGAGACTTAGTAGATCTTAATTCTCTATTAATTTTGAGTGCCAGTTGCTGATATTAGAAGAAAACGTTTGGTTCAGGAGGTATGAAGTTTTGTATGTAGGTATGTTACTGAAAATATTTTTACCTGAACCTTCGCAGTATAATAAATAATGAACTGTAGATAATGAACACGCCAAACGCTTTTTTATGAAATAAGACATTGTTTACTTATGATGTTTATCATACGCATACTTGATCAAATAAATACCTAATCCTTAAATTGAAAGTCTCCACCAATTTCATTTTACATAAAATTACGTAATCACTTTTAAGATTAATAAACTGTTTTCACTCAAATTTAAAAATCACATTGATGATCTTTATATTGTACAGATTTATACGTAACCTTTCACCATATTGCACAGCACGATCTTATATTATTCCTTATGTCAAGTAAAAGCTACATTGCGATTAACTAACGTCCGAGTTTGTATATAAATGAAGTTGTAGTTACGTCTATATTCTTATCTTTGTAGATGGTCACCTGTGATGTAAATGACTGCGTCCCTATGCCAGCACTCTTCAATGTGGGTATTTAAAGTCGCTTGTAATGCGGAAATTTGCATTTGCTCACAACGTTTGAATATTTATGTACCTACATGTGAAGTAATAGATTTGAAGTTTAACTTATTGTTAATGTTTATTATCCCTAACATGCAGCAGTTTCAAAGCCCATAGTATTTAAAACCATAAGTGTGGTGACAAACTTTTGATATTGATAAAATGACTCTATGGGACGAATTAAAAATTTTATTCCGAAAGATATCTTGAATTTATATATGCGTTGCAGATATTGCAGTAGCCCAGCGGCAATGTAGGAAATTAAAAGCTATTTAGTCTCTTGCGTATGACTATGAATAATAAAGCGAATTAACTCAAATTACGTATTAATTAGGCGTTACCGTCTAGAATATTCTACATCCCGCAGCGTATAAATTTATTTAAATATAATATTTAAACAATAAATTCATCAATGCACTTTCCCCTAGTGACGCAACTGGTGCGTGATGATGCGGTGCGCTCGTTTACATGAATCGTCGGAAGAGAATGATGGCTATTAAGGATTCATCATTCGTTGCCGAGCCACACGTGTTACGACTGCAGCCGCTTATTGGTGAAATTTTGAATTATTTCACATCATTTCCAGTTTCTACGTCTAGACCGCGACTCGAGAGCGGACGACCGACAGATGACTAGAACGGCGACTTGAGGCGCGTAGCTTTTGTTTATGATGAACTTTCCACTTGTTCGAACTGCTGTTAAACTGGCTGTTAAAATGGCATTTCACGCTAGAGTTGAATTAATCTTGTTACTTAAGTACGATGTATAAAATGTTATAAAATTAAACTCACCTCGTTAAAGATATTTGCTTCGCCGTTCGTCAATCTTGGTTTTACTTTTGTGAGAAAGCCTGCATTCAGCAACATCTGTTCGTAAAAGGCAGGGTAAGAAGTCATAAGACATCGGTTACTCATTAAAAAGTATTGTGTGGTTAAAGATTTTTTTGCTATAAGTAATTAGAACAAAATGTTCTTAGCTGATAATGCTAAACAGCTTAGGTATAAAGTTGTAAAAATTAATCATTACTTTGCGAACATAATTATGTAGGAAAGTAGGCAATGATGAGGTTTAAGTGTAACGGGTGGTGTCATCTCGTAAAACACGATACTAAAATTAACATAATATTATGTATTTTACACAAATTCTGTAGAATTCACAACCATTGCACATTTAAATATTCATCACTATTTTTATATGTATTTAATTCTTATTATTAAACACGATACGAATACATGGCAAAAATACAGTTATTCTGTTAGTTGAAAGGTTAATATGAACACAAACAATTACTATCAATTATGTCAATCGATTAAATCGAAGTTGAATCGAAATCATCCAAGAAATATAATCAAATCATGTCACATGAACCGGAATGACGCAGCAGGTTCGCTATTTTTCTTACCAAACTCACAGCTTTACAGGGTACATTCGAGGGCAAAAATGAGAACACAGGATAACCTAGTCAAACGCTTTGTGCGAAGACATTCAAAAATGTAAGCTTTAAATAATATATTACAGCATTTTAACGAACTAAAATACTGTCATTATAAACTAGCGCATAACGCAATTTCAATCGGGTGAATATCGGTTATCACGGGGTTTATGCGCAGAACCCTAATTTTTTACAAAAAAAGGAGCCTAACTAACTCCTTATAACATCAGCTATCTACAAAATAAACTCCCGTCAAAATCAGTCGTTTTGGAGATCAAAAATAGATAGACAAAAACAATTTTGTTTCTTGTTTGTACCGTGTGAACTTTACACTTACATACTTACATTACATATTTGTTTTATGAAAATCTATTTTTATATTTTATTTTAATGTTTGTTATTTATATGTGGTAGTGGAGATACATTTAATTTATTTGTTAGATAAAATAAATAAAAATATTAATTATAAATAAACGAAATACTCTTTAAAAAAATATTATGGTTATTACCTACCTACTATACGCAAAATACGCGCTAAGACTTGTAGTTGCGGACGACACCAACCCGTTATACCAATATCAATACCATATGGGTATAAGGTTCTACCTACCTTATTGCTTAACTAGCTTCTGCCAACGACTATGTCCGCGTAGTTATTTTCTCCCGCATTAAGTTGAGTTTTTGGTTACATATTGGTTGTAGCGTGGTGTTATATAGCCTATAACTTTCCTCGATAAATGAACTATTGAATATAGATTTTTTTCCAATTCTAACCAGTAGTTTCTGAGTAATCTCAGGAACTACTGGTTAGAATTGAAACAAATATTCTTGTGTTAGAACCCAAGAATTTTCAAACAAACAAACTCTTCAGCTTTATAATATTAGTATAGATTACACCGATAAAAACCCTAACAGTTAATCAACAAACAAAAAAATATCATGAAAATATTCTGAAACAATAACATAACTTATTTTTTTCTGGGCAGAAAGTTGCTAAAATACCTGCTTGATTTCTACAGGGTCAGACTACATCTATAAATAGTTACAAGGAATACACATTTCGAGTCCACTAAGATCTTTCTGATAAGGCGAATCATCACAATGCCGTTTCGTTGCTTGTTCTTTATTTTTGACCGTGGGACAGTGAAAGCTAATAGATAAACAACTCTTAACAATATTTCACATAATCTTTCTTGTACACCACACTTTGTACGCCATTTCTAAGTGTTATTTTACACAATTCTTTTAATTAGTCATTGTAATATTATGGATCATTGTTAAATAATTTCTCGTGGCTACGATTACAATATATGCACTATGATCTATGGTTTATTATGATGTTGAAGATGTAATCTCTTGCTGTAATTTAGTATTTTTCATTAATTTACCACAATTTTCTTGTGAAATTTTCTCTCATGAGTTTCGATATTACTAATCAATCTTTCTAAATATTTGGTTAAGCAAAAGATATAATTTAATAATTTAAACAACTTTATGTTGCAAGTGTGAAGAGGTTAGAATTAATGCAGGTAGGTATAGTAGACACTCCGAGTATTTTATTTATTATACTTGGTAATAAGATGTCAATTTAGTGATGATTCGTTTAAATCTAAACAATTAGAACATAATTTTTTTAAACTTTATATACCTACCTATTCAAAATCGGAGACGGCTGCTATGATTGACATGAACTTCTTTTCAAAAGAATGCAGGGTCGTGATGCTACATGAAATTCGTTGATTGATTGTAGATAAACAAAGTCGGACTAACAACAATACAAATTCAAGTCTTTTGATTTTTGATAAATGATGTGGGTACCTACACTAGATCCACGTCTACGTATTGTTTCCCTTGATTACGGGGCATGACCTTTACTAGTAAGCCAATTTCGTTACACATCTGCTCTAGGCGATCGCTTACTCTAAACTTCACTTTGAATGCTCTAGTCATTGACTCATTGTATAATTTATCATTATATAACAATATACGCTCGCCAATCTGATATTTACAGTAACATACAAGGGCGGAGTTAGTGCTTATTCAAATTGTAATGTACATACGTGGGTGGTTTAAATAAGTACGCCTATTATTAGAACGCCTACTAATTGTACTTGTTACGACGATCAATCTTACATTTAAATGATACATACATGACATCATTGCTCGATAGCCATGAGGAAGAGAAAGATTGTGTGATCTCTTTGGCTTAGATAATACTAAAGACTGCAATAAATTTCATGACATCACAGCACACCACTTGGAATTTCAAACACGCTAAGCGTGGCCAACGAGCCTAAAGAAACAGTCGTTTTGTTTTAACTAAATGCTAAAGTCAACTTACTAGGTATTTAAAGATAACGATTATTGCTCTGTTTCTACTACTATTCAAGAATGAAGCTAAATTTTAACAGTTAAATTGCATAATTAAAGCTTGATTTTTATCATTTGTTATTTTAGTTTAGTATAGTAGTTAAAAATACATCAATTTACGAAAGATTTGTAAAAATTGCTTCAAATTGATAATTTATAATCTTTGAAATTGGTGTTATTAACAAAAACACATATATACATGACATATAAGCATAAAATATATTTTAATATTTTTGAAAAATGGAAAGTCACGCAATAGGCTTGAGTTATTTCTAATATTTAAATATTTTATTTCGAGAATAGACTAAAAACTTTATTGAAATGTCACTATCAACTTTTGCACATTATCCATTTTAATAAAGGACTACAAGGCAAAGGCCTAGTTATCATTACATTTGCGAAACAAATTATGAAAGTTTTGTTTACAAAATTATAAACATAGTTTTGATGATGATGATGGTGAGAATACGAATTTCATATGGAAAAGATTAAGCGGAAATGATTGCTGTGTGCAAAAACTTTCAAAAAATTATTCAAATGCGCCGCGAAGTTTTAAACAAATAGACAATACTACCGAGGTACTGAGATTCGAATGACAGTGCGACACTGAGTAATTAAATAAATTGATTGCGAAGTAGAAAGCTGAGTTACAGATTACGTAATTAATCCATAATTTACATAAAATACAAAAGCTTTGAGGCTTTACGCAAAAATATTTCGCAACATTAAATCAATTTAATTATCATACTCGTCTCGTAAATTAATCTAAATATATTAAGCGTTATGGATTCTGCCAAAGAAAGTGACCCTTGGCAAAACAGCAGTTATAAATTAGCAAGCTCTTTTACGCATTCGTTTCTGATTTTTAAGATCTACAAGTTACGTAAAATGTCTAAAATTTAATGAATTTAAGATTTTAACTTGTCCCTAATTCAGACAAAACAGATTGCAAAGTAGGATTAGGTAGGTCTTAACTATAAATATTTCGAAAACCGTTTTACTCGATTTTTTAAATGTCTTCTTGTACAAAAAAATTGTTACATACAAAAATAATTCACACCGATTTATAAACTAAAATCCCACATAATTCTCAATGCATCGTTGTCTTTTATCGCACTATCGGTAAATTAATTAGATCGCAACATAAAGACAATGAGAAGCTGACACGTACGTACCTACTAACAAAATATTGCACATCGCACCAGATAAGGTGCAATAAGAAGGTTGTAAACAGTTCTAGGACGCAAAACAATGCTCATTCATAACTAGGTCTTAATTAATGAGATGTCGCAAGCTATGGATATCTGTTAAAGTTACTTGAATTGTACTACTTATTTTTTGAAATGGCTCTATTAGATTTCTCACGGTCTAACAATATACCTAGTAACAGAAATATTTTACGCGAATTGTGCACGTGTGAGGTGCGCTGTTCATTGATGAGAAGGTTACGCAGCATATTGTAAACGCGTTGACTGACCGCGCCGCATTCTCGGCAAAGGAGCTTTCGTTTTACGTTTCTACCAGTAGTCATATCTCGTAGTGTATTATTACGAAAAATGAATTATGTAATTCGAACAGTGATGAAATCTTCGACAATAGAGATTTTGCGATGCGATTTTTTACTAAGAAAGATCTTTGGTAAATTGATCTCCCAGACCACTCAATGTATTTTTGTTTAAAAAAAATTACTATATATATATATATCTACGATGAATTACATGGCATTCATGTACTTATTTTACTAACTTCCAACATACAAAGATATTATGTTAAATATGTAGGTTCAATCGGTCTCATCGGGCGAATTTCAAGGTTGTTTTTTTTATAATTTTAGTGCTTATAGCTCATTTGTTTAATACAAAAACAATGTTTTTATGTTGATTTTTTGAATTCCCCATTATCTAAACATTAGATATTACGTAGGTATGTAAAGAAACACAAAATCGCTTTGTGCAATAATCGGGGTATACGCTCATTATGTCAATGACTTCCCATTTCTAACTAAGACATGTCATAAGGATTCTCCCCAGATATTTCTAAATATTAAATATTACAAGCATCATTTTCCAAGAACTACAACAATCGTAACCTGTTCTAAAAACAGCATCAATAAAAAAACGTAAAAACGCAAATATAAATGCCGAAGTGAATTTCGAATGTAATTGTAAAATTGTATGCGATAGTTCACTTATTGTAGTCTCTTTTAAATATTACATAACGTGTTTGTTTCTCGTCAGATACCGTGATGAATAATTCCCTATATCTACATGAGATTTTCTCGCAACAACGAACCATTTACGCGGTATTTACTTAACGCATGTATTTAAATAGCCCTTTCGTCACAGCATTAGCAAAGAATCTCATCTGCCTCGCAAAGGCAAAGCGCAATGTACGAACACTAGATACAACACAAGAGGTAATTTGCGCAAATTCTGCGCGTTGTGATGACGTAAACTTTCACTGGCGTCTAATGACGTTAGTTTGTCAACGCGAGTATTTCATTTAAAAGAAAGTTAATTGAAAATAAATGCATGTTTTGTTGAGGGGTTTGCAGCTTAATATCTGAAACTCTAAACTCTCTACATCTTGGCGTAGAGTTCTTGGAGTTCAGGTTTTCATACTAATTTGCTTAGATTGAAATTACTATGAAGTAATCGGTAGTCCGAATCGGAAACTAACAATTTGACTACCCTTAGCACATATTCTTATATGTAGTTTTCATTCAGGCGTAACAAATCGGGTCGTTCGGCCTACGCAATCAACGACTTTTCTAGATTTTTAAAATTTAAAAGTTTGAAATAAAAAATAAACTAATTTTATCCAATAGTAGTATTTTCTATTAATTGGGAACACCGCAATCTTTACTGCTTTAATTCCAAATGTTGACTTGAATTTTAATATTAATTAAAATGGTTTTCCCATAAACTGCATATAGTTAAATACAGTGATTAAATTATAGTTATGTAAAATATCCAATAATAGTATAGCTGCGGTTGCTGTATCGTCTAGTTATTTAAAAATTAAAAGTAACAACATTGAATAAATTAATTCAAACCTACTTTACAATTCACGAACTTCACAACTTATGAATGCTTAATTCGAATATACTCGTAACATCTCAGGTTGCGTGTAACGTATCTTAATATCCGCATAATGACAGGTTTGTGAACCACATTAGTCACTCAGTTATGTTTTTATGTATAGCAATTTTGAACATGTTATTGGATTAGCTTCCTCATATTGCATTACGGATTTTTCTGTTGGTTACAACCAGCAAGTTCATAATAACACAGTACGGTACAAATAGATGATTGAATATACAAAGTATACATTTTAAATTATGTTCTATTTGGGTGAGTTGCAACGGGGTCAACTATAACAAGGTTTTATTGAAACACAGTGATGTATTCTTTTGTTAAGTACCCTATAAAAGGAAATCGTCGAAAGCAAAAGAAGCATCGATCATCGTGTACTAATTTAGAGGTAACTTACGCCATCAGATTTATACCTACCTGCATGGAGAATCGACATAAGGATAAGTTCTATCTTATTTTCCCAAAGATATACAAACCACTGATTTCGTGTTCTTTTTAATATTAACATTTGGAAATTACATGTTAACTAACAGTGCAGTGAACGCATGCATCGCGAGTCACGGAGGAAGAGCGATGTACACTCACGACGTAGCCTGCATTCATACCATACATAGCATTTATATTTTGTCAAGAAAACAAAAGACGCCGCCCAAGTGCCTGAACGTGAGCAACAATACAAACTAAGTACACTTTCTTTCAAGAGTACGTTAATATTGCAGCGACAATGCACCTTTGTACCAAACATAATGGTTTTAGCGGAAAATATTTAAGTATTTATTAATTTTTCGTTTCTCTCAAGCCTTGTATAATCCATTCCGCAAGAAATTTCGTAAGCATAGGAACATAAAGCACGTTGCTCGAGGCACATCTGTTAATTATTATTTATGTAAATTTACAAATATGTTACGAAGAAAGAGAAACCTATCATAGTACTTAAGCTACTGACTCGCGCTGCCATAAATTGTTACACCAATGAAAACAGTTACGACTAAGTGCGTACCCAGGTTGTATTATCTCGAAGCACTAAGTATAATTCTGGCAATAATGAATATTCGTTTATTCACTGAATTATTGATCTGCCCTGAGCTTTACCTAGCTAACCCTGAATCGAGACATCGTAAATAGTTAATAGTACTATATCGGAAGTTAAAGTAGGATACCTCTAAGGAAGTCCACGAGAACTTAACAAACTACCTATAAAATTTTCTCAGATCAGCCACTGCATCCTTGGTAAAAGCTAAAATAAGAAGCCTTCATACACAAGTAAAATGGTTGGAACAAAGTAGGAAAACAGACTCGATCATAATAATAATGTGGTCTAAGTAACGATACACCAAATGAATACTTTGTGGTGCACCACAAACGCCGAACAACATTTTGTAATAAGTTTCGCACGGCTCCTTATTAGGTTATTAATATCATAGTAAGACACATAGGTACCTACCAACTTACTCCATAGCAAACATTTGTAAAATCTTTAGTGGGGTAACTACAATTTTGAATAATCATAATTTACAAACGCGAATTTAGGTACCCATGATGAATTGAAAACATTACTTTGGAAGTGTTAACTCAAGATAAATGAAATACACATGTCATTGTGTGTAGCTATGTGGGTATTCCGGATTTCCCGGAGTTCTGATGTGCCGGAATGTAAGCACTTTGTACCGATAGAAACAGTTATTACCAAACCGCGTTCAAGGAACATTTTATTTTATGACATGTCATAAAATTTCGAAAGCATAGTTGAATGAGAAAATGTTTCCGCGTGCTTTTTGCTATAAAAATAAATAAATAGCTGTTTTAAAATTATCTGTTTTCCAATTATCACAAAAGAAAAATATAATCGATAAATAATTGTCAAGTTAATTGGGAAACTGTAACGGTAGATGTATTTATGTTCCTAAATAGAAAATTGCAACCACTGCTTTGTATTACAAAGTTTTTACGTTTGTCAATAGTACCGAAAAATAATTAAATAATTTCTGTAGTTTAAATATTTATACTATATCTGAACATATTCATAGATATACTACGCTTTCCCCTAATGAATAGATATAGATTTTACTCAAACAATAAATTTCAAAATATCTGTAGATACCTGTCTGTTTAGTAACTTTCTCCACAAAAGACCATCTTTAATAATAAATAAATACAATAACATTAACAATGTAAAAGACAGGTAGCAATTTATAAAATTAGTTTATAAGGAACTGTTTCAGAACAATACATGTGTAGTGTAGAGTTGCGCAATGATAAATCAAACCATAAGCCGTTACAGCAATAAAGAATAATTGTTCTTGTTTCGGAAATAATAGCATCAGAGGCGGGTGTCACGCAGAGCTCGCGGCGGTCACTGCTCTTATGATAATTATCACAGGCATTGGAGGTTCGACCGTGTTATTTACTTGCACAATACTCGCCGGCGCCTACAGAATAATTGGTTTAAGCCGCAGGTCGTTTCCGTGTAATCGATAACTGTAATATACGAATATGATATGACCAACATTGAACAGTTGAACATTAAGGATTATAGTTATAGACCACTCTGTGCTCTACAATACGTCGGGTAAGTAGGTACCTGATTACCCATGACTTACCTACTACACAATATACCATAAATAACTCTACATTTTTACATTCATTTATATTGTGCTTATTTACATACCACCCATAGGCTACACCGGCTACACGTTGTTTAATTATAAACAAAAAAAAAATTACTAAAAAGTTTTAGTACCCATACACTGTAAATCTCTACTGATAAACCAAGCAGGTTTTTTAATGATTTCCACAAATCAAAAGAAACATTTAGTAACCTAACCAAGCTTATCTACTTAGTTTTTGATTCGTGTCATCGTGTCAGTTTTTGATAAGTACAAAGAATAAATAACTAAGTAACCTATATCCCTAGATGAACTTGTTCGTGTTTCAGTTAATCACAGATATTTATTTGTTATCCTGTTAAAAAATTAAATAAGATATGGCAGCCATTAACCCAATCTCAATAGTGTAACCTTCATGTTTTAAAGCCCTAATGAAGACATCACACGTCGACATCGCTTTGCACGTTTAAATAGACATTACAAAGCCATGTAACTAATGATTAGCGTCAATTTATACATTGTAATAGGAAATCCAGTCCGACCCATTCAACAACTTAAAGAGGTCGAGCATTCAAAGCTTCGATGAGATGAATACGTTGTCAATAGATAATAATCGATACGTGCACGACGTATACCAAATCCTTTGATGTAACCAAGTAATATTTGCCAACCATAGAAAGTGAATCTTATATTTGTTGACAATAGCACCTTATATAATTACGTGCCATTGTGCTTAAACGGTGTTGTTGACTTGGTCCATAGGCATAATAAAATAACACCTATTTCTGGAAGTTAGAACCGGCTTCGGTGTGTCAGTTCCCACACAACTTGAGTGCATCACGTAGGAGGAACGCGACAAAAACAAACGACAATCTGGGACCGGTCACTCACACGTGATGCTAGTAACTGCGGAGATTGAGTACATATTTATTTATGTTTTTACAGAATGTCAGTGACCTCTGTGCATCAACATCCCATCTTCTCTATTCTTGTTTACTGGCATTATTTATATCGAAGGTCTTTAAAACTATTATTACAAGGGGAAAGTGAAATATTAATGCTTTGTCTTCATGACGTCTGACGAAACTTATTAACATTAAAGACGATGATGCCTTTCTTTATTTATCTGTATAATGTGGGTGCTTTAAATGACAAAAGAGTATTAAATGAGTACGTAAACAAGACGATAGCTTATACTCAGCCGCGTATACTCAGAAGTATGTTTAGATATTCATCGGCAGCGTCTGCTAGTAAGGGTGCAATCTCGGGTCAAGCACACGATTTCAAGTCGACTAGGTTTCACCGATACTGCTCCTCGCACTTAGTTACTTTCTTATATAATGTAGGTAAACTTTGACTCCTAAACCATATTATATAACGTCATACTTCACGTATATATGAAAAAAACGTAGTGAAACAGTTTTTCTCTTAGTACCTCGTAATAAGAAAGCAGGTAGCCGCTATAACAACTTTTCCAAGAACAGTTTATATTGATTTCTTCAATACTGTAGATCAGACTGTAATTGAACATAGCTAAAGTACTTCATCAGTCGTCATTATAGAGGTTTCATACGTGACCGCATCAAGAGAAATGCATTGACGACGTTGTTTTGACATAAGAAGTGTTCACGACTTCACGTCCGACCTTTGATATCGAATAACAGGCGCATCATTTAATGTTGCTTCGGGCTGTTTTTACCGACAAGCTACAAACAGCATCATTATGCAATTATTCGCTAAAAGCTTTCGTAGGAATTTGCAAAAAGTGACGATGAGGTCGCACAGGTGGTGGGGGGAAACTAGGGACTGAAGTTTCGGTATCCTCGTGAGGGAATTTTACCTCTTTTTATTTTTATGACATTAACTCTTCACAAAAAAGGAAGTTCCGTATTCCAACACACACAGTAAAAAATCTAATAACAACCAAATATTTTTATTTAAATAGTAAAAATAGTGAAGTGAACTGAATTATAAATGCAGAAGTTCACCTGAATTAGATTTCGTAGTCGTTGCGGACATAAACGCGTGTGAAACCACTCTAATTCTAAATTGCTTCCGACGATATTCGCATCCGGATTGTTTCAGAGTAATTAGGAAGATATTTGTCATACTTGTACAAATAATGTTATGTCAATCGTTAGATAGGAAGTATTATTTAGGTAGCTAATTACAATGTAAGTAGGTAAATTACTCTCAAAACATGTTTTATATGATTGCGAATTAATTAATTAATTTTGAATGTGGTATTGATGGATAGGTATTATTGGAAATGATTAGACATACCTATGCATTATAAATGTCTACTACTTAAAAAAAAAATAACCTAAACCATTTACGCCTCTTTTCAAAAAGGGTCAGTCTGGTCTGACTGTACCACGCCAATGATAATACCGAGCTGTCAAGTGATTGAAGGCACACAAAAGAAAGGTACTACATGAAATGGAAAATCGCACCGATAAGCTTAGTATGGACAAGGTCATTCCAATATGAGAGCCTATAAATTTTATTGGGCAACTTGCGTGTTGCACTAAAATAACAGTTTAGGTAAACAAAGTCGAAATTTTAACTGGCGAAACTTCACAGACTGACTGGTAGACATTGATATCAAATTATGTGATATGTACTTAAAACAAAAATCTTGCAGTACCAAATAGTAAATACAAAGTAAAAAATAATAAATATATTGTAGTACCAAATATCTAGTACATACAAAGTGAAAAATAACAATTCACTGACCCAGTGATATATAAAACTGTTTGTTACCTATGAGTAACCTAGCTGTTACAGTCATAAGTAATTTCGAAAACGCTAAGGAGGTAGTTAATTTAATATGATATAAGGCTATCTTATCATAGATCTGGCAAATTCGTTAAATGTGGGCGTTTTGCAAGTATAATTATTCTGAATTGCAATTACGTTTGTCGTTTTAACAATGTCAGAAAGACCAAAGATTTTATAAAACACCTACACAGCTAAGATAAACATACAAGCAATATGTTTATCTTCGCTCGTTCTGGGTTATATTTAATCAGTGTATTATTGCAAGTATTGCGGCTTTTCCCACAAATTTAGACGAAAAGTGGGTAATATGTTAAATATGCGCGAGAAGCGTGTGTCGTTGTGTCCCAGGCTTATATCACTGTCGCCGCTTGCACACGTGTAGGTGTGCCAAAGGTACGTTATTGAATTTGACATTCGCCAAGAGAAGTCTCTCCGTGAATTATGTCCGGTGAAAGTGATGATTCGGACGCCACATAACTTTTGCAAGTGGTCGCCGGCTTCCATCAATATTTCGATAATGACCCCCGTGACTATCAATGTCTACGATAAATTAGCCACTATGTTGCCGGAAAAGACGATAAAGGTAAATAGCTGTATAAATAGCTACAAATAAAAAATAGCCCCGAGCTACAAACAAAGAAATGTTCAATATCTTAACCTTTAGTTGAGTGAGCAAACTTTCTATAGGTCATAGACAGTGGGACCTACCTTTACCATTCCCATCGCGTCGTATGCACTGACCTTCCTGAATGAGAGCAGTGTGATCAGAAGAACTTTTAAAACTGAATAATGTACTAAACGTATCTAATTATTTTTTATGCTATTCTTAATAGGTATTAATATATAATGTTTCGCTTTTCTTTGTGCATTTAGATATTGGACTCTTTGATAAAAATTTAAAAATATTCAGGATTTGACTAGGTTTTTTTTGTAATTCCTAGCTCATAATATTACTTGAAACACGAAAACAATAGGTAGTTCTCATTATGTATTGCAACTTGCAGTGTCTCGTGACCCTCTACGGAAGTAATTGGCTGGAAAATGATAAGATCTTTCACCTACTAAGGAAGCTCACGAAAAATTCGTCTCAGAAAAAACATGCATGTGGTTGTATGTATCACATATTACTTAATAGTTATTTTTACGTAACTGTATGCAAAAAATCATGGCTTGATGAAATAATGTCTAGTCAATTTGGCGAAATTATAACGTAACTACATTTGTATTCCATTGTAGTTGGTATATAGGTTCTAGTATGTAAATATATCTGCATTGGTAATAATAAAATCAAATTGCTTTACTTGTAAGTAGAGGCGGAACCTCATTGCCTAATTTTTATTAAGATCATCATTTCGAACAATTCTAAAGGACCTGACCATTTAACTGTATGCCTAGTTTTGAAAAACATTTTGTTTTAGATCCTCTGCACATTTTAAAATTAATTATTTTATGGTATAAATAAGTACTAATGCAAACTAAAATGTGACGCCATGTACGAACACATAAACTTCAACACTTGCGGAACAATAGAAACATTACAATAATTTTAATTATCGGGTGATGATGAATGATGTGTGTCTGTGTGTCTATGCGTATTTCTGGGGTCACGCATACGCAACACTATCTACTACTTTATGTTTAACTTAGCACGCATAACGAGTTATAAGTTACAATTAACATAACATAACATACCATCACGCCTGTATTCCCCGAAGGGTTAGGCAGAGGTGTACTAGTGTACACCCACAGTTTGCCGGTATGTTTAGGTCCCATGTAATAGGGGGCGAGCCTATTGTCATTATTCGGGCACAAATCCTAACTCCGAGCTGCTACTGAGAATTTCATAGAAAAACCCAATAACACTTTTTGCTCGACCTGGGAATCGAACCCAAGACCTCTAGCGTAGCAGTCGCGCTTAGGACCACTAGGCTACCGAGGCAGTTCTTAGGACCACTAGGCTACCGAGGCAGTTACAATTATGAGATTCAAATTATAAGATTTGCAAAACCCTTTACTTTAGGACATCAATGAAACGATCACGTTTTTAAATGCTCTTACCTATCTATACTAATATAATAAAGCTGAAGAGATTTTTAGTTCGCTTGTGGAACTAAATCAGATTCATGGGGCGGGAGCGGAATAATAACCAAAGTCGAAACAAAACGCGGGTGAAAAAAAACACGCGAATTACGTTGCGGGCAGAAGCTAGTTAGTTATAAGAATTGTCAAACTGGTGCCTATTTGCATGTTAGTTGATAACTCTCTATAATGCCGTGTTGGTCTCATGAGACTTTTAAGACTTCTGAGTGTCGGTTGTTGGGTTTTATCACCAGCTCGAGCAGTGTTATTAGGTTTTTCTATTAGATTATGATGCACGGTAAAACTAAAGAGTTTGTTTGCATCATTTTAAATAGATTGTATGGGTATCCAAAGGAAAACAAACAAAAAGACGAAATCGGCGATTCAATCAGCCATACGCATGTTTTCTTTCGGCATCATCGGTCTTCGCCAGAAGATGATATTCACGTTGTGTAATAGATCCATAAGAAAACAGCCATTGTTCAATATTACACAAACAATGTAACCCCACACCAATGTGTAAAAACATAAGATGTTGGAAATGTGGAAGTATCAATACTCAATAGCTATCGTAATCACGTATTGAACGCGCGAGATTGGAAACTTCCTAAATAAAAAAACAGCGCTTCTCTTTCATGCAGATATCATAAGTAATCCCTTCTACCGTATATGTATTTTACCTACTTGTTTATTAAAATGATGCATAAGTGTGAACGAATATCGATATTTATACTACATAGTATCAAACACTGCAGCTTGCGAGAATCCATGTCAAAACAGTATCTTTGACGTGCTGCTTTTCTACAATTTTGAAAATTGAAGATGTTATATTTATGTTCTGTTAATTACAACATTGTTCTTTGTTTTACTTTTTTCAGATGGCGGCTTTAATGCTCCTCTCTCTGCTTTCGTTGGGATTGGCAGAAGATACCACTGGTACTGCTACTGCCACTGATAGTTATAATGACAAGTTTAATACCATAGAGCCGAAACCGTCGGTGCGGTTGGATCCTTACATAAGAAAGGCGTTACTAAAAGCCCTTAGTGACCTTGAAGACTCAACCACAGGATCTGAATTCGATGGTACTACAGGTTTAGATTCAGATGGATATACAACCGGCGAAGATGTTCCCGATGCTCAGACTACAGACAAAGAAGGAATACAGATACATTCATTCGTCGTCAATGGACAATCTGCTTTTGATAGTAATAGCACAAACACACCAGCAATAGTAGATAACAACATATCTATTTTGAGCACTACTACTGGGAATGTTGAAAGTCAGGTAACAGCGACTTTACCAACGTCAGCACCATTTCCTGAAATATTTCAAACAAGGGAGAGCGAAGTAAATTTTTTGCAAACAAGAAGTATAGCCGGTACCTCTAAATTGAGCACAGAAAGCTCTGTCAGCACTAAGAAGCCCACTTTGAAGCCTACGACTTCTACAACAACAACGACCACTACGACTACAACAACGACCACAACTCCAAAACCGACCCACAATGATGATGGAGAAAACATAGAAGAAGTTGATAAACGTGATGTACAAGTGTATCAAGCTCCTTTAGTTGCAGCCTTTACAGTTCACCAAGATCCTCAAGGTTTACCGAAAAAAGTGATACCACTATACCAGCAAACAAATACTCAACATCACTTTATGAGGCCCTTACCAGCTACAAATTTGGCATCTGGGGTTGTACAACATCAATCTTTGGGCCAAATCATACCCAGCGTAAATTTAAATCAAATACCCCAACCGGAATACATTAGCCAACAGTTAGCATTACAAAGACAGCTCGAAGAAAAGCAAAGAATCCTCGAAGAGCAACTTCGTCTTTTACAACATCAACAAAGACAGCAAGAAGAACTGCTTCGGAAGCAACAATATCTTTTGCAACAAAAAGAAGCACAGCGCCAACAAATTCATGTCAATTCCCAAAAATTTCAAGCACAGGGTTCTGTAAATAATTTTCAAGTCCAGAAAAATATTCCTCAGAACCAGTTCATAAATCATAACTCACCAATACGATCGAATAATGGTGTATCAATTCAACCTAGTGTACCTTTAGAAACGAGCAGCACAGTAACAAATCAACAGTTGCCTAATCGTGAGGCTGTCGATTTTCTTATTCATTTACACAGTCAGCAGCCCGATCAGTTTCCATTACAGGAAAACCATTTGCCTCAAGGAATAAGTAATTTTCTACATCCCAACCCTGGTCAAAATTTTCACCAAGGAATTAATTTTAATCAAGTAAGACCTGATCAGTTTAGTCAACAGAAACAAAGTCATCGTGTTTTCCGACAAGATAGTGGAGTTGGTAACTTTGGTTTAAACAATCACAATCAAAATTATAATACGTTCAACACTTATAATCCAATTCATGGGAATCGTTTCTTTCCGTTAAACGCACAAAACCAGTACAATGTAGATGCAGAATTAAAACAATTGTTAGTTCAGAATGGTTTAAATGGTAGGAATCAAGAAGATTTGAATATTGTGTCGAAGGTTTTGTCTTTAAACCATGGTGTATTGGTAAATAACAATATATCCAATAGATTGCCCTATGACAGTCGAAGACATGTAAGACCATTTATATAATTCATCTAAGGCTTAAAAATAATTACAAGTAGAGAAAAGTACTTTTTAATTTGACAATTCGAAAAGTTTTGAGTTGAATCAAAATTATATTGATACTTTAAGCCAACGAGGTATTCATGAGTATTACAAAATGGGGTCAGAATCGTTTTAACTATTTAAAAAAACAATATTTAAATAAACACAAAATTTTCACACACCTAACATAAAATAACCAAAGAAATACCGAAACACTATAAATCTTCAACAACAAAAAATAAACCACGCCCCTATGTATACAAATGGTTTAAGTATAAATAGTTTTAGGTAATTATTTATTTTACTTTACTTAATATATTTTACAAACTGCCATAAGTAGTACGTATAATGAAGAGAACGATGACAGTAATTTAATGATGCAGCTTTTACTTATTCAAAATGTATCGCAATTTGTAGAATAGCTGACTCATTAAAAACTTGATTTTATTGCATTCGGTGTTGCAGTTGCAGCCCATTTTCACAGATTATAATTTGAAATATTAATATGTAGTTGCGTACTTATTACTTAACTAAAAATTCCATGAAGAGATTTCCAAGTTCAAGTGTAATAAAAGACCCATCACCAAGCCAAAATCTACTCATTCTGCATTTAACGCTAACATTTAGAAGCGATTCAATTCAAACTGTCAAAATTACTAATATGAAGTTTGGCAGACTAAAGAATAAGTTTACGCTGAGCCTAGTACTTAACTAAGTAACATCGAGGAGAAAAATACTGGGATACTAAATCTTTTATTTTTGGTATAAAAAACCGCATGTAACTGTATAAAGTAATGTACCACAGTGCTACCTACGTGTGTAGGTAGTGATCGATGGTATGTTATGTGTGTGGGAATGGACGATAGATTAAGTTTAATAAAAACATTTAAAACTTGTTTTAATAAAAACAATGAATCTATATATTAAGGTTCAGTACAGAAAAGACGGAAAGAATTACGCTGTTTTCGGCTTGGTGGGGCGTCTTTTAAAGGGTTGAAATATATTTCAAAAAAATAATAATTGCTTTAACAGATTGCATATCTGATAAAGCAATTTTTTTTTTTAATTGTTAAAAACAATTATAATTGTTCAAAATTTACAGAAACGTAGATTCAGCTGCGGACTGAGGAGAAATAGAGACTAAATACACTTATTTAGCTCTATTCAGCTTTTGATTATAGAAAACACTATTTTCGTATGAAGACGCGTACGTATGCGTTAATTTTTTCGCGTCTGCGATAACGGATGCGATATAAAACTGGCGTATTCTATAGACAAAAGCTGAATGAGCTGAATAAGTGTATTTAGTCCCTAAGTAGGTTGTAGATTATGGTTAAGTAGTCGACATCTAAATATTGTCGATAGGACGAGTAATTGGCTGCTTGTCATGTCGTGGGTACCCTTTTGTCAATATTGCAATTATTTTTAAATTGCATTTTTGACGAACTCAATCAAACAGCTTGTATAATAAGTACGTAATAACATAATTTTTGAGTAATCGTATTTAACAGTTATCTTTATAATTGATGTACTTTATGTTAAGTTAGTATAGGTTAATTGATAATTTCATATTAAGGGCCTTTTTATATATGTATGCAATGGATTTATAAAGATATTAATATTTGTCTTGGCTTGTCCTTACGTAAATACCTAGAAGGAAAAAATGTGTTTCAAAAGTAGGTACGTATATCTAGATAATCTAATTTAAGATTGCGCCCTTACACTGCTTGTTACGTACCTAGTAACTGCTTACAATTTGAATCATTTGCACAGGCATTACCTAAAATATTTAGTGGACAGGTGCTCAATATTAAATTAGGCAATCTTAAGGTCCTTCCTGCCTATTTACCCGTAAGAAGAATATTTTTTCTAAACAAATTTAATAGCTTATCAATAAACTTTGAGTTTACTACTTTTAATAACCGATATAATTTAGTAATAAAATGTATCTACTTACCGTTTTTGTCGTTGACGTCGGTAAAAAATGTAATAGACGAGTCATACATTATTGTAAACTAGAGTACCTCTTACAACGCAATGTGTAAATATATTTTATTCACATATTAAACATTATGACTTTGCTTTTTGACTACAACCCTTTCTTACAGCTAAAGATAGAAGAGCACACAGGTAGGTACCTAATAACATACAACCCGAGGTATAATATATTATACCTACTTACCTGTTTATCCTTAAACTTTACCTAAAATTGTATTGAACCTAGATAGGTTTGCTGTTGAACGAAAACTACACACATCATGCCTGGGGAATCAGTAGATGTGTCCCTATCGACTACGGACAAAACATTCAATAATAAGTAAGTACTTACCAGCAAAACCATAACTGCATATGAGATTGGCATTCATCGACTGCTGAAATGCTGATTTGTGAATTGTGATTTGACTGTAAAAGAGTCGGTATCAGTATAATTTTATATTTAACAATGCCACGCCACAATACTATTTTTAACAAGCTTGATAAGTAGTTCTATTATATGAAACAATAAAAAACGATTTTAAAGTAACCAATACAAAAACGTATCAAATTACGTAAATGAAAATCCCGCCAAATAGTTTGGTGCACTATGATAAGGTATTTCTCTAGGACAAAGATAAACTAAAAAAAATCTATAATATCTATGGTAAGAATAGACTTAGTTTTTAGAACCAAAAAAGATTTAAGCCATTCGAACTGATTTATTTGCATACTATATTATATTTTATTTACTATAAAATAATGTCTTATTTGTACCCAAAGAAGCAATAGTTCACGTTCTGTGGCCCCAGTTACTACATAATTATAGGCATAAAAAAACTGACATTTGGTCAAGGATAGAGAAGCTGCATTAAATAGCGTAAAACGTACTGTAACTTTCTGATTGAGCCCTGACAAGTGAGGCGAGGGCGGTGCCAGCGCTCTCGCTGAATAAATGATTGCTCTTGTCACGTTTTATATACTTACAGTACTTACATTAGTTCTCCAATTAATTAAAGCCATCAGGCCAAATAAGCTTACTGTAACATAATACCATGTCATGATATACTGTCACTAGATTACGGACAACAGTGGAAATGAGAATGTAATCTCACGCAAACCACACACGCTGTTTAGTAAATCAGCCTCTAGTCTATGGTATGGCTTGAAGTATTATGATGAGTTTTAACTGGCAACATTTTTTTTTATATTTGTCAAGTGACTGTGTTTATTTTATTGTCACTTGTCAGTGTCACTTACTGTCGAATTGGTGTAAATTTGTGAAAGTGTGTGTGGTGAATGTTTGTTTACTCCGTCGCTCAGAAGTCCTCATAAATAATTTGAAATAACTGCACCAACCGAGATTATTCGGACTTAATTTAGAAAATATATGCTTGTATTTTAATTATCTTAGTTTTGCCCAGTGCGTACTAAATTTAAGGTCTCGTTAGCGTTATGGTTATTATGGATACAGCGGAAGGTGTTGGCAGTTTAGAAGAACAAGCTCTCAAGAGGAAAGAAAGACTTAAAAACCTTAAGCGCAAAAATCCTTCCAGTGAAAGTACTTCGACTGACACGGCCAGTGACTTTGTACCACTTCCCAAGTAAGTGTTGTTCCAGTTAAGTAAATATTGAGGTTATGTTTTGTTTCTGATAAACTCAAGAAACAAACTCTTCTGCAAAATTACTGATTTTAGAAGTCTACATTTGTTATTTGGTAGAAATTAAATTTCAATTAGCATTAGAGAAGATACATAATCATGGATAACTTTGTGAATGAATTTATGCATTACGAAATTTTTTATTTTGAAATTACAGACCAAAATTTAGAAGTTATAAGCCACAGGATGAATCATTGCAAGAGGCCAAATTAGAAGATGCAGAACCTGCAGCTGTAGAAGCAGAAGTTAAAGATTTACTTGAAGCAGGAAAAGAAAAGGTAAATTGCACAAGTTTATTAGGTATCTAACACCTTCAACAATTTTGCCTTAGGGAGTACAGGCGTAACAAGAAGATTCTGAACTTTATTGATTGGTTGTCATGGTATTGGATGGCAAATAAGCCAGCGGCTCACCCAATGTTAAGTAGCCCACTCTGCCTATGGCATCTGCAACCAGCAATGAAAGTGGCACCCATACCTTTCAATTGAAAACACTATGTGTGTTGTCTTCCAGTCTAACCGGATTCAGCTGAATATCAGTGTTTTTCCATATGGCGACTGCCTATCTGACCTTACCAACCCAGTTACTGGGCAACATGATGATACCTCTTGGTTAGACTGGTTGTCAGACTTCTGCCTTGGTAGCGCAGTAGGCAGCATATAAGTCTCCCGGCTGGTACTGAGTAGGTCCTAATGGAATAACCCAATATCACTTTTGCCCGACCTGAGAATCGAATCCGGGACCCCACGCTCATCAGTCGCGCTTGCGACCAGGAGACCAACGAGGCAGACTATTGACCTATTATATTGAAATAAATATGCACTCACCACTGTAGCCTTGAACACAAATATGGCGAAAAAAAGCGAAAAAAGCGAATCACCCAGTTTTTTTTAAATTAAACTGCTCCTGTGATGTGCCTGTATTTGAATATAAAACTATTTGGCGAGGTTACATTAGCATACCTCCTTTACAGCAATTGCTCAGATAAACGACACGGTTGGCGCAGTGGCCGAGCTATCGACTGCTGTGCTGCGTGTCGCGGGTTCGATTCCCGCACGGAACAAATATTTGTATGACCTACAGATAGTTGTTCCGGGTCTGGCTGTTTGTGTATGTGAGTTTATATGTTTGTAAACGCACCCTCGATACAGAAGAAATTCTTAGTGTGGGGGGCAACTTTTTTTTTTTTTTTAAAAACCCCTTAACAAACAGCTCTACTACTACTAGTTTTTTTATACCTCATTTAATTTTGCTTCTGATGGGACATGTTTTGTGGAACAATAAATAAATCTCTAATGGTATGTATTTCTGATATTTCAGATAGTTTTACAAGACCTGGACATTTCAAGCTTAGCTCCACGTAAACCAGACTGGGACCTTAAAAGAGATGTGGCAAAGAAGTTGGAAAAGCTAGAGAGAAGAACACAGAAGGCAATAGCAGAATTGATATGGGAGAGATTAAAACAAGGGAATGAAGATAATTTGGGTGCCATGGTAACAATGACTGATAACAGAGCCACTGAAGACGACTGACGATTTTTAAACATATTTAATGAACTATGACCAATTTGTATTCTAAGTTATGTGGAAGTAAAACTAATAAGGAACAATGTTTATTTTTAATTCTACCAAAGGAGACAAACATGTTAGATATAAATAAAAACGAATTGGTGAATTTTATAAGTGAAATTTATTGCACAGAACTTTAATTTCACACTAGCAATTAGTTTAATATCACAGAATACAATAAATAGTGTACATTTGTATATTCTTTGTTAGAAACAAATCAACTATCTCAGTCATCAAAATTTATATTTAAATTTCTCTAATGGTGTCTATTTAGGCTTAAACTAGGGTCATAAAGCATGTCTTGTTACTGTTAGTGACAATTGACTTGGCAGTCAATTTAAATTTTGAACAATTTATTAGCCCAAAGTGTGCTTGAAAGCTTGTTCAGTGTAATGATGACTGGCTAATACCATAATTATTTCACTCCATACTCAATCTCTACATAGTATAGAACAAAGTCGCTTTCCACTGTCTGTATTCGAATCAGAGGCGGATTTTAATGCGGTTTTCATCAATAAATTAAGTGGTTCAAAAGGAAGGTTTAAACATATTGAACATCACGCTACGACTGTCGGGAGCGGAGCAGTAACCAAAGACGTAATAGCACGCGGGTGCCACTGCTGGGTATATAGCTATTTTGCTAATAAACACAGGGTGCTCTAAATGTTAACATCTTGGAAGTTTCAAGATAACAAGTAAAGAGTACTACGCATATCTACATCCCTAATCAATACAAAGTTCCTGTACTAATAAAAAAATATAAATGTAAGCATAATCCTACATTTTTCTAATAAATTTACTATGCAGAGTACTTAGTTTAGTAATAATTATAAATAATATTTCTTAAAGCGCAGTTCATTCTCATACATCAGAAACTTACATACAACAAATATTAAATTAGTGACATTGTTTAGTAACAAAATCCTACTACTCTTTTACATAGAGAATTCTAACATTAACAAGTACTTATAAACCATATGTAGCTGAGTAAACAAGGTGTTTAAAGTTTATCACAAACTGAACAATATCATTATAGTAAAGCTGATTGTATATAAAACTGTAGGAACTGTACTACAAGCATTGTTGCGACCCTTTTTTCTCCTTGAAGGCCTCACAGTGGTGGTTTCTTCATGGTCTTCGATCTCATTGTACACATAGTAGTTGTTATCAATATTGTAGAATACTACCCTGTCACCGATTGGTTGGATCGGCCTGAAGTTGTGCGTGATCTTTCCATGCGAAGATCTTATCTCTCTGAATGCTTCTATCTGTAAACATAAAACGTGTCTAATTACAATGTGTCACGTGACGCCTGCATGCTTGTGTGTGTTTAAATATACAAGTTATATAACTCACACAATTTACGTCTTAGTATTCCCATAGGTGGCTACTAAATTGCTCATTAGTAAAGTATGCAGTTACAGTAGTGACATAGAAAGTCCCTTCTGATGTAAATTATCTACTTTACAGTTTCCTATAAGCGCTATGCGCTAGCCCATAGGCGTCATATTTGCAATTGCATTACCACTCTGTAGAAAATAATCGTCGTCATGCTGCACCTATTTAACAAAATGGTGCAGTGGTGCGGTGATTATTCAAGTGCAATATGCGTCTTTGTTTGCAACAATGGTGGTAAAGCCAGTCTTAAAATTCCATAGAATTTATTTAAATGAACATCATTGTGATGCTGATGGTACAGCAAAACGTAATTATTATACCCACTCTAAGTTAAATGAGTAATAAAATGTATTATTGTCATAGAAAAAGGTTACCTACATCAAAAATAAATGAATCCCAAATGTTATCAAACCTGAAATCTGATAATGGTTTCCTAATGAAAATCAATGTTTTTTAATAGACAATAACAAAATCCAGTACTTTCTTACCTGTTCATGTGTTAGCCTGATCGGTTGTTCAAAGTCAAGCCAGATGACGACTTCGGAGCAGGGTGGCGTGGTCAGCGAACCTTTGTACGTGAAGTATCTCTTCAGGTCGTACGGCAAGATATTGAGGAAAGAGAACGGATGGCTCATGACCACGCTGGTGTGAGGCTCGGTAACGTTCACCAACGCTGACGTTATCTCGTCGTAGGCTGGGTGCTGGTGACGATCCAACTGGAATGATAAAATGTGTTAGCTCAGTAAAGTTCCTGCACGTCCTTATATCTTTACATAATAGAAAACAAAGTCGCTCCTGCTGTATGTACGCTTAGATCTTTAAAACTTCGCAACAGTTATAATTTCCATCAATAGATAGAGTGATTCAAGAGGATTTATACGTGCAGAATATCACGCTACGCCCAACGGGAGCCACGCAGTAACCAAATACATAACAGAACGCGGGTGACACCGCGAGTTATATAGCTAGTTAGTTTTTAAAAGGTTTAGGGTTTTCATAAACTTTTTACGTAAGCATGGTGTTTCCACCTATTTGGTGAGACGAATTTTCAATTGTGGTAGGTACATAGTAGCGTTTATAATGCTGCCTTCCAAGGTTCGTATTGTCTCATCAATTTGCCAGTAATGATGAAAAAAATTACACTCGCAGTTGTCCTAATCACAAAGACAATAGGTACCTACCTACCTATAGTTACTATCATCTGGAAAATACGTGTGTAGGTTGGCTGCCCCGGTGGTCATGTGGTCGCAAGTCCGACTACTTACCGTGGGGTCCTGAGTTGGACTCCCAGGTCGGCAAGGTATTACTGGGATTTTGCGCACTTTCACACTATACGTAATATCTCCTGCGTAGGTACTTGGCTAGTCTCCATTGAGATTAAACGCCGTGACCGAAATTCGGTCAAGAGTATAATGATTATAATACGTATATAGGTACCTGTACCTACCATAGAAAGTACACCTGTTTTCCTACCTACTTTATCATAATGATATGGGTACCTAAGTACTTACGTGACAATCAATGGCAATCACAAGTCAAAACAAATAAAAACTGATGATCCAAATCAGTCGGATTTAGGGCTTGAAATAAAACTACCGTACCGTAGCTATCATTCACTTTCGAACATTGACCGTGACTTTGGACTCGGAAGTCACGGCTAACGCTCGAAAGTGATTAGGTATGTTCTATTCTGTAACTACGGTTGAACGCGCTGCAATTCAAAACTAGGCCTACCAAAAATATAACAGAACTAGAGCGCTATATTTAGCAACTAAGTAAATTCCTAATCAACTGAAACAATGAATTTAGATCGTAGATAAGTTTTTTGATAGGCCATGTTGAATGTAAAAGACCTAGCGACGGCAAATTGCCAAATGAGATGAATTAGACTTGAAATACATTATACTTATCTAGCTGTTATCATTTCATCACATTTGGCAGCCAACGGACTACTATCAATCAATGCTATTAATTTACACGTGTGTGCTGTGATAAGTTGCTTCTATTACTAAACTAACAGTTCTATGCCGTAGAACTATCATTTTGAAATAGCTTTGATGCACAGAGCCAAGCAGAACAGTACCTATTGGCCTTTTGCAAATAATGACACCAAAACTTAGGAATCTTACCTTGACGTCATGGATTTCGATGATACCTACCTTAGACATTACAGCTGCAATTGGTAGGTACCTATGCTCTTCTGATCGAGCCGAAAAGAATTATGAATATGATGTAGCCTGTGGAAAACTCACCTCATAAAAGAACGCGAGAACCGTCAAGCCATCCGAATGTTTCACAGCCTCTGTTGTTGACTGGTACTCCTCTTTGAAGAACACCATGTGCAGTTCCATCGGAAAACTGGAAAAACAAGAAAACATCTTGATTAACACATATTTTTACAAACAAAAAACAACAGACGTACCTTGAAATGATCCCGAAAATGGCAAATACGATTTCATAAACATCACGAATTCACGATGCTTAAAATTAACCTTTCGTTCGTTTGCACAACGTATTAAAATAATATGTTTACCTCAATATTTTGTACAAATTGCAATCGATTCTTGTTTGTGAAGGACTGGGTATATTCTGAATCTGAGAATGATATTTGTAAATAATATTCTCACCTTCTATGGTTTATCTTATCTTCAGAGCCGAAGGTATCGTTGTCTCCCCAGTGGAAGTGCATTTGACTAAATATGTAGTCTCCGTCGAGTGGGCCGCCCCTGACTCGGGGATGTGGCTCGTTTTGTACCTCAATCAAAACTGTGGAACAAAAACCTTATTTTCATTTCTAGCGACACATCAGCTGACCTACCTGTTATTATACAGTAAACCTTAGATGGAGGTAGCTACCTGGTTACCTATCTACTAATGTTACATCCTTAACATTACGTATGTATGATTCCAAAAAGTTTACACAACTTGATACAAATCAACAAAAAGTTTTACCTACTTAAGAATTTTTTGTTTATCCGAGGGGCTAAGGCAGCTTTTTACTACCTTATAGAAAACTTTAAACAAAAGTTTCGTCAAGTTATACTGTGCCTTGACCTCATTTATACTTGAACCGTGATAGGCGTGAACTTCGCTTATCAATGATACTATTTACACGGTAAATCTAAAATCAATGAAAAAGTTGTAAAAAAATATTACGAACAATAGAAATCAACGAACTGAGAGAAATCGTCCTATAGACCTGCAATAAGCCTGCAGATCGCTTTGCTGTTTAGAAACCTTATTATTGTAAAATATTTTTTTAATTTGCAAAATACCGCATCCAGCTCTAATTCGAAGCAAAAGGAAGGGGCCACTGAGGGCCGATGCCTGCCGGGGCTGCGGGTTGCTCGCAAGAGATACCGCGCCCCCGGAACGCAAAGGGCACAAGAAGGAACATGGGTGGGTTTTGATTTCCCACCCACCTAAAAAAAAAAAAAAAAGAAAAAAAAAGCTCTAATTCGAACAAATATCACCCCGACCCCATCTCAGAATGACATGTGCCAAGACACCTCCCTAATCCTAATATGTAACATTCAACAATGAACTGTCATAAGCTTGTTGCTCTAATAAACGCACACTAAGTTGGTACACCACTATCAGATATTTACATCACAATACGTTTAATAACCAATTCATATGTTATGCAACAAAAAGCATGACTGCATCGCCCATAGGATGTCAGTCATGCATCAAGTCATTTAAAACGGGGCTCAGCGGCATGCCTTCATACGTAGGCAAGAGGAACAATGAATACGTAAACAGATTTCAACACCGTCATAATAATATATCTTGTTGACAAGCAGTTACACAACAAGAAATTATTCATGAAATCACGAAGCTCCTGCTTTTGTTCTATTAGGTACTGTTAAAATAATAATAACAGCAGCCTATTATTGCATCCCTGTGGGGTAAATAGCATCTTTCTCATACAGAGAAGGCACGAACATTGATCACTTTTCCTTATGGTGATTGCAGACTTGTATTAATTACTAGTTTCTGTCTAAGACTTTGGTTTCGTAGAAGTGAAGTCCCTACCCATAAAATAAAACATAGTACTCGGCAATAATGTAGTTGTTTTCTTTCAGTGTAAGGTTTTTTGTATTCGGACCAGTATTTCCGCTCCCAGGGGTTACTTCAAATAAGCTAACTTTACTCTTTATACACACACATACCATCATGCCTGTATTCCCTGAAGGGTTAGGCAGAGGTGTAACAATGTACACCCACAGTTCGCCGGTATGTTTAGGTCCCATGTAATAGGGGGCGAGCCTATTGTCATTAACCGGGCACAAATCCAAACTCCGAGCTGCTACTAAGAATTTCATAGAAAAACCCAATAAAACTTTTTGATCGACCTGGGAATCGAACCCAAGACCTCTAGCGTAGCAGTCACGCTTAAGACCACTAGGCTAACGAGGCAGTTCTCTCTCACTCTTTATAATAATAGTATATAAGTATAGATAAATCCAGGTACCTCACGATGTTTCCATTACTTTTGCCCGTACACACATGTATTTGATGCATTAGGTCCACCAACTTAGCTAGAACTTACACAAGCTGTAAGTCGGGTAATAGTGCAACCTTCAGTTGTTCTGTACAACATCCACTGTGTTTGCTTATTCACTGCTGGGAACCATATTTATACGGCAGTACAATAGCGTATTTCGTTCGTTTCGTGCGTAAAAGTGTACAGGTATGTCTTAATGTCTTCATGTGTGAAACCTTCTTACCTGTGTGTCCATTGTTGGTGACGTGTACATCATCAATGGAGTCGTCAAAGCCTACGAGTACAAGGTCGGGTAGAGTGACCTGCTTCACGCGCAGAACGTTGATGTTGATGGGGCTCTGGTGCTTGCCCGCGCACTCCCGGTACCTTTCACCCCAATATTCAGGACCTAAAAATAAAACAATGTTTAATGTTGTGGCACCTATGTTACAGATCTGTTTCGTTGCTATTGTCGGACATTTATGATTATGTCGAGTCCAATTTATAATGGTAGGTGCCTATAGCAAAAAGTTTTCCGTTCTTTAACAATTTTTTACACGCAAGTCGCTTATGTATAGCCTTCATTCCGGCAGTGCGATAACTTTCAAAACAATTAGATATCCGATGTAAAAGTCCACGCAATGCAATGGCAATTTGCATTTATATATTTATAGAATAAAATTAAATCTATAAAAACTTCGTGGTATTTTAAGATCTGTAATCTAATCTATAAACTCAAGCATATATAATGACCTACCTAGCTGTAATTAAATTTAACCTTGTCAATTGCATTCTATTCACGAATAATTTAACAGTATTAGGTGGAGTTCATTCGAGCACGCCATAAAAACCACATTGGAAGTAGGTATGCAATTACATTGTTTTTTGTAAAACAATGTGTATTTGGTTACATAATAGAATTATTGTGTTCATACTGATTTTCTTTCAAGATCATAATAGGCCAAGGACCCGTATATACGTACCTACCGAGGTACTTTTTCGGTGACTACTGCAAGACAAATCCAGATCATTCAATTGCTAAAGCTATAGTAACCATCAAACATAACTCGGCTATATTAATTGAGTATTTTATTCCCCTTAGATGACAGTCCTTATAAAGAGAGAGCCAATAGCAAAGTATTACCTAAAAAGGAGTGGGTCAGTTTTGTGTTCCAAATCAAAACAGCAAGATTTTCGTGATCGGGGCGAAACTTATACTACTATGAGACAAAGGTACAAAAGGCGTGCTTATCATCAGCCAGACTTACACATACAGCCTGTCTGAAATTGTAATATTGTCAGAGCCCCAAACAAAGCTTATCATCATAAATAATAAATCCTACTATTGGTTTGAAAAGGGGTCAGGCAGGAGGCTTTTAATAACCAAAAGTGATATGCTACTCTGCGTTATACGTTTGGGGAACCCTGCTATAGCTCATACGAACAAATTTTTCATCATTCATCATAATCATAATTATTATGCAGCTGAAACACCTAGTCATTAAATACTGACTAAATAAGAATAATTAAGGCATTACATTTAAATCTAAAAAATAGCTTCCGTATGTTTGTAACTCTAAAACTATAAAAAACTCGAAAAATAGTCGATGGTTTAACTTTAAATATTGGCACAACATCGCATTTTAACAAAGAAGTATCTCTTTTAATGTATGTACTTTTTTGTCAGACTGAGCTACACCGAAGGTTGACCGGGTTGACCGGGTTTACCTAGTAATCTATACATAATATGTTTCTAGTGACGGTCTCACTCCAGCAGTGGTTTATTGTGGGTGGGTAGAGTTCTATCTAACGCATCGTCACAGTATTTCCTTTCACTATATTATCAGGGATGATAACACAAATGCAGGTGTATGCATGCGTGGCTTTTCAGTCAGTTGACCAGTTCACTGTTACCCTAGGCCACCACTGCATTATAGTGGTAAATTTTATCGTTTTATAGTCTTTATAAGTTCAAATGCTATAGTAGTTATCGGTAGAAAGGCCTACTACAGCTTCTACTTATATAACATGACGTGAATCGGGCCAGCCTAGGAAATTGATTTCTGATAATTAATAGTAGCAAGCGGTACACAACACAGGTGTCCTACTATGCCTACTTCCTATAATTTAAACAGAAGAAACTCTAATAAATCTTTCAAATGCTTCCTTTCTATTTAAAAAGGATTACATAAATATTAAAATTTTAATGTAATTTTAGAAATCTCTAACGATCCACATAAAAATAAAGATATAAAATTAAATAATATATCTGATACTCCAATCTAGTTAAGTAGAGCAAGTAGTGAACGTTTGTACATTCCTCGTTAGTTTTTGTATGATAACCTCGATCGATATGTACCTATATTTTTTTATGTACCTATTGATTCTTACCGATACTTCCATCGTAGCCAAACTCCTCGCCGTGCGTGAGTTCTGTAATAAAACAAAAGAGTAAACTGAGACTGTTAGCAGTTACATACACGAAACATTTAAAGGTTTCAAAAACAACCTAGACATCAATTTTAGACACTTCATAGTTTGGTTTATGGGTGTATTTTGTTTAGGGGTATAAGTCATCAATCATAATACTTGGGAAGAAGATAGAGATAAACCAGCCTGAATAAGTATATTGTAAGATAAATACGCATTTCCAAAACGTAAACGAAAAACATAGATCATAATATTTATAGGTACGTGAAAAAACAGACACAGTTTAAGTTAATAATTTATTTCGAAAAATTATAAATACTGTAAATGCAGCTATTTTATGCATTATCGAGTAGGTACCCACACACTTTTTTTTCTTATACCATTTTTATTTTTTAGGGATGAGAAATCATCAAATGACTTCCCTGAGCGGGGCCGGAGGGAGTGTCAGACTTTTACTGACTAAAACCCATCCATATTCAGTGCCCTTTGCGTTTCGGGCGCGGTATCTCTTACGAACAACCCACAGCCCCTCGGCAGTTCTTATACCACTGTGGTGGCATATTCGCATACGGTTCACCTGATGTTGAGCGGTTATCATAGCCTATTAGAACCAAAAAGTTATAAAAATAGCCAGCGTCATTTACTGGCCTTTTTATGTTATAACACTTGTTCAGAAACAGTAGGTATTTAACGGTCGAAGCCAGTTCAAGCGTGATTTGCCTTTGTATACCTTTAACAACGGAACATTGTCATTATACTTATTATCAAATGGTCCATGGGTTTCCTGAATACAACACACACATATAACCGGTTGATATACACAGGGCTCTTGCTTTGATTACGGCCGCGTCCATTATAACATGACGGAAAACCACTTCCGAAGGCAATTAAGTGCTATGCATCTAGGAAAGTCAAGAACATCAGCATTCATGAATTTAAAGTGTCTAACGATCTAGGGCTTGGAAGATGGTCTGTATTTCCACGTTCACATTTCCTCAATAATCATCTTCTTTCTTATCTTCCTATTAATGTCCAAGAACATTTGCAAGCAACATTTCGAGACTGCATGCTTGCCACAACTGTTGTTTCCGAATCCAACCAACCACACCACCTTTGGAGCTGTTTAAAAAAAACACAAATTTTGTACTTTGTGGATTTCATATAATTTCGCTAGGTTATATTTTTATTTGGATTGGGTTTCAGAAAGGTAAATTGAATAACATCTATGTTAGATATTAATTCACACCTTGTTAGATCGAAACTTTTAACCTATATCCTCAACGTCTACGTGTATCTAACTATAACTTGAATCTTGATAGCAAACCTGAAACCGTGGACAAACGAAAGTGTTCTCCGAAACTGGGACAGTGCACTTCTAGGTGTGCCTTTCCTAATACGATATTTCAACAAAACATTAATTTCTGTTACTACAATAATATAATTATGTTCTGTGGATGTAACAGTGCCAGTAAATAAAGCCCTTTTAAAGATCAATTGTCTGTTTTTTTTACTTATTACTTATATCTTGCATGTTTCCCCACTATGAACCGGCTGTCGATTAAATCTTTAATTTCGCATTTTATTACTTCAAGTACCTACCCTACATCACCAGCGATGCCACTATACCATCTTCAGTAAGGCTTTCAACATTTACAATTACCTACCTCTCCATAATTGTCGGTTTGACGGAAGTCGGACACCTACAATTTAGGAGTCTAAGACTTCGATAGCATCGGAAATGAACTAGGTATGATTTATCATAGCTTTAGTCCAAATAAGGCACTCAATCAAAACGGGATCAGTTCAGGAAGGAGGAAAGGGTTAAGTGGAACTATAAAATGTTTAAGGTGATAAGGATGTAGATGATCGAATTGCTAAAGATAAAAAGATACATCGCCTTGAAGAGTACAATGTCTTCTTAAGTTATTATTCACCTTGTGCCAAAGGCTCAAGGTTTTCAATCAATCTTTTTTTATTCCACCACTTTTTCGGCGACCCCGAGATGTAACTGGAGGCCGTGAATTATTACTCTAGGAAAATTGTACCTATATTTTTCTTTTACCGGTCCAAAAAGATTAATCGCGAGATGAAGCTGCCAGATAGGAGTCATGTGAACTTTGGCATTGTCCAGTATTTTAATATTATTAAAAATATTTTCGGTTGTTAACATTAAGGTTCACTAAATTATAAATTGAATCTATGTAAATAAAATTTAACCGTAACAACTAGTGACGCGTGTCAAACTCATTGATAAAAATAAATTACTCGAGACAATAATAGCTTTAGCGACCTTTTACAACTGCCAATGCTCATGGGCATGTGACAGACAATTATAGTAGACTTTGAGGTAGTGGGAAGGAATCCTGTTGCAGTGCATAGATTAGAGGAACAAGGTCAATTGTGGGCATGTCTATGCGAAGCCACGCTTTCACTAACCAGGTTGCAACTTATGAAAGTCCAAATATACATACAATGACAATATTGTTTGTTATTTACGGCGCGTCCAATGTAAGGATGAATGTTATTCTCAATGGACATAAAAGGCAATTGTCTTATGGTATGACACGATGTGGAACGTTTCGTAGTTTCACATTGTGTTAATTCGTTAATTGGCGTAGAAGCAGCGAAGGTCCCAGAAAACAGTTTGGGTATGCCGTATTAAAAGAAAATAGGTTTTGTTCCATTGTGTTATAACTGTTACGCGGCACTATTGTAGTTACGTGGTTATTAGGTCGCCTTGGCGTTGGCGACCGTTCAATGTTTGCCTTCATTATCAAGGAGTTCTTACCAATATCAACGTACTTTTAATTACAGGGTTGGTGACCTAACTTTCGGAGCCATAACGAATATAGAACTTACAATAGACACCGGTATTTTTATAATGGTTGAACAACAGTTTCACAGTTTATAGGTTAGGTGATAATAGTGTTACTGATGGATTAATAATGATAATGAAACTTTGAAATAAGCCTTTTATGTCCCTAGAATAATGCGCAGTCGTCTTAATATAGTCGGTCTCGTTATATTGCAAACTACGTACAGTTATCGACAGATGTAGATAAGCGATCATTAACCTCTTGATAAGGCATCATCTAGTACTATTCCTCTACAACTGGGAACCTCCTCTCACTAAGAAGGTCTGAGAACGCCAAATCAATCAATCGAACCTAAGTCAACCCAAACTATTGACTTCTTTTATTTGCCAAATGACTCAAGAAGATTAGCTAGAAGTAAAACTTTAAATTAGTCCGATTTTAATTCACTATCGATATTTCAGGGAATGAAAATAGTCATAATTATGGCGTCTAGTTGTTGCCATGTTGAATTTTGATTAATGTCATGTTTCAAGCGATACTCGCAAGATTAAGACAAATCGATTGACGTAAGATTCATTAAAATCGGCCCACGCGTTTGGTGTTTAGAGCACTATACAAAGTAACAAACATAAATACAAACACAGTGTAATAAACACCCTAGTTTACATCGCTCAGTCGGGTAATAAATATAGACACATAAACATTTTGATTGTGTATGTGTATTGCAGTTGCATTGCACCGACTAGGTCCCATAATAAAAGTAGCTTTTAATTATAAGTAAAAGACTGGTAGTGTAAGAAAAATCATGTTGTATATTTTACGTCATACAGAACCTGCTTCAGATTACTGCTACATACGTAAAAGGTGGGTACTTACTACTCATGGTCTAAAGGCTTCAAACAAATGAACCTATAAAAGAAAACCAGACTTTATTTACCAAACAATTTACAGCGTAATGTGTAGGTAATTTTGTTTGATATTTCAATTGTAATTCTAGTAATCATATACAATTGTTATGATTAGGCACCACTTACCGAATGACAGTTTTATTTATTATAGATATTTAGTGAACCGTAAATGTTATGAGAACAAGGCTTCGGATTCGTTGACTACCTACGTCAATGCAGGAGAATACAATCAATCTTTGGTACACGGCATGGCATGGTACTTCAACCTCATGAATTAACTTGTGTAGCTACGTGATGTGCCTCGCTTAATATTGAATCGTCATGAGACGCGTATCGGCATCAAATGCGAAAATTCGTTTATTTGTTACGCTTTCGCGGCTATACTACTGAACCAATTATGATGAAATTTGGTACAAGTACAGGCTCCCCACCCTACCCCATGAACCCCATGAAGGAAATAGGTTGCTTTTTATTAATCTGCGATTTCGTCTGTACCCGCGATAACAGGAATTCATGCGGAGGAAGCGTCGGGCAAACAGTAAGTCTATAACATTTTTATTTATGAACGTGAATGCTCACAATAAATTCAGAGGAGACATGCATCTCTTATATCTTGATATAATTTGTTCAGTGATTTGCCTAATTGGTTTGAAATGCGAATAGAAACGAATAATTGGCTCAGTAGACTGCGCCAGCGTCTGTCGTCGTTGCCGGATTTGATTGTTGGCGTTCCCTGTATCTACATTCTTGAGATCTTATAAATTTTGAACCCTGGCGTGATTATCAGATGATCTACAGTGCTGGCAGTTTACCTTCAACTGCCTCGTCCACTTTGTCCCTCTTTGGCATTCTGAAAAGTCAATCCACTGTCCATTGGCTCTCATCCTCACAAGATTTGCGAAAGCGCTTCTTTCGGCAACTACAAGGTCTCGGTTCGAGGGCAAGTAGGTCAAGGCATATTTTATCGTTGATCTCCCTCTGTTTGTAAATAACAGACCACCTTCAACGGCGGGTAGGTTAGGTACCTAGTACCTAGTTCCACCTTCTAAAGATATTGGCTCTACATCACATTGAAATAGCAGGTGAATCAGTTTTTTTACCATTTTTTATAAGAGAACGCTGATCTGTGGAATGATGACAAATTGAGTGGCAGATAAAATATGTAGGGACAGTAAGATTTTGCCATACATCTCTAACCAGATTGTCTACACGTGTTGAGTATCCTACTTAATTATGTACCTAGATGTGATCAGTTTAAGATCTACGAAAGTATCTAGAGCAAGTAACAATTTATGCTTAAGTCAAAAATATAAAAGTAAAAGTTAGTGTCGTCGTGGTGCACGACTTGACAACATTTTAAGATACAATTATCTCCGCTCGTGAGGACGACAGTCCATAAAAATTAAGTTTGAAAAATCGTGACTCTCGAATGCGGCAGGATTTTTTCTGGAAACGTTATTTGTTATTAAATAACACCTCAATTACTAAACTAGAAAACTATGTAAGTAAGACAGTATACATTGTGTTAGCTTCTGCCGTCTGCCGTAGCTTCCTCCGCGTCGATATATTATCCCACGGGAACTGTAAATTTTTCCGGGATATAAAGTATCCTGTGTGTAATTTCACACTACAATCTATCTCAGTGCCCAATTTCATCCAGATTCGGTCAACCGTTCAAGCGTGAAAGAGTTACAAACATCCATCCGTCCATCCTCACAAACTTTCGTATTTAGTTGGAAATATATACTATTATTATATTAGTAGGATAGGAAGTAGGATAGTAGAATTACGATTGATTCTAGACTAATTTGAATGATTACTAGGTAACACTTAAAGCAATTGGCTTCTCGTAACCCTTCTAGCCTACCTAATACGTGTTTGTTTCCGTGAAGGCAGGAACTATTAAGTAATCTATGACGGAGGTCCGTTATATATATTATATGCTCAAGTTCAGCCGGCAATGACCTTTGCAGCACCAGTTACAGAATACCTGGTTTGCATACAGATGAAGACATCATTGTGACGGTTCGGTGACATTACGCCTGCACAGTGTTACCAGCAACAATAAGTACAAAATGCGAAAGTAACTCTATTTGTCAGTTTGTTACGCTATTACGCCTAAATAGCGGAGCCGATTTTGACGAAATTTAGTACAGAGATAGATTAGCGCTTGGAGAAGGACTTGGAGGGCTTTGTCGCTTGAAAAGGGCTTGAAGGGGTAGAAAAAGGGGATGAAAGTTTGTTTGAGGGTCCGTCATTATTAAATATAAAACCATGACAGTCTGTATTTAGACACTTGGTAAAAAATAAACATTTGTTCAAGCGTTGTTGAATAATTAGTATCATAAAAAAGCTGCAATTCAACGTGGACAAAGTCGCGGGCTAATCATTCAAATAGGTACTTGCAAAGAAACATGTGTGTGACAGTGATGAACTAGATTTCATAAACATTGTTACGTGTGTATATGATTCACGTTCTGATAGTGAAATGCATCATTATTTTCCTATAAATGGTTTATCTATCAGGTTATCTTAAAGAGGCGCATGTGCAAATATAACAAATGTGAATATGACGTAGGTAGGTATTCGTCGTACCCAAATAGTGTGTGTAGTATTTTCTTTACATTGATTGTTGTAAAATTTATTATTGTATGTATTATGAGACATAAGTGCTGGCACACCTGTATTCTGTTATTATTGAAACGGATGATATTAAGAAGTCATTTGTATAACAATTGTTGTACACATTGTATACTAAACACTGCAAAACATTGCACCATTGTCTCGATATTCAATAAATATTTAAAGTTTTTGTGATTAATTTTAAAAACTTTTAACTTAAGTTGTGATTATTATGCTACGTTAAAAATAATAGAAAATTACTTTAAACTTTATGAAGCCAAAAATCAATGTACCTACTTATGAGTACATAACATTATGCACTTTGTCACTCCTTACATAGTTATTAATATAGACATTTATTATTAAAAGCTACTGCACTGAAGTAAGAACCGGAAGCTAGGTTTGGGAATAATTAATAAGTTAAGCATTTTATAAATCCGAATGTTACATTAAAAAAAAAAAAAATCGGTCCAGCCGTTTAGGAGAAGTTCAGTGACAGACACATACACATACAGATGAATTATAAATATAGGTATAAAAAGAGACAAAACATGCATAAGAACCATCACGTGATCACGCCTGTATTCCTCGAAGAAAGAAAGAAAGATAGATAGATAACCTAATGAAATGGTAGTTATGATACCTTATAAAATTGTGATCAGTCTTAACCTACGAAGAAAAGTCCCGTCGTTCTATATTTATGACATCATTGCATTTTTAAGAAGTGCTATGTGGCGTGGTAAAGTACAGGTGCCACTGTCCATGGACATATTATAGACATTTGTGTTATTTATAAAATGGACAGCAAGAACCCTAATAACAGTTACCTACGTCAATATTGTAGAAATTCCATTAAGTAGTTTGAACCTTTTTTAATTAGTAGGTAGTTTAATTAGTATTTTACGTATTTGCTTTTTTATTTTTGGAACGTTTCCCCACACTTAGAATTCTCTCGTATCATGAGGGCGTCTACAAACATAGTTATGATTATGTATGTGAGTTTATACATACACACCCCAATACACTCTGAATATATACCATAGGGCAGTGTTTTTCTAATATTTGTAACGTACGGGAATTTAACCCGCGACACGCAGCGCTCAGCAGCCAATCGTTCTCCCACTGCGCCAACTGTCATCTTGCAGCACTTTTTTAGGGAACAGCTAATTTACGTGTAAACTAAGCAGTGAATATCGAGTTCCCAGCTATGAATGTTCATATTAATTGAATGACGCAAAACCCCTATTAGGAAGTTAAGTATTTGGGTAGGCACGCGAAGACTGATCACATTTTTATGTCAACTTTAAATGTATGGTTGACCTTCATGCTTCCATCGTATGAACACTGAAATTGCTCCTGTAAATCAAACCATTGTTTGTTTCAATACAACAAACGTAATACATAAAAGCTGTGATTGCTCTTGGTTCTAGTCCAACTGACATAAATTCTTTTTATGGTCGTTGGATCTAAGCGTGCTGCGCCAATTTTCGTTTAATTATAACATTTAAACTGCACTACATTTAATGTACTTTTAGTGCGAATGCAACTGAATCAATTAATAATAATTTTGCACCAAATTATGTTGAAACTGCAGGTAATGAACGTTAAAGGAATTCTTAGCAAACGATTTCAGGTTTCTTTTGCATCATTGCAGTTTTCGCCCACCTACTTACCAACCCAAATGTGGATAAACGCTTTGTCAAGTAAGTCTTAATAAAAATTAATGACGACATCAGCTGACATTCAGAAACCGTACAACCTTAGTTTACTATAATGGTTATGAAATCACGTAATAGATATTATTTCGTAATTACGATGGATTTACATAGAATTATGTCTTATTTACAACAATTTTGTTTCATATAATTTGGGTGATTGTCACGTAAAAAAGCACTAAGTGCTTAGTTACTTATTTTTGTAGATATTGTCATTATGTTTTGATTATAATATTCCCACAGCAGCAGAATTTAAAGGTTTCTGAAACGTTGAACTTATCGTTCTTGAAATTTATTAATACCATATCCCAGTAAGTGCTTAAGTACGTACTTACTTCCTGCCTGTATTGAGTAATCATTATTCTTTACCAGAACTATCTCAGTACTAAGATAGGCAGGTACAATACATTTTCCCAGGAACACCATTAGATATAGCATTAAACACAATGGTACAATGATTATCTCGGAGCCTATCTGTGTACATAATATGTGGAGAGACGTCATGCATCAGTATGCAAACTGACCAACGTAAGTTCAGGTTAAGTTAATAAAGGTATTACAAGGCTATTGGCTGAATTTACACCAATTTGAAATCCGTTTTACAGTGCTGATACGGATTCGTCGAACTACGACGACCATTATTTGTTAAACGTAATTCATTATTTTTATAGCTACTACAAACTGCAGTCAGAGTCTATTTACGATGACAGAAAATCTACGAATGAGAATAAGAATAAGAAAGAGGTCTAAACAACTATTGAAACCTTTAAATCCTTTTTAGGTTTGTCGATTTAATTAAGGTTTTTCAAAAAATTACAATTTTAAATTACCCAAACCATTTGGGTTAAAAAAAAATATCTGGTTGGCATTATTTAAACGTTGTTTTTAAGTTTCCGTACGAAACGGGATCTTTTTACTAAAACTGACAGTCTGTCTGTCCGTCCGTCTGACACAGGGTTGTATCTTTGAATCCATATTAGATAGACATTTGTATATATTACTGTGGCCGCTATATAAAAATAAACATAAAGTTCAAAATTAAAACTGAGACCCCCTTTTTATTATGACAAGAAACGTGTTGTTTTGTATTTAGTGTTAAATATTGTACGGTGATACGGAACCCTTCATTTAAAGGCCGGACTCGCACAGGGTCGGCTGACAAGTTTTTCTATGTATTTTCTGGTAGGTACGTTACAAAGAATTGAAGGTACCCAAACTAGATTGAGTAGGTAGTTTGTCATAGCCCAAAACATGTCAAAATTGATATGTTTACCTACGTCTGCTTAGTAGTTAACAACCATCATCATACTTATAAGCACTTATTGCTCGCGTCCTCTCTAATAAGTCCACCACAAATATTTTGACATCTTAATAAAGCACTATAAAAACATTTTTGTTAAAGACGTTTTAACATGGTTGCGTACCTAAAGTGTGAAATCATAATATTAATATTCATTATAATGGTACATACAATGTACTTAGGTGTTTACGCTGTTTTCCTTTATGTTCTTAATTTATCGTACACATATTGTTATTTAAGTACCAAAATAAAAGCATCTCTTAGAAAAAAATAATATTTGTATGTACACTACCTACTATCGTGTCGTGTCGTAAGTGTCCAGTAGTCAAGCTGTCCGCCTCTCATGTATGAGGTTGTGGATTCGATACCGATCAAGTATGTGACCTTTTCAATGTATGTACTTACTAAGTTTATCTTAGATATTACTGGCATCGATGAAGGAAAACATCGTAGGGAAGCCTGGACTTATAATAAATATAAATCTGAAATGGAAATCACCAATCCGCCTAGCGCTCTCGTAAGTTTTTGCTGTGCCCGACAGGGTCCATACTGCTTCTGTATCTATATATTTTTAAGACCGATTATGTACATTATTGGGGCAATAAATGATTAAGTGTTGAGCAAGGGAGGTAATCGATGCTCGTGCCTTCTCAGTATGTGAAGGGGTAAGTATCAACCCACTATCAATCTCAGTGCATTTCACAGATCATTGTACATCCTTTATGTACATATCTGTAATAATAATGTCTGTAAAACTTAATAATTAGCTATTGTTTCATTCCGCAAATAAGTTCCTATCTGGATAAACTGTTAGACAATCATCTGTTGTAATTTATCACACTTGTCTATACATCCATACCTATATTATATGTACGTATATAAGGTACATTATGTACGTGTAGATCTTGAAATATTTTTTTTACACTTTAAGCATATGTATTTGTCGTCGATAACTACTTATCTTTAAATACGTGGTTATTTTTCTTATTACTATTAATAATAGGAAGATTAAGTAATATTCGACTATTTTTCATGTCATTTTTATTATTAGAATTATTTAAAAGATATAGGATTTATAAACAAGTTTATTTAATAACTTACATAATGTTACTTTACGGAGTGTCAGCAAGCGCTTTTTGTTATTAAAATGTAATCATGATTTTCTTTTTAAGACATTTTTCGATCAGTTTCAAAACTTTTGACCTATTTAATCATGGTTATCATATATGACTTACTATGTATTCTGTATAGTCAATGCTGTGTATATTTCTATCTGTAATAGGAACAGATTAGGCGATGTTCTAACATGACCTCAAACGGGTCATTTTGAACGACGACACGGTTCGCGTTATGACCGAGCGATTGGCTGCTGCGCTGCGTGTCGCGAGTTCGATCCCCGCACGGTACAAATATTTGTGTAGCCTACAGAAGTTGTTCCGGGTCAGGCTGGTTGTGTATGTGAGTTTGTACACGTACACACGATATAGGAGAAATTCCTAGTGTGGGGCAACGCTTTAAAAAAAAAAAAGAAAAATACATCGAAAGGAATTCAAGCCTATATACCTACCTATCTACAGTTACTTACTGATGACGACTTGAATGATGATGAAGTCATACGTTCTTTTTCTTTCATTCTTGATTAAATACACGTAACATGCAGAACACGTGCTTGACGCCATGTGACATATTAAAATTAATGATTATTTGTATTGTGTTAGGATTCTTACCTGCCATAATAATAATCCATTGTAATTTATTGGTTGTAATAAAATATTATATTTATAATTAACAAACTAAACACGCGACGCCTGCATATAACGGATGCAAAGAACTCGCTTTTAATTAGTAATAATAAATCGTGATCTGGTGCTATACATGGCTATTTCTCTATAGTTATCCATAGATTATTAGTGTACCCCTACGGGTACCTACGTAGGTGCCTAGGTACGTTCTAATCATACGAGTACGGGTGAAATAAAACACTGAACGAAGTCGTAAGTTTCATTAGTCTTCCCATTATTGTGATCGTTTTCTTTTGTTCTAGGAATCCAACGTCTTTCTTTTATATCTTCTTTTTTTTAAATGTAATAACTAAATTTTAAATACCTTCACATCTTCTGAACAGTTGCATGCACCCGTAAGCATAATGTTTTTCGAGCGTTAGAGACGTCGTGATTATTCACACTAAAAACTTAAAAAAAAACAACAGACTTAAAAAACTAAAATGTGTAAAATAACTTAAGCTTTGGAATTCGGCGGCTTTGGTTCTGTTTGTTGATTTGTATTGCCACCAACTTCCAAAGCTTCAGTTATCTTTCACTTTTTAGTTTTTGAAGTCGGTTGTCTTTTTTGTTAAAAAGTTTTTATTTTGTCATGTTTTGTGGCTATAATCTACTAATTACTACAAGAATTATTAAAATCGGACTACTCTCTAAAATGTTATGCGTGGTTATATATTCCAATCAGTGAGTGAGCATTCAATCATCCCTTGTTTTCCTGCCCTTAGGGTTCGATTTTGTTTCCAAATTTATTTGGGACCAACTTCAAGGTATACCTTTCCAATAAAAAAAGAATTATCAAAATCGGAATACACTGTAAAAAAGTTATACGTGATCAAACATTAAAAAAATATATACTCGTAGAAATGAAAACTTCTTCCGTTTTTTTTTGTCGGTTAAAAACAAGAAGTCAATCAGAGCACGTAGTGAATGGCTATGTGATGCGTCTTCATACACCCCGTATGTATGTTATTGATCAATCTCGTGAACCGTTTGTCTATAGTCATAGATTAATTAAATCCAAGTTCACATAAAAGAGATACAAACATGAAAAAATAATAATGACAGTTTTTATCGCTACGTAACATGCGATTTTCCAACAACAATGTTCTTACTTATTAATCGATTTGTCATTTCTAGAACTGATAGGTACCTACAATCGCGGAGAATTGTGGTAAAACCACTTTCCACCCTTACGTCCTTAGCAATAAGGTTGAAAAGTGGTTTTCGGTTGGACCAACAAAAGTTAGATGCCTGCAACGAATGTGTGTCGCGTTTACGTGATAGACTATGAAACTAGTTGTTAAGTTAATAGGTTTAACATAATTAATTTATATGTATCGGTTCCTATAACAGAAAGCTATATTGTAGTTGCATTGTTTCTTAGTTCGATTTAGCTTCTTATTATAGTTCTACCTTAACCTAAGTGGGCATGGGCAGTACCTACCTCGCTCTTTTATAAGTAATGACTTGTTACCTATAATAAAAAGCTGTACACGTATCATCACGCCTGTATTCCTCGAAGTGTTTGACCAATGTACAACTATAGTTCGCTGGTATGTTTAGGTCCTATGTAATAGAGGACGAGCCTATTGCTATTAACCGAGAATAAATTCTAACTCCAAACTGCTACTGACTGCCGGGGCTGCGGGTTGTTCGCAAGAGATACCGCGCCCCCGGAACGCAAAGGGCACAAGAAGGAACATGGGTGGGTTTTAGTCAGTAAAAGTCTGACACTCCCTCCCGCCCCGCCCAGGGCGGGAGAAGTTATTTGATGATTTCCCACCTACCAAAAAAAAAAAAGAAAAAAAAAACTGCTACTGAGAAATTCATAGAAAAATCCAGTAACACTTTTTGCTAGGCGTAGCAGTCGCGCTTAGGACCGCTACCGAGGCAGTATAATAGATATACGAATCGCCTATAGCCTATACGTAAGTGGCTACCGTGTATAAATAATTACCGTGTGTATTTCTTATTTCTTCCTAACGCTTATAGTGAAAATTAACAAGTAAGTATAGTAGCCGCCACGAGTCGTGAGCACACGATCGGTCCCACAGACGGACCAATCGCGTGCAGCGTCGTTGACCCAAAAAGCCAAAATGAACTTGAAGTTTCTAAGTCATTCACAGATTTGTTTTTATGTGTAATGTTGTGTCCGGTAGCAAGTGCAACTCGTCATTACGAAACTCCGCTTCCATGTATTGTAACCACAATGTGTAGAAAAAACTTGAATAGGTAGAGTACCTGCCTCAATCAGTGAGTGTCATTTATTTTATTTAGAATACTTGACTACAATTGACCACACGGAGCATTGACACGTCGTCATCATACATAACCCACCTTGATAGGGTTACCAGATACTTAATCCGGAAAGCTGAACCTCTAGCCAGTTAAGCCGGACTTTTGGATAAAATTTGGTAAAAAAAAGCCGGATTTGGTCTGACTTTTAAAATAAAAACATTGATGTTTTTAATTTTTTTCGATACTTTATACTAAAATCGTCTCAATTTCTAATGAATTAAATGTAAATAGCATAATAAAATGCTGACAAGCCGGACACCTAAGTTGGTCGGACAAGCATTATAAAAGCCTGACTATGTCCGGCTTTATCCGGACGCCAGGCAACCTTGTGTGTAACTAGTTAAGCTCCGGGAGAAGGACTCAAGGTTTTTTAGAGCTTTTTTTATGGTGACTTTAACGGTACTCCTTAGGCTCTTACCTATGTGTCTATACTTAAGAATCGCCTTTGTTATACCGTAAGTGGGAGATAAGGACTTCGTATCTAACTAACGATTGATCACAACATTATAATTTGTATGTATGAGTGTTAAAGTACAAACAAGATATCTATCTACTTAAATTTTTGCAAAAAATATGCACATAGATACCTACCTACCTATTAAAAAATAAATATTTGTTCTTCATTAAACAGTCGAAAAACTTTATTTATTTAGTATGAGTACCATGCTATTTTCTTTTACCCACCTACTTGCACAAGCTTTTCCGCTTTTAATAATGAGCCTTTAATTAGATACCTATTAGGTAAATATAAAATAAATCAATCAAATATGAATCATAAAATTCATTCTAAACACAGGTAATTGAATACTCGTAATATGACGTCACGAATACACCCAAGTGCACGTACCGTATACGTACTTCACAACTGCAAACTACATACCTAATTATGGTTTTCCATATATAGGTAAAAAATATGACTGAATCATAATTTATTATTATTTCACCTGTAAAAATATACACGTACGTAATTATTTATCCTGTCTATTTGATGAATGGGAATTTGAGATTTTGCTCGGGAAAACGTAATTGCACATAGTGACACAAGTGTACCGGTCTACATTATTTATTATTAATTATTATGATGCTGACCAGACTCGCACGGGTGTTCTTTTTTCAGTAATAGGCACGTAGTTTTCATAATTCAGTGGACGTGCTTAAAATAAATCGTACCGAAGCAAAAAATTAATTAAATCCACTTGAACTCTGCACGGCAAAAATATTGTACGACTTATTACATAAGGACTTACTTGCCTCCTAGACATTAGCTAAACACAGAATACACACACACCACAAACTTATATACACTTGCTTTTGTTCACGACTTTGTCTGCGTAGGTTTCAGAATTAAGCAAAAATAGCCTTTGTGCTATAATTATAATATTGCATTATAATTATGGTTTGATTCAGACAATCATAAAATTATTCATGGTATACACGTTGGAGTAATAGGTAAATCAGAATAGATAAGATCTATAACCATAGCTGGGAATTCACTAGGTATGCTGGTAGATCCAATATGCATACTTACACGCGTATATCTAATGATAACTCTATATACCTTCGTGCAGGTAGGTAGGTATACGAGTATCAAGTGATTTATCTAATTCCGCGTAACTACCCATGTGGCTGGACAGATACTGATCACTGAATACATAGTTATATGTATGATGTATACAGTACATAACTTGCTTTTTAAAGGTAAGTAATCTTCAATTTTTTTGTTTTTTTTTACGGATGAGAAATCATCAAACTACTTGACTTCTTCCGCTCTGGGCGGAGCGAAAGGGAGTATCAGAATCTTACTGACTAAAACTCATCCGTGTTCCTCCTAATGCCCTTTGCATTCCAGGGCGGCGGTGACTCTTTGGAATTAATTAAGCAACCCTGGCAGGCAAGCTAATCGTCCTAAGCTTGTGATATCGCCCTTACTTTAAAGAGAATACCTATTACATATACCGAAATCCCTGACAGCAATAAACCAAATGACTCACGTTTCGAAAAATCTAAACAATAGATAGGTAGGTTGGTCTAAGTAGGTACATAGAATAGGCTATGCATTAAAAATGCTAACAAGAGTGCCAATTCCGGTGCACCTGGCCAGTCAAGTTGACTGGCTAACCATTTTACAATGTTATATGAGCTATTATCGAATAGCGTGCCGACAAAAGAGAATATTTAAAAACCATGGCTCAAAACATGGCATGTCATGAATTTGGTTCATTAATGTAGATAAGTAGATATCGCAGGAAGCACGTAGAGCCTAAAACCACAGCGTTGGCGACGCGTGGTAACCTCGTAAATTGTAATTTTTACCAAAATGAGATTATACTTGAATAAGAGTGACTGACTGACATATCTATATTACATAACTTAAGAGTTTACTACTGAAACTATTGGTCGGATTAGAAAAAAGCCGCTGCCGTTATTTATGTAGCCCTTTTATTGAGGAAGCACATTATAACAGCAGCAGCTATAACATCACGCTATGAACTACGGGAGCGGAGCAGTAATCAAAGACGTAACTGAAAGGGGGTGAAATCACGGCTCAAATCGAATAACTGAACAAAAATATCAAGTATAGATATTATAAAATATATCTAGGTATATTTCAGAACATCTGTACTTGATATTTTTTCACTAATTTATAAAACATGAAAAATCAAAGTATATGTATAAAAAAATATAAACAAAAGTTCAGGAGACGTTTTCTTTTTTCCTGTAAAATTTAGTTTTGGACACTTGCGAGGTTTTCCTTCTCCACCCCCGACTGATGTTTCAGAATTATTGAACGTTACAATTACATCAGCATTTACATGTTACAGTCGCGTTTTAACGATCTGAAGGCTTCCAACTTTTGAGGCTTTATAGTGAAGTCAAGGTAAGCCCTGATTATGCAAGCAATAAACTTAATATTGCATATCTGAAGCAATCTGCATATTGTGAATCTTCCTTCTATTAAGTCAATTTATGGGCCGTATGAAATTCTAAGACTGCACGTATACCTACCGAGCTGCAATATTTTCGGCACAGTAGGTAACACAAAAAGTGTTTACAAAATATTATGTCTGCGTCTTAATTTTATTTATTTATTTACAATATATAGTAATTATAGTAGTATCTACTAAAGACTTCGGTACCTAAGTGTGACGGAAATCAGGGCTCGCTTTATTTATTAATCCTACTAATCCTACTTATAAATATTATAAATGTGAAAGTTTGTGAGCATGTTTGTATGTATAGATGTTTGTTACTCTTTCACGCTTAAACGGCTGTATGGATCTGGATGAAATTTGGCACATAGATAGATTATAGTCTGAAATAACACATAGGCTACTTTTCATCTCGGAAAAATGTACGGTTCCCGTAGGATAATATGTCAACTTTGACGCGGACGAAGTCGCGGGCGGAAGCTTATTATTTAAAAATCTATTACTTGCCTACATTAATATTATTATGGTAGTTATGCCTGGATCTAGACTTTATTTTAACAGCAAAAATATCATTAAAACCTTAAAAATGTTTTACAGAAACGAGTTTAAAAACCTATAAATTCAAACAACGTCTAATTTCACGATTAATTGAATAGAGTTCTTATGTAAGGGGATTTTATTCTATCAAGTATTTAATTGAAAAGTAGAAGTGACAGATACTAACCAATTTGTGTCTGATCTGTTGCATTATACATGAAAGGTAACTTCGACGAAAGGTAAGTGCACTTAATTTATCAACTGTTATATAAACTTTTTAACTGACTTATCGGATTAGATTAAATATAATTATGTTAGGTACTTATGGCCTTAGCGACTTATGGTAGATATGTAGGTAGTAAAATAATAGGTAGTTATCCAAGTATATCCTTTAGGGGTGGCCTATGTCCAACAGCGGACGTCTTTCGGCTAAAAAGATGATGATGAGCCAAGTGTGTAAGTTTCTACATTTTTATGGTTTCGTAGTCAACAAGAAATTTTGAAATTTCCATTCGTCCGTTTATCTGTCTGTCTGACTTTTAGTACTAGAAAGCTGTAATAAAATGCCGACGAAGTGGTAAAATAAACCCCTGCTAGCTAAATGGCAGTTTCTGTATATATATATGGAAAAAATGACGGGAATAGAGTTAAAAGGAAAACTATCACAGCTAAGTAGGCTTTACATGACTTCGGAACGCTACATTTTGCGTGCCTCGAGATACACATGTCCGGTTTTATAAAAATACGTGTAACAAGTAACAACAATTTAACACAATAACAAACCATGCCTACTCGTATCTAGTGTTTTATTGCAGCCGCTCGATTTCCTGTCCGTACTTTCTCTTCAGCATTGTTACACTAGGTAATAGGTAGGTACAGGTATATGTGGTAGGTAATGTAGTGGTGAAGGGATCTATATCACCACTATGAAAATCATTTAAATTCGTGTATTGATTATTATTGTATTTATCACCTAATTATTGAATAATTTATATGTTATAATTAATTTAATTCTCTTGACAGCCGTAGTCACGGTCTGTCATTCTCTTCTTTTAAAACTTAAATCGAGTCATGCTCGTCTTCGTCAATTTCAGGTTAAAATAAATGATTTAATAAATACGTCTGCTTTCAATTATTGTAATTGGAGCACTATACATGAAGTGAAGTATGACCCGGTATCTCGGTCACACCCAGAAGGTGACAACAGTACTATAGCTTGCTAAATACCCGCCGAAAAATCTAGAAGAAGTTGAAACAATCCTTAAAACATTAACTTGGCAAACGATGGTAGTGGGTACTTTCATTGCATCACAACGCAGGCTGCGCAAATTACTTTCCTTTTTTAATATTAACACCTCTATGGCCTTTAGCTAAGTGATAGTAAACATTACATCTGCGGAATTAAATAATAAATGACGTCAAGAATTATTGTTCTTCCGGCTTCGAATATTTAGGCCTTAACTACAAAGGAACTGCTCTGGATCCATTTGTCACATAAATTGTAAAATCATCAATAATAAGTACCTGTCCTAACTTTTATAAAACTTTGGAAACAAATAATTTGGTATGCCTCTTAGAAGTCGAAGGCAGCGGTGCAGCTGCCGGTTCAGCCATGCAACGACGCGAGACGTGGGCGTAGTGTCGCTTGCATTAAATAGAAAATGTGTTAACTGTTGTATCAATACAGGAGCATTGTTATCATTTAGAATACCACTATTATAAAGCTGAAGCTGACTTTCTTTGTTTGCACGCGCAAGTCGCACGCACTAGGTACAGGACTGATGTTTTCTTCTTTCTGTTTGTTTTTTTCTGTCTTATTGGTCTGATTTGTTTTTTTTTCTGTTGCATTATATATTTCATTTATACAGGAAGGCTACAACATTATACGCTACGACCAACATAAAATATACAGCTGCATGAAAAATGATGTTTACCGTCATATTAAATCAAAATATTTAGGCACCTACTTAGTCTAATAAATAGATACAATTACCTAGGTACTTTACCCACAATAAACATAAGGAAGTTTCTGGTTTTAATTAGAACACATATCAAAATATGGATCGTTTGTTAGAACTCCAGGAAAGTATGGAAGTTTTTATACTTATTGTTATTTTAACATCCTGTTTATTTATTTACCCACTGTAAAATATTTAGTGACGCTTAATAATATAATAAAATTATTATTGTTCCAGGGGGTAATACCCCGCAAACAACATTTATAGTTATTGTGTTTAATTTGTAATTTTATAGTTAAGTACGAGTAGCCACGAGTCGTGAGCACAAATGTCAAGTTATTTTTTCGGTTTTCGGGTTCCTTTCTGGGTATTTTGGGCCGCCGACCCTGCATGCTATTGTTCCGTCAGTTGGACCGATCGCGTGCAGCGTCGGCGCCCCAAAAAACCTGGAAAGGAACCCAAATAGGTACCGAAACATTTACTTGACATTTGTGCTCACGACTCATGGCGATTAATATACATATACAAGAATAAGATCCAAAGCCAACAAAATAAGCTAAACCTATATGGACGGATAAATTCGATACTGATGCGTTTCGGTTATGAAATCTAGGTGCACATACCTACCTTTTGTTTACTTAAGATACCGAAAGAGCATTAACTGAAAATAATGACTCGACCTGAATAATATCGACTGTCACCGTCAACCGTTCCAGGATCCGGAAATGCGTCAGAAGACATATTATTATGGCACGTTAACCTCAATAGTCAAAGCTTATCAGAACCAGGTATGTCTGAAGGTAATAGAACTAACAAGGTATTCCACGAATCAAAATGCGTCAATTATATAAAAGAACATCGGGAATAAGGAAGAAATCTAATTAAAAAAATGGGGTTTTGTGTTTGCCGAGTTGTAGGTCTATCGAGGGGTTAGTTGGTAAATGACGTATAACTATGCCTAAAATTAAAAAGATGAGGCTTTCGTTGGGCGGCAGGATCAAGGGCTTGATTCAGTAATATTGTTAGGAGATTCTTTCGTTCTCATGAGCTCAGTTTGACCCCGTTCCCGATGCCGGTGGGCTACTATTTTTTATTATTTTTATAATAATACCTATTTAAAAATGTAATTTATATGTATTTGTATTGAATCAATGAGACAGGCACATCTTTATTTGACTTCCCTCGGGGACCTCAGTTTCACTCCTAAACAAAAAGCTGTCTAGGTACCCACGTACAAGTGGCTTGTTCTACAAAAACACAAGGTACCTATCTGCCACTTACCAGTTCGATGTTTTAATTTGTACTGTGTTGTTAAACCTGCACACAAGATAACTTATTTTAGAGTGAATTTTTTTCAGGACTCGGAAATCCGTTTGGCGATTTTTTGTAACGTAAAGATATCAAGAGATTTTAATCGTATCGACAATGGATTGTTAAAGGTATACCTATATATAGATAATAATTTAGTCTTATGCATTTTTTCTGAATAAAATAATGCAACGCAACTGATATAATTTACATACCTTGCAAAAGCGAGAACACAAATATTGTTGCTGCAACCACCTGCATTTTGTCACTTAACTAATCACTTATGTCCTCAAAAACTTTTAAATAACAGATTTAATAAATACAATTCATGCTTAACGCACCTTTTGTTTACAAATAATAACGCGATAAAACAAGCGTGTATATTGCGTTCGGTAACAGGGCGACGTGGACGTCGCGACACTGCGACAGACAACTGTGCGCCGCAACCGATTTCCCTCGCTTATAAATTCCCCTGCCTATAATGAAAGCACGTCAGCTGCTTTCAGTGTGGAGTTTTCCGGGCGATAAACGTGGACTCAAATTCAGTGTAGGGCTTATTGTATACCTATATTCTTGAAGATGTGTTAATATTTAATCAAGATTTACCGGCAACCCTGTAATTTGGCGTGTATGTACGCAGAAATGCAAATGACATATTAGGAATACCTACACATGTACGTATTTAAGGAATTAAAATCGATTTATAATGTAGGCATAATTACATATATTTTAAAAGTGACGGAGACCGTTCATAACTCGCTTTCGATTTCAGTACGAACATGCGGGTTTGATTACCAACAAAACTCGAAACTTAAAAAAACTATATCAAATGTAGTAGTTCGAATCACACAAAACAATACTATAAGTAGATGCTTACCTGTTTCAATAACCCAAATTAAGCCTAATTGCTTGTAAGCCCGTAGATGTGCTGCAGGGTACGAACTCACGGTCCCTCACTGGACAGTCCAGTTCTTTAATACTTGAGCTATAGCCGATTTCCCTAAGAAAAAGTTTGATGACTAAAATGACAAATCACGATTTATTATGAGGCATTAAGAATCTGGTCCAACGACGCCCGGGACTTGTCATAGATAGAGACACGGTAAGTACTGATGTTTTTCTTACATTGTTTTTAAGAATAAATTAATTTGGTAATCCATCGTAAAAAGGCAGGTATAATCATTCGTATAGGAAGGTTCAGCCCATACGACATAATACAAACTTTTTTTTTCGACATGTCCGCTACCCTATGAGCCCTAAAGCAATGAAGCCGGACGAGTCCCAGAGCAACTGTTTAACTGCTTTAGATCCTGCTACGATATTAATCAGAAAATAACAGTGGAAGAGTAATTTTAATACACAAAGGGGTAAATTAGATACCTATCAGTGTATAGTATGCTCCAGACCGATTTCGCCTACGGCGGATTTTTAATACAGACTAGCTAAGTACGCAGGAGATATTATAGTCCACAAGTGTGTGCGTAAACACAGGTGCACTCCCTCTTCCCTCTCATAATGTTGGTATGGATGGGACGGCAATCCGACACGACCGGGGGGAGATCAGGCACAAGACCAACGGCTTTACGTGCTTTCCGAGGCACGGATGTGTCACACCACCAACTTCCAAACTCCGGGCTGTTACTGAGAAATTCCTAATGGAAAAACCCAATAACAATTTGCCCGACCTGGGAATCAAACCTAGGACCCCACGTTAACAGTCGTGGGGTCAGTGTACACATACAGTTTACAATGTACACCCGCATAAATCCAATGAATTCTTCTTTTTCGATCTGGGAGATCGAACACAAGACCTCAAGCTCAGCAGACTCGCTTAACTACCTACTAAATGGCTTGTATGTAGGTCAAGCAATTCTGGCACAGCTCATTAGATATCTTTATTCTCTTTCCAATATTGAGAATTGCTATACGAGATGATTGCCTGATCTTAAGAACTTTCGAAACCTTACAAGTTACGATGATCGCTAACATTTGTGACCAAAGAGGTGATCTCGTAGGTAGTAATGTGTACAGAAGATCCATTTATGGCAATACTTGCAATATTTCAATTTTTTGCTGAAGTCAAGGATAGGATCAGTCTGAAAATAGCTCAATCTTTACGTAATTCTTACTTATAATATATTTCCAAATATGTCTCCGTTCATCTCGGTCCATATTTTATGGACACATGTAAGAAAATATAGTTTGTATGAGTTACTACAAGATGGAGACATGGTATTGTCAGGACTGCTCAGAGGACACGGCGCAGCATACGCTGGAGGAGTGCCCAGCTTGATCTCGTGATCTCGTCGCAGCGACAACTGCGGGTAGCCTCTCGCTCCAGGACGTTGTTCGGTCCATAGTCAGAAACGAAAGTGTTTGGGACGCTGTCGCCTCCTTCTGCGAGGTGATGGCCACCACGTAGGCGGCGGAAGGGAAAGGGAGGCTACTTCCTCCCATCCCACCCACAGAAGACGCACCAGGCACCGGAAGGCGCGGGACGATCTCCGGCTACCTTGAAATAGGGCCTGCGGGCGGCGGACTTGAGGTCAGTCCGTAGCCCGGACAGACAGCCCGAGAGTAAGGCGCGCGTGGTGTTCCCCGAGCGCCTTTTCAGCCCATGGGGATTTCCCCACGAAAAATAAAATAAAAAATAAATAAAAGATGTATACACAGTCGTCGGATGGATAAGGTAATAAATGAAAAAGAGGAAATGGAATATTCTACGACACTACGGGAAAACGAGAAAAAAAACATATTTAATTGGACTTCACACATTTATTGTATTTTTGTCTAATAAAAATACTATATCATATAACTATCATAAAGAGAATATCTACAGCAATTGACAGTCTTGCTGGTTGTACACACTTGCCAGAGCACAACATAAAACTCCTGTAATGCATTTAGTGCACTTGGCAGGACATCATTTTTTTTTCTCTAACAACGTTATTTTATACCTTAATTTACAGCCCTATCGCATTTATTTCAAGTTTCGAAGAATAAAAACTGCACATTTTGCCAAAATAACACCATTGAATGGATATATTCACGTATTGCACTATTGAATGAAGAAAAATAGAACATTGAAAAGGTTTACAGAAAAATTGCAGTAGCATTATTTAAATCTCACGAAAAGTGTACGATAAGAGAAGTCTGCTTTTACCAGAACTACAGGCGTTTATATGCCTTTCGTCTGAAATATTTGTGGAGGCGTTAGGAATAACATGTTACACATATCTAAAGTAAGAATCGCGTCATTTTAAGGTTTTGTGGATTATAAGATAAAATGATCATACCAATTATTAGTTTACCACAACTGGCGAGTACACATAAGTTTGTATACTGCCTATAAACAGCTAGTTATTGTAGACATACATCATCCCAGTTTGCCATAAATATTTAAGTAAGGATCCTGCATCATTAGAGGAGATTGTGAATAAAATATATATAATGTCTATATTGTACACAAGACCGCAATGTCTTATATCGGTCCACACATTAATTTACAATGACATTAAGTACTTAACTGATTTAGGCACAATTATGTTCACTCCGAATCGTTTTCTCATCTAAAGTAACATTCTAAAATTTAAATTCATTAAGCTCTACAACACATACATGACGTCATCTTTACCATATTAGTATATTTATCATACGTTAAACTTCCCGATTTTCTTTCAGATACAATACAGTTGTTTTATTCCTTACAATTTTCAACTTAAGTATAATGGAACACTTTCAAAGATAAACTCGACACGAAATTATTATTATAATATAAGATAATTAGTATTATTATACATTTCAATCATTTGTAACGTGACATGAGCTAGTCCCACGCAACCAATAAATGAATATAGGTCACCTGTCGCCGTTGCATGCACTTCGAAAATCATTTCAAGTGGACTACTTAACCTAGGTATGTTATTATGTACACAATGTACTCTAATAATTGGCTAAATTATAATAAACTCATTTGTAACATTCACCTTTAATAGGAAATTAACATTTAAAATAAATTATAAAAGAAAATAGTCCAATAAATATGTACCGAGTTTTCGAGAATAATAAGCGTTATTTTATTAACTTCGTTATTAGGTCGTTGAAACATCATAGCCATCGAAAGAACATTACATAATTATATTAATGTAATGTACACAATTGCACCGCCAACAAAGGTGAGTTACTGGGTACGACCCGCCGCGTGGAGTCGGCAAGTCACAAAGGGTTAAAGCGCTCGGTCCCGCGCTTACACCTGACATACCTCAGATTTCGTTTCACTCAAATAAGAATTGTTTAGTATAATTAAAAATAATCTGTGTACTTCTTTTTTACTTTAAAACTTGGCTTACAACTCTAAGAACGTGAAACAACCTACAGTCCTACACGGCATACATAGTATGTACAATTGTAACTATATACACAAATATAACATGGCAAAGGTGTCAAACGAGAGTAGCATTGTCATACTGTGAACACGCGTTTTTATTTCCACATATTACACTCAAGTGTATTTTAATATTAATGAACACTAATAAGATAGCTGAAAAGCATCCCAGTTTCTTTAGGAGTGTATTTAATGCATGTTCGCTACTGTGGCAGACAAGTGGTAACTAATATTTCTTATTGTCCAAATAGGTGAAATTGACTTCTTTCACCTGATAATAATGCTTGAGATTACTAATATATTATTATTATACCTATAGGTTTAGTAATTTGTTATTTGTCATATTTTGTATTGTTCGAAGTATCATATTAAATTGTTATAACTAAGTAAGTAAGTTGTTTTTAATCAGCAATACTACAACTGCAATCGGAACATAGAAGCCTTGGTGGCATTATAACGAAAAATAATTTGTACTCGTGATTTCTGTATGTAAAAAACATCGGAAATATTTATATACTATATGCACTAAGAATATTATGTACATAATAATGTAGCATGGAAACCACAAACGCAATTAAAGGTGAATGACTCACAAACAGCAAATTAAATAAATGAATCTGTCAATATTAATATACATAGTACTTGTGCGTATTTGATACAGAATACAATAGTGAACTAAGTGCTTCTAGTTTGGGTAACCTGCACAATGATGACTCGATGAATTTGGCTGATATGTTTGTAAATTGTTAAGTGACATGATGCAAGAATTGTATGAAGCCCATGATGAACACATGTCTTAAACACAATGTATGGAAAATAGCTTTATGCCACATCTACTGTCACCTAACTATACACCATGTCACAAAAATATTTGATTTACACTGTTGTATATTTATACAATCATAAATATATTCATTTGTACATTACACATGTGATTTTACTTTTAGAATATTTACAAATAAACACAACATTCAACCTTCATCTCTATTCACAATCATTTTTTCAAAACCTATTTTACTAAATTAAAATTATCAGGGCTGTAAAACCTATAATAAACTAAAACTATTTGTACCACTCTAAACAACAACCACAGCACCCGTTTTAGCGTTTTAAGACGGTTAATGCCGATGCTGTGACCGCCATTCAGAAGTTACACTGTTTTACTCAAACATAAGTTTAACAGAATAAATTTATTGCATATTTGAGGTGAAATAGGAATTAACTAAATTGTCTTCTATTTAAACATGGCATGAAATGTCTTAACATTGTCCAAGTTGTGTTACCAACCTTCGTTTTACTGATATCAAGATATAAACTGAAATAGGTAGTTTAAAGTAATAAATAAACTACAAAAAAAATTCCTTGCTTCACCTCAAAGACACATTAATTGTAGCATTGACCAGTACTTAAGCCATTTATGTTTTATAATTTATAACATATCATATCTCATCATAAAAAAATCTATTTAGCCATTTGGTATATGAATACTGCCCTGAACAATATCTGCATGCATCTAAACCCATGGCACACCGTAAACAAACCAAAAATAAATGCAGCTCAATGTTTTAATTATAAAATTAAACACGAAAAATCCTGAATGCTTATTTTATATTTCCTATTTTGTGTGGAAGATAAGATATTTTTGCAATGACAATAGCATCAATTCGTCTGCTATTGCACTTATTATTATTTTTCTGCCAAAGAAAGGATTGGCTTGTTAAATCACAGAAATATTAATAACATGACTGTGAATGCACTAATAGTAACCGTGGGTAAAAGCCCGATGCGGCAAGCAGCCTTCGTGATCAGACTTCATAAATATCGTCACGCTAATATAAAGGCAGCATCGGGCCTCATCGGGGACTACGTTAAACAGAACCCAAATTATTTGGCCAGGATTTTCAATAAGTTAACCATTACATGACGATTGTATTGTATAAAAAGCTGGTGTCTGTATCCCCATGTCTCGGCTTGCATTTTGCGTACGGTAACGTGACTATTACAATGAATATTTTTAAAGTAAGAGAAGACCTGCAAATAATGCTTAAATAAATATTAACGTAAAATAGTTATCATTGTAAGAATTATCCTTAAGGCTAGAAAACACAAATATTTCTTAGTTTGTTCACGGTTGGCCCAATATGTATGTCAACACAGCAGTAAATTGCAAATCAATCAAACTATTACAACTAAGTTTCAGAAAAACTTTCTACAACATAAACTTGCAATTTATTAAACAATAATATTCCCCCTACACATGCAGTAAATTCTTGGGAATAATTTTGTTTCACAAATTACAAAATCGAAGCAATACTCTGTTTGGTCAGTAACTAAAAATTATTATGTGCATAGGTAGCAAGTATTATCATATTCCGAGACAGTAACCAATTTTAAATACTACGAAATTTCAATAAATCTATAAAATATTATTTTACACTTACTATGAGTGAATGCGATTTTATAATGGACTCCAGAATTAATGTTTACTGGCTGCGGATCGTCGTACGTACATAAAAGTTTTATTATTACTTAACAACGACCTGGTCTAGGCGAGCCCGCGTCAGCAGCGGGTTTACTAGGAGACCCCGCTCCAAATATAACATTCAATGCTAACACTATCAACACACAACTTTTCAACCAACCCAATTGTTTATCGGATTGCACACCAATATGATTGCTTACATTAAACTACCATATTCATGTATAAATCATGCAAAGCAAGTAACCATAAAAGAATAGGTATACCTATTCAGTTCATTTTTGCGATTTCACGGACCCAAAAAACGGCATCTAGATGCCTGATACTAGATGTGCAATACAGATATTTTGAAACAAAAGACAGTTAGAAAGAGAATTATCTGTAAAACTTGTATATAAATATACTTTGAATTCCAACAAATAAAAAGAAAGCTGATTGGATTTACCATGCGCAATACATCACAGGTCAATAAGTTAAGAACATGTAACAGTATATTGTAGTAGTGAATGAATCCACTGTCAATTATATTTAAAGTGGATATGTGGTGAAATATAAATAATAACATAAATACTGCGCAACGAATCGCGCGAGTTACGTTCAGGGTCCTCGTTTTTTTGTCATAGCATTGGGCCGCAGATGTAACAAAATTGATCCAACTCACCAAAGATTCGAGGATATTCCATCAAGCACTATTTGCATGGAGTACCGTGGGCGTGAACAGTGGCGCGGTGCGTGGCTTAGAGCTTGCGCGGGCGCGTGAGACGGCGCTTCTTGCGCTCGGGCGTGGCGCCGGCCGCATCGGCCGAGGCGCGGCGGCGGGTGGGCGGCGTAGACGCCGTGCACTCCGTTGTACTGGTCTCCGCTTTCGGCTCCGGTTTACACTTACTACTGGTTTCAGCTTTAAGCTCAGGTTTGGATTTCGTTGTCGTCTCCACTTTCGATTCAGGTTTGGACTTGGTCTCAGATTTAGATTCTACTTTAGTCTTCGGTTCAGGTTTAACGTCGGCGCGCGGCAGCTCAGTGGCCGTCTCGGGCAGCGCGCTGCTAGCAGCGACGACCTCGGCGTCGGCTGCGGTCACTTCATACTCCGTGGGCTCGGAACTTGTGCCGGCCGCCCACTGAAAGTTTACAAAATATTTATTAATTAATTATTTGCATGTGGCATGGCACCATATCAAGACCAAAAAAGTAGGCAGTTAAATCTTAAAATTTTACTCTGGACGGCAGACAAACATTTCGTAAGAGGTGTCTTATCTAGAGAGCACTACTAAAACGCGTTTCGAGCAAGGAGTGTAATTACTGGTAGTTAGTCGAATGTATCGCTTTATTTACCTGTGCTAGTGAGGAAGCCGGCGACAGTCGCAGCGAAGCGCCGCACTCCGCGCAAAGCGGCGGCACGGCTGGGGACCGGGACCGCCAGTATTGTAGCTCTGTTTTACACTTGTTTAATTCCTAGAAAAGCAAAATTACGAAAAATTATTTTCACATATTATAAATAGATAATAAATATGTAATGTTTTTATTATCTATGGTGAAAGTTAAAGTTAAATTTATGTATAACGAAATAATAGCACAGGTTAGTTATGGGTACACACAGTTACGTGCCGCACACACGGAACACATGGGTCAGTGGCGATAACTTACAATAGATATTTAGCAGGAGACTGTTCGTCAACCACAAATTTTGCAAAATTCGCGTAGATTCATAATAATTAAATTAAATTATGAGATCCCCCTTAATTGACGAACCTCTTTCAGCTATCGCCAAAATCCCATGACTTTCCGAAATAAATAAATACACTACATACCAACACTACATTTTTACCTGCAACAAAGTTTGAAACTTGCGGCTTGTTTCTTCATTCTTCTTATCATAATCATCGAGACGGTTGGCATATTCCAATGTCTGTTTTTGTTGTTCGGCAATCTGTTTCTGTTGCTCGGCAATTTGTTTCTGTTGAAGAGCAGTTTTGCGCTTGCAACTGCGAAGATCACTGCGCAATGCCGACAATTGATCGTTGTACCTGAAAATAACAGAACACAATTAAAAATTATTAAACATTATAGATTGGAAGAGCTTTATAAAGTTTTGATAAGATAATTTTTCCATTAACTTATTTGTTTCAACCAATGGTTGTGTAAGTATATCGCAATGTTGCTTCTATCAATCTGCTTAGCAGCCAGTAACATAGCTTGAGGTATACACGCAATTGTCGATGTGAAGGAGCCGAAACGAATGATAGGGTGACTAATTAGTTAAAAACTTTACGGTTAACGACAATTACAACTCAGCCGCTTTATTAAAGGTCTCTTACTTCTTCATTCCTTGCTTAATGCGATGTATCCGTTTCCTTAGCACCATATTGCTCTGCGGCGGCGGCGGGGACGGCGGGAGACTCTCCTCCATGTACATGTTGAGTGAAGACACCCGACGCTCCGACACGTTCGCACCAGCCTGCTGCGACGAAGACGACTCAAAGCCGCTCGGCGGCGGCGAATCCAAACATATGTACGATTTACTACTTTCGCCAGCTGAAATGAATTTAACATGTAATGTATCAATTACTTAATGATAAATCCATCTTATAAGAATCTCCTTAGCAAAAGGAAATTACAATCAGAATTTATAGATTTCTGTGCTTGGGCATAAATAAAGGTGTGATAATACTCACGTGAAAAGGCTGTAGTAATATCAAAGAAATCTGTACCAAAGTAGGTAATCTCTGGCAAGTTGGGTTCAATGTGTTCTTTAAAGTATTCCATGGCCATTGTTGTCAAATCAAAGAGTTCATCAGTCACCTTGTAAGGTCTTGCCAGTTTTGTAGTGGTTTTTAAGTATGACAGAATACTGTATACTTCATCTAATATCTATAATAAAGATAATGAAACGAGTTTATATTATTGTTTACAGAAGTATTTCTAGATAGAGCTTATTAAATTATTGTGGTTTGTTTTTTATCATGACTATGGATATTTTATTATTGTTGTGTCATCACTAAGATATTTGGTGTTGTAGTTAGTAAATAAGAGTTTCTAGTTCCGTAAATACAGATTCTATTTCGAATTTTCAATCACTTGTGTCCCCAGAACCCTCAATTCACATGAAAACAAGAGTCTACCCTGGAGTTTCAGTATTTATGTCGCAGTGCCGACTGCTCAGGTCTTTTTTGCGCTTGTAATTGATAATTCCATTGTCTTTTAACACTTTCAAGTGTCGAAACCGTAAGGTTAATTACGGCATGTCTGATATGAGCACTTACACGCTTCATGGGACCATGTGGTTTGCAGGTTAGTTGTGACGTATTAGATATTATTTTTTGGAATCCAAAGGATTTAATGATCGAAATTCAACGCCGATATACCAGGTTGCTGTCTTGTAGATACTACCTAAACTTACACCGTAATTTAAATAAGCAAAGAAGTGTCTTCTAAAATAATGTAACAGACGCAAATGAAAAGGGAATGGGAATGGAGAGTCAGTGATGAGAGGAAACAGTGTATTTGGTAAACGTTACCTGTATATTAAATATTGACGACTGATTATTTATTTATTTATTAAACTTTATGCACATAATGTAAAAAATACACTGTACAAAGGCGGACTTAATGCCTTAGGCATTTTCTACCAGTCTACCTTAGGGCGATGCAGAGACAAAACATAGTAGGTGCAAAGAACAGAAAATATTCAGGAATAGAATATATTTTTATAATAAATACATATACATACATACAAACAAAACAAACAAAGTAGAGAGAGATAAAAATACATAGTTGGAGAAATAATAAACAAATTAATTGTGAGACGAGTCTTCCAACCTCATAATCAAGTGTTCACGAGCTTTTACTTAGAATGTGAACCGACTGGTGACCATTCTGATATTCTGAGGAAGCGCATTCCATAGGAAAACCGCCTGGACAAGAAAAGAAGATTTAAGAAGAGCGGTGAGAAGGACATCGTAAAAGGCGATTAGTGGAGGAACGAAGATTCATACTGTGCGCAGAGTACAAATATTGAAAGTGAGAAGTCAGATAGGAAGGAGAACTAGGTTTATCTAAAAGAGAAAATAAAGTTGTCAAAGTCCTTAACGCCCTACGTTGGATGATGGGCAACCATTTTAAGAGCGACCGATGTGCAGACACATGGTCAAACTTACGAAGTTAAATACGAATCTAATGCAGTTATTAAGAAGTCGGTTAAGTTTATTGAGGAGATCTGCATTCAGGTCATAGTAACACACATCACCATACTTACTTACATGATTACTGCCAATGTCGCAAAATGCCGAGCCAAACGACCAAACTACGAAGCATTTCAGTGTTTTCTGACATAATGGATAAGGTAAGTAATGATCGAGAGCAGTTCGTGCATTTTCAAGTGCTGAGTTTACCCGGTAGCTTAATGTAAAACTATGTATGAGAGCGTTTACACGTACTGATACGATTTTCATGCCGTCTCCAGTAGCCAAAACGTGTCAAAAGGCACCAAAATTCTTAATCTTCAGGAAATTCGGCGGATAGATATCTACAATTATTATTTAGGTATGCTATTTCTGAGCACGGTTGCTGCGGTTTGCCGATGGTTTATCTTCTTGAACGCTGTTGATGAAGTGTGTACCACGTTGTCCAATATAGAACTTAAGAATTTGACCCGGAGGTAATTTTAGTAGACGTGTCATGTGCGTGCTGGTGGTGCGACTTGTTAGTGGTACAGAATTTCTAAGCAACTGCTTTTTTAAATTAGTCGGTATCTTCCCATCAAGAGGCACCGTAGCCCGCGTCTGGCCATTGAATGGTTATTTAAAGGTGCCCCTAAACGGGTAATGCTTTGACTGCAACATAATTGAGATTGGCTCGCCAATACTTTAAGTATTGGCGTGCCTATTTCAATAATGCTTGAATTGCTAGAATTGTATTGCGTCCATTCATTACTGGGAAATAGTCAGTGCCTAACAATATGAGGCGTGGATTGATCATATAATTAAAAGTATTGTAACCTGTGTAACCGGGCCCGAGAAAATATTGCCGAATATTTCACAGCAACATTTGCAATATGGATCTGCTATAATGTTTCTGTTACACATTGCCGTGAAAACACGGCTTATTTAGGAGCGGCATTATGAAAATCATTACGTAAATCCCTGTAGATAATCAAAAGTTTAAATAAAACATATCTCTACTTACCTCGATACGCAATTAAGCATATAAAAGTCGATTGTAATAACAAAATTATTGCTGCGTGGTCACAGAATCAATTATTAGAATTTCATCAGTTTTTTTATGACATTCAGCAAGTTTGGCAGTTATGATAGTTATCGTAAGTGGCTGATGGCACATTTTCCTATGACGCCATCACATGCTACACGTGCTGCTGTTCCGTAAACGCAGTAGCCGATTTGGGAGTCTATTTTTAGAAGACCACAAGGGAAAATGTAATTTTAACTCCTATAATGAATTTAGTAAAATAGTAATATAATGCTGTGATCGTTTTAAGTTCAGTTAGAACTATCTAGGTATTCACATTACGCTTCAGGGATACAAGAGCTCTGGTGACGGCTTCCGAAGTCTTAGTGATACATTGTTGTACTTATAACATCACACCTGTTCTTCCCCGAAGGGTTAGGCAGTCGTGAGTGACAAATTGTTTTATTATGCTAGGTAAGTTTCTATTATAAGATAACAATAATGTGGATCTTGCTCGAATTAGAAGGTGTAATGGTTACACCGCAAATAGTTAGTAGGTAGGTATTTGCGGTATATCCGGTTATTTGTAAAAAGGATAAAAGGTGTGTATAGGCAGTAGAAACCACAGGGCTATGTAACCTAAAAATATTTTAGAAATCCATTACACTACATTTTTAAATCATAAGTTATTGTTACGAAACTCAAATAAAACTACGTAAAATAGCAATTGTAACAAAAAAAACAGTTTTAACTAATATTTGTAATGCGCTGACAAAGAATCAGAAAACAAATGGATTAGGCCACAACAGCGACCGCTTCGTGCACTTTGGCTTTGAAGGTAGGTATAAAAAATATGAGTAAAAGCATTGCGTAAAAACCGCGAAGCCACCTCTGTGGTGGCACGATTGCAGCTCACTTACACGAGAATAGGGAATGCAATCTCGAGGCGAGATCGCAAAGTCGGGATTTACCCGAGATCTCGGCATTTTCGAGATCTTGGGTAAATTCAAAAAAATATTGTTTTAGTCAAAAACGTAACTAGTAACGTAGTAACTAAAACACAATGAAAACAGCTTAGTTGTGATAATGATGAGACTAAGTACAACACTGATTCGAAAATAAAACCCTTATTTATTTTGTATTCATTCACCTAGGTAACTCCATACCGCCAAGGCACTGCTAAACTCCACGTACACTTCATTCGAATTGTTTTTAGACATATTAAAAGTATATTTAAAATCTTGTGCTTGTAATAATACAAAAATCTTTAGATTAACTCAAATAAACACGTAATTTAAGGACAATAATGAAATTAACTATACAAAAGAATGAAGTAAATAAACAAGACAGTGCTTGCGCCCACTCGGATATTTTCCGTTCACTGTTACCACACTCAGTACAATATCTTTTGTTCTTTTCTAACGACTCGGGAATCATCGCGACTACTTGGGAGTAGTCAGAATAGTTTGCAGTCTCGGTCAGAGTGTCCGACACTTCTAATACATTAGTCAGCGAGTTGCCGCGCGAGCGAACACCATACGTAAATTGCGCGATGCGTCCCTCACTATCGCCGTTCGATCTCGCCCGAGATCTCGTCATTTTATAGTACGGGATTAATCTTGTAAAATGAGGCGAGATCTTGCGGGATCAAGATTGCATTCCGTACATGAGAATGAATGCTTCGAATAGGCGATTACCCCCGAGATAAAACTTAACTCAATCATGTAAACACTACTGGCATGTCGAAACTTCGTAAGGTAAGAATCACTTCGCCTTTCAAATTTTTAAGCGTAAACAAAAAGTTGCCAGTGTGAAAAAGGAAGTCTATTTATATTGGGAGAATTACTGTCTCTTACTGAGTGAGTACTTACTGAGTAGTAGGTACACGAGTGTGATAATCACTGCAATTAATACTTCAAATAATTAACAATGACATAAGAGTCACACACATGCTTGTGTATTGCAAGGACAATGTCCAAAAGTAGCTAAAAACATTCTAACTAATTAATAAATATGCCTAGGCAAATTTATGTTCTTGTTAATACCATTTTGTTACATTCAAAAGGCTAAAAATAATGCCATTGAGAGTTGAGACTAATCAATATCTACATTGCACAAGCTGATACTAATAATTACCAATACGTGAATCACTTCTAAGTTTTCTGAATATTATGGTTTCAAAGTAGGTACTTCACACATTTCCACTAATGAAGAGTTGAAGTTGACAAGGTAGTACACATAATCAACAGAACTTGCTTTGTATATCTATACAAATTAATAAAATTAAAGTATGTTGTCATGTTAATCAACATTCACACTCGTAAGCTGGTATAACAACTAGTAGATAAATTTCATGATAACTTAAAAAAATAACCACTCATACTGTTCTGAAAGTGTAAATATGATACTCTGTCTTCTTGCTAGGGCAAAGCCTGAATTACCAGCTTGACAGAGGAAAATAAAATATAGTAAAAACCAATCTTTCTGGATTTTAAGACAAAAATCCCATTGGAACTAGTGGCATTATAACATTGATGGCTAAAAGAACATTAATATTTATGAAAAATGCAGTTACACAAAAAATAAAAATGGATGCTTACCTCCCCTGGGAAGAAACAGCAATGTTTCCTCTCAATGTGTTTTCCAAAAGTCATTTGCAGAAGACTTAGTCTCATATGCAAAGTTTCAATTATATCCGATTCGCATGCCAGAGGGTGACTCCTACGAGCAGATTCTCGGCGAGGCATCTTTGCTTTGATTGATTGAAATCTATGCAACATCTGATTTTGCAACCGTTGAAATGTAGAGTTCAATATACTGCTACATATTGAATTGAACTGGCGGTTAACCTGCAAATAAAAAGTAGACTGAATCTTTTGAAGATATTAATTACTTGTTAGTGAATACAATATTAACTTGATATTTTAAATGCAGTTAGTTTCTTTTCAAAATGACCTTAGCAAAACTGTATTTGCTAACAAGGTATGCCTGTAATAATGTACATAGGTAAGGAAAACAGGAAAATAACACATCCCAGCATTTGATAAGTAATGTTTCAAGGATGAATTAGATCTAGTTATCTTTATCTTTTATGAAACAATAGCTGAGCCTATGAAGAAAATATCTCTCCACAGAATGTTAAAATACTCAAACGTGTGTACAGAACATGATGGAAATTCAAATGAACATTTTAAATTCATATTTATTGTAATCTTGCTGTCACAAGCCTGCTTAATTCAACATGTACCTCAGATACAATTTATGTACCTACCTATCTTACTAATAATACAAGGCTGTGAGACGAAATCTGCAGCCCTACATGAAATAATTAGAAAAATATCATGACTGTCTAATGCTTCCATTAAAGGAAAAATAATATTCATTCTAATACAAACCCTATTGCTACAATTCGTTTCTGCCTAAATGTTAAAGAATAATTAAGCATTATAATAATATTAACCATTCTATTTTGTGAGACACTTTTGAAGCCCAGATAGCAAATGATCTTCTCAATAACTTCAACTGGCAAATCAAGTATGGTTGTAGTGTAAGTCTTGGGGGCAGGCACTAAAGTGCATTTGGAGGTACTAGCGTGCGGCGAGGAACCTCCCGGCATCAAAGCGCTGGAATGACGAGTGACGCGGGACACCGCCACGGGCTCCGCGTGAGAGGGACCTGCACCATCGCTGCCTCCATTGCCACCCCCGACGCTGCTCATTTGCCTCGTCGACACCATTTTGCCTCCAATTTAGTCTTCAATTAGATATTTCTGAAAACTAAGCTAGTCTATGGAGTCACTCTTAAAATTTAAAATAAGCATTTTCTTGTTGCAAATGCAATCCGTAACATATTTAAACGCAAAGATAAATAACTAATGGCCGGAATAGTTACATTTTTAATAAAAACAACGCATCTTTTTCATACAACAAAAATAAATTACTTGAGAGCACCATCAAGCAAATTCTAAAATGGTGGCCATGGATGACTAGATCGGTACCTAATCGCTTGGGAAATTAAGTATGATTTTTACGGATTGCATATTGAAACTATCATAATATTGCAAATAATTCACCCACTTAATAATTCATGCACATCTTTTGTTAATTAAATCGTGGTGTTCTTCAAAAACAAAATTATAATTAGACGCAGTAGTCACAAATGCGCTACGCTTTCACAAAAAATATCCTTTTTTTAGTTGGTTGGATGATAGCATAGACATAGAATAGGATATCATGGAATGGAATAGACACGGATGAAATGAGTGAATGAGTACGAGCGAAACGAACAGTTACATTTTCCTTACTAAACTATTAACAAACACTTTAATCTTTGGCCCCTTTCTAATTAATATAATATAATTTTGAGTCTCTCTTCCTAAAAATGTACTATATTTAAACTAAAATCTATAATAGGTATAGTAACCGGCACGAGTCGTGGGCACAAACTACAAGTTCATTTTTGAGTTTTTTGGGTCGCCTACGCTGCATGCCATTGTCATTGCGTGTCATTGGTGACCCATAAACCCATAAAACCCAAGAATGAACCCTAAAATGAACTTGCTCACGACTCGTGCAGGTTACTATAATCTATGATAATTAAATTTAATAGAAAACTTATGAATAATAACAAGCTTACAAATTACGTACCAAATTATATTAAGAAAGGAGGCAGCTCTTATGGCATAAAAAAACTCGTTCGCATGATTATCATTGAGACAAGAGCCCAAAAGGGTGGCAGCATTGTCACGTTGTATGGTTAATTCTTTGGCCCGAGAAAAGCCCTCTGGTGTCGTAAAGTCAGCCAGTTCCAAAATACAAGGTGACTGCTTGGGTCTTCAACCCCAAACGGCACAAACATAATATGTATGGTTCCCAAGAAAAAGGCCGCGCCGTTTAAAGTTTTTGGCATCAGCAGCATAATTCATGTCTGTAAACCTTGTACACATAAATATTAACCAAAGTATTTTTATGAATGTAGGTCATTTTATACCTAATTGTCGTTTAAGGTGTCGATCTTAAAGTTTTAAAAGTCATGTTTTACAAATATTCATTTTAATCGTAATGATTTATATTCATCTTTTATTTTGCATTTAATCCTTGAGTTAACCAACAAATATTTCAGAGGGAGCTCAAGGAGAATGCCCCATAATTATGCTCCCTCTAAAACATTTGCATTGCTTTAAGGCAATGGCCTAAGAATGCCGGTGGCATTGCCACATTAATTGGCAATGGTGATTTTTTTTTTTTTATAAATATCTCAGCCTTCTAGAGTCGACCAGTCGCTCGGCAATGTCGCGAAAAATAAGGTGAGTATTCGGATTTCATGTCCATAGTGTTTCAACTAGTTTCAACCATATCAAATGGTTCAAACTTAGAGCGTTTTAAAAGATTGATATCATTAATAACATGCAACACTCGTTATGGCATCATAGATAGTAGAGCCGATACCGTCGTAGTTGAATCGTGACGTCAGCTGTCAAAGCTGTCATAACTCAAAATATTCCATATCTTTGTCAGTGTCATTGTCAATATTGTCATTTTGTCATGAAATGGAATCAAAGGAACGGAATGGAACAGCGAGGTGAAAATAAAGTGCGTAATTGTTTACAAGCAGTGCTTTTATATTATATCAATATGCAAATTCTATAAACAATGTCATGTTGTTTTTTCTTTTTTTGTGTGCATCGCTAACTTAGTTTAATAAAATTTTAGTTAAAGGCCTATCACCATTTTTTGTTGAGTATTTTATCTGCAGTTATTATAATAAATAAATTTAAAAAATGTATCCACGATGTGGTAGCAATGGTTCAATTCAAAATATACATCAGACACCGTCGTCTTCAAACCAGAACACTGGTAAGTAAACGAACTAAGTATTACTAAGTAACTAATCATCTCTGATGTGATATGTTGATTTTGGACTCTCTTCGATCTTATAAGACTGAAACATATTATCATAAGGTGTCCCTGAGATCTTCAGATGTTAGGGGGTATTCTTAGGGCTGGAGCCCTCTGACTGAATATATACAATTTTGTGAACTTTAATATCAGATGTAATATAGATAATTTTTTTGTAATGTTCATGTGACATATAAATTCACAATTTAAAACAGAGCTATCAGTTTGGTAACATCAATTCAACTCAATTAACCCCTCAGAGAAAATAGGGATGACTTTGTATTATTTTAAAAGTTGCAAATAAGCTGTTTGCAAGCTCAATAAAACAATGTTTATCCTTGTATAAATCCTAAATATTTTTATGATACTTATTACAAAATGAAGACAAGTTTTATGTTTTAATTGCATTGCTTTTCTACATTACAGAAGATGAAGATGATAGTGGTGACAACAAAGCATCTGCACTTAGTTTTAAGGAAAGGAGGAGAGAAGCCCACACTCAGGTAAAACTTTATTACTCATATTTATTTATTCTATGAAATGAAAGAGAATGAGATTGGTAAAGGAAAACATGAGGCAACCTGGACCTTAAATGTAAGTCTGGAGTTGCCAATTTGCCTTGAGCATGGGTGGATGATCAGTGTTTGCCTTCTCTGCATTAGAAGATTCCTTGCACCAATGCACCGTAATAATACCAGCTTATTTTTTTTTTTATTGTTTTGGAAAAGAGTGGTGTAATGAAAGCTCAGTGGTTCTCTCATACATGAAGTACCAGGTTTGATGAAGGGCTAGTGTCAATGTGACTTTTTAAATTTATATGTAGGGACATCACTGTCATTAGGAAAGGAAAACATTGTGAAAGTACCTGGACCTGGACATATAATTAATACATACCTACTATCATGCCTGTATTTCCTGAAGGGACAGGCAGAGGTGTACCAATATGCACCGGTATATATTTCACCGGTATGTGTAGGTCCCATGAAATAGGGCACGAGGCTGTTGCCATTATCTGGCTACAAATCCTCACTCTGAGCTGCTACTGAAAATTTCAAAGAAAAACCCAATAACACTTTTTGCTCAACCTGGAAATCGAACCAAGACCTCTAGCGTAGTAGTCACGCTTAGGACCACTAGGCTAATGAGGCAGTTTAATAATAAAAGTCTGAAATTGACTTTCTACCTTGAGCAAGCATGGTGATCAATGCTTGTGCTGTCCCTGTATGAGATAAGGGTTTTGCCTTGCAGTGGGATAGTGATAGTCTATGATTATTATTTTATATGAAAAAATTGAATTTGAATCCATCCGTCCATTTTTTTGCCAGGTAAGTAAACAGAATACATCCTAGACATTACATATCATATCTTGTTCTTGTTTCTATAAATGAAGTTAGTCCTAAAAGCACCATGTGGGTTTGGTGTGTAACTAAGATATTGGCATTACTCTTTGGCCATGATTAATGTCAACAGTCTACATACAATACAGTCATCAGCAACAGTTTGTTAAGTTGCTGATCCTAGCAGGCCGTTTACAAACAGTTCACTGTTACCAACTCCCAACTAAGGCTAACAAAGATACTTTTTTCTTTCTAGGCTGAACAGAAAAGGAGAGATGCCATAAAAAAGGGCTATGATTCCCTACAGGAGTTGGTGCCGACATGCCAGCAAACCGACGCCTCAGGGTACAAGCCAAGTAAAGCAGCCGTGAGTTTCTTATCAGTTCGTATTTATATAGTGAAGGTTATCTCACAATTTTGTTTAACCGACCTTGATACTAATCAATACTCAATATTGACTACAGTGAGTAGGTATTACGATGTAGTTTGTTTGCGTAATATTAGCAATGCTATTTATAAATGATTGCTGTTCTTTTTCCATGTCCTTTATATTGCTGTTGCATAATACATTAAACGATTTTCTTTAGATAAAAGTTACCTTATTTCAATTCAATGATATATTATTTATTTCTGTTAGCAAGTAATTTCACATAATTTGTAGGAACTAAATACCAAGAATTCAGTCGTAAAATTCCTATCTGGTAGATATTTTATTGTCTTATGTTGCGGCATAGATATGGAGGCCACTGACACCTCTTGAAGTAGCATGCGGCAAGCACGTGCTAGATCTAAAGTTCGTAATCGTAAATATGCGATAGGTTACTAGGCTCATTAGAATTTGACATAGTTTGGAAGTAGCAGTGGTTCAATGTTTTATCAATCATTAAATCTATCATGTTGTTAGGCGACTTTATTTTATCGGGCGGAAACCCGATTAGATTAAAGAGAAGAGAGATTAGGAGGTTCTGTCAACACTTTTTATAAGTCCTTTCTTAATTTCTTATCATTTTTTAAAGAAAGCTCCTTGATCTTTTATTTTGCACACTAGAGGTTGGCCCGGGAGACGGCACGTAACCCCTTCATGTACTATTCTCTTTGAGATCTCTGAATAGAAGAATCTAAATTAGCGGGCGCGGCCCTGTCGATTTTTTTCACCCTCATCCTACCTATTTACCTATCGTACAGAGTAGAATAGCTACTATACTTCCCAAGCTTAAAGAACGCGTTAGCGGAGCGATAGGCATATCGTGCTCGCCTAATTTAATAACAAACAAATCTGCTGACATTTGTCCACGCGCTTGTTAACCTCGAAAATAGTAAATATAAATAGTGTATTTCTCATGGCAAACTTTGAAATCAAACAAGTTTAGTGATTTTAAACAAGTCATACATATTTGGTAAATTTCCCTTGAGGCGTTTTAGGCGCTATTTTCAAACAGAATATTGTATTTATAGGTATATTCAACAGCATTCTTCTTCTGTCTCTGTTTTTTCTCTCATATCAGCACTCACTACGTGGGAACATGATTGGGCATCGAAATAATGGGATAGATAAGTTTTACGTTAACTGCCTCGGTAGCCTAATGTTTCTAAGCGCGACTGCTACGATAGAGGTCTTGGGTTCGATTCCCAGGTCGAGCAAAAAAGTGTTATTGGGTTTTTCTATGAAATTCTCAGTAGCAGCTCAGAGTTAGGATTTGTGCCCGGTTAATGGCAATAGGCTCGCCCCCTACTACATGGGACATAAAAAAAAATAACGGCAAACTGGGTGTACATTCTTACACCTCTGCTTAACCCTTCGGGGAATACAGGCGTGGTGGTATGTGTATAAGTGTTCTATCCATTCTTTTTGATCACAACCTCATTATTATAATTCCAGGTGCTCCAAAAATCGATAGATTACATCCAATACTTACTACAGCAACGACGAAGACAGGAGGACGAACGGAATGCGTTGCGTAAAGATGTGGTGGCACTGCGCATCATGCAGGCTAACTACGAACAGATCGTGAAAGCCCAACACTCGTTACCCGGCCACAACGAACAGAGGCTTACGGACCAGGATAAGTTTCAAGTTGTAAGTACCTATTAAATATAACGGATTTTATTTAAAAGTCTCAGACTTCATCATAGTTATAACACTTGGCGTCTGAAAAACAGAGCCTCTTATCAGAATGATTTATTAAAAAGATAACTAGTGAGATATGAGTGTATACAGGCACACTTCTACCTCACTGTTCGGGAAACAGGTACAATGTAATAATGTTGCAATGATAATAAACAAATTTGCAACTCTTTGATTGATCGTCATGTTAAACATAATAAGATATTACGTTTATAAGTATTGTTTAGGAAAGCATTTTGTAAAACTTCAGTTAAACGAGTCAGCTGTGGACTGAATTTTGATTAAAAACCAATATACAAAAAAATCTCTTCTAGTTCTGTCTCTGTTCTAGCCGCATATAATATGTGACATATCACTCCACAAGTTATAAAACATTTTTTTAATAAAGTTTCAGGGTATAATGGACAAGCTTTTCGAGTCATTCGAATCGGTGCCTACGAACAACTTCGCCGAGTTTTCTGCGGGCGTATTCAACTGGCTCGAGGAGTACTGCAAGCCGCAGTCACTAAGAACTATGGTGCATGGGGTACTTAGGGAACAGAGTTATACGCCATAGATTTATAGATGTTATGTATCCGCTGTGTCTTATTGTTTGTACATAATCATAAAGCTATACCAAGGCTTAAAAGGCTTAGGTTAAGATTTTTTGGTAAAAACTCCTATTGTTTGTAGTTTTCCTTCTAGAAAATAGCATATTTATCTACATCTTGTATGATTCTTATCTTTATACGGATGTAATGAGGCACACCACATATCCCTTACTTCGCATAATGCCTAGCAAAATAAGGAACATAGAGGAAAAAAAAATTGATAGGAAACGATTTAGTTTTGGTGTTCAAATTAACTTTGCGCACAATGTAACGCGTGTTAGTGTTGTGCTGGGGTCCTGGCAGAATTTAAAGTTTAGTTATAAAATTTCAAAGCTCTTTTCTAAAAAAACATAACGTAGATACGTTCCCAAGTCCAGAATAAATAATATATTACAATGCCGAGAAGATAATGTAACTTTTTGCTTTATTAAGTGTCTTTTTATTATACCAGTTATTGTGAAAAATGTGTAAGTGAGGTGATCAATGTTTCTTTGTTTACATTTTATGTATGTGTAAATGGTGGCCTATGCTTTAAGAAACGATTCAATAATTCATCTTTTCCAAAACACTTTTTTTTTCAGTTTTCTTCTCTTTCCTAAAAAATTCTTTTGTTTAATACAAGGTTGCTGATTTGCTCTTTCTTTTGAGACATAAATAACTTTGGTTATTTATATTACTCTAGAGCTTATTATTTTTCTGCCTAGTAAACTTAAGCTGATAATGACGATAGTGCAAGCGATAAACGTCCCAATAATAGGTATGTTCAATGTGATAAGAAAAAATATATATTGTAGATTTATATTACTTATTTGTTTATTTTTATTGTTGTTCGTGTTGCACCAAGTCTTTGTAACAGAGTTATTGTAATGATTAAAAATAATAGGAGTGAACGAATTCGTTATTTTTATTATAAATGAAAAATGTACAGATTATGTATGTTAATTGAATATTTTAAATGTTCCAATTGGACAAAAATATATTTAAATAAGTAATACAGTATAGTATAGTAGTACATGATTATCATTCTTTATAAATAATATGCATAGAGTCCAAGAGTCTATATATCTAATTTTTTTTTTAGAAAACAGAATTTATTTTTGAAACTTATAACTTTGTGATAAGAAAGGATCGCGGATTTGTTCAAGAAAACGAATGTCAATAATGAATAGTGCCTTCAACAGTTTGCTGTTTTAAAATAAAATAAATAAATACATGTTTCGTTACACTTGGGTTTTATTTTGACACTTGCTTCTGCTCGCGACTTCGTCCGCGTAGTTTTTTCGCTCGCATTAGGTGACGTCTTTGGTTACTGCTCCGGTCTGGTTTGGTTACTGTCGTAGCGTGATGTTATATAGCCTATAGCCGTCCTCGATAAATTAACTATCTAACACCATAATATTTTTTCAATTCAAACCAGTAGTTTCTGAGATTAGCGCGTTCAACCAAAAAAACTCTTCAGCTTTATAATATTATTATAGATTTCGACATGTGTGAGACACAAATCATCGACCACTAAGGCGGTTAGCCCACTGCACCGCGCCCCGACGCGTAGCACGGGGCGGCAGATTTTAACATCGTATACTAAAGTTTCAATTTGTATAGAAAACAAAACACGCCTAGGATCACACACTGTCGACGCGTCTACGCGCGGGATTTTTGTACCGCGCAAGGCGCCCCGCGGCGGGTCGCTTCGCCAGTGGGTGAACCGCCTTAAGGTTACTCAACACCACGCCTATTATAATATTTCTCCTGTTCCTTGACAACTAATAATATTACGTACCTATATTATCGATTGCTCATTTTCATTAAACACATTATAATTCTAAGCACGGTGGTTTCGTCCGGTGTCCATGAGTTGCCCCATAAGTAAAATTCGTATTAGGGTGTTAATGGCCTTGCTCAGTTAATTTAGAAATCACTGGTATCGGTTAAGGAAAAATATCGTGAGAAAACCTGGACTAGTAGTTAGTAGTAGTAGGGCTCTTTGTGAAGGGCCTCTTTCGGGGAAGTACTACCACCATACCTATTTCTGCCGCAAAGCAGCGTTGCTGTGTTCCGATTTGAAGGGTATGGGTGCCGGTGTAATTACAGGCACATGCGACATTTCAACTTTGTCTCTGGGATGGCGAAGCATTTGCAAGGCGTCTGGTATTGCAGTTATCTATAAGTAGCGGTGACCACTTAACATCAGGTGGCCCGTCGGTTTGTTTGCCATCCAATAACATTAAAAAAGACTTATAATTGAATATAAGTCTAAAATCAGAAGGAACAGTTGCTGGATTTAGTACATGAATATAGGGTTAATCCGCCTTGAGCAAGCGTGGTGTGCGTGTCGTGCTTCCCTGTATGAGATTATGAGAAAAGTCATTAATCTTGCAATGGGACAATAATAGGCAGATATTATTTTATTTTACTAGCTGTGCCCGCGGATTCATTCGAATTTAGTTTATAATTCCATAGGTGTTTTTTGCGCGGAACCCTAATTCTTAGTCTAAAATAAAAGTACCTTAAGTTACTCCATATAATATCAACCATCGGCCAGTTACAGTCCCGTCAAATCCGTCTAGCCGTTTTGGTGATTAGCTGGAACAAACAGACAGACAGATAAAAAAAATAAAGATTATTTTCTTGTTCTATGTACCGTATATACTATCATATGCATTTAGTAAAAACGTTTTGTTTTGAAATTACAAACATACACTTCAATTTTATTTATTTGTACCTATAGATTGACGCAGATGAACATTTTAATATATGACAACGATGCGTAGCGGTTTCGGGTTAGTAATAGCTACAAAAGCGTAGCAGGCGTAGCCTCGTAGCAACGTCATGTTGCGCGTAGTGATCAAAATGTATACCAGTTAATTAATATTTATTATTTGTTGCAAAGTACCTATTTATTATCGTTTCCCATTTCCACAAAAACCTTAGTTTATTTCTCAAGGGTGTAGGCTGATTTCGTAGTTACGTATATACATCTTTTTAAAATTCCACGTTTATGGAAGGCCACTGCATGTTATGTAAACACATTTTTTTTTCGAATTGGATTTAATCTAGAACGCCTTCTAATTTTTTATTAGATATAGTTACCTGTAGTAGGTACTATTTTCTGTTAAAATCTTCCTAGAAAAATTAGTCAAATATCTTATTAGGTTGAAAAGCAGGCTATTTACCTGAAACATAAAATATCCATTTACCTACACAAAGTTTCTCCTACAAATATCATATTATGAACATAGTATTTTTGGAACTATAGCTACTATTTTGAAACATCTCTTAAACTTGAAATCCTTATTTCAAAAGAAAATTGCTATGCTCATGACTGTACCTTCTTCTGCCACATCGTTTTCTGGCAATACTACTAACATATCCACCTATATATAGGTACCTACCTAAGTCCCTTTTCGTTAAACATCTAAATAGATAAGAATATAGAAATTTGTGCCGACAGATTGGGGAAGTTTATCAACTTTGTGGTGAAATTGCAAATTAAAGAAATTTGCATGTTAATTTGTAGCTACAATGATTATGTAATCGATGATGCGACAAATATTTATATTTTCAAGTCCTGCAACTGCCTGCCTGCCTTTTAAGTCTTTACTTCTTTCATGTTGTCAGTTTCAGGACAGCACAAGGGTGGCAAAGATATAAGCGTTCGACCAAGGGCACAGAACAATAGATTTGACATCGTAAATAAATTCAGATAAATATAGTCGTATGCGTAACTAATAAAAAGGTTGTTTATTGGTCACTCTTGTAGTAGGTATCAATGATAATGTTAATATAGTCACCAACCTGCTTGCTAAATTGAGTACATGAGTTACACATACCTGATGAGTAACCCTATCCTTCACTTGACACGTGCCAACTGTTGTACCTAATATGTTCCAAAAATATCTTAAACAAAACACGCTACTACAGTGAGTGGGTAATAGTTTATTTGTTATTGTTCCACTTTTCAACACCATACATTATCTATATCAAAAGTTGGTAAATGTCTAGTACTCTATAATACATTTATTACTTAGGTTTACAGGAAAACAGACAGATTACATGTTCAGAACTTACGGAAACTATACAACGCAAGTTCACAATTTGGGTTAGATACAATTAAGTTAGGTACCTACACAATTAATAATAATCAAGGTATAACTTAGAAGTGTGTAATAAACAGATGTCATGATGGCTCAGTGGTTAATGCCAGGCAAGTACCAATGTGACTTTTGGGTAGATGACACCATTAATCAATTGACATACTTTATAAGAGCTGTCAAAACGCGATACTCACATAGATTTTGTGTATGACAATACTAAACTATGACGTCACTCTTTTGACATCTCAATTAAATAAATATTTATTGATTACAAAGCAACTAAAAATCTAATTTTACAGTTATTTAAAAATGGATCGGGTTTAAAAATCTAATTTTACAGTTATTTAAAAATGGAAGTGTTTTTTTAGAGAAGTTGTGTCTTGGAATTATTGTTTAACAGTGTCATATATCCAATTGATTTATTTACAGATAGGTAGGTAGATTATTTACTGAAGCATAAAAAAGTAAGTACTTTATTTAAATAAATAACCTCCATATAATTTCAGAGTTAAACAAAAGTAACATGTTAGTTCGATATTAACAATTAAAAGTGCAGGCTGATACATGGATCTAGTATTAAATTCAGTCCCAGAATCCAGTATCCACAGGATGCTAGACTAGATTGGAAATTATTTAGGAAGGTACATTGGTCAAATATCGATCCTGTGTTACGGGATTCCAGCGCTGGATTGAAATACTGAACCAATAAAAATCAGCCAGTTAGGCTAGAAGTCTGGAACCGCTAAACACAATAACAGGATTATAGAATAATAAGTATACCTAACTGCCACATTCGGAGACGTCACTTGATAATAAATAATCATTTACTTTCTGCTGTTATTGTCCTTAATGTTTCTTATATTTGAGTCACATCGGTCTAATATAATAAGCCCGATAATTTATTTTAACTGCCTCGTTGGCTTAGTGGTCGTAAGCGCGACTGCCACGTTAGAGGTCTTGGGTTCGATTCCCAGGTCGAGCAAAAAGAAAGTGTTATTGGGTTTTTCTATGAAATTCTCAGTAGCAGCTCGGAGTTTGTATTTATGCCCGGTTAATGGCAATAGGCTCGCCCCCTATTACATGGGACCTAAATATGCCGGTGAACTGTGGATATACATTGTTACACCTCTGCCTAACCCATCGGGGAATATAGGCGTGATGGTATGTTATTTATTTTAATTATGTTCCATTATTTTTAAGTGACATCCCAGAGTGTGGTATTTTACACGAAAACAGTTACAGAGTAGAACCACATTTGTTTCTACCAATTATTGTATAGGTAAGTATTTTACTTACAAACAAAGATGAACCCACTTACTTAATCATAAGTACCTCTACAAGTTACAAATTGTTAAACAATATAAAAGTTTGATGATCCTCTAATGAAACCAAGCAACAGAGTCGATACCTAAATCAGTCTTTCATGTAATGCTGTATAAATTAGTTGTAGATTGATTAATACCGTACTGAAGCAAATTTGGGCTAGAACCAAGGATAACGTTGGCAAATAAAGAAATTACGCTTATTTCTGGGATTAGGTATATACGAGGGCAATTACTGGACATGGTTAATGGTGATACATTATGTATATGGCCCACTTTCAGTTTGAATTATTGTGGTACAAATGTTGTTCTGCAGTCACATTAGTTTGATTGCTAGACGCGCTCGCTCTCCGTCGGCTGCGAGAGTAGCGTGACGTCACCCATCGGGTAGCTCTCGGTTCTCCTAGCACAGCCGACATTCTTCGCTCGTTCCCTCGGAGTCCCGCAGCACAATCGTTTGAGGACACACGCGTAGCACATAAGCAAGGAGAACATGAGAAGTAAACCGATGATAACGGTCACGACTAGTAATATTCTGAGCTCTCCATTGGTGTCGGCTGCGCTCGAGTTCCGACTCATTCTCACGGCTCACCGCAGCCTCATCTGAAACAAAGAGAAAATTCAATAGGTAGTTCAAAATGCACTATATGTTTTCTTTATTAAAGGCTGCCTAGCATTCCGGTATTCCTAGCGCGTCGGACGTGATTTAATGTCCCATTTCAGAGGCCGTACCCACCATAAAACCCTCTCTACAGATTTGTGATATCACAGGGGATAATATTCTAGATTGTGTACATAATAATGTGTGTGTGAAGGGTCATGACATTTCATAGAAATTTTTCAACGCAAAGATATCTTTTTATCACCCCTATGATGATATTGCACCAGTATTGAGATGCCTTAACTATTCGTATCCTACCTAGATTTAAATGCGCATAGATGTTGTTGACAAAACGGTAGTCAACTTTACGATCAAATCATTGTTTTAAATCGCCGCGTGTCGACGTATGTTTTTGGAGCAGCTTCAACAATTGGTGTAGGTAGGTAATTTAAACAACGAATATTAATGAAACAGGATGATATTGGTACCTACTTATTTGTAAGGAAATAATTATTACAACTATTAACAGACCATCACTGCGGAATAACTTATTATTTCACGTGGGCCTCTACCGACTGGTCGTGTTGTTTGTATTTAACCTTAAAAGCCTTTTTCTAAATAAAAGCTTAGTTTATGTTTACACAGTAATTACCGTGTCTAGACAACTCTACCAGACTAAACTTTACGACATCCGTTAAAATTACAATATTTAAGGTTTAATTCTGTCGTCGTAATTCGTAAATCGTAATGATTCAAGACAAGCCAGTCTTCTAAAGATCAAAGCAAAAACTTGCCTACAATACAAATTAGTTTAGTTTTTTAAACTGAGCTTAAAGAACTTTGATTTATTTGTACTATATAGTAACAGATCTTCTTTACTAAGGGTGAATTTCAATAAACTTTTATTTAAAGTAAAAATGTTTGTTACAACAGTGAAATAAAATTAAACTGTCAAAAATTCAAAATGTATTCACAGACTAAAACTTATAACATAACATACCATCACGCCAGTATTCCCCAAAGGGTTAGGCAGAGGTATACCAATGTACACCCTCAGTTCGGCGGTATGTTAAGGTCCCATGTAATAGGGGGCGAGCCTATTGCCATTAACCAGGCACAAATCCTAACTCCGAGCTGCTACTGAGAATTTCATAGAAAAATCCAAAAACACTTTGCTCGACGTGGGAATCGAACCCAAGACCTCTCGCCTCCGCGTAGCAGTCGCGCTTAGGACCACTAGGCTAACGAGGCAATTAAAACTTATACTAGGTATAAATGTTTGGTTGAGATTCACCCTAAATAGGTAAGTGCCAAAACGATGACATAAAAATATCACTCAATGACAATACTTTGTATACAAAACTTCCATTCAAAACCAATATTGATTTAGTTACTATTGAATACCGGACACGGAGCAAGAATGACGAAAAACGTTTTATCAGTTCTCGAGCGCAAAATCGTATGACAAATCATCCGTGGCATAGGTAGCTACTGTAAAATGAAAAATGATCTGGATTCGACTGTTACTCCGCATTTGAATAGCCTGGCAATAACTATACGACCCATATTCGTCCTCAAAAATACGTAGCTGGCAAAATTTGAGTGTTTTGGAATACACTTCTTCACTTCTGCCTATCCTTTTATGGAATACAGGCGTCGTGATATATCACGAATAATATGTGTTATGTAGGTATGAACTTGTAAAGTTGACGATACAGATGGTGAAGTGGCTGAGCGATTGGCAGCTGCGCTACGTGTCGCGGGTTCAATTTCCCTTCAGAAAAATTATCGAATGGGCTACAGATAGTTATTTCTGATCTGGTTGCTTGTGTATATGAGTTTATATGTTTGTAAACGCAGCCGTGATTCAGGAGACATTCCGAGTGGGAAATGTTTTATTTTTTTAATATTGAAAAAAAGAGAAGTTTCATAGGACCGTGTGATAAAGAGGATATATTATGCCGATTTTTAATAATTTATATGTAAAAAAAAACAATCTTCTTAAGGAAATTGACCCATATTCCTTCATCTAGGTACATACGAACGGAAGCCCAAAAATAAAGACTATTATAAAATATCGACATGTCGTTCTTAGAGTTGTCCTAAAAGTATTGATGTAGGTAGTACTGAGTAGGTTCTCACCCGAAGCTACAAACGTTCTTCAAACGTTGTTATTTCACTCCTCTTCAAAGAATCTATTCGTTCTTATAGGTATAAAACAGCATTATCACCCACATAAGATCAAAGAAGGATAAGCGCAAAAATTTCGTATTGGGAAAATAAATGCGTTATTTATCTTAAGACACACCGACCGAAGATATCTCTTTCCGCATGATTAGTTTGATATAAATTTGGTGAATCTAAGTGCTTTTCGGGTATTGTATACACTGCATATGTACCTACTTGTTATTGGAGCGAGAAATTCATTTTTGTATTCGTGGTTCTTTCGTACATAAAACATGGATAGCCATAGATAACTAAGTAGGTATATAAAAAGATTTTTGATGTTCTTCACTTTGAATATAAATTATACTTTTTACAGAAAGGTTAAAATTTAAAAACTTTTATAAAATTGGAGTCGCTCTCGTCTACATAATCGAGGCAGAGGAGGAGACATCGTCCGCCGCTGCTACTGGTACCTACAGCCAGAACTAATCTGCTAGCCAAGGCACCCTTAACCAGAGCTGTGCACACCATCAATGAGATGCATGTTCTTATGGATATATTTACATGTGGCAGGAGTGTATTGACAAAAGCACTGCTGTTGATTCTATGTTTTAAACATAATAAATAAGTTCTATACTAGTTTTGTATATTATAGATTTAGTAGATAATAAGTGTTTGTGTATGTTTATATTTATATTTAGTTATATAGTATTAAGGTATAAAATATGTTTAGTATTAAAAAAAAATTAACTGTCGCATTAGGGTAATGCCTGTAATGATAGTTTAAGTGGATGAATAAATAAATAATAATAAGTAGTAGGTAGATAATATTAAGTATACGTACCTCTCTATAGCTAGTCCATAATAATACGCTATTATTAATTTTATACCAATATACTATATGTATATCAGTATATTGGTACCTCATTTCAATTAAGACCAGACTAATTAAAGGAAACCTCAAGGCAACATAGGTAATTGAATAGGTATTCACTTACGTAGATGCTATTATGCGATTATAACTCAATCTTGAATCAAATACATCAGTAACAGATGCCCTACAATTTAGTACTAATTATGTAGGTATAGTCTTCAATATATCGCTATATTGAAGAATTATGGCTTTTTTTTTTTTTTTGGTGGGTGGGAAATCATCAAATAACTTCTCCCGCCCTGGGCGGGGCGGGAGGGAGTGTCAGACTTTTACTGACTAAAACCCACCCATGTTCCTTCTTGTGCCCTTTGCGTTCCGGGGGCGCGGTATCTCTTGCGAACAACCCGCAGCCCCGGCAGGCATCGGCCCTCTGTGGCCCCTTCCTTTTGCTGACATCCCTTTGAGGCGCGCGTGGAACACGAACGCGCCGTCGACACGGCCTGTCGTTATGCAACGTAAGGACGGTTAGCTACCCATTGCTCACCGTCCACAGGCCAGTATCTACGGTGGCCGGGAGTCGTCTCGCGGCTAAGAATTATGGCTGCAGTTAAGATAACAAAATGTTTTAGTTGTGTATAAGTTCTCCACTCGTGTTAAATTATCTACCTACCTAAGTTAGTTATCATTTTATATTAATAATAATAAATGTGTGTTTGTTTAGTCTGTATGAGGTCCAAAACCATTGATCCTTTTATGATGAAACTATGATAGGTTATTCTATGTATAACGTATGCCCGCGAAGCTTACCTGGTCCGAAAATAAGAAAAAAGAGCACCGGAAAGACGTCGCGAGCAGCAGTTAGTGGTCTATAAAATATAACAATGAAAAATATACGATTATTGACATCTAACAAGCTAGCCATTCTGTCATTAAGATCACCGTAATAAAACGTTTCAGTTGACTTTGCAATCTGCAAAAAGAGTCACGATCATATTGGCTAATTCCATCTTTACAGTGGAAATAACTTGTTATAAATAATAATACTTCTTCAGAGTTATTATAGTCTACCAATTACTTTTTAAATCATGATAATGACACACATACCATCACGCCTGTATTCCCCGAAGGGTTAGGCAGAGATGTACCAATGTACACCCACAGTTCGCCGGTAAGTTTAGATCCCATGTAATAGGGGGCGAGCCTATTGCCATTAACCGGGCACAAATCCTAACTCCGAGCTGCTACTGAGAATTTCATAGAAAAACCCAATAACACTTTTTGCTCGACCTGGGAATCGAACCCAAGACCTCTAGCTTAGCAGCCGTGCTTAGGGCTACTAGGCTAACGAGGCAGTTAGCCCGAGAGTTAGTTAGTTATGATAATGATTACACAGTAAATTGGGTACGGTACCTTAGAAAGTGGGCAAGTCTTTAGTTACTGTATACTCAGCTTACACAGTAGAGACAAGACATGTAGGTATAGTAGTCGCCACGAGTCGTGAGCACAAATGTTACGTAAATTTTTGACTTTTTGGGTTCCTTTCTGGGTTTTTGGGCCGCCGACGCTGCACACGATTGGTCTGTCAGCCGGACCGATCGCGTGCAGAGTCAGCGCCCCAAAAAACCCCGAAAGAAACCCAAAAATTAACTTGACATTTGTGCTCACGACTCATGGCGACTAATATACTAGATACATACATAGATCATTTCACACGATGGGTCACATCGCAACTAACAACTTTTAAATTTATTATTTAGAATTGGGAGACGGGAACTACGAACCATGATTTGATACTGGAATTACAATTGGAATTATTTTTGACACATTGGAATTGCAGCAACCGGAGCCTTGTCGAATAAATATAAGTAAATAGAATACTCGTACATTTCGTACATCCTTTACGTAGTGGAATCAGTTGCAAATCCCGTTGAACGAGAATCCAAAGTTAACGGTTTGGCCATATGTTAGACATAAACCCGCAGAGGTGAACAAGTATTGTAACGCAACTTCAAACAGTGGGCGCCGAAGTAATGGTCGGATGTAACCTTTGCCCACTGCTGGACATAAAACATGGTGCTAAAGTACTTGATATAAAAAGTTGTCAGTATTGCCAGCAATATAGTAGAGTTTTATAGGAGGATTACTGCGGCGGATAAAATGCGAGAAAGCTTTGAAAATATATTTTATGGAATCATAACGCACACACAAAGCTTTTTATAAGGATTTGATTTTGTGTATAACGTAAGTAAGGCTGTTATTATATTTATATTATATGAAAGGTTATTGTAGGACAGATAATATGACACGAGACAATATTGTATCTTAGTACCAAGATATATTTTTTCTTATACATTAATTTTCTTTATAATAACTTTGGCTGTAAAAGATTGACTACAGAAATATGGATTTCAGGTTAGAAACTAAAAACCGATCACAAACTTAACATAGTTTTTTATATAAACAAAAAAAAACAAAAAAAATTGTTCATGGGAAATGATAAATGAAGTCATGAAGATAGTATTATTAACAGAGAGAAACATGGCTGCTCTTCAAGATAAGGGTATCCAATAAATAGCTAGCTGAAGGATATCTATCACTTTCCTGTGTTTTATGATCACAATACTAAAGTAAATGGGTCAGTATCTCATGACGTCATTATAGCTTTGTTTCCGATGAAGCGTTTTCTCGTTGATGAAATCACAGAAGAACTTTTAGTGAGGGAATTAAAAATGGATTTATTCCTGGTTTATTATATAAGACACTGTTATGGCGGACGTCCAACTCGGTAAATATTTGTACTTAAAATATATCACACAATAAGTGCTAATAAGCTAGGTACTCAATTTCAAGAAATAGTTTAAATGAAAATCGTCTCTTGGTGAGCATTTTTTGTCTGCTGTTATAATAAATGCAGTAGGTATAGGTAAGTACTGACATGTAACATGTTATGGAAAACATCACTAGAATATTCTAATCAAAAATATTGGAAAAACGTAATGAGCGAGGATGTTAAACAATCATCATTGCAAAAGATTCCGAATGAACTACCTAAGTAAGACATTTTTTCTACCAAGAGTCAATTGCAGACATTACTTTAAATGTGGTCTGACTCTTACTCCAATCAAATTGCCTTCGGTACGATAAAAAGTCACTCAATCATATTTTAGAATCAAAAACATCAAACGAGACATCTCGAGATGTTCGTAACGATAGGACCTATAAAATCATAATATTAAAAAATCTTGCGTTGCTGTTTTTGGCAGAAGTCTGGGTGGTTTCTTGGTTATTGCTAGGTAGGTCTTTATATATTTTTTTCCGCACTTATTGTTTTTGGTATAGAAAAAGTACTTTTAGTTTAGGCTTACGAAAATCAAACTGTATTCCATTTGTTACAAACAAGTAAAAAAGTTTTAGGATTCTTTTCAAACTTTGGCGTAAGCTGGAGGTTCCCACTCGTAAAGGGTTGTATTGAAAGAAGACTGTTCCATAGGTATCTACTTAAAGTTTCGTGATGTAACTCTAAAACTTCGGCTACAATCATATATTTACAACAAAATACGCGCGCTTTTTTTGCTTTGTTGTTCCTACAGTTTCAAACACATTAAACATTTTATTGGCTTAGTTAGGAGTTTAGGACATTTATCACTATGTAAATGGTAAGAAATCCTTACTCTTTACTAGCCATTTGTTGAATTCATTTACATCACAGTGACAAATTGGAAATTACTCAATAACAAGCCTATTTTTCCGAAAACTTTGGTGGAGGTACTTTCACATTTCGCTAGATATTTTTTAGTTTGAGTGAAGCCGGAGAGGAACATTTTTAACCGACGAAAAAAAACGGAGGAGATTATTAATTCGATGCTTATATATATATATTTTTAATGTTTAGTTTATAATAGCGAGAATAACATTTATTCGGTACCACTGGTTGTTATCGTGTTAGTCTGTTTCGAAAACAGGACCTCTAACAAAACAACAAAATTCAAATTGACAGGCGCTTGCAACATCGACTGGCAAACAGGGAAATCTCGTTATATTTCTCAATCCAAGTCTGAACTATATGCCAAGCTCTGATGCAATGTTGATTGAAGCGTTGTTTTCATAAATATTTCAGCGTTTGTTAGGTATACAGTCATCAATCTATCCTCGGCTCGGTATCATGGTGAAGGTTATTAGGTCCCGCGTCATGGAATTGAGCAAACCCTAACAATAGTATTACGTAGGTGTAAGTCAGGTAGGTAGGTTGCTATAAGCTGAAAATTTATAGCTTTCCAATTACTTTATATTCGTTAGAATAAATGTTAAGGATGAAAATGAGAGGAATTTTATAAGAAAATGAAACAAAAGCTTTGAGTTGATTTGTCGCTTTTGATTAGGGAAAGAATTTGATATTTTTTTTATTATTTTCGCCAGGCAATTACACCTTTTAGTGGCTTTTTTCATTTTGTCTGCCATAAAGTATGAGATTTTTCTACATATACGAATATTCTTAGTTTAAAAAGATTTTTTTTTTATCTTGAATTTGATGAAAAATAATAATTATAATAAAGTCATCGGATTCAGCAATCAAAACTTTTTGTTTTCCGGATCGGAGTTCGTTCTTATTTTTGTTACAGTTGTAACAGGCCAGTACTAAACAAGTAAATAAATAATAATTTATTTTATTTATACTAACCTCTGTGTTTCATTGGAACACGCTCCAAAGCTTAAAAGATTAAGTGCAAAGTGTTTATTGTTGCCCAGGACTCATTTCTGGCGATTCTTGTATTTTGTTGTTCTTCAAGCTATTGTCCGTTACAAATATCGGTACAATTCAAATCTTATAATTAAAATATATTTTTAAAATTAAAATGTATTGCTATAAGTCTTTCTGAGGTCAAGTGAGTACTTGTCTGAAAATCCTCTTGTAATTAAAGATTATATTAAAAATTTAATTTTACTCCCACTTTATTACCAGGCTCGCTCGAAGATCAAAATATTTGCCATAACGTTTAAACAAAGTTAAGCGGCGTGAAAAACAAATGGAACATTGTACCTAGGTACTTACAGTCAAGATCAATTGTTTATTCGAACTTTCATACCTCGTGCAATAAACTTCAAAGATGTATGAGACGGATACTAAGTACCTACCTACATGTCATAAATTAATGGAATCGGTTAAAAAGTATCTAACTTATGGTTTCTGCTGCACGCGACTTTGCTTGCATAGACATAACATAAGCCATAAATTATCCTAAAGAAACCCAAACACGGGATACAAATTATCATATGTGTTACGCTTGAACAATATCCATAAATGTGTGCCAAATACATCTATCCATACTTACAAAGTTTTGCGTTTGTATAAAAGTATTTAAAAAGTGTGTCAGTTCAGTTATGTAACCGTAGATAGGTAGATAAGACATGAGTTCATCAGCAGCATCAAATCGCCCACAAACAGGAACATATACAGGGGAGCAAACTAATCTCAGTCGCAATCTGTCAAAAAATTTTAAATTTAATAATTCACCAAAATTTTTATCTCTGAGATGAGATTGCGAGAACATTTTGAAGGTTTTAGTTCATAGAATTGGCCTTCTGGTTTGAAAGAGTTGATCTATTGATTGTTCCAAAGAACCAACAGGAACACTACCATTGTTCCTAAATTCAAATCGAGTATCGAAAGTAAAACAACAAGTGAAGAAACTAATACGTGAACTATTGATGAGTTTGAGTGCAGTTTCTATAGACAAAAAGATATACAGGAACTAGGTACTGTTTCTGGTACAAGTTTTGATTGCGTTTTTATCGACTGTATTAAATATCGCTGCTATTGTGGAATCTACTGACTACTGTACAAGGTAAGTTTTTGATTGAGCGCGTAATTGGAATAGTGAAAATCTATAAACGATAAACGTACTTTTAGCCTTTCCGAGTACCGTAACTGTGTTACAAGTTATATTTAAACTCTAACTGTTTACTTTGACTTTGTGCCGAGTGTTCTTTTACAGTAGGTCTCTATAGAAGTTTTCAAAGCAGGGCCAGGAGAAGTCTACCTACGGCTGTTATGTGAATACATTTTAATTAAAACAGTTGTTGAAGAAACCTGAAGCCTTAATATGATGTACTCAAGAATAAATAAATTGTGAGACGAGGCAATTTTTTAACACACCCAATTATCCTTACGCGACGACGCTAACAGGGCGTAAATTGTTTGAAACAATTTTGTTTCGAAAATAAATAGAGAATATTTCGACATAATTATTAGACGAAGCGCTGAATCGCTGCCTCGGTAGCCCAGTGGTCCTAAGTGCAACTGCTACGCTAGAGGTCTTAGGTTCGATCCCCAGGTCGAGCAAAGAGTGTCATTGGGTTTTTCTATGAAATTCTCAGTAGCAGCTCGGAGTTAGGATTTGTGCCCGAATAATGACAATAGGCTGGCCCCCTATTACATGGGACCTAAACATACCGGCGAACTGTGGGTGTACACTAGTACACCTCTGCCTAACCCTTCGGGGAATACAGGCGTGATGGTATGTAAGTCTTGATACTGAAAGAGATTGAATATACACCGATATTATTGTTCGATATTAATTTAGTATCGAGTTAGAAAACTTACTAAGTATACTCCAAAGTAATTGTAAACATTTAAATTTATTGAAACTCACAAACAGTGGAAGTCGGTTGACAAACATATCAGCACGGTTGGCGCAGTGGTTGAGAGATTGGCTGCTGCGTTGCGTGTCGCGGGTTCGATTCTCGTACTGAGCAAATATCATACAAATATTTGCCTACAGTTAGTTGTTTCGAGCCTGGCTGTAAGTATGTGAGTTTATGTGTTTGTTAACGCACCTACAATACAGGAGAAATTCCTAGTGTGATGCAACGTTTTTTAACAACTGACTTATAAGAGATTTTGTGATCAAATCGCATTTTAATAAAAAGCTTTTTGATTTAACACACAAGTGGGACTTTTACAATTATTATCATAAAACGAGTATCAGGATAATATTCGTGGGAGTTTACCACATCCAAGTAGGTACATATAAGGCAATGCGGGTTGCCTATTGACTTTTAGATTCGGAAATATGTTGATGTTAGAGTGTCGTCTGTTTTCATCTAATTCACTATTCCATTGGTTTATCTTTGTTTTATCTATACCAATATTATAAAGCTGAAGAATTTGTTGGTTTTTGGTTGAACGCGCTAATCTCAGGAACTTCTGCTTCAATTTAAAAATCCTATTTGTGTTGGATACTTAATTTATCGAGGAAGGCTTTAGGCTTTATAACATCACGCTATGACACACGGGAGAGGAGCAGTAACCCAAGACGTGTCTTAACGCGGGTAAAAAAATACCACGCGAATGAAGTCGCTGGTAGAAGATAGTTAAGGTATATAAATGCTGTTGAACAAAGAAAATTCCGTGTCAAACAGATAATTTAAAAATTAAGTCAAACAAAATTTAACCATATTAACCCATATCGGATATCGCTATCGCTAATGTCCTAGACAGATTGATGTCCGAATCGAGCACCATACGCCTCTACCTATACCCTAATCGTAACAGGACGTGATATCAAGTAGGTATATGTATGTTAGGTAAATAAATATTTGCCCACATTAAAAAATAAAAAGGCAGCGTTCTTTAATAACAAACATGCTTGTGAAAGTGGAACATCAAAGAATTTCGTAAAAGTTCGAATTAATTTTACTTTTTCCAATATCGTCCTTATTTTAATACATTCTTTGAAAAAGGTCAATAACTTTATGCCTTTGTTTACTTCACTTACAAAAGGAATTGATTTAAATGATACCTAGTTTCTAATACACACGTGTAAGCTTAAAATGCTAAGAAGGTTCGTTACACATAGTTATAATCACATGCACATATTTTGCGAGCAGGCAGTAATAATTAAGCACTTAGTAATGGCAATATTAGCTTAACCATGAGCGAGGCAGAACACTTTGAGATGCTGATGCTTACTGGCCTATTTATAATTTTGGATAACTAAAGGATTATAACATATATTCGGTAACTATCAATTTGCACTTTCGTAAAAAAAGTTTTACAAGTTGGAGAACATACAAATTAGTTTACGTACAAATAAATGTGTGAACGAAATATTTTTATGGGGTCTTGTGATGGTACTTTAAAATCATTAATTTCCTGAAAACAGTCCGAAAAAATTTAGATGGCAAATATTTTATGGAAAGCCGGAAATTAACGTCGTTTCCGACAAATAAAATCATATTGAAATTCCACAGGCCTGTTGTTTTTGTTGATAGCAGCAAAGGAAAAAAAAAGAAGGAAAGGAGGAACCCTCAGAACACAGATTAGCGTGAGTAGAGTAAAGTCTAGTAACAAGAAAGTTCTACTGCCTATGAATGTGCTTAGAACAACATCCTCATTAATTAATAAAACATCAGGTACCTACATACATCCATACTCGTAGAATAACATTTGTGTAATAGAATTATCAACTTCAAGATATTCCCATCTAAGTGCTCGCCGGCGTACATATACTTATAGGTTTAGAATCATACGTACGGAAAATCAAGCAGAAAGCGTCTGGAAATATTTTCTTTACGGGAGAATATTCCTTTGACCACAATGGAAGCAAACGAACAAAGTTATCGTTGTTGACATTCAATTTCCTTGAGTAACTTTGCAATCAAAGCGCACTAAATGTTAGACACGAATAGTGAGGAAAAATTGTCAGTTGAATTATGATTCTCTCCCAATGTTTATTACCTACTGGTATTTTTTCTTGTTAATAGCCTTTGTTTTTAGATAGTTATAAATTATGAATATTTCCTAACCTAGAAATATATGACCACTATTTCTTAATTGATAACTAAACAATTTATAAAGCTTCGTCCATACTACTAAGAACTAGAAATACTGGACAGGTACTTTTTAGTTTTAGTAGGTACTAGCTGACTCGGCAAACGTTGTTCTGACAAATAAATTACGAACTGCCCGTGACTTCGTCCGCGTGGCTTATTTCACCCGCGTTAAGTTACATTTTTCGTTACTGCTTCTCTCCCGTGGGCTGTAGCGTGATGTTATATAGCTTATGTTACTCATGAATAATATAGCTATCTGTTGGTGAAACAATGGTAACAATCGGTCCAGTAGTTTCGGAATCGATTCGTTACTAACAAACAGAAAATTGATTCCTTTTTATAATATAAGTATAGACGATCACGTCGAAAGAACGTTGAAGAGTAGGCTTTATTTGATTGTCTCCCAGGTTCACACTTCTAAAACACTAAAATTTCAGTAACATGTGATGTAGATTTATTTATTGTTAATTAAAAATGGTTATATTGGATTCGTATTTTTTAATTCACTTAATCAATGAATTTGTTTGATTTACTTAGGTATCTGAACTATTTAGTTATGTACTGAGTACAAAAAGAAATTATTGGATTTATGGATCTTCATATTTTAAAATTATTTAATTTATTGTTTCCCTAACACTGTAATCTGTCTCATAGCCGAGTAGAGAATTTCTTAGAAGTACCGTCGTCCTCTATATTAATTGGACTCTTCTAAATCACTAGTCCAAGATCGTTACAGTATATCATCATTTGTTTATTCGTAAAGCAAAATAATTGGAAATCTAGCATTCATTTCAATTCTCCGATGCTAATAGACACTTACAGACGCGCCTAAGACAAAGTGCTCAGATAATTGCATTTGTGACGCTCCAGGCTGTGGCTTGGCTCCACGGCAACAACCGCAAAGCATTCAGGGACATTGAACACCTCACTACATCGATTTAACCTTCTACACAACATTACTTAAGTGTAGACAATACCATCATCTACCGAGATCTGAGATGTTCATATAGTAACACTTTTATTGATTTCTGATTTCGATTCCCAAAAGTAAATCAAGTGTGTTTGTAGGAAAACGGGGATGAAGTCAACATACATACATACATAAACTTACGCCTTTTTCCCATGGGGGTAGGCAGAAACCACAGAACGCCACCTGCTACGATCCTTACATAGTTCTTTCGCCTCGACCACGTTCATACAAATGTTCATACAAGCACGCCGGTTACGAGTACTGCGCACACGACCTTTCTGAAGAATCTCACCAATAAGGTCAGGGTAGGTCTTTCTAGGGCGTCCTCTCCCGGCGTTGCCACTCACATCTGCCATATAAATCCCTTTCGTTAGTCGCCTTTCACTCATCTTCTCAACTTGACCGAACCATTTAAGCATACTCTTTTCTACTTTTGTCACTACATCCTCTTGAGGGATGAAGTCAAATGTACATTTATATTAAAAAGACCAAAATAAGTACGTTTTATTTGCTATTTTTTAACGGCAGGATAGAAAAAGTATGTATATTGGAAAATATAAACTGGTATTTTTTAAAAGTGGCGTTAAGTAATTAACTATAAATTACGTTTTCTTGTAATTTGCAAATATTACGACCAATTTTTGTTGCAAATATGTCAGGTGCTTTATTGAAACTTTGGTGGTACTGTAAAGGCTCTGGCTGGATGAGCCGTATACAAACTCATTTAATAAGTTTATGCTATGAGATAAATTAGGGAGAATATGACAGGCCGATCACTACGGCTGATGGATAATATTACCTAAAAAAGAATAAAAAATATAATAATGTGTTTTCATTCAAAGTAGATTTGAATCCCGGTACAAGTAGTGATCCCACGTCTTGGGAACTCTACAGTACTTACTTATTATGTTTTGGAATAAGACTTATAAAAATCCCTTTCCAACACAATTACTTTGATTATCCTTATTTAATTTTCGACCACGAATCTGCTAAGTGCTAATGTAATGCGGAACGAGAAAATTAAACTCCGTGCACTGGCACTGCTGAAAATAGAATGGTTTCAACTCTTGAACACACATCTCATCTACCATTCTACATCCAAAATGTGTTCTGCGGAGCTGTCGTATAATCAAAGGAACACGAACTAATTATCCACAGAATCCTTAAAAATAAAGCAATATCCATTAAAAGTATAAACATTCTCTCGGGTACCGTGAAACCTAATTACATTAGCGATCTAATTATTCACCTTATTATAATTAAGTATCAGCTTCATAATCCGGTCACCTTCGTAAAGGCATTTTTACAGTGAATTACTTATATTTTCAATAGCACAATGGAATTTGTTGAAAGTATAAACCCTAATAAATTATATTGTGATCTATTTTTCTTATTTACAGGCTAAACAAACTCACACGTGTGATCACCTGTCCCGAATTCTGAGTGGTTATTTTAGAAAATCTGTCATTTGTGTATACATTTTAGGTAGATATTTCAATAAAGTTTAATGAACTCGAACACGTGTAATTTTGTACATAAGCTCGCTGTCAGACTGAAGCAATCTGATAGCGCTGACAGTATAATTAAAGCAAGTAACAACTCTATCTAAAATTTATTACGAAATGAAACATTGGTTACGCGCGCGATAGTTACCTACCCAACCGTCTTCAATAAATGAGTGCAATAAAACTATCTTACAGTAACTTCTGCCTCTGAGTTCGTCTAGATACGAATGCAATTTCTTTTTATTAAACTTAAGAAATTCTTCTTCGTAATTGCTACAGTTATCAAGCGTAGTAATAATGGTTCCTTCAGACGGTTCAGGCTTAAATTCTGCACGGAGTTCATTATAAAGTTAAAAGCGTAGCTCAAAAAAGCTCGTTTCGTTTTTAAGCTTTTGCGTGTGATAGCACACCCAAAGGGATGTTAATAGGGACGTGCACGTGCACTGAGAGCGACGGAAAAAGAACCCTCTTTTTTATTATCTATTTGCCTTTTTTTCACAAGGATTTTTGGTATGTAAAAGCTTTTCGCCTACGTTGTTTGAGTAATTTATAATGGAACGTTAATTACTCTTTACCGCTAAAGTTCTTCTTCATACAGTTTGACTTTGGTAAAGTAATTATATTCCTATCTATGCCTTAGAACTATTCTAGTCTTGACAGATTATATTTTCTACTGGCTGTTGCCCGCGACTTCGTTCGCGTTCACTATTTCATTGGTTTCAATTTTGTTTTCGCGTAACCGCCTTTTTTAAATTTAAATTTATAAAATAAAATTAGCTTAAGTTACTTTCTATAACATTAGCTATCTGCGTGTAAAAGTCCCGCCAAAATCGGTTCAGCCGTTTCTGAGATTAGCCGGAACAAACAGACAGACAAAAATTTTAAAAATTGATTTTTTGATGTTAGTACCGTATATACTTTCATATGCATTTAGTGAAAAGTTGTTAACTTGAACTTACAAACAGACACTTCAATTTTATTTATTTGTATGTATTGATTAAGGCTACGCTTGTATATGCCACTCTTTAGACTACTAATACTGACTTTAATTTGTCGTTGGGAGACTCATTTTCATCTGTAAAATACTTAAAATGATAAAACTAGAATCTCGTTAGAACCTTTCTAGTTAAACCAAATAAAGCAAGATCTGCAATCGAGAGGGAACAAATAGACGATGTTCGAAAAATTGCTATTTCGGTTCATTTGTCCTATTCGTTCTTACAAATGTACGGGCGTTAGCAATCGTTTTAGTAGTTTTCCTTCCTATTCGCACATTTCCTGTGTGTCGGCTGGTTTATGGACCTTAAGAAAACATTTATCCACACTAATGATATAGATGCGAAAATATATCTATCTATTTATTTGTTAATTTATTACAGCAAAACTACTGAACAGATTGTAGTTAAAATTTTAGTAAGAGGTAGCTTTTGATCTGAGTAAGGAAATAATACTACGACTATTTTTTAATCTGCAACTTCGTCTGCGTCAGCAATAACCGACATAAACGCGAAAAAAGTTGCGAATAAAAGCTAATCCTACCAATATTACAAATGTGAAAGTCTGTGAAGATGTTTGGATGTTTGTTATTTATTCATGCGTAAACCGTTTAACAGTTTTAAATGAAAATTGGCACATAGATAGACCATTTCTTGGATTAACGTATATAATGGTTTTTATCCTAGTAATGTGTTCCCTTGGGATAATAGTTCAACTTTGACGGACGCAGCCGCTAGCAGAAATAAGTGGGTGGGTTATAAAAATAAAAACTAGATATAGTCAGCCTCTAATTACATGATTGACAACGCTTTTCTAAAATAGATAGAAATATTTTCAGTCCGACTATCTTTATCTTTTTTACCAGATTTTCAAGCAGGATAAGATGAAAATCTACTTAAGTACTTTAGTACGGGGAATTCGTATCTAAGTAGGAATAAATCTTCGGTACGATAATTCTGTAACGGGATTTACAAATGCCGGAGAATTGAATTTATCTCGAATATAGAGATAGTCACTAACTCTGTCTGAAACCTTACTTTAAGTATTCAAACAATTTTGTTCAATTTCAACTCGTAGGTATGAACAGAAATAGGAACTCGGACTCGCAAAGGAAGGGTTCCGTAACACCGTACAATATTTACCACTACATACAAAAAACACGTTTCTTGTTTCCTTTGATTTTATTTATTAGATATTATTTGTTATTTGTGGCGTGCGATTGGAGACCTACAGTACCTACAACCTACAGTAGTCCACTGCTGGACATAGGCCTATGTCCAGCAGTGGACTACTGTAGGTTGATGATGATGATGATAATTTGTTGTTAGAGCTGCCATAACAATACACACTCTGTCAAAATTTCAAGAGCCTTCTTGTTATATAGTACCTACAAAAGATACAACCCTGTGACAGAAGAACAGAGGGATGAACAGACAGACAGCAGAGTCTTAGTAATAGGGTCTTGTTTGTTACCCTTTCGGTGCGAGGTCCTAAAAATTATAGTTTTATATAAGAACACACTTTACAAGCTCTCAAACGTAGCCTAATTTGATATGACGTAAAAGATAACGATGTTATCGAAATTTAAATATCGCATATCCTAAAAAGAGATTATACCTACTCGTATATTTATACTTAGTTCGAGTTTATCTGAATATTTGAAACAATATCCTGATAAAGTATCTATGTCAATGTTGCTGAACAAAAAACCTGAATGAAGTTACGTTATTTGTCCATTTATCGTCGCATGTTGTATGAGGCACACCTTTCCGTTATTGTGAATCAAGGTTCAAGGTAAAACTCTCATAAAACCAATATCAGGAATATTGTTCTTAGGAAATAACATAAAGCAATAAACCTGTAGGGACGCAGTTACAATTTGAAACACTTACATGGCTTTCTTCTACCGGCTGAGTGCGAGTTTAGCTCGCATTTAATCTTTCCGTAACACTAAAATCAGTTTTCCTTTTTATTCTTTCTTCTGATTAGTTCATTATTTTGTACTTGATTCTAAAACGATGCATGTTAAGTCGTAGTATTAGTGTAACACTGTAGTTCTTATCTACGCTGACTGGCAGATAAAATTTACCTAAATCTATTTATGTTTTCTCTACAAGTGAATTTGTAATTCTTTTGAGAAATAAATATCTTTAACCGTATTATTTACCATGATGCCATAGTAACATATTTTCGGTAAAAAATTCCACTGGATACTATTACGGTAAAATGATGAGATATAGGCTTATAACAACAGGAAAACAGAAGGAAGGCGTAGTCTTAGTAAAAGGATCCTTTTTTGATACAAAACCCTCTAAATTAACGAAAATATAATTTAATAATTTTCAGACTCCCCAAACTCAATTACCCGAAGTTATCAAATCAAAAAATGGTATCTAGTATAGGTAAAAATATTTAATGGAGTTTTTAAGTTTGACAGGTTAGTGATGAAGGTAAATGAAGCGTCTGGATGAGAGAGTATGACAGAAACAGGCCAAATGAGGATTCTACTTAACACGCAATGGTGAGGGGACATCGACGCGCAAACTTTTACCAAGGATTCAGTACATAATTAAAGACATTAAGCTCCGAATAAAAAAAAAATACTAGACATTTATTGCCCCACATCAAGGCCTTTCCTCATAAAGGAAGGCACGAGCATTTATCACCGCGTTTGCTCAAGGCGGATTAACCCGATTCTATCATATCAATGAACATGATCATAAAAAAACGCCTCAACCTCCCAGTGGTGGTGGCGATGGGCCCCACTCCCTATAAGTAGATAAGTAACAATAGCGCGAGCTGTTCAGCGTAGCACTATTGCTGCCGGTCACTGAGCCTCCAGTAGCTGTTGCTAGTGATTGTGACACTGATCACAATTACTAGCAACAGCGACTGGAGGCTACATGCCATCGACACCGCAGAAAATGTGCGAAATCTTTTGTTCACAATGTCCACTTTCGTGTGTAGGCAACAGGACTTAAGGACAAAACTTTTTGTCATCAAAATGCCTGTCCTATGTTCAGTTAGAACTTCAGTTAACCACTGACCGCGCGTACGACACATAATCTACCTTACTAGTTATGTCAGGTGGTTAAATAATAAACTTTGTTGGTATTCAAAACCAAATATTTCATAAACAAAGGCCATTGGTCTGACTGTGACACACTTTGATTATTGCCCCCACTCTATTTTTCAAAACAAAGTATCACTTACTTGCAACTACTTTACTAAATGGTGTTCTTGTTTGACAAAGAGAATAAAGTGCTTGTATAAGCAAATAAGGGTGAATTATGTATGAACTACCAAACGTCAAAATGTCCAACGAAATAAACCTCATGCATGCGCTTTGTTACCTTATACAAAACAAGACATTATTTTGATCATGTAAATAAAGTTTTGTATTCACTGGTAGCATGTCGGTATTTGCACTATAATATGTGGAAATTATGAGTGTGCGTCTACCGATAAACTACTAGATACTACTACTCTAGTTGTTTACACCAGGATTTAACGCATTGAATTAACTACACTCTATTTTTGTACCTATCCGTTATAGAGCGTAGGTTTTTATCATCATCCGTAGACAGTTAAACGTATGACGTGCCTATGGGCAAACATTTTCCGCGGACCTGAAAATTCTACTAATATTAAAAATGCGAATGTTTGTGTGGATGGATAGATGGATGTTTGTTACTTTTTCACGCTTAAACGGCTGAACGGATCTAGATGTTTGGCACTGAAATAAACTGTAATGTGGAATAACACATAAGATACTTTTTATCCCGGAAAAATGTAGGGTCCCCAAGGGATAATAATATCTCAACTTTGACGCGGATCAAGTCGCGGGCAGAAGCTAGTATTTAATATAAACATGGTACACTATTTCCTCTCGAAAAATATTCAATTCAATAGCATTTCTTTTTCGATACGGGATTTGTAGGAAATCCAAGTTATTGGTTCTTCAATTTCTGTATCTATTTTTATTGTGGCAGAGGTCAAATGGAGCTTAAATAACCGCAGATTAAATTCTGTTGACCCAGAAAGGGCTGTTACATTGAGTCGCTTTCAGAAAATATGTTGCGAAATGGGGTTGCGATAAGTTGTAGGGATTTATACATGTTAAGGATTTGTGAAAGGTAATTAAATACCCTTATCTTTATTAAGCATACAGGATTCTATTTTCGAATGAATGGAATAGGTAAGTAGTTCTCGAAAACGGTAAACAAATAATCGTCAGGACTCGAGTTTGAAACTATACGCATAATTTTTATATTGCCATTTATTCAGATTGATCTCGGGATTTCTACACGTTTCTTTTAGCCCGACTATATAATAATAAAACAAGCCTCGAAGCGTCAGACATTGAGCGTCCGTATGACGTCGAATGTCCGTCATAATAATTTCATAAAAGCTAGTAAAGCGTCCCATAAAGAAATATTGGAATAAAAAAGTCACAAACTGATACGACAGCAAAAATCAAAATAGATTTAATTCTACGAAATGTCTTTCTTTGAACGTGTCTTGGACATATTCATTTGAAGTTTCGTCTAACTGATGATTAAAGAGAAATATGTGGATTTGTTTTAATAAACAAACACTCATAAAGATGTGAATAAATGTTTAAACAACCACGAATTGAGACTAGCTTTAGTAAAGTAAGTTTTATGATAAATTATTTAAAATAAAAGATGCAATAATTATTCAAGCTACCAAACTCAGATTTTGAACATATAGGTAAGTATAGGTCTCGATCGGGACGCCTGAAACTGACGTAACTTGTTTAAGGTCCTCAAAACTTACTAAGTTGATATTTTAAACAGTTACAAGGAAACTTTGACCTTTTCACCTCTTTTGCCCCTTTCATTCAGCTGCTAATAATGTACATACCAAGATAACTCCATTAAATTGTATCCTGCGTACGGCCATTTATTGTAGAGCCTCAAGGGTATAAACCCTTACATTGCTTTAAAAGTGGACATTCACGGTCTGATAATGATGACCCAGATGTTATATGAATAAAAGTAATTTATGTATACATTATTTGTCCATAGAATAACATAAAGTCGCTTCCTGCCGTCAGCAAGCTTACATTTTTTAAACTACGCAACGGATTTTAATGTGGTTCATCAATAGAGTGATTCAAGAGGAAGGTTTATACGTATAGAACTCACGCTCCGACCAACGGGAGCGGAGCAGTAACCAAAGACATAACTGAACGTGAGTGACACCGCGATAAATAGCTAGTCTATACTAATATAATAAAGCTGAAGAGTTTTTTTGGGTGTTGTTTTCTTTAAACGCGAAGAACTCCGGAATTTTTGAACCAATTCTGAAAATTATTTCGCCCATAGGAAGCCACATTATTCCTGATTGTAGATTGTATATTTTATTGTAGAAAAAATAAAGATCCGCATGAAAAATTACGCGGACGAAGTCGCGAGAAAAAGCTTGTAACTCATATAAAAAAATACAGTTGCGTTGTCTTTTATCTATCTATCTTATATTTTCAGCAGATATGAACATCACTAAAATAACATTGATGCCATCAATAAATTATGTTAATGTACGTTAATACATAATTCATAAAATACATTTTACGTGATCCGTAACTGATCGGCGGATAAAATAAAACGTGTCTTGTTCACTTGAATTAGGTCAGATCCACGGTGGTTTTATCTGAGTGTGTGTGTGTCTGATTGGTTCTGTGAATAACATAATTAATGCCAATTACCATGTTAATACCTAATACGTGATTGAAATGTTATTAAACAACAACTTCAGTGTAGGTACCTAGTGTATAAATTCTAGGTATCTAACTTCGTGGACCCTCAATCTATATTTATTTTATTCATACCAGCATATTACTGTCTCACTATTGAGCAAAAGCTTTTCTGAATGAGGGGTCATTCAGAAAAGGTATGTACAACATTGAAAACCAGGCTTGGTTGAGACGGACTGGCGATTTCTGACTTTATTATATATTCATGTTTCCTCTTGATGTTTTTCTTCACCGATGTCAGTGATAAAAATAAAAAGTTCATTTGAATTGAAAATGTCTCATTGGTACTTCCGTGTATCGAACCCGCAACGGGTGCCTTTACCACAGGGCTATTACGACATGATAAACTTCATAACCGCCACAAAAATGTACTGGTATTCATATCAATTACTTATGTCATGTTTAAAAGTTTGAATGAAAGCTTGTTATTGTTTTTTAAATAGCTCTCGTAAGCTTTATCTTTTTTTTAAAACGTACCCGTTCGATAGGAACCGACTGGGAACTGGCCTCCGCGAACTAATTGAAATTTGTTACAATTCCAACTGTCCGTATCGTCAAAGGTATTCCTTTGACAACCGATGGAATGGGAATTGATGTGTAAACAACTATGGCAAAACAACAACGATACAAAACATGTACTGTACCTAGTAGATACGACAAAACAAATCCGGCAAGAACAAAATAATAGTATATGCGTAATTCGAGTTCTGTTCTGTAAATAATAACACATTTTTTTATAGTGTCCTCAATTTGTCTTTTCCATATCTCCAGTTTTACCTCCTGAATGTAGCTCCAGAAACAATTTTTTTTTTTTTAATGAATTTCATAACAAGGTTTGTCAGAATGGATTTTATTAGAAAATCCACCGAATCTTCTCATTTTCATTATTAAAAATGTACCAAGCCGGGGTGTGTCGAATTATTGAATTTTAATAAAGTATTTTTCACCGGCATTGTTGGCAGAATTAGTACACTGAAATGGAAGTGGGCCGGTCATGTCTGCAAACGAACAGACGGTCGGTGGAGCAGATACGTGTTTTAGTGGAGACCACGTTTAGGCAAACGCAGTGTGGGACGCCCTGCTGCACGATGGACCTACGATTTATAGAAGGTAAGCAGCGTATGTTTACGGGCTACTCAGGATCGGTATGATTGGCGTTTTTTGGGGGAGACCTACATACAGCAGTGGACGGCTATAGTCTGATATGTTGATGATGATGAAAGTATTTTTATCACATTCTATTTACAAAAAAAAAACCTCTCTCTAAAACTTTTTCTTAGTGAAAGACGTATCTTCCAACGTACTTTCGCACGAAATGGTATAAATCCATAATGTGATACCGTAAACGAATAAATATTACTTTATTCATCCATGATGAGCACGTAACACAATGTATGATGCAAACAGAACACGCCATATGCATGCCTAATATGTACATAGTAGATATACGTATCTAATAACGCGCTTAAGTACGCATAAATATTTAATTTCAGGTGATAAGCAAATTAATTTTGGCAGACACGAGATACGGTATCAGCACGCGTATTGTGTCATACGTGTATCGAATGAAAAGTTTGTTCAATCACGGTTGAGTAATGTTAGGATTACATGACGATAAATGAATTGTCTCTAGGGCACGGTTTTTTCACACATCAACATTGTAACCGTAGTAATTTACACTTCAGTTACGATGCACAAAGTTTGTTGAACTTCTTTCGATAATTTAATAAAAGCTTGTGCCCGCGACTTTGTTTGCGTTAAAGTTTGACCCATTTGCCAACTTTATGTTATTAAAAATTGCTGAACGGCTTGCCTACGTATACATATCTACATTAAATAAAACAGCTGTTCCGTACAAAAATGCACTACAACACAACCAAATGTAATGGAACAGCCTTTGTTTTTTCATATTTCAGAGTGCGTCTCGCAATAAAAGTTGTTCATATTCATGAGCATTTAAATAATAATAAGTAATACACGCACACAATTTTATTTCGATTGTCAAGCCCTAATAAGATTAATATTTTCTCAGTTATAATGACATTGATTGAATTCTTAGCTCAGATTAGGTGCTTCAAACGTTCCTGGTATTCTAATCTTATTTAACCACAATACGTAATCTTAAATAAAATGTATATACCTAGTAGGAAATTAATTCGTACCTAAGTTTATTTAGCTAAACATTTTATTCCCTATTTTGTCATACGGAATCAAGGGTCAGAGGATAACACTGAACCGATTAAGTAAACGGGGCATGCGGTCGTTTGGTCCTTCAGAAATGGCTTCCATATACAGTAAATATAGGCCATCATCATCTGTCTAGCCTTTTCCCAACTTCCCCTTTTCTGTTGGGGTCAGCTCGTAGTCTAACTGCATAGAGCTGACTAATAGTGTTTTACATGGAACGACTTCTTATCAGACCTTCACAACCGAGTAACATATACACCTTGGCAAGACGGCATGTCAGACTTTTGGACTTCTTCTGACTACCCGTTACAGCTGTCATAGATCTACGAATAATGACCAGGAACAACGGCATTACGTGCTTTTCGAGGCATGGAGTCACACCACCATTCTGAGCTGCTACTGCGAAATTTTGTAATAGAAAACTCAATGACACTCTATACCCTGTCGGCTGCCTGGAAATCGAATCCAAGAAGCCACGCGCAGCGGTCATGCTTTTGACGTACGGGGCAGTCATACAGTAAATATAGATAGTAGGTACCTTACCTAGTAGGTACCCATTTTTCAAATACTAGTGAGGATTACCCATTTGCTTTCAAAACGGGTTAACAACAATACCTGCTTATATACACGGTCTTTTTGAATACCCAATTCAACCCATTCATGTGGGCTAAATCCCTCCATTCACTAGTGGAGAACAGCCCTTTCCTTTTAATACTGTGAGTGACATAAAAGGTTACAAGCTGATAACAGGTCAATGCTGTATGATACGGACATATAAAGTACGTATAGGTGAAGTTATTGGTGTTCCATCGAAGTCGGATTTCTTTTGTCCTTGGATTATCTTGCTCGTTCTTCTCTATAGAGACCCTTTTTTCTTTTTTATGGAAATGGATGGGAAATCATCAAATTACTTCTTCCCTCTGGGTGGAGCGGAAGGAAGTGTCAGACTCTTACCGACTAAAACCCATCCTAATTCCCTCCATAGGGGACGTTTGTCTTTTGTTTTTTGAGACCTACGTTTTGGATTGAGCACCTAGTTTTAACTTTCTGACCAACTGACAGACTCCTTGACAATTCTAAAGTGCCTCATAGAAAGTAATGCTGTGACTTCTACTTTATCAATGCCATGGTTACGTTACGATCCACGAAACATTGTATATGACTACTGATATTTATGACTATAATTTTTTATGAACATTAAAGTTTTGTTCATAAAAAAATAATAGTCATAAATTACTCCCGCAAAGTTTTAGCGCTGGCTTTGTAGCAGTATAGTAGTCTTTAAAACTATTTAAATTAAACAGTTTAATTGTGTGGCAAGCTGTACAGTATCTTACTGTGTGTATATGTTTTCTATCTTTATCGCAGTCAGATCGTTAAATAACTACAACTTAGTGACGCCTGTGGCAATATTGTAAATAAACCGATAAAGAGAAAATACTAGTCGGAGGAGCTCACGACGGGTTACGTACAGACAGCGTCATCAATTGGTAACCCCCCTTGCATTAAAATTAGTTCGAAATGAGGGCTATCAGTTGATGACGCTGTCTGTACCACCGGATAATAAGGAACACTAAAATGCATTTATTGTATGGGGATCAATTTAATTTTTATTATTCTTTAAGCGGCCGTAGTAATACGTGTCTACCTTCAAGACAAGATACAGTCCTGTTATAGAGATAGTCAGACAGACTACGGAGCCTTTTTCTTATTTAAACTTTATGCCATTTTTATTTTCCCAGGTCAAGCAAAAAGTCTTGTTGGGTTTTTCTATGAAATTCTCAGTAGCAGCTCGGTGTTTGGATTTGTGCCCGGTTGATGGCAATAGGCTCGCCCCCTATTACATGGGACCTAAACATACCGGCGAACTGTGGGTGTACATTGTTACACTTCTGCCTAACCCTTCGGGGAATACAGGCGTGATGGTATGCCATTTTTTTCCCAGGTCGAGCAAAAAGTCTTATTGAGTTTTCCTATGAAATTGTCAGTAGCAGCTCGGAGTTTGGATTTGTGCCCGGTTGATGGCAATAGGCTCGCCCCCTATTACATGGGACATAAACATACCGGCGAACTGTGGGTGTACAGGTACACCTCTGCCTAACCCTTCAGGGATATAGGCGTGATGGTATGTTGACTTTGACTTGACTTGACTTAAAAAAAAGAACTCAATGCAATTATATAAATTGTACAGAATCACAAAATAACTAAAATTATACATAACAATAAATATATTGATATATTTTCTAAAAATATATATGAAACATATATCTATTTTGTATACATACATCCATACATATTATATCCTTACATATAAAATACATATATTAAGAAAACAATAACGAGACAACTAATATTAAAAACTATTGGTTCTGAAAAATAACTCCGCCATTTCCGCTTGAAAGTATACCGACTGGTGGCTGTCCTGATATCAAGAGGGAGCGCATTCCAAAGAAGGATAGCCTAAGCTGCATAGATATACTTGTATTAGGGTTCCATTTGGCATCCTGTGAGTACAAAACCCTAAATGGGAAAAGTTCTACCATGTATCTCTATATTTGCGGAATGTTAATACTCCCGAAGTACCCCCTGGTACACTAGCAAGCTTCCTAGGAATCCCAGATGATACAGTTCTGTGGTTTTAACTAATATTAATGTGCTATAGAACATCGTAATTTACGTATTGAAACTAGAACATACAAGTATATCTGGGTACTATTATTTTACTTTGAAAATTAAAAATATTATTAAAAATTACATAAATAACACATACATTAATAGAAATATTATTATTATTTCTATTAATTTATGTTGTAACATAATCTAATAGAAATAATATTCCACTCTTCATGAAATTCCTATATTCTTAAATAATATTATTTGATTTACAATAATCTAGGGACGTCGATAAAATGAGACTGATTGGCGACCTTTGATTGAGACCACGATTTAGTCCAAGGTATTGATTTTCCATTCATACTATGCAAATACTTATTAACTCGAAGGATTCTAATAAAGCCGAAATCGTAATTCATCCGCATCTTGACTAATAAATTAATATCCGGTGTTATACAACGTTAGGTAATCATTTCCTCTCTTGCGAAACTAATTAAAAGTAGAAGTTATGTATTTTGGTATCACGAACATCGTCAACCTATTATTATACACTCAATTTTCATTATTTCGAAAGCTTCGTAAGCTACGGAAGTTCATACTATTAATTTCTTGAATGCTTTTTGAGGCCGCATGCTACGCGACTACGACGCGACGCTACTGCTAGGTTAATATGCCACTATAGACATTAAGAAAATGGCACAATATCATTGCACTAGATTTACGTAACTACAGATAATTTTTCCATTTATCTTGATGCTTTTGGCGTAGATGCACGCTACGCGGCTACGGCGATGCTACGCTGCTACGTCATTACGCCATTGACCCTTCTGAAGGATATAAGGGAAATTTGACACATCATCACACTAGATTTTCCTGTTTCATAAGGACGTTTATCGACAGAGATCACGCACGTTAACGTCAAGACTCGGAGCAAGTATGTATTAGCCAAACAAACATGAAATTCGTGAAGAGATCGAGTCCATGACCCTTATCACTTAGCCACTACGCTAATGTGGCCGTCACTGAAAGGTTTTTTTGGTGTATTGGGTATTTTTAATATTAAACTATTTTTGTAAGAATTAACCGTAATCTATATATTATATGTATAAAAGCGAAAGGTCTCTCATTCACTAAATACAAAATCTTCACAAGCTTAAATTAGGCAGGTAGGTTTTCAGTTCACACATTGGTAGGAGACTTTAGATTAGAACGGATTTTGTGAGAGATTCGAATTAAGGATATCTTTGAATTCCAAGCGGACGAATTCACGGGCAAACGTTTGTCGAATATAAAACTAAGCTACATAATCTGCACTCATGCTGAGTTGTATTCAGAAAATGTCACTAACAGTTGACAGAACCATGACATTGTTTACAATATCTTTAAATAGAGAATAGAGGGAGTATAATATAAATCACATAACATAACATCACGCCTGTATTCCCCGAAAGGTTAGGCAGAGGTGTACCAATATACACCCACAGTTCGCCGGTATGTTTAGGTCCCATGTAATAGGGTGCGAGCCTATTGCTATTAACCGCGCACAAATCCTAACTCCGAGCTACTACTGAAAATTTCATAGAAAAACCCAATAACACTTTTTGTTCGACCTGGGAATCGAACCCAAGACTTCTAGCATAGCAGTCGCGCTTAGGGCCACTAGGCTAAAGAGGCAGTTAATATAAAATAACAAGTACAAATGACCAAATCATAGGAAGAAACCTGTGAAAGACAATAATTTCTGTAAATGTGTGTCGACTGTACTTGTTTGTGTGATCAAGTATAAAAAAGGCGGCGAGAGAATTAATAGATAATAAATTGTTTCATGTTCTTGAATTGAATAGTTTTCAAAGAAACACAGCTTCAAAGGTTGAGAGAAATAGATTTAATTAGTAGCACTACAGATGCAATTGAAGGATAGGTAACTAGTACATAATAACTTTGTGCAGGTTTCAAAATATCTGTATTTTTCTTAAAACAAAAGAAAACAGTATATTGTGTTGGGTGTTCAAATAAGTAGGGGGGACTAGGGGACGAAATGGCCTGGATTTCGAGTGCCTTGACCCTTTTATCCCTTAAGTCCTACAGAACAATTGTTCTGAGAGATTGAACAGAAATTTATTTTTACTTGATATATATAGGTAGGTAATTTTAGTACAAACTATGTACTATAGCTGGCTACGATTTTTTTTTTTTAATGATGGAGGTTACCAAGTCGACGTTTATATTTTTTTGTCTATATGTTAATACATATAAACAGAAAAAATACACACGTCTACTGGTGAATACTCTGAATAGAATATTCCAATATTTGCTGTCACCTAAGGAAATACATGCATTGTGCTCATACACCAGGATGGTATGGCGTATGCGTCCATAATCACGTGAAGTTGAAAATCTACGGCGACTTATGAAACCAGACTTAAGAAGAGACGTCATATTTAATCACTTTACTTTCTGAAATTCCACGAAATGACAAAGAAAGGGTAATCCTTCGGAATCATTTTGTAGCTAGGGACGAGTTTACGAAAGTATCAGCTTTCAAAGTCCAACTAAGGGTCTACGTTAGATGTTTTTCGTTTTTATGAAAAAATCTGGTGTAACAGATATTGTATAACTACTAACCGGCTCAATGTACTATAGTCTACCAGGGAATTGGTGTATTAGTCTAAGGTCGAATTTCATTTGCACGTCACAAAATTAAAATGTTTAGTTTCGTTTACAAGACATATGTGGCAGGGTGATACTGTTGCTATCTTACTTTCAACCTTAATTAAATAGTTTGCATTTGAGAGTTGTTGTCAAAAGCAGTATAGCAGTTTTATAGTTGACTATACCTTCACCTAACTGGTGAACTGAGATCCCGGAGTCGGCAGGTCTACGTCATTATGGCATGGCCAAAATTTTTAAAATTAATAGAAGAATTTGTAGTGACGGAGGTATGTGCAAAGTCAAAGCATTTATTTTAATTAAAACATTTACAGGCACTTTTGGAATGTCAAGAAGTCGGTGAGTTAGTAATTTTTTTTTTTAATGGGATAAGCCCGCCACGCTATTCCTAACCACTGCAACTTCTGTAAGCCAGAATTAACAGTGGAGACCGCCAGAAGAGCGCCGAGGCAATGAATCTCGACGAGTCCCGAAGAAACGATATAACTGTCTTGGATCCCGCAACGACCAGTTAGTTAGTATGTACTTGCTAGTTTCAATCCATCTTTCAGATATCAAGTAGGAAATTAGCAAATGCTCATATTATTTACATCCCAACTTAAATGGTGTAGGTCTGGTGATACTGTGATCTTCGACCATGACGTTAATGAGATAAGGTAAGTATTTAAGGTATTTATATTGAACCCTCCCTACGGAAGACCCGTTTGACGATAACATTATTATCTAACGTTCAGATTAGGTACTTTCTCCTCGTCATGAAAGAACGTTTGCGAATGTTGTACTATAAATCAAAGAGATTACTCTCGAAATAGATTGTATTCATTTCGTACGTATATTGTATCTTATCTACATATTTTATTTTGAGGATTTCTTCTTTGCATGATGTAGGTAGTATAAGTACCTAATATGTACGATCACTCGACCGTGTTTTTTACTCTTTTTGTTAAGCTTATATATTTTTTTTCTATGGAAATAAGCTATTGTTTCGTGCTGCCAAATTTAATTTTGCCAAAGGCAAATAAGTACAGTTGTTGAGCTTCCTTTATTCGCAATAGGGCTGTCTATGCTACTGTGTTTGTGAAGTTTGTATCCTAGTAAATAGTTACTTTTTTTTTAAGAATGTTGCCCAATCCTGGTTATTTCTCCTGTTTCTTGGATGCGTTTAAGAACATATAAGCTCACATACACAAAGCCAGACCCTGAACAATTATCTGTTGACCATAAAAATATTATCCGTGCGGGAATCGAACCCGCGACACAGCGCAAAAGCAAATCGCTCAGCCACCGCGCCAACCGTGTCGCCAAAATACCAATGTTACCATAATCTCGATGTTTATGTACCTACTCTTTTAAAATATTCTCTTTATTAAGATTGGCTTAGTAATGGCTCCGAAAATAGCTGGATCATATAAAACTTGTCTTACGATACCTTCTGTTAAAATTAAGTCACTTTGCATTTATCAAGAAAATCTACTGTCGACAGTTCTTCTGTCGACAATAGATTACACACCGAAGTACTCATTTGTGCCAATTTACACGAAAGTCGTTTGAATTGAGAACCTTCTTCTTTTATCAAGTCTGTTTAAATTGATGTCACTTCCTATTCCAATCAGTAAGGGTCGTACACCGTCAATATTTCATACGACAAAAGGAAATGAAAAGCGCGATGAAATGTCAACTATGATGCCCTGACTAGAACTAGAAGTAGCCGCCATTCATCAAAAAGATAAAAAATAACGACCGTCATCAACGCTTGTTTATTTCGGGAATAAATCAAAATAACAACAAATAACATGTTAGTAAAGCACGTCTCAGTTCCCAATAAATTCTACTATCACCGCTTATTTATTTCTTTAAAAATACTACCATACAATAAATAACCCAGCTCCGTGACGTCTTTACGTCAGATCTTTAATATTTTCCTGCACATTTCCTCATCATCAAAATATATTATTATCACTAACACTGAGTTATTTGAAACATAAAAGAATTTACTTTATCTATCGGTTTGTTTATATCTACCGTAATTCTATGGGAAATTATGATGCTACAAAGTTTAGGATCGGTCATGAATTTACGAATCTATGTATTCAAAGTCTGCGGTGTATGTTCATCCCACATTATAACAGTTCTCATGCCATTACACGCGCTCGTATTTATCAAGAAGCGGGCGGGTTTCGTCACTGTTTTTCGCTCGATGCCGGTGATAAATTAACTCGTAAATCGAAAACGTATGTTTGGAAACACATTGCCAAACGGTCGATAGAGCTAATGAATGTCGTTCTTGTTCTCTTAGATATATCCGTTAGCTATTAACGCTTCCAGGAAGAAACGAGAGTGCTTTTAAAATAAGTGTAAGTGCTAACAAAGCGTTGGAGTTGTGCTCAATTATCTTTTGTTCAAAGTTAACACATATCGACGTCAATCGATCGTAGATGTCGAGTTACGTTGATATTGCTTTGCTCTTTATAAACGTAAATGCAACGTAATGGTAGGTCCATGAGAACACAGCGTAGGTGCCTAATCACTTCATCTGAAGTATCGAAAGTATTTTAGATTTTCCACGAAGTACTCGTGGTTTGACCCTCTGTGACCCAATTAGTGTACTTCAGAGATATCAGTGCCTAAAAGGGAAAGTGAAGACGTGACAGACTGGCCCTTAGGTCACAAACTAAAATGTGGTTCAACCACACATATTTCACAGTTTTTCATCATGTCATATGAAATTTGCTAATAATACGCGTCGCTTTACGATCACCATTTTTCTTCATCAACTGAATGGTACCCACAAATCTATACAGAGTACTAGGATAAAGAATTCGTGTTTGAAGACTTAAACAGCTTTCTCATTTTCGAAATGAGCTTTCATCATTCTTTTATCGACTTGACGTATATTGGGGTGCAGTTGGTATCACATTTAATAAACGTTGGACCCAACAGACGTTGTCACGTCGGAGTCTAATTGTGAATCCAACCAGTAAATAATACAGGGACCTAATCAAACGCAAACAAAAAATTCATTAAATTCCGTCCATCTCTTTAGGAGGACTCCAGTGTCATACACACGCGAGATGTAATATCGGTACGTAGGCGGCGGCAACGCGAAAATTAACCATGCGAGATAGCGACCACGTTGTATAACCTAGTTACTTCATGTGGCTAACACACTTCATAACGCCATGGGGTGACAATTAATTTTAATAGAGCTACACGCTTGATTCCTATGTTTAAGTTCATGTAATTCATTAGGTACATCACGCCCACGCCTAGAATATATAGGACCTAGTTGTGGATGTGGGAGATATAAACACAAGTTCTTGTGTTGTTATATATCGTCTAACTTGTTGTACCATTCATTTCAAATGTTTTCTCTAAATAAGCAAAGTTTTCTTATAAGTTTTTACTTTAGTATTTATCATTGGAACTTGTATATGGCCTTTAATTTCACAAGCACTGTTCATGCTCGCTTAAAGTTTCCTGAATAAAATAAAGACACGGTTGGCGCATTGGCTTAGCGATTGACTACTACGCTGCGTGTCACGGGTTCAATTCCCGCACAAAAAATAATAATTATGGGCTATAGATAGTTATTCTGGGTCTAGCAGTATGTGTATGTAGGTTTATATGTTTGTAAATCACCCAAGACACAGGAGAAATTCCTATTGTGGGGCAACATTTTACAGAGAAGTAAGTCAACAGTTATCCGGTACAAAATAGGAGTAGAACTTGTTTATACAATGTTCGTAGTGTGTGATTGACGTTAAATTCAACGCCATGATGCAATATCTGAGTTGTCGTAGACTGTAAGGCTACATGAAACTTCGGCATCAAATTTGCAATTTCGATAACTTCATTGCTAAACTCGATATGTAGTTGATCGAGTTTAGAATAGAATCTAATTGATCGTGCGTGCATCGTATGCAAATCGAGGTCGAACTCATATGACCTGTTTCCGATCCGATGCAAGGGAGTTATTGTGTTTTTAACCAATGTAAATGTGTAATTATGTACAGGTTAAGTAGGAATTTTTCAAGCCTTAAACGAAATCTGATATGCTCAAGGATGCTTCATACATCGTATGTTACCGAGCTTCTAAAAACGGTACAATACATTACATTAAATTACTTTTACCCCATTCAGCCAAAAGGCCATTTACCCTCATCTGATCATACATAAACACATAATTTCATTTTACATAGATTAATAAAAAGTACTATTAAAATGTCGGAAACAAAATGTAATATAATTCCAGCTGCTGAGTAATAAACCGTGTACGGTGTTTATAAAAATAAAGATACAAAACTCAAACCGACTACAATTTTACAGTTGCAGTACATACCTATCTACACAAAGACCTACCTACTAAAATTAAGACTACACATATTGTATAAATAAAAAAGTACAATATAAATATATGTATAAAGCGGCCCTCTTTTACATTTTCATTTGCCTACCTACTTGAAGTGTGTAACCCTACTCACCCCGAGGATTTGAAAAATATAATTACGGCCTTTCGGCCTTTTTGAACATATAAAGCATAACAAGACTTTTACTGGCCTTAAATTAACATAACATTAAGCTAACAACAACAAGGGGATATTAAATTACTTGGTTATGTAAATAAAAAAAGGTAACGCATAAAAATATACTGAAAAAAGTAAGTCTAACATATGCGAATACATATATTTTTTCTAAACACTATCTATCATAACCATAAAAGCATACTCTGTTAAAAGCTCATTCGTTTCCAAATAGAAAATTCAGTGACTAGGAAAAATACCATCAATGTCAACTAAGTGATGGATGTGAAAAACTCACCTTACATACACTGATTACGTGAAAATCACCATTGTGTAATGTACAGTCTTTTAAATTAATAGCATGTCCTGAAATTTCACTTCATACAAAACTTTAGGGTCAAAGAGTTACAATAAAAACTTAGCAGTAATTTTAATTTGGCGACAAAAGTCGCGACAAAAATTTACGAGTTCCCGAAAAGTTATTGTCAATTTAATTTACAGGTTCAACAGATGTTTAGAAGTACTAAACAATTAATTTAAAAATAAAATGCAGGAAAATAACGTGCGCTCTCTCTCGAGCCTGAAATAATACTGATGAATGTTCACATAGATCCACAGTACTTGTTTGGTAACGGAATGGAGGCGACTGCTTTGAGACGAATGTTATCCATTTCTGCACTACAACGCTGGAGAGTTTTGTCGGTGAATCTGGGAACGGTAATGGAATTAATACAAAAGGTAAGTAAAATTAAATTAATAACAGGAAACAGAGGCAGTAAAGTAGGCATAAACTAAACGCGATCATCGAGTAAAAGCGATAACAACAAAGCTTCCACGGAAACACTACTAGTATGGCTTTTCGTTAATATTTTTCCTTTTATATTTTAATTAGAAAATTCCTGAATGGATTGTTAACAGTTAATGCAAAATCCTTTATTAAGATTTTTTCACAAAATTTTGATTTTTATTTACCTCATTACCTCAACTGCGTCGTTAGCCTAGTGGTCCTAAGCGCGACTGCAAGGCTAGAGGTCTTGGTTTCGATTCCCAGGTCGAACAAAAAGTGTTATTGGGTTTTTTGTATTATATTCTCAGTAGCAGCTCGGAGTTGGATTTGTGCCCGTTTAATGGCAATAGGCTCGCCCCTATTACATGGGACCTAAACATACGGGCCAACTGTGGGTGTACATTGGTAGCCCCTAGCCTAGCCCCTCGAGGAACACAGGCGTGATGGTATGTGTGTGTTTTTTACCTATTTTTCCGACTGATCCTGCTTTTAACTTCTGGATTGAGTTTGGTTTTCATTTTAGGATTCTTTCCGACAGCCTTTTCATCTATTGTTTGGGGAACAATGCAAACGCTTATAATGAGAAAATCGAATAAAATGTCAATTTTCAAGATAAGGGAAATCGGTTAACAATAAACAGAGATTTATTATACGAGTATCTATAGATATATTTTGTTAGAACTTGCTTAGTTACTATATAATCAATGATTGAACTGTACTACGAGTAATAGGTACTAGGTAATGTACTATTGTAAAGAGGTAAAGAACTTTTTTTTTCTTATTTATTAAGATTAATCTCGGAAACTACCGGTCTGATTACATTTTTTCACTTTAATAGAAAGCTACATTATTGCTCAATGTTCATTGTACTATTCCAGGACAAGTTGAATGGTATATTTGACTTTTCGAGGACGAATACGCGTGCTATATTCTAAAAATTGATTTGTGGATAGGTCCTATAGATAGGTTGTGTGAAATTAGGTCCCAAAAAGAACAATTCTTTATATAAGGCAGAATTCCAAACGTCGGATCGAGAGCTAAATTACATTTTTTACGTAACTGGTGGATAGGTATCTTGCACATCAGTCGATCATCCACATCGCGTATAACGAGCTTTAATTACTGTGAAACTATAGAAGCTCGAAGCTATAAATAAGTATTCGCTATCAAAATACTGACTGGATTTGATTTATCATTAGTGTACTATACTAGCTTCTATCCGCGATTTCGTCCGCGGTCAAGTCACATCTCCACATATAATTTTAAGAGGAAAGATTTTATGTTTGTAACGAACAGGCTCCGAAACTACTGGACCGATTTTAACCAATAGATAGCTACATTATTCCTGAGTAACATAGCTATAAACATTACGCTACGACACACGGGTGCGGAGCAGTAATGAAAGACGTAGCTTAACGCAGGTGAAATAAGTCACGCGGACGAAGTCGCGGGCAGGTCGCTAGTAATTCACAGACTCTAGGCACTAGTGTGACTTTCCATCATTAAAATATGTTTTTTTAATCAGATCGGTACTTCCAGAGATTACCACTTAGAAATAAACTTTACCTTTATCAGAATAATAGTCTCTTAAAAGCAAACCAATTTGAACTGACACCCATTTCTAAACAGAAAGTTTATGTTTGTAAACTCAACAATCTACCATTTCATAAGAATCTTAACTTAAAGTTGTAGCTTATAAGTTGCCGTCAAACTAATATTGGAAGTATTTCTTATGTATTTCGCCTTGAAAGTCCACTTAGATTATATCTCTTTTCCTGGCTCTAATTTTTTCTATAATGGCCAGTCATAACTGACTTCACCTTTATTAAAATATTAATTATGCAATGTAATCTAATACAGAATTAAAACTAATAGAAAAAGAAAACAAAGTTATTGGGAAGAGACAATACAAATTAGTTAACAAATTGTACTTGCAAATTGGAACTGACGGAGGTACAAGTACTTACATAGTTAGGGTTTCCGCACACGAATGTACCCCTTTGGAGTTCCGAGCGTGGCTTCGTAGCAGTCCGTTACCTATTTCCACAAAAGCTCTGGCACGAATTGAATCTACGTGAGGAAATAGTAACGTGTTGCTCGTTAGCTCTTCACATACATTTCTCGAAATACATACGTAACTCTCATATTTCTAAAATAACCAGCAGGGCAAAGGCTTCTTCTTATATAGAGAAAATACGAGCATTAATCACCACACTTGACGGATTGGCGACTTCAGAATTATTTAATTATTTATACGTCTAGGTTTACTCACTATGTTTTCCTTCACCGATGTCAGTAATGTCCGAGATAAACTAAAAATTGACATATAGGTACAGACAGCGTCATCAACTGATAACCCTCTCTTCGAAAAAAATTTAATGCAATAGGGGTTACCAATTGATGACGCTGTCTGTACATATGAAAAGTCACATTAGTACCTATTTACCCAGTATCGATCCCGCAACCTCATGCATAAGAAGCAAATGCCTTTACCAGAGGGGCATTACGACACACTCGTATGTATTTTTATCAAAGTTCATGTATTATAAGTTTAATACTTTACCAACGGCGAACATATATGTCTAGAGTTATATTTAATTTTGAAAAAAATCTACAAAATAGATCAATCTTTTGTGATCTCAGCCTAACACTTAAGTAGAACGTTCATTTATTTAGAATAGGAAACGCGAGGAAGAATACAATTGTAAGAAACTAATAACGTAACTTAGTTGAGAGTTGTTTGTTTGTGTAGTGTACTAGAAAAATAATATTAAACGACTCCCACTGGGACGATTTAGTGGTCTGACTGTGAGACTAATCAGTAATAAATATGTCAAATGTTTTCTTATAAATACGTACGTTGAGGACCAGTTGGAAAATAAATTACCTACCAATTGAAGAAAGTTATGAAAGGAAACGTTTCTTGAAAAAAGTATTTGTTAAAATTCTATTTTATTTTTAATTGTTATGTATTTAACTTCATCTCACTTGGTTGTAAGTTATAATGAAAAAAACAAATTATACAAATGAAGGTTTTGTTTGTTTGTTTTTTTAATTATTTTTTATTTAAATCAGGCATCAAGGCCGTACATATTTCAGTACAATACAACGAATACGAATTGTACGCGCTGTTCTCGTACTGTACTCTATTGGCCGTTTGTGAAAATTAATTTTCTAATAGGAAACTATACGTAATCCCTGAGTATATAAGCCATATTTTACTATAAAAAATAGGGATCTGAATACAATCCAATAAATACATTAAATACAATTATATTGCAGAATACTATTATGTGAATGTAGTACATCCACATAATAGTATTCTGAAATACAGAGGAGACAGAGGTGTACCTCTGTCTACCCTTTCGGGGGATGTTAACATGATGTCATGTATTTTGTACGCCATTAGTACTAATAAGAATAATCGTAGGTATGGTTACGAAATTAAGGATGTTGTAAACATAAATACTTACCAACCGTAACATTAATTTTCATGTTTATAAAAAGGGTTTTTGGCCTTGGGGCTTTCCGAAATAATACAGCATACCTTTTCAGTAGACGAGCCCTTTGATATTTTACAGGAAAAATCTCATGAAATTGGGTAATAAATTAAAGCATAGAGTCGTTTCTTCGGCTTCGTCGCAGAATGTCCCTTTTGCAAAATGTCCCCTAGTCGCAAAATGTCCCTTTCGCAAAATATCCCTTTCGCAAAACGTTCCTTTCGCAAAATGTTCCCTAGTCGCAAAATGTCCTTTGGCAGAATTTGCATTTTGTGTTATTAAATGTTCTATAATTGTTAAATATGTATTTATTTGTTTCTTATTACGACTATAATGGGTAACTGTTCATAACTTTGTTAAAATGGTTCGTATTGATCACAAAAGGGCTTCGTCGCAAACTGTCCCATTTTGCGACGAAGCCTTTTCACCTTATCGGATTATATGAGAATTAAAAACTAAGTTAGATTTTTATGGAAATTAATAAAAGAGAAAAATGTGGTAGGTACTTATAATTTTTATTAGTTACTTTTGTTTCCAGACAGTAGAAGATTTACGCCTTAAAAACAAAGTCTTACAGCAGGTAAGATATGATAGCTAGAAGAAGCAGTTCGGCAACCAAAACATTTTCACATTACCAACCATAAAGGTAGATATAGGTTACTTATTTTATACGCCTTTTTTCAACATAAAAATATTGAACTAGTGCCTTGTTTGATTTATATACATACTTCTTCATAGGTATAGAACTGTATGAATGGAGAGAAAACTGACTAACCACAAATCTAGATATTAGTGCCCTGATTCTATCTACAAAATTACAAGGAGTGTATTTACTTACTAACCAAAATATCACTAGACTACGTTTGTATGGAGCGCGCAGCGTCTATACTATTCTTTTAACACTATGCTTTTAAGAGGTTATCAATATAAATGAAATATTACCCACGTAAAGCACAAGATACCTACATAAATTATAACAAAATAAACGGATGGATATATTTACTGCTTACGCTTCCAGCTTGTTACTAAAGCTCTTTACCTATGTTTATTCCAAAACTGGTGTTTAACAGACAGACGTACAGAATAACAATGAAATGAATTACCAACGTGAGTCAGTTACAGGAAACGTGTTATTGCCGCGCTTCAAAGCGATAGACAAATAAACTATCGTTAATAGATTTGCAATCCAAATACAGTTGTTCTAATATTAGGATCGACCTAGTATTACGTAAAACAATTGTACTTTCTGCCAGTAGATAGGTACCTGCTCAGATAGGCCTCTTAATAAACTAACTAAAAATGTTAATAATTATTTGGTCGCAATCTCAATTAAGCGACCAGGAATGATCAAAAATTGTAGGATACCTAACTAGAGGCATTTTTGGCAGATTTAAACTAAGACTAGATTGCGATCGTTCCTTTGCCCCCCAGTTCGTATAATTATCGCGCTTCGCAATTTTGCTACTAAATAGGAAGATGTTACTGGAATTGAGAGGAAAAATCATTATACAATGTGTAAAGCCTTGTTATCACGACCTTCAAAAAATCGCATTTGTAATTTGAATACAGTCAATTTACTAAGCCTGATTTGTCCATGACTACAAGCAAGGAGTGGATATATGAGATCATGCAGTCTATTTTATTTCTTTCTTTTTCACCACGTGTAAAACCTTTCCACAGATGTGTGACATTATCACAAGGAAGGTAATATCCCAGGTTGTATACGTCGCCTCCAGTATCAAAGGGTCTACATTGAGCTCCCCCTGTAACAATATCGCAGTATCTGTGTAGAGAGGCCTTAGCAAATAAAACAAAAGCTATGTCCACAAAGCCAACATTTTATTTATTTTGATATTATAATACATTTTGATAATACGACTGTGGTACATCAAATATTGTCCTCAACACTTTCTTTCTTTACAAGAAGCTCTAAGATATACAGTTGTCCATCATAAGTACCATTAACTCGTGGAGACTGAAGGCTTTATACAGGGTTATTTGTAAAACAATGACAACCTCTCAGGACTATGTTACTAACATTATTCTTTTATATCACTTTTGTTCCATAGAACAAAAGTGAAATAAAAGAATAATGTTACGAAGTTTTTAAATGTCATAACATTTAAAAATATATCATATTTTTTTTCATCAGATTTTCATACAAAAATAAAAATATTTAAATTGAACGCTCTAAATGTTACGAAGTCTATGCGAAGCAAACGAAAGCGATAGTAAAATAGCGAGGGGAGCGGGGTTAGGGCGGCAGGGGTGTTTGTACTTGACCTATTTACAATTTTACGGAAATCCTTCATTCGGTCATTCGCGTCGATGCGCTTGCGTTGCTTGATTCTGTAAAAATTTATAGAACAAAAGTTGTTGTTTATGATGATAGTAATACAGTCCTGCAAGGTTGTCATTGTTTTACAAATAACCCTGTATTAACACAAATATAACGTCAATAAATAAATAGTGTAAAAGCATAATATTATTACGTATCATTTTAGATTACCTAGTTCGCCATTTCACTTATTCCTATGGTCAAGTTAAATAGATTTTGGAAGTATTAAGTACATACCTAGTTATTACGGGTTGAATTATCATATAGTACATAATTTACTAGAATTTCCTGAGCACCAATGCACAATGGAAGCACAGTAATGATAAGCCTGTCAACAATATAAAAAAAAAAAACAATAGTTCGGTTTAAAGAAATGTATATTTTTATGAAAGGTAAGGGCGATTGTGTTTTTTGAATCGAAAACATTTTGTTTGTTAACTTAAGTTGGTTCGTCATTTAGATTCTACCTACGGTAAACAATAACAATATTTAGATACCTGTTTTTTTTTTAACTATGCACTAGATAAATTTTGCACCAAATTCTAGCATACATTTATTAAGAAAACGTAATCCTTTAATTGAACCCAGTATTTAAAAATAAAACACATACCGTCACGCCGGTATGTTTTTTAGGTCCCATGTAATAGGAGGCGAGCCTTTGGCCATTAACCGCTGCTGAGAAATTCCTAATTGAAAAACCCAATAACACTTTGCTCGACCTGGGAATCGAACGCAGGACCCCATGCTCATCAGTCGCGCTTGCGACCACGAGACCAACGAAGGAGAAAATAAAATACTTTTATAAACAGGATCTAATTTAATGAAGGATGAGGATGTAATGATGGAGATGAAAGTATCACATGAATATAGAAATAACAGATTACAGTAGAAGATCTGAAAAGTTGAGATAATAGTTTTTTAAAGCAACATTGCGACAGGTCAATATATCTTACGTGCCTTTACGATGTTGAACATAAAATAAACAAGTAAGTACCTAGGTATGTGATCGCAAGTATAGGTAATAGCTTCTTAGTATCACGTACTGTAAATTTTCTAATAATTTGTAGACTTGTATAAGAAATTTGTTATATGATAACAGCTCTAATTTTCCCGTAGACATGAGAGCAAACAGAAATACCGTTACTCGATGATAATAATCCACCGTTATTAACAAATACTAGGCAAAAATAAAATTGTTATTAGAGTTTATTTTTATTATATGGCAACCAATATTTTGTGTACATTTACAAAGGATAAATGTATAACAGTCATTATCTATCGACCAAAAACTATGAATATTTGATTTAATTCTTAATTCAAAACATTCTATGATGGACGTATTGATTCTGACGTCACAATGACTTACAACTTAATAGTAATCTGAATACGTAGGCATTTTTTTAGTACATTTTTTTCAATAAATTGCGTAGTTATAAATCGTGTGATTGGCAGATGCTTAATTCCAAATTAAATTTAACATCAAAACGTGTACTGCGCTACTCAACGGATAATTAAACTTAATTGATAAAATAAATAGTTACTGTAACAGGTGCAAATTACCTTAATGACAATTGTATTTGATTGCGAAGAAAATAATGGTATCTTAAAGTATTGTAATTATTATGTAAAACTATGATATATTCGAACTCCAAAAGATCTACCCACCTACTTATGTCACAGTGACTGTCAACTTAATATTATGATATCAAATAAATAAAACCTTCATTGATGTACACTGAAAGGGCTGCACTGTTACATCCACTGTTTAGCATTTAGTTTTTTAAACTAAGTTATATTAATATGGCATAAATGTATTGTCCAAATATTAGTTAAAGCTTTCCGATTTATGTATGTACCTATGAAATTTGTTAGTATCGTCTACATAAGCACTAATCACTATTTTATAATATAGAGTTTTAGTAAACGTTTGTCGCTGACATCAATCATTTATCAATATTACCATAGATGTGAATGTATAATAAATAATTCAAACAATTTTGTCCTAGAAATTACTTCTAAAAATTATCGTTGCACTCACAAGTCTTACAACATTCCACTAAATTCAATCTATAGGAACCCATACTTCAGTTCAAGATCTGACAAATGATCTATAAAAGTCGCCGCTCATGGTGACTTTTCAACGTGACGTGGTGACGTCAACTAATAATAAGTTTAGTGTCCACCAATACTACAGCAGGTACTGCATACATGTATATTATTAGCATTTCCATCAAGTCAAGGATTGAGAAAAACTCACCCATTGTTAGAGAAATAAAAACAATGTTTGAGACTAAAGAAACATTTTACGATGTCAAGCGTTGAAAAGAAAACTTGGAAGGAGGAGAGTATAATAAATAGTTAAAGCACTTAGAAATAAAGACGGTATCGGACATAATAGAATAAGTTAGACCTAAATACTTTCGTCAATTCATAAATAGACACCTAGCTTATAAATAACAATAAATAAAAAATCTTAAGGCACGTTTTTAGGTACCAAGATCACAATTTCATCATTTCTAATGTGTGTAAGTAGACAAAGGATTAGACTTATGGAATGTCTGGTTACAGTTGAATACGAATACTGTGCACTGTTGCAATCAAAACATTTGCATTGCATTGCAGAAATATTACTCTTCGGATTTGCTAAAGAAGTGAATTAATTTTATTCATAATCTTTATACAGTAACTTAAAATAACATAAGCGCATACATTTAAGTATTTCTGCATTGTGCAGAATAACAATACCGATACAATTTACAAAAAATGTTCGTAAGTTTACTAAATAATATGCAAAATTTGCAAAAGGTTCCTAAAACTACTTAATAAATAAATTCCAATGAGGGTAAGTAAAGCTCGTTAACGACGAGCATATATTAAACATTTCAATGTTCGCGACCTAAGTATTTACATATCGTAGTCTGTCATACTCACTCTACTATTTACACGACCGATATTTACAACAGTGTCCTTGTGCACGTCCTGCGCGCGGTTATTACTCACAGCGACCACTCATTGTCAGCACACACTCACTGCTAGCGATACCTGTACGAGGACGGTAGCACGAAGTCCCCGAACGAGTACAGAACGTTCGCGTACCAGTGGACACCGCGGGGGAGTTCTCTAGAGACGCTCCACCGCGCCATCCACCGGAGTGGCGCCATGGCCGCGTGCGCCAACGAGTGGCTCCGGACCAGCGCGTAACACGACGCCAGGGCGTCGTCAACTATGATGGTGCCGGTTCTTGTGAGAGGCGCGTAAACACCGCGCTTCGACACCATTCGGGTTTTCACGACCCTGGACGGCCGCATGACGTCTGCCTGCCCTCTAGTGAGGAGCACGTCGCCGACCTGGACATTGGAAGCGAACGACTCCCGCCACCCGTCGGCGGCCGCTAGCAGCAGTAGATGTGAGGGCGTCGTCGTGATCGTCACACCGTTCTCTGCCGTCACTTCGATGAACTGTCGTGTTGTATTTGGATTGCGGTCGATGAATGTCAACACCTGAAATTAAGACGATATCTTTGTGAAGAAAAGTTTTGGTTTCAATTAAAAATATGCTTAATATTGGAGGTTTCTAAGTTTGTGCTCAGGATGTTATTAACTTCTGTATTCTAGACTTCTAGTTATTGTTGTCTACCTACCTCGGAATAAATCATTTTGCCGTTATCAGAAGCTGACAGCACTTTGTCTCCTCTTCGTATCGTAGCAATATCGCGGGGACCCGTCTCTGTGTACACCATGGCTCCTTCAGGGAAGCAACCGGCGCCCGTTCCCACAGACGACTCTGAAATAGACAAAAAACAAATAAATGAAAATATTTTCTTTAAATTCACCTTAATTTAACATTAATTAATAATAAGTAAATAATCGATTTTTTGTGGACTCATTTCAGTAAGTATTCAATAATATTTTTAAAGAAAGAATTTTGAATTCTTGATACTCTAGTAAGTTATGCTACAATTGCTATGCCTACGTAGCGTGAACTAAAAGCAATAAAATAAAAGTGAGAACATAAAAGCGTGCAAGAGACGATAGTGAATTAGCTCGGAGCAGTCATATCCCTTTAAGGAATAACGAGATTTCTCTACGCCCGTAATTAAAATCGGATAAGATACGAAACAAAAGAGAATCGCGGACAGCTCCCACTGTGCCCAGGGTTATCGGCAAGAATAACCCACCAAGCACAGGGCTCGGGTTTGTCTTTTACCCACAATTGGCTCGGACCGGCCCCGATGTTACACAGATATATTATCCGTCTACCGAATTCAATAATGACCAAAAGTTTTCGAGGAAATAGGAGCCGTAATCTCCTTAGCAAACTTTTTAAGCGTTAGATAAGTTAATTCAATCCGTTTTTCGAATTCTTTTCACTCATTGTTTATGCGAAAAAACTACGACCAAAAACTTGCACGGAATCCTGATTTTCTGAACTTTGTTTGCATTTTATCTAATAGTATTTATTTAAATCCTCGGCCAGCTTAAACTGTACCTGAACGTAATCTTTTAATTCGTTAGGATCCTTGGTTGCTACAGCAAAAAAGTGTCTATTTACGTGCATCTTAATGGTATCCAAAAGATAAATAAAAATGGCTTAATTTTAAACCCAAGTATAAACGTGCTCAGAGCCCAGCCGCCACTGTTGGTGCTTTGGCAGTTACGTTACAACAATTGTATTAACCGTCTATATTTTTAACTTAAATCACAGTTACAGTGGGTGGTGCAATTACACGCGCAAATGAGCACGGCTAAAGATACCCTACAAAGCCTCTGGTTTGCGCGAACTCGTTAAATTTTGATTTGTTGTGTAACCGACCGATAAATTCAGTCGATCCTTGTTCGCAAACTGCTCTCAAAACGATGGGTTCGGAGCGGATCACATTACACAATAACTACACAAATTAGATTTTGCAACTTTCAAAGTCAAGCGCTTATTGTCAGCATGCGTTTGTTGTCGGTGAACACATCACACGAGTTATTGAATAGGCGTCGGACACCTTTGCGTTTTTGTACAATTTCGTTGGTGGGGCTTACATTTATTCATCTTGTGGGTAACGTTATTTGAATAGGTTTTTTATTTACTAGCATGGACTATAGATATTTATGGTGATTTCATTGGGCTAGTTAGTTAACAGGACAATAAAAAAATTACAATAAACATAATAATTTTATGTACAGTAAACTATACAATTCCATACGTACATAACATGTCGAAACAGACACTATAGAAGGTTTTATCTAAGTTTTAATTCCCGACCTTATTAAGCTTCAAAGTTAACGAATCCAAAGCCTTAAAAACCAGTCACAACGCGATTTCATAGTGACGTAAGTAACATTAGGCTGAAGATGCGGCGATAAGCGGTGCGGCTGCGAGGGAGGGGGGCGCGGGGGCCAGTGCGCCGGCGCAGCCGAGTGGCCGCGCAGACCCCGCCCCGCGGGGACCACCGGGAGAGCTAGGCGGCGCGCGCGCCGGGCCCCGCCGTCCGAGCCGCGCCGGCCGGCCGCGCGTGACCATACATTACCAACTCGACAAAGCACGTGACACTATTAATAATTTATCTCGTCGATGGATGACATGTCGAACCAGCGAAATGTGACGCTTTTTCAGTTTTTTCTAACAACTGCACGATTATGAAATTTATCATTTGTCAGAAGCGCATCGTTCGACTTAAAAGCTCGACTATATTCGATAAAAAAGTCATGTTATCGATAGGGTTTTGTCGAGTGTCGCAACCTTTTATTGTATGGTCGATGTAAGGCTATCGAGATGCTCGCATGGGATCAGTAGAACTACATCTGATTTATATCGTGTAGAATAGCAATTAGCCGATGCGTGGTCATGCAAATGCCAAACCGCGCCGGTTATGATTCATGCGCCGGCTGAACGCGCTCCGTATCTTACAATGTTAAAAGAAAATAAATAATATGGGAAGGTTTATTTTATCTGTGGTACTAGGCAAGCGTGAGAAAACATTTTAAAATTGTATTGATCAGTTTAGAATTTCCAAAAGATGCCTACAATAAGTTGTCAACAATTTAAACATCTTTTGTAACTGCATCTCGCACTGTTTGATTTTGTCACGCTGAATTATTTTTAAGCAGTATTCAAATATTTGGAATATAAAATAAGCATTCTCATTGTAAGATTCATACAGGTACGAAATAAGAAGAAATATCTACATATTTATATGTTTAAACGGTAGGTAGATAAACACATTAAACGTATTAGTCTTTCAATAAATTAATATTTATAAAGCTGCCTCTCCAAAGTCTGATCTGGCCAATTCATGTGTGTACGTTCTATCGGCGCAGTAGCAGAATGATCTAAACGCCAAGTAAGCGACACTGACTCTGATGCAATATGTAGCGTCTGGGATTGTAATGTGGTACTGAGATCTTAACGTTTGAATTTATTACCAACCAGTACTGAATTGACGACGTTAAGACCCTTTACTGAGATATAAAACGAAACTGAGTGCGAAAGTAAAATTGAAATATGATTAATATAAGATTATACGGCTGCCTGATAAAATATGACTGCATGTAAGCTGCACACTACGTCAATGTTACATATTTACCCGCAAATTAATGTTGAAGGGTACAAAATAAAAATGTCCGGCTTGTTAACTTAGATAAAAGTGAGGGAAACACGTTTTGTAAAAGCGAATATTAATTAGAACTCGCTTTACCTATTGCTTTGAAAATTGATAAAGTTGGGTTTACATTGGAAATACTAATACCTATTGTATTATGTAATTAATAAGGTTAAAAATTGCATAATAGAAAATACTTTTGAGTCTGTATTAGATAATCCTGGTTGGGTAGACATAAGCATTGCATTACAGTTACTTAACCTGACCCTATAACGCCCATAGAAAACATTAAGGTTACGCAAGGTTATTGAGAATAAAAGACATCAAATATTGCCAAAACGTGTTCAAAATATATTTCTATAATCTATTATGTTCAAAGCACATATTTATTATCTATCTAACACTGTGTCGCGAAGTGAGGCTCACAAAGTAAACATAAGATTAATCGCTGCGATTTTTCGCTGTAATAACTTAAATTGTTAATCGGTAATCGGTATCAGGATAGCGGGTGTGGGAACCTCGCGGGGTCCGGCCACAGTCTTCCGGGATGTGGCGTCTCGGGTGTCGCACCCCCGGCTCCGAGGCTTTCGCACGCATGCCCCGCGCGCGCTCGACCGCGCAACATCGCTCACTCACGCTTCTATCCTCTGCCTTACTTCTTATAAAAAATACTTATCATCTTCATAAATTTTATTACTTTCACATAATTATGAGCAATTCATTGATTTGATCAAAACTATAAACTTCTTTAAATTAGTCAATTGGATTTTATCAAAAGTTACATACACACCACCGCGCCTGTATTCCCCGAAGGATTAGGCAGAGGTGTGTCAATGTAAACCCACAGTTCGCCGGTATGTATAGGTCCCATGTATTAGGGGGCGAGCCTATTATCATTAACCGGGCACAAATCATAACTCCGAGCTGCTACTGGGAATTTCATAGAAAAACCCAATAGCACTTTTTGCTTGACCTGGGAATCGAACCCAAGACCTCTAGCGTAGCAGTTGCACTTAGGACCACTAGGCTAACGAGGCTCTGATAGTCTTCATCAATTTTATTACTTTCACATAAATGTGAACAATGCATTGATTTAATCAAAGTTCTTTAAATTAGTCAATTGGATTTTATCAAAAGTTTATCTTCAATAACGACAGAATTGGAATGAATAGTTTTGTTAACTAATATAAAGTTTATTTTATCTGTCAAATCATCAAAATTGGATTTTCAGTTGCTTTGGTTTGATAAGTAGTTAATCAATTGAATTGACAGAGAAGTGACGTTACTGGTTGCTTTTGACATATAAAATTTATGGTAGAATCGCGTTTTGACAGCTCATTACAAGTATTTCAATAGACTGGTGGTATCAACTAACCAATTTTCACTATCTTCAAGCTATAGCTACTTATCAAACTTAAAACTCATTTTAAATACTGGTACCTATTACTGCCTCGTTGGCCTAGTGGTCCTAAGCGCGACTGCTACGCTAGAAGTCTTGGGTTCGATTCCCAGGTCGAGCAAAAAATGCTGTTGGGTTTTTCTATGAAAATCTCAGTAGCAGTTCGGAGTTAGGCTATGTGCCCGGTTACTGGCAATAGGCTCGCCCCCTATTATATGGGACCAAAAACATACCGGCGAACTGTGGGTGTACATTGGCACACCTCTGCCTAACCCTTTGGGGAATACAAGCGTGATGGTATGAATGTACCTATTACTTCATTTGTGGTGTATCCGTGTAGCTTGTCATCTCGAAAATTAGCGATGGCTGTATAACTCGCTAAATTAGCTTCGTCTGGGCCATCAAATTCATTTATTTAAGTAATCAATTTGTATTAAGCACTCATGTTGGGACAAGTTTAAAAATAAAAAATAAATTAATCAAATCGAAATCAATTAGAGGTCAACATTTTATTGCTTTTGTTTAAGCTTTGTATTATTAGGTACATTCAGCCACAGATTACATTTAATTAAAATTAACAAATTGGAACTGACTCGACATTGACTGCCTCATTAGCCTAGTGGTCCTAAGCGCGACTGCCACGCTAGAGGTCTTGAGTTCTATTCCCAGGTCGAGGTAAAAGTGTTATTGGGTTTTTCTATGAAATTCTCAGTAACAGTTCGGAGTTGGGTTTGTGCCCGGCTAATGGCAATAGGCTCACCACCTATTACATGGGCCCTAAACATACCGGCGAACTGTGGGTTTACATAGGTACACTTCTGCCTAATCCTTCGAGGAATACAGGCGTCATGGTATGTTAAATTGGAACTGCTGAAATGAGTGTAATTATTCCTTTACATAAGTTTGGATTGTTATGTCCTAAGATAAAATCCAAAGTTAAGGTTACGTTAAGCGGTAAGTGCTCGTTAAGAATACTCAATGGGGTCCTTAACACCTGACATAATGATATATCATCACAGTAATCGACTTGTCAAAAGGATTGTGAATACAGCTAATATTTCCGAACATGTTCCTTATTTATATTCAAATTACTGCCTTGTTAGCCTAGTGGTTCTAAGCGCGACTACTACGCTAGAGGTCTTGGGTTTGATTCGAGCAGTATTATTGGATTTTTCTATGAAATTCTCAGTGGCACCTCAGAGTTAGGATTTGTGCCCGTTTAATGGCTATAGGCTCGCCCTCTATTACATGGGACCTAAAACATACCGGCGCACTGTGGGTGTACATTGGTCAACCTCTGCGTAACCCTTCGGGGAATACAGGCGTGATGGTGAGTATATATGTGTATATTAAAATGATACTTTTATAACATTTCTACGCAAGGTTGGAAGTATTTCCATAAAACTTCGTGTCCATATCCTATTAAAATTCATCCTTCAGTTCAAGCTAGGGTGGTGACATGTAGTGAGTCGTGACCTGTCCCGGTCGCCGGCGGTCACGCCCCATTTACTGCGAGCCTCTTCATGGTAACCTTAACTGTTCCTACAGCTTGCCCACAGCATTGTTTAAATTCGTAGAACAGATTCAAAAGCATTTATTTATACACTTGTGTTGATAAAAATCTACATCGATTTTATGTCCCCGTAATGGTGAACCACTCCGATAGACATAATTTAACGTGTATGTCGATCACTGCCGCCGCCGCCGGCTTCAAAGAATTCTTAATAGTCGCAAAAAGCGAAAAATATGATCGAACGAATCTAGTTTGATACATAAAACATTGCTCTATTAATGTCTTACTTAAGAATGTTATGTTGCATTGCACAGAGTTATGTATCGTACCTGATGTTATAACTGATAAAATGCAATCGCTTCTTGAGGTAATAAAGTGTTTTCGCTCAACAAGCAATCACATAGCAACATTATACGACTAGTAGAATAAACGTTTGTAGGCGATAAATTTGGATACAAGTATTAATTATATGTAAAAAATACACCGTACAAAGGCGGACTTAACGTCTTGGGCATTTTCTACCAGTCTACCTTAGGGTGATGCATAGACAAAACATAGCAGGTGCAAGGAAGAGGAACAGAAAATTTCCAAGTATAAAATATAATAATACACACATACAAACAAAATATACAAAGTAGAGAGAGATAAAATACATAGGTGGAGAAATATAACAAATTAATTGTGGGACGAGTCTGCCAACTTCTTATTATTGTCTTTCTTATTATGTAGTTCGACTATACCTGTCTATAATCCATCTAAGTGCACGTCTAAACTGATGACGTTAGTATAAATACCATAAGTCAATGATCGGAATAAAAAAACAATCATCGCCGACCAATGAAAATCAATTAATCGAGTCCAACATAAAAAATTAACGCTCGGCATAGTTTTATTGGCGCCGAGGCACTGAATGCTTTAATTTAATATACGAGCATATAATGGGCCAGTATTTCTCTGTCTCTTTTTCATCCCATGTGATAGAGCGAAAAATGTACCTTATTTTAAATACTCATGATTATTCATTAACATCCTTTAGGTAGATGGTTTTCAATACTATGTTTGATGAATTATGTTTTATTGAGTTTGTGTTAGTGTTAGTGTTGATTGACTTAATCAATTTACAATTGAACGCTAACCTGTATTCTCAAAGGATTTAATTTCATTTGTAAATAAAATGTCATGAAAACTTTAAAAAATACTTATTGATGCAAATTTTGAATATACATGTAAAACTAATAAAAAAAAATTGTATGGTATTATTCGAAAACTTGATTTTACGGTAGATTATTTTAATCAAAAGTTGACGAATATTTATAAATTTAAGGGAGAGTATAAGGAGCGGTGGATGGTCGTGCGCGATCCGGCCTTGACCGCGACCAACAAAGAGCCACGACCGCAACACACATACCTACACAAAGCACATTAATTATTTATAAGATCCAAATTAATACTAAAAGACTCGGATCGTACAAAACGCCGGAATAAATGAATAAACATCGAAACAAATTGCCTGCGACCGCGGGAGACTCCGTCGGATATCAGTGGTCGAGCTTTTGAAACAATGAATGCGCTTTATCGTTTTAGGATGACTTTAGGTATCTTTTTTATAAATTTACGGCTTTTATTTGGTGCCGCTATTGGGCGTAGGCATATGATCGACTTTTCGAGAAATACATCTTTGTTATGACGACAAGCTTCAAAATTGGAGCTTGTAGTAAAACCACAAATCAGCTACAACTTTTGACTAGAATTAATTTCCACTATCTTAAAGACAAACAAACGATTATACGGCCTCTAAAACCGGTAAGTAAATATAGGTTCTATCGTCTTCTATGTTTGAAAAAAATAATCGATGAAAAACTAATCCTAATAAATAAAAATTGAAAGATTATAACGAATTGGAACTATTTTTTTTAAGATATCGATTACTTTAGGAATCCTTTGATGTAAGGAAGGACTCCGATCCTTTAGAAAGCTTATGGGGACCTACTTCACAAAGGCTACGAAAGTAAGATTCTTGAAACGATGCTTTTTGGAAAGTCCGACTTATGTGTGATGTGTTATTGACCGGAGGTTACAGCCAAGAAGGAAATACTATTAAGTTCCTTGGACTCTTTAGGAGTTAGGAAGTGTTGGAAGTTCAGTAAGGATAAAAGCTTCCAACGACACTTCTTTACAACTCTTCTAAACTCCTTTTAAAATATGTTAAGAATTTAAGAGCTATCAAAATTATTTTACAAGTTTCAAAATTTGTATAAAGATGAGGAATGATTAATGACTAAGAATAATGTTCAAGAATTGCTTCCTAATATCCGCCTAAATTAATAGTCTGCAAAAGGATTTACAGCTTTTACGGTACTTTAATTATTTATCCACAATATGATTACTATGTATTGGAACAAAATTAATTAACAAACTTGTTTAAATCAATAGGTATTCTGTTTCATTAATAGAAATCAATTATGGCATACCGATTATGGGTAAATGCGGCGAACATGACACATCGTGGACAAAACATTCCTAGTATTGTAAAGCTTAGAACCTAATCACAGTTAAGTAAGGTCCAAAATTCAACTGAACTAGGTACTAATTACCTGAAGGGAAGGGTATGACCGTCATAGACTTTCAGTGGCGCAGAAAAATGAATAAATGAGAGATAATTAATTCGGGTAATTCGCTAACCGCTTTAAAGTTTAATAGGAGAGTATTTCCCAGCATTGCAAATAAAAGTAACAATTCATAGACGTCACAAAACATCGACAAATACTCAGAACGTCATAACGACCGCAAGATTACTAACAGTGCGTTAAGTAGTCTTATTAATCACGTCACCCACATTCAATACATTCTGCTCCTGAGTCTGAACACTAAGCCACTTATAGACTCATCTGCAAAATTAATTGGAACTATGCGAACGCGCCGGAATGCCTCCATAATATCTAAAAACACAAGCATACATATAAATACGCGCTTCTCTCATCGTTATGCCGTATACATATATATAGATATAAGTAGCCATTGAATCACCGGTGTAATTATAGAAGTGGGGGATTGGCTGCGATGCGGCCGCGTGCGCAAGAGACGGTTATAGTTTTCTCCGCATGTGAAAACGAGAGGGATGCTAACAAGAGGCTCGTTCGTCCGTTTGATCGACACCGCCGGGGCGCGGGCGCGGGAAGCTGTCTGAGATGCATTCTTCTTGTAAAGTTCAACTATATATTTGGCCTGTCCCGAAGCCTGTAGCCCACATTGTACAGTTATGTTCCCGTGATTGATAAACTCTCGGTTTTTCCCGAGTGTCAATTTTTAGTACCGATATAGTCATTGTTGAACGTAATTAAATGTCAACACTTTTAGGGAAAACACATTTTCCCTTCAGCACATATACTTTACATTAGTAAAATATCAATAATATCAAATTACAATAACATTTTTCGTAATACAGTCATGACTTAACACGTTACATAGGTTTCCATGTGGATTTTCTTTTCGGAAAAACCGTGCACATGACGTTACTAGGATACAATGACATAATCTCGTTTGTTCACGAAATAAAGCAAACAATATGTCAGGAAATACCGCAATTGCCTATTATGTTTGACTTTAAATCAGCAAAATCGTACTAAGTTGATACATTAATAAACATATTCAGCATTTGGGAAGCGCAAATTGATAATACAAATAATTTTTGCAGGTTTGTTGATAACGTGTTGAATGACGTTCTTGTATTCTAGTTTGAACTAGTTCAAGCTACGTGATATTGTAAAAATATTGACAGTTGCTTGACTTGTAATAAAATAGCTTTTTGTCAAATAGAGCTAAATATGGAGCGACAGTGCCGCCATACAAAAGACTTAAACGCATTTGTGTGCATTACGAAATAGGCAGCGCTCTTAAGAAAAACATTTATGATTATGTTTTACAAGTATAATCTATATCTGTATTAATAAATTTACCATTTTATTGTTTACTATTTAATATTCTGTGCGAGTTATTGAAATTGGTTCGGTGTAGGTTTTTAACATAAAAATGAATACTTCTAGTTTATTAAAATGAGTTTAAAACTCCGTTATGATATTGAGTATTCTTAAATACTTTGAATATTACCTCAAAAATAGCAAATAAGATAAGTACCTGTTTTGACGGAACAGTGTATGTATGACCGGCTTTCATAGAACACCCAGTCGAAGCCGGCCTCGACCGCGAGCCGCGCCAGCATGCCGTACTTGGAGCGGTCACGGTCGCTGGTGGTGAGGTCCACGGCACGGCCCTCGTAGTGCAGCGAATGCTCCAGGTGAGAGTTCTCCTCATCCCAGCCTTCGATGACGCGCAGGCGCACGCCCGGCCACTGGTTCATCACGCTAATAGCAAGCGTGTTCAGCTTCTCCTTGCACCTCTGGAACATTACACCTTCAAACTACAGGCTTTGTTTTGCAACACGTAATTATCTTCAAACAGAATCCGCGAAAATTATACGATGAAGTGCAATGAATAGCAATTCTACTATTTGAATACCTAGCATTTACGTAAGAGAGTATTACCATGATTGCGTATTGCAATATACTCCTTTCATCCAGAGATTGTAGACGCTCAGACATAAACAATGAATCAACAACGTAAGCGTTTACTAAAGCTCGCAGACTCATACAGAACTCAAAGGAACGCGAATGTTAGTGCATATTGTAACAATTCAAGCCCCACGTGTTAACAGCCCTGGGCAAACATCATGATATCTAATATTTACATCGCAATTCGCGTCGACCACCTAAAAGGTCCGTAAGTGGAGTGCGCACTCAATGCACCTCTAAGAAACAATATCGACGCTCTAAAGACATGCGAAACTTTTTGTTTACACCTACTAAAGAAAATACCAATAGATGTGCTAACAAATCGACAAACGCCGCCGCCCCAACGCCAACGCCTCACTACACAGGATGTCGGACGTTCGTCGTCAAAGAATAAATCAAATTACACACGCTGCACAAAAGGATCCACACGGATTTGTTTGTGGACCAGCTCCGCGGGACGAATGAGGGAAATGTCAAAATATTTATAAAGAAATGTGGACAAAGCTCGGCGCACCGCGTGGCGGCTTTGTTGCGCGATGTCAACTCACTCTATGCAGATTTCAAAGTGAAAAAAAATTGAGATTGACGTAACGAATCAGACTAGGAACCGGGCTGGACGCCCCGCCTGGCCGGTGTATTCGACCACATTCATTCGACAGATAGTTTGAAGCACCGTATATAATTACTTCTACGAACGTTTCAACCGCCTAATAAACAGTTACGAGAACTGCGACATATTTAGCATCGTCGGCGATGCTTTTATTTTTTGACATTTCACGGCATCAAAATTCCTGTTGTATGAGGAGGTTTTCTTGCTGTAAGCGATTATTTTATAAGGTAATTGTCTTGGTTAATAGGCTTATCTTTAGCGAAGCATGTCTGTAATCAGAACGACGAAAACATCGGCGTGAAGTGTGGGGAGGGGGCGGTGCTGCATGCTCAGGAAGCTCAATGTTTGCTTCTCCGCAGACGTCTCGGTCCGCACTAAAACAATCGAATGCTAAATGCTTGTACAAACACTTGCTGCATTTAAACGTGGGAACACATCGGTGGCGCAATTAAGCATCTCTCACCATCGTAACTCCAACATTCTTTCTCTGACAACCTTCAATAATATGACTTAAATATCTTTAGAAGGTATTTTATCGATAAATCTAGCTTAATTTGAATTAGTATTCGAAATGGATCATTTCTATTAACAGTTAATTTCTAACAAAATGGACACTTTCGTATAAAACTGTAGGCAGGTATCGATTCGTGCATTCATATCTAAAGAGGTAGACGAAACAGACCTCGTATGGGCACGGAGGGGCGAGGCGACGTACCAGGCCCGATAGGCTATTATAAATTCATTATGCATATTTTTAGTAAACAAGCTGTCGATCACAATGCTCATGCGCAGCGGGGAGCCCTGCCTCCGACACCTCGCCCTGTGCCGGTCGATACCTACATACCCTAATATTATGATTATGATCAACTCGGTATGCAACCACATATAGGTGTATACGTGAACTTACACATCCAATAAGATTCGAATATTAAACCAGTTTTTACGACCGAGTCAATTTACGTAAATTTATTTTCGCAAATTATCAAATTACACCACATCAAAAGCTCATATTCAATTATATTGATTAACAAAAAATATAACAAGCGTATCGAATACCTAAGGTCAAGTTTTGAAGCGAAACTCCAAGCTACCTGAACCGGTGGCGACCGAAGCACTTGCGAACGCATAATGAAGGCCGCTCGATGGAACTGAGGTAAAAATGGAATAAAAACTCTCAGGATCATCGCACTGAAACAGCGGCTGCAGTAACGTGAGAACGCCGAGTGCTGTCTGCGGCTCGCGCTGCGCAAGCGCACGCACTGGGATTATTAGATACTACTACATCCTAAATACCACTTAAACCAATACAATGTAAATAAAGTATTATGTCGCTAAAAGTCCTATCTTTCATATTATCTAAATGGTTCTCCCATACAAGCAGTCGCTATGGCGCGGCACCATTCGCCACCTCGTCCTAGCTCGGACATGCCGCTAATTTATAACCACCTCCCTCCGCGACCATAACAATATATTAGGATAATTAAATGGCTCTTTACATTCCTTAACACATGGTTTTTTCTACAAGGCCACTGGAGTCGAAAAGCCGACCAATGCTGACTGGTTTTTGGTGTCCCGTTTTTTGTCTTTTTGTGGAAACCACAACAAATAGTTTAAGGGCATTTTTTGTAATGCCGACCGTTCATTTTGTTCACGCGAACCCACGAGATTTCTACACGAGGGTGTTGGATAAGGGTTCACGTAGGCACCTTAGACGACTTACCTGTATCTCATGGTATGAGTGCGCACAACTCACTGTTAAAGCATTCCCACAATCTTGCAAAAAATATTATAAATATTGTCTGTATTAACCAAAACATTAACAATGTAAACATTTTAAAAGTGTAAACATTCAAATTTAGTGACGGGCCGAGTACATTTATTATTGTTGCAGATCTGTTTAGTCCCCCGACGACTTAAACGGCACACAGAATCATTTTAGCTAAAATAAGACCACTTAATGCTTGATTTTTATAGCCTACCTTATTTCCCATCATACTTAGGTACCTGCAAATATGACGCGGTCCAAAAACGTATGGCTGAGTCAAAGCTAAACAACATTTTCGACACTACAAACTACAAATTAGTCGGCATAATATCCCTTGTATCAGACTAACACCTTGTCTTTATGGCAATGAAATATTTTTTCGGATTGGTGGATGGTAGTGCTGGGAGGGACCATGAATGATTTCTCACAGATCGTTTTGTTCAGTCACAAATAGTCAGAGAAACCGCAACGTGTGAATCACTAACCCAGGCGGCCATTTTGTTTTTTTACTTTTTTATAACCTGTATTAGATTGACTACGTAATTATATAGCTTCAGATACTGCCCGATGTTGCAGACCACGGATTGTGTTGATTACTTGGGCAATTTACTTACAGTCTTGTTTATTTATTAGATATCTACATCTTATTAATTTTGTTAGTCGCCGTTATTCATGCGTGAAGATTCTTTACAATATAATGTACAACGGCTATTCATTGCGGTATGTGCATGCAAACACTACAAATATTGGCTGACCATAATTCCTAGTGTCGTACTAGTTGTCGAACACATCATAAATATGCATCGTGTGGGTGCATCACCTGTCTGTCATGTTCAAAGCCCTTTAATGTTTGTCCACGAAAAATATCACCCTTTGTTGTCTTAATGCGGCTGTCGTCAGTGTAATGCGGGGCCAAGGCGCGCTAACACATTCACTCACAGGCACTCGTCTCTAATAGGTATACTATGAATGGATGCCAGTCATAATCGCCTCAACTCGTTAGCAAATTCTATTTGTGAGCAAGAACTCATCGTGTCACGTGAGGTTCTTAAACGTTCATCTCTCTCTTGCTTTATACGGATTAGGTCCTTTACAAAAAACTCAAGTCAATGTCAAGCTAAACAAAGAACATGGAATAGAAAAGTAAGAAAAATAAAGAGGAATTTGATGTTATTGTAATAGGAAGTAATCAAAGCCAAACTTCAGTCCATGATCAATTAAAGATTCAAACAAATATGGCTTAAACACACTTCTTCTCATTTTTGAAAGGTTTTTTCCCATTGAGGGCTATATTCCGTATGTAAAGGCGCGCTAACGAATACAGTCCACAAGGCTTTTAAGGAGACGCGGGCGCCTTTCACTATGTTGGAAAAAACTTTTGAAACAAGACACCGATATGCGGTGTTTGCTTGGGCCACAGACCTCTGTTAATGAAACGTTACACTTCATTCACTCAACTGGAGCAAGTGTCTCTCCAGACACAACGAAGTTTACTTTTGTACCTGTCTTAGAATAAGCTGCGTAACAATTATTTACAACACCATTTGCTTACAAGCCGTTGTCATACGTGTTACATTATAACTAGCTGCATTCCCTGCACGAGGAATGTGTATTGGCTTTGTCATTAACATAATGTACCTTTGAATTTACACGTGTGTTTCGTAAATCTTAAAATGTTCATTGAGGAGAAGTACCAAGCAGATGACAATGGGTCATGTTATTCACAAATAATTGGTTCCAGTTATGCTTGTACCCTTTTTTACCCCTGGGGGCCGATCTGTTAAGTTCTGTTTTACATTACGTTATTGTATGTTTACAGTTGTTAATACCCACGAGATGGATGTAATACCATAATTTATATTATTGTGATCGCTAAGTCTGGCTGACGCGAGGTCAATGGCGGAGTCAATGAGAGCATGCTCACTAGTTGCAAGTCATCCGAATGAGCGATGGAATCCACGCTTCCGACATCGATCAACTTCGTATATTTATCCTTTGTTTTCACCGTTCTCTTTGCATAGTGATTTTGATATAACTTCGATCTATTGTTTCAGGAATTATACTATAGCGGAGACATTTTTGTTATTTGTGTACAAGAATGCAACAGCTACTCTGTGCGTTAGAAGAAGCGAACAGTCAGAGGAAAAACTTGATGACATGGTAACCTGTATTTTCACAAACTGTTTATTAAAATATTTATAGAATAGAGGTTGAGCGTCAACATTAGTGGACCTCAAAAGCCGCCTTGCCCACACGTCGGTAAAAAGAGACGTGATTTTAATAAGGTATGCCTACAGGTGTTAGATTGTGCGTTTCTTATAGGTTCTGCGTAGCTTATTATAAATAATGTAAACTTCAATAGCAACATCGTTATAAGAAATTATAAATCATGAGTTTACAACCGAAAGAGGGTTAGAAGTAGCTCGTAACTGCGCACCTTGCTTGCTACTACATCGTCGTAAATACCATATTCGCTAAATCGCGGAAGGCGATAAACATTAACTGGCGTATCGCGCTAATTTCCAGCGTCAACCCTCGTCGACTCGATAACTGCTGTTGATCGATTTGCATCCGTAATTACGTCACTTTTAGCGAGCAGGTGATGAAAACGCGACAAGTACGTGATTGCGGGAGGCGATGCCCGCCCCTTCCGACGCGACCGGTTGAGAGCTTTTAACTTTGCGCTGCGCCGCCGCCACTTCTTCGACTATCATATGATCGCTGTCAGAGGTCTAATAGATTAAACTAAGTATGTATTCGATAAATACTTTATATAAATATTTTAGATTTTAATAACTACAACTCTAGCGGAAAACATCCGAAATCTCCAAATATGTATCTATTTGTCATTAGGCTGTTCTGTTTCCGAGTCTTCAGCTAACATCAAAGCTCAATCTGAATCTAAAACACAAACATTACAAGCGGATTCCTAGTGAATCTCTGTTATCGAAATGAGTTATTGATTTATCAGTACATCAAAACTTGATAATTCTGCTTGTCGCGTCGGATTTGGAACGCGCCGATGCGCGGCTCACGCATAATCTCCGCGGTACGGTCTGCCGCTATGATTCACACCTAACAACCTATTCTCATCGAGATCTCAACTTCAAAGAAAAATAAACCATCTTTGTTACACCATTGACGAGCAATCGGCTTTCTCATTGTTTATCCCTCGCCCCAAAGCGAGGTGACCACATCACGTGGGTGTAAAGTAAACAGCCGCACACGTATCACACTATACGTCCTCTTTTGCTGACGGTCCCGAGGAGCCTCTTGATAATATTTTATAAGACAAATAACCCGATAAAGATGTTTTGACGTGAACCCGTGTTCATCGCTCACACTAAAATGCGTCCAGTGAACAAGTATAATAAAATATTTATTTACAATTTTGTGCTTTAGGGTAGAAAAGAAATAAAAGTTCTAATTTAGTGTCAACTTTATTGGTGGCGAGCGAAGCGTTAAGGCGATCGGTCGAATGTTTAAATACGTTGACAGGACTTAAGGCGGTGGACTTCACGTAGATCCATTAGCATTGTTTTAAAGGATTAGAGCGGCGCTTACGAGACACATTGTGTGGCGATGTGTCGCTCGACACGCATATTTTTATGACACATGTCCTTTTATTTCAAATAATCAGTGTGAAACGACTACTGTATCTAAGAGGCTGATACGTCATATTATTTCGTTGCTTTGTTTTGATATTAAAGTAACTTGTTGGGCTACATAAGTCGAAGGTTATTTTTACTATCAGAAGGAGCGTTATTCGAAGCAATATAAAATGGCATACCTATATTTCTAAATCTGGGCGCTTTGACCGCTGTCGTGTCAAGCTGGCGTCCGCGGTTAGTGTCGTATTACACAAAAGATCGAACGTTTTTAGATTGTTTTGGGTCGAAATAAAAACCGATGTCTCTGACGATTTTACAAAATTACCCGACGACAGAAGGTTATTGTTTTTTCAACGAAAACCTTGCAACATTAATCTGACGTGACTACAATTATAAACCTTAAATATAAACAAAAGGATGACAATCTGCTTTTTTGATCTGTAAAATATAAGTTGGCAGAGTTTCATGGAATATTGGTTTACATGTTGTAGTAACGCGCATCAAATCTATTGATGATTTATTGAAGAGACATTTTGACGTGGGACTAAGATGTTGCGGTCGTTTCCGCATCACTACTTGCGTGGAATTCAGCGACATAGATCGTAAAACACTTTAAATAGACAGCTTCGTACAAAGTTAACGAACATTATTGGAATATTATTCTAATATGATGACGCATTATCGAAACATGATTCATTTGGTTTTTGTAGGACATGTCACAGGACCTCCAAATGGTTATCATAAAGAGCGCGAGATAATTCGTTCGAGAGTCGCGTGTTGTTATTTATTTTGAGGTAGTAACTGTTTTTATCAATGGGCGTCCATTAGATGAGGCTTTTGTGTGCGCTGGCGCGAGGGCGTGAGAATAGCTGAGCGGGACATAAACTTTTTGATTGCATATAACCTTTTTAATGTGTCACTTCTACGCGCTGTAAAGCTTTACGTTCAAAATTTAGCTTTCCCAGGCCTGTTTTGCAGTACACGCTTAAGTTAAATTGGAAGTGTTATTATAATTATAAAGACAACATTTAAGACACCCACTATTAGGCATTCACTCCCTATCATTACTATAGAAGATACTAAAAATTCAATAAGCTAACGTAAACTTAAATTAAGGGAAATAGAAAATATTCCTTAAAGTATAAACATCAACTCGATCAGGTGGCATGGCCGAGAATTAATGCGGCTTATCTTGTGAACAATGCATAGGTACGGTTGAACATCAGTCAAATGTCATTGTGAGCAAGCGAGAAGCGGCGGCACGATTTATTAATTTAGTAGATATAAACATTTACGTTTCTTAAACCCGTTTAATACTGATCACCATTTAAAATAAAGCGATATGAACGACCTCGCAAAAATAATTCGGCACCATCAAACGCATCGTTGGAAAATTAATTATCAATTTGTCGTGGGTGCCAGGGCGACATAAATCGATCGGGTGTATCTGCCTCCAGCCACATTAGCCACGCTCCAACATGAGATAAGGATAACAAATGCTCAGTTTAATGTTATCTCGACATCGCGGACATGAGAGAGCTTTTTGCCACCACATCCTTCGACCTTCTTGTGTTTGGACCTTCGATATCTTTAATAAATTCGTGCTCGTGTACCAAGAAAAATATTTGTTTCATTTGTTATCTTCTCCTGTTTTTATGGCTGTGTAGAGGTTTCTTATACGTTTGGCATTTTTCACAAATGGTTATTTGTAAGCTAACAAATATCTGTGTGTTAGAAAATTGCCCACAAAAACATAATAATCATTTTGACATTAAGTAGTCTGTGGCTAGTTGACACGCAGTCACGAAGTGGTCTTTCATTTTCACAAGCGCTAGATTTGCGACCGCACCGTTCGGTTTACACGTCGTCATACAAAAGTTATTATTTGTTATATAGCGTGATTGTTTTATTACCTATCTGAAGGTATTTTAATTTATTGAGATGTACAACTATTGTAAAACCAGTTTCACGTTACACGACGGTAACATAAGCTTTGCTACGCGCGCTACGTAAAAGCTCCTCGCGTCATCGACTACATCAAAAATCATTTTATTCTTGAACTTATCTATTTAAGAGTATTACTACTATCCATAAATACATACACACATACCATTACAAGTTTCCGTTGAGTTTGACTTATTTTATTGGTGGCAATAAATAGGACGTTTAGTATTCATGTTCTGCGATAAACGATTACCTGTGGGGCAAACGCATTATAGGGATAAAAAATTGCATACATACATTAACCGGTTATTATATACGCCCATAATATATCGAGTGTGAAGTGTTGAAAAATGGTATATTTATGTAAGTTTAGTTCTAGCTTAACACAACTTAGTTGCGACAGAAAATTGCTAATAAAGTTAAATTCTTCATTCGTAATTTACTTGCTAGTTAAATATATAGTGGTTTTAGATGCTTGTATTTCATATTTATATTTCTTTATAAACAATAATATTATCAGAAATTATAAAAGTTTTTATACCGAGTCTATCGCCGTGTCTGGTTGTTTATTACGTAATTTATAAACGAGTTTAATTGACAGTTACCTTATAATAAAGCTAGAATAAAAAAATTAAGCTTAATTTCATTTTTAAACTTAATTAACGTTTTACCTATTATGAATAAGATCACATGATCACAATTCCTGGAAACGGTTCGTCTTAGCATTAGAAAAGTTTTCACCAAATATCTCAAAAACAGATTAAAATTAAACATACATCCTGTATAGCATCCATCAACCTCAAACTATCCTACATAGCTAACCACAAACCTTAGGTATAGAGTATCCAAGGGTATCATGGGGAGTTATTCATATTCAATATAAAACAGCGACCTTTTTCAGCCGCAGCTAGGGTATAATTATCAAGCCACGGGCGCATGCGAAATTGGGGTCTCACCTCGAGTCGGCGGCCATAAATAAAGTAAAATGACCGACGCCGGTGGGAGGAACTGTGCGTTAATGAATAAGCTGCCTGACCCGGCCAGCCAGCCGGCCCGGAGCACAGCGATCATCGGGAAACCCGCCTGGCTGCATCGTTTCTATTGGTCATAATCATGCCTTACCTAAACAAAATTTCTCAAAGATGAGTAGGTATATAAATGACGTGTTCGTGAGACATATAATAACTACGTATAAAATCTTAGCTTCCCCATGGTATCCGCTTCTCCAGAGCACTGTATTGGAACTCGATATCATTATTAACGCCCGATTGTGGTATGGAAAGCATCAATTTATCTCACTTACACAGACTCATTCAATTTATCTTCCAAGTGATCGGATTACACAATTGTAAATAAATGTTAAAAATTACCCAACAGAAACACAAATTTGAATATGAATAGTTAAGCGCCATGTAGGCAGGTACATGAAAAAACCGGCCCGATATAATAATGGTAGACAAATGTCCCCCTTAGAGAACACAATGAACAACTTTTGAGCGATCAATTCACTTTTAAGACATGCTAATTTGAAAGTCTAGAGCGCTTTATAACTATTTAGGGCCATAATGGACTGCATATATGAATAAGAACAAGTGTGATCCCACTAGAAAAGTCTACCTTTCGGTTGGCCCATTTTAGTTCTTGCACCTTGATAAAACAAGTTTGGTTACACGTGTATGGAACTGTGTCGTTAACGTATGAGTCCTTATCTACTGCAATTTACTTCAATGCTATTCATCAATAGATAATTTTATTACAAATTGATGTTAATGATTGACAACGTATCATCAGTACATTTGGAACAAATGAGTAGAAAATAAAGTAGAACGTGTGACGGTTGTCGGTTGCCGTCACGACAGTCACGACATGCGACAGACGGGTCGCAGTAGTCGCAGGCAGGTAGGTCGGGAGGCAGCTATTATTTAAATTAATTGGACATAAAACGACGACGGCGACACAAAAGCGTGTCGCCTGAACAGCCGGGTCGCGGACCGCTTGCGCTGAGACTCGTGATAAATCAAACATTCACCATTAACTTTTTCATGATCACATTAATGTTGAATATGTATGTGTTTTCAAGACGAAGGAGATATTTTCTTACGTCTTTTCGTTCCGTGTTCCTTAGAGCGTATAGTTAAGGGGAAAATTCCTTTGCAGTGCTGGGGACATGAATTTATAAGTAATGCAGTGAAGTGAGTAGTAAAATTATTGAAATGGCTTCCGAATGCTATGTGTGCTATTGTTCGTAGCAATTATGTGTAAAAGCTAAATATATTTTTTAAACGTAGTTATGTTTATATAAATATAACGAAAACCGTAACTTTAGTAACATTTGAAAGATCCCGTGCCTAGCCAGCGGCTAATGTCATAGGCCGTAGCGGTGGCGGCCAAGGTGCGCGCGCGCCGGGTCCCGCGTGCGATCGTTATCAGACGTCGCCGTGTCGACTTCACAATGCCATCTTTTGTGTTCCGACGCGATAATTTATTGCCACCAAATACTGCGACTGCGCTTACAAACCGACCGAGATAATTCTGCGATTTCAAATTGAATTCGACCACGCCTTACGGATTTGATACCCTACCTCGCATCTTTGTGCAAATAAGTATGACAGATATGCCTAATTATGTTTTGACGAGTTTCGAAAATTTATTTATTTATTATATTTTATCATATTTTTTTAATGTTTATGATCATTAACCTAACGCTACAGCGTGTGTATCAACTAATATAAGTTATTTAATTATAATACCTAACCCAAAAATGTAATTAGTAGGTACCCATTTACCTACCTACTTACAACATTTATTAGCAGATCATCATCTGCTTAGCCTTTTCCCAACCATGTTGGGGTCGGCTTCCAGTCTAACCGGATGCAGCTGAGTACTAGTGTTTTACATGAAGCGACTGCCTATCTGACCTCCACAACCCAGTTACTGGGCAACACGATACCCCTTGTTAGACTGGTGGCCAGACTTCCAGGCTTCTGACTATCCGTAACGACTGTCAAAGATCTACGAATCAGCCGGGACCAATGGCTTTACGTGCATTCCGAGCCACGGGTGTTTCACACCACCAACTTCCAAACTCCGGGCTGCTACTGAGCAAATCCTAATGGAAAAACTCAGTAACACTTTTTGCCCGACCTAGGAATCGAACCCGGACCCCACGCTCATCAGTCGCGCTTGCGACCACGAGACCAACGGGGCAGGCACATTTATTACCAGATGCTTCCGATTTTAATCAAAATTATTATTTATACCAAACAGCGGTATTGCAAATGCAGTTTCAAAATAAGTATTCTTGCGATGCCCTTTCAGAAAAACCTATTTCACGAATTATGTGCAAAACAATGTTGTAATGAGCAAAGATTGTAGGCGTATTGTAAATCATGTAGTGACCACTCCTGAACCGCGTCAGGTGATAACTATATAGTAAACTATTGTTATAATTCTGTATTTGAAGTTGCCTTGTCTCCTTATACCTCAAGAACTTTAGCCGAAGCAATTAAGTTGGTAAATATAAACGTATCCTTGTGAAGTTACATAATGTCGAGTACCTAATGATTGTCCTCGCAAAATATTTTGTATTATATTACGTAACAAATGAGGTAAAATCTAAAATGCCAATGCTTTATGGTATATAGGTAGACATTATCTTCGGTTACGCAAACTTTTACGACCGTGCTAATTAGGCAATTTAGTTTCTAAACACAAAGAACACAAATTATGTGGTAAAATCATACGAGTACCTACATTTACTTTATCTATAGGTTAGAAGGTATTTATTTTCAGTTATTATCTATTCTCAATTAGTTTTGTTAATGGTTGAAAAGCAACATGGCTTTAAGCGAGTCAAAAATGTTTTAATTATAGGTACAGGGTTTTTAATTAGCTGATGAAACCTAAAATATGTGAAAAAAAAAATGATGAACTTATCATTTCAAGTAACTAAGTACCTACATTATAAATTCTACGTCCGCGAGTGATGTAGTTTCGCCAGACCTTGTCTAACATAATTATGTACTTATGGAACCCTTGAAAAGGTACCTAATTGAAATAACGAAAGCTGTAAGAAATAAAAGATGCATTGATTTCAAATGGTGTGTAAAAGCAGTACCAGACGATATGCTTTGAAGTAGGTTCTCGGAACATTTCCAGATATCTGTGAGCACATTTCAGGTCAACGCATCGCGCATTTTAATAGTTATGACCGGTGCACCGGCCGTAGTATTAAAACAATGACCAATAACTTTGTATTTACGTCTCATTGGGTATTACAAATAGCTTGCATCTGTGCCGCTTTATCTCTCACGCTAAATAATCGCTTCTTCTGCAGTTATTAAATTCAAACCAAGAAAAACTGTTCCACGTTTACTTAGTAGGTAATTTTCAGAGAAAAAAAAATGAAGCGAGACCCGTGCTTCATGAAGTGATGTTATCATTTGCAAAGAAGGAAGTACAACTTTCCCGCGACAGTTTCAATAACAATAAAACACAATCACGACTGAGTCGAGTGTGCCTTATCGGAGGCACGAAGTCGATCGTTCATAGTCAAAATAATGACGTGAACACACCGGCCGCGGGGTTACAATTATACCCATTAGTTTATTAATCGCAAACGAACGGGAGCATTGTTCTACCGGGGACAATCGTCGCTAGACCAAATAACGCGCTCAGCTTACCTAAATACAACAACAGAAAGAAAAAATTCAAAGCATTGAAAGTATTGAGTTTCACATTTGCACGTGATTACCATTTCAAGGTAAATCAATTTACAACATGCACTAACTGGTTAAGGATTTCAGGAAGTAGGTAGGTACTCATTTTGTCGCACCTTTTATTTTAAAGTTTAGTATAAAAAGGCGACTAACGAAAGGGATTTATATGGCAGATGTGAGTGGCAACGCCGGGAGAGGACGCCCTAGAAAGACCTACCCTGACCTTATTGGTGGGGTTCTTCAGAAAGGACGTGTGCGCAGTACTCGTAACCGGCGTGCTTGTATGAACAGATGTATGAACGTGGTCGAGGCGAAAGAAGTATGTAAGGATCGTAGCAGGTGGCGTTCTGTGGTTTCTGCCTACCCCCTTGGGAAAAAGGCGTGAGTTTATGTATGTATGTATGTATAATGGAAAATACAAGTCATTGTTTTCAGTGGAAACAATTCTTAAGAAATGTTCGGTACATTAAGAAGTGCTATAGTCGAAAGGTAAGAAGTAAATATGCACAATATCAAAAAGAAAGAATGCGAGTTGAATCTCAAAATGAGAGAGACTCAAATCATATTTTTCAAGAGAGGGAGTGGGACAGGAATACAAACCGCGTGAGAACAAATCGCATGCGGTTGAGGCTTCACATGCGCCAACCACGAACCTATAAATATAGGCAACGTTACAATACGAATGCCTTTCTATTGCACGGTAGTTCGTAAATAAGCGTTATGTCAAACGCGCAGTCTTATATCAATTCATTTACACTAAGCTTCCCACTCGGTGACGATTTATACGGATGTCATAGGTTAATGTACATAAAACCTAAGTAAGGGGCGCAATGCTCATTGAAAACGTTTGCAAATACTGGAAAGGTACATCGTTACAACAACGAAGGTTTTTACATTTATATACCAACATTTAAGTATATAAAGAGATTTACACATAGCTTAGCCGTAGATGAATTGCAACAACCGAGTGCGACTAGCTGAGCCATCAGCCGATTTCATCAGAATAACGAGTTGCTTCACCATTAGGCTTTAGCGACCAATTGTAATGTACCTGCTGAACGTACAGCCGACAAGCGCGTATCTCACCTCTAAACGAACAATCCTGTAGCCCGATAGTTTTCACTAATAAAGTACCACCGCTTAAACCATTGTTCAGCTACAATGTAGCGTATACAATTCCAGTTCAAATTTATAGACACTTTCATTTAGTAAATGCCCTCCCTGCATTACTAATTTATTACGCAGTACTTGTTCCCAAACATTTTCTGGGAGCGGATCATAAACGCACGAAGCATACGAAGGCTTGCATCAATGCCTTCCCATATAAACAACCAACCCATAAAGAAAACCAATTACATGCTCGTGAAGCCATTTTAACAACAAACGAAAATGTAAAAACTAAAATTGAATGATTTTATGATAATTGAAATTAAATTTTTAATACCACAACCTGCGGGACGGAGTCGTTTGCTACACCAATTGAAATTTCAAATGAAAACTGCTGAAAACAAACTTTCCATTCGTGTAATCGTAACAAGTGGGTGAGGCGATAATATAGGACGAATACGTAAAGGGGAACATTCTTGGAATTAGGAACATGTGATTCATATCTAAAAACGATCAAACATTCTTAACTAGCAGTAAATGTGTACAGAACGATGTAGAGAGTGGAAACACGAAGTTCAACGTATACTATCCAGATAGTTATTCGTCAGCAAATATTGCCCATAAAACGTTCTCTTGTGCCTACTTCCCTTGAACTCGACCGCAGCCGTGTGCTCTGTTCACGGTCGTCGTAGAAGCGCACATTTGTAACATTTTGACTGCCTTGTAAGAAATTATTTAACAGTATATAATAATTTATATTGCCACTTAAAACCTGCTGTAGTAAATTTCGTATCGCTTATTATGGGCGTCATGACTTTTGAAATTACAGATTTTAGTAATCGATTTAGTTGGATATTTGCTATGCTTGCTCAAAAACGTTCGTAAAAAAGTTAACCGACTACGCTCATTTGATGATATTTGGAGTGTTCTAAAATCATCCATTTGTATATGATTATGACTAAAGAATAAACAAATTAGTCATAATTCTTGTTACTAATATAGGATCTAGATAAAAGCTTTGATTAGCAAGCCATATGTGCAAATATAAATTATGGTACGATGGAGTAAACATTTGAATTCCCGCGAACCCGTGTCCTCGATTGTTTCCATCGTAGGGTTCTGCTTAACCATCCCAATCATTAAGAAATACTAAGTATGCAGGTTTTCATCTATTTCGACATAGTAATAAATCACTTGTTGTGTTTCTTTTATTTACAATCGAAGCTTCACACACCTACGTTCCAACTCTAACGGCATTACAACTTTGACATGACTCAATAACATTCTGAATAATACCTCATTTCCATACCTATCTGTTTAACATTTAAATGTTACGTCAAACCGCACTATCGACAGTGAAAGTTGTCATTTATTTTTTGCGAGTCATTTGATATGATACACAATAGTAAATACATAATTTACTATGATAATTCGCTGAGACAAAAGCATGATTCACGAGCGGGATGTTACTGCTCACCGAGATGGTTACAATAACAACTGACGCGCTCACTCACATTCGCACATTCCCGCGAATTGACTGCAAGCAACTAACACAAGAATGCACTTTACCTTCCGACGAGGTCTCAATCGGTAATTTTTTATATGTTATTACGGACGGACCACTGCGATATACATGACACTCGACATGTCGAGATTAATTTCCGATGTGGCAGATTGTCACTATAATTTATGATCGCCCATTGTCTCTTAAGTGACGTCATTTTATGCAAGACATTGCCATCTGATTAACGTGCATTGTTAAAAGATGGATAAAAGTATTATATTTTCAAAGCAAAAAAAATAGGGTTGATTGAATAATTGAAGGGCCCTGAATATTTTTTGAAGTAAATAACGTTATATGTCATTTTTCTTTAGTGTTTTTAGTAAATGAAAAACCAATTAACCTCTGCAAAAGTGAAATGTACGACCAAAACAAAGTAAACAAGTAGTGGACGACGGCCAGTGGGACGGTTGCAGCAGACCACAGCGCGGCTGGTTACGCCGCGCGTGCGGCATCGCCGCGTCGGTGCCTACCACACGAACTGGAGACCGCTGCGATCTTCTTGTGTTTCAGCTGACCGCAGCGGACCTCAGTCATCGACCTCGACACACCCTGACCATCACAATTTGTCGCATACAATCAAAAACATTTATAGGCGTTAAATCGTCTCTTAAACGGTCCTATAAAGCAGATGTAAAGCGATCGTAAAATCGTTAGTGCACTTTGTGGAATTGTCAAAGTATATACCTAATAGGTGTTAGGCAGAACAAAATTAAATAATGTGTGACTCATTACGCCTTCTTAATAAATGCCAATTAAATGATGTGTTAAACCATTACGATATCTGTATACTTGCCTTATCATTGAATTAGATTTCGATGTTAAAATGAAGTGAAAGCTGATACCTGAAGTGTTATCAGTGTAAGGAATCTAATACATTCTCACGTTAAATATTTAACATATTTTTGTGTGTTTGGATGTTATTTAGATATGTCAGTATGTATATTAGATATGGCTGCGACGTCTTGAATAGTCATATTTAAGCGTTAAGTATGCGTGTCTTTAGGGGGCTGTCAGTATTACAAAGGTCTGTCCGCCAGAACACGGCTGGGTGGAGCTAATAAACTATTTGAGTAGAGGCCGTGTGTTGACACTGGCGTTTCACACCTGAACAATGCTCCTCGTTTGCATTAATGTAAATTAGGTTAGGCCGCCCGCCGCCGCCGCGCCTACGTTCAATTAGATGTACCCTAAAGTAGCGCATGTGTGCATGTGTAAACGCAGCTAATAACGTGTACCTACCGAAAACACGTGTGTAATGAGCCGCACCAGAATACTTGATATGCGAGCCAATACGCAAGAGCACCGACGCTTTAAACATTCAGAGAAAGCCTCACGGTAGAACTTACCAGGGAGGAACTTCTTCCAAAAAAAATCAACGCCATAATCTAAAGTCAAAGAATGTTCTGCTAAACAGTTCCCGCAAAATGTAAGTCTTCTGATCGAACCGCATTTAAAACATAATAATTATATTACTAAGTAGGTCGTAGCCAGACAATTTTTCAGCCGATGTTAACCGTATTCCAGAAGCTTCACACGCGTATGAGGTTATTGGCATTAGAAATACTAAACTGATGCGTTATTCCCAACGTCACCTATTCAGAAAAACTTGGAACTCAAAGATATAGATTATATGGACCTATCCTAACCACAATATCTAGCTAATCTTCTCTCAATAGGGAGGGATCCAAAATAAATAAGAAAACAATACTTAATAATCAAATATCTATCTAAAAATAGTTTGTTCTCAAACTCTGCCGAGTTGGAGGCCGGGTGCGGCTCCGTTGCGGTGTCAAACACTGGCAACTTCTGTTCATCGTCCGTCAGCGAATGCGCCGGCGCGCCGCGCGTGGTCGCGTAAACAACGGCCGGTGCGCGCAGCCAAACGATTTGCGTTTCTAAGAGATTCCGCGTACCTAGTACCACTTCCTATTACACTAACTAAATACACCCAACGTACTCTGCGATTTCACGAAATATTTTAAGTTTTCAATCAGATACATTAATTTCACAAAATAATAAGACCGCAAAAGGAAATCAACAGGACGTGCCATTAACATTTCCGAACGTCACAAATCACACCACCAAAATGCGAGATGTATAACCGAAAAAGATCTATGCTGGGAACGATTTTTTTTATTGTGAAGCGGCTGAGTCGCACGCGCGGCTCGATTGTGGCTGTGTGGTCCTCGCTAGCCACTTTGTAAATAGTGCGGTTTACCTTTTTCAACTTTTGTGTTTTGTTACCTTTTGTGCTGTTGTAGGGCCAATATTACCATAGCTATTTAGGCTCGTCGGATAAATAAATACGCCATTTATCATGATAGATAACTGATGCACGTGAACGTCGCCGCCGCGTCACAGATGGAGTGAAGATTTGATCTTTAACTTAAACAATTTGTAGTGATTTATCTTTGCATTGTTTTCTAGCAATATTCGAATAAATTACGGTCATCGATATTAATATGAAGTTGGGGTAATATGTTACGATAATTTATGATTCGTGCAGTAAATGATATGCTTTTTTCGCGGCTTCGCCCATGTTGCTGCAATATTTGTGTTATGGTCGTTACAAATATCATTTTAATGTTTTCTATAAAATTAGTTTATTATATACTAACGAATTTCGAAATAATCAGCAGTGACCAGTAATTATAATACAAAAAGAAGTCCAGTGCCTAACCGCAGTGAATCTGACGATAGGTATCTACTATAGGACTTCTTAGGAGCAACGCAAATTCAGTTTTCCGTCAGTATTGTGATAGCAAAAGCTAAAAGAACTCATCCTTTTTATCATTAACATATTTAAAAGCCGTCCTTTTCAGAATGCGGGCGTCATCGGTGCTACATCAAATTGTAGCACAATAAATTCACCCAAACCACAGGCTCTTTCACAATATTTGTATCGGGCGTATTACGGTGCGGCAAAAAGGGCCGAAAGGGCGGCCCTCGTTGAATGAAGGGAAGGTAAATAAATATAAATAAAAGTGATGGCGGCTTGAGGCAGGCGGGGGGGGGGGCGTCCCGCGGCGCCTCGGGTCTCGGTTCGTAGACATGCGCGCGCGTCGAGATCTAGCTCTCAACGACCGAAGCTTTTCATCGGCGCAATCAACAGTTACTGCCGTTTTGAGTTGTTAAGTTTTTGGTTATTACAATAAAACAGAAATAGTTACCCGCTTACATATGTTTATGTACGTAAAACATTTTGACGTCGCGTGGATAGTCACGTGAGAGTTTATTTCTCGTTTTTATTAATTCTTTACCGATCCTTTAACCCTTTACACGCTATCTTAGAAATTTTCAAGCAGCAAAAAGTAATTGAAAACTGCAACAATGCTTGCTTGAACTCGTACTTAGGTATACAGCCAGTGTCGATATATTGTGAAAATCTTTGTACATTGTAAAAATCTCAATTATATGCTCATTGTTCTTACATGTACTTGTCACACGTCATTAAATGAGACCAATGAGAGTCGTAAATGTATTGTCGGGGCTGATCGCTTGCGCTTGTGAGCGTAATCGTACAGCAGGACCAATTACGGGCCTGTACCAGTCCAACGTGCACTTTTATTGGGTGCAAGATTTAAGTGCCGATCGACACGCCGAGTTCTGGCCCTGCCTGATTTTTACGGCCACTTAAGCCTTTACGGACCACTTTTACTCGAAATTTAAGTACATTAATCGTTGTCTATCATTATTGACTTGGAGAATCAGTAATTACGTTTCGATTCAGCAAATGATGACCGAGTGATGTCTTGGGGCATTAGATGTGCAGGTGTGAGACGAATGGAAATAGCTAGGGTGCTCCCTATAAAATTTTCAATAAAAGCACAGAACCACTATCTAATATACATATAGAGCTTTATAGGAAAGAGGAAAAAGTAAAAATGAAAAAAGATTTTCAGTGCACATCCGATTAATAGTCAGTATCAAGAATCGGTACCTAAATGGTCGTGGTTAGTTAATTCATAACTTGATAAATAATAGTTCAAACAGTTGAATCACGCCACACATTTCATAGTAAATATATTAGGGGGTATATACAATACCAGGGAAGGGATCGCAATAAATCATCGAAATCCATCGATAAGCGCAAAACGGATTGCACTTTAAAGCTCAAACATTTCGATATTATGCGAACAATCTTACATAAACACACTCCAACAATAAATTCTGGACTTTTCATTGATGTTAGCGCCTGCTGGCTGACGTCATACGTTACAGGAAGGGAACAGGTACCTAGTATACAAATAGTGTGTAGATTTGATCAAAGAGAACTCGCGGATAAAAACAAAATGACCGAGTAAATCGTTAAATAATAGATTTATGAATTTACTAACTTCTGTCCGCGAATCGTCCGCGTCTAATTTGATATATTATCCCACGGGAACTATACATTATTCCGGGGTAAAAAGTATACTATGTATTATTCTACACTACAATATATCACAGTGCCAAATTTCATCTAGATCCGTTCAGCCGTTTAAGCGTGTAAGAGTAACAAACATCCATCCATCTTCACAATTTTTTGTATTTATAATATTAGTAACAGGTAAGATAGTAAGATTACTCATGCATAATACTATATAAGATAAGGTAGGTAGGTATGTATAATGCCTACTTCATCAATTTTTCCTGTCAAGTTATGATTTGTGCAATTGTCACTATCATAAAAACGAGGAAACATTATTGAGTATATAAAAACCAATTTGGAAAAGCAATTTATGACTTTATTCTCACGAATCAGGATGCTTACTTCATTAAAGGAGTGCTACGCGGAAAAAAAACAACGTAATCGAAACTGTGGATTGGCTAATAAAGTAGATAATACACGAATTAATAGGTTTATTTATTAATAAAACCAATATTGTAGGAATAGGTAAATCACGTGAGTTACTGTTTTCAGCAGTATTCTCTTATTAGGTACTATATACCGAAATAGAGTGGTTTCTATCTAAATAATGCTTAGATTCACCATCATAAACGTTTATTTTTAACAACGACCCATTTCTCCACATTTCCTATTGAAAATCCCTTAGATTTACGATCGAGCGAGATGTATCAAAACTCTTTGCTGATGATGCCAAAGTAATCATCCCATAAATTGCGGCGGCTAATGTTTCATCACACGTAATAGTTATGGACAAGGAACCGGTTACTTGTAAAAACAGTTTTTTTTAGTACATGTTTAGCTTCTAATATACTTAATACGTAGAAATCGAGGTGAGTACTTTTTTGTGTGTTTTCACGACCTCTATCTGGGTGTTCATGTTTGGCAAATTGTGTTTGGGTTGAATATTTTTATTTAATTTTATCTACATGGTCATGGGAAATGTTTGTCAGAAAGCAAAATTCGCAATCCAATAGAGAAACTTTGATTTTAGTTTCACTTAACGTAACGTTGGAATAATGAAATTAATGAAAAAATGTTTCCTGGGAAAATTCGGTACATTTTCTAAATCTTATTCATTCATCCATAACTAATACTTAACTGAATAATACAATAAAATAGCATTAAAATCCGTCTAGAAAGAGGTCAAAAGTGAAAGAACATTATTCATATTTCCTTAATCTGTAGCCGACACAAATTCCAAATAAAATATGTTTGATTCAATATCACAATTCAAACCACACATTTTGCAACCGAATTATACATGGTGTCAAATAAATTACTGTACTTCATTTTGTTTTTAAATAAGCGGGAACAGTACGTAGCCTGTAACTAGAACGAAAGCGGGACATTAATAAAACAAGTCGTCGTATTATGTTTGTAGTGGCATAGCCCGTGCCTCTTAGCATTGACTGAGGTTTGACAGATAACGCCAAGATAACCACAAACAGCTAGCTGACAAATATTTGCAGCAGTAATTAAAACAAACGAACGTCGGAGACACACGACACTCACGCAAACACTGGGGACCGCTTTTTGCGACGACCCACTCGGTTTTTATTTTCTTTTAGTTGAGATGATACGAAAAAAATAATATAAAAGGATAGTCAACAAAGCATTCTACAAATCCATAGGCTTTTATCTATTTCTTTTTATATTTGAGTTAACTTTCGTTGCTTTGCTTAATTTGGTTAATTGAATTTCGTTTTACAAATAGATAAGCCGAAGAGAGATTAAAGAAATCAAAGAAAAATCCCTTTTGCTGATAAGGAAAAATGGTAACTAGATTAAGAAATTCAAGTTACGAGTTCTTGAAAAAAATTTTCGTTGCTACTTTGTTTTCATTTTCATTATGTATTGAGCTTAAAGATTATGTAATTAGTTGTTTCAATAGTTATCCCGTGTATGTATGTTTATCCAACGAGGCTCGCAAGCGGCTAGTTAACGGAATAAATTAACACTCAGCAACATTCTCCATCTCCTAAGCAATAAATAATTTGCACTGCACAAACTATTAAATGTTTTTATTACTGCATTCCACTATTCATTTCAGTTGAAAACACGCAAGCTGCATTTACATAATATGGTGTGGTTCAAATTATAGGACATAAACATGATACAAAGACTATCTATCGTCACTTGAACATTTTCCTCGTTAGTTAATCTGTAAAGTAAGTTCGTACTTACAAGATTATGACTATATCTACAATAAGTCATGCACGGCCATTATAAGTTTTTCCGAGTATACGACTACATTTCACCAAGGTTTGTTTATCCAACAAGTGTTCAGACAGCACAAGCTACAACTACTCATACATTGTGCAGCGCTCACTAAATGTCTGATTTATGTTAAGGTATTAGCACACTTGTGTTTACATACATCACGACTGTTTACGTTTGTGAGAGAAATGCAAATCGTTAATTTATCGCCACCTTAAGAAGCAACTATATAAAACAAACCGCAAACACGAGTGAGGTTCAAAGACCCATCACTTGAACAGTTTGGCGCGTGTTTGAACAAGTGTCCGCCGACAACTCGCGAACGTTAAAGGGCTTCTATATGAACAATTATAATTCACTTTATGTAGTAGGTACGGCGTAAGGACACAATGCACTTATTTACTAAGAAAACCTTTTTTACAAAGCCCGAGTGTCCACCTTTCAGGATCATATTAAGTCAAACACGCACTCATAAACAATAGAAGCTAAAAATAACGCCACAACCACGTGGTTGTTACAACATACGAGAAAGATTATAGGCTCAGTAAATAAGGACAGTCGGAGGATATTATATTGCGTTAACAATTAATTGTTCGAGGTATCCGATTGCAAACAAGCGTTGAAGAAATTAATTATCAGAAACAATCGATGGTCCGGTATGGAAGTAACTTTAGGGGTGACTGCGACGAAGCTGCGCGCTGGTTATTCCACACAAGTTATTCAAACAATAGTAAATAAATAAATATATTTTGCATGTTTTCCGAATTTATAACACTATTGTATGAGTGTGCAGATCAAATCTAGTTGATCTAGTCATATCGCCTACTTAAATACACTGACTCATCATACATCTTCTATTTAGAATTCAAAGGAAGGATGTATTTTAAAATTACCAAATCATGCATCCTCGTTTTAATTAATTCAATACACATATATCAATATCATTCAGTGTAACATCGCTCATAAAAAAGCAATTTCGCGGTGAGTGTACATCCGAATTTCACATCGACACTTTATTACGAAGACTAAAAAACTTTGCTAACATCAAAAATGTTTATTTTATCATTTTTAATAACCTACCAGATGTGATTTCAAACAAGAACCACTCCGAATATGTGTTTACTATTAGAAAATCACACACGTACACAGACGTAACATCAGGATAATCCTATAGTAAAATGATACCATTTCATGTATGAAGAGTTGTAACTTTTTAAAAGTATGCGTTCGAGTTGTAGATAGTGCGAGCGCCGTTGATAAAAACTCGATGTTATAATACGGCTGTTAGGAGGTCTTTATAACATTTTACAACGTTGTAAACCCACCGTAGAATTTTAGGATTAATTTGATTATGGTCAATTATTCACAAAGCGATCGGGTCTCGTTCCGTTTTTTATCCTGCGCTAATAAGCCGAAAAGTATCTAATTTGGATGGCGGTGTCTTTGCCTTTAACAAATTAAACCACTTTAGCGTATCAGGCAATGAAATTAAATCAATATTAACAATCGATAATTAAGTAAGTTTAAAACGGTGCCATCATATAAAACGTTTATTTGATTTACCCAACTATTTACGTACCTACTTAATTACCGCTCGGCTTGAGAACATGCTTTTAGAATTAAGGTTAATTCCTAACAGTTCTACAAATATAGAAATGCCGTGTTAATTAATGTTTTCGTTATTTAAGAGAATGTCAAACACAAGGCTAATCTCCGGATTACAATAGGGTTTAAAAAGTAGATAACAAAAGCGAGTGTGGCGGGTGGGATTGCTACGCTATCTGCGCGCGCGCACCGCAGTAAAAGCTCATTGTAACTCGAGCCTCAAATACGAAATTGAATAATGCTGACCTATCCCGCGACCGCCTTGCCCATAAATCACCGAGATATTTATGTCCCTCAACCCCCGCGCCTCCGCCGCACCCCTTCTTGCTCCTTTGGCTTATTCGCGTCCAGGGATATAAAATATTAAATAAAAACTTACATAAAATGGTAAGTAATTCCGATTGGAATCGGAGAAGAGTAAGCGGTGTGGTTCTGTGCCTATTTTGCGGTTTGCTGGCTAGCCAACCAGCCAATTGCTGAACCATTTTTACTACAGAATACCGAGTCACATTCCTTTTTACGTGGTAAGGAATACCATTATATTTTAAGTTAGAAATAAAGTATAGAATAGTTGACGGCTGTACAATCAGTCACCGAGGCTTAGCATCGCCATATAAAATGTGTATTAGGCAATTCAATATGTACTTGTGCTTGCGCAAAATTCATAAAATGTGCACTTGTGTACCATTTAATATCTCACTGCGGTGATGATGTAAATCTGGGCAATTGTTTGTAAATAAAGATTACAAGCTTGTGGAAGCTGTAGCATAAATCCCGAGCTGTCACCGCGCACGTTACGCAACACAACAACCGACGGAAAGAGCATAACGCATTTATCTGTGAAGCATCTGGCATGTAATGTACCGCTTCCCGTGCGCATTAACTTTACTTATATTCCCTCTTATTTATGAGAAATAAATAATACTATTAGACGGAGATACCGATTCCTGATAAAAAGTGGGCCCGAGTTAAATGGGAGGCTCGGTGGAGGCAGAAAGAAAGTAATGGAGGCGCATCGAACCGGTTTGGAGATTTTTACGAATGCAAGGCTGCTCAGCTCGGCTCCGACTATGTGCTGCCCGCGGCGAGCACATAACATGACCGACGCCGGATTCGCGCCGGCCTTTCTTCCACGCACACACTTGCGTCTGATCGTCCGTACATTCCTTCAACCGATTATTATCTGCATATAACTGGATTCCGCCTAAAGATACCTACGCCCATTAAAATATTTGCTGTACAATCAACTCGCGGTCTTGAACCATTATTTACAAATACTCGCTCAAACAATAGTGTCCTTGAACACTTGAACACTATTTCAGGAATTGGGTTGACCTGCACTAAATTACGTGTGATGACGTTAAAGCGTATTGAGTTTGTGTTTCAGAATGGATTGTAAACACCTTGTCTAAAGCACTAAATCAAGTTGACGACGTCCTAATTACAGCAGATTGACATTGCATCAAACTGTTGAGCTCAGAAATAGCACATCCTGTAAACGTAATCATAACTATATGTATGCACTATATGTACATTTTGTTACGGGATTCATTAGCTTTAGTTTTTCCCGTGTCTTGTATTCTGGTTGGTGACAGATTCGCTAAGTATGACGTATACACGTATCGCTTTCAGACCACAAGAGTATTTCTACGTGGAATGGCGTTTTGTAATGGTACAATTATCTTAAATTGTGTGATTTTATTTTCTTGTGTCTATGTTTTTCTTCCTTTTCCTTTTGTGCGTTAATTATACATTTTAGTCAGAGTCCACAGGTGTACTTAGGCTGTTAATTTTAATTAGATGTGTGGCTGAAATTGTAACTCAAGTATTTTTAATCTACATTTAATTTCATGGTACTTGGTAGTATATACTTTGTGGTATGGTATGGTTTTATTGTCTTAAGTTGGTACCGAATTCCCTTCTTTTTCCTTTTCGTAACAAAATACTATAAAGCATTTTTTTTTTATATATCCGATTTTAATAATAAATTATTACATGTACCTAGTAGTAGCAAAATAATTTTAATTTATAAAAGGATACATTTATTTTTAGCAACATTACAAGATTATTCAAATATTTTACACTTTTTATGTTTTTATGAACATGTCAAGAGGTCCCAATGTCGCCAGACTTACTTCATTTTAACAAAGCTGAAATATTGGGACAATATTTAGGAATATATAGACTACAAATTCCTGAATCTATTCATCACATCACATAAAGTGGTTAAAAATGTATGCATAAAAGGAATCAAAACTATACATCTGAATATTCTGTAAAACACCTTTAACTTTTGTTTCTGATACCAAAAAAATGGGCTAACACGGACACTAGCACGTACGCATGTCTTCAACTACTTAATTCTTTCTTTGTATGGGAAGAGGCCTTTGTCCTTCAGTGGGACAATAATAGGCTGGTATTACAATTCTCATATTTCAGCTCTACTAAAATTACGAAGGTCTGGCAATACTAGGATTTAGGACCATAGCTTTAGCCAGAGAATAATTTGATGGGGTTACAAATGTTGGAGTTATGTGTTATTAATATTACTTCTATTTACTTGCACTCCACTTTCTGAGATAACTTCGTATGACTTGTGCCAGTAGCAGCATAACATGTGCGAACATATAAAATGCAAATGTAATATTTTACCGCAACCAACAATATTTATATATACGCTTTAGTTAATCCTACAATATTATATCTTATCACATCTCGGAACTGCCTCATTAGCCTAGTGGTCTTAAGCGTGACTGCTACGCTAGAGGGCTTCGGTTCGATTCGCAGGTCGAGCAAATTGTTATTGGGTTTTTCTGTGAAATTCTCAGTAGCAGCTCGGAGTTAGATTTTGTGCACAGTTCATAGCAATCGGCTTGCCTCCTATTACATGGGACCTAAACATACCGGGGAACTATGGGTGTACATTAGTATACCTCTGCCTAACCCTTTGCGGAATACAGGCGTGATGGTAAGTATCTCGGTACCTATTACTTGACAACTGTTTACATGAAGTATGAAAGCATCAATTAGGTAGTGACCTTTTAGTATAGAATGTCACATCTGACCCACATACTACAAGTAACTGTATAGCTCTGATGGTGAATTTGTTTGTCAACACGCGCACATGTTTGACAAGCCATTAGAGCGAGGCCAAACACATAGATGTCCATCGGCTTTGCTGAAGGCTGAAATATTAGTTTTCCAGCCACTGACCGATTTTCCTACTAAATACAGAACAAACTTGTTGTCATACTTTATGGATAGACAAGCAATAGGTGTCAATATGATTTATAACAAGTTAAGAGTATTAGTACTTAAACAGTTTTGCAACTGGCGTATGTATTACCAAACCAACTTCATAATATAGAGATGACAACAGTATCATTAAGTAAACAGTGATATTTGCCCGTTTTTTTATTACCTACACTAAACCACGCCATCAACTAGTGCAGAAATCCAAACTCAGAAATACTACCTACTGATGGAAAAACCTCATAACATTTTTGCCCGACCTGGGAATCGGCAGAAACTATTGCGACCACTAGACCAACGAAGAAGGTCTGAATTTATTAAAGTTACATTACATTACATGCCATCACGCCTGTATTCCCCGAAGGGTTAGGCAGAAGTGTAACAATGTACACCCACAGTACGCCGGTATGTTTAGGTCCCATGTAATAGGGGGCGAGCCTATTGCTATTAACCGGGCACAAATCCTAACTCCGAGCTGCTACTGAGAATTTCATAGAAAAACCCAATAACACTTTTTGCTCGACCTGGGAATCGAACCCAAGACCTCTAGCGTAGCAGTCGCTCTTAGGACCACTAGGCTACAGAGGCAGTTAAAGTAAATTTATTAAAGTAAAATTTGTTAACACCTAATGGCAGCTTACTTCAATTCAGCCTTACAATGAAGAAATTAATATCTCTTAAGGGATGCAATTATAAATCAATTTTCCAAGAGCTGTTATTATTGTCACGAACTTTCTGCAGGGCTTCAAAAGGATGTTCATGTCTAGCAATGGATATTAACAATCAAGCAATGAGCCAATGTTCACCACTTTTGTCTAGCTTAGCTTCTCAGTTAAAACCAAACCTGTTTCTGCCAAGCAGAGCCTTAATGTGATTCCTAACGTTAAGATTGTAGATACCGATGTCCAATTCATTCAAACTCCTTAAAAAAAATGATATAAGTACAAATTATCCAGCTCAATGCCTACCGTGGGAAATTCAAGACAAACGCATTCGGGTGAACCAACTTAGGTACCTACTTTACTGTAAACGTAACGGCGAGTCATTCACGGCTTCCATCGATTTAGTGCTTCACGAGATTGCGTCGAGACGGTTAGATTAGTACTTTACCTTTTATATATAGGTAGTGATATTGGCCCACACAGGCCTAGGTACATAGGTACGCTAGCTGGAATCCGCGCGGGTTCTTTGACGTTACGCACGATGTACCTACTTATTTGCTAACCGCAATTGTCAATTACTCATGTACACTATTATAACGAGTCCGTAAATATGGTATACACCTTGATACCTACCTCTCTATTTATATATATTTAACACAAATCGATGTGCTTACTAGTACAATTTTAGAAACAACTTTGAAAGGCACGAGTTTTAATTTTACAGTAACAAAACAGAAAATCAAAGTTTAAGAGGAAAGAGTAAAACTTGTTAATTAAAGTTTGATACACCAACAAGCAAGTTGTAAAGTTAACTTAAAGTTGGCAACCTTCCACTTCTACATAGTACAATTTGTCGACTACCTAACCCTGCAATGCCTAGTGTGGTTTCAAGAAAATGTTCGTAACTACGATCCTACATATTTCCGCGTTTACCGATAGTTCGCTCAGAATTAAGCGAGAAATAACTGAAACTTGGGTTAACAAGTTACTGTAAACTTGAACCTGGGCTGCTGCAACAAACAACACAAAAATCCGACCAAGTGCGAGTTGCACTTCCACACAAAGGGTTCCGTAACACCGTACAATTTAACACTGCATACAAAAAATACGTTTGTTGTATGGGGATCCTCTTTCATAACAACCACAGCATTACACACTCTGTAAAAGTTTCAAGTGTCCATCTATTACAGTTTAACAGATACAGCCCTTTGACAGACGGACGGATAGACAGCGGAGTCTTAATAATAGGGTTCGGTTTGGCACCCTTTGGGTACGATACCCTAAAAAAATAACAGTCAAGACAGTTTTTGAAGCCCAACCAAAATCATCTCAGTAAATTGAGCGTTCATAAATATGATTTATAAGACAACTAAAGGAAAACCAGGAAAATGTCCCTTGCTTATCTTTCCGTTGTGAGTTAAGTGAAGGTAATAGGTTAGTATGTTGAATGTGTGTCGTAGGTGACAAACATTCAAGCTCTTATACTAGCCACATACTACTGTAATCTTTTAAGTTGATTTTTATAGCTACACGTGGGCTCAAGCGGAATAGACACGCCTCGTGGGTCACTAACACATCACATAACACGAAACGACTGAAAATGGAATCAGACAAAATTCAGCCTTCAACATATTAAATAAAATAAAAAAATGTTAATTATTTAATGCCTCCAATCATTTAGTTATGATTTGTTGTCTGAAAAATAATCTTACCGTGATTTGAGTTTTCGGCCAAAATTTTAAATATTTTTTATGGAATCTAAGGTCTGTTCTCTAAGTATAAGTTATCAAAACATTTTTGTTATTCTTTCAGAAGGCCACGTGCCAAATTGTTTCTAAATTAATAATAATGCGTCATTAAAAATACTATTATCAAATAATTCTATCGACGCGATTGCAAGGCGTTGCGCGTTCTATAAACATTCAATTGTAAACAATTTGAACTCTTAACGTGGGTAAATAGTTTAATACATAAATATTTTTGTGCGGTATAAAAGTAGAACCCGAACAATAAACACATAGTTAAAAAATGCGCATCACCTGTTCTCCTGAAATCTTAAATACTCAGACAAGGTTGAAACTCGCGCTACAAAAAGAAGGTAGACTTCAGCAAATCAGGATATTTTAAATTAATTATTGATGCGTGTAAAATAAAAAACGATTCACCATTGTTCTAGTGCGTAAAGTTGAAGCGAACCAAAATACTGCACAATGTAGCAACCCTCAACAATAACTTTCCCGTAAGTTGACTTTATATTTATACAAAGCGTCTTGAATGACAACGCACGATACTGAATGCCTTCGACACCAAATTTTACGACGGCCATATATTCACCGAAACTGGCATCGAAATTGTAAAGAATTCATCATTCATCAATTAGTCACAGAGTCAAAATATTTGTTGACAAAGCCTGCGTAATTGCAGTGCTACAATCGGAACACTCGCTACGAAGCTACCGTAACGCCCGCAATTTGTTCCCATTGTTCCACGCGCGTAATGTTTACATCGGCGATTGTCCCTACCCGCGCACTAAGGAGCTGTTTTGAAAACAGCGGACACTTCATGAAATCCATTGTTTTGCAAGACAACTTCCAACTAACATAACGGGGCAGCATACTATTGCACTGACCAATAAACATTCGAAACTGAAATTCCTCAATCGCTGCACTTGTCCGTCGGCTCCAAAGTTTAGTGTTAATTGCGTACAAGAGGAAAATTCATGGGAAATTGTGAACACTCACCTGTGTCATGAGGCGATCGGCACCGGTCCCCTCATCATCCCTAAAGTCGATGTCCGGATTATAATTGGGCACTAAGTCTTTGAACCTATCGTCGTCTCTGGTGATGCGACCCTCAGGAAGTCCACTGGCTGTGTTCTTGTTCTCACTAATGTTAGGGTCGTGCTGGCCGATGATCAGGGGTGTGATGCGGCGCGAGCCCTGACGGCGGGTGTATCCGCGGCTCGGGCCGCATGCCGCCGCCGCGCCCAGCCACAGTAGCACCAGCGACAGCCTCATCTCGCAGACATCACTCCACACGCGCTCGACGCACGACCAACGCGCGCCGCGATCTGAGCGACACTGAGAGCCGGCTGCCGCAGCCCGATCCGATCGCCGTGCACCACCGAGCCCGGCCTGCATCCCTTGCTCACCGCCCATGCCGCCACCACCACCGAGCGGGCCGCACACCGCCGCGCCGCTACCCGCAGCGCGTTGCATTCACATCTCGCTTTCGCTTCGTCCGCGTCGGGAAAACTAATTGTCACTTTGTCAAAACCTTACTTTCCTAACAACTATTAATGTCATCAAAGTTTTTCAAGTACCCAGTAATTATTATGTTTAGAGAAATTTAATTTAAAAAAATGAGGGTACCTATATAGAATAGAATGCACGAAATACTTCCAGTAACATTGTACAAATCAGTCTATCAATAATAAGGTTAGTATTAGGCAGGAATTGAATCTGCAGTACAATAATAAAATGGACATTGGACACCCACACAGGTGTCCATAGACTCAACAGGCTAGTGAAAAACTCAACGTCCGAACATTAGCGAATTTTCTGACTACCCACTAAAAAGATTTTTAAAATTTTCGCATTTCCAGGCCAGGAATTTTTATTGACCTTTACAATTTGTTTTCAGGTGAGCTAATATACCTATAATACATCATTTCATAACTTGCGAACGAAAAGGTAACCTGACGATCTTACAGTACAGTCTTGACAAAAATGTTCAGTTTACGAAACTCAAAAATCATACACTCTCAACGTTTAGAGTACCGAGTCCAAACATCATCGCAATTTTGATTCATAATATTATGAGAGCAAATGTTGAAATATCTGTCACTTTGAATAGGCAATGCATCATGGCAGCTTAGCCTATTCGAACGAAGATTGTGTTCTCAGATCAAAGTATGATCAAGAACAGGCCAGTGTTGATTTGAATACCCTATGCGGTTTTACACAAACCACTTATTGAACTGCTAATGACCCTTTGTCTCTTTATCGATACCAACCAAAGTCATAAGACACGTAGATCTTGCTAGAAACACGAGGGTTTTTAAAAGTTCCTTCAGTTCATTCATCATCATTAAATAACTTGGTAATGTAGGTGTAGTTCCTGTAGGTACCAACGCACCTACGATGACTATATTATTGTTTTCTTCAACTTGCTTAAAGGCCTGTCCACACGCGTGTGATATTATAACAGGAGCGATGATATCCCTGGTTGCGTACGTCGCTTATTTTTGAACGGTCACGCGAAATATCAAAGCTATTATTCTACGGATAGGTAATATCAATATCCCCCCTGTGATTATATTGCACCTGTGTGGGGAGGCCTTTAAAAATCTCTCCTCACCTCACCTCCTTACCGTAATTCGTAACTATATGAATAAGAGGACGATATGTTTTGTCTCTGCATCACCCTAAGGTTGACTGGTAGAAAATGCCAAAGGCATTAAGTCCGCCTTTGTACAATGTATTAATTACATTATGTGTAAAAAGTTTTAATAAATAATAAATAAATAAATAATAGACAGTGTGTGTAACTACGTAAGTACGGATTTCCTATTTGGAAACTATTACTCAGTGATTTGTAGGTACACTATTAAGAGTGTTTAGAAATTCCATAAGTACCTATGATCTACTGTAGCTAATAAAATATGTCAAAAAATTACGTGAATTATCGCTATGATTTTCCTATTTGTAACCTAACATGGAAATCCCATGAAATTGTCACATTCGGACAAACCCACGACCAATTCAAATTTCTATTATTTAGGATGTTACCTTGTGTAATATTCTACTTAAATTTTTAATGTGCGGTAAAAATTCGGGCTTTTTAAATTGTTAGGACAAAGTTGGGCACTAAGTGTAGCAGAGCACTGTATGAGTTCTAAGGCATTAAAGCCTATAAAATCACATCATTTTAAGATTCAAATATCTAAAGTTACACATCTCTTCTTGCTGGTATTTTCTGTCCCACTACAGGGCAAAGGCCTCCCCCAAATCCTTCCACTCCCCTCGATGCTATGCTTCACTACAGTCACATTACCCAGTCTAATTTTAGCTGCAACATAATCAGCAAGACGATACCAACAAAGGATTACGAACATCTCTTTATTACACTATCATTAACTCAATGGGATATCAGTATCATAGTCTCATATTAGCTCAACCCCATTGATCAAAGATTAATTGTTTGTCAACGCACACTGCGTAGTGTTGAGTCAGAGCTGAGATGTGTAATCGAACTCATATACCTACATATATCTACAACTACATGTCAAATCTTTTCCTGCGGAGGTAAGCAAAAGTGATACCTAAGTAGGTACGTCTAAGTATCACAAAGTTTATTACAACGAGCTTTTTCCCACGACTTCGCCCGCTTTAATATTGGTTATCGCGGACGCAAAAAACCTTGAGGGATCAAAAGAGGCCTGTCCTTTCTTGGGGTTTAATTTTACCGCGTACCAAATTTCAACAAAATTGTTTCATTGGTTTAATCGTGAAAGCGTTAGAGACAGTCAGACGGACATCCAGATAAAGAGTTACTTCCGTATTTATGGAATATGGATATAAAAGTGAGGATGTGAGGCATTGTTTAAATAAAGTGGCAAGTTAATGTAATAGGCAGTCTATTTACCTCATGAAGGTACACCTTGCAACAACTTGGTTCCACGTTTCGAAAATATCCTCCTCTCAATCCGTCGCTCTTTCGCACAGTATTAGCTACATATTGAGATTTCTTGAAAGAAGACTAACTAATCCCAGACAAGGAGAGAGTATATATAAGCTGTACGAACTCGTAACATACGTCTATCCAGCTGTAATAATCAGTTCGGTCCAAGTTTGAAACTTTAGCGTTCCATGAGTTAAAATTTGGTACCTACAATATACGTGAATTTACTTTTAAATCAGTCTTGTGATCCCAACCACTGTTCCTTAATGGAAACGACAAAGTTCAACCATAATATATGCATCTATACTATTATTATAAAGCTGAAGAGTTTGTTTGGTTGAACGCGCTAATCTCAGAAATTACTAGTTTGAATTGAAAAATTTTGGTGTTGGATAGTCCATTTATCGGGGAAGGCTATAGGCTATAAAACATCACGCTACGACACACGGGAGTGGAGCAGTAACCAAAAACGTAACCTAATGCGGGTCAAAAAACTACGCGGACGAAGTCGCGAGCAGAAGCTAGTCTTATAATAAAATTAAGATAAGCCACTACCCTAAATCGTTTCAAAGCTTCCGTAGGTACCCATATCTATATTTCATAGATACTCATTAATTTCAGCGAAATAAGTACCCGCTTCCGAAGCTAAAATGAGGAAGAACAGGAAAGTAAGTTTTTGTTTATGTAAATCCAACAGACGAAGCCTCTATTTGGGACAATTCGTAAGCAACAGCACTACATTTGCGTAATAAAATGCATAATCTGCATAATCAGGCCGTCAGTCATACATAACGTACAAGATTCGTTTCGTTGTCACCCCGCCTGTTTTGCTTTGTCGCTTACACAACAAGGAAAATAGTTTTACTGAGTATTAAGCTTGATAACTAATCCTAGATAACTAAAACATTCTTTGATAAGTGGAACCTTCGCTCATTTTTTGTTTGTTTCTTACATCTGCTTCTACTAGACTCGTACTTATCTAGCATACCTATAGAGGGTATAAAAATGGCATAGCGCCCATCAAAACATTTAGGTATATTTAGTGTAAAAAATCATGGTTTATAGTAGCATGCAATTTAACGCAAATCAATGTGCTTTCAGGTACATGTAAGTGTAGAGGCGGGGTGTTAAAAGTTTAGTTGTAACATTTAAAACTGGTTTTCGTAAAAAAAATGTAAAAATGTTGGACTTTGACCTTCAAAAGACCTTTGACCAGAGGTTTCCAGAAATGTTCCAAAAAAAAAATTACACCCGTTATTTCGTATCTCCAAGAATAAAGAAAAAGTGCTATATTTTAGCAACACTACCATTTCTATCTGTAACTATAGCTATCAGTTTAAAAACAGGAATGACGAAAACATTCACACATCCTTATCGATCTTACCCAGAAAAGCCCCATGAGAAACTTTGAACAAAAAGGGTGCGAACGCAGCGTGCTCGCACCTAATGCACAAAGATTTGCGCTGCGAACCACTGATAAGATAGGTGACGATAAGTAACTTCCTTGTTTACCTACCTCAGAAGACAGCCGATGACGTCAACCTTTCCCGGCCTGCAACAATTAACTAGGTAATATTAGTGCAACCCTTTTGTGTTTGATTTTGGCAGCTTTGTTAAGTGCCTTTGTTTTAATTCTGATAACTCATTAATATAGTTCAGCGGCATCTTTACACATAACTAGTAGGTATAATATCCGTGGGAAAGAGCGCCTTAATTATTTCTTGTACCTATTTATTTAACAAAAAATCCTTTTTTTTATGTCTTAAAAAGTTTTTCGAGGGCATCCTGAAAGTGTGTACCTACTACAGTCGGAGAAACGAATTGGTTAGTAAAGTGATTATGAACTTAAATTGTCTATATTTAAATCACAACTCAATTTTAGGAAATATCGCTCTAAACTCAGTGTCAGTATGTCAAAAATGCTTGTAATTTATCAACATAATATTTTGTCATTAAATGCTGTTAAAATGAGATTGCGACTTAATTTTGAAGGTTTTGAAACTGGCCTTTAAATTTAATTATTGCCGGCCTGAGTCACGTTTAGCTATTAACGTAAATAGGGAAAATATAAAAAAATAGTCAAAAAGAGAGGGCAGGAAGTTAGTTACCACAACAAAGGTACAAATTGTGTAATCACTGTTAACACCTCTACTAATTCCGGCGCCAGACCTGATGGCGGAGACTTCTAACACGATACTAACGTTCGCATATAACAATAAACTAACCCAATAACCGAGGGATGTTATTGTAACGGCCATAACTTTAACTCATTCATAACTCCAAACGGATTTGCGTTCGACAGGAATTAAAAATTAAAAAAGTAAACATACTCCAAGATTTTCCATTTAAAATATCTGTTTTAAAAGCATTTAAGGCATTTTGAAAAACTTTTGAGCAATATTCCGTAGTTGTAAGAGGAAAAAAATCCGGGGTAAACGAATTACGGATTTTTTTATTAATTCAATACCTTTTTTTATTCTATACCTATAATTTAGTCCATTTTTGTCCGACCACTTACTACAATAACGCTATGTTTCAATTCCAGCAGTAGGTAGCACAATTTTATAAAAAGACAATTTATAGGAAGGTACAATTTTTATAGTTTTCATATTAGTAAAGTGCTACTCATTAATTATAACCCTTATTCAATAATTTAAAGAACTTTTACCGAAAAAAAAAAACAGATCAGAATCAGTCTAAAAGACGTTATTATCAAAACACATGTAGGTACTCACACACACATACTTATACAACTAAACAAGATCGACAAGCCGATTACCATCCTCTGTAAGGCAGCTAAAGCAAACTGTACCAAGTGGTGAACGAGTGTCGCGCCCGCACCTTCGTCACTGCGCTTGTGAACAAACATCATTTTCGTCAAAGGACCGGCGACCCGAGGTGTCGGCTAAGGCTAATGGAGGAGAGTGCTGGACCAATACGCCCGGCGTGTAGTGTTTTAAATTGTTTACTCTTCCATAAAACTCTCGAGCTCGTGCACATAAGCCGGGTGCCGAGTCGTCCAACGCCGCGGATGAAGTGAGATATCTCCCTACTCCGACAACAAACAAGGTTTCCTGCGAACGCAGCCAGCACTGCATATTAAAAAGGATACCTAATGACTAATACCCTCTTTTCCACTTCAAACCTTCTTATTTATTTAAATAGTGTATGCAATTAGTCAGAGATGGATTAAAATACTTAAGATATCTTTCCAGAGACATGGAATTCGCCAAATTCCAGACTCAGCCAAAAAAAAACATTAAAGTTTAAAGGTTGCAGAGATGCAGAATCGAAAACTTGCTTGGCCAAAATACTTTGCATACTTTCGTACCACCGGCGCGTAGCTACCGGAGCGTAATAATGTTTAATTTAACACATTTTATATTGTTGTTATTTTCCTTTGTTTTTCAGGTACAGGCCTACCACTCCACAATTTGATTATAAGCCGTTCAACAAAAAAAAAACAGGAAGTACTTAGTTATACAAAATGTCACCAATTTCGTTCTGATGGCCTTTCAGTGTTATAAATAATTTAAAAAAATAAATTCTCTTGACCATATAATCAATATTAATTAGTAGCAAAAGAAGGTTATTTATATTGGATTAAAAATCTGTTAATCTTAGCATTGTATCCACTTCAACAAGTTAGGTATTCAAAAGCACTTTTTAAATGAAACTCATAAAGATACAAGGTGTAAAGGAGTCAAACCTGTTTGGTTCATACGATGCCCTCTAATTGACAAATTGGAATCTTATTAAAATAAAGTTCAAGTTCCTAACTGAACAGGCGGGCGCAGGCAGACGTGTGTGATGTCAGTGCGGGAGCTTGCCGACCGGGTGCCGAGCAGTGCCGAGCGAACACGATCAAGTCCCAAGCGGCGAGAATAAAAAGTCAGCAGCATTCGAAGCGCGTGCCTCGATGTGTGTGGTCCACTGTGGAGGTCCTCCCCGGCTTTTGATTTATTGAAATCAGAGTTTCACACCCGTTTTTGGTAATTGATTTGATTGCCGGTGTGCAAATTTTCAAACCATGAGGTATATTTTTGTTATTTGTATAATAATAATATTGTATAACTTCAGCTTGTATGTTATTTTAAATAATTATGCATAATGTTGAGACTTATAGAGGGGATATAAGTAGAATGACTTGCAAAGACAGTAGCTTATCAGATTCAGGACCTGAACTGTTAGCTGGTAAGCCGGTAAGTCGGTTTTGACCTTTTGGTTTAATTTGCCTTTCTTAGGCCGAAACGCATACCTACAACTAATAACAAGTCTGCTAACGACTTTATCCGCTTTAACTTCGTAATTTTTCCTATTAATTTTTCCAAAGCTACCCTTTTCACCGCATAAACGGGACACACTATACTTTGAAGAGTATAGTTTTGGAAAATATTCGTATTTTGAAAAGTACCATACTAGATATTAAATAATAAATAAATAAAAGTATTTTATTACTAATAAGTAGATATGTAATTCTAAGCTTCTATTATTTGGCATGATTATAAATATAAATTTATGATTTAATCAAAACGACGTGCAAAATCAATTTATTGAGACTCGTCTCATAAAAATCCTCTCTTTATAACTTAAAACCCTTTTGACTTTTCGGAGACAGCCCGAAAACACGTACTTACATAAATAATTGTTTATTTACATAAAAAATATCTACTGAGTTTTCAGCTGATAGGATCGCACATTTATGAGACAACATTTAACCTCAGAGTCAGGAAGTTTAAAAAAAATTGAAAGTATGCCTAAAAATATAATGTTTAACGCACGAGGCCCTTGCAAGAGCGAGTCTCTAGGCCCCGGCCCAGCTCCACCTCCTAAGGCTAGTATTATTTGAAGGCTACATCATCACCATCATCAAGGTTAGAGGTTCAGATTGTTCAGAAATAAAAAAATCATTTGCTACAAAGAAATATTTCTTTACTGTGCCAATTTTTTGGTGTATCTGTACCTAAATTTCTTGTATAGTTACAATAGTGTAAAAGGTTTTTAAATTTGGTATATTTCTATAATTTATTCATTAATTTTTTAATTTTCTAATATTCAAAACATCTAGCTATTGAGCTACTTTTATTTCAGTCATCCTTAGCATATTCATTTTTTTCCGTGGCAGCTTTTATATCTAGTTCATATGAGGTAATGTCAGTACCACTAGAATTAGCGTTAAGTTCTGGATATCTAGGTATCAGCTCAAAACTATTTATGTCATACATTTCATCCATATTAGAATTCCACTTACTTGCGATAATTTGCAATGGTTCCAAGCATTGTAAACTTTGCTTAACCCTAAGCAGCTCAATATTGCATTGGTTTTCTACTTCTAAAAGCTTTAATCGATAAGCTTTAGCTAACATTTGTTTTCTAATAGCATTTTTCTTTTCGAGTTGTGCAAGATTTAAAGTATTTTGATATTTTTGTAGCTGTTTTTCATATTCCATTAAGTTTTCGTCACAACTAATCTTGCTGTCCACACACTCGCTGTACATGTTGGTGGTACATGCCAGGTCATCCACAAACTCGTTAGATGTAGACACACACTGATAGTTACTAGTTGTGGATTTCGAGCTAAAATCAGGACGATTAACAGAACTTTTGCTTTGTTTTTCCAATTTCGCTTTTTCTTCGCTAAGTTCTAACTTTAATGACTCAAGAATGTTCTTGCACTGAGCTATTCTGTCCTTCATTTTAGCTTCATTGTCGTCAATCGTCTTTGGCGTAACTTCAGGTTGTCCTACTTTTTCATTATCAGTTTCTGTCCGTTGGTTTTCACATCTAGGCGATTGCTTATCATCTTCTGCTTGTTTTAAATTCGCACCATTTACACGCCTTGGAGATATAGATTTTGTTGTATCACCGGAGGCTAGATTAGTAGTAGCCATGTAAATAATGTAAAGATAAATCTGATTCAATGAATACGAAATTCCCAAAATATAATAAATGTTAGCTAGATGTCAAAAATGCCAGAGATTTTGTCGTTAAACAAATGAAATCTATACCGTTGCAACTTGTGGAGGTTCTATGTAAGTAGGTAGAACACCGTCTACATCTTTACTGAGTTTATAGAGCTGAAGAGTTTGTTTGTTTGGTTGAACGCGCTAATGTCCAGAACTAATATTTTTAATTGAAAAATTATGAGTTGGATAGACCATTTATCGACGAAGGCTATAGGGTATATAACATCACGCTACCACACGCAGGGGTTTTTTTTTTTTTTTGGGGGTGGGAAATCATCAAATAATTTCTCCCGCTCTGGGCGGGGCGGGAGGGAGTGTCAGACTTTTACTGACTAAATCCCACCCATGTTCCTTCTTGTGCTTTTTGGGTTCCGGGGGCGCGGTATGTCTTACGAACAACCCGCAGCCCCGGCAACACGCAAGGGTGGAGCAGTAACGAAAGTCGTAACCTAATGCGGGTGAAAAAACTACGCGGACGAAGTCGCTAGCAGCAGCTAATTCGATATAAAAATAGTAAGATCCGCACTTCCCACAATTTGCGCTGGATAATAGATATTTTGCGTAGCATGTATGTAGCTATATGTGTACTTATTAATTATATACCTATAGACACTATTGGCTTTCTCCTGTTTAAAAATTATAAAAAAAAGATGCGACATAAAATGGGAATACGAAAAAATCTGAAGTTAGGTGCAAATTTTCCAAAAAATATTAAAGAACCGTTTAGTTCATGTAAGTACTATGAATAATCTATACTATTACTATAAAGCTGAAGAGTTTGTTCGGTTGGTTGAACGCGCTAATCTCAAGAACTACTGGTTTGACTTGAATAAATATTTTTGTGTTAGAGAGTTCATTTATCGGGAACGTTTTAGGCTTTATAACATCACGTTGCGACACACGGGACACGAGCAGTAACCAAAGACGTAACTTAACGCGGGTGAAAAAAACGACGCAAACGAAGTCGCTGGAAGCAAATAGTCATTGAATATACACGAGAGAGTTTTTCGGAGCCCATAGAGACAGGCTCTTAAAGATTTCAATTGGACGTGTTTTCAAGGGCTATCTTGCTTATACTAAGCTGTTAACACCATAACCACATACACCCAGTTGATGTGATGGTTGACGAAGAGAAGTCGTGCAATGCACAATGCTCTATGCACCTACTTCAATTTTTATTGTACTATCGAAGGTTCTTAGATGCATTTGCATAATGTGAAAGTTACATTGGAAAGGAAGAAGAATATAATAGAATATTTAGTCTACACCAGTCTTATAGCGTGGTTTTATAGCGGGGCGAGGTAGCTATATAGATAGAAAAGATGTGAAATTCAGTACATTTCATGTTCGTTCTCAATTTTGTCTCGTTCATTTAGATCATGTTAAACTATACCGGTCGTCCATGTTACTTCCATACATTGCCAGATACACATCTATGGAAGGACGTAACATGTAACACGTAACATGGACGACCGGTAAGGTGTGTATCTGGCAGCACTTCTTAAAACGTCATTTTTGACATTGACGTTTATTTAATTATCTGTACGGAGCATAGAAGTATACCTATGGTGATGCCCAAAACTTCAAATGTATAAGAAAAAGTGTCAAAAGACGTGTCAAGACATGGCACATATTTAATTATATAATTTTATGTATCAGTTAATAATACTATTCTATTAGTGGCAAAGGCCTCTTTTAATAGAGGGAAGGTATATCATGAAATTTAAAAACTCAAATTGATATTGTAAGCGGCATGAGTCATGAGGACAAACGTGCATGCGATTGGTCCGTCAGTCGAACCAATGTCATGCAGCGTCAGCGACCCGAAAACCAAAAAACCCGAGAATTAACCCGAAAATGAACTAGGAGTTCGTGCTCACGACTCGTGCCGGCTACTTTACTTGTGATCCCATTTCCTGCGCATGAGAAGTGGGTGCATTATACCCCTGGGTCAACAGGTCATGAGTTACTGCTTACAATCGAAAATAACTACGACTACATCTATGACTATAAAGCTGCTGATTAATATAAAGTATTTATTAGTTTGAAACTTATTGAAGCGTGTGAAGCGGGCATTTTGTGTCTCCAGGCAGCTATCTATTTCTTAATTTATAGTTAGGTCCCGCCCATAGATAAAACTCAGTTTCTTTTTGATAACTGTACTGTCAATTTGTTACTGTCAGTTCGTTCAGTTTACCGGTTGATTTGGCGCGTTTGTAGAACTAGATTTTTGGTATTCTGAAATTTAATTGAACACCTGCTTTTCTTTCTTCACATTTAAAACGGAGTTATGGGCCTGTTAGAATTGTGTGAAAAATATTTTAATTCCTCGAACCTTTATGAAGTCTTACAAATTCCTGAAAATGCCTCAGACAAAGATGGTATGTCTAAAGACTATCGAAGTTCTGCCAATATTCATAATATTTGCATTGGTAGAACAAATGGAACCCAAACTGTTTCAAACCTTCACTTCCAAAAGTCACACTTAACACTTAACACCAAACTTTTTGTGTAATTGGTCATTGTGGTTAATCTTTTTCTGATTAAAAAGATACTAGTTTATTATTTTTGGCTCTATCACATTTTTTTTTTTCATTGTTTTATTGGGCTTTAAATATATAATAGAATTTATATGTTAAGATCATTTTCATTTGCAGTGAAGAAGGCATATCACCGCTTGTCTCTCAAAGTACATCCAGATAGGGTAGAAGAAGATGAAAAACTTGAAGCAACTGAGAAATTTAAAGTCCTGGGCAGTATCCATGCCATTCTCACAGACAAAGAAAAAAGAACCATATATGATCAGACCAAAAGTGTTGATGACAAAGACTTTGATGTTATTATTGACCGAGACTGGTCTTTTTACTGGCGAGTCTTGTTTAAGAAAATCACTGACGAAGACATCAGGGCCTATGAAAAAGAATATGTTGGTAAGTCAAATTATATCTGATACAAAAAATTTAACAATAGTTACTCTAATCTTTAAGGCACTACACAAACACAGAAACTTTTTGCTACCAACATGAAACATAGTAGCTCTGTCCAGTACCAATGAATACACAAAATTGCAAACTGCTACTTCTAGACACTGGTAACAATTTGATGCCTGTTTTCCAAACATTACCTTGGTGACCTGTGAGACACAGGTAACTATTAATTATAACAACTTTTTACTCATACAATTTGAATGGAAAGTTATTATTCTTGCTTGTGTGGTACACTGGAAACTCTTCAGTGTCTAGTTGCAACAACAATCATTTGTTGTTATCTGCAATCAGTATGTATTACGTGGAAGCAACAAGGAAATCACAGTGGCTGTAGCATCTGTGTGTCTGGGTTGGTGTAGAGTACTAGATACACTCATGTGCAATAAAATTAGGCCCCTCGATATAGTGATTTCCTGTTTAAGGTCAAACACTTAAGTGTCTATGTTTGCACAGCACCTTGTGAGATATCATGAACAAAGGAAACACCACATCTGCTTTATACGGGTACCAAATTTATTACTTTACAGGGTCAGCATTGGAAAAAGAGGACATCAAGCAAGTATATTTAAATGCCAAGGGTGACATGAATTACATTGTAGACCATGTACAATTTGCAAGAACAGACCAAGAACCAAGGATTAGGGAGCTTCTCAATGTAATAATTAACTTCTGTTTCATTAATTTGACAATTCAATTTCTGTGTCACTGTTGATTCCACAATACTTAAATGATGAATTATATTTAAGGAAATGATAAAGAATGGAGAAATTCCTGCATACAAAATTTTTACTAACGAGCCAGCTAAGAAGCGTCTCAAAAGAATTGCAAAAGAAAAACGGGAAGCTAAACTAGCTGAAGAGTTACAAAAGGAGTTACAAATGGATTCAGGTATACATTAATTCACATTCTGTTTAAATTAATTTTGCTAATATTTACATAAATGAGTGGTTCTGTACAAGCTTGATAGCAATAATATGCTACACCATAGTGCACCAGACAGGGCTGCATGTTGTTCGAAAGAGGTGCCCCCGGAACCGAAGGGCACAAGAAGGAAAATGGATGGGTTTTAGTCAGTAAAAGTCTGACACTTCCACCCAAGACGGGAGAATTCATTTGATGATTTCCCATCTGAAAAAGAAATAGTTTGCCTCAAAAGTGCAGCTGCTGAACACTATTTTGTACTACATTGTATATCACATATCTTTATTTCTAGTATTAAATATTGTTTCTTTTTAGGCCCTGATAGCCTTGAACTTATGATACAACAGAAACAAAAATCAAGGGCTCAACAAATAGACTCCTTTATTGACGACTTAGCTGCCAAATATGGAGGTGGCAGCAAAACAAAGGCAACTAAAAGGAAAACAGCTACAAGGACTGAACCACCAATGAAAAATAAAAGAAGGAAATAAATTTTGTATATTTTTAATACTAAATTATTAAGTTACAGTTGTATTTGAAACCAAAATAGATCTTGTATCTTTAAATTCAACAACAGTTATGATAACCATACATTTTGTTATTTTAATAATGCCATTACAGTTTCAAGTGCTCTTGCCACATTGACTTAAAAAAAAATATTTGTCCATAAACCCTCGCAGAGAGTGTAATGAAATTGTTAAAAATCGCGTATTGATCCATGAAAAAGGTATTAAGATAGCTATTAGAAAATTTAATCACCTTCTTCCATTGCCACTTCCAACTGACTTTCAGAATAAAATGGACCTTGTTCAACATAAGTATGAAGTCTCCCAACAATAACGGTATCAAATGCAGGTGAATGAGCAAGCCTTTTGATGATGTCATACTTCACTTCATTAGTCTCTTTTGTGTAAACTGTTGATCGATCCAAAAGGAATTCTATGAAACCTGCAAATGTAGGAATGAGATTATTTCTTTTTTTTAAATCTGCTTTTGATTATAATTGTATGCTTTGAATGCCATTTAGGTATTTTAAATTCTTAAGTTAAAAATAAATGCACAAAAAATTATCAGTATTTGTTTATTCAACCTTCAAAGACACACTGTCAGCAAATCAGGAATGAAGAACTTTGATCTCGGTAGATGTTATATTTTAAATAGCACAAAGTAAAATTTACATTATTTTTAATTGTCAGTAAGTGGTTAAACAAATTATACATAAATAATAATAAATACCTGCAGCTCGAGCAACCATTTCTTCACCCCATTGGTGTTGACAAACAGCATCCAATAACAAAAATGCAGCTTGTTTTATATCAGGAAATGGATTTCTGCAGATATCAAATAAAGTTTCCATAGGCTTAGCATCCAATGTTCTGAACCATTCGCGAGTCATTAATGTGACCCTGTGGTCTACAGGATTGGTTTTAGACAATGTTGGATCTTTTTCTATACTCATCAGCCCAGCAAAGCAATGTAAGGCGCGTATCTTTGTTTCAGTATCACTTTGCTTGATTAGGTGACTCACATTATCCACTGCTTGTGTATATTTGCTGCCTGCAAAAAACTGTTGGTTATAATGAATGTTATTTGCCTAGATACCTAAGAACATTTTCAATAGAACTAACATTATACATACCAAGTGCAGCTAGGCATAGTTTCCCTTCCACAGTTGTACCAATAAAACCCAAAGTATCTAGAGCCACTGGCATAATGGTTGGATCACCAGATTGAATTGCTTCAAATAGTGTATCAAAAACAACAGAATGTTTTTCAAAAATTTCTTTAGGGTAGGTATGAGCAATGCATCCAAAGAACTTCATGTAACCTGAAGATATAAAAAAAACCTAGTATTATCCACCAATCTGTTTGTCACTTGATAAATAAATAAAGGCAACTTTACTAAGTTGCCTACTACACAGGGCATACTTGCCCTGGAGCTCAACCAAATCAGGGGAGCAAGAAATTAAACCCACTAATAATAATCTTTAAATAAATAAAATACTGAAAATTTTTACATTAACAGATATACTGTACCTGGTACTAACAATCCACGAAGTGGATTACTTTGTAGCTCTGTAACATAACCCAAAATCTTCTGAAGTTCTCCATTTTTCACAAGATAATTGATACCATGAGGTTTGACTACCAATCTTGATAACAATTCCAGTATGTTTACTTGATACAGAACATCATCTGTTTGCAATTCTGATACCATGAAATCAATATAATGCAGGTCGGCACATAGCTTGAATAGTTCATAAGATTTCCCTGAGATATGGACAACAACCTGAAAAGTTTAAACTCTTAACTTCAATCAAACAATGATTCAAGGAACCCCTTACACTTTTAAAAACACTTTTTATATTCCTGAAAATATATATCTTTTACTACTGTATAAGTAACTACCTCAAAAACATTACACTTGCTGCTGCTGTTATACTCAAGTGCAATCCGCATTTCCTCTAAAACTTTCGGATAAGCTTCAAATGGTAAGTTAGAAGTTATCAAAACAGCTTCATTGGCTACACCCACATCTGGATCACTGACTAGTTGTGCTGCAGCAACAAACACATCAATATATTGTGGTACAGGCAGTAAATTGGGGTCAGTAGAAACAGCCTTCCGTACCTGAAAACATAATTACTATTAACAGTCACAATTTGCTATTTTCGAATATCAATATGAACTTTTGCTTTTAAATTTACAAAATAAAAAACAGTATATTATTATTGAGTTACTCACTTCATCCATAGCAAGTCTCCTCACACAACTTTTTTCATGGCGCAGTAAGTACATAATATGACTTGTGTAATTCTTCACCACATCTCCAGCTTGAAACTTCTCGAAACATATTCTTAGGACTTCGCATGTTAAATCTACATGAGATCTGCAAGACAGTAACAACATTATTTATTTACTTAGAATAAACCCTGGTAACTAAACAAGCAGAAAACTGAAAAGGATGACATACGTATTCGAGACATTGAGACATTGAACTATTTTAGATATCCCAACATCTCTTATTGTAGTGATAGCCTCACTAGCAGGTTTGAAAGCAAATAAGTTTTTGATGTCATTTAGTGCAGCCGGCCTATGCTCTTCTCTCTGCAGTCGACCTAAAAACTGCCGAAACTGTTCAGTGTCCTCACTCTGCATTTTAATTAAAGATAATTTATTAAGAATTTACGTTTACTCAATGTCAAAAATAAGTAGTAGTACGAAAATATAATTAAAATTTCATGAATACGACAATCGGACAAAACAAAACAATAATTCAATTTCCTACTGTCAAACAAATGTCACTCGCACATTCGATCCATTCCAAAATCTGTCAAGTCACTTCATTTCTAGAGCTGAGACTACAGTCATAGATTTTAGGCAGCACTTTCGTAGTTTCGATTTCGATGCGTTCTTTCGTCGTTCGAACTCGTGCAAATACCTACTATTTATTCTAATTTTGTACTTATCCTTAAGGGCTTGAAATATCATCTAATGTAAAAAAAAAAACGGGCAACCGCGAGTCGGACTCGCGTTCGAAGAGTCCGTTTAATTATTTATAAAAATGAGCAAAAATAACACATGATTGTTGTATGGGAGCCCCCTTAAATATTTATTTTATTCTATTTTTCAGTATTTGTTGTCACAACGGCAACAGAAATACATCTGTTAAAATTTACACTGTCTAACTGTCACGGTTCATGAACCCAATCTCATGAGATACATTGGTCTGGAGTCTTAGTAATACGGTCCCTTTGGTACGGAACCCTAAAAAGAGGCAATAGTTTTCTTATATTCGAATAACCTCTTCTATTCCACATTAGCAAAGAAAGATACGTGTGCTCTAGACCCTAGGTAATCTTTATATGTCTGTGTGTAGATCACACGACTAAAGTAAAATTTTACTCCCTACTACTAAAGTAAAGTTTTACGTCAAAAAAAAGGAAGCAGGCCCCAAAATCCGCCGAACAGCTTTTTCACACAAAATAATGTGGCAAATATGTCACTGGTTAAACAGTTCATGAAACGCATTTCTAAGCGTTTTTTTGATTCTGCTGAAAAGAACCCCAACCTTTTGATCGTACCGGCCGCTGATACACTCCCTCCCGTAACAGCAGGATTTGCCAACCGAGACGTAGTCTGACCACCCCCGATGACTTTATAACTTTCTAATATAATAAACTAGCATACTACCTGTAACTATAAGTTTGGCTCTAATAATCGCAATCCAAACCAGGCTGTCCTCCCCCAGAGACGAGATCTAAACCGAGGTCCGGACCCTACAGGGGGTGCTCTTAGCATGTAGTCTCGTAGTTTATTAGTTTTAACCCATGCCTGGAGGCCTTCATTATTATGACACCGCAGGAAATTCTGGTTTAGCAGAGTATATGGAGTAGCCAGTCCGAACTGTCACTGGTTAGAATAGAATGTTGCCGTGACGCTGGCAATACCTGACTGAGTGGGAAACTACTAAGGGACAAAAATCTCATTTTCAAATAAGTAGACTGTAGACATGTCACGATGTCAGGTCACCCATCAGCAATACAAATATCAGTAGGTAGTAGTGGGTATTCACAAATAAAACCACAATCGTATGTGACAACTTATCTAAATCAATTTTGTACATTCTAATAATTATGAAAAGATGTCTTATGTATATGACTTTTTCGCTCGCCAATCTAAGAATTCATCAATATCATCTTCATTATCTGAATCTCCATGATCGTCTTCACTCATTTTTTCCATATCTTGTTTTGTTTTCTTAGTTTCTTCCTTTTTTAATTCAAGGTCTAAAACTCTGTAAAAAAATTAATAAAGTCACTAAGATTTCATCTTACAGAATTATACTTAAATTTTAAAAAAATGTACCAACTTTGACCAAATTCTAATTTGTTCATCGATTTCATCAATTTGTCGTTCAGCTGTTGCTTCTTCTTGCTCTCCAGCAATAATTTCTGCTGATGCGGTTGCTTCTTCCTTTATTTCCTTCTGGAACTTTTCCCATTCCTCTTCAATTGGGTCTTTATATTCAATATTCCGTACCTGAGAAGAAGTTATTTTTGTTTTAGATCCATGCGATATTGTTTTACGTGTAGGTCTGCACACGAAATGGAGAAACTTAGCCCTAAACAAAAGCGCTGTCGGATTTTCAATGTACTGTTCAGGGCCAAAAAAGTTCAAAACCTAGATGCACAACACATTCGTAAAGGTAGTTCAAAGTTCGTTACATTCTGAAATTAACAAATGTTTGCATGGCATTGTGATGAAAATGTTGCAGATCTCGCGCACGACGTAACCTTGGAACGCAATGTTTTAAATGACATTATGACATTGACAATGACAACTCATACGCAATAAGCAATGATTTTGTTTTTCTTAGAAAATAAGCACAATTTTATACAATAATTAACTTTTGATACTGGTCTTTCCAAAGACTAAGAGATCACTTCTTTTTTTCTAATAACTGTTTGTTGATAATATCAATGTCACAAGGTTTTCCGGGAAAGATATTAAAGTATTTTTCTGCAAATAGTTTGAGGTCCATGTCAATGAGTAGTGTACTTTATAAAATGGAAGAATCATGCATGATAAAAAACGTTAAAGCATGCATTCCACCCTTAGACCTCAATAGTCATAAAGGTCAAGCAGGACGAATAGGAGTTATTGGAGGGTCATTAGAATATACAGGCGCACCATACTTTGCTGGGATAAGTGCATTGCGAGTTAGTGTATCTATCGAGTTATTTGTGTCACAGAATAGAATCTTATAATAATTGCTAAGAATATTATTATATTTACAGGTAGGGGCAGACTTGATTCATGTATTCTGTACTAAAGATTCAGCTGCTGTTATAAAGTCATACAGTCCAGAACTAATAGTGCACCCCCTATTAGACTTTCCAAATGCTGTCACAGAGATATCACAGTGGCTTGAAAGGCTTCATGCAGTAGTCATAGGACCAGGACTGGGACGACAGAAAGAAACATTTAATGTTATTACAGAACTAATTGAAGTTATAAGAGAAAAGAGGATCCCACTAATTATTGATGCTGATGGATTGTTTTTAATAACTGAAAAGATACATCTATTAAAAGAATTTATGTCTCCAGTTATATTAACTCCAAATAAAATAGAGTTTGATAGACTTTGTGTGAAAACAAATGGGCCATCTGGGTTGGGCCAGTTGGGCCAATATGTTACTGTATTTAAGAAAGGGCAAATAGATGAAGTCTTCAGTGTAGATCCTGGGGTTCAATGGAAATCAAATATTGGTGGTTCTGGCCGAAGGTGTGGTGGACAAGGAGACTTGCTCTCTGGAGCAATTGCTATTTTGATGAACTGGACCTTAGCTAACCAGGATAAAATTGAGATAGAGACTTGTGGGGAAAAGGTTTTACTAGCTTCATCTCTGTCATGCTATGCTGCAAGCCGTCTGATAAGAATGTGTAATGAGAAAGCTTTTGCAGTTAAAGGACGAAGTATGTTAGCTTCCGATATGATTGAGTATATCCATGAATCCTTTGAACATTTCTTTGGACAATAACTTTAATACTTAAATTTTATGGACTTTTTGCCATTTTTGTACTGCATTTATTTTACTGAATAAGTTTTTTTAATTTTTATTTCACTTTAACACCTATTCAAGGTAGGCAACGGTAGTTAAGTTTTATTGTGTTACCATAAATGAGGTATTGTATTGTATATGTATAAAGAATATAAATAAAAAATTACAATAACCTTTAAGTATTTTTGTAAAAAAAAAGCATACCTTGGCATCTAGAATAGGGTCATCAAAGAAACCTTCTGGAATGGGTTGGTCCGATCCTTGCACAGCATCTGCTTCTACAGTACTAGTTGCTTGAAAATCTGAAAATATTTTTTATTGCATAAAAAGTATTTTATATTAACTGTGATCATTTAAGTCTCTTATGCAAAGGCTTCTTCCCTTATGTTCTTTCACCTTCTGCATAGCTTTACCCTAACTATAGTCGGGACGGGTCCCAGTCTAACCAACAACATTATTGATACATCTTAAAACCAGTCTTTTGATGACTTCACATGCTTTGCCATGCCATCAACTTCCAAACTTCAGGCTAAATAACCGGTATTGAACTCAAGATTCCACCCTCAGTAGTTATACTTGTGACTATCAGGACAACAGAGCAGTTCCCCCATCTTCTTTATATTGATTAAATTTAAAAATAAGTTACAAATAACTTTACTCTTTTTGAAATTACAGTTGTTGGCTTTAACATCTGACTGAGTTTGCAACCCTGTACCCAATTGTAATTTTAATGGACTGATAAGATTTAGAAAAATAACCCTTTTTTTATTTTATTGTAGTTAGAAAATGTACAGGTACACATAGTAAGAACAAGTACTATGTAGGATACCATGTGTAGATGAATTATAGATGTCTGGATTGTTGTCACTATAAATATCACAGACAAGTTCTTTATTCTTACACATGCTCTTTTGTTATGTCCTTCTTATTAAATTAAGTTACTAAACTGTAAAACAATTAAACAAAAGAAGTTTATTTAGATTACAGCCAATTACAAACCTTCATTACTACCAGTTTGTGTAGAAACATTTAATGGTGTCCTTTTAATTTCTTCATCGTGGAACGATATTACTTGTGGAGCATTATTTTTAGGAATCTGAGATGCTGATGTCTCTGCGTTTTTCAAGATTCCCCTTAACTTTTTTTCAGGTGGTGCGTCACTGATAGGACTCCCACTTTTATGTTTTATTTTTCCAACTGTGAAATTATTTGTTAATTCTTTTAACTTTTTTGCCTTCTCAACATTCTCTCTGTGCTGTTTACTAATTACGTGTACATGCCACACATGTTCGGATCGTACTATTGAATTACAAAGTATACACATTAACTGTCCAGTGTTGGTATATTTAGCAAGAGGGTTCTCTACTTTTCTAGGTTTAATATTCTTCCTTTTCCGTTCAGCCATCAAGCGACGCATCTCTTCTTGCTTTTTTTGCTTCTCTATTTGCAAACGAAGCGACATGCTGGTAATTTGTAAATACTTAGCGAAGAAGACTTAAAAATAAGGTACTGTATCGGAATAATAACCACTGGCTTCCAAGCTAAAGCAGTTTTGTTTTACCACAAACTCAATTTCATAACAGTTTCCTTTATTCTAAGAACATGTTTTAGTGTTATTGACAAAAAAATAATCAGTCTTTCAATATTATTTCCGTAAAATTCGAATTGAATTGAAGTATTGGAAGCGTCAAGGCACAGATTTGATTTGGTCTTTTTGACAAATGACATTATGACAGACGACAGTCGTGAAATTCACAGATTGATAATTTTATTTAAGAAACGTCCAAACCTTTAGTTGGCGCTTGCCGAGACCTAATGGCTATGGCTTTTTTGTTTTTGCTAGGGGCTCAATCCAAAGTAGTATTGGTAATGCCGGCAGCAGCCTTTTGGGCACATTTCCAGTTGAGTGTTGCTACTTTGTTTAGTTTTTTTAGGATTGATATCCCAACTAAAAATAAACATAACAATAAAAACTAACATAATACCTATGATGATTAAGTATTTATTAAATATATACCACAAACACACCATCACGTCAGCATTCCCCGAAGGGTTAGGCAGAGGTTTACCAATGTACACCCAGTTTGCCGGGGTATGTTTAGGTTCCATGTAATAAGGGGTGAGCCTATTGCCATTAACCGGGCACAAATCCTAACTCTAATAAAATTAATATCTAAAAATAACAGTTCAATAAATATACAAACGTTCTTACAATAGATTTAAGATTACATAATTTAAAGTCATTACTTCAACTTAAAAATATTTTTTTCTTTTTTATCAGAATTTATTATAGTAATTTAATCAGGCCAACATGTAAACAGTATTATGGTCTGCGACAACCTCGGTGTTGCTCAATAATAATGTGCTTCTGCTTTAACAAAATTTTAGTCATTATGGCCAAACTTGGCAATACGTGTTCAAGTAAACAAACACAGTTACAAGTTTTTGTCACTCTCTTTGTGTAACTTAATTAATGAAACGCGATGCGCCGCTCGATTTCGAAAACATCAGGCTTGATGCAACGGCTGGCGACGGCTTTAGGCGGTTTCAATTTATACAGCGTATTACGGAAAGGGTTTATCCATACAAAAAGGGTGAAGAGTGTAACCGGTACTGAATCTATTAAAAATATCAACTCAAAAGCAATACATTTGAAAATTCCTAATATTTTTATTTCGGCACTTTATTAATTTTAAATCATAACAAACGTGTCAGGAGAAACAAATCTTTTACGGAGTTGTTTGTTTGTGTGTAGTTTATTGATTTGATTTTTTGCTTAAATGTTTCTTAACTTTATAATTTGTATGTATAGGGATTAAAAAAAGGTTACTATGTGGTTGGTTAACACCAAAAGAATCCGTGCCTTTGATATACGTATATACCCTTTCCGTAACACGCTGTCTAGAAAACACGCCCCACACAACACACTGCCGACGCGTCTACTCGCGGGATTATCGTACCACGCAAGGCGCCCCGCGGCGCGGCGTGACGCTTCGGCAGTGGGTGAATCACCTTAAGTGTTCTCCGATATATGGGAGTGTAACACCATTGCGGATTGCTGCTAGTATTAAGAAGTTTCTAATGGAATATCCAATCACCTTGCCCGATCTGCATCAGCATCCCACGCTTAACAGTGACGCTTGAAACCAACCAAGGCGGTCGTTCTAAGGCTCAATGTTGAAAATGGGCCTCTGCTAATGACTATTTATTTAAAGAAGATTGATTTGTGATAGTATAGCAATAATCGACCACTTGAGTGAATTGATGATTTTTGAAAAAACATAATTTAATAAATATAATTTACGATTTCATATTATCTGATCTACGAAAAAGGAAAGTTTTTCGACCAGAAGGTTTTTAGTTTGAGACCGAATTTAAGCGTTATCCTACAAACTTTAACAAATAAATGGACCAAGCTTGTCATTTTAATTATGTTCGCTTACCATAAAATCCTAGGCAAGTCACGCTCTGTAACGGACTTATTTTGTGGAAATTCAAATTCTGTCATAGACGCTAAAATTCTATAGAGTGATGTCAATTTCGGGTTAGTTTTTGGTGCTTCAGTTGGTAGTCGCCAATTTTTTTTCGGATTTTCAAAGCTAAAAACTTTAAATAATTTACAATTGCTTGTAATTTAATGTTAATTCTATTTAAAAATATAAGTTTACTTAAATCACCTACTCGGTACAATAATTCAAACCAAAATACCGGGCTCAATACCCAATTTTCTAAGATCGCTTATTTGTGGTTCAGTGTGCTGTGTTTATCCCTCATGCTGTGATATTTCAGCGCTATTTTAGGTCTACAATGGACATCGACGTTAGTAAAGAGAACATTCAACCGCTGAGAGGTGGTAGAAACCTTGTGCAATTGGGTACAGCGTTGCAAGCTCAGTCGGATGTTGAGGCCCAAAGACAGCTGCAATTGCAAAAAGAGTAAAGTTTTTCATAACTTATTTTTAAACTTATATGTATAACTCTGCTTCCGTGCACTCACGAATGTTAAGGCATCATTTTTATCTATAGTATCTTCATTTCCTAAAAAAACACATATTTGTTTCTTACGTATTTTGTGGTGTTAATATCGTATGCATGCTAGCATTATGACTTGAGATGGATTGTTTGCGTCGTAAGTAACCATGTGTTTCTTTGATTGCGCCGGCAGGGAACATGAAGCAGCTATCAGACACTATCAGGGCACTGATCCTTTGGATCCCTGGTTCAACTACATCCAGTGGGTTGAGCAGTGTTTTCCTAAACATGGACATGAAGGGCATATTGATAAGTTAATAAAAGACTGTCTACAATTGTTTGAAAACGAAAAAAAATATTATCAAGATAGAAGATTTGTTAAGTTGTGGATAAAATATGTAAGTGGCAAATTGAATTTTTTTACTCACTATTCAGTAGGTAATATTGCAGCTCCTATGCTTATCAGTAAACTGAAAAGATGCATATATGAAGTATTGAGATACTAATATGGCTGATTCTGTGAGTAAGTAGTCTTTGCAAGTCAATCTCATTATAGATTAATTGTTGAGCAAGATAGGCAATGAACATTATTGCCTCAACAGGCAGTTTGTTTTACTTAACTAAGACATCATGGTATAGCTTCTTTTATTATTTCTAGTATCATGTGATGTTTTATTTGTAGGTTGACTGTCTGTCCAACCCCTTGGAGATATATCAAAGGTTGTATAATACCGGTATTGGTGTGGAATGCTCAGAATTCTACCGTGCTTGGGCATGCTACTGCGAGGAGTCTGGAGACTACAAGAAAGCCAATCAGGTGTATATGTTAGGTCTTCAGGCTAAGGCTCAACCCTTGGATGAACTAGAGCAGGCTCATATGTAAGTGTTATGTGTAAACGTTATGCAATGTGAGGTGCCATTTAGAGCAATATCTTTGCCATGTTTAATTTCTTGTATGATAACCAAATTATTATGTAATACTATGGGACTTTAAGCAGGAGTTACTGCAAGAGTCAAAGGGTTTTTATTTTAAAAGCATCAAATTTTCAGGATGTCCTTGGTTGCTTCTATCACCAAATGAATTGTATAATCTAACTGGCAGTGTATCAGACAAGTTTTGGACATATTATGTTTGTTAATACTAATAAATAAATATGAAACCATCATAATAATAAACATGTTTCTGCATACATTTTCATTAATTTAGTGGTGTGAGGTTAACTTACTACCCACTTACTTTAAATATGACCTCTTATGACCTTAGTCACTTGTTAATACCAGATTAAAACCATAGGAGTGAACTTATAGTTGAGTTTTTTCACAAGGCTCTAGTAATAAAACAATTATTTAATGTAATTCAGAATATTGGCAACAAGCCAAGGATGTGGCATGCGGATTGCTCTTTTTGCAATTTCAGCTGTGATGTTGAAATCTTAACAAGTTAATGTTACATTCAACAATAATGTATTAACAGCTCTTGAATTTGTAGTAGGTATTCAGTCAATATATTTCTGTTTTCAGGAATTTCCAATTATTCTTTGCCCAAAGAATGTTACATGATGACTCTCCCACAAAGAGGAAGGCAGCATCGGCACTGGCTGAGACCAGAATGGCTCTAACATCATTAAAGTCTTTTAAGCGACGCAACATCGCCCATGTGCCAATACAGAGGGTTGGAGACAATGTGAGGAGTTCTGTTCCTGGAGTGGTGAGACAGCAAGCGGGCAACTATGACAACAGGCTCCCGAACTCCAATGTTATGGTCAACATTTATGAGGTAAGCATTTTGTATTTTGGTAAGGTCATTATAAATTCTAATAACAGTATGTTACACAGAACTGTAAGGGTTTTTTCGTTTATCTGTGCGATGCTGGACTGCTACAGCATTGGAGCGACCCTCTTGTCAAACTGCATGTGGATGGTTGCCTTTTTGTATACAGTTGACATGTCGAGAGAGCGACAAACTGATTGCTCCAGAACCACACATGTGCACCATGATAATTATGCGCCTACAACTAGTCTGTATGTGTGTAAATGTCACCAATTGTTTTATTTATTGATGAAGACAGTTAGTTGGCACTAAAACAATCACTGATTAACAATAATATTTTAAGTGTCCAATTACTTTTATACATATTACTCAAAATAGGATGCACCTTCAACATCACAAGCTACTATTCCTATTGCTGAGGATCCAGGTCCAGCATCATTAGTACAGGCTTGCAGTAATGTTGAAAATCAGAAAGAAGTTGGGATATGGACTAATCCGAAAACTAAAATGGTACACTCTAATGTTGTACCACATCAACCTCTACCATTTACGCGTAAGTAATTCTGACAGAAAATTGTGTAGTCTACTTATTGATAGCAAAATTATTTAGAGATATGGATATAAATAGTTAACTTAAAAAAAAAATATACCATCACGCCTGTATTCCCCGAAGGGTTAGGCAGAGGTGTAACAATGTACACCCACAGCCCGCAGGTATATTTAGGTCCCATGTAATAAGGGGCGAGCCTATTGCCATTAACTGGGCACAAATCCTAACTCCGAGCTGCTACTGAGAATTTCATAGAAAAACCCAATAACACTTTTTGCTCGACCTGGGAATCGAACCCAAGACCTCTAGCGTAGCAGTCGCGCTTACGACCACTAGGCTACCGAGGCAGTAAGTAAAAAGTAAGCAGTAAGTAGTAGGCAGTAAGTATTAAGTCTTAAATAGTTAACTTTTGTGCCATAAAACTTTGAAACAAATAGACTTGAATATTTTTTTTCAGCATATGAAGACGAAGATGATGTCCTAAGACTTCCAGCCAATCACATGCGTTATTGCATTGACGACTTATCATTTACCGTGCCTCTAAGTGTACCTGATCCCCCAGATTCAACAAAAATTCCTTGTTATAATAAGTCACAGGTTAGAATTCTTATGTTTTCATTGTTATTCAATAATTATTTTTGTAAACAATATTTCTATAATGACAACATTATCATTCTCCATAGGTATATGTCAATGACCAAGAATACAGTTTAGAAGAAATAAGATCTAGAAAATATAATTTAGAAAAAAAAGTGAAGACTGAAAAAACTGAAGTTGTTGAAGTTCCAGAAAATTATGAAAATATTAATGAAACATTGGCTCAGTGCAGTGCTTTAGAAACATTAGCTAATTGTGCTTTGGACACGGAACAGGATCATTTAGGACAACTGATGCCTTTGACCATGCCTACATTACAAAACATCACAAAAGTAACAAACATGCATTCACCTGGTGAACCCAAAGTGTTAGTCAATTTGGATTCTCAGGAATTTAGTGAGCTGACTGCTAAAAAAGTTGATGAAAATTATAAACCAGCCTCAAGTATGTCAGATAAAGAAAACGAAATGCTCACTTCAAGTAATAATTATGGCAATGAAAATGCCTTACCAAATTATGGCAAAAACAATTTGATGGAAGAATTCAATAGGAGTTTGATGGGTAATCTCCTTGGGGATTCAGTAACGGTAAACACCAAAGAAGCCAGATGGGAACTTAGAAATCTTTTTAATGACAATGGTAATACGACGCAAAATAAAATCTTACTTGATTTCATGTTGAGATAAAATTAAGATTAAATCATTATAATTTTTTGACATGTTACAGAACCTTCTATAGTGCAGCCTGTGGTACAGCAATTTGAAGTTCCCAATTTTGACATTCATGAGGATAGATCTATTACAATGGCTATTAATACTAAGAAGAAGCAGGAACTTACTGAAATGAAACCTGTGCCTCATGACAAAGAAAATGCTTCTCAATTTCAAGTACCTATAACTGCTGGACAGCAAAATGTATGTTAACATTTATGTTATTTACTTGAGTATGATTTTAAAAATTGTGCAGCCTTCAATCTTTTTTTTTTTTGACAGGTTAATAAAACAGCTTACTATGAAGAGCCTTCCTGTACACAAGTCTTCAATTTCAATATAAAGGATGCTAGTACACCAAACATGTCTCAATTCAAGAAACCATCCTCTTGCATTGATCAATCAAATAAATTTCCATCTGTGCCAAAATTTAGTATGGATGAAAGTGTCATAGAACATCATGACCCAGGACTTACAAAGAGGGAAGAAAGTTCTAGACAAAATGCCACTGATCAGCATGCCACTGTAGATAACCAAGGAGCAGGACTCTCTGTAATCATGGAAGCTACAAGAGAATATAACAGGTATGAATGACTCTTCAAACTTTACTGATGTTTATAAGAAAACAGTAAAATTTGAATTATAGCTTTCAATTATTTCAGTAAATCGGGATCTAGTTCCTCTGGACAATCAACACGAACCAACTTTACAGCCTACACTACCAACTACGACTCTATGTACAATAATAACGACCCATCACAGCAACCTACGACTTCAAAAAGGAGCTCAATATCCTCTCAGCCTAGACAGGTGAATGGACAGTTTGCCAGAATCCACCCGCAAAAGCGAGAAATCCCAGAAAAAGTTGCCGTAGCATCCACATCAGCGCCGTATCCCTCGCACGACCATCAGTACCAAAAGCCTATGCCGCCGAATTACAATGGCTACTCTCCGCAGCAACGGTCGATGCATGCAGCACATTACCAGCAAAATTATAGTTATCAACAGAACTATTCCAATAACCAGATGATGAATCAGCAGGCACAACAGGGATATGTCAGCCCCAGTTCTAATGCTTACCATAGTCCACAACACACTGGCATGCAAAGTCCTCATGCCATTCCGACTGGTTTTCAAAGTCCAACTTACTCCAATCAAGTAGGTTATCATAGCCCAGGACATGCAATGATGAGTCCTCAACAAAATTATGCTGGTCGTCAGGATTATCATTATGCCAGTCAAACTGATAGACAGCATATTTACGTAAATCAGTTGCAGCAGCAACATTCGCAGCAGCAACACCCGCAACAGCAACACCCGCAACAGCAACATCCGCAACAGCAACATCCGCAACAACAACATCCCCAACAGCAGCATCACCAGCAACAACAACACCAGCAACAACAACACCAGCAACAACAACACCACCAGCAGCAGCAGCAGCAGCAGCAGCAACAACAACAACAACAACAACAACAACAACAACACCAACAACAACATCAGCAGCAGCAACAACACCAACCACAGCAGCAACCAGCAGTTTTTCAAAGTCCTCCTCATCAGACACAATATCAAAATGCACAATACTATCAGAGACCCAGCCCAGTGACTGCACCACCCCAAGGCACTCAAGGCTACAACCAACAGGGCTATCACAATATGCATAATCAATACAACAATTCAAGCATGTATTCCAACCATCCAAGCAACCAAAGCTTTAATGCAATGCAAAATCCATATAGGCAGCATCCTAAGCAAATGGTTGAGAATTCTCCAGTTGGATATGGGTCTCCAAACAATCAGTCGTTTCAGATATATCAAAGCCCTCAGGCTCAAAGCAATTACCGCAGTTCAGCGACCCATGGTGCAAATGTTCCAGCCGAGGCCTCTGAAATGCAATTGAGACACGATAATGCTGCAGCACTAGATCAAAATGTAACAAGTAAAAACATTAGTGCATCTAAAAATCCGCAAACACACAAGAGTCCTACATCGGCGCTAAGGAATGTGAGACATGACCAACCTAATCCAGTGAAAATTGGTCAAAATTCACCAGATATTGGTTTTTCTAATCAGTATCTAAACTTCATTTCAAACAGAAATGAACCTAAAGATAATGCCAATACTCCTAAATTCACGAGCAGTCCGAGTATTTCTCAGAAGATGCATAAAAACTTGTATGTATCCAGTCCTGAGCAGGCTCAGATACCTCCATCATCTGGTATGTCTGATTCTGATAGTAAAGATGGTATGACTGCACAAACTGGAACACCTATTCAATCTGCAAAGGTTTCCCATGCTGTTGATAAACAAAAAGATATTTCTAAGAGGCAGTTGGACTTTGAGCACAGAGTTGAATTTCAGTCTGAGGACAGCAGAGACTCGGTCAGCAAAGAGAGTAGGATATCAGCAGTGTATTCTAGACACTCTGACTTACAGTCTGATGGATATGGAATGGATGTGGATAGTGAAAATTCCATGGAGTGTGCTGCATTTAAATCTACTCATTCTATATCTTTCATAGAAACCAGTGACATACCTAGGCCAGCTGATATTGAATTCCCAGCATTAATAGATCCATTCAGTAAAAAACTTCTGAATTCTTTGCTAGAATATGTTAAATTTCCAAATAAAACTCATGCAGATGGGTATGTTGAAGTGAGATCCGTGCCTAAAGTGCAACTGGCAACTGTTGTAAGTGTTGGACACAGTAAATTATCTGTTGAAAAGCAGCTTGGCAAAGGAAATTACGGTGCAGTTTTTCTTTGTCTTGATTTACATAGTAATAAATCTGTAGCTGCGAAATATCAAAAGCCGAGTCGGCCTTGGGAGTTCTATGTTTGTCAGGAAATAAAAGCAAGAATAAAGGATCCATTCATGGTAAAGTATTTTGTCATTAGCTTTGTCATGTTTCAATATGAAAGATATTTATCTAATACTTATTCATATAGCTTCCAGGTTACATGGATATAACGAGAGCCTTTTTAGGAGATAACGCCAGCTTATTTGTGTCGGAATATTCCAAATATGGATCTCTGTTAGACGTCGCTAATAAAATCAGGGCTGCTACCTCTAAATGTATAAATGAGTTTATCGTCATCCTGCTAACATCAGAGATGCTGTCGATAATTCATTATCTGCATAAAGCGCAGATCATTCATGCTGACATCAAGCCAGACAACTTTTTATTGATGAAAATGTAAGTAAAGCTAATTATAATTTTATTTAGAGACAATAATTTTATTTAACCAATTTAAAAAGTATAGAATATTAAAATAAATTTAAAAATACTTCACGGGTTTATTAAAACCACTGTTTGATAATTACAACAAGACCAGTTTTGAAACTTGATTAAATGTGTTCTTTTTGCAGACCCACCCAAGAATGGCGAACTCCATCTTTACAACTAATCGATCTCGGTTGCGCAATAGATATGTCATTGTTTCCAGAAGGGACTACATTTAGGGAGGTGAGTTTGCTTTGTAGAAGGACAACTAAAATGAATTAGCGCACTTGAAATGTCGATGTCATAGAGTAAATGTTCGAAATAAAATGTATTTCTTGTTGCAGCTGATCTCGACAGAGGGTTTTACTTGCACTGAGATGAGGGAAGGGAAGCCATGGACTTATCAAACTGATCTGTACTGTTTAGCGGGTACAATACATGTGATCTTAATGGGCAGTTATATGAAAGTAGCTAATCGCTTAGGACAATGGAATATTGACAAAAAACTTCCAAGGTATGGTATTCTAAGTTTTAACTATGAAAATCTAAACTAGTATTAAAAGATAAATCGATGTTTGTCGTCGGTTTTTTCTTTCACATGAAACTACTGACAAATAATTTTCGAGAGGCTTGAAAAAATTAATAAAATGGTTTTTTATAGGTACATGAAGGTTGGATTATGGGACAAGATATTTACAACACTACTAAATGTACCGGATTGTAACAATTTGCCTGATTTAATGGAACTGAAAAATGAAGTCGACAGTGTATTGAACGAAATCGACAATCTTGGTTCACAGCTCCGCAACTTTGCTAATGTGCTTAAATCTAGGTAAACTACGTAAACGATCCAGATTGTATGTATTTATTGCATTTAGATATAATGGCGATTGTAAAAACTAGATACCTAAATATGTATTAATATAGTGATACAAATATAATATCAAAGTTCGATGAACTTCTTGAATCTTTTGCCAGGTTGAACTTAGCTCTTCTCAAAAAGCAATAAGTATTAAAAATACCAGAATCTTATAACTTAGTTATAACATGCCTTGTTGTGTTTAGTTAAAATGTGATATTGTGATTTTTAGGTTTTTGTTTTTGTAATGAAATTGGCTTAGATTAACTTGTTAGCTTAACTAATGTTGAAATATATACTTAGGTTTCATTTATTTTTATAAAACCTCATAAGACTTGCACATTTCACATTTCTTGTTTGAATTGTAACAAAGATAATAAATAATTACCTGGTTTATTTTGTTTTGTTTTTCAACAGTTATCCGAAATTTGAACTCCTTTTCTAGGTTCAGCCAATCTTTATACCTAATTAGTTATTATAGTAGAAGTAGACGTAAACGAAATGAGGCTAGCTGGGGGAAAGTCAGTCTTAGTCAGTATTTCAGCAGAAAGGGTTAACTATGTATACAGTATGTGTAGGATCTTTATTGAGTTTCAGCCTGGTAGAGGGTTATGTTACAAAACGACGAACGAGATTTTTCCTAGTTTCAAAATTAGCATTGCATCTCGAAAATGAATGTATCCGCTTTGATGATCTCTCTGACTAGATGCAAGTACTCCTTTATCTGATCTAGCCAGTAGCCTACCTGTTTCGTTCGTTTACCTAATTGTTGAATACGCGACTGCTAAGAATAAGGTACTAGGTTCGATTCCTAATTGTGGCGCAAAGCAAGCTGCTCATGAGCAGAGTTGATATTTATATAAGTAGGGAGCCAAATAATAAAAAGCAAAGGGATTTATCAATAATTTTTAATAAAATAACAAAATAATTGTCAACACTCATTATTTTGAACTTTTCTCCAGTCTCTGTTTTTTTCTTTCTTGATATTCTTGAACATTATCAAACTTCCTTTTGTACAGAACTTTGATGGATTCTAATTGATTCTCCTCAGTTTCCATTACAATACTTTTGTTTTCAAACATTTTAATTGTATTACTTTCCATGATAGAAATCCTTCCATTACATTCTTCTAATTTATATACAATGATAGTGAACTCTGTGTCATCATACACAAAAAGTGTGCTTTTGTGAAGTGTTAAGGTGCTCGGGAATCGTTTTAATTTTAGTATATCTTCTATTTTGTGGCTATATTGGTTATCTATATTATTTACAGAGTAAATGAGGACTGCATTAAACATATGCACTGTTGCAGCCAATATGCTAAAATTGTCGTTTATTTTAGATGCAGTATAATGTACAATTGGTAAGGTAGTAACTTCAATTCCACCTTCATCCATAACATTTATAAAATTCTGCCTCAATTGATCATCATTGACATCGCTATATGTATCTATTGTATGAACCAATCTACCTTCAGTGTAGTCCCAAATTTTGATAGTACCATCCCCTGAGGAACTTGTCAAGAATTTATCATTGTGAGGCAGAAATTCTATGTGGTTCACAAATTCTTTGTGGCCCAAACAATACGTTTGAATGTTGTAGGTGTTGGGAAAGCAGGAAACCCTTATTTTTTCGTCTCTGTCACATGAGATAACACACTTAGTATCATTTGATTGTAAAACATCCAACAGTAAACTTAGGTGACCGAGAAGTTTAATGCCAGAATCCTCTTTTTTAATGTCATAAATTAGCACATCGCCACTTTTATCAGCCACCAAGATCTGCGAATTATCAACTGTGAATCTTATTCTACTCGCACTTCTTGGTATATTAAAAGTTTGTTTATGTTCCAGTTGAAGTACATCATACACTAACAGTTGCTTTGATGTTGCTGTTACAATAGCTAGATGACTGGAATCGTTGGAAATTGCAATATCAGATATATAATCTTTTTCTGGTTGTTTGGGCGTCAGCGGGATATCAATAATTTTGTGGCATGAATAGTCATAGAAGTCCACATAAAGCTCTTTTGCTACTACAACATATTTATCTGTTGCCACTAAAAGAGACATTTTCTTAGGTGTTTATCCTATTATCTTATTGCACTTTTAGTTCGATTTGATTACATCAAATTCAAGGTACAAATAAACAATATTATAATTTCTTTTACAAACTTTTGCACTTTTTCAGGTTAGATTTTTTTTTTAAATAAAGACTGACGTTTGATTTGACTGTTGACACTTGTGTGTGAGGAGTGAGCTTCTATCTAGTCTATGGTGTGAGCTGAGCTTGGGGAGTGAGGATTGTTGACGGTAAACTAGTGTCCCCGTTACCCAGATCCATGGAGAAAGCAATACGTATGTAACTTCTTAGTTTTTTTAGTCTTTGCGTTATGCAACCAAGCAAGCAAACGATAGATGTGGGACTCTCTCTTATTGCTGTATACAGCAGTGTTTCTAAACGAAGCTCCCAAATGCTACTAAATCTAACGTGGAATTCATAGCAATGTCAATGTCATGTCAGTGACTTTCCATCTGTCAAATGCCATTCGTATTTATTTGTTAAGTTGCGGAATAAAACGAATAAAATTATTCTTATTTGATTTAAATGATACTGTGTTAACAGTTGAAGATATATTAATCCAATTGTGTCAGGCTATAGGAAAAGTAGATCATGGCTGGTATGATAAGTTCATGGAATCCAGAAAAGAAACACAGCGACGTGGAAAGGTAAGTAACCTTATCCTAACAGGAGTATATTTGTCTATCTAAACATTTTGTCTACACTAAAGCTAGTCTAGACCCATTTATAAGAAAAGGTGACATCTTTAGCGGCCTCTATAATGCACTTTGGCAAACGAAGGCACCTATGATAATTTTACGTAAATCACTTAATAACAATAAGTGACATTTCATTTCACAGATGGATATGTATTTACCCTGCGTACTTGAATAGTAAGAAGACCCTCGCCCAGGGACGAAAGCTGTCCAAGTCACACTGTGTGGAGAACCCAACTCACCAGGAGATAAGAGATGTCCTTGTAGCCGCTGGGCTCAGGGTGGGAGTTGAGAACAAGTTGTATCCTAGGGAGCCAAGCAAGGTAAGTCTAAATTCTCACGTGAAATATCAGGTATACAAATTGTCAATCATAGCTTTTCTGCCTGATTTGATTGAATGCCTTCATTATTAAAAATTGTAATTTGTATTACAACATTTTTTATCTATATTCTTTCTAGAGTTGGTTGTTCTGGTTGAGTGTGGATCTTGTTGTTTATCGTAGTACTTCCTCATCTACTATCATCATCTTTAACAACTTTTGTACTGATATGTATCTCAAAAGTTTTTACTTGGACTTGTAATTGGTTATGGCAAACAATAATGAGTAATCTATTTATTTATGTGGAGAGTTTTCTGATCTTAGTTTACAGTAGTATGATAGTATTTAAGAAGTAGGATAGCTATATCCTGCTTTTTGACTACTTTCTTTTAGGAGTTTTAGTGACTAGCCTATTTTCACTCCTATTTTGAAAATTAAATAAAAAAATATACCATCACGCTTGTATTCCCCGAAGGGTTAGGCAGAGGAGTAACAATGTACACCCACAGTTCGCCGGTATATTTAGGTCCCATGTAATAAGGGGCGAGCCTATTGCCATTAACCGGGCACAAATCCTAACTCCGAGCTGCTACTGAGAATTTCATAGAAAAACCCAATAACACTTTTTGCTCGACCTGGGAATCGAACCCAAGACCTCTAGCGTAGCAGTCGCGCTTAGGGCCACTAGGCTACCGAGGCGATTTTGAAAATTGTATGGCATAAAATGCATATGAATTTTACTACAAGTAATATATATTTTTTTTATAATACAGGAAATATTGTTCAGAGGGAGAATCAGAGTACAGTTGAAAAATGATGATGGGTCTCCAGTCAAACCAGATCTCCCTACTCGTGATGCTGTGATGAAACATATTGGTGAATCAATACCCAAGCTGAAGACAAGACAAAACAGGTGATTGCTTGACACTCTGCATTCTAACGCAACACTTTTTATTGAAAAAATAATATTATCAAAAAAAAATACCACCCTACTGATTGTCCCACTGCAGGGCAAAGGCCTCTTCTCATACAGAAAAGGCAAGAGCATTGATCACCACTCTTGCTCAAGGCACATCATTTACTAGAATGCGGCTACTACTTCCTTTCAAGTCTATGGAATATAAATGCATAGAGCACAGTATATCACTGCTCCAGACATTACAATTATGCAAACTTAGTTATCATATATTTTTTTATTTTCAGACCTGTGGATCAACAGCCGCAGGCAGCTCAAGCAAGCCATAAGGGCAAGGGGAAAAAAGGACGCCGATAATTAATTCATTTGTTTATTACAAAATTAACTATTTGTACAAAATAATTATCTACTTCTAATATACAGTTTCACAAAACAATGTCTTTGAAATTTACAAAATAACATTTTGCTAAGAATGTATGCGAATAGATTTTTCTGCAAATTTGTTCTGCCCATTTCTGTGTTTTACTGTACTGTACCCATCAAATATCATCATAACTGGTGATTTCTTCTTTGGAGTGTTTGATTGAGTGGTTGTAAAGTTCAAGCTGTTCATTAACATCATTGTTTCATTTCCTGTACGAACTTTTTGATTTTCTTCGGCAGTTTGGCTACGCCCGCCAGTGACTCGTTGATAACCGGCGTTATTGTGTGTGACATTGACGACGCTTTCTTCACGAATTTCTTTGGGCTGTACAGACTCTGTGTTTTCGTTGACATCTTTGGATATGAATCCTCGTAATCGTCGAATAGGTTCTTGTAGAATTCTTCCGCTTTTTGTTTCGTCTCTTCCAGTTTCCAATTGATTTTCTCTATTGTCGTCATCGGTGGTTTCTTTTTCCAAGATGTTTTCACTATCGGTTCTGTTTCCTCCCAAAAATAATCCGATATTTCTGTTTCCGATTGCTCCTGGGAATCTAAGGCCTCTTGCACCGTCTCGTGGAACACCGTGGGGATTCTTTTCATCATTTTCTGTACAGGACTCATTCTTTCTGATTCCGGCAACATGTTCATGATCTCCATGATGCCTGGTGATATTTCTTTCAACGTTTCCGTAACGTGTGGTGCTGCTTCCCTCACCGACTCCAGTATCGTCTCCCCGACCGCTAAAGGTATTTCTTGGAAGTAATACGGGTATGTTCTTATTCTGTCTGATAGCGCTGAAGTTACGAGTGGTAATAATATTGGTTGTCGAGGAGGTAGCCTCGGTAGTGGCAATCTCGGTAATAATCGAGGTCGCAGTGGTGGGAGACGGGGAAAAAGTAACTGCCTCTTCTTGCGATTCTGATTCTGTAATTTCAGAATCGGATCCTTGTGTCCCGCTTGGAACTTCGAAAGTCTCTTCAGAGTAGAATCGATTTCGTTTATATTTCTTTGTTTTGACTTCGTATGACTCGCTCGAGTCTGAATTGAGAATATTATTAAAGAACATACTAAGACTTTTAAGAAGCGGTATATAATTTTTTTTGAGCTCCTCATTTCCATTAATTTCGCGTTTCACTGACTGATTCTTACGTTTGTATCGTGATTTTGATATAAGTTTCAGTTTTCTAGGTTTCAGTGGGCTTTTGATCAGGTACGTCTTTCTATATTTAAATGGCGATAGTATGCTTCCTCCAAGGTGGGTATGATCTGAAAAAGAAAAAGAAAATATATACCTACGAAAGATTACCTACGTATTAGGTAGGTATATAAAGTTATTTGTGTATAAAACGAAATATCACAAAAATAAATAGTCTACCTCGAAAGAAACCCGATTGTAGAAAGTCTTTAATCCTTGAAGGCGCCCTCAGGCGTTTGATTAGGGAGTATCGTTTGCCGGCGCCTACTGAAAAAGAATAAATAAGAATAAATATACGCACGTGTATATTTATTTACCTTACCTATATTTATTATATCATCTGTCTAGCCTTTTCCCAACAAAATTGGGGTTGGCTTCTAGTCTAACCGGATGCAGCCGAATACTAGTGTTTTACATGGAACTGATGCCTATCTGATCTCCAAAACCCAATTACAGGGAAACACCTCTTGGTAAGACTAGTTGTCAGACTTCCTGGCTTCTGACTATCCGTAACAACTGTCAAAGATCTACGAAAGACAGCCATACCTATAATTATTATAACCGTATTAATAGTCTAGGACACCTAATCGTACGTGGCAAAACGGCAACTAAGAGTCAAACCAGCAATCCATAGCGTAGAAACCACACGCGTCGGGTTGTTTATTTCGCCTTCGTCAATTAATTAAATACTCCTCCCTAGGGGTTTGACTTGATGAATGAGCGTTAAAAAAAAAGGAATGATTGAATAGGCAAGTATAGCCGAGAGATTTTATAGTAGGTACCTACATATATTTTTGTAGGTAGCTGTTACATAGGCTGACGGAAGTACCTATGGCAAGTAGTTCAAAAGGTATGTTACACTTGTTTTATTATCAATGCAGGTAGGGCAGGCAGAAGGTAAGGAGGCTAATTATTGTTAGTTAGATATTTTTGGTGTTCTATTTTTATGAATAACATTCCCGAATATTCGCAATCGATAGTGAATTGTGTGAAAATTGCAATTGCCTAAAGCACGAAATCGAGCTAGAGTATAAATGCGCACGTCGTTATTTACGTTGCACTTTTGAGAGACAAAAAGGGATAGAAATACGAGAAAATATAAGTATCTGTATGATTTCCCCTTTAACTGATTCATCGCCACCTCCATTTTGGTTAATTATTAACGCGGGCCAAAACGTTAGTGCGATGTCGCGCCAGAGGCGTCATATTTAGTTTTAACGCATATTATTATAGAGACGTAAGTAATTAACACAATCTTTGGTTGAGATGAGATTAAAACGTGCTTCTATTTTTGCTCGCGGTTTCCGCTACTCTGATTGAAATTGTCACAGAATGCACCAACCTGCTGATTTAGGAAGAAGCGAGTTCTTAAAGGTTTCCTTTTGTTGCGACTCGGCGGCTATCACGTCGTTCAATGAAATCGTTTTTGCTTCCAGATCTGTAGATAAGATTTATTTATTTATTTAAACTTTATGCTACAAAAAGTACAAAGGCAAACTTAATTTCCACTAAATATATTTTTCTAGTTACGTTATTAGTCAAATCACAATTTTCCACTTACAGTTAATAATAACACAGTTAAAAATAACATAGTAGTGCCATTTGCGGATTTCCATTTTGTGTCATTTTTATCGTGTAAACTCTTCCTCCTATACCTTCATTACGTGCAATCTTCGCGATGCAGTGATATTTATAAACTTCTTCAATAAATGCTGAAGCAGCAACGAGTTTTATATTATTTGCATGTTTCCATTGCCTGCTTATGATTTTGCCGTGTTTATTATTATGTTACGTGATTTTGATTGTAGGTTGGTATCTATATCTACCTGATAGTTACCTACCTATGTAGTTATAATGAATACCTAAAATATGGTTGTACATAAATACCTTCGATGACTGTTCAATTAGTTTTTGTAGATTATTTATTGACAACCCAGGCCATACACATAATATTCCACTCACAAGATACCTAATACATACCTACGTACGAACTACGGTCGGCAATAAAAGTAGATTAACGCTGTTATTTTTACATAATTTTTCAATATTTTATTTTGTATGTTTGTATGTCACTGAATTCTTCTAAAATGGTAAGACCCATTTTAATGAAAACGATTGCGTTTTTGAGTGGGTTCCTAGGTTGCTTAGAATCACAAAATCACAATTGGTCCCGGCAGGTGGCGCTGCAAGTCAACGTTCACGTATGTAATGGTTCAACATTCGTGTTATGTAATGTATAATTCAGAATTTCCTCAAAATCATTCTGCATTCAAATGCAGTTCCAATATTCTTAATAAATTACTTAAATATTTAGGTACACGAATGTGATAATAAGGGATTTAAGTTTGTACATTTCATTGTCCAAATAAAAAACAAATTGGTTTCATTAATTTTATCCAAGTAAGTAAAAAAAATACTTCAATGTTAATCGGCTTTCGTTGCTGATTGTACCGTACCTAGGTAAACTTCTTATTTTTGCAACTCTTATGGAGAAACAGCAAAGTAAGTAAAACAAAACAACACATTCTGATATTGTCGGAGTATAAAGGGAATAGTGAATACCCTGAGTCATTATATATGTACCTACTAAGACGTGTCTTCCGCTTATACGGAATTTCACTCACGGATCACGTACAGAATATTGGATGTTATAACTACCATGAAATGGTAGGTATCTAAATGACAATGTTATTCTTGTATTTGTATTTATGTTGCTGTAGTATTTATTCGTTGAATTACGTCTTAATATTATTGTGATATAGGAAAGAAAGCGAAGCCGTTAGCGGCAGTTATGTCCTATGGTTGGTAGGTAATATTTTTTATTTATATCTAGTGGGTGAAAATGTAAGGCAGCGGTACACTAACAATCTAATAATAGTTATGATAATTATTTATAAGTAGGTATAAATAAATAATAGTACCAGCATACATGTAGGTACATGGCATGATAGCCCAGTGGTTAAGGCGCCCGCCTTTTGCATGAGGTTGTGGGTTCGATTTCGCGTAAGTAGGTACCAATGTGACTTTTTCCATTCATATGAACTTTCTAAGTTTATCTTGGACGTCACTGACGTCGGTGAAGAAAACATCGTGATGAGACCTGGATTTGTAATTAACATATGTCTGAAATCGCTAATTAGAGCAAGCGTGATGATCAATGGTCGTGCCTTTTCTGTATGAGAAGAGGCCCTTTGCCCTGCAGTGGGACAATAATAGGTTGGTATTATTTAAACCATTATGTTACGGTCCCAAAGTAGGGCACATGCATGCTTCATGCCTCTTTACGTGCAGAGATGGTATGTTGGTAGTCTTATTATATAAAATTGAAAAACTCCGACAACGGAGAATGACTACTAGAAGTTTAAAAGTAGACTTCTTCACAGAGAGCGGAGAGAAATTAATAAAACGAACTTCACCCCACACATGAGGATGTTTGATCGTTCTAAAAAGCGCTACAACTGTTATTTGCAGTTATGGTGATAAATTATCACATAAAATTGTAGATAATGGCTCTTTTATATCAAATGTTTCGATAAATAATAAAATAAGGGCAGTAAAACAAAGGAGTTGCTGCAGGGTCGGGCCATCGTTAAAATATTACGATCGTCCAATATCGAAGGATGAAATCTTTAATCGTATAGATCCGAGTTTTACGTGGAAGTAAAGTGGGTTCTGGCGGCCGGAACAAAATAGTTAGATAAGTCCAACAACTTATAGCCGAATAAATCATATGCCGTAATGCCATAAAACTAATCGAGCTTATAATATTAGAACGACCCTATAATTCGGCACTTCACATCTTATTCATTACTTTTATTTTGCTCGAGGCGGATATAAATCGTTGGGTCCGTTGTATGATTGTTATTAACACAATATGCAGTTTTTTTCAAGATGCTGTTATCAAGGGGGCAATTCTACTAAGTTTTTAGAACAATCGCTATCTAATCATGAGTCGCTATCTGTCAATAATGCCTCTATTTTAGACTGTCATTGAGATGGAATTACGTCGACATTTTGAACGTTTTAATTAGTATAATTAGCCTTCAGAAGGCCAATTCAAGCATTGGCCTGAATTGGCCTTCTTTCTTCTTATATGGCTATTGAGCCATATAGTAGTAGTATTATTGTTGACCAATTTCAGTAACTAAAAACATTCAAATTTTTTCCGTAATCTCCTCAGCGACAATTAATGTCGAATATTTATCAAAATTGTAGGTAAATTAAAGGGATTTCTGCCGGACTGTGACTGAGATTAGGATCCGAACATTTTTATAAATACTAGAATTGCTCCACGGATCCTTGTCTACATAGGTATACCAAAATTAGTATGAAGAGATTCCCAAATGAGGTTCCACACAGCACTCACTAGGTTTCAGAGCGTTCCATCACAAATTTCTTTATCTGAGTTTGTGAGGCGGAGAACGTATGACTCCCTTCAACCCAATTTATAATATAAATGGGGTTTATGATATGAATTCATATTATGAATGGGGTTGAAGAGCTTGTATTTTCTCAAGGCGAACGATGGTGCTTTAGGTACCTACCTATACTAAAGTTATATTGTGACTTGTATCCTTTAATTTGAATAGGTTTAATGTCATAGGAAACCATCTAGAGAATTCTGTTGAATGGAATATCAGCAATATAAGTTTAATTAGTTAATTAAAACAAACATAAAGCCTTTAGAACCTGCCGTTCATTTCAAGTTCAAAGTAGAAATAACTAGAAGAGTGTTTTCTGTAACAATACCCACAAGGTATTTTCACAGAAATGTCAACTGGCGTTTCAGATGGAACATTGTTTGGTGAGTCTTAATTATGTTGGTTTTAATATTTATTTATTAATGGTAATGAGTCATGAATAGGTTACTAGGTATTTTCGTAGTAGTAGAGCTATATGTGAAGGAGCTCGTTCGGGAAAATAATATCACCATTCATTTAAGGCGGTTTAAAGGGCCCCACCCTTTAAACCGCCTTAAATTAATGTCGATGTAATTACAGGCAAAAGCGAGTTTTCAGCTTTGTTTTGTTTTTTTAAAACGTTGAAATGCTAGGAATTTCTTATGTGTCGTGGCTGCGTTTACAAACATACAAAACTCACATACACAAACAGCCAGACCCGGAACAACTATCTATAGGCCATACAAATATTTGTTCAGTGCGGGAATAGAACCCGCGACACGCAGCGCAGCAGCCAGTTGCTCAGCCACTGCGTCAACCGTGCTGTCCGCTTTGTCTCGATGATGTGTCTGGGAGGTCTCTGGTGTGATAGATGTCTAAAGGTGGCGTTGACAGCTTAACATCAGGTGAGACGCAGGCTTGTTTCCAATACGATTACTAAAAAAAATTAGACTTTAACAAATCCTAATCTAGAGTAACTACCTATCTACCTACATAAGGCTTTCTTGTGAGCCTGTAACTAAGTACTCCGTGGAAGGGACACAGTAACACAAACTTTTACCATAAATTCAGTACATCATTCTAGATCCACTATCGTTAACATTTTAGAGCGATTATTAAAAACTAGCGACCTGCCCGCGACTTCGTCCGCGTGGCTTATTTCAACCGCGTTAAGTTACGTCTTTCGTTACTGCTCCGCTCCCGTGTGTCGAAACGTGATGTTAAATACCTATGTTACTCAGAAATCATGTGGCTATTATCTATTGGTGAATAAATGGTTAAAATTGGTCCAGTAGTTTCGAAGCCTATTCGTTACAAACATAAAAACAATCAATTTTTTTTTCTTTCTAATATTGGTGTAGATTAATGTAGATAAATTGCTGTTCCATACATTTTGATCGTGTTGCACTTTGGTATAGAACATTTGATTTTTTTGTTAATAGTTTTTTGGTTTACAATCGTGAACTCAATCCATGGTAAAAATTTGCGTCACGATATCTTTCTATCCTTTATCCTTTGCGTATAACTCTGGGTAAAATAATTAGCATCCACATTCATAAACTTATTAAAGTATATCACCGTTTGTTCTGTAAGTAGGTATTTATTTCACCAGTCGGCCATTTTGCGGTTGATAAAACGTTCGTTTTATTTGAATTTCTACCCAAATCCGAAGGCCCGGTCGCGGCTCGAACGCTAGTGGTCGGTTACTTCCTCAATTTACGAGCGTACATAGCCCGGAGTTAGTATCGTTGTCCTCACGCTTCATATATTGTGCATTTATATTTCAACCAATATACATTACTTACTATTCGTTAGGAATACTCGCCGATACTTCTTTTTTCGTTACAGGCAGTTGGGTGATTAGTTTCTTGATTAGTTCAACTTTCCAGGTCTTGCGAAGCTGTGGAAAACTTTCAGATAAAACTTACCAAGCAGATATGGCAAAAAAGTTATCCGATATATACCTAAAAAGAAAAACTTACGCTAAACATCCAAGCGCTCTAAATTCGTTACTCGTAAGTATAAAAGTATTTCCCCAGAGCTTGGTTTCTATTAAACATTATCACAGTTTTCTTTTTGACGGTTATTTCGGTATGATGTTGCACGAAGCGGGCCGAAATTCTCAATTTTGAACAGAGTATATCGAGTGCACTGTATCTAAACAGGCTGAACCGCCTCCCAGAGAGTCTTACCACTGTAGCGATAAACGGATTTGGGAGGGTTGGCATTATTCCGCAGTAATAGAGTGATACTTCTTTAGGATCATTCAGGAAACTGATGACACTATTTGGTTTTGCCATAAAAAGTTATGATATCATATTTGCGGTATCAAAATATTACGAACAAATAATGCTTTCGCTGGTAGCCTCTCGCCTTTGATAATAATTTCTTATTTTTTATAGTTCCTCGGAAATAAATATTTCAGCTGACACATTTATAACATTACTTTTATTCGTACGCTTTTTGCCTCCGTAATAAAAATATAAACAAGCGGCACGAAATTATTCAATGTGTGTTGTTTGCTCAGGTTTTGCTAACATAAGCAAAACGCTTTTACAGATGCGTGACCGAACATTGATGTTGATGATAAACAAAAGATCGTTGATTTCACGTTGGAATGCAATTCATTATAGGTAGGTTGTTGTTCTCACTAAGTCTACTGATGTGTGTTCATAGCGTGGCTATAGGTATCGCCCTCCTAGTCAGTTTAAAACAAAGCAATGGAACTGGCAATAGGGAGCTGGCATATTGCCTCAGTTCCAAGTTTTACTGCCGCTATCTCAGAGTTTATGCCTTATAAAATCTGCTGCCGCGACCACGTAGAATCGCCGCCAGCTAAAAGTATGACTGGCGAATAGATATTATCGCAATTGGTGGGTAGTATTGTTCAATGGTGAACAGCTTGTATTTCAGGACTTTATTTTCTTTGCCTCTCTTCAAGCAATTGAAGAGTTTATGACTCGGTTTTGCTTGTTATTTATTTTAACACTTGTCGTGTTGAATTTCTGTACTAACTTGTCTCTAAAGTTTGCTTAAATCCTTTCCTATATATACGGGTGTGACTGAAAAAACACATCACATTGTCGCTGTCTATGCATATTGCCTATTTAACTAAGTAACATTGAGCATACATTTTTGCTGGGAAATGATGATTACGGCAGCATATAATAATACAGTGGTCATGGAGGTATTTCCCGTTTTGAAAGAATATTTAAAACTTGATTTTATAAATGATCGTAAAAAAATTTTGAAGCTTTGACCATCAATTCCGAATCAAGAAGGTTTTCAAGTATGGTTCACAATCATGTCATCATGAGCATATCAACGATTATTAATTAGTAGATTACTTTAATTAGTTAATTGATAGTGATATACTGAAAGAAAGATATTGAGTTAGATACTTATGTTAAATTCAATAATCAAAACCAATTTAATAAAGCGTTGGTAGGCAGAAAACTTGGTTGTTGGTAGGTATAAAATAAGGTTATAAGGGCAACATTTTTTGTACACAAAACTATTTACAAAAACCTCGGTCCTAACGGCATATAAGGTTGTTTATACGTCCACGTCCCTACTTGCAAACATCCGCAGGAGATGACTTGGGCGAGTCCACATTTTATATCCCACCCCGCTTTACGTCCGTCTCTCGGGTAGTCCAGTTCGTTCGATACCGATGTGGCTGGCAATTTTATTTGCACGCAAATTCGAAGGCTCGTAACATGGCCGGAACTGATGGGTCCCGGTAACGAACTCCACACTCGTATGGTTCGACTTATGGCTTTCATTTCCTTTTACTTCGTTGGAACCGTCACTAGATCTTTTGGAACGTCACATTCTTTGTGATATACTTTTTAAATTAATTAAAAAGGTTTAGTTTTTATAATAAAAAATCACGCGTAGGTACCTAATGTACCTATCTGTATAGATAAACAAAGCAGTCTGATCACTAAAAACACTTTTTGGATATCAATACTTTAGTCGGATATCTAGACCGAACACACATTCAAGTATACCTATCCTTGTCATTCCAAAAGTAAATTTCAGTTCCTCGAATATGTTTCTGAAATCGTAAAAACACTGTCATCGTAAGGGTAAAGGCATATTTTGTATTGAGTACCATCCCCGGCAAACCGTGGCCATTGAATCCGCAGAATGTACGCCCAAATGTAATAAGGAGAGGCGATAGGATTCATAGATAGGTGAACAAAGACGTCAGACCACAATAGGAGTTGCTCTCTCCGTATTGTCTATATTTTTGGTTTAAAGCATACAAGCTTTGTGTGCCTGATATACAATTTCTGTTTAGGAAATTATGTGCTCGGTTACCTAATTTCGTTTTAGTGTGTTTCATGTTACTTTCAAACGTTACAGCATTGTTTAGCCAGAGGATGTAGTTGGTAGTTTCAAATGTTCAACATTCATTTTATTTGTTTCGCTAATTTTGTGTAGTTTCTGAGGAGCAAAAAGGATTTATTATTTCATAAAAGTTAAATTTAAAACAAGGTATTCTAATTATTTTCTAACGGTTTGTTTATCATTTCAATTATTGAGTTTTAGAAATAACTGATGTTTGCGGACTATATCTAAACAAGACCCGATTATTATGAGCAAGTGTATTGCTGCACGTTGCGGTTGACTTAAGCTTTCCTTTGCCGAGAACCACATGACCACATATAAAAGACTTTATAATATAATATGAATTAATAAGTACGTAAAAGTACATGTTACTATTTACATCATCATCTACTTAGCCTTTTCCCAACTATGTTGGGGTCGGCTTCTAGTCTAACCGGATGCAGCTGAATATCAGTGTTTTACATGGAGCGACTGCCTATCTGACCTCCACAACCCAGTTATTGGGCAACACGATACCTCTTGGTAATACTGGTTGTCAGACTTTCTGGCTTCTGACTACCCATAACGACTGTCAAAGATCTACGAATGACAGCCGGGACCAACGGCTTAACGTGCTTTCCGAGGCACGGGGGCGTCACACCACCAACTTCCAAACTCCGAGCTGCTACTGAGAAATTCGTAATGGAAAAACCCAATAACAGTTTTTGCCCGACCCGGGAATCGAACCTAGGACACCGTTCTCATCAGTCGCGGTTGCAACCACGTGACCAACGGGGCAGTCCATACATGTTACTATTTACGTGAAATATTATTTATCTGCTCAAATTTTGACTTTTAATTTAGCTTTGAAACCATAATATACAAATATTGAAAATTATAATTGCAAATGTGGAAAATTAAAAAAAAAACATTATTTATTCGTTGTTTCTTCTGCTCTTTTACCGTTACTGTTATGTTAAATATACATACAAATATGTGCTTTATTTTCTAAGACACAATGTCTGAATAGGAAGAAACCCATAAATGTTGAGAAGGTTGAAGAATTTGGACGAAGGGAACTTTTATGTGCAATATAACTTAATAACGGTCAGTACAATACCTAGTCTGTATTACAACGTATAAAATCATATGAAAATTGATTTTCAGGCATTAATGTGTCAGTTTGAGTATAGGTACCGAGCAGCATCCGCGTCGAGGGCCTTATCTCTCAGTTTATGGGCGCTAACATCCGTTCGCGAGGCAGGAATCGACCGTTACAACCTAGTTAGAGCAAATATTCAGCTCGTATTTAAATATTCTCCAGTACAATCTCGGCTTTATCTTCTACGAGGGACGTACTACGTAGGACGTACAACAGAAGGTATGTACCTGTGTTTTATCTTTAGTACCTCTGCCACTGTTATTGTTCTGTTTCATAATTATTGTCGATTAGGTTTAATAGAACTGTAAAATTCCTCTTCGTCAAGTAAATTGTTTCCTGCTTCTTACGTTCCAACGCTGTGCGAAACTAGAGAGATATTGTACGGTATTTTTGTAGATTTACCTTATCAGATCCAATAACATCTCTATTGAAATACAAAGGAAGACTTGTCGCTGTAACATGTCGATAAAATATTCAAAGAAATAAGAGGTTTCGGTAACGTGTTGTACAAGGCCAAACATCATCCAGCACATATTTATACGTGTGTGAGATGTACCTACGCACTACGTAGGCTTTCGATATCGGTACATAGGTGCTTAATATTTCATGTGCGAGTCGGGCCGGAATGCGAACGGAACAATTTGCCAATAATCCTATCCCGGGGCAATAACTGAGGTGGCGCCCAGCAGAAATGGGTGTTATTGCCCATGAATGATTTCTGCGCAACTCATAAGTCCGACTTGAATTCTTTCTGTATTGAAATTGCGTATTCCTCTCTTGTTTTATTAACTTGTTCGGTCTATTTTCGTTACTCTGCAATAAGTTACCTGTACCTGGCGACCTCTCTATATAAGGTTCTCACGAAATTTTGTCATGCCCCTAGACTTATTTAGACTGTGTAGATATTTACGCTGTATACCTATTATGATCGAATTCTTCTTGTATCATTTGAGAATATTTATGCTTTTATATATTTTAGATTTCAAAAGAAATGAGTCTCCCATCCAACCCTATCCGATAAAATAATATGCAGTGCTTTAAGTAGTTCATCAATCCATAATTCAGTTTAAAATAATGAGAACCCCATTTAAAGCCATGCAGTTCATAATTTATATACAAACGGGTTTATTACCTCGTTATGGCTAAACGAATAGATTTTTCGTCTGCAATTTCGGTTCAGGTTAATAAATCAATTTGTCGAGTACAAATGTTCTCTGCGAGCAAAGTCCTGCGGAGGACAATATGCTCGCTCCATTGTGGCTGCAAATTCAATTTATATTCAGATCTGTACAGAAATAGAATTGAAACTTAGATTGCGGGTAGATACTGGCAGGTTTATAATAGCGAGCCGCTGCTGCTGCTGGATACTACTAACTAAGTATCCTACGCGGAACTTTTAACTTTAGAGCTTTTGCACTATGACCTCTAACAAACTTAGTATAGTAGCCGCCACGAGTCCTAGTTTACTTTTGGGTTTTTGGATTCCTTTCTAGATTTTTTGGGTCACCGACGTTGTTGGTCCGTCTGTCGAGCCAGTGTCGGCGCCCCAAAAAACCCAGAAAAGAATCCAAAAACTCAAAAATAAACTTGACGTTTGTGCTCACGTCTCGTGGCGGTTAATAATCCACTAATTTAAGTATTTGGACGTAAACAGGATTAATATTTGATGAAATTTCCACTTTATCGAATTTATACTTAAGGTATTCACAAAGCATGACTGTCGAAAAAAAAAACAGGGACTGTCTGAGTCGAAATAACTGAGCCCTAGCACTTGCCGGGGCTGCGGGTTCTTGAGAGAGCTAAGAGATACCGCGCCCCCGGAACGCAAAGGGCACAAGAAGGAGCATTAATGAGTATTAGTTAGTAAAAGGCTGTCACTCTCCCGCCCCGCCCAGGGCGGGGGAAGTCATTTGATAATTTCCCATCTGTAAAAAAAAAGCACTAGCACTGGCCACTTTAATTTATTAATAACGCAACGCAACCACTTCCCTCTTCGTTATAAATAAGCCGACTGACAAACTAAGTATGCGCGGTCCATTCACGAGGAATATTATCCAATGAGGGAAGATCGACAATTTTATCTATTCCTGGGAATAGGGTCCTTCATATTTATTTGCTTATATAACGACGTATCTACGTCGAATTTTGGGCAAACGTTCCCTATTAGGTAGCTATAAATTATGAGATAAATGATAACGCTTATCATTAATACAGAGATTTATTCGAGATAACTCCACGTATGGGACATGGACGACGATCGTAATGTATGTTTTATGTACATTTATGTATATTAGAGATGAATTATGATGGTAGGCCGTGAGATATGTTCGCAGACATCCAATTACAAATAGATCGTGGAGTGGAAGAATTGACGAGACAGCTTGAGATAAAAAAGGAGAATTGCTTATACACGTGTATTTCGATTTAATATACTAATAAATATTACTTGGAAAATATATTCTAGAAAATAATTCTACTTATTTCATGAGGGTTCCATTCCTTTTTTTACAAAATACAGAGTGATTTCGGTGGTGATATTACGATGTCCTCTATAGATGAACAGAACTCGTATTGTACATTAATTTCTTCGGATAGCCTGGCAGTGTTATGTGAAAAGGGGAGGAGGCACATTAGATAAATTAAAAGTGGACAGTGGCGTTAGGAGGAAGTCACAACGGAGGGTAACGCTGCAAACGTTCATACTCGTAAGTGGCCACTAAACTTTATTGTAGTGTTTACGACCTACGAAAATACTTTTATAGACATTTTTCGACATAGGAGATGTGCGGTTTTCTTAGCCCTGTAAATAAATTCGTATCTTAGACTGCGGTAAAGGAGATTTGTTTCTGTTGCAGAGGAAAGTAGGAATAGTTGTGGGGCACCAGGTGTGGTTGCATGAGAGCCCAGTCGCCCGTAAGTTTAGATAAAGTTTACGTATGTACGCTACTACACTCCTCACCAAGTTGTGTGTGTATGTCTTGGTAAGACATGCATACCTATTAAGAGTTTAAGACTCAACCACGGCATAGCAAGAAACTACTCGTACAACTTAGTTAGCGTAAGATTATTGTGAGATTATTTTTACTCGTCTGTGTTTGTAAGTTAAATAAATTAAGTAATAGAGGTTCTTGTGAGTACTGCAATCTACGGAAACAAGAAGACATTTACTTCAAAAAAAAAATCGTGACTAATTGTCAAGCCCGCTGTGATTGGTTGATCAAAATTTATCATTAATCACAGCTTTTCTAATTTGTGCTTTCGAAAAATGAAGCTTTCCTTCCGAGTGCAGTGCAGAGTGCAGTGCATTGTAGTTAGAACAGGCAGGCATTCTTCTTTGATAACAACATAGAAAAGCTAACGACCAAATCCGTACCTGTAAAGTGTATCAAGATAAAAGAACTATTAAAAAAAATATTAAAGCAGTATAAATGTTACGTTGAATTACAATAAAAAATACTGCCTTACCTCGTACGTATTAGAACAATTTCGGTCCTTTAAAACATTTATAGCTACGGCCGTGGTTACAGCAGCTTCGGACTCAATAGTTCCCGTTACAACGCCTTTGATGTGGAACTTATCTCTATTTCGCATACAAAGGCCGGAGATGGCACATTTTCAACATTCAGAGCTGTATCCATTCGTATAGACTTTTAAACGTTTAAAAATAGCTTTCAATGGACTTGTATATTGAGGAAGCGGTAAAGAGCCTTTCAAGGGCATTTATATTATTTAAACAGATAAAATAAGCTAGTATGTGTTAAAAGTCCATTTTTACTACATAGGTAGATGGGGTTATGGATACTTCTACGGCTGCTACTCGCCTTTTTAGTACGTACTTGCGTCTTTGCTTTCATCTCCTTCTATCCACTCTTCGCTTTATAAGCTTTGTAGTATAGGTACTGTAAAGCATCATTACATTTGAGTTTGGACTCAAACGTAATGAGATTAAGGTATTTCCCGCAAGGACAAATCATTTTAATAATATTTAATTTTTAAATTATCCTAATTAAAATAAAAAAACGTCGTTTTGTTTGCCGATTTTCTCTAAGTTAACTACATAGCTTCATTTAGAAATTACAAACTTCGAAACATTGCCTTTGTAAAGGGATTAAAAGCTTAAGTTACTTAATTACCTTTCACAAAATTTTCTCCAAATTTACCAATTGGTAAGTACTTAACTTTCAAGTGAGTACCTATTTATAGATTTACTATAACAAGAGAAACTTTATCACTTCATTTCGTTATTCGACACGAATTGTGTAACCATTGTTTCGAACTACCGTACCTACTTCTATTTTTCAAGCATTATTCTTCTTCTTCTATCAATTTTAAACAAAGATTTAGTTTCTTTGAGTCATTTATTCATTTACATACTTATATTCTCCCAATAAAACAAAAATCTGTCTTAAAAATCCCTTTTAAAAGTACTTCTCGAATTACAACATTTTTGTTAATTCCTGCTTCGACGAACTTCGCTTGTCACTTTTCAAATTCTCTGAAATATGTTTTTCCATTTTCCACTATAACTGTCACTCATATTTGGGCTATTTTGTAATGTCGAATTGTGAACACCTGTTACAGACATAAGACCGAAACCAGTTATTCGTTTTATCGATAGCAGCGTGTGAGCTTAAAATTCAATTTAAGTATTAATACAGCATACAGGTAACATAAATACTTCTAAATTTGTTCATGGAATACTTTTTAATTGAATTTAAATCGTGCAACCATTCCTTTTGTAAATACTTACCTACCTATCATAAAAACGGCTGCAAATATAGATATGTATAGATTAAAATTTACCGACTACAAATGGAAGCTGAATTTACAGTTATTTTAAGCATCCATTTATTGTAAGCAAAAAAATATTTTTGTATACCTGAAAACGAACAGCTTAAACGTCGATAGAGCGTCACTGTGAAAGTGGATCTTGGATAAAGAAAGCCGGTTATAGTATTTGAGATAAAGATTGGGCCTAGATTTTCTGCTGACGCAGTCCGGGACGTCCCGCGAAGCCACCGTTTTGTATATTATCTCGTGCTACAAATCACACCGGATGTCCCGCCGAGGGGAAATGAAAATTGAGATACCGGAGAGGCATTGTTCCGTGAAAATATATCTTCTTGATATTCTCAGGGCGCGGGACAGCGTCGACGCACGGATATTGCGATAATGTTACGTCATCTCGCGAGATAAAAGCGCTTTTGATATCCCTCCGGATAAATTTTCACTTTCACACAACAACGTCTCCACAGCTCCCTGAGATTTGCTACTACAGATTTTCTGCTCGTAAAATTGTTCATCCTGTCAAACAACTAATTCGGATGTTTATTTGTTTATATTCTGGCCATGAGGATTTATCTCGTGGTTCTCGTGATTGTGGTAAAAATGGGGAGTTTTGAACGAGTACGTACCTAGTATTAAATATCATTTGCTATGTGCATTTAACTTTATTAGTATAGTAGTCCGTTTGTCAATCTTGACGAGATAATAACGTCAGTTTGATGTGTTGGAATTCTAAGTGCCAAGCAGTATAGGTGTGTTCCAAGACAAAAAATCACCAGAAAGCCAATTCGTCTAATTAATAACGTTTTTAAATCTAGTCGCAATCTTATTTCACGACAATCTAAATCAAGAAATGTAAGTCAATCAAGGGCATTTTTGACAGATTAGAATCAATTCATAATCTACTGAGATTAGATTGCGATCGTTCTGAAAGTTTGCAGAATTGCCGGATATTTCGACACGTCCCATCCGAGATCGTAGCTCGAAGATATATCTAGAATGTTTATTATATAAAAATAACAAGCCGCATCTTTTAGTAACAAAATTAATAAATACAATATATTGCTTCGTTACAAATTGTGGCACTTGATTTATTAGACACTTCTGTCCTAGATGAGCCTATAAGGAGCAGATCAATTCGTGATAGATCGATTGACCTAGTTGGCTCCAGCTAATTGATGAAACTTCCAAACTCCGTTAGATTGGCGCGGTTAGGATATAATATTTTATGACTAGCATTAGACATATTTTACATTGCCCAAATTGAGTTGGGAATTCGTGTTGCTTTAATAAGTCAGCGTTTAATTTGCTGAAGTTGGTGTAACTAGTGGTTTTCGTGAGGAATAGGTTACTCTGTTTTTGGAGTTCTGTTGAAGATTTTTAAGGGATTTTATAGCAGCATACTGGTGACATATAGTTTTAGCTGTTTGTTATGAAAATCTGAAAGAATACAGTACAAATTAAAGCTTTTTAGAGTAAAATGTAACTTGTATGAGTTCTACCTAAATCCAGTTTAATAACGTCGCCCTATTCAAAAAGATACCATGTAATTTTTGCATCCAATCAGTTACGTTGCCTGTGGATCCAATCGACGTGAACGGTGTACCTACTTACCTACCAGCTATAAAGAGGTATTGTGTGCGGCGTTCCTAGCTCTCCGTAATAGGATATTGGGTTGGTATTAAACCGACCGATGCTTAGATAAGCCTTATAAATGTAAATCCCACTGTAATCAAAACCTAATCTAAACATTTTACAAAATTAACAGTTTTAAAGAAGAAAAGGTAAAATAGCAAAGTTGCGGTAGCAATTTATCATTGCGCACAAAGCGTGATGATAAGAGGGCTTGTTCTCACTAAGCGTAGGACAAAGGAATACCACGGGTCGCGCCAACGGCGACGCGCCGCCCTCCGCCGCACCGACGAGCAAAAACCCTAAGGATTACAAGGTTTTGCTAAATATTTACCTAACACTTGGTGCCCAGCGCTGTACCAAGATAAGAGACAGCTTTTAAGCCTCCAAAAGAAATACTTTAGGAGCTTTAACTATGTACCTACCTGCGCATTTAAATCCAAAGGATTAAACTGAAATTAATCAAGTATCTTTGTAACTTGTGAGGTGTAAGTAATGTGAATGCTTGTAAGATAAACGCGAGTTTTCAATTTTAGTTTACGTGTCATAAACTTTGCTATTGCCAAAGTATGTTCAGTAGCTGTACCTACGTGATTCCAATAGTAAGGAATGTTCAGAAAACAAAGTAAGTATCTCTAATTCAAAACCAATGAAGCGATACTTATACGAGTACAGAATTTACCTCCGAAATAGCCTTATCTCGCGTCCACAGGGAACTACAAAGAGCGACTTCGTTTGAATTTAGAACAAATTTTAAACTAAGTTGGTTCGGAAATCGCGCGGTGGCACTCGTATGGTCGCGTTCACATTCTGGTGAATGCAAAGAGTGAGTTGCGCTCCTAATTCTGCATTTTTTCTACGACAAAGTTAATTGGAACACGGGCGTATTTAGCGCGCACTCTGTGATTCTGTTTGTATGCAGCGACCGGCACTCGCGCGGAAAATGATCCGCGTTTGACTCACATAAGCGTTAATGATATTTCTGCATGAATAAATCCTTTAGGGTTTATTTTCCAATGGATCAGAGCTGAAAAACTGACAAACTTTACTTGCCTTTGATTTGCTTTCGACTTCCTTCAATGACCGTTCGACGTTCGATTTATTTTATAACCAAAGGGATTCTAGCCAGCATTATGAATAGTTTTCAATCTCAAGGATGATCAGAAAACTGTATTGAATGTGCGCCATAAACCATCGACTTTTATATTTTTGTTGCACGACGAAGAGAAGGATTTACATTTTGCTATGAATTAATTAAAATGCCCTAACTAGAATTTACCACTTTTTGTTTTAGTGGGTAAAATTATATCTAGGTATATTACCAACCGACCAAGTTCCTGAGCCGGGCCTATTTTTTTTGAATGTTTTATTTTCTCAATTTGTCGACGCGACGTCATTAATATATATACTCATAGAAATTACAGTTTCCTATTAATAAGAGTCTCTAATCTAAGCCGAGGACAGACAGATATACGGACAGACATGGAGAAACTAAAAGGATTCCTTGTTAACTATGTAACCATAAAAACCACCAATACAGACAACCCACAATAAATGTACGCATAGGTTTCAATGTTTGATCCAGGTAGATACCGCATCATTGAGACGATTAATATTACTATGATTCGCACTAGTACTTCGAGAGGTACATAGTGGAATACGACTAGGCGTATCAAACAGCTCGTAGACTCGAGAGCAGCTAATTTGCAGAGAGCGGTGTGAAATGGACCGAGTCATTCCCGCACAAAGCGCTACTAATGCGCGCCCGTCCGTTGCATCGGCCCGCAATTATATTTGCATACGACCACCTCTTGCTCACACTATGACACCGACAACAGGACAAAAGGTAAAGTCAACGTAGTTACTTTAAGGCTCTAAATCGAATGAACGAGTTAGTCAATCAAAGTTGAGCGCTGGACAGTCTCTTGTAAATGTTGACGTTCGCTACCCCGCTTGATTTGTTTTCTCTAGTAGATCCACTTCTATTCTCGATATTGTTTTTAAATTAATTAAATTATTGTTCTTTTTTTCGAATCAACATTAATTAAATCCTTTTTTATTCTTATTTTATAGTATTTGGCCTCAGTACGTGCCCACGTTTATTGCGCCATCAGTGGATTTACATCCTTCAAGGTGCGGGTTTGCTTAATTAAATTAAAAATAGATTTTCTTAAATAGTGGTTTACCAATTTTCAAAGCTTTAACACGGAACTCGTTTTTATCAGCATGAATTTTCCTTAATATTTGTCACGGCAACCATCTTTGTGACTTTATACAAAATATAAATTGTTACTGATAATTAGTAACTTATGAATATTTACAATTCAATGAACGCCCGCTTCTTATGCATGATTTTGGAGATTTGACACCGGCAATTACCAATACAATGTGACTTATTCAATCCATATGTTCTTTTTAAGTTTATCTTGGACATCAAAACGACTTTGACTGGAAATGGTGAAGGAAAACATCGTGAGCGAACCTGGACTTTATTATGAATTTATAGTCAGAAATCGCTAACCCGCCTTGAGTAAGCGCGATGATTATTGACCGTGCCTTCACTGGATGTGACGAGACTATAACCCAGCGGTGGGACAATAATAGGTTGGTATTATTTGTAACCATATTAAGTTCCGGGCAGGGCAAAAAAGCGACGTGGAAAGCCCTTGTTTCTCATAATTTAGTGTAAATTAAAACCTCGTAATCTGAAGCAGAATTTTAAAAGGGTTTTTTTATGGTGAGTATTAAAAGTGGGTGGGACTTTGAGTTAAGAGAGGATAAATGCCCATCCGTTGCACCGGCTCATCATATTTGCATAATAACTTCAATGAATATGCATAAAATACTATCTATATGTAGGTCCGTTTTGCACTCACTGGTAACGTTAGTGTTTACGTTGACTTTGCAGTCACTTAACAACCATATAAATATATAGGAGATTCCTTTCTTAGGAGTTCTGACCGCCGGTGGCTTAGGCCCTGTTTCGATGCTGGTAGGCTACAATTTTTTATAAATCTTTGCATTAATGTTTAAAAAAATATTTTTGATGTCTGTAATGAATAAATAAGAATATAAATATTACCAACTTGCCTTGTTTAAATCGTGCTCAATCGTTTACAACACTTACTTACGTAAGTTGGCTAAGCCGCAACTATGGGCTCCCAGTTGCGATAGCCGGCAACTTGTAACTAGTTGTTTTAACGATTTTCAAATTACAATTTTGAGAAACAGCGCTAACAACTCCAGTGGCGAGTTTTGATGATCCTAACAGTTTTGGTTGCGGTGGCAAAATCAGTTCCAAATTCCAGCTACTAGCAACTGAAGCGAGTTACTTCAAGTTGCAGTTTTTCTCAACCGTCAACTATAACGCGTTGATCGACTACATCCTTGGAGTGCAGCGACATTCTTGGTCTACGTCTTGTCGTGTTCACACGTGCCTGATAATAGGATTTCGATGAAAAATTTCGAAAGTTGATTTAAAATCCGGGTAAACGTCAACTAGGCCTTTTGTTGCTACAGTGGGCAACGGTTAATGAAAATTGTAGTGTAAAAGTTGTCAGTTGCCCAGCAGATTTGGTTCCGTCGAGCGCTAAGCCTGCGTTTATTATTTCGCTTTAGTTCCTTTGCGGTGACATGCGACACTGGAGAGTCGCACGTAACCGGTAATCGACGACAAATCTTAAATAATTTGTTTATTTTTATTTAATCAAAACGGTAAAACACCAATTACATTAATTAATATAGAGACATAAAGTGTTAACTCTGGTTTCTGAACCATGTATAGTAGCCGCCACGAGTCGTGAGCATAAATGTCGAGTTCATTTTTTGATTTTTCTGTTCCTTTCTGGGTTTTTTGGGTCGTCGACGCTTCACATGATCGGTCGGACTGACCAAAAACCCTGAGAAAAGAACTCAAAAATCAAAAAGTTAATTTGAAATTTGTGCTCACGACTCGTGGCGGACTACCAAACCTACTGAATCTATGGTAAAAGTTTCGCTGGTTACGATGTCGCCTCGAGCCCGTGTACATATGATGACTGTAATAATGCCGTCACTGCTTCTACTATTAGCAGATGCAAATTGTGTTGCCTCGCATAAATTTCGAAATAAAACATTCCCCATAAAGCCACGCGTACAGTCAGCAACAAAAAACGATTTACACGGTTACTTTTACACATCATCTAAATAGACACGAAGGTACTAAATAGTTTTCCGTTTTAAGTAATATCTAAGAGTTGTTTTTTTTATTTTGATTTTACTCTCGTGAGGTAATTCCTGGAATATTGATCTTAATAATTAGGATTTGAAAGTGTGAAGTGTAAAATGACTTTTGTAACTGAGCGTACCACCATAATTATGTATAGCCACGTAAAACACACTATGTTAATGAATCATTTATCATTTCGCTTTGGAAGTAAGTAATTAAATTGTAAGCGTTTTCTAGGTATCTGCTGAGTTTGCTCTTATTTCCATATAACGGGTCGATTTCGATTCAAAGCGGTTTTAATAACGGCCATAAGTCAATATAAATTTTATTGTAATTCCGCGTAAGTCATTATTGATAACAGATCCGTGGCGTGGCGCGGACGCGGCTCGGATGATACTAATAAATATGCTAATGTTGGCGTCCCTGAAGGATTTTCTCGGATTTTCATCTCCCCTATACCGATGACGCAGGCGAAAATAAAACCGGTGGTTACGAGTATCTTGAAATATGGCTCTACCTGTGAAGATTTCGTACATGGGTAGGCTACCTTGGTTTACTACCAAAGTTTCAATCACCCTGGGCATTATCTTGAACACTTCTAAACATTGCCGCCGCGCCCTCTGAAAGTTATTGCCATTCCCTGAAAAATTATGCCGACGTTTAGCTCCGATCGACTGTACCAGCTTTCAACAATAAACACTTGTTTTTAAATTACTAGCGTCTACCCGAATCCCGCTTCGTTTATTTTTTTTTTTTATAAAAAGTTAAAAGTGTCTGTACAACATACATATTTGTGGAATTAGTTCTCAGAATGGTTTTCGAATCCCTACAGAACTAGCACGACCTCAAAATTGTTGAATGATAATATAGAAGTGAACGCTTTACTCGAGATTGCTAATTGGGGTCGCTCTCCTCCTGAATAAGGGCACCTAGGCTTTACAACAGATACCTAGTTCCAGTTATACCTATACCTAACTCGTAGGTACAGATTCTAACGACATGGACGGGATGATAAAAACAATTTGTACCCTCGACGTTATACCCTTTTCACCAGATCAGCATGTCGACTAAGTGGGTTCGTTAAATTATTCCCATGTCTTCGTCTTCAGTACTGCAAACGTGGAGATAAATATTTCTCATACAAAACCAATTTGTCGTGAAGGCGGCAATAACAATAAAAGTGCAGCGTCGTAAAATTGTTATAGCTCTAAGAATTTTAAGGATTTTTGATTTGACGTTACTTAGAGAGGTTTACTTAAAATATTCAATGTCGAAATATCCGTTTACGATGTACGAAAAAAGGCATTTGGAGCCCTCGTGTGAGAGAAGTGCCTATTAGATTATACAGTCTACATATGCTAGACGAGACGAGTGTTACTGTAATCGCAATTTAATGAGATTTTTAGGGCGTAGTCACAAAGGTAATGGATTCGTCGTTACGAAGATTCACACGTGTGCTATCGCGCTGTTACACTGTAATCCGCATATTAAAATAAATGTTGCAAAAAGTAAATAAATGTGAAAAGTGGTTTTAAAGTAAGCTAGCAGTTTTCGGTCATGTCTCATCAGGATACCTAAAAGTATTTTCTCCTTTGGTTTAATTATACACGCTACTGATTGACGACGATGATAAAACAGCACTCATTAGATTTACAAATGTCGTAACCTAACCTAATGTAAAGTGTTACCAATTTTGTAATCGTAGATTTTCTGCTATGAAATTCTGAGTAGGTTGGTAATATTCACGCTGCCATCACTTGGGGTATAATAACATCATCAGCGAAGTCTTAATGTACCGAAGTACACTGTCTGCTTAATCTTTCCGCGTTATGGTAACGGTTATTAATAATTTAAACAATCACTTCCAACATCAAGTGTTTATGAAGATTGGACCGTTCCGCGTTCTCTGAATTTTCACACACGAGGGGAGGTTTGCAATTGTCGTTTAAACGTATGTTCTGTACTTTGAAAATTAATATTTTTCTCTTCGAGAACACTTCAAACATGAGAATGGCATATTTAACGTTTAGCGGAATTTAATATGTCATAAAACGTTATTTATATGCCGTTTACGCGCCGGCGGCGGCGGAGATTTCATCGGCTCGGGGCTCTGCCACGGTACCTCAGCACTAACGGGTTAATCTCATTTATATTATATTTTCGGATAAAGAAGTAAGAAGCTTTCTTATGTAGCACTTGGATGAAAGTGGAATATCGGCTGCCGGATAAGTAGTTAAAATATCTAGACATAAACTTTTACATGGAATCCGTGTTTACGAAGTTACGTGAAAGTTATGTGTCGTTTCTGTAGTCAAGGTACTTACTTGTATGAAATGAAGCGATGTTTTATCAGACGTTTAGAGCTATATCTATACAAATAAATAAAATTGAAGGGTCTGTTTGTAATTTAAAACTACAAGCTTTTCACTAAATGCATGTATATACGATATAACATAAAAAAAAAATTATCTGTCTGCCAATTTGTTCCGGCTAATCTCCGAAACGGCTGGACCCATTTTGACGGCACTTCCACTCGCAGATAGCTGATGTTATAAGAAGTAACTTAGGCTATTTTTATTTTTTATTTACTTTAATTAAAAAAAGAGAGGGTTATGCGAAAACAAAATACAAACCAATAAAATATTGAACGCGAACGAAGTCGCGGGCAACAGCTAGTCTATACTAGAATATTATAAAGAAGAAAGTTTCTTGTTTGTGTGTACGTAATAAACTCCGATACTACTAGACCGATTTTAACCATCTTTTCACCAATAGATAGCTACATTATTCGTGAGTAACATAGGCTGTATAACATCACGTTTCAACCTACGGTCCCACGGAAAAAAACGCGCGGTCAGAAGCTAGTACTAAATACGAGTACAGTCGCTACTAGCATGTCTCTTTTAAAATAGTTATTTTATGTGTAGGTGTACCTTTGTAGCACAAGATTTAGTCTCAAGAGTGTTTTAAATGTCAAGTACGTACTCACTTCTGTGAACAAATTGCAGCTAAAGCTGAAAAAATATACTGGCTGAAAGTAAATACAAACAGCAATTTATTTTTAATGTAATAAAATTTATTGAAAGAAAAATCTGAGCTCTCTTTACAAAAACGCTTATTTATTTTAAATGGGTTTGTTTTGTTTGTGGAGGGAGGGGGGGGGGGGGGGTGCTTTTATAGGCTATTTCAGTGGATTGCGTTTAACCAAGACATCGTTTTCTATGATTTTAATTTAATCTTCTAGTACCGGATGTCGTAAAATCGCCGTTAACTACACATTCTGTAAGTAAATCAAACTCATTGACATTTGAGCAAAAATTGTTACAGTACAGGGGTCAAATGAGGTTAATGTTCTAACTAAACTTAAAGCATTACCAGTGTTAAGACATTCATAAACTTATTTTCAGTTCAAAGTTACAATGATAGAAAAAACATGTGAGTTTTGGTTTCGTTAAGTGTATTTTTCACGCCTGTATTCCCTGAAGGGTTAGGCAGAGATGTACCAATGTACACCCACAGTTTGCCGGTATGTTTAGGTCCCATGTAATAGGGGGCGAGCCTAATGCCATTAACCGGGCACAAATCCTAACTCCGACTGCTACTGAAAGTTTCATAGAAAAAAACCATTTCATAGAGAACCGAACACAAGACCTCCAGCGTAGCAGTCGTGGTTAGGAAACTAGACTAACGAGTTTTTCATCTATTCCATTTAATAATCTATGTAGAATATCTACTCTAGGATGATTCATCTAGCCAGTAGAATATAAATGGGTCATGACTGTAGGCACTACCTCAAGGGTTGGTCATGGGCCAATTAGTGTCACACAAAAATAAACCGCTGCTTTACACATTCCCTTTGCAAATAACATAATATTTTAGTTACCAATGGAGAAGAAATTTACAAATAGGAAATGTTTGCATAGAGCATTCAATATGGATCTGTTTATCGCTAATGAGAATATTAATTGCCAATACGTAATATTAACTCATGGTGTTGACATAATCTGTGACATCCATACCAATATTATAAATGCGAAAGCGAGTTTGTTTATTTGTTACGCTGTCACGGCTAAATTCAACAAAATAGGTTCAGTGGGAACATATATATTTTTAGTAGTAACTCTTTGTCAAGGAGCTCGTCCGGGGAAGTACTACCACCATACCTGCTTCTGCCGCAAAGCAGCGTTGCTGTGTTCCGGTTTGAAGCGTATCGGTAACGGTGTAATTACAGGCACATGGGACATTTTAACTTTGTCTCTGAGATGGCAACGCATTTGCAAGGCTTCTGGTATTGCAGGTAGTTTGCCATCCAATAATATTAAAAAAAAAATGCTTGTGATGAAATAAGCTACAGATTAAGCTTGAACCCCAAGAAAGTACGTAGGCTACTTTATAACCGACTTCAAAACGAAGGAGGTTATCAATTCGTCTGTATGTTGTTTTTTTTTGTATGTGTGTTACGCAATAACTTCGCCAATTATGAATCGATTTTAATGATATTTTTTTTGTTTGATAGGTCTTACTTCAAAGGTCCCATATAATTTTTTATCGAAATTGGTTCAGTAATATGGTAAAAAAATTAAATAACTGAAAAAAATATGTCATCCAAGTAAACGAATTTGCGTATTCTGCTTTCTTATGACTTTTAAGTGGTCTTCATGGATTTGCATGACAGGAAATTGATACTAAAAAGCGCAAACGAAGCCGCGGAATAAAAACAATTTACAAAAAAGACAACCTCCTTCAAAAACTAAAACGTGAAAAGTAACTTTAGCTTTGGAAGTCGGTGGCAATACAAAACAACAAACAGGACCAAAGCCGCCGACTTCCAATGCTAAAGTTATTTTTCACTTTTTAGTTTTTGAAGGAGGTTGTCTTTTTTGTAAAAAAGTTTTTATTCCGCGGCTTCATATGCGTCCGCGATAACCAACATTTACGCGGACCAAGTCGCGGGAAAAAGTTAGTGTGTTATTATTTGCTAGTCTGCAGGAAGGTCTACCATCCCCTTTCCGTAGGTGTCGCAGTCCAGCTAAGAATTAAGCCCAGATGAACGTCTTCGTCAACGAATTATAATGTAACCGTCTTAATCCGTGGATTACAAACTGATAGTTTCCGATTGCTACTACTTGACAAGCCGATGAAAGGTAAATTACGAGGCTCAGATTAACCACACCTAGTATCTGCTCTAATTGAAAGTGACCGTACATTGTAGTGGCCATTCGGAGTCCTATGATCGGAATTGGACGTTTACGAGCGGATACGGGGCTTAGGATGTGCGATACGGATCCGAATACGAAATCTAATCCATTGTAGTATTGTCTGAGGTTAAGATAATTTTATTTAATTATTTATAGAAATAAAAGAATAATTCTACGAATCAATTAACAGTAGTAACTATTTCGATCTATATTCTTGTTTTTGAGTGATCTTATTAGTTAATTGCTTAAATTGAAAACCCGGTATTTGATTGTTTTCTATCTGTTTACAAGAAATCGAACAACTGACTTGTTTACGTTCTTACGCAGGTATACAAAATGGGGCCAATTTAAAATTGACAAACTAGCATCATGTTTACGTAGGCGGTGCGAGTCCAGCGAGCAGAGTCAACAATAAATCACGATCGACCGAGCGAACACAAAATTTTGTAAACTTAATCCAAAGTAAGGCGAAGTGATGTCGATGAATTGTGTAGAACTCCACAAGTTCCCGACAACTTTGGGAAGAATGCCCGCGCGCCGCATCCACTGCGAAAGAGAGCAGTCGTCTGTAAAATAACTTAACATAACAGTTTTTTTTCTTCATTGAATGCATCGGAGACGTTGCGACAGCTTTTTCTTATTCAGTCGACATGAACTGTTGTTAACTTTGCTTAACTAGCTGTTCGACGCGAATAGAACTGAAAATTACACTTCAGTGACAGCTCAAAAGAACTGTAGATACTTTCCAAGCATTGTTCTGTTATAGTTAATGGTAAACATGAATTTCTCCACATGCTTTCAGATTCCTCTATGTTTCCCAGTATTCAACTTGTCTGCACTGCAATTGATTTGTAATTTATTGCTTCCGTCCCCGATTGGGCTGTCTATAAAATGATTTCTCGAATGTCTCTCTGACGAAATATGGGATTATTTTGTATCTGTGTCAGTTATGACAACTACTACGTGATCGTTCAATGCAGTTCTGAATGTTTTAATAATATACCTACATTGACTTCGTAGAAATGAATTCTGCGATCGCTAAAATATAGGGTGGATAAATTTATCCATCGACTTAAGAGGATAATATTGAGTCACGTCCCAGAATGGCTGCATTTCACTGTGAAGAAATTCGTGGCTCATAGTTTTCATATTGCGAATCTGATCACGTTACTGCCATTGAGGTTCATAAGATTCCCATTTATTACGTTATAAACCCATGTAGTTTTTTCTCGAAACATCACCTGTGAGTTTTAGAAATTCACGTTCCGCTTGAGTAAATTTTGTTTAAGTTTTAGTTTATTAGCTCTAATTTATTGTAAAAGTAACAAAACTTTTCAAAGTAAAAAGAAACCCCTGAGGATATTGGAGTTTAAGGTTTAAGAAGTAAAAGATTTTGTGTGCACGTCACAATCATTCCCTTCGAGGGGTTAGTGTTCATTGGGTGGAAATAACAAAGACGATAAAATTGTTCGCTTGGAAAAAGGATATTGAATGAGGTCAGACGCAGATATATTCGTATTCAAGGCAAATGTCGAGGCGTGTTGGGGACAGCCGTTTGCGCACTGTTTTTACAGTCGCGACGATATGTCCTGTCGTTACTAAACTGATATTGCTTCGAGATCTCTTCGGTGATTTTCGTATTTTTCCTTTTGTGTTTTGATGTAGGTACTGTTTTACATCATGCGGCTATATACATACCTATATCTTTACACAACTGTTAAAGATATTGATCAATGTACCTACCTACAAGTTTTTTCAACTTTTAAGGTAGTCAAATTACAATAGAAAGATTAAAAAAGAGAGTTTTATTATATTTTATTTAAAATATCTTTTAGTTTGGCGAAGTAGCAAAGTGGTAAGTAAAGAAAACTGACGGAAGGTAGAACAAAGCCCGCTGTAAAGTTAAAAATTTGCAAGCGAATTTACATACATATACGTTGCCAGTGGGACGGTAAGCTGAGAGCCGACGGCTATGACCCTTACACCTGCACATGTCCTACTACATTTTTACTATTTCTTACATTTAACGTAGGCAAATTTAAGGGGCTGGGTGTTACTCATTTGAGTGTTTAAGAAACCGCAGTAAAAAATGTTGATTATACTGAGAAATCTCAAACTTACTAAGAATAATAAATGAGAAGAAGAAACTACCAATAATAATAAAAGCCACGTATGTTTTTCTTTATTATCGGAGTCTGTTTAATAGGAGTCTAATAGTCCGTTCATACGATACAGAATTATGTATATTTCAATAGATTTTTGTCTGTGCAACATTGCTATTTCAGTGTGTACTGATGTCGACGAAAAAAAGTTTGTACCAAGTCTGTACCGTGCCGTGTCGACGGCTCGTTCGTGTTCCACGCGCGCCTCAAAGAGATGTCAGGAAAAGGAAGGGGCCACTGAGGGCCGAAGCCTGCCGGGGCTGCGGGTTGTTCATAAGAGATACCGCGCCCCCGGGACGCAAAGGGCACAAGAAAGAACATGGGTGGGTTTTGGTCAGTAAAAGTCTGACACTCCCTCCCGCCCCGCCCAGGGCGGGAGAAGTTATTTGATGATTTCCCACCCCCCAAAAAAAAAAAAGATCTGTACCGTGTGGACGCAACATAATGTTAGCTAATAGGAAGTTATTATAATATGGTTATAATCTTCGATTAAAAATTTAAGCTCCATTCCATCAGTCTTAATAGAAGATCATCTTGAGCAATGTTCCAATTAAACGAAAAAAAAATCCAGCCTAGTTCCTTCGCTTCGTTTGTTCACCAAAGGTCTATAAAAGTAGTTCTATCAACGGATATGGAGGTGTGGTTAACACTGGCCATTGTGAGCAGAAACCATTAAATGCAGCTGATGGACCCACGTAGGGTTGTCAGATCAAAAATAAGATAGCGCAGTTAATTAAGCTGGACATTCACGTTAGAAGTCGGACATTTGGGAGTCGACTTAACAGATACGTGTAGGGTCTCATTTAAGTATTTCATAATCGTTTATTTATTGAGGTTTTCCAATAGCTTCTTTGGATCATTGATTAATGGAATGGATATACTTTGTACTGCCCATGCTTGATGTAGGCATAAGCTGTTAGTGTATTTTATTGAATAAATAAATAAACAAATATTTATTAATAACCTCGGTCTTACATAGTCGCCAATAACAGGCAAATCAGCGTGTCTAGAAATTAGATAACACATACGAAAATAAAACAGAACTTGGCCCTTTTAAGTAATAATAAATGTCTTATAATCATTGAAAAGAAAAAAAGTTTTGAAACTATAATTATAATGTCAATCGCATGACAAAACCAGATAGCCTACTTACGTGATTTATTATAATATAGACTGAACAATCGAAAAACGCGAAAAGTCAAGCCTCGCAAAATAATTTTATTAAAATTCTACCCAATACTTTCCTTAAACCTGAAAAGCTATTCAAGTGTTATAGATTATTCTTATTCATATCTTTGACAAAGCCGGGATGAACGCTATACATACAAGGAAGCTCCCGCCTCGATTGAAAAGACCGTCTGTTATCTAAGTGCCGCCTTAAGGGTTAGCGCCCACCAACTGACTGGCAGCGAGGCGATGAAATTATGTAAAGTGACGCGCTTTTCAAGCAAAAACTCATAGTGTTTTGTTTAGGGGAAGCTCCTTGGAGTGTTTTATAATAAAAATAGGAAAAGTCAATAAGAAGATACTTTTTTAGACGTCTGTGTGGATTTGTACTCAGTTTGATTCGTATTACCTATGTATAATTTTAAAGATAACTGTCTAAATATGGGTGTAAATTACATCTCTCTTTCTGTCTACCCTTTTGGGGAAAACTAGCGTGATGTTATGGTTCGGTGTTACAGTCTTACAAAGTACTCGTTAGGTAACGTTAGATCCTACCTCTAGTGTAGTAAAAATGTGACTATATCAATTTCAATGTAAATTTATCTTGGAGATCATTGACATCGGTTTAGGAAAATATCATGAGAAAACCTGGACTTATAATTGATATTGGTCTGGACTCACCAATTCGCCTTGAGCGAGCATGGTGCTCAATGATCGTGCCTTCTCTGCATGAAAAGAGACTTTTGTTCTGCAGTGGGACAATAATAGGCTGGTATATTTTAAGATAACGCTACGGTATTATATCTGCGCTTTTTTTTTTTTTTTGGTGGGTGGGAAATCATCAAATAACTTCTCCCGCCCTGGGTGGGGCGGGAGGGAGTGTCAGACTTTTACTGACTACCTTCTTGTGCCCTTTGCGTTCCGGGGGCGCGGTATCTCTTACGAACAACCCGAAGCCCCGGCGGGCATCGGCCCTCAGTGGCCCCTTCCTTTTGTTGACATCTCTTTGAGGCGCGCGTGGAACACGAACGCGCCGTGGACACGGCCTGTCGTTATGCAACGTAAGGACGGTGAGCCACTCATTACTCACCGTCCACAGGCCCGTATCTACGGTGGCCGGGAGTCGTCTCGCGGCTCCCGACGTCCGGAGCATTATATCTGCGCTGCGCTGCCGCCGTTTGTGAACTTTAGCCTTTACACCCGATTCTTTGTGTCCTTTCTATTTAAAATGATAACCAGAATGACTCTATAGAGAACAGCTACTTTCAATTACGTAGCCTTCCCTAGTGGAAAGGTAACTGGTACTATTAAATAGCACAGCCAACGCGGGTTATTACATAGGCATTCGACGAAAATAAATTATTAACTAACTACTTTTGAAAATTCGACGAATAACATGGATAGGTTGTGTATAAATTTACTGTTTGGCTTGAATATTTGAGCTAAGAAATATCTCCTTATTTCCTCGTGAAGCTATTTTGTTGTAGTGCTTCATTTGTTTTAAGAAACAATTAATGTAATTCCGTTTCTATTAAGCGAGAGTACTGGGCTATTTACTATATTGATGATGGTACTTGGAAAATAAAGTTACTAATTAGCAATTATTATTAGCAATGATCCTGGTGGTCCTGTGTAATTCAACCTAATTAAGCTTTAACTAATTAGCTTCTATTATACTTTATTGATAACGTCGGTCATTAAGGTCACTTTGCTGATAATGAGGGTGTGTTAATTGCATCCCCTCTCACTAATAATATATGTGGTTGGCATATATAAAATTAAAGAGTTTTGAAATCGTTTAATGGCTCTCAATTCAGTGTTGTTAGTGTTAGGTACTATCGATTGGGCATGTCATGTCTTTAGCAGTACGCTCGTTACTTTGTACGAATAGCTCCTGGTTTAGAATTATCAAACTTTTGTCATAAACTTGATGTTGCAAAATGAAAACTTCTAAAAGTTCCCTTGTAAAATCTACGTTCACGTGCGGCCGGTGTTCCATGCTGTACTTTGACTACAAACGTTTGTTAGAACATCTATATTGGCGGCATGGAACAGAGAGTTTTTGGTGTAAACAGTGCGACCTAAAGCGTTGGCGATACGCTGCTCACGTGTGCCATGTTCTGCCGATAAATTACGAAATCTTGGAAGACAGCGATTTGAATTCGGAAGACTCTCCCTATTATTCGGAGCGGGAGACCGACTTCTGTTTTTGCGGGAAGTACATCGCTGATGCTCCGATGATAGGTTGTGATGGACCCAGCTGTCATCTGCAGTGGTATCACTTCTCCTGCGTAGGAATCACTTCACCGCCCGACGGGGACTGGCTATGTCCAACGTGCGACAAATTACAAAAGATAAATCAGGTGATGGAAGGTTCCAACATCAGATTCTACTGTTCACACAATGATTGAAACCTTTTTAAAATTCATTAAAGATAAAACGTTTTCCATTTAATAATCTTCGCAGGAATGAATCTGAATTGACAGATTGTAGAGTTTTTCATAGAAGTAATTGGAATAACCAAAGTCGAAGCGGCATTTGATAAAAAGAAATGATCGGAGCGATTTCTCGCTCCGAATATGATTCCTCAAATGCCTAATCGTTTTAAATAATTTATTAAGGTCGTGAGTGCATTTGATGAATTAAATGTGTTTTATCATTTTGCAGACTAATCTAGTAGAGACCGGGGCTGAAACTTGAGTGGATCATATTCATTTATTACTAGTGAATTAAATGAAATCACAGGAACAGAATACTGCATTTGTAATATGCTTTTTATTGTACATAATAATATAATAGTAGTAATAATAATAGTAGTCATGTTCGTGAACGGGCGCTGTCCGTTGGGATTGGTCATCTCTTGACTGCCATGGTTAAAGTACTTTATTATTATCATTATTTCTATTGTTTTTTTTTATTATTATTCACTGTCATTGTTTTCACATATACAATAATATAACATAAATTACATATATTTAACAATAATATTGTAACTAAGATTTTGTAAAAAACAATTTGAAAAGAGTGTCCATGGAGTTTCTTGCTCGTTCTACTCCATAGAGACCTACGTTTTGGAACGAGCAACTAACTTCAACTTTTTGTATAGGTAACTTCTTGACAATTTAAAAGTGCCCGTAAACGGTCTAATTGAAATAAATGCTTTGACTTTAACTGTGAATATTTTTACTTCTAAGTTTTATTTTATACCAATACTAGTTTTTTTAAACATACTGGCGAACTACTGGGTTTGCATTGGTACCCCTCTGCCTAACCCCTCAGGGAATACAGGCACTAGTTTTAAGTTGTAAAAATATGAATATTAAAAGTGTATTACAAAAAAAGTAATACAGTATTATTGCAATAATTCGAATGGGGATCAAAATTCAATTCAGTCGTTTACGAACTTACTTTTAGGTACAAAGTTTTATCATTTTACATGGAAGGTATTCAGAAAATTATTTGCAGCAAAATTTTACAGATACCATGTGCTGGGTTATGTATCTACTGAAGGTTTACGAATATTAATGTAAAAAAATATAACTCTTTATTGTAAAATAATAGATTACGTCATAAATTAATGAATGTTTCCGTAACTTCCCATTCATTTTGTTTTTTTTTTAACTCTGTCTTACGATTTGTTATCATCACTGCATCCCATTTTCAGTTTATTTGTTTAGTGAAAAGTAAATTTAAATAAAATGATAGCAAGATAAAATTGTTTCCATCTATTAATTTTATACAAATTACCCGACTAAAGTACATACTTCCATTTGAAAAACTACTCTAGAGTTCATAAAATGCTTATTACTGATCATTCTTACAAGAGAAAACTCATATCGAAACATGTTAAAGATGTAAATTAAAGTAGCGATAAATAAAATAAACAAAGAACATATATTTTAATTACTCTGATGGAATGAAAATCACTGTAAATGACGCCCATGAATGCGTTCAGAATTAGCAAAAGAGAATTTGAAAGGCTGTATCGGAATACTGGTAGACATGAATAAAAGTGAGCAGTTTTAGACAGCGGTGGGCAGTGAAAGCCAGGATACAAAGATCAGTAGCTTTCATCGTAATGAGGGCTGTGTTTCATGGCTTAATGCGATGTTAACGAGCTGGCATTAAGGCTCAATACGGCGGACAAAGCTCCCACGCGTGAAACTACGCGCTATTTTGATGCCTTATTAAACAAATTAGGGATGTTCGTAACATCCATAGTGGACACTGGACAGTTTAGTATGGAATAATTTGGCTGCCCCCCAACAGATTATAACTACATATCGTCACGCCTATATGACTCGTATGGTTAGGCAGAGGTGTACTGTTACTCGAAAGAATTCTTGTATATTTTTTGTATTATAATAAAAAGTAGGTTGTCTGTTCTACATCCACATTACACTACATTCTAGTACACAAAACCAAAGTTAATTCTATCCTTGGGTGCCAGTGCTCATTTAAATGTATGTACTATAAATAAGCGCAATTTTATTACTTGTGATTATATATGTATTTTAACATTCGGAACATAAATTCTATTCTATACTTATAACACCCCGTCGTTTTTGCGTCGCCCCCGACGCAAAAACGACGGGGTGTTATAAGTATGACGTGTCTGTGTGTCTGTGTGTCTGTCTGTGGCATCGTAGCTCCCGAAAGCATGAACCGATTTTGATTTTATTTGAAAGGTGAATAAGTCGGAAATGTTCTTAGCTATGTTTGATGAAAATCGGTTCAGCGGTTTAAAAGTTGTCAGCTCTTTTGTTAGCTGCGGTAGGGACTTTTGTTCTTCTGTCGGGGGTTACTTAAAATTTTTGATTTTGTGTGTTCTTAATCCAGATTTAGGGCTGCTGCTAAGAAATTCCTACATTGTCATGGCGGGTACTAACGAATCAGTTGTAACTACGAGTACACAAGTATGTAATAAACCCTTGTTATTGCGTAAATATTGTTTAAAAAAAATCCCAGCTATACTGCATTTTATGAAAAATGAAGTATGCTCGCATTAAACATGCATCAGCTTTACTACAAAATTATAATTCCTTGTTCAGAAAGTAGTCAGGAAGGTACTCCAAACTACTTAAGTATTAATGTATCGCCTTTATTCTTTATTAAGTAAGCGAAGCGCATTTTTTGTTATCCTTAGGACCATCGTAAAATAAACTCCTCGTGCTGGGTATTGCTTCCCTATGCATCATTTATAAGCGCCATAGTAATTCAATTTCTTTTATACATTGGCAGTATAAAGTTCGTTGATACTTTTATAAAAAATCTTAGTTTGTAAAATAGACTAAAATAATTATGGAACGCCCTTAAAAAGGATTTCGTCTCCGGAATCTGTTCAAGACATGTCAATATTGGTGTATCTTTACGTAGTATAAAACAAAGTCGCTCCCACTGTATGCATGCTTAGATCTTTTAAACTACGCAACGTATTTTATTGGATGTGATTCAAGAGGAAGGTTTATATGTATAGAACGTCACGCTACGACCAACGGGATCGGAGCAGTAACCAAAGATGTAAACTAAACGCGGGTGATACTGCGGGTATACCCCGCTGGCTAGCTAGTTGTATATAATATACCTACTTTCGAAAGAAAAGGTTAGAAATATAAATAAGGTCACACACTTGTATATTACTGGCATGTATATAATGTAATTACATAAAAAGAAAATGGAACTCCAAAGGTGACGGGAGTGAGCGGGTCTTGAAAGAGCAAAGAGGCCTCCACTTTGGAGTCCCAAAATGTAAGATTTGTTTCCATCAACTCACCTTTTACACTTACGGCTAATGTTACACAGGAACTCAACTTTTCGGGCCCTTAGGGGCCTCGTTCTTAAAAAGGTGCTTTTAGACTTTTAAGTTTACTTTAAGTAGGTTCCAAGTTTCATAACCAATGTGAATACTTAAGATTAAGTTCGCTATCTGAACTTGTTTAATAACTTCCTTTGAAAAATGAGAAAGAACTATTTAACGGCATACGCTGAACTTATAACAACTAAGACGGTTCGAAAATTTCTTATTAAAATTCAGAAGCGACGGGCTTTTAACTAATTATACATAATGATATCTTGGAACAAGGAAAAGTTTTAGCTATCGTCATGTAAGTAAATGTTTAGTACTTATTTGTTCGTTAATTAAATTAACTTTTGAAACTCTCTAATTGTATAAATTAGACGAATGTTAATTTGTTCGGAAGTAAGAGTCCTCTACAAACGTTTTGTGAAAAGTTGATTGCTTTATTGTGAGTAGTTACTTAATTAGTGTAGACAATACAACTTTGACAGTATTATTAAGATGTATAATTACAGTTTAGTTATACAATAATCTCAGGGTTGTATGTGCATCATGCATAGTAAGTTGTAATTGCTTTCCATAGTTGCAAGCGGTATTCAGGGTTGGCAGTTGTGTAGATTGGTTATGTTGGAGCCTCGTGCCCACAAGGAAGGAGCTTTGATCGATACAGCTTAACTTAGAGACCTGATGGTTGGCTAGTTAACAAGCTAAATGCGAGATGTTGGAGCTTTGTGTACTTACGTAGAGATAGATACGTTAAAGCTCAATCTAATCGGTTTATCTCAATCTGTTAAAGAAAACTGTTTGTTTGGGTATGTGAGTTTATACGTTTGTAAACTCATCCACGATACAGGAAAAATTACAAGGTTGTCGTGACGTTTAAAAAAAAAAAAAATATATAACAATTACATAGGTCAAAGTCAAATCATTTATTTCAATTAGACCATTACAAACAACGAACGTCAATTACATGTCAAAATGAATAATATTAAAACTAGTTGCCCATTCCAAAAGGTAGTTTCGTATGGAGAAGAACGGGCAAGAAACTCCTAAGCATACCTTTGATCTTTCTAATTTAAAAATTGTTATTAAGATCTTTTGATTATGTCCAACAGTATCAAAATCCATTAAATGGTGTTCGAGATTACAGGTGAATACTCAAGATTTTGTTCTGACATTATATTGTAATATTTGTGACGGGGAACAGGAAATTCATTTCAAAAATGATAAATAATATAACAGGACCAAATAATTGGATCACGCCTGCGACCTGAAGGTATTCAATTCATTTCCGGGATTTACACAAAAATGTACCAACCTTTGACAATTCAAAAATAATGCGTCTTGGTGTTTAATGAATTTCTCAAGGTAACGTCAACTTTATTTGTATGAAAATTAGGTATTTATCTATTGTCACGTAATTTCGTATAATTGTCGTACTTTTTCTGTGCTAATTAATTTGTTCATTTTAGTGTAGTAGTCAAATTATGATAAAATGTTATTATGTCACAGTCATCGGTATGCAACAAAGTAATTGCAAATTATCTGTTAGATAAGGAATAAGAAAAAAATAATAATAAGAAAATGCCAAAGGCCAGTGTATTATTAACAATATGTGCAAAAAGTTTCAATAAATAAATAAGGTAAGGTACTGACCGTAATCTTTGCGGAGATCATGTTACAGGCTTAAACCACCAGTAGTCAGCATATCTACCTACACCTGTATATTAAAACAACTAGTAAGTAACTTTACATTTTAAAGTAATTCAAGATTTTTCACAAGCATTTTCTCATGCATATATTTATTTCAAATGTTCCTCTTCCTTCGGTTTTCCCTAGCGACATCGACATTGATACAAATGCAATGATACTTGCGACACTGATACGAATTCAATGATACCTCATTTATCAAAATCGGTTCAGCTGTTCTTATTCTACGAGAAAATAAAAGACTGCATAAACATACGTTACGAGATGTTAAAAATGTCAGCCAACTGAGCCATTCAAAATAAATAATTAACCGCTACAGTGGCGATTCTTAAACGGATTTTTTTAATCACAATGAATATTCTAATATACAATTTCAATTTTTTTTTCGGATGTGAAATCATCAAATTGCTTCCCCGCTCTGGGCGGGGCGGGAGTGAGTGTCAGACTTTTACTGACTAAAACCCATCCATGTTCCTTCTTGTGACCTTTGCGTTCCAGAGGCGCGGTATCTCTTTCGAACAACCCGCGGCAATATACACACTTTAGGTTTTGGTTAATCTTACTACTAATAAATCCGAAAGTTGGGATGGATGGATGTTTGTTATTTAATCACGCCAGAACGGCTCGACGAATCTCGATGTTTGGCAGAGGCAGATTGTAGTCTAGAATGGCACATAGGAATTAAAAAGGGTTAATATGTATCTCTATGTTACAACTTTATGTTTGGTTTCAAATCAACAACACAACAATTTAACACGCCAACTAATAATACGATTGTGCAATTTCACAACTAACATTCCCTTTATAATTCAGTCGCCAAGACTATTAAATTTGCCCTATTAGACGATCACGTACATAGAACTGCGTTTATAAAATGAGGTTAGAGGGATTACCTCCTGAATACTTAACAAGTATTGGCTATATCTGAAGTATGGCGGATCATACAGCGAAGTTGGTCGTCCCCGAGACCCGACGAGTTCGGAGCCTACGGGGATCCGAGATTCCGATAACTTATACCAATCATGATATCAAGGCGCCGTTTAGGAAGTTGTGCCCGGGTTATGTAAGTACCTAAGTACCAGGACAAAAGTGACCTTGGGAATACATATTTGAATGGTTCGGTTTTGAACTTTGTTCGGGTTTACCATCATAATCTTAAGACCAGTTTTGCTTAACATAAAAGTTGTCGGTTATAATGGACTTAAAAAAATTAACAAAGCTTTAGGAACATTGGTTTTTTAAAGGTAAAATAACGTAAAGTCTTTTAGTCCTTATTATATCACGATATAAGTTAGTACCGTAAAAAATCATGTCATAGATAGAGTAAAAGCAGTGGAATGATGATTTAAGAACCAGCAAATATAACATAGTGCGTGAGGCTAAACAAAAGCACAAAGACATAGGCATACATTATGTACCGTCGAACAAAGACTTTGGTATTCAGGTATTATATACGGATTACAATTAGTTCTAATTGTGTGCGTAATAACTGTAACTTTTTTTAAAAATAAAGGTACAATAATTTTTTTTTTTTTATTACTGTAAAAGTGCTATAAATAAGTCTTGAAGACATGTTAGCGACCTGTACACCAATCTCTTTATTTGACTGTACATATGGAGTTATTAATGTTGTACAGTTTACCTGCATGGATGACTGACCACTTTGATCCCAGGTAACGAAGCAAGTCAAATTATGTAGTTAAGCTCTCTAATCGTACTCATACGACTACGAATTATGTTCACATCTACGTGTTTGTAGCTGTAAAGATTAGTGAAGTCAAAGCAAACATTAGCGAATTAACAGCCAACAAATAAAGTAACTAGTATGTTTCTTCGATTTTCGTCTACATAAAAATTAAGTTCAAGATTTAAAAACAATACTTGTCCCTTTACAGGGCAAAGGCTTCTTTTTACATAGAGAAGACAAGAGCATTGATGACCACGCTTGTTCAAGGCGGATTGACGATTTCGGACTAATAGTATAAGTAATTAATAATATAAGTAATTATATTATTAGTAGTAATTATTATTATTAGTAAGTAATTATTAATACTATAAGTAATTATACTATTAGTCTGAAATCGTTTATTATTTACTAATTGTACTAATTATATAGTATAAGTCCAGGTTACCTCACGATATTTTCAAAAGTAAGTAAGTAAATTTTTTACTCTATAAATGAAAAAATGAGCTTCAAACACAAAATAAATTGCCATTTCATATACAATGTGTAACATTATTATATGCAATATACTCTTAACTTTATTACCTAAATTTCATGTTAAAGCAATAGGGTTTTTCGTATAATTTCAGTATGCTAATCTCGTCAGGTGGAACCCCCAACAACTAATCAACCCCTAGGGAGGTTGGCGCCGTCGCCCTTGTCATACGGTATAAACATCTGACGCTTTAAAGTATAATATTTTTTGCTCAAAAAGACTGTGTCATTAAGAATGTTTTTGGGCCAGTTTAATGACTAATGCATTATGTGGGTACTGCGGGTGTTTTGCTTTACCGAGATTTAAATGTAGAAGGGTTAGGAATATATTAGAACAAAAAAATGGCTGGTATTTAATCCTAATGTGATAGGTGTAAGCTGGTAGCTATTCCTCGTGCACCGTATAAATCCCTAGCTGTAAGAAGACAGTGTTTGCAGTCCAAAGTCATTGATCCCAAGCTAGAAAATAAATTGAAGAATAGTTTCAAACCGAAAAAATACTATTAGTTACTTTAAAGATTTCCTTCTAAAACGCAGCGTTCACCAGGCCAGTGGGTTCACAGTAATCTACGGACGGACAGACATAAATATCTATGTTTTCACGTCATTTGCTTTTGGGTCTAAAGTGGTATTTCTGTCGCGTTGTGCTAAATGGCTTGGATATCCTCCAAATATGCCATCTAGATAAGCTACGAGACCTTTTACTGTTATTATTGGGACTCCCTATTAGCAAAAGTTTTGTATATTGTTTAAGTTGAACTTACTTATGGGTCTGTAATATCGTGGAAGGCACGACTGAACAAATATTGGTCGTATTCATCTGAATTTAGTGGGATTGTAGTTTCATAATTTATGTGGGTATCTACCCACCCTATGCGTAATAATAAATGGAATGAATGAAAATGAAGCTGAGTAAGGAGAAAGGTTAACGTGTTAGATAACTACAGACTTTTATTTTTAAACGATATTAGGACTCCTATACACAGCTACACACACATTTGTATATTGGTTTCAAACGTTGCCGATATTGGTACCGAATGGCTGTTAGGTTATGGCAAATCACTAGTTGTAATCTAGAGCTCCCATTTACGTTAGGCAACTGTATTTTATGATTTTGGTTCTTAATGAATAGGTACATAGGTTTCAGCAATAGGCACCAAACACATGCCTATTTTAAAAGGTGAAGTAAAAAAGAAAATTCTCATTCGATTCGTTATGCACGGACACTCGCGACGCAATGAGCGCGCAGGCGTATATTTGAGTAGCTCGCACTTCGCGTCGTGGCAAGCTGCGTAGCGTTATATTCAAAGCTTCGATAGTGGTTTTTTCACTGAATACAAATAAAGGGGCACTTTCAACATTAATTTTTCGAATACACATTCATTTCATATTGCTACGTCTGCACCGGGATTGGTAATATACTTATAGAACGCTGCCAGCCCACATGAAAACACCAAGGGGAAGCTTGATAAACGATTTCTTGCTGGGAGCCACATGGGCACAATATATCAAAAAGAGAAATAAATGACTTGACCATTTAATTAACTAACTTTGACGGACAAAAGAAGTCTATGGGAAGCTCCATTTCTTTAACCAAAATGTTCAAGTTACGTATAAAGGCAGGACCTTCAGAGAAAAATAACAATAGGTTTATAACAGGAGAGCGAGTAGGTAAACAAAGAAAGAAATCTTCCTTCCCCATTAGATTTACTTCCTTAAAAGACGTATAACTTTCTGGCTCGCTATAATACCTGCAGATCTCTTACATCAAGTGTTTAGTTTAATTAAAACTTGAGTAGCGACCTACTTAACGAAGTGCGAGTACATCTTGTACATACATATTTATGGTGCTTGTTCACACACTTCCAAAATAGTTGATAACTTTGCAATAGCTTCACAGTTGGAGGCTTCGAAATGGCGCAATTATTAAATTGCAACAACGGCTTTGATAATGACAGCGAAATGCATGTTGCGCCGCGCGATATTTCGACTAGTGAGAATTTACGGATAAACGCTACACAGCGCCGTGTGTATTAACTCAGAACATAGAACAATTAACACAACTGTCTATTATAGGTATCTTATATTGAGATGGCTATGAAGAAGAAAAACATTTGTCTCTAAAAAATATATCGCTTTTAATCGATCACATCCACTTTGTCCTCAAAATATTGGATATACCAATCAGGCGAAATTCACGGTTGTCGCACAGACGACTCAGCCATACGCAGTGTTTGCGGCTATTCACTTTTATTCGAGTGATATGAGTAGAGACGCGGCAAGCGATGCGTGTCACGCCACTCACATCGTATCGAGGCGGACGGCGAGTCGGCGAAGTATCGTTACTAAGAAAACTCCGATCCAATTTAGAAGTCGAATCCGATGACTGTCCCACGGGACACGCAGCTTTATTCATGAAACGAATTTTAACGGGGAAAAGGGAAAATTCGATTCTAACGCGAATACATTAACATTACAATATACATGTACATAATACAGATTTACATAAAATGTTCGTTTTGTTTGGTGTTATGCTTTTCAGTCACAGATTAAACCGAGCTGTGATGAATAATACTTGTTTATAAAGCTCGTTGTGTTATGAGAAATTCAATGGCTAATAAAGTAGCTGTGTTATATACGGATTTGTATATCAACAGTACCTACCTTTCCCGCACTAGGAATAATGTTCCAGTGTAAGTAGCATCGTGCCAAAGTAAATTTTTGAAAATTATAAAAAAACCTTTCCCAATAATGAATTTTATTTGCATTTCGATATCTTTTGTAAAATCAATATGGCTGCGGAAATATTATAAGATTTTTTTTCAGCTTTCGCTCTAGCCGAGTGGAAAATCAATCGCAAAGCTAGGGCTATTCGGTGCAATGATGTGAAAGTGACAGATAAGTCGCGAATTTTTCCAAAGGAATTTGTCTTCCCCTTTTACATTCTTTACAGATTTTCAACCGACTAGCGACTGCGGTGCGGAAGAATGGAAAGTTATTGTTTTGGCGTGACTTATTATTTTATACAAAATAAATGCCCTAACCAAAATTTTTAAATGCGCCAAATAATTTCAAAATAAATTTGTACCTCAGAGTCACAAGATACGCATATAAGCATTGCTTGGTTTTTGGCTTACCGACTAATTTTATAAACGATTAAATTTTGGATAAAATCGCAGCAACATAAACGTTGAGCAGATGTAGAAAAAGCGGCCAAGTGCGAGTCGGACTCGCTCATGAAGGGTTCCGTAGCAACAAGTTACATAATATAAAAGTTCTTATTAAAAAAAAAAACTACTTACTTGATCTCGTTCAAACAAATTTTCGGTGGAAATTTACATGATAATGTACATTATATATTTGTTTCAGTTTAATAATTCTCTTATTTTAGAGGTTTTATTTTAGAATTTATTGTTTTTTTCTATTTTTATGTGAAAATCTTAATGCGGTTCACAGAATATATCTACTTACCAAGTTTCAACAGCATAGTTCTTATAGTTTCGAAAAAAGTGGCTGTAACATACGGACGGACAGACAGACAGACATGACGAATCAAAGAAAAAAAAATGAAAGAGTTCAACTCACAACAAAACTTCACATTTTATTTTTAAAGGAAAAAAGTCAAGGGCGTTCTATTAATATTACAAAAACCGTTGAAAGTGGTCCCGACTTCATTTTCTTTTAATTTCAAACGCGGTTTTACTTATTGTACACATTCCTTTTAGATCTTTTTCTAATGTTTCTTTAAGTTTCTTACCGCAGCCAATTGTTTGTTTAAATACTAGTTCGTATTTAAAACAGGCCTGTAGCATCTGTGACATAATATTTATTTATTTTAAATCCATTTAATAAGAAAGATTAAGTTCAAAGAGCATCTTGTCTAGGTTTTTCTGTCTTCAACGTATCTTCAATGTATTATGAAGATACGTTGTAACCCCGTCCAGTCTTTATATATTTGAGTTACAAATATACGTCCAAACTTTTGCAACTATAATATCAGTAAGATTTATTTTTCTTTTCCCCTAACTTTGCTTCTCACGCTATTGTAAATAATATTTTATAGTCGCGGTAATGGGTACGTAATTTGGCTAAGGCTCGGAACTTGTCAAATATTCAATGTATTGACACGATCTCGTATTGGCATGTATATATACATGAAGTAACCCGGTCAAAGTTCAGCGAGCTCATCGCTCCACACTATGTAAGTTCGTCTAAATGTTGTGTAAGTTTAATTAGAATTCCTACATGGCAGAGCGGCTGCATCGCCCTAGCTGACAAATGAGTCTATCTAACATCTTCCGAACTAACATCCTCGTGTTTAATGAGTGAATAATATTTGCTCAAATAACAGAAGAGTCTGTGATGAAGTATATTTATTTGTTTATTTTGATTTTGTATATTCGAAAGTTAAAAACATAGTACCTACGTTATTAAAACAATTTTACGACATAAATATTTTTTAATTACAAATTAAACGATTAAGGAAATTTCCTATTACAAAAATAAGAATTCGCTCGTAAAGCCTTTACAAACAGTGCTAATTCACAAAATAATTTAATTTATTATTCTGAAGTAAAGCTTTTGGCCTTATGCCAACAGTTAAGTTCTGAGAAAATGAAGGTTGAAGCCGTATAATATAAGAACATTCTTAAAATAATGTCAACAAAATTAAATGCTAAGTAACTAAAATACTTTATACAATTTACAGAATAATAACAAATAAAACGATATTAGAAAACGTGTTACAACTTAGCCGGAAAACTCATTAGGCGTTTATCTCAAGTCTACTCTAGGTGTTGCACTTATGATATCCTTGTTCAACTTTGTAGGTTAAGGGCCTCGTGTACCAGTGTAAAAAGATCAAATAATGACTACTTCGAAAGTACGATAACGCGGACTGACGTATAAAATAAAGAAGTAATTCAAAGAAACAAAAGGCTCGATTTAACTTGTTTGCTTGTTCAAAATTCGTCTCACATTCACCTCAGTCTAACAGTGGTTCAAATTCACGTCTTGTATAAAAGTGAATGCATAAAGCGAATGTAACAACAAGCCTTAAAATTCTAGGCAGAGTGAGGCCATGTCCCGGGCACGCCACGCCACTGAAAATATAAAAGCATCCTTTCTTATGCAATGCTCCGCAGCTCACAAGACGAATACACATTTTTACTGCAGTTGCAATTCTAACGTCACACGCAGACGTACCATTTTTTTATATCCTTATTCAGCATATATCATAAACAGACAACTCTTTGCGACGAAGACAGCGCGACTTGGATGCAAGCAAAGGAAATTATACTTTTCTTGCTGTATTTTTTGCAGGTCTCCGAATATTATTAGTATGTTTTCAAGTAGTAAGATGCTGCATTTGCTGTGATGTAGAACTGTTCGGAGAACCGGCGAAATTGTCGCTGATAACACTATCAAAACTGCAGGTATAGAAAAAAGTTGGGAAAGGAAATTAAATTACTATGAGTTTAAACACTTAACTTATCTACAATTAAGATGTGAACGATTTGGTGTTTCTTCTCCTTAATTATGATGGTATTTCTAGCCTAGATTTTGGGATCTTTCATGTGTGACTAACTACTTAATAATAATCTCTACCGCGTTTGTGTTCCTAATATAAATTAGAAATATAGAAAACTGTACATCCATTTGATAATTATATTACTAGTACAAAATACAATTATCCTTAGGAATCTTCATTGTCTCCATGAATCCAATTTAATCACTGGATTCTGAATATATTATAATGGCGACGTTAACAAATAGTAATTTCAAGTCTTATTAAGATTAACGAGGTTGGTTATACCTATTATTGATTTAAATACCTATTGTACAGTTATCAAGTACGAATTCATGGATATGTACTGACAAATAAATACTCTTTTCAAAATTGTTAATGTTGGTACTTTGGTTTTAATAAATGGAACAAGAAGTATTCCACTAATATTATTGAGAAAGTGTACATGTTTGGATGTTTGTTAATCCATCACGCTTCAACGGCCGAATGGAAATATTTAGACACACGGGTAGGCCACGACCCGGATTAAGATACTTACATAGGATACTCTTTATTCCCGAAGAACGTTCCCGTGGGATAATTTCCAACCTCTACGCGGGCGAAACCACTGGCAAAAGCTGGTTTATTTATATGTTGAACCCAATCCGAGTAAATTATTTCTTTAGCTTGTTCCGAAAGCGAACCAAAGCTGGGATTAATCACGTCAGCCAGAAGAAGAAAGTAGATTCTGTTAATCTGAAAAGTAGTAGTATTTATCCAAGATAATTTCCCTCCAAGTCTCCGGACTATGTATTTAAATTAAGATTAAGTGTTTACTGTACATAGTTTTTAAGTCGTAACGATGCTATCTCACACCAAGATATCTTTATAGCTTTGAAGATTTTGTCCCGTCCGCGTCCCTAAAGAAGTGTAGTTCCCAACTTAATAATTATGTTTCTGGTCGGGTTGTAACTTTAAACAACTACACTCGGACACTGCGGTCACATATTTATGAGTCTACGTGTTTTTACTTCTATTTTTGCCTTAAAGGGTTTGGGTTGTTATGGTACATAAAGAGAATTTTTATTAAGGGACAGAACATTCCTTTCAAAATATGGTTGATGTTATGCTTACGTAATGTATACAGATGTAAGATAAGAAAAGTTCCGTCAAGGCTCAGCGTTCGGCTAATTCTATATTTGTTTCACGTGTAATCGATATGTAGTAGCGTGCGGTGTGCCCGGAAAAAAGGAAAATGCCGACACAAGTTGCAGAAACGGGGATTATCCCCGATATTGCAGCGCAACCGGGAAATAAAACGTTTGAGAGAAATGTTCTTGCACCGCTAAGGTGGATAACGTGCCTTACGGAGTGTTGCCGAGCAGCTGCCGCCCGCGCCGATAGATTGCAATAAAACAAGCGCAGCATCTGAAACAGAGACTTTTATCGTGATCAATGTAACATATCCTTCATACTGGTATTAATTTTAAAGATTGTCTTCAGTATCTGGAACAAACATATTTCAACTTATTTCATTGTCTTCTTAAACGTAGCAAACAATCTACCTAAATACAGGAGTTCTAAATTAATGAAAAGTATACTCAAAATCACAAAAGGTTTGCAATACCAGAATTAATGAACGGGCTGCATACAAAATCTGGGTTCGATTTGTCTTTAAATTGTTTTCGTATTTTGAAACGGGAATTCTTAATCGAGAACTGCGGATTAAAACTTGAAAACAATTTCTAGCAAATAATTCCGTCAAGCTCACTTGCACGAAACGATGGTCGAGTTTAAAGGGGAATTGTTTACACAAAGCGGCAAAAACGGATATCTAGAATTAGTTCTGTCTAAGCGACATGGAGCGGGACACGTACAACACATAATTTCGCTTAACCGCATTCGTCGGCGGAAAGCACAACTCACTACGTAGAGACGTTACTTTGCAACTGTAATTACAGATACACATATTGCTTCCGCGCTGATCTGTGAGCGAAAGAAAACATTTACGTAGAATATGTTATAGTTTTCCCGTGTTTCAGTTTACGGATAAGCTTCACGTACACTCAAACGTGTACAACGAAGCAAACAATCCAGTTGTGTCCGATTGCAATATTTAATTAAAGTGAACGCTTGCAAGCCGCCAGAAAATAAACGTCTGAACCATTTTCTTGCGAGTTCTGATATCCTGGTAACAAAATATGCAATGCGGAATCGATATAAAAGCAAAAAGAATGGAATAACTATGTATTCCTCGGTAAATTCTAGTGCAATTTTCGTTCTCACGCAACTTTGAGAGCGAAATTGAACTTACTAAGAGATTTACTTTTGGTTAAATTTTCTTTTTCTGTCTGGTGGACGTCTGGAATGCTTTTCGTTTTCCGCTATTGCAGCGGAGAAGGAAACGTGGAAAATGAACGCGTTATTTCCCTGCTATCTTAGGGATACAAGTTTTGAGCATTTGTAGGAATTGTGCTCGCGCGTATATGCAGTTTCTCATTTCATAATTATTTAATTAAACAGTATATATTCATATTGCGTAATTAAAACACGGTGGATGGGATATCGTAAGGAAGACTGTTACCATGGATTCAGTAAATGGTTCTAGACGCTTTCTTTTTACGAGTAATCATCATATAGCTTGTTCCGCTGTGGGCGGAGCGGAAGAGAGTGTCAGACTAACAGAACTAAGTGGCAACATTATTTAACGGGAAATAAAAAAAAAGCAGTTGTATGGAACAGCTGATTATTTTTTAATAACCAACGAAAAATTTCTTCCCGGTCGGATCTGCAATCATGAACTGAATCCATGGTGCCTATGTTATATATCTTTTTAATTATGTTAAACGCAAAATGAACCACTTGTCGGTAACTAACTAAATCATCCAATGTGCAGTTATGAACGCATTGTTATTGATTATTATCGCTTTAATAGATAGTGACAGATAAATTATTGTTCAATCACTTGTTGCTTTATATTATTATCCAAGTACCTAAATATGGCATAGGTAATTTAATTTAATTCAAACTGTCTCGTTGGCCTAGTGGTCCTAAGCGCGACTGCTACGCTAGAGGTCTCGGGTTCGATTTCCAGGTAGAGCAGAAAGTGTTATTGGGTTTTTCTATGAAATTCTCAGTAGCAGCTCAGAGTTAGGATTTGTGCCCGGTTAATGGCAATAGGTTCGCCCCCTGTTATATAGGACCTAAACGTACGGATTGTGGGTGTACATTGTTACACCTCTGCCTAACCCTTCGAGGAATACAAGCGTGATGGTATGATATGTTATTTAATTTTCTCAAAAAAAAAACCAGCTCCCTGTTTTCCGCATCATCTTTGCTTTCTGCTAGTTAGAATTCATACAAGACTTAATACTTACATGAAAATGTTGAAATCAGAAGAAAACAATAAAATTTGTCATTAAAGATTACACCGATACCCAGAGCGAATGCGGCGCTCCTGATCAAACAATGTCTCATTTACTACAGTGTTCTAAGTGTCCCTACACCTTCACTTCAGAGGACATTAACAACGCTACTGATGCCTCCAAAAACGTTGCAAAAATTGTAAAATTATCATCGACATAAAAAGATGAAATAACATCAGTGACGTTTGCAAAAAAATCTAAAACCAGTTTTTCAATTCCATCATGTAAATGACTGTAGAAGGGAAAACTATAAATACCACTATTGTTAACAAAACGCGTTAACGACTTGCCGTCCTTCAATATTGTATACACGCATTACTACATTCAGTAGAAAAAAAAAACATTAGGGTCCTTGCATACAGTACACGGCATCAAGTTAACAACTTTGCATTTTACGTAAGAGCTTTTAGAGAGCAATCAGGATGTAATAGTAAAATCTAACTACATTTCATGAGAGAAAAATAAATACTTTATTTCTGTAGGTACGCCTGTACCATGCGCGTACCCAGCCGTATACGAGGCCACTTGAAATTTTGATGTACAGTTTTTAAAATATTTTTGCTTTTCATCGGTATTACCGATGTTATTTTTCTATGTGAAGTATGTACATTTACACTGACATGAATGTATATATAGACTGTTCTAATCTATACTTAAATTTTAACTTTTACTAACTATATATAGAGAGAAAAGATAGAAGATATATTTATAGAGGAAAGATTTTATTGGTTATTTGTTTTGTTTTGAATAGGCCCTGAAACTACTGGATCGATTTTAACCATTTTATCACCAATAGAAAAAGAAATACATATAAATAAAAGATAAAAAATACAAATTATTCCTAAGGAACATAGGCTATATAACATCACACTACGACCTACGGGAGCGGAGCAGTAACCAAAGACGTAATTTAAGGCGGGTGAAATAACCCATGCGGACGAAGTCGCCGGCAGTTCGCTTGTTGTTGATAAAAAGATAAAATTGTGTGTGTGTGTTATTAACCTAATTGTAACTCTCAGACTGAAAGCCGACCCCAACAATTCTGAGGAAACAAGTGCGTTCTTAGAACACTAAGTCTAAGAAATAAAAGCAGGAAGGCTTTTAAAGCTCAACATTCAACATTATTTACCTACGTCACTGGAAGTAGGTACATTATTTTTATCAATAAACTTTGAGAAACATAAGCGCAAATAGAAAACATCTTCTTTAACATCATTCATAAATTGAATCAAATCTTACATCAAAACATTTCGCTCCAAAACACGATAAACATACGTACTTAAAGGAATATTTTGGATGGGGAAACGTTTGAAATGCAAACATTTTACGTTGTCTTTGCGAATAGGTAAGTACAATATTTGCTAGTGTGCGCCCTTTAGCGTGCATTTTATGTCAGATTCAGGCTCTACTTGGCCGTCACTTTGCATATGAGCGGCGAATACGGGATAAACCGGGATGAAACCCGGGATAACTTTATCTCACAATCTCTCCTTGCGTCGCTGATTTTTAAATTCAAGTACACGCCACGTGTATTATGTAAATTGATTCGAGAATGTTCATTGTATTTTAACTTACCACATAAAGGATTTTAGCGTAGGTAATATAGATATTAAACGTAATTTATTCAATATATCTCTGAAAGTATTTGCTATTTTTATTTTTGCCAGACAAATAGAAACGCTGCATACTTTGAAAACTTGATTTATTACACTGATATAGCACCAGACTGTCAACCGTTTTAGCATAGACAGTACATCGTACAACTAAGTTGATTCTAAGAAAAAACAGAGTGCTAACTAATTCCCGTAACTTTAAAAATGACTGCATTTTAATCCCAGTGTCAATTTATCAAAAATGCCTCTAATTTGTCTGTACTTTTGCCCAGTTCCTAACGCTAATTATCGCTGAGCTAAGATTGCAACAAGATTTCGAGTGTTTTAGTAACGACAATTGGCCTTCTAGACACTGAGACTAGATTGCGACTTGAATTTGAACATCATTTAGTGAGTAGAATTGGCCTTCAGATTCATATGAAAAAAAAAAGGGTGTCGGTTGTGTATGACAGCATCACATAAACCAGGTCTTTCCTCTGACATTAGGTAGTGTTTGAAGACAACCTAGAAAATTCTGAACCAAATATAGCGCAGCTCGGCGTGGACATAAAGAAGAAATATTTTAAGTGTTGGTTCAAGCAAGAGGGCACTTTACTATCTGACTTAACGCGTGTTCGCGGAGGGTTGCTAAGTGCTCGCAATAAATTGCTCGGTGTGAGCACTACTTCAGGTGCTTTTTCATTAGTCAAGTTTCCCTGACAGTTAAATGCTGCAAATAGTTACCTTTGCTATCTATACAATTGCCCCTCTCATTGTACTAATCCCGGATATTTTAACATGTAATAAATCCGTATTAAGTACCTATTATGTTTTGTGTAACTGTTTGGCAGTGTGGGATGCGGCGTTGAGCCACTAATTAATGATAATTATAATGCGTAGGTACTATTTAAAATGATAAATGCATTTTAGTTCTATAAACTTATAATATTTTTATGTGGAATCGGTACACATGATTAAATGGTTAATAACTTAATTAAAAACAATTTATTCGCTTATATTTCAGTAAAAAATATCAGATAATGTAATTAAATAATTAATAATTATCCAGACTAATTACCTACTGTAACCAAATTAAAACTTGTTGTTCAACTAATTGCTGACAATGAATACCTAACAGACAATCTCGTTCCATGTTGTACAAACAATGGCTTCAATTTATATTATTGCGTTTTCCACAAATACTTCCGTCCGCGACCCTTCATACCAGTGGTAAACTTAAAACTTGGAGATTTGTGAAATTCAAACATAGTGGGGATGTGTGTGGTTAATAATAATAGATGAATACTTAATACATATAAGTATAAGTTCATTGATGTGTGTATTATTGTGTTTAAATTACTACAAAAAAACTAGGCATTCCATCTTCGCAGGGCGATTCCCGGCCGCCGTAGCCACAGGCTTGCGGACGGCGAGCGTTGGGTTGCTCGCCGTCAGATCAGAGCTAGGCCCGGTTCGACGTCGCGTTGTGTTCCACGCGCGCCTCTAAGAGATGTCAGCAAAGTATACGGGGTTCGCTAGGGCCAGAGTCTGCCAGAGTTGCGAAATTTGTTCGAAAGATAACTCTTTCGGACAAATTTCGCAACCTTGCCTTTGAAAACAAAGGGCATTTTTTTTTAGTCAATAAACGTCTTTCACATCCTTCCGCTCCACCCAGAGCGGAAGAAGTCATTTGATGATTTCACATCCAGGCATTCCATCTTATACACCGTGATAAATTATTCGTTGTTTTCCCTATGCGTAATGATTTTGTCTTCGAAGTATGTACAATTGATTCGTTTTTTTTATTTTCATTCGAATCAAAAGTGGCAGATTAACAATAATTATGTAAACAAAACTTGAAAGTGACCTCGGAACAATAAATATTTTAGTGCTGATTTTTTTTTTAATAACTTTAAAACAATTACATTATTCGTATTTCTGTAGTACCACTGTTATCGTTTTGCCGTATTATATCATCTATCTAGTATGAAGCCTCTGTCTAACATATTTATTAAAAATATATTCACTTCTCAAGCGTAATCAAATTAGGCCCTACAGGAGAAGCAAAGGAGCTCGGACTGAAGATTATCTAGATATTGCATGCATATAACTAGTGCCTTGTAATCCCGGGATTAAGGGCTACTGTAGGATACTTGTACATATTTTGATCCGTTCAGCTTGAATTAGAATGCATTGCAGGCTTTGTAGACTGGCTTGCAAGCAATTTAATTACTCACACACACACACACACATATATTCCACATAATATCATGCCTATAATTTAACTAGTGGTCTATCAAACTCCTTATTCAGTGGCGGAATGACAAGTTTTTTTTTGTAGCCTTGTCTGTCTCACTTCTTGGCAAAAGCCTCCCTAATGAGAAATTAAAGCTGTAATTTTCCATTGGTGATTTTGATCTATGTTTTAGATGGCGTTACTACAGAAGAAGAATGAAGAAAGGTCAAATAGTCGGTTGAAGAAATAAAGAATTGTCATTCGGTTTCAAAATGAATACAGAGAGTTTTGTTTCTATTTATTAAAATACACACAAAATTAAACATGGAGAAATAAAAAAACGTGATACAATACAATGATCATTTCATTGGTTCGATATTTGTATCCAGAATCAGTGAACTAGCTTAAATTGTAATTTGTTTTTCGACAACACGATAATAGTTGTATTCTGCAAATGCAAACAATGGCAATCAAGCTATATTTAGAGTGTCAACTACACTTTGCTGACGTTTTAAAGACTAGGACTTCTGAACTAACCTGACTTTCTCAATCAAATTCTAAGTTTAATAATCCAACTTAAAATATCTATTAAGGTAAATAAATCATTTGAATTTAAACTTTATATTTATTGAAATCTGAGGTTCAATTTGCGGATACAGTTTCTGTCTCCAGCAAACCTGCATTGTTGGTCGTATATTTTTGTCGTTTGATAGATGTACAATATTTGTCAACGTTTGCGAACGGTTGCTGAAAGCAAACTTCAATGGCTTCGCAACGCGAAACGAATCTTGATTCGTTTGTACCGTCTCTTGGGCACTGTAGCTGAATTCTGTATCCTGTGGCTTGTGACTTGCAATTATTATTATTGTTACATAATATACCGTGCTTTACTTAAAACACGCTGAATTTTGTAATCAGAGTATGCGAGTATATATTATAATTATGTTTATTTGCTGCCTCGGTAGCGTAGCGGTCTTAAGTGCGACTGCTACGCTAGAGGTCTTGGGTTCGATTCCCAGGTCGAGCAAAAAGTGTTATTGGGTTTTTTTTATGGAATTTTCACTAAGCAGCTCGGAGTTAGGATTTGTGCCCGGTTAGTAGCAATAGGCATGCCCCCTATTACATGGGACTTAAACACACTTACCGGCGAACTGTGGGTGTACATTGGTATACCTCTGTGTAACCCTATGAAAACCCTATAAAATGAAACTAATGAGTATACAAAAAAAGTTTCTTTAGGAAAGTTGTTAGTAATCATGAGTACAATCACGTGTTTAAATATCGGTCACTAATTACCAGTCACCCTATATATTATTAATTAGGTTTTTACACACTTTTCTTCTTTTAATTTAAATGGATCATTAGGTACATTTACAATCGCAGTGTTTGTTTGTTTTTTGTTTGAATGCGGTAATCTCTGGAATTACTACCCGAACATTCTTTCGCTAATAGGAAGATACGCTGTCCCTGAGTGCTAAAAGTTTTATGCTTTCTTCCTAAAATTGCTTCCATTGTAGTGATTTTGACAGCTCGTAATAGTTTCTGACCAAGAACAATAGATGTAATTGTAAAATAATAATACCAGTCTTTTTTTGTCCCACTGCAGGGCAAGGACATTGGTCACCACGCTTACTCAAGGCTGACTGGCAAATTCAGACTTACGTATATTAATAACAATAACAATAATAACATTTATTTCAGACAACGTCCATATCTGGTGAGTAATACCAAATACTTAAAGCCTATGTTAGTGTAAGCGGCATAATATGCAGGGTCAGCTAAACAGTTAACATTGTCTAACTAGAACCCGCATAAAAGCATGCATCAATTTTGAGTCGACTTTATCAGCGACTACTTACAAGATGCTATTAGTGCTGCCCCGCACTCTGCGCAGTAAGGAGGCGGTTCTCTTGCGTATGATGGCATGAAAGCCATCGACGCGAGCTTCCGCAAACATGCTAGATGCACTACAGAAGCGAGGCAGCCCCAATAACATCCTGAAACCGTTATTATACTGGACACGCAGGGCACTGAGCGATCTCTGTGTATAACAGGTCCAATATAAGGAATATAGTCTGATAAGTAAGACTTATAATGATAAGTCCAGGTTTCCTTATGATGTCAGAGGTGGCCAACATAAACTTATAAATTTGGTACATATGAATTGCAAAAGATCCTATACATAGCGTGGATTTGTTGTACTATCTGTGTTTAGTAGAGTTTATTTATGAAATTAGTTGTAAGGGTTGATGTGTTTGGGTAGTTATAGTTAAAATCGGTTAGTGCGGAAATTTAATCAGTAAGTTTGTCGGGGCATTATCGTGGGCTGTCGAGCGGTGGTCACTGGGACGTAAGACTGCCTACACACTGTGCTGTTAGATTCTGATGTAACAGTACAAGGTACAAAACTTATTTTTAATTACGATTTGTCTGTTCATCGTGTATGAAAAGCTGTTTATTAAGGCGCTCTCTCTCTCTCTTACTTATTCATAATTTTGTTTTGCCCAACGGGGTCCATAATTGTTTCTATTTATTCGTTCATTCGTTTGTTCTATAATTAGTTTTATATAAATTACAATTAAGATTTGTAGCATCCGCACCAATCAAATTAGGAAATAAAACCAATTTCTGAACAAAACATTCCTGGTCAGACGTCAAGTTCACGAACTCTCGTAAATTCGATAAAAAATTAATCTCTATATAGTCATTTGGGTTAAATACCAACTTTATGGTTCCCTAAAATATACACTAACTTGACAGCCCTGATAAATTACTAATGTTTAGTAAATTGACCTTACGTAATGTGCGTTACTGTGTCAAAAGGAAATTAGGCTTGTTCAGACTAGTTTAGTTTTCACGTTTAGTTGGTTGGTTTAGTTGGTGGGTAGTTGTGTTCGACCCCTTACTAGTCGTACTAGTAATTAATTACAGTACGGTTTCCGCCGAATCACGCGCAATAGGCTGACTGTCCGAACCTTTAGCCAGCCCCTATTATTGACTATTTGTTCGAATCCTATTAAGATTTAATTTTGTAAAATACATTGTGCAAGAGCTTAACCATAAATATGTGTATCAAATATGTTCATATAAAAATATAGGTACCTCCATGATACATACATATCATCACGCCTGTATTCCCCGAAGGGTTAGGCAGAGCTGTACCAATGTACATTCACAGTTCGCTGGTTCCTGGTGGTTGGTTTGTTGATTAGAACCCATGTAATAAGGGGCGAGCCTATTGCCATTAACGTAGCACAAATTCTAACTACGAGCTGTTACTGAGTATTTCATAGAAAACCCAATAACACTTTTTGCTCGACCTGGGAATCGAACCTAGAACCTGTAGCGCAGGAGTCGCGCTTCGTACCTCCATGATAATTTCAATGTAATATTTCTTTTGTGTATTAAAACTCCAAAAAATATTTTTGGTTTATTTTATGGGAATAAGTGAAACATGTCGGGAAAATAATAACATATCAGTTTAATCTGATGAGCCCCGCGGAACGTGTAGCAGCGCGGCTGCGGAGAGACTGCGGGGAGCCTGCGGGGCGGCTGCGGCGGGGCCGGGTGCGTGTCGACCCTCACCGTCTACCATTAAGACGTGATCAATTATCCACGTGCGTTCTTTTCTCCCTATCCTTATCCATTCAGCTAGTGTGATTACTTACTACGGAATTTTATTAAAATTTTGCTTACAAGCTCAAAACCAGTTCGTCATCGTCAGCCGTTGCCTATGAGTTATGGCTTCATCAATTCCTTTATTGTTAATGAAAATGAGAATTTTAAAGCCCTCATAAAACAATTTGTTAATGGTTCCTTAACGAATAATGGTACTTAATTATATATAAAAATATAAGTTTAATATGATAAACGTTCATTACTGTTAATGATTTATCATTATAACTATTACACATTATAACTATTATACTGACGGCACGGTTGGCGCTGTGGCTGAGCGATTGGCTGCTGTGCTGCGTGTCGCGGGTTCGATTCCCGCACGGAACAAATATTTGTATGGCCTACCGATATTTGTTCCGGGTCTGGCTGTTTGTGTATGTGAGTTTATATGTTTGTAAACGCACCCACGACACAGGAGATATTCCTAGTGTGGGGCAACGTTTTTCTAAAAAAAAAAAAACTATCTGTTTTGGTAATATTATTTTTACTAATATATTTAGAAAACAACTCAATCAAGTCCATAAGAAAATGAAAATCGTGTGGAAAAAAGGAAGTTGAACGGAAAATGTGATATTAAAGATTCGAATTTAGATACAAGCATAATGTCCGGTCGCGGCAAGCTTCATGTTTTCATTGTTGTGAAAGACTATTAAGGATAAAAGAAAGTAGTCGAACTTTACTGTTATTTTATAGCACATTGACAGTAGAAGTTTTTATGGCAGTTTTTAGTAGAACGCCGTAAAATCTTATGTAAGTCTAATGTACGCTAACAGAAAATTGAACAGAGATATTAATCTATTACCAGAGTTTTGGAGAACGTCCCCTATTGTTTGGCGTTTTGTTTCTGAAATTTACTGAAAGTACGTATGAAGTTCTTGTTTTAATGCGTAACATTTTTTTTTATCGATTAAGTTCGCTTAATATGCCGTATTCAGTATTGTAACATGTGTTTATTTCGTGTATTTTAAAAAGTAATAAAAAAAACTGCCGGTACTGCAAGTAATACTGCTAGTAGTAGGTAGTGTTGCAGTAGGTATAAGGTACCTGCTGATTTTAGGGCATTTATTGATATTCCAGAAAGTAAAGTATCCCGCATATTACGTAGGGCTTTTATCTGGTTGCATTAGTACCAGTTGCATTAGTAATGATTTAAAAGTCTGCTTTGAAATGAAACTCACTGCGGTTGGTATAATTAAATTCTATGGCGTAGGCTTTCACGCGGTTTCTTTCGAAGCTACGGCGTAGCATAGCTGCTACGATAAAGCCTACGCCGCGTAGCTCCTATTTATATTAAATTTTACTTCGAAATTTTCTGCAAATTTTGCCAATAGGCAACTAAGAGTTCTTAATCAAATATAAGTGATTTATTGATTTATGAACAACACTTAAGATTTACTCCAAGAAACCGATCTAAACAAGAAAATCGAGAGATTCTTGAATGCCCAATTTGCCCACTTACTTAATCAAAAATAACTAAATTAAGTAAGTGCGTACTTACTACGGCCAAAGTTTGTAGGAATCAATTCGATAGGCTAGCCAGGCGTACTGTTTTGTTTTGCCCTCGAGCAGTTTCCCAAGACGGTTTTCTTTCCACTTGTTGTTCGCTGTTTTTTCATAAAACCATGTTTTATGTTTAGTTTCGCATGAACTGTGTTTCTAAAAATCGGAAGTTGAAGTAAACAATGTTATGGAAGTTCTAGTACCACCCGATATATTGTAAATGTATCTAATTATAAAATAAAAAACAAAAAAAAAGTTCTGCATTCTACCATTGAGTACACTTATTTATGAGTTATGTTAAGTACATAAATAAAATTAAATATTAATATAAAATTCAATTAAATATAAATCACAAAAGTGCTCGTAAATAGGTTTTCTTTCATCTCTAACTGACTCAATTTTACCTTCCACTCTGAACGGGATACCTCCAAATATTGATATTCCGCGTGCAGAAATGTTTTCTGCAATGATTTGACACATTCTGAGGCAATACATTATCGGAAATCTTTCCCCTATTATTACGAAACGAAAGTGTTAATCTCATCCTATTATATTACCATTCACATACGTTGCAGGGTTTGTATTTCATTCGTAGACAAACATCATCATCTGCTTAGCCTTTTCCTAACTATGTTAAGGTCCGCTTCCAGTCTAACCGGATGCAGCTGAATATCAGTGTTTTACATGGAGCGACTGCCTATCTGACCTCCACAACCCAGTTACTGGGCAACACAATAGCTCTTGGTTAGACTGGTTGTCAGACTTCCTGGCTTCTGACTATCCGTAACGACTGTCAAAGATCGACGAATGACAGCCGGGACCAACGGCTTTACGTGCTTTCGAGACACGAGGGTGTCACACCACCTACTTCCAAACTCCGGGCTGCTTCTGAGAAATTTGTAATGGAAAAACCCAATAACCCTTTTTCCCTGATCCGGGAATCGAACACAGGACCCCGTGCTCATCAGTCGCGCTTGCGACACGAGACCAACGGGGTAGTCGACCCCGTTTATAATGCCATAAACAAAAACTAAAGTAACATAAATAAAACCTTTTCCACGTTATCACATACCTTAGTCTAAGATACCAAAGCGTCCACTTCGAAGCTCAAGACACGTACCTCTGTGTTCTAGACTCTAGAGTACATACTGTTGGTATATTTAAGATTCGTAAAATCTCTTACACGTTACATGTCATCATCAGTCGCGCTTGCGACCTCGAGACTAACGGAGCAGTAGTAGTTCGAAGACAAACATACATTTAAAATATTTTTTTTGTGAAAAATCACCGATTTATTTATTCAAAGAACGTTAAGAAAATACACATTACATTGCATAGGCAACATAGAGAGTGCAAGTTTAGTCAAGTCTATATTTTTTAGCACACAGTCTTAGAGTCTATACAGCATGACTATTATGAGAAATGTAAATATGGCTAAAAGAAAAGTTAATGATAAAATCTCATTTACGAGGGTATACTAGAAGAGTTTACATATAACATATTAAAATGATTATGATTTTTTTAAACACATACCATCACGCTTATATTCCCCGAAGGCTTAGGCAGAGGAGTACACCCTCAGTTGGTATGTTTTAGGTCCCATGTAATAGGGGGCGAGCCTATTGCCATTATTACCTGGGCACAAATCCTAATTCCCGAGGTGCTACTGAGAATTTCATAGAAAAACCCAATATCGCTTTGCTCGATCTCCCAAGACCTCTAGCGTAGCAGTCGTGCTTAGGACTACTAGGTTAACGAGGCAGTCACATATTTTTTTTTTTTATTTAATAAAAAGTTTTAGTAACCTTTTTACATTCAATTTAATTTTCGAATGCCTAACTAACAGTAGACCAACATAGTCAAATTAAATTTATTCGCCGACACTAGGTCGTTTGGTTAGTTCAAGTTCTGCTGTAGAAACTTTATTAGGTAGGTACTGGGTTCGCAACCTTTTGCTATGGAACATTCTGCTCTCAAATATTTTAACAGTTGAAATAACTTCGCTGTTCTTAAGTCCCCTATTATGTTTGAAGGAGTTTGTCTGCTCCTCATTTCGGATTTAGTACGGCCGACAGGCCAATTGAAATTCAGTCTACGGCTTTGCAATCATTTTGCCTAAAGAGACGAAAACATTTCTTAATGACAAAGTCATGTGATTGCCATGAGCGGTTTAGAACTAACTAGCTATATACCCCGCGGCCTTCTGTTACGTCTTTAATTATAGCTCCGCTCCCGTTGGTCGTAGCGTGATGTTCTATACGTATAAACCTTCCTCTTGAATCACTCATCTATTGCTGAAAACATTTGCATTTAAATCCATTACGTAGTTTAAAATATCTAGGCGTACATACGGCGGGAGAGACTTTCTTTTATACTATGTAAAGAAGATATCGTATACAACGTGTACCATAATAAACGCAAGTCTGGAAGTCTGTGGGTTGTTCGCAAGAGATACCGCGCCCCCGGATCGCAAAGGGCACAAGAAGGAACATGGGTGGGTTTTAGTCAGTAAAAGTCTGACACTCCCTCCCGCCCCGCCCAGGGCGGGAGAAGTTATTTGATAATTTCCCACCCACCAAAAAAAAAAAAAAAGCCTGGAAGTACTTTGATATAAATCTAAAGTATGTTTCTTTTTTTCCTTTCTATAAGTCACTTGGATTACTTTTTATAAAAAAAACCAAGACCTTTCCTTGACCTTTTTATAAAAAAAAGGTCAAGAGAAGGTTATTTTTTTATTCATAGACTTCATATACTATACTTTTAGTTTCTACTTTTAATATATTACACTTTGTATAATAACTATTGGCAAGGTTAAGGGAGCGGTTTGATATGCGGCACACGTGTAACCTCAAAGTCAATTTGGTTACCGAGTGGTCCTATGAAACGTTGTTATGTTGGCCGGTTAGAGAATCATTGCTAAACCAACGATAGCAGCAAGCTGACCGCTCCACTGCTCGTTGCAGATTTTGTAGATCCATGTTAATCCATGAGAAACAAACAACGAGACAGATAACAGTTAATTCTGAATTACTCGATTTCGACCTATTTACAATTATTTTATTCTACATAGTTAAGTCTACTCAAATTCAGATGTCTTTATTCTTTTATTCTTAAATGCATTTGATAGTTGTGTTATAGAGTGCTTTCCAAAGCGTATATTGAGTGCGCTTCACTACGATAGCAAGCGGCGCTAAGTATTTTATCACTTTGCGTGGATTTAAGGGTCTGTTATCCAAAGCAAGTACCAAGACCATTAGGCATCCAGGAGCCACTCAGGGGCTACCAGAGGAACTATAAGTGGAAATTTGGTTACAATTACCACGTTTTCCAGATGTGTTGGTGCAGTAGCCTTACAATGGACAAGGCACTTAACTATCTATAGATATTATATTATAAAGAAGAAAGATTTTATTGTTTGTTTTTTTTTTTTTGTAACGATTAGGCTCCGAAACTACTATATCAATTTTAACCATTCTTTCACAAGTAGATACCTACATTATTCCTGAGTAACATAAGCTACATAACATCACTCTACGACCTACGGGAGCAAAGCAGTAACGAAAGACGTAACATAACGCGTGTGAAATAAGCCACGCGGACAAAGTCACGGGCAGTTCGTAATTTATATGGCAAAACAACTTTTACCGGGTCAGCCAGTACATACAAAAGTAGGTACATAAGATCATTGAATATAGTTTTTCTAAAATATTCAAAATTGTTAGCCGATTGTTTGTAAGCAATACAAAATTGTAAGTAACGCAAAACATCAAAGCTCCAATAATGCAAAAATACGCTTTTACAAAAGAAAACTTTCTCAACTCATTTCACGTAACCGTTTAATAAAAATATGTATGTGATTCCAAAAAGTATCAATATTGACGGAAACGTGGAAGAGAAATCGTAAAAGAGACAGTCAAACTGAGAATGAAACGGTTGAATGATTGCCCTCTTACAAAATATCACTTTTGTTCGAGGGCGCGCCGCTAGGTTGGGTACTGCCAGAGATTCAGTTGTTTGGAGTTCAATTGAGGGCGAGTTACGTCATGTCGTGGCCAACGATATCCTGCCTGAGGTATCAGTACTGCGATTTATCGGCTGTTCACATTGTTCTGTTTACATTTTACCGAAACCAATAACTAAGGCTGTTTATGTAAAGGTTCGCGCTAAATTAAACAAGTTATATTTATACTATAAGGTACAATGTTTACTTTATTAAGCTTAACGTATTATATTTGGGATAAATAATGTCTTTCAGTCTTCAAATAATATTCTTTTCACGTTCTTGACTCGTTTATTCCAAAATTTATTTACGTGCCTTTCACAGACGGCGTTTGAAAAAATGGAGCAATTTTTGTAAACAATAACCCGCTTGAGTAGTTGACGAGCTTGATGTTTGCTCAAGTGCCTAAGTTAATTAATACACGAACAAATTTTATTTAGCGAAAAACTCAATTTCATGTGTAAACAAAACGGCAGCCACTTCCATCCGATCGGGTCCGAATTATTTTCGGCTGATGATTTATTGCTACAAACAGACGATAAGTGGCATAGGATTACATAAAGTGTATTTTGACATCTTCCGTTCCTTCATTGTGCGGTATTGTCGGTATTACTAGAAAACATTAAGATTTGTAAGAGTGAAATATTTATAAAACATCAGAGATCCTAAAAGGTTTTTCCAGGAAAATCAACAATGAAGATTTGTTATGACTTGTCTTTTACAACTTGGTTGGTTTTGTGTTAACATATCAATATTTTTATATGTTCCCATAAATGAACATTTGCTATAAATGCTCAATGTTTGTACAAATGTGAAAACACATATTATTATAATGTAGATAACTGTCGAGTGCGCGATCGTTGGTAGGTATTCAGTTTTACAGCTGTTTATACAACATCTTTACACTTCCCTTCGAATAAGTTCTCACCGATTGAACGTAAAAACGTCTTTCTACCAAAAAGATTCGAGTCGGTAAAGGAATTCCCACGTCGACGAAATGGCAAGATTTGTACAAGTGGGGGGGTCCTTTGGGAGATATGTGTAACGAATTCTGGGGAGGTGAGGCAATGCACTGCGTACATGGTATATGAAAAACTGAAGAGCTGACATGTGTGGCGGTCAGTGCATCACTCAGGATTGACCGCGACATTTTCGTATTTAACTTTTGACTCCCTCGGTAGCCAAGTGGTCTCAAGCGCAACTGCTACGCTAGATGTCTTGGGTTAGATTCCCAGGCAGCAAAAAATGTTATTGGGTTTTTCTATGGAATTCTCATTAAGCATTAAGCTGGATTTGTGCCCGGTTAATGGCTATAGGCTCGCCCCCTATTACATGGAACTTAACTTAAACATACCGGCGAACTGTGGGTGTACATTGGTACACCTCTGCCTAACCCTTCGGGGAACACAGGCGTAATGGTATGTGTAAACTTTTAAATCGTCTTTACAATCTATTTTTACTCTCAGAATTATTATTTAAGTACTGTTGCTCCAGGTCTACGCACTTGGTATTAAACCAGTAAATGTTGATGCACTTATCCGATATTGTTTTATAGTGCACTACTGGCACTACGGCTACTGGTGTGGCTTACGATCGGAGTGACACTTACTAAGTGTACTGACACTAGTCTCTACGTACAAAGCATGCACACCGGCACGGCATGTTTGTAACAGGATTACATTTCGTTCGCCTGAGGTTCAGCTGTCTGTCTGGATTAGATATTCAACCTTAGGAGGTGTTCTTGTACACATAACTCTTTTGTAAGGATCTATTTAAAATTTCTTATTGTCAGATATAAGCACCTAGGTAGCATTAGATACAAACAAATAATAACAAAATCTCAATAATGTGCCGAAGAAATAATTTTGTAAATGCGTATTATTTTTAATAAATTGAATTTTAAAGCAATTTTTGTTTTTGGTTAAGGAAATTTGGAACTTGTTTGATCCAATAATTTTATTGTCATCTTTATTAATTGCTAATGGACTCTTTGAGGTTTTTAAAAATTAGTTTACCCTATTACTCCGTTGCTTTTACTTTTAATTATCTTTAAAATTGATTGACGGACTGTGTTCCACAGAAAGGGCATTGTTCAAGGCAGAAAATATAATATGATTGTATCATATTATATGTTGTTCATGTTTCATACCGCTAGGAAGTCATGGTGAGAATAATTTGACGTGGTTGGTACAGTCGCTAAGTGATTGGCTGCTACGCTGCGTGTTGCGGGTTCGATTCCCATTAGAAACAATTTGTTTGGCCTACAGATGGTGGTTCCGGATCTGGCTGTTAGTGTATGTGAGTTTAACCTTATGTTTCTTCTTAACTTCATTGCAATATACTGTATTATGTGTGTCTATATAACTGAAATTCCTAAAATACCTATGTTTAAAACGCACCCACGATACAGAAGAAATTGCTAGTGTGGGGTAACCTATTTACAAGCTTTTTATTTAGTTTCACCTGTCCCAATGTTTGTTTGTAATCAAATCTTGCAATTTAAATTTGATCCACTTCCCGGTTACCGATTGAGCTGAAATTTTGCATAAATGTGTAATTTAGAAAAGAGAGAATGAAGACACCGAAGATGAAGTTTACAAGAAGACAAGAAGTTTACACCTTCGAGCTTTCCCTAGTATACAGAGTAACTGGTGTGTGTGGACATCGTGAATACAGGTACTTGTGCAGCTCACAAAGCGGCTGGCAATTGTACCGTCGCGAATGTTAACAGTATTTGCTCACGGTACAATAACATCATAGTAGCAATAAAAGTGAGCCTTTAGGATTCTTTGTGTCTACGAGGTTATTTTCTAAAATCTCCGTTTTGGACTCAAAGAATTAGGTTTTAAGAATCGATCCTACTTGACGTAATTCCTGCTTAGGTACACCTTGATAGTAAGTAGGAATTTTATTGGTAAAAGATTTTTTTTTTCAGTAGCAGCTCGGAGTTAAGATTTGTGCCAGGTTAATGGCAATAAGCTCGCCCTCTATTACATGACCTAAACATACCGGAGAGCTGTGGGTTTACATTGGTACACCTATGCCTAACCCTTCAATCAAGGATATGTTAGAATTATTTTTTACGGCCGAGATTATTTTTTCTATAAGTACTTAGTCTTCGGAGGGAAGTCCTTGAGAAGTAGTTAGTAGACCTAATTGAATGATTTCTAAATGTTGTTAAATGACCTAATATAACTGATACGAAAAAACACTTAACGAAGTCGTAAGTGACATAATATTGATCATTGAGATATTAATTTTTTTCTGGACCATATTTGGAACGTTCTGGGTTACTGACGTATAGAAGGTTCCAACTTATTGACATATTTTCAAATACTTGTACGACCCCTTTACTATTACATGCACTCGAAAATATAATGTTTGGTGAGCGTAACATTGCAGTAAAATCAGGTAAACAGCGATTTTTCACACCAAAAAATATGTCATTTCCCAGCATTATTTTTTACTTAAAATAAATTAATTTAATGGCTGGAATGCATATTTAACCGCTATATGATGTGTTTTGTGTTGACACCCCGTGGAAAGATACGGGAGAGGAAAAAACGTGGAATACACGTGTAGATTTCTATCCTCTCGTCTGAAACTCATTCACTCACGTTCGCGTGATGTCATATCCTTCTGATATCCGATGACGGTAAGCCACTTATCGGATACAAATGAAATGTTGCATGGAGAATATATTGATAGGGGATTAATACTACCTACTCGATGGATTAGCGGATCACTCGCCGACTCTCGTAAATATTTATAAGCTTCAAAACATTATCCGAGAATCGGATATGAATTTCTGTAATGTTTACACAAGGATATTGTATTTTCTAGTAATTTGCATATTTTGATCAATATTTGTAAGTTAAAATAACAATGAATATTTTAAAATTTAACCTTTTTTTATTAATATTTTTTTTTTTAAACTTTGCTGCAACTAGGAATTTCGCCTTTGTCATGGGTATCTGTACAAATATTTGTTACATACCATCACGCCTGTATTCCCCGAAGGGTTAGGCAGAGGTGTAACAATGTACACCCACAGTTCGCCGGTATGTTTAGGTCCCATGTAATCGGGGACGAGCCTATTGCCATTAACCGGGCACAAATCCTAACTCCGAGCTGCTACTGAGAATTTCATTGAAAAACCCAATAACACTTTTTGCGCGACTTGGGAATCGAACCCAAGACCTCTAGGGTAGCAGTCGCGCTTAGGACCACTAGCCTAACGAGGCAGTTACAAATATTTGTTCCGTGCAGGAATCAAACCCGGGACACGCAGCGCTGCAGCCAATCGATCAGCCACTACACCAACCGTGCCGACAAATTTGTCTCTCACTTGGCCTGATCTATATCCGTATCTTCTTATAGCTATCGAAGATAGTACGCAATATTAAATGAAAAAAAAAGATCCTGCCCACATGTAAGCTATAGGTATTTGTTCGGGAGTGTGGATTTCAGAATGGACTATTTACTATATCCCCGGTCGTAGGGGCAGTCTCGCTTTGATTAAACCCTTTCGACGCCTCCGCATCAGTCGCCCATTCCACTTTTATCTACTTTACTTCTCCACTCATAAAAGGGACTTACAAAATATTTTCTCGGTTGATAAAACGACTTTAGTTTGTAAGCACATTTACGGTGATATGCTTTTAAATGTCTAACTCGGTTTGTAAGACTATAAAGGGAATAATAAACTTTGATGTAAGTAGGGTCTTAACTAGAATAACTTTCAATGCTACTTCATTTTGTTTCTGGAAAATTGATTTGAGTAACAACTTTCAAGTTGTCAATAACAATCTGTTAAAATCTAGCCGGTATTCTCTAATTTCTTGTTATGGAATATTTGTTTGTTTATTGACACGGCAGGCGCAGTGGTTGAGCGGTTGATGAGTTGCGGGTTTGATTTCCATATGGAGCAAAATATGTTCCTAAAAGTATCCGCGATACGGAACTCATCGTGTGGGTAACGTTTTTTTTAAGAAATCAAATGTTTGTTTTTTTGTGTTGTATTTATTTCAAATAGAAGTAAATAATATTAAATTTCTTGTTAACGAAAGTATCATTCACAGTTTCTCAAAACCTGTAGCAGTAATGTCTCTAAGTGAGTTATCAGGCCCCGAGCCTGCTTGCTTCAGTAATGAGCTAGATTAAAAGATTAATATCGAGCGCTACTAATGACACGAAGCACGGCCGAAGCCTACGGGCACCGTGCACACAATACACCTTTTAATTCCCAGATTAACATCCTATATCCTCACTTTTACGTATATCTTTCAAAGAAAAGATTTATTTATTCAAAGGAAAACCGTGACCCATTTAATTTTATTGGAAGCCTTTCTTTTTACTTTTATATTATAAAAGAATAAAGCTGTAAACATAAAACACTCACAGATAATATACTTACAAATACAAGTTAACTCAATATTTATTGGATACATCGATAAAATCGCCTTTCCTTTATTTATGACAGTCACCTGATTTCGTTCGGTCCCTCAAACACCTCGCGGCCCATTCTCGAGACGACTTTTTTTCCTTTTATTAGATTATAGCTTTTCCTTTTTCCAAATCGTTCCAAAATAAATTACCCATCACTGTAGAAGTCAAATACTTGTTTTGACATAAAGTCGGCACGTGTCATTTTTGACATGACTGTGTTTGCTCAAATTGATGGAAAAAACAATGGTTAGGATTAATTTTAGATTGTTTCGATAGAAAAGTAATTTTAGATTTCGGAATCGTAATTTGCGATTTGGTTAAGTTTCTATTTTTTCCTTGAAATTATTGTTACGTGAAATTCTGGGGTGTTATGGTAGGTAAGAGTTAAAGAGTGGGTGATATTATTAGTTACAAAAACAAATTTGAAGTACATCTAAGTATGTAAGTATTCCTTTCAGGTACTGGGACATGAAGTTCTAGAATATTAGTGCATACGTAATAAAAGCAAGAATTGTCACAGCAGTTAACAAACGGTAGATGCTTTTGTGAACCGATTTCGACTATTTTTTTTTTACATAAAACGTGTGAGTTTACTTAAGAAATTTGTGCAAACACGTTGGTTATTGTGATCGATACAAATGTAGTACTAATGAAGTTGCTCTTACTGACTCCATTAGGGACTCTTCAAAATGTTCAGTACGGCAACACAAACGTTTATTTCATGGGTTATTGATTCTCTAACGGCTGTATCAAATGAGAATCAGTACTGGTTGAGTGGGCCATTTGTAGAATAATTGTGTGCTCCAAATATGGAATGAACTGTAATGAACGCATTATTGTATCGTTAGACGCTCGGCTGTACAAGTGGTCTGTTTGTAAACAGATCTGGCTTTAATTTCGGTTCAGAATAACAATATTGTGAAGTGTTCTCAAAAGTTATAGGCCTGCTTTAGTCGGATATTCGTTCGTCCATTGTAAGTAGTTTAGTTAAGAATTATTCCAACGTTGAAGATCCTAAAAACAATAATGTTATCAACAAGCTACCAATCTTTACCCGTTTTCAGTGTAGAGGTTTCATAATGACCCTAGTAAGTTAAAACATATTTATCGATGATAAGTAAAACAATTAAAACATACATACATACCATCACACCTGTATTCCCCAGAGGGTTAGACAGAGGTGCACGTACCAATGTACATCCACAGTTCGCCAGTATGTTTTTAGGTCCCATGTAATAGGGGGCCAGCCTATTGCCATTAACCGGCCACAAATGCTAACTCCGAGCTGCTACTGAGAAATTCGTAGAAAAACCCAATAACACTATTTGTTCGACCTGGGAACCGAACCCAAGCCCTCTAGCGTAGCAGTCGCGCTTACCACAACTAGGCCAACGAGGCAGTTCAACAATTAAAACATCTGAATTTCACACACCATTTGCGATAATGTATTTTACAGCAATTTCCACGCTGCATAGTAAATTCGTTGACACTCAATATTATAAGAGGATGCGGTTAACATGTTTATTCTTCGTGAAGTTGGTGTGTACACTGAAGTCACTTTTGGTATTATCCCTGTATTACGTTGTCGTTGTTAATGAAGTATAACACAGACTAAGTTTGTGCGACCCTGTGTGCTATGCAAGCCGTCTGACGCTTCGTGTACGTCGATGAACACATTCACGTTAAAAACTTTTCTCATGCACTGAAATTGAATAAGCCATTTTCATAAAGATAGAAATCGAATATAGCTGCTTTTTTCATGACTACCCGAAGATTTTTGGGCGTGGGTAACTTTTTGGCTCCCTAGAGTAAACCAACCGTTCTGAATGGCCGAGACTTTTTTCGGGCTTCCCTTTTCTTGCCACAAAGAAAGTCAGATTCATTTAACGAACGGCCTTTTAAGAGAGAAACTTCTTTGAAGCTTATTAAAGAATCGTTTCGAAAGATTAGAACCCTTGAGGCGTACCTAAGGTTGCATATTATATTAATATTTATACTAACCCACTAAAAATGGACTGTAGGCAAAAAAATGCTTTTTATTTATTGAAAATATAAAGTATTATAATAAATAGTATTTTAATCGACTTTTTTTAATGGATACAAAAGAACTAAGCGGCATGAGTGTCGTTATTAGGCCAAGCCTAAATTGGTCGGATTTACAGTTTATCCAGCAAGGAAGAATGTAGGTAAAGTGAAAATCCGATTTAACTCGCTTTTACCTGGCCGCAATCGGCGTCTAGATTCGATTCCCCGGCACCCTGAATGGAAATTGGATTTGCAGTTCTGCAGAGCTATGCATTATGTACTCCTGTAGATACTTTTCAAATTATCTGCGCTAACTTGAAAGAGAATTTACAGAAATCTATGTTTTTACTTCTGATGTCGTTTATGATCGCTTATAAAATGTTTTATTGGCTTCTTTGATAACAGATTATCGATGTTTTTATTTTAATTGGACATTTTAAAATGGAGTCTGTAGTCGGTAATGAGAATACATTTCTTATCCATGCCATATCACACACTCAATATACTTAAAAACAGAACAAAGGTTCTTTTCACGTATAAATATATGTAGATTGACTTTTGTCCTTAATTTTGGGAGGTGGTTAAATAATTGGTTTTCCTGTTATCCTATGCGATCTTGTTTATCTGTGGACAAAGAGATCGTCGCATTTAGAACAAGCTTGTTTATTTAAATTCGTCTCTTTTCTCTCATATAGTTATATTCTTATTTGATGAGAAACAGGCTTCTGAGGCTCCGCGGGACTACTTAACTCAAGTTCACCAACGTTTTTCTTCTTACTTACATATGTATTATGTCTTGACAAAATAGTACAAAATACAAGGGTTACCCAAATAAACAATGTAAATCACCTAGGGACCTGCGCATGCTTGAGTAAGAATGTTCATATTATTATACTACACAAGCAAATGTATGAATGTGTGTGCCTATGTGTGAACTTGACACCGAACTTATTTGTCTACGAATAGTTTAACATAAACGTGTTGAGGTTGTTTTAAAGAATTTCCTAGTAGGATCTACTCACGTATTATAAGTACCTACCTCTGTCTCTGTGGGTATTGTTCGTTTTTTTTCGGGTTTTGACAAACACCTCACTGTTCATTGTCTTCTGTTTACGCGTCTGAAATTAGCTCGGGCCGCTCGTGCGTGACTAATTAAAAAAAAATCTGTTTGAACAATTGGGCATGGCGCGGGCACCCAGGCCTGGAACTAAACTTCCGATGTGATATAACAATATGAAATTAATTTTAATAAAAAATAATTTATTTTAAGTTTACTGCGTGGTGCTATTTCAAAATAATACAAACCGAAAATTTGGCTCCAATCAAAAATAAAAATACCAACTGAATCCAACAAATATTCAGTTTTAAGTTGGTACTTCATAGAAATGTAATTTTGTTTTCGTATCAGTCAATAAGGTCGAATATAGGTAAGTTAAAAATATATTTATTCAATCTCATTTCCGAAAGTCAAAGTCCTTGTAAAAGTTATTTATCGGAACATTTGTATCCATTAAAAGCGAGATTATTCACATCAAAAACTTTTCGAAGCCAGTACAAAACACGATGTACATAGTAAGATATCGGGGAGCATTTATTACATATTTACTTTACAAGCGCTTTTCCACTTTGAATCGTATATTGTGTTCAAAAATTATCATCGGTATTCGATACATTTGTGTTTGCAGCGTGCCACGCGTCAATCATGCGACACATGCGGGCGACACACTCAAAATTGTTGCTCAGAGATCAGAGAGAAATATTAAATGGCATATTTAATATCTGCCCTGTTTTTCCCTTATTCTGTGCCATCACAAATGTTAATAATCTAAACCTATACCTACGTGGGTAACGGAAATTTTGCGGCGTTCCACTAAATTGGCAATCGGATGTTGTTTATCAAAGAGCCGAAATTACTCCACCGACTGGCGATGGAAAAGTGAAGTGTAAATGCTCAAAGGTTCCATTGATTAGTTTTCTGGGACATCGCATTGGTATCAAGATGTATTTTCGATAATGCTTCACATTGTTTACATTTCTAAACGATTTGCTCATGGTCTTTGCGATTTGGACTATCAAATTTAGTAATAATTTAAATTACATCACCCAGTTAATTCAGTTAAAGGTCGAGCAAAGTGTTATTGGGTTTTTCCATTAGGAATTTCTCAGTAGCAGCTCGGATTTAGGATTTGTGCCCGGTTAATGGCAATAGGCTCGCCCCCTATTACATGGGACCTAAAACATACCGGCGAACTGTGGGTGTACCATTGTACATTGGTACACCTCTGCCTAACCCTTCGGGGAATACAGGCGTGATGGTATGTTATGTGTTAAATTACATCTTTTGTCACCAAGCTTTAACACTCTTCAAATTTGATAATTGTGGTTTCTTTATAGTATTTATTTAATAGTCGGGCGACACGTAGTTCAACCGCTTTTAATCGCGTGAGTACATTATATTTAACCTTACAAAGTCAACCTTTTATTAATTACTGCCCTCTCTAAACATATCGAATTAACTTTTAGAAGTCAATATCACAGATATATTAAAGTTTAAAAAACATTTATATTAGATTTTTTGTCTGTGTAGAACAAAATAAAGGTTTTAATAAATAAATGCAAAATTCACTTTTACAACTAGAAGGCGATAACATTTATTTTCGCTTTTAAATCCCCTGTAACCAAAAAGTGCATGAATATTGGATGAAGTTTTGGGTCACCTATTGAATATTCATAGTAAAATTATTAACGTAGATACACTCTGAAAGAGTTCATATTAGAATAATATGATACATTAATTAAATAATAAATTGTAATACTTTCAATGTAATGGTGAAATAGTTCAAGGATTGAAATATTGCTACAAACCTGACAGATTGAAAGCATCGCTTTGAAACAACATTCAGTATCTCGATAACTTTAGGATTTATAACTTGTGAATTCTTTTCTACAGAATTTGATCTATAGTGCTTTAGTCACTACCATAATACACTGTAATAAATAAAAGTAAACATATTTAGTTCACAACGTAAATGTTTTGTAAAAAGATTTTTCAGTACCAATTATAAAGATAATAGGTAGGTGTGTAGTTTTGTTCTACGTTAATAAATTAAACACAAAACAATGTCAGGGCAAGCTTAAAAGCACTATAGCTCCCATTAAGTCCCCAAATCGTTCGGGAACCGTACATTGTGCATTCGTACCACGTACAGTCATAGTTCACCAAAAACGACATTAGGGCTGTGTTATGGGGCGAATATTTTGTACAATTGCAAATAGGGAAAATTTCCTTGGTATTTTTTTTCAAGCTTCAAAATGAAAGTCAAATTGGAAAAGGATCGTTTTAGAACAAGTTCATTATGGCAATAAACATTCGTTTCCATTTTCCCTCAAATTAGTTTCAATTTCGAAATCAGCGGATAAATCGTTGTCTGTATAGCCTGGAATTAGCTTGATAGCTGATGTGGGTTCATGAACTATTAATCAATCCAGTCTCTATTGGTGATACTTTTCATTCAAGTAATTGAGTGTGATATGTTTCCGAAAAAGTCAATTCACAATTTCTCAAATGGCTTTTAATTATTGATTGGAACAAGAATGTTTAAACATGGGTGTTTTAATTTCTGTTTGTGTATGTGAGTTTAAGTGTTCGTAAACGCACCCACGATACACGAGAAATTCCAAGTGGGGAGACGTTTCTTTTTTTTTAAACTCTATTTAGCTTTGGCTGTGGTACATAGGTTTAACAATGTACTGGTTTCATGAAAATGGTAGGAAAACATAGAAAGTTATACGAGATGTAAAAAGACACATAACATAGCCATTAACTACGCATACTGCTCATCAAACTAAGTAACTGAGCAAAAATTATTCTTGCCAAACGACTTCTTTGTGTGTAAAGAATAACTGTTTATGTTAGCGTGCAATTTAGCACATGCAAGATTTTGCTTTCTGGTACATTTAACAGCGCAGGAGTAGTAGGAATATTTATACATATACTTAACATTTAAAAATTGATTTCGTAAATAAATACGTAATATATTTCATAAATAAATATGTAATATATTTTTTTGGAACTTTGACCTTCAATATGTCCGTAATCAGAAGTTTCCCACGTATGGTCTACAGAAAAAAGCTACAACCATGTCACAATCATGAAAAGAACGTGTAACTTTCGGCTTCATTATGCATGCGTTACATCTGCTGCATTTCGGCTGCATTATACTTGTTATGTGCAACCTGTAATTAGAAATAAGATCCCCTCAGAATCTTCAACTTCGTTTAATAGGAGTAAGAATTATTTATTGGACATTGTTACATTACTAAACAAAATTTTAAAGAATAATAAAAATCCCTTCCGCAGCTAACAAAAGAGCTGATAACTTTGAAACCGCTGAACTGATTTCCATCAAACATAGCTAAGAACACTCCCGACTAATTCACCTCGAAAACAAAAATAAAACGAAATCACAATCGGTTCATGCGTTTGGGAGCTACGATGCCACAGACAGAGACAAACACACATATATATAGTAGTATGCTACTATTACTATTTAGTAATGTAACAATATATTCATAAAATGTGTTATTAACATACCGCGGTCCCCATACTAGACAATGCCTGTCTCTTAGGGGTCAGAGTTGCGTAAGCATGAGTTTTAAATCGGGACGTTTGAGAATGGACAGAGAAAAAAAAATGTATCGGTCCAATAAAAAAAAAAGTTAATGAAGTGAAAAGCAATATCAATGATGGATCGTAATATTAGGAGATATCAATTATCAATCGCCCCGTAGTGATGACATGAGAGAGACAAATTTAATTTCACTTTAATATTTTAAAAGCGTCGTCGGCGACGCTTTAATCGCATTTATTGAAGCTGGATTTTATTGATAATTTTATTGGTCGTGACAGAATAATTTTAATGATGGCACCATCACCACTGAAAATGCGTTTGGAACGGCAAATGTATAAAGCTTTTAACCAAATGAAATCCATATATTACTGAATAACACACTCGTAACTCGGTGATATAAGTCGCTCAGAAAATTGCCTGGCACAATGTAGTCGTGATAAGCATCGTACACACTCGTAATTTGTTTGTTTTATGCACTTTAGTTTAACTTTTGCTAATTCATTTTGAGTAAGCGTTGCTGTTTGCACTCAATTACTTTAAAACGCTGTGACTGTAAAATGCTGCACGTACGGGGATAACAAAGGATTTCCTAATGAAGTGTTTACAGAAAGAAACCGTATTAGTGTTTCTCAGCTTACGATATAAAATTTCACAAAAGAGTCGAACCACTTCGATAGTGATGTGCTTGCAGTCCTCCATTTTGGTAATGGAATTTTAACTCAACATTGGAATAGAAAGAAGGCTTTTAAAATATTTTATACCTAATTCTCTTCTTAGATGATTTTATTATGATACTAGCCTATACCCGCGATTTCATTCGCGTGATTACTGGTTATCTGTGCAGTTTGAATTTTCAATTCCTTTGATATACAAGCGTAAACTGTAACTTATCCCATCTGTCAATGAAAGTCACGTCCAAATCAATCTAGGCGTTTAGGAGATTAGCCGGAACAAACAGACAAACAAATAAATACCGCGTAGGCTTTCATATGCAGTTAGTTTAACATCACACACAGACACTACAATTTTGTATATTTATAAAATATAGATTATTATATATTAGTCCAAAAATTTGTACTTATTAGTGAGTAATTCTATGAAAATAATTTGCGTGAATAACTATTATGTGCTCACACTGCATCGTATTAATATGCTAATGTTGGACTGGACCATTAAAATATTATAATCTTTGGTTGAAAATCAAAATATCTAATTCTAATAACTGTGTCTCTATTATATTTACTGTGTTTTTCGAACAGGCATCAATTAACAGATCCTTGTTTTTAAAATACATCAATCATACTAGGTAAGCCATCATTCTTTACGGTATACGTGGCTAGTCCCAAGTGGGTTCGTCACTGAAAAATTTTATTCGTTCAGCGTTTAATAAATAAAATTGCGTCCTTGGTCGTTAGGTTCGGTGGAATTTAACAAAACATCGTGATCACATCCATCAAGCTGTCTTATTGTATAGATGGAGGTCGGTCGATGGTATGGGAGATAGGTTTTTATTATGCGAAATGCCTTTAAATCTTCATGTTCATAATGAATGAACGAACTTTCGGTATTCTAAGGACGGTAAAAAAACGTCTAAGAAAACTTTAGGTGATTAAAGAAGAGACATAAAACTATTCAGATATATTTTGTTGATCGCTGTGGTCGATATGCCTAAAAAGTATAAAGTAGTTCTTAGTCCAATGTAGTTTTTTACAACTGAAGGTTAGAGGCATGTGCTATTGCAAATTCCAGGTACGGTCAGTAACAAAATTCGATAAAGAATGTTACTTTTACATATCATTTAAATAGACACGAAATAACACGATCCATTTAGTATTTCATTTGATATTGTCCTCAATAATAAGGATTTACAAATCTGTAATGTTATTCTACTTTTCTTGTTGACTGTACCTAGGTATAAATCTCAAACTCCGTAAAACTTGCTTTTCTACTTCAGTATTAGAAGAAAAGTTCGACAAAGCTAATCTTACTATGTAACTAGAATTTCAGTTTAATAATTTGACTTAGTTCTTTCGTTGCATTTTCTCGTGAACGACGGCGACGTAACAAAAGGTCATAGATATTTTATAAACTTTGAAACTCGGCAGAGAGTTGTCGGTTTGTTCGATAAGAAAGTTTAGTTCGTTAAGTAGGCACATTAGGGGGAAACAGGAAAACATTAAGGCGTGTCGTCGACAGTGGCTCGACGCCAGACGCTATTAAAATATGCTAACCAATTGGACGCACTGACTTCATTTCGACTTGTCCTCTTTTCTGCCGGCACCCCAAAACTTAATGGCGTAATTTGCACGGAATAATATTGAATCTCGAGCATCTACCTACACTTACTCCATCTCTTGTATTTAAAAGAACTCACTAAAACTTTATAAGCTATTTGGTTTTATGATCTTGACAGGTTCTGGATTTAAATATAAGTGAAATATCACCAAATTAATTTCAGAACTGCCTCGGTAGCCTAGTGGTCCTTAGTGCAACTGCTACGCTAGAGGTCTTGGGTTCGATTCCCAGGTCGAGCAAAAAATGTTATTGGGTTTTTCTATGAAATTCTCAGTAGCAGCTCGGAGTTAGGATTTGGGCCAGGTTAATGGCAATAGGCTAGCCCCCTATTACATGGGACTTAATAATACCGGCGAACTGTGGGTGTACATTGTTACACCTCTGCCTAACCCTCCAGGGAATACAGGCGTGATAGTATGTTAATTTCAAAATTTAGTTCTTCTATACTAATATTATAATTTTGTACCAAATAGGCTCCCAAACTACTGGACCGATTTTAACCATTTTTTCACCAATACATAGCTACTTTAATATATTTACGATAAGACCTTCGAGGGCGGAGCAGTAGCCAAAGACATAACTTAACACGGGTGAAATAAGCCACGCGGACAAAGTCGCGGGCAGTTCGCTAGTCAATGTATCGAAACGTGATTTAAAATCCTGAAAATCGAGGCTCATAATAATTTAGATGTTCTTTTTAAAGACCGTAAAACTGAACGGTAACTTCAGTTCCGCAAACTAAAATGGAAAGCATTGTTCGGGCGAGGTTGAACCAAACTGAGTAATTATTAGCTGCTGAAGCCGGCAGCTATTTCATACAAATTATCAGGAAACAATAAAGGGGCTTGAGCAACGGAACCAACCATCGATGATTTAATATTTGTTGCTTGTGTGGATTGTACCTACAGGCATGCGACTCAACATGCTCTTGATCCGATGTTGTCCTGACAGGTCAAACATTTCTCAGTTTCATATTTGTATCAGACATGTATTGGCGAACAATTCAGTGGCGGATTGTCGCACGAAATGGCAGGTAAATTCGTTAGCATGAATACCCCTCGTTTGAACGGAATGCCTGGTTCATGTTAGGCTGTGTTATGCTCCAGTTGAACGTTGGTAAATATTTTTGTTTTGAAGCTCTAAAACCAAATGAAATAAAGAACGTTGTTGCAATTTTATTTTGGGTTAGAAATTGGAAAGCCATGCTTTTGGATTAACATTTTTGAATTGGAAACTTTAGAAGAAGTATCCAAACGGTTAGTTGACACTTCCTGTGACGCAAGGGTTGGCTGTTACCTTACCCAGAGGCTAAACATTGCCATTCAACATGGGAATGACGCCAGTCCCAGTTCCTTGCTTATTCTTAGTCGCTCAAAAAAAGTTGACAGCGTTGCCGAGGAGATTTCTAATTATTTATTTACTGCGAAAACATTATATATTTTTTTTTTTATTTTGAAATTAAAATAAATAATTAATATTACTTTATAATATACTATGAAATAAGAAGCCACATGTATAAAAGCCCCAAAAAAATGGAGGCTGCCCTACTTTTTTAATATTATTCCCATACGTAAGCTATTATAAATTGTTTAAAAAATCTCCTTAAAGCGATTTAGTAAAATTTTAACATTATTAAATTGTACCATTCTACAGTTCAAGGGATCTATTTATAACCTTTATTGGAGATATTGATAAATACTTAATACAACAATTTTCATTTACTGTTTAGGTACTATATTGGAAAACACAAACAATTAACCATTGCTGTATTAAATTAACTACGCGCACTGCCTAACTAGTGAATTCGTTACGCAAATTGACCGCGACCTACAACAACATCTGAATAGAAATCACCTATTTAGCAGATAACCCAACTGGAATAAAGTAATATGAGTTTTTATTGCCCAAGTGAGAGCGTGGTAGGTATGTGCTTGTTTATTACCTTGTAATAGAAGATTAATTGGAAATAAACAACTTGAAAACTATATGGTAACGTAGGCGTTTCTAAAAAGAGTGTGGTTTTTATGTTGATAAGAACACAGTTTTGGAAATGCAAAGTTGATATCAAATCAATTATTTTAATTAGAAAATTTCAAGGGATTTTATGTATATACTTTACCTAATAGCAAAAGCTTAAAAGTGGAGGAAGCTCCCTGATTTGAGTGTAATATTGTAATTTTATAAGTTTCTTGTCTAACCGAATGTGATCGTTGTAGACATGAATGTTAAGAAAACAGAGATAAAAATAGCTTACCAAGATTATATTAGACGAAGAAGGTTGTCTGGCAGAGGTCACCGACCGCATCAAGTATAATATTATTCGAAAATAAAAAATAAACGTGTTTTATAAAAAAAACAGGTTTTTATTAAAAACAAAACTTTGTACTCTGTAGCTACATGCATAAAGGTTATATTACAATACTTTCTGTGCTTGCTGGGAATTATTATGTAGGTGTAATCAATAGTCAAGTAGTTGCTTTGATGTAGTGGACTGTTGAAAGCCGCGTGAGGTATCATATTCTGATTGGTCGACCATGTAGGCAGCTAAATACAATTCCGACCTACCGTATTTCAAAGCCAGTGCTACTCAACGTCGGATCACTGACTCCACGCATATGAAACCATGTAGGTGTTTCGTCAAGTATTAATTTGAGCCGCCATTCATTCGAAATATGACGTCATGTATTTTACCTTTGTTCTGTTGTATAATAAGTACTTTTGGTTTATAGCAGGCGAAGAAGATGTAAAAGGTCGACAGCAACATGATTTTAATACAAAAGAAAAATAATTGCCGCAACATGTTACGTAAATTTTAATGGGAACAATTCCATCTGGTAATTTTTCCAAATAAAAATATAAACCTGAAATTGCTTCGCTTTTCGATCTGAGAGTTAAACTTTTCATTGACTATAAAGTTTATTTATTAGAAAAAGGTGGCGATGACCGCTGTTACCGATATAGCTAGTTTGACATTCAAAGTTAAGTTTCAGTCTCATTGAAATTCTAAATAAATAGCAATGATAAAGCCGTAAATGTCTGGACAAGAATTGGTATCAATATAACTTTTTCTACAGTAGGCACTGGTTATACATATAGAGTGTAATAATAGGTAATAAAGCCGAAAATGGCATGTATTGTTCTGCGCTATACCTAGGAAATTTTTGGTTACGGAGACATTAAAGGTTAAAGTTCTAACCTCTATTTATATTTATTGATGAAATCCAGTTTTAATCCCCATAACCTCTGTACAGTTGCTTGCTACCGTAAACCGGGCTACCATTCACAGTAATTTTTCGCTCTGAAAAACATAATCATAAATAATAAGCCAGCAATAATTTTGGCCTCATGTTGATCTGTTTGATGTGAGAGTAGATAGTTAACGGCAATGTGACGTATCTTAAGTTAAAATCGAATGTTCTTATTACAAAACTAGTTTTAACTTTAGTCGGATCATACATTTTTCAGCCAGTTTTTGAATCGTGAACTTACTTATTCCGATTACGATATAAACTTAATAAACTTACCTCAATGCCGTTTATGTGCAGATGTAAAACTAAATTAACATTCACTCATGTTGAGCTAAGTACCTAATATTCCGTAGATTGGAATTGTACATGGCCATGCATATTGTAGGAATTAGTTCTATGTTAAGACGATGTTCAGCGCCCGCTTGCTGTTCCCTGCCTTACTGGCGCCTGTGGGCCCGCCACGGTTGAATGGCGTCAGCGGTCGCTCTTGAAAACTACAAGTAATTAAACTTGCTACTCAACTATTATCTGTACACTCCTCCGAGTCGGAAACTTCGCCGTGTTTCGGGATGTGAAACTTTTCCTGCTGAAATTAACCCTTACTTTAATCCAAAAATCTTTGCGAAATCCTTTCATTTTCCAAAGTTTTCCTTGAAACGCTAGTTTATATTAAGCTTCATAGGTACCGTTATTATAATATTAGTTTTGAGTTACTTCGTCATGAACAAGAGCACACATGAGCTATTCATAGAACTATTGTATGTTAAGGTATCTTATACATAATGATGGAACAATAGACAAGACAAATTAATAGAGGTGGGTTATGTAATAAATCACATCATGTCGCAATATCCTCTGTAATTATGAAAATATGAGCAAACACTCTTAATTAGAAGATAAATTTCACGAGTACTTCTCGCATGCGAGTATGCGATCCGAGGATCAGTTAACTCGGGTGGTAGGAAATTGAACATAACTCATTTTGAATTATCCGATTTCATAACAAGATGAATACTCAGTTCGAATTAATTTTGTACCCAACAACACGACAACATTTGCTTAACGGTTCGTCGCCTTACAAAGTTCGAGTTCCAAGATGTAAGAATTTGAGATACTTCTTAACTAGACATCCCTACCATTTATGCAAAATTCAATAAATGCTTCAGAGTCTAATATCCCCGCAAGTTATAGGGGAAAAACGAAAAAGTGATCTCTCAAAAGTAATTGCCATTTCTGGTAATACGGCTTAGCTTTTAGATGTTTTTCCAAGGAAATTGAGTCACTCAAAAATAAATTCAATTTCACTTATCCAATCGACAAAGTCCAGGTTTTTAAGGGGTCCTTTACTTTATTTTCCAAAATGAAGACAAGCTTATTAAAGTGGCGTGATGCGCAATTATTTTTGGGAATTAGCAGTATTATGCGCTTTACTTAGAAATTGTGAGGTTTGTGACCCGTACATCTGATACGGGGTGTATAAAGACAAATCACATACATTACAATCATATCACGCGTACTGCTCACTAAACTAAGAAATATTGAACAAAAATTGTTCAAAGTCCAAGTCAAGTCAAGGTCAAATAATTTATTTCAATTAGACCATTAAAAGGCACTTTTGAACGTCAATTAAAAGGTAAAAAAAATAAAAATATTGAATCTATTACCCCATTCCAAAGGGTAGTTTCGTATGGAAAAGATCGGGCAAGAAACTCCATACATAGTTTTTTAAAATATGTATCACAATAAGTTACACAGTTACATTAATTTCATAAAAGAATATACTAATGTCAAAACGAACTATCTATAATAAAAATCATTCAAGTCATAAGTGCTTCGAATTAAGAAGTGAAAGCTAAATTAATTGCAAAATTTATTACCAATATTGTGATCGTGAATTATCACTTCTAACCTTACAAAAGACAAGAATCAGTGTATGAGCCATAGTAATCACCAAATGTAGCATTCAAGTTTAAATAGTAATAATAGTCAAAACAAATTACTTATATAATTAAATGAGCAATCAGTTGATTTTGTCAAGGTTGGTGGGATACTACTTACTTTTATTTTTGGTTTTTTGGTATGAAAAATCACTGTCTATGTTAACAACATCATGTGTACGGGTACATGCAACTGCATAAGGTTCGTAGGTGTATATAAAGTTTAATTACACATATCATCACGCCTGTATTCCCCAAACGCTTAGGTAGAGGTGTAACCAATGTACACCCACATTACGCCGGTATGTTTTTAAGTCCTATGTAATTGGGTGCGAGATTCAAATCCTGACTCCGAGCTGCTACTGAGAATTTAATAGAAAAACACAATAACACTTCGCTCGACCTGGGAATTGAACCCAAGACCTCTATCATAAAAGACTCGTTTAGAGCCACTAGGCTAACGGGGCAGTTATTTAAAACTAGTTTTAGTAAATAACGCAAAACAAAATCAAAACTTTGATCTCCTTAACTAGAAGGTTTCGAGTATGGTCCAGATCAAAAAAATCTCGTAATAATGGGAAGAGCTGTAACATTCTGCTTTGTTAAGCGTCTTTTTATTCTTTTTATAATAATCGACGATGATAAGTTTATTATATAGTTTTGCTGACTGTCTTCGGGGTCTTACGTCGGGATCCAACTAACTCTAGGAATTTCTCAAACGCTATAGCTTATTCTATCTTAGCTCACACAAATATCATCGCAATATAGCTTTTACCCGTACGGCATACTGTACCTACCTTAACTTAATTTACAGCGCATTCGATTAGAACGAATCAAACAGCATATTCAACTAAATTATCAAATGCAGCGCTCCCACGGTACGAAATAATCTAATTACATTAAGGGTCTTACATATTAGCTTTGGGTGGATTTTCCGCTAATTTTCTTTAAAGAATATATGTTAAAATAATAAAATAAAGAATATATAAAAACAATATATGTTCTTCCTGTTCTGTTATTCTCTACTCTACTCTATTCTACTTTACTTTAATCTATTAAATTCTAGTAAAAAATACTTTCAACGATTAGCGACGTACCACGCCGTAAAAGAGCGAAAATCTGTGGACACACGTATCTTGTAGGAGGTTTTACAAATCTTAAATATACCTACAGTATGTACTCTAGAGTCTAGAACACATAGAGGTACGTGTCTTGAGCTTCGAAGTGGACGCTTTGGTATCTTAGACTAAGGTTTGTGATAACGTGGGAAAGGTTCTATTTATGCTACTTTAGTTTTTGTTTATGGTATTAAAAACGGGGTGGACTACCTTGTTGGTCTTGTGGTCGCAAGCGCGACTGATGAGCACGGGGTCCTGGGTTCGATTCCCGGGTCGGGCAAAAAGTGTTATTGGGTTTTTCCATTACGAATTTCTCAGAAGCAGCCCGGAGTTTGGATGTTGGTGGTGTAACACCCCCGTGCCTCGGAAAGCACGTAAAACCGTTCGTAGATCTTTGATAGTCGTTACGGATAGTCAGAAGTCAGAAAGTCTGACTACCAGTCTTACCAAGAGTTTTCGTGTTGCGCAGTAACTGGGTTGTGGAGGTCAGATAGGCAGTCGCTCTTTATAAAACACTGATATTCAGCAGCATCCGGTTAGACTGGAAGCCTACCCCAGCATAGTTGGGAAAAGGCTAAGTAGTTGATGATGGAGTTATGGTTTATGGTATTCCCGGCTTGGTTTCTAGGGTTTGCTTTGCTTTGTTTTAAACATTTTGGTAACTTTAAATCTTACGTGCAGTATAATGTAGGTCGTAAAGGGATTAACCAAAATAATTATGCTTTTATAAAGGACTTAGAGTGCTTTTTATACTACTAGCTATACAGGGTGGATTTTTGAGACGGGTCACTAAGGACTGGCACCTTAACCGTTATAGTTACAGAAAAACGGTCCTAGGAGACCATCCATTTTTGAGATATTCTAAACTGCATTCACAGATTTTGGATAAAATGTACAGTTAGCGAAAATAATGCTTAAATACTATTGCGATGCGAAAATATTATTTTTACACCAATCGATCCTATTTTCCTATATTGCTGAAATATATATATTTTTTTTTATTTTTATTTATTTTTTATTTTTTTTATTATTTTTAACTGCCTCGGTAGCCTAGTGGCGCTAAGTGTGACTGCTATGCTAGAGGTCTTGGGTTCGATTCCCAGGTCGAGCAAAAAGTGTTATTGTTTTTTTCAGTAGCAGCTCGGAGTTAGGATTTGTGCCCGGTTAATGGCAATAGGCTCGCCCCCTATTACATGGGACCTAAAACATACCGGCGAACTGTGGGTGTACATTGGTACACCTTTGCCTAACCCTCCGGGGAATACAGGCGTGATGGTATGTGTATGTGTGTGCGATCCTATTTTTTGTAAGGATTAAAAGACTCTATGGAACCATTTAAGGTATGAGTACTAGAAATTGCACCCTTTATAATCCGCGGTGTCACCGGCGTTCAGTTACGTCTTTAGTTACTGCTCAGCTCTCGTTGATCGTAGCGTGATATTCTATACGTATATACTTTCATCTTGAACCTTTCTATCTATTTCTGAAAACTGCATTAAAAAGATGTAAGCGTACATACAGCGGGAGCGTATGCGTTTTATACTATGTAAAGATAATGACGAGAAGATTGCGCTAATGAATGCAGGTTAGGTACTGTAGCTTATAAACCACCAGATCGGATGTACCTATTTCACAAATCTAGATTAACTTGTAGGTAATACTAGGCTGATGAATTGACTCATCAAAATCTGTTGTCATGTATTGTTTAACTTTCCTGCGTGTTGCATTCAATATAATAACTCATACGTACCTACCAAGATAGACCCTCCAAGCAAGATGAAAAACTTGCTGGAAGTTTATCAACTGTCAATACGAATCGCCTAACTTTACAATCTCTTTTCAAACATCCGGTGAATCCAGATCAAGAAATTGAGGGAAACCCGACCGCACCCACAACATTATGTAGCATTTGCAGTAATAAATCATGTGATGATCCTCATCTTGTCAGTTACAGAAAGTAGTCGTATCATCCCTTCTCATTTAGCGTAATGTGGATAGTACAAAATCCTGTACGTCTTTATTCTTTAGTAGGCGCCCCACGTAGGCCGTTGGATCGTAAAATCCTTTTGCCCCAAAACGGCCTTGAATAACACACAACTAGATCACGGATAAGGACTTATATCACAATATGCTGTTAGTTTTTGTTACACGGATTACAGACTTTGTTCACTGAATCAGATCACAATTCGCATAATTCTCCTTTGTAACTTACTGTAAATCGTTTTTTAACCGCCCCACCTATTCAGCGTGGAATTCTTTTGAGAAAAATGTGAATTGATTGAATGTAAATATTCTTAGACCGCCACAAACTGCTTCAAAAGGAAAAGAAATCGTACAAGATCACTCACACGTCTGCTGTCAAAAGTGTTTGATGTAAAAGCCTGCATAATTTATATTTAAACATGTTTATGTGAAATTCATGGTGTTACTTAGCGATAATCTTTGAGCTTTCAGAAAAATATGTTACGAGGGATCGCAAAATGTAAAGAAAAAAATGAATTATTTCTTAGAATTGACACATATTCAGAATAAATGTACAGTATAGTAATAATTATGTGCAATAATTACACACTTAATAGATAAGGCATCCTATAACAGATAATATTATTTGTTCTAAATAAATGGCATTCAAAAATTCCTCCGCATTTCCGTCAGCTGAAAATATGTTCAAGAGACTGGCGGCATTGCCACGTTGGCTGGCAATGCCTTTGGCCAAGTAAAAAAAAAGATTTCGTTCCATAAATTGCTATAGATACCGATACCAACACACTTCGGTATATCTTCACTCAAACCCCACATGGATCTTTTAGCAACAAATACATCACGTAGTTCATAGGATTTCATTTTAGTGTTGCATACGTTTTCGATTTCGGGATGCTTACTGTCGAAGGTGAAATTCATGTGACAGAACACTAGCAGAGTTCTGGATGAGTCTGTTCATTTTTAGTAGTTTGTATTTTATGTAACGGATAGTAAGTAATTAAAAAAAAAAAACCCATGAAGTTTATTGTTTCAATTTTCGACTTTATACAACAAATTAGCACTCGCCAAACCGTAATTTGTTTTCTAGATTAAAATCAATCACATTTAAAAATCAAAAATCATTATACATAAAACATTTTAATGTTTATTTATTTGTATTTTGATACAATAACATACCATCACGCCTGTATTCCCCGAAGGGTTAGGCAGAGGTGTAACAATGTACACCCACAGTTCGCACCCACACAGTACCCACAGTTGTATTTTGATTTGACATTGAAACCTTACTACCTTACTGACGTAAAATATTTTTACTAACAAGAAAATCACAACCATCTTTGAATGAAAAAAAAAAAATAGAGGACTCTAAGCAACGAGAAAGGTTAGTCTTGTACCTTCGCGCAATTCATCGAAGACGCACATACAGTCTATTCAATACTTTTAAAGGAATACGTGACTGCATGCATGTGTTTCGACAGAATGCTTCTTAGACGTGTGAAGATCGTCGTTACGAAGGAGTAGGTACGCACGACAATATATCAAACTATATATCCCCAATATATGCTGACCTGACATCGTAAAGGCTTTTCGTACAATGGTGGATCAGCGTGTATTGTAGCAATAGATGGATCACTTTAAAACGACTGAAAGGTATGACTGTGAAACTAAATCAATTTTTGTAATCAAAGCTAGTGCATGAAACTGCTTTCGGTTGTCAACGACACAAATTTGGTTTGTGACACACGGACGGCATAGCCAGTCAACCATGTTGAATTTCGATCAGAACATAAATATTCAACAAAGACGAAGATGATGGAATCAGTTTAACTAGTGCCTAAAAGCTGGCTTGCATTATCTTCGAACAAGCAAGGGTGGAAAAAGGATTCCTTGCAACCGAAAACAGACAACAAATTAGGTTAAAATGTTTCAACTGAAATGCAAGCTTTTACGAAGAATCCAAAAAAGAACGAAAACATTGAATAAAGTAAATAATTGACCTAAACACGTTTTGCTATAGTCATTACCTAGCAACTCTACTTTCGTGACTGAAAAAAGCTCGTAATTTTTCCACTAAATAGTCTGTTTGTAACAAAATGCGCTAATTTTCAAAGAAAGTCACGGCTTGCTAATTTTCTCTGTTACACGGCTTTTAGATAAGTTATTATGGAATTAGCTTTCAAGTGTTTTGTTTGAAGGTTTCCAAGAAGTGGTTATTTACCTATCTTTTGGCCTGAAAACCATTACACAGGATACAATTTTAATGGTTGTTTTCTCCCAGCGTAATGATTATGTTTTGATATTACAAGCAATTTATATTGTCTGTTTATTGGAATCATAAATGGCGGATCTACAAATGTTTTAACAAAACTCGAAAGTGACCTCGAAATAATGAATACTTCAATGTTTTTTTTAAATATTTGGTGGAGTAAAGACTTTTTAATTTTTTAAGTTTTAATAATATAATAATAATATATTTTTTGTTGTTTCCATGGTATGACCCGAGGATAAGAACATGCAAAATCACTATTAAATTTTCAGTATATATAAGATTATATAATAGTTAGTACATGACTGGTAAAGAATACGGTACAGTTAAAAATACAAAATACGATTTTGATTACTTTTCGTACAAGTTAACGGAACGTTCCAATCAAATTCGGTCGTCGGAGAAAAACGTACCATTTCACGTTCGCAAACCAAAGTAACTAAGAAGCAAAGAATTAACTTTAACTAAAGCTACTTAAACTAACTATTGTTAAAGGAGTGAGCGCAGGAGTGGTCGTTATCAATGCTCACGTCTCATTCGCAGTTTACGCTAAAGCACAGCAGTGGCAGCATTTCCTGGAAAACCGGCGCCGTATCGCGTCCATTGTACGTCCACTGGTTCCGCATGAACAAAATTTTGCACATAGTTTGTTCCGATACTGTGCAATAACTTTGTGCATGTGCACGCCGCAGGATAACTAGGAACTTTTGTAGGCTCAAGTTTTGAGCTAATTAACTGTTGGTGTTTTTTTTAGAACGTAAACTGTGCTGTAAAAGTTGGTGAAGTTATAGTGGGAGATTTAGTTCAAAATGAGCTTTGTATATGGTTATTTGGGTACAAATTGCAAAATCTAAATCTGTAACAAAATTATAATCTAATAAGTGTGCATTGGCATTGGTGAAGGAAAATATCGTGAGGAAACCTGGATTTGTAATTAATATAAGTCTGAAATCACCAATCCGCCTTAAGCAAGCGTGGTGATCAATCTCGTGCCTTCTCTGTAATGAGAAGAGGCCCTTGCCCCGCAGTGGGGCAATAATACGGTGGTATTCTTATTAAGTGTGCAAAAAATATTATTACTAGTCATCTGTACAGTTTTAAAAGTTCATTTATTTCATATATGCGATGTTAAATATGACTGCCAGTGCACACAAAGGTGTTACATCCTCATTACCTTAAGCACTCGACTATTAAGACAAATGACACCAAAATTTCAATCTCCAACATAATATTTCATAATAAAACACACAGGCACGACATTTGCTTCACAGTAATGTACTAATACATTACTGTATATGAATAAAATGCAAAATTTTGGCAACAATATCCGGCCGTAATAAGAGACAAAGCTGAGTGTGCGCGGTGATATTATGCGCATTAATAATATTCAGGTTTATGCAACCAGCATGATTTTGTACCAAGTAATGCACTGCACTTATTTATGACGTGAAAACAGCTTTGAGATATGGTACAAGTAATGTTACACTTGTGGGTTACCGATCACAGTTCAGTGTTGCTGCTGAAATTAAGTGATGTGTCAGATTTCAGAACGTTTCAGTGTTCATTAATTGATGGGACACTTGACTACAATCTTCTTAACACATTTTAAACTGATTTTGTTAAAAATTCTAAAGGTTTTTGTATTTATAGTTATTCCGATAATGTTATGTTTATCTAAAATGAATCGACATGTACGTTGAATACAAAATGATTCAAATTTAAAAAACAAAGAACGAAAATATATAGAAAGTGCTAGCGTGATACGACCAATTAACCCGTTTTACGAAAAATAAAGCGAACAAGCCACCATATACGTACAAATCCTAAAAAATATCAATTAAACTCCAACGAATTCAATCAAAACTTATTGACATGTCATTCACAGGGCACGCACAGTGGTTACGTAGATATGAGCAAAAAAATATTGCAAAATAATGGTGTCAGGTAAGGTTAAAATCAATTTTGGTTTTTCTGCGGCGGAATGTGAGAGCGGAGATATGGTGCTATAGAGATCACCAGTTATCTAAAAAAAAGTTTTATTTTTATTTTTTATATTTATTTTTGGAAAACTTACAGTAAGGCAGATGCAGTGAACAACATACCATCACGCCGGTATTCCCCAGAGGGTTAGGCAGAGGTGTACGAATGTACACCCACAGTTCGCCGGTATGTTTTAGGTCCCATGTAATAGGGGGCGAGCCTATTGCCATTAACCGGGCACAAATTCTAACTACGAGCTGCTACTGAGAAATTCATAGAAAAACCCAATAACACTCTTTGCTCGACCTGGGAATCGAACCCAAGACCTCAAGCGTAGCAGTCGCGCTTAGGACTACTTGGCCAACGAGGCAGTTAATAAAATACTTATAAAAGATATGGCCATGTTGCTCTTCCTTCCAAATCCAGATCTAGAAACACTAGAACTAGTTATCTATTAACCAGAAAGACTTAGTTCTTGTTTACTCTAATGAAAGTGTTAATATAAGCAGTAAATCAGAACAAATGGCTCAAACGAAATAATTATCTATATGTGTGTAAAGTGACGCGCACTTATCAGACAGACAATTATTTATCACAGATTCCTTTCTCTCCATTTTCGACATTTCTCTATTAACTTGAGCAGTCCATTTGGTAGGGGCCGCTCGTCCCGCCATGGACAACGAGTGCCCTAAAACATCAATTTAAGGTTTCATTAAAAAGGCCTTCGATTGACACCACTGACAGTGTCAAAATAAAGTTTGGTTTCGCGTGTCAAGCTAGCTCATTAAGGAAAATGATTATAGGTGTCGCCGCCGTCGTATACGCCGCGACGCTTCGTCGGAATACGACTAGGCGAACTGTTATTATTATTACAGCCGTAACCCTTTCCTTAAGTTGACTTTTACGACTTGCTCCGCATGACTAACAGCTTTTGCTTGTATAGGTACTTGTTTTATATGACAAGATCAGCGTGGATGCAGTCATACATAAATAAGGTAAATAAACCAACATGCATTGAGTAATGAATTGTGTTGAGGTGAATATTATTATTAACATTTTATCGACGTCCATATTAGGTCCTATATCCTTTGAAGTGGGACTATGATCGTAATCCAAAATCGTCCTTAACATCGAAATCAAAACTTTACGACCAGCAATCAAGCTTGCCGTCATTAAACCAAATGAGGCAGATACAATATTTTATCTACAAAAAAAACATATTTCAGAGCCTGTTTCATGAATTCAGCAGCAAGAGTGTGCAACTAGGAAGTGGGAAAATGTAGCTAGATGAAACTCATTCAAGAATCGAAACGGGATAAGTGCTAAATGGGGTGGGGCTCGGGCTGATGTCATTACTTCTTATGTGTTCGTTCGCTCCACACCTAATCTAATCGCCTATCTACCTGGAGAGTTTTATCGTTTCATTTGGGATTGAGGGAACTTCAAACTTGTTACGAAACGTTTAGATTCGGGATAAATGCATCCTATGTAAAGATACTTGAAATGCTCTCCGTATGAGATCATACGCAATGCTTTCATTAATGTTGGCCAATGGTAAACGTTTTGTGTTTCAATCAGTTTCGTAGTGGTATCTACGCTGCGTGTCGCGGTTCAGATTCCCACATGAAAGAAATACTTCGACAGCCTTCCGGGTTTAGTTATTATTAATTACATTATTATTATTAAAAAAATGAAACACAAGGAACTCCTCCTGTGTCGTGAGTGCGTTTACAAGCATAGAGTCATGTGGGTCAAGTGTGCGCATTTAAACTTTGACGCTTCAAAACCTCAAAAACTATTTGTAAAATGAAACACATCTGTGTTAATTAGTAAGACTGTTTATTTATAATCAACTTAGACACAATAATAGTATTGTCAATAGCTTATATATTAAGAAACTAAAGAAAACAAAGACTGTTCCATACGCGCACACTTACCCCAGTAGGTATAAGGGTATGTGTACGCAGCAATGTGGGTAAGTGTACGCAACATCAAAAAAAAAAAAAGAAATATTAAGCTATATATTTTTAAAACATAAATAATATTATAATATTATTACAACTTTCATCATAGGTACTTAAAGTAATCAATATAATTATCTTATTAGATTAATATATGAGATCAACTGAAACTTAGAAATCCTTAGTTACTTCGTCATAAATGTATCAGAAATAATAATGCCGTGTTCGAACCTGGTTCACTGTTCGTGCCACCTGGTTCCACAAAGGGTACATTTAATCCAGTCTTCAGTCGTTGTATCAGAATACTTTTTGGCACATTAAGGGCAGTAATACTCATTTTGTCATTTATTGCTTTCTTAAGACTTAAGAGTCCTTTTTTTTGGCATTCTCAGATGATTTTGTAGTAGTTTTCTTAGTTTATATTTGTACTCTGAAACAAAACATAGCAACACATGTACAAAGATATGCAGGCGCATGCGCACACTTACACGACAGGCTTCTGCGCACACTTAACCCAACCAATCGAAACAGAATTGTATGGATGTCGTTTATTATTGCGTTATCATAACAACTTAAACACTGGCAAATAACAAACTAGATATTATTTTGCACTCGATAGCAAATAGCATATTTTCAAAAAGTTTACATGAGTACCAAAGATTACGCGTCAAATGTGACATAATATCGTAAATATTTTAGCAAAAATCTTCATTTACCCGTCAGATTAAAATGGCGCGCGAGCAGCCGCTGTGATACGAGCGGTTTTCAGGACGTCCCGCGGGGTATTGGAGAGGGGGGTTGCCGTTCCTTAGCTCTGTATAGTTTTTGAGATATTTTGAATGCGCACACTTAGACGCTGCGCACACATGACCCACATGACTCTATAAGCTCATGTGTATGTTAGTTAACACACCACAGTTATAAGTTTGTTAACACACCTACGATACTAGTGTATATAAAAACCTTTCGTAGATACAAAACGAAAGTTGAAATCACTTTCATAACTCGAGATATACCTATATAATAAAATTGTGAAATATAGTAGAGAACGCATTAGATGTGACGTGGAAATAATAACTACTGAAACTCAGTCGCAAAGTATAATTAATAAACTAACTATGGAACAACACCGTATAGAGGTCATCGACCTGTCTAGAAACGGTTTATGCCTCTATCGTCTTATTTTGTTACCGACTTATGTTTTTCATAACATCCGACGAGTTTCACAGAATTTTTATAAATACTGGATTCAGCGTCCCAGTTAGTCAGCCGTCGATACATCCTATTTCAAACTACGATATTCCTCTCTTGATGCTTAAGAAACTTTAAATCAGAAGGCCAATTTTACTCATTAAAAGTATTCAAAATTAAGCCGCAATTTTATCTCGGCGACAATCTATGTTAAAAATGTAGGTTAGATTAGATTGTAATCATTCATAAAATATAGTAGAAGTGCCTACTGATAACTTATCACCTATATTAATATTATAAAGCTGAAGAGATTTCTTGTTTGTTTGGTTGAACGCGCTAATCTCAGAAACTACTGGTATGAATTGAAAAATCTTTATTTATTTGATAGTTCATTTATCGAGGAAGGCTATAGGCTATATTACATCAAGCTATGCCCAACAGGTGCGGAGGAGTAACCAAAGACGTAACCTAATGCGAGTGAAAAAACAACGCGGACGAAGTCGCGAGCAGAAACTAGTAACAAAATATAAAACATATAAGCTCCTTCGTTCAATAGTTTGTAAAATGCTCTAAACAGTAATTTCGAAGCTACGTTTTATTTTAACATTCTAGTAGGAAATGTATTGGAATACTGTTCAATAACATTGTCTTACGCAGTGAACTGTATTGAGAGTGTTCGGAGAAAATGTCTAAAGTGGATTCGCTACAGATATGGTTTTTCTAAATATATCTAGTCTTACTCAGAGAGGAGCGCCCGGCTACGTTTAAATTGTTTACGAGTTTTGCGTCTCACATAAGGGCGGTTGTGCGCTGAAAACAACAGGTTCTAATTAACTTGCATGAGATTCTGCAATTTACGCTGGACTCCTTTATTTTGCTTTCTCTTTTACACTTTAATATTTAAAGCAACCTGAACTCCGGGACGAAAAGTTTTCGCTTTAAATATTTAAATACTGCTCGTTACAACCCTATAATGACAGTGTGCCTTTGTGAGTAGACATGACAATGTAAGTGATATCTTCAAGTATTTTGCAATACTTAATTTTACTTGAGAGGAATCTAATATTTGCTGACGGAATTTCTGAAACCTCTTTCTCTGTTTGCTTATAATGGTTTTCTAATACGTACATTCTCAAGATCATCCTTCTGAATTCTCAACGTGATGTTTATGTAGGCTTAGCAATAAGCGGTTGTTTTACTTTGTGTAGAAAGGCCAAGACCTGGCAAATTGGGCCCAGAGCCTTATAAGTTACGAACCCCACGTGGTTCGAAAGTCCCTGAGGGCGTGATGGCGTGGGCCGTATCTCACATCGCCCACAACTTGTGCCCGCCACCATCATATATTTAGGAATTCCGCAGAAGATTTTAGCGAAACTACCATGATAATGAGTACCGATCAATTAGATGTAGGTAATCAGTTTCTAGCGTAACTTTATTACCACAAACATGGTTACGTAGTAGAAGGTTAAGCAAGTGTTTGACTTATTAATAATAAAAGTTCTTGGTTTATCTCAAATTTTACAGAACGTCACACTTGTTCCCCCCCAAGAGCTAGGCAGAGGCCAAGAGCAGAGTCAGGCGGGATAGGTGGCTCAGTGTATTATTTTATTATTAATAGATGCAGCAATTATATAAAACACTACATAAAAATGATACTACGTCTCCTACATTATATCATAATGTCAAGTACATAACCCGTAGATGGATCGTTATTTAAATTAAGGGCAGCACATAAATTAAATTACCGAGAAAAGTTTTAAATTGCTCAATTTATTTAAAGTATTATCAGAACATGGCCGGGGTATTCAGCAGAAGCGTTTGAGGCGCTTTATGTCGTGGTTATAAAGTCGTTAAAATTATGCAGGCTTCCATTATTACAAAGAGTTATTGGGTCGTCTGACACTACACCAACTTACTATGTATGTACTGGCGATTGTGTGAGCTATACCTTATAACGATGAATCAATTGAACCTCCAAAACGCTGTTCAAGTTTTTTCAAAACAAGTCGGGACATTAAAGGTCTAGGACAGACTTTTTCGATAAAGAAAAAAGGCCCAGAATTGAACTTTTCCAGTTCTCAGTGCTTGTGCCAAACATTGCTCCGACCATACATTGAATACACAATTACAAGTATTTCCTAGCGTTATCTGAAATTGAAATCCGTATTATTGCCAAATACTTCGTCCAGTATAAGAAACAGTGTTATATCGGTTGCAAAGGACCTTTCAGCTAGTGTATAAAATCAAATGAATTCAATTACATTGGATAGACATACAACATTTTTTTTTGGTACATATTCGGCATACAGAAAATGGATAATGTACGTCGGCAATATTTTATTCTTTTCAGGTAATCATGTACAAATTCGTATCGTATTAGGTAATTTGTTCTGAAAACATGTATGCGAAGCACATACACAGCCTCATATCACTCAACGTGTCATGTTTACGTATTCACAATAGCAAACTCAAAAACCTACTTTTCAAATCAGTTAACTCAAATAACAACACAATTATTATTCTACAGACGATTCGTAACATTCGAAATTGTTTGTAAATACCTAATCAGCCACGTGTGCGTATCATTCCAAAAGTTTCCATTTTATCGCGATTGGTTTTGCATTATTCCTCCCCTGGCTTATATTTTAAACAAAGTTCGAGCGGAATATTCTAATTCAAAACTTTCAATGTAAATATGGTGGATTGGGCTTGTGTTACAAATACAGTTTCCGGATATTGTTACCTAACAACGAGTAACTGGGACAGTTTGTGACTCTTTCTAAATTAATACAACCCAGTGAATTTGTTTATAAAAGCAATCTGCCAGTCGTTTTGTTTGATAGTCGAGCTACGACCGGACTTAAGCAGTGAAATAAATTGTATGAGTAGCGCCGAAGGGCTGCAGTCTAGTTTATTATTCATAAATCTTTACGCTCTGTAGGAGGATAACGGGGCATTTCAAATCAAATTTCCTTGGATTTCATGAATTCAGGAAACACATTTATCTCCAAAACAACCTTTCAATGTGAAAATTATATTTATTTAATGTGGAAATGTCCAAATCTCCCTAACAAAGGCCAAGGCAATTGATTTACTATTAATTTAATGTAGGTATAAACATACAGTTAAATTATCAGACTTTGAGTAATTTAATCTCAACAAAAAGATTCAAAGTTCAGCAGTTAGTGGCGAACTGTTAGCAGGCGGACTCTACCTACAGCTAATTACAGGTCGAGCTAACTTTGCTTGATTTGAAACGTGTGCGAAGACGGCGGGTTGCTGACAAAGTAAAACATGTCGACACATGTTTTAAGGTTCAGTAGGCATTTCTAATCCCTTCGACTTAGCGTCGGTAGTAGAAATATTTTTATTTAAAAGGATATTTGAGAAACACTACAACCAAAGTCAAAGTCAAATAATTTATTTCAATTAGACCATTAAAAGGCACTTTTGAACGTCAATTACATGCTAAAATTAAAAATATTGAATCTAGTTGTCCATTCCAAAAGGTAGTTTCGTATGGAGAAGAACGGGCAAGAAACTCCATACATACTCTTTTAAAAAAATATATATTACAATAAGTTGTACATTTCCATAAAAATATACTGATGTCAAAACGATCTATTAAAAAAAATCACTCAAAGTACTCAGTGCCACAAATTAGAAATGAAAGCTAAATTAATTGTAATATTAAATACATTTATACATTTCGAAGACAAGGAATCAGTGTGTGAGGCATACTCAAATGTAGAATAAATGTCGAAGAGAATTATAATTAATCAAAATAAAGTACTTATATAATTAAATTAGCAACCAGTTGATTTTGTCAAGACTTTAAATTGTCCTATGGAGCAGGACTAGCATGTTCCCAAGCATTGTTATCTTGAATATAATCTTCTTCTAACCACTAGGTATAATCAGTTATATTGGTAATTACAAGTCAAGTGAATTTATGCAAGACTAAACCCACTTAAAGCATTTGTATCCAGGCTCATAAAAGTGTATTCAGGTATAAAAATAACTTTATTATTATTTCGGCAGCCATTTATAGGTAAAAGGGACCCTTCTTAGAAATTCATTGAGACAAATAACTACCTATATCTACCTACTTTGTACCTTTGGCAAATCCTTTGAAGGATACAAGTAGGCTTTATGTGATTTGTGACAGTCCGGACACAACTTATTCATTTATAAATAAGTAATTTTTCAAATGTACCTTAACATATTTAATGTAAATAAATTATTATGTAACCTTCTGCCCGCGACTTTATCCGTATCATAATTGTTGTTTATTATCCCATGGGAACCGTACATTCGGATAGAAGTATCCTATGTGTTATTCTACACTGCAATCTATCTCGGTGCCAAATTTCATCCAGATCCGCTCAGCCGTTATAGCGTGAGAGAGCAACAAACATCCATCTATTCATCTTTACAAACTTTCGCATTTATAATACTAGTAGGAAGTAGGATTCATAGGTATTGTTCAAGTCTTTATTACACAGTACAGTTTATTAAGGTTATTAAATTTTGCTATAACAATTGCGAGTGTATTGACACATCTTAATTCTGGATTTCATGAACGGCATTTACAGCAGTTGTTAAGACGGCAATTACTACGGCATACACAAGTAGTAATGACTGAGACTTTGTTGACGTGAAATATATTACATAATTTGCCATTTCATCTGATTCACTACCTACTACGTCATGTACGCAAACATTGAATGATATATTAGTATCCGCGTGGAAAGGATTACAACAAGCGCTTCGGGTCCTAAATAAAGGCAAAGAACTCCTTTAATTATTTTCATTTAATCAACAAGACAAAGACATACCAATGTTTAGAATGTAATGCGCTCGGCTGCCTCGCCCCCAATCAGTGTTGCCGTCTTTGATTCAAGCGGGAAACTTTGTGTGTTACTTTACCATTAAGGGGAACGTGGAAAATTAACAAGAAGCTTTGGCGTCGCAACCTGCATGAGAATGGCGCCTTTACCATCCATTACGGTCCGCTCCTTTCCCAACACTAATTTGTCTTATCCCTTATTGTCACGCATGCCAATGAATGAGGAGCGTCACTAGCATCTCTTTGAGTAAATACCTTTTGTTCATAGTAAACCTTAAGGGATTTTTCTTATTAGGGATATGGGATGTTGTATTTGGGTATGTCTAGTAATAAACTGAGATATTTTTGTTTTGTTGTGTTGAAACGGTTTATTTATTCAATCTCTATGATTAATCCCATTTGTGGCCTCGTGGGATCTTAGGTAATGTATTGTGATATTTAGTTACCTGTTTATTGAACCTCAGCAACCGATCACCCTTTAATCCACGTTAATATCTCCTGTCAAATTATACTATTGATTGTTGATATTCTTGGAAAACTAATCCAAACAGCCGAAATGAGATATTACAGCAGATTTACTGATGAGAAAACTGAACAGGCTTTTAGTACGCCGGAGAGGATATTGCCTAAAAATAAGTAGGCAGGAATTGATAATGATATCCTGAATTATTTATCAAGGAATTTCGAGGGTACATTCGGTATCTCTAATAGGAAAATCTGAAAAACAGCTGTCTATGTAGGCTTAGAATAACTTGAACTCATATTTTATATGAATTTAAATCCCATTAAGGAAAAATAAAGAAAACCTATGACCTAACATGTATTAACAAAATATATTTCAATGAATGTTGAAGTAAGTATTGACTCGTTTTAAATGAGAGTAGAAACTTTTTTATCGGCAACAAGAGACAGACGATTCACGCTGAAGCTATCATGGCAAAAATTAAATTACTACAGTGTCGTTACCGACCGACGAAGGGACCGAGTTACTGGCAGTAAAGCTGATTAGTTAGCTCCGAAACTAAGCGTTAATTTAGATTGGTACATTACGATGTTGTGTTTGATAACGGACGCGGAAATCATTGTTTCGAGTACCTACTTACAGATCGTAGACGAGGGTTATTTAGTTACAAATGCTTGTTGATACATTCCTGTGTAGGCGGAAAGATTTATATTTAGAATTTGGTTAATTTATATAAGAAAAGTTTTTTGCATGAGTCAAACTCAAACCCAAAGTTTACGAATAATGAGATGGCTTAAGCTATATTGCCGTTTGGCTACTTAAGAATAATAACTCTGAAGATATTTAGGCAAAGATTAACAAAAGAAAGTTGTCACATCTATTAATTTACCTGACAAAATACCTCTGTGCTACATAAATGCCAATATGTTACAAAAGTTAGAACAAAATAGTTCGATAAGAACATAATAAGTTACCCAAGCTCCTTATATCCTCTATGGGTATAATTGTATAAGGAAAAACAACAGTTTCACCCAAAGGCAAGAACTGGATTAAGGCCAAACAGATCACGTCTTGTATTTCCGTAAAAAGGAAACTAACTTCAGAAATGGGAAGACATTTCTTTACGACCCCGCGTTTTCTCTAGCTACCTGAAGTAAACAGTATGATGGATGTAAACGGAAGAAAGCTTTACACTTTACAGAGTACGATGCACTTCTTTGAATATTTATGAATTGGATGAATTTATATTGAGCTCATTAATGCATTTATGATTTTGCTAGAGACGGAGTGTGTTGTCTGTAAAGAAACGCCAATAAAATATACTGAACTAAAAAACTATGAAAAGTTAAGCTATAAAAATTTAATTTATTTCTTTGTCCTTTTTTGTCGATCCGAAATTATCGGCAGCACTGAAAACAACATAAATATGCAAACGTCATGTTTTCAATCACCTGCATTGTTTTATTTATTTTGTGCAATAATAATTTTTTGTCACGTGGCAGGTACGCGTTTTGCTAAGAAATGCGCAGATAAAACGTATGCTACCGATATTGCTTTCCATGACCCTTTTTAAAATACATAATTTACAGAAAGTTGAGATAACATATCCTACTATCCTGCTCCTAATTCAAATGCGAAAATTTTGTAAGGATTAATACCTAGATGGGTGTTATTTTGTTTGTTACTCTTTCACGCTTAAACGTCTGAAACTAGTAAGCTAAAACTTGCTACAAATTTTGATCTAGATCCTAGATCCAGCAACATATTTATGGGATTATTTTTATCAAGTTTTTTAGTTAATTTAAGACTGGCTTCATTCTAAAGTCGTGACCGCTGAAGTCGTGGGTAGAACTCAGTTATTAAATAGTTGTTGAATTGATTGATTGACGTGACGATGCAATTTGTCGATAGCTTTTTGCAATTTAATATTTTTAATGATTGATGTCTTTTCCATACGAAATTATTTTCTTTTCAACAAATGCATTATGGAAATAGAACAGTGGACATTTTAGTGTCTACCCTGGGCCATTGTGTGTAGGCCATGGAAATGGTTGGCCGTAGCAGTCTCGATAAGGTATTGTGCCTTTGACGTAGGTATATAATATATTCTCGTACATATATATCTTGTTCATGTTGGCTATCGTCTGCGTATTGTGGTTAATGGCAGTGAATAAACGGGATCTAGTAATTATGAAATTCTGCGTTGGTAGATTGTGAGAGAAGAGTGAGGTTGTCGGCCTATCGAAGTTGAAAGATGAACAGCTTATCGCCCATTTGCGGGAAGCTTAGCTTATGTCGTGTAGCTTATGAGTATGTAAGTGATTGTGTAAATCTTTTATAAAAATAAATGTCCAAAACCGTTTTATGTCAAAAATAATAAAAGGGTATGAAAAATTAAATTAAGTATGTCAGAAATTGTAGCAGTTTATTTTTTACACGACTGCGTCAGAAGGAGGGTTACGTTTTTTGATTTTGGTTTTTAATTGGACAAGAAGAAGGTTAAAAGTAGATAAACTTTTTATATTTTGTGTTATTATATTTTTAATGTTTTTAGTCATACCCAAAATTTATCGTTTTGCTAATGTGCGACATTATGTTTTTGTTATATTTTTACGCTGTGTTAAATTTGTCTTGTGTTTAATTATATCAAGCAATGATTTTCCTTTACATTAGGTACTGGAAGTACTAAGTTCTCTGGTTTAAATATAAAAGGTTTAGGAAAAATACTGGCATATTTACTTCGGCTTCTTCCTTCAATGATTGTCTCTTTTGTACGCAAAGACTCGGAAAGCCTATCAGGTCTTTCTCAGTAGAGAGTTTTATCTAGTATCTATTAGCATAGATACCTACTCGTTCAATGGTATCTGATGTGTGGTTACATTAAACATACAAGGAAAGGTTACGAGTAAAGTTGACTACAGACTGACGATACACGGAATGGGAACATAGGGGTGAATTAGAACATGATTTTAAAAGAGATTACAATATTGGTATATTACAGTTTGCTGCGAAAAAGGACACTACATTAAATCATTAATTCAGTAAACAAAATTGAGTACTTTTTAGCAGCGAACTATATTATTTTGACACTCAAATCCCTTATAAAGTTTCGCTCCGATTTACCCCGTGCGTTCCTATTTACCCCGTTTTATGTTTTTAGTGCAAAAAAGACGATCTAAGATTACAAAATTGACATACGTCAATCGTTGACAGTTTTACAAAATGGCTGACAAGTGAAGCGAGACGAACTAAATAAGTGATAACTGACACCACATCCGAAGCCCCGAAGCAACCATAACTTTATCGTGTTTGCATTATTTCACGGTTGACTGATCGCCCAGATCTGCGTGCAAATGTGACATGAATATTTCATCATTTCGAATTTACAAACAAAATAAAACAAAATGTTGGTAAAGTTTGTCTGATACCGGGAAATAGAGCAATGCTTTTGATGAAGCAATAAGTCTTTTTTGTTTTTATGGAAAAAGTTAATAATATTTTTATACAACTAAAAAGACACATCACATACCCTTTAATTACATATTCTTACCATCAAAGTATGTAACAGTGAGCAAAAATTCAAAATCACTATTTATGGTAGTGAGCCCTGTAATAATGTACATTGTGCTTACAGGTTCATCTAACAGTACAGGGGATTGGGTTTTTAAAGTTTAGATATACTATTGTAAACGGGTTTTTGTAAAAAGAAAGTTGGAACCTTGACCTTCAAATCTTAATAACCAGAAAGTTCCTAGGTATGGCCCTAAACTGAAAGAAAAAACATAATTATTAAAGAACATCATTAGGCACTTTTCGGCTTCAATAAGGGCCTTTTTACGGCCCTAATAACAAAAAAGATACAGGAAAAAAAAAACTGATCAAAGGCTTACGACCCCATAAGGATGGCAGTATAAAAAACTGCCTCGATGAAGATTCTGATTAATTATGTATGTAATTGATATTGCTCGAAGACGATTTCAGAGACCAGTGAACAATACTAGATGTTTCGGGATGCCCGTGACCGTTGCCCACAATGCGGCAATTTTAATCGACCGTGTATGATCATCTATAACAGAACCAAAACATTGACAAAAATGCAAACGATGCTGTTTTTTTCGTCGTACAGTTTATGCGTAGAGCACAGTCATCGGCACAAATGAATTCGTCGAAATTTATGTACGGCAAATACACATGAATTTATGTATGGCAATAAAGAAGAAACGGTAACTAAGTTAACCATGCTGTATAATTTGACTGTAGGATTATACAAAATTAATTTCATAGATCTAGTTCTTCATAAGATAGGTGCTTATTAGATGAACGGATGTAAAGCGTAATTATATTAAAATAAACCTTATTACAAATGATTTTTTTGAAATCCTTGGTACAAAAATATAGATGGCACTGGGCAATACTATGTTATACACGCTATTAGGTCTAATTTCTAGGATAATACAGCCCATTACACAATTATAGCCACTTATTACTTCTGAAGAAAGTTTAACGTTTAAATAATAACATAGGTAACGGAGGATATTTTATTTATATTTTATACTAGCGAACTGCCCGCGACCTTGTCCGTGTGGCTTATTTCACCCGCGTTTACTGCACGCTCACGTGCTACGTCTTTGGTTACTGCGCCGCTCCCGTGTGGTAGCGTGATTTTATATAGCCTATGTTACTCAGCAATAATGTAGCTATATATTGGTGAAAAAATGGTTAGAATCAATCGAGTAGTTTCGGACCCTATTCGGTACGAACAAACAAACAAAAAAATCTTTCCTTTTTATAACATTAGTATATAGGTATAGATTTTATCGATCAAACCAATGCCCAATTTGTACAAGTAAAATATAGAAATCACAATAGACAAGCAGGCATTAAACGAATGGCTATGTTATGTATTTGTATTTGGTAAACGGAGATTATTCCAAACAATATAAGAAATGGAAAGGAATATATTTTTATTTTTGCGATAAACTTTATATCGTTTTGGCTGTACAGTAACCTTAATCGATAAAGTACCTATTGTTGGCGGCGCAAAGGGTAAACCCGATAGATCACGTAGTTATGATTAAAGGTTAACGTTAAATAGGCGGTTTTGTTTGTTTGTCACAACTCACACGGCGATGAAAAGTTTTGTTTACGGGGGCTTACACGTGTTGTATTGCCGAGTTAATCTGTAGCTTACGTTAAGTGCTTAGCTAGTTGTCAGGGGGACGACTTTGGGTGCAAATTGACGGCTCGTTTCTCAACGTCATATTGTTTGTGAAAGCTTATGCAGACAAATGGATGTGGCCGTTCGATTTAAATTGTATGCTGCGTGTTATATTTTGTGGTGAAGCTTAGCTGACGTCTGCACTGGCTTGGCTTGCTTGACCAGAGAAGTATTATGATCCTATAGCAGAGTTACTAAGCTGATAATTATTTATTTACTTTAAACATACAAATATTCTTATACGCCAGACCCAAAGCGATATTGTAGCACACTTAAAGTTCAAATAGTATCACTGGATTTTTTTTAAACTAGCCTAAAATGTTCCACTGCTGGGCAAAGGCGTCCCCCAAATCCTTCCAAATATTTTTTTCTTGCGTTGGCTTTCTAGCGCTTCTTTTGCTTTATCGAAGCAAATTTAATAGGTAGCACACATGTAAATTTGCCCAAAGCGCAATAGAATATCTCGATGTCATCAACAATGAGGGCATTTTTTGAGGTTATAAATAAATTATAGGTGGCAACAAGAATTAGCGCAGCAGTTCCATTTCTAAAACTCAAAAAAAAGTACCTTTTTTGGATTAGAAATCGTTAAATGACTTCCCCTCTGGGCGGAGTGGAAGGGAGTGTCAAACTCTTACTAAATGCCCAAAATCCCAATCGTGTTCCTCCTAATGCTCGTTGCGTTCCGGGGCCGCGGTGACCTTTTCGAACAAATTCCGCACCCCTGGCATAAAAGAAGGTACCTACAGATAATGTCAATGAAAAAGCAAGAAAAAATTACAAAAGCTCTGAAAGGTACCTAAGTTCACCAGTAAACTACGAATCATAATCATAATAGATAAAGTTGGCTTTTTTTTCTTTTCGAAAGAAAAATGTTTGCTCTCCAATAAATAAACGATAAATCTAATTTCAATAACATCGACAAATCGTTCGTATTATATTAATAAATCAATATTATGTAAATATTATTATGTCTGGATCAGATTGTGTTACATAAAGTACATTGACTACAGCAATATTCAAAAGTAATTGCTTGTTAGTATATAATTTTATTACAATAATTGTAAATAAAACCAAAATCATGTTGCCTGTGATAAAGTTAAAAAAAAAAGACAAACTCCTTCAAAAACTAAAAAGTGAAAAATAACTTTAGATTTGGAAGTCAACGAGGTCAAGAGAGAAGTCATTTGATGATTTCCCATTTGGAACAAGAAAAAAAACCTTTGGAAGTCGGCGGCTTCGGTTCTGTTTGTTGTTTTGTTTTGCCACCGACTTCAAAGCTTTTTTTTTCCAGATAGGAAATCATCATTTTGTAAAAAAGTTTTTATTTTTCGCTTTTTAGTATCAATTTCCTGTCATCCAAATCCATGAGGGAACAGTTATACTACGGGGTCAGAATACACTAATTCGTTTACTTTATTCAGTTTTTTTTTTTACTAAAGTACTAATCCAATTTCGATAAAATTTATATGGGACCACCTTTGAAGTATGGCCTATTAAACAAAAAAAGAATCATCAACATCGATTCATAATTGGCGGAGATATCGCGTAACACACATACAAAAAAAAACATACAGACGAATTAATAACCTCTCTTTTTAAAGTCGGTTAAAAACTAAACCAGTTTTTTTTGTTTAATTTTGTGTTTCATTTCTGGGTTTGTATAAAAGGGGAGGGTACACGTGTCCTGGTACTATTACTTTTTCTTTGTAAATATTGTATGTACGCTTGATGTTATTTATTATCGAGAGAGAGAAAGCGCGTTTGTGCTTTTATTTCCACTCAAGAAACATAATGTTATATAACAGTTTCGTACGCAGTGTTATGGAGTATTGTAGTGTTGCGTGGAGGCCTCACTATGCCACTCACATGTTGCGTCTGGAAAGGGTCCAGAAACGTTTTGTGTGGCATTTAGCCTTTAGTGAGGGGAAATCTAAGCGTCTGCCCTCTTACAAAGTCCGACTGTGCCATTTCAAGATGCAATCTTTGTCTATGCGTAGAGATATAACCGATGCTTTGTTTCTTTATAAACTATTGCGCAATAAGATCGACTGCCCCGGTTTATTGAAGCTTATTACATTCCGTGCGCCTTCTAGATATCCTAGGAATAAGATAACACCCCTGTGTCCGCCACACCGAAAGTCAGTGCTTGGTGCGAATTCGCCGATGCCTAGATTGTGCAGAATCCTTAATGGCCGCAGTGATTTAGTAGATGTACACCACGACAATATAAATAAATTCCTACGAGCTTTTGTAAATAATCCAATGGCAATTTAATTTTAATTATTTAGTTAAAATTTTCACATATAAGTTCTCAATTTTTTTTTTAATGTATTCAGTTTATTCTTTGTATTCTAATTATATTATTATTATTTTTTTAAATTTTATTTCCTTATCAATTTATAATCATGTTATATTCAAAATTTAAATTTAATAAATCATAATTTAATCAAAGATAATTTGCATACGTGTACATTTTTTTATTGTTTTTTTTTTGTTTGTATAATTTATAATTTTAATAATATGTTATGTAATCCGTTTTTTTTTTGTGCATGTGGTGTTAACCTGTTATTAGTTGTTGCACTTGTAAATGTAACCCTAGTCATTAAATCAGAAATGTATAGTGTAAACAATTGTTGGTTAACCTAAATAAATAAATAAATAAATAAATAAATAATAATTTTATTACTTATTCATTGAAAATATGTATTTTTATAAAAAAAACTTTCTTTTACCTGTGACTTCGTCTGCGTTAATTCCGCGTTCATCTTAAGGATTCCTATTTTAACGTAGCTTCCTATTTGGTGAGAGAATTTTTGAAATCGGATTTGTAGTTTCTGTGATTACCTCCTACATATGAACAAATATCTAATATATATATATATATATATTTAAAACGTTGCCCCACACTAAGCTCACATACACAAACAGCCAGACGCGGAACAACTATCAGTAGGCCATACAAATATTTGTTCCGTGCGGGAATCGAACCCGCGACGCGTAGCGCAGCAGCCAATCGCTCAGCCACTGCGCCAACCGTGCCGTACCGTGCCGTGACGTGATTATTATTTTTTTTATTTATTTTTTAAATTTAATGCACATAATGTAAAAAATACACTGTACAAAGGCGGACTTAATGCCTTAGGCATTTTCTACCAGTCTACCTTAGGGCGATGCAGAGACAAAACATAGCAATATTAGTACAGATAACACAAATAAAATAATATTATACACAATTATATAGACGGGCAATCTAAGAACACATAAGTATTAACAAGAAAGTAAAGCCGTATCTATCTTAATTTTAATAAAACCTTGATTTGCGGCATGAATGAAAGCAAAATTAAATGGTAGCGACCTAGGAAGGTACAACTACTTAAGAAGTAGGTATTTGTGTATAAAAGTAGGTACATCGTTCAATTAGGACAGTCGCAGAAGTTTTCTTATAAAATAGGTTGTTACTATATTTTCACGACAAACAACACGGCGCTCGCCGTATAAACAAAGAAAAATTTGCTCCATCTGGTAGATTTGGGAGCAATCGTTCGGACTAAAAGATTGTTGGCTGAGGAAGTGATGAGAAAAACTGAATGAATACATGAAATGTTTCAAATTAATTAACAGAAACAAAACAAGATCGTTACTCGAGATTTCTTATTGCACAAAACAGAACCCTTTGGCATAGTTGTCATACTACGTTTGTACCTACCCACCATTCAGAAGAGCGACTTTCCTTATATTAAGCCGGAAGCCAAAAGAAAATATACCCGGAATACATCAGTGGCTTATCACTATATATTATAAAGCAAAGTTTCCGCCCGAGTCTGTTTTCGGGTTAACCTCGGGAGTTACCGCCGAATTTTCACCACCACACTTAGATAGACACATAATGTGTTTTGCCGGCAAGCGCCGCTACCTCACTACCTATCTAAGTAACCACAAGTTTCTGCATTATTGCCTGAATTCATTCAGTTTCCAAACCGCTCAGATAGGCCGCATGGCTGATCGGGATTATCCCATTTACGAATGCGTAAGTGGAGATTTTAATTTTGGCCATAGTCTGCGTGTTTCGTGTGGTCGCATAATCAGACCATCTGATAATTTTATTTCGGTTTTGCTTCTGCCTGCGACTTTGTCCGCGTGAAAGTTAAATATACCAAAAAATAATACAGATACATTTTTTTTGTATTTGGAGCAGCGATGATCCAAAGATGACCTTTTTAAAGAAACATTTTTACAAACAAACATGAAGTATAGATATAGCTGACCAACAGACGGTTTTATTAAGTCTGAAACGAATGAATTTCACGGCAACAATACTTGTTAAATGTGTAATATAGATTAAGCAGGAGGTTTTTTATTTTAAAAATTAATCCTCATGCATATAATAAACAGTTTAGTAAAACAAAATTTCGAATAACTATAAAATAAACAAAGGTATGATCCATCGAAAATTTCTTTCTAGCAAAACGAAAAACATGGAGTTTATATGGCCATTGTGTTATGTGACGTCATGGTCTATGTCGGATCTCTCTGTCTAATTGGTGCGTAATTAATAGTTTTATATCGGCCGTATTTCTTGGTCAGTACAGGATTTTCATATTTTGTTAATAAATGCGATTATATAAATTCATGCATAGACCCTATCGGTGGTATAGTGGTATAATGATTAGTAGTGTTCAGAGTGCACATGGACTGTTGTATTTTTTCGTACAGTACGACATATGTATCTGTTAGCTATAGTACTATGTAAATAACCTATCCTTGTCGCCTTAAGTCTCACCAAGTCCGGCGAAAGATTGCGATATATTATGCCAGATCTCTTACGTCCAAATAACCCAATTTTCCTTTTTTATTTATTTAATTAATATGGAACACCTACAACTAAAAAGAAACAGTATGGTAACAGTAAATTGGACTGACAGCCAATAACAGGTATTCGCTTATAAAATATAGAATACATACATACATTGCATGGATATTTTAGTAGCGTACAGGATCAAAGTTACATTAAAAAAGAAACTACAGAATAGCCAATAAAGCTAAATAAAAAAATAAAAACTGTCAAAAAATATTGCTCACACTAACTTGAAACAAACTTTTTGGACTAGATATTACTCCTATAATATTCCGACTTGCAATTCCCCTCAATCGCAAGATATAAATAGAGATTTGAAACGTTCAAAATATATTTTAATTCATAGCACAATGGTGTTTTCATGTAATAAAATATTATATATAAATCATGAGTAATAAAATTATTATGGTAGTGCGTGCGCTAAGGGCTGGGGTTATTGTTAATGTTTTGCGTTTATGATCAGCTGTGTCGTTCTTATTGATTTACGTTTATTTGGGCACGAATGTTGAAACGACATTGGTGACGATTGTCAGTTCTAACCGAATTCATAAAAAGGAGAAGGTTTTGTGTGTTGTGATTTCCATGAAATAATTAGGGGGTAAGCAAATGTTTAGGTAACTGACAATAACGCATCGCGGCAAAAAATAAGATTTAAAATAGCGATACGTTTGATGTTGGTTGAATATAACCACAAAAATAACAGTAATTTTGGAGTGTTCTTTAAATTGTGAAAAAAAAAATACACAGCTCAGTGGAATAATGAATAGTAATTTATTAATATGAAAAATTGTGGACGCCCAGAAAAAAAAGTCGTCGGTTATTAAAACAAATCGGCCGTTGCGTAAAAACTGCAATAACTACACGGGTAAAATGTACGGGCCAGCTGATTATTATTTTTGTGACCGACGAAAAATGTTAACACCGCCGAGCGTTTTAGAATCATGAACTGAATCCATGGGACAAGGTTTCGTAACGATGTCCCTTCCACCCCGAATGTAATATATCCCTAAGCAGTTAGCAAAGGCAGTCAAACGGAAACATTTCTACAATCACCAAGTTACGACAGTATGTAATTGTTTCAAGATGAGGATCTGGCTGCCGTCTTCTTGAGTTGTTGCTTCAACCATTTTTATTTAAACTTAAAGCCACATGGAAATTGATGATGTACCGGGTGTTAATATGACCAGTCAAAACAATTTTATCAATTTTTTTTTCTTTCTTTTTTGTCCTACTTACTAATGGCCAAAGGTCTTCCTCCATAGCCTTCCTCTCTTCCCCATTTGTTGCCAATCTTCCATTAAAATCTAATAGCAATACATATCAAAATTTATTTAAGTCAAATCCAGAAACAGTCGTCATAAAATTACGAAATCGTTCTACAGCTCAGATTATAATAATTTATTACAAAGATAAATACTCACGCGACATTGTTACGCCGAAAGCTTAGCAACGACAGGTGAACTCACTTCCGTGGAACAGGGTTTATGACGTCATAAACCTATGACACCATCTTACAACTGATATAAACACTTTATTTATGTCTTACGGGAACTAAGATAGGTTTGTTTCCGAAATTGTAGTGGTTAGAGGTTATCTCCGTTATTGAAGTTGGGTTCCACGTATTCACCAATAAACATATTTGTAATTATGTTCTTGTTGTTTACACATCAATCAGTCAACTAGTAAAAAAGAAAAAAACTGGCCAGGTGCTAGTCGAACTCGCGCACTAAGGGTTTCTTACCATTATCTATAAAATATATAACATACTACCACGCCTGTATTCCCCGAAGGGTTAGGCAGAGATGTACCAATGTACACCCACAGTTCACCGGTATGTTTTTGATGCCATGCAATAGGTGGCGAGTCTATTGCCATTATCTATAAAAACGGCGAAAAAATCATGTCTGTTGTGTGGGAGCCCCCTTAAATACATATTTCATTTAGTTTCTTAGTATTTGTTGTAATAGCGGCAACAGAAATACATCATCTGTGAAACTTTCAACTATCTAACTGTCACGGTTCATAAGATACAGCCTGGTGACAGACGGACGGACGGACAGCGGAGTCTTAGTAATAGGGTCCCGTTTTACCCTTTGGGTACGGAACTTTAAAAATACTAGATTATTACTTTCCCATTTCAAGGCAAAGGCTTCTCGTAACACACGTATGATATTATCACAAGGGAAATAATACTGCAGGTTGCGTACGCCGCCTTTAAGTGAAGGAACGCGCTAGATATCATAAAAATAGTTCTACGGATAGATATCTCAATTTCCCCCCTGTGATTATATCGCACCTGCTTTAGACGACTTAACGCCCCATGTAATATTACATACTACATCATAGACAAACAAGAAAAACACACTGACTGACTAGTTGGTGAGGGAACCTGGATTTATATTATCATACATCTATTTAGTCTGAAATCGCCATCCGCCTTACTAAAGTGGCCAAATTCTGGGTCACGAGCAGTCAAGACAAATCATTTATTTTTAATTAGACTATTAAAAGGCACTTTTGAACGTCAATTACATGTTAAAATTGAAAATATTGAATCTAGTTGCCCATACCAAAAGGTAGTTTCGTATGGAGGAAAACGGGCAAGAAACTCCATACATACTCTTTAAAAAAAAACAATATAATACCTATATTATAATTTGTCATCAAAACGCTAAGAAGAAGAATGTTCGTGCCTTCTCCTTTTGAGAACAGGCCTTTGCCCTACAGTGAGACAATAATAGGCTGGTATTATTTACATACCATCACGCCTGTATTCCTCGAAGGGTTAGGCAGAGGTGTACCAATATACACCCACAGTTCCCTGGTATGTTTAGGTCCCATGTAATAGGGGGTGACCCCTATTACATGGGACCTAAACATACCAGCGAACTGTCAGCGAACTGGCTCACGCCTATTGCCATTAACCGGGCACAAATCCAAACACCAAGCTGCTACTGAGAACCTCATAGAAAAACCCAATAACACTTTTTGCTCGACCTGGGAATCGAACCCCAAGACCTCTAGCGTAGCAGTCGCGCATGGGACCTCTACGCTAACGAGGCAGTTATTATTTATTTATTATGAAGCACAATTGTACTTTAGCCAAAAACATACTTTGCAATACAGTGATAACCCTTTACTTTATACCTTGCCAAATTTTATTTAACATTGTTTGTTTGTGATCACTGCTGCTGACAGTTTTACGTCTTCATATTAATGATACGATCTTTCTTGTGGTTCGAATAACTAGATGAGATGTGTGTTTTTGCGTCAGTAAGTTGTTTGGTTACACTGTTTATGTTCAACACGCTTAATTGGAGTGTATGTTTGTCATACGTTTATGTTAATAAATTGGAGATTTATTATTCCGGGTTAAATTGGTATTTACCTCCTTTTTTAAACGAATAATTAATGTGACTAATTCGTCACATTAACACGCGTTTGATAATTATCAAACGCGTGTAAACTGCTGTGATTGGTGGCTGAATTGTCAACAACCAATCGCAGCTGCTTTTCTTTTTAGAAATCGGTGCTTAATAAACTGCCACAATATAATCTCTTCCCTTCGTCTCTTGTTCTTTTCAAAGGTACAGACAGCGTCATCAATTGGTAACCGCTCTTGCATTATACACGTAATTGGTTCCAAAAAGGGTTATCAGTTGATGACTCTGTCTGTACTTCTAAAAAAGCATGAGTAGTAAAAGCAGCGTTTGCAGCTTCCGAATGAAATCGTGCAGATTGATGGAGAGGTTAAAAGAATCCCAAAGAATAAAGCCTTAGGAGAATGACCCCTATTTACAAATCTACAACGTCTGTACTTTAGAGAGCACATCGTCGGCCCTAACGTTACCCTTCATGCAAATATCCCTGATCTTATATCAAGAGGTCCGACAGTTGAGAAGGTCAAACGACACTGGATTTGTGTGAAATATTGATATTACCTGAATCTGTAAGAGCTCCAGATAACCTATCGATGTCGTAACTATTTTTTTTAAATATCTTTCTGCTTTGTTTATTTTTTAAAACATTTTGCACATAATGTAAATAATACATTGTGCAAAGGCGGACTTAATGCCTTTGGCATTTTCTACCAGTCAACCTTAGGGTGATGCAGAGACAAAACATAGTAGGTGCAAGGAACAGAAAGTTTCCAGGAATAAAATATAATAAATACATATATACATAAATACAAACAAAATATACAGAGTAGAGAAAGCCAAAAAATACATAGGTGGAGAAATATAAGAAACTAATTGTGAGACGAGTCTGCCAACTTCATAAGCAAGTGTTCACGACCTTTTACTTTGAATATGAAACGACTGGTAGCCATCCTGATATTCTGAGGAAGCGCATTCCGAAGGAAAACCGCCTAGACAAGAAAAGAAGATTATAAAGAAGACCAGAGCGGTGAGAAGGACATCGTAGAAGACGATTATTGGAGGAGCGATTTATCGTTTTCTTGTATTTGACCCGTTTCAAGTACTATATCTATTATTTAACTGATTATGGCAATATTTTTTTTTGGTAACTAGTAAAAGGAATTTATTTGGCACATGTGAGTGGCAACGTAGCTAGGGGACGCCCTAGAAAGACCTACACTGTCCTTATTGGTGAGGTTGTTCAGAAACGTCAGATGTGTTGTACTTGTAACCGGCGCGCTTCTATGACCCGATGTATGTACGTGTATGAGGCGAAATTTTTCCCTGCTTAGGTACTTCATCATATCGTCGAGAAAATAGCAAATATTTTTACCTTTGTATGGTATTTTATCAGTCGCAGATTAGAATAATAGACTTATAGCCACAGTTGTAAAAGTTGTCGTATATTTATTTAGGTCTGATGAAACCCTGAACATTCTAGTTTAAACAATGTTATGTTAAAGCCTAGTTACCTAATATGTTATTGCTGTATGTGGCACATCGCCTGTGGCTACGGCCGACATCATCACGTGTTTGTGTAGTTTGGACTTATACTCACCCATTACGTGGGAAATAAAAGCACGCTTATACGATGCAAACAGCTTTCGTTGGTGTAAGGCTGCAGATAATTATCATGGGTGCAGCCTAGTTAAAGGAGTTCCATCTCTAAAATCTAGTTACTAAAGTTTAAAGTAAAAATGTCAGTCGCACCCTAGACCTTTGTCGTAAAATATAAGTTAGAAACTTTTGGAAGACTCAAATGCTGTGGACAGTAACTTATTAAGTGGTAGATTAGGCACTTATCTATAGTTGAGCAATGTAGTCGAATCCATACTTCCCTACTTATTATTAAAAATGCGAAAGTAACTCCAGTCTGTCTGTCTGTTATGCTTTTACGACAAACCCCTGAACCGATTTGGATGAATTTTGGTGCAGAGAACGACAGGCAGTAGAACTCCAAGAAAGGATGAAGGCCACTTTTTTATTCGAAACTTCGTGCGCGGCCACGATACCCGACATTTACGCAAACGAAGTAACGAGTAAAAGGTAGTAGTGGATATATAAACTTTTCTCTATTACTCTGTGGTCTTATGAATAATGGATGCTCGCATATCTCATCAAAATAAACCTGTCTTTATGTCGATCTCCACGTTTTAATATCGGTTAGGTAATGTTGACTTACAAAGTTATAAAACAGTGAGATGGGTCTTACAATATCATTGGTCGATCCGTCAAGTCTTTCTTAAGTCTCTTAACAAAAAATCTAATATCAGCTCTTCGTGTGTTGAAGTGACCCGACTTTTATTATTCTTTTATAGAAGTTTATTGCTTTCTTTCGTCAAAAATTTTACTACTCTAGCACTCGGCCATACACTTCATACAGGTATCCTAAGTATGCTAGTTTAAACTTTGACTCTAATCAGATGTGACCTAATACTGTTCAAAGTTGTGTGTAGTCAATTTCTTATCAAATATCTGTACTTCCCTAATAATTCTTGGGCCGCCAGACTGTTCACTATAATTAATTATTTCGGAAACTTGTAACGCAAACTGGAAACTTGTATTCTCTAAAAGCTAAGTAATGTTGTTTTAGGATACCTATTATACATTTTATGTTCCAGAATAGCCGGGAAGCAAACAATACCTCTGGCAAGAGTCTCCCGGAGAATATTACCCAAGATTTCAATATTGCTTGCATTATTATAATAAAATCTGCAGTAATTAATTAAGTAATTAGCAGGCAAGTTTTAAGTAAAAGCGCATAGTGAAATTTTAAAATGTTCGATGCTTTTCACGGTTCAATTGTCGGGATATTGCGCAATGAGGCGCGACAGATCCGGCGCGCATCAAAGGAACTTGCTTCAATTTCGAACGTCTTTTCATTCAGTTTTATTACTAAAAGTTATTATTAGGCTCTTTTCTGGTTATCTTTAAAGTCATTTTGTGAAAAGAAAAATATGAGGTTTCTTTGGCAAGCAGGAAAAAAATGGAACTAAACTTACTTAAGAAAAAGAAAACTGAGTGAAGAAAAAATAACCTTTAAGTTCTTTCATTTAGAGCTTTAAAAATTATGTAATTCTAATTTAGATTTGAAACTTAGACATCGTTCAGAAATAATTCAGCAACTACTGAAACTTTAGAAATAAGTGAAACGGATAAGTACCCTTGGAAGGTTTAAAACCTATTCTTGATATTCTTGGAAATGAATAAATTTCCTTAAATGTAGAGTAGTAAATTGGGCTGGTTTGGTCTGGCTGTAATATACGTTTTACACTTCTGGCCAAAAGAATTTACCCACCATCCTTTCTTAAAATCAAACAACTTCTCTTCTTCTTTTTAAGTAGCAAACTGAGATACGAAATTAATCTTTCAACAAAAGACAAAGAGAAAATAATATGACAACGTTTTCAACATTAATTTCTTCGAAAGATAATAAATAATTCATAAAATCGTCAAAAAGTTTTGCGAGTTGTCATTCTTTAAGTTTGACGAAATTCTCGTGAACATCTTTGTGAATTGAACTTACGTGGGTATCAACAACTTTTTCGATATGTTATCGGATGCGAGATGACGTGTTAAATCGTTCATACCGCATTTGACGACACTTTAGGTTTTATACTGCTTATTGGTATAAAATTATGGTAGGTACCCACATAACCTAACCTTCTTTTACCATTAAAGTTTTTTGAAATACCAAATGTAGACAAACGTTTTTGTTCTTGAAGTGTGAAAAGAGGCCTGACGAAAACGCAAGTTCCTAACTAAATTGCGTTTTTTTTTTGTTTCGGACCATTTTTGGGAAACTGCTGGAGATATTTAAGGTCGAACACCAAATTCTGTTTTTTTTTTAAATTATTTTTAAATTTGCTATCTAAACTTTTAATATCCCCACAACATGAGTAAGCACAATTCTTTGCGCGCTACGGTAGCCGCCACGAGTCGTAAGCACACACGTCAAGTGGATTTTGAGTGTTTGGATTCCTTTCTGGGTTTTTTGGGTCGCTGATGCTGCACGCTAATGGTCCATCAGTCCGACCCAAAAAACCCAGAAAGAATCCAAAAACCCAAAAATGAACTTGACATTTGTGCTCACGACTCGTGGCGGCTGCTATACCACAAGTTATGATTTTTCACACCAAAAATAAAAGTTGTTTCTCATGTTACTTACCTTCATGGGCACTGTGCGTGGTTAACGTCTGTGTGATGTGCCATTTTTAACCCCGCGTATTTACTAGGTTGGTAGGTAGGTACAAGTTAAATACGTCTTCATTGATGAATTGAATTAAAACATAATAATGATGCATGCATCAGTAAGTGTATGTTAAACTACTTAAAATTATAATCAGTTGTTATATCTAGATTTGTTGTTTCCATCGTTTTATATAGGTACCCATTTCTATTAAAACATTTCAGGCTTATGAACATTTCAGGATTACAGGTGTCGCAGGCTAGAATTTCAAACACACGCACGTAGGAACGTATTTTGAAAATACGCTTCTGTGGTGTGCGGTATTCCAACAATGCAATTTTTCTTCCAGTTAGTGCCGTCATAAAATGATTATAAATGGCTGTTGTTGGAAGCATTTGGTACTATACGGTTTTAGGTTAGTTGCTGATCTTGACTATTTTGACTTGACTGTTTTGAAACGGGCAACTAGCGTCATTTTTAACTCCCGACGCAAAAACGACGGGGTGTTATAAGTTTGACGTGTCTGCGTGTCTGTGTCTGTCTGTGACATCGTAGCTCCCGCACGCATGAACCGATTTTGATTTTGTTTGAAAAGTGAATTTGTCGGGAATGCATGAATATGTTTGATGGAAATCGGTTCAGCGGTCTCAAAGTTATCAGCTCTTTTGTTTGTTAGCTGCGGTTGGGATATTTATTCTACTGTCGGGGGTCACTTAAAATTTTTAATTTTGTTTTTTTTCTGAGTAACTCACCGACTCACGCAACCTTGAATTTCTCATATCCAAAAACACTTTTTTATTCTTTAATTAACATCTATGGAAAAAAAGACGTAAGTATTATAAATATATCTCCACGTCATGAAATAAATATTACATTTTTTCCCAAAAAAAAAACGATGTTATGAAATGGGACTTTGTGATCTAAACAAACCCAAAGGGTTGTCAAATTCTGTCCGTAAAAAGCCGGCGTTTATTAAACCGGTATTAATACGAATGGGTGAGTCTCTAAAAAGAGCTACGTTTTACTTATTATTACAAAAACCATATCTATATACATTATTTTGGGGTTCAATTTCGCAAAACATTTGAAGTCAATTACATTAAATTGTAACATCAATAAATAAAATTCGTCCTACCTCGTCTCACAGACCGTGAGTTGATACGCCTACACGAACAACAGTTATTAAACTCTTGTTAAATTACGAGTAAAGTTAACATTCTGTGTCTGCAAGATAAACAAAATACTCTGAAAATATTTAGTCAAGTCTCAAGGAGCAGAAAATGTTGTCAGAGTTAGGCTGTGTTCGACCTGACGAATAAATTCTGTAGACAATACACGCTAATGAATAAAGTTGGGTTGTTAACGAACCTACTCCGGAATTTCCATTTAGAAGTGTTCGTGTTTTATTGAAAATACACTGCATATTTTGGTTCTGTGGCTGAATAAAACTTTGTTATAATATGAGATGATTGCTTTCCAGTTAACTGCAGTTCAATATGATAGGGCGTTTACTTGTAAGAAGAACAAATGTAAAGCTAATAATCAAAATCTAGTTGCGGCGTTGAATGTTGCCCCGGTCGCCGACATCCCGGTCGCTCCTTGATCCCATCCAATTGGCAAAAAGATCTTTATTGGCTCAAGCCGGATACCAATTCGGTGAGGATCAATCAAATGGACTACTGGAGTGATTGTTACTTACTATTGGAGATAGATGCGATTACAAGATTTGATACATTGCTGTACTCGGATATTATTTTCGTCCAACTTAATATTTGGTGATTAGCGCGTAGACGAGGCGTGCGTGATTATTATTGGGGAATATATCGAATTTTCGATTTATTTCATATTGGTATTATTACATTGGACATTGTGACTGCTGTCGGTTTTTGGAATTTACCTTCTCAGGGTTCCGTAACCAAAGAGAACAAACATACCATCACGCCTATATTCCCCGAAGGGTTAGGCAGAGGTGTACCAATGTACACCCACAGTTCGCCGGTATGTTTTAGGTCCCATGTAATAGGGGGCGAGCCTATTGCCATTAACCGGGCACAAATATCCTAACTCCGAGCTGCTACTAAGAATTTCATAGAAAAACCCAATAACACTTTTTGCTCGACCTGGGAATCGAACCCAAGACCTCTAGCGTAGCAGAGACCAAAGAGAACCTATTACTAAAATACCGTCTGTTTGTCACAGGGCTGTATGAAAAGTAGAAACTTATCACAGTATATCTGTTACTATAGCCGTTATAACAGCAAATAAAATTCCATACAAGAAACGTGATCGCGTATTGTACGGAACCCTTCGTGTTCAAGTTCGATTTAGCCGATTTTTTTTCCAACATTTTTGGTGTACATTTCATGTTTTTTGTAAACTAACAAAGGGTATTGAATTTCAACCAATTACGCTACAAAATATGGAAGTACGTTTCTTTATAAAAATACAAGCCGATACATCGTTATTTATTTTAAATGGATCATGTTTTCTAGGAATTTTAATTTTTAAATCTAAAATAGAGACTGATTTTTAAAGACGACAACGAATATATCTGGTTCCGTACTAGATTTTGTTACAATAAATACATTATACAGTAATAGGTACTGGTGTAAAATTTGCTTCAGTTAGAACTAGTGACGTCACACGAGGAGATGAGATAGATTAAGTTCCGGGTTCATTCATTAATCGTTAGCTTCAAACCGCACAAGAAAGCATTGGGATTCCATTGTGTTCGAAGTTTCCAGACATAGTGTCACAGACAGACACATTCCTACCAGTGCATGTATGGGTTAGTATAGAGAGAATTAGTTCACATTAGCTGATCTAAAATGGCTGCGGGATGCGTTAACTAATTGTAACCCAACGCAATGATGTCTGCGCGTGGGCATCGTTTACGCAAATTGAAGGAGGATGTAGTTTGAGCGATACAGTTAACCGAACAGTGTTTTGTTTCTATTATAGCCTGTCGTTGTTCAAAGTTCCATATTTTTATTTATAGTGTTTGTCAATTGACACCATAGTCACAGAATGTCAATACTACCCACTAATTATCAACATTCGAAATCTAGTCGCAATCTCATCTCAGCGACGATCAATGTGAAAAAATGTAGGTAAATTAGAGGCATATATTGAGACAGATTACATTGCAATCAAGCAAATTAGAGGAATTGCCCCACGAATCCATCATTGAACAAAAATGGATTGACTATCAGAATAAAATAATTTTGAATAGTTATAAATGCCTGTGAATTAAAAAAAGGTTATCGACCTCTTCCATTTATCGTTTTTTTTTTGCTTCTAAAAAATTTAATTAAGATACCAAAATAGGTTCAAGCGAAAATATTAGGCTATAATTAATACTAAAAAGGTCCAAAATCCACCTAAACCAATACTACGATTTGATTAAACAAAGGTTTAGCCTTATAAGTTTAGCATAATAATATTCTAATTGCTTTGGAAGCGTCTGTTACTCGGAAGCAGAGTAAGTTTGCATTGGATTCAAATTGTATTACTACAATTTGCAGCGAACGCCAAACAAACCATATTAGAAATTTAGTTCTAATTGTGTACAAATATCTTTAGCCGTATTATGGTCTATACGAAATTGGGATTACCGCTTTTACAGCCGATGACGCGGGGATAATCCAGTGGGGAGAGTTTGAATAAAAATTGTAATTAGGGACACAATGAGGAAGTTTTAAGGAGCAAAAGTCAATATTGGTGCGGTAGTTTGTGCCCAGTTAGCGGGGCGTGTCTGCCGCCGCTCCACGTGATACACACGGGCGTAACGTTCTGCGATCTAATTCATTTGGGATATTTTGGAAATTAATTAACGGATTTATATCTCCAATAGCTCAAATTATATGTGACTGATGCGTGCTTAGTACTTAATGTTTCTTAAATTTACCTGTTCAGATATAACTAATATCATGTGAACTTCAGAGTAACTAATACCTAGGTACCCTCCATATCAGTTGGTCATAAAAGTAGCAGTTTGCATAGAAAAACGAGAAGTCGTTTTACCTTACATACCAGTTTTACCAGTAATAACCCAGTAGTATTTTAGCTTTTTTGTTTATTATTTTAGAAAGATGAATGCTATTGTCTGAAAAATGGTTTATTTTTCCTATTAAAGGAAAAGGACATATAATATAATAACAAATAGGTATGTACAGTGATCACTTTTAATGATCTTTTGAACAGCTTAAATGTCTCCAACAGCGCCAACACGTTGGCGAACCTGGATGTCAATGCGTAAAGTATTGTCAGTGGGCAGCATTCCAGCGAACCTGCAGTCCACGACGTGCAATTCATTCTAGTTTAAAATGGGTTACTCCATTTCTCGCTGACTATGCGGCTCCATGACAACTCCCGCCCCTGGCCGCCGGGTTTGTTTTTGCTCAAAGATATCGACGCGATTTTAGAGTTTTGTTCGCGGATATGTCCTGAGGGACAGACTTTACGCCACGTAACTTGGACTTGTTGTTTTGTATCGGATTTCGTGCTTCCCGCTGTTGTTGGCAAGCTTTGATGGGGCGCGCTTTTTTATTGTGCGGACTTCTCAACTTTGCATTTCCTGCAAACTTCGTTTTGGTACCACTTTGCAGAACATATGACGCACATGTGCCAATTTTGTGCTTTTATTTTATGAAGGTGTATCAAATTTGTACATAACTCTGGTCCAATCGGGAGGTGTATTACGTACGTTTACAAGGTGCGTGATCGGAATTTTCCGTATGACTCCGACACTTCCAATACATATTAATATGTTATGATGACGTGTAGAAGGGATGGTTAAAACACGAATAAAACCACATATTTATCTCAGTTTTTTCTCGCCGTATAATGTAATCAAGACTGCTACATGTGCTTTTGTAAACTAATCCCGGGAACTGACTTTGATGGAGTTTCCCCAGTTCGAAAGCTTATTCTTTAAGGAAGCTTTAGAGCTATAACATTTAATGTTATCCCTTAGGGGCTGAGCTGAGAACGGTATCGTGCAGCTACTCAAATGGGTTTCACTCAAAAATTCAGTATTTTATATTGTTATCGCTTCTTCTTCTTGCTCTACTTGGAGTTTTGTGCTGAAATATTGTGGCACGACAATATGTATTTTTATCGTATCCAATATTAATATAATCACCTAGTGGTGGGTACCTTAGCTACCTACGGCACCAAAAAAGTAAATGCATATTTATTATCAGTTGAATTAATATCAACACAACACGCTATTAAAAACTGTGGTGAAAATCTGATCTTGTCTTCTCTATATGAGAAGATACTTTTTCTGGTATTATTTTACTAAAAAAATATTCTAGCACGTTCGGCAAATAACGCCTTGATTTTAATCTTCCAAAAACGAATACACATTTTGTGTCCTCATTCTTTTCATAATTTTCATTTAGAACGTATACATTTTTAATTATTGCTAGGTTAAAGTACTGTTGACTATTATTCTTGACATTGTTAGTGTTCAAAGGAAGACTGAAAAAGAAAATGTTTTCAAAAATATCCTCATAATTTACTAAGAGCTTAAGCTTTTGAATCTACAGTTAACATTTAGTTTTATAATTAAACTTTCATTAAATTTGTTAGTTAAAAAGTAAATAATTTCCTCTTAACCAAACCGTGGCAGATGCTAGTTTAAACTGAACTCAGAGTAAATAAGTGGACGCGGAGTAAATAACATTAATAACATCAATTACATAAAGTTTTTCGTACTGCGACAGTCGGAACATTAAATTGTTCGTAGTCAGAGAAAAACTTGACTTAGATTTAAATGTCTCTTGAGTATTTAGTCCGGAAGAGTGGAACTTGTTACTGGGAACTTAAAAGTTTCTGCTATATGGTACACAAAAATATCAAAGATAATACAACTTTGCCTTACGGTGCCACTTGATTTATTGTTTCATCTACAAGTTTTCATTGTTGAGACTAGTGGGGGCTGTTTACTTTAAATACTTGTGGTCCAAGTTCCCAGGGTCGTGTGAACTATGTCTTAGCATGGCTGAAATTTTGAGACTAAATAGAATATGTTGTAAGAAGGTTATATGTGTACTTGCCAGAAGCACAAGTGGTCTGGAATTATTAGTGCACTGGGCCTGTTTGGCCCAGCTGTGGGGCACACAATAATGTTTTTTTTTTTTTGTATTTTGAATCAAATAACCTTTTTATTATGTTTGTAAGTGGCAACGCCGTGAGGGGACGCCCTAGAAGGACCTTATTGGTGAGGTTCTTCAGAAGGGTCGGGTGCACAGTTCTCGTAACTGGCGTGCTTGTATGACTAGATGTATGAACGTGGACGATGCGAAAGGAGTATGTAAGGATCGTAGCAGGTGGCGCTCTGTGGTTTTTGGCTACCCCAATGGGAAAAAGGCATTAGTTTGTGTGTGTATTATCTTTGTCTTTTAAATGGACTGTTATATAAATATGTTTTCTTTGTTTCGTTCTTTTATTTATTAGACAGCTAGTTTTACTTACAAACTACTAGCAAGTATTCGTACCTTCTCTCTCTTGACTTTGTGATCTCAGTCTACTTTAACAAGACAACTTTTGGTAGAGAGTTAAAATAGTTTTTGGATAATGAGCTCTGTCATCATTACAATTCTGGTTGTAGAGAGAGACCTTTAATAGTTTAAGGAACTAGTAAGACATTTGTATCCACACAAGGTTTACATCTAATGTACCTACGCATTTATTTTACAAGGTAATTGGTGATAATTAACTTAAAGACAAAACTGCCTCGGTAGCCTAGTGGTCCGCCCGAGGATTCGGTGGAGCACAACGTGGCGGTGTGCCCCGCTTGGGCTGAGCATCGCCGAGTCCTCGTGGCGGCCATCAGTGGCGGCGAACTCTCGCGTCCGGCCCTGGTGCAAGCCATGGTCCGGAGCGAGAGGGAATGGGATGCATTCGCCTCCTTCTGTGAGGCAGTAATGCTGTAGAAGGAGGCGGCGGGACGGCTGAGACAAAGGTTCTCACGTCCCAGCCGCCGCGGTAGACGCTCCGGACGTCGCGTCGGCAGCTGCGAGACGACTCCCGGCCACCGTAGATACGGGCCTGTGGACGGTGAGCAATGGGTAGCCCACCGTCCTTACGTTTAAATAACGATAGGCCGTGTCGACGGCGCGTTCGTGTTCCACGCGTGCCTCAAAGAGATGTCAGCATAGAGAAGGGGCCACTGAGGGCCGATGCCTGCTGGGACTGCGGGTTGTTCGTAAGAGATACCGCGCCCCCGGAACACAAAGGGCAGAAGAAGGAACATGAGTGGGTTTTAGTCAGTAAAAGTCTGACACTAAGGTCGGGAGAAGTTATTTGATGATTTCCCACCCCCCCCTCCAAAAAAAAAAGCCTAGTGGTCCTAAGCGCGCTGCTACGCTAGAGGTCTTGGGTTCGATTCCCAGGTCGAGCAAAAAGTGTTATTGGGTTTTTCTATGAAATTCTCAGTAGCAGCTCGGAGTTAATGGCAATAGGCTCGCCCCCTATTACATGGGACCTAAACATATCGGCGAACTGTGGGTGTACATTGTTACACCTCTGCCTAACCCTTCGGGGAATACAGGCGTGATGGTATGTTAAACGCAAAAATTACAAATAATAATAAAGTAACAAAGTATGTACAATTTATAAAAGAGAAAGGAGAAATATCGTAGGGCATAAAGCTCATACAGCATCGCTGTCATTGGAGTAAAAGCCCAAAACGCTAGTAGATTGTTTAGCCCATGAAAAGCCAGCCCTCTTGTCATGTGAAGAGTCAACTAGTCGTTTTACCCGAAAAATAAGCTGAGCTGAACTAAAAGAGCTTAATCACAAAGCTTCTAGCTGCTAGAAGAAGGTTATTTCCAACTCACTCGTTTCTGTATTTACCATTATGGACTGTCATTTATTAAACTTGTAATGAAAACACAATTAGTGTCAATTCACGAACATTTATGTTGACATATTTACGGTTACGAGTGCTACTGCATACCGGCACCGCATTACATGCCCAGATCTTTTAAACAAACCACTCGACACTGGTTTTACGCCCACTTGATACATTAAAAGCCAGCATCTATATGCAGGCTGACATTTACACATTTATACATTTTGAATACTCTCAATTCAATTTATAAAAAAAGTAAAAATGTACTGTAACTGCCTCGTTAACCTAGTGGCCCTTAACGCGACTGCTATGCTAGAAGGTTTTGGGTTCGATTCCCAGGTCGAGCAAAAAGTTTTATTGGGTTTTTATATGAAATTCGCAGTAGCAGCTCGGAGTTAGGATTCGTGCCCGGTTAATGGCAATAGGCTCGCCCCCTATTACATGGGACCTAAACATACCGGCGAGCTGTGGGTGTACACTGGTACACCTCTGCCTAACCCTTCGGGGAATACAAGCGTGATGGTATGTAATGTATTAATGTATTCTTTTATGCAGTCATAGTAAGTAAAATTGCATGGGGAATCGTGAGCCTCTTCTCGTACACAGAAAGCACGAGCATTAATCACCACGCTTGCTGAAGATGGATTGGCGATTTCAGACTTATATTAATTAGAAGTGCAACTTTCTTTTACATATTTCAGTGATGTCCTAGATAAACTTAGAACGTACATGTGAAATAGAAAAAGTCACGTTGGTATTATATAATGAAATATTGGTATTGGTATGTCGCTTATTTATTTTTATTTTATTATTTTTTCCGATAAAAGGTACAGATAACCCCAAGTTCTGAAGGGTTTTAAAAGGTATATAGACAGGTCCCCAATAACAGTGAAAGGTTTCATGAAGATGACGGTCGGAAGGTCACTCACCTTAGGCTCAAGAATTTACTATGCACAGAATATACCATTTAATCTGTAGGATACTTTTTAGTTAACAAAAGCAAGATCAAAATATGTTTATAAATGACTCGATACTGTCACTATTTCCCATGATGATTTCCAATGACACAAAACACACAGGATAATTTAATAATAACAGATAAATCACATTTCTGTTTTATTTGTAAATGAAAAGTAAATCAATGCTCGTGAACGGAATGTGGATCAAATGAATCTAAATTAATAAGTACAATTAGGTCAACAACTGTTGTTGTTATTATTAACAACAATGAAGTTTGATGAAATCAAAATGATTGGTTACCAACCCTTTCGCTTGAAGCTTCCCTCTTTTTATTAAATTAATAAAGTGATCAAAGGCAATTAAGATTGGGACAGTAGGCATTGCGTATTGGTTGGCCTCCATCATAGGGCTGTTTCAATTTATGCGTTTTGTTTCGGACTGCTGCAGTACTAGAGCAGTCCTTTCGTCGGACTGTCCTACATAGATACGGTTGTGTTTTTGTATACAGTTAATAACGTCGAGAGCGCCGTGCCGCACCTGTACTTCGCACACACGACGGCAGGACGACAAACGTCACGTCTGAACTGTGTGTTAAAAGAAAACTGACAGTCCGACAACCGGACTGCACCAGTATCGCAGTCCGGCACCAAACGCATAAATTGAAGGAACTGTTATTTTTTTAGCAAAAATGTTATAATAATTGTAATGCTTCTGAGTGGATGTCGTCGACAACTTTTTATGGCGAGCACATACTTACTTAGAAAAGGTTTCTAGTTATCATAATAATACGATAAGGCCTTAAGGCACTCTTATTTTTTTATTTTTGCTTAATGCCACGTCAGCCAGGTCGCGAGTCAGTCTGTTTTTAGATGACTCTTTTCCTGTTTGTTCAATCTTTTGTAATTCCTTATGAAACCCTTGTCGTATTTAATATCCAAGTTTATTTTGAAATATCACTCCCTAAATTATTGTAATATTTTTAAAGTACTTTGAAATCCTGGTATCAATAATTTTTTTGTGTTTCGAATTTTATTTATGGAAATTAGACATAGTACTAGATAGCATAGTATAAGAGGTGTTTGTGAAGGAGCTTGTTCTGAGAAGTACTATAACCATACCTCTTATTGCAGAAAAGTAAGTAAAGCCCTCTTTAACCAAAATATAAATCAAAAGAAATACCTTCTTGTTTTGCTATACCAAAAATAAGTACCTACATACAACCTTTTGTACAGAAACTAAGCATTAGGTATAGTTAGATTGCCCAGAAAACAAAACAGACTAATTCTTTTGAGAAAGTCGTCATTTCAGTACAAAATATATTATTCCGTAACCTACATATTGAAGTCACCGTCATCACAGTAAGCACATACAGAGTTATAGGTACATAATACTTTAAATAAAGGCTAAAAGACAACGGGCAGACAAAAGTTTACACACCTAATAAAATATGTGCTTTGAATCGTAAATAGAGACGCTCTGGAAAATGTGTTTTGGGAATATCTAAGTGAAAAACTAACACATAACTGTTTTATTGTATTTACTTGTAGTCTCTTCTGATGTGGAATTTAAATAATGGTTATGTTTTATTTATTTGAAGTCGCCGATGTCGCCGTTTTCGCCAAGGGAGGCCTGGGATTACTTAGAGACGTTTATGGGGGATTGGTCCAGAAGGTAACACGAAGGGAAGAGTGGAAGGCTTTGGGCTAGACTTTTGCCCAGCAGTGGAGCAATACCAAGTGAATAAAAAAACAAGTTGACCAGTTACGGTCAAACAGTGTGAACAGGAACACATGGGGTGAATCGGAACAAGATTTTAACATTAGAATAATTGATTATACATATTTCAACAAAAAAACAATAAAAAAAATTGGTGAATCAAATCGTTTCGTTTTGATCCACCCCCCGTGTTTCTATTCACCCCGTTATACCGTATCAAAGGTACAGATGATATACGAAAATATAAAAGACTTGAAATGAAATGGTCTAACGGAGTCTCGAAACAAAAAAGAAAATAATCATACCAAACGCAGACGTTTTATAATAAGATTCTGAGGTACTTGTTAAGTTAAATAAATTTCCTGTGTATGAGAATAAACTGGAAAGAAAGTTTGAAAGCTCGGTTGTGTGATCCCGCTAAAGTGGCACACCGCATAACCAATACGACACGAATGACAAAAACAGCTAAAACTCGTTCATACTTAGATACGTTGAGACGGCGATATTGAAAGGATTAAATGAATAATTCAGTGACAAAAGTCGCGAGCGCCTGCCGGGCTCGCCACGCTCAGCTTTCTGTCAAAGTATCGTTAAAATGCACATATTTTATTTTTTTGTTTCGCAAAAATAAATAAGTACGGAATTTTGTTCATATCTTGGGCAGATATGGACAGAATTCCGTTGCTTTTACCAATCATTGTTATTTTAAACGTAAGAGATTTAGCAGATGTATAGTGTTACGTAAATGGTCTAAAGTTTTGAATAAAAAAGTTAGAAGGAAGGATAGAGTGATGTACGGTAGCTTACGAAAGGTCCAAAGTCGATTCAATAAGGCTTGTATAATAATACTTTCCTATCTGTTAGAGAATCAATTCGGACAAAGCTAAGCAAAGTCAAGACCCAGAAGAACTTTAAAGTAGTTCCAACTATCTTCAATTTAATAAGATCGCCAAATACATTCAAGCGCTACCATTTTAGGTTCACCAATAACTCAGACTAACCAACATTAGGTACAACTTGGTGAATTAATCGAGTTCAATCGATCTAATCTCACAATCCGTTCCCATTACTCAACCTCTAAGAGCGCAATTCAATTTAGCGAACTTTCCGCGGTTGAGTATTAATTAGTACTTCTCATATATGCAGTGGTTGGTACTAATCCTGTTGTAATCCGGAATTATGCAAAGTGCTAAGACTGTCCGGTGTAAGCCGTGGTACTATGATACCCATGGACTTTGTTCAGCGTGACCCTTGAAGAGATTAACGTAAACTGGTTTCAATATTTGTATTTATTTATTTATAATATGGTTTAAAATTCTAAATAATCCCTACCGTATTATTTTAATGTAGGCTCAATTATTATTCTGTTTATAAGAGTTTCCCTAAATACCACTACTGCAAATAATTTTGGTGTAATTAGTACCTAATATTAATATTGGATATTAGGTCAATTGCAGTGCGTAATGTTTAAACGTTTGCCAAAATATTGGGTAGCGTTGACGTAATATTTATTCATTTATACTACGTCAACGATGAAAATAAATTAATAAATGTTACGTCAGTCATCATCATCTGCTTAGCCTTTTCCCAACTATGTTGGGATCGGCTTCCAGTCTACAGCCAGATACCAGATACCAGTGTTTTACATGGAGCGACTGCCTATTTGACCACCACAACCCAGTTAGTGGGCAACACGATACCTCTTGGTTAGACTGGTTGTCAAACTTCCTGGCTACTGACTATCCGTAACGACTGTCAAAGATCTACGAATGACAGTCGGGACCAACGGCTTTACGTGCTTTCCGAGGCACGGAAGTGTCACACCACCAACTTCCAAACTCCGGGCTGCTACTGAGCAAATCCTAATGGAAAAACCCAATAACACTTTTTGCCCGACCTGGGAATCGAACCCGGGACCCCACGTTCATCAGTCGCGCTTGCGACCACGAGACCAACGGGGCAGTCCAATGTTACTTCAGCCGTGTCGTCCATAAAAGTTTATTTTAAAACCTAATGCGATACATAATAAATAATATCCAAACAGATAAAAGAAAAAGCCTAAAAGCAAATATATATGATTCACTCCACAATAAGTTATTTCTTGTAAGACCGTCTGTCTGGAAACTTTTAGTTCATTACCCATAGTGACTTCGTAAGTACTAATCCCAACTGTGTGAATGAGATTTGTTTACACGCCTTTATGAATGTCTGGTTTTAGTGTGGGAATATTTTGACAGCCGTAAGCTACTTTTTGTCTTAATTAAACAAGTGGTTCTCCAATCCCTAATAAACGGGGGCTGGAAAGCTAGGGAAGAAATTAAAACAATTATACAAACCATCTATAGTTTATTAGATTATACTCATCTTATCCCGAATAGCCCTAAAATCCAAAACTCTCTAGATAATTGCCGGCTGTCGTAGGCGAACAAGCGCCGTCACGGGCGTGACATTTGCTGGAATGACGTAGCAGATGTCGTGACGATCCCTGTCGAGCCTGCATTACGTCATCACGTGTCGTAAGATTCCGCTAAGAACGTGACTACACGATTCTTATGGTGTCATCCAGTTATCTCGCTGCTGACGACGTCATTATTTCGACGCCGAAGCAAGCTTCCTCGAACAATTTTCTAGGTAAATAAAAATGTATTTGCCTAAAGCGATTGTGTTTTCTTTTTATAGTAGGATAACTGTTTCCTTTCGAAGTAAATGTTATTACTGGCATGAAAAGCGTAGATTCATGAGATTTTCTTCGACAAAAGACTTGATAAGATAAAAGTGGCGTTCTCACTCTCAGTTGAACTCATTGGCGCTTTTATTTCATTGTTGCTGAACGTACGAGTATAGGATGAAACAGATACATAAAGTGGAAACATAAAGCATACTTACACACCGAATCACTTGTCATTGTATGAGATAAAATTAACGTCAAATCGTAACGAGTCGTAAATTACAGACTTAATTACGATTGTTTTAACGACTAGACGCGACGGCGAGGCATCCAAGAGACTGTTAGGCGACATGACGTCATTGTTATCACAGATGATGTATTATGGGTAGACGGTGACGGTGGGTGTGTGTTAGCCCGCGATAAGCTATCGCCGAAGCTAATGATTCGTTGCAAACGAACTGGTGTCTGTCACCCGACCATACATTCTCGCGTTCACACAATTCGAATCAGCCGCAGTTGCGATAATGGCTTTAACGACCTCTGATATATCAGCGATTGTGGCATCTCTCTTAAAAGCGTCTTTATTGAGATTAAATGTACCTAATGCCTTTTAATGTGTACGTGACTGCACCCTAATTACTCTTATTTTTAACCCCCGACGCAAAAACGCCGGGGTGTTATAAGTTTGATGTGTCTGTGTGTGGTCCTTTTGTTAAGGCGATCGACTCTCCTGCAATAGGCTGTGGGTTCGCCACCGGGCACGGGTAAGTACCAATGTGACTTTTTATACCTTATACGTACTTATGACTGACAACGGTGAAGGCAAACATCTTGAGAAAACTTGGACGTATAATTAATCAATACTAATATTATAAAGAGGTAAAGTTGGTGAGGTTGTAGGGGGTAATCTCTGGATTAACTGAACCGATTTTGAAAATTCTTTTACCCATAGAAAGCCACGTTATTAGTAAGTGTCATATAAAACATCACGCTACGACACACGAGAGCGGAGCAGTAACCAAAAACGTTACTTAACGCGGGTGAAAATATCTATGCGGAGGTAGTTGCGGGCAGAAGCGAGTAGGAGTCTAAAATCGCCAATTCGTCTCGAGCAAACGTGGTGATCAACGCTTGAGCATTCTTTTTATGAAAAGAGGCCTTTGCCCTGCAGTGGGGCAATAATAGGCTAATAATATTTTAAGAAATTCTATTATCACAAATTAAAAAACGGATTCGTGGACCTCGTAGCCCAGACAGCGTCATCAACTGGTTACCCCCATTTCGAACGAATTTTAATGCAAAAGGGGTAACCAATTGATGACGCTGTCTGTAATATACTCGACACTAATGTAGTAGATATTGAATACCACAATTTCATGCCACATGTTAGGCATGGTAAATACATAATACTAATAATGCAATGTTGATGCCGGCTATCATAGAGTTTAACGTTGAGAAGTCCGATACAAGGAGCAAATGTTGGAGGAGGAGCCTAATAATTACTCTTTATTATAATGTGGTAGTTATTATACCTATCCAATCTGTTCTATTTACGTAAAGGATTTTTTTTAACATTATCAAACATACTGTCATGCCATCACGCCTGTATTCCCCGAGAGGTAAGGCAGAGGTGTAATAATTGTACAACCACAGTTTGCCTGTATGTCTAGGTCCCATGTTATTACATGGCAATAGGCTCGCCCCCTATTGGGGGCGAGCCTATTGCCATTAACAGGGCACAAATCTTAACTCCGAGCTTCTACTAAGAATTTCATAGAAAAACTTAACAACACTTTGCTCACTCTAAGAAACGAACCCAAGACCTCAAGCGTGGCAGTAACATTATCAATCCTTTCATAATCTATGATAGAAGAAGTCTGTAGAAGTCTTAATTGAAAAAAATTTATTAAATATTATCAGGCAACTTTGGAAGTATCAAAAGTTTTTGTATATTCAAGAAGAGGCTTAGCAGACAAACTGTAAGTTCAATCTAACGTCTTTACACCAAGTTTAAATTGTCTTGAATATACATATAAGACAAGCTTCTGCCCGCGGCTTTATCCGCGTGGTTATTTTCACCCGCGGTAAGTTACGTATTTCGATATTGCTCCGCTCCCGTGTGTCGTAGCGTGCTGTTATATAATATATAGGTCTTTAGTATCGATTAAATAGGTACTATTATTAATCATGAATCTGGCTATCATTTAAAAGAGTTTTTTTCCAATTCGGTTGGTAGTTCGCGAGATTGCCACGTTTAAACAAACAAACAAAAAGTTTCATGGATCTTCACTACACATATCACTACTTCACTATATACCTACATCATCATCTCATTACTATAGACTAGTACGGACAGCATCATCAATTGTTAATCCCTCTTGCATTAATTTTTTTTCGAAAAGAGGGTTATCAGCTGTTGACACTTTCTATATTAGTGCAAACTTTTGAAGAGATTACAAGTGGATAGAAAAGTTAAACTCAAGAGCTTATTCAATTGTAAGAGATGAGTTAGCAACCTGTCACTGCTAACTGTTAAGGTATTTTAATGAACATCTAGGTAGGTATTTAGTACCCAAAACCTAAGTATTTTTCTACTTGTAACAGCTAAGAAGCTGATCCCATTTTACAAAACTGAAGCAGACTTTTTGCAAGTCACTGAAACAATTTCGTTATTTTTCTTATTTAATGGCTAGCTACTGCCCGCGATTTCTCATGCGCAGTCTTCGGAATAAAAAAAACCTAAATTAACCCGCGGATCGTAAAAACGAAACAAAAATTCCCATGTGTTAAGTTAGGTCAATCTTTAGAAATGCGTGTTACTTACTTTTCAGCTTATTCCGGTCAGCCGTTAGCGTAAAAAGTAACAAACATTCATAGCGTTTATAATACACTCGAGAGCAATGAATTTGGGTCACCAACAATACTTAGTTGATGTTAGTTTATTTAAAAAAAAAGTATTTTAAAACTATGGTATGGAATAAGGAGTAATTACCCGGCTGCGTTTTTCTTATATAAACGTTTAGTTTCCGAAAGTTTATGTTGGTAACCCAGATTCAGTTCTCCTGAGCTTTTTTTTTTTTTGGCGGTTGGGAAATCATCAAACAACTTCTCCCGCCCTGGGCGGGGCGGGAGGGAGTGTCAGACTTTTACTGACTAAAACCCACCCATGTTCCTTCTTGTGCCCTTTGCGTTCCAGGGGCGTGGTATCTTTTGCGAACCACCCGCAGCCTCGGCAGGCATCGGCCCTCAGTGGCCCCTTCCTTTTGCTGACATCTCTTTGAGGCGCGCGTGGAACACGAACGCGCCGTCGACACGGCCTGTCGTTATACAACGTAAGGACGGTGAGCGACCCATTGCTCACCGTCCATGGGCCCGTATCTACGGTGGCCGGGAGTCGTCTCGCGGCTCCCGACGTCCGGAGCGTCTACCGTGGCGGCTGGGACGGGAGAACCGCTGTCTTAACCGTCCCGCCGCCTCCTTCTCAAGAATTACTGCCTCGCAGAAGGAGGCGACTGCATCCCATTCCCTCTCACTCCGGACCATGGCTTGCACCAGGGCCGGACGCGAGAGTTCGCCGCCGCACAATAAGATAGTAGGGTTTACTTTTTATTAGCATTCATCATCATCACCATCATATCAGTCGAACGACATCCACTGCTGGCCTCCTCTAAAGATAGCCTCAATGACCAGTCCAACGCTGCCCGCATTCTGCAATTTTCTACGACCTTCACCAGGTCGTCTCTTCACCTCGTTATTAGCATAGTTACTTAACATAGGTTCGGTTACCAAGGTTGAAGACCCACAAACAATACATCACCCTAAACTATCATTTACATAACGGTACTTACCTATGCCAACATACATTTACCAAAGATTTCATAATCCGATACTTTGGGAACCGACGCAATATTAGCGTTTCGGATATTTTCGGAAGGCAAATAGGTCAATATTCTTCGGTGACATCTTGTTAGTGGCTTATATATTATTATTGTTATATTTAACGACAATGAGGAAGGTTTTTACAGACGCCGTTGGGAGTTGGGGATTTATTAGGATAGAATAGGAAGACAGATCGTAAAACCAGAAAAAGCAAAACCATATCAAGCTTCTTTAGGTTTTTTAAAACTTTGTCTATTTTTTTTAAGGATGAGTAATCATCAAATTACTTCTTCCGCCCTGGGTGGAGCGAAAGGGAGTGTCGGACTCTTATTGACTAAAAACCACTCGTGTTCCACTTAATGCCTTGTACGTTCCAGGGCCTCGGTAAATCTTTCGAACAATTTACGTAACCCTGGCAGGCACTGGCCCTACTGGGCCCCGTCTAATTATGCTGACATCTCTTTGAGGCGCGCATGGAATATAACGCCCCGTCGACCTGGGCCTGGTTAGATCGGTGAACCACCCGACCGTCGCCGTCCGCAGGCCCGCGACTCTGGTGGCCGGTAGTCGCTCTGCGACTCCCGACGCCTGCGGCGCCTTTTTCTATTGCTGCTGCTGGAGCGTGAGGTTTGCCTCTCCCTCCGCATTTCGCCTCCTCCTTCGCTAACATTACTGCTTCGCAGAAGGGGGTGACTGCTTCCCATTCCCCCTCGCTCCGGAACATGGATTGAACTAGAGCCGGACGCGAGAGGTCGCCGCCGCCGTTAAACATGGTCCTACACTAAGAATTTCTCCTGTATCGTGGGTGCGTTTACAAACAATATAAACTCACATACAAATACAGCCCAAAACCAGAAAAATATTAGATCCGTGCGGGAATCGAACCAATCGCTCAGCCACAGCAGCGCCAACCATGCCATCATTTACATTTAACTTTCACCACCACAGAGATTATTCACTGCGTAATGTTAAAAGGATAATCTTGTGTGATAAGTAACTAAGTCCACCGGATTCTCTCATAAGTGCGCCGGTCCTGACCCTCATCGGAGACGACAGTTGAGTTGTCAATTTGCGTTTAGCGTTTCCCGTTTACTTTGATTTATACGGGTAAAGAGATTGAACATTTTGTTTGTAAGTATTCCCCTAGCGGTCGTATGAAAAATGAGGTGTGAAGGAAATATATTCTATGGGGGATTTAAGATAATCTTGCGTTTTAAGTTGAAATATTTTTCAGACGGACATATTATGTAGGTATTTCTTAAGTTGAACGAGTAAAGATAAACATATATTTTGATGGAATAGGCTCGTCCACTATTACATGGGACCTAAAAATACCAGCGAACTGTGGGTGTACATTGGTACACCTCTGCCTAACCCTTCGGGGAATACAGGCGTGATGGTATGTTATATTATATATCTTGATATTTTTATTAACATTTTAATAGTAAGGCAATAACAAGGTCGGTTGCTAAGGTTTCATCCGAATCAATAAATACATACAGTGAAAAACCATTAAATGCTATGTTTATATACAAGGTACTGCTTCCGGTTCCGTTCCCGAGCATTTGTTTTGTTTCGAGTTTTTCAACGTGACCGTTATTTTTCCAACGTAAAATTTTGCTGTTTCGGCATTCATGTCGATATTACGGTTAAACTTTTTTTTTGTATTGTATAATAATATATGGCTCTGTTTTGCTTTTATTGTTAAGATTTTTTTAACTGCCTTTGCTTGCAATTTTTACTAGTGCGATAAATTAAACGTAGAATCATTGATATGTAAAAAATTATACTCTGAGGACAGTTATTGTAACAATATATTTATGTATTTATTTTGACTTTTGTTCAACATTGTTTATTTTGTGAGAGATATGTTGGAATCGTGTGTTTTCTTAGAAAACCGTCGGCGCAAACCACATATTTTGATTGTCCTATACCTACAAGCGGCATAAAGTACCAACACATTTCAAATAATTTGTAACAAAGTTTTGTACGTACCTAGTATTCATTGGACTTTCAACACAAGTAAGCATCTAAAATGGTTTTAAATTTTCTTTAATTGACTTTAAAATGTCCAGCTTCTCCTCACCGCCATCACTGAATATTACCACGAAGAAAATATGTAAAAAGTATACCTACCAATGTCAATGAAGTGTATTACTACAAGTAAACAGCTGTCCCAAAGTGTTTACGGCTCAATCAATACCTGAAACCGTACGTGAGCTAGTTACACAGGCAACAAATTAATTAATTAACTCACTTTGTTTTAGAAATTCATGGCGGTACTCTTGCTTCTGGAAAATACTAGGAATTGATGCTCTCTTAGTGGGGTTCTGATTTCTAAGCAATTTGTGGGGACAAGATTTTTTTATTTAATGCTTAATTAAGTGAATTCATCAGAAATTATATTAAATCGTCGAACAGCTCAATTGACGGTAATGAAAAGTAACTGTAGTGTTACATAGTAAATTTACGACAAATAGGTGAACTTTCAACGACAAAACAGTTTATAAAATAAATATTGACGGTATAATCTGTCTGAGTGTAATTCCTAAAGCTCAGGCTTGCAGTCAACAACTCGTTAAATTTGGCTCAGATCGGGAATTAAGCGAAACTCGCCCTCCATGTAAATTAAACCATCTGAGCGAATGTTGCAACGGAAACCGAATGATTTATTCCTGAAAGCTCTGTAATAGCTTTTTAATTCTTTCAGTTGGCAATCGAAACGAAGAAATAGGTTCATTGAAATGAAATGAAAACACCGCTAGTAATCAGTGGTTTTATTAAACCAGTCGTGAATAACAAGACGTTTTACTAAAAGCATTATTCGTTACGCTCCACGTCTTGTATCAAAATTAAACGGAGTTAAGTTTCCTGATAATTTCCTTGTGAATGAAATTCTTATGTAAATCAATCACACCACGTACTGCTCAATTGATTTGGATAAGAATTTCATTTTGAATTAGTTTTTTTCGATTGACGTTTTGTTTTTTGTATATTTTTTATCTAATGCTAAGAGAGTGATTAAGTTTTATTTACGATTAACTAAATAAATAAAAAAAATCGATTTTGGCTTGACGATGTTACAAAATACCCGAATTAAATTCACAAAACCGAAATTGAACTAATTAAATCAGACAAGGGAAATCCCAATTTCCCGAAACCAACGGACAAATGTTTTTTTAAACTGTCCATGCAAATTAAATTGCTTTCGAAACACCAACCTGCCCCGTGTCTTCCGTGGACACTCCAATATCTATTTAGTTTATTAAAAGGCGTAGTTTATTTTTTAAAGGAAAATTATTCTGACTTTGATAAAGAATAAAGTCCAAGGCTTTTGTGTCGCCTGGGAGAGAAGGTTCAATCTAAATTTGACGTTGAAGTAGTTATTTGTTTTGCTATATTTCTGGCGAATGTAATTACGCCGTTCTTTGTTCCCAGATCTAACCCAATTAAAGATCGGTATCGTGGATTTTGTTGTGAAAACGTTATTTGTTTTTTACGTTTGCTGAATAGGCTGTATTTTATTTGGGAGCAATCCTGTCTCGGTTTCGTTTGAACCTAGAATTATATTTTACTTGATATCAAATTTTGTTTTTGTATTGATGTTATCGTAATTTTTTTTGTAGAATGGCAAGAGATGGAAATTAGTTCAAAATAAATATAAATATGAGCTTCAAATGTTAGCTACAACAAAAATATTTCATTCAAGTTATTTGATTAATCAATATAATACGTTTACATGTACCGACAGCGTTCAATGGTTCCAACTCATTTTTGTGACACCCAGTGATATCGTAAAATATTCGTCCATTTCAAGTTTTGTAAGACTTTCGAGCGGTCAGGAATTTCAATTCCAAACTCAACAGCGAAGCTAAACAAAGTTATAATACAATCTAACGTAACGTCAGAATAAAAGCAACGTATTTCATGTGGGGATTGGGATTAAGCCCCAGATTTTCTGGCAAAATATTTTGTTCTGGTTGAATAGAGTGTTGCTACCAGTGTTATTTTGGACAACTTTTCACGAAACTGCGTCGTTCGTTTTTAATTAAAATAGTTTTTGTTAACATTTTTGTTATTGGTAAGTAGAGTCGAAATTTACCTTATAATTAAGGAACAGTTTGTTTTAAGCAGTTGCAGCAGGCTTTATTTTAAATACTACTTTTATTAAAAGAGTAGTTATCGGCAAAATTTTCATTAAATTTTAGGTTTTTGCATCAAACAATTAAATGTACATTCGCACTTGCAGTATTGAATGCACATCAAAGTGGATTAAAAAGGGTTGCGAGCTGATTTGTCACATTATATTATGGCAACGGCTTGGCGGATAAATTGGCTTGGGTCATCGGTCAGCTTCCACAGCCCTGACATTAATTGATCAGAACAGTGACAAGGAATCGTACTTCGGCTCTTATCCATAGATAATAGATTAGGAGGCGTCCGACAGCGATCCGACTAATTTAAATGTTAAACCTGTTTGCCATTTATGCCTACTTAAAACAACTATAGCAACAATTGTTCCCCTCGCGCCTCCTGCGCCTCTGCCCCATTGGTTTTGTGGTTTTAAGTACGACAGCAGTGCATGTGGTCCTAATTCCCAGGTCGGGCAGTGTTATTGGGTTTTTCAAAAGGAATTTCTCAGTAACAGCTCGGAGTTTTATAGATGGTGGTCACTCGGTTGTCATTTGTAGATTTTTAGCAGTCGTTCCGGGTAGTCAGAATCCCGATAGCCTGACAGCTAGTCTTACCAGGGTGTATCGTGTTGCCCAGTACCTAGGTTGTGATGATAATATAGGAAGTCACTCAACGTAAAACTTTGGTAATCATCTGAATCCGGATAATCTGGAAGCCGACCAGATGATGAAGGCTACAATAGTATTTTGAAAAGACTTTTAGTATTTTATTGAAGTAGTTTTTCAGTAGTATGTTTCTTAAGTTGTATGAGTTTTATTCTGCGCTCCCATTCCAGGCCAGCGATAAGACCGAAAAATTATTTACATAGCGCTGTAACCAATCTGGATACTTCTCCTAAGAGTAGGTACTGGGCTGTGTCATAGAGGCTGTTACCACAAAGGTGGCCACAATTATATGTCATCTTAATGAAATAAAACGTTAATCTGGAACAACATACAACAAAGTCGTCAAGCTTTTTCAGAGAAATGAATCATATAAAAAATATACCATCACGCCTGTATTCCCCGAAGGGTTAGACAGAGGTGTAACAAAATGTACACCCACAGTTCGCCGGTATATTTAGGTCCCATGTAATAAGGGGCGAGCCTATTGCCATTAACCGGGCACAAATCCTAACTCCGAGCTGCTACTGAGAATTTCATAGAAAAATCCAATAACACTTTGCTCGACCTGGGAATCGAACCCAAGACCTCTAGCGTAGCAGTCGCGTTTAAGACCACTAGGCTACCGAGGCAGTTAAAAAATGAAATGAATGTTTAGAAATGAATTAAACAAAGTTTAAAGCTATATTGGAATTAATGTGAAAAGCGAAGTGCAAATTGATTCGAGCGATCTGTCGCCGCGACGCAAAGATGAGGGTAGTGGCAGGACGATGAAGCGACTACCGTTTCTCTGATTGTTTGTTGTCTACCGATTTAAGGGTGGATTTAAGTGTTTATTGTGAACAAGAGCTTGTTCCAGTTTTATAATTTTGTGAACAGAAGATTCTAATGTTGGTCCGGCAGTGTTCTTGTAATTTACCGTTGCACATCATGGAATATCAGGTCGATTTCATATCACCATTGCAATTGGCTACTCATTTTTTTTAATGTAAAGATGGTTTACATCATTCTGTAATACGTCACACCTAAAGGTCCAGTTGAAAATCAGAGCCAGGCACAAGTCATCTGGAATTTCTGCTGAACTGACTCTTTGGCGTAGCTTTGGAGCTTGTACACAGTAATATTTTATTTTTATTCGAATGACCTTTTTATTATTTTCGAAACGAATAATTCCTACCGGTTCCCTCAATAATCTCCACAAAGACCGGTCAGAGACTGGCCATGTCCAACGGATCCCCGCAACGTTTACTAGGTCGCCGGCCTATCTTTTGAAGGGCCTACCCGCCCTGGGCCTTCCGGTACGTGGTCGCTACTCGAGAAGTCTTCGACCCCAACGGTAATTCGTTCTACGAGTCATGTGCCCAGCCCGCCCACTGCCACTTCAGTATAGCAATAAAATAAAAGGGAAGAGCGAAGGCCCTACAGAAGAAAAAGTAGTCTCCGTGAATCCTGTGATCCGATAATAAAGTGTGGAAGATTATAACCCTCATTATCTCAAACCCTGTAATCTATATTAATGAAAAACAAAATTCATAGAAAAGCAATTTCCCTTGATGTTCTGCCGTCGGAACATGAAAGCGAAAAGTTATATACTAAAGAAATGCCTGTTCCTATATTAATTTAAAAAGAAACTTGGTCATCTAGATGAAAGCTGGAAACCATTAGATAAGCAAGAAAAAAAAGATACCTAAAGTACCTACTTTACTTCGATCTATGAAATTAAACATTTAAGTTGTAGGTAGCTGCCATAACTCATGGTGGTGTACTAGCAGGGTTTCTCCTCGAGAATTCTTCACGCGACGATTCTTGAGAAATTTGTCTTTACTCAAGACGGGAAAATGTAACTCAAGGCCTCGAGAACTTGAGGAAACCATTCCGTGTGCCAGGTAACTAAAAAAAAACACTCATATTAACACATGACTAATAAAGCAAAAATTGAAAATAACATTTATTATCATCTGCTTAGCATCTGCCTTTTCCCAACTATGTTGGGGTCGACTTCCAGCCTAACCGGATGCAGCTGAATACCAGTGTTTTACATGGAGCGACTGCCTATCTGACCTCCACAACCCAGTTACTGGGCAACAAGATACCTCTTGGTTAGACTGGTTGTCAGACTTCCTGGCTTCTGACTGTCCGTAACGACCGGCAAAGGTCTACGAATGCCAGCCGGGACCAACGGCTGAAAAGAACATTGTGTTTAATTAAAAATTTCAAACTCCAAAAATACTGGTCGTGAATTATCGTGTCTTGAGAAATCACAAAGTTCGAGAAACCAGAAACCCTACCAAACAGGTAAATAAGAATAATGATAATGTTAAACTACAGTACCTACCTACTTACATTTAAAGTGAGATTCCCATTTCACCACCTGCTTAAATAAATTAGCATATACTAAGTACCTAATGATTTATATTACCTTGGCACATGGCGTATTATGGAGTAAAATCTAAGTATGTATACAGATTTGAACTCGTCATATTACTTGGAATACATTTGTTAATCTAGCATTTATTAAACTCCACAGTATTATATTAATATTCAATGCCCTCAGGTACAGACAGCGTCATCAATTGGTAACTCCTTTTTATTAAAATATGTTCGAAAAGAGGGCTAACAGTAGATGACACTATCTGTACTTGGTACTTAACATTTTTAATATGCTTAGGTAAACCAACCAATCTTTCTTTAAAAAATGTAAAAACCATTCTAATGTGGTCAGCTTGATATTATAATAAATAAAGACTTTCAACATATTTATAAATTATATAGGTTGATAATACCACCGCAATTGCTCAAGGCGATTTAATACTCGTATAAACTATAAAGTCCAGGTTTCTTCGCGATGTTTTCCTTCACCGATGTCAGTGATATCAAAGATGCACTTAGAAAGTTCATATAAATTGAAAAAGGCTATTTGCTCCTTAACATGATTTGAACACGTTACCTCATGTATATGTGGAGACCTGAAAAAATGTCACATATACACAAATACATAACAAACAGGAAACAATTTAACGTGCGTTGTTTTGTTACGCTCGCCCCACATTACATGGGACCTAAAAATCACACCGGCGATCTGTGGGTGTACATTGGAACACTTCTGCCTAACCCTTCGGGAAATATAGGCGTGATGGTATGTATGTATGTGTGTTATGTTATTGAAGAAGAACGTAAAATCCGGTATCATAGCGTGACGTGGTTCTCTATACATAAGCCATCTTGAACCTGAAAAGGCAGTCAAAATCAATGCAGGTTGCCAGACAGTTGATCTGTTGCCGAGGCGACGTTTAGGATCCTAGAAGCTTGAATATCACTTCATACACCTGTTGCAGAGAAATATCAGCATAGCTGAGACTAAAGGTGGTTTCAAACTGGCGAGGCCAAGCGTGGATTGAATGGGCGAGAATTGAAATCACGCTGACCCTTTCTTACCGAAAAATGTACCGCTCCGTCACACGTCTGCACTAGCACTGATACTCGCCGGCTCGCGCTAGATTTGTGTTTCCATTTTACAAAGTAATAAATACTCTATTCGTGCTACAGTATAGATCATTGTTGTACGAACAAATATGACGGATCTCGTCTCGCACGTCTAAGCGCATCCAGACCTCTTACGCCAAAGGTTGGCGAGGCGTGAAAAGAAATATTTATTCGTACAACATTGAACTATATTGCCATATTAATAGAGTATTTTTCAATTATACAAATTTTAATTCTCGCTCAGTCTCGCCTCATCCACTTCTCGCCTCCTCGGTGTGTAACCACCTTAAAGTTCAGCTACTCAATACGTAGATATAAGTAATTCCATTCCCTAGTTAACTATCGACAGTCGTCAGCGTTTGTTAGGAACTTCTGACAGATATAGCCATTGTCTGTGTAGATCGGCCAATGCCTTTGAACTGTATAATCGATTCTTAACGAATAATGAGCCCTTCCGTTTGTAATGTTGTCTAACCAACTATATTTATAAAGGAACATAATATATTCATACTTATTACACTGTTTATTATACATATGTTTACTGAAAATACACTTTTTGAAATTAAAAGTCCCTAGGTAACATGTTTGACACAAATGAAATAGAAAAAGTAGATATAATGGAGAAAGTAATCAGTTAGCTGGATAAGAACTAATATTTCTAAAAACAAACTAGCTTATTCGTTTGCGTGAATGTCGGTTATTTGCGGAGTTATCTTTTTTTTTGTGCAGAAATCTTAGTCTTTTTCTAAAATAAAAGTAGCTTCAGTAAGTATCCTTAAAATATCAGCTATCTGCCTGTGAAAATCCCATCAAAATTGGTTCAGCCGTTTCAGAGATTAGTGTGGACAAACAAAAATACAAATAGCTGAACATTTTTAAAGTAAGTACCGTGCAAAAACGTTCATATGTATTTAATTAAAAATATATATTTTGAAATTACAAACATCTACTGATATTATATGTTTCTAAGTATTTTTATGAGATTTATATATGAGATAAGATAGGTAGTACTTACATACGAGTTAATTATTATTCTCAGAGTGTAAGCAAAGAACGTTATTAAAAATTTATGTATGCAAAGCAAACAGCTTAAACCCGTTTTCGTAAACATTTTTATTAGAATTTCCTAGTAGAGTTTATGCATTGGTTTTATCGATATAGAGTAGAATTCAATTTCACTGAATTCAGTATAAAATAAACTAGATTGTCAGGGGTCGTATTTATGTGGAGGACGGTATAAAAACACAATCTTAAAAGGCAGAGCAAACGCCCTAAGGATATAGGTAAGCTTCGGGGAAAGAGTATGAGCACTTGTATGGAAACCCGCGGAGCTTATTGAAAAAATATCGCATCTTAGGTTTCAAAGTAACGATAACAATAAATGAAAATAGCACAATCTGGTTGCTTTTTGCGTCATTTTTGTGATCGAGCCACTCAATACTGTTTGTTTTAAATGAATATTATCCCTTCACGGCGTTCTGGGGAAGTGGGTTTGCAGACAGCGTGGGGAAATGATTTCGCATAAACGCATAGTATTGACTACTATGCGTCTATGTCTGTGTGATCTGTATATGTAGTAGTACTGCCTCGGTAGCCTAGTGGTGCTAAGTGCGACTGCTACGTTAGAGGTCTTGGGTTCGATTCCCAGGTCGAGCAAAAAGTGTTATTGGGTTTTTCTATAAAATTCTCAGTAGCAGCTCGGAGTTAGGATTTGTGCCCGGTTAATGGCAATAGGCTCGGCCCCTATTACATGGGACCTAAAACATACCGGTGAACTGTGGGTGTTCATTGTTACACCTCTGCCTAACCCTCCGGGGAATACAGGCGTGATGTTATGTTATGCATAGTATTGAATGTCGTGATGGCCCACGCCTCTTATGCACGAGGCTGTGAGTTCACAACCGGGCAAGTACCTACCAATGTGACTTTTTCTATTTCATATGAACTTTTCAAGTTTATATTGGACGTCGGTGAAGGCAAACAGCGTGAGGAAACCTGGACTTAAAATTAATATAAGTTTAGAAATCGCCAATCCACCTTGAACAAGCGTGGTGATCAATGCTTGTGAATTCTCTATATGGGAAGAGGCCTTTGACCTGCAATGTGACAATAATAGGCTAGGATCATTACAGTATGGAAAATTGCGAATAAAATAACTTTCCTAGGATTTTCTGGGAATGTCTCATATAAATTAGACAGGACGAGCTGCTGAGAATACCAGCATATTTATTAAAGCTTTGATTTCAAGTAAGAGATAGCAGTCCTGTCTGCTAAATTTTCAAGAGCTCGCAAGATTCTCAGTTCGTTGCGTTTTGCAGCTTCTTTAGTTCCGCTTTCGTATTATTTATCGTCGTAGCAAGAAATGCAAGATATTTTGTATTGTATTCGTGGAGACATTACTTACTAATTTATTGAAGTGTAATTTACATTTCGTAGTCCCTTTTTTAATTATGTACCAGGGGCTGTGTCAGACATTTTGATTACACATTTTTTTAAATTTGTTTATTAAATACTAGCGACCTGCCCTCGACTTCGTCCGCGTGGTTTATTTCTCCCGCCTTAAAATGCGTCTTTGGTTACTACTCCACTCCCGCTACTCGTAGCGCGATGTTATATAGCCTATGTTACTAAAGAATAATGTCTGACGAACAATGAGCTACATGTCAAGAAAAAAAAATGCATTGAAAGCTTGAGGGAACAGCTGCCCATTTCATAGTTAGTTCCTAAGCCTCCTTGAATTTGAAAAGGTACAGCAAAAAAAGCAGCTGAAGTATCAACGTGGTGAAAAATACTATGGTACCTATTGTACCAGTATGACGTGGTCACGGTACCGGATATAAGGCTTCAAACTACCATTGTATGCTGACTATTATGATATATTTAAATTACGTGCTCACTACGCGAGCCCAGGCAGACCAATATCACGTTGTGGGTAAAAAAACCTATCGGATATTTTCATAATTCGAATTCTGTTTAAAAAAAAAACTTTTCAGACAGGTTGCATTGGCATACAATAGAGAAAATATTAGATGGCTATTGGCATGTACCTACATGTAGGTACTGTAAAGAACCTACACGTAGGTATATGCCAAGAACTTTCTAATATTTTCTCTCGACCATAACCGTAACGCTAACAAACCAGAAAAACTAATAAAATGACTAACTAGTTCCAAAGTCATAATAGTATGTTACGTTAGGTAAGCAGATGCAACGGCCGGTGGAGATACCGGCGCCCGCAAACTTTTTCTTCCCCTGGAATAATCTCAGGAATTAACTGGCGTTGCTTAAGCGAAGAAATTTTAATACCAAAACTTTGTTTTCAGCTTATTAAAACGTTGCTTTTTTTTATCTCGTGAGCTTTTTAATCCAGACCCCATTTTAAGATAAGGTTAAATCTTTTTTATTTCATAACGATTTTAGCAGGTAACCGTTACTCGGTTCGGTATCAGCAATTAGTTTTATGTTATTGCTATTTTTATCTGAAGGTTTTTCAAGCAAACGGTGATCGTTAAACGTGAAAAATAACTTAATACTTTATTATTTTTATGCTCAGTATCGATGCAGACTATTAAAAGTAAATAATAACGATTTAAACGTAACTCTATATTTAATCCTGAAGCCATTAATTGAATAAAATAAAAATTGAAGGACAGTACATAATTTCAGGTTTGTTCTTTACTAAATATACTATGCGCATGAGTAATGGCGGTGACAACATGGTAATAACGAAGTCCGTTGGCAGTCACTGATATATACAGGGGCATATGTTACAGACGTTGTAGAAATCTAGTTTAAGATCAGTGGACGCACATTTCTCGGAACTTAGGACCAGAGAAAAGGAGACTAAGTCAACATATAAAAAGCTACTTCTACCTAATCAAAACTAATCACTATTCAATTAACTATTTAGTTTAACATTCTCAGAAGATTGTCGAAAAATTTCCATTGTAATATTCAAAATTATAATTGACATAAAAATGGCTTCGTAGTAACTCCCAATGGGGCGACGTCGACCAATAAGTATTTTTAATAAAGACCACCAGATATTTACTTCAAAAAATTTTAATGAGACATTCTGTTCTCATGTAACAAAATGCTGAAGGCAAATTCTTTATAATGCCATTATAATTGAGGGATTTTATTAAGTTTTAATACTCGTTTATTATTATAAGAAAAATTTTGTTCTCAAAAAAACTTTTTGGTGCATAGGTCGTATTGACCTCCGCCGAGAGTTTATTGTCATGAATTCTTATTACTTCGGCTTCTTCACAATATATTTACTTTTGTGTAGATTTCGGAAACTTTTTTTTAAATTATGTGTTTTTGTAAGCACCATTTATCCCACTCTGGCGTACCCTATTATCTCATTGTTATTATTGAATGCATACTAATAAGTTGTGTTTAACAAGGTCCAATTTTCTATTCGTATTTGGGGCTGAAAATGTAGAATAATGAGAAAAGGTGAGCCTCTGGCGTCGCGGCTCATAATGTTCCCTTTTTGTAGATCTAATTTATGACGTCGGGCACGTACCGTGTAAAAATAGGGGACGTATACGAATATGCAGGTTTAATTTTATGGCCGTTTGTAAGAGAATGAATAAGAGGTGAGTCTTTAATTATGAACAAACCCTGGCTTTACCGCTTTACAAATTAACTCCATACAAAACAACATTTCTGAAAAGAAAACTAATATACTTTTTTTAGGAAAAAACTATTCCCATACAAAGAACACGCGGCTTCATTGCGCTTAAATTTCAAGTTATTTTGATTCCTATTCTTTTGTAAAGAAACACGTTAAATTGGATGCTCATACAAAACGTAGGATATAAATCAAATTCTAGGCAAAAAATGCATGAAACAAACAATGCTATCGCCGAAAAGAATTCGCTTTTCCGGTAAATCGAAACGATGTGAATGCTGTGAATAGCCTTTGCGTTGACAATTGCTGACTAACAACAAATAGTACCTATAGAACTTTCGCGAACCAGGTTATTTATTTTCGATTGCTGAATGTGTGTGTACAAAACTTAGACATTATAAGCTCCCATGTATACAGAAACATTGTTAACTATATGCAATGAGTATAAAAAGGGTGAAGGTAGCTTTTTTGACGTGTTCACAAAAATAGAAGACAAGGAGAGAGAGATTGAAATTGAATCACTTCTTCAAAAATAAAAAAATGAATTTTTATTATTGCAATCGATCAGTAAAAAAGGTAACCTACTAAAATAATCAATTATGCTTGCATCTGAGTGGGTTCAGGTCAGTAGTGCAACGGATCGAATTCGAACTCCCGACCTCTCCGCTCTTTAATCCGACGCGTATTCCTCTGGGCCTCTGTCTTAGCAAGTTTATGAAATATTCAGTTAAATATTATTTAAGTACTTATTACTTACCATCTTGTTTCCATTTTCCAACCGATTTTCCTCTTAATTTCGAAGAACTGGATTATAATGCTTTGTTATGTTGTTTTTTCTATAAATTGGAACAAAGCGGTATTTCTCTTTGTTTTTAATTAATCCGCTTACTTAGATACTGTTGGAATTAATTACTAGAATAATAGGTATAGATAAATTCCTTTAGTTAATAATCCAGTTGGAATACTATTCCTTTATTTTTCTTCGAGTATTGAATGGGTAATAAATAAATACTTTACAATGGCAGCGCCTCAAAGTACTAGTAACAATTCTTCGCTCCCACAAATCCTCGCATAGCATTCCTATTGTGCGCCGGCACATTTTTCCGTGGGTGGCGAGTGTTTGGTGCCGGGTTTAATCGACTAAACTTAAATCCATTGTGGGCCGGTAGGTAACAATGGATTACTGCGCTTCTGTGTCAGTCCCGCACACTTTGCAACCGTGCACAATTTACACGGCATGAGATCAAACACCGCCCACATAGGAATTGATACGGATAAAGCAACGCCGAGAGAATGCACCAAGATTTTTTTGTTTGTCTGGTAATACTGTTAAAGAAATGTATTGTTTAGAAGCTCGGCAATTCTAGACGCTTCTTAAATTTGCCGTGTTATATTTATTTCGTACGATACGACAGATTTATGATTGATGATAATACGGACAGTTTCAATTGATAACCGATTCGCTGAAGAATTCGTGTCTTTGAAAGCACAAAGGGTGGCTAACAATGCAATGTATTTCATGTAGTGATGTGTGAACTTTAAAATCTGAAAATAAGAATTCATTCAGTTGTTGTTTGCAGTTTATATTTAGAAAGTACATTCAACAGTTGAAATAATTGTTCGTTCTCCACTTAACTTAATGAAGTACCTACCACTTATAGTTTACAAAATAAAACCAATTTATTTTATTATTAGTAAACGCTCTAATTTATTTCCTATCCGGTATATAAGCAAACACGAGGTTCTTTAAATTATTATCAAGAAAAAGAAAAACGTTATACTAACTGATTGATATAAATAAAGTCTTAAAAGGTTCATAATTAAGTTGAGAAACTTCCTGTCAGAAAGGGCAAAAGAAAATTGTTAGTAAAAATGAAACGGAAAACGAATTATTTTTTTCCAAAACGTCGGCCTTTTCATTACTTTAAAAATAAAAGGAACCATTAAGCTAATTGCAAGGGTATCTCTTCAATTTCGATATAGGTAAATGCACCGTGGTAGATGGGGTCAAAAGTTGTGAAGAATATTGGAGTGAATATTTTGCATCTGTTAAGCGTCTCCATGCAATACAATATGATTTCGTTTTATTTTTTGTGATCATCACTCATCATGTCATCATGATATTCTTTTTACGTCGTACTTATAGCAAGTTAAAAGTCTTTGATTTGTCCACGCGCGTCCTCTTTAGAAGTTTCAAAATATTATAATATTGATTTAGATATTTCTGAGAAGGGTAACATTTCGTTTTTTTATTAAACTTTCCTCTAACAGCGAGGAAAATTACATGCCGATTACACTTTTGTTTATAGAAAGCTGAAAAAAAAAATGTTTAAAACAAAAATATTCTTCGCTGATAAAAAGACGCCAATTTTTTCAAAAGAATAAAAAATATTTCAAGTAAAAAGTGTTCATTGATAGACAGTATTAGTTTTAATAAATGGGCTTTAGTAGTAACAGCATAAAGTTCTTATTAATAGCACGTTTTATTTACCTCTCATCGGGCTGTGTCACAATGCCAGTTCTCAGACACAATAATTTTAGATTTGATCTGTTATTCCTGACAGTATTGACACTATGTCTGGCTTTGCCTCATATTTGTGCTCATTGCCAATTTACTAAAGGGGATGCAAAGGGTGGAGGATCACCCCCGCCCGTGGGTGGCTCACGTTAGTTCATACTATGAATGAAATAATTTAAAACATAAAATGTGAGTCTAAAAATATTTTACGAAATATGGTGTTAATTTGTGCTATTCAGCATACAGTTTGTATGAATAGCACAATTAGGTAGGTAGGTTTGGTGGCTACTGGACACTGCATTTGGGGATTTGTAAAATTACTTATAAAATAATATAAACAAGCTTGATATGAATCAAATTTATAAAGCATGTTGCTCCTTTTCTATTTACCTTTAAACTATTTAATATAGCATCTAATAAAAAGCAAACTGCCTCGCAAGCCTAGTAGTCCTAAGCGCGACTGCTATGCTAGAGACCTTGGGTTCGATTCCCAGGTCGAGCAAAAAGTGTTATTGGGTTTTTCTATGAAATTCTCAGTAGCAGCTCTGAGTTAGGATTTGTGCCCGGTTAATGGCAATAGGCTCGCCCCCTATTACATGGGACCTAAACATACCGGCGAACTGTGGGTGTACATTGGTACACCTCTGCCTAACCTTTCGGGGAATACGATGGTGTGATGGTATGTTATAATATGCTAACAAAAAGCGCCGAAATAAATCGTTATTACGGCGCTTTTTGTCGTAACCTATAAACTATCGAGTTTATAGGTTATATTGTTGAAATTATTGGATTATAATGATATTTTTTTAAAGTAAATTGCAAATTGTTTATGTTGATTTATATTTATCTTGAATTAACAATAGTGTTGTATCAATGTTTGAGTAATGTTATAAATAATAGATTATAAATGTATGAAAGTATACTCGCGTTATTATGACTGCTTATTTTTAATCTCTATCATCAAAAAGATTTTCAATGTAGAGCACAATTTGCACAGGCTGTCATAATAAACGGCCAAACTTTGACCATATTGTTCTAAGCCATGCACATGAAGCTCACGATATATATAAGTTCGGCAAAGTGTTATGTTGTACCATACATACAACTTGGTTAATAATTAAAGAGTGGAAGTTTAAAAGTAAGTTATAAGCTTTTTTTTAAATAAAGTATATGTTATTTTCCACGAGGCGGACCGATGACCAGTTAAGGTTGTGAAATCGCTGGATTCCAGCAGCACAGGACCGGTCGTTGTGGCTGTCTTTAGGGGAGGCCTATGTCTAGCTGCAGAAGTTGATCGGCTGTTATGGTGATTATGATATTTTATAACACTTAACCGCTCGCTATAAGTACATAGGTATATATGTACCTCACGCCCCCGGTAAAAAAGAGACAAAAAATAAAAAAGGGACAATTGTCCCTTGGAGGCCACATCGGAGCGAACAACTTGCGTATGCGGCCAGATATTGAATTGTATTTGTGTAGACGGATCCAACAGGACCACCCGAAATACTTCTAATGTATATAGCTAACAGTTAAATCCTGGCTACACATGAGCGGACAAATTGCGGGCGAGGGCCAGTCACGGGTGCAGTCAGATACTGTTTGTGAGGACGGGTCCAACGGGACCAAGGTGGGCAGCCGCTGTTCAAAATACTAGGTACTGTAGTATCCAATGTGGCCGGGCATAGAATTTACCAATTTTTGCAACACAAATTCCAATTTCCCAATGGCATAACTTCTGCTGATATTGTAAACGTATTGAACATAAAATAGTTTCTATCATTCAAACCCGCTATTGAACGCAAATAATACTATCACGAACAAAATTAAAAGCGATACAGTTTTATTTGACAAACGACTTTTATCGCTAACGATGTTACTGCAGTCGTTCGTTGCCTGTAAACCCATTGTCGACAATAACCAAATCAAGCGCGCTCAGAAACAGCCCGGCTTGATTGGGTTTTGTACTGACGTAGGTACTTACGAGAACAGTACGCCTTTAATTCTATTAAATCACTAAACTGCTTTGCTATAAAGAACGGAAAAAGACGATTTGGTACATCGTAAACGAGATTCAGTATAGATTCGATTAAGACGTTCGTTGAAATTGTTTTTCTTTTGACATGAGCGGTCTCTTTTTGTTGGTGATTGTACAGATGTTGAAAAGGTAAATACTTACGAAGTATAAACGAAGACGTTTTTGTGTCTTTCGTGACATTTTAGCAGACAGTAATATTACTTGACAAAAGAAGTGGGTCGTAAACGTAATTGGTGAAATAATACGGTTCTATACACGCCTCTTCGGAAAATATTAACCATGATATTATTATGAAGTAATATGAATAAGTTTAATATTAATTGAATTTTCACAGAATCAATTACTTTATTTATATACAAAAGTAAGTCCGCAATCCTTCTATATTCACATAACTCCTATATTATATACCCCGTCAATAATTAATTAATGTCTTAATTAAATTCAAAATGGTGTTAAAGCCAACTTAATTACAGGAGCAAGAAATCTTAACAAAACAGTTAACGGAAAGGAAGATTCGAAATAAATCTTGTCAAAGCTCGTATGCGCGATTAACCAATGAATGGCGGCCGGAAAGTGTGGTGTAATGGGCAGATTTTATTGGTGAATTCGATTGGCCGTACTTAGAGGGTCTTGTGTAGCTAACCTCGGGGTTTAAAGGATCAAAACACTCCCACGCTAGTACCCCTACTTATTAGATTTAGTTGAGACACTAAAGCAAAGTAAAGTTAAGAACTTCTCTCATAATTTCGCGGTTAGATTCTACTTATCCCGCAAAGTAAAGTTCAATTAATACCGCGAGTGCAGGAAAATATTTCGTTCTTAAAAATAATGGTCAATTTTCCGTGTAAATTAACAGCAGTTAACTTAAGAAATTGTTTTTCTTGAGCGTTCTTGTGTTTGAGTTAATCTTTCTTATCGGTGCATTGTTTTTCTTATTCTCTTGGTGTTTTACAACTTGTACAATGAATTGTATTTGTTCGCGATTGTTTATTGTGAACGATTATTAATGTTGGTACTATAAGTGTGTAACCGAGGGGTTCTAGCATTATTCCCAGGTCAGGCATAAAGTGTTATTAGATTTTTCCATTAGGGATTTCTCAGTAGCAGCCCGGAGTTTGGAACTCGGTGGTGTGACATCCCCGTGTATCAAAAAGCTCGTATAGACGCTGGTCCTGCGCCTGAACTCTCTCCGGTCATGTCGGATTGCCGTCCCATCGGTTTAGAGTACTCTAAAGTGAGAAGAGGGAGTGTATCTGTGTTTGCACTCACACTTGTACACTAATATCTCCTGCGTTCTTGGGTAGTGTCTATTGAGATGAGCCACCGAGACCGAAATAGTATAAAGTAACTAAATCATAATACAGGTTTTGGTTTATTTTTCATTGTATAATAAAGTAGATTATGTTTATTTTACAATACAAACACAAATCAAGTAGACTCAAACAAACAATAAAATATTTAAGTTAATAAAACCAAGAAAACGTAATATTGTTTTGACAGGGACATGTACCTACAACAAAATAAATGTCACATTTTTATTTCACCTAACGTTTGTTATGTTTATTTCGGCGAAAATATTGGGTCCCAATTTTGTTAATTTACGTTTGCCAGTCCAGCGACATACCATAAGATTCTATCATGGTGAGAGAATCGGTATTCTGCTAAAATTGAAATTTTAGATAGTAATCATGTAGCAACGGAAGGTATTTTTTTTTACGGATGGGTCAACATCAAATGACTTCCTCCGCCCTGGGCCGGGCGGGAGGGAGTGTCAGACTTTTACTGACTAAAACCCATCCATGTTCCTTCTTGTGCCCTTTGCGATTCGGGGGCGCGGTATCTCTTACGAACAACCCGTAGCCCCGGCAGGCATCGGCCTTCAGTGGCCCCTTCAAGCTACAGAGGGTTGTGATGTATTTGATAATTTTGTGTTGTTTATTGTAATATTAATACTAGCCTATTATGGTTCTAGTGCACGGCTTAGACCTCTTCTCATCGGGCGGGAGGAAATGTCCGGGTGTCACCATTGTGTGGATCGCCCCGAGGACACGGTGGAGCACACAGTGGCGGTATGCCCCGCTTGGGCGGAGCATCGCCGAGTCCTCGTGGCGGCCATCGGCGGCGGCGAACTCTCGCGTCCGGCCCTGGTGCAAGCCATGGTCCGGAGCGAGAGGGAATGGGATGCATTCGCCTCCTTCTGTGAGGCAGTAATGCTGGAGAAGGAGGCGGCGGGACGGTTGAGACAGCGGTTCTCCCGTCCCAGCCGCCGCGGTAGACGCTCCGGACGTCGGGAGCCGCGAGACGACTCCCGGCCACCGTAGATACGGGTCTGTGGACGGTGAGCAATGGGTAGCTCACCGTCCTTACGTTGCATAACGACAGGCCGTGTCGACGGCGCGTTCGTGTTCCACGCGCGCCTCAAAGAGATGTCAGCAAAGGGAAGGGGCCACTGAGGGCCGATGCCTGCCAGGGCTGCGGGTTATTCGTAGGAGATACCGCGCCCCCGGAACGCAAAGGGCACAAGAAGTAACATGGGTGGGTTTTAGTCAGTAAAAGTCTGACACTAGGGCGGGAGAAGTTATTTGATGATTTCCCACCCACCAAAAAAAAAAAAAAGACCTCTTCTCATAAAGAGAAGGTATGGGCATTGATCACCAGATTGACGATTTCAGACTTATATTAAATTCTTAATCAAGATTGTTTTCCTTCACTAATGTAAGTGATGAGCAAGATAATATACTTAAAACATACCTACATTTGAATTGAACTCTTATGAGAGGCGAGCGCCTTAACCGCATGGCCATCACATGTCCATGTTTATAATTTTTTTATTCTAAAATAGAAAATAATATTTTTTTTATTCCACTTTCGTGGCATTAGTCTTAAATAAATATCAGGATACCAAATGTGTCAAACAATTCCGTCAACTATCGACACAATTGGAACGTTTGTAAATTAGCAGGCCCCTGTATAATCTATTCACTCATTGTCAATGAAACGTTTTCCTTATCGCCCGATTTCTTATTAGATTGTTGTGTAGTTAGTTCCTCTTTCACCGGAGGACGGGCTCTCTCTTATTGCTGTTATTCAGTTAGCGAAGGGATGGCTACTGAGTCGAGAAACAAAACTTCACCAGTTATGTCGGCCACGTTTGTTATTGTATTTACTAAGAACAGGCTCAGCCCCCTGACTCGTGTAATGGCTTCAATAATTTATTGTTTACGCTAATGACGTCATCGCTCACGCAAAATAGCAAATTAACTTCATTTTCTGAGCTAAATTGAATATAAGGATCGTGTAAACGTGTATAATGAAATTGAAAATATGAACAAAAAATAATATGCTTATCTTTTTTATGCGTGACTGACTGTATGCAGCAAATTCTTTACATGACGTGAATAAAATAAAACTATTATTACAGCTATATTTATTAACTATAACCGGTATAAAAGAACGATGCTAAAAGTTACATGTTCTTCTCATTTGCATTGTGATATTATTTAACCCCCGACGCAAAAACGACGGCGTGTTATAAGTTTGACGTGTCTGTGAGTGAGAATGTGTGTGTTTGTGTCTGTCTGTGGCATCGTAGCTCCCGAACGCATGAACCGATTTTGATTTTGTTTTTTTTGTGTTTGATAGATGAATTAGTCGGGAGTGTTCTTAGCTTTGTTTGAGGAAAATCAGTTCAGCGGTTTCAAAGTTATCAGCTCTTTTATTGGCTACGGTAGGGATTTTTATTCTTACTAGGGTTACTTAAAGATTTGAATTTTTTGTATTCTACAGATTCCAGGATGTGGAACTACTGAACCTGAGAATATCTAGATACTGATATGTCATTACTGTCCCACTGCTAGGCAAAGGCCTCTTCTCATACAGAGAAGGGACGAGCATTCCTCATTACGCTTACTCAAGGTGGAATGGTGATTTCGGTTTTATTTTATATTTAAAATATTCTACAAAACCTACCCTGACCTTATTGGTGAGGTTCTTCAGAAAGGTCAGGTGCGCAGTACTCGTAACCGGCGAGCTTGTTTGAACGTGGACGAGGGGAAAGGAGTATGTCAGGATAGAAGTAGGTGGCGTTCTGTAGTTTCTGCCTGCCCTCATGAGAAAAAGGCGTGAGTTTATGCATGTATATGTTAAAATATTCTAGCAAAATTTTAAATATCCCCACGACTTCTGTTCTGTTGGATGCACCCATAAGCCCATAAGCCTTATATACATTGGGCGCTGCCATAAATAGTGATTTATACACCAAGTATAAAACTCCAGCAAACATTTTTGCTCAAGGTAGTGAACTTAGTTTGGTGGATAGAATGCGTAGTTAGCGTGTGTTGTATATTTCCACACCTCATATATTTATATTGTCTTGTAGCGTCAATCCTTGTCATGTTTTTAACGAATATGATGAAATCATGTTGTATTTTACAATGGAATACTGAAGCATTAAATTTTTTGGGTTACCAATATTTTTCCACTTCACGATACGTTTTTTTTCTTTGGATGGGAAGTCATCAAAAGATTTCCGTCGCCTTGGGCGGGGTGGAAGGGAGTGTCAGACTTAAACTGACAAAAACCAATTCATGTTCCTTCTTGTGCCCTTTGCGTTCCGGGGGCGCGATATCTCTTCCGAACAACCCGCAGCCCCGGCATGACGATACGTTTAGGTTGAATTTTTTTGAAGTAGGTAATCGAAAAAAATAATAATATTATTAATGTGACAAAATGGCAAGCGCATAAGCTGCTGTGATAGGATAGATAACTGTATAATCAACAACCAATCACAGTAGCTTCATAATTTTAACAAGTACATAAGATTATTTTATCTTTCAAAAAGCTTGGGCCCAGTCAGCATAAAAAATCATTGCTTTTTTCAAGAATAAAAAGTTTCCGTCAAAAAATTCTCTTGGCGCCCTTCAGCACCAATGTTATATATTATGCCCTTTTATGGCAAACACATATCCCTGTTTTTTATGTCATAGCCATATACCTACCTGATTTCAGATCGCGGCTCCCCTGCGATACACCTTAAATATTTAAATGTTACGGTTTATCAGATTATGCGGAACGCTCTGACTGCCTACGTGAGGTTCCCATTCATTTCCATGGAATAAAAATACTACTGATCCTATTTCTACTGCTTTTAGTTTTACTAAAGTTTGTGTAACGAATTTTTGTTGTTAGTTTCAACTTTGATGTTCTTGTCCTTAGGGATAGTTAAAATACGAGGGGCCGGGCATCCAACGTCACGTTGGATGAACATTGAAGGATATACTATCCTCGTGTGGTACAGAAGCTATAAATGTGCGTTTGTTATCTACACCACTTTAGGAATAAACTTACGTAGCCTAAGGTAGGTATCGTTCCAAGATATATGTATTGTCTACGTAATTAAATTGAGGTATTGAACCTTGATGGTAGGACTTTAGGTACATTTGACGATAGCAACGATATTAGGTATCAATTATATAATATTTTAAAAGAAGAATTATTTATTTTAAATTTCGATACAGCGTTGTAAAGTAGGTCAGAATACTTTCATATTAAATGGTTTCATAACTCCCTCATTTATGTCATCGAGAATTAATATAAGTTTTAGTTTTTACGGACTGTTTACTCACTAGTGAGATTATTACATTGTCCCTAACATGTTTCCAAATAAACATGATTAATTTGCCGACAGTATCCCGTCTTCGCGTTAAGGGTAACTAACTCATTAAAACTTTAAATTGCGGTCACCTAAAATTATATAGGTAACGTAAACAGGGTTGTGTAAATTTTATTTTTGATTAAATTTATACATAAAGAATTTATAATATTTTAATTAAAATATTGCGGTCTCAGTAATTGACGTGTCTCGTATTGGTTACTTATTCTGCTTAAAATGTTATCGAATCAGTTCACGAAAAACAAATTGGACACGCGGACAGGCAAAATAAACCACACTGATTTATTTGTTTTCGGTCGCGGTCAAAAGAGCTTCGTATACAGGATAACCGTTTCCACACCACCTTTTATTTAGATGAGGAAGTACCTGAGAGGTGTGTACACTCTCCTTGCAGTGCTTTTAACCATCTATCCTTTGTTTTGCGAACGAGCTACTTTTGTTTTTCCTTCAATTGTTTTTTTTCACTATACACTAAAGTAACAAAGAAAATATTTTATCCAGTCTTGGCGATGTTTGCTCTTAGAATTTTATAGTAACGATGTTCCCAGCTGTACCTACGTCAAATGACGTCTAGGTACTCTATCTACGTAGGCACGTTCTGTGTTATTTTATTTTTTCTACGACTGATGAAGCCGGCGATGTTATTAAAGGTAAAGAACTCAAGTTACGTGCGCTTCACTGTTAGATTAATAACTTTGGACATTATTTTTCTGTACAAAAACGCATGTTGTTTATGCATCGATTTAACAACGTTTGCATGATAATAACATACTGAAGGAATTTTAACAACGTCTACACAGCGTTAAAATAACGACCTATAAATAAATTTGACGCAAACCTAAATAAAATTTATGTAATAGCCTTAATAAAATATGGGCTATTAGTGTGATGTGTTTCCCAACTCGACGCAAATTATAGTATAAATGAGGAAAGCACAGATGCTGAGGCAATAAGATCCGCACATTACACTGAAATCGACCAAATGACGGGGATATTAGCAATGAGTGTTTGCCGCCTTGCGTATGCAACTAAATATGATTCTGATGACACCTTCCTCGGCTGCAAGTCGTCATAGATAAAGCAACATTCTGGGATCACTTTCTGATGAATGGAAAACGTTGGCTTCGACTCACGGGCGGTCATTACTGACATTCTAAGGTTTGCAGTCTGGCCGCCAGGTATTTAACCTGAAAAGTCTGGCAGCAAAGTATTTAATTTTGATCGCAGTCCAAAAATAATTTAAGGAATTTAATTAATTTTTAAGAAAAATGTTTAGCTCAAAATAGTTGAAAACTTATAAATTTATCTATTTAAAAAAGTGAATATTTTAGAAATTTTAAACAAAAAATAAAATTAAAACATCTATTTTTTACTGAAGTTTATATACTTTGTTTTATAAATGCATCAAGATAAATTGTTTTTTGTAAAGAGATTAAAATATACGATATGTAAATGCGATTCCGTAACGAATTTAAGCGTTTTAGATAGCGTCATTCTGTACATTGCAGGACGAGGGTGCGATGTAACAACGCATAATTTCAGATTAAGATTTTATATTTATGACTTTATTATTTAGTAAATCAAGGTTTAGTTTAGGATACCTGGAAGTGCAAACGTCTGTAGTACTATAATAGTATGAAAGGCTATGTGGACTGGTTTGATTTCACTTTAATAAAACTGATACACCCCAACCCAATTTTGATGTTTTTCATTGATAAAATTATTTTTTGTAAAAGGAAAAATATGTAGATAATTTAATATAATATTAATTATTTGTTATAATAAATGTTGAAACGGCGATGACTCTCCTCACGAAGGCGGGCGCTACTGGTGGCAACGCAGTTTTTTTACCCGACTACGGTAAAACCAAACGAGGGTTATTATTTTGACAGGCTATGTATGCGTGTGGGTATGTTCATCTGTTCCCTCATAGCTCCTAAACTCCTTATCAAAACTTGTCAAATGAGGAGTCGTTAAAATTGTCTTAATTGTCCGCTGAACATAGGCTACGTGGCATGTCACAAACCTCAACGTGGCGCCATCTAGCGGAAAAGAAGTATTGTTTAAAAAAAAGATATTAAAGATTAAGATAAAGACGTTAAGATAAAGACACCGTGTTTGATATAATTTAAAAGGGCTTCACTTGTACTTATCAAAAATATCATCAAAAGAATAGTGATTTAACACCAAAATATTTTAAATAATAAAAAGTAAAAAAACTAAAAGCCGACTAGGACAAAAAAAATTAAAAAGTATGAAATAAGATTTTCAGGATGCTAAAATAAACAAGGTTACTGGAGAAAGAAGAACATAAAGAAAAGCCGTAGTCACACGTTGTATAGGTACCAACCGTTACACTTTAATAATGTGTAACTACGGCTTTTCTTTTTATTCTGTTCTTGTTTCTCCAGTAACCTTGTTTATTTCAGCATCCTGAAAATCTAGTTTCATATTTTTTCAGCGTCGTTTTTTTGTCGTTTTCGTGTTTTAGTTATTTTAGATTTTTTTTTTCAATGTAACTGAAAAAGAAACACAATTTTCTGAGCCAGCTTTTTGTTCAATCTGAATATTTAAATTTCGATTTTTCATACCTAAAATGGTAGTATGTTGATATAAACTCTACAAGGTAAGCATGAATAGTGTCAAGCGGACACTTTTATATCAACATATTTGTGTAAACGTATGTACGTCAAGCTGTCGTGTTCCCTCGTTTAACTTTTATATTCTACGCAAAGGTTACCGGCTGCTACGCTTCATGTTTTTTATTTCATATCCAGCACCGAGTCGGACATAATTATTTTTATGAAAGTGAAAAGTTTTTATTTCAGTCAATTAAAAATATGCCTGCTGAAATACTTCGTAATTGGTACCAATTTACTTAATTTAAGTTGTGAAACTAATCATCTTTATTCGTTTATGAAAAGTAATTTTCTAGACCCACTTTTTATTGCGTCTGGACACACTTAATAACATTATAAATGAATTTAGAATCTTTTTTTTCTGCGCTCGAAGTCCTATCACGTTACGTAAGTATCTCCCAAAAAGCTATTTTCTGTAAGTACCCATGTCCAGTGGGTAGAGTAATTTCATTAATTATGTTATTTAGGAAAGACTACGCACATTTAGTACCAACCCGTACATTTGCGTCATAATGCGTAATGCTTATTCGTTCAACCATCGCTTGGTTTCATTCACTTTTTAATAGGTTAGTTGACACCATTAACCGATAGGTAATTCCAAGACACAATTTCATTAAAAAGCCTTTTTATTTTAGCCCAAAAACCTGATTAATTTTCAACAGTAAAATTCGATTTAATTGTCTAGAAATCAATACATAGTTAATCAATTGAATTTGCATAAAACAAAAGCCGTTGATCCCGGCTGTCATTTGTAGATCTTTGGCCGTCTTTACAGACAGTCAGAAGCTAGGAAATCTGACAACCAATCTAAAAAAGAGGTATCTGGTTGCCCAGTTACTAGGCTGTGGAGGTTAGATAGGCAGTCGCTCCATGTTAAACACTGGTATTCAGCTGCAAGCGGTTGGAATGGAAGCCGACCCCTACATAGTTGGGAAAAAGGCTAAGTAGATGATACATTGAATTAGCAAATAAGTGGCGTCAAAAGCAAGCTGCCATGCTTGGCATGCTTGTATGGGGGAAAAAAAAATTGACAACAAAAAGTACGTCATTAGTTATTGTCTCAAGTACATAATTACATATATCTTCTTATAATAAAGCTTAAGCTTTAATATAACAAAGCACGTTTGAAACATAACATTCCCTGAGACTTTTAATACTGCGGTAACATTTAACATAATTAGTCAGACCTTCGTAATTATATTTTTTTCTAAGTGGTGCAATTATATTATTATCTTGTCTGTCTGGGCGAAACTGCTGTAACTGAGTTTTGTTACATACATAGACAGTCACTTTATATAAAATACTGGTACTCAGCTGCATCGGACGACAACGTTTTTATTTTTACTTGACAACGGCAAAGCAAAAAGAAGGGTTAAGACTTTGTGTATGTATTAATCTTCATCTGTTCCTCATAACTTTTAAACAACTTATCATAATGGAAGCGTCTTAATCGTCCGCTGGCTGTGTGACGTCACACTAAATTCAAAATGGCGGCTCACAGTGGACTTGAAACACGTAATTAGAAAATAAAATTAAAATTATAACATGTTTGATGTCTAGTAAAAGTTTTCTCTAATCACATTTATAAAATGTATGTAGTGTAAAAAATAAAAGTAAGATTTTAAAATAAAAATTAAATACGTAATTTAAAATCAAGAAATCTTCAGCCATTTATCTGATAAACAAACGAAGTACAAACCTAAGGAGTTTGTACGAGATTGTATTTCTTAATGTATTTAATGAGGTCAAACGTCACTGGCAACAGTTGTAGACCTCAAGACGTTGTGAATTCTTCCGCGTGGGCGAGAACGGGACAAGCGAACTACTGTTGACTTCGAAAGTGATTAATGAACGTGACTGGAACGAGCTTCCTGCTAAATAACAGTTATAAGCAGTCTGCAAGGTTAAGCTGCTCTTGGTATTTGGATCAATTTGGGTAAGGGCGACTATGGACAATATCCAACTTCAATCAATTAGTTTTTGAAAGTTTGAACTGAAATTCCTTTTGATCGCTTTATTACATCTCTCGAAGACTTCCATTTTTCCATCGTCTTTTTTATTATAGAAATCTTTTGCAATTATTCTTAAAAATGTGTTCTTTGTAAAGAAAGCAGGTCTTGATTGAAGTGAAATTCATCTTAACTATTGGAAAAATGCAAAATCCTCATCGTTTTATGAAATTATTATATATAAAATTACAAATCATAATATTATTATCTGAGGCACTCCTCCACTGAAAGATGTTAGGTACCTACTAGTAAAATGTAAACATAAAAGCACAAACTAACTTGAAATTGCCAAAAGTAATTAATTTAAAAGGTCGGGAGAGATATTTCAATTTTAATATCTTCCTGTCAAGTATTTTGTAAGGATGGTAATGGGGATATGACCCTCAACACTGATACTTCATTTCCTTTGGAATCCCCTCGACGTGAAATCATTAAAAGGAAATAAATAAACAAATTTTCATGAAAGGATATGACGGTATCTGTGACATGAACGCGTGGGTTCATAATAGCTTTAATTTCTAGACTATTGTGATTTAGACATCGTCAGAAGACCTAGACAAGATTCTTGGAATTTGTTTATTTACTCGCTCATGCCCTTTTTTTGTTTTAGGATCTGAAATCATCAAATTACTTCTTTCGCTCTGGGCGGAGCGGAAAAAAGTGTCAGTCTCTTACTGACTAAAACCTACCCGTGTTCCTCCTAATGTCCTTTGCGTTCCAGGGCCGCGGTAATTCTTTCGAACAAATTCCGCAACCCTGGACTAGCTTATGCCGCGATTTGGTTCACGTAAATTTCAGTTATGACAAGTTTTTTGTGAGGAGAAGGCTTTGCTCTTCAGCAGGACAATAATAGGCTGGTATTTATCTATTTATTTTTTTATATAAAAAACAAGGGTAATAATAAAAACTTAATTCCGAATTAATAAAATCTGCTGTAACAACATCGTTAACAAAACTCACATCGGTTACAAAATTTACATAAAATACGAAAGAGATTTAAAATCACTACTGACTTCATTGGTATTCATCAATTGTATTACAAACAGATTAATTAAAAATACAGCATTCGCAGCATTTAAATTAAATATAAAGCGGGGCGGTGTAGCCGTGGAGCTTTAACAGCCGTATCCTGACATCATCAGGGGCCACTTGACCCATATACGATAGGGTCCATATTGTGTTACGAGTGTTGGACTAAGTAAACCAAGATGTGTTCCATTAGCTCCTCTTACTTAGCTCATTGGCTGGAATGCTAATATTGTTTGATATATCTAATGTTATGTTTGCGTGGGAACTGAATAAAGTTTTAAATATGACGTTCAAGATTTACGTAACTAGCACAATTGGGTGTAATAATATCAGCCTATTATTATTTCTTCGAAGGTCTCTTCTCATACAGAGAAGGCACGAGTATTGATAATCATGCTTGCTCAAGGCAGATTGGCGATTTCAGACTTATATTATTTACTAGCTTCTGCTTGCGACTTCGTTAAATATTATCAGGCAAATTTGGAAGTATCAAAAGTTTTTGTATATTCAAGAGGCTTAGCAGACAAACTGTAAGTTTAATCTAACGTCTTTACACTAAGTTTAAATTGTCTTGTATATACATATAAGACAAACTTCTGTCCGCGGCTTCATCCGCGTGGTTATTTTCACCCGCGTTAAGTTACGTCTTTGGTTACTGCTCCTCTCCCGTGTGTCGTAGAGTGATGGTAAATAGCCTATGTTACTCAGAATAATGTAGCTATCTATTGGTGAAAAAATGGTTAAAATTGGTCTAGTAGTTTCGAAGCCTATTCGTTACAAACAAACAAATTCTTCTTTATACATTAGTATAAATAAGTCCAAGTTTTATCACCTATGTCTAAGATAAACTTAAAAAGTACATATGAATTGGAAAGTCACAATTCAATACTTGCCGGGCATCGAATCCATAACATCTTGCGTGTGAGGCGGCTGCCTTAACCACTGGAAGATCAGAACATGTGGGTATACTACTTATGCATTAACTGCCCCGTTGGTCTCGTGGTCGCAAGAGCGACTGATGAGTATGGGGTCCTGGGTTCGATTCTCAGGTCGAGCCAAAGTGTTAGTGGGTTTTCCATTAGGAATTTCTCAATAGCAGCTCAGAGTTAGGATTTGTTACCGGTTAATGACAACTGGCTCGCCCCCTATTACATAAGACGTAATAAGTTGCCGGCGAACTGTGGATGTACATTGGTACACTTCTGCCTAACCCTCCGGGGAATACAGGCGTGATGGTATGTATGTATGTAATAATTATGCATAGTTTTTCTAGGTAGAGGCAACATGTACCTCCTCAGGGGACTCAGTCGTAATGCTAAGTTACGTAAAGGTGTATAAGTCGTTCGGTCATATTCATAGTAAAAGTACTATGAATATGACCGAACGACTCATACACCTTTACGTACTTACCAAAGGGATAATTACTACATAATTTGGACACATACGCCGATATGTTTAGGTCCCATGTAATAGGGGGCGAGCCTATTGTCATTAACCGCGTACAAATCCTAACTCCGAGCTGCTACTGAGAATTTCAAAGAAAAACCCATTATCACTTTTTGGACGATCTGGGAACCGAACCCAAGACCTCTAGCGTAGCAGTTGCGCTTAGGACCACTAGGCTAACGAGGCAGTTCACTCAACATAATTTGGACTTTGGAAGAAACAATTGTGAAAACAATCTGTCAACTAGTACTTTCCTCAAAAGAACTTCTTCCAAAGTTGAACAAAGCGTCGTTTGTCGATGTCCTTTCGTTTGCCTGACAATATCGTAGCCGTTGTACTAGTCTTGTTTAAAGTTTGCCTAATTCTCGTATTTCAGTTTCACGACGACCTAAATTACGGGTTGTTGGAATTTTTTAATTGGCCATTCGAGGATGTGGGTCAAAATAGGTCAAGGTTTGACCAATAGAGGTACATCAAAAGGCTTTTGTATTCCTTTGTCAGTATTTTTTTTATAATAATATAATTACAATTGGGTAATGAAAACTATATTACAGAAAAACATATAACTACTATCATAAATGCGATACTTTGGATGGACGGATGTTTTTTACTTAATCACGCCAGAACGGCTAAACGTATTTAGATGGAATCTGACAGATTACAGTCTGGAATAATATATAGGCTACTTTTTATCCCGGAAAATGTACGGTTCCCGTTGGATAATGAATGAACATTTTTTTGACAAAGCCGCAAGCGTAAGCTAATACCTAATAATATCAAATCGTTGTCCGTTAGTACATTTAATTATACTTAGCAATAAGTTTCTAGTAATATTAAATAACACAATGTCAAATTCAATAACGTACCTTTGGCACACCTACACGTGTGCAAGCGGCGACAGTGATATAAGCCTGGGACACAACGACACACGCTTCTCGCGCATATTTAACATATTACCCACTTTTCGTCTAAATTTGTCGGAAAAGCCGCAATACTTGCAATAATACACTGATTAAATAATACCCAGAACGAACGGAGATAAACATATTGCTTGTATGTTTATCTTAGCTGTGTAGGTGTTTTATAAAATCTTAGGTCTTTCTAACATTGACATAAGTACCATCACGCCTGTATTCTTCGAAGGCTTTTGCAGAGGTGTACCAATATACACCCACAGTTCCCCGGTATGTTTAGGTCACATGTAATAGGGGGCGAGCCTATTGCCGTTAACCGGGCACAAATCCTAACTTCGAGCTACTACTGAGAATTTCCTAGAAAAACCCAATAACATTTTTTGCTCTACCTGGGAATCGAACCCAAGACCTCTAGAATAGTAGTCGCGCTTAGGACCTCAAGGATAACGAGGCAGTTTAATTTTTTAATTATCTATGAAAAGTACTATGTAGAACCATAGCATTTTGAAATTAGCATTTTCCATTCTCGTAAAAGGCGAAACGCGTGGGAGCTAAGACTTAATTATAAAAGTGGGAGTTCCATTTAGCGTGGGTAACCGGGTGTAAGTATGTACTACGTTCTAGACTATTTCTATTACTGATAATAAATCAGATATACCCACTACTGAAGGACATCCTCATATCCATAGCGATGCCAACCTACGAGTACCTCTGAGTAGTCAGATTTTCAGCTTGCGGTAAAGCAATATCTACATTTTCAACAATTTTATTTTATAAGATTTCGTTACTGGTCCGCTCCCGTGTGTTGTAGCGTGACGTTATATAGTCCTGGATACTATTGCTCAGAAATTTGGTTATCACAAAAAATAAGTTAAAACAAACAAAAAAGCTCTTCAGCTTTACAATATTGTATAGTAGGTATAGATTCATGCTCGAAGGTCAGTTGCCAAATATGATCTTTCCTTATTCCTGAAATAGCTTATTCAGGCGTTGCTCTAAGTTAGACTCACACGTTTCCACCATAATGTGTGGGCTTTAAAATAATCCTCTCGAGCTCTCCTGACCTTTAAGTTTGTTTCGCTTTTCTTTACAGTAATATACGGGAAGACTATATCAGAGCCATCTTGGAAAAAGGTACGAAAATGTGTGGCAGAAATAAATATCTTTTTATAATAGAGTAGGTTCTGCCCGTGACTTTGTCCGCGTGGAACTCAAGTGTAACATAAAACACGTCTTATAACTGCTGGCAATAGTGTAGCTTTCTAATTTTTACAATAGATTCAGTGCTGGTAGTACTATTGGCTGCGTAAATTGTGCATTAAATAAATAAACAACTTACAAAAATTACATATTACAAACAAAAAAACAATTTTATCTCTTTATAATATTACTTTATATAGATAATCCAAATGAAAGATAGATAATCTTCTTTTCCTTTTCCCGGAATGACCTCTACAAAAAACGATAATACTCAGGACAGAACAAAACGACAAATATTTATCACCACCCTGGGGTCGATGTAGGTACCTACTATTTTTTGCAAATCACTTAATATAAAAAGCCTTCTCCGCACCAACCACTACAAAAAGTGTTCGTCCATTTTGAAAACTATTTAAAAAATCAATATAATATATAAAATTCTCGTGTCACTGTGTTTGTCACTAAACCCCTCCGAAACGGCTTGACCGATTTTTAACCCTCGACGCAAAAACGATGACGTGTTATAAGTTTGACGTGTCTCTCTGTTTGTCTGTGTATGTCTATGGCATCGTAGCTCCCGAACGCATGAACCGATTTTGATTATTTTTTTATTAGAAAGGTATATTAGTCGGGAGTGTTCTTAGCTATGTTTGATGGAAATCGGTTCACAGGTTTCAAAGTTATGAGCTCTTTTGTTAGCTGCGGTAGGGACTTTTATTTTTCTGTCGGAGGTTACTTAAAATTTGTAATTTTGTGTTTTTTATGTTTTTTTTTGTATATTCGGTAGGTCTAAGAATAGGTCATATACTAACATATATACGTGCATAAACTTACGCCACTTTTCCATGGGGGTAGGCAGAAACCACAGAACGCCACCTGCTACGATAATTTATATGTATAACAAACCAACGTTTGCCGGTTCAGTTAGTCATTAATTATGTATTAAAACCAATCCTATCATATCTACCTCTGAAATTGATGGAATAACAAATCCTGTGGTCCTGAGGAGCAGCTTCTTATTTACTTGGCCAGTATAAATAAAAACATTTTTTCAGCTTTTTTTTCTTTCGGGCATTCATCAAATGACTTCCCCCGCCCTGGGCGGGGCGGGAGGGAGTGTCAGACTTTTACTGACTAAAACCCATCCATGTTCCTTCTTGTGCGTTTCGGGGGCGCGGTATCTCTTACGAACAACCCGCAGCCCTGCCAGGCATCGGCTCTGAGTGGCCCCTTCTAAAATTGCTGGGCAAAAGTCTCCACGCAATGGGTGCTTGAGTACGGTCGGCGTCGCCGAGGCCGGCCCAGGAAGAAGTAACAAGATGACCTGGACCCGCACCGGGAGGGCTGGTTTGAAGTGGTGCAGGAAAAGAATATATGGAAGGACACGAGTGAGGGCTTCGCCTAGCTGTGGGGCATTATAGACTAATTAAAAAAAAAACATTTGAAGCATAATGGTGTAGGCATTTGGTTTCGGTATCAGCGGTGCTGCTATTATGTAAAGATCTCTCTCGGCAAATAGGTATAAGTAAATAGAATTGTCAATCCCTAGCATCACTTTTTATGACTGGTCATATTAAGCTCACTTCACTCTAATATTACAAAGGATTTTTTTTCAGAATAGATCCGTTAGATCTTAACAAATAATTCGAAAATTCGAAGCGCCTAATTACAGATGAATAATAATGCCTAGAGCATACCTCTTAACCGTTATAATATAGCGCTTTTGTTATGATCATAATTAATCGAAATCTATACTGTGATTATATTGTGGACTGAGCTTAACTTTACGTAATGTCGAGATTTGGGTCTGCCTCTAAATGCGTCTTTGTTTCTATAATGCGTATCATTGTTCCGGTCACAGCGAGCTAAGTAAATGTGTGCCCTCAGTTCTTGTGTGTGTTAGTCTAAATAATCACATAAAAGCAATACGTATGATAATGACAAATATAATGTAATAATAATATCAGCCCATTATTGTATTGCTACTGCAGGACAAAGGCCTCTGGTCATACAGAGAAGGCGCGACCATTGATTACCACGCTTGCTTAAGGCGAATTAGCGAAGTCAATCTTAAAACAATAAGTCCAGATTTCATTACGATGTTTTAAATAAACAATAATTTTAACTTGACAAGTTAAGTAGTTCGTCCTAGTAGTTAGTACTGCTTCGTTGGCCTAGTGGTCCTAAACGCGACTGCTACACTAGAGGTCTTGGGTTTGATTCTCGGGTCGAGCAAAGTGTTATCGGGTATTTCTATGAAATTCTTAGTAAGAGCTCGGAGTTGGGTTTTGTGCCCGGTTAATGGCAATAGGCTCGCCTCCTATTACATGGGACCTAAACATATCGGCGAACTGTGGGTGTACATTGTTACACCTCTGCCTAACCCTTCAAGGAATACAGGCGTGATGGTTTGTAAGTTAAGTACTATATAATTAAAGATAACTGAGAATAAGTCGGATTGTTCCGGAGAGGTGAATAACTACATTCCCTCTGTGTCAACGAGACGGCTTCGTGAACTAGAAAGACGTAACACAAGACGGCTTATCCGATTGGTATATATGTATAAACCTGTTATCTAATAGCTTTAGGGTGTTTAACATCACATATAAAGTTGTGAGTGAACTTAGATCAATTGGCATACGCACATGAATAAATAATTCTCTCCTTCAGTCTTATCGTGTCTATTGATTCGTATTGTCCGACCCGTATTGAGCAACCTTACAGCTCTGTCCAATGACAGAGCTAACGACGACAATATCTAAACGAGATGTCTCGTTTAGATCTTGGATGGCACTGGTGGTGGTGCACGACGGGCCACTAAGGAGGTGATGCTCCACACTGACACTGCGTTTGGGATGGGTGAAGAATGCCCCATTTGGCCAAATTAGTTTTACTGCTGCCAACCTGGGACCGCAATCAGTTAAGAGATTTCCAAATTGGCCACTGCAAGCCTAAATTCAAATAAATACCTGTATTTGGATAAAAACTATAAATAAAAGGAACACGATTTTAAAAACGAAATACCATTTCAAAGCTATGCATCCATTATTAGATACAACAGATTTCCCTTTCATTTGATAACAGCATTTATAAAAAAATAACGGATGCTGCATAAAATAACGGGATATTGATAAAGTTCAAAGCGAGAGCCGCGTATCCCCCATTTGAACGTGCTTGCAAACACCGATTCATCCGGCGAAACCCACAAAAAATATTTCGAAATAAAACGTATCTGAATTCGTCAGTTGCAAGTTATGTTGATTAAAAGCACTCGTTCAGTTCTCATTGCAAAGAATCAATATGCGTCCGATAGACAGTTCTGACACATAATATAAGTCGCCTCCAATTAAAAAAAAAGAAACTCTTGAATTCAATACATTTGATCTACACGTACCTATAGCTCGAAAGGATTCGCAAACTACCTACTAGAAAATAAATTAAAGTGGCCAACATAATCTGTCTTCTATACCTATCTATAAATATGCTGCAGTCATTAATCAAGCTTCGCAAAAGGTACTGACTGCCTCGCAAAACACAGTGCCCGTTGAATGAAAAACAAAGTTCTGAAGACTGACACAATAGTAAGTCAACAAGCCAGTCGAATTTATTAATATATAGATTAAATATTTACAGCCTTAAAATTAGATAAAAAAAAACCTTAATATTAAAAAAGAACATAACATACCATCACGCCTGTATTCCTTGAAGTGTTAGGCACAGGTGTAACAATGTACACCCACAGTTCGCCGGTATATTTAGGTCCCATGTAATAGGAGGCGAGCCTATTGCTATTAACCGGGCACAAATCCCAACTCCGAACTGCTTCTGAGAATTTCATAGAAAAACCCAATAACGCTTTTTGCTCGACCTGGGAATCGAACCTAAGACCTCTAGCGTAGCAGTCACACTTAGGACCACCAGGCCAACGAGGCAGTTACAACCTAAAAAACCTTAATAATAACAAAAAATAAACTATTTCTAAATGGCATCAAAAAATTCCTCCGCAACGCGCTCAACCGAAAAAGTACCCTAAAGACTGGCGGCATTGCCACGTTGGACGGCAGTCTAAATGTTAGTTTAAATCCTGTAATAACGTATTTTGTCTTATACTTGCTTCTGCCCGTAACCTTGTTCGCGTGGTTTTTTTCACACGCGTTGTTATGTCTTTGGTTACTGCTTCGTTCGTCGCGTGATGTTACGTAGCCTATGCTATTCCTCATGAATCTAGCTATCATATAGAAAGACGATTTTTTCCAATTCGACTGGTATTTCCAGAGATTAGCGCGTTTAAGCAAACATTCAAACAACAAACAAAAAACAACTTTTCAGCTTTTTTATATAAGTATACATTTCAATGTTGAACAGATGGACTACTCTTTTGTTTTATTTTTAGCCTTCAAGTTACTTGCATACTTACGTTCAAGGCAGATTGTCAGATCCATTGTGGTATATCATTTCATTTCAGTCACCTCACACATACTATAAAATCTCTCGATACCATGTTTCAAGTCATTTATTTTAAGCGTAGTGTTTCGTTTTTCACGATTGAACGGCTACATACCACGAAGCTCTGTTAGCGCTTTTAGGTAAAGCTAATGGATAACGGATGTAAGCGCTGCTGGCTCACGGTACGGGAACTTTACAGATGTACTCACCCATTATAAAAACATTAGACGCCGCGCACTTAGAATATCTTTATACTTTTCTTGAATTTCAGTAGACTGTTAAAATGTTACGCAATTGGTAGCGTAATTTGTCTTGTTTATTATGCCTATCCATTTTTTCCGTTACAAAATATCTCATATTGTGCCGGGAAAGCTTATTTTGATTAGGTACTTACCAGAACTTAAGTTTTATCTTTATCTCTTCCACGTTTTTCCGTTCTGCTTTATCTTTGAATATTTTTTTGTCGGATGAAATTATCTGCAGAATATAATAAAATCTACCTTAAAGAAATTGAACAAGAAACCAAATTCCAATGAAACAATCAGAACTGTTTCGGCGTTCAAAAGTTACTCGAACAGATAAAATCTGTTAACAATACTTACAAGTTTAACGAATTAGGCGTTAATGAATGGGAAATTTCAACTAGTTTGTTGGAATCCGCTTTATTGCCGGAGTATTTTGTATCATTTAAACGTCGCAAAGCAGGCGGGAGCAAAAGTCCCACAAAGAATCTCTTGTTCGCGACTCTTGCCGCTGAATTATTCATGTAATCCATTTAATAGGGACAGAACATTCGAGGTGGACGCAAGACAGTTAACTCCTTCGACGAGATTTATATTGTACTATACGTACACAATAAAAAAGATTCGATTGCGTCCCAATAGCTGCCAATAACGGGGTTATTTACCCTTGAAATGCTATCTCAAGATTAGATTGGCTTCTCATGTATGTGCTTGTATGTATATTCCAAGAGATGAAACAATATTTGAGAGCGATGTGTCGTGGGTAGACGACGCCTTTTCTGTATCTCCTTTTAAATTTATATGTGAGGCTAGTACCTACTTTTCTTCCAGTACTATGATGCCTTTTTGCAATCATGTGAGTAGTGTTCCACTGTTTATTTCTTTAAATGTTAAACAAACATTTTTCCACATTTAATCAAGGTCGAGGCCAATAGAAGTTTAAAATACTTCTATTTCAAATAACATTACTTCGGCGAATGGTTCCATAAAGTTCTACGATTCTAGACAAATCGTGTAGACTAATAGGGGCTTAGTAAAATAGAAAACGAGATTTATAATAATGTTTTCAAAGTTTTATTACCAATTCTACAGTCTTTACACTAGTTTCGAATGGATTGTGATGAATTTAAAACAGATGTCAACAGAGGTTGGTACATTTACTTTGATAACGCTAAATTGAGTCTGATATTTATCTTCGTTTATTTATGACATAGTCGTTATTTAAATCTATCGGTACATTATCTAGTAATTATAATTATGGATACTTAGAAATGTGTGAGTATAAATATTCGTTTTTTTACTTATTACATCATATGAGACCGTTAATGTTTATTTTTCTATAACACTGTCATTACAACTATTAGAGTAGTAACTCATTTGAATTTATTATACACAACATATTTTAAAATGTATCCTAAATCTTATTATTTATTACTTAAATCTATGATAATAATCACAATAGAAATTATTATACATATTTTCAACCAAATATAACGTTAAACGTTAAGTCAAAACTTAATAGTATTTAGATGTAAGATCTCTTTGAAAATGTACATGTTCTCAGATCATATTATTTATATACATGCTGCTTCAGTTCGTTATCATAATATTCTGCAAAATGGCTATTAAACGTGTTATTAGTAGTTATGACTTCTCAGAGACTGCCTTCTCAGATACAAAGTAGTTAAAACAAAAATAAACCCAGGGTTCACTTTGGCACAGATTATTGTAAAATAACATTTAATTCTAACAGAAAGTGGTCTTGATTAGATGACGTAGTTATCGTGATCTTAGGTAACCAAAATTCTCATAACATACACGACAAGTTTATATAAGAAAATAATTAATAAAAAGGAAACGACCTTCTCGTACACCACATAAGATATAAATTATATTACAGCAAGAAAAAAGTACCCTGATGACGTAAAACTTTTTCGATTATCACACATTTCGTTATTGATAGCTCGCAGTTGTAATAATTCATTCCTGTCTGTCAAACTTCCTGAAGATACCTCAAAGGCGATGAAGGTATGAAAGGTTGTATATCCCAGCATGAGTGGCATCTTACTCATAGGGGAATCAAATTGGAAAATATCGAATACTTACTGCCCTTTAAGTTATTCAACTTGAACATATATTATGGAGCAGTATTTACATCGGATTTAAATCATGTTTGCATTGTACTTTCGTTTTATCCGTAATGGTATTAATGTCCATGTCGGTAGTTTGAACCTCTACACCGGGAGTATTGAAATTGTCATAGGATATATATTGAGGAGCTTGCTGTACTTCAGCTTTGACGATAACCTGACGCTTCTTAGTTTTAATGTACCCTAACGCGGACACTAACACGACGAACACTATAAATCCAATACAACAGCCCACAACCAAGCTTAGTCTCCTCGTTAATATATCTGCAATGTCCATGTACGTATTGGAGAATGGACTGTCTATTGCCGCTCCGAAGATTTCAATAGTACTTACACTAGTACATTTACTGCTCAGAGAATCGTTCATATAAGGACGAAGGTGGTTAAAAATTTGTTCGTCTGAGTATAAATTATTAATGCTTGTATTTTCAGGTGAGAGAGCTATCCGTGCGTCGGGTACCGAAAATCCTGGAGATGTCGAAGTACCGAAGTTGCCGACTGCTATTACACAGACCGTATATCGGGATCCAGGTGTCAAGTTATTGAGTCTCGTTGATCTGGCTGTAGCGTTAAGAATTTTACCTCGTATCTGTGAAAATAATGAAATTTCAGAATAATAGCCAGCAAAGCTGTTTTAAATCGAAATTGACTCTTGAATTGAGTACTAAAAAATTTTGAGCACCTATGAGCCATTGTAAAAAGAAAGATTTGAATGGATTCACAGCATAGTCGAACATCCACAGGCGAGAAACATAAATATTTTTTATGGTCCATTGAGGTGATACACAGCCTTTGTATTCAAATGTTTGTTGTAGCGGTTACCGCGCACGTTTTATTCAACGTTTTACTCAAAATTATAGTTTTTAGTAAGGCAGGTGAAAATATTTAGCATAAAAGAATCGTAAAGAAAAATATTTTTGTATTTCCATGGTCTTACTCACCGTAGTCGGATGATCCTCGCTGAAATAAGCTACTTGATATGCATTCAAACCGGTTTGGTTGCGGCTCTGCCAAGATACAATGATCGAATATGTCTGAATATCTTGTATAGCAATGCGGATGACAATGGGTATATCGCAAAGTTTCTGAGATGGTAATTCGATGAAGCTATATCCGTGAAGATCTTCCGGATGTTCACAACGCAAGTTACGACTGCCTTTGATGACAATTTTATAGTGTTCTTTCATCCATCGCCAAACTTCTTGTGTTTCACAATTGCATGTCAGTGGATTCTCTGAAAGTAACATATATTTAAATATTCAAAATAAATACACACTATTCATATAAAGCTGAAGATTTAATATCTTACCATTAAAGGATAGAGTTTTGATTTGTGTCTCTAGTACTGTGAGCATTTTCATCTGTATTACTTCAAAGTAATTTCGGCTCAAGTCAATAAATGAAATCTTATTGAGGTTTCGAAATGCTTCTGCAGATATGGCTGATAACCAGTTTCCACTTAAATACAATTCAGTCAAACTTTGGAGTCCTCGGAATACGTCTCTATTTATTCTAGTTATATGATTAAATGAAATGTCTAACTTTTGTAGACTCTGTAAGTCTGATGTGAAATCTTCCAATTCTCTGATGACGTTTTGAGACATATTTAGAACGCGTGCTGAATATAATCCTTGAAGCCTTTCTCTTGGAATGTTTTCTAATTTATTTTGACTTAAATCAAGCATCTCTAAGTGATGTAGCTTAGAGAAAGCTCCCGGAGATAAGCGAATTATGGAGTTCTGCAACAGCATCAACCTCTTGAGTGATGGGAAATTTTCAAAGTCTTTGCTTGTGATAATTGTAAGGTTTGTATTCGTTACGACTAACTCCTCTAATAGCGGAAACAATTTTGAAGGATATGTTTGCAGTAATTGCACTAAAGAATTAGAAGACATGTTCAACGTTGTTAGTGCTGGAAGCACTGTTTCTGATAAACCATTGCTAGGTATATTTTTAAATAGATTATGTGATAAGTCAATCTCTTTCAGGCCTACGGAATGCTGAAAAAAATTCGGTGGAAGAACTGTCAGCCTGTTATTGCTCAAATTTAATGTTAGTAAGTTTTTAAGGGAGGGATAATTAAAGCCATTTAACATAGAAATACGGTTATTACATAAATTAAGGGACCGCAAATTTTGTAATCCGATAAATTTAAAAAAGTCAACGCTATGTAGTTGATTGCTACACAAATCTAAAATTTCTAGTGACGTAACATTAAAAAGTGCGTGATGAGGGAAGTCTGTGAAATTGTTCCCTTTCAAGTTGAGTTCTTGTAATATTGTTGTGTACGCGAACACGTCTTTGTGTAAGTCGCGAAGATTATTATAAGCTAAATTTATTCTCAGTAGATTCTGATTTTTAATGAACGTTGTCGGCGGCAGTTGCGATATATTTGATAGCTCTAGCGACAGAGTTTGTAATGACGGGAGATGCGCAAAAGTCTTATTTTCCAACAACGTGAAGTTGTTTTCTGATATTATTAGGGATTTCAGTCCGGGTATCTGTATCTGTATAATGTCCTCCCAAGTCAAGTCATTGTTGTTCATTTCAAGATCACTTAAGTTTGGTAAACTTTTAAGAGATTCTACTTCGATTATTGCTATAGAATTCTTACTTAGTCGAAGCTGTTTAATCGGTAACGAAGAAATATCGAAATTAAATATAACAATATCATTCTGAGATAAATCTAAAATTTTTAATTTGATTAAAAAATGAAAAGTGTCTTTAGTGACTTGATTTATATGATTGTTTTGAAGGTACAGTTCTTCCAACGTTACAAGTTTATAAAATGTCTCATTACTTAATTTTATAAGCTTATTATTACTTAAATCTAAAAACTTAATTTTTCTCAAGTGCATAAATGTTCTATTCTCTATATGTACAATACTATTATTTTTTAGATACAGCCTTTGAATATTTAACAAATCATTAAAAAGATTAGATGTCAACACTTTTATGTTATTCTGGCTTAGCCACATAATTTGCACGTTCATCTGCCCTCTAAGAGAGCTGTTTTTTAACATTGATAAATAATTTGCACCAAGTTGAATAGAAACCAAGGAAGAATTCCTGTTAGGAAACACATCTCCGATAGTAGTTAAACGGTTACCCTGCAAATTAATGTGTTGAAGACTTTTAAGTGTGATAAACGCATGTGAGTCTATGGTCTGTACAACATTATTTTGCAAATGCAGTTCTAATAGCCCAGGCAAAGGACTGAATACGTTTCTTTTGATTTGGCTTAATTTATTATTTTGCAAACGTATTTCTTTCAATTCATCAAGTTTTTCAAATATTAATTCGTCTAATTCATTAATTTCATTATTATCTAGACTTAAAGTAACTAGTTTACGATTTGTTTGAAAAACACTACGAGGAAGTTTATTTAAAAAGTTTGTTCCCATATGTAGTTGCGTTAAGTTTTTTAAAGATGAAAAACAGTTTAGATGTAACTTTTGAATGGCATTATGTTCCAAATTGAGAACTGTTAATCCATAAGCATTCTCAAACGCGTCATCCGATATCTCTAAAATGTTGTTTTCCGAAAGAAATATTTCAGAGAGTTCGTGAAGGTTTGAAAAGACTCCGTTTATGTGGTGAAGATGGTTGTGACTCAAATCTATTGTGCGAATTTTAGGGTTCTTCTGAAATATATTCTTAGCAAGCGTTGTTATTTTATTACGACTCAAATCCACAGTTTCAAGTCTTTCCAAATAAAAAAATGCTTCTTCGTCTATCTGTTGAATTTGGTTACTAAAAAACGTCAGTGTTTTTATTTTAGGCATACATCTGAACCAGTATCTTTCAATTTTAGTAAAATAGTTTGAGTTCAAATCCAGGGTCAGCAAATTTGGCACTGTTACATTTATATCGTCCGGTATTGAGTTTATTTTATTCCATGCAAGCCTTAAATTGATGAGTTTGTTCAATTTGCCCAGGGGTTTCAAAGGGAATATAGTAAGAAAATTTTCACTGATATCCAGTTCCGTAAGAGATTCCTCCAAGTTGTAAAATGCATTTTCTGATATATTGGCTATTTTATTTCCTTTCAAATTGATTTTCTTTAACTTAAGATTTCTGAAAGTATTTGCTTGGATATCTTTGATGTCGTTAACCTGTAAATCAAGTGCCTCAATATTGTAAAGTTCCAAGAATGATTCATGCGGAATTTTGCTTAATTTACTGGAAATTATGCTCAAAGATCCTAATGAGTCACGTAGCGATGTAAATGCGTTAGAGCTTATTTTGTTTATCCCCGACTGTGAGATCTGTAAATTGGTTATTTTTATTTTTGATGGGAAGATATCTGCATTCAGTTCTGTCGTTGAGATTTCTAAGTCATATATTGATAGCGACTGGATGGTTCCTCTTATCTTGGACAGCACATTTTTTACGACTCCGGGGGTCGCGCTGGGGCATTCCAAAAATAATCCTGTAATAAATGTTTCCATTAATGACTCAAATTTATCGTAAAGAGCATTTAGTGTGGGAGATACAACACTTACCTTCTTTAAAATTATAACAGGGACAAATTGGGTTCTCTGCTAAGCTTGGACATTGAGATTGTTCTTCTCCTTGCAGAATTGGTATGTGGATAATGATTAGAAATGCAAATACGCCGCATTTCAGGCGAGACAGAAGAGTGGTAACGCCCATGGTGTTGTGACGTCATTTCAATAGCATCGTGCATCCGGAATCCAAATGAGAGGATATTCGTTCTAGAAAATAAAACAACATTACAAAGTTAATGAAGAAAGATAATGTTGAAATCATTAGTGGCTGTTACAAATAACAAATTCTAGATATCTTGACTCGAATAAATTTTAATTATCTTTCAGAAGCGTAAGATGTTCAAATATGATAAAAATAATAATTAATCGCCCTTTTTCCTTTATCCAGATTTCTTAGAATGCTTTATATTATCCAAAATTCTAGTACATTTCGTTTATCGTTCGTTTTTGTTAGGTACTTATCCAAATAAGTTTGTAAGGTTTGCTTAAATACTAGGAAAGGGGTTTTTATCTAATTATCTCCTTTACCGAAACTTTATATTACTTTACGTGCATAACGTGGGCTTTATTTTAGATAGCCATTCTAGTTTCTTACTGAGTTTTATTTTAGAGCTTTCTAACATAGTACATTCTTCCAACTTGGACTTGGCTTACATCGGATCTCCGTGTCTCGGAGTCCGTTCCTGAATGTTAAGAGTAACATGACACGCTCCAGTCTTTTGTGCAAATCTTCGTTTTATCTTTTGTCATTTATGTAAGTTGTAGTATGCACGAAGTTCCCGTGATTTTATAGTTTTTTTAGTAGGTAGGTGTAGTATTACTTTTTTGTTTACGATTTTTCAAATAGGTTCGGTCGACTAGTTATGGGGCCGAATGAATACTTTTATTAGACCATCAAACTGCAAGTTCGTAAGTCTCACTAGTGAATCTATACTAATATTATAAAGCTAAAGAGTTTGTTTGTTTGGTTGAACGCGCTAATCTCAAGAACTACTGGTTTGAATTAAGGAAATATTTTTGTGTTGGATAGGCTATTTATCGAAGAAGGCTTTGGGCTATATAACATCACGCTACGACCAATAGGTGCGGAGCAGTAACCAAAGATGTAATCGAAGCTACTTTGTTAATAAAAGTAAATACCTCAAGTTATTAAACAGTGTGGTTTATTTGAAATCTTTAATATTTCGGTCTACTTTCTGATTCTGCCCTTAAACTTCAACAGCCTCTGTAATTATTCTTTATTAGAGGTCATAATCCCTTATTACCTTAGCAGCTTGTATATTTAATATAGTCAACTCAACGCGTACTTTATTTATTGAGCTACTTCATAATAGTAATAAAATAACGCGTAACCGAAAAATCTTCATAATTTTGGAAACTCATTAGTCGCAGAAGGAATTAATAAGACTTAGAACAACAAAGCTCTTTAGAACGAGACTAAATTAAACATCGATTTGTTCCCGTAACGTTTATTTTAGACAAAGCGATCCCTTTGGTGTTCCTACTGCGAAAAATAATAAAGACCGAAATTACCTTGCCAGCTTAACTTCTCTCAAAGCCAACCTTCGCCGACAAGTTTGCCAAAAGAAAATATCTCTCACATTTTCAATTCTTACGTATTAAGATTTTGCTTCTGTTACCTAAATTTTTATTATATAAAGTTACTGCTTCGTAAGCAACCTAAACAAAGTGTAGTTTTCACCATTACGAAAGTTCCAGGCGTATAAATTATTTCTGTGTGGTTTTAAGTAGTCGAGCATTGAAGATAAATGTGCAGTGTAGTTGCGGCGGGTCAACGACACCAATTAAAACGTATTTTCTAAAGTTTTTAGCTATTTGTTCACAACTTTTTCTCATATTTATGTCCATTAAGTTTCCTTACAAAACGAAATTGAACATCGCAGCTGTGTTAATTAAGAGATAAAATTGGATAAAGCCATTTCCGTGACGCTACAAGCCTATTAGTCACGAGTTGAATTAATGAAACAGCAATCTGATAGAAGTAGAAGTTGGTATGCGCCTATTCATCATGCGATTATTCTGAAATCACAATATAGTTACGCTAAATGCCCCGCGTAGCTTAGCTGGCGATTCATCATTGCTAATGTTCCATAATTAAATTTTATTGGCCATATTTCCCGGATGATATTAGTTTTAGCAGTATATGGAACTAGTAGTATACTTATTCCAACGAATGAGTGACCCGTTTATTTTTTGATGCTTCGACTCTGTCAGCAAATTAACGGCGCCAAATAGTTCGGGCTTCGTTTTGGCGATGCTACAAAGAAACATTTAATCCAAGGAATTGTTGCCCACTTAAAGGAAACTGCTGTTTATTTATTGCTTGCTGAATTCAGCGCTTAAGCGCTGACAGATTACCAGCCACCGTTTCTGTGCATAACGGCATGCCCAAGCTGCAGGAGACATTTTGACGGGTGCAGCCGCATGCAACTTTTATGGACAGACTGGTTTGTTGATGAAATCTCAAAGTTAAATAATGGGAGCGAAAATAAACAAGTACCACAGTACTTTAATTTACTTTGGTACTTTCTAGTTTAAGAAGTAAGGGTAAATGTGGGTGTGGAAGAAAATAAAACCTAGTCTTAACAAACAGAGAGCATTAAATTGCATACAGCAAATCTGTTATGCTGTACCTGCATAATATCTATTGTAAGAAATCCAGGTGCACTGGATTGCATGTTTTATGCTCGTACCTACAAAAAAAGGTGCAATTTTCTTCACCTCATTTAAAATTCCTGCGGTTTTTCCCTAGTCGTATTCACTGAATCTTAGCTCAATGTGTGCCAGTAACGCAATACATTTGAATAGGTATCGTCATCATAATCATCTACTTAGCCTTTTCCGAACTATGTCCGGGTCGGCTTCCAGTCTAACCGGATGCAGCTGAGTACCAGTGTTTTACATGGAGCGACTGCCTATCTGACCTTCACAACCCAGTTACTGGGCAACACGATAACTCTTGGTTAGACTGGTTGTCAGACTTCCTGGCTTCTGACTATCCGTAACGACTGTTAAAGATCTACGAATGACAGCCGGGACCAACGGCTTTACGTGCTTTCCGAGACACGGGGGTGTCACACCACTAACTTCCAAACTCCGGTCTGTTACTGAGCAAATCCTAATGGAAAAACCAAATAACACTTTTTGCCCGACCTGGGAATCGAACCCGGGACCCCACGCTCATCAGTCGCGCTTGCGACCACGAGACCAATGGGGCCGTCCCAACGGGGAATAGGTATCGTGATGCAAATAAATTAAAATTACCTTGACAACAATGTACCAAAAATTCTGCGGTCTGGTATACCTTGTTATATTTTAGGAGATTTACAAGAAAGCCAGGGATTAAGAAGATTATTATTAAAAAGTATTTTGTGAATAAATAATGTTATTTACGATGTGGGTAAAAAGACCAAAATGATCAGCTTTACCTATTTAGACATCTTAAAAAAATTGAGTAGTACAAGAAGAACGGCTTGACACTACATGGGATGAAGACGTGGATGCTGGAGGATACACTGATTGCCTAGAGTGGGCTAGAATTACGGCTTTTGCCTCGTGGATGTGCCATGTCAGTGAATACTGTCTGGCACACCCGCCGGGTATGCCGCCGGCAAGAACGCTAGCACGCCCGACGGTCGTCGGTCGCGGTCGACAGAACCAGTGGGGTACTGTGTGCAGGGGCCTTATGACATTTTAAAACTACGAAGACCATGGTATCTGATATTATTACCTACTTTGTTTTAAATATTACATGTTATTTTGCTCTACCAAAATATGCAAAACTGTGTCCAGCATTTAAATAATAAAAGACTATGCTTCTCATTTGAAACAAGTCACAAGACTTAATTGTGGGAGATGTATGATTATTGCACTCGCGGGCAATGGGCTGGCAGTTTGTTTACTCGACTATTATGCTGTCTAACCGGCGTTTAGTAACTGCGCTTAAAACGAGATAACGTATTGGACACAACGTTCTCGTAGACTGCAATGGCCAAAACTGGACTAAATTAGCCGGACTATGGTCAGGACAATTTTGCATGATATTACGAGTATTTGATAACTTATTTTATATCTACGCTAGAGGTCTTGGATTTAATTCTCGGGTCGAGCAAAGTGTTATTGAGTTTTTCTATGAAATTCTCAGTAGCCGCTCGGAGTTAGGATTTGTGCCCGGCTAATGGCAATAGGCTCGCCCCCTATTACATAGGACCTAACCATACCGGCGATCTGTGGGTATACATTAGTACACCTCTGCCTAATCCTTCGGGGAATATAGGCGTGATGGTATGTGTATCTTTAATCTTTTAATAAAAAACCAAAAGCATTCAAATCAAATCATTAAATATCCTTAGGTAAACGGTAAATACAAGTCATAGTTACAAACTTGGATGAAATCAATATTAAAATGAATACAGACGTATAAATAGAAGTAGTGGGTACCTCCAGCTTCCATTTTAGGCCTCCGGATTGGTAAATAACACACTAACAGCTAACAGCCTATCCCCCGAGTGCATTCACTGCTTAAGTGGTGTCGCTGTTTACGTTGCATGCACTTAGTTCCCGTTCATTAAGAAAAGGCAGACGTGGATTCGAGCTTAAATAACTTATATAGGGTAATTATGTATTTAGCGGCGAACTACCGACTGATAGAATGAGATAACTTTATGTGATAGGTAAGTGCTAAAAAGAGAGCAAAGAACGCCACGTCGAGGAGTAATCATTGACTAGGTAGTTTAGTTAACATACTATTACGCCTGTCACACCGAAGGGTTAGTCAGAGGTGTACCAGTGTACACCCACAGTTCGCCGGTATGTTAAGGTCTCATGTAATGCGAGCCTATGGCCATTAACTGGTTATAACTCCTAACTCCGAGCTGCTACTGAGAATGTCATAGAAAAACCCAATAACACTTTTTGCTCGACCTGGGAATCGAACCTAAGACCTCAAGCGTAGGAGTCGCGCTTAGGACCACAAGACTAACGAGGCAGTTAAGTAGTTTAGTTGTAAAGAAAATACCTACTTTTTTCTTTTAAATAAAATCCATGGTATTTCTGGGTGGCTTCGATTTGAAAGAATAAATATTAGAAGTCGGTCTAGTATATCTAGTATATCTAGGGTATCGCTAACTATTTATTTTTAAATTAACTTCTGCTTCGATTACGTTCGCGTAGAAGTCAATCTATTATACTCGGCAATAGTGTAGCTTTCTTGCAGTAAGTATTTTAGTAACCTTTTACAAAAAAAAAAGCAAACAAACTCTACTATGGTAACCGCCACGAGTCGTGAGCACAACCCAGCTGAGTTCTTACGTTCTCATCTCAATACACAATCAAGAATTTATGCTTAAAAGAAAAATATTTATTAATGATATATTTTACTACGTACCTAAGTAAACTTCTTAATTCGACTTCAAAAAGAAATAATAACGTTCTGTTCTATCTCGAGTATCTCAGGTTTAACCTCATGAAAACTTTGAGTGCGATGGACATAAACAACGCTAGCACAAGGTTTATCATATAATATCTCACCGTAAACATGCCAAGACTTGGCAGCCGGGTTAAGGATCCCGCCACACGTTCACCTCATAAAAATACTTAATTGCTTCTTACAACACCTCGGGGAAGTGATGGGGTGCTCTATTCTTAGTTGAGATCATGCAGATAAGAATTTATTATTAACATCATCTTTTTTCTTCTCGTTTCAATACCTACTTGAATTAGTGTGTGTGGACATAATGTGATAAGTAGGTTGCCCTCTTTTTTGTTTTTTCTTTTGTATATTTATAAGTATTAACAGTTTTTTTCAGTTACGTATTTGGTTACTGCTCCGCTCCTGTGTGTTGTAGTGTGATGTTATATAACCTATAATATTCCTCATGAATCTGGCTATTACATACAAAATTAAAATATTATTTCTAATCCGACTGAGAGTTCCAGAGTTTTGCGCGTTTAAACAACTAAACAAAAAAAGGTCTATAGTTTTCTATCTTTTTTAATATATGTAGATATATACTTGTCCAAGCCATGTGAATGGACTAGAACATATCTTTAGCTTCCAATGTACCCTAAAACAGTCCCACAACTTGCTGACTGGTAAGCTGATAACACTGCGTGAGTTATACTCATATTATAGTCACGCAAGTACAAGAGTAGCGTCTTCGACAGCACACCCAATATAACCAGTGTTTACTCTTATACAAAATAGGCGATAATATCTCGCAAAAGTCAGGCTTACACCTGGCGAGTAGCTCAGTGGTAGCCCTCGGCTTACGTGATGAATATATTCCGTTAGCTAATCAAATATGCAGTGCAATTATAATATGCAGAGAGACTTTCCACTGGAAAATTTTACACAGAACGACTTACGTAAGCCGGTTTATTTTATTTTTGTTTTTTATTAGATAAGGACTTAACCAAGTTGAGTAATTTTGTTAATAAAATCCTTTGTTGTTCGAGAAACATCAATAGCTTTAGGCATTTCAGACCTTTTTTCTCATTCGATATTGATTGTTGTGTCGTGAGTAACAATGTTGGTTTTATACATTTTCTAAGTCATGTTACAAATTGTTTTAGGCAGAACACCTATCTAATGACTGCCGCGTTGGTTGTGTTGTCGCAAGCACAAGGGACATGGGCACGATTCCCGGCTCAGGTAAATTGTTATTGGGCTTTTCAATAAGAAATTTCTTAACATTAGCCCGGAGTTTAGAAGTTGCTCGTGTGACATCCCCGTGTCTCGGAAAGGACGTAAAGCCGATGCGTAAACCGGCTGTCGATCAAAGATCTTTAGCAATCGTTACGGGTATTCAAAACCCCAAAAGACTGGCAACGCGTCTTTCCAATAAGTATCAGGTAGAGCGAATGCATCAGGTAGAGCGAATGCATCAGGTAGAGCGAATGCATAGCCAGATGCAGATTGGGCTCGGCAGACGGTGATAAGGCGTTCTATTGTGTGAAGATTTTTTAATACGTTGTGTTGATCAGAATCTCATAGCAACCAACTTGCGTACTTTATTAAAACCATTCACATCGCAAGTAATATAAGATACACAGTAAAAAATAAAAAAAACAATAAAATTCCTAATAAACATCTCAATTTTCCTTTATAAAATCATATTTGTCTCATTCTGTTTGTCTCTAAGCAATTATTATTGAATAAAACATACCTACATATAGAGTTACCATTTTATTTATACAGAAACAACGCGAGGTTCAAGTAAGTATCAATATACCTATTAGCTTCCGTTTCGCAGGAAATAAAACTTGGAAACAGAGATCTTTGAAATCTTTATCGTATAATAATAGAACCGCCATCTTAGTAGGTTCAAAGAAAACTAGGTACGTACAGTCACGAGCATAGACATGTACACATTTAGCAACATTCTAAAGAAATTTCCTCTCAAAGAATTGATTAAAATGTATTGGTGTTACGATTATTATATTCTGAATATTATATTATTATTTCATACAATATGAAATCGGTCTTATCTTAACATAACTTTTAAAGTTAGGCACACGTTTATTATGCTCGTGACGGTAAAAAACGTGTGACTAATTTTAACCGTTTTAATATTATTTTTATTTAAATTTTCTCCGATTATAGGAAATCTAAAATTGATTATCTTTCGAAATGTTTACCTTCAGTTTGATTGCTTTTCTAAACTAATATTATAAAATTGAAGAGTTTGTTTGTCTTTTGTTTGAACGCGCTAATCTCCGGAACTACTAATCTAATTCGAAAATTCTTTCGTTAAGGGAAACTACGTTATCCCTGATTGCTATGGGTTATTTTATTATCAAACAAATTAGGGTTCTGTTAGAAGGCCCGTATTTTCGTTGACAAAGTCGCATGCAAAAGCTAGTTTTGATAGTAAAAAATCTCATTAACAGTGTATACATAAAGACTGTCCTGTGGTCTAGTGGCGTAAGTGCGGCTATTTAGTATTCAATTCCCAGGGCGAGCAAAAAGTGTTATTGGGTTTTTCGATAACGAATTTTGAAGTCCACCAGGTGTTCGCAAAGAGGTGGTCTGACACCACGGTGCCTCAGAGAGCACATAAAGCATTAGTAATAGGAAAACATTAAGCATAGTCTTCATTAAGTCGGACCTCCGTGACCAAAATCCAGTCAAGAGAATATAACAGTCGGGTAAAAAAAGTGATCTCTAGTAAAACTTCGTGTCAAGTAATGTTGTACAGGGGCATTCTATATAAACGCTCAATAAATCTAAACACGTTAGACATCTCAGAATAGCGATAGATTGAGCCGCCTGTCATGTTGGGAATGCTGCCGGCGCCGCCACCTTTGAGTAGTGATTGTATGGTACTGGTAGTCTATTATTTATCCGTCGATATAGGCACAACTCACGCAGATTGAAAACGTTGTGATGATACCTGATTTTGAGTATTTGGTGTATTTGAAGTTTGGTAATTAAACTCATTTTCTCCCATATCTGTATGAGTTTTTAATGGTAAAACCCATGTCATGATACTAATATTGGAAAGGAGGAAGACACCCACAGGGTGCGCATTGGAGGAGGCGGCTCCGAGTTTACTTTTTATAGAAACTATGTATATGAAAAAAAACCAATCGGCAGAACTTTGTTAAGTTTTAGAGAAATCAAATTAACATTTTGACGAATATTCAGAAGTCCCTCAAAGTCAACCTTACCCAACCCAAGAATTGGATTGGACTTCTAAGTAATAACTCACTATTTAACTTATACCGATTCATTTGAAATCAGCAGTTCTACGCTAATTTATTCCTTTGTAACCAAAACAGACATGTTGGCGCCTTCGGAAGGAGGCGAAAATAAATGATTCAGCCCAATTTCGTCGAACAGTGAGATAGGTCCCGTAATTTTGGTTAATAGTGCGATTACAGAATGTGCGTTTGCGATAGTCCCTCACTAGGCCCCATGAAAAGATGATTACGTTGACAAATGGCTCGTCCCTCGAGAACGGAGGTCACTTATCTACTAGCGAATGTAGTCCAATTAATTGTCCCCTATATTAATGCTGAAATCATTTCTGCAGTTTTCCCCAGAGGCGGACATGACATCATATCATTTAACGTCTCTTATAGAGCCTTCTTTGGTTCTTTCTTAGGAGGAAATCTCATAAGTACGACAATCCAATTTATTTGTGGCGTTTCCAATATAGTTTCTTTTTATTTAAATCGCTGGAATTTATGTACATGTCCTTTGTCATAAAGCTACATTTATTGGGGACGAATAATTGGAATTTCTCTTTCACAACCGTAACGTTACGGAGTTTATACGTTTCATTATAATGATTTGCTTAGTTTTCTAGTGCGATGCGAATCTAGGAATTACATGAGACGTAATAATACAGGTCTCTATTATTCTTTGGAGATGGGAATTGTACTATCGTTAACGCCAATCGTTTTTGTTTGTATCAAGAAATGTAATACCTAATGTTCTTTTATTGACTCGTGTCCAAAAATGTGTTTTCTAATACGCGTCGAGGTAACATATGCAGGTGAGTGATATAAAATAAAATAAAGATGAAATAGATTGCTAAGAAAATTGTAAATAGTTCATTTATTTTTCTGTAGGCATTCCAAGAATGTAAAACATTGCTTTTTTCTTCTTCTTAACGTTTCGATGACAAACTCTAATATAGATGTTATATTATTGTTGTGGTCCAGATTTTGCAAAATGTCTTCTAAACATTTTTTAGTTTTGAACCAATTCTCAGTAGTCTTACTATAACTTTCAGTTTCTATTTTCATTCCCTTATAATATTTTTAAAATATTTGCAGTTGAATAATAAGTATAGACAAGAGAATAATGGTATATTTTGGTATCTACACGTATTCTGTTCGAACTTGCATTGTTGTTACAATAATTGCTTAATGTTGCGCGGAAATAAAATCGGGAAACCGTGTCGTTCGTTCAATTGCGCAGAATCAGTTTTTTTTGTTTTGTCATGTTCTAAACAGTGCATGCCAGCGGGAGACAATATCAAAGACTCGATCCTCACTATCGAAACACGTTACAAACTGGGAAAATGAATTAAAACAACATCTATTCTATCTATTATACCCACTCTTTCTGCGCTGTAAACCTCTACAAAGATAATATAATTCAATATTCTTGTTTTCTTTCTTTTTTCTTGTCAGAGATACCGCGCCCCCGGAACGCAAAGGGAACGCAAGAAGGAACATGGGTGGGTTTTAGTCAGTAAAAGTCTGACACTCCCTCCCGCCCCGCCCAGGGCGGGAGAAGTTATTTGATGATTTCCCACCCCCCCAAAAAAAAAAAAAAAAAAAATTATTTATTATTATATTTTTCTCATTTTCTAACTTGACTTTTTTATTTATTGTAACTGAAAAGTGTATTAAAACTGTTTAATGCGACTGCTACGCTAGAGGTTTTGGGTTCGATTCCCAGGTCGAGCAAAGTGTTATTAGGTTTTTCTATGAAATTCTCAGTAGCAGCTCGGAGTTAGGATTTGTGCCCGGTTAATGGTAATAGGCTCGCCTCCTATTCCATGGGGCCTAAAAATATACCGGCGAACTGTGGGTGTACGTTGGTACACCTCTGCCTAACCTTTCGGGGAATACAGGCGTAATGGTATGTTTGTTTAGTACTTAGTACTTTTATTATAAAATGTGCACACCTCAATAGAACACAAACCAGTCAATCCTATACTTTTATAACACATTTTATACATTTATTATGCAAATAAATGATTTCATTTGACAAAAATTTGTTCTGTTTTAGAACACAGGCCCATCGTCATTGGGCACGCCTTAATAGAGGCGGTAAGTCCCCTCTTTGAGGAGTGGCTGGAGAGGCGCCACGGCGCCCTCACCTACCGCCTGACGCAGGTCCTCACCGGACACGGGTGTTTCGGGAGGTTCCTGCACCTCATCGGGCGGGAGGAAACGTCCGGGTGTCACCATTGTGTGGATCGCCCCGAGGACACGGTGGAGCATACCGTGGCGGTATGCCCCGCTTGGGCGGAGCATCGCCGAGTCCTCGTGGAGGCCATCGGCGGCGGCGAACTCTCGCGTCCGGCCCTGGTGCAAGCCATGGTCCGGAGCGAGAGGGAATGGGATGCAGTCGCCTCCTTCTGCGAGGCAGTAATGCTTGAGAAGGAGGCGGCGGGACGGTTGAGACAGCGGTTCTCCCGTCCCAGCCGCCGCGGTAGACGCTCCGGACGTCGGGAGCCGCGAGACGACTCCCGGCCACCGTAGATACTGGCCTGTGGACGGTGAGCAATGGGTAGCTCACCGTCCTTACGTTGCATAACGACAGGCCGTGTCGACGGCGCGTTCGTGTTCCACGCGCGCCTCAAAGAGATGTCAGCAAAAGGAAGGGGCCACTGAGGGCCGATGCCTGCCGGGGCTGCGGGTTGTTCGTAAGAGATACCGCGCCCCCGGAACGCAAAGGGCACAAGAAGGAACATGGGTGGGTTTTAGTCAGTAAAAGTCTGACACTCCCTCCCGCCCCGCCCAGGGCGGGAGAAGTTATTTGATGATTTCCCACCCACCAAAAAAAAAAAAAAAAAAAAAAAGGCCCATCGTCATATATAACGAAGTCCAAAAATAGCCAAAAATATAGCCTGCTGAAGTAAGTACCAACATTACTCTTTTCAGTTAAAAGCTCACGCGCTTTTACTTAGTCAAACATATTTCTTGCTCTCGGGGTAAAACCCCAAAACCATAATAAAGAACTTGGAAGGGTTCACCAGCTGAGGCAAAGACAAAAAAAAAACGGGAGCAGATAAAGCAAATTGCTAAGTAGATAATTTTTTATTCGAGTTTTTACAGAGTTTTTATGATTTAAGGGCGGTTAACCTTCACAGACCTCATCATTAGAACCTTGTGAGATGGATTATACCTACACCTAAGAATAATAAGTATTACCTACTCTGGGACTGCCTCGTTAGCCTAGTGGTCCTAAGCGCGACTGCTACGCTAGGGGTCTTGGGTTTGATTCCCAGGTCGAGCAAAGTGTTGTTGAGTTTTTCTATAATATTCGCAGTAGCAGCTCAGAGTTAAGATTTGTGCCCGGTTAATAGCAATAGGCTCGCCCCCTATTGCATAGGGCGTAAACATACCGGCGAATTGTGGGTGTACATTGGTACACCTCTGCCTAACCATTCAGGGAATACAGGCGTGTTGGTATGTATGTACCTACTCCGCGAGGAAGGACAGTGGCAATGTTGTACTTGACTTTTAACCAGGAATCTGAGTTTCGAATGCATATATTTACCTAAACATCAGGTGTTGCCTTAGAATGGAATGGACTTAGGTTTACAAAAAAACCCGCGATTACGTGATTGTCGGGGATTTCATTCTTCAGAACATATATTACTAGAAGTTGAATTCATACTTTTTTCATCAAAACTTCATCCAAACTTTTGGTAAATATGTAACGCTTATAGTCGCCTCCTATTCATAACAAAGCGACCTAGATCCTAGATCTTCATAACCAGCGAGTATAGGGCTAAAATTATTGATAAAAATTGGATAGGTATTATTATACTAAGCATAGGAATCTAAAATAGTCTATATTCTATTTATAACAAATGTACCTCTCAACCTTGTTAACAACTGAACATTACGAATCACAATGGCAAAAAATCACTAATTCTAGTTGCAATCTCATCTCAGTCACAAGCAATGACAAAAACCAGTAAAAAATCGAAAATAAAGACATTTTTGACTGATCGACATGGAGATTATAAAACGAAAGTTTCTAAAACTTACGAGAATAGGCCCCGACTTCTATTTTAGAATTCGTCATAAAAATATTCTGTTTGTTTAAGTTAGTTTATGCGGTGTAAACGCTTTGAAGCTGAAGTTGATGGAACATTTGGATTATGAAATATAAAACTAGAACTAACACGAACTATCTTATTAAAACCCATTCAATTTCTAGCTTCTCATAAAGCTGTCTGGTATTCGGAGCATTTTTATAATAATGCGTCAATACAGCTGTGACTTGTTGGATGAAAGGAATTCTTTCACTAGATCTTAAGGAACGACTGACTGCGCGCCTCATGCAAACGAAGTCTTGTTATATTTTTGTCTATAAGTAATTAAAGTCAATGGAATTTTGCAGAGTAGAAAGTGCACTCATGTGTAGGCTTGTGGTTACCTAATTTCCCGTCAAATAACAGATGGAAATGATAATAATTTTTAAATTTTTTCGTCTCATACTTACAAAATTTTAAAATGATTATCATTTCCAACTTTGTATTTTGAATCAATCTGACAACCAATCTTACCAAGAGGTATCGAGTGGCCTAGTAGCTAGGTTGTGGAGGTCAAATAGGATCTGGTTAGATTGGAAGCCGACCTCAACATAGTTGGGAAAAGGCTGGGCAGGCATTACGACATTTTGAATCTTATATAATTTAGTAATCAGAAATAGTAAATTATTTCACAAAACAATTCACATATTCTTTTTTAAGTTTGAAATTTTTTAATATTCAACTTTATTAATTTATCTAAATTAATACGCGAACCAATTTCCATAATTATTCAGAACATAAAACGCGCATGACACTCAGTAAATCGTGAATGACCGCTTTTATAAGCTTAAATTGAATATTTAACGTGATTTTTATTGATATTATTATGCGACTATTAATTTTGCTCACGTCTACAGTGCAGAGTAGGTGTGTGGTAGATTAAATAAAGTCATAATTGGAACCCAATTACACTGGGAGTTGAAAATGTACCTGTATTTTTATTACGCTTTTTAAATGTTAATTGCTGTTCCATTTTGTGGAAGTTTATCGCCACACAGTGTAAAGAAAATACCACTATATTCATGAATTCTAAAGACAGGAGGAAAACTTAGACATGTACTACAAAAAAGTGTTTTATTTTTAAAAGGTTTGCATAAAACATAAGTCTACTATGAGTTACAGGAAATACTTAAACACTCTGCTATACCTGCCGTTTTATCTAGAACATTCTTTACACTTTATCTAGGGAACAGTACAGAACAAATTGTATGAGCTCTACTTTGATGATTACGGCAGGCACTGTTCTCTGCACCGACACATGCAAATCGGACTTAATGGCAACAATATTTACATTCGATAAATTACCCTGTCCTCGTAGTATGTTGAATGTGGAGAACTGAATGGACTTGATACTGGTTGTTTGGTGTGTATATTGTACAATGTAGTTTTAAATTTCGACCTGAATGTTCTTATTCTATGCTACGACATACCACCACGCCAGCCCACATTTTGCCGGTATTTTTGGGTCCCATGCACTTTGCTCGACCTGGCAATTGAACCCAAGACCTCTAGCTTAGCAGTCGCGCTTAGGACCACTAGGCTTAACGAAGCAGTTGTTCAAATGTAGTTCAAGAAAATGTGATGTTTGAAAATCGTTCAATACAGTCCAAAAAACTATTTACAATATTTTTAATACTTCGTTTGTGATGCCTTTTCATAACACTATGAAATCCATAGGTGTAACAGCTCAAGAGTGTCACAAACGATAGCACCGAGGACATATTTTCCTTGTTATTTCACTGAATATTTTCCCTGATAACATCGTCCATAATTGCGAAGACAAACTCTCCAATTTCCCCAAAGAGAAGTTACTGAAGCCACTTCGCCATTCAGTTTGATCCATATCGCGCTTCAGAAAGGTCTAGCGGAGTAACTCGTGCAGTCTCTTACAATGGCATATGGGCTCAAAGTAAGAAAGGTACCCATACACAACCCTTTTAGCTTTTTTATCATAAGAGACTCCCGGGATAATAGCAGCTAAATGTCTTATTTCCATGCACAGACTGGGCTCAGAATGAGGCTGGCGCAAACATAACCGTACGTTAAATGAATTGGCTCAACACAGAAGCCGCATGAGGTCAAAATGCCAATAAAACCCGATAATCCTAAACACCACGAAGGGGAAATTCGCGGATGACATTCGTAGCAATCACAACCCGTCCCCCTGTCATGCTTGCATGTAAAATAGTGGTCGTATCTCTGTGTAAGTGAATCTGCGTTAATAACATGTCACCAGCATTGTTTTGGTTGCTTTAAAAGCTAAAACAATGGTTTGTTATTATGCCGCGCTCTCGCGCAAACGAGGGGCTATCGGTTTTTTTTATTGAAAATAATTAAAACGTAAAAGGAACAACCTACACTGACTGAATTCGACTGAATTTCAGCTTTTATTTGTGTGCTTTGTATCGTTGTAACTAACTGATTTTTTTATTATAACATCAAAGCTGCAAAGAATAGAGTTTAAAATCAATTTAATAGAACGAGCGCGGTTAAAGCTAGTATAATGATAGAAATTAATTTCCTCAATAACGAGCACGCTTGAACGAGATTTTTCACTCGTTTCAGCGCAGAGCACTCCGCTTTCGGGCTAACAAATGGCACTTATCTGTCACTCTCGAGATAGGGGCGCTGACGAGTGTCGGGTGTCAAAGCTTGTCATCCCAACTACACTCATACACGTTACACCTATCGCCCGTTCATCGCCATCTGCTCTTTACAGTTTTGAACTTTACGACGATTTATTTTGGACTTATTGCGGTGCTGTACCGCATGTTGCGACATATAACACGCTCCATTATGTCATATCGAAAATAGAATTTGTTTAGCGCGTCATTTTGCTCTTGAAATAGTATTGTGGAAGCACAAAGCTGACATCGATTTGGACAAAGGAAGAAATTTGTATTGAAAGACTGATTGATGAGACGCTTGTTTGTCCCAAGAAAGATAATTATTAATATTTTGTAATAAAATTTTAACATCCCATTTTATAATTTTATTACGTACTGCCAGCAAGGATTTCGTTTATTAATAAAATAAGAGAATTACGAGTTAAAAATTCAATCAGACCGAAAAGTTAATGTCTAACGGATATCGATTGCGAGAAACTTTAGTTAAATAGCGGATGAAAGTTTTCCTTCACCGACCTGAACTGAATAGACGTTGGACCGAGTATTCATTCTCGTTCTCGAACAGGTAACTAACTTTGACGAACAAGATCAAATTTTAAATTGTTCAGACGGAAGTTTGAATTCTTAACCGTAACTACAAAGTTGCACTCAACAAATTCTAATGATACTCACCTTTAGAAAGTTATAAAACTTTCAGGTAATCTCAATATCCATAATTCCGTTCACACAAAAAATGTTCAAATACACATCAAATCCGTGGTTCGTTATGCAATAAAGTCGCAAACAAATCAGCAAGTTTGCGAGTAAACACACTGTAGATCGAATGTGGAAGGTCCGCGAGCCGAGTTCGGTTCAGTCGGGAGCGCGGGTCGTGTCGGGTCGGGAGCGACCAATGCGTCCCCACTCTCGTCGCCGACTGGAGCACGGATCTCGACGGAGTCTGCGTAATAGAACGGCATCCCTACAGATTGCTATATGGGAATAAACGCTAATAAATTACGAACATCGTATACGCGTAACGCGAACAGCACTGTGCTCTTGATTAGTTTGAAGTCAGCCGCTAATGTGTTAGACATGCACCACAACAGCTTTTGTACATCGCCATCGTTTAGTCCGCTTTTTATTTTCTATCGTGCTTTGCTCTTGTAAATGAGTATCCCAGTAACCACTGAGTGCTTCTCGGAGCCGTGAAGCTGATCGCTTATGATCTTTTGTAGCTTAATTATGAAGTTGCTAATGCACTTCAAAAATAAGTAACACCTTAACTAGTTTATTTACTTAACGTATTCGTTTAAACAGAATAATGAAACTTTTTATGCGAACTCTTTTAACTATATCAGCTTTTTGCAGCTTTACCTAATGTATTTATGCAGGCTTCGAGAAACATGATTTTCCCTTTTATACATAATATTATAACTACTCGCATTTAGGTACGTGATAACCATGTAAATAAAATGTTTGATGTCCGATTGTGGTTTGTGTACGTAGTTAGCAAGTTTCACAGCTGATTGATATTCCTACTTCGTCTGAAGGGGTCAAGGGGTGCCGAAATACATAACTCTTCGAAAAAGATTGCTTTTGTGAGGAGAAAAAACACGTGCTTATTTTATTGTTCTTTTTATTTCGTAGTGATTATGGAACATAAAAAATCGGCAAGGAACGTTTAATTTTTGAGATGAAAATGTTTATCACAACAGTGTTTCTTCTTTGTTATGTTTGTACTTTTGTTTTTAGGTTGTCTATAACAAAGGCTAGCACATCGCAAGGGAATTTTAAGTGTGAAACAAGAGCTGTACCATGCACCATAGTTACATACAATCACATGAAGCTTTATCACGACACATTCGTAAATAGGTCAGTGTACCAACTGTCGAAAAATATAGTGTAAAATTACAATAATAAATTAATATGTTTCAAAATTATATACAAAGACTTCCAAGTAAAACACAATACTGTTAAACGAACTACATGTTAACAAGCATCAAATTCCGAACACATTAAAGCCAACGCTTGGCCTGTTGTTATTATTCCCATAATGTTAATTAAAAGCTGGTATAACTGTTCTTATGAATGAGATGGCGTTTTGAACAAACATTTGGGTTCATGTTTTTGTTTCATCCATTCTATTTTCATAATGCAAAACGGGTTATTTGCGTTGCTCTTCCGGGCAGCGGCTGCCGACGCGCGGCGGCAAGAGCTACGTGAACATAAGAACTTTCTTTCAGCGCGTCTCGGGGTATTTGATTCAACTAATCGAAAAAGACTTTTGTAAAGTTACTTTGGCGCAGACAATGATGTTACGTGAGGCAACTATGGAGTGTAAAATTTTATATCAAATATCCGTACGTAAACTGCCAATTAAACTAAGTAACATTTCACAAACATTATACTTATTTGTGAACATCCTTTCAACTAAGTACATTTTTTTAATTTTAAACTTTGCCTAACATTAGGAATTTCTTATGTATCGTGAGTTTACAAATATATAAACACACATACACATACAACTAGACCTAGAACAACTATCTGTAAGCCATACAAATATTTGTTCCGTACGGGAACCGAACCCATGACTCGCAGCTCCGCCGAATACACTCGATTACACAAAATAAAAATTATTGGAGAATATTGTATTTCATAGCAGTAATTGCCAAACTAATTGTAAATCGATGTACACATACCCTAATTCAGGATACAAAGGTACTACAAATCGAGTGAACCACGCAACGAAATAGTAGATTGGTTAGATCGAATACTGAACGTTATTAGCCGACGCATCGCCGAGCGTACGAGTAGCTGTAACTGAGAACATGAATGAACCCTTTGACTCTGGCATTAGCTTCGTTACATAAGCATCGGTTCTCAATGCGTTGTTTTATTCATGGTGTACGATTTAAATACGTTACTGTCTGAGTTACGACTGTACTGCATATACAAACATCTTTACTTCTATACCATCTACAGTATGTACCTACATACTTTACAAAAATCTAGCGAACTGCTCGCGACTTCGTCCGCGTGGCTTATTTCACCCGCGTTTAGTGACGTCTTTTTATACTGCTCCGCTCCCGTGTGTCATAGCGTGATGTTATATAGCCTATGTTATTCAGGAATAATGTAGCTATCTATTGGTGAAGGAATTGTTAAAATTGGTCCTGTAGTTTTGGGGCCTATTCATTACAAATAAACAAACAAAAAATATTTCCTTTTTATAATATTAGTAAAGATAACTTCTATTAAAATTTGGAAGTGTATTTGTTTGCACATCTGTGAAAAGTAGCTCGGATTACAAAAAAAAAACTACCAATACACTCCTACATAATTTCCGCATGACATTATTTTTGGGCCAGAAAAATGTACTGTTCTTAAGAGAATTTCTATGCGACTGATATCGCTGAGCGGTAATTTAATACTAAAAACAAAAGGTTTAATAATGAACATAATTTTGAACGGCTTCCAGTTGAGTAATAAACCTACAATATTAATGTTTAAAACAATAATGTTACAACGTTGATAATGACAAAAAAACTATGGAGGAAATCGTTAAAGGTACAGTTATTTACCATGGACACAAACGAATTAAACCTTTTCATTATAATTATTTAATTGTTCCACCAGATGAAATATATTATTGGCTCTGAATAGCTCAACTTTCAGGTAGCCATATTATTAAGTACAAATGTACAATCAGTAAATTAAATAATATTGAAATGTTTAACTCCATGCATATTTGTTGTTTTACAAGAACAATCAGCGTTAATTATTAATAATATGCAAACGAAGCAGTCACAGGTGGGGCTGAGGACTATTAAACTGTGCACTCGCCAACCAAAATAGAACAAGAATGTCATAAGAGAAACTTTGATAATTTCATATTAATGAAACTGCTTAGCAGCATTAAACGAGCGTGAGTTTGTTGGTTCAATATTTTCAGTTAACTTTACCGACAGCGAGCTCTATACAATAGAGTCTAATCGTATTTTGGTCAATAAGTAATTAAACTTAATGAAATTTCAACTACGTATAGTTATGATATTAGGTTTTTTATGGAAACTATTGAAAACTGGATGAAATTTTGTAGATGGAGAAAAAGGCACTGCCGTTATCCAATCTAAAGTCATCAGTCATCATTATTCAGTTTAACCCATATCATCCCAGTGTTCCATTTTTGAAAAACACTAATTTAAAAATGCGTTCAAAAATTATAATAAAAAAATAAAAAAGTAACCGTTTCAAAATGGAACACTGGGATGATATGAGTTAATCATTTATTGACTGAGAAAAGTGTTATTGGATTTTTCTACGAATTTCTCAGTAGCAGCTCGGAGTTAGGATTTGTGGCCGATTAATGGCAATAGGCTCGCCCCTTATTACATGGGACCTAAAAACATACCGGCGAACTGTGGGTGTACATTGGGACACCTCTGTCTAACCCTCTGGGGAATACAGGCGTGATGGTATGATGGTATGTTTTCATTTATTGACAAAAATTATGCCCAGGGACTGCTTTTAGAGTCCCGGGTTTCAACAACCAAGATATTTATAACTGCCATATTTTTTTTAAATTAAATAACATAAGCAAGTCGATTACTTGACTACTACATACATTTAATGATGAAAGCAAATGTTCTTCATATGATCATGTAACCTTTTTTCTTTCTTTAATATGAGGAAAATCCATACTAATATTAAATATTTAACAGTAACTGTGTCTATCTATCTGTTACGCTTTTACGACTAAATCACTGAACAGATTTTGATTATATTTGGTATGGGCAAGTTTGAACCCCAAGAAAGAACACAGATTATTATATATATCGCGAATTTGTCTGCGCCATTACATTTATGAGGTCAAAGTCGCTGACAAAAGCTAGTATGTCCATAATAATAACGATCATGTATGAGACAGCCAAAAATACCAAAAGGTCACTAAGTAAAGAGCATTCATAACGACCATATCACACATTCAATCAACTGGCAGCGTATCCCAGCAGTCACCTAAAATAGATCACCTCATTCCGTCTAGGGAAGTCATAGGTGGTGTAAGAAGCTAATGAACCATCACAATCTGCATTATGAGTACATTGGGGAAACCGACTAAAATGCGGCCATCTTATTTAGAGACGATTGTAAGCCATGAGTGGACTGTATGTTATGATTGAAAATGTAGTAAAGCGAAATGAACACCATTTAATGGACTGCCACGTTAGAATAGTGGTCCTAAGCGGAACTGCTAGAGGTTTTGGGTTCGATGCCCAGGTAGAGCAAAGTCTTATTAGGTTTTTTTATGAAATTCTCAGTAGCAGCTCGGAGTTAGGATATGTGCCCGGTTAATGGCAATAGGCTCGCTCCCTATTACATGGGACCTAAGCATACCAGCGAACTGTGGGTGTACATTGGTACACCTCTGCCTAACCCTTCGGAGAATACAGGCGTGATGGTATGTACTTATAAATAAAAAAACAATAACTAAAGAATTTAAAGACATGTTCTGAAAATGTCTTTTATTTGAACACGGGACTGGTTAATATTTTCTTTGATAATAATTCCGCTACTTATTATCTGTAATGGTTCTTGTGGCTATCACGAAATCTATGTCGAATATTACTTAATGTCATGAAGTAATCAAACTTGAGTTTTTTTACCATTACCTTAAACTATATAATGTTACAGACATGCTACTAAAAACTTAAGCATACCACACAACCCATAACTATTTTATATCCACATTTTGTATTATAACATTATTCGAACGAATACATTTTGTACTGTTTCAGGGCTACGTACCTTCGCCAATATCGGTACAAACTTATGCCCTCTATAACTTGAGTCATCTCGAGGGAAATAAGAAAAGGCAGGAAATACGCTTGAGAACTCGCACAAAATATGTCCCCATCTTTTATTATTCACGTTATTTATGTAAGTTTAATACTAATACGTTTATATCTTGATGTTAAATAGAAATTGCCTATTACCGTAACAGTAAGTGAACTCTTGAAGCGTAACCACGTGACCTATTAATTAAGCGCTGTTATCCTTCGTTCTACGGTATTGCTGTAATTATAATGAAAGCGAATTTGGGATTAGATTAATCCCAATGTTAATATAAATTTAATGTAATAAATATTTATTGAGCCAACGGAAGACCTTTTAGTTTGTTATTTTCATCACTGTAAATTTAGCCTTGGGCTAGGTCTATGTTCGTGATGGTCTAAGCTAGACTTAAATGTAGATTATTTTATAAAGGTTATATAAAGGTTATATATTCAACCCATATCACTTAAGCGTCGTCGTACAAATAATTTCGAATCATTAAATTTACATTTACTTAATTAAGTTGATATTCTTTATTAATTAAAAACGCCCTTCATTTTCTATACCTATCAAACTATCACCGTTAGTTCACTAACTTTACAACAAAATGTAATCCACATTTCATCCACCCTTATCATAAAAACACAACTGTGTCTTTTAATAGAAAACCAGCTATAGACTTAATTTAAAAAAATGTTTGACGTCGTTTACTTCGCGTAAATATTAGTTTCAATCTTGAAAAGAGGTTAATAAGCTGTTACGGGGGAAATGAAACGAGAAAGCACGTGAATGTGGGAAGTCCTTGTGCTACAAACTCCAGTAATTGAGTGCGCCGTGCCCGGATGTTTGTGTAGCTAGCAAGAACTTTTTATCAGCGGCGATTGGCGCACCAGTGTCGTATAACTGCACTATGTTCTCCTACAGCTACGTACAACTTTACAAAAACTTATATAAGAACCACGTAGAATGTTCCCGTGAATGGTCTTTACCGCATACAATGGGGTAATACTGCTTCGCTTCATTGAATAAGTTTAATAAGATTTCACAGAGCCCTGAGATACACCTGTATTTTCCTGTTAGTGTGCTGAGTAGGACGAAAGTTTGAGGGTTGAAATTAGGTAGGTGACATTCATATTGATGACATTGCAGATTTGTCACTAACATGCACTGAACATTCTTTATTTGTGAATGTGATAAAAGTCATAACTAAATACAGATATATCCGAAAAAAAAGGATGGATAGACCCTCTTGTTAGCAGAAATATCTCCGTAACGAACAGCGACGTCTGAGCCGTGAAGTAGGTCAATATCACTCAATCAAACCCACTATCGTATCGTTGCGTCAAAATTCCTAGTTCCTCACAATCAAAGCGCATGGTATGGTATAACGCAACAATATCCGCAGGCCGATTCTTTGTGGACAAAAACGCACTACAGTGCATACGAACCACAAATAGAAGATCTGATAAAAAATGGGAGTGTTCCGGCACATGCGGACCGATTGTAGGAGACAGGAAACGTCAAACGGAACAATTTGGAACGAGATTCCGTCGGTGACCTACTTTTAGTCGGTAGTACCGTTGACCGATATTATCGGACTAACAAAAGTGAACTAAACCATCGTCCAATGGTGACAAGTAGCTAACTCATCGTTTATTATGCAGTTTCCTTAGTTGATATTTACAACTTAGGTAGCTTCCTACTAGCTGGCTTGACGCCAGGGTCTTCTTCTTTGATCACACTGTTAGCTAATAGATTCATAATATTACCATTAACTTTTAAATTTATATGGTTACTCGTACTTCAGACGTCTTCATTATCCATTAATTTTTGATTCAGCCAACTTCTATCATTATCGATTTCTGTTGAACTTGTATTATCTATATTCTTCTAGTACAATCATCAAATCTTTACCTAACTGCGAAAAGCGGAGTTCAAATCAAGTTTTATGTATTCGGATGTTAGCCATCTCGATTAACGATTATGTCTAATAACTGCCTCATTAGCCCAATGGTGCTTAGCGTGACTGCTACGCTAGAGGTCTTGGGTTCGATTCCAAGGTCGAGCAAAAAGTGTTATTGGGGTTTTCCATGAAATTCTCAGTAGCAGCTCGGAGTTAGGATTTGTTCTCGGTTAATGGCAATAGGCTCACCCCCTATTACATGGGATTTAAACATACCGGAGAACTGTGGGTGTACATTGGTACACCTCTGCCTAACCCTTCTGCGAATATAGGCGCGATGGTATGTTATATGTCCTTTCAAATGATTTTTATCCAATGAAGTTAAATTACGCCTACTAAAGTATATCCTTTTAGGATCGGGCCGGACCACGTACTTACGTGTACCTACTTACTTGTGAGATCGACTGATCTGCGCGTTAGTATATCAGAGCCACGATCTCGTAACGATTTCTTATTTACCAATAACGAACCCCATTTGGACCAAATGATTAAATTGGCCCTAAGGCTCTTAGTGGGTTAACTCGATAAAATTCATTTTGTGAACCAAGTGGAAGGTGAGTATAAGTAGTTTTGTATGTACTAAAAGCTTTTCGCTTGTAAGTCCCGAATAGCCGACACATTTGTACTATTCAATTACGTGTGTAATTAGATTATGTGGTTATTGTATGTTCCCAGTAATTATGTACGAACAACCTTTGTCGCAACATAATGAAACCAATACAATAATGGTACTGTTTAAATATACTACTTCAATAGTTCAGCATCTCAGAGTATTTGAGTGCTCAGTTAATATAGACATTGAATAATTATTCTATTGGAAGCAGTTCACGTGTGTCAGTCTTTATTACTAGAAGGATGTAAGCAATTCTGCAGACAATTGAATCATTCTTCATTTATCTAATTCGACCGAGTAAATGGCTTTAGTTAAGGTTAGGAGTGCAGATATAGATTCTATTACGAAGGAAAATAAAATTAAATGGATACCAAAAAATGCTTGGGCTTTTATTTAATAACGGTAAAGTGTCTAGCGGAAAAGTATGACATTATCTTTATTTAAGAGAAACCAAATTATATTTACTTCTTTTGATTAGTTACAGCATTACCTAGATTAATAAAACAATCAAAACGTGTCCTCCTATTACAGCTCAACTACGTATAAGTAATTATCATAAGCTATTTTCATTCTGAGCACAAATTTAATTAAGAACATTATTTAAGAGCTGTCCGAGTTTGAGAAAACAGAAAAGTTATTTGTCGGAAAGCCCCAATTAAGGGCAAAGCTTTCTGGACTTAATCCAATAAACCTACTCATTTAGTGAACGGAATGAAAGGTAAATAATTTTAGGGAGTCCCGCGGATTGTGCCACGGAGTTTTGTTTCCCAAACGAAGGGTTCGGGAATAGGAACATGTGTAAACTATTCGTGTACAAAACTTGTTCGTGATATAACTAAACCTTTTAGTCAAACTGCGAACAATTTCTGAAGTTTCCGAACGAGAATAGCTTTGTTTAAACATTGTTTTCATTTAAACGTGCTGTTATAATCGTTTTTCTCATTGATGTAATTAGTAATGGCTCCGATGTCATTATCAGCAGCATTTATAAATATTTTTTATTCAAACAATTTTAGCTCACTGTTGACGGAGTTGAAAAGATATAAAAAATGACAAATACTTGATTTTAATTAACTATTTTAAGAATGCAATAACAGCTTCTGGAATAAATCACGTGTTATTTGTTCATCAAATACCCATTAATTTGACAATAGTTACCTATTTACGAAAACCGAAATATTAACACTGCTTTAAATAGACTTATTTAAGAAAATATTAAATTGTCAGGATCATATCAAGGTTTTACACAAACTCACACTCGCTTTTATAATTTATTGTAGGTTTGAGCAAATAACAGAAACCATTGTACTCGCCAATCTCTGTTATTCTAACGTATACGAGCCGAGACAATGGGAACCGAAGGAAAATTGAGGTCTCTAATATAACTCGAAGATTCGGTAAAGTGAAGTGGCAGTGGTCACGTAAGTCGCAAAAGACACCGCAGGAATGGGCGGATATTCCGATAGTTGCGGGAAAATATTGGGACCACATTTGGAGTGTTCTTAGAACAGGTAAACTGTCTTATAGAAAGCCTGACGTCGATAAAATTGCACTTGTTTACTTTACTGTGAATATAAATAGATCGGTATTCTCTGTAAGATAATAACATCTTAACTGTATAGAAGAATTATAGAATCAATTAATGAGTTTAAACTAAATTTTCTAGATGTTGTGTTAGTACAATCAATTTTGGCTAGTCCTAAATCACAGTTAGCGAAAAGGCTAAGCAGTTTGGCAAGGTTATGTTGTTTATGATTCCCTCCCACTTAAATTAGTTGGTTAAGATAGTGTATCTAAAGCTAAGAGGATACGATGGGGTTGGCGTATCCCTGTGGATAAAAAACCCCGTATAATAAATAGAATTAAAAAAAATATAGGATCATGCGTATGATTCAAAATTTTTTTTTGTGACCGAGTTCCTTCTGTTCTATTTACTATGAGGTCTATCAAGTATTAAAAGATTGTAACCCAGTAAGTTATCTTCGATTGTTCCATTGATCTTCGATTGTCATCATCGTCTGAATACTGAAAAACTGACTTAATATTTTTCTGAATATTTTTTACTGGTAATATGGATTAAGACGGGTTGATCCGACCCATTAGTTAAAATAAACAAAGTAGACATTCGGTCGCGAAACAGCGTATAGAACACCACGGTGTGCCCAAACTGGAGTTGAGCAGTAAGTACCAAAAGAGGTTACTAAACGCGGTTGATACCGCAGGGTAAAATACCAGGTATCAATTGGTGTGTTCCTAAAACAGACCAAAAATAATTATTAAATATAACATATTTCACGTCCTCTACGTCAATCAGAATTCCCAGTAGGTAATCCCGCCGAATCTAAGTGCCCATCTGAGGCGAGAGCTCAATACATCACTTTCACTTAGAACCTATTCGTCCATCCCGATGACCGATACAATTCTAGGGAGGGCTAAGATTTATCCAGTCTCTGGTGTAATTATGCTGTCGTTTCAAATTATTGTCCAGTCATTCATCTTAGTAGAAACGCTTCGGATACTGAACGATTTTTTTGGAGATTAGATATAATAATATTCTACCGACTGAAGTCCGGGCAGGAGATATTTATTTATTTAAGAAACACAAAACAGAACACAAGAAATGTATTGCATGATGGTAACATAGAGTATTTAATTTGAGGTCGAGACTATTCTTGTACACAGCCTGACTATTATAAAAAAAGTTAATGAAGAAATTTATTTTACTTGAGTTCTCATCGTAACTAAAATAATTACATAATAATATTAGAGTCATATAAGACTAAGCGCAAACACACATGCAACCCCCCTCCCCCTCCTTATTCTCATATTATTATTCAAATGTGCGGCAACCTAACACGAACGGGGAGATATCACTAACAATACCAATGACTTTACGTAATTGTGATTTCCAAGAAACGGGGGCGTACATCATCAAGTTCCTAACTACGAGCTGCTACTGAGAAATGGAGAATCATGTGACACTGCCCGATCTGGGAATCAAACCCCATACAACCGTCAAACTTGCGACCACGTGACCAAAAGCTAGTAGTATCATCAAAGCCCGGTGAATTGTTTACCACAATTCGTTGTGGCAACTATCCCTTCAATTAGTGTAGATGTAGATAAAGGTGGCTCAGTTTACCTATAATTCCATTTCGGCTTGTAAACCACAGCTGAACCCGAATAACTACTGCAATGCACTGTCAGAACCATATAACAAACGCCATGCATGGTAGGCGAATAAATAATGGCAACTTAGTTCACGAGATGGAAATACATTGATCAGTAAATGTGTGGAGTGCAACGCATAATAATGTTTCATCCTCCGCATTACTACATATCATTGTTATATCGCTACCGCAGTACTTACCTAGCGTGATAGTCGGCGCAATTTATTGCTTTTCATGAGTCCCTAGATACTTTGCGAATTCATCAGTGTTTTTCGTCCTAGTATTAAAAAACTGCCTCGTTAGCCTAGTGGTTCTAAGCGCGACTGCTACGCTAGAGGTCTTAGGTTCGATTCCCAGGTCGAGCAAAAAGTGTTATTGGGGTTTTCTATGAAATTCTTAGTAGCAGCTCGGGGTAAGGATTTGTGCCTGGTTAATGGCAATAGGGTCGCCCCCTATTACATACATGAGACCTTAATATACCGGCAAAGTGTGTGTGTACACTGGTACACCTCTGCCTAACCCTTCGGGGAATACAGGCGTGATCGTATGTTATGTTTTTTAAATAAATTTTGGACTGGATTTTAGTATCACTACGTGTGTTTGTCAAAGGCGACCAATTAGATGGTGAAATTACCTGGATGGGCTCCTTCGAAATTGGAAGGAGGAAGCGAGGAATCATGAAATATGGATGGTGTTATTTTTTTAAAGCATGGCATATCGTCAATTGACTTCTTATGCTATGGGCAGAGCGGAAGGGAGTGTCAGATTCTTACTGACTAAAATCTTTCCACGTTTCTCCATAGCCTTTGCGCTCAAGAGCCGCGGTGACTCTATCGAACAAATTCCATAACCCTGGCAGAAGATGGAAGGTGTGAAGGGAGATGTGGTATTTGCCCTCTAGTGGGATTGAACAGGCTAATAAAACACTTATATTTTGTTTATAATACTAATAGACTGTTGTGGTACCGAAAAATCTTCGCTAAACGGTCCTCACCTGACTTAGCTCCCACTATTGTTTCTTTTAGAAGCTCTCTAAGTAAAAGCACAAAAACCTTTGCTCAGTTTAACATTTTCTATTCAAATTTTCCGTACGCGGCTCTCGCAGCACGCGTTCGTTAGCAAAATGCATAATGCAACGTCATCCTCACAGACTCGGCCCGTCCAACGAGCCAAAAGTGAAATTTTAAGAAAATCCAACGCGTTTATTTTCACACGACTGGAAATAAAACGGTTATATTTCCATGAGGACCAGTTGCTTTTTAATACTATTGTCTATGCTAAAGACGGAGCTGTGTGAAAAGGATTGGATTATATTCTTCTGTTCTCTGTTGTCACTGGTCTAAACAAAATGGTGATCACAGATATTGACAACCAACCAACAGACGTAAGGGAGGCATGTGGGCTATGGTTAGAACCCTTTGTAATTCCAGGTATAGTGGTTTAGGAGAGGTGAGGTAACGTGATCCGTAGAACTCCAGTGAGTATTGTCCTCTGGACAATGCCCGTTGGACATTTACGGGGGTTAGTTTGGATTGATGTTACTTACCAGGAGAGAATGTAGCAGGAATCGGTAACTAGATAGATACATCATAAATTGCCTGACTTTTAAATAAAACCTAAGATTAATTGCCTAACTTTTAAACGAAACTTAAGTTTAATTGGCACACTTTTAAATGAAACCTACGATTAATTGCCTGACATTGAAATGAAACCTAAGATATTGCATAATTTTTAAATTAAACCTAAGTTTATTTTCCTGATTTTTAAATAAAAACTTAAATTAATTTCATGACTTTTAAACTATATCCAATTTCATGTCTAGCGTTTAACTTTTGATTAAGAAACCCATGAAGCAGTATTTACCTAATATGATCTCTTAATCGCCGCACAGTACCCATGGGAATCGAAACAAGGGCGGCTTACTCTTAGCTAGGAACTACAGATATAAACGGAAGTGGCTCATAGGTAACACTCACTAGATAATGTAACTAGCTCATTAACTGTAGTGGGCGGTTTTAATTTCTGCTTACATTGAAAACTAAAAGCAAAAATTTACGCAAGTATAGGGAAAGGCTGTAACTCCATAAAAAGGTATTTCATATAAAATATAACATTCCATCACGCCTGTATTCCCCGGAGGGTTAGGCAGAGGTGTACCAATGTACACCCACAGTTCGCCGGTATGTTTAGGTCCGATGTAATAGGGGACGCGCCTATTGCCATTAACCGGGCAAAAATCTTAACTCCGAGCTGCTACTAAGAATTTCATAGCAATACCCAGTAAGACTTTTTGCTCGACCTGGGAATCGAACCTAAGACCTCTAGCGTAGCAGTCGCGCTTAGGACCACTAGGTTAACGAGGCAGTCAAGATAAAGGTATATAATTTAGGTGATATGTGTATTAATAAAAAGTTCTAAAAAAAAATTAAATGTGTGATAAAATATAGCTACCCCCGGGGCGCTGTAAACCTAGTTCCCTCATTTTTGCCGAACATTATTTATTTACATCCTTGCATATACCATTACAGCTAAATCAAGTGACAGACGATCTTGTCACTAGCGGTAATGTGTGTAAGACAACTTTTACTTTGGCGTATGAATGTTGTGTTACAATAGAATAGTTCCTCTCGCACAGATATAAATCGTATTTCGACCAATATCGCGATAGTTTATTGGTCTAAATTATTATTCCTTACAGGGTGTTTTACTGGCTATTTTACAAACTTTTATTTACTTTCACCTGTATTTGAGCCACTTCCTGATGTTTGACTGAGCTGAAATTTTGCGTAAATGTGAAATTCGTATTACTATGCAATAAAATAATGTCACAGAGCTGGTCTGATGATAGAGCCGGAAGGTGTCAATAGGAACTTAATCAAATCTTTCAAGCTAAAATTGACCCACTTCCCGGTGTTCCATTGGACTGAAATTTTGAATGTATATGCACATTGCATGAATATAAAATATAAAAGCTTGTCTTTGATTCATCTTCATTTATTTTGAGCCTTTTATCTAAACAGGTATGCCAACCTCAGCGTGCCTTAAATCTTTCATTCTTCTTTTAAAATTTCAAACTAAACAATTATTTTTATGACACAAAATTAGTGTTTCAAATACCTCCAAAACGTCTTAACGTAACTTAAAATAAGGTCAGAGTAGTCTACAGACAACAGAGTCATATGCACGGCATAGTTTACAAAGTCCTCGTGTTGTAACGCCCTAAAGGTCTTCATGTAAACATATTTACGTTTTAGTCGTTTGCTTACCTATCATACGCAATGCCGCTGGATATAATGGGGAGACAGAAATGATCTAAAACAAGGATATACGGATAGGGCTGTTTGAAATGGAGCATTTTAATTTTGCTCTTTTGTAGGTTGGATTAGTTTGTGGACGCTGTTGAGCGTCATTCGTTTTTTTAATCAAAGAAATACCGAGTGTCAATTTAAGCTGACTGGCTGATATATGACATAGAAATTCTTACATAGTATAAAACAAAGTCGCTTAACGCCATCTGTCCCTCTGTACGCTTAGATCTCTTAAACTGTGCAATGGATTTTAATGCGGTTTTCATCAATAGATAGATGATTGAATATTTAAGAGAAAGGTTTATACGTCAAGCTACGATACATGGAAGAGGAGTAGTTACCAAAGGCTTAGCTGAACGCGGGTATAAAGCTAGTCTTTACCAATATTATAAGGAGGGAAGATTTTTTTAGGTTTGTTTGTTTGTAACTAATAGGCCCCGGAACTTCTGGACCGATTTAAACCATTGTTGCACCAATAGATAGGTACATTATTTCTGAGTAATATAGGCTATATAACATCACGCTACGACCCAAGGGAGCGGAGCAGTAACGGAAGACGTAACTTAACACGGATGAAATAAGACACGCGGACATAGTAGCGGGCAGGTCGCTAGTATATTATATAACAGAGTCAAGTTTTGATCCACACAGTTTTTATGGTTTCGTACCCAAAGGGTCAAAACGGACCCCTTTAGCTCTCGCTCATCCGTCCGTCTATCTATCCCTATGTCACAGGGCTGTATCTTATGAACCGTATTAGGTAGACTCTTAAAATTTGTACAGAGTGTGTATTACAATTTGGATGGCCCCCATACAATAAATGTTTTCTGATCGACCTTAATATTGTATAGAACTCTTCATGTGCGAGTTCAACTTGCTCTTGGCCAATTTTTTTTACCATCAGAACTCAAAATAATAACATAGAAGACTAATACTAATGTAAAAATATTTTTGATAAAACATTTTAATTAAAATAAGGAGGACTAAAATCCTGCCTACGTAAGTACTTCAGGAACAATAAAGATATAATAATATCACCAGAACAACACCCAGCACAATATCGACACATGCGGTAACCCTATGTATACGTAGGTAAGGTTTGAAATGGCGTCAGTAATTGAGTTTTCGAGCTCACGCCCGTTATGTTTGCCCGACGTACCTAAGCATGCCTGTAACTTGCCTGTAATCCCGACGTATCCCGATTAACTATAACAGTACGGTTAAGGGTCTATCAAGAGTCTCGGGAAATGATACTCAGCAGGTTTTTTACTACCCTCTGTCTGGATTTGATTAAGTTATATCAGTGCTTTTCAGATTGGATCTATTTCAGTCCGTGGATTGGATATCCCTATTTGCGTGTCAAGATTGGTTTTTCATATGGTAGCTTATTTTTTTTCCAAGGTAAAAATGCCTAGTGCTTTTTTTTGTTCATTGTACCATGTTTTATTTTTCAGTACACAACCAAAATTCTTTATCCTTTGTTACTTCTTATAGTATCCACTAGCTGCCAATGAAAGTGATGACAAAATCGGTTCAGCCGTTTCGGAGATTAACCGGAATAAACAAACAGAAAGACAAACGTTTTTAAAAATCGTCTTTTTCGTGTAAGCATTCTTATTCATTTTGTAAAATGCTGTTATGTATTTTACATTCCAAAGAGAAACTACAATTTTATTTATTTCTTTTTAGGTATTACGTCTACAGCAAATGAGAGGTTACCCTAATATGTTATAAAATCTAATCAATAAAATGAATTCCAGCTTCAGATAATTAGCTGTCCCATTTCCGTAACGGATTACCCAAATTAATATTCACGTATAATAATTACAAAGTCGTGTGAATTCAATAATGGCAGATAATATCATATTGGTTGGCAGAAAAAGGACGCGAATGGCCAAACATTGGCCAAGTTCGAAATTAATCATAACACCATATTGGCGAAAAAACGTCCGAAAGTTATACGTTTCATCAGGCGTAACATTAAAACAAATGGACTGGTTGGTACTCCTCCATTCGTATGTTTGAATAATTCATGTTCACAATCTATAAAGCAGACAACAGAGAGCATTTTACAAAACAAACAAATTTTATTGATCTCTCAGGCGCTGTTTGTGCCTCCACAATAAAATATTTACATTTACTTCGCAACACCTGGGCTATCTAGGCACCGCCCACCGCAAGCATTAGAATAATGAAACGTTTGCCACCACCTAACTCTCTTCTATTGAATAAAACATTTTTAAAGTGGTAGGTACATAGTTCGGCTTTGTTTACATTTCCTTTTTGAAAAATAAACGTGTTCTGAAATGATTTTGGAGTAAATTTATTCGTGGCCTCAAGCGGTTTAAGTCAGCTTCTTCTAGTTGCATTTATTTTACGCGGTTTGGACAAAAGTGGGGCTGTGACCCAATTTCATTTAGGCACAGTTACTTATATTTGTGCCTGTACTGACTTACCTGTAACCTTTTTTGTAAGTTCCAAGAATAAAACGATACATAATGTGGTAGTGTCACACTAGAAAATAAACAGATTCGTTATAGAAATTCAACTAAAGTAAGTACATGATAATAGTAATGATAAACGTGGATAGTAACCAATTCATATTGAAATCTACGAAAAGAGAGATAAGGCATGAATGTTTGATAGCTGTTGCGAAATGCGTTGTCAATTTAATTCAAAGAGACCCTTGGCAGTCGTTACGGATAGTCAGAAGCCAGGAAGTCTGACAACCAGTCTTACCAAGAGGTATCGTGTTGCCCAGCAACTGGGTTGTGGAGGTCACATAGGTAGTCGCTCCATGTAAAACACTTTCATTCAGCTGCATCCGGTTAGACTGGAAACCTACCCCAACATATTTGGGAAAAGGCTAAGCAGATGATGATGAATATAGGCCTTTGAAAAAGGCTCTAAGGGGATTACCTTTTACTGGAACGAGCTTGAACGCATTTTGTTTTTTACCGTTTTGAATCTTGAACACAAAGAAAAAGAAATACTCGATCGTCCATTTGTTATTACGAAATGGTTTCAATTTATCCACGACGTTTACGTTGAAAACTTATAGTTATATTTAAGTGTATTAACCATTAAAATATCTGTAAGCTCGTTTATTTTATTAGAGAATAGGTACAGGTAAAAGCTTCTTTTAGTGTTGTATTACATTTAAGAAACTTAATACATAAAAAAATACTGTAATCTCTAATTTTGTTGTTTTATTCTCGTACAATAGTTTGCACTTGCCATGTTATCTCTTCACTACTTTAGGTTGACTGGTAGAGAATGCCTAAGGCATTATTTCCGCCTTTGTACTTTTTTTGTTTTAATAATTGTGTGCTTATTTATTAAAACTATAAGTTTAAATAAACAAGCACATTTAATTTAAATTTTGTTTAATTTATTTTTATTATTAGTTAAGATACAAAAGAAGTTATCAACAGAAACATGCCTTGCACATTATAGCAAATTTTTAGGAGGAGTTTAGTGAGGTATACACGTACAGAATAATTATATAATTATTTATGTATATACGTTGATAACTTATTTTTACTTAAGGTATATATACCTGTGGGAATGGCTAATCGTGAATAAACCTTTTTATTCACAATCATTGATGACATGACTGTAATCTTTTTAAGAAAAAGAATGACGTTAGAGGTAGAGAAAAAATATGACGTAAGACGTAAGACAAGAATATTTTTGGGTGTAAAATAAAATTAAGATTAACCGCTATTTTTTTCGATTGTTCAATCCCACAACTTTTGGGTGTTCGTCCGGGACCTATCCCGAATAATAATAAAATAAAAAAAACAATATCGAATAATAATATAATAAATAAAATATAATTCATATCCCTAGATATGAATTAAATTTCGAATATAGTGGACGGTAGAAGACTTTAACAAATACGAAGATTTAAAGACGTAAAGATAGGTAATTTAACAAAGATGGCACCGAAGAAGAATACCCGAGAAGAAGACTATCAAGAAGTTGATGTGCAGATTTCATTCAGCGATTTGGAAAAGTCGATGAATATTTTTACCGGAGATGATACTTATCCTATAAATGAGTCCATAGAAGAATTTGAAGACGTTTCTGACTTAATGAAGTGGACTGATATCGAAAAACTTGTCTACACCAAGCGACTTCTAGGAGGTACTGCTAAGTTGTTTTTGCGATCAATCGGAAGAGTGAAGGACTACTCGAACCTTAAGAGGGCACTCATAGAAGAATTTGGTCCAAAACTTAATAGTGCAATTATTCACAAGAGACTGGTTGCACGTAAAATGAACAATGATGAGACGTACCAACAATATTTCCTAACAATGAAAGAAATCGCTTTACACGGAAAGGTTGAAGACACAGCATTGATTGAATACGTGATTGATGGAATAAGAGACGCTCAATCAAACAAAGCTATTTTATATGGTGCTTCAGACATTAAGGAATTTCGCAAGAAGTTGGAGATATACAGCCAATTCAAAAAAGATTTACGACCTTCAACGTCCGGCTATCAAGGAAACCGAAAACCCGCAAATTTTGAGACGAAAAGATGCTATAACTGTGGCGACCTAGACCACCAATCTTCTGCATGTTCAAAAGGCATAAAATGTTTCAGATGTAATGAATTCGGACATAAAGGACCTGATTGTCCTAATAAACCGAAGAAGACCCTAAATATTCTAAAAGAACAGAAGGATCAAGTCCCATTTAAGACGGTAAAGATAGGAGAAAATAAAATGTTAGCTTTGATAGATACAGGAAGTGACGCTAACTTAATAACTAAGGCTGAGTTTGAAAAGATAAAAGAAAATGTGAAGACATATAAAGACTCAAGAATATTTTTAACTGGTATAGCAAAAACAGGAGTAATTACAGACGGATCGTTCACGGCTGAAGTCCAGATTGATGATGAATACTCTGATATTACATTCCATATTGTTAAAGATAACGATATTCCAGTCAATTTAATTATTGGAAATCCGATACTGAAAGATTTTCAAGTGAAATTCACTAAAGATGGTATTTTTATGGAACGCATTATTCATTTGACGTTGCTAGTAGAAAACAAAGATGAAGAATATGACGTAGAAGACTCAAGTTACACGACGGAAGTAAAGAAGTTGATAAAAGACTACAACCCTGTTAAAGAGATAAAAAGAAGTAACGTTAAATTAAGGATTATACTTACCGACGAGGATCCAATATTTCAAAGTCCAAGACGCTTATCACCACTGGAGACAGAAATCGTGCGTAAACAGATAAACGACTGGTTAGATAAAGGAATCATTAAACCAAGCAAATCAGATTTTGCATGTTCAACGGTTTTAGCACATAAAAAAGATGGAACTTACAGACTCTGTATGGACTACAGATGTATTAATAAAAAAGTAATAAGAGAAAGATTCCCATTACCCCTGATAGACGATCAAATTGATAAGCTGAGAGAAGCCAACATTTTCACATCGCTTGATTTGAAAAATGGATTTTTGCACGTAAATGTTCATAAAGACAGCCAAAAGTATACTGCCTTCGTAACTCCCCAAGGCCAGTATGAGTTTATGAAGATGCCGTTCGGTCTGTGTACTGCGCCCTCAGTTTTTCAGCGATTTATAAATGGCATATTTCAAGATTATATAACTGATGGAACTGTATTAGCGTATCTTGATGACCTAATAATTCCTAGTAAGACTGAAGAAGAAGCGTTGGATAAGATAGAAAAAGTCCTGAAAAGAGCCGAAGAATTCGGCCTGCAATTTAATTGGAAAAAATGTCATTTCATGAAAAAAGAGATACAATATCTAGGCTACATAATTAAAGATAACGAGGTTCGACCGTCTAAAGAAAAGATAAAAGCTGTGGTAAATTTTAAGAAGCCTAACAATATAAAAGCTGTTCAGTCATTTCTCGGACTGACTGGTTACTTTAGAAAGTTCATCAGAAACTACTCGTTGATTACTAAGCCGTTGACAGATTTGTTGAAAAAGAATACCGTTTTTAATTTTGACGAAAGATGCGAAAGAGCTTTTATGATGTTAAAAGAAATACTTACTAGTAAACCTGTTCTCCGTATTTTCAATCTTAATTTAGAAACTGAAGTTCACACTGATGCCAGCGCTGACGGATACGGCGCTGTGTTGCTGCAAAGAAGCCCTAAAGACGATCAATTACATCCAGTTTACTATATGAGCAAAAAAACTACATCATCCGAAAGAAAATATCATAGTTATTATCTAGAGATTTTAGCTATTGTTGAAGCAATTAAAAAATTCCGAGTTTATTTACACTTTAAGATTGTAACCGACTGTTCAGCCTTGACTATGACACTACAAAAGAAAGACTTACCTCCGCGCGTTGCACGATGGGCCTTGCTTTTAGAAGAGTACGATTATCAAATTGAACACCGACCTGGAACTAGAATGAGGCACGCCGACGCTTTAAGCCGCTATCCTACTTGTTTAGTACTTACCGAGACTACTGCAAGACTGAAAAGGTCACAAGATGAAGACGAACACATTCACCTACTGAAAACAATATTACAAAAGAGCCTTACCAAAACTACCTATTACAGAATAACATACTTTACAAAAGAAAAAAAAAAGGCTGTATGAAATTATTTATTAAAAGCGTAAAGACAGTTACGCAGTAAGGAAAATTGGAAATACAGAAGGCCCAATTAACACGACTAGTTCTGCTAATCCGATGAAACCCTGGATTGCTACAGGAGAAGAAGATATTTCATCTGGGACAGATGAATAGTCAGGACGGCCGTGTGGGAATGGCTAATCGTGAATAAACCTTTTTATTCACAATCATTGATGACATGACTGTAATCTTTTTAAGAAAAAGAATGACGTTAGAGGTAGAGAAAAAATATGACGTAAGACGTAAGACAAGAATATTTTTGGGTGTAAAATAAAATTAAGATTAACCGCTATTTTTTTCGATTGTTCAATCCCACATACCTTCATATAAAAATAAGAAATAGTATATGAAACAGTATAACTCATTGCTATATACTATATGTATAAAAGAGAAGCGTCACCCATTACTTGTTTGGACAGACGAGAATACACAACTTTTGTCAGACATGTTTTGCAGAGCTTACGTTATGCATGGTAACAGACTAACGAATACACCAAAAGTCCGTTCAGTTTTACGTGCGAGTTTTAACAACACTGTGATTTTTCCATGGCTTTTTTCCGAATTTCTGTCAGGACGAAAACCTAGTTTGGAACTCTGTTTTTTTTTTATTTCATGTAATTTTCTTCGCGTCGAAAGCACGCTTATTCAAGGATTTAAGCCGGTTTTGTTCGATTGTTATTATTTAGGTTTAACAGGTATGCATAGTTTAGTTTGGAGTTCTTTTTTGTACTGTTACTGTGTTATTATGAAAATGGTTATTTAGAAACTTCTTCCCAGTCGTGGCGGATTGCCATCCCATCGGACTATGAGAGTAAGGGAAGAGAGAGTGAATTCGTGTATGCGCACACATATGTGTCCTATAATATCTCCTGGGTCCTTGGCTAGTCTTCATTGAGAATAGCCTTGGTGGCTAAAATTCGGTCGGGATGATTTAAAAAATATTAAGTGACCCGTGAAAGTTGGCATCTCTACTAATATTTATTTTACTTCAATTAAAACGGTTACAGTTGTCATCAGTTACAATAATTAAATACATAATAGCACTAAAAAGGATAATCGAAAAATATTAAAAAAAAACACAAATATAAATTTTAAACAAAACAATACAAGGTCATAGCTGCTTTCATAACAATTATAATATAGAATCATACTGCCATAATAGTTTACATTCTTAAGGTACTCCAAGCCTTACCGTGTTCATAAAATCAGTTAACTCATAGAATGGTATTTGTACATGTCAATATTGTATAATTTTCATGCGGTCACCAACCCGATGTGGTTTCTAATGGTAGGTATTGTTATACAAACACAATACAACTTCGAGATCTACCCACCCTAAGGCACAAACAGCGCAAACGAGCCTAGTCCTCGTCGGCCACAATAATAACAAGCAGCTGTTACACACGTTTTTGTCAGGCTCCAGAATTTCGAATATGATATGCAAATGACAGAAATGAAAAACAAAATTGAACACAAAATATCACCAAATACCGAAACGCCGACAGTGTGTATAATAGAACCCATTTAATGCAGTACTGGCATCTGCCGTGTACATTTACCCGTCGGTTTGTTATTAAAGGTGTCAATAAAACCCGCCTGTATGAGTATCAAGGGGTAATAAATTCTTTTTCAGAAACGGAGAACTAAGAGTTCGGATTATTTCGCACCATTTACTCCTTTCACCTACCGTCTTCATAATGCTGCCTCGATAAAAAGGATTTTTTTTCCAGCAGAATTGAAGTTTTCAGCTATCCCTTAATCGGGCTTAATCGAATTCTGGCTGTTTTCGTGAAATAAATGGTTGGAAAGTTTTTTTCGTAACTCGCTGAATTTTATAGGAAGTTAATTAGCCATTGTTAAGTAGATTTTTCCAATACACAAAACTTGGATAAGTACCTATTTAGGTTATTATTTTTGGGTATAATTTAAAGTTGTAAAGATCGAACTATTTTACGGATAAACTAATGTTAAAAATTCAGTCTATTTGATAAATTTTCAATATTTGAAAGCTTGCTAGTTTTATTTTTGCTCCAGTTTTGTAGGTATAACTATTTTACCTCATGTAAATCAGTTCGGTAAAAAAATATTCAAATGCTCTTTGTTCGAATATTGGAAAAGCACATTTTAATTGGTACCTTCATAGTTTTTATTGCGTGGTCGGTCTTGTCGCTTGCTTGACTGCTGAGCTTGGGTTCCTGGGTACGATTCCTAGGTTAGGCAAAGTGGTATTGGGAGTTTTAATTAAGAAATTTCTTAGTTTTTGGTTTTGATTATCATACGTAGATCTTTGACAGTACAAGCGGAGAAGTAGAGCTTCATTGCCTCAGCGTTTTCTGGCGGTATCCACTGTTGATTCTGGCTTTCAGGAGTTGCAGTAGTTGGGAATAGTGTGGCGGGCTTGTATAAAAAAGGTGGTCAGAAGCCCGAAAGTCCAACAACTAGTCTTAGCAATAGGTATCGTGTGATCCAGTAACTGGGTTGTGAAGGTCAGATAGGCAGGCGCTCTAGGCAAAACACTGGAATTCAGCTGCACCCGGTTAGATTGGAAGTTTTTAAATTTTTTTAGTAATTTATTTTTCTAGTGTTTTTCTATACCTAGGGATAAGTTTAAAGAACCGTACGAACGTGTAGGTACCTACTAAACAATGTACATACAAAAAAGTCTATACTAATATATAAAGCTGAAGAGTTTGTTTGTATGTTTGAGTAATCGCGCTAATCTCAGTAACTGCTGGTTATAATTGATTTTTTTTTTGTGTTGGATAGTTCATTTATTGAGGAAGGCTATATAACATCACGCTACGACCTATAGGTAAGGAGCAGTAACCATAGGCGTAACCTAATGCGAGTGAAAAAGCTACGCGAACGAAGTCGCTGGCATAAGCTAGTATTATATATACAGGTATAATAAAGCTTAATTTAAAACATGATATCCTACCTATTACCTGTCTACAAGGAGAAACAATGATTGAACAGAAACTTTATGAATCCGAAACCAAATGACGAGCTCGATACTGTTAGCATTCACGGTCCAATCAAGCTGAGGGAGGAGGAGATCGTCGGAAAATTGGAAGCTAACTGTAACTGGGGATATGGACGCAGCATTTTTTGTTGCCTAGACTGATATCTAGTGCCTTGTGTAATAAACTAGTTTAGCGTTCACTAGAATACTTCGTAGAAGGAAAGTTCTTAAACAGTATCAAGACGAGCCTATTGATACTTGCTATATACAGGGTTATTTGTAAAACAATGACAACCTTGCAGGACTGTATTACTATCATCATAAACAACAATTTTTGTTCTATAATTTTTTACAGAATCAAGCAACGCAAGCGCATTGAAGTGAATGACCGACTGAAGGATTTCAGTAAAATTGTAAATAGGTCATGTACAAACACCCCCGCCGCCCTAACCCCGCTCCCCTCGCTATTTTACTATCGCTTTCGTTTGCTTCGCATAGACTTCGTAACATTTAGAGCGTTCAATCTAAATATTTTTATTTTTGTATGAAAATCTGATGAACTAAAATATGATAAATTTTTAAATGTCATAAAACAAAAGTTGTTGATTATGATGTTAGTAACATAGTCCGGAGAGGTTGTCTATGTTTTACAAATAACCCTGTATAAGTAAAATTGACTGAACAAGGTAACGTATTATTACAATTACCGCATACCATTATACCATCACGCCCGTATTCCTCAGAGGGTTACGCAGAGATGTACCAATGTACACCCACAGTTCGCCGATATGTTTTTAGGTCCCATGTAATAGGGGGCGAGCCTATTGCCATTAATCGGCCACAAATCCTAACTCCGAGCTACTACTGAGAAATTTATAGAAAAACCCAATAACACTTTTTGCTCGACCTAGGAATCGAACCTAAGACCTCTAGCATACCAGTCGCGCTTAGGAGCACGAGGTCAACGAGGCAGTTACAATTGTTCTACTTATATAATATATATAAACGCGAAAATTTGTGAATGGACGAAATCTTTTCCTATGTCAACGTATGTATAAAAGATTATCACTTGAGAACGCCCCGAGCGATTTGGAATTTTTTTGTTGCTGTGTATGTAATTGTCAAGACAAAGTTTGCATGAATGAAAGTTTTGGAAAATCGACTGGAAAAGTTTAACGGAGATGGTAATATAAAGTGGCACCTGTGCGAGCCGGAGAGGGTTTTATCCGAACGCTAATATTGAATAAAAGTAATTAAATACTGTTAAGTAAAAATTTTTTAACGTGTATATAAAAAAAATATTTGAAATTAAAATTTGTAAAACCTTAACACAGTGCAACTTTCGTTAAATAACTCATTAAACGTTAATCAAACATTACATTTATTGTGGTTTTTAATTAAAATTTCATGAAAATATATATTTATAATATACAGTGTCGTAATTGCATAACGGTTAAGGCTCAAATCCGGCCAAGTACCAATGTGACGTTTTCAATTTTTATGTACATTATAAGTTTACTTTCGAACTCACTGACATCGGTGAAGGAAATCGTCACGAGGAAATCTGGGCTTATAGTGAATATAAGTCTGTAATCGCCAATCCGCTTTGAGCATCCGTGGTTATCAATGCTCTTGCCTTCTTTGTATGAGAACAGGCCTATTCCCTGCAGTGGACAATAATTATCTAGGCTATAAAGGTATATAAAATTTTCGTTTCACATTGTTAGTTGCACTACTCCTTCGAAACTGTCTGAAATCGGTAGTAATTTATTATTCACATCCCAAAAAAAAGTACACCTAGAAATCGAATCGAATTTAAATGGCAAAACAACGTTTGCCGTGTCAGCTAGTTGTTATATAAATGTATAATGACGTTATTCGAATGGTAGGTAACACAGGAACAATTATGTCACAATAGTGCTACAACAATACAACCCGATTAAGCTAGAATTGTAATGAAACAATGCCAGTTAAACCGAGGTAATGATGCAGTCCTCTATTTACGATCCACGAAGCGATTGATAGGCGTTAGAACGGAATTTGTGATGTCCATTCAATCAATCAACTCTTCCTTCCGCTGTCTAATCCTACATAGCTTATAGAAACTTCCTAAAAGTGACACAATACTATATGAGACAATGTATGTAGGTCTTAAGGCACTATAGTTTTCTAGGAGTTACAATCGGTTTTTGGCAGGAAAATCAAAGGCATACATACATACCATCACGCCTGTATTCCCCGAAGAGTTAGGCAGAGGTGTAACAATGTACACCCACAGTTCGCCGGTATGTTTAGGTCCCATGTAATAGGGGGCGAGCCTATTGCCATTAACCGGGCACAAATCCTAACTCCGAGCTGCTACTGAGAATTTGATAGAAAAACCCAATAACACTTTTTGCTCGACCTGGGAATCGAACCCAAGACCTCTAGCGTAGCAGTCGCGCTTAGGACCACTAGGCTAACGAGGCGGTTAAAATCAAAAAATGAAAAAAATCAAAGGCGTGGAAAATATACTCATGTCAAGTGAACTGATTGGCTGTTAATAACTCAGAAATGACGTTCAACTATGAATGTGATCACAAATCTATGGAACAGCATTTTTTATTCATGATTTCTGGGTTGTTTAAATAGTATTTATTTTAAAAGGGTGGAGCATGGAGCTTCTGGCCTATTCTTCTCCTTGTGAAACTGCTTTTTGGGAGAGGAAAATAGATTCAATTGTTTTTTTTATTGTAACCCACGTTCAAAAGTGTTTTTTGATGGTTTAATATAGATATAATAGAAAGTCAAAATCAAATTAAACCTTGACTTTGATAATGATGAGTAGGTGTTGCGTAAACGCGGCTTTACAGGTTTAAAGTTAAATAAAAATTAAAGTTGTTAGTATGTCCCCACTTATGTGTATTGTGGAGTTAATAAATACTAGTAGAAGTATGACGTGTTGAATAATAATTAAAATGTATAGTGAACTATATCATGTTTCTGGTAAATATATGTACTTTTAATGGTATTCGGAAACCTTAAGACATTCAGGGTTTTATCAAAGTAATAAATTCTAAAGGGATTGGAATAAACGCGTCTACATAAATGCATACCAATACTATCAACTATTTTCGGAAAAGCCTTTTGTTGGTATATTTTCGTAAACAAAATCTCATTCAGTCGCCTAAACTGACTAAAATAGTGAAAACAAAATCGAATACATCAATCCAATGGTTCGAATGTGGGCGACTTAGCTAATCGGTTTTCATTTCATTTTTACAAAGAAAAAATTACTAGTACTAGGTGTGTAGGTATCTTTGAAATATGTTAAGCTCTGTATGGGCTGACCGCTCTCCGAGCGGAAAAACAACGAACCATCAGCCAATGATGTACTAAAATAGGGCAGGAGCAGGGCAGTTAGTTACGTTCCAAATTGTTAATTTTTGAAACACTGCTACAACTTCAAGACCTATTTTCTTCATCATTAACCCCCGACGCAAAAACGACGGAGTGTTATAAGTTTGACGTGTCTGTGTGTGTGTGTGGCAGCGTAGATCCCGAACGCATGAACCAATTTAGATTTTGTTGTTTTTTTGTTTGAAAGATGAATTAGTCGGGAGTGTTCTTAGCTATGTAAGATGAAAATTGGTTCAGCGGTTTCAAAGTTATCAGCTCTCTTGTTAGCTGCGGTAGGGATTTCTATTTTTCTGTCGAGAGTAACTAAAAAAAAAAAAATTGTGTTTTGTTAATACAAAGAAGAAGGATAAGAGGAAGGATAACTGCGTCGTCAGCCTAGTAGTCCTAAGCGCGACTCCTACGCTAGAGGTCTTGGGTTCGATTCCCAGGTCGAGCAAAAAGTGTTATTGGGTTTTTCTATGAATTTCTCAGTAGCTGCTCGGAGTTAGGATCTGTGCCCGGTTAATGGCAAAAGGCTCGCCCCCTATTACATGGGACCTAAACATACCGGCGAACTGTGAGAGTATATTGGTACACCTCTGCCTCACTCTTCGGGGAATACAGGCGTGTTGGTTTGTTAAGAAGGATAAGTTTCATAATTATAACAATTTAGACATTTCCAAGAAAGTTTCCAGCAACCAACATGTAATGTGCTAATGATGTGAGTAAATAGTGGTGCAGGCGTGAAGATGGGAGCGACGGTCGTCGGCAGTGTACCTGCGGCTTTGGGAGCGGTCCCAAATCCGTTGGTGCCAGTAATTGCGTAACTTTGTTACACCGCAGCCACCTCGCCGTACATATGTGACGGTCTTTGCAACCTGTTAGAGTATTATTAATGAAATATGGGTCTTATTAATTGATATTGGTGATGACAATTACGTGGCAGTGTTCGCTGTTTCGTTTGTTTATGAGTACAGTCTAGACGCACAAGCAACTGCCCCATTGGTATCGTGGTCGCTGCGCGACGGATGAGTTTGGGGCCCTGGGTTCGTTTCCCAGGTCGAGTAAAAAGTGGTATTGGGTTTTTTCATTAAGATTTACTTACTATACCTCATGTAAATATAAAAACTGGTTTTAGTCCCATCCCAATACAGCGTTGATTTTGTATTGACTAGGAAGCTCCTTTATAAATTTGTGGGTTTATTATACCACGAGAAGCAGAATATAAACCTTAATTTTAAATCATATGATGAGTATATTTACATTATTATTCGTATCACTTCGTAGCAATTAGTATCAACAAACAAAATTATTATACCCGCGAGAAAAGCTGAGTGTATTTCAACTAGTCAAACTTTGAGCATGTTACACACTGGCATTATTAAAGTGCACTCTGAGTTAACTGAATTAAGATTGTATTTCGACTACGTACACAAAATATTATGTAAACTAACGGCCATTCCCAATACCCGGTGATTCTGACTTGTGTCGAATAAAGGCTTATACGCTTTCATGGTCTAAGGATAAAGCTGTTGATCTTTCGAAATAACACTTGATCTATCTTCAGTGTCAATCTAGATAGATTTACAACGAAGATAGATCAAAAGTGATCTTAATCGCAGGCAACATTTTTTTGAAGTTTTGTTATTTGGAAGACAGTTGCAGACAGGTATAACTCTTTCACATTATCTTCTTCATTATTTCATTATCTTCTTCATTATTCTTTTTCATTATCTTTCTTTTTATTTTTTCATTATTCTGTTTATAGTTACTTAAAGGGATTTATATTATTGAGACTGGCCGTTACACTGTAAGTACTTTTACCTTTTTTGCCTGACCCGTTGGTCTTGGGTAGGGTTCGATTTCCAGTTTGGGCAGTAAATTCTATAGGGTTTTTCCATTAGGAATTTCTCAGTAGCAGCCCGAAGTTTGGATGTTGGTGATGTGACACCCCCTTGCCTCGGAAAGCACGTAAAGTCGATGCCTTCCCAGTTGTGTCCAATTGCCGTGCCATCGGACTATGAGAGTTAGGGAAGACTAAGTGCACCTGTATTTGCGCACACACTTGTGCACTACAATAATTCCTCCATTGAGAGTGGCCGTCGTGGCCGGAATCGGTCTGGAGAATATTATTATCATTTGAACATTTTTTTTTGAAGCCAACTTTCTGTTCTCCCTAAAGAACTTATTTTCTCTAAATACAAATTACTTCGGGTTATTGGAGGCTTGGTACCAGTACGTAATAGATTACCTACTATATATAATCTGACAGAAACAAGACGATGTTAGGTGTAATTTCCTAAAAGCGGACATGGCTACTAGACACGCGAGATATGAATTAAACCCTGTTTGGATTAATCTAATTACTTGACTGTCGATATGATGTGGGCTCAAACCGAGCTGACCAGTCCTGTGTTTGATGTGATTTTTATGATTACATTCTGTCTTATTTGCCTATTCCTATAATCAATCGATAAATATTGGATCGAAAATTGATTTTCGATCCATTATTTATCGATTCATAGTGGTTTTTATTATCAATTTCTGAGTATTGTTATGGTCACTTACTTTTAAATTGAAAACCTGAATCTGTGTATGCTTAAAAAATTTTCTCTAGACCGATTCCGGCCCAGTGGCCAATCTTTATTAAGACTAGCCAAGTACGCAGGAGATATTATAGTGCACAAGTGTGTGCGCAAACACAGGTGCACTCCCCCTTCCCTATCTCTCATAGTCCGATGGGACGGCAATCCGACACAATCGGGCGCGGGACCAACGGCTTTACGCGCTTTCCGAGGCACGGGGGTATCACACCATCAACTTCCAAAGTCCGGCCTGTTACTGAGAAATTCCTAATGGAAAAATCCAATAACACTTTTTGCTCGACCTGGGAATCGAAGTCAGGACCCCACCCACGCTCAATAGTCGTGACCGCCACCACGAGACCAACGGGGCTACCTGCTATCTTTACTTATATAATAAAGCTGAAGAGTTTGTTTGTTTGAAAGCTGTAATTTCAGGGACTACTGGTCCGAATTGAAAAAATCTTTTTGAATTACATAGCCCGTTTATTAAGGAAGGTTATATGCTTATAACATCATGAATCAGTAATCAGAGACGTAACTTAACTTGGGTGAAATAGCTCTATTTTGTTATAATTTCAAACAACATGTTTTTATCAAACGCATACCTATGAATGTTTACACGGTACTAATACCAATTTCTGTAATTTTTTATTATTATTTTAGTTTTTTATATTATCCACAAAAAAATAAAGAATAAGGGTTCCGTGCAAAGTAAACCTCGCAGTACATAAGACTAGTAGAACCTAATTGTTCCTTCTACTAAAAAAATCTAGTAAAAAGTGATACTTAATCCAAGATTATTCTTTAAGACATTCTGTAGGTACTTTGATATCTATCTTCATTCTATCTACGTAATTGGAAGGGAAGGAACAAATTATTGGGAGACAGTCTTCAAATTTCTTAATTTACTTTTGTAATAGGATAATAAGTATTGTCTTTCGAATAAATAATTATTGTAATGGATTTTAGGTTATTTGTTTGTTTGTCTTAACTTATTACGGGGCCATGAGAATTATTAGTACATACCATCACGCCCTATATTCCCCGAAGGGTTAGGCAGAGGTGTAACAATGTACACCCAGAGTTCGCCGGTATGTTTAGGTCCCATGTAATAGGGGGCGAGGCTATTGCTATTAACCGGGCACAAATCCAAACTCCGAGGTGCTACTGAGAATTTCATAGAAAAACCCAATGACACTTTTTGCTCGACCTGGGAATCGAACCTAAGACCTCTAGCGTAGCAGTCGCGCTTAGGACCATTAGGCCAACGAGACAATTATTAGTATTTGGGGTATATTTAGTAGAAGTTCTTAAGTTTTATTTCATTTATTTATTTTTTATATATACGAACATATAATTTACATTTTTAAATATTAATATAAAAAATAAAATAAAGTTAATACTAATAATTAATAGTATAGTAAATATATATAATATAGTTATATAATCAATATTATATAATATAGTTATATAGTCAATAATATAGTTTTATTATTATTATTGACTAATAACTTACGTCTCATGCAAATAGTTTGTATAGGTTGGTTATTTAGAAATAAATAAAATAAATAAATCTGTTTCGATTACGATTGGTAAAGTTTTCAAAAAATTGAGAGAACTTAATAGAAAAATATTAGGTACAAGCCCACGAGTTACACAATAATTTGCAAACACGAAGGGTCCAATTTCGTCAAAATACGGAATAGGGAATGCGGAACCCGAAGCAAATATTTCTCAATTTACAAAGTGCTTTAAAAAAGGAAAACTAGGAAACGTCCTGGTAACCATTTGTGAGAAAAAATAGGAGTAAAAAATGTCGGTTTGACGATTTTTGTGGTTAAATCATTCAAAGCTAAGGTTGTCTCTCTCGCGCGCGGTATCTTATATACTAATTTTTTGAGTCACAATGGATGTATATAAAATTTCTGCAGTGTAAATGTTATCTGGCAAGAGTAGTCATTAGATTACTACTGACTGTGTGATTTTTTAATGTCGGTAGAAGCTGTTGTTCCGAACTTTCAAAGGAAAGCAGGTAAAATGGAATCCTCGCCACTGATAGTTAGGGAATAACATCGTTAAGGTGTATGCAGTTCAAACACCGGTTTAGCGGACCGAATGCTTTGTTACGCATGACATAAGCACTTCAACAGCCCACAACTACAAACGCACCGCCGACACCAAAGCCACAACACTCCACTGTACGGGGCTTGTACCCAATTTGAGGTTTTAAATTAGCATATCTTAACTGCACGGAGCTACACAACACACTGCTAATGATGAACATGTTGTTGTACATGAGAATTAGTCACTGTGAAAATACATCTGGATAGTCAAAGTCTGTGTTGTTTGTGTAATTACGAATTCGAACGCTCTATAAGAACTCCACGTTGGCGCAAGTAGTGGATAGAGAACAAGTATAAACCAAAATCAACCAATTTGAACTGTGACGTTTGGTTACTAGTTGGAATCCTGGCTCACTAGCCAACTATCACCAGACTAAGCACAAGTTACACTGCAAACAAAAATGGAGAATCGCAATTTTCGGACACCAACTAAAAGTAATAAGAGGATTCGTTGAATACACGCGAACTTTACAAAAATTTCAATATGTTGAATAGAAAACGGCAATTTGTTATAAGTGGCGTCGTGTAAAGTTGTGCAGTTTATGTGAAAAGTTGTAGACACGATGTGGAACTCTAGTGCCTTGCAAACTTGAGGACAAGTGCTGGCGACGTGACGTTCTCCCATTTAGTGTCTTGAAATCTTACCTAGACAAATATACTTCACGCTCCGCAGAAACAGGATTTCCTTGTTTATAATATGAACAGCATTTGTTATTATGTTAAGACATATAAGTTTGTCGAGCTGCATCTTCTTAAGTTTGTACGAATGCGGTATAAAATGGTTAAATTCAAAGTGTTATTTGAAGTTGTGAAGACATTAATTTCCTTTACAATCTAAAATAATATTCAATTAGCGAATCATTATACATTAAAACAAATAAAATGAAAATCATACACTCATTGCTTACATTTTAATATTAGGACGTTTTGAGGTATTTAGGCCGACCGTAAATGTTTAAAACATTTATTGTCTAGTCTACTTTAATTTGACTTTTGTATTTAGTGAATGAATTTGGATCGAGTGGGAAACCGTTGTTCCTTCCTTTCCCGTCCTTTTGTGGTTGTAAACCCCTTCCGAATGAAAGGAAAGCGGACGATTAAAGAAACAATGTCGGTGGTAGCTGGTAAACTTTTTGACATTTATAAGCGGTTAGGACAAAATCAATAATAAACACGACTGCTTTTTGGACATCGAACATTTAATATTAGCATTCTCCAAGTTTTGTATTATGGTAAACACCTTGTTGTTTTCTGGGTTGGTTACAAATACCTGTAAGCAACCCAGAAACAACAAGCCAAAGAAACAATTAAAATCTTCCAAGAGTAGACGGTTTGTTGTTCATTTTCAAGTATTCGATCCCGCTGCTACAAATTAACATGCTAACATTGTATTGACAAACGTTTCGAACATAGTTTACTCAGAGTCCGATTCAGCATCCGTCAAAAACAATCGGTTCAGTTCAGAGCAGAAATACGTCAAGTAGGAATAATGGAAATATGCGCATTGGGAAAATCTCCACCCCACACAAAATCTCGTAAAAAGGTGTGAAAAAATTCAACGTTCGCTCGTAATTACGTTGTTACTGTTTCCCTACGGAGCGAAGGCCTCTTCATCTTAAAGGAAGACAGGTAATAAAGTTTGATCGGTGAGATATTTAATTACATAATAAATAAAAAAAATTAAATGAAATGAATAATAAATAATGAATTTCCCTTTCTTTCTCTGACTAGTTAACGACAAAGTTTGTTGTATTAAAAGTTTTAATATTCTGTAATATGTAAACCATTAAACCAAGCCAAGCTCTTCATTACTTACAAAGCGCAAATATCTACCGAAACCAAGTTAAGCAGGTTAGCAATACGATTGAAGTTAAAACCACATATCTACTGTTGTTTCAATTAGTATCTTCCGCCTTCACTTCCATTGGTTTTGCTTTGCAGAATGAACGTTTGAGTATCTACCACATGTTGGGGTTACTGAACTTGCGCTACCGTTTGTTTACGTCATGTACTCGATTACATAAATCTCACTGGAAAGGTAAGAAGTGTTACTCAACCACATAAAAGGAAAGTAGAAAAGTTTGCTCTGCCGTGTTGTATATTTAAAGGGAGCTGGTACTTCGTTTCCGTTCGAGTCGTGTTTATCAGCATGGTGGGTACCGATAGTAGGGCGCCGGTTCCAAAAATAATTAGACACGTATGAGATGTTCGCCTCAATACAGGAAAACATTTATGAGTGTACGCGATGTGTAAACGATAAAGCGTATACCTTTAATGTCTGTTTATACTTAGATTTTTGTTATTTTAGAACTGAACGGTTTTCGGATCGCCATAGGCATATTTCGATGTTTGATTATTACCCACGCAGATTCTGATATTGATGTTTGTTGACACAGTACCTAGGAGTTCTGATTGCTTTGTTTTCTGTACCTACTCAGTTTTAAATCCTGTAAAAATTGCAATTGGCTAGTAGTCACCATTAACTTATAATTTCAAGATATAACTCCAAAAAACATAATACTCACTTTTAATTAACTGCTAAATTAGGTATTTAATTTCTTTGAGATCCATAAAAAACTGGGCAAATAAGTGACATGATAGTTTTCTATTGTCATTCTATGTTTATGGGGAATTCGAATTTTGACAGCTAGTAAAAAGTATGACAACTATTAGTACTATACATTTTTTTTTATTTGGTAAGAAGTTTTTACTCCATATTTTTTTTTAATTTTTTAATTTAACCAGTTTAATAATAATATAACTTTCTCATGGGAAGCTTTGGTGCTGCAGTGTTCAATAGAAGTATGTGCTAAGCGTCTTTCTGTACCCGCTTTACTCAAGACGGGAGATGATGTAACCACAGGAACCCCTTCATTTTACACGTGCTCAAGCATTCACGATTCAGGATTTCGACCAGATTCGAGAACCGGAGTTCGCCGAAACACACGAAGCAGGGAGAAGCCATAGAACATTTACGTGGGTACCTACTTACTGAAAATTGTTGTACAGAGGTACATTTAGTGTATATCAGATTACATACGTCTCGATACAGTAATTTAGTAAATACTAATATGGTAAGCGAACAGTATTATAGATAGGTGGCCTATTATAAAATGATTTATGAAGGTATCAACATTTGAATTTACTCTGCGTCGTGTTTAACTTACATACACCAGAGGTAGTTAATCGCTTTCAGAATCTATCAGACGGGACTGTATATGAAAGATATAGGCGGACTAGATTAGACGATATAGGACTAGACATTTTGATAACTGGACTTTTTGAGATTACCATTTTTTTAAGGATGGGAAATTAAATCGTCAAATGACTTCTTCTCTGAGCGGAGCGCAAGGGAGTGTCAGACTCTTACTGACTAAAACTCATCCTTGTTCCTTCTAATACCCTTTGTGTTTCGGTGACTCTTTCGGATAAATTCCGCTTCCCTACCATAAACAGTGATTCATCACACCAAAAACAAAAGTTGTTTCCGAGTAATAATTTTTCTCAATGTTACTTAGTTTAATGGACAGTATGCAGTGTATGGGTATGTGATGTATCTTTTTACACACCGTATAATATATTCCTGGTAAAAATAGGACTAAAACCTTATAGTTTTTTTTCTTTAGCTTGTAATGTTCCACTGCTGGGCAAAGGCCCCACCCACTCTTTTAATTATCTTGTAAAAAAAATATTACTTAACTAAAAATCTTAACTTTCGATAGACTGACTTGAGGTTCATGCTTCATTTTTTTTTTATATACTACCAGTTTGCACCAGACATAAGTTATTGGTTAATAATAATAAAACTTAAGTATTAAACATAATTATAAAACATATAATTTGACAGAAATACAGTCAAAGAAAAATAATTAAAAAGAATTTTTATGATATTATTTTATCTATACTCACAACGTAATGTTCCAATTATGAATTCAAAACATAGTCTATAAACACGTAATTTTTGTTCTTGGATCGGTTAAATTTAAAAATATAAACATTATAGTTCAGCATTCTCCTTCGATTTTTATACAACTGCATTATAAAATAACTTTTTAATCTTTTATAGCATAGTTTTATTTTTTTAATCATTGGCGGTCATTACACTATTTTTCAAGGAGCCCATCATCATGGGCTCCTTGAAAAATAGTGTCATCGTCAATGGATGCGCGAGCTGCGCAGTCATGCGCAATGACAATCTGAATTTCCCGCCGTATGGCAATTATTTTTTTTCAACTTTTGCTTTATTCAAACAGCATGAGTGAAGATAAAATAGTGTACGCAACAACATACAGGGTTATTTGTAAAACAATGACAACCTCTCAGGACTATGTTACTAACATGATAATCAAGAACTTTTGTTCTACGACATTTAAAAATTTATCATATTTTAGTTCATCAGATTTTCATACAAAAATAAAAACATTTAAATTGAACGCTCTAAATGTTACGAAGTCTATGCGAAGCAAACGAAAGCTATAGTAAACTAGCGAGGGGAGCGGGGTTAGGGCGGCGGGGGTGTTTGTACTTGACCTATTTACAATTTTACGGAAATCCTTTCGTCGGTTATTCGCTTCGATGCGCTTGCGTTGCTTGATTCTGTAAAAAATTATAGAACAAAAGTTGTTGTTTATGATGATAGTAATACAGTCCTGCAAGGTTATCATTGTTTTACAAATAACCCTGTATAATTAGGTACTAAAACACTCCCGTGATACTATTATCACACTCGTGTTTTAATGACCTCTATAATATGGCTGGTGCATAAACTACTATTGTGAAATGGTCTCGTGTGTCGATTTCGTTTTATTTAACCTCTCGGATTCATGTATTCCAACCACTTGTGCCCCAAAATGGCTTGTAGGAATCATAAAACATCGAGTCCTGGCAACTGTAGAAAACTCAGCAGAAATATGTAAGTAAATAAGGCATAAAATTGTCCTTATAGGTACACATCTAATCTGACTCCTTGCGAATACATAAAAACGATAAAATGTGTGAACGTTATGACAAAATTCAAATTTATCGCTCTCGCATTACATATTCGGCAAAAGAATGGTAATGTCTTCATATTATGATAATAATTCTTATAAATAAGGCTACATTTTTTACATAAGATGAAGAGTAAATGGATGGAAGTTATACGGATCCGGGTTTAAAAAAAAATAATTGTGGTCTTGTTTTGTTTTTAATTTTTTCCAGTGATTCCTTTTTTGTTGACAGATACCAAGGGATAGCTATATTATTTAGCTGTGATTTTTTTAAGTAGGTATATTAGTCGCCACGAGTCGTGAGCACAAATGTCAAATTAATTTTTGAGTTTTTGGGTTCCTTTCGGGGTTTTTTGGGCGCGGACGCTGTAAGCGATCGGTCCAACTGACGGATCAATCGCGTACACCATCGGTGGCCCAAAAAACTCAGAGAGGAAGCCAAAAACTCAAGAAATTACTTGAAATTTGTGTTCACGACTCGTGGCTACTACAATACGCTCTGCTTATTTACATGGAACTTAAAAACATGGCTATAAAAATTGAAAATGCACGTTATACATCATTATTAACTCTCTGCTGATATCTGAAACAAACCACGTTAGAAAATTGTAGGTAATTATTTCATAGATATTTAACTTTGATTAATTTTTACATAATTTCTTACCATAAGTTTGAAATGTATATTAAACTGGTATTGCTGGATAGCAATCTAAGATATTTGGCACGTTTAATTAGTTTCATGTTATTTACTGAGAGATTGTGGGTTAGCTCGGTTTGACAAAACTAAGTTTAATTACACAACGAAACTTCGGTTTCCAAATAAGTGAAGAACAAATAAAAATGAATTTTCAAACTCGCTCTAATTAATTTGTTAGTATCATACACAATTAAAATTGCTTTTATTTATAGTTTTAGAATACAGCCACACTCTATTAAAATCCAAAGTAAATTAATATTTCAACTATATTATCTCATTTTACATCCATCAGTATCAACCACACCTCATTACAGCCTTCGAACTTATCCATTTAAAATCAAAGTGTTCAAATAAACTCAGATAACTGCTACCAACTACGAGGCGTTGAATAAAACATCGGTCGATGAATAATGACCAGCTGCATTATGTATTACCTGTGGTATGCTTTGAGGAGTTCTACGTGCTAATGGGCGATTACGGACGTGTACACACAAATTAATTTTAACTGCGATGCAAGTAATGCTGATAGTGGTGATAGATTGCTTGGAAGGCTGGCTTAGGTTCCATTACTGTTTAGACTGGCGGGGTTAATATTACCTTTTATTCTAAGGGGATTTGGACTTAACTTCTATCTGCCTATCTATCATCATCATCTGCTTAGCCTTTTCCCAACTATGTCGGGGTCGGCTTCCAGTTTAACCGGATGCAGCTGAATACCAGTGTTTTACTTGGAGCGACTGCCTATGTGACCACCACAACCCAGTTATTGGGCAACACGATACCTCTTGGTTAGACTGGTTTTCAGACTTCCTGGCTCCTAACTATCCGTAACGACTGTCGAAGATCTACGAATGACAGCAGGAACCAACGGCTTTACGTGCTTTCCGAGGCACGGGGGTTGTCACACCATCAACTTCCAAACTCCGGGCTGCTACTGAGCTAATCCTAATGGAAAAACGGAATAACACTTTTATCTTTATTTAATCTGTCTATCTATTTAAACTTATATAATAAGGGTGAAGGGTTTTCTAGTATGTTTAAACGCGTTAATCTTTAGAACTTCCAGGTGGATTGGAAAATATCTTTTTCTTTTAAGGAGTAGTATATATGCTATATAACATAACGTTACGAAACATGGGAGCAGCGCAGTACCCAAAGATGTAACTTTATGCGGGTTAGAAAACCACACGGTCAAAGTTGAGCGCAGAAGCTTGTGTCTATTATAAGTCTTTACCTATTATTTATACATAAACTAACTGCCTCGTTAGCTTAGTGGTCCTAAGCGCGACTGCTACGCTAGAGCTCTTGGGTTCGATTCCCAGGTCGAGCAAAAAGTGTTATTGGGTTTTTGTACGAAATTCTAAGTAGCAACTCGGAGTTAGGATTTATGCCCGGTTAATGGCAATAGGCTCGCTCCCTATTACATAGGACTGGCGAACTGTGGGTGTACATTGTTACACCTCTGCCTAACCTTTCGGGGAATAATTATGGTATGTGTGATGATGATATACTAAGAACAATAATTTATAAATAAAATACAATAGTCACAGACGAGTATACACCTTTGTGCCAAACTTTATTAATGTATCATTTTAATAAACTTTCAAACAATTTTGAAAGTTTCAGAATCAAAAGAACGATGACCTCTTTCAACCTTTTCAAATTTCAAATCTACACTCAGAACATTTAAGTACTTTGTTAATGTTCACAGTAAAAACTTTTCTATTATATTTTGTTCTATCATTGTTCTACAATGTTTGTTTGTTGTACAAAGCCATTAAGCTTAGCGAATGTGAACATCGTATACATATTAAGCAGTTATTTAATTATTTTAACTAGACTTACATTTTGTTTCATTTATCTGTTTTTAGTATTAGAAAACCAATTAATAAGAAAAAAAAAATGGACGACAAATAATATTTTTGAACAGGAAAATATGAGAGAAAAAAGTTGATATAAGATATCATGATCTTGTCATCTAAGAATAAGAAATTGAATTATTTATTTATAAATCTATATATAGACTATTGAACTGTACTAATATTATATAGGTGAATTTTTTTTTTGTTTGACGCGCTTCTCTACTTTACTTATGAATTCGCAGCCAGAAGCTAGTAGTAGGTACAATAAGTTTACAAATTAATGCAACGTTGTGTTAAATTTCGGTCAAACTTTAGTAGGAGTCAGGTGTACCACAATGCACCGTTATATTAAAATTGGCTTTTAATTTTAGATTCTATTTAATATAATCAACCTACATAGATAAAGGAATCAATTTCCTTTGTCTCCTCGCAAAATGCGCTTCGATCCTTGCTGATATTCCTTCAGGTGTGAACTGAAGCTACCTCATATTTGTACGTAAACATGCCGAGCGCTCAAACTTTTGATGACTTGGTATTGTCACAAACAATGAACGGATACACATCAGATTTGTCAAAGTGAAGGATTTGTTTTATACAGGGTGACAAGTTTAACGAGTTAATGTGACTTCTAAAGTTAATACACGCATCGCTTTGTTTATAACAAGCGGCGGTACATACACAAACTGTAAGAAACTTGGGCTTAGCACGTATTTGTGTGCGTGTGTGTGTGTGCATACGTGTGTTCTAGTTTGTAAGTAACTCATTAATATGCAGGTTTACTTGTTTGCTTTCGCTAAGGTAGATAGAAAACTCTATTGGTAATTATGTAGTGCACGTAGCTCACATAAGCACTCAAAGAGGTCGGTTGTATTATCCAATAACTGTTGAGGTAGACATGTTCGATAGTGGAGGCTCCTTCCTTAGGTTAGGTGGAGCGAAGATCTTCGTAGGGTGGCTAGTCATTATCATCATAGCAGCCGTAGGACGTCCACTGCTGGACATAGGCCTCCCCCATAGATTTCCAAAAGGACCGGTTGGAATCGGCCTGCATGCAGCGTTTTCTTGCGGTCTTTATCAGGTCGTCTGTCCACCTTGTGGGTGGACGTCTTACGCTGCGCTTGCGGGTGCGTGGTCTCCATTCGAGAACTTCGCGGCCCCTTTTTTTTCAATATTGAGCTCTTTTTCAAATACAACAGGAACCTTACCCACTTACGTTCTTGTATAAAGGATTTTTTATATATGTCTTACAAGATATGTGTAGCACTTGTAAGTTCATAAAAACTGTGTTTTGCTACTTCTAGCGATCGTTTATCTACAAAGAACCGGCAAAATGTCTCCAATTGTTAAACTTATTTCAGCTAACTTCTTTTCATGGGTCGATTTGGACAGTATCCAATATTCTTTTTTTACATTATAAGCTTAATGCCAATTGCAGAAGTAGAGAACATGTGGCTAAGAATTGTAAATTAATCCTAATAATCAGTATTGCATGTATGAATAGCCTATTGTCATATTGTAGGGCGAAGGCCTCTTCTCATACAGACAAGACACGAGCATTGATCACTACGCTTGCCCAATGCGGATTGGCGATTTCAGACTTATATTAATTATAAGTCTAGGTTTTCTCAAACAGTTATTCCTTCACTGATGTCACCATCACAACAACAACATACCGTCACGCCTGTATTCCGCGAAGGGTTAGGCAGAGGTGTACCAATGTACACCCACAGTTCGCCGTTATGTTTACGTCTCATGTTACAGGGGCGAGCCATTAACCGGGCACAAATCCTAACTCCGAGCTGTTACTGAGAATTTCATAGAAAAACCCAATAGCAGTTTTTGCTTTACCTGGAGATCGAACCCAAGACCTCTAGCGTAGCAATCGCGCTTAGGAGCACTAGGCCAACGAGGTAGTCACAATAAAATAACAGTCAAATTAGGATACATGAATTAGAAAAAGTCACATTGGTTGCGAAACCACAGCCATCTCGACATGAGTGTATTGGTTTTATTATTGAGACCATTACACGTCGTTAGCAGGTGTTAGCGCAAACGTTGAACAGATTTCTTAATTTGAGTGAGTTAGCACAGTTTATATTGTTTAGCTTCTGTTAATAGTCTCACATAAGTGTAATCACATCGGTAACCAGTCATCATTTTGTCAGTAACTTTTTAAGCTACTCCGGTGTCTCCTTCACAAGTTCAACGACCCAAAAGACAAAGCAATATTTACTGTCTAAATCAACTACTACTGGGAATACTATGTATTTATTCATGTGACCACAGTTTTACTAGACAATGGTCGCCGGAATAATCTTGTAATTTACACGACTAGTCTGTAACAAAGATGGAGGTCTGACTAAATAAACATGGAATCAACTGAGCTAATAAGCTTAAGTTGAAACGACGTTGGGTTATTTAACGTACTGTAAGTACATATATGATAAAACTTTGGCTTAATTCTAGATTCTGAATCGAGAAAGTATTATCTACCTACGCGAAAGGGAACTCTCGGTACAGTTGGAAAGAAATTCTTGACTAATGATCCGTTTCATTGAAGTAACGTCTATGCTAACCACAAAGACTAATATATATGTAGTAGGTAGGTATCTTATACCTTGTTCAACTGATTCCGTTTATTTTCAAATCTGGAATTGGATTTGTGCCCAATAATGGCAAAAGGTTCGCTCTTTATCACATACAACGCAAAGGTTTATTTGCGTTGTGCTCTAGGTATACCTCTAAGTAACCTTTTAGATATTAATGGTTGTTATTTATCAGTAAGTTATATAGAAAGATAATGTCAATAAATAATGCCTTTTATTAGGTACCTCCTCGCAAGCTGCAGGTCGGTTACATGTTACGTTCGCACTAAATCTAATACGTTAGGTACGCTTGCATGCCGCTTCATACGGTGCCAATTCACTCCGTGTCGGGTCCGCTTGGGACTCTATATCGTAAATAAAACAGTGACGTGCCACACACACATGGATAGACTAGAAACCCGAAAATAATTCGCTTCAATCTGAAATATGTACAGAATATTAAATTAACGTTGTGTCGCTAAGAACGAGGAACACGAAACTAAATTGCTGCGGTTGTCCCAGAGCACTGTCAATTTAGAAACTATTTCAATTGGTGAAATTGATTAGTCAAACAATTGTGTATACCAATATTAATATCGCCTCCTGTCGTATCTTATGAAGCTTGTCTATGCTGAATTAGCCGCACAGCTGCGCCTGCTTGCATATAATTCTCTTGTAGCCGACTCAGCGCGTGTTGGCTGGCTCTTTGAAAATAAGCCGATTTGCCCCGAGACGATTCCATTAAAACATTTCGCATCAATAATGCGGTACCTTTAGTTAACGAATAGAACCGAGTGGTGGAATCGATATTGAAGCTGAATCGGTTTTATTACGGTGAGCTACTTTGAATGTGGGGGTTGTGATCTGTGAATGTACTAGCAATTCTTTAGTGAGCAATATGCTAAAAGTACTGCATGTTTAGATTAGAATTGTTTTAAGTTTGTTGACCTACATCGTTATTTGGTTATTGGAATGTTATTGGATGTGGGCGACGCCTAAACAAATAATTTTGTGTCAATTTTACGATTATTTCATATCTTTCGGATTTATTTTCATTGAGTGTTTCTAGATGACAGATAACTCTATCATCATACTTAAACTAATTATGTTAAAACATTTTCCGGAGGTGGTAATTAACTACTACAAATTATTTAATAATTATTACCATTTTCAATTTCGCAGAACCTAATCTAGTTTGGTCCATATTTGTGTTTACAATTACATAAGTCTAGTGAAGGTACTTATTTGTTTTGTGAATACCATTCATTGTAATGCAAAAACAGTTGATCACAAATCAATAGGCTTTGGTATAAAATATTGTTATCTCTATTGCATATTTTAGCAATTGATCGTTTTTTTACGGTAGAAGATGCGATTATACGATGTCAATTTACTGCAATCTTGCCCGTTTTTATGGCTTTTGAGATAAAAATTTACGACTTTCGTAGCATTTTTTCTTGATATTCAAGGATGATCTGACATCAAAAATGTATTTGTAACATTTTATATAGTAGAATAGAGTTTTGTTATATTTTCTTTGACCGATTTGTATAGTAAAATCATACATAGGTACATGGTACAGGTCGCGTGATTTTCCGCAAGTAGAAAATAAAATATGAAAAAAAAACGAACATTAATCAGACTTCTGTCATTTCAAATTAATCTACGTCAACGTTGCCGTAACCATAAAAAGAACGCAACATTGTTACATAAGCGAAGTTTGCGACGGGTGCATGTCAAAACGCAATATACCTAATAAAATCAGCATTCAGGGATCGATGTGTAAGCACTTAGCGTGACACGGCTGCTGCCTGTGGCAGTTTTGCTCGGACAGCCTTTTGAAAAGATGAGAAATAGTTATTTTCTCGTTGTGGGCTCCCCACGACGATTAATCATCCTTACTCAGCGGGAGGCACGGATTGACCTATGTACACTTACGCCACTTCAGACTTTCGCCTTTGTTCCTTCACTGCACTATTGTCTAAGAACCTCATTTTAACACCCTCTTAATAAAAACATTTATTAAAGAGGGGACCGCTTGAGAAACTTCATCACATAAAAGGAAAGGAGAACTGAAAATGTATTTTATATTTTTTGTTTTGGGACATCAAATTAATTACGATATTAGGTTTCTTATTGTTCTATGTTACTATTGTATGTATGTCGAATACAGACAAAAAAAAAAATTAAAGGAATTTTTTTTAACCCCTAAAATATGTAGGACGTCCGAAGATTAAATGACATTTTCTTCAACAGGTTAGAAGAAAAAGGTCCTCCTAAGCGGCGGTTTTATTAATGCTTGCACATTTCTCAAGCTCCTTGAATCCCAGACGCAAAATGTATAAACTGGAATCCACTCAGAAAACTATTTCCTCGTAAAAACAAACAGGGACACCGCATTCTGTCTATTTGCTAAAACTTTCCGCTGGCACATGTTTAAAATTAAATTAATATTTGCTTTTCGATGTGACTTTGCTCGTGTTGGTTTCAATTTGGGGTACCATATGTTAAATGAAGCGAATGGTCTAGTCAAGCGAAGGTTGTAATAAGGGATCAAGGAATTACGCTCTAATATTCAGAGCTTTTTTTCCGGATGGGAAATCATCAAATGACTTCCCCCGCCCTGGGCGGGTGTCAGACTTTTACTGACTAAAACCTAACCATATTCCTTCGTGTGCCCTTTGCGTTTCGGGGGCGCGGTATTTCTTTCTAACAACCCGCAGCACCGGCAGGCATTGGCCCTTCTAATTGCTGACATCTCTTTGAGGCTCGCGTGGAACACGAACACGTCGTCAAAACGGCCTGTCGTTATGCAACGTGCGTACGGTGAGCTACCCATTGCTCACCGTCCACAGGCCCGCGTCTAGGGTGGCCGGGAGTCGTCCGGCGGCTCCCGACGCCTGGAGCGTCTACCGCGGAATATTCTGAGCTGGAAGGTGCTTCGGCAACAAAAACTTAATCTTAATAGTCTAGGCCGAAGACTAAGGCCTGAGGATGGCTTCTGAGAGCTCATCAAATGGATCCTTATCTTATGTACTAATGCCGTTTACTGTTTTAGTATTTAGAGTACCAACATACCCACTTAAATAATAATACAGTACAACCTAATGGGAAGCCTTCCCAGATTATAGTATCATGTTGATATAATTTATTCTTAAAGTGTTCTACTACAATATTTAAGCCCTTGCAGCCTAACAGAATGTATAATATCCCTACACAACGGTGGATAAACATTTTTCGTGATCCCTTAGGCCTCGTGAACGAAACCGGGGCAAAGGCTAGTATATAAATATTTTGGTAGGTTCGTTACGTAGGTATAATCTTCGAGCATATTGCCACAACATTTCGCGACATGTCCGTTAAATCTTTCAAAATGGTTTGATTTTGTCCAGAGTTGCTTTTCAGCAAAACGTTAATCTTTTTTCTTTTTCCAGAAATATTGGGGGCCAAGACTGAGCTTTGTGACAGAAGTAATCCGTGTTATTATCGCTTGAAACTTAGTGTTGCGTTAATTGGTTTTGGGTATCGATATTTACTTAGTATTTTAGGACTTTTTGTCACTGAAAGTGTGATAATATTACGATTCTTTCGAAAGTATTTACTGCCAGTATTCAAAGTTTATTTTTGACGCGATTCTTGTGTCTACTGAAATACTATGCAATCACACTGCAAGTTTCTTTTAATATAAATTTGAAGGGTATTTATCAGGGTCTAATTACAGGAACATAAGATTTATAACTTAATTTCTGTGATGGCCACGCATTTGCAAGGCTTTCCGAATTGTATATGTTATAGGCAATAGTGAGAATTTAACACTAGATGGACGATCGAATTGGTAACAATCCAATGATAATAAAAAAAAATAACATTCATAAGTTTGTCAAAGCAGAATTGGTCTTGTAAAAGCTTTAAAGTTTCTTCTATCTTCAAAGCTGTGCACGTTTTACTATTGCAACGTGGATGCATCGAGTGACCGTCCACTTCTATGAAATGTCCCAGATTTCGTCGTAGCCGATGTTATTATTACGGTTCATTCATTCTTTGAGAGTTTCCGTGGCTTAAGTAGGGTAGCCGCTGTCAATTGTTTCTGCTCTTTTCACTTCATGACCGGCCTAACGTAAGTATCATATTTATGGGGGATACTTATAGGCTGGCTTTGCACCAGAGCTGTGTGAGGAAAAAATACACCAATAGAATTGCTACAATATTGAATATGGAGCAATTTCTATTGGTGGTTTTTTTCATCGCTGATCGCTCCACTTTCTCACGGCTCGTGTAAAACGCCAGACTAAGAATAACAGTACCCGGGTCGGAACCGCTATCTTAGTATTCCTAGGAATGGATCATGGAGTTCAGTAGAAAGAATTTCCTTTCGTATTGATATCTACTTGATCCATTTCAGCATCTTATTAGACAAAAAATCTATCTCAAACGTAGTCAAAAACCAAGTTAGCTTTACCTACGTATTAAATCTGGAGACACAAAGTACATAGACTTTCAAGAAAATGTGGCAATGTTAATGCCATAACTGGGTGCAAATGGCTTGGAAAATGCTACGACGTTCCAGTCGTAGCGTTAAGTTTAGAGCCAAGATGTAGGTACGGTTACTGGATTACACTATAACATCAAGTGTAAGTCAGATAGTAACTACATGCAAACACTTTGAACTGCATTTGCATTTGAACATGTTGATTTTGGAACCATTGATACGTCATTTATGTACTATACAGGTTGGAAACCCATGCAATCTAGCCAAAAACTTATAAAAGTCTCAACTAAAAATAATGGGTTTTTATTAGTGTAGCAAAAGTGTCTGCTCGGATTCGTACAGGGAACACGCTTTTCATACTTCATACTAAAATTATATATGTGAAAGTAACTCTGACTGTCTATTACGCATTCACGACTTAATCACTGAACCGATTTTGATGAAACTTGGTACGGGGTAAGTTTGAACCCTAAAAATGGACAAAGGCTACTTTACATTCCGCCACTTCGACATCAACCCGGACGAAGATGCGGGTAACAGCTAGTTTTAAATATGGTGATGAATTTGCACAGACTGCCTTTCAATCAAAAATACACACAACCTCACGCCCAGTACTGTAGTCACGGCAGTATCTACCTTGGCAGGTACTACTTGCAAAGATACAAAGGTACACTTTAAGACTACCATTTCTATAAGTGTACATCAAAATAATACTTTACAACAAACAATATTGATCACTATTGTCACATAAAACATAGTATATTATTAAACGCGTGCTCGATCGAATTGCTAAACGTACTGTCTTCCAGACGACCTTTAGATGGACAAGAGTTATTTGAAATTACAGTAAAAGGGATAACGTGCTAACTATAAGGACCAATAAATATAAGTCCAAGCCTGCATTCCTTAAAGTAATTTAGATTTTAGCTTGTTTATGAGCAGAAGGATAATGACCTACCAACAATTTATTAAATCTTTAATCTATATTGACTAATCGACGTATTAATCTGAACTCTAATAACTTCGGTGAAGGTCCTTTTTTTACTATTTTAATTTTAAGTTTAAGTTCAATGTTCAGTGGCATATTAAGCAACATTCTAGCTGACGTTTACATTATGCATCACTAATGTAATCTCGAGCTTCATCAGCATCGGTATCGGTACCTGCCTTAAGTACAATAAAATTGTATCTACGTATAACCTTAATATCGAAATTCAACTGCTCGGGCTATTCCCAGAAACATAAATAAAAAAAACTACTTACTTGCAAGAAATTATGGAAAATAAATAAGTCGATTAACACGACCGCATATTGTGCTGTAAAGATATCGTAGCTCAATATTTGATTCCTACGGTAACGAGTATGAATAAATAATAGTTGTCACAACACCTTTTATAATAATAATATGTAGACCGGTACTATTATTATCCCAGTGCTTCTCATACAGAGAAGGCATCGATCAACACGCTTACTCAAGGCGGATCGGCAATTTCAGACAAGTGTATTCCGTCACCGATGCCAGTGATGTCCAAGTTAAACTTAGAAAGTACATATAAATTGAAAAAATGACATTAATACTTGTCCAGTACCGAACTCGCGCCCTGCATGAAAGGCGCACGCCTTAACCACTGGCCAATCACGACGCCTTCACACCTTTAAAACAAATCTAACGTTTTATTTTATAAGTTTATTCTGAAACACAACCACAATTTCTTACTCCAGATAAACTAAGCCCGGTACCTTCCTAAAACTATAGAGATAAGTGATAACATAAATTATAGTTATCTAGCCACTGCGTGTGTTTGTTGTAGGCGTTCAATACCTATCAAGGACTTTTGATAATCTTTGCGGGCAAAGTAAAGAATAGTAAGAAAATTCTCCAAATTATGGTTTGCTGAAACTGAGTTTTATCTTTCAGCGCCAATGGCAAGATAGAGAAGATCTTACGACTCTAAAATCAAAAGGCTAAGTTAACTTACTGAAATGTTCAGAATCTAGTCGCAAGAAATTTCAGCGTCAAAAAATGTCAAAACACTTTTGTTATAGCATTGTCATCGGTCCTTGTAAAGTGTGCAAAGTTTCGATTTAAACCGACATCTTGAAGTTGTTGAAAATCACGTTTAAAGATTCCGCTCACATAGATACAAGTGAAGCTGATGAGGATTACGTGGTAAAAAGTAGGTACATTCAAGAAATTTTTGATTGAGACTGAGATTATATTGCAATCGTTGCTAAAAGTTAGTAGAATCTCCCCCCACCTCCCCATTTCACAGTCAAATCTTGAGAACACATCAGAAGATATGTCATATTGAATAAACCTTTAGTTCTCATTCAAAACAAATAATAATATCCTCAAAGTCTCAACAACTGAAAGCAGATTTCCCAAGGCATACGAAAGAATTTTGAAGGACTTAATATAGAGATTAATAGCTAGATCAAGATTGATGGTGCGTAGTATGATTTTCGACCTGATCTCTCAACGGGCTGTGCAATTTTCTGGCTGAAAAAACATTGGTAATTACAACATCAAATACATCTACGTGTGCCTTTTTTATGGAATTCAGTCGAGCTTTCGATTTAGTAAATTGTAGTTTCTCAAAAGAAAAACTAAACCTTCTCTAGTGAAAAGGCTTAAGTTTTTCTTTCAGGTTAGGCATTGGATTCTAGAGAGTAATATATTGATAAAATGTTTGGCAAGAAAAACATTTTTACAAAAAATACAATCATCTTCTACTCGTAAAATTACAAAATGAAAAATAAATTTTCTTTAGAAAACCAGAAAATTATTCTAACGTGGATGTCGACGTGATTTTAATATTTATGATGGATCTAAAACCCTTTTCCTCAACAATTTTTACTTTAAATTAACAATTGACTGTCATTGTATTTCTTTACGAATACCTACTATATTGAAAGACTCTATCACGTGAGGAACGCCACGGGCACAGCTAATTGTGAACTAAAATTCTTAATTGCTTATTATTAATAATTAATGCTGCCCAAATATCCTAATGCTTCAGTCACCTCACACAACATCAACGTATACAAAAGAAAATCTATTTGAGGTTAGTAAGGGGCAAATATTTCTTAGAGCAGCTACTTCATCTATTTAATGTTCTACACGAGTTATAATCTAGAGGCTGCGAGTAATGTTACAAATCCCTGAGGCACATTACGACGATGGTAGGCCTGGGAACTACCCAGGAAATAGCATAATATGAATGAACTGTATTTATGTAAAAAATGGCACTATTTCTCTTTGGGTTTTATGTAATTACATGATTTGCGACCTTATGTACTCCAATGGGATTAGATATTATATTCGTCCATTGCCTATTTCGGTGGTCGAGTTTTCTTCGAAACTATTTGTCCTGTCCTTGTAGCTATAAATAGAAGTCGGCTGAAGTGGCCGCTGGCTCTGACCTATAATAATAATAAAGATCTAAATAGATATACAAAAGTCGTGTGACAAATGGGTTTTCTTTTTTAGAACGCTGCCTGAACAATGTTTATAGGTAGGTCCATACTATTTTGAAAGGATTTAAATATTTAAAGCAATCTTTTGTTTTAATCCCAGTAACTGGACAGTTGGCCTTATAAAACAAAACTTTTACCCCAGTAAAACATTTGAATCGTGTTCCATTATTTTTCTACTCTGCGAAGCAAATAACATTATAGTTGAATATAGTCAATATAATCATATTCATAACATTAAGGTGGAATAGGTACTCTATTCAGTTACCTAGCAACCAACTTGTTCAAGATGATACATACTTCGTAATAGATATGTCTTCAGCATTCATGAAGAATTCTCGATCATGAAAGCTATTATTTTTATTTACGTCACCATGACTCAGCAAGAAAATGCCAGTAGGATAACTTTATCGAAAGGGGTTTTATTGATTGTAGTTAGTCTATGGTTTTCATGTTTCACTTTGCTATAAGTAGGTACCTTATACTGGTGAGATTGAATTTCGTTGGTAATGTCCGGTCTCAAGTTTGTTTTCGGCATCAATCGAAGTTATTTATAAAATGGAATTGATAAAACGTTTCTGGGAACCTTTTCCGCTAAGAAAACACTTTGAAATGATGAAAGATCCTCTAGTGCTTAGCGATAAGAGCTGTTGTTATAAAAGTAAGGTAGGTACTAGAATGCTAATTTTATATTTTCGGAATTTAATTCATATTAGCGGCCCGGCTAGTGTCGGTCACATGGTTTTCATTACGATTTTCAAACAAAATTATTAACATTTTTTAAGATTTTATGAAAACATTCTTACAAACAAACCTTGTCCACCAGGTCATTTGCCAATGTAATTTTAAGAATGAAAAAATATTATATCAAAACGATCTTGCCTTTTCCAAATGATGATTTAAACAAATGACTTAATCATATCTGGAAAATATATGTAGGTACTAGATGCTTCGTTCAATATAACCTACGGGATGCTCGAAATATTACCTTAATCACCAAAATAGAGGTACCATACCAACGGCGCTCCAAACACAATGTAATTTTGCATTCATATGACAAAGTAGACTGAGTATGACGCGGTTGCCGTGAAATTGCTCCTTTGCTGCACTGTACACTATAGCGCCTCACTACACTCATATCTGATCACAATATATACATATTGGCACAATATGTTTTAGCTCCTAGGTACCTTATTTACGGTAATAGTAAGCATCAAGCTACTACTTAGTTACGGTTTCATGAAAAATGAAATTTATGTTTTAGGAAATGTTGTTATTTTAGTGAATTGAATTAAATACATGAAATTCTCAGTAGCAGCTCGGAGTTAGAATTTGTGCCCGGTTAATGGCAATAGGCTCACCCCCTATTACATGGGACCTTATCATACCGGCAAACTATGGATGTACCAGTGTAGATACACCTCCGCCTAACCCTTCGGGGAATACAGGCGTATGTCTAGTGTAGATTTTATATTAATTTAAATTCAAAAATTTTCAACCAGTATTTTTAACCCATTCTTATTTCCGTTGACACCGTTGTCAATCAGTCTATACCTACTGTTAGTAATAGGTATAAATCGGCAGCAAAGTTCGATGACACTGAGTGACGTGCCGAGGCTCTCGGGACGCAATCCATCACACGACCGATCGCCAGGCCCTTCGGTAACGATTCCTTGGCCTTTGTTAAGTATCTATTGATATCGACTTATGTGGGTCACTTATAATTTACTTTCTTCATTGGTATGAATGAATAAAGTATATTTCCACTAACACGGCTTCCATTTCTTTTGATTTGTTTTCGTATACATGTTATTAAATAAAAATATGAATGTAGCTTAAAAAGTTTGATAATGTTTTTGATGAATTAAAGTAGATTATTGTAATAATAGATTATTAATTTTATTATAGGTATGTAAGGACAGCAGGGTCATCAATTGGTAATTCCTTAATTACCCGAATTTTAAAGCATGAGTAGTATTTACCCACTTGATGACACTGTCTGTAGTGTAAAGGGTGCATGCCACAGCAACAAGGCTGAAACAGATTTATTCTTAAAACTCAGTCGAATGCCATTCGGAATTCGAATGCTGAAAAAAAACGATTAGCTTTTTTTTGGGGGCACTTGTTTGACCGCGCTCGTGTTGTGAGCTCATAAGTTCAAGTTTATCTTCATAAACAATTTAAAAGTATGCCAACGTTTTAATTAACTTACTTGGAGCCCTAAATATAAAAGGAAGCCAGACCCGATACCTCCTTGGGCGGAGCATCGCCGGGTCCTCGTGGCGGCCATCGGCGGCGGCAAACTCTCGCGTCTGGCCCTGGTGAAAGCCGTGGTCCGGAGCGCGGGGAAATGGAAAGCAGCCGCCTCCTTCTGCGAGGCAGTAATGCTAGAGGAAGAGGCGGCGGGACGATTGAGGCAGAGAGTCTACCGTCCCAGCCACCTCTGTAAACGCTCCGGGCGTCAGGAGTCGCGAGACGACTCCTGACCACCGAAAACGCGGGCTTGTGGATGGTAAGCAATGGGTAGCTCACCATCCGTACGTTGCATAACGATAGGCCGTGTCGACGGCGCGTTCGTGTTCCACGCGCGCCTCAAAGAGATGGCAGAAAAACTTGAAGGGGCCACTCGGGGCCGATGCCTGCCGGGGCTGCGGGTTGTTCGTACCGCGCACCCGGAACGCAAAGGGCACAAGAAGGAACATGGATGGGTTTTAGTCAGTAAAAGTCTGACACTTGCTCCCGCCTTGCTTAGGGCGCTTGATGATTATCATCCTTAAAAAAAAAACCGATACCTCGGTCACCTATACAAGTGACCACAAGTGACGCTGTCTATACCTATCTAACTAATTTATCACTTGTAAAATTCCATTTGTAGAATCATTATTGTGAATTCTAGAACAGTTACTGGTTTAAAATTCTAACATAAATCGATATTCACGCAAATGAATAGGTAATGATGAAGGTCTTCGTCATAATAATTCACGATCATATTTCTTCGTATTTTAAATAATAACGTTTATAATGGCAAATTTCGTTTAAATAAATATGTACCAACTTTGTTAGCTTCCTTAATATACATAATAATATACCTAATTTTACGTTATCGTATACCGTTCTATTTTTCGTTAAATTGTTTCGTAAAGTACTTATTGTAACATGAACAAATAAAGTAGTAATATATTTTTAACACAAATTCTATCATGACTTGAATCACTAGTATAAAACTTACTTAAGTAATAATAAAATGCGAAAAAGGAAGCTTATAGGGCATCAAAAAACTCATCCGCATCGCTGTCAATGGGACAAGTGCCCAAAAGGCTGGCAGCGTTGCCACGTTGTATGGCAATGCTGCTGATTCTTTGGCCCAAGAAAAGGCCAGCCCTTTGGTCACGTGAAGAGTCGATCAGTCGCTGACGATTTATTATTTATTGTCATTTTTAACACTGATTTACTCTTCGGTATTGGTCCATTAGAAAATTTTAGTTACTATCTGATAATATTTTCCTGGCTAAATTTCAATCACGAATCTACGCAGAAAACATTGTAGTGCACAAATATGTGTAAACACAGATGCACTCCCTCTTCTCTCAGTCTCAAAACCTGATGGGACGGTAATCCGACACGATCGAGGAGAGAACAGGCGCACGACCAACGGCTTTCCGAGTCTCGGGGGTGTCATTCCCCCAATTTCTAAACTCCGGGTTGCTATTGACAAATTCCGTATGATAAAACCCAATATCACTTTGCGACGTGGGTATCAAGCACAAGACCCTACTCTTGGCAGTCGCGCTTGTAACCACGAGACCAACGGGGCAATCAAATGACAATGCCACTATCTGATAATCACCAATGCAGGCCTTTCATGACGCAGTTGGAAAGGAAACGGAAAAAGGAAGTTGCTTGGTCTAAAATACATTTTCTTTCTCGTAAGTAAGAGAATCTATTTTAGGCCAAGCAGGTTTCTAGTGTATTTTACATTCGAGAAAAAATAAAATGTTCTACCATATACAATGTAGTAATAATTATATGCTTCCGAGGCTCAGGTTGGGGTCTGACAGACGAAAATGCTTTAGGTACGGTTTTTAAGCTCGGTGTGGTGAAATGGCAATGCTAAGGCTTTTGTGACACTTTCAGCAGTCCACAAAACAGTCAACACGTCACATTTACATCAAAAAGAGGCTTGATTGAAAGTGTTAATAGTGCTTGTAATTTCCCGAATGTTTTACTAACCACAGTCCAATAATTACTAGTCATTTATTTAGCTGTGCAAACAAGCTGATTTAATTCCCGTGGACGTCCATCATTCCCGATGGGCGGTCACTAAACATTGCATACACGCGTTTATGATGCATGGCGTTAATTTAAAACTGTACGTACTGCATATTCTTCTTTTTAATGAACAATTTAACGAGAATGTTGGTTGTGGTTTTGTGTTTATGTTGTCATTTTTGCTGTAGTTCCTTTACCAACAAAAGGGCGCTGTGTCCTGATTTTCTAAGTTCCTTTTTGCCTGTAGGTAAGCGATGAAAGGATATTCTAAAAGATGAAAGGGTTGTATGTACCTTTAAAGACTTAGCTTTGATAGTATTGACGATTCAAGAGTGATCGTTTTTTTAGCCTCAAAGGGTTCGCATTCAACGTTGTTCTTTATCAGTAAACTGTGTTTTTAAAAGGAAGGGATGTATAACTTGGTCAGTAGTATCTACTATTTGAAAAACAATACAAAATCCTCAGCTTCCTCAACATTTTATCATAGATTTTAGTTGTTGTTACCCAAATCAGTTACACTGAAACAATTTAGTTCTGGCTTATAAACTTTCTGGTTTCAGGTTTGAGCTTTGACATTGTTTTATTTTGTAGTCCAAACAGATGTTACGGGTTTCATTTCCTACCTCGAATACTCAACGCTTGAATATGTAAATAAATAAATCTGCTTAAAACCGCATACCTAATGGTGGGATGGAAAGGGCTGATCTATAATAATACCAATTGTATCGTTCATACAATACAAAACGAGGAAACCTACAGACATTCCATTCACGTAGATATACATAGGGATTTATTAAAAGAGGTTAGGTCGGTGAGAACGCCTGAAATATTGAGGATGTCAGGTAAATTTATAGGGATAATATGTTGGAGGTACGAGAAGCTCAATTTCCGAGAGAGTTTACTGTGATTTTTTCTGTCTAAGAAAAATAGATAGCAAAGATTGTAAGAACGTCAAAAAAGTTTGTGCAATATCGCGCGCGCCGCCGCCTGTAGGCTACATCAGCAATTTTTCGGCTTGCGTATGCTCCCTTTAGGTATAACTCGTGTTTCTTGTAAATGAAGGTGGTTTATCTATATTTATATAGACAGCTGAAAAAAGTCTGATAGGCACTTGGATATAATCAGTAAGTATATAAAGTTCCCACCGTTGGGTCTTAATCATACGATTTTTTTAATACTGTTACATAATAATATAAGGCTATGTACTTATATCACCATCCAAACCCTAATAAAGACAAACAAAATAACTCGATTTATTTTACTACTAACACTGTTAGAACATTCTTCACTGCAGAACGCGATGAACTGATCATAAAAGCTTATATGAAAACAAATTCTTTGGCGGCTCGTAAACGGGACACCATAAAAATGTACGCGCGATCTCCCATCGATAGAGGCAGCAGCTGATGAGAGCGATTATGTTTATGGTACACGCGTTCCCTCGGGACGTCGCCCTGAGCGTCTAAAGCCCCAAAAGCTCCACCCAAGTATGGCAATGTATCATTTTTATGAGCCTGGCCAAAGTGAATTTGCAGGGTGAGATAACTCGAACGTGTTAGTCATTTACATCTAATGTGGCCAACCGTAATTTAGGAGTAACAACTTTTCCCAAAAATTTCGCTTCGGCTGTGCAATTAATTTTATCCCTTATCGGCCTTTGATAATTGGTTAAGATAAGCCTTTAATGGTCCTGTTGCTGCTCCAGATATCTGTATAATCTATGAAAAATTTCGGCGTGAAAATGTTTTGGTTATACATTTTAACTAAATGCGGAGTCTATTTAATTAATGTTGGTTTATCATTAATCAATTCTTAGTAACAAGTTATTTTCGGTTTTGACGTTTCCGCTGAGGAAATAGGCAAATTCATTCAAAGAAATGAAAATAGAAACCTTGGAAGTTTGACGTCAATTATCAGGTAAAACAATGATTTGCCAAAGGCTTTCTAAAGGCGATTTAAATTACCTACACGGAATACTATTCAGCTATTTAGTTTCGAATCGTGTCGATTTTCATTTCAAATTACTCGGCTTGTATCTATTGAAATTGCGAAATTTGAATACGTGCATGAATTTGCTTGTAAATGTTCACTTGGATTCAAGTCCGTGCAGGCAAATACATTTTCAATTTTGATACAACCCCGAAAATGGTTCTGAAATTAATAAACTGAACCACATGCATAATTTCGTTAATAAGAATTTAATCATATTTACCTTTGTGAATATATTTCATTTTATAAATAACTAATTGACGTCCTAATTAATATTCATAATGATAAATTATAATAAAATTACATTTAAAATTTAATAAACATCAAAAATACACTTCACATTTTTTGAGAATGATAATTAATTTCATTATTAATTTAAAAAAATGTGAAGTGTATTTTTGAAATGTATTTTTGTTTTATTGATATTCTCTATAATGGGGTTTAATTATAATTCAATTGTAAAAAACATTATTATTTAATTTGAATGATGTACGGTTTGCTAAAAGTTGGTGAAGTACATTTAATACAGACATGTAACAGCTTATCGTAACAGCTTGTTATCCACAAAGGGCTTTTATAATTTCTACGTAGTCCTGTCCCTTGCTATTCGAGGGCATACCGGACCAGCTATTTTCTCCGAGATGCCATCCCATCTTCTAATTTCTCTATCTCTATACCTTTTACTTCCTCTTGAAACCATCCTGTAACCAAGTTAGTCCATTTCTCTTTACTCTCTCTCTTATCATTTGCCCCGTCGGTCATTAATTTTTTTGTCTGTAAATTGCGAGTGCATTTTATAATTTCGTTGTAGTTTCGCTCTGTCCCTTCTTTTAATTCCTATTGTACTTCATTCTAAACAATTAACTTGTATGGTTATGGTTAATGCAAAACAATGATAACTTTACGTTACACGTTGATAAATGTCCGCTAAGCCAACTAAGCGAAGTCCCATCCAAGCAAACACTCAAATAAGAATACATAATCCAGTTGTATTTACCCCTTACATAGGTTTATGTAACAGGATAAATTTCCTCCCAGCTGAAGTTTCAAATAACATCCACTTAATTAAAGTTAATCTCGAATGGTGTTGCGCCCGACGACACGATTCCATTAGGAAGCAACACTGAACCACACAATAGATAGACACAGAAGGTTACGTTAATACAAGGAATAAAAACGGGTGCACGCACACATAGACACTAATGTACAGAGATCTTTAATGACTACAAGTTACAAATGCGGTTGGGTAGGTCGTGGGTGAAGCGTGTTTGTGTGTGCGTGAGTTTTTGCTTGTTAAATACGGATTCAGTCTTCTGTACCTGTCATATTTTGTGACTGAACCGGCATATCTAGGTCGTATTATTGAAGTTGAACTGTTTATGTACAACCTGTAGCAATTAAATTTAAATTGTGCATTCACGGCTATTACGTACAGTCGTTAGTGTCCTTGAGATCAATTAGTTTTGTTGTTGCAGTTTTGAATTTTGTTTTGGAGAGGATTTGTGTTGTGTTGTGGGCTGAATAAATAGTAGTACTTATAGTAAACAGTACGACATTGATCTTTTTAAATAAAATCTTGTCTGTATTTTACTGGAGTATTAGTATATAGATACCTTTCTATTTAATCTTTTTTATTCTTATGTTTAACTTTATTTGTGGTTAGGCTTTCAGTGGTTCTGCGTCGGCTATGGACAAAGTCGTAGGTTTGCAACCGACCACAGGCAAAATATATTTACCAATATATTTTTTAATATTTCATTATTACTATGTACTTTTCTAATTTAACTTAATTTGGGCATCTGACATCAGTGAAGGAAATCATTGTGAGGAAACTTAGCGTCATAGGTAATAAGATCCGCTTTGAGCAAGCTCATAACTTCTTTATTTGAGAAGAAGGCTTTTCCCTGTGAATGGATGGGACAATAATGGGCCAATAATATTATAACTTTATTGTCCTTTTTATTAAATGTAATCTTACAATAATAAATGCGAAAGTTTGGATTGATGGATGTATGTTACTCTGTCACGCTAGAACGGCTGAACGGATCTGGTTGAAACTTAACCTAAAAAAAAAAGTCTGGACTAGTACAAAGGCTACTTTTTTTCCAGAAACTTTTTCGATTCCCGTGGCATAATATATTAACTTTGACTTTGACAGAGGCTAATTATGTATGAAGATTTATTTCACGTATCGTTTGTGTTATTATTAATAAGCTCGATACCTTGGTAACTGCCTCGTTAGCCTATTGGTCCTAAGCGCGACTGCTACGCTAGAGGTCTTGGGTTCGATTCCCAGGCCGAGAAAAAAGTGTTATTGGCTCGCCCCTATTTACACCTCTCCTTAACCCTTCGGAGAATTCAGGCGTGATGGTATTATGATACCTTGATAAGATATTACAATATATTAAAATATGTAGCCGAAAATAATTACAAAGTTTTTATCAGGCGTGTGCTCCATTCAAAGCAACAACGTGTAAACACATCAACAAAACAAAACAGCACTTTAGTTCGTAAACTAAACAGTACGGTAACGTCATACACACACATTTAATTTCGTGAGCAGTTCATTTATTACTCATAACGTTATCAGCGGCAACAATCTCGTGTCCTTTTGTATGTGTCTCTGTTAAAAGCCTTGTTGGAATGTTCGTTTACATCATATGGTAAGAGGGGGGACTGAAGGGGGTTAATCATGATGTGTGTTTGGGAAAAAGGGAAGATGGGGTTGAAAGTGTGTTGCGGTAAATCTTTCGTGCGCGTACGCAAGATAATATAATTTTATTATTGTTGACCCGTAACCAACCGTGGCCACGCACTATTTCACGTTACTACGTAGGTAGATTGCCGGGGCTGCGAGTTGTTCGAAGGAGATACTGCGCCCCTGGTACGCAAAGGGCACAAGAAGGAACGTGGGTGGGTTTTAGTCAGTAAAAGTCTGGCACTCCCTCCCGGGGCGGGGCCCAAGGCCCAAGGCCACCCAAAGCGGGGGAAGTCATTTGAAAATTTCACATCCGAAAAAAAACTACGTAGGTACACCTTTCTTATAGGCATGTATACATTTCTTTCAGTCCACTATATGGGGTTCAAAACGATACATTACATAACACTTAACTAATTATACGGCCCATCAAATTAAGTAATGTTGACCAAAAACTATTGCTAGCAAGCAACTTTTTGCTTAGGCGTGAAAAAACCAATAAAAAAAATCTGAGACCTGAGTTTGCCGCTATAGTCCAAAACAAAAGAAATAAAAATCGCAATAATGAAAAGAATATGTAACTCTCGAACATTATTTAAAATACAAAATATTTTTTTTAAGTAACCCTCGACAGAAGAATAGAAATCCCTACCGCAGCTTACAACAAAAGAGCTAATCATTTTGAAACTGCTGAACCTATTTCCATCAAACATAGCTAGGAACTAATTCAACTTTCAAACTAAAAAATAAGACAAAATCAAAATTAGTTTATGTGTTCGGGAGCTACGATGCCATGGACAGACATGCACACACACACAAACACATACGTCGTTTTTGCGTCAGGGGTTAAAAATGAAGATCTCAGTTATCAAAACTAAGCTTATTGATAACTGAGGGGTCACTGTTCAACATTTTACGTTTACGCTGAAACTAATTAATGAAGGAGAAGCTTTACCAACTTGCTTTGGACATGAGTCAGCAAAAAAACTTCATGTTTAGAATGTTTAATATTCGAGTATGATGAGCAAGATAAGCAAAGCAGTAATTGCTTGGCAAGCGTTGTTTCGACGTTGTGCCAGAAGGTTATGCGCCACATGTCATTTGTACCACCAAATGAATTTTATGAGTACCAACTCATAAAATTGTAGGCACTTATTATGGAAATTAAACTATCGTTTAGGTAGGTATGATTTTGTCTTGTTAGTTTTTAGGTATGCGTAACCGAGGGGCCAAACGGAGCTCTCTTGGTTTCGCTCATCCGTACGTCTGTCTGTCCCTCTGTTACAAGGCTGTATCTTTTGAAACATAATTGATAGACACTTGATTTATTTACAGAGTGTGTATTATTATGCAGGATACTGTTATAACAATAATTAATAACAATAAAATTAAGTTAAAAATTAAAGGGAGTTTTCTTGATCTTAATAATCGCGCTACGGAACCCTCCTGCGACAAAAGTCATGAAGTTGCATAGCGCCTGTTTACGGTAATAAAAAAAGTTTAAGTAGCGTAATGATGCCTTAAACACAACCATCTAAGGTCTAATCATAATCAAACAGACACTACCTACTGTAAATAAAACAAGTTACGATAGCAAGCAAAATTTCCTGTACGTACAGCTGCAAAATACGGATATTTTTATAACAAACTTGCAATTCGATTTGCCCTTCGGCAGATCGTTTACATTGGAGTAGAATCCACTGGAATAACAAATGAACTGTCTGACCTTTGCAATCAATATTTCGTCTGTAACAGTTCGGTTTGCAGAGCCAAAGAGAAATCGGGTAGTGTGAATATATCTACGATATTATAGACAGCAGATGTTGGCTATCACATGCATCCTCGCGAAATCCAAAGTTATGATGTTTGGTGAATTCCGAAGCTTCATTTTAGTCGTGAATTAGGAAAATACGGAAAACTACCTCTTTAGCCTAGTGGTCCTAAGCGCGACTGCTATGCTAGAGGTCTTGGGTTCGATTCCCAAGTCGAGCAAAGTGTTATTGGGTTGTTCTATGAAATTCTCAGTAGCAGCTCGGGGTCAAGATTTGTGCCCGGTTAATGGTAACAGGCTCGCCCCTATTACATGTGACCTAAACATACCGGCGAACTGCGAGTGAACATTGGTACAAGTCTGCTTAACCCTTCGAGCAATACAGGCGCCATGGTATGTATGTGAATTAGGAAAATACAACAAAGCATTTACCTAGGTACCGTAGAGGCTCGGACTGGATGAGCAGTATAAAAAAATATTTTGAGTACTCCATGCTTTAAAAGACAATGTCAGGAAAATTTTAACTAGATAAAAAATAGATCATATTAGTACTGATATTATTGATCCAATATACAGCGTGCCACGGTAAGGATAATATGCATATCAAAGGCACGGATTCTTTTGATTTTAACAAACCACATAGCAACATTTTTTTAATATCAATATTCACAAAATTATAAAATTAAGAAACATTTAAGTAAAAAATCATATGTTTCCAATTGAATTCTACACATAACTACACCAAGTCAGCTGATTGGTGTCAATAAACTACACACAAAGAAACAACTCCGTATAAGATTTGTTTCTCCTGACACGATTGTTATGATTTAAAATTTATAAACTGCGGAAATAAAAATAAATATCATGCATTTTCAAAGTTATTGCTTTTGAGCTGAAATTTTGTATAGAGATCTCTTCACCCCGTTTGTATGCATATACCCTTTCCGTAACACGCTGTATAAATATTTATTGTTTCAATAGTAGTAGTATCCCTCCACCTCAACAGTACTTTAATTCAGTAATAAATAATGTGTATTCTTAAAAAAGTTCTACTTACGCACTTTTTTTTTGTATCTAGTATCCACATTCGTTTATTTCTTCCTTTTGTTTAGGTCCATCTTTGATCTATTACGATACAATGCCGGTAGACGTTTTCAGGAATTTAGGCCAGTATTCATCTAATATGTAGTAGCCTAAGACCCATGTACAGGGTGTAAAAATACTCGTCCATCAAACTGGGTAACATCGTGTAACAATTGTTGCTGGAAAACGACTTACAGTTTTAACCGACTTCAAAAATAAGTAGGTTATCCATTCGTCTGTATGTTTTTTTTGTATGTGTGTTACCCGATAACTCCGCCAATTATGAATTGATATTGATGATTCGGTTTTTGTTTGATAGGTCATACATCAAAAGTGGTTCCATATAAATTTTATCAAAATTAGTTCAGCAGATTTTTGAAATAAAAAATTACTGAAAAAAATATGTCATCCAAGTAAACGAATTAGCGTATTCTGCTTTCTTGTGGCTCTTAAGTGGTGTCTTGTTAATTTACGTAGTATAACTGTTCCTAATGGATTTGGATGACAGAAAATTGATACTAAAACGCGAAAAATAAAAACTTTTTTACAAAAAACACAACCTCCTTGAAAAACTAAAAAGTGAAAGATAACTTTATCTTTGGAAGTCAACGAGCTCAGGGAAGAAGTCATTTGATGATTTCCCATCCGATAAAAAAAAAGGTTTGGAAGTCGGCGGCTTTGGTTTAATTTGTTGTTTTGTATTGCCACCGACTTCCAAAGCTTTTTTTTGATCCACATGGGAAATAACTAACTAATCTCTAACTTAGATTATATCTGGCCGACCTGTGTACTGATTAACTTTGCTGACTGTACATACAAACCTTCATAATTTATAATATTAGTAAGATAATGTTTCCGACACCTTAGAGGTAATATTATTAATATTAAGTAATAATCATATAAGTATCTCATTGTAAGCGAACTGTTAGTTTTAAGTTCTTATGAGAAATAAAGCAGAAATAAAAAAAGAAATAAAAAACACCTAAATCATCAAAAGTTATTTTTTAATTTTTAGTTTTTGAGGGAGGTTGTCTTTTTTGTAAAAAGTGTTTTGATGTGAAAAATCTTCGTTTATACGCGCTAGGTATGTAACATTACATCTGCAACCAACAGTATTTGGGCGATGGGGGTTTAAAGTTTAATTAGAACATTTAAAATTAATTTTGCAATAAAATGTTAAAACTTTTTTTTTTTTGTTTTTAATAATAATAATAATAAGATCTGGCAACACTAGAATCAACAAGACCTGTCTGAAAATTAAAATTTTTATATTTCCCATTTTGCCCTATTTTTGGATTTTTATAGTAAAGCACAATAACTAGGATTTCCATAAAACTTTCAAATTAATAACAAAAACTACAATTACAGTGATCATGAAAAAAAAACGCAGGAAATCTATAAATTTGTAATGTGACGGATGTCAAGGCCGTCATGAAAAGAAATCAAGTGGAAATACGGAAACAACAACAAATACAGGAATGTTGACACGAGCCAGAGCTCGAAAAAATGCACAATTGCCATCCCCGGACTCGTTGCTCAGCTCCGCCTCGCCGCCGCCGGAATCCAGCCCCACTGTGAGTGCTGCCACACCGGCCACGGCAGTTGCGTCGAGCTCGAGCGACGAGTATTTCTCTCCGCTGTCGTCGCCACCACCTGCTCGTCGACGGGGAGGACGCCGGCCACCGACGTGCTTGGGATCCCGAGGCCCACTGGCTTCTGATAGGGTCCCCGCTGCCGGTGGAAGTGTGCAGCGCATGAGATGGACACAGTCTGTTAATGAGAACGTCATGCGCTCATACTTTGGGGCTACAGAGGGGGGAAGTAACCTGACTGCGTACCGTGGTCGGATGCTCTCTCTGTTTCAGGTGCTTGAGCCAGCTGTCAACGTTTCGGCACAACGACTGTCGGATCAGGTGCGGGTCATCCTGCGTAATCATATGTTGGATGACACTGTACTTGATCGCCTTCGAACCGAGATGCAAAGGAGCCATGTCATTGCTCCTTCGTCGCAGATTGTGGATGTGGCACTACCACAGACCACCTCAACACCCAGCCACGTCGATGAAGAAAGTAATGACATGGTTACTCATGTAAGTACCCAGTGCAGTGAAGAATTGAGGAGTGCTTTGGAGGGTGCGATTCGGGAGTATAAACTCATGCCGCTTGAGCACAGACCACGCTTACCTCGCTTGCCTATGCATAATAAAAATAAGGCGCTGGTGTGTGCTCTGGATTCGCAGTTATCGAATTATTTCGATGACTGTGAAGACCTTGCTGATGCGCACTCGATTCTGTACTGTGCGGCTGTTGCAGCATGTCGTGTAGCTCATGTCAAATTTCCTAATAATGACATTGCTACACGACCTAAACCAGCTGTACCAGTCTGGCAGTGCAGGATTGAGCGGCGCATTAGTGAGACCAGAGTGCTCATCGGCAAATTAATCTGCTTCAGGGAGGGCAATACTCGTCCAAGAGTGATGCGCTTTGTGAGACGGGCATTCTCGGGGACTGATATCAATCCTCGAGACTATATGTCCCAGGTCACAGAGCGCATCGATTTCCTGAAGCAGAAGGTGTATGCATGGGCAAACCGTATTCGTAGGTATAAGCGGCGAGTGGAACGATATACCCAGAATCGCAGATTCCAAAGTGATGAAAGGTGGGTTTATAGGGCTTGGGAGCGACCGGATCAAGGTGTATCTGATACGCGCCTGCCAGATGATGATGCCATGTGTTCGTTCTGGCGTAGCATCTGGTCGGTGCCTGTCAGCCACGCTGAAGGTGATTGGACTCGGGATGTTGAGCGAGCGTGCGAGTCAATACCAGAAATGGGGGCAATTACAATTAGCCCCCAAGATGTAGCTCGTGCGGTCCGTCCATTGCCTAATTGGAAATCTCCTGGACCGGACGGGCTGCATAACTTCTGGATAAAATGGTTCAGAGGATCACACGTTTGCTTGGCATCCCGATTCCAGTCAGCCTTGGAATCTGGTTCGCTACCCCAGTTCCTAACGACAGGAATAACCCACCTGCTCCACAAATCGGGTAGTACTGCGGAACCTAAAAATTATAGACCGATCACATGTCTTCCGACGGTCTATAAGGTTCTTACATCCATTTTGAGAGAAAAAATTAACAAACATATAGAAAATAATGCCATCATGTCTCCCTCTCAGAATGGATGTAGGATTGGGTCCCGTGGTACTAAGGAGCTGCTCCTAATTGACATTGCTATTAGCCAACAAGTTCGCCGATCCCGAAAGGATTTGTCGACATGTTGGATAGACTACAAGAAGGCCTATGACTCTGTACCACATACATGGCTAATGAGGGTGCTAGAGTTGTATAAGATTGATGCAACTCTACGCGCCTTCCTGATGTCGTGTATGGGGCAGTGGAGAACGGTCCTTCGCTATCCGGGATGTAGACAAATCCAGAGGATAAGCGAACCGATAAGGATTGAGCGAGGTATATTCCAGGGCGATAGTTTGAGTCCGCTTTGGTTCTGCTTAGCCTTGAATCCTCTAAGCACACTGCTGGAGGATTCAGGTCTGGGCTATCGGTTGAAAAGAGGAGGTCAGGTAATATCTCACCTTACATTGATGACCTGAAACTCTTTGCCCCTAACCGGTTGCGACTGATGGAGTTACTGAAGGTAACAGAAACTTTCAGTAGCGCCATCAGGATGGAATTTGGTGTGGACAAGTGTGCGGTCATGCATGTCAAGCGAGGGGAGATTGTGGAGTCTGAGGGAGTTCAGCTCTCGGACACCATAAACCTTAGATCCCTTTCTTCAACTGAGACCTATAAGTATTTGGGTATGTCGGAAGCGTTGGGCATCAATACTGTTGACGTGAAACAATCGTTGAGGGAGCGCTTCTTTGGCCGCCTGAAAAAAGTATTTAATAGTCTTTTATCAGGTGGAAATAGGGTGCGCGCCTTCAACGGGTGGGTCATGCCGGTTTTGATGTACTCTTTCGGCATACTGAAATGGACTCAAACGGAACTTGACGCCCTGGATAGAAGGGTCCGTTCATTGTTGACGGCATATCGGATGCATCACCCACGGTCATCGGTGATGAGATTGTATATTCCGCGGAAGTGTGGAGGTCGTGGCTTCCTAAATGCTAAGACTCTCCACAACCGCGAGATATGCAATCTCAGGGAATTTTTCCTCGAAGCCGACGTGGGGATGCACCGAGATGTGGTGGCAGTGGATAAGGGCCTCACCCCGCTCTCCTTGGCTAAAGAGAACTGGCGCAAACCAGTAGTACTTGAGGCTAAAGATCGTGAGGAGGTATGGCAGAGTAAGGAGCTTCACGGACGCTTTTTCCGGGCCTTGCATGGGCCCGATGTAGATCTCTTAGCGTCCGTATCCTGGCTTCGCTTCGGTGACCTATTTGGGGAAACCGAGGGTTTTGTCTGTGCAATTATGGATGAAGTTATTATGACGAATAACTACCGGAGATTTATTGTGAAGGATGGCACGGTTGACATTTATCGGGCATGCCACCGGCCGGGCGAATCAATCCGTCACATCATCTCTGGATGTTCTCGTCTAGCTAACGAAGAGTACTTGCATAGGCACAACCTTGTGGCCAGGATTATCCATCAGCAACTTGCTCTAAAATACCGCCTTGTGGAATCGGAGGTACCATACTATAGGTATGTGCCCGACCCAGTTCTCGAAAATAGCAATGTCACATTGTACTGGGACCGATCCATCATCACTGATAGGACTATTGTAGCCAATAAACCTGATATAGTGGTGGTGGATCGCTTGGAGAAGCGCGCAATGATCGTTGACATAGCAGTCCCACATGACGTGAACCTCGTGAAGGCCGAGAATGACAAGAAAATCAAGTATCTAGACTTGGCTCGCGAGGTTGTCGACATGTGGGATGTGGACTCAGCGATCATTGTGCCGATTGTTGTTACAGCCAATGGCTTAATTGCCAAGAGCCTCGACCAACATCTAAGGAGGCTCACGTTAGGCAGCTGGATCAAGGGCTTGATTCAGAAAGCGGTACTCCTAGACACGGCGCGTATTGTTAGGAGATTCCTTTCTCAGGAGCCCTGACCGCCGGTGGCTTGGACCCTGTTCCCGTCGCCGGTGGGCTACTATTTTTTATATTTTTAAATGTTTTTACTTTTATAACAATATTTAAAAATGTAATTTATATGTATATAGTAATGAATAAATGAGAATAATAATAATAATAAATCTTTATTTATAAAAGGTAGATTGTAGTACATTTTTTATACAAGGGTGTGTAGCACATAATAATATGTAACATATTCAATCAAGTGGGTGAAGTGCTGGTCTCCTAACTAGGCTACAGAGTAGCCTGTATTAAGGAGTAACAGTCCCGAACCCCTTTATACATATATAACTGCTTAGTACTAAAAATTCTTGACTATATAATAAAACGTTGCCCCACACTAGGAATTTCTCCTGTGTCGTGGGTGCGTTTACAAACATATAAACTCACATACACAAACAGCCAGACCCGGAACAACTATCTGTAGGCCATACAAATATTTGTTCCGTGCGGGAATCGAACCCGCCACACGCAGCGCAGCAGCCAATCGCTCAGCCACTGCGCCAACTGTGCCGTCAAACTTAAAAGATCGAAAGGCGCAGAAGGACTAAGGTAACCAACATATCTCTCAAAATTGCGAAACTCAAGTGACGATGGCGATCACTTGACAAAAGTCGTGGGAAATCGCTGGATACGGGTAGTTCAGGGCCGGTCAGAGTAGCTATTTTTAGGGGCGGCCTATGTCCAGCAGTGGACGTCATTCTACTGATATAATGATGGTGTTGATGCTGGAACTTTGACCTTTGAACTTTGCCACATGGAACCTTCCCAGGTATAGTAACTGGCATGAGTCGTGAGCTCAAACTTTGAGTTGATTTTTTAGGTTAATTCTTGATGCTGAACGCAATTGATCCGTCAGTCGGACCAATGGCATGCCGGTTACTATATGAACCAGAAAAAAATGTAGAACATGTAAGTTACGATTTCGTTAAGTGTCTTTATAGACCCCTTAATCTAAAGCAGATAATTATCTTAATCGTTTTAGGTCACTACATTAAAGTGACCATGGGCACGTATATCCAATAGTTACAGTGAACAATTGACACACCATTTTTCAATGGCTTGAGTTCATAAATGTCCAGTGCAGAACGTGGCTCTCTTTTATCGACTTTATAGTGAACGATTCCGGAGGAATATTGCCTTACTCAGTACGGAACAGCCTGATTGGTTAGTGAGATGATACTACTATAAAAGATAAATTGGGTGCGTTACTTTGAAATACGAATGAATGATAAAATTATTTTTTATTGACAGTTCATTCAACTGCCTTGGTAGCCTAGTGGTCCTAAGCGCGACTGCTACGCTAGAGGTCTTGGGTTCGATTCCCAGGTAGAGTAAAAAGTGTTATTGGGTTTTTCTATGAAATTCTCAGTAGCAGCTCGGAGTTAGGATTTGTGCCCGGTTAATGGCAATAGGCTCGCCCCTTATTACATGGGACCTAAAAATACCGGCGAACTGTGGGTGTACATCGTACACCTCTGCCAAACCCTTCGGGGAATACAGGCGTGATGGTATATTTATTTTATTTTATAGTTCATTCAAATTTTTAGTATCGTTTTGTTGATAAATAAGGATCAAAATTGCTCCTACGCTCGACGCTCATACATGTGTTATCTACAGAAGAGATCGTCGTATTTCGTACGATTCAGCTTTCTGTTTTGGTCAAAGTCTGTACTTATACATTAGTGTAATTATAGATGCATCTGCAAAATTCTCTTAAATCTCAATTTCTCAGAGATGTATCAGTTATCCAACTTTAATAGAAATTCTTAGTCATAACACTTTTCTTCACACCAATTTTTTATAGAGAATGTTTTTTTAGTTACTTTATCCTGTTGTAGTTCACTTATTTGGTGAAAATATGTCAACGTATGTGTCAAAATTTACCTTAATTTTGACGTAAAACACATTTTTTGTTAAGGATTCCTCGTTCACGTTTTTATTCAGAATATCGTTAAATCAAATGTCACTTTCACACGACGAGGGTTGTGAGAAAGGTAACTAATTTAAAACGATAATAATATAGGAATTAACCAGGTGTATACAAACGTATCTTTATTTTTGTAAGCTCTTATATTTTCTTTACAAGTTTTTTTTTCGTGTACCAAAAATATTTTTCCAATACTTATTTCGTATAGATACTTCTACCAATAACAATCGTTAAATCCTCGCAATACAGGTAAAAAGTTTTAATAAATGCCTTTAGCGTAATATCGTATTTCGAAGTCCATTCGTAATTGCTTTGAATAAACTTTCCAAGTTTTCTTTAGTAAGTAATAATTATTATACAAATGTGAATTCTGTTATTACTCTGGTACCTTCAAAAGGGTGGTTGATGTAGGATTTGCTAGATAAATAGTTTACTAACATTTCGATTTTCTTAGGTAGATTTTTACCTTTATGAGTTAGGTCCTACGCCTACGCGTGCTCCGTGAATATTGTTTCGTTAACCTTAAAGTTATTTATTTTTACTTTTCGCCTGCTCTGTTATTCCTTTGCATAACAGAGGCTTTCTTTTACTTTTTCCCGACTGAGGCGAAGGTAGATATTTTCCTCTGGACCTCACGACCTTTTGAAAACTGACGATTTACCAGGGTGCCCACACCATAAAACCCGGTTTATCCTAGTATGGGGACCAGATTAAATCGTATACAGAATGTACCAACTAATATCAATAAAGAATTATAATTTGTACTTATTACAAAGGCGAGTTGGTTTTAATAGTTAGTGTAGAATTGTGAATGCATGTACATATTGTTTCTGGGCGCGCGTGGCGGCTCTGCCAATACTGAGCGCTGCCGAGCTGGCACACATAGAAACAATTTGCACGTGCATCATACGCACACAATAAAGATGCACCCACCTTCATCGCGAGCCTGTGGACGGTGAGCAATAGGTAGCTCACCGTGCGTACGTTGTATAATGACAGGCCGTGTCATCAAAGAGATGGCAGCAAATTGGACGGGCCAGTTAGGGCCAATGTCTACCGGGGCTGCGGGTTGTCCAAAAAAGATACCGCGCCCCCGAAACGCAAAGGGCACAAGAAGGAACATGGTTGGGTTTTAGTCAGTAAAAGTCTGACACTCCCTCCTGCCCCAGCCTGGGCGGGAGAAGTCAATTGATGATTTTCCGTTCGACAAAAAAATAAAATAGAAGCCACCTTCATGAATTGCAAGAAACTACCTTTTATCTCAAGCACATACAGTATAATCTTAACAATAGAAGTGAAGCTGTTACCATCATCTTCATCTAGACCTGTTACGAAGCCGCTGTACATTTTGCCGAATCCACTTTTACTGTGGGTCATTACTAAATAGACTTATAATACCCCACTGTAGGGCAAAGGAATCTTATCATACAGAGAAGGCACGACCATTGATCACCACCCTTAGTTAAGAATATTAGGGATTCCAGATTAATTATAAGTTCAAGTTTCCCTTCACGATGTCAGTGATGTTCAAAAACAACTTAGAAACTATATATGAATTGGTACTTTCCCGGATCCTCATGTATGAGAGGTTGGCGCTCACGCAGATGTGCTGCTGGGCCATCATGCCATTGTAGGTTATTGCATACCATCATACCATTTCCCGAAGGGTTAGGCAGAGGTCTAACAATGTACACCCATAGTTCGCCGGTATGTTTAGGTCCCATGTAACAGGGGGCGAGCCTATTGCCATTAACCGGGCAGAAATCCTAACTCCGACTTGCTACTAAGAATTTCATTATTGTTATGAGGTTATTGCACACTTGGATTATTGTAACTACAATTAGAACACTTTCGATACATCTACTCTTAACACCATAATAATAAGTCTCCCTGAAAGTTTTTTAAACGTTGCGCCACACTAGGCGTTTCTTCTGTATCGTGGGTGCCTTTATACACAAACAGCCAGACCCGAAACAACTATCTGTAGGCCATGCAAATATTTGTTCCGTGCGGGAATCGAACCCGCGCCACGCAGCGCAGCAGCCAATCGCTCAGCCACTGCGCCAACCGTGCCGTCAAACGCGTATATTTAGCGATTGTCTCTTCATCAAATACACATTTTGTAACTAAAGTATAATGAATTAATGAAACAAGACGTCACTAGCAGAAGTTTATCTAGTAAACTGCGAATGCCGTTGTCGCGTGCTCCCGTCGCACCTACGCTTAACAAATTACTTCTTAACTAACTCGAATGTCTGTTCAAATTGCTAAGATTAAAACAGGTTAAACTATTAAACATAATTGCCTAGAAATGTCGTGCTTGAAAACTTTGTTCACAACAATAAACGTCTTGTTATCTCACATTGCTGTTTGGAGATTAAAAACATTTATAACTAGCGAACTGCCCGCGATTTCGTCCGCGTAGCTTATTTCACACGCGTTAAGTTGCGTCTTTGGTTACTGCTCCGCTCCCGTGTGTCTATGTATTGGTAAATAAAAACATATAATTAAAAATTTTAAGTAACACAGAAGAATAAAAATCCCTACAGTAGCTAACAAAAGAGCTAATAACTTCAAAAAAGGGCTGAACCCATTTCCATCAAAAATAGCTAAGAACACTCCTGACTAATTCACCTTCCAAACAACAAAAAACAAAATCAAAATCGGTTCATGCGTTCAGGAGCTACGATGCCACAGACAGACACAGACACACACACACAGAGACACGTCAAACTTTAACACCCCGTCGTTTTTGCGTCGGGGGTTAAAAATGGTTAAAATCGGCCCAGTAGTTTTGGAGCCTATTCGATACTAACAAACAATCAAACAAAAATATTTTCTTTTTTATGTTTAACGAAGTCGAACAAATACTTGTGCCCTTTTTAAAGGGTTTCATTTATCCACAAAAAAGGGGTAAAAAGGCGTTAATTATTTCACTGAAAAAACATTTTTACTATTAATTAAAGAAGCGCTGCGGATGTCGGACGGAGTTTAATCAAAGGCTCATCGATAAATACCTACTAATTAATTTTATTTCCTTTCTGTAATTAAAATTCCGTTTTGGTTTTAAGGAAAACTGGTTAATGTAACGAATATACAAACCAAATACATATGCTTTTTTACTTTTTAAATTAGGACTTACAGAATTTTAAAGACTGATGAAGTTCGTTTGGTCACTTCCATGGAAAAGAAACAAAAAGTAGGTAATGAGCAGACTTTATAAAATTTCCGCAATATGCCTAATATTTCTCAGCGCATTAAATTACGTCAGTTTCAACCAGTACGAGCATAAATAAAATAATTTTAATTGAAAAAGCCATATTTATAAATGCCGCCCATGCAACAAAATTGTGTTCAACCGTTAAATTGCATTGACACTTCAAACCCAACATCAATTATTCTCCTAGATTAGAAACCATTATATTTTTCCCGCGAATCGGTGTTATGGCAAATCCTGACAAATGGTTATCCATATCCCTGTAACGACATCGTACTTATGTCGCAATATTGGAAAACCGTATATTCGATATACATCTACTTTTTACGTTACTCTTTCTATGAAGTATCTTCCTATAAACGAGCTTTAGAAAGCAGAGTGACTTAGTAGTGCAATATTTTCGATCACTGAAATTAAGACTTAAGTTTAGGGGCAGTAGGTTGATGTTTAAATTGCACAGTCCACAGAACTAATGTGCTTGTGACCATACCCTGGAAAGTGCACGAGCCAGCTGTGTGGCATGAAACCAAATATTAAAGTTTTTTATATGTTTATAGTTAATTAAAACGGTGTAGCACTGACAGCAATAAAAAAACAATAACATAGAAACAAGTAACATAGAACCAAAAATCACAGTGAAGTCAAAGTGAAAGTTAAATCATTTTTTCAATTAGACCATCTTACGGACGTCAAAAAAAATATTGAATCTAGTTTCCCATTCCAAAAGGTAGCTTTTTATGAAAAGAATGGGCAAGTAGACTCTATCCATACATACTCCTTAAAAAAAATATTATCTTATGTTGTCAATTGTGTCATAAACAAATACTTACAACTAACATTGGATAGTGAACACCGGCGGACATACACACAGACACACGGCGCAAGTACATTGCACAGCTATTATCCAGTCTAAAAAAAAACAACAACGAAAATATCAATTTACACTACAAAAACTTCGAATAAGATCCCTTAAAAGTGTTAAAATAAACACAAAAATCCAATACCACATATTTTATCTCTTTTAAATTCACATTCGTAAATCTACATTATTATCCATGGAACACGGTCGTGCTTGCTTTATTAATAATCCTCCGTCCCTCAGTAATGCACTCGTCAATACCACATCACACGGCCAGCTTCAACATTTTCAATACACCTTTTTACGTATTCAAATAACGTCTTCATGAGCATTACAGTAATTTACACCATCATAACCGACGCGTTATAAGCGGAGACGAAATGAATTTTAATTTATCTAACGGTACATAACGTTGTGTTTTAATTTATTCGGTCGATAAAACCACTCAGCTTTTTAATAAACACGCATGAATTACTTTCCTCTGCGAGGTCCTGAATAAATAAAGGAGGACCATCCCACACCGTTCCTTCATTCCCTTTGTGCTCTCATACTTCCTGGCATGCGTAATGGGATACCCAACCAAAATGGAGGCTTAGAAATCTTTTGTGCTAAATAAAAATCAGAAGAATAGGCGCCGGACTAAATAACTTTAGTTGGACTCCTGTCGCGTCACCGCATAAAGAAATAGTGTTGATTATTTATTTACCTTTTTAAGTTCTTGGCACTTTTGTTTTTAATTCCATTACCTACGTTGTGTTAAGTGGAATATTTCTATTTTAGTGCCATTACCGTTTTGTTTATTTACGCACTATCGTTTTGCTCACAGGAAATTCTTTCGATGCTACTTTATGTCTATAAACATCGACCAATCGTTGTACATACTAGGGATAAACATTTCGCCAATTTAATAACATCCTACGTAATACTTGTAAATAAGATCACTTTATGAAGTTCCTTACGAAATTATATTGTACTAGTTTCCACTCGTGACTTCACCCGCGCGGCTTTTTTCACCCGCGTTCGGTTGCGTTTTGGGTTACTGCTCCGCTCCGGAAGGTCGTAGCGTGATGTTATGTATCCTATATTAATTAGGAATAGTGTAAAAATTTTAAGTAACCCCCGACAGAAGAATAAAGATCCCTACAATAGCTAACAAAAGAGCTGATAACTTTAAAACGGCTGAACTCATTTGAACACTCCTGACTAATTCACCTTCCAAAAACAAAAACCAAAATCAAAATCGGTTCATGCGTTCGGGAGCTACTATGCCATAGACAGACACAGACACACACACACAGAGACACGTCAAACTTAAACACCCCGTCGTTTTGGCGTCGGAGGTTAAAAATAGTCAAAATCGGTCTAGTAGTTTCTGAGCTTATTCGGTACAAACAAACATATAAAAAAATCTTTCCTCCTTATAATATAAGAATAGATAAGTCAGACATAGGTACACATGATCTTACATTTACACAAAGCAAACATTTACTTTCATAGGAAAATGTTATTTCAGATCAAAGCTTCGTTGTATTAAATACACTGTCCTGGGTAGCATATTGATCCATACAGATTGTTAATTTAGACTCTATGTAAAGTTATAACAGCATCATACCTTAAACGGTATCGTGTGAGCCTTTAATTAACCGCTGAGCAAGGAGAAAGGTTCACTGGGATGCGACTGAGTATTAATTGGTTGGACAAACCCGTGCACCCCACGCCTGACGCTTTCAGTGTGCCTTAAATACAAATATTAACAAAATTGGACCGTGTGGTTATAGCATTACGTACCACATTAGACGTGCAGCACATTAAGGAGGTTTATTCGGTAAATAGCATGTACATAGATTGCAGGGATTCGACGTGAAAATACCAATATTTGTCTTAGCATTCGCTCCGTATCCCCGGGTTGCTTCCTGTTGCTTTAAGTATGGCCATCCTTTTTCTACCAAAGGGAATTGAAGCGATGACTTATGTTCGGTTACTTTGTTGGAGAACGGAGCGTTCTGCTAACTTGTCGTCTAAAACGTTTTTAAAGGAGGGCTATCAATATTGTAATAGAAAATGATGTTCGCAGCATGTCATTTGTTTTCTTCGGAAAAAAGGGACAACTCAACCATTCCCTTTCGAGTCTGAAGCCAATTTCACCTGTGTATACAATTAAATAATGTAACGATTGGCTAGTATACTGGGCTAAGAAGCTGTTCGATCAGATAATGACCTATGATCTAGATACGAGAGCGTTAGTTCTAACTCATCATGACGGTCGATTAGATAAAAGAAAGGGTATCACCTACCTAATTACTGTCCATGATTGAATGACTCACTTCCCATCTGTAATAATATTTGTTTAGCATTTGTTTAATAAACTTGACCGCCTCGTTAGCCTAGTGGTCCTAAGCGCGACTGCTACGCTTAGAGGTCTTGGGTACGATGCCCAGGTCAAGTAAAATGATATTGGATTTATCTATGAAAATCTCAGTGGCAGCTCGGAGTTAGGATTTGTGCCCGGTTAATGGCAATAGGCTCGCCCCCTATTACATGGAACCTAAACACACCGGCGAACTGTGGGTGTACATTGGTACACCTCTGCCTAACCCTTCGGGGAATACAGGCATGATGGTATGTTATGTTAATTAATTGGAATGCAAAACCGTGGCATTTCGCTAGTGTAAAATAAATTTTCGTTATCACAAACTTATTGAACTAGTCTTTGTTGTATGTAACATCCTCAATATGTAGCTGATGTGAAGGTTGCATACCGCGATAACCTGGTTGAGACGTTTTTATTGAAAACAGTCAATTCAATTCCATTATTAAAAGTACAACGTATAGTAAACGTAACTGTACGTAAAACGTACAGTTAAACGTATGTCAACAGGACCCCCTTTATACATACAGAAGCTAGAACCGGTACCTCGACCACATAGTGAAGTGATCAAAGTACCATGTTTTTGATAAATAAATTACTTTGACGACATAATAATTTTCTATTCGTCATAATAATTTTTCCAGTTGCTACGTGTTTATTGGTCCCAACGTCCAAGTGTAGATGTTTCCGTACCACGGACTGGGATATTACTCATCGCAACGCGGAAGTGTAGACAGCGACATCCGCGATTGCAGCCCAGTCGTGTTTGTCAATGTTCCCGTGATTTATCGTCTGTGGTCGGTGCCAAAACTGCACACATGTGTATGTTTACCTTTACTACAATTTACGATTTACTTTTAACGGCACGCACCGAATGTGTACCGCCATGGTCGATTGGCGTTTACAGCTAACGTTAAGCCACTAACTGTGTTATAGTAGTTGCCACGAGGCGTGGGCACGTATGTCAAGTTAATTTTTGGGTTTTTAAGTTCCTGTCTGGGTTTTTTGGGCCGCCGACGCTGCACGCGATCGGTCCGATAGACAGTCCAATCGCGTGCAGCGTCGATGGTCCAAGAAACTAAGAAAGGCATCCAAAAACCCAAAAATTAACTTGACGTACGTGCTCACGACTCGTGGCGACTACTATATAGTTGTGTACCTTTTGTTTTGAAAGCACGACAGGAGTGCGTAAGAGACGTATTTTGAGGTTACTTTTATAGGTTGACCTCTTTTAACTTCAAACAAAATAAATACATAATTGAGTATCGATAAAAACGTAAGACTCATGTCTTAATTCAGTTCTTTTGAAGTTGACCTGGTTTTCTGAAATGAATATAAAATGTTTGTCTATTTGGTTAGTTTTCGTTACTAAACAGCTGCAGCTATTTTGATGCACATAGCTAATTGGTACCGTAAGGTAATTACCAACCTATGGAGAAAAAACAACATACGGATTTATCTAGAAAGTAATTACGCGGGCCCGAGGCTCCAGGCGAGCTGGTTTAAAATAATATACGCTGATAATTACAATGCATTATATATTAATATTAACCAAGCTAGAATTAATAAAGCGGAACTAATGTTATAGAAGAAAATAAAATTATTATTTTAATTTTTCAAACCGTCGGAGTCATCGAACGCAAGTATATTTATTTTTAGGGGTACATAGTTCAAAATGAAAAACGTTAAACTTATTTTTTTTTTCTTTCGCAGATAACAAATATTTCTCAACTATTGAAATTGGCATTTTAGAATATTGCAAATATGTGTTTTAAGACATTGACCACAAGGACTAAAATTCAACTTAATTGTATAACAAACTGAATGTGGATAATAATTATAATGTATGGAGCAGTGAATGACCTGCGAATGAACCATCCACTGAACTGACTCGCGAACTCGCTCCGGCGTAAATGTCTCTTATTGAAAGACTTGACTCCAGCAGTCACAACAACCTTCCTAAGTACCTATATATAATTGTAAGGAGCTTATGATCTTAACTATAATAAAAGAACTTTCTTGAATAGCTGCTGATTGTTTTTTATTTAACTTCTCCTAAGCCTCTTTTCTCTAATTTATTTTTGTAACTCAACAAAAAGTGAAGGAATAAAATTAACTTACGGAACAATTATCCTGAGCTCGCTTTTCGTATTTGACAGGTTTTTCTGTATAAATTCTATTCAAAGGCGTTCGGGCGTCTTCGATTCAATGATCGAAGTTGGCTCATATTTCTTCTCCTACGCAATTCAAGTTTGCTAATGAAAGACCCTTGTAACTTTAATCTTTGTAAAGTAGAAAATCCATCGTGAAACAATTTTACCGCGTGTTAAATAGCAACTTATTAAAATATAATTTTCTTCCGCTGTCAATAAATTTGAGTTTAGGATTTGCTTTAATTACAAATATAAGTCGGTAAGATTTATAAACAACCCAAATTGTTACAACAACTTTATGTGTTTTAAGGAATGGTTGTCGCTTTTCGTTCTTCTTTGGGAACACCTATTTTACGTTTAGGGTGTTACGGTGCCAAACGAGACCCTAATACTCCACTGTTTATATATCTGTCATAGGGTTGTATCTATAAACTGTAAAAAGTAAAATAATAAGAGTGTCAATAAATGTTTGGGTAAAATCTTAGGATGTGTTAAAAATATGAATATGTAGATTTTTAGAATTAAACTGTACTTAGAAGTTTCGTCAAATTAGTATTTACATGTAAACATTTTAAATTATTGAAAGACAATTATAATAACCAAAAAAAATAATCATTTTTTTTTGTGTCTTCGTATTGGTATCAAGCCGATGATGGCCCACCTGATATTAAGTGGTCACCGCTGCCTGCAAACATCTGCAATACTAAAGACCTTGCAAATGCGTTGCCATCCCAGAAATAAAGGTGAAATATCTCATGTTCCTCTAATTACACCGGCACCCATACCAATCAAGCCGGAACACAGTAACGGTGCTTTGCAGGAAATAGGTTTCACGTTTAATTTTGGACTTACGATTGCAAACAGTAAAGTAATCACCTCCAATGTTTGTATGGAAGAAGTGCCAACTAGTTGTATCTACAATACATCCATACATAATACCATTATTACTACCATTATTATTATGAATACCATTATTACCTGTAACAAGGTAAACCGAGTGACAATCATTGATGAGAAGCGAAACATAATTTAAAACCTCGTTGGCTGCGTCGGTTAGTTATAGTCGGATAAATCTGCATTTCTGTGCAGTTGGGATGATAACTGACTGTTTTTTTTTATATTTTTGATTACAACTGTACCTAGTAAGTTTTATATATTTTATACGTTTCCATTAGCAAAAACAATTTTAAATTTTTAAATTTATTAGGATAGTTGCTAAAATGAGTTGAAATTAATTGAATAACAATTTATATTTTCTCAAAAAATACTGTACATTTTGGGTACCGTACATCCCAGAATAAGATTTCTTGCAGGGTCTAGTTTCTTTCGATTAATTAAGTAAAGCTAACGCTCACTTAAATATCTCGCTGATGGTGGCGCGTGGGTTGGATCATTTGGTTCCCTTCATGATGGTTGAGCTAAGTGATGCTGATCCTCGCGTCATGTTCGTGAACGGACGCTGTCAGTTGGGATTGGTCATCTCTAAACTGCCATCTTTAGTACTATTATTATCATATTTTTTTTTTTTATTGTTTTATGTTCAACTTCATTGTTTTCACATGTAGAAGCAACAAGAATATTGTAACCAAGATTTTGTAAAAACCAATTTGAAAAGAGTGTCCATGGAGTTTCTTGCTCGTTCTTCTCCATAGAGACCTACGTTTTGGAACGAGCAACTAGCTTCAACTTTTTGTGTGAGTAACTTCTTGACAATTCAAAAGTGCCTGTAAATGGTCTAATTGAAATAAATGTTTTGACTTTGACTTTTGACTTTGAAAGGTACAATATAAAAATACACAAATCTTTAGTTCATTTAATTTAACTTCACTTTCAATACTCAATCATTTATTGCGTTCCATAATGTACATAAATGGTCTTAAAAATCTAAAAATAAATAAGCATTATGGACCCTATCGGGCGCAGTTATAACTTAATATCCAAAATCTTATTCCTTTCATAAAATTTAATTCCTGTCATGGTAGTTACCTAATTATAACATTTTAAAGACTATTAAACTGTCAGCTTCATCAACAATATTAAAAATGTAAAAAAGGAAATGTGAGCCAGATTTATTCAGCTTGCGAAATATTTACTCCAAAAATGCACAATAAGCATCTGCCGAAACTAGGCCACCAACTAACTATAAAATTCATAACCCTCCCTTCGTAACTAACCCTTATTACCCACATGACCACCCTGGGGATTTAAAAGAGTTCACAGGATCATATCAGGCAGATAGACAACTTTATTATATAGTGTAGGTTCCTACTTTTCCACTTTACAAACTTTGTATAGGCATTCTGTCTTTGTATAGAAATAATGATGCAGAAATGTATGTATATGTAAGTTACAAATAAATTATTTTTGGTAAGTAGTAAGATTATGAAGTCGATTTTTACCACGCATACTATCACGCCTGTATTCTTAGAAGGGTTAGGCAGAGGTATACTAACACACCCACAATTCGCCGGTATGTTTAGGCCCCATGTTGGAGGGGCCGATTTTTACCATAAAAGATATTTCTATATCACGATAAGTACTAAGTCACGTATTGTACCACTCTGACGAACATATGTGGCACGTACTATGTGTTGCCACTTGAAAGTATTTCTTTACCCACATAAAAAAATAACACAAATATACTTGAAAAAATAAATACATCTACAAATTGGACATCCTAACTAAATTATCGGAGAAAGGACGAAAAGCAAATGTAATTAAGTAAGCACTCTCAAACGTCAATGATACTTTTTAAAATAAATAATTTTATTTATTTATCCATTAACTTTTTCATTATATTAACTCTCCATCCGGGAAGTCCATGAATTTTCTAAAAAAAAATATATTAATTAAAGTCATTATGCCTCACAGATTGCTACTTCTCGGTGTTTCCGTGTTTTGGCTACATATTTTATTTATCTGTACATATGACAATACTAGATATGTTGCGGTATAAAGTGTCATACCCAGAGTAAATGCCCAATGTATCATCAGTCGAGTCAGCTCTTTCAGTACACAATCGGTTCCATTTTTATAAAAGAAATAATATTTAAATTGAGAGACGGAAAAGCTATTTATTATTCTGGTACGAAATATAAAAAGCCCGTAAATGCTAGGTACATTATTATTGAATGAAATCAACCCACTTCGTTTCGGTGGCAAGCTTTTATTCATTTACATATACAAAAGTGTTACTACAAAAATCCACGCTTCGTAAGCTACTGAAATTCGCAACAAACATTCGAATATAACCAATCAGTATCAAAAACTAAACCAACACAAAACAAAAAGTTAATAATTACACTCCAAACATCAACAAAACGTTTCTATTGGCAAATCGTTCCGCTATTCCGGTTCTTTTCATTCAAATAATATCATATAAGAAGATAAAATGTAAATATATCATACACCTCAGTGAATCAAATACTCAGCGATAAAAATCAGAAGGCGTGAATACATCAGCACGCACCAACAAGATTTACATAAACGAGTCGAATGTTGCCAGTGTACGCTTCAACGGATTTTTATTTAGGGACGTGGATGTACGGAACGTCGTAATGATTTGTTGCTACTTTTGTTGAATTGTTGCTTCGTTTGAGTGTCTTGATTTATTACTGGGAAGTGGAGAATATAATGTAGCCTCGTTAGACCCTGTAGCTGCGTTAAAAGTACCTATTTTTAAGGTAGCATGGTCGTGTTTCAGAATAAATGTTAAACGTAGACATTAATAACACATAAATTTTATTCTTGCTAAGATAAATTTCGTTATTCTTTTAAGGAATAACAAAAATTTACAAAATTTAAATTCACATTCTGGATGCTGTTTCAGACCGGGAAATAAAATAATTAACGCCACCTGAACGAATGTATGTAGGTAAAATACAGACAGAATCTTTGTAAAGGCGCCAATGTCTCATGCATAGGGCTGTGCAAATACCAATGCGACTTTTTCAAAGCTTATGTACTTTCTAAGATTCTCTTGGAGATCACCGACGACGATGAAGGAAAACAATGTGAGGAAGTCTGGACTTACAATTAATATTAATCTGAAATCGCCAATCCGCCTTGAGCAAGCGTGGTGATTGATGATCGTGCCTTTTCCATATGAGAACAGGCATTTGCCCTGCAGTAGGATAGTAATAGGTTATTATTATTATTTTATATTTTTACGAGAATTCGAAGCTTCAGATAAAATCTACACCTACATGAAGACTCATATTTTTTTCTGCATTTCCGTCGACCTTTGAATACAACGTGGATGTAATTTGTGTCCTTTTTGGTAACGTAATCCTTAATTAAGCTTCACCAAACCTGGCGGTCCGTTTAATCACGTTTGTCATTCCTAATTTACCGTATTTAGATCAGGTTACAAAATGTGTTTGGAAGAGGCCACAGAACACCGTTCGGTTTACAAAATAAATTATTTTTACACAAATTTAATGAAACGCACCTGTGTGTGTTAGGGTTGGCGTACCTTTTTATACCTTTAAATTGTACATTTATTTCGAAGGGTTAAATGATTAATTTTATTTGTAATGCTTTTAGAATCGTGATAATAAGATTTGCTTAAATACTTCTATTAAGTATTTGAAAAGTACCTACCTATTGTTGATAGTTCTTGCTAAATTTTTATTTATATTGTTATTATAGAAAGTTTAAAATCTTAACACGTGTAAAACGGGTGTATATATCATTAATAAATAATTCCAAGACCCAACATCCCTGAAAAATCACTTTAGTTTAGATAAATTTACCGATAAATTTACAATTAATTGTAAAATCAATAAATTGTTAGTCAATTTAGTTGACAAATAAATGACGTTACAAAACCCTATTGCTGTTCAAAATCTATAGGGTAATCGTGTTCTAACTACTGATTTAAAGTGTGTCAGTTATGTGGTGATGGCGGCACTCGTATTAGGTACTATGATTGATATTATGTGAATGCAACGAACATTATTTCTATTTAATTAATACTCTTCTCGTAATACTTTTTTCCTAAAAGCAACGTTTTGTTAACTAAATATAGATGTCAAAGTTAAAAATACTCGGACCTACCATTACGAACTAAAGGCAGTAAAAGGGAAAAAAACTTTACCTTCAGACTAAGTTTATCAGTACCAGTGTGAGGCCTTTGAGTGAAAGTTGGACTTAATGTTATAATACTTTAGAAATTGTTGTACCTACATAATACTGGCCTTAAGAGACTCACTCGCTCCACCTAGTTTTTGAGGTTACTAGGTGTACTTACGTGTAATTTGCTTCTAAAAGTATTTAGGTTTTTAGGTAGCCTAGTGGTCCTAAGCGCGACTGCTACGCTAGAGGTCTTGGGTTCGATTCCCAGGTCGAGCAAAAAGTGTTATTGGGTTTTTCTATGAAATTCTCAGTAGCAGCTCGGAGTTAGGATTTGTGCCCGGTTAATGGCGATAGGCTCGCCCCCTATTACATGGGACCTAAATATACCGGCGAACTGTGGGTGTACATTGTTACACCTCTGCCTAACCCGTCGGGGAATACAGGCGTGAGTGAGTGTTGTGTTCGTATTATTTTCAAGTAGTTGATTTAATTTGAGTTATTCAAGTAAAGAATACAATCATGTAGGCAGTTATAGGGAAGCCATTAGATTAACAAAATTGTTTTTTTTTGTTAACTTTTCTGGGGTATCTGTCGAAATTTTACAAAACATATACCATCACGCCTGTATTCCCCGAAGGGTTAGGCAGTAACAATGTACACCCACAGTTCGTCGGTATGTATACTGTATAGGTCCCATGTAATAAGGGACGAGCCATTTGCCATTAACCGGGCACAAATCCTAACTCCGAGCTATTACTGAGAATTTCATGGAAAAACCCAATAACACTTTTTGCTCGACCTGGGAATCAAACCCAAGACCACTAGGCTACCGAGGCAGTTCTACAAAAGGTTTGATAAATTAATGATAATTAATAATTTGATATGATTTGATTAAGGTATAACTAAGGTTTTGTTTTTTGTATTGTTTTGTTCTACGTTTGCTAACCAAACACAATAGAATCTAATTACAACGGCACAATGTCTACCACTACTGCACTATACTATTAATAAATGGCCATGCCCCATTTCACTCGCTTTTCATAAGTTCTTAATATTATATTCGAAAATGAACAGCATAGCTGTAAAGACTTGTAGTAATAAGTTTCCTCTTTGTATAGAAAATGTCTCGTAGCTAGATTTTGAATGAAAATTCTTGAAGAGGACTGGCACGGAAAATAATTACAAAGGTAGGTCTGAAAATCAAAGTTTGCTCATACCCAACATGACGCAATGTATCTGTTTTGCTGAATTTTGCTGTTGGCATTTTCACCAGCTTTGTATAATAAATAATCTTTTTACCTTTCGTGAAAAAAAACACAGTGAAACAGTTAAGACTAACATTTCAACAACATTAGCAACTGAAAGGGTTTGTTAAATAAGTAGGTACTTACAAGTAAATTACAGCAAACATTTTAGTTAAAATACAAAGCTGAAAACATAATAAAATGGAAAGAAAGTTTATTGTGATAGTTATTTTAATCCTTTCTATCCCGCAACCTTTTATATAAAGATCCAGTATAAACCCTGTACGTGAATAGAGTGAAGTCAGAATATGTTCAAATTGTCTAATACGCTCGGCCAGGCCGGCCCATTACGTTTCACAAATAGACCATTAGGTCCCAATCCCTTTGCTATTTCAAAAGGATGAAGGGTTAATTTACGAGCTCAAAATTTAAATCTACGACCAACTTGTTTAATAGCAACCTCCGGGGTTAATTCTGTTGTTAAACTGTATTATTATGAAGCGCTCTTACACGTTTACTTGGGCCAGTATTACTCTGGAACGTTCCAAGTTATTAATTGCCCGTACAAGAAAACTTTTCTGGCATTTGCGTACGATTTAAAAGCTTCCACTTTTGTTGCGTAGTTATAAATACAACGAAGGTTAAATAACCCTTATAATGTAAACATCGGTCAATAGTTGAGGGTTAATCTGTGCAAATATGAATCAATAAACAATGTGGAAGTTTAAGCGCTCAGGCACTTTCATTAAAGTAGAAACAACGGGGCCGTGGTCGGCGATACGAGTCTGTGGAACTGCTCCCTCGCGTCAGTTGTCCACAATTAATAATAGAGGTCTGCAAGTTGAATGCCACATGTTGTTGCATGGGCTCCTCTCGGCTTGCATGTTGAATACAGATGAGCTTATTTATGTAAATTTGCGTCGCCTCCACCACGCTAGAGGATGACGCTCTGTTTTGAGTAATCCCCGGCATCGCAAGTGATTGATGCCGAAGCCGTTGACATTCCGCTTTGCTGGCGATCACGGGTGGCTTATGCAAGCTATTTTTTATTATGCCTTCATGTCAGAAAATGTTTTAAGCTTTTGAGACGAGCCAGTATGTTGTTTATGTTCCACATAATGTGGAATGAATAATGGAACCTCCCAAGCTTGTTTGAGGCTAGACGTGTAAAATCATTTATAACCTCTCTTTTATATTCTGTAAAATTGCACTTTATAAAAGCCTCATAATCACAAAACATACCTCTCGACTTCAAAAATATATTTTAATTGGGAAATCCTTTTAAAGGAGTTTATAAAAGTAATCATTGAATGAAAACATCACAAGAACAACTTTTGTTGCTATAAATAATAGAATATTCTTCGCAAAAAACCTATTATTAATGTAATAAGGTATTTATATTTAGGCGTGGCTGCCTATTGAATCGATTTATGTATTAGTTAAATTACTTTATGAATAGTTATAATATTTGCTGGCAAGCTATATCGTATAAAGGTATCTAAGTAATTAAAATGTTAAATACTGTTGGTAAGTTAATTTTGTTTTCAGACCACAAAGTTTGATAAATTCATGTTTAATATTTTTTGTATAAAGGTCGATACGAAGCCTAATTTGTTTTTAATACATAACCAATTTTGTTTTTATACTAACTTCAGTTAATCAAAGTAATTCAAACAATTCGGTTTAACATTATGAGTAATTCAATCAATTGATTTTGAACCCTTTCAATACTTACATAAACGAGCAATTGATTTGTATTTGATAAACTACCTTTCTATTGGAAAGAAGGAGGGCGCAAACAATTTATTAAGCTTCTTGTTCGGTTTTAAAACGAAAGCTTTTCGTTAACGCTCGGGCGCCGGACACAATGAGCGTAGCGGATGTTCTCTGTAAAAAATACAATTTAAACTTTCTTTGTACAAGGAATACATTAAATAAGGGCAGATCACGAGACTATTTCGAAGTGCCAAGAATTTGAAATAGGTATGCTAGTTACGTTACTTTGAAATTAAAGAGTTCTGGGAGACAATTCACGGCTTTGGTGAAATGGCTTTTTTTTACCGATGGGAAATCATCCAATGACTTCTCCCGCCCTGGGCCGGGGCGGGAGGGAGTGTCAGACTTTTACTGGCTAAAACCCATCCATGTTCCTTCCTGTGCCCTTTGCGTTCCGGGAGCGCGGTATCTCTTTCGAACAACCCGCAGCTGATGAAATGGCTGCCGCAGTGGCTGGGCAAATTGACTGTAGTACTGCGTGTCACGGACTCGGTTCCTGTACGGAACATATAGTATGGCCTACAGTATAAATATTAGGAATGATCGCAATTTAATCTGTCTCAACCTGTCAAAAATGTCTCTGACTTAACTACAATTTTTTGACAGTGCTTGTCGTTGAAGATGAGATTGCGACTTGATTTTGAACAGTTTTCATTAATAATATTAGCCTTACTGCTCTGTTTCAAAGAGCCACATTTCGGGTTTAAAAATTAGGTATATATCTTATTGAATTTAGATTTTATTTTTGCCTTAAAATGGAAACAGACTGGATTGCATTTGAGCGCAGATCGATTGCTTCTGCCGCATCGCTTACGTAGCTACTCTCCCGGACACAGTTCCCCGCATGCGGTGACCACAAATATGGTTGATGCACATTAGTTTTTAACCCATCTAACAACATCAGTAGAATTAAGGAAATTTGCGACTTGTTGAATTCATTCTTAGGGTCTATTTTGCTTGAGGAAACAGTTTAATAAAACTAAATGGTGTCTTGATATTTTATCATGAGTAGACTGCAGGAACTGCGTTGGCGCCGAGCGGTATTGTAAATCTTGGTGCAATATCCTGCTATTACTCTCCGTTGCTGAAGCTGAAATATTATAGAGATTTGCACATTACTGGCTGTATACAATTCAATGGTTACGAATGCGTTTGGGGATCAGCTGGATTTTGTTAATAAATATAGGAAAATGTGGTTGTGATGGCTCAGCGGTTAAGGCGCCCGACTCTCATTCATGAGGTTGTGGGTTCAAATCCGGGCAAGTACCAGAGCGACCTATTTAATTTATAAGTATATCTTGGATATCACTGAAATCTGTGAAGGAAAGCATCTTGAGGAAACTTGGAATTATATAATTGATTTAAGTCTGAAATCGTCAATCCGCCTTGAGCAAGCGTGGTGATCAATACTCGTGCATTCTCTGTAAAAGCTCTTGCCCTGACATGAGGAAGTAATAAGCTAATATTATATAATTAATTAATAGCATTTAATCTAATTCCTAAAGTGCTAACATTAAAATGCAGCGTGAGTTCGCAGGATCCATCACAACTTTTTTGTTTATACATTTTTATTGTTAGGTATTACTAGCGTCGAATTTAACGACCTTTGGTAATTGGTTTAGGTAATCTCTGTAAGTTTAGGTCATTGACAGCCCAACTGATGTTAAGTGGTCACCGCTGTCTAAAGTCATCTGCAATACCAGAGGCCTTTTGATGTCATCATACAGTTAAAATCGAAACACAGCAACGCTACTTTTTTTTTTTTTTGGTGGGTGGGAAATCGTCAAATAACTTCCCCCGCCCTGGGCGGGGCGGGAGGGAGTGTCAGACTTTTACTGACTAAAACCCACCCATGTTCCTTCTTGTGCCCTTTGCGTTCCGGGGGCGCGGTATCTCTTACGAACAACCCGCAGCCCCGGCAAGCAACGCTACTTTGCGGCAGAGACTGGTATGAACGTAGTACTTCCCCAAAAGACCTGTAATATCAGAAATGAAGAAAGAAAAAATGTGTTTATTTGGCACACCATGTGTACACAAAAATAATAATAAAAAGGTTATTCGATTCAAAACACAAAAAGTAAAAAAAAAAAACATTATTGTGTGTCCCACAGCTGCGCCAAACAGGCCCATTTCAACAAAAATGCCAGACCACTTGTGCCTAACGCTGAATTTCAACTGGACATTTAGGTGTGACGTATTATGGATTTAAAACGACTTTATAATGAAACATAGTACCACTTCTTTACGTAGTATAAAACAAAGTCACCCCCGCTGTATTTACGCTTAAATTTTTTAAACTACGCAACGAATTTTAATGCAATTTTCATCAATCGATAGAGTAATTTAAGAGGCAGGTTTATACATATACATCACGCTACGACCAACGGGAGCGTAGCAGTAACCATAGACGTGGCTAGTTATAAATAAAATGAAATGTATAGCAAATTGTAATATGTATAGGAAAAGCTTTACTTCAGCTATGAGAAAATCGAAGCAAGACTATCTCTCCGATCATAGCAATTTGCCTAAGGTGTTTTGCATATTCATGCATGGAGTAATTTGATACAACGCGTGCCTATATGACATTGTTAAGTAAGTAACGCATTTAATAAACCGGTGTGCGTCACGTAAAGATCGTTCAGTAAATAATAAAGTTTTAATCCCCTATCACAAGACGGGACGAAACGAGCATTCCAATTAGTGCTGGATTCTCATTAAGTTTCAGATTCTTGGCGTACACTTTGATATCGGAGCTACGTGATCAAGATTTAGTTCATTTTATTTGAACTTCAATTGTTCTGTGTGTTTACTAAATCTACCTCAGTTACGTATTAGGGCCCAAAACTTATTTAATGTTTGATTCTGAACAAAAATAAAAAATAAAGCCACAAAGCTAATTCAAACCGTTAAGTTCGACTCTGTATTATTGTGCTTAAAGAATCAATAAAATAAAAAACAAACTAGTTGTAGATTATGAAGAATTATATCTCATTAAAATGAAAATGCTATCACAATATCAATAGCACTTGAAGTGTATTCCATTAATTCAATTCAATCCAAGATCCAATTCAAAAGTCAAAGAAAGTAACAAATTCATTCGACAAACAAATCATCGTTCCACTTCGCCGACGCAATCAAAATTCCAAAATTTGCAAACGCCAGCGTTCTCTAAGATAAAAAGAAGGTTACCTTAAAGAGACCGCAATTCTATTAAAGTTTTGTAAGAGTTTGTCAGTGTTCGAAAAATTTGTGGTGGAAATGGCCAACGTTAGTTCCGCATAGGAGTCAAGGTGTGGAACCCCTGGCTCATGAATAAGGCAGGACGTCGCCGCCTTTGCTGTGTTTCCGTCTCAATAACGTGAATTCTTTTTTACACGTTTCTTGATTTGTGGACTGTATTCGAAGCGGCGAATAAATATGTTCATAAGTTTTTGTTCGGGTTTCTGTGGAAATACTAAATCCTTGTAAAAGTTTCTAAACAATACTGTGGTTAACGTCCATTTTATTTCGACTTTTATCGTATCTGTCATAAAATATCAAAACACAACGCGCTCCCGATAAACATGCGCCCTATTTGATTAATCTCGTTAATATCGAAACGTGCACCATCATACAACCTCAATCAATCAAAGAATGTTACGCGCAAAGTGGAACATAAAAACCATTCATCTACAAAACAAACAGCACTTAACAGTAAACACTATAGCACACTTAAACAAACTGAAAAATAGCGACTTGAAAACTGGATGCATGCCATCAGAACTTGAGCAAACTTTAATTTTAAGATTATGCAGATATATTTACTGCAGACAGAGCGCGTGCTTATAAGCTGCTTTGTCATTCAACGTTGCTTGTACAGTTTCATTTCGGTCACAAGAAACTTTATGAAATAGCACTTCTCAAGTATTCATCATCAAAATATAAGGAAAGGAGCTAAAACATCGTTACTTTTGCAAAGAATAAGTTCAAATTTGGCAAGAAGACGACAAATTTTCATTGCATCTCTAGACGGCAGGTGCGCGGACCGTGAATAAAGAAAAACTCCCGCTTTGCTGGGAATATTTTTATAAGGAAAATGTATCGCACACTACCGTTTGGCGGGGAATCGCTGCTTACAGTGCCCGCTTTGAAAGTAATTTATCTAACTTTTAATATAGGTACACCATTATTCGTAGGTCCAAAATTTCATTGGGATTTTCACCTCTTGTTTTTGTCGTTTCCTGTTCAAAAATCATGACACTTTTAGGAATGTATAGAAATATGAAGCATTGAGTAGATTTCCAGTCTAGCCATTACACAGAACAATTCCTATTTTAATCACGACATTGTTTCAATACCTACTTCAACAGCCCTTCTTCGCAAGTAAAATGCGCAATTTTCTTTAAAAGAAGGGAGGAATTGAACGAATTGAGAACTTGTTATTGTACTCGTGTATCACGTTCTCTAAATGAAGTCGATTTGATCGTTGTGACAGCTTTTTTCAACAATCCCTTGTTTTCAGCAATTGGGAATGTTTTTCCGAAACTTTTACAAAGATTAGTTAATTAACGAGCTGTTTTGTTCATTAAATCTTATGTAAAGTTATTCTAGGTCAAAGACAGTCAAAGACGTCTTCCTAAATTATATTTTAATTATAAGGTTGAAAAGCTGGAATATAATAAAAACCATAAAAATGTAAATAACATACCATCACGCCTGTATTCCCTGAAGAGTTGAGCAGAGGTGTACCAGTGTACACCCACAGTTCGCCGGTATGTTAAGGCCCCATGTAATAAGGGGCGAGCTTATTACCGGGCACAAATCCCAACTCCGGGCTGCTACTGAGAACTTCACAGAAAAACCCAATAACACTTTTGCTCGACCTGGGAATCGAAGTCAAGACCTCTAGCGTAGCAGCCGCGCTTAAGACCACTACGCTAACGAGGTCACTAAATCCACTAGATAAATCCATCTGATTCCACGAAATAAGACAATCCGTAACCTTACAGCATGTAATAAACTAATCCGAATTTTCGGGTCAGTTCAAGTCCAATATCACGGAACAATTCCGAAAAAGTGTCTTTGACATTGAGGCAACACTGGTTTAGTACGAAATATTCGTAAACATTTGTAGTCACGTGTCACTAATTGTCTAATTCTCAATCGGATCACGTAGTCGCGAAGGCAGCAGTAAACAGGCGATATTTCGTGGACAAGGAAAGTTTGTCTCGCTATGCGAATCGGAACACCCAACAGATTGTGGCTCGTTCCAGCTAGGAACAATTAAATCCAAATGCTCACCGACACCAGTGTTTCATTGTAAGCCGTTACAAAGGAGCGCGGAGAATTCCGAGCAACAGATTTCACTGTTATTCTTTTTAATAACGTCGTTAACGTTTTTATTTTAACTGTTCCCGTTTATAGCTAATGATAGGTTTATGGAGGGATTTCCGAGGAAATTTTACGCAGAATAATTCTGTTTGACGCTTTTGTATTCATGTAATGTCTAGCTTTTATTATTCTTTATGAAAGTTACTTAGTGTTACGGATTTTTGTGTTTTTTTGAGGCCTGTCTATTTTTCTGACGTTTCAGAATAAATTTGATGTTCCTAAAAAGAGCTTTAATATAAACTTTCTCAAATGTTCACCCTTTTAAACTAAAAGTTTAAATTACAGACCTATTTAACTACATAAGGGTGTAACCAAACACACAAATCACCTAATCAAACATCCAGACTGGGAACAAATATGTAGGGCATACAAATATTGGCTCCGATATGCGTACAGACCTTGAGAACAGTAGGCGGATGTTTGGGTCGTCGATAATGTAATTATTGGATGATTAATTTATCGAAGACACAACACATCATGCTAAAATATCCGAGATCCAGCGACACACGATTACGTGTTATTGGAGAGATGAGTGGAATATATTATAATCATGTTATATTTTTCAAAAGGTAGGTAGATATTTCTACCTACCTTTATATTTCCCTATTACATGGGACCTAAACATATCGGCGAACTGTGGGTGTACATTGGTACGCTTCGGGGAATACAAGCGTGATGGTATGTGTGACGTAATTGAAGTTCAAAAGTGCCTTTTAATGGTCTAATTGAAATAAATGATTTGACTTTGACTTTGTGAGGTAGATATTTATACAGGGTGTTAAGGTAAACGAGGTACTTTCTTTAAGCCACTGCAGTACTCATGAAAATGAACAACTTTTACTATAGTACGAACTGTCAAATCGAAAAAAAAAGTCATATGCTCCAAAATATCAGCTGTTCCTTAGATGTTGTAACCGCTGTTTTTTTTTTACAATTTTAGGCTTAATTTCATAGTGAAAGTGGTTTATTTTCATAAGCACTATACTCCCACAAAGTACGTTCCTTGTTTAAACTAACACCTTATATATTGCCAATGGTAGGTCTTAATTTCAATATTTTCATCAGATATGTATTGCAAATAAACCAAACAACGAGTTCCCGGGGATAAATCTAAAAACCTTACAGAGCGTAAAACAAGGAAAACCACGAATATTTAAGTTATAATACAAATCGAAGCAATATAGACCAACTTCACGTTCAATTTCACAACCCATCATAACTCACTACTTTATAATAAACATGTTTCGAACCTAATAACCTATTTATTTATCTTTTGAACTCGGTAATAAATTGAGCACGCTAGTTATCTCTTTTCCGAAACTTTTCCGATATCGCGTGACCGTCCAATACACAAGGGAACATTCTTCCAAACAAGTTTTCTCAACAAAATCAATGACGTATAAAATTTTAATGACATCATATTGTCGCTTTATAATTACACTATTACCCTTTAATATTCCATAGTTTGAGATTGTCCGGGAGGGATCCGTGTATCCAATACAGCTCGGTAACTCTGCTAATTCATATAGGCACGTGAAAGGGGAATTAACCCACTGTTCTTAATTACATTTTCGCATGCTTCACTTTCGTTTAAAAGGGTCCCTTCGTACACAGTGTGCCCATCCTATTACATTCACAGCTGAGCTTACATCCGAATTTTTGCTGAATTTTATAATACCTTAGTTATTTTAATGAAGTATGTGGTTTTAGGATAACTTACAACAGATGTAATGTAAGTACAGAATAGGGTTTAGGATAATGTATGTAGGTACATACATCAGCAGATTTGATTTGTTTTTGATAAGAACGATGTGAAAAATATCAGCCGCAAACCTGAATGAGGAAATTACATTATTATCGCGGTTAACTGGTCCTAATTACGAAATCGTGTGTGATTAAAAATATCAAGTGCCATTGATTCACATAGCTAATAAGAACAGAGCGTCTGTATTGTAACCCTAAAGCTTGGTTCATGTTTGTAATGTGATTTAGACTAGTCTAGATTGTACATAATGTCGTTGATATCCCTAGGGATGTAAACAACCGCGGTGGTTAATTAGATGTCAATCACGGAGAACGGATAAATGTAGTTAGAACAAAGCGTATCCACATTGCACAGGTGGTACCTACAGTGACTGTCAGACTACCAATCACACAGACAGTGAGGGTTCTTCTGGACATACTGATTGTTAATGCAATCGCAATTTTGGAAACGTGCGGCCGCTCAGTTTATTCCCACTAATACAAATCCGTTGGAATGAATATTAAACGCAAATTCGCATACATTATCGTTAATTGTTAAGTTAATCGCACGTTTATTGTGGGGAATATTCCATGGGGTTGTATAACCACAGATTAGGATCAGCCTGTTGGGCTCCAGGCGTAATAAAGTTAGTTGATCTCACAGTAAGCTCTTGAAATACGTCGGACCACCTCTTTAACGTAACAATAACATCAAAACTTAAACACAAAGTCGAGGTACAATAAAAGGGACATGAAATTACTTAAGTACCTACGCATATGTACGACACGGGAAAATTATAAAGTAAAAGTAATGCTGTCATTCCAAACGGCTACATAACACGTTTCAGGGGAGCTTTAAAATACCTTAAAATGTTGGAGCGTTCAAGTAATTTCCCTCGTACGACACTGAGTGCCGCTTGTACACGGAAAGTTGACGGCACACAATGTAACACGTGTGAATTTGTTAGGTTCGTGAGAAGTTTTCTTAATAGAGGCTTATAACATTTTAAGCTGTCCATTTTTTTACGATCATATAGGAAAATGTTCCCTATTTCAGATTTCACGGCAGAAAAATGAAAATTTTGTATGTAGTTGACTAAATGCATATTTTAAACAATGTAGGGTATGACAAAACAACAATTTCTATTAGCACTTACAAAGACTTCTATTCCATAGAAGTTATAAACTTATATGAAGAGATCACATAAGAAATTTTGATTAAAAAGCGTAGGATATTTCATTAATACTCGTAACAAAAACTCATGAACCGACAAACAAACGAACTAAACGTTGAACCACAATCTTCAATAAACTTAGGACAAAACGATATTTACCAATTCCCAAGTCAACCCGGAATAGCTTGTAACTGCAACAAACTTTGTCCAGATGAGACTTGCCTAACAAACTTACACAGATTTGATAAAACCCGTTCCCAATACATAAGAGCTTACACTTCGTTATCGTCAATAGCGGCAATATGTTTTGCGCCCACTCGCCGGGCGTTTAGAGCTAAAATTTATCTGCGCTAATAAATTACGTAGGCCCAACCTTGTTAAATAAACACGACGTTCGCACCACATTTTTCATTGTGAACATCTCAGAGCCTATAGATCGCGGCGCAATGTATTAGGGAAACCACTCTGGTGGTGCAGCTATTCATTGAAACCGCAGACCATGAATTACTCTCAAAGTTCCCGTGTCTCATCTCAGTGGCAACCTCGGCGCGACGAAGAGGAATGTGCCGCGCCATTGTCAACTTGTTTGCTAAGAAACACATAACCCCCTTCTTTTTGAAGTCGGCTAAAAAACAAAATCGGCAAATATATAATAACTTTAATAGAAATATTGAAAAAAAAAATCGATAAAGATGTTCCAAATAAGTTACCTATGTAATGTTTTTACTCAATTGGAATTTACTGTTTAGCATGCTTGTTGCCAACAAACTGTCTTAAAACTATATGATTATTTCAACTTTAAAATCCCCTTTAAAGATTCGTCCCGATGTATCCCGTTATATGGTATCTATTAGGCTGTACAGGTTTCCCATTAATTATGACACGACAGCTCAACTTTGTATTTTATTAATACCAATTTAATTGTAAAAAAGCTCTGTACTATTCTGCCCCTAACTGTAACTGACTATTAACTGCCTCGTTAGCCTAGTGGTCCTATGTGCGACTACTACGCTAGAGGTCTTGGGTTCGATTCCCAAGTTGAGCAAAAAGTGTTATTGGGTTTTTCTATGAAATTCTCAGTAGCAGCTCGAAGTTAGGATTTGCGCCCGGTTAATGGCAACAGGCTAACTGTGGGTATACATTGTTACACCTCTGCCTAAGCCTTCGGGGAATACAGGCGTGATGATATGCTCGATACTATTCTAAATTTAATTGGATCGTGGATATTGTACAAGATTAATGGATGTATATCATCCATTCCGCATTGTATATTTGTATAGATTTAAATTAAAACTGGCATAGAAGGACCAAAGTACGGTGTGTCATTAAAAAGTTTCTTGCTACTTTTGAATTCCAGAAAACTTAATAATAGAGAAACAAAATGAATAGGTTTCTGTAAGAGGCTTTTTGTATCGACCCCTTTGAGGCAAAGAGTAACGACCTGGTTCGGGGCCAGATTCGAAGCCGTGGGCTGGGCCCAGCTCCTTTTAAAATGAATTTTACCTTTCATTTGAAATTTTCTCGAACTTTGTGGTAGAAATCTTTTAATATTTTATGCATGGATTTAACGGTGTGGGTGTGAATTTTTACGTCTTTTCTATATACGTAGAGATTCCCTAGTGATTTGATACAAGTTTTGTTAAAACGGTTTTCAGTATTCTGAGATGCTTGAAGCGTGCATAATCAATTGCGTATGCAACGCAACAAGGGATAGCTATTTCTTTGTAGAATTACTTACGAGTATCTAGTAGCTTGTCCCCTTTCTTTTATTTTATTACCTGTAAGACTGTTTAACGTTATCCATTATCCTTGAATGACATATCGTTTTATCCATTTTGCACAAAGCGTTATTTATTAATCCCTGACGCAAAAACAACGGCGTGTTATAACTTGGATGTGTCTGTGTGTGTGTGACTGTGTCTGTCTGTGGCATAGTAGCTTCCAAACGCATGAACCGATTTTGATTTAGTATTTTTTGTTTGAAAGGTATATTAGCTGGATGTTAATCAGTTCAGCGGTTTCAAAGTTATCAGGTCTTTTGTTAGCTGCGGTAGGGATTTTAATTTTTCTGTCTGGAGTTACTTAAAATTTTTAATTTTCGTTTTCATAGAAAGTACTCACACGTACTCACCCTTTATTTTCAGTACTTTTTATATATTACCTTGGATCACCGTGCCACTAATAAATTATAATCCTTCCTAAATAAATAATAAGGTTGCATTTCGGTTGGGTCAGGGTTACATAGTTAATTATGAAATGACTACCTAAATCAACATTTTGAATTGAAACGTGCATTCGGTTTACAGCATGTAGTTTAAATATTAACGATTATAAGTGTGGTGGGGTTTAATTTTACTAATTAACTACTAATAATTTACGCATACATATCGTAGCAGAACTCTTTGTGTAGGAGCTCTGTGGGGTAGTACTACCACCATACCAATTTCTGCATCAAAACTAAGTTCCCGTTTGAAGATTATAGGTGCCGGTGTAATTACAGGCACGTGAGATATTTCAATTTTGTTTCTGGTAAAGGAATGCCGATTAGATGGACCGTTGGTTTATTCCAATCAAACACGTAATAATACGTAGACAGTATTGACCAAAATTTTTTTAGCCTCAAACAAAAGTTTTAATCACTAAAAAAGTGATCTGAAAATTACTTGTTGAGCTCTTTGCCGGTGCCGGTGTAATTACAGGCACATGAGACATTTCAACTTTGTCTCTGGGATGGCAACATATTTGCAAGGCCTCTTGTATTGCAGATGTCTATAGGTAGCGGTGACCACTTATTATCACGTGGCCCGTACGCTTGTTTGCCATCCAATAACAAAAAAGGTAGGTACTTTCTAAACATCACAACAAAGATAGCTTATTACAGTTGGACGAATGTAAAGACTCGTATTCTTCCATTTGATATCCCTATGTTTTCTTAGTTTTCTTTTATTCTAGTGAATCAATCACAAACATAATAAAACCATGAATTACTATATACCAATTTCCCCAAAGGGTTAGGAAGAGGTAGGTTTATTCGCATTTCTTCAGTTAACTTTGAAATTCCCGATGGAATAAACCCAATAACGGTTTGTTCGACCTAGGTATCAAACATCGATACGAGCACTACCATAACTTGTAAATAGACTGTGGTATCATTAATTATTTACTAATACGGGTACGTACAAAATTATATACTTACAGTTTTAAGTTTAAATAATAGGACTCCATGTTAGAAGAAGGCGTACTTTCAAAATAGAATTATTTACTATGAAACAAATACTTCTTCTAAAATCAATAAGGCATAATATTTTTGAACTGCCTCGTTAGTCTAGTGGCCCTAAGTGCCACTGCTACGCTAGGGGTCTTGGGTTCGATTCCCAGGTCGAGCAAAGTGTTATTGGATTTGTCTATGAAATTCTCAGTAGCAGCTCGGAGTTAGCATTTGTGCCCGGTTAATGGCAATAGGATCGCCTCCCATTATATGGAACCTAAACATACTAGCGAACTGTGTATGTACATTGGTACACCTCTGCCTAACGCTTCGGGGAATACAGGCGTGATGGTACATTTAACATTATTGAATACCTTAATGAATAATTATTAACCCTAATTTGTCATCGATAATAACAAATACACTATAAAGATTTTATTAAGATGTACCTACATACGTATACTTAAAAATTAAGAAGACAAATTTTTTTTTTTTTTTGGCCAGTCAGTATACCTACATCTACAGAGCTCGGAGACTACAAACTGAATCTAATCCATTAACTTAATAAATGGAATCAGCTCCAAATAGACCGAATTACCCATTTGATCCGACGGCAGGAAAGTCCATCATTTTCAATCGGGAGTCCGTATTGAGCATTCGAAACGTCCCCATACGTCCAGCCGGTAATCTCCTAACATGGAGCCACGCTTTATCCCTCCATATATCTAGGGCTGCACCGCGGTTCAAACTCATACGCTCGAAGGCAACCCGCCATACTAAATTATCAATTTACCGACATCACAGCACCTGCCTAAATTGTTGCGTGCCCATACACCATTAATCAATAACTGCCGAAACTTGTTAAGCATTACAATTTTCATAATAATGTTCACATGATGACGGATTGTTTATAGTATATCCATAAATTGCAGAACACCTGCAGAGATCAAATTAAGACTAAGAATATCACTTGGTAAAGTATATAACCTTTATTATGATAAATATACAGTTAATAATAAATCAGGTATGTATTTTCAGGCGTATTTTCAACTTTTGTTGAAGCCTGCTCAATTTACATAAAAATCTCATTCATTCAAATCTTCATATTTCATGAGAAAGCTGTTTGACAATGAAATAATTTATACAGCTCCATTGTCAATATGGTAACCTGCGCATTGACTTACACAATAAGGTTCAAAATTGAAGACGCAAAATCCTAGTGAAATGTTCAATTTGGAGGTACACTTTTTATGTCTATCTGTATGAGTCGACGCATCACACTTTTATAAAAAAACTAACACATGTATATCAAAAAATATTTTACTTAAATATGGACTTGCTTTATGTACAATTAAATTAAGGTAAACAATATTGATAAACACTTGGTTCTCGTCAACAATTTCAATGAAAGGGCGCAATAAAATTCATTGTCGCGCAATGGCGAGTGGGTCAGTTTTTTATTTTTTTTAATAAAATGGAGGTTTTTAATTTTATTTCAGTATCTGTTATTTTCGTTACAAACATTTCATATTTATTGCATTTTATAGGTAGTGAGAGCTTTCAATTCGAAGTACTCTTCTTTTATCGCTTTTAATTTTATTTCTCGAAATATCATCGTTTTAAAACTGTTTGCGATTACAATTCAATACAAAAACGAGGAAAACTTATCCAAGGTGAAGAGTAAAAATACTACACTCAGGAGTCTGAATCTAAATCTTTCGGAAACTAAAGAATATACGTATTCTGAAGGCCGGCAAAATTTTTCACGTTTATATGAGAAAAACGCAGCCAAGTAGTTAATCCTCATTCCATACTACCACACATTACTTTTAAAATACTTTTTATTTAAATAAACTAACATTAACTAAATATGAAATGTTGTTGGTGACCCAAATTAATCGCTCTCGAGTGTATAATATAACATACCATCACGCCTATATTCCTCGAAGGAGGAGGCAGAGGTTGGTACACCTCTGCCTTCTCCTTGTATACCCACAACCCGCTTAGGCCCCATGGAATAGGGGACGAGCCTATTTCCATTATCCTAACTCCGAGTTGTAACTGAGAATTTCATAGAAAAACCCTATAACACTGCTGGACCTGGGAATCGAACCCAAGGCCTCTAGCGTAACAGTCGCACTTAGGACCACTTGTCCATAGAGGCAGTTAAAATACTATAATATGTAAAAAGTAACTGCAATTTACAAAATTTTATGACCTTATTTAAATAGGTGTAAGTGAGGTTTTGACTTTGAATGATTGCTACGACAGCCTACGCAGCTACGCGTCGTAGCACACCGCTACGAAACCGTTATTTCTCATATTCTTCGTGGTTGCTTTATAATTTATGTTTAGAACTCTCTATATCATTTGTTATTAACCAATGAAAAAAACGGAGGAAATTATCAATACGACACCTATATTTTTTTTACGTATAATCGCGCATAATTTTTTACAGAGTGGTCCGATTTTGATTATTCTTTTTTATTGGAGATTATTTTTTTAGGTCGAGCAAAAAGTGATATTGGGTTTTTCTATGAAATTCTCAGTAGCAGCACGGAGTTAGGATTTGTGCCCGGTTAATGGCAATAGGCTCGCCCGCTATTACATGGGACCTAAATATACCGGCGATCTGTGGTTGTATATTAGTACACCTCTGCCTAACCTTTCGGGGAATACAGGCGCGATGTCATGTGTGTTTTTAATGGAAAGGGTATTCCTTGAAATGTATCCCAAATAAATTTGGAAAAAAGAATCTTACCCTAAGGGTGAGAAATTAGGGGTGATTTATTGTATACTCACAGATTTTAATGCTGGGTTATGTATTACAATAAAAATACTGAAAAATTAAGTATGTAGTAATTAGAAAATTAAAGCCACACAAAATTATATTGTAAAAACTTTTTAACTAAAAAAAAGTACCGTCGAAAAAACTAAAAAGTTAAAAATAACTTTAGCTTTGGAAGTCGGTGGGTATACAAAACTACAAACAGAACCAAAGCCTTTTTATTTATCTCGACGGTATTTTTTTTTTCAATAAAAACATACATACACATGCTACATGCCTGCGCTTGGGCGCTCCTTGTGGGGCTCCGCACCGCTGTCAGTGCGGTGAAGCTGTAGACTGCCTCGGACACCATGGTCTGTCATGCAGTAAAAGCGCTGGCCGCATAGCACGGCACGCCAGCATTAATGACATCATCCGTCGTGCTCTTGTCTCCGCTGGAGTGCCAGCTGTTTTGGAGCCAATTGGCTTGGCACGCGACGATGGGAAGAGACCAGATGGGATGACTATAATGCCTTGGAAGTTGGGTAGGCCTTTGGTGTGGGATGCAACATGCGTCGACACCCTTGCGCCATCCCATCTTCCTAGCACGACGTGTTGTGCTGGGGCGGCTGCTACTGATGCTGAAAACCTCAAACGGCGCAAATATAATAACCTTATTGGAAGCTATATGTTTGAGCCGTTTGGGGTTGAAACACTAGGGCCATGGGGTCCGAGCGCTCATCTTGTTTTTCGTGAAATAGCCAAGCGACTGGTCGACTCTTCACGTGACCAAAGGGCTGGCCTTTTCTTGGGCCAAAGAATCAGCATTGCCATTCAACGTGGCAACGCTGCCAGCCTTTTGGGCACTTGTCCCATTGACAGCGATGCGGATGAGTTTTTTGATGCCCTATAAGCTTCCTTTTTTGCATTTTATTATTACTTAAGTAAGTTTTATACTACAATAAATATAATTATGTGAGTGGTAGTAAAATCGTTACATACACATAAATACCATAACGCCTGTATTCCCCGAAGGGGTAGGCAGAGGTGTAACAATGTACACCCACAGTTCGCCGGTATGGTTAGGTCCCATGTAATAGGGGGCGAGCCTATTGCCATTAACCGGGCACAAATCCAAACTCCGAGCTGCTACAGAGAATTTCATAGAAAAATTCAATAACACTTTTTGCTCGACCTGGGAATTGAACCCAAGACCTCTAGCGTACCAGTCGCGCTTATTACCACTAGGCTAAAGAGGTGGTAATAAAAAGTTTTTATTAGATATCGATGTATACGTAAATATTATGTGAAATCAAATGCTTCGGACTCGCCTAACACACTCTTCGGGTCTGTATATCGCCGCGTTAGAAGCTTAAGAATGAAAGCTTTAGTCGAGCCTAAAATAAGCCAGTGTAATCTAAGTAGGTGTTATTTTACTTTGTGTTACTTTTAACCCCCGACGAAAAATGACGGGGTGTTATAAGTTTAACGTGTCTCTGTGTGTGTCTGTCTGTGGCATCGTAGCTCCCGAACGCATGAACCGATTTTGATTTTGTTTTTTGTGTTTGAAAGGTTAATTAGTCGGGAGTGTTCTTAGCTTTGTTTGATTGAAATCGGTTCTGCGGTTTCAAAGTTATTAGCTCTTTTGTTAGCTACGGTTGTGAATTTTTCTTCTGTCGGAGGTAACTTAAAATTTTTAATATTGTGTTTTATTAAGAAAAAATGTGTTGATTATTATAACAAATCACTAATAATCTGATATTTAACAACCATCATCTAATAATACACAACATAACAATAGGTACACGTTTTCAAGCTGGTAAAGAAGTTATTTCTAGACTTTTGTAATTCTTTATTTTGTTTATTCAGTAACGATATAAAGTTTTCTCATTGTTCGCGGGTGAAATTCAGTTTCGTAAGTTATGTGTGTGTACTACAAGATAACAATATGATGTATTCCTTGTTTTTCCTTGTTTATTAAATACGGAATGTATTACATCTGTTTTATTTCGTAATACGTCTGTCGTTTTTTATTGAAAGAGACTACTTGATTTTTGTAACGCATAAGTATCTAGTTCTGAAGGAGCCACTTAGGGCTTATGCCTGTCCGGACTGCAGGTTGTGCGTAAAAGGTACCGCGCCCCCGGAACCGAAAGGGCACAAGAAGGAACATGGATGGGATTTAGTCAGTATAAGTCTGACACTCCCTCCCGCCCCGCCTAGGGCGGGGGGTGGTCATCAGATGATTTCCCAACCACAAAAAAAAGGATCTAGTTTTGACTTTTTTTTTTCAATGTATATCCAAAACTTCTGTTTATAAGTAATTAATTTAAAATTAATCAGCTTTGATTATAAATCAATTATATCCAAAAATAAAAGTAATTTTGACATGGGTTCGTTTCTCAGAAGTACTTCCAATAGTTCTGTACATTTTGTTGTTGATATAAACAAAAATGCATCGAGCAGCAGATTATTCCGAATTTGTGGGTAGGTCTTGGTCCTATAGTAAAAGTTGATCTCAATATTGAGTATAATGACTCCTTTCACAAAACGTCGTTGAATAAAAACTTATGTTGTATTTTTACTATACCCTAACAAGTCTGTTTTTTATAAACCGTTTGGAATTTACTACTTTCAAAATGATACATAATAAGCGACTTTTCTCCGAAAATAACCGTCCGGACCGACGCATAGTAAAAAAGCTGTAAAATGTCGACTTTATGCATCGCTGCGGTCTTGTTAATACATATTTTACAAGGTAAATGTGTACACACACGGCAAAAGTACACGGAGAAAAATACACAAGGCTCAGTTCATGTTGACTTAAAAAGAATGACGTTCGAAGTTCGAACTTTAAAATTTCGAACGTTGTTAATTGAACAAAGCGTCACCGGAATAATTTATGAAATTAACGATCAATATTCATAAAAATAATAATTGAATACCACTAAAAACAGTGTACATTAATAATTTACATCTAAAATGGCCGCTGTCAGTTTAGGGTTGCGTACAACGGATACAACGGGTGCGGTATGTGTATGTGATAGGCAATTTATCACTATTTACGTGTCCTTAATGGTATGGGCTATTGTTTGATAATATCTGAAATATTTTATTCATGCTCGTTAAGGATATATTTTGTCAACAAAAATATAATTAATCAAAAATCTAATTAGTATACATAAGTAGCGACATCAAACTATTATAGCAGGGGAGATTCTACTAACTTTTAGGAACGATCACCATCGAATCTCAGTCTCAATCTGCAAAAAATGCCTCTAATTTTCCTGAGATGAGATTGCGACTAAGATACAATACTAGTAAATAATAAATTCGTTTATATTATCATTTATTTATTCGAAATTAAACCATAAACACTTTAAAACTAAAACTAAACTTTCAGAATAATAAGTTATCGAATATACGCAACTCCTGTCTTCCTATGATGTGTTTGGCAGTTGATACTTTTAATATGGATACAAAGAGCAAAGATGCATCCGGAGCGGATATTATTCCGTCGTTCGCATCTGTACCGTAGATCAGTTGTAAGAGAAATGCAACGACAACCAACTTTCCTCTCCCTTTATCTATACAAATAAATCAAATAGAAGTGTCTGACAGCATTTTATAGTCGCCACTAAAGCATTAGGCATTAAAGTTCATTTTCGGATTTTCGTGTTGTTTTCTGGATTTTTTCGAGCGGCGACGCTGCACGTAATGTGTTCGACTAACGGACCAATCACATGCAGCGTCGGCGGCCCAAAAAACCCAGAAAGGAATCCAAAAATTCAAAAGTTAACTTGTAATTTGTGCTCACGACTCGTGGCGGCTACTTTACTAAATGCATAATTACGAATGTTTACACGGTACTGAAACTAAAAGATCAATCTTTTTTATTATTTGTCTGTCTATCAGTCTGTTTGATCCAGCTAATCTCCGAAAAAGCAGCGGATAGCTGATGTTATATGCAATAACTTTGCCTAATTTTATTCAATAAACAGGAATTAGGTTCCTTAAAAAGAAAAGGCATCAAAATTATGTCATAAAACTAACACATTCCTGGTTTAGCAGAGTTATTGACAGAAAAATCAAATAGGATTAGCTATGCTATGCTGTATGACAGAATAATGTCGGAATCTAGAAAAAGAACTCCTAAAAAAAAAAACACTGTTTTTTAGAGGCTTTGCTACGACTATTTCAGTCTATGGAACTAACTATTTGTATGCGAATTTCACGACTGTCGGTTGAGTTTCGACGCTGTGAAAGTAGAACTAAAAATAAATAAAACTATTTCATATTATTTATTTAACTAGCTGGCTTATTCTGTACAAGTTGCTCAAAATAAATTTAAGTGAAGTGAACTCGAGATGAGCCGTCATCGATAAGAAATGACGCTCATCTCAGACTCACTTCACTTGAAATTAGTTCAGGTTTTGCTAAGGTGGCGGCTTTTTACAGGGCGTGTGCGTTGGTATATTAGAATTAATATGTTCTATTCTCTCTGACAAAACAAAACTTTTTTAAAAATGACAACCTCCTTCAAAGACTAAAAAGTGAAAAATAACTTTAGCTTTGGAAGTCAACGAGTTCAAGGGAGAAGTCATTTGATGATTTCCCATCCGGAACAGTACACGACTTACAAAGCTTTTTTTTGTTCCGGATGGGAAATCATCAAATGACTTCTCCCTTGAACTCCTTGACTTCCAAAGCTAAAGGTATTTTTCACATTTTAGTTTTTGAAGGAGGTTGCCGTTTTTGTAAAAAAGTTGGTATTTTTCGCTTTTTAATATCAATTTCCTGACATCCAAACCCATAGGGGAACAGTTATACTACGTAAATTAACAAGACACCACTTAAAAGTCACAAGAAAGCAGAATACGCTAAATCGTTTACTTGGATGATATATTTTTACATAACATAACATACCATCACGCCTGTATTCCCCGAAGGCTTAGGCAGAGGTGTAACAATGTACACCCACAGTTCGCCGGTATGTTTAGGTCCCATGTAATAGGGGGCGAACCTATTGCCATTAACCGGGCACAAATCCGAGCTGCTACTAAAAATTTCATAGAAAAACCCAATAACACTTTTTGCTCGACCTGGAAATCGAACCCGAAAACGAAAACGACCTCTAGCGTAGCAGTCGCGCTTAGGACCACTAGGCTACCGAGGCAGTTATATTTTTTTAAGATTTTTTTTTATTTACTAAACTACTTAACTAATTTCGATAAAATTAATATGGAACCACCATTAAAGTATGATCTATCAACCAAAAAAGAATCATCAAAATCGATTCATAATTGGCGGAGATATCGCGTAACACATACAACAAAAAAACATACAGACGAATTGATAACCTTCTTCTTTTTGAAGTCGGTTAAAGATCGGGCACCGATCGTATGACGTAGGCGGACAGCCTAAAACAAACACTCGTCCAAATTTCTTAAACTGTTGAGAGATTGTGGGTTAACCCGTTTTGGTAAAACTAAGCTAAATTCACCGAGGAAGATTTCTACAGAATAGACTTTTTATCCAGTGGCAAAATAAATAAACATTCATTTCATGATACTTTTTAATAAAAAAGAATAATATAAAAATATTGCATATTTTTGTACTAAAAATGAAAATGTACTTTGCCCTTATTGGAAGCGTCAGACGACACACGTTATGGTTCTTCTATCTCAAAAACCAAGCTTGAAAAGAAGTATCACGCTTAAAAGCTCAAATCTGGACTCATAAAAGTCCAACGCTCAAATTGAGCGCTAGTCATTCGTTAAGCGCAGTCAATGAACTTAAAAAATACCAGATTATCAGAGATTTTTTGATTCATAATGATTATAATAATTTCATAGGTCGACTATAATTGGCCGTTTGGGTTATATAAAAACATAATATTATAAACTTACAGTTACTAGTTTGTTTACTTGACCGCGGTAATTTCAGGAACTGCTGATCCGGTTTGAAGAATCTTTTTTCACTATATACTCCGTATATCGAGGAAAGTTTTGACATACATATGGGGAACATTTGGCTATGACACAATGGAGAGAAGCAGTAACTAAATAATTAGTAACTTAATGCGGATAAAACCTCGGGCTATTACTAGAGCTTAATACAAACAAAACTCATGTTCGCTAAACGTATCTAACTCTAATCTGTTATCAAAAAAACTTGATATTTTTTTTGGATTTGAATGAAGTTCAATCGTTTGATCTGATAAATAACCAAAACACAATTTCCTTTGAAGCATTCAACACAAATATCAGATGTACTGCTTATAAGGGCGATGTAATGTAATCGTGAGTCAATCAATACGATTCGCCTGAAACCCCATCGTGTATCAGCACCAATATCGCGCGGAATCTTTATACCGTACATGACAGTTCCCTTTCATCCATTCTTCGTCACTGCAGGAATTCCATAAGAATATTTTTGTATATTTCTATTGTTTATTTATTTATTTTTAGTTAAAAAGCGATCTTTGGTTCGATTCCCAGGTCATGCAAAATGTGTTATTGGGTTTTCCTATGAAATTCTGAGGAGCAGCTCGGAGTTAGGATTTGTGGCCGGTTAAGGGCAATAGGCTTGCCCTCTATTACATGTGACCAACATACCGGCGAACTACAACTACTGCGTGTAGATTGGTACACCTCTGCCCAATCGTTTGGGGTATACAGGATTGATGGCATGTTTTTGATAAAAGCTCTGCCCCATACTAACATTTTTTCCTGTATCCTGTATGAGTGTACAAACACATAAATTCACATACACAAACAACTCAAGCCGGACCAACTATACGTAGGTCTAAGAAATATGTGTCACGTGCGGGAATCGAACCCACGACACACAGCACAGCACCTAATCGCTCAACTACTGCTCCAGCTGTGCCATAAAACAGTTCGAACAAACAGTATGAATAACAGCTTAAATAAAGCAAATTCATATGAAGTAGCACAAATGTGCTACTTCATATGAATTTAAAATAAATAAATAAATATTTATATTAAAAAAAATACCGGACAAGTGCGAGTCGGACTCGCCCACCGAGGGTTCCGTACGTAATAAGATCATTATAATTTACAGAATTAAATAAATAGTTTATTGAAACTAATAAATAATAAATTAAATAAAAAAAATAACGCTTTACAGACTTTGGAGACAGAAGGGAACGGTATTTTTCATTATAAAAAAGAAATTATGCGTCGTATAAATTAATAAAATATTTTTTGTAATGTGCACATCAGTCACTTTTAAATGATACCCCATTTATATTAGTAACTTCAATTTGAAATTTCGACCCCTGTCAAAAAACATAGACCCCCTATTTTTTTAAATTTAATTACAAATGTATAGTTTTGAGACTTTTTCTTGTACTTGTGGTCTATAACGGCGCTATTTGTCTAATTTCATAGTTCTAGGTCAACGGGAACTACCCTATGAGTTTTGATTCCCTTAATCGTGTCGAAATATGCGTTTTTTGCTGAATAAACGACCGTATCTTTTTTTTTCGTAAACTTAGAAGTTTGATTTTTTCACAACTTCATGGGACCGTCGACCTGAGTATACGGTTTGATTCTAACTTGATACATCTACGCATTCCCGAAATAAAGGGTCTTGACAGACAGACAGACAGACAGACAGACGGACGGACAACAAAGTGATCTTAAAAGGGTTCTGTTTTTTCGTTTTGAGGTACGAAACCCTAAAAACAACATCACTATTATATCCTCCTTTGTTGTAAACAGAAACGTAATAGATTCCTTGTCATGTTTACATATATGTCTTGATCAGAGGAAACAGCTTTACCTTCAAAATACAGATGTAGAAAAACGGAATTCAAGTTCGATCCCCTGTTTCTCCCTAGGGCAATCTGAAGACATTCATTTAGCCGTGAGAGGCATCTCTAAGTAAATAAATAAAGGACAGGTTGCAGTCTTGTTCAGCGTATACGTCCGTACTTAATACGTAGGTGTGCAGTTATATGTATATAACACACATATATGTGTCATCGGGTGGGCCAACCCGCGACTCAGACTGAATTATTCATGAGACATATGGACCTAAAGCAGACTGGATTTCAGACGAGAATTTTAAAATATCTATACGGAGCTTTAAAATTGAAAATTGTTTTATAATAAAAAGCAATATAACATAACGTGAACTACTGGGGATTTATTACTTGCGTAGAATTTAAATTGAGCGGTTTATTGTGCTCAGTTCTAACACTTTCCAAGTTCTTGACTTTTAAATATTTTAGGTTTTATTTTTGTGCATTTTTCTTTCATTTACAAGTATCGCTGTACATGTGAAATGACTTTATTATTTACGTATTTTGGTTTGTTTTACTGCTATTAAATACTTCCTTTGAACAATTGTAGGTAAATGGAATGTACATTGTACATGAATGAGAGTAATGAACGGTTGTGTAATAAAATCGCAATGAATTATGTACGCTCCGATTATTTGCGCTTTTCATTCGAATTCTCGCAAAAAATATTCTTATTCAAAAAATGTTACTGAATAAAATTTTAAAGGTAAACGTGCAAGTTCCATTTACCTATAATGTATTTAAAAGAATAACGTCGATGCACCTCTGTTCAATTTTAAAACTAGTTTGGTATTGGAACCAGACTTATAGCTTGGCCAGCCTCCAGCCACAAGGGGCTTGAGACACACGAATAAGAACAATCATTTTTTGACGTCTCTATCGTCTTAGATTTTTATAAAATACTAGATTCTGCCTGCGACTTAGTCCGCGTCTTTTTTTTTCTCCCGGGTTAAGTTACGTCTTTACTTATTGCTCTGCTCCCGTAGATAGCGTACCGTGATGTTATATAGCCTATTCCTCGTGAATCTGGCTATCATATACAAAAAAGATTAGTGCGTTTAAATAAACAAACAAAAAGAGCTCTTTAGTTTTATAATATTAAGTGTAGATTTGGAAACCTACTCTTGACCTCTAATGACGTAATAATAACTTCAGTATTTCGTTTCGTTGGCCTACAATTTCACAAAAAAATACGTTCCGTGATCTGAGCAAAATAGAATGTTTAAAGGTAATACTCATTCTTACAAGATAACCACGAAGCAGAGTCTTTTGAACGATTGCACGGTCTGGTCTGGTTTAATGATAAGCCGTTTCTTAACTCTTAAGTTACCTAGTTAAATTTCTTTGAGAACAGTATAAAATATTAACATTATTTTTGTTATTTATTTAGTAGTCAATTGCTTTTTTTTATCATCATCGTTTCAACATCAATGGTTTTAAGTGACGTATGATAACCCGCAAGTGCTGTGCTCTCCAAGAATTGACAAAGTAAATGCAATTCAATGACCTCAATCTAACTATTTAAATGCGTATAAATCGTAGGTGAACTTTTAATAAATAAATACGTAAATAAAATAGTTGATTGCTATTATCAGTTGTTATGGAGGAAAGTAGAGAAAATTGTGACACTAAGTTGTATACTTTATGTAGCTACCCTTGCAACTTTACAAGCAAAACACTTTGGCACATTGTAATCGACGTTACCGCTACGTTGGCTACGCCGTCGTAGCACATCGGCAATTAGCTACGCGGAAAGTTATTGTGCTACGGGGTGAATTTATTTGTTGTAAATTAATTAAAATTGATGCTTTACATTTATCGTGATGTTAATTATTTATTGAATTAATATTTTAGTGTTCATTCATAGATACGCTTAAATGTATTGTAAATAATAATTCTTTTTACACAAATAGCGTTTGATCTGAAGGCCAACTCTATTAATTAAAAATGTACGAAATCTAGTCACAAACTTATCTCGGCGACAAACTCAGACAAAAAAAATGTAGGTAAATTAGAGGCATTTTTTACTGACTGAGATTAGATTGCGATCATTCCTAAAACTCCCTCCTAAACTGCCTCGGTAGCCTAGTGGTCCTAAGCGCGACTGCTACGCTAGAGGTCTTGGGTTCGATTCCCAGGTCGAGCAAAAAGTGTTATCGGGTTTTTCTATGAAATTCTCTGCAGCAGCTCGGAGTTAGGATTTGTGCCCGGTTAATGGCAATCGGCTCGCCCCCTATTACATGGGACCTAAACATACCGGCGAACTGTGGGTGTACATTGTTACACCTCTGCCTAACCCTTCGGGGAATACAGGCGTGATGGTATGTGTCATTCCTAAAAGTTAGTAGAATTGCCCCTCAAATCTGTGCTCCGTCTTATGTGTGACGCGAGCTCAATTAAGCTGGCCTTGGCACTGCTCAACCCACTTACTGCGGCGGGTTAGAGATCAAAAGAGTTCGCGGCACAATAGGATAATGTGCTGCTATGCACTTGGGATCTTTTTGTTAGCCGACTTTTATATACGGAATTAAATCAGCAACAGTCCCTCTGAGAATTTTAATTAAGCTCAGATGTAAGGTAATTTATTCGATAGAATGTACGTGAAAGGTAGGGAACTGCTTTGACGTAGAACCACACGACCGTGTATAAAGAACTGGGTCTTAAAAACTTCACACAGAATAAAATGCAAAGTCGTATAGTTCACGCAGACAAAGTCACGAAAAAGGAGAAAGAACATCCATGTTTAATCAGACGTTCTTATAAAATAGAACATCTTACGCCAAGAGAACGCTAATCAAAAGAAAGACTATCTACAGTAAAGAAAATACAAAAAGTTCTCAACGGTTCAGTTCCAACAGTTTAATAAGCTGCAAAGAAATATTACAGTACTGATAAAGACACAATAAGAATAAAATAGTTCCGACGACTTCTAAAAGATTTTATGAGTTCAGTGGCTATTTAGCTGGCTCGTGAAGTGCGACTTTACCTTTCTGTGTCAGTGGCATTCTTTAGACGTGTGTTTGAACAGACATCTGTCTTCGTGGTACTTCGTGCTACTTCGTGGTTCCTCGGGCTTCCTCGTATTTTAAATTTTTCATAATATATAGAACCTCCTTGGCGCAGCACTTTGTCGGGTGCTTATATGCTGTTTGAATGTGAGTGGGGTTAATAATTTAATGTGACTGCTAGCCGGTAAACGTTGTCAGAATTGTGTATTTCGTGAACTTGGTTTTATCAGATAAGTGAATTTTATAAAGTCCTGCGGCCATATATGGAAGTGCAAAATAATCAATAGGTTCGATTCTCAGATCGGGCAAAATGTTATTGGGTTTTTCCACTATGAATTTCTAAGTAAGGCCCTGGAGTTTGGAAGTTGGTGCTGTTACTCCCCAGCACAGTGCCTCGAAAAGACTCGTAAAGCCGTTCCGGTTCTGCGCATGATACCTCGTCCATTTCCATCCCATCGGGCTATGTGATTGAGGGGAGAGGGAGTCAGGGTGGGAAATCATCAAATAACTTCTCCCGCCCGGGGCGGGGCGGGCGGGAGTGTCAGACTTTTACTGACTACAACCCTCCCATGTTCCTTTTGTGCCCTTTGCGTTCCGGGGGCGCGGTATGTCTTACGAACAACCCGCAGCCCCAGCAGACCCGCAGCCTCGGCAGAAAGGGGGAGAGCACCTGTGTTTGTGCACACATTTATGTACTGTAATATCTCCTGCGTACTAAGTTAGTTTACATTAAAATTAACCTCGGTAACCGGAATTCAGTAAAGAGAATGTAATTTTATCATCACGGTAAAAGCATCTTTAAGATAAAAATAATATACGTACATAAAAAGCCTAGTCTTATCACAGTATTTTGTAAGCTAAATGAACGGTCCTAACATTTATAGTTATCCACTATCTCAGTACCAAATTAATGCGATTATTGCCACTGTCAAGTACCTATTACACTAACAATTATCTCAGCCTACCTCAACTAACTTACTAAGTGCGGCTGCTACGCTAGAGGTCTTGGGTTCGATTCCCAGGTCGAGCAAAAACTGTTATTGGGTTTTTCTATGAAATTCTCAGTAGCAGCTCGGAGTTAGGATTTGTGCCCGGTAAATGACAATAGGCTCGCCGCCTATTACATGGGACCTAAATATACTGTGGGTGTACATTGGTACACCTCTGCCTAGCTCTTCGGGAATTACAGGCGTGATGGTATGTTAATTATCTCAGCTTTGTGATGATTTAACATTTCTCTAGCACAAAGTAAAGGTGTGGTTTCAATGTAATAACGAAAAACACGCAACATGATAATTAAGCCTAAAGGCATAATGTTTTTGCCCTTTTTTGTCCATATGATTAATATTCATAGGTTATTTCACGTGTCTTTCATGCTCCGACCGTACAAGTGCAAAAACAAGCTGAATATTTTGCTGACCGTAGCTGGGTTTAGACTAGAAATATTTTCTGTTTTATCTTTGAGTAGGTGTTTGTTTAAATTTAAGGATAACAAAAAGTGTAAAGAACCAGCTAGTACAAACAGCATCATCAACTGATAACCCGTATTTTCGAACAAATTTTAATGCAAGGGTGGTTACCAATTGATGACGCTGTCTGTACCTGAATAATATAAAAAAAAACAATCCATCGCAGTTATTCTACGTACTTACCTTACATTTTTGAAGGTTAATTGAATACCAGCTTTCACCTGCGACTTTTTCTTCGATTTCAGAATTAAGCCAAAGTATCAAATCATGCCACTGCCATACAAAATCAGGTCAAAATTATCCTGTATTAAACTAAATCAATATCTATATAAATATGCCAAATTTCACTCAGTCGTTGACGCGCGTAAGAGTAACAAACATCTATCTATCCATCCTTACAAATTTCCACGTTTTTATAGCAAGACTATTCACTACAATTCACTGTTGACTTATCTTTGATGTGCATAATCCATCACTAACAAATTCTAACAACTCTGACAATAGAAGAAGGACATTTTTGTTTTATTTTTATACCAATCAAACATACCATCACGCCTCTATTCCCCGAAGGGTTAGGCAGAAGTGTACCAATGTACACCCACAATTCGCCGGTATGTTCAGGTCCCATGAATAGAGGGCGAGCCTATTGCCAATAGCCGGACACAAATCCTAACACCGCGCTGTTACTGAGAATTTCACAGAAAAACCTAATAACACTTTTTGCTGTACCTGGGAATCGAAGCCAAGACGTCTAGCGTAGCAGTCGCGCTTAGGACCATTAGGCCAAGGAGGTAGTTGTTGTTTTATTTTTATGTTATTGACAAATAAAAGGATTTGATATGTAAAATATTACAATTCTGTTTTTTGTTTCATTTATTTATATTAAACATTATATTTACCTTTAAAGCCTGGTTTACTTAATTTTATTTTGAGTAATATCACCCGCAAGATGTCAGCTGTTGATGCTAAAACCCAAGCTTCAGACCTCATACTAAGCGTGTTATTAATATTGTTACCACGTCACTTAGTTAGACTAAACAAGTCTTAAATAAATATCTACATATAATTGGAATAACCACTATCAAAACTAAACTGTAGAAAGCTATCTACTTATTAATTGAACTTCCGTTAACACAAAACCGAGTACATACAAAGTTTAACCTCCAAAACGATCTTAAAATAACTATTTAATTGTAAAGATCGCTTCACAAGTTCAACTCACTGATGAGATTACAACCGAACGGTATAACTCGTTAATTGAAGTACCTGTAATTAGCAGCAGCTCTCAAGGAGGTACATACTCTGAACGGCGACGAAGTTAATGGGAATAATGTGAGTATAAATGGGAAAAGTTAACTCATTTAGTAGCTCCTTCGCGTCCGCGAGCTGCGATCTCGGCCCACCAGACGGACCTACTCGTCTCGAATTCTACTACTTTACAATCACCCCTTTTTGCAAAATTACACCTCTAACGTGACTCGACTTGAAACAGGCGAAGCAATCAACGTAGCCCGCTCTGCTTCCTAATACTGTAATTTCATTTTAATCCTCAGCACCGGCGGATTAACCCTTGTACACAATAAGTTCCGTACATACACAACACACCTAAGTTTTGTTTTTATTGCTGAACGGATTCGGGTTAATGATAAATAAAGTATTTTGAAATGGATTTAACTTCAAATGAATTGTTTTCCGAATGAGTGGCTCGCCACGATGAACATGTTGTTGAGTGAATACTGAATTTATGGAATATTTTAATTAAGTTTTGACTCACAATTAATACAAAATGAATCGAAAATTCTTTACGTTCACATTGCAGGTAATGTCCCATTAAACATGGCAGTTTGAAAACGCCAATTCAATAGGCCATACAAGTTTTCATTTAAAAAAAAACACTATTTAGATTCCATAAAAATATACCAAAATGGTATCTTTTTTATCAGTTTCAAACCAAAAATATGATGTGGTTTATCGAAAATTAATTCAGAGTAAAACCAAGGTAGACTTTAGTAAATAAAAATATATCATCCAATAAAGTAGACCGATTTGGTAGACAATATACCGACAGCGAACGTTTGACACAGTTAATTTCCTGCCTATCACTTCCACGAAAACATGATTTATTGAAACAAGAGACGTTTAAATCGTTCGACTTCAGTTAATATTAATAAAATATCAACATAACATTGTATTCAATTATTAACTATAAACCACGCTTTGAGCCTGTGCCGTGAATTATAAATATAACGCAAATTTAGTTTGGTTTGTGTTATTTATGAGCTCCAAATGTCCGGCTAGAATTAAATTATGAAGCGTTCGAGCGGGCAGTGTGTGCGCACTTGACCCTGCCGACCGATGAAAATTTAACGAATGACCGCCACAAAAGGAAATTGCAACCACGGCACGGAGAACGTGTGAACCCTTTACCTTGTGGCTTCTGGCAAATGAAAAGCGCCGGAGGCCCGCAGAAAAACTGCGCGAACGGATAACACAAAATGTGTTTTATTTATCCACATAATATAAGAAGCGGCCGCCGTTTGTGACGGGACGTTTCGCGTTATTATTAGTCCCCTTTCAACGAGAACGGAAACCTGAAAAGTTTATGGCGGCCTAAACAGGCGTGGGATCTGGAGGTCTCGGCGTGGCACGTGACGCAACAAATAAAAGCCCACTTAATTCAGAGATCCGACTGGTAAATTTATGCCGCGCAATATCTCTTTAATGCTGGGGCCGTGACAACGCGTACATATCAACCTCCTTTCGCTCAGAACGAACGCGACAAGTCGTTTGTATCAACAATCGATGAGCCCTGCGTGATGTGTCGATGCTGTGTAACTACCTTGCTTGGATTGAAAATAGCTAAGTTCTATGCATAAATGTTTATTAAGTATTATAAGCGTTGCTGTAAGTATCGTTACGAATAGAGACTGTCTGAAAATAGTTTATGGTAATATAATACTGGTATTATAACATTTAATAAATAAGTAAAATGGGATAAACTGCTCTTTTGTTTGGAACGAAAAGAAACCGACTACACACGATTTTTAGTCACCTGGAATAATCTCAGTTTATTATCAATATCTACCAAACTGTTTCTGCGAATAAGCAAATTACCCTGTTAATGTTTTAACTGATCAAAAATCGTTATTTTTGATGCGATTAAGACTGCATTTTATTATTTTAAACGGATTTGGAATTTGGATTAATTGATAGGTATACTCGTAGATAAAAGGTAGAAATCTAAAAATCAAACACATTGTCATTAAATTAGGGTCTATTATACAACATCGCATCGTCTAGCTATTTTTAAATGCCATTTATAAATAAACGAAAAAAAAAATTACAACGTCATATTTCTTTATTTTATCTTTCGAGTGTTTCATATTAAAACTCCTTTAGTCTAATCGCTGCAAAATCATTTGAAAATCGAACGCTCTACTACTTGGCATCATCGCTAATCTTAAACAAACCACAGCCAACACTAAAATAAAAAGAACGCTTAAATAGTCCCTCCGGTAGCAATCAAGACACGACCTAGTTTATCTAGACTGTTCCCAATACGCTAAATTTAAAGCTGCAATCCAAAGCCGATTTGGACATGAATAAGTTAGTTTTAAAACGTTAGAGTGCTTGAATACTGTGACAGGCGACAAGGTACAAAAATATCCCAAAAGCAAATGGCTTTGCTCTGTTTTATAAAGGCTAGGCTGATTAATGATACCTCGTTATATTATTATTAATAAATATTTACGTGTAATACACTATGATTTAACGTAAGTCGCGAGTGGTGGGCTTAATTAAAATTTTCTGGCCTTGTGATTTTGGTTGTTATTATGTAATTCGAATTGGGATTAAGTTCGTTGGTAAATAACAATGAGAAATTTCGTTTTTTACCTGACTTTTGGGCCAAAGGCATGACATTCATATTCATGAATTTTTTGAAAAGATTCATAAATGCCAGTATACTTTAACCTGATACGTAGAAAACCATAATTTAAATTGGAAGGAATGGGAAAAGGCTTTGCCAGCAGTGGGACAGGCAAAGCTTGAGAAAAAGCAAATTGTATCATGTAAAACTCTTTGGGCCTGAGTAGAAATTCACTTCATTACCCGCACTCTTTTATACAAAAGGTCTTGTATGGAAGGTTCGCAATCTTAAACAGTAAATAAGAACAAATGGCGGCGTATCAGCAATGCCAACGCCTCATAAGAATGCTCTCTGCGACCTAAAGAAGGAGGGAAACAAGGAAAACATAAAAATCTGACCCCTGCAGAAATGTCCCGGAAAAGAAATAAAAACTATGATACAAAACAGACGCAGCGAGGTATAGGATCCTCTGATTTGTTGTTCCACCTTTTTCAGATCCGTTTTTTTCTTTATGATAGAAGAAATACGGTTTGTTAACAGTAAAAGGAATATTTTGCATTGAAAATATTGAAGACTGGCTATGTTTCGAGGAACAGAAATATAACTTGGTTTAAGTTATATTTGCCTCAATATACCGTTGGCGCAAGGACTGAGCGACTCGCGGCTAAGCTGCGTGTCCCGGTTTGATTTCCGTACCCACGCAAAAAATATTTGTCTAGCCTGTCTGGTTGTTTGTGCATGTAAGTTATTAAGTGTAATCACACCTATGACACAAGAGAAATACTAAGTTGTGGGGAAAAGTTTATCAATAAAAGCTATTCTAACAAAATGAGGTCAAACATCATGAAACATTACACTCATAATATTATTTAAAGGTAGGTCCTCGGAATATGTTCGAAAGAGTTACCGCGACCATGGAACGCAGAAGGCATCAGGAGGAACACTTATGGATTTTAATCAGTAAGAGTCTGACACTCCATTCCGCCCAAGGATGAAATCATTTGATGATTTCCCGTCCATAAAAAGGTACTCTTATCAAACTATTTTTTATTATCACTTCGTTTATCCAAGACATAACTTCAAAGAGAAAAGTCTATTTACAAAAAACATGATTAAAAGCTACCTCGCGAGTTAAACACATCGCTAGTGCATTAAAGCACTCATAAAAACATATTCCCGCACAGAAAAGGTAATATTTCAATCGCGTGACAGGGAAAGTGGAAAAGTTGCATTGCAATTAGCAATTCTAAATATGCAGTGAGTTCTAGCCTAGTTTTTATAAGCAGATAGTAACAACATGCAAAGGAATGTTTTATGGGACACTAACATACGGAAAACAGGCATAGAAAAAGCATTTCCTCAAAGGATTTTATTCACATACAACTTGTTTTTTACATGGCATGTATGTATTTCCTTAACATGGTTTCTCTTTGAGTAAAAAGATGGCAGGCATTTCTATGTACCTACATTTTATTAAAATAATAATGATTGGATTCATATTCCAGAAGCCACACAAGCACAAAATGGCCCCTTTTTCTTAAAAAAATTGCTTAATGACGAACATTCGAGCACATACACACATACCATCATGCCTGTATTCCCCGAAGGGTTAGGCAGAGGTGTAACAATGTACACCCACAGTTCGCCGGTATGTTTAGATCCCATGTAATAGGGGGCGAGCCTGCCATTGACCGGGCACAAATCCTAACTCCGAGCTGCTACTGAGCATTTCATAGAAAAACCCAATAACACTTTTTGCTCAACCTGGGAATCGAACCCAAGACCTCTAGTATTCCAGAACATTCGAGCATTCCAGATTAATGCCAAAATTAAAATGGATAAATATGACATCCAATATTCTCTCATATCACAAAGGTAGTACAGGAAACAGCCAACATTTGCCTGTATTTGAAAGCCGAATGTTAATAGAATGTACACTCAAAGAAAAATGTCGTACTTCATACGGTACGCTGTAAAGAAACCGTATGTCTCAGCACATTTGGAACGGTTGGCAACCCTAAACATAGCATATTGACCTAAATGCTGTCTGGGGTTGGGGCAACGAGCTAAATTTACAAGAAGCTTCGCCGAAGTGTCAGACTATCGCCCAGTTTGCAACTTTAGGCCACTCGGATACTCACAGTGAGAAATTCTCGCTGATGTTATAGTTTACTGTTATGTTGTATAAACAGTACTGTTTGGAAAACCTTTGATTACAATTTGTCTTAACGTAGGGGATTAGTATTCTTAGACACCTACCTATATATCTGTGACAATAACTTAACATCTGGAATCACATCTGGAAAAAATTTAATAAAAATGTCGGAAAATTTTAACAGGTGATGGTTCGTTTTCAATTCTAATTAATTAATTAATTATAAATATAAAAGTATAACTATTAGCAATGAACAGTGTCTGTTATTTAAGATTGCTATATAATGAAATTGCTGATACATGTATTATTCAAAAATGCTTTTGCATTCAAAACTAAAAAAATAAAACTTACCTGTATCTAAAACTTACCTCCCAAGGTTTGTCTACCATTACGGAAACATCTCGCAAAATCACAACCGTATTGATCGTTATTTCCTTTTAAACCCTCAATAGACGAACTTCAGAAAGAGTTCGTTAGTTTTTAACTTCCCGTTCGACTCGAAGCAAACTTCAAAGTGAAGCCAGCCCAACTAGCGCTCACTAATTACTGACCTCCCGTGTGTAAAACACTTAGTTCATAAAACGAGGATAATCATATTCATGGCAGATGGGCCGTGATGACGTGACCCGGCCAAGCCGCCGCGTTCTCACTTTTTATACATTTCTGTATCTACACTGCAGACGCAAATAAAAAGGTCATTTTCGCTGTCGTGTAAATTTTTTGTGCTTTGCGGTTTTGCGAGGTCGATGTATCATGCGGAAGAAGGTAAAAGTGAAGAGGCTACGGTACTGATGTCACAGGATACCTTTCTTTTAAGTATGGGGAACCATCAAATACCTTCTCCCGCCCCGGGCGGGGCGGGAGGGAGTGTCAGACTTTTACTGACTAAAACCCACCCATGTTCCTTCTTGTGCCCTTTGCGTTCCGGGGGCGCGGTATCTCTTATGAACAACCCGCAGCCCCGGCAGGCATCGGCCCTCAGTGGCCCTTTCCTTTGCTGACATCTCTTTGAGGCGCGCGTGGAACACGAATCGCGCCGTCGACACGGGTTACGGTGACTATTTCGAACAAATTCTGCAACCATGACAGGCACGGACCCTAGCAGGCACAGTCTACATCTGTTCGAGGCGAGCCTGGAATACAACGCGCCGCCAACGTGGGCCTGGTTCATATCGGATGGAAAGTCACCCGACCCACGCCGTCCGCAGGCCCACGCCGCAGGACACCTGCATTGTAAGTTAGAGTATGTAATTTTGAGGTGCCTATCTCGTTACAGGTAATCAGAAACATATAACTTCTGCCAGTCTTTTTTGTAACTAAATACCCTCGGTGTATTTAGGTAAAGTGAGCTTGGAGAGGGATGTCTTCCCAGCTGATATGCTATTTTGTAACAATCTTCCAAGTAGAAGTGAGCAGTCGTCCGACAAGATGCAAGGGAGTGGTTCACTACAAACTCACTGTACTTGAACTCACCGAGGATTTATTTACAGCCAGCTCACTTTAAGTTCAACAACATTGCGCGTTTCCCAAATATGCACTTCTGTAAGAAGTTCCGACAAGTGAAGTTCAAGTCAAATTCTCAGCTGGATACGGGTCGCCTTAATTATGTGGACAGGTGTTTCATTACGAAGCAGGTAATTTTGTAACAACGGAGCTCCAATCACGCAAAAGTCTGGTAGCCACAGTGTCATTAAAAAAATCATGTTTACAAAAGGACAAACAAGAAACTGCAAAATAACTTTAATTTTGGAATTCGGCCGCTTTGATTCTGTTTGTGGTTTAATATTGCCATTTCATCGTTTTGTAATTTTGAAGGCGGTTGTCTTTATTGTAATTGATATTTCTATTTTTATTTTTAATACCTAACTTCATTCCTTTTTTGAAATGAGGTTAAAACTAAAGTGATGCAGACCGTATTGTTGTGTATTCAGAAATTGGTAGTCAAGGCTTTTCGATCAGCTGCGGATATTTGCAGTTTCCGGGCTTATACTTTAGCTATGATATCCTGATTCATTTCTAAGTACCTACATCCAGTCAATCTGATTTTTGTGTCACGCCCTGATTTCTTTGACACTGGAAAAGTAGGGTAATGTGCCGTTGTATGTTTTGGCAAAAAGCCTAGGAAACCAAATGAAAATATTTTACCGAGTGCTGGGAAATTGATTGTATCTTTAGAAGGCAACATGAAAAGGAAAGTTTTCCTCTTGAGCATTTCTTTATAAAAATGAAAAAGGTGATCGGTTATTTAAAATGCTTGTAACTCTTTTCTCATCAATGACATTAATAGTTCGCTTCGAAAATCTACAAACATACAAACAACAAATATCTATTTAGTTTTCACACATTGTATAAAAATGGGAAATAAAACGAATTCAGAAAAAGATACGAAATATAAAGCAATAAAAATAAAAAATAGAAAACAAAATGACCATTGCTTTCGAGAAGTAGGTACTCATACATGACCAAGAGCCGACCGCCCGAAAACAGCACACAGGTATGTACATTCTAAAAGAAACCTTATTTAAAGGGTTCTAAGCTCAAATTCGAATGCAAAAACTTTCCAAAAATGTACAAAAGCGAAATAATTTAGGAAGATTGTATTTCATATTCGACCATGCTCTCTCCCTTTCGTCATAATATGGGGTTAGGCCCTAATATATAGGTACATTTTTCATGTTTTTTTCAAGTATTCATAAGCTGGTTCGTGACCCAGATTTTCTGGGAAAGTTCTGGCAGTGTAAACCGCAGAATTTACTGCCAACTATTCGACAATGCAACGTCAAACCTCAAGGCTGCAATCGAAGCTCATACATTTTTATTTTACCCAAGTTTCAAGTTCTCTCGTATTCTGTGCTTTTTGTTTTCTTCTGAAAAGGCAACCAGGAAATGAAGATATTTAAATGACAGGCGAGAAGTTTTATTTTTAAATTATAAAATTTTTAGGTCAATTAAATAATATACTTTTTAACGTAGCATACTATTTTACACTTAGTTACAACATACGACTGTTTATAACCCAAACATCACGTACAGTAGTGCGTAATGTATGAATAGTTGAAAATAATAATTTTCAACTATTCATACAAAACGTGACACCGCAACATGAAAGTGTGTACGTCATGATACGATAAACACTTACTGGATCACGTCACTACAAAAAGCCGGTTGTTCGGTAGCAAAATCCGATTCGTCATAAAAGTATAATAATAGTGGGTCGGGGGTGCCGCAACAACGGCGGTGACCTACCCAGCGCGCGCCGCCGCGGCAGTCTTCTGTCGAGCTTTCTAATGACCCCAGGCGTTCTGTGTTGCGCGTTAAGGCACACTCAAGCCCAATACAACCGATAAAAACTTGAACTAAATTGAAATTCAGCTTGTTTCACGCGTGGTGAACGTACTACGGCAGACAGGCGCACTTCGGCCCTCGCCTCGCGGACGAGGACAGGACGCGAAAATGGACTCTATGTCCTCCAGGATAACACCGTTTTGTAATTAACCGCGAGTTGTGTGTGTCGCGCAAAGGAAACCTAACTGAGTGAGTACATAAATATTTTATCACAACTTTTATCGAAACTAGTTACCTAATAGAACACTGTAGACATTATGTACAAGTTTATCGCGTGTTTTGCTTACGTTGCGTCTTTGAACTCAAATGGAACTCTTTGTACTGCTTTCATGTATTTGTTTTGTATGTGATGCTTAAATATTTTTTTTCGTTTGCGGTATTCTTCAAAAAAAAACTTCTTATAGATTGTTGTACCTAAAGTCTTTCTTGTTTCTAGTAATTAATAATCGACAATATTTTTATTTCTTACGAAGGTTGAGAAATTTATTTTTAACAACAGTATTAGAATATGTAGTTCTAAAATATTAGAAGTACCGACTATCGACATATTCTTCAAACAGTATTAACTACTTCTCTGGTAAGCCGAGTATTATAGCAATATAAATACATCTACACAATCGAACAATATCTCCACTGAATCTGAATCTGTGGTCTCAAGTAATTTAATCGGTGTAATCTACTTAAGCATTGCATGTAGGTGTACAATTGTTTAGGTACAAGGATTTCCCATCTACCCAGTCTAGCAGTGGGAACTATTATTCCCAATAAGTAATTTATAGTACTACTATCTGTGTTCAGGCAATAATGTACTTTAATCGTGTTGCTGCACAGTCGAACCTACCTAAACCATTGTTGCGTTCTGATTACACAGCATGAGTCTTTGATCTATTCATTAGGTTGAGTAAACAATATAATAGACATATAATTGATAACTTGTACACTATCAAGTCATTGTCTATGACGTGGACATGACAGTACCTTTACGTTTGTTACAGGTAAAATAACAAAGGAGAAATAAAATGTAATAAAAAATCATTATAATGTAACTATGAAAAAAGTTTCACTCTTCAAGACAGGGAAAAATGAGTGCGACGTTTTGCAAATTGTTTCGTTACTGCTGGTTCTACCCTCCGTTTTGCGAGCTCAGAATACCGTGGGCTGCCCCGACTTAATAAAAACTAACAAATGTTCTTGCTATACATTTGAAGACGGTAAGATTGCTGCCTGTTTGTAAATCGTTTGCGACGTAAACGTTATATTAAACTGGGATTTATTTTCAGGCTTGTTTCTTGATTGTCAGGATACTGCTTCCAAGGACATAAAAAATGCGCTTAAAAGTGTGTCTGACATACACTCACTTTCCGTTTACGACCTCGACGACAACGAAGAAGCTCTGGGACCCCATTTTATACCTCAAGGCGTTTGTATAAAGCATATTCATATGTCAAGAACAAGCATAAAAGACATCAGCGATGATACGTTTATGCCGCTCAGAAAGTGCCTTGAAACGTTAAGCGTCGTATCGAGCAAAATCAAAATTATTCCCCAGAAAGCTTTATCCGGAATGCTGAAACTGATATCAATCGACTTGACGTCTAATTATATCGAAGACATACCAAGCTACAGCTTTTATGGTCTTCCGCTTATGAAACTAAACATAAGAGGAAATGTTATTCGTGAAATATCCGAATCGGCTTTATCGAGTCTCGAGCTAACTCTCTTGGAAATCGATTTGAGTGAAAACAACCTCACAACGTTCCCTATTGAAGCTTTTGCAAAATTAAGGCACCTTCGATCTTTACGACTAGCCTGGAATGAAATGTCATCTTTTCCTATAGTCGAAAATTCTGATTTGATATCTCTAGAGTACCTAGATTTAAGTTCCAATAATTTTGAATTTATTTCAGAAGACTGCCTTAAATTTTGTCCGTCCCTAATAACATTGTCATTTCATTTTAATTTCATCAACACCATACATTATAGAGCATTTTATTCATTGGTTAATTTAAAATCTATTGATTTAAGTCATAATAGGATTAAAATATTGAACCCCAATTTGTTTCAGAACAACAAATATATAGAATATATAGATCTAAGTCACAATCATTTGCACCACATACACGGTTTGTTTTGTAACTTGCCGTCACTCACAGAAGTAATTTTAAGTCATAATAATATTTTGGATGTGCCAATAGACTCGTTTCTTAATTCAAAGAAAATTAACGCAATACATTTAGATAAGAATTGTATAAGCAACATTCATAGTGAGAGCTTTAGTAACTTAGAGAACCTTGATAAGCTTAGTTTAGAATTTAATTATTTAAATCAAGTGCCACATAATATTTTTATAAATAATAAGAATATATTGAAATTAAGATTAGACAATAACAATTTTTCAGAATTTAATAATGACACTCTAGGACCCTTAGTAAACGTAAAAGAGATAAGAATTAATAACAACAAGATTAAAGTCGTAACAAAGAATTATTTTATAAATTCTATGAAACTAGAAGAAATTTACTTGGACCACAACGAGATTACTTTTATAGAACCAGGGACTTTTTTAGAAATGACTGAATTAAAATTTCTCAGTCTACATTATAATTATGTCATAGTTTTAAATGATGTTTTGCCAAAATTAAGTTCTAATTTAGTTACGTTACACTTGGAATCAAATTCATTATCTTTAATAGGCAACTTTATGTTGCAGTCACAAGAAAAATTAAATTACTTGAGCTTAAAAAATAATCGCTTAAAATTCTTGACAAAGAACACGTTTCGCAATTTGAGTGTCGTGACGAGGCTTGAATTAAATAATAACGACATTTCTGTAATAGAAGACTTCTCATTACAGCACTTAAGCTCTGCACGCTATCTAGATTTACAATACAATTTACTTAGTAACATTACGAATTATACATTTTTCGGCTTAAGCGAAATAGAAGACTTGGATATCTCGCATAACTCCATAATGTTTATTTTCGATATGGCCTTCGATACTTTGAAAAAACTACGTAGTCTGAACCTTTCATTTAATCCACTGAAAGTGCTCCACAAACATGTTTTTCAGCAAGGCTTACCACTGAGCTCACTATATTTAGATAACTGTGAAATACAGTTTATAGAAAACGGAACGTTCTTAGGGTTGAACAATTTAAAACTACTTTCTCTCAAAAATAATTCCTTAAAAGCTAGAGACTTACTATCCGTTAATGTTCCTGGATTGAAATACTTAACTTTATCTTTCAACGTTCTTGACTATCTCCCTGTAGAGACGTTTACTCAGCTTCCACTTTTAGAAGTTCTCTATATGGAACACTGTAATATTGAACACATATTTGATGGCACATTCAGGCATAATAGAAATTTGTTGAGACTGAACTTAGCACAAAACATAATCAGTACTATTCCTTCTATATTGTTTGACTCCCAGAACTCAGTTTCAGAGTTTAATATAAGTAACAACTTTCTAGATTTTGTGCCATATAATACATTTCAAAATTTCACTCATGTTGAAAGTTTAGATCTTGCAGATAATCTTATACCAAGAATAGAGCTTTGTGGCTTTGAAAAATTAATCAAATTAAAATATTTAATCCTTAGGAAAAATGAAATAAAAACTATAACATCGAGCAAGAAAATAGAATACCCGTATTTGATACTTTTTGATATTAGTTACAACAAGTTGGATAACCTTCCACTTTTCGTTTTCGATATATTCCCAAACATACAAAATATTAACATCTCGTACAATGACATTGTAAGATTTGATTTCTTGTTGGCTTATAAAAAATTTGGTGTCTCTCTCATCAATATTGATTTGAGTAAGAATCCCGAGGTGACTTGGTCGGCATCGAACAGAGTTAGTAATAATACCCTCATAGCAAATCTGTACGAATTACACATATGTGCCACTAACATGACCAACATAGACGATATCACATTTGAATTATTCTATAGCTTACAGCATCTGTATCTCAAATACAATAAAATAAGACGTCTGTCTGTGAGCCCATTTTCCAAATTATATTTTTTAGAAAGTTTAGACTTAAGCTTTAATAGGATTTCTCAACTGAAAACCAGCAATTTCCGTGGACTAACTAAGTTGAGAACACTCTGTTTATCAAATAATAACATCGAATCAATAGAATCCTTCGCCGAAGAGTTGAATAATTTGAAACTTTTGGATCTTTCTCACAACAAGTTGCAAAACATTCTTAATGAAGATCTTATAAACTTAAAAGAGTTAACGGTATTGCACTTGAGCTACAACAATATCAAGTATATCTCAGTAACGGCATTTAAGAACTTGAATAAAATAATCAAGATTGATTTAGAACACAATAAGCTCCAGACAATACCTATAGAACTGTTGACGTCTGTTGAAAATTACATACAAGATATATCTATAAAAGGTTTGTATTTTAGTATACAGTAAATGTTTTTAATATGTGCGGATTTTTGGTAGTTCCGTATCTATAATAGAATACATTTCCAAAGGTGTTTTATTTTTTGTAATTTGGAACTGAAATTACAACTGTTTATTTTGTAGCTGATAAAATTAGCGGACAATAACCTGCGTCGGCGCAGGGACCGAGCGCACAGTTAATACCTACCTAGCCCTAGCCCTACTGTCCCTCGGTAGCGAGTGCCCATAAAATAAGTTTCAAAGTAGACATCTTTCATAAATAATACCTTTTTTATTTCTTACTAAACCATATTAAAATTTTAAAAAAGTATTTATTAGAACTCCTTCAAGTTCATTTAGTTAAAAATTTACGCAATTATTAAAAACTTTTTCTATAATATGTAAAACATATAATTAACAATTAACCAGAATAATTATACGTATTAATTTTACAGATAACGTGATTCTATGCAGCTGCCAAAAAGATAATGCCTGGGTGTGGATTCAGGATCATCCCAGAGTTATAAAATCTAATTCAGTTACATGTTTCAACGATGAGTATCCGAGAGAGAAATGCGATGTTCCAGTCATATCACAGCTATCCGTGGACAGACATAAAGATAATTCTGTATCGGTATCGTGGTTTATAAGGAACCGCACTGCTATTAAAGCTTTGCAGATTTTATACTACGGTGAAGATGGAAATACTGATGTAAGTGTTAAACTTGAATTCATTGTAGCCGAAAATAAGGTATTCAATACTAAATAAGTTATTGAAAATGTGTTTCTTACAGGTAAAGTCAAAATATCTAGAAAAAAGTGAAGTATCGGTGCATATCAAAGATTTAGAGCCAAATGTTAACTATGTAGTATGTGTTATCACCCTATCTGAGGAGCCTGAAGACTACGATGATGAGATAATAGTAGCTGAGGTTAATAAAACAATTGACGACAGCGCTAATTCTACCGCCAGAATCACCCAGGATGTGGCAGCTGCAATACTCATGCGATCTCCTTCCAGCGAATGTGTATCATTTAACACATTTAGGAAGCCGGCAACAGTAAAATCCAAACCTGCTAAAAAATTCCATATATCGTCAATTTTAAATCGCCGAATGGGCTTAATAGTCGGGTGCTCGTTAGGGTTCGTTGTGTTTTTTATCATGGTTTCTATTTTGTTGTACACAAAAATTAAAGAAAGAAAAAGGATAGCCAAGTCGGACCCAGCGTGGGCCGAAATGAACGATTACCATTCAATGGCGAGTAAAGATGACATTTTACAAAGTTCCACAACGGCCTCGACTGACAACATTTTGTTGGGTATGGCAAAAAATCGTAAACAATCATTAGACCATTTAAAGTAATCATAGATTTAGAATTAGGTAGGAAGTATACCTTTGAAGTGAACAATAAAATTCTAAATTCGACATAATTAGTAAAATATTTATATTGTTAATAGATGCTTAATTTTACGACTGTTCGCTTATGATAGCTAGATACTTAGACGTAGAATGTAGTGCCTACATAGTAGGAGAATTGTAACTTTAAAACATATTGGGTAGGTAGACTAGTCATAGAATCTTAACTATGAAATAAAACTGTTGGCATGGTTATCAGTTACTTTATGAGTTTTATTTTCACCATAAACAGCAAATAGAAAATTTTAAACAAAATCTGGTAGATGCATAAAAGTTACACAAGTATGAGTAAATTAATAAATGTTTTGAAAAGATAATAAAAGGAATTTAGTCGTTTCGCGAGCTCGAGATCCTCAGTTAGAAAGTGGAAAATGAGTTAATAAAAGTTCTCAAAAAGCGTTTTTTTGGGTATTTAAAGAACTTTGTTTTTCTCATAACAGTGTCTCGATTATCAAGAGCCATTGAGGGAAGCAAGTCCGCCTTTAGAGTGTACTTTGAGGACGTGGCCTTAGAAAATCAAATTAATTTGCGTAAGTGAGCTGTTGTTGAGAAATAAAAATATTTTATTGAGCAAGCATTGTTTCAGAAAATGTATGTAAATTACAAAGCTCATTATGAATCAATATTTTAAGTTTTTATTTGCATTTTTGAAAACACAAAAGAAAATCTGCAGCTTTAGTTAGTGGATGGAAAAAAATTGTTTATGTACTATGGCTTCAGTGCACAGTGGTTCATATCCTTAGTAATATAGTCACATTTTTTGTAAATTACTCTAGGTTGAATTGCCCATTCAAGTAATCTTCGGGAACGATCGGGATCTAGTCTATCTCAGTCTGACAAAAATGCCCCTAATATATACTAGCTTCTGCCAGCGACTTCGTTCGCGTAGTTTTTTTCATCCGCGTTACGTTATGTCTTTGGTTACTGCTCCTCTCCCGTGTGTAGCAGCGTGATGTTATAAAACTGAAAGCCTTCCTCTATAAATGAACTATTCAACACAAAAAGAATTTTACAATTCAAACCAGTAGTTCCTGAGATTATCCAAACAAACTCTTCTGCTTTATAATATTAGTATAGATATAGATTTTTTTAATAATAATTGTCGCTGAGATGAGATTATTACAATTGGCCATTGTGTAGGACCGTCCTTTAATATAGAAATTACTATTACTTCTATTCCGTAATTAAACTAATGGTAAGTACAAGTTTGTTTGAATCTATTAATAGAAATGCTGTACTGGTGACGTCTTTGTTAAAATATCGACCGGAGCTAATGAACCCTTCACGAGTTTACACTACCATAAAGCTCTCCGAATAATTATACACTTGTCGTAAATTTAAAGTAAATGACTCTTCGTATATCACAAACTGAATAGTAGTGTATCCGCATATTGATTTTAGATATGACGTGTGATTTCAGACATATTGTTTAGTGATTTTTCCACTACTTCTTTTGAATAATTAACTAGCTTCCTCCCACAACTTCGTCCGCTGGCTTATTTCACCCGCGTTAAGTTACATCTTTGGTGACTGCTATACTCATATTATAAAGCTGAAGAGTTGGTTTGTTTGTTTGGTTGAACGCGCTTATCTTAAGAACAACTGGTTCGAATTAAAAAAATATTTTTGTGTTGAATAGTATATTTATCGAGGGAGGCTATAGGCTATATAACATCACCCTACAACCAATAGGTTCGGAGCAGCAATCAAAAACGTAACTTAATGCGGGTAAAAAAACCACGCGAACGACGTCGCTGGCAGAAGCTAGTATAGTATATACATACTATTTCCATTGTTTATGTTCAGGCATTATAATCGATACTATCAGTATGAAATTAATATTACAGAGCAAACAAAACTATTAGTTTTTGACAGGAGAGAACGGTCTGCGCGTTGTCGAGGTGCGCATAGATTTTACAATGTTATCTAATTCATTTGTAATAGCTTTTTTCCCGACTTTGTACTAGTCAAAGTTAAAGCATTTATTTTAATTAGACCATTTACAGGCACTTTTGAATTGTCAAGAAGTTACATTTAAAAGTTGAAGCTAGTTGCATACTCAGAAGCGTAGGTCTCTATGGGGAACGAGCAAGAAACTCCATGGACACTCTTTGCTTCCAATTTGATGCTTACAAAATTTTGGTTACAATATTCTTGTTGCTTCTATATGTGAAAACAATGAAGATGAATATAAAACAATACAAAAAATATATATTAATAGCAAATTCTTCTATAGTTATTCTAGGGGTTTAAACTTACTCCGAATCAAATTTCATTAAAATCTGGTTTAGTCGTGAAAGCGTAACAGACAGACAAAGTTACTTTCGCATTCAAAATATTAGTGTAGGAGAATGGATCGAGCCAGTAGTATAATGCCAATTGTATGTATTACTATGTCATAAAGCTCACATAATATTACCTAACAGAAAGAAAAAAGAAAGAAAATTATTTATTTGAAACCCATACAGGAAGAACATCATAAACGCACGTAACGTTCAGTAACGCGTTACTAACGGATCAAAATCGCACGTCACTTAGGCTGATTGTTACCTAATTGTCAAGTAAGTGATTGGCCTGGGGAGAAATGAGCTAATATTCACATACAATATTGACGCTCGTGTCCTTCACATAGTTGGGTTGTCGAGGGAATTGTCTGATAATTATCTACTCTAATTACATGGCTGCGGTTTGTTCGATGATAGAGTAAACAGTGTTAAGCACATTTCCCATATCGTGTAGGTGTTGGTCGAATGTATACGCTACGCCTATGTGACGTGAATGCCCCGTAAATGTGCCATTAAACTTTATACAATTACTGCTACGTGACGCTAATGGAGCGTCTACGCAAAGCCTACGCCGTGTCGTAGCGCTACGACCGCGCCAAATAAGAAGGCACCTTTAGGTTTAAGAAACTGAACTGTAACAAGACAGGCCCAACACTTCAAGAACGAACTAGTTTCACTTTTAAACCAGTTGCAAATAAGGTTAAAAATGAAGTACGTTCGTCGGGGTAATTAATTAACCCATAAGTTTTACTCTGTAGAGCAAACAGCCGTCATCGTTCCGTATTTTTCTGTTCCAGTTAGTCACACTATGGTGCAATACCATTCCTGTTAATAGATAATAATTAAACGGGAGCTAACAGTCCGAGTTTCAAAGCTTTAATCCTAGCGCTGGTGAGTACACTCAAACCCTCGCAGTAACTTGAGAACTACCTGATCAATGTGGAAGTTCTATTAATTTTGAAGGCGACAAGCTCTTTGACTTTACAAGACAAAGGTATTGTGATGTATTATACCATCTTATTATGGCTCCTCTAATCAACTGTAAGGTTGGTACCGCCGTTATTGGCTTGAACGCAAATTGACTTGACATTAGTTCGACGAATGCGAACCGGCGTAAACTAATCAACCAACAATCAAGTAAACTCGCGTCTCTAAATTTGTTACTTGATTATACAACTTTGCCCATCTTCGTATCAAGACAGGAAGATTTCATACACAGCCAAATAATTTATTTGTATTCAAAACAACATACAAAACATTATTTTAAATCAAAATCATAACTTTACTCATGTTTCTCAAAAAGAAAGGTACATTTTCTTCTTTAAAAGTCAAGCAATAAAAACTGGTATTTAAAAAATCTGCACATTAATCGCCCATTTTTTTACAAAATGCCCAAGTAACCCAACCCGAATGTAACTAAAATCTACCAAAGAATGTCGGCAAATTGGGCCATTTTTGTTTCCTCTTTTGGAAACTCAAATGAGGAGGAAAATAGATTAATCCGTTGTATATATTTTCGTAAACCTCTTTATGCGAAGGCCCAAATTATGAATATGGCACAGAAAATTAGAAAAGAAAAGTAAATGAACCAGGATTTGCGTGCTGCGGCTGTAATCTTGATAAAATGGTAAAGCCGTTTAATACGTGAAATAAATTCGAAATGAACTCACAAACATTTAATGAACTGCGGAACCCACGAAAGTAGTCCTATATTCGGGCCCACAGAACGTTTTTTGTATGTGAAAATATGCCTATACATAAACATATTTTTCTTGATTTATGTTTACAATATTACATGGTTATTAAGAGAAACGTGACCTTGCAAAGTTTAAAACGACAACATTGTTATTCTTGTAGGTACCTACCTACCTGCATAATACATAGTTCTGTCCTTCAATAAATGAGGGTCGAACATCATATTTATAATAACGACTACATAATAAAGGCAATGTTATGCGTCGACACAAAATATAAGTTTATTTATTCACTCGGTGAAAACACAAAGTCCTACATGAAATATTCATAAGGATTTAATTCGCCCACTAAAATGAAATCCACCGAGATTACTTGACAGATCTCTACATCACATCGGTATTATTGTATTATCAAGTTATATTGGTTGAGCAGAAATTAATACTGAAGATGTTTTCCAAAGGCTAGAAAATACGTTTTTGTTTACAACACAATACGCTATTCAGCGAGCCCACAACGAATATGAACAATTTATTTATAATCAATATCTCCATCAGCCATAAAGTAAATTGGAAAAATTGGGGGACGTTCCTTTCATTCCATATTTACATTTTAAAGACTTTTCTGTTATCTTATTTTCCTCAAGGACAGTGGTTCTGGCCCCTGAATAAATTAAAACATCAGAATGTCTTTCAATTCGATTAATCGACTTTCGACGTATTTCTGATTTTAGATACTTATATGATTAAATCCACAAAGAGTCACTGTCATTATCATTAATTTCGAAAACCGAGGTCTAATTAATAACGTATTGTTCGGAAATAATTTTCATTTGACAGATGTGTTTTCTATATCTTTTCTACATTAGGATTGTCTTTCTGCCATATCTGTTAAAGAAAGCCAAACTTTTCACGTTAAAATTTTAAAACCGAAGAAGCCTTTTTAAGAACAATAATCTGGTAAAAGCAAGCATCCTTTCCGTAAATATAGCACCACGTTTAACAAAGCTAAACAACAAAAAATACAGCTCAAACGTGATATTCTCGGCATTCCTACGGTTACACTCTAAAGCAGTGCCTGTAAGTAAAGCCTTGGAACAAAATAATTTCTTTTTACTCCATTTTAAGTACAACGTTCGTTGCGTGTTAGTAGTGCGTTATGAAAACTATACTTGACCCGTTTTTGTAACCTCTCGAGGCAACCTCCAGGCTGGTTTGATGTCTAATTATAATTCGAGGTAAACTTTGCATGTTTATTTAAACGTAGGTACCTTTACTTAGGCATACATTTATGTGTTTACAGTAAAAAAAAACTAATGTCTAAGTGGAAGTACATTCTGTATTAGTGGCTTTGAGGATCATCTCCAAATGGGAAATTGTTAATAAAGCGTTTTTTTTTTTAATATGACACAGGTACCTTTTTTACAGAAAATTTGCAATTTATGTTTACGTACTCATCTTCTGTTTGACGAGATAGTTTATATGAACATACTTTGGTACTAGAAGTACTTATACTAACAATAAACAGGTGTCTTCTTAATTAAGTGGCTAATTTAAAAATGAAAGTAAAAATTTGAAAATCCTACAATAGAATACCATTAATTCTGTTGGTGTGATTAAAAAAATAAAATTTTCATTTTCATTTGAATGAAATAAACCACTCTAACCCAAATTCGACCAATCACCGAAAACCAGACAGAAAAAAAAAAAACAAAATATCACAAACGAGATCCGTTCACAACACAATAAATTATCTCAATTCGAACGGCATACTTTACAATCCTATTCAGCAAAATCTCCCTTGAGTAATGTGGGTCGAACCCATTTCCGCAAATAAATCCAGCTCTCAAAATAAATAACTACTCTGCCCCATCTCTAGTCCTTACAGAGGGATGTTTGTTATGCCATACATAATGTTTAATGACGTACGTTTGATAATTTGTTAGACCCGCAGTGTTATTTAATTGGCTCCAAGTTTGGCTTATTGTGTTTATAGATTGTTACGTTAACGCGCAAGTACCTACCGATGTGACTTTTTCAATTCATATGTACTTTATAAGTTTATCTTTGACATTTCTGACATCGGTGAAGGAAAACATCGTTAGGAAACCTGGACTTATCCTAGGAAATTATTATAAATGCGAAATTTTGTGAGGATGGTTGCATTTTTCGGATGGGAAATCTTCAAATAACTTCTCCCGCCCTTAGAGTCAGACTTACATACCATCACGCTTGTATTCCCTGAAGGGTTAGGCAGAGGTGCACCAATGTACACCCACAGTACGCCGGTATGTTTTAAGTCCCATGTAATAGTGGGCAAGCCTATTGCCATTAACCGCAAAAATCCTAACTCCGAGCTGTTATTGAAAATTTCATGGAAAACCCCCATAACACTTTGCTCGACCTGGGAATCGAACCCAAGCCCTCTAGCGTAGCAGTCGCGCTTAGGACCTCTAAGCTACCGAGGCAGTGTCAGACTTTTACTGACTAGAACCCATCCATGTTGCTTCTTGTGCCCTTTGCGTTCCGGGGGCGCGGTACTATTTTCAAACAACCCAAAGCCCCTGTATGAGGATGGATGGATGTTTGTTACGCAATACTCCAACAACGGCTGAACGGATCTAATCAAATTTAACACAGAGATAGATTATAGACAGGAACAACCCATAGGGTACTTTTTATCCCTTAAAAATGCACGATTCCAGTGGGATAATATATCAACTTTCACACAGACGAAGTCGCGAGCAGAAGCTAGAAATAAACATAAGTCTAAAATCGCCACTCTGCCTTGAGCAAACGACGTGATCAATGCTTGTGCTTTCTCTTTGTATGTTTGAGAAGAGGCCTTTAGCCTGCAGTTGGATAATAATAGGCTGGCATTATAATTATTACGTTAACATTTAGCTGGATGAATCGATAAATTTACGTAACCATGAGAGTATTTCATGGATAAATACTTTGTTGAATGGTTGAATATGTTAAATATATTGGACGTGAATTAAATTGTACGTATTGTAAAATTACGCTTTAATTATCTCGTTCATTTAGGGAAAGTTTCATTGATTGGGAATTAATGTTACTGTTCATTACACATCACGTTGTTTAACGACAATAGACTCATCGTACTATAATTATTCTCTATTTTACCGCTTGAAAATTATGTTTATATGATGGTATATGACGTTTATGATTTGGAACTGCTATTTTAAAATAACTTGCGCAAGTTGTAGGTATTTTTACCAACAAAAACTTTAACGACCTACATTTTTCTATGACCTATATTCGATTTCTCAATTTAACTACATTTCATATATATTCAATTAGTTTTGTAGGTAGGATCCTACAAAACTTATTGACGCGAATAATATTTCAATTCTACAAAGTGTTTTCAAACTTTGCCCTCTTAAGTACAATTTCTTACAAGGATACTTAAATACAAAAGAAGAAAAGACATAAATAAACAATAAAGAACAAAAAATTGAAAGAAAGCCGTCAACAACTTGTTCCAATATTTTTTTCTTTCACACAAAACATGCTTGTTTACAGTTGTTCTGTTGTTCAACACAATTCACTCAAGGAACCACTTGTCAACAACAACACAAAGATATTTGTTCGTAATTTGGACATGCTGAAGTTATAACGCCTCCATACCCTTTTTATAATTTCTTTTTTCGATTTGAATCTAATAAAATAATGATATTATATTTGGAGAAATTTTGCTAAGAGACTACAAAGGTAACCTCACAGGAGATAGAAAAACTGTAGAGCCATGTACAGGTTCCTTTGTTTAGAATTCCTTAAAAGTGACGGTTAGTCATAGAATTCTATTTCAGTAACAATGAAATCCACAATGAAAGGATAAATCAATAAAGACTAGACAATGTTTGCAAAAACACGTTAGTACTTCAACATACACGTCGGTTACGTGATATTGGTGTCTATGTGCTATCTGCGCACTTTCGTATAATGGATTCATTTGTATTCAGGTTGCAAGTGGGCACTGTAACGAACATCGAGGGAGCTGACGTTCAACGTACAATTACCAGTGTTAATATTTACCAACTGACGCCGACGACTAATTGCAGGGACTGCTGCGCTCAGTTGCGTAGAGTCGGTACTTGGCGCTAAGCGTGCCCGGCGACCTTGCCAGTTAGCTACCGACGGGCTTGACGACTGTACAAAGCAATTATAGCGATCATTCACACTGATACGCCGTGGTGTGATCGTGACTAGAGATGCCACGAATAGTTATTTGACCGAATACCGAATATTCGGCAGGGCTCTTGGCCGAAGCGCAGAATAATCGGCTGCCGAATATTCGGCAACACTTTTCGCGGGAGTCAAGTCACAACTCCGTCACGTACAAGTTTAAAGTTGCATCGCTAAAGTAGTACGTAGGAGCAGGCAGTTTTTTTTTATTTGTAAATAGGTGGCGGTCGTGTCACAACACGCTTTATTGGTTGATTGTTCGTGCATCATACTGTGCGTACTGCATACTAAATATTACTTTTAATGTGATTGATTAATTATGAAATATCACCATTTGTTCAAGGTAAACATCTTTATGAGTAATATTTTGCTTTCTTTTATTTCATGATTTGCTATTCGATATTCGGCCGACTTGTTTGCAATAAATGGCTGAATACAAAATGTCAAAAAAAAAATTAATACCCAATAGTTGCCGAATATTCGTGGCATCTCTAATTGTGACCATCCATCCGTATTCAATAAAGACGTAGAGTATGTGTATACTTACTGGAGGCAAACATTTGGCTGTGGAGATTTACATGCTAATAAGAACTGATGATGAGGCAGGATTTGCAGCAGTTTGTCGGTACCTAGAAGGTGGCAATAAAATCCTTTCATAATGAGCTCATGTTTGTTCTGCTATTATACATAATTATATGTATTTTTAGTTTAGGAGCGATTTTTTTTTTTTTTTGGAAAATTACCTGCCTTGCCATGTTTTCATTTTGTATTTGACAATAAATCCTCAAACCTACGATTTATAAAAGGTTCATCTGTATAATCATCATCTAAACTGACTAAAACTTAATCCAAAGGGAAAAAGTTCGCTCAAGAAAATTGGTTCCAAATTTTCAGCCATTCAAAAAGAAAAGAAAAAGGATGGAAACGACTCCAAAGTAAGACCCTTACCTTTACAAAACCATGCAAATTACTGGTATTTTACGGGACATTATTCGGTGCAATTGGAGCTCAAACGTGGCAAAGCGATAAAAACAATGGGGGTGTTTTCATGGAGAGAGGGGTTTAAAATTTTTCACTGGACGTTGTTTCATGGGCTACCTTGTACAAGACAAATTGAATGATAAATTATTTCATAAATTATTTCTGCGGCTACCTACAATATGTATGTGTGTATGGGTGTGTATGTATGTGTATTTATTGAACATACTTACATAAGTATAAAACCCACATACAGAGATCCATGTTTTTTTTAGTAGACTTTATTTTATACTTCACCCGCAATTCAAACACATAAACAAACAGCCAGACCCGGGACAATTTTCTGTAGGCCATACAAATATTTGTTCCGTGCGGAAATCGAACCCGCGACACGCAGCGCAGCAGCCAATCGCTCAGCCGCTACCCCAAACGTGCCGACAACTCACGGACGGTTTCAATCGAATGTTGAAGCATACTTTCCTAATAAAAAACTCACTGAACAGCTACCAATGTAATTCCACGCCCTAAATTTCCTGAGCATAAGCAAGGATCCGATTCATAATCTCCATGTACACATGTTCCAACATGCCCATATTCCACGAGAGGGTAGTCAGCAAAGTTTAAGTACTTATCGATTAGTAAGTGAAATATCTGGGAAACTTTCCCAGTTTATCCGCCGAGCCAATAAACGCTCGGCCATTTATCTAACTTAAACTTTACTGGATAGAGTATCGGCAATTACTAAAATTATGTACAAGTACCTATCTAAGGTTAGTATCGACTATCGCAGTACTATTTATAAAATAAACGGTGTTCTATAATAACAGTTTCAAAATCAACTGAATCATGTTACAAAAGAGAAGGGCATCAGTGATATCAGGACGATTGACAGGACAAAGTCAAAGTCAAAGCATTTATTTAAATTAGACCATTTACAAGTACTTTTGAATTGTCAAGAAGTTACAGTTCAAAGTTGAAGCTAGTTGCTCCTTCCAAAACGTACGTCTCTATGGACGGAATGCAAGAAGAAAACGTATTGCGCCAATCCAAGTATCATGGGATAAGGGTAGGAAGATAATGATGATGATGGTTCCTCGGCGATATCGTTTCAACCAATAGGGTAGTTGACACCTTTAACCAAAAATTCTATCACACAACTTCTTTTAAAAAATTACACTTTATTTTTGCCCTGAAAACTTGATTAATTTTTATTTAACAGTAAAATTTGATTTTTACCTTTTTTGACATCAATAACATAGATAATTAATTGAGTTGATAAATAAGTGACGTCACATGAGAATCGCGTTTTGACAGCTTACAACAGTTTTTTTTGGGGGTGAGAAATCATCAAATGACTTCGCCCGCTCTGGGTGGGGCAGGAGGGAGTGTCAGACTTTTACTGACTAAAACCCATTCATGTTCCTTCTTATGCCCTTTGCGTTCCGGGGGCGCGGTATCTCATACAAATAACCCGTAGCCCCGGCAGGCATTGGCACTGAGTGGCCCCTTCAAAATTTGCTGACATTTCTTTGAGGCGCGCGTGGAACGGCCGGCCTGTCGTTTTGCAACGACGGTGAGCTACCCATTGCTTACCGTCGACATGCCCGCGTCTACGGTGGCCGGGAGTCGTCTCGCGGCTCCCGAAGCCCGGAGCGTCTACCGCGAGCTAATAACAGTACGTCATTCAATTGGTGGTGTCATGTAACCAATTCCGATTCATATAAATCGGCTTATATCTTACAAAAACAAGGACTACAAAAACGTGGTTAATTTCTCTAAAATAAACACTGAAACGGTAAGCTAAATAATTTAAAATAATAACATGCAATCCAGCCATCCTTTATATATTCATGAACAATGTGTGAGATTACAAAACAAAACAAAACAGCAAGCATTACCTAAGTGAAAACAAATGAAGATTTACAACTTGCATTTATGGTGAATAAACATAAACTTTGCAATTGTAATACGCATTAAACTGATTAATTCCATCAGTAAAAGACAAAACTACGGGTTTTTGTGGAAGACAAGGGGAGCGAAAAAGAATTGGCATCGCTCCAAACCGACCGTTTACAGGCCGGAGGCGACTGACGGGAAATATCATGCCTTCAATAATAGTATCGTGTATCTATTGTTTTATGATTGCTGCATACAGTGGCGTGCCCAGCAATTATCGCAAAATTGTCTGTTTTAGTAATTAAACAACGCTCTTTGTCGTGCATTATAAAACATGGGCTTTATGTTGTTGTTACATTTCAGGAACGCGTGCTGATCATTGCAATTTGTACTTCATCACAATGACATAAGAGTCACGTGATATGCGCTCCTGAATTGCAAGGATATAGCCTTGATCCTACAGTTGTATTATTGTTTAGAGTTTACAATGTATTTCATGTTTCATGGCGGGGTATTATTTGACTGCCGCGTTATCCTAGTGGTCCTAAGCGCGACTGCTATGCTAGATGTTTTAGGTTCGATTCCCAGGTCGAGCAAAAAGTGTTATTGGGTTTTTCTATGAAATTCTCAGTAGCAGCTCGGAGTTAGGATTTGTGCCCGGTTAATGGCAATAGTCTCGCCCCCTATTACATGGGACCTTAACATACCGGCGAACTGTGGGTGTACACTGGTACACCTCTGCCTAACCCTTCGGGGAATACAGCAGTGATGATATGTATTATATCACTGGTAAGTAAAATAGTATTTAGGAAATTATAGATGAATTTATCACTTTCGTAGATGACACCAACAATGTGCACGATTGTACAGATGATAATAACACACATACATACCATCACGCCCGTATTCCCCGAAGGGCTAGGCAGAGGTGTACCAATGTACACCCACAGTTCGCCGTTATGTTTAGGTCTCATGCAATTGGAGGCGAGCCTATTGCCATTAACCGGACACAAATCCTAACTCCAAGCTGCTACTAAGAATTCCATAGAAAAACCCAATAACACTTTGCTCGACCTGGAAATCGAACCCAAGACCAAAAAACGCAGGACTGCGCTTATACCTACACCAATTTGCAATAGGTGCTACTGAAATGCAAATGTATATTATACCAAAATTGACGTCATAATTCATTGAATTTATATAAAGAGAGAATTGTACCAGACAGTCAGAACATGTCTATCGTCTGCCTCCACCAAAGCGAAGCCGTGAGCCGAAACCATCAAAATATAAAAGCTACAAAGGAACATCTCCTTGACGTTTAGAATGAACGCAAACAATATTATTTAGAGAATTAGGGTAGGATACACACCGAGGAGTGTCGAAACAGCACTCTGTGTACGTTCCGTCGCAAACTCGCAAGCAAACAGATTACTGCAGTGCCACGAAAGGAGTACCTGACTACCTATATGACATGAGCAAGGATATTAAGGTTGAGACTGTTTGAAAATACCTGAGACGTCTTACCGGTATACCAGTGACGTCATTATATACTCGATGGAAAGGAAATCGTCACATAACTTTTACCATGGGATTATATGCACATGATTCTAAACGCCCTAGAGATAGACTGGTGTCAAGAGCTTGCCTATCACGAATAAAAACCGAAGAAAATTTTTCGACGGAAAAAAAGAAACAGCTGCTCCATACATCTTGACCGTGAAGTGTTGTATATATGTATGGAGCTGCAGATAATTTTTTTGAACCTGTATTGTCCCACTGCTCGGCAAAAGGGTTTTTAATAAACGGCAAAAAAGTTCAACGCTACGCTACAAGCTTAGACCCACGTACCGAATCGATGGTGCAGACAGCGTCATCAATTAGTTACTCCTCTTGCATTAAAATTTGTTCGAAAAGTGGTTTACCAGTTGATGACGCTCGCATTGTCTGTACCTACAAGTTTGTGTCTTCTAGCGTGTATGTATGACGTCACTGCGGTATACCAGTGTATACGAAGAAAATGGGTAAAGGTTTGTGTCACGATGTCCCTTCTACCATCATTCATACCGGCTTTACCTGCGCAATTCATTATTCGGGTTTCATAGGCTGAGAGCGAGACAGAATTGACCAATTATCACCGTTATTGTTTAATCCACCCAAGCTTTGTGGGCTGAGCTAAATTGAATAAGATTTTAAATCTGCTGTATATACGATGAAAAACCTTTTTCCTCAAGGTAACCATAATTTTAAACAAACGTACAGACAAAAATAATTCCCTGAAATGAAATGGATGAATGATTTCCTGTAAAACCAAAGTATCAAAATCACTTTTGTAAATGGAATTGCATTCACATAGAATAGAATATTTATTTATTTGCTCAGAATAAATTGACACTGATATTGACAGCGTGGATACGTAAGTTTGCTTTTAGTAAAAACTCACATTTTTATTACACTCACATTACTACTCGCACACATTACTACTCACACACATTATTACATTATTACTCTGACTTTTTTACCGTCTGGGAAAAAAATAGGATATAATTGAACGGAATAGAAAACCATGCCACGATTTTTTTTTTTCAATATTTTTTTTTATTTCTATCAATAAATACTGTACTTATATTCTTTACATATAATAGTATAAAACAAAGTCGTCTGAATATATGCTTAGATCTTTAAAACTACGCAACGGATTTTAATACAGTTTTCAGCCATAGATAGAGCGATCCAAAAACAAGCTTTATACGATAAAACATCACGCTACGACCAACGGAAGCGAATCAGAATTCATGGACGAACTTACCCGAATATATAGCTAGTTTATACTAAAACACAAAAACTATGAACATGATTTTAATTTATTATTTTTTGTGTTTTAGTACGAAAACTTTGAAATTACTGAAATTGATACTTTGACAATAAAATGAGGTCTAACACGAGCTCACACAAAAACGTAATGTGAATTCGATCAATTTTTAAATTGATGAAACCTGTTTCGCTTTTAATATTTATTTAGTTTGAAAGCTTCAGGTATTTTCAATAGGTGATCCTAATTTTGCTTGACGTATATTATTAAAGCGAAATGTTATAGGAGAGTCATATTTCCAGTTGGAAAATCGAGTCGTGTCAGATACTTTTACGTCAGCGTATTCTTTCTATTATTAAGACTGTCCCGTTGTTCTCGTGGTCGTGAGCGCGACTAATGAGCACGGGGTCCTGGGTTCGATTTCCGAGTCGGGCAAAAAATATTATTGGGTTTTTCCATTACGAATTTCTCAGTAGCAGCCCGGAGTTTGGAAGTTGGTGGTGTGACAACCCCGTGCCTCGGAAAGCACGTGAAGCCGTTGGTCCCGGCTGTCATTCGTAAATCTTTGACAGTCGTTACGGATAGTCAGAAGCCAGGAAGTCTGACAACCAGTCTAACCAAAAGGTATCGTGTATCCAGTGACTGGGATGTGGAGGTCAGATAGACAGGCGCTCCATGTAAAACATGGAAACGAGTTGTGTAGTACAGCTAACATCTCTGAAAATGATAACGGAAGTATAAATACAGTAATACAATACCTGTTCAATAAACCCTTCTCGAACTAATCAGACTAGGCTAGTAAAATAAACCACGAGCGCTGTTGAAGGGCGCTGTGCTCGTTTAAAATGAAGTTGAACCGCTATACCTTGAACAATAGCTATAATTCTCTTTAATGGCATCTCATAAAACGTCTCACAAAACATTTGCGAAGGAAAATGCGTCAAGTAAACACCTTGTATTGTTAAATTCCTTATCACCAGAGGCAAATTAAGGCAACCGCCCTGTTCCCGCAAATGAGAACAAAACAAAACGTACAAAGACAATATTTCTCTAGAGCCCGCCGGTACTCGTGTACACATTAATTGTACAAAAATATACGATCTCGTTAAATTGACGTCAATAACAAAAATGTCGAATAACGAAGTTATTTTTATATCTAATTAGTGTGACAATAAAATATAGATCACAAACAGAAATGTTCCGTTTCAGTAAGGAGGTACCTAAACCGAAATTACAGGTATTTTCGGATATCAAATACCGCTTGTCAAAATTAGACGGCTTGAGGCCATCCAATTACTTGTGGAAATTAAGCCAAGTGAAAATTAGAACAAATAACAGATTAATTTTGTTAAAATCATAGAAGTTCTCATTTCCCTTACTCATGGATGTTATAACCATATAGGTACGGTCAAATATTCCCGGGTAGCGCCAGAGGCGGCGTTTTGGATTGTAAAACAAAATAACAACAGTTGCGAGCTGCCATTTTTTGTTGTGATTTTTACAATCTACAAATAATTTACAGAACAGTTTTAAAAACAGAAAATTATTGAGGAATTGTACGCAAGTATGTAGTCCTTCTCTGCTTATCATAGAAGCAATCTGTAGGACATCAAATCCTCTAGCGGTATATATTGTTGAGTTTATGATTTACGACTAAAACAGATGCATTTTACGTAAACTTAACAAAACATAAATGACGACCTGTAAATTGGCAGTCAATCTAATTTACTGTTCTTAACCCCGAATTCTCAAATGACACTTAAGTTTAAGACGTTCGTAATGTACCTTTGTCGCTACAACACCACCGTAAAGGGACGAAGATAACATAAAGCTTTATAGGTAACTTAAAATTGAGTTGCATTTGACAATTTGGCCGATATTTTCATTTTAGCTGTGAGTTTTTAAATAAATAACTAAATATTTCCAAGTCGCAAGACTCAATAAAGCCACTAATTTCATCAAACAACCAAGCACCACGTATTAAATTAAACCTCATGAATTTATACTACATTTAGCGGGATTACTAACGTATTACCCCAAACAATCGCTTGCTGTAGCTATACGAGTATATATGGGTGGGTAATAATCTTCCGTACGTGGACAGCGGCGCACTTAGTGCGCGCTTATTTAGCCAACTAATGCACTAATGCATCGTAGAACACAGTACGTCAGATAACGTGGACTGAATCAACACACCAGGTGTGTCTGGTGATATACAGGCTGAATATTAATTTGTGTACCTTGACACTGCTGTCGTATGTATTAAGCAGATTGGAGCTTCGATAATGCGGCGTTGAGCAATTCCAGGAGTTAGGTCACGGAGTACACATATTTTATTGAAGGCCAATTTATAGACGGTTGGCACGCAAATTACCTAATACAGTTTAGAGATTTAAGGCTTGGTAAACTTACTGGGTACCTACCCGTTGATGGGTACGCATAAAAATAAAACGCATATTGATTTATTGTTAGCATTTCTAGGCAGGCTAGTTTTTACGAGCGTACAAAAATCAAGAACTGCTTCGTTAGCCTAGTGTTCCTAAGCGCGACTGCTACGCTAGAAGTCTTGGGTTCGATTCCCAGGTCGGGCTAAAAGTGTTATTGGGTTTTTCTATGAAATTCTCAGTAGCAGCTCGGAGTTAGGATTTGTGCCCGGTTAATGGCAATAGGCTCGCTCCCTATTACAGTGGACCTAAACATACCGGCGAACCGTGGGTGTACATTGTTACACCTCACCCTTAACCGCTAACCTAGCCCTTCGGAGAATACAGGCGTGATGGTATGGGTATGTTATAAAAATCAAGGTAGGAGATTATGATAGGCTGGTATTATTGTTTTCTTGTTTTAACTAATCTAGATATTTACACATTTTGTCGATGTTAGACTGTCGGTGTCTAGTATGACTTGTTTATGGACCATAATCTTTGAAAAATAGTTAGTTAGTTAGTGTAGTAGAAAGTAGTGTTTTGTGAAAAATAGTAGATGTTCAAGAAAAATATATTATGAACTATACGTCTAGACATAGTTTAATTTTACATTTCATTCATTTCATTTAATCTCCTGTAAAATGAAACGACATCAAACACTTCCAAGAACGTCAAATACCTTCTGAAAATAAATAACAATAGGTACACAAGTACGGTTGGAGACGTCTCGTCTGACAGATTTGAATAAATTGAACGAAACAAAATGAATTTAATATCTGCTATTGTAATCTATTTTGAACCTTAATAAGTTTACATTTATATTTTAAAACAATAACGATAAAATACTATACAGCCAATATTTCACTTAAGACTTAAAGTTGAATGGACCTATCGTGATAAGTCTTCCAAATTGTTTGAAGAGCTCCTTCAGTAAATTTATGACATTCATTAGTCTAGTTGAATACGACACTTCTTTGAAAGACGCGAAGATGGCACTAATTGTTAAGATCCCCCAATTTGTCACAAAAATTGTTCCTCGTAAAATCTTCGCTGTATGGGAGCAAAGCGTTTTTATTGTAATAAAATACCACTTCCAATTCAATATGAGGCATCCATATTATTGCTGGCACTACTACTGTTCGTATATTGTGTTTCATTTAATATAAAAAGATAAATAAAATTGTTTACAATCCAGAGTTTTATTGAGGAAGAAATTATTTGTTTGTTAAAAAAATTCGTGAATATTCCACGTGCAACACAAACGGAAAAAAGAAAATTTGGTATTATTTTATTTATTTTAGTTATACCTAGCAAATTCCATTTCAATTACTGAAAATTGTAGCAAGAATTCGCAAAAAAATGCATTTAAAACAACACAGGAAAACATATTTGGGAAAAATAATTTGATACTACGAACTTTTTCCACCAAAATACATGAAGATGGTTAATTAGTGGTGCCGGGCGTCGCATCTGCTGAGAAACGTTAGTAATTGTGGCCGAGTTATGAGCCTCTTTTATTTTAACTAGAGAAAACCCGGCCTTCATTTACTTACATTTGTTTAAAGTTTTTGACCCACGAGAGCTAAGTAGTTCTGTTTAGACATAGGTAAGTTGGTACTAGCAATTCCTTTGAGAGCTTAGTGTTAGGCAGTATGTATAGCGGAATAAAATTAATCACCGTTTCCCAAAAACCATTGATCTATAATGCACTGTAGATTGTATATATGTGTATACATATCTGTACACTGTATACTGTTCTGCGAGAGACAGTATGCGAGGGTGTCCACTGTTACATGTTAGTTTATGTTAGTTTGTTATGTGTTTAATTGATTTAACCATTTACTCAAATAATTATTAATAATTTTATCCACGAATTGTATATCATTGAATTTAATTATTGTATTGTATGTTATTTGAATGCTTATTTTATTTTAATATTCATAATTCTATGTTAATTAATGTAATTGGACCTGTGCCGTTTTAATTAACTATAAAAATAAAGAAATAAATATATTGAACGTTATTACATAGTTGTTAATTTAATCTTAATTCGTAGTCCTTGTGGTATTTTTCACCCGAGGTAAGTTACATCTTTGGTTACTGCTCCGCTCCCGTCGATCCTTATGCATATATTCATCATGAAACTGGCTATCACACACATACCATCACGCCTGTATTCTCCGGAGGGTTAGGCAGAGGTGTACCAATGTCAATCTGGCTATGATATGCAAAAATAATTATTTCAATCCGACTGGGAGTTACAAAGATGAACGCGTTTGGACAAACTAAAAAACTTATCAGCTTAAAATCGTGAAGCTAATGTAAGCTAATTTTATTTAGGTTATAACTAGAAACTGATATCACAAGTAAAAGGGTTCATAGAATTACTCCGCCGCAGATAATAAGCTATTAAAATAATACTTTGTAAGAAGGCTTATGATGCAATTTGTTAACGGAACGATTTCAGCCCGAGCAGTGGAGATAAATCCCTACTAATTATACGAAAGCCCCAGTCTGTCGGAGCGGATTGAACTGTACCTAAAATATAGTTTTACTTTGAGTTAATTAAATACTGTGTTTTTAAGATCTTAGAAAGGGATAAGCATCTACTACTATTTATTATTTATTTATCTATACTATCTGTTCTTAAGAAAATCTGTATTCTGAACTATACATTAAATTATTGAGAAACTATAATATAGATTCAGTACATGATTCAAGAACCATAGAGTTAACATTTTTGGTCGTGATTTTTTTCTTTAATTATTAAAGAAAAAAATCAGCAGTTCCATACATTCTGACCGTTGTACGGAACCTTTTTTTTTATAGGTTGGGATAAATTTCATCCCTCGTATAATAATAAATAAATAATGTATTAAATCCAAGGTAAAAGTTTTCGTTACGACGATGACCCTTCAATTCGTTGAAAGTCTGAAATCATCTATCTGCTTTAAGCAAGCATCATTAATTTATTACCCTTGCATGAGCACAGAGCGAGCTGTGATCACCAACACTCGTGGCTTTTCTGTACGAGACAGTAATTTTAAGCAGTATTAGTATTATTATTGCGTTTGTTTGTACATATCTGTTACATTTTTTAATATGAAATTATAAAAGTATTTAAAATTATTATAAATATTATTATCAATTATCACATGTGATCACTAAGTGAACGAAATAACAATCAATCAATCAACTTTATTTCTCACCACAATATACATAAGTTATTTTACGTAGATCAGATTCGACAATGATACACAATTCAGGTAAATATATATTGTGGGAGACTGGTACCTAAGCTAGGCTCGTGGCCTGTGCTTTTGGAACCAGGATCCCACCCGTTTTCATTTTCATTTCATAAATTAGGATTAGGCGCGCTGACAGAATGTAAGGATTCATACGACATTTTATAGTTTATATATTATGCTTAACCTGTTACATCCTTCCATGTTGCTCATTTTCTGTATATCTATGAAAGTTTTTTATGCTCAATATTTAGTAAAACTTTGCTACCAAACCCCGGGTGGCATTAATTTGGCTAATAACTAGCATTGGTTATTAGTGCCTCGCTAGCAAAAAAGTGTTATTGGGTTTTTCTATGAAATTCTCAGTAGCAGCTCGGAGTTAGGATTTGTGCCCGGTTAATGGCAATAGGCTCGCCCCCTATTATATGGGACCTAATCATACCTGCGAACTGAGGATGTACATTGGTACAGCTCTGCCTAACCCTCTGGGGAATACAGGCGTGATGGTATGTTATGTTATTATTACCAATTACCACGTGTGATCACGAAGTGAACGACATAACCTTTTACATCCTTCCATGTTGTTCATTTTCTGTATACCTATGAAAGTTTTTTATGCTCAATATTTAGTTAAACTTTGCTACCAAACCCCGGGTAGCATTCATTTGGCTAATAACTAGCATTAGTTATTAGTGAAATAAATAACAAGAACCTACTTACCTACGCTCAATCTCTGTGATTTACGTGTTAGTTATAATTATTATAATTCTGTGTTAACACATCAAAGGTAAAATTAATGAGATATGCCAAACTTCATAGGTACAAATAACTTTGTTTGAATTACATATATAGGTACTCATGAACCAAACGCTACTTCAAATGATTCGACAAATTAGAAAATTCATCCAAATTTTTGCCATTGTGCAATGGTACCTTACTCAACCATAGCGGACATCAGCCATTAGCCAAAAGGAGTGTGCCCACGACATCGTACCGAACCATGGCCGTACTATGAACGTATCTGGCACAGAAAGAAATCTGACACGGATAACTGTGCCCACTAGAACGTGTCAACCGACTATTGTTGACGCTCCGTGCATGACACGCGACGGTGTTGATCGGTACTGGAACTAGTCTCATACTTTTCAATACAAAGAATATTTTTTTTGCCTGACACGTTCCTAGCACGATCATGGTATGGTACGGTGTAGTGGGTGGTGATAACAAATCACATCGAACAAATTAATTTAATCGCACTAATGTAAAAAACACTCCTTTTTTACGAGTGTTTTTAACGTCAAAGCCACGGACTACTGGCTGCCATGACGGTTGAGATAGGTCTGAAGTACCGGGGCTCGGCTCTTCTCGTTAAATTTTCACATGCACTTGACGGCCCGACCTGGCTTACGTTAATTATGAAATCTCATTTGTGAGTGAACACGTCTGAGTAATGGCTCCTGAAATGAGAAGTTCGAACGTAAAACTTTTAATTTAAATAACGACACGTAATTATGAAGGAGATTGTGCTTTGATTATAATTGAAATGTTTTATATTAACTTGGATTTATTACTTAGCGTTTTCCGTAGCTGCCGGGACTTATGCGGTGTTATTAGATGTTTGGTTTGGAATCTCATTACTGCCTAAAGTAAAATGAACGGTTTTAATACTTTTGCTTTCTAAGCTATATAAGCTCTCTTTGCTGCTGACCCAGACCATTCCGGCAGTGAATATAAAACCTTGTAATGTTTTAAGCCTTATAAAACTGAGATAATTTTCTCCAATAAAATTTGTTTGAAATTTTCACTTGTTTTTACTCATCACCATCCAGTTACTAGGACTGCGAACTAGCCAGTTCGTGACATATAAATGAGCCACATAGTACTATCATACAAATAGTACTTCATCATCATCTACTTAGCCTTTTTCCCAACTATGTTGGAGTCGGCTTCCAATATAACCGGATGCAGCTGAGTACCAGTGTTTTACATGGAGCGACTGCCTATCTGACCTCCACAACTCAGTTACTCTGCGGGTTGTTCGTAAGAGATACCGCGCCCCCGGAACGCAAAGGGCACAAGAAGGAACATGGGTAGGTTTTAGTCAGTAAAAGTCTGACATTCCCTCCCGCCCCGCCCAGGGCGGAAGAAGTTATTTGATGATTTCCCAACCCCCAAAAAAAAAAAACCCAGTTACTGGGCAACACGATACCTCTTAGTTACACTGGTTGTCAGATTTCCTGGCTTCTGACTATCCGTAGCGACTGTCAAATATCTACTAATGACAGTCGGGATAAACGGCTTTACGTACTTTCCGAGCCACGGGGGTGTCACACCACCAACTTCCAAACTTCGGGCTGCTACTGAGCAAATCCTAATGGAAAAACCCAATAACACTTTTAGCCCGACCTGGGAATCGAACCCGGGACCCGACCCTTACCAGTCGCGCTTGCAACCACGAGACCAACGGGGCAGTTCATGCAAATAGTACTTAACAATCAATATTATTTGTCGCTCTACTAAAGCTGTTTTAGGAAACAATTTTCTCTCTAAAAGTTTCTTGCTCGAACTCTCAAAGCAACTAGTTAATCACTTGGTGAAAGTTAGTTTTCGAATTACTTATTTAATTTTAACATGAACGTATTTTGAACAATTAAGGCACAAGTTTATGAGTTTTTATTTCATATGTATGTATATCTTCGAACTGCCTCGTTGGCCTAGTGGTCCTAAGCGCGACTGCTACGCTACAGGTCTTGGGTTTGATTCCCAGGTCCAGCAAAAAGTGTTATTGGGTTTTTCTTTGAAATTCTCAGTAGCAGCTCGGAGTTAGAATTTGTGCCCGGTTATTGGCAATAGGCTCACCCTTATTACATGGGACCTAAACATACCGGCGAACTGTGGGTGTACATTGTTACAACAATGTACACCCCCAGTTCGCCGGTATGTTTGGTTAGGCAGAGGTACCTCTGCCTAACCCTTCGGGGAATTTAGGCGTGATAGTATGTTATGCATATCTTCGAAATAATCTTAATTTTATCTTGGATATCACTGACATCGGTTAATGAAATCATGGCGAGGAAACTTGCATTAATGTAAGTGTGAAATCGCCTATCCGCTTTGAGATCGCTTTGTGATCAATACCCATGCTTTCTCTATACAAAGCACGCAGCCTATTATTTCTCCACTGCAGGGCAAAATAGGCTGACTATTATTATATATAGAGGTAAAGTAGCTATTGAAAGAATGATACCATTTTTAAATACGTAAATGTTTTATACCCTACAAAGAAGAATCTAAAAAATGTAATAGTATAACAACTCTTCTTTTTGCTTTCCCCGCTGCTTCTAAGCAGAAGTGAAACCTTATTAGTTCTTTACATGAAAGACCTTTCAGGATAATGCGGGCTGAATAAAAAAGAGAAAACGGGCAAAGTGATAGATCGGTAACGAAAATTATTTGCCACCCACTCTTTGAACGTTTAGTGAACTTTATCGAGGGCTCTTTAAACCAAAGAAAATAGGACGCATTAAATAGTTTAACTGTGATTAAAAATCATCTCTTAAACATAATACTTATATTTGCATTGTTAGTCCAAGCAACTTACCAAACACGATATGTACATACTATATTTACCTGTTATAGAGTTTCTTCGGACGTACCTAAACGATACGAAAACGCAACGCTTACTCAGCGTCCACGCAGCTAAAACGCACTAACTTAATTTCTGATTTTGTTTGGCATACGTAAACATAACAGGCACTTTCACCTTATAAGCACAAAATAATTAAAATTGAATGTAAGTACATGATATATGAACATTTTATAATGAATGGTTTTTATTAACGGCATCCATTGTTCCCGTTCACGCGTCACTCGGCGCTGCCCGTCTGCTAATTAATTTTTGCAAGATTAATCGATGTATCATCTAATATCGTTGTAAAGGTTCGTACAGACGAGCAATATTTGTATATTTAAACATTTTCTTAATAGTACGGTGAAAGTTTGTCGCCTAAATTACGTTGTATCGGTTTTGTTAAATATTGCGGTTTACACTTGATACAGCTCTTTTTGAGCATTGGAAATTACACTAATTTAATTTGTACAATTTTAATAATTTGGACTAATCCTTTCATTTCGTAATAAATTATAAATGTGATAGCATGTCCCTTGTAAATGAAAAAAAAGTACCATGAGACCCTACAAATATTTCTCAGATTCCGTAAAAAATTAGAGCACTATCACTTACAGAATCCAATATTTTACCTCTGAGATGATGGCGGTATTATTTTGTATCTCGGACGTACAACTTCCTTGGACCGGGATAGCCAACATGATAGATGGGCCCCTCCAACTGATTTTCCTTTCTTACGCTATGAAATTTTTCAACTTAAACGATAAGGGCGCGCCGCGGTTTTACGCCCTCCTATAAATATAATAATGATTTATAACACCATTTATACCGTCTGGACTAGTCAAGGGTTTTCGATATAAAATGTCGCCTTCGATACGCTAACGGTAACTTTAATTCAGAAAGTGGTAACTACTTGCGAACTCAGTCAAGGACTGAATAAAAGGCCCGGTTGGAACAAAGGCCACTTGGGAATAATAATTAATAATCGAACACAAAGGAAAGTCTTGGAATACGAAAACTGCGCAGATTTATAACTACGTTATAGGTCTTTTATATTTAATGTTAGCTCACTATAATAAAGCAATCTCAGTACTTCCTTTTTAAAATGTTTCATTACCGAGCCGAGGGGTGACAAAATTACTTCTTGGTTTAGATTATTAAATTACCTACTTCGTTTTATAATGCTTAGAATATATTGTTTCTCATGAGGTATGGTTTTATATATATTTTTATATCTAAGCTTTTTCATTTATTAAAGTTATTAAAAATAAACAGTTTTTATTACCTCATCATCTACTTAACCTTTTCCCAACTATGTTGGGGTCGCCTTCCGGTCCAACCGGATACAGCTGAGTACCAGTGTTTTACATGGAGCGAATGCCTATCTGACCTCAACAACCCAGTTGCTGGACAACATGATGCCTCTTGGTTAAACTGGTTGTCAGACTTCCTGGCTTCTGACTATCCGTAACGACTGTTAAACATCTACGAATGACAGCAAGGACCAACTGCTTTACGTGCTTTCCGAGGCACGAGGGTGTCACACCACCAACTTCCAAACTCCGGGCTGCTACTGAGCAAATCCTAATGGAAAAACCTAATAACACTTTTTGCCCGACCTGGAAATCGAGCCTGGGACCCCACGCTCATCAGTCGCGCTTGCGACCACGAGACCAACGGGGCAGTCAGTTTTTATGACCTATAATTACATAATTCAATTTATTAATGTCAACTTCTGCCCCGCGTTGCGCTTTTGCGTTTTTATTCAAGTCGTTTGTCTTAGGCGCTAGTCCACCTTCTCATTCCTATTTACCTGGACCGACTGCTCTTTACGAACTCGCCAATTACGAAGTAAAGTTTATATACAACAGCTCAAAATGTACGATGTTTTATTTTAATTGAAGCCTGCGTGAATTTATAAAAAGTCCCACGTAGTTTGAGCCAAATATAATTTGTTTGTGAGCGCTGCCACCTCGCTATCTACCTTTTAATAAAAAATGTATTTCAGCACAGTACTTTATTTTCAGTGACTGACTACCCGCAGGATGTCAGGATTTCGAAACAAGGCGTAATCTATCGCGTTGACGTGATTGGGTATTAAAAATTGTTTCACTGCAATATGTCATTTTCAACGAACATAAATTGTGAATCCAATGAAACATGTAAACGTGTGTCATTTATATGAACCTATAAATACATTTCAGATGTGCGGATCTCGCTAAAACGTCCCTACACAAATATATAGGGGTCGCGACGCATTAATCTTCCCTTCATTTGTACAATTGTGCCGTGTACCGCAAATATTTAAAAATTATATTAAAAGGACCTTGTTGTCAGCAATAATAAAGACGTAAACTGCTTGGAAACTTCAGAGTTGAAACGAAATAACCTTGATGTTTTCTGAAATTATATAATTGTAATTAGCCTTTTCAAACATCCAATGTCAAGTGTGGTTTATAAAGCGTAATATTAAATTGTACACCACATTTCGTAACCGAAAAAGGTGATACATAAACCAAATTATTTACGCCCGAGAGGACTAAATGTGAAATCCATCCGCAGTGAGTAACTTTTGTATAAATGTTGATTTTTTATGTTCAAATTTCATATGCAGCAAAAATGTCAGGGAGGAAATTGTAGAGCAGTGAAATATGGCGCCCAGCTGCAACGGCTAATGCACTCGTTTCATTTTACTAATATTGTGCATCATGTCCGACACATTAAAACACTCTCGCTTTACAGACGCGGGTTAATTTGTACATTGACGCGAGTATTTATAAATTACTAGACCATCATAATAACGGGAGTGGATAATGTTTAATGACTATACTCATCCAAAATGAAGTATTCAGTTTGAGTCTTTCTGTAACTGTTTATTCGCGTAACATCAAAGCGGGTGGAGTAGTCATATTAATTAGTAATTATTTTATTTCTTTGACGTGATTCAGTTATATTTTTAATGATGTTTCCACTCGTACATTCGTTTCATGAATGTAGGACCACTATAGCTCAAGTGTGTAAAGTGCATAGATATGCTTATAAGCTGATGTTATAAAAAATCTATTCTAAACTGTAACTGCTGAAAAATAGAGTCCAATGTCAATAGATGATTGTTTGTTATTTATTATATTTTTAGTGTCCGTAGATAATACTAAAGTTAAACGATTATCACACTAATGGTCCCTTGTTGCCTTTAACCTTTACTCGTAGAACTACAACTACGGATGACTCAGCCTCCTACAACAATCGCTTTAGAAAGTAAACGACTTCCAAGGCAAATTGTGTAGACGTGACTTCAAAAACCTTCCATAAAAATGCATCTTGCCGTCTTCAATTGTCCGCTAAAAGCAATTTATATTTCTGGCGGCCTCGCTCGCGATCCCTTACTTGTATTTAAGTAGAAATGGTTCCTAAAAATCATAGTGGTTTGTACCATCGCAACCTTTTGATCTCAGTCTGAGTTCGGACACAAAAGTTCCTCCCGCCGAGTTCAACAATAGGTTTGCGGAAAGATTAATCGTCGGAAGAAACCCTCTAAGCCGGAGAAAACAATTTTTCATCTTTATCAAAATGTTGAGTGCGAACCGTTGCAATTAATGTATACTTATCTATATGTCTGTGCTGTTGTTAGGGCGTCAGATGAATTCGTCAAGATTGTCATAAACAATTTGTGACATTGTATCATCAGCGATCCCGAGCAGTTTTATTTATAGAAAGTTATCGAAAGAAAGAAAGAAAAAATGTTTATTTGACATAGAGGACACAGCCCATGAGATACACAAGAATAATAAAACAGTTATTAGATTGATAATACAAAAAAACCTTAAACATTATCGAAATAATTTCCATAATTACCTTTTGAATTCCACTAAAATTACAATTTCCTCTACGTACCTTTCCTATAGGGTTTACCTTGCTGGCAGTAGATTTCAATTTGAACTTTATTCAGCAACGCTCTACTATCTATAACCACAATGAAATGCTATTATTGGATACAAATGCTTCGAGTCTTTCCGCTTAAAACTTTTTATTAGCTTCGCAAGGGAAATATGACGACGCATTTGTTACCGACTTAATATATGAGGAACTGCCTCGTTAGCCTAGTGGTATGTTAATATGAGGAAATTTCAGAGTTTAAAAAAAAATAAAATTAAGAAAAAAATAAAAAAAATATAAAATAAAAATATATATAATAAAAATATATATAATAAATATATATATATATATAAATATATATGTATATGGAAATTTTTTTAAAAATCCTCAAAGTATTTGTAACAAGCCTTAATAGAAGTCAGCCGATAGTTCTACCAGTGAGTCGTATTACTTTCAAAGAAACTACTGCAGTCTGACCACCGCTACTAAACTAAGAGGAAGGCTACCGATATCTTCAAGTTAGAACATCTAAGTTCTCACTTTACTGGCTCCTGACCGCTTGTAACAACTACTGCCATAGATTATTATTTAGAAACGACAGCCGTACCTACACTTCAAATCACGTCAAAGATAGTTTATCTTCTTAGCGTTTCGATAACAAAGTACAATATTTTGTATTGTTGCGGCCCAGAATTTGATGATATGATACGATATGGCTCCGATTTTTTACCTTTTCTTTTTTTATGAATGGGATATCATAAAATGGCTTGTTCCGCTCTGAACGGAGCGGAAGAAAGTGTCAGACTCTTACTGACTTTTTTCTTATTGAGACTAGCCCGCCACGCTATTCCCAACCACTGTAACTCCTGAAAGCCAGAAACAACAGTGGACACCGCTAGAAGAGCGCCGACGCAATGAACCTCGACGAGTCCCGGAGAGACTCTTACTGACTAAAACTCATTCGTGTTTCTTCTAATGCCCTTTGCATTCCAGCACCGCGGTGACTTTTTCGAACAAATTCGGCAATCCTGGCAGGCACTGGCCCTAGAAGGCCTTGCAGATATTTTATTTATTTATTTATTGAAACTTTTTGCACATAATGTAAATAATACATTGTACAAAGGCAGACTTAATGCCTTTGGCATTTTCTACCAGTCAACCTTAGGGTGATGCAGAGACAAAACATAGTAGGTGCAAGAAACAGAAAGTTTCCAGGAATAAACACACCTACACCCTTGAAAAGTAACCTAGTGTTTAGCTTTGTGGTGTCTGCTAGTTATCCTAACATCCTAAGGGATAGACAGAGAAGCACAACAATAAACTCGCCTGTTACATTGTCTAAACTTTTAATCCAATACTGTTCCATATTTCATTGAAACTCTAGGTGCGAGACGAGATCGTGACGATTGCTAAATGAGTTAAGTTACAGTTTCGCACTATAACCGCCAACTGATGCCGCCCGATAACGAACACCCGACGGCCAGCTGTTTCGGGGTCATCCATTACTTCTACCTATTTATTACTTTAAAACTGTATTGGAAAATATGCCGCCGGGAATTTATGAACACCGTCTGTTGTAAAAAGTACAAGTTATATTCAATCCCGTGATAATTTATGAAAAAAAAACTGGGTATTGGGGAACAAAAACTGAAGCTGTTTCGATTTCTACTAGCGGAAGAAGACTAATTTGTTGTACCTATTAAATTGTAAATATTATTAATTACTTACTTAAGTTTTTTTGGGAACCATTGTAAGAAATATAATCAATGTGAGTGGCATAATTATAAGTAATGTGAATAATTTAAATAATCAATGTGAGTGGCATAATTATAAGTAATGTGAATAATTTAAATAATCAATGTGAGTGGCATAATTATAAGTAATGTGATAATTTAAATAATCAATGTGAGTGGCATAATTATAAGTAATGTGAATAATTTATACGAGATGCAAAAGACACACCACATAGCCGTTTACTACGCATTCTGTCAATCAAACTAAATTCCCCGAAGGGTTAGGCAGAGGCGTACCAATGTACACCCACAGTTTGCCGGTATGTTTAGGTCCCATGTAATAGGGGGCGAGCCTATTGCCATTAACCGGGCGCAGTTCCTAACTCCGAGCAGCTACTGAGAATGTCATACAAAAACCCAATAACACTTCTTGACCTGGCTTTTTGATCTGACGTTTCGACCTGGGAATCGAACCCAAGACCTCTAGCGTAGCAGTCGACTAAATACTATTAGAAAAATTGTTGCTAGGAAACGATTTTTATTTTTCATGTGATAAAATCACTGTTTATAAAATAGTAGCGCGCAATATAACGCACGAATAACATTGTGTTTACGGGTGCATGCAATACTACAAGGGCCGTGAACCGGATATTTAGAAGTTTAAAAATCCTACAAAACGTGGCAAAATGTTGGAACTTTGACCGTTAAAATCTCCATAACCCACTGAACAAGAATAAAACGATAACAATGATGAGAGGTACATGTAACTTTCGACAAAGTTATTTACACTGACTGTAGTGTATATGGTCACGCATTTAGCGTTGAATGAAATCAACAAAAATAAATACAACAATATAATTAATAACAATAAACAAAAAATATTTTTTTTTATTCATTAATTAGTACATAGGTACTAAATACATAATTATGTATTAAATATCTCTGGTGTATTTTGTACTTTTGCATGCCGTCTGGCAAGATATGGTGGTTGCTAATTATATTTCATAAGTAACCATGTCTTGTAGGTATATGTAGATGTTTGTAAAAAAAAACTTATTTTATCTTTTTATGCATCGAACGCTTTTAATTATAAACACACCATGAAACCAAAAAACAAAATGACATCAAGTCAAAACAAACGGAGCAATTGCAAATGGCTTCAATTTATTCCTGAAACCAGGAGCAAACACTGAGCGAGCAACTTGATCATTTACCAGCAACTAGTTTCTCTTAATTGACTATTTAAAGTTCAGAACTAAGAAAAGTAGCTACTGGAACATTTTGCGTCCTCATTTACGGACCGCAGACGACGAATATTAAAACCAACGTAAACTAAAATGCATCCAAAGAGGATACCGCCACAGTAATCGTAAAAATAAAAATTAATGGAAACATGAAACGAATAATTTTATCGGAACCCAAATGATCGTTTGCGCGTTTATTTCTTTTTTCGTTTCAAATATGTATACGGCGAAGTTTTCCGCAAATACTGTTTGGTTTGTCAACTGTTTTGTAAACCTCCTGTTTTGTAAAAGTTCGCCGTTTATTTTTAAACTAGCTTATATCTGTGGTTACGTCCGCGTAAATGTGGGTTATATGCGGGTTTTTAATTTTTTTTTTGCACGGTGACCTAAATCTTTTTCTAAAGTAAAAGTAAGGTAGGTACTCCCGCGAGCCTGTGGACGGTGAGCAATGGGTAGCTCACCGTCCATACGTTACATAACGACAGGCCGTGTCAACGGCGCGTTCGTGTTCCACGCGCGCCTCAAAGAGATGTCTGGAAATCGGAGGGGCCAGTCAGGGCCGATGCCTGCCAGGCGGTGAAAGTAATTTGATGATTTCCCATCCGAAAAAAATAATAAAAGGTAGATACTCCATATAACATCAGCTTTTTGCGAGTAAAAGTCCAATATCGGTCCAGGCCTTTTGAAGACTAGCCGGAACAAACAGACAAAAAAATCAAAATAGGTGTTTAGGTAAAAGTAACGTAAACATTCATATACATTTAGTAAAAAGCTGTTGTTTTACATACATTTATACCTACCTGTAACAAATTTTAATAAAGCTACCTCCGCTGGTTGACTCCTTCTGAAAATTAGATAACGCCCTAGAGCGCTAAATAAATGAAAGCTTCTCTTCAATTTTTAACCTATCTAGGTATATTTTGTGCTAACGAGTCGCGCCCAACTCTCCTGCCAACCGATACTCGGTCGCAATTACGGCAATTTATTTTTCCGGAAGGACTATTTATTAAATTAACATCCATTTGCCTCCTACAAAGGCTTCTGTTATATTGGTCAAAATGAATAAGGAAAGCTCGCTATTTCATTTAATTCATTAGGTGTTATCATTCACTCCGTTTCATCTTGTTTGCTACAATGTTTTGACTATAATTAAATGAAGTTTGTTAATTAATTAAAGAAACCTGGATATTTTATTTCTATAGGTAACCTTTGTATTGTGTCCAGAACAAAGAACGGGTTAGTCCCACAAACTTCTTTTGTATCCTGCTGAGAATAAACTTATCGGTTCGAAATACCCTGCGGAAGTGTAGTGTGCTCTGTAATAGAACTTACTATACGGCACAATAAAAAACACTAAAACCCCACTACGACACAAAGAACGACGCTGAAAAAGTGTGAAACAAGATTTTTAGGTAGTTACTCGTTATTAAAGTGTTACGGTTGATACCTATATAACGTGTGACTACGGCTTTTCTTTTGGTTTCGTTCTTGTTTCTCCAGTAACTTTGTTTATTTTAGCATCCTGAAAATCTTGTTTCATTCTTTTTAGCCTCTTTTTTTTTGTCATAGTCGGATTATAGTTTTTATAACTTTTTTTTTTCATTTAAACTTTTTTGGTGTTGTATTGAATTTTTTGACCGCTTGAGGGTGCCACATTGAATACCGATAATATTTTTGATAAGTACAAGTGAAGCCCTTTCAAATAATACCAAACACGGCGTATTTGTCTTATTTTTTTTACTCAATGCTTTTTGTCCGCTAGAGGGCGCTACATTGAGTTTTTTGACACGTCACTTAGCCCATGTTCAGCGGACGACTAAGACGGTTCCGTCCTTTGGCTTTGCCGTAGTCGAGTAAAAACTTGATAGATCAACAGTTAGTAGCTTAACTAAACAAAGTGAACTTTTAGTGATAAATTACAGCTGCTAAGGATATTTTGCTTGACAAAATGTTGTGATAATGTTGGGCGAGTGGCGACCGTAACTGTAAGGAGCAAACTGACCGTAATACATCGCGCGATTGTTGTAAGTTTCTTTACCGGCATCGTTAAAGGGTAGGAAGTGTAAGGAGCGGGCGACACATTGCCGTGCGATCAAAGTTCGCTAGTAGGCCGGCCACGCTCCCACGTTTAATTCAATTTGGAATCCCGCCAGATTTCGAATTTGCTGCCGGCGTGTCCTTTAAATAATAGAATAGCCGAGTCACATAAAAGTAAAGGTCTGCTTAACATTTTACTACCATAAAAGCCTCAACCACATAAAGGATTTTCTTTACAAAACATTACGATACACAGTCGTATTTCTTTGGGGAATTTATCGTCGTTGGTAAAATACCTACGCGAACGTTTAATTAACGACTTTTGCAAATCAAATAAAACCATGCAATATATTTAAATCATGCTCGGTCCTCGACAAGATAATTAGACGGCCCACTTTATTCACAAACACAATAGCGGTGCTTAAAAATAAAATGAATCACCTCTTTATGATACAAGTGTTGAGTGGGTCTTAGTTATTACCTATTTTTTTTTCTCATGTTGTAAACTGAAGCCGGCTATAACACTTTGTTACTTCTACCATTGCTCTCGCCGCTACGTGCTGCGGCATTGTGTAAACTACAATCGTTCGTTTTTTTATAGAGCAGCTTATCCTGTACAAAGGTAAGATAAAATAAAAGAATCTAAGCTACTTTGTTCATCCTCAGGTTGGCATTTAATTGTACAATTTATAACACAAACATGTGTGTACTGTGTAGGTAGATACATTATGGTAATTTTAAACGCACCAAGGGTTGACAGTTTAATAGACATTATTTTAAACAGCAAACATTTCTAGAAACAGATGTTACTCACAAAGTGGACCAGGTGTTCGTGCAATATCAAGTAGCAACGTTAAACCTAGTTTGTGTGTCGGTCACGAATCACAAGATGAAGAGGGCGAGTTCCAACAAAAATAAGACTTAATTAAAAGTGGAAAACATTCTCATTTCCCGTTTCCCCGACATATTTTCACTTGCGACGTGAGAGTAAGAAATCTTGCCGAAACAGACGTTTTCTCAAACAGTACCATTGTAGATTTCCAGTTAGTAACAAATGTTTTAACGTTTCGATACAAGTGGAAGTGCTAAATCTTAGAACGTAAATCACGCTGCAGTATAGAAGCTCAGAGCAATTTGGAGAATAAATCCGTACCTCCGTTTGTGTTCGCAACGTCAGGGAGGGTGTTGCACTTGAATAATTGAAAGATCGTCCTGCTCAGCACCTGCGCGATTTCACAAATATCTGATACATTTATATGTACTGTTAAGGAAATTCACCTTTACACCTAAGTCTTAATTTACTCGTCGACTATAATCCAAAGCAAATCCTAGTATTCATTATGTTTTTTTTCTTTTTTAACGATGGGATATCATCCAATGACTTCTCCCGCCCTGGGCGGAGCGGGAGGGAGTGTCAGACTTTTACTAACTAAAACCCATCCATGTTCCTTCCTATGCCCTTTGCGTTGCGGGGCGCGGTATCTCTTTCGAACAACCCGCAGCCCCGGCAGGCATGGCCCTGAGTGGCCCCTTCTTATGTTTGCTGACATCTCCCTGACATCCCCTTCTTATGTTTGCTGGCAGTGAGGAGGGATGTCGCGCTTGTTAAGTACGTGGCAAGCGTATTGCGAGGGGTGCTGCATCACCCAGAGGTGCTGGAAGCACTACGGTTGCGGGTTCCGGACGGGTACGTAGGTGCACGCCGCCGGCCCGCTTTGTTAGATGTGCCAGCAGCTAGGACTAACTTGCTCAAGTTTACCCCTGTGTCACGAGCCGCACGTCTCATTAATACTATAGGTATGTTGGAGGATATTTTTGGGGAAAGCCTGCCGAAATTATTCCAAGCCGTCCATCTAATTGTAGAAAAATTATAGTATTTTAAGTGTTTTCCCTATATTGTATAGTATATTTTTATATCGTGTTATTTTATTTTTTTTAATTATATTTTATAGCATAGTTTTAATATTACTTATAACATTGTTTTGGTTTTAACTGTAAAGATGTTATAATTGTGTGTGTGTAAATAAATAAATAAATAAATCTCTTTGAGGCGCGCGTGGAACACGAACGCGCCGTCGACACGGTCTGTCGTCAAAAGGTGACGTAAGGAAGGTGAGCTACCCATTGCTCACCGTCCACAGACCCGCGTCTACGGTGGCCGTGAGTCGTCTCACGGCTCCCGACGCCCGGAGCGTCTACCGCGGCGGAGTATTCATTATGCTGCGATGAACTTGCTAACGTTAACTTTAACAAGTCGAAACTCAAAGAGAACGTTATCAGAATGTGGTGTATTTTTTAAATATCATTGGTAGTTTATTATTAATGAAATAGAATGGTAAAAACATAGCTTTCTCTGAATATTTTCACCAATTGAACCGTGAGAAATAAATAAAAACACAATGTAGATAAGTACACAAACACATGAGGCACACCTTTATAAACGACAATACCTGTTTTATTAGATAAACGTATACGTTATAACGTAACGTAACGTAACGTAACGTATACGTTTAGGTAATTTTAAACTCTCAGCAAAGTTAGAACAATACATTTCCAATAAACATTTTAGTGTTTCAACACTCTGTGATACATTCCATTATTCTCATAGTTGAAAAATGTTGATAAAATTCCGCTGATGGAAGCGCACAATGCCAAAAACACTCAATGCTGTACTGTGGCTATTTACTTTGTTTCCTAAAGCACGTTAAATCTGCTTGCATTGCTATTTGAAGGCAGACTCGCCAAAACGTCCTGTTTGCGTTCACGAGAGATTTTCCTTAAACCCAATTTGATCGAGCGTGTCTATACTTAAATACTTTACCCACAATAGCAGCGGATCCATTAAATTTTATAGTGTAGAACATAGTGCATAGAGTTTGCTCTAAGCGAGCTTTTTGCTCCTTTTGGAAGACTTGAAGTTAAATATCGATTTTTATAATAGCTATGTTTAAAATATGTGGTACAAGCGAACTGCCGAGACTTCGTCCGCGTGACTTATTTCACCAACATTTAGTTACGTTGGCGTAAAGAAATATAGCCTATGTTACTCAGGAATAATGTAGCTATCTGTCGGTGAAAAAATGGTTAAATTTGGTCCATTAGTTTCGGAGCCTATTCCATACAAACAAACAAAAACATATTTTCTCTTAAAATACAGACTCTAATATTTTCGATTAAAACTACGTAATGTTTGAATAACCAAAAAAATACAGAAGAAACTAAACTTAGTGCTGCAAGTCTTAAAAATGTATTTACAAATTCCTACACACCTATCTAACAAAACGAAGTAAAATATAGCGCCAAACGGGGCGACCCAAAGCTAAAGCGTCAAACTGACTTTGAAATTCAAAAACGCTTTGATGTGCCGATCCCACCTCAAATTGTTGACTAAACAGACCTTCTCCGTTCACGGGCATTTTTAGACGCGTTTGTGTTGATTGCGGCCGTCACCGACACAGAATTTTATTTTACACAGTGCGCCGAAATGGCTGGTGTTTGCACAAAATATGACTGTATGAACATGCACAGTGTACAGAGGTGCAAGCTTTTTTCGCCGGAATGAATAAATGTGGAGCATGTTGACCGACTGATGACCTTGCACTTTTTTTGTAAAAGATGTTGTTTGTGTGTCGTGTTGGAAACAATATTCAAATTGTACTACTTCAATAAACTTTGACTGCCTCGTTAGCCTAGTGGTCCTAAGCGCGACTGCTACGCTAGAGGTCATGGGTTCGAACTGTAATTGGGTTTTTCTATGAAATTCTCTGTAGCAGTTGGGAGTTAGGTATTTGTGCCTAGTTTAACGGCAATAGGCTCGCCCCCTGTTACATAAATACCATACCAGCAGAGGTGTACCAATGTATTACCACAGTTCGCCGATATTTAGGTCCCATGTAATAGGGTACTTAAAAACATACCGACGAACTATGGGTGTACATTGTTACACCTCTGCGAATACAGGCGTGATGGTATGTTATGTACTCCACTATAAACAAACTAACAAGTGAAATAGAGTCTCCACAGATGTGTTAATAGCGTCTATTAAAATAGTTGTCCATCCATTCAATTAGAGTCAAACTGCCGTTAGTTTGCCAAATAGCGGTCGTCAGCAAACTAATCATTACGCGCAATTAGCATCCAGAAATCGGGGCCCGTTAAGAAATAGTTTATAACGAAAACATTTTGGACAAAATAGTTGATAAAGATAAGTCAAAAACTCATTAAACGTTGTTTGCAATGTATCGAATAGTACAATTTAAACCGTTGGCGTACCCAAGAATTTGCGTTGGGAGTTCCGAACTAACATTATACGTTGAATGAAATAGTTTAAACCAACTTTAGTTTGTTAAGCGCTTCGTGTAATAAGCTCTATTCGGTGTAATTAATTTGTAATTGTTCGTGTATTTATAACGCTGGGAGTGATCTGTGGTTTCGATGTTGTTATGCCATTGATTGATGCGGCAATTGAACAAATATTTAGGTTCGTTGTTGTTTAAAATCATAATCATTGTTTGGTTATATAAAATCTTTTTTTGTTTTTCAATTTCGATATTTAGACTTCTAGAACAATAGTAAGCGGCTATCCAACATAAGCTTAGGACATAGGAATATCTATACAGAAGCAGTTTTGCTTAGCAAGGGGCTGGCTGTTGTAATAAAACAACGGTGTTAGTACTCGGATATCTCCTCTAGCATTATCGAACAGAATAGAATCCTTTATGAAGCTGAGAGTCCACAGTGTAAGTAACAATGCAAGCCACAAAACTATGTTTGTAAACTCATCATCATCTGCTTAACCTTTTCCCAACTATGTTGGAGTCTTCTTCCAGACCAACCAGATGCAGCTGAATAGCTGCCTATCTGACCTCTACAACCCAGTTAGGTACTGGGCAACACGATACCTCTTGGTTAGACTGGCTATCAGAGTTCCTGGCTTCTGACTATCCGCAACGACTATCACAGACCTACGAATTACAGCCGGGACCAACGGTTTTACGTACTTTCCGAAGCACGGGGGTGTCACACCACCAACTTCCGAACTCCGGGCTGCTACTAAACAAATCCTAATGGAAAAACCCAATGACGCTTTTTGCCCGACCTGGGAATCGAACCCGGGACCCGACGCTTATCAGCCGCGCTTGCGACCACGAGACTAACGGGGCGGTGGGTATGTTTGTAGACTAAAACGACAAAATACATACATACATAACTAACGCTTTTTCCCGTGGTGGTAGGCAGAAACCACAGAACGCCACCTGCTACGATCCTTACATATTTCTTACAACATGAAATATCGAATCATAGTCGATCAGGTCAACATGCAGGTAATTGTAGCGTCTAAACACGGCCGAACCTAACCTATCCGCTATCATTATATAGAAAACAATTTATACCAATCTCAAGGAAAAGAGAGTAAATCTGTACAAATCTGAGACAATTCATTTTTTTTTTAATTATGCTTAGGTGTTTCGGTCATGTTGAGAGGATGAGTGAAAGGTGGCTAACAAAAGGGATTTATATGGCAGATGTGAGTGGCAACGCCGGAAGAGGACGCCCTAGACCCTGCGGGTTGTTCCGTGGCTGCGGGTTGCATCCGGGGCTGCGGGTTGTTCGCAAGAGATACCGCGCCCCCGGAACGCAAAGGGCACAAGAAGGAACATGGGTGGGTTTTAGTCAGTAAAAGTCTGACACTCCCTCCCGCCCCGCCCAGGGCGGGAGAAGTTATTTGATGATTGCCCACCCACCAAAAAAAAAAAAAAAAGACCTACCCTGACCTTATTGGTGAGGATCTTCAGAAAGGTCGGGTACTCGTAACCGGCGTGCTTGTATGACCAGATGTATGAACGTGGACGAGGCGAAAGAAATATATAAGGATGATGTTTATATGTCCATTTTAAAAAAATCACATAGTACATACAATTTTCCATAGCGACAGTAACCAACCCTATTTATTATTTCATATTAGATACGTCGACAAAATTATGCAATATATCTCAATAGGTATGCAAATAGGGAATTTGTTGAATAAATAACGTAGCTATCCTCACGGGCTGCCGGACGGTCGGGCCGGCAAACAAGTGAACAACAAAGCAGAAATGTAAACGGTATTTTATTGTGCAAGATACAGTTACAGCACGCTGCTCCAATGCACTGATGTAAAGCTAATGGATGAGACAAGGAAGACACACCTTTAAGGATTTTTTCTTCTTTCCCAACCTGTGCTGGAAGAAGAAAGCCAAGAATTGGCCTTCTAGAATGCTCACAAGCATTACAGAAGGATAATTCAACTGTCTTGTTAGCCTAGTAGTCCTAAGCGCGACTGCTACGCAAGAGGCTTTATTAAACATGGTCTTTATGTAGTTGTTACATTTCAGGAACGCGTGCTGATCATTGCAATTAGTACTTCATCACAATGACATAAGAGTCACGTGATGTGCGCTCCTGAATTGCCAGGATATATCTATATATATCCTACGACCTCCCTCCTCCTCCTCTATCCTCGTCCTTGATCCAACAGTTGTATTATGGTTTAGAGTTTACAATGTAGTTCATGTTTCATGGCAGGGTATTATTTGACTGCCTCGTAAGCCTAGTGGTCCAAAGCGCGACTACTATGCTAGAGGTCTTAGGTTCGATTCCCAGGTCGAGCAAAAAGTGTTATTGAGTTTTTCTATGAAATTCTCAGTAGCAGCTCGGAACTAAGATTTCTGCCCGGTTAATGGCAATAGCCTCGCCCCCTATTACATGGGACCTAAACATACCGGCGAACTGTGGGTGTACACTGATACATCTCTGCCTAACCGTTTGGGGAATATAGGCGTGATAGTATAATGATGATAATGGTAAAAACGTTCAAAATCTAGTCGCAGTCTTACCTCAACGGCAATCAAAGTCGAAATATGGAGTTAAATTATCTTTACGATTTACCAATAGGTACCGAGGCAGTTATCCCAATCATCAATTTGGTATGCGAAAGTATGTAGCTGTACACTGAAACTAGATGTTCAAGTTAATATTTTACCTATCACGTAAACGGGCTAGATTTTTTAAATGTGTGAAAAAATTAATGATCTATTTACGTATGACAATTTACTATTGGTTGGAAATATGCAGCTTTATTTTTTGTTTTAGGGATGGAAAATCATCAAATGACTTCCCCCGCCCTGGGCAGGACGGGAGGGAATGTCAGGCTTTTACTGACTAAAACCCATCCGTGTTCCTTCTTGTGCCCTTTGCGGTGCGGGGGCGCGGTATCTCTTACGAACAATCCGCAGCCCCGAAGTATGCAGCTGTGGGTAATTTAAAAAATAGTCATTAAGCTAAAAAAATAAATATCATACTACTTTCTAACCTGCCTAGACTCCAAAATTTAATTCTAAGTCATGCCACGGGAACACAAAAACTTGTCTTGATACAAATTTGCCTATTTTAACTAGATAGGATAGTACAATAATAATCACGTTCAAAAGTACATTTTAATGATCTAATTGAATGATTTCACTTTTGACTTTACCTAGCAATAAAAAAGCACAAGGCAAATTAACCCTTACTTTGATAATTATCAATTAAGTATAAAGGACTGCCTTCTTGATTAGGTACTTACCCCATGATTGGATTACCTCTTTGTAATCAATTCAATCGTGAACACGTTGTCGACAAGAGCTTCCGACTTAGGTAGGTACTTATGTAACGAAACGACTTGACGTATACACGTTCAACATAATTTGATACTTGACATAAAGAAATAGGTAGTGTTATTGTTGCACTTGATATCTTTTGTATTGTAGTACCAGTTATTTTGTAGAAAGTACTTTAAATAATTTCTATTTTAGATTCATCGTCTTCACTTTCATATCAATAGTGAAGTAATGTATGCAAGTTATTGTAAAATTAATTTATTTTTTTATAGATTAACTTTTTTGGCCGTTCTTTTCCATGCGATAGTACCTTTTGAAATCGGCAGATAGATTCAATATGACTTTTTCCTTGTAAATGAATTTCAAAAGTGCCTTTTAATGGTCTCATTAAAATAAATGAAAATCAAAACGAGAAACTTAAGGTCAACCAAAAATTTATCGATTAAATCATTTCTGGAATCGTCATGCTGTTAATTATTGTTTACCTTACATTTGCAAACCATTTCCAGTAGCTCTCTATCTCAGGTCAGACTACAGCATCTGGGCGATGGTCACATCACGATTGCAGCGACTTGTGTGTTTGTTTACTGGAACTAACTATACCCACACGAAGCCACTTGGAAGCGTTCGCCACGGCACACTGGCCGGCTACTTACTTAACTTGTCGCATTACTTGCTTTTATGTATTTACTCGGCTTCATTCAGAAATTAGCCATCTTGAACTTGGCTGGAGTTGGTTTTATCCATTGGATTTTGTCATGAAAACGTGGAATAATGTTACAACTGCATACATACATACACTCGCGCCTTTTTCACATGGGGGTATGCAGAGACCACAGACCGCCACCTGCTACGATCCTTACATACTCCCTTCTCCTCGTCCACCTTCAAATATCTGGTCATACAAGCACGCTTGTTGGGAGTACTGTACCTACTCTTTTCGAAGATCCTCACGAATAAGTTTGTGTTAATGTGCGATTAGACTACGACACCATACACGGTACACTCAGCGTATGAACGCGAATGTCTATTTGCGTTCATACAGAGACACTCGTACCTTAATGGTGGCAATAATTAGTAATAAAACTGCCTCGATAGTATTAATAGTTTGTCAACAAAATCCTACTATGCGCCTTTCTTAAGTCGTTAAATAGCTTCTCAACATTATGCCAATTCCAATATTTCAAACGTATAAAATGAGATCAAAACATTTTCCTTGTTAATTTGCAAAGAACTTAGCCTCACTTGTGCCAAAAACTTAAAGTTAGTTGCTAACAAGAGGTTAAATTACAAAAAGAACCATAATGTTAGCAAACTCTGAGCTAAGTTTTTGGTGCAAATGAACCTTATCATAACATCCTGAGCATAATGTTAATGGACGAGAAACACTTCTGGCCCAGGTCAATGTTTAAGTTAACTAATGCATGCCGGGTGCGGAAAACTTAATTAAAAAACGTCCCCCGAGTTATGAGGCTTGTCTCCATTAGCCAACTAAGCGGTACCAAAGGGATTTTTTCCCTTTAGGTGACCTGAAATCCAATTAGAAAAAACAGATGCGAAACGCTCGTGCAGTCTCGCTTTAGCGCCTATTTTAAACCTTAACCCGAGGGCCACGAGCCGTAACGCTCATAGCATTTAAGCGTTGTGCTTCTAAAGTCAGCGTCTAGCGGCAAAGACAAAATCAACTTAATTTACGTGAAGTTAATGTTCATATTAGTAAAAGTTGAAATAACTGTTTCTGACGATATACATGTTGTTAAGAAGCGCTCTAAGCGCTGTTTTTGTGGCCGTGACTTAAGTCTAGTCGCAACGTGAATTTGGTCTGACATGTCGCAAGCAATTTAAAAATACTTTGTAACTTAGCATGGTTATAAGCGACGACTGCAAATGAATACTCGTAAAAATAAATGGCACGACAACAAAGAAAGGAATTTAATTTAATATTTTATTCGAACAATTTAATTGATTACTGTGGTTTCCCCGTAGACGTTCCGACCAGGAGCGCCGTCGCCCCGGAGATATTTCAAATACGCCGCATATTGAAATCCTCAGGCCATCATATCGGACTAAAATGACCCGTGACGACCCAGCCTCTTATTACGTGATGGTATTTTTAAAAATACTCGAAGAAGAATCTTAGGTGTTATTATTTTTCGTATTAAAAATGGCTGAGACTGTGCTGAGTATTGATTATTTAATTTCTTGTTGATGTTGTTATTCAGATTGTTTATTTTTACTTCCGCCTCTCTCTAAAGGAGAATCAATTTTAGAATGAATTTTCAAACAAAATTAAACAAACATTTAATATTTTCAAAGAAATATAAATAGAAGAGAAATATAAAGAAGAATAAATAATATTACAAAAGAAGAAATAAAAAAAAGATGATGTAGTGACAAAGATTTAAAAGAGTATGCTTAGATGGTTCGGTCATGTTAAAAGGATAAATGAAAGGCGACTAACAAAAGGGATTTATATGGTAGATGTGAGTGGCAACGCCGGGAGGAGACGCCCTAGTAAGGCCTACCCTGACCTTATTGGTGAGGTTATTCAGAAAGGTGGGGTGCGCAGTACTCGTAACCGGCGTGCTTATATGACTAGATGTACGAACGTGGATGAGGTGAAAGGGGTATGTAAGGATCGTAGCAGGTGGCGTTCTATGGTTTCTGCCTAATCCCATGGGAAAAGGGCGTGAATTTATGTATGTATCTAAATATAAATAGAGTTTATTAACATTATGTGTGCCAAGTTATAAGAGTAATCTTCGGGAACAACGCGTTGACATTGTACATAATGACTCATACCTAAAACAGTATTAAAATAATAAAAAAATTAATTAATTTTAAAAATTATGATCGCGGATATCAAACATAATTATATATTACATGAATCAGTAAGTAGATACATTTGTAATTAGTTCAAATGAATTGCATACCGCACGATACATAATAAGCAAAATTGTTTACCATTGGATATTTGAATTATAACAGATTTAACCTAAATCATGTTCGTACTACCAACGCAACGTTTAGATAATAATTTATTGATTTCTAGGAACTATACGTAATTAACAAATTAAAATTAATATGACAAATTGTCAAAGGCTGCCTACCTCTAACTGCTTCGTGAGCCTAGTGATCCTTAGCGCGACTGCTACGCTAGAGGTCTTGGGTTGGATTCCCAGGTCGAGCAAAGTGTTATTGGATTTTTCAATGAAATTCTTAGTAGCAGTTAGGAGTTAGGATTTGTGCCCGATTAATAGCAATAGGCTCGCACCCTATTACATGGAACCTAAACTTGCCGGCGGACTGTAGATGTACATTGGTAAACCTCTGCTGAACCCTTCGGGGAATACAGGCATGATAGTATGTAAATTGTCAAACGCACATGGCGAACTGAAGGCAGTTGCCCCATGTAAAACACTGGTATTCAGCTGCATTCGGTTTGACCGGAAGCCGACCCCAACATAGTTGAGAAACGGCTGAGCAGATGATGATGACGTGGTAAGCTGACGATCAATGTTACTATATAAAAACGTTCAAAATCTAGTCGCAATTTTAATTATTGTCAAAAAATATATGTAAAGTAGAGGCATAATTGACAGATTGACACTTAGATTAGATGGCGATCGTTTCGAAATGTTAGTAGAAATGCCCCTTATGCTTGGTTGACTGAATTTTAAGTAACCAATCGCAGCAGTTCACGCACATTAGACAATTAATCACATTATTATTTCTTAATATCAATACGCCTCTATTCCCCGAAGGGTTAGGCAGAGGTGTATTAATGTACACCCACAGTTGGCCGGTATCTTTAGGTCCCATGTAATACAGGGCGAGACATTATTACTTTTAGCTTCTAAACTATTAAGAATCACTGAATAAGTGAATACACATGGGGCTGTTTTAGAAGAAAAAATAATGTCACCAAAAATCCGAAATACATACATTGATTACAAAACGAAATATAACATTAACGAAATAAGGAAAATGTGAATATCTTGAAGAAAATATACTTACAGCAGTGTTGGTTGATGAGCATGATTAATGAAGCAGAAAGACTTTGATCGATCGTGGTTTTACCTAATAAATGTCTCAAGATTCCTTAGGGAACAACAAATCCCCGTACAACGTACAAACTCAAATGTTCATGTAACGTACTTGTCAACTGCGTAGACACCACAGACTATGCCGAGATAATTACTAGCTTTCCTTTAGCTTATTAAATTGGCTTCCTTGTTGTTATTGAATGGAGAAATAATTAATTTTACAAAGTTAAATACCTACTTGTGAGAATGTAAAAAAGCCGACATAGGTAAATAATAATATTACCAGCTTTTTATTTTTCCGCTGCAGTACAGCTGCATACTGAGTAGGCACGAGCATTGATCACCGAGTTAAACCAGCTCTTAATTTTAACAGTCGGCAAAATAGCTGACAATTACAAGATTTTGAGAGAATTGAAACATAGCCGATTGCAAATCTATTTTCTGTTCGAGAATACATTGAAATTGTTATTATATTATTATTATTGTAAATTTATTATTTTTTTCAAACAACAACTGTATTTAATAACGCATGTAATTATAAAATACGTTGCTATACCTGTGCAGGGTTCATGTTTAAAACTTATTCGTATACCATCACGGCTGTATTTCCCAAAGGGTTAGACAAAGGTGTACCAATATACACTCACAGTTCGCCGGTATGTTAAGGTCCCATGTAATAGGGCGCGAACCTATTGCCATTAACCGGGCACAAATCCTAACTCCGAACTGCTACTGAGAATTTCATAAAAAAAACAAATAACATTTTACTGGACCTGGGAATCAAACCCTTTAGCGTAGCACTTAGAAGCTGTTACGAATTAGTTAGAGAAAACACCACTTATGTACCATATTTTAATGACATGAATGCAAAAAATAAATCATAATAAAATCCTTAACGAAACATGTTCTGCGTGTGACCTCATAATTTCAATTTAAACTTCATCGCTTTAGGATTTTGGTACCACCTTTCCCTACACGGCTGTAGGATAATTACGCTCACGTCACTAGCTGTGTGCATCTGACAAACTTCACTATATTATGCAGCAGTAATGCCCGATTGCTCTCGCGTTAATAGGTCCTACGGTGTTCATCAAGCCCTCGTCAAATGAGCAATTAATTAGAAATTTCAATCAGGTTCAATTAATATAACCGAATTGTAATTATTTCACATCTACATCTCTTAGACACGTGTAGAAGAAGTAAACTTCAATTCTGATGAGAATTCTCATTCTTTCACTTCTCTTAACTCTGACTAAAAATTTAAGAATAATATACAAAGAAAGAAAAAAAAAGAAAGAAAGCCAAACCATTTATTCCCGTGAAGGTGACGCAGATCACATAAACATTTTGCTTCATCAAGCGACAGACAAAAAAAGTCAGTATAAAATAAATAACAAACAAAAAAAATAATTAATAAATATTGACCAAGACATATAAGACATATTCATTTAAGGCTGAGGCCTTGGAATGAAGAGGCCTTTGCCCTGAACTGGAAAAATTATACTATTGGTACTAGGATTTGCGCTCGGTTAATTGCAATAGGCTCGCCCCCTATTACATGGGACCTAAATATACCGGCGAACTTTGGGTGTACATTGTTACACCTCTGCCTAACCCTTCGGGGAATACAGGCGTGATGATGGTATGTGTGTTTCAGAACTCTTCAGGGCATTTTCCTACACTATGTTAGTGGCCTGCGGGATTAATTTAAAAACCAATTATGTAGATTCTTGAATTGCAATTAAAATAGTCACATTATGACTCGCCAACCAGCCAGTCTGTGTCTGCCTTTGATGCATGAGGTTGTGGATTCGATGGTCCGCAATTATCAATGTGATATTTTCAATTAATAAGTATAATAAGTTTAACTCCCACATCACTGACATTGATAAAAGAAATCATCGTGAGGAAAACTGGAATTTATGATTGAATATAAGTTTTTCAAATCGCCAATCCACCTTGAGCAAGCGTATGGTTATCAATGATCGTGGCTTCTCTGTACGAAAAGAGACCTTGCCCTGAAGTGGGACATTATAGGCTAATATTATTATTATATCCGGCCCGCCTAATAGGCGAATCAGTCCCCACATTAACACGATAATGAACATAAGAAGCAATAATGAAGCCATTAAACACACAGAATTGCCCGTTGCTTTGCATGCATTGATTCTTAACTACGCCGCACGGAGCCAAATCAAATAGCGGTTAAGTACAGACAGACACGTCTAAAACAGCTGCGTGTTGGTAACAGTTTTATGTTTCTAAATTAATGTCAGGTGCTTCTAATGCCAGTGCATTATTGTTTATTAGCGTAGGGACACGCAAAGTATTAAAAAAAAGTAATATAAGATTACATTAATGAAAATGTGTATGTTTAGGTCCGATGTAATAGGGGGCGAGCCTATTGCTATTAACCGGGCACAAATCCTAACTCCGAGCTGCTACTGAGAATTTCATAGAAAAACCCAATAACACTTTTTGCTCGACCTGGGAATCGAACCCAAGACCTCTAGCGTAGCAGTCGCGCTTAGGACCTCTAGGCCAACGAGGCAGTTAAAAATCAAATAAAAAAAAAAAAAAAAAATTAAATTCATAAATATAAATTAAAATTTTGTTTTTGTATAGCATGTATTATCATTTATGTGTACAATGTGATCAATGGCCGCGTGGATCGAATACAATCCTTGTATAAACTCCAAGACGCAACCCTGACCCAACTTCTAGGAACTAAGGGCATGAGCAATTTTAGGTAAAACAGTCTTCAAAGCATTCTATTACCAGCTCACATCAAGACTTGCTCTCCGCTTCCGTATGGCGAAACGAAGCCGCGAACTCGAAAGGCGGTTTAAGTAAACATCAAAGGTAGTTAGGCATTTAACAGCTTCGATTACCGCAACCAAATTCGTGCTATTTTCATTTGATATATTGAGTTTCTTTGATAATTTGCGGAATTGATTTTGTTTCATGAAATACGTTTGTTTATTTTGTTTTACTTGATTTTAAAAAGCAATGCATATGAATACACGTTTTCTAAATAAATACGGAGTGTAAAAAGACTACCCGTTAATCACATATACTATCCTAGTATCCATCTAACTAAACATTGTTAAACAAAAATTATTGTTAGGAGACAACTCCTATTTTTGGTGTGAAAAATATGTTATATGTTACTGTGCAATGGAACTTTATACTTACAGATGCGTCAAATCCCTATAGATTTTTCACAACTATAATAAACTGTAACGTCACTTTTTTGCCTTCTCAATTAACTAACTATTTATTGATTTCCGAGCAACTTAAAATCTAATTTCACAGTTGATTGAAAATTAATCAACTTTCCAGAGCTAAAATGAGCTTTTTCTTTAAAGAAGTTATGTCTTGGAATTATTGGTACATTATGTCTACTACACAATTCTTATGTTTAAGGTTCATGTAATTAGGGACCAGCAGTTACCACATATATATACAAAAACACAAAATTAAAAATTTTAAGTAACCCCCGACAAAAAAATAAAAATCCCTACCGCAGCTAACAAAAGAGCTGATAACTTTGAAACCGCTGAACCTATTTCCATCAAATATAGCTAAGAACAGTCCCGACTAATATAGGTACCTTTCAAACAAAATAAACTAAATCAAAATCGGTTCATGCGTTCAGGAGCTACAATGCCACAGACAGACACACACAGACACCTCAAACTGATAACACCCCGTCGTTTTTGTGTCAGGCGTTAAAAATCAGGACAGCTACTGAGAAACACATAATTAATTAAACAATTACAAAATTGTTATCTCACGTGAATCCAACGCCCGAAAGTTATGAACAAGCAGAACTGACAGACCACAGGTTCCATTACGCAAAACGTAGTTTATCACCAATATGAACATCAGGTAAACACGTTATAAAGCCGTGACAAACTTGCGAATTAACTCACGTAATATTTTAACAAGTTATGTCCCTGGTTAAGTTCGGGAACATTATTAATTAAAGTTGTTAGTGAGATCGGCTACCTATTTGAGCACTATGATGGCGTATCCAATGTGGGAAGGCGGCTTACATCTCGGGAATGTGTTTGAAGGGAGACGTGCTGATAAGCTTGAAGACTAAGTTTGGAATCTTGATAAAGCAATCACAAAATCTGTAGAACTTATGAAGGAAATTAGAAATTGGATTCTAGAAATAACTTGTCAGAGTTCGGAATCCATTTTATTCGAAGTGTCGCAACTGACTTGCCGTGAACTATGAGTATTATACTGACTGATTAAAATTTAAATTTTAGACTGCCAAATATCAACCTCCATACAGAATTAACCGCAAAAATCTTAATGTATAATAATAAATCCTAAGGAAAATTGACAAGTCAAGTAGTACTTTAATTTATTTTGCGCAGAACCCTATTTTTTTTTCTCTAATAAAAGTAGCCTCTTTGTAGTTACTTCCTATAACATCAGCTATCTGCTAGAGAAGTCAAAATCAGTCCAGCAGTTTCGGAGATTAGCTGAAACAAACAGACTTACAGTCAGTTTTTTTAAATCGTTTCTTTGGTGTAAAGACCTTGTAAACATTTATATACACTAAGTAAAAAGCTATTATTTGGACTTCACAAACAAACACTTGAATTTTATTTATTTGCATAGAAATAGGTATCACAAAATTCACCACGCTTATGTTCCTACCTACCTGTAGCTAAATAAAATTCCCACACACACCTCGCAGTGGCTGCCCGTCCTCCCGACATTACTCCACAGTCACTTTTACAACTTTGTGGAGCGATGCATCGCGCCGGGGTAGCCATTATTTTCCCGGAATATACGGCGTAGGTCAATGCTACGGGACCGTCGGCACAAACATTATAGAGACGGTCGTGTTTCTGGCCAAGTATCGTAATAGACCAAACAAAATCTTACTCGTTTACAAATACTCACCGGGGTTCTGATCGCTAAATCAAACACTGGCGGCGTCTAAATAGATTAAAAGATATAATTATTGATAGGGTATCTACAATAATATCTACAATCATACTACTAGTATGTGTTTGTGAGAATGGTTTCTTTTTAAGGATGAGAAATCATCAATTGATGTCTTCCGCTCTGGGCGGAGTAGAAGGGAGTGTCATACTCTTGCTGACTACCGTGAAAAACCAATCCGTGTTGCTCCTAATGCCCTGTGCGTTCTAAGGCCTCGGTGAGTATTTTGAACAAATTTTGCAACCCTGGCAATTCAGCAGTGTGGATGGATGTTTGTTAGTTTTTCACGCTCAAACGACTGAACGAAATTTGGAGCTTTTTGCTGAAATATAATAATTAATATAATAACTTAATATTTTTCCCAATTTTGTGCTCCCATGGGATATTTTCCGCCAATGCCGTCCCACTACTGGGCAAAGGCCTCCCATCATTGTATCTTCATTATCATATTCTAGCAAAAAAATTTCATTCAACAAAATGTTTTTATAAATAACTTGTAAAGAAAATTCCTCAACACAAGATGCCGCCCACCACCGCTGTCCCCTAATAATGTACCAAGTAACGTAAACAAGCAATCTCGGTATTTTTAATTATGACATTTTTTTTAATATCCGCCAAATACAAAACATCCGCTCCACGTTATATATGGAGCTGTTAAATTTTCCGCCTAAAGTCATGTTTTCGTAATGCGTTTTTAATGTTCTCATATTGCTATAAATCACCATGGCTACTCCTGGTCCAGATAGCTTTAATGGCTTATTAAATTAGTTTATGAATCCAGAGTTCATGTTTCGACTACCATGTAACAGGCATGTTACAAATGATTACGTAAACGTATTAAAAATGTCTCAGGAGACTCACTGTGTTATATTATTATCAGCTCCTGACATTACTTTTGCTACTTTCCGCTTTAAAGATTAAAGTACCTAATTGCCACATAAAAACCGACCTTTTACGGTTTTTAAAATCGATATCGACAGGTATTAAATTAACTGCCTCGTTAGCCTAGTGGTCTTAAGCGCGACTGCTACGCTAGAGGTATTGGGTTCGATTCCCAGGTCGAGCAAAAAGTGTTATTGGGTTTTTCTATGAAATTCTCAATAGCAGCTCCGAGTTTGGATTTGTGCCCGGTTAATGGCAATAGGCTCGCCCCCTATTACATGGGACCTAAACATACCGGCGAACTGTGGGTGTACATTGTTACACCTCTGCCTAACCCTTCGGGAATACAGGCGTGATGGTGTGTATGTGATGGTATGTCAAATTAGCAATGATCGATTTATTTATTGAACTTTATGCAACAAAAAGTACAAAGACGGACTTAATGCCTCAGGCATTCTCTACCAGTCAATCAAAGGAGCTGAAAAGATAACATGGCAGGTGGAAAATTATAAAATCAACATAAAATAAAATTTGATACTTAAAAAAAGAATTTAATACAATTATTTATTAAAAAAACAAAAAAAAAATACCCAAAAGTACAACATAACTAAAATTATTCTTTCTAATAAGTAAATACTACAACTAATAACCATACTAATATTTACGCTACGCCACAATTTAAAAAAGAAATAAGTATCATAATGGAATCCAAAATAGGGAAATTATTAATAGAAACAGCACGAGTTCGAAAATATCGTCGAAAGTACGGCTTTTGGATCACATCCACAGTTCGTCGATGGTATTACTTCACGCTGCGTGACGGAGGGCAAGCCTATTCCCATTAATTGGCCACACTTCCAATCACAGCCCGCTCTTTTGGTAACAGAAAACCCCATTCCAATCTCCTGTAAATCTATAAAACAACCTGGGTAACTGACTTACTAAAGCTGGTGTAAGATTAATGCAATTAACTTTTATGCCGCTCAAAATAAGTCGTTGAAATTACGTTCCCTTGCAAAAACAAAATATTGCATGAAAATAATGCATCGTATTCCACCGACTATAATAGCAGCTTATTTTAAGTGATCAACTCTAAATAATCTAACTTATAAGAATAAATTGATATATTTATTGAAGGAATCCGATTGCGGAGTTCTCTAGTAATCCCTCAATAATCTCTCGCTGCTTGTAAAGGAATATGTGGCTATCAGCATTCAATGTTCCATCCTTTATATTGAAATTACTCGGAACTTCGTATATCAGAATTTCATCATCATTTTATTTTTATTCCAAAATACAAATACACTAGAGGTTTCTTATTATTTTAATTTATCTGTCATGCTTGTTCTGTTATTGGGCTGTATATCGAGCGCCGATGTCATCATCTTTGACTATCGAAAGAATAGAATTTTTCTATTGTTCCTTTTAATTGAGATTCTATTGTAGGGATTTGATATAAACTTAAGCTAAATAGAAATACACAAATTCTTTTCAGATACGCGAGCAAGACGTATTCTATTTGGAATATGAAAGAAAAGTTGAACGGATTCAGCGACAGTTTTCGGGTTCGCAGCGTCTAGAGATACAACTCCTAAATTGAATCACGTATTAGGTTAAAAGTTAAGCGGTTACGTTCCCCGTTTGAAACCACTTTTTATGTAAGTGCTACGTGATTTCTTTGAGAAAGCACTCACTTTTGTTCCCGATATCTTCTTTCTCGTCGTGATTAATACTTCTACTTGTTAACTTAAATTGTTTTTCCGCTGTTGTGCAGAAAAACGGAAAAGCGGCGATCTTATTTCTTCAGTAACGTCCGTGTTTATGTAAACATTGTGTTCTATGTTTAAGCTAATTAACTTTGCATGTTTACTTAATACAATCTATACAATAGTTGGAATAAAGAAATGTTTAACTGGGTGCTATTTGCCCTCGTTTTCCTTATGAGCTGCAAAGGAAAATAGAACAATAAATGGTTTTTGTAAAGTAGGTACTATTTAAATGTTACTCGTGTTTTAGATTATGCTACAAAATAAGTAAGAAAAATCAATTTATTACAAAAACGTAATTTCCTTCTGTGCCTTAATAGGTGCCGATCACGCTTAGACCAGAACATTAAACTAAGTACATTGACCCCACTGGAGGTTACACATTCCATCAAGGATGAAACATCAAATATTTTATTAAAGCTTGTTGGTGACGTGCCAATCAACTGTTCATTAATATCACAGTAGATGATTGTTCGGTATGATGAAATTTATCTGTCCAAAACAATGTGTAACCGCAGCTGCGACCGCTCGGCGAGCGCTTGCGGTTGCTAGTGTGGCGTATCGACCCTCGAATCTCGCAAACATATCAATTTAGTTGATCAAAAAATACAAATCCATTTCCATCGTTCTATTGTTAACCAGATTCATATTACTATTTATTTTAATAATTAATTTTTGCCCACGACTTCAGCTGCGTGAATTTTTTACGAATCCCAATTTGTATAAAAATAACAACCCTACAGTACTAACGCGGTGTCCTGCGTGAGCGACGAATGCGACGCAATGCTACACGCGATAAGTGTCCTACGTGATTTTATTCATTACTTCTCGAATCACGGAGAATTACATTACATTTTGCTTGTAGTTCGTGGCGTGGTACTTTCTGACCGCGCCACGGAATATCTAGAATCGGGAGAATCGGGGTTAATAAGAAAAAAACATTAATAAACCATGTCGCGTCTGGTCGCCCTCAAAACAAATACGCGTCTCGCCGCTGACTGCCATATAGGCCGCAAGCAGGGTTTGCCGTTGAGTTGATCGCGTTGATCGCGTTCATCGCGTTCGCAGCATCGTAACGTAGCTTCTTATTTGCGAAAGAATTTTCAGATTAGCATAAAAAACAAACACTACATCTTTATAAAATTAGTGTTAATTTATTTGTTAACTGTTTGAGCAAAAGACCATTCGATACGAAACAACGAACGATTATCCCAGTAATTATGTCCTTGGATATTAGAGTAATAGGTTTTAGAATATATATTAGTATTGTGGGAACCGTAAATACCGAAAACCATTGCCATCCCAGAAATTTTAAATCCTATAATCCAATTTACCATTTGGACAAGTTGTAATGTATTTTCTGACAAAAAAATCTCAATGAAGTTTTATTTTCAATATGTTTTTCCTTTTGGGAAATAACGCTGTCGAAACGCGTTTCAGATTATACGTCAACGTAACAAACATAAATCTATATTTAACTTCTCCGACCTTTTCTAAGGATTACTGGAACAAACTGAAAGGATGTTTTTTCGCGAATGATACGATATTTAACAACACAAATGTCTTTGACACCTTATGTCAGTATTTTTCCTTGAAGCCGCCACGAGATGAAATCTATTATTTTTACTTTGTTACTTTTGTATCTAGTTACACAAGTTAAGCTAAGCTCTCCAGAAACATTATTATGTATCATAATAGTGTACTATCTAAATATTTAAATAAAATACGTGGACCGCAAATTTGGTGCGGCGTTTCTTGCAGAGTACAGAGGGAGCAATTTAATTGAACGGCTTATATAGCGCTCCGCTTTAAGCCCTTTTTGAAAGAAAGGTTTCACAATCAATATAATAATAATATCCTCTCGACCGAATCAAATGCATAAGAGTATGCGCAAATACAGGTGTACTCCCTCTTCCCTCACTCTCATTATTATGAGAGTGAGGGAAGAGGGAGTACACCTGACACATACACCACCACCCACCTGTACATCGGACTATTGTCCGATGGGACAATCTGATACACCTGGGAAGAGACCAGGTGTAGAATGAACGACTTTTACGCGCTTACAATTGTTGTCATGTGCGTAGAGCTACCAACAAGTTTTACCTACATTAAGTACAACGTAAGGCAAATGTTTGGTACCTACATACAAACTAATAGGTCCTTTGCATCGGTGGGCTAGCAAAACATCAGGACATGATTGCGTTCGAACCATCCGGCAACGGCGTATCGCTATGATTAATTCGAATAGGTATACGCGAAAGCAAAATTGTTTAACCATTTCGATGGGAATTTGGACGATTATCGTCATAATATTTTACCTGTAAGAGGATTGTACGCGGGATAAATAAAGGTTTGTCATGCATAATATTTTTAATAGTTTATGTGTTAGCAGTCTCCTATAAACGCTTTTTCGTAAGCGATATCGCGCCCCAGGAACGCAAAGGATGGGTTTTAGTCAGTAAAAGTCTGACACTCCCTCCTGCCCCGCCCAAGGCGGGGAAAGTCATTTGATGATTTCCCATCCCTAAATAAAAAGCTTCTCTCTCCACGCTGACGCCCGTCTTTCAGGATGGAACAAACACGATTATAAAAAAAAATTAAAAAAATCAGCTTTCTATACATTTTGACCATGTTGGTACACTTTTGCACGCAACAACTGTTATTTTTAATACGCAACGTTAAATTAAGTCCTTTCTGGGGTTCTACAATCATGAACTGAATTCATGGTAAAAGTTTTCATTACGATGTTACTTCCGCCCCCTATACAACACACAACTTTTTAACACAAGTCAACATAGAAGCAATATCAACAGCAAGAACCCCTCTGTTTAAAATGTCGTCCTTTATACTTAGCAGTATTGACACGTTTATGTTTTGTTAACGTCTCGATGGCGGACACGAAATTTCTTGTCGCCCAATTATTGTCGGATTAGTACAATTGTTCCAAACAACCAAACTCTTATTACACGAATTGGAGTTGTCATCCTAAATTCAATTTAAATGCTTCACTTGCTGTAAGCGGACAACTTGGCAAGGAATTAAGTAAAAACGACTCCGTTAAACGTATCGCCCAGAACAGAAATCATAATGAATTTTGCAATGTGACCGAACATTTTCTGCGTATAATTTAATTTGGAATGGCTCCAGCCTCCACGGACATATAATTTAAAAGCTACGGAAGTTTAAGCTGAAATAAAGTATTAAAACGAGTTTTATGGAGCTCACTTATTTTGAATGATAGCTGAAGCTTAACCACTTATACATTAATTTCTTTTATGAATTGCCTCATTTCTGTTCTTCGGTAGTGGTAAAGCGGACGGTCACGGCGTTCGCTGTGAAACCGAATCCAACCTAGCGTTAAACAAATCGAAAAAAAAGCAGTCCGTACACGGAACACACATACGTTACAAAGCAGCGTCTGTCCGATTACAAACAATGCGAAACGTTGAAGGGAAGTAAACGAAAAACGAGCGTTGAATTGCAAACCGCTGTGTACCGACGGAAGAAAAAAAGCTGTGCGGACTAGCGGCACAGCAACTGGGAAACATCGCAGCGTGAGTGCGCTCCTGTCAGCACTTCTTGACACGCCGCCACGCGCCAAAACTCCTAACAAACTGCCGCGGATTTTTATCATGTGCTCGGCCCAGCTCCACTCTACCGGGAATGTACAAACATTTGTCTATTATGCATTTTTTATCCAGTCCATATATCAAAAACTATCAAGCCCGACAAAAACAAACGCGTCTGCTGGAAGCAGTGAACTTTAAAAAAATCTATTCATTGTTCCAACAGTGTTTCAATTTTTATGCGATGTAATTTCGCGATAGATAAATGTGCTCGTTTAAAGGATTTTTGTATTTACGAAAAACGTTCACAAAAAACATTTTTGAATCGCCAGTAATACCTTTGCAAAGTCAGACCTTGCTTTTGATAACCAGTACTAATAATAATATTGTGGTTTGGTAGATTCATTGTTCTGAATTGTGGTTACAAGAGGAATGACGTTCGCAGACGTCTTAGTAAAGTCTCCGTTTGCTTTTATGTCGCATTAAGTTGTAGGCTTTCAAGGCACATAACGCTGATGGGAATACTTTACTACAACGGCACCAGATCTTCGCCTTAAAGTAGGGTGACACAAAAACCCCAATAAATATAATTAAGCAAATCCGCAGAACAAGAAAACTCCCGAGCAAGGAAATCGAGGAAATTTATATTTGACGGGGACATAAAGAGTCCATTTGTAGCAAGTGACGTATTAAGGGACCCTTGTTTATGGATGGCTCTTAACACGAGCTAAGCCGCCAGTCGCCCAAACCGCCCGAACATTTCGGAACACTTGCAAGTACACTAGTAAGTCATTTTTATGCCAGCCGGGTGAATTTGTTATCTGATTACACTTGAGGACAAGTACACGTAATAAACGTCGTGTTATTTTTCTTTTTTTTTAGATAAGCGCCAAGTTATTATTGCCTGTCATGGCGTCTCGGCGGAAACGTCTTGTTTAAGGAAATGCTAGTGAATTATGATGCTCTAACTTACGTTTTGGTATACCATTAGTGTTATCAGATCTATGTTTTAATATTCGCATGGGGTTTGGTTTAGGAAGGAAACAATTATGAGAAAAAAATGTTGCCTTATTATGATACCCGGGCGATTAAAATCTAATAAAATATTGCATTTTGAAATACAAAAAGTGGTAAGAAATTAATTAAATCATTTTTTCAATTACCAATACTTGTAGTGTAAGCAATAATTTACTTACAAATTATGTTAGCAAAATAAAAAACAACTAAGCAAAAGCTTTGGCCAACGTGAAATAAAATTGTTTATTGATTGTACAAACAACAACAAATGGGCCTAATGATTTTAAAATCAAACACATCGAAAAATCAACTTTAAAACCATACAAATCGGACTCCTTCTTCGTATCTCTACAATTATGTGCACCAGATATGTGATATAGGAAGCGCAAATAGTCGTTCTCAGCATAAAAGAATCTATTGGGCGAAGCATGTGTCAGCTGCAGCTACAATCTAATTTTCAGGTTGTCCGAAGGTGAGCGCATGGTGCAGTGATTCCTACGGCCGAACGACGAGAACCGAATCGACGTCAAGAGCCGAAAGCCGAACGTAGGTACACTCGCCATATCAGATTTTCCTCTTAACTCAGCGAGGAAATTGATTTCAAGAGTTCTCTCAAATGTAACGTAGGCTGTCAATGAGGCTCAGCATTTAATGATTTATCGCATTTCTGTGACCGCTTCCAACTTCTGATTGAGATTATGAGTTTCAAGTTACAATGTTACGGTTTCAACTTGATTCGGTATTAATGGTACCTACTTAACTTTTAATTGAAGTCTTTAAGCACGGTTATTTTTATTTAAATTTAAGAACTAATTAAAAAATAAATATTTGTTTTACTTCAAGGATCAGAACGATCAAAATAGCTACTTTTTGGGCTTTTTCGTAAATAGCTAACTAATAAATAGGTAATAATAATAACAAGTAAGTATTAATAACTGCCCTGCTGCTCTCGTAGTTGCAAGCGCGACTGCTGTGCGTGGTGTCCTGGGTTCGATTCCCAGGTCGAGCAAAAAGTGGTATTGGGTTTGTCCATTAGGAATTTCTCAGTAAAACAGCCCGGAGTTGGAAAGTTGGTGGTGTGACACACCCGTGACCTTAAAGTCGTTGGTCCTGTGCTTGAATCTTTCCCCGGTTGTGTCGGATTGTCGTCCCATCGGACTGTGAAAGTGGACCACTTCCTCTAATGCACCTGTATTTGGTCACACACTTGTGCACTATAATACCTCCTGCGTGCTTAGCTAGTCTGCATTAAGATAATCGGCCGTGACCGAAATCGGCCTGGAGAATTCAAGGCAGGTACTGGATCATCCATTTATTTACCTTATCCTGTACTGCCTCTTCAGGGACTTTTCTGAGCCCCGTCGAACGCCTGCATTTTCCCATATACTTATGTAGGTACCTATGCAGTATCATGCGGTACATTAAGGTTTCGTACATTGCCTTTTTTTTAAATCAGGAACTTTAATACTTCTTTTATTTATATTACCTAACAAACTCATTCACACTCAAATAACCACAACCTTTTCAACTCTTATTACATGTACAAAAACGCTTGGCATTCGTCATAGAAAACGAAAAAAGCCCAATATCGACGGTCTACCAAAGCGAAAACACGACACAGAAAACGAATGAAAAAAGCAATATGTCGCAGGACACACATGTTTGCGAATCTGGCGTTAAAAAACAGTGCCATCTCAAAGAAACTCCTTCAGGAAATCAATTCGTAGTTTAACATAACGGGACGTGTGACTGGTTTTTGTCTGTGCGGCGGCGGCGATGCTAACATATGGGCCTAATATGTAAGTTACACGATTGGTGTTCAGTGATCTATCGCCGTGACACCCGCGCCTGTTTACGATTCACTCCGGCCAAGTGTGCAGTGGAACTGATATTTTTATGTCCGAGACGGTCTACAAGGGGCGCGATTAGATTTGGGTCGTGTGAGCTTCCTTAGGTGGAAGTGTGAGAATAAACACGATGTTTATTTATAACACATAAAATTTCTTTTTAGGAGATGGTTCGGTCATGTTAAGAGTATGAGTGAAAGGTGACTAACAAAAGGGATTTATATGGCAGATGTGAGTGGCAGCGCCGAGAGGGAACGCCCTAGAAAGACCTACCCTGACCTTATTGGTGAGGTTCTTCAGAAAGGTCGGATGACCATTACTCGTAATCGGCGTGCTTGTATGACCAGATGTTTGAACGTGAACGAGGCAAAAGAAGTATGTAAGGATCGTAGCAGGTGGCGTTCTGTGGTTTTTGCCTACCCCCATGGGAAAAAGGCGTGAGATTATGTATATATCTACGAATGTCTTTTTAGGAATTTTTCCAGTATCGTGGGTACGTTTACAAACATATAAACTCACATACACAAACAACCAGACTTGCCTATGGGGCTTACAAATACTTGTGCTCAAAGACTACCCATAGCCCTACAAATATTTAGTTTGTTCAGGAATCGAACCCACGACACGCAGCGCAGCAGCCAATCCCTAAACTGCGCCAACCGAGTCGTCCATAACAACGCACACAACAACTGCATAACCATGACCTGACTAGGTTACATCATGACCGTCTAGTCAGCTATTCATCAAAGCATACAATATATACTAACAGAACACGAACCGTCATTAATATCAGTGTATTGAAAGCATCGCGGAGAGCTATACAGGGTATTAGGGTAAACGTGGAACTTAGTTTAAGGGAGTGCAATACTCATGAAAATGAACAACTTTTACTATAGTACAAAGCGTAAAATCGCGAATCAAAACCAACTGCTCCATACATTTATGTTCGCATAACTCGACAACATGTTAAGAACAGCTTTTCAACATGTTTTTCGCAATTTTAAGTTTGATTTCATAGTGAATGTGGTTTATTTTCCTAACCACTTCACTCTCTTAAAGTAAGTCCCTTGTTTAAACAAAACCCTTGTATATGCATTTGGCAGTTCGCTTCCTACCGTAGATGTCCGAGCGACTGCGTGCGAATAAGCTTTACTCGATGGATGAGCTTCGTGTTACCACAATCCTGCAGGCATGTGCGATAGGCATTCAGTGCGCGACAGAGCGGCGTAGTGCGCTGTAAATAATTTTCACGCTGGCAACACGTTTGAGTTTTTTCAGTCAATTTTTGTGTGCTGTGACTATGAGAGCACACTAGTTACCTGGCTTTGACTGGAAAGTTTTTTTTTGGGACAACCTCGCTACGCATTTCTGTTGATAGTTTTTACTGCAGATCCTGAAAGCGCCGAGGCAAGAGGCTCGACGAGTCCCAGAGAAACGATTTAACTGTATTGGACATTACTAAACGTAAATTATTTAGAAAATATTGGCAGAGGAGTAAGAAAAGCCATAATTTCTGCTTCTTTAAGTTATTTTTCGGCTTTTTTTTTAATACATACATACCATCACGCCTGTATTCCCCAAACTGTTAGGCAGAGGTGTACCAATGAACACCCACAGTTAGCCAGTATATTTAGGTCCCATATAATAGGGGGCAAGTCTATTTTTATTAACCGGGAACAAATCCTAACTCCGAGCTGCTACTGAGAATTTCATAGAAAAACCCAATAACACTTTTTTGCTCAACATGGGAATCGAATCCAAGACCTCTATCGTAGCAATCGTTCTTAGGACCACTAGACCAATCAATACAGTTATTTACAAAATGTAGCTTAAAATATTATATCCCTATGCGACCAGCAACCAATAGATAACAAAGCAATAGATAATGCATGCCCTCAACAAAGTAATATGAATCAATCATTAACAGCAATATTAATTAGTAACAGATTATCTGGGCAGACGTGTTGCTCATAAATAGTCGAGTTAAGGTCTCGACAGATGTGTAACACCAAACACTAAAAACTACACAAAACACACGTAATCATTGGTCGATTGACGGAAGATGGGCACACGAGATCATAATGTAGCCAATGAACAAGCTTTGCACGCGTGTGAGGATCGCGTGTTACAAGTCTGTTCCCGGGGATAAGCCACGCGCTCGACCAAGCTTAGTTTAATTGTGTTTTGTGTGTAAACATAATAAAAGGTGCCTACTTAATTACTAATGCGTGTTTTCACATTAACCAACACGACAGCGCTGTGGTGGCGACATGATACGATACTTACCCTGTTGTGGGCAGTTGCAAAAATTATGCCCATTATAGGCCTACATGTACATCATGGACCCTGTTCAGTTTTTAGGGTTCCGTAGGCAACAAAGAAGTTTTGCTATGTCTGTTCGCCTGTCTGGCTGTCTGCGGCTTAGCGCAGAGACTCTTAGTCCGCGACAGCTATTATTTTGTATGGGTATATATAATATGTATTAATTAGGCCAACAAAGGCTTTATGTAGGCACCTCTCCTATACATAAAGTAGTCAAGATATTTTTTCTTTCTCGTGTATCCTAGGTGTGAAGTGGTTGTTGAATAGGTCGTTACTTAATCAAAATCGGTTTATTCGTTTGGGAGCTACGAAGCCATACACAGATACACACGTTAAACTTATAACACCCCTGTTTTGTTGGGGGTAAAAAATCGAATTACCTTTCTTAACGAAATTTTTTATGTGATGATATGTTAAACACGTTATGCTAGACAATTTTACTTCAACAAAACGTTACACGATTAATTTCTCGTAAATACCTATCAAAAGGGTTTCACAACCTCAACTACTTCGATAATAAATCGATAACTATTTTCTGTACCAAACATCTATCAGAATTAATTTATTCAAATTGCTTTAACTTTCATTACAATCAAAATAATATTGTGTTAGCCAACTTTCATTTTGATAATAAAATCGGAGCGTTCTCGTTGGTATTCAAATTCAAATTTCATCTAACACAAAAGATCCATTCTCTCCTCACATCGCGCCATCCGAGTGTCAGGTTTATGCCTACTACGATCCTTTATCGTAAAGAAGTCGCAAAAAACGTATCTAAAGAAGTTATCTATCGTATTTTGTACCTTTCTGCCCTATCTAGGATTTCAATCCTTATCAACATCTATTCTCATTGGACAGCACATAAATAACTGTTTCTATTCACTCTTCCAAAAATTCGAACAACACAACTAACCTAATATATTATCTATGTACGAACCACCTACGTATTCGTAAACGACACAAACTTATATTAAAGTTTGATCCCCTATTTCGGTTTTAAACCCTCGTGTATTAATTTAGTTATTAGTAGTGTGAAATAATACGAAAGTTTACGAGTGCTGCGTACCAATTTCAATTCTAAATTAACATGCTACATAATTAAGCCTATCCCTTTTAATCAGTGGTGGATTATTTTGACTATAACTATTATTAAATTTAATGCAGGTTTCGATGTTACACATTGTCAGTTTAAATAACGTTATACATTGCAGGTATACACCTATGACTGGTGTAAAAAAGATACACTTTTTAGGGATACGTACGTCCGAAAATAAACGAAACCCTTGTAGGATCACTCGTGTGTCCGTCTCTCCGTCCGTCACAGTCAATTATCTGCAAATTTACCTGACCGATTAAGTGTAGATTTGGTACACATGTTAATTCCTGTGATACAAACGCAGAGGTGTGACGTGAATTGACGAAATCTGTATATGGGGTGATCCCCAAAAGAAAAAAAAAATAAAAGAGAAAAATAAAAAAATATTTTTTTTCAAACTGCATCGTGAGGCATATCGAATGAAAGGGCTTGGTGTGAGGATCTTAAATGTATTTTTTGGTATTTTAAAATAAATAGTTTCCAAGTTATTCAAAAAAAAATAGACTAAAATTGACCATTATCCCCCTTATCTCCGAAACTACTGAACCTAAAATTTTGAAAATAATACAGAAATCAGTTTTCTACTTATAGATAATGAAAAAACCTATAAGAATTCCATGATATTAAAAAAAACATGAGAAATCAGTCAATATTGTGCGTACCAACTTACCTTTTCAGTTTATAGTCAATGGTACGGACCCTTACTGCGCGAGTCCGACTCGCTCTTGGCCGGTTTTTTTATCTGTGTATGGCAAACAAGCGGAACAAGTCGAAAGCTACATGTTCTTCCTATATTCGCGATCATTTATTGTTCTGGACCATACGATGTACCCATAACCAGAATGTTGCCAATATTTTGATTGGTTTTGGTTGACACATCACGTCAAAGTTCAATTGTTTTTAACACGTTTTTGGGTACTTTTTGTACTGTTACATGCACCAATAAGCACAATGTTTTGTGAACATTGTGCGTAACAGTAATTTCTCACACCAAATATATACATCGTTTCCCAGCAATATTTTTTGCTTAAACTTAAGGCAGTAGCCTTAGTTAACGGCTATTTGATATGTTTTTCTATCGTATAAAATCATAGACTATCGATCGACACGCTACTTTAATAGAACGACTAGCCAGAACTAGCACTTACATATACACATTCCCAGTAAAAGAGCAAATCGGTAGGTCATTACCGCGATTGAAACGACTTAATAAGCAATGTTAGACTAACGCACCATTTAAAAAGTCAACAGAAACTCATTCAAAGTACTTTTCTTTCATTGTTTCCGGGCGTGCGGAGTGCCCTCAAGACTCAAGGAAATTGACAATGAAGGTAAAGTTTATCTTCCACCGTCAGCCGTTTGAGGGTCCAAGACGTGACCCGACCCCTTGATTCCATTACGGCCTCGCCGCGACCGACAATAGAGAATTAAAAGTCGAATTTTTACAGAGCCAACGAGCCGCTTATTCAATCGAAAAATCAATATCGCCTCTCTCATAAATGAACTGATTCCGGAGTATTATTTCCGGGCGGGCTCTCTGTAATACTACTACATTGTCGTTCGACGTGTCTTGAAACAGGACTTGTAAGGTTTTTTTGATGTCTAAGTAGTGTTGTAGTAAACTGACAGAAACAAGCCGTTTTTGTTGCCTTATCATATGACTCAAACAAATTCGGTTTTGAAAATAAAAAGTAAAATAGTAAATAAGAAAAAAGAAGGTTTTCATTCCTTTGCATTAAGAAACAATAAAAGGTATTATATTTATAAAGATTTAGTTTTTAAGGTTCCGTACCTCAAAAGGTAAATGCGTAACAAATATAAAATATTTTTTTACATGTTGCTACGATTGAGAGCTACGTCATGTCCCTTACTAAATCCTATATCTATAAGGGCTAATTTTTCAATAGTCAGATAACTTATATCTAACAAACAAACATGGCGGTTTGACATATTTTTCATACAAAAGCTGTCAAAATGTCATATTTATTCTTCAAACTAGCTGTTGCCCGCGGCTTCGCTCACGTCGACCTAAGTGTTACTTAACTAAATAAGTATTGAATACTATGTTATCAAAATCTTCCAAGCAGGTCGAATAGTTGCTAAGGTGACTGCTAATAGTTACGACTGTAGGTTTAAAGAATTTATCTGTAGTCGCTTGAAGTCTGGCTTGTGCACGGCTGGTAAAAGGCTTACGTCATACCTGGGGCTAAAACATAATTGGCGTAAGGAGAGTATATGTGGCTTTACTATCCCTTTAGATAATACTATGATGTGGTGTCAAAATTTACTTACTTTTCTTTCTCAAACCATTAACAGTATCTTTAATAGGCACTGCTTTAACATTATACCTCACATTGTAGCTGCGATCTGCCTAGTATCAAAACCGAAGAAATGAATCTTATACTCAGAGCAACAGGCAACAAAATTTGAGCTTCTTGTTAGAACAAATTTATGTAAAGTTTTTGGGAGAAAGTATGGACAAAAAACAGTAATCATAAGACTTCTTAAAAGAAGTTTAACCTCACAAATTATCCCTTATCTTTGGAACCGTAAACTACACAAAAAAATTCCATTTAAAGAATTTTTTTAAGCATGTAGAACATCTTCTGTTTATAGGACCTACCCATAAGAAGAAATTCCGAATGCGATGCATGATTTATGATTGATGCTTGATTCAACTTGCATCCTGAAAGCGTGAAGTCTGTAAGACATTCAACATCAGAAGAACGACTGTCACGGAATTTTTCTATGGGTGAAATTGATTTTGGTACAGTTTCTGTTGTTGCTAATCTATTTCTGTTTTGCCATTTGAATATAAGTACACTTTTTGGTGGCGCGGCTCAGGACAGAAGTTAAAATTTTGGACAAAAAACGTTTGCACATAAATCGTTCAACACTTGTATGAAGTGTCGAAGTTGGGAGGTCCCTTTTTTAAGCATGAGATGTCGTCAAATGATTTTTTTCCTTTCTGGTGGAAAGGAGTGTCAGACTGTTATTGGCTAAAACCCATCCGAGTTCCTTCCGATGTCCTTTGTGTTCCAGGGCCGCGGTAAGTCTTTCGAACAAATTCCGCAACTATGCTAACATCTCTTTGAGGCGCGCGTGAAACACAGTACGTCGTCGGCTTGGGTCTGGTTCTGGTTGGACGGCGAGCCACACAACGGTAGCCGACCGCAAGCCCACTCCGACGGTGGTCTGGAATCGCTCTACGACTCTCGACACCCGGGGCATCCCCTTCTGTTCTGGCGGCCGGGGTGAAAGGTTGACCTCTCCCTCATGCGTTTCGCCTCCTCCTTCGTTGGCATTACTACTTCGCAGAAGGAAGCGATTGCTTCCCATTCTCCCTCGCTCCGGACTATGGATGAACCAAGGCCGGATGCGAGAGGTCGCCGCCGCCAATCGCCTTTATGAGGACACGCTGATGTTCTGCCCAAGCAGGGGCATACCTCCACCGTACGCTCCTTTGTGATTCTACAGTGATAACACCAAGGCGTGTCCTAGCGCCGAAACCGAAACAGATAGCTCCCGAAACAACTGTGACCAGAGAGTACCTGCGTCAGAGAATCCTTGTGGTGCGGCGATCCTACTATCGATATAAATTGGTAACTCTTTAAGTTTCTGAGGTGCTGTTTTTTATTCATGAAAAATATTCTTAGGGGTAGCTAGAATTTGTGGGCCAATCTGTCGAATTCTGTTCTATTCATTCTTCTTCAGTCGACGTATGCAAATTTTGAAAGTTATGTTAAGGTTATGCTTAAACCTATTTTATTATAATATTGAAATCATACCATCGAAAATAAAAACAATTGAATTAGGTACCAATTAAAATAGTGACAAAAAGTAACAATCAATTGGGATCGAACTCACACAAAATATCTTACATGGCTTTCATTAAACACCGAAGCTATTCTCTAAACAAAGTAAATAGCGTAATAATAATAAAAAAATATAGCAATTCCCATACCATGTTATAATGACTGCTTAACTCCTTGTGGCTAATGACGTCATGTTTTTTATTTCATAGGATAAAATATCTCCCACTGTCTTTCATAGGAACTACCTCGTTAGCCTAGTGGTCCTAAGCGCGACTGCTACGCTAGAGGTCTTGGGTTCGATTCCCAGGTCAAGCAATGTGTTATTGGGTTTTTCTATGAAATTCTCAGTAGCAGCTCGGAGTTAGGATTTGTGCCCGGTTAATGACAATAGGTTCGCCCCCTGTTACATGAGATCTAAACATACCGGCGAACTGTGGGTGTATATTGTTACACCTCTGCCTAACCCATCGGGAAATACAGGCGTGATGGTATGTGTAATATGTAACTAATCTGCAGTATTGTGTATATTTTATAGCAATCCAAAACATGTCCAAGAACAATAATGCTTACCTAACCTCATTATTTATTAAAAATAGCGAAATAGCCTAACTATTAATTACAAAGCCCACCACCCAAAGAGAGAAGCAGATTGTGTGAAGGAAGATATCCAGCACCTCATGACTACTTGAATTAGTGCGACTACCTAGCTCCCAGTAGTGAACTTCAGTGATGTATCTGGAAGGCATTGAATAGATTGCGCATTTAAATAGGCCGCTGCAAACATAATTTGGTAAAAGAGGGCATCATATACCCGTCTGAAACTCAGTGCAATTGACGCATCAGTAAAAGCGGCCATCTACTTTTCTTAACCGGTGTAAATTATTGTTAGGGGTATCATCGATCCCGGGTCGGTGGTGCGTAGTGTTCCACGTGCGCCTCAAAGAAATGTCAGTACTGTAAGATGGGGCCCGCCAGGGCAAGTGTCTAGCAGGGTTGCGGAATTCAAAAGAGTCACCGCGGCGCTGGTACGCAAAGGGCATTAGGAGGAACACTTTGTGTTTTAGTCTGTAAGAGTCTGACACTCCCTTCCGTTCCGCCCAGAGCGAAAGAAGTCATTTAAAGATTTCCCATCCTTAAAAAAAGGGGTATCATTGATGTGAAAAGAAGAATTTATATCGCGTAATAATATACAGTCATGTGTTGGCCCGACATTTAAAGACTATTTTGTCAAAATTAAAGAGTCAAATAGACATAAATTCTTTAACAATACGTATATTTTCCGCTCTACTATCGTTTGCACACCGATCAGTTTCTATTTTTTCGATGAAAACTTTTGACTTCAATTTGCTATTTTTAGTAACTATGTATTATAGACATTCTTTTCTGCAAAAATAATAAAGAAAAAATAAGCAAGCTAAGCGTTACTGTATAAGAATGACTACTTCTATTTTATTCTTGTTTGAAAATATTCTAGTATTCAAAAGAAATATTTAAAAAATCACAAAAAGTAAAACATTATACCGGGACCGAACTCAAGCCCTGCGATTCGAAAGGCGGTCATCGAACCATTAGACTATTAAATTCAATAGAAAAGCTTTGAAATTGCCGTTCTGTTTTGCCATGATTGACTGTTTAGCTTCTTAAAGGTATAGCGTGATAGTGATTATTTCAGCAGTTCAATCCTCAGCCATCTAAAGTATTGTTATATTTTGTTTCATCTTTTTTGAAACCCGTCGTAATCTGCATCATCATTGTTCATCCCCCAAAGTAGATAGCGCGATAATTTATAGCCTACGGCCAACTTTGGCCTGTGATGAATATAATAAAAAAATAATATCCAAAAATGGAACGGAATCTGTCCGGCAGTATTTGCGTGATGCTCTAACAAACAAACAGACAAACAGACAAAAATTTAGAATCGCTTCCCGACCCCGTAGCAATCACTTTTTTTTAAACATATTAAATGTACAGTTTTGGCTTCGCTACGATTTTATTATATGTATAGATGAAACTTATCTGTCGGTTGAAAAATCAGGCCTAAATCTAATTTCCAAACTTATTCAACAAACTGAAATATTACCAAATTCAGAAAAAATCTTCCTAAATAAATTATACAAAATAATACACTATTCAATGACGAGTCCTTGTGCCTACACACTTTTAATCTTTGCAATACGCTGGGCACCTAAGTACCTGCTTGAATGTGAATTGCGGTCGAGGAAATGTTCAATTTGCATAATTATTCCAAAGATTTTGCATACTTTTATAGCTGGTCTCCAGGTTATCGCCGCGATAACTTACCGACATTACCGAAAAACTACAGGCATAGAGAATCGGTATTTTCGAATAACGGGAATATAATCACACCCTAATGAGGTACTAACAGTTCACTTTAACGATTTAAGATTTAGCTAAATTTGGTTACCAAATGGGTTCAAAATTGTTAAATTTTTTCTTTATCATGGTTTTTTTTCTGGTATTTACAAATAAGTAATTGTTTTGTGGGTCGATTTCAAAGGAGCTATATAATGTTAACATACTATTATCAAAAGTGTAACAAGAGTTTTCGTCAGTATATCAGAAAATATTATTAGAGAAATAATGTAACATTTTTACATATTATTTAAGTAAATAACTGGTATCGTTGATTGCCGTGTAGTTATTTAATTTTAATTTAGTGAATACACCTAACTACAAAAAAAAGGAAAATGTAATAAATTTTAAATATACGAAATGCAGGAGGCATTATTGGCCCTTTTGAAAAGGACACTAGTGAGCTTCTGGTTTACTTGAAATTAAGTTATGATGCCGTAGGAAACAGCTCTACTTCTGTATTGAAGAACTGGCTTATTTTATGGACTGAAATCCAACGGAATTAGGTCATTTGTCTTATTTCATGACAAAGGCTAAAGTTTACAATAGGCACAGTCGCTGTCTCACTCTGAGTCTGAACGGCCAGTAATAAATTATTTTACGTCATTATGCTTATTAGCAACTGGCCATAAATATAACGCTTGTGCCCCAAATGGCATGTAAGCGTTTGAATTTGGGTCACACCCTGCCGAACCTACAGATATTATTAAACGTGTGATTTTGAAGTTATATGTAGTAATAATACTAGCCTATTATTGTCCCACTGCAGGGCAAAGGCTTCTTCTTATACAGAGAAGGCACGAGCATTGATCACCACGCTTGCTCAAAGCGGATTGGTGCTTACAGACTTTGATTAATAACAGGTCCAGGTTTCCTCACGGTGTTTTCCGTCACAGATGTCAATGATGATGAAATGATGTCCAAGTTAAACTTTGAAAGTAGATATGAAATAGAAAAAGTCGCGTTGGGACTTGCCCGTGCCCGGTTAAGAACCTATAGCTAGCATAGCCTTGTGCGTAAACAGTTATGGGAATGCCTTCAATTTATTACTGCCTCGTTAACCTAGTTACTACTTCGTTGGCCTAGTAACTGCCTCGTTGGTCTAGTGGTCCTAAGCGCGACTACTACGCTAAAGGTCTTGGGTTCGATTCCCAGGTCGAGCAAAGTGTTATTGGGTTTTTCTATGAAATTCTCAGTAGCAGCTCAGAGTTCGGATTTGTGCCCGGTAAATGGCACTATTGCCATTAACCGGCGAACTGTGGGTGTACATTGTTACACCTCTGCCTAACCCTCCGAGGAATATAGGCGTGATGGTATCATGGTATGTTCAATTTATTAAACAGAAGAGCAAATCCCGTAAGTTTTATAACGATAGCATTCTCATCTTAGTCTCAATATGTCATAAACACATAATTTGCCTCCGTATTTGAGATTGTTTGTTGCTGACATGAGATTGTGACTTGAATTTGAACGATTTTTTTTTTCGATTATTGGACTTTTAGGTATTTAATTAATCTGGAGGGGTAGTTTTTGATTCAGGATTGCTAAGTAAATAACCAAGTATATGAAAAAACAATATTAAATTGGTCTCGGGATCCTATATTTGCCATTAGATTTTAAAAAGTAAAGCCGTGAAACTTTATGACGCTTCAAGATCTTCTCAGAAAAAATCAAACAGTACTTTGCACTTAATTTTAAAATGTGTAAATCTAAGGCTTCGTACGTTCGCCCTGAAGTCTCAAAAAGTCTTTCAGATGTCCTTCAAATGTCTTTTTTAGATTCAGATTGAAAGTAAAATTTAATTATCCATTAAATTAAATGTACCTATGTACCAAAATAAAGAAGGCATTGTAAGTTTTTAAAGCATAATATTAAACAATTTAAATAAATAATATTTAAATCCACGTGAACACGATTTCGCGAATATTGTACAATACAAATTGCAAATATGGAAAATTTATTAAATACCTTCTCGTTATCTTGTGTAATGGAAATCAGGTACAGAATATATCTCAACTTGACAAAGTGAAACGATATCGATACTTTAAAAAGCCCATTATTATGCGAAAGGTGATTTTATTAATACGTTTAAAAAAATATTAAAATGTTTTAACATTTTAATTTTTTTTTTTACATTCTGTATAACCTTCATTATCTAATAGATGATTTTATGAATGTAAAATTTTAATTTAAATCCTTTATTTAATAGTCGTCTTATGTGTATCCATACTAATATTACCTGTCTCTGTTTGTGTGTTACGCTTTTACGACTAAACCGCTGAACCGATTTCAATGAAATTTGGTACGAAGTGCGACCAAAACATAATAAAGGCTTCGTCTGCTTCCGCGATAACCGACATTCACGCAGACGAAGGCGCAAGAAATAGCCAGTATAATATATTATTTGAAAAATTGCTTCTTATAATCACAATTTTTATTATACGAGTATTATGTTGTTATGAAAAGTGAAAACAGTAACTTCCTTTTGTTTAACCTTCGTATTTTAAGGAGGTTCTTGACCTCGTTGCTTTTTTAGAGCCTCGAAAAACAAGAGTAGTTTCAAGAAATGTTTATAACATGAACTTTACGACGTTTCGGTTCCAAAGTTGTGGGTAGTTTTTAATGAATTTACTGTCTGACGATTTATTTATTCATCAGCAATCAGAAAAGTATAGGATTCACGTCCAGTGTTGAATTTCTGATAGTTAGCAGTTTACGGTGGAAAGGTAAAAAAATATCGGTTTCTTTTTTAAATTCAGGTCGCTACCGAGTTGTTTTTGAACCATGACAAAAATTGCCCGAAAACCCGATATTTCGGTAAATTTTTAAATTCGTGATATCTAGTTACCTTTTTTCTAGTAACCGTTTTACCCTTTCAAGGAATCCATTTTTCCAACAATTCTGCATAAAGCTTTTAAATAAAAAAAATTAAACCAATACGATGTTTTTATTCTGCTACAACTATTTTCTGATGGCTTTGTTATGCTCAATGGCAATATTCACAAATTAATTTCATACTCCCCGTTATGATGTACTCAACTGCATTTATCAAGCTATAAATTACCAGTTTACGCTGACTTCTCATTGTATAGGCCGTCCATACAATGAGACATCAGCCTATACTAGACGATTACGCGTACAATTTTTTGAATACCTCCTAGTTTTATTTGCCGCCTGTATTCCCCGAAGGGTTAGGCAGAGGTGTAACAATGTACACCCACAATTCGCCGGTATGTTTAGGTCGTATGTAATAGAGGGCGAACCTATTGCCATTAACCGGGTACAAATTCTAACTCCGAGCTGTTACTGAGAATTTCATAGAAAAACCCAATAACACTTTTTGCTCGACCTGGGCATCGAACCCAAGACCTCTAGCGTAGCAGTCGCGTTTAGGATCACTAGGCCCTACAAAATACAAAATACTACAAAATCGTTTATTTTGATTAGAAAGTATTTAAAAAAAAAAAAAACATCACGTTACAATCAGTAAGTAGAGTAGTAATCAAAAATGTAACTAAACGCGCGTAAAACCACGGGGTATTACTAGTTTATTATTTTAAATAATACTGTTCTCCTCAAGGTTATCTAGAAAAAGTAATCAAAAGATCGTTATCATTATCGTCGACAAGACTCTTCAGTCAGTTACTTATTTCCCAACTCTGAGTGCATTCTGAGCGAACTATTTGGTTTTCATGTCGGCTTTAGCAACAATCTCCTTTGGGATCTCAACACGGGTGACATCCCCGGTCCCCAGACTTCTGAACAACATGGCAAACCATTTCAAGCTTAGTCTTGTTATAAATTGAATGTACAGCCTTGTATAAACAACATAGGAAGCTCAATTTCATGAAAATATTATTTACATAGAAGGTAGGCGTATATTTTAATGTATCTGATTGTTTTATTTATTTATTTACTAGCTTTTGCCGTCGACTTAGTCCGCGTAAATGTCGGTTATCGCTGACACAGACGAAATTACGAAATAAAAAAGTAGCCTATGTCCTTTCATCATCAACATCATCTGCTTAGCCTTTTCCCAACTATGTTGTGGTCGGTTTCCAGGCAAACCGGATGCAGCTGAATATCAGTGTTTTACATGGAGCGACTGGCTATCCGACCTCCACAACCCAGTTACTGGGCAACACGATACCTCTTGGTAAGACTGGTTGTCAAACTTTCTGGCTTCTGACTATTTGTAACGACTGTCAAAGATCTACAAATGACAGCCGGGACCAAAGGCTTTACGTGCTTTCCGAGGTACGGGGGTGTCACACCACCAACTTCCAAACTCCAGGCTGCTACTGAGAAATTCGTAATGGAAAAACCCAATAACACTTTTTGCCCGACCCAGGAATGGAACCCAGGACCCCGTGCTCATCAGTCGCGCTTGCGACCACCAGACCAACGGGGCAGTTGCCTATGTCCTTTCTTGGGGTTTAAACTTACCTGGTACCAAATTTCAATAATTTTAATAAAATTTATTATGGTTTAGTAGTTTATTCCTGAAAGCGTAACATACAAACAGAGTTACTTTCGTATTTATAATATAATTATGGATATAATATGGATTAAGCTTTATGCACAACAAAACAGTTCAATCACACGATCTATTGATTATCACAACATGTCTAAAAACAGACGCACGTATAAAAACAAAAACAATACTACTATTTCACGGATTCAAAACTATATTCATTTGAAAAAAGAAAAAAAGGCTCCATTCAGTGGAAACTAGACCCATTGTTCCGTACTCAATGAAGGCACTGGAAATGTATACAATTTATTACTGTAGCCTGTCTACTGATCCGCCTTCAAACAAAAGTAGGTACTACTGCTGCTCTTTCACATGCAAATCAGTATGGAACCGCGGGTCTGCAGACCGGGTTCCTCACACGCCTCTAAATGGGCGACATGGAACACGTTTTAGATATCGAATACGATTTGATTCTATTAAATCGGTAAATTCAATCGATCTGACAATGCCTGATGACTTTTTAAATACATTTCGGTAACTGCAGCATAGAGGTAACGAAAGAGTCGTTTTTTATCGTTGACTAGCTTTTTGCAGCGACTTCGACCGCGTAAATCTTACAAAAAATAAACATACTATCACATCTATATACCATAGCGCCTGTATTCCCCGAAGGGTTAGGCAGAGATGTACCAATGTACACCCACAGTTCGCCGGTATGTTTAGGTCCCATTTAATAGGGGGCGAGCCTATTGCCATTAACCGGGCATAAATCCTAACTCCGAGCTGCTACTAAGAATTTCATAGAAAAACTCGATAACAGTTTTTGCTCGACCTGGGAATTGAACCCAAGACCTCTAGCGTGGCAGTTGAACTAAGGACCACTAGGCTAACGAGGCAGTTAAAAACAAAAAAATTAATACATCCTATTTTACTCGCTGATAATGCAGCTTTCCATAGGTCAAAGAACTTTTAAAATAGTAACATAGTTTTTAACTTTATTCATTACAAACAAACAAAAATACAAATCTTGACTTTTATAATATTACTAACGACCTACCCGCGACTTCGTCCGCGAGGCTTATTTCATCCGCGTGATGTCTTTCGTTACTGTTCCGCTCCAGTGTGTCGTAGCGTGATGATATATAGCCTATGTTACTCAGGAATAACGCACCTATCTATTGGTAAAGGAATGGTTGAAATCGGTCCACTAGTTTCGGAGCCTATTCGTTACAAACAAACAAACAAAAAAATCTTTCCTTTTTATTTTATTAGTATAGAAGTATGGATATAGATTATTAGTTAAGATGCATCAATTTATTCGTCAAAATGTATCAAATTGAAACACATTGTTATAAACTCCGGATTAGCATGAAAAGGCGCGTCTGAAATTCCTAACGGAACATAATCTTCGGTAAAACATTTTTTCAGAATAATTTTCCTCAAACATTATTTTACTGGCGCGACCTTTTGAAAACTCTTTTAAAAATATAAGTAAGAAAGAAAAAACCATTCCATCGATCAAATTAATTACGTTACAGCCTACAGGATACTTTCTTTAAGGAAGTTGTAATATCTAATTAAGATCATTAAAGTATACTGAGACTGATAAATTATCTGGAAAGCTCTTAAATAAAATAACAAATTTAATACAAGTTTATAAAATATATTCGATATAAATTGTTCTTGTAGCTTAAAAGTGTTCTACTTCAACTATTTGCTAAGTATTTGAATTAAACAGGTTTGTAAGAAGTTAATTCTACGTTCCTTTTATTCGTAGTTAATTAAGTTTAAATTATAAACAATGGCTCCGACCACGGCTTTTTGTCTTTATTCGTGGAAATTTTGAAAACAGCTAGATTTCTATAAGATTAAAAAAAAATCTTAGACACAGATTGTGTATCGCTTGTGAAATATAATTATGTGAAAAAAAAAACTATTCTCCAGACTGATTCCGGCCACGGCGGCTAGTCTCTATTTAGACTAGTCAAGTACACAGGAGCTATTATAGTGCACAAGTGTATGCGCAAACGCAGGTGGAGTGCACGTCTTCACTAACTCTCATAGTCCGATGGAACGGCAATCCGGCACAACCAGGGAGAGATCAGGCGCAGGACCAACGGGTTTACGTGCTTTCCGAGGCACGGGGGTATCACATCACCAACTTCCAAACTCCGGGCTGTTACTGAGAAATTCCTAATGGAAAAATCCAATAACACTTTTTGAACCCAGGACCCCACGCTCAACAGTCGAGCTCGCCACTATGAGAGTCAGTTATAGGTATTACATTAAATAATGATTGTGAACACTTATCGAAACTGAAGTAGTAGTAAAACTCTTTGTAAAGGATCTCGTCGGAGAAAGTCCTACCACCATACCTATTTCTGCCTTAAAGCAGCGTTGCTGTGTTTCGGTTTGGAGGGTTTTTAATTCGAATGGGAATTCATCAAATAACTTCTCCCGGTATGGGCGGGGTGGTAGGGAGTGTCAGACTTTTACTGATTAAAACCCATCTATGTTCCTTCTTGTGCCCTTTGCGTTCCGGGGGCGCGGTATCTCTTTCGAACAACCCGCAGCCCCGGCAGGCAACAGCCCTGAGGGACATCTATTTGAGACACGAACGCACCGTCAACACGGCCTGTCGTTATTCAACGTACGGACCTTAAGCTATCCATTGCTCACCGTCCACAGGCCCGAAAGGGTATGGATACCGACGTATTTACAGGCACATAATACATTTCAACTTTGTTTCTGGGATGACAGCACATTTGCAAGGCCCCTGGCCCAGATACAGTGAAGGCAAGTTCGAACTTTTTTACCAAATCCAAAGTTAAATGACATTTTTAATCTTTAACTACCGTACGACCCCTAAACTGATGTATATTACATTACGCGTAACCACTAGCAATGATTTATCGCACCAAAAATATAAGTAATTATTTTCACAACAAAATTTTTGATCATTGTTACTTATGGGTAGTATGCGTGGTTAACGAGTATCTGGCGTATTTTTTACACCCCGTTATTATTACATATTAGACACAATTTAAATATGTATATTGAATCAAAAATTTTAAAGGTTGAGATACATTTTATATTAATTGCGACGCAAATCTATACAATTTTTTATAATAAAAAGGAAATATTTTTTGTTTGTTTGTACATAATAAGCTTCAAACTGCAAGACCGATTATAACTATTTTTAACCCCCGTCGCGAAAACGACGAGGTGTCATAAGTTTGACGTGCTTGTGTGTGTGTGTGTGTGTGTGTGTTTGTCTGTTGCATCGTAGCTCCCGAACGCATGAACCCATTTTGATTTTGTTTTTTGTGTTTAAAAGGTTAATTAGTCGGGAGTGTTCTAAGCGTTGTTTGATGGAAATCGGTTCAGCGGTTTCAACGTTATCAGCTCTTTTGTTAGCTACGGTAGTGATTTCGGTCGGGGGTTACTTAAATTTTTTTAACTAATAGGTAGCTACATTATTTCAGAGTAACATAAGCTCTCTAACATCACGCTACGACATACAACACGGGTGAAATAAGCCACGCGGACAAACTCGCGGGCGGAAGCTAGTATTCAATATTTTGAAACACAATTAAAATACCTACATTGAGAATTTCCTTCCGCAATTCCTAACTACGATTCGTGAAGCCTTGTTTAACTAGTTCACATTTGTATCGAAGTGTGGTTTTAAACACAGAATCGATATTCAGTACCATTCGGCCATAGATTGGTTTCGTTACAAGGTCTCGGTTCTAAATTCGAAATTCGACTAACAGACAATAGTTAAAATAAAATAAAGAGCTATCGATTCCTAGTATCGGAGTGCTCACCTCATGCTCACTTCACCATAATTTATAAACAGAATAGGTTGGCAAAACGAGGCCTAATAAATAAAGAAAAAAATATTACACTTTTCAAAGGTTTCCATTATTAAAAATGAACTATATTCATGAGTGGCCCGTGAATTCGTTTTTGTTGTTCAGAATAATTTATTAGCCAAATCATTTCGGGTACAAACGAAAAAAACCGCAAACCAAAAGCCATTTGATTTGTTTTTATGTAATACTCATTTAACAGAATAATGAACAATTTCTCTCCCTCAAATCGTACACAATTATGCCTCATATCGTACCACACACTCACCATAATCTTCCTGCCCTTGTCTCATGTTGGGGTCGGCACAACACGTTTTCAAAAGATTGTAATTCATACCACATATACATGGGTGTTTCGGGAGGTTCCTACGCCTTATCGGGCAGGAGAAAACGTCCGGGTGTCACCATTGCGTAGGACGCCCAGAGGACACGGTGGAGCACACCGTGGCAGTGTGTCCCGCTTGGGCGGAGCATCGCCGGGTCCTCGTTATGGCCATCGGCGGCTACGAACTCTCACTTCCGGCCCTGGTCCAAGCCATGGTTCGGAGCGAGGAGGAATGGGAAGCAGCCGCCTCCTTCTGCGAGGCAGTTATGCTAGAGAAGGAAGCGGCGGGACAGTTGAGACAGAGAGTCTCCTGCCCTATCCGCCGCGGTAGACGCTCCGGGCGTCGAGAGCCGCGAGACGACTCCCGGCCACCGTAGACGCGGGCCTGTCGTTATACAACGTACGGACGGTGAGCTACCCATTGCTCACCGTCCGTACGTTGCATAACGACAGGCCGTGTCGACGGCGCATTCGTGTTCCACGCGCGCCTCCAGAGATGTCAGCAAATTTTGAAGGGGGTACTCAGAGCCGATACCTGCTGGCGCTGCGGATTGTTCGTACGTAAGTTCGGAACGCAAAGGGCACAAGAAGGAACATGGATGAGTTTTAGGCAGTAAAAGTCTGACACTCCCCCCCGCCCCAGGGCGGGGGAAGCCATTTGATGATTTCCCATACCAAAAAAAAAAATAACACATTTACAAAACATACGTATACAAACGTCATAGCCATCGTTTTGCCATAAAAATATCCCCATACTAAGAGAAGGGTGATGACTGATAAAGCCGATACCAACAATATGCCAAGAAAACACCCATTAATAACAAAGAACAAGTAAGTATGTTAGTACATTATTTTCAGCCACTTAAGTAACAAAGTTACGTAATACAAGTCAATTTGCTCAATAAAAAGTTTACGATCTACACTCTCATAACAGAAACTTATAATTATTGGAATAAACATTTAAAATACAGAAACGTAACAAGAACAGAATGAAATGTGCAAACTATTACCAAAAAGTCAAGCCACATGGCAGCGTGACAAAGTTCATTTTCCAAAAGTTAAATTAAATTTAAAAGGATACATAAAACCTAACGTAGGACATATTACGAGTTGGGAAACTCAATAACAACTTGTATAAAGCCAACATTGCAACTAATTGATTTCGTAAACTTGTTTTATTTAATTGGTCTCGGGCGGCTGCCTCTCAAGTTTTTATTGACTGACATGCCATTCCAATTATTTTGATCGAATTCTAACTTTGAACAAATCAAGATTCCCTTTTTAATCAAAAATAAACAACCAAAATCTCTTGTCACAGTGACTATCAATTACATCACTGAGCTTAGAACGATAGACAAGTGTTTTTTATGCTTTCTTTAGAAACAAGACGTCTTCGTCTTGCTACGGAAGCAGTAGTGTATTCTGTTTGCACATAATTTTGCATTCACTATACATACATATACATAGTCCCTCATGTCTAAATCACGTGACGTTCTGTACCTATGTGACCAATATCTATGCATATTTTCACTAGGATATCAGATAAAAAAATAAATTCAGAATAAATACCATCGTACCATCACGCCTGTATTCCCCAAAGGGTTAGGCAGAAGTGTAACCAATGCACACCCACAGTTCGCCGGTATGTTTTTAAGTCCCGTGTAACAGGGGGCGCGCCTATTTGCCATCAACCGAGGGACAAATCCTAACTCCGAGCTGCTACTGATAATTTTATAGAAAAACACCAATAACACTTTGCTTGACCTGGGACTCGAATTAAAGACCTCTAGCGTAGCAGTCGCGCTTAGGTCCGCTAAAAAGTAAGTGATTAAGATATATAGCTATTATTAATCATTACCATATAAGGCAATTATATGACAGCGCTCTTTCTCCCCCTCCTTACTTATTATTTTGCTGTGCCGGACTAGGTCCAGAATTGGTTCTATTTACTAACACCACCTGTATGATCATATAATAAGATTTGAGGATTTTTATATTTGATTTAGGATCTTAATATTTGATTGATCAATCTAATGTCTTTCATCGTTTAAAACCATTTTAACCTAATTTCATAATGTACCTTGAATTTCACGTTCCCATTTTTTTATATTATCATTTAGATAGCAAATCTAACTTTAGTCAATACCATTATAATAATGAAGTTTGTTAATGGTGTACAATCAGCAATCACGATAGTGTAGGGAGCCACACACTGTGGTTCCCACTGTAACCACTATTAGCATTTGCAGCAATATATTTGAGTGTAACTTTGTCTATTTACTTTTATTATACAGCGGTCGTAAAAGGTAAAATATGTATTTTTTTAATTACAAAATGTAATGGTATGTGTGTTAAAATAAATATAATAACATACCATCACGCCTGTATTCCCCAGAGGGTTAGGCAAAGGTGTACCAACGTACACCCACAGTTCGCCAGTATGTTTTTAGGTTCCTTGTAATATGGGGCGAGCCTATTGCCATTAACCAAGCACAAATCCTAACTCCGAGCTGCTACTAAGAATTTCACAGAAAAACCCAATAACACTTTTATGCTCGACCTGGGAATCGAACCCAAAACCTCTAGCGTAGCAATCGCGCTTAGGACCACTAGGCTACCGAGGCAATTAATAAATATAATAAGTACATTATTTATATTGTGGTTCGGTCATGTTGAGAGGATGAGTGAAAGGCGACTATCAAAAGGGATATATGGCAGATGTGAGTGGCAACGCCGAGAGGGGGACACCCAAAAAATACCTACTCTGACCTTATTGGTGAGGTTCTTCAGAAAGGTCGGGTGCGCAGTACTCGTAACCGGCGTGCTTGTATGACCAGATGTATGAACGTGGACGAGGCGAAAAAAGTATGGATGGATCGTAGCAGGTGGCGTTCTGTGGCTTCTGCTTACCCACATTGGAAAAAGCTCATGTATGTATGTATTATTTATATTTGACCTCTCTTTGCCTCGAAATCCTCGCTTAGGCGTTGGTCCCGGCTGTCACTCAAAGATCTGACAATCAGACTAACCGGGAACTGGATTGTGGAAGTGAGATAGGCAATTGCTAAATGTAAAATGCTGGTATTCAGATGCATCCAGTTAGGCGGTTAGACTGGAAGCCGACCCCAATACATAGTTGAGGAAAGGCTTAACAGATTATGACGAACATGGTACATTATTTTCATTCAAGACACACATACCATCACGCCTGTATTCCCCGAAGGATTAGGGCAGAGGTATTTACACCCACAGTTCACCGGTATGTTTAGGTCCCATGTAATAGGGGGCGCCCCTATTGCCATTAACCGGGGTCAAATCCTAACTCCGAGAAAGAGAATTTCATAGAAAAACCAAATAACACTTTTTGCTCGACCTAGGAATCAAACCAAAGACCTCTAGCATAGCAGTCGCGCTTAGAACCACTAGGCTTTTTTTTTGGTGGGTGGGAAATCATCAAATTACTTCTCCCGCCCTGGGCGGGACGGGAGGGAGTGTTAGACTTTTACTGACTAAAACCCACCCATGTTCCTTCTTGTGCCCTTTGCGTTCCGGGGGCGCGGTATCTCTTGCGAACAACCCGCAGCCCCGGCAGGCATCGGCCCTCAGTGGCCCCTTCCTTTTGCTGACATCTCTTTGAGGCGCGCGTGGAACACGAACGCGCCGTCGACACGGCCTGTCGTTATGCAACGTAAGAACGGTGAGCTACCCATTGCTCACCGTCCACAGGCCCGTATCTACGGTGGCCGGGAGTCGTCTCGCGGCTCCCGACGTCCGGAGCGTCTACCGCGGCGGCTGAGACGGTAGAACCGCTGTCTCAACCGTCCCGCCGCCTCCTTCTCAAGCATTACTGCCTCGCAGAAGGAGGCGACTGCATCCCATTCCCTCTCGCTCCAGACCATGGCTTGCACCAGGGCCGGACGCGAGAGTTCGCCGCCGCCGATGGCCGCCACGAGGACTCGGCGATGCTCCCCGCAGCCCCGGCATGCATCGGCCCTCAGTGGCCCCTTCCCTTTGCTGACATCTCTTTGAGGCGCGCGTGGAACACGAACGCGCCGTCGACACGACAAAATAGTAAGTCGGTACACAAACTTGTTTAAATACCGAAAATTTTTGAATAGCGAGATTTTGCCGATACAAGTTCCGTTCCATACCAGGCCCACACAGGAAAATTAAGTAAAAATGCATCCGATTATCCGAACACTATTTATAATTTAGACAAAACGTCTTTGTTCTTACATCTTTAACAAGAAGAACTGTAGCGCATGTTCACCCTTGCATTTACTTCAATATGCAGCTAATGAGCCGTTCACAGTAGTGTGATGTAATCTGTGTGCTACACACACACACAAATGAACACCCAACCGCTAACTATGAGTAGCAACAGTGACCCATATCTGGCCGGCGCATAACAGACGTGATAAGCCGTGAGTAGTTACTTCAAACTTATGACTTACTTCGTGTTTGATGTAAAATGTTACTTCTGCCTGCAAACATATATTATGGATAGCTATAACATTACTACAGGAATATAATCATCATCTGCTTAGCCTTTTCCCAAATATGTTGGGGTCGGTTTCCAGTCTAACCGGATACAGCTGAATACCAGTGTTTTAGATGGAGCGACTGCTTATCTGACCTCCACAACCCAGTTACTAGGCGACACGATACCTTTTGGTTAGACTGGTTGTTACTATGTTCGCCAATAATTCTAATAATGCTAATTTAATTCCCTTTAATTTTTAACTTTATTTGTTGAATACAAGAAACGTGTTTTTTTGTATGCATTGTTAAATATCGTACGGTAGCTAAATATTTATTATGGAACATAATTCAGCGCTACGACTAATGGACTTGTACTCGATAATGAGTTATTTTCGTTTAGCTAAACTCATAAGATTGTATCGAAAATACATTAACATCAAGCCTATACGAAGGATGTATTTATATTTTATAACTTTGTTATTTTACGCTCATACAGAAATTTGAACATGCCATGGTATTACTTCATCACCTTTGCTTGACTGGTAGAGACTGCCTAAGGCATTAAGTCCGCCTTTGTACATTTAGTTACATGAAATTCAAAAAAAAAACAAAATGAAGTCTGAAAAGCTAAATTCTAAGACGAAATAAGAAATAAAGAATTAGTAATAAAAAGAGACTGCTAATGACAAAAAAATAGCGCTAACGAATACGATTCTGTAGTACTGGACTGCCTGAGGCAGCCATATTTACTCTTCTATTTGCCGAGGTACGTGTGAGCCGCGTGAAGAATTTTTAAATGGAATCTTTTGGTACATGTAATTTGACAATATTTAGGGCGAATTTCACTATACTTTTATACCTAGTAGGTACCTAAAACTGCGAATAAATTTTGATTTTTTTTAGAAAAATTTAATGAACAGACTGTTAACGATACTATATACAAAGCTGTGGTGAAATTTGCCCTTTGTAATTACATTTTTCTGCATTATATTCAATATTTTTTTTTTTTATATAATAGAATATTAATTTTTCGGCAGCTTACTTGCAAAAATCCATAGGACATAACCATGATTATTGTTAAAATATTTATTTTTAATTCCAAGCAAGATTTTTTTTTTTTTAATAAATTAAAATATATTTTAAACTAGCTGTTGCCCGCGGCTTCGCTCACGTCGACCTAAGTGTTACTTAACTAAATAAGTATTGAATACTATGTTATCAAAATCTTCCAAGCAGGTCAAATGGTTGCTAAGGTGACTGCTCATAGTTACGACTGTAGGTTTAAAGAATTTATCTGTAGTCGATTGAAGTCTGGATTTGTGCACGGCTGGTAATAGGCTTACGCCATACCTGGGGCTAAAACATAATTGGCGTAAGGAGAGTATATGTGGCTTTACTATCCCTTTAGATAATACTATGATGTGGTTTCAAAATTTACTTACTTTTCTTTCTCAAACCATTAAACAGCGTCTTTAATAGGCACTGCTTTAACATTATACCTCACATTGTAGCTGCGATCTGTCTAGTATCAAGACCGAAGAAATGAATCTTATAATCAGAGCAACAGCCCACAAAATTTGAGCTTCGTGTTAGAACCAAATTAATGTAAAGTTTTTGGGAGAAAGTATGGACAAAAAAAAGTAAGCATAAGACTTCTTAAAAGACTAAGCAAAGTTTTACCTCACAAATTATACCTTATCTTTGGAACCGTAAACTACACAATAAATTTCCATTAAATTTTATAGTACCTACCTATAAGAAGAAATTCCGAATGCGATGCATGATTCATGATTGATGCTTGATTCAACTTGCATCCTGAAAGCGTGAAGTCTGTGAGACATTCAACGTCAGAAGAACGACTGTCACGGAATTTTTCTATGGGTGAAATTGATTTTGGTACAGTTTCTGTTGTTGCTAATCTATTTCTGTTTTGCCATTTGAACATAAGTACACTTTTGGGTGGCGTGGCTTAGGACAGAAGTTAAAATTTTGGACAAAAACCGTTTGCACATAAATCGTTTAACACTTGTATGAAGTGTCGAAGTTGGGAGGTCCCTTTTTTAAGCATGAGATGTCGTCAAATGATTTTTTCCTTTCTGGCGGAAAGGAGTGTCAGACTGTTATTGGCTAAAACCCATCCGAGTTCCTTCCAATGTCCTTTGTGTTCCAGGGCCGCGGTGAGTCTTTCGAACAAATTCCGCAACTGTGCTAACATCTCTTTGAGGCGCGCGTGAAACACAGTACGTCCTCGACTTGGGTCTAGTTCTGGTTGGACGGCGAGCCACACAACGGTAGCCGACCGCAAGCCCACTCCGACGGTGGTCTGGAATCGCTCTACGACTCTCGACACCCGGGGCATCCCCTTCTGTTCTGACAGCCGGGGTGAAAGGTTGACCTCTCCCTCATGCGTTTCGCCTCCTCCTTCGTTGGCATTACTACTTCGCAGAAGGAAGCGATTGCTTCCCATTCTCCCTCGCTCCGGACTATGGATGAACCAAAGCCGGACGCGAGAGGTCGCCGCCGCCAATCGCCTTTATGAGGACACGCTGATGTTCTGCCCAAGCAGGGGCATACCTCCACCGTACGCTCCTTTGTGATCCTACAGTGATAACACCAAGGCGTGTCCTAGCTCCGAAACCGAAACAGTTAGCTCCCAAAACAACTGTGACCAGAGAGTACCTGCGTCAGAAAATCCTTGTGGTGCGGCGATCCTACTATCGATATAAATTGGTAACTCTTTAAGTTTCTGAGGTGCTGTTTTTTATTCATGAAAAATATTCTTAGGGGTAGCTAGAATTTGTGGGCCAATCAGTGGAATTCTGTTCTATTCATTCTTCTTCAGTCGACGAATGCAAATTTTCAAAGTTATGTTAAGTTTATGCTTAAACCTATTTTATTATAATATTGAAATCATACCATCGAAAATAAAAACAATTGAATTAGGTACCAATTAAAATAATGACAAAAAGTAACAATCAATTGGGATCGAACTCACACAAAATATCTTACATGGCTTTCATTAAACACCGAAGCTATTCTCTAAACAAAGTAAATAGCGTAATAATAATAAAAAAATATAGCAATTCCCATACCATGTTATAATTGACTGCTTAACTCCTTGTGGCTAATGACGTCATGTTTTTTATTTCATAGGATAAAATATCTCCCACTGTCTTTCATAGGAACTGCCTCGTTAGCCTAGTGGTCCTAAGCGCGACTGCTACGCTAGAGGTCTTGGGTTCGATTCCCAGGTCAAGCAAAGTGTTATTGGGTTTTTCTATGAAATTCTCAGTAGCAGCTCGGAGTTAGGATTTGTGCCCGGTTAATGACAATAGGTTCGCCCCCTGTTACATGAGATCTAAACATACCGGCGAACTGTGGGTGTACATTGTTACACCTCTGCCTAACCCATCGGGAAATACAGGCGTGATGGTATGTGTAATATGTAACTAATCTGCAGTATTGTGTATATTTTATAGCAATCCAAAACATGTCCAAGAACAATAATGCTTACCTAACCTCATTATTTATTACAAATAGCGAAATAGCCTAACTATTAATTACAAAGCCCACCACCCAAAGAGCAAAGCAGATTGTGTGAAGGAAGATATCCAGCACCTCATGACTACTTGAATTAGTGAGACTACCTACCTCCCGGTAGTGAACTTCAGTGATGTATCTGGAAGGCATTGAATAGATTGCGCATTTAAGTAGTCCGCTGCAAACATAATTTGGTAAAAGAGGGCATCATATACCCGTCTGAAACTCAGTGCAATTGACGCATCAGTAAAAGCGGCCACCTACTTTTCTTAACCGGTGTAAATTATTGTTAGGGGTATCATCGATCCCGGGTCGGTGGTGCGTAGTGTTCCACGTGCGCCTCAAAGAAATGTCAGTACTGTAAGATGGGGCCCGCCAGGGCCAGTGTCTAACAGGGTTGCGGAATTCAAAAGAGTCACCGCGGCGCTGGTACGCAAAGGGCATTAGGAGGCACACTTTGTGTTTTAGTCAGTAAGAGTCTGACACTCCCTTCCGTTCCGCCCAGAGCGAAAGAAGTCATTTAAAGATTTCCCATTCTTAAAAAAAGGGGTATCATTGATGTGAAAAGAAGAATTTAAATCGCGCTATAATACAGTCATGTGTTGGCCCGACATTTAAAGACTATTTTGTCAAAATTAAAGAGTCAAATAGACATAAATTCTTTAACAATACGTATATTTTCCGCTCTGCTATCGTTTGCACACCTATCAGTTTCTATTTTTTCGATGAAAACTTTTGACTTCAATTTGCTGTTTTTTAGTAACTATGTATTATAGACATTCTTTTCTGCAAAAATAATAAAGAAAAAATAAGCAAGCTAAGCGTTACTGTATAAGAATGACTACTTCTATTTTATTATTGTTTGGAAATCTTCTAGTATTCAAAAGAAATATTTAAAAAATCACAAAAAGTAAAACATTATACCGGGACCGAACTCAAGCCCTGCGATTCGAAAGGCGGTCATCGAACCATTAGACTATTTAATTCAATAGAAAAAGATTTGAAATTGCCGTTCTGTTTTGCCATGATTGACTGTTTAGCTTCTTAAAGGTATAGCGTGATGATAATTATTTCAGCAGTTCAATCCTCAGCCATCTAAAGTATTGTTATATTTTGTTTCATCTTTTTTGAAACCCGTCGTAATCTGTATCATCATTGTTCATTCCCCAAAGTAGACAGCGCGATAATTTATAGCCTACGACCAACTTTGGTCTATGATGAATATATATACAAAAATTGAACGGAATCTGTCCGGCAGTATTTGCGTGATGCTGTAACAAACAAACAGACAAACAGACAAAAATTTAGAATCGCTTCCCGACCTCGTAGCAATCACTTTTTTTAAATATATTAAATGTACAGTTTTGACTTCGCTACGATTTTATTATAAGTATAAATAGACTATGTACAGACATTATTTTCTGCTTTAATATTAAAAGATTTAAAAAAATAAGTAACCAAATCAATGTTATGGCAGAAGTTATGCATACTTTTATTTTATTATTGTTGGGAATCTACCTGTACGAAAAAAAATGTTTGAAAAATCACAAAAAGTAAAACTGTTATTGAGGACCGAACTCACGTTCAGCGATTTGCAAGGCGGTCATCGAACCATTAGACTATTTACTACTTCGGAAATAACTCTAAAATAGCCGTTCTAGTTTGCCATTATTGACTGCTTAACTCTTTGAAGGTATAGCGTGATGATAATTATTTTAAAAGTTCAATTTCGCAGCTATCTACAATATTCTTACATTATATGTCGTTATTTTCAATCCCGTGAGAATCTGTAGAAGAACTCGGACATAATGCAACATTGCTCATCCCCCAAAGCAAATAGCGTGATAATTTATAGCCTAAGTGTTAAGTGGAGCTTTCCGCAATACATTAGTGAAAACCGCATTCAAATCGGTTAAGCCACGGCTGAGATTAGCGTGTTCAAACGCACAGACAAACAGACAAACAGACAAACAGACAAACAGACAAAAATTCTAAAAACCATATTTTCGGCATTAGAATCATTACCCGACCTCGTAGCAATTACTTTTTTTCAAAAATATTAAATGTACAGTTTTGACTTCGCTACGATTTTATTATATGTATAGATTAGAAAATTTACATAAATAATAATTAGAGTACAAACTACGAGTATGTACAGATAATATAAAAAAACAAACAAAATGGAAGCTTACAGGTCATCAAAAAACTCATCCGCATGGCTGTCAATGGGACAAGTGCCCAAAAGGCTGGCAGCATTGCCACATTGTATGGCAATGCTGATTCTTTGGATTTTTCTTTGTAGTCGACTAGTCGCTTTATGATCAGCAAGAATTATTTATATTTGCAGATTTTTTTAATTCTTTATTTGTTTCTCTTATTAGTCAGTGAACTCTGAACTCCCGCGATCTTCGTGAGACAAGTAAGAAATTACAAAAAATCTTCCACTGTAAAAAGGTTCACTATTTCCAAGTGTTATAAGATATGTCTTATGATATACTAGCTTCTGCTCGCGACTTTGTCCGTGTCAAATTTGATATATTGTCCCACGAGAACTGTACATTTTTCTGGGGTAAAAAGTATCCTATGTGTTATTCCACACTACAATCTATCTCAGTGCCAATTTTCATCAAGATCCGTTCAGCTGTTTAAGTTAGAAAGAGTAACAAACATCTATTCATCCATCCATCCTCACAAACTTACGCATTTATAATATTAGAAGAAAGGAAGTAGGATAGGACAGGATTATAGTAGATTTGACTTCCACGCGGATAAATCGCGTACTGTAGGTAATCATACATAAACGCTAGTCACGTACGTAATTGTCCACTCACAGTCATCGACAAACCTGTCCGTCGTTCTCATTTTAATACCCAGTAATAAATAACCTTACTTCCATCAGGGCAAACAGCAACAATGTAAGCGGTCATGTTGAATGTTGAACACTATGTTCAGACACGACACTGCAATGTGCAACGTTCGTGTTCACTGACAGGTGGCGCCGGTAACACATTCTCAGTACACGATCACTATTTATTAATAAAGGATTAGGTATCACTCATTCATGATACAGCTGGTATTCGACTCATAAAGTACTAAAAATATATACTAATATTATAAAGCTGAAGAGTTTGTTTGTTTGGTTGGTTGAACGCGCTAATCTCAGGAACTATTAGTTTGAATTGAAAAATTCTTCTTGTGTTAGATAGTTCATTTATCGAGGAAGGGTTTATAACATCACGCTACGATACACGGGAGAGAAGTTGTAGCCTAAGACGTAACTTCATGAAAAAAACCACGCGTACAAAGTCGCTGGCAGAAGCTAGTCTGTAATATAAAGACAGAATTTAAACTTTTCTAGAAGTAATTAAGTAGGTATCTTTTTGTTATTGAGCCAAATAAATGCCTATCGTGTACAGCGTCAACAACTGTTAACCCTCTTTTCGAACATATTTTATTGCAAAAGGGGTTAGCAATTGATAACGCTGTCTGTACCATGCCGTCCAAGTAGACGACGTGGTTATGTGGGGCTTGCACCCATTAAACAATGCACCTGTGCACCTAAATTCGCCTTGGTGAGTGGGCCGCGGCAACTGCTACGCATGACATTTGCGACCCATCCCGGGTTCCCCACTTCTGGGCTCCATTTTCAAATAATTAAGTCCATAATGTTAAGTACCTAGCTTAAGACACAGGGCTAAATATTTATGTAAGTACTGTTGCTATGTTTACGACATTTTTATTTCATCTATAACAATCTGTATGTTATTCTTTGTTTTTTTTTTAATATACTGATTATGGTGAAATTATGCACCGTAAACGCGGGCCTGTAGACGATGTGCAATGGGTAGCTCATCGTCCGCACGTTGCATAACGACAGGCCATGTCGACGGCGCGTTCGTGTCCCACGCGCACCTCAAAGAAATGTCAGCAAATTTTGACAGAGGCCACTCAGGGCCGATGCCTGCCAGGGCTAAGGGTTATTCATAAGAGATACCGCGCCCCCGGAAAAGGCACAATATGAAACATGGACGGGTTTTAGTCAATAAAAGTCTGGCGCTACTTCCCGCCCCGCCGTGGGCGAGGGAAGTCATTTGACGATTTCCACACATACCATCACGCCTGTATTCCCCGAAGGGTTAGGCAGAGGTGTAACTCACCACACGATTCCCAGGTCGAGCAAAAAGTATTATTGTGTTTTTGTATGAAATTCTCAGTAGCAGCTCGGAGTTAGGATTTGTGCCCGGTTAATGGCAATAGGCTCGCCGCCTATTACATGGGACCCAAACATACCGGCGAACTGTGGGTGTACATTGTTACACCTCTGCCTAACCCTTCGGGGAATATAGGCGTGATGGTATGATGGTATGTAATTATACCTGTGTAGTAATTATAGACCGCAATCCGAGTGTCGTCCAACCTACGTAATTTTAGCATGGCTGAAAATTCGCGAATAGGTAGAGGAATATGACTATAAAAAGGCGTACTTGCTTGTTTTAGTGATGGGCCTTATTTCATACATGAGTAAGACAATTTTACTAATTAAAAAATTAAAGTTTTTAGTAACCCCCGACGGAAGAATAAAAATCCCTACCGCAGATAACAAAAGAGCAGATAACTTTTAAACCGCTAAACCGATTTCCATGTACCATAGCTAATAACACTCCTGAATAATTCACCTTTCAAACAAAAAACTAAATCAAAATCGTTTCATGCGTTCGGAAGCTACGATGCCACAGACAGACACACACACAGACACGTCAAACTTATAACACCCCGTCGTTTTTGCGTCCGTGGTTGAAAACGTTTAAAATCGCAACCGCAACGACAATTAATGTCAAAAAATATAGAAATAATAAGAGGCCCTTTTAACAAATTGAGACTGAGATTATATTATGATCATTTTTAAAAATTATGCCTCAGTCTATCAAGATATTGTACTAATTGCCAGGCACTTTCCGTCGACCATAACTGCAGCTAGACTCGTTAAGAGTCGAAACTTTGGTGACACTTAGATCAGACTATATCAATCTATCTGAACGATTCTTTTCCATGTAATAGTTACTTGGACAAAGTAATTCTGCCAAAGTAATAGATAAAGTAGTAGACAAAGTTATTCTAATTATTGGGCCGCATTCCAATAATTTTGTTATTGTTGTTTTACGATAGAAAAACCACAGTCTAAACAATATGTCGTGTGTACACATTTACAGCCGTCACGCAATATTGCTCGGTCGATTGTGCCCCTGCAACCACCACTTTGCCATGGTTACACGTTACACTTTCTGTAATACAAAATTACAATGCAGTAAAAAATAAGGAAACATTTTAATTGACTTAATTGACATGTAAAGTGGAAAGCCAATACATCTGAGGTATACGAGAAATCCTGCCCAGTCAGTTATTTAATTTTTATTATATACTTTATGGCGGTCCTGGATCTTTGAAAAACGTACGAGGAGCCGTAGTTAACTCGCAGCGGTGCCTTAGACAGCATACCATCACGCCTGTATTCCCCGAAGAGTTAGGCAGAGGAGTAGATACCAATATACACCCACAGTTCGCCGGCATGTTTTGGTCCCAAGTAATAGGGAGGTAAGCCTATTGCCCTTATCCGGGCACAAACCCTAACTCCGAGCTGCTAATGAGAACTTCAAACCCAATAACACTTTTGCTCGACCTGGTAATCGAACCCAAGACCTCTAGCGTAGCAGCCGCGCTTAGGACCACTGGGCTTAGATAGCTTTGAGATTAAATTAAACACCAAGTAACAATTATCTCTGTATGCACATCATAGTAATCCATATTTTGGAAAATTACAACAGCCTATATTGTTTTTTTTAGGAGCACATCACGCTATTCCCAACTTTGGAACCAACAGTGGCAACCATAAAAATGCGCCGAGGTAATGAAGCTCGACGAGTCCCGGAAAAACGATTCAACTGTCTTGGATCCCGCAAAGAAGTTAATCAGAAGAGAACAGCGGAGAACTAAGAAAAAAGTGTCTACGTATTACGGTTCAAAGGATAGAACCCAGTGACAGTTGATCGTACAAACAGACAAGCGAGTTGTTAGTAATAGAGTACCGTTTGGCACCCTTTGGGTATGAAACGCTCAGTTCTGTTAGGATAGCAAATAGGTTTGCATTCATAAGAGCGCCCGACCGTCAAGAGAGGTCTCAAAAACGACTACGTATGGCGTAGGTTCCCTGGACAGTTAATCCCGCTGCCAACATTGATAACTGACTAATGTCCTCACAAAAATGATCTATTCTTGTATACTACGAACAAAAGGAGAAAGATTTAAGTAAAGAACGATTTTTTTCTTAATTTGCTTCAAAATATACCAGTTATAATTACTTATAATTACAATTGTAAATGAGGTTAACTTATAGCATCATGTACTGAGCCTTTTACCAACTTTGTTGGGGTTGGCTTCTGTCTAACCGGATGCAGCTGAATACCAGTGTTTTTACATGGAGCGACTGCCTATCTGACCTCCACAACCCAGTGAGTGGGCAACACAACACCTCTTCGTTAGACTGGTTGTCAAACTTCCTGGTTTCTGAATATCCGTAACGACTGTCAAATATCTACGAATGACAGCCGGGACCAACGGCTTTACGTGCTTTTCGAGCCACGGGGGTGTTACACCACCAACTTCTAAACTCCGGGCTGCTACTGAGCAAATCCTAATGGAAAACCCCAATAACACTTTTTGCCCGACCTGGGAATCGAACCCTGGACCCCACGCTCATCAGTCGCGCTTGCGACCACGAGACCAACAGGGCAGTCTGTGAGTAGTATAGTTGTTAAGTTTAATTTTAAGGCATCTTTGTTGATGCCTTAAAAGTTTTAAATTACTCACCTTACCCTTAAATTACTCAGCTGCATCCGGACTGGAAGCCGACCCCAACATAGTTGGAAAAAGGCTAAGTAAATGATGATGAACTATTTACTACTCATAACATTTTTTTCATTTCCAAATACTATCTTAATGAATCGGACTATAATTTTTTATTAACTAGCCTATGTTGTCCCACTGATGGGCAAAGGCCTCCCCCTAGTTCTTGTCCAATAGTAGTACATTAGAGCGTTTAACCAAATAAAAATCTCTTCAGCTCGTCGGTTATACGAGCTTGTTTGAAAACTATTTCCATCATTTCGTTGTCCATTTGACTCACAGTTTCAAAGAGTGTACGTGCAAAATTCCTATCGATATCTATCAATTCTTTGACATCCCGAGCAAAGGATTTCGTCGCATCATTTTTGCGATTCATAGGTGCTGCAGATATTGGGATGGCACAGCAGATTTTAATTACCTTCCCTTAAATATTCATATGAGTCCTGAAATAAGCCTTAACAAAAAAAAACTATTTATTTTGTGTTTTGCATACCACAGCATATAAGCGCTATAAAGATAAGTTACTCTTATAAGTCAAAAGTAATTGAAAAATTGGCCTAAGGGCGAGTCAGACGCGCGGCGACGTGTTCCGTCCGTACGAGTACGAACCACTACAATATTTAATATTACATACTTTAAAACAAGCCAAGCAAACAAGCGTAACTGCCTCGGTAGCCTAGCGGTCTTAAGCGCGACTGCTACACTAGAGGTCTTGGGTTCGATTCCCGCTCGAGCAAAAAGTGTTATTGGGTTTTTCTATGAAATTCTCAGTAGCAGCTCGGAGTTAGGAGTTGTGCCCGGTTAATGGCAATCGGCTCGCCCCCTATTACATGAGACCTAAACATACCGGCGAACTGTGGGTGTACATTATTACACCTCTGCCTAACCCTTCGGGGAATACAGGCGTGATGGTATGGTATTAAAACAAGATTTGTTTTTTTACACGAGCCATAGTAATATACTCTATGTGATAATATTAAGCGTCTGCCTGTTACGGTTTAAAAGATATAGCCTTGTAAAAGACAGACTCATGGACTGATGGATGGATAGACAGATAAACAGGAGTTTCTTTTAGCACCCTTTGGATACAGAACCCTAAAAAACAAAGTTAGAATATTTTCCACACCACATTTATAAAACGACACCTCCGAGTCCTAAACATAAGAATATTTCACTAAAATTCTATCAGGAAGTCAAACTATTATATCTACCGAAGCCGGGCGAATCCTCTGATTCAGCGCGGTATTATTTAATAGGCAGTAGGCTGGCAACATTCCAAATTGAATAACAAAGTGGCGATTAGGGGACAATACAAAAAAAGGGAAAAGACGCCAAGAGGCCGACGCTCAGTTCGTTATCGATGGTTTAATAAAAGATAATGAGGTTTTCAGTTACAGCTTTTTCTTTTGAAAACGAACGTCTTTTGAGTTTAGTGAAAGTGAGTTTTAGTTTAGCCTCTGACCTGTTTATATGAGTTGTGCTTATAAGTGAACAGCTGACTATTAAAAAGATGGTTTAAAATAACATAACATACCATCACGCCTGTATTCCCCGAACTACTGAGAATTTCATAGAAAAACCCAATAACACTTTGCTCGACGAGGCGGTCATTACTTAATTTTTACATTACTTATTTATTTATTTACTAGTTTCTGTCCGCGACTTCGTCCATGTAGACTTCGGAGATAAGCGAAGGTGGTAAACTATCCTACGAGAACATAAAAACGGGTAAAATTATTCCTACGTGTTAAGCTTGATCAATATCTTGATATGCGCCATAATTCAGCAGAGTAACAAAAATGCAGCCTTCCATCCATTCATCTATCCATCCATCCATTCTCACAAACTTTCACGTTAATAATAATTGTAGGATTTATGATAGGAATTGTTCGGTTAGAAATACACATAGGTACATATATAAACTCATTAGAGTTTTGCCGTACATCCAAATCATTGACTACAACTTCATTTTGATACACTACAAACAGCAATTATCAAAAAAAAGCATTATATATAAGTAGATAGGATTTAATCTCGCAATCTCCCCTACCTACTGATTAAATTTCATTTATTTCACAATACCCATGTAGTCTGTTTTGACATCGAAAACGTTCAGCTCAGCTTCGTTCGAGAATAAGCAATTTCATATTACCTCTTGTGATCTAACTACCTTGTGATCCCGAGACGTAATTGCGTATTTAAGTCAAGCGTTCAATTTTGATGGTACGGAATGTCTAGAACCATTTAAGTAAAGGGTAGGTAATACTAATAGATGGAATTTGAAGTGTAATGTGCAGAAACAGAGTACAATAACGAAACGGGGTAAATTTTAACCTCATTGGCAGTTTTCTTGAAAACTTAAGGCATCTCAGTGTTGAGAATAAAAAAAGAATCCTTTGCGAAATTTGCTGTTCAGTTTCACAAAGAAAATCGTTATTATTTTTGTCTTCAACGAAACTTCTGGGAACAGAGTTGGATATGCAGCATTAAATTTTCAAAGTGCATGGTCGGACCGGCAGACCTTTAAGTACCTGTACCCTTGTCTGGGCGAAGCCCTCAGTTTCAGATTAAACATCTGAAATATTCACGTAATAGACTCTGTATTCCTACTTTTTTAATTTCGTGGCAAAGTTCGTTATGTTGTAAATGAAAGGTATGCATCTATTTGCGTAAGCATGAATATAAAATAGCTTGCCAATCAAATATACATAGATATACAATATACTCGGCTTTCATTATAACACGAACGAACGTTACAAACAATTTACGAATGAAATGCCAGTGCTGTTGTTAAACAATATTCTTAAATTGTAGAGTAAAATATTAAAGGCTTGGAATTTAAATTGCTACAGTATAAAAAGGGTATTATCTCCGAATCAAAGTGCATTTATTTCTGTTGACTTCATCTAATGCTGTGGCTCGCTGTTCGGTACCAATCCAATTTACTTTTATCCTTACCCCACATAAGATAGCTTTAAATCAAAGCCTCCGAGTTCTGTATTCTGACTTTTATTTATTATTTTACTATAATGTACCTTAAGTAAATGATTTAGAGTTCATATTGCTATTATTATTATTACACATTAATTGAACCAAAGTACTTTTTTATGAACTATTTCAGTCTAAAATCGCTAACCTCGTACAGTCGTTGGTGTTTATAAAACTCTCGGATATTAGTCTGTGGTGTACGGTATGAGAGTGTATTTTTGTTTGCATGTATACACAGTCGCGTGTTGAAATATGCCAACCCCTCCAATTAAGGGGCAGGCAAAGTGCGACGAGTGTACGTAAGCAGGTCGGGGCGATATCATAACGTTTACACACGACTTTTAAACGAGACTGCCTCGGGGCTTATGAAGCTTTTCGTTTCAGAATGCACGCGATACATTCTGCATTGATGCACTCTCCGTATTCTCCAAAATTTTTACGAAACTAAATATAAGAATTTGGAAAACCTACTCGTAAAATTTTCCGGATTTTATACCAGTTTTTCAACGTGTTTTCTTTTCCTTATACCGTGACAAACTTTCCGGTCCAAAACTACTTCATAAAAGTTACCTAACTATTTTCGCGACGAGACGTTACTTATCCTATTATTTCTGAACGTTAACAAAAAACAGCGCCATTTTTGAGACGCGGCTTCAAACTTTCTCATTCACAGTCCCCCGTTTATGAAAAGCCAAGGAGTCTGAATACACTTTCTGTCAGGAACAATCATGAAGTAAGTTTTGCTAGATATCATAACACAAGTATACGGTCAAAGATATCTCGATCTTGATTCGCGGATTACGTGCAATTAGCAGATAAATAAACGAGTCCATTAGCTTTAGAACAGTGGACCGTAATTACTCGGGCGAGGTTTCTGTTAGATTCACGGAATGCCAGATTAGGGGTAATTAAGTCTTGTGGGAGTGCAACCCAGCGACGACCATTATATGGGATAATGAGGTGTCCAGTCAGCCGGCTCTTGTAATATGTAAATTGAATTTTCTATGCCCTCCCAAAAGGACGACTAGTTTTAAACGAGTTAGACGTACGGTTCGAGCAAGGACGTAAACCTTTTTATGTCGTCATTATTCTACCTAACATTCGAAACTCTAATTAGTGACACAACCGCGCTAATAATTAGGTTCAATCACAACAATCAAATGAAGTAGGGCATGTCATTTCAATACAACACGGGACACCGGTTTGCAACCTCTATTTAATTTATGAAAGGACAACTAGCATAATTTATTAGGGACACTAGTAAATGCTTTAATTAATGATACGTAGTCACGCTATAAAACATTTAACTCATGTTATAAATATTCTAGTCTAATGTCGTTCAGCTATCCAAGTTTATATGTGGCCCCTAACATTTTTTGAGCAAAGGAGGTGCATAACTCCATCGACATAGCCGTTACCAAAAAACTCTATATAATTTTATGTAGGGAACCAACCGTCTGAAAATCCTTTGTGCCGATTTGACGGTATACGGTAACGTTAATAAAAACGGATAGGTGTCGGCCACACACCGCTATAAAAGAGGTCCACAATTATTTCTACGGGCAACCCTATCTCCTGTGCCCCTGAAAGACTCGTACAGTGGGGGGTGAACAGCGACAAAAATTCCAATACCGTGTGTTAGCACCGCCACTGTTGCGTGCCACACGTTTTCGGGTCACACGAACCACTAGCTGAAAAGTAGGCTGGAATCAAATATTCATTCCATCTAAACGAAAAAATAAAAAACATCTTATAAGGAGTCTAATGAGCAGTTCACCTATTATTTGGTAGTTGCAGAGTAATGATTTTTATCAAGGTACTAGCTTCTGCCTGCGACGTCGTCCGCGTCAAATTTGCTAATTTTTTTTTTTTTTTTCAAATAAAACGTTGCCCCACACTAGGATATTCTCCTGTATCGTGGGTGCGTTTACAAACATATACACTCACATACACAAACAGCCAGACCCGAAACAACTATCTGTAGGCCATACAAATATTTGATCCGTGCGGGAATCGGGAATCGAGCGCAGCAGCCAATCGCTCAGCCACTGCGCCAACTAAATTATCCCACCGGACCCGTAAATTTTTCCGGAATAAAAAGTATCCTATATATTATTCCACACTACAATCCATCTTAGTGCCAAATTTCATCTAGATCCGTTCAGCCGTTTAAGCGTGACAGAGTAACAAACATGCATCCGTCCATTCGTCCATCCTCCCAAATAGTAGGATTAGTAGGATAGGATTGCCCCACTGCTGGGCAAAGCTCTCCTAGCCTTTCACTCTTTCGTCTGTTGCCTTCTCTGGGCAATCGCCCAGTAATTTTACGAAGGCATAAATATTTGATGAAGTATACCCGGTAGTTGTTTGCAGCGAGATGAACTGAAGGCTTTAGAGTAATCTTATTAAAATTAACGAACTTGATGATTTATTCAAGATCACTAATTACGAGTACTTAATATTTTTAAGTAGAAGCTTTTGAATGAAATGATATCCCCGAGGGCTTATTTCGGTAAAAGAGCTCCCGTCAAAAATATGAAGTAAATCATTTAATAAGGAGAAATAAATTATTTTTTAAGTAATAAGAATACTTGGTTAGAAATAACAGTAGATATTCATTATTTCTTTTTTAAAATGCTTTTTGTTTTTTATTTACAACAATTTTGTTTAATTAAAATGTCTCACGTCAATTACCTACGTACCCATCTAGAAAAATGTACATATAGTACAATATTAAAGTTTTTTTATATAAATTAGACCAGATTATCGGCAATGTTTTAATACAGAATCTAGTTAGTAAATAAAGTAGGCACCGTTACCCTAAACAGGTTGCGAGGTAACTCAGTTCCGATCTCTAGTTGTAATTCATGCTGGAGCAACTAACTTCAACTTTCGGACTAACTGACTTGCCTGTCATTTCAAAAACGCCTCTAAGTGGTTTAATTGAAATAAATGCTTTGACTTTCACTATTATTAGTTCTGTCATAACCTACAAAGAGAGAAAAAATAATAATAATAAATGTTAACTAATTTTTAAGCGTTTCTATTAAATTTTAATATTTAAAAATTATTAGTTATTTTTATTATGTGCTTAATGAATAAAGGACTTAGTAATAATAATATTGTAAGTACTCGTAAATAGAAAAGCCGGCAACAAACGAGTTCTGTAGGTCTGTGTACCTAAAGTCAATGAGTGTTGAGCGCACCAACCGTTGTGGTCGCTATCCAATTTACCTTTGAGCTTCACATGCAAAGCTGAATCTATGAAACCGGCATTGTAGACGGTATCAACTTTGTATCCAGTGTTAGGTTGCTAGTGAATTTTAGAAATTATAAACTGGTCTTAGTTGTAGGTAGATGTTTGAGTAAAGATGTTTTTAATTAAAACAAACTTCTGCCCGCGTTAAGTTACGTCTTTTGTTACTGCTCCTCTCCCGTATGTTGCAGCGTAATGTTACATAGCCTATGATACTTCCTGATAATTTAGCTACATATTGGTGAAAAAATTATTAAAATCGGACCAGTAGTTGCGGAGTTTATTCGGTAAAAATAAACAAGAAAATCTTTCTATTTTATAATATTAATATAGGCCATATAACATACCATCACGCCTGTATTCCCCGAAGGATTATGCAGAGGTGTAACAATATACACCCACAGTTCGCCGCTATGTTTAGGTCCCATGTAATAGGGGGCGAGATTTGTGATAATACTGACTATTATAAGATACGTTAATTTGGTTGTCATGCAAGCAGATCTCTTAGACAGTCCCTTAGACCCGTCCTTGATTGATCTATTAATCCGTAATGGTTTATTTGATATTATTGGATTTTAGGAACAAAGTTTCTTACAATGCGATTTAATTAAATCTTAGAACGATATACAAGTTATAATATGTATTCTGTCTGCTAAGTTTATCTCCGCGTCCTAACAGTAAGTTTATTTTAGAACTAGTTTCTGCCTCTGTCTTCGTCTCGTAAATTTCAGAATTAAGCCAAAAGTTCCACCATTATGCAAGGGAAATCATACATTTTTCCGAGATAAAAACTTGCCTATTTACGATTCCATACTGTAAATTATCTTTGTGCCAAATTTCATCCAGATTCACAGTTCGCCGATTTTTTTTTAGGTCCCATGTAATATGGGGCGAGCCTATTGCCATTAACCGGGCACACATCCTAACTCCGAGCTGCTACTGAGAAATTCATAGAAAAACCCAATAAAACGTTTTGGTCGACCTGGGAATCGAACCCAAGACCTCTAGCGTAGCATTCGCGCTTAGGACCACTAGGCCAACGAGGCAGTTGTCTGTTTCTATATTTTTTATTAGTTCTATATATTTTATTATCAAAAATTCAATTAATTTGGTCTCACTTTTTAGAAGGGTGATAGCCTAAGTCTATAGGTAAGCAGTCTATAGTGCGACATGGAGACAGCGACTGTCGCAACCTCGTGCTGGGCACGCCTTAATAGAGGCGATAAGTCCCCTCTTTGAGGAGTGGCTGGAGAGGCGCCACGGCGCCCTCACCTACCGCCTGACGCAGGTCCTCACCGGACACGGGTGTTTCGGGAGGTTCCTGCACCTCATCGGGCGGGAGGAAACGTCCGGGTGTCACCATTGTGTGGATCGCCCCGAGGACACGGTGGAGCATACCGTGGCGGTATGCCCCGCTTGGGCGGAGCATCGCCGAATCCTCGTGGCGGCCATCGGCGGCGGCGAACTCTCGCGTCCGGCCCTGGTGCAAGCCATGGTCCGGAGCGAGAGGGAATGGGATGCAGTCGCCTCCTTCTGCGAGGCAGTAATGCTTGAGAAGGAGGCGGCGGGACGGTTGAGACAGCGGTTCTCCCGTCCCAGCCGCCGCGGTAGACGCTCCGGACGTCGGGAGCCGCGAGACGACTCCCGGCCACCGTAGATACTGGCCTGTGGACGGTGAGCAATGGGTAGCTCACCGTCCTTACGTTGCATAACGACAGGCCGTGTCGACGGCGCGTTCGTTTTCCACGCGCGCCTCAAAGAGATGTCAGCAAAAGGAAGGGGCCACTGAGGGCCGATGCCTGCCGGGGCTGCGGGTTGTTCGCAAGAGATACCGCGCCCCCGGAACGCAAAGGGCACAAGAAGGAACATGGGTGGGTTTTAGTCAGTAAAAGTCTGACACTCCCTCCCGCCCCGCCCAGGGCGGGAGAAGTTATTTGATGATTTCCCAACCACCAAAAAAAAACAAAAAAAAAAAAAAAAAAAAAAAAAAAAAAGCAGTCTATAGTAAGTAGTAGTAAGCAGATCGCTCCAGCTTGTTAAAACATTATCTCATTAATATCTCCGTGGCATCAAACGTCAGCACTTGTACATCGCAGCGCTCCTGCACCAACATAACCCTCTCCATATTTAAGTTAATACCACTTAAATCACTGCTCTCCCGGCAAGTTGCAGAACGTGACCAACACTTAGAAATATCTTTCTTTCTTAAAATCTCAACATCGCAGTACATTCTTGTTTCCCGTATTTTTAACCCCCGATGCAAAAACGACGGGGTGTTATAACTTTGACGTGTCTGTGTGTGTGTGTGTGTATCTGTGGCATCGTAGCTCCCGAACGCATTAACCGATTTTGATTTAGTTTTGTGTTTGAAAGGTGATTTAGTCGGGAGTGTTCTTAGCTATGTTTGATAGAAATCGGTTCAGCGGTTTCAAAAATATCAGCTTTTTTGTTAGCTGCGGTAGGGATGGTTATTCTTCTGTCGGGGTTTACTTAAAAATTTTAATTTTGTGTTTTTTACTTCCTAACTAACTTTGTTGGGAGTTCCTTGGCACGCCTCTTATTGTGTCGTGAATACGAAAATGTTTAGAAATCGTATAAAGTCAACATGCTTTAATTAGCTGGTATTTGTATACGACGGGACTGACGACAGGGGTATCTGATGGGATGTTTTTCATACAATCACAGGCAAAAACATGTATAAAAAAATGTTGAAGCAGTAACTTGCATGAATTATCCTAACATAAAACTTTCTATTTTTTAAACTATCGAACTCAGAGGCATCGGATTAAACTTTTAAGCAACCAACAAACTAAACGCCTACAGAAAAACGAGTAGCAAATTGTATCTTTTACTCGATTTTTAAATTAAAAATTTAAACAGTAGACCACTTCAGCGCAGCAAAAATGTTCAAAATGTAGTTACAATCTCAACTCAAACACAATCAATGTCAAAAAATTAGGTTATTTAGAGGCATTTTTTACAGATTGAGACTGAAATTAGATTGTGATCCTTCTAACAAATCATTAGAATTGCTCTCATCAAGTATGAATACGACGCCTTTGTAAAATATGTCATGATAATAATATTTCTAATTATTTAAAAATCTGTCTTAAATTAGGTAGGTACCTTCCTTCACCTTCACGCCTGTATTCCCCGAAGGGTTAGGCAGAGGTGTAACAATGTACACCCACAGTTCGCCGGTATATTTAGGTCCCATGTAATAGGGGGCGAGCCTATTGCCATAAACCGGGCACAAATCCTAACTCCGAGCTGCTATTGAGAATGTCATAGAAATACCCAATAACACTTTTTGCTCGACCTGGGAATCGAACCCAAGACCTCTAGCGTAGCAGTCGCGCTTAGGACCACTAGGCTACCGAGGCAGTTAGGTAGGTTGGGCTTACTTATGTCTTGCATATCTACCGTGTTACTATTTTCTATAGCTTAATAAATAAAAAGTAAAAATATTTGAATTCCTTTTAAACGATTAAATAATTGTAGCACAAACTTAATACTGCAAACAAGAGGACTCTCCTTCGTAAATACATCCGTATAACTCTCAAACAACACAAACACTGAAACGCAAATCTGTTGTCTAAACCTAACATCGTTCCTAAGCGGGCTAAAGTCTCTGCAACATATAGGTGGGACCTAGTTCCCGTATATCATTAACAAAACAGACAGTATCCGTTCGAATAAGTCCAGCAAACAAGGAACCTCCCGGCACGGCATGATGGCAGGAAACCGGCTGAACGTAATCTGTCAGTGGATTTGCGGTCCTCTTTAACAGGCATCCCCCATCGCTGCTATTGAAAACTGTGACGTATGTCCAAGGAGCAGAGGTGTGCAGACTACAAACTACATTCAGTTTTTTTGCATTGCTTCTTTGCGTGTCTTCTCTATAATGATATTTCGCACGCGATGTCAATTACAGTTTTATTCATCTTTGTTTCCGTGTGTGTCTGTGTGAACATACATCATAGCACGATTACGTAATCTAGGTACCGGGGGTCCAATCTATTTGATTGAAAGACAATTTGGAATACTAATTCGTGTATTGATCTAATTATATTCGTAAAACTGTCTGTCAGCCCTCGTGCGATCCGTCAAGTCACTGTTCTAATTTAGAACGTAGTTTCTCTCACAGGAATATAAACTAATTACTAATTAAAATAAGGTCGCATATGGCTTTACGAGCAGAATTTCTGCTGTACTTACGTATACACGTACTTTTATTATCATTTGGACAAAGCGACCACTACTATATCCATCTCATCGGATCCGAGCTCAGTTGGGTGACCTAAATAATAATTGCCTCAAATTAAGGTGGTCGGTCGCAATCAATATTCTGGATACACGGTCGTGGTAATTACTACACATTTTTCAATGTAAGAGAAGGTGTTTGGGGAACGACGACCCCTGAAGCAAAATTTACTAAAAGCAAGAATCTTGAGTTGAGTATTTTGTAACTATTTGCAGGTCGGGGCGTACTCGAACATTATTGTCCCAGCCTGACGATTGTCCCTAACACTTAAATTGGTATTGTTCCTAGCATACAGCCTGCTCACGCTATTAAAGTTAAATTGATAAAATTCTTCTACATCTGTTTATTTAAGCAATTAGAAAACGTCGACGTCAAAAATATGATAAATTACTGAGTTTGATTGCGTATCATTTGGAGCGAAACAGTGAAGGGAAGTTAGATTGAAGGCAACGTACAATTTAATCTGGGTAGAAAGAAGTTTAAACTTGAACATAAAATATATCCAAAAGAAGTATAGTGATGATGAATTAACGCTTAAACTTACAACGTTTTCTCCAAGCAGAAACAGAACCAAAATGTTCATATTTGTAAAGACATGAGAACCAACTGCGTTAGTATCGGGCACGTATAAGGAAAGTTAGCGTCGTCCGCTTGTAACTAAGTATGAAAAACGTCTTGTACATATTCTCAAAGTATCGAATTATACTGAACTTTCAGATAATCTGCAATCTTAGGTTAACTTATTGCGAGCAACTTTTAAACAGTGTTCAAACTATAGGCATAATATTGGCGTATTGATGAGAACAGTAGATACGGCCTGTTATCGTCAGCTTATAGCAAAGCGCTACTTTTTTTTGGAACAAGCCCGCCACACTACTTTTGACCACTGCCATTCCTGAAAGCCATAATCAGCAAGCCACCGTCAGAAAAGAGCCGAGGCCATAAAGCTCGACGATTCCCGGAGAAACGATTTATTTATTTCGGATGATTAAAACTGCATGCGAGTTTAAATGTTTATGAACTTGACCACCATACATATGAAATTCCTTAGTCTGGGCCAACATATTTTGAAATAAAAAAACAAACAAGAAACGGACTTTTTAAGAATTTTAATAAATAATAAAAAGTTTCGGAACTTGCGCGTTATAAATAATCTAAAATACTTGACGACAATATCGCAGCTCAACATTAAAATGCGTGCTAATGAGAATGTTTTCATATAATATAACATAATATTTTACCTTACATTATGCCTTAAGTCTACGTATTGCACATAAGATATAGCGCCCGGGCCATGTAGTAATTAAGAAAGGTACGAGCAAAGGGGAGGAAAATGCTCCGGCCCTTGAGGTGGACCCCTCCTTTATAATGTTTAAAATTTTCCGCGTTACGTAATAGAGTACGGTCTAATTTTGACAAGACACTGCCTACATCTGTTGTAAAAAAAATCAACAAGGATAAAAATGTTGCAGTAGAAGCAGTCTCTATAACCCACATGGCGAGGTCCTGAGGGGCAATTCTAGGAATGATATTTTTAACTTAACTGCCTCGTTAGCCTAGTCGTCCTAAGCGCGACTGCTACGCTAAGGGTCTTAGGTTCGAATCCTAGATCGAGCAAAAGTGTTATTGGGTTCTTCTATGAAATTCTCAGTAGCAGCTCGGAGTTAAGATTGGTGCCCGGTTAATGGCAATAAGCTCGCCCCCTATGACATGGGACCTTAACATACCGGCGAACTGAGGCTGTACACTAGTATGTTTTCTTCTTAACTTATAGGAATGATAGCAATCTAATCTCGGTCTCAATCTGCTAAAAATTTCAATAGTTTACTTATATTTAAAAAAACGCTTTGACCGTCATATACTTGAAAAAGAAATTGAAACTAGTTGCCCCTTCCAAATAGTCGTTTTGTATGTAGTAGGGCAATAAAGTATACTTACTCTTTTAAAATAAATGTTTTACATTTACCATATCTTATGTATACAACTGTGACTAGATTCTCAACAGTTTTAATTACTAGAATTTCAATCTCTGTTCGCAATTAGACGTATGTTCACAAGTTTTAAAATCAACACAACAATATCAAGTGAAGACTTGTAATTGGCTGTCAGTTTACCTACTATTTTATATTCTGTTTAGTTTAGCTGTAAGTCTTCCATGAATATATAAAGAAAGAAAGAAAGAAAGAAAGAAAGAAAGAAAGAAAGAAAGAAAGAAATAATTAGTTAATTAATTAATTAACTAATTATTTATTTATTTATGTATTTATTTATTTCTTCTTTCTTTCTTTCTTTCTTTCTTTCTTTCTTTTTTTCTTTAAATAAATAAATAAATAATTAGTTAATTAATTAATTAACTAATTTATTTATTTATTTATGTATTTTTTTTTTTTTTTTACATACATAAATAAATAAATAAATTAGTTAATTAATTAATTAATTAGTTAATTAATAAAATAATGAATTTATTTATTTATTTATTTATTAATAAAATAATGAATTAATTAATTTATTAATAGCAGCCGGCAATTGATATGTTTCTAAGGTTTCTACCTTAGAAACATATTTTGTTTTTGCGACGAAACAATTGATTAGATACCACCGCATGAGTATCATGGCAATTTCAGGGCTATTGAACCCATATTTCTTCACAATGATTTTTCTTTGCAAATGAGATAATTCGCCTGAAATAATTCAAAACAATAACATAAGGCCTTTTTCTAATTATTTGAGTGAGCGGGGATTATCCCTTTTGGAGACGAGGTTTCGCAACCACATTGTGTAATTACTCACATATACCATCACGCCTGTATTCCCCGAAGGGTTAGGCAGAAGTGTAACAATATACACCCACAGTTCGCCGGAACCCAAGACGAACCCAAGACCTCTAGCGTAGCAGTCGCGCTTAGGACTACTAGGCTAGGCATTGTGTATTTGTTTTAAAAAAAGTCTTTCATTGAATTGTTTTTTTTTTTCATTTTTTGGATGTCACTTCCTCGTTCATTATTTTGTATTTAGAAGCCAAATATTTCAAATTTGACTTGCAATATCGTTACCTACTATACAAAAATATGTTTTTTGTATAGTAGGTAACGATAGGATGTAATCCGGGTATATAAACAAAATAATTATAATGATGAGTTCTGTGGTTTATCAAATCGTGTTTCAGTTTTTTGAATGCATTTTTACCAGTGTTTTGTACTACTGTTATGTTAAAATTATGGAAAGGAAATGTTTAACCCATATCATCCCAGTGTTCCATTTTTGAAAAACACTAATTTAAAAATGCGTTCAGAAATTATAATAAAAAAATAAAAAAGTAACCGTTTCAAAAATGGAACACTGGGATGATATGGGTTTAATTTTACGTCTTTGTAACGTAATATGCTCATGACTGTACATTATCATTTCCATGAACGTTTAATTATATTAAATCTTTATAGCAATCTAGAATGTGAAACATAGAGATGTTAATAAACAGAAACTATTATGGACCCTGTCGAGCGCAGCTAAATTTTAAATAAGTAGGAGAGAGGAAAAGCACTTTAATAAATGTTCCTTAGTTATTAAATATTATCAATTGTTAATTTATTCTCTTAAATAATATGTATAGGAAAGTCTATCTATTTTTAATATTAAACTAGATGACCTGATGAATTTTATAGTACCCATAAATTTCTTTTTTCCGAACAATAAAGAACTTACGAACAATCTTCGTAATTTTTCGAGACTAACTCACGGCAATTGATTTTTGTTTTGATAACATTGTATTATTATTGCTAATTTATTTATTCAATTAAAATATTTAATTAAGCTTAAAGTTTTTTTTTCTGGATCAATAACTTCATAAATAAAATAATCGTAACATAAATATTTCATGACACATCAAAAACGTGTTGGTAAGTAATTTTCCGCCATCACCACCTACAGCAGGGACGTATGCTAATGGTTTTCCTTAGGTGTGTCAATACCATATTCTGTTATATCACAGATTGCTTTCCGAATTTCACGACATTTATCACGAAAATATATAAAAATATTTTCATCAGATGGAGCAGAATATTTTAGCATCGTAAAAGATCTCGAATCGTATGATTTTACACGCTACCGCCCAGTAAAAGGAGAAAATTAGATCCCAGGATTAAACATTAAAGTGTATTTACTTATTCATTTCAGATTTCGAGAAGATTTGCCGTTGAAGAACCTGGGATATGGTGGGAAGTAGTGCAGTGCGACTCACTAAAAACATGTCTCAGCCACTTAAATGAAAAAGTGAAAACATTAAAGCAAAGATCTCTACTCATTCATTTTTAAAAGTAAGGGTAAAAAGATGCACAGTTTATGTATCCTATGTATGGATGTTCGATTGTAGTTCAATAAGTACAGATCTGATTTAGACTAATGAGTTTTCTAAACAAAACAATGACAATATTAACAAAATCAATAGTTTTGTACTGGGTACTATGTAGGTTTGGACTTTATCTCGAAAATAGATTTACATTAATACTGTGTGAATTATTTACTTATTTACATAAAACAAAATAGGTATACAATACATCACATACCCCACCATATTCCCCAGAGGGTTAGGCAGAGGTGTACCAATGTGCCCCCAAAGTTCGCCGGTTTGCTAAAGTCCCATGTAATAGGCGGCGAGCCTATTGCCTTTAACCGGGCACAAATCCAAACTTCGAGCTGCTACTGAGAATTTCGTAGAAAAACCCAACAACACTTTTTGCTCCACCTGGGAATCGAACCCAAGACCTCTAGCGTAGCAGTCGCGCTTAGGACCACTAGGCTAAAGAGGCAGTTACAATACAATATGTTTCTTTCCGAGCCCAGTAGTGATGAAAATTACATTCATACTCAATATTCTTTCTTTATAAAAAATACCATCAGTTTATCGGAACGTTTAAATCATCAACAAAACGAGCAACGCAAGCACTTAAAAAACCCGCCGTAGACACAAAACGACAACGTTCACCGATGTGATTTACTCGAACATGCAAGTATAGTATCAGTACGGAGCTTTGCCAATACCATAAAGGATTCGCTCCACATTTTCGTTGACCATGTTCACTATAAAACCAGCAATTCAGTGGCTTACCGCGGTCATTGTTGCCCGGCATGTACTATGAACAAAAACACAATTTCTGCGCACTCTCTCCTTTTGTATCGCCCAACTGTTAGGTGCCAACTGCGTCTAATTGGACTCGAACTAATTTCGACTTAATATAGTCTTTAATATGCATATGACTAGTATACTGGGGTTTGCAAATCGTGAGTTTAAAATCTGTGTTCATTTGTTTAGTGGTAATCTAGGATATCACTTTAGTTGAGCATGTACAAATATTTGTTCAGGCATTTAATAGTAAGTGATGACTGATGACTCATCTAGCTAATTGATCTTTAGTCTTTGACTTTGTACCTTGATCTTAGTACTACTGAGTAGTACTCATACGCGTCGCCAAGACTGTGTGGTTCCTAAGTAAATAATCAATGGATATCGTAACAAAGATTTTTAATATGGATTCAGACAAGCCATTATTCTAGATATACACGCGATTAATTTTTTTGTTGTTTATTACAGAAACATAAAACATAACTTACCATCACGCCTGTACTCCCCGAAGTGTTAGGCAGAGTTGTACCAATGTACACCCATAGTTCGCCGGTATGTTTAGGACCCATGTTATAGGGGGCGAAGCTATTGCTCGTTTAAGGCACAAATCCTAACTTTGAGCTGCTACTGAGAATTTCATAGAAAAACCCAATAACAAAGAAAAAATCTGTAACAGCTATACGGTCAAAATAAATGAAAGAGCTGCTTTTTATTATATTAACTGACGAGAAATAATAATACTGCACAGTGAGAGGGTCCAGAATTATTTACTGAATACATAGTAGTAATCTTTGTTACCATTTCAGTTCCACCATTTATAGTAGACTAGATTTAAACCGCGATTGCTATCAAATTAAAAGTGGTATACCTTTTAGAATATTAAAATCATAAAGATGCATCAATAAATAACATTCATTTTCCTCGTTCGAGTCATTTATAAATTATCACAATTTTAACAGCACTGAATTCTCGTAAACTTAAATTTTCATTTGGCTCATCTGAATCTTTCACTTATTTTACGATAGCCGTGGGAATAAACGAAGCAGGCTATGTTTTCCAGGGACCGTACGTCATTCACGATGATATATTTACGTTTTGAGTTTAGTAAAAATTTTATATAGCATCAGTTTATAAAATAAATACGTACTCGTGCTTACATGACGATTTATGTTTTAAATTTTACTTCTCTGCGTCATTATTAGGATTAGTTGACTAGTACTTTAGCTTGTTACCATTTACCTAGGTACACATGAGTAAATATATAATTTTAACGCTTCCTCACAATTGGAATTTCTCCTGTATCGTAGGTTTGTTTGCAAAAATATAAACATACACAAACAGCCAGACTCGGAACAACCATCTGAAGGCCATACAAATATTTGTTCCGTGTGGGAATCGAACCAGCAACATACAGCGTAGCAGTCAATCACTCAGTCACTGAGCCAACCGTATCGTCAATTAGGTACTTGACACCACTAATCAATTGACATACTTTTTATGGGCTGTCAAAATGCGATTCCTCCATAGATTTTGTATGACAATACAAAACTATGACGTCACTTTTGTAATCTCAATTTTATAGTATTTTAAAAATTTATTTTTTCAGGTTTTCAGGGGTATAATAAAGTGTTTTTTGGTAAAGTTGTGTCTTGAAATTATTGGTTAATGGTGTACACTACCCAGTTGTAGATAATACCTACATACTCGTAGACGCATGCTAAAGGAATCACAAAATTGGCAATACACCAATAGTTATAGTATCGGACTAATGAGCACAGGTAATGAGCTCAATAGGTCATCGACCTCCATGAAATGACAGGGATAAAGAATGCTTACAATAAACTAGTTTCTGCCCGCGATTCTGTCTGCGTCTATATTATCCCACGGCAACCGTATATTTTTCCGGGATAAAAAGTATCCTATGTGTTTTTCCACACTACAATCTATCTCAGTGCCATTTTATCCGGATCCGTTCAGCCGTTTAAGCGTGAAAGAGTTACAAACCTCCATCCATCCTCACAAACTTTCGCATTTCACAATATTAGGAGGACTAGCTTATGCCGGGACTTCGTTCGCATAAATGTTACTTCATATAACATCAGCTATCTGACGATAAAGACCCGTCAAAGATATAAAGAAACACAAAAAAAAAATATTAATTTTAGTTGTTACATACCATCACGCCTATATTCCGCGGAGGGTTAGGCAGAGGTGTACCAATGTACACCCACAGTTCGCCGGTATGTTTTAGGTCCCATGTAATTAGGGGGCAAGCCTATTGCCGTTAACCGGGCACAAATCTTAACTCCGAGCTACTACTGACAAATTCATAGAAAAACCTAATAACACTTTTTACTCGACCTGGGAATCGCACCCAAGACCTTTAGCGTAGCAGTCGCGCTTAGGACCACAAGGCCAACGAAGCAGTTTCGTTGTTTTATTTTACTTGAATTAAGATACTATAAACATTAAATACGATGTACAACGAATTAATTACTTGATTGCTTAATCTCAAAATCACTGAAAAGGTCAAACGGATTCGGAATCTTCATATTAGCTAACATTTAATTAAAACTGTAGATATACAAATTATGCTTCATAATTTTAAAATAATAAGACGATTAATTTTGTAGTATATTTTGGGCTCTGTCTCAGTTTGAATGCTCTCTGCAGTAGGAAAGGATCTGGGTGTAACCATTTTTAGAGTTCCGAATTTTTTTTGGGACTTTGAATTCAAAGGGTGTCAATGGGGCCCTATTACTAAGGCCGCTGTCTGTAAGTACGTCCGTCTGTCACAGAAATATATCTTTTTAACCGTAATTAGTAGACACTCGAAATATTCAGTGTATAAAAATATGGCTACTGTAACTACAAATAATAAAAACAAAATAAATACAAGAAACGTGTTTTCTGTAAGTAGTGCTAAGTATTGCACAGAGGTATGAGTTACTAATGATGATGATGATAATGATGATGATGATGACGGTGATGACTCTCTAATTGTACGAGAATTACTCACGTTTAATCAGTTTTTATATTTGGTAGTCTATCACAAAAACCATTCTAGGTAGGTACTTATTTTAGAAGACAACGAACTAGTCCATGTCATCTTATATTATACTAGAGAACTGCCCGTGACTTCGTTATGTTACGTCTTCGATTACTGCTCCGCTCCCGTAGGTCGTAGCGTGATAGTATATAGTCTATGTTACTTAGAAATAAAGTAGCTGTTATTGGTGAAAAAATCGTTAAAATCGGTCCAGTAGTTTCAGAGCTTATTCGGTACAAATAAACAACCAAAAATCTTTCCTCTTTATAATATTCGTTTAGATAACAAAAACAAAATACCTGAACCAACCAACCATTTGGAAGAAATATCAAACTAAAACTTTACAAATACACTAGAAACATAATTGCATCTTCGGAACGCTGATTCTAGCAACGTAGGTACTAAATCGTTGCAATTTCGCCAGTCCGTCACAAGAACTAACAGCAATACAATTTATCAATGTTCACATTTGGGCGAAGGCTAAGACCAGCTGCCGGGATTTGGGCGAAATTTCGGTAACTACCTATGAACTCGACTGTTAGTATTGGGAGTATTATTAAATTTTGAGACCGACTGACGAGAACGATTCTTGGCATCTCAGTTAAGATTGGAATGACTAAGACTCCAAGGATCACTTTACGCTAAACCTCGCGTTTGGTAGTAAATATTATGATAAATAGTTTTTTGAATGTGGAATTTGGCTCTTTTTTTTCTGTTTACATTTTGGACATCTTATATGTATAGAGCATATCTTCATTGTTTATCGTTATACAATTCATCATCTGCCTAGCCTTTTAACAACTATATTGGAATCAGCTTCCAGTCTAACCAGATGCAGATAACCTCCACAAGCAAGTAACTGGGTAACACGTGTCCCTTGGTAACACTGGTTGTCAGATTTTCGGGCTTCTGACTACCCGTAACGACTTACTGACGTTAATCTTTACACCAATTATAACATAACGTACCATCACGCCTGTATTCCCCGAAGGGTCAGGCAGAGGTGTAACAATGTACACCCACAGTTCGCCGGTATGTTTTTAGGTGCCATGTTATAGAAGCCTATTATATTAGGTAGATAGGATACCTACTTTTCGATCACTGTAATTATCAAAACGGTATCATTGCAGCTGTGAGGCTATCACAACAATTAGACATGGTACAAGGAAATTGATAACGAAGAAATAATCCTAATTACGTCTCTTTATGAACTAATTAATATTTATCTGTATATTACAAAAGATTACTTTCACGAATTTAAGAATTTGACTAGAAAAACTAATCGTTTTATTTCAGTTAATACAAGTTCATCACAAAGTGTGAAATGACTCAGAGTTTACAACTAAATAAAAAAGTTAAACAACGATGTTATTCGCGAAGTCTAGTTCTTTATGAACTTGCCAACCTTACAAAGGAACTGTTGGGTAAACGTCGGGAAAACGTTTAAATAGCATTATAATTGACTTTCCTTTCAGCGTAAACCATTGTCTAGTTTTACGAAATAAAATTATAAAATATTTAAATAAAGTTTTTGGTCGGCCATTTTTTTTTTTAAAGAATTAACTTTTTTTCTACGGTTACGTTAAACTGCTTCTAAATACCATAAGTTGAATTATTTGTTACCCAAGTTTAATAACAAAATTGTAATTTACAATTATTAATTCTATAATTAGCCTCGAATTAATTAAACAGGCGGTAAAAAATCGATATGAGCGCAAAATAAATTAAGCATTGTTCGAGAAATGAGTAATAAAACCCATGCAAATAAGTTAATTTGCGTTGGACACGGAAATTAGGCAAAAATCCCAACGTAAAGCCATGTTACGAGAATTTATTTTTAGTCACCCAAAAGGCGTGCTCTAAGGAATATGCTAATATTGTTAATTAGTGGCGTCTGCTGTCTTCCGGACGACTGGGAGGGAAAAATACGAGGACTGCTACTGACTTATGGAACACATTAATATTGTTCGCACTTCCGCCGGCTAACCACCTATTTTCCAGCTTCTAAAGTTAAAGCCCATACCAAATCACTGTGAATTAGTCCAGTCAAGTGCGAATTTTAAGTACTATTAAAATCTACATCAGAAAGGGTACTTACTTGAATATATTAGTATCTTTTAGGGACTTAAATATTACGTGAATTTAACTATATTCAATAAAGTAACCTCTTCTTCCGAGTGACATAATTTTTTAAATACGCTGTAACCTGCTAATCTCTAAAATAACACTGAAATTTGAGACCACTATTTTTAATCGGATATGGACTAATAAATTAAAGTTGTATAAACCGAAATAGTGTGAGTATATCGCCGCAAAGCCCCGCAAACAGTGAGGTGAGCAAGCACAAAGAGCAGTACTGTAAATCAGATGTACCACGCGCGAGATTTATGAGCAAATAAAACGACCACAGCGACGCCCGGCCATCGCATGGAATAATTTCAATTTAACGCCAACTACGTACGATAAATTAATGTTAAGTGTACACAGTACAAACTATTGGTACTCTCGTTAGTGTCCACTAATTAACTCGTAATAATCGAAAATTACATAATGTGCTCAGTAGCCCATTCAGCTTCATGATCAAATTACAGATTATTAGGTGACGGCCCTGTAATTGGCAAACTTTCATTGCATGTTACTTTATAAAAGTGTTTATATTTTGCATTGCGATTTGTTCACTTACACATTTACGCTACTCCCATAAATATTCATCAACTGCCGACCTCAACTATGTTGGGGTCGGCTGAATATCTATATTTTACATGTAGCGAAGACCTTCTTTGCCCCCTGCCCCGTTGGTCTCGTGGTCGCAATCGCGACTGATGAGCGTCCTGGGTTCGATTCCCAAATCGGGCAAAAAAGTGTTATTGAGTTTTGTGTTTTGCCCGGAGTTTGGAAGTTGATGGTGTAACACCCCCGTGACTCGGAAGGCACGTAAAGCTGTTGTGCCGGCTGTCATTTGTAGATCTTTGACAGTCGTTACGAATAGTTAGAAGCTAGGAAGTTTGACTCTGACAACCAGTCTTATCAAGGGGTTTCGTGTTGCCCAGTAACAGGGTTGTGGAGGTAAGATAGATACTGGGTAACATGATTTTTCTTGACATGCAAATGAAATATAACGCTTGCTTAAGGTGGATTGGGAATTTATGACTTATATTAATAAATTATAAGTCAAGGTTTCCTCACGATGTTTTATCTTCAAGGACTTCAGTGGTATCTAAGATAAACTTGGTACTTGCCCGGTATCGAACGCGCAACGTTGCAGCATGAACAAATAAACCAAAAAACTTTCCATGTGTATTATATTAGCAGAGAGAGAGTAGATATTTATTATTTTATTATTTATTTATCCATAATACAAATTAATTACATTTTTAAATATTAATATAATAAAAATAACATTTAAAAATATAAAATACAATAATAATAATAATCATTTTAAAAATATAAAAATATTATTATTATTATTATCATGTGGCACAGACCTCTAAAATAAAATATTTCAATGTCAATTATTAACCTTAAAATTATTAATAGAGAAGGTTCTATAATTTGCAATTCATGTCGAACTATATATTATTATATTAGCATCTGCCCGCGACATCGTCCGCTTGGTTTTCTACACCCACGTTTTGTTACGTCTTTGGTTACTGCTTCGCTCCCGTGATGAACGTGATGTTAACAAACAAACAAAAAATCTCTTTAGTTTTATTATAGATACATACTGTTAATTCTTTTCCTTGTAGATTTGGTTGATATCTCTAGATAACCTTGATAACATATTTTTGTGATGAATAATGTAATGAATAGTAATGATACGTTAATTATATACCTTAAGGGTTTTAAATTTAATTTAAATAAATATATCAGTTAGTCTGTAGACCGGTTTTTGATATAAATAGTTAATAAACTTTATACACTAGCTTATATCCCCGTCCGCGTGATTAGTTTTCACTCACGTTATATTACGTCTTTAATTACTGCTCTGCTCCCGTGAGTCCTAGCGTGATGTTATATAGCCTATAACATTCTTCATGAATCTGGCAGTGCTATACAAATATTTTTTCCAATCAGACAAACAGTTTCACAGATTCACACGTTTTAACAAACAAAGAAACTCTTCTGCCTCTTTATATTAATATAGATATTTGGTCTTTGTAAGACGGGATCGTCTTGCAAAATCTTCGAACTAGTGCTCAAATGTTCCATGCTTTATCTGATGCAGTCTTAACAAGCGTAACAATTATGACAATATTAGTAGTGATCACTGTACAGCGGTACTAATTAGAGTAGTAGGTACTTGCCACAACTAGGTGTCTAGACAACAAGAGAATAGATGTCACCGATCGAGATGATGATGATCTAATTCCAGGCCGGAAAATCATCATTGTATGACCTTTTGAGATAATTTCCTGTCTTGCTCGGAATAGGGAACTGTAGGTACTTACTTGGTAATTGATGTTAGTCTTTTCCTGAAATTGTAATCTACAAAATGATGGCGGATGACGGCAGTATAGCCGGCTTAATATAGACTACCTTCTGCCAGCGACTTCGTTTGCGTGGTTTTTTCCACCCGCATTAAATTTCATCTTTGGTTACTGCTCCTCTCCCGTATTCGTAGTCTTAGCGTGATATTATAAAGCCTAAAGCCTTCATCGATAAATTAACTATCCAGCACAAAAATATTTTTCAGTTCAAACCAGTAGTTCCTACGATTGGCGCGATCAGCCAAACAAACAAACAAACTCTTCAGCTTTATAATATTAGTATAGATATACTGGTGGACCCGACAGACACGTAGCCGTTGTCCTACCCAAACATTGGCCTGTAGCGCCACCTATCAGTTCTAATGATAATTCTAAATCATCTAGGGACTTACTCGAAAACACACACAAAATTTCATTAAAATCGGTCCAGCCGTTTAAGAGGAGTTAAGTGACATACATACGTACAGAAGAACTAGAAAAATACACACAGTATATTGTTGAAAGCCGTAACTTTAAATCTGTAATTCCTATGCAAAGAAACAAAGTTTATTTGAATGTAATCCATAAAATGGCACATACAATGTTGCAATCAGTATTGTATCGTAATTGTTGCACGGACCATCAAACATCAATATACAGCGTGACCTAATGCCTACTAGACAATGTTTTCTATTTAATGGTCAACGGTAACTAACTTGCATTCAAGACGCGATGTTTTTAGGAACAGGTAAACATTGGAGTCTGTTACCTATTCTTCTCCATACAAAATAACCTTTGGGAACGGGCAACTAGATTCAATTCGGTTGATGACTCCACTAATCAATTATTGACATACTTTTTATGAACTGTCAAAATGCGTTTCCCCAATAGATTTTGTACGATAATATTATACTAAACTATGACGTCACTGTTTTGACATCTCATTTCACTAACTACATATTTATCAATTCCGAAGCAACTAAAAACCTAATTTTATAGTTATTTAAATTTGGTTTTCAGGGGTAAAATAAAGTGTTTTTTTAGAGAAGTTGTGTCTTGGAATTATTGTTTAATGGTGTCTATTACCCAACTGATTATTCTTTTAATACCTACCTACAGCACGTGATAATAGAAGCAGACCCATGAGATGGAAAAAATTGGTAAAGAAAAATACACTGAAATTCATAAAAACAACTTTTATATGAACAAACTCTTTTAAATACATATTTTTCTAGATTAATATACCTCTATCTATTAAGTATTATTGGTCCGGTAAACTAAATTTCACTAATTTCTCCGATTCTAACCACAGTTTCTTGGCTAGTTCAGCATTTTGCGAACACTTCGAAGGCTGCTTTTGACGGCAGTCACTGAAGTATTTGCCGGTAACACCTTCAACTTCTGGAGAGACTGCTAAGTATATTGAAGTTTGTGCAGCCTCCCAAGGAGTTTGGAACAAAAATCCTATACATTTTTCTACTATATTCCTAATAATATCGCTAGGAATGTTCCTAAATATATTCGTTGCAGCTACTCCTGGATGCAGAGCGTTTACTGTGACACCCGTACCTTTCAGTCTTGAACTTAATTCTAATGTCATTAAATTCAGGAAAAGCTTACTATTAGCGTATACTAAATAGTCGCTCCAGTATTTCTCCATATTCAAATTTTCAAAGTCTAACTCTCCATATTTGTGTATCACAGACGACACATTTATAATGCGGCTCGGAGCGGAAGATTTCATTAAAGGAACCAGTAGGCAAGTCAAGAGGAACGGAGCAAAATAGTTGACTTGCATTCCAAAGTGAAGTCCATCAGCTGTTTTGTCGTTACCGAGCCCGCCTGCGCCGGCATTGTTGATGAGAACATCAACACGCTTCTCGGTTTTATATATCTGAACGCAGAAGTCCTTGACAGAGCGAAGTGAAGCTAAATCCAGTTGCCGGACGTGGACATCAGTGTTACCACAGAATTTAACGATTTCTTCCTTAGCCTCATTCCCACGATGGACACTCCTACAAGCCAATATCACCTTTGCACCGCGACTCGCCAGGTCCTTACACGTCTCCAAGCCTAGTCCACAGTTTCCACCAGTCACTATCACCACTTTACCGACCATATGCGCACTGGTCCGACATATTCCGACAGTCAATTTTTGGTACACCTTCACAATAAACACTGTCAATATTGTGACGCCAAATATAGCCCACAAAATCATTTTTACTGTTTCAATTATTTATATACTATACTGATGAGACCGCTCGTCGAACTGATTTGTGACGATAAGTAGGTAATCAGTGAAGAGGGTCATGTAAAGTAACCTCAATCATCAGACGCGACGTCTGTATCAACGTGTTTATCGGTGATAAAGTGTTCGTATATATACGACTACATTTTTAGACGGCTTGACTAGCTACACTCCACTCATGACCGTATTCCTAACTACACTAGTTGCCAAACGTGCGTACGCGTCAGTGCGTCGCGGTCCGGCGGCGACATTACATAACTGTGTCATTGAGTTTAACGTTGTTCGTTCTAAACCGATATCACCTTGGATTTATAAAAACTATATGATCTTTGAGAAAAAATAACTCAGTCAGGCATTTTACTCTTTTGACCCAAATTGTGTTTGGTTGATGGAGATCAGCTCTTCGACAAATTACTAACTCTCTCACTCTCTGGAGACTCCGGTCCTCCATCACTCTTCGCGGAAAATATACCGAACTTCGCAGCTGCCTACAGTGAAATCTTGCATCGACTTCCAGAAACCATTCAATCAACTTCGTACAACCGTATAGATAGACATAGAATAATAATAATGTCTCTCATTATATCATTTTAATCATGGAATGTAGTAGCATAACTCAATTGGTTACTTTATTGCAATCATAATGTGTTCAGTAATATCCTTTATATGGAGCACATTATGTCTCAGAGAAAATTGTTTACGAGTAGGCAATTAATGTGTTATTGCCACATAAGTAGCTTTTTGGATGTACATTGTGCTCTTGTCTTATAATACGTAAAATTATGGAAGGAACATAGGAATAGAGATACATACTATCACGCCTGTATTCCTCGAAGGGTTAGGCAGAGGTGTACTAAAGTACACCCACAGATCCCCGGTATGTTTAGGTCCCATGTCATAGGGGGCGACCCCATTGCCATTAACCGGGCACAAATCTTAACTCTGAGCTGTTACTGAAAATTTCATAGAAAAAACCAATAACACTTTGCTCGACCTAGGAATCGAACCCATGCCCTCTAGGGTAACAGTCGCGCTTATGACCACTAGGGTAACATGTAGTCAAAAATATAGAATAAAGAAAATAGGAATATTTGGCAGATGTAACTGCACTAAGTAAATTATGCCCTGTAAGTCGATGTTTCTAAGCAAACATACAGTTAAGCTTATCGTAAAGTTAACATAAGAGGCTCTCCCATAGGGCCCCATTCTATTTTGTTGTCGCCATTACGGTACATCATAACAAACTTGGATCACTAAACATAATTGGGACCCGTTCCATTAGACAGAATGCCTGTCGCCGCTAATCTGACATTGGATATGTTCACTAAAATTTAACTTAAGCAAATGTACAGATGAACAGACATTACAGTTTATAGAACTGATGTACGGTCAGCAACATAAAATTATTAAGAATGTTACTTTTACAAATCATTTAAATCACACGATCACGATTCACTGCTATTCAGAATTTCAGGCAAAATCATTTATTTCAATTTTAGATCCAATTCGTATTGCCTTTGATATTGTGCTCAATTATAAAGAATTTAAAAATCTGAAATGTTAATCTATTTTTGTAGCTGACTGAATTGACATTACTTGTTATAGAATTTATTACTTCGCTGCAAGTTTGATTTAAAATTTCAAACATTTTTATCTAACCTAATCTGAATAAAGATACTAGATACATATGACGCCATTTTATTTAAATCATTAATTTATTTAAATAAAGTATGAATAAAGAATTACTTTTATATTTATTAGTATTATTATTTATTTGATATTTGACTACCTCGTTGGCGTAGTGGTCCTAAGCGCGACTGCTACGCTAGAGGCCTTGGGTTCGATTCCCAGGTCGAGCAAAAAGTGTTATTGGGTTTTTCTATGAATTTCTCAGTAGCAGCTCGAAGTTAGGATTTGTGCCCGGTTAATGGCAATAGGCTCGCCTCCTATTACATGGGACCTAAAAACATGTCGTTCGAACTGTGGGTGTACATTGGTACACCTCTGCGTAACCCTCTAGGGAATACAGGCGTGATGGTATGTTTTTTTGTATTTCTAATAAAGAATATATATTATATTAAGGTAATAAAGATATTGATTTTACGAAAACACTGTAAAGGTCTTCTTTCAAATATGAAATTACTTATGTCAGAAGAGCTCTCTTCTATATTATGTAAAAACACTGTAAAATTAGACTAAGTAGGTACATTAAAACCAATTAAAATATCAGAATAAATACGTTTCTATATAGGTACCATAATGTTGAGCATGAACTGGGTAAACCCTTACAAAGTTCATCTCAAAACATTAATTTAGATGTCTGTGGTCTTAGTTCTCAAGTAGTTCTAAGTTGTATTGATGGGTAGTAACTATTAAGTAATCTGTGTCGATGGCATCACTAAGCATTATTCATATAAGTGCTATAATATAATACATGAACACGTATTACGGAGGAATTAAGAAATGTTTAGTGTACAATAATATGTGCATCTCGAAAAGATATGGATTAACAGTGTAAAAGATGATATTATGGCGTACTTCGCCCACCCTAAATAAATAAGGGTAAAAGATCTATGAAATTATGTTCAATTTGACCTTATAACATCGATACTTTCAACTGTAAAAAGTTGTTATTTTGACATTACACTCAGACACTACAATTTTATTTATTCATACGTACAGATGTCAAATAAATGCAGTCAGAATAAATCAAACATTTGTAATTTACAGAACAAAGCTTCATTACGAATATTTTTGACTCGGCTGTCATCGCAATTTCGACGTTACCTATGCATAGTGAGAATTAAACATTATTGGTGTTGTTAATTTGGTAATTAAACGTTTATTACTCTTTATGATTAAGTTTTTACATAGCTGAGTAACACTGTAATAAGCCACGTTGCTTGTTGAACTTTCAGTAATACTAGAGCTAACATCTTTTGAGATTGATCTACTCAATCTGCTTGATTTACAGTCAAAACATGGTTTCTATGTATTCTAAAAAACGACTTTTATTTTTGGCGTGAAAACTTTAGGCTAAACTTTCAAAACTAAACTAAACTTTCAATAATTATCAAGAAAAATAACACGAATATTTATAATTATCGATTTTTTTGTAAAATAGTGAGAACTCGAAGTAATGCTTCCCTGCAGTCAATGTGTGTGTAAACCTTACTGGCCCTCGGCTACCCAAGCAGACAGTAGCCATTGAAAAATCCATTCATCGATCATACAGAAACGCTTCATTTTAAATTCTTTATGAGACGTCTTAAAAAAGAAATAACAATGCCAATAGTAACTATTACTAGACTGAAGTTCCTTTGTTTCGGCTCCAGCACGATGTAAAAGAAACCGTGTGTAGTTCATATAAGGTCTTATTCCTAAACTGGTCAATAAACATGCATTTTGTAATTTTTAACTTACCTACCAATTCCACGATATACAACTGCCGCAACAAATCATTGTTTTTATGTCATTGGATGGCAAACAAGCCCACGGACCACCTGATGTTATGTGGTCATCGTTATCTTTAGACATCAGCAATACCAGAGGCCTTGCAAATGCGTTGCCATCCCAGAAACCAAGTTGAAATGTCTCATGTGCCTGTAATTACACCATCACGCCTGTATTCCCCGAAGGGTTAGGCAGAGGTGTAACAATGTACACCCACAGTTCGCCGGTATATTTAGGTCCCATGTAATAAGGGGCGAGCCTATCGCCATTAACCGGGCACAGATCCTAACTCCGAGCTGCTACTGAGAATTCCATAGAAAAACCCACTAACACTTTTCTGTAAATACACCTGCACCCATATCTTTCAAACCGGAACACAGCAACGCTGCTTTGCGGCAGAAATAGGTATGGTGGTAGTAATTCCCCGGACGAGCTCCTTCACGAAGAGCTCTACTACTACTCAATGCTATTTTAATTCATACTATAACGCTAAAGAGCGCTTAAACGCTATTCAATGTAACGTGTCAATCTCTTGATGTTAACGTAACGTTAACACAACATGTAAATTAAAGGAGGTATCCAGGTTTATAATGAGACGTATGTCGCGTAACTAAAGTGTCGGAGGTGTTTCCCTGCAATTGCTGAGCAATTTGTCGCGTCAAATCACGTCAAACGACGTCATTACCAGGGTCCCCTGTGTGAGCGTCGACGTATCGACATACGCCTTATGACCGGGCCCCTAGTTTGTTAGACTTATAGTTGCGATATATAGTTTGCCTGTTTTCATTCAGAATGTTGTTTCTATTCATCAGTATTTCTGCATAGTGTTTCCTATTTGTGTTTGTGTTCAGTAGTGTGTATAGTAGTCGTGAGCACAAATGTCAAATTGGTTTTTGAGTTCCTTTCTGTGTTTTGGGCCGCTGACGCTGCACGCGATTGATCCGTCAGTTGGACCGATCGCGTGCAGCATCCGCGCCCCAAAAATCCCCGAAAGTAACCCAAAAATTTACTTGACATTTGTACTCACGACTCGGGGCGACTAATATATTTAGGTGGAAATCATTCGTGTATACTTACAATGTGTTTAGTCATAATTTTTGATCGAACGAATTTATTAAACCCTACCTATTGATGTACTTATAGTGATTTTTATTTTAGGTAATTGCCTCGTTAGCTTCGCGGTCCTAAGAGCGACTGCTACGCTAGAGGTTTTGGGTTCGATTCCTAGGTCGAACAAAAAATGTTATTGGGTTTTTCTATGAAATTCTCAGTAGCAGCTCGGAGTAGGGATTTGTGTCAGGTTAATAGCAATAGACTCGCCCGCTATTACGTGGGACCTAAACATACCGATGAGCTGTGGGTGTACACAGGTGCACCTCTGCCTGACCCTTCGGAAAATACAGCCGTGATGGTATGTATGTTTGTTTTCAGTATATCGTGTTCACTTAAATTAATTTACCGATACAAAATATAGTATTTTTTTTTTATTCAGTATGGTGTTTCCTTGCCCATTCTTCGCTACACGAAACTATTTTTTTCTCTTGTAAATGATGATCAAGACTGCCTTTGAATTGTCTAATTGAAATAAACGTTTGACTTTGACGTTGATATTATAATGTCATATTAACCAGATGTATGTACGTGGACGAGGCGAAAGAGTATGTAAGGGTCGTAGCAGGTGGCGTTCTGTGGTTTCTGCCTACCCCCATTGGAAAAAGGCGTGAGTGTATGTATGTATGTATATTAAGATTTCTATAAGATTTAACCTGGCCTTTTTATCTATCTAGATAGATAATTTTTATCTTTAGGACAAAGGTCTTAAACACGCGGCCCGCAGTCACGTAGTCTGCGGCCCGGCAACCCAGCCCACCTTTATCGCCAATTTTTATTTATGTGTTCATAATTTAATTCTAGCACATTAAATAATGCCGTAAATAAAGAATAGTAAACATTATTTTTATTTCGTTAACAAAACGGTCGAAAATGTATGTTTTTTGTTGTGTTATTTTGTAGTGGAATAACAATTCTACGTATGTACCCTAGAGAAGTAGCCCACAGAAGCCAAAAAAAATTTTTTTGGACCTTGACTTTAACAATATTGAAGACCCCTGCTTTAGGATATACTTAACGGCGTTATAAGAAAATACATACATGTTTCTCATACATAGTATGAATGTATCCAGAAAATTTTAAAGTTTTTAGTGCAGACTTTTTTTTTTTTTTTTTTATGAAAAACGTTGCCCCACACTAGGAATTTCTCCTGTATCGTGGGTGCGTTTACAAACATATGAACTCACATATACAAACAGCCAGACCCGGAACAACTATCTGTAGGTCATACAAATATTTGTTCCGTGAGGGAATTGAACCCGCGACACGCAGCGCAGCAGTCGATCGCTCGGCCACTGCGCCAACCGTGTCGTGTGCCGTGTGACTATTTAGAGAACAGATTTTATATTTTATGAAAACACACCGTCTTTCATAAAATATTTATAAATGGTGAGTACTACCTTCTTTGACGATCATCTTCAGTATATTCTAGGCTAGGCGCCCACTAATGCAGCAACGAGCCTCAAACACGACTTGAATGGCGACATGACAGTCTATACTAATATTATAAAGCTAAACAGTTTGTTTGTTGGGTTGAACGCGTTAATCTCAAGAACTACTACTGGTTTTAATTGAAAAAATATGTTTATGTTGGATAGTTCATTCATCGAGGAAGGCTTTAGGCTTTATAAAATCACGCTACAACACACGGGAGAGGAGCAGTAACCAACCAGTGAAAAAAACCACGCGCACGAAGTCGCTGACAGAAGCTAGTGTAGTATAGAAACGCAGGTCATGCTATAGCATTCCCGTGTGTGTCACGCCCGTTTTTATTCTTAATTTAACCAGCTTGTGACCGAAACTGTGGTCACATGAATGACCGTCAAGCCTTAGATAGCAATGTTTTATCTGTAAGATATTATTAGAAAATCCTGAGAGCCGTATCAGTGCAGGTGTTTTGATAACATATAAGATTATAACATTTATTTAGTGCCCATCAGCTTGGTTAACGCTACGAATTGATTAGAAACTATTTATTCCTAGAATAGGGATTATAAGAATTCATTATAGTTAATTTAATAATCTAAATAAATCAAGACAACATATGATGGAGTATTTATCCAGAACTCTTGATATTTTAACACGTAAAAAATATCAACATTAACCAGCTATTTCCGAACAGTGTTAGTATTTACCTACATATTAATATATAACTAGCTTATTGTACAACTACAGGTCAAAAGCCTCTTCTGGTAGAGAGAATGCGCGAGCATTGATCACTACGCTTCCTCAAGGTGAATTGGTGATTTCAGAAAGTCAATAAACTTAGAAAGTTCATATGAATGGAAAAACTCACATTGGTAGTTGCTCGTTTTCGAACCCGCAACCTCATGCTTGAGAGTCGGGTGCCTTAATTTTAGATAAAGAATTAGGGACCTTGAGAACCGGCATTCACACGAACAAAGTCGCGGTAATAGGCTAGTAAAATAATGGTCTTGGGTTCGATTCCCAGGTCAAGCAAAAATTGTTATTGGGTTTTTCTATGAAATTCTCAGTAGCAGCTCGGAGTTAGGATTACATGGGATCTAAACATACCGGCGAACTGTGAGTGTACATTGTTACACCTCTGCCTAACCCTTCGGGGAATACAGGCGTGATAGTATGTTATGTTATGTTCTCTAAAAACAACCTTGAAACAAAAGGTATAAGAATTTTAATTGGTACTAGGTATAGACATAACATAACTTTATCTTCCGTACGTGTTGCTCCTATCGCTGAAAACATGATATATATATAATAAAATGTAATTGTAATGATTACATTGCAAAACTAAAAAGATGAAGTATGATACGATTTAGTAAGAATGATCACGATAATTCTTGATAAATAACTATAATATAAATTGTCACACTTTATGTAGGTATGTCATGATGGTTCAGTGGTTAAAGTAACCTTAGTTACTCCCCATAACATCAGCTAGCAGCCAGTGAAACACCCGTCAAAGGTGGTTCAGCCGTTTCGGAGATTAGCCGGAACAAAAAATAAACAAAAATTTTACTACGGTACTTCGTACATTCATATTTATTTTATACAAATCTGTCATTTCGACATTATACAACCAGACACCTCAATTTTATTTATTTGTATAGATTCAGGAGTATCATTCTAGAGCTTGGTATAACTTCTCTGAACACTTGTAAATCGCTCGGTGAAGTATTAAATCTTGTAATAAATTAATTAAGATCTACTTTCCTAATTAGCCATCAAACAAATCGTGCCAAGCGACTGGTACATACTTCGGCGAGGGTGCCTCGTTTTACGGGTCTGTTAAAGTCTTATTGTCGAACTTTCGAGCTCGTAATTCCCTGACGGCAATTACTGTCAGAATAAAAGCGATTTTACAATGCACTTTGTAATAGACGCAGTATGAAACAAATCTGTAGTGTTTAATGAGTGCTTAGTACTTACAAAGTCGTTTTTAAGAACATTTCTTTAACTGTCCAACGTGTTATAATCCGGAATATAATCAACAATATCATCATCAAAAGCAGGCAAGCATCTGTTTGTTTCAAAATTATGTGGGTAGATAACATAGGTACGTTATAGGTAAAAAAAAATCAGTGACTTGATTAATAAGCGTCCTCTGAAAATAAGTCTCACATCTAATATATTACTCCTAAGTAGCAAGCAGGACATTCGACACCTATTAGAAAACTTATTAACAACCTAAACGAAATATGATCAACGAATCATGAATCTAACAGCCGACGCCTGACAACAGTTTAATAGCAATGTGCAAAAATATAGCATGCTATTCAATAGTAGGAGGCGTTATATTTATTAATTAGCAAAACATAAATTAAGGAAAACTTATAAAAAATGTAGATAATAATGCCCACAATGTTTTCAATAGCTACAAATATTTTCCAAGCACCTGACTAATAATTTAACTAATAATTTGTAAGTTATTACAAATGGGCCTCATGAATTGTTTTCTTCCTAAAAGAATAATATTTGAATATGTTAGTATATAATGTGTCTTATCTTTAATATATATAAATTCAATGAGGCACTCGTATAATTAACCGTTTATACTAGACTCGGGAATTTTCAGTTTTATTATCTCTGTTAGATTTTTTCTATTATCTGTTGTGTTTCAGTCAACGTATTGTCATCGTGCAGCCATAGTAATGCCGGTTTTATCTTATCTGTATTAATGTATGAATGTCCATTTAGTGTGCCTAAAATTGTTGCCTCAACACGATGTTTATTATATACCTTGTTTTGACTAATGTGATCATAGTTTTTCTTATTAAAATTTACTGTAAACTAACAACTGGAATATGTAAGTGTAGTAATCATTTGGTGGGCAAAGTGGTCATAGTGACAGGTGGCAACAAAGGCATTGGATACGATACTGCAAAAAACTTGGCTGAAAGAGGAGGTCGTGTTATACTAGCATGCAGGAACGAGAAACTAGGCACAGCTGCACGAGACAAAATCATCGCAGCTACTGGTAATACCGACGTTCACTATGGACAACTTGACCTCTCCTCGCTGGCTTCAGTAAGAGCATTCGCTGATGGTATAATCAAGACCGAGAAACGCCTCGACATACTTGTCAACAACGCCGGTGTCTACGATGTTGAGAACGTTAAAACAGAAGACGGGTTACAACTTGCCATGCAGACTAATCATTTCGGCCCTTTTCTTTTGACATCGTTGCTGCTACCATTACTGAAATCATCTGCACCGAGTCGGATTGTCAACGTATCATCCCAGGCTCACTTACGTGGAAAACTTGAATTCGATAACCTCAATTCGGAAAAGGAAACTAAGGAAACCTACAGTTTCATGAAGGTGTATTCTAAGACGAAATTGTGTAACGTTTTAATGACTGTTGAATTGGCGAGGAGATTAGAGGGAACAGGAGTGACAGCTAATAGTTTACACCCAGGAGTTGTAGAGACCGAAATTCTGAATTTGAAAGCACGCTGGGTAAAATTGGTGTTACCAATACTGAAGTATTTTTTCAAGGACACCTGGGAGGGTGCGCAGACTTCTATATATCTTGCTGTGTCCCGAGAAGTGGACGGCGTAAGTGGAAAGTATTATGCCGATTGTCGGGAGGCAAGTATGGCGACTCTCGGTCAAGATAAAAACTTGGCACGCAAGCTTTGGGATGTTTCAGAGAAGTTGGTTGGTCTTAAATAAAGTCACTCGATTGAGTATGTAAACTGCCTTGTGTTTTAATTCTGGCCTAGGTAAATAATACTTTAACCGATGCATTATAAATCTCGGTACAAAATGGTAAGAATGATAAAACTTTCAATAAAATATTCTGTATCAAGTTTTTGTATTGATGCCAAGCATAAAGTAACAAATTTCTAAAACACATTGTATCAAATATAATAAATCACATTGACGTTGGCTCAGAATCTAATCTTTTGCACACAAAACTTTGGCTACGAAATATCAGCAGAAGTTGCACAAATAGCATTCAAAAAGAGCTTGTATTGAAAATATCGAAGTAGAGACTGCGAATAGGTAGTAAAGTTTTGTGCAGAACTTTACCACAGACTTCTTCATTCGTTTCAATATTTTGAAAATAAAGTTACAAAGAGATTTGTTGACAGTTTTTTTATGAAGTTGCTTGCCCATTCTTCACACGAAATTACTTTGGAAGGGGCAACTAGATTCAATTATTTTTTTCAAAAGTGCCTTTTAGTGGTCTAATTACCGGGGCTGCGGGTTGTTCGTAAGAGATACCGCGCCCCCGGAACGCAAAGGGCACAAGAAGAAACATGGGTGGGTTTTAGTCAGTAAAAGTCTGACACTCCCTCCCGCCCCGGGAGAAGTTATTTGACGATTTCCCACCCGCCAAAAAAAAAAATTATAAAAAAAAAAAGTCAAATTGGAACAAATGATTTCACTTACACTTTTATCACATAAAATCTAATATATAAAATTAATAAATAAAATTACTAATATGAAATTTTCTAAAAGTATCCAATATTCGATAAAGTTGTCGAGTTACTTTGTTCAAAAGGCAGCTGAATACTTGAAGCATTGGCCGGCAGACTTGTTGTCATGGCGGTGTTTTGTTGGTTCAGGAGACGGGTGGTGTCTCGGCGAACGGTCCACGGGAATTCGATATTGCCTCAAGTGAAGCGTTCTAGCAGCATTGTGCACTTTTATTCGCTATTGTCAGTGTGAGCGATGCCACTTCGTCGTGCTCGGATGATTGCGGTATCGTATTCTTTCTTTAGAAAACACTTAGACGTGAAAAAGTTTGAAATTCTGATGTTCTAACTTATAAAGATTTTATCATTCCTTAGCTGCATTATGCGTTCTATAGTGCGTATTAGTAGGAAGTATGCTATTTTACTATTTTCCTCAATAACTAAGTAACTACAAACGAAACATTGCTGAGAAAGCAGAAGGTAAGAATGGAATATATAAACAAGCAGGTCGGTTGAAATTGCATTTCTAAGGTTTCAGAAGGGTTACGACATGACAGACAGTTTGACAGACACCTTTTTGGCAATGATTTGGCAGCAATCATGTTTTGTTAATCTAGCTAAAGATAAATCCAAATGTAAATAAAAATTAAAGTGAGATTAATTTAATGATAGTATGAATACGATAACAGAAACAAGCACTCCATCAATACCATCCTACTTTTGGACCTGTCTCACTCTCTCAAACGAGTGCCCATTCTTTTCACCCGATGATCCAAACCTATACTACTACGGTATTGTACTGGCCAGCTTATACGCCGCATTTTTTCTAGTGATACTTGCTGACTTGAAATTTTTTTGGTCCGTGGATCATTTGCAACGTCAGATTGACTATTACATAAATCTAATAAGAAAAAAAGTAAAGCACGTACACTTGGACCAGAGAAGGTTGATGTCACAGCAGGAGAGGACTGAGAAGCAGCTGAAGAGATGTGAGGAATGCACGCGAGTGGTGACAGGCATGCGGAGCGCGTTGTCCACGGATGACAGCAAACAATTAACGACTTTGACAAGCTATTTCATTGAAACAAGACCCAGAAGTACTTGGAACGTGAGCTAAACCTTCATTAATTTATGACCTGAATAACTCTGTTGCATTCGGGCTTCTATTCACAAACACGAACTTACTTTCAACGCCGGACGGTAACATTTCTGTCGCTTGTATATAACCTCGGTATATTTTCAGCTTCTCGTGCAGATATTTGGATCGAAGGCAAGTCACTGTTTGCTAAAGCGAATACCCTTTATATTTTATCTTTTACACAACGTCGGATGTAAAACTCGGTTCAAGAGAGAGTTTTCAGATAAAGATAATACTTTATATGTAGCATCATACTCAGGGCTCATTCAATTTATATATTCTGTCCCGAACTGCTGCGGCGTCGGAGCGGTGCAGTGCGGATATCATACTGCATACGAACGGTTGTGTTTTTTCATACAGTGGACGCGTCCGTACGACACCCGTACCGCATACGCACGACGGTAGGACGACAAACGTCACTTATCAACTGTATGAAAAATAAACCATCCGTGTACTTTCCGACACCCGCACTTCTACAGCGCTGTAGCAATCACTAAACACAATAGGTCATTATAACAGCACGGTTCCGACTCAGCGAATAATTTGCCATTCAAGTAAAGGCTTTAAATCGTGTGCGTTTAATTTTTTTTTATAATGACAAGTTAGACTAAGCGCGACTGCTAGAGGTCTTGGGTTCGCTCCCAGGTCGAGCAAAGTGTTGAGTTTTTTTACAAAATTCTCAGTAGCAGCTCGGAGTTAGGATTTTTGCCCAGTTAATGGCAATAGGCTCGCCCTCTATTACATAGGACCTAAACATACCGCCAAACTGTGGGTGTACATTGGTACACCTCTGCCTAACCCTTCATGGAATACAGGCGTGATAGTATGTTATGTATGTTGTGTTGTGTGGCAAGTTAAAAAAAGTGACGGCTCGCAGGCGGCGCGCTGAGAGCCTACAGATGGAAGCTTCGAGGCGATTCCGGCCGGGCCGTAGTCGTGTCGTAGCGGTACTGTTACAATGAGCAATGACCACAAAATTTAAAGACACCTTAGGCCGGCGTAAATTTTGTCACCGGACCGGTATCCGGTACATGTACACACACATTAATTATAAGCCATACCGCCGCGAATCCGACGAAAAACACGAACCCTTGTCCGATGAAAAAGCGGGCGTATACAAGCGTCATTGGATAGAAATTTTAATCAGAATTTATTCATAAATAGTGAATTTAAAGTAAATATCAAACTACAATACGTAACAAAACTATAAAATAACTTTACGAACTACTAACAAGTTCACTACTCTATTTTATCAAATTCGAATTTGTGAATTTTCTGTTTCAAATGTCTGCACAATAAAGTTACGCAAGTGAGAACAAAATAAGTACCTAAAGAGTTTTATCTATGTTTCCTTGACTTCCAGCAAACTTATTTAAAGTTTCTTGTTGTTGAAATACTTGTACCTTTAAGTTGACTCATTCCGATACTTTGTGAACAGAAACGTTGCTTCGTGAATAAGACATTTGCATCATAAAAAAAAATAGGCGTTTGATAAATATTGATAACAATCTTCCCACGAATGAGTTAATTTAAATTTAAATATATGTCATTTAATTCAGATAACAAAGACCCATAAGAGGTCACAAAAAAAAATCATTTAAAATAAAATTAACTATTGCACACAGAGAGACCATTGAATGGCAAACAAGCCGTCGGCCCTCCTGATGTTAAGTGGTCACCGCTGCCTATAGACATTTTCCATCCCAGAGACAAAGTTGAAATGTCTCAAGCGACAGTAATTACACCAACACCCATTCCCTTCAAATCGGAACACAGCAACACTGCTTTGTGGTAAATGTAGGTGTGGAGGTAGTACTTCCCCGGCGAGCTCCTTCACAAAGAACTCTACTACTATTGGTAGTAGTAGAGTCTATATATCTATCATCTATACAAATAAATGAAATTGAAGTGTCTGTTTGTAATTTCAAATTAACAGCATTTCACTAAATGCATATGAAAGTCTATACAATTCTTACACTAAAAAAACATTTTTTTTTTTGTTTGTCTGTCTGTTTGTTACGCCCAGTCTCTGAAACGGCTGGACCAATTTGACGAGACTTTCACTCGTAATAATTTTGGCAATTAATAAAAATAAAAAGAGAGTATAAATTATAACCACAATGCGAACAAAGTCGCGGGCATCAGCTAGTCGAAAATAAAACATTTCTAGATACTTAGGGTATCGCACATATTTAAAAGTATCGATAAGCAAACATTAGATAATATAATATCGTAGCAAGGTATGAGGTGTGAAAAATCGGAGCAGAACGAGATTAAACTATCGCGTTCAAATATAACTTGTTCTGCTGGAGTTAGAAATATGAAACGTGCATGTGAGCATGAATAGAATTATTATACCGGCCAAAGTGCCTACTTAGTTGATTTAAAGCGTTATTTTAAACTAGCTCCTACCTGCGACTTCGTCCGCGTCGAAGTTAATATATTACCCCCCGGGAGTCGTACACTTTTCCGGGATAAAAGTCGCCTATGTGTTATTTCAGACTCTGTGCCAAATTTCTGCCTCGGTAGCCTAGTGGTCCTAGGCGCGACTGCTACGCTAGAGGTATTGGGTTCGATTCCCAGGTCGAGCAAAAAGTGTTATTGGGTTTTTCTATGAAATTCTCAGTAGCATCTCGGAGTTAAGAATTGTGCCCGGTTAATGGCAATAGGCTCGCCCCCTATTACATGGGACCTAAATGTACCGGCGAACTGTGGGTGTACATTGTTACACCTCTACCTAACCCTTCGGGGAATACGGGCGTGATAGTATGTGCCAAATTTCATCCAGATCCGTTCAGCGGTCTAAGCGTGAAAGAGTAACAAACATCCATACATCCTCACAAATTTTTGCATTTATAATATTAGTAGGATAATATCTGAAAATTGTTGAGTCCTATCCAAATACTCATAATTTGAATACGAATAATTATAATAGACTAGCTGTTGCCCGCGACTTTGTTCGCGTTGTGGTTATAAAACACGGACCACCCCCAACTTGATCCGCGTGGCTTATTTCACCCGCGTTAAATTACGTCTGGTTACTGCTCCGCTTCCGTGGGTCGTAGCGTGATGTGATATAGCCTAGAACACTCACAAATAACGTGGCTTCCTATCCTTCCTATTTCGAAATCAGTTCTGTAGATCCAGACATAACCCCCCCCCCCCCCCCCCCCTTTCCCTACAACCTCACAAACGTTACCTCTTTATTATTAAAAAATTATAATGCATGGATTATGGCGTATATATTGTAGGCACCCTATTATATATCTGCCTAGTCTATTTCCAACTACGTTGAGGTCGGTATCCAGTCTAACCGGATGCAACCTGGTGGTCAGAGTTCCTGGATTCTGACTATCCGTAACGACGAGGTACCCATACCTGCCGTTGGAATAAAAAAAACCAACTCCAATTGATTACTAGGGGTATCTGAACGCGGGTGACACTACGGGGTATATGGTAGGGGCTAGTTGGTATCTGGTTATAATCGTGAAGTGTTATGGTTGGAGGAAGCAATAAAAAACCTTGTAACCTAGCGATTTGTCTGACCATAATAATAAGCCAAGTAACCCTAAAAATAGATTAGATACACTTGGAAGAGATAGTGTGGAATTTGCGCTTCCTGTATTTACTCCAAGGGTGAACCATTGGGATAAAAACTCGAATAACAAATAGGAAACGGAACTTCTTTATGTTTTTTTTTGTGAGATTACAATATGTGGAAGGTTTTATATTTTTGGTTCAAATAAATGAGCTAAGGTGCTACATTCCCCATTAAGATAAAACTTTTTTGAAACTATTTTTTGGCCGCGACTGCGTTCGTGTAAATGTCAGTTACTGGAGGAGATAGACAGGTATGTAAAATGAAATGTGTCGTTTTTAATTTTTGGGTCAATTTTCAGGCGACGAGACGATGCCCCCAGAATGAAGATGTTGACGACTGGTGCCTGTAGAAGCAAGGAAAATAAAATAACACGGCGACATCAACAACTGGCTCTGGTTTAAAGTTTAGCAATTAAGAATAAGCTAAGCTGCGAGATTGCATCAGGGGAACTTCTTGTTTTCCCTACGGAAAACTATCTTCATTACGCTAGATCCGTGTATCTGCTATCTAAATCGTACAGAAACATTGTTTTGCGACCACACTCGCGCACATACCCCGTTACACGAACTAGATTTGGTCGTATATGGCAAAACAGTTGGCTAAGCTCCAATCGCTTCCTTAACCGTTTCCAAATTATTTATTCCCAAGAAATAAAATAAATAAAACCAATTCTTAGTTGTTTTTTTGTATTTTATTCACACAAACACACGAACTGTCATACATCTCTAATAAATAGTTACCCTAATTAACCTATTTGTTAATTTTATACAAAGCTTAGGTTTTCTAATACCAGTTTCGTACATACAGTAGTTACTAAGAATAATCTTAAATACAAACATACACTACAATGTTAAACTACAGTTACTTTGGTGTTATCGGTGGTGACCTTAATGTCGGCAAAGAACAATGAACAATAATGGTTAAAACGAAAACTTAACATAAAATTAACAAACACAGCCATGGTCAATAAATAATTAACAATAATATCACAATTCAAACTTAACAATAATTCAACGCTTAAAACTATGTAACATTAACAATGTTAATTGGTCAACAAAATTATACCAAATGGTAAAAACAATAGTTGCGTAATGACCATTTTATTCCCGCTTAAATCTTTTATTCTCGATTATTTTGGAAACTATTGGTTGATAGGTTTTAATTTAATTATAATTTAATAACACAATTTACTGTGTTGCAGGGTAACTGGACGGTTAAATTAACAATTGTGTGGAGGAAGTAATGATGCTGTTACCATAACAAAACCTTTATCAGGGGAACAAAACAGTCATTAGGCTGGTAACACTTAAGAACAACTATCATGATTGTAACTGATGGGTAATTAGGACCATGTTATTGTTGTACTATTATAATATACCATAACAACTTGATTATCTTTTAGATATTAAATCATAACATCCAGATTTAAAAGTCACAATTCATAATAGCTAAAAAAATAAGTGCGTCCAAATAGGGTTCAAACCCATTAGATGGTCAAAACCCTATAAGAAGGCAAACACCACACAAAATGAAACAATATCAGGCACATTACGGTAATAAGGCACAATGTGATTGTTTCAAGAAAAATAAATAACAGAAATGAATGGAAACTAGAAAAAAAGTTGAATTTTAAGTTTAGAAATGAAAAAATCTGAAATCTATCGTCAGAAAGAAAAGAAATTCTAGGATGAAATTACAAAGAAAAACAGTAATACGAATAACAAAACAAAAACTTAACTGAAAATCAACTGTCAAATCAACAAATTGGTCAACGTAACATGCTAAACAAAAACTCAACATACTATCATACTAATATAAAGACCCAGGTATCTGCTTAAAGTTCAGAACAATATGGTTTATAAAAATTACCAGTTTAGACCACTTAGAAGGTTTAAAATTATTTAAATTTTTGGCTCTTACTTTTATGCTGAAAGTGTTGAGTGAAGATTATGAACGAAGTGGCTTTATATCAATAGTCAAATCAGGTACAAATCCAAGTGGGTATGAACACACAAACAACTTCAAATAAATTGATAAGGGAAGCTATTGAAGTGCTTGAAGTGGGGAGGTCAACTAACAACAAAACAAAAACTTAACTTGAATTCAACAGGCAAATCAACTAAGTAATGCAAACATAAAAAAAAACTTAAAAAGAAAAAAAAATCTTAAAGAGGTGTACCCTGCTTAAGAATTGAGTGTTCTCATGTGTATGAATTTAAAAATGTTTTTATGTAACTAAACAAAAGTTGTGTGGACCTATTTTGTCTTTTTTTGTGAACTAATTCAAGTTTATTGGCAAAAACAAAAAAAAAATAAAGTAATAGATGGTTCAAGATGGCTATTTAAGCAAATTACAGTGAACGGGACAGTTAAAAATAAAACTTAAAATCAATAACTTAGTCCTGTTAACAAATACTTAATTAAATGATGAATGGTTTTAATTATACTACAAAATATGTTTTATCCCAAATGAAAATAACTATTTGGAAATCAATCAGCAATTGGAATGCAAATGATCAATGATGATGATGTTATTGAAAATTAGTTTTAGCTATTAGTAGTCTCACATACATATTAATAAAGGGATTTGGATGTGAAAATCGTTATATAAAATAAACATAAACTTAATGAAAGCAACAGTAAAATCAACAATTAAGTAACTTCGAGTAATAACAAATAACTTCAACTAACCTAAAGACAAGTGATATTTAAGATTTCTAGTGATTTTTTTGCCGAAAAAGAAAATGATAAAGAACAAAACAAAAACTCAACGATTTGGTAACGAAAATGTCCAGCATAGTTAAACAAAGAATTAACAAATCTTACAATTACCTTGAAATTAAATAACAACAGAGAAATGAAATGGTTTTGTGTTTTAGGCTTAATAAAAGAATAAAAGAGTCAAACTAAAACTTGTTTAGCTGTTTTAGAATTATCCAAAAAGACATCGAAAGTATTTTAGGTTTTCTATTGAAAAACAAAAACTCAACAGTTTCTAAACAAAAACTTAACTTGACACATTGAAATAAGATACAATAACAAATAACAATTTCTCCAGACCAGCTGGTTCATTGCAAATTAAAACAAAAAATCAACAATTATAACAAAAAACATGAACACAACTTTTCGGTACATGATGGTAGTTCATGGTATTTTGATAATCCAAAGAAAAACTGCAGATCTTTAGCAGGACCTAACGAGTGTAAAAAGACACTTTTGGAAGCGAAAAGTTGCAACCACTTTTTTTCTACACTATACCTGGAAACCATCTGGTTAAGGAGATTTTAGAGGTAAAAGTCCCAAATTTATTTTTTATTTTTTAACGAAAATAAATTTTATAACTACACTTCAAGCGTCTCCGCACACGACCGGTTTTTTGGACGATTATCAGGCCAACTTTTAACAGATTTCTTAGTCGGCGAACAGAAAAAATCAAAAATCAGCCCGATAATCGGTCAAAAAAACGATCGTATGCGGAGACAGTAAATACTGTGAAGAAATATTTTATACACCAAATAAGTAAAGAAATTATTTTCCAGCAATATATTTTGCAGTTCGACGGACAGGTTGCGCATTTAACGTATATGTAATGTGTCTTCTTACACCTCGTATAATCGAATGATGGAATCAATTTATTTATAAAATGTCAGCTGTCAAAATGTTAGCAACATATACCTATGTGATACAAGTATTACAGAAAATAACAGCTGTTTGTGTAAATACTGAATTTTAATATGGAGCCAAAATTAACAGAAAACAACTACTTCAGAATCCAACAATACAGATGTAACAGCAAAAACATGTCCAAAACGTGAACAATTGGAACGGGTGCAAACAAAACATGAAACGTAACAAGTTTTCACAACAACACCGATCATTAAGGCACTTTCGGCTCAAACGTGAACCGCTATGCTCTTAAAATTTGCTGCAAGTACTTATCTAACGTCTATTCTAAGCTTACACTATGAAAAGTATTTTTATGAACCTACATAGACCTACATACTACGTTGAAGAATACCTTGTAGGTATTCACTTATTTCCCTAAGACACACGAAAGCCTTAAGTTCTAAATAATCCTAACCTATCTTTGGGGAGTCTAGAAATGATGATTTGTATTCACCTCGAGTGGTCTCCTTTGGTTTGTTTAGTATACATGGTTGATACTGCTGGCAGCTAGTGGTAACAGACATGCTGTGCAGCTAATCCGAAAATAAATATTGGAATTTGGTAACGGAATTTCCAAATTGTGCATCCCTCCTTTCTCACTCTAGTTTCCAGTCCACATCTGTAACAATTGAAAGATAAGAAATATTTAGTTGAAGCTCAATATAAAAATTGTTGTGGTCTGGTTTGATGACAGAATGTGTAACAAAATAAAATATGTTGTAAATAACAACCTAGCAAAGAAAATACACGACAGTAAAACTTCAATTAAAAAACACAACTTGTATTAATTTAGTAACTTACTTTTTGAATCCGTGGAACTGCTCTCCGTGAACTTCAGTTTTGAAGACTTCTCTCATTATTCACAGTTTCACCGTTAATTTAACAGTAAATTAACACAACTTATTTTGAACTTTTAATTGACAAAGTGATAACTTTTACTTTGACGGGAAGTTATTCGGGCACCACCGGGGGCGCGGTGGCGCGGTCCCCCGGAGCTGTGCACTGTAGCGGTTTCTCTTCGAATGTGATCGAATCGCCGGAATTTTTGCCCTTATATTTGATTCCCGAAATCCCTCCCCATTGGACCGTGGGAGCGCGCGCGCACGTGGTCTCCTTGCGTAAGCGCACACAATGGCTCCCTATTCTTTGTGCGCTTTGATTTCGTCCCCTCGAACGTCTTACCTTCTATCTGTTACCTGTACTTTAGGGGAGAAATCCTGCTCGGTGGGAACTTGCGCAATCGTAACTGAAATTGAATTATTGTAGACGATAATCACACGATTTTATAAGAGGGTTGGCTTATACTTTCACACGGTACGGACTATTGTTATGCAAAATAGTTCTAGAATTAACGGTCGTAGTACAGAAATTTGCCGTTACTATGTAAGTAGGTACTTTCCTTATACTAATTAAGGTAACAGTAATTACCATACATATAATACCGCCCTGTTGATGCAGGCTGCGCACTTGCAATATTCAGAGCTAATCGACAAAGTTCAGGTCTCTACATAACATGTTTAGTGCTGGTGCTGTACTACACCCGCTTCAGCAATATTGCTTAAATCACGATACGTAACACCGAAGCTCTTCTCCTAATATTTTCATATATATCTACAGAACAGCATTGCAATTTTCTTTCACCCATATACTTTGCGAAGCAGTTGCAAAACCATGAAATACATAAAAATACCACCATAAGATTATATTTCTGTTGGTCTACTTTCCTTCTTAAAAAGAAAAGACACAAGTTCCTTTTACGGTTAAATATTATTATGTATTGCAGCATTTAATTGTACTAAAAACTAATTTTGTTGAAATGAAAAACTACTATTATACTGTTGCAATCTTTACACACAATCAAAAGTTAAGTTAAACACAATTTGTACCATAAAATAATAGCTGCTTTACCGAAAGCTCCCACTTTTACATTGTGAGCTACTACCGTAAGCTTAACATAGTATGAAACATTTTCATACAAACTTTGTCAAGTACCGTGTACAAGTTTGTAACCGTGCTCGAAAGCTGTTCAGCTTATTTTACTACAGTTTTTACTAGCATCGAAATCAAAGCTCAATTACACGAATTCGGAGCCAGCGAATCGTTGTACCTACATAATAATCACGAGCAAGTGAAAGCCTACAAAAATCGAATAGGGTGTAAACAAGAGGTGAAACTTTAGAATGCGTACGCGACTCAGTACTTACTAGTCATTAATTTGCAGACTGGCACAAAGCTAACGGGCCTCGCTCCACGATTGACTCGCCCCAAGTGTTTTGCTGCCGAACAAAAGATCTTTTCAGCGATACCGGGGAACGTGCTTTGCTTAATATAATGAGGCCTTTATTTTATTAAGGTAAAGGAGGGTGGGTAACCCAATGATTCTTTGATTTCGAATCGTCCAGGCCAACTAAAAAATACTTCGCTTTTCGTCCGGTAATAACTGCAGTAGGTCTTGTTTTACGTTGCTTGCTTCATCTAACTTAACTCTAGACTGTAAATGACTCTCAAAACATTAGAATAATGAAAGGAGATTGAATATTTGTATTAAGAATGTTCGTTTAGTCCGTGATGTAATTAATTTGAGTGTCACAGTAAGACTTTTATCTGGACAATTAATCAGACTTGGACGCTACACTTAGAAAAGTTCCATCTAAGTGGATGGGTCTGTAACGTAAAGATATTTTGTAAAGTATTTGGGATCGACAGTTTGGAGATGTTTTGTTTTGTTATTTATTTAGTGTGTTATTTATTTACCTTTCTCGTGAGTGACCTAAAACTTATAAACGGACTTCGTAACTTGTAAGCTCACGGTCAAGATCGACTTGCAGCGGCAGTGCTTTCTGTAAGAGACATATTAAATTCAGTAGATATTGAAACATACAATTGTGTGTAAAAATGTACAAAATTAAAAAATATATATATACATTTTGGCACTGCTATAAAATGCGTACTGAAAATATTGTTCTTAATTCCATCACGATTGAACAAGGGTACCCTTTGACTAATAGAAAATTACTAGTGTCTCAACATCCCAGATCCGTTTCACTTCATAGCTATTAAAGGTGGATAGAATACAAATCAATATCCTTGCGGAAGCGACCAGGTGCACGGTATCCACCCGCAATACCGTGAACCGTCCGCTTTCTCACGCTTGCACAAATGTAAACACGTTATTGCACTACGGTAACGCATGTTACATGCCAAAATAACCGATATTCCGATTGTAACACAAATACTGGGTTACGATTACACGTCAGATTTGAACTATTTGGGAATAAAATTGTTGGTATGTTGTTCGTCCAAATAAGCCGCGTTATGTCGAGCTTGTTGGCAATGCTATTTCATGGTTGAGTTTGCTTTGTAGCGAAACCCAGTTCAATATTTATATCGTTTTATAAGGAGCTGAATTTCATAAAAACAAACTGTTGATAGACAATTTAGTGAAAATAAGTGAGTGGTCTGGCTGTTTGTGTGTGTGTTACATGTTTGTAAAAGAACCCACTATACAATAGAAATTTTGATGGCGGGGTGCCCCGATAAAAACAAATGATAATTTGCCAGTCGATTAGAGGTAAGGCGGCATACCTACTACACGCACTATGTCAGAATATTTTCCCAACTCGTAATTTAAAAGTTTTCTATAGAATTAATAGAAAAACACTTCATGTAAATATTGAAAATTATTTAAATAATAATACCAGCCAATTATCATCTCACTGCAGGGCAAAGACCTCTTCTTATAAAGATAAGACACGAGTATTGATCACCACGCCGAAGGTGGATTGGCAATGTTACACTTATGTATATAGTTTCCTCACGATGTTTTCACACCCAAAACATCGCGCCTGTATTCCCCGAAGGGTTAGGCAGAGGTGTACCAATGTACACCCACAGTTTGCGGATATGTTTAGGTCCCATGTAATAGGGGGCGAGCCTATTGCCATTAGCCGGGCACGAATCCTAACTCCGAGCTTCTACTGAAAATTTCATAGAAAAACCCAATAACACTTTGCTCGACCTGGAAATCGACTCCAAGACCTCTAGCGTAGCAGTCGCACTTAGGACCACTGGGCTAACGAGGCAGTCTGTTTTCCTTTACCGATGTCGATGACATCCAAAATTAACTTAGAAAATACGTATGAATTGCAATATTGCTATATTGTTTGGTACTTCCTCTTACTTTGCTGCCAAACTCACAGCTTCAGGCATCAGATGCGGCCAAAATCACTTATTTTGATTCATAAACTTTTATCGCACAACACAAATAACGAATGTATGAATCTGAGCACTAAATATTTATGTTTTTCCATAACAACAAATTAAATAACGAGTGTTAATCCTTTTATCAATCGACGCAGGTTGAAAATCACTATTAGGGTTAGTTCACACCGAGACGCGACGCGACGCGACGTTGCGCGCACATTGACTCAAAATATTACTTTATTTTCTACACGAAAAGATAAAAATTTCAGTGTGAGAAATCACACGACGCAGCACCATCCATCACCGAATTCTTACAATGAAATGTGTATCTTTTCGTGTAGTAAATAAAGTTATATTTTGAGTCGATGTGCTCGTAGCGTCGCGTCGCGTCTCGGTGTAAACCGACCCTTATGAAAAACAGTATTGCAGTCAACGTGACTGCGCAGGCTTTCATGGCCCTAGCCTTATTACACCACGATCTACTATGTACTTATAAACGCGACAATTTGTTATAATGGATGGATGTATGAATGTTTGTTACTCTTTCACGACAATACTACTGAACGGATTTTAATAAAACTTTACAGTAACATAGCTTATGCATGACAATAATAGGTGAGCTAAAAATTATAAATCTAGAACTGTGAGAAGAGTTAAGTAGCAACACATGAGAGATAAGAGAATATCAGAAAAATTGTATTAAACAAATAAAGTATACTATCACGCCTGTATTCCCCGACGGATTAGGCAGAGGTGTACCAATATACACCCACAGTTCGCTGGTATGCTAAGGTCTCATGTAACAGGGTGAACCTATTGCCATTAACCGGGCAAGAATCCTAACTCCAAGCTGCTACTGAGCAATTCATAGAAAAACCCAATAACACTTTGCTCGATCTGAGAATCGAACCCACGACTTCTAGCCTAGCATTCGCGCTTAGAACCACTAGGCTTACAAGGTAGTTAAAAAACATGCTCTGTAATTAAAAATCTGTAATGTTAAACAGCGTGCAGCGTTTGTACACTGAACGGTCAACGATATAAATATACTGTAGAATGGACCTACAATAAAAGTAAATTCCGTTTTATTCCGATGTTTTTCCGGTCTCCGTCGAAGATCCACTTTGCTGAAAGGTACAACTTTTACTCAAAACCAGTCGTGAAAATGTGACCCAGTATAAATTTTCCCTTATTTGTCTGCGGGCGACATGACCCTCTCTTTCCCGAACCAATCGAACTGTGGCTATGCACTCGGTTTATGCTGTGTGCCGTCTATTTGCAATGTTTCCACCGGGAATTATTTTCCTAGCATTCCGATTGTCGGTACCCTATTCCCTGCTTCCTACGACCAATATTCAATACTTTACTTTTTGGACAGTAACGGTCAAAATATACAGGTCTTGGTAATACTTAATTTCCGTTATGTCCATCTGGGGAGTCGTTAAAGAAACTTCGAAGACGTTTTTTATGTTAAAGGAGTTTTAAGTGTAAAAAAGTCTAATTTTACGCGAAGGTTCACCTTTATTTTCGAGAAAAAACGTGCACTGCTATAAGTAATCTTGGTGAATTAACATGGATATAAAAAGACTAGCTTCTGCCCGCCAAGTTTTTTCACCTACGTTAAGTTACGTCTTTGATTTCTGCTTCGCTTCCGTGTGTTGTAGCGTGATCTTATTCCTTTTACCTACCTTTGTTATTCCTAATTTCTCAAACAAATAAACAAAAAATCTCTTCATCTTTATTGTTTTAGAAAGAGTAATATAGTTTTAAATTTTATCAGAAAGAATAAGAACATTTTTTCTACAACTACAAACGCTACTGCAACCGTTTGTTATTCATTACTGTTCATTTGCAATCTTATGTATATCAATTAGGTACCTACTTACAACAAAAATAAAGTACATATTTCAAAAGCTTACCAAACGAATCTTCAAATTTATTCCCACATTCGACCCCTCTTTCTAACAAAGTAACTCCACATACCAATTTATTGAAGTCATAACAAAAGGAGTGGCTTTTGTCCATACGTTGCATATGTTTTAGCTATAAATGCGCATGCTAGGTCCGGTCACATCAAGGCGGGCGATTCAGACGTCCACCCCGGGGGAAATGCACGTGGGCTACAAAGACAATGAGATCCAACTCGGGCTCAATTTGTAATACCTTCGTGCATTTATTATTCCTCTTGTTTACCGTCTTTTGTGTACGTGAATATTGTTTCGCTAATACTGCTGCACTTAGCTTGGGGTGAGCGCAAGATTTCCGTGTTTGCTGCGTAATTTCCAACTGCGCCACAGCAAAACGTTATGTAAGTATAGTAGTCGCCACGATTCGTGAGCACAAACGTTAAGTTAATTTTTAGGTTTTTGAATAATTTAGCATAATTTATTTCAGTTTTGTGAGTACCATGGAGCCATTTACTTGTTAAGTTACTATGTTTTGGACACTATAAGCATGGTGGTTGAGAGCTTTGTCATGCTCACATAAATGTCTCGCTGACGGTGGCGCGTGCGTTGGATCGTTCGGCTCCCTTTAAGATGGTTGAGCTAAATGGTGCTAATGCGCGCGTCATGTTCGTGAACGGGCGCTGTCAGTTGGGATTGGTCATCTCTTAACTGCTATGGCTTACATCTTTAGTAGGTACTATTTTTTTTTGTATTGTTTTATATACATCTTCATTGTTTTCACATATAGAAGCAACAAGAATATTGTAACCAAGATTTTGTAAAAACCAAATTGAAAGAAAAGAGTGTCCATGGAGTTTCTTGCTCGTTCTTCTCCAAAGAGACCTACGCTTTGGAACGAGCAACTAGCTTCAACTTAAATGGTCTAATTGAAATAAATGCTTTGACTTTTTTTTTTAAGGCCGCAGAAGAGTTTAATACCCTCGGCGTTATAAAACTCGCACCTTCTGATGCAAAAATACCTTCTAACATCTTTTATTAATTTTTCAAACTAGTAGGTCGGTCATAAAATAAAGTATTGTCAATCATAATTATTATTATGTTGAGAGGAACAAGTATAAAATAAATACAAATTAACTGAGCATGGAAAAATAAACATTATTAACTCAAATTTCGTAAAGTTAATGAAATAATACACTGACGCGATTACGTTTAAAAATACCTTAAAATCTACATCTTAAAATCTACTTTTAGATAGCGCAATAATTAGCCTCAGGACAATTTCTTTTTAGTGTCACTTTTACGAGCGACTAGAATTAAATAATAGTTTATTTCTAGGTAGTTAAATGACTATCCAATTAATAAAAAAATAAATTAAATTAATTGCATAGGATTAAGCAACATTTTTGGAAGGTGCTATTTGTCTGACGTTGAGTTTTTAAAATTTATTTATTGGTACCTAGGTACTTAGCGACATGCTTTTAATTTTAGATTAATATTAGCGTAGTCTTAATCCCACCTCTTCATAATATAGTGAAAGCGACTTAGTTTAGCTTCCGTAATCATCTACTCTTAGTAGTCATTAATATTAAATCATTAACATTACTTGGAAAACTCGTTGCTATTAATCGTAATTGCGTATTAGAATACATTTACCTACGATTAATTAACAATTAGTAGGCTCAGGTTAATCCTATTGCAATTAATATAATGCTAATAGCTTTGTTATTTACAATTATCGTTAAAATTACATTATTTCTAAAGTTATTTACAAGTGAATGTAATACATAAGCTTTTTCATCAGAAAAACTATGTAAAGCGATCTTCTTCCGATATCGTGATTTTCAATATATTCAAAAAATGATGTAATCTTTCCCTATATTTTTATACGCCTGTTCTGTACCACTCTTTTCATATTTCATGATTCTGTGAACCAGTCTATCAGATCAGATATTTACATACATACATACCATCACGCCTGTATTCCCCGAAGTGTTATGCAGACGTGTACCAATGTAATAGGGGGCGAGCCAATTGCCATTATCCAGGCAAATATTCGAGCTGCTACTGAGAATGAGACCGGATCGGATCTTTACATCGGTTGGATCTTTCGAGTTTTAGAGGAATTTATCCAGATGGTCCAGTATTAACTAATATTCAAACAAAACTCAAAATATATATCAATTTACTATGTCAAATAATTGTTTAAGTGCCTATTAATTAAGGTAACAATCTATAAAAAAGAAAAAAAGAAAGCACCACAATATAGAAATTTAGCGAACAAAATACCGTACAAATTATACGATATAAAGTACCTACGTAATAAATAAAACGTGCTACACAAGTCACATAATATTTTATAGTCAGCACGTAAATTCTACAATATTTCGTCGAGTTGAAAAGATTTTATCTTGGGAAAAGATTTTAAGATTTGTGATACAAATTGTGTGCCTAGTTGAAAATATTACTTAATAAAAATTAGAAAATTAGGTATTCTCTTTTTTTTAACTAATTAGGCACTTTGTCAGAAACAAAACGCAATGCACAAAAGTGTTGTTCTTGAGTGGAGACCGCGAATCGTCAAGCGTAAGGTGGGATGCCTTCAAGCTCGGTGGAGCGACGATCTTCGCTGGGTAGCTGGTAGCAACTGGATGAGATTTGCCGAGAATAGACCTGAGTGGCGTGCGATTAGATAGACCTATGTCCAGCAGTGGATTGTTGCAGGCTGATGATAAATACACAAAAGTATTTTTTAAATTAACCATGACATTATGATTTGGATATTAATGACGTATGGTAGGTACCTTTAATACTGTTGAGCAAAGTCGCCATGGATGTTTATTTATGTACCTACAGGGATATTACCATGATTTAATTTTTGGTCGTAGACAGTAAAAAAAATATTGATTACGTTATGTTCAAATTTAAATCCGACTGGTAGTTCCAGACATTAGCGCGTTTAAACAAACAAACAAGTTCTTCAGCTTTATTTCATTAGTATAGATTTTAAAAACACACCAAACAAACAAACAGTCTGTTGAATCATTGAGCTACTTTTACTTTGTTAGGTATCATTTCAGTTTTCAAATTGCTCTTCGTGTTCAAAATCATAATATATCTAATAACATTTTTATGGTCGTATATCTTACAAAGTTTTATGTAGGAGATTGGTAGGATTTATCTAAGACGGAGACACGGGAAGTTCGGGAATGGTGGCAGCCGATTATCATAACCCGCTTCACTGCCAAATCCTTTGCGAAAACAGATCCCTGTGTATAACGGGAATAATAAAATTGAAAATTGTTTAATGTCACTTTTTTATTTTTCTTTTATATTTGAAATGTAAAAGATATGGATTGTGTATTTGATATTTCGTTGATGGCTCATTGGTTAAGGCTTACGCATGATGTTGCAAGTTTTATACAAGTCTTAATGTAACTTTTTCAAACCATATGTCCTTCCTATGTATATCTATGACATCAATGGTATCTATAAATGAAAACATCGGTAGGAAACCTGGACTTATAATTAATATTGGTCTAAAATCTAAATCGCTAATCCAGCTTAGACACAAGTGGTGATCAATCCTCGTGCTTTTTCCATTTGGGAAGAGGCCTTTGCCTTGCAGTGGGGCTGGTAATATTATTTTAATAATTTTCAATATAAATTTGCGTGAGGACAAAATGTTTTTCTATTAATTCTAAGGAAAACTTTCAGACTACAAGGTGGGAAAGCCATTTTGACATGCTGTGTATTTTGTATCGATAAATAGAATGTTAATAAAGCTCGCAAGTATTAACTTCGTTTGAAACTAGCAAAATCTTATACAAAGCAAAGTTGCCCTGATTGAATACGTAACTTAAGGTGCTGAAGCGAACCCGTGCAAGCGGCGTGGCGCACTTCCCAATGAGTTTTGTTTAATACATCTCCTCACAAGGCGGAGCGCCTCTCCTCAATTATTTACGCACACACTCGCTTTCTGGCCCCCATTCTTTTCATGTGGGACAAAAGCGGATTCAGGTCGCGGCAACAACGGAAAGATTGCGAAGGACATACCTATGTAGAGTATAGGCAAGGATGTGAGGTGAGCTTTAACCTTTTAATATTAAGCGCCCAGAACGCGTTTGGGCCAACTTTATTACGCGACACCGTCACATGCAAATGACTAAATATACGTATAACATTATTGTAGCATGGCGACGTCGCGCTGTTCAGATTCTTCAATATTACCAGGTGTTTTGGTTCTACACCCTTGCAAGTATTCCGGAAATAAAAGAATCGGTCCAAATACGCCTGTTTTATTCGTGCGTAAATACACCTTCGTGCTTAGCGCGACGGCGACTTTTCAATAGAATAAACAACAAAAATAGTCCTTGACTCGAGCAGTGATAACTGCGCAATATTACTTATAGTTTTGATCGTATAAAGGATCAAAATGATGTAGGGTAATTAAAATCAGTTTAACGTAAAGACGAAACTAAATTGAAGTTACATGACGTAACTTAACTGCCTCGTTGGCCTAGTGGTCCTAAGCGCGACTGCTACGCTAGTGGTCTTGGGTTCGATTACCAGGTCGAACAAAAAGTGTCATTAGGTTTTTCTCTGAAATTCTCAGTAGCAGCTCGGAGTTAGGATTTGTGGCCGGTTAATGACTATAGGCTCGCCCCCTATTACATGGGACCTAAGCATACCGGCGAACTGTGGGTGTACATTGTTACACCTCTGCCTAACCCTTCGGGGAATACAGGCGTGATGGTATGATGATGACGTAACTTAACAAAAGCACAGCTGTGTCCACAAAAGCCATAGTTCAAGCAGGTGTGCGTAGCAAGCCCGAACACAATAACTACATTACCAAAACCAAAATCTTAACAACAGTAACAATTGAACGACATGATTTTATGAACTGCTCAAGATTTTACAAGGAAGTCATTCCACCGTCAATGCGAATACCAGTAAACGGGTTTCTTTTATCACCGAACTCCTATGTAAAACTGTTTATGTGAATCAAAAAACACGGTACGCCGTACTCTCCCCTGTTTGATATACCGCTGCGGAATAACCCCGGAGTCCTTTTCAAATTCGCCCTTATTCTGTGCGCCCGATTGAACGTAGGTTTTTTATAGCGCGGATACAGTAATCTAGTTCAGGTGTGCTCTCGAAAAATCCTCTCGGATCTGAGGTCGCATACGTTTTCCGATTTTATTGCATATTGAGACGTACTATTCTCTAGATATCTCCATAGCCTCGTAATACATAGAGGTCGCTCACCGTTAAACTATTTGATACGAAATTTTGGGACACGCCATCCATTATCGTACGCGATACTCGAGATGTTTTAGGAGACAGAACAGTCGTAATATAAATGCTTATTTATTACATATTTTTGTGTAAAAAAGCTCTCTTGTGTAAATTGCTATGCGTAACCAGAGAAATAGTTTCCAGAGCTTTTATATAAGTTTATTAGCAGAGTCTCATTTATTTAGATTTCATTTTCTACAATGAAGGTAAGGTAGGATATTCAAAATAGGTCGTTTCGAGAAGAGCTTCCATAAGCACTGATGAAGTAATTGTTGTTTGCAAGGAATATAAATAAATGAGGACCTAAATAAATTCGTATTTTTTATGTATTTAGGGTTCCTTTTCTAAAAACTTAGTCGTAGTTTAGTAGGAAAATTGTAATGTGAGCCACTGACATTTTCGTAGAATTGAAAATAAAATTAGTTCTTAGTGTTATGTTTCCCAAACTTTTACATCTATAATGAGTTTTTATCCGTGAAATAAGATTAATGTCTGACAATTTTTTATAGAAGAACTGTGTAGACTGTGTATTAGATATAAAACTTTTGTGAAATTCACCCTTAGTAGATCTATTTATTTATTTATTTAAGTACAGAAGAACTACAGCAAAAGAAATAGACTAGTAACAGTTAACAAGGTTAACAGAATAAATACTACAATGAAATATGTGATTATACTTTCAAAAACAATCTCATTAGACAATGCAAAATGTCATTACATAATACGGCAATACAAATTAAATTTTACTATGACAAAGCACTTTATTCCGATTTTAATTTAATATCTTGCGGCACAATTAAAACATAAATCTGAAGCGACAAACCCAAAGTGCAGCTAAATGTTTTCATTAGTTTCTCTCGTACTTTTTGAATCTACTTTACAGATGTTCGGCCCCGGTCCCCTAACGAAGGAGTTCTGGTATCGTGGGAAAGCACAGCGAAGGCGCAAGGTGTAGGTATCTAGCTTTTTATTCAACCAGCTGGCAACGATTCGAATAAAATTGCACGAGCTTAGGTCTGCATTTTAAGCAAAAATTATATGTATGCTCCTTTTACAATACACAATGCCGATGTAGTTACTTATCACTGATTCACGGCGGACATGCTTGATTTGAAAGTAATTTTTAATTATAATTTAGGGTACTATTTTTAATGTTTCCGCTTTATTCAAAATCGCAGCATTTTTTCTTAGTTTCTCTAATAATAATAATACCTTGATTTAAATTTGAATTTCAATTCGGTAAACAGAACACCAAGTTCAAACGTTACATAATTAATACCTTCCTAACCTATTGTATTCAAAATCGGGTCAATTTTTCAAGCTATTTTAAATTCTAACACACGAATTTCAAACGTGAATTAACATAATAAATAGGTGTCTGCAGGACGGAGTTGGGTATTGAAATCGAATTCGTCGTCATCTCGAGATCGTTATTGTAAAAGCATTATCTGGGATCGAGAGTTCGGGACTGGAATATAAATGTCGAGGATCGCGACGGACGTTTAGAGCAATATGTCAGTAGGGAACGGTCGAGGTGTCTGTCATCCGGTCCTTCGCTGCAACTACTTTCCGGACTACTTCTGCAGGATGATTGACAATCCTTCTGATACCCACGTCACAGAGATCCCCGGCCGTAAATTGTGACGAATGTCCGGCTGCTTGAATTAGATACTGATAGTGTCATTACTTGCAAACCCAGGGCCGATGACGGAGAGATTTGTACACAAAAAAAGGTTAGATACATATAAAAAGGTTTTTTCCTAGGAAATGCCGTCACCTGCCGCAAATATTATATTTTTATGAAAACGTTATCGTTTGCTGCGTGCTATGGGTGACTATTTATTTTAAAGCCGTTCATTGATTTTTTTTTTGTTTAATGGACCTTTATATGCTGCAAACAAAACATTTAGGATTGATCGGCCCTGTGGGTGATAGGTTCGCAACCTGCACGGGAAGTTGGTACCAATGTGATCTTTTCTGTTTCATATGTACTTTCTTTTATCTAGGACATCGTGAGGAAACCTGGGCGTGTATAATTGACTAGCTGTTACACGCGACTACGTTCGCGTTGTTGTTATAAAACATATCGAACTGCCCGCGGCTTATTTCACCCGCCTTACGTTACGTCTTTGGTTACTGCTCCGCTCCCGTGGGTCGTAGCGTGATGTTATATAGCTTATCTATGACACTCACAAATAACGTGGCTTTCTATGGGTTAAAAAATTTTCAAAATCGATTCAGCTGATCCGGAGATTGCCCCCTAGATACAACCTCACAAACTTTACCTCTTTATAATATGAGTATAGATTACATATACTCGTAAATGTCTTAAATCGACAATTCACTTTGAACAAGCTTAGTGATCAATGCTCAATGCCTTCTCTGTAACTTTGACTTTGACTTTGAGAGCCTTTGTCCAACAGCAGCACAATAATAGGCTGGTATTGTTATTTTATTTCAATTCAGAATAAAAATATTAATCAAATGTCAATGCATAATGTGAACGCGTGCCACCCGCATACCCAGTGTTGTCAGCGACATCAAAGTTCTGCCGAACTGTTTCACACGTTTTCTAATTCATACTATATCGATCCAAAGTTACTAATCGCTTGATATATTTTTATTATGTTTTATCTACTCTTGTAGAATAGGTCGGTACAGCACAATCAATTCTCAATAATTATATAGGTTTAGGTATCTACTTTGCACTAAAAAAGAACTGCCTCGTTGGCCTAGTGGTCCTAAGCGCGACTGCTATGCAAGAGGTCTTGGGTTCGATTCCCAGGTCGAGCAAAAAGTGTTATTGGGTTTTTCTATAAAATTCTAAGTAGCAGCTCGGAGTTTGGATTTGTGCCCGGTTAATGGCAATAGGCTCGCCCCCTATCACATGGGACCTAAACGTACTGGCGAACTGTGGGTCTACATTGTTACACCTCTGCCTAACCCTTCGGGGAATACCGGCGTGATGGTATGTATGTATCAACTTAGCGCAATTGAATACCTATATATACTTACTACTAACCAGAGTAATATTTTAAAAAGAATGCCGTGTTATCCTAACAGATTCGAGAAAAACTAAATTTCTCTTCCTTTCATATTTTGAAAAAGTCAATAGCAACGTTTCTTTAAAACGCAATAACTTGCTGCTTTTAGGGTTAAATTTCAGTGAACAATTGCTTACAACGCATACCCATACCCACCCATGTATTGTTCAATTTAGCTCTATCTTGTTAGGTTTCAGGCGGCGTGTTACAGCGCGCGCTACGATGCTACGAGGTACTACACAGCTTTGATTTTAGGAAGCGCCGGGCCGCGAGGTCGGATGACGTCACCAACTGACATGTGCCATAGCGTGTCACATGCGGGTGGCGCGCGTGCCAAACCACTTTCGTTAATCGTTTCCCAACATAATTACTCCCCTATCACTTTACAATATTATACGAATGTTTTGAAACTCGCACGATTATAATGAAAGTTCGCGACATTAGATCAAGAGTTTGATCAATTAAACAATTTACGTAATGTTAATGTAAAATGAAGTGACAGAATGTCGTGGAATTTCATACGTAATTAGATTTATTTTGCAATCTCATTTGTTAGAAACCAGCTTTTGCCCGCGATCTCTTTAGCGTCGAAGTAAAATATCTATACTTACCATAAAACATTCTAAGACACTGGGTAAAAGTGTAGCTTTCTGTCATTGAAAGAATTTTTGTAATCGAATCCGTAGGTACTTCCAAAGATTACCTTTTAGAAACAAACAAACTTATCCTCTTTTTTTTCTTTTAATATTAGCAGGTACGTATGACTGACAGGATTGCGGTATTTGTTCGAAAGAGTCACCGCGGCCTCGGAACGCAAAAAGCAATAGGAGAAACACAGGTAGGTTTTAGTCAGTAAAAGTCTGACATTCCCTTCCGCTCCATCATCCACAGCAGAAGCTTGAAGTCATTTGGTGATTTCCCATGTTAAAAAAAGGTACCAATACCTAATAGTATACATAGATGTACCTAACCCTTTAGTAACAAACTCGTGTCCGTTACACCGGTTACAAAAGATAAGTGATCTGTGTTTCTGTGGGAACATTTTTAGCTGACCTCGTGCACCACGAGCTCCATGAACAGAAGACCGGTATAATGTATTCAAACTCTACGTGTTTCTCACAGCTACGACGACAGTTCACAAAATATAAAAGAATCAGCCACACAAACGCAAAAGACGTTATCCCATGATCACCCCAACCCTTCGCACGTTAAATATATACGAAGACTCCTTAGGTACGCCTCGATATCTGCGAGGTCATCCTTGAGATCACAACCGTTAAATAAATCCGGCTAATCGCTGCAGCACGGGATCCTCTCGCATTGTCCAGACGTTGAATGCCTTCATTGTCTACAGAAGGTGCCGGAACTCCCGGTGTCAAAACGTCGTAACCGCTACAGCGAGCGCAAACATTTTTTATTCAAAAGCAAGGGGACCAAGAATGGAATTTTAAAGGATCGGTACAAGAAAAGCTTGCACAAAACATACCAAGGTAGACAAGATTGATGTAACGGTCGGTGGCAAGTTTGCGCACGTGCTCGGGCCGGCTGCGTCTCGTCTTCGTTGGAACATAAAAAAATTTGGACCAAACATAAAGAATACGGCTATGGGTTCTTTGTATAATATCGGCACTGATAACACTATTTATTTTTATTCCTGGTAATACAATAAAAAATAAAGGTTCGACAGACCCGGCGAAGCACGCAGGAAGTTGTTCCATAATATATAAAATGTAGTGATTACTACCAAAACGATGCTGTAATCTGTTAACTGGTTTTATAAAAAAAATATGTTTTATTACTAGGGTGCAAAAACTTTAAGCGATAAAGATATTGTCAACATTGAAGCCGAACCAGATAAACTCTACAGTCGTAGAGATGATTAGATAAAGTCTTAAAATTACGATTTCGAAGTATCTACCCATTTTACAGTATAAGTCCAAATAGGTAGGTATGTTTATTACTAGTAAGTAAGTACACGTCATCACGAAACCTAACGTTATCTATACAAATAAATAAAATTGAAGGATCTGTTTGTAATTTCAAATTACCAGCTTTTTACTAAATGAACAAACACAATTTTTGAAATTTTTGTCTGTCTGTGTCTCTGTTTGTTTCGGCTTATCTCCGAAACGGCTGGACCGATTTTGACGGGACTTTCACTCGCAGATAGCTAATGTTATAAGAAGTAACTTAGGCTATTTTTATTTTTAATTTACTTTAATTTAAAAAGAAAGAGGGTTATGTGAAAACAAAATTGGAACCAATAAAACGCGAACGAAGTCGCGGGTAACAGCGAATATTACTCTACTGCAGTATAAGCAAAAACATGTGCCCACAGTACATTCAACGTGGATAGTTATTGTATATTTTTTATAGAGCCAGTAAAGTCGGTTTGCTCAATAGATAGCTCAATGATGAAGACAGTTGGAAAGGTCTGATTTCTTTGTCGGAAAGACTACACGACATTGACAATATTTGGAGCGGAAGATTTTGTGATTTATGTTTTTGTTCGCTTATAAAATAAATATGTTTTAGAACCGTCTACGTAGTCGTAGATTTGGCAATCGAAAAGGATCGTTCGTCGGAAATAGGCATGCGACAAGGTACATTTTTTGTACGTGTTACGCATAAATTTCAATAAATGCTTCTTCTGAGAGAACTGAACTTTACCTAAACTTTCATCTAACGTAGGTACTTAATTGTCTTTGTTCAGTAGTGGTTAGAGAATTAGAATTGAGAAATAGTACCTACTTAATTGGATAGTAGAAACCGAATTACTTAACCAACATTTTCAAAACACAATTTTTCTAAATAGGTAAACAATTTATCTTAGCACGGAAAACCCGATTAATTTTGAATTAGGTAACAATCATGTACCTAGTTTTACTCTTGTTTATGGAGCAGTCGTGTAAAAAGTATGAATTTTCAAAATAAAGGAATGGAACAATTTTTTTTCAACTTCATTAAAGTAGTCGGTAGAACCTATTTCTTACAGGCCTGTATTTTATTATTCATTAGCGACCTACCGATTTTCTTAAAATATTTTTTTTACAAATAACAAAAGAACATCGCCGTGTTTGTCGAGCCGTTCTCAAGTAGTTATTTTCACATATGCGGCAATTAATTTTTATTTTTATTTATAGAAGGAGATAGATTACATAATATACCTAGCACCTAAATACTCACAGGTTTTGTCAATTAAATCATTTGTGTAGCTCTGTTTATACGTTGCGTTAAAACACTTAGGTAATTCCTCGGGTTGGAAAGCACCTGAGTGCTCTTACAAGCCCTAGTAAGTACATATCTCTCAGAGTAAGGTTTAGCAGAAAGGTCGATGATCTTTTTAATAAGGTAGATCTGCCTCGTATCGGTAAATATTCTGTAGGTAACGATTCATTGCTACTTTTAATTTGCATATTAATAAATATTAAGGCATTTCCGGAACAAAACGTGACCATTTTGATATTATATTAGAAAAGGTTTATAAAGGCAAAAAATTCAACTTCAACACTTCGTGGCCTTTTTGTAAGATATTAAAAACTTTAAATATTCCGCGGGACAGGATGTGGTAAAATGTCAAAATCTATACACTGAATATTCCTGATACACGATATACCCTACAGCAATCAACATAAATAGTTTTTTCGATGACATTCTCGCATAAAACACCAATTGCCTTATAGCCACAAGGAACATGTTATCATTAGCGAACGTCGTCTTTATTAATTTTAATCTCATCCTTGGGAAACAGCGGAAAACCTTCCCAATAATTATTAGAATGTATTATTACTAAAGTGATAATAATTGTTGAAACATACATTTAGTTATTTATTATGTCGACAATCATACTGAGAATACCAGTTCTAACAAAGTGACAGTAGCGCCACGACGGATTTCGATAGAACTGATTTTGAAATGAAATGAAATTCAAGTTAGAATTTGGCGGGTGGATTGGGATTTGGGTTTCTGGTGCGTTGATAGTTTTAAAAGTAGCAGTCACCCACATTTTGTGTTCTTAATAATAGGTTAATTGTTGCTTTTCGCTGTGTTTACAACGTAAGTCTGATAATTTGGAATTTCTGTCCAATCTTTCTACAATAAAATTAAAGGTACAACAATAGCATCCAAGTTTTGTATCCTATTTGAAAGTTTAAAAATAAAGAAAACTTTTTCTAATACGCGTCTGCTATTCGTAACAAGTTTAATTATTATTTAAAGCAATAAGTAAGTGTAACCTAATATTAAATTATTATTTTTCAGTGTTCAAAAATGACAAGAAAACAAAAGAAAGTTAAGATCGAGAAACTTGCAAGTGGATTAAATAAACAATGCCAAATTTCAGAAGAGCCAAATCCTCCTCCGTGGCCAGGTAATATTATTTTAGATAGTGAAATTAAACCCGAACTTCTAGCAAAATGGCCAAAACTAAAATTAAAAATACCACCTATCTTCTTACACAAACCAATAGACTTTGAACAACATGTCAAAAAAGTGTTAAATTTGGGAATTAAATTTTACCAACCACACTGCGGTAATAACTACACTAAAATAACTTGCGAAAGTAACAATGACCACAAACACATGATTAAATATTTGGAGAAAAAACAATTACTGTTTCACACTTTTGGTAATCCTTCAAAGAGAAAATTGAAAGCAGTCATCAGAGGAATACCTAAAGAAACAGATTTGAATAAAATTAAAGAGGTTTTGAAATCAGTTTCTATTCCTATAATAAGAGTGCACAAAATGCAGACCAAAGAAGAGAGAAAGGACAATACCATGCTAGTTCTAGCTGTAGTTCCTTATGATGATGAAGGAAAAGCAATCTTAAAAGTAACACAGTTACTAGGATATAATGTTAAGTTGGAGCCCCCAGTTATAAAACCAAGGCAATGTTATCGCTGTCAAAAATGGGGTCACTCTCAGCGCTACTGCCACGGGAATGTGAAATGTGTCAAATGTGCTGGAGACCATTTGACCAAAAAGTGTGACAAGTTTTCAGAAAAGGAACCACCAAAATGTGCTAACTGTAGCGGTGACCACACTGCCAATTACAAACAGTGTATTTTTGCTCCTGGCTCCGACCAATATAAAAAAATGCAAAATATCAAAATTAACATACCTTGTTATAAACCAATTCAGCTTGTAACTATTGAGAATTGCCAAACATTATACAAAAATGTTGATTATGACAAAAACCCTTCCAAACGTGTTAAATTACCTTAGTGATAACTTTAACTACTATGCTCTTAATATTGTTTTGTTAATCTTTTTGTCTTTTTTGCTAGATTAAGAAGAAAGCCAATAGTTTGAATTCCTTTTTTTTTAACTCAATTATGGTCTACTTTATTCTGTAATTCATGTTTGGGTATTCTTATTTTTTTTTTATATTCTTAATTTAATTTTTAAAAGTGCTAGTAAACTGGATGACAACATAATTAAGTATGTGTGTTTGTATAAGATACTTTCTATGTACTTTATGATTTTTCTTCTATAAAATTTGTTAGTGACAAAAAATAAAAAAGTTTTTAAACAAAATCTTTGTATAATTGTTCACTTAAAAAATATTATTGCATTTTTCTCTATATTTAAAATACCTATAATAAAATTAGCCTAGATATTTTTATCTATATTTACAGCCTTAATATTCGATTAATTAATACTTATTATTTTACATGTAATATTATTATTCTGGTCAAGAACTTTTGATACTCTGCTTAACGGTGGTATTTAAAGCTGCCTCAGTTTTCGTTTCATCAATTGGGGTAACAAGAACCTATAAATAAAAAAATATTCCATTAGTTTATCTTCAGTTGTGCAAAAAATGCAAATCGTTTGAGTTGTGATAGTAAAACTTTTGAAATTAAAAAAATCTATTTGTAAACTATCTGTTGGTAAAGTAGGATTGGTCAGAAAAGGTAACACACAAAAAAATTGAAGAGTTTTTAGAAAACACTTGTCCACTTTGCCCAGTAATGGGACAGTAGTAAACGAAGGGAAAAAGTAGTAATTTTTGACGCAAACTTAGTAATTGGTTGATTGAAAATAAAACCGAACATCGAACGATCGTCTTTCCGTTGCGCACACGCACGGAAAAGCGAAACCTCAAGCCTTTTGAGCTAGAAAAGAAATATGTTTAATGTTATTTATAACTTCGATAAAAATATTACCTGTAGCTTGATGTTAGTGACAGGCGTTCTTGCTCCGTCCAGCTCTTCGAGAACTCTGTCCAACGTTTCGACGAGCCGATCAGCGTCTTGTGTTGAGAAGACCATGGGTGGTTTAAATTTCAAAACATTACTGTCAGGACCGTCGCGGCTTATGAGAATCTTCTCTTCCCTCATTCTGTAAACATATTATTATGTAGAATTATTGTCATCAATCTTTTTTACAAATTTCTGTGCTACTTTGTTCTTTCGACTCAACCTTTCGCGCTCTCTTATATTTGTGACTGGCTTCTGCCCGCGACTTCGTTCGCGTGGAAAACATATATGCCATAAAATTATGACTAGCACTCAAAAATAAGCATAATTCCTAATAGAAAGAATATTTTATTTTTTGTTTTTAAGAGGTCGCTGGGAGTACTCGTACTGATACAAAAACGCTTTGACTGATAGAAATCTATAGGCACTATTGGCAAGTGCCATATGCTATTTTTTATGGTATACTTCACTTCCACGCGAATGAAGTTGCCTGCAACAGCTAGGTAGTAATATGTTTAGTGCCTACCTATTAACTGCATGCTTGGCTTCAGCCGTAGCTGGCGTCCTGGTCTCCCTGTCAGTCACCAGTTCTACCCCCACAAACAGGCCCCTTCCCCGGACGTCACCAATCAAGCTGTGCTTATGCTTCAGCTGTTGACAACGGTTAAGCAAGTAGTTGCCGACGCGGTCTGCTCGCTCCATCAGACGCTCTTCTTCGATCACATCTAGGACTGCATTTGCAATAGCGCAGGAGACAGGGTTGCCACCATACTGTAAGGAAAATAGAAGATTTTATTTTCGAATGTATAAAAAGGGTCAATTTTTATTAGGACCATTACTGTAAACAGACTATCGGTAGATTATAGATATATCTATAAATAGAATTTTATGTAGTTATCTACCTAGTTATCTACGAGCAATGCAGAGATAGTTCACGTTGAATACGTAAATAGCAGATAGCGTATCTAAATAAACCTGTAGGCAACTATATCATATCAGTATGTTTTGCCAAACATTTAGCAGATAGATATTAAAAACAGGTGTTGCATCACATAATTAGCGCTTACGATACCTACTCTGTTTCAAACAGCTCGCTTGTTATGAATATCTAATGGAAATGACATGAATCTACTCAAATATGGTATTTTTCCATAGGGAAAAATTATTTATAAATCATCTTACGTTGTAGCATCAAAATTATCTACAACTAGCTTCTGGTCGACTCCATTTGTTTACGGGTTTCTAACTTTTTTTAAATAAAATGTAACTGTATACGGGAACTTACTACTAACGAAATAATTTTCTAAATGTGACAAGGAGTTCCTAAGATTAGAGCGTTCAAAAAAACGAAACCTTGACTTTACCATGTTAGTACAGATTTCTACAATATTTAAAATAATGTAGGTACATACTTCAATATTTTTAAACAATATTTACCGTATTAAAATACTCCACTCCAGTATCAGCAAAGCTCTTCGCAATCTCAGGTGTAGTAATAACAGCAGCAACAGGATGCCCATTTCCCATCGGTTTGCCCATGGTCACGATATCGGGCACAACGTCTTGCGTCTCAAATGCCCACATGTGGGTGCCCACACGACCGAATCCAACTTGAACTTCATCGGCTATGCACACACCGTCAGCGTCGCGCACGTGTCTGAAATAATGTTTGAGATTTTGTAAATCTGAATTACATAATGCCTTTACATGTAAGGAATACCTATCCACCTATTCTAAGTTGCATTTATCAATTGTGCATTCTGAAATCGCTAAGGTAATGCTTTCCAAATAATTTTAGATACAATTTAAAAATATTTTTTTTGACCAAATAGTATTGGCCAGTACCGGATTAACCACGTAGCTGTTTGCGTTGATTGTTTGTAACAGATTTGGGGCCTTTTGGTAAAATTTGCTACGGGCCCCGCGCTGGCTTAATCCGGCACTGGTATCGGCTGATTCGCTTAATGGATCCTGAGTAATTACTTGTGCAAAACAAGAAGAAAAAAACCAATATATTTTAAACATGGTATCAAAAGACAACTGTGCCAATTGTCCCTATCAACTGAATTCATTAGACGAGCAATTCTTTCTCATAAATAGCAGAACAAGGCCAATTGAGCAACAATTACCAAAGTCTAATTTTAGCAGCAATCTATTACTGTTTACTGCTGATAGATTCTCGTTTAGTCTACTTGCAAATTAAAGCTAGATACTAAATCACCGTTAAAAATTTGTTTATTTTCAAGATCTTTAACATTTCTTATACAACATCGTTTTTGTTCAACATTCACAAAACAGAATGATTAAAATTAAAATGGTTAAAAGAAACTCGAAAATAATTTCATTATATCACCCTACATCATTATCTACTTGTTGTGGCCTAGTTAACCATAGTCAAGCTGTCTGTCGCGATCGAAAATAAATTCCAATGAAATAGCATTGTAAGACTGCCTGTTTACAGAAGCGGAGCGAGGCTGCGAAGCGGATAAACGGAGAAATATTGACCAATAAGATTACATAAAATCTTCGCTCCGCTCCAGTTTTGCAATCCTGCGCTCTGCAGCCTCGCTCCGCTTCATTGGACAGGCAGCCCAAAAAAAGACATTTTAAAGGAAAAAGTTAATATGCTTACTGGAAAACTCTTTTAAGATATCCGTCAGGTGGAATGATTTGACCACCGCAACTTTGGAGGCTTTCCGCAATAAATGCGCAAACACCACCATTTTTGCGTTTGCTCTCTTTGCAGATATTGCCAATTTCATCAGCGTACAGTTTCCCTAACTCTTCTTCATTTTGAGAGTTGTTGGGATATGTGTATTTTCCTCTGTATATATCGGGAACGGGTGCCTGAATGAGGGAATTAGACATGATTAGGCATTTTAATCACTTGTAAACATGCGTTATTCAATTATTCATTTAAATAGGAAGCTGCAGTTTTCTCTGCTGAAATGCACGAATAAAACTAGAAGACAATAGCAGAATAAAGTAATGACGACAGCGTTTATAACTAGGACTAATAAGTCAGTAATTAATGAATTAGTAATTTTGCAAATAACTTAATTATCGCAGAATGAGATAAGAAAGACATCGCTCATAATTTATATGAATCATTTTAATATTGTCTTATCTTTACGTTACGAGTTACAGAGATTATTTTGATCATCTCTTGTAATTAACTATCAGTAATTATGTAATAGCATCCAAATATAGTTTAGAGATAAGAATAAAGATAATGCGTGTCCTATATACTAATGCAACTACTAGATCATCGTGTGCAACCCAGTCAAATGTGTAACTTACCACGTGAACCCATTCTGGCTTCTCTGGCCCTCCGGGTAGGTTAAATTTGTAGGGAGACACATCAATCATAGACGTAAGATGGCCATGATACGCGCTGTAACAAACAGGCGCTAGTAGCACCCTAATAACACTTCGACTAGCTCGAAGTAACGACAAAAGAACGAAGGGAACATCTACGTAGAATATTTGTTGGCTTCAGTGGGCAAAATGATATTCCAAAATAGTTGAAGCTTATCGAGCATGTCTTATTTAATGATTGAACGTTACAATAGCAATGGTCATAATTATGCAAGACTGTGTTCTATGTTAAGAATTGTTTCGCTTAAATAGTTTTGAATAGGGCTGCCATATGTACGTCCGGAATTTCCTGGATTTGTCTTAGTTTACAGGGCGTCCGGAAGTGGTTTTCAAAAAGTTATTTTTGTGTCAAGAGAATCCCAAATAATTGAGAGATAAGCAATCGATTAAAATAATAATAAAAAATGCAACGATATTATTATTTTGTTTAAATATTTTTGACATGGACGTCCGGTAAAAAAATCTCAATTTCATCCAAATGTCCGGGGTTCATGAAATTTTTGGCCGGCGACAATTTAGGTGATGGCAGCCCTAGTTTTGAAAGGACATTGCACCTTTCAACGTACCGTGTTCTAGGATTTTTGTGACATTTTTGCTATGTAATGCAAGATATCTGCCTTATACGCAATAGGTACCTACTAAGTAGTATCTACAATATTAATACTACCAAATGCAGAGTGACCCTTTTCACTAATTACTGAATAATATACAAAATGTTAAATGCCGATAAGTTCAATCCATTCTAGTCCCGAAACCCTAGCAAGAGATATCCCCGAAAGTTAAAATAAGATTGTTATCGTTAAGTAATAAATACTCACTGGTCCAAGGTAATAACATCCTTGTTCTTGGTGTGAATCCTGGCAAGCCTCAAGGCAAGGTCGTTAGCTTCCGAGCCGGAGTTAACGAAGAAACAAACCGACAGTGGTTCTGGCATGGTTTTGACGAGCCTTTCAGCGAGGATAACAAGCTCGTCGTGAAGATAACGATTGTTAGTCGAAATTAACGACATTTGGTTTCTGCCAGCCTCCACCACATGAGGGTGACAATGGCCAACTGGAAAATAAAAAGAAAATAGCGACGTCACAAAAAAACAATTGATCAGCAAAACGTACGCATGTAGTTTTTCCTTCTCGGCTCGGTTCGGTTACAAAATCATATGAATCGTATTTAAAACAGGTAAGGTCTGCAACGACAGACAATAACCTAACCTCTTAGGTATATAACCCTTAGATAGTTACAAAATTATTTGATACCCTTGTAAAATTACTTACTACTCATATAATGTAAAGTAGTTAACTAGATCAATAATAACTGAAATCTAACCAAAATTGTGTAATAAAGATAAGGTGCAATTGCCCTTAAACATCTGGGCACAGTCGTAATAATCGAATCGGCTGAGGTTATCATTCGTCAACCCAAGATTATAACTAAGTAACAAAAAAGTGGCTAACACTAGTTTGAAATGACCTTATGTGGGTACAATATTGCATATTACAAAAAAGATAACAATACCAACCGTGTGCAACGTTGTTAATGCAATCGAGATATCTTTCACCCGTCTCGTCATACATGTATTGGGCGACTCCACGTACAATTTTCAAGGGAGACGAACGGAAGAATAGTTGACATGCATCTCTGGAACAAAGATTGACATATCACAACGTGAATCGAGAATAGACGAAAGCAAAGAGACATAAGTAACAAAATTGAGTTCGGGGTACTCACCCAACATGTTTTTCACGAAGCCGGATAGTTTCAGATTTAGGCATTGACTGTAGATAAGCCATTTTTTATTATTCTATAAATACCTGTAAACAAAAATCAGAATATTTATGTTACTTTTTGCTTCATATCTTGGATAGTACTAACAACCTAGTTCCGATCAAAGGTATCACGGAAGACTACGTGACTAGTGTCAAGAGTTCCAAAAAAAATTTAAACACCCCGATGGTATTTATACAACTAGGAGATAAACTATTCAAATAGAAATACTCCGCAAGGCTATTTAACCAGTGTTATCAAACATTTTTATTATGTCACAATGAGTTACAGGTACCACCTGAGCACGCAAGTTCATTAGTACTTATCAAGGCCAGGAAAATTAAAAGGAACGCTGAATTTAATAAGCAACAATTAACCTTCTTACTCAATCCAATCTAAGGCCTTCAAGGGCCTTATTGGCTGACATTTTCCATAAATTACTTATTATTCTTATTTTACTTTAAGTAGCTACTTTCCTACTAACAGCGAAGTACATTATGCTAAGGAAGTAGGTACTTTATCTGGTGCACTATTGCGGAGTACATAGGCAGCAGATTTAGACGCAAATTAATTATATAAAATACTCGTAAAGTGTAACGGATGCCGCTACCAAGTCTTTGACAATATGTATAAGATCATTGATCGTGAGCGCAGACAGTCAACCTAATTACCTATGACATGCCCCGAACACCGGGTTGATCTGTACTGCATATAGGACGTAGTATGGTAACATGCCAAATAACCGCTTGACCATTGAATTTTTCGACAAGCCTAAACTATATCATATTTATTAATACCTATGCAAATAATTTGCTAAGTGAACAAGACTTTTCCAAAATGAAAAATTTTGATAAACAAAGTTATCTAAAATTGTTGGTAGATAACTGATCAATTCATTGTAAAAACACAACGTATTTAATGAATTGAAAAGTTAAATAATAATATTCAACTCACCGTTAAAAAGAACTAAAATTAAAACTAATATAAAGGTGTTAATGTTTGTCAGACAAACGTGACGCGTGAAGCGCGGCGCGAGATCAATGAATGTAGAACTATTTTGATGTATGTCGATTTTATAGACGCAGGCGGGAGCGCGCACGCCCTCCGCGCAGCCAATGAAAATAAAACCGCTCGTATTATTAGTGCAGTAGCGTCGAGATAAGCATACATGATGACAAAAGTCACCGACCACGCGGCCAGCGTCACGCTGCCATAGGACGAGCGCATGAGCATTTAAGGCGAAGACAATTGTATCACTTGCCATTAAAATAAGTACTCCTCTAATGTTTAAAAACATAAGTGTTGAAAGAATTATAATTTACTAGGCGCGTGATGCCTGCGCAGAACTCAATCATTATAATGAGACGTTCTCAGTGGGAATTAATGTCTAATGATATCATAATTTTATCAATGAATAAGTTATTAAATAAATACAATTTCTTTTTAAATTAAGAACTTCAAACTTATAAAGCTTTGAAATCTTGTGAAGCTTGTTAGATTGGTATGCAAGGTAAGTCCCTACTTTGGAACCATTAGCGTCTTCCATTTACGGGCCTGTGGACGGTGAGCAATGGATAGCTCACCGTCCTTACGTTTAACATAACGACAGGCCGTGTCGACGGCGCGTTCGTGTTCCACGCGCGCCTCAAAGAGATGTCAGCATAGGGAAGGGGCCACTGAGGGCCGATGCCTGCCGGGGCTGCGGGTTGTTAGTAAGAGATACCGCGCTCCCGGAACGCAAAAAGCACAAGAAGTACCATGGGTGGGTTTTAGTCAGTAAAAGTCTGACACTCCCTCCCGCCCCGCCCAGAGCGGGAGAAGTTATTTGATGATTTCCCACCCCAAAAAAAAAAAAAAGCGACTTCCATTACTTTACAATAATGATAACTACTAATTAATTAGGTACTTATTGGGTAGGTCTCTTAGTTTATATTTAGTTGTAAATAGGTTAACTTCGAATTAATTAAAGCACAGTTAGCTAATTAGTTTAATGAAGTTTCTGCCATTTATTTCTAAGAAAACAGCATGCAATTAAAATGCATAAAATATTATCCAAAGAGAAAACTACAGACATAATAACTAAGTGTGATTCATTAGTGTGTAGGTAATAATTATGTTTTATTTTAATATTAATCTACTTATATGTATAATGTATAACGGGATGCCACCACAAATTCAAACAAAAGAAAAATTGATAAAACTAAAATACCCCAATTTATACAGAATTCAAAGTTTTTTAAATAATATCATCGATCAAATAAAAACACTTCACGTTGATTCTATCTAAAAATACATATTTTGAATTTTTACCTTTATTATCCACTATAGGAAAGGCAAATCAAAGTCAAACAATATATCGAAATTCTTCAGTAAGTCACTTTCAAACAAAGGTCAGTGACTGCCCTGTTGTTGTGTATCTACATGCTGTGCTAAATCTGTACCTACATAGGTTCTTCATTTTTTGCTCAAACACACACTTCGAAAAATGAATTTATTGATGTTTTTTTTTTGAATGAAAATCATTTGACTGACTTTTTTGCTAACGTTACATTTACAAAAAAAAATCAACACTGTTGATAGTGCACATACTGTAGCGACGATATCGTTAAGTAATAGTAGTTAAACATTACTTAGTAAACACCTATATTCGTATGGAAAGGTTACCTTCAGCGGGATTTTCCATTTACACGTTACACATCTTATACAGCGTGTTCTTTTTTTAAATTTAAAATACGCACTTACACATTTCATGAACATCCGTTCGGAAATGAAAAGGTGTAATGGAATTTTAACGCACAACATTTTGGTTTTTTACTTATTTTTGTTTTTCTGGAAGTTTCGTTATTTATCGTTTATTTTTAAATTATATTGGCTGCAAATAAAAGATGATGTTACGTAAGTAAAAAAAGTGAAAACATAGGTATATAATGAACATACATTTGTAGATTATCAACGCTTTTGTTGTATCAGTGATAGTTCTTAAAATAGGTCGAAAGAAAATGAAAAAAGAAATATATCGCAGTAGATAAATTAGATAAGCACCTAAATATCTTCCATCAAAAATGCATAATGCAATTTTAATAAGATGCAGATCATCCAAAGTATCTCATAGGTACCTCATTACCAACGTAGGTATATTTACGCAAATAATTAATAATAGAATTTAAAATCAACCTAAGTCCTAAAGAGTGAAATATATTGTAGACGAAAACAGTTCCTGTCAGGGTTGCGGAATTTATTTGAAAGAATCACCGCGGCCCAGGAACGGAAAGGGCATCAGGAACAACACGGGGAAATTTTTGTCAGTAAGAGTCTGAGACTCCCTTCCGCTCCGCCCAGAGCCGAAGAAGTCATTTGATGATTTTCCATCCTTTAAAAAAAAAAGGCGAATAGAACGCGCGGGCGGTTGTTCTGAACGGATCATAACATTCTGTTGTTTCTGCGTACTAAGAAACCATACCGTCGAAATCGTGAAAGTAATTAGGGCTAAAAGGTCTTTAACGAGACAGAAGACCTGCATTATGTGTAACAAACACGTTTCGCAAAAAACGCATAAAAATAAATCTTATGTACTTAGTACCAATTATTTTAAAATATGGAACGCTAACCTTATATTAACCAATGAGAGGATAGCGCGACGTCTTGGATGGCTTCCTCAGTCTTCCTCATTCTCAAATTTGTATAAACAAAAAGAGACATCCATAATCGCCGTTCACGGCTTGATTAGATGCAGCACCTTAAATACATATGACTATCTAATTAATTTTTAATATAAACTGCTATTAAATACAGCTTATTATTGGTACTCATGTTTACTACGGCTAATAGGAATAATATGTAGAGCGATCAGTAAATACTACGTCAAATATGCTGGTATATACCTAACCAACACAAATAAACTAGTTAAATACGTCAGGTTATTTACATTAGAGTTTATTGAAATATCTAATAATAGTACCTAACGTAGGTACGTAAGCACATAGTAAGGACATTGTCTACCCGCTGTTTTATGATAGGTATCAAGATTAGGTATATTGTTTTCTTAAGAATACATACATACCATCACGCCTGTATTCCTCGAAGGGTTAGGCAGAGGTGTAACAATGTACACTCACAGTTCGCCGGTACGTTTAGGTCCCATGTAATAGGGGGCGAGCCTATTGCCATTAACCGGGCACAGATCCTAATTCCGAGCTGCTACTGAGAATTTCATAGAAAAACCCAATGACACATTTTGCTCGAACTGGGAATCGATCCCAAGGCCTCTAGCGTAGCAGTCGCGCTTAGGACCACTAGTCTACCGGGGCAGTTAAGAATATCACGAACTAAATTATGTAACACAACATACCTAGTTGTATACCCTAATAAAAGTATGTAACAACTAACAAAAATCATTGTTTACAGACTTTAGGCAGGTATAAAGCTACCATTAATAATAATTTTACCTACCGGCCTATTGTCCAACTGCAGTGCAAAGGCCTCTTCTCATACAGAGAAGACACCACGCGTGATCAAGGCGGATTGGCGATTTTAGCTTTATATTTCAACTATGTTTAAGTCCAGGTTTCCTCACGATATTTTCCTTCACCGATGTCAGTGATGTCCAAGATAAACTCAGAAAGTACAAAGGTATGAATTAAAAAAGGTGCATTGGTTATAATTTGTCCCCAAACCTCATTCAAAACTGTATAAGTAGGCAGTCTTTAAAAGATTTTTCCAGTAGGTAAGAAGGTACATCTAAATTATTCCAGAAAAAACAGAATGAATTAGTAAAGCCTTCTTGACTGAAAATGAATAACTTACCTATCATATTTTGATAACTTTCGACTCAGCTACTACCTACGTCAGTAATTACCCATATCACTTACCTGAATAATTTGAAGTAGGTTAGCTATTCAGCGCAGACTTTACGCCGACCACGTCTTGGTAAGTGCCTAGCAGGTAGATACGTGGAAATGAGCGCCTTTCCAAATATTCCTTTTACCAGTTTTTTTGCCTAATATGATATGCGACACACGCAGTTACGACGTTGAAAAATTTTTCTCAATATCGCACGCACACCCACCGTCATAATACCCCGTGTTTAATAAATTATTCTAAGATAGTAAGTCATTAAGTCTGATATTTATAGTAAAATGGCGAACAATGTATCATAATCTCTGTACTAATTAACTACTATTTATTACAGCATCTGCGAATCACAATAAGCTGCTATTTTCTAGTTATTAACTTCCTTGTCTGTATTGACTGTTAATCTAGTTTGAATTACACCCGCACAATAGGTAGGTAGGTACTTTACTTTCATACTAAACATTGGAAAACTTCTTATGTCTATTTTTAACTTCTGATAAAACTCAATTGCGAGTGTTGTTTAAAATAATAGGTAGTATGTAAAATAACAAGCTTAGTTATCTTTTTGTTTTGGAAAAATAAGTTATTTTGGTTAGGCAGTTTATGTAATGAATCAATGAACCTTTTTCTGCAATCATAATTATCTCCACAACATTCAATGTTTACTGTAGGAGTACTTGTGGGTATCTACTACCTATTAACTCGGTTTATAAGATAAAAAAATGTCATGTTTTGTTTTGCTGTCGGTTCCTCAGCACGTGGACATCACGCCAGCCGTTGTGGATGCCATGCGTTCCACTAGCCGGTAGGCCGCTGACGTTGATCTTATCGGTGCTCCACCTAACGGTGTTCCAATCGCACACTCAAATCTTAGTGTTCCGTACTGAAATCAGAAAAACTGTCTCATAAATATTGTTTTCTGTAATGTACGCAGTGTCTATCTCAAATTTACTACAAACATAACGCTAACCAACACATTTTTTAGTAGTGAAAACTAAATTGTTTTGGTTAGTACTGATTCACAGGAAAACGTTTTCAGTAGATCTACTTTCATACATAAACAGTAATGGGTAGGTAGATAATATTTACGTAGCTGGTAATAAATTTATTTCCAGCTGCTCCTAAGTTTATAGGTCAAAATAATTAAGTAGATACCTATCCTAAATTTTTCGTTCTCCGTGTGACCGCATCCATCCGTTCCCGCACAAACTTGTAATCCAATTAGTTTATCAGTTAGATACAGCCTTGTACTAGATCAGTGTAAACCGAATAACAACTGACCGATATTTTTTATCTTTTAGATCTGCTTTGATCACCCTTACCTACGGTCACCGTGTCATGTTACCGATTTTCTATTATAGAATTACGGTGATTTATGAAGTAGGTACTATTGCTTGCTTATCTCATATTCTGACTGCAGTACCTACACCTACTACTAAGGCAGGTTCTCCTTCTGTAGGCCAGCAGTACAGAGGCCCCACAGAAGCAACCGCCTCGGCTCCTCGCGAAAAAGCTACCTGAATCCTATACCACAGACGCGGGCCTTTCGGCCGCGTGGCTCAGATCGGTAGTAACTTCAGAAAAGACGATGGTACAGTGGTCACGTGTCATACACAGCAAGGATCAGAGGAACCCCTCTTCAGTCTAAGGAACTCTAAACAAAATCTGCCAATCTGAGAGATATGTAGGTACATGATTTTGTGCCTGAAATGTTATCGATCCATATTTATCATAATTTTATAGAGCATGCGTTAGTGCGTAACTAAGTGTAGTTAGATATAAATATATTAATTAGGAAATAAAAAACAAACCCGATAGTATATCTAAGTCGCTTCAAATAAAAATTAGTTAATTCCGATAGTTACATATCTTAGGAGCACATGTCACAATTTGTCGGCTCTTTTAGAACCATCTGATAGGTAGTGTAGGCTTTCTTACATAATGCATTAAGCCCTACCTTTCCCATTCTTTACGGGTAATTGTAGCCACCACTTTTGGGAGAAGGTGATAGGTATAGCGCACGGGGATTTAACAGGCCAATGCATTTCCCCATTACCTCCCACAACATGACCGAACAACCTTGCAGCACCCTAACGACCCTTGTAGGTCACAAGATTTATATTTGGAATATACAGATTATCTCGTTTCTCGATTAGGTACATCTTTATAGATAGGTACAACAATGTCTGTCCTTATCTCTGCAAAGTACTTGCTCGTACTTAAAATATATATCTGTTACTGAGACTGCTATCACGTATTTCAAAAGAATTAGTTACAAATTTGGATACCAATCCAGTTATTTCCAGATCAAGCAATGTACCTATGGTAGTTTAGCAATTTTTTCGGCCAGATATCGTAGGTTGTAATTGAGTAATCCGAAGTGACTCTTGATAAGCCAAAAATATATCTAATAATATCGAACGGTTGTTGCTCTACTAGGTTCATTGAAATATAATTTAAACATAAAAAATAATATTATCATGTTGTTATTAACCCGTCGTTTTGTACATACATACCATCCCGCCTATATTCCCCAAAGGGTTAAGCAGAGGTGTACCAATGTACACCAAGTCCGCCGATATGTTTAAGGCCCCATGTAATAGGAGCCGAGCCTATTGCCATTAATAGAGCACAGCACTCCAAACTGCTACTTAGAATTTAATAGGAAAACCCTATAACATTTGCTTAACCTGGGAATTGAACCCAAGACCGCTTGCGTAGCAGTCGCGGTCTGGAACACTAGACAAACGAGGCAGTTATAAGTTATGTTTTATAATAAAGTTAAGATACCTACTTCATTGTGTGCGCTAAATAAATGAGATCGTTGTGCATGTGTGTGTGTCTTATGCATTTATTGTTATCAACATGCTTATAGGTCGCATAAAACTAAGTATGTAAACATAATTCGCACACTATGACTTCCGTTTACGCGTCTTGTTTATCAGATGTGTATTACTGCACAATATTCTTCATTCAAGGTTTAGTCAAATAGGAAACACTACGTGCACTAAGAGGTCAAATGATTCTGATAGCGAGTAGACCCGAAGGGTGCTACAAGCAACAATGGCATTTGTAGATTGTTCTTGGACATCAGCAGGTTAATTCTGCTAACTAAATGACGTTTAAATTCAAGTAGCAATGTAGTCGTGTCAAAAAGGCTAATTCTCGTAATTTATAACGATCAATCTCATCTCGGCGACAATAAATGTGAAAATCTGGTCAAAAATGTAGGCATCTTTGACAAATTGAGACGGAGATTAGAAAGCAATCGTTAAAGTTACGGGAATTCCTCTCTGATCTATATGACAAGTTGTACGGATGAGTTATAAGGCTTATTCTTATATACCTCTACGATAATAATAATAGAAGTAGGTTATTATATTGGGTAGATACCTAATATCGAATACGACACAGATTTGTAGAAATAAAACACATAAATCTTAATATAGATAAGTATATTGAATAATTAAATAATATTACTTCAAATATGTTGCCAAAAAAGACTTATAGTGTAGTCGTAAAAGTAATAATAAAACGTTCAAGAGGTCAAAATATTTCGAGTTTGAATAGAAACATACATTTTTATTGGGATGATATTTGCAAGTCGGCTTAATGAACCGAATATCGAAAACGTTGTAGGTCGACATGCAACCAGCAAACTTCTGAGCAGAACTTGTCATCACAAAGTGTTAATAACGTACTTTTGCATGAGAACTGACAACGTGAGAAAGAGTTGACACGGTCAAACCAGAAGTCGTGCAAAACAGTCTATCATTTTACTAATTAATATTAACTATACTTTTATAATTACAACCATTTGCGACAAGGGAGCAAAATGTCTAGTGCTATAATAATTAATAAATACTATATGTATGGGCACTTTCTATAATTGTGCAGGATGTCTTAAAACAATTCGATCCACAACACGAAAAAAACTTTCAAGCAAAATATTAACCAGATAAAATGTACGATTCACGACAAGTCTTGTTTTTAGACATCCTGGGTTATATCAAAGTCTCCACTTTCGACTATTTCAATGTTCTTGTCAGTCTTACGTCCTGCAAGTAAACATGTCGGACAGGTTTGAAACGATCGTGGCACAAAAATTATACATTTCGTTTGATATTTTCGCAAAGAATGCTATAATGTATATACGAGCTGAACAATATTTAAGAAGGATACTTCGGTAAGTGTTCCGTTTGCTCTTCATTGTTCCTCCGGAGTATTACACTTGAAAAGTATAGACGCAAAACAAGGAATGTCATTCGAAAGTGACTGTAAAACTACGATAATGATGTCAGACTCTTCGGTTATATGTCGTATTCATTGATAAATGAAGTACAACAACCGAATATGACTTTCATTAGAACTCCTAAGATAGCCAAGATTATTAAGTACTTTAACCCGTTAAATTGTCGAACGCAGACTTTCTTTGTTTTGCAACTACGCTCTCCAAAAAGTATGCGATATGAACAATAAAATATCATCATTATATAAATTTATTACGTACACTAATAAGTAGCCATTCGAACTCTGTAAATGGTTAAATACTTTAATAGGCGGAGACACCACACTTACAAAGTGCAATAATTAAACTACAAATCCAGATGTATAAAATAATTATGCATCTATGATTTAGAACTAAACAAACTTGCTAGACTGTTGTAATCCTCAATACTTCTAACTGACTTGTGATGTGACGTAGTTCGACATGCGTACACTGCCATGAGTATTAAAGAACAAAACTTAGTACAACTGTTGCAGCTAACGACCCATTGCCCACGATCCTGAACTAACAATATGCTCTAGTAGTTGTGCCCTACCACTCTAAGGTTGCAGACCAATACTGTGGAAAAGACATACGATATCCTCTACATCTAAAAGCATTACGGTTAGGTACTTTTATCTGCTCTATAAGATACAGGCACTGGTGGTTTTACGCCTTCGATTGCCGCTAAACAGACAGAGTAATCACAAAACGACCAACCTGACATCTTGCATTGCAATCCTTTATTGTTCTTTTTAAAATCAATATGTTGTATGTCCAATCCACATTATGCCTATGACTTGGTAATTTAATTAACATTCGATACTACAATACAATAATTTAATTGTGATTTAATTAAATTATGCTCGTTCAAATAATTGGATATCATTGTTCTAACGTCGTGCCATTACAACATGTTTCGTTGTTGCATACGACTGAACTGATATGTGATACCGATAACTGCAAATCAATGGGATACCGCAACACACCTCGCAAACTTGCCTGACACTGGGCGATTTAAATCTATGAACATGCATTAAACGACTAATTAAAATATGCTCCGTACTAACATTCTATATTTACGAAACTAACGATATATTTTATCTTTTTTTTTTCATTTAAATACGCTTTATAGTGTAAAAATAGTTTTTTTTTTTGAGACAAAAATGTCAAAGCGCTCCTTAATGCCAATCGCGAAAGAAAGATGCTTTTCGACGAATGCAGGTATACCAGAAAATGTTAATAATGCCCGACGAGCAAGAACACGACAATAATTTGTTTATTTTGAAATATAATTATGTAATATTTTTTTATTTCTTAATAGAGATGTCATAAAAGAAAGACTATATACTTTTACAGAATTGCAAATAAATTTATGGACGGCAAATATTTATGACGACTAGTATCTTTCCAAATATCTATAATTTTCTTGTTAATGCGATGAAAAAATCGTAGCTGTTTGGTGACGTGATAAGTGCTCCACACAGTACAGCAGTAGTTAAAGTATCACATCACGGTATTAACTTGAATACTTTCGGAATCTTAATTATTATCAAGTTTGGGAAACACAAATTCAATATCATATCCAACGCCCAGATTTAATTGTAACTATTTATTTTGGACCTTTTCATTTCAAACAATTCTCAGAAGATGATATATTTCTTTTTCGTTCTGCCTTCCACTTTTCTTTCTGTCGTGGGTGCGTTTACAAACATATAAACTCATATATACAAACAACCAGACCCGGAACTACCTGTAGGCCATACAAATATTTGTTGCGTACGAGAATCAAACTCGCGACATGCAGTGCAGCAGCCAGTCGTTCAGCCACTGCGCTAACCATGTCAAATTATGTAAGATTCTGAATTCAAATATAGAAACTCTTTGACATAATTACGTAACGAAGTAATCAGAAATAATATAGTATAGTATTTTGAAGTTTACAAAGTTATTTCACGATTTATCGAAGATACCACTTGAGGTGTTTTAACCTAATGACTTATGACCTGAGATAAACTCTTGCTAAATTTTAAAGTCTGATTAACGAGGTAGTCAAAATAAATTAAAGTAACCGAAATATTACGAGTTCGAGTAGATAAAGTTGGACGCGATTGGGAGAGTTACTGTAACAATATCTACATAATATCATTGGGTACTTGACACCATTAACAAATAATTACAAGATACAACTTCTCTAAAAAAAACACATTGTTTTAGTCGTATATAAACCGGACTAATTTTCAATTTACTGTGAGAATAGATTCTTAGTTACTTCGAAATTAATAAATAGTCAATTGAATCGGCGAAAAAATGACTTCACAGTTTCCTATTGCAATACAAAATATCTGTGGAGATCACGTTTTGATAGCTCATAAAAAGTATGTCAATTGATTGGTGGTGTCTAGTGCCCAATTGCATAGTTGTAGTTTTCGTAGTTATCCTTTCCTACAACGAAAACCTATCTAAACAAAAAAGACGGCACGAAATGTTGTTCCCTAAAAATCACACAAACAAGACCGGGAACTCAAAGTGCATTATTAACGAGTTGGTAACAACAGAAACTTTTGTGCTGAAGATAATTCTATTCTAAACATGAATACCAACTGACATTACTCCAATCAGGAAATACTATACAACCATTCTTCTGATACACTCTGAACGTTACTATAAAGATATTTAAAATCATAAACAGTAGCAGCTTTGATCCAATTTTACGACCTTCAATTTATACTAACTAGCATTCTAAAAATTTACTATCTACTGAATGCCGAAAACATCCTCTCTTAAGAATGCACATAAACATCTAATTTTATAAAGATATTGAACTAAACCTACTTGATGCTTAGGCTGGCAACAAATTCCATTCCAATATCAGACTTCAACACAACTTTCTAAATCAGCCTCTCTGAAGTTTGCAACGAGAGGCATCGCAGTAGTCGTTATTTAGACCGTTATGACAATATGAAATTTATAATAACGCGTGGTAGGTAGGGAATGCGAGAATTGAGCCCAAACACACATTATACTTTTACTGCAAACGTGTATGTACTCTTTACTCAACTTACTGCCTAACAGTCCACTGACAAAATTGTATTATTAAACTTCTATATTTGCAGTCGATTCGCTAAGAAGACTCGACTTACTCGTCCCGTGATGTGACAAAAACATTTTTTTTCAGACTTGTTGGCAATATATTTGATTTCTCCCAATAGAAGCCTAGTTTGTTGACTTCAAAGAGGCTAATTTTAATCATTGTTCTGTTCTATATGTAACTTCAACTTTTTGAGTACCCGTCTGCGATTTCTTTGACTTATTCATACTACAAGCAGTATAATCAGAGCAAATATATCTGATACGATTCCGACTGAACCTTCATAACTTTTTTTTTTTTTTTGATTGAGCAATTTATACTAGCGCTTATTAATCGTAAGTAGAGATGAACACGCGAAACTAATGGTATGCCAGTTTATATATTTTTTTTTACTGAACACTCATTTTATTTTATTTAGACTTATACCACATCAATTACTATATATCTCTCGCGAATGATTACACATTATAATAAACTCCTAGATCTCATACAATTTATATAATGATATTTCAGTATTGCTTTCATGTCAGGAGATAGCCTCGCTCTTTATATTTTATATAATATATACGATTATATTACTGAGTGACTTAACATTAGTACACATTTTTAATTTTGACATTTTACCTAAGCTGTTAACTTTGATATAATTATCCGACTGGAATGGTAAATTCTAATGTCACAAATAACTGAGATTTTCCTAAAAGTTGCATCAAAATTTTTGCCTTTTCATATTACTTGATTAAGTCTAGTCTAAAAGCAAACAATCATGTAGTAAGTCAGACTTAGCAATAGCACGATTATCATCGAAAAAGGACTTTTTAAATATCGCTGTAATAATTTGTTGCCAGCACATGCGTCATACACATTATTTAGATATATTTCAGAGGCATTCAACGCTACTATGCATTACAATATATTTATATATAAATAATGTAATAAAACCGTGTAAATAAAGTTACTATAGTTAATAGAACGCACGTCTACATTTATCTCCGCAAGACGTTATTACTTAAACATTCATGAAACTGCAAATTTCGACAAGAGAATATCAAAAATAGTGTATCGACGGTCATCGTCTACATTCTGTCTAATATTCTGTAGTCTAATGACGCTATTTAGGTCACTTGAAACATCTTAAGCCAATTCACATTACAATATGGACTATGGTTACAAATTTTGAAATTCCGTATTTTCTGTCATAATATTTCGAGTCACATCCAAAAACATTGCGATTTATAAATCGACTACACTAATTGACCGTTCAAGGATTGATAAGTCTAAAATATATTCAGTAAACAGTAAATATACTGTAGTCGCTTTATAAAGCATAGAAGTACGTATTGGTATATGACAGTGATGTCGTTCTCGACAGTAAACCCAACTTAGTATTCAATGTAGCGCAATTTATACTTATACAAATAATCAAACACATAGCGCACGACAATCTCCATCTTTCACATTTTCTACGAAATAGGTTTTAACTCACATTACACTAAACAAACGATGAAACACGTACAATAAATGAGTGACGTACTATTTTCTAAAAGCTTACAAAATGATAGAGATCTTCACGATAATCCGCTAAGTGGACACTGATTTATAATTAAGTAATTAACGCCCCAATTTCTCGATCTGTTGCAGACAGGAGTTCAAAAAAGCATGTTTACCACCAAGTAATAAATAATGCAACAGCAATTTTTAGGATCTGAATCCGTTGAATCATTTGTTGATTCAACTATCAGATCAAGCATTATAACTTGGTTGGAAGGTTAACATTGAAATCAAGCAACGCATCTCATCGCATCACTATACTCTAAAAATAGTCAATTCTTCTATGTTATCACATGCCCACCTAGCATGTAAAAATTAACTAAAAGCAACAAAAATGCTAATCATAACTGAAACAATTCGGCACAAAATTTACATTTAAATAATGGGTATAGTTTCCGCTACTGATTAACATTCTTCATTAACGCGTTCTCATTTAATACCTTTTACGCGATTGCAGTCAAAGGGCACCACGCCCCCCTATGCATAAATAGACATTAAAATCAAACTAGTGTCTTACATTACGCTATTCAATGAAAAGAAACCTAAATGAGCTACAGTTATGAAGTTCCACTGGTTCACCAAATACGGATCCTCAAAACCACTGACTAGTTCAAGTGTGTCAAGAATATTCAAAATTCAAGGGAAATACAAATAAAAAGTTAGATATGATTGTGTGCAATGCGGTACACATCAAGCATTTTAAGAAGACGCCGTTGTTAACGTCATTAGAAGTCACATTGCACAGTCTAAAGAAAACAAAATGAAATGTTGCTAAACTCCCCAGTCAAGTAGCAATGGTTTAATATGAATTCGACTTATAATAAAACTCCAATAACAACCAAATCTCAGACTATTTAAAGCACAACCTTCAAATGAGCTTGAACTTGCCTCTCATGTTAGTAACGTGAATTCAAACAACAATTAATGTGATTAAATGTTCAATAATCTCTTGTATGTTCTACGACACAAAAACGTACGATTCTCGCGAAAGTCAAATGTATTCAAATTATACGATCCATACAAAAATATCGTATGAATGTGCTAAAATGTTAAACGTATATTAGGAGTTAGCAACATTATTCTGTGATCATACATTCCGTTCGTGTATATACTGAGATCGATTACCCTCAAAGTCGCGTGTTACTATTACTAACAGAGGTTATATCCTTCTCAAGTAGGAATTATACTATTTGTAATTTAAGTTTACATACGCAAACAGTACACAACGCATTTTTCGTTCTGATGGCCAAAGCTTTTTAAAAGACTTGTTTTTTTTTTCAAGTTTTCGTTATATTTCCACATTTAATAGTTCGTGTCATAAATCGTCTAGTCCAAATATATATCTTATTATATCCTCTAATCATGTGAAGCGGATAAATCCATTAATCATTCAGTACGTCAGAACCGTCTCCGGGTAAATAAGTACTTAAATTACAAATAACATAATATAATATACAGTTAGATATTATGTGGATGGTATACAAGCCGATAACGCGGCGATACCCATCGCCTGTGTTGTGACAGTTTGCGCGCGGTACTCCGCACTGTACAAACTATCGGCTGCCGACGTCATTTGCCGTTCGTCTGCAGAGCCGCATTTAGCTGCGTCCATAGATCTTTCTTGCAGGATTTCGATCTGCAAAAAAATATTACAACCTATATTTCTTTAATGTAATCGTCGTATTTTTCACTTATCAAGGGCAAAAACGACATTCAGGGACGTCAATACTAATAAGCGTCGACACTAGAAAGTCACTTAACATAGCATATACGATTCAAACTTTATGGCGGCTCGGAAGTTAGCTGTGAGTGCACGTACGTGCAGGTTTATTCATGTCAATAATAATTTAGGCTCCATATAATTATTTCTAGATTATGTTGTAGAAGTAATTAAATGGCCTAAATTATTATTGATTTAAATAAACCTGCACAAACGTGCACTCGCAGCTAACTTCCGAGCCGCCATTAAGTTTGAATCGTATAATACCACCATTCACAGCTTTTTTCCTTACGTCCATGCATTCTTCATCGACAAGAACAGCCAGTACACACTAACACAGGACAAAATATCAACCTTCTTAAGACTCAACACACAGAGTCGATACACAAACATCACAATCATTACGCAAGCGCTTTGGAGTATGAAATATGGTTGCCAGATGATGTGATGTAATGTAATGAAGTACACTAACAATAGCTGCCAGAGCATAATTTCCAAAAAACTGTCCCTTCTCTGTATGAGAAGAGGCCTTTGCCTTGCAATAGGACAATAATGCTGGTAGTTTTTTTTTTACATAAAAACTACAGAAATTAAGGTCATCAACACACAAATTTATAAGACTTGACATTACTGCAAAGTAAATCGTTTTTTATTTCATTTCGGACAAAGAAAATTCCAAACATGTATAACATACAAATTGTGTGTTTCTTCAATTCAATACGATACTGTAATAAAATACTAAATTGCCCGCAACATCGTCCGCGCGAATTTTCGTACGGATCAGGGATTTTTTTATTTTTTACCGATGGGAAATCATTAAATGACTTTACCCGCCCTGGGCAAGGCGTGAGGGAGTGTCAGACTTTTACTGACTAAAACCCATCCATGCTCCTTCTTGTGCCCTTTGTGTTCCGGGGGCGCGGTATCTCTTACGAACGATCCGCAGAGTAAACAGGGATAACATAGCTTGCTATTAACGAAAACAAATTTAAAATCAGACCGGTAGTTCCGAAGATTAACTCGTTCCAACAAAATAACAAAGAAATAAACTCTTCAGCTTTATAATATTAGTATAGATTGTGCACATTTTGAGCACATAAAAGTGACTGGTGTGATGTTTCAATAATCTTCGAGTGTGATGGTAAATTCGCAGCCAAGAGCGCACGGCACACGAACATGCAATTTTGTGTGTACGAGTACAGATGTACTCCCACATTAGAGTTATGTCAGTCCACAATCTGATGATATGTGATGGAGCTGAGTTAACTTTAACGTAAAAAAATAAGGTGGAGCTGCTTACCATCACCAGTCACGTCGTGAAAGTAAATTAGAGGAAAACGGTTAGTAGATTGTTAGGTGATGAAAAAGATGTTTACATGTAACAATTATTGACTTACTAGTAAATATGTAATACGCTATTATAGTTCGTCTGATTCAAAATTGCGCTCTATTTCATAGTATTTGCAAAAGTAAATTACCACAGTTACTGTTACTTAGGGCGAATTTCACCAAGCTTTCAAAACTAGTTTAAATCTTTTATCTGTGAAATAAAATGGACGTCATAGAGTATTTGCATTAAAAACAGGTTAAAACGTCATAGACTAGGCAAAAAGTGGTGAAATTTACACTTAGACTTCTTACCAACGACGACCGCTCCATTATGTATTGTATAAAAGGCTCGCAACTTGAGTTTGTTATTAGATTTTTCTTAAATTATACAAATGGGAATTTATACACACATATATAAACATTTATAAAAAATCTTCAAATAAAACGGGTTAACTGGGGGGCTACAACCAGAAATGTTGCGAATATTCGCATCAGCATCCGCATTTGCGGAGCTTCTGCATCAATTTGAACACCTGCATCCGCAACCGCAATAATTAATGCGGATGTTCATGCGGATGCAGATGTAGCACAGGTGAATATAAAATGAATTGAATTAAATAATATTATACTCCAATTTTTTACTTTACTTAGTAAATATTTTAAAATGATATATAAAATTGCTATCTTAATATTTTATTTCTGCACTCATATAGTTGTTTATAAAGGATCTTAAGATCCGCATCCACGGATATGAACCTTCAAAAGTCTGCATCCACGTCCGTACCTGCGGATGTAAATAAATCTGCATCCACATCCGTATCTGCGGATGTAATTAAATCTGCATCCACATCCGTATCTGCAGATGTAAATAAATCTGCAACCACGTCCATATCTACGAATGCAAAAAAATCTGCATCCGCAACATCCCTAGTACAAACAAAACTAAGTTTTTAAACAAGTCAAGAAAATCCTACCATATCACTATTTAACTACTTCTGCATACGTGGAGTGACGTTAATATACGGGGTGTAAAAAGACAACATCACGTAGCCTTCATATCAAACTAAAAGTTCGAACAAAAAGTATTATTGCTGAGAAACAACACATTGTTGGTGTTAAAACTAGCTGTTAATAGCAACGTACAATATAACGCACGCAAAATTTTGTACTTACACTGTGCATATAAGAGTAAAGAGAGAGAGAGTTTAGTTATAACATTTACTGCCTCGTTGGCCTAGTGGTCCTAAAGGCGACTAGTAAGCTAGAGGTATTGGGTTCGATTCCCAGGTCGAGCAAAAAATGTTATTAGTTAGGATTTGTGCCCGGCTAATGGCGCCACCTATTACATGGGACCTAAACATAACGGCGAACTATGGGTGTACATTGTTGCTCCTTTGCCTAACCCTCTGGGAAATACAGGCGTGATGGTATTTATGTTATAACATTTAAAAAAATTCAATGATGAGATCATGTAACTCGGCTTCAATAAGTGTCTTTTTACACCCGTTTCATAATAATCTATTGGGGTTGTTAGTATGACATGGTGTGGACAGGCATTAATGTGAAGTACAGACCTGCGAAGTGAGGCAAGCCACTCCTTAAACTGCGTGTTTCCTTCAGGCGTAAGCTGAAAAGCGGTGCGGGCCGATAGCACGATGCTAACAAACTCTTCGTATTCCACAGTCGTCAAGTGGTATAGCTTCTGATGTATGCACTGGATGTACCTGTGGGAACAAAACAATGTATGAATAGCTTATTATTTACTGTTACATCTTTTTTTTCAAAATGCCTTGCACACTAGGAATTTCCTTGTATCATGGGTTTGTTTACAAACATTTAGAAACTCACATACACAAACAGCGAGACCCGGAACAACAACTTGTAATTAGCACTTATAATAACCGGTATAAATGTCAAGTTAATTTATGGGTTTTTTGGATCACCGACGCTGCACGCGATTGGTCCGTCAGCCATGACACAACCACGCCTCATTTTTTTTCGCAAGCCTCTCCCAGTCCTGAGTAAAGTTGTATTGACATAATTGGCGTAATGACAGAGCGATTGGCTGCACTGCGTGTCGCGGGTCTGATTCCCGCACCGGATAAATATTTGGATGACCTACAGGTAGTTGTTTCGGGTGTAGTTGTTTGTGTATGTAAGTTTGTATGTTAGTAAACGCACGGACAATAAAGGAGAAATTGTCAGTGCATGGCAACATTTTTATAATAGAACAGAAAAGGCAAGTTACATCTGCTGGCATTTCTGCACGAGCGGCGCGAGCGTGCCGCGCAGGTGCTGCATGACGAGGTGGTGCGGGCCGCCGCGCGCCAGCCAGTGCGCCGACTCCACGCACAGCTCGTACAGCACGAAGGGCGACACCACCGAGTTCACCGCGCACACACAGAACTGGTGCAGGTACTGCGCGCCCAGGCGCTTCGAGATGCGCAGGAGCCATTTCACGTGCTCGCCGTATGGTGGGTTCCTGATAATACGACAGTTATTGATGAAGATTGCTTAAACAGCAAAAGAAGTGAAAAGCCAAAACGCTTTTACATACAAATATCAACTTTACTCTGTTGTCGATTAAGTTGGTTTTAGAATTACTAGTACTATTGAAAATTCGTAAAACTTAGGCGTGTTTTTCTTTATTTTCTTTAAAAACAATAACTTTGTCTACATACCTGCCAAACTTGTTCTGCGGACGATCATCATGCACTCTTCTTGCTTGCGTCTCCAACGCTAACATGCCTACTCTATAAGCCGCTAGCAGTCTTCTTAACTGCGTTTGATTGACTGCGGGCCCGGCGGCCGCACCATTGGGCTGGGCAACATTGCCGACGTTTACGTTGCCCACTCCGGTGCTCACATTTACACCGGTGCCGGACACCCCGGCTGCTACTGACACCATCTGTTGTGGAGCTGGCATCGGAGGAGGAATCGGTGCTGGGTGCTGTAGAGCAAACAGTTTAAAAAGTATGATGCAGATAAAACTTTTTAGCTTTCTAAAAACAGTTTTCAGGTAAAATGTTACTAAACAATAGGAACAACGTATATGTTAGAAACTCCACTAAGACAATAAAAGTACAAGTAGAACTGATACTCACGACTTGATGAACGGGCGCATTGACATTGACAGTGATAGTTTGTGGATGCGTAACGTGTTGTGGAATCGTCGTGTGCTGCGCTAGCGCTGGATGCTGCATCGGCTGATGTTGCGGGTGCTGCATAGGCTGGGGATGTTGCTGCAGCGGTTGGGGATGTTGTTGCATCGGCTGAGGGTGTTGCTGCATCGGCTGTGGGTGTTGCTGCATCGGCTGCGTGTGTTGCTGCATCGGTTGCGGATGTTGTTGCAATGGCTGTGGATGTTGTTGCAAGGGCTGTGGATGTTGCTGCAACGGCTGGGGGTGTTGTTGCAAGGGCTGAGGGTGTTGTTGCAACGGCTGAGGGTGTTGCTGTAACGGCTGAGGGTGTTGTTGCAACGGCTGTGGGTGTTGTTGCAACGGCTGTGGGTGCTGTTGCAACGGTTGGGGGTGCTGTTGTAACGGCTGGGGGTGTTGTTGCAGCGGCTGCGGTAGCTGTTGCAACGGCTGCGGATGTTGTTGCAGTGGCGGATGCTGTTGTAGCGCTTGGAGTGGTTGCAGCGGCGGATGTTGTTGGAGCGGTGGATGTTGTTGAAGCGGGGGGTGTTGTTGCAGTGGCGGATGTTGTTGGTGCTGTGGGTGTTGCTGTAGCGGCGGGGCCCCGGGCGGCGCCACTATGCCGCGCACGAAATACGGCGGCAGCGCGTACTGCGGCGGCGCGTGCGGCGCGCCCGTGCCGGCGTACTGCGGGGAAACGACGTGGCTTGTTTTAAAACGAGAATACGATGTGAAGTGTAATTATGAATGTTTATTAAAACTAATAACATATTATGGGTTCCTGCATACATTGAAACGCTATTTTTCAGCACTTAGACAACTTTGCAGATACATAATCGAGACCTGAATAATATTTGTTGCGTGCGTCTGTGACGGTATCGTTTGTTCTCGTGGCGGTTTCCTCTAACGAGCGGCAGCCACGCCACTCGGTAGATTTACAAGGGCGCTACTGTTTAACCGGGCGGACTTTGTGCTAGACGTAATACTAACCGGCAGCTGGTAGATGGCGGGTGGGTAGGGATGGTAGGTGAAGGGGTAGGGCAGCGGGTAGGGCACGGGCACGGCCAGCGGGGCCGGCGCCGCTCGGTACTGCGGCTCGTCCAGCAGCGGCTCCGTCTCCTCGTTGGCCTGGCGCAGGTACAGCTCGTGCCAGTAGCGGGCCACCGTGTACAGAACCTCCGGGTACACACCGCCACCTAAGAAAAAGGATTTATATGTTATTAATAATACCAGCCTATTATTGTTCCACTTCTGGGTAGAAGCCTTTTAAATTAGTTTATATAGCCGCATTATCTTAGGCCCTTCGCCGATGACCGCTTTCTTCTCACCGACAAAGAAATCTGTCAAAAATCGGTAAAAAGTCGGTCTTATATAACAGGTCGACATCACATTCACAATGTTTATGGGACTATACCTTTAGCAGCAGCTTCCACAGTGAGGCAGGCTCGCTCTAGCATGGCGTCACTCTGCTCCTTGCACTGAAGCACAGCGCGTTGTATCTCGTTGTAGTTGAGAGCGTGTGCGTGAGGGAGCACGGAGAGCGCCAACTCTGCAGCCGCGCGGACGGTCGGCACGTCGCGGCCGGACGATGCCTGGTAGAAACGTATTGTAGATAGTTACAAAACTTTACTCTCCTATTGAGGTCCACCACAGTGAGGAAAAACAAGCAAAATGATAACTACTGCACTAAGGGTTTCGACCTCTGCGGGTTGTTCGTAAGAGATACCGCGCCCACGAAACGCAAAGGGCACAAGAAGGAACATGGGTGGGTTTTAGTCAGTAAAAGTCTGACACTATGGGCGGGAGAAGTTATTTGATGATTTCCCATCCCCCAAAAAAAAAAGAAAAAAAAAAGGGTTTCGACCTTCCTTTGATTTAGACAATTTTTTTTACTATTTTCATGATATGCGACTATTACTGTACGTATTTTGTAAAAAAATTACTTTACCATTTGACACACAGAGAGATTGACAGTAAGGTTGATTACATAGAGACTCCTTAAAATTGAGCAAATTATTTCATACACAACTTTATCTAGCAGTTTCTGATTGTCTAAAGAAAAACTTTTACAATTCATACGCTTACCTTATCGGCAATACTAGCAGCCTCAGGAGGTGTTAAGTGACCTTCCCAAGCGTCAATAAGGAATAATATAGCAGGTGCGCCAATATCCATAGCTTGACCTGTGGAAAGCAAATAAATATCACAACCATTTCTTAATATGTATATTTAAATAAAATCATTATTATACACCTAGTGATTTTGTTTAAACTTGCCTGTAATCCAACTAACGTGCGACGAATAAGTACGACTCAACCAGTTTGCGCTTACGCAGTTATGCAAGCCGAGTGCGTATAGCCCCAATTGAAACGCTGCCATGTGTAACCCTCTGCAAAAAAAAACTATACAGTTTAGATAAACTGTAAACTGTAGTGGCTTTTTAACACACTGGTAAGTACTCCGCCCTCGTCTTACTTTTTGTAGGACCGATTATCGGACCGATCCAATAGAACTAAAGTTTCATTGGACCGACTTTTTGTAGGATGTGTCCATTGACATATTAGAATTCATATGTTCCATTCTCTCCGACAAAAAAATCGGTCACCGATTGTCTAATGTGGTCGAGCAGCGTAAGGCTGTAGGATAGATGATCGATACCACCAATCAATTGAGATACTTTTTACGAGCTATCAAAACGTGATTCCTACAAACATTTGGACGGCAATAGCAAACTGTGACGTCACTTATTAACCAACACAATTGACGAACTATTTTTTTATTTCAATGTAATTTTATAGTTAATTAAAAAAATATCTGATTTTAATTGCTAAAATAAAGTTATCTTAGAATTATTAGTTAATAATGTCTACCAGTATGTAACAAATGTTATGGGAAAACTCCAATTTAGGTAAACACTTTCTGTTACAATCGCGGTAAATTTTGTCATCGATCCCAAGCATACGTTTATTTGAGCTCATAATTATAAAACTACGTAAGTAAAATGTCCTACCTGTGCGGTCCATGATGTTCCCTGGCACACGAAGGCTGTGTGAACAGACTGGTGCTTGAAGATCCACCTGCTTTGAATAGCACGGACTTGGCCAGCTCAAACATGAAGTGTGCTGACGCCTCCGACGGCTGATTCGGCACTGAAGGATACAGGCGCTTGCCTTTATATCTGTAGTAAGAATGTTTTATCAAGTTTTAATTGCATAACTAAATATTATGACGTTTTTATTACACAGCATTAAGAGACAGACAGGGCCCATCAAGTTTAAAAAATCTTTGGCTTTGTGGAACATTGTCTCCCACTCAAACTTGTGTATCTGTTTTTGGTCCTATAAAATAATTATTCCCCGCTGGGGACAACTAATAATTGAAATCTTTATTTCCAAAAATACTTAAAATAACATACAGTTACTGCTACATTACCAGGCCTCAGCAAAGATTGTTGTCACATATCTGGAAAAACATAACAGAAAGCGATAATAACCTGGAATCCTTGGCTCTGGAGATGGGCGTGTGCGAGGAGGAAGCGTGCGGCGCGGAATGCGGCGCGTGGGTCACGTGTGACGTATGCGACGCGTGCGATGCGTGCGACGCGTGGGTTGCGTGCGACGCATGAGACGCGTGGGGCGTGTGCGCAGGCGGGGACGCTCCGCCTTCGGACACCACCAATCGCTCCATCTCCCCGCTTAAGCACACCGCCTGCACACGCCAGTCATTCGTTCCGAAATGCGTGCTTATCTACAGACGTCACTTGATCAATTAGTTAAGCGAGACACAATTTTTGTAATACACATAGGTGCATAAGCGTTTACTTGCCACACAAAAATGTTTTTTTTTATCACTCTTCATAATACTACAACACACACAAGTAGCTACGTTCTGTCGTTATATGGTGCATTTTCTTAATGTTTTTCTTCATCGACTTTGGATCAGTGATAACCAATTTTGGTTGCCACTGATAGGAATCGATTAAGGGACAAACATATATTTCTCAAATTACATTGTGAAACAAACAACATGTAAAATACTGTATGAGTAATACACACACAGAAAAACTAGTTTTTTCTCTATAGTATCACACTTACCCATTTGCGATGAACTTACACTTGATGTACATGAGCTGTGAAACTTCAGTCATTGAACACCAGCGCCATGTACAAGATTCGATGACAAAAATCTCGTTGACTAATGCTACCACTTTCAGTTATTTTGCTACTGTGTACAGTCGACAAACAAAGTGGTCCATCAGTCTCAGACATTTCTTAGCAAATGAAAATGTTATAGACGCGTGTAGTGTGTTGTATGATATCGTGTGTGGTCATCGCTCATTGTAATAGCACAGCTCCGACACTGCAAAAAATTTGCCATTCAAGATAAGACTTTAAATCATGTGTGATAAAATATTTTTTATGACAATTAACGGTTGGATTTTTCGAGGCATAGTCAGCAGGGCCATTTGCCGTGTCGGAGCAGTGATGAACTAAGCGATGACCATATGCATGCCGTCCACATGGACGGCATACGAACTTCAAACACTGCAAATTACTTTATTTTCTGGGTACTTATAAACCGACACCGATGACTCATCTCAAGCCTCAAGAAACATTCGTAGCTCCACACAATACACACGTCCGAACACATAGAGACAGCATTAGTATTTTAATGTCAGATTGGTTATGCAAATGAGTAGACGTTATTATGATTGTGTTAGACCACTTTTTTGAGGAACAGTACGTAATAAGAACATATTGTCCGGACCTGCGGCGGCACCGCGCTAGCGGGCGACGCGTGTGGCGCGTGCGGCTCGGCGCGGTACGCGGCCAGGCGCGGGTTGTTCATGTAGTACAGGCTCACCATCGGACTCTTTGTCAGCTGATGGATTTCGCGGTCTAGAAGCTGGATAAAGTACATAAAATATAGTCTAGTCATTGTAATGTATTAACACTTTTTATAATTAATAAAGTGCCTTATGTGTACACTTACTTTGTTCATAATTCTGGCCAGATTTACAGGATTGTCCTTGTAGAAGGACAATAGAGTGAGAGACAACTCCCCACGCTGCCTTCGTGTTCCCTCGCATAGCAACGGATGTTCCGCTTCAGACACATTTGCCTTTAGACCTAAAGCTGCAACGGCCGCTTCAAAGCCTAGCGTCTCGTCATCTGGCGATCTCGACTAAAGAAAAAATATTTCAGGATCAGTTTTGTTTACTAACTAACAAACTGTCTGAAAGTTATGCTGACACTTACTGGATGTTTATTGTCTTTATCAGTTGCTGATAAAACGAGAACATCAAAAAGGAAGCTCGCCAATGATATAGGTAACAGCGCCGGTCCGCGGTTCCTATAAATCAGTAAAAGCTTTAATATTATTTGATACATGATAAATTTTACTAAAAAATATAATAATTGCACTATACATTAATTTGCTATAAATTCATTACCGTATATTTATAAAAAAATACTATTTAGCAATGTATGTTTATGTAAATAACAGTACAAAGACTGAACAGAATATTAAAATTCTAACCTCAGTCCACCATCGCGCAGTTGCTCAGCTTTTTCGCGAGCTAAAGCCAACTGTTCGGCACCAGTAGGAAGCTTCTTCAACAGAGAAACTAATTCCGTCTCTTGATTATTTAGTTTCACCTCCAAAGCTTTAGTACTAGCCGGCGGACGAGCCATCTCCAAGGCAAATAGACCTATGCGGAACGCAAGCTCATGATGTTCGCTGAACTCTGCTAGCACCTAAGAACACGGGGTACAGATAATAACAATTATTCAAAGTTTTAAGGTATTATAGTAATTTTGTGGTTTTTCGAGCGGAACATGACGCTCTGCCACGGACTCTTAAATCAAGCGCCATCCATTTCAGCACTAAAATTGGACCGTTCATCCTGCTTATACGACATCATAGTTTTGGACAAAACCATCACCATTATTTGGTGGTAAGAGTTCATGGTAATAATTAGTCCCCCTGAAATGTACTCACAGTGCCGAGGAAGGAGCACTTCGAGAGCGTGGCGGAAGCCAGACATAAGAGGCGATGCATGGCCAGCCTAGGGCTGAACATATGCCGAGGTCGCGGCCGGCTCGGGTCATACGGCCCGCGCTGCAAGCCGCCCTGCGCGACAGCCTGCATCACCGTCTAAACGGGTACAAGTTTTAGGAAAGAGAAAAAGTTTTCGTTCGGTACTCACGTCGTAGAAGGTGCAATTTGCGAGCGTGGTGGACGACACACACAAGAGGCGGTGAAAGGCGGTGCACACTCTAGGGCTGGGCTTACTTCGTCTTCTGTCCGGCGGCCGACGTCACAGACGGGTACGGAGGTGTATACTTACAGTGCAGAGGAAGGCGCACTTGGCGAGCGTGGCGGACGCCAGGCACGACAGGCGGTGCGACGCCGCGCACAGGCGCGGGCTGGGCACGTGGCGCCGCCGCAGCCGCCGCGGGTCCAGCGCCGGCAGCAGCGGCGCCGCGCCCAGCGCCGGCGGCCGCGCCAGCAGCTCCCTCGCCAGCCGCGCGCCCAGCGCGCACGCCTCGCGCGCGTGCCCGTGCGCGTGCAGCCCCTCCGCGCGCGCGAACGAGCCCTCCCAGCCGCACGCCCAGCCCGTCGTGCACCCGCTGCCGGACGCCACCGCCTGCGGGGAATGTGCCTCTGTCGTGATCGTAATCTTGCAGCTTCATTTTACCAGATAAAGGTTTATCGAATACACACATCAGTCACGGGTACTGAGCCGGCGCTAGTTCCCTCTCCGGCCACGGCGCGTCGCGCGGCGGCGGTGTCGTAGAAGTACAAGTTACAGTCGTCGTCCGACACCGACTCGTCGTTGGACACGCGGCGCTGGGCATCGTCAGACGATATGGGGGGAGAACTTGACTCTTGAGAGTCGGTTTCTCCACCGCTCTGTTGGAGAATCTCTTCTTCGTTCTCACAAAAACCTTCGGGAAATAAAAAAAAACAAAAAGTAAAAAATATCATTAAAAATAACCATAGATAACCTAAATTAAGTGTAAAAATTAATTAATAATAAATCAATATCAACGCGCCTACTGAATTCCGGTCAAGACGTGAGAGTGTGATGCATTTATTCCAATAATATCTTTTACGCAAATTACCAACTGGTTACTGTCAGTCTGCATTATCTCACTGTTAGACAAATGCCTCCTTCTATGACTTCCAGTAACAGTTAGTTTGGTCTAGGGTGAATGTGCAAAAGGCACCTTAAAGATAATAGTTACCTTCCGATGATACACTCGAATGGTTTCCATCACTCGGCCCCGACTCACGTGGAGGATCACTTGGTCCTTCTTCAGCACCACAAGGCTACACAAAGAAATTGTAATTAAATATACAATCAAGATGCATTAACTAAACAATAAAATTCAGTCCTTATTTCATTAGAAAATACCAATACCTGATTTGATGGCCCAGGAACAGCTAAGTCGACAGAAATGTGACTGTTTCTAAGAATATTGCGAAGAGTGGGATCAGGGTTCGTAAGTCTATAGCTTAGTGACATTTCATTGTTCAACACCGCTTTTGACGAATTGACCTGAAACAGTTCACGTGATTACACAAAAATAAACTAAGGATAAATCATTAATTAGTTAATCTTTTTTGATGGCCCAAAAGTATTTGCAGTATTATCGGGTTAAAAGATATTTTCTCAATCTATCATAGAATATTTGAGTAATACAGTAACAAAACCCACATACCTGATGAACACTATCATTCTGCTTATCAGCATGTCTGAAGATAGTGAAAGGACTGTGATACAACGGGTTCAAGTCCTTAGTGTATGTCACTCCGGGTATCTGATAGTCGTCCCACTCGAGGAAGCAAGCCTCCATGGCAGGGTGGAAACCAGGGAAAACTTCGTTCTCGCTGATGCCATTGATGTATGGGGAATGGGAGTGCGAACGTGACGTATGCCGAGCGTGAGATGACGAACTTGTTGTTATGTGATTATTGCGATTCTTTGCCACCTGTTTGGAAAATTACATTTTAAGTTTCCAAATGCGAAAGTGTAAATCGCGAGTTTTGAAGACGAGGGCTTGATTGTCAATAATTTATAAAGTTTGAAGATGACAAACAGTCAAAAATACCTAAATATTACACTCTAGTTTCCAGAAGATTCATAAGCCTCCATAACATCGCTTAAAATACCTAAATCCAACAGAATTGTACAGAGAATCTTTTTACTACTCAGTGTATTTGATTAAGTCTTACCTTATCAAGTACTTTCATGTGCCATTGAGCGAATTGTTCGTGAAGCGTATCGCGTTCATGAGGTGCTAAAGCCGGGTTTAAAGCAGCTAGACGCCACAACACGACCACCTGTTGTAAAAGAAAAATAAATTAATACTCTCTTAAGAAGGACAAGAATAGGCCTTGACGGTTGACTACATTTTTCTTCTGTTGTTCGGCATTATGATTATTGAACTTATAACATTTATATGGAAACTATGATAAAACTAAAGTTTTATTTATTTATTAAAACTTTTTGCACATAATGTAAATAATACACTGTACAAAGGCGGACTTAATGCCTTTGGCATTTTCTACCAGTCAACCTTAGGGTGATGCAGAGACAAAATATAGTAGGTGCAAAGAACAGAAAGTTTCCAGGAATGAAATATAATAAATACATATATACAAACAAAATATAAAAGAAAAAAAAAAATACATATGTGGAGAAATATAAGAAACTAATTGTGAGACGAGTCTGCAAACTTCATAAGCAAGTGTTCACGAGCTTTTACTTTGAATGTGAAACTACTGGTAGCCATCTTAATATTCTGAGGAAGCGCATAAATTTTATATCTTCACGCAATAGTTAGCTCCCTCACCTCGTCGCACAGCGAGGAGCAGGCATGCTGCGCGGCGGAGTTGCCGCCGGCTCCGTGTTTGCCGCCGCCGCCCGGGCTGCCCCACGCCACCAGCGCCGCCTTCGTCGTGTACCACCATACTATGATCTGTGGGATAATTTCATATTTTGAACTCTATGGTAAAAGTACAAATAAGGAAATTATCTTAGTACAGTACATGTATACTAATATTATAAAGAGGAAAGATTTTTTTGTTGTTTGTTTGTATCAATTAGGCTCCGAAACTACTGAACCGGTTTTAACCATTTTTTTATATAACGTCACGCTACGACATACGGGAGCGGAGCAATAACCAAAGACGTAATTTAACAACTTAACGCGGTTGAAATAAGCCACGTGGACCAAGTCAAGCATACTTGTGCAATAAAAGCTAAACCTGATGAGTTATATTTACGCCCGGGTTCTGTAATCGGTTACTCCAACCCAAAGAGGCCAAAACACTCACCTGTTCACAAGCCATGACCTCCTCAGTAATTATTTCGAGTAGAGGTATAGCGTTTCTGTCGTTTCTCTTAAACATCTCTCTGACTATAGAGAGCAAGTTCCACATGCCTTCCGGCTCCCTGCCCCGTAGCGGCCTCAGCAATGACGACCATTCTGCTGCGGCGGGAGGCGCGCTTGTACTTAAATAGTTTACATCACTGTGAGGAAAAATACAACCACAGTTAATGACTGATACTTTTTTGGCGAGCATTGCCAAAAAATAGGCGAAACCAAAAAAAAACTTTATTAAAAAAACAGATTTAATTACCTGAATACAATAGGCGTCGGAACACAGAACTTGACTAATATCTTGTTGATATTGTTATGCAGAGTCTTCTCGTCAAGAAACCAGGAGGTGTACTCGTAAGCCGACGCGCCGGCGGTGGGGTCCGGTGCTCCACATGTTGTGTTGATCGAGTTTGGTTGAGCTGACAGCAGTTCATCCAGGATACGTTGAGCAGTTGGCAAGACTTGCCGCGGCAGCTCTGATATCAAGTACTGTGCGAACTTCTGCAGTTGGTCTCTACGCAGCCGTTGTAGTGACTCTGATACTGGTGCCCTTAGGCAAACTTGTGTTGGCTAGAAAAGATTTAATGGTAGTTAATTGATTGATAATAATTCATAATAAAGGGCTTTGTCACTTCTAATAATAGATGATTATTCATACAATTGAACAGACAGTAGACATCAAGTTTCCTGAATAGCAACTTGAAATAAAACTGACTCACATTACATATTACAGTTTTTTTCTGTTATTCCCTAACAACTCACAATTTTAATGTGTGAAATAAGAATGCCCTTTCAGTATAAAAAAAAAACAGCTTGCTGCTTTGCCAAAGATTTAATTTGACTAGTTGGCAAGGTACAAACTATAAAGTTACTAGTTAGGCATTTGTGATGAGTAACATATAATCTATAAATAGTCAGAGATCTACATGTGGGAGACTTTTGACTTTGTTGGTAATATACCAATAATTTAAAAGATTCATAATTACATGAAGGATGAGAGTTTAAACACCACAATTTCTTGCTAAAGATTAATTATACTTATTTTGTGTTATTATTGGGGAGATTTTTATGAATTGACTCAGAACTTGTCATCATTTCACTGACAATTTTAGAACAGGGTACTTGAGCAACTGAAGAGTCCAGGGAATCCAAAAAAAAGTGGGGCAATAAAGCAATAATATTATCAACAGCAAAACATCCACCATTTATTGTGAAGTTATTATTGAAACCTAATTCAAATCAAATACAATAGAAATTTCGAATACTTACAAGATGTATCCTGTAGAGGCAGACAGCAACTATATGTGAACACCAGTGAGCCGTAGAGGAGCAGGTGCAGTTGCATGATGATATTCTTTGACGATCAAACGTGACTGCCACATTGAACTGTGCCCGAGGCATACTTAGTACAACTACTGTTGCAGATAAGTGGAAACCTAGGAACATTTTGTAGTTTTGTAAAATCATATCAACCAGTAAAATAAAAAGTGTCTTATAGTTCTCCTTACTATACAAAATATTATGTAATTTAAAATACTGGAGTTCTACTGTTTAAATGATAATATTATGACAGTCAATTTAAGAATTCATTCAGATGCTGTGTATATTTAAATCTGCATTCTAGTTTGCTTTTTTATACAATGTGATAATTGTATTTTATTGGACTTATTACATTGTATTATTATCAAAATACCTATTTAATTCCCTAACAGAATGGATGAACTTCGACATTACGTACCAATTTGTAAAACATCCTTGACTGCTCTATCCCGGAACAAATGTTCCCCTTTCTGGAACTCATCAGCTGAGCCATTGGCAAGGCAGGAGTACAACCTGATGTCATCTTCACTGTCTGGGAAACTCCAGAAGGCAATCTGAAGTTGCAGTTGCTCCGGCACCGGTGGATAGACATGTTCAACTAATTCAAACGGTATGTGAGATGCTACGCATTTTGCTGCAAGTTCACTTAGTGTTGAAACTGTCTTTTCTGTAAAGTTTAATATATATTGTTTCTTGTAATTGCTGTAAAAACTTTATTTGAACTTTTTAGTTGATAAGCTACAGATTAATGAAATCAATTGTTATTTTTTTCTTTCTCTGCTGTAGATAAATGAAGTTATATCTTCAGGCATCATTTTATTCAGTTTTTCATTTCTGTTATGTAATTTTCTTTTCTTCAGGTTGGTAAAAAATTCATTTACCAGTTCATGATGAACAAAGGGCTCACAAATAAATAAAATATTACAATATTTATTCATTTATACATAGCTAAGTAACCATATTGTCAACTGCGTTTATTTAGAACAATATACTAACAAAATTAAAAATCAAATAATATAAAATAGTAGGTACCTATGTTAAAATTAGTATACTTAAGGTCATATAAACAATGTGTGAAAATCTACAATGTTTTTTTTTAATATTACAGTCATATTTTAGTATTTAAACAATATCATACCTATCTACAAAATTTCAGTGAAAGTTAGAAAGTTGTCAAGAATCAAAAACTTTCCATTCTCTTTGTATTAAAAAGCAATAACATAATAAAAGGATCTACAGCAATAAAAAAACATTTGAATCCAAAGGTATTAGTTTCTGTTCAGTTCACTCAAAAGGTAAATGACTTCTAGCACCTGTTCTTTGTATCACTATACACAAAGTACATCCAATTTCGTACATATAGAACATGACATCAAAACTTATTACTGAAAATAAGGGCTAAATAAAGATTTTTAAACAATTCATGACATAAAATTAACATAATATCGCCTGTATGTGTATGATTCGTCAAGATATGTATTACAGTGTCATCATTTCGATAGTTCGAAACAAAGAATCAGCTGTATAGAGTTACCTTGAATATTCTTTTTTGTCGATCGGCTCCCAAACGAGTTCTGAAGATTTGGACGCCTCCATCCTCGCCAATTGTTGCATAGGCTCTCAGGTTCTGAACTCCAGCTACACAGGGAATCTTCTTCGAAACGTTCAGAATCCTCGAAACTAAAATGGTCAGCCTCCTCCCAGTCAAGTAGGGGAGACCCCACGTCGACTGGGGCGGCTTGTCGACCCCCTTTGCCATTATTATTTGATGACCCCGCCACGATAGTGAGATTGATTGGAATTATCTCTCAACAAGATACGCTGGGATACTTCAGCGATTTACCACAAGGGGGTATCCACGGTCACTGAATTAACATAACGCTAGCGAGTTTTGAAGGTTTTATGTCACAAGATTAAAATGTTCAAAAGGAGAATACAATGAAGCAAAATACATCACAGAATGTAAAACTTCTAGTTTGAAATCAAACGATATAATATAATAAATCCCATCAGCACAATAACAAATATGGCCGAACAACGTCCCAGTCAGTCCCATATACCCACACACATATACCTACTATTTAAAAAACCTACATATACTGTATAGGTATATACTATTTCTAATAGCTGGTTCACACACTAAACTCAATGTAAAGATTGCTACCCATGAAGACATGAATCGACTAATAATGTCAATCATCGGAATATAAAATAGATATCTTAAAAAGTTAACAGAAAAGAAATTCTTTTAAAATATTGTGTATTTTTGTAAAAAAAAAATTAGTAAATAATTAAAATTAAACTGAAACAATTTTATAGTAAAAATATATTTTGTGTTGTATTAGTCTCCAAAAAATTTATATTTCCCTATCGTAATTAGTCTGTAATAATTCCACTTCTAGGGCACTGGCTTCCTTTCTGTAAAAAAGTGGCCCGTAATCCGCCACCATACGTGGGCCCAGTAAGATTTATTGAGTAAGTATATTATCTCCTCTTTTTTTGGTCTTTAGAGGCGTCTCTACACTCGCACGCGATCGCGGCAAAATTACCAACAGTTCCACATTCGCTGAGGTTCGCACTAGGTCTACAGGTTCGCAAACCCTTTATCGCGAGACAAAAACTGTCAATTTTCGGGAACAAAGCGCGAACGCGACGTAAAGCTGCGATGAATATGCTAATCGGATCCATACTGATAGATCGCGGCTGATTCGCGATATCGCGGGCGGTTCGCGTGGGAATGTAAAGAGGCCTTAGGACAATGTCTTATAACTCAATAAACGGTAATTTTATATTGCTATTATGAAAACGAAGTCCATAAATGAATAGGCTCAAAATTATAAACTTTCGTCAGTATTACTTTGAAGTTGGTGATCATTGCTTTATCATAGGTAAAGTGAATTAGAAAAAAGAGAACGACAGAAATTAGGACTGACCACATTAGAAAGAGATACTATTTCTGATGAAAAGAGATAGCCGTTCCTCCAAGAGTGAAATTAATTATTAACGTTTACTAATTATTTTTACAACTTATTACTACAAATTTTTACTAATTATTATTTTTTGGGTATATTAAGTACAAGTAGGGATTGAAGTGTGTTTTCTCAGTTCTCTTCACTTTTATTACAAGCTTCTTGATCGTTAGACGTGTCATCATGATTACTATTTAACTTAAAGTGACAACTTGTGTCTATTATCGATCGGCTGGATAAACTCAGACCTCAGTGTTTACCTAAATTCATGTTGTTAACATAATATAATAAAAGTGGCCACCATACTCTGTGTTTTTAAATAAACTGCAAATAAACTAAGACAAAAAAATTGATGAGAATTGAAAATCGACTAAAAGTTTTTGCTTCTTTCTTGGCAAGTTGGAATTACTGAACGCATTATCTCAAATTTTGACAGCGAGAACGAGAGAACGACAGCCAAAGTTGAAGATTGTTCTCGACATTTTGAAAATGCTTTTTTATTATTTTCATCCACTATGTTGCAAATAAAATTAACTGTGTAAAGTCACCGGCTTAGATTAATCAGACTCCTAACTACCTCTCAATCAGACTGATCTGGATCGGAAATAGAGGTTATACATTAGTTGTAAAATTTAAAAGTCATTGCAAAATAATAGCACGAAATGTTTTGTTGGGGTAATGCGACTCATCATGAATTGTGTATAGAAGGACCGGAGACTCTTGATTTGGTAAGTGATACCCTTCAAATTCTAAACTGGTTATCCATAAGCGAGTAAGCAAACCTAGTAGGCAAACCTTGTAATTGTTATTTCTTATAAATATACTTTCTTATATTAGATTTGCTACAATTAATACGTGCTTTGATTAAGTCGAATGATAACGATATAATAGAAAAGTTTAATTAGGGCTCTTATTTATTTCATGTTTTAATCATATAAGAAAAAAGTGACAGCTTTGCTGTGTTGTACACATAATCTACTATGTACACTTATAATACTGAATGAGCTTTATTAAAACATATTTTTGCTGTTTCTTGTATAACAGGTAATAAAACCAACATTATCAAAATGGCGTGAGAGCAACCATTTAAAAGCTGTGGCTGCTGGAGAGTTTCACACTATGTACCTCACAAACTCTGGCCATTTGTATTCATGTGGAAATAATGAGGTTGGACAATTGGGGCGCCACACTGACAATAGAGAAGGAAAAACTCCTGGTATTGTTACCATTTCTTTTATTAAATGTTCTCAACTTTATAGAGAGAAATGGGGTGAGCACAGAAAAGGTAATATACTTGTTTTGTGTTTTCCCCATTTCCTAGAAGACCTACACAAAAGGGGTACTTCAAAGAAAGGAGGTTTTATGAAATATTTGATTAGAAAAGTAACAAACAACCTTGCAATTTATGATAGATTTCTAATTAATATGTAAAATGAAAGTAGGGATTATAATGTGATTAAGCATTCATTAAATAAATATCTCATAAGAACAAATGACTGATTTTAGTAATATACACTAATTAACTATGATTACATTAATTTTATCCAGTAATAAGTATAAACAAGTTGTAAATTATACATAGCTGATTACTACCATAGATAAAAAAAAAACTGTAATTTATGTCAGTCTTCTCATCTGTTATTCAAATGAGAAGAGACACAGCTAAACAAAACTTTTTAATGCATTTATTTATACAGTCATGTTTACACCTTGGCTTATGGAGATATAGGGATAGGATTGGACATCTAGGAAATGATTATCAGCACTTTGAGTTCTACAGCTAATAGAATTGATTGCTATTTGTTTGCATTTAGATATTTCATTTAACTTTGGTCTTAGTACTGTTTTCATAATAATTGTTGCATTGTTCCTGAATACAGGTCATTTTTGTATGACCACTGTCCTCCACTATCATATCTTCTCTTAAAACAGTCTTATTACTTTGCCTTGGGCACTGGTGGATTTTCAATGCTTGGCTCAGTGCTGAGAGTTGAAAATCCAACAACTGAAATTACAAAGTTATATTACAATGGTACTTTTAGGAGATGGTGGTAGACATCCTGCTTTATCGTGTTTGCAAGAGATTTCAGAGTTAAATCTGCCTATTTAACTCTTAAATCTCTAACTATCAGGCCAACCTCACTTCAGCTACTTTAAAAATAAAAACTGGTTATTCGTTTTTATTCATAAAGGATACTGCCTCGTTAGCTTAGTGGTCTTAAGTACGCCTGCTACGAGGTCTTGGGTTCGAATCTCAGGTCGAGCCAAATGTTCTTTTGTGGGTTTTTCTATGAAATTCTCGGTAGCAACTCGGAGTTTGGATTTGTACCCAGTTAATGGCAATAGACTCGCCCCCTTCTACATTGTACCTAAACATGCCAGCGAACTGTTGGTGTACATTGGTACACCTCTGCCTAACCCTTCGGGGAATACAGGCGTGATGGTGTGTTATGTCATAAAGGTTAATTTTCAGTTCTGGTTGATACATTCAAAGACTGCACTGTATCAACAATTGCTTGTGGTATCCAGCATTCAGTTGCCCTGGATGAATGGGGACAGCTATTCAGTTGGGGCTCAGACAGCATGGGCCAATTGGGCAGCAATTTGGGCACACATGCTCAAGATAAGCCCAAGTTTGTAAAAAACCTTGCAACAAGAAATGTTATTCAAGTTGCGTGTGGAGCTTATCATTCCATAGCATTGACAAATAGTAAGTATTGCCATTAAATAATTATATTTTAGTGTGAGTGAAAGTCTGTAAATGCTTTCAAAGATGTATTTAGTAGGTTTTCTTTTAACAGAATTTGAAATGGGTGAAAATCCACATAAAGCCTATGTACAGACAGCGTCATCAACTGATAACCCTCTTTTCAAACAAATTTCAATGCAAGATGGGTTTCCAATTGATGATGCTGTCTGTACCATATATAGCAAGAGCTACGTGGGGGACAGGAGAAGTCACAGAACGCCACCTGTTACGATCCTTACATACTCCTCTAGCCTCACCCATGTTCATACATCTGGACAAATCTAGACTTATGTGAGGTTTTTATTTCTTAAGTGTTCTTATGTTTTTGTACCTTTTTTGTTTGTTTTTTTTTAGGTGGTGAACTATTTTCATGGGGTGCAAATAGTCATGGCCAGTGTGGATTAGGTTCTATGACAAACAAGGAAATGATTCCACAAGCAATCACCTCGCTGCTCGGAGTTCCTATTGCATTGATTGCTTGTGGCAGTAACCACACATTTGCCTTATCTAAGTAAGACATTGTTAATACTAACTAATTTTATTTTTCCGTCCTCGATAAAATGTATACACAGAAAAAAAGTTGTAAAATCAAAATAAAAGAAATGATTAATAAATCTGGGCCAATAAGTCACGAGTACCATCTGGAGCGTAAAATTTTGTTTTATTCTGTATTATTTAAATATGTATTGTAAACATAACCTGTATAAAGTATAAATAATGTATTTCCTTAGTGTGTCGCGTATCTCATTGTGCTACACATTGTACTGGAAAGGACCTTATAAATGTAACATGGGAAGTGGTTTCCACTAAACAATTTGTTCTAGAAATGTACAGAAAATATGAAGCATTTGTTATCGAATATTTTGTTTTGGTTTTTTACTAGAATTTACCATTGTGGTTAGATAAACATTGGTTAACATAATGCAGTGCGTGGTAGTACCAAAGTGATATTGTTGTTAATTTATACATCAGAAGTAAAGATGTTGTCTGTGGAAGCTTCTTATCGCTTCATTCATCTTCATAGGTTATTCTGTAAGAGATGAGGAAGAAAGCACTGGCAAATAAAATAATACTGTCTGCTAACTTGCAGATCTGGGGCCGTATTTGGATGGGGCAAAAATACGCATGGCCAGTTGGGTCTACAAGATAGAGAGAATAAGTGCTTTCCTTCGCATTTGAAAACTTTGAGGAATGTTAAGGTAACGTCAACCTTTTTTGTAAATGGTAGTATTCCGTATTATTTAATGTTGTATTAAATAGTACGGAATAATACCATTTATAGAAAAAGTTTAATTTTAATTCTTTAATTTCAATGAAAAGTATAACAGACCGAATCTCTACCTTAACTGGTGGACATGGGCACCTTTGTTTATCCCTTCGCAAAATACAGACGTGATGTAAATGCGTGAACTGAATACGCCAAAAACGTATGACATTTTGCCCAGGACATTACTGCTCATATCCAGGAGTAGAAATTGGTCAAAATGTCGTAATCCTTTTCGAAAGTCCTTTTTTTTTAAATTTATTTATTTTTTTTTTTGGACCCCCTACTTGGGTAGGTAACTATCGCAGTATCAGTACGGTTTTTAATATCGTCTTAGGTATATGTCTATACTTGTTTCTACCCGGTCGGTCTATACCCGGTGTTACCTATGTAACACCGGGTATTCCAACAAATGGGCATGAACATACATACATAAACCCACGCCTTTTTCCCATGGGGGTAGGCAGAAACCACAGAACGCCACCTGCTACGATCCTTACATACTTCTTTCGCGTCGTCCACGTTCATACATCTGTTCCTACAAGCACGCCAGTTACGAGTACTGCGCACGTGACTTTTCTGAAGAACCCGACTAATAAGGTCAGGGTAGGTCTTTCTAGGGCGTCCTTTTCCGGCGTTGCCACTCACATCTGCCATATAAATCCTATTTGTTAGTCGTCTTATGGGCACGAAATTTATTATAATTATATTATTTCTATTAAAGTTGTGTAATTCCAAATAGAAACGGAACGCATTATCATAATATATAACAGTTAAACTAATGTAACAATTTTCAGGTGTGTCATATCTCATGCGGAGAAGACTTTACAGTGTTCCTGACACTGGATGGCGGTGTGTTCACTTGTGGCACTGGTGAATATGGCCAAACAGGACACGGGACTACGAAGGATGAGCTGGTTCCTAGAAAAGTAATTTCAGTCTTGGTTTCGTATTGCTGTAAAAGAGTTTATATCGAACCCTAATTCGGTGATGGCACCCATCTTAGCTAATCCATCACTTATTACATTGCCCCTCGACTTGCTTGGGTCTTATAGGTGCACTCTTATAAGTAAGCTTAAATCAATACTTTTTTATGTAATATCCGAATTCTCATTTTCGAGAGTTCTGTTCAAAGGTGTACCATATATTGAGCTACCACAGTAGTATAGAATAAAAACCATGATTACAATAAGAAGTGACACTACCACTCACTCTCCCAGTTTAGTGCAGTATAACAGTAAGCCAGAGTGCCAAGTACGAGTTTTTCTATAACCAGAATCAATAGAAAGCACCAAGTGACATCAATAGAAAGCACATACATACAAATTGTACTTTACGTAAACGCGCCTGAACGCCTACGATGTGTAAAAAATCTTACTAGGCACTGAGGTAGTAGTGCGTGATATGATTAGCGTAGCCTAGACAATAGTTACACACACACACACACATAACGTGTGCGTATAGCTTGGTGCTCCTGTAGTAGAAAATTATACTTAGTTCGTTTGTGTGAGGTATAGGGAAATGGTCATCGCTCATTACAACAGCACTGTGGTGGAGCGGCTCGGCCGAATTCGCCTCGAAAATTAACCGTTGGCTGCCGGCGCGCCGCCCGCGAACCCTCACCTTTTTCATCTTGTCTTATTTTAACACACACGATTCAAAAGTGGAATAGTTAATTATTTGATGTGTCGGAGCCATGCTGTTACAATGATATTAATTGCTTATTGCAGACTTCCTACCATTCCAACTGCAACAAAGTAGAGTTAGAAACCAGTGAATATTGCGTAATGGTATGTTTTGATCTGACAACCTACGCGTCTAGTGTTCTTGCTAATTTCTAGATTACTGTCTTATTAATTCTATCTGCACTAATAGGGTCCATAACTGTACTTTAGCTTTAAGCTTTCTGCGGAAGGATATATTATCTTGAGTACAACTAGTCACATACTACGTCACTATCATTTGTTATGACTAGACCTACGTATGAATCACAGGGATATTGTTAACCAATAGAGTTGTAATTGCAGGTTATGGAGTTAATGGGCAGTACAGTGACGCAAGTGGCTTGCGGGCGCCGGCACGTGTTGTGTAGGGTCGGTGATCGTATCCTAGCGTGTGGGTACGGCGCGAGGGGACAGCTTGGCTGCCCACATATGGCTTTCGCCTTAGTACCAACACCCGTTACATTCAATTCCACTGATGATTCGCCGGTAAGTCGCTTTGTTTTGAGAAATCATCCTCATCACCACTGGTGAAAGACATTCGTTACATGGGCCACACTTTTTAGGCATTGGTACCGTTTTTTTTTGCCAAATTCATTGATAATTTTGTTAAAGAATACAAAAATCTTTTCATTTGTGAAATTAGCGTTGAGTCTAAGCTTGTTAACTTTTAAGTATTAATTATGTTCGTGTCTATGTTATTTATTTATTGATCAGTCCTGAGCCTAATTTGAGAACCTGAACCAGCTTACTAATTAGAGCATAATTTTAACGCCTGCATATTATTTTTTATGTTATGGTTCGCTGCTACGCCTTTTAAGCTCATATTTACTTATAAGTTGGTACATCTATACATATAATAAAATCGTAGCTAAAGTAGTAAATAAAAATTCATTTTCCATCATAAAATTCAATTCTATTGTTTTCAATACAGACTGATAACCCCGGCCAGAGCAAGGTAAATAAGTCTATTGCTTAGTCCTATGGCCTTATTAGACAGTAGTTACCTTTTTCTGCACTTCCCCCTTCTTTTAACACTTTTAGTGTAATTTTAGCACAGTGTAACTACCTTCTCCATACAGTTGTGAATTGCTTCATAATTTTTCGAAGAATTATTACTTTGTGGAACTACTTGCAAGTGTTTTGTCAATGTGTTGACTGTATGGAGATAGATATTGATATACTGTGGTTAGTCTGTTTTGTGTAGGATTTAATTACTTATATGGATTTTATATGCTGGTTGCTAATTTTCGTATTTTGTTCTTTTGACTCAACAATTTTCTAAAAAGACATCTAATTATAGTTGTAAAAGTTGTACTTTGGACCACTTTCTCTTGATTACGGGTTCGAACCCCTAAAGTGGCGAATGTCTGTGATGGGGTTTTCTACTTAAAATGTCCTTGATAACAGTGCAAGTGCAAATATTTGTGCAAAATGTTGCACGATATTTACCTCTCCTTATATTTTTTGGGGATTTTGACATCACTCTCATTGTTTATGATGATATAATAATAGCCTGATGCAGGTTATTAACATGAACTATTGTTCTTCAGCTTAAGAAGAAACCGAAAGTCGAGGCCACAACAGCAATATCTCGAAATAACACCGCGGGCGTTTCCAAACTTAATGTTGAGTCATCTGTATATTTAAAAATAATTATATTAGAATTATGTTTATTGTGCTGCAATTTATTATAGATAGTTTTATTATTTTGTAGATTACGTAGAGTTTTATAATATTGATATATTTTGTTTGTAGTTAGGCCTAATTGATTTGTTTTTAGTTATGTATCTTGTTTTTCTTTTCAATAGAATTGTTTTAGATTACGTATGCATGATTAATTAAAGTTTAATTTTAGTAAATAAAGTGCAAGAATTACAGTTTTATAATATGGCGCGTTTGTTAGAAAACGGAATATGGGCGCGTGCAGCGGTGATCGCATGCGCATGATCTATTTTGATTAATCTGCGACACAACCACAGTGGGATATTACAGTGTGCACGATCCCAGCTGTGCAGGACTTCCTAATGTTAGGAGAAACGCAGAATTCCTGCAGTTAGGGGTGCAGGAATAATTAAGGAAAGTGCATGGAACTAAGTACACTGTAACTTTGCCTTTGATTATTCAACGATATTCATTGCTGCAATGAATCTATTTGTCAATTTGACGATGACAGATTTTACAATTATATTGCGCAATGGATATTGTTATACCGACTATGAACAAGAGCTGTCTTAGTAATAGATATCTTTACCGTCCTGTAATCCGCTTTCTTTTGGCGTGCATATTATCTTTTTTCTGTAATTTGTGTCTAATCTCAGTGCATTGATAAAAATATAAGATCAAGGTCATTGCTTTTTGCACTGTAATTTATTGTCATGTGATGAATGTAATGATGACGTGAAATGATTATTTGAAAATTAAATGTTATTAATTTAATATACAGGGTGATTACTTGAGGTCTAAGCCTTTTTGAATAAGGTGATATAATATATTTAGTAAACAATTTCATCAAATAATTTGAAACAACTATGAAAAATATCGAAATTATGACAGTATAATGGATAAAATCACCCTATTTAAACTCGCTCCGACACAAATATTCACTTTGTGTTTCCGTCGAGTAAAATTATAAAAATGAAAAATTCTTTCCAGTTTTCTCAAGACGTCTTCAAGGGTCCTATAAAGGTGTTTGCGGGCGGTGACCACAGTTTTCTAATCATAGATCATGACAGATCTAGGCCGGTCGACTTTCGTATACAAGATCATACGAAACAAATTGTAACATTGACAATACCTAAATTGGCTGCTTGCGAAGTTTTTAAAGATTCCGATGTTGTTAATCAGGTGAAATAATTATGTTTTTGAATGAATTCTAATCCACATCTAAGATATGATTTTTGGAATAATTTGTGACCTTATAGATTTTGTTTTGTTGAAGTTATATTGTGCCCCACTGTCGGCCAAAGGTCTCCGCCATAGCATTAAACTTAATTATTTTGTTATAAAAGAAAATATAACTTTTACGTCTTGCCAAATCTTTTAAAGCTGCATGTAATTATGACGAAATGTCCGGGTAACGCATTCCAGGACATATCTTTAAAACATTTTTGAAAAATATATTATTTTCATTAAACAAATAAATGATCATTAATATTTTTATCCCACAGGATATATTGGCATATTTGGAGACAGTATTCGGCTCTCTGGCATGTATAAACGGTTCGTTCCTAGCTCCGAACAATGCTCACTTTGGCTGTAACACTAAGGTGCCTGGGGTCGATCTCAAGAAAACCGAGGAAGCATTCACATTAGTTAGCAGATTTGAAAATACAACAATTAAAGAACTTGTAAGTTTTTAGAATTTTATTAATTAAATAATTGCCCCGTTGATCTCGTGGTCGCAAGCGCGACTGATGAGCACAGGGTCTTGGGTTCGATTCCAAGGTCGGGCAAAAAATGTTATTGGGTTTTTCTACTACGAATTTCTCAGTAGCAGCCCGGAGTTTGGAAGTCGGTGGTGTGACACCCCCGTGCCTTGGAAAGCACGTAATGCCGTTGGTCCCGGCTGTCATTCGTGGATCTTTGACAGTCGTTACGGATAGTCAAAAGCCAGAAAGTCTGACAACCAGTCTTACCAAGAGGTATCTTGTTGCCCAGTAACTGGGTTGTGGAGGTCAGAGAAACAGTCGCTCCATGTAAAACACTGATATTCAGCTGCATCCGGTTAGACTGGAAGCCGACCCGAACATAGTTGGGAAAAGGCTAAGTAGATGATGATTAATTAAATAATTGGTCTTAGGGTTCCATACCCAAATGGTGCAAACTGGACCCTATTACTAAGGCTCCACTGTATGTCACAGGACTTGTATCTTCTGTACCGTAAAAGGTAGACACTGAAATTTTCACACAGTGTGCATTACTACATTTCGGAGTAGTAGAGCTCTTTGTGAAAGAGCTCGTACATGGAAGTACTACCACTATACCTATTTCTGCCGCAAAGCAGCGTGGTTGTATTTCGGTTTGAAGGGTATGGGTGCCGGTGTAATGACAGGCTCATGAGACATTTCAACTTTGTCTCTGGGATGTTTCCATCCCATTTGCAAGGCCTCTGGTATTGCAGATGTCTAAAGGTAGCGGTGACCACTTAACATCAGGTGGACCGTTGAATTGTTTGCCATCCAATGATATAAAAAAAAAACAAATAATAACCGAATAATACCTGTATAAGTATCGGTAAACATTTAGAATCTTAAGGAGTCTCCATAAATTAATTTGTAGATAAAGAAGAAAACAATATAAATGAGTATTTTTCTACACTGTTTGACGTCACGGTTGGCGCAGCCGCTGAGCGTTAGGCTGTTGAGCTGCGCGGGTTCGATTTCCGCGCGGTGCAAATATTTGTATGGCTTACAGATAGTTGTTACGGGTCTGTCTGTTTGTATATGTGTGTAAACGCACCTACGATATAAGAGGAAAATTCTAGTGTAAACTTATTTTTTCTGTCGAGGGAAATATACAGCTGAAAACTTTCTTTCATGTTTGCATTTGTTTACAGATATTCAGTCACCTAACTGAGAATATAATAAAGAAGATGAAAGTGTCACCGCCTGACGCGGAGGCTCTCAGAATGTTCCTTATCTTGCCTCTGTATCATGAAATGCGTAATCCTCGCCGACACGTCGAATTACAGGTACAACTAGCATAATATCTTAGCTTTTTTAAATATCATAATCATTATGCATTTATTTTTATTGTAATAACAATTTTCATCTTAGTAAATTATTAAGCAGTTGATCGATTTAATGTAAAGATAGATTATCATATAAAATACTAGCGACAGGCCTTCGACTTCGTCCGCGTGGCTTATTTCACCCGCGCTAGTGTTACGTCTTTCGCTACTGCTCCGCTTCCGCGTGTCATAGCGTGATGAAGATGTAGCTATCTATTGGTGAAAAAATGGTTAAATTCAGTCCGGTAGTTTTGGAGCCTATTCGTTACAAACAAACAAATCTTTCCTCTTTATGATATTAGTATAGACTAGCTTTTATCCGCGACTTCGTTCGCGTGAAAGTCAAAGTCAAAGTTAATAGCGATCATAGTTGATGTCTCCTATCTATAAACTACCTACCTGACAAATTTCAGCATCATAGGTCATGTAGTTTTCGAGATTTCGTGGTTAATCAGAGAGTGTGGAATTCCAATTTTATATATTGTGTAGTTATATTTTATCATGTGATTAAAAATATGCAATACATTATTGAATAAACTTAGCCCTTCGACCGATGTCATCACTGAATGGCTGATATGACATCACGTCTCAACATATTCTAACATTCAACTAATGTGGTGTTGGATAGACTTTCTCTGGTAAATATAAGACAAATAATAAGTGTAGTGCAAACACATTCCATTCCAACTCATTCAAAAGTAAACAAAAAATTATTAAAAACGATTTTTTCCTTTTAGGGTCCGTTCGCAGAAGCGTTCAACAATCTTTCTACCCATCCTCAAAGGATAGTGAATCTATGGTGGGAGGCTCAAACACCTGAATATTTCGAAATGCTAGTCGATATATTCAAAAGTGTTATTGTGTACGAACTTATGCAGCCTGCAGTACGCGCGAACAAGGTATTTAGGGTTTAAAAGGTTATTAAAAGGCTGTTAATTACACATATTGACCATTAAACCAAGAGACTGAGTATACCGTAAATGCGGGTTACTTTAGCCCTATAGGGAAACTTTGGCTTATAACGGAAAAGCGTTTGAACTTCTCATCTCTTGAAAAATTACAGAACATGTTATATAAGTAGTTGGAACAAAAACACAAAATATTTTTTTTAGTAACCCCCGACAGAAGATAAAAATCTTTACCGTAGCTAACAAAAGAGCTAATAACTTCGAAACTGCTGAACCGATTTCCATCAAACATAGCTAAGAACACTCCCGACTAACCTTCACCTTTAAAACACTAAGAACAAAATCAAAATCGGTTCATGCGGTCGGGAGCTACGATGCCACAGACGACACACATACACACAGACACGTCAAACTTATAACACCCCGTCGTTTTTGCGTCGGGGTTAAAAAAATGTTTCGAACAAGAAGGTTTATGTCATTCAATAGGCGTAAAGTTCCTCTCAAACCCGTATTCCTTTTTAAGCCAGTTTCCCTACAGGGCTAATGTAACCCGTTTATACCCGGTAAACTATTGGTAGGAAATTACTTTCATTTTTAATGTGTAGAATCACTATTTATAGTAGTCCTCAATGTAACGCGTGCTAAACATTGTATTTTCGGTTAGAATTTGTGCCCGGTTAATGGCAATAGGCTCGTCCCCTATTACATGGGAACTAAACATACCGGCGAACTGTGGGTGCACATTGGTACACCTCTGTCTTACCCTTCGGAGAATACAAGCGTGATGGTATGGTATGTGAAAACGTGTCATAAAGTAAAAAAATTGACCTTCAATACCTTCGTATCCAAAAGGTTCCCAGCAGGTATCCAAGGATAGTAGTCGCCACGAGTCGTGAGCACAATCGGTCTGGCTGACGGACCAACGCGTGCGGCGTCGGCAGCCCAAAAATTAACTTGACATGTGTGCTCACGACTCGTGGCGACTACTATATGTGTGACTTTCGGCTTCATTAAGGGTCAGTTATGTCCAGCAGTCGACGTCCTACAGCTGATATGATGATGATGATGAGAAGGGTGGTCAGTTCACACCAAGACGCGATGCGACACGACGAAGCAACATTGCTGAATTCTCACAATGAAATATATATCTTTTCGTGTAGTAAATAAAGTTGTAAGCCGCGTCTCGGTGTAAACTGACCCTGAGTATCTTATTACACCTAGTATTACAAATCATGAAGCAGAAAATTTAAATACTAAAATAATGGATTTAAAAATATCACGGCGTATGTATTTCTGGTTCCAGAAAATTTACTTTACACACAGCATAATACAAATACTCAATACTCTGTCGTCATTGAACAAAATAAACTTTACAAATCCAAAGAAACCAAAAATTCCAGCGGAATGTTTTTATATTGAAGATTTGTGCGATCATGTGGACATAGCTACTGATTACATTACCTGGCTTTCTGATCATGCTGTAAGTACCCTAGATGTGCATATTAGTATGTGTAGACAGCCTCGTTGGTCTCGTGGTTGTAAGCTCGTCTTCTAAACGTGAAATACAGGGTTCGATTCCCAGGTCGGGCAATTTTTATTGGCTTTTCCATTAGGAATATTTTAGAAGCAGCCCGAAGTTTAGAAGTTGGTGACAAGTGTAAAGTCCGTAAAGCCGTTGGTAGTCTTGCGGCCTGATCTTGCCATACCATTGGACTATAAGAGTCAGGGAAGAGGCAGTGCACAAGTGTGTGCAGTTTGCGCACACACTTGTGCACTTTAACATCTTCTGCGTTAAAGAATAGAAAAAATAACTCAATCCTTCTGAAATTTTATTTAAAAGTCCGCTACCATGGATGTACGAAAAAAATCCCTGATGTGACTCATTTATTAATACTGGTCAACAATCATAAATCATCTATTTGTTATTCAATGCTTAATGTGAATAATATTACGGTCTCATAATTGGCTGAAATGCAACCATTATTACTTTTTTGCAGTCGGCCCATCCCCATATGTGCAACTACGCGTTCCTATTCGACGTTCAGTGCAAATCATTGTTACTAAAAATAGATCAACAGCTACAAATGCAGATAGCTATTAGTAGAGCAGCGACGCAGATATTCACACGATTATTCATGGATCCAACGTATGAATATCAAAGGGACCAGTTCCTTAATCTGACTGTCTCTAGGAACCATATTGTAAGAGATACTATGTCGCAAATCAGTAATCATGAGACTTCGCAGTTGAAGAAACCGCTTAGAGTAAGTACCTAATTGTCAAAATTGAATGGCTTTTGTTTAACCCTGAGCTCACGCTAGCCCTAAATGTGCTTCTTCATGCAGTCAATACTACATATTTGGTCTGGATTTTATACTTACCCAGTGTAAATAATTGTCAAATTTCTTGGGCATGCTGTGGTCTACCATAAGTGAAGGCGTACATTAGCATAATACCTTTTGTTGACTATTGTTTGTACATCTTGATTTGTGTATGTCCTTTGTTAGAGATCCTAAATATAAATAAATAAACAGTTTAGCTATTCCGTTTCTCAAAACTGATCATTCCATAAACCTTTATCCAAAACGCACCAAGGTCTGAAGTTCCAGAGACCAGCTCGTTATCCAATATAATAAATACAAACCATTAACGGGACAATTTGCGTGACATTTAATGTTGTTTCAGGTAGAATTCGTCAATGAAGAAGCCGAAGACGCTGGTGGGGTTAAAAAGGAGTTCTTCCTATTGCTACTAAAGGAAATCTTCGACCCCGTTTATGGCATGTTCAAGCAATCCGAAGAAACTAATATGATCTGGTTTTCTAATAATCCGTTCGAAGATGACGTCATGTATTATCTGATTGGTAAGTAGATGGTGTGTGGTCCTTTAGAAAATGTTCTTTGGGTCTCCGATTTTAGTGATTGCCTTGTAGAATATGGTTTTTTTTATTGCATTTTATTGTTTTATCGGATATTGCAGGTGCTGCAAGAATGCAGGACGCTGTAGCCGGCCCATATGCTTGTTTAAGTCTCTTAGTCATGCTACACATCGGGCGGGTTAAGTGTGCAGCACGCCTTAGTTAGAACGTCGACTTTTAAAACTCATTTTGATCATTATATTTAAAGCAAAATATGAAAATATGAAAAATTGTTTTGGAGTACAGTCACGAGCATAAACAAGTATGCACTTGACAAAATTCAAAAGCGATATTTTCATGATTGAACGATTGCAACTTTGAGCTAAGTCCTATTTGATAGTATAGGAACTAAAAAAAATATTTGTAACATCTTTTCATTTTAATCAATCCTTCAGGAGGAAATTACTTTTAAATGTTGTTAAGTGTTGTGTTTATGCTGGTGACTGTACAAATTCTTCGGCCTGATATACGAGGAGGTTCTAACTTGTTCTTTGTTTTTCTTTATAGGTGCCATTTATGGTCTCGCTATATACAACTCAATTATAATCTACGTTCCATTCCCGTTGGTTTTATACAAGAAACTGTTAGAAGAAGTTGTCATGTTGGATGACTTGTCTGATCTGTACCCTACCCTTGCTAATAGCCTTAAAAGTTTACTGGACTATGCTGAGGAAGATGTAGAAGAGGTGAGTGTAATAGGCGCCTTAATGCAATAAGCGCCTAAGTCCAATAAGCGCATTTCATTTTTAAGAATGGCTTTTATTTATTTATTTAAATTTTATGCAACAGCAAGTACAAACGCGGGCTTAATGCCTTAAGCATTCTCTAACAATCAACCAAAGGACGTGAAGAGATAACATGTCAGGTGCACATTATTAAATCAACGTAAAACAACAAAATTTTATAATTAAAAAAAAATTCATTGCATTGTTTTTCGTGACGTATTTCGTGTTTCATTGACAAGCTGTTAGCCTTAAGGAGCTCAATATATGACGTGGGAGTGCGTCGTAAGTTTTTTTTTCTGTTTGAACTAGTTTTGAATGTAAACTATAAAGGATTCTGCCCTACTACAGTGAATTAAAAAAAGGGATTTTTTCAAGGGTATTGAAAAGCATGTGACCACTCACCGACCAATAGCGTCGCGTGCACGGACCATTACCAATTGGTTAATACGCTGTTTGTATGTTTTAGTGAACATAGTGGTCAGTGTCATGTTTCTTTTCGCGCCTGATGCGTTCGTAGCACGGTCATAGTATGGCACGGTGAAGTGTCTTGATGTATTTATTGTAAACCAATTATTTATTTTTGAATACTTATCCAAATGTATGAACGTAAACGAGGCAAAAGGAGTATGTAAGGATCGTAGCAGGTGGCGTTCTGTGGTTTCTGCCTACCCCCATGGGAAAAAGGCCTGAGTTTATGTATGTACATACTAATCCAAATTTGTCTATTCCATCAGGTATTCAGCCTATGTTTCGCAGTAAACACAGAAGTTTTCGGCCAGATACAAGTACATCCCCTAAAGGAAAATGGCGAGAACTTAGCTGTAACGCATGAGAACAAACAGGAATATGTTGAGCTTTATGTAGATTTCTTGCTCAATAAATCTGTAGAAAATCAGTTCAAAGCTTTTAATCAAGGTTTCCAGAAGGTGAGCAATGTCTTTGTCTTTTTTTTTTTTTTGGGGGGGTGAGAAATCATCAAATAACTTCTTCCGGCCCGGGCGGGGCGGGAGGGAGTGTCAGACTTTTACTGACTAAAACCCACCCATGTTCCTTCTTGTGCCCTTTGCGTGCCGGGGGCGCGGTATCTCTTACGAACAACCCTCAGCCCCGCCAGGCATCGGCCCTCAGTGGCCCCTTCCTTTTGCTGACATCTCTTTAAGGCGCGCGTGGAACACAAACGCGCCGTCGACACGGCCTGTCGTTATACAACGTAAGGACGGTGAGCTACCCATTGTCTTTGTCTTGCAAGAGTAGTTTGGCAGTTGTGCGAAAGTGACAGGTATAATGCTTAGCCGAAGCACCTGCTAAGTTAAGTAGCTTTGTAAAGTTTACATATATACAAACAAGTGGAAATTATGTTTTTTCTTACTTCTCCGCAAATCTTTTCTAATTTTTCGTTGCGGAATGCAAGACAGTTTAATCGTTTCTCCGGGACTTGTCGAGCTTCATTGCCTCGGCGCTTTTCTGGCGGTCTCCACTGTTGATTCTGACATTTATAAGTTGCAGTGGTTTGGGTATAGTGTAGCAAACAAATCTTGTTTGTATGAAATTTGAGACAAACCCGGTCTCAAATTTTATACAAACAAGATTTGTTTAAATTGAGCGCTAATACCTAAATTCATACCAGTTCACAAAATAATGTGTTTTCTTTTCTCACAGGTATGTGGCGGTAGAATTATCAAATTATTCAGGTCGCACGAAATGATGTCAGTTGTAATGGGAAACGAAGAATACGACTGGGAAGTGTTTGAAAGCAACTGTGAATATAAAAATGGGTATACCGCTACCGATTCACAAGTCAGGTAAATATTGTTATAAATAATCATGCTTTTATTTTAAATATTATATAACTATGATACAATTTAATTTAAACTTTAATACAAAATGATATTTTTAATTTTCAGGTGGTTCTGGGAAACGTTCCATGAACTTCCACTCGAAGATAAGAAAAAGTTCCTTTTGTTCTTGACTGGCAGTGACCGAGTTCCGATCCAGGGAATGAGAGATATTAAAGTGAATACATTTTACTTGGTTAATGTTTTGTAAAATCCGTAGGCAGTCTATTTTAATATTTGTTTACATGTACATAAGGTCTCAATTAATGTATTATTTCTTTTTGCAGATAAGAATTCAGGCAGTAGCTGACGAAAGGTACTTCCCCGTAGCTCACACATGCTTTAACCTCCTCGATCTGCCGCGCTACAAAACAAAGGAGCGGCTCAAGTACCATCTCATCCAAGCTATTCAACAAACACAGGGATTCTCACTCGTTTGATTCTGTAGCAAGTAGACTATTGAAATTGTACCATGATGTCGACTTTATGCACACCAAGTACTAACGTGTTATTGGTATTCTGTGTGTATAGAGATTAGCACTATAGGCTGGAGCTTAGAGCGTAGTGATGGGAGCAGGATTCTGTTGCATCTAAAATATATCAAAAGAAATCGTCCAGCGAAGCGTGCGAGCATTTATACGTAGTAGAAACCATTTTAAGCCAAGGAAATTTAATTTTGAAAAATGTTATCGATGTCGTGCGGGTATTTCAATAAAAAATGACGAGCTAAGTAAATTGATGTTCCGTCGAGGTTCCAGTCTGATGTGTGAGAATATATAGCTCATATTTTGGATTGCTATTTATAATAAATTTAAAAGTACACGTGGATTCGATGCCTTGGTTTTTAGCTGAAGTCCATTAGAATAATAACTTAATAGTGTAATGCAACAAGAATATAATTAAACTAGCAAATTATATTTTTGTTTCATTGAGTAACGAAACAGTCTAATAATGTTGGTCATATAAATTGTTTTAAGTGACGGATTTTAGCATATTCTCGGTGCCTTTCCAAGAAAAAGTATCGTTATTCCCGATATTTATATATTTTATATTTATATATTTTATAGTGTTATAAATCAGTTATGCGATTTTTTTTATATAGGAGGATGTTTTATTTATTGATTCCGATTAAAAGACTTTTTACGTTAATGCTGTGAAGCGTAATGTGATAACTGGGAGAATTTTGACAAGACACATTGCAGTACATGTTAGACATGAATTGCAATGTGTTGCACTTTCTGAGGTAATATGGAAGCCCGATCACATCAAAGTAGGTTCTTAAGCCTAGCACCCACTAACATGACAAAAAAATTTAAACATCCAAAACCCAACTTTGTAAAAAATTAACTAAAAAGATGGAGTTCCAATGGCGCTGCTAGATGAATAATTGCATTCAGTCGAGCTATTCAGTGATATGCTACGCAATTATGATACTTACGATTTTTTTTCAGTTTACTGCTATTTTATATTTTGGTGGTTTTATTAAAACCAAAACCTTTGCATGATTGAGACGAATCGATACTTCGACTTCGTCACACAAAGATTTATTGATACGGATGAAAAACGTAACCCTGTCTTTGCTGTTGCGCAGTCGGGTAATTACTTATGACACCAGTCATGTTGCATTTAATTTATTCAAGTGTTTTACAGCTTAGACAGCGCTAAATGTAAACAATGTTTTTGAACTTCACTCACGTTTTAAATAAGCCAATTTTTAAGTCGTTCTGTTAGACGCGTTACATAGTAATTTCGACATTCTTTTGTTCCGTGCACACAATTCTGAAAGCTTATTGAATAGAATCTGTTATCAAATATGTTCATAACTTTTGGCAGCAGATTTGTTACAGAAGTTTTTCTCTATAACTAAATGACTTGGGAATTTAAATTTTTGCGTAGGGGTTATGTGTTCGCACGTTAGGGGTATAACATAAAATGTCAAGTGATATTTGACTTTGGGGTTTGTTGGTATTTAAAACAACATTATCATAGTTTTTATGGTTAAACCGCAGTGTACTTGGAACAATTCACTCATTACAGTCTATCAGCCCGATCATTTTCATGAAGCTATAGTGCAGGGGGTAGTGGGGGTAAGTGGTGGAGTTAATGTCCCACACTATCATACGACAGTTTGGGACAAGTTTGGAAATGTATTTTAAACATTTGACAATTCCTGATTCCTGACAAACGCGTCAGTGAACAGTGGTTTATCGCCTACGCGTCTGTCAGAACAGTCCTCGACAGTTGTTATGGCACACCAGTTTTCCGGAAAAGGCTATCACACAAGTATGAGTGATAGACAACGCTTTGCAAAACTGAACGTTATGCCGTTATACCTGGGGTAGGTAGTCGGGATTGAATAAAACAGTTGATACACTGTGGTTTAACAATGTCTGTTATTCATGTTTTGTCATATAAGTGTGTACTAGGGCCGCTTTGTTAGCGCTCTAGAGTTGCCAATAGGTAGGGATGTTATGTCAATTTTATCAAAATTCACATTCTCGAATGCTCTCAAAGAGAAGTGTTTGGAGGAAAGGCAAAGTTGACTATTGGTTACTAAAGATACGATAGATACACGTAGCCATCATGATTTTGTACATAATTTGGCTACCTCTGTGATATTAAACGTTATGCCATTGGTTGAATTCGGCGACAATACAACGGCTTTTTTTTGTAATGATTGTTACTGTGTTTTGTTATAATTGTACATGTTGTACATATTGGTACTTGTACGTAGCTTGGCTAGATTGCTGTTATTATTTTGAAGCATTTATCGAGCACCTCAGTCTAGGTACTCGGCGTGGTTTGTACACGATGTATGTAATGTATGATAATATAATATTTTCATACTTAAATTATCGTTTCATTTCGCTTTATGTATGGTCGATTAAAGTTAGCATTTGTCGTTTGTTGCGCTCTCACTTCAACGTGATATTTTAAGTAGGAGTTAAGTTTTTCTAAACTGTGGCAGGTCGATACCAATCCATCAATACTTATAATTAGATTATAAATGGGTTTGCCTTTAAAATGTATTTGGTTTCTGTATTCTCATTTTTTTTATGAATAATGAATCAAACAGCCATGTAAAGCAGATTAGTGTGTGACCAGCCTATAATAATAGTTGAGACAGGGATGAGGATATAAGAATTGATGGGTCAATATCAATAATAAAAACTGCTGGGAGGCATTTAATATAATTTATTTAATTTAAAATATAATTACATAATGAAATACCAAAACAATAAGGCCATTTAACGTTTTATATACAAAATATTCGTGTAATCTTTTCATGACTAGGTAGGTACAATAAGCTTAGCCAATTGTTAATATTATACGTTGGCGGAAGCGTTGAATTTATAAATGTCCAATATGATAAACATTTTCTTCCTAAAACATGGTATTGTTATTGATTGTACTTTTTTTTTTCAAGAACCGTATGTAACTTGGTACTTGTGAAAAATCTGTTTATGATATTGGAACTTCGCATTATTTACATTTACGTTATTAAGCAACTTTGAATATGTTCGCAATGCATAAAGCCGCTTTTACACAGAAAACAATGAGAATCAATAGAAAATGTTTAATTTTTAATGCAATTCATGAACGTGACAATGACAATGTTATTTTTTTTTATATTTTTGTGATTATGTATTTACTTAATTCTAAATAATGGTTAAAAATAAATTAAACCTACAAATAAGTACTGATTGAAATCCAATTCGTACATGCCTCAAGACTTTAATATCTAAAGTCTATACAAGTACTTGAAATCCCGACAATTTCGCTTTGAGCGAATCAATTAAATTGATTGATGTTTACGTTGATGAGATGATGACCTACTGTTTTTGTTGACATTACATAATGCCATGCCCCCAATTAATTGGATAAGTAGACACTAGACACTTTGACATGAGTAATGTCAACAAAATTAAACCGAATTTGAACATCTTTACAGAAAATTCACATTCGGGTTGATGATAGATGTCAGACTAATATTCCTTTTACATGAGGGATATGTTAGTTACTAAGGTCTAATTTAGTATGAAGATCGGCCTGAGTTGTCATCATAGTGTTGTGTGCCGGGTGGCGCGCGGTAACCTGGGTAGTTGTGGTTAAGGGCGTTCTGCGCGAAGAAGGGCGTATAGTCCTTCTTTACCTGTAATTAGAGTACAAAATGGCATCATTATTTTTGTCACATCATCTGGAAGACCTGGAATCCTTTATGAGGCTAACTTTAAGGTTTGAATTAGAGAGTTGTGCATGGTGAACATTGGCTGCTCTTTTTGTGAAATAAAATGAATGATTTTATTGGTTATCTATAAATATACAAGAACAATTCAAAGTTGATTGTTTTGTTTACTTGAGAAAAAGCATGGATGTTGGTAGTAGACAAGACATTACTTTACATAGTTACTACATACCTAAGTAGGTTCTATAAAAACATTGAATTCTAAATAAACATAAAACTACGGTTCTTAATTTGAATCATGCATCGTCGTTACTAAACTCATCTACATTGCAAAGCTTTGCAGAAATAGAAGAGAATGGAATGCCTGATGCCTGTGTAAAAAATATTGTTTTTAGTCCATTATGTGAATGTATGGTGGGATAGGTAGATGTACGACTCTCAAGTGAATGCAAACTGTTGTGTAGATAAGCAGTAACTAGGTTACGCTGGAAATACGCCCAATTAGTAATGACCCTAGTTTCTGTTCCGGGGAGCTACCATCATCTCAAAACAGTACCATTTTGTTTCATATTACTTTATGATTTCTGTTGTTGGAGTTTCAACTCTCGGCGTTGAGCCGATCGTGAAAAATCCAACAGTGCGCAAGGAGTATTATATTAAAATAATACTGTTTTAAAAGATAGAACCTAGTGGTAGGCCACCAGAAATCGTAAAATTGGTGAAATCGAAAACTACCCTCATAATATTTGACAGCCGAGCTATGTATGCATCGTCAGTCACAACGGTACTAAGCGTGGTGATTGTAGGTTGTGATTTATCATCAATGCAGTTTGCTTAGTTTAGCAACAAAGTTTTCTAAGTTATCGAGCTGGTTACCAAGTCCGCGGCGCCTGAGCGGCGATTGTCTAGTCTGATAGCCACGATAAGTTTTTGATTGCGCATAACCTGCGATGTTAGTGGCAATAATCGTGTCGTAATAATTTACTAACAGTAGACTAATGAAGTGTTCAGTGCAGTGATATGACATGTGCGTCTTCAAGCGGTCGCTGCTTGCAACGCGATGGGCGCCAAGCTGGTTTATACGTTCCTGGACAAGAAAAACGCCGTGACTTTGTGAGTCCATATCCCTTTATTATGTTTTATGTTTAAGCTTTCTACCATGACGGAACACCACGAACTATCGAACGCTTTATTCAACTGTCCAATACCTCATTTTATCATTCAAATAGAAAAGCTAAGGTAGCAGGTATAACCCAATGCTACCTCCAAAATGTCCTAATATTATTAACTGCAAGAGTCGTACACCTCCAAATAGATATTGCAAAGCCTACTAAACGCGAGTTAGGTGCTCGCGGCTAAAACGACTAGGTATGCCCTTCACCAAGTGCCGAGATCTGTTAATGGAAAGTTTGTCCAAACATATAGTAGCACTAGTGACCCAAACTGCACTTACACCTTTAGTATTAAAGTCCGGGTACATACGGATTGGGGAACCGACGTCTACACGTCGTTCATTGCAACCAATTCGGCAAGCGAATATTGGCGCAGCTAGAACAGACAACGGTTTTGTTCAACACTATGCACTTCGGTCTACCCGTTGACTGCGGGAAAACACACCCGTTGTGTTTCTACTAAACAAAACGTGAGTGCGGTGCACACACTACTGTATGTGTTTTCCCACGGCCAACACACCAAGTGTGTAGCCAGGCGCGCTGCGGGCTTTTTGTAGCAAATGTTCGCCCGCAGACAACGTGTTAAATTCTCCAAGTTATGTGTCAGGAAACGACTAGGTTTTACGTTGTGAGAAACATTCAGAATTTAAGAATGACGATGTTTATACAATGTAACTTAGAGAATTTTATGTCCCGAAGTGGAGAAGTCGCCAGTACATATACATTTTTGCCTTTTAAGATTCGAAATTGAATTAGTGAGTTGGTTGGTTGTGCGCCCGAGTCGAAATTTAGTTTATTTTGTGTATTTTATATTTTATTTTTTACTAGATGTTATAGAAATCTATACCTAATAAGTTTTTGGTAGGCGTTGTAATATTTAAAGTGACAGATATTAACAGTGTGTTGAAAGTTAAAACAAATATTTACATAAATTTTGGTGTCACAATATAGCTGAATACAGTTAGTTACATACTTGAAAATATTCAAATAGAATTATTTAGATCGAAAAATGGAATACTGACAATAAAGTTATAATTTAAAGGAAATTCCAAAAACATGTTAATAATTAGAAATAATAACATTTGTCAGTGGAATGCAAAAAAAGTACCTACTTAATAATTTTGGTGCTTTATAATACAGCATGCGGACTTGTTATTTTTTAGCTTGTTTATATTTATATTTTAGCGATTATTTTTAAGGCTGCTCACACCATGATTAACATAGGTATCTTCCAGGATTCTCTGCTGGAAACTTAGATGCAATAGAATTTTAATAATATACATTTCGAATATATTGGTAGGTATTCGTTGACATTCAAAATAGGGTTAATCAAGAACCACAAGTTCATCGCCATTAGATTATTTTTGTATTAATTATGTATGTCAAACAGAAACAATCATTAGGCTTTATGAAATTCTTAAATTAACCCTGTTTTACTGTAGATATTCCATATAGGTTAGTAAAAATAATTATGTACGTTACCTTGCGCGGTCTGCAGGCTGGGCCCCTGGCCAGTTGCCTTCTGGCTTCGTTCTCTGCGGCAACCGCCTCCTTCACCGACTGAGGTGGCCACTTCTGGTCTCCACGCATATTGACGCCTCCTGCAGAATCGTAATCGCCCGTACCAAATGTTTAATATGCTTATTTTCCGTTATCATAAAAAAAGACTTGTAGGCTTTATTTACTTTAATTATTACCTACCTATATTCATACATTTTAACTGCGTCGTAAGCCTAGTGGTCTTAAGCGCAACTGCTACGCTAGAGGCCTTGGATTCGATTCCCAGGTCGAACAAAACTGTTATTGGAGTTTTCTATGAAATTCTCAGTAGCAGCTCGTAGTTAGGATTTGTGCCCGGTTAATGGCAATAGGCTCGCCCCCTATTATATGGGACCTAAACATACCGGCGATCTGTGGGTGTACATTGGTACAGCTCTGCCTAACCCTTCGGGGAATACAGGCGTGATGGTCTATATTCACTATTCGACTATCATTGTCACAATTCTTTATAAACCGTTACTTTTCCATCGTTCGGATATCGAAAGCTATATGAGCTTTATCATAGTAACAAAAGTATTGGCCTTATTACTTTCAATAAATAACAAAAGAAAAAAAAAATAACACGAAAAAAATTATCGATTATTTTTAGGAAATAGTAAGAACTCGAAGTAAAGCTTTCTTGCAGTCATTACTTTCATGAATATGTGTGTGTAAACCTTATTGACGCTCGGCTACACATGCGCACGGTGGTCAATAAAAAATCTATTAATCGATCAGACAGAAGCGCTAAATTCCTGATTTCTATATGAGACGTCTTAAAAAAAAAACAATGTCAATAATAGATCTTACTCGACTGGAGTTCCTGTGCTCCGGCTCCAGAACGATGCAAAAGTACCTATATGCTAGTCAATGCACTTGTACCTTGTACACATCATACAAGGTGCAATTTTGCATGCTTGTCAAATTTCAGGCGGTTGTCATAAAATACATAAATAATCATATAACATCACGACACCTGATCAATAATTAATAAACACTTATTTTTTGGTTGTTTATGTTTGACAGTATTTCAGAATACACCTCTTTGTAAGAATTGAATCGCCCCGTTGCGTATGTGGTAGGCAGTGTCGCGGTACTATATCACTGCATGCGGGTTTATCCCCCGCCTACCCAAATCCAGCGGCTATTCGACGAGAATGTAAAACTACACCTTGCATGCATAAATAAATAAATAAAAAATAAATAAATATAATATTGCACTATCCGAACTATCAGTCTCTGTAAAAAATGCATTGTAAGGTATTCTCATCACTAAATATAGGCGTATTTCACCTGTTCTGTATTAAAAGAGAAATTGCCAAAATAACAGACGTTGGCAAACAGAACAGTGTTGTTATTTCGTTCGCAAGACACAACTGCTGTTGTCGATAATGTTTGAGTCACCTTTCATGAGCATGTTATTGTTTTATTTATAAACGTAAATGCGGAATGGCTTTGGCTTCAGACACGATTTGTCCCGAGTCGTTGTGCTGTTGGGCGCGCGACAGTCCTCGAGTATTTGTGCTGTTATGTTGCGTCGACGCATTTTGCGTTACACTTCCATTAGTTCTGTAGTATTCAGCTTAGCTTTAAGACTAAAGCGGAGCTATAAAAGATTACCTAGTTTCCTGTGGTCTCTTCGCTAACTTCAATTTACTTGTTAGCCTCTTTAGCTAATTTTTTTGAAATCCAAATCATACTGGTTTTTAACCGACTTTAAAAAAGAAGGAAATTATATATTCGCAGTGTATATATTTTTTAGATACGCTTTGAGCCCATTTAAATGGGGGGCGCAACATGACATATTATTTTACTGATCGGTAATTGTGCAAAAATTTGAAATACTTAATACTGCTACAGGTATGTCTTATTTTTTTACCATCACACCATCACGCCTGTATTCCCCGAGAGGTTAGGGAGAGGTGTACCAGTATACACCCACAGTTCGCCGGTATGTAGGTCCCATGTAATAGGGGGCGAGCCTATTGCCATTAACCCAAGCTGCTACTGAGAATTTCACAGAAAAACCCAATAACACTTTTTGCTCGACCTTAGAATCGAACCCAAGACCTCTAGCGTAGCAGTCGAGCTTAGGATCACTAGGCTAACGAGGCAGTTATTTTTTAATAAAGAAAATGCCTAGCTTTCTATGTCATATCCTTACGTCGTGACATTAAGAGTGATTTTGTATTGTATTTATAACATTAGAACAACGTGCGACTATCGTATACCAATAAACAAAACAATAAGAACCGTAGGTGTGTATATTGTAAGTCTTAACGTGTCGTAATTCACTTTTCTAAAGCGCCAACGGGCATAAAAAGCTATCCTATAAACAATACTACACGTGGAACTCGACATTATTGTGTTTGCGAAACCGTCTTCAAAGTAAGCATTTACTTTATGCACTTTGATATTGCCATTGCGTTAAATAAAATGTTCCCAGTTCTCACCAGTGCTGTTATAAAACGTAACACGCTCTTTTGAACGAGCTAAGTTTCATTTTAACAGAAATAAACGCGTTTCTTGTAATAATTTTCACTAAAAGAACAAGGAAATAAACTACTACCTACCTACTCTTTTGAGTTACTGTGTCTACGCAAAAACTTTTTTTATTAAAAAATACGTATCTTTAAAAATAGACTTCGTAATATTATATCTAGGAAGGTACCTTGAAATGAAGCTGTGGCGGGTTGACTAGCGAAAACCGGTGGAGGTTTCTGGTGGACTGGCTGTTGCTGACGAAGAGTGATCGTCGATGGTGGTGGCTCAAAGGGTTTTTGTGGGGCCTGGTATGACGGCTCTGAGTACGAGGGCGAGTACTGCGGCTGAGGCGAGTACTGCTGCGGTGAGAGCTGCTGCTGCGACGGGAATCCCGGCTGCGATCCTTGAAACTGCGTATAACAATACTGATATAGCGCATGGCGGAGGAGATTCAATCTCTTTGTTAATCAGATACAGAGTAGGTTATCACAATCGTGTAGCTACTACAAAATGGGTACAAGTGAGTACCTAGTAACTAAACAACACTGCATTTCCACATTGCAATTAAATCAATTTAGATTAATGTCTTAATTAATTTTCATGATGATTTTTTGCAAATTGGATTCGTGTAGTAAAAAGTTCACTCTGTATTAATCGTAGATTTCATACTAGAAAGTGGTTTCCACCAGACAAAGGCATAGCATTCGTTACACAATAGCGATCTGCACATACATCTACTTACCAAGAAATATTAGTGAAATGAAAACGTGCAAGTCAGTAATGAAACTAAAATCTAACCGACGACGTTGACGTTCCAACTTCATTGTGTCCTAATACCTGAGGAGAAAGAGGGGCTGGTACTGGTGCCCAGCGGCTTTGTCCCGGGCGGTAAGGCTGCGGTGCGATGCCTGGTGATGGCGGGCCTGGTCGGTAGGAGGCGGGAGGCGCAGAAGCGCCAGGACCGACAGGAATCAGCTTACTCAGCCCTGTAGGCTCCTGTCGTCGGCCGTCACAATATGAAGGGTTCGACTCGGGAGCTTGGTACTGAGGCTGAGGGGATTGGGGTTGTTGTTGGTATTGGGGTTGTTGTTGGTACTGAGGCTGTTGTTGGTACTGGGGCTGCTGTTGGTACTGCGGTTGTTGTTGGTATTGGGGTTGTTGTTGGTACTGAGGCTGTTGTTGGTACTGAGGCTGTTGTTGGTACTGAGGCTGTTGTTGGTACTGAGCCTGTGGTTGGGACTGGTACTGGGGCTGAGGAGAGGCTGGGGATTGTTGCGCGTTGTTGTAGTACGCAGGAGTCTGTTGCTGTTGGGATTTATAATGTAGCTTATAATACATATCGTAATACTTATAATAGCTTTGTTTGGCATGCAATTATTTTTGCTCCGTCACCGTAAAGCGTTTACTATGTGCAGCTGTGAACTGTGATGTCATATGCATCTAAATCAACCCCTATATACATGTATAATAGTGTTTATATTTGTGTAATAGCAATTATATTGTATGTGACTAATTACCTGTTGTGGTTGATGATATCCGTTCGTTTCGGGCACCGGTGGCCACACTACTTTCTTCTGGCCTGTAACAATGCAATTACTTCGTAAAACGTTGAGTTACATAAAATTTACTGTTGTATCGAGCCAGATGTAACTTTCAATTTTTGCAACATGCTTTTAAAAATACGTGTTTCTCCGAAAATATGTGTAATCAGGGCGAACAATCTCAATCGTCGGGTGATACGATCTGGAGGCCATGAGACTTTCAGTGTTGAACACCACGTATCGCTTATTATGACACATCTCTCTTTAAATTAGCGCGACTCGCCAAGCAGTTGGAAGTGCGCCAGTCCATCGAAAAAACAGTGTTCTAGGATATAAGTTCGTTTTATTGTAGGCGAACACAGATTTATGATTCAACCTGAGTATTCCGGGAATTCCAAGCAAATTGTTTTAAAGCAGTGAAAAATGGGTGGGTTGATGAATGATATGATAGCACTATCTGATTAACGGTAGGTAGAATTTGTTTCTAACGATGTTCCTGAAAAATGCGTAGGTTAAGCTTGCCGTAGCTACGGTAAACAGATGCTGAATCTAAAATTCCAATGGACAAACGAAACTGGAACTCGGCCTTGCATTTGTCTAAGCGTATAAAATCTTTGGGTTAATCTAATTTAAGTACAATGTCAGTAGGGCTATTTCTTCCAACATTATTTGAATGTAACTGAGTCAGATTTCATGTAATCTGAAATAGAGTCTGTGACGAAGATATTCTAAGATTGTAGGTCATAGATCTAAACTAAAGGTGGACTTTTTGGGGCAGGTTCGGTTTCCTGTGTCCATCTTAATCGATTGCAGGGTGGAAGGGACGTTTTAATGAAATCTTGTACCGTGGATTCCGTACGCGATGCCAAAACATTTTTCATCAGCATTTAAAAATAAGAATCAGCTGTTCCATTCCTTTTGACCGTATAGGTGTTACTATTTTGTATGGAACAGCAGATATTTTTAAAATTAACCAATGAATAATTTCTTTAATTATGTCTGAAAAGTTTTCGTTTCAATGGTCCACACGTTGTAACTACTGGGTTAACATATCTTCTGCAGACAGAGAGAAGAGGAGAAAGAGAACAGGCGTTGAGGTAGAGCAGCAACAAAAAAAAACTAACTTATTATGGATTGAGAGAAACGTTTCAATATGAAAATGAAAATGTTTCAAAACGCAAATTTCGCAATTGTGGCTTCGAACGCGACCACGTGAGACAGCAAAATATTTAAATCTATCATTTGCCCGCGCCTCCTTGCGCGGAAATATCAGTTATCGCAGGCGCAGAAGAAATCGCGGCATAAAAAGTAGCCTATGTCCTTTCTTGGGGTTCAAACTTACTCCATATTAAATGTCATCCAACTCGGTCCAGTGGTTTAGTCATAAAAGTGTTACACACAGACGAAATTACTTTCGCATTAATAATAGGTACCTATTAGTTCGGTTTGATTATCAATCGTATAGGCAAAACCTAAATCTATTTTCATGATTTAACTTTTCAAGATCTGTGATAAGTGAATTATCAGTTATCACACATGAACAATATAAACAAATATGAAGTCACATATTGAGTCCTTACTTTCTAAGGTTTCATATCGTGTTAATTAGAAGTCAAGACTTCAATATAAGTTCAAGTACGGTCGACGTAAGTTGCGCAACATTGTTCGCTACTCTGAACCACAATACCTATGTAGAGAACCTATTGAGTTTCAATTAAGTTCGTATTAAGGAAACCTCCCTAACTATTTTCAACTGAGCGGAACTTACTTAGCTTAAGTTTTGCTAAAATAAGACTTTGTTTATATTTCAATTAGTGTAGTGCTTTAGGTACTTACTTAAATACTAGATAGTCACAATTACACTATATTACAACCTGGTTTAACAGTAATCCAAGCTGAACATCTTTGAAAAATGCACTCTGTGTGGTCTAATATATGGTCTATAATTAACTTAAATAAGTACGTAATAAAAAAATCTACGAGATGAATAAAAGAAAACAAATAAAAAAGCTGACTACAAAGATAAAACTGATTAATAATACAGGAACTCACGATTAAATTGATCAATTTGTATAGTACGTCAGACGCGCCAACCGCCGGCCGGCCGGTGTGCACTACGTTTGACCAGTTGGCTCGCCCGCAGGTGCGACGGGCGCAAATATCTACCGCATATTATATTTTGAGAGCGCACATTTTTAGGACACCCATTCGCCAACTCTCTCACGCTCGTTGATACCCACACCCGAAAAATGACACACCTACTGAAACCTATGACCTAGACTTCAAGCACCCCACCTGAACGTGGCTAATAACAATTTACAGCTGTTGAAATAGAAGCATAAAACCATTTCCATTAGCTACGTACCCACTACAATGAGATCGTAAATTGTAACGAAACGGCAAGACAGAAAATATATTTCACCTGTTGCGAAACTTGCATACCAGCAGGAATGATGTAGGTGCATCATATTTTAATGTTATAAACGATATTCCTGGAACGTTATATGAGGGAAATTTGACGCCTAGGCAATTAGTACCTTCTACAGCAATCTGATCCGTTTGGGATTATGGGACGTGGTCGCAATTACTCCATCCACTGGGCCATGAGTCGTACATAAATTACAAACGGTGCATGGCCGATGGTCGCCGACGGCCACTAGCAAGTTATTAACTTGTTTGAACGATTTAGTGTACTTTAACGGCACTAAACCAAAGTCTGATGGAAAGGACGCAAGAATAAATAGTAATTAGAAGTCAGTCAGGAGTGTCTATCTACTTGTGTACCTATTAAACCATGTCACACGATGGGCACAAGAAGGAACGTGAATGGGTTTAAGTCAGTAAAAGTCTGACACTAGGGGGCGGGGGAGGCCGTCTGATGATATCCCATCCGAAAAAAAACCATGTCACATGCGTATGTTTATGAACATTTTATACATCAACTGATAATGAAAACAACAATTTCACTGAAAAATCTCTTACAATAAAATGAACACTGATACTACCTATTATACAGTCTTTAAAGTTTTGTATGATAATCTCGATGTCAAAGTCAACTGTGGCAAACATAATGCCAATAAGAAATGAAGTCTACATTTAAAAAACTGCTCCCAGAATAGTGCACACCTGGAGAAAACGTAAGATTCGTATGAACTAAGATACTTATGTCGTCTGCAACTTTTCGGCACCTGCTTTAAAATTAGACTCTGATTCATTGAGCCTAGTGAGATGAACAGTTGTAGAAATAGTATATTCGTGACGTCAAACAAAACTTTTATATAGATTTCAATCCTGGAATCAAGGTCAATGTATGATAATAAACACGAAAAAATCGCTTTCTATGTAAAATTTCATGTTCTTGTGGTTTCTGAACCTATAGTTTTTAGTTGCGGTTGAATCAATGATCAAAGAATTAATTTCTTGGAAACTAAAAACGCAAGTTTTATGCTTTATAATTATGTTTCCGTTATCTATTAACCCATATCATCCCAGTGTTCCATTTTTGAAAAACACTAATTTAAAAATATGTTCAAAAATTATAATAAAAAAATAAAAAAGTAACCGTTTCAAAAATGGAACACTGGGATGATATGGGTTAATAGTACAAACTACATAAAACACTTATAGAATTTACAACTGTGTGTGTAACCATCTTCTTCGGGAAGACGGCCACAATTATTGTAATTCCTCCTGGCCTTTCTGTAAACCGTTATATTTTTTACCGCTCTATTACTCCACGCCGACAGTTAGGTACTGTAGGTTTCTTGGAAGCAAGTACTGAATTCTTTGTCATGGTGGCGGATAACTAGTTTTTACTCCAACGTGACTGCCTCGTTAGTCTAGTGGACCTAAGCGCGATTGCTACACTAGAGGTCTTGGGTTCGATTCCCAGGTCGAGCAAAAAGTGTTATTGGGTTTTTCTATGAAATTCTCAGTAGCAGCTCGGAGTTAGGATTTGTGCCCGTTTAATGGCAATAGGCTCGCCCCCTATTACATGGGACCTTAACATACAACGGCTAACTGTGGGTGTACATTGGTACATCTCTGCCTAATCCTTCGGGAAATACAGGCGTGATGGTATGTTGTACTCCAACGTTCATTTTCTAGGGTTCTATAATCAAAGAGTCCTAACGGCTTATCCGCCCGTCTGTCTATCTGTCTCTCTGCCACATGGCTACTATATCTTTTGAACCGTTACAGGTAAACACTTTTTATAAAGTTTGCACATACGTAGTAAGGTCCAAAAGTTTTTGGCCTACCCGTGTTAGATTAATTGGAGATACAAAATTTTCATGTTATTAAATTACAGGACTTTTAATTATCTACCCACTAAAAAAGCACTAAATTGTTTCAGTTAAGATACACCGTTATAAAGTCGGACTGTCAATAAAAAAATCGAAATGCATTAAATTAAGAATCGTGTTCTGATATTTTTGTCCCAAAGAGGGGTAGACACCACCGGAAACCAAACTACGTATGGTTGCTGTGTATGGGCATTCTTCCACTTCGTACTCCACTATAAAAGGATGGCTGAAATAAGTATGTTAAGAAAATCAATTGAAGATGAACCGCCTCGTGGAAGACCTTCTGCAGCCATTACAGATGACAACATGAAATTTGTGGAGAGAGACAGTACTGTAAGAACTACGGCCAATAACGAAAAATTTGCAGTTATGACAGTACCTTAAGTAGCAACTGTAATTAGAACCCTCCATGAACATTTAAGCATAAAAAGGTCAATGCAAGGTGTAAACTTCTTTCCGCACTTCAAAGACAAGAACTGTACTCAGTTTCACTTAGTGTAGGCTGGCAGAAACAAGTTTTGGAATTAATTGTTACGGATGATGAAACTATGGTTCATTATCATGATTCTCTGCCCAAAAAAATAGTCAATAGATACAGATACAGAATCATTCATGTGTGAATCTGACTCGCACTTGTTTGGTTTGGTGTCAAATCAATGTAATAGGTCAATTAGCTAAATCAACCAAAAATCATACAAATCTGCATACTTTGTTTTGTTACTGTAGTCTTTTCTTAGATTGTTTAATAATTTAAACATTCATGTCTAATTTTACTGGTACGAACACACAACTAAACACTAACGTTCTCTGGATACCTAGCGTTGTTTTCATTTACAAGATGGTACAACAAAACATTCTAATTTTAGACACTTGAACAACTATTGCACAGTAAAACAGAATTGATTGAACACAACAGAATTAATTGAACACTTTACCCACAAACACAACTTCAGCCATATCTTCTGCTAGTGTTCTTCCGTTGGCGACTGTGCACTACTAAAAGGAACAACAGGTAAAAGCACATTATGCGAAGCTTCCAATCCTTGCCAAATACTTTCCACTAATGAATGTTTTTCATCATTAGTGGGCGGTTTTTCTCAATACAGTGACGAGCAAAACGACGGACAAAACCGAACGTTAGGACATTACACTCATCCACAATGTTTCATTCATTATATCGAGATCAATGAATCATTCGTGTGTCGTCTGAGCTTCATATAACGTCTGGTAGTTCCAAGTTTCCGGTTGAACCAGTTCTTGTAATATTAGTACCCTGCGGTGTCATCCGCGTTCAGTTACATCTTTGGTTACTGCTCCGCTCCCGATTGCCGTAGCGTGATCTTCTATACGCATAAACCCTCCTTTTAAATCATTCTATCTATTCACATTAAAATCCGTTGCGTAGTTTAAAAGATTTAAGCGTACAGACGGCGGGACGCGACGTTGTTTTAACTATGTAGAGAAATGTATCCACTTCTTTGTGCGGGAGTTCTAGTAAGGCAAATGCCCTGAATGCGACACAAATGATGTTAGTCACAATAACAATGAATAGTTGGTGAAAGACCACGACTTCGTTAAGACCACGTTCTGCACATAGCATAAACTATATGAAAAGTCAATTCTCAAAGTTTTGCAATGATTACGTATGGTACTATATTAATTAATCGTCAACCTAATGAGCTCTTTCTGTATATGGAATATGTACAAGACACTGACAGTCAAAGCCGCATCTATTCTACCAGGCTGTGCTGGTACCTTTGGTGGACTTCATGAACTCTGAATATACATTCCCTGTAGCGTTGAGCTGGCCATCCCAGCTACGAGCTGATCGCATCCTGGATCGTTCCGGGGGCCAGCAGCGGTCAAACGGATGGCACATGTAAACCATGTTCTCCTTGATCGCCCGGACTTGGGTTGGGTCTAACTCTGATAAAGCAGTGGGAAAGTATTAGTAGATTAGTAAGCTTACACAAATGGAAGCTCCATTTGTTTTAAACTGGTGAGAGATAAACCAGAGAAACTTCGTATATCTGTTTAATTTAATGGTGCTTGTAAATGTTTATTAATACTACTTAGGAAATTCGATACATGAGACGAGCAGAGCTTTCCTTCCAAAAACCATTTTTCCTTTTTTAAATTACGAGCAACTAAAGTACCTATGACGCATTCGCTTTTCTTAGTACTAAATTCTATATAAGCCAGCGTGAATTGACATACTCAAGGATTCATAAAAGCATCAGGTGTGGCTTCAAGAGCTCAATTAATTCTGCTCTAGCCAGCTAGGTGTGCTCCACACTTCATGAAGTATGAATGGAATATTCCCATTAGGTACAGTTAATCTTCCGTGTTTATTCCTACAAGCAAGCGACTATTTACAACTGCAATATAATTGTAAACTTAATGAAAGTTTAGTACAGTGTAATTAAGACAGTATACTTACTAGGTCGTCCCCTACGATTGCGTTCCTCTTCCTCCAGCATACGCAGAACGGCAGAGTTTGCCAAGTTCGCGGGCTTGTCTGTGGTCGGATCGCTGAAGTCAATTCTGTAGCAAAAAGAATTACAAATTTTAAACACACATGACTTTGAACCCAAGTCTTGAACGGGGACACAATTTGTCATTAGCAAAATGTTCTTGGGTTTTTAGGAGTTTCTTAGTAGCAGGCCGAAGTTGGTGTTTGGGACGACCCGAGTTTCGGAAAGCACGTAAAGCCGTTTGTCCCGGCCGCCATTCATATATATATCTTTGACAGTCGTTACAGGTATTTGAGAGTCCGTCTGACAACCGGTCTTACCAAAGGGTATCATGCTGCCTAACTCTTCATACAATAAACAGCCTATGTATGGAATTAAAAACTTATCTAGCCAATCTGTTTGGTGTTTATTGTTTTACGTTTTACACAGAGATTTTCTAATGCCGTCATTACATGTAGAAAATGCAGCCATTTCGTCAGCCTTCAGCTGTGTTGTATCAATTATGTTGATCTCTACACGAGTTAATTATCAATCATTGTCTCATTACATCCCCTTATTACATGAAATCTAATTAAGTGGAACGACCGTCCACGATTTTTTAATTAATTAATAATTGGTTTGGTGCCAGTTAGTTTGGTAGTCTCGAGACACGCGTCAGTAGACATTCTACGCAGTTATGAAGTGATTTGTTCGTGTGTATGTCCCTATTTAATTATATCAACAGGAGAGAATTTTGCTGAATAATGAAGAAATATTGTAATATTGTACGTTGCTAGGAACGTATCATTATGTAATTGTGCTCAATGTCATGTGTAAATAACAAATAGTTAAACATTTATCTATATTTCTATACTAATATTATAAAGAGGAAATATTTGTTTGTTTGTATCGAATAGGCTCCGAAACTACTAGACCGATTTTAACCAATTTTTCACCAATAGATAGCTACATTATTCCTGAGTAACATAGGCTATATAACATCACGCAATGACACACGGTAGCGGAGCAGTAACAAAAGACGTAACATAAAGCAGGTGCAATAAGCCACGTGGACGAAGTCGCAGGCAGGACGCTAGTACATTTCTTTTTTAATCTATTATTCTGTACCTATTCAATCTATAAAATCGATTTTTAAAATAGCTTCAATATTTATCACCATAATCTCCATAAAAATTCTTAAAAGAATACTTATTATAAAAAATTCAACGTGAAACTACCTGTAGATACTTGGTACGTCCTTTTGTATGTCATTGCGTTTGCTATTAATAGTTGACAAGCATTATTATTTATTTCACGTTGTAAAAATGTTGTCGAAGATAATAAATTATTACACAAATATATTTTATGACAAACGTAAAATGTTTTGACGTCATAAAGCGTTGTATGTTTCCCGGTTATATTTTATTTGTGGAGTTTTAAAATGATACCCATGTAACCAAAAAAGAAAGCCTTGAAATTGTAAAGATAAAATACCAGGGTATTATTGTTCCACTGCAGGGCAAAGGCCTCTTCTCATCTCATACAGGGAAGGCACGGGCGTTGACAACCACGTTTGCTCAAAGCGGTTTTATGATGACAGGCTTACACTAATTAAAACTGTAGCAGTTACTTCTCTTATGAGACATTAACGTCGCACCCAAGAACTCCGGATAGCCAGAATATTAATTTGGCCACTAACAATGAAAAGCCTTGAATCATCTTTTTGCATGCTGACGGCAATGTCAATTGTTAGCCCAGAATTTATCTATAAAAGTAAGGAATTTGGTAATAACCCAGCAGTCATTTTATTTTAATAGGTATCTGGTATTGGCGAGGCCTAGCGATTAAGTACCTAGAGCAGGTATTTAAGTACTAACATTTGTTGTTTTGTTCCGCGCTAATATCATTAATTCGTCAACAGAAGTTTAACTTTTCAGTCGAAAACTGACTGCCAAAGTCCTCATTGACTGACATTACTTTATTTATCATAGACATTTACGAAAATAAATGACGTTAATTTCCCCCGAATTCTAAAATCGTTGTTACGCGACTTTCACTCACTTTCAAACTAAATCGATTATTGTCATTCGGAAAGTCATGTAAAAACATTAACTTCGTTCATACAAATACAGGAAACTACGTGGGAAGCGATACAAGAAGAAGTGACAAAGCATTAACTCAACCTTGATTGTGTTACCGAGTTTAGCCGATCAATCCGAGTACTCATTCAGAGCCGTGCCAGCCTATAAACGTTACAACTTTTTTTTTGTTATTTATTAACCCTGAAATAGGGGACTATTATTTAATAATCTATAGATTAACCTTCTTTTGTAAGCTATTTTAATAATTACCAGCCTATTGTCATTCTGCTAGAAGCTTATTCAATTTGATTTGGCGAAGGCTTGCTGCTATTTTTAATCGACTTTAAATAAGGAAGTTCTCTATTATTCTCATTTAAACCGATTTGGAAAAATCTTTTTTATTTCATTTAAAAACTCAAACCTGCAGATTGGTCTAATTTTTATCAAAATTTAGTTCTGGTGATGGGAATTAAGGGTAGCCTTCATATATTGTAGGAACACTTACATATATTATTTGGAGATTTTCAACAAGTCAAGTATTTGCGTTCATGCAAAATTTGGTCAAATAATTTAGAATAACGTATAATTTTGAAATATTAATATCTGACTAAAACTGACGAACATACACACAAACCGAGCTATTAGTGCCCCAATAACCCCAACCTACCTGTCAAATTTTGTTGCGAACCCACAGCCTCATACATTAGACGCGGGTGCCTTAACCACTGAGCCATCACGACATTACCCTCTTTAGATTTATGTTATTGTAACTGATCGCGACACCCTGTATACCTAAAATAAATTATGTTTGCGCATTTTGATGGAAAAATTCTTTATCAAATTATTACGAGCAAAAACAATTGTTATCTGACCTCAATCATAAAGCCTTATTATTTTACTTATTATTTATAGTAAGTTAAAACCTTAGTCGTCGGATTATGTTTCTGTTAATTTAGGTAGGTTTAAAAAATATTTCGTAATAAAATGTAAGTCGCTTAGCCGCTTTCAGAAAAGGCCTATTTCCATAAAGAGAAGACACGAGATTTTTCACCACGCTTGCTCATGGAGAACTGGCGATTTCAGATTTATATTAACTACACGATGTTTTCATTTACCGATGTGAGAAATATCCAAGGTACACTTAGACAAATTTCCTCTTGCAAACAAAAAAATAAAATATCAAATAAACTTTGTTTCTTTATAATATTAGTAGGTACAGATGTCGGTATCACTGCCAACATTTTCTTTTAATTAATGAGCTTTAAGTCGTAAAAATAAATAGAGAACAAAGGATGTGTCATATGTATAAGAAACAACTGAACGCTAACATACGAGGCATGGCACCATCTTCGCATGTTTACATTGTTGTAATTTTTTTATTTAATCCGGCCGCAGGCGACCAATCGAAAGTTTAATGGCTACTTTCTCCCGACTTCATTACCGCCGTACAAAGTTCACGTTCGTGATCAAAATCAACATTACCAAATCGTGCGTTTTCTCTCGTCATGAAGATTATTAGGCACATTATTATGTTTATATGAGTATTAAGTAAAGACTCTCGGAAAATAAGTATTGTTAAAATCTTTGTTTCTTCGGATTAAATTGACTGTATCAAAAGGGAAATTACTTCCATGTGTAGAGTTTTAGAGTTTCGCTTAAACAACATTTGATGCCTTTGTAGTAGTTTTAAAAAGGGACTTTATTAACATGACGCTCTTTACAAAAGTAGTCAGAATAGATAGATAGCGGACGGAGCTTTCATATTAGGGTCCCATTGGAGCTCTCTGCGTACGGAACCCTAAAAGAATGACACTTTGGAGTTACCTACCTTGTATCATTTTAAAATTATGTTATTGAACATGGAACCAAGTAACCATCACATTAAATGTTCGTGCTCTAATTAAATCTCCAAAAAATGTTTGACTTTAATTATGTATTAATTGGACTAAATATAATAATACTACATTTAGTATGGAGCACGCTGTCGATAAGATTTTTTCTTAGGTAGGTCAGTATTTAGGTACTAAGTGTGACCTAAAGGATTATAAAAATCTTGTTAAGTTACTTATACTTTACTTATACGATAGTTGACGCCAGCGGGCCATGGCCGAGAGAACACACTTCATTAAGCTCAAGATTACTACATTATATTATATATTTTTAATCTTGATGAGAGCGTGAATTTTATCGTCTAGCGCCTACGAGTACCTAATTGACTCAAGTGTTATAAATATTGCGCCTTTTACGGGGAAAACAAGGAACATTACTTGCGATAAAAGCTTTGTGCAATTAATTATTCACTGTTTTGGTAATAAATTAAACTCTGTTACAAACTTTGAATTACTAACCTCAATTTCTTTAAGCTTTTTGTCGACGAAAAATGTTAACCCCGGGATGTGTAGGGTCATATACTGAATCCATCAAGTTTGTCTGTCTGTCTGTTACGCTTTTACGACTAAACCAGTTAAACCACTGAACCAATTTTCATGAAATTTATTACGGGGTAAATTTTAAAGACCCAAAGAAAGGACAAAGGCTACTTTTTCTTCCGCGAAAAACATCATTAATATAAAATGGTCTTGCTTAGAATGTATTTCTTGATTAAGTTTATGAAATTTAAAAAGCCTATTAGTATGAACATTGATTTATTTATGTATTTTATGACAGTTTAAAGAAAGAAAATCAGTTCCACCGTACGGGTGACAAGATTGAAAAGGTTGAGAGCCTCTGGACTAAAGAAGTGCGTCAGCCGAGACATCTCAATCGGGTGCAGACGTGCAACGATGCGTAGTGCAAATAAAAGCAAAATGAAGGAAAACAATATCGTTGTTAGAACAGATTAATTGAATCAGTCTTATAACTAAGAAAGGTCTTATAACTAAGTCTTCGCATCTTTAAGATAGAGATTACTTTCAAAAATTGTGTGATTTTTGCTCTCCGGAGACTGAAAATAACGCTACTAGATTTGAGCATCGCATACTTTTCGAGAATTGTAATTATTATCTTCTTTTTATTTACAACTAGCGATCTGCCCACGACTTCGTTCCCGTGGCTTATTTTACCCACGTTAAGTTACGTCTTTCGATACTGCTCCGCTCTAGTGTGTCGTAGTGTGATGGTATATAGTCTATGTTACTCAGGAATAATGTAGCTATCTATTAGAGAAACAATGGTTTAAATCGGTCCAGTAGTTTTGGAGCCTATTCGTTACAAAAAAAATCTTTCTTTATAATATCAGCATAAATGTGTGAGGGTAACTAGTGATGATATAAAACTAGTGATAAAAATGCTCAAGTAGCCTTGAAAACCCAATTAACTTTCAAGTAATGTCAAAATTAGATTCTTAGTTTCTTGAAAATCTATATGTCATATAACAATTGATCAAAGAAAGTCATATAAAATCTATTGGGGGAATAGTATTTTGACAGCCCATAAAAAGTATGTCAATTAATTGTGGTGTCTCCACCCGTATTCTCATCGACTATGTATGGCCGTGCCTATAACAAACAGCTGCCATTTATAGAAATCAAGTTTACGCTTACCTCACTGCACCTTATTGGTAACGTGGTCAGATGTCAATGTCAGATAATAATTGTATCTTGTGTCATGTCAGTCTGGTGCACACACACACGGTGGAAGGGACATTGTGACGCAAAATTTTACCATGGAATCAGTTCATTCTTTAGATCATAGTAATAGAGCTCTTTGTGAAGGAGCTCGTCCGGGGAAGTACTACCACCATACCTATTTCTGCCGCAAAGCAGCGTTGCTGTATTTCATTTTGAAGGGCATGCGTGCCGGTGTCATTACAGGCACATGAGACATTTCAACTTTGTTTCTGGAATGGCAACGCATTTGCCTAGACAGTGGTGACCACTTAACATTAAATGTACGGTTCGTACACTTGTAGAGTTGTTAAAGTTGAGGTTGGAGCGCGTAGAGAAAAGATTACTTAGTTCCCTATACATTTATTCGTGTTTTACAGGTAAAATTGTTGACGATTCCTTTCTCTATGAACTGTTCCATACAAGATTGCCTCACCTATAAGAACAAAATGTACGGAACTGCTGATTTATTTTTAAATAACCGACGAAGTATATTATCGCTAGTAGGTAGGTAGGTAGGTTGTAGGTAATCATGTACTCAATCGATGGTTAAAGTTTGTGTCACGATGTCTTAAACTTAAATTCGATCGATTATTATTATTCGATTTATCATTATATTATTCGATGATTTTATTTCAAATTCGATTCTACGCTAAATTTTGTGTTCTACTTAAAAAAAAAAACAACCACATAATATACACAGTAATCGCGATTTAACGATACGAGTGTTTAACGATAGTCTCTTAAGTTAAATATTATCATTGTAATTCTTTTTTCAAACATGATATCGAAGAGATTTTAATTAGCTTTCCCAGATACCTAGATTTTTCTCTCATGTATTTGAAAGACCTTCCGAAGCTCAGAAAAAATACTGTAAAGTTATAGCCTTCTCAGTTGAGTTTGCTAAAAAGAAAATGTAGAGTTAGGTAATCCTTGCTCATAAACGTTGGTTCCAGGTTAGACACGCCTAAAAGTAGATTAAGCAGACGTTTATCATGGCTTATCTTTAAGCAACGTTATGTATGAGGTATTTAAGCAAAATTTTCTGGCAATAAATAATTTTCTATGAAATTCTCAGTAACAGCTCGGAGTCAGGATTTGTGCCCGGTTAATGGCAATAGGCTTGCCCCCTATTACATGGGACCTAAACATACCCGCGAACTGTGGGTGTACATTGTTACACCTCTTCCTAACCCTTCGGGGAATATAGGCGTGATGGTATGTTATCTGTTATGTTTTATTCAGCGACGAATACTTCTTACTAGTCATACATGGCATACAAAATGTATGACTAGTATGTGTATTAATGCAAATATTTCAAAGAAAGTAATTATTACTCGCCAATAAACGTCTGCACGTCAATTGCTAATTGCTATGTTCCGTCTATTCTACATAGTGTACAAAAAAACAGACAGTTGATTACCTAATAACCTGAATATTTCTTACCCATTTGTTTCGATGACAGTGCCCATTTTAACAAGCACTCGCGGTACACTTTAGGACAAATTAATTACCTCGACAATATATTATTTCACGTATATTTTTATTTATATTGCGATGAGTGTGCGCCCGGTTTTATGCCAAATCCTGACTCGCGGGTGAGTCTGCCTTGTTGCAGGGTAACTTCTATTTTTATGATTATGATATCACTGTGATAATTTTGCTGCAGACAATGCAACTGACACATTCAGTATGACTTTGCAATTTTAAAATGAGAATATAGTTATTAAGAAACTTTCATATTTAGAATCTACCTCGTGAAAATAATAAAGGTAATTTAAATTGAAATTCCAGAATAAAAAAAAATAATTTACTTCGTTTTTATATTTAATAATACGTTTTTAAAATTACTTCGGATTTTAACGGAAATATTAAATCACATGAATTTTGAATTATGAATTATGGAATTCCTCTATTCGCGCAGGCGCAGTGTTGTGCGCGGTTACGGTCGCGTCGCGACTGTGCCGGCGCACGCGCCTTCTTCCTCATTTGCTTGTTTATTTCCACTTTTTGTCGCTTTTTGCCATTAATAATGAGATAGGAGATAAAACACGGCGTCAGGTAGCAATTACTCGCACGGAATAACATTCAAAGTGCTCGCAATAAATAACATTCCTTTCTAGATTGTAGATGTGTTTATTGTCTAGTTTTTTGCTTTGTCTCCAAAGCATGCGAACTTTAATATAAATTATTACAATATTGAAACAGTTTTCTACAGCATTTATTAGTAATAGAAGAGCTCTTTGTGAAGGGGCCCGTTAGCGTTGGTGAGTCTGACAGTCCCTTGAAGAAGTAATTTGATGATTTCCCACCATTAAAAAAAATGGGTGCCGGTGTACTCTTAATTATAGGCACATCAGACATTTCAAATTTGTCTCTGGTCTTGCAGATGTCCGGTGCGGTGACCACTTAACGCCAGGTAGGAAGTCGGATCGTTTTCCATCCAATGATATAAAAAATAAACTATTCCAATTTGTCATTGTTTAATCTTTTTCAGAGTTTGTGTGACTAGAATTTTCAAGAAGCTTTTTAATAACCAACTTGAACAGCAACCAAACAACCGGCAACCTAATTCCAGTTCTTGTCTAGATAATATTTCTGTAAACACCTTCAACGCAAACTCACGCAATCTGTCTTACATCAGATAAAGCTCTCAGGCAAAGCAAATACACTGAGTGCCTCTATCACTACAATATTGAGCGCAGACATTTACCATCCGTACTTCCGACGTTCCAACACAAAGGTATCATGTATTGCACCAATTTATTTTAGCGTTACTTTGATGATCCACATGCATTGCGGAATGCATACTATGTTGGCTCGCTGCTAAATTTCATCTGCGTAAATGTCAGTGCCCTTTCGGCAGCGCGCACTCCATAATTGATCGGTCAACGGCATTCAAATCGCCCCACGTTTATCTTTGGACGCACTCTTCATTGATGGTACCTTATAAACAGGTTGTTGTTTTATGAATTGTTTTTCATTTTATCAGACTAGGGCACTTCGATTTTTGTAAACAGTCAAATTTTGCTTCATCCTTTACTGGACATATGAAGCTAGACAACGCCATTATAAGCAGGTCTCACATCGATTGGTTAAGCAAATTTGTATCTAAAGGCTTTTCTCTACAACGCAAGGCCAGTTTATATTGGAAATGTTCATTCAGCTTGATATGTCGCCGTGTGTACTATTATAAAAGCAGATGTATTGCCTACGTTATAAATTATAAATACTTCAACGGTTAAAGCTCCGTTTTCGTAAAACACGTTTGGTAGGGTATTCAGTATTCTATCAGCAGATGTCAATTCTGCATCTGCCATAGTACACGTAATATTTTAGTTAGGAGACTACGTGACATCATGCCATACAGCGACGAGACTTACCTATTCACGAATTTTGTAATACATTTTGATTGCAAACTTCTTAAATGAAACTTCATAACAGTGGTTTTTTTTCCTTTGTCTCGACAAAAAGGTTCAATAAAAACTATTGCAATGTTTATGATTTAATTAGAAATACATTTTTTATTTAATATAAATTTATATGTATTTACAGACTTAATAAATAAGATAATAAACTAAAACTAAATGGCATTCAAAATCCAATTTTCAAATTCATCATTAATAAGGTATATTCATTTCAAATCAACTGGATTAACAATTATAAGGTTACAACAGAATCATTTAGATTGCATGTATTATATAAATGATCAGTTATTGATACTGTCCAAGTCTGGAGCTCTGACCTTCAAGATTTAGGTGACCCAGATATCAAAGGTCGCGACACCAGTCAACAACAACAAAATGACATCTTGTCCATTTTATCTACAATTTAAAGGAACTGTGTCGACAATTTTAATATATTCATGAAAAACTGATTTCTTTTAAGCTCTTAAGGTCTAAAAAATCTTGCTTCTTGTTATGAGAATCGTCTATAAGTCGTTTATCTTAATTCTGATAAGATCATTGTAAAAATTGTAGGTTGGAAGTGAATTTCACCAAAGAATATGATTCTCGGAAAGACGCAAATGAGTAAAAAAAAAAATATATACCATCACGCCTGTATTCCCCGAAGGGTTAGGCAGAGGTGTAACAATGTACACCCACAGTTCGCCGGTATATTTAGGTCCCATGTAATAAGGGGCGAGCCTATTGCCATTAACCGGGCACAAATCCTAACTCCGAGCTGCTACTGAGAATTTCATAGAAAAACCCAATAACACTTTTTGCTCGACCTGGGAATCGAACCCAAGACCTCTAGCGTAGCAGTCGCGCTTAGGACCACTAGGCTACCGAGGCAGTTAGCAAATGAATACTAACAGTATTTAGCTATTTGATTCTAGAACTACAAAAAAAGCAACTACTTTTTTATATCATTGGATGGGAAACAAGCCTTCGGTCCACCTGATGTTAAGTGGTCACCGCTACAGATTTCTGCAATACCAGAGACAATGTAAATGCGTTGCCATTCCAGAGTCAAAGTTGAAATGTCTCATGTGCTTGTAATTACACCGGCACCCAAACCCTTCAAACCGGAACACAGCAACGCTGCTTTGCGGCAGAAATAGGTAGGCTGGCTGGGTAGGCTTTAAATATATTTCTAAAACTGGCGTTATAAGACATTTGACGAAACCTAAGGTTAGGTACAAGTTGTTCACATATTACGATCATTTTCTTGATCGGACCATACTTGGGAAGCTTCACGGCATATACCGACGGACACAGTTCAAAATATTTCCTAGGTTTTTTTTTTTTTTAAACAACAACAGCATACCATCACGACTGTATTCCCCGAAGGGTTAGGCAGAGGTGTACCAATGTACACCCACAGTTCACCGGTATGTTTTATGTCCCATGTAATAGGGGGCGAGCCTATTGCCATTAAGCGGGCACAAATTCTTACTCCAAGCTGCTACTGAGAAATTCTTAATAGAAAAACCCAATAACACTTTGCTCGACCTGGGAATCGAACCCAAGACCCGATGCTCATCAGTCGCGCTTGTGACCACGAGACCAACGGGGCAGTTATATAATAATAATAAAAAGGAATACCAGCCCATAACTGTCTCACTGCAGGGCAATGGTCTCTTCTCATACAGAGAAGGCACGAGCATTGATCACCACTGATTCAAGGCGGATTGGCGATAGCAGACTTATATCTAAACCTTTATTATAAAGCTAAAGAATTTGTTTGTTTGGTTGAACGCGCTAATCTCAGAAACTCCCAGTTCGAATTTAAAAAATATGTTTGTTTTGAATAGTCTATTTATAGAGGAAGGCTACATCACGCTGCAACATCATATACAACATCACGCTGCGACCAGTAAGTGCGGAGTGGAAACCAATGACGTAACGATGCGGGTGTAAAACTACGCAGACGAAGTCGCAAGCAGAAGCTAGTTAATTATTAAATCCAGGTTTCCCTACAATGTTTTTCTTCACCGATGTTAGTGGTGTCCAAGATAAACTAAGAAAGTTAAAGTAAATGTTGTAACTAGACTTTAAATTCCCCGCAGCCCCTGTAGGTGGCCTGTGGACGGTGACCTATGGGTACCTCACAGTCCTTACGTGGCATAACGACAGGCCGTGTTGACGGCGCGTTCGTGTTCCATGCGCGCCTCAAAGAGATGTCAGCAAAGGGAAGGGCCACTGAGGGCCGATGCCTGCCGGGGCTGCGGGTTGTTCGTAAGAGATACCGCGCCCCCGGAACGCAAAGGGCACAAGAAGGAACATGGGTGGGTTTTAGTCAGTAAAAGTCTGACACTCCCTCCCGCCCCGCCCAGGGCGGGAGAAGTTATTTGATGATTTCCCACCCCCCAAAAAAAAAAAGCCCCTGTAGGTACTGTGCTGTATTCATAAACAGTGATTTTTAACATCAAAAAATAAATTTCATTTTCCAGCAATATTTTTTTTCAAACTGATTTCAGCTATGTGATGTGTCTATTCACACCCCGTATTTCCTACTCCTAAACACAGTGGCGTCATTATGAATGACGTTTTGTTCGTTTTAGAATTGCACTTTCAAATTGGCCTGTCGCCCAGGAAAAGACATGTTCGAGGCATATAACTGCGGCAACAATGTATAAAACATTGTTATTGCTGGGGTACAGATTATCTGTGGTCATAGAATGTATGCAATTTGAATAATAATGCTTCTGTTAGAGTGCTATATCTGTAATTGAACACTTAAATATTTGTATGGCCTACAGATATTTGTTTCGGGTCTGGCTGTTTGTGTATGTGAGTTTATATGTTTGTAAACGCACCCACGATGCAGGAGAAATGCCTAGTGTGGGGCAACGTTTTTTAAAAAAGAGAGAGTTGTGTATTGTTCTGAATATTTATACTTTGACATGGATTATTACATAATGTAAGGTACGTACCTGCCTAAATCTTAGATTAATTTTACATTGAATCTGTGTACATATAGTAAAACTATTGTATTTAGAACATACCAGCTTTTGCTTGCGGCTTCGTCAGCGAAAATGGAAGCTTATGTCACTCGGGGATAACGTAGCTTCCTATTAGCGAAATAAGTTTCAGAATCGGGCCAGACGGCAGTACACAGATAAGAGCGTTAAACAAACTAAAAACTCTTATGTTTTATATTATTAGTATTGATTAAAGTCTTCGTAAAGAGTTCTAAACTAAACCCTGACTACAGCAAAACGTCGTCAAAAAATATATAAATAAGACTTCAAGTTAGTACCTATATTTATGTGTTACTAATTTATAAATCATTAACTATTTAAAATAATATGAGATACTGAGACTATACAAAGAATATTGTTTTTTTTATCATCATCACACATCATTAATTAATATTTTATCGTAGTCCAGTAGATTATACAAATGATGTGTGATACGTTGAATACTATAAGATACACAGACAACATACATGACTGCTAAAATCATAACCTTCGGTAGTTGGGTAAAAATACATACTTAATGGGAATTACCCTCGGATTTGTTCGCTCAAAACTAAAACCAGAATTAACACACAAGGCTCAAGCCGCTTTAATATATTTCCGACGATAAATGCTAGAATATTAAGAGAAGCACCGTGGTTTCGCGTTTGTGCGGTAACGCGATCCTACCCTAATATACTCCTGCTACTTCTTCCATATTAATTACTACCTTATACCCACGACATCGTTCACGAAAATGGCGGATATCACGATTTCTTTGCGTGATACCCTAATTCTTTTTTTTTTAAAGTAACCTATGTTATCCTTATAACACCAGCTATCTGCCAGTGAGTCTCGTGAAAATCGCTACAGCCGTTTCGGAGATTAGCCAGAACACACAGACAGACCGACACACAAAATATAAAATGTTTTTTTTTCGTGATAGTTCTACGTCAGTATTTATTTTGTAAAAAGCAAATTTTGACCCACAAACCGACACTTGAATTTCATTTATTTGTATAGATCATAGTTCCCTTCATATAAGACACATCCGGGGTTAAGTTTTCCAAGAAAGCCCTTCTAATTTGTCTGTGGTGTTGTTTTCATGACATTATATTTGTGTTATTATTTTGACTTCATGCATGAGTAGCGGCGAGCGATTGGCTCGGTGATGTTCGCACAGAGCAAATATTTGTATGGCTTACAAATAGCCGGACCGCACAATGATTCAGGCGAGTGAGGAGAGTGGGGCAACATTATAAAAAAAGAAGTGCTCCTACATACGTTTTCTATTCCTATTTAATATTATAAAGAAGAAAGATTTTTTGTTTTTTTTGTATCGAATGAGCTCCGAAAGTTCTGGACTTATTTTAACAATTTTTAACCAATAAATTGCTACATTGTATCTGAGTAACATATAATATAGGCTATATAACATCACGCGACGACACACGGGAGCGGGGCAGTAACCAAAGACATAACTTAACGCGGGCGAAATTAGCCACGTGGACCCCAGTCACGGGCTGTTCGCTAGTATTACAATAAAATCGTATACTTTTTTAAAACTGAAGACTGTATATTTGATTCTTTCAATATTAGCACGCGATTCCCAATCGCCAAATAGGCTCACCTCCTCCTTCCTTGTCTTCGGAAGTTCCAAACAAAAACAACTCTACCGCCATTCAAAAATCGCAATCAGTAGTGTTTTATATCATCACGCTTGTATTCCCCGAAGGGTAAGGCAGAGGTGTCCCAATGTGGTGCACAGTTCGCCGGTACGTTGAGGTCGCATGTAATAGGGGGCGAGCCTATTGCCATTAATCGGGCACAAATCCTAACTCCGAGCTGCTACTGAGAATTTCATGGAAAAACCCAATAACTCTTTGCTCGACCTGGTTATCGAACCCAAGACCTCTAGCGTAGCAGTCGCGCTTAGAACCACTAGGCTAACGAGGCAATAGTGTTTATTATTTCCAAATAATAAAGTCACATTGCAAGTATTTTAAATAGAATACTTGATGGTAAACTAAAATCATTTCAAACTTGCCTAAACTTTTGATTTTAAATTTAATCACTCAAAGAATTAAGCACTTTTTGCTTTGGCTACCCTACAGGACCTTTCGCCACTGCTGCACATTGATAATTTCATTAAGGGGTATACCCACATGAGACTATCCATACTCTATAAGTACGCGTAATATTCGTATAGACGTAATCGTATTGATTCGTTTGGGGTGAGTGTGACTCATCGGCTACCTATTGGCACGTCGTCTATCATTTGTTTTGTTTCCTATATGTTCGTATGTGTATGGCTTTATTTATAGCTCGCGGCTGTTATTTTTAACGCGGTGCAGTCAGTCTACATTCCGATTAGACGCGATTATTTGAAGTATTTTTAGTTTGAAACTTCGGCATTGGGAAGGTGGGAGACAGGTGGAAGTTTTCATCACTTTTTCTAAGAATGTAAGACTAGAAAAATAATCGCGAATTCTATGGTTTTGTAGACGGTTATTTATTTTTCAATACACTAGCTTGTAAAGTGGGTCTTATTGCACTGCTTTTAGGGTTATAATGTGTATAAATGTCGTATAAAACGCGTGAGCATTTTATCATTACACTCTTGGCTTCATTACGACCTCGCCTTTTTTTCAGGCTCTTATTTACGCTCCGCCGTAATGACAAACTTACCTCACTTGTATTATAATGAACTATTCTCATAAAAAAAAACTCATAAAACCGAAATCAATAACCGTTTAATGTCTAGTGCGTAATCTATACTTCGTCGACGTAGTTCACATTTTACTGAGAAAATGTATATGTCATGTTAACAAAGACTTCTATTGTCAATATCTATTGACTAATTACTCGGCAATTGTATCAATAAAACGTCATCGCGCTGGCGAACGGTCAAAACCCCGTGAAACAATTACTTTCTTGTAAACAGTTTGGTAAATTATTTGTTTGTACTGTTTTATTTTTAACCCATTTATAAGTTTGGCGTGTCTGTCTGTGGCATCGAAGCTCCCAAACGCATGAACAAATTTTGAATTGGTTTTTTTCTGTTTGAAAGGAATTAGTCGGGAGTGTTCTTAGCTATGTTTTATGGAAATCGGTTCAGCGGTTCCAAAGTTATCACCTCTTCTGTTAGCTGCGGTGAGGATTGTTAATCTTCTATCGGGGGTTACTTAAAATTTTTATACGTCATTGAATGAGATCACGTGTAAAAATAAAAGTAATTGATCAGCTCAAAAGAATTATTTATTGAATAATTATTTGTTAACGTCTCAATGTAATTATCGATTGAACTGTTTTTCAGTTTACAAAATGTTTAAAAACGATGAACGTACGAATTTATAATTGAAAAACATTAACACACGATTGTGAAAGCCGATAACAATAAAGCAAAAATAAGTCTTTTATGTATTTATTTAAAAAACAACGTTGTAAGTAAAAATTCAGAAAAAAATCTGCTATTCCTGTCCGCCAGTCTGAGCAGGGCATAACGCAAAAGCTGAATATAAATAAATAAACACTTGAAAAGTCATTGGCTTTTTGTTATCGAGTCATTTGTAAGGTAACTGAGTAAACAAGATGCAAGAAAAAGAGACCTTTTTTTCAACAGAATTATTTTATCACACCGGACAGCTAATACGCATTATTAACTAGAGCGATACCCTTATTTCTCAAGCAAACAGGTGATAATTCACGTTTTATTTATTACCGGTATCTGGACAAAGTACGTTAATTATTGATTTATTTTTAAACACAACATAACGCCCGTATTCCCCGAACGGTTATGCAGAAACTACATCCTTTTTTTAGGGTTACATAAGGGTGCCAAACGAAATTTTATTTCTAAGAATCCTGTTTGTCCGTTTTTCAGAGGACTATATATTTTTAACCGTAATAGATAGACACTTAAAATTATCACAGTGTGAATTACTATGGCCGTTATTACAAAACATAATTAAAATAAAATAAAGTTACAACTGATGGTTTTTTTTTGTATGGGGACATACAAGAAACCTGATTTTCTTTTGTACACTGTTATGGGACCATTCGGGTCCGAGTTCAACTTTTGTTCGTTTTTCGATTAGTAACCTTGCCCTCGAAAATTTATTTTTGAAGGCACCCGTTTACCAAAATGGGAACATCCAATGGTGACTATTTCCTTGTTTTTTTTTTACTGTTGTATAAGAAGCAGAAGGATTATTTCTAGTTAACGATGTGAGATGACGTAATGTAACAAATTATGTAGCAGAATATTAACATTTTTAGTTAGCTACGTGTTTCTATTTCACTGAAATAGACATTTCTTGTGGACGAATAAGATCGTATCAGATATGTTGATGGATATGGGTAGTAGCATTCAGCTGTCCAGATCATTGTTAATCAGAGATAAAGCCTTAGTTATTCCATGTATGTCCAACCAGAAGAAAATTGTGTCGTCAGAATCACAAAAAACATTTCAAAGACACACACACATTTTGCCCAATTTCTCACAGGTCACGGCAACTTTAAGAGTAAATTGTTTTCTTTCAAGCTTGTTGCTTCTCCCTTGTGTCAATGTTCTACATCTGACTGTGAATATGAACAGTCTGCTCATCACATTTTATGGGAGTGTAATCTTTGGCAGAATGAACGAAATATTATGTTAAACAGTATACTGGTTAGATCCGGAGTAGTTTATTACGCGGACCTCGTAGAAACTAGAACTAATTTCCGTGCGTTCAGGCGTTTTTGCCATACCTATTACTGGAATCAAATGTAACAGCTCACATTAGGACCCATTAAGTTAATAACAATTGCAAACCGTGGTGCTTGGCAGTCTGGGCTTCTCCCAGTTGTAAATATCCCCTTGTGCCTATTGGCCTAGTTCTGTTCTGTCTCCTGCTTGTTTGGTGGGAAGTGGTTCGGTTTTGCCGGTTTTCAGCAAGGTGTTCGAAAAAGTGATGCTCAATCAAATGCTCAATCATTTCAACTGCAACAACATCCTGCACGATCAACAGTATGGTTTCACCAGAGGGCGTTGTACTACTGACGCCGGTGTCACTTTAATTAAGCACATCTTTAATGCATGGGAGGACTCACAGGATGCCATTGGCATTTTTTGCGACCTCTCGAAAGCATTTGATTGTGTTAATCATGAAACTCTCCTCCTTAAGCTTGAGCATTACGGACTCGGTCAACTGGCGCGAGCCTTGATAGAATCGTACTTGAATGATAGATTGCAGCATGTTCAAATAAATGGTGTAAATTCAACAGGCCTAAAAGTAAAGATGGGGGTTCCGCAGGGTTCAATATTAGGTCCGTTTCTCTTTCTAGTATACATTAATGATTTACCTCATTTACTGAAAGACCAACCTCAAATGGTGTTATTTGCTGATGATACTTCACTGATTTTTAAAGTAAATAGGAAGGCTCAACACCTTGACGACGTAAATAACGCTATGCGTGAGGTTCATAATTGGTTTACTATAAATAACTTAGTATTAAATGAGAAGAAAACTAAATGCATAAGATTTGCTTTGCCGAATGTTAAAAGTTGTCCATGTCAAGTTATATTAAATAAGGATATACTGGAGTTCGTCGAAAAGACAGTTTTCCTGGGGATTACGCTAGACTCAAAGCTGCAGTGGGGTCCTCACTTAACATCTCTTGCAGGGCGGTTAAGTTCAGCCGCTTACGCTGTCAGAAAAATCCGACAATTAACAGACGTAGATACCGCGAGACTGGTCTATTTTAGTTACTTTCATAGTATTATGTCTTACGGTATTTTGCTTTGGGGGCGGGCTGCAGATATAGATTCTATCTTTATTTTGCAAAAGAGGGCTGTCAGAGCTATCTATAATCTTTGCCGTCGTGAGTCTCTAAGGGAATTATTCAAAAAAATTAATATCATGACGGTTCCATGTCAATATATATATGAAAACATTATGCATGTTCGAAAAAATCTTCATCTTTTCAAAAAAATTGGAGATAGACATCATTTTAATACTAGAAATAGGAACAAATTAGATCAACCAAGTTTCAGATTGTCTAAAGTACACACTTCTTTTATGGGGTACTCTGTAAAATGTTATAATAAAATACCGCTCGATATTCTCGAACTAAATGAGAGAAAATTTAAAACTTGCATCAAACGCACACTATGTAGTCAAGCATATTATAAGTTAGAAGATTATATTAATGACAAGAATGCTTGGCTTAATGCTGGTCCTGCTCCATAGTCACTCGGGTTCACAAATTAATACTTACATATGTATATTAATACAGGGGGATGTTTCTTGCCACCTTTTTATTTGTATTCTCATTGACCTTAATAACGTGTACCGTTATTATTATTTCTATTTTTTTTTACATACTACAGCTCATCTGTCGAATAGAATTACTTAAAACCTTAGTTTTATATAATCTATCATCATTTATTTCAATTTTGTAAATGTGAGTACCATGGAGCCTTTTATTTATTTTATTATTATGTGTTGGACACTACGAGCATGGTGGTTGAGGGCTTTGTCATGCTCACTTAAATGTCTCGCTGATGGTGGCGCGTGGGTCGGATCATTTGGTTCCCTTCATGATGGTTGAGCTAAGTGGTGCTGATCCTCGCGTCATGTTCGTGAACGGGCGCTGTCAGTGGGATTGGTCATCTCTTAACTGCCATGGCTTACATCTTTAGTACTATTATTATCATATTTTTTTTTTTTTAATTGTTTTATATTTAACTTCATTGTTTTCACATGTAGAAGCAACAAGAATATTGTAACCAAGATTCTGTAAAAACCAATTTGAAAAGAGTGTCCATGGAGTTTCTTGCTCGTTCTTCTCCATAGAGACCTACGTTTTGGAACGAGCAACTAGCTTCAACTTTTTGTATGAGTAACTTCTTGACAATTCAAAAGTGCCTGTAAATGGTCTAATTGAAATAAATGTTTTGACTTTGACTTTGACTTTGAGTGGAAACAATATTTTTTCCTACTCCTCCGCTAATCTTTTCTGATTAATTTCGTTGCGGGATCCAAGACAGTTATATCGTTTCTCCGGGACTCGTCGAGCTTCATTGCCTCGGCGCTCTTCTGGCGGTCTCCACTGTTGATTCTGGCTTACAGAAGTTGCAGTGGTTGGGAATAGTGTGGCGGGCTTGTCCCATAAAAAAAAACACACACACACACATAGACACATACCATCACGCCTGTATTCCCCGAAGGGTTAGGCAGAGGTGTAACAATGTACACCCACAGTTCGCCGGTATGTTTAGGTCCCATGTAATAGGGGGCGAGCCTATTGCCAAGCAATTAATATACCTTTTATGAACTGTCAATACGAGATTTCTCCCGATATTTTGTATGGCAATAGCAAACTGTGACGTCACTTATTCATTTTCGTCAGCTTTTTATTTTGTGAACTTTTAATTTTAATAAACTATTTATTGATTTGAAAACAACTAAAAATAATATTTTACAGTTTATTTATTAATTATTAAATTCCCAGAGTTAAAATAAAGTGCTTTCTTTAGAGAAGTTGCTGGTGTTTACTACCTAATTTTCAGAAAAAAATAATTTATTTCAGGAAAAAAAATCGCTGTATGTTTTTAGTCGCAAAAGAATTTCCTTCAAGCAAGTAATACCAAGGATCTCAATCACGGATTTCTAAAGAGAGAAGGTGTCTGTAATACCAGCTTATTGACTCTCACATTAATTCTATGTAGGTACCTACTCATCTACTCCAATAGAACGTAGGCAACAAAAGTACCGTTAATGGATTAATTTAATACGAACACGAATTATGACGCGAGCAATCAATTTATCATCGTGATATCAAACGTATATTACGTATAGGTAACTTACGCTCTTCTTGAGAAAGAAACCTTGTAATTAATGTCAGATATATTTCTTCTTAATGGCGTATACGAAACACTATCTTAATTTCTATGATATTTAGTTCATATTCAGTTATTAAGTTAACCAAGATGTCTAGCTTGTTATGTTTAATAGAATTTAAACCTTTGTGGAAGAGCAAGAGACAATACAATTATCTTTCTTGATTTAGTTTGTCGTTAACTTCAATCACTTTAAGTGGATAATATAAAGTCATTAATAAAGTTCATTATTCATTGAAATTGTTGGATTGTGGAGGCTTTATTCTGTGGCATTATTTATTCACGTGATAATTATGATGTCATGTGAAATTGCGAGTAGGACAAATAATTTCTACCTACAAACGAAAACTGTACGGTAACAGTTTTCGTTTGTAGGTAGAAATTATTTGTCACATATTACAGTAACATTATAAAAATTATTTATTTATTTAAATATATCAGTGGTCTGAATACGTAAGTGCTATTATTGATGCAATAGGGGAGACCGGGGCTACAATAAAAATAACAGAGGTATTTGTGACTTTTTCAGCTCAATTCAGCCTTTGTTCATAGAAAATATAAGTTTTGTACAGATGGGTAGGTACTGAACGACACGTACTGTAGAGTCACATCGTGGTAACCGTATCGAACCTTATTTGGTTCCAAATTATAATGAGATAATCTCTATTCTGAAGAAAAGAGATTTGATAGTTTGCCACGAGAACTGACAAGACGTTTTTAGCAAATTTAAATATAACATAGGATAATTAATTAAGTATACGAGAATAACAAAGTAAGAAGTGTTTTGATTACGTAGATTGTTTAACTTGGTACAGTAATCCGCGTCAAACGGATGGAATAAACATCCCCATGGCGAACTTGTGTTTTCTATGAAAAAATTAAACTTTATAGGAAAGAAAATTTTCTATTTACAGCGTGTAACAGAAAGGGTATATACATATCAAAGGCACGGTTTCTATAGTTGTTACCAAACCACATAGTAACATTTTTTTAATATCTATACTCACAAAATTATAAAATTAAGAAACATTAAAGTAACAAATCAAATGTTTTTAATTGAATTCTACACATCACTACACCAAGTCAGCTGATCGGTGTCAAACAACTCCGTAAAAGATTTGTTTCTCCTGACATGTTTGTTATGATTTAAACTTAATAAACTGCCGAAATAAAAAAAATATTATGCATTTTCGAAGTTATTACTTTTGAGCTGAAATTTTGTATAGAGATTCAGTACCGGATACACTCTTCATCCCGTTTTTATGGATTTCCCCTTTCTGTATCACGCTGTATAATTGTACCTATACAGCGTGTTACAGAAAGGGTATACCTGCTGCATAACTGTAAAACTTACTAACAAAAATTCATCTTAACAAGCTTTTGCGTTTATAATAGTAGTAGGAAGAAGAATTTCGAATAAATATTTTTGGTATGAGTCCAGTTAAAAAATGTTGACATTTTAAATTGTGATGAAATGACCTTGATTTAAATTGTTATCCCCCCTCCCAGCTCTGTGCAGTGCGGAAGGGAGTATCAGGCTCTTATTGACCAATACTCTTCTGTGTTCCTCCTAATGCCCTTTGCGTTTTACGGCCGCGGTGAGTCTTTTGAACAAATTCCGTACCCCTGGCAGAGATCCTCAGCTCTGGCAGTGTTAACCCCCAAGCAGTACTATTTTGTAAAAATCTCTTCCGGAACTAAGGTGGCTTAGTTGAAGTGCGCTTGAAGGGACCTGTTAATCCTAACTAATGCTACTGATTAACGGTTCACCTAACTATCACTTCACCAAAATTTCCCGAGGGAGATTTTCACAGAAAAAGAAGAAGAATATAAACACTGCATAAGGTTTTCACTTGAATTTCAATTTGTGTAAAATGAATCTTATTATGTTAATCAATAAGGTACTAACCCGACTGTGCCATTGCCGAGGTTCTGCATGTGCTTGGTGAGTGTCTCCTTGATATTCTGCTGGGAGTACAGCCCGATGGGCGAGTTGAACTGCTTGTGTACTATCTTCGGGCCGGTGGCCATCTTTGATTCGTTCGTTCAGCGCTGAAACGTAGAAAAATATTGTTTGCATTAATTTAGACTTTCGTTTGCTTTTTCTCATATTATTTTACATTTCTAAATAATGTTCAATTTATCTATACTAATAATAATGAGAGTTATAGACTTTTGTTTTTTGTTTATAAAGAGGTAATTTCAGGAAGTACCTACTAGTCCGAAAACAAACATTATTTGACTGATAGATAGCTACTTTATTGCTGAGTGCCATTAGCTATATTGAACTATGAAAAATCCGTAATAAAATTCACACATACAAGCCGCAAGCAAAACATAGTAATAATGTAAAATAAAGAAACAATATAAGGGTCAGTGTTCAGTGTGTCGGGGAGATTTGTAGGGGTCAGTGTCATTTCGATTCGGTGTCGGATGCAGGCTTCACGTGGAATACAAACGGATGAAAATTATTACTTTTTTTAACTATCATGACTGATATTTTTTTTTGAAGACAAGCAATTGGCTGCTGCGCTACGTGGCCCTGGTTTGATTCCCGCACGAAACAAATATTTTTATAGCTTACAGAATGATAGTTATCCCGTGTCTGGCTATTTGTGTATGTGAGTTTGTGTTTGTAAATGCACCCAAAAATTTTTTTGTAAAGAAAGAAGAAGTTAACAACAGAAAATATATTGGATAAACTCAAAAGCAATTATATTCTATTTCCCTTTGTTTTATGTTTTACTTTTACTAATTACATATGTTGAAGACCATCCATCACGCCTGTATTCCCCAGAGGGTTAGGCAGAGGTGTACCAATGTACCACCCACAGTTCGCCGGTATGTTTTTAGGTCCCATGTAATAGGGGGCGAGCCTATTGCCATTAACCGGACACAAATCCTAACTCCGAGCTGCTACTGAAAGTTTCATAGAAAAACCAAATAACACTTTTTGCTCGACCTGGGAATCGAACCCAAGACCTCTAGCGTAGCAGTCGCGCTTAGGACCACTAGGCCAACAAAGCAGTTATGTTGAAGAGATTGTAGTATAACAATAGTTGTTATAAAGGTCCTATCTACAGCCGCATTTTAAATCAGCCTTAACTTTTAACTGCACTCTTGAAAGCATAATAAAATTTACGATGCATGCAGGCATTCAAAAATATATTGGTTTATGACCCAAGAACAGATACAAATATTGTAATAAACACATTATTGAATTTTATTAGATTACGACGATCTTCATAAACCATTTATTGTTTATTAATATTGAAAGATTCGACAAATTATCAAAACACGGTTTCTTTCACTCACATTATGTTACATTTTTGGTTACTACTCAGCTCCCGTGTATCGTAGCGAGATGTTACATAGCCTATACTATTTCTCATGAATCTAGCTATCATATGCTATACCATATACTTTTCCAATCCTACCAGCAGTATCCGAGATAAACGCGTTACAAATAATGTACCAAAAAAGCTCTTCAGCTTTATTATATTAGTATAGATACTCTTGGTAATCCTATTTCTCTGAGAGAAATTAGATTAATCATTATCAATGTAGTTACTTTAAGGCGTTTAGATTTAAACTTATAGACTGAAAACAAACACGTAGTTAGTAACATACTCTCTCTATATGACTATTTATCCCAGGACGCGTATCAAAAAAATTAGGATGACAAATTTTATCCTTCTCATGAGATAATTTTATTACACTCTCGTAAGATTCACGCCTCAGGGTTGGCGTCGAGGCACCTCGTGTTATTGCGTTTTTATTAGCCCAGCCACCGCCAACGACGGCTATCATATTTTTTCCGAATAATGTGCTCGAGACAGCCAGCTTTGTGCGAATAAGTTTTCAATACTAACGTCTTCTGCGCAGAATATGCTGTTATTGATATACGAGGAAATCGCTGATGGAGAACTGCGAATATTTTATGTATCTAAACGTTCGAAATAATATTAATCTATACAAACAAATTAAATTGAGTTGTCAACTGCCTCGGTACCCTAGTGGTCCTAACCGTGACTGCTACGTTAGAGGTCTTGGGTTCAATTCCCAGGTCGATCAAAAAGTGTTATTGGGTTTTTCTGTGAAATTCTCAGTACCAGTTCGGAGTTAGGATTTGTGCCCGGTTAATGGCAATAGGCTCGCCCCCTATTACATGGGACCTAAAAACATACCGGCGAACTGTAGGTGTACATTGGTACAAGTCAGTCTGGTATGTGTGTAAATTGAGGAGTCTGTTTGTAAAGTCTCAGTAACAGCTATTTACTGAATGCAAATGCATGTGAAACACGGTACATATGATAATTTTTTTTTTGTTCCGATTAATCTCCTTAATGGCTGGACCGATTCTGTCGGGAATTTCACTGGCAGATAGCTGATGCTATAAGGAGTAATTGGGACTACTTTTATTTTGGAAAAATAATAAGGGTAACGCGCTTGATAAAATCATCGCCTATAACCGACATTCACGCTGAATTCGTGAAGTCGCGGAAAATATATAAGCTAGAATAATAACAAGACCAAGTATCTTGACTTGGCTCATAAGGTTGTCGACATTTGAAATGTAGACTCCGCGAACATTGTACCGATAGTCGTTACAGTCAATGACCAAAAGCCTCGACAAACATCTAAGGAGGTTCTCGTTAGACTGGATCAAGAGCTTGATTCAGAAGATTTTCAGCATTGTTAGAAAGGTTTTCTCCGCTACCGGCCCGCTGGTAGCTTGGGCCCCTTTTTCCGTAACCAATTAGCTACTATTTGTAATATTTGTAAATATTTTTATTTTAATATTAAAATTTGTGTATATACGTAGAGAATAATGTTTATTTTTGCAAAAAGAACTGGAGAGATGGGTACTGTGAAGATATATCTAAAGCAGTGGACATAATTAGAGTTGAGAATTAGGTACTGCTTACAGATGATTACATAAACATTAACCCTGCTCCTAGGTTAACCTGTTTCTGAAGAGAGCGAAAGTGTTTAGCCATGAGAATTATTTAATTTAAATAATTGTCATTGTTTTCATTCTAATGAATTCTAATTAGTATTTTTTTTTCGCGAAATACGTGGTGGCCACCTACTCGGCCGAAAAATTATAGGATTTTCATCGACTCGAAAAGAAGAACTAGTCTTTAACCAAGAAAGTTAATCTTCGAATAAATTTTAGTGCTAGTAGTCCACTAATTAATGTGTGATTATCATAGAAAAGTTTTAAAACAGGAAATCCATCGTCTCTCAAAGAATCCTTCGTCACTGGATTTATTTGTGTACAAAGTGTTGTAATTGCGAAACGGACACGGAAGACTGCTACTCAACCCGTCACATTCTGCTCCAGAATTAGCCTATTTCATGTTACCGCATCGTGGAAAGCGACATTATTATTTTAGTTTTTCATTTGTAAATAATATTTTCTTTTGCTTTGAATTGTTTGTTAAGAGATCTATATCAGTTTTAAGCGTACATTACATTATATTTGTTGCGAGAGTTTTATTTATTAACTAACTCTTTCATCCCACATATGTAAATATACATTATTACCTAGGTATCTATAGTATGTGTATCTACATACTAAAATAATAGTTTATACATATGTGTGTGTGTGTGTATATGTGTGTGTGTGTGTGTATATGTGTGTGTGTGTGTGTGTCTGTCTGTGGCATCGCAGCTCCCGAACACCTGAACCGATTTTGATGATTTTGTTTTTTGTGTTAAAAAGGTTAATTATTCGGGAGTGTTCTTAGATTTGTTATATTTAAATCGGTTCAGCGGTTTCAAAGTTATCAGCTCCTTTGTTAGCTACGGTAGTAATATTTTTCTTCTGTCGGGGGTTACTTAAAATTTTCCCTAATAACTTTCCGTCTTTACTATCAAAAATGTCTATAAAATATTGATATAAATTCAATTACAATTATACGTTTAAAACGAAATGATTAAAACTCCACAATCTATTGTAGTACGCATAATTATCACAAATGAGTTTTACTTTGATTAAGTTAGCACAAAGAACCAATCGTTAGATTCAGAAATGGAATCAAAACAAAGATCTGAGTACACTTTGTGTCTACACAGAATGATTGTACATGTATACACAGAGCTTGTATTACAATATTCATGTGAAGCGGCAAATGCGATTAGCTTAAACGACGATCAAAGGTATGTCGGGTATTACCGATGCATGCTGAAAATTGAGTCAATTCGTACATCCGTTTACAATCAACGTGTTGATGCATTTGACATGCTAATTTGCGAATGTTATGCCTGTAATCTGGGAATGAACGCGACGATACCTGTGCCAATGTCGCTGTCATAATGTAAAAAACATTCGTTTATTTTCTTACTAGCTTTTTCCCGCGTAAATATCGGGTATCGTGGACGAAAATGAAGTTACGGGAAAAAAGTAGTCTATGTCTTTTCCTTGGGGGTTCCAACTTTCCCCGTACCGAATTTCATCAACATTGGCTCAGTGTTTTAGTCGTGAAAGCGTAAAAGACAGACAGATGGAATTACTTTCGCAATGATAATATTAGTATGGATAATATAGATAACTGCCTCGGTAGCCTAGTGGTGCTAAGCGCGACTGCTACGCTAAAGGTCTTGGGGTCGAGCATAAAGTCTTATTGGGTTTTTCTATGAAATTCCCAGTAGCAGTTCGGAGTTAGGATTTGTGCCCGGTTAATGGCAATAGGCTCGCCTCCTATTACATGGGACCTAAACCATACCGACGAACTGTGGGTGTACATTGGTACACCTCTGCCTAACCCTCCGGGGAATACAGGCGTGATGGTATGTTATATGGATAAGTACTTACGTACCGTACGTAGGTACACTTGTACCTACTAAAAACGTGTTACAATATACAGTTGTCATTTTTATACACAGTTTTATGTCCTGAAAGTAAACTAGAATAAGTAGAGTTTTTATTATGCTTTAAAAGTGCAAGGTTTGTGTCGCTGGTCGTCTCGTAAAACTACTTCCCGACATTATAGACTAAGAAAAAATACTGTTACTTTGATACGATGATTGAAACTTTGAAAGTTATGAATGCATTTCAAACAATATCACGTATCTCTTGGAAATTTGTTAGAGAATGTGTGTAGGTGTAGAAAAAATAGTTCGTTATCTCCATGCTGCTCAAGATGCGATATTTAATGTGAACGGCGAGAGGTGTCGGCTATTTTCGTTCTGGACTCCTTGCCCGCATGCGTAATAAATATTTGCGCACTTATTTTCGGAATTATACAGTCAAGATAACTGGAAATGTTTGAAAAGAATGGGGTAGCGTTGAAGTGCTTTGTTACCTGTAGTGTACTTAATAACCTGTATTTTTTAAAAGAAACTTGAACTGTCTTCTGCACTAATTTAGGGACTATATTAGCTTGCACTGTGACGTAAACCAGTAATAATCTATTTAACGGAAACAATGTTATGGTATTCTAGATGTGGGAGACAGTAAACATTAAAAATATTAAGATAGTTGTGAGGTCAAACGAGATGTTTATAGCATATACAAGGTTAACAATACCGTCATCAAGGCTGAAAATAATCCACTCGTATAATTCAGACTGTCTGATGTACAAGAATAAGATTCTATTCTAATTCAACACTCATAATCATTAAACGAGATCATCGGGATAACATTAAACAGTGGAGCATTGATCCGAAATTCTTTCTAATTGATTTTTATAAACACAGCATGATCAACATTTAATAACTATGAGTAAAAGTAACTTTATCGGTGTAGTGTGGAACAAAATATTCCCGTGACCAGCCAAAATATTACAGCAGCCGCTTGAACGGAACGCGTTATTTCAGTCACATGAAGTCACGGCGAATTATTTTTGTAACTGAACACCTTGTTCATGAAGTTAGTCATGGATGTCGAGGTCGGCAGGTGATTAGTGTTGAAAAAAAAATACACAGACATTTGTAAGCTTTTATTAGTGCAAATGTTAAATGAAGCAGTGAGAAGCGTTGCTGTTTAGTGTTTATACCTTTTTGCGTTCAGATTCGTGCGAGCGGCGTCGATGCCTGTCTCTTACTGAGTCCGCGCTCGGCGCCCGCCCACTGCCTGCGCACGCGCTGGGAAATAGACGCCCTCACCTGCAATGTTTCAGCAATCACGGTTATGTTGTTTGATGATCATATCGACGGGTATAAGTCTGCCAATTGGAAGGTATCGGATGATTCATACTTCGGCATATATGATTTATGAATCAATTTGCAAGTTGACCGCTGACGCAGATAAGTGTGTGCGTGGTCTGTATAAACATGTCTATATACATATAATATTTGATTATACTTTATTTTTGGTAACACTTGAAACATTGTTTTAATTTAAACGAATTAAAACTACATTAATAAATCTCATTATTGTTCAAAGAAAAATAAACTCTATAGAAGTATCCAATATTTTACATCGATGCTTTATTTCTTTGATTGAATTTTCACTGTCTCACCTGTTTTAAAGGTATAAACAAACAAAGGTCCACACAAGTCCTTGAACTTAAACTTCGCACCGTAAAGTTTAAACTAACGTCCGGTTAGCGCTCACTGATAGCCACGGCTTCCAGCCACCGAATGAAACCGCTTTCCTAAGCTATAACTCCGGAATTTATCTAGTTTACATCAACTATTTTTAGTCGGCCTTATATTAAAGTTGATGAATAAAATATAATTTCCAGATACTCTTCTCTCTCTTTCCATCAAATATAAGCGACATCGAAGTAATCAATTGAACAGGATGGTGAACTCTATTTTCCGGAAATAGCAAATAGATTTTTTAATACCTAGGAACGTTTGCTTAGTACATTGAGGCAGCGAACAGTCTAATGTGATTTTGATTAAATATTTATTTACGTCAAGATTATTAATGTGACTGAAATATTAATTAAAGAAAGCACTTTTATAAAGTCAGTTTTAAACTAAGTAGGCACTGAATAATTAAAACATTTTCATTTACCAAAATTATTAGATATTTCTTGTTAATTTATTTAGGGTGTGAATAAAATGAAGCAGACATCCACTTTTACTAATATTTTATTCTTTACTTTTCGCGTTGCCATACAAAAATAACCTATGTATAGGTACAAGATGGAGATGCAAGTGAAGTACAATCACAACTGCAAGACATTTGGTTAAACATGATATTTAGACGAAACATGACAAACAAACACACAAACAAAGAGACTTTCGTTATTTTATAATAATAATAATATTAAGGACAAAGTAAGGTTGGACTTTTGATCTTGTGGAAATCAGCCAAATTATCTCAGATATACATAATCAAATATTTAGGTAACTTTTCTCAGACACTACAAACCGCTTTGACGTCAATAAATTACAAGAAAACAAAATTTTCAATCAGAAAAACAGTAAAATGTCTTGTCTTGTTAATAAATACAATGAGAACATCAGCCTGTAGATTTCCTTTTCTTGTCGAAATAATCAAAGAGAAATGTTTTAGATATATTGCGTGATTCCAAGATGTTGTTTTTTTGTTTGTTTGTGGTTATGTGAATATATCCGGCTTCGTATAATGCCCAAGAAAGCAATTAAACACAAAATATGTTTAAAAAAACTGTTCCCAGTGTCATAATTATTAAAAAAAATAAAAATTTACGTCGTATGAACCCCCGCAGAGATTTTAGTGTCACGCTGCATAAAGTGTGATTCTACATTTACATTTGTATACACAAACGTAACATTACATCTGTATTCGTAGAAGAGGTAAGCAGTATATGAAACAATACCGTTCCTACGTGGCCCCATCTCATTAGTCATGTAAAAAGAGGCAAGTCTATTTTGTCTATTAAATACGTACTTTAAATTCTATGGTGCAACTGACGTACATCTTACGTGAGGTGCATCTTGAAGTCAGGAACTCTCGCTCAGTATTAGCGCTTGTTACCAGCCTCGTAAATCCTCGACTTGATTTTCTTAAGACTTTATTTATTAAAGTTTACCAACCACTTCTGTATGTATACATTAGATAGAGAGAGAAATGAAACCGAACTCTCAAATGAATGTTTAAAAAAAAGTTGATATAAACTAAAAAGGATAAATAATATAATGACAATAGCGGACGGTAATATAAACATACCATCATACCCGTATTCCTCGAAGGGTTAGGCAGAGGTGTAACAATATAGTATAGGTGTACACCCACAGTTCGTCAGTATGTTTTTGGTCCCATGTAATAGGACGGTAATATAATGTATATTTATTTATTTATTAAAGCTTTATGCACAAATGTAAAACAAAATACACCGTACAAAGGCGGACTTAATGCCTTAGGCATTTTCTACCAGTCTACCTTAGGGTGATGCAGAGACAAAAATAACTAACCAACTATAATATATTAACCGGATCTTAGACATTAGTACAAAAATAATTATGATTTTAAATAAGTATTTTGCTATTGTAATCGTTAATCGCGCAATGCTTCAAAAATTGAAGTAACTAGGTGTAAGTTGTACATATTTTGGAAAGTTATAGTTCGACACACATCTAGCCAAGACACTTGGCTGGATTTAGTTCTGTGTAATATCTCTGTGTATTTTGTGTTTTATTGTAATTGTCTCCATGCGTCCGCGCTTCGCCTTGGACGAAAAATGTTTAAATATAAGCAGAGTCACGGACAACCATTACGTTGTGTTAGAATGTGGTCAAGAGCAAGGCATTGACTTTTGTCATAGTCACCCATTGTTATATTAATAGAAAACTAATTATTTTTTAACTGCCTCGTTGGCCTAGTGGTCCTAAGCGCGAGTGCTACGCTAGAGGTCTTGGGTTCGATTCCCAGGTCAAGCAAAAAATGTTGTAGAGTTTTTCTATGAAATTCTCAGTAGCAGCTCGGAGTTAGGATTTGTGCTCGGTTAATGGCAATAGGCTCGCCCCCTATTACATAGGACCTAAACATACCGGCGAACTGTGGGTGTACATTGGTATACTTCTGCCTAACCCTTCGGGGAATACAGGCGTGATGGTATGTGTGTGTGTGTAATTATTTTCTTACGATTCCGAAAGCAAAGTCAAAGCATAAAATTCAATAAGGCCACTTACAAGCACTTTAAAATTGTCAAGAAGTTAGACAGAAAGTTGAAGCTAGTTGCCCGTTCCAAAACGTAGGTCTCTATGGAAAAGAACGAGCAAGAAAGTCCACGAACACTCTTTTCAATTTGGTTTTGCTTTGGAACCAAAATTACTAAGGCACTGAACTAATCCAAAAGTTACAAATTCCTTTCATCATTGCGATGTTTATTTTGGATCATAACTGGAAGCCTTCTGTTACGGAGATATCAAAGGTCAAAGTTTCAACTTTTTTTTTAACGTATTTTTAAGAAAACAAGTTTAAAATAAAAATAATAATATTTGTATAGCCTACAGGTAGTTGTTCCGGATCTGACTATTTGTATATGGGAGTTTATATGTTTGTAAACGCACCTACGATACCGGAGAAATTCCTAGCGAGGGGAATAATTTCATTTTAAAGAAAAAAAAGTAAGATATTCTAACTAAACTTAAACCCTTGACCTCTGAAGAGTTGCATGCACCTGAACGCACAATGTTTTGCGTGCCTTACATTCAGCGCTAACATGAACAGTAATAACTTAGTTCAAAAATAAAAGTCATTTCCCAACCATGCTTAACTTTGATGGGCCCGGCTATGTCGTGTCTGTTTACACCCCGTATAATGAAAACTTTCAAATTCCTGAAAATTTTTTCATGTTTGTTAATGAAAAATGTTCTATTTTCAGCCAGGTACATATAGTCGGGCAGGTGTGTTGTACGTAACAAACCGGTCGTCGTGACGTTGGGAATGGCTCCAAGGTCAATGTATGATGCATTGCGAGATTGTTTTATGAGGTGACGTGATGCAATACTGACATGACAAATAGCTTGAACTTTCATTTTCTTTGCAACTAATTTTTAAAATCACCACCTCACTCTGCATAAGACTTGATAATAATACAAGCTTGTTATTGTCCCACTTAAGGGTGGCCATCCGTCTGGGATTTCCCGGATTATTTCTGGTTTAGAAGGGGCCAGGGTTCATCAGGGTGGGTGTAAGGATGATGTTGATTAATTGAAAGATAAGCAATAATTTAAAATAGTTAAACAATGATAATGTAAACGACTTTTTTTTTTTAACTCCCGACGCAAAAACGACGGGGTGTTATAAGTTTGACGTGTCTGTCTGTGTGTGTGTATGTGTGTGTGAGTTTGTCTGTGGCATCGTAGCTCCTGAACGCATGAACCGATTTTGATTTAGTTTTTTTGTTTGAAAGGTTTTTTTAGTCAGAAGTGTTCTTAGCTATATTCGATGGAAATTCGTTCAGCGGTTTCAATGTTATCAGCTCTTTTGTTAGCTACGGTAGGGATTTTTATTTTTCTGTCTGGGGCTACTTAAGCCCTAAAGCCTTGAAGCCCTAGTTTTCACTTCAAGGTAAAGGCCACTTCTTAATCTATCACCACTCTTGCTCAAAGCGGATTGGCCATTTCTTGTTTATATTAATTATAAATATTTTTTCTCACGATGTTTTCCGTTACCGATGTTAGTGATGTCCGAGATAAAGAAAGAAGAAAACATATGAATTCAAAAAGTCACAGTAAATAATAAAAAAAAGCATTGGTACTTACCTTGTATCAAACCCGCAAATTCATGTATAAATGACGGGCAAGGTCTCTACTTAAAAATGAAATAAAATGTGGGGGTACCTTATACTTCTGTCTACCCTTTTTGGGGTAAAACAATCGTGATGTTATGTTGAATTAAAAAAGATGAAACGTATTAGAAGGTTTTCCAATATTTTTAGAATCTATAAGTACTCAACTTTTTTTACGATGTTCTCTAATGATGCAGGTGTTCCCTGCAGTTAGACCAAACTGAAATTCTTTATTGCTTTCATGTGGTACATATTTGTTCCATTTAAAGTAAGTTCCAAAAATAAACTCGGTAAGGGCAGGGCATCATAATAATAGTAGGTAGGTATTACATTAAACTACGACTGCCCCGTTGATCGCATGGTTGCAAGCGCGACTGCTGACCGTGAGGCCCTGGGTTGGATTCCCGTGTTGGACAAAAAGTGTTGTTGGGTTTTCACATTAGGAATTTCTCAGTAGCAGCCCGGAGTTTGGAAGATGGCGGTGTGAAATCTTCTGCGTACGTGGTAAGTCTTCAATGACCAAGACCAATTTTCGAAAAATCGGTCTAGAGAATATTATTACAATTAATTAATTAAATTCAGTTATAAAATTAGATAGGTACATATTCTTTTAAATAGTAGTAGTCAGTAGTCAGTAAAATCTATCATAAGTAGGTACTTACCAATATCAGTGATAATTATCTGTCCATGTACAATGTCAAAATAACAGGTTTTCACTAACAGCATATACACTTTTACGCGGTACTTAAACAAAAGAAAAAACATTTTTTATAATATTTGTCTGTTAGTTGCTTTCGGCTAATCTCCTAATCGGTCTAACCGATTTCGACGGGACTATCACTGGCCGATAGCTGATGTTATAAGGAATTACGTAGGCCACTTTTATTTTAGAAAAGGAATTAGGGATCCCCGCATAAAAAACACCATAGCACCACGCATAAGCGGGCTGCTTTTAAATAATATATGTTTTCAGTAAGCCAACGAAATAACTCTCGACTGCATGTTCTGAAAAGCTAATTATTGTATCTATATCATTGGTTTGTTTGTGAGTGACACTTACGCCTCCTTCACAGTTCAATAATCTGCCTTCACTACTAACTACCTACAGAGATGTTGTTATCAATATTTTATTTGACAAACGAGAGCGTTAATGTCGTTGAACCTTGGCAAAAATAATCTTGTTTTGATACAGGAAGAAAAATAATGTGCCAACAATTTATCTTTACGCAAATACTGAAAATACGATTGATGGGACTGAGCTTTTTGCAAAGTTTTACATAAAAAAGTTGAGTGTTGAGTGTGAGTGAAATTAGCCACATAACATACCATCATCACGCCTGTATTCCCCGAAGGGTTAGGCAGAGGTGTACTAGTGTACACCCACAGTTCGCCGGTATGTTTAGGTCCCATTTAATAGGGGGCGAGCCTATTGCCATTATTCGGGCACAAATCCTAACTCCGAGCTGCTACTGATAATTTCATAGAAAAACCCAATAACACTTTTGGCTCGACCTTGGAATCGAACCCAAGACCTCTAGCGTAGCAGTCGCGCTTAGGACCACTAGGCTACCGAGGCAGTTAACGAAATTTGCCATTTTGGCAATAGTAATAATACCAGCTTATTATCTTCCCACTGCAGGGCAAAGGCCTTTCTTTATGCATAGAAGGTACGAGCATTGATTATCACGCTTGCTCAAGGTGGATTGGCGATTTCAGACTTATATTAATTTTAATACGCTAGTTAAGACTCTTTTACGTGCACGAGTTTGTGGGTTCGAGACCGAACAAGCACCAATGTGTCTTTTTCAAAGTACAACCTATAAAATTGAAGTCTGAGTTATTTTTCAAAGAAAATTCAAAATGTTCCATAGTCATTATCTAAATCCCAACAAATTAATTAATTAATTAATTTAGTGAAGTTGTGTGTTGGAATTGCCTCGGTAGCCTAGTGGTGCTAAGCGCGACTGCTACGCTAGAGGTCTTGGGTTCGATTCCCGGGTCGAGCTAAAAGTGTTATTGGGTTTTTCTATGAAATTCTCAGTAGCAGCTCGGAGTTAGGATTTGTGCCCGGTTAATGGCAATAGGCTCGCCCCCTATTACATGGGACCTAAAACGTACCGGCGAAATGTGGGTGTACATTGGTACACCTCTGCCTAACCCTCCGGGGAATATAGGCGTGATGGTATGTTTATATTATGTCTTGGAATTATTGTTTAATGGTGTCTACTACCTAATTAAACAAGAAAGAGTTGGTTCAATAACCTTGTTCATATTTTTATATCCTTACTAAATAGAACGTGGACTGCGTATGCGTGCGAATGAAACAGAATACGTTAATATTTCTCACAATAGTAAAACATTTTATAACAGGCCATGTCTATTAGCTACGTCGTATAATAATTACTTCGGTTTTAATTTATAATGCGCAGTGACATTTTACTGTTCCTAGACTCTTAAGCTTTAATGTTAAATTACTCGTACTTGACTGCCCCGTTATTCTCGTGATCGCAATCGCGACTGATGAGTGTGGGGTGCATAGCTCGATTCCCAGCTCGGGCAAAGAGTGTTATTGGGTTTGATCCATTAGGATTTACTAAGTAGCAGCCCGGGGTGTGGAAGTTGGTGGTGTGACACCCCCGTGTCTCGGAAAGCACGTAAAGCCGTTGGTCCCGGCTGTCATTCGTGGATCTTTGGCAGTCGTTACGGGTAGTCAGAAGTCAGGAAGTCTGACAACCAGTCTAACCAAGAGGTATCGTGTTGCGCAGTCACTGGTTTGTGGAGGTCAGATAGGTAGTCGCTCCATGTAAAACACTGGTATTCAGCTGCATCCGGTTAGACTGTAAGCCATGTTGTGATAACTCGTACTTAGCGAGTAATGTTTATGCCTACAAAATACCTAATATTAAAGTTCACATTTCTTCGTAAAGATACACATACAATCATGCATACAATCACGCCTGTATTCCCCGAAGGTGTAACAATATACACCCACAGTTCGCCGATATGTTTACGTCCCATGTAATAGAGGGCGAGCCTATTGCCATTAACCGGGCACAAATCCTAACTCCGAGCTGCTACTGAGAATTTCATAGAAAAACCCAATAACACTTTTTGCTCGACCTAGGAATCGAACCCAAGACCTCTAGCGTAGCAATCGCGCTTAGGACCACTAGGCTAACGAAGCAGTTTGAAAAATTTAAATAAGTTAATTTAAATAAAAATAACAAGAGTTAGCAGGACTTATATATAATTATGATATCATAAAGAAGTGAAGTTTGTTTGTTTTTTATTTGTTAGAGGTAATATCTGGATGTACTGAGCCGATTACAAACATCTTGCATTGGTAGATAAAAGGCTATTTCCGAGTGTCATAGGATCTTTTGTTGCTTTGTATGTTTGACTTCCACGCTGGCGAAATCGGGGGCAGAAGCTAGTTAAAATAAAATGAACTCCTTTCCAGCATTAATAAAGTTTTTGTTCCACCTAATAATAAAAATTCAACATGGCTGCCGCGTAAACGCTACGTGATGTTAAAACCTGTTTCGTAAACATTGAGAATCACGTACCTTCCCTTTGAAGAAGTCTGATGCAGCGTTTTTGTGGAAAACTATGTACACCACTTACTAAGTAGGTATTGATTTTATTTTAAAGCATACATACATAAACTCAAGCCTTTTTCCCATGAGGGTAGACAGAAACCACGGAACGCCAACTGCCTCGTCCACGTTCATACATGTGGTCATACAAGCACGCCGGTTACGAGTACTCCGTACCTGACCTTTCCGAAGAACCTTACCAATAAGGCCAGTTTAGGTTTTTCTAGGGCGTTCCCACTCACATTTGACATATTTCGCTTTTTTGTTAGTCGCCTTTCACATACCCTCTCAACATGACCGAACCCTCTAAGCATAGGAAGCGCCTTGCGTCTTGTACCTTTTTCTCATGGGGGTAGGTAGAAACCACAGAACGCCACCAGCTACAATTCTTACATACTCGTTTCGCCTCGTACACGTTTATACATCTGGTCGTACAAGCGAAATATTAAAAGAAAAATCAATTTCAGCGATTTTCGACCTTGAATATCTTAAAACACGGACACAAGATCTTAATAAACTTTTAAGCCAACTTTAAAACCCCTAAAACAAAGTTTATAGCTTACATTTCACAGTGAAACCCCGGAAGTGACAGGACTAACAATACAATTAACATTTCAGAATTGCGAACACAACACTATCAGGTAATATTTATCCTCATCGATTGGAAGTAGAAGGAGCGTGTTACTGACATATTGACAAGTGTTCTTCCTTCCAAGATATTATCTGCAGGCAGTCCTGCTGCGATCGCTTGCAAACTCACTTCAAATATTCTCGATAACTATAGGTACTTGTAAGACGTTGGAATATTGCGTAATATCCCTTATCTAGTGTATTGTCTAGATCTTTAGGATGTTACAGTACTTATGTGTAAATTGAACGTCATTCGCCGTTTGGTGAAACCGACATTTAAACATGTTTAAAAGTATGATGCTAGTCAAAGATAATAATTAATTAAAACTGATTCTATTTTTAAATTAAGTTGGCTAACTTATTTTTTCTTAATGTAAAGGTTGTACGAGTACTTTTTATCGTGAATTCAAAATGATGGCCAGTATGTATTTAAAACTGAGTAAAAACTTTTGTGACATGTAATTTCAGCGAAATCCGGAAGACGGAGAGCTAGCGTTTGTTTACCAATCAAAATATTCAGTATGATGGGGATATCGTGTCACAAGTTTTTACTAAAAGCTCACACATTTTCCGACGGTTACAGTATAGGTTTTGTACCTTGATATGAAACAGCTGAGTTTTGGTAAGATTTCGCCTTAGAGAAGTTTCGAATTATGTACTGAATCCTTAATTTGTGGTACGATATCCTTTCGAACGCGTTTATTTTGAACCGGCACAACATTTTAATAAACACACACACACACATACCATCACGCCTGTATTCCCCGAAGGGTTAGGCAGAGGTGCTACAATGTACACCCACAGTTTGCCAGTATGTTTAGGTCCCATGTAATAGGGGGCGAGCCTATTGCCATTAACATTGACATTTTAATAAAGTTTCACTATAACTCACAAGGTTTATTAATAGTAAAACTTTACACTAGTTTACAGTGTGCTATAAAAGCTTAGCTTCATTTAGTTTTTTTTACATCTGTATCCATGCTTTAAAAGAAATTACACAGATGCGAAATAATTGCTTAGATAACCTATTAAACACTTGAAAACATTCGCTAGTTTGGCCTGGTTACGATTTTTTTATGTTTACACATGTTTCTGTACACTTAACTAGCTTCTACCTCCGACTTCGTCCGCGTGGAAGAGAAGTGTACCATAAAACATAGCTTATGGCACTCAGTAATAAAGTAGCCCTCTATTTGTATTTTTTTTTGTAATCGTATCATTTCTTCCACAGATTACCTCTTACAGACAAACAAACTTTTCCTCTTCGTAATATTAATTATAGACAACTACACGCCCTAATTTCGCGAGACGACTCCTGGCCACTGTAGATACGGGTCTGGGGACGGTGAGCAATGGGTAGCTCACCGTCCTTACGTTGCATAACGACAGGCCGTGTCGACGGCGCGTTCGTGTTCCACGCGCGCCTCAAAGAGATGTCAGCAAAAGGAAGGGGCCACTGAGGGCCGATGCCTGCAGGATTGCAGATACGATATTATTTACATGGGATTCCCTATCACGTGATATTTTAATTTCAATTTCAGACTAGTCAATTGTTATTGTTTATTAAATAGGTTGATTTGCTTACAATAAAAGTGACAATAAGTGTGATTGCTATCGACTTCACTAAATTAGAAAAATTTACATATAATAGACTTTTTGATTATCATGAAGATGATAGCCATAATTAAATTATTTACAAGTAAAATGTTAAAAGAAAAGAAAATATTCGTTACTTGCAACGAATTGTTTTTGTCTCTCAACTTTAATTTCAATTTGTCTTCAGAATAATGATTAGGCTACCACAATAATTGATTCAAAAATACATTGACTTTTTCTATTGACTGTACGTGTCCAAAAAGCATAACAAAATTATTATATTCAAGACAAATATTGATTTCTTAAGCATGAAGTATTTATTTAAAACTCCTGAAAAAGGTCATTATTCCATTTCAACCGAGGTCAACGTAACAATCTAGACTTCTGTACTCTAATATTAAATAATAAGTTTTTAATTCAATTTAAGTTTTCAATTCCAATTCAATTTTATTTATTTTAATCATTTTTTAATCAATTTAATCATTTAATCAGTTGTTTTAGTGAACTAATTAACAAGTTATATTAACGCGTTTATATAAATTTAAGTAAAAAAAACAGTGAAAGAGAATAATGATACAAAAGAAAATAAAAGTTGTTTTAAACAATGTGGAGGTGTTAACGTGTATATGCCTATCCCTTCAGGGAATACAGGCGTGATGGTATGTGTGTATGTGTGTGTAAAGTTAATTAAGAGTGTGGGGAATACGTGTAGTGAGGTGTGTGGGTGCGATGGTGATGCGAAGTGTGATTGTAATGGTGAGTGTGATGGAGAAATGGTGTATGAGTGTAATAGACAGTGAAGAGTGGGAACTTGTGTGTAGAAGGACATTGTATAAAAGTATTTTTGTTAGTTTAGCAACTCCTCGGTTTCGTTATATGACAGAGAGAGAAGCCAACGTTTTGTGATTCTTTTGCATGAATGGAAGGTGAGATCCTTGATTTTACAGTACTTGCTTGTTTTATTGTAGATATGATATTAATATATCATAATATAATAACAAGTTTCGTTATGTATCACAACCCCCCAAAATACAGCCTATATTGGGTACCACTGTTTTACTAGAAATGCGAAATGCTAAATGTTACTGATTTTTTATATTGTGCTAACCTAATTATAAGGAGCCATTGTAACAACTGTTAATATTTTTCTTTTATAAGAAAAAAAAGTTTGTTTGATATTTTTTTTGGGGTCGCGTGGTGGCAAGACTGTTATCCTGGGTCCGATTCCCAGCTCGGGCAAAAAGTGTTATAGGGTTTTTCCATTAGAAATTTCTCCGTAACAGCCTAGAGTTTAGAAGTTGGTGGTGTGTAACCCCTCTGTTTCGGAAAGCACGAAAAGCCGTTGGTCCTGCGCCTGTTCTCTCCCCTGTCGTGTCCGATTATCGTCCCATCGGAGTATAAGAGTTAGGGAAGAGGGAATGCACCTGTGTTTGCGCACACACTTGTGCACTATAATATCTCCTGCGTACTTGGCTAGACTAGGTCTGGAGAATGCACGCATTTTTATTTTTTTGAAGAAGAAATCTCTGGATCTACTGGTCCCATTACAAAAAATCTTTGTTTGAGAGAAAGCTTCATCTTGCCATAGGATATGCTATACGGTATACTCACTACGAAGTTAGTGAACTATAATTCAAAAAGATAAGCTGACGATGTCATTGGTAGTCTGTTAATTTATGGTAATCGCGGATTTAATACACAATGGTACAGTCTCAGCAGCACTTGAGAGTTCCTTACCCCTTCATAGAGAGGATCCCTAATGCTATGTAACTACTTACTCATCAAGGGTTCGTTGCCTTTAAGGCCCTTATCCCACTAGTATTTTTCGAGGCAAAACGAGCACGCGGCGAGCGCGCAACTTTTTCGCCGCCTGAATGTGGCGGAGCGGGCTGTTGAATGCGACTGTACACAATGGTTTCGGCGGCGCTATTCGCGACGAAACAGCTTCGCTTTAAGTTTGCTGGAAAATCGCCAGTTTGATAACGCCCTATGGGTATCTTCGCACTGGGCCTTAGCCCAGTGTAGGCTTTGTCAAATCACGTTTCGTCACGCATTGTGACGGAAATGTTAATATTTATTAAAACGGATGCCAGAAAAACCCTTTAACCTTTTGACCGCCATGTCAGAAAAGCAAAAACGTGCCCTCAGCGCCAAGCTACGAATTCATCCTTTAATACCCACAAAATAGTAGTGAGTTCAAAATTATTTCAATGTTGTTTTATGAGTTTTATTTACGTATAAAAGTCTGTCATGGGATCGTGACCGTGGCGTGCTGGGCACTTTTTGGTTTGTCATCTATACATGACGGTGGCGGTAAAAAGGTTAACGAAGCGAAAATGACATATTCTTCCCTCCATTGCGATTTATTTTTTGATCTGAATACCTTGGAACTTTCTGGTTACGGAAATGTTGGAGGTCAATTACTAATACTTTGACGTGTTTTACTACTTGACGGACTATTTGGACGGCGCTAAGAACAAACGTGTTACCTGACCATTGACGTGTACTTAAATATTTTTTGGTTATGTTTGGTTAATGAATTGATCATACCTTTTGTTTTGTGTAGATTTTATTGCTTTTCACTCTCATATAATTAAAGATTGTTTATTTTTTCTTCTTTCATTTCTGATTCCTAACAATATTATAATTATTAATTAACATATAATTAAATGGTATCTTTACTTCTTCCTTTCTAAGCTTGCGTGTCGTTTCATCGCCTTTCTGCTTTTAAAGCGTTTTACTTTCGCCGCGATAAAGGGGTATGATTAATGACTATGAGGTTTTTAGTAAAAAAAGGATTGCTGAGCTTTTTTTATTTCACGGTAATTGATACTCAATTACAAACTTAGATTATTTTGTTGGAGTATGAGCTTACATCATCACCTAGTTTTTTTTATATATATATTTTTTTAGAAAGCCTATATACGTCTCACTGCTGGTTAAAGGCTTCCCGTAAGTCCTTCCAAATAGTCTCTTCTTACACCACCTCGAACCTACAATCTCGGTGTCTATTTTTTTGTCTAGCCTATACTGTCCCACTGCTGGGCAAAGGCCTCCCCCAAGTCCTTCCAAATATTTTTTTCCTACTGCACCTCGAACCAGTCCTCTCTGTACCTATTTCATGTTGTCTAGCCTATGCTATCCCACTGCTGAGCAAAAAACCTTTCCCCAAGTCCTTCCAAATATTATTTTCTTGCGCCACCTGGGACCAGCCCTCCCGGTTGGGCACGCCTTAATAGAGGCGGTAAGTCCCCTCTTTGAGGAGTGGCTGGAAAGGCGCCACGGCGCCCTCACCTACCGCCTGACGCAGGTCCTCACCGGACACGGGTGTTTCGGGAGGTTCCTGCACCTCATCGGGCGGGAGGAAACGTCCGGGTGTCACCATTGTGTGGATCGCCCCGAGGACACGGTGGAGCACACCGTGGCGGTATGCCCCGCTTGGGCGGAGCATCGCCGAGTCCTCGTGGCGGCCATCGGCGGCGGCGAACTCTCGCGTCCGGCCCTGGTGCAAGCCATGGTCCGGAGCGGGAGGGAATGGGATGCAGTCGCCTCCTTCTGCGAGGCAGTAATGCTTGAGAAGGAGGCGGCGGGACGGTTGAGACAGCGGTTCTCCCGTCCCAGCCGCCGCGGTAGACGCTCCGGACGTCGGAAGCCGCGAGACGACTCCCGGCCACCGTAGATACTGGCCTGTGGACGGTGAGCAATGGGTAGCTCACCGTCCTTACGTTGCATAACGACAGGCCGTGTCGACGGCGCGTTCGTGTTCCACGCGCGCCTCAACGAGATGTCAGCAAAAGGAAGGGGCCACTGAGGGCCGATGCCTGCCGTTGCTGCGGGTTGTTCGCAAGAGATACCGCGCCCCCGGAATGCAAAGGGCACAAGAAGGAACATGGGTGGGTTTTATTCAGTAAAAGTCTGACACTCCCTCCCGCCCCGCCCAGGGCGGGAGAAGTTATTTGATGATTTCCCACCCACCAAACAAAAAAAAAAAAAAAAAAGCCCTCCCGGTGCGAGTCTTGGTAATCATGCCTCCTCTCGCCTTCGGTGCCTATTACTACATATTTTCAAATAAATAACGAAGGACAAAACATAGTGGCTAAGCGATTGCTGCGCTACATATCGCACGATCCACTATTTGTATATCTACCGTATAAACAGTTGTTCCGGGTATACGGCTGTTTGTGTATGTGACTTTATATATTTGTAAACGCACTCACGATACAGGAGAAATTCCTAGTGGTTTTTTTTTCAGATTGGAAATCATCATATGAGAAGTCATATGATGATTTCCAATCTGAAAGAAGCCCCGCCCTGGGCGGGGCGGGAGGGAGTGTCAGACTTTTACTGACTAAAACCAGTCTATGTTTGTTCTTGAGCCCTTTGCGTTCCGGGAGCGCGGTATCTCTTTCGAACAACCGGTAGCCCCGGCAGGCATCAGCCCTGACTCACCTGGCTGGCCCCTCCAATTTGCTGAAATCTCTTTGAGGCGCGCATGGAACAGGAATACGCCGTCGACACGGCCTGTCGTCAAAATTCCTAGTGCGGGGTAATATTTCATTTTTTCAATATACTTTATTTTTGTAAATGGTTAAAATACAGTGTAACTCTTTTGAGTTGCAACCAAAGTGTATTTACTCAACGTTGTTTACTGGCAAATGTTGACAGTGTGGTAAAATGATAAAATATTTTTGCCTTTACACCAAACTATTCTATCAGACGGTTTATTTATTTTTACATTTTTTGAAATAGTGATTAGTGCAGAATGTAAATCTTTAAATTCAAATTGAAACAGCTAGCCATCGTCATGGCTGTATTTCACCAAAGGAATTTTATTTTTGATATTTGAATTCACAGAAACTTTGATGCACCTTTGATGCTGTTAAAAACGATTCAGTAGGTAAATAAAATATTATTATTATTCTTTGACAACGACTCCGTTGCCCCAACCATGCAGCCAGCAAATAATGAACCAATTTTACCTTTCTAGTCTAAATCCTTATCCAACTTGTTCTCATTCTAGTCTGCGTTCGACATCATTATATTGCAAGCTGATAGACGAGGTTCTCGGAAAACTCTTTGAATGTTTCAGATAAATTATATTTTACTTACTACTGATACTGACTCAGTGCGTTGAAAGTATTCTTCCTTATCTATAAGCCTTCTTATATCCTTATCTTATAAGCTTTTCTTCGTTTTTAGATTGATTGCTTAACCTACATTTGATATTAAATACCTACAACTTTTTTCTTAAGGTTAAAATAGGTTTCAACAAGACAATAATTAGGGGTTTGTATGTTTGTTTAAACGCGCTAGTCTCTGGATGTAGCAAAAGGATTGGAAAAAATATTTTGTATATAATAGCCATTTATAAGGATAAGGATTTATAATTGTATGGGCTATATAACATCACGCTACGACCTCCGGGGGCGGAGCAGTAACTAAAGACAAAGGGCAGAATAAAATAAAACATCAATAATCCCTTGGAAATATTTTTATTTTTCAACTCATCAATTGCACTATAATATCCATACAAAACTAAACATAGTTTCACTACACTTAATATAATAAATAATGTATTTGCATAATGTTCTAATTGAACTACATCAGATACTGTACTGATAATTACCAAGAGATTAAAATCAAATAGTACCTACAAGAAGCGAAGTAGTTCTACATTTACCCAGCTCTAAAAATGTACAACTCTTCGCGGCAACTTCATAATACATAATATACATACATACATATATCTAATCTGAAATAGAGATAAAAAAAAGGAGACAGTCTTACCTTACTATTGACTAGAATATATCATCGATATCTATAACATTTATAAGTTATAACACTTTAGCTGATGATCAAACGGGAAACTTTTAATCGATTTATTTATTTATACCATTTCGAGAAGCAAAAAATTGTAGTGATGATAATTATACATAAATATTCACGAATAACATTTGGGTTTACAACATACAAGGTACTAACTGATTATTATGTACACATAGCTTATAATTAAGTTGAATAACATCTAAAAATCTATTGTATTTTGTTTAATATGACACATATGTACGGTAGGACTTATTGTCCTTGACAAAGAATTGTTGACGGGATTTCTATGTAGATAGTTGGTGCGTGCGGATATGTTGCGGGTTTATTCCTGTTGTCTGTCGTCTTCCACGGAGCCGTTAGCTTTTACTTCCTGGGGCAGAGCCGACTGGAACACAATTTATACAGCATTAGTAATGCAGAGTGTCTGAACAGTTTGTGGAAGTTTATGTTCGCTTAAAGAAATGTACGTGGTACTTTCTTGGGGTAACAAAAAATGAAGTACCTAATGTATAGAACATTTTATTTTTTGAATGTTGCTAAGCATGGCTTACAATATATTTTTTATTAAAAACTGGCTAACGGGTGTAACTCAAATATGATGAGTTTCGTACCACAGTACAATACTAAGATCGAGCAAAAAAATACGTTTCTTGCAAATTAATTTTCCATTATTTTATATATTTTTTTAATATATTCTATTACAATAGAAATTTACATTCCGTAAAAAAATTACTTTCGATCTATTATGGTCCATGAGATAACCGCTGACAGACAGACGGATGGACAGCGGAGGCTTAGTATTACGGTCCCGTTGGCACCCTTTGGGAACGGAACCCTGAAAAATAACTGACTTCTTATAGCAAGTTCACTTCGTAAAACACCTAATTATGAATTATTAAAGCTGGCTTTTATGCTAATAGACACCTAGAATAAGTTGTGGAATACTTCGTGTTAGCATAAAATTTCATATTCTGTAGACCACGACCATTTTGCAATTGTAATTATTTAAGCACCACAAACTTTGCTCGTCTCATTATTAGAGGGGTAAACAGACATGAAAAGTTACATGTTCTTTTCATAATTCCGATATGTTATGTTGTACTTGGGAACCTGTTGCTTGTTTGGGACTATACCTCTTCTGGTTACGGAGATATTGTAGGTCAAAGTTCCAACTTCCTTTTACCAAAACTAGTTTTAAATGACATAACATACCATCACGCCTGTATTCCCCGAAGGGTTAGGCAGAGGTGTAACAATGTACACCCACAGTTCGTTGGTATGTTTAGGTCCCATGAAATAGGGGGCGAGCCTATTGCCATTAACCGGGCACAAATCCTAACTCCGAGCTGCTACTGAGAATTTCATAGAAAAACCCAATAACACTTTTTGCTCGACCTGGGAATCGATCCCAAGACCTCTAGCGTGGCAGTCGCGCTTAGGACCATTAGGATACCGAGGCAGTTTTAAATGACATAGCTTTATTTTTAATACACCCCTATTTTTAACCCCCGACGCAAAAATGACGGGGTGTTATACGTTTGACGTATCTCTGTGTGTGTCTGTCTGTGGCATCGTAGCTCCCGAACTTGATTTTGATTCGATCGATTTTGATTTAGTTTTTTTGTTTGAACGGTGAATGAGTCGGGAGTGTTCTTAACTTTGTTTGATGGAAAACGGTTCAGCGTTTTCAAAGTTATCAGCTCTTTTGTAAGCTGCGGTAGGGATTTTTATTCTTCTGTCGGGGGTTACTTAATTTTTTTTATTTTGTGGCTTGTTATATGCATCCTATGTTTTGCCCTTAAACAGTGATTTTTCCGATATACATAAAAGTTATTTGTTAGCAATAATTTATCGTCAATGTCACTTTGATTGATACGGCTATGTGATGTGACTTGTTACACCCCATATTTACATGTTAATTAACAAATAAAAAGTACGTACTTCGTAGGGGAGTAAGAACATGTTGTTGTCCGACCTGCGTCCGAACCGGAGACGGATGGACGGGGCACGCACGGCACGCTCCTGTTCCTGTGTTAAAAACTATACTGCGTTTATTATACACATATATGTAGCTGAAAATCACAAAGTGAAATCACAATACCTAATAATTGAACGAGATTTATTGCGCTGAAATAGTTGTCAAAGAAATTAATGGTAAATAAAGTTAATGGTAATTAAAATGAGATTGATACGTTATAATAGTGAAATTTGGCCTAAAAGTGTAATGTGAGTATATCACGTAGAATAATAATGCCATATAATAATACTCCGTGACTTTTAAGTTAATATGAACATCAGTATCAGCTGAGCCTATTCCCAACTATGTTGGGGTCGGCTTCCAGTCTAACCGGATGCAGCTCAATGCCAGTGTTTTACATGGAGCGACTGCCTATCTGACATCCACAACCCAGTTACTGGGCAACACGATACCTCTTGGTAAGACTGGTTGTCAGACTTTCTGGCTTTTGACTATCCGTAACGACTGTCAAAGATCTACGAATGACAGCCGGGACCAACAGCTTTACGGGCTTTTCGAGGCACGGGGGTCTCACACCACCAACTTCCAAACTCCGGTCTGCTACTGAGAAATTCGTAATAGAAAAACCCAATAGCACTTTTTACCCGACCCGGGAATCAAACCCAGGACCCCGTGCTCATTAGTCGCGCTTGCAACCACGAGACCAACGGGGCAGTAAGTTAATATGAACAATTTTAATTATGGGACCAACATTAATATATGAAAAAAAATAATTCTGATATTCCTTGGAAAATCCAATGTAATGCCTAAAACAGCAGATTTTTCTTTCATATCTCAGTTTTGGGCCCAAAATAGAAGTTGTTTATACTTCTGAGTACTGTCACACTCTTTAAAAAATGCTACAAAAAAATGAAAATAAGTTCAGGTTATATTTCTTGATAACTTGTACCAAACCTTAACTGTGTCATCACTAACATAAACTACCTACATAACTTTTATTAGTCACAATGCTGAACAAATAACGTAACATAATTATTGACAGCCCCGTAATTCCCTAAGGACTACGGTGCACAAATATTAACCTCATTGCCTCACCTCCTAAACGTTTGATTGATAGAATTAGATCATTGTTTACATAAACAAATATAAATATATAAAATATTCCCAGTATTCTCCGTTAAACATTACGTTAGCGAATTAAAAGAACTATTTATTGATATGACGTATTTATACTCGTATGACTAAACTACATTAATAAGGGTGTAGCCAATTTTATTTCCAAAGAGTGGGTCGATGCTTTTATCCAACGCTTTAGCTTTTCATATAACGTAGTGTCAGAAAAGCTCACGTGGAACCCAATTACTCTGTAAAGAAGGGTTTTCCGACAGCGCGCTTCATACAAAAGTCATATTTTAAAGGTATTACTATAAAGACTTCTAGTGTGTCAGTTTCCTTTCAAATAACTTAGATGCGTACAAGATTTTGAATTACGTAGCAGTTTGCAATTAAGTAATTTTCAAAATGATGCTCTGGAAATAGGAACTACTTCCAATAGGTGAAAGGAAATTTATATGTCAGATGTGAGCGGCAACACTGAGAGGGGATGCTCTAAAAAGACCTACCATGACCTTATTGGTGACGGACATCAGAAAGTTTGGGTCCGCAGTACTCGTAACCTGCGTGCTTGTATGACCAAATGTATGAACGTGGACGAGGCGAAAGAAGATCTTAGCAAATGGCGTTTTTTTCTTACCCCCACGGTAAAAAGGCGTGAGTTTATGTATATAGGTGACGCGTAGTTCGATCATAAATATTATTTTGAAAATCCTTTGCTTTTGCAAATAATGGTATCGTCTGATTGTTTTACAAAAAAGGTCGAACATAAAACTGGTCAATTGTCGTAAAAGATCTTATGGTGGCTTGTTAGGGGGGAATAACTTCATTACACGGGTTTACACGGCATCAAGGGTTTTACGATGTTCGAATCAATAGTACCTATCTTGGAGTAGATACGTCTCTTCACAGGTTATTTATAGCATTACGAGACCTTATATAGGGTGCCATGAGTTCGAATTGAAAAATAAAAATTTTGTTACTATTTTTATTTGTGGTTTCCTAATTTATTATGGATCAACAAATGAGTGTTTATGGGGCACTACGGAGCCAATAGTTAATATGAGGCATTTGGCAGAGAGGCGTGCTTTATAGATTATACGAAAGCATTTGATTGTTTAGACAAGAATCCCTATGGACAACTTTTAAGAAATAGGAGTACCTTTGTACATGGTAAAATTGATCGTGAGCCTGTACAACAATGTAGAGTCTATGGTAAGGGCGAATAATGTGGTGTCGGGACCTTTGATGCCTGTGAAAACATTCCACCAGGAATGGCGTCCCCATACGGGTCTATTCTTCAGTAATGCAGAACACGAACAAGAAAAGAAGAGATGTCTCTCTGAAAATGGGCTTTCACTTCGCCTACTCTTGCTATGCAACCATTCCTGAATTTATTTTGTTTTTGAAACTCAGCGTAGTTATTGTTACCTCCTGGGGGAAGATATGGGGCACGGCGCGTTCTTCAGAGCGGCGACCGAATCGCAGACGTACGGGGGTACGGACCTCGCGCAGCGACAGCAGCTCGTTCATCTCATCCAGCTGGAACAATTTAGGGTTTAGTACGGCTTTCTTTTTTTCGTACGTAGTTTAGTTGTTATATAGATGGATTGTGTGAAGAATGATATATAAGAGAAGGAAGTTAGTAACTCTTAGGTACTCCCTTCTCTTTCATATCATTCTTCACTCAATAGTGATATCATGATGGTTGACAGGATGGAATAGAAGAGTAAAACGTGTTGTGTCGATCCTAAGTGACGTATGATAAGGGTGGAAGATGATGATGATGAGTTCGTAGTATATACACATTCAGTCTTTTGACCCGTTCAGTTATCAATAGGGAGCCAATTCGGACTTTTTAGGGACGATTGCAATCTAATCCCAATCCGTCAAAAATACCGCGACTTTACCGTAATTTTTTGACATTGATTGTCGTTGAGATGTGATTGCGACTAGATTTTAAACATTCTTAACAAATAGAATTGATCTCCTATTGGAACATAGGAAATTAATTCTCTACAAGATTGTAATGACACAACGAACGTTGAAATAAGTCAAGTCATTTCCTTTGACCACGGAAAAACAAATCGTGAATCCCGTAAATGTGTAACTCACTCTTATAATTGATATTATACCGAACCGAGATACCCAAAGACAAATAAATACCCGCTTATAAAATGTAGTACCTACCTAGTTGCCTTCATAGTAATTTATTTCAACTACTAAAAGTTAGAAACTTTCCTCCAAGATGTAAATCTTCAACGTAAAAGGAATATGGTAGATTTTTTGGACCTATTAAGTAAACTGCGAAAATATTTTCAAAGGACACAGGTGGGAAGCTTAGCTTTTATCATTACATGTAAATCTTTAATACCGTCCACAATTTACCTACATTTAGGTGGCCACTAACGACTTAATAGCTAACGATTAACCACAAAATATTAATTTTAAAAGGCCGTCAAACACGAAAGTCTACTGAAGTGTGTAATTTTACCGTCAATATTATAGTTGTCTTAATAATAAAGGGCAAAACTATTAACTGGTACCTCGTTGAACATACACGGGGATCTAATGGAGCGAGGGATAAGACGGGGCTTCATAAAATTAGGGATGAAAGGGTGTCTAAGTTCACAAAATTGAGTTATACAAATGCGTTGGGGTTGAAATGACGCGCACGATCATGTGTGACGTTAATAAGGTTACCTATTTATTAAAAAAGTGAACTTTTATATACTACTGGTTATTGACTAACTGCAGTACAAAGAAATAATAAACGTTGATGTGGTGTGACTCTGCCTTCTGTCGTAGGAATCGATTTCCGAATTGTAAATACTACTTTCTCATACATGTATCTTCTACCTACGACAAGTACAATTTCTTTAATATGAAGACATCAATGCCTTCAAACTAAATAAAAATTATGTGCTAAATAGGTGTTTCTGTTACGATCATTCGCCAAAGTCTTGTGCTTATTAATATTCGTTCGATTATTTCGTATTTTTTTCTTCCCACGATATTTTTTTTCCACAAGCAACTATGATAATTCGTTACTTTTGAAAAGTTTGTAATTTAAACATTTTATTTTCCGAGTAAGCGTCGATTTTGTATTTTCATTCATAGTCCGACAAATGCAGTATTCATATTTTACTTTTCGCAGAATTAATGAATTCAGCGTTATGCTTCATTAACAAAAAGGTGCTTGATTTATATTTTCAAAAGCGCTTTTATAACTAGCGATATTGATTACTAACTGCTGTTTATAAGAGGTCTAAAGCGCCTGTTATCTGAACTTAACCTTTCTCGTTAAAGCTGAAAATTCTACTTTGTTTTCTATTAGAATGCGTTTAGAAATTATTTTATGAAATGGAAGTTTTAGAGGAATTAATGTTAGAAAATGGAGACGTTAATCTGTTCTAAATAAAAAAAACGACAGGCGTGGTGACGCGATGACCCAGTGGTTAAGTCTCGCATGCATACGGCTGCGTATTCGACATACATCTATGAATTTATATTACCTATTTGGGCCCTGTACGTTCTAGTAGTAGTAGTAGTAGTAGTTAATGCAATACAATTCAATTCAGTCAATTCTACTAGCTTTTAGGAAAAATTGCAATTTAATCTCAAATGCCTCTAATTTACTTATTTACTTTTATTTACATTAATTGTCCTTGAGATCAGATTGTGAATTAATTTTGAACGAATTAATTAGTAGAATTGATTTACAGCTATCAGAAAATATATTCATATAATATCTATATCACTGTAACTGATAATAAAGAACAAGTCAGATATGACAAATCGAATTAGTCTGCACATTCACTGGTTTAGGAAATTAATATAATAATTTACCAAAAAGATGAAAGATACCTATGCCAGTGACGTACGTTGAGGACAATTCAACAATTAAGATCTTTTAAAGATAACATAGAAATTATAATAATAGGTTGGTAAAAGATGATGTAAAAGATGAATAGGGTGAATTTAATGAAGTTTAGGGACTTGTTTTTTGTTTAAAACGTTGGTAGATGGAGTGATAAGGATTGTGAGATAGCTTTTACGTGGGCGAGGTGTAGGTAGCTGTGTGTAACATTATCTGGTCGTCGGTGAACATTATAATGCATTATCCACTTGAGAGACACTCAGAGCCGCCGTCGGAAAACTGTTGCGGTTCTGTGGGGGACCTCCGCGTACTACGGAACTTTATTCAGCTTTGAATATCTCTTGTCTTTTGTTAATGGTTTTTTTGTGGTATAAGAATGTATTCTGGAACTATTTCCACTTTTGTTTCTGTAGGTGCTCGTTGATAGTTGCGCTACAGTTTCTAACTACTGCAGCTATCTTCGTTTCTTATAAACATTGTTATGTATATTTTTAAGTTCTAAATAAAGACATTTTATATTTAATATTCTTATTTCGCCTCCTATTACATAGGACCTAAACATACCAGCAAACTGTGAGTGTACATTGGTACATTACTGCCTAACCTTTTGCTGCCTAACCTTTTGCCTACAAGCGTGATGGTAAGTCCTTATTTGCTTTCACTCTTTGTCTCGATGTCTGTGGCTAGTCAAATCTTACAAGTTAAATTTAAGCCACTTCCTGATGTTCGAATGAGCTGAAATTTTGCGTAAATGTGGACATTTCATGACAATGCAATATAATGATGTCACAGAGCTAGTCTGATCATGGAGTCGGAAAGCGGGCATAGGAACTTAATCTCATCTTTCAAGTCAAATTTGACCCACTTAAAACAACAAACATTATATCTTTTATATGGGTTATAAGAATGTTACCTTTTAATTTAAACAATATTGTCACAAGGAATTTACTTGTAATCTAAAATAATATTATAAAAGCGGATAAATTGTTTATTAGTTTGTAAGAGGTAATATCTGAAAATACTGATACGCTTACAAAAAATCGCCATTACCCACCAATATCTTGTTTTATGGTATTTTAATGTGGACGAAATCACGGACCGAAGCTTGTTAGATAATATATGTAGACTTGGAATTATAAATATTATTAAGTTGCCTGCGGGAGAAAAAGTACGTAATAAGGCTATGCAGATTTTTCCAGAAGTGTTTGTATAAACGCAAATATTATGATTTCAGTGTAAACTGCTTATTTTACTAAACAAACAAAAACTGGTTCACGTGTACGTACCGTTTACACGTCTTTCATTACTAGAACAAATGTTTAAATGGGTCTTGTTGCACTATTAGTATATTTATTTATTTATTATTAAGGTCAGCCAACAATTCTATACACATAACATTCTTTCAAACTAGCGAAATACATATAAAGCACGTGTAACAATTTCTTAAAGGCTTGCACCACATACAAAGAAAAACGGTAACAAATATATAGAGTACCTACAGCTCATATTATCATACTAGCTTCTACTCGCAATTTCGTTCGCGTAGTTTTTTCACCGGCATTAGGTTACGTCTTTGGTTACTGCTCCGCACCTATTGGTCGTAGCATGATGTTCTATAGCCTTTCTCGACAAATGGACTATCCAACAGAAAAATATTTTTTCAGTTTAAACCAGTTGTTCCTGAGATAAGCGCGTTCAACCAAACAAACAAACTTTTCAGCTTATAATATAAGTATGGATTACCAATTAACTTACACAAACGTATGTATTTACCATAATGGTATCGACTTTATTTTACTACTCGAGTACCGAGAATTTTGAATAAGTAGTTGTTTTCCCGTAGCGTAATGAATTTGTCTTAGTAGTACCTACAATCGATTCTTTTTAATTAGAATTAATGAATCAAAAATAGTAGAGTAACAATTATGTAAACAAAACTCGGAAGTAACCTTGAAACAATGAATATTTTAATGTCACAGACATTTTTATTTTGTATAGTTTTTGCTCGCTTCTTTGTCCGCGTAAATGTTAGATAATTATATTTAAAATTCAATCATGATTCGAAGCTCACGTGGCGCCAACTATTATCATAAGAACGCTATTGTTTTTTTCCTCGGAAACAGTTTTCGGAATGAAAGGTCACCTATGTCCGTATCTGTACACTTAACAACGTATATGCTAAATTTCAGGGTGATCGGTTCAGTGGTTTAGGCGTGAAAAGGTAACAAACAAACTTACTTTCGCATTTATTATATTAGTTAGGAAGTAAAAATCACCCACCTCGCCTCCCATACATAAGGTTGTTTGTGGCTTCAAATCCGGGCAAGTACCAATTCATATGTACATTCTAAGTATATCTTGAACATCGTGCGGAAACCTGGCCTTAGTTTCACTAATATTATAAAACTGAAGAGTTTGTTGGTATGGTTGAATGCGCTCATCTCAGGAACTACTCATTTGAATTTTGAAAATTATTTTTGTGTTCGATAATCAATTTATAGAGGAAGGCTATATTTATAACATCACGCTACGACCAATAGATGCGGAGCAGTAACCAAAAACGTCGCAAACAGAAGCTAGTAATTAATATAAGTCTGAATTCACCTTGAGTGTAGTGATTAATCCACACGCCTTCTCTGTATCAGAAGAAACCTTTGCCGTTGATTGGTTCAACTATAGGCTAGTATTATTATTTAAATTTAAGTTTATATTACGACGGACGATTATACGATGTTCTATATAACTGCCTCGGTAGCCTAGTGATCCTAAGCGCGACTGCTACGCTAGAGGTCTTGGGTTCGATTTCCAGGTCGAGCAAAAAGTGTTATTGGGTTTTTCTATGAAATTCTCAGTATCACTTTGGAGTTAGGATTTGTGGCCGGTTAATAGCAATAGGCTTGCCTCATATTACATGGGACCTAAACATACCGGCGAACTGTGCGTGTACATTGTTACATCTCTGCCTAACCCTCCGGGCAATACAGGCGTGATGGTATGTGTGTGTTTATGTTACGATAGTAGGTACGATTGAAAAGAAAACATTTTGTCGCGGGAAAATAACCATTAAGATTTCAGCGTGTATACTTATGTAATCCGTGCCACAAGTACCAACCGCAAACGTCGGCGCGGTAACTTTATAATATCAAGTATTTAAATATGAGACTCTAAGAGAGATAATTTGCGAAGGCGGTTTCCAGAGATGTGACTTTATTGGATTGCCGACGAACGTTAACCGACAGATTACTGATGTATTCAAATTAATACAATTGCTAAATACGAGTGATACAAATGGATTGCTCTCTGCCGACCTTGACCCGAGTATCATTGTGGATTAGCTCTATTGTTATTGCTTAAAGCGAGACTAGTTTTCCATCTTGATTAAGCGAAGCAAGTTTTTAAAGCAAAATAGAAGATAGAGCTAAGTTTAATCATCTAGATTTCTAGTTTATTACGTTGTAAGGTCCATCATTCATGCTTTAATGTAAATAATTTTAAATAATAACTACAAATATAATCTCTAAGTTGGACACGTAAAACTTTATAGAGCGTCATCTCTGTCACTTGTACCTGTATGTAGCAGACTCCTTCTAAAACACGATGTGCCATATTAATGGCCTGTTAGTTAGGTACTGTAATTAACTTAGTCGTGTAAATAGTGCTTAATTTATTTATTCAAACTTTATGCAAACTAAAAGTACAAAGGCGGAACCAATGTCTTGAGCACTCTGTACAAGTCAACCAAAGGCGGTAAAGAGATAACATACATGCCATCACGTCTGTATTCCCCGAAGGGTAAGGCAGAGGTGTATCAATGTACACCTACAGTTCGCCGGTATGTTTTTTTGGCCCCATGTAATAGGGGACGAGCCTATGTCCGAGATGCTAAAATCGAAAAGAAAATCAAATGCTCCATACATTTTTGTTTGCATAACTCGACAACGTAAAAGTAACAGCTGATTTTTTGCAATTTTAAGTTTGATTTCATAGTAGAAGTGGTTTATTTTCATAAAGACTTCTCTCCCTTAAAGTAGCTTTCTTGTTTAAACTAACACCTTGTATATCTAACCTTAATACGGTTGTGAATTTTTACACCGTTTTCGGTCCACTGTCGTTATGTTCTATTATCTATTACTTACGGGAGCTTGGGGAGGCATGTCGGGGTCGGAGCGGCGGCCGAAGCGCAGGCGGCGGGATGGTGAGCGCACTGACTTGCGCGCGAGTGCGTGACCACCGAGCGCGTCGTGCTGTGCCAGTAGTGCGTACAGGCCGCCCAGCGCACCCCAGTCGTTCTGATTGTCTGATGCTGATGATGCTGCAGAAGAAAACAAGTGTTAGTAGGTAGATACATACATACCATCACGTCTGTATTCCTTCAAAGGGTTAAGCAGAGGTGTACCAATGTACACCCACAGTTCGCCGGTATGTTAAAGTCCCATGTAAGAGGGGGCGAGCCTATTGCCATTTACCGGGCACAAACCCTAACTACGAGCTACTACTGAGAATTTCATGGAAAAACTCAATAACACGTTGCTCGACCTGGGAATCGAACCCAAGACCTTTAGCGTAGCAGTCGCGCTTATGACCACTAGGGTAACGAGGCAGTTAGTAGGTACTATATTAATAAATGTAAAACGAACATTTGCTATCGTTAACAAAATTTTGCCGGCACATCTCACAAAGTCAAAGCTTTGAGAAAGACTTGAATCTTGTTGTCTCTTTCAAGTGTTTCCGAAGCACACAAAAGGCCACACAGTCAAAAATTTGGCTTCTGTATAAAGTTGATTGGTCGAAAAATCCCTACGCTTAAAGTGCGTGACTTTCAAGATCGCCCTTTGAGCTCTTTCAACTTTAAATAGGTTTGTAGGTTCCGCCCCAAACCGGGATACAATCCTACTAATATTATTAATCTTGTGCTACTAATCCTACTAATAATATAAATGCGAAAGTTTGTGAGTATGTATGGATGTTTGTTACTATTTCACGCTTAAACGGCTGAACGGATCTGGATGAAATTTGGCACATAGGTAGATTATAGTCTAGAATTACACATAAGCTACTTTTAATCCCAGAAAAATGTACAATAATAGTTCAACTTTGACGCCGACGAAGTCGCGGGCAGAAGCTAGTATAAAATAATGGACTGGCAAAGGCTCTGGTCAACTAACAAAGCAAAATCGGGATCTTAAATATATAACACATGTACATACAAGGATCAGAAAGTAAATTTATATATTTAAGAAACTTAGGCACTCTACTGATCCCGATCTTGCTTTGTTAGTTGACCAGAGACTACCACCATTTCTTAATACCAGTTACGTTTTCAGTTTGTCTTCCTTGCACCTACTATATTTTGTCTCTGCATCACCCTAAGGTAGACTTGTAGAAAATGCCTTTCTTTTTTTTTTTTTTTTTTTTTTGGTGGGTGGGAAATCATCAAATAACTTCACCCGCCCTGGGCGGGGCGGGAGGGAGTGTCAGACTTTTACTGACTAAAACCCACCCATGTTCCTTCTTGTGCCCTTTGCGTTCCGGGGGCGCGGTATCTCTTGCGAACAACCCGCAGCCCCGGCAGGCATCGGCCCTCAGTGGCCCCTTCCTTTTGCTGACATCTCTTTGAGGCGCGCGTGGAACACGAACGCGCCGTCGACACGGCCTGTCGTTATGCAACGTAAGGACGGTGAGCTACCCATTGCTCACCGTCCACAGGCCAGTATCTACGGTGGCCGGGAGTCGTCTCGCGGCTCCCGACGTCCGGAGCGTCTACCGCGGCGGCTGGGACGGGAGAACCGCTGTCTCAACCGTCCCGCCGCCTCCTTCTCAAGCATTACTGCCTCGCAGAAGGAGGCGACTGCATCCCATTCCCTCTCGCTCCGGACCATGGCTTGCACCAGGGCCGGACGCGAGAGTTCGCCGCCGCCGATGGCCGCCACGAGGACTCGGCGATGCTCCGCCCAAGCGGGGCATACCGCCACGGTGTGCTCCACCGTGTCCTCGGGGCGATCCACACAATGGTGACACCCGGAGAAAATGCCTAAGGCATTAAGTCCGCCTTTTTACGGTGTATTTTATTTTACATTTGTGCATAAAGCTTTAATAAAAAATAAAATACCTAATAACGAAGCCCCATAGGGCTACGTTATTAGGTATTAAGAAATGATGGAGAATATTGGAACTATAGAGGACCAGTCGTAACATTTAAACAAACGATGAAATGGGATAGTGTCCCAATAGAAGCACTCGTATTTTCTACCAGGGTCTATTGTATTATTGTTTTGTAGACCCATTGGCCATAAGCTTAGGGTAGTATTAAACAGAGACCATTGAAAGGAAAGTCGAAAGGACTTCGCCTTACTGTAGGTTACAAGCTATAAATAAATAATGTGAATACAACTCTGACCTTATTATTATTGATCACAATTGAAATCCCACAACAAAAAAATATCGACTGAATGAGAACCACAAGTACTTTTCCGTTTAGTCGCCATTCACGATATAGGACAATAGATGTTTTGACTGTACGAAGCCTTTATAATTGGTACAGAAATCGTGTATCATGTGTAGGTTGCTTTATGGAGTAAGGGATGGTTCACACAACCCGTATTTGCCCGATCGGTTTTAACGGACTCGTCGGTACTGCAGGTGATATTCCCACCGTATTTACAGGACTGTTTTTACCACTCGTTAACCTAGTGGTCCTAAGCGTGACTGCTACGCTAGAGGTCTTATTTAATATTAGGCAAAGTTTTATTGGGTTTTTCTATGAAATTCTCAGTAGCGGCTCGGAGTTAGCGTTTGTGCCCAGTTAATGGTAATAGGCTCGCCCCTTATTACATGAGACCTAAACATACCGGTGAACTGTAGGTGTACATTGGTACCCCTCTGCCTAACCCTACGGGAAATACAGGCGTCATGGTATGTATGTATGTGTATGTATTTCAAAACTGTTGTGTGTGTAAACTCGCTCATACTACTGTATACGTCATCGCCGAATAAAAACGGTTTAAATAAAGTTGATCTGTAAAATCTGTATTTGTGTGAACATGCACTAAGGTAGACAGTCCAATGCCATGTTGTTTACTGTATAGGAGATTATACCCTTGAGCGCCCATTTACTAATACTAATACTAGGACTTGGTAGGTAGAATTGATTCATTTGCGGTTCTATTCAGAACATGGAACTGTATGGTTCATGTACTCGTAAACATCCATACAAACTGTTTGTTAGAATTAGAATGCTCCAATGTTTCTGTATTGTAAATAAATAAATTACGTGGGAATTATTTTGGACATTATATGACGTAGGTACACTTATTATTTTAAAACATTCCTTTAAATTACTATTTGTTTTGTTTGTTTACTGTTTCCCAATAAAATATTGATGGCCTATGTGCTGTGTGGTTCTATGGATAACTGTAAAACCTGTCTGTGTAAACCTTTTCATTTACCAGTGACACAAAAACATTATAATCCTACTTTCTACTATCCCATCCTACTAACCTACTAATATTACATGTGCGAAAGTTTGTGAGCATGGATGTTTGTTACCCTTTCCCGAGTAAACGGCTGGAAGGATCTGGATGAAATTTGGCACTGAGATAGATTGTAGAGTGGAATAACACATAGGATACTTTTTATCCCGGAAAAAATTATGGTTCCAATGGGATGATACTTAGAATAATTTGACGCGGTCTAAATCCGTGACTTCGTCAAATGCGTCAAATGCAGCAAGAAGCTAGTAATAAAATAATAATACCAGCCTATTCTAGTTCCACTGCAGGGCAAGGGCCTCTTTTCATATAGAAAAAGCACGAGCATTGATCACTACACTTGCTCATGGCGGATTGGCGACTTCAGACTTATATTAACTATAAGTTCAGGTTTCCTCAGTGATGTCCAAGATAAACTTAGAAGGTCTTTATGAAATTAAAGAAGTCACATTGGTACTTGCCCGTGCATTAAAGGCGGGCGCCTTAACCATTAGATATTAAAAAAAAAACCCATAACACTATGACAAAAATATGACTAAGAGAGACCGACATGTAGACAACTTTTCTTATTAATCAAGTAATATAAGTTGTAAGCAAGTTTTATTGGGACAAGCCTTTTGGGAAGAAAAACAAAAGTTTTTACAAACTCAACTGCGGCATATACAGGTTAACTTGTTTATAAAGATTTATGTGTGTGAGGCATAACTAATCAGTTAAATAAAAACTTTTTCTGTAACGTGTCGTAGTTTTGTAGGCGCGTGTGAACGGACCTTGTTTGATTTCTAAACTAGGCTATAGTTTTGCTTTTATTTTTTGAATAAGGAACTCCTGGCTACTGGCCTAAAATTATGCCCGAAAAATAATAAGAAAAATAAATCTTCGATCCATGTAGTTGTACAAAGTTCTTGAATTCTTTATTGGTATAAAATAAAGACTTTGGTAAAAAAACAAAATTGTTTTGTCAAAATTGTTGTTACTATGCGTAAGTTTTAAGTGCAATAATGTTTTAATGTAGGATTTAAAATGTATTATGTATGTGATTTATTTTTATAGGAACTAAAGACATCTCGTACCTCTTAATAATAATTTAGTCCTGCACCAACCGGGTGTTGTTTTTGGATGCACTTGCATAGTGCAAATACGAATAATTGTTGGCGTTCTATTTAATTTAAAGTTACCTAACTACCTTTGCGAGTTGACTTGGATCCCTCGTACGCCTTAGGGTCTGGATATTTATAAAATAATTATACCTAATAATACATCTATTTTCGGTAATATTTTGTAGTTACACAAACCTAATTACTGCGGAAGTTTAAATATTACATCTCTGCTTAACCATTTACAATAAGTAGGTGCATTTTTTTTATTTTAAGTCCTTTCCACTACCCTCTACACAGTTCTTTTCTCATCTGAATGTCAAAGAAAAATACACAACGTGTCAGCTACCTGTCTTAGAAGACTATTCTCTATATTTACTTTTGTAGTCGTTTGTTTTAAATTGGACTCAAGTAGTTTAGAATCACGTTACTTTTTCCTTTAACAGGGAGGTCCCACAAAGTAACGTAAACGGTTTAAAATGCGTTTGTTTACTTAAATTAAAGTGAAAACTATGTATTACGTATATTTCAACGCAGTGTTTTGCTGGAGTTCTGAACTGAAGCTCTATGACGTGCTCGTCACCACAGAACATATACATAGGTACATACATAACAGTAATACTCGCGAAATAAGATCACTATTCAGTTATAACCTTTAATTTTTTTGATAAAAGCAAGTTTCAGTGTCTTACTTATTTTTAATACAAATCTATTATAATCACGAAAGTTTGTAAGAATAGTTACTTGGATGAATGTTTGTTAATCTTCAAAAACGACTAAACGGAATTAGCTGAAAATTTACACACATTAATAGTGGACTGGATAAGTCACGAAAACTTTGACCATGAACACAGTACATGATTCTACACTTCATTTTTCGTCGCTTGTAAAAAAAAATCAGCTGCTCCATATTATGCAGGTGTTTACGTATTTTTGTATGTAACAGCTATTTTTTTTTCCTTATCGACTTATGGATGTGCTTTCCACTCCCTATAAACATTAAACGAGTTTAAAACAACAGATATTTTTGTTACCACTTTTGTGATGCCGTGTGATGCCGTTATCGATTTATTAGGCTTAATTCTGGAGTATACTCAGACGGAATCGTAGGTAGAACCTAGTAGCCTAATATACACATCACCCTTCATAGTACGGGTTCCGGTAAACATGAGCGTAATGTATTATAAAATTAGATCCTCCGTAAGATTTAACGTGGAGAGGGACGGTCTAAGGGTCGGCGGGCAGTCAACCATAGGCAGTGTCCCCGACATCGATGTGACATTTACACGGACACATCTTCATCTATTATAACTAACTATTATATTATAAAAGAGTCGGGTTTTTCACTGATGTCGCCTTTTTACCTACATTTTTATTATCAACTTTGTTTACGATCACAGTGTCAAATTAAATTATAAAATAAAGAAACTAATTACTAGTGGCAGAGGGTCGGATTTTGCAAAATTTTCGTAAGAGAAGCTGTAGTATAAGTTGCTTAATTCTGTTAGGTATACAACTATTAATCGTCAAACCAAAGAACAACAAATTAAAACATTCTCGCAACCCACAGCAGGGCAAAGACACGACCAATAATTACGTTTGCTCAAAGCGAACTGGCGATTTCAGACGTACATTAATTATAAGTCCAGATTTCCGCACGAAGTTTTCCTTCACCGATGTTAGTCACATCCAAGATAAACTTCTTTCTTCAGAAAGTTCACATGAATTGAAAATGTCATAGATTACACGTGGATACGAACCTTGCATACAAACTACCATGTAAAGGCTAAATTGGAATGATGGAAAGCATTTATGGGGTGCCCTTATTGTTGAGTTCACCGTCAACAATCGCCTGACCTTTAAAAATTGCTTTTTGCGGAAGGAATCTTAGATCTGTATGTAGTAGTATGTAGTTACCATACCCGCCTTGTAAACTAAATGTACGATTACTAAAATATACTATTTGCGAATCGTATAAATTCCTTGGGTACTTCGTAAATACATTAATAATTTCCCAAAAACAATATACTTTTGCGGCATTGGTTTGACTGCGCCGATGGTCTCGTGGTTGCAAGCGCGACTCCTGAGCGAGGGGTTCTAGGTTCGATTCCGAGGTTGGGCCAAAAGTGCTATTGGATTTTTCCATTACTAATTTATCAGTAGCAGCCCGGACTTTAAAAGTCGATGGTGTGACGCCCCCGTGCCTTGGAAAGCACGTTAAACTGTTGGTCCTGCGCCTGATATCTTCCTGGTCGTGTCGGATCGCCGTCCAATTGGACTATAAGTGTATGGAAAGAGGGAGTGCACCTGTGTTTGCGCACACACTTGTGCACTATAGTATCACCTGTGTACTTGGCTAATCTCCATTCAGAACGGCCGTCGTGGCCAAAATTTGATCGGGATGATGGTATATGCGACATTGTAAAATCAACAAACGCACTCTGGTTTATTTAAATCCTGAATTATGAAACAAATGATAAAGAAACCGTATGTAAGGCCTTTGATGAGAAAAAAATATTAAGTAGCTACATTTATTTACAAAGGCTCGCCCTTGGCTTATTTTGTATGGCTTTATTACCTACTCATTGTCTGAGAAACTGTGTCAGTCAGTATTTCTAGGCATGATATTTAGGTAGGTAGTTGGAAACTTTGCGAAACAATGTTTAAGTTTACATAACCATTAGAGAAGGTATTATAAACCAAATTCCTGTGTTGAAAGGATGAATAAAAGGCAAGTGATTTATATGACAGATGTGAGTGACAACGCCGGAAGGGGACGCCCTAGAAAGACCTACCCTGACCTTATTGGTGAGGTTCTTCAGAAAGGTCGGGTGCACAGTACTCGTAACCGGCGTGCCTGTATGACCAGATGTATGAACGTGGACGAGGCGAAAGGAATCTGTAAGCATCGTAGCAGGTGGCGTTGTGTGCTTTCTGTCTACCCCCATGGGAAAAAGGCGTGAGTATATGTGTGTCATACAAGCATATACCATGTTACATGTCTTTGACACTTGGCAATAATTTTGCTGTATTGGTATACATGTGGAAAGAGACAGATAAAAAAGGAATCATGAATCTTACATGGAATTCCGTATCAGGAGATAATTGGGTGTTTATTGTATATTTCACAAATTACCAGATAAGATATAAGTTATTCTGTTATCCATCCAGCCATCCTCATAAACTTTCACATTTATAATATTAGTGGTATAGATAAAAACTGCCTCGTTAGCCTAGTGGTCCTAAGCGCGACTGCTACGCTAGAGGTCTTGGGTTCGGTTCCCAGTTCGACCAAAAAGTGTTATTGGGTTTTTCTATGAAATTCTCAGTAGAAGCTCGGAGTTAGGATTTGTGCCCGGTTAATGGCAATTGGCTCACCCCCTATTAGATGGGACCTGAACATAACGGCGGTCTGTGGGGGTACATTGTTACACCTCTGCCTAACCCTACGGGGAATACAAGCGTGATGGCATGTTAGATAAAAAGTTTTATATACCGAGCTATGAATATTGCAAGATCTCCCTTGTGTAGTGTCTCAGTATCCTAGGCAATGTTTCAGCACATCCATTATAAAGACTTATGGATGCTTGCCATTCGATATTCTCGTTTTTGTGGTGTTCTTGGCGTACTTTACGACCTAGTGTCATGGAAGAGAGCAGCTACCATTTGTTTACGTAGCTGTACAGTGTACAGGCAGGTGCATTAGCTATTGTTGAGTTTACGACTAGTATATAATTTGAAAAGACAAATTTTAAAATACCAGCATTTAAAGCATAATAAGCCTCTCGTGTATGAGGCTGTTGTGGATTCGAAATCGGGCAAGTACCAATAGACTTTTTCAGTTTTTTAGCTACTTAGAAAGTTTATCTTGAACATCATTGACATCCGTGAAGATCAACATCGTGAGAAAAGCCGGACTTAAAATGTAAGTCTGAAATCGTCAATCTGCCTTGAGCAAGCGTGGCAATCAATGCTCATGAAATCTCTGTATGAGACGAGGTCTTTGCCCTGAAATGGGACAGTAATAGACTGGTATTATTATCATTCAATCTCCAACGAATGCGTCTACCCCAATATAAAACAGGACACGTATGAACTAAATTATGTCTTGTATCGGGACAAAGTTATCAGCTGTAACTTATCGCTGATCATCAAAGGAGAAGTCCGATATGTATTACTAATTGCGTTGGCGATACACAACTTCCAAGTTTATAATCCGCGTCAACCCGAGAATGTTCACAGGTCTTAGTACTGAACTGTCCACAAGTTAGTTTGCTAAAGCCCTCTTAATTATCAATGTAGCTGTGCTAATAATTTGTGCATCCTTGTGACTTGAAGTTTGTTCCTTCGAGATATAACTCCAAAGTTTAACTGTCTTAATGTTTCACGCAACTGAAATTGCGTTTGCATTGAAAAAGAAGAATACCTTCGTGGTTTGAAAAGTAATTACTCGAGGGAATTGCGGTCGTTGTCTCCTCAACGTTACTTTAGTTGTTTTGGGGGGCGTTTGTTAGGCAGGAGCGTGGCAATTTGATTTTGTCAGAATCAATATAAAGAAAATAAACATCTTTAGACGTTTTAGAAGATTACAGAAGATTTTAAAATAAAACGTGGGACTGAGAATAAAAATAAAAACCTCTATTTTGTTCAAAAAATACTTCTAATTCCAATGATTAACAAAAGTACACAAAACGGAAGAATAAAGTAAGAAATAAATGCTAAAAGCTTTTAAGCACAGTTTTGTAAAAGGTCAATCCTTATTTGCTATTTTAAAACTGGCGACGAGTGTTCGTAATTATAAAGGACACTTTAAGTTTTGCCTTCAAATAATTAATTTACAAAGCAGGATAAGAAATTGATTCAAAGCACTAACAAGGCTTCACAAGCTAGTTAATATTCTAGGTACACACCTTGCATTTCAATTTTGATTAGCAAACTTGAAAGGCGGCTCGGATTGACCAACCCAAGGGAATGTTGATGTTGTACAATATCATTCAATTGGACTGAATAGAATAAGACATGAGAATACTGAGATTTCACACCAGCCCGCATGCTTGAATACTAATGGGGTTTAAAACTAACTAACTAGATATGCCGCGCAGTTTCATTGCGTGAAGTTACGTCTTTGGTTACTGCGCTGCTCCCATAGGTTGTGGCGTGATGTTATATAGCAGATATTCATTTTCGATAAAGGGGCTTTATAACGAAAAGGAGTTTGAGAAACTCTTTATAATATTAGTATAGAGTAGCTTTTGCCCGCGACTTCGTGTGCTTGGTATTTTTTATCACTGTAAGTTGCTTTTTCAATCCGACTGACAGTTCCAGATATTAGCGCGTGTAAACCAAAGAACTCTCCAGCTTTATTATATTAGTATAAAAGTACAGCATGCATACCATCACGCCTGTATTCTCCGAAGGGTAGGCAGAGGTGTGCCAATGTACGCCCATAGTCCGCCGGAATGTTTAGGTCCCACGTAATGGGAGGCGAATATATAGCCATTAACCGAGCACAATTTCCAACTCTAAGCTGCTACCTTAGAGCATCCTCTAGCTCTATCAGTCGTGCTCATTATCACTAGGCTAACGAGGCAGTTGGAAGTATAGATGAGCCATTATCGTCGAAACTTTTTGTCTAAAATGTCGATCACTGAAGTATTCATGTAAGTAGAAGATACACATAATATGGGAGGGGACACGCAAGCCTATTCTTTGTCAAGCATCACACGGAATTATAAAAATGTAATACTCCCAGCCGCTGAACCGAAGCTAATGAGTTTCATCCATTTTATTTGACATGAGTACACAATGGTTCTTTGTAATATTTTTATTTAAACCGAGTTACCGTTTTAATTATGAAACGTACGATATTGAATACGTGTTGTTATTGTATGATGAATTTGTGGAAGATTTATTTGAATGCCAATCACCTGTTCCTGCCTATTGTTGTGTATTGTGTTGCGTGCTTAGGATTGTTTATCAGATTGGGCATCGATTAGCGTTGATAACAAAGATTTTGGAATATTTATTAGTTTTATGTAAACTCGTTATTTGTTGGAGATTTTTTGATTGTTACATTCTATTACATGGGACCTAAACATACCGGCGAACGGTGGGTGTACATTGTTACACCTCTGCCTAAACCTTAGGGCAACACAGGCGTGATTGTATGTGTGTATGTGTTTTTAATTGTTTGGTCATATCTGAAAATGGAATTTAGTTTATATTTCCGTTTGAATATTATATTGAAAGGAATTAAAGCTTTTATACTAACTGAATAGCCCTTTCCCAGCTATGTCGGTGTTTTATATGGAGCGACTGCCTATTTGACCTGCACACCTTAGTCAGACTCCCCGGTTTCTAACTATCCGTAACGTCAAAGATCTACGAATGTCAGCCGGGACCAACGGCTTTACGTACTTTCCGAGCCACGGGGTGTCACACCATCAACTTCCTAACTACGGGATGTTACTGATAAATTCCTTATGGAAAAACCCAATAACATTTTTGGCCCGTCCTGGCAACCGAACTCAGGACATCACGCTTATCAGTCGCGCTTGCGGCCGCGAGGCCAACGGAGCAATCAAGTAATTAACGCTTTTATCATTAACATATTTTTAAATAATTTAAACTGCTTATTAATAAGATGAAATGTTTTATTATCCATCTTGTTAATTGTGTTTTACATACAATAGGAGTAAAATTATGCAAATCTCTCTGTTATCCCTGTGGGCGGTTTGATTAATTTTCGGAGTTTGTTGGATTGAATTTACGTAACATTATTCTTCAACTTCTACCAAATTCTTGTAAATTACTCTCCTAATTTTTCTAAACCGGTAAAATAAAACAAAGAATGGACAACGATCGAGTTGGTCGGAAAATGTCATGGTGGTTGACATACGATGCCTTATTTTATTAATTTTAAAATGCAAAGATGTGCTTATTGTTTCCATTATAAATAAGTAATTTATCACCTAAACTAGCGTTTGCTCGCGCCTTAGTCCGCGTGAATTTTCTTATGGTGCCCTAATTTCTCTATCTTTAATTTTATTATATCCACTTAGAGATAGTACAGCTTCCTATTAGCGAAAGAATTTTCAGAATCGGACTAACAGTTCCGGAGATTGCTGCAATTAAACAAAAAGAAAAAACTTTTCAGCCTTATAATATTAGTACAGATTATTCACTCTCAATGTAAAAACATATCCAGGAAGATTTTAAAATTAATCTGTCTATGACTAAATTTTAATTCCTCAGTACCTTGTCCCCCTTGTTAAGTATTCCCAAATGATAGTAATAGTTAATAGGGTACGTGACATCGACCCACACTACAGATTTAAGCTCCACCACTCAATGTGTTTACTTACGCTCGTGTCGAGAATGTAATTTTATTAAAAGCTTGACATATCGCCTCTTGTTTTACGACTACTATCGAATATTTCAATTTCGGTTAAGCCCACTTTATTTATTCTTAGTAGGAAGTGTTTCCTCAAAATACTTTCGATAAAAACTTAAGCCACGTAGGAGTAAGCCTTTTTGGTAGTCGGCTAAAAATAAATTGTTAACATGAAAAGGAAATGGCAAATATGAAAATTAATTGCCAATATAAAAAATAAAGGCCAAGCTTCAGGCATGGAGGTATGTAAAATTGGTCATATTAAATTGAAATTAGAAAGTAAAATTAGTAATCTTAACTGTGTTTCCTCTGTTAGTGATTTTTAGAAACGGTAACGACCACCATCTCATTGTAATTTCAGTTGTTAGGTTTTCAACTCTCAACGCTGAACCGAGAGTTGAAAATCCAACAGTGCTCAAGGCAAAGTATTATGAAAATAATAGGTACTGTTTTAAGACATGCTGGTCTTCTGATCGCAAATAATAATAAGAATAAAAGTGACCTATGCTAGCGATCTTTGGTTCGATTCCCAGGTTGAGCAAAAAGTGTTATTGGGTTTTTCTATAAAATTCTCAGTAGCAGCTCGGAGTTAGGATTTGTGCCCGGTTAATGGCAATAGGCTCGCCTCCTATTACATGGGACCTTAACATACCGGCGAACTGTGGGTGGACGCCGATACACCTGTGCCTAACCCTTCGGGGAATACAGGTGTGATGGTGATGGTAATATTAATTATTAAGTTTAAAAATAGAATTGGGTACCTAAGTTTTTCCCACATGAGTTTGTCACTATAAAGGTTATAAACTAACTGAAGCGGTTCGCCTCAACGGACTTTAAATTACGACTGTGAGTATGTACGTATGTGGAGCCTTTGGGTCAAGTTTAGTACCGGCAGGTAGATATTCTATTTATTTTTAATTTTCCTTAGAATACATAAAAGTTAGAATTAAGTTTTTAATGTTACTGGTAAAATTCTCAGTAGCAGCTCAAGAGTTAGGATTTGTGCCCGGTTAATGACAATAGGCTCGCTCCCTATTACATGGGACCTAAACATACCGGGGTGTGGGTTTACATTGGTACACCTCTGCCTAACCCTTCAGGGAATAGAAGCGTGATGGTGTGTGTGATGTTAGTGGTATAATTTTAAATCCTATACTACCTTCTACTATTATAAACGCAAAAGTTTGTGAGGATGGATGAATGAATGTTTGTTACTCTTTCACGCTTAAACGGCTGAACGGAATTAGCTAAAATTAAACACATATAGATATCGATCTAGTTTTACACATGGAATTTTTACCCCATTTTTGTGTTATGTGATAATTGAGAACTTTGCCTAATTAATAAAGACTAGGCTGGTCGAAAATGCCTAAGGCGTTAAGTCCGCCTTTGTACGGTGTATTTTTTGTTACATAAAGTAACATAAAACATAACACACCATCACGCCTGTATTCCCCGAAGGGTTAGGCAGAGGTGTAACAATATACACCCACAGTTCGCCGGTATGTTTAGGTCCCATGTAATAGGGGGCGAGCCTAATGCCATTAACCGGGCACATACCCTAACTCCGAGCTGCTACTGAGAAATTCATAGAAAAACCCAATGACACTTTTTGCTCGACCTGGGAATCGAACCCAAGACCTCTAGCGTAGCAGTCGCGCTTAGGACCACTAGGCTAACGAAGCAGTTAAAGTTTTAATTAATAAATAAATAAAATCATCTAGGACCTAGAAACTAAGTTCTTTTACACTTAGTTCCACATGACCGAAGCCCCGAGCGCGCCTAGTTTATAAAATCAGAGACGAGAAAATTAAAGGAAATGTAATAAACGTGTTCATTTGAGTATAACAGTACCTACTTACCCGTAGTCACGAAAAATTGCCTCGGATGTAACATAAGTAGGCATGTGTAATAAGGATTCTTAATAAATCCTCCAAATTATTCACTTGTAACGTTTAGATATGTTGAAGCACGTAGAAAAGCTTTGAGGAATGGTCGGGTATTAAAATGACATCTACTTTATTATCCGCGCAGTAATCGTGTTTTGTAAGGCGTTTTTCCTACCGTATATTTACGACTAGCTTCTGCCCTCGACTTCGAATTTGATTTATTATCCATTATTATTGATTCATTATTATTTTATTTATTATTCGGGAACTGTACATTTTTCGGGGGTAAAAAGTAAGTATTTCAGACTATAATCTATCTATGTGCCAAATTTTATCCAGATCCGTGCAACTGTTTAAGTGTGAAAGAGTAACAAACATCCATCCATCCTCACAAACTCGCTGCGGGTTGTTCGTAAGAGATACCGCGCCCCCGGAACGCAAAGGGCACAAGAAGGAACATGGGTGGGTTTTAGTCAGTAAAAGTCTGACACTCCTTCTCGCCCCGCCCAGGGCGGGAAAAGTTATTTCAGGATTTCTCACCCCCCAAAAAAAAAAAATCCTCACAAACTTTCGCATTTATAATATTATAAGTAGGAAGAAGGATGTTATTCCTTATAAATCTGGTTATTATGTACAAAAATATTTTTTTGGATCCGACTTTTATTTCCAGAGATTAGTGGGTTTAAACAGACAAACAAACTCTACAGCTTAGTATATAAACGGAAAAAATATAGCTTAGTATATAAACGAAAAAAGATTGATGGAAATCACATAATACAACGTTGTAAGTAAAAACCGGTAAAAACCGTCGTCAAGGTGGTACAGTGAAACTTCTATTCACAGGCAACCCCGACATATAAACTTCATAGTATCCACGTAAGTTCTAGGTATTGCGTAAAGTTGACACTTAATACGTATTTTGGGTATAAGCGAGTGCTAAGTTACACAACAATAGTCACGCAAGCGATCGCTGAAAGGTTAGACGGATTATTTTCATACCCCACAATTTTCGAAGTAAAGTTTGACGTAATAGGGAATGTACTGAGAAACTGAGCAAGTCACTGCGACGTGTCACCTAATAAACATACGACTGGCGACTTTACGCATTTCAACTAGCTTTACAGTTACTTCCACACGAAAGATAAGTACGAAACTCGCGTCTATTGTTTTGTTTGTTGTGATCAAGTAACTACTAAAATCAACTCTAAAACACTACAATATAAAGCTTCCGTTTTTACACATCTAGTAATTTTTTTTCTGGAATCGACTCCCAGGTCGGGCATAAAGTGTTATAGAATTTTTCAGTAATCTCTCTGCAGCAGCCCGGAGTTTGGTAGTTGCTGGTATGACAACTCTATGCCTCGGAAAGGACGTAAAGTCGTTTTTCCTGCGCCTGATCTCTCTCCGGTCGTGACGGATTGCCATCCCATTGGACTATGAGAGTGAGGGAAGAGAGAGTGAGCCTGTATTTGAGCACATACTTGTACACAATATTATCGCCTGCGTAGTTGGCTAGTCTACATTAAAATTAGCCGCGATGAAGGAAACTCGGTTGGTTGAATAATACCCTATATTAAGGGTATTTAAAAACAAAACCTTAGTGGTTAGACATTGGTGTCAATTTTATAGGTAGTTTATTCTATTTGTTTCACATTTTTATAGTTTTACTTACATTCATACGGTCCAACAAGCGCCTGCGCATTGGCTACTGGCAAGCAGCAGATCGCCGCGAACCCGCACACAGCCAGGGCACACACGAAGCTCGGAGACATGACTGGAACAATACAAAACAGCACATTAACATTTAAAGGTATTTATACGGTGAATGGGAATTAGTCACCGATACTTATATTTACTAGGAATTTCTCGTGTATTGTGGATCCGTTTACTAACATATAAACTCACATACACAAACAGCCAGACCCAAAACAACTAGGTATATGTAAATATTGATTTATTAAAATAATGTGGTTCGACCATATTGGGCTCCATTTATATATAAACTAGTGACGACACGGTTGCGCAGAAGCTGAGCGATTGACTACTGCGCTACGTGTGGCAGGTTTGATTTCCGCACAGAACAAACAAATATTTGTATGCGCTACTGATAATTATTTTGGGTTTGGCTGTTTGTAAATGCACCCAAGATACAGAAGAGAATCCCAGTGTGGGGCAATTTTTGACATAACATACCATCACGCCTATATTCCCCGAAGGGTTAGGCAGAGGTGTAACAATGTACACCCACAGTTCGCCGGTATGTTTTAGGTCCCATCTAATAGGGGGCGAGCCTATTGCCGTTAACCGGGCACAAATCCTAACTCCGAGCTGTTACTGAGAATTACATAGAAAAACCCAATAACACTTTTTGCTCGACCTGGGAATCGAACCCAAGACCTCTAGCGAAGCAGTCGCGCTTAGGACCACCAGTTTTTGACATAAATAAATAAATATTTGTATTTCAGTGTACTGTGTCACTTTTTTACTTTTCTAATAAGTTATGCGTGAACTTGAAAGTATAAAACACGCAACCAATCTCGTGCTTCACACAATTAGACTTACACAATTTAATGTACTTTCAGAATGAAAGTTAGTCACTCGTATTAAGCTACATATGTCCAACACTTTTTTGCAATATTTTATCTTTCCAAAGTTACTACTTTATCCGTACCTGGATTTATAAGTAATGGAATTAAGTCACAATCTAATAATAGATCGGGATCCACATTAATTATTTAATATATTAGACCCAAGAAGGTATCATGTCTATTTTAGAGAGGCTCCGCTTTTAGCAATTGTTGAATAAGTAATACTTGGACGAGCTTCGATAGAGCCGGGGATCGTTGCATGGTCCATTGTGCAAGGGAACAATAAGGTGGGGACGGAATCTTAAATGAAGAATTGTTTAATATGAGGTAGGTGACAAGGAACTAGTGGAGATATATTTAATCATATGCAGAAAAAGATACCTACTTCTAAAGAAAATCCCTGTAAAGTAAGAATGGACTGGCTTATTCTAGTTAAGCTGACTCCATAGTCGACTTTGTCTTTGTCACATCTGACCTAGACTAAAGTCAAGAGCAAACCCATCCCAAATAATAATAAAAAACTACGTGTACAAATGACTTTAAGTGGGCTAATTGAAATAAATGATTTGAATTTGACTACATCTAAATGTATAAAGATGTCATAAAATACTATGGATTTATTTCATGACATTATTAAATATCGAAGGATATCGTAGCTTTATTATAATATTAATTGAAAAACTGAGATATTATTTTATAAATAAATACATAATAATATCAATATATCTGTTATTGCTACAACTGCATCGTCTCTCGTATTTCGATGAAACCGTTATTGTGTTCGAATAACCGTTGTTTAGAACTAACAACAAATAGAAATGAAAGCATACTCTATGGAGCGAATTTCTCAATAAAAATGTGTGCTGAAAAATAATAGAAGTAGTATCTGCTTGACTGCATTTAAAAATAGTATTTATTGTTTGCGAAATAGACTATTTATTCTATTCTGTGATTGAATGACGCAAATATAGATTTGTTTATATAGCGTAGTTTTAAGGGGATCTATCATCGGGAGCAATGGGTTTTAGTCTAACAACCAAAGATTCAATTTTGTATTGCATTACACAACCTCACTGAAAGATGACCAATCGCCTTAAGGGGCTATCCGAATACAGGACAACGTAAAACACACATTTTTGGGCGCACAGTCTGGCGAATTGGTACATATTACAAGCCTGACAAAAATTGAGTGTATTCTCAAGGGTTCCAAGAAAAGATTTACTTATAAATATTTCATGTAAATATAAAAGTATCATGGTAAAAAAAATGTAAAAGAGAGCATACAAATTTTTTTTCGTCGAATGTATCTCATAATTTTGAGCGTAAACTATATAATGACATTATAGGGAATTTCATGAACTCAAGACATACCTATAAATTATTCCACTGAGCCGTGTATTTTTTTCACAATTTAAAGAAAACTTCAAAATTACTGTTATTTTTGTGATTATCCGATTCAACTAATATGTAACCTAAAAATTTTTTTACGACAGTGCCTTAAGTGTAGCAATTCAAGATGCGATTTTGAGCATTACAATATCTAACTGACTGATGATCATTGGCCTGTAATAATCCAAGATTCGATTTTGAGCTTGAACTATTGAAAATTGTGTCATTAGCGTACTTCTCATTCACTGATGTACTGAATGAATCTGAACTATAAAATCGCAGGAGAATGCTTCGCGTGAATAAGCGCCTTTACAATTATGGTGCGTCCACTTAGTAATAAAAAAAAATCGTATGAAAAGATTTTGAGACTAACGTTATTTTTTCCTAAAATTTACATATGACAGTATGTCTGTATCCCCTGAAGAGTAGCATATGTAGGTGTACCTATAGTACACCTACATTTCACTGGAAAAAAAATACGTTTTGGCTATACAAAGCACCTATTTTTAAGAATCGTATGTTACGAGAGGTCGTTTTAAAATTTCTGGAATTCAGCAGGTACAGAACCCATTTATCACGCTCATATTTAGCCTTTTTATTCAGCAAGAGGGAAGCATTCATTTGTCCGAATTATCCGCCACGGGTGTATCCGCCATTTGCAAACATTCGGCCAAGCATAAACAGATGTTATGTGAATGGTAGCATTAACCCCTTTTTGTTAGCAGGGATGTTGTGTCAAATATGCAGCCTTCTAGCATGTGTATTTAGTATAATACTTTTATATTAGGATCAGAGTTATATTATGTTTTTAGGGCATTTTTAAAATACTTATATACTTAAGAATATAGATGGCAATAGAAATGATTTACAATATCGCATTAGTTATTTTCTATAATTATTTCTTTCCCAAAATATAAAATATTGTATTGCGCACAAAAGAATTAAATTATTTTTCTGTAAGACAATTCATATTAATGTCAAATTATCTATTTCCGTGGTCGAAGTCAACATCTTTGGCGTAACACCTAAATAACGCCTTCGGTAAGGCTTAAATATGTTACCAATTTTCATGGAATTATCATTATTCATGACATTAGGAGTGACATTTATGGAATATCGTGAGCGAGCGTGACGAATAAGTTCGTGAATATATGAGCTGTCAGTCAATTTAGCTGACGCCACGGATATAGACGTGCGGCGCTCAACCCGTCGTTATAGGTTGATGGCAGGCTCAACAAGTAGGGTAATGCGCGTGTCGTCGACCCTCCCCCGCGGACAAATGTCGCGGTGACGTCATCAATCACGCTTATCACTACTGACGTGACGTGCTGACACGTCACACGCACCACAACTGCTACTTACACGACAACGTTTACACGCGAATACTAACATTGAACATTTTTGTTACAACTGGCTACGGCGTAGCTCGAGTGCTACGAAATTGCTACGAATAACATTTTAGTATAAAACGATTACAAGGTAATAAAAAAATATTTGAAACTGAGATACAAAATAATATTAGTAACAATATGAATAATAAAGTAAAGTAATTTAGTAAGTAGGTAACTTTTAAGGGTTATCTAAAGTTGGTACAGTTGGTAAAGTTGGTTTCATACAATTAGCTAAGATTTTGCCAATTTAATAAAAATCCCTGTGCGTGTGCCTCGGGGCATCACATGTATTCAAAGGACAGAAGTCTCATATGTCGGCAATTACACAGATACCTAAGAAGTTAGGACACAGAAATAGGCACCTAAACAATAGCAAAGAAGTTATTATAATAATTGATGTATGTAACAAGACAACACTAACTAAGCTGACCTCTGCTCTCGTGTGTATGAAGGAATGACTCTCGTTATTTCTGTCACCTTACACTGCATACTATTAATGATCGTCACCAGTTAATGATACACCACTAGTCTCGCTAAGTGTTTTTTGCGTATATGATGAGAGAAAGGTTTTTATGTGTGTCTTGTTAATGAGGAAGTGGAGAGTGCTTACGAGTATTTGGTTGGGGGTCTAACAGATAACATACTTAGATTGGTAGTTTTTTTTTTGTATAGTGTGATTTTATTTCATGACGTCGTTTTTCAAGTATTTTTCAATTACTGTTCTTCTGAATCATATTCTTAAATGTGTCGAAGGCATTGGCGTCAACAAACCTTCCTTTTTTATGTCATTGAATGGGAAACAATCCGACGCGATAGCCAACCTAATGTTAAGCAGTCACCGTTGCCTGCTATCATGTTGACATCTGCAATATCAGAGGCCTAGCAGATGCGTTATCTACCCAGAAATAAAGTTGTAATGTCTCATGTGTCAGTAATTACATACCCTTCAAACCAAAACACAGCAACGCTGCTTTGTAGCAACAATAGGTATGGTGGTACTTCTTCCCCGAACGGGCTCCTTTACAAAGAGCTCCACTACTCCAAAAAATAGGTTACAACAACAACATACCATCATGCCTGTTTTCCCCGAAGGGTTAGGCAGAGGTGTACCAGTGTACACCCACAGTTCGCCGGTATGTTAGGGTCCCATGCAATAGGAAGCGAGCCTATTGCCATTAACCGGGCACAAATCCTAATTCCAAGCTGCTACTGAGAGTTTCATAGAAAAACCCAATAACACTTTTTGCTCGACCCAAGACCCAATCAAATCCAAGACCTCTAGCGTAGCAGTAGCGCTTAGGAACACTGGGCTAACAAGACAGTCTATTTTTAACTACTAAAAAATAGGTTATTGGTACTATATTATAGAAAGATCGATTAACATGATGTCTCATATCTAAACTTCGATTTAAATAGGAACGCCACGTTGTAAAGCTCCCATTAGTGCAGTTACAGACCGCACTTCATAGAAATGCAATTTGTAAATGTTCAGCAACTTTTAATTGATGGTAACGCAATTACGAGTTGGTCTGCAATCGAGATGTTGCGGCTAATATACTTGCCAGTGTACTTACTTCCAAACAAATAAAGTTAGCCCTGAGGCAATTATGGGCACAAGTATTTTGATATTCATAGTCTATATACTAATGTTATTTAGGGGAAAGATTTTTTTGTTTATTTGTACCGATTAAGCTCCGAAAATACTGGACAGATTTTAACCATTTTTTCATCATAAGATAGCTACATTATTCTTGAGACACATAGGTTAGTAACATCACATTACGACTCACGGGAGCGGAGCAGTAACCAAATACGACAGTTGCGCTTATTTCACAAGCCACGCGGACGAAATCGCGGGCGGAAGCTAGTTTGACATATAATTCTGCTTACTTTTAGGAACGATCTCTATCTAAACTCAATCTCAATCTGCCTTTAGTATTCATTCATTTTTTGACATTGATTGTTGCCGAGATGAGATTTCAAGTAGATTTTGAATATTTTAAATTTGTAGAATTGGGCTTCTGATATACGCTGATGTAAGTCTGGCATGGATAATCAGCTTTGAACGAACGTGGTGATCAATGCCTTCTCTGTATAATAATAAGTCTTTGCCCAGCTGTGGGATAGTTATTACTTATATATATGTTTTCAGAGATAAGTTTATTTTCTACAGAATTTAAGCTTATTTTATGCTTATATTAAAATAGCCACATATTTTATTAAACTACTAAATGAAACCCGAACATGTAGTAGGCATGCGAGTATTCAAAATACATTGAATAAAATATGTATAAACATCAAAAGATTCGCCGTAATCAGTGAGCCGTACGTTGGGGCCGGCTCCACTTCAAAACGCACTAAGACCAATGAAAGTATTCACAACTCTATGAAAGTTATAACTGATAAATAATAAACATACATTAATTTACCTGTCATTGCAAAAACATACTTGCAATTTAGATCTGAAAGATTTTGACAGTTAATATAATTAATTTAATTAATTTCTGTCACAATCTTTCAGATCTCTAGATCTATTGCTTCTTTAGGTTGGGAAGTTTGTCTGCTCGACAATGTACATGACTCATTGAATATTTTTCAACTGTTAAGATTAAAGGCGTTGACATTATTGTATGTATTCTATTACGGTAGGCTTAGCGCACAGAGATAGAGTTTAAAATCGCCTTATTGCGTGCAAGATGATAAATGCCGCGCAGAATTGTTTCTGGTACACTATTTTTTATGAATTTTAGTTTTTATGAATTATTAATGAATGACTGACTGTCCGAGTATACATATAGCTGCTTTGTTTTGTCTAGATTCTTTCAAACCTGTATTGATTTAGATTCAATAAATTGCATGGTAATGTAGACCTTAGAAAAAGAAAAATAATATATTAAACCACGCTAATTCCATTGAATCAATTCTATTTCTAAAGGAAAACTGATCCAAAGGGGATGATAAAAGCATACTAATACATATGAACTTCAAAGGCTTTCAAATTCTTTATGATATTTTTGGGGTTTGTATATTTGTACAGACACATAATCCTATCTTTTAAGATGTAATCATTTACCACAATAGACCTTTGGATAGTAGTGGCATCTGCCTTTGATAATAATCTCTTTGAACTTTTTCACAGACCAACGAATGATGAACCAGAACGATTTCTAAAGCCAAAGTCATCTAAGTGTATGAAATGTCAGAGCACTGGAAATCTCCCCTGTTGCTAACTCATTTTAATAAAGTTCCATTATCTTTAAATCTACGCCAATATTATAAAGCTAAACGTTTGTTTGCCTGTACGTATTTTTTTGTTCCAACGCGCAAATCTCCCGAACTACTCGTTCGTTTCCGAAATAGTTTCACTAATTTAAAACTACGTTATTTCTGAGTATAATAGGTAAACATTTTATCATAAAAATAATCAGATTAGCTAGTAATAGGTAGTTGAATGAGTATTGGTCGACCTTTATAGACATCTCACATGAAAGTTAAAGATGTAAGATTGAATAAAGTTATTGAGGCAAGACATTGAGATTTAATTATGACAATGGATAAAAGGTTATAATGTTCATATGCGATTTTATTAAAACATCCAATCCTATAAGCTGAGGTATCCTCTTTTTGTGGCCAAATTTCTTTCATAAAGAGGTCACTGGTCACCCCATCATTCTAAAATATTCGTTATCTCATGTTGTGACGTCATCATAAAATAATGTCCCCTCATCAATCAAATGTTTTTCCCTCACCTTTTTGGCACATCAAAGTAAGGCTAGTGTTTTTTTTTCTATTAAAAACTTATATTAAAGTTGTAAAAGGATCGCGTTTTCTTTACTTTAACACATAACATACCAATACGCCTATATTCCCCGAAGGGTTAGGCAGAGGTGTAACAATGTACACCCACAGTTCGCCGGTATGTTTAGGTCCCATGTAATAGGGGGCGAGCCTATTGCCATTAACCGGGCATAAATCCTAACTCCGAGCTGTTACTGAGAATTTCATAGAAAAACCCAATAACACTTTTTGCTCGACCTGGGAATCGAACCCAAGACCTCTAGCGTAGCAGTCGCGCTTAGGACCACTAGGCCAACAAGGCAGTCTTTACTTTAAATATCCAAAAATCTCTATATGTCCCTTATAATAGATTCCCACACCAATCTTGAACAATAGAAAATGCGCGATATAAATTCAACGCAAGCCAGTTTCTGTGATTCCCCGTCCAGATTGAGCCATACATTTCTGTCCCAAAAATGTGTTCATTTAACACCACCGTTATGATATAACACCTATGATACTACCTATTTTTTTGTTTTTGGTCTAATTACAGACAACTAAACTCAGAGCTAACAAATAATTAAAAAAAATCCCTGTTGAAACTTAAAAAGAATAGGTATATGTATAGGTATATGTATATGTATATGTGAATAGGTATATGGAAAAAGTTAAATGGTCCAAATTCTTCCTATGGGACATTAAACAAATTAGAGGTCATTATAAAGGTCACAAAGTTAGCCTACTACAAAAAGTATAATAAAAACTCGTGACTTTGTGTGGTATATTATTGAAGGGTACAACGGAACAACAAGCCAACAAGACCTAATTACTTTTCATACTTTGGGGATTCCATATCCAAGAGTCGGATGTCCAAGAGCAAACAGTTAATTAGATATTCAGTAATTACTTTAACTCAGTCCCTAAGCTTCCCTATCCTGCATTTTCTTCTGGTTCGGCTGTACATTTGCGCAAACAGTTTGTGAAGTTACCACTTTAGCCAAAACTTTGTATAACAAACTGTTTTGCCAATGTAACATGCTTGTTGGTGCAAATTGCAATTTATTAAAGTCAGATTGAGAGTGTGGCCGAGTCATTACACAGAGAGCGGAATATTTTCATCTCCCCGCTCCTTCAAAATTGTATTTGGAAAAGATTTCGAAGATGCTTCATTTCAACAGCATCAGGCGGTGTCGTAATACTACCAACTAATATAAAACTGTCATCTAGCTAAAATTTTGTTTTTAAGTTCGAAAGAAAAATGGTAAAACTTGATTGATTGTATCGTTGGCTGTTAGCTAAAACTAGTGAAGTTTAGATATTATGTTTCAAACAATGTAGTCAACAGTCCACTAACATAATAAATAGATCCAACTTTTTTCATCAAGCTTCATTGTTTTAATATAAAATACCTTTCCGTCAACTCGGGGGCAGTTGAAATATTTCCACTCATTAGCGTTGTATAAAAGTCATATTAGTATTAATTACTGTTTTCCCGTGTATTGTTAAATATTTCAAAAGTTTTGTTATAAGAACATTTTTTATTAAATATAATAAATTAAATACAGATTATGTCCGCGGCGCGATACACCTGTGTAATGATAATTTACACAACATACATAACATATTATCACGCCTGTATTCCCCGCAGGGTTAGGCAGAGGTGTAACAATGTACACCCACAGTTCGCCGGTATGTTTAGGTCCCATGTAATAGGGGGCGAGCCTATTGCCATTAACCGGGCACAAATCCTAACTACGGGCTGCTACTGAGCAAATCCTAATGGAAAAACCCAATAATACTTTTGGCTCGACCTGGGAATTGAACCCAAGACCTCTAGCATAGCAGTCGCGCTTAGGACCACTAAGCTACCGAGGTAATGATAATTTGGTTATGGTTAACTGATAGTCGTTTGTTTTGTTTGAAACGGCGAGTTGATAAAATGTACCTATGTTTTTATTTTAAGCATGCATAAAGTATCAATAACTTACTCAACAATTTTATTGTAGGTTAATTTAAATATAACAAAATAAGAGTTGCAAATACGACACTGTTAGCTTTAAGTAAATTTTTGCGTGTCACATGGTAGAACGCCCAGGAACAGAACACTTCATTTATAGGTATTCTGTTGTGATATATTCTAAAACATATTTATTCAATTAAGTACTATTTTGTATCTGCTAACCAACCTGTTACCGAATTACGTTGTCAATAATGAGTAGGCGATCTACGTAGAACATAAATACCAAAAATAGAGTTTTAATTATTACTTCATCTAATCAAAATAATGCCTTATAAATACAGCCAGTATTATTATGAAAATACTTCGACATATCATTTATGAAAATGTTTCATACACCATCGCGTAAATACGCCGAAAATATTTATAAGCTTCCATAGCTTTCGAGTTCTCGTTATCCTGTCCAATAATTCTCTATAGTTAGGGTCTATTGAGGATGTACAAATATTTCATATTTATGTATACAGCGTGGCCTATGAATAAATAGATAGTGAAACGTCTCTCGCTCTGATATACTTTTGAAGCTGGATTTTGTCCAATTGGATGATCACGTAGAAATACTTTAATCATTTTGTGTTAAGTTTGGAAACTGCAAGACTTAGCACACATGAATTACTTTAAATATCTTTGTAATAAATTCTTATTCTTGTATAGTTAAAGTACTTATCGGCTTACACATTCGTGAGAATTTGAGGTTCTTTTGTCATTCATCTCTTTTGTTATTTATTTTTATCAAAAAGCTAAATAAAGCAGTATGTATATTCGTAGGTGTTCCGAATACAATACCATCTACAGTATTTACGAGTATTTTGTCGTCAACATTTATTTGTGACCTCCCAATTATTTTGGCCGGAGGTGTAAAAATATGTGTATAAATAGAATTAATTTCATTAATACAATTATCAATTTCTGTTCGAAACCTCAGAACGAGCGCTTTAATTAATTCAGACATTTATCTTTGTCTTTCACCCAATTGTTTTATTTTGATATACTTATTTTATTCAAATGTCAAGCATTATAAATATTATATTAAAGTGTATAGTATATAACGCTTGTTATGTTATACACAAAAGTTGTCGTTCAACTTACCGTTTAAACACTGGGTATTTTAATTTTCAAACAAGAAAAATTTTGACTAGAATTGTATTTCTAATTTTTCTTTTACTAAAGTATCTACAGTTTTCATCATAACATTTTAATTGGCTTAATGTACACTGTTTTTATATCATTATTTTATTTCATGAAATGGTTTTAGTCCTACTAAATACAGTCCTATTAAAACTCAGGTATCTTGATTGTCTTACGTATTCCGTAATATTTAAGTTACAATATATGAACAAAAAATAAATAAAGCTTGTAATACAACATCGAACGCGTGATTCGGTATTGGCGCAACGTTGTACGGCTGTACGCGTACGGTATTAGCCATACGTGGTTGTCTTTGATCATCCGAGCGTTAAATTGGAACTCAACACGAAGCTACAGGTGTGCACTAGCCTAACACTATATGCGCTACACCCTAGTGACGAAAACTCGCCGCCAATATTATTTTACACTTTTTGTGATAACGTTACGCTTTATGTATTTAAATTCTCTTTGCAGGTTTAGCTTTATAACATTTGTGAAGCACGAATGTTTGGTCGTGTTATGGAAAATATCAAGGTTGTTGGCTAACAGAGCAAAATATCAAATATAAAGCTGGCGATCTTTCTAAAAAATGCAACGAAAATTTTGCATTTTTCCCGCATATTTTGCTAGTGTTGTGTTTCTGACATTTGAAGGGAAAATGTTTTGCCACTTCACGTCCAATGGCAATTCTCTTCTACAATTGAGTAGGTATTTAATCCCATTACCCATAAATCCAAAGACACAACTACTTACTAAAAACTCGATAAATTTTAAATTAAAATGAAAATAGAATCAATAAATAGTTATTCAATAGGGTTGACTTACTTTAATATTTTTATGTTACGTCATGTTTACTTTTGCTATAAAAAATGTATCGGGAACTGTCAATGGATTAGTGATGTCAAATACCCAATCGTACGGTCACGTCAGGTCAACTAGAATTGTACAATCACCATGAGATCAACACCATTCTATGATTAAAATACTTGGAAACACCTGTGAATAATCGTTTATCTTTCCATGACACTTCGTCGGATATTGAACGATAAACTTTGTTATTAGTTCAATCACGAGAGAAACTTGTAATCAGTTTTAAATTGTTTTCATTTCTTTATTGAGTTTCATGCAATTTCTTAGACTTATTATTGAGATACTTAATGGCCGTGGGTT